>CP136059.1:305067361-315067361 GCA_032464435.1 Aegilops umbellulata | reverse complement strand
GGTATTGTTGGATGAAGCGGCCCGGACCGACATTACGCGTACGCTTACGCGAGACTGGTTCTACCGCCATGCTTTGCACACAGGTGGCTGGCGGGTGTCAGTTTCTCCAACTTTAGTTGAACCGAGTGTGGCTACGCCCGGTCCTTGCGAAGGTTAAAACGGCATCAACTTGACAAACTATCGTTGTGGTTTTGATGCGTAGGTGAGATTGGTTCTTGCTTAAGCCCGTAGCAGCCACGTAAAACTTGCAACAAACAAAGTACAGGACGTCTAACTTGTTTTTGCAGGGCATGTTGTGATGTGATATGGTCAAGGCATGATGCTAAATTTTATTGTATGAGATGATCATGTTTTGTAACCGAGTTATCGGCAACTGGCAGGAGCCATATGGTTGTCGCTTTATTGTATGCAATGCAATCGCCCTGTAATGCTTTACTTTATCACTAAGCAGTAGCGATAGTTGTAGAAGCATAAGATTGGCGAGACGACAACGATGCTACGATGGAGATCAAGGTGTCGCGCCGGTGACGATGGTGATCATGACGGTGCTTCGAGGATGGAGATCACAAGCACAAGATGATGATGGCCATATCATATCACTTATATTGATTGCATGTGATGTTTATCTTTTTATGCATCTTATATTGCTTTGATTTGACGGTAGCATTATAAGATGATCTCTCACTTAATTATCAAGAAGTGTTCTCCTGAGTATGCACCGTTGCGAAAGTTCTTCGTGCTGAGACACCACGTGATGATCGGGTGTGATAGGCTCTACGTTCAAATACAACGGGTGCAAAACAGTTGCACACGCGGAATACTCAGGTTATACTTGATGAGCCAAGCATATACAGATATGGCCTCAGAACACGGAGACCGAAAGGTCGAGCGTGAATCATATAGTGGATATGATCAACATAGTGATGTTCACCATTGAAACTACTCCATCTCACGTGATGATCGGACATGGTTTAGTTGATGTGGATCACGTGATCACTTAGAAGATAAGAGGGATGTCTATCTAAGTGGGAGTTCTTAAGTAATATGATTAATTGAACTTAAATTTATCATGAACTTAGTCCCTGATAGTATCTTGCTTGTTTATGTTGATTGTAGATAGATGGCCCGTGTTGTTGTTCCGTTGAATTTTAATGCGTTCCTTGAGAAAGCAAAGTTGAAAGATGATGGTAGCAATTACACGGACTGGGTCCGTAACTTGAGGATTATCCTCATTGCTGCACAGAAGAGTTACGTCCTGGAAGCACCGCTGGGTGCCAGGCCTGCTGCTGATGCAACTGACGACGTTAAGAACGTCTGGCAGAGCAAAGCTGATGACTACTCGATAGTTCAATGTGCCATGCTTTACGACTTAGAACCGGGACTTCAACGACGTTTTGAATGTCATGGGGCATATGAGATGTTCCAACAGAATGCCCGGATTGAGAGATATGAAGTCTCCAATAAGTTTTATAGCTGCAAGATGGAGGAGAATAGTTCTGTCAGTGAGCATATACTCAAAATGTCTGGGTATTGCAATCACTTGATTCAACTGGGAGTTAATCTTCCGGATGATTGCGTCATTGACAGAATTCTCCAATCACTTCCACCAAGCTAAAAAGGCTTCGTGATGAACTATAATATGCAAGGGATGGATAAAACGATTCCCGAGCTCTTCGCAATGCTAAAGGCAGCGGAGGTAGAAATCAAGAAGGAGCATCAAGTGTTGATGGTCAACAAGACCACTAGTTTCAAGAAAAAGGGCAAAGGGAAAAAGAAGGGGAACTTCAAGAAGAACAGCAAGCAAGTTGCTGCTCAAGAGAAGAAACCCAAGTCTGGACCTAAGCCTGAAACTGAGTGCTTCTACTGCAAGCAGACTGGTCACTGGAAGCGGAACTGCCCCAAGTATTTGGCGGATAAGAAGGATGGCAAGGTGAACAAAGGTATATATGATATACATGTTATTGATGTGTACCTTACTAATACTCGCAGTAGTACCTGGGTATTTGGTACTGGTTCTGTTGCTAATATTTGCAACTCGAAACAGGGACTACGGATTAAGCGAAGATTGGCTAAGGACGAGGTGACGATGCGCGTGGGAAATGGTTCCAAAGTCGATGTGATCGCGGTCGGCACACTACCTCTACATCTACCTTTGGGATTAGTTTTAGACCTAAATAATTGTTATTTGGTGCCAGCGTTGAGCATGAACATTATATCTGGATCTTGTTTAATGCGAGACGGTTATTCATTTAAATCCGAGAATAATGGTTGTTCTATTTATATGAGTAATATCTTTTATGGTCATGCACCCTTAAAGAATGGTCTATTCTTATTGAATCTCGATAGTAGTGACACACATATTCATAATATTGAAGCCAAAAGATGCAGAGTTGATAATGATAGTGCAACTTATTTGTGGCACTGCCGTTTAGGTCATATCGGTGTAAAGCGCATGAAGAAACTCCATACTGATGGACTTTTGGAACCACTTGATTATGAATCACTTGGTACTTGCGAACCGTGCCTCATGGGCAAGATGACTAAAACACCGTTCTCCGGTACTATGGAGAGAGCAACAGATTTGTTGGAAATCATACATACAGATGTATGTGGTCCGATGAATATTGAAGCTCGTGGCGGATATCGTTATTTTCTCACCTTCACAGATGATTTAAGCAGATATGGGTATATCTACTTAATGAAACACAAGTCTGAAACATTTGAAAAGTTCAAAGAATTTCAGAGTGAAGTTGGAAATCATCGTAACAAGAAAATAAAGTTTCTACAATCTGATAGTGGAGGAGAATATTTGAGTTACGAGTTTGGTCTGCATTTGAAACAATGCGGAATAGTTTCGCAACTCACGCCACCCGGAACACCACAACGTAATGGTGTGTCCGAACGTCGTAATCGTACTTTACTTGATATGGTGCGATCTATGATGTCTCTTACAGATTTACCGCTATCATTTTGGGGTTATGCTTTAGAGACGGCCGCATTCACGTTAAATAGGGCACCATCGAAATCCGTTGAGAAGACGCCTTATGAACTATGGTTTGGCAAGAAACCAAAGTTGTCGTTTCTAAAAGTTTGGGGCTGCGATGCTTATGTCAAAAAAACTCCAACCTGATAAGCTCGAACCCAAATCGGAGAAATGTGTCTTCATAGGATATCCAAAGGAAACTATTGGATACACCTTCTATGACAAATCCGAAGGCAAGACTTTTGTTGCTAAATTCGGAAACTTTCTAGAGAAGGAGTTTCTCTCGAAAGAAGTGAGTGGGAGGAAAGTAGAACTTGATGAGGTAACTGTACCTGCTCCCTTATTGGGAAATAGCACATCATAGGAACCGGTTTCTATGACGTCTAAACCAATTGGTGAGGAAGTTAATGATGATGATCATGCAACTTCAGATCAAGTTACTACAGAACCTCGTAGATCAACCAGAGTAAGATCCGCACCAGAGTTGTACGACAATCCTATTCTGGAAATCATGCTACTAGATCATGGTGAACCTACGAACTATGAAGAAGCGATGGTGAGCCCAGATTCCGCAAAATGGCTTGAAGCCATGAAATCTGAGATGGGATCCATGTATGAGAACAAAGTGTGGACTTTGGTTGACTTGCCCGATGGTCGGCAAGCAATTGAGAATAAATGGATCTTCAAGAAGAAGACTGACGATGACGGTAATGTTACTGTCTACAAAGCTCGACTTGTCGCAAAAGGTTTTCGACAAGTTCAAGGGATTGACTACGATGAGACCTTCTCACCCGTAGCGATGCTTAAGTCTGTCCGAATCATGTTAGTAATTGCCGCATTTTATGATTATGAAATTTGGCAGATGGATGTAAAAACTGCATTCCTGAATGGATTTCTGGAAGAAGAGTTGTATATGATGCAACCAGAAGGTTTTATCGATCCAAAGGGAGCTAACAAAGTATGCAAGCTCCAACGATCCATTTATGGACTGGTGCAAGCCTCTCGGAGTTGGAATAAACGCTTTGATAGAGTGATCAAAGCATTTGGGTTTGTACAGACTTTTGGAGAAGCTTGTATTTACAAGAAAGTGAGTGGGAGCTCTGTAGCATTTCTGATATTATATGTGGATGACATATTACTAATCGGAAATGATATAGAATTTCTGGATAGCATAAAGGGATACTTGAATAAGAATTTTTCAATGAAAGACCTCGGTGAAGCTGCTTACATATTGGGCATCAAGATCTATAGATATAGATCAAGACGCTTAATTGGACTTTCACAAAGCACATACCTTGACAAAGTTTTGAAGAAGTTCAAAATGGATCAAGCAAAGAAAGGATTCTTTCCTGTACTACAAGGTGTGAAGTTGAGTAAGTCTCAATGCCCGACCACTGTAGAAGATGGAGAGAAAATGAAAGATGTTCCCTATGCTTCAGCCATAGGCTCTATCATGTATGCAATGCTGTGTACCAGACCTGATGTGTGTCTTGCTATAAGTTTAGTAGGGAGGTACCAAAGTAATCCAGGAGTGGATCACTGGACAGCGGTCAAGAACATCCTGAAGTACCTGAAAAGAACTAAGGATATGTTTCTCATATATGGAGGTGACAAAGAGCTCATCGTAAACGGTTACATTGATGCAAGCTTTGACACTGATCCGGACGATTCTAAATCGCAAACCGGATACGTGTTTACATTAAACGGTGGAGCTGTCAGTTGGTGCAGTTCTAAACAAAGCGTCGTGGTGGGATCTACATGTGAAGCGGAGTACATAGCTGCTTCAGAAGCGGCAAATGAAGGAGTCTAGATGAAGGAGTTCATATCCGATCTGGGTGTCATACCTAGTGCATCGGGTCCAATGAAAATCTTTTGTGACAATACTGGTGCAATTGCCTTGGCAAAGGAATCCAGATTTCACAAGAGAACCAAGCACATCAAGAGACGCTTCAATTCCATCCGGGATCTAGTCCAGGTGGGAGACATAGAGATTTGCAAGATACATACGGATCTGAATGTAGCAGACCCGTTGACTAAGCCTCTTCCACGAGCAAAACATGATCAGCACCAAAACTCCATGGGTGTTAGAATCAATACTGTGTAATCTAGATTATTGACTCTAGTGCAAGTGGGAGACTGAAGGAAATATGCCCTAGAGGCAATAATAAAGTTATTATTTATTTCCTTATATATCATGATAAATGTTTATTATTCATGCTAGAATTGTATTAGCCGGAAACATAATACATGTGTGAATATATAAACAAATAGAGTGTCACTAGTATGCCTCTACTTGACTAGCTCGTTAATCAAAGATGGTTATGTTTCCTAACCATGAACAAAGAGTTGTTATTTGATTAACGAGGTCACATCATTAGTTGAATGATCTGATTGACATGACCCATTCCTTTAGCTTAGCACCCGATCGTTTAGTATGTTGCTATTGCTTTCTTCATGACTTATACATGTTCCTATGACTATGAGATTATGCAACTCCCGTTTACCGGAGGAACACTTTGTGTGCTACCAAACGTCACAACGTAACTGGGTGATTATAAAGGTGCTCTACAGGTGTCTCCAAAGGTACTTGTTGGGTTGGCGTATTTCGAGATTAGGATTTGTCACTCCGATAGTCGGAGAGGTATCTCTGGGCCCTCTCGGTAATGCACATCACATAAGCCTTGCAAGCATTACAACTAATATGTTAGTTGTGAGATGATGTATTACGGAACGAGTAAAGAGACTTGCCGGCAACGAGATTGAACTAGGTATTGGATACCGACGATCGAATCTCGGGCAAGTAACATACCGATGACAAAGGGAACAACGTATGTTGTTATGCGGTCCGACCGATAAAGATCTTCGTAGAATATGTAGGAGCCAATATGGGCATCCAGGTCCCACTATTGGTTATTGACCGGAGACGTGTCTCGGTCATGTCTACATTGTTCTCGAACCGTAGGGTCCGCACGCTTAACGTTACGATGACAGTTATTATGAGTTTATACATTTTGATGTACCGAAGGTAGTTCGGAGTCCCGGATGTGATCACGGACATGACGAGGAGTCTCGAAATGGTCGAGACATAAAGATTGATATATTGGAAGCCTATATTTGGACATCGGAATCGATCCGGGTGAAATCTGCATTTTACCGGAGTACCGAGGGGTTACCGGAACCCCCGGGGGTTAATGGGCCTTCATGGGCCATAAGGGAGAAGAGAGGGGCCGGCCAGGGCAGGCCGCGCGCCCCCTCCCCCCTAGTCCGAATAGGACAAGGAAGGGGGGGCGGCGCCCCCCTTTCCTCTTCTCCCTCCCCCTTTCCTTCTCCAACAAGGCAAGAGAGGGGGGAGTCCTACTCCCGGTGGGAGTAGGACTCCTCCAGGCGCACCCCTTGGGACCGGCCGCACCTCCCCCTCCCTCCTTTATATACGGGGGCAGGGGGGCACCCTAGAACACACAAGTTGATCTTCGTGATCGTTCCTTAGCCGTGTGCGGTGCCCCCCTCCACCATATTCCACCTCGGTCATATCATTGCGGTGCTTAGGCGAAGCCCTGCGTCGGTAGAACATCATCATTGTCATCACGCCGTCGTGCTAACGGAACTCATCCCCGAAGCTTTGCTGGATCGGAGCCCGGGGAGCGTCATCGAGCTGGACGTGTGCTAAGAACTCGGAGGTGCCGGAGTAACGGTGCTTGGATCGGTCGGATCGGGAAGACGTACGACTACTTCCTCTATGTTGCGTCAATGCTTCCGCTTCGGTCTACGAGGGTACATAGACAACACTCTCCCCTCTCGTTGCTATGCATCACCATGATCTTGCGTGTGCGTAGGAAATTTTTAAAATTACTACGTTCCCCAACAATCAGGTCTATATTGTGAAATCTCAACAGATTGGAAACTAAAAGCCTCTTCCATGTGAATCAGCTCACAACAAATAACTTGAAGGAAAACCACATTTCTGAACAGCAACTGAACTAGCCAATGATTTGTCGGTGTACAAAAAGAGGGGGTACACTTTTTGTACCCCTATGACTGTGCACGGGCAGTCTGAGCCACAGGCGCCGCCGCACCAAGCCCGGCAAGGGAGGTAGAACCAAGGTAAGGCCGAAGCCAAAGAGAAGCAGAACGACGCCAAGACCAAGACCACAGAGAGCAAAGGGGACGAAGCAGGCCCCCGGCAAGATCCTTGCCAGGAGGCGGCTTTAGCAAACCCGGCAAGACCCTTGCCGTGGCAGCCTCGCCCCACACGTACGGAGCGGGTCACCCTTGAGTCCACTGCCCCCATGGGGCAAGGATTCGGGAGGCATCCCCGTGGTAGTATGCAGATCTTTGTGAAGACATTCAAGACCAGATGCACACTTTAGAAGATGACGGTCCTTGGCGGGATCCCAGCCAAGGAAAACCACAAGGCCTCCGGCAAGAGCCTTGCCGGGGATGGCAGCAAGCGCCACAGCAAGACCCTTGTCGGGACCCCGGCAAGACCCTTGCCGGGGCCGCGGCAATACCCTTGCCGAGGACACCCGTGGGGCCACCATCGGACCCGCACCAGTCGCGCCTCCACCACCGTTCGCATGCAGCTGCCGACCCAACCAGCTGGGCAGGCACCTGCGTGGCGGCATGCAGATCCTCGTGGAGACCTACCGCCGCGCCACCTCAGCTGCCTGCCCGCCTACATGGCATCGCTGGCCAGGGCGCGTGTCGACGCAGGAGAGAGCGGCGACGGACGAGACGGGGCTCTCCCCCGCCCCCGATAAAGCAGGGACACCTAGGCAAGGCGCATTAAATGCCCCTTGTCATGTAATACGAGGGATAACCTCGCATCACTGTACCCTTTCCACCTCCTGTGTGCCACTGTGGCAGCCCCTTTCCCTATAAAAGGAGGCCCCAGGCGACCAGGAAGAGGATTCGGCTTTTTGGAGCTCCTCATGCCCCATAGCTAGCTCAAGAACACAAGCATATAATCCACCAAAGCAGGAGTAGGGTGTTACGCATCTTCGCGGCCCGAACCTGGGTAAAGGAATCGTGTACTGCCTGCTTGATCCGCTCTTCTCACGACCCCCGCGCCTTGCAACCACATAAAGGGATTCCCGTGATCCCATAGGTGTTGTTTCCCACCGACATCTTTGGCGCGCCAGATAGGGGCTGCGCAGTTGTGAGAATCGGCTTTAGCAGTCAGTTCGGTGATCCTTCGTCTTCGCGGTCTTTGAAGAAGAAAAGGGGCCAGGAGATCGACGCTCGAGCGATCGCAGGCAAAAAGCTAAGTTGCACTGAACTCTTACCTATAATCTACTCTTTATTTTGAGGTTATTTTCCCCCGGAGATGTTCGCTTTGTATGAAAAGAACCTGCACGCCAGGGGGCTCTACCACGATCGGCAACGCCCTCGCCCTGTTTCGAGTCCGCTCAACAGCTCGAGCGGCTGCGTCGAGAGTGGCAGGGTAGCCTCCCGTAATCGACAATGTCCTCGATTCTGACTCGAGTCAAGCTCGACAGTTCGAGCGACCGCGTTCGGAACGGGAAGGTGGCTCACCCGGTCGCACGCGTACCCGGCAGGCCATGGGGATCCGTCCCCTAGACACCGCTTGGGGCTTTCGCGCCGGCAAGCCTTCCCGATCGGCGTAGGGCACACATACAAAGAGGAATTGAACGGGGAAATAACATGCATGAGAGTAAAGAGTACTTCAGAGTTATATTACATCACACCATTGCTGCGGCTCTAACTAAAGATAAAATCTATCTTGGTCAAGGGCCTGCAGCGGCGAAGAAGAAAGGGACACCTAGTCCCGGCGCTGGCCTTCCACCCTCTTGATTTCATCGATGCGGTCGGTGATGGGCTTGATGCGCTCCTTGAGCACCGCGGGGTCAGCATCCTCCGACAAGCTCTTCATCGCGGCCGCGAAGTCGAGATCGGGATTCCAGTATGCCACCTTGGTGAGGACCTTGGTCACGACCCTCCGGCAAAGACGCCGGGCCTCCTCGGCCAGCGTGGCCATCCTGTTGGAGTGGAGATAGGCCAAGGCCCCGAGGACGCCCTCGAAGAACTGGGTCAGCTTGGCGTTGACGGTCCCGCTGCACTCAGGAGCGTACCTCACATTTGGCAACCCCATGGTGGCCAATTGCGAGGTAACCCTGCCGGCGACGACCTCCAGATGGGTGATCCACCTGTTCTCGCCCGCCACATACCCTTGGTGGGAGGCGGCCTCGGCTGCACGCTACCGCTTCTCCTCCTCCAGGCTCTTGGTCAAGGCTTCCTCTCGAGCTTTGCTCTCCGGCAACAGCTTCTCAAGATCCTCCAGCTTTAGCTTGAGGTCTCTGATGGAGTCTCGCGCCTCAGAGAGCTCGCTCGTCCTGCTGATGACCGTTCCCTGTGCCTCCACCAAGGCACGATTGAGCGTGTCCGCCTTGCCGGACAGCTGGAAGGCCTGCTCCTTCGGCTGGTCCCGCTCTGCCTCCAGCTCCTTCACCTTGCCGGCATGGGCCAGGGCTTGGGCATCGAGCGCCTCTCTGTGCCTCTGCCCCAGCTCCTGAGTCCGTCGCGCGACAAGGGCCTCGAGCTCCTCGTCCTTGTCGCGGAGCGTAGCGGCAAGCTTTGCCTCGCGCGCGGAAAGGTCCTCTTCCTGGGAGTTCAGGGTGGCTTGATGCTGGTTCCGGACGGCTTCGGCCGCGGTGGCCAAGTTCGCCGCCTTCTCCTGGGCCTTCTCGATGTCGGCCATCTTCAGGGCGAGCTCCACCTCGCGCTGGGCCAGCTTTTCCTGGAAGGCCCTCTGCTCCTTGCAAGACTGGTGGAACCAAGCCTGCGCTTCAGCAACGCGCGCCTTGAAGTCCGCCTCCGCGTTGTCCACCGCTGCCGCCCTGGACTCGACTTTGTCCAGGCGGCCGCGGTAGAGCGCTTGGAGCTTCCGGAAGTTGGCCCCCATGGCGTGGAAGAGCTGCTCCTCTAGAGAACCGTCGCCGCCGGCGTCCGGAGCGTTGACGATCTCGAACCCGGTGGCGGCAAGCACTTCGTCATCAAAAACTTCCCCTTCGGCGGGCGCTCGGCTTGGCGCCCCTAGGAGGTGGACGAAGAGATCATCACCCACCTTCAGGTACCTGCCGGGGCCCAAGGCTGAGGAGGAGGAAGGCTGGTCACCCGTCACCTCTTCCTCGGCAGGGGCCTTGCCGGTCCCCCCGGCAGGACCGCCACCAGCGCCCTCGGCGGAGGCCTCCTCGGCAGCCTTGGTGGCCCATGCGCCGGCACCCTCGGCGGCGTCCTTGGCGGCCTCACCAGCGGCGGCTTCGTCGACGCTCTTGGCGGCCTCCTCGGCGGCCACCTTGTCGGCCTCGGCCGCGGCCTCTTCAGCAATATCCCTGACAACGGAGTCCACGTCCTCCGTGTCCGTTGGGGGAGGGTCTGGGTGGCGATAGGAGCAATGAAGCCAAGAGAAGCACAAAAAAAAGAAGAGAACAAAGGGCGAAGGACAGGCGACTCACCAGTGCCAGGCCGTGAAGCAGGGTCCCCTCTCCGCCGGTCTTTGGCATCGAGGCAGAGCCACTAGCGCCCAAGTTCCCCTCTTCCTCCATGGGTGTGGGCCCCGCGCCTGATGCCCTTGCCGGGGACGCCCCCCGCGGCGGCGTAGTCGATGGGGGTGGCGTGTTGGGGGTAGCCCTCTGCGGCTCCTCCTGCTGCCGCTCCCCTCCTACAAACCCGGCAAGGTCAGCATCGTTGCGTCGGGCGCCTACCCCAAGTCGAGTAAGAAGGGGGTGATGAACTTACGCCGGGGGCTGCTGTACGGGCTGCTCAACACCACCAATGGTGTCGTTGAAGCCCCGGCCGGGGGCTGGCCGCTCGCCAAGGACCTCGCCCTCTTCGCCCTATGGGCCAGCGTCTCTGCATCCCTACAAAAGCAAAATGGATCAGAACAAGCGGCCCCCTTCAGGAAAATGAAAACAACAATAAGAAACGGAGCGCTTACTCATCATCCGTCTCCTCCTCCTCTGCGGCCGCGGCATCCTCGTCCTCCACGCCCCCGGCGCTGTCGGCCTCCAGGGCGAGCTGTGCCTCCTTCGCCCTGGTGGCGATGTAGTCCACCTCCGCCTGGGTGGTGTCCATGACGAGCCACCGCTCGGCGTCGGTGTTGACGTACACCTCAGCCAAGGTGTCGAAGAACTGCCGCACGTCTGCGGCCGCCGGCTCCCTCCAGCTCGGGACGGGGCCGTGCGCGTTGCAGTCCGGCATCATGGCGATGATCTCGGACCGGCGCGAATTGTTGCACAGCGGGACGATTCCCGCGGGCAACCTAAAGAGCGGCCTCTTGACGGCCTTGCCAGTCTTCACGGCAACCCTCGCGGCCTTACCGATCAGCTCGACCTCGCCGTCACTGTCCACGTCCAGCTGGAAGAGCCGCTGGCAGAAGTGGGCATGCCCCATCACCGTGAAGTTGTGATCGAGGCCGGGGCGGAGCCGCATGATGTCAGCCGGGTTCGTGAAGAGCCAAGCCGGCCTCCCCTTATTGTGCAACGGGGCAATCCGACGGCGGATGAAATCCGCCCCAATCATCTCCAGGGTGAGCCCCGCCCGGGTCAGCCGGAGGATCCTGGTGGTGGCGATGGTGAGCCTCTCGTCGGCGGCGTCGACCTCGCCCCAATCGTTGCGACGGGCAGGCGGCGTCAGGCGGACCTTGCAAAATTCTGGTGGGTCTTCATCTTCGATCCAGCACCACCGGTTACGGCATTCATCCCACCTCTCCCTCATGGCGCCATCCGGGTACGCCCCCTTGGACCTTGGAATCCAGGCGACACAACCAGCAATGGCACCTCCAGTTTGGATTGGGGGGTAAAAATAATGGCGGAAGAGCGTCGTGTTGGGCCGCACTCCGACAAAGCCCTCGCAAAGGTGCGCGAAACAGGACATGCACGCCACCGCATTCGGAGTGAAATCCAGAAGGCGGAAGCCAAAAGTGTGCATGATATCGCAAAAGAACTCAGAGAAAGGGGGGCATAACCCGCAAGAAAAGTAGTCGACGAAGAAGGGGTACCGATTTGGAGCAGGGTCGGTGCAGGCGGCAGGAATGACACGCGTCGCCGGGTGCCCCAAGTTCTCTCCCCCGTCTTCACTCCCCACAAGGGCCTGAAAGAAGCCCGGAGCTCGTGGACGTCGACCGACGATGGGTAGAAGAAGGCGGACTTCGTCTTGTCCCCCAGCAACGTGCTCTCCGGCGGCTCCACGGTCACGAGGCCCTTGGCCACCCCCTTGCCCTTGGCGGATTTGGGCGCCATGGCGGCCAAAGAGCTTGGAGGGTTAAGAGAGGGGAGGAGGGCGGGGATGAGATGGCGACGACGGGCGGCGGCGAAAAGCTTGCGGGAGAAGGGAGGAAAGGAGCGGCGGCTCTGAGATTGGAAAAGGCATGAAGGAAGAGGGAAAGTGAGCAGCGTGCCCACGGTTATTCCTTCTTATGGGGGAGAACGCGGGCCGCCTCCTTTCACATTAACTGTGATGTGACGCATGCCCGCGGGGAGTGACCCCACGCATGCCACCCACGTCACGCCCGCCTCCCCACGCCGCGCCACGCGCGGGAAGCATGGGAGGCGCAGCGCGCGAAGGAACTTACCGCGGTAGAAACTGCCCTGCCTGCCCGCGCACCGTTCATGGGCCTGGCCCAACAACGCGTAGCGCTCATGTGTGGCTCAGGCCCGGGGGCTCCTGTCGGTGTACAAAAAGAGGGGGTACACTTTTTGTACCCCTATGACTGTGCACGGACAGTCTGAGCCACAGGCGCCGCCGCACCAAGCCCGGCAAGGGAGGTAGAACCAAGGTAAGGCCGAAGCCAAAGAGAAGCAGAACGACGCCAAGACCAAGACCACAGAGAGCAAAGGGGACGAAGCAGCCCCCCGGCAAGATCCTTGCCGGGAGGCGGCTTTAGCAAACCCGGCAAGACCCTTGTCGTGGCAGCCTCGCCCCACACCTACGGAGCGGGTCACCCTTGAGTCCACTGCCCCCATGGGGCGAGGATTCGGGAGGCATCCCCGTGGTGGTATGCAGATCTTTGTGAAGACATCCAAGACCAGATGCACACTTTAGAAGATGACGGTCCTTGGCGGGATCCCAGCCAAGGAAAACCACAAGGCCCCTGGCAAGAGCCTTGCCGGGGATGGCAGCAAGCGCCACGGCAAGACCCTTGTCGGGACCCCGGCAAGACCCTTGCCGGGGCCGAGTCAAGATCCTTGCCGAGGACACCCGCAAGGCCACCATCGGACCCGCACCAGTCGCGCCTCCACCACCGTTCTCATGCAGCTGCCGACCCAACCAGTTGGGCAGGCACCTGCGTGGCGGCATGCAGATCCTCGTGGAGACCTACCGCCGCGCCACCTCAGCTGCCTGCCCGCCTACATGGCATCGCAGGCACCGCTGGCCAGGGCGCGTGTCGACGCAGGAGAGAGTGGCGACGGACGAGACGGGGCTCTCCCCCGCCCCCGATAAACCAGGGACACCTAGGCAAGGCGCATTAAATGCGCCTTGTCATGTAATACGAGGGATAACCTCGCATCACTGTACCCTTTCCACCTCCTGTGTGCCACTGTGGCAGCCCCTTTCCCTATAAAAGGAGGCCACAGGCGACCAGGAAGAGGATTCGGCTTTTTGGAGCTCCTCACTCCCCATAGCTAGCTCAAGAACACAAGCATATAATCCAGCAAAGCAGGAGTAGGGTGTTACGCATCTTCGTGGCCGGAACCTGGGTAAAGGAATCATGTACTGCCTGCTTGATCCGCTCTTCTCACGACCCCCGCGCCCTGCAACCACAGAAAGGGATTCCCGTGATCCCATAGGTGTCGTTTCCCACCGACATGATTGAACCATGAAACTTCATGCGTCTGACTACTTATACCTGAACATATATTCTCGGGAGAGCCTGCGACTGAATGATATTTGAATGATGGCCGCGGACTAGACCTGAAGTGGTGTCCCATGTATTCGATCTTCACTTGTAAAGGTGGTGGCCATGGTGGCTGCTTGATCCCTTGCCATCCTGGTGGCAGGCACCTGATTGTGTTCTTTGCCACATGGTGAGCGCCATAGTTCAGGGCGGATAGAGGATTCACCCGGTCGCTTGCAGGGATAGGGAATTCTATCAAGCACCTGGCCGGTGTCCGTGCAGCCATGTCATCGGGGACGAATAGGACGGCGTCATGGTCCAACTCGCTCGCTGCTGGGGAAAAGGTGTTGAAGGAGGGCGTCGCCTGCGCAGTCATGAGTTGCTCGACCTCCTGGTGGATGAGATCGACCGCGCGCTCGTAGTGGACTCTCGTGGTGGTATCCTGGACCTCGTCGATGCTGATGACGATGTCGACCTGGGTAGAGCACTCCGTCGAACAGGTGACAGGTGCCATCTTCGTGCAGATCGTGGGTTCATCGTGGGTGACCGCAGGGACCTCCCGGGGCTGGGTGATGGCGGAGAAGGCGTCGGGGACGACCAGAGGGGAGGTGGTGTCGATGGATTGGCCGCCATCGAAGGCCACGATGGCTGAGCGTGTCAGTGGCGGAGGCGGTGCTCCTGTGGAGGACTTGGTGAGCAGGGCCTCCTGAAGTTTGAGTTGCTTGTGGATTTCAGCGTATTGTGCTCTAGTCTCTGCATGGAGCTTGTCAAGGTAGGCCTTCAAGGTTGGATTCATGGTGGGCGGAGGTGGGGGGGGGGGGTGAAATTGGGAAAGAAATTTGAACGAATTTGGGGAAGTTGGAAGGGTGGTGAGAAGGCTCTGATACCGGATGTTAGGTTCCAACTCGCGAATCACTCCATTACAGGGAATCAAGCTCGAGTACAAGGGAATTGAGGAGGAAGGAAGGAGAAGAACAGGAGGTAGGCGAAGAGAGGAGCAGTCGTTGCCGTTTGCCTGATCCAACTTGGATGAATAGTTCGTTGCATCTCCTCCTGGTACTTATAGTCAACACCAGTTTGCTCGTGTACTGTCGGGCCCGGCCCATATACGAGTTCACTGGCAGCCCACGTACATGTAGGACATGTCCCTAACAGTTTTGGGCTTTTTGTTGCTCTTGAAAAATGTACCCAAGAAGGTTAAATACCATCTGCAAGATAGTACCCCTTTGTGTACTCATGCCCATTCAGCGTGCAGCTGCAAGCAGGAGCATCACCACTAGCAAGTCTAGCAAACAAATGAGACCGTTGCAACATATTGATATCATTGAGAGTACCCGGCATCCAAAAAAGCAATACCAAATCCATAAACCCTCGGATGCTACAACCACTAGCACAATTGTTGCATCACAAGGCTTGCCACAATACTGCCTGTGCCATGCCTTCGGGAAGTATTTCCAAGTCCAATGCGTGCAATCAACGCTTCCTAGCATGCTGGGCCAACCTCGCTTCTCATTTGCTGCCATCAACTTTTTTGTGTCTTCCTCGTTGGGTACACGAAGATAGATAGGACCAAAGACGCGGATGATCACTTTGGCGAACCTACGCACCGACTCAGTTGTAGTATCTTCGCCAATGCGAAGATACTCATCGGCATAGTCAGCCGGATGCCATATGCAATCACCTGCATAGCTACCGATATTTTTTTATATGCGCTAAAATCCAACAAGCCCGCGGCGTTTCTCCTTTGAGTAAAAAACCGAGAATTGGCCTCGCAAGCTTGCACTATTTTTATGAAGAGGGATTGGCGCAATTGGTACCTTCTCCGGAAGAGGTGCGGCAGATAGGTAGGATTGTCTGCAAAGTAATCTTGCATCTGTTGGAAATATGCCCTAGAGGCAATAATAAAATGGTCATTATTATATTTCCTCGTTCATGATAATTGTCTATTGTTCATGCTATAATTGTATTAACCAGAAACCGTAATACATGTGTGAATACATAGACCATAATATGTCCCTAGTAAGCCTCTAGTTGACTAGCTCATTGATTAATATATGGTCGTGGTTTCCTGACCATGGACATTGGATGTCGTTGATAACGGGATCACATCATTAGGAGAATGATGTGATGGACAAGACCCAATCCTAAGCATAGCATAAGATCGTGTAGTTCGTTTGCTAGAGCTTTTCTAATGTCAAGTATCATTTCCATAGACCATGAATTGTGCAACTCCCGGATACTGTAGGAGTGCTTTGGGTGTATCAAACGTCACAATGTAACTGGGTGGCTATGAAGGTGCACTACAGGTATCTCCGAAAGTGTCTGTTGGGTTGGCATGAATCAAGACTAGGATTTGTCACTCCGTATGACGGAGAGGTATCTCTGGGCCCACTCGGTAATGCATCATCATAATGAGCTCAATGTGACTAAGGAGTTAGCCACGGGATCATGCGTTATGGAACGAGTAAAGAGACTTGCCGGTAACGAGATTGAACGAGGTATGGGGATACCGACGATTGAATCTCGGGCAAGTAGCATACCGATGGACAAAGGGGATTGTATATGGGATTGAATGAATCCCCGACATCGTGGTTCATCCGATGAGATCATCGTGGAACATGTGGGAGCCAACATGGTGAGAGGATCGAGAAGAGGTGTCTAGAGGGGGGTGATTAGACACTAAGTGCCAAAAGTTGCAGTTTTTAATATTCTTAAGTTTAGGTGGAGTTTAGGCACAAGTTTAATGAACACAATACATATCAAGCAAGCATGCAATGAGTATATGAGCAGCGGAAAGTAAAGCATGCAACTTGCAAGAATGTAAAGGGAAGGGTTTGGAGTATTCAAACGCAATTGGAGACACGGATGTTTTTGGCGTGGTTCCGATAGGTGGTGCTATTGTACATCCACGTGGATGGAGACTTCAACCCACGGAGGGTAACGGTTGCGCGAGTCCACGGAGGGCTCCACCCACGAAGGGTCCACGAAGAAGCAACCTTGTCTATTCCATCATGGCCGTCGCCCACGAAGGACTTGCCTCACTAGCGGTAGATCTTCACAAAGTAGGCGATCTCCTTGCCCTTACAAACTCCTTGGTTCAACTCCACAATCTTGTCGGAGGCTCCCAAGTGACACCTAGCCAATCTAGGAGACACCACTCTCCAAGAAGTAACAAATAGTTTGTTGATGATGAACTCCTTGCTCTTGTGCTTCAAATGATAGTCTCCCCAACACTCAACTCTCTCTCAAAGGATTTGGATTTGGTGGAAAGAAGATTTGAGTGGAAAGCAACTTGGGGAAGGCTAGAGATCAAGATTCATATGGTAGGAATGGAATATCTTGAGCTCAACACAAGGGTAGGTGGTTCTCTCTCAGAAAATGTGTATTGGAAGTGAAGATCTGTTCTGATGGCTCTCTCCATGAATGAAGAGTGGGTGGAGGGGTATATATAGCCTCCACACAAAATCTAACCGTTACACACAATCTGCCAAACTCGGTGGGACCGAATCGTTAAACTCAGTTGGACCGATTCAACAAACCTAGTGATCGTTAGGATTTTCGGTGGGACTGAGATGCAACTCGGTAGGACCGATATGGTTAGGGTTTGGGCATAACGTAATCTCGGTGTGACCGATTACACAAACTCGGTGAGACCGATTTTGGTAATAAGCTAACCAAGGGTTGGTCAGCAAACTCGGTGAGACTGATTACACAAACTCGGTGGGACCGATTTTGGTAATGAGCTAACCAGAGGTTTTGCATTGTAATCTCGGTAGTACCGATTGCACAAACTCGGTGAGGCCGATTTTGGCAGTGAACATACACAGTGAGATTACAACCCCATCTCGGTGAGACCGAGATCCCTATCGGTGAAACCGATTTGCTAGGGTTTGTGGCAGTGGCTATGACATGTGAAACTCGGTGGCGCCGGATAGAAAGAATCGGTGGGGCCGAGTTTGAATTTTGGTTTAGGTCATATGTGGATGTGGGAAGATAGTTGAGGGTTTTGGAGCATATCACTAAGCACATGAAGCAAGAGGCTCATTAAGCAACACCTCATCCCTCCTTAATAGTATTGGCTTTTCCTATGGACTCAATGTGATCTTGGATCACTAAAATAGAAAATGTAGAGTCTTGATCTTGAAGCTTGAGCCAATCCTTTGTCCTTAGCATCTTGAAGGGGTTCCACATCCTTTAGTCCATGCCACTCCATTGTTGAACTCATCTGAAACATACTAGGTAAAAGTGTTAGTCCAACAAGAGATATGTTGACATTAATTACCAAAACCACCCAGGGAGCACTTGTGCTTTCAATCTCCCCCTTTTTGGTAATTGATGACAACATACATCAAAGCTTTAGATAAAGATATAGAGAATAGCAAGTAAAGCTTTGGAAAGACATGTCACATGCGTAGGCTCCCCCTACATGTATGCAATCATGTGAATATGGAATATAGGAGCATGTGAATGCATAAACATGACGGAGTAAGCAATGTGTTACATGTATCTTGGCTATATGCATCAGAGCAAATGATGTGAATATGAGAAATGTACCTTCATGCTTATGAGTCCTTCTTGCAAACAGTATGTACATCAGCAAGAATTTCTCATTCACATGACAGTGATGCATATACTTACCTTGTGGTCTTGAGTTGGCTTAGGATGGGTTGAACCTGGGCAAACAAGGTTAGATAGCACAGATACACTTACTAACCAGAGCAAACAAAAGGAACCACAAAAGAACCAAGACTGGGATGACATGTAGAGTGAGTACTAAGTACTACATTGGATATAGACATGTCCCCAAAGGTAAAGATATGCAATAAACTCAGAGATTTCCTTCCCTTAGAGGTCTTGCTCCCCCTGAATCTAACATGAGATATTTGGAGAAGATAGGGAACAGAAAATCAGAGTAATAGAAAATGATCAACAGAGCTTGAGCTAAAGCAAGCAAACAAACATGTCTTTCCCCTTTTAAAGACATGTGACATCTCTCCTCTTGAACACCAAGCATCTGGGGTCATTGATGATATTACTTTCTCTCCCCCTGAGTATATTCTCCCCCTATAGGAAAGATTAAGCTTTGATGTGATCTCTCTCCCCCTTTGACATCAATTTCCAAGAAGGGTCTTCTGGTCATGTGATACAAATGGGTTGGTCCTTGAGGCATAGAGCAAAGCAGCATGTCTAACATGATGCTGGTAGAGGACAAGAATCATTGAGTGGAGCTGGAGCAAATAGAAATCAAGAATAGGTGGCAAGTTGGTTTTACTGGGATGAAATCGGTGGCTCCGAGTTGTGTGCTTCGGTTGCACCGAAAGGTTTCGGTTAGACCGAAGAAAACAAATCGGTGTGACCGAGTTCATCAAAATGAAACTACTTGTCACCTTAGCTCACTAGACAGGTAGGATCTCACAAGGATTTGCAAGGAATTGACTGAGAGATTTGCAATGAATTGGATGCAGAAAATGCAGAACAAATGAAAAGAAACTAAAAGTTCTAGATGAAGTTTTTTTTGAAAGGAGAAACAAATATGCAAGGAACAAATGCAATAACACAGAAAATAACACACAAGAGAACTTAATCTAGAGTTGGGCGGTGACAATGTCACCTATGTTAGAGTATATTGACTTAGGAGTCAAGTGAGAGCACTTGATCATAGGTCATACTCATCGTTTAAGCTCAAAATGGGGTTACCATTTTTCGTTTAAGCATCTTGATGTATTCACATCTTGTGGAGTTGCTTTGACTCATGTCTTGGAGTAAAGCTTCTCTAAGATGGAATAACATACCTTGGGTGGTGGTGTGGGTCTTGCACATGTAGTTGAACTTGTGTGGGTTGCTCAGGGTTGATGTAGTTCATCAAGAGTTGGGAGCACCACTTGGAGTTTGAGTTCATCTACCTACATGGGTTAGTCTTGCAAGGAAGAGCACTTTGTGTATCCAAGATGACTATCATGAAACTCAACATAGAGGTTGTCAAAGGATATGTTTGAAAGGTTTCGTGCTTCCTTGTCTTCAACCACCATTGTGTAGAGACTTGGTGATGTAGAGATTGCTCAAGATGTGAGTGAGTTGCAATCTCATGGATTTAGATTCATCCAAGTACCTACATGGGTTAGATAACATGCAAGGTGCAAATATATCCAAGACATATGAATAGCTTCATAAGAGAAATATCAAGGATTAGTCATAGGCTCATGCCTCGCATGTATCAAATGGAGTTCCTACTCCAAGTTTGAAGCATCAATGATGTTCAATTCACCTATTAACCTGCAAAACACTTTCTCATCAAGTGGTTTAGTGAATATATCTGCCAATTGCTTATCGATGCGAACATGCTTAAGGTTAATGTCCCCTTTGGCAACATGATCTCGAATGAAATGATGACGAACTTCAATATGCTTAGTTCGAGAGTGTTGCACGGGATTGTGAGCAATCTTAATAGCACTTTCATTGTCACATAGCAATGGAACATGTTTCACATATATCCCATAATCTTTAAGAGTTTGGGTCATCCAAAGTAATTGAGCACAACATGAACCAGCGGCAATGTATTCCGCTTCGGCGGTGGATAAGGATACCGAGTTTTGTTTCTTGGAAGACCAAGACACAAGAGATCTACCAAGGAATTGGCAAGTACCCGAAGTGGACTTTCTATCAACCTTGTCTCCGGCATAGTCCGAATCGGAATAGCCAACAAGATCAAAAGAGGACCTCTTAGGATACCAAATGCCAAAAATTGGTGTATGGATTAAGTATCTCACTATCCTTTTCACGGCCTTAAGATGACATTCCTTAGGAGCAGCTTGATATCGTGCACACATGCACACACTTAGCATAATATCGGGACGGGAGGCACATAGATATAACAATGAACCAATCATAGAGCGATAAACCTTTTGATCAACTGGTTCACCATCTTTGGTCAAATCAAGATGTCCACTAGTAGGCATAGGTGTAGGCATACCTTTGCATTCTTGCATATTGAACTTCTTGAATAAGTCTTTGGTGTACTTCGTTTGAGAAACAAATGTACCTTCCTTAGTTTGCTTGATTTGCAAACCGAGAAAGAATTTGAGTTCACTCATCATAGACATCTCAAACTTCTCCGACATTAGCTTTCCAAACTTTTCACTAAAATGAGGGTTAGTTGAACCAAATATGATATCATCAACATAAATTTGGCACACAAATAGTTCTCCATTAACCCTTTTAGTAAAAAGAGTAGAATCAATTTTACCAATTTCAAAGCCTTTTTCAGTAAGGAACTTGGTCAAGCATTTATACCATGCTCTAGGAGCTTGTTTAAGACCATAATGGGCTTTGTGAAGTTTGTAAACATGATTAGGTTTCTTAGGATTGACAAAGCCGGGAGGTTGCTTAACATAAACTTCCTCCTCAATTTTGCCATTTAGAAAAGCACTTTTAATGTCCATTTGGTACAAGGTGATATCATGGTGATTAGCATAAGCAAGTAAGATGCGAATGGACTCAAGTCTAGCAGCGGGAGCATATGTCTCACCATAGTCCATACCTTCAACTTGTGTGTAGCCTTGGGCGACGAGACGTGCTTTGTTGTGAACCACTTGTCCATCTTCATCTTGCTTGTTACGAAACACCCATTTGGTACCAATGATGTTGTGGTTGTTGTCGGGCTTCCCGACCAATGTCCATACTTGATTTCTCTCAAAGTTGTGTAGCTCTTCATGCATAGCGTTTATCCAATCCGGATCCTTCAATGCTTCTTCAACCTTCATAGGTTCAATTTTAGAAATGAATGAGCAATGTTCACAAAAGTTAGCTAAGCGAGTTCTAGAGCGAGTGATTCTCCCGGTTTGGATATCATTGTAGATTTGCTCGACGGGATGATCTTTGGCAATTCTTGCTCGAACTCGTGAAAGCTTTTGCTTGGGTCGGGGTGGAACATCCTCTTCATCTTGTTCCTCTTCTTCTTGGCCTTCTTCATTGTTGACGTTGTTGTTCTCTTGTCGTGGTGGAGAAGGAGGTTGTTGATGTTCATCTTGGTGTACTTCCTCGTTTTCTTCATCTTGACGTGTCCCACTTGTGGATGCTTCCGTATCAACTCTTGGTTCACCTTGACGTGATGTAGAAGCTTCCACCTGGACAGACGAGGTACTCTCCTTCATATCCGTTGGATGAATCTTGCCAATGCACAAGTCTTGAATTGCTTCCAAAGGGTCTTTGTCTCCTACATCAATTGGCAATTGCTCTACTTGCGAGCCGTTAGATTCATCAAACTTCACATCTACCGTTTCTTCAACCTTTCGGGTGAAATTGTTGTAGACACGGTAAGTGTGAGAGTTTGAGCCATAACCAAGTAGAAAACCTTCATGAGACTTAGGAGCAAATTTAGAACGACGATGCTTATCAAGAATGTAGCACTTTGAGCCGAATACTCGAAAGTATCCAACTTGGGGTTTGTTACCGGTGAGGAGCTCGTATGCCGTCTTGCCGAGTAGCTTGTGAAGATACAATCGATTTGTTGCATGACAAGCTGTCTCAACCGCTTCTGCCCAAAAGTGTTTTGGCGTCTTGTACTCATCAAGCATCGTTCTTGCCATCTCGATAAGAGTCCTGTTCTTCCTCTCAACAACTCCATTTTGTTGAGGTGTGTACGTAGCTGAGAACTCGTGTGAAATCCCTTCCTCGTCAAGAAAGGTGTCCACATTTGCGTTCTTGAACTCCGTTCCATTATCACTCCGAACCTTCTTGATCTTCACGTCAAACTGATTTTGGGCCTTCCTAGCGAAGTTTTTGAAGATCTTTTGGACCTGTGACTTGTCATCAAGAAAGGACACCCACGTAAATCTTGAAAAATCATCAACTATGACTAGACCAAATGAGTTACCACCGAGACTCTTGTATGCATTTGGACCAAAGATATCCATGTGAAGTAGCTCGAGTGGTCTTCTTGTGGTCATGATGTTCTTCGCGCGGTGACTTCCTCCAACTTGTTTCCCTGCTTGACAAGCACTACAAAGTCTATCCTTGTCAAATACAACATCTTTTATTCCAAGGATATGATCACTTTTAATAAGCTTATCAAGATTTCGCATTCCAACATGACCTAGTCTTCTATGCCACAACCAGCCTTTAGAAGATTTAGCAATTAAGCAAGTTTTAGGTTGAGCCTTTTTAGTGAAATCAACAATGTAAATATCTCCTCTACGTATACCGGTAAAGACCATTTTATTATTGTCTCTACGAAGCACTTGGCAATCTACTTCAGTGAATAAGACATTGAAACCGAAATCCGCAAGTCTAGAAACTAAAAGTAAATTGTATCCAAGGGATTCAACGAGCATGACATTTTGTATGGAGCTATCGTGTGAAATGGCCACCTTACCAAGGCCAACCACCTTACCCTTTGAATTATCACCAAAGGTGACATATTTTCGAGGGCTGTCATTTTCAGCAAGCTCACGGAACATCTCTTCATCTCCGGTCATATGATCAGTACATCCACTATCAAGGACCCACTCCTTTCCTCCAGCCATGTAGCCGCGAAGATTTTCCATAAGACCAAAATGTCTCATTGCATCATCAAGATCATAGTCACTATCATCATCTTCATCATAATATCCACGTTCAACATCATCTTGTGATTGATCAATTCCTAGAGAGGGTAATTCATTAGGTAAATGATCATCAAAGTGGTTACCTTTATGAATTCTTATAGCTTCGGATATGATATCACTAATGATTCCAACATTTCCTTTAGCATGCATGAGATTGGTAAGCTCAAATAGACAATCACCAAAACTAGGATCACTAGAGTTCATCTTACTCAAGGCAATAGATTTATGGAGAATTTCGTCTAAATTTTTTAAGGAATAATCAGGAAATCGTTCCTCAAGAAATTTCCATATGGTGTAGGCACATTTGAGAGCAGGCAAACTAGCAATCAAGTTTTTCGGCAATCCTCTAATGATGAGCTCAACAGTTCTAAGATTGCGAATCATGTCAATATCTTCATCTAGGGTAGGGTGCAAAGGATCAATATGAGGTGCACAAGGACTAGCAATGTACTTGTTCAAATGATATTCATTGAAAATCTCAAGCATTTCATTTTTCCACTCATGAAAATACTCTCCATCAAGAGTGGGCACTCTATGTCTAAGACTCCTTAAAGTAGACACATCCATCTTCCACCAAAGGTGTTTAAACCAAGGCAATGGAGACCAATTCTCTGATACCAATTGAGAGGATCGAGAAGAGGTGTCTAGAGGGGGGGGGGTGATTAGACACTAAGTGCCAAAAGTTGCAGTTTTTAATATTCTTAAGTTTAGGTGGAGTTTAGGCACAAGTTTAATGAACACAATACATATCAAGCAAGCATGCAATGAGTATATGAGCAGTGGAAAGTAAAGCATGCAACTTGCAAGAATGTAAAGGGAAGGGTTTGGAGTATTCAAACGCAATTGGAGACACGGATGTTTTTGGCGTGGTTCCGATAGGTGGTGCTATCGTACATACACGTTGATGGAGACTTCAACCCACGGAGGGTAACGGTTGCGCGAGTCCACGAAGGGCTCCACCCATGAAGGGTCCACGAAGAAGCAACCTTGTCTATTCCATCATGGCCGTCGCCCACGAAGGACTTGCCTCACTAGCGGTAGGTCTTCACGAAGTAGGCGATCTCCTTAGCCTTACAAACTCCTTGGTTCAACTCCACAATCTTGTCGAAGGCTCCCAAGTGACACCTAGCCAATCTAGGAGACACCACTCTCCAAGAACTAACAAATAGTGTGTTGATGATGAAATCCTTGCTCTTGTGCTTCAAATGATAGTCTCCCCAACACTCAACTCTCTCTCACGGGATTTGGATTTGGTGGAAAGAAGATATGAGTGAAAAGCAACTTGGGGAAGGCTAGAGATCAAGATTCATATGGTAGGAATGGAATATCTTGAGCTCAACACAAGGGTAGGTGGTTCTCTCTCAGAAAATGTGTATTGGAAGTGAAGATCTGTTCTGATGGCTCTCTCCACGAATGAAGAGTGGGTGGAGGGGTCCTTTTGACTATGTTCATGATAATTAAGTTCATCTGATTATTTAATGAACTCCCACTCAGATAGACATCCCTCTAGTCATCTAAGTGATACATGATCCGAGTCAACTAGGTCGTGTCCGATCATCATGTGAGACAAACTAGTCATAATCGGTGAACATCTTCATGTTGATCGTATCTTCTATATGACTCATGTTCGACCTTTCGGTCTTCCGTGTTCCGAGGCCATGTCTGTACATGCTAGGCTCGTCAAGTCAACCTAAGTGTATTTCGTGTGTAAATCTGGCTTACACCCGTTGTATTCGAACGTTAGAATCTATCACACCCGATCATCACGTGGTGTTTCGAAACAACAAACCTTCGCAACGGTGCACTGTTAGGGGGAACACTTTCTTGAAATCATTGCGAGGGATCATCTTATTTAATCTACTGTCGTTCTAAGCAAATAAGATGTAAAACATGATAAATATCACATGCAATCAAATAGTGACATGATATGGCCAATATCATTTTTGCTCCTTTTGATCTCCATCTTCGGGGCGCCATGATCATCATCGTCACCGACATGACACCATGATCTCCATCATCATGATCTCCATCATCGTGTCTTCATGAAGTTGTCTCGTCATCTATTACTTCTACTACTATGGCTAACGGTTTAGCAATAAAGTAAAGTAATTACATGATGTTTATGTTGACACGCAGGTCATAAATAAATTAAGACGACTCCTATGGCTCCTGCCGGTTGCCATACTCATCGACATGCAAGTCGTAATTCCTATTACAAGAACATGATCAATCTCATACATCACATATATCATTCATCACATCCTTTTTGGCCATATCACATCACATGACATATGCTGCAAAAGCAAGTTAGACGTCCTCTAATTGTTGTTGCAAATTTTTTATGTGGCTGCTATAGGTTTCTTAGCAAGAACGTTTCTTACCTACGCCAAACCACAACGTGATGTGCCAATTTCTATTTACCCTTCATAAGGATCCTTTTCATCGAATCCGATCCAACTAAAGTGGGAGAGACAGACACCCGCTAGCCACCTTATGCAACTAGTGCATGTCAGTCGGTGGAACCTGTCTCACGTAAGAGTACGTGTAAGGTCGGTCCGGGCCACTTCATCCCACGATGCCGCCGAATCAAGATAAGACTAGTAACGACAAGTAAATTAACAAAATCGACGCCCACAACAACTTGTGTTCTACTCGTGCATAGAAACTACGCATAGACCTAGCTCTGATACCACTGTTGGGGAACGTAGCAGAATTTTAAAATTTTCTACGCATCACCAAGATCAATTTATGGAGTCATCTAGCAACGAGGGAGAGGGTAGTGCATCTACATACCCTTGTAGATCACGAGCGGAAGCGTTTAAGAGAACGGGGTTGATGGAGTCGTACTCGTCGTGATCCAAATCATCGATGATCCTAGCGCCGAATGGACGGCACCTCCGCGTTCAACACACATAGGGTTGGGAGAGACGTCTCCTCCTTCTTGATCCAGCCAGGGAAGGAGAGGTTGATGGAGATCCAGCAACACGACGGCGTGGTGGTGGAAGTAGCGGGATCCCGGCAGGGCTTCGCCAAGCGCAAGCGGGAGGAAGAGGTGTCACGGGAGGGAGGAGGCGCCAGGGCTTCAGGTGTGGCTGCCCTCCCTTCCCTCCACTATATATAGGGGCCTAGGGGGGCGGCCCCTTGTAGATCCCATCTAGGGAGGGGGCGGCAACCCTAGGGGTGGCTTGGCCTCCAAGCCAAGTGGAGGCGCCTCCACCCCTTAGGGTTTCCAACCCTAGGCGCATGGGAGGCCCAAAGGGGGCGCACCAGCCCACCAGGGGCTGGTTCCCACATCACTTCAGCCCATGGGGCCCTCCGGGATAGGTGGCCCCACCCGGTGGACCCCCGAGACCCTACCGGTGGTCCCGGTACAATACTGATGACCCCCGAAACTCTCCTGGTGGCCGAAACTGGACTTCCTATATATAAATCTTTACCTCCGGACCATTCCGGAACTCCTCGTGACATTCGGGATCTCATCCGGGACTCCAAACAACTTTCGGGTCACCGCGTACTAATATCTCTACAACCCTAGCGTCACCGAACCTTAAGTGTGTAGACCCTACGGGTTCGGGAACCATGCAGACATGACCGAGACAACTCTCCGGCCAATAACCAACAGCGGGATTTGGATACCCATGTTGGCTCCCACATGTTCCACGATGATCTCATCGGATGAACCACGATGTCGAGGATTCAATCAATCCCATATTCAATTCCCTTTGTCTATCGGTATGATACTTGCCCGAGATTCGATCGTCGGTATCCCGATACCTCGTTCAATCTCGTTACCGGCAAGTCTCTTTACTCGTTCCATAACACATCATCCCAAGATCAACTCCTTGGTCACATTGTGCACATTATGATGATGTCCTACCGAGTGGGCCCAGAGATACCTCTATGTTACACGGAGTGACAAAATCCCAGTCTCGACTCGTGCCAACCCAACAGACACTTTCGGAGATACCCGCAGTGCACCTTTATAGCCACCCAGTTACGTTGTGAAGTTTGGTACACCCAAAGCATTCCTACGGTATCCGGGGGTTGCACAATCTCATGGTCTAAGGAAATGATACTTGACATTAGAAAAGCTTTAGCATATGAACTACACGATCTTGTGCTAGGCTTAGGATTGGGTCTTGTCTATCACATCATTCTCCTAATGATGTGATCCCGTTATCAACGACATCCAATGTCCATGGTCAGGAAACCGTAACCATCTATTGATCTACGAGCTAGTCAAGTAGAGGCTTGCTAGGGACATGGTGTTGTCTATGTATCCACACATGTATCTCAGTTTCCTATCAATACAATTCTAGCATGGATAATAAACGATTATCATGAACAAGGAAATATAATAATAACTAATTTATTATTGCCTCTAGGGCATATTTCCAACAGCACCCAAGGACACATATTTGATTTTTCAACCAATTTATATGCACTGAAGCATGTGCATGTAGTTCAAATTTGAATTATGCACATAAATGCATTAAAAACTCAGTTAATGCATAAAAATGTCCAAACGAACCTCGAAAAATCACACAACTCTCCTATTGTTCTATGTTGACACGAGAAAAAAATTGAAAGCAATAAGAGGCAATGGATATTGTTTCGTCCCCAAAGGTGGGACGTTCCCTACCGAAAACCATCATGCTTGTTGTGAGAAGCTCCGGCTTGTGAGAAGCATATACCCAAACCTTCCCCAAATGGGACAAAATTTGTACCACAACATGTTGATGCCGCTCCATGATAGCATGCCAAGTTTCATGAATTTCAGATGAGTTTTGGATTTACTAGAATTTAAAAACCAGGCATCTCAATGTTTTGCCGGCAATCAATAGTGCCCCGGTGTTTGAAGTTCATTCCCATTTCTTGCATGGGACCTAAGCACGCACCTGCTACCTCTTGAGCACTGCGTTGGATTTCCCCGAAGAGGAGAGGATGATGCAGCAAAGTAGCGTAAGTATTTCCCTCAGTTTTTGAGAACCAAGGTATCAATCCAGTAGGAGGCCACACGCGAGTCCCTCGTACCTACACAAAACAAATAGCTCAACGCAACCAACGCGATTAGGGGTTGTCAATCCCTTCACGGTCACTTACGAGAGTGAGATCTGATAGAGATGATAGATAATAGTTTTGGTATTTTTGATATAAAGATGCAAAGTAAAATAAAAGGTAAAGTAGAAAGCAAAGAAATAATAAAGTGATTGGAGATTGATATGATGAGAATAGACCAGGGGGCCATAGGTTTCACTAGTGGCTTCTCTCAAGAGCATAAGTATTTCTACGGTGGGTGAACAAATTACTGTTGAGCAATTGACAGAATTGAGCATAGTTATGAGAATATCTAGGTATGATCATGTATATAGGCATCACGTCCGAGACAAGTAGACCGACTCCTGCCTGCATCTACTACTATTACTCCACTCATCGACCGCTATCCAGCATGCATCTAGAGTATTAAGTTAATGAAAATAGAGTAACGCCTTAAGCAAGATGACATGATGTAGAGGGATAAATTCATGCAATATGATAAATACCCCATCTTGTTATCCTCGATGCCAACAATACAATACGTGCCTTGTTGCCCCTACTGTCACTGGGAAAGGTTACCGCAAGATTGAACCCAAAGCTAAGCACTTCTCCCATTGCAAGAAAACCAATCTAGTAGGCCAAACCAAACTGATAATTCGAAGAGACTTGCAAAGATAACCAATCATACATAAAAGAATTCAGAGAAGATTCAAATATAGTTCGTAGATAATCTTGATCATAAACCCGCAATTCATCGGTCTCAACAAACACACCGCAAAAAGAAGATTACATCGAATAGATCTCCACGAGAGAGGGGGAGAACATTGTATTGAGATCCAAAAAGAGAGAATAAGCCATCTAGCTACTAACTATGGACCCGAAGGTCTGAGATAAACTACTCACAATTCATCGGAGGGGCTATGGCGTTGATGTAGAAGCCCTCTGGGGTGGATTCCCCTTCCGGTGGAGCTCCGGAACAGGCCCCAAGATGGGATCTCATGGGTACAGAAGGTTGCGGCGGTGGAATTAGATTTTTGGCTCCGTATCTGATTGTTTGGGGGTACGTAGGTATATATAGGAGGAAGGAGTACGTCGGTGGAGCTTCGAGGGGCCCACGAGGCAGGGGGCGCGTCCTAGGGGGGGCGCCGTCCACCCCCGAGACCGCCTCTCTGGTTTCTTGACGGAGGGTCCAAGTCTCCTGGATCATATCTGATGAGAAAATCACGTTCCTGAAGGTTTCATTCCGTTTGGACTCCGTTTGATATTCCGTTTCTTTGAAACACTAAAATAGGCAAAAAACAGCAATTCTGGGCTGGGCCTCCGGTTAATAGGTTAGTCCCAAAAGTAATATAAAAGTGGAGAATAAAGCCCAATATAGTCCAAAACAGTAGATAATATAGCATGGAGCAATAAAAAATTATAGATACGTTGGAGACGTATCAGGCATCGCTAAGCTTAATTCCTGCTCGTCCTCGAGTAGGTAAATGATAAAAAGAGAATTTTTGATGCGGAGTGCTACTTGGCATAATTTCAATGTAAATCTTCTCAACTGTGGTATGAATGTTCAGATCCGAAAGATTCAAGACAAAAGTTCACATTGACATAAAAATAATAATACTTCAAGCATACTGACAAAGCAGTTATCTCTTCTCGAAATAACATGGCCAAAGAAAGTTTATCACTACAAAATCATATAGTTTAGTCATGCTCCATTTTCGTCACACAAGAATGCTCTCATCATGCACAACCCCGATGACAAGCCAAGCAATTGTTTCATACTTTAATAATCTCAAACTCATAAACCTTCACGCAATACATGAGCGTGAGCCATGGATATAGCACTATGGGTGGAATAGAATATGATGATAGGGGTTATGTGGAGAAGACAAAAAGGAGAAGGTCTCACATCAATGAGGCTAATCAATGGGCTATGGAGATGCCCATCGATTGATGTTAATGCAAGGAGTAGGGATTGCCATGCAAAGGATGCACTAGAGCTATAAATGTATGAAAGCTCAACAAAAGAAACTAAGTGGGTGTGCATCCAACTTGCTTGCTCATGAAGACCTAGGGCATTTGAGGAAGCCCATCGTTGGAATATACAAGCCAAGTTCTATAATGAAAAATTCCCACTAGTATATGAAAGTTACAAAACAAGAGACTCTCTATTATGATGATTATGGTGCTACTTTGAAGCACAAGTGTGGCAAAGGATAGTAACATTGTCCCTTCTCTCTTTTTCTCTCTTTTTTTCTTTTCTCTTTTTTTGGGCCTTCTTTCTTTTTTTTATTCCTCACTTGGGACAATGCTCTAGAAAATGATGATCATCACACTTCTATTTATTTACAACTCAATGATTACAACTCGATACTAGAACAAGGTATGACTCTATATGAATGCCTCCGGCGGTGTACCGGGATATGCAATGAATCAAGAGTGACATGTATGAAAGAATTATGAACAGTGGCTTTGCCACAAATACTATGTCAACTACATGATCATGCTAAGCAATATGACAATGATGAATATGTCATGAAAAACGGTATGGTGGAAAGTTGCATGGCAATATATCTCGGAATGGCTATGGAAATGCCATAATAGGTAGGTATGGTGGCTGTTTTGAGGAAGATATAAGGAGGTTTATGTGTGAAAGAGCGTATCATATCACGGGGTTTGGATGCACCGGCGCAGTTTGCACCAACTCTCAATTTGAGAAAGGGCAATGCACGGTACCGAAGAGGCTAGCAATGATGGAAGGGTGAGAGCGCGTATAATACATGGACTCAACATTAGTCATAAAGAACTCATATACTTATTTCAAAAATCTACAAGTCATAAAAAACCAAAGCATTACGCGCATGCTCCTAGGGGGATAGATTGGTAGGAAAATACCATCGCTCGTCCCCGACCGCCACTCATAAGGAGGACAATCAAATAACACCTCATGTTTCAAATTTGTTACATAACGTTTACCATACGTGCATGCTACGGGACTTGCCAACTTCAACACAAGCACTTCTCAAATTCACAATTACTCTACTAGCACGACTTTGATATTATCACCTCCATATCTCAAAACAATTATCAAGCATCAAACTTTTCTTAGTATTCAACACACTCAAAAGAAAGTTTTACAAATCTTGAATACCAAGCATATTATTATTATTAAGAAAATTACCATTCTATTTAAGACTCTCAAAATAATCTAAGTGAAGCATGAGAGACCAATAGTTTCTTTAAAACAAATCCACCACCGTGCTCTAAAAGATATAAGTGAAGCACTAGAGCAAAACTATAAAGCTCAAAAGATATAAGTGAAGCACATAGAGTATTCTATCAAATTCCATTTCATGTATGGCTCTCTCAAAAGGTGTGTACAGCAAGGATGATTGTGTTGAACTAAAAAGCAAAGACTCAAATCATACAAGATGCTCCAAGCAAAACACATATCATGTGGTGAATAAAAATATATCTCCAAGTAAAATTACCGATGGAAGTAGACGAAAGAGGGGATGCCTTCCGGGGCATCCCCAAGCATTGACTTTTTGGTGTCCTTGGATTATCTTGGGGGTGCCATGGGAATACCCAAGCTTAGGCTCTTGCCACTCCTTGTTCCATAATCCATCAAAAGATTTCACCCAAAACTTGAAAACTTCACAACACAAAACTCAACAGAAATCTCGTGAGCTCCGTTAGCGAAAGAAAACAAAAGACCACTTCAAGGTACTGTAATGAACTCATTTTTTATTTATATTGGTTTTAAATCTACTGTATTCCAACTTCTCTATGGATTATAAACTATATTACTAGCCATAGATTCATCAAAATAAGCAAACAACACACGAAAAACAGAATCTGTCAAAAATAGAACAGTCTGTAGTAATCTGTAACTAACGCAAACTTCTAGAACTCCAAAAAATCAGACAAAATAGGAAGGCCTAGAAAATTTGTTTATTGATCAGAAGCAATTGGAATCAGTATTTTATCACGTTCTGGTGATTTTTAACAATTGTTTTCGTGAACAGAATGTTTCTGGAAATTACAGCAAGATCAAATAACTATCATCCAAGAAGATCCTATAGGTTTAACTTGGCACAAACACTAATTAAAAGATAAAACCACATCTAAATAGAAGGTATATGGATTATTTATTCCTAAACATAAGCAAAAACAACAAAAAAACTAAAATAAAATTGGGTTGCCTCCCAACAAGCGCTATCGTTTAACGCCCCTAGCTAGGCATAAAAGCAAGGATAGATCTAGGTATTGCCATCTTTGGTAGGCAATTCTTAAATGAGGCATCTACCTTCCTTAGGAATTTCTTTCTTTCTAGTAATTAACAAACTTTTAGGCATAAGATCAAAAAATTCATTTGTAGCCAATGGTTCCTTAATAATAGCAAAAAGATCGGGATGAATACTTATAGATTTAAGATCCGCAATTTCCTTACTAGAGGGTTCACCCTTATTTTTAGGAACATACATAAGCTTGGCAATTTTAGTAGGAGGACTTGGAGTATTCTTTACGGAAGAAAAAACGGTTCCCAAGTTTGTAATGATACCCTAAGGTTTATCGATTCTAGTGGAATCTTGATTTATTTTCTCATTAACCATGGGTTCCTTCTCCTTAATATTTTTCAAAGTTTGATTGTGGATATTTTTATCTAGATTTTCAATTAATTCAATGGTAGCAACCTTATTTTCAATAATTTCAAGTCTTCGCATTACATGCTCCAAAGTTAACATAGTTCCATTAACCAAAAGAGGTGGTGAGCCAAATAGATCTATCATAGCATTATAAGAATCAAAAGTATGGCTACCCAATAAATTCCCTCCGGTAATGGTATCAAGGATATATCTATACCAAGGATTAACACCTACATAAAAATTGCGGAGAAGAACTGAAGTAGATTGCTTCCTAGTAGATCTATTTTGGGCATTGCAAATTCTATACCAAGCGTCTTTTAGATTTTCCCCCTCCCTTTGTTTAAAATTTAGAACTTCATTCTCGGGAGACAACGGAGAAGAAATAAGACAAGCCATGACGACAAGGCAAGCGAGAAAAAGGCAAACGAAAAAGATAGGGCGAATAAAACGGCAAGGGTGAAGTGGGGGAGAGGAATACGAGAGGCAAATGGCAAATAATGTAGTGCGAGAGATAAGGATTGTGATGGGTACTTGGTATGTTGACTTTTGCGTAGACTCCCCAACAATGGCGCCAGAAATTCTTCTTGCTACCTCTTGGGCACTGCGTTGGATTTCCCCGACGAGGAGAGGATGATGTAGCAAAGTAGCGTAAGTATTTCCCTCGGTTTTTGAGAACCAAGGTATCAATCCAGTAGGAGGCCACGCGCGAGTCCCTCGTACCTATACAAAACAAATAGCTCAACGCAACCAACACGATTAGGGGTTGTCAATCCCTTCACGATCACTTACGAGAGTGAGATCTGATAGAGATGATAGATAATATTTTTGGTATTTTTGATATAAAGATGCAAAGTAAAATAAAAGGTAAAGTAGAAAGCAAAGCAATAATAAAGTGATTGGAGATTTATATCATGAGAATAGACCAGGAGGCCATAGGTTTCACTCATGGCTTCTCTCAAGAGCATAAGTATTTCTACGGTGGGTGAACAAATTACTGTTGAGCAATTGACAGAATTGAGCATAGTTATGAGAATATCTAGGTATGATCATGTATATAGGCATCACGTCCGAGACAAGTAGACCGACTCCTGCCTGCATCTACTACTATTACTCCACTCATCGACCGCTATCCAGCATGCATCTAGAGTATTAAGTTAATGAAAACAGAGTAACGCCTTAAGCAAGATGACATGATGTAGAGGGATAAATTCATGCAATATGATAAATACCCCATCTTGTTATCCTCGATGGCAACAATACAATACGTGCCTTGCTGCCCCTACTATCACTGGGAAAGGACACCGCAAGATTGAACCCAAAGCTAAGCACTTCTCCCATTGCAAGAAAAACTAATCTAGTAGGCCAAACCAAACTGATAATTTGAAGAGACTTGCAAAGATAACCAATCATACATAAAACAATTCAGAGAAGATTCAAATATAGTTCGTAGATAATCTTGATCATAAACCCACAATTCATCGGTCTCAACAAACACACCGCAAAAAGAAGATTACATCGAATAGATCTCCACGAGAGGGGGGAGAACATTGTATTGAGATCCAAAAAGAGAGAAGAAGCCATCAAGCTACTAACTATGGACACGAAGGTCTGAGGTAAACTACTCACACTTCATCGGAGGGGCTATGTTGTTGATGTAGAAGCCCTCCATGGTGGATTCCCCTTCTGGTGTAGCTCCAGAACAGGCCCCAAGATGGGATCTCGTGGGTACAGAAGGTTGCGGCGGTGGAATTAGGTTTTTGGCTCCGTATCTGATCGTTTGGGGGTACGTATGTATATATAGGAGGAAGGAGTACGTCGGTGGAGCTTCGAGGGCCCCACGAGGCAGGGGGCGCGCCCTAGGGGGGCGCCCTCCACCCTCGTGACCGCCTCTCTGGATTCTTGACGGAGGGCCAAGTCTCCTGGATCATATCTGATGAGAAAATGACGTTCCCAAAGGTTTCATTCCGTTTGGACTCCGTTTGATATTCCGTTTATTCAAAACACTGAAATAGGCAAAAAAATAGCAATTCTGGGCTGGGCCTCCGGTTAATAGGTTAGTCCCAAAAGTAATATAAAAGTGGAGAATAAAGCCCAATATCGTCCAAAACAGTAGATAATATAGCATGGAGCAATAAAAAATTATAGATACGTTGGAGACGTATCAGCACCCAAGGACACAAATTTGATTTTCAACCAATTTATATGCACTGGAGCATGTGCATGTAGTTCAAATTTGAATTATGCACATAAAATGCATTGAAAACTCAATTAATGCATAAAAATGTCCAAACGAACCCCGAAAAATCACACAACACTCCTGTTGTTCTATGCTGACACAAGAAAAAAATTGAAAGCAATAAGAGGCAATGGATATCGTTTCGTCCCCAAAGGTGGGACGTTCCCTACCGAAAACCATCATGCTAGTTGTGAGAAGCTCCGGTTTGTGAGAAGCATATACCCAAACCTGCCCCCAAATGGGACAAAATTTGTACCATGGCATGTTGATGCCGCTACATGATAGCATGCCAAGTTTCATGAATTTCAGATGAGTTTTGGATTTACTAGAATTTAAAAACCAGGCATCTCAATGTTTTGCCGCCAATCAACGGTGCCCCGGTGTTTGAAATTCATTCTCATTTCTTGCATGAAACCTAAGCATGCACCCAAGGACACATATTTGATTTTTCAACCAATTTATATGCACTGGAGCATGTGCATGTAGTTCAAATTTGAGTTATGCACATAAAATGCATTGAAAACTCAGTTAATGCATCAAAATGTCCAAACGAACCCAGAAAAATCACAAAAAATGACACAACACTCCTGTTGTTCTATGTTGACACGAGAAAAAAATTTGAAAGCAATAAGAGGCAATGGATATGGTTTCGTCCCCGAAGGTGGGACGTTCCCTACCGAAAACCATCATGCTTGTTGTGAGAAGCTCCGGTTTGTGAGAAGCATATACCCAAACCTGCCCCAAATTGGATAAAATTTGTACCACGGCATGTTGATGCCGCTCCATGATAGCATGCCAAGTTTCATGAATTTCAGACGAGTTTTGGATTTACTAGAATTTAAAAACCAGGCATCTCAATGTTTTGCCGGCAATCAATAGTGCCCCGGTGTTTGAAGTTCATTCCCATTTCTTGCATGGGACCTAAGCATGCACCCAAGGACACAGATTTAATTTTTCAACCAATTTATATGCACTGGAGCTTGTGCATGTAGTTCAAATTTGAATTATGCGCATAAAATGCATTGAAAACTCAGTGAATGCATCAAAATGTCCAAACGAACCCCGAAAAATCACAAAAAATCCCACAACACTCCTGTTGTTCTATGTTGACACGAGAAAAAATTTTGAAAGCAATAAGAGGCAATGGATATGGTTTCGTCCCCAAAGGTGGGACGTTCCCTACCGAAAACCATCATGCTTGTTGTGAGTGTTGGGGAACGTAGTAATTTCAAAAAAATTCCTACGCACACGCAAGATCATGGTGATGCATAGCAACGAGAGGGGAGAGTGTTGTCTACGTACCCTCGTAGACCGAAGCGGAAGCGTTGACACAACATAGAGGAAGTAGTCGTACGTCCTCCCGATCCGACCGATCCAAGCACCGTTACTCCGGCGCCTCCGAGTTCTTGACACACGTACAGCTCGATGACGTTCTCCGGGCTCCGATCCAGCAAAGCTCTCGGGGACGAGTTTCGTCAGCACGACGCCGTGGTGACGATCTTGATGAACTACCGACGCAGGGCTTCGCCTAAGCACCGCGACAATATGACCGAGGTGGAATATGGTGGAGAGGGGCACCTCACACGGCTGAGGAACGATCACGAAGATCAACTTGTGTGTCTTGGGGTGCCCCCCTGCCCCCGTATATAAAGGAGCAAGGGGGAGGCCGGCCGGCCCTATTGGGGCGCGCCAAAGGGAGGGGGGAGTCCTCCTCCTAGTGGGAGTAGGACTCCCCTTTCCTAGTCCAACTAGGAAGAGAGGGGGGAAGGAAAGAGAGGGAGAGGGAGAGGGAAAGGGGGGCCGCGCCCCCCTCCTTTTCCAATTTGGACTCCTATGAGGGGGGCGCGTGCCACCTCCGGGCTACTGCCCTCTCTCTCCCCTTGGGCCCAATAAGGCCCATTACTTCCCCGGGGGGTTCCGGTAACCCCTCCGGCACTCCAGTTTTATCCGAAACCACTCGGAACCATTCCGATGTCCGAATATAGTCGTCCAATATATCAATCTTTACGTCTCGACCATTTCAAGACTCCTCGTCATGTCCGTGATCTCATCCGGGAACTAACTTCGGTACATCGAAATGCATAAACTCATAATAACTGTCATCGTAACCTTAAGCGTGCGGACCCTATGGTTCGAGAACAGTGTAGACATGACTGAGACAAATCTCTGGTCAATAACCAATAGCGGGACCTGGATGCCCATATTGGCTCCTACACATTCTACGAAGATCTTTATCGGTCAGACCGCATAAGAACATACGTTGTTCCCTTTGTCATCGGTATGTTACTTGCCCGAGATTCGATCGTCGGTATCTCAATACCTAGTTCAATCTCGTTACCGGCAAGTCTCTTTACTCGTTCTGTAATACATCATCTCGCAACTAACTCATTAGTTGCAATGCTTGCAAGGCCTATGTGATGTGCATTACCGAGAGGGCCCAGAGATACCTCTCCGACAATCGGAGTGACAAATCCTAATCTCGAAATACGCCAACCTAACATGTACCTTTGGAGACACCTGTAGAGCTCCTTTATAATCACCCAGTTACGTTATGACGTTTGGTAGCACACAAAGTGTTCCTCCGGCAAAGGGAGTTGCATAATCTCATAGTCATAGGAACATGTATAAGTCATGAAGAAAGCAATAGCAACATACTAAACGATCTAGTGCTAAGCTAACGGAATGGGTCATGTCAATCACATCATTCTCCTAATGATGTGATCCCGTTAATCAAATGACAACTCATGTCTATGGCTAGGAAATTAACCATCTTTTATCAACGAGCTAGTCAAGTAGAGGCATACTAGTGACACTCTATTTGTCTATGTATTCACACATGTATCATGTTTCCGGTTAATACAATTCTAGCATGAATAATAAACATTTATCATGAAATAAGGAAATAAATAATAACTTTATTATTGCCTCTAGGGCATATTTCCTTCAGTCTCCCACTTGCACTAGAGTCAATAATCTAGTTCACATCGCCATGTGATTTAACAGCAATAGTTCATGTCACCATGTGATTAACACCCATAGTTCACATCGACATGTGATCAACACCCAAAGGGTTTACTAGAGTCAGTAATCTAGTTCACATCGCTATGTGATTAACACCCAAAGAGTACTAAGGTGTGATCATGTTTTGCCTGTGAGAGAAGTTTAGTCAACGGGTCTGCCATATTCAGATCTGTATGTATTTTGCAAATTTCTATGTCAACAATGCTCTGCACGGAGCAACTCTAGCTAATTGCTCCCACTTTCAATATGTATCCAGATTGAGACTTAGAGTCATCAAGATCAGTGTCAAAATTTGCATCGACGTAACCCTTTACGATGAACCTTTTTGTTACGTCCATAATCGAGAAACATATCCTTATTCCACTAAGGATAATTTTGACCGCTGTCCAGTGATCTACTCCTAGATCACTATTGTACTCCCTTGCCAAAATCAGTGTAGGGTATACAATAGATCTGGTACACAGCATGGCATACTTTATAGAACCTATGGCCAAGGCATAGGGAATGACTTTCATTCTCTTTCTATCTTCTGCCGTGGTCGGGTTTTGAGTCTTACTCAATTTCACACCTTGTAACACAGGCTAGAACTCTTTATTTGACTGTTCCATTTTGAACTACTTCAAAATCTTGTCAAGGTATGTACTCATTGAAAAAACTTATCAAGCGTCTTGATCTATCTCTATAGATCTTGATGCTCAATATGTAAGCAGCTTCACTGAGGTCCTTCTTCAAAAAACTCCTTTCAAATACTCCTTTATGCTTTGCAGACTAATTCTACATTATTTCCGATCAACAATATGTCATTTGCATATACTTATCAGAAATGTTGTAGTGCTCCCACTCAGTTTCTTGTAAATACAGGCTTCACCGCAAGTCTGTATAAAACTATATGCTTTGATCAACTTATCAAAGCGTATATTCCAACTCCGAGATGCTTGCACCAGTCCATAGATGGATCGCTGGAGCTTGCATATTTTGTTAACACCTTTAGGATCGACAAAACCTTCTAGTTGCATCGTATACAACTCTTCTTTAATAAATCCACTAAGGAATGCAGTTTTGTTTATCCATTTGCCGGATTTCATAAAATGCAGCAATTGCTAACATGATTCGGACAGACTTAAGCATAGATACGAGTGAGAAACTATCATCGTAGTCAACACCTTGAACTTTTCAAAAACCTTTTGCGACAGTTCTAGCTTTGTAGACAGTAACACTACTATCAGCGTTTGTCTTCCTCTTGAAGATCCATTTATTTTCTATGGCTTGCCGATCATCGGGCAAATCCATCAAAGTCCATACTTTGTTCTCATACATGGATCATATCTCAGATTTCATGGCCTCAAACCATTTCGCGGAATCTAGGCTCATCATCGCTTCCTCATAGTTCGCAAGTTCGTCATGGTCTAGTAACATGACTTCCAGAACAGGATTACCGTACCACTCTGGTGTGGATCTCACTCTGGTTTACCTACGAGATTCGGTATTAACTTGATCTGAAGTTACATGATCATCATCATTAGCTTCCTCACTAATTGGTGTAGTAGTCACAGGAACAGATTTCTGTGATGAACTACTTTCCAATAAGTGAGAAGGTGCAATTACCTTATCAAGTTCTACTTTCCTCCCACTCACTTCTTTCGAGAGAAACTCCTTCTCTAGAAAGTATCCATTCTCAGCAACAAATGTCTTGCCTTCGGATCTGTGATAGAAGGTGTACCAAACTGTCTCCTTTGGGTATCCTATGAAGACACATTTCTCCGATTTGGGTTTGAGCTTATCAGGATGAAACTTTTTCACACAAGCATCACAACCTCAACCTTTAAGAAACGACAACTTTGGTTTCTTGCTAAACCATAGTTCATATAGTGTCGTCTCAATGGATTTAGATGGTGCCTATTTAACGTGAATGCAGCTGTCTCTAATGCATAACCCCAAAACGATAGTGGTAAATCGGTAAGAAACATCATAGATTGCACTATATCCAATAAAGTACAGTTATGACGTTCGGACACACCATTATGTTGTGGTGTTCCAGGTGGCATGAATTTGTGAAACTATTCCACATTGTTTTAATTGAAGACCAAACTCGTAACTCAAATATTCGTCTCCGTGATCAGATCGTAGAAACTTTATTTTCTTGTCACGATGATTTTCCACTTCACTCTGAATTTCTTTGAACTTTTCAAATGTTTCAGACTTATGTTTCATCAAGTAGATATACCCATATCTGCTCAAATTATCTGTGAAGGTCAGAAAATAACGATAACCGCCGCGAGCCTTAACACTCATCGGATCACATACATCAGTATGTATTATTTCGAATAAGTCAGTTGCTCGCTCCATTGTTCCAGAGAACAGAGTCTTAGTCATCTTGCCCATGAGGTACGGTTCGCAAGCATCAAGTGATTCATAATCAAGTGATTCCAAAAGCCCATTAGCATGGAGTTTCTTCATGCGCTTTACACCAATATGACCTAAACGGCAGTGCCACAAATAAGTTGCACTATCATTATTAACTTTGCATCTTTTGGTTTCAATATTATGAATATGTGTATCACTATGATCGAGATCCAACGAACCATTTTCATTGGGTGTGTAACCATATAAGGTTTTATTCATGTAAACAGAACAACAATTTATTCTCTTACTTAAATGAATAACCGTATTGCAATAAACATGATCAAATCATATTCATGCTCAACACCAAATAACACTTATTTAGGTTCCACACTAATCCCGAAAGTATAGGGAGTGTGCGATGATGATCATATCAATCTTGGAACCACTTCCAACTCTCATCGTCACTTCACCCTTAACTAGTCTCTGTTCATTCTGCAACTCCCGTTTTGAGTTACTAATCTTAGCAACTGAACTAGTACCAAGTACTGAGGGGTTGCTATGAACACTAGTAAAGTACATCAATAACATGTATATCAAACATACCTTTGTTTACTTTGCCATCCTTTCTTATCCACCAAATACTTGGGGTAGTTCCGCTTCCAGTGACCAATGCCTTTGCAGTAGAAGCACTTAGTCTCAGGCTTAGGACCAGACTTGGGCTTCTTCACTTGAGCAGCAACTCGCTTGCCGTTCTTCTTGAAGTTCCCCTTCTTCCCTTTGCCCTTTTCTTGAAACTAGTGGTCTTGTCTACCATCAACACTTGATGTTTTTCTTGATTTCTACCTTCGTCGATTTTAGCATCACGAAGTGCTTGGGAATCGTTTCCGTTATCCCTTGCATATTATAGTTCATCACGAAGTTCTACTAACTTGGTGATGGTGACTAGAGAATTCTGTCAATCACTATTTTATCTAGAAGATTAACTCCCACTTGATTCAAGCGATTGTAGTACCCAGACAATCTGAGCACATGCTCACTAGTTGAGCGATTCTCCTCCATCTTTTAGCTATAGAACTTGTTGGAGACTTCATATCTCTCAACTCGGGCATTTGCTTGAAATATTAACTTCAACTCCTGGAACATCTCATATGGTCCATGACGTTCAAAACGTTTTTGAAGTCCCGATTCTAAGCCGTTTAAGCATGGTGCACTAAACTATCAAGTAGTCATCATATTGAGCTAGCCAAACGTTCATAACGTCTGCATCTGCTCCTGCAATAAGTCTGTCACCTAGCGGCGCATCAAGGATATAATTCTTCTGTGCAGCAATGAGGATAAACCTCAGATCACGGATCCAATCCGCATCATTGCTACTAACATATTTCAACACAATTTTCTCTAGGAACATATCAAAATAAACATATGAAAGCAACAACGCGAGCTATTGATCTACAACATAGATATGCTAATACTACCAGGACTAAGTTCATGATAAATTAAAGTTCAATTAATCATATTACTTAAGAACTCCCACTTAGAAAGACATCCCTCTAATCCTCTAAGTGATCACGTGATCCATATCAACTAAACCATGTCCGATCATCACGTAAGATGGAGTAGTTTCAATGGTGAACATCATTATGTTGATCATATCTACTATATGATTCACGCTCGACCTTTCGGTCTCCATGTTCCGAGGCCATATCTGTTATATGCTAGGCTCGTCAAGTAAAACATGAGTATTCCGCGTGTGCAACTGTTTTGCACCCATTGTATTTGAACGTAGAGCCTATCACACCCGATCATCACGTGGTGTCTCAGCACGAAGAACTTTCGCAACGGTGCATACTCAGGGAGAACACTATTACTATGATAATTTGGTGAGAGATCATCTTATAATGCTACCGTCAATCAAAGCAAGATAAGATGCATAAAAAGATAAACATCACATGCAATCAATATAAGTGATATGATATGGCCATCATCATCTTGTGCTTGTGATCTCCATCTCCGCAGCACCATCATGATCACCATCGTCACCGGCGCGACACCTTGATCTCCATCGTAGCATCGTTGTTGTCTCGCCAATCTTATGCTTCTACGACTATCGCTACCGCTTAGTGATAAAGTAAAGCATTACAGGGCGATTGCATTGCATATAATAAAGCGACAACCATACGGCTCCTGCCGGTTGCCGATAACTCGGTTACAAAACATGATCATCTCATACAATAAAATTTAGCATCATGTCTTGACCATATCACATCACAACATGCCCTGCAAAAACAAGTTAGACGTCCTCTACTTTGTTTGTTGCAAATTTTACGTGGCTGCTACGGGCTTAAGCAAGAACCAATCTCACCTACGCATCAAAACCACAACGATAGTTTGTCAAATAGACTCCGTATTAACCTTCTCAAGGACCGGGCGTATCCATACCCGGTTCAACTAAAGTTGGAGAAACTGACACCCGCCAGCCACCTGTGTGCAAAGCACGGCGGTAGAACCAGTCTCGCGTAAGCGTACGCGTAATGTCGGTCCGGGCCGCTTCATCCAACAATACCGCCGAACCAAAGTATGACATGCTGGTAGGCAATATGACTTATATCGTCCACAACTCACTTGTGTTCTACTTGTGCATAACATCAAACCAGAAAAACCTAGGCTCGGATGCCACTGTTGGGGAACGTAGTAATTTCAAAAAAATTCCTACGCACACGCAAGATCATCGTGATGCATAGCAACGAGAGGGAAGAGTGTTGTCTACGTACCCTCGTAGACCGAAGCGGAAGCGTTGACACAACATAGAGGAAGTAGTCGTACGTCCTCCCGATCCGACCGATCCAAGCACCGTTACTCCGGCGCCTCCGAGTTCTTGACACACGTACAGCTCGATGACGTTCTCCGGGCTCCGATCCAGCAAAGCTCTCGGGGACGAGTTTCGTCAGCACGACGGCGTGGTGACGATCTTGATGAACTACCGACGCAGCGCTTCGCCTAAGCACCGCGACAATATGACCGAGGTGGAATATGGTGGAGGGGGGCACCGCACACGGCCGAGGAACGATCACGAAGATCAACTTGTGTGTCTTGGGGTGCCCCCTGCCCCCGTATATAAAGGAGCAAGGGGGAGGCCGGCCGGCCCTATTGGGGCGCGCCAAAGGGAGGGGGGAGTCCTCCTCCTAGTGGGAGTAGGACTCCCCTTTCCTAGTCCAACTAGGAAGAGAGGGGGGAAGGAAAGAGAGGGAGAGGGAGAGGGAAAGGGGGGCCGCGCCCCCCCTCCTTGTCCAATTCGGACTCCTATGAGGGGGGGGCGCGCCACCTCCTGGCTGCTGCCCTCTCTCTCCCCTTGGGCCCAATAAGGCCCATTACTTCCCCGGGGGGTTCCGGTAACCCCTTCGGCACTCCGGTTTTATCCGAAACCACTCGAAACCATTCCGATGTCCGAATATAGTCGTCCAATATATCAATCTTTACGTCTCGACCATTTCGAGACTGCTTGTCATGTCCGTGATCTCATCCGGCACTCCGAACTAACTTCGGTACATCGAAATGCATAAACTCATAATAACTGTCATCGTAACCTTAAGCATGCGGACCCTACTGTTTGAGAACAGTGTAGACATGACTGAGACAAATCTCTGGTCAATAACCAATAGCGGGACCTGGATGCCCATATTGGCTCCTACACATTCTATGAAGATCTTTATCGGTCAGACCGCATAACAACATACGTTGTTCCCTTTGTCATCGGTATGTTACTTGCCCGAGATTTGATCGTCGGTATCTCAATACCTAGTTCAATCTCGTTACTGTCAAGTCTCTTTACTCGTTCTGTAATACATCATCTCGCAACTAACTCATTAGTTGCAATGCTTGCAAGGCCTATGTGATGTGCATTACCGAGAGGGCCCAGAGATACCTCTCCGACAATCGGAGTGACAAATCCTAATCTCGAAATACGCCAACCTAACATGTACCTTTGGAGACACCTGTAGAGCTCCTTTATAATCACCCAGTTACGTTATGACGTTTGGTAGCACACAAAGTGTTCCTCCGGCAAAGGGAGTTGCATAATCTCATAGTCATAGGAACATGTATAAGTCATGAAGAAAGCAATAGCAACATACTAAACGATCGAGTGCTAAGCTAACGGAATGGGTCATGTCAATCACATCATTCTCCTAATGATGTGATCCCGTTAATCAAATGACAACTCATGTCTATGGCTAGGAAACTTAACCATCTTTGATCAACGAGCTAGTCAAGTAGAGGCATACTAGTGACACTCTGTTTGTCTATGTATTCACACATGTATCATGTTTTCAGTGAATACAATTCTAGCTTGAATAATAAACATTTATCATGAAATAAGGAAATAAATAATAACTTTATTATTGCCTCTAGGGCATATTTCCTTCAGTGAGAAGCTCCGGTTTGTGAGAAGCATATACCCAAACCTACCCCAAATGGGATAAAATTTGTACCACGGCATGTTGATGCCGCTCTATGATAGCATGCCAAGTTTCATGAATTTCAGACGAGTTTTGGATTTACTAGAATTTAAAAACCAGGCATCTCAATGTTTTGCAGGCAAACAACGGTGCCCCGATGTTTGAAATTCATTCCCATTTCTTGCATGGGACGTAAGCGTGCACCCAAGGACACAAATTTGATTTTTCAACCAATTTATATGCACTGGAGCATGTGCATGTAGTTCAAATTTGAATTGTTCACCTGAAATGCATTGAAAACTCAGTTAATGCATAAAAATGTCCCAACGAACCCCGAAAAATAAAAAAAAAATCACACCATACTCCTGTTGTTCTATGTTGACACGAGAAAAAAAATTGAAAGCAATAAGTATCGATGGTTATCGTTTCGTCCCCAAAGGTGGGACGTTCCCTACCAAAAACCATCATGCTTGTTGTGAGAAGCTCCGGTTTGTGAGAAGCATATACCCAAACCTACCGCAAATGGGGCAAAATTTGTACCACGGCATGTTGATGCCGCTCCATGATAGCATGCCAAGTTTCATGAATTTCAGACGACTTTTGGATTTACTAGAATTTATAAACCAGGCATCTCAATGTTTTGCCGCCAATCAATGGTGCCCCGGTGTTTGAAATTCATTCCCATTTCTTGCATGGGACCTAAGCATGCACCCAAGGACACATATTTGATTTTTCAACCAATTTATATGCACTGGAGCATGTGCATGTAGTTCAAATTTGAATTATGCACATAGAATGCATTGAAAACTCAGTTAATGCATCAAAATGTCCAAACGAACCCAGAAAAATCACAAAAAAACACACAACACTCATGTTGTTCTATGTTGACACGAGAAAAAATTGAAAGAAATAAGAGGCAATGGATATCGTTTCGTCCCCAAAGGTGGGACGTTCCCTACCGAAAACCATCATGCTTGTTTGTAGAAGCTCCGGTTTGTGAGAATCATATACCCAAACCTGCCCCAAATGGGACAAAATTTCTACCACGGCATGTTGATGCCGCTCCATGATAGCATGCCAAGTTTCATGAATTTCAGACGAGTTTTGGATTTACTAGAATTTAAATACCAGGCATCTCAATGTTTTGCCGGCAATCAACGGTGCCCTGGTGTTTGAAACTCATTCCCATTTCTTGCATGGGACCTAAGCATGCACCCAAGGACACAGATTTGATTTTTCAACCAATTTATATGCACTGGAGCATGTGCATGTAGTTCAAATTTGAATTGTTCACCTGAAATGGCTAGGAAACCAATTTAATGTATAAAATGTTCAAACAAACCCTGAATAATTACAATTCTTTTACGACACATTTATAGTTGCATGTTCACTCCACATAAAAGGTCTAGCAATTCAAACACTGTCCATTGCTGGAGTGACCCCATTATGTAATTCAAATCAAGATGAAAAATCAAGTAGATCGCACATAGTTTATTATCAGCAACCGTGTGAGATGTAGTACAAAATATCTTGGAGGATCATCGGTGTATAGTATGCCTATGGCTTACGCGAGAAGGTGCGTTAGCTACAGTCCACAGCCGGAGTCTCAAGCACACTAGCTCGCTCCCCAAATATCATTTCACTATTCAATCATTGTCGGTGAAAGATGGGCACGTGGACCCGCGTTGTGAGGGCAACTTCGGTGGCCCACTCCGGCGAGAGCGCGGCTGCAGCCGCCATGCGCGTGCTAACAAGGTGCTTGACCGCGGCCACAATTTGCGACCGGGCAGCAAACGCAGCCCAAACGTCCGTTGTTGCTTCTCAGGTGGTGGCAGCAACAGCTGCCTCAGGGATAGCAACTGGCGAGAGCGGCACATCAGATGTCCGTTCCGCAGCGGCGGCCTTAGCCCTGATGGAGGCCGCCCACGACCATGTCGAGGCCGCCCACGCCCAGCTCCTGGCGGTCACCGCACAAATCGAACGAAGCTTCTCCGACAACGGTCGGCAACCCACGGTCGAAGAGCTGGCAATCGCCGAGAGCGTTCGAGCAGCCCTCCGTTCCTCCGCCACATACTTGCGACGACGGAGCCCGTCCAAGCCCATATCGCGTCCTCCCACGCCCAGCCCGTGGCGGCCTTTTCCAAAGAGATGGTGGACGGGGATGGCGAGATGCTTGCCGAGTATGGTGCGATGGATGCCATGGAGCCCCTTCCCCAGGAGACCGTTGGGGCGCGAGCTGGACATGGAGGCGGCGGCGGAGATCGACGAGCACCATCCATAGTAGTACTCTTTGTTTTGTTTAATTAAGAGCACCGGTCTTTAATTTGTTAGAGTAATGTTCAGGTCAGCTAGCTCTATTTAATTGCTGAACTTGCTCGATTAAGAAGTGTGGTTGTGCTATAGTCTCCTTTGTGTACCCAAATTATGCAATGACGTGGATGACCACTATAACCATGGAAATTCGGACCAAAACTTTTGACGTTCAAACTCATCACACACGGGTTAAACTATCTGAATCATTTGTGATGTCCACATATCGTACACAGTTCTGAATAAGGACCGTGTCTGATGACACTTTGCGCGCCAGTTTTTTGGCTGAAGCGATTACAAATTTTTGGCTTCCGCGGAAATATCTACCTCCCCGCCCCTCCCCCTTACCAAAAGCCACATTTCCCCTCTTTCCGCCTTCCTTTCCAAGTTGAAACCTTCACTCCTTGCTTTCAGCGCCGCCGCCTCCTTGATACATCCATTTTGCATCATGCTTTTATATTGATATTTATTGCATTATGGGCTGTTATTACACATTATGTCACAATACTTATGCCTTTTCTCTCTTATTTTACAAGGTTTACATGAAGAGGGAGAATGCCGACAGCTGGAATTCTGGGTTAGAAAAGTAGCAAATATTAGAGACCTATTCTGCACAGCTCCAAAAGTCCTGAAACTTCACGGAGGCAGTTTTTGGAATTAATAAAAAATACTGGCGAAAGGATCAACCATAGGGGGCCACCCACCATCCACGAGGGTGGGGGCGCGCCCTACCCCCTGGGCGCTCCCCCTGCCTCGTGGGCCCCCTGGCAGGCTTCCGGTGTCCATCTTCGGCTATATGAAGTCTTTTACCCTGGAAAAGATCATAAGCAAGCTTTCGGGACGAAACACCGCCGCCAAGAGGCGGAACCTTGGCGGAACCAATCTAGGGCTCTGGCGGAGCTGTTCTGCCAGGGAAACTTCTCTCCGGGAGGGGGAAATCATCGCCATTGTCATCACCAACGATCCTCTCATCGGGAGGGGGTCAATCTCCATCAACATCTTCACCAGCACCATCTCCTCTAAAACCCTAGTTCATCTCTTGTATCCAATCTTTGTCCCAAAACCTCAGATTGGTACGTGTGGGTTGCTAGTAGTGTTGATTACTCATTGTAGTTGATGCTAGTTGGTTTATTTGGTGGAAGATCATATTTTTAGATCCTTAATGCTTATTAATACCCCTCTAATCATGAACATGGATATGATTTGTGAGTAGTTACGTTTGTTCCTGAGGACATGGGAGAAGTCTTGCTATAAGTAGTCATGTGAATTTGGTATTATTTCGATATTTTGATGAGATGTATGTTGTCTCTCCTCTAGTGGTGTTATGTGAACGTCGACTACGTGACACTTCACCATTGTTTGGGACTAGAGGAAGGCATTGGGAAGGAATAAGTAGATGATGGGTTGCTAGAGTGACAGAAGCTTAAACCCTAGTTTATGAGTTGCTTCGTAAGGGGCTGATTTGGATCCATATGTTTCATCCTATGGTTAGGTTTACCTTAATACTTCTTTTGTAGTTGCGGATGCTTGCAATAGGGGTTAATCATAAGTGGGATGCTTGTCCAAGAAAGGACATTACCCAAGCACCGGTCCACCCACATACCAAATTATCAAAGTAACGAACACGAATCATATGAACGTGATGAAAACTAGCTTGACGATAATTCCCATGTGTCCTCAGAAGCGCTTTTCTCTATATAAGAGTTCGTCCAGGCTTGTCCTTTGCTACAAAAAAGATTGGCCATCTTGCTGCATCTTATTTACTATCATTACTTGTTACCCGTTACAAATACCTTATCACAAAACTATCTGTTACAGATAATTTCAGTGCTTGCAGAGATTACCTTATCACAAAACTATCCGTTGCCGGGGAGTGAAGCGCCTTTGGTAAGTGGAATTTGGTAAGGAAAAAAATTATATAGTGTGCTGAAATTTACTGTCACTTGTTACTATGGAACATAATCCTTTGAGGGGCTTGTTCGGGGTCTCTTCACCCCGACCAGTAGAGCAAAGAGTAGCTCCTCAACCTACTGAACCTATTGAAAATGTTTACTTTGAAATTCCTTCGGGTATGATAGATAAACTGCCAGCTAATCCTTTTACAGGAGATGGAACATTGCATCCCGATTTGCACCTAATCTATGTGGATGAAGTTTGTGGATTATTTAAGCTTGCAGGTATGCCCGTGGATATTATCAAGAAGAAGGTCTTCCCTTTATCTTTGAAGGGAAAGGCATGCCCGTGGAGAACGGTGCGAGGAGCGGGATATGCTCGGGCTCCCAACGATGTTGGAAGGAGCAGTATTCCATCCAGGCGACCGTGCCTCGCTCGCGCCAGCACGTCGGCGTGCATGTTGGCCTTGAGCGTCCCGGGATCCGCTAGCTCGATTTGGGTCCAGCGAGCGTATGGTACCGTGAGTACCACGACGCTGTCGGTCCTGCGCCTCTTGAGATGGGCGCGGTGCGTCTATGGACGCCCGGTCGTCGGGGGAGCCGACTACGCCGCCAGCGGGCAGCGCGGTCTTGTCCTTGGACTTGTTGGCACCGTGGGCTCCCTCGCCGGCGCCCGTTCCACCGCCGGCGTTCTCCCCGCCGGCCGTTTGCTGCGGCAGCGGTGGATTCAACGCGGACGGCGCAGCCGCCTCCGAAGCCTTCTTCTTCGGCGGCATGTCGATGAAGTCGATGAAGATTCAGCTCGCGTGAACGCCGGATCAGGTTCACACAACCTCGACGCCCCCTACCTGGCGTGCCAGAGATGCCGGGGTTTCCTGGGCTCCCCGAGCACCTATGGGGACGGAGCCCCTTCTCGGTTCGGCGGGGGGCGGAGGTCGCGCGAAGAGCGGATCGAGGCGAGGCACGCGGGGGAAGGTTTTTTACCCAGCTTCGGAGCTCTCCGGAGAGATAACACTCCTACTGTTGCTTTGTGGATTGTATTGAGTTCTTGCTCGGGAGCGCCGAGTGCTACAGTACACTCGAGCAGCTAACAAGACCGAGCGTTTCTCTGAGGATCGATCCCCTCCCTACGTTGTGCATGGGCCTCCTTTTATATGTTCAAGGGGTCTCCAACAGGTGGCAACGTAGGTAAGGGCAAAAGTGTAAATATGCTCCAGTAGGTACAGCTACCTACACAGTGTATCATACCTAACCCCGACGGCAGGGGACAAAGGCATTAAATGCCCGTCTACGTCGCCCAGACGGTGCAGAAAAGGGACCGTCAGGGGCGCCATCGCTCGCCACGATGGCGATCCTGTCAGCGCTGCATGCCATAGTGTACCCCTGGCTGCACAGCCTCCCGCCACGTACGCTGGGAAGGGTCCCGGAGCGACACGTAGGTGGGTGAGCTGGAGCGCGGGTGCAGAGTGGCTGCCTGCCGCGGCAAGCGCCTTGCCGCGGCCGTTGCCTTGTCGCGCCCGGGAACTTGTCACTCGCCGGGTCCTGCCGGGACGCGTGGCGCGCTGCGGCAGGTTCTTTGAGATGCTCTTGTTGGGCTTCCCGGCAAGCTCCTCTTGCCGGGGTCTTGTACCTTAAATGGCCTTCCCGGCAAGCTCCTCTTGCCGGGGACTTGTCTCCTTGACTTAAATACTTTGTTCTCGAATGGCTCCAAAGGAACCATAGAGAGCCTTGGTGATCACCTGGCGGGCCTTGCCTCGGGGTGCTGCGACTGCCCGTGCACAAGTTCGGGATACTAGAGTACCCCTACTTTAGTACACCGACAGGAGCCCCCGGGCCTGGGCCACACACGGTGCCGAGCGCTGTTGGGCCAGGCCCAAAACAGGGCACGGGCACGCACGGCCTGGGTCGCGTTGTACCTTGCTCCGCATCCACCACGCCCTCCCGAACGGCACACGTCGATTGCGGCGTCGTGGGGGAGGTCGTGGGTGGTTCCTTTACTCGGAAAGGCGGAACGTCCGCCCCCTGGCGGTTCGTATCTTCCTCATAAACGGAGGGAGGCGTGGAGGCGTGGTCTTCGAGGCGTCCACCCCCCCCCCCCACGATCACGGGGTGGGGAGAGGTCGCCTCATCCGTCGCCTCAACTCTGCCCTCCCGCCACGCGGCTTCCATGCGCTTGGAGTGGCAAACGGTGGAGGCAGGAAATCGGGTCGTCATGGGTTGAGGCAGCGGGTCAGGCCCAGTTCCCTGCGCCTTCTGTGTCTCGATTGGCCAAGCGGGGCGGCCGAGCCCCCACCCAGCTCCTTTATAAGGAGTGGGATAGGGGGGGACGGAAACCCGCATTCTCTCATCTCCTCCTTTCTTCAGCTTCTGCTCCTCTTTCTTCCATCCACCATGGAGAAAGGGAACCCTGGTCCTTCGACGGTAGCGACGAGGGTTGCCGCTAGGCAACGCATTCCTCCTCCCTCCGCACCCGTGGCGGCAGAGCCAGCCGCAAGGGGAAGAGGGAGGGGACGAGGCCGCGGGCGAGGTCGAGGGCGAGGCCGAGGCGGTCGGGGAAGAGGCGGACGAGGCAGCTCGCCGGCCTCGCCTCCGCCAATAGATCCTCTCCCCGTGGCGGATCACATCGGGGACGACCCTTGCGAGTTCTTCGTCAGGCTGCGTCGGCCGCCTCGTCGTCGCCTTCGTCTCCCGACTCCATTTGCGAGTGTGATGGAGTTGGATCCGCCCGAGACACTGAGGTTGCATATGAGGGGCTGCGGAATCAGCGGTACGCGAGTCAGCGTCGACTTCCCGGCCCCTGATGTGATGTATATTGGTCGAGGGTGGAAGACGTTCACCCGCATCCACAGCTTGACGGCGGGCCTCACCCTCCATTTTAAGCTGATGGAGGGCGGTCTCCTCTCCGTCAAGGTCTTCGGGTGCTTCGGGACTCGGGCACGGTGCTGCGTGGAGAGCTCCTCCGATAGCGAAGGCTCCTCCTTGAGCGTGAGTGACGAGGAGGACAGCAACAGCGGCGACGAGGATAACGGGCGGCGGGATGACGGGTCCGACTAGGTGCCAGGCGCCGCTCCGCGGGGCACCGGCGACCCCATCATCCGCGTCGCTGGTTCCTGGAGCTTCTCGGGGTCGTCTCCTGGGGCGGCTGGCGTAGGGAGGCTGCGGAAGAGGAAGAGGGCAGGCGGCAAGGCCGTCAACTCGGAGTACGAGGGCACGACGCCCTCGACAGCGTGCTGACGTCCTGCCGCCTCGTCTTCAAGCTTTTGCCTCCGGCGCCGCCATCACCATGTTGCCGCGATGTTCTGTTGGTGTCTTCTGGCACCCGTAGCTCATCTAGGCGCCCCTTTTGCCCTTTTCGCCTCCTTGACCTGCCTCCTGAACATAGGGACAAGAGAGGGATTACGGGCACCTTATCTCTTTTTAGTTTGTAAGCCCTCGGGCCTTAGTTGCGTTTAAAACTTGTAATCCCATTATTCATGTTCTTCATCCTCTTATGAACTGTACCTGAGTGGAATGCTTTTTAATGAAAAGGGGATGCTTGCCGGGTCACTTGTCTCGCGGGTGGAACCCATGTCAAGGAGCGAATCCTTTATATCTTTTAAGATAGACACTTTCTTTCCCGGCAGCAGGCCCTGCCTTCTTCCCACGTCGCTCGCCCTTTCTCACGCTCTTGGCGGAGGCAGGGAGGAGGCGGGATCAGGCTCCTCGCTTCGTCCCTTAGCTGCCGCGACTACGACCTTACCTGGCCCTGGGGACGGGCCCTAGGGCCTAGAGTTAAGGGAGCATGGTAACTTTTAGGAAGAAACGAGGTTTCGCATACCTCAATCCATAAGAGAATGCATGATAAGGGATGAAAAACTTATCTGAGATAGTAGCCCCCGGCAACTCTGGTTCGCCGTGGGCTAATCCTTGCACTTGCAGCCCCCGGCATTACTGGCTTGCCGGGGTCTTGCAGCCCCCGGCAACACTGGCTTGCCGGGGTCCAGATGTTGGTCCGTCCTCCTTCTCCTTTTCATCCTCAAGTGGTCCGGCAAGGATATGGTGAGTCCTGCGAACCAGGGAAACGAAATAACGGCAAAGGGACGCATGCTCGACCTCTAAGTTAGGGGTTAGCCACTACTAAGCACTATCAACCCTAACCAAGGACGAGACTCGACTCAACATGCATGCTAAAACTCAGGGCGCCAGCGCTTTATCTTCGCTCAGGGTCTGCGCCTGGCTTTGTACAAAGGATTACATGCAACAGCGGCAAGACTTGTACAAAATGGTGGTTGCCGAACAGGGTCCGACAACCGTGCCTTACGGGTAAAACTTACGAAGATGCTCGATGTTCCAGGAGTTGCTCACCGGAATGCCATCCTCGATCTCAAGGCGGACAGCGCTAGGCCTCGTGACTCGTTTCACCCAGTAAGGGCCTTCCCACTTCGGCGTCCACTTGTTGGAATTCTTGGCGGAATGAACACGCCGAAGAACAAGGTCGCCTTCCTCGAGACTTCTGGCTTTAACTTTGTGGCTGTGGTAGCGGCGCAAAGCTTGCTAGTATTGAGCAGCTCGTACAGCAGCCTGAAGACGGTCTTCCTCAAGGAGCAGCGCGTCATCTCGCCGCAGCTGCTCTTGCTCAAGCTCATCATAAGCGAGCACTCGAGGTGACCCGTATACGAGTTCCGTGGGGGTAACTGCCTCTGCTCCATAGACTAGAGCGAAAGGTGTCTGGCCAGTGGCTCGATTTGGCATCATCCTGATCGACCAAAGAACCACCGGCAGCTCCTCGATCCAGTTTCTTCCGCACTTGTGCAGCCTGTCGAAAGTCCGGGTCTTGAGTCCATGCAGCACTTCAGCATTTGCCCTCTCTTCTTGACCGTTGCTCCTGGGGTGAGCAACAGAAGCGAAGCAGACCTTGGCGCCAAGGTCTTGGACGTACTGCATGAAGTTGCGACTCGTGAATTGTGTACCGTTGTCGGTGATGATCCTGTTAGGGATTCCGAAGCGGCAAACAATCGACCTGAAGAACTTGACTGCTGACTGTGCTGTCACCTTCCTCACTGGTTCCACTTCTGGCCACTTTGTGAACTTATCGATTGCGACGTACAAGTACTCAAAGCCCCCGACTGCTCGGGGGAAAGGGCCGAGGATGTCGAGCCCCCAGACCGAAAATGGCCAGGATAAAGGGATTTTCTGGAGAGCTTGAGCTGGTTGGTGTATCTGCTTGCAATGGAACTGGCACGCTTCACACTTGGTTACTTGTGCAGTTGCATCCTGGAGGGCTGTTGGCCAAAAGAAACCTTGCCGGAACGCTTTGCCGGCAAGTGCTCTGGCGCCAATGTGATGACCACATATGCCTCCATGCACCTCTGCCAACAGCTTCTGTCCATCTTCCCGGGGAATACACTTCAATTTCACTCCATTGAGCCTTCTTCTGTACAGTGCATTGTCAACGAACTGGTACATACTAGACTGCCGGGCTACTCTTTCCGCTTCTTCTGGCTCTTCGGGAAGTTCTCCTGACTGGAGGAAACGGACGATCTGCTATGCCCATGCTGGAGCCTGCGGCTCGACAACAAGGACTAAAGGCATATCTGCTGCTGCGGGAACATCTGCTTCTACGGCGAGAACCCGCGGTTCAGCCGGAGCTTGATGATCCCCGACAAGTTTGCCGGAGCGAAACTTGTCGGGAGCGCCTGCTTCAACGAAACAAACCTTGGGGCTTGTCGGAGCAGACTGCTCCTCAGCACTCTTGGCGTTGATCTTGGGGACCCTCTTGGCGGCGGCTTCGAGAAGCTCAGCCGGAAGATAGTCACCAGAAATCAACTTCCTCTTCCTGCTCTGTCCAGTTGGTGGTGTCACGGATGTTGAGTCAGCTTGAGCACAAAGATCCCTGGTTCCACAGGTAACTTAAATGCCGCGCACTTTGACAGGCCGTCAGCGATGTCGTTCTGAGCTCTAGGAACATGTTCCATCTGTAGGCCGACAAAGCGCTCTTCCAGCTTCCTCACTTCATCAACGTAAGCTTCCATCAACGGACTCTGATAATCCTTGTTTACTTGGCGAACGACAAGCTGCGAGTCACCCCTGACAATGAGCTGCTTGATCCCAAGGTCTGCCGCGATCCTGAGACCGGCGAGCAATCCTTCATACTCTGCAGTATTGTTTGTTGCTTGCTCCTTGGGAAAGTGCATCTGGACCACGTACTTGAGGTGCTCTCCGGTGGGTGCGACAAGCAGCACGCCAGCACCGGCGTCTTGTAGCGAGAACGCGCCATCAAAGTACATCAGCCACTCTTTGTTTGCTTCCTTGACGGGGATGCTCGTCTCTGGGGTTTCTTCGTCAGGTGTTGGCGTCCACTCTGCATGAATTCTGCCAATGCTCTGCTTTGAATAGTTGAAGTGCTCTCAAACTTGAGGCCAAAGCTCGACAGTTCCAATGCCCACTCAACAATCCTGCCTGTTGCTTCTGGATTCTGCAGTATCCTCTTCAGCGGAAAGCGAGTGACAACTATGATATCATGTGCTTGGAAGTAATGGCGCAGCTTTCTCGAGGCCATAAGAAGGCCGAAAAGCAACTTCTGCACACCAGAGTACCTCGACCTAGCCCCCTGCAGAAGGGAACTTACAAAGTAGACTGGGCACTGCACCATTTTCTTCTGTATCCCTTCGCACATCTGCGCAGATCTATCTTCGTCGGGACCAGAGCTTGTCGGGGAAGCCCCTTGCTTGTCGCTGGACGCGCTTGCCGCGGTTGCTGGCTCATCATCTGCCTCTCTCTCCGCTACTAACGCAGCACTAACCACTTGATTGGTTGCCGCCAGATATAGCAGCAACTTCTCTTGTGGTTTAGGTGCGCCAAGTATTGGAGTGGAGGATAGGTATCTCTTCAAGTCCTGCAGCGCAGCCTCCGCTCCCGGAGTCCATTTCATTGGACCTGCCTTTTTCAAGATTTTGAAAAACGGCAGGGCGCGCTCAGCAGACTTAGAGATAAACCTGCTGAGAGCCGCCATGCAGCCGGCAAGTTTTCATGCATCCTTGACGCGCTTCGATGCTTCGATCTGCTCAATGGCCTTGATCTTGTTGGGATTGGCTTCAATCCCCCGCTGGGACACAAAGAACCCGAGAAGCTTGCCGGAAGGGACTCCAAACACGCACTTCTCGGGGTTGAGCTTGAGGCTAATCTTACGTAGATTTGCAAAAGTTTCTTCTAGATCTTGAATCAGAGTTGACTTGTCCCTGCTTTTGACCACTATATCATCCATGTAGGCTTCCACATTTCTGTGTATTTGCGGCTCAAAAGCAGTATGGACGACCCTTGCAAATGTTGAACCAGCATTCTTCAAACCGAAAGGCATTCGTACAAAACAGTACGTGCCACATGGAGTGATGAACGCGGTTTTCTCCTCATCCTCTTCTGCCATGAAGATCTGATGGTATCCTGAGTATGCATCAAGAAACGAAAGCAAGTCGCATCCGGCTGTGGAGTCGACAATCTGGTCAATGCGCGGCAAGGGAAATGGGTCTTTGGGACAAGCTTTGTTGACATCGGTGAAGTCGATGCAAAGTCTCCATTTCCCGTTCGCCTTGCGCACGACTACAGGATTGGCCAACCACGTAGGATGGAGCACTCCTCTGACGAGGCCTACTGCTTCCAACTTCTTGATCTCTTCGGCGATGAACTCTTGGCGCTCCACGGCTTGTTTCCTGACTCTCTGCTTGATGGGTCGCGCGTGAGGACAGACGGCGAGGTGGTGCTCGATTACTTTCCTGGGAACGCCGGGGATGTCAGACGATTGCCACGCAAACACGTCGACATTCGCCCGCAGGAAAGCAACGAGCGCGCTTTCCTATCTAGGGTCGAGAGTGGCACTGATGGTGAAGGTACCACCAGTGCCGTCCTCCTTGGAGGACACCTTCTTGGTTGCTGGCGGAGCTGCCATTGTCTTCTTACACTTGCCGGTGGAGCTCGATGGTGCGCCCTCGATGGTAGCGCAACACTCCGAAGAGGTGCGCTTGCCGGAGTGGGCATCAGAGCTCTTGCTGGACTTGGTCTTCTTCTTCCCCCCGGGAGCTTCAGCGGCGAGTGTCTCGCGATCCGTGGCGGCAGCTGCTTCCTGGTAGATCTTGTCGGCACAGATGAGAGCGTCTTTCTTGTCGCCATGTACAGAGATGACACTTATCGGGCCTGGCATCTTTAGCATGTTGTACGCGTAGTGAGAGGCCGCCATGAACTTGGCGAGCGCTGGACGGCCGAGAATTCCATTGTAAGGCAATGGAAAATCGGCAACGTCGAAAGTGATCCTCTCAGTCCTGAAGTTCAACTCACTGCCAAATGTCACCGGCAGCGTGATCTTCCCCTTCGGCTTGCTCCTTCCCGGGTTGATTCCTTGAAACGTGTCGGTCTCTTCGAGCTCGCTGTCAGGGACTTGGAGTCTCCGAAGTACAACGGAGGAGATCAGGTTCAAGCCGGCCCCGCCGTCAACTAGCATCTTAGTGACCTTGAGGTTGCGGATAGTTGGTGAGACCAACATCGGCAAACACCTGACAGCAGTTGTGCGATCGGGGTGGTCCTCAATATCAAAGATGATAGGCGTGCTGGACCATTTCAGAAGCTTGCGTGACTCGACGGGTGGTTCTGCTGCATTAACTTCCCGCACCCACTGCTTGAGTTGGCGGTGTGAAGTATGCAAAGAAGCACCGCCGTCAATGCACAAAACTTCTGTGGCTTTCTGGAACTCCTGCTCGCTGGTCTCGGTGTCATCCATGTCTTCGTCGTCGTTGTCATCTTCATCCTTGTCGCGGCCGCGGGGAGGTCTGTCGCCTTGCCGCTGCTTGGTGTTGCCGCGGCGTCCCCCCCGGCCAGTGCGCTTTGTACTAGATCCTGCAGCACCTCCTTGGGCCTTCTCCTTGTCGCGTCGCTCATACTCGGCCTTTTGCAGCTCAACGAGCTGTTCGACCTTCTTGCAGCTCTGGAGGTCATGGCCTTTGGTGCGGTGAATCTTGCAGTACTGCTTGTTGGTGCCATCCTGCTTGTCGGCGGCCGCCACAGCCTGGCAGTTGGTGCATGCGGCGACCTCCTTGCCGGAGCCATCAGTCTTGGCTGTCTTGGCGCCACCTTCGTTGCCGGATTGCTCGACAACTAGCACATCTTTGCCTTTCCTCTTCCTGTTGTTCCGCCGCCTGTTTTTGCTTGCTGGGGCGGCATCGTCGCTGTCAGATCCTGTGGTTCCTACGTTCTCTCCGGGGAGTTTCCTTCCTTCCTCAGCACGTGCACATCTGTCGGCCAGGGCATACAGCTCGCTGACGTCTCTGATCTTGCACATCACCATCTCCTCCCGCATCCTGCGGTTGCGCATGTTCTGATGGAACGCACTGATGACCGCGGCAGGGTGGACGTCTGGGATGTTGCGTTGCACTTGGCTGAATCTCTGGATGTACTTATGTAGAGGCTCCGCTTCCTTCTGGGCAAGTAGGTGAAGATCACTCTCCTGGCCATGGGGTTTGTGGCCGCCTGTAAAGGCGCCGACAAACTGATGGCATAGGTCCGCCCAGGAAGATATGGAGTTTTCCGGCAAGTGCATGAGCCAGGACCTGACGTTGGGCTTGAGCACCAGAGGGAAGTAATTGGCGAGGATCTTGTCGTCCCGCCCCCCGGCAGCCTGCACCGCAATGGTGTAGATGCTGAGGAACTCCGATGGATGCAGCCTGCCGTCGTACTTCTCTGGTACGTCTGGCTTGAAATTCTTCGTGCTGGGCCACTGGACTTGCCGCAGCTCATGGGTAAACGCAGGGCAGCCTACTGCGTACGGCAGGTCGCCTGGTTCCCCTGGCGCTTGCATATCGACAGTGGGGCCAGCGCGTCGGTCTGATTGACACCGCGTTTCTCTCCGGCGCTGGATGCGAGTGCGGGCGTCTTCTTGCTGCCGTTCGTGAAGAACGTGGCGCTGATCGCGACGAGTTCGCGGATCTGAGGAAGCAGTGGAGTCGATGTCGTGGCGGACCCGGCGAGTCGGCGATCTTGGCCTTTGGGGCGGAGAGTGCACGGTGGTTGCACCCCCACCGGTTTTGTCGCCATTGGCTCGCACTTGGCTGGCCTGCCGCGACTGCGATGTGGTCGCTGGCCGCGGAGTGTCGCCGTTGGCGAAGCCGATGAGACTCTGAATGGTGGCCCTCCAGTCGTCGATCTTGTCTGGCGCTGGAGGGAAGTCTAGGAGCAGTTGAGCTCGCGCTAGAGCTTCTGCTGGGGTGGCGGGTAGCGGTGGCGAACGGTGCGAGGAGCGGGATATGCTCGGGCTCCCAACAATGTTGGAAGGAGCAGTATTCCGTCCAGGCGACCGTGACTCGCTCGCGCCAGCACGTCGGCGTGCATGTTGGCCTTGAGCGTCCCGGGATCCGCTAGCTCGATTTGGGTCCAGCGAGCGTATGGTACCGTGAGTACCACGACGCTGTCGGTCCTGCGCCTCTTGAGATGGGCGCGGTGCGTCTATGCACGCCCGGTCGTCGGGGGAGCCGACTACGCTGCCAGCGGGTAGTGCGGTCTTGTCCTTGGACTTGTTGGCACTGTTGGGGAACGTAGTAATTTCAAAAAATTTCCTACGCACACGCAAGATCATGGTGATGCATAGCAACGAGAGGGGAGAGTGTTGTCTACGTACCCTCGTAGACCGAAAGTGGAAGCGTTATATCAACGCGGTTGATGTAGTCGTACGTCTTCACGATCCGACCGATCCAAGCACCGTTACTCCGGCACCTCCGAGTTCTTGGCACACGTTCAGCTCGATGACGATCCCCGGGCTCCGATCCAGCAAAGCGTCGGGGAGGAGTTCCGTCAGCACGACGGCGTGGTGACGATCTTGATGTTCTACTGTCGCAGGGCTTCGCCTAAGCACCGCTACAATATGTCCGAGGTGGAATATGGTGGAGGGGGGCACCGCACACGGCTAAGGAACGATCACGAAGATCAACTTGTCTGTTCTAGGGTGCCCCCCTGCCCCCGTATATAAAGGAGCAAGGGGGAGGGGCGGCCAGCCTGGTTTGGGCGCGCCAAGGGGAGTCCTACTCCCACCGGGAGTAGGATTCCACCTTTCCTAGTCCAACTAGGAGAAGGGGGGAAAGGAGGGGAGAGGAGAAGGAAGGGAGAGGGGGCCGCGCCCCCAAACCCCTTGTCCAATTCGGACTGGGCTTGGGAGGGGCGCGCGCCACCTCCTGGCTCCTTCCCACTAAGGCCCAGTAAGGCCCAATACTCTTCCCCGTATTCCCGTAACTCCCCGGTACCTCCGAAAATACCTGAACCACTCAGAACCCTTCCGATGTCTGAATATAGTCGTCCAATATATCGATCTTTACGTCTCGACCATTTCGAGACTCCTCGTCATGTCCCCGATCCCATCCGGGACTCCGAACTCCTTCGGTACATCAAAACTCATAAACTCATTATATAACTGTCATCAAAACCTTAAGCGTGCGGACCCTACGGTTCGAGAACAATGTAGACATGACCGAGATACGTCTCCGGTCAATAACCAATAGCGGGACCTGGATGCCCATATTGGCTCCTACATATTGTGCGAAGATCTTTATCGGTCAGACCGCATAACAACATACGTTGTTCCCTTTGTCATCGGTATGTTACTTGCCCGAGATTCGATCGTCGGTATCCAATACCTAGTTCAATCTCGTTACCGGCAAGTCTCTTTACTCGTTCCGTAATACATCATCCCGCAGCTAACTCATTAGTTGCAATGCTTGCAAGGCTTAAGTGATGTGCATTACCGAGAGGGCCCAGAGATACCTCTCCGACAATCGGAGTGACAAATCCTAATCTCGAAATACGCCAACCCAACATCTACCTTTGGTGACACCTGTAGTACTCCTTTATAATCACCCAGTTACGTTGTGACGTTTGGTAGCACCCAAAGTGTTCCTCCGACAAACGGGAGTTGCATAATCTCATAGTCATAGGAACATGTATAAGTCATGGATAAAAGCAATAGCAACATACTAAACGATCGGGTGCTAAGCTAATGGAATGGGTCATGTCAATCAGATCATTCAACTAATGATGTGACCTTGTTAATCAAATAACAACTCTTTGTTCATGGTTAGGAAGAATAACCATCTTTGATTAACGAGCTAGTCAGGTAGAGGCATACTAGTGCACTCTGTTTGTCTATGTATTCACACATGTATTATGTTTCCGGTTAATACAATTCTAGCATGAATAATAAACATTTATCATGGTATGTAAGGAAATAAATAATAACTTTATTATTGCCTCTAGGGCATATTTCCTTCAGTCTCCCACTTGCACTAGAGTCAATAATCTAGTTCACATCGCCATGTGATTTACCAGCAATAGTTCACATCACCATGTGATTAACACCCATAGTTCACATCGATATGTGACCAACACCCAAAGGGTTTACTAGAGTCAGTAATCTAGTTCACATCGCTTATGTGATTAACACCCAAAGAGTACTAAGGTGTGATCATGTTTTGCTTGTGAGGTAATTTTAGTCCACGGGTCTGTCACATTCAGATCCGTAAGTATTTCGCAAATTTCTATGTCAACAATACTCTGCGCGGAGCTACTCTAGCTAATTGCTCCCACTTTCAATATGTATCCAGATTGAGACTTAGAGTCATCTAGATCAGTGTCAAAATTTGCATCGACGTAACCCTTTACGACGAACCTTTTGTCACCTCCATAATCGAGAAACATATCCTTATTCCACTAAGGATAATTTTGACCGCTGTCCAGTGATCTACTCCTAGATCACTATTGTACTCCCTTGCCAAACTCAGTGGTAGGGTATGCAATAGATCTGGTACACAGCATGGCATACTTTATAGAACCTATGGCTGAGGCATAGGGAATGACTTTTATTCTCTTTCTATCTTCTGCCGTGGTCGGGCTTTGAGTCTTACTCAACTTCACACCTTGTAACACAGGCAAGAACCCTTTCTTTGCTTGATCCATTTTGAACTTCTTCAAAACTTTGTCAAGGTATGTGCTTTGTGAAAGTCCAATTAAGCGTCTTGATCTATCTCTATAGATCTTGATGCCCAATATGTAAGCAGCTTCACCGAGGTCTTTTCTTTAAAAAAACTCCTTTCAAACACTCCTTTATGCTTTGCAGAATAATTCTACATCATTTCCGATCAACAATATGTCATACACATATACTTATCAGAAATGTTGTAGTGCTCCCACTCACTTTCTTGTAAATACAGGCTTCACCGCAAGTCTGTATAAAACTATATGCCTTGATCAACTTATCAAAGCGTATATTCCAACTCTGAGATGCTTGCACCAGTCCATAGATGGATCGCTGGAGCTTGCATATTTTATTAGCACCTTTAGGATTGACAAAACCTTCTGGTTGCATCATATACAACTTTTCTTTAATAAATCTATTCAGGAATGCAGTTTTGTTTATCCATTTGCCAGATTTCATAAAATGCGGCAATTGCTAATATGATTCGGACAGACTTAAGCATAGATACGAGTGAGAAACTCTCATCGTAGTCAACACTTTGAACTTTGTCGAAAAACCTTTTGCGACAATTCTAGCTTTGTAGATAGTAACACTACTATCAGCGTCCGTCTTCCTCTTGAAGATCCATTTATATTCTATGGATTGCCGATCACCGGGCAAATCCATCAAAGTCCATACTTTTGTTCTCATACATGGATCATATCTCAGATTTCATGGTCTCAAACCATTTCGCGGAATCTGGGCTCATCATCGCTTCCTCATAGTTCGTAAGTTCATCATGGTCTAGTAACATGACTTCCAGAACAGGATTACCGTACCACTCTCACTCTGGTTTACTTACGAGATTCAGTAGTAACTTGATCTTGAAGTTACATGATCATTATCATTAGCTTCCTTACTAATTGGTGTAGTAGTCACAAGAATAGATTTCTGTGATGAACTACTTTCCAATAAGGGAGAAGGTACAATTACCTCATCAAGTTTTCTACTTTCCTCCCAATCACTTCTTTCGAGAGAAACTCCTTCTCTGGAAAGGATCCATTCTCAGCAACGAATATCTTGCCTTTGGACCTGTGATAGAAGGTGTACCCAACTGTCTTCTTTGGGTATCCTATGAAGACATATTTCTCCGATTTGGGTTTGAGCTTATCAGAATGAAACTTTTTCATATAAGCATCACAACCCCAAACTTTAAGACACAACAACTTTGGTTTTCTTGCCAAAACACAGTTCATACGGTGTCGTCTCAACGGATTTAGATGGTGCCCTTTTTAACGTGAATGCAGCTGTCTCTAATGCATAACCCCAAAACTAGTGGTAGATTGGTAAGAGTCATCATAGATCGCACTATATCTAATAAAGTACGGCTATGACGTTCGGACACACCATTACACTGTGGTGTTCCAGGTGGTGTGAGTAGTGAAACTATTTCACATTGTTTTAACTGAAGACCAAACTCGTAACTCAAATATTTTACTTCTGCGATCATATCGTAGAAACTTTTATTTCTTGTTACGATGATTCTCCACTTCATTCTGAAATTCTTTGAACTTTTCAAACGTTTCAGACTTATGTTTCATCAAGTAGATATACTCATATCTGCTCAAATCATCTGTGAAGGTTAGAAAATAATGATACTTGTCGCGAGCCTTAATATTCATCGGACCACATATATCAGTATGTATGATTTCCAACAAATCTGTTGCTTGCTCCATTGTTCCGGAGAACGGCGTTTTAGTCATCTTGCCCAAGAGGCATGGTTCGCAAGCATCAAGTGATTCATAATCAAGTGATTCCAAAATCCCATCAGCATGGAGTTTCTTCATGCGCTTTACACCAATATGACCTAAACGGCAGTGCCACAAATAGGTTGCACTATCATTATTAACTTCGCATCTTTTGGTTTCAATATTATGAATATGTGTATCACTACGATCGAGATCCAATGAACTATTTTCATTGGGTGTGTATGACCATAAAAGGTTCTATTCATGTAAACAGAACAACAATTGTTCTCTAACTTAAATGAATAATCGTATTGCAATAAACATGATCAAATCATATTTATGCTCAATGCAAACACCAAATAACACTTATTTAGGTTTATCACTAATCCCGAAAGTATAGGGAGTGTGCGATGATGATCATGTCAATCTTGGAACTACTTCCAACACACATCGTCACCTCACCCTTAACTAGTCTCTGTTCATTCTGCAACTCCCGTTTCGAGTTACTAATCTTAGCAACTGAACTAGTACCAAATACTGAGGGGTTGCTATGAACACTAGTAAAGTACATATCAATAACATGTATATCAAATATACTTATGTTCACTTTGCCATCCTTCTTATCTGCCAATTACTTGGGGTAGTTCTGCTTCCAATGACCAGTCCCTTTGCAGTAGACGCACTCAGTCTCAGGCTTAGGTCCAGACTTGGGTTTCTTCTCTTGAGCAGCAACTTGTTTGCTGTTCTTCTTGAATTTCCCCTTCTTCTTCCCTTTGCCCTTTTCTTGAAACTAGTGATCTTGTCAACCATCAACACCTGATGTTTTTCTTGATTTCTACCTTCGTTGATTTCAGCATCACGAAGAGCTTGGGAATTACTTTCGTCATCCCTTGCATATTATAGTTCATCACGAAGTTCTACTAACTTGGTGATGGTGACTAGAGAATTCTATCAATCACTATTTTATCTGGAAGATTAACTCCCACTTGATTCAAGCGATTGTAGTACCCAGACAATCTGAGCACAATTTCACTAGTTGAGCGATTCTCCTCCATCTTTTAGCTATAGAACATGTTGGAGACTTCATATCTCTCAACACGGGTATTTTCTTGAAATATTAACTTCAACTTCTGGACCATCTCATATGGTCCATGACGTTCAAAACGTCTTTGAAGTCCCGATTCTAAACCGTTAAGCATGGTGCACTAAACTATCAAGTAGTCATCATATTGAGCTTAGCCAAACGTTCATAACGTCTGTATCTGCTCCTGCAATAGGTTTGTCACCTAGCGGTGCATCAAGGACATAATTCTTCTATGCAGCAACGAGGATAAACCTCAGATTACGGATCCAATCCGCATCATTGCTACTAACATCTTTCAACACAATTTTCTCTAGGAACATATCAAAATAAACATATGAAAGCAACAACGCGAGCTATTGATCTACAACATAGATATGCTAATACTACCAGGACTAAGTTCATGATAAATTAAAGTTCAATTAATCATATTACTTAAGAACTCCCACTTAGATAGACATCCCTCTAATCTTCTAAGTGATCACGTGATCCAAATCAACTAAACCATAACCGATCATCACGTGATATGGCTTAGTCTTCAATGGTGAACATCATTATGTTGACCATATCTACTATATGATTCACGCTCGACCTTTCGGTCTCCGTGTTCCGAGGTCATATCTTATATGCATAGCTCGTCAAGTATAACCTGAGTATTCCGCGTGTGCAACTGTTTTGCACCCGTTGTATTTGAACGTAGAGCCTATCACACCCGATCATCACGTGGTGTCTCAGCACGAAGAACTTTCGCAACGGTGCATACTCAGGCAGAACACTTCTTGATAATTAGTGAGAGATCATCTTATAATGCTACCGTCAATCAAAGCAAGATAAGATGCATAAAAGATAAACATCACATGCAATCAATATAAGTGATATGATATGGCCATCATCATCTCGTGCTTGTGATCTCCATCTTCGAAGCACCGTCATGATCACCATCATCACCGGCGCGACACCTTGATCTCCATCGTAGCATCGTTGTCGTCTCGCCAATCTTATGCTTCCACGACTATCACTACCGCTTAGTAATAAAGTAAAGCATTACATCGCGATTGCATTGCATACAATAAAGCGACAACCATATGGCTCCTGCCAGTTGCCGATAACTCGGTTACAAAACATGATCATCTCATACAATAAAATTTAGCATCATGTCTTGACCATATCACATCACAACATGCCCTGCAAAAACAAGTTAGACGTCCTCTACTTTGTTGTTGCAAGTTTTACGTGGCTGCTACGGGCTTAAGCAAGAACTCATCTTACCTACGCATCAAAACCACAACGATAGTTTGTCAAATAGACTCCGTTTTAACCTTCTCAAGGACCGGGCGTAGCCACACTCGGTTCAACTAAAGTTGGAGAGACAGTCTTCCGCAAGCCATCTATGTGCAAAGCACGTCGAGGGAACTGGTCTCACGTAAGAGTACGCGTAAGGTTGGTCCGGATCGTCTCGTCCAACAATACCGCCGAACCAAAGTATGACATGCTGGTAGGCAGTATGACTTATATCGCCCACAACTCACTTGTGTTCTACTCGTGCAAATAACATCAAACCATAAAACCTGGCTCTGATACCACTGTTGGGGAACGTAGTAATTTCAAAAAAATTCCTACGCACACGCAAGATCATGGTGATGCATACCAACGAGAGGGGAGAGTGTTGTCTACGTACCCTCGTAGACCGAAAGCGGAAGCGTTATATCAACGCGGTTGATGTAGTCGTACGTCTTCACGATCCGACCGATCCAAGCACCGTTACTCCGGCACCTCCGAGTTCTTGGCACACGTTCAGCTCGATGATGATCCCCGGGCTCCGATCCAGCAAAGCGTCGGGGAGGAGTTCCGTCAGCACGACGGCGTGGTGACGATCTTGATGTTCTACTGTCGTAGGGCTTCGCCTAAGCACCGCTACAATATGTCCGAGGTGGAATATGGTGGAGGGGGGCACCGCACACGGCTAAGGAACGATCACGAAGATCAACTTGTGTGTTCTAGGGTGCCCCCCTGCCCCCCTATATAAAGGAGCAAGGGGGAGGGGCGACCGGCCTGGTTTGGGCGCGCCAAGGGGAGTCCTACTCCCACCAGGAGTAGGATTCCACCTTTCCTAGTCCAACTAGGAGAAGGGGGGAAAGGAGGGGAGAGGAGAAGGAAGGGAGAGGGGGCCGCGCCCCCAAACCCCTTGTCCAATTCGGACTGGGCTTGGGAGGGGCGCGCGCCACCTCCTGGCTCCTTCCCACTAAGGCCCAGTAAGGCCCAATACTCTTCCCCGTATTCCCGTAACTCCCCGGTACCTCCGAAAATACCTGAACCACTCAGAACCCTTCCGATGTCTGAATATAGTCGTCCAATATATCGATCTTTACGTCTCGACCATTTCGAGACTCCTCGTCATGTCCCCGATCCCATCCGGGACTCCGAACTCCTTTGGTACATCAAAACTCATAAACTCATTATATAACTGTCATCAAAACCTTAAGCGTGCGGACCCTACGGTTCGAGAACAATGTAGACATGACCAAGATACGTCTCCGGTCAATAACCAATAGCGGGACCTGGATGCCAATATTGGCTCCTACATATTCTATGAAGATCTTTATCGGTCAGACCGCATAACAACATACGTTGTTCCCTTTGTCATCGGTATGTTACTTGCCCGAGATTCGATCGTCGGTATCCAATACCTAGTTCAATCTCGTTACCGGCAAGTCTCTTTACTCGTTCCGTAATACATCATCCCGCAACTAACTCATTAGTTGCAATGCTTGCAAGGCTTAAGTGATGTGCATTACCGAGAGGGCCCAGAGATACCTCTCCGACAATCGGAGTGACAAATCCTAATCTCGAAATACGCCAACCCAACATCTACCTTTGGTGACACCTGTAGTACTCCTTTATAATCACCCAGTTACGTTGTGACGTTTGGTAGCACCCAAAGTGTTCCTCCGGCAAACGGGAGTTGCATAATCTCATAGTCATAGGAACATGTATAAGTCATGGATAAAAGCAATAGCAACATACTAAACGATCGGGTGCTAAGCTAATGGAATGGGTCATGTCAATCAGATCATTCAACTAATGATGTGACCTTGTTAATCAAATAACAACTCTTTGTTCATGGTTAGGAAACATAACCATCTTTGATTAACGAGCTAGTCAGGTAGAGGCATACTAGTGACACTCTGTTTGTCTATGTATTCACACATGTATTATGTTTCCGGTTAATACAATTCTAGCATGAATAATAAACATGTTGGGGAACGTTGCAGAAAATTAAAATTTTTCCTACGGTTTCACCAAGATCCATCTATGAGTTCATCTAGCAACGAGTATTCAGATTAGATAGCATCTACATACCACTTTGTAGATCGCAACGGAAGCGTTCGAGTGAACGTGGATGAGGTAGTCGTACTTGCCGTGATCCAATTCACCAATGATCTAGTACCGAACGGACGGCACCTCCGCGTTCAACACACGTACGGGACGGGAGACGTCTCCTCCTTCTTGATCCAGCAAGGGGGAAGGAGAGGTTGAGGAAGATCCAGCACGACGGTGTGGTGGTGGATGCAGCAGAACTCCGGCAGGGCTTCGCTAAGCAACTACGGGAGGAGGAGGAGGTGTTGCAGGGAGGAGGGAGGCGCCAGGGCATTAGGGTTGGTTTGCTCCTCCTTTTCCCCACTATATATAGGGCCAAGGGAGAGGGGGAGGCGCAGCCCTTGCCCCTTCCTCCAAGGAAGGGTGCGGCCAAGGGTGGGGAGGAGTCCATCCTCCCCAAGGCACCTCGGAGGTGCCTTCCCCTTGTAGGACTCTCCCCTTTTTTCTCTCTTGGCGCATGGGCCTCTTGGGGCTGGTTCCCCTTGGCCCAAGCAGGCCAAGGCGCACCCCCTAAGGCCCATGTGGCCCACCAAGGCAGGTGGCCCCACCTGGTGGACCCCGGGACCCCTCCGGTGGTCCCGGTACAATACCGATAACACCGAAACTTGTCCCGATGGCCAAAATAGCACTTCCTATATATAATTCTTTACCTCCGGACCATTCCGGAACTCCTCGTGACGTCCGGGATCTCATCCGGGACTCCGAACAACATTCGGGTTACTGCACCTACATATCTTCACAACCCTAGCGTCACCGAACCTTAAGTGTGTAGACCCTACGGGTTCGGGAGACATGCAGTCATGACCGAGACGGCTCTCGGGCAATAACCAACAGCGGGATCTGGATACCCATGTTGGCTCCCACATGCTCCACGATGATCTCATCGGATGAACCACGATGTCGAGGATTCAATTAATCCCGTATACGATTCCCTTTGTCAATCGGTATTTTACTTGCCCGAGATTCGATCGTCGGTATACCAATACCTCGTTCAATCTCGTTACCGGCAAGTCACTTTTCTCGTACCGTAATGCATGATCCCGTGATCAAACACTTTGATCACCTTGAGCTCATTGTGATGATGCATTACCGAGAGGGCCCGGTGATACCTCTCCGTCAAGCGGAGTGACAAATCCCAGTCTTGATCTATGTCAACCCAACAGACACTTTCAGAGATACCCGTAGCATACCTTTATAGTCACCCAGTTACGTTGTGACGTTTGGCATACCCAAAGCACTCCTACGGTATCCGGGAGTTACACGATCTCATGGTCTAAGGAAAGGATACTTGACATTGGAAAACTCTAGCAAACGAACTATGCGATCTTATGCTATGTTTAGGATTGGGTCTTGTCCATCACATCATTCTCCTAATGATGTGATCCCGTTATCGATGACATCTAATGTCCATAGTCAGGAAACCATGACTATCTGTCGATCAACAAGCTAGTCAACTAGAGGCTCACTAGGGACATGTTTGTTGTCTGTTATTCACACATGTATTATGATTTCCGGTTAACACAATTATAGCACGAATAAAGACAATTATCATGAATAAGGAAATATAATAATAATGCTTTTATTATTGCCTCTAGGGCATATTTCCAACAGTCTCCCACTTGCACTAGAGTCAATAATCTAGTTACATTGTGATGAATCGAACACCCATAGAGTTCTGGTGCTGATCATGTTTTGCCTTAGGGAGAGGTTTAGTCAACGGATCTGCGACGTTCAGATCCGTGTGCACTTTACAAATTTCTATGTCTCCATCTTGAACATTTTCACGAATGGAGTTGAAGCGACGCTTGATGTGCCTAGTCTTCTTGTGAAACCTGGGTTCCTTTGCAAGTGCAATAGCTCCAGTGTTGTCACAGAAGAGCTTGATTGGCCCCGACGCATTGGGTATGACTCCGAGGTCGGTGATGAACTCCTTCACCCAAATTGCTTCATGTGCTGCCTCCGAGGCTGCCATGTACTCCGCTTCACATGTAGATCCCGCCACGACGCTTTGCTTGCAATTGCACCAGCTTACTGCCCCACCATTCAAAATATACACGTATCCGGTTTGTGACTTAGAGTCATCCAGATCTGAGTCGAAGCTAGCGTCGACGTAACCTTTTACGACGAGCTCTTCGTCACCTCCATAAACGAGAAACATTTCCTTGGTCCTTTTCAGGTACTTCAGGATATTCTTGACCGCTGTCCAGTGTTCCTTGCCGGGATTACTTTGGTACCTTCCTACCAAACTTACGGCAAGGTTTACATCAGGTCTGGTACACAGCATGGCATACATAATAGAACCTATGGCTGAGGCATAGGGGATGACGCTCATCTCTTCTATATCTTCTGCCGTGGTCGGACATTGAGCTGAGCTCAATTTCACACCTTGTAACACAGGTAAGAACCCTTTCTTAGATTGATCCATATTGAATTTCTTCAATATCTTATCAAGGTATGTACTTTGTGAAAGACCTATGAGGCATCTCGATCTATCTCTATAGATCTTGATGCCTAATATATATGCAGCTTCTCCAAGGTCCTTCATTGAAAAACTTTTATTCAAATAGGCCTTAATGCTGTCCAAGAGTTCTATATCATTTCCCATCAAAAGTATGTTGTCTACATATAATATGAGAAATGCTACAGAGCTCCCACTCACTTTCTTGTAAACACAGGCTTCTCCATAAGTCTGTGTAAACCCAAACGCTTTGATCATCTCATCAAAGCGAATGTTCCAACTCCGAGATGCTTGCACCAGCCCATAAATCGAGCGTTGGAGCTTGCATACCTTGTCAGCCTTCTTAGGATCGACAAAACCTTCCGGCTGTATCATATACAATTCTTCCTTAAGGAAACCATTAAGGAATGCCGTTTTGACGTCCATTTGCCATATCTCATAATCATAGTATGCGGCAATTGCTAACATGATTCGGACGGACTTCAGCTTCGCTACCGGTGAGAAAGTCTCATCGTAGTCAACCCCTTGAACTTGTCGATAACCCTTAGCGACAAGCCGAGCTTTATAGATGGTCACATTACCATCCGCGTCTGTCTTCTTCTTAAAGATCCATTTATTTTCTATGGCTCGCCGTTCAACGGGCAAGTCAGTCAAAGTCCATACTTCATTTTCATACATGGATCCTATCTCGGATTTCATGGCTTCCAGCCATTTATCGGAATCCGGGCCCGCCATTGCTTCCTCATAGTTCGAAGGTTCACCGTTGTCTAACAACATGATTTCCAAGACAGGGTTGCCGTACCACTCTGGTGCGGAACGTGTCCTTGTGGACCTTCGAATTTCAGTAGGAGCTTGATCAGAAGTATCTTGATCATAATCATTAATTTCCTCTCTAGTCGATGCAGGCACCTCAGGAACGATTTCTTGAGTTTCGCCATTTTCCGGTTCAAGAGGCAACACTTCATCAAGTTCTACTTTCCTCCCACTTACTTCTTTCGAGAGAAACTCTTTCTCCAGAAAGGATCCATTCTTGGCAACAAAGATCTTGCCTTCGGATCTGAGGTAGAAGGTATACCCAACAGTTTCTTTTGGGTATCCTATGAAGACGCATTTTTCCGATTTGGGTTCGAGCTTTTCAGGTTGAAGTTTCTTGACATAAGCATCGCATCCCCAAACTTTTAGAAACGACAGCTTGGGTTTCTTCCCAAACCATAATTCATACGGTGTCGTCTCAACGGATTTCGACGGAGCCCTATTTAAAGTGAATGCGGCAGTCTCTAAAGCATAGCCCCATAAAGATAGCGGTAAGTCGGTAAGAGACATCATAGATCTCACCATATCTAATAGAGTGCGATTACGATGTTCGGACACACCATTACGCTGAGGTGTTCCAGGCGGCGTGAGTTGTGAAACTATTCCACATTTTCTTAAGTGTGTGCCAAATTCGTGACTCAAGTATTCTCCTCCACGATCTGATCGTAGAAACTTGATCTTTCTATCACGTTGATTTTCAACCTCACTCTGAAATTCCTTGAACTTTTCAAAGGTCTCAGACTTGTGTTTCATTAAGTAGATATACCCATATCTACTCAAGTCATCATTGAGGGTGAGAACATAACGATAGCCTCCGCGAGCCTCAACACTCATTGGACCGCACACATCGGTATGTATGATTTCCAATAAGTTGGTTGCTCGCTCCATTGTTCCTGAGAACGGAGTCTTGGTCATTTTACCCATGAGGCATGGTTCGCACGTGTCAAATGATTCATAATCAAGAGACTCTAAAAGTCCATCTGCATGGAGCTTCTTCATGCGTTTGACACCTATGTGACCAAGGCGGCAGTGCCACAAATATGTGGGACTATTGTTATCAACTTTAACTCTTTTGGTACTCACACTATGAATATGTGTATCATCACGTACGAGATTCATCAAGAATAAACCATTAACCATCGGAGCATGAACATATCTCTCATATAAATAGAACAACCATTATTCTCGGATTTAAATGAGTAGCCATCTCGAATTAAGCGAGATCCGGATACAATGTTCATGCTCAAACTTGGTACTAAATAACAATTATTGAGGTTTAAAACTAATCCCGTAGGTAAATGTAGAGGCAGCGTGCCGACGGCGATCACATCGACCTTGGAACCATTCCCGACGCGCATCGTCACCTCGTCCTTCGCCAGTCTCCGTTTATTCCGTAGCTCCTGCTTTGAGTTACAAATGTGAGCAACTGCACCGGTATCAAATACCCAAGAGCTACTACGAGTGCTGGTAAGGTACACATCAATTACATGTATATCACATATACCTTTGGTTTTGCCGGCCTTCTTGTCCGCTAAGTATTTGGGGCAGTTCCGCTTCCAGTGACCACTTCCCTTGCAATAAGAGCACTCAGTTTCGGGCTTGGGTCCATTCTTTGGCTTCTTCCCGGCAACTTGCTTACCGGGCGCGGCAACTTCCTTGCCGTCCTTCTTGAAGTTCTTTTTACCCTTGCTCCTTTTGAACTTAGTGGTTTTATTCACCATCAGCACTTGATGCTCTTTCTTGATTTCTACCTCTGCTGATTTCAGCATAGCATACACCTCAGGAATGGTCTTTACCATCCCCTGCATATTGTAGTTCATCACAAAGCTCTTGTAGCTAGGTGGAAGCGACTGGAGGATTCTGTCAATGACCACTTCTTCCGGAAGATTAACTTCCAGTTGAGTCAAGCGGTTGTGCAATCCAGACATTCTGAGTATGTGCTCACTGACAGAGCTATTTTCCTCCATCTTACAGCTAAAGAATTTGTTGGAGATCTCATATCTCTCAACCCGGGCATGAGCTTGGAAAACCATTTTCAGCTCTTCGAACATCTCATATGCTCCATGTCTCTCAAAACACTTTTGGAGCCCCGGCTCTAAGCTGTAAAGCATGCCGCACTGAACGAGGGAGTAATCATCGCATCGCGACTGCCAAGCGTTCATAACGTCTTGTTGTGCAGGGAGAATAGGTGCGTCACCCAGCGGTGCTCTTAGGACATAATCTTTCTTGGCAGCTATGAGGATGATCCTCAGGTTCCGGACCCAGTCCGTATAGTTGCTACCATCGTCTTTCAGCTTGGTTTTCTCTAGGAACGCGTTGAAGTTGAGGACTACGTTGGCCATTTGATCTACAAGACATATTGTAAATATTTAGACTAAGTTCATGATAATAAAGTTCATTCAATCAAATTATTTAATGAACTCCCACTTAGATAGACATCCCTCTTCCAGTCATCTAAGTATTACATGATCCGAGTCAACTAGGCCGTGTCCGATCATCACGTGAGACGGACTAGTCAACATCGGTGAACATCTTCATGTTGATCGTATCTTCTATACGACTCATGCTCGACCTTTCGGTCTTCCGTGTTCCGAGGCCATGTCTGTACATGCTAGGCTCGTCAAGTCAACCTAAGTGTTTTGCGTGTGTAAATCTGTCTTACACCCGTTGTATGTGAACGTTAGAATCTATCACACCCGATCATCACGTGGTGCTTCGAAACAACGAACTGTCGCAACGGTGCACAGTTAGGGTGAACACTTTCTTGAAATTATTATGAGGGATCATCTTATTTACTACCGTCGTTCTAAGTAAACAAGATGCAAAACATGATAAACATCACATGCAATCAAATAATAAACGTGACATGATATGGCCAATATCACATAGCTCCTTCGATCTTCATCTTGGGGCTCCATGATCATCTTGTCACCGGCTTGACACCATGATCTTCATCATCGTGTCTCCATGAAGTTGCTCGCCAACTATTACTTCTACTACTATGGCTAACGCGTTTAGCAATAAAGTAAAGTAATTTACATGGCGATTCTCAATGACACGCAGGTCATACAAAAAATAAAGACAACTCCTATGGCTCCTGCCGGTTGTCATACTCATCGACATGCAAGTCGTGATTCCTATTACAATAGCATGAACATCTCATACATCACATATAGATCATTCATCATACATCACAACTTTGGCCATATCATATCACAAAGCACTTGCTGCAAAAACAAGTTAGACGTCCTCTAATTGTTGTTGCAAGTTTTACGTGGCTGAATTAGGGTTCTAGCAAGAACGTTTTCTTACCTACGTTCAAACCACAACGTGATTTGTCAATCTCTATTTACCCTTCATAAGGACCCTGTTCATCGAATCCGATCCAACTAAAATAGGAGAGACAGACACCCGCCAGCCACCTTATGCAACTAGTGCATGTTTAGTCGGTGGAACCGGTCTCACGTAAGCGTACGTGTAAGGTTGGTCCGGGCCGCTTCATCCCACAATACCGCTGAATCAAGATTGACTAGTAACGGCAAGAAGAATTGACAACATCTACGCCCACAACAAATTGTGTTCTACTCGCACAAGAAGAACTATGCATAGACCTAGCTCATGATGCCACTGTTGGGGAACGTTGCAGAAAATTAAAATTTTTCCTACGGTTTCACCAAGATCCATCTATGAGTTCATCTAGCAACGAGTATTCAGATTAGATAGCATCTACATACCACTTTGTAGATCGCAACGGAAGCGTTCGAGTGAACGTGGATGAGGTAGTCGTACTTGCCGTGATCCAATTCACCGATGATCTAGTACCGAACGGACGGCACCTCCGCGTTCAACACACGTACGGGACGGGAGACGTCTCCTCCTTCTTGATCCAGCAAGGGGGAAGGAGAGGTTGAGGAAGATCCAGCACGACGGTGTGGTGGTGGATGCAGCAGAACTCCGGCAGGGCTTCGCTAAGCAACTACGGGAGGAGGAGGAGGTGTTGCAGGGAGGAGGGAGGCGCCAGGGCATTAGGGTTGGTTTGCTCCTCCTTTTCCCCACTATATATAGGGCCAAGGGAGAGGGGGAGGCGCAGCCCTTGCCCCTTCCTCCAAGGAAGGGTGCGGCCAAGGGTGGGGAGGAGTCCATCCTCCCCAAGGCACCTCGGAGGTGCCTTCCCCTTGTAGGACTCTCCCCTTTTTTCTCTCTTGGCGCATGGGCCTCTTGGGGCTGGTTCCCCTTGGCCCAAGCAGGCCAAGGCGCACCCCCTAAGGCCCATGTGGCCCACCAAGGCAGGTGGCCCCACCTGGTGGACCCCGGGACCCCTCCGGTGGTCCCGGTACAATACCGATAACACCGAAACTTGTCCCGATGGCCAAAATAGCACTTCCTATATATAATTCTTTACCTCCGGACCATTCCGGAACTCCTCGTGACGTCCGGGATCTCATCCGGGACTCCGAACAACATTCGGGTTACTGCACCTACATATCTTCACAACCCTAGCGTCACCGAACCTTAAGTGTGTAGACCCTACGGGTTCGGGAGACATGCAGTCATGACCGAGACGGCTCTCGGGCAATAACCAACAGCGGGATCTGGATACCCATGTTGGCTCCCACATGCTCCACGATGATCTCATCGGATGAACCACGATGTCGAGGATTCAATTAATCCCGTATACGATTCCCTTTGTCAATCGGTATTTTACTTGCCCGAGATTCGATCGTCGGTATACCAATACCTCGTTCAATCTCGTTACCGGCAAGTCACTTTTCTCGTACCGTAATGCATGATCCCGTGATCAAACACTTTGATCACCTTGAGCTCATTGTGATGATGCATTACCGAGAGGGCCCGGTGATACCTCTCCGTCAAGCGGAGTGACAAATCCCAGTCTTGATCTATGTCAACCCAACAGACACTTTCAGAGATACCCGTAGCATACCTTTATAGTCACCCAGTTACGTTGTGACGTTTGGCATACCCAAAGCACTCCTACGGTATCCGGGAGTTACACGATCTCATGGTCTAAGGAAAGGATACTTGACATTGGAAAACTCTAGCAAACGAACTATGCGATCTTATGCTATGTTTAGGATTGGGTCTTGTCCATCACATCATTCTCCTAATGATGTGATCCCGTTATCGATGACATCTAATGTCCATAGTCAGGAAACCATGACTATCTGTCGATCAACAAGCTAGTCAACTAGAGGCTCACTAGGGACATGTTTGTTGTCTGTTATTCACACATGTATTATGATTTCCGGTTAACACAATTATAGCACGAATAAAGACAATTATCATGAATAAGGAAATATAATAATAATGCTTTTATTATTGCCTCTAGGGCATATTTCCAACAAAACATTTATCATGATATGTAAGGAAATAAATAATAACTTTATTATTGCCTCTAGGCCATATTTCCTTCAGGCACCGTGGGCTCCCTCGCCGGCGCCCGTTCCACCGACGGTGTTCTCCCCGCCGGCCGTTTGCTGCGGCGGCGGTGGATTCAACGCGGACAGCGCAGCCGCCTACGAAGCCTTCTTGTTCGGCGGCATGTCGATGAAGTCGATGAAGATTCAGCTCACGTGAACGCCGGATCAGGTTCACACAACCTCGACGCCCCCCTACCTGGCGCGCCAGAGATGCCGGGGTTTCCTGGGCTCCCCGAGCACCTATGGGGACGGAGCCCCTTCTCGGTTCGGCGGGGGGGGGGGGGGCGGAGGTCGCGCGAAGAGAAGATCGAGGCGAGGCACGCGGGGGAAGGTTTTTTACCCAGCTTCGGAGCTCTCCAGAGAGATAACACTCCTACTGCTGCTTTGTGGATTGTATTGAGTTCTTGCTCGGGAGCGCCGAGTGCTACAGTACACTCGAGCAGCTAATGAGACCGAGCGTTTCTCTGAGGATCGATCCCCTCCCTACGTTGTGCATGGGCCTCCTTTTATATGTTCAAGGGGTCTCCAACAGGTGGCAACGTAGGTAAGGGCAAAAGTGTAAATATGTTGCAGTAGGTACAGCTACCTACACAGTGTATCATACCTAACCCTGACGGCAGGGGACAAAGGCATTAAATGCCCGTCTACGTCGCCCAGACGGTGCAGAAAAGGGACCGTCAGGGGCGCCATCGCTCGCCACGATGGCGATCCTGTCAGCGCTGCATGCCATAGTGTACCCCTGGCTGCACAGCCTCCCGCCACGTATGCTGGGAAGGGTCCCGGAGCGACACGTAGGTGGGTGAGCTGGAGCGCGGGTGCAGAGTGCCTGCCTGCCGCGGCAAGCGCCTTGCCGCGGCCGTTGCCTTGTCGCGCCCGGGAACTTGCCGCTCGCCGGGTCCTGCCGGGACGCGTGGCGCGCTGCGGCAGGTTCTTTGAGATGCTCTTGTTGGGCTTCCCGGCAAGCTCCTCTTGCCGGGGTCTTGTACCTTGAATGGCCTTCCCGGCAAGCTCCTCTTGCCGGGGACTTGTCTCCTTGACTTAAATACTTTGTTCTCGAATGGCTCCAAAGGAACCATAGAGAGCCTTGGTGATCACCTGGCGGGCCTTGCCGCGGGGTGCTGCGACTGCCCGTGCACAAGTTCGGGATACTAGAGTACCCCTACTTTAGTACACCGACAAACACATAAGTTTGATTGTGTTAAATCTTTTATGGATACCGATGTTTTTCGTGAATTTAGCACTAAATATGGACTTGACTCTGAGATAGTAGCTTCTTTTTGTGAATGCTTTGCTACTCATGTTGACCTCCCGAAGGAGAAGTGGTTTAAATATAGTCCTCCCATTGAAGTAAAAGTAGTTGCACCAATTAAAGTTGAAGAAAAGACTATCACTTATAATGTTGGTCCTATTGTTCCTACTACTTATATTGAGAAGCCACATTTCCCTGTTAGAATAAAGGATCATGCTAAAGCTTCAACTGTGGTTTGTAAGAGTAATACTAGAACACTTACACCCCCTGAGAAAATTAAAATTGAACCTAGTATTGCTATGGTTAAAGATCTCTTGGCTGATAATATTGATGGGCATGTTATTTACTTCTGTGATGAAGCTGCTAGAATTGCTAGACCTGATAATAAAAATAAACATAGACCTATTGTAGGCATGCCTGTTATTTCTGTTAAAATAGGAGATTATTGCTATCATGGCTTATGTGATATGGGTGCTAGTGCAAGTGCATTACCTCATTCCTTATACAAAGAAATTATGCATGATATTGCACCTGTTGAGATAGAGGAAATCAATGTTACAATTAAGCTTGCCAATAGAGACACTATTTCACCAGTTGGGATTGTTAGAGATGTTGAAGTCTTGTGTGGGGAAGTTAAATATCCCACTGATTTTCTTGTTCTTGGTTCCCCACAAGATAACTTTTGTCCCATCATATTTTGTAGACCCTTCTTGAATACTGTTAATGCTAGGATAGACTGCAAGAAGGATGTTGTTACTATTGGTTTGGGTGATATGTCTCATGAGTTTAATTTTGCTAAATTTTGTAGACAACCCCGTTATGAGGAATTGCCTAGTAAAGATGAAATTATTGGTCTTGCTTCTATTGTCGTGCCTCCTAATGATCCTTTAGAACAATATTTGCTCGACCATGAAAATGATATGTTTATGAATGAAAGAAGGGAAATAGATGAAGTATTGTTTAAACAGGGACCTATTTTGAAACACAACTTGCCTGTTGAAATCCTAGGGGATCCCCCTCCACCCAAGGGTGATCCCGTGTTTGAGCTTAAACCATTACCTGATACTCTTAAATATGCTTATCTTGATGAAAAGAAGATATATCCTGTTATTATTAGTGCTAACCTTTCAGAGCATGAAGAAAAGAAATTATTGAAAACTCTGAAGAAGCACCATGCTGCTATTGGATATACTCCTGATGATCTTAAGGGCATTAGTCCCACTTTATGCCAGCACAAAATAAAATTGGAGAACGACGCTAAACCGGTTGTTAATCACCAACGACGGTTAAATCCTAAGATGAAAGAAGTGGTAAGAAAAGAAATACTAAAGCTTCTGGAGGCAGGTATAATCTATCCCGTTGCTGATAGTCAATGGGTAAGTCCTGTACATTGTGTCCCTAAGAAGGGAGGTATTTCTGTTGTTCCTAATGATAAAGATGAATTGATCCCACAAAGAATTATTATAGGTTATAGAATGGTAATTGATTTCCGCAAATTAAATAAAGCTACTAAAAAGGATCATTACCCTTTACCTTTTATTGATCAAATGCTAGAAAGATTATCCAAACATACACATTTTTGCTTTCTAGATGGTTATTCTGGTTTCTGTCAAATACCTATGTCAAAAGAGGATCAAGAAAAGACCACTTTTACTTGCCCTTTCGGTACCTTTGCTTATAGATGTATGCCTTTTGGTTTATGTAATGCACCTGCTACCTTTCAAATATGCATGATGGCCATATTCTCTCATTTTTGTGAAAAGATTGTTGAGGTTTTCGTGGATGATTTCTCCGTTTATGGAACTTATTTTGATGATTGCTTGAGCAATCTTGATCGAGTTTTGCAGAGATGTGAAGAAACTAATCTTGTCTTGAATTTGGAAAAGTGCCACTTTATGGTTAATGAAGGTATTGTCTTGGGGCATAAAATTTCTGAAAGAGGTATTGAAGTTGATAAAGCTAAAGTTGATGCTATTGAAAAGATGTCATGTCCCAAGGACATTAAAGGTATAAGAAGTTTCCTGGGTCATGCCGGTTTTTATAGGAGGTTCATTAAGGACTTCTCTAAAATTTCCAGGCCTTTGACTAATCTCTTACAAAAAGATATTCCTTTTATCTTTGATGATGATTGTGTAGAAGCATTTGAAATACTTAAGAAAGCCTTGATTTCTGCACCTATTGTTCACCCACCTGATTGGAATTTACCCTTTTAAATCATGTGCGACGCTAGTGATTATGTTGTAGGTGTTGTTCTAGGACAAAGAGTTGATAAGAAATTAAATGTTATCCAATATGCTAGTAAAACTCTAGACAGTGCCCAAAGAAATTATGCTACTACTGAAAAAGAATTTTTAGCAGTTGTATTTGCTTGTGATAACTTCCGACCTTATATTGTTGATTCTAAAGTAACTATTCACACTGATCATGCTAATATTAAATACCTTATGGAAAAGAAAGATGCTAAACCTATACTTATTAGATGGGTTCTCTTGCTACAAGAATTTGATTTGCATATTATTGATAGAAAGGGAGCTGAGAACCCCGTTGCAGACAACTTGTCTAGGTTATAAAATGTTCTTGATGACCCACTACCTATTGATGATAGCTTTCCTGATGAACAATTAAATGTCATTAATGCTTCTCGTACTGCTCCATGGTATGTTGATTATGCTAATTACATTGTTGCTAAATTTATACCACCTAGTTTCACATACCAGCAAAAGAAAAAGTTTTTCTATGATTTAAGACATTACTTCTGGGATGACCCACACCTTTATAAAGAAGGAGTAGATGGTGTTATTAGACGTTGCATACTTGAGCATGAACAGGAATAGATCCTACGCAAGTGTCACTCCGAGGCTTACAGATGACATCATGCCGGAGATAGAACTGCACATAAGGTATTGCAATCCGGTTTTTATTGGCCTACTCTCTTCAAAGATGCCCGTAAGTTTGTCTTGTCTTGTGATGAATGTCAAAGAATTGGTAATATTAGTAGACGTCAAGAAATGCCTATGAATTATTCACTTCTTGTTGAACCATTTGATGTTTGGGGTTTTGATTATATGGGACCATTTTCTTCCTCTAATGGGTATACACATATTTTAGTTGATGTTGATTACGTTACTAAGTGGCTAGAAGCTATTCCAACTAGTAGTGTTGATCATAACACCTCTATTAAGATGCTTAAAGAAGTTATTTTTCCAAGGTTTGGAGTCCCTAGATATTTAATGACTGATGGTGGTTCACATTTTATTCATGGTGCTTTTCGTAAAATGCTTGCTAAGTACGATGTTAACCATAGAATTGCATCTCCATATCACCCACAGTCTAGTGGTCAAGTAGAACTTAGTAATAGAGAGCTCAAATTAATTTTGCAAAAGACTGTTAATAGGTCTAGAAAGAATTGGTCCAAGAAACTCGATGATGCATTATGGGCCTATAGAACTGCATATAAAAATCATATGGGTATGTTTCCTTATAAAATGGTTTATGGAAAAGCATGTCACTTACCTCTCGAACTAGAACATAAGGCATATTGGGCCATTAAAGAGCTTAATTATGATTTCAAACTTGCCGGTGAGAAGAGGTTGTTTGACATTAGCTCACTGGATGAATGGAGAACCCAAGCCTATGAGAATGCCAAATTGTTTAAAGAAAAAGTTAAAAGATGGCATGACAAAAGGATACAAAAGCGTGAGTTTAATGTAGGTGACTATGTGTTGTTATTCAACACTCATTTAAGAATTTTTTTGCAGGAAAACTTTTCTCTAAATGGGAAGGTCCTTACGTTATCGAGGAGGTCTATCGTTACAGTGCCATAAAAATCAACAACTTTGAAGGCACATATCCGAAGGTCGTGAACGATCAAAGAATCAAACATTACATCTCAGGTAATCCTATAAATGTTAAAACTAATGTTGTTGAAACTGTAACCCCAGAGGAATACATAAGGGACACTTTCCAGAATGCTTCAGACTCCGAAAAGGAATAGGTATGTGGCACGGTAAGTAAACTGACTCCAAAACAGTTCTAATGGCAATTTTCCTCCGTTTTGGACTATTTAAGAAAATAGGAAAATAAGAAGTAGTCCGGGAAGGACACGAGGCGTCCACGAGGGTGGAGGGTGCGCCCTACCCCCTGGGCGCGCCCCCTACCTCGTGGGCACCTCGTGTGCCTTCCGAACTCCGTTTTCTTGCTCGATACTTCTTTTGGTCGATAAAAATTCATTATATAATCTCCCGAAGGTTTTGACCACTGTACCACGCAAATATCCTCTGTTTTTGTTTCGAGCTGTTTTTTGCCAGAGTTGTCAATGCCAGGCATCATGTCGTCCCCCTCCTCCAACAGCGAGGGCAACGATGCTTGGCTAATGAAGATAGAGCTGAAGAGAGAAGAACCCGGGGAGATCAACAAGGATGATGGGATCAAGAAGGCCATGGAGGACCAAGCTCCAGCAATAGAAGACGAACACATCCTCCAACCTCACAATCTTCTTACCCCAACGGAGATTGAAGCTTTCAAGATGATTGAGTTAGCTCGCATACAAAATAAGTATCTCACACGTGAAAATATTTTGTTGAAGGAGCATATCACCGCACTCAAGGGCATTATCCGCAAATTGGAGGATCTCCTGTGCTCGATGTGCGACTACCCATCATCACCACCATCTTCTTCATCAGCAAAGGAGAACTGAGTATCTGGTATGGGCACTCCCCTTGGCAATTACCATGCTTGGGGGAGCTGCCCCGGTATCGTATCACCACTCCTATCTTTACCATTTTTCTTAGTTCGATCCTTTTAGTAATATCTTGATCTAGTAGAATAAAGTTTTAGTATGATTTAGTTTTGAGCTTTCCTTTATGATCCTTCTATGTAATCGAGTCCGTGAGCTATATATAATAAAGATTAGTTTTGAGTTGAGGGCTTGGTTATCTTGCTATGATCTTGAGGGAATAAAGATAAAAGAAAAGAGAAAGAATAAAAAGAAATAAAGAGATCATATTGATCTTATGGAGAGTAATGACTTCACATATAAAGAGTATGATGAATAAAAGTTGTTGAGAGTTGATAAACATAGTTTTGGTCATCGTTGCAATTAATAGGAAGTAATAAAGAAAGAGAGGTTTTCACATATAAATATTCTATCTTGGACATCTTTTATGATTGTGAGCACTCATTAAAATATGACATGGTAAAGAGTTGATGTTGGACAAGGAAGACAACGTAATGGGTTATGTTTTCTTATATCTGAAATAAAGTATATTGTCATGGATCATCCAACATGTTGAGCTTGCCTTTACCCCTCATGCTAGCCAAATTCTTTGCACCAAGTAGAGATACTACTTGTGCTTCCAATTATCCTTAAACCCAGTTTTGCCATTATAGTCCACCATACCTACCTATGGATTGAGTAAGATCCTTCAAGTAAGTTGTCATTGTTGCATGCAATAAAAATTGCTCTCTAAATATGTATGATTTATTAGTATGGAGAAAATAAGCTTTATACGATCTTGTGATGTGGAAGCAATAAAAGCGACGGACTGCATAATAAAGGTCCATATCACAAGTGGCAATATAAAGTCACGTTCTTTTGCATTAAGATCTTGTGCATCCAACCACAAAAGCACATGACAAACCTCTTCTACCCTCTGCGAAGGACCTATCGTTTACTTTTGTCTTATACCTTATGCAAGAGTCATGGTGATCTTCACCTTTCCTTTTTATATTTTATCCTTTGGCAAGCACATTGTGTTGGAAAGATCCTGATATATATATATATATATATATATATATATATATATATATATATATATATATATATATATATATATATATATATCCAATTGGATGTAAGTTAGCATGAATTATTATTGTTGACATTACCCTTGAGGTAAAAGGTTGGGAGGCAACACTATAAGCCCCTATCTTTTTCTGTGTCCGATTTAAAACTCCATACCCACAAGTATTGCGTGAGTGTTCGCAATTATGAAAGACTAAATGATAATTGAGTATGTGGACTTGCTGAAAAGCTCTTATATTGACTCTTTCCGATGTTATGATAAATTGCAATTGCTTCAATGACCGAGATCATAGTTTGTTAGTTCTCAATGAAGTTTCTGATTCATACTTGAAATTGTGAATAGAATATTACTTGAGCATAAGAAATCATATGAAAAAATATATATGTTGATGTTATAAGAATGATCATGATGCCCTCATGTCCGTATTTTATTTTATCGACACCTCTATCTCTAAACATGTGGACATATTTTTTGATATCGGCTTCCGCTTGAGGACAAGCGAGGTCTAAGCTTGGGGGAGTTGATACGTCCATTTTGCATCATGCTTTTATATCGATATTTATTGCATTATGGGCTTTTATTACACATTATTTCACAATACTTATGCCTTTTCTCTCTTATTTTACAAGGTTTACATGAAGATGGAGAATGCCGGCAGCTGGAATTCTGGGCTGGAAAAGGAGCAAATATTAGAGACCTGTTCTGCACAGCTCCAAAAGTCCTAAAACTTCACGGAGGAAGTTTTTGGAATTAATAAAACATACTGGCGAAAGGATCAACCAGAGAGGGGCCACCCACCATCCACGAGGGTGGGGGCGCGCCCTGCCCCCCTGGGCATGCCCCCTGACTCGTGGGCCCCTTGGCAGGCCTCCGGTGTCCATCTTCTGCTATATTAAGTCTTTTACCCTGGAAAAAATCATAAGCAAGCTTTCGGGACGAAACACCGCCACCACGAGGCGGAACCTTGGCGGAACCAATCTAGGACTCTGGCGGAGCTGTTCTGCCGGGGAAACTTCCCTCCGAGAGTGGGAAATCATCGCCATCGTCACCACCAACGATCCTCTCGTCCGGAGGGGGTCAATCTCCATCAATATCTTCACCAGCACCATCTCCTCTAAAACCCTAGTTCATCTCTTCTATCCAATCTTTGTCCCAAAACCTCAGATTGGTACCTGTGGGTTGCTAGTACTGTTGATTACTCCTTGTAGTTGATGCTAGGTGGTTTATTTGGTGGAAGATCATATGTTCAGATCCTTAATGCATATTAATACCCCTATGATTATGAACATGAATATGATTTGTGAGTAGTTATGTTTGTTCCTGAGGACATGGGAGAAGTCTTGCTATAAGTAGTCATGTGAATTTGGTATTCGTTCGATATTTTGATGAGATGTATGTTGTCTCTCCTCTAGTGGTGTTATGTGAACGTTGACTACATGACACTTCACCATTGTTTGGGCCTAGAGGAAGGCATTGGGAAGTAATAAGTAGATGATGGGTTGCTAGAGTGACAGAAGCTTAAACCCTAGTTTATGAGTTGCTTCGTAAGGGGCTGATTTGGATCCATATGTTTCATGCTATGGTTAGGTTTACCTTAATACTTCTTTTGTAGTTGAGGATGCTTGCAATAGGGGTTAATCATAAGTGGGATGCTTGTCCAAGAAAGGGCAGTACCCAAGCACTGGTCCACCCACATACCAAATTATCAAAGTAACGAACGCGAATCATATGAACGTGATGAAAACTAGCTTGACGATAATTCCTATGTGTCCTTGGGAGAGATTTTCTCTATATAAGAGTTCATCCAGGCTTGTCCTTTGCTACAAAAAGGATTGGGTCATCTTGCTGCACCTTATTTACTTTCATTACTTGTTACCCATTACAAATTACCTTATCATAAAACTATTTGTTACCGATAATTTTAGTGCTTGCAGAGAATACCTTACTGAAAACCGCTTGTCATTTCCTTCTGCTCCTTGTTGGGTTCGACACTCTTACTTATCGAAAGGACTACGATAGATCCCCTATACTTGTGGTTCATCACTCCTCGTCGGCGACCCTCCTTCACGCTGCTCTGCCTCGCCTACCTAGGCAGGTAATCCACACCTAACCCCCATCCTCCTCCTCCTTCCACATCCCACATGCCCCGGCCGCCAGCATGAGCGCGACACCTTCCACCCAAATCACCGACCCCTCCACCAAATAAGTGTCGGCCTAAGCCATGGTGCACGCAGTATATCCAGGACCTCAAGGAGCATTTGGCAGCGGAGAAGCAAATTGCGGCCGCACGGATGAGGTCGCGATGGCTGCCATTCGTGCCAACCCCCAGATCTTGGAGGAGCACCTTGCCAATTGCTAGCTATGCCGGTTAAGCATGCTCGGTTTACCCGTTGCGTGTGCTGCTCCTGCCTTTCCTTCAGAAAATCTAGTGAATTGTGCTATCTAATTTCACCATGCAATTTGTTGCTCTAGTGTATATGTTCTATATGTCGTGCAGTGTGGTGCTCACTTATTAACTGTTTTTTTAATTAGTTGTCGTCTTCAGTTAACTGTTTGGTTCAATTCTGCAAATGTGATGTTCAATTCTTTAGGCTGCAATTTTGTATTGTCTTCCATTGTTGGGGAACGTAGTAATTTCAAAAAAAATTCCTACGCACACGCAAGATCATGGTGATGCATAGCAACGAGAGGGGAGAGTGTTGTCTACATACCCTTGTAGACTGAAGCGGAAGCGTTGACACAACGTAGAGGAAGTAGTCGTACGTTCTCCTCGCGATCCGACCGATCACAGCACCGTTACTCCGGCACCTCCGAGTTCTTAGCACACGTTCAGCTCGATGACGATCCCCGGGCTCCGATCCAGCAAAGCTTCGGGGAGGAGTTCCGTTAGCACGACGGCGTGGTGACGATCTTGATGTACTACCGGCGCAAGGCTTCGCCTAAGCACTGCAACGATATGACCGAGGTGGAATATGGTGGAGGGGGGCACCGCACACGGCTAAGGAACGATCACGAAGATCAACTTGTGTGTCTATGGGGTGCCCCCTGCCCCTGTATATAAAGGATGGAGGAGGAGGAGGCCGGCCAAGGCAACGGTGCGGCCAGGATGTGGATTCCTACTAGGACTCCAAGTCCTAGTAGGAGTCCACCAAAAGGGGAGGAAGGGAGAAGGAATAGGAGGAGAAGGAGAGGTGGCCGGCCCCCTTTTCCCTAGTCCAATTCGGACTAGAGGGGAGGGGGGCGCAGCAGCCTTTTTCCTCTTCCCACTAAAGCCCATCAAGGCCCATTACTTCTCCCGTAATCCCGTAACTCCCCGGTACCTCCGAAAATACCCGAACCACTCAGAACCCTTCCGATGTCCGAATATAGTCGTCCAATATATCGATCTTTACGTCTCGACCATTTCGAGACTCCTCGTCATGTCCCCGATCCCATCCGAGACTCCGAACTCCTTCGGTACATCAAAACTCATAAACTTATAATATAACTGTCATCGAAACCTTAAGCGTGCGGACCCTACGGTTCGAGAACAATGTAGACATGACCGAGACACGTCTCTGGTCAATAACCAATAGCGGGACCTGGATGCCCATATTGGCTCCTACATATTCTACGAAGATCTTTATCGGTCAGACCGCATAACAACATACGTTGTTCCCTTTGTCATCGGTATGTTACTTACCCGAGATTCGATCGTCGGTATCCAATACCTAGTTCAATCTCGTTACCGGTAAGTCTCTTTACTCGTTCTGTAATACATCATCTCGCAACTAACTCATTAGTTGCAATGCTTGCAAGGCTTGAGTGATGTGCATTACCGAGAGGGCCCAGAGATACCTCTCCGACGATCGGAGTGACAAATCCTAATCTCGAAATACACCAACCGAACATCTACCTTTGGAGACACCTGTAGTACTCCTTTATAATCACCCAGTTACGTTGTGACGTTTGGTAGTACCCAAAGTGTTCCTCTAGCAGACGGGAGTTGCATAATCTCATAGTCATAGGAACATGTATAAGTCATGGATAAAGCAATAGCAACATACTAAACGATCGGGTGCTAAGCTAATGTAATGGGTCATGTCAATCAGATCATTCAACTAATGATGTGACCTCGTTAATCAAATAACAACTCTTTGTTCATGGTTAGGAAACATAACCATCTTTGATTAACGAGCTAGTCAGGTAAAGGCATACTAGTGACACTCTGTTTGTCTATGTATTCACACATGTATTATGTTTCCGGTTAATACAATTCTAGCATGAATAATAAACCTTTATCATGATATAAGGAAATAAATAATAACTTTATTATTGCCTCTAGGGCATATTTCCTTCAGTCTCCCACTTGCACTAGAGTCAATAATCTAGTTCACATCGCCATGTGATTTACCAGCAATAGTTCACATCACCATGTGATTAACACCCATAGTTCACATCGATATGTGACCAACACCCAAAGGGTTTACTAGAGTCAGTAATCTAGTTCACATCGCTATGTGATTAACACCCAAAGAGTACTAAGGTGTGATCATGTTTTTCTTGTGAGATAATTTTAGTCAACGGGTCTGTCACATACAGATCCGTAAGTATTTTGCGAATTCTATGTCTACAATACTCCGCACAGAGCTACTCTAGCTAATTGCTCCCACTTTCAATATGTATCTAGATCGAGACTTAGAGTCATCCAGATCAGTGTCAAAACTTGCATCGACGTAACCCTTTACGGCGAACCTTTCTGTCACGTCCATAATCGAGAAACATATCCTTATTCCACTAAGGATAATTTTGACCGCTGTCCAGTGATCTACTCCTAGATCACTATTGTATTCCCTTGCCAAACTCAGTGTAGGGTATACAATAGATTTGGTACACAACATGGCATACTTTATAGAACCTATGGCCAAGGCATAGGGAATGACTTTCATTCTCTTTCTATCTTCTGCCGTGGTCGAGTTTTGAGTCTTTACTCAACTTCATACCTTGTAACACAGGAAAGAACTCTTTCTTTGACTGTTCCATTTTGAACTACTTCAAAATCTTGTCAAGGTATGTACTCATTGAAAAAACTTATCAAACGTCTTGATCTATCTCTATAGATTTTGATGCTCAATATGTAAGCAGCTTCATCGAGGTCTTTCTTTGAAAAACTCCTTTCAAACACTCCTTTATGCTTTGCAGAATAATTCTACATTATTTCCGATCAACAATATGTCATTCACATATACTTATCAGAAATGTTGTAGTGCTCCCACTCACTTTCTTGAAAATACAGGCTTCACCGCAAGTCTGTATAAAACTATATGCTTTGATCAACTTATCAAAGTGTATATTCCAACTCCGAGATGCTTGCACCAGTCCATAGATGGACCGCTGGAGCTTGCATATTTTGTTAACACCTTTAGGATTGACAAAACCTTCTGGTTGCATCATATGCAACTCTTCTTTAATAAATCCATTAAGGAATGCAGTTTTGTTTTTCCATTTGCCAGATTTCATAAAATGCGGCAATTGCTAACATGATTCGAACAGACTTAAGCATAGATACGAGTGAGAAACTCTCATCATAGTCAACACCTTGAACTTGTCGAAAACCCTTTTGCGACAATTCTAGTTTTGTAGATAGTAACACTACTATCAGCGTCCGTCTTCCTCTTGAAGATCCATTTATTTTCTATGACTTTGCCGATCATCGGGCAAATCCATCAAAGTCCATACTTTGTTCTCATACATGGATCATATCTTAGATTTCATGGCCTCAAACCATTTCGCGGAATCTGGGCTCATCATCGCTTCCTCATAGTTCGCAAGTTCGTCATGGTCTAGTAACATGACTTCCAGAACAAGATTACCGTACCACTCTGGTGCGGATCTCACTCTGGTTTACCTACGAGATTCGGTAGTTACTTGATCTGAAGTTACATGATCATCATCATTAGCTTCCTCACTAATTGGTGTAGTAGTCACAAGAATAGATTTCTGTGATGAACTACTTTCCAATAAGGGAGAAGGTACAATTACCTTATCAAGTTTTCTACTTTCCTCCCACTCACTTCTTTCGAGAGAAACTCCTTCTCTAGAAAGGATCCATTCTTAGCAACAAAAGTCTTGCATTCGGATCTGTGATAGAAGGTGTACCCAACAGTCTCCTTTGGGTATCCTATGAAGACACATTTCTCCGATTTGGGTTTGAGCTTATCAGGATGAAATTTTTCACATAAGCATCGCAACCCCAAACTTTAAGAAACGACAACTTTGGTTTCTTGCCAAACCATAGTTCAGATTGTGTCGTCTCAACGGACTTAGATGGTGCCCTTTTTAACGTGAATGCAGCTGTCTTTAATGCATAACCCCAAAAACGATAGTGGTAGATCGGTAAGAGACATCATAGATTGTACTATATCCAATAAAGTACGGTTATGACGTTCGGACACACCATTATGCTGTGGTGTTCCAGGTGGCATGAATTTGTGAAACTATTCCACATTGTTTTAATTGAATACCAAACTCGTAACTCAAATATTTGTCTCCGCGATCAGATCGTAGAAACCTTATTTTCTTGTCACGATGATTTTCACTTCACTCTAAAATTCTTTGAACTTTTCAAACGTTTCAGACTTATGTTTCATCAAGTAGATATACCCATATCTGCTCAAATCATCTGTGAAGGTTAGAAAATAATGATACTTGTCGCGAGCCTTAATATTCATCGGACCATATACATCAGTATGTATGATTTCCAACAAATCTGTTGCTTGCTCCATTGTTCCGGAGAACGGCGTTTTAGTCATCTTGCCCAAGAGGCATGGTTCGCAAGCATCAAGTGATTCATAATCAAGTGATTCCAAAATCCCATCAGCATGGAGTTTCTTCATGCGCTTTACACCAATATGACCTAAACGGCAGTGCCATAAATAGGTTGCACTATCATTATTAACTTCGCATCTTTTGGTTTCAATATTATGAATATGTGTATCACTACGAGCGAGATCCAATGAACTATTTTCATTGGTGTGTATGACCATAGAAGGTTTTATTCATGTAAACAGAACAACAATTGTTCTCTAACTTAAATGAATAACTGTATTGCAATTAACATGATCAAATCATATTCATGCTCAACGCAAACACCAAATAACACTTATTTAGTTTCAACACTAATCCCAAAAGTATAGGGAGTGTGTGATGATGATCATATCAATCTTGGAACCACTTCCAACACACATCGTCACCTTGCCCTTTAACTAGTCTTTGTTCATTCTGCAACTCCTGTTTCGAGTTACTAATCTTAGCAACTTGAACTAGTACCAAATACTGAGGGGTTGCTATGAACACTAGTAAAGTACACATCAATTACATGTATATCAAATATACTTATGTTCACTTTGCCATCCTTCTTATCCGCCAATCACTTGGGGTAGTTCCGCTTCCAGTGACCAGTCCCTTTGCAGTAGAAGCACTTAGTCTCAGGCTTAGGACCAGACTTGGGCTTTTTCACTTGAGCAGCAACTTGCTTGCCGTTCTTCTTGAAGTTCCCCTTCTTTCCTTTTGCCCTTTTCTTGAAACTAGTGATCTTGTCAACCATCAACACTTTGATGTTTTTCTTTGATTTCTACCTTCGCCGATTTTAGCATCGCGAAGAGCTTGGGAATATTTTCCGTTATCCCTTGCATATTATAGTTCATCACGAAGTTCTACTAACTTGGTGATGGTGACTAGAGAATTCTGTCAATCACTATCTTATCTGGAAGATTAACTCCCACTTGATTCAAGCGATTGTAGTACCCAGACAATCTGAGCACATGCTCACTAGTTGAGCGATTCTCCTCCATCTTTTAGCTATAGAACTTGTTGGAGACTTCATATCTCTCAACTCGGGTATTTTCTTGAAATATTAACTTCAACTCCTGGAACATCTCGTATGGTCCATGACGTTCAAAACGTCTTTGAAGTCCCGATTCTAAGCCGTTAAGCATGGTGCACTAAACTATTAAGTAGTCATCATATTGAGCTAGCAAAACGTTCATAACGTCTGCATCTGCTCCTGCAAAAGGTCAGTTACCTAGCGGTGCATCAAGGACAAAATTCTTCTGTGCAGCAATCAGGATAAACCTTAGATTACGGATCCAATCCGCATCATTGCTACTAACATTTTTCAACACAATTTTCTCTAGGAACATATCAAAATAAACACAGGGAAGCAACAATGCGAGCTATTGATCTACAACATAGATATGCTAATACTACCAGGACTAAGTTCATGATAAATTAAAGTTCAATTAATCATATTACTTAAGAAATCCCACTTAGATAGACATCCCTCTAATCTTCTAAGTGATCACGTGATCCAAATCAACTAAACCATAACCGATCATCACGTGAAATGGAGTAGCTTTCAATGGTGAACATCATTATGTTGATCATATCTACTATATGATTCACGCTCGACCTTTCGGTCTCCGTGTTCCGAGGTCATATCTTATATGCATAGCTCGTCAAGTATAACCTGAGTATTCCGCGTGTGCAACTGTTTTGCACCCGTTGTATTTGAACGTAGAACCTATCACACCCGATCATCACGTGGTGTCTCAGCACGAAGAACTTTTGCAACGGTGCATACTCAGGGAGAACACTTCTTGATAATTTAGTGAGAGATCATCTTATAATGCTACCGTCAATCAAAGCAAGATAAGATGCATAAAAAGATAAACATCACATGCAATCAATATAAGTGATATGATATGGTCATCATCATCTTGTGCTTGTGATCTCCATCTCCGAAGCACCGTCATGATCACCATCGTCACTGGCGCGACACCTTGATCTCCATCGTAGCATCGTTGTCGTCTCGCTAATCTTATGCTTCCACGACTATCACTACCGCTTAGTAATAAAGTAAAGCATTACATCGCGATTGCATTGCATACAATAAAGCGACAACCATATGGCTCCTGCCAGTTGCCGATAACTCGGTTACAAAACATGATCATCTCATACAATAAAATTTAGCATCATGTCTTGACCATATCACATCACAACATGCCCTGCAAAAACAAGTTAGACGTCCTCTACTTTGTTGTTGCAAGTTTTACGTCGCTGCTACGGGCTTAAGCAAGAACTCATCTTACCTACGCATCAAAACCACAACGATAGTTTGTCAAATAGACTCCGTTTTAACCTTCTCAAGGACCGGGCGTAGCCACACTCGGTTCAACTAAAGTTGGAGAGACAGTCTTCCGCAAGCCATCTATGTGCAAAGCACGTCGAGGGAACCGGTCTCGCGTAAGAGTACGCGTAAGGTTGGTCCGGATCGCCTCGTCCAACAATACCGCTGAACCAAAGTATGACATGCTGGTAGGCAGTATGACTTGTATCGTCCACAACTCACTTGTGTTCTACTCGTGCAAATAACATCAAACCATAAAAACCTAGGCTCGGATGCCACTGTTGGGGAACGTAGTAATTTCAAAAAAAATTCCTATGCACACGCAAGATCATGGTGATGCATAGCAACGAGAGGGGAGAGTGTTGTCTACATACCCTTGTAGACTGAAGCGGAAGCGTTGACACAACATAGAGGAAGTAGTCGTACGTTCTCCTCGCGATCCGACCGATCACAGCACCGTTACTCCGGCACCTCCGAGTTCTTAGCACACGTTCAGCTCGATGACGATCCCCGGGCTCCGATCCAGCAAAGCTTCGGGGAGGAGTTCCGTCAGCACGACGGCGTGGTGACGATCTTGATGTACTACCGGCGCAGGGCTTCGCCTAAGCACTGCAACGATATGACCGAGGTGGAATATGGTGGAGGGGGGCACCGCACACGGCTAAGGAACGATCACGAAGATCAACTTGTGTGTCTATGGGGTGCCCCCTGCCCCTGTATATAAAGGATGGAGGAGGAGGAGGCCGGCCAAGGCAACGGTGCGGCCAGGATGTGGATTCCTACTAGGACTCCAAGTCCTAGTAGGAGTCCACCAAAAGGGGAGGAAGGGAGAAGGAATAGGAGGAGAAGGAGAGGTGGCCGGCCCCCTTTTCCCTAGTCAATTCGGACTAGAGGGGAGGGGGGGCGCAGCAGCCTTTTTCCTCTTCCCACTAAAGCCCATCAAGGCCCATTATTTCTCCCGTAATCCCGTAACTCCCCGGTACCTCCGAAAATACCCGAACCACTCAGAACCCTTCCGATGTCCGAATATAGTCGTCCAATATATCGATCTTTACGTCTCGACCATTTCGAGACTCCTCGTCATGTCCCCGATCCCATCCGGGACTCCGAACTCCTTTGGTACATCAAAACTCATAAACTCATAATATAACTGTCATCGAAACCTTAAGCGTGCGGACCCTACGGTTCGAGAACAATGTAGACATGACCGAGACACGTCTCTAGTCAATAACCAATAGCGGGACCTGGATGCCCATATTGGCTCCTACATATTCTACGAAGATCTTTATCGGTCAGACCGCATAACAACATACGTTGTTCCCTTTGTCATCGGTATGTTACTTACCCGAGATTCGATCGTCGGTATCCAATACCTAGTTCAATCTCGTTACCGGTAAGTCTCTTTACTCGTTCTGTAATACATCATCTCACAACTAACTCATTAGTTGCAATGCTTGCAAGGCTTGAGTGATGTGCATTACCGAGAGGGCCCAGAGATACCTCTCCGACGATCGGAGTGACAAATCCTAATCTCGAAATACGCCAACCCAACATCTACCTTTGGAGACACCTGTAGTACTCCTTTATAATCACCCAGTTACGTTGTGACATTTGGTAGTACCCAAAGTGTTCCTCTGGCAGACGGGAGTTGCATAATCTCATAGTCATAGGAACATGTATAAGTCATGGATAAAGCAATAGCAACATACTAAACGATAGGGTGCTAAGCTAATGTAATGGGTCATGTCAATCAGATCATTCAACTAATGATGTGACCTCGTTAATCAAATAACAACTCTTTGTTCATGGTTAGGAAACATAACCATCTTTGATTAACGAGCTAGTCAGGTAGAGGCATACTAGTGACACTCTGTTTGTCTATGTATTCACACATGTATTATGTTTCCGGTTAATACAATTCTAGCATGAATAATAAACCTTTATCATGATATAAGGAAATAAATAATAACTTTATTATTGCCTCTAGGGCATATTTCCTTCATCCATGTGATAAATAAATCGAATTTATCTTTACAAAATTGTGGGTGCATTCTGTTATTGTATACCATGTGAGGAATAAATTGAATTTGGTTGTAGTAAATACATGACAAACAAATACAATTGCTACAATTGGTTGTAGTTAACTATTTGGTTAACTCTCTGATCTTCTATTAGGAGTATGTTATATTGTGCAATGTGGTGCTCAGTTAATGTTTGGTTCATTTGTTGTGGTGTTTAGTTAACTGCTTGGTTAAATGTTATATTATGCAATGTGGTGCTCAGTTAATGTTTGGTTCATTTGTTGTGGTGTTTAGTTAACTGCTTGGTTCAATTCTGCAACGTGATGTCCAATTGTCGTGGGTAGAATTTTGTATTGTTGTGCATGTGAGGAATAAATTGAATTTGGCTGCACTTAATACATGAGAAACATATACAAGTGCTATATTTCCTAGTTCTTGATCATGCTTGGTTTGGGTAAATGGGTTTTACGTGTGGCTTCAATTAATCTGATGAATCTGCAATGTGCTTATTTTTCATCAACATATTTTACTGATAGCATGCGAACCCTTCCTTAACCTGATGACTAACTACCTTATATGTGTTGCAGGGAAACAATGGGAAGCACTGAGGTTTACAATCGAGGTTAGCGTGTGCATGGTCTGTTGTCTAATAGCACATTATTGTGCAATTGCAGGAACCATTCTAATATTTTGGTTTTTAACAATTTGGTCTTGCACATGTAGGTCCTGCTGTCAAAGGTTTTGACCCACTGTTCGACCCTTTTTGCATATGGGGAAATGAGTTGTTCATGAATATCAATCAAATCAAGAAACTCAGAAAGATTGTTAGGATAAAGAAATTAGCGACAAAAAACAACAAGATCTTTGTCTGCACAATGAAGAAGACATCAGTTCACTACAAGATGGTACTAACTACTATACCTTGCCTTTTTTTATTCCTTTACCCCATTTCCAATATAGAGAAGATATTTATGCACATCCTTGTTTTTAGGCCATTCCAAAGCAGTTCACTGATGATTACCTCTTGATATTTCTCCAACGTATCTATAATTTTTGATTGCTCCATGCTATATTATCTACTGTTTTGGACTATATTGGGCTTTATTTTCCACTTTTATATTATTTTTGGGACTAACCTATTAACCGGAGGCCCAGCCTAGAATTGCTGTTTTTTGCCTATTTCAGAGTTTCGGAGAAACAAAATATCAAACGGAGTCCAAACGGAATGAAACCTTCGGGAACATGATTTTCTCACCAGATAAGACCCAGGAGACTTGGACCCTCCGTCAAGAAAGCCACAAGGCGGTCACGATGGTGGGGGCGCGCCCACCCCCCTAGGGCGCGCCCCCTGCCTCGTGGGCCCCTCGGAGCTCCACCGACGTACTTCTTCCTCCTATATATACCTACGTACCCGCAAACGATCAGATACGGAGCCAAAAACCTAATTCCACCGCCGCAACCCTCTGTACCCAGGAGATCCCATCTTGGGGCCTGTTCCGGAGCTCCGCCGAAGAGGGCCATCATCACGGAGGGCTTCTACATCATCCTAGCCCCTCCGATGAAGTGTGAGTAGTTCACCACAGACCTACGGGTCCATATTTATTAGCTAGATGGCTTCTTCTCTCTTTTTGGATCTCAATACAATGTTCTCCCCCTCTCTCGTGGAGATCTATTTGATGTAATCTTCTTTTTGCGGTGTGTTTGTTGAGAATGATGAATTGTGGGTTTATGATCAAGTCTATCTATGAATAATATTTGAATCTTCTTTGAATTGTTTTATGTATGATTGGTTATCTTTGCAAGTCTCTTCGAATTATCAGTTTGGTTTGCCTTACTGGATTGGTTTTTCTTGCCATGGGAGAAGTGCTTAGCTTTGGGTTCAATCTTGCAGTGTCCTTTCCCAGTGACAGAAGGGGTAGCAAGGCACGTATTGTATTGTTGCCATCGAGGATAACAAGATGGGGCTTTTATCATATTGCATGAAACTATCCCTCTACATCATGTCATCTTGCTTAAGGCGTTACTCTATTTTTAACTTAATACTCTAGATGCATGCTGGATAGCGGTCGATGAGTGGAGTAATAGTAGTAGATGCAGGCAGGAGTCGGTCTACTTGTCTCGGACATGATGCCTATATACATGATCATACCTAGATATTCTCATAACTATGCTCAATTCTGCCAATTGCTCAACAGTAATTTGTTCACCCACCGTAGAATACTTATGCTCTTGAGAGAAGCCACTAGTGAAACCTATGGCCCCCGGGTCTATTCTCATCATATCAATCTCCATCACTTTAATCTTGCTTTGCTTTTTTACTTTGCCTTTTACTTTTCACTTTGCATCTCTATACCAAAAATATTATCTATCATCTCTATCAGATCTCACTCCCGTAAGTGACCGTGAAGGGATTGACAACCCCTAATCGCGTTGGTTGCGTTGAGTTATTGTTTTGTGCAGGTACGAGGGACTTGAGAGTAGCCTCCTACTGGATTGATACCTTGGTTCTCAAAAACTGAGGGAAATACTTACGCTACTTTGCTGCATCATCCTCTCCTCTTCGGGGAAATCCAATGCAGTGCTCAAGAGGTAGCAAGAAGAACTTCTGGCGCCGTTGCCGGGGAGTCTGCGCAAAAGTCAACATACCAAGTACCGATCACAATCCCTATCTCCCGCATTACATTAGTTACCATTTCCCTCTTGTTTTCCTCTCCCCCACTTCACCCTTGCCGTTTTATTCGCCCTCTCTTTTTCGTTCGCATTCTTCCCGTATGTATCTTTGTTTGTGTTTCCTTGTGCCTTCTATATGCTTGTATCTTCGCTTGCCGAAAATCTATTGATATGGATCCACTTAAAGTGTTCTACTTGGATCATCTTCGATCCTTATGCGCTCGTGCTGAAACCCCAACTAGCCTAGTTGATGGGAAATCTTTAGATGAGCATGCTCATTTTGTGCGTCACCGTTTGCCAGAAAAAGGGAAACTCTTATGGAGTCAAATAAACAGATTGTTGTGTTATGCTTGGAATCTTTGTGAAATTTATGATTTTACTTGTTGCTCTAAGAACCCTAAAAAACACCTTCCCTACCTATGTGAGTTTAATGAAAATGAAATCTTATATTCTTATGCAAAGGGTGTTTATAGTTACTATGATATCGAACAAATTGAAGAACTTATTGCTTTTAAGGGTGCTTATGAAGTTGCTTCTTTGATTGAAAAGTATGATATTACTCTCTAAGAATCTGAAAATTTTGACATACTTAAATATTGCTATGAAACTATGCTCATAATGTCTATGTCAAAGAATTTATCGAGATAATGACCGTTGCTTTGGAAGGAAATAATGATATGCATGAATCTATAGATAATGATGATTCCGATGATTTGATTGAAATATCCCTTGATGAACATGATGCTTCCTATTCTTGTGGCCATGATGCCAATATTTATGAAGGTGAATTTGCTATAGTTCCTTATGTTAAACATGAGATTGTTGCTATTGCACCCATACTTGGTAGTTCCTTTGATGAAAAGCATGATTGCAATGATTTTACTATAAATTCCCTTGATGTCAATTATGCTAATAATATGCAAAACCCTAAGCTTGGGGATGCTAGTTTTGCTATGTCTACTACTTGTTGCAATGATCATGATTGGGGTGATTCTTATTTTGATCTTGAAAATTTATTTAAGCCCCATGACGAATATAAGATTGATAATAGTGTTTGCAATAATATTGAAAGTGGGTTTGGAAGAGTGTCAACTTTAGGTCCCACATATTTGGATAACATTCAATCTTATGAAATTTTTGATAAAATTGGGCTTGGAGAAATCATGACTTTAGTTAATGTTAATCCCACTATTTCAGAAGAGTGTCAACTTTGCATGCATGTGGATTGTGTTGAAAATATTTTATGCGATAGCTATTTTGTTGAATTTGCTTATGATCCCACATGTAATTATTATGAGAGAGGAAAATATGGTTATAGAAATTTTCATGTTACTAAATTACCTCTCGTAATGTTGAGATTGCTATTGTTCTTTTCCGCTTCCTTGCACATGCTAGTTTTTGCTTGCTATGATAATTTGTTTTTATATAAGATGCCTATGCATAGGAAGTATGTTAGACTTAGATGTGTTTGTCATGTGTTTTTTAATGCTCTCTTTGTGCTTCAATTCTTGTCTTTCATGTGAGCATCATTAAAATTATCAATGCCTAGCTAAAAGGATTTAAAGAAAAGCGCTTGTTGGGAGACAACCCAATATATTTCCTTTTTATCGTTGAATAAATAATCCATCTACCTTCTGTTTAGATGTGGTTTTGTGTTTTAATTAGTGTTTGTGCCAAGTTAGACCTATAGGATCTTCTTGGATGATAGTTATTTGATCTTGCTGTAGTTTCCAGAATCTTTCTGTTCACAAAAACAATTGTTAAAAATCACCAAAACGGGATAAAATACTTATTCCAATTGCTGCTGATCAATAACCAAATTGTATAGGTCTTCCTATTTTGGTAGATGTTTTGGATTTCCAGAAGTTTGCGTTAGTTACAGATTACTACAGACTGTTCTGTTTTTGACAGATTCCGTTTTTCGTGTGTTGTTTGCTTATTTTGATGAATCTATGGCTAGTAAAATAGTTTATAATCCATAGAGAAGTTGGAATACAGTAGTTTTAACACAAATATAAATAAACAATGAGTTCATTACAGTACATTGAAGTGGTCTTTTGTTTTCTTTCTCTAACGGAGCTCACGAGATTTCTATTGAGTTTTGTGTTGTGAAGTTTTCAAGTTTTGGGTAAATTCTTTTGATGGATTATGGAACAAAGAGTGGCAAGAGCCTAAGCTTGGGGATGCCCATGGAACCCCCAAGATAATCCAAGGACACCAAAAAGTCAAAGCTTGGGGATGCCCCGGAAGGCATCCCCTCTTTCGTCTACTTCCATCAGTAATTTTACTTGGAGCTATATTTTTGTTCACCACATGGTATGTGTTTTGCTTGGAGCGTCTTGTATTATTTGTGTCTTTGTTTGTTAGTGTGCCACAATCATCCTTGCTGTACACACCTTTTGAGAGAGCCATACATGAATTGGAATTTGATAGAATACTCTATGTGCTTCACTTATATCTTTTGAGCTTGATAGTTTGCTCTATGTGCTTCACTTATATCTTTTGAGCTTGATAGTTTTGCTCTATGTGCTTCACTTATATCTTGTAGAGCACGGTGGTGGATTTGTTCTAAAGAAACTATTGATCTCTCATGCTTCACTTACATTATTTTGAGAGTCTTTATTAGCATGGTAATTTGCTTAATAATAATATGCTTGGTGTTCAAGATTTATAAACTTTCTTTTGAGTGCGTTGAATACTAAGAAAAGATTGATACTTGATAATTGATAATTGTTTTGAGATATGAAGATGGTGATAGTAGAGTCATGCTAGTTGAGTAGTTGTGAATTTGAAGAATACTTGCATTAAAGTTTGTGATTCCCGTAGCATGCACATATGGTGAACCGTTATGTGATGAAGTGAGAGCATGATTTATTTATTGATTGTCTTCCTTATGAGTGGCGGTCGGGGACGAGCGATGGTCTTTTCCTACCAATCTATCCCCCTAGGAGCATGCGCGTAATACTTTGCTTTGATAACTTCTAGATTTTTGCAATAATTATGTGAGTTCTTTTTGACTAATGTTGAGTCCATGGATTATACGCACTTTTCCCATCCTTCCACCATTGCTAGCCTCTCTAATACCACGCACTTTTCGCCGGTATCATATACCCACCATATATCTTCCTGAAAACAGCCACCATACCTACCTATCATGGCATTTCCATAGCCATTCCGAGATATATTGCCATGCAACTTTCCACCGTTCCGTTTATTATGACACGCTCCATCATTGTCATATTGCTAGCATGATCATGTAGTTGACATCGTATTCGTGGCAAAGCCACCATCATAATTCTTTCATACATGTCACTCTTGAATCATTGCATATCCCGATACACCGCCGGAGGCATTCACATAGAGTCATATTTCGTTCTAAGTGTTGAGTTGTAATTGTTGAGTTGTAAGAAAAATAAAAGTGTGATGATCATCATTTTTAGAGCATTGTCCCAAGTGAGGAAAGGATGATGGAGACCATGATTCCCCCACAAGTTAGGATGAGACCTCGGACGAAAGAAAAGAGGCCATAAAAAAGAGAGAAAAGGCCCAAATAAAAAAATGAGAGAAAAAGAGACAAGGGACAATGTTACTATCCTTTTACCACACTTGTGCTTCAAAGTAGCACCAAGATCTTCATGATAGAGAGTCTCTCATTTTGTCACTTTCATATACTAGTGGGAATTTTTCATTATAGAACTTGGCTTGTATATTCCAATGATGGGCTTCCTCAAAGGCCCTAGGTCTTCATGAGCAAGCGAGTTGGATGCACACCCACTTAGTTTCTCCTATTGAGCTTTCATATACTTATAGGTCTAGTGCATCCGTTGCATGGCAATCCTACTCACTCACATTGATATATATTGATGGGCATCTCCATAGCCCGTTGATACGCCTAGTTGATGTGAGACTATCTTCCCCTCTTTTTGTCTTCTCCACAACCACCATTCTATTCCATATAGTGCTATATCCATGGCTCACGCTCATGTATTGCGTGAAGATTGAAAAAGTTTTGAAAATGTTAAAGTATGAAACAATTGCTTGGCTTGTCATCGGGGTTGTGCATGATTCAAATACTTTGTGTGGTGAAGATAGAGCATAGCCAGACTATATGATTTTGTAGGGATTACGTTCTTTGGCCATGTTATTTGAGAAGACATAATTGCTTTCTTAGTATGCTTGAAGTATTATTATTTTTATGTCAACATGAACTTTTGTCTTGAATCTTTTGGATCTGAATATTCATACCACAATTAAGAAGATTTGCATTGAAATTATTCCAAGTAGCACTCCGCATCAAAAATTCTCTTTTTATCATTTACCTACTCGAGGACGGGCAGGAACTAAGCTTGGGGATGCCTGATACGTCTCCAACCTATCTATAATTTTTGATTGCTCCATGCTATATTATCTACTGTTTTGGACTATATTGGGCTTTATTTTCCACTTTTATATTATTTTTGGGACTAATCTATTAACCGGAGGCCCAGCCCAGAATTGCTGTTTTTTGCCTATTTCAGAGTTTCGGAGAAACAGAATATCAAACGGAGTCCAAACGGAATGAAACCTTCGGGAACGTGATTTTCTCACCAGATAAGACCTAGGAGACTTGGACCCTCCGTCAAGAAATCCACGAGGCGGTCACGAGGGTGGGGGGCGCGCCCACCCCCTAGGGCGCGCCCCCTGCCTCATGGGCCCCTCAGAGCTCCACCGACGTACTTGTTCCTCCTATATATACCTACGTACCCCCAAACGTCCGATACGGAGCCAAAAACCTAATTCCACCACCGCAACCTTCTGTACCCACGAGATCCCATCTTGGGGCCTGTTCCGGAGCTCCGCCGAAGAGGGCCATCATCACGGAGGGCTCCTACATCATCCTAGCCCCTACGATGAAGTGTGAGTAGTTCACCTCGGACCTACGGGTCCATAATTATTAGCTAGATGGCTTCTTCTCTCTTTTTGGATCTCAATACAATGTTCTCCCACTCTCACATGGAGATCTATTCGATGTAATCTTCTTTTTGCGGTGTGTTTCTTGAATGAAGGCTCAATATTCGCCTTCCGCTTCAGCAGTTTTCCAGATGAGATGCATCTGTCTACATACCATCTATGATGCTAATTTCGAAAGGTTCTACATGTTGCATGTGGAACTTGCTGTTGGTGCAGTTGTGTAATGGGGTAGCTGAGTGCTAAAGCTACATCATGTTGTACTCTGATGTATTTCAATTATGAAATTATGCTTCCTTAATATGGAAATGAAATATATTGTGTGCTTAACATGAATGTCAATTAGATTAATAAATGGATTAATAATAATAGGGCAATTAGTCTGCTAATGGAGAATTAGCCTGCTAATTGGGCTTTGATATTGCAAACGGTTGTTGAAAAAACACCGTGGGCGATGACCTCAGGCAACGCACACAGTTTATAGGAATAAACCGTGTTGGATCAATGAACAATCACACACGACTTTCTCTTGAAAACTGTTTGCGTTAGGCCACCTTGCGCAAATGTTTACCACATAAAAAATGTGTGTCATTGATACGTCTCCAACGTATCTACTTTTCCAAACACTTTTGCCCTTGTTTTGGACTCTGACTTGCATGATTTGAATGGAACTAACCCGGACTGACGCTGTTTTTAGCAGAATTGCCATGGTGTTATCTTTGTGCAGAAACAAAAGTTCTCAGAATGACCTGAAACTTCACGGAGATTATTTTTGGAAATAATAAAAAAAATACTGGCAAAAGAATCAAGACCAGGGGGCCCACACCCTTTCCACGAGGGTGGGGGGCGCGCCTACCCCCCTGGGCACGCCCCCTGCCTCGTGGGCCCCCTGGAGCTCCACCGACCTCAACTCCAACTCCATATATTCGTGTTTAGGGAGAAAAAAATCAGAGAGAAGGATCCATCGTGTTTTATGATACGGAGCCACCGCCAAGCCCTAAACTCTCTCGGGAGGGCTGATCTGGAGTCCGTCGGGGCTCTGGAGAGGGGAATCCGTCGCCATCGTCATCATGAACCATCCTCCATCACCAATTTCATGATGGTCACCGCCGTGCGTGAGTAATTCCATCGTAGGCTTGCTGGACGGTGATGGGTTGGATGAGATTTATCATGTAATCGAGTTAGTTTTGTTAGGGTTTGATCCCTAGTATCCACTATGTTCTGAGATTGATGTTGCTATGACTTTGCTATGCTTAATGCTTGTCACTAGGGCCTGAGTGCCATGATTTCATATCTGAACCTATTATGTTTTCGTGAATATATGTGAGTTCTTGATCCTATCTTGCGAGTCTATAGTCACCTACTATGTGTTATGATCCGGCAACCCCGAAGTGACAATAATCGGGACCAATCCCGGTGATGACCATAGTTTGAGGAGTTCAGGTATTCACTATGTGTTAATGCTTTGGTCCGGTACTCTATTAAAAGGAGGCCTTAATATACCTTTGTTTTCGTTAGGACCCCGCTGCCACGGGAGGGTAGGACAAAAGATGTCATGCAAGTTCTTTTCCATAAGCACGTATGACTATATTCGGAATACATGCCTACATTACATTGATGAATTGGAGCTAGTTCTGTGTCACCCTATGTTATAACTATTACATGAATGATCGCATCCGGCATAATTCTCCATCACCGATCCAATGCCTACGAGTTTTTCATATATTGTTCTTCGCTTATTTACTTTTCCATTGCTATTGTTACAATCACTACAAACCCCAAAAATATTACTTTTGCTACCGTTACCGTTACTATCATATTACTTTGCTACTAAACACTTTGCTGCAGATATTAAGTTATCCAGGTGTGGTTGAATTGACAACTCAACTGCTAATACTTGAGAATATTCTTTGGCTCCCCTTGTGTCGAATCAATAAATTTGGGTTGAATACTCTACCCTCGAAAACTGTTGCGATCCCCTATACTTGTGGGTTATCAAGACTATTTTCTGGCGCCATTGCCGGGGAGCATAGCTCTATTCTTTGAGTCACTTGGGATTTATATCTGCTGGTCACTATGAAGAACTTGAAAGACGCGAAAACAAAATTTTATCCATCAACTACGAGGTGAGGTAAGGAACTTCCATCTAGCTCTGCACTTGATTCACCTTCTGTTTTGAGTAAGCTTGCGGCACCTAAACCTGCTTCTGCTATTAATTCTGATATGTCGCATGTTATTGATGATGCCACTTCTGCTATGCATGATACTTATGATGAAACTACTTCTATGCTTGATACTATTGTGCCACTTGGTGAATTTCTTGATGAACAACTTGCTAGGGCTAGAGAAAATGAAATTATTGAAACTGATAATATTGATGAAAGTGATGATGAAGATTCTCCCCCTAGATATGAATTGCCTGTTGTGCCTGAGGGCTATGTTATGGATGAAGAAACTGCTAGAGACTTTCTTGCTTGCAATGATAGAAGTGATCTTAAGAAATTATTAGCTAAGCTGAAACAAAAATCTCTGAATGCTACAATGAAATATGATCATGCTTATGCTACTTCACCTATCTTTGTTACTGATAAGGATTATGAATTCTCTATCGACCCTGATATAATTACTTTGGATCTGGTCCTTTTTTTGGCTATGAATCTGAAACTATTGTGGCACATCTTACTAAATTAAATGATATAGCCACCCTATTCACTAATGATGAGAGAACTCGCTACTTGTATATCCTTAAAATATTTCCGTTCTCATTAAAGGGTGATGCTAAGATATGGTTTAATTCTCTTGATCCTGGTTGTGTGCGTAGTCTCCAGGATATGATTTACTATTTCTCTGCTAAATATTTCCCTGCTCATAAGAAACAAGTTGCTTTAAGGGAAATATATAATTTTTTGCAAATTGAAGAAGAGAGTCTCCCACAAGCTTGGGGGAGGTGAGGGAGTCCTGGATTAGGGGGTGTCCGGACGGCCGGACTATACCTTCAGCCGGACTCCTGGACTATGAAGATACAAGATTGAAGACTTCGTCCCGTGTCCGGATGGGACTTTCCTTGGCGTGGAAGGCAAGCTTGGCGATGCGGATATTCAGATCTCCAACCATTGTAACCGACTTTGTGTAACCCTAACCCTCTCCGGTGTCTATATAAACCGGAGGGTTTTAGTCCGTAGGAGAGAACCTCAACATACAACAATCATACCATAGGCTAGCTTCTAGGGTTTAGCCTCCTTGATCTCGTGGTAGATCTACTCTTGTACTACCCATATCATCAATATTAATCAAGCAGGACGTAGGGTTTTACCTCCATCAAGAGGGCCCGAACCTGGGTAAAACATTGTGTCCCTCGTCTCCTGTTACCATCCGCCTAGACGCACAGTTTGGGACCCCCTACCCAAGATCCGCCGGTTTTGACATCGACAATGGTGCTTTCATTGAGAGTTCCTCTGTGTCGTCGCTTTTAGGCCCGATGGCTCCTTTGATCATCAACAACGATGCGGTCCAGGGTGAGACTTTTCTCCCCGGACAGATCTTCGTCTTCGGCGGCTTCGCACTGCGGGCCAATTCGCTTGGCCACCTGGAGCAGATCGAAAGCTATTCCCCTGGCCATCAGGTCAGATTTGGAAGTTTAAACTACACGGCTGACATCCGCGGGGACTTGATCTTCGATGGATTCAAGCCACAGCCGAGCGCGCCGCACTGTCTCGATGGGCATGATCTAGCTCTGCCACCGAACAGTGCCCTGGAGGCCGCACATGCTTCGGTTCCGACTCTTAATTTGGAGCCTACTGCGCCAATCGAGGATGAGTGGTTGGACGCCGCCTCGGGGGCTGCGATCTCAAAGGCGATCGAGCCGAACACCAGCCCCGCACTCCGCAAGGCCTGTGACTCCGAGGGGCCGGATTCCTCTCTGGACTCCGAGCCCTCCGCGCGCCTGCCGATCGAATCCGATTGGGCGCCGATCCTGGAGTTCACCGCTGCGGACATCTTTCAGCACTCGCCCTTTGGTGACATTCTGAAGTCACTAAAGTCTCTCTCTTTATCAGGAGAGCCCTGGCCGGACTATGGTCAGCAAGGTTGGGATATGGACGATGAAGAAATTCAAAGCCCACCCACCACCCATTTGGTAGCCACCGTCGATAATTTAAACGACGTGCTCAACTTTGACGCCGAAGACATCGACGGTATGGATGACGTTGCAGGAGACTCATATGAACCAACGCCTATAGGGCATGGGACAGCCACCTCATCTCATGATGTGTACATGGTGGATACACCTAAAGGAAGCAACAACGAGGAACACGGGGAGGCAACGAGGGATCGATCTCTCGAAAAGCAATCAAAGCGGCGGCGTAAACTCCGCCCCAAGCCCCGCCTCGACACAGACCCTACCATAGAGCAGGACGAGCCGGCAGACGATGAGCATGCCTTAGGGCAACCGTCCGAACAGGGCAACTCAGATAAAGAAACCGAACAGCCCATCCCCGACAAAAATGGCATTCCAGACGACCTTACACCGGATAAGCCCACGGAGCAGAAGAACCTCCACAAAAGGCTCGTTGCAACCGCACGTAGCCTGAAAAAGCAGAAGCGAAAGCTAAAAACTACGGAAGATGCACTCAGAATCAGATGGAGCAAAGTAATCAATACCGCAGACAAATACGGCGACAGTCGCCGCGCTAAAAGTTATTCGAAGCGAAAGCTACTGCCTGAATTCGATGAAGAGGCCTTAGAGCCCTCGCATTCAAAAAGTAAGAAAGCCACCCGGTCGGATAGACGACCCCATGGCCAGCATAAAGCGGCAAATTGCGCCGCACTTAAGCCGGCATGCGACCCACTTAAGGATTCGCATCAAAAAGATGGCCCAGCCAGGACCATTTATGGGCCACGAAAGCAAGCTCTCGTAAGCAATGCAATAAAGCCAGTATCCGAATCCGGCACACCCAAATATAGGGGCGCCGCACACCCCCTATGTTTCACCGATGAGGTCCTGGACTATGAATTTCCAGCGGGATTCAAACCCGTAAACATAGAGGCATACGACGGAACAATAGACCCTAGAGTCTGGATCGAGGATTATATCCTCCACATACATATGGCCAGAGGAGATGACCTCCACGCCATAAAATATTTACCCCTCAAGCTTAAAGGGCCAGCCCATCATTGGCTCAAAAGCCTTCCTGAAAACACAATTGGAAGTTGGGAAGAGCTCGAGGACGCTTTCCGAGCAAATTTTCAAGGGACCTATGTCCGCCCTCCGGACGCAGACGACCTCAGTCACATAACTCAACAGCCCGGAGAGTCAGATCGGCAATTCTGGAACAAATTTCTTACTAAAAAGAATCAGATAGTCGACTGTCCGGACGCCGAAGCCCTAGCAGCTTTTAGGCACAACGGCCGAGATGAATGGCTCGCCAGACACCTCGGCCAAGAAAAGCCAAGAACAATGGCCGCATTGACAAGCCTCATGACCCACTTTTGCGCAGGTGAGGACAGCTGGTTGGCAAGATGTAGCACCAGCGACCCAAGTACATCCGAAACTAGGGATGGAAACGGAAAACCGCGACGCAACAAGGATCGTCACCGGACTAAGGAAAACAGTACGAAGAGCACGGCAGTCAACGCCGGATTCAAAAGCTCATGGCAGAATCAGAAAAAGCCGCCCCTCAAGGATAACAGAGATGATTTATCCAACCTAAACAAAATCCTGGACAGGATATGTCAAATACACAGTACTCCCGGGAAGCCTGCTAAGCATACCCACAAAGACTGTTGGGTCTTCAAACAATCCGGCAGACTCAACGCCGAACACAAGGGGCTCGACACACCAAGCGAAGACGATGACGAACCCCAAAAGCAGAGCACCAGAAAACAAAAGAATTTTCCACAAGAAGTAAAAACAGTAAACTTGCTTCACGTTACAAAATGTGCGGCACCCATAAAGGTACGCGCCATACGGCCTATCCCAAAGGAGTCTCGCCACTGGTTGTCAAAACCAATCGTATTTGATCATCTGGACTATTCTAGAAGTATCAGGAACGCGGGCTGGACTGCCTTGGTACTCAATCCAATAAATGACGGACTCCAGTTTACAAATGTCTTGATGGACGGCGGCAGTGGTCTAAACCTGATATATCAGGACACAATCCGCCACATGGGGATAGACCCAAAAAGAATTCGCCACAGCAAAACCTCCTTTCAAGGGGTAACGCCAGGTCCGGACACCCATTGCATGGGTTTCCTCCGACTCGAAGTTATATTCGGCTCTACCGATAACTTCCGCCGCGAAAAGCTAATTTTCCACATTGTCCCAGTCTCAAGTCGCTATCAAGCACTGCTGGGACGCGAAGCTTTCGCCCGCTTTAACGCAATACCGCATTATGCATCTCTTACGCTTAAGATGCCCGGTCCACGAGGCATCATCTCTTTGAAGGGGAAGCATTGAGTGCGCCTCCCCCGAGCGGAGGACTGTGCGGCCGCTTTAACAGCCCCACAATAAAATGGCTTCACCAGCCAAAACATCTGAACAGGTCATTAAGACCATGGACACGGATAGACGAGTCCGGCACAAAAGTATCATTGATAAAGGCTTAGTGGCCATATACCCCTGCCCTAGGGGCTCCGCACATATAAAATAAGAGACAATAAAGCTCAATTCTACATATTTTACTTTATACTTTGTTTATTTAATATAACTTTTGTTCGACACGACCTTTTTTCAACTTAGTTCCTCTCTTTCGCAGATGAATATCGTGCTGCGCCCGTCCAGGATACGGCACAACGGAGACACAGGCGCAGACGTGCAGCAGGGACCCGTTACAAGGATTCTTTTCAGATTAAGACCCTGCATAAACCTTTTTTACTGTCTCTTGTTGATACACATCCCCTGGTTCTCTGTAGTATAACCAAGGAGGAGGCTGGCGTCTTGTCATGTGGCCACGTCAGAATTTCTGCGCATACCTGGACACTAGGGGCTTATACCTAAGAGCGTTATTTCGCCCGCTCTCATAAAAGACCGAATACCTTAGGGAGTGTTCGGCGTCACGAGTTTGGCCTTATATGCATCAGCTCCGAATCGTGTCTTTGGTCAAATGTTGGGTTGCCCGGCTCCTGTGTTCGGCTGCCTTACATTCCGCTCTATCGGCTAAGGCGGCACCAGGAGAACTACTGCGATTGTGCCCCGATTCGGCCAGGCGAGCACCTCAGTAGAGAAAGTCGAAAACTGACTGTCATGATATAGCGTGAGACTGGTCAACCACTCGATGACTCTCCGGAATCTATAGGATTCCTCCGCATTAACGAAGGGCCGTTTCTCGGCCAGGCACATATGCGCCCCGACTTCGGGCGAGCGCACGCGCCACCAGGGGCTATTTAAGTAGCCCCACTGTCAAGCTCCTATGGCTAAGTGAAAGTGTTAAAGCATTATAGTCCGGTTGCCTAGCTTGCTGCGCTATCACCTCCTTTGTAGGACCAAGACATTGGATTAAGTGTGAAAATGCGTCTTCTGCGAGCACCCCCGCACTATGTGCGTGGGTGCTGAAGCCAACAACTGCCATATTTTAGATTATATATATATATATATATTAAACGGCCGCACAGGAGGTGTCACAATACTTGCAGGCACAAGTATAAAAAGTTCCTACAATTTATCAAACTACCGCCTTACAATGGCACATGCTATTCGAACATAACATCCTTCGAGCACTGCGTCTCTATTTCATGAGCGCCTTCAAGGACTTCCTGAAAATAGTGCTCGGAGGGTACTCGGCTTTTGTCCGAATCTCGGGATGCAACAACGGTGGTCTCCATCTCCGCCCAGTATGTCTTGACACGAGCAAGAGCCATCCGTGCGCCCTCTATGCATGCTGACCTCTTCATTGCATTGATACGTGGCACCGCACCAAGGAGTTGCTGCACCAAGCTGAGATAACTCTTCGGCTCCGATCTCCCCGGCCACAAATGACTCATGACGCACTTCATGGCGAGTCCGGACAACCTATTCAGCTCGGCCCATTCGGCCAGACGATCGGCCACTGACAGTGGACGCTCTGGATTGTGGAACTGCGACTAAAAGAGTTTCTCCACTTTGCGATCTCTTTGATCTCGAAAGTGTTCGGTCGCATCAGCAGCACTTGCCGCCAAATCCAGATAGGTGTCCGTCGTACTCCATAGCCGGTCCAACGAAGCATGCTTAGGATCACAAAACTTCCTCCGCAGCATAAAGGGCTTTCCAGCCGCGATCTCTCCGGCTTCATGAAGCTCCTCCCTTGCAGCTCTCATTGCAGAGCGAGCATCCTTGGCATCGGCAACGGCTTTCTTCAAGTCCGTCTGTTCCGCCCGATCTTCTTTTTCCAGAAGCTTGCAACGGTCAGCAGCGCTCTTTAGCTTCACGGCCATCTCGGCCATCTCTTTCTTGCTTCGGCAGTGAGCATCCTGTTCGGCTCTCAGCTCTTCAAGGGACTTCTCGGCAGCCGCATCACTTTTTCTGGCTTGTTCCTTAGCTCGGGCAAGTTCCCCCCGAAGACTCTCGACGGCGGCCGCACCATCTGCGTCAAGCACACACATTGTAAGATACTGGCATAAAGCTCCTCTTACCAGGTGCCGCCCGAGGAATTACATACCTTGAGCCTCATCAAGCCGCTTGTTGACGAGCGCGATGTCGGCATCTGCCACGTCAAGTTGCCGCTTTAGCTCGGCAAAATCATCAGTCCGGCTGGACTCCGGACACTTCGCCACCTACATTCAAAGGCGGCATTTTAGACCTGGGATTATGATCCTCTGCGCGCCGTCACTTTTGACAACGCACAGAGTCTCAGGGGCTACTATCTACACAGGGCGCATCTTATTTATGCAGAACTATCAGAAAATGTACATTATTTCACGTACCTCAAACCCTGTCAGTAAACTTCTGACAGCCTCGTGCAATCCGCTTTCCGCGGACGAAATCCTCTCAATCACCGTGGCCATCAATGCACGGTGCTCCTCTGAGATAGAAGCTCGCCCCAGCAGATTCATCAGCTCCTCCGGCCGAGCACCAGACGATGCTGGACTTTTCCTACGGCCTCTTTCGCATGCCAGACGCGGAGAACCTTGGGGGGCCACATAGCTATCTTCTGCCCCTGCCGAATTCGGAGAAACCCTCCGCGACGACACCTCAGGATCGCCCACCTCGCTAGGTGGTGCGGCAAGGGGAGGCGTTCCGCTCTCCATCATCTCTGGAAGAAGGTCCCCCGAAGACGAGCTCTGCTGAGAAGGGCTGAGGTCCGAACTACAAGGTAAAATTTCGGTTAATCTTCTCAGATATAAAGCAAGGATTTCTCTCAAAAATATAATCTTTCTCTACTTACGGCTCGCTGGAGGGCTGGTCCCCTTGAGGGCATAATTCGGCCAAGGTACCCCCCGGCGTAGGACCCTCTGACGAGGATTTTTTTTCCCCCGCTTTGAGGCCATGGTCTCCGGGTCTTCAGAGGCGGTCCTTTTCTTCCCCGGAGGAGAGGAATTCTCGGTTCCTTCCCTCCGAACAGCCTCCTTCGAGGAGGCCGTGGTTTCCTTGTCCCCTCCTTGACTTTCCTTCAAAGGCACGATCTTCAACATCCTGACTAGGACGGGATCCGGCCTGGTCTCAGGGAGGGGAGCCGGACACCTGATCAGCTTTGCTTTCGCTGTCCACTCCTGTTTAAAGGTACAACTTTTTAAGGGCAAGTTTATGACAAATATACGGATAGCAAGTCAGGGCACAAGGCTACTTACTTGAGTATCTGGGCGATTGCAGCTCAGACCTGCGTCCTCGATCAAATCCGGACACATTGATTGTGATCCGAAGAACAGTTTATACATCTCCGCGGGCGTTGCGCCCATAAAGTGCTGGAGAGCTCGCGGTCCCTCCGGATTAAACTCCCATAGACGAAGGGAGCGGCATTTGCCGGGCAGGGTTCGGCGGATCAGCATGACTTGCGTCACTTTGACCAAGCTGAGACCTCCTTCTAAGAGATCCCTGATGCGGCCCCGCAACAAAGACACGTCCTGGGGTGGCCCCCAATCTAGGCCTTTATTGACCCACGACCCTAGCTACTTTGGGGGACCCGAGCGAAAGGCAGGCGGCGCCACCCACTTGGTGCCCCTAGGAGCGGTGATGTAGAATCACTCTCGTTGCCACAAGCCGAGCTCCTCTTGAAAAGGGCCCTCGGGCCATGGAGCATCGGCCTTCTTGCTTATGACAACGCCTCCGCACTCTGCGTGCCGTCCCTCAATCATCTTCGGCTCTACCTTAAAGGTCTTGAGCCATAATCCAAAGTGAGGAGTAACACGGAGGAACGCTTCACACACGACTATGAATGAGGAAACATGGAGGATGGACTCCAGAGCTAAGTCGTGAAATTCCAGCCCATAATAGAACATCAGCCCCCTCACGAAGGGATCCATTGGGAAGCCTAACCCCCGAAGGAAGTGAGACACGAACACCACGCTCTCACCAGGCTGGGGACTGGGAATGGCCTGCCCTTGAGCAGGCAACCGGTGCGAAATTTCGCCGGTCAAGAACTTGGCCTCTCTCAACTTTAGCACGACCTCCTCCGTGACGGAGGAGGGCATCCATCGGCCTCGAAGGTCGGAACCGGACATTGTCGAAGGTCCGAAGCGCCTGGAATCTGGAGCCTAGAGTGTTGGAACTCGAGGCGACGGGCGAACTCGGTTGAGATTGAAAAGGAGCAAGGCCTTGGTCTCTTTATAAGAGGTTGAATACCAAGAGCCCTCCCCATAACTGTTTGGGACTCGCCTTTAATCGAGAAAACATACTAACGGGCACGATTGGGTTACCCACGTCCGTATTGATGAGAATCCCATAAATAAAGGGGACACGATCTCTGCTTCGACAAGACGTGCCAAGGAAACCACCTCGCGAAATACGCTGAGGTGGGGAAGTGAAAACGATTCGAATAAAGGCTTGGTCGTGGTGTGATGTCATGCTACAGGATACGTCAGCAGATTAGATTTGTGTTAATATTATTCTCTCTATGGCAATATGTGGAAACTTATTTTGCAGAGCCGGACACTACCCTTGGTGTTTACAAACTTTTATGAAGAACATGGAGGAGGAACCCGCCTTGCAATGCCGAAGACAATCTGCGCGCCGGACTCGTCGTCATTGAAGCCTGGTTCAGGGGCTACTGAGGGAGTCCTGGATTAGGGGGTGTCCGGACGGCCGGACTATACCTTCAACCGGACTCCTGGACTATGAAGATACAAGATTGAAGACTTCGTCCCGTGTCCGGATGGGACTTTCCTTGGCGTGTAAGGCAAGCTTGGCAATGCGGATATTCAGATCTCCTACCATTGTAACCGACTTTGTGTAACCCTAACCCTCTCCGGTGTCTATATAAACCGGAGGGTTTTAGTCCGTAGGAGAGAACCTCAACATACAACAATCATACCATAGGCTAGCTTCTAGGGTTTAGCCTCCTTGATCTCGTGGTAGATCTACTCTTGTACTACCCATATCATCAATATTAATCAAGCAGGACGTAGGGTTTTACCTCCATCAAGAGGGCCCGAACCTGGGTAAAACATTGTGTCCCTCGTCTCCTGTTACCATCCGCCTAGACGCACAGTTCGGGACCCCCTACCCGAGATCCGCCGGTTTTGACATCGACAGGAGGCTTCTCCAATTACTTAATGCTTTGCCTGATCATCCTCTAAGAAAAATGAAATACTTGATATCTTTTATAATGGACTAACGGATGCTTCCAGAGACCACCTGGATAGTTGTGTTGGTTGTGTTTTCATGGAAAGAACCCCAGATCAAGCTGAGATTCTATTGAATAATATGTTGACCAATGAAAATAATTGGACGCTTCCTGAACCAACTCCTAAGCCAACTCCAAAGAAAAGGGGTGTTTTATTTCTCAGTCCTGAAGATATGCAAGAGGCAAAGAAATCTATGAAGGAAAAAGGTATAAAAGCTGAAGATGTTAAGAATTTACCTCCTGTTGAAGAAATACATGGTCTTAATTTACCGTCTGTTGAAGAAATACACGGTTTTAATTCATCACCTATTGAAGAAGTACACGGTCTTGATAACCCGACACAGGTAGTAAAGGTAAATTCTCTCTATAGATATGATAAAACTGAAATCCCTCCTACTAAGTTTGCCTGACAATGCTTAGATGAGTTTGATAATTGTATGGTTAAGCAAGAAGATTTCAATGCTTATTTTGGTAGACAATTAAAACACAATGCTGATATGCTTGAACACTTGAGTGATTATATGTCTAGAGTTAAAGGTGAACTTAAACTCATTAGTAAACATGCTTCTATGGTTACCACTCAAGTTGAGCAAGTACTTAAAGCTCAGAATGATTTGCTCAATGAATTGAATAGTAAGAATAATGATAATGCTATCAGAGTTGTGACTAGAGGAGGTAGAATGACTCAAGAACCTTTGTATCCTAAGGGCCACCCTAAGAGAATTGAGCAGGATTCTCATAGAAATAATATAGATGCACCTAGTCCTTCTAAGAAGAAGAAAAAGAAAAATGATAGGACTTTGCATGCTTCTAGTGAACCTGTTGTTGACACACCTGAGAACCCCAATGATATTTCTAATGCTGAAACACAATCTGGTAATGAACATGAACCTAATGATAATGTTAATGATGATGTTCATGTTGATGCTCAACCTAGCAATGATAATGATGTAGAAATTGAACCTGTTGTTGATCTTGATAACCCACAATCAAAGAATCAACGTTATGATAAGAGAGACTTTGTTGCTAAGAAGCACGGTAAATAAAGAGAGCCATGGGTTCAGGAACCCATGCCTTTTCCTCCTAAACCATCCAAGAAAAAGGATGATGTGGATTTTGAGCACTTTGCTGAAATGATTAGACCTATCTTTTTGTGTATGCGATTAACTGATATGCTCAAAATGAATCCTTATGCTAAGTATATGAAAGAAATTGTTACTAATAAAAGAAAGATACCGGAAGCTGAAATTTCCACCATGCTTGCTAATTACACTTTTAAGGGTGGAATACCTAAGAAGTTAGGAGATCCAGGAGTACCCACTATACCATGCTCCATTAAAAGAAACTATGTTAGAACTCCTTTATGTAATCTTGGAGCCGGTGTTAGTGTCATGCCTCTCTCTTTATATCGTAGACTGGATTTGAATAAGTTGACACCTACTGAAATATCTTTGCAAATGGCCGATAAATCAACTGCTATACCTGTCGGTATTTGTGAGGATGCGCTTGTTGTGGTTGCAAATGTTACTATTTTAACAGACTTTGTTATTCTTGATATTCCCGAGGACGATAGTATGTCTATTATTCTTGGAAGACCCTTTTTGAATACTGCAGGGGCTGTTATTGATTGCAACAAAGGTAATGTCACTTTTCATGTTAATGGCAATGAGCATACTGTACACTTTCCGAGGAAACAACCTCAAGTTCATAGTATAAACTCTATTGGAAAAATTCCATCGATTATTTTTGGAGGTTTTGAATTTCCTCTTCCTACTGTCAAAAAGAGATATGATATTCTTATTATTGGGAACGTGCATATCCCCGTTGAGGTAACATAGTGTTATTCGAAATTTCTCAGGTTCCATGTTATTCGGAATGAGTTTGTTAACAAGACTTGATCAACCTTGTTAGTGGATTCCTTTTGATGAGCATGGGATGGATGAAGTTAGAAAGAACAACCTTCTGTACCCTCCTTTTACTTTCTGTTATTTAGTTGAAATAAAGTAAAAGTAGTATTTTCTGTCTGTTTTCTGAATTATCCGTGCAATATAAAATAGCCCAAAAATAAAAGTTCTCCAAATGCCCTGAAATTTAAATATGATTTTGTTTGGAATATTTGAGAAAATCTGGCACTGAGAACACAGCAGGGGGAGCAAGCACCTGGCCACGAGGGCCCAGGGCGCGCCCCCCTGCCTCATGGGCCCATGGTGGCTCCCCTCCACTTATTCTTGCACCCACACACTCCTTCTTCCTCCAAATAAAATCACCAACCAGCTCAAGCACGAGTTCTAGCTCATTTTACTGCGATTTTTGATCTCCTAGCTCAAAGCATCTCTCACATAACTGCTTTGGGGGATTGTTCCTTGGTATGTAACTCCTCCAATGGTCCAATTAGTTTTTGTTCTAGTGCTTTATTCATTGAAAATTTGTGTTGCCTAGGTGACCATGTTCTTGAGCTTGCATGTCAAATTTATATGGTCCCAAGTAGCTCTAATGCATGATATAGTCTCTAGGCACTTGTAGGAGTAGTTGCTATCAGTTTGGTTAAGTATGGTTCACTTTTATTTGAAGTTACTAAAAATTTCAGAAATTTTCAGAAAATGATGAAGAGATTTGTGAGGGGCTCTTCGAGCCGAAGCTCGAAGGATAAGCAAAGCGAAGAAGAAGAAGAGAGGCCCAAATATAATCTGCCTCGCACTACGGAGGTTCGGCCGTGTGAATGGCCTTGTGATGATTTCTTGAGAGCAGTCGGGATTTGTGATGATTTTTATGAGTTGCCTGAGAATGCAGGCCTCACCGACTTCCTCCGCGACCAACGCGAATAGTATCTCTTACTCACCAATATCTTTGTGCAAAATTTTCATTTCCATTCTAGGAGGTCACCACCTACGGTAGATTTTTATTTATATGATGAGTATAAGGAGATGACCCTTCATGAATTCTGTGAGGTTTGCAAGTTACCTTTTCCGGGCTTCATAGAGGAACCACATCATAACGATGTGGAGTGGTTTATTGATACAGTTGTTGTAGGGGAAACGAGGAAGGTTTCTGACGCACGAATTACTAGCATACACTTTCCTATTTTACGTTATTTTGCAATATTTGCTAGTAGATGCTTAATTGGTCACGGGAACTGTGGCAATCTAAGTATCCCTGACATCATTATTTTAAGCCATGCTTGGTTTCGTGATGACACATTTAGTATGGGCACTATTGTTGCAACGCGGTTAAACCTTAACCGTACTAAAGGCCCTATCTTGGGAGGCATCTTCGCCTCGCGCCTCACTGCATACTATAGCATACCTATTAGGCATTATGAGAAAGAAGAAAAATTGCCGCCTCCTATTTTTCTAGACTATAAGAGTATGGGAGCGCATGATTTTATTGTTAAGAATAGGGAAAAGGCGCTTAAGTACAGACTGTTATTTGATAAAAATCACCCTGAGACTACTACCTTGTCTGCTCCTTCCTTGTTTGACTTGTCTGCAGGCAAGTATCTCGTTCTGCTGGTGACCATCCACGCCTACCAGAACCCTACATCAGCTACAGTGCCAGAGCCGGAACCACAATTTGATCCTCCACGACAGTCTGATTACCAGTGGGATCCGAAGATGATTGCCAACCAATGGCAATCCAAGGCTTCATGTCAGTACGACCCCAGTTATAACTTTGGATATCCGCCAGGCCAGCCGTGGCCATAGACCAACTTAGGCCAAAAGCCTAAGCTTGGGGAAGTACGTATCTCTCACCGACATTACATTTATGTTCACACACTCATGCCAGTTGTCGGTGTTCATACTCTTTCACTGTAATATCCATGTTAGTTTATTTTCTTTTTCCCGCTTTCTTCATGTGTGTTGGAAAAACCTTAAGAAAAACAAAAAAAATTAGTAGTAGCTTTTAGCTAGTTTACTTTCTTGCTGTAGTAGTAATAATTAAAAGAAAACCCAAAAAGATTTCATGTTCTTCTTTTGCTTGTTGGGAGCTTTCCCGTGTAAATAGTTTTATTTCTTTTCTTTTCTTTGGGGGTCTAGAGGAGAAGACCATAATGAAAATGTTGAAGTGGCTCATATATGCATTGTTGTTGATTTAACCAAGAGCCCATGTTGCCTTGTCTTCTCCTATTTATTGAATGCTTGTAGATTCCAGCTTAGTCCAACGCACGTGCACTATTATTATTATTCACATCATTCGGTCGTGCAAGTGAAAGGCAATCATGACGATATATGATGGACTGATTGAGATGAGAGAAGCTGGTATGAACTTGACCTCTCTTGTTTTTGTAAATATGATTAGTTCATCGTTCCTGATTCAGCCTATTATGAATAAACATGTTTGCAATGACAATTAGAGATTATAGTTACTTATGCCATGCTTAATTAGCTAGGAGTTTATAATGGTTTACCTTGCGTGCCAAGATGCTATTAAAATGGTTGTGATGTGGTATGATAGAGTGGTATCCTCCTTTGAATGATTCAAGTGGCTTGACTTGGCACATGTTCACACATGTAGTTGAAACAAATCAACATAGCCTTCATGCTATTTATGTTCATGGTGGATTATATCCTACTCATGCTTGCACTCAATGTTTATTAATTTTAATGCATGTTCATGACTATTGTCGCTCTCTAGTTGGTCGCTTCCCAGTCTTTTTCTAGCCTACACTTGTACTAAGCGGGAATACTGTTTGTGCATCCAATCCCTTAAACCCCAAAGTTATTCCATATGAATCCACTATACCTTCCTATATGCGGTATCTACCTGCCATTCCAAGTAAATTTGTATGTGCCAAACTCTAAACCTTCAAATGAAATTCTGTTTTGTATACTCGAATAGCTCATGTATCAACTAGGGTTGTCCGTATCTTCCATGTTAGGCGGGTTATTCTCAAGAGGAGTGGACTCCGCTCCTCACTCACAAGAAAATGGCTGGTCAATGGGATGCCAGTCCCATGCTGTATGCAAATCAAATCAAATCAAAATAACTGCAAACAAAACTCCCCCGGGACTGTTGCTAGTTGGAGGCACTCGTTGTTTCGAGCAAGCCATGGATTGATGCTTGTTGGTGGAGGGGGAGTATAAACTTTACCATTCTGTTTGGGAACCGCCTATAATGTGTGTAGCATGGAAGATATCACCATCTCTTGGTTGTTATGTTGACAATGAAAGTATACCACTCAAAATATAATTTATCTCTATTTCAAAACCGAGCTCTAGCACCTCTACAAATCCCTGCTTCCCTCTGCGAAGGGCCTATCTATTTCCTTTTATGTTGAGTCATCACCCTCTTATTAAAAAGCACCAGCTGGAGAGCACCACTATCATTTGCATCCATTACTGTTAATTTATATTGGGTATGACTATGACTGGATCTCTTTTACCATGAATTACAATGTCTAGTCAGTCCTTGATCTTTAAAGGTTCTCTGCATTTATGTTTTGCTATCTCAGAAAGGGCTAGCGAGATACCATCTTGTTATATCATATTATGATTGTTTTGAGAAAGTGTTGTCATCCGAGATTTATTATTATTGCTCGCTAGTTGATTATGCCATTGATATGAGTAAACATGAGACCTAAGTGTTATTGTGAATATGGTTAGTTCATAATCTTTGTTGAAAACTTGAATGCTGACTTTACATATTTACAACAACAAGAGCAAACAGAGTTTGTAAAAGTTTTTCTTTATCACTTTCAGTTTGTCAACTGAATTGCTTGAGGACAAGCAAAGGTTTAAGCTTGGGGGAGTTGATACGTCTCCAACGTATCTGCTTTTCCAAACACTTTTACCCTTATTTTGGACTCTAACTTGCATGATTTTAATGGAACTAACCCGGACTGATGTTGTTTTCAGCAGAATTGCCATGGTGTTATCTTTGTGCGGAAACAAAAGTTCTCGGAATGACCTGAAACTTCACGGAGATTATTTTTGGAAATAATAAAAAATACTGGCGAAAGAATCAAGACCAGGGGGCACACCCTTTCCACGAGGGTGGGAGGCGCGCCTGCCCCCCTGGGCGCGCCCCCTGCCTCGTGGGCCCCCTGGAGATCCACCGACCTCAACTCCAACTCCATATATTCGTGTTTGGGGAGAAAAAACAGAGAAAAGGATTCATCGCGTTTTACGATACAGAGCCGCCGCCAAGCCCTAAACTCTCTCGGGAGGGCTGATCTGGAGTCCGTTCAGGGCTCCGGAGAGGGGAATCCGTCGCCATTGTCATCATCAACCATCCTCCATTACCAATTTCATGATGCTCACCGTCGTGCGTGAGTAATTCCATTGTAGGCTTGCTGGACGGTGATGGGTTGGATGAGATTTATCATGTAATCGAGTTAGTTTTGTTAGGGTTTGATCCCTAGTATCCACTATGTTCTGAGATTGATGTTGCTATGACTTTGCTATGCTTAATGCTTGTCACTAGGGCCCGAGTGCCATGATTTCATATCTGAACCTATTATATTTTCATGAATATATGTGAGTTCTTGATCCTATCTTGCAAGTCTATAGTCGCCTACTATGTGTTATGATCCGGAAACCCCGAAGTGACAATAATCGGGACCACTCCCGTTGATGACCGTAGTTTGAGGAGTTCATGTATTCACTATGTGTTAATGCTTTGGTCCGGTACTCTATTAAAAGGAGGCCTTAATATCCCTTAGTTTCCATTAGGACCCTGCTGCCATGGGAGGGTAGGACAAAAGATGTCATGCAAGTTCTTTTCCATAAGCACGTATGACTATATTCGGAATACATGCCTACATTACATTGATGAATTGGAGCTAGTTCTGTGTCACCCTATGTTATAACTATTACATGAATGATCGCATCCGGCATAATTCTCCATCACCGATCCAATGCCTACGAGCTTTTCATATATTGTTCTTTGCTTATTTACTTTTCCGTTGCTATTGTTACAATCACTACAAAACCCAAAAATATTACTTTTGCTACCGTTACCGTTACTATCATATTACTTTGCTACTAAACACTTTGATGCAGATATTAAGTTATCCAGGTGTGGTTGAATTGACAACTCAACTTCTAATACTTGAGAATATTCTTTGGCTCCCCTTGTGTCGAATCAATAAATTTGGGTTGAATACTCTACCCTCGAAAACTATTGCGATCCCCTATACTTGTGGGTTATCAGTCATGTACCGCCTTTGCCACATACTTTCTTCTATGGACCGTGTGTGATACATTTAAGAACGCAAACGATTTAACGGGAAAAATTGTGTGTGATGTACCTGTGAACGGTAACGTTTTCCTTGGAGCGACTCTGTGGGATGTGCATACGAACGGAAACGTTTAGCGGGGACTGACCGTGTGGGATGTACTTGCGACCGGAAACAATTTTGCCGTATAATTGTATTTTTTTTTAGCTCTACTGTATGTATTTCCGTATTTGAGTGCTCGCCGGTCGCACACGACCTCATTTTGCCAAACATGTGTGCCAGGAGGGCATATCCCCGACGGTTTCTGGGTCGTTTGGGAAGGACCCCCCTATCGCCCACACTCACTTGGCGATGGTTCCAAATGCCGTCGCACAAAGGGGTAAAAAACCGTTTGTTTAGAACCAACGCCCAGCAGTGCATCCACACCATGATATCAACCCACCACTACCACTCCAAGTGTAACCAGTGAAACAACTAAATTACTCACTGACAGAAACTCCATGTGGCAGCAACTGAAGTCAAACCTGGCAGCGCATGCCCGCATGAGAAAGTACACTAACAGGAAGCGAACTAAAAGAATTCTGAATGACGGGGACATGTTTTACCCCAAGATTCAACCTTACCTTCGCAATACCTTTGGTCTTCACGCACATATCAAGTTCCATAGCAAATACTATAGACCATTTCATATCCTCGCTTGTGTGGGCAATGTTGCATACAAATTCCTATTTCTTGACTCTGCCAACATTCACCCAGCGTTCCACGTCAGCCGACTAAAAAAACATTTGGGCCCCTAAGTAGTTTTGAGTGCTGATATGCCGTTGGTTGGTCCTGATAGAATGATACGAACTAAACCAGTTATGGTGTTGGAAACATGCAGATTCCTCGTAATAATCTGCCTATTGTCCAATGGCTCATCCAACGGGAAAACTTTCCTCCTGAGGACGCATCCTGGGAAGATGCGATTTCATGAAGAAAACATTCTCGGGGTTCTTTAAGAAAACATTACAAGGGCCGGTGGTTCAATCGATCAACTCCTTGAGGAAAAGTTCATGTTCCGAGAGAGGCATTGTCATCCTGCATTGTCTATAGATAAGAACGGCCATTCCCCTTCGGTTATAGGACAACTACAAGGAAGTTCGACAAGACATCTGACGGCTGCTACCTCTTGAGCACTGCGTTGGATTTTCTTGAAGAGGAAAGGATGATGCAGCAAAGTAGCGTAAGTATTTCCCTCAGTTTTTTAGAACCAAGGTATCAATCCATTAGGAGGCTACGCGCGAGTCCCTTGTACCTACACAAAGCAAATAACTCCTCGCAACCAATGCGAATAGGGGTTGTCAATCCCTTCACGGTCACTTACGAGAGTGAGATCTGATAGAGATGATAGATGGTATTTTTGGTATTTTTGTGATAAAGATGCAAAGTAAAATAAAAGGCAAAAGCAATAATAAAGTGATGGAATATTAAAATGATGAAGATAGGCCCGGGGGCCATAGATTTCACGAGTGGCTTCTCTCAAGAGCATAAGTATTTTATGGTGGGTGAACGAATTACTGTTGAGCAATTGACAGAATTGAGCATAGTTATGAGAATATCTAGGTATGTGTTGGAAATATGCCATAGAGGCAATAATAAAATGATGATTATTATATTTCCTTGTTCATGATAATTGTCTAATATTCATGCTATAATTGTGTTATCCGGAAATCGTAATACATGTGTGAATACATAGACCACAAACATGTCCCTAATAAGCCTCTAGTTGACTAGCTCGTTGATCAACAGATAGTCATGGTTTCCTGACTATGGGCATGAGATGTCATTGATAACGGGATCACATCATTAGGAGAATGATGTGATGGACAAGACCCAATCTTAAGCATAGCACAAGATCGTGTAGTTCGTTTGCTAGAGCTTTTCCAGTGTCAAGTATCATTTCCTTAGACCATGTGATCGTGTAACTCCCGGATGCCGTAGGAGTGTTTTGGGTGTACCAAATGTCACGACGTAACTGGGTGACTATAAAGGTATACTACAGGTATCCCAAAAAGTATCTATTGGGTTGACACGGATCGATACTGGGATTTGTCACTCCGTATGACGGAGAGGTATCTCTGGGCCCACTCGGTAATGCATCATCATAATGAGCTCAATGTGACCAAGTGTTTGGTCATGGGATCATGCATTACGGTATGAGTAAAGTGGCTTGCCGGTAACGAGATTTAACGAGGTATTGGGATACCGATGATCGAATCTCGGGCAAGTAACGTACCGATTGACAAAGGGAATTGTATACAGGATTACGTGAATCCTCGACATCGTGGTTCATCCGATGAGATCATCGAGGATCATGTGGGAGCCAACATGGGTATCCAGATCCCGCTATTGGTTATTGACCGAAGAGTCGTCTCGGTCATGTCTACGTGTCTCCCGAACCCATAGGGTCTACACACTTAAGGTTCGGTGACGCTAGGGTTGTAGAGATATTAGTATGCGGTAACCCGAAAGTTGTTCGGAGTCCCGGATGAGATCTCGGACGTCACAAGGAGTTTCGTAATGGTCCGGAGGTGAAGATTTATATATAGGAAGTCCAGTTTCGGCCATCGGGAAAGTTTTTGGGGTCATTGGTATTGTACCGGGACCACTAGAAGGGTCCCGGGGGTCCACCGGTTGGGGCCACCTATCCCGGAGGGCCCCATGGTCTGAAGTGGGAGGGAAACCAGCCCCTGGTGGGCTGGTGCACCCCCCTTGGGCCTCCCCCTGCGCCTAGGGTTGGAAATCCTAGGGTTGGGGGGCGCCCCACTTGGCTTGGGGGGCAAGTTCCCCCCCTTGGCCGCCGCCCCCCTTGGAGATGGATCTCCTAGGGGCCCTATATATAGTGGGGGGAAGGGAGGGCAGTAGCACCCCAAGTCCCTGGCGCCTCCCTCTCCCCTCGTAACACCTCTCCCTCTCGTTGGAGCTTGGCGAAGCCCTGCCGAGATCACCGCTGCTTCCACCACCATGCCGTCGTGCTGCTGGATCTCCATCAGCCTCTCTTTCCCTTGCTGGATCAAGAAGGAGGAGATGTCTTCCCCAACCGTACGTGTGTTGAACGCGGAGGTGCCGTCCGTTCTGCGCTCGGTCATCGGTGATTTGGATCACGACGAGTACGACTCCCTCAACCCCGTTCTCTTGAATGGTTCCGCTTGCGATCTACAAGGGTATGTAGATGCACTCCTCTCTCTCGTTGCTAGATGACTCCATAGATTGATCTTGGTGAAGCGTAGAAAATTTTTATTTTCTGCAACGTTCCCCAACAGTGGCATCATGAGCTAGGTCTATGCGTAGTTTCTATGCACGAGTAGAACACAAGATGTTGTGGGCATAGATTTTGTCAATTTACTTGTCGTTACTAGTCTTATCTTGATTCAGCGGCATCGTGGGATGAAGTGGCCCGGACCAACCTTACACGTATGCTTACGTGAGACAGGTTCCACCGACTGACATGCACTAGTTGCATAAGGTGGCTAGCGGGTGTCTGTCTCTCCCACTTTATTCGGATCGGATTCGATGAAAAGGGTCCTTATGAAGGGTAAATAGAAATTGGCATATCACGTTGTGGTTTTGATGTAGGTAAGAAACGTTCTTGCTAGAACCCTATTGCAGCCACGTAAAAACATGCAACAACAATTAGAGGACGTCTAACTTGTTTTTGCAGCATATGCCTTGTGATGTGATATGGCCAAAAGGATGTGATGAATGAATTATATGTGATGTATGAGATTGATCATGTTCTTATAATAGGAATCACGACTTGCATGTCGATGAGTATGACAACCGGCAGGAGCCATAGGAGTTGTCTTTATTTATTGTATGACCTGCGTGTCATTGAATAATGCCATGTAATTACTTTACTTCTTTGCTAAACTGTTAGCTATAGTAGTAGAAGTAATAGTTGGCGGACAACTTCATGGAGACACGATGATGGAGATCATGATGATGGAGATCATGGTGTCATGTCAGTGACGATGATGATCATGGCGCCCCGAAGATGGAGATCAAAAGGAGCAAATGATATTGGACATATCATGTCACTATTTGATTGCATGTGATGTTTATCATGTTTTGCTTCTTATTTGCTTAGTATGACGGTAGTAAATAAGATTGTCCCTCATAATAATTTCAAGAAAGTGTTCCCCCTAACTTTGCGCCGTTGCGAAAGTTCGTTGTCTCGAAGCACCACGTGATGATCGGGTGTGATAGATTCTAACGTTCACATACAACGGGTGTAAGCCAGATTTACACATGCAAAACACTTAGGTTGACTTGACGAGCCTAGCATGTACATACATGGCCTCGGAACACAAGAGACCGAAAGGTCGAACATGAGTCGTATGGAAGATACGATCAACATGGAGATGTTCACCGATGATGACTAGTCCGTCTCACGTGATGATCGGACACGGTCTAGTTGAGTCGGATCATGTATCACTTAGATGACTAGAGGGATGTCTAATCTGAGTGGGAGTTCATTAATAATTTGATTAGATGAACTTAATTATCATGAACTTAGTCTAAAATCTTTGCAATATGTCTTGTAGATCAAATGGCCCACGCTAATGTCAACCTCAACTTCAACGCGTTCCTAGAGAAAACCAAGCTGAAAGATGATGGCAGCAACTATACGGACTGGGTCCGGAACCTGAGGATCATCCTCATAGCTGCCAAGAAAGCATATGTCCTAGAAGCACCGCTAGGTGACGCACCCATCCCAGAGAACCAAGACGTTATGAACGCTTGGCAGCAGCGTGCCGATGATTACTCCCTCATTCAGTGCGGCATGCTTTATAGCTTAGAACCGGGGCTCCAAAAGCATTTTGAGCAACACAGAGCATATGAGATGTTCGAAGAGCTGAAAATGGTTTTCCAAGCTCATGCCCGGGTCGAGAGATATGAAGTCTTCGACAAGTTCTATAGTTGTAAGATGGAGGAGAATAGTTCCGTCAGCCAACACATACTCAAAATGTCTGGGTTGCACAACCGCTTGACTCAGCTAGGAGTTAATCTCCCGGATGATGCGGTCGTTGACAGAATCCTTCAGTCGCTCCCACCAAGCTACAAGAGCTTTGTGATGAACTTCAATATGCAGGGGATGGAAAAGACCATTCCTGAGGTATATTCAATGCTGAAATCAGCGGAGGTGGTGATCAAAAAGGAACATCAAGTGTTGATGGTGAATAAAACCACTGAGTTCGAGAAAGGCAAGGGTAAGAAGAACTTCAAGAAGGACAGCAAGGGAGTTGCCGCGCCCGGTAAGCCAGTTGCCGGGAAGAAGCCAAAGAATGGACCCAAACCTGAGACTGAGTGCTTTTATTGCAAGGGAAGTGTGTTGGGGAACGTAGCAGACATTTAAAATTTTCCTACGTGTCACCAAGATCTATCTATGGAGAAACCAGCAACGAGGGGAAAGAGAGTGCATCTACGTAACCTTGTAGATCGCTAAGCGGAAGCGTTCAAGTGAACGGGGTTGATGGAGTCGTACTCGTCGTGATCCAAATCACCGATGACCAAGTGCCGAACGGACGGCACCTCCGCGTTCAACATACGTACAGCCCGGTGACGTCTCCCATGCCTTGATCCAGCAAGGAGAGAGGGAGAGGTTGAGGAAGACTCCATCCAGCAGCAGCACAATGGCGTGGTGATGATGGAGGAGCGTGGCAATCCTGCAGGGTTTCGCCAAGCACCGCGGGAGAGGAGGAAGGAGAGATGCAGGGCTGCGCCATCGAGAGGTCAAAAACTCCTATGTTGGCTGCCCCAAACCCTCAAGTATATATAGGGGGAGAGGGGAGGCTACGCCCCCACCTAGGGTTCCACCCTAGGGGCGGCGGCCAGCCCCAAAACCCATCTAGGGTGCGGCCAAGGGGGGAAGAGGGGAGACTTGCCCCCCAAGTTAGGTGGGTGCGCCCCCTTCCCCAAACCCTAGGTGCCTTGGGCCCTTGTGGGGGGCGCACCAGCCCACCTGGGGCTGGTCCCCTCCCACATGTGGCCCATGCAGCCCTCCGGGGCCGGTGGTCCCACTTGGTGGACCCCCGGGACCCTCCTGGTGGTCCCGGTACGTTACCGATAAAACCCGAAACTATTTCGGTGACCAAAACAGGACTTCCCATATATAAATCTTTACCTCCGGACCATTCCGGAACTCCTCGTGACGTCCGGGATCTCATCCGGGACTCCGAACAACATTCGGTAACCACATTCGGTAACCACATACGAACAACGTTCGGGAGACATGCAGACATGACCGAGACGTTCTCCGGTCAATAACCAACAGCGGGATCTGGATACCCATGTTGGCTCCCACATGTTCCACGATGATCTCATCGGATGAACCACGATGTCAAGGATTCGATCAATCCTGTATACAATTCCCTTTGTCTAGCGGTATAGTACTTGCCCGAGATTCGATCGTCGGTATCTCGATACCTTGTTCAATCTCGTTATCGGCAAGTCTCTTTTTACTCGTTCCGAAACACATCATCCCGTGATCAACTCCTTAATCACATTGTGCACATTATGATGATGTCCTATCGAGTGGGCCTAGAGATACCTCTCCGTCACACGGAGTGACAAATCCCAGTCTCGATTCGTGCCAACCCAACAGACACTTTCGGAGATACCCGTAGTGCACCTTTTTTTTGACTGGTAACTGTAGGGAAAACCCCCCCATAGCATTCAGAATTTATTAATATCGCAAGGGACAATACAATACATGGATTACAAGAGGTAATCTATACAGGAATAGAGAGAAAAGAACTACACTAAGAGACTAGATTACAAAACCTCAAGGAGGCAAGAAGGAAATCCATCTAAGCAGCTCCTCCTTATATCTTTGCTTGATTCTATGTTGCATAAGTGTAATATCATGGATGAAGGCACATCTCCATCTATTAAAACTTTGCCTCTCATGCCTGAAGACTCTAGCATTTCTCATTATCCAAATATTCCAGCAAGCAACAAAAACAACCTCAGTAAAGAAAGGTTTAGCAAAGTCTTGCTTAGCTTGCATGACAATTGTGGACATATCCTCTCCAGGTGGCCATAATATTTGGAGGTAATTCCATATTCTCACACTGAAATTACACTCAAAAAATAAGTGGTTTCTGGTCTCACGTGTCCCCAAAGGACAGAGAAGACAGTTTACCCCATCCTCTAGATGCCAGTGCCTTCTTTCAACCATATCTTTGGTATTCAGTCTATCCATGATTAACATCCAAGCAAACACCTTGATTTTCATTGTGCAGGAAGATCTCCAAATCCACAAAAGGAGAGGATTGAAAGACATTTGGGAATGTACAAATGAGTAGAACAGTTTGGGCTTAAAAGGTTGGCTGGATCCCTGCCAGAACCAGATGTCAGTTGCTTCCACTTCCCTATTACAATTGGCCATCATGTTTTGCACAGTCATATACTCCTGGTAAGCCTGTGCAGACAAAGGTAAATGGAACAACTCTGTGAGACTCTGTGAATGGAAAGCCTCAGAGACAGTAATCCAGGGATCTTTGACATATGAAAATAGCCTTGGAAATCTGGTTTGCAAGGTGATTGATGTTTCATCTATCTTCCACTTATCAGACCAAAATAAAGCAGAAGTCCCAGAGTTGATCTGAACCCAAGTTGTGCACCTAAAATGATCCAGCAATTTACATATATCCTTCCACCAATAGGAACCACAACTGTCAGTCCCCTGTGGTACAGAACAGTGGTAATATGTATCCCATATAAGTGAAACCCATGGCAAGTCCAACCTATTCAGGAATTTGTGCAGATGTTTCAGCAATAGAGCCATATTTTGCACACCCAGATTTAAAATTCCCAGCCCTCCTTTGTTTTTGGGCCTACAAATTAGGTCCCAGGCTGCCAGGGATGGTGAGGGATCATCCCTGTGTTTTCTCCACAAACATTGCCTTTGTATTCTCTCCAATTGCTTTAATATCCCTGCAGGAACAAGGAGGCTGCCAAGATAGAATATGGGCATGGAAGACAATGCAGAGTTTAGGAACTGTAGCCTTTCCCCCTGGTTTAAGAAAGAAGAACTAGCTGACATTCGTCTCTCCATGCAATCCACAAGGGGCATAAAATCCACCATTTTTGGTCTGGTAGTACCCACAGGTAGCCCAAGATATGTGAAGGGCATCTTGCCCACCTGACAACCAAAGGCTGCAGCCAAGCTGGTGGTAGTGTTCTCATCCACATTAATGGGAACCATGGAAGATTTGTGGTAGTTCACCACTAGCCCTGTAGAGGTGGAAAACACATGTAGCATGTCCTTGAGAGCCAAAATTTGAGCTTTGTCTGCTGGTAGAATGATTAGGGTATCATCAGCATACTGAACTATAGGATAATCTTGGTCATGGCATGGGAGTGGCAGCTTTAATATTCCCCCATAGTGCACCTTTATAGCCACCCAGTTACGTTGTGACGTTTGGCACACCCAAAGTATTCCTACGGTATCCGGGAGTTGCACAATCTCATGGTCTAAGGAAATGATACTTGACATTAGAAAAGCTTTAGCATACGAACTACACGATCTTGTGCTAGGCTTAGGATTGGGTCTTGTCCATCACATCATTCTTCTAATGATGTGATCTCATTATCAATGACATCCAATGTCCATGGTCAGGAAACCGTAACCATCTATTGATCAACGAGCTAGTCAACTAGAGGCTTACTAGGGACATGGTGTTGTCTATGCATCCACACATGTATCTGAGTTTCCTATCAATACAATTCTAGCATGGATAATAAACGATTATCATGAACAAGGAAATATAATAATAACCTATTTATTATTGCCTCTAGGGCATATTTCCAACAGTCTCCCACTTGCACTAGAGTCAATAATCTAGTTCACATCGCCATGTGATTGCAATGATTCCAACACCCATGGGGTTTGATCATATCTCGCTTGTGAGAGAGGTTACTAGTCAACGGGTCTGAATCTTTCAGATCCGTGTGTGCTTTACAAATATCTATGTCATATCCTAGATGCAGCTACCACGCTCTATTTGGAGCTATTCCAAATAACTGTTCTACTATACGAATCCAGTTTACTACTCAGAATAATCTGGATTAGTGTCAAAGCTTGCATCGGCGTAACCTTTACGACGAACTCTTTTACCACCTCCATAATCGAGAAAATTCCTTAGTCCACTAGTTACTAAGGATAACCTTGACCGTTGTCCTGTGATCCATTTCTAGATCACACTTGTACCCCTTGACTGACTCATGGTTTGGCACACTTCAGGTGCGGTACATAACATAGCATACTTTAGAGCCTACAACTAAAGCATAGGGGACGACCTTCGTCCTTTCTCTCTATTCTGCCGTGGTCATGTCTTGAGTCTTGCTCAATACTCACACCTTGTAACACAGTCGAGAACTCCTTCTTTGCTGATCTATTTTGAACTCCTTCAAAATCTTGTCGTGGTATGTGTTTGTTTGAAAGTACTATTAAGCGATTTTGATCTATCCTTATAGATCTTGATGCTCAATGTTTAAGTAGCTTAATTCAGGTTTTCATTGAAAAACACTTTTCAAACAACCCTATATGCCTTCCAGAAATTCTACATCATTTCCGATCAACATATACTCATCAGAAATTCTATAGTGCTCCCACTCACTTCTTAGGAAATACAAGTTTCCCATAAACTTTGTATAAACCCAAAATATTTGATCATCTCATCAAAGTGTACATTCCAACTCCGAGATGCTTACTCCAGTCCTTAGAAGGATTGTTGGGGCTTTGCATACTTGTTAGCATCTTTCAGGATTGACAAAAATCTTATGGTTGTATCACATACAACCTTTCCTCAAGAAAATCTTCGAGGAAACAATGTTTTGACATCCTATCTGCACGATTTCATAAATAATGCAGTAATCGCTAACATAATTCCAACAGACTCTTAGCATCGCTACGAGTGAGAAAGTCTCATTGTAGTCAACTCCTTGAACTTGTCGGGAAACATCTTAACGACAAGTCGAGCCTTCTTAATGGTGACATTTACCATCATTGTCCGTCTTCTTTTTAAAATCCATCTGTACTCAACAGCCTCACGACCGTCGAGCCGTTCTGCCAAAGTCTACACTTTGTTTTCATACATGGATCCTCTCTCGGATTTTATGGCCTCGAGTCATTCATCGGAATCCGGGCCCACCATCGCTTCTCCATAGCTCGTAGGTTCATTGTTGTCTAGCAACATGACTTCCAAGACAGGATTACGTACCACTCTGAAGTAGTACGCATCCTTGTCATCCTACGAGGTTTGGGAGTGACTTGATCCGAAGTCTCATGATCACTATCATAAGCTTCCACTTCAATTGGTGTAGGTGCCATAGGAACAACTCCTGTGCCCTGCTACACACTAGTTGAAGTGATGGTTCAATAACCTCATCAAGTCTCCACCATCCTCCCACTCAATTCTTTCGAGAGAAACTTTTCCTCGAGGAAGGACCTGATTTGAGAAACAATCCCTATTGCTTTCGGATCGGAGACAGGAGGTATACCCAACTGTTTTGGGTGTCCTATGAAGATGCAGTTATCCGCTTTGGGTTCGAGCTTATCAGCCTGAAACTTTTCATATAAGCGTCGCAGCCCCAAACTTTTAAGAAATGACAGCTTAGGTTTCTCTAAACCATATGGTGTCGTCTCAACGGAATTGTGTGGTGCCCTATTTAAAGTGAATGTGGTTGTCTCTAATGCCTAACCCATAAACTATCATGGTAATTCGATAAGAGACATCATGGTATGCATCATATCCAATAGGGTGCAGTTATGATGTTCGGACACACCATCACTCTATGGTGTTCCAGGCGGTACTAGTCGTGAAAAAAATTCCACAATGTCTCAATTGTGTACCAAACTCGCAACTCAGATATTCATCTCTATGATCATATCATGGATATTTTATCCTCTTGTCACGACGATATTCAACTTCATTCTGAAATTACTTGAACCATTCAATAATTCAGACTTGTGTTTCATCAAGTAAATATGCTCAGTATCTACTCAAATCATCTGTGAAGTAAGAGCATAACGATATCCACTGCGTGCCTCAGCACTCATTGGACTGCACACATCAAAATGTGTTACTTCCAACAAGTTGCTTTCTTGTTCTATCTTACTGAAAACGAGGCTTTTTCAGTCATCTTGCCCATGTGGTAAGATTTGCATATCTCAAGTGATTCAAAACCAAGTGAGTCCAAACGGTCCATCTGCATGGAGTTTCTTCATGCGTACATACCAACAGACACGGTTCACATGTCTCAATCTTTTCACAAATGAGTGAGTCCAAAGATCCATCAACATGGAGTTTCTTCATGCGTTTTATACCAATATGACTTACATGGCAGTGCCACAAGTAGGTGGTACTATCATTACTATCTTATATCTTTTGGCATGAACATGTGTATCACTATGATCGAGATTCAATAAACCATTCATTCTAGGTGCAAGACCATTGAAGGTATTATTCAAATAAATAGAGTAACCATTATTCTCCTTAAATGAATAACCGTATTGCGATAGACATAATCCAATCATGTCTATGCTCAACGCAAACACCAAATAACAATTATTTAGGTTTAATACCAATCTCGATGGTAGAGGGAGCGAGCGATGCTTGATCATATCAACTTTGGAAACACTTCCAACACATATCGTCAGCTCACCTTTAGCTAGTCTCCGTTTATTCCGTAGCTTTATTTCGAGTTACTAACACTTAGCAACCGAACCGGTATCTAATACCCTGATGCTACTAGGAGTACTAGTAAAGTACACATTCACATAATGTATATCCAATATGCTTCTATCGACAGCCTTCTCATCTACCAAGTATCTAGGGTAATTCTGCTCTAGTGGTTGTTCCCCTTATTACAGAAGCACTCAGTCTCGGGTTTGGGTTCAACCTTGGGTTTCTCCATTAGAGCAGCAGCTGATTTGCCGTTTCATGAAGTATCCCTTCTTGCCCTTGCCCTTCTTGAAACTAGTGGTTTCACTAACCATCAACAATTGATGCTCCTTCTTGATTTCTACTTTCGCGGTGTCAAACATCGCGAATATTTCAAGGATCATCATATCTATCCCTGATATGTTATAGTTCATCACGAAGCTCTAGCAGCTTGGTGGCAATGACTTTGGAGAAACATCACTATCTTATCTGGAAGATCAACTCCCACTCTATTCAAGTGATTGTTGTACTGAGACAATCTGAGCACAAGCTCAACGATTGAGCTTTTCTCCTTAGTTTGCAGGCTAAGAAAATCGTCGGAGGTCTTATACCTCTTGACGTGGGCACGAGCCTGAAATTCCAATTTCAGCCCTTGAAACATCTCATATGTTCCGCGATATTTCAAAACGTCTTCGGTGCCTCAACTCTAAACCGTTCAACTGAACTATCACGTAGTTATCAAAACGTGTATGTCAGATGTTCGCAACATCCACAGACGACGTTCAAGGTTCAGCACACTGAGCGGTGCATTAAGGACATAAGCCTTCTACTGTCCGCATAATTGCTACTGTCAACTTTCAACTATATTTTCTCTAGGAACGTATCTAACACAGTAGAACTAAGCGTAAGCTATGACATAATTTGCAAAGATCTTTTGACTATGTTCAGGATAATTAAGTTCATCTTATGAACTCCCACTCAGATAGACATCCCTCTAGTCATCTAAGTGATTACATGATCCGAGTCAACTAGGCCGTGTCCGATCATCACGTGAGACGGACTAGTCATCATCGGTGAACATCTTCATGTTGATCGTATCTACCATACGACTCATGCTCGACCTTTCGGTCTCTTGTGTTCCGAGGCCATGTCTGTACATGCTAGGCTCGTCAAGTCAACCTAAGTGTTTCGCGTGTGTAAATCTGGCTTACACCCGTTGTATGTGAACGTAAGAATCTATCACACCCGATCATCACGTGGTGCTTCGAAACGACGAACTTTCGCAACGGTGCACAGTTAGGGGGAACACTTTCTTGAAATTTTAATGAGGGATCATCTTATTTACTACCGTCGTTCTAAGCAAAGAAGATGTATAAACATGATAAACATCACATGCAATCAAATAGTGACATGATATGGCCATCATCACTTTGCTCCTTTTGATCTCCATCTTCGGGGCTCCATGATCATCGTTGTCACCGGCATGACACCATGATCTCCATCATCATGATCTCCATCATCGTGTCTTCATGAAGTTGTCACGTCAACTATTACTTCTACTACTATGGCTAACGCTTTAGCAATAAAGTAAAGTAATTACATGACGTTTATGTTGACACGCAGGTCATAAATAAATTAAAGACAACTCCTATGGCTCCTGCCGGTTGTCATACTCATCGACATGCAAGTCGTGATTCCTATTACAAGAACATGATCAATCTCATACATCACATATATCATTCATCACATCCTTTTGGCCATATCACATCACATGGCATACCCTGCAAAAACAAGTTAGACGTCCTCTAATTGTTGTTTGCATGTTTTACGTGGCTGCTATGGGTTTCTAGCAAGAACGTTTCTTACCTACGCAAAACCACAACGTGATATGTCAATTGCTATTTACCCTTCATAAGGACCCTTTTCATCGAATCCGATCCGACTAAAGTGGGAGAGACTGGCACCCGCTAGCCACCTTATGCAACTAGTGCATGTCAGTCGGTGGAACATGTCTCACGTAAGTGTACGTGTAAGGTCGGTCCGGGCTGCTTCATCCCACAATGCCGCCGAATCAAGATTGACTAGTAACGGTAAGCATATTGAACAAAATCAACGTCCACAACTACTTTGTGTTCTACTCGTGCAAAGAATCTACGCAATAGACCTAGCTCATGATGCCACTGTTGGGGAACGTAGCAGAAATTTAAAATTTTCCTACGTGTCACCAAGATCTATCTATGGAGAAACCAGCAACGAGGGGAAAGAGAGTGCATCTACATACCCTTGTAGATCGCTAAGCGGAAGCGTTCAAGTGAACGGGGTTGATGGAGTTGTACTCGTCGTGATCCAAATCACCGATGACCAAGTGCCGAACGGACGGCACCTCCGCGTTCAACACACGTACAGCCCGATGACGTCTCCCATGCCTTGATCCAGCAAGGAGAGAGGGAGAGGTTGAGGAAGACTCCATCCAGCAGCAGCACAACGGCGTGGTGATGATGGAGGAGCGTGGCAATCCTGCAGGGTTTCGCCAAGCACCGCGGGAGAGGAGGAAGGAGAGATGCAGGGCTGCGCCATCGAGAGGTCAAAAACTCCTATGTTGGCTGCCCCAAACCCTCAAGTATATATAGGGGGAGAGGGGAGGCTGCACCCCCACCTAGGGTTCCACCCTAGGGGCGGCGGCCAGCCCCAAAACCCATCTAGGGTGCGGCCAAGGGGGGAAGAGGGGAGACTTGCCCCCCAAGTTAGGTGGGTGCGCGCCCTTCCCCAAACCCTAGGCGCCTTGGGCCCTTGTGGGGGGCGCACCAGCCCACCTGGGGCTGGTCCCCTCCCACATGTGGCCCATGCAGCCCTCCGGGGCCGGTGGTCCCACTTGGTGGACCCCCGGGACCCTCCTGGTGGTCCCGGTACGTTACCGATAAAACCCGAAGCTATTTCGGTGACCAAAACAGGACTTCCCATATATAAATCTTTACCTACGGACCATTCCGGAACTCCTCGTGACGTCCGGGATCTCATCCGGGACTCCGAACAACATTCGGTAACCACATACGAACTTCCTTAATAACCCTAGCGTCATCGAACCTTAAGTGTGTAGACCCTACGGGTTCGGGAGACATGCAGACATGACCGAGACGTTCTCCGGTCAATAACCAACAGCGGGATCTGGATACCCATGTTGGCTCCCACATGTTCCACGATGATCTCATCGGATGAACCACGATGTCAAGGATTCGATCAATCCCGTATACAATTCCCTTTGTCTAGCGGTATAGTACTTGCCCGAGATTCGATCGTCGGTATCTCGATACCTTGTTCAATCTCGTTATCGGCAAGTCTCTTTTTACTCGTTCCGTAACACATCATCCCGTGATCAACTCCTTAATCACATTGTGCACATTATGATGATGTCCTACCGAGTGGGCCCAGAGATACCTCTCCGTCACACGGAGTGACAAATCCCAGTCTCGATTCGTGCCAACCCAACAGACACTTTCGGAGATACCCGTAGTGCACCTTTATAGCCACCCAGTTACGTTGTGACATTTGGCACACCCAAAGTATTCCTACGGTATCCGGGAGTTGCACAATCTCATGGTCTAAGGAAATGATACTTGACATTAGAAAAGCTTTAGCATACGAACTACACGATCTTGTGCTAGGCTTAGGATTGGGTCTTGTCCATCACATCATTCTTCTAATGATGTGATCTCGTTATCAATGACAACCAATGTCCATGGTCAGGAAACCGTAACCATCTATTGATCAACGAGCTAGTCAACTAGAGGCTTACTAGGGACATGGTGTTGTCTATGCATCCACACATGTATCTAAGTTTCCTATCAATACAATTCTAGCATGGATAATAAACGATTATCATGAACAAGGAAATATAATAATAACCTATTTATTATTGCCTCTAGGGCATATTTCCAACAAAGTGGTCACTGGAAGCGGAACTGCCCCAAATAATTAGCGGACAAGAAGGCCGGCAACACTAAAGGTATATGTGATATACATGTAATTGATATGTACCTTACCAGTACTCGTAGTAGCTCCTGGGTATTTGATACCGGTGCGGTTGCTCATATTTGTAACTCAAAACAGGAGTTGCGGAATAAGCGGAGACTGGCGAAGGACGAGGTGACGATGCGCGTCGGGAATGGTTCCAAGGTCGATGTGATCGCCGTCGGCACGCTACCTCTACATTTACCTACGGGATTAGTTTTAAACCTCAATAATTGTTATTTAGTGCCAGCTTTGAGCATGAACATTGTATCAGGATCTCATTTAATACGAGATGGCTACTCATTTAAATCCGAGAATAATGGTTGTTCTATTTATATGAGAGATATGTTTTATGGTCATGCCCCGCTGGTGAATGGTTTATTCTTAATGAATCTCGAACGTAATGTTACACATATTCATAGTGTGAATACCAAAAGATGTAAGGTTGATAATGATAGTCCCACATACTTGTGGCGCTGCCGCCTTGGTCACATCGGTGTCGAACACATGAAGAAGCTCCATACAGATGGACTTTTGGAGTCTCTTGATTTCGAATCATTTGACACGTGCGAACTATGCCTCATGGGTAAAATGACCAAGACTCTGTTCTCCGGAACAATGGAGCGAGCAACCAACTTATTGGAAATTATACATACTGATGTGTGCGGTCCAATGAGTGTTGAGGCTCGCGGTGGCTATCGTTATGTTCTCACTCTCACTGATGACTTAAGTAGATATGGGTATGTCTATTTGATGAAACACAAGTCTGAGACCTTTGAAAAGTTCAAGGAATTTCAGAATGAGGCAGAGAATCAACATGACCGAAAGATAAAATTCTTACGATCAGATCGTGGGGGAGAATATTTAAGTCACAAATTTGGTACGCACTTAAGGAAATGTGGAATCGTTTCACAACTCACGCCGCCTGGAACACCTCAGCGTAACGGTGTGTCCGAACATCGTAATCGCACTCTATTGGATATGGTGCGATCTATGATGTCACTCACTGATTTACCGCTATCATTTTGGGGATACGCACTAGAGACAGCTACATTCACTTTAAATAGGGCACCGTCTAAATCCGTTGAGACGACACCGTATGAATTATGGTTTGGGAAGAAACCTAAGCTGTCGTTTCTGAAAGTTTGGGGATGTGATGCTTATGTCAAGAAACTTCAACCTGAAAAGCTCGAACCCAAGTCGGAAAAATGCATCTTCATAGGATACCCTAAGGAAACCATTGGGTATACCTTCTACCTCAGATCCGAAGGCAAGATCTTTGTTGCCAAGAACGGGTCCTTTCTGGAGAAAGAGTTTCTCTCGAGAGAAGTAAGTGGGAGGAAAGTAGAACTCGATGAAGTACTGCCTCTTGAACCGGAAAGTAGCGCAGCTCAGGAAGATGTTCCTGTGGTGCCTGCACCGACTAGAGAGGAAGTTAATGATGATGATCAAGGTACTTCGGATCAAGTTGCTACTGAACTTCGAAGGTCCACGAGGACACGTTCCACACCAGAATGGTATGGCAACCCTGTCCTGAAAATCATGTTGTTAGACAACGGTGAACCTTCGAACTATGAAGAAGCAATGGCGGGCCCAGATTCCAACAAATGGCTTGAAGCCATGCAATCCGAGATAGGATCCATGTATGAAAACAAAGTATGGACTTTGACAGACTTGCCCGATGATCGGCGAGCGATAGAGAATAAATGGATCTTTAAGAAGAAGACGGACGCGGATGGTAATGTTACCATCAATAAGGCTCGACTTGTCGCTAAGGGTTATCGACAAGTTCAAGGGGTTGACTACGATGAGACCTTCTCACCTTTAGCGAAGCTGAAGTCCGTCTGAATCATGTTAGCAATTGCCGCATACTATGATTATGAGATATGGCAAATGGACGTCAAAACGGCATTCCTTAACGGCTTTCTTAAGGAAGAATTGTATATGATGCAGCCGAAAGGTTTTGTCGATCCTAAGAATGCTAACAAGGTATGCAAGCTCCAGCGCTTCATCTATGGGCTGGTGCAAGCATCTCGGAGTTGGAACATTCGCTTTAATGAAATGATCAAAGCGTTTGGGTTTATGCAGACTTATGGAGAAGCCTGCGTTTACAAGAAAGTGAGTGGGAGCTCTGTAGCATTTCTCATATTATATGTGGATGACATACTTTTGATGGGAAATGATATAGAACTTTTGGACAGCATTAAGGCCTATTTGAATAAGTGTTTTTCAATGAAGGACCTTGGAGAAGCTGCTTACATATTAGGCATCAAGATCTATAGAAATAGATCGAGACGCCTCATAGGTCTTTCACAAAGCACATACCTTGATAAGATATTGAAGAAGTTCAATATGGATCAGTCCAAGAAGGGGTTCTTGCCAGTGTTGCAAGGTGTGAAATTGAGCTCAGCTCAATGCCTGACCACGGCAGAAGATAGAGAAAAGATGAGTGTCATACCCTATGCCTCGGCTATAGGGTCTATTATGTATGCCATGTTGTGTACCAGACCTGATGTAAACCTTGCCGTAAGTTTGGTAGGAAGGTACCAAAGTAATCCCGGCATGGAACACTGGACAGCGGTCAAGAACATCCTGAAATACCTGAAAAGGACTAAGGATATGTTTCTCATTTATGGAGGTGACGAAGAGCTCGTCGTAAAGGGTTACGTCGACGCTAGCTTCCACACAGATCTGGATGACTCTAAGTCAAAAACCAGATACGTGTATATTTTGAATGGTGGGGCGGGAAGCTGGTGCAGTTGCAAGCAAAGCGTCGTGGCGGGATCTACATGTGAAGCGGAGTACATGGCAGCCTCGGAGGCAGCGCATGAAGCAATCTGGATGAAGGAGTTCATCACCGACCTAGGAGTCATACCCAATGCGTTGGGGCCGATTACTCTCTTCTGTGACAACACTGGAGCTATTGCCTTGCCAAGGAGCCCAGGTTTCACAAGAAGACCAGGCACATCAAGCATCGCTTCAACTCCATTCGTGAAAATGTTCAAGATGGAGACATAGATATTTGCAAAGTGCATACGGATCTGAATGTCGCAGATCCGTTGACTAAACCTCTTCCGCGAGCAAAACATGATCAACACCAGAACTCTATGGGTGTTCGATTCATCACAATGTAACTAGATTATTGACTCTAGTGCAAGTGGGAGACTGTTGGAAATATGCCCTAGAGGCAATAATAAAATGATTATTATTATATTTCCTTGTTCATGATAATTGTCTATTATTCATGCTATAATTGTGTTATCCGGAAATCGTAATACATGTGTGAATACATAGACCACAAACATGTCCCTAGTGAGCCTCTAGTTGACTAGCTCGTTGATCAACAGATAGTCATGGTTTCCTGACTATGGGCATTAGATGTCATTGATAACGGGATCACATCATTAGGAGAATGATGTGATGGACAAGACCCAATCTTAAGCATAGCACAAGATCGTGTAGTTTGTTTGCTAGAGCTTTTCCAATGTCAAGTATCATTTCCTTAGACCATGAGATCGTGTAACTCCCGGATGTCGTAGGAGTGTTTTGGGTGTACCAAACGTCACAACGTAACTGGGTGACTATAAAGGTATACTATAGGTATCCCCGAAAGTATCTGTTGGGTTGACACGGATCGAGACTGGGATTTGTCACTCCGTATGACGGAGAGGTATCTCTGGGCCCACTCGGTAATGCATCATCATAATGAGCTCAATGTGACCAAGTGTTTGGTTACGGGATCATGCATTATGGTACGAGTAAAGTGACTTGTCGGTAACGAGATTGAACGAGGTATTGGGATACCGACGATCGAATCTCGGGCAAGTAACTTACCGATTGACAAAGGGAATTGTATACATGATTACGTGAATCCTCGACATCGTGGTTCATCCGATGAGATCATCGAGGAGCATGTGGGAGCCAACATGGGTATCCAGATCCCGCTGTTGGTTATTGACCGGAGAGTCGTCTCGGTCATGTCTACGTGTCTCCCGAACCCGTAGGGTCTACACACTTAAGGTTCGGTGACGCTAGGGTTGTAGAGATATTAGTATGCGGTAATCCGAAAGTTGTTCGGAGTCCCGGATGAGATCTCGGACGTCACGAGGAGTTCCGGAATGGTCTGAAGGTGAAGATTTATATATAGGAAGTCCAGTTTCGGCCATCGGGAAAGTTTTGGGGGTCATCGGTATTGTACCGGGACCACCAGAAGGGTCCCGGGGGTCCACCGGTTGGGGCCACCTATCCCGGAGGGGCCCATGGGCTGAAGTGGGAGGGGAACCAGCCCCTGGTGGGCTGGTGCGCCCCCCTTGGGCCTCCCCCTGCGCCTAGGGTTGGAAACCCTAGGGGTGGGGGCGCCCCACTTGGCTTGGGGGGCAAGTTTCCCCCTTTGGTCGCCGCCCCCCCTTGGAGATGGATCTCCTAGGGCTGGTGCCCCCCTAGGGGCCCTATATATAGTGGGGGGAAGGGAGGGTTGCAGCACCCCAAGTCCCTGGCGCCTCCCTCTCCCCTCGTAACACCTCTCCCTCTCGTTGGAGCTTGGCGAAGCCCTGCCGAGATCACTGCTACTTCCACCACCACGCCGTCGTGCTGCTGGATCTCCATCAACCTCTCTTTCCCTTGCTGGATCAAGAAGGAGGAGACATCTCCCCCAACCCTACGTGTGTTGAACGCGGAGGTGCCATCCGTTCGGCGCTCGGTCATCGATGACTTGGATCACGACGAGTACGACTCCCTCAACCCCGTTCTCTTGAACGCTTCCGCTCGCGATCTACAAGGGTATGTAGATGCACTCCTCTCTCTCGTTGCTAGATGACTCCATAGATTGATCTTGGTGAAGCGTAGAATTTTTTTTATTTTCTGCAACGTTCCCCAACAGTATGATCATGTATATAGGCATCACGTCTGAGACAAGTAGACCGACTCCTGCCTGCATCTACTACTATTACTCCACTCATCGACCGCTATCTAGCATGCATATAGAGTATTAAGTTAATGAAAACAGAGTAACGCCTTAAGCAAGATGACATGATGTAGAGGGATAAATTCATGCAATATGATAAAAAAACATCTTGTTATCCTCGATGGCAACAATACAATACGTGCCTTGCTGCCCCTACTGTCACACTAGGAAAGGACACCGCAAGATTGAACCCAAAGCTAAGCACTTCTCCCATTGCAAGAAAAACCAATCTAGTAGGCCAAACCAAACTGATAATTCGAAGATACTTGCAAAGATAACCAATACATAAAAGAATTCAGAGAAGATTCAAATATTGTTCATAGATAATCTTGATCATAAACCCACAATTCATCGGTCTCAACAAACACACCGCAAAAAGAAGATTACATCGAATAGATCTCCACGAGAGAGGGGGAGAACATTGTATTGAGATCCAAAAAGAGAGAAGAAGCCATCTAGCTACTAACTATGGACCCGAAGGTCTGAGGTAAACTACTCACACTTCATCGGAGGGGCTATGGTGATGATGTAGAAGCCCTCCATGGTGGATGCCCCCTCCGGCGGAGCTCCGGAACAGGCCCCAAGATGGGATCTCGTGGGTACAGAAGGTTGCGGCAGTGGAATTAGGTTTTTGGCTCCGTATCTGATCGTTTGGGGGTACGTAGGTATATATAGGAGGAACAAGTACGTCGGCGGAGCAAGGTGGGGCCCACGAGGGTGGAGGGCGCGCCCTAGGGGGTGGGCGCCCCCCACCCTCATGACCGCCTCGTGGCTTTCTTGACGGAGGGTCCAAGTCTCCTAGGTCTTATCTGGTGAGAAAATCACGTTCCCGAAGGTTTCATTCCGTTTGGACTCCGTTTGATATTCCGTTTCTTCGAAACTCTGAAATAGGAAAAAAAAAACAGCAATTCTGGGTTGGGCCTCCGGTTAATAGGTTAGTCCCAAAAATAATATAAAAGTGGAAAATAAAGCCCAATAAAGTCCAAAACAGTAGATAATATAGCATGGAGCAATAAAAAATTATAGATACGTTGGAGACGTATCAACGGCCTGTGTAGCTCGCCTCCCGTCCAAGCGTTATTTACTTCTATTGTTGCATTTCTATTTTCACCGTTGTTCACTTTCTTCCGTCTTTAGCTGAGTTTTATAAGCAAACCACCCCACTTGTAACCAACATCGATTATTTTTGTTGAACAACTCTACCTACACTTTACACCTAATAGAGCATATACCAGTTGGATTCCTATATCAAGTTGCGCCGACGGGACGGTGCACGGTGCTACCTCGGCACCATGTTGAGTTCAGCTCCAGCTACATAACAACCACTGTGAGCTCCTTCCTACTCCTTTGTGTCGTGTGTCCTGGCCATCGAGCTACAGTTGATCTTGTGCTAGCCATCATGCCGGGGATCTTGTGTTGTATATGGTGATGATGGTCATTTGGTGATCAACGGTTGATGCCCGAGTCCTTGTGATGTTCTAGGATTTGTGGTTGTTTCTCTAGTAATTGTGTAGGTTTATGTTAATGACTAATTGCTTTCTTGTGGTCACCATTTGACTAGCTTGGCTCAGTGGATCAAAGCTATTGTTTATGGTTATATTTATGGTGATATCATTTGTACATGCTAGGGTTACTTGATGGCTCTCTGACTTGTTGGACATGATGTAATTGAACCATGAGTCCCATGGTTAGCTCAGCTTGGTTGCCTAGCTACCATTGGTGTGTTGTGTGCTCGTATGTGCTCTATACATGGCTAACTGCTGTTTGAGGTATACTAGATGGATATTGTTTGTTTCTGTAGAACATATGATGCACTACAATTTATGATACATTAAGAATAGACCTCTACACATGCTTTGGTTGACCATGCACATGATTTGTCCTGTTTAATTTGACTGGACATGCAACTTGAATTTTTGTTTCATATGGCCATGATTCCTGGTCTATTAATTTAGTATAGCACATGATCAAGTATTAGCATATAGCTATAGTTTTAGTTACAGGGTTATAGCAGGACTAGCTCTTCTTACTGTAGATTTTCCTTTATTTGGGACATAAATTCAGAATTTTTATTGATTCGTAGGACAAAATCGAAGTCTTATAAGTTATAACAATGAAAAGGACTAATAGTTAATATTTGCTCCCTTCCCTCCGAACTATAAGATGTTCTAACCTTTTTTTTCTGATACAAAGGTGAATGTGAAATGTGTTCCACGAACCAATCTGGAAAAAAAAACCGTAATCCGCACATCCTCCCGGTCCCAGCAGCCCGCGCCTCCCGTCGGCGCACTCGCTCCTCCCCGGTTCCTCGGCGCCGCTCGCTCCACCCCGTTGTCTCTCGCGCGCAGCCTCGCTTGCCTCCCCCCTCGTCGACCGAGCCGGCCGCGGGTGCGCCCGCGCCCCCACCGTTGCTGTGGCCTGCTGGCCGCACGCGCCCGCGTCCTGGTCCCCGCCTCGCCGTCACCGGAGTCGCGCTGCGCCGCTCGCCTCCCTGCCTGAGCCCTCGTGCCCTCCTCCTCTCTCCTGCCCTAAATCGGTTCTGCGGGTTGCCGAATACGCATGTCGTCCACCTCCTGCCTAGCCCCTCTCGCTCCACGGCTCCCCTGCGGTAGGGTTAGGCTCCCACCTCCCTCCGCCGCCGCCGAGAGGCCATCACTCGGATTTAAGCCTCGCGGGGCTGCTCCCACCAAGGTAAGGCCGAAACGACCCCCTGCTCTGGGTTCAGCCGTTTGACTTCGATTCTGCGTAGCCGGTCGTGGTTGTGTGCCGCAGTTTCAGCAGCCAAGCCTTGTATGGGTATCACAGTGCTCGGTTTTGTATCTGCAACATTGCTATCCACACGGCCAATCTGAATGTCATGCCCATAAGTTTGCTCTGTTAGTGTCAAAATGGCATGCTGCTTGCGGTAATTTGATATATTTTTTTTGTTTCTTGTGTTCGTGTGCATTTAGGGATGGAGGCCGGTTCACATCTCGTGCTTCAGGCAGGAGCAAGACGTGTCAACAACATCTGATGATGGCACCGGCTTCAAGTACAATGAGCAGGCAGAGATCTCAGGGGACCCTGATCTGAAGGAGGAAGACGGTGGAAGCCCCAACACGGATGATCAGAGTTATGTAAATGGAGACTGGTTTGTTAGAACACAGAAGGTTCGTCTGGTTTATTTTTCGCATTACAACTTCATTGTGTTTCGACAAATAGGAATTTCAGATGTAAATTATATTAGGTTGATACTGCAAAATGAAGCACAGTATTATGATACGGTACAATACAAGTAAAACTACCAGTTTTTATGCTCAGTTGCTCACTTGAAATACTATTTGAGAGCTTAAGAGATAAGATGGCAAAACATTTTTCATGATCAATAAAGTAGACATCGTGAATTACTTTGTCAAATTGAGTTACTGAATCACATCGTTTCTACTAGCATTAACTGGAGGCGTCCTGATAACAAAATTAGTTGTTGCACTTGAATTGATTTTCTTACCGATATAGACATGTGCTTTTCTCTGTTTGTGTGGTGCCAGTCAATGTGTGGACCGAAGGAAAATAGATATCGTTGTGCATGTTTCTTTCCCTGTGCTACTCTATTGGGTTGCATGTCTATCTGAGTTTATAAGGAACCTTTTGGATGACCACTTTATCATATCAATGTTTAATAATATATAGGAAAAATGCTTGTTGTTTATAAGTTTATGAATACCTGCCATTTTTGGGCCTTGCACTACACTTTCTCATCAAGCCCAGTTATTTTATGATATGATATCTTGCACGTTCTCTCACAAGTATATCTAAATCCTAATATTCTCACTGCCCAAAAACTAAATAAATCATAATACTCTTCTTTTGTGTTACTCTCGTTGCAAACATTGTGGGATGTGTGCTTATTTGGCAGAATATTCTCATCTTATCGTTCATATACTTTGAAATTAGTTGCCAACTATCATTGGATATTTGATTGGTTCAGGCGTTCATATTTGTTCGGTACTAGTGTCTAATTTACTATCACTTCTGTTCCGAATCATAAGACGTTTAGGATATTTTAATATGGACTACATACAGACTGAAATGAGTGAACAAACACACTAAAACACGTCTATATACATCCGATTCAGAAAAAAAAAGTTAGAACATCTTATAATTCAGAACGAAGCGAGCAGATGTAACTGTTAGTCCTTTTCATTGTTAAGACTTCAATTTTGTCCTATGAATCAATGAAAATTCTGAATTTATGTCCCAGATAAAGGAAAATCTACAGGAAACAATATTCAGATTTTGGAATGGGCGCTGGGCGGTACCTTGGACTGGACAAACAATTGCCCAGGTTAGTTCTCTACTTATTCTATTATGTTTTGGTGTTATCGGGCATCCATTTTGCTAATTCAGCAGATATCTTCTGGATATCCTACGGGATGTAGAGCCAGCTGTTGTTTTTCTTGTAACGTAATCCGTCTCTGTTAGATTTTCTGTATATGGACACAGACATATTAAATGTGAATCTGATCTATAAGATGCCGAACCCACTTGGATACTTTATTTTGGATATGATATGAGACATCAGACAGATATTAATATTGCCCTTATGTGTCCACCTATGATTTTCGTAGTCTGTAGGAGATCTTATAAGTTATAACAAGGTACTCTGCATTACTATAATGTTCTGTTTAATTTTTTGTGTCGTCCCAACTGAGTTCCTGTGTGGGACATGCTATTCATGCATAGCACCCCGCTTAGAATTTTGCCGCTTCCTCTTGTTAAAGGGCTAACAGGGATGGGGGACGACACAACAAGAATTACATATCGTGTCACTCGCCTTTGGGCCTCTAATTCTAATGTGGGACTAAAGTCACAACCACAACACAGGGGCCACTCCAAACAGGATGGGTATAAAAATACGTTCCCCTCTAAAGAAAAATAAGACATGATGCATGTGCTAGCATATTATGTACATATATAATAGAAAGGAATGGATGACTGTTCTTGCTGGTTATTGGTTGTCTTTCTAAAAGATATCAGTTAAACAGGGAATGTTGATTGAATGTAATGTTCTCTTGGCAGTTTACATGAATTTGTATTAAGGGTAGCCAGTTATACTTTTTGAATACAGGTCATGTTTTTGTGGATTGCGACATTCTGGCTCGTGGGTTCCTGGATAGTGCCATTCTTGGCTCATGCTGCTGGCTTTAGCAAGGAAACATTGACACACAGAGGACAAGCATTATATAGCCTCGTGACGGACATAACTGAAGGCCTTGCTGGGATTGCTATCCTTCACCAGTGCCTTGGTAGATTCCGTCCCCTTCCTCCAGGCTGGTTTGAGTTCAAATTAAAGGGCAGATGGCATTGGGATGTAGCGTTGGGGTGCCTGTTATTCCCACTGGTGAATTTGCTTTCTCACATCAACATCAGCCTAGTTCATATGTCATCAGGGCCAGTCGCCGGGGTATCCAGTGTAGAGCAATCCATTGTGGCCCGTGACCCGGTGGCAATGGCCTTGTATGCAGTGGTAGTCACTGTATGTGCACCTATATGGGAAGAGATTGTATTCCGTGGTTTCCTTCTCCCATCTCTAACACGATACATGCCTCTTCCGTGGTCGATCCTGCTAAGTGCCGCGGCGTTTGCGCTGGCGCACTTCAACGTGCAAAGGGTGTTGCCGTTGATATTTCTCGGGGTTGTGATGGGAGGCGTCTTTGCCAGATCACGCAACCTATTGGCATCGATGGTGCTTCATAGCCTTTGGAACGGTTTTGTATTCCTGGATTTGATGAAATGAGCTATGAAGCTATTGTTGTCTAGATTTCGATGTCTCCTATCGAGTTTCCTCCTTCCTTTGTGTTTTCATTTTGCATGGGGAGTATATAAAGAAGCTAACGAAGGGTGGTGGTCAGGTTGTTTTATGTGGAGAATAGATAAACAGAAGACAGCATGTTGAAGATTTTTGTGTAGGGGTCAGATAGCTATAGGAATTGTGCCCAGAAGCATGTTTCTTACTTGTGTAAATTGTATACGCGTGGGAATAATTGCCTCGTGTATATAATTCCCCATTCATATGTAATTGTGCATTTTATTCTTGATTATGTGCCTAGAAATACAAATTCCTTGGTATATCTTTTCCAGTGACTTGCCTAGCTCTCATGATGTCTCTGTCTTGAAAATTGTACCACGTTTTGAGCTAAACAACCGTGACAAATTCTAAATTCCAGATAGATTATATTTGGTCTATCACAATACCGGGAGAAATGTCGTACTCCCTCTAGTTTAAGTAAGCTATACATACGCGATAATTCAAAATGGTGCCCAGGCTCATCTGCTTTTGGTGAAACAGTAAATTTGAAAAAAAAATAGCAAACAAATTTAAGAAGTTCTGAAATTTTTACACACAAAAAATGAGAGAATTTTCTGAGTGCGTGCAAAATTTCAAGGTGTTTCGACATTTGATGAGCTCGTGGTGAAAAAACAAAATCCGGTCTACACGGTGCACTAGTTGAATGTTTCTTTGACAAGCCAAATTTGTTATTTTTGGCACGAACATCTCAAATGTCCAAACACCTTGAAATTTGGGAGTTGAAATTTTCAGATTATTTTGAACATTTTTGCTATTTTTTTTGGTTTTACTGTTCATCGACTAGTGCAGTTGAGCCTGGGTGCAGAATCGTTGCACTTGTATATACATTTTAAAATTTCCAATCAAATTATCTACCCCCTTCGTTCCTAAATATAAGTCTTTGTAATGATTTTACTATGAACCACATACAAATGTATGTAGATGCATTTTAGAGTGTAGATTCATTCATCCGTATGTAGTCCATGGTGCAATCTCTACAAAGATTTCTATATAGGAACAGAGGGAGTAGAACGATATCCACAATCAAATTTCTACTCCGAGTAAAAGTTTTGACTAAAGTTTTGACTGAAAATAAGATGTGCCCCCTCCCCAGCTTATATTCTAGAAGTCCAACCTAAAATTTGGGGGCAACTTGTTTCCACAGCCAGCCATAACCTCCAGAAAAACTGGCCCTTAGCACCTGGAATCAATTGCCATAAACTATAGGATCTTCTTTCAAATTCTGCAGATACAGATGGTTAAAATATGTCAGCTTTTTGGTTACGTTGTGTGCCTTTTAATTTTTGTTTCTGCTGATGAAAGCACTGAGTGGGGGCATCATTGGCTAACCATCTACTCCCTATCTGTCATCAACCAAACGACATCGAACTTAACATGCCATGCATATTCACATTACAAACGTAACATCAGTCCGTCATCTACAGAGACGAACGTTAGCGGCTGTCCTGACCATTTTCTGTCAAACCTCTCCCACAGAAACTATCAGCCATACAGAGCCTACGGTTCTGGGGAAAAACATACAAAACCTACATACAAGATACAACAATGCTTGGACTGTAATCCACGACCAACAAGATCTCAGCTGCTTTGGCTCTCCGCTCCTTGACCTCCTCCAACTGATGAGAGTACATCTTCTGAATCGACGACCACCTAATAAATGCCATGCAAACAAAATAAAGTCAGCACCGAATATGGCTAGAACTGTAGGCACCTTACTCGAGATGCACTAACTTGCTGCAGGTGGTTCATCAGGGCTCCATGTAGCAACTTCTTGAGCCTATCACACTGATCAGCACTGTGGCCAGCACTTTGCATCTCCTCAAGCTGACACCAAAACCTCTCGACAGTGGTGTACGGGAACCAGGCGGCCGACATCTTTTTGCGGTGCAGCACGTCCATCGGTCTCTGGAAAAGAGATTCCAAAGGGCATAAATTTCTACATGTACTCATTAAGGTCTTGTATTTAGATATTTCAGGCCATCAATCCATTACCGATGAAGCAAAAGAATCCAGGTACTCCACCAACAAGCTGGCTGCTTCTGTGTGCCGGCCATAATTTGTATATAGTCGAAATAATGCAGCTGGATCTGCCTCTTTGCCAGACATTCCCCATGAAATCATCTTATTTCCACCCTTGGTGGTCTAAAGACACAATGAGCAAAACAAACCGATGGTCACAAGTGTCAAACAATAAAGTCAACCAAACTAATGGGCTATACAACAGGAAGTCACCTTGAACATCTGAACCAGCCAAAGAGGTAGCTCAATCTCAGGATCAGTGTAAAGAAGTGTTTCAGCAACAATGACAGGCAGCCTCGGATGCAAATCTTTATATTTATCCTGCACAATGAGGACGCAAGTAAATTAACTGTAATATGTGCAGTTCATGGACAAGCTACATTCGTACTTTTATTTACTAGCACGAAAGGCTTGGCCTAGTTTCAGGGAGAACATATAGGCAAGTTTCAGCAGTACAGCGATAGGTTAAGCAGGTGTCAGTTTATTTTCTCCAAAATCAAAGAATTTCAGTATGTCACATTTTCCAGTTATGATTGCTGACAGAACAATTACCGACCAACAATGGTGGTTACTAGGTGGGGAAACAAGGTCAGGTGGTGGTCTGTTGTGTCAATGCAGCAGCACAAAAGTAGTACTCCCTCCGTCCCAAAATATAAGAGTGTTTTTGACACTACACTGTCAAAAACGCTTTTATATTATGGGACAGAGGGAGTACTTTTCATTTTGCTGTTGTGATCATTGTTACCAGGATACCAGGTTAACCTGGCCAATGAACGGGGTCACAGAACGCAGCAATCTCTGAGACACTAACTTTAAATGAGGAATTTGACGCCAATGAATCCAAGTGGATGACCCAGTTACTGAACTATAGGGGTACCAAGTGTATCTAAAAAATAAAGGATAAACGAAACGGAAGGGGAATGTTCTCGCCTTCTAGGAAAAGTAATGGAAGTAAAATGAAATAAGATTAAGAAAAGGAGAATAATCTTGCAGCTGGGCTTGCTTGGCCCAATTTCTCTTCCCTCCACAACACAACAGACCCTGCCTGCTCCCTGGTCCCCAACAAAACCGCTGCACGGCACCGGGCAGCAACCACCCAAGTCTGACATTGCTGTTGTGCCAGTTGAGGCCTGGACGGTCGAGGTCGTGTGACCATTCCAGATATGCAGCTACGGCAACAACTTGAGCAACGGTGACAACTAACAGACTTATATCTCTTCCTCCCAATCATCCTGTCCACTCTGACAGGGATACATTGCGGCAGAAATCTAGAGTGCCATTGACCCATGCCATGACACAGGAAGCACGGATCAGGGTCGTGGGTCGCAGCATCGAATAAAGATGCCGGTGACTTTGGTTATGACTGCTCTCAGTGGTCAACAACAAAATAAACTTCCACGTAATACTTAGGAGGTTTACTTAACCTAGTATGGGATGAAGCTCATTTCTTTTGAAAAAATCACTTTAGTTGTACAAAATAAAACACAGGCAGAACAAAAATACACATACCAAATATAGTTCAAGAGTTTCCCACTGGCAACTTCCCTGCACTTGATGGGCCACAGCAATAGTCTTGCTATTGCCATCCCATCCATCATCCTCGGAAGAAGGCAGAAGTAGCAGCTGTTGAGTGTCAGTCAAATTTCTCCTGTAATAAGGTGAAAAGAATTTTTTTCCCTTAGTATACAGCAGTTACTATAATCTATAGTCATACATGGCCGATTAGATGGAAAGTTAAAAACCAGAAGAAAAAATACAGTTAAACGCACCCTGAGTTGCCTACTCTGTTTGGGCAGCATTGCTGTGCAATAGCTGCAAAGACACGCTCCAATTCTCTATCATAGAAAAGTACAAACAACATCAACAGTCAGATTAGTTCACAGACGTAAAAGTGATGAACAAGAATTTATACAAGTAAAAGGCCAAGGGAAAAGAAGGTTATGTATCAGAGTACCAATCCACCTTTTCATTCCTGACTCCTTCCAAAATTTCAGCACGATGGTGAATGCCAGGTCATACAAATTCTCATTTACAAGAATGTCAGTCAAGGCTTCGATAGAATAGCTTTCTGCAGTACCACAAAAATGAATTGGCCACAGCTTGTTTAAATATTGATCTTCAAGATTGATAAATGTGTGTGTGATTAGTTGGGCACGTACCAGAAATTTTAGATTTAGAATTTACAGTACTAAGCATATAAAGTGCTTCTGTTAGTGTGTATTCCTTTTCAAGAATTTCAATGTCAACACAAAACTGCAATGTAGAGAGTTCTGAATCTGTGCCAAAAGCAGCTGTATACAGGAAACAAAGTTTAATCAAGCACATTGTTGTTGACAGGTATGAACTAAACAGGAATTGGGAGCTTAAGTCAACATACAGTTCTCCATCAAAAGATTACGAGGCTTTTTGCTTGGCGAGATTTGATCATCAGCTTCACAAATCGAATCGAGCCAGGCACATGAGGGTTCAACAAGCTGCAACGAGTTGATAGCAGTAGACAAAGCATGCAACTTCTCTTGTAATACGTGAGTGAGTTGGCGGCCTCCACCTGCTTCCCCCTCTCTACTCAATCTAACAAAATACCTGTACATGCATCCAGCTGCCTTCCTCCAATTGTTCCTATAAGCTTCAAATGAATAAAGGACTTTGTATAGATTTGGTTTAGAAGATAGATCTGAGCGCTCAGCCTGGCAAACAAAAAAACAAACAAATGACAGTCTGTGCTAGACAAACATATGTTGTGGTTAAAACGGTAATTATATGCACCAACCTTCCAGAAGAGCTCTTGCTCCACCTTTTCCACCAAACCAGTGAACGGTATCTCACCATTGCAAATGACCTTGATTAGACAAATCCAAAATAAGATATGATTGCACCAAATGTCAGAACAGGATGTGGCACACAGTTCGGTGTACTCAAATGTGCAATAACCAACCTACAAGTCTTATAGCACATATACATGGATGGCTGGTTAACAGCTGTAATGTACATTAATGGGTGTATATGGACATCAGGCAGAAGAAGTGGTTAATTTTATTCACCAGGTGCAAGGAAGAATAAAGGTAAACAAACAATGGAACAATGTCAAACCTTAGTCTCGCCAAGCTCACAAAGAACTATGATGAAACGCCTCAAGCAGACATACTTGCTATCATCATCTGGATTTGAGATTATAGCACAATACGCATCACGGAAGTTTTTCAAATCTAAGCTGTACTTGAATACATTGGCCCATAGCCGTCCTTTAATCATCGCTGTAGTCTCTGGGAGATCCTCGACTTCACTTCCATTGTCCAAATCAACAATGCTATCAACTTGTTCAAGAGCAGCGAGAGCAAACTGGCATGCTCCCTCCCTCATTGAGTTTTGCTCAAAAATTTGCATTGCCCACTCGTAGTAATGAAGCCTCCATAAAGAAATAGACCTGCACTCCCCTGGAAAATCCAATAAAAAGTCAGAATATGGTTGAAACGGATTTACACTGCATGCAAGGTCAGGAAAATGAAGTCACCGGAAATTTGAAACCCTGTTTCTGAAGAGAACTTCTTCAGCGCCTTCGGAGCTTCTTGCCCAGATGCAGCTCTGTTATTCTCCCCAAGCACGACATTAACACCATAGAATTAATTAGTCAATGGCCCAATACAGAACAAGATATTAGAAATGTGAAAGAGATAAAACCAGATACACATATATATTTAAGCATTTTGCTCATGATGATTTTTTGCCTTTTCTCCACGGTTTCCTTCTTGAATTTTGGATTCCCATCCTTCCCCTCAAAAGCCCCCAAAAAAATTGCTGCAATTTTTATCACAAGGGTGATCCTAGCCATGATATTTGATCTGATGGGAGAAACTAATAGTTGGTGCTGCCTCAGTTCTACATTAATTTACCAGCTCCATAAGATACTGTATAGTACTCCCTCTGTAAACTAAGACCTTTTAGATCACTATAAAGTAGTGATCTAAAAGGTCTTATAGAAGTTTACAGAGGGAGTAACTCACAACCAAGAACATCACAACTTCACAAGTAATAAAGATTTCCTCGTAGTATTGAACATATATCATCATGAAACATGTGCCCTTCGGAAATCTATTCACGGGTCCACAGAGTAAATGCCCTAAGAAGTAGCATAGCAGAAGGTAGTACCTAAAGAAACATCTGATGGCTTCCTGAACCTTGGATTCTCTCAAAACAATGTTTGCTTCATCATGTGCAAGCATCAAAAGGCAAAATCCACTGAGATGTAGGCGAGCCAAACATGCAATATCAGTATCCTGATCAGTTTGGGATGCTCTCGCATAGCCCAAGTATGTTTCAAGAATGCCCAGCAGATTCTTATGTAGAGAGAAAATCGTAGAAAGATAAATTAGCATTAACATCACGACAGATTAAATATATCTAATGACTTTCAGGACCACAAGCAGAAAAAATAATACCTGAGCAGCTTCATATTGACCATGTCGGATGAGAACTGCTGCCAGATTTATTGTGGAACCCAAGAAGCTGTCTACACGGTCAACACTATTTCTGCACATAATCGAACTGCTAAACCTCCTGACCAAGTTGATCACCTCGGTTGGACTAGGAAAACAAGGTGACAGATCATCCCCTTCCGCAGATTTAGGAAAATCAAGCAAACAAGCCAATGTAAAATCAGAGGATCCAAGCTTTCTGTGCAAAGACAGCTCATCGGCTATACCTGTCAAGATAAGCAAAAACAATAGTTTCTTAACTCGAAATTACATAAAAAATGTGCCCGACTACACATATTTACAACATATGTATAGACTGCAATACAAGTTGAAGATGAAAACTGTATCCTACTTGCAGAATGTACAGTGCCTCTACTGGCAGAAAATAATTAAGAGCTAGCCCCTTTGCAAGCAAAAAGATAGAACAAAATACCTACTTAAATGATTAGACAAAATCACCTAATACATACTCCCTCTGTTCCTAAATATAAGTCTTTTTAGTGATTCCAATACTGACTACATACGAAGCAAAATGAGTGAATCTAAACTCTAAAATACGTCTATATACATTTGTATGTAGTCCTTACTGAATCTCTAAAAAGACTTGTATTTAGAAACGGAGGTAGTAGTTTCTTAGCCATCTATCTGCAAGGTTTATGCTCCAAGTCATCTCATCATATTCCAGTTATTAATATGGAATTATAAATGTTAGGTTGAACCGTTGAAGGCGTATTACAACACAATAAGGTTCTGATCATTAGTTTAGGATTTGCAGGGAGTTACATGCTTAATAGTGTAGTACTGGCATTAAAAAGGTAGAATGTGTTAGCAGTAACTATGTCTTTTCTGCATATATAAATTTGTGATTAACCAAAAGCAGAACATTGCTCTCCATCGAGTTAAAACATGGCACCCTCGTCCTCAATTTTGATCTACAGTCACACAGACATGGATAACAATTCATTCTTTAGATGGATAAAAGAAACAATTTTCTGATCACTTGCAAAGGCAATACATAGTAGGTTAATTGGCTTCGCAGTCTTCTAATGCAGAGTCCTCAATAGCAATAAAGGCTAGGGTGTGCATTGTCCCATTAAACACAGCCACTATACCCTGAACCTTACACATATGCCATTTTTCACTTTAGAATAAATCCAAATGGCATACCCATAGTCCTTTTACATGTACTTCTTATGAAATTATTTTGTCATAAAAGAGCAAAATGGAATACTCATGATTGTGGAAAAGCCACTGATAAAAAAATCACCACGTTAAACAAAGTGTAAGAACACAACTGTTTCTTTTAGGCAACTCTTACCTAGCTGGAGGGAAGAAAGTTGATAGCTGAAATCCTCGATGGTTGGTGGTGTGGTTGGTGAAATTCCCACAAAATGGAGAACGATCCACCGTCCCAATATGTCTTGAATCATTGGAAACAACTGCAGTTTGATTCTAGCAACATCGCTTTGCAGCAAGGAGACCTGATTTAAAATTTACCTTATCAAAGGTTGCTCACATTCTTAATAGCTTGTGCTCTGCTTGATTTGTACTTCAACAACACAGAGACCAACAGATCCAAGAAATTAAGTGCTCATACTCTCAGTAACAAAATCTATTCAAGAACAGATGACTTTTGGGATATGGCAAGAATGTCCAAGAAGCAATTTTAACCGATACTCTTTTTGTATGAACATGCAAGCAAAACAATTTAAATTCATATATTGTGAAAATGTGTTTTATGACAATCAAAGTAACTATTTCTATATTGCTAGTCAAAATTGGACAAGTTGATTGCATGCTTTGTAAAACATCGTCTATTCCTGAATTGAGGTAGTATATATCTCCATACTATAAACGGCAGTCAATTGAGTACTTAGCGGAGATTGTTGTTTTGTGATATGAAGACTAGTTGCAGAGGTGGCAAAGTTGAAAGCCGCATATGTACAGCAGACAGAAATGTTGAGACCCTAAAAAGATAGCATACCTGCCCACCGACACCAACCAAATAACTGAGGAACAGAAATAGATCAAAAGCAGCCTCAAACATGGTTCTTGCAACCTGTGAAGTAGCCTGAACCACTAAGGCAGAATTTACATTACAAAGTCTTCTCAATTCAAACTCTTGTATAGTGACCTTTGTGTCCAAACACTTCATGAACTTATCAATCACATCAAATACAGCCGACCAGGATGTGGATCTTGATTGCAACTTATGGAAAGATAGTAGCATCTCAACAGAAAACTTCCTTTGGCTTTTGTGAGCCGTCTGCCTTCTTTCTACATAAGCATCTGTTCCAAGCAATGTAATGAGGGGCGACGAAGATTGAGGACTGAACCCACTCTCTAGAATCTTTAATATCTGAGAAGTAACTTCATCTGGTGATATAACAGAACTGATGAGGGACTCGTAATATATTGCAGCAGAAGATCTCCCAAGCAAATGGTTTATATGGCCCATGCACCTGAGAACTTCAATAAGGGTTTCACCGTCAGTATCATTCGATAAGTTCATCCCAAGGCCAATGAAATTTCCCAAGTCATCAGAGGAACCTGATATGTTAAGCTAGTTAGTATCCCCTCATAAATGATGAGTTGAAATTTCAGTAAGAGATGTCAAATGCTAGGGCAGAAACATACCATAAATAAGTTGCTCCACACCCTCCAGACAACGGAAGAGAGAAAATGAACCCTTTCTAATTAAACCAAACACTTCACTGTTCGTATCAAGAAGCAACCCATATGGCCTATTATTCCAGCACCAGTTGTGGAGATACCGTGAAGAAAACTTCTTCCAGTGATAAACAGTAGAACTTGCAACCTGTGAACTTCCCTACATAAAAAAGGTGATTATGGAAATTCAGCTATACGCTACAATCAGAAATTAGGAGGCCTAAATGAAAAAATAGAAAAATAGAGTACCTCTTGTTCTATAATGGATAATATTTCTTTCCGTAGCCCACTAGTTGTAAGCGACTGAAACTCAGAATCAGATAGAAACCTTTTGTACTCCAATAAGGTTTCGCGGAGAGCAGAACAGTGGTTCACTCCTGGTTGCAGCAGCCTCCGCAGAAACATGGATGAGATAAAACTGAAACTATGCTCCTACAGGTACCAAAGAAAATTACATGACTAAAGAACATTGGAGACCTCCGCATAGGCATATATCACAAAAGAGGCAAGGTAAATACAAGAAAGAACACTACATAGCCAAAGAATACTGAAGTCTTATGGTATAGATCAAAATACTCTAGCCATGCGAATATGCCATATCAATCTATGACATAATCCGAGAAGACAAATTAAAAACTTGCTAAAAAAATGACGAATTGCCACATGAGTTCAACTTGTCATGGTTGATAGTAGATAGATTTTTTAGCCATTGTCAAAATACAGAAAGTGTAAAAGTTTGAGTGCATAACTAAAAGGTAAGGAAATACATAAATTGCCTGTAAATCTGTGACTCTAAAGAAAAGGTCTAATAGTTGAGACTGTTTGTGATGTTTGGGAATCTCTTGGGAGCAACTAGAACTCTCAGGAAACTCTGGAGTTACTACAAAATTGACATGCACTGGGAATTATTGCAATTTAATAGAGTACAGCACAAGAAAACCTAACAAAATAATGCAAAAAAAGAAGCCCAAAGTTGAAACTGAAGAAGCCATTACCATAATTGCTAAGTTTAAGAAAGAACTGTATCAGCACATGCCAGATTATATAAGAACTATGAATAAACTTAAGGGAATTACATTTACCTTCATAGATGAGAATACTGAATCAGCAGTCCAAACCAAATCGTCCAATGCACTCTCAGAACTTTGGAACATTTGCTCACTGATAGCGTCTTCTTGCAGCACATATGAACAAATTTCCTCGCTGATCAATGTCATTTGAAGAAGCAATTCTTTAGTTCATGAAGCGATAATGCAGAATAACCACCAGTTGAAGGATTAAAAGGGGTTAGTGTGACAGCAGACTTACCTATCAGAGTTATACTGCACTATTTCATAGAGCATTGGTCCAACTTCTTTAAGTATCCAAAGCTTTTCCGTGCTTATTTTCAAATCAACGATCTTTCCCTGAGTAAAAGGCAGTATCCATCAACAGGTGAGAAATATTAGCTCCACCGAGCTTCTAACATAATCGCTGAACTACGATAAGTTGCTACAAGCCATTCTACACTAGTTGGTTGCTAAACTCGGGAAGCATATTTCAATAATACAAGGAACCATAATGCAATAAAATTGTCTTTCAGGAAACATATACATTTTAAACTCCACAGTACCAGGATTGACAAGTCCTGAGCTGAATCTCCTGCTGATTTTAAATAGAACTCAAATTTACTGATGCCAATGCCAATAATAAATATAAAACAGGAACTATGGACGCACGAAGGTGATTCCTAGACAGGTACAAGCTACTAAATGCTGGCTTATCTCCTACTTCTCTTTTATTTTTCTGTTGGAGGGTGTATCTGTGTGCGCATTAAGCAGATTTGATTGACTGCAGAGGTTATTCAATAGTGAGCAAGGAAATTCCTCCATAGACCATATGGGTGGTAAATAACTACAAATGGATAGTGCACACTGCACAGCATGAAATAGAAGCTTCCAGTTTTAGTGCTGTCAAAGTCCTAATGCAATTTCCTCGTATATTTTAGAAGGCGGGAACCGAGAAGACCAAATCATCTTAAGGAATATCACGATGAGTGATGCTTTTGAGTACCTCTAGCAAAGGTACAGCAGAAACCGAAGGTTCAGGAGACAACAAGAATCTTTCGCCAGCACCAAAACTGAAGGCATATACACCAATATGATCACAAGCTGGAACCTTTACAATTTCAAAATGCAAACAGTCAGCTACTTCCAGCAACACTGACGAGAGAAATCAATAGTTTCCATCGCATTATGTCATGTGGTCACAACCCACAATCGGCAAAAAGAGAATCATAGTGACTAACATAAGCATGCAAAAATAGCAAAAATCAAACGTTCAAACTGAAGGTCATGGCCCCAGATTCCTTTAATGTGTCGCATCTAGCCATAGAATGCTGGCATGACGAGGTGTATCTATTATATCAGATATCTACTGCCAAGTGCGACAGTTTACCAAAAGGAAAAAAATAATTTCATGGAAACAAAGAAAAATGTTAGCATGCTACTATTGCTAGACATCCAGGTGTAATAATCCATAACAAATAAACTGCGAGCAAACCATATTTAACTACAGGAATCATATTCTCCCACCACTTACTGCCTTTCGGCATTAAGAACTCCACCTCACGCAGCAAAATTTAAGCAAAAATCACCATCAACATATCCTCCTGATTCCTCCATGACCTCAATAAATCTTAAACCCCTATTTGCTGATTTACTCCAACTACAAGTATCAGTGGGCGACTCATGAAGCAGGATGCCTTAGTTCAGAGGTATATGGGCGCACAGTGAGCATGCCAGATAGACCAACTTCAACTCACATTGTGCCTAGAACACTATATTGCCATTTTAAACAGGATTGGTTCTATAACCTAGTGTTTTATTTTGCTTTCATTTTTATATATCAAATGGGAAGTACAGCAATAGAACTTGTGCATTATAGACAAGCTAGTAAATGCAGCCCAGACATCAATATGTGTGCATACCATAGTCCCTTGGTGCAGAACAGCCAAGGATATCAGCTCTTGATCATCATCAGCCTCACCAACCCATAGCCTAGAGGGTTGCCCTGAAGATAAAGAAAAAGGATTCAACTGAAAGGCACTACTCAACAACAAAAGATTCAGATATCCATGCAAGCAAAGTTTAAAACATGTCCTGTTTGTTTGAATGCAATTATGCCAAAATAAAACAGATAATTGCAGAAGCAGCTGCTATAATGTGAGGCAGTAAGAATTAAGAAAGCACACTGACATTGATTCAGAGGACTATTACAGACAAGCCCCACATGATAGCTACTGCCTTCCCCCTTTTTCCCTCATGGTACTTATTTTCCTCCATCATGTAGAAATGGCATGCAGCTCACTAAAATAAAAATGAAGACTGTGCTAGCATCACCAGTAATTACCACTTGGAGAACTACTAGGATATACTTTAGTAGAACAGCTGGAGATAACCAACCATTTGTTCCCAAATCCCAAGGAATAGACCTGTGCATGCCATGGCAGCAGCTTGTGGATCAGATGCAACTTAAGAAGAGTGACTTCAATACTATAGCAGCAACTGACTTCAGAGTCTAGGTTGTGGCTTACATATGCATTACGGTAGCATTACACGAAACGTATATAATGCAAATGAACACTAAGAACCAAATCTTTCAAGAAACCATAATACCATAAATGACACATCAGCAGAAGAAATTTGATCTTTCACGCAATAAATAAAGTCGGCACAGATATTACCTTCAAAATCATCCAAGTGAACGTTATAATTAACAAGTTTCGTCTGACTAGAAATATCCCAGACACGCAAACTTCCATCCAGATGAAGAACAAATAACAACTCCCTCTCATTTACAGTAGCTGTGTCAATATCTTGTACAGGCCCCAGAGCCTTTGTTCTGTTGAAGAAAATAGGCATACATTACACAAACTGATAAGCAAAAGAAAGTGTGACATGATCTGTTGATCTACTGGACAAGTTCTGACAGTGCACAGCATGAAGTATCAACAGTACACCAATCTTCTGCTAGGGCTACTACGGTATGATAGCTTCTAAAAAAGCTATTTAGCTCTGGGCGAAGCCGATGGAACAACAAATGAAGATGACACATTTTCCAGCCGCAATTTGGGTGGAGTTCAGTTGCAGACTTTTTGTTCTCGCTGTTTGGTGGACAAATAAGCACGTACCTCGACATGAGAGTCCACAAACGCCCGATTCCAGCATCATCACGGAGCTCATTGGAGAAACCTGGAGCGGAATATAACATACCAGTTACAAAACCTTGGTGAGAGCAATAGAAGGTATAACCTTCATCTATAACTCATTAAATATGAATAAGCATACAGCCATTTTTTCAATTGAAATCAGAAAACTTGCCTGGTGAACTAGGAGCTAATTTGCCAAGACTGTAACAGCAGATTGACCCATCTTGCCGCCCAATTACTAGACATCCTGGCTTCGCTTTAACAGCTGTAACCTTAGCACTCTGTGTGTGGGTTTGAAGATTAAATCCAACTATGTCATTTTGAGACAGTATTGAACCAGATACATAGGAAAATGGGCTGCGCAAGTTGCACAGAATAGCAACTCCAGAAATAGTGAGCACATATAGCAGATATACAGACTCGCCTCGCCTGGCACCCTGCATTACCATGGAAGAGATTGAGTCTATTGTGTACTGATGTTCTAGATTGACATAAGATATCATAGTTCATAGAACTAACCTCACTTTCACACATAAAAGCGAATGGACATAGCGCCTCCTGGAATACCAAACGCAGCCCAGAGCTTGGGAACTCCTTCAAAGCACAGAGTTCAATGACCTCTAGCACATTTTGGTGTTCTTCGTGAATCCTCCTGTAAATACAGAGACCATCTTCTTCCTTTAGAAAAATGAAATCCACCAGTGAAGCTTTCAGATTAGCATCATTTTCCTGGTCTTTTTAGCCAGTTTATCTATATTAAGAAGCACTTCACCAGGAAGCCAAAATAACATCATGGCTGGTGGCTCTCAAAAATTCTTCAAGGGGTACAGTTCAACACAATCTATCAGTAACAGGATTTATCTTCGATTGCTTTGTCAGATTGTACATATAAATCACTTTGGTTAGGGTATCAAACTATCAGGACATGGCCATTTCTTAGATTAAACATTTCTGCACTAATTTCTTATTGTTATGGTCTACCAGAGCGACAACCATGTCATCGCCATGCTGATTTGATGTACATTACCAATACAGTGTGTCAGGCTAGGCCTCCACTAGACCACTACGATATTGATGGTACAAAGCTCTATGATTAAATTGACACAAACAAATGCAATGGCAATTTCATAAACAAGTCTGCCTCTTCGGTGGAGCTACCACAAACCTAGGGTTTCTCTACGCATGGCAACAACCACACGAACATGGACGTGCAATGCAGTTCTCAGTCCTAACAAAACCTACGAACTGATCACAACCCCTCTTAGCTAAAAGCTTCACGACGCCCAGGTAGCACAACCGAACCACCCAGTCAAACAGAACAAAACAAAAAATGGGGTTGAAAAGCCCGATACAGCACGAGGCGGCGGGGCGAAAGTGGTAGCACGCACCAGGCGAGGTAGCGTTGGGAGTCGCGGCCGGAGGACACGACGTGGCACCCCGAAGCGGCGCGCGGGGGCACGGAGACGAATGGGTCGGCGGGGCTCGCCGGCGCTGGGGAGGGGGGTGAGGGGACGGTGAGGTCGATCCACCGCAGCTTGTCCGAGCCCGTGATGGGGACCTCGGTGCCCGCTATCCTGCAGGAGGTAGAGGTCGCGGTGGCCATGGCGGCCTCGCCGTCGGCGGCGGCGGCGGCGGCGAGAAGGAGGCCGGGAGGGTTTTGGTCGGGGAGTGTGGGTTTTGGGCGGCGACGATGTGGGGAAAAGCTCGGACAAATTTGAGAGCCTGGGAGTTGGGGGCCTGATGGCAGGTTGGGCTTTCGACTTTACGGTCCCTTTAGTCTTTCAGCGATTCTGGCCCGTTTGTGTATATATAAGAGTATTTATTTGGTTATAATATATATCACTTTCAAAGGGAATTTGTAGGATTAAATTTATTTTATTTTTAGTGTCTAAAAGTAAAAGAGCCCATGTGATGTAGGGTGGAACCCTAGGGGCCAATCTTTCATGATTTGAAGGGGAATTTCCGAAGAACACGATAAACACACAAGGGAAAACACGACGAAAACGAGGGGGGACACTCAAAACAACGAGATTCGATTACACATGTGCTAGATCCAAGTACACAAGAAGAGATACATGATCCAAATCCAACAAAAGACGATACAAACGATAGATAATTCTTCCCAATCCGCGAGGAGATGGGGGCTTGAATCCACGAGAGGATCTTCCCTAGACGGGGTCTTGAGTCCACTTGGGGGATCTTCTCCTAGGAGGCCTCGGTCTCCAAAGGGAGTAGTATCAAGTGGATGAGCAATGCTCTATCTCCAAAATGAGCTAAACCAATGCTAACCCTAAAATGGTGGTGGTGGTGGAGGAGGAGGAGTATATGGGCTTCGGCCCTTTCACTGTGCGTAGACATGGGCTGGATGTCTGGGCGTCGGGCGGGATGTTCGGGTCTTCGAGGGGGGCTGGATGTCCGGGCCATGGGGTCGGATGTCTAGGGCCAGCTGGTCAGATCTCGGGTATGTTTTGTGATGGAGGGCCAGATTTCCGGGGCTGGGCCGGATGTCCGGGCAGCTCGGGTCAGATGTCCGGGGCCTGGCCGGATGTCCGGGCCCTGTAGCTTTGACTACTGGGCTGCGGCTGCGGTTGATGCTCCAGGGGCCGGATGTCTGGGGTTGGGGCTGGATGTCCGGGTCCTGGGAGTTGTCTTCGGTCCCTTTCGTCGTTCCTCTTCATCCTTGTACTTGGGGACTTGTCCATCTTCGCGAGCATCCCCGGGAGGGTCTTATTGGTACCTAAGCACACATAGCATTCTGGCTTTAGGTGGTAGCTGAGGGAGTCCTGGACTAAGGGGTCCTCGGGCGTCCGGCCTATTATCAATGGGCCGGACTGATGGGTTGTGAAGATGCGAAGGCCGAAGATTGTACTCGTGTCCGGATTGGACTCTCCTTGGCGTGGAAGGCAAGCTTGGCGATCAACTATGAAGATTCCTTCCTATGTAACCGACTATGTAACCCTAGATCCCCCCGGTGTCTATATAAACCGGAGGGTGTAGTCCGGAAAGGACATACTCATTACCATAGTCATACAGGCTAGACTTCTAGGGTTTAACCATTACGATCTCGTGGTAGATCAACTCTTGTAACACACATATTCATCAAAGATCAATCAAGCAGGAAGTAGGTATTACTTCCATAGAGAGGGCCCGAACCTGGGTAAACATCGTGTCCCCTGTCTCCTGTAACCATCGACCTTAGACGCACAGTTCGGGACCCCCTACCCGAGATCCGCCGGTTTTGACACCGACATTGGTGATTTCACTGAGAGTTCCACTGTGCCGTCGATGAAAGGTTCGATGGCCCCTTCGATCGTCTATAGTGACGCTGTCCAAGGAGAAACCTTCCTCCCCGGACAGATTTTTGTATTCGACGGCTTCGTACTGTGGGCCAACTCGCTTGGCCATCTGAAGCAGATCGATAGCTACGCCCCTGGCCACCAGGTCAGATTTGGAGGCTTGAACTATGTTGCGGATATCCGTGGAGACTTGATCTTCAATGGATTTGAGACCGCGGCGATCGCTCCCCCTCGCTCCAATGAACATGACTTAAATCTATCATCGGACCAGATTCAGGAGATGGTTCCTGTAACTGCTACGGCCTTAGATCCGGAGCAGATTGCACCATCCGAAGCCACAGAGTCCGCGGCATAGGAGCCGCACATAGACTCAACACCAGGGAATATTTGCGTCAACAGAATTCCGGACTCGGTTCTGGCTATAAATTCCGAACCGCATACGCCTGCAGACACCGAGCTGGATCGGTCATCAATCTTCGAGTTCAACGCCGCAGACGTCTTCCAACACTTGCCCTTGGGCCATGTGCTAAATTCATTAAAAAACCTGTCCTTGGCGGGGGACTCACTGTCGAACTATGTTCGGTTCGAACTAGAGGCTGATGATGGGGAATTTCGCTTCCCACCCGCCACCCACTTCATAGCCACTATCGAGGACTTAACCGACGTGCTTGATTATGGCTCCGAAGACATCGACGGTATGGACGACGATGCCGACAAGGAGCAAGGCCAAGCCCCGCCATTCACTGGACGTTGGACGGCCACCTCTTCATACGATGTGTACATGGTTGACACACCTAAAAAAGCTAGCGACGATGACAAAGAAGATCCAGTCGCGAATAAACCTTTAGAGACACAGTCCAAGCGCCGACGCCCTAAACGCCGTTCTAAGCCACGTCGCTCAAAAGATGGCAGCATTGGCACCAGAGAAAATAGTACTTTGGACGACACCGAAAACAATGAAGACCCTGTTGGAGTAGCATCCGAACAGGAGGAACAAGGCAACGGGCAAGTTAACCCTGATAAACAGGCCATGCCAAGTGACCCGGATGACGATAGTTATCGTCAACTCTCCGAGGATGAGCAGAGCCTCGGCAGCAAGGATTTCATTAGGCCTGAGGCACCCCTCGAGCAGGAGCGCTTTAAGCGCCAGCTAATAGCTACTGCAAGAAGCCCGAAGAAAAAGCAGCAACAGCTTTAAGCCGATCAAGACCTACTCATTGAGAGATGGACTAATGTCCTAGCAGCCGAAGAATACGGCCTCAAGCGCCCAGTCAAGAGGTACCCGAAGTGCAGACTGCTACCTCAGTTCGATGAGGAGGCACCGGAGCCCATACCTCCCTCGCGCAATGCGGAACGACCACCACGTGGTCGGGATAGTGCGGCGGACCGACCACCACGCGGTCGGGATAAAATGGCAATTCAGGCCGAACAACAGCCCCGCCCCACTGCATCGTAAAAATAGAGACAAAATAGCTCGGGACCATACATACGACCTTCGACAGGACCTGGACAGTCGAGGAGGACACACCAGATCAATCTACGGATCGCGAGGACGCTTCTCGACTCGGGATGACGGCTACCTATTCGGACGTGACAAACCTAGTCACGCATGGGCCGATAACCGCAGACGAACTCCATCCACTACAAAAAAATACACTTCCGTGATGATATGTGTTTGTCACAGTAGGTCGCATTTCTTGTCATGCATGTACATCCATGAAAAATTTATGACAGAATCAAGATAGTCATACCTGTGCTGTCGTAGAAGTGTTCCATGACATTACCAAAATTATCATCACGGAAGTGTCCACTTCCATGATGATAAATCGCGCGTCACAGAAGTGCTTTCGTCAAGTGAGGGAGTCCTGGATTAGGGGGTGTTCGGATAGCCGGACTATACCTTCAGCCGGACCCCAGGACTATGAAGATACAAGATTGAAGACTTCGTCCCGTGTCCGGAAGGATCTTTCCTTGGCGTGGAAGGCAAGCTAGGCGTGCGGATATTCAAGATCTCCTACCATTGTAACCGACTCTGTGTAACCCTAACCCTATCCGGTGTCTATATAAACCAGAGGGTTGTAGTCCGTAGGACAACCATCATCATACATAATCATACCATAGGCTAGCTTCTAGGGTTTAGCCTCCTTGATCTCGTGGTAGATCTACTCTTGTACTACCCATATCATCAATATTAATCTAGCAGGAGTAGGGTTATACCTCCATCGAGAGGGCCCGAACCTGGGTAAAATAAAGTGTCCCTTGTCTCCTGTTACCATCCGACCTTGACGCACAGTTCGGGACCCCCTACCCGAGATCCGCCGGTTTTGACACCGACATTGGTGCTTTCATTGAGAGTTCCTATGTGCCGTCGCGATCAGGAAGGATGCCTCTTCCCGTCTTTAAAGACGGCGCCATTACAAAAGGAGCCTTGGCTGTCGGCCAAACTCTCCGGCTAGGTGGTTTTCTCGCAACCGCCTGTTCGGCTATTGCGCCGACGGTGACCTCCCGGGTCATCGAAAGCAACCTCCACGTCGGCTCAGAACTCGCCGAGCAATTGGATACGACGGAGCTCTCTTCTGTAAATGAGCTCCTGGATCGCATCGCCGCACTGGGTGTCGCTACAAATTACGACCAGGTTGGGCTTAAACCCGATCTAAGAGAAACTAACCCTCCCCAAGTCACCCACCACGTTGCTGTGGTGGAGACACAATGTGGCGACCCTTCATCTATCTTAAGGACTAGCTACGTCCGAATTCCCGAACCCTCCATGTCGGATATCCGCGGAGGGGAGGATACAATCCAAGACCTGAGCTTAAAATCAGGCAAATCAGATAACATCCAAGACTCCAGATCTCAGAATTCGGAAGTTCTTCGGCCTCCGAACAGCAAACTGGGCGAGGTCTCAGATTTAGCGACACCCGCCCGCCCGATCTTAAGCGATCTTTCCCAAATCAGGCAAATGCCCAAAGAAACAGTACATCATTACTGGGCCAGATTCCTCCTGGTTATGAACAGGATAAAGGACTGCCGCGAGGGAGACGCAATTTCAATCTTTTGAAGTAACTGCACGGACAAGGGAATACTCAACGCCGTAAGTCATCGTAATATTACACGCTTTGCTGACTTGGCGTCCATAGTACAAAAGTACTGTGCGATGGAAAGTGCTTGGAAAACCGAAATAAAATTTTGGGATAATCCGGCCTTGAATAGCAATCCTGTCCGAATTAAGAGGGCGCACCACAGTAAGGCACCCGGACTAAATACCAAAAAATCAAAACCCTTTAGAGGGCATGGAACCGTACTGGAAAAGTGGCTAGATGGACCCTGCAAAATTCACAGTGCAGAGGACGCCACCCCAACTCACAGCCTCAGGGCATGTTGGATACTCTGGCAGGTGGCCAAAATTGGCGAGGACCTCCTAATTCCAGAGGTCGAAGGAAACCAGCCCGAGAATTTCAGTTCCGTTCTCACGGTGTTTGAGACTTTCGCATCGAATAACATGCGAAAAAGAACACTCCGCAGCCTCACTGAAGTCTATCAAGTAGCGACAATAAACCCATGGAGCAATACTGCTATCACCTTCAACGCGAGTGGCGAACCTAAATTTCGAACAGCCAGAGCACCAGCTGCATTGGTCCTCAGTCCCGTAGTGGACAGCTGTCGCCTCGCAAAGGTACTCATGGACGGAGGCAGCGGATTGAACCTCATTTACGAGGAAACCCTCCAAAAGATGGAAATAGACTGGAACCGCATTGAGCGAAGTAGCACAACCTTTAGAGGAATAATCCCCAGTCAGGAAGCGCGCTGCACCAGAAAGATCACACTAGATGTGGTATTCGGCACGCCGGATAATTACAGGTCCGAACAGATCACATTCCAGGTGGCCGCGTTCAAAAGCCGATATCACGCTATACTAGGACAGGAGGCTTTCACAGTTTCCCAAGCTATACCCCATTACGGGTACATGAAGCTTAAGATGCCTGGGCCAAACGGAATTATCACTCTCGCTAGTGATCCGGACATAGCACTCCGCGCCGAGAACAAGACAGCCGCATTGGCCCTCGAGGCACTATCCGAAACCTTAGCGGCCGAAGAACTGACTGCGCTGCGATCCATGGTCAATAGGGATGATGTGATACTCGATAAGAGATCCAAATCCACATCCTTCAAACCAGCGGACGAAATAGTCAAATTCCAGGTCCACCCAACGGACCCCAACAAAACAGCCTCCATCGGGGCAAGACTGAACCCTGATGTAGGCGCCGCACTGCGAGAGTTCCTACGAGAGAACTGAGACATTTTCGCTTGGCACCCTTCAGACATGCCAGGAATCCCACGCAGGTTGGCCGAACACAGCCTAAATATCCAAAAAGGATTCAAACCTGTCAAACAAGCCCTTCGGCGTTTCTCCGAACCAAAGAGACAGGCTATGGGAGAGGAGCTAGCCAAGTTATTGGAGGCCGGATTCATTAGAGACATAAAACACCCGGACTGGCTAGCAAACCTGGTGATGGTACCAAAGAAGGACAAATCCTGGCTCCTGTGTGTCGATTTCAAAGACCTTAATAAGGCTTGCCCAAAGGATCCTTTCCCCCTCCCTCGAATAGATCAAATCATCGATGCCACTGCAGGACACGATTCGCTGTGCTTCCTCGACGCATATTCCGGTTACCATCAAATCAAGATGGCGGAATCATACCAAGCCGCAACAGCATTCATCACACCATACAGCCCATTCTGCTTCAACACAATGCCCTTTGGGCTAAAAAACGCCGGCGCAACATATCAGCGCATGATTCAAACATGCCTGGCAAACCAGATCGGCAAAACAGTGGAGGCGTATGTAGATGATGTGGTCGTCAAATCAAGACATGTCAAATCTCTAGTAGACGACTTGAGGCTTACATTCGACAACCTCCGAAAATACGACATTAAGCTCAATCCGGAAAAATGCGTTTTCGGCATTCCAGCCGGAAAGCTCGTGGGCTTCATTGTATCCGGTAGAGGAATTGAAGCAAATCCAGCTAAAATCCGAGCTTTGTCACAATTGGATGTCCCAAAAGACCTCAAACAAATACAGAAACTCACCGGATGCGTGGCGGCTTTAAGCCGCTTTATCTCCCGCCTGGGAGAAAAGGCATTGCCCCTGTACCGCCTCCTTAGGCGCACCGAACACTTCGAGTGGACAGACGCTGCCACGGCCGGACTCGAGGAAATAAAGGCCATCTTGGCAACAAACCCAGTCCTGGCCGCGCCGAACACTGGCGAACCCATGCTATTGTACATTGCCGCAACTCATCAAGTTGTTAGCGCAGTACTCGTCGTCGAGCGGGCAACGGACGGACACAAACTCCCCCTTCAAAGGCCGGTTTACTACGTGTCCACTGTCCTCACACCATGCAAATCACGGTACCCGCATTACCAAAAGATTGTGTACGCGGTGTTTATGGCATCCCGGAAGCTACGACACTACTTTCAAGAGTGTTCTATAACAGTAGCCTCTGAAGTACCACTCAATGATATTATCAACAACCGTGATGCAACGGGCCGGATAGCAAAATGGGCCGTAGAGCTCCTCCCATTCGACATAACCTACAAACCACGGCGAGCCATTAAATCGCAAGTCCTAGCCGACTTCGTCGCCGAATGGACAGAGGCCGAACTCCCTAAAGAGTACGGCACATATTCAAACTGGATCATGCATTTCGATGGCTCCAAAATGTTGGTCGGACTGGGGGCTGGCGTCATTTTGACGTCCCCTACAGGATACACAGTCCAATATGTACTCCAAATTATGTACACGGACTCCAACAATGCAACCGAATACGAGGCCCTTCTACATGGTCTCCGGATGGCAGTATCCATGGGCATTCAACGCCTGGAAGTACGCGGGGACTCAAACCTCGCGATATCCCAAATAAATGGCGACTTCGATGCCAAAGACCCAAAAATGGCAGCTTATCGCAATGCCGTCCTAAAAATGTCAGTTCGGTTCGAGGGACTGGAGTTTCACCATATAGCCCGAGAAAATAATCAGGCAGCGGACGTCCTGGCACGCATCGGAGCAAAACGAGATGCAGCCCCCCCCCAACATCTTCTTAGAAAGATTATTCAAGCCATCTGTAGCATGGGAGGGGGAACCCTCAGATAACAGTTCGGACACAACCGCACAACCCGACGCCGAACAATCCGACATAATCGGAGGCCCTGCCACCGAAATCACACCTTCAGCCCACGTAATAATGGCGGCCATCGCCCCGTGGACAGAACCATTCCTAGCCTACCTTACTAGGCAGGAACTCCCAGAGGACCAAAACGAGGCACGCTGCATAGTGCGGCGATCTAAATCCTATAAAGTCCACGAGGGAGAGCTATATAAGAAAAGCACTACAGGAGTCCTTCAAAGATGTATCTCCGAAGAGGAAGGGCGGAGTCTGTTGGCTGAAATTCATGCCGGACTCGGTGGCCACCACGCCGCAACTCGGTCCCTTGTAAGCAAGGCTTTCCGTACGGGCTTTTATTGGCTGACGGCCCGAGAAGACGCTCATGACTTAGTCAAACGATGCGTCGGTTGCCAGCTCTTTGCAAACCAAAGCCATATGCCGCCCAATGCCCTCCGAACTATCCCCATCACTTGGCCTTTTGCGGTCTGGGGGCTTGACATGGTGGGACCCCTTAAAGGTGGAACCCACAAGAAAAAAAAACTTATTGGTCATGGTGGATAAATTCACCAAATGGATAGAAGCCAAGCTTGTTAAGACGGCCGAATCCGGACCTGTGACAGACTTCATATCCGAGGTCGTACACCGTTACGGTGTCCCTCACAGCATCATCACCGATAACGGCACAAACTTCACCTCCGACGAAGTAAAGCTATGGTGCAAAAACATGGGCATTAAGCTCGACTATGCTTCTGTCTATCACCCACAAACTAACGGTCAGGTCGAACGTGCAAATGGTCTCATCATGAGCGGCATTAAACCCAGACTAGTGCGATCCCTCAAGGAATCTAATACGCACTGGGTGGAGGAGCTCGACTCGTACTCTGGGGGCTGCGAACCACGCCGAATCGTACCACCGGATTCACACCATTCTTTATGGTGTACGGCGCAGAGGCAGTTCTGCCCTGCGACATAATTCATGACTCACCTTGAGTGCGCATGTACGAAGAAAGAGAAGCCGAGATTGATCGGCAGGACAACCTGGACGCCTTAGAGGAGGAGCGCGACGTGGCTAAAGCCCGTTCCGCATTTTATCAACAGCAGGCTCGGAGATATCAAAGCAGAGAAGTACGGGCCAAAAATTACAACGTTGGCGAACTAGTTCTACGCCTGCCGGATAAGAAAAAGGACAAACTCAAGCCCAAATGGGAAGGTCCCTTCATAATTGACCAAGTCCTGACTGGTGGAGCGTACCGCCTGCGAGATGCGTCGGATAACCGACTCGAGCCGAACCCATGGAACGCCGCACGTCTCCGAAGATTCTATGCCTAGCGCCGGACTCTGGCTTTGTCTCCTTCCTCTGTCCTTTTATATATATATATATATTTCTGTTTTTATTTTGTCTCCTCCCACTCTTTCCTTTTATAGCCCTTAAAGGCTCATCATGCGACGCGCTACCCGCGCTCCTTAAACCTGGGGGCTTCTTTAACAGAAGCTTGTTTATATGGGTTTCACGCCCAACGCATGCGTCAGACTTCCGCATGCACCTTTTCTTCACCATTATATGCATCGATATGACTTAAGTTTTGGCCAAGCTGGGTTGCCTGGCTCATGTGCTTACCCCTACGTTCCCGATTGTTCGGCTAGGCGGTAAAGGGAGCACCTCTGCGATTGCTACTGCCGGATAAGCCGGATGTGTACCTCAGACTAGGTGAAGCCGAAAGCTAGCGTTCTTAAGGGAATATTCGGTCGGTGAACTAAAGATGAACCTTTTTTACTTATACATGCCCCCAGATGTTTTCCTGCATTTGCAGTCCGGACGTGCACTTCAGGGCACGCCACCCCAGCGAAAGGAACCCTTAACGGAACTATTCTCTCTGGAAGATGTTTCTTACTAACCATGTAATATAACATAACTAGTTGGGCACTTGTCTGATAAAGCACTAATGACCCCTACGCCTGGTCTCCATGCATACCTCGGTTCTTATATAAATGTTATGGTATTCGGACACACTCCGGACCGTCAGGTCCCGAGGTTGAAGCGAAAAGGTCGGCAATGACAAACGATCTACAATCCGGCCAGAAGGCATTACACATGTCAATTATAAATTACATAGTCATCCTGACTGATTGTATTCCTCATCTATACCATCTAACAGGCTGTCTAATTTACAGTCCTGCGGGGAATACTTTGCGGCCAATTCTACCTGGCCATACACTAAGCTCACAGGGATCTCCTTCCCGTCAGGCCCCACCGGTCCGACCTCGGCCATGTTATTGCGGTCAGACTTCATAAAGCGGGTCTTCACCATGGCCCAGGCCTCCCTAGCGCCCTGCCGGCAGGCTGATATCTTCCACAACCGGAAGCGCCGCTGAGCTCCCTTCAACTTCTCCGCAAGTTCTCCAAGGCCCTCAGGTATGGAGTGGGCAGGCCACAAGGCTTGGGCAATACCTCGCATCGCCTGCCGAACTCGTTCGTGCAGTTGCGAGAGTTCGGGAAGAAGATCGCCCGTTGAACCGGGCATCTACTCTGCAGGACGACCTATCAGCATACCTACAGACATAACTCTGTTAGTCGTCTTCCTCGCCGAACTCCTTTTTCAAGAGTTCGCTTAAGCACTTACTAAAAATGCCGCGTCGAAGTCGCTGATTCTCCTTATTGGAGTCCGACAGCTGGCCACGAACATCTTTTAGTTCAACATCCAGCCTGGTGTTGGCATCCTGGAGATCATTCTTCTCCCGCCTCACCTTTGTTAGCACGCTTTCACCAGCCTTTAACCCGCGTAGAAGCTGTTGCCTGTCCAGATCGAGTCCGGTGCCATCTGCAATACCATTTGTCAGACTGGCACTTAAATCCGCACAATACTAAATATTCTGGTGTATTGTTTACCTGCAGGGGTCTCTTTAGACCCCCTGCTGCCGTTAGTGCGGCCTCTAGTTGGGCCCTGCACTTTTCTAGCTCCTGGGACAGCGCGGTGTTCTTCTCGGTAAGAAACTGCATGTTATATGATTCTCGAATCAGTTATTTCCACTGCTTCAAGTCTCGGGGGCTACTGGCATATCTATATTTACCAAAATTTTCTTACTCGTATGTCTTTTACATACTGCTCCGTGGCTCTGGCTAAACCATTTTGAGCGGCACGGAGGTACGCGTCTCCCGAATTGAAGGCATCTAAAGCCTCCTGGGAGAAACAAGCGTCGCGAAGGACTGTCCGGCGACGCCTGTGGTTCATGGCACTCTCCACCTCGGAATGGGTGGCAGACAGCCTGTCCGCATCCTCTGATGGAGGAGCGTCCGGTGCGTGCCTTGCATGGGCCTCCGCTTCCGGGCCGGGCGTTGGAGTCTGGCTGGTGGAGGCGCGATTGGCAACCTCTCCGGATATAGTCCGGCGAGGTCTCTTCGTCCTGAAGATAGCACGAATGTTAATATACCCTGGAGGAGTAAAGCACCAGGGAAAAAGAGAGGGTACGCCATACCTTTGCTCTGGCACCTCAGTCCGGACTACGTTCCTTTTTGCCCCACGGGGCCCTACGGCCCCCCGCCGGCTAGCTGCAGCGGGGTCGGCTTCCCGCCTCAGGAATCTCCCCTACAAAGCATGGTTGCTGTCAAAACAACCAAACCCGTGAAAACGGAACCCCTCTTAAGGGGGTAAAGCTCCGGTATTTGTCACCTGGGAGGCCGGGATTAACCCTGGGTAATCAGCTATAATAGCAACCAAGGTATCGTCCTTGCTTAGCTGATAAAACACTCCGTCGATAAACTCCACCGCTAAGTCCGGATCCTCTTCGGAGTCCGGATCGAGGGACCGTTCTGGGTCCTCTGGCTGTGGAGGACGGCTATTTATGTTTTTTTACCTCCTGACGCAGGTCCTGCGTTGAAGTCGTTAGACTGCCTATTTAATCATGGGAATGTAAAATGAACAGGGAAGCACAACTGTCCGCTTACCCAATTCGGAGGACTATACATGGAAAATCCGCCCTGCGGGTCGACGCGGAGGAATTCCTCTTCTTCTCCCTTGTACAAAGAGGATAAGATCTTCATTAGAGCGGCAGGCAAGTCCGGCCCTTTACGGCCGTAACGGTTGGCGTCATCTTCCCCGTTGAAATCCCACATGGGGTGGCTTCTGTATTGGAGCGGCTGCACCCCCCGCGTAATGCATATGGCCATGACTTTAATCATGGTTAGTCCGGAATGAGCCAATAGCTTAATCCGGCCCATTAAGTAAAGGACGTCTCTGTCATTCTCTCTCTGAGAGCTCCGAGGGCGCCAGCTCAGGCGTTTCTTTAGGGGAGCGTTGTTGAACTCAGGGAGACCGGCCCGGATAGGGTCCGGCAGGGGGACGTCGTCTATGTAAAACCATTCTGAAGGCCAGTCCTCGGACGCCTTCTTCGGGGTTCCGGACGGGTATCCGGTCCCGGCGATGCGTCATACTTCGGCTCCGCCCACTTGATATATGAACCCCTCTTGGGAACGGGGCACCAGGCAGAATATCTTCTTCCACAGCGCAAAATGAGCCTCGACGCCTAAAAATAGCTCGCAAAGAGCAACGAAGCCCGCGATGTGTAACACGGAGCCGGGCGTAAGGTGGTGCAGCTGGAGGCCATAGGACTCTAGAAGCCTGCGGAGAAAGGGATGAATTGGAAATCCCAGTCCCCTTATTAGATAAGGGACCAGGCACACCCGCTCCCCTTTAGAGGGACTAGGTGAGTTCTCCGCTTGTTTTCCGCCTTGATAAGTGGTGAGTCCGGCTCGGACCGAGACCATATAGGCTTGAGGGAGAAATCCCTTGGCTTGGAGCGACACTAATTCGCTATGCGGGATGGAACAACTCTCCCAGTCTCCAGGGATAGGACTGGAAGGGCGAGAGGAGGAGCTACGGCGGCTGGCCATGTTGGAATGGATCTTTGCTGGAGACGCTCTGATGATTTCTCGCGGAAGGGGAAGGTGTAGTTTGGATCTGAATCCTCATCCTGTTAGATAGGCGGCTCGTTTATATGGCTAGGGGCTTGGATGTAAAACCGCCCCGGCTTTTCTCATTCGTTTGACACGTGGAAGGCGGCCATTATTGGGCGTGAAAGCCAAGGAGCGCTGCATTATAAAAATCGGACGTTATACCCGCAGGTACACAAAGTTTGAAGGATAACCCGCCTTGCAATGCCGAAGACAATCTGCGCGCCGGACTCATCGTCATTGAAGCCTGGTTCGGGGGCTACTGAGGGAGTCCTGGATTAGGGGGTGTTCGGATAGCCGGACTATACCTTCAGCCGGACTCCAGGACTATGAAGATACAAGATTGAAGACTTCGTCCCGTGTCCGGAAGGATCTTTCCTTGGCGTGGAAGGCAAACTAGGCATGCGGATATTCAAGATCTCCTACCATTGTAACCGACTCTGTGTAACCCTAACCCTATCCGGTGTCTATATAAACCGGAGGGTTGTAGTCCGTAGGACAACCATCATCATACACAATCATACCATAGGCTAGCTTCTAGGGTTTAGCCTCCTTGATCTCGTGGTAGATCTACTCTTGTACTACCCATATCATCAATATTAATCTAGCAGGAGTAGGGTTTTACCACCATCGAGAGGGCCCGAACCTGGGTAAAAAAAGTGTCCCTTGTCTCCTGTTACCATCCGACCTTGACGCACAGTTCGGGACCCCCTACCCGAGATCCGCCGGTTTTGACACCGACATCAAGGGTGACCGACACGTGGCATCCACCGTAACGGAACACCGTTAAGCTATCGGGTCCAGTTTTGGATCCGATAACCCGTTAACAGCCCCGAGCAATGGGGATTTTCCATGTGTAAAATCATCATTGGCTGGAGGAAACACGTGTCGGCTCACCATTGGGACAGATGTCATCCACTCATTGGACCCAAAGCGCCTATGATACGCTGACACGTGGCACGACTCAACAGAGGCCCATTCCTGTGAAAAGGCCGGCCCGTTTGACTTGGTCAAAAGGTGGCGGGCCGGCCCACGGCAAGCCTGTTAATGGCATGTTCGCATATAGCCCATTTACAGCCCGCTAACCCAGGGCCCGTTTACGGCCTATCCGAATTAGGCCCAGTAGCGTCATCTGGGCCGTCCAATATAATTCTAGCCCGTTTAAACTTCCGGCCCATGTATGGCCCATGACGTCTTTTGGCCCATCTGAAGCCCTTAGTAACCCTCGGTCCGTTAACGACCCGTGGTAAAACTGGCCCGTAATGAACAGTGTATCACTTTATACCCATTAACGGCCCATTATTCCGTTGGGCCGTTTTCAGCCCATGTTATCTTTCGGCCTTCTCAGGGCCCATTTATTCTTGGGCTCATTTCCAGCATTCGGTTACTTACGGCCCGTTACTGTCATTTTCTGCTTGTGGGCCAAATTCAGCCTGTGCATACAGTCAGCCCGTTTGTGGCCCGTTAATACGTTGGGTCGTTTTCATAGCGTCATCAAATACGGCCGATTAACAACGGACTATTATGGTCGGCCCATGAACGGACGATTCCAACTCTAGCCTGTTTATGGCCATAAAGCGGTATGTTATTGGCCCATGTTTGGGCAATCGATCATACGGCCTGTAGAAAGGCCCATTGATAATACGACCCGTAGAAGGCCCATTGATGATACGACCCGTAGAAGGCCCATTGATGATACGACCCGTAGAAGGCCCATTGTTTCTACGCCCCGTAGAAGGCCCATTGTTTCTACGGCTCGTAGAAGGCCTAGTGTCACTACAGTAAATATGTAGCCCATGGTTATTGTGGCCTAATTTTAAAAAAAGGTTATTGCGACCACTAGCAAACCGCGGAAAAAGAACATCATTGACTACAAGCAAACAAATAAAGAAGACAACAAGGAAATAAATAAACAAGCAACTTACGCTAGGCTATCACGGCTATTACACATATTACATCCACTGGGCATCAAAGTTCGCCACCAGTGCAAATATAGGGAACAAAGCAGCATATCATATACACTAGTTGTCAAAGTTGGCGACCAGTGCAAATAAATGCCGCAGCAAAACATGTCCAGAACTGAAACCACTTCAGAAGATCTCAAGAAACAATATCCTGGGTACCCATAATGCTGGCAAGATGCTTAGCAAGCTTATTAACTTTCTCTTGTTTGGCGCTTAAATCCTCCAGCGCTTGCTGTTGCACCAGAAAGTATGCATCTGAATTCTGCAGGGACTTCCTCAGTCCTTCAGCTTCCTGTCGCAACACATCTAATCGATGTCTTTCAACTTGAAGCTGAGACTCAAGAAGGCGAACTGATTCAGGCAGCGAGTTCGAAGAGCTTGTGCCAGCGGTAGTGGCCAGTAACTCTAACACTACATCAAGACAGGACTTCTGGGTTCTCTCACTGTCGTCAAGGTAGTTTTTATCAGCTTTCTTGGAGACCAACAGGGATGTCTCACTATCTTGAACCTTACCAGCATTACTTCCTTCACCATTGCATAACGGGGTACCGTTCTCCAATATTTTGTCTGCATTCTAAAAGAGAAACAAGCAGACAGATCACAGGTTTACCATGTTGTATATGAAACTCATTTTGGTAAATCAGTTCAGTAGTAGAGTGCACAGGATAACAACATGAAACAAACATATATCTATGTACCATGGTCACTTTATGGTCTATATCATTCTAGTTTTTGTTGCCAAATCAAGATAGAGACATAGTTCAAATAATATTTGTTCAAGACAAAGCAGAATAGACAGAATATAAGTGTGGGAAACTATAGACACTTGTAATGTGCATGACATGAGAACATAACTGTTTATTCAATTGAAACTGAAATCAATATAGAGCAAGTTACAACAGCAAACTAGTTAAAGAAACAAGTTTAAAACATACCTGTTGCGCCATTGGAGTTTCAATTCCATCCTTCAAATTTGAAAATAGTTGGTCTGAGTAAATACAGTGATGCAAGAGCAAAGGAGTATGAACCATAGCTACAGAACCTGACCTGAGAACAATTCTTCTTCTCCTTTAAGCGTTGAGTTGGGATTCGGAGTGGTGGTCCTCGTGCTTTGGGCACTGCATTTCCCTTACTAACTGCTCGTGTTTGGGTGCTCTGTGGTGGAGACGGTGCTGTGTCAACTGGAACTAGGTTACTATCCGCTAGGGTTGGGGTTAGAAGGGGTGTAGCTGGTTCTCTGTCCAACTGGGTAGGGGTACGATCTGTGAGAGTCTGGGTTATGTGTGGTGGGGCTGGTTCTTGGGCAAATACAAATGTGGTTCTATCTGCATCAACTAGTAGCACTATCTTTTCTGAAGACCGTGTTCTTACTCCTTTAGATACTGCCATCACCCTCTCCAATTCAAATGGCTGATAAACAAGAAAAGTAATTGAATGTACAGACATTGTATGATAGACAAGTGCAATGGATAGTGGGGAATAAAAGAGGGCATGAAATAATTCACATTTATGTTGTCTAACCAAACAGGATAACATGACACAATTTCACATATATGATGGCTAACTAAACAGGATAGCATGATAGAATTTCACATTATGATGGCTAACTAAAAAAGATGGAAAGACATAGTTCAAAATATGATGACTATGTAAACATGATGACATGATATAACTATATAATGTGTTTATTAAATAGGTTGGCATGCCATAATTCACATACATGCCGCCTATGGAAACATGATAGCATGATATAATTCCCGGATAGAATGACATAATTCAAAATATGATGACTGTAAACACTAAACAGGATGAGATGATATAACTATATGATGTCTTTATTAAATGGGTTGCCATGCCATAATTCAGATAGATATTGTGTATGTAAACATGATGGCATGATATAATTCAAATATATGATTTATATAGTAAGCAAGTAAGCAGATGGCAATCCATATATGATGTAAAAACTAAGCAATGCAAGACAACATGCATGACATGGGTAATATAACCCTGCCAAGTTTGAGCATAGACCTCAGGGGGGAAATAGGACTGGTCATCAGTCTCTGAATCCTCCTCTGAGGAGCTCTCTGTATCCAGCAAGATGTTTGCTTCAGCAGGTAGCATTGTCTACTCTGAATACCTTGTTTTCACTCCAGATACTTCCACCACCGCTTCAAATGGTTGATGCACAGGAAGAGTAGTTGAATATACAAATGTTGTCGACAAATGGAACACGTAATACAAAAAAATAGTAGTATGATATAATTCACATACATGATTGGCTCAACAACATGGCATTGCATAATTCGCATATATAATGCCTTTGCAACAAAATAGCATTGCATAATTCACATATATAATGTCTTGCAACAAGATGGCAATGCATAATTCACATATATGGTAATTAGACACTAAATAGGTGGCATTCACACAAAGCATGTCTAAACTAATCAAATGACATCGCAATGCAAGACACCATACGCACGATATGAGCAACATAACCCTACCAAGTTAATTAGAGCATACACCTCAGGGGGGGAATAGGACTGGTCATCTGTCTCTGAATCCTCCTCTGAGGAGCTATCCGTAACCAGCGAGATATGCGCTTCGTCAGATAGCATAGTCTGCTCTGAAGACCTTGTTTTCACTCCAGAATTTTCCATCACCGTGTCAAATGGCTGATGCACACGAAGAGTAGTTGAATGTACTAACATTGTTGACAAATGTAATACATAACAAAAAAAAGGATGGCCTGATATAATTCACATATAAGATGACTGGCTAAGCAGGATGGCATTGCAAAATCCACATATATGATGCCTGGCTAAACAAGATGGCATTGCATAATTCACATAAACGATGAATAAACTAAACAGATGGCATTCACAGAAAGCATGTCTAAACTAAGCAGTTGAGATATTTGATGTATAAAGTAAGCAATGCAAGGCACCATATGCATGATATAACCAACATCAGCATGCCAAGTTAGAGCGAAGACCTCATGGGGTAAATAGGAGTAGTCTTCTGCTTCTGAATCCCCCTCAGAACAGTTATCTTCCTCTTGATAACGATCCAAAATGGGTGGAGGGGGCTGCCTTTGCGCCCACCATGGAGCGATGTCTGCATGAAATTTTATTGCCACGCAAGGCTCGTCTCTTTTTCTCTACATGTTCAGTTCCATTGTGTACAATAACTGACATGCATAGGAATAAAACATAGTGAGATTATGTAAGGAGTGCATGCACAAATCCAGAGTGATGGTAGCAAACTGTGGATAGACCCAAAACCAATGATAGCAGGCAGATAATGGCTTTAGTTAAAAAATACAGATAATGGCTCCTTTAATGTTTGTTTGCACCCAACATGAAACTCATAGTAGACACCCGAGATTAACCCGATAGTAGACAAATAGTACTGATTGCTGCCGCAATATGTACCCCACAACCATTTAAAAACTCAAGTTTCAGCATAAGTTTGGACCTGACTCGGAGTCTAATAGGTGAACATGACGATAAAGTAGCATGTCATCATATTAAGCGATGCATAACATAAGGAGACACGGAAGAGTGTGACCTCTCTTGCGTGTAGTCCTCAAGGTCATCTGCTCAGTTGATGATGGTAATGCAGTTGTCATGGCTGCTGATACGTCTCTGTCGTATCTACTTTTCCAAACACGTTTGCCCTTATTTTGGACTCTAACTTGCATGATTTGAATGGAACTAACCCGGACTGACGCTGTTTTCAGCAGACTTTCCATGGTGTTATTTATGTGTAGAAACAAAAGTTCTCGGAATGACCTGAAACTCCACGGAACATCTATTTGGAAATAATAAAAAATCCTTGCAAAAGATGAAGACCAGGGGGCCCACACCCTGTCCACGAGGGTGGGGGCGCACCCCCCTAGGGAGCGCCCCCTACCTCGTGGGCCCCCTGGAGCTCCTCCGACGCCAACTCCAACTCTATATATTTGCTTTCGGGGAGGAAAAAATTGAGGAGAAGAAATCATCGCCTTTTACGATACGGAGCCGCCGCCAAGCCTTAAAACCTCTCGGGAGGGCTGATCTGGAGTCCGTTCGGGGCTCCGGAGAGGGAGATTCGTCGCCGTCGTCATCATCAACCATCCTCCATTACCAATTTCATGATGCTCACCGCCGTGCGTGAGTAATTCCATCGTAGGCTTGCTGGACGGTGATGGTGAAAGCACAAGTGCTCCCTGGGTGGTTTTGGTAATTAATGTCAACATATCTCTTGTTGGACTAACACTTTTACCTAGTATGTTTCAGATAAGTTCAACAATGGAGTGGCATGGACTAGAGGATGTGGAACCCCTTCAAGATGCTAAGGACAAAGGATTGGCTCAAGCTTCAAGATCAAGACTCTACATTTTCTATTTTAGTGATCCAAGATCACATTGAGTCTATAGGAAAAGCCAATACTATCAAGAGGGGATGAGGTGTTGCTTAATGGCTTGCTTGCTCAAAGTGCTTAGTGATATGCTCCAAAACCCTCAACTACCTTCCCACATCCACATATGACCTAAACCAAAAGCCAAACTCGGCCCCATCAATTCTTTCTATCCGGCGCCACCGAGTTTCAGATGTCATAGCCACTGCCACAAACCCTAGCAAATCGGTTTCACTGACAGGGATCTCGATCTCACCGAAATGGGATTGTAATCTCTCTGTGTATGTCCATTACCAAAATCGGTCTCACCGAGTTTGAGAAATCGGTACTACCGAGATTACAATGCAAATTCTCTGGTTAGCTTATTACCAAAATCGGTCCCACCGAGTTTGTGTAATCGGTCGCACCGAGATTACGTTATGCCCTAACCCTAACCATATCGGTCCTACCGAGTTGCATCTCAGTCCCACCGAAAATCCTAACGGTCACTAGGTTTGCTGAATCGGTCCGACCGAGTTTAACCATTCGGTCCCACCGAGTTTGGCAAATTGTGTGTAACGGTTAGATTTTGTGTGGAGGCTATATATACCCCTCCACCCAATCTCCATTCATGGAGAAAGCCATTAGAACACATCTACACTTCCAATACACATTTTCTGAGAGATAACCACCTACACTTGTGTTGAGGTCAAGATATTCCATTCCTACCATGTGAATCTTGATCTCTAGACTTCCCCAAGTTGCTTTCCACTCAAATCCTCTTTCCACCAAATCCAAATCCTGTGAGAGAGAGTTGAGTGTTGGTGAGACTATCATTTGAAGCACAAGAGCGAGGAGTTCATCATCAACACACCATTTGTTACTTCTTGGAGAGTGGTGTCTCCTAGATTGGCTAGGTGTCACTTGGGAGCCTCCAACAAGATTGTGGAGTTGAATCAAGGAGTTTGTAAGGGCAAGGAGATCGCCTACTTCATGAAGATCTACCGCTAGTGAGGCAAGTAGTTCATGGGCGATGGCCGTGATGGAATAGACAAGGTTGCTTCTTCGTGGACCCTTCATGGGTGGAGCCCTCAGTGGACTCGCGCAACCGTTACCCTCCATGGGTTGAAGTCTCCATCAACGTGGATGTACGATAGCACCACCTATCGGAACCACGCCAAAAACATCTGTGTCTCCAATTGCGTTTGTATACTCCAAACCCTTCTCTTTACATTCTTGCAAGTTGCATGCTTTAATTTCCGCTGCTCATATACTCATTGCATGCTTGCTTGATATGTACTATGTTTGTTAAACTTGTGCTTAAACTCCACTTAAACTTAAGAATATTAAAACTGCAACTTTTGGCACTTAGTGTCTAATCACCCCCCCTCTAGACATCTCTTCTCAATCCTTTCAATTGGTATCAGAGCTTTGGTCTCCATTGCCTTGGTTTAAACACCTTTGGAGGAAGATGGATGTGTCTACTTTGGGAAGTATTAGACATAGAGTGCCTATTCTTGATGGAGAGTATTTTCATGAGTGGAAAAATGAAATGCTTGAGATTTTCAATGAATATCATTTGAACAAGTACATTGCTAGCCCTTGTGCACCTCATGTTGATCCTTTGCACCCTACCCTAGATGAAGATCTTGACATGATTCGCAATCTTAGAACCATCAATCTTATCATAAGAGGATTGCCCAAAAATTTGATTGCTAGTTTGCCTACTCTTGATTGTGCCTATACTATATGGAAATTTCTTGAGGAACGATTTCCAGAATATTCCTTGAAAAATTTAGAAGAAATTCTCCATAAGTCTATTGCTTTGAGTAAGATGAACTCTAGTGATCCTAGTTTTGGTGATTGTCTATTTGAGCTTAACAATCTCATGTGTGCTAAAGGAAACGTTGGAATCATTAGCGATATCATATCTGAAACTATGAGAATTCATAAAGATAACCATTGTGATGATCATTTATCTAATGAATTACCCTCTCTAGGAATTGATCAATCACAAGATGATGTTGAACATGGATAGTATGATGAAGATGATGATAGTGACTATGATCTTGATGATGCAATGAGGCATTTTGGTCTTATGGGAAATCTTCGCGGCTACATGGCTGGAGGAAAGGAATGGGTCCTTGATAGTGGATGTACTGATCATATGACCGGAGATGAAGATATGTTCAATGAGCTTGCTGAAAACGACGGCCCTCGAAAGTATGTCACTTTTGGTGATAATTCAAAGGGTAAGGTGGTTGGCCTTGGTAAGGTGGCCATCTCACATGATAGCTCCATACAAAATGTCATGCTCGTTGAATCCCTTGGATACAATTTACTTTCAGTTTCTAGACTTGCGGACTTTGGTTTCAATGTCTTATTCACTGAAGTAGATTGCCAAGTGTTTCATAGAGACAATCATAAAATGGTCTTTACTGGCATACATAGAGGAGATCTTTACATTGTTGATTTCACTAAGAAGGCTCAACCTAAAACTTTCTTAATTGCTAAATCTTCTAAAGGCTGGTTGTGGCATAGAAGACTAGGTCATGTTGGAATGCGAAATCTTGATAAGCTTATTAAAGGTGATCACATCCTTGGAATAAAAGATGTCATATTTGACAAGGATAGACTTTGTAGTGCTTGTCAAGCAGAAAACAAGTTGGAGGAAGTCACTGCGCGAAGAACATCATGACCACAAGAAGACCACTTGAGCTACTTCACATGGATCTATTTGGTCCAAATGCCTACAAGAGTCTCGGTGGTAACTCATTTGGTCTAGTCATAGTTGATGATTTTTCAAGATTTACGTGGGTGTTCTTTCTTGATGACAAATCGCAGGTCCAGAAGATCTTCAAAAACTTCGCTAGGAAGGCCCAAAATCAGTTTGACGTGAAGATCAAGAAGGTTAGGAGCGACAATGGAACGAATTTTAAGAACGCAAATGTGGACACCTTTCTTGACGAAGAAGGGATTTCACATGAGTTCTTGGCTACGTGCACACCTCAACAAAATGGAGTTGTTGAGAGGAAGAACCGGACTCTTATCGAGATGGCAAGAACGATGCTTGATGAGTACAAAACGCCAAAGCACTTTTGGGCGGAAGCGGTTGAGACAGCTTGTCATGCAACAAATCGCTTATATCTTCACAAGCTACTTGGCAAGACGGCATACGAGCTCCTCACCGGTAACAAACCCCAAGTTGGATACTTTCGAGTATTCGGCTCAAAATGCTACATTCTTGATAAGCATCGTCGTTCTAAATTTGCTCCTAAATCTCATGAAGGTTTCCTACTTGGTTATGGCTCAAACTCTCACACTTACCGTGTCTACAACAATTTCACCCGAAAGGTTGAAGAGACGGTAGATGTGAAGTTTGATGAATCTAACGGCTCGCAAGTAGAGCAATTGCCAATTGATGTAGGAGACAAAGACCCTTCGGAAGCAATTCAAGACTTGTCCATTGGCAAGATTCGTCCAACGGAAGTGAAGGAGAATACCTCGTCCGTCCAAGTGGAAGCTTCTACCTCACGACAAGGTGAACCAAGAGTTGATACGGAAGCATCCACAAGTAGGACACACCAAGATGAAGAAAACGAGGAAGTACACCAAGATGAACATCAACAACCTCCTTCTCCACCACGACAAGAGAACGACAACGTCAACAATGAAGAAGGCCAAGAAGAAGAACAAGATGAAGAGGATGTTCCACCCCGACCCAAGCAAAATCTTTCACGAGTTCGAGCAAGAATTGCCAAAGATCATCCCGTCGAGCAAATCTACAATGATATCCAAACCGGGAGAATCACTCGCTCTAAAACTCGTTTAGCTAACTTTTGTGAACATTACTCATTCATCTCTAGCATTGAACCTATGAAGGTTGAAGAAGCATTGAAGGATCCGGATTGGATAAACGCTATGCATGAAGAGCTACACAACTTTGAGAGAAATCAAGTGTGGACATTAGTCGAGAAGCCCGACAACAACCACAACATCATTGGTACCAAATGGGTGTTTCGCAACAAGCAAGATGAAGATGGACAAGTGGTTCGCAACAAAGCACGTCTCGTCGCCCAAGGCTACACACAAGTTGAAGGTATGGACTATGGTGAGACATATGCTTCCGTTGCTAGACTTGAGTCCATTCGCATCTTACTTGCTTATGCTAATCACCATGATATCACCTTGTACCAAATGGACATTAAAAGTGCTTTTCTAAATGGCAAAATTGAGGAGGAAGTTTATGTTAAGCAACCTCCCGGCTTCGTCAATCCTAAGAAACCTAATCATGTTTACAAACTTCACAAAGCCCTTTATGGTCTTAAACAAGCTCTTAGAGATGGTATAAATGCTTGAACAAGTTCCTTACTAAAAAATGCTTTGAAATTGGTAAAATCGATTCTACTCTTTTTACTAAAAGGGTTAATGGAGAACTATTTGTGTGCCAAATTTATGTTGATGATATCATATTTGGTTCAACTAACCCTCAATTTAGTGAGAAGTTTGGAAAGCTAATGTCGGAGAAGTTTGAGATGTCTATGATGAGTGAACTCAAATTCTTTCTCGGTTTGCAAATCAAGCAAACTAAGGAAGGTACCTTTGTCTCTCAAATGAAGTACACCAATGACTTATTCAAGAAGTTCAATATGCAAGAATGCAAAGGTATGACTACACCCATGCCTACTAGTGGACATCTTGATTTGACCAAAGATGGTGAACCGGCTGATCAAAAGGTTTATCGCTCTATGATTGGTTCATTGTTATATCTATGTGCCTCACGTCCCGATATTATGCTAAGTGTGTGCATGTGTGCACAATATCAAGCTGCTCCTAAAGAATGTCATCTTAAGGCTGTGAAAAGGATAGTGAGATACCTAATCCATACACCAAATTTTGGCATTTGGTATCCTAAGAGGTCCTCTTTTGATCTTGTCGGCTACTCCGATTCAGACTATGCCGGAGACAAGGTTGATAGAAAGTCCACTTCGTGTACTTGTCAATTCCTTGGTAGATCTCTTGTATCTTGGTCTTCCAAGAAACAAAACTTGGTATCCTTATCCACCGCCGAAGCGTAATACATTGCCGCTGGTTCATGTTGTGCTCAGTTACTTTGGATGACCCAAACTCTTAAAGATTATGGGATATTTGTGAAACATGTTCCATTGCTATGTGACAATGAAAGTGCTATTAAGATTGCTCACAATCCCGTGCAACACTCTCGAACTAAGCATATTGAAGTTCGTCATCATTTCATTCGAGATCATGTTGCAAAAGGGGACATTAACATTAAGCATGTTCGCACCGATAAGCAATTGGCGGATATATTCACTAAACCACTTGATGAGAAAGTGTTTGCAGGTTGAGAGGTGAATTGAACATCATTGATGCTTCAAACTTGGAGTAGGAACTCCATTTGATTCGTGCGGGGCATGAGCCTATGACTAATCCTCGATATTTCTCTTATGATGCTATTCATATGTCTTGGATATATTTGTACCTTGCATGTTATCTAACCCGTGTAGGTACTTGGATGAATATAAATCTATGAGATTGCAACTCACTCACATCTTGAGCAATTTCTACATCACCAAGTCTCTACACAATGGTGGTTGAAGACAAGGAAGCACGAAATCATTCAAACATATCCTTTGGCAAATTCTATGTTGAGTCTCATGATTGTCATTTTGGATACACAAGTGATCTTCCTTGCAAGACTAACCCATGTAGGTAGATGAACTCAAACTCCAAGTGGTGCTCCCAACACTTGATGAACTACATCAACCATGAGCAACCCACACAAGTTCGACTACATGCGCAAGATCAACACCACCACCCAAGGTATGTTATTCCATCTTAGAGAAGCTTTACTCCAAGTCATGAGTCAAAGCAACTCGACAAGATGTGAATACATCAAAATGCTTAAATGAAAAATGGTAACCCCATTTTGAGCTTAAACGATGAGTATGACCTATGATCAAGTGCTCTCACTTGACTCCTAAGTCAATATACTCTAACATAGGTGACTTTGTCGCCGCCCAACTCTAGATGATGTTCTCTTGAGTTCTTTTCTGTGTTATTGCGTTTGTCATTTGCATATTTGTTTCCCCTTTAAAAAAACACTTCATCTATAACTTTTAGTTTCTTTTCTTTCCTTTTTGTTCTGCATTTTCTGCATCCAATTCATTGCAAATCTTTCAGTAAATTCCTTGCATATCCTTGTGAGATCTTACTTGTCTAGTGAGCTGAGGTGACAAGTGGTTTCTCTCTGATGAACTCGGTCACACTGGATTGTTTTCTTCGGCTAAACCGAAATCTTTCGGTGCAACCGAAGCACACAATTCGGAGCCACCGATTCCACCACAGGAAAACCAACTTGCCACTTATTCCTGATTTCTGTATGCTCCAGCTCCACTCAATGATTCTTGTCCTCTACCAGCATCATATTAGACATGCTGCTTTGCTCTGTGACTCAAGGACCAACCCATTTGTATCACATGTCCAGAAGAGCCCTTCTTGGAAATTGATGTCAAAGGGGGAGAGAGAGAGATCACATCAAAGCTTAATCTTTCCTATAGGGGGAGAAAGAGAGAATACTCAGGGGGAGAGAGTTTCTCAACAAGGAGAAAGTAATATTATCAAAGACCCCAGATGCTTGGTGTTCAAGAGGAGAGATGTCACATGTCTTTAAGAGGGGGAAAGACATGTTTGTTTGCTTGCTTTAGCTCAAGCTCTGTTGTTTCTTTTCTGTTGCTCTGATTTTCTGTTCCCTATCTTCTCCAAATATCTCATGTTAGATTCAGGGGGAGCAAGACATCTAAGGGAAGGAAATCTCTGATTTTATTGCATATCTTTACCTTTGGGGACATGTCTATATTCACTGTGGTACTTGGTACTCACTCTACATGTCATCCCAGTCTTGGTTCTCTTGTGGTTTCTCTTGTTTGCTCGGGTCAGTAGGTGTATCTGTGTTATTTAACCTTGTTTGCGCAGGTTCATCCCATCCTAAGCCAACTCAAGACCACAAGGTAAGTATATGCATCTCAGTCATGTGAATGAGAAATTCTTGCTGATGTACATACTGTTTGCAAGAAGGACTCATGAGCATGAAGGTACTTTTCTCATATTCACATCATTTGCTCTGATGCATATAGCCAAGATACATGTAACACATTGCTTACTCTGTCATGCTTATGCATTCACATGCTCCTATATTCCATATTCACATGTTTGCATACATGTAGGGGGAGCCTATGCTTGTTACATGTCTTTCCAAAGCTTTACTTGCTATTCTCTATATCTTTATCTAAAGCTTTGATGTATGTTGTCATCAATTACCAAAAAGGGGGAGATTGAAAGCACAAGTGCTCCCTGGGTGGTTTTGGTAATTAATGTCAACATATCTCTTGTTGGACTAACACTTTTACCTAGTATGTTTCAGATAAGTTCAACAATGGAGTGGCATGGACTAGAGGATGTGGAACCCCTTCAAGATGCTAAGGACAAAGGATTGGCTCAAGCTTCAAGATCAAGACTCTACATTTTCTATTTTAGTGATCCAAGATCACATTGAGTCTATAGGAAAAGCCAATACTATCAAGAGGGGATGAGGTGTTGCTTAATGGCTTGCTTGCTCAAAGTGCTTAGTGATATGCTCCAAAACCCTCAACTACCTTCCCACATCCACATATGACCTAAACCAAAAGCCAAACTCGGCCCCACCGATTCTTTCTATCCGGCGCCACCGAGTTTCAGATGTCATAGCCACTGCCACAAACCCTAGCAAATCGGTTTCACCGACAGGGATCTCGGTCTCACCGAGATGGGATTGTAATCTCTCTGTGTATGTCCATTACCAAAATCGGTCTCACCGAGTTTGAGAAATCGGTACTACCGAGATTACAATGTAAATTCTCTGGTTAGCTTATTATCAAAATCGGTCCCACCGAGTTTGTGTAATCGGTCTCACCGAGTTTGCCTGACCAACTCTCTGGTTAGCTTATTACCAAAACCGGTCCCACCAAGTTTGTGTAATCGGTCACACCGAGATTACGTTATGCCCTAACCCTAACCATATCGGTCCTACCGAGTTGCATCTCAGTCCCACCGAAAATCCTATCGGTCACTAGGTTTGCTGAATCGGTCCGACCGAGTTTGGCAAATTGTGTGTAACGGTTAGATTTTGTGTGGAGGCTATATATACCCCTCCACCCACTCTTCATTCGTGGAGAAAGCCATCAGAGCACATCTACACTTCCAATACACATTTTCTAAGAGAGAACCACCTACACTTGTGTTGAGGTCAAGATATTCCATTCCTACCATATGAATCTTGATCTCTAGACTTCCCCAAGTTGCTTTCCACTCAAATCCTCTTTCCACCAAATCCAAATCCCGTGAGAGAGAGTTGAGTGTTGGTGAGACTATCATTTGAAGCACAAGAGCAAGGAGTTCATCATCAACACACCATTTGTTACTTCTTGGAGAGTGGTGTCTCCTAGATTGGCTATGTGTCACTTGGGAGCCTCCAACAAGATTGTGGAGTTGAACCAAGGAGTTTGTAAGGGCAAGGAGATCGCCTACTTCGTGAAGATCTACCGCTAGTGAGGCAAGTCCTTCGTGGGCGATGGCCGTGATGGAATAGACAAGGTTGCTTCTTCGTGGACACTTCATGGGTGGAGCCCTCCGTGGACTCGCGCAACCGTTACCCTCCGTGGGTTGAAGTCTCCATCAACGTGGATGTACGATAGCACCACCTATCGGAACCACGCCAAAAACATCCGTGTCTCCAATTGCGTTTGAATACTCCAAACCCTTCTCTTTACATTCTTGCAAGTTGCATGCTTTACTTTCCACTGCTCATATACTCATTGCATGCTTGCTTGATATGTATTGTGTTTGTTAAACTTGTGCTTAAACTCCACTTAAACTTAAGAATATTAAAAACTGCAACTTTTGGCACTTAGTGTCTAATCGCCCCCCCTCTAGACACCTCTTCTCGATCCTTTCAGATGGGTTAGATGAGATATATCATGTAATCGAGTTAGTTTTGTTAGGGTTTGATCCCTCGTATCCACTATGTTCTGAGATTAATGTTGCTATGACCTTGCTATGCTTAATGCTTGTCACTAGGGCCCGAGTGCCATGATTTCAGATCCGAACCTATTATGTTTTCATGAATATATGTGAGTTCTTGATCCTATCTTGCAAGTATATAGTCACCTACTATGTGTTATGATCCGGCAACCCCGAAGTGACAATAATCGGGACCACTCCCGGTGATGACCGTAGTTTGAGGAGTTCATGTATTCACTATGTGTTAATGCTTTGGTCCGGTACTCTATTAAAAGGAGGCCTTAATATCCCTTAGTTTCCATTAGGACCCCGCTGCCACGGGAGGGTAGGACAAAAGATGTCATGCAAGTTCTTTTCCATAAGCACATATGACTATATTCAGAATACATGCCTACATTACATTGATGAATTGGATCTAGTTCTGTGTCACCCTATGTTTTAATTGTTACATGATGAACCGCATCAGGCATAATTATCCATCACTGATCCAATGCCTACGAGCTTTTCAAATATTGTTCTCAGCTTATTTACTTTTCCGTTGTTGCTGTTACAATCACTACAAAACACCAAAAATATTACTTTTGCTTCGTTACTTTTGTTACCATTACCACTACTATCATATTACTTTGCTACAAAACACCTTGCTGCAGATACTAAGTTATCCAGGTGTGGTTGAATTGACAACTCAACTGCTAATACTTGAGAATATTCTTTGGCTCCCCTTGTGTCGAATCAATAAATTTGGGTTGAATACTCTACCCTCGAAAACTGTTACGATCCCCTATACTTGTGGGTTATCAAGACTATTTTCTGGCGCCGTTGCTGGGGAGCATAGCTCTATTCTTTGAGTCACTTGGGATTTATATCTGCTGGTCATTATGAAGAACTTGAAAGATGCTAAGACAACAATTTATCCCTCAACTACGAGGGGAGGTAAGGAACTGCCATCTAGCTCTGCACTTGATTCACCTTCTGTTTTGAGTAAGCTTGCGACACCTAAACCTGCTTCTGCTATTCGTTCTGATATGTCGCATGTTATTGATGACGCCACTTCTGCTATGCATGATACTTATGATGAAACTACTTCTATGCTTGATACTACTGTGCCCCTTAGTGAATTTCTTGATGAACAAATTGCTAGGGCTAGAGAGAAAGAAATTATTGAAACTGATTGTATTGATGAAAGTGATGATGAGGACTTACCTGTTATTCCTGAGGGTTATATTTTTGATAAATAAGCTTCTTTATCTATTTTAGCTTGCAAAGATAGATATGAACTCAAGAGGTTATTAGCTAAATGGAATAAGCAATTTCTTAAAGATATAATGAAACCTGACCCTGCTTTTGCTACTTCACCTATTTGTGTTGCCGATAAGGATTATGGATTCTTTGTTGATCCTGATATAATTACTTTGGTTGAATTTGATCCTTTTCATGGCTATGAATCTGAAACTGTTGTGGCACATCTTACTAAATTAAATGATATAGCCACCCTATTCACTAATGATGAGAGATCTCGCTATTTTTATATCCTTAAAATATTTCCGTTCTCATTAAAGGGTGATGCTAAGATATGGTTTAATTCTCTTGATCCTGGTTGTGTGCGTAGTCCCCAAGATATTTTTTATTACTTCTCTGCTAAATATTTCCCTGCTCATAAGAAACAAGCTGCTTTGAGGGAAATATACAACTTTGTGCAAATTGAAGAAGAGAGTCTCCCACAAGCTTGGGGGAGGCTTCTCAAGTTGCTTAATGCTTTGCCTGATCATCCTCTTAAGAAGAATGAAATACTTGATATCTTTTATAATGGACTAACCGATGCTTCCAGAGATTACTTGGATAGTTGTACTGGTTCTGTTTTCAGGGAAAGAACACCGGATGAAGCTGAAATTCTATTGAATAATATGTTGACAAATGAAAATAATTGGACACTTCCTAAGCCTATTCCTAAACCAACTCCGAAGAAGAGAGGTGTTCTATTTCTCAGTCCTGAAGATATGCAAGAGGCAAAGAAATCTATGAAAGAAAAAGGTATTAAAGCTGAAGATGTTAAGAATTTACCTCCTATTGAAGAAATACATGGTCTTAGTTTACCGCCTGTTGAAGAAACATATGATCTTAATCCATTACCTATTGGAGAACCTCCTGGTCTTGATAACCCGACACAGGTAGTAAAGGTAAATTCTGTCTATAGATATGATAGAGCCGAAATCCCTCTTACTAAGTTTGCTAGCCAATGACTAGATGAGTTTGATAACTTTATGGTTAAGCCAGAAGATTTTAATGCTTATTTTGGTAGACAATTGAAATACAATTCTGATATGCTTAAACACTTGGGTGATTATATGGCTAATGTTAGAGGTGAACTTAAACTCGTTAGCAAACATGCTTCTATGGTCACCACTCAAGTAGAACAAGTACTTAAGGCTCAAAATGATTTGCTCAATGAAATGAATAATAAGAATAATGATTATGCTGTTAGAGTGGCTACTAGAACTGGTAGAATGACTCAGGAACCTTTGTATCCTAAAGGCCACCCTAAGAGAATTGAGCAAGATTCTCAGAGAAATAATATTGATGCACCTAGTTCTTCTAAAAAGAAGAAAAAGAAAAATGATAGGACTTTGCATGCTTCTAGTGAACCTATTGCTGAACCACCTGAGAATCCAAATGATATTTCTATTTCTGATGTTGAAACACAATCTGGTAATGAACATGAACCTACCCATGCCTTTTCCTCCCAAACCATCCAAGAAAAAGGATGATGAGGATTTTGAGCGCTTTGCTGAAATGATTAGACCTATCTTCTTGCGTATGCGATTAACTGATATGCTCAAAATGAATCCTTATGCTAAGTATATGAAAGAAATTGTTACGAATAAAAGAAAGATATCGGAAGCTGAAATTTCCACCATGCTTGCTAATTATACTTTTAAGGGTGGAATACCAAAGAAACTTGGAGATCCAGGAGTACCCACTATATCATGCTCCATTAAAACAAACTATGTTAAAACTGCTTTATGTGATCTTGGAGCCGGTGTTAGTGTTATGCCTCTCTCTTTATATCGTAGACTTGATTTGAATAAATTGACACCTACTGAAATATCTTTGCAAATGGCTGATAAATCAACTCCTATACCTATCGGTATTTGTGAGGATGTGCCTGTTGTGGTTGCAAATGTTACTATTTTAACGGACTTTGTTATTCTTGATATTCCCGAGGACGATAGTATGTCTATTATTCTTGGAAGACCTTTTTTGAATACTGCAGGGGCTGTTATTGATTGCAACAAAGGCAATGTCACTTTTCATGTCAATGGTAATGAGCATACGGTACACTTTCCGACGAAACAACCTCAAGTTCATAGTATCAACTCTATTGGAAAAATTCCATCGATTGTATTTGGAGGTTTTGAATTTCCTCTTCCTACTGTCAAGAAAAATATATGATATTCTTATTATAGGGGATGTGCATATCCCCGTTGAGGTAACATAGTGTTATTCGAAATTTCTCCGGTTCCATGTTATTCGGAATGAGTTCGTTAACAAGACCTGATCAACCTTGTTAGTGGATTCCTTTTGATGAGCATGAGATGGATGAAACTAGAAGGCACAACCTTCTATACCCTCCTTCTACTTTCTGTTATTTAGTTGAAGTAAAGTAAAAATAGTATTTTTTTGTCTGTTTTCTGATTTATCCGTGCAATATAAAAATACCCTGAAAATAAAAGTTCTCCAAATGCCCTAAAAATGAAATATGATTTTTTCTAGAATATTTGAGGATTTCTGGAACTGAGAACACAGCAGGGGGGTCAACCACCTGGCCATGAGGGTGGAGGGCGCGCCCCTGCCTCATGGGCCCACGGTGGCCTTCCTCCACTTATTCCTGCACCCATACACTCCTTCTTCCTCCCACAAACACCAATATCCAGCTCAAGCATGAGTTCTAGCTCATTTTGCTGCAATTTTTGATCTCCTTGCTCAAAGCACCTCTCACAAAACTGCTTGGGGAGATTGTTCCTTGGTATGTGACTCCTTCATTGGTCCAATTAATTTTTGCTCTAGTTCTTTATTCATTGCAAACTTGTGCTGCCTAGGTGACCATGTTCTTGAGCTTGCATGTAAAATTTATATGGTTCCAAGTAGTTCTAATGCTTGATATAGTTTTTAGGCACTTGTAGGAGTAGCTGCTATCAATTTTACTAAGGTTGGTTCACTTTTGTTTGAAGTTACTAAAAATTTTAGAAATTTTTCAGAGGAAGAAATATGCTTAGGAAAATGTTCCAAGGTGGTTCTTCAAGGAAGCAAGGACCCAGGCTTGCAATGCGTGATGCTGATGAGGAGCCACCAAGGGACGCTCTAGTGCGGCCTTGTGAGTGGCCTTCCGAAAATTTTATGGATCGAGCGGGAATCAAAGAGGAATTTAACGCATATTTGCGTAACGCTGACCTTGTGAGCTTTGAGGCAGACAAATGCCCCCAGTACCATCATCTCACTAGTTCATTTGTGAGGAGGTTTGAATTTTCATCTTCACGTAATTCTCCAACTGTCATGTTTGATCTTTATGAAAAATCTTATACCATGGACTTAGAGGATTTTACTTCTGCTTGCAAACTTCCACAATGGGGTAGTGTTAGTGATCCCCGTAAATCTGAATTTAGACACTTTCTTGCCGGTATAACCGTAGGGGAATCTAGAGATATAGCACAAGCTACCATAGGGAGCATTCACTTTCCTGCTATACATTATTTTGCTCTCTTCACAGGTAGGTGCATAAATGGTAAGGATGAAGCATGTCATATGTGTGTGCCTGACCTCAGTATTCTTAGGAGTGCTGTGTTAGGAGACCAATCTTATAATTTGGAAGCCATTGTTGCACGTAGGTTGCATAATAATAGATTTAATGGAGATTTCTTTGATGGAATTTATGCAACCCGCTTAGCTGATTTTCTTGATGTGGACGTTCGTGAGGATGACACTGAGTTGCCTCCTACTTATTTAGACTACAATACTATGGTCTATGATATGTCTCCGTCCTATCTACTTTTCCAAACACTTTTGCCCTTGTTTTGGACTCTAACTTGCATGATTTGAATGGAACTAACCCGGACTGACGCTGTTTTCAGCAGACTTTCCATGGTGTTATTTATGTGCAGAAACAAAACTTCTCGGAATGACCTAAAACTCCACGGATTTTTTTTCAGAAATAATAAAAAATCCTCGCCAAAGATGAAGACCAGGGGGCCCACACCCTGTCCACGAGGGTGGGGGCGCGCCCCCCTAGGGCGCGCCCCCTACCTCGTGGGCCCCCTGGAGCTCCTCCGACACCAACTCCAACTCTATATATTTGCTTTCGGAGAGAAAAAAATCAAGGAGAAGAAATCATCGCGTTTTACGATACAGAGCCACTGCCAAGCCCTATAACCTCCCGGGAGGGCTGATCTGGAGTCCGTCGGGGCTCCGGAGAGGGGGATTCGTCGCCGTCGTCATCATCAACCATCCTCCATCACCAATTTCATGATGCTCACCGCCGTGCGTGAGTAATTCCATCATAGGCTTGCTAGACGGTGATGGGTTGGATGAGATCTATCATGTAATCAAGTTAGTTTTGCTAGGGTTTGATCCCTAGTATCCACTATGTTCTGAGATTGATGTTGCTATGACTTTGCTATGCTTAATGCTTGTCACTAGGGCCCGAGTGCCATGATTTTGGATCTGAACCTATTATGTTTTCACGAATATATGTGTGTTCTTGATCCTATCTTGCAAGTCTATAGTCACCTACTATGTGTTATGATCCGGCAACCCCGAAGTGACAATAATCGGGACCACTCCCGGTGATGACCATAGTTTGAGGAGTTCATGTATTCACTATCTGCTAATGCTTTGTTCCGGTTCTCTATTAAAAGGAGGCCTTAATATCCCTTAGTTTCCATTAGGACCCCGCTGCCACGGGAGGGTAGGACAAAAGATGTCATGCAAGTTCTTTTCCATAAGCACGTATGACTATATTCGGAATACATGCCTACATTACATTGATGAATTGGAGCTAGTTCTGTGTCACCCTATGTTATGACTGTTACATGATGAACCGCATCCGGCATAATTATCCATCACCGATCCAATGCCTACGAGCTTTTCCTATATTGGTTCTCGCTTATTTACTTTCACGCTGCTACTGTTACAATCACTACAAAACACCAAAAATATTACTTTTTCTTCCGTTACTTTTGTTACGTTACCACTACTATCATATTACTGTGCTACTAAATACTTTCCTGCAGATATTAAGTTATCCAGGTGTGGTTGAATTGATAACTCAACTGCTAATACTTGAGAATATTCTTTGGCTCCCCTTGTGTCGAATCAACAAATTTGGGTTGAATACTCTACCCTCGAAAACTGTTACGATCCCCTATACTTGTGGGTTATCAAGACTATTTTCTGGCGCCGTTGCCGGGAAGCATAGCTCTATTCTTTGAGTCACTTGGGATTTATATCTGCTGATCACTATGAAACTTGAAAGACGCTAAGACAACAATTTATCCCTCAACTACGAGGGGAGGTAAAGAACTGCCATCTAGCTCTGCACTTGATTCACCTTCTGTTTTTGAGTAAGCTTGCGACACCTAAACCTGCTTCTGCTATTCGTTCTGATATGTCGCATGTTATTGATGATGCCACTTCTGCTATGCATGATACTTATGATGAAACTACTTCTATGCTTGATACTACTGTGCCCCTTAGTGAATTTCTTGATGAACAAATTGCTAGGGCTAGAGAGAAAGAAATTATTAAAACTGATTATATTGATGAAAGTGATGATGAAGATATGCCTGTTATTCATAAGGGTTATGTTTTTGATATGGAAGCTTCTCCAGCTATTTTAGCTTGCAAAGATAGATATGAGCTCAAGAGGTTATTAGTTGAATGGAATAACCAATCTCTTAATGATAAAATGAAATATGACCCTGCTTTTGCTAGTTCACCTATCTGTGTTGCCGATAAGGATTATGAATTCTCTGTTGATCCTGATATAATTACTTTGGTTGAATCTGATCCTTTTCATGGCTATGAATCTGAAACTGTTGTGGCACATCTTACTAAATTAAATGATATAGCCACCCTGTTCACTAATGATGAGAGATCTCGCTACTTTTATATCCTTAAAATATTTCCGTTCTCATTAAAGGGTGATGCTAAGATATGGTTTAATTCTCTTGATCCTAGTTGTGTGCGTAGTCCCCAGGATATGATTTATTATTTCTCTACTAAATATTTCCCTGCTCATAAGAAACAAGCTGCTTTGAGGGAAATATACAACTTTGTGCAAATTGAAGAAGAGAGTCTCCCACAAGCTTGGGGGAGGCTTCTCAAGTTACTTAATGCTTTGCCTGATCATCCTCTTAAGAAGAATGAAATACTTGATATCTTTTATAATGGAATAACCGATGCTTCCAGAGATTACCTGGATAGTTGTGCTGGTTCTGTTTTCAGGGAAAGAACACCGGATGAAGTTGAAATTCTATTGAATAATATGTTGACAAATGAAAATAATTGGGCACTTCCCGAGCCAGCCCCTGAGCCTATTCCTAAACCATCTCCGAAGAAGAGAGGTGTTCTATTTCTCAGTCCTGATGATATGCAAGAGGCAAAGAAATCTATGAAAGAAAAAGGTATTAAAGCTGAAGATGTTAAGAATTTACCTCATATTGAAGAAATACATGGTCTTAATCTACCGCCTGTTGAAGAAACATATGATCTTGATCCATTACCTATTGAAGAACCTCTTGGTCTTGATAACCCGACACAGGTAGTAAAGGTAAATTCTCTCTATAGATTTGATGAAGGTGATATCCCTCACTATAAGTCTGCTAGACAATGCTTAGAAGAGTTTGATAATTTTATTGTCAGACAAGAAAATTTTAATGCTTATTTTGGTAGACAATTGAAATACAATTTCGATATGCTTAAACACTTGGGTGATTATATGGCTAATATTAGAGGTGAACTTAAACTCGTTAGAAAACAGGCTTCTATGGTTACCACTCAAGTAGAACAAGTACCTAAAGCTCAAAATAATTTGCTCAATGAAATGAATAGTAAGAAAAATGATTATGCTATTAGAGTGGCTACTAGAACTGGTAGAATGACTCAGGAACCTTTGTATCCTGAAGGCCACCCTAAGAGAATTGAGCAAGATTCTCAGAGAAATAATATTGATGTACCTAGTTCTTCTAAAAGGAAGAACAAGAAAAATGATAGGACTTTGCAAACCTCTAGTGAACCTATTGCTGAACCACCTGAGAATCCCAATGATATCTCTATGTGTGATGCTGAAACACAATCTGGTAATGAACATGAGCCTAGTGAAAATGTTAATGATGATGTTCAACCTAGTAATGATAATGATGTAGAAGTTGAACCTGCTGTTGATCTTGATAACCCACAATCAAAGAATCAACGTTATGATAAGAGAGACTTTGTTGCTAGGAAACATGGTAAAGAAATAGAACCTTGGGTTCAGAAACCCATGCCTTTTCCTCCCAAACCATCCAAGAAAAAGGATGATGAGGATTTTGAGCGCTTTGCTGAAATGATTAGACCTATCTTTTTGCGTATGCGATTAACTGATATGCTTAAAATGAATCCTTATGCTAAATATATGAAAGATGTTGTCACTAATAAAATAAAGATACCAGAAGCTGAGATTTCCACCATGCTTGCTAATTATACTTTTAAGGGTGGAATACCAAAGATACTAGGAGATCCAGGAGTACCAACTATACCATGCTCCATTAAAAGAAACTATGTTAAAACTGCTTTATGTGATCTTGGAGCCGGTGTTAGTGTTATGCCTCTCTCTTTATATCGTAGACTTGACTTGAATAAGTTGACACCTACTGAAATATCTTTGCAAATGGCTGATAAATCAACTGCTATACCTGTCGGTATTTGTGAGGATGTGCCTGTTGTAGTTGCAAACGTTACTATTTAACGGACTTTGTTATTCTTGATATTCCCGAGGACGATAGTATGTCTATTATTCCTGGAAGACCTTTGAATACTGCAGGTGCTGTTATTGATTGCAACAAAGGCAACGTCACTTTTCATGTTAATGGTAATGAGCATACGATCCACTTTCCGAGGAAACAACCTCAAGTTCATAGTATCAACTCTATTGGAAAATTCCATCGATTATATTTGGAGGTTTTGAATTTCCTCTTCCTACTATCAAGAAGAAATATGATATTCTTATTATAGGGGATGTGCATATCCCCGTTGAGGTAACATAGTGTTATTCGAAATTTCTCCGATTTCATGTTATTCGGAATGAGTTTGTTAACAAGACTTGATCAACCTTGTTAGTGGATTCTTTTTGATGAGCATGAGATGGATGAAACTAGAAGGCACAACCTTCTGTACCCTATTTCTATTTTCTGTTATTTAGTTGAAATAAAGTAAAAATAGTATTTTCTGTCTGTTTTCTGATTTATCTGTGCAATATAAAAATACCCCGAAAATAAAAGTTCTCCAAATGCCCTAAAAATGGAATATGACTTTTAAATTATATTTGAGGATTTATGGAACTGAGAACACATCAGGGGGTCAACCACCTGGGCATGAGGGTGGAGGGCGTGCCCCCTGCCTCGTGGGCCCACGGTGGCCCCCCCTCCACTTATTCCTGCACCCATACAGTTCTTCTTCCTCCCACAAACACGAATATCTAGCTCAAGCACGAGTTCTAGCTCACTTTGCTTTGATTTTCGATCTCCTTACTTAAAGCACCTCTCACAAAACTGCTTGGGGAGATTGTTCCTTGGTATGTGACTCCTCCATTGGTCCAATTAGTTTTTGCTCTAGTGCTTTATTCATTGCCAAATTGTGCTGCGTAGGTGACCATGTTCTTGAGCTTGCATGTCAAATTTATATGGTTCCAAGTAGTTCTAATGCTTGATATAGGCTCTAGGCACTTGTAGGAGTAGTTGCTATCAATTTTGTTGATCTTGGTTCACTTTTGTTTGAAGTTACTAAAAATTTCAGAATATCTCAGAAAATGATGAAGAGACTTTTGAGGGGCTCATCGAGCCGAATCTCGAGGGAAAAGCAAAATGAAGAAGCACAGATGCCCAAATATAATTTGCCTCGCACCACAGAGGTCCGGCCGTGTGAATGGCCTTCCGATGACTTCTTGAGACAAGCCGGGATTTATGAGGATTTATATTCATTGGCTGAGAATGCTGGCCTCACCAATTTCCTCCGCGACCAACGTCATCAGTCCTTATCTTGTTCCGTGGGCGGCCGTTCAAGCCTACCGGAACCCTACACCAACCCCGGAGCCGGAGCCATAATATGAGCCTCCACGACAGTCTGTTTATTCTTGGGATCCGGAGATGGCTGCCAGTCAGAGGCAGTCAGAGTCCTCTTCGTCGCAGTACGACCCCAGCTACACCTACGGGTATCCGCTAGGCCATCCCTGGCAATGAACCAACTTAGGCCAAAAGCCTAAGCTTGGGGGAGTACGTATTTCCCACCGACATTACATTTATGTTTACACATAGTCACTGCTAGATGTCGGTGCTCATACTTTTTCACTGTAATATCCATGTTAGTTTATTTTCTTTTTCCTGCTTTCTTCTTGTGTGTTTGTTAAACCTTGAGAAAAAAAATTAGTAGTAGCTTCTAGCTAGTTTACTTTCTTGCTGTAGTAGTAATTAAAAAGAAAACCCAAAAATATTTCCCGTTCTTCTTTTGATTGTTGGGAGCTTTCCCGTGTAAATAGTTTTATTTCTTTTCTTTTCTTTGGGGGTCGATAGGAGAAGACCATGATTAAATTGTTGAAGTGGCTCTTATATGCATTATTATTGATTTAACCGAGAGCCCATATTGCCTTGTCTTCTCATGTTTATAAAATGCTCGTAGATTCCAACTTAGTCCAATGCACGTGCACTCTTATTATTATTCACTTCGTTCGGTTGTGCAAGTGAAAGGTAATTATGATGATATATGATGGACTGACTGAGATGAGAAAAGTTGGTATGAACTCGACCTCTCTTGTTTTTGTAAATATGACGAGTTCATCGTTCCTGATTCAGCTTATTATGAATAAACATGCTTGCAATGACAATTAGAGATCATAGTTGCTCATGTCATGCTTGATTAGCTACGAGTTATAATGGTTTACCTTGCATGCCAACATGCTATTAAAATGGTTGTGATGTGGTATGATGGGGTGGTATCCTCCTTTGAATGATTTAAGTGACTTGATTTGGCACATGTTCACACATGTAGCTGAAACAAATCAACATAGCCTTCACGATATTTATGTTCATGGTGGATTATATCCTACTCATGCTTGCATCCAATGTTTATTAATTTTAATGCATGTTCATGACTGTTGTCGCTCTCTAGTTGGTCGCTTCCCAGTCTTTTGCTAGCCTTCACTTGTACTAAGCGGGAATACTACTTGTGCATCCAATCCCTTAAACCCCAAAGTTATTCCATATGAGTCCACTATACCTTCCTATATGCGGTGTCTACCTGCCGGTCCAAGTAAATTTGTATGTGCCAAACTCTAAACCTTCAAATAAACATTCTGTTTTGTATGCTCGAATAGCTCATGTATCAACTAGGGCTGCCCTTATCTTCCATGTTAGGCGGGTTATTCTCAAGAGGAGTGGACTCCGCTCCTCACTCACGAGAAAATGGCTGGTCACCGGGATGCCCAGTCCCATGCTTTATGCAAACTAAATCAAAATAATTGCAAACAAAACTCCCCCTGGGACTGTTGCTAGTTGGAGACACTCGTTGTTTCGAGCAAGTCATGGATTGATGCTTGTTGGTGGAGGGGGAGTATAAACTTTACCATTCTGTTTGGGAACCGCTATAATGTGTGTATCATGGAAGATATCGCCATCTCTCAGTTGTTATGTTGACAATGAAAGTATGCCGCTGAAAATATTATTTATCTCTATTTCAAAACCGAGCTTTGGCACCTCTACAAATCCCTGCTTCCCTCTGCGAAGGGCATATCTATTTACTTTCATGAGTCATCACCCTCTTATTAAAAAGCCCTAGCTGGAGAGCGCAGCTGTCATTTGCATCCATTACTATTAATTTATATTGGGTATGACTATGATTGGATCTCTTTTACCATGAATTACAATGTCTAGTCAGTCCTTGATCTTTAAAGGTGCTCTACATTTATGTTTTGCGGTCTCAGAAAGGGCTAGCGAGATACCGTCTTGTTATATCATATTATGATTGTTTTGAGAAAGTGTTGTCATCCGAGATTTATTATTATGGCTCGCTAGTTGATTATGCTATTGATATGAGTAAACATGAGACCTAAGAGTTATTGCAAATGTGGTTAGTCATAATCTTTGCTGAAAACTTGAATCTTGGCTTTACATATTTACAACAACAAGAGCAAACAGAGTTTGTAAAAGTTTTTCTTTATCACTTTCAGTTTGTCAACTGAATTGCTTGAGGACAAGCAAAGGTTTAAGCTTGGGGGAGTTGATACGTCTCCGTCGTATCTACTTTTCCAAACACTTTTGCCCTTGTTTTGGACTCTAACTTGCATGATTTGAATGGAACTAACCCGGACTGACGCTATTTTCAGCAGACTTTCCATGGTGTTATTTATGTGCAGAAACAAAAGTTCTTGGAATGACCTGAAACTCCACGGAACGTCTATTTGGAAATAATAAAAAATCCTGGCAAAAGATGAAGACCAGGGGCCCACACCCTGTCCACGAGGGTGGGGGCGCCCCCCTAGGGCGCGCCCCCTACCTCGTGGCCCCCCTGGGGCTCCTCTGACGCCAACTCCAACTCTATATATTTGCTTTCAGAGAGAAAAGAATCAAGGAGAAGAAATCATCGCGTTTTACGATACGGAGCCGCCACCAAGCCCTAAAACCTCTCAGGAGGGCTGATCTGGAGTCCGTTCGGGGCTCCGGAGAGGGGGATTCGTCGTCGTCGTCATCATCAACCATCCTCCATCACCAATTTCATGATGCTCACCGCCGTGCATGAGTAATTCCATCGTAGGCTTGCTGGACGGTGATGGGTTGGATGAGAACTATCATGTAATCGAGTTAGTTTTGTTAGGGTTTGATCCCTAGTATCCACTATGTTCTGAGATTGATGTTGCTATGACTTTGCTATGCTTAATGCTTGTCACCAGGGCCCGAGTGCCATGATTTCAGATCTGAACCTATTATGTTTTCATGAATATATGTGTGTTCTTGATCCTATCTTGCAAGTCTATAGTCACCTACTATGTGTTATGATCCGGCAACCCCGAAGTGACAATAATCGGGACCACTCCCGGTGATGACCATAGTTTGAGGAGTTCATGTGTTCACTATGTGCTAATGCTTTGTTCCGGTTCTCTATTAAAAGGAGGCCTTAATATTCCTTAGTTTCCATTAGGACCCCGCTGCCACGGGAGGGTAGGACAAAAGATGTCATGCAAGTTCTTTTCCATAAGCACGCATGACTATATTCGGAATACATGCCTACATTACATTGATGAATTGGAGCTAGTTCTGTGTCACCCTATGTTATGACTGTTACATGATGAACCGCATCCGGCATAATTATCCATCACCGATCTAATGCCTACGAGCTTTTCCTATATTGGTTCTCGCTTATTTACTTTCCCGCTGCTACTGTTACAATCACTACAAAACACCAAAAATATTACTTTTGCTTCCGTTACTTTTGTTACCGTTACCACTACTATCATATTACTGTGCTACTAAATACTTTGCTGCAGATATTAAGTTATCCAGGTGTGGTTGAATTGACAACTCAACTGCCGATACTTGAGAATATTCTCTGGCTCCCCTTGTGTCGAATCAACAAATTTGGGTTGAATACTCTACGCTCGAAAGCTGTTGCGATCCCCTATACTTGTGGGTTATCAGTCTACCACCAGTTTGTTGAGAGGAATGAATCACCTCTCCAGTATCAATTAATGTTTGACAAACGGCGTGCTGTCCGTATTACTCTCCCTGCTCCTGCCTTCTTTGATTATCAGGCAAAAGGAAGACATTTTATTACTAGAGAGGAGGCAGATGATTACGAGAGGAGGGCGGAGGCAGCTCGTCGCCACACTGCAGCTCAGGAGGCGATAACTGCTGCATCTTACTACGACCCCAGCTACAACTACGGATATTCGCCAGGCCATCCTTGGCAATGTACCAACTTAGGCCAAAAGCCTAAGCTTGGGGGAGTACGTATTTCCCACCGACATTACATTTATGTTCACACACACTCATTGCTAGATGTCGGTGATCATACTCTTTCACTGTAATATCCATGCTAGTTTATTTTCTTTTTCGTGCTTTCTTCTTGTGTGTTTGTTAAACTTTAAGAAAAACCAAAAAAAATTAGTGTAGCTTCTAGTTAGTTTACTTTCCTTGCTGTAGTAGTAATAATTAAAAGAAAACCCAAAAAGATTTCCCGTTCTTCTTTTGCTTGTTGGGAGCTTTCCCGTGTAAATAGTTTTATTTCTTTTCTTTTCTTTGGGGGTCGATAGGAGAAGACCATGATTAAATTGTTGAAGTGGCTCTTATATGCATTATTATTGATTTAACCGAGAGCCCATATTGCCTTGTCTTCTCATGTTTATAAAATGCTCGTAGATTCCAACTTAGTCCAATGCACGTGCACTCTTATTATTATTCACTTCGTTCGGTTGTGCAAGTGAAAGGTAATTATGATGATATATGATGGACTGACTGAGATGAGAAAAGTTGGTATGAACTCGACCTCTCTTGTTTTTGTAAATATGACGAGTTCATCGTTCCTGATTCAGCTTATTATGAATAAACATGCTTGCAATGACAATTAGAGATCATAGTTGCTCGTGTCATGCTTGATAAGCTACGAGTTATAATGGTTTACCTTACATGCCAACATGCTATTAAAATGGTTGTGATGTGGTATGATGGGGTGGTATCCTCCTTTGATTGATTTAAGTGACTTGACTTGGCACACGTTCACACAGTTCACACATGTAGTTGAAACAAATCAACATAGCCTTCACGATATTTATGTTCATGGTGGATTATATCCTACTCATGCTTTCATCCAATGTTTATTAATTTTAATGCATGTTCATGACTGTTGTCGCTCTCTAGTTGGTCACTTCGCAGTCTTTTGCTACCCTTCACTTGTACTAAGCGGGAATACTACTTGTGCATCCAATCCCTTAAACCCCAAAGTTATTCCATATGAGTCCACTATACCTTCCTATATGCGGTATCTACCTGCCATTCCAAGTAAATTTGTATGTGCCAAACTCTAAACCTTCAAATAAACATTCTGTTTTGTATGCTCGAATAGCTCATGTATTAACTAGGGCCGCCCTTATCTTCCATGTTAGGTGGGTTATTCTCAAGAGGAGTGGACTCCGCTCCTCACTCACGAGAAAATGGCTGGTCACCGGGATGCCCAGTCCCATGCTTTATGCAAACTAAATCAAAATAATTGCAAACAAAACTCCCCCTGGGACTGTTGCTAGTTGGAGACACTCGTTGTTTCGAGCAAGTCATGGACTGATGCTTGTTGGTGGAGGGGGAGTATAAACTTTACCATTCTGTTTGGGAACCGCCTATAATGTGTGTAGCATGGAAGATATCACCATCTCTTAGTTGTTATGTTGACAATGTGTGACGCCCGGATAATCAAGCTACAGTAACGTCTGCTAATGATGCCATGTCACCACTCTTACTGTTGTGAACCTCGCGATGATTCAATCCCGTTCGAATTCAAAATTCAAAATCAAGGCAAACAATAAAAGTTTTCAAACATTAAAACTAAAATATTCTATATGTGCCAAATATTGCATAAATAATTATGGTGGAGAATCCACATTTTTATAAAGTATTTAATTGCACTGAAATAACTAAAACAGTAACAAAAACAAATAATTAAATGCCTTTACTAATTAATAAATTATCAAACTAAATTATTTGGGGACTAGACATTTTGTGACAGTGGACTAAACTGAAATACTAAATTAGATGCTAAGTAAATATTTTACAGAAACTAAAATAAAAGGTAACTAAAATAAAACAAAAGAAAGAAAAGGAGAAAGAGAACCCCCCACTAGGCCAGTCAACCCAGCTGCTACCAGGCCGGCCCAGGCCGCCCCCACTCCCCCATAACCCCTGGGCGACCAAACCCTAACCCCCCAATGCACCACTCCCTCCCCACTCGCTCCCACGTTCCCCCTCTCCCGATCCAAATCTGGATCGGGGACGAAACCCCCTCGACGCCGTTCTCGTCACCCTGTCGCCCGAACCCCCCTCCCACCGATGCCATGCCGCCGCCCGAAGGCCTCCCCGTCGCCGGAGCCACCACGCCGGACCCGCCTCCCGTCTCCTCCCGCGCGACACCTGCCCCCTCGACCCGTACTGGATCAGGGCGCTCGACACCACCGCCGCCGCCGAACCTCATCGCCGCCTCACCGTCCTCCTCGTCTCCTCCTCGTCGGACCACCCCGCGCACGCTGCCCAGACCCTATGTCTCCGGTGAGGCCACGGCCTCCGCGCCCCTCCTCCCTCTCCCCTCACGCCTACGCGTTGCGCCCTCCTAGCCGCCTGCCTCTGAACCGCGCCCGCAGCGCCCGCGCCACACCGCACCATGGCCCCTGCCGCTCCCCGCCGCACCAAGCCGCGCTCGCGCCTGACCCTGCCGGTGCCCCCTGTCGGCCGCGAGTCCCACGCCCCCCTGCTCGCCGCTGCGCGCCCCTCCTCCCATTTTCACCTCTGCCTCGCCGCGCGAACACACGCCGCCGTCCCGCTCCGCCCGCAGCCCCCGTGCGCTACTCCTGCCTTCCCCGCTGACGGCCGCCGCGCCCGCACCTCGCCGAGACCATGCGCGCGCCGTCCCGCTACCTCGCCGCCCCTGGCTGCCTCCTTGTCGCCGGCGGCCGCGCCACTGGCCGCGCCCGAGGCCATCGCTTGGGCTCGCCCCGGTGGGCGCTCGTGGCCGCACCCATGAAACCGCACCCCTGCACGCACGCCCGCACCCGTAGCGCCCGCCCGTTAAGCCCCAGAGGCCAGTGACATGTGGGCCAATACCCCCAGAACGTTTTATGAAATAAAAGAAAATAAAATAAAAATGAATTAATAAAATTAATAATTAATTACTGAATTAATTAAGTTAATTAATCATGTTTAAATTAATCTAATTAACTAGTTAGTTAATTAAACAGTAATTAGATTAGCTAAGTCCTAACTAAATAAACAGTCAATGACAGCTGGGACCCACACGTCAGGTTGACTAGTCAACCCTGTTGACTGCTGACGTCAGCATGACATCATGCTGATGTCATAAATCCATTTTCGAATTAATTTAAATAATTAATTAAATTCCAGAAATTAATAAAATCTTTAGAAAATCATATCTTTTAATCCGTAACTCGGATTAAATTATTTTCAACATGAGAGTTGCTCAGAACGACGAGACGAATCCGGATACGCAGCCCGTTCGTCCGCCACACATCCCTAACCTATCGAACTTGCAACTTTCCCCCTCCGGTTCAGTTGTCCGAAAACGCGAAACACCGGGAATACTTTCCCGGATGTTTCCCCCTTCGCCGGTATCACCTATACCGCGTTAGGGCATACCTAGCACCGCGTATTACCTCGTAATGCTTTGTGATGCTTTGATTGCTCTGTTATTTATTGTGTTCCACCTTCGTTACTTCTTTCCGGTAGACTCCGAGACTGCCGGTGACCCCCAGTTCGACTACGGTGTTGACGACCCTTACTTCTTGTGAGAGCAACCAGGCAAGCCCCCCCCTTGATCACCAGATATCGCCTATTCTTGTCTACTGCTTGCATTAGAGTAGTGTAGCATGTTACTGCTTTCAGTTAATCCTATACTGCTGCATAGCCTGTCCTTGCTACTACTGTTGTTACCTTTACCTGCTATCCTACTGCTTAGTATAGGATGCTAGTGTTCCATCACTGGCCCTACACTCTTGTCCGTCCGCCATGCTATACTACTGGGCCGTGATCACTTTGGGAGGTGATCACGGGCATATACTATATACTTTACACTGTTACATTACCTGTGATACTGTTCGGAGATGGGGGCTGAAGGGGCAGGTGGCTCCATCCCGGTAGAGGTGACCCTGGGTTCCCGACGACCCCCAACTGTTACTTTGAGGCGAAGCGACAGGGCAGGTTGGGGCCACCTAGGAGAGAGGTGGGCCTCGCCCTGGTCGGCGTTCGCGGATACTTAACCCGCTTAACGAGTTCTTGGTATTTGATCTGAGTCTGGCCATTTGGTCTATACACACTAACCAACTACGCGGGAACAGTTATGGGCACTCGACGTCGTGGTATCAGCCGAAGCACTTCGTGACGTCAGCGACTGAGCGGCGCGCGCCGAATTGGACTGGAACGCCACTAGGCTAGGTCTGCTTCCGGCCGCGTACGCAACGTGCAGGTGTGCTAAGGGCGATGGGCCCAGACCCCTGTGCGCTTGGGTCTAGACCGGCGTGCTGACCTCTCTGTTGTGCCTAGGTGGGGCTGTGACGTGTTGATCTTCCGCGGCCGGGTATGACCCCAAAAAGTGTGTCCGGCCAAATGGGATCAAGCGTTTTGGGTTATGTGGTGCACCCCTGCAGGGAAGTTTATCTATTCGAATAGCCGTGTCCCTCGGTAAAAGGACGACCCGGAGTTGTACCTTGACCTTATGACAACTAGAACCGGATACTTAATAAAACACACCCTTCCAAGTGCCAGATACAGCCCGGTGATCGCTCTCTAACAGGGCGACGAGGAGGGGATCGCCGGGTAGGATTATGCTATGCGATGTTACTTGGAGGACTTCAGTCTACTCTCTTCTACATGCTGCAAGACGGAGGCTGCCAGAAGCGTAGTCTTCGACATGATTAGCTATCCCCCCTCTCATTCTAGCATTCTGCAGTTCAGTCCACTGATATGGCCCTTTACACATATATCCATGCATATGTAGTGTAGCTCCTTGCTTGCGAGTACTTTGGATGAGTACTCACGGTTGCCTTGTTCCCCCTTTTCCCATTTCTCTACCCAATTGCTGCGACCAGGCGATGGAGCCCAGGATCCAGACACCACCTTCGACGATGACTCCTACTACACGGGAGGTGCCTACTACTACGTGCAGCTCGCTAACGACGACCAAGGGTAGTTTAGGAGGATCCCAGGCAGGAGGCCTACGCCTCTTTTGATCTGTATCCCAGTTTGTGCTAGCCTTCTTAAGGCAAACTTGTTTAACTTATGTCTGTACTCAGATATTGTTGCTTCCGCTGACTCGTCTATGATCGAGCACTTGTATTCGAGCCCTCGAGGCCCCTGGCTTGTATTATGATGCTTGTATGACTTATTTATGTTTTAGAGTTGTGTTGTGATATCTTCCCGCGAGTCCTTGATCTTGATCGTACACATTTGCGTGCATGATTAGTGTACGATTGAATCGGGGGCGTCACAAGTTGGTATCAGAGCTGACTGCTTGTAGGAATCCCCTTTCCAACTCCTTGGCCGAAGTTGAGTCTAGTCATTAAAAAGGTTTTTACTAACATGGCTGTGTGGCTTACGGGCCCACGTCGCCATTGGGTGGTAGTAGGATCTTCTATTCCTCGACCTATACTCTGGGACTCTGAACTCTCTCCTATTCGGGTAAATGATTTTGCTAAAAAGACTAACTGTAGATTCTCGTAAATACTTTCTCCCGGAGAGCCCCTCACTCCGGATGATCGCTTGTTGCACCAGAAGATTCTGAAGATACTCTCCGAGGTTTTCCCGAGACCCTTGTGCCCACCGACTTTACAATCCCCTACCACCGATATACCCTTATGGATAACTACCTACAATTGTCATTCATACCTTCATTCTCAGTTGCTCTTGTTATTACAAGATGCCCTAAATTGCTCTCCGTTGTTCCGAAAATCCTTTAAGCTTACCGCCTTGCAGTTCTTTACCACATGAATACCCCTATTGAAGATTCCTCGCGCTTATTGAGTACCTGTTCATCCCAAGTTGATTCATGTATGAAACCAATCTTCAAAATACCTTTCGATCTTCAAAAATCCTCAGGAGCCTATTGCTCTTGAAATTCTTGCTTGCTTACATTTTGGTTAATCCAATAAGTCTAGTAATCCTATTGGCATCCTTTGTCACTATCATTTTAAGTCCGTTGATTCTATATGTGTGCGAATGCACGCAATCATCAGTTGATCCTTATAAATTATCTTCCAGCTCAGACGTCTTTCGAACATGAGCTGGTTCTCGACCAAACTATTTGTCGTCAATTGTTCCTCTGGTCTATCCAACTTATCCATTCTTGATCAGAGCGTCTGCTTCTGATCCTTTGTTTTGGAAATCATAATTCCTTTGTTATCTAAGCATCGAATTATTCAGATATTCTATAATATGATGCCCGTGCATTCTTCTTCCTCTGGTTGAGTACCAATGCTCACATTAGATCCCTTATGGACCATCGGTTCCTTTGTCAGATTTTATCCGACAGTGTCCTTCATATTGAATAACCTTGAGAGCCTTTCCATGGGTATATAATGCCTTTGGTAAATTGTATCATCTGCTTTTGAACAATGCTCTACTTTCGAGCTTGTATTATTTACTCTGAAGTTTGTGGTATATGTTCCTAAGATGCCCTCATGGGTTGAACCTATGCCTTCCTTAATATGTGTGAACTCGGAAGTTTTCATGGGTCACACTCATCTGGTATTTCACCAGCTAAAACTTTCAACACTAATGCCATTATCGAAACGAGGAGTGAATGTAAGGTTATGTTTTGGAGAAGTGGGAGTCGACCTTGAACTTTGTGTTCATGCTCATGGACCCGAGGTGGAACTTATCATGGAAGCTTCTTGTAGTACTAATAATCCCCTTGTGATAACTTCTTCTCTTATCTATGCTTGGTCCTTTACAACCGTGGTTCTGACCATGACTGTTTTTCTTTGGTCCCATTTCTCGGGCAAGTTAAATCGCTTGTCTTATCCAGATCAATGTGCCTGCCCAACCTCGATTCTGCTCAACCTTCGAGTATTCCCCTATGGTATCTCGAGAATATCATAGAACTGCATAACTTCTTATGGGTTCTTCATCAACTGTTATTTCTCACTGGTCCCAATTTTCTTGGGTTCTGGGTTGTCTTCAACCGAGAACACCGAATAGTGAATCGAGTCCGCATTCTGATTCAATAACTCTAAGTGATTTTCGTTGCTTACGAGTTTATTAACCCTTCAAGTCATCCCAAGCCTAATCGGCTATATCATTTTCGTACTAAATTTTAACTGTGCTACCTGGCCCTTCTCCTCGTAGCAAAATTTTCGACGATGAGCTAAGCTTACGTCCATCTTCCTCGTCATATCATTTCTCCTTGAACAACAAACTTGATTTCGAGTTTGTGTCGTACCCTTGGTTCCAATAACCTTTCGCTTCATCATTCCTGTAACTAGATGTCATCATCGGTTGATTACATCTTCATGAAATCTCTCAACAAATGTGTCATGATCATCATCAGCATTCTGAGATCTTCTAGGATATCAATTGAATTCATGATGAGAAATACTATCCTTGCTCTTGATGAATTTTATTATCATCGACCACTTTATTGCCTTCCCTCCAACACAAACTTGTTCGTGTGCTGTGTTATACCTTGAGTTCCTTGCTATCCAGCCTTAGTTCTTCTTTACCTTGGAGTATTACTATCTTTTATGTCAGGAATGTCATGAGATTGCTCCACCTCTTAAAACTTTTTGGTATAGTGATACTTCTCACCATCATCATTCTTTCTTGGTTCCCGTGTTGATTCTAGCCGGGATACCAACAGGTGAACGCTGTTGCTTGGATTCTGTACTTCTAGAAACCATATCGCTTTGTAGTTAATGGTCGACATTTCATTCTTAGACCATTGGTTATCGAATCACCATTCTAACATCGGTCATGCTACCTAAGCCCATATTTCGGGTGCACCTTTCAACCAATGTTTAATTGTGTATGTTTTCCTCGAGCATACCCCATTATATTATTTGATCTGACAGATGTTATCTCCTTGTTCACATAATTGTGGAAATCCATTGTTGGATATCTCATAGAATTGTCGCTGAGTCCATCAACCACCTCCTCACCTCTCCTTGATTTAATGATGAATCTCGTTTCGGAAGTCACTCCCATAGTTCATTCCCTGAGTCTGAGGTATCTTGACACCAATCAGATCTGAATCTCGGTTAGATATGATGGTTGGAACATTTTCCAAGAGTCCTAACATTGGTCTTTATATCACCCGGTAAGGTGATGTCATGCCTAGCACACCTGACCGGAGGACCTAGTGTTATAATTTCCTTCTTAACAAGGTTAAACATTTTTTTTCCGTGAGGAAATTCAATTCCTTGTTTAATAAGTTTATCCTGATGGATCCTTTGTGTATCCAAAGTCCGACCATTGCTTGAAGACCTGGTCAATGCTATCTCGAAGCATGTCTGTGGTGCTCCGATTTTCAACAAGAACATTTGAAGCCCAATGCTAAATATTACTTGCTCAATTATCCAAACACCGTTGTATGGGTAATGTCATGAAATTTCTCTCCCCTTTCCTGAAGGGTTTTCTACTTTATATCCTGCCAGGGATATCATGCTCTGCTTGTCCTTGGGAAGGGTATAACCCTGGTATATGTGTCAAACACATTTTCCTTTCCACTGTTCTGTTTGGTCTGATGATCACATTTTCCTTTCCATTGATTTGTTTAACCTTCCTAGTGATCCATATGATCTAAGCAGTAATATTCTTCTGCTTATATAAACACCTTGGTGTACAATTCTGTCAGCAAGACCCTGTTACTATTGTTGATGACATTTCGGTAGCCACCGATGGACGAGAACCTTGCCTATTGGCCCGCCTCGTTCAACGAGCAGGAAAATGGTTCTCTTCGTCCCTCTCCTTTGGTATCGATGTTGTTGCCGACATAACTGACAGGCTACCCTCTGACACACCTTACTATCGTGACCGTGCAAGATGTCACTGCTCCTATTAAAAAAACCACATGGTGGGCCCATAACCCACAGTTCCACAGGATCGAAACCTGACTCTCCTGTACACCCTGTTTCCAAAGTTATTCCTCATGCATGGCCTCGTAAGTACTTCACGAGCCACCTTCCGAGAGATCATTGAATCTGTTACCGGGCGCAATACTTATTCCCGATTGCTTTGAGCCCCATTCAAGCCCTGATTCAGGCATCAAACAGTTACCTCCTCGCTCGAAACTTCCCATGAAACCACATTACTTTGCTCTCGATATTTTCTTAAGTTCAATTCGAGAGTTACTTTCCGCCACCTTCCCCGATGTTGTCGACCAGATAGTCAACCTTGTCGAGGTCCGTTTCTCCCGGAATACCCCCTTATTCTGTCGTAAGTACGATGGAGATCCTGAAGAAAGGATGGCCACTTCATCATGATGACCAGAAACAGCGAAATGAAAACATCAATGTAATGGATCAACCTCTTCGAGAAGAACAACCAAGACCAAGAACACTCCCTGGAATTTCGTAACCCGCACCTTCCCCCCTTATTCCCCTCTTAAATCTCGGGACGAGATTTCTTGTAGTGGAGGAGAATTGTGACGCCCGGATAATCAAGCTACAGTAACCTCTGCTAATGATGCCACGTCACCACTCTTACTGTTGTGAACCTCGCGATGATTCAATCCCGTTCGAATTCAAAATTCAAAATCAAGGCAAACAATAAAAGTTTTCAAACATTAAAACTGAAATGTTCTATATGTGCCAAATATTGCATAAATAATTATGGCGGAGAATCCACATTTTTATAAAGTATTTAATTGCACTGAAATAACTAAAAAAGTAACAAAAACAAATAATTAAATGCCTTTAATAATTAATAAATTATCAAACTAAATTATTTGGGGACTAGACATTTTGTGACAGTGGACTAAACTGAAATACAAAATTAGATGCTAAGTAAATATTTTACAGAAACTAAAATAAAAGGTAACTAAAACAAAACAAAAGAAAGAAATGGAGAAAGAGAACCCCCCTACTGGGCCAGTCGGCCCAGCTGCTACCGGGCCGGCCCAGGACGCCCCCACTCCCCCATAACCCCTGGGCGACCAAACCCTAACCCCCCCAACGCACCACTCCCTCCCCACTCGCTCCCACGTTCCCCCTCTCCCGATCCAAATCTGGATCGGGGACGAAACCCCCTCGACGCCGTTCCCGTCACCCCGTCGCCCGACCCCCCCACCGATGCCGTGCCGCCGCCGGAGCCACCACGCCGGACCCGCCTCCCGTCTCCTCCCGCGCGGCGCCTGCCCCCTCGACCCGTACTGGATCGGGGCGCTCGACACCGCCGCCGCCGCCGGACCTCGTCGCCGCCTCACCGTCCTCCTCGTCTTCTCCTCGCCGGACCACCCCGCGCACGCTGCCCAGACCCTACGTCTCCGGTGAGGCCACGACCTCCGCGCCCCTCCTCCCTCTCCCCTCACGCCCACGTGTTGCGCCCCCCAGCCGCCCGCCTCCGAACCGCGCCCGCAGCGCCCGCGTGCCGGAGCTCACGCTCCGGGCCGCCCTCGCCACACCGCACCACGGCCCCTGCCGCTCCCCGCCGCACCAAGCCGCGCTCGCGCCCGACCCTGCCGGTGTTGGAAATATGCCCTAGAGGCAATAATAAATGGATTATTATATTTCCTTATTCATGATAATTGTCTATTATTCATGCTATAGTTGTATTGTTCGGAAATCATAATACATGTGTGAATACATAGACCACAATGTGTCCCTAGTAAGCTGAAGGAAATATGCCCTAGAGGCAATAATAAAGTTATTATTTATTTCCTTATATCATGATAAAGGTTTATTATTCATGCTAGAATTGTATTAACCGGAAACATAATACATGTGTGAATACATAGACAAACAGAGTGTCACTAGTATGCCTCTACCTGACTAGCTCGTTAATCAAAGATGGTTATGTTTCCTAACCATGAACAAAGAGTTGTTATTTGATTAACGAGGTCACATCATTAGTTGAATGATCTGATTGACATGACCCATTACATTAGCTTAGCACCCGATCGTTTAGTATGTTGCTATTGCTTTATCCATGACTTATACATGTTCCTATGACTATGAGATTATGCAACTCCCGTCTGCCAGAGGAACACTTTGGGTACTACCAAACGTCACAACGTAACTGGGTGATTATAAAGGAGTACTACAGGTGTCTCCAAAGGTAGATGTTGGGTTGGCGTATTTCGAGATTAGGATTTGTCACTCCGATCGTCGGAGAGGTATCTCTGGGCCCTCTCGGTAATGCACATCACTCAAGCCTTGCAAGCATTGCAACTAATGAGTTAGTTGCGAGATGATGTATTACAGAACGAGTAAAGAGACTTACCGGTAACGAGATTGAACTAGGTATTGGATACCGACGATCGAATCTCGGGTAAGTAACATACCGATGACAAAGGGAACAACGTATGTTGTTATGCGGTCTGACCGATAAAGATCTTCGTAGAATATGTAGGAGCCAATATGGACATCCAGGTCCCGCTATTGGTTATTGACCAGAGACGTGTCTCGGTCATGTCTACATTGTTCTCGAACCATAGGGTCCGCACGCTTAAGGTTTCGATGACAGTTATATTATGAGTTTATGAGTTTTGATGTACCGAAGGAGTTCGGAGTCCCGGATGGGATCGGGGACATGACGAGGAGTCTCGAAATGGTCGAGACGTAAAGATCGATATATTGGACGACTATATTCGGACATCGGAAGGGTTCTGAGTGGTTCGGGTATTTTCGGAGGTACCGGGGAGTTACGGGATTACGGGAGAAGTAATGGGCCTTGATGGGCTTTAGTGGGAAGATGAAAAAGGCTGCTGCGCCCCCCTCCCCTCTAGTCCGAATTGGACTAGGGAAAAGGGGGCCGGCCACCTCTCCTTCTCCTCCTATTCCTTCTCCCTTCCTTCCCTTTTGGTGGACTCCTACTAGGACTTGGAGTCCTAGTAGGAATCCACATCCTGGCCGCACCGTTGCCTTGGCCGGCCTCCTCCTCCTCCATCCTTTATATACAGGGGCAGGGGGCACCCCATAGACACACAAGTTGATCTTCGTGATCGTTCCTTAGCCGTGTGCGGTGCCCCCCTCCACCATATTCCACCTCGGTCATATCGTTGCAGTGCTTAGGCGAAGCCCTGCGCCGGTAGTACATCAAGATCGTCACCACGCCGTCGTGCTGACGGAACTCCCCCCCGAAGCTTTGCTGGATCGGAGCCCGGGGATCGTCATCGAGCTGAACGTGTGCTAAGAACTCGGAGGTGCCGGAGTAACGGTGCTGTGATCGGTCGGATCGCGAGGAGAACGTACGACTACTTCCTCTACGTTGTGTCAACGCTTCCGCTTCAGTCTACAAGGGTATGTAGACAACACTCTCCCCTCTCGTTGCTATGCATCACCATGATCTTGCGTGTGCGTAGGAAAATTTCTGAAATTACTACGTTCCCCAACAGTGGCATCCGAGCCTAGGTTTTTATGGTCTGATGTTATTTGCACGAGTAGAACACAAGTGAGTTGTGGACGATACAAGTCATAATGCCTACCAGCATATCATACTTTGGTTCAGCGGTATTGTTGGACGAGACGATCCGGACCAACCTTACGCGTACTGTTACGCGAGACCGGTTCCCTCGACGTGCTTTGCACATAGATGGCTTGCGGAAGACTGTCTCTCCAACTTTAGTTGAACCGAGTGTGGCTACGCCCGGTCCTTGAGAAGGTTAAAACGGAGTCTATTTGACAAACTATCGTTGTGGTTTTGATGCGTAGGTAAGATGAGTTCTTGCTTAAGCCCGTAGCAGCGACGTAAAACTTGCAACAACAAAGTAGAGGACGTCTAACTTGTTTTTGCAGGGCATGTTGTGATGTGATATGGTCAAGACATGATGCTAAATTTTATTGTATGAGATGATCATGTTTTGTAACCGAGTTATCGGCAACTGGCAGGAGCCATATGGTTGTCGCTTTATTGTATGCAATGCAATCGCGATGTAATGCTTTACTTTATTACTAAGCGGTAGTGATAGTCGTGGAAGCATAAGATTGGCGAGACGACAACGATGCTACGATGGAGATCAAGGTGTCGCGCCGGTGACGATGGTGATCATGACGGTGCTTCGGAGATGGAGATCACAAGCACAAGATGATGATGACCATATCATATCACTTATATTGATTGCATGTGATGTTTATCTTTTTATGCATCTTATCTTGCTTTGATTGACGGTAGCATTATAAGATGATCTCTCACTAAATTATCAAGAAGTGTTCTCCCTGAGTATGCACCGTTGCAAAAGTTCTTCGTGCTGAGACACCACGTGATGATCGGGTGTGATAGGTTCTACGTTCAAATACAACGGGTGCAAAACAGTTGCACACGCGGAATACTCAGGTTATACTTGACGAGCTATGCATATAAGATATGACCTCGGAACACGGAGACCGAAAGGTCGAGCGTGAATCATATAGTAGATATGATCAACATAATGATGTTCACCATTGAAAGCTACTCCATTTCACGTGATGATCGGTTATGGTTTAGTTGATTTGGATCACGTGATCACTTAGAAGATTAGAGGGATGTCTATCTAAGTGGGAGTTCTTAAGTAATATGATCAATTGAACTTTAATTTATCATGAACTTAGTCCTGGTAGTATTAGCATATCTATGTTGTAGATCAATAGCTCGCATTGTTGCTTCCCTGTGTTTATTTTGATATGTTCCTAGAGAAAATTGTGTTGAAAAATGTTAGTAGCAATGATGCGGATTGAATCCGTAATCTGAGGTTTATCCTCATTGCTGCACAGAAGAATTTTGTCCTTGATGGACCGCTAGGTAACTGACCTTTTGCAGGAGCAGATGCAGACGTTATGAACGTTTTGCTAGCTCAATATGATGACTACTTAATAGTTTAGTGCACCATGCTTAACGGCTTAGAATCGGGACTTCAAAGACGTTTTGAACGTCATGGACCATACGAGATGTTCCAGGAGTTGAAGTTAATATTTCAAGCAAATACCCGAGTTGAGAGATATGAAGTCTCCAACAAGTTCTATAGCTAAAAGATGGAGGAGAATCGCTCAACTAGTGAGCATGTGCTCAGATTGTCTGGGTACTACAATCGCTTGAATCAAGTGGGAGTTAATCTTCCAGATAAGATAGTGATTGACAGAATTCTCTAGTCACCATCACCAAGTTAGTAGAACTTCGTGATGAACTATAATATGCAAGGGATAACGGAAAATATTCCCAAGCTCTTCGCGATGCTAAAATCGGTGAAGGTAGAAATCAAAGAAAAACATCAAAGTGTTGATGGTTGACAAGATCACTAGTTTCAAGAAAAGGGCAAAAGGAAAGAAGGGGAACTTCAAGAAGAACGGCAAGCAAGTTGCTGCTCAAGTGAAAAAGCCCAAGTCTGGTCCTAAGCCTGAGACTAAGTGCTTCTACTGCAAAGGGACTGGTCACTGGAAGCGGAACTACCCCAAGTGATTGGCGGATAAGAAGGATGGCAAAGTGAACATAAGTATATTTGATATACATGTAATTGATGTGTACTTTACTAGTGTTCATAGCAACCCCTCAGTATTTGGTACTAGTTCAAGTTGCTAAGATTAGTAACTCGAAACAGGAGTTGCAGAATGAACAAAGACTAGTTAAAGGGCAAGGTGACGATGTGTGTTGGAAGTGGTTCCAAGATTGATATGATCATCATCACACACTCCCTATACTTTCGGGATTAGTGTTGAAACTAAATAAGTGTTATTTGGTGTTTGCGTTGAGCATGAATATGATTTGATCATGTTAATTGCAATACAGTTATTCATTTAAGTTAGAGAACAATTGTTGTTCTGTTTACATGAATAAAACCTTCTATGGTCATACACACCAATGAAAATAGTTCATTGGATCTCGCTCGTAGTGATACACATATTCATAATATTGAAACCAAAAGATGCGAAGTTAATAATGATAGTGCAACCTATTTATGGCACTGCCGTTTAGGTCATATTGGTGTAAAGCGCATGAAGAAACTCCATGCTGATGGGATTTTGGAATCACTTGATTATGAATCACTTGATGCTTGCGAACCATGCCTCTTGGGCAAGATGACTAAAACGCCGTTCTCCGGAACAATGGAGCAAGCAACAGATTTGTTGGAAATCATACATACTGATGTATATGGTCCGATGAATATTAAGGCTCGCGACAAGTATCATTATTTTCTAACCTTCACAGATGATTTGAGCAGATATGGGTATATCTACTTGATGAAACATAAGTCTGAAACATTTGAAAAGTTCAAAGAATTTTAGAGTGAAGTGAAAATCATCGTGACAAGAAAATAAGGTTTCTACGATCTGATCGCGGAGACAAATATTTGAGTTACGAGTTTGGTCTTCAATTAAAACAATGTGGAATAGTTTCACAAATTCATGCCACCTGGAACACCACAGCATAATGGTGTGTCCGAACGTCATATCCGTACTTTATTGGATATAGTACAATCTATGATGTCTCTTACCGATCTACCACTATCGTTTTTGGGGTTATGCATTAAAGACAGCTGCATTCACGTTAAAAAGGGCACCATCTAAGTCCGTTGAGACGACACAATCTGAACTATGGTTTGGCAAGAAACCAAAGTTGTCGTTTCTTAAAGTTTGGGGTTGCGATGCTTATGTGAAAAATTTCATCCTGATAAGCTCAAACCCAAATCGGAGAAATGTGTCTTCATAGGATACCCAAAGGAGACTGTTGGGTACACCTTCTATCACAGATCCGAATGCAAGACTTTTGTTGCTAAGAATGGATCCTTTCTAGAGAAGGAGTTTCTCTCGAAAGAAGTGAGTGGGAGGAAAGTAGAAAACTTGATAAGGTAATTGTACCTTCTCCCTTATTGGAAAGTAGTTCATCACAGAAATCTGTTCTTGTGACTACTACACCAATTAGTGAGGAAGCTAATGATGATGATCATGTAACTTCAGATCAAGTAACTACCGAATCTCGTAGGTAAACCAGAGTGAGATCCGCACCAGAGTGGTACGGTAATCTTGTTCTGGAAGTCATGTTACTAGACCATGACGAACTTGTGAACTATGAGGAAGCGATGATGAGCCCAGATTCCGCGAAATGGTTTGAGGCCATGAAATCTGAGATATGATCCATGTATGAGAACAAAGTATGGACTTTGATGGATTTGCCTGATGATCGGCAAAGTCATAGAAAATAAATGGATCTTCAAGAGGAAGACGGACGCTGATAGTAGTGTTACTATCTACAAAACTAGAATTGTCGCAAAAGGGTTTTCGACAAGTTCAAGGTGTTGACTACGATGAGAGTTTCTCACTCGTATCTATGCTTAAGTCTGTTCGAATCATGTTAGCAATTGCCGCATTTTATGAAATCTGGCAAATGGAAAAACAAAACTGCATTCCTTAATGGATTTATTAAAGAAGAGTTGCATATGATGCAACCAGAAGGTTTTGTCAATCCTAAAGGTGTTAACAAAATATGCAAGCTCCAGCGGTCCATCTATGGACTGGTGCAAGCATCTCGGAGTTGGAATATACACTTTGATAAGTTGATCAAAGCATATAGTTTTATACAGACTTGCGGTGAAGCCTGTATTTACAAGAAAGTGAGTGGGAGCACTACAACATTTCTGATAAGTATATGTGAATGACATATTGTTGATCGGAAATAATGCAGAATTATTCTGCAAAGCATAAAGGAGTGTTTGAAAGGAGTTTTTCAAAGAAAGACCTCGATGAAGCTGCTTACATATTGAGCATCAAAATCTATAGAGATAGATCAAGACGCTTGATAAGTTTTTTCAATGAGTACATACCTTGACAAGATTTTGAAGTAGTTCAAAATGGAACAGTCAAAGAAAGAGTTCTTTCCTGTGTTACAAGGTATGAAGTTGAGTAAAGACTCAAAACTCGACCATGGCAGAAGATAGAAAGAGAATGAAAGTCATTCCCTATGCCTTGGCCATAGGTTCTATAAAGTATGCCATGCTGTGTACCAGATCTATTATATACCCTACACTGAGTTTGGCAAGGGAATACAATAGTGATCTAGGAGTAGATCACTGGACAACGGTCAAAATTATCCTTAGTGGAATAAGGATATGTTTCTCGATTATGGACGTGACAGAAAGGTTCGCCGTAAAGGGTTACGTCGATGCAAGTTTTGACACTGATCTGGATGACTCTAAGTCTCGACCTAGATACATATTGAAAGTGGGAGCAATTAGCTAGAGTAGCTCTGTGCGGAGTATTGTAGACATAGAATTCGCAAAATACTTATGGATCTGTATGTGACAGACCCGTTGACTAAAATTATCTCACAAGCAAAACATGATCACACCTTAGTACTCTTTGGGTGTTAATCACATAGCGATGTGAACTAGATTACTGACTCTAGTAAACCCTTTGGGTGTTGGTCACATATCGATGTGAACTATGGGTGTTAATTTTTGGAGAACGTTGCAGAAAATTAAAATTTTTCCTACGGTTTCACCAAGATCCATCTAGGAGTTCATCAAGCAACGAGTATTCAGATTAGATAGCATCTACATACCACTTTGCAGATCACAACGGAAGCGTTCGAGTGAACGTGGATGAGGTAGTCGTACTTGCCGCGATCCAATTCACCGATGACCTAGTGCCGAACGGACGGCACCTCCGCGTTCAACACACGTACGGAAAGCGTGACGTCTCCTCCTTCTTGATCCAGCAAGGCAAAGGAGAGGTTGGGGATGAAGGCTCCAGCAACAGCACGACGGCGTGGTGATGGTGGAACTGCAGTACTCCGGCAGGGCTTCGCCGTGCTCAATGGAGGAGGAGGAGGTGTTGGAGAGGGAGAGGGAGGCGCCAGGGCAATGGGTGATCAGCCCCCTCTCTCCCCCCCTTTATATAACCCCCAAGGGGGGGCGCCTGCCCTAGGAGAAGAGATCTCCTAGGGGGGGCGGCGGCCAGGGCAAGGGGGCTTGCCCCCCAAGCAAGGGGGGCGCCCCCTTTAGGGTTTCCCTCCCCTTTAACCCTAGGCGCATGGGGCCCATGGGGGGGAGGCGCACCAGCCCACTATGGGCTGGTTCCCTCCCTCATACAGCCCATGGGGCCCTCCGAGATAGGTGGCCCCACCCGGTGGACCCCCCGGGACCTTCCGGTGGTCCCGGTACAATACCGATAACCCCGAAACTTGTCCCGATGTCCGTATGATGACTTTCCATATATAAATCTTTACCTCCGGACCATTCCGAAACTCCTCGTGACGTCCGGGATCTCATCCGGGACTCCGAACAACATTCGGGTTACTGCACATACATATCCCTATAACCCTGGCGTCACCGAACCTTAAGTGTGTAGACCCTACGGGTTCGGGAGACATGCAGACATGACCGAGACGGCTCTCGGGCAATAACCAACAGCGGGATCTGGATACCCATGTTGGCTCCCACATGCTCCACGATGATCTCATCGGATGAACCACGATGTCAAGGATTCAATTAATCCCGTATACGATTCCCTTTGTCAATCGGTATTTTACTTGCCCGAGATTCGATCGTCGGTATACCAATACCTCGTTCAATCTCGTTACCGGCAAGTCACTTTTCTCGTTCCGTAATGCATGATCCCGTGATCAAACACTTTGGTCACATTGAGCTCATTGTGATGATGCATTACCGAGAGGGCCCGGTGATACCTCTCCGTCAAGCGGAGTGACAAATCCCAGTCTCGATCCATGTCAACCCAACAGACACTTTCAGAGATACCCGTAGCATACCTTTATAGTCACCCAGTTACGTTGTGACGTTTGGCACACCCAAAGCACTCCTACGGTATCCGGGAGTTACATGATCTCATGGTCTAAGGAAAGGATACTTGACATTGGAAAACTCTAGCAAACGAACTATGCGATCTTTATGCTATGTTTAGGATTGGGTCTTGTCCATCACATCATTCTCCTAATGATGTGATCCCGTTACCGATGACATCCAATGTCCATAGTCAGGAAACCATGACTATCTGTCGATCAACGAGCTAGTCAACTAGAGGCTCACTAGGGACATACTGTTGTCTGTTATTCACACATGTATTACGATTTCCGGTTAACACAATTATAGCACGAATAAAGACAATTATCATGAATAAGGAAATATAATAATAATGCTTTTATTATTGCCTCTAGGGCATATTTCCAACAGTCTCCCACTTGCACTAGAGTCAATAATCTAGTTACATTGTGATGAATCGAACACCCATAGAGTTCTGGTGCTGATCATGTTTTGCCTTAGGGAGAGGTTTAGTCAACGGATCTGCGACATTCAGATCCGTGTGTACTTTACAAATCTCTATGTCTCCATCTTGAACATTTTCACGAATAGAGTTGAAGCGACGCTTGATATGCCTAGTCTTCTTGTGAAACCTGGGCTCCTTTGCAAGTGCAATAGCTCCAGTGTTGTCACAGAAGAGCTTGATTGGCCCCGACGCATTGGGTATGACTCCGAGGTCGGTGATGAACTCCTTCACCCAAATTGCTTCATGCGCTGCCTCCGAGGCTGCCATGTACTCCGCTTCACATGTAGATCCCGCCACGACGCTTTGCTTGCAACTGCACCAGCTTACTGCCCCACCATTCAAAATATACACGTATCCGGTTTGTGACTTAGAGTCATCCAGATCTGTGTCGAAGCTAGCGTCGACGTAACCTTTTACGACGAGCTCTTCGTCACCTCCATAAACGAGAAACATTTCCTTAGTCCTTTTCAGGTACTTCAGGATATTCTTGACCGCTGTCCAGTGTTCCTTGCCGGGATTACTTTGGTACCTACCTACCAAACTTACGGCAAGGTTTACATCAGGTCTGGTACACAGCATGGCATACATAATAGAACCTATGGCTGAGGCATAGGGGATGACGCTCATCTCTTCTATATCTTCTGCCGTGGTCGGACATTGAGCTGAGCTCAATTTCACACCTTGTAACACAGGTAAGAACCCTTTCTTGGATTGATCCATATTGAATTTCTTCAATATCTTATCAAGGTATGTGCTTTGTGAAAGACCTATGAGGCGTCTCGATCTATCTCTATAGATCTTGATGCCTAATATATAAGCAGCTTCTCCGAGGTCCTTCATTGAAAAACTCTTATTCAAATAGGCCTTAATGCTGTCCAAGAGTTCTATATCATTTCCCATCAAAAGTATGTCGTCTACATATAATATGAGAAATGCTACAGAGCTCCCACTCACTTTCTTGTAAACACAGGCTTCTCCATAAGTCTGTGTAAACCCAAACGCTTTGATCATCTCATCAAAGCGAATGTTCCAACTCCGAGATGCTTGCACCAGCCCATAAATCGAGCGTTGGAGCTTGCATACCTTGTCAGCATTCTTAGGATCGACAAAACCTTCCGGCTGCATCATATACAATTCTTCCTTAAGGAAACCATTAAGGAATGCCGTTTTGACGTCCATTTGCCATATCTCATAATCATAGTATGCGGCAATTGCTAACATGATTCGGACGGACTTCAGCTTCGCTACCGGTGAGAAAGTCTCATCGTAGTCAACCCCTTGAACTTGTCGATAACCCTTAGCGACAAGCCGAGCTTTATAGATGGTCACATTACCATCCGCGTCTGTCTTCTTCTTAAAGATCCATTTATTTTCTATGGCTCGCCGTTCAACGGGCAAGTCAGTCAAAGTCCATACTTCGTTTTCATACATGGATCCTATCTCGGATTTCATGGCTTCCAGCCATTTGTCGGAATCCGGGCCCGCCATTGCTTCCTCATAGTTCGAAGGTTCACCGTTGTCTAACAACATGATTTCCAAGACAGGGTTGCCGTACCACTCTGGTGCGGAACGTGTCCTTGTGGACCTTCGAATTTCAGTAGGAGCTTGATCAGAAGTATCTTGATCATAATCATTAATTTCCTCTCTATTCGGTGCAGGCACCTCAGGAACGATTTCTTGAGTTTCGCCATTTTCCGGTTCAAGAGTTAACACTTCATCAAGTTCTACTTTCCTCCCACTTACTTCTTTCGAGAGAAACTCTTTCTCTAGAAAGGATCCATTCTTGGCAACAAAGATCTTGCCTTCGGATCTGAGGTAGAAGGTATACCCAATAGTTTCCTTCGGGTATCCTATGAAGACGCATTTTTCCGACTTGGGTTCGAGCTTCTCAGGTTGAAGTTTTTTCACATAAGCATCGCATCCCCAAACTTTTAGAAACGACAGCTTAGGTTTCTTCCCAAACCATAATTCATACGGTGTCGTCTCAACGGATTTCGACGGAGCCCTATTTAAAGTGAATGCGGCAGTCTCTAAAGCATAGCCCCAAAAAGATAGCGGTAAGTCGGTAAGAGACATCATAGATCGCACCATATCTAATAGAGTGCGATTACGACGTTCGGACACACCATTACGCTGAGGTGTTCCAGGCGGCGTGAGTTGTGAAACTATTCCACATTTTCTTAAGTGTGTGCCAAATTCGTGACTCAAGTATTCTCCTCCACGATCTGATCGTAGAAACTTGATCTTTCTATCACGTTGATTCTCAACCTCATTCTGAAATTCCTTGAACTTTTCAAAGGTCTCAGACTTGTGTTTCATTAAGTAGATATACCCATATCTACTCAAGTCATCAGTGAGGGTGAGAACATAACGATAGCCACCGCGAGCCTCAACACTCATTGGACCGCATACATCGGTATGTATGATTTCCAATAAGTTGGTAGCTCGCTCCATTGTTCCTGAGAACGGAGTCTTGGTCATTTTACCCATGAGGCATGGTTCGCACGTGTCAAATGATTCATAATCAAGAGACTCTAAAAGTCCATCTGCATGGAGCTTCTTCATGCGTTTGACACCTATGTGACCAAGGCGGCAGTGCCACAAATATGTGGGACTATTGTTATCAACTTTAACTCTTTTGGTACTCACACTATGAATATGTGTATCATCACGTACGAGATTCATCAAGAATAAACCATTAACCATCGGAGCATGACCATAAAACATATCTCTCATATAAATAGAACAACCATTATTCTCGGATTTAAATGAGTAGCCATCTCGAATTAAGCGAGATCCGGATACAATGTTCATGCTCAAACTTGGTACTAAATAACAATTATTGAGGTTTAAAACTAATCCCGTAGGTAAACGTAGAGGCAGCGTGCCGACGGCGATCACATCGACCTTGGAACCATTCCCGACGCGCATCGTCACCTCGTCCTTCGCCAGTCTCCGTTTATTCCGTAGCTCCTGCTTTGAGTTACAAATGTGAGCAACTGCACCGGTATCAAATACCCAAGAGCTACTACGAGTACTGGTAAGGTACACATCAATTACATGTATATCACATATACCTTTGGTTTTTGCCGGCCTTCTTGTCCGCTAAGTATTTGGGGCAGTTCCGCTTCCAGTGACCACTTCCCTTGCAATAAAAGCACTCAGTTTCGGGCTTGGGTCCATTCTTTGGCTTCTTCCCGGCAACTTGCTTACCGGGCGCGGCAACTTCCTTGCCGTCCTTCTTGAAGTTCTTTTTACCCTTGCTCCTTTTGAACTTAGTGATTTTATTCACCATCAGCACTTGATGCTCTTTCTTGATTTCTACCTCTGCTGATTTCAGCATAGCATACACCTCAGGAATGGTCTTTACCATCCCCTGCATATTGTAGTTCATCACAAAGCTCTTGTAGCTAGGTGGAAGCGACTGGAGGATTCTGTCAATGACCACTTCTTCCGGAAGATTAACTTCCAGTTGTGTCAAGCGGTTGTGCAATCCAGACATTCTGAGTATGTGCTCACTGACAGAGCTATTTTCCTCCATCTTACAGCCAAAGAATTTGTTGGAGATCTCATATCTCTCAACCCGGGCATGAGCTTGGAAAACCATTTTCAGCTCTTCGAACATCTCATATGCTCCATGTCTCTCAAAACGCTTTTGGAGCCCCGGCTCTAAGCTGTAAAGCATGCCGCACTGAACGAGGGAGTAATCATCGCATCGCGACTGCCAAGCGTTCATAACGTCTTGTTGTGCAGGGAGAACAGGTGAGTCACCCAGCGGTGCTCGTAGGACATAATCTTTCTTGGCAGCTATGAGGATGATCCTCAGGTTCCGGACCCAGTCCGTATAGTTGCTACCATCGTCTTTCAGCTTGGTTTTCTCTAGGAACGCGTTGAAGTTGAGGACTACGTTGGCCATTTGATCTACAAGACATATTGTAAATATTTAGACTAAGTTCATGATAATAAAGTTCATTCAATCAAATTATTTAATGAACTCCCACTTAGATAGACATCCCTCTTCCAGTCATCTAAGTATTACATGATCCGAGTCAACTAGGCCGTGTCCGATCATCACGTGAGACGGACTAGTCAACATCGGTGAACATCTTCATGTTGATCGTATCTTCTATACGACTCATGCTCGACCTTTCGGTCTTCCGTGTTCCGAGGCCATGTCTGTACATGCTAGGCTCGTCAAGTCAACCTAAGTGTTTGCGTGTGTAAATCTGTCTTACACCCGTTGTATGTGAACGTTAGAATCTATCACACCCGATCATCACGTGGTGCTTCGAAACAACGAACTGTCGCAACGGTGCACAGTTAGGGTGAACACTTTCTTGAAATTATTATGAGGGATCATCTTATTTACTACCGTCGTTCTAAGTAAATAAGATGCAAAACATGATAAACATCACATGCAATCAAATAATAAACGTGACATGATATGGCCAATATCACATAGCTCCTTCGATCTCCATCTTGGGGCTCCATGATCATCTTGTCACCGGCTTGACACCATGATCTTCATCATCATGATCTTCATCATCGTGTCTCCATGAAGTTGCTCGCCAACTATTACTTCTACTACTATGGCTAACGCGTTTAGCAATAAAGTAAAGTAATTTACATGGCGATTCTCAATGACACGCAGGTCATACAAAAATAAAGACAACTCCTATGGCTCCCGCCGGTTGTCATACTCATCGACATGCAAGTCGTGATTCCTATTACAATAGCATGAACATCTCATACATCACATATAGATCATTCATCATTCATCACAACTTTGGCCATATCATATCACAAAGCACTTGCTGCAAAAACAAGTTAGACGTCCTCTAATTGTTGTTGCAAGTTTTACGTGGCTGAATTAGGGTTCTAGCAAGAACGTTTTCTTACCTACGTTAAAACCACCACAACGTGATTTGTCAACTTCTATTTACCCTTCATAAGGACCCTTTTCATCGAATCCGCTCCAACTAAAGTAGGAGAGACAGACACCCGCCAGCCACCTTATGCATCTAGTGCATGTTCGTCGGTGGAACCGGTCTCACGTAAGCGTACGTGTAAGGTTGGTCCGGGCCGCTTCATCCCACAATACCGTTGAAGCAAGATAGGACTAGTAGCGGCAAGAAGAGTTGACAACATCTACGCCCACAACAAATTGTGTTCTACTCGTGCAAGAAGAACTACGCATAGACCTAGCTCATGATGCCACTTTTGGAGAACGTTGCAGAAAATTAAAATTTTTCCTACGGTTTCACCAAGATCCATCTAGGAGTTCATCAAGCAACGAGTATTCAGATTAGATAGCATCTACATACCACTTTGCAGATCGCAACGGAAGCGTTCGAGTGAACGTGGATGAGGTAGTCGTACTTGCCGCGATCCAATTCACCGATGACCTAGTGCCGAACGGACGGCACCTCCGCGTTCAACACACGTACGGAAAGCGTGACGTCTCCTCCTTCTTGATCCAGCAAGGCAAAGGAGAGGTTGGGGATGAAGGCTCCAGCAACAGCACGACGGCGTGGTGATGGTGGAACTGCAGTACTCCGGCAGGGCTTCGCCGTGCTCAATGGAGGAGGAGGAGGTGTTGGAGAGGGAGAGGGAGGCGCCAGGGCAATGGGTGATCAGCCCCCTCTCTCCCCCCCCTTTATATAACCCCCAAGGGGGGGCGCCTGCCCTAGGAGAAGAGATCTCCTAGGGGGGGCGGCGGCCAGGGCAAGGGGGCTTGCCCCCCAAGCAAGGGGGGCGCCCCCTTTAGGGTTTCCCTCCCCTTTAACCCTAGGCGCATGGGGCCCATGGGGGGGAGGCGCACCAGCCCACTATGGGCTGGTTCCCTCCCTCATACAGCCCATGGGGCCCTCCGAGATAGGTGGCCCCACCCGGTGGACCCCCCGGGACCTTCCGGTGGTCCCGGTACAATACCGATAACCCCGAAACTTGTCCCGATGTCCGTATGATGACTTTCCATATATAAATCTTTACCTCCGGACCATTCCGAAACTCCTCGTGACGTCCGGGATCTCATCCGGGACTCCGAACAACATTCGGGTTACTGCACATACATATCCCTATAACCCTGGCGTCACCGAACCTTAAGTGTGTAGACCCTACGGGTTCGGGAGACATGCAGACATGACCGAGACGGCTCTCGGGCAATAACCAACAGCGGGATCTGGATACCCATGTTGGCTCCCACATGCTCCACGATGATCTCATCGGATGAACCACGATGTCAAGGATTCAATTAATCCCGTATACGATTCCCTTTGTCAATCGGTATTTTACTTGCCCGAGATTCGATCGTCGGTATACCAATACCTCGTTCAATCTCGTTACCGGCAAGTCACTTTTCTCGTTCCGTAATGCATGATCCCGTGATCAAACACTTTGGTCACATTGAGCTCATTGTGATGATGCATTACCGAGAGGGCCCGGTGATACCTCTCCGTCAAGCGGAGTGACAAATCCCAGTCTCGATCCATGTCAACCCAACAGACACTTTCAGAGATACCCGTAGCATACCTTTATAGTCACCCAGTTACGTTGTGACGTTTGGCACACCCAAAGCACTCCTACGGTATCCGGGAGTTACATGATCTCATGTCTAAGGAAAGGATACTTGACATTGGAAAACTCTAGCAAACGAACTATGCGATCTTTATGCTATGTTTAGGATTGGGTCTTGTCCATCACATCATTCTCCTAATGATGTGATCCCGTTACCGATGACATCCAATGTCCATAGTCAGGAAACCATGACTATCTGTCGATCAACGAGCTAGTCAACTAGAGGCTCACTAGGGACATACTGTTGTCTGTTATTCACACATGTATTACGATTTCCGGTTAACACAATTATAGCACGAATAAAGACAATTATCATGAATAAGGAAATATAATAATAATGCTTTTATTATTGCCTCTAGGGCATATTTCCAACATTAATCACATGGTGATGTGAACTATTGCTGGTAAATCACATGGCGATGTGAACTAGATTATTGACTCTAGTGCAAGTGGGAGACTGAAGGAAATATGCCCTAGAGGCAATAATAAAGTTATTATTTATTTCCTTATATCATGATAAAGGTTTATTATTCATGCTAGAATTGTATTAACCGGAAACATAATACATGTGTGAATACATAGACAAACAGAGTGTCACTAGTATGCCTCTACCTGACTAGCTCGTTAATCAAAGATGGTTATGTTTCCTAACCATGAACAAAGAGTTGTTATTTGATTAACGAGGTCACATCATTAGTTGAATGATCTGATTGACATGACCCATTACATTAGCTTAGCACCCGATTGTTTAGTATGTTGCTATTGCTTTATCCATGACTTATACATGTTCCTATGACTATGAGATTATGCAACTCCCGTAGGGTCTACACACTTAAGGTTCGGTGACGCTAGGGGTGTTAAAGATATTAGTATGCAGCAAACCGAAGGTTGTTCGGAGTCCCGGATGAGATCCTGGACGTCACGAGAGGTTCCGGAGTGGTCCGGAGGTAAAGAATTATATATAGGAAGTGTCGTTTCGGCCATCGGGAATGATCTCGGGTCACCGGTATTGTACCGGGACCACCAGATGGGTCCCGGGGGTCCACCGGGTGGGGCCACCTATCCCGGAGGGCCCCGTGGGCTGAAGTGGGGAGGGAACCAGCCCATAGTGGGCTGGTGCGCCCCCCATGGGCCTCCCCTCTGCGCCTAGGGTTGGAAACCCTAGGGCAGGGGGCGCCCCACATGGCTTGGGGGGCAAGCCACCCCCCCTGGCCGCCGCCCCCCCTGGAGATGGATCTCCAGGGCCGGCGCCCCCCCTAGGGGGCCTATATAAAGGAGGGGGGGAGGGAGGGCAGCCGCACCCTGCAGCCTTGGCGCCTCCCTCTCCCCGTTACACCTCTCCCTCTCTCCACAAAAGCTTGGCGAAGCCCTGCTGGAACTCTGCTGCATCCACCACCACGCCGTCGTGCTGCTGGATCTTCATCAACCTCTCCTTCCCCCTTGCTGGATCAAGAAGGAGGAGACGTCGATCGTCCCGTACGTGTTTTGAATGCGGAGGTGCCGTCCTTTCGGCGTTGGTCATCGGTGATTCGGATCACGGCGAGTACGACTCCATCATCCACGTTCTCCTTGAACGCTTCCGTTGCGATCTGCAAGTGGTATGTAGATGCTCTCCTATCCCCTCGTTGCTAGAATACTCCATGGATAGATCTTGGTGATGCGTAGGAAAATTTTAATTTCTGCTACGATCCCCAACAGTGGTATCAGAGCTAGGTCTATGCGTAGTTTCTATGCACGAGTAGAACACAAAGTAGTTGTGGGCGTCGAATTGTCAATTCTTCTTGCCGTTACTAGTCCTATCTTGGTTCAGCGGTATTGTGGGATGAAGCGGCCCGGACCAACCTTACACGTACGCTTACGTGAGACCGGTTCCACCGACTGACATGCACTAGTTGCATAAGGTGGCTGGCGGGTGTCTGTCTCTCCCACTTTAGTTGGATCGGATTCGATGAACAGGGTCCTTATGAAGGGTAAATAGAGATTGGCAATTCACGTTGTGGTTTCAACGTAGGTAAGAAACGTTCTTGCTAGCAACCTATAACAGCCACGTAAAAATTTGCAACAACAATTAGAGGACGTCTAACTTGTTTTTGCAGCAAGTGCTTTGTGATGTGATATGGCCAGAAGTTGTGATGAATCATGTGATGTATGAGATGATCTTGTTATTGTAATAGGAATCACGACTTGCATGTCGATGAGTATGACAACCGGCAGGAGCCATAGGAGTTGTCTTTATTTATTTATGACCTGCGTGTCAACTTAAATCGTCATGTAATTACTTTACTTTATTGCTAAAGCGTTAGCCATAGTAGTAGAAGTAATAGTTGACATGACAACTTCACGAAGACACGATGATGGAGATCATGATGATGGAGATCATGGTGTCAGGCCGGTGACGACGATGAACATGGCGCCCCAAAGATGGAGATCAAAGGAGCGAGATGATGTTGGCCATATCATGTCACTATTTGATTGCATGTGATGTTTATCATGTTTTACATCTTATTTGCCTAGAACGACGGTAGCATAAATTAGATGATCCCCATTAAAATATCAAAAATGTGTTCTCCCTAACTGTGCACCATTGCTAAGGTTCGTCGTTCCGAAGCACCACGTGATGATCGGGTGTGATAGGTCCTTACGTTCGCATACAACGGGTGTAAGCCAGATTTACACATGCAATACACTTAGGTTGGATTGACGAGCCTAGCATGTACAAACATGGCCTCGGAACACGGAGGACCGAAAGGTCGAACATGAGTCGTATAGAAGATACGATCAACATGGAGATGTTCACCGATGATGACTAGTCCGTCTCACGTGATGATCGGACACGGCCTAGTTGACTCGGATCATGTATCACTTAGATGACTAGAGGGATGTCAAATCTGAGTGGGAGTTCATTCATTAATTTGATTAGATGAACTTAATTATCATGAACTTAGTCTAAATCTTTACAATATGTCTTGTAGATCAAATGGCCCACGCTAATGTCACCCTCAACTTCAACGCGTTCCTAGAGAAAACCAAGCTGAAAGATGATGGCAGCAACTATGCGGACTGGGTCCGGAACCTGAGGATCATCCTCATAGCTGCCAAGAAAGATTATGTCCTAGAAGCACCGCTAGGTGATGCACCATTCCCAGCAAACCAGGACGTTATGAATGCCCATCAGTCTCGTGCTGATGATTACTCCCTCGTTCAGTGCGGCATGCTTTACAGCTTAGAACTGGGGCTCCAAAAGCGTTTTGAGCAACACGGAGCATATGAGATGTTCGAGGAGCTGAAATTGATTTTCCAAGCTCATGCCCGGGTCGAGAGATATGATGTCTCCGACAAGTTCTTTAGCTGTAAGATGGAGGAGAATAGCTCTGTCAGTAAACACATACTCAAGATGTCTGGGTTACACCACCGCCTGACTCAGCTGGAAGTTAATCTCCCGGATGAGGCGGTCATTGACAGAATCCTTCAGTCGCTCCCACCTAGCTACAAGAGCTTCGTGATGAACTACAATATGCAGGGGATGGAAAAGACCATTCCCGAGTTGTATTCAATGCTGAAATCTGCAGAGGTGGAGATCAAAAAGGAACATCAAGTGTTGATGGTGAATAAAACCACTAAGTTCAAGAAAGGCAAGGGTAAGAAGAACTTCAAGAAGGACGGCAAGGAGGTTGCCGCGCCTGGTAAATCAGTTGCCAGGAAGAAGTCAAAGAATGGACCCAAACCTGAAACTGAGTGCTTTTATTGCAAGGGAACTGGTCACTGGAAGCGGAATTCCCCCAAGTACTTAGCAGATAAGAAGGCCGACAACACTAAAGGTATATGTGATATACATGTAATTGATGTGTACCTTACCAGTGCTCGTAGTAGCTCCTGGGTATTTGATACCGGTGCCGTTGCTCATATTTGTAACTCGAAACAGGAGCTGCGGAATAAACGGAGACTGGCGAAGGACGAGGTGACGATGCGCGTCGGGAATGGTTCCAGGGTCGATGTGATCGCCGTCGGCACGCTACCTCTACATTTACCTACGGGATTAGTTTTAAACCTCAATAATTGTTATTTAGTACCAAGTTTGAGCATGAACATTGTATCTGGATCTCGTTTAATACGAGATGGCTACTCATTTAAATCCGAGAATAATGGTTGTTCTATTTATATGAGTGATATGTTTTATGGTCATGCTCCGATGGTTAATGGTTTATTCTTAATGAATCTCGTACATGATGTTACACATATTCATAGTGTGAATACCAAAAGATGTAAAGTTAATAACGATAGTCCCACATACTTGTGGCACTACCGCCTTGGTCACATTGGTGTCAAGCGCATGAAGAAGCTCCATGCTGATGGACTTTTAGAGTCTCTCGATTATGAATCATTTGACACATGCGAACCATGCCTCATGGGCAAAATGACCAAGACTCCATTCTCAGGGACAATGGAGCGAGCAACCAACTTGTTGGAAATCATACATACAGATGTGTGTGGTCCAATGAGCGTTGAGGCTTGCGGAGGCTATCGTTATGTTCTCACTCTCACTGATGATTTGAGTAGGTATGGGTATGTCTACTTAATGAAACACAAGTCTGAGACCTTTGAAAAGTTTAAGGAGTTTCAGAGTGAGGTTGAGAATCAACGTGACAGAAAAATAAAGTTCTTACGATCAGATCGTGGGGGAGAATATTTAAGTCACGAATTTGGCACACACTTAAGAAAATGTGGAATCGTTTCACAACTCACGCCGCCTGGAACACCTCAGCGTAATGGTGTGTCCGAACGTCGTAATCGCACTCTATTGGATATGGTGCGGTCTATGATGTCTCTTACAGATCTACCGCTATCATTTTGGGGATACGCTCTAGAGACAGCCGCATTCACTTTAAATAGGGCTCCGTCAAAATCCGTTGAGACGACACCGTATGAATTATGGTTTGGGAAGAAACCTAAGCTGTCGTTTCTGAAAGTTTGGGGTTGCGATGTTTATGTCAAGAAACTTCAACCTGAAAAACTCGAACCCAAATCGGAAAAATGCGTCTTCATAGGATATCCCAAAGAAACAGTTGGGTATACCTTCTACCTCAGATCCGAAGGCAAGGTCTTTGTTGCCAAGAACGGGTCCTTTCTAGAGAAAGAGTTTCTCGCGAAAGAAGTAAGTGGGAGGAAAGTAGAGCTTGATGAAGTACTACCTCTTGAAAATCAGAGTAGCGCAGCTCAGGAAAATGTTCCTGTGGTGCCTGCACCGATTAGAGAGGAGGTTAATGATGATGATCAAGATACTTCTGATCAAGCTCCTACCGAACTTCGTAGGTCCACAAGGACGCGTTCCGCACCAGAGTGGTACGGCAACCCTGTCCTGGAAATCATGTTGTTGGACAACGGTGAACCTTCGAACTATGAAGAAGCGATGGCGGGCCCAGATTCCGACAATTGGCTAGAAGCCATGAAATCCGAGATAGAATCCATGTATGAAAACAAAGTATGGACTTTGAGTGACTTGCCCGATGGTCGGCGAGCCATAGAAAATAAATGGATCTTTAAGAAGAAGACAGACGCGGATGGTAATGTGACCATCTATAAAGCTCGACTTGTCGCTAAGGGTTATCGGCAAGTTCAAGGGGTTGACTACGATGAGACTTTCTCTCCCGTAGCGAAGCTGAAGTCTGTCCGAATCATGTTAGCAATAGCCGCATACTATGATTATGAGATATGGAAAATGGACGTCAAAACGGCATTCCTTAACGGCTTTCTTAAGGAAGAATTGTATATGATGCAGCCGAAAGGTTTTGTCGATCCTAAGAATGCTAACAAGGTATGCAAGCTCCAGCGCTTCATCTATGGGCTGGTGCAAGCATCTCGGAGTTGGAACATTCGCTTTAATGAAATGATCAAAGCATTTGGGTTTATGCAGACTTATGGAGAAGCCTGCGTTTACAAGAAAGTGAGTGGGAGCTCTGTAGCATTTCTCATATTATATGTGGATGACATACTTTTGATGGGAAATGATATAGAACTTTTGGACAGCATTAAGGCCTATTTGAATAAGTGTTTTTCAATGAAGGACCTTGGAGAAGCTGCTTACATATTAGGCATCAAGATCTATAGAAATAGATCAAGATGCCTCATAGGTCTTTCACAAAGCACATACCTTGATAAGATATTGAAGAAGTTCAATATGGATCAGTCCAAGAAGGGGTTCTTGCCAGTGTTGCAAGGTGTGAAATTGAGCTCAGCTCAATGCCCGACCACGGCAGAAGATAGAGAAAAGATGAGTGTCATCCCCTATGCCTCGGCTATAGGGTCTATTATGTATGCCATGCTGTGTACCAGACCCGATGTAAACCTTGCCGTAAGTTTGGTAGGTAGGTACCAAAGTAATCCCGGCAAGGAACACTGGACAGCGGTCAAAAACATCCTGAAGTACCTGAAAAGGACTAAGGATACGTTTCTCGTTTATGGAGGTGCCGAAGAGCTCGTCGTAAAGGGTTACGTCGACGCTAGCTTCGACACAGATCTGGATGACTCCAAGTCACAAACCGGATACGTGTATATTTTGAATGGAGGGGCAGTAAGCTGGTGCAGTTGCAAGCAAAGCGTCGTGGCGGGATCTACATGTGAAACAGAGTATATGGCAGCCTCGGAGGCAGCACAAGAAGCAGTCTGGGTGAAGGAGTTCATCACCGACCTAGGAGTCATACCCAATGCGTCGGACCCGATGACTCTCTTCTGTGACAACACTGGAGCAATTGCCCTTGCGAAGGAGCCCAGGTTTCACAGGAAGACCAGGCATATCAAGCGTCGCTTCAACTCCATTCGTGAAAGTGTTCAAAATGGAGACATAGAGATTTGTAAAGTACATACAGACCTGAATGTGGCAGATCCGTTGACTAAACCTCTCCCTAGAGCAAAACATGATCAACACCAAAATTCCATGGGTGTGCGATTCATCACAATGTAACTAGACTATTGTCTCTAGTGCAAGTGGGAGACTGTTGGAAATATGCCCTAGAGGCAATAATAAATGGATTATTATATTTCCTTGTTCATGATAATTGTCTATTATTCATGCTATAATTGTATTGTTCGGAAATCATAATACATGTGTGAATACATAGACCACAATGTGTCCCTAGTAAGCCTCTAGTTGACTAGCTCGTTGATCAATAGATAGTCATGGTTTCCTGACTATGGACATGGGGATGTCATTGATAACGGGATCACATCATTAGGAGAATGATGTGATGGACAAGACCCAAACCTAAGCATAGCATAAAGATCGTGTAGTTCGTTTGCTAGAGCTTTTCTGAATGTCAAGTATCATTCCTTAGACCATGAGATTATGCAACTCCCAGATACCGTAGGAGTGCTTTGGGTGTATCAAACGTCACAACGTAACTGGGTGACTATAAAGGTGCACTACAGGTATCTCCGAAAGTATCTGTTGGGTTGGCATGAATCGAGACTGGGATTTGTCACTCCGTGTGACGGAGAGGTATCTCTGGGCCCACTCGGTAAGACATCATCATAATGAGCTCAATGTGATCAAGGTGTTGTTCACGGGATGATGTATTACGGGAACGAGTAAAGAGACTTGCCGATAACGAGATTGAACAAGGTATCGGTATACCGACGACCGAATCTCGGGCAAGTATCGTACCGATGAACAAAGGGAATTGAGTACGGGATTGATTAAGTCCTCGACATCGTGGTTCATCCGATGAGATCATCGACGAGCATGTGGGAGCCAACATGGGTATCCAGATCCCGCTGTTGGTTATTGACCGGAGATCGTCTCGGTCATGTCTGCATGTCTCCCGAACCCGTAGGGTCTACACACTTAAGGTTCGGTGACGCTAGGGGTGTTAAAGATATTAGTATGCAGCAAACCGAAGGTTGTTCGGAGTCCCGGATGAGATCCCAGACGTCACGAGAGGTTCCGGAGTGGTCCGGAGGTAAAGAATTATATATAGGAAGTGTCGTTTCGGCCACCGGGAATGATCTGGGGTCACCGGTATTGTACCGGGACCACCAGATGGGTCCCGGGGGTCCACCGGGTGGGGCCACCTATCCCGGAGGGCCCCGTGGGCTGAAGTGGGGAGGGAACCAACCCATAGTGGGCTGGTGCGCCCCCCCATGGGCCTCCCCCTGCGCCTAGGGTTGGAAACCCTAGGGCAGGGGCGCCCCACATGGCTTGGGGGGCAAGCCACCCCCCTGGCCGCCGCCCCCCCTGGAGATGGATCTCCAGGGCCGGCGCCCCCTCCTAGGGGGCCTATATAAAGGAGGGGGGAGGGAGGGCAGCCGCACCCTGCAGCCTTGGCGCCTCCCTCTCCCCGTTACACCTCTCCCTCTGTCCACAAAAGCTTGGCGAAGCCCTGCTGGAACTCTGCTGCATCCACCACCACGCCGTCGTGCTGCTGGATCTACATCAACCTCTCCTTCCCCCTTGCTGGATCAAGAAGGAGGAGACGTCGATCGTCCCGTACGTGTGTTGAACGCGGAGGTGCCGTCCTTTCGGCGCTGGTCATCGGTGATTCGGATCACGGCGAGTACGACTCCATCATCCACGTTCTCCTTGAACGCTTCCGTTGCGATCTGCAAGTGGTATGTAGATGCTCTCCTATCCCCTCGTTGCTAGAATACTCCATGGATAGATCTTGGTGATGCGTAGGAAAATTTTAATTTCTGCTACGATCCCCAACAGCCGGTGCCCCCTGTCGGCCGCGAGTCCCACGCCCCCTGCTTGCCGCTGCGCGCCCCTCCTCCCATTTTCACCTCTGCCTCGCCGCGCGAACACACGCCGCCGTCCCGCTCCGCCCGTAGCCCCCGTGCGCTACTCCCGCCTTCCCCGCTGACGGCCGTCGCGCCCGCACCTCGCCGAGACCACGCGCGCGCCGTCCCGCTACCTCGCCGCCCCTGGCTGCCTCCTTGTCACCGGCAGCCGCGCCACTGGCCGCGCCCGAGGCCATCGCCTGGGCTCGCCCCGGAGGGCGCTCGTGGCCGCGCCCGTGAAACCGCACTCCTGCACGCACGCCCGCACCCGGAGCGCCCGCCCGTTAAGCCCCAAAGGCAAGTGACATGTGGGCCAATACCCCGAGAACATTTTATAAAATAAAATAAAATAAAATAAAAATGAATTAATAAAATTAATAATTAATTAGTGAATTAATTAAGTTAATTAATCCTGTTTAAATTAATCTAATCAACTAGTTAGTTAATTAAACAGTAATTAGATTAGCGAAGTCCTAACTAAATAAACAGTCAATGACAGCTGGGACCCACACGTCAGGTTGACTAGTCAACCCTATTGACTGCTTACGTCAGCATGATATCATGCTGATGTCATAAATCCATTTTCGAATTAATTTAAATAATTAATTAAATTCCATAAATTAATAAAATCTTTAGAAAATCATATCTTTTAATCCGTAACTCGGATTAAATTATTTTCAACATGAGAGTTGCTCAGAACGACGAGACGAATCCGGATACGCAACCCGTTCGTCCGCCACACATCCCTAACCTATCGAACTCGCAACTTTCCCCCTTCGGTTCAGTTGTCCGAAAACGCGAAACACCGGGAATACTTTCCCGGATGTTTCCCCCTTCGCCGGTATCACCTATACCGCGTTAGGGCATACCTAGCACCGCGTATTACCTCGTAATGCTTTGTGATGCTTTGATTGCTCTGTTATTTATTGTGTTCCACCTTCGTTACTTCTTTTCAGTAGACTCCGAGACTGCCGGTGACCCCCAGTTCGACTACGGTGTTGACGACCCTTACTTCTTGCGAGAGCAACCAGGCAAGCCCCCCCTTGATCACCAGATATCGCCTATTCTTGTCTACTGCTTGCATTAGAGTAGTGTAGCATGTTACTGCTTTTAGTTAATCGTATACTGTTGCATAGCCTGTCCTTGCTACTACTGTTGTTACCTTTACCTGCTATCCTACTGCTTAGTATAGGATGCTAGTGTTCCATCACTGGCCCTACACTCTTGTCCGTCCGCCATGCTATACTACTGGGCCGTGATCACTTCGGGAGGTGATCACGGGCATATACTATATACTTTACACTGTTACATTACCTGTGATACTGTTCGGAGATGGGGGCTGAAGGGGCAGGTGGCTCCATCCCGGTAGAGGTGAGCCTGGGTTCCCGACGGCCCCCAACTGTTACTTTGAGGCGGAGCGACAGGGCAGGTTGGGGCCACCTAGGAGAGAGGTGGGCCTCACCCTGGTCGGTGTTCGCGGATACTTAACACGCTTAACGAGTTCTTGGTATTTGATCTGAGTCTGGCCATTTGGTCTATACGCACTAACCAACTACGCGGGAACAACTATGGGCACTCGACGTCGTGGTATCAGCCGAAGCACTTCGTGACGTCAGACGATGGAGCCCAGGATCCAGACACCACCATCGACGACGACTCCTACTACATGGGAGGTGCCGACTACTACGTGCAGCTCGCTAACGACGACCAGGGGTAGTTTAGGAGGATCCCAGGCAGGAGACCTACGCCTCTTTCGATCTGTATCCCAGTTTGTGCTAGCCTTCTTAAGGCAAACTTGTTTAACTTATGTCTGTACTCAGATATTGTTGCTTCCGCTGACTCGTCTATGATCGAGCACTTGTATTCGAGCCCTCGAGGCCCCTGGCTTGTATTATGATGCTTGTATGACTTATTTATGTTTTAGAGTTGTGTTGTGATATCTTCCCGTGAGTCCCTGATCTTGATCGTACACATTTGCGTGCATGATTAGTGTACGATTGAATCGGGGGCGTCACACAATGAAAGTATGCCGCTCAAAATATTATTTATCTCTATTTTAAAATCGAGCTCTGGCACCTCTACAAATCCATGCTTCCCTCTGCGAAGGGCATATCTATTTACCTTCATGTTGAGTCATCACCCTCTTATTAAAAAGCCCTAGCTGGAGAGCGCAGCTGTCATTTGCATCCATTACTATTAATTTATATTGGGTATGACTATGATTGGATCTGTTTTACCATGAATTACAATGTCTAGTCAGTCCTTGATCTGTAAAGGTGCTCTACATTTATGTTTTGCGGTCTCAGAAAGGGCTAGCGAGATACCATCTTGTTATATCATATTATGATTGTTTTGAGAAAGTGTTGTCATCCGAGATTTATTATTATGGCTCGCTAGTTGATTATGCTATTGATATGAGTAAACATGAGACCTAAGAGTTATTGCAAATGTGGTTAGTCATAATCTTTGCTGAAAACTTGAATGTTGGCTTTACATCTTTACAACAACAAGAGCAAATAGAGTTTGTAAAAGTTTTTCTTTATCACTTTCAGTTTGTCAACTGAATTGCTTGAGGACAAGCAAAGGTTTAAGCTTGGGGGAGTTGATACGTCTCCGTCGTATCTACTTTTCCAAACACTTTTGCCCTTGTTTTCGACTCTAACTTGCATGATTTGAATGAAACTAACCCCGACGGACGCTGTTTTCAGCAGACTTTCCATGGTTTTATTTATGAGCAGAAACAAAAGTTCTCGGAATGACCTGAAACTCCATGGAACGTCTATTTGGAAATAATAAAAAATCCTTGCAAAAGATGAAGACCAGGGGGCCCACACCCTGTCCACGAGGGTGGGGGCGCCCCCCTAGGGCGCGCCCCCCTACCTCATGGGCCCCCTGGAGCTCCTCCGACGCCAACTCCAACTCTATATCCTTGCTTTCGGAGAGAAAAAAATCAAGGAGAAGAAATCATCGCGTTTTACGATACGGAGCCGCCGCCAAGCCCTAAAACCTCTCGGGAGGGCTGATCTGGAGTTCGTTCGGGGCTCCGGAGAGGGGGATTCATCGCCGTCGTCATCATCAACCATCCTCCATCACCAATTTCATGATGCTCACCGCCGTGCGTGAGTAATTCCATCGTAGGCTTGCTGGACGGTGATGGGTTGGATGAGATCTATCATGTAATCGAGTTAGTTTTGTTAGGGTTTGATCCCTAGTATCCACTATGTTCTGAGATTGATGTTGCTATGACTTTGCTATGCTTAATGCTTGTCACTAGGGCCCGAGTGCCATGATTTCAGATCTGAACCTATTATGTTTTCATGAATATATGTGAGTTCTTGATCCTATCTTGCAAGTCTATAGTCACCTACTATGTGTTATGATCTGGCAACCCCGAAGTGACAATAATCGGGACCACTCCCGGTGATGACCTTAGTTTGAGGAGTTCATGTATTCACTATGTATTAATGCTTTGGTCTGGTACTCTATTAAAAGGAGGCCTTAATATCCCTTAGTTCCCATTAGGACCCCGCTGCCACGGGAGGGTAGGACAAAAGATGTCATGCAAGTTCTTTTCCATAAGCACGCATGACTATATTCGGAATACATGCCTACATTACATTGATGAATTGGAGCTAGTTCTGTGTCACCCTATGTTATAATTGTTACATGATGAACCGCATCCGGCATAATTATCCATCACTGATCCAATGCCTACGAGCATTTCACATATTGTTCTCCGCTTATTTACTTTTCCGTTGTTGCTGTTACAATCACTACAAAACACCAAAATATTACTTTTGCTTCCGTTACTTTTGTTACCGTTACCACTACTATCGTATTACTTTGCTACTAAACACCTTGCTGCAGATACTAAGTTATCCAGGTGTGGTTGAATTGACAACTCAACTGCTAATACTTGAGAATATTCTTTGGCTCCCCTTGTGTCGAATCAATAAATTTGGGTTGAATTCTCTACCCTTGAAAACTGTTGCGATCCCCTATACTTGTGGGTTATCAGCTGCCGGCGGTGGGGAAGAAGATCTGAGGTGGCGAAAGACAGTCTGGAGAGCGGATCCTGCTGTGGTGAACCCTTCCGTCGTTAGAGCAGCTGAGCTGGGGTGGAACACAACACTGCAGGAGCAGGACAAACAACACAAGGTTTTCTTTGACACATATCTGTAATAGAAGTAATTGTGTAAGGGCTTGTTTGAATTTGAGGATTCTAACAATGTAGGGATAGGAAATAGACAGGAATAGGATAGGAATGCATGTGCGAAACAGAGAATTTAAAAACACATGATTTCTACCAATCTGGGTGTTTGGTTCACAAGAATTGGAAGATCACAGGATGCAAAGAAGCATGGTGAGATTAAGCCAAACCACAAGAAAATGTACGGTTATAATGCTATTATGCTACTATCTCTTAGTCTTGTGCTTCATGAATAGGATTTTGAAAAGGAGGACAAGTGGAAATTAAAATTCCTACGATTTTTCTTTCAAGGAGACACTAAAGGAACAAATCCTACAATTTTCCTTTGCTCCCTTCCTTTGCACCAAATTCATGAAAAGTAGTACCATACGAAACTTTCCAAATCCTATGTTTTTCATTCACTTTTCCTTTCAAGCACTGGCGATTCCAGTAGGCAGGCTTGAGCAAGGAAAATCCTACACTAAAAAATGTTTTTGTGCTACTTCTATTACTTTGGACCCAGGCCACTGCCCTACTAGCTCAACTCCCAGGGCCATCGACAAATGCACAGCTCAAACGCGCAGAGATAAATAATGATGGCGTTCAAGAGAGTCCATCACGGATAGCTAAGTTGCCTGGTACCTCACTGCTTGTCATATAGTAGGATAAAATAATCGTATTTCCCGTTACTCCGTGTGCTCAGTGGACAATATATATAACATGTAGAGTAAAAAATATATGCAACAAGTGTACAACCTCTTTGGCGAAGCCATGTCGATCTCAGCGTGATTGGGTTGGCCGGTGAGGATGCTCCGGCTAACTTGGTTGTCAGAGGAGGGAAGAATATCTTAGGTGTTTGGAGATGGAGCCCGAGGTACTGCTCCGCTGTGATGGAGGGTTTCGTCGTTGGAGCAGCTCCGGTGAGTTGTACGACGCCGAGGCTGAAGCAAGACAAGAGAGACAACGTTAACCTGAGTGGAATTCTAATAGCATCTCCAATAGATGACGTAAAATACATAACCACAAAGTGCTAGATGTATACATCAGCCGCTCATCTTAGAACTTAACTGTCGAAACTGAATTTAACTGTTAAAACTGAACTTAACTGTCGAAACTGAATTTTGCTGTCGAAACTGAATTTTACTGTCGAAACTAAACGCACTAGAGGTGAGGCTACACGTCAGTCGACTGACTTTTTCATCTCTGGTCAGTCGATTTTGCAGCCGTTGGATACGAAATCAAGGGTCTGTAGTTCATCTTCAACCTCCACCCCCTGAGCCGCCAACCACCACCGGCCAAACAGCCGCCCCGCCCGCCCCGAAAACTCTCCCCACCGTCGGTCTGCCGCCACCACGGCCATCCCTCTAGCCCCTCCCCCGTGCTGAGCTTTTTCTCCAGCGATCCCCATGCCACCGCCCCACCACCACCGCCCCACCCTGAACCCTAAGATAGATAGTGGGGTACTTCTCCGGCGAGCCCCCTCCCCGCTGTGGCTGGTTCTTCCTTAACTCCGGCGAGCCCCCTCACCCCCTGAAAATCGACTGACCCAAAAGTCGTTTCAGTCGACTAAAGTGTAGCTAAATCGGAGCAGCATCGCAAGCAAGAGCAAGAGCGAGAGCAGCAGTGCGAGAAAGAGCAAGAGCAGAGCATGCAGGGGACCGAGAGCAAGAGCAGAGCAGCAGCGCGAGCGAGAGCTAAAGCAGCAGCAACTCCTACTGATGTGGACGTCGCCGCCGAGGTAGTGACGCCGTGGAGGAAGTGGCCGGCGACGCCGCGGTGGATGGAGCCGCGCCGTGTCGACTCGGGACCGAGCGCCGGCAGCACCATGAGATCGAATCAAGAAGAAAATGCGGCAATTAGTGCATAACCTCTTTGGTGACGCCGATTAGGCTGCAGCTTCATCCGAGGAAACGGTGATGCTGATGCTCTTCCGGTGGTGTAGGTGAAGATGGCGGTGTGGGAATGGAGGTGGCGCGAAAGACGAGGGGAACGTCGGGGCAGCTCCTTGGAGGTGGAGGACGGGGTGGCTGAACCGGTGGGACAACCAGATCGACGACGGATCCTCATCCGGGACGTCGAGGTGTTTCTGTGGACGACGTCGTCGGGGAAGAGGCTCCGGCTGGGTGGCGGACGGCGGAGGGTGTGGGGCTTCACGGGTTTTCCTGGCCTCGGTGTACGAATGGGTGGGCGGATGGGATGGGAGTGGGGAACCATGGCTTAGGGACGCGCTTGTCCGAAATGTGGGGTAAGTTATGAAAGTACCCCCACCGATTTGAGGCAGTTCTTTCGGTTCACGGGTATCACGGGCATTTCGCGTGTCAGGATTTCACAGGAGGTGGGAGTTTTCACACGCGTTGTATTTTTGGAATATCAAGGCGTGGGTTGAGATGGAGGGAGTTGTCGGAGCACAACGAGACAAAGATATATCTTAAATATTTCAGGCTAACAAGGCGCCGGTTGAAGAGGTGGGAGTTTTGCAGCATGATAGACAGAGACGCTAGCTAGAAATTTCGGCATAACAAGGCGCGGCTTGAAATTTCGGGAGAACAAGCTTAACGTGTACCCAATAGAAAAAAAAGACAATTTACACTAGTATGATATACTACATACAATGTGTTTAACACGCACAACACACACACATACACCATTTAGACTAGTAAGGTACATGTGCATTGCATGTATGAGATTTGGCAACCAAATTATGAATAAATACCACATTATAGCATGTAAGCTTTGAGTCATATATGCATGATGTAGATGTTCGTTTAATTCTTATAGTTCATTTCATTCAAAATCATCTAGTTTTTATAAGAAAGCCAATCTATTTTAAGATTCATGGAATTGTGCGTTGTAAGGCATAAAGTAAAAACAAATCATGTAGAAAAACATTTGGGCAATTCTGATACGGAAGATTCTAGAACAAAGAAGAAGTGCTTGTGTTTTGAGGTTTGTGCATTATGCTTAAGTTCAACCATATAGTCTTCTAGATTGTACATGTGGCAAAATCTGGTGGAATCTAGATGATATCCAACGACCAGTAGTGCTCAAATTTTCCAGCTCTGCACCATCGGATTGGCCTCATCCAACGACCATCTTTCAAAGTTAAAGTTATCCGCACACTATATAAAAATATAAAATATAATATATAGGGGTATAGATATAGATATGTGATGCGAAAGCCACCCATCATCTCCAATTAGAATAGTTTGTCCATGCACAGATGCAATGTGGCCAAACGATGTCTGCCATCGGTATCTCAAATTCAAAACAATCTGACCTTGTTCAATGTGTATACATTGCAACATGCTCGTTTCCAAACCACACCGCGCAGATCTCCATTATATTCATGCATGCATGGGTTTCAAACATCATGATCTCTTATTCAAATATTTAAATTCAACTCTACATTGATTATGACCTCACCTAGTCTTTTACACCCACACATTGGTCTTCTCTTTATAATTATACCACTAACTTTCTCTCGTGCATGCATGCACACACACTACCAGTCGGCATTATCCATCACACACATGCAATCTTTTTCTTCAGGTCGGTCTCCCATGAAGGCACACACACACACATCCCCCTCTCCATCATATCGGGCATTCTTTATCTCTGATGTGCATGCGCAACTATCGATGTTCCTCTATGTGTGTGTGTATAGCTAGGTCTTTCATAGTTTTCCACATAAACCGGTCAATCTATATATCTAGTGAGGTCTCACCCTCTTTCCCACGTCCACATCGATCAATCTATACCTCTCTATATAGGATTACATATATAGCTAATACACCCACATTAATTATATATCCAACGCCCCCCTCTCATCATTCATGCCTTCCGCTTCATCTCTCAGACGCGCGCACAATGGCCAAGACAGGGGGCAGCAAGGGCCCTGCCCCCCCTAACATCACTATATATCGAGGCTAATATGAATGTGATCATTAGACAATTGCTGGTAAAAATGGTTTAAGTTGATGAATTGGCCCTCCTCGTAAAGGATTAGCAATGCTTGTCCCCCTAGCTCATGGGACATTTTTCATGGCTCCTCCACTGCGAGCAACAACGCACGTTCTTGCCCCCTCTCTCTGAATATTGATCTCGCAATTGTGCACTCCTTCATAGTCTCCCTCCACTCGGACCCTCGCACCATCTTCTAGCCCCCCACCGGATTTTGCCACATGTACAATCTAGCAGACTCCATGATTGAACTTAAGCATAATGCACAAATCTCAAAACAAAAGTGGTTCTCCTTTGTTCTAGGAGCTTCCGTATCGTAACTGCCCAAACTGTTTTCCTAGTTGAATTGCCATTCTTTGTTTGTACTTTATGCTTTACAACGCACAATTCCATGAATCATAAAATAGATTAAGGGCTTCTTTGATTCAAAGGATTCTCGAAGGAATGTTGGAGGATTCTAATCCTTAGGAATTTTTCCTATCTTGGTTGTTTGATTCGTAGGATTGTAAACCATAGGAATTTTTCCATATGATTCATTTGCACTAGATTTCATAGGAAACATCCCATCCACTCAAACCTCTTTGAAATAATTCTGCGTTTTTCTATGCACAATCAAACACTCGTACCATCCTGTAGGATTCAAGACGACATTCCACTCTAATCCCATGTTCTTCCTATTCCCGCGTTTTGGAAATCCTACGAATCAAAGAGGCCCTGTTTTTTTTATAAAAACTAATTGATTTTGAATGAGATGAACTATAAGAATTAAACGAAGGTCTACATCAGGCATATATGACTCAGAGCTTACATGCTATAGTGTGGTATTTATTCGTAATTTGGTTGCAAAATCTGACGCGTGCAATGCACGTGTACCTTACTAGTACTTCGAGTATGTGCAAAACACAATGGCACGCTACACAGTGTATCTCTTACAGTTCATGAAGCCACGTGGGGACGTGGCACATGTGGAGGCGTTGTCGCGACATCCTTGTGTGGATTGATCACAGTGACGTGTTGCTGGTTCTAGAAGAATGTACTCGTCCTCCCTGAGCCGCACTGCCAGTACATGCACGAAGCGAAGATGTGCACGCACGCCACGCACGCACTCATTCCCTCGCACGCACACGCGGGTACATGGGCGGACACAATTTTGTACCAAGATCCACCCCATGTGATAATTTGACGCGTGTAAAGTCCTTCACTTCATTGATGGTCAATTAATACAGCGCACGCAAATTGAGTGGATGTGAGGGCGGAAGAAAGACATTACTACTCCACTGCGCGCATGCGAGTAGTTAAATCATGGGTTTCTAGTAGTACTTCCATTGGTCTCCTTCGTATTTCGTTCCAATTTTTGATAGTAACATAATATTTACGCATCTGAGCAGTGCAGTCTACTTGAAATTTATGTTCCACTAAACTCATCGGGAGCCGTTTCGGGCCTTGAAACCAAAAACCATCAATTAATCTTTACCTTGTTCCCATCACATTCGAAAGTACTAGTGATACAATTAAGTGCAAGCCTGCTCACACCTACCAGTATGTACCAAACCTGAACGTGTTCCCACTATGCAGGTTTTAGTACTAGTGCTAGTACTTAGGCTATAAAAAGGGGAACTACCTAACCGAAAATTACTCTACCTTCCTCCTCATAAGTCCTGCTTCTTCGTCCGTCCTTGCCATGTCCAGTGTGCAAAGCTCTAGGTCGAGAACTACTCGCAACAAGGGAGCGGCAACCAAGGCTGCGGAAAAAAGAGAGGGCTCGCCGCCATGCAGAGACCTTGAAAGATCTCTCACGGGCAGGCGATGGCTCCCAGGAGCGCCCTAGACATGGAGGCGAACATGCCGAGCTGGCGGCGCTGGAGTTGTTATCCCTCGACGGCATGCCCGGTCAGCTCAATAAGCACCTCAATAAGCAGAAGGAGTTCATCCACGGCTTGGTGGAGCTGCTGAAGGAGAGCCTTGACGACATGCCCGCTGAGCTCAGTGAGCAGGGGGACTTGACCGCCGGCTTGGTGATGCTGCTGAAGAAGAGCATTGCCTCGGAGAAGAAGGCGACCGACGAAACCCTGCAACTTCAGGAGGACAACGCGAAGCTCTGCCACGAGCTCGACCTGCTGAAGGAGGAGAACGCCGGCTGGAAGAAGCTGCATGAGAATAGTAGTTCCTCGATGAAGATGTTGCAGGCCCTCATCATGGAACAAAAGGAGGAGTTGGCGAAGTTCCACATTGAGCACCCGGCTGCTGTCAAGGTACGTAATGCGGCCGTGGAATAGATGATGAAGGCTCGCATCGAGAAATGCCGCTTCATGGACACATGATGAAGACGGCGGAGGAGACGCGCAAGGAGATGGAGGTCGTGGAGGCGATGAAGAAGCAGTTACGACTCCGTGGGCAGCAACCCTTCATGTAGTGAGAGCAGCGCCCGAGACTTGTGTGTGCATCTTCCTTCTTTTTTTGGGGTGATAATCCTCCTTCTTCTTTTGCTCCTGTGTTTCTTATTTTGCTTCAGGTGTTTCGCCGCAAGTGTCACCTTCTCTGCGAGGCATGAATAGAACAATGATAAAAATGAGATGACTAGCAAATTAGATCATTCTTTATCGCCAATAGAACAATGCCTCTTGCTAGTAATATATAATAAGATAGAGAGTAGAGGATATGGCACTGGGCTGCCGTGTTTCGTGCTCCTCCGTCGTACTCCAGTGGAACACTTGAGTATACCGCACGGTAATTTGCTCCTCCTCAGGTCGTCGGCACATTTATACGAGCAGTCAAATCACAAGGCCCCGCCTTCCAGCAGTAATGAGCCGTCAAATCACAAAGGCCCTCGTCTCTCGTGAAAAGGACCAAGCTAGACTGCCCCGCCCTCTAGCCTTTTAAAAAATGTATACATTTGTATAGTAGTAGTATCGATGGATTGCGCCATGGAGCAAAACTATGCATATACTACGTATATTACACTACCCACTATGAAGGTACTAGTAACATAGACTAGTAACTAGTCTATGTTACTCTCCACTATGACCAGCCAAAGTCGAGGCGCGGATACCAACGATGGCCTGGTTGTGTCTATACTTGGACAACTCACCCGACTGCATGCGCACCAGGCAGACGAAGCTCGTGTCGTGTTGGTGCCGTGTGCGACCCGCACATTAACCAAAACCTCGCGCCTCCATCTTAGCCTCCGCGTTTAAAACATCTCAATCTCAAGGCCAAGGAGAAGCGTGAAACCTATGATAGAGCCAATCGGATGGTTGAGAACACTACAATTCGTAGCTACAGATGCGTGTGTGAGAGAGGACGAGTGCGTGCGTGCACCTCTTCTCAGAGTACAACTGTATGTGGGTGGCATCGGCCTAGGGAGCAGTGATGGTGCGTGCGAGAAGTCCCAAGAGATAGGTGTAATGCGTCTGAAAAAAAGACTAGTCTATAGCTCGCCACGAGGCTATTCCTGTCGAACGCCAAGCGTAAGATATGTATCAGACGGTGCCAGTTTTTGCACGTACACAACAGTAGAAAAAGAACTAGTAGTACCATGGCATATGCTACACCACGGCCGAGAAAATGTGCCGACATCACGCCATCCGGGAATAGTGCCGCACTTTGAAACTAGAACCGTCAATAAATCTTGAGCACGTCTCGTCACATTCCAAATTACTACTACTACCAGGCTATATTTAATTGCAAACCTGTTCACACCGATCACAACCTAAACGGTTTCCCACTAAGGAGCGTATTAGTAGTACTCAGTTATAAATACTACTATGCTAAGATGACTGCACATTCCTCCTCAACTCCTCATCCACAAGAAACAATCAAGCCATAGCCAGGGTGAGTTCTGGGTCGAGAGATTTCCACCAGGGAGAGGTGAGCATGGAAGAGGAAGCACGAGAGATGTTCCGCCTCGCCGCAAAAGCAGCCGACATGTCCAGCTGCGCAATAGTAGCAGCACAGAGGTCCCGCCGCGTCGCCGAATAAGCACGGAGGTCCCGCCGCGCCATCGATGTAGCAGACTGGTCCGGCCATGCCACGGAAGCAGCAGAGATGTCCCGCCGTGCCACCGAAGCAGCAGGGAGGTCCCGCTGCGCCACAACGGCCTGGGAAAATTTCTCGCGGGCAGGCAAGAACTCTTACAAGCGCATGCATGCGATAGTCCATAGCCAGATGGATCAGATCTCCGGCTGGGCGAGGATGCAAGACGACGCTACCGGCGTGATCCGGCAACTCGGGGAGGGCAATGCGGAGCTCTAGGGCGAGCGCGACCTGCTGAGGGCGAAGATCGCTGGAAGGGCGAAGCAGGAGGAGGAGATCGCTGCCGTGTTGCAGAGGATGGGCGTCATCATCAAGAAACTTATGGACGAGAATTCCATGCTCCGCATCGAGCGCAACAGGACGGTGGAGGAATCCGTGGATGCTACCAAGCAGCGTATTAAGGACATGAAACTGATGAAAGAGATCATGGCCCGCCGCGAGAACTAGTCTCTGCGACCTGCAGCGCATAAAGAAAGTAGAGATCAGCGAGCAAGATCGTTGTATGCGTCTTCCTTCTTCTTTTGCCCTTGTGTATTTCGAGCATAGACGCATGTGGCTTTTTTAATTATCTTTCTAATTATGTAAGACAATTGTTATCCACTCTCGTCGTCCTTATATATATTCATCAGTCTTGCTATAAGTCGCAGTAGATGCTATATAGGTCCGTCGGATCTTACATCAAGATCCGTGCAAAATTTTCTTTTCAGATTTTCTTTTTTCTCTCTTAAATCTCGGTCGAGTGAGACATTGCCACGCCGTTAAACAGAGGCTCGGGTGCCATTAATGGTACCTTGGGACAGAGGTCAATGGCAGATGGAGGTCAAAGGGCTCTCCTCCTAATAAGCACGCGCAGGGGTCTGATCACATGCCTCCCGTACTCCAATAGCTACCCTGCATGGCGCCTCCTAGCTAATAAAAAAAGGGGACGCGTGGCGGCATGTAAAAGGTAAATAGAACACCCATGGTTTCAATAATACTTGTGTTTCCGATTGTAACGTGACAACACTTGTTCCAAAATGACTTTGTTGATTGTTAATGTGTGCGCCTTCGCAAATCGGACAGCAAAATTACCACAGCATGTTGGTGCCATGTCATGGCACCAAGCCAAGTTTCATGATTTTCATGCATGTTTTGGATTTACAGGAATTAAAAAACCAAGTTTCTCAATGTTTCCAGCCAAGCCATGACGCCCAGATGTTTGAATTTCATTCCCATTTCTGGCATGGGACCTAGAAATTTACCCCAGGACACACATGTGATTTTTCAACCAGCTTTGGTGCACTGGAGCATGTGCTTGTATTTAAAATTTGAATTATGCACACAAAGGTGGCACGTTCCCTCTCAGAACCACGAGCCTTCTTGAGAGAAGCTCCAGTTTGCAAGAAACTTATACCAAAACTTGTTCCTATTCTGTATTTTTTTACCACAGCATGGTAGTACCATGACATGACACCATGCCAAGTTTCATGATTTTCAGGCGTGTTTTGGATTTACAAAAAATTTAAAACCAAGCTTCTCAATGTTCTCAGCCAAACCACGATGCCCAGATGTTTGAATTTCATTCCCATTTCTTGCATGGGACCTAGAAATTCACCCGAGGACACACATGTGATTTTTCAATCAACTTTGGTGCACGAGAGCATGTGCTTGTAGATCAAATTTGAATTATGCACATTCAATGACCAGAAACTCAATTAATGTATAAAAAAGGCCAAACGAACCCAGAATAATTCCAAATTTAGCAGGGCACTCATATAGTTCTATGTTGCCTCTGTAAAGAAAATCTGGCGGTAGGCAGCGTATATTGTTTCGCACACAAAGGTATAAAGAAATAAAGAAATAAATAAATTAGCCCTATTTAATTCTTGGGTTCTTATTACTTATGCCAGTAGTTGTGTATCACTACTCACTTTTGCTATTAGAAGTTACAACTACCCAAAAAATGCCATTGATCCATGAGATGCCTGCTCAAAATGCAATTAGATATCTAAAAAATGCCATCGTTAAGTTAGATGTTTGCTCAGAAATGCCATTAAACATTGTTATTTTCACGTCAAACCCCGTTGACCATGTTACATGAAAAAAATAAGCCGATTCTCACAATGTTAAGTTAATGGTGTCCAGCACAACACACCCCTCAAATAAAACTAAGCACCCTGGAATTCTTTGACAAAACTAAGCACCCTGAAATTCTTTGACATCTAAACTGCTGGCTATATGATGTTGGCCATATATATTGTACGTATATAATGTCAAGAAATGAGTGGTAGTACTATACCAACTAAAAGATGAAATGTACGAAATATAACAAGAAGAAACATAACATAGTTCTGCTGGGGGCTCATCACAACACACCCCTCAATTAAAACTAAGCACACCATAAATTAAACTAAGCAACTAATCGGGTAGACACTGCATTAGAACCACCATGAACAATGACACTGCCACCTTACTCGGAGTCCTCGTCCACGTCCTCGACTTCGTCCTTGTCCCTCCTCCTCTTGGGCGATACTTCTTTGGTTGAACCGCACACTTGGCTCTTGCTCTTCATCCAACCCTTGTAGATATTGAAACAAAGGTAGCCATCCATTGCAGCATAGTGGATGTGGTCCATATCTAGTACATTCTACTGCCATGCATGACAATGAAACTTGTACGGAGGTTTCTCTAGTTTACCGTACGAAGGATGAACCATGGCTCCTGCCAGGGTCAGCATTGAAGTCTGATCAAGGGAGGGCACCAGCCCTTCCTTCTGGAGGTCGAAGGGGTCGCCTACAACGAGGCCTATCCGACCCAGGATTTCCTTGTCATTCCTAAAGTCTACAGTAATGAATTTGACTCGGCCGCCCTTGAGGAACTTCTTAAATTCCTCGCACTCAACGTCGACATGGCATATGTGGTAGACCAAGCATCATTTGAGTTTTCTGTCGGGACCCCGATTCTAAGTCACACCGATCTAGCATGTAACACCTCATATCACTTTGCGGCCTCACGCACGGTATTCCCAAGGGTGTCGCCTTACCATGGCCCGGGACCGGTTGCGCCTTTTGGCTCACGTATATGATAGTATCGCTAGCATCCATATGACAGAGAACCCGTGCCGACATGACTAGTCGTGAACCCAAAGCGGCACTAACCCATGGGGACAAGCATACATGAATCAACTTCGAGCATGTCGGTCAGCAGCGTGTGAATCCGGGCTGTAGCACTGGGCTAACAGGACTCCGGTAACCCGGGCTGTAGCAGGCTAGGCAGGACTTCGGATGTCACCGAGTGACATTTCCCCGAAGGGACAGACACAGGAACGAAGTGAAACACATGCCGGTCAGTCAAGTGTCCTGAACAGTAGTGCTGGGCTAGCAGGACTCCGGTGAACCGGGCTGTAGCGGACTACTATGGCTCAAGGAGGCACTAGACTACATTTCCCCATAAGAGAGGCTGACAAGGATAAACAACTAGATTGTTGGATCCCACACATAGCAATACACGTTACACGTATGCATAACATGCAAGTATGTGTTGTACAACATGACATCACAACATAACGCGAACTCATATAGATAAAGGCCCCGAAGAGCCACATAGCATTAAATACAAACAGGGGTCACATGACCCATCATTTAGAGCATACAAGCAACAAGCGGAAGCATTACATGCCTGAGTACAGACAACTACAAAAGAAAAAGGCTGAGAAGCCTGACTATCTACAAGACCCTCCCAAGGGTACAAGATCGTAGCTGAGGTAACAAGCTACTCGTCGAAGTCCAAGCAGAAATACTTGTAAGACCGAAGTCTCTGCTGCAAAACATAAAGAAAGCAAACATGAGTACAAAGGTACTCAGCAAGACTTACATCAGATCCTATCATACATGCATTAGTATCAAGGAGGTAATGTGGGGTTTAGTTGCAGCAAGCTAGCTTTGACTCAGTGGCTATCCTGTTCTACGACTACGAGAAACTTCTTTGAGGTGAGGCAGCGCACACGAGTCCACTAATCACCACATCAATACACTACTATGGATTCATTCCCGTCTCACTATGAGAAGGCCATCCATAGCACTCACACTTATCTTGAACATTTTAGAGTATCCACTTCAAGTTGTCTATGTACCACGTAAGCATCCAAGAAGTCCATAACCGAGGACACGGCTATTCGAATAGATCATGATAACCCTGCAGGGGTGTACTTCTTCACACACGCTCTCACCACTTATCACCATGTACACGTCATGTATCTCGGCAACCTTCAAGCGGAAGCCTGGTGAGGGTGTCGGCCACGACCTGACTAGCCACAAAAGACTCTAGTCCAGGTTTATCGCCTATTCGGGTTCCATCCGCAAGGAGATCCAGCCGGGGTGTCGCTCACGGCCCCAAACGATGCGAGCAAGGTTCCCAAGCCCACCATCCGGGTGCCACTTGGTACACCATGCCACTTGTGCCTAGTTTGTCCCAAGCCCACCCTGTCGGGTGCCACTCGGTAGAAAAATAGCACTACCTACAAACACCAGAAACTAGTTGCAACTCCTGGACAAAGATCAAGTTGGTTAATAAGTCGAGAGGGGTCGAGTTACCGGAACCCAATGTGTGGTAGTAGCTAGTCATTGGACAACTTACACAGAACTCGATTCTTAAGGACGGTCCCAATGAGACAACCCACTATGTACTCCTACATGGCCTCTCACCGCTACCTTTACCAAATCGTGTTCACACGCTTAACTCTCAGCATCAGAACATAGCATAACACTCCAATCCATTCCCAATGAATCAGACCTGACACAACTCTAAGCAATAGCAGGCATGGCATGGTAGGAACACAACATGGCTTCAATCAACTCCTACACATGCTAGTGGGTTTCAACTATTTACTGTGGCAATGACAGGTCATGCAGAGGAATGGGTTCAACTACCGCAGCATAAAGTAGCAGTTGAATCGTTGTTGTCCTAATGCAATAAAAGAGAGCAGGAGCGAGAGAGTGGGATTATATCGGGATGAACAAGGGGGGGGGGGTGTTTGCTTGCCTGGTAGATCAACAAAGGGGCACTGCTCCTCAGACAGGTACTCTAGATCGGTCTCCGGAGCAGGACCTATCGAGAAGGAATGGTGTCAGCAATCAATACACAATCATATGCAACAATATGATGCATGAAGATGGCATGAAGATGTGATGTTATTTGAGCTAATGCAACTAGCATTCATTTGCATGAAGTCCATTTGAACCAAAGATTGAAATGCATCTCCAAAATAAGCTCTTTATATAAGCCATTTTAGTGTTTCACTTATACAGCAGGTATGACTTGGTTCTTCATGCATGAAACTGGTACAGATGGATAGGTTGCATTTTTCTGATGATTTTTCATATATAATTTATTTCAATCTGAGCTACGGTTGAATTTATATGAAATTTCGAAGTTTTGAACATTTTCTGGAATTTGCTGTTTTAAAATAATTCCAGAAAATGAATAACTGCGTCAGCAAGTCAACGGCGCTGACCAGTCAAATCTGACGTGTGGGGCCACACGTCAGTGTTACAGTTAGTTAAGAGAGTTAATTAGTTATCCTAACTAAAATTAGTCAGGGCCGGGCCCTACCTGTCATTGACCCACGCGGGTCAAATCTGGTCAACTGGGGGGTTAGTTAGCGCGGGTTGACCCGGTCAATCCCACCGGCGTTTAGCCGCCGGCGAGGCCGAGCGCGGCGGAGGGCTCGGGATCGTCGCTCCGGCGACCATTCGGGCGGCGGAGACCACCTACGCGAAGCCCAGGCTCGCGCACATCTAGTGGGACACGCGGGAGACCGTGGGGTGGTCGGAGCTCGCCAGAGCGAAGCTCGCGGCGGCGGCCGAAGCTCGGCTTGAGCGGCAGAGGGGCTAGAGGGCGCCGGGGAGGCAGGGAAGAGGGGGGGGGGTTCGACGGCGGGGCTCACAGCGGATCCAACGGCGGGGTCGGCGAGCTCGGGGAAGGCTTGGTGTAGCCGGAACGTCGCCGGCGATCTCGGGTGGCTGACGAAGAAGACGACGGCGGTGACGACGATACGGGGCGCCCGGAGTTGCCTGGCTTGACGGAGAGGACGAGGAAGGTGGCGCGGAGCTTGTGGGCACGTCGGAGGGGCGAGGGGACGGCGAGGAGCGCGGCAACAGCGGGCGACGGCGACGGCTCGTACGGTGGTGCTCGCGCGAGAGAGAAAGGGGAGGGGATGAGCATGGCTGAGAGCGAGGGGAGCCGGGGGGGGGGGGGGTTGCGTGGCGACGTTGCAGGGGTCGCGGAGCAAGCAGGGAGGCAGGAGGTGGCCAGGGCGCGTGCCCACACGCGGCGACCACACGCTCGGCGTCCTCCTGGCGCGGTGGAGACGACGACTGGCAGGGCCAGTTGGCTGGGCCGGCCTGTTGGGCCGCTGGACTGCACAGTATCCGGCTGCACAGGTAAGTGGCCCAGGTAAATTCCTAATATGTTTTCTTTTCTATTTTTTTTACATTTGTTCTGATTTAGTAATAATACTAAATCAATTTATTTTATTCTGTAAATTTTTGCAGGGGCCTAAGTGATTAATCCAAAGCCCCTCACCAAAATTCAGAATTATTGGACAATATTTTATATATATATATAAATATTTATCCAACGCAAATAATTACTGGATTAATTCCAAATGTCCAAAATAAATATTTATGAGCTCCTAAAAACATTGGTTTGATTTTTACCTCTGAACAATATTTTTAGAGAGTAACATGAACATTTTCTTGGACCTTTTTGGAGCACTTTTTATCTAGGTCATTTCCAGAAATGATTTCTGAGGGTTTTACAAATCCCCATTTCAAAATTAAATGAAGTTTAAACATGATGCACACATGACTAGCTAACCTTGAGCATACCAGAACTAGGGATGTGACATTTTCCAACATGCATTTGAAGCGAGCAAGGCATTCTTTCATAGTTGCGGAAGAACGGGTGTAGATGACGTCGAACTCATCGCCGATGATGGTTCTAACCTTGTACTCACCGCTGATCATGGAGATTTGGGACGCCATGGATTTGGGAGGAGGGTTAGTATTAGTGGAACTGCCGCAATGTGAGAGGACGGGACGACTAGGAGTGGTTTAACGATTGTAAAAATGTCGAATGGGGGGGGGGCGTGCAAATGGCTGGGTAGTGGCTTGCCTGGTGGATAAATTGATTCATGCACAGTACTATGGGGGCCCAATTAGATGTCATGTCTACTCGACGCCCAATTAAATCGCTTTCGATGTCATGTCAAGCGTCGGGAAAATTACAGGTGATACGAAGCTTACCATTCTCCCATGATACGGGCTTCTGAGAGCCCTTGGATATGAGATCGAACGGTTGCATGGCGTGATTCTAGACCTATGGGTGAATATCCTATCCTAGAGGGTTATTCTGCAAATTTTCAGCAACTTAGCATGCGACCGTTCGATCTCAGATCCAAGGGCTGCCAGCAGCCCGTATCATGGTCGCGCCTACCACGACCGTCGCCTCGCTCGCGCGGTCGCGCCCTTGGAGATTTAACATGGTGCGTTAGGCTATCTGATGTTGGCATGTCATACATAGTCATCACTTAGTCACTCATACAACATGGTTAGCTATAAGGTTGGTGTCGGTGTGAAAACCGGCGGATCTCGGGTAGGGGGTCCCGAACTGTGCGTCTAGGCAGATGGTAACAGGAGACAAGGGACACAATGTTTTTACCCAGGTTCGGGCCCTCTTGATGGAGGTAAAACCCTACTCCTGCTTGATTGATATTGATGATATGGGTAGTACAAGAGTTGATCTACCACGAGATCAGAGAGGCTAAACCCTAGAAGCTAGCCTATGGTATGATTGTTGTTATTATTGTTGTCTCCTACGGACTAAACCCTCCGGTTTATATAGACACCGGAGGGGGCTAGGGTTACACATAGTCGGTTACAAGGAAGGAGATCTACATATCCGTATTGCCAAGCTTGCCTTCCATGCCAAGGAGAGTCCCATCCGGACACGGGACGAAGTCTTCAATCTTGTATCTTCATAGTCCAACAGTCCGGCCAAAGGTTATAGTCCGGCTGTCCTGATACTCCCTAATCCAGGCCTCCCTCAGTAGCCCCTGAACCAGGCTTCAATGACGATGAGTCCGGTGCGCTGATTGTCTTCGGCATTGAAAGGCGGGTTCCTCCTCCGAATACTTCATAGAAGATTTTGAACACGAGGATCGTGTCTGGCTCTGCAAAACAAGTCCCGCACACCCCCGTAGAGAGAATAATATTTCCACAATTCTAATATGCTAACGTATCCCGTAATGTGACATCACATCACAACCAAGCCTTTATTCGAATCATTTGTGCAGCCAACCTCAGCGCGTTTTGCGAGGCGGTTTCCTTGGCACGTCTTGTCGAAGCAGAGATCGTGTCCCCTTTATTTACGGGATTCTTATCAACACGGACGTGGGTAACCCAATCGCGCCCATTGGTATGACCCCTCGATTGGAGGTAAGTCCCAAACGGTCACGAGGAGGGCTCTTGGTATTCAATCTCTTTATAAAGAACTAAGGCCTGTTCTTTTCTTTCGACCTCAATCGAATCCGCCTCCTGCCTCGAGTTCCAACACCCAAAGCTCAGGTTTAGGCGCTTCGGACCTCCGATCATGTCCGGATCCAACCTTCAAGGTTGGTGGATGCCTTCCTCCGTCACGGAGGAGGACATAATAAAGCTAAGGGAGGCCAGGTACCTGACCGGCGAAATCCCGCATAGGCTGCCTGCTCAAGGGCAAGTTATTCCCACTCCCAAGCCCGGTGAGAGTGTCATGTTCATACCTCACTTCCTCCGAGGGCTAGGCTTCACGCCGGATCCCTTCGTGAGGGGGCTCATGTTCTATTATGGGCTGGACTTCCATGATTTAGCTCCGGAATCTATCCTCCACATTTCATCGTTCATCGTCGTGTGCGAAGCTTTCCTCCGTATTACTCCTCACTTTAGATTGTGGCTCAAGACCTTCAAAGTGGAGCCGAAGATGATCGAGGGGCGGCACGCAGAGTGTGGAGGCGCCATAATAAGAAAAAATGCTGACGCCCCATGGCCCGAGGGATCTTTCCAAGAGGAGTCCAGCTTATGGCAACAAGAGTGGTTTTATATCATAGCTCCTAGGGGTACCAATTGGGTGGCTCCACCTGTTTTTCGCTCGGGTCCCCCTCCACGACTAACGTCATGGGTCAACAAGGGGCTAGACTGGGGGCCAATAAAGGATGTGCCCATATTGCAAAGCCGCATCTGAGATCTCCTAGAGAGATATGTCAGTCTGGTCGTGGTGACGCAAGTCATGTTAATTCGCCGAGTCCTGCCCTGCAAATGTCGTCCCCTCCATCTGTGGGAGTTCAATCCGGAGGGACCACGAGCTCTTCAACATTTCCTTGGCATGACGCCCGCGGAGATGTACAAATTGTTCTTTGGACCACAAATAATGTGTCCGGACTCCACTAAGGATGCAGGTCTGAGCTGCAATCATCCAGATACCCAAGTAAGTAGCCCTGTGTAGATAGTAGCCCCTGAGACTCTGGGTGCTGTCGAAGACGACGACATGCAGAGGATCATAGTCCCAGGTATAATTTTGCCGCCTTAATATGGAGGTGGCGAAGTGTCCGGTGGCCAGCCGGACTGATGAATTTGCCGAGTTAAAGCGGCAGCTTGACGTGGCAGATGCCGACATCGTACTTGTCAACAAGCGGCTTGACGAGGCGCAAGGTATGTAATTTCTCCAGTGACACATGACAAGAGGAGCATGATGCCAGTATGTATAACATGTGTTTTGAATGCAGATGGAGCTGCGGCCATGGAGAACCTTCGGGCGGAACTTGCCCGAGCCAAAGAACAAGCCAAGAAAAGTGATGCGGCTGCCCTAAAGGCAATCGAGGAGCTGAAAGCCGAACAGGCTACTCACTGCCAAAGCAAGGAGAAAATAGCCAAGATGGCTGTGGAGTTGAAGAATGCCACTGACCGTTACAAGCTTCTTGAAAAGGAAGATCAAGAGAAGAGGGCAGACCTAGAGAAGGCCGTGGTGACGGCCAAAGACACCCGCTCTGCCATGAGAGCGATGAAGGAAGAGCTGCGTCAGGCCGGAGATATCACGGCTGGGAAGCCCTTTATGCTGCGGATGAAGTTCGGTGATCCGAAGTACGCCCCTTTAGACCGACTATGGAGTTTGGCGGATGCATACCTTGACCTGGCAGCGAGTGCTGCCGATGCGGCCGAGTACTTCCGAAATCAAAAAGTTCGTGAAGTGGAGAAGCTGTTCTGGTCACAGTTTAACGATCCAGAGCGTTCACTTCCATTGACTGACCGGTTGGCCGAATGGGCCGAGCTGAATAGGTTGTCCGGACTTGCCATGAGGTATGTTGTGGATCATCTGTGGCCAGAAAGGCCAAAGCGGAACAATTATTTTAGTTTGGTGCAGCAGTTCCTTGGCGCCGTGCCGCATATCATCGCGATGAAGAGATCGGCGTGCGTAGAGGGTGCACAGATGGCCCTTGCCCGTGTCAAGACATACTGGGCAGAGATGGGGGCCATCGCCATTGCAGCCCAAGACTCGGACCGAAGCCGAGTACCTGCCGAGCACTACTTCCAAGAAGTTCTTGAGGGCGCTCGTTCAATAGAGGCACAGTGCTCGAATAATATTATGTTCTAATGACATGTATTCCCATTGAAAACAATGTTTGCTGAAATGTAAAGGCTTTTTTATACTTGTGCCTGCAAGAATTATAATACCTCCTGTGCGGTCGTTTATGTATATATGTATATAACCTGAAAGATGGCAGTCGTCGGCTTCAGCCCCCACACATATAATGCGGGGGTGTTCACAGAAGACGTATATTCACACTTGATCCAACGTCTTGGTCCATTAAGGAGGTGATAGCGCAGCGAACTAGGCAATCGGACTATAATGCTTTATCACTTTCACTTAGCCATAGGAGTTTGACAGTGGGGCTACTATATAGCCCCTGGTGGCTCCGCGCTCATCCGAATTCTGGGCGTATACGTGCCTGGCCGGGAAACGGTCCTTTGTTAAGGCGGAGGAATCCTGAAGATTCCGCTGGGTCATCGAGTGGTTGACCATTCTCACGCTATATCATGACAGTCAGTTTTCGGCTTTCTCTACTGAGGTGCTCGCTTGGCTGAACTAGGGCACAACCGCAGTAGTTCTCCTAGTGCCGCCTTAGCCGATAGAGCAGAACGTAAGGCAGCAAAACACAGGAGCCGGGCAAACCCAACATTTGACCAAAGACATGATTCGGAGCTGATGCATATAAGGTCAAACTCGCGACGCCGAACACTCCCTAAGGTATTCGATCTTTATGATATAAACCGGGCGAAACATCGCCCTTTGTAATAAGCCCCTGGTGTCCAGGTACGTGCAATAATCTGACGTGGCCACATGCCAATACGTCAGCATCCATCTCAGCTTTACTGGGAATCCGGGGGATGTTTATGAACAAGAGACAGTAAAAAAGGTTTACGCAGGGTCTTAATCTGAAGAGAATCCTTGGAACGGGTCCCTGCTGCACGTCTGCGCCTGTGTCTCCGTTGTGCCGTATCCTGGACGGGTGTAGCATGATGGTCATCTGTAGAAGAGAGGAACTTAGTTGCAAAGTTGTCATGCAAAATGTATGTTATACTAAATAAATCAAGTATAGTTCAAGATGGGTAGAATTGAGCCTTATAGTCACTTGTTTACATGCGTGGAGCCCCTTGTATTGTTATAGGGGTATAGCCATCAAACCTTTATCAATTATATTGCTACGCCGGACTCGTCTAGCCGCGTCCGTGGTCTTAACGACCTGTAAGATGCTCTAGTTGGTGAGGCCGTCTAGTGTGCGGCTGCCAAGGCAGCCGCATGGTCTTTCGCGCGCAAGGAGCGCTCAATATTTCCCTTTACTGTAATGATGCCGCGTGGACCGGGCATCTTAAGCATGAGAGACGCGTAAAGCGGTATTGCGTTAAAGCGAGCGAAAGCTTCGCATCCCAGTAGTGCTTGACAACCACTTTGAAATGGTGCGATGTGGAAGGTTAGCTTTTCGCTGCGGAAGTTATCAGGGAAGCCGAATATAACCTCTAGTAGCAGGGAGCCTGTGCAATGGGCTCCTGGGCCTGGCGTTACTCCTTTAAAGGAAGTATTTCTATGGCTAATTTTTGTTGGGTCTATCCCCATTTTGCGGACTGTGTCCTGATATATCAGGTTCAAACTACTGCCGCCATCCATCAGGACTCGTGTAAAGTGGTATCCGTCAATTATCAGGTTTAACACCAAGGCAGCCCATCCTGCGTGCCGGATACTTGCAGTGTAATCCCTATGGTTGAAGGTGATCGGTTCGGCCGACCAGTGGCGGAACTCCGCGGTGATAGGCCCTGGGGCACGTATCTTAGTGAGTGCCGCGTTGTTTTTATTTATCACGTGTAACTCGTTTACTGTTTTGACTTCTAGTGGGAATTTCTTCTTTTTCCCATTGCTTTGCTTGCGAGGCTCGTCCTCGTCTTCGCTTGGTGTATCCAGCCCCTTGTGTTCGGCGTTGAGCTTGACGGACTGCTTGAAGACCCAACATTCTCTATGGGTATGAGTTGCAGGTTTATCGGGGGTGCTATGGATTTGACATAGTTTGTCCAGAATTTTGTTTAGGCTAGACAGTTCGTCTATGTTGCCTTTGGAGGACAGCTTTTGCTAACCTAGCCGAGAGCTTTTGAATCCGGCGTTTACCGCCGTGCTCTTCGGGCTGTTTTCTTTATTCCGGCGCTGGTTTTTGCTGCGTCGTGGCTTCCCGTTCCCGTCCCTGACTTCGGATGTGCTTGGGTCGCTAGTGTTGCATCGTGCTAACCAGCTGTCCTCGCCCGCGCAAAAGCGGGTCATGAGGCTTGTTAATGCAACCATTGTTCTTGGCTTTTCTTGGCCGAGGTGTCTGGCGAGCCATTCGTCTCGGACGCCGTGTTTGAAAGCTGCTAAGACTTCGGCGTCGGGACAGTCGACTATTTGGTTCTTTTTAGTAAGAAATCTGTTCCAAAGCTTTCGGGCTGACTCTCCGGTCTATTGAGTTATATGACTTAAATCGTCTGCATCCGGTGGTCGGACATAGGTCCCTTGAAAATTTGCCCGAAAGGCGTCCTCAAGCTCTTCCCAACTTCCAATGGTGTTTTCGGGGAGGCTTTTAAGCCAGTGCCTGGCTGGCCCTTTGAGCTTGAGGGGTAAGTACTTGATGGCATGGAGATCATCTCCTCGAGCCATGTGGATATGGAGGATGTAGTCATCAATCCAGACCCCAGGGTCTGTCGTTCCGTCGTACGCCTCTATGTTTATGGGTTTGAATCCCTCTGGAAATTCATGGTCCAGCACCTCATCGGTGAAACATAGGGGGTGTGCGGCACCCCTGTATTTGGGTGTACCGTGGTGTTCGGATTTTTGTTGTGTTGCATTGCGTGCTGGAGCGTGCTTTCTTGGCCCGTAGATAGATTTGGTTGGGCCGCCCTTTTGAAGTGAGTCCTCATGTGGATCGCGTACTGGATCGCATGCGGCGTCGTTTGCCGCTCTATGTTGGCCATGAGGTCGTCTATCTGACCGGATGGCTGCTTTGTTTTTTGATTGCGGGGGCTCTAAGGCCTCCTCATGAAATTCAGGCAGTAGCTTTCGCTTCTGGTAGCTCTTTGTGTGGCGACTGCCGCCATACTTGTCTACGGTGTTGAGTACTTTGCTCCATCTGATTCTAAGTGTATCTTCCGCAACCTTGAGTTTTTGCTTCTGCTTTTCTAGGCCCTGCGCAGTGGCGACAAGCTTTTTATGGAGGTTCTTCTGCTCCAGGAGCTTATCCGGCGTGATGTCATCCGGACTATTATCTTCACCGGAGACGGGTTGTGCGGTTTGATTCTCCGTGTTGCCATCGCCGGACGGTTGTTCGATGCCATGTTCGTCGTCCGCCAGCTCACCCAGCTCTATCGCTGGGTCTGTATGACCGCTATTTCTGTCGAGGCGGGATTTGGAGCGGCGCTTACGCCATCGCTTTGACTGCTTTTCGAGGGAACGATCCTTTGCTTCGTCCTTCCGTTCCTCGTCGTCATTTTCTTTTGGTGTGTCCACCGTGTATACATCATGGGATGAGGTGGCTGTCCAGTGCCCTGTGGGCAGTGGTTCGTGTTCGTCTCCTGCATCGTCGTCCATACCGTCGATGTCTTCGGAGTCGAAGTCTAGCATGTCGGTTAATTCATCGACAGTGGCTACTAAGTGGGTGGTGGGTGGGCGGCGAATTTCTTCGTCATCCGCATTCCAATCCTGCCGGTCATATTCTGACCAGGACTCTCCTGACAAGGAGAGAGACCTTAGAGAGTTCAGTATGTCGCCGAAGGGCGAGTGTTGAAAGATATCTGCGGAGGTGAACTCCATGATCGGCGCCTAGTCGGATTCGATTGGCAAGGGCGCACGCAGTTTGGAGTCCATGGCCGGAGAAGAATCCGGCAACTTGGAGTCACGGCTTTCGTGAAGGGTAAGGTTGGTATTCGGCTCGATCGTCGCTGAGACTGCGGCCTCCGGTGCGGGGTCTAGCCACCCGTCCACGGATGGCGCGGCTGGCTCGGAATTGAAGGTCGGAGCGGTTGCAGGTGCGATCTCCTGAACACTGTCTGACGACAGAGCTAAATCATGCTCATCGTGACGGTGCGGCGCACTCGGCAGGGGCTCGAATCCGTTGAAGATCCAGTATCTGCGGATGTCAGCCGTGTAGTTTAAGCTTCCAAACCTGACCTGGTGGCCAGGGGCGTAACTTTCGATCTGCTCTAGATGGCCAAGCGAGTTGGCCCGCAGCACGAAGCCGCCGAATACGAAGATCTGTCCGGGGAGAAAAGTCTCACCCAGGACTGCATCGCTATCGATGATCGAAGGAGCCATCAAGCCTAACAATGACGACATAGAGGAACTCTCAATGAAAGCACCAATGTCGGTGTCAAAACTGGCGGATCTCGGGTAGGGGGTCCCGAACTGTGCGTCTAGGCGGATGGTAACAAGAGACAAGGGACACGATGTTTTTACCTAGGTTCGGGCCCTCTCGATGGAGGTAAAACCCTACTCCTGCTTGATTGATATTGATGATATGGGTAGTACAAGAGTTGATCTACCACGAGATCAGAGAGGCTAAACCCTAGAAGCTAGCCTATGGTATGATTGTTGTTGTTATTGTTGTCTCCTACGGACTAAACCCTCCGATTTATATAGACACCGGAGGGGGCTAGGGTTACAGAGAGTCGGTTACAAGGAAGGAGATCTACATATCCGTATTGCCAAGCTTGCCTTCCACGCCAAGGAGAGTCCCATCCGGACACGGGAAGAAGTCTTCAATCTTGTATCTTCATAGTCCAACAGTCCGGCCAAAGGTTATAGTCCGGCTGTCCGGATACCCCCTAATCCAGGACTCCCTCAGTTGGCTATAAGAGTATTTTTGTTTACTTCTCTCTATCTCTTTCTTCGCAGTATTTATTGCATTTGCCAAGGAGTGACCTCTTCCAATGAAATGGTGCTTAGATGAGGTGCTATGGGCATTAAATGGCTTAGCAACTCAAGTCCCCAATGCATAGGTGCTTAGTTTTTTATTGCTAAGTTTGCTTCATCTAGGTACACGCGCTTAGCACCGTTTCTTCCTAGGGTCACCAAACTAGTCTCTCTCTTCTTAATTAACTTGCCACATCAGACTTTATGCCTATGTGGCAGGCTTAGCACCTGTAGGATCAAGTACAATAGTGGGCTATAAGCCCGCTTTAGATGGCATTTTTGCATATGTGGGGGAAAGAGGCAAGGAAAAAGTGGAGGAGTGGGCTCTCAAGCAAGAGCTAGCCTCTACATGGTAGAGCATCAGGAGAGGCACCTGTATGGAGGTGGTCAGGAATCGGGAGACTCAAGCCGGTCGTAGCACCACAGTTAAAATGATAATGGCAAGTCAAATCACTGGGCCCCACCTGTCCAGCAGTAACTCACTGTCAAATCACACAGCCCTACGTTTGCAGCAGCCTACTCCCTCATCTTCTCACATCTTTGTCGAACGGACTAGGTGGAACTGTCCCGCCCTCGACTTTTAAATAGTACAATATACTAATTTTGTATCCATGGATTGCGCCATGGAGCAAATCCTCAAGAAAATGGCGGTACACATGTACGGAGTATACAACACGCCTGTCGCGTTTGCTTTGCACCACAGACGGTCGGTCGGTCTGGCACGCCACTCTCCGAATGGAACGCGCGTCATATTGCGTTTGCACACACATGTGGGACCGCAATTGAGAACCGACCATAGGCACACTCACTGGCCCTGCAAGTCAGCTGAGTTAATAGAAGCACATACTCCACCTTGGTACCTGGACGATCCCTGCAAGACACGGAAGATCAGTTCGTCCATGCATGTGACCAGACTCCAGCAGACACGCCTGGATTGGCTATCGTCTACATATCGTGCAGGTTGTGTTGTACAGGGCTGTAGTTCTGGTGAGAAATCTAAAAAAAGGTTTCTTGTCATCTCACAAAATTAGGTGTCATGTGCTTCGGATCACTACGACGGTTAAACAACGACAACTGAGTTGGGCTAGTCATTGGGGGCACATGCACGAAGACTACTATCGACGGACCCCTTCTCTACGAGTTTATCTTTAATTTGAGCTTTGATCCTCGTCTAGTTTGTCCGTCGGGATTCATCTTGTCTCCTTTGGGCAGTGAGGTTATGATTTCTTGTCATGTGGCATTTTTTCGTGTTATATGTTATAATCCGGTGCTTTAGATCAAAATGACGACAACTGCGCCTCCGGGGCACGTGCATGAAGACTTCTCGACAGTCACTGTCGAGGTCAAGCCGACTCTGGCCAGTAGACAAAAGAAAACTAGTACTCCACTATATAGGCAGGAGCCTCCGCGCTTGCTTGCTAGTGTTGCTCTCTTCACACTGTCTCGTCCTCTCCAAATCTAAACACGACAGCGGTGGCCACACACACACACACTCTCTCTCTACTCACTGTTGGTCATAGATCCAACAGGATCCTCTCCGTCGGGGAAGGTGAGAAGGTGCAACGTTCACGCGGTCGTCCTCGGCGACGGCTCTTACCCACTGCCGGCGCATCCCGATCAGCGTGCCTTGCCGTTCTTTCCCAAGCATCGCTGGCGAGGGAGGGCCTCCCACCCCTTCTTCCTTGTTGCCATAGTGTGGGCAGATCCGGCCTCCCACCGCCCACCTAGTGACATCCCGGCGACCCTCAGGTATAACTTCCTTCGAAACCGGCCTTGCTCTACTTCCCGAGCTCCTGACGTTGCTGCATTTGTATCTTTTACTATTTCTCAGGCCCCCTCGTGTAGATAGGATCTATCGACTGTTCGAAAACCACCTAATTTTTTACTGTTAAGAGGTAAAACTAGTTCATGCACTCGAATCTAGTAATACTTGGTTCAAACAAGGAAGAAAGGGGGTGGGGTGGGGGAAGATTTGTTACTTGAATCTAGGACTTGGTCGAAAGAGGAAATAATGGGGGTGAAAAGTAGCAGAGACTGGCTATCCAACTGGTCTCTAGGTCTAATAGGGAAATAAAGGGAATGCAGTACAAACTCAATATAAATGAATCAATGCACTTTTTTTCAATGTTAAACCAATGTTGTTTTCAATGTAACGCCTCCAGTAATATGAATCAATGCACTTTTTTTCATGTCCTGCTAAATTTCCCATTAAGATAAGTTGCTTCTTTTCGTTCGAGATGCAACTGTCCTGGTTCGCCTACTCTCCAGGAGCTTCACGACCAACCTTGATGTTGCTCAATTTTATTGCAACTAATGAAGAAGCTCTGTGGGTTTCATTTTCTGATGGAAATGGAACCGGGGCTGGAGCCCTTTTCTTAAAAAAAGAAGAAGAAGAAGCTGCTAGCTCATGGGACATTGCTTCATTTCAGGTGAACTGCACCAAAAGGTCCCATGAACTGAATCATCCATGTTGGTGACTGGTTTCATCCCTTCTACGATGGCGTTGACTGCAGATATGGTTCCCATCATGAGGTATGTTCCTTTTTGGTTTGACCGTTTGCCAAAGATCCTGCTCTTGTGCTACTGTTTTGGCACTGCCATGATAAAGCAGTAATGTTATTATTTTGAACCTTAATCTAGTGGCACTATTAATTTGAGGCAATGTTTTGGCACCGCTAGTGCCACTGTTTTTTTATATATCGAAAGAGGGGGTTCCCTCTGATTTCATTAAAGAAACCCAACCATAGAGAACCATTATCCGACAACGTCTCTGTGTAGACGGGTAGTTATGCAACTACTACTAGAACATACTGAGTACTAGCAGGAGACAAGTTCGCCACATAAGTTAGGCAGGTAGGGGGACGCAACACCAACTCGACCAAATTTGGATTACAACCCAAATGCTACCACAGAAACATCAGGGGGAAGACAGGGACTGAAAGAGCCAGCTTCAGCATCCCAGTCTAAGCACCCCCGGCCTTCATCCTTGCGACGCACGGTACACCTCATTTGCCACCTGCTCGACCCTAGTGTCACTGATAAAATGAAGTAATAATACAGTTAAAGTAGAGCGAGTGTCCTCTCTATCATTTCATTTCCAATGTAGATAAAGAAAGTGCTTCTCTTTGTTAATGTATGTTTCATCACCTAGTCCCATTGTTAATGTTTATGCGTTTCTGCAAACTAGGGTGCTTAATTTTAGTTGATCTGCACAAAAATAGAGATTTGAATGTCTCAAGGCCCCTCCTTGTACTACCGATGTACACTGATGTTCATCACTGGCTGAAGGTGTATCGGGGAGACTTGGGTCGATTTCCAGTATGATGTAATATTTTCTTCTGTTTATTAGTGTATGTTTCATCAACTAGTGCCACTATAATGTTATCACGCCTTTTCATTATCTATGCAAACAGGGTTATTCAGCTGCATTTTGGTGGAACTGCACAAATGTACGGATGGAACCGGCATATATGCAGAGTGCTAGGTGCCAAGTAAAAATTACCGACACCAACCCTGCTCCATCTAAGCATTGACATCCACCACCATCATTGGGATGTGTGGCGCTCACTATGGGCGGATCTTTCTCGGCAGCAAATTCTCTAACCAAATACTAGTAGCTTAGACTTAAAAAATACTAGTAGCTTATATTGGCAGTTTTCTAGGGGTGTACTCTTTTCTGAAAGAAGCACCAATCTATTTTTTTTATTTGTACAAAGTGTCACAACTTTGGCCCAAAGGTCCACAGCTATTTTAGGGTGATTGGCGTAGTACTCGGAGACTGATTGTAAGCATGATTTTTATTAGTTGTCACACTGATTGTAAGCCCTACCGACGCTGTTGAAGCGAGGCGAGCGTCGAGGGAATCATGGAGAACAGCAGGGAAGCGACGTCACGCCATTCGGCCTCCTCTTGCGGTGGGAGAACGAATACTCCCGTGGCTCCGGCTGGCTCTACACCCTCATGAACGGCACACCGTACTCGATCGATTCGTTATCCTCTGGGTGCTCAACCTTCGACCTGTACGCCCACCACCTCTGCCTGACTTTCGCCTCGGGCGAATCTGTCTACTCCATCTCCCAGAGGAGATACTCGATGAACTCAAAGTACTGCGGCGTGACTGCCGCCGAGGAGTATATCGCCGCACTCATCGCCGTCGTCTCGCTCTTTCGCATACATTGCCACATGGCCCTCACCGTCCTCGAAATCTCCCACTCATTGTCAAACCAAGTAAGGATCTCCTTCAACCTGGCTAACTTTGTCTGGTCGCCACCGGTGATCTGCCAGATTCGCTGCTGCATCCCCTCCATAGATGTCCTTCTGAGTGGTCCGGTGCTAGCTTTGGAAGATGGGAGGAGAGACGGTGGTCTTGCAATAGAGAAGAGGGAGAGGCGAGACAGTGGTTTTGGAATGGAGATGATGGAGAGGAGAGGTTCCCCTGCCTTTTGGTCGCTGATAGGTGGGCCCCGCGCTTGGTGGGACCCATGTGTCAGTGTCTCAATGGCAGGATGGGCTACGTCAGGGGATCGTCATCCGAGGAGAGAGGAGGTGGTTTTGCAATGGAGAAGAGGGAGAGGCGAGCCGGTGGTTTTGGAATGGAGATGATGGAGAGGAGAGGAGGTGGTTTTGCAATGGAGAAGAGGGAGAGGAGCGTGCGGCAACGATTTAGGATTGGACGAGAGGGCCGATGCGCTGTGACTGGATTAAAATCAAAATCAATTTACCCTTTAATTAAGAAAGCGACCCCACATTAACTAGTCTCCCTTTTATTCTGGGTCATAATTGACCATGATTTTCGCAAATAAAATATATGTTATACGTTGCAAAAATAATATAATTTGAAAGTACATTCAGATACGAACCAAACGATACAATTTTTGGTGACATGCATTCACATTTTGCTTGTCAAATACAGTACGTGGTCAAACTTTGACCCAAAATACGCAAAACAAAAAAATACTTCCAAGACCAGCGCCGCTCTTCTGCTCTTCTCCTCTTAAACCACCACCGCTCCTCTCCTGTTCCAATCTAAATCCAGCACCGCTCCTCTCCTCTTCCATTTCAAAACCACCGCCCCTCCTCTCCTGTTCCAATCCAAAACCAGCGTCGCTCCTCTCCCGTTCTAAACCAAAACCAGCGCTGCTCCTCTCCTCTTCCATTCAAAAACCTCCGTCGGCGAGTGAGGGTGCTGTGGAGAAGTAGATCGATGGAGGAGTACAACCGATACGTGAGGATCACAGATGGCGACCCTGTGAAGCTAGCTAGGATGTTGGAGATACAGTCTTGGTTTGACAACAAGGACCAACTAGCGGCGACGGCGACATCCATGGCCAAATATCTGCAACAGCGCGAAAAGGCGGCGATACTCTCGGAGGAAGTCGCGCGGGAGTACATAGAGCTGCTCCTCTGGGCCATGGAGCAAACAGATTCACCGAATCCGATCGTGAGGGAGCGGTGGTGGGAGTATCGATCCCAGATGGAGCATCCACCAGATATTGAAGGATCGAGCATCTACAGGGTGCCGTTTGTGAGGGTGACGTGCCAGAGCGAGCCGGTGGAGTCTTCGTCGACCGAACCCAACTCCAAGAGGAGAAAAATAGTTGGCCCGACGACGCTTCCCCGCCATCATCTCCCTCGCCGTTCACATCGTCTCACGGGGCAGCTTTCTGCCACCGAGGAATAGGAGGGATTCCCACCCCCCTAGACCAATAGTCGGGCAGGTTGTGAATTGTCAGGAGGAGCTTAGGGTTGTTAGTGTTTGCAGGTTGTGAATTGTGTTTTGTGTTGTGTATTTTGAGAGTACTTTCAGATATGAATGTCTTTTGAATTTCAGATTTGCAGTATTGAGCATATGAAGTATTTTATGAATTCTAGAGATCTATTTTTAGCACTTAAAAAAATGTAGTTTCATAGGAGTATAAAAGTGCAGACAATGTGATTCTTAGAGAAGAAACTGCAAGTTTCAGTTTCAGATAAGAAACTCCAAGTTCAGTTTCAGATAAGAAACTGCAACTTTTAGAGGCAGAACATTTATATTAACACGGCCTTTTCAAATAGTGTTAACATCATGCTGGAAGTTTTATTCATAGTCGAAACTGGAACTACCAGCCAGTTAACATCATGCTGATCAACATTCATGCATAGACCATCTTCATATGATGCACAGTCAAAAAGATATGCTATTTTCAAAATGCCCACACATGTCGAGTGTGCGAAAAACAGAGAAAACGAGGGACGAAGTTTTGACAAGTGTAGGACATGGTGTGCGTAGATGACAATTGGGACCCACATGTCAATAAAGGCAGAGGCAAAAATTTTGGAGATATTTTCTCTGCACAGGTGGAATCGAACCCGCGCGGAACAGCTGCCCCATCTAGGCTTTCTTTTTTAACATGCGCAGCCCACGACCTCGGATGGGAGGTCCATAAGGCTGTTTGTATTTTCTTGAGGGCCGTCATGTATCGACCGGCCTATGGACCTCCCATCCGAGGTTTTATTTTTCCTGAAACATCGGCAGCCCAATTTATGTTTTTTTAAGAAAACGCAGAGGTCTGTTCTATTTTTCTATATAAGAATAGGAACGCCTGGTCCAACTTATGTTTCCCTTCTAACTATATTATATATATTTAAATTATTTTATATGTTATTATATATTATTGTTATTGTCGTCAGATATTTAACAGATACTTACATATGTAAGAAAACAATATCCCACATCTTGTTAACTTATAAAAACTAGTATGTATACACGTGCAAGGCACGTCTTAGTTGAAGAGAGTGATTTTGGTAAAAGAGAATAAGCCATAGATTTGCTGATAGATAAAGGCAAAAGGAAAATATATAAATGTGCAAATGTAGATATTAATTAATTATGATTGATAAGTATTATAAAGGTAGGGATTATTATTCATACAAGAAACTGTATGCGCACATCTAAAAAGTCTGCAACTTACTTTTTGCTCCCTGTTTTACTCCCAAACAATCTCGTTTGGGCTCAAACTGCCATGTACTCAAGCGGCAATACGACCCATGAGGCAGGGAACATGGGCTTCTTTTGTTCTTGAAAGGTCACGTGATTGTTCCAGAACACAGTAGAGGCAGTACCAGTCTACTGTTCATGGTGAATCCTGATGATCTCAACCATTGGATTTAGGTGACCAACGGCTATGATTGATGCTCTAGGTCTAGTTCGAAACTGATACACTATATAGTAGTATAGATAATTTCTTAACAATAAAATCCTGGAATTTTTTTGGCAACGAAAATCCTGGTGATTGTGTACAAAAGCTTGGTAAGATTTAAGGACCAATGTAATAATAAATCACTTATATATCTATAACAAAATGCTCAGCCCCTGTTATTTTTTGATAACATTGCTGCGCCCACCCCAACATTATAATTAGAATCAGCCCAACAAAATTGTGTATTTCGAGAAAGTGCAAATGGCCTGTAATTTTTTTTAGGAAAAACATAAATGGGCCGCATGGACGCTACATTATTTGTTCACCCAGCCCAGCTAATGGACTGTAATTCAAAAAAAAGAGATCAAATGGACTGTAAATTCTACCCCGCAAAAAAAAGACTGTAAATTCTGAAAAAATGGGTTGAATACGTGCCACATATTTGGAGGCTGAAATGTGGGCCAATAGGCCGAAGCCAATGCAAGTCGTTGTCAACTTAGTCAACAAATGATTCTGACATCGTTAGCCGTTGGATTTACATCCAACGACCGGCATGCATCTTCAATCTCTCGTCTTCTTCCTCCAACGCCGCCGGGACCACCTGCTCCTGCCTCCTGCTGCTAGCAGCTCTGCTTAGCACGCTTTGCTGTGAAGCGCTACTCCACCGTTAGCCAGGCCATCCCTCCACCCCTCACACCTCCTGTTCTTCTCCACCGACTGCTGAACCACACCGCACCAAAACCAGTTAACCCTCGTACACCTCTCCGTCTGCGACTCTACTCCCGCGTCTTCCCATCTCCGGCTCGTTGCTGTCCGGGGCCTCGCCGTCGTCCACCACCTTGGATGCGCTCGGCGCGGAGTGGTCAATGTGGTCAACGAACGACACCATCGGAAGTAGACTATGCGTGGAGAGGCTGACAGCTGGGTCCATGGCCGCACGCAAGGAAATGCCTCCTTATTACGCGCAAAATAATGATTCCTCCACCTGACAGCTAGAACCTACCAGAAGGGCCTCCTTATTATGCACAAAAAAATGAATACCCCCTGCTAGTTGGGACCCACCTTGGTGGGAGGCTGACTTGTGGGCCTATGCTACCTCTTGAGCATTGCGTTGGTTTTCCCTTGAAGAGGAAAGGGTGATGCAGCAAAGTAGTGTAAGTATTTCCCTTAGTTTTTGAGAACCAAGGTATCAATCCAGTAGGAGGCTACGCGCGAGTCCCTCGTACCTACACAAAACAAATAAATCCTTGCAACCAACGCGATAAGGGGTTGTCAATCCCTTCACGGTCACTTACGAGAGTGAGATCTGATAGATATGATAGGATAATATTTTTGGTATTTTTATGATAAAGATGCAAAGTAAAATAAAGCAAAGTAAAAAGCAAAGGAAATAACTAAGTGTTGGAGGATTAATATGATGAAGATAGACCCAGGGGCCATAGGTTTCACTAGTGGCTTCTCTCAAGAGCATAAGTATTTTACGGTGGGTGAACGAATTACTGTTGAGCAATTGACAAAATTGAGCATAGTTATGAGAATATATAGGTATGATCATGTATATAGGCATCACGTCCGAGACAAGTAGACCGACTCCTGCCTGCATCTACTATTATTACTCCACTCATTGACCGCTATCCAGCATGCATCTAGAGTATTAAGTTCATGAAAACATAGTAACGCCTTAAGCAAGATGACATGATGTAGAGGGATAAATTCATGCAATATGATAAAAAACCCATCTTGTTATCCTCGATGGCAACAATACAATACGTGCCTTGCTGCCCCTACTATCACTGGGAAAGGACACCGCAATATTGAACCCAAAGCTAAGCACTTCTCCCATTGCAAGAAAGATCAATCTAGTAGGCCAAACCAAACTGATAATTCGAAGAGACTTGCAAAGATAACTAATCATACATAAAAGAATTCAGAGAAGATTCAAATATTGTTCATAGATAAACTTGATCATAAACCCACAATTCATCAGTCTCAACAAACACATCGCAAAAATAAGATTACATCGAATAGATCTCCATGAGAGAGGGGAAGAACATTGTATTGAGATCCAAAAAGAGAGAAGAAGCCATCTAGCTAATAACTATGGACCCAAAGGTCTGAGGTAAACTACTCACACTTCATCGGAGAGGCTATGGTGATGATGTAGAAGCCCTCCGTGATGGATGCCCCCTCCGGCGGAGCTCCGGAACAGGCCCCAAGATGGGATCTCGTGGGTACAGAAGGTTGCGGCGGTGGAATTAGGTTTTTGGCTCCGTATCTTATCATTTGGGGGTACGTAGGTATATATAGGAGGAAGAAGTACGTCGGTGGAGCAACGTGGGGCCCACGAGGGTGGAGGGCGCGCCCTGGGGGGGTAGGCGCGCCCCCTACCTCGTGGCCTCCTGGAAGCTTCTCTTACGTAGGGTCCAAGTCTCCTGGATCATGTTCGTTCCAAAAATCACGCTCCCGAAGGTTTCATTCCGTTTGGACTCCGTTTGATATTCTTTTTCCGCGGAACTCTGAAATAGGCAAAAAACAGTAATTCTGGGCTGGGCCTCCGGTTAATAGGTTAGTCCCAAAAATAATATAAAAGTGAATAATAAAGCCCAATAATGTCCAAAACAGTAGATAATATAGCATGGAGCAATCAAAAATTATAGATACGTTGGAGACGTATCAGCGTACTAAGTTGACGGGGACAGAGTGCTTTGTCAACTTAGTCAATATGAACGATTCTAGCTCCAGTGACCATACGATGTCCATCCAAGGGCCGTAGTGCTTCTTCAACCTCTGGTCTTCTTGCTCCAGCCGCCCAAACCAGCGCCGGTCGTGCCGCATGCTCCTGCCTCCCGTGACCGGCTGTGCTGCCGCGGAGGCCTCACCGTCCCCTACTATTCCCACCGTTGGCCAGGCCTTGCGGTGACGGCAGCCTCACACCGCAGCCAAACTAGTGAACCCTCGTACTCCTCTCCGCGCGGGCTTCCACTGCCATGTCTTCCCCGGCTCCGCGTCGTCCCCTTCCTAGGCCTTGCCGTCGTCCACCGCCTTGGTGCTCTCGGCGCGGCGTGGTCAACGTGGTCAAAAAAGGTGGAATAGTATATGATGATGGAGGTTATGTAGAGAGGACAAAAAAGGAGAAAGTCTGACATCAACGAGGCTAATCAATGATCTATGGATATGCCCATCGATTGATGTTAATGCAAGGAGTAGGGATTGCCATGCAACAGATGCACTAGAGCTATAAATGTATGAAAGCTCAACGAAAAAACTAAGTGGGTGTGCATCCAACTTGCTTGCTCATGAAGACCTAGGGCACTTGAGGAGGCCCATTGTTGTAATATACAAGCCAAGTTCTATAATGAAAAATTCCCACTAGTATATGAAAGTGACAAAACAAGAGACTCTCTATCACGAAGATTATGGTGCTACTTTGAAGCACAAGTGTGGAAAAAAGGATAGTAGCATTGTTCCTTTTTTTGGAGGGCCTTCTTTTTTTGGACTTTCTCTTTTTTTGGGACAATTCTCTATTAAATGATGATCATCACACTTCTATTTATTTACAACTCAATGATTACAACTCGATACTAGAACAAAGTATGACTCTATATGAATGCCTCCGGCGGTGTACCAGGATATGCAATGAACCAAGAGTGACATGTATGAAAGAATTATGAACGGTGGCTTTGCCACAAATACTATGTTAACTACATGATCAAGCTAAGCAATATGGCAATGATGAATGTGTCATGATAAACGAAATGGTGGAAAGTTGCATGGCAATATATCTCGGAATGGCTATGGAAATGCCATAATAGGTAGGTATGGTGGCTGTTTTCAGGAAGATATAAGGAGGTTTATGTGTGAAAGAGCGTATCATATCACGGGGTTTGGATGCACCGGCGAAGTTTGCATCAACTCTCAATGTGAGAAAGGGCAATGCACGGTACCGAAGAGGCTAGCAATGATGGAAGGGTGAGAGTGCGTATAATCCATGGACTCAACATTAGTCATAAAGAACTCACATACTTATCGCAAAAATTTACAAGTCATCAAAAACCAAGCACTACGCGCATGCTCCTAGGGGGTTAGATTGGTAGGAAAAGACCATCGCTCGTCTCCGACCGCCACTCATAAGGAAGACAATCAAAGAACACCTCATGTTTCAAATTTGTTACATAAAGTTTACCATACATGCATGCTACGGGACTTGCAAACGTCAACACAAGAATTTCTCAAATTCATAATTACTCAACTAGCACAACTTAAATATCACTACCTCATATCTTAAAACAATCATCAAGTATCAAACTTCTCTTAGTATTCAACACACTCATAAGACAATTTTTAGAAATCTTGAATACCTAGCATATTAGGATTATTAAGCAAATTACCATGCTATTTAAGACTCTCAAAATAATCTAAGCGAAGCATGAGAGGTCAATAGTTTCTATAAAATAAATCCACCACCGTGCTCTAAAAGATATAAGTGAAGTACTAGAGCAAAACTATATAACACAAAAGATATAAGTGAAGCACATAGGGTATTCTAATAACTTTCAAATCATGTATGGCTCTCTCAAAAGGTGTGTACAGCAAGGATGATTATGGTAAACTAAAAAGCAAAGACTCAAATCATACAAGACGCTCCAAGCAAAACACATATCATGTGGTGAATAAAAATATAGCTCCAAGTAAAGTTATCGATGGAAGTAGACGAAAGAGGGGATGCCTTCCGGGGCATCCCCAAGCTTTGGCTTTTTGGTGTCCTTAGAATATTTTGGGGGTGCCATGGTCATCCACAAGATTAGGCTCTTGCAACTCCGTGTTCCATAATCCATCAAAATCTTTCACCCAAAACTTGAAAACTTCACAACACAAAACTTAACAGAAATCTCGTGAGCTCCGTTAGCGAAAGAAAACAAAAGACCAATTCAAGGTACTGTAATGAACTCATTCTTTATTTATATTGGTGTTAAACCTACTGTATTCCAACTTCTCTATGGTTTATAAACTATTTTACTAGCCATAGATTCATCAAAATAAGCAAACAACACACGAAAAAACAGAATCTGTCAAAAACAGAACAGTCTGTAGTAATCTGTAACTAACGCAAACTTCTGGAACTCCAAAAAATCAGCCAAAATAGTACGACCTAGGATTTTTTTATTGATCAGTAGCAATTGGAATCAGTATTTTATCACGTTTTGGAGATTTGTAACAATTATTTTCATGAACAGAAAGTTTCTGGAAATTACAGCAAGATCAAATAACTATCATCCAAGAAGATCCTATAGGTTTAACTTGGCACAAACACTAATTAAAACATAAAAACACATCTAACCAGAGTCTAGATCAAAGATTTATTCCTAAACAGAAGCAAAAGCAAAAAAACTAAAAAATAAAATTGGGTTGCCTCCCAACAAGCGCTATCGTTTAACGCCCCTAGCTAGGCATAAAAGCTAGGATAGATCTAGGTATTGTCGTCTTTGGTAGGCAATCCATAAGTGGCTCTCATGATAGATTCATATGGTAATTTTATTTTCTTCCTAGGGAAGTATTCCATGCCTTTCTTTAATGGAAATTGGAATCTAATATTCCCTTCCTTCATATCAATAATTGCACCAATCGTTCTAAGGAAAGGTCTACCAAGAATAATAGGACATGAAGGATTGCAATCTATATCAAGAACGATAAAATCTACGAGCACATAATTCCTTATTGTAACAATAAGAACATCATTAATTCTTCCCATAGATTTCTTAATAGTGGAATCCGCAAGGTGCAAGTTTAGAGAGCAGTCATCAAAATCACGGAAATCTAGCAAATCGCACAAAGTTTTGGAAATAGTGGAAACACTAGCACCCAAATCACATAAAGCATAGAACTCATGATCCTTAATCTTAATTTTAATAGTTGGTTCCCACTCATCATAATTTTTTCTAGGGATAGAAACTTCCAACTCAAGCTTTTCTTCATAAGATTGCATCAAGGCATCAACGATATGTTTAGTAAACACTTTATTTTGACTATAAGCATGAGGAGAATTTAGCACGGATTGCAACAAGGAAATACAATCAATCAAAGAGCAATTTTCATAATTATATTCCTTGAAATCCAAAATAGTGGGTTTATTAGCATCTAGGGTTTTGATTTCTTCAATCCCACTTTTATCAAATTTAGCATCAAGATCTAAAAACTTCGAATTTTTGGATCACCTTCTAGGTAGAGGTGGATCATATTCAGTCCCATCATTATCAATCATATTGCAAAACAAAGATTTGATAAGGGACACATCAATAACTTTTAGATCTTCATCTTTATTTTCATAGAAAATTGAAGAACACGCTTTCATAAAGCAATCTTTCTTAGCACGCATCCTAGCGGTTGTTTCTTTGCACTCATCAATGGAAATTCTCATGGCTTTGAGAGACTCATTGATATCATGCTTAGGAGGAATAGATCTAAGCTTTAAAGAATCAACATCAAGAGAAATTCTATCAACGTTCCTAGCCAATTCATCAACTTTAAGCAATTTCTCTTCAAGCAAAGCATTGCAATTCTTTTGGGAATTCATAAACTCTTTAACACTAGTCTCAAATTCAGAGGGCATCTTATTAAAATTTCCATAAGAATTGTTGTAGGAATTGCCATAATTATTAGAGGAATTACTAGGATAAGGCCTAGGATTAAAGTTTCCTCTATATGCGTTGTTACCAAAATTATTCCTACCAACAAAATTCACATCCATAGATTCATTATTATTCTCAATCAAAGTAGACAAAGGCATATCATTAGGATCAGAATAAACACTCTTAGTAGCAAATAATTTCATAAGTTCATCCATCTTTCCACTCAAAACATTAATTTCTTCTATCGCATGCACTTTTTTATTAGTAGATCTTTCAGTGTGCCATTGAGAATAATTAACCATAATATTATCTAGGAGTTTAGTAGCTTCTCCTAAAGTGATTTCCATAAAAGTGCCTCCCGTGGCCGAATCTAAAAGAGTTCTAGAAGCAAAATTCAATCTGGCACAAAATTTTTGTATAATCATCCACAAATTCAAACCATGAGTAGGGCAATTACGTATCATTAACTTCATCCTCTCCCAAGCTTGTGCAACATGTTCATGATCAAGTTGCTTAAAATTTATAATATCGTTTCTAAGAGAGATGATCTTAGCGGGAGGAAAATATTTAGAGATAAAAGCATCTTTGTACTTGTTCCAAGAATCAATACTATTTTTAGGCAAAGATGAAAACCAAGCTTTAGCACGATCTCTAAGCGAAAAAGGAAATAGCTTCAATTTAACAATATCATTGTCCACATCTTTATTCTTTTGCATATCACACAAATCAACGAAGCTATTTAGATGAGTAGCGGCATCTTCACTAGGAAGGCTGGCGAATTGATTTTTCATGACAAGATTCAACAAAGCAGCATTGATTTCACAAGATTCAGTATCGATAAGAGGAGCAATCTGAGTGCTAAGGAAATCATTATTGTTGGTATTGGTAAGTCACACAATTTGGTATTATCTTGAGCCATCGTGACAAACAAGCAATCCAACACATGAGCAAACAAAAAGCAAGCGAAAAAGAGGCGAACGAAAAAGAGAGGGCGAATAAAACGTCAAGGGTGAAGTGGGGGAGAGGAAAACGAGAGGCAAATGGCAAATAATGTAATGCGGGAGATAAGGGATTGTGATGGGTACTTTGTATGTTGACTTTTGCGTAGACCTCCCCGGCAACGGCGCCAGAAATCCTTCTTTGTACCTCTTGAGCACTGCGTTGGTTTTCCCTTGAAGAGGAAAGGGTGATGCAGCAAAGTAGCATAAGTATTTCCCTCAGTTTTTGATAACCAAGGTATCAATCCAGTAGGAGGCTACGCGCGAGTCTCTCATGCCTAGACAAAACAAATAAATCCTCGCAACCAACACGATAAGGGGTTGTCAATCCCTTCACGGTCACTTACGAGAGTTAGATCTGATAGATATGATAGGATAATATTTTTGGTATTTTTATGATAAAGATGCAAAGTAAAATAAAGCAAAGTAAAAAGCGAAGGAAATAACTAAGTGTTGGAAGATTAATATGATGAAGATAGACCCGGGGGCCATAGGTTTCACTAGTGTCTTCTCTCAAGAGCTTAAGTATTTTACGGTGGGTGAACGAATTACTGTTGAGCAATTGACAGAATTGAGCATAGTTATGAGAATATCTAGGTATGATCATGTATATAGGCATCATGTCCGAGACAAGTAGACCGACTCCTGCCTGCATCTACTACTATTACTCCACTCATCGACCGCTATCCAGCATGCATCTAGAGTATTAAGTTCATGAAAACAGAGTAACGCCTTAAGCAAGATGACATGATGTAGAGGGATAAATTCATGCAATATGATAAAAAACCCATCTTGTTATCCTCGATGGCAACAATACAATATGTGCCTTGCTGCCCCTACTGTCACTGGGAAAGGACGCCGCAAGATTGAACCCAAAGCTAAGCACTTCTCCCATTGCAAGAAAGATCAATCTAGTAGGCCAAACCAAACTGATAATTCGAAGAGACTTGCAAAGATAACCAATCATACATAAAAGAATTCAGAGAAGATTCAAATATTGTTCATAGATAAACTTGATCATAAACCCACAATTCATCGGTCTCAACATACACAACGCAAAAAGAAGATTACATCAAATAGATCTCCACGATAGAGGGGGAGAACATTGTATTGAGGTCCAAAAAGAGAGAAGAAGCCATCTAGCTAATGACTATGGACCCGAAGGTCTGAGGTAAACTACTCACACTTCATCGGAGAGGCTTTGGTGATGATGTAGAAGCCCTCCATGATGGATGCCCCCTCTGGCGGAGCTCCGGAACAGGCCCCAAGATGGGATCTCGTGGGTACAGAAGGTTGCGGTGGTGGAATTAGGTTTTTGGCTCCGTATCTGATCGTTTGGGGGTATGTAGGTATATATAGGAGGAAGAAGTACGTCGGTGGAGCAACATGGGGCCCACGAGGGTGGAGGGCGCGCCCTAGGGGGGGTAGGCACGCCCCCCTATCTCGTGGCCTCCTGGAAGCTTCTCTTACGTAGGGTCCAAGTCTCCTGGATCATCTTCGTTCCAAAACTCACGCTCCCGAAGGTTTCATTCCGTTTGAACTCCGTTTGATATTTTTTTTCTGCGAAACTCTGAAATAGGCAAAAAAACAACAATTCTGGGCTGGGCCTCCGGTTAATAGGTTAGTCCCAAAAATAATTTAAAAGTGAGTAATAAAGCCCAATAATGTCCAAAACAGTAGATAATATCGCATGGAGCAGTCAAAAATTATAGATACGTTAGAGACGTATCAACCTACTAAGTTGACGGGGACGGAGTGCTTTGTCAACTTAGTCAATATGAACGATTCTAGCTCCAGTGATCGTACGATGTCCATCCAACGGTCGTAATGCTTGTTCAACCTCTGGCGTTCTTGCTCCAGCCGCCCAAACCAGCGCCGGTCGTGTCGCATGCTCCTACCTCCCGTGGCCGGCTGTGCTACCGCGGAGGCCTCACCGCCCCCTACTATTCCCACCGCTGGTCAGGCCCTGCGGCGACGGCAGCCTCACACCGCAGCCGAACCAGTGAACCCTCGTACTCCTCTCCGCGTGGGCTTCCACTGCCGCGTCTTCCCCGGCTCCGCGTCTTCCCCTTCCTAGGCCTCGCCGTTGTCCACCGCCCTGGTGCTCTCGGCGCGGCGTGGTCAACATGGTCAAGGAACGACTTCCATCAGACGTGGACTGTACGTGGAGAGGCTGACAGCTGGGTCAACGGCCGCAGCAAGGAAGTGCCTCCTTATTACGTGCAAAATAATTATTCCTCCACGTGACAGCAAGGACCCCCCGGACGGGCATTCGTATTTCGTGAAAAAAACATTTCCCCCTGACTGCTGGGACCCACCAGCTACATCTTTGCACGCAAGGAAGTGCGTTCGGGCAACAAAAAAACGATTCGCCCCCTGACTGCTGGGTCCCACCAGCTACATCTTTGCAGGCAAGGAAGTGCCTCAATCGGGACCCACCTGGTCGAAGCGTACGTAGCATTGTCATTCTGGCCGCGAACGTGTACGTACATACTGGTCGATGTAGAGGTGCACACGTGTTGTAGTAGAGGCGCGCTCGTAGCATGTACACGTACGTACAGCGGCCAGTGTGCAAGAAAGTAAATACGGCCACGTACGTACATACGGGCGGGGTCTCGAACGCCTACTCGCGCGTACGTACGGCCAGGGCTCGTGTACATGGCTGGGTCGGAACGGAGAAACAACATTGTCATCGTGTTCATGGGGAGCCAATAGGCTGGGTCGGAATGGAATGCATCGTCGTGTTCATCAGGAGGGCTTTGACGGAACAGCCGATGGAAACGAGGCCTGGCGTACCGCTGAATGGAGGAAACGGCCTTGTGTTTGACCGGCCATGTTCTAAATGGGATCCTGTTCATCGGGAGGGGTCTGGCGTACCGCAAAACAGAGGAAACATACCTTCTACGGTCGAAACAAGGGTCCTGTTGATCAGGAGGGATGTGGCGTACCGCAAAACGGAGGAAACAGACTTGTGTTGGAGCGCTACGGTTGAAACAGGGGTCTTGTTCATCGGGAGGGGTGTGGCGTACCGCAGAACGGGACTCCACGGGATACTGTTCATCTCCACTGTCGACCCCCTCCAGCCTCCATGGGCTACTGTTCATCCACCGCCGACCTCCTCCAGCCTCCACCTGCGACTGTTCATCCACGGGCTCCTGTTCATCCAGCCTCCACCGCGCGCTACTCCACCGGCTACTGTTCAACCAGCCCTCTCCATGGGCTCCTGTTCAACCACCCCTCCACGGGCTACTGTTCATCCTGCCCTACACCATCTACTGTTCATCCCGCCCTCCACAGGGTCCTGTTCATCCAGCCCCAACCAGCTCGAACAATCGGGGTCCTGTTCATCCAGAGGCAGCGCCACGGGGTCCTGTTCATCCACCCCCACCGGGAACTGTTCATCCGCCCCCCCCCCCCCCCCGCAACGCTCACTGTTCAGCCAGAGGCAGCATCGATCAGCTTCAGTTAGCAGCAGTAGCGAAGGAATCGCTCGATCGGGTTCAGTTAACAGCCATTGATCGATCGCTCGGGTTCAGTAACGCGTAGCCTACAGTGCAATCGCTTGGGTTCAGTTAAAGCCCAACGCCTCACACACACGCGCTTACGTACGAGAGAAACGCGCATCGCTCGGCCCCCGACCACCCACCGTAACTGGGGACTCCCCGATATTTTCCGCGCCCTTGCTTCTACCACGGTTTTTTCTGTCATGGACGGCCCAAAGAATGTCATGCAACTGCGTCTCTGGCCCGCCCAGGATGAAAAACCCATTTTCTGTCATCATTTTTTGTCATAGAAGTAGGACCCCACCACATATATGATGATACGGGATTTTGTCACAATTATCGTCATAGAAGTGTCATAAGTATGACAGAAAAGATTTTCGTTCGGCCCAAAATGTCACGGATGTGTCTTTTTTTTGTAGTGATCGGAGGTGCACCGCGACACGGCCCGACATAGAGGCGCCACACACCCTCTATGCTTCACAGATGAAGTACCGGATCACGAATTCCCCGAGGGGTTTAAGCCTGTCAATATTGAATCATATGACGGAACAACCGATCCCGTAGTGTGGATCAAAGATTTTATTCTCCACATCCATATTGCCCGAGGAGACAACCTCCACGCCATCAAATACCTCCCACTAAAATTAAAAGGGCCAGCTAGACACTGGCTAAATAGCCTGCCTGAAAATTCCATCGGCAGCTGGGAGGACTTGGAAGAAGCTTTCCTTGATAACTTCCAAGGTACTTATGTTGGGCCACCAGATGTCGATGACTTAAGTCATATAGTCCAACAACCTGGAGAATCAGCCAGAAAATTCTGGACTAGGTTCCTAACCAAAAAGAACGAGATCGTTGACTGTCCGGATGCCGAAGCCCTAGCAGCCTTCAAACACAGCATCCGTGACGAATGGCTCGCCCGCCACCTCGGCCAAGAAAAGCCTAAATCCATGGCAGCCCTCACAGCACTCATGACCCGCTTTTGCGCGGGTGAGGACAGTTGGCTGGCTCGTAGCAAAAACACAACTAGTGAGGCAGGCCCCTCCGAGGCCAAGAATAGCACCGGCAAGCTCCGGCGTAATAGACACAAACGCTGAAGAAATGGCGATAACATCGATGACACCACAGTTAACGCCGGATTCAGCGGCTCCAAGTCCGGCCAACGGAAGAAGCCCTACAAAAGGAACAGTGAGGGACCATCCAGCTTGGACCGCATACTCGATCGTCCGTGCCAGATACATGGCACCCCAGACAAACAAGCCAATCGTACCAACATAGATTGTTGGGTTTTCAAACAGGCTGGCAAGTTAAATGCCGAGAGCAAAGAAAAGGGATCACAAAGTGAGGACGAGGATGAAGAGCCCCGGCAGCCAAACACCGGGGGGCAGAAGAAATTTCCCCCTCAAGTTAAAACGGTGAACATGATATACGCCACACACATCCCCAAAAAGGAGCGCAAGCGAGCACTCAGGGACGTCTACGTGGTAGCCAGTCGCCCCAAAATTCAATCAGTGGTCGTCATTCCCGATCACCTTCGATCGTCGAGATCATCCAACTAGTATTTGCCATGGCGGTTCGGCCGCATTGGTCCTTGATCCAATCATCGATGGATTTCACCTAACACGAGTCCTAATGGAAGGCGGTAGCAGCCTCAACCTGCTCTATCAGGATACAGTGCGGAAGATGGGCATTAATTCCTCACGAATCAAACCCACAAAGACTACCTTTAAAGGAGTCATACCAGGCGTATAGGCCCGTTGTACGGGCTCAATCACGCTGGAGGTGGTCTTCGGTTCTCCGGACAACTTCCGAAGTGTCGGGGATATACCCCGTGGTATGACCCGGCCGGGCTTGGTGTTTTCATTGGTAACCTGCCGGAGGACTGGCGACTCACGAGCCTGGCGACTCAGCGGATGGCCCTAACGGCGGGTCATATAGAAGACTAGGCCCAAGGCCGAGAAGGCCGGCTCATGTTATGGTGGGCCGGTTTACGAGGAAACGCATAAAGAGTTTTCCCTTAAGGGGGCAGACTAGGACTCCACTTGTAATAGAGTAGTCCTAATCCAACTAGGACTCCACATGTAACCCGCCCCTTCAACTTATACAAGGAGAGGCAGGGCTCCTCAAAGAGGGAGAAGCAAGAAGAAATAATCTCTAAGGCTAGACACAACTAAAGGGGAGCCGGCTTATGCGGCGTCTCCCTGATGAGCATAATGAGACCTAGCCACAAACAACATGTAGGGCTATTCCGTATGATGTTTCTCGAAGCCCGAAGCTGTCTAAATTCTTGTCTTATGTTGCGTCTCTCGTTTCCGCCCAACCCCTCTCAAGCTACCACATAGATGCGTTGGCCTCGCGACTAAGTCCTCACACTAGGACATCTGCCGTGACAATTCCACGACAGTTGACGCCCACCATAGGGCCTGCGCACGGCGGTGTTGAGTTCTTGAAGGGATCTTTTCTAGGGTTTTGAGAAGTTCGTTAATTTCCAGATCAAAAAGAACCGGCTCGAAAGTGCATTGACTACGAGTTCATCAATCAAGATTGAAAGGTCAAAGAAGTAACTTCGGTGGCAGCCAGGACGACGTAGATAAGTTTTGAGAACGAGAGAATTAGGGTTGCGGGCTGTTCCGCCACTGTTTTCTTGAAAAGTCGCCGAGACCGATGGGATTGTGATCACTCAGCGCAACGTCCAATCGGTTCAAACGTCAGGAGAATCAACTTTGAGTTACCGGGAGGGCCTCACTCCGAGCCGCTCTGAGTCGGCCGCCGCCGCGCCCACACGTTGCAGCAGTAAGCCGCCGCCAGCCTTGAACCACCGGATTCTGACTCCGAGTGGCCTTCACTCCGGCTTGCTCCGACTCGGCCTCGTTCTGGCCCATCCTCGCCTCGTCGAACAGCGAACCAAAAAGCCACCCGTTCGCCTATGAATTGACTTGCCGGTTTGCCTTTTGTCGCGGTCTCGGGTGGTCTCGCCGGCTTCTGCGGGATGCCTTGCCCGCTCGTCCTCGAGCTGCCGGCTGTCGTCGTCACCTCTGAACTGCTCGCTGGTCTGTGTCGCCTTTGCGGCCTCAAACACCTCGCCTCGATGGCCGCCCACGAATCACCCTCGCGGCCGTCACTCGCCATCAGACGAGCTGCTGCCTGCCTCCAATTTATGGCCTCACACTGAGCCGGCGCGCCGAGTCGCTGCCGCACCTTGCCTCAACTCACCATTACGGCCGATGTTGTGGCCTTGCTCCAAGCTATCCCTGTTTCCGCATGTGCAGAACGTCGTATCACCTAGCCCTGTTTCCGCTGCTCGTCTTCGCCTACATACCCGTGATGCCATTGCTACTCAAAAGGCTGTTGACAGGGGAAGGGTTCGGCTGGGGATTCAATTACTGTTAGCGGTCTTTCGCTCCTCCTGGTGATTTCAAGATGGCGTTGCTCACATTAGAGCGAAAATATACTGAAGGCAAAAGTCCAGCCGAGCTGAGGTATGGATGCCATCTTGATGCCTAATAGCTCCGGAAAAGATCTCTGAATCAGGTCATAACAAGCAGGCAACTAGTGCCATTTGAATTTTATGGAATAAATACGCAGTGTTAGTTAAGCTTTGCTAGAAGGTCAAGAAAATTCCATGTCGTTGGACAGAGGGCTTCCGTCAAGTGATACATGCATCATACTTGAGGCGGCTCCTAGCTAATTCAGGAATCAAGGGCATTTGCTTCAAGGGCCTTTCCTCCTAATGTTGTCAGCAAATTGGGCATTAAACACGTAAAGCATCAGTCAGATCCCTGCTGGACCAAGGGCACTGCGTGCGTAGCCTTACCGCCTGTCAACACTGTCATTGTGCTGCATGAGCCATCATGATTTGCGTGGAATCAGGCTCCTACCTACGACCTCGATGACCCGCGGCTTGCTTCTGCCCCCTATCAATAATCAGAATAAGCAGAAATAAGAGCCGCTGTACGGACAATTTGAGGCGATGCATGCCAAAGTGCAAGAAGAGAAAAACTGAAAGATCGGTTACTAGTCTCCCAAGAACAGTGGATACCGGCATACTTATTGATGCATAAGATATTTGGATTTGATACTGAAATGAAGAACGGGCAAATTAATATTTGCATGGCCGTAACATTACTGGAGTTATCTACGGACCCTACTTAAGGATCATTGGCCGATCAAACAAATCAGGTGATATCTATCCAAGTTTATTTTATTAACACATATTGTTTTTATCAAAAAAACAGTTACTTGGCCTATGATATTTTTCCACAGGACCATTATTCCTTATAAAAAGGTGTCGCAAAAAGAGCATGAGCAAATATTATTTTGGCACGAGTGCTCCTCCTGCACAAGTTGCCACCCCCGCTACATCAACACATGCGACTGATTCATTGTCCGTGTCCATGGCCGAATTTCCTGCGTCTGTGCCGCTTCCAAACGCCGCGGACGACTCTCTTATCTGCACCGGCTTACAACCGCCACTGCCGGCTCTCCCCGTCTGCACCGGCTTACAATGCCGCGGCCGACTCATCTGTCTGAGCCACCCCTGGTGAACGAACGTGTGCAAATCGCCGTCATTGTGACCCGGTTTACATCAACTAACCGGGACCGTGCCCGCGATTGACTCGTCGTCTGCACGGCTTACTGCGCTTGTGATTGATTTTTCCGTCTGCACCATTTGCAATGACGCGGCTGACTGTACCTACCGGCTGATTTTCATGGTTGACTTGTTATCACAACTGGATCGACCTCCGACAAAAAACTAGGTGCTATTTACTTTATTTTTAAGCACATATTAATTCATCCGAGCAAAGCTACTTTGCCCTGTTGTATTTTATATGCAGGAAAATTACCCATCGCAAAGTGGTATGATACCGAGGAGATGGAGACACACCAAACGTTATTTGGCACAGGTGGTTGTCCTTACTCAACGGATTCCCGTGCCGGCTTACAACGCCGTGGCCGTCTCTCGCGACCGCGCCGGTTTACAACGTCGTGGCCGTCTCTCGTGATCGCACCAATTTACAATGTCGTGGTCGTCTCTCGCGTCCGCTCTGGCTTACAACGAAGAGGACAACTTGCTCGTCCACACCGGCTTACAACACCGCGGCTGACTCATTTGTCTGCTCCCGCGGCTGGCTCAGCCGTGATTGATTTCAGCTTCACCATGGTGATCATCAACTCCGCGTTGATAATTACTGACCTGACGCATCAGGTGAAATTCATCCAGTATATTTTATATTATATATTGCTTTCTTTAAAAGAGCAATTACTCTGGCTTGCAAGTTCTCCAGTGCAGGACAAGTTATATCACTGAGACGTTGAATGACTCGTACCGGTTTATATCATGGTCAACTGTGGAGAATCTCAAGACAACTCCTCGAGTCGTCTTAAGACTCGGGGGCTACAATGACATGACTCGGGAACTCCGGGTCATTGGAAGGAATGATAACCCGGTTCCGGAGGACACTGCCATATTGATGAAAATTTAAAGGCCGTCAGAAAATTGTCGGTTCAAAATAAAGATTCCGGTTTAAAACCCGATTCAAGAGACATCTCTCTCCCGCAAAGCTTTGAAGCTCTCAAATCCGGTTCAAACATCCGGCTCAAGGTAAATTTGTCTCTTACAAAGCTTTGAAGCTCTCAAATCCGGTTCAAACATCCGGCTCAAGGTAAATTCGTCTCTTACAAAGCTTTTAAACTCTCAAATCCGGTTCAAAGTTTTGGTTCAAAAAGAATTAATCTCTCGCAAGTTTGAGTTGTCAGGAAAAATTAAAGGGACCAAAAAGAGTATGTTGCAAAAGCACAGCTCAAACATAGGTGCCCCTTGAGCATAGTTCATAACATCACTTGGGGGCTTGGTTGTATTCGAACCATAGCTTATACCCTCTTGATTGGCGTAAGGCCACCAGGATGATCATTTGGGGGCTTCCTGTTCAAACATAGGTCGTATTTGAACCAAAGAGAACATAGCTGTCGGTACCCTTTTGATTGGCATACCGCCAAACCCACTAGGGGGCTTCTTGATCGAATCCGAATCATAACTCAACCCCTTTGGGTCCGACGTGGATCGTATTCGAATCAGCATCGTTAAACAACTCTCAAGGTCATTTGGGGGCTTCCTGTTCAAACATAGGTCGTATTCGAACCAAAGAGAACACAGCTGTCGGTACCCTCTTGATCGACAACGCCAAAGCCACTGGGGGCTATATGATCGTATTCGAATCTTAGCTTAACCCCTTTGGAACGGTTTTCTGATCGTATTCGAATCAAAAGCCTCAAAATTTTTGAAGCCTCTTTTTGCGAACAATTTTTTGGATTTTACTTGAAGCTTTTTTATCATATCTAAAGTGTATATGAGTGGTTTCTATTTAACCCAGCTTGACTTTGGATGATAAGTCGCCAGTATATGACAATCATAAACATTTGGAAGTTTTGGCTTCTAAAGATTGGGTTATCACCATTACTGCACAAGTATCATAAGCCAGCAGTACGATTCAATATCACAGGATTTGCAGAACTATGACTTATACAAATGCTTAAGTCCAAGCTCATCATTAAAACTGATGCTTCAAAATGATTATCCGTTCTGGATTTTCTCAAAGGCTATAAGCCGCCGGGTTATAAAAATTCCGGCTTACAATGGAGGCATATTAAATCGCCATCGGCTAAGAGCCGCCGGGTATTTAAAACTCTGGATTTACTTGTCAACAGATAAGGTATTTGAATCTTTAGATAGCCAAACTTGGCTGGATTGTCATGATGGTATTGAATGATTGAGGTTTTCATACTGGATTATATTATTCAAATCTTGAATAGCCATCATGGCTAGATTTTAGTTATGGTTATCAATAACCAGTATTATCATTAAGGTTTTCAAAGTTGCTTTAGCGCAACGGCTATTATTTTATCAATGGATATGATTTATTCTACAATGGAAGGAATAGTCCCGAGTCGCTGCAGGCTTACGACCCGGCAATTGGGGGCTACTATATTCAAACTGAGATTACATCAAATATGCAAGTCTCATGTCGCTGCAAGCATGCACTATGACACTTGGGGGCTAATGCAAAGTCATTTTTACTAGCCTTATTGAAGACCCGACTCATCATATCGTAATGAGCCGGCCCTTGGGGGATAATGCAAAGTCATTTTTACTAGCCTTATTCCATTATATTGAAGGATCTACTGCTCAGTTGGTAAAGCACAAAGCTCTTAACCTTGTGGACATGGGTTCAAGCCCCATGATGGGGGTTACATCATATGATGTTATTTTCAATGAAGTATTTATAAAGTCTCAACTCAATATTATCTTACTGAGCCGACACTTGGGGCTACACGTTGCTATTCAAAGTCAACATGATCATATTTATAAAGTCCCTGCTCATTATTGCATAATGACCCGGCCCTTGGGGGCTACACTGGTTGAAGTTTTATAAGTATAAGGCAATTTCAAGTCCCAGGTTGCTGCAAGCATGGCTACCCGGCACTTGGGGGCTACATATGTGGAATACTCAGTTTATGACTAATGATTGAGATGAACAACATGGATTTCTTCAAGCTTGTGACATTCATATTGAAGCAATTCTTAAGCTGTTACTACGTTACCTTCTTAAGACTTGGGGGCTACAAGTGCTAGGCATATAAGAGGTATATTTTCAAAGCTGATGTTAACAAATAGTTATGACCCGGCGCCATCAATATTTATAAACCGGAAATTGTGGCAATCATAAATCGGCAAGATCTACATCTTTAAGTCGGCTGAATATCAGTTGAATATTTCAAGACCAATATTTTTGTCAAGTCAGAGCACTGAAGGCCGACTCAAATGGATCATTTCTTATAATATTTCTCTACAAGAGCCAATGTCAGCAAATTGGTTACGAATCTGGCCTATTGACCCGGATTTTTTAGAAGAAGTGCCTGGATTTTTTGCATTGGCAAGATTTGGACATATCTGTTAAAGGAGATTTTCTATAAGATCTTGAGTATGCATCCAGGAGGAAATGATAAGGACTTAAAGATGATCAGGTGCCGGTTCAGGAAAATATTTAACCAGGAGCACAACCTATCAAGTTTGTTCTTGTGTTTATTTTACAGGATTAGTTTAACATGGATAAATCCAAATTAAACTGGGGGCTAATGTTGGGGATATACCCCGCGGTATGACCCAACCGGAAGTATGACCCGGCCGGGCTTGGTGTTTTCATTGGTAACCCGCCGGAGGACTGACGACTCACGAGCCTGGCGACTCAGCGGATGGCCCTAACGGTGGGTCATATAGAAGACTAGGCCCAAGGCCCAGAAGGCCGGCTCATGTTATGGTGGGCCAGTTTACGAGGAAAGGCATAAAGAGTTTTCCCTTAAGGGGGCAGACTAGGACTCCACCTGTAATAGAGTAGTCCTAATCCAACTAGGACTCCATAACCCGCCCCTTCAACTTATATAAGGAGGGGCAGGGTTCCTCAAAGAGGGACAAGCAAGAAGAAACAATCTCTAAGGCTAGACACAACTAAAGGGGAGCCGGCTTATGCGGCGTCTCCCTGATGCGGCGTCTCCCTGATGAGCATAATGAGACCTAGCCACAAATAGCATGTAGGGCTATTCCGGATGATGTTTCCCGGGGCCCGAAGCTGTCTAAATCCTTGTCTTATGTTGCGTCTCTCGATTCCGCCCAACCCCTCTCAAGCTACCACATAGATGCATTGGCCTCGCGACTAAGTCCTCACACTAGGACATTTGCCGTGACAATTCCACGACACGAAGCGAAGAGTTAATCTTCGATATCGTCCCCTTCCGCAGCGGCTACCACACACTGCTCGGACGAACCGCGTTTGCTAGATTCAACGCAGTGCCACACTATGCTTATCTCAAGCTCAAGATGCCCGGTCCACACGACGTCATAACAGTCAATGGCAACACTAAACGCTCCCTCCGAACATAGGAGCACACAGCCGCCCTAGCAGTGGAGGTACATAGCGGCCTTCTCAAGCAGAACCATAATCTGGCTGCCGAGCCCCTGGACATCACTAAGAGAGTCCGGACCACACTGCAACAGGACAGTTCGGCTCGTCAAGGGCTCGATTAGCAATTCGGCCTCCGACCCAGTCCCGATGAGGTAGCGGCATCCGCACCATGCGTACATAATTACTCACTCAAAATCCCATGGGCATCGACGGAGGCACAACTAGCTTGTAGTTTGGCTACACCGATCCCGGACTCACTGGTATCTTTACTATTCCTTTTTTCCTTTTTTTATTTTTTAGGTATCTTTTATACAGGCCTCCTTCGATGGCCGGATTACCGGTCCTGTCAAAGGACAAGCACACCAGATTGGCACAGAGCACAAGCATACAGGGGAAGCTCTAGAGGACAATCCAACGATTACTCTGCCTGTTTTGAGTACCCGCATGCAGCTCTCCTTTGGTTATGGCATGTTAAATAGCCGGTTGCTTATCGCACTATTTGTATAAATGCGGTTTGACGCTTTAACCCAACTATAATGGAAGCAGTTCACGGCCCAAGTCAAGGGGCCCCAAACACTACCTCTGTTCTCCTTCTGTTTTCCTTTGTCATTAATTACTTATATTCTCGCACCCGTGCACTTTGGTACGTTTCATATTCGCCAGGGGCTTCCCACCACCCCATAATACGGCCACAAAGTCCGAACACTTCTTATAGATTAGTTCGGCACCCCGAATTTAGCATTATATGCATTGGCTCCGAATCATGTCTTTGGTCAATAGTTGGGTTGCCCGGCTCCTGTGCTTGCTATCCTACGTTCCGCTACATCGGCTAGGGTAGTAAAGGGAGAACTACTGCGATTGTGCCCTGGTCTAAACCATATGAGCACCTCAGTAGAGAAAGCCGAAAACTGACTGTCATGATGCGGCGAGAGTCGGTCAGCTGTTCGGAGGTCTCAAATCGTTGGAGATTTTTTCCGCATTCCGCGAAGGATCGGTACTTCCCGATCAGACACTGACAGCACTCTGCTTCGTATACCAGGGGCTACGCCCATGTTTTATTATAAAAACTCCTATGGCTAAGTGAGGGCATTTAAGCCGCATAGTCTGATTGCCTGGTTCGTTGCGCTAAACAACTCCTTCAAGGACCATATAATTGGATCAGGATTGTTTAGATTCCATCCCGAACACCTCCGTACTACCTACGTTAGGGCAGAAGCCGACGACTGGCCAACCCTTAGATTCCATACAACACGGCCGCACAGGAGGAAACAATCAAAACATAGCAAACATTATACTACAAACCGGATTTGTTTTCATATACAAGGCAAAAACAAAAAAACGAAGGTACTCATTCAAAAATAATATCCTGCCCGCACTGGGCTGCTGCAAGTCGAGATCCCTCCAGGACATCCGCAAAATATCGCTCGGGTGTGCGGTACTCCTTGCCCTTCGGTGGCCCCCTGGCCATCTCGACAACGTCCATCTTCGCCCACCACATCTTGCAACGAGCGAAGGCCATGCGGGCACCTTCGATGCAGACTGATCGCTTGACGATGTCTAGCCGCGGACAAGCCTCCACCACCCGCTTCACGGGGCCAAAATAACTGCTAGGTATAGCTTCGGCTGGCCACGGCCGGATTATTAAATCCTTCATGGCCAGTTCGGCCACCCTGTGTAGCTCGACCAACTATTTCAGTTGATCGGCAAAGGGCACCGGATGTTCTGGCACAGCATACTATGACTAGAACAGCTTCTTCGTGGAATTCCCTTCCCTGGCTCGGAAGAACTCCGCAGCATCGGACACGCTGCATGGCAGATCCGCAAAAGCCCCTGGGCAACTCCGAATCCGGGTTAGTAAAAGGTACTTCCTCTCCGCATACTTGCTTTGCATGTTAAAAGCCTTACCCTCTACGATCTTCTTGGCCTCCTGGATCTCTTGGAGAGCATCCCGGGCCTCATTCCATGCGACCTCTGCGCTCTGGCGAGCCTTAGTAAGTTCGGCCTCTCGAACCGGCGCCTCGCGCTCCAAGGCCTCACACTTCTTCACCGCGTCCTGGAGCTCATGCTGGACCTCGCCGACCCGGGTCTTGAGCTTCTTATGGGCGGCTTGCTACTAGACAGCCTTCCCCTCAGCTTCGGTCAGGGAATTTTTCAGGGTCTCGACCTCGGTCGCCGCCCCTACACATATTATGACACTCCGGTCAATACTCACCGCTTACTCTTTCCGAATACACAGCAAGTCGTTACTCACCTTGCTTCTTGTGGAGATGAATCTTCACCTCGTCGAGCTCATTCTCGGTCCGCTCGAACCTCTGCTTCAGTTCACAGACTTCGACAGCATGCGAGGTCGCAGCCAACAGCGACGCCGGTTTAATCATAAAATTAGCCTCCTACAAAGGGTTGCCTCTGTCTGGCCTTTCTTTCCGAACACCGGACAGTGTCTCAGGGGCTACTGGCAGCATGGGGTGTTCTCTTTCTACGTGACTTACCTCGAAACATGTCAACAGGTTGTTGCGGGCCTCGTTTAGTCCGCTCTTGATGGACTGAACCTTCTCGATCATCGTACCCGTAAGGATACGGTGCTCGTCCACAATGGAGGTGCCTCGTATTGCCTCCATTAGGTTATCCGGTGCCCCTGGTTGGACAGGGGCCATCGGTGGAATTGGTGCAACCCCCTCCTTTAAAGGAAGGCACGCGCCGGATTCAGGGGCCGTATCGGTCCCCGGAATCATATTCGGCTGAGGACCGAACTAAATACGTCCCTCCTCGCCAGTCTCCATGGGGATCTGCTCCCCCATGTGTCCGGCGGCGGAGGTCTCGCCTTGCGGCGCCTCCTAGATAGCGTCCTGCCCCCCCGGCTCGGAGCAGTCCTCCGGGACAACACTTCGGTGTCGTCCTTGGCCTCAGGGGAATAAGCGGGCGGTGGCAACATACTGGCCATTTCCACCGGATCCAACGAACCTCTAGATGAGGAATGCTGGATGCTGCCACGGGCCGGACTGCAATGGTGCAATTAACCACATCAAAACAATAAAAAGGAGAGGCCGGGTACACTTATGTATGAGAGTCATAGTACTTACAATGCGGCCCGAGGCTTAGTGCGGAGGCGTCGCTCGGGACTGCTGTCAACGTCCCACGCGGTGTTGACCGCAGGGGCTCCCTTCCCCTTCTTGGGTGTTCCCACCTCGAGATTCGTGGAGGCCCCCCTCTTCTTCTCCTTAAGGGGAGGGTTCTTCTCCTCCTCCTCCTCTTCCTCGTCGTTGATACGTCTCCAACGTATCTATAATTTTTGATTGCTCCATGCTATATTATCTTCTGTTTTGGACATTATTGGGCTTTATTATTCACTTTTATATTATTTTTGGGACTAACCTATTAACTGGAGGCCCAGCCCAGAATTGCTGTTTTTTGGCTATTTCAGAGTTCCGCAGAAAAAGAATATCAAACGGAGACCAAACGGAATGAAACCTTCGGGAACGTGATTTTTGGAACGAACATGAATCCAGGAGACTTTGACCCTAAGTCAAGGAAGCTTCGACGAAGCCACGAGGTAGGGGGTGCGCCTACTCCCCCCCCCAGGCGCACCCTCCACCCTCGTGGGCCCCACGTTGCTCCACCGACATACTCCTTCCTCCTATATATACCTACGTACCCCCAAACGATCAGACACGGAGCCAAAAACCTAATTCCACCGCCGCAACCTTCTATACCCACGAGATCCCGTCTTGGGGCCTGTTCTGGAGCTCCGCCGGAAGGGGAATCGATCATGGAGGGCTTCTACATCAACACCATAACCCCTCCGATGAAGTGTGAGTAGTTTACCTCAGACCTTTGGGTCCATAGTCATTAGCTGGATGGCATCTTCTCTCTTTTCGGATCTCAATACAATGTTCTCCCCCTCTCTCGTGGAGATCTATTCGATGTAATCTTATTTTGCAGTGTGTTTGTTGAGACCGATGAATTGTGGGTTTATGATCAAGTTTATCTATGAACAATATTTGAATCTTCTGAATTCTTTTATGTATGATTGGTTATCTTCGCAAGTCTCTTTGAATTATCAGTTTGGTTTGGCCTACTAGATTGATCTTTCTTGCAATGGGAGAAGTGCTTAGCTTTGGGTTCAATCTTGCGGTGTCCTTTCCCAGTGACAGTAGGGGCAACAAGGCACGTATTGTATTGTTGCCATCAAGGATAACAAGATGGGTTTTTTATCATATTGCATGAATTTATCCCTCTACATCATGTCATCTTCCTTAAGGCGTTACTCTGTTCTTACGAACTTAATACTCTAGATGCATGCTGGATAGCGGTCTATGTGTGGAGTAATAGTAGTAGATGCAGGCAGGAGTCGGCCTACTTGTCTCGGACGTGATGCCTATATACATGATCATACCTAGATATTCTCATAACTATGCTCAATTCTGTCAATTGCTCAACAGTAATTCGTTCACCCACTGTAAAATACTTATGCTCTTGAGAGAAGCCACTAGTGAAACCTATGGACCCCGGGTCTATCTTCATCATATTAATCTTCCAACACTTAGTTATTTCCTTTGCTCTTTACTTTGCTTTTAATTTACTTTGCATCTTTATCATAAAAATACCAAAAATATTATCCTATCATATCTATTAGATCTCACTCTCGTAGGTGACCGTGTAGGGATTGGCAACCCCTTATCGCGTTGGTTGCGAGGATTTATTTGTTTTGTTTAGTTGCGAGGGACTCGCGCGTAGCCTCCTACTGGATTGATACCTTGGTTCTCAAAAAGTGAGGGAAATACTTACGCTACTTTGTTGTATCACCCTTTCCTCTTCAAGGGAAAACCAACGCAGTGCTCAAGAGGTAGCAAGAAGGATTTCTGGCACCGTTGCCGGGGAAGTCTACGCAAAAGTCAACATACCAAGTACCCATGACAAACCCTTATCTCTCCATTACATTATTTGCCATTTGCCTCTCGTTTTCCTCTCCCCCACTTCACCCTTGGCGTTTTGTTCGCCCTCTCCTTTTCGTTCGCCTCTTTCTCGTGTGCTTTTTGTTTGCTCATGTGTTGGATTGCTTGTTTGTCACGATGGCTCAAGATAATACAAAATTATGTGACTTTACCAATACCAACAATAATGATTTCCTTAGCACTCCTATTGCTCCTCTTACCGATACTGAATCTTGTGAAATCAAAGCTGCTTTGTTGAATCTTGTTATGAAAGATCAATTCACCGGCCTTCCTAGTGAAGATGCCGCTACTCATCTAAATAGCTTCATTGATTTGTGTGATATGCAAAAGAAGAAAGATGTTGACAATGATATTGGTAAGTTGAAGATATTTCCTTTTTCGCTTAGAGATCGTGCTAAAGCTTGGTTTTCGTCTTTGCCTAAAAATAGTATTGATTCTTGGAATAAGTGCAAAGATGCTTTTATCTCTGAGTATTTTCCTCCCGCTAAGATTATCTCTCTTAGAAACGATATTATGAATTTTAAGCAACTTGATCATGAACATGTTGCACAAGCTTGGGAGAGGATGAAATTAATGATACATAATTGCCCTACTCATGGTTTGAATTTGTGGATGATTATACAATTTTTTATGCCGGATTGAATTTTGCTTCTAGAAATCTTTTAGATTCGGCCGCGGGAGGCACTTTTATGGAAATCACTTTAGGAGAAGCTACTAAACTCCTAGATAATATTATGGTTAATTATTCTCAATGGCACAATGAAAGATCTACTAATAAAAAAGTGCATGCGATAGAAGAAATTAATGTTTTGAGTGGAAAGATGGATGAACTTATGAAATTATTTGCTAGTTAGAGTGTTTCTTCTGATCCTAATGATATGCCTTTGTCTACTATGATTGAGAATAATAATGAATCTATGGATGTGAATTTTGTTGGTAGGAATAATTTTGGTAACAATGCGTATAGAGGAAACTTTAATCCTAGGCCTTATCCTAGCAATCCTCTAATAATTATGGTAATTCCTACAACAACTCTTATGGAAATTTTAATAAGATGCCCTCTGAATTTGAGACTAGTGTTAAAGAGTTTATGAATTCGCAAAAGAATTTCAATGCTTTGCTTGAAGAGAAATTGCTTAAAATTGATGAATTGGCTAGGAACATTGATATAATTTCTCTTGATGTTGATTCTTTAAAACTTAGATCTATTCCTCCTAAGCATGATATCAATGAGTCTTTCAAAGCCATGAGAATTTCCATTGATGAGTGCAAAGAAAGAACCGCTATGATGCGTGCTAAGAAAGATTGCTTTATGAAAGCGTGTTCTTCAAATTTCTTTGAAAATAAAGATGAAGATCTAAAAGTTATTGATGTGTCCCCTATTAAATCTTTGTTTTGCAATATGAATCTTGATAATGATGGGACTGAATATGATCCACCTTTACCTAGAAGGCGTTCCAAAAATTCGAAGTTTTTAGATCTTGAAGCTAAATTTGATAAAAGTGGGATTGAAGAAATCAAAACATGAGATGTTAATAAACCCACTATTTTGGATTTCAAGGAATTTAATTATGATAATTGCTCTTTGATAGATCGTATTTCCTTGTTGCAATCCGTGCTAAATTCTCCTCATGCTTATAATCAAAATAAAACTTTTACCAGACATATCGTTGATGCTTTGATGCAATCTTATGAAGAAAAGCTTGAGTTGGAAGTTTCTATCCCTAGAAAACTTTATGATGAGTGGGAACCTACTATTAAAATTAAGATTAAGGATCATGAGTTCTATGCTTTATGTGATTTGGGTGCTAGTGTTTCCACTATTCCCAAAACTTTGTGCGATTTGCTAGGTTTCCGTGATTTTGATGACTGCTCTCTAAATTTGCACCTTGCGGATTCCACTATTAAGAAACCTATGGGAAGAATTAATGATGTTCTTATTGTCGCAAATAGAAATTTTGTGACCGTAGATTTTATTGTTCTTGATATAGATTGTAATCCTTCATGTCCTATTATTCTTGGTAGACCTTTCCTTAGAACGATTGGTGCAATTATTGATATGAAGGAAGGGAATATTATATTCCAATTTTCATTAAAGAAAGGCATGGAACACTTCCCTAGGAAGAAAATAAAATTACCATATGAATCTATTATGAGAGCCACATATGGATTGCCTACCAAAGATGGCAATACCTAGAACTATCCTTGCTTTTATGCCTAGCTAGGGGCGTTAAACGATATCGCTTGTTGGGAGGCAACCCAATTTTATTTTTAGTTTTTTTTCTTTTTGCTTCTCTTTAGGAATAAATATTTGTTCTAGAATCTGGTTAGAAGTGTTTTTTATGTTTTAATTAGTGTTTGTACCAAGTTAAACCTATAGGATCTTCTTGGATGAAGGTTATTTGATCTTGCAGAAATTTCCAGAAACTTTCTGTTCACGAAAACAATTGTTAAAAATCACCAGAACGTGATACAATATTGATTCCAATTGCTTATCAATAAATAAATTTCCTAGGTCGTCCTATTTTGGCTGATTTTTTGGAGTTCCAGAAGTTTGCGTTAGTTACAGATTACTACAAACTGTTCTGTTTTTGACAGATTCTGTTTTTCATGTGTTGTTCGCTTATTTTGATGAATCTATGGCTAGTAAAACAGTTTATAAACCATAGAGAAGTTGTAATATAGTAGGTTTAACACCAATATAAATAAAGAATTAGTTCATTATAGTACCTTGAAGTGGTCTTTTGTTTTCTTTCGCTAACGGAGCTCACGAGATTTTCTGCTAAGTTTTGTGTTGTGAAGTTTCCAAGTTTTGGGTAAAAGATTTGATGGATTATGAAACAAGGAGTGGAAAGAGACTAATCTTGGGGATGCCCATGGCACCCCCAAGATAATCTAAGGACACCATAAAGCCAAAGCGTGGGGATGCCCCGGAAGGCATCCTCTCTTTCGTCTACTTCCATCGGTAACTTTACTTGGAGCTATATTTTTATTCACCACATGTTATGTGTTTTGCTTGGAGCATCTTGTATTATTTGAGTATTTATTTGTTAGTTTACCAGAATCACCTTTGCTGTACACACCTTTTAGGAGAGACACACATGATTCGGAAATTATTAGAATACTCTATGTGCTTCACTTATACCTTTTGAGTTATATAGTTTTTCTCTAGTACTTCACTTATATCTTTTAGAGCACGGTGGTGGATTTGTTTTATAGAAACTATTGATCTCTCATGCTTCACTTAGATTATTTTGAGAGTCTTAAATAGCATGGCAATTTGCTTTAATTAATATCATGAGAAAATTGATGCTTGATAATTGTTTTGAGATATAAAGGTGGTAATATCATAGTTGTGCTAGTTGAGTAATTGTGGAATTGAAAAATACATGTGTTGGAGTTTGTGATTCCCGTAGCATGCATGTATGGTGAACCGTTATGTAACAAAGTCGGAGCATGAAGTATTTGTTGATTGTCTTCCTTTGTGTGGCGGTCGGGATCGCGCGATGGTTAACTCCTACCAATCCTTCCCCTAGGAGCATGCGTAGTAGTACTTTGCTTCGAGGGCTAATAAATTTTTGCAATAAGTATATGAGTTCTTTATGACTAATATAAGTCCATGGATTATACGCACACTTACCTTTCCTCAATTTTCTAGCCTCTTCGGTACCGCGCATTGCCCTTTCTCACCTTGAGAGTTGGTGCAAACTTCGCTGGTGCATCCAAACCCCGTGATATGAGATGCTCTATCACACATAAACCTCCTTATATCTTCCTCAAAACAGCCACCATACCTACCTATCATGGCATTTCCATAGCCATTCCGAGATATATTGCCATGCAACTTTCCACCGTTTCATTTATCATGACATGCTCCATCATTGTCATATTACTTTGCATGATCATGTAGTTGACATTGTATTTGTGTCAAAGCCACCGTTCATAATTCTTTCATACATATCGCTCTTGATTCATTGCATATCCCGGTACACCGCCGGAGGCATTCATATAGTGTCATATTTTGTTCAAAGTATTGAGTTGTAATTCATGAGTTGTAAGTAAATTAAAGTGTGATGATCATCATTATTAGAGCATTGTCCCAAGTGAGGAAAGGATGATGGAGACTATGATCCCCCCACAAGTCGGGATGAGACTCCGGACTAAAAAAAAGAGGCCATAAAAAAGAAGAGAAAAGGCCCAAATAAAAAAATGAGAGAAAAAGAGAGAAGGGACAATGTTACTATCCTTTTGCCACAATTGTGCTTCAAAGTAGCACCGTGATCTTCATAATAGAGAGTCTCTCATTTTGTCACTTTGATATACTAGTGGGAAATTTCATTACAGAACTTGACTTGTATATTCCAATGATGGGTTTCCTCAAATGCCCGAGGTCTTCGTGAGCAAGCAAGTTGGATGCACACCCACTTAGTTTCTTTTTGAGCTTTCATACACTTATAGCTCTAGTGCATCCGTTGCATGGCAATCCCTAATCCTCGCATTAATATCAATTGATGGGCATCTCCATAGCCCGTTGATTAGCCTTGTTGATGTGAGACTTTCTCCATTTTGTCTTCCCCCATAACACCTACCATTATACCTTATTCCACCATAGTGCTATATCCATGGCTTGCGCTCATGTATTGCGTAAGAGTTGAAAAGGCTGAAGCGCGTTAAAAGTATGAATCAATTGCTTGGCTAAAACCGGGGTCATACATGATATGAATATTTTGTGTGGGGAAGATGGAGCATAGCCAGACTATATGATTTTGTAGGGATAACTTACTTTGGCTATGTTATTTTGATAAGACATAATTGCGTAGTTAGTATGCTCGAAATATTATTGTCTTTATGTCAACATTAAACTTTTATCTTGAATCATATCAAATCTGAACATTCATGCCACAATAAGAAGGATTACATTGAAATTATGCCAAGTAGCATTCCACATCAAAATTTATGTTTTTTTATCATTTACCTACTCGAGGACGAGCAGGAATTAAGCTTGGGGATGCTTGATATGTCTCCAACGTATCTATAATTTTTGATTGCTCCATGCTATATTATCTTCTATTTTGGACATTATTGGGCTTTATTATTCACTTTTATAATATTTTTGGGACTAACCTATTAACCGGAGGACCAGCCCAGAATTGCTGTTTTTTGCCTATTTTCGAGTTTCACAGAAAAAGAATATCAAACAGAGTCCAAATGGAATGAAACCTTCGGGAACGTGATTTTTGGAACGAACATGAATCCAGGAGACTTGGACCCTAAGTCAAGGAAGCTCCGAGGAAGCCACGATGTAGGGAGGCGCGCCTACCCCCCTAGGCGCGCCCTCCATCCTCGTGGGCCCCATGTTGCTCCACCGACATACTCCTTCCTCCTATATATACCTACGTACCCCCAAACGATCAAATACGGAGCCAAAAACCTAATTCCACCGGCGCAACCTTCTGTACCCACGAGATCCCATCTTGGGGCCTGTTCCGGAGCTCCGCCGGAAGGGGCATCGATCACGGAGGGCTTCTACATCAACACCATAGCCCCTCCGATGAAGTGTGAGTAGTTTACCTCACACCTTCGGGTCCATACTTATTAGCTAGATGGCTTCTTCTCTCTTTTTGGATCTCAATACAATGTTCTCCCCCTCTCTCGTGGAGATCTATTCGATGTAATCTTCTTTTGCGGTGTGTTTGTTGAGACCGATGAATTGTGGGTTTATGATCAAGTTTATGTATGAACAATATTTGAATCTTCTGGATTCTTTTATGTATGATTGGTTATATTTGCAAGTCTCTTCGAATTATCACTTTGGTTTGGCCTACTAGATTGATCTTTCTTGCAATGGGAGAAGTGCTTAGCTTTTGGTTCAATCTTGCGGTGTCCTTTCCCAGTGACAGTAGGGGCAGCAAGGCATGTATTGTATTGTTGCCATCGAGGGTAACAAGATGGGGTTTTTATCATATTGCATGAATTTATCCCTCTACATCATGTCATCTTCCTTAAGGCGTTACTTCGTTCTTATGAACTTAATACTCTAGATGCATGCTGGATAGCGGTCGATGTGTGGAGTAATAGTAGTAGATGCAGGCAGGAGTCAGTCTACTTGTCTCGGACGTGATGCCTATATACATGATCATACCTAAATATTCTCATAACTATGCTCAATTCTGTCAATTGCTCAACAGTAATTTGTTCACCCACCGTAAAATACTTATGCTCTTGAGAGAAGCCACTAGTGAAACCTATGGACCCCGGGTCTATCTTCATCATATTAATCTTCCAACACTTAGTTATTTCCTTTGCTTTTATTTTACTTTGCATCTTTATCATAAAAATACCAAAAATATTATCCTATCATATCTATCAGATCTCACTCTCGTAAGTGACCATGTAGGGATTGACAACCCCTTATCGCGTTGGTTGCGAGGATTTATTTGTTTTGTGTAGGTGCGAGGGACTTGTGTGTAGCCTCCTACTGGATTGATACCTTGATTCTCAAAAACTGAGGGAAATACTTACGCTACTTTGCTGCATCACCCTTGGCCTTCTTCTCCGGCGCCTTATATGGCGCCGGCACGAGCATCTTCGCCAGATGCGGGATGACCGGTTCTTCAGGCAGCGGAGCCGGACACTGGATCCGCTTCGCCCGCTCCATCCAATCCTGAAAAAGGAATGATAAACTCATACATCATCCTCCAAACAATTAAGTAGGGTATATGTCAAAAATAACATACCTCGCTGGCGAGGTGTTTACAATCATGCCCATGGTCTGAATCTGTGGCCGGCGGTTTCTCGTTGCCCTTAAAGAGCAACTTCCAGGCACCTTCGTGAGTGGTTTCAAAGAGCCTCTCCAGAGTTTGGTGCTTCTTCGGATTAAACTCCCACAAAGGGCGACTTCTGCACTGGCACGGGAGGATCCGGCGAACTAGCATCACCTGGATTACATCGACAAGCTTGATGTTCTTGGCTATCATACTTTGAACGCGCGTTTGTAGCGCTATCAGCTCATCGGGCGAACACCAGTTCGGACTCTTCTCGACCCAGGAGGTGAGTTGCATGGGTGCACCAGAGCGGAATTCGACAACTGCGGCCTAGGTGGTGCCGCGGGGTTCTGTGATGTAGAACCATTGTTTCTGCCACTCCTTTACTGTCTCCACGAAAGTGCCTTTCGGCCAGGAGACGTTGGATAGCTTACTCACCATGGCTCCCCGCACTCCGCGTGCTGGTCATCCACCACCTTCGGCTTCACATTTAAGACTTTGAGCCATAGCCCGAAGTGGGCTTGGATGCGAAGGAAGGCCTCACACACGATGATAAACGCCGAGATGTTGAGGAAGGAGTTCGGGGACAGATCGTGGAAATCTATCCTGTAATAATACATCAGCCCGCGGACGAAAGGGTGGAGTGGGAACGCTAGTCCACGAAAGAAATGAGGGATGAATACCACCCTCTCGTTGGGCTTCGGCATGGGGACGACTTGTCCCTCAGCCGGCAGACGATGGGCGATTTCCTTCGCCAAGTATCCGGCCGCCCGAAGCTCGGTAATGTCCTCCTCCTTGACGGAGGAGACCATCCACTTGCCCTGACCTCCGGATCCGGACATGGTTGAGTGCTAGCTCGAGTGGAAAGGAGATAAGAATTTGGGCGCTGGAGCTCGAGATTGGGAGGGCGAAGATAGAGAGAAGGCGCGGGAGAGGAAGAGGGAGTACTTATCCCCTTATAAAGGCAGTAAATATTAAACACCTCCCCGCTCGCCTTAGAATTCGCCTATTCCCAAGGGCTGTATAAACGGCATGGTTGGGTTACCCATGCCCTCATTGATGAAAATCCCATGATAAGGGGACATGATCTCTGCTTTGACAAGACGTGCCAATGGCAACCACGTCTCGGGACATGGAGCGGCGGACACAGAAACGGTTCGGAATTATGACAGGTCACACGTGATGTCATGCTACAAAAAATTTTCAGCGGATTGGATTTGTGTAAAACTATATTTTCTCTGTGGTTGAGTATGGTGTGTGTGACAGGTCCGGATACTATCATTGCGTCCGAAGACTATCTTGGAGTTCAGAAAGAAGGGAACCCACCTTGCAATGTCGAAGACAATCTGCACGCCGAAATCCTCGTCATTGAAGCCAGGTTCAGGGGCTACTGAGGGAGTCCTGGACTAAGGGGTCCTCGGGCGTCCGACCTATTATCAATGGGTCGGAATGATGGGCTGTGAAGACGCGAAGGCCGATGACTGTACCTGTCGGTGTCAAAACCGGCGGATCTCGGGCAGGGGGTCCCGAACTATGCATCTAGGCGGATGGTAACAGGAGACAGGGGACACGATGTTTTTACCCAGGTTTGGGCCCTCTCGATGGAGGTAAAACCCTACTCCTGCTTGATTGATCTTGATGATATGAGTATTACAAGAGTTGATCTACCACGAGATCAGAGGGGCTAAACCCTAGAAGCTAGCCTATGGTATGATTGTTGTTCTTGGTCCTACGGACTAAACCCTCCGGTTTATATAGACACCGGAGGGGGCTAGGGTTACACAGAGTCGGTTACAAGGAAGGAGATCTACATATCCGTATTGCCAAGCTTGCCTTCCACGCCAAGGAGAGTCCCATCCGGACACGGGGCGAAGTCTTCAATCTTGTATCTTCATAGTCCAACAGTTTGGCTAAAGGATATAGTTCGGCTGTCCGGATACCCCCTAATCCAGGACTCCCTCAGTAGCCCCTGAACCAGGCTTCAATGACGATGAGTCAGGCGTGCAGATTGTCTTCGGCATTGCAAGGCGGGTTCCTCCTCCGAATACTTCATAAAAGATTTTGAACACGAGGAACGTGTCCGGCTCTGCAAAACAAGTTCCACATACAACTGTAGAGACAATAATATTTCCAAAAATCTAATCTGTTGACGTACCCCGTAGTGTGACATCACACCACAGCCAGGTCTTTATTCGAATCGTTTTTTATAACCAATCTCAGCGTGTTCCGCGAGGCGGTTTCCTTGGCACGTCTTGTCGAAGCAGAGATCGTGTTCCCTTTATTACGGGATTCCCATCAATACGGATGTGGGTAACCCAACCGCGCCATCAATTACGGCGCTTGGGGGATAAGCGAGTTTTACCAGGTTGGTGGGGGCGCATAGTTTCGTCCGCCCTTATAAAGGGATAAGGGTTTACCTTTTTCTACCCACGCCTTCTTCCTCATTGCTCATCCATTCCTGCGCACTTGAGCTCCAGCGCCCAAGTCTGCATCCTTCTCCTCAAACCTCTCCAAACATGTCCAGAGCGGGAGGCAAGTGGATGATCTCCTCCGTCACGGAGGGAGATGTCAAAAAGCTGAGGGGAGCCGGATACCTGTCCGAGGATATCGCACACCGGCTCCCAGATGAGGGGCAGCTCATCCCCACCCCCAGGCCCCATGAGAGGGTAGTATTCCTTACCCACTTCCTCCGCGGACTGGGATTTCCCATCCACCCATTTGTCTGGGGGCTTATGTTCTACTACGGCCTAGATTTTCACGATCTGGCCCCGAACTTCATCCTCAACATCTCGGCGTTTATCGTCGTGTGTGAGGCCCTCCTCCACATCAAGCCCCACTTCGGCCTATGGCTGAAAACCTTCAACATCAAACCGAAGGTGGTGGGCGGCTAGCAGGCGGAGTGCGGAGGCGCCATGGTGGAAAAAATGCCCAACGTCACATGGCTCGAGGGCTCCTATGTGGAGACCATAAAGGGGTGACAATCGGGGTGGTTCTACATCACCGAGCCGCGAGACACCAAACGGGCGGTGGCCCCCGAATTCCGATCCGGAATCCCCACGCGGCTCACCTCCTGGAAAGAGAAGGACCTGCCCTAGGGTAATCCGGTAGAGCTGACCGGACTCCAGACCTGTATCCAAAATATGATAAACAGGAAGCTCAAGCCTGTCAACATAGTCCAGGTCATGCTCATCCGCCGGATCTCCCGTGTCAACAACGGGCGTTCAATTTGTGGGAGTTTGACCCGGCCCAGCACCAGACTCTGAGCGAGCTCTTTGACACGACGCACAAGGACGTCTGGAGGGTGTTGTTTAAGAGCGCCGAGGTCCCCCCTCCACTTACCGAGGATCGCGGACTCAGCGCGCGGCACCAAGCCGGCGCGGTAAGCTCTTTTATCACTTATAGGGTATTCATTCTCCATAGTTTAACCATGTGCGGGATCTGAGCTCCCATGCCTTTGACAGGACTGGGTGGAGACATCAGGGCAGATTGACTGCCCGGACCCTCTGCGCGAAGACCCTACAGACGCTCTCCTGAAGGAGATGATGACTCCGGCTCCTTATGAGGTGTTGGAGAAGAAGATCCAGAAGAAGGCCACGGGAACCCGAAAGAGTTCCCGACGCCAGGTGGTATTGGACTCATCGTCCGATAACTCCGAGACGCACTCCTCTCGTGAAAATGAGGAGGAGGCAGGTAAAGGTCCTCCCCCTCCAGCCGAGGAATACAAGAAAAGGAAGGCCGCCCCAGCCGGGGAGGCCGGAGGGTCCAAGAAGGGAAGGACTCTCCTTCCGGACTGCTCCACCACCGCCGCCGACAGCGAAGACGAGTGGTTACCCAGGGCCAAGCCCCTGGCGAAGTCGTAAGTATTCGGATACCAGAGTAACTCGTGGCGTAGTTTAATTGCGCAGCTTCTCCTAATGCCGAATATGGTTATGTAGTCCGTCCCGAGCCCATATCGACGTATCTTCATTACACGGTTCTTTGGATCCATCGGCTATGAGTAGCGGATCACTTCCGACCGCCTCCACCCCTCGTCCTACGGACAACGCCGAGGTGTTGTCTCAAAGGGAACCAAGCCGAGGGGAGGTAGTCCTGGAGGCGCCTCAAGGCGACCGTCCGGACCCTGGGGGTAAAGGGAGCAAGACTCCCACGGGCTCCAAGTTTGGCCCTCAGCCGAACACCGCCCCGGAACCTCCAGTGGTTCCGGACTCCGGCAGGCGACGCCCTTCCAAGAGGGGCAAGCCGCCCGTGCCGGTGACCTCCGTCCATCCAGAGGCACTGGACAACCTGCTGGGAACGCTTCGTGACGCTTCCATCGATGAAGAGCACCGCACTATTATGAGTGCGGTGATCAAGAAGGTTCGGTCCGCCAAGAGCGGACTGACTGAAGCCTGTGCCAGCCTTCTAACAGGCTTTGAGGTATGTATTTAAAATATAGGAAAATATTACCGCATAGATAGTAGCCCCTGATGATTTGTTTGGTGTTAAAAAAGAAAAGCCGAATAGAGGATCAAAATAACATTTGCAAGAGTCTAATACAAGTATGTCTATATGCGTATGCAGGTTTGGTGCTGACCTCTGCTGCACAGACTGCGGAGGTCGCCATACTGAAGCAGAACCTCGAGCGGTCCGAGGAAGAGCTCGGCCTTGCCAAGAGGCAGCTCGAGGAGAACAAAGGTAAGTAATACCTTGTCTAGATATATATATAGAGAGAGAGAAAAAAGGATGTGGTTGGAAAATGATGGGATCATCAGGGATGTGCCAGGGGCCACGACCGAGGTGGCGACCTTGAAGCAAGCGCTGTCCGAGACCGAAAACAAAGCGGCCAAGGAGCGCACCGAGCGGGAGAAACAAGAGGCACGGGTGGGCGAGGTGCAGCGAGAGCTCCAGGCTCTCGTGAAGAAGCACGAGACTTTGGAGCTTGACTCAAAGACGCGGGAGTATGAGCTTGCCACAGCCCTCGAGAACACAAAGCATGCCAGGGCCGAAGCCCAAAGGGCCCTCCAGGAAATTGAGGCGATGAAGAAGATAGCGACGGGTAAGGCATTCATTATGCAAAGCAAGCATGTGAAAGTAAATTACTTGTTACTTTCCCGAGTCCGGAGCTCTCCAGGAGCATTCGCAGATTTGCCCCGCAGCGCGTCGGATGCCGCAAAGTACTACCAGGCCAAGGAGGGAAGCTCGACGGAGAAGTTGTTCTGGTCTCAGTATACTGGGACCGAACACCCGAAGCCTATGAGCGACCAGCTGAAGCAACTGGTCGAGCTACACAAGGCGGCCAAACAGTCCATGAGGGGTGTCGGTGTCAAAACCGGCGGATCTCGGGTAGGGGGTCCCGAACTGTGCGTCAAGGTCGGATGGTAACAGGAGACAAGGGACACTTTGTTTTACCCAGGTTTGGGCCCTCTCGATGGAGGTAAAACCCTACTCCTGCTAGATTAATATTGATGATATGGGTAGTACAAGAGTAGATCTACCACGAGATCAAGGAGGCTAAACCCTAGAAGCTAGCCTATGGTATGATTGTGTATGATGATGGTTGTCCTACGGACTACAACCCTCTGGTTTATATAGACACCGGATAGGGTTAGGGTTACACAGAGTCGGTTACAATGGTAGGAGATCTTGAATATCCGCACACCTAGCTTGCCTTCCACGCCCAGGAAAGATCCTTCCGGACACGGGACGAAGTCTTCAATCTTGTATCTTCATAGTCCTGGAGTCCGGCTGAAGGTATAGTCCGGCTATCCGAACACCCCCTAATCCAGGACTCCCTCAGTAGCCCCTGAACCAGGCTTCAATGACGACGAGTCCGGCGCGCAGATTGTCTTCGGCATTGCAAGGCGGGTTCCTCCTCCAAGTTCTTCAAGAAGATTGTAAACACAAAAAATAGTGTCCGGCTCTGCAAAATAAGTTTCCACATATTGCCATATAGAGAATAATATTAACACAAATCAAATCTGCTGACGTATTCCGTAGTGCGTCATAACACTGCGGCCAAGCTCTTTATATAAATTGTTCTCATTGTTCCACCTCAGCGTGTTTAGCGAGGCGGTTTCCTTGGCACGTCTTGTCAAAGCAGAGATAGTGTGCCCCTTTTAACGGGATTCTCATCAATACAGACATGGGTAACCCAGTCGTGCCCGTTAGCACGTTTTGCCTTAATTAAAGGCTAGTCCAAGACGGTTATGGGGAGGGCTCTTGGTATTCTACCTCTTATAAACAGACCAAGACCCTGTTCCCTTCTTCTACTCTTAAAACGAGTTCGCCCGTCGCCTCGAGTTCCAACACCCTAGGCTTCCAGATTCCGGGCGCACCGAACCTTCGACAATGTCCAGTTCCAACCTCCAAGGCCGATGGATGCCCTCCTCCATCACGGAGGAGGACGTATTAAGGTTGTGGGAAGCTAAATTCCTGACCGGCGAGATTTCGCACAGGTTGCCTGTTCAAGGACAGGTGATCCCTAGCCCTCAGCCCGGTGAGAGTGTGGTATTCGTATCCCACTTCCTTCGGGGATTAGGCTTCCCAATGGATCCCTTTGTAAGGGGGCTGATGTTTTATTATGGGCTGGAATTCCACGACTTAGCTCCGGAGTCCATCCTCCACATCTCCTCGTTCGTTGTTGTGTGCGAAGCGTTCCTCCGTGTTACCCCTCACTTCGGATTATGGCTCAAGACCTTCAAAGTAGAACCGAAGATGATCGAGGGGCGCCACGCAGAGTGCGGAGGCGCTGCTATAAAAAGAAATGCCAATGCTCCATGGCCCGAGGGCGCTTTTCAAGAGGAGCTTGGCTTGTGGCAACAGGAGTGGTTCTATATCACCGCCCCTCAGGGCATCGCATGGGTGGCGCCTCCTGCCTTTCGCTCGGGTCCCCCACCGCGGTTAGCGTCGTGGATCAACACAGGGTTAGATCGGAGTCTGCCCAAAGACGTACTTCTGCTGCAGGGCCGCATTAAGGATCTCTTGGAAGGAGACCTCAACCTGGTCAAGGTGACACAAGTCATGCTGATTCGCCGGACACTGCCCGGCCAACGTCACCCCCTTCGTCTGTGGGAGTTCAATCCAGAGGGACCGCGAGTTCTCCATGATTTTATGGGCGCGACGCCCGCGAAGATGTATAAACTGTTCTTCGGATCACAAGAAGTGAGTCCGGATTTGACCGAGGACGTGGGTTTAAGCCGCAATCGCCCGGATACTCAAGTAAGTGACCTTGTGCCCGGACCTTCTATCTGCATAATTGACTTGCTCTTAACAGCGCCTCTCCTTTTAAGCAGGAGTGGATAGCGAAGGCGAAGCTGATCAGGTGTCCGGCTCCCCTTCCCGAAACCAGGCTGGATCCCGTGCTAGTCAGGATGCTGGAGGTAGTGCCTTTGGAGGGAAATAAGGGGGAGGACAAGGAAACCATGGCCTCCTCGAAAGAGGCCATTCCGAAGGGGGGAATCGACAATTCCCCTCCTAAGGGAAAGAAAAGGGCCGCCTCTGACGACCCGAAGACCGTAGCCTCGAAGTGGGGGAAAGAATCCTTGTCAGAGGGCCCGACGCCGGGGAGCCCCTCGGCTGAACTAAACCCTCAAAGGGACCAGCTCTCCAGCGAGCCGTAAGTAGAAGAAGAGTTTTTATTTTAAGAGAAATCCTTGATTTATATCTGAGAAGTTTTAACCGAAACCTTACTTTGTAGTTCGGACCTCAGCCCTTCTCAGCAGAGCTCGTCCTGGGGGGATCTTCTTCCGGAGATGATGGAGAGCGGAATGCCTCCTCCTTCTGTACCGCCTAGCAAGGCGGGCGACGCTGAAGTGTCGTCGCAGAGGATTTCTCCGGATCCTACAGGGGCGGAAGGTGGCCATGTGGCCTCCAGAGGTTCTCCTCGTCCGGCCTTTGAGGGAGGCCATGGGACGAGTCCGGCACCATCTGGTGTTCAGACGGAGGAGCTAAAGATTCTGCTGGGGCGAGCCTCTGTCTCAGAGGAGCATCGTGCATTGATGAGCACGGTGATTGAAAAGATTTCATCCGCAGAAAGCGGATTGCACGAGGCCGTCAAAAGTTTACTAACGGGCCTTGAGGTACGTTTTAAATAATGTACACTTGTGTTAGTTGCACATAAGTAAAGTGCGCCCTGTGTAGATAGTAGCCCCTGAGACTCTGTGCGTTGTTAAAATTGACGGCGCGTAGAGGATCTTAATCCCAGGTCCTTTAAGTGGCACCTTTATATGTAGGTGGCGGATTGGCCGGAGTCAAGCCGGACTGGTGAATTTGCCGAACTGAAGCGACAACTTGATGAGGCAGAAGCCGACATCGCGCTTGTTAACAAGTGGTTTGATGATGCTCAAGGTATTGAAATCATCGGGCGATGGTTAGTAAGAGGAGTTTTATGTCAATATCTTACCGTGTGTATGCTTAACGCAGATGGTGTGGCCGCCGTGGAGGGTCTTAGGGCCGAACTTGCCCGAGTGAAGGAACAAGCCAGGAAAAGCGATGTGGCTGCCGTGAAAGCCCTCGAAGAGCTGAAAGCCGAACAGGCTGCCCATTGCCGAAGCAAGGAGGAGATGGTTGATATGGCCGTAAAGTTAAAGAGTGCTACTGACCGTTGCAAGCTTCTTGAAGAAGAGGGTCGGGCGAGGCAAACGAACTTAGAGAAGGTTGTTGCTGACGCCAGGGATGCCCGCTCTATAATGAGAGCGGCAAAGGAAGAGCTGCGTCAAGCCGGACAAATTGCGGATGGAAAGCCCTTCTCGCTGCGGAGAAAATTTTGTGATCCGAAGTTTGCCCCGTTAGACCGGATGTGGAGTGTAGAGGACACCTATCTAGATTTGGCGGCTAGTGCTGTTGATGCGACCGAACACTTTCGAGATAAAAAGGATCATGAAGTGGAGAAGCTTTTTTGGTCGCAATTCCTCAATCCAGAGCGTCCACTGGCAGTGGACGATCGCCTGGCCCAATGGGCCGAACTGAATAGGTTGTCCGGGCTCGCCATGAAGTACGTCATGGATCATCTGTGTCCGGGGAGATCGAAGCCGAAGAGTTATTTCAGCTTGGTGCAGCAATTTCTAGACGTGGTGCCACGTGTCGATGCTATGAAGAGGTCAGCGTGCATAGAGGGCGCTCGGCTGGCTCTTGCCCATGTCAAGACATGCTGGGCAGATATGGAGCCCACCATTGTTGCGTCCCGGGATTCGGATAAAAGCCGAATACCTTCCGAGCACTATTTTAAGGAAGTCCTCGAAGGCGCTCGCGTAATAGAGACGCAGTGCTCGAAGGATGCTATATTATGATAGCATATGTAATCATAAAACAGTTTTTTGATAAATTGTAGTGGCATTTTTTAGACTTGTGCCTTCAAGTATTAAGAACACCTCCTGTGCGGCCGTTTTAATATATAAATTCTGAAAGATTGCAGTCGTTGGCTTCAGCCCCCACGCACATAGTGCGGGGGTGCACGCAGAAGACGCATTTTCACACTTAACCCAACGTCTTGGTCCTACAAAGGAGGTGATAGCACAGCGGGCTAGGCAACCAGACTATAATGCTTTAACACTTTCACTTAGCCATAGGAGCTTGACAGTGGGACTCTTTGGGTAGCCCCTTAGTGGCGACTACGCTTGCCCGAACTCGGGGCGCATACGTGCCTGACCGAGAAACGACCCTTCGTCAAAGCGGAGGAATCCGATAAATTCCTATAAGTCATCGAGTGGCGACCAGTCTCGCGCTACATCAGGACAGTCAATTTTTGGCTTTCTCTACTGAGGTGCTCGCCCGGCCGAACCGGGGCACAATCGCAGTAGTTCTCCTGGTGCTACCTTAGCCAATAGAACGGAACGTAAGGTAGCCGAACTCAGGAGCCGGGCAACCCAACATTTGACCAAAGACATGATTCGGAGCTGATGCATATAGTGCCAAAACTCGCGACGCCGAACACTCCCTAAGGTGTTCGGTCTTTATGAGTGCGGGTGAAACAACACCCTTTATTAAAAAAAAAAAGAGCCCCTAGTGTCCAGGTACGAGCAAAAATTCTGGCGTGGCCACATGCCAAAACGCCAGCCTCCTCCTTGGTTATAGTAGAAAAAACCAGGGGATGTATAGCAGCAAGAGACGGTAAAAAAGGTTTTCGCAGGGTCTTAATCTAAAAAGAATCCTTAGGACGGGTCCCTACTGCATGTCTGCGCCTGTGTCTCCGCTGTGCCATGTCCTGGACGGGCGCCGCACGACGTTCATCTGTAAAAGAGAGGAACTGAATTGAAAATGGGTCGTGCGGAACAAAAAGATAATAAACAAAATATAAAGTAAAAAATATATAAAGTTGAGCTTTATTGTCTCTGCGTATAGCCCCCGGTACGGGGGTATATGGTGTTTTAAGCCTGCGTTGATGATGGACTTGTGCCGAACTCATTTAGTCCGGGTCCGTGGCCTTTAATGACTTATATCGAAAAAGTCTTTTGGCTGGTGAGGCCACTTTATTGTGCGGTTGTTTAAGCGGCCGCGCAATCCTCCGTTTGGAGGAGGCGTATTTTAGTACGCTCCCTTTAAAGAGATGATGCCTCGTGGACCGGGCATCTTAAGCGTGAGAGATCCATAGTGCAGTATTGCGTTAAAGCGAGCGAAAGCTCCGCGTCCCATTAGTGCTTGATAGCGACTTGAAAACGGGACGACATGGAAGGTCAGCTTTTCGCGACGGAAGTTATTGGCAGAGCCAAATATGACTTCAAGCCGGAGAAAACCAATACAATGGGTGTCCGGGCCCGGTGCTACCCCTTGAAAGGAGGTTTTGCTGTGGCGGATTCTTGCTGGGTTTATGCCCATGCGGTGGATTGTATCCTGATATATCAGGTTTAGTCCACTGCCGTCGTCCATAAGGACATTGGTAAACGGGAATCCGTCAATTATTGGATCGAGTATCAGGGCAGTCCGGCCTGCGTTTTTGATATTTCTACAATAATCTAGCTGATAAAAAATGATTGGTTTTAATAACCAGTGGCGGGACTCCTGAGGGATAGGTTTTATTGTGTGTACCTTTATGGGTGCCACACGTTTTGTTACGTGAAGTGAGTTCACTGTTTTAACTTCTTGTGGGAAGTTCTTTTGTTTCCTGGTGTTCTGCTTCTGGGGCTCGTCCTCATCTTCGCTTGGTGTATCGAGCCCCTTGTGTTCGGCGTTAAGCCTTCCGGATTGTTTAAAAACCCAACAGTCTCTGTGGGTGTGATTAGCAGGCTTCCCAGGAGTACCGTGTATCTGACATATTCTGTCCAGGATTCTGTTTAAGCTGGACGGATCATTCCTATTGTCCTGAAGGGGTGGTTTTGTCTGATTATGCCATGAGCCTTTGAATCCGGCATTGACTGTCGTGCTCTTCGGACTTTTTTCTTTGGTTCGGCGACGGTCCTTATTTCGTCGCGGTTTTCCGTTTCCATCCCTGATTTCGGATGTACTTGGGTCGCTGGGGCTGCATCTTGCCAACCAGTTGTCCTCTCCTGCGCAAAAGCGGGTCATGAGGCTTGTGAGTGCGGCCATTGTTCTTGGCTTTTCCTGGCCGAGGTGTCTGGCGAGCCATTCGTCTCGGACATTATGCCTGAAAGCTGCTAAGGCTTCGGCGTCCGGACAATCCACTATCTGATTCTTTTTAGTAAGGAATCTGTTCCAGAACTGCCGAGCTGATTCTCCGGGCTGTTGAGTTATGTGACTGAGATCGTCTGCGTCCGGGGGGGCGGACATAGATCCCTTGAAAATTTGCTCGGAAAGCATCCTCGAGCTCTTCCCAACTTCCAATTGTATTTTTGGGAAGGCTTTTAAGCCAGTGCCGGGCTGGCCCTTTAAGCTTAAGGGGTAAATATTTGATGGCGTGGAGATCATCTCCTCTAGCCATATGTATGTGGAGGATATAATCCTCGATCTAGACTCCGGGGTCTGTTGTTCCATCGTACGCCTCTATGTTGACGGATTTGAATCCCTCTGGAAATTCATATTCCAGGACCTCATCGGTGGAACATAGGGGGTGTGCGGCGCCCCTGTATTTGGGTGTGCCGGATTCTGATAATGGCTTTTTTGCATTGCTTGTGAGAGCTTGCTTTCTTGGCCCATAAATGGACCTGGCTGGGCCATGATGCGAGTCTTTAATTGGGTCGCATGCCGCATTGAGTGCGGCGCCGCTTGCCGTTTTATGGTGGCCGTGGGGTCGTTTATCCGACCGTGTGGCTTTTTTATTTTTTGAATGCGAGGGCTCTTGGGCCTCTTGGTCGAGTTCGGGCAGTAGTTTTCTCTTCGGATAGCTTTTAGTGCGGCGGCTGCTGCCGTATTTGTCTGCGGTCTTGATTACCTTGCTCCATCTTATTCTGAGTGCATCTTCCGCCGTCTTTAGCTTCCGCTTCTGCTTTTTCAGGCTGCGTGTTGTGGCAACGAGCCTTTCGTGGAGATTCTTCTGCTCCATGGTCTTATCCGGCGTGAGATCGTCCGGAGTTCTGTTATGGCCGGGGGAGGGCTGTCTGTCCTCTCTATCCGCGTTGCCCTGTTCGGACGGTTGCTCTGAGGCATGCTCGTCGTCTACCAGCTCATCCTACTCTATGGCTGGGTCTTGATTGAGGCGGGGCTTGGCTCGGCGTTTTCGTCGCCGCTTTGATTGCTTTTCGGGGGGTTTATCCTTTTTTCGTCCCCTTTTTCCTCGTTGTCGTTTCCTTTAGGGGTATCCACCATGAATACATTGTGAGATGGGGTGGCGGTCCAGCGCGCTACAGGTACTGGTTCCTGTTCGTCTCCATCTTCGTCGTCCATACCGTCGAAGTCTTCGGATCCGAAGTCAAGTATGTCGGTTAAATCATCGACAGTGGCTATTAAGTGGGTGGTGGGTGGGCTTTGAATTTCTTCGTCGTCCGAATCCCAACCTCGCAGACCGTGATCCGGCCTGGGCTCTCCTGATAAAGAAAGAGACTTGAGAGAATTCAGGATATCACCGAAAGGTGAGTGCTGAAAGATGTCCGCGGCGGTGAACTCCGTTATAGGCGCCCAATCGGATTCGATCGGCAGGGGCACGGGAGGTCCGGAGTTCGGAGAAGAATCCGACTCCTTGGAGTCATGGGCCGTGCGGAGTGCGGGGCTGGCGTTCGGCTCGATCGCCTTCAAGATCGCAGCCCCCGAGGTGACTTCCAACCGTTCATCCTCAACGAACGCAGCAGGCTCCGGGTCGAGGATCGGAGCTGGTGCGTGTGCGGCCTCCAGGGCACTATTCGGAGGCAGAGCTATATCATGCCCCTCGAGGTAGTGCGGCGCGCTTGGCTATGGCTCGAACCCGTCGAAGATCAAGTCTCCGCGGATATCTGCCGTGTAGTTTAAGCTTCCAAACCTGACTTGATGGCCAGGGGCGTAGCTTTCGATCTGCTCCAGACGACCAAGCGAATTGGCCCGCAGAGCGAAGCCGCCGAAGACGAAGACTTGTCCGGGGAGGAAAGTATCACCCTGGACCTCATCGTTGTTGATGATCAAAGGAGCCATCGGTCCTAAAAGCGACGACACAGAGGAACTCTCAATGAAAGCACCAATGTCGGTGTCAAAACCGGCGGATCTCGGGTAGGGGGTCCCGAACTGTGCGTCAAGGTCGGATGGTAACAGGAGACAAGGGACACTTTATTTTACACAGGTTCGGGCCCTCTCGATGGAGGTAAAACCCTACTCCTGCTAGATTAATATTGATGATATGGGTAGTACAAGAGTAGATCTACCACGAGATCAAGGAGGCTAAACCCTAGAAGCTAGCCTATGGTATGATTGTGTATGATGATGGTTGTCCTACGGACTACAACCCTCCGGTTTATATAGACACCGGATAGGGTTAGGGTTACACAGAGTCGGTTACAATGGTTGGAGATCTTGAATATCCGCACGCCTAGCTTGCCTTCCACGCCAAGGAAAGATCCTTCCGGACACGGGACGAAGTTTTCAATCTTGTATCTTCATAGTCCTGGAGTCCGGCTGAAGGTATAGTTCGGCTATCCGAACACCCCCTAATCCAGGACTCCCTCAAGGGGCCTTATAGTCCGGATGTGGCCTGACGACTCCCTTCCCAACAGCTACTTCGGCCTGGTGAGGCGTCTTGTGGATGCCTACCCACGGCTGGAAGTCATAAAGCGGTCCGTCTGCATCGAAGGTGCACGCCGGGCTTTCGCCCGTGCGAAGGTGCACTGGGCCAAGATGGACGCCGAGAAGGAGGGGCCGCCGCAGGGCAAGGAGCATCGCCACCCTGAAATGTATTATGAGGGTGTCCTGAAGGGTGCCCGTCTTGTGGCGGACAAGTGTGTGAAGGATGTAATTTTTGAACGAACTTGCTCGTGTGATCCTGTATTATGAAAACTTGTTCATATGCGCTATGCAACGCTTGTTTGAATTTAAAATATTACCTTTTGTGTGGCGGTTTATCAAATCTGAAAGATGGCCAGTCGTCGACTTCTGCCCCCATGCCACGACTGCTGGGGTGTTCGGGATAAATCTGAGCACTCTTTTTCCCATTGTTGGGTCCTTCGAGGGAGGTGCTCAGCGCAACGAACAAGGCAATCGGACTATAATGCTTTATCACTTTCACTTAGCCATAGAAGTCTACAATTTTAAATTTTGGCGAAGCCCCTAGTGTTCGGAAGGCCGAATTCGGGGCGCTATACACGCCTAAGCCGGACAAAGCCGACTCCTCGCCCTAAGCGGCATAAGTCTTTAGGGACTCGAGACCTCTCGAACAGCGACCAGCTCTCGCCTTATCATGACAGTCAGTTTTAGCTTTCTCTACTGAGGTGCTTGCCCAGATGAACCGGGGCATAATCGCAGTAGTTCTCCCAGTGCTACCTTAGCCGATATAGTGGAACGTAAGGTACCAAAACATGGGAGCCGGGCAAACCCAACTATTGACCCAAGACATGATTCGGAGCTGATGCATATAATGCTATAAGTTCGGGGTGCCGCACTGTCGAAAGTGTTCGGACTTCTCACACCGTATTATGGGGTACTTAAGCCCCTGGCGCATTGGCCGTACCAGAGTGTACGGGTGCTGAATGTCATAAATGAACATAAATATAAAAAGGAATAGAGAATGTGATAATAGACTAGTGCTATCCATTGTTTATTCAAAAGGGTGCGTTGAAGCATAATGATACAAGTAGTGCGATAAGCAGGAAATAGGACTATTTGACATGTCCACTCCAAGGGCAAGCTGCAGAATGGTATTTAAAGCAAGTATTTTGCTCGTTATCAGAGACCACCTGGGAGTTCCATGGTGCGACGTAGCTTTCTGCCTCCTTGGTTGTTGTATCGTGTGTCCGGCAATCGTATTGCCGGACGGGGCTTCCAGAGAGTAAAGTCCTGAAAGAGAGAAAAAAAATAACAGATTGGGAAGCCCCTAGTGCGGTTCCGCGTTTTGGGGCGTGCCGTAGTCGTGCCCCCCTATGCCGATGGTATTTTCAATGTGTAATTATGTACGCCTGGCACAGATTTCGTCGTTTGGCTGGAACTGGGGTGGGGTCCGCATTGCTATGCGAGCTCGGAACGTGCCAGGCGGTCTTGTTGTAGATTACTCCGGGCGCGCTTGACGGTGTCCGGGTGTTTGATCGTCGAACTGGTTGATTGCCTTAAGAGGCTGCTTTGCGCTTCTGCTACGAGGGCCGCAGTGTGCTCCTCCGTGCGAAGAGAGCGTTCTGTGTCTCCATTGACTGTAATGACCCCTCGAGGTCCTGGCATCTTGAGCTTGAGGTATGCATAATGCGGTACCGCATTGAACCTTGCAAATGCGGTTTGCCCGAGCAGTGCGTGATAGCCACTGCGGAACGGGACTATATTGAAGATTAACTCCTCGCTTCGGAAGTTATCCGGGGATCCGAAGGCCACTTCTAGTGTGACTGAGCCTGTGCAATGGGCCTCTACACCTGGTATGACGCCTTTGAAGGTCGTTTTTGTGGGTTTGATCCTTGAGGGGTCTATACCCATTTTGCGCACTGTGTCCTGATAAAGCAGGTTCAGGCTGCTGCCACCGTCCATAAGGACTCGAGTGAGGTGAAATCCATCTATGATTGGGTCTAGGACCAGTGCGGCGAATCCGCCGTGACGGATACTAGTGGGGTGGTCCCTGCGATCGAAGGTGATCGGACAGGAGGACCATGGGTTGAACTTTGGGGCGACTGGCTCTAACGCATATACGTCCCTTAGCGCACGCTTCCGCTCCCTCTTGGGGATGTGGGTTGCGTATATCATGTTCACCGTCCGCACTTGTGGGGGGAACCTCTTCTATTCTCCGGTGTTCGGCGTCCGGGGCTCCTCCTCGTCATCGCTATGTAGCCCCTTATCCTTGTTTTTGGCATTTAACTTGCCGGCCTGCTTGAACACCCAACATTCTCTGTTGGTGTGATTGGCTGGCTTGTCGGGGTGCCATGTATTTGACACGAGCGATCGAGTATTCGGTCCAAACTGGACGGGCCCAGAGTGCTTCTTTTGAATGGCTCTTTCCGATGACCGGGTTTAGAGCCTCTGAATCCGGCATTGACTGACGTATCCTCGGTATTGTCGTTGTTGATACGACGCTTGTGTTTGTTGCGACGTGACCGGCCATTGCTATCCTTGGTATCCGAAGTACCAGGGTTCTTTGATATGTTATTGCTGCGAGCCAGCCAGCTGTCCTCTCCTGTGCAAAAGCGGGTCATGAGTGTCGTGAGGGCTGCCATAGATTTTGGCTTTTCCTGGCCCAATTGCCGGGATAGCCACTCATCGCGGATGTTATGCTTAAAAGCTGCTAGGGCCTCTGCATGCGGACAGTCGACGATTTGATTTTTCTTGGTTAGGAACCGTGTCCAGAATTGCCTGGCCGATTCCTCTGGCTGCTGAATTATGTGGCTCAAGTCATCGGCATCTGGTGGTCACACATAAGTGCCCTGGAAGTTGTCGAGGAATGCGGCTTCCAGATCTTCCCAACAGCCAATGGATTCTGCTGGCAAGCTGTTCAGCCAATGCCGAGCTGGTCCTTTGAGTTTGAGTGGAAGGTATTTGATGGCGTGTAGATCATCACCGCGGGCCATGTGGATATGCAGGAGGTAGTCCTTGATTCATACCGCAGGATCTGTTGTACCATCGTATGATTCGATATTTACGGGTTGAACCCCTCTGGGATTTGGTGATCCATTACTTCGTTTGTGAAGCATAGGGGGTGTGTGGCGCCTCTGTACTGGGCTATATCACGACGCAACTCATATAAGTCTTGTCCGCTGTGTTCGGCCCGACCGGATTTACTTTTACTGTATCCGGCGTGACGGTTATCGTCTCACGTAGTGGCGCGCCCTCGTGATTCGTAGATCGATATTGCGTGTTTTGCTTTGTCCTCCAATACGTCTCGCAGGTCTAGCGTATTTCCTTGTGCCTTTTTATTTGAGTCGCGCCGGGGTGCGGGCTGGGCCTTCGGCAAAAATTCTGCTCTGCCGCGGCCACGAGGTGGCCGATCAGCCGCGTCATACGCTGGAGATGTGGGTTTTAATGCTTCCTCCTCCTGTCGGGGTAGCAACCTGCGCTTTGGGTAACTCTTGGAGGGGCGTTCGAGTTCATATTCCTCGGCCGCAAGGACTTCAGTCCATCTGTCAGCTAGCAAATCTTGATTAGCTCGAAGCTGCTGTTGCTTTTTCTTAAGGCTATTTGCCGTGGCTATAAGCCAGCGCTCTTGTTCGACGGGATCCTCAGTCACGACAAATTCGTCATCGTCGAGGCTTGCCTCGTCTTCGGAGGGAGGCATGTAATTGTCATCCTCCACCTCTCCATTTGCCGCTCTCTCAGGAGGGCTCGCTTCTCCATCCTCCTGCTCTGAATCTTGTTGGAGGGGATTGTCGTTATCTTCGGCACTGTCTGGAGTGTTATTATCTCCTATGCCGGTATCACCGCTTTTGCTTTGGCGAGACTTAGAGCGGCGCCGCTGACGCCGGCGCTTGGGTTGCTTCTTGGAGGGGTCATCCCCCGTTGTCCCGTCGCCATTGCCTTCTTTGGGTGTGTCCACCATATATATATCATATGATGAGGTGGCTATCCAGTGCCTTGTGGGTAGTGGTTCCTGTTCGTCTCTTGCATCATCGTCCATACCGTCGATGTCTTCGGAGTCGAAGTCGAGCATGTCGGTCATATCATCGACAGTGGCTACTAAGTGGGTGGTGGGTGCACGGCGAATTTCTTCGTCATCCGCATCCCAATCCTGTCGGACATAGTTCGGCCAGGTTTCTCCTGACAAGGAGAGGGACCTTAATGAGTTCAGTATGTCGCTGAAGGGAGAGTGCTGAAAGATATCCGCGGAGGTGAACTCCATGATCGGCGCCCAGTCGGATTTGATAGGCACGGGCGCAGGCGGTTCGGAGTCCGTGGCCGGAGAAGAATCCGGCAGTTTGGCTCACGGCTCTCATGAAGGGTAAGGTCAGTACTCGGCTCGATCGCTGCTGAGAACGCGGCCTCCGTGGCGGGGTCTATCCACCCGTTCATAGATGGCGCAATAGGATCCGGATTGAGGGTCGGAGCGGTTGCCAGTGCGGTCTCCTGAACACTGTCCGATGGCAGAGCTAAATCATGCTCATCGTGACCGTGCGGCGCACTCGGCAGGGGCTCGAATCCGTCGAAGATCAAGTCTCCGCGGATGTCGGCCGTGTAGTTTAAGCTTCCAAACTTGACCTGGTGGCTAGGGGAATAACTCTCGATCTGCTCCAGATGGCCAAGCGAGTTGGCCCGCAGTGCGAAGCCGCCGAATACAAAGATCTGTCCGAGGAGAAAAGTATCACCCTGGACTGCATCACTATCGATGATCGAAGGAGCCATCAAGCCTAATGATGATGACACAGAGGAACTCTCAATAAAAGCACCAATATCGGTGTCAAAACCGGTGGATCTCGGGTAGGGGGTCCCGAATTGTGCGTCTAGGCGGATGGTAACAGGAGACGGGGGACACGATGTTTTTACCCAGGTTCGGGCCCTCTCGATGGAGGTAAAACCCTACTCCTGCTTGATTGATCTTGATGATATGAGTATTACAAGAGTTGATCTACCACGAGATCAGAGGGGCTAAACCCTAGAAGCTAGCCTATGGTATGATTGTTGTTCTTGGTCCTACGGACTAAACCCTCTGGTTTATATAGACAACGGAGGGGGCTAGGGTTACACAGAGTCGGTTACAAGGAAGGAGATCTACATATCCGTATTGCCAAGCTTGCCTTCCACGCCAAGGAGAGTCCCATCCGGACACGGGACGAAGTCTTCAATCTTGTATCTTCATAGTCCAACAGTCCGGCTAAAGGGTATAGTCCGGATGTCCGGATACCCACTAATCTAGGACCCCTTATGTCTGGATACCCCCCTCTACCGTCAGCAGATTAGATTCGTCATTGAAGCCAGGTTCAGGGGCTACTGAGGGAGTCCTGGACTAAGGGGTCCTCGGGCATCCGGCCTATTATCAATGGGTCGGACTGATGGGATGTGAAGACGCGAAGACCGAAGATTGTACCCGTGTGCGGATTGGACTCTCCTTGGCGTGGAGGGCAAGCTTGGCGATCAACTATGAAGATTCCTTCCTATGTAACCGACTCTATGTAACCCTAGATCCCCCCGGTGTCTATATAAACCGAAGGGTGTAGTCCGGAAAGGACATACTCATTACCATAGTCATACAGGCTAGACTTCTAGGGTTTAGCCATAACGATCTCGTGGTAGATCAACTCTTGTAACACCCATATTCATCAAAGATCAATCAAGCAGGAAGTAGGGTATTACCTCCATAGAGAGGGCCCAAACCTGGGTATACATCGTGTCCCCTGTCTCCTGTAACCATCAACCTTAGACGCACAGTTCGGGGCCCCCTACCCGAGATCCGCCGGTTTTGACACCGACAGTAGCCATGTCTCAAGTGTGTCATATGAAATGTCAGTAAGGAGAGATGTCACCTCGGTTTCGAGAGCTCTATCTCGTGCTCATGTCATCGGTCCTCTTGGCACTTGGTGAGACGATGGTAGGTCCATGGGGATGACCATCAGATGCTTTGCATCACCATGCGTTACAACGGGAAAAAATATCACACCCCCCTAAATCAATAACCATGACTAAAGACCCCAATAGGTCCACATCCTTTATTTCAACACATGGCATCCCATATGTGTTGCCAATTATCCTCTGTCCCACCCTCGCCGGCGGTGGCCTCAGTGATCCCAAGATCACAACTTGTTGCAATGTTGTCAATCCTAAGGCGTCTCTCTCTTGGCATAAGAAATGTGATGTTTTTTTCCTGTGAGGTTTTGATGAGGCGTGCATGTGTGGTTATAGATGGGGTTTTTCGTCTCCAATCCTATTTTGCTTAGGTGTTCACTTCTAATCCGGGTCCGTACCGCTACGAAAGAGAAAAGGATCGAGTGCTATTGATTAAGTTTGCACCCTAAATAGCATTTTAAATGGTTAACATGTAAAATAACATCATATTAAGATTCTACACATCTTTCTAATCAAACTCCATATATAACACGTTGATTTGGAGTTACGGTTTAAAAGTTATGGATATATTTAAAAAGCATTTGACATTTAGTGTGGGTTGATTAACCCAAATATCGGGGGTCTGTGAAAGCAAAAATCTGACTTAAAACTTGTCTGCGGGTTGATCATCAGAACCATTAGGCGGGTTTATGCAAAAGCAAAAATCTGACTTAAAACTAAACTGTGGGTCGATTATCAGAAATATCAAGGGGGTTTCTGCAAAATAGCATGACGAACTAAGAATGTCACCTCACTTTGTTAATAAAAAATAGGTATAGACTTGGTTCGAATGAATGGACCCTCCAAAATTTAAAATCCCTATGGGGGTGCTTTCCTGCACTAAAATTTCATAGGATTCCTATCAAGAGGCTAAACCTCTACGAGAAATTATGTTGAGTCTAGTACTTTCACTTCACTCTTTAAATAGAATCTGTGTGTTTTCCGTATGGCGCAACCAAGAAACTTGTACTATAGATCACACTTGTTTCCGATCTCTAGGTGTCATGGCATCATATTTTTACAATTCTTTTCTACCGATGTGTTTTTCATTCATGCGAAGCAAAGAGTTCCTAATGTAAATATGCACATGTCGCCCCCACGCACACACAGAATGTCATGCATAGTCGTCTACCCACATAATTTCTGTTGAAAATTGGCATTTTGGATATTGTTTCTTTGGATTGATGAGATTTGACTTCGTTGAGTATATACTTGTATAGCAAAAATTTATATCAAGGCCTTCTTGTTGGGGAACATAGCATGCAATTTTAAAAAAAATCATACGATCACGCAAGATCTATCTAGGAGATGCATAGCAACAAGAGGGGGAGAGTATGTCCACGTACCCTCGTAGACCGAAAGCGGAAATGTTAGGTTAACGCGGTTGATGTAGTCGAGCGTCTTCATGATCCAACCGATCTAGTACCAAACGTACGGCACCTCCAAGTTCAGCACACGTTCATCTCGATGACGTCCCTCGAACACTTGATCTAGCAGAGGGTCAAGGGAGAGTTTCGTCAGCACGATGGCCTGGTGAGGGTGATGGTGATGTGATCCGCGCAGGGCTTCGCCTAAGCACTACGATGCAATGACCGAAGGAGTAAACTGTGGAGGGGGCACCGCACATGGCTAAGAGACTAACTGTTGTGCTATGGGGTGCCCCCCTACCCACGTATATAAAGGAGGGGAGGAGGAGGCTGGCCACCAAGGGGGTGTGCCATGGGGGGAGTCCTACTAGGACTCCACTCCTAGTAGGATTCCCTTCCCCCCTTTCCTTTCTCATCGGAGGGGGAAAAGGAAGGAGAGGAAGAGGGAGAGGGAAAGGGGGTCGCGCCCCCTCCTCCTTGTCCTATTCAGACTCCCTTGGAGGGGGCACACGCCACCCCTTGCGGGCTCCCTCTCTCTCCACTAAGGCCCATGTAGGCCCAATACTTCCCCGGGGGATTCTGTAACCCCTCGGTACTCCGAAATATATCCAAACCTTTCTGAAACCATTCGGTGTCTGAATATCATCGTGCAATATATCAATCTTTACCTCTTGACCATTTTGAGACTCATTGTCATGTCTATGATCTCATTCGGGACTCCGAACAATCTTCGGTCACCAAAACACATAACTCGTAATACAAATCATCAACAAACGTTAAGCGTGCGGACCCTACGGGTTCGAGAACTATGTAGACATGACCGAGACACATCTCCGGTTAATAACCAATAGCGGAACCTGGATGCTCATATTGGTTCCTACATATTCTACGAAGATCTTTATAGGTCAAACTGTAATAACAATATACGTTACTCCCTTTGTCATCGGTATGTTACTTGCCCGAGATCCGATCGTCGGTATCCTCATACCTAGTTCAATCTCATTACCGGCAAGTCTCTTTACTCGTTCCGTAATACATCATCCCGTAACTAACTCATTAGTCACATTGCTTGCAAGGCTTATAGTGATGTGCATTACCGAGAGGGCCCAGAGATACCTCTCCGACACACGGAGTGACAAATCCTAATCTTGATCTATGCCAACCCAACAAACACCTTGGAAGACACCTGTAGATCATTTTTATAATCACCCAATTACGTTGTGACGTTTGATAGCACACAAGGTGTTCCTCCGGTATTCGAAAGTTGCATAATCTCATAGTCAGAGAAATATGTATAAGTCATGAAGAAAGCAATAACAATAAAACTTAACAATCATTATGCTAAGCTAACGGATGGGTCTTGTCCATCACATCATTCTCCTAATGATGTGATCCCGTTCATCAAATAACAACACATGTCTATGGTTAGGAAACTTAACCATCTTTTATTAACGAGCTAGTCTAGTAGAGGCTTACTAGGGTCACTGTGTTTTGTCTATGTATCCACACATGTATCAAGTTTCCGGTTGATACGATTCTAGCATGAATAATAAACTTTTATCATGATATAAGGAAATATAAAATAACGACTTTATTATTGCCTATGGGGCATATTTCCTTCAGTCTCCCACTTGCACTAGAATCAATAATCTAGTTCACATCGCCATGTGATTTAACACTAATATTCACATATTTATGTGATTATCACCCATAGTTCACATCGCCATGTGATCAACACCCAAAGGGTTTACTAGAGTCAATAATCTAGTTCACATCGCTATGTGATTAACACCCAAAGAATACTAAGGTGTGATCATGTTTTGCTTGTGAGAGAAGTTTAGTCAACGGGTCTGCCACATTTAGATCCGTATGTATTTTACAAATTTCTATGTCTACAATGCTATGCACAGAGCTACTCTAGCTAATTGCTCCCACTTTTAATATGTATCCAGATTGAGACTCAGAGTCATCTAGATCGGTGTCAAAGCTTGCATCGACGTAACTCTTTACGACGAACTCTTTATCACCTCCATAACCGAGAAATATCTCCTTAGTCTTCTAAGGATAATTTTGACCGTTATCTAGTGATCTACTCCGGATCACTATTGCATCCCTTTGCCAAACTCATGGCAAGGTACACAATAGGTCTGGTATACAGCGTGGCATCTTTATAGAACCTATGGCTGAGGCATAGGGAATGACTTTCATTCTCTCTCTATCTTCTGTCGTGGTCGGGTTTTGAGTCTTACTCAACTTCATACCTTACAAATCAGGCAAGAAATCCTTATCTGACTGATCCATTTTGAACTCCATCAAAATCTTATCAATGTATGTACTCATCGAAAGTTTTATCAAGTGTCTTGATCTGTCTCTATAGATCTTGGTGCACAATATGTAAGCAACTTCACCGAGGTCTTTCTTTGAAAAACTCCTTTCGAACACTCCTTTATGCTTTCCAGAAAATTCTACATCATTTCTGATCAACAATATGTCATTCACATATACTTATTAGAAAGGTTGTAGTGCTCCCACTCACTTTCTTGTAAATACAGGCTTCACCACATGTCTGTATAAAACCATATGCTTTGATCACCTTATCAAAGTGTATATTCCAACTCCGAGATGCTTGCACCAGTCCATAGATGGATGTCACACTTTGTTAGCACCTTTAGGATCGAAAAAACCTTCTGGTTGCATCATATACAACTCTTCTTTAAGAAATCCATTAAGGAATGCAATTTTGACATCCATTTGCCAGATTTCATAAAATGTGGCAATTGCTAACATGATTCGGACAAACTTAAGCATCGCTACGAGTGAAAAAACCTCATCGTAGTCAACACCTTGAACTTGTCAAAAACCTTTTTCGACAAGTCTAGCTTTGTAGATAGTAACACTACTATCAGCGTCCATCTTCCTTTTGAAGTTCCATTTATTCTCAATGGCTTGCCGATCATCGGGCAAGTCAACCAATGTCCATACATTGTTCTCATACATGGATCCTATCTCAGATTTCATGGCCTCAAGCCATTTTGCGGAATCTGGGCTCATCATCGCTTCCTCATAGTTCGTTGGTTCATCATGGTCTAGTAACATGACTTCTAGAATAGGATTACCGTACCACTCTGGTGCGGAACGTGCTTTGGTTGACCTACGAGGTTCGGTAGTAACTTGATCTGAAGTTTCATGATCATTATCAATATCTTCCTCTCTTGTTTGTGTAGGCATCACGGGAAAGGTATTCTATGATGAGCTACTTTCCAATACGAGAGAAGGTACACTTACCTCATCAAGTTCTACTTTTCTCCCACTCACTTCTTTCGAGAGAAACTCCTTCTCTAGAAAGGATCCATTCTTAGCAACAAAGATCTTGCCTTCGGATCTGTGATAGAAGGTGTACCCAACAGTTTCTTTTGGGTATCCTATGAAGACGCACTTCTCCGATCTGGGTTTGAGCTTATCAGGCTGAAGCTTTTTCACATAAGCATTGCAAGCCTAAACTTTAAGAAACGACAACTTAGGTTTCTTGCCAAACCATATTTCATACGGTGTTATCTCAACGGATTTAGATGGTGCCCTATTCAACGTGAATGCAGCTGTCTCTAATGCATAACCCCAAAACGATAGTGGTAAATCGGTAAGAGACATCATAGATCTCACCATATCTAATAAAGTATGGTTATGACGTTCAGACACACCATTATGCTGTGGTGTTCCAGGTGGTGTGAGATGTGAAACTATTCCACATTGTTTTAAATGAAGGTCAAACTCGTAACTCAAATATTCGCCTCCGCGATCAGATTGTAGAAGCTTTATTTTCTTGTTACGATGATTCTCCACTTCACTCTGAAATTCTTTGTACTTTTCAAATGTTTCAGACTTGTGTTTCATTAAGTAGATATACCCATATGTGCTTAAATCATCTGTGAAGGTTAGAGAATAACGATACCCGCCGCGAGCCTCAACACTCATCGGACCGCATACATCGGTATGTATTATTTCCAATAAGTCAGTGGCTCGCTCCATTGTTCTGGAGAACTGAGTCTTAGTCATCTTGCCCATGAGGCATGGTTTGCAGGCATCAAATGATTCATAATCAAGTGATTCCAAAAGTCCATCCACATGGAGTTTCTTCATGCTCTTTACACCAATATGACATAACCGACAGTGCCACAAATATGTTGCACTATCATTATCAACTTTGCATCTTTTGGCATCAATATTATGAATATGTGTATCATTACGATCGAGATTCAATAAACCATTCACATTGGGTGTATGACCATAGAAGGTTTTATTCATGTAAATAGAACAACAATTATTCTCTGACTTAAATGAATAACCGTATTGCAATAAACATGATCAAATCATATTTATGCTCAACGCAAACACCAAATAACATTTATTTAGGTTCAACACTAATCCCTAAGGTAGAGGGAGTGTGCGATGGTGATCTTATCAACCTTGGAATCACTTCCAACACACATCATCACCTTGCCCTTAACTAGTCTCTGTTCATTTTGCAACTCCTGTTTTGAGTTACTAATCCTAGCAACTGAACCGGTATCAAATACCCAGGGGTTACTATGAACACTAGTAAAGTACACATCAATAACATGTATATCAAATATACCTTTGTTCACTTTGCCATCCTTCTTATCCGCCAAGTATCTAGGGCAGTTCCACTTCCAGTGACCATTTCCTTTGCAGTAGAAGCACTCAGTTTTAGGCTTGGGTCTAGCTTTGGGCTTCTTCATGGAAGTGGCAACTTGCTTGCCATTCTTCTTGAAGTTCCCTTTCTTTCCCTTGCCCATTTTCTTGAAACTACTGGTCTTGTTTAGTCATCAACACTTGATGCTCTTTCTTGATTTCTACCTTCGTCGATTTCAGCATCGCGAAGAGCTCAGGAATCATTTTCGTCATCCCTTGCAAATTATAGTTCATCACAAAGTTCTAGTAGCTTCGTGATAGTGACTAGAAAATTCTGTCAATCACTATCTTATTTGGAAGATTAACTCCCTCTTGATTCAAGCGATTGTAGTACCCAGACATTCTGAGTACATGCTCACTGGCTGAGCTATTCTCCTCCATCTTGTAGGCAAAGTACTTGTCAGAGGTCTCATACCTCTCGACACGGGCATGAGTCTGTAATACCAATTTCAACTCTTGGAACATCATATGCTCCGTGGCATTTCAAAACATTTCTGAAGTCCCGGTTCTAAGACGTAAAGCTTGGTGCACCAAACTATCAAGTATCCATCATACCGAGCTTGCAAAATGTTCATAACGTTTGCATCTGCTCCTGCAATAGGTTCGTCACCTAGTGGTGCATCAAGGACATAATTCTTCTATGCAGCAATGAGGATAATCCTCATATCACAGACCCAGTCCACATCATTCCTAATATCATCTTTCAACTTAGTTTTTCTCTAGGAATGCATTTAAATATAAGGGAACGGTAGCACGGGTCATTGATCTACAACAACATAGATATGCAAAAACTATTAGGACTAAGTTCATGATAAATTAAAGTTCAATTAATCATATTACTTAAGAACTTCCACTTAGATAGACATCCCTCTAGTCATCTAAATGATCACATGATCCATATCAACTAAACCATGTCCGGTCATCACGTGAGATGGAGTAATTTTCAATGGTGAACATCTCTATCTTGATCATATCTACTATATGATTCATGTTCGACCTTTCGGTCTCAGTGTTCCGAGGCCATATCTGCATATGCTAGGCTCGTCAAGTTTAACCCGAGTATTCTGCACATGCAAAACTGTCTTGCACTCGTTGTATGTGAACGTAGAGCTTATCATACCCGATCATCACGTGGTGTCTCGGCATGACGAACTGTAGCAACGGTGCATACTCAGGAGAACAATTATAACTTGAAATTTAGTGAGGGGTCATCTTATAATGCTACCGCCGTACTAAGCAAAATAAGATGCATAAAAGATAAACATCACATGCAATAAAAATATGTGACATGATATGGCCATCATCATCTTGTGCCTTTGATCTCCATCTCGAAAGCACCGTCATGATCTCCATCGTCACCGGCTTGACACCTTGATCTCCATCGTAGCATTGTTGTCGTCTCTCCAACTATTGCTTCTACAACTATCGCTACCACATAGTGATAAAGTAAAGCAATTACATGGTGATTGCATTTCATACGATAAAGCGACAACCATAAGGCTCCTGCCAGTTGCCGATAACTTTTACAAAACATGATCATCTCATACAATACCGTATCTCACATCATGCCTTGACCATATCACATCACAACATGCCCTGCAAAAACAAGTTAGACGTCCTCTACTTTGTTGTTGCAAGTTTTACATGGCTGCTACGGGCTTCTAGCAAGAACCGTTCTTACCTACGCATCAAAACCACAACGATTTTTTGTCAAGTGTGTTGTTTTAACCTTCAACAGGGACCGCCATAGTCAAACTCGATTCAACTAAAGTTGGAGAAACAGACACCCGCTAGCCACCTTTATGCAAAATAAGTTGCATGTCTGTCGGTGGAACTGGTCTCATGAACGTGGTCATGTAAGGTTGGTCTGAGCCGCTTCATCCAACAATACCGCCGAATCAAAGTAAGACATAGATGGTAAGCAGTATGACTATTATCGCCCACAACTCTTTGTGTTCTACTCATGCAAATCATCTACGCATAGACCTGGCTCGGATGCCATTGTTGGGCAACGTAGCATGTGATATGTCTCCAACGTATCTATAATTTTTTATTGTTACATGCTGTTTTGTTATCAATCTTGGATGTTTTATAATCATTTTATATCATTTTTTGGTACTAACCTATTGACATAGTGCCAAGTGTCAGCTGTTGTTTTTTACATCGCAGGAAATCAATATCAGACGAAGTCCAAATGCCACGAAACTTTACGGAGATTTTTTATGGACCAGAAGTAACATATTGGGCCCTGGCTGTGCCTGGGGGAGTCCCGAGGAGGAGACAACCCACCAGGGCACGCCCGGGTGGGTTGTGCCCATCTCGGGTGCCCCCCGGACCGCCTCTTTGCTCTATAAATACCCCAATATTCCAGAAACCCGAGGGGAGTCGACGAAATATTCATCCAGCCGCCGCAGAGTCTAGAACCACCAGATCTAATCTACACACCATCTCGGATGGGGTTCACACCTCCATTGGTGCCTCTCTAATGATGCGTGAGTAGTTCTTTGTAGACCTACGGGTCTGTATTTAGTAGCTAGACGGCTTCCTCTCTCTCGCTGAATTCTCAATACAATGGTCTCTTGGAGATCCATATGATGTAACTCTTTTTGCGGTGTGTTTGTTGGGATCTGATGAAATTTGAGTTTATGATCAGTTATATCTTTTTATATCCATGAAAGTTATTTGAGTTTCTTTGATCTCTTATATGCATGATCTCTTATAGCCTCGTATTTTTTTCCGATATTTGGGTTTTGTTTGGCCAACTTGATCTATTTATCTTGCAATGGGAAGAGGTGCTTTGTAGTGGGTTCGATCTTAGGGTGCTTGATCCTAGTGACAGAAAGGGAAACGACACGTATGTATCGTTGCTACTAAGGATAAAACGATGGGGTCTATCTCTACATAGATAGATCTTGTCTACATCATGTCATTGTTCTTATTGCATTACTCCATTTTTCCATGAACTTAATACACTAGATGCATGGTGGATAGCGGTCGATGTGTGGAGTAATAGTAGTAGATGCAGGCATGAGTCGGTCTACTAATCTTGGACGTGATGCCTATATAATGATCATTGACTGGATATCGTCATGATTATTTGAAGTTCTATCAATTGCCCAACAGTAATTTGTTTACCCACCGTTTGCTATTTTTTTCGAGAGAAGCCACTAGTGAAACCTACGGCCCCCGGGTATTCTTTCTCATATATTTGCCTTTGCGATCTACTTTTACTTTGCATTTATTTTTAGATCTATTAAACCAAAAATAGAAAAAATACCTTGTTGCGTTTTATTTCTATTTGATTTATTTGGCGTTCGATCTATCAATCTATTACAACTTTATCCCATCCACACGCCGTTTCTGGCGTCGTTACCCGAAAGGGATTGACAACCCCTTTAATACGTCGGGTTGCGAGGTGTTGTTATTTGTGTGCAGGGGCTGTTTACGTTGTGTTGCTTGGTTCTCCTACTGGTTCGATAACCTTGTTTTCATATATGAGGGAAATACCTACCGCTGTTGTGCTGCATCATCCCTTCCTCTTTGGGGAAATACCGACGTAGCTTCAAGCGACATCAGCAAGCAATTTAAAAAAAATTCCTACGATCACGCAAGATCTATCTAGGAGATGCATAGCAATGATAGGGGGAGAGTGTGTCCACGTGCCCTCGTAGACCGAAAGCGGAAGCTTTAGGTTAACGTGGTTGATTAGTCGAACGTCTTCATGATCCAATTGATCTAGTAACGAACGTACGACACCTCCGAGTTCAGCACACGTTCAACTCGATGATGTCCCTCGAACTCTTGATCCAATAGAGGGTCGAGGGAGAGTTTCATCAACACGACAGCATGGTCATGATGATGGTTATGTGATCCGCGCAGGGCTTCGCCTAAGTACTACGACACTATGACCGGAGGAGTAAAGTGTGGAGGGGGGCACCGCACACGACTAAGAGAATAATTGTTGTGCTATGGGGTGCCCCTCTGCCCCCATATATAAATGAGGGGAGGAAGAGGCCAGCCACCAAGGGGGCGCGCCATGGGGGGGAGTCCTACTAGGACTCCACTCCTAGTAGGATTCTCCCCCCGGATGGTTGTTGCAACTACGTCGGTATTTCCCCGGAGAGGGAGGTATGATGTAGCACAGTGATAGTAGGTATTTCCCTCAGTGATGAAACCAAGGTATCGAACCAGTAGGAGAACCAAGCAACACAACGTAAATAGCACCTGCACACAAACAACAACACCTCGCAACCCGACGAGTTAAAGGGGTTGTCAATCCCTTCCGAGGTACGACGCCTCAAGATAGGCAAGCAGACGTGAGGTAAATTGTAGTAGATTGATAGATCGGACACCAAATAAAATATATAAAGATAAAACGTAACAAGGTATTTTTGTATTTTTGGATTAATAGATCTGAATGAAAACGCAAAGGAAAAGTAGATTGCAAGGAAAATATATGAGAAAGAAGACCCGGGGGCCGTAGGTTTCACTAGTGGCTTCTCTCGAGAAAAATAGCAAACGATGGGTAAACAAATTACTGTTGGGCAATTGATAGAACTGCAAATAATTATGATGATATCCAGGCAATGATCATTACATAGGCATCACATCCAAGATTAGTAGACCGACTCCTGCCTGCATCTACTACTATTACTCCACAAATCGACCGCTATCCAGCATGCATCTAGTGTATTATGTTCATGGAAAAACAGAGTAATGCAATAAGAACAATGACATGATGTAGACAATATCTGTTTATCTATATGGCAGTAGATATAGATCTCGTCTTTTTATCCATAGTAGCAACGATACATACGTGTCGGTTCCCTTTCTGTTACTGGGATCAAGCACCGTAAGATCGAACCCACTACCGGGAACCTCTTCCCATTGCAAGATTAATAGATCAAGTTGGGCGAACAAAACCCAAATACCGGAGAAGAAATACGAGCCTATAAGAGATCATGCATATAAGAGATCAAAGAAACTCAAACAACTTTCATGGATATAAAAAGATATAACTGATCATAAACTCGAAGTTCATCAGATCCCAACAAACACACCGCAAAAAAAGTTACATCATATGGATCTCCAAGAGACCATTGTATTGAGAATCCAGCGAGATAGAGGAAGCCATCTGGCTACTAACTACGGACCCGAAGGTCTACAAAGAACTACTCACGCATCATCAGAGAGGCACCAATGGAAGTGGTGAACCCCTCCGTGATGGTGTCTAGATTGGATCTAGTGGTTCTAGACTCTGCGGCGGCTGGATGATATTTCGTCGACTCCCCTAGGGTTTTGGAATATTGGGGTATTTATAGAGCGAAGAGGCGATCCGGGGGCACCCGAGGTGGGCACAACCCACCAGGGCGCTCCAGGAGGCCCAGGCGCGCCCTGGTGGGTTGTGCCCCCCTCGGGGCACCCCCCCCCCAGGTGCAACCAGGGCCCATTGCCTTCCTTCTGGCCCATAAAAATCATCATATAGTTTCCTGGCATTTGGACTCGGTTTGATATTGATTTCCTGCGATGTAAAAAACATGGAAAAAAACAGCAACTGGCACTTGGCACTATGTTAATAGGTTAGTACCAAAAAATGATATAAAATGATTATAAAACATCCAGGGTTGATAATAAAACAACATGGAACAATCAAAAATTATAGATACATTGGAGACGTATCAGCATCCCCAAGCTTAACTCCTACTCGTCCTCGAGTAGGTAAGTGATAAAAACAGAATTTTTGATGTGGAGTGTTGTTCATCAAGTCATATCATATTATTTTCTTTATAGCATGGACATTTGGACTTTTATGTGATTCAAAGCAATAGTCTAGTTTTGACAAAATAATTTAGATACTCAAGCATATCAACAAGCAACCATGTCTTTCAAAATATCAACGCTAAAATAAGTTATCCCTAGCCCATCATGCTCAAACATTGATCCATTCATGAAACACACTCGAAACTGCACACAATACTTGAGCACGATCATATTGCCTCCTAGTTGGTGATTTTATAAGAGAAGATGGAGACTCGAATTCAAAATAAAAATTGCATAAAGTAAAAGAAAGGCCCTTCGCGGAGGGAAGTAGGGATTTGTACAGGTGCCAGAGCTCAAAGCGAAAAATTTGAGATAAAAACATTTTGGGAGGTGTATCCATCCCACCAACGAAAACGACATAGAGCTACGAACACTTTTCGTGCTAGATATGCCATAGGCGGTTCCCAAATAGAAAATAAAGTTTATTCCTTTTTTCATCATTCTTTCACTTTCCATGGCTAGTCGTATCCACGGTTGCCCTCCATACCAACACTTTCTAAGGAATTTATTATTTGAAACATAAAGTAAATTCATTTTTGCATTTCGGGACTGGGAATCCCTAAAACCTTTGCCTTACTCTCATGCAATGACAAGTGAATAAACACTCATCGTGAGAATAACACATCCAGCATGGAAAATATTAGCCACCCGTTACCCTTCCGCGAGCGAAACAAACACACAAAAGAGAAGTTTATTTTGAAAATTAGAGATGGCACATACAAATTTTCTTAGAACGACAAAATAATACCTCATATAGGTAGATATAGTGGACTCATGTGGCAAAATTGGTTTAAAGGATTTTGGATGCACAAGTAGAGATCATACTTGGTGCAAAATGAAGGCTAGCAAAAAGATTGAGAAGCGACCAACCAAGAAACGAATAATTTCGTGAAGCAAGCATTAAGCATAAGTAACACCGAATAATGCACCACAAGTAGGATATAATTTTCATTGCATGATTATTGACTTTCGTGCATGCGTAGGGAATCACAAATCTTAACACCAATATTCTTACTAAAGCACAATTACTCATCAATATAACTCACATATCACATCATCATATCTCAAAACTATTACTAAGAATAAAGTTTATTTTGTCCAATGATCTTCATGACATTTTTTTACTTTATCCTTCTTGGATATCTATCACTTTGGGACTAATTTTCATATGCTGCTTTTCATAAGCTTAAACAAATATAAGTGAAGATCATGAGCATAGCAAATTTTCTTTCTCTCAAAATAATTTAAGTGAAGCAAGAGAGCATTTCTTCAAAAATAACAAGCACACTGTGCTCAAAAAGATATAAGTGAAGTACTAGAGCAAGTCCTAGCTCATAAAAGATTTAAGTGAAGCATAGAGAGCAATTCTAACAAGTCATGATATAATTTTAGCTCTCTCAAATAGGTGTGTCCAGCAAGGATTGATGACTTAAAACACAAAATAAAACAAGCAAAGACACATATCATACAAGATGCTCCAAGCAAAACACATATCATGTGACGAATAATAATATAGCGTCGAGTAAAATACCGATAGTTGTTGGAAGAAAGCGGGGATGCCACTCGGGGGCATCCCCAAGCTTAGTTGGTTGCTCATTCTTGGATAATAGCTTGGGATGTCGGGCCATCCCCAAGCTTAGGCTCTTACATCCTTCCTTCGTCCATCGTAAGATAACCCAAAACATGAAAACTTCAATCACACAAAACTCAACAAAACCTTCGTGAGATCTGTTAGTATAAGAAAGCAAACCACTACTACAAGTGTTGTATCAAACCAATTCATAGTTTGTTTTTGTATTACATCTATTGTATTCCAACTTTTCTATGGCAAAAACTCATCAAAGAAAACCATAGAGCCATCAAAATAAGCACACAACACAAAGAAAACAGAATCTGTCAAAACAGAACAGTCTGTAGTAATCTGACTTTAGCGAATACTTCTGTAACTCCAAAAGTTCTACCAAGTTAGGAAGACCAGGGTAATTTGTATATTAATCTTCTTCAAAAATAATCAGGGCAAAAGCTCTTTTCTGTGATTTATGAAAATTAGTTTCGTGAGCACAAAGTTTCTGTCTTTTTCAGCAAGATCAAGCAACTATCACCCAAGAAGATCCTAAAGGCTTTACTTGGCACAAACACTAATTAAAACACAAAAAACACAATCATACCAGTAGAATAATTTTGCAAAGACACAAGAACATAAAGCAAAAGGCAAAAATAAATTTTATTCATTGGGTTGCCTCCCAACAAGCGCTATAGTTTTACGCCCTTAGCTAGGCGTAAGGCAAGGATCTAAGTTTTGTCATCTTTGGTTCGAGATCCGTAGGATGACCACATGATTGATTTATAAGGTGGCCTGAATTTTTTCTAGGAAAGTGTTCCATACCCTTTCTCAAAGGAAACTGGAACTTGATATTGCCTTCTTTTATATCAATCACGGCACCGATAGTGCGTAAAAACGGTCTACCAAGAATAATTGGACAAGACAAATTGCAATCAATATCAAGAACAATAAAATCTATGGGCACATAGTTCCTATTTGCAAGAATAAGAACACCATTAATTCTTCCTATAGGCTTTTTAATAGTAGAATCCGCCAAGTGCAAATTCAAGGAACATTCTTCAAGATTGGTAAGACCAAGCACATCACATAAAGATTTCGGAATTGTGGAAACACTAGAACCCAAGTCACACAAGGAAAAACACTCATAGTTTTTAATCTTGACTTTGATAGTAGGTTCCCACTCATCATGCAATTTTCTAGGAACTGAAACTTCTAATTCCAACTTTTCTTCCAAAGCTTTCATCATAGCATCAACAATATGTTTAGTAAAAGCTTTATTTTGTTCATAAGCATGGGGTGAATTCAACTTGGATTGCAACAAAGAAATACAATCAATCAAAGAGCAACTGTCATAATTAAAGTCTTTGTAATCCAAAATAGTGGGTGCATCACTAGCTAAAGTTTTGACCTCTCCAAACCCACTTTTATCAATTTTCTCAACAAGATTTTCACCCTCCGAAATATTGGGACGCCTTCTACCTAAAGTTGACTCTTCTCCAGTCCCTTTTTCATCATTCTTAACTTTACTAAACAAGGAATAAATAGAAGAAACACCAATCATTTTAAGATCTTCATCATTTTTGCAAGAATAATCACTAGAAAAAGCTTTCTCTAAAAATTCTCTTTTAGCCCTAAGCATGGCAGTTGTTTTCTTACTTTCATCCATAGAAACATAAAGAGCTTTAATTGATTCATCAACTTTAGGCACAAAAATTTTCATCTTGAGATTTTCCACATCATGAGCAATTCTATCAACACTTCTAGACAAATCATCAATCTTATTCAACTTTTCTTCTATGGAAGTGTTGAAAACTTTTTGCGTGTTGATAAATTCTTTAATATTATTCTCAAGATCAGAGGTGTTCCTATTATTATTATAAGATCGAATTCCATGGGAATTACCATAATTATTAGAGGAATTACTAGGGAAAGGCCTAGGATTAAAATTTCCTCTATAAGCATTGTTGTTGAAATTGTTGCGAGAGATAAAATCACATCAATGGCATCACTATTTTGCTCAATCAAAGTAGACAAAGGCATATCATTAAAATCAATAGGAGCACTTTTACTAGCAACCAATTTCATAAGAGCATCAACTTTATCACTCAAAGAAGAAATTTCTTCAACCGAATTAACTTTTTTACAAGTAGGAGCTCTTTCGGTATGCCATTGTGAATAATTTGTCATGATATTATCAAGCAATTTGGTGGCTTCACCCAAAGTAATTTCCATAAAAGTACCACCCGTGGCGGAATCTAAAAGATTACAAGAAACAAAATTCAACCCCGCATAAAATTTTTGTATGATCATCCAAAGATTTAACCCATGAGTTGGGAAATTCCTTAGCATCATTTTCATCCTTTCCCAAGATTGTGCAACATGCTCATGTTGAAGTTGCTTGAAATTCATGATCTAGGTTCTAAGGTAAATAATTTTTGCGGGCAGAAAATACTTAGTGATAAAAGCATCTTTGCACCTATTCCAAGAATCGATACTATTGCGAGGCAAAGAAGAGAACCAAATTTTTGCAGAATCACGCAAAGAAAACGGAAATAATTTCATCTTGACCACATCATTGTCCACATTTTTTTTCTTTTGCATATCACATAATTCCACAAAGGTATTAAGATGGGACGCGGCATCCTCATTAGGAGTACCGGAAAATTGGTCTTTCATAACAAGATTCAACAAAGCAGTATTAATATCACAAGTCTCCGCACTAGTGGCGGGAGGAGCAAGCGGAGTGCCAATAAAATCATTGTTGTTGGTATTTGAGAAATCACATAACTTGGTGTTCTCTTGAGTCATGATGACTACACAACAAGATTTCACTCAAAAACAGATCCGGCAAGAAAACGGCGAACGGAAAAGAGAGGCGAATAAAACGTCATTTTTTTGTGAAGTGGGGGAGAGGAAAACGAGAGGCAAATGGAAAATAATGTAAATTGCAAGGAGATGAGATTTGTGATTAGGAACCTAGTTATGTTGATGATCCTCCCCGGCAACGGCGCCAGAAATTTCTCCTTCATGGTTGCTGCAACTACGTTGGTATTTCCGCGGAGAGGGAGGGATGATGTAGCACAGCGACGGTAGGTATTTCCCTAAGTGATGAAACCAAGGTATCGAACCAGTAGGAGAACCAAGCAACACAACGTAAACAATATCTGCACACAAACAACAACACCTCACCAGTTAAAGGGGTTGTCAATCCATTCCGGGGTACGGCGCCTCAAGATAGGCAAACGAACGTGAGGTAAACTGTAGTTGATTGACAGATCGAACGCCAAATAAAATAAATAAAGATAAAACGCAGCAAGGTATTTTTGTATTTTTGGATTAATAGATCTGAATGAAAACGCAAAGGAAAAGTAGATCGCAGGGCAAATATATGAGAAAGAAGACCCCGGGGCCGTAGGTTTCACTAGTGGCTTCTCTCGAGAAAAATAGCAAACGGTGGGTAAACAAATTACTACTGTTGGGCAATCGATAGAACTTCAAATAATTATGACGATATCCAGGCAATGATCATTACATAGGCATCACGTCCAAGATTAGTAGACCGACTCCTGCCTGCATCTACTACTATTACTCCACACATTGACCGCTATCCAGCATGCATCTAGTGTATTAAGTTCATGGAAAAATGAAGTAATGCAATAAGAACGATGACATGATGTGGACAAGATCCGTTTATCTATATGGCGGTAGATATAGATCTTGTCTTTTTATCCTTAGTAGCAACGATACATACATGTCGGTTCCCCTTCTGTCATTGGGATCAAGCACCGTAAGATCGAACCCTCTACCGGGCACCTCTTCCCATTGCAAGATAAATAGATCAAGTTGGCCAAACAAAACCCAAATATCGGAGAAGAAATACGAGGTTATAAGAGATTATGCCTATAAGAGATCAAAGAAACTCAAATAACTTTCATGGATATAAAAAGATATAACTGATCATAAACTCGAAGTTCATCAGATCCCAACAAACACACCGCAAAAAGAGTTACATCATATGGATCTCCAAGAGACCATTGTATTGAGAATCCAGCGAGAGAGAGGAAGCTATCTATCTACTAACTACGGACCCGAAGGTCTACAAAGAACTACTCATGCATCATCAGAGAGGCACTAATGGAAGTGGTGAACCCCTCTGTGATGGTGTCTAGATTGGATCTAGATGTTCTGGACTCTGCGGTGGCTGGATGAATATTTCGTCGACTCCCCTAGGTTTCTGGAATATTGGGGTATTTATACAGCAAGAGGCGGTCTGGGGGGCACCCGAGGTGGGCACAACCCACCAGGGCGCGCCTGGGCCTCCTGGCGCGCCCGGTGGGTTTGGCCCCCCTCGGGGCACCCCCAGGTGAAACTAGGGCCCATTGCCTTCCTTCTGGCCCATAAAAAATCACCGTGGAGTTTCGTGGCATTTGGACTCCGTTTGATATTAATTTCCTGCGATGTAAAAAGCATGGAAAAAAACAGCAACTGGCACTTGGCACTATGTCAATAGGTTAGTACCAAAAAAAATGAAATAAAATGACTATAAAATTATTATAAAACATCCAAGATTGATAATAAAACAACATGGAATAATAAAAAAATATAGATACATTGGAGACGTATCACCCCCCTTTTCCTTTCTCATCGGAGGGGGAAAAGGAAAGAGAGGGAGAGGGAGAGGGAAAGGGGGACGCTCCCCCTCTTCCTTGTCCTATTCGGCCTCCCTTGGAGGGGGGCATGCGCCACCCCTTGCGGGCTCCCCTCTCTCTCCACTAAGGCCCATGTAGGCTCAATACTTCCCCGGGGGGTTCCGGTAACCCCTCGGTACTCTGAAATATATCCGAGCCTTTCCGAAACCATTCCGGCGTCTGAATATCATCGTCCAATATATCAATATTTACCTCTCGACCATTTCGAGACTCCTCGTCATGACCGTGATATCATCCGGGACTCTGAACAATCTTCGATCACCAAAACACATAACTCATAATACAAATCGTCATCGAACGTTAAGTGTGCGAACCCTACGGGTTCGAGAACTATGTAGACATGACCGAGACACATCTCCGGTCAATAACCAATAGCGGAACCTGGATGCTCATATTGGTTCCTACATATTTTACGAAGACCTTTATCGGTCACACCATAATAACAATATACGTTATTCCTTTTGTCATCGGTATGTTACTTGCCCGAGATTCGATCGTCGGTATCCTCATACCTAGTTCAATCTCGTTACCGGCAAGTCTCTTTACTCGTTCCATAATGCATCATCCCGTAACCAACTCATTAGTCACATTGCTTGCAAGGCTTATAGTGATGTGCATTACCGAGAGGGCCCATAGATACCTCTCCGATACACGGAGTGACAAATCCTAATCTTGATCTATGTCAACCCAACAAACACCTTTGGAGACACATGTAGAGCATCTTTATAATCACCCAGTTACGTTGTGATGTTTGATAGCACACAAGGTGTTTGTCGTGGTTTTGTCACGGCAGATGTCCTTAGTGTCAGGACTTAGTCGCGAGGCCAACGCATCTATGTGGTAGCTTGAGAGGGGTTGAGTAGGACGAGAGACGCAGGGCGGATCAACATGCAAGACAAGGATTTAGACAGCTTCGGGCCCCGGGAAACATCATCCGGTAATAACCCTACATGCTGTTTGAGGCTATGTCTCATTATCATCACGAGGGAGACGCCGTAAACCGGCTCTTTGTGTCTAGCCCTAGAGATTATTGATTGTTCGTAGCTTGTAGCTTCTAACTTCTCCCTCTTTGGGGAGCCCTGCCCCTCCTTATATATGTTGAAGGGGCGGTTTACATGTGGAGTCCTATTAGGATTAGGACTAATCTATCTCTAATACAAACCGGATACAAGTCTTGGTCTTAACTCCTTGTAAGGTAAATATTCCTTTCTTCTTAAACCGGCCCACCATAGTTGAACTGGCCTTCTGGGCCTTGGGCCTCGTCCATCATCTAATCCGCCCGCCGGGTTGCCAGTGAGTCATAACGACCAAGCGGGTTGCTTGTAAACCGCCAAGGTCAGGGCGGGTCTTCAGATAAACCGCCAAGTCCGGCCGGGTTAACTTCCGGCTGGTTTACGCCGCGGGGTATATCCCCGACATTAGCCCCCAAGTTTAGCTTGGATTTATCTATGGTAAACTTATGCTGCAAATAAACACCAGAACAAATTTGACAGGTTGTGCTCCGGGTTAAGAATTTTTGTAAACCGGCACCTGATCGTCCTTAAGTCCTTGTCATTTCCTCCTTCTAGAAAATCTGGGTCAATAACCAGCTTCATACTCAATTTGCTGACATTGGTTTCTCACAGAAAAATATTATGAAGAATAATCCACTTGAGTCGGCTTCCAAAGCGCCGGCTTAAGAAATTTTGGTCTTGAAATACTCATCCGATATCCGGCCGGTTTGAAGATGTAAAACTTGCCGGTTCAATATTACCAAAATTACCAGGTTATGATAATTCCGGGTCATGGTTGTTGCTAATGCCGGTTCATGATTGTTGCCAACGCCGGTTCAATCTGGTTTGCTCAAACAGAGAATTTGAAAATATTTCTACGATAATAATTGATACATGTAGCCCCCAAGTCTTCGAGCAGAACAAAGTGATGGCTTAAGACTTGCTTCAATATAAATACTGCCAATTTTGAAGAAATCCATGTTGTTCATCCCAGTCACTAGTAAAAACGGAATACTCCATATTATGTAGCCCCCAAGTGCTGGGTTGTCATGCTTGCAGCAACCTGGGACTTGTAATTGACTGATGCCCATAAAACTTCAACCAATGTAGCCCCCAAGGGTCGGGTCATTATGTAATAATCAGCAGGGACTTTGTAAATATAATCTTGTAAACTTTGAACAGCAACGTGTAGCCCCCAAGGGCCGGCTCAGTAAGATAATATTGAGCTGGGACTTTGATATATACTTCAATGAAAATAACATCATATGATGTAACCCCCATCATGGGCCTTGAATCCACGTCCACAAGGTTAAGAGCCTTGTGCTTTACCAACTGAGCAGTGGACCCTTCAATATAATGGATAAAAAGCTTTGTACCTTGAATAGTTGACAGGAGCAATTGGTAGCCCCCAAGGGCCAGCTCATTACGATGTGATGAGTTGGGTCTTCAATAAGATGAGCAAAAATGACCTTGCATTAGCCCCCAACTGTCATGGTGCATGCTTGCAGCGACATGAGACTTGCATATTTGATGTAATCTCAATTTTGAATAATGTAGCCCCCAAGTGTCGGGTTGTAAGCCTGCAGCGACTCGGGACTATTCCTTCAATTGTAGAAAATGATAACCATTGCGCTAAAGCGACTTTGAAAAACCTTAATCATAATATTAATAATAAAAATCCAGCCATGTTGGCTATTCAAGATAATATAATCTGGTATGAAAACCTTATTCATCCAATATCATAATGAAAATTCAGCCAAGTTTGGCTATTTGAATAATATAATCCAATAATTTATAAGCGCATGATTCCAATAGCGCAATCCAAATATATACTGGCGACTTATAGTCCAAAGCCAGACCGGTTTAATAAACACCGGATAATTTCTCATCATATACTGGCAACTTATCGTCTTAAAGCCAGGTCGGTTTAACAAACATCGGATAATTTATCATCATACTGGCGACTTATCGTCTTAAAGCCAGGCCGATTTAATAAACACCGGATAATTTATAATCATGCTTTATTCAACCTGTTTCTGCATACAACAAGTTTAAAGTGTCCTGGCGGTTTACTGCCGGACGGGTCATAATGCCCAACATATAACCTGGGTTTATAACCAAGGTTGCACTTAAAAATATGAAATATATCATACCTGTGACATTGAATCACATCGTTGGTTTACCAACTTTTTGTAGTAAGAGTGATAACCCCAAACTTGAGTAATGATAACTCCTTCCATATTGCGCCGGTTTATGATAAAACCGTACCGGGCTGTGATAAACACCGGATTAACCATATATATACTGGTGACTTGTAGTCAAACCAGACCGGGCTGATAGTCTCCGGATTATAACTTGACCGTGTACTGACAACTTGTAGTTGAAAGCCGAGCCGGGTTGACAAACACCGGTTTACTCCATAATAGGATGGTAACAGAAAATCAAACCGGGCAGACAGCCTCCGGATTAAAATTTGACCGTGTTCCGTCAATTTGTAATTTGACAGTCGAACCGGTTTAAGAATTGTCGGGTTAAAAACGCAACAAAAGAAATATTTATCAAAACAAAATTTCAAGCAAAGGCAATGATAAAACCATTTGCAAAAAGAAAGGCTTTACTAAGCTGGTCAGATGGTGTGACCATGGTCAGACGCAACCAAGCCCCCCGAAGGTGTATCGATGGTGCCAGTCGGCCAGGCCCCCAAATGACTCGTGGCATTACGCCGGCCAAGTGGCATGGCAATGGTTCGGGTTCGACCAAGCCCCCAAGTGACTCTAAGGCCCGTAGGCCGACCAAGAGGAGTGACCGGTTCAGACTTGACCGTGTCCCCAAATGATCTGGTGGCTTTCGCCGATCAAGAGGTATTGCATCGGTTCGGACACGACCGAGCCCCCAAGTGATCTGGTGGCTTTCGCCTATCAAAAGGCATTGCATCGGTTCAAACATGACCGAGCCCCCAAGTGATATTGATAAATTTTACAAGGGGTAAACCGGAGGTCGTCTTAAAACAGAACAACTCCATGTAACCACACATGATATAAAAAGAACAGAGACCCCGCTTTATGAAGCAGAAGCCCCCATGTGATCAATAATATGCCAGGCCAATAAGGCAGGATACCCATGTTTGAACCGCGCATCATGGCAGCAGGTCCTCTTTGGTAATTTTTAACTTTTTGCAAGAGATTAATTCTTCGTGAACCGGGATCTTGAACCGGATATTGAAAGCTTCAAAGCTTTGTGGGAGACATCTTTCCCTTGAACCGGATCTTAAACCGGAATCTTCATTTTCAGCCAGATTTCAAACCGGAATCCTTTCTGATGATCCGAAACTTCTTCATTGAGCCGGGATTTTGTAACTGTCATATACTTTCTAAGCCGGAAATTTTCTGACGACCTTTTAATTTTCATCAATATAACAGTAGCCTCCGGGATCGGGTTATCTTTCCCTCTATCGTCCTGGGGTTCTTTAAACCGGCTGAAACTAGCAAGATTTGCTGAGTCATGTCATCGTAGCCCGCAAGTCTCAAGGTGACTCGAGGAGTTGACTTTGAGATTCTCCATATTTGACCGTGATAAAAACCGGCATAACTTGTATATCATTGGTGTTGATAGCACGATGTGAATCCACAGAAGGTTGAGGTGACTGCGGCGGGTTATAAATGATCCCATATGAGCCGTGTCAGCAACTCGGTCAATGGTTCCTTCCAACTGGCGATTTGAAGTTTAACCAAACTGTAGTGACGGCGACTTGTGCGGCTGCCGATTGAGCCATCTAGTGCAGACGGCGGTCGATAGTATATGATAATTTGCCTCCAATTTGTTGAAAGAAAACCGCGCTACCCAAGTTGTGACTTGCTCATACTCAATAAATGGCCCATGCAGACAGATGCGGCCCGGTATGTTGATGTAGACCGGACTGCGGGGGATGGCCTGTGCACGCGCTATTGGGTAATTCGCATAGTCCTGACGAGTTGACGCGGACTGGATCGCGATATAAACCGGCATGGGTTATCCAATAGCTCAGCGATATAATAATTCCTTTTTGCATGAACTGGTGGCCAGGGCGGACGGGCGAGTCAACCGGCGTGTCGACGTAAACCGGACCGCGATACTCGTGTCCGTGAATGGCATAAAAATTGTCCTGTGCAAAAATAATACAGGACAGAGTAATTGTTCTTTGACAAAAAACAATAAGTATTTAATACAAATTTAGATGAATACCACCTGATGTTTTGGCGGACAGTAAAACCACTGCAGCGTCAGAAGTGGCTTCAAAGTGATAAGTCGGTCGCGGCCTTGTAAGCCGGCACAGATGAGCCAGTTGTCCTTCGCGTTATAAACCGGTACGGACGCGTGAACCAGCGGCGAGAGCGGACGGGCAAGTCGTCCGTGGCGCTCAGCATCATAAGCGGCTCAAACAGATGAACCGGCCGCGGTGTTGTAAACCGGCGCGGATGGGCGATTTAACCACGTCGTTTTGATGTAGTGAACGATTGTCCTGCATCACCAATATTGCAGACCAAGGCAAAGATAAACTGCTCTTTGACAAAAATAATATGTGCCAAAAAAATATTTTTTAGATGAATATCACCTGATGTGCCAGGCCAGAAATAATCCGTCATGAAGTTGATGATCACTTGGGGAAGTTGAAATCACTCATGGGTGAGTCAGCCGCGGGAGTAGACAGATGAATCAGCCGCAGCGTTTGTACGCCGATGCGGACGGGCGTGGCAATTTTCTAGAAAAGTCCCTCCTGTTTTGGATATTTTACCCGCAGTACAATTTTAAGTGCTATTGTGGGAAAACGTTTCATTCTTACAAAAAGGACCCTGCGTTTTTTATATTCAACAAAGTGGTTGTTGGCGAGCGAAGCGAACTGGAGTGGAGGTCGAGACTAGCCGCGATGCAGACGACGCTGGGCGCGGCGGCGGCGATCTCCGGCCAGATCCGGTCAAGGAGGCGCGGCGGCGACCGGATCCTGTTGCAAGGACGGCGTGTAGGTGATCTAGGAGGCGCGGGAGGAGGTCCAGCGGCGGGGCTTGAACTCCAAGTTCATGGCGGCGGCGTTCCTCGGCGGTTCCTAGCGAGATGGTGAGCTCCGGTGGGGTCTCTCCATGGCGACGATGGTGCTGCGCCTGTGAGGAAGACAGAGGTAAGGGGGGATAGAAAGGAATGAGGAGAGGCCGGGAGAAACACACCAGCCCACAATCCTTTATTTGTGTATCTTATCTGGACACACGTGGCCATTCGGTCATGCGCCGCCGGCAGCCGGAGACGGCCTCCGCCAGTCGTAGCCCTGTCGTCCGTCCGGCACAGCGGCGAAGACGGCTACGGCCGCTGCTGGGGGTGAGAGGGCGGTCGCCGTTTCTCGGGCGGGAGGATGGAGGAAGCCTCGCCGGGAGGATATCCGGCTCCCTGGAGAAATCGAGAGAGAAGTGAGGATGAGCCGCAAGCAGAGGAAGCAGCGAGGCTGCTCGCACGAGAGGATGGCGGCTCCTGGAGAAACCGAGAGAGGAGGGAGGATGAGCCGCGAGCAGAGGAAGCAGTGAGGATAAGTGGTGCGGGATAGGTCGGACCTGGTGGGGGTCTATGGCGCGCAGGTGGTGGAGGCTGTGGGCGTCCGAATTGGGTCGAAGGCGAGGCTGCTGGCCGGATCCGAGGTGGCTGCTGGTCGGAGGCGAGGCTGCTGGCCCGATCCGGAGCACTGGGCGGGCGGGCAGATCAGAGGATGATAGAGGAAGCTCAAAGGCGCCATCGTTGCGTGTGGTCGGTGCCCTGGCTCTGGCCAGCCACCACGGCCGCGCACTGCAGGAGTGGCAGGGCGACGGCAAGCCGTTCCTGGGCACTCTGGATAGAGAAGGGAGAGCAGCGCGTAGAGGAGGAGGAAATGTGCGGTGGGTGTTGCGATGTTGTGTGGATAAGGGGCACGTGGTTGGTAGTGGCGTTGTGCTAGATGCTGTGCTGGACCGACCGACGTTGCTGGATCAATGCACTGATTACAATTTTTATACGGGATGAGCTCCTACTTGCTTCTTTGTTTGTTAGTTCACTATATATATTCATGCCTACTACATCTTACAAATACAGTATCTGATACACTCCCTCTGTTTCTAAATATAATTTTTCTTAGAGATTCTAATATGAACTAAATATGAAGCAAAACAACTGAATCTACACTCTAAAATACGTCTATATTCATCCGTACGAAATCCATATTCAAATCTCTAAAAGACTTACATTTAGAAACATAGGGAGTAATAATTAAAAGTGAGTGAAATACTGAAAATAAATTCTTAAAGGAGAAGATATTTAGGGCTCATGGTTACTTGCTGAACATCAAGATATTCCTCAACTCTAGATGGCATCGATGTCTTGGTGGGATTAGGAGGAGAGAGCGAGGGATGAAAAGTAGAGAGAGTACGACAATAGCGCATCTTGCTCGCGTCTTGTTTAGCCCCGCATGGCAGCTAGGAGGGGGGAGCACTCACTTCCGTTGTATCATCTATCTCGAAGTTCTGTCTATCCTAATCCCTATCCCCATCGAGAGCAGTTGATAATATCCAGGGAAGTGGTCATGTTGGCATGGAGGATGTGCTCGTACTACTGGCGGCAACGTGTCAATAAAAGAGCACGAACCACTGTAAACTCTTTACTTTCTGGCCATCATATTTTTGAAGGGGGAATGCATAAATATTAATATTAATAGGGATTGGGAGATATAGGAATTAATATATTACCTATTTGAAGGTGCTACAGGTCTGTGAATGATGCACAATTACTTACGCATCGAAGGATCGATAATTTTTAGATTTACGTAATTACTTTAACGCGGGGTTGTTGAATATCAACAACTTGTTACACGTAATCCAATTTCTTTAGAGCGGGTCAAATGAGTGGGTTTTATTAGAAAAACAGAAGAAGATTACAAGCTTTTAGAATATAACTGGATCTTCAAAAAGTGGATTCTTATGAGTCTTGCAATTGAAAATCATATTATTCACATCGACTGACGGGTAAGCTCTCAAATACCACACAAACTCTTAGATTTATTTTATACCCGTTGCAACGCACGGGCTTTTTACTAGTATATACTTAAAAATAGGGTAAATAGCACCTGATATATTCTGTCAGATGAACACGGATGCTGGCATTAGATAATGTTGAACAGCATCAGATGATCGCCTGGATGCGTGTTGTCATTTAATTTTTGATGTGATGGCTTGTCCCTTGTGACCACGTGAGAGCTTCCTTGGAGGTCTCGTTCCAGTAGATGAATTCTTTTCTTGGCTTTCACGTGAGAAGTCTCAAATTGATGCCTTGGGACTTGTAGCATGTCTAATCAGCAAAACAGACTACGGTGGAAACCCCGCTCGCTTAGAAAGAAAGAATCCGGGGCGGCTCATAGGCCCCACATCTGGCAGCTTTGGAGTAGAAAAAGTAGCGGCTCAAGGCCATTCGGTTGGTTGCAGCGACCCGGCGCATTACGTGGCAGAGGAAAACAGCGCGCGTAGGCGCGAGGTGGACACCGCGGCCGCGGCCTGTGGCGCGGCCAGCGAGGGAAGTTTGGACAGGGGCGACTGAGCAGTAGCAAGGCCCGTGAACGAGTCGGACAGGGAATCAGACCGCCCCTATTCCCTTGATTCCGATTCCACATGGATGGAAATCACCAATTGTGGGTCCTCCGATGGAAGGATTTGGCGAAATCGTCACGCGATTTGCGCTCCGCCGGGTTATCCTTGAGACCTGCTCCGCCCGGTTCTTCCACCGTGCTATCTGGCGAGATTATTTTTGATGAGCTCCTTTGCAACAATTCGTAATCGAACCCTAGTCAGATCAGCCGACGAGATACTTTCATGGCGGCTCTTGATGAAAAGCGAACCAGTCGGTCTTGCCCACGTGCGCGAGCTGACACAACCCTAATTTCTCAAATTTTCCTTCATCTGATGAACTGCAAGCTTCTCAATCCCTGAAGAAATCCCTTCAAGAACTCGACACCACCGTGCGCCAACTGTCGTGGTTTTGTCACGGCAGATGTCCTTAGTGTCAGGACTTAGTCGCGAGGCCAACGCATCTATGTGGTAGCTTGAGAGGGGTTGAGTAGGACGAGAGACGCAGGGCAGATCAACACGCAAGACAAGGATTTAGACAGCTTCGGGCCCCGGGAAACATCATCCGGTAATAACCCTACATGCTGTTTGAGGCTATGTCTCATTATCATCACGAGGGAGACGTCGTAAACCGGCTCTTTGTGTCTAGCCCTAGAGATTATTGATTGTTCGTAGCTTGTAACTTCTAACTTCTCCCTCTTTGGGGAGCCCTGCCCCTCCTTATATATGTTGAAGGGGCGGTTTACATGTGGAGTCCTATTAGGATTAGGACTAGTCTATCTCTAATACAAACCGGATACAAGTCTTGGTCTTAACTCCTTGTAAGGTAAATATTCCTTTCTTCTTAAACCGGCCCACCATAGTTGAACCGGCCTTCTGGGCCTTGGGCCTCGTCCATCATCTAATCCGCCCGCCGGGTTGCCAGTGAGTCATAACGACCAAGCGGGTTGCTTGTAAACCGCCAAGGTCAGGGCGGGTCTTCAGATAAACCGCCAAGTCCGACCGGGTTAACTTCCGGCCGGTTTACGCCGCGGGGTATATCCCCGACAGTGTTCCTCCGGTTTACGGGAGTTGCATAATCTCATAGTCAGAGGAATATGTATAAGTCATGAAGAAAGCAATAACAATAAAACTTAATGAGCATTATGCTAAGCTAACGAATGGGTCTTGTCCATCACATCATTCTCGTAATTATGTGATCCCGTTCATCAAATGACAACACATGTCTATGGTTAGGAAACTTAACCATATTTGATTAACGATCTAGTCTAGTAGAGGCTAGGGACATTGTGTTTTGTCTATGTATCCACACATGTATCAAGTTTCCGTTTAATACAATTCTAGCATGAATAATAAACATTTATCATGATATAAGGAAATATAAAATACCAACTTTATTATTGCCTCTAGGGCATATTTCCTTCACTTCTAATATCTCCAATTTTCACACATTTGCATTCCTCCAAGCCTCTTGTAAAGAAACTACACAAAGTTGAACATACACAAATTGGAATAACCGCAAAAAATTTGAAAATTGCATGAACCACTCACCTCGAAAGACGGTAACTAAGGTCGTTTAACACACTGTGGCCATGCGCATACACTTTGCAAAAGGTAAGCTATTGTCGAACCTCTGTGCAATGTTGAGCGACTGAGAAATAAAACACAAAAAGTATGAGAATATTAAAAACATGAGAACCCAAAACCGCACCAAAATCGACATCACTAACACCGAAACAGAGAGAAACCTAAGGGCTTGAGACAACCATGTGTTGGACCAAGAAATGATGATCGACAAAGACGTCAACGTTGGGAAACGTAGTAGAAAACAAACAAAAAATCGTCCTATGATCAAACAAGAACACTATGACAATGCATTAGCGGTTAAGATCAGATCTTTACCAACTTCGAGTTGTAGTGGAGGAAGTGTTGGTGTAGATAGTCGACGGAGTCCCTTGAACCATTCATGAACGATCCCTCGAACCGAAGACCGAAGCATGACCTCTCTACAGATTTCAAGCGTTCAGGCATCATGATCTGGCAGCGCTTCGTCGTCCAGAGCTAATCATCGTAGGAGAATTAGAGGAAGAAGAAGAGAACCACACATGGTTTATCTATTATGAGGATTAGAAAGATCTAGGTCTAGTTATAATTAGATCAACTCCAAATTAGAACTAGACATAGAGAACTACAGGAGGCTCCAAAACTTGTGTGTTCAATCATGGCCAAAACCTCTAGTATATATATGTTGGAGGAGGGGGAGGGGGCGCCACAAGGGGGGAGTCCTCTTCCCATTGTGTCGGCCCTAGGGTAAGCAAGATTTCTCCCCAAAATCCAATTTGCCCCCTCTAGCTTGTCCAACAAGCTAGGGGTCGCCTCCCACCACTTGCCTTTTTATTATCTATTTGGCACGTTGATATTATATTAATTATAAAAGCCTCTAAATTGATATTAGAACCTTTTATTATTAATTTAACATCTCCGAAAACATTACCCGATAAACCCTACTCTTCCGATAACTCCAAACGCTTCTGAATTCTCTCGAAACCATTTCTCATATTAATGTAACTATTTCATAAATATTGCTCCACTAACACTCAACATAGCATGATTCCCTTAAGCTTGTGACCCTGTAGGTTCAGTAGAACATAGATGTGAACGAAAAATCCTTTCGTTCAATAATAGAGAAACCGTGGACATACATATTGATCCCTATTAATACACAAATGAAATTCAAATGGACCTTTGGTTATCATGTGCTTCCCTTTGCTTCGTGATACTTTACAAAACCCGAGGTGAGAACTATCGGTATCCTCTTGAGTCATACTCATGCTCACTATACCAGTCCCTCGTTACCAGTTTTGTTCTTCTTTCTCACTGACATGTTACAACATCCCCGTGACCTTGTCACACATGTCTGGCTAGACGATGATGGATGTCATCCCACCGAGGGGACCCTAAGAATATATCTCCATTGTCGGAGGAGAAAATCCCACTCTTGAGCTATTTAGTCCCTTGTCAAACTTTCTGATGAACTTGGAAGATGTCGTTATGATCAACGTGTTATAGATGACGTTTGAGCAACACCAAAGTTCATCGTATGGTAAGAAGTGACCACGATACTCTCATGGTCTAAGGAACTAAAGCATACGTTAACTCTCCGTGTTATATCAATAGACTTGTGACGATAGTATCTCAAAGTATAACAAACAAGTTTGGTCAATTCAATATGATCATTCTTCCAACGTCATATTCTCAAAGTTGTTTTGGGATTATACTTACACTTCACGATATCCCGGGATTCGGAAAACATGATAAAAAAATACTTGAGCTAGTCCTAGAGGCAAGACTAGGAATAAGGTTTTACCGTTTATCATTTCATACGTGCATATGAGTTTTCCATTGAATCACATATTTTAGGATCATAGAAGTTATATTAAAGTCTGTAAAATTTCTTAATTATAAACATATAAATAAATAATACAATATTATTGCTTCTAGGGCATATTTCCAACAGACTCCGACTTGCACTAGAGTCAAAAATCTAGTTACATAGCTTCTTTAAGACCTATGGCTATCCAGTGTTGCTCATATTTTTCTCGTGGTAGAGGCTTCGTCATCGGGTCTGACATTCAAATCTATGTGAATCTTGAGTACTTTCACAAAACCATTATCGACATACCGTTGGATAATGTGATACAATTGTGTTCGATATGTCTGGTCTTCATGTGGGATCTTGGTTCCTTTGCTTGAGCAATGACACCACTATTATCACAATGAAGCACCATTGGGTTCATCGCACTTAGGACCACACCAATCTCCTCAAGAAAATTCTTGATCCACATTGCCTCCTTCGAATCTTTTGAAGCAGTAATATTTTTTGATTTCACTGTAGAATCTGCAACAACGTTTCGCTTGAAACTTTTCCAAACCACTATACCACCATTAAGGGTGAAAAATATCCTGATTGAGATTTATAGTCATCTATATCAGCCATGAAGCTAGCATCGGTGTTACCATTTACAACGAGTTCTTTATATCCTCCATAGACAAGGAGCATGTCCTTTGTCCTTCTTCTTTTTTTGCGAGAAGGGTATGATTTTATTCCTCTGAAATAGTGTTACGGTCCGCTAAAACAAAATTAGAAACACTGTCTGGAACACGACGCAACCAAAAAGTGGTGCGACCTCCAGATTACCAATATTAGCTAAACTATAAGCAACACTATTTTGGATGCGATCAATCTTATGCGGAATAAAATCAAGGGGTTCCAAAAGCTTCTTGACTTCCATTATAAGGTGTCCATAGGCAGATTTATTCAGAGAATCATCCATCAATGCAGCAATTACAACAACACTGTCAGATTGAATCACAATGGGTAGCTCTGACTGTTGTAAATTGAATGAGACACCTTCCAATACTGCACTTATTTTAGACTCCAGTGCATCCTGACAATGAAACATGTATCTATAGGCTGAGAAAATGACTCCACCATCTGAGTTTCTCAATACCATACCTGGGCCTGCTGATCCAGTTTCCTTGACGAAGGACCCATCTACCGATAGCGCAACCCAGCCAACCGGGGGTTTTGGCCATGATTTCTTTTGCTTCACCACAGGAAACGCCTTATAGGGCTCTCTGATGTTCATCTTCCCTTTAATAATATCCTCTATTCCATAGTTTTGTACCTGAGTATAGGAACTTAAATAGCTGCACAAGAAAGTCCTTGATATTTCTGTAGATGGAGTCGACTTGCCATGAAGTGTTTCATTCCGTAAACTCCATATCCTCCATAATAACTTGATTATCATTGCTCGAACTTCTTCTTTCTGAACTGATAAGATACTAAACAGCCATTCTTTCCCTGTCTCCAACAACAGTTCCTTCGCTGACAGGGGCCAGACCCGGCGCATCTCATCCCACAACTCCACCGACCTGGAACAAACGATCAACGAATGAAACACTGAGCACATAAGAAACATTTGGTCTTGTACATATCATAGCATACATGGTGGGTCCAATTGCCGATGCATATGGAACACCACTCATCTGTACACGCTCATCAACTATTGTGGGACACTGATTCTTGCTAAGTGTTGTGCCATGTGACATTGGGAGAAAACCTTTCTTAGTGTTCTCCATTTTAAACCTCTTTAAAACCTTGTCAATGTGCGTGCTTTGGCTCAGCGTAATTATGCGTCTTGGTCTATGATAACCCACATTATAGCCTCTTTCGATAAGTAAGAGTGTCAAACCCAACGAGGAGCTAAAGGTAGAACAAATATTCCCTCAAGTTATATCGACCACCGATACAACTATACACACGCTTAACGTTCGCTTTACCTAGGACAAGTATGAAACTAGAAGTACTTTGTAGGTGTTTTTGGATAGGTTTGCAAGATAATAAAGAGTGCGTAAATAAAAAGTAGGGGCTGTTTAGATAAAGACACAATAAATTTAGTATAGCGAGTGTGGAAAAGTGGTCGTGTAGTTGCGAAATTGTCCCTAAGAAATTGACTACTTTACTAGACCGATAGCAAGTTTTATGTGGGAGAGGCCACTCCTAGCATGTCATCCCTGACTTGGAATTCTATGCACCTATGATTGGAAATATTAGCAAGCATCCGCAACTACTAACGTTCATTAAGGTAATACCCAACCATAGCATTACGATATCATGGCCCCCATTCAATCCCATATGCATCAATTTCTATGCTAGGTAGAAGCTTCTGTCACTCTTGCCCTCCAATACATAGTCCTATCAACATACAACTAACCCTATAGTGTGATCCACGCGCGCGCTCATATGATGGGCACCAAAGGACAACAACATAACCACAAGCAAATTAATCAATCATAGCAATTCATTAACCACCGATAGGACAACGAAAATCTACTCAGACATCATAGGATGGCAACACATCATTGGATAATAATATGAAGCATAAAGCACCATGTTCAAGTAGAGGGTACAGCGGGTTGCGAGAGAGTGGATCGCTGTAGATAGAAGGGGGAAGGTGATGGAGATGTTGGTGAAGATGGCGGAGGTGTTGGTGAAGATCACGGTGATGATGATGGTGGCCACGGTAGCGTTCCGGCACCACTGGAAGAGAAGGGGAGAGGGGGGACCCTTCTTCTTCTTCTTCCTTGACCTCCTCCCTAGATGGGAGAAGGGTTTCCCCTCTGGTCCTTGGCCTCCATGGCATGGGAGGGGCGAGAGCCCCTCCGAGATTGGATCTGTCTCTCTGTCTCTCTCTGTTTCTACGCTCTCGTATTCTGTCCTTTCACCATTTCGTATATATATGGAGATCCGTAACTCCGATTGGATTGAAACCTTCGCCAAGATTTTTTCTTCTGAAAATTAGCTTTCTTGCGGCCGAAGAAGAGCAGCAACCTCCTTATGGGTGGCCCACGAGGGTCATGGGCACGCCCAGGGGGTGCGCGCACCCCCTGCCTCGTGGCCACCTCGGGCACCGTCTCGCGTTGATTCTTCCTCCCATATTCTCCAAATATTCCAAAAATATTCTCCGTCCGTTTTTATCCCGTTTGGACTCCGTTTGATATGGGGTTTCTGCGAAACATAAAACATGCAACAAACAGGAACTAGCACTGGGCACTGGATCAATATGTTAGTCCTAAAAATAGTATAAAAAGTTGCCAAAAGTATATGAAAGTTGAATAATATTGGCATGGAACAATAAAAAATTATAGATATGATGGAGACGTATCAGCATCCCCAAGCTTAATTCCTGCTCATCCACGAGTAGGTAAATGATAAAAAAACAATTTTTGATGTGGAATGCTACCTAGCATAATATTGATCATGTAATCTAATCATGGCAGGAATATTAAGACACGAGTGATTCAAGGCAATAGTCTATCATTTGACATAAAAACAATAATACTTCAGGCATACCAACCAAACAATTATGTCTTATCAAAATAACATAGCCAGAGAAAGCTTATCCCTACAAAATCATAGTCTGGCTATGCTCCATCTTCACCACACAAAGCATTCAAATCATGCACAACCCTGATGACAAGCCGAGCAATTGTTTCATACTTTTTAATGCGCTTCAGCCTTTTCAACCCTCACACAATACATGAGTGCAAGCCATGGATATAGCACTATAGGTGGAATAGTATATGATGATGGAGGTTGTGTGGAGAAGACAAAAAGGAGAAAGTCTCACATCGACACGGCTAATCAACGGGCTATGGAGATGCCCATCAATTGATGTCAATGTGAGGAGTAGGGATTGCCATGCAACGGATGCACTAGAGCTATAAGTGTATGAAAGCTCAAACTGAAAACTAAGTGGGTGTGCATCCAACTTGCTTGCTCATGAAGACCTCGGGAATTTCAGGAAGCCCATCATCGGAATATACAAGCCAATTTCTATAATGAAAATTCACACTAGTATATGAAAGTGATAACTCAAGAGACTCTCTATATGAAGAACATGGTGCTACTCTGAAGCACAAGTGTGGTAAAAGGATAGTAACATTGCCCCTTCTCTCTTTTTCTCTCATTCATTTTTTTGGTGGGCTTCTTTGGCCTCTTTTTTTATTTGGACTTCTTTGGCCTCTTTTATTTATTTTTAAAGTCCGGAGTCTCATCCCGACTTGTGGGGGAATCATAGTCTCCATCATTCTTTCCTCATTGGGGCAACGATCTAATAATGATGATCATCACACTTTTATTTACTTACAACTCAATATTACAACGATGTCTAGAACAAAAATACGACTCTATATGAATGCCTCCGGCGGTGTACCAGGATGTGCAATGATCTAGCATAGCAATGACATCAAAAAACAGACAAGCCATGACAACATCATGCTAGCCATCTTACGATCATGCAAAGCAATATGACAATAAATGCTTAAGTCATGTATATGATGATGATGGAAGTTGCATGGCAATATATCTCGGAATGGCTATGGAAATGCCATAATAGGTAGATATGGTGGTTGTTTTGAGTAAGATATAATGAGGCTTATGTGTGACAGAGCGTATCATATCATGGGATTTGGATGCACCGGCGAAATTTCCACCAACTCTCAAGGTGAGAAAGGTCAATGCACGGTACCGAAGAGGCTAGCAATGATGGAAGGGTGAGAGTGCATATAATCCATGGAATCACATTAGTCATAAAGAACTCATATACTTATTGCAAAAGTTTATTAGCCCTGGAAGAAAAGTACTACTACGCATGCCCCTAGGGGGAAATATTGGTAGGAAAATACCATCACTCGTCCCCGACCGCCACTCATAAGGAAAGCAATGAAAGAACACCTCATGCTCCGACTTTGTTACATAACGGTTCACCATACATGCATGCTACGGGGCTTGCAAACCTCAACACAAGTATTCCTCAATTTCACAATTACTCAACTAGCACGACTCTAATATCACCACCTTTATATGGCAAAACTATTGCAAGGAATCAAACACATCATATTCAGTGATCTACAAGTTTATGTAGGATTTTATGAGTAACCATGTGAATGACCAATTCTTTTCATATCTCTAAATAGATATAAGTGAAGCAAGAGAGTTTAATTCTTTCTACAAAAGATATGCCCACGCTCTAACAAATGTAAGTGAAGCAAAAGAGGAGTCTACAAATGGCAGTTTTCTATGTAAAGAGAAACAGGCAATCCAAACTTCAAATGATATAAGTGAAGCACATGAAGCATTCTATAAAGCCATACTCAAAAGATTTAAGTGAAGTGCAAGAGCATTCTATAAATCAACCAAGGACTATCTCATACCAGCATGGTGCATAAAAGAAAAGAGAAAACTAAATGCAAAAGACGCTCCAAGATTTGCACATATCACATGAATGAAACGAATCCGAAAACATACCGATACTTGTTGAAGAAAGAGGGGATGCCTTCCGAGGCACCCCCAAGCTTGAGCTCTTGCCTCTCCTCCTTCTCATATCGAGACCTCCTCGATCTTCGAACACTTCATCCACACAAAACTTCAACAGAAAACTCGGTAAGATCCGTTAGTATAATAAAGCAAATCACTACTCTAAGTATTGTTGCAAACCAATTCATATTTTGTTTTTGCATTGTGTATACTGTAGTATAACTTTTTCATGGCTTAATCCACTGATATAAATTGATAGTTTCATCAAAACAAGCAAACTATGCATCAAAAACAGAATCTGTCTAAAACAGAACAGTCTGTAACAATCTGAACATTCACAATACTTATGATACTTGAACAATTATGCCAAAATTATGAAAAATAAAAAATTTGTATATAAAGACAGTGAAAAAAGTTTCAAAACCATTTGACGTTCCAGTAAAAAATGTAAAATCACGCACTACAGCCAATGTTTCTGTCCTGCACCGCACAAACCAACAAGCATTGTAAACATCCTAAAGGCAAACCTTGGCACGTTATTTTTATAATACAATGGAATCGTACAAGGGGATAATTATTTTTGTTGAAAAGTTTCTGTAATCAAGATTCACAAAGTTTCCGTGAGCATGAATAAAGTTCAAGGCTAGCTCCCACTTTAACAGTGCTCGTCTTTCTCACTTTCGCTTTTCTTTTTGAAAAACTTTTAGGTTCCACTCTTTATTTTTTTTGTTTTTCAACTATATAAAATCACACAACAGAAATAAATGACTCTCTAAAACTTCCGGGTTGTCTCCCTGGCAGCGCTTTCTTTAAAGCCATTAAGCTAGGCATATAGTGCTCAAGTAGTGAATCCACCCGGAACCAAGGTATATCAAAGCCAATTTTAATTAGCAATGATTTGGCATTTAGTAGTGAGCACAAAGCAACATATATCAAGCAAAGACAAAGTCTAACTCTCTTCCTATCCATCTTCATGTCATAAAAGAACAATTCATGCACACATAGTAAAGGCCAATGCATAGTATAAACAGTTTCTTGCAATTTTATCGTATTGGAAACATGGAGAGGCGGAGATATAGTTCCTCTCTCATAATAATTGCAAGTAGGAGCAGCAAGCACATGCACATTATATCTATCAAAATCATCATGTGTAATAGTAAAAGGCAACCCATCAATATAATCCTTAATAAGAGCAAACTTCTCCGATATAGTATAATCGGGAGAATTCAAAAAGATAATAGGACTATCATGCGTGGGTGCAATAGCAACAATTTCTTGTTTAACATAAGGAACTATAGCAAGTTCATCTCCATAAGCATCATTCATATTGGCATCATGGCCACAAGCATAGCAAGCATCATCAAAAAGGGATATTTCAATAGAATCAACGGGATCATAACAATCATCATAGCAATCATCCTTCGGTAAGCACGAAGGGAAATTAAACAATGTATGAGTTGAAGAGTTACTCTCATTAGAAGGTGGGCACGGGTAGCTAATTCACTCTTCCTCCTTTTATTCTTCGCTCTCCTCATCATCTTTTTCATCCAATGAGCTCACAATTTCATCAATTTCTTCTTCCATAGACTCCTGCAAAATATTAGTCTCTTCTTGTACAGCGGAGGAGTCCTCAATATATGGTTTAACATAGGCATTATAAGCATAATTATCATAACAATATTCAAGTATGGCAAAATTTTCAGATTTGTAAAGAGTGGCATCATACGTTTCAATCAAAGAAGCAATTTCATAAGCACCCTTAAAAGCAACAAATTCTTCAATTTGTTGAACATCATAGTAATTATAAACACCTTTAGCATACGAAGATACGATTCCATTATCAATAAACTCACATTGGTAGGGAAGGTGTTTCTTAGGGTTTTCAGAACAACAAGTAACATCATATATTTCACATAAATTCCAAGCATAGCATTGCAAACGATGAATTTGATCCAGTAAACGTTTCCCTTTTTCAGATATGCGGTGTCGCACATAACAAGCATGCTCATCTAAATATTTGCCCTCAACTAAGCTAGTTGGGGTTTCAGCACTAGCACATCGGGATCGAAGATGATCCAAGTAATAAGCTTTAGGAGTGTGATAGATTTTGAGTGGTTCTTCAACCATTGGTTCAGTAGGTACAACTAATTTTTTTGGTATTTTGCGTTTCCTACCCATACCTAAAGATAAAAAACAACTAAGAACAGCAAATAAAAATTACTTAGTGATAAAGCAAACAAGCACACACGAGAATATTCACCCACGCTATGGCTCCCCGGCAACGGTGCCAGAAAAAGGTCTTGATAACCCACAAGTATAGGGGATCAATTGTAGCCTCTTTCGATAAGTAAGAGTGTCGAACCCAACGAGGAGCTAAAGGTAGAACAAATATTCCCTCAAGTTCTATCGACCACCGATACAACTCTACGCACGCTTAACGTTCGCTTTACCTAGGACAAGTATGAAACTAGAAGTACTTTGTAGGTGTTTTGGATAGGTTTGCAAGATAATAAAGAGTATGTAAATAAAAAGTAGGGGCTGTTTAGATAAAGACACAATAAATTTAGTATAGCGAGTGTGGAAAAGTGGTGGTAGGAGTTGCGAAATTGTCCCTAAGCAATTGACTACTTTACTAGACCGATAGCAAGTTTTATGTGGGAGAGGCCACTGCTAGCATGTCATCCCAGACATGGAATTATGTGCACTTATGATTGGAACTATTAGCAAGCGTCCGCAACTACTAACGTTCATTAAGGTAAAACCCAACCATAGCATTACAATATAATGGTCCCCCTTCAATCCCATATGCATCAATTTCTATGCTAGGTAGAAGCTTCTGTCACTCTTGCCCTCCAATACATAGTCCTATCAACATACAACTAACCCTATGGTGTGATCCATGTGCGCGCTCATATGATGGGCACCAAAGGACAGCAACATAACCACAAGCAAATTAAATCAATCATAGAAATTCATCAACCACCGATAGGACAACGAAAATCTATTCAGACATCATAGGATGGCAACACATCATTGGATAATAATATGAAGCATAAAGCACCATGTTCAAGTAGAGGGTACAGCGGGTTGCGGGAGAGTGGACCGCTGTAGATAGAAGGGGGAAGGTGATGGAGATGTTGGTGAAGATGGCGGAGGTGTTGGTGAAGATCGCGGTGATGATGATGGTGGACACGGCAGTGTTCCGGCGCCACCGGAAGAGAAGGGGAGAGGGGGCCGCTTCTTCTTCTTCTTCCTTGACCTCCTCCCTAGATGGGAGAAGGGTTTCCCCTCTGGTCCTTGGCCTACATGGCATGAGAGGGCGAGAGCCCCTTCGAGATTGGACCTGTCTCTCTGTCTCTATCTGTTTCTGCGCTCTGGTATTCTGCCCTTTCACCATTTCGTATATATATGGAGATCCGTAACTCCGATTGGATTAAAACCTTCGCCGAGATTTTTTTTCGAAAATTAGCTTTCTTGTGGCTGAAGAAGAGCAGCAACCGCCTTACGGGTGGCCCACGAGGGTCAGGGGCGTGCCCAGGGGGGTGGGCGCGCCCCCTGGCTCGTGGCCACCTCGAGCACCGTCTCGCATTAATTCTTCCTCCCATATTCTCCAAATATTCCAAAAATATTCTCCATCCGTTTTTATCCAGTTTGGACTCTGTTTGATATGGGTTTCTGGGGAACATAAAACATGCCACAAACAGGAACTGGCACTGGGCACTGGATCAATATGGTAGTCCCAAAAATAGTATAAAAAGTTGCCAAAAGTATATGAAAGTTGAATAATATTGGTATGGAACAATAAAAAATTATAGATACGACGGAGACGTATCAGTCTATCCCTATCCCTATAGATAGTAATGCCCGGTATATAAGTGCTACCTCTTGAGCATGTGTTGGTTTTCCCTTGAAGAGGAAAGGGTGATGCAGCAAAGTAGCGTAAGTATTTCCCTCAGTTTTTGAGAACCAAGGTATCAATCCAGTAGGAGGCCACACTCAAGTCCCTCGTACCTACACAAACAAATAAGAACCTTGCAACCAACGCGATAAAGGGGTTGTCAATCCCTTCACGGCCACTCGCAAAAGTGAGATCTGATAGAGATGGTAAGATAATATTTTTGGTATTTTTATGATAAAGACTAAAAGTAAAGAAAGCAAAATAAACGGCAAAAGAAATAGCTTGTTGACGGGAGATTAATATGATGGAGAATAGACCCGGGGGCCATAGGTTTCACTAGTGGCTTCTCTCAAGATAGCATAAGTATTACGGTGGGTGAACAAATTAATGTCGAGCAACTGATAGAGAAGTGCATAACTATGAGAATATCTAGGCATGATCATGTATATAGGCATCATGTCTGTGACAAGTAGACCGACTCCTGCCTGCATCTACTACTATTACTCCACACATCGACCGCTATCCAGCATGCATCTAGAGTATTAAGTTCATAAGAACAGAGTAACGCATTAGGTAAGATGACATTATGTAGAGGGATAAACTCATGCTATATGATATAAACCCCATCTTTTTATCCTCGATGGCAACAATACAATACGTGTCGTTTCCCCTACTGTCACTGGGATCGAGCACCGCATGATTGAACCCAAAGCTAAACACTTCTCCCATTGCAAGAAAGATCAATCTAGTAGGCCAAACCAAACTGATAATTCGAAGAGACTTGCAAAGATAACCAATCATACATAAAAGAATTCAGAGAAGATTCAAATATTGTTCATAGATAATCTTGATCATAAACCCACAATTCATCGGATCTCGACAAACACACCGCAAAAAGAGTTACATCAAATAGATCTTCAAGAAGATCGAGGAGAACTTTGTATTGAGATCCAAAGAGAGAGAAGACGTCATCTAGCTAATAACTATGAATCACGACGAGTACGACTCCATCAACCCCGTTCACTTGAACGCTTCCGCTTAGCGATCTACAAGGGTACGTAGATGCACTCTCCTTCCCCTCGTTGCTGGTTTCTCCATAGATAGATCTTGGTGACACGTAGGAAAATTTTTGAATTTCTGCTACGTTACCCAACAGTGGCATCATGAGCTAGGTCTATTGCGTAGATTCTTTGCACGAGTAGAACACAAAGTAGTTGTGGGCGTTGATTTTGTTCAATATGCTTACCGTTACTAGTCAATCTTGATTCGGCGGCATTGTGGGATGAAGCGGCCCGGACCAACCTTACACGTACTCTTACGTGAGACCGGTTCCACCGACTGACATGCACTAGATGCATAAGGTGGCTGGCGGGTGTCTGTCTCTCCTACTTTAGTCGGATCGGATTCGATGAAAAGGGTCCTTATGAAGGGTAAATAGCAATTGGCATATCACGTTATGGTTTTGCGTAGGTAAGAAACGTTCTTGCTAGAAACCCATAGCAGCCACGTAAAACATGCAAACAACAATTAGAGGACGTCTAACTTGTTTTTGCAGGGTATGCCTTGTGATGTGATATGGCCAAAGGATGTGATGTATGATATATGTGATGTATGAGATGATCATGTTCTTGTAATAGGAATCACGACTTGCATGTCGATGAGTATGACAACCGGCAGGAGCCATAGGAGTTGTCTTTAATTTATTTATTTATGACCTGCGTGTCAACATAAACGTCATGTAATTACTTTACTTTATTGCTAACCGTTAGCCATAGTAGTAGAAGTAATAGTTGACGTGACAACTTCATGAAGACACGATGATGGAGATCATGATGATGAAGATCATGGTGTCATGCCGGTGACAACGATGATCATGGAGCCCCGAAGATGGAGATCAAAAGGAGCAAAGTGATGATGGCCATATCATGTCACTATTTGATTGCATGTGATGTTTATCATGTTTATACACCTTATTTGCTTAGAACTACGGTAGTAAATAAGATGATCCCTCATTAAAATTTCAAGAAAGTGTTCACCCTAACTGTGCACCGTTGCTAAAGTTCGTCGTTTCGAAGCACCACGTGATGATCGGGTGTGATAGATTCTTACGTTCACATACAACGGGTGTAAGCCAGATTTACACACGCGAAACACTTAGGTTGACTTGACGAGCCTAGCATGTACAGACATGGCCTCGGAACACAGAAGACCGAAAGGTCGAGCATGAGTCGTATGGTAGATACGATCAACATGAAGATGTTCACCGATGTTGACTAGTCCGTCTCACGTGATGATCGGACACGGCCTAGTTGACTCGGATCATGTAATCACTTGGATGACTAGAGGGATGTCTATCTGAGTGGGAGTTCATAAGATGAACTTAATTATCCTGAACATAGTCAAAAAGATTTTGCGAATTATGTCGTAGCTCGCGCTTTAGTTCTACTGTTTTAAATATGTTCCTAGAGAAAATATAGTTGAAAGTTGATAGTAGCAATTATGCGGACAGTAGAAGGCTTATGTCCTTAATGCACCGCTCGGTGTGCTGGACCTCGAACGTGGTCTGTGGATGTTGCGAACATCTGACATACACGTTTTGATGACTACATGATAGTTCGGTAATGATAAATGGTTTATAATTGAGGCACCGAAGACATTTTATGTCGCGGAAGATATGAGATGTTTCGAGGACTGAAATTGGGATTTCAGGCGCGTGCCCACGTCAAGAGGTATAAGACCTCCGACGATTTTCTTAGCCTGCAAACTAAGGGAGAAAAGCTCAATCGTTGAGCTTGTGCTCAGATTGTCTGAGTACAACAATCACTAGAATCGAGTGGGAGTTGATCTTCCAGATAAGATAGTGATGTTTCACCAAAGTCATTGCCACCAAGCTGCTAGAGCTTCGTGATGAACTATAACATATCAGGGATAGATATGATGATCCTTGAAATATTCGCGATGTTTGACACCGCGAAAGTAGAAATCAAGCAGGAGCATCAATTGTTGATGGTTAGTAAAACCACTAGTTTCAAGAAGGGCAAGGGCAAGAAGGGATACTTCATGAAACGGCAAATCAGCTGCTGCTCTAGTGAAGAAACCCAAGGTTGAACCCAAACCCAAGACTGAGTGCTTCTGTAATAAGGGGAACAGCCACTGGAGCAGAATTACCCTAGATACTTGGTAGATGAGAAGGCTGTCGGCAGAAGTATATTGGATATACATTATGTGAATGTGTACTTTACTAGTACTCCTAGTAGCATCAGGGTATTAGATACCGGTTCGGTTGCTAAGTGTTAGTAACTCGAAATAAAAGCTACGGAATAAACGGAGACTAGCTAAAGGTGAGCTGACGATATGTGTTGGAAGTGTTTCCAAAGTTGATATGATCAAGCATCGCTCGCTCCCTCTACCATCGAGATTGGTGTTAAACCTAAATAATTGTTATTTGGTGTTTGCGTTGAGCATAGACATGATTGGATTATGTCTATCGCAATACGGTTATTCATTTAAGGAGAATAATGGTTATTTTTTTGAATAATACCTTCAATGGTCTTGCACCTAAAATGAATGGTTTATTGAATCTCGATCATAGTGATACACATGTTCATGCCAAAAGATATAAGATAGTAATGATAGTACCACCTACTTGTGGCACTGCCATGTAAGTCATATTGGTATAAAACGCATGAAGAAGCTCCATGCTGATGGATCTTTGAACTCACTCATTTCTGAAAAGATTGAGACATGTGAACCATGTCTGTTGGTATATACGCATGAAGAAACTCCATGCAAATGGACCGTTTGGACTCACTTGATTTTGAATCACTTGAGATATGCAAATCATACCACATGGGCAAGATGACTGAAAGCTTCGGTTTCAGTAAAATGGAACAAGAAAGCAACTTGTTGGAAGTAACACATTTTGATGTGTGCAGTCCAATGAGTGCTGAGGCACGCAGTGGATATCGTTATGCTCTTACTTCACAGATGATTTGAGTAGATACTGAGCATATTTACTTGATGAAACACAAGTCTGAATTATTGAATGGTTCAAGTAATTTCAGAGTGAAGTTGAATATCGTCGTGACAAGAGGATAAAATATCTATGATATGATCATTGAGATGAATATCTGAGTTGCGAGTTTGGTACACAATTGAGACATTGTGGAAATTATTTCACGACTAGTACCGCCTGGAACACCATAGTGTGATGGTGTGTCCGAACATCATGACTGCACCCTATTGGATATGATGCATACCATGATGTCTCTTATCAAATTACCACTATCGTTCATGGGTTAGGCATTAGAGATAACCACACTCACTTTAAATAGGGCACCACGTAATTCCGATGAGATGACACCGTATGAACTATGGTTTAGAGAAACCTAAGCTGTCATTTCTCAAAAAGTTTGGGGCTGCGACGCTTATATGAAAAAGTTTCAGGCTGATAAGCTCGAACCCAAAGCGGATAACTGCATTTTCATAGGACACCCAAAACATTTGGGTATACCTCCTGTCTCAGATCCAAAAGCAATAGGGATTGTTTCTAGAATCGGGTCCTTTCTCGAGGAAAAGTTTCTCTCGAAAGAATTGAGTGGGAGGATGGTGGAGACTTGATGAGGTTATTGAACCGTCACTTCAACTAGTGTGTAGCAAGGCACAGGAATTGTTCCTGTGTCACCTACACCAATTGAAGTGGAAGCTTATGATAGTGATCATGAGACTTCGGATCAAGTCACTCCCAAACCTCGTAGGATGACAAGGATGCGTACTACTTCAGAGTGGTACGTAATCCTGTCTTGGAAGTCATGTTGCTAGACAACAATGAACCTACGAGCTATGGAGAAGCGATGGTGGGCCCGGATTCCGATGAATGGCTCGAGGCCATTAAATCTGAGAGAGGATCCATGTATGAAAACAAAGTGTAGACTTTGGCAGAACGGCTCGATGGTCGTGAGGCTGTTGAGTACAGATGGATTTTAAAAGGAAGACGGACAATGATGGTAAATGTCACCATTAAGAAGGCTCGACTTGTCATTAAAATGTTTTCCGACAAGTTCAAAGAGTTGACTACGATGAGACTTTCTCACCCGTAGCGATGCTAAAAGTCTGTTTGAATTATGTTAGCGATTACTGCATTATTTATGAAATTATGCAGATAGGATGTCAGAACATTGTTTCCTCGACGATTTTCTTGAGGAAAGGCTGTATGTGATACAACCAGAAGACTTTTGTCAATCCTGAAAGATGCTAACAAGTATGCAAAGCTCCAGCAATCCTTCTGAGGACTGGAGTAAGCATCTCGGAGTTGGAATATACACTTTGATGAGTTGATCAAAGGTTTGGGTTTATATAAAGTTTATGAGAAACTTGTATTTCCAAAGAAGTGAGTGGGAGCACTATAGAATTTCTGATGAGTATATGTTATTTATCAGAAATGATGTAGAATTTCTGGAAAGCATATAGGGTTATTTGAAAAGTGTTTTTCAATGGAAAACCTAGATTAAGCTACTTAAACATTGAGCATCAAGATCTATAAGGATAGATCAAAATCGCTTAATAGTACTTTCAAATGAATACATACCGTGACAAGATTTTGAAGGAATTCAAAATAGATCAGCAAAGAAGGAGTTCTTGGCTGTATTACACGTGTGAGTATTGAGTAAGACTCAAGACCTGACCACGGCAGAATAGAGAGAAAGGACGAAGGTCGTCCCCTATGCTTAGTCGTAGGCTCTACAGTATGCTATACTGTGTACCGCATCTAAAGTGTGCCTTGCCATGAGTCAGTCAAGGGGTACAAGAGTGATCCAGGAATGGATCACAGGACAGCGGTCAAGGTTATCCTTAGTAACTAGTGGACTAAGGAATTTTCTCGATTATGGAGGTGGAAAAGAGTTCGTCGTAAAGGGATACGCCGATGCAAACTTTGACACTGATCCAGATTATACTAAGTAGTAAATTGGATTCATATAGTAGAACAGTTATTTGGAATAGTTCCAAATAGAGCGTGGTAACTGCATCTAGGAGATGACACAGAGATTTGTAAAGAACACACGGATCTGAAAGGTTCAAACCCGTTGACTATAACATCTCTCACAAGCATAACATGATCAAACCAAAAACTCATTGAGTGTTAATCACATAGTAATGTGAACTAGATTATTGACTCTAGTAAACTCTTTGGGTGTTAGTCACATGGGGATGTGACCTTGGGTGTTGGAATCATTGCAATCACATACCGATGTGAACTGGATTATTGACTCTAGTGCAAGTGGGAGACTGTTGGAAATATGCCCTAGAGGCAATAATAAATTGATTATTATTATATTTCCTTGTTCATGATAATCGTTTATTATCCATGCTAGAATTGTATTGATAGGAAACTCAGATACATGTGTGGATACATAGACAACACCATGTCCCTAGTAAGCCTCTAGTTGACTAGCTCGTTGATCAATAGATGGTCACGGTTTCCTGACCATGGACATTGGATGTCATTGATAACGGGATCACATCATTAGGAGAATGATGTGATGGACAAGACCCAATCCTAAGCCTAGCACAAGATCATGTAGTTCGTATGCTAAAGCTTTTCTAATGTCAAGTATCGTTTCCTTAGTCCATGAGATTGTGCAACTCCCGGATACCGTAGGAGTGCTTTGGGTGTGCCAAACGTCACAACGTAACTGGGTGGCTATAAAGGTACACTACGGGTATCTCCGAAAGTGTCTGTTGGGTGGCACGAATCGATACTGGGATTTGTCACTCCATGTAAACGGAGAGGTATCTCTGGGCCCACTCGGTAGGACATCATCATAATGTGCACAGTGTGATCAAGGAGTTGATCACGGGATGATGTACTACGGAACGAGTAAAAGAGACTTGCCGGTAACGAGATTGAACAAGGTATCGGGATACCGACGATCGAATCTCGGGCAAGTATCGTACCGATAGACAAAGGGAATTGTATACGGGATTGATTAAGTCCTTGACATCGTGGTTCATCCGATGAGATCATCGTGGAACATGTGGGAGCCAACATGGGTATCCAGATCCCGCTGTTGGTTATTGACCGGAGAACATCTCGGTCATGTCTGCATGTCTCCCGAACCCGTAGGGTCTACACACTTAAGGTTCGATGACGCTAGGGTTATAAAGGAAGCTTGTATGTGGTTACCGAATGTTGTTCGGAGTCCTGGATGAGATCCCGGATGTCACGAGGAGTTCCAGAATGGTCCAGAGGTAAAGATTTATATATGGGAAGTCCTGTTTTGGTCACCGAAAGAGTTTCGGGTTTTATCGGTAGTGTACCGGGACCACCGGAGGGTCTCGGGGGTCCACCAAGTGGGGCCACCAACCCCAGAAGGTTGCGTGGGCCAAGAGTGGTGAGGGACCAGCCCCTTAGTGGGCTGGTGCGCCTCCCACAAGGCTCAAGGGGCAGCTAAGAGAAAAAAAAAGGGGAAACCCTAGGCTTAGATGGGCCTTAAGGCCCACCCTAGGGGCGCCACCCCTTCTCCCCTCTTGGCCGCCCCCTTTGATCCCATCTAGGGCTGCCGCCCCCCTAGGGGTGGGAACCCTAGAGGGGGCGCAGCCCCTTCCCTTCCCCTATATATATGAGGCCTAAGGGGCTGCCCAAACATACATGTGATTTGATCCCTCGTTGGTGCAGCCCTGCGTCTCTTCTTCCTCCTCTCTTGCGGTGCTTGGCGAAGCCCTGCTGGATTGCCACGCTCCTCCATCATCACCACGCCGTTGTGTTGCTGCTGGATGGAGTCTTCCTCAACCTCTCCCTCTCTCCTTGCTGGATCAAGGCTTGGGAGACGTCACCGGGATGTACGTGTGTTGAACGCGGAGGTGCCGTGCGTTCGGCACTTGGTCATCGGTGATTTGAATCACGACGAGTATGACTCCATCAACCCCGTTCACTTGAACGCTTCCGCTTAGCGATCTACAAGGGTACGTAGATGCACTCTCCTTCCCCTCGTTGCTGGTTTCTCCATAGATAGATCTTGGTGACACGTAGGAAAATTTTTGAATTTCTGCTACGTTACCCAACAAAATCTGCCTCCACGAACACCTATGGGGACCGAGCCCCTTTCTGGTTCGGCGGGGGGCGGAGGTCGCGCGAAGAGCGGATCGAGACGATGCACACAAGGGGTTTACCCAGCTTCGGGCCGCACGGATGCGTAAAACCCTACTGCTGCTTTGTGGTTTGTATTGTGTTCTTGTTCGAGAGCGCTGAGTGCTACAGTACACTCAGGCAACTAATCAGACCGAGCGTGAGTGGCCTCCTTCCTCCTCCTCTTCTACGTTGCGCATGGGGCCTCCTTTTATATGCGCAAGGGGTTACCCACAGGTGGCAACGTAGGCGGGGGTAAAACTGGAAAATGCTGTGTTGGGTACAGCTGTTTGCACAGTGCTATCATACCTAACTCTGACGACAGGGGACAAGGGCATTAAATGCCCGTCTAGGTCGCCCAAACAGTGCAGAAAAGGGACCGTCAGGGGCGCCACCGTTTGCCACGACGGCTATCCTGTCAGCGTTGCTTCGCCACCGCATGCCCCTGGCTGCGCAGCCTCTCGCCACGTACGCCTGGAATGGCCCCAGAGCGACGCGTGGGTGGATGAGCTGGAACGCAGGCGCGGGGTGGTGACTTGCCGCGGCAAGCGCCTTGCCGCGGTTGATGCCTTATCGCGCCCGGGAGCTTGTCGCTCACCGGTCCTTGCCGGGACGCGTGGCGCATCGCAGCAAGTCTCTTGTCGTGCCCTGGTCGGCCTTCCCGGCAAGCTCCTCTTGTCGGGGCCTTGTGCTTCGAGCGGCCGTCCCGGCAAGCTCCTCTTGCCGGGGCCTTGCTCTCTTCGGGTGGCCTTCCCGGCAAGCTCCTCCTGCCGGGGCCTTGGCTCAAATACTTTGTTCTTGGATGGCCCAAAAAGGGACCATGGAGAGTTTTGGCAATCACTTGGCAAGCCTTGCCGCGGGGTGCTATGACTGCCCGTGCACAAGTTCGGGGTACTAAGGTACCCCTACTTAGTACACCGATAGGAGCCCCCGGGCCTGGGCCATACACGGTGCCGAGCGCTGTTGGGCCAGGCCCAAAACAGTGCACGTGTACACGCGGCCTGGGTCACGCTGCATCTTCTTCTGCATCCACCACGCCCTCCCCGAACGGCACGCGTCGAACGCGGCATCGTGGGGAGAGGTGTGCGTGACGTGGGTGGCGTGCGCGGGGCTGAGCCCCGCAGGCAGGCGTCACGTCGCAGGTGATTTGTTTATTCGGAAAGCCGAAACGCCCCCCCCTCCCCCTTATAAGCAGGGGAAACAGGGGCAGTCCGCCCACCCGCCAGTTGCGATTCCTCGAAAATCTCCGCCACTTCCCAAGGGGAGCAGCGTTCCGCCCCTTCCGTCGCCACCAGTGCTATCAACGCCGTCGACCTCCCTCCCTGCTTCCGCCATGGCCCCGAAGGGCGACAAGGGGAAAGGGAAGGCTGCGAAGTCGGCCGAGGCGCAGCGGCTTGAGGCGCTGCGAAAGGAGTGGGCAACCTTCCCCCCTCAGCTCGACGCGTTGGACCTGAGGGAGGAATTCTACCTCTTCTGGTCGACAGGGACGCGAGCGCATCCGCACACGAGGGTTCTTCCCGCCGCCGCCCAGAAGAAGTATCCGACTGGGTATCCCTTCTTTCCTATGTTCTTCTATTGCGGGCTCTGCCCGCCCTTCTCTGAATTTTTCTGCGACATCATGAACACCTACGGGTTCCATCTCCTTGATTTCACCCCCAATGTTGTCCTGACCATGGCAATTTTCGCACATCTTTGCGAAAACTTTGTCGGAGTCTATCCAAACATAGCCCTCTTCCGCCACTTCTTCACGCCTCGAGTAGAGAGAGGAGAGCCTCTCTCCGGCGGAATCGCCTAGATCTCGAAGCCCGGCAAGAAGGATGCTTATCTGGAGGGAGAGCTCCGCAGCAAATGGGAGGAGTGGAGAGCAGACTGGTGCCTGATCGTCGAGGAGAACCCGCAGCCATTCACTGTCGTGTGCCGAACTCCTGTGGTGCGCGGAAGGGATTGGAGCGACGTGGCTCCGGACGACGACAAGCTGCAGATTGCCGTTACCCGGATCCTACGGCTCAGGCTTGCCGGGCTCACAGTTGGCGCCGTTGGCGCAGATTTCCTCCGCCGCCGCATCGCTCCCCGGCAGGAGAAAGGGAGGACCGCCTGGGAGTTCCAGAATGCGGCGGACATCATGAGGCTGCGCCCTGGCCTCAACTTCAATTTCACTGTCTTGGAACTTGACGGGACGCTCAAGGAGCTGTTCAAGCACGACCCCGATCACCCCGAATGGTTCAGGCTGCCGCAAGGCGTCGTCCCATTGTGCAACAATTCGTCGCTCAGCTGCATCCTTGCAATGATGCCGTTGTGCGACTCGCACGGGATCGACTCCACTTGGCAGGAGCCTGCTGGCGACGTCGTGCGGGCGTTCTTCGACGACTTGGTGGAGGTGCCGGTCGACCCCGCCGAGCAGAAGGGCCTCACCCGGGACACCACCGACGAGGAGTTGGCGCGCATCGCCTCTAGGATGGAAGAGGCGGCGGCAGCCGCGGCCGCGGGCGAATTTGGATTCACATTGGCAGAGGCGGACGCAGCGGAGGTGGCAAGCCTTGCCGATCGAGCGGAGTTTGTCGGTGAGGAAGAGCCTGCCGGGCACGGCGTCAAGGCGGACAAGCTCACCGAGGACACGAGCGGCTTGCCGGAGACGGGCGCCTCTTCCTCCCAACCTTTGGGCAGCTCGTCGCAAGCGGAGCCCCCGGCTCAACCATGGAGGCGTCTCCGCAAGGCCGGAGACGTGGTGGGGCGGCAGACGAGCCAACAGCCGCAGCGCCGCGTGACACGCTCCGCTGTGGCAGCAGGAGCGGGGCCTTCGCGGGCTGCTGCTTCTGCTCCTGCCGCCCCTCGCGCCACGGCGGCAGCCGGGGCAAGGCCGTCTCAGGCTAGCGCCACCACTGCCTCCGCCAAGCGGCCGAGGGAGCCTACTCCTCCGCCTCCTCGCGCCAGAAGCGGGCCAGTCTTCGACTTCTCCGCGCTTAGCTCCGACGAGGAAGAGGGAGAGGAGTAAGATCCTCGTTGTACTTGTATTTCTTCAATTCTTGCAGTTGTGTCTCGCATCTCATTTGCTTTCCTCTGAATTTACTCCTTTTCAGGACTCTGGCTCAGAGGGCGGCAAAGAGAGCCAAGGTCCCGGTGGTCATCCTTGACGACGAGCCCACCGTGACGGCAGGGGGTGCGCCTGAGATGACCTTGTCAGACCCACCAAATAATCCTCAGAGCAGCCCCCAGCGCAGCCCCCAGCGTAAGCATACGATTTGCTTCCTGCCATTGGGCGCGCCTGGGTACTCTTCGTTTTTCGATATCTGACTGTTGATTTGCGTAGGAGCAGAGCAGCCCCACCAGGAGCGTCCGGAGGCCGCCCCCGATGCGCCACCTGCTACAACTACACCGCCAAGGGGGAGTTCCCCGGCAAGGGAGGAATCCCCGGCAAGGGAGCAGTCTCCGGCAAGGGAGCAGTCTCCGGCAAGGGACAACACCGGCGACCCCTTGGCAACAGAGACCGTGACCGCAGACCCTGGCGCAGGTAACCTTCTTGCCTCGAAACTCCCCTGGGGTTCTTCTCTTTTTTTTTGAATCTCCTTCCTTGGATAGTTGCTTGACTTCTCTCCCTCTTTCGGCCTTCAGACCCGCCCGCCACGGACCCGATGGAGACCGAGGTCGTCGTCGAGGAGGATGTGCGCGGCCATACCGACGACGTGGCCGCCACCGGAGAGGCGGACGGTGCTGAAGATCTGGCCGGCGAAGAGGCCGCCAAGGCTGCCGTAGCAGCCGCTGGCGAGGGGGCCGGCGATCGTACTGACGGCCCTGGGGCCGCAGGAGCGCCAGGCGCTGCGCCGACCGCCGATCCTGCTTCCGCTGCAGTGTCGGACCCCGAGGAACCCCAGCCAGGCGTCTACCTGAAGGCCGGCGATGATATCTTCATCAAGCTCCCCTGGGAGTCTACTTCCAGGGCGCCGGTCGAGGGGGAGACCTTGGATGGAGAGGTGCTCGCCTCCGCCGGGCTAACGCTGGTTGATGCGCCAAGCAGCAGCGGCGGCGAGCCTGAGGAGGAGCGGTTGCTCCGAAAGCTGGTGTCACTCTACCGCGCCCGACAAGCCAAGGTGGAACGCCGGGAAGCGCTTGTCGCGAAGGCGGGAGCGGACATGGAGAAGCACGTCGAGGAGCTCCGGGAGCTCAACCAGGAGGCCCTCCGATCCTTGGCGGAGGAGCGGAGGCAACTCGATGAGGCGCGGACGGCCTTCATCCTCGAGAAGGCCGAATCCGAAGAGCAGCAGAGGCTTGCCGCCGAGGGGCTGTCCGCGCGGGAGGGCGAGCTGGTGCAGCAGAAAGCCAGCCTCGCCAGCCACGAGGAGGAGGTCGCTGCACGCGAGCAAGCGCTTGGTGGAGCCCTCAAGGAAGCGCAAGGTGCTGCCGCAGCCGCCGAGGCCGCCAAGAAGGAGCTGGAGACGAGGGTGGCGCAGCTCGACACTGATCTTAAGGCAAGCGGCGAGGAGCTCGCCGCGCTCAAACAAGAGCGCGAGAAGGGTGCTTATACCCTCGGCGAGCTGCAAGGACGCTTCGCCGATAAGATCAGGGAGCTTGACGCTGCCAAGGACTCCAATGCTGATCTCGAGATGAAGCTGGCCACCTTGTCCAAGACGCTGGACAGCGCCAAGGAGCGAGAGACGGCCTTGCGGAAGGAGATCACGGACAACGAGGCGCTGTTGAAGAGCGCAGCAGTTACCCAGAACAACTTCAGGGCGACGGTGGAGCAGTGGACGGAGGGTCTGGTGGACATCGCCGCCTCCATCGACAAGGAGCTGTCGCTGCTGGGGATGGAGGGTCACGAGTATCCCTCCGGCGCGAACCTCCCACCCAGCGCCAAGCTCACTTCGTTCTTCAAAGGCGTGGCGACGGCCCTTCAGGAACTCCGGGATGCGATCCCAGAGCGGCTGGCCGACGAGACGCGCGATGCCTGCGCTGGAGCCCTTGAGAAGGTGTTGGTGAAGATCGTCTTCCGCAACCCAGGCCTCAAGCTCACCAACTCCTCAGATCCCTGCCGCCAGACGCTGACCTGGAGGAGATCAGGGCCCTCGTCGCGCCCATTGTGGAAAGGGTGGCCGGGATCAAGAGGATCGAGGGCGACCGTGTGGATTAGGCCGCCCGCCCTTTTCTTTTCTTGTCGCCGTTGGCCGAGTTACGAAAACAATTCATTAGGGCTGCGACAAGCTATCTTGTAATATAACTTCATCTTAGGTAGTGAATGCACTGTTACTTCCTCTATTTGATTCCCTCCTTTGTATGTTATTGCCCTATGCTTTTAGGGAACTTGCCGACGTAGGCACACTTGCTGAGTGCGGGACATCAGCAGCCCGCTGGCGGTGCCGTTGCCGGCAAGAAACCTTGTCGTGACTAGCCGCGGTTCACTTAAGTTGTTGAGCAGGCTCGAAGCGAAATAAGGGCGCAACTGCAGTTGCAGCACACTCAAGTCGCTGAGCAAGCTCGAAACAAAGTAAGGGCGCGAGTCTGGTCGCAGCATACTTAAATCGTTGAGCGGACTCGAAACGAAGTAAGGGCGCGACTAGCCACGAGCTGGTTCCTCTGCGCACAGGTTTTCCATACAAAGTACGGTCGTTCGAGGAAGATAACCTTAGAATTTAAATACTTGATTGCTCAAACTTTGGCAACTTAGCTTTTCCGTGGCTCGCTGCCCGGCAAGGTTGCTTTCTGGCAAGGCGAAACTTCATCGAACGTCGCCTGGTCCTCACCATTATCTTCCCCCTTCCCTCCCTGGCAAACTTGTGGGCGAGGGAACCTTCCTTTTCTTGAGAAGATAAGGAAGAAGAGAAAATAAAGGCTCGGAGCCCCATGGCCCGTCATCGCTTACCGGGGGTCAGTGCTGCACAGAGTGTTAGATAATGCATGCAAAGAATAAAAAGCATGAGATCGACAAGATGCGTGGAACACATGAACTTAATCTGTGCACAGGGTCTGCGCCTGGCTCTGTACAAAGGATCACATGCAACAGCGGCAAGACTTGTACAGAAGGGTGGTTGCCGGACGGGGTCCGACAACCGCGCCTTACGGGCGAAACTTACGAAGATGCCCAACGCTCCAGGAGTTGCTCACCGGAGTGGTATCTTCGGTCTCAAGGCGGACAGCGCCAGGCCTAGCGACTTGTTTCACCCGGTAAGGGCCTTCCCACTTCCTCGAAACTTCTGGCACTAACTTTGCGGCTATAAAAGCAGCGCAAAGCTTGCTGGTAGCGAGCAGCTCGCACAGCGGCCTGAAGATGGTCCTCCTCGAGGAGCAGCGCGTCATCTCGTCGCAGCTGCTCTTGCTCGAGCTCAGCGTGAGCGAACACTCTAGGTGGCCCGTATGCGAGATCCGTGGGGCTAGCTGCCCCCGCTCCATGGAATAGAGCGAAAGGTCACCTGGTCATACCAGGGCTTACCTGCGCCAAGAGATGTCGGCGTATGTTCAGACGCCGTGGCACCATGAGCTGGCTCGACGACGTCCATTCCGCCGCCGGTGCCGTCCTCACCACCCGTTTGCTCCAGGGGCGGTGGGTTCGACGCGGATGGACCAGCCACCTCCGGAGCCTTCTTCTTCGGTGGCATGTCGATGAAGACGATGGAGATCTAGCCCGCGCAGACGCCGGATCAGGTTCACACAACCTCGACGCCCCCTACCTGGCGCGCCAAAGATGTCGGGGGAAATCTGCCTCCACGAACACCTATGGGGACCGAGCCCCTTTCTGGTTCGGCGAGGGACGGAGGTCGCGCGAAGAGCGGATCGAGACGATGCACACAAGGGGTTTACCCAGCTTCGGGCCGCACGGATGCGTAAAACCCTACTGCTGCTTTGTGGTTTGTATTGTGTTCTTGTTCGGGAGCGCTGAGTGCTACAGTACACTCAGGCAACTAATCAGACCGAGCGTGAGTGGCCTCCTTCCTCCTCCTCTTCTACGTTGCGCATGGGGCCTCCTTTTATATGCGCAAGGGGTTACCCACAGGTGGCAACGTAGGCGGGGGTAAAACTGGAAAACGTTGTGTTGGGTACAGCTGTTTGCACGGTGCTATCATACCTAACTCTGACGGCAGGGGACAAGGGCATTAAATGCCCGTCTAGGTCGCCCAAACAGTGCAGAAAAGGGACCGTCAGGGGCGCCACCGTTTGCCACGACGGCTATCCTGTCAGCGTTGCTTCGCCACCGCATGCCCCTGGCTGCGCAGCCTCTCGCCACGTACGCCTGGAATGGCCCCAGAGCGACGCGTGGGTGGATGAGCTGGAACGCAGGCACGGGGTGGTGACTTGTCGCGGTTGATGCCTTGTCGTGCCCGGGAGCTTGTCGCTCACCGGTCCTTGCCGGGACGCGTGGCGCGTCGCAGCAAGTCTCTTGTCGTGCCCTGGTCGGCCTTCCCGGCAAGCTCCTCTTGCCGGGGCCTTGTGCTTCGAGCGGCCGTCCCGGCAAGCTCCTCTTGCCGGGGCCTTGCTCTCTTCGGGTGGCCTTCCCGGCAAGCTCGTCCTGCCGGGGCCTTGGCTCAAATACTTTGTTCTTGGATGGCCCAAAAAGGGACCATGGAGAGTTTTGGCGATCACCTGGCAAGCCTTGCCGCGGGGTGCCATGACTGCCCGTGCACAAGTTCGGGGTACTAAGGTACCCCTACTTTAGTATACCGACACTCTAATAATGATGATCATCACACTTTTATTTACTTACAACTCAAAGATTACAACTCAATACTTAGAACAAAATATGACTCTATGTGAATGCCTCCGGCGGTGTACCGGGATATGCCATGAATCAAGAGTGGCATGTATGAAAGAATTATAAAGGTGTCTTTGCCACAAATACGATGTCAACTACATGATCATGCAAAGCAATATGACAATGATGATGCGTGTCATATTAAACGGAACGGTGGAAAGTTGCATGGCAATATATCTCGGAATGGCTATGGAAATGCCATAATAGATAGGTATGGTGGCTGTTTTGAGGAAGATATAAGGAGGTTTATGTGTGATAGAGCGTATCATATCACGGGGTTTGGATGCATCGGCGAAGTTTGCACCAACTCTCAAGGTGAGAAAGGGCAATGCACGGTACCGAAGAGGCTAGCAATGATGGAAGGGTGAGAGTGCGTATAATCCATGGACTCAACATTAGTCATAAAGAACTCACATACTTATTGCAAAAGTCTACAAGTCATCAAAACCAAGCACTACGTGCATGCTCCTAGGGGGGTAGATTGGTAGGAAAAGACCATCGCTCGTCCCCGACCGCCACTCATAAGGAAAGCAATCAAAGAACACTTTATGCTTCAAATTTGTCACACAACGTTTACCATACGTGCATGCTACGGGACTTGCAAACTTCAACACAAGTATTTCTCAATTTCACAATTGCTCAACTAGGACACTAATATTACCACCTTTATATCTCAAAACAACTATCAAGTATCAAACTTCTCTTACTATTCAATGCACTTTGTAAACTACCATGCTGTTCTAAAGGACTCTCAAAATAATATAAGTGAAGCATGAGAGATCAATAATTTCTATAAAATATAACCACGACCGTGCTCTAAAAGATATAAGTGAAGCACTAGAGCAAAAATTGTCTAACTCAAAAGATATAAGTGAAGCACATAGAGTATTTTAATAAATTCCGAATAATGTGTGTCTCTCTCAAAAGGTGTGTACAGCAAGGATGATTGTGGTGAACTAAAAATCAAAGACTCAAATCATAGAAGACGCTCCAAGACAAACACATATCATGTGGTGAATAAAAGTATAGCTCCAAGTAAAGTTACCGATGGACGAAGACAAAAGAGGGGATGCCTTCTGGGGCATCCCCAAGCTTAGGCTTTTTAGTGTCCTTAGATTTTACCTTGGGGTGCCTTGGGCATCCCCAAGCTTAGGCTCTTGCCACTCCTTGTTCCATAATCCATCAAATCTTTACCCAAAACTTGAAAACTTCAGAACACAGAACTTAACAGAAAATCTCGTGAGCTCCGTTAGCGAAAGGAAACAAATCACCACTTCAAGGTACTCTAATGAACTCATTCTTTATTTATATTGGTGTTAAAACTACTGAATTCCAAATTTTCTATGGTTCATAAACTCCATTACTAGCCATAGATTCATCAAAATAAGCAAACAACACACGAAAAATAGAATCGGTCAAAAAACAGAACAGTCTGTAGTAATCTGTAACTAACGCAAACTTCTGGAACTCCAAAAATTCTAAAATAAATTGCTGGACGTGAGGAATTTATCTATTAATCATCTGTAAAAAGAATCAACTAAATAGAACTCTCCAGTAAAAAAGTTGAAGCTAATCTCGTGAGCGCTAAAGTTTCTGTTTTTACAACAAGATCAAAAAGACTTCACCCAAGTCTTCCCAAAGATTCTACTTGGCACAAACACTAATTAAAACACAAAACCACATCTAAACAGAAGCTAGATGGATTATTTATTCCTAAACATAATAAAATTGGGTTGCCTCCCAACAAGCGCTATCGTTTAACACCCCTAGCTAGGCATAAAGCCAAGGATAGATCTAGGTATTATCATCTTTGGCATGCAATCCATAAGTAGCTCTCATAATAGATTCATAAGGTAATTTTATTTTCTTTCTAGGAAAGTGTTCCACGCCTTTCCTTAACGGAAATTGGAATCTAATATTCCCTTCCTTCATATCAATAATTGCACCAATCGTTCTAAGGAAAGGTCTACCAAGAATAATAGGACATGAAGGATTGCAATCTATATCAAGAACAATGAAATCTACGGGCACATAATTCCTATTTGCAACAATAAGAACATCATTAATTCTTCCCACAGGTTTCTTAATGGTGGAATCCGCAAGGTGCAAGTTTAAAGAACAATCATCAAATTCACGGAAACCTAGCAAATCACACAAAGTTTTTGGGATCGTGGAAACACTAGCGCCCAAATCACACAAAGCATAGCATTCATGATCTTTAATTTTAATTTTGATAGTAGGTTCCCACTCATCATAAAGTTTTCTAGGGATAGAAACTTCCAATTCAAGCTTTTCTTCATAAGATTGCATTAAAGCATCAACGATATGTTTAGTAAAAGCCTTATTTTGACTATAAGCATGCGAAGAATTTAGCACGGATTGCAACAAGGAAATACAATATATTAAAGAAAAATTATCATAATTAAATTCCTTGAAATACAAAATAGTGGGTTCATTGCTATCTAAAGTTTTGACCTCTTCAATCCCACTTTTACCAAATTTTGCATCAAGATCTAAAAACTCCGAATCATTCGGACGCCTTTTAACTAAAGTTGACTCATCTCCAGTCCCATCATTATCAAGATTCATATTGCAAAACAAAGATTTAATAGGATACACATCAATTAATTTTAATTAGATCTTCATCCTTATTATCATGAAAACTAGAAGAAAACGCTTTTACAAAGCAATCTTTCTTAGCACGCATCCTAGCGGTTCTTTCTTTGCACTCATCAATGGAAAATCTCATGGCTTTGAGAGACACATTGATATCGTGCTTAGGTGGAATATATCTAAGTTTCAAAGAATCAACATCAAGAGAAATTCTATCCATGTTCCTAGCCAACTCATCAATCTTAGGCAATTTTTCTTCAAGCAAATCTTGAAATTCTTTTGAGAAATCATAAATTCTTTAACACTAGTCTCAAAATCAGAGGGCATCTTATTAAAATTTCCATAAGAGTTGTTGTAGGAATTACCATAATTATTAGAGGAATTACTAGGATACGGCCTAGGATTAAAGTTTCCTCTATAAGCGTTGTTACCAAAATTGTTCCTACCAAAAAAATTCACATCCATAGATTCATTATTATTCTCAATCAAGGTAGACAAAGGCGTATCATTGGGATCAGAAGAAACACTCTTATTAGCAAATAATTTCATAAGTTCATCCATCTTTCCACTCAAAACATTAATCTCTTCAATTGCATGCACCTTTTTACTAGTAGATCTTTCAGTGTGCCATTGAGAATAATTAACCATAATATTATCTAGGAGTTTAGTAGCTTATCCTAAAGTGATTTCCATAAAAGTGCCTCCCGCTGCCGAATCTAAAAGATTTCTAGAAGCAAAATTCAATCCGGCATAAATTTTTTGTATAATCATCCATAAGTTCAAACCATGTGTAGGGTAATTACGTATCATTAATTTCATCCTCTCCCAAGATTGTGCAACATGTTCATGATCAAGTTGCTTAAAATTTATAATATCGTTTCTAAGAGAGATGATCTTAGCGGGAGGAAAATACTTAGAGATAAAAGCATCTTTGCACTTATTCCAAGAATCAATACTATTTTTGGGTAAACACGAAAACCAAGTTTTAGCAAGATCTCTAAGCGAGAAAGGAAATAGCTTCAGTTTAACAATATCATTGTCCACATCTTTTTTCTTTTGCATATCACACAAATCAACAAAGCTATTTAGATGGGTAGCGGCATCTTCACTAGGAAGGCCGGCGAATTGATATTTCATAACAAGATTCAGCAAGGCGGCATTAATTTCACAAGATTCAGCATCGGTAAGAGGAGCAATCGGAGTGATAAGAAAATCATTGTTGTTGGTATTGGCAAAGTCACACAATTTAGTATTATCTTGAGCCATCGTGACAAGCAAGCAGTCCAACACACAAGCAAATGAGAAGCAAGCGAAAAAGAGGCGAATGGAAAGAGAGGGCGAATAAAACGGCAAAGGTGAAGTGGGGGAGAGGAAAACGAGAGGCAAATGGCAAATAATGTAATGTGAGGGATAAGAGTTTGTGATGGGTACTTGGTATGTCTTGACTTGTGTGTAGACTCCCCGGCAACGGTGCCAGAAATGGCTCGTTGTCGGGAGATCAAATCTTGACTTGACTTGGCGTAAGCCTCCCCGGCAACAGCGCCAGAAATCCTTCTTGCTACCTCTTGAGCATGCGTTGGTTTTCCCTTGAAGAGGAAAGGGTGATGCAACAAAGTAGCGTAAGTATTTCCCTCAGTTTTTGAGAACCAAGGTATCAATCCAGTAGGAGGGCTCACTCAAGTCCCTCGTATCTACACAAACAAATAAGAACCTTGCAACCAGCGTGATAAAGGGGTTGTCAATCCCTCCACGACCACTCGCAAAAGTGAGATCTGATAGAGATGGTAAGATAATATTTTTGGTATTTTTATGATAAAGACTAAAAGTAAAGAAAGCAAAATAAACGGCAAAAGAAATAACTTGTTGACGGGAGATTAATATGATGGAGAATAGACCCGGGGCCATAGGTTTCACTAGTGGCTTCTCTCAAGATAGCATAAGTATTACGGTGGATGAACAAATTACTGTCGAGCAACTGATGGAAAAGTGCATAATTATGAGAATATCTAGGCTTGATCATGTATATAGGCATCACGTCCGTGACAATGTAGACCGACTCCTGCCTACATCTACTACTATTACTCCACACATCGACCGCTATCCAGCATGCATCTAGAGTATTAAGTTCATAAGAACAGAGTAACGCATTAGGTAAGATGACATTATGTAGAGGGATAAACTCATGATATATGATATAAACCCCATCTTTTTATCCTCGATGGCAACAATACAATACGTGTCGTTTCCCCTACTGTTACTGGGATCGAGCACCGCATGATTGAACCCAAAGCTAAGCACTTCTCCCATTGCAAGAAAGATCAATCTAGTAGGCCAAACCAAACTGATAATTCGAAGAGACTTGCAAAGATAACCAATCATACATAAAAGAATTCAGAGAAGATTCAAATATTGTTCATAGATAATCTTGATCATAAACCCACAATTCATCGGATCTCGACAAACACACCGCAAAAAGAGTTACATCAAATAGATCTTCAAGAAGATCGAGGAGAACTTTGTATTGAGATCCAAAGAGAGAGAAGACGTCATCTAGCTAATAACTATGGACCCGAAGGTATGTGGTAAACTACTCACACATCATCGGAGAGGCTATGGTGTTGATGTAGAAGCCCTCCATGATCGATGCCCCCTTCGGCGGAGCGCCAGTAAAGGCCCCAAGATGGGATCTCACGGGTACAGAAGGTTGCGGCAGTGGAATTAGGTTTTCGTGGTGCTCCTTGATGGTTTCGGGGTACGTAGGTATATATAGGAGGAAGAAGTGGGTCGGTGGATCCATGAGGGGCCCACGAGGGTGGAGGGCGCGCCCAGGGGGGTAGGCGCGCCCCCTGCCTTGTGGCCTCCTCGTAAGTTTCTTGACGTCCACTCCAAGTCCTCTGGATCACGTTTGTTCCAAAAATCACGCTCCCGAAGGTTTCATTCCGTTTGGACTCCGTTTGATATTCTTTTTCTGCGAAACACTGAAATAGGCAAAAGAACATCAATTTGCACTAGGCCTTGGGTTAATAGGTTAGTCCCAAAAATAATATGAAAGTGTATAATAAAGCCCATTAAACATCCAAAACAGAATATATAATAGCATGGAACAATAAAAAATTATAGATATGTTGGAGACGTATCAATAAGCTGCCTAGCCTAAGTCTTTCATCGAAAACACACTTGTGAATGAATCTTTTATTGTGCTAAGAAACTTTACATAATTTCCAATCAACAATATGTCATCCACATCTAAAACTAGAAAATGTTATAGAGCTCCCACTAAACTTCTTGTATACACAAGCTTCTCCACCGTTCTAAATGAAGCCAAATTCTTTAACCACTTCATCAAAACATGATTTCTGCTCCTCAATGCTTGCTTCAAACCATAGATAGACCTTTGAAGCTTGCACACCTTTCTGGCATCCTTAGGATCGACAAAATCTTCTGATTGTATCATATATACATCCTCTTTAAGATTTCCATTTAGGAAAGCCTTTTTCATACCCATCTGACATATCTCGTAATCAAAATATATAGCAGTTGTCATCATAATCCACACAGGCTTTAGCATGGCTACTGGTGAGAAAGTCTTGTCATAATCAACTCCCTCAGTGTGCGAAAAACCTTCCGCAACTACCCTTGCTTTATAGATAGTAGGATTACCATCTGCATCTGTTTTTCTTTTGAAGATCCATTTACATCGAGTGCGTTTCACACCATCTGGAGGCTCAACCAAGTTCCACACTTGATTATCGTACATGGACTCCATCTCGGATTTCATGGCTTTAAGCCATTCTTCTGAGTTGGGAGCCGACATTGCTTCTCTGTTGTGCGTAGGTTCATCTTCCTCTAAGATGAGTATTTAATTGTGAAACCATTTAGTAGGTTCACTAACTCTTCATGACCTACACGATTCAGTTACAGGATTAATTGAAGTTTCTACTACTCGTGTAGTAACTTCCGGTCCAGGTGCGGACAACTTTCGGAACAAATTTCGGTTCGTTAGTCCAGCTTACTCTCGCCGGATATTTAGTAATCTCATCAAGTTGTACTGTCCTCCCACTTACTTCTTTAGTGAGAAAACTCCTTCTCGAGAAAATGTCTATTCTTTCCAACAAACACTTTGTCATCAGACTTTTGGTACAAGGAATACCCAATTCTTTCTTTGGGATAACCTATAAAGTAACATTTGTCTGCTTTGGGATCGAGTTTATTTGGTTGTAAACGCTTTACATACGCATCACAACCCCAAATCTTGAGATGCGACAAATTGGGTTTCTTCATATTTCATAACTCATATGGTGTCGACTCAACAGACTTAGACAGTGCTCTGTTTAGTGTATATATTGTCGTTTCAAGTGCATATCCCCAAATGATAGAGGTAGATCGGTAAGTGACATCATTGACCCCATCATGTCTAATAAGGTTCGGTTACGCCTCTCAACCACTCCGTTTCTCGGCGGAGTTCCGGAAGGAGTAAATTGTGAATCAATTCCACGATCACTTGCAGTGCTAACAAGATGGACATGCAACCGACGTAGAGGCTAATAACCCAGCCAAGCATCCAGCCGCGCCCGCTGCAGCGCCATGGGCCAACCCATGTGCAGTCGTACTGTCCTCTACCATAGCCGTGATGTCACCCTCAACATGGGGTCGAGCACGCCACATCTCTGCCGCACGACCCCTGCACCAGAGTCGCCGCCCTTTGCCATAACGTCTCAGAGCACACCGAAGTGACATGGAGCGACCCGTACGCAACCACGCCATCGCCCTCCGCTCTAGTACCGTCTCCCTCCACTGTAGTTGCGCTCACAGGTGCCCAATATGCAGCCCATCCCTGGCCGCCCTCTGCAAAAAGCCTTCGCCGTCCATTACACACCGCCTCTCGCGCAGTCGTCGCCGCCGCTAGGAGCTGGAGGGTTGCGCCGTCGCTGCCTGCTTGGTAGGGTTTAGGGGAATCGGACGGGGAGAGGGACGAGTCGTGTCGGGAGAGAGAGAGAGAGCGCCGGTTCGACCTTTTTTCATGCAGTATAGAGAAGGGCAATTTTGTCCATCTGAAAACATTGACAGTTATTAGACGGTAGAAGCTAATAGAAGTGACAAAAGTTTCCGAAAACACTAACGCCCACACGTGTGGCAACATTGCAACTCGCCCACACGTCTGGATCATCGTCCAGTTAAGTTTGCATGAATCTTGACACACCGAGACAGCTTTCGTGTGTCACGTAGGACAAGGCCGGTGTGTGGGCGTTGGAGAGGTCGCCCACACGCCCCACAACACGCGGTTGCCAGCTGTGCTGTATGGGCGAACTAGTTTCTGCCCACACAGCCGCCACCTAGTCCACGCACGTGTGGGCGAACTACTTTTTGCCCACACAACAGTCGTACGTTGTTGGATGGCAACTGCAATTGCACGTACATGGCAACTAGGTAAACACACATGTCAACTATTATTTGTTTGCTAGACGTCAACTGCAGTTGCGCGTACGTGACAATCAGATAAACATACATAGCAACTGTGATTAACCACATGTGGCAACTAGGTAAACATACATGACAACTATTGTTTGACCATATGTGGCAAGTACTTAATCACACATGGCAACTATGATTTTTATTACACGCGGCAACTACCATAAATTATACTCCCTCCGTCCACGAATAAGTGTACTTCTAGGTTTTGTCTTAAGTCAAAGTTTTAAAACTTTGTCCAACTTTATATAAAAAAAGTAGCAGCATTTATGACACTAAATTAGTACCACTAGATCTATTTTGAATTGTACTTTCATAATATATCAATTTTATGTCATATATGTTACTACTCTTTTGTATATAGTTGGTCAAAATTTTAAAACTTTGACTTAGGACAAAGGCTAGAAGTACACTTATTCGCGGATGGAGGGAGCACATGACAACTATAGTTAACCAAAACAGAAAGAGTTGCCATGCTTTTACAACCATATTTGCCATCCCGGATAACTACGTTTGCCATCCCGGATGACAATTAATCGTCATCCCGCGGGTACCTAATGTAGTTGCGCCAGGATGTGTGGGCATATTTGCTTCGTGCCACACGCGCGGGGTGGGGATGAGTAGTATTTGTTAAGCGTGTGGAACGAAGTAACTGCGCCCACACGTGTGGGCAATTCTACTGTTCACCCACACACAACCCGTGTGGGCTGCCCCCTGCTCATGCCACACACGGTGTGTGGGCGAATGCCTATTATGCCACACGTGTGGTGGATATCGGCGTCCAAAGTTTTACAAGGGACATAACATTTATACTTAATCTCTACTCCTAATGAAGCAGTTGGTAGTCTCGCTTCCAGGTTTTTTTCGTCCCATCTCCCATGGTTTTTTTGGTACCTCCTCCCACCTTCACTGGTTTTTTTTCGTAGATTTTTTTCCGTCCCCTCCCCCCACTTCATCGGTTTATTTTCGCGTCACCCTCTCACACAACGAATGAAATCTGAACAAATTAGAACTTTCCATACTGGCGCAAGTTATTTAGTAATATAGAATCAATCACGAACAATCTCTAAAGATCAAATCTAAATTACTTAACCTTACCTTAAATCACTCAATCACATTAATTAGAAAACAAATAATTGATTTTCAAAAAAATCGCTCAATCACATTAACCTTACCTTAACTCACGGATGGTAATCAATCTTCAAATAAAGGAAACAATACATCAAGGAAGCAGTAAATAAACTCCCTTTCTTATGACATGTATATGATCTTCCCTTCCCTCTCCGTTGTCGAGCGTTTTTGATTCTCGAGGCCGATGCTTGGTCTGCGTCACTGGGTCACGGCGTATTCTTGGAGCTATGGCTGGTTGATTTACATGAAATTAATTCCTTCAGTTGTGGTGGCAAATATAATACACAGAATTCATATTGTTATGCACTAACGTGTGTGTGCGAAATAGATGGATTATGGTCCCGTAACCAATAAGATGGATGTGTGTGTGTGTTAGAGAGAGAGAGGGAGAGAGGGAGAGAGAGTGAGGAAGAGGGAGGGAGAGAGTGTGTGTGTGTGAGGATTTGATGGTAAAAAAGGTCGCCAATGTCACTTGATATGTATGAGAATATTAATATTGAACTCTTAAAATTAATGTGGCCCGTTGCTACATACAGGCGTTCTTCTAGTGTCAGATATAAAGAAGAAATAAATTTTTAGTGTCAAATCAAATAAAGAAACAAAATTTAAAATAGTGTTATTTAACGGGAGAGGCGTTTTTGCTCCCGGATGAACAATAAATTCAAAAAAATGCACAAAATAGAAAAAAAGATTCTGTTTTTTTTGTAGATGTTCATGTTAGTGCCCAAGCATGCTTGGCAAATTTCATGCGATACGGAGCAACACTGTTTTATCGACGAGAAAAACAAAATTGGTATGACATTTAGTCTTCAATTTGTTTCTTTGCACATGCCAAAATGCTTAACCTTTTTCCTCAAATTTGCAGTTAGCATTTGGACATTTTTTGAAAACTTATTTTTGGGCCAAATTGAATTTCCATTATCTATTATAAGGAATTTTCTCGTGCTTTTTGTCGCACCACGACAGCGCACGAGAGCCCACAGGGCCACGGCGCCGCAGCCAATCGAGATGCCGACCCCACCTGGAAGCGACAGAAAAAGACAGCCCCACCACGTTTTCCAGAACGTCCTCCACCAAGCGCGAACCGACCACACCACACCCCACCCGTCCCGTCCCCTCAAACCAACGCACGAGCGAAAACGAAACCCTCTCCAGGATCCCGCGAAGCGAACTCCCCCCTCTCCCCTCTCCCGCCGCGCCCCCAAAATCCGATCGGCGGCCACCCCGCCGGCGGCACCCAATCCGAGCGGCCAGGGGTCGATTCGAGCGAGCCCCGCGAGGAATCCGAGGGATTTGAGGCGGATTCCCTCCGGGGTAGGAAGGATGATGATGGGGTTCATGGGGAAGAGGAAGGAGCTGGAGCAGGTGGTCGACGGCCTCTGCGACTTCTCCCTCTCCGGCCCCGCCGCCAAGTGCCGCCGGCTGGTGAGCGCCCTCGCCGTCCCTCCGCATTCTCTCCCCGTTCTCGCGCGCCTCTGCTTGCTCGAGCTCCCGTCACGCGTCCCCTGCTTGCGCGCAAGTGGTTACGCTTCAAGTCGATGCTTCTGGCGCAGTTCATGCTCGGATCTGTCGTTTCAGACTGGGCAATTTTTTCCAGCTCTGCCGGTTGGTTGAAGTAGCTGCTGGCTGCGTGTGCATGCTAGGTTCGCTACTGGCTGCGTATGCATGCTAGGTTCGTTACTGGCTGGGTGGAGTACATCTGTTCTATCAGGTGGTGGTTTGGTGCATGCTGGGTACTATCTGCCCTGTATACTTTTAGTATTAGCTAGTGATTCATGTGTATTGCTAGATGGATACCAGTTTGTGGTGGCACTTTGGCCGCTTGTCTTGATGTTGTGCTTCTACTGTGATTTGAGAAGCATGGCGAATGCATCACTTAATTGGTTGTTACTTAGCTTGCATGTGCTTCATTTCTGTCATGTCTTAAACAGGTTCGGGCAGGAGTTGCTTGAGGCCACCTGCATGTGGTTTTATGGAGCTTATGTATGATAAATCTAGTGGAGGACTCCTTTGTTTGATGAATAAACCTGCATGTAGTGTCATGCTACTGTATTTTACACAATTACAAACCCAGAGAAGTGAATTAATGTAATGGTTAGATTACCTGGATTGCGTTTCAGTTCATCGCTACACTCACTACCTTTCTATGCTAGTATGCCTACTGTCACGGCCATGGGCGGTGTCAGTGGCTATACATAAAGCAGTTCCATGCATTTGCTTGATCGATTATATATTGTAGAGTTGCAGTCAATGGCATGCTTAGTCTCTGCAGTACCTTGTCTTTACTGCTTTATAGTTAATTTAAGTGACTTTTCTTACTGCCCTTTCAAGATATTTTTGCAATTAACATCATCTTTTATGGCTCAACATATTTCACTGGGATATCTCATTTGATTATATGCAGTTATGGATGTACTTTGACAGCAAGTGTTATTTCTTTATCTGTGCATTTACCAATGCGTGTCCTCTGTTGGTATGAGCTTCAGCATTGTAAACGTTTATTGAGATGTTCTGCTTAATAAACATATTGTTTCCTTGCATTCAGTTTAATGACCAGTATTAACGGCAAGTAAGTAAGTTACATTAGGAAGTGCATATGCATGTTGCATTTTTCAGTGCTTCTGTATAATGAGCATTCTTTCACTACATGATTTATCTGTTGCTGCAAGTATTTTATTCAGACATTTCTTGCAGCTCTTACATTTTGCTGAATAAATGTTGCTTATTATTATTTGAAGGACCCTGGTCTCCCACCTATTTTGGAAGAAGAACCACCGTGTCCTTCCATCCCATATCAACATCAGATGTTGGGAGAGGAAATCAACAGTGGTGTTAACATGCCCATTGTGGAAGATATGATAGAAGGTGCCATGCCATCTCATCTGTCTAGCGAGGACAAGGCACTTGTTATATACAAGCCAGTAAACAAGCCTACCCTCTTTGGTCTCAGTATCGCAAACCCTTCAATCATAGTCAGTTCAGACTTGATACGTGGATTAAAGAGTAAGTCGATTGTGATCAAACTTTTATTATATTTGTATTTGTCTTCTTATACATGTTTACTATTTATAATGCTGCAGTACTCACATTGTGCATGTCTAACATGTCCTGGGTATCAAATGTGATGTATAACCGCAGTTATTGTATTAACATTCTGTAAGCATGACGGCAGTGTTACATTCACGCGTTAATAAATAAGTGAGGATTTGAGGCTAGGTTTTAGATAGAAACCGGAGAAGGTAGAAAAACAGACAAGAGGTGAGGCATGTAGAAGGTGAGCCAGTTGCGTGCTTCTGTTCTGTTCGCTCTCTCTGGTTCTCTCTGACTTCGCTGCGTAGGGGCCAACTCACCACAAAGTCCTCCAAGGCCCTGTTTCGCCGCTCTGTCCCATTACTGTCACACACACAGCCCATAACAGTAAGAAACTGTGGCATAATATTCCAGTGGTGCTATATGCATGTATGCACAGAACTGTAAAGGTCAAAGTGTTTTGTTGCGCCATGTAGCTAGTGCATATGAACATAACTGGATTCCTAAACCAAACATGGTTAAAGGAGGTTCCCTCCATAACTGTACTCTGTTAGGTGGAAATGAGGCACCCTGCGGAGGCTGTGCCTCGAATGCCAGTGGTCGAGCTCACAGGCGTGTGCTCTAGCCAACTGATAACAGCTTGGTCTTCATAACTCTGGATTCCTGTACACATGTTTCCTCCCATGCAGTTTCATCTCATATGCATCGCCTATCATTGGGAGATAAGACGACGGTCAATTCCAAAGAAAACACATTCTGCATGTTGGTACATTCGGGCCCTGTTGCACAGCATGATGTGCTTTATATGGCTTTTCTTTTCTTAGTATTCTCTTGCTAACTTGTTTGTCCCCTGTTGTGGTAGATTTTATCCATTTTGTGTACTGTAGCCATACATGCTTTTCAACAGTTATCTTACTCCTTTAGTTTTTGTTTGGTCTGTTGTCTATACTTTGAGCATGATTGGGTTGGGTCCCGTTTTCGACAACCTTCCTGTTTGCGAGCCACGTAATATTTGTCTACTTGTCTGTTGATGACATATAACCCCATCATTTTCTTTGTCCTCTCTCAGATCAACCTTTCAATCAGGGGAACTGTCATGGGCTGGAGGACAATTCTCCTGAGCGCAGCAATTGCTTGGCCTTAGTTCCTTGGACGCCACAGCGGATTGCCATGACATCTGATTGGTCCGCTGCCCCACCTGAAAGCACACATAATGTTGAAGAGCCAATGGATGCTGATGAGACAGAAGTTATTTCTATGGACTTTGAGGAAGCGCCTCAAGCAACTCCAAGGGGAATCGACGTGGATAACATTCACCAGTGGCACCAGCACTGCATGAACCCACCATCACTGCCGAACCCGTCAGCGCCAGTCATGTGGTCGTGGTGACAAATCTGGAGATGTCGGGCCCCTTAACCGCAGGTTACTTACACACGAAGGATGAAGAAATTCCTATAGCTGCCCCCCGCCGGAAGTGTATGTCTACTTTTGATGGATTGAGAAATGATTGCTATGTGCATAATAGCCCCTCTTTAGCATAGTGCTGATCTTCATCAGTAACGTCAATAGACTTCTGTGTTAGAAACGTCCCTTTTACAGCTACATGACTACATCGTTGGACTTGTGTGTTAGAAACAGCCCTGTTACCGGCTTACTGTTGGCGCCCCCAATTTAATTTGATCTGGTATTGTTGGTGCAACATGTTAGTGCCCTTTGCAGCTATTCTTGCAAAACTTAGCTTGCATTGTGGTTTTGAGACCACGGAGTATGGCCATGTCTTGATGATGTTAGACAAGTTAATCTATATATGGGACAATGAAGGAGCTCAACTCGTATGTACTCCCTCTGTAAATAAATGTAAGACAGTGATCTAAAACGTCTTATACTGTTTATTTACAGAGGTAGTACATTCCATCAAGCTTGCATTGAAATGCACTTGTGCGTAAATATGAGCAACATGCTTAAATTGACGTACGCTGACATCTTGATTGCGGAGGTGCCTCTGCACAATCTGATTCCTTAGCCATCGGATGAGCCGTCACACGGAGCGCCAGCGCAAGCCCTTCTCTGCACGCTTCCTGCTCTGCCTGGAATTGCAACTTACGGCAAGCAGGGAACATGATTGCACAAGTGTCATTCTTGTACTACCGGCTGTGCCATAAGTCTCCTCGTATGAACCACATCCAACTTCGCTCACCCTACATCAGATCAGAGGTTTTGTCGACCACAGTTAAAACATGTAGGGTGTGTTTGATAGCTTGGATCGTTTTCCCCCCTTGCACATGTATCTCATCTGGGACAGCTGAGCGGATGTAGGCTGAAAATCATGTTGTGCATATGGTTTGGTTGCCTTACTGTCTGTTTATATGATAGCACCGATCCCAGCCCCGTGTTTGGTTGCGTGTTCACGGTTGTGCTCATACACTGCATGGTATTTAGTTGCATACTCGATTAGGACCGCTTACCGTGTACCCTATGTAGTGAGCTTATCATCACCTTACATACGATCATGCCAATAAAACAACACTACAATCACGACGAACTGGACGATGATGAAGTTTTCGTCCTACACAACCCAAACTGTCTAGGAGGAGTGCCTACTTCAATATTGCTCTTCTGCTTGAGCAGAAACTTGGAGTAAGCATCATCTCTGTGTAACGAGTCAACCTATACCACATACCGCTTCACCTAGCATATGACAAAAGAGCAACAATTGAAGCAGTGAGCAAAGGAACAAAATACACATGGAACAAAGAAAACTTAGGCATGCATGATCATATATCCAAAAGGCAAAAGGCAGGGCAAGTTCACCATAGCTTTTGTGGTGTCATCCTACCACCACATCCAAAAAAAGGGTGTAATCCTACCACCGTAAGTTCGCCATCAGCGTGAGGGGTTAGTATATACCACCTCATCAAAATATACAACAAGTGTCGGATTTCGGGTTCCGACAAACCCTTGAGGTTTGAACACTGGGGTGCGCACGAAGATCTCTCTCTCCCTTGCTCGCTCGCTCAACGATCCACGGCCTAGCTCGACGAACTCAAGGAACAAGAGACACAAGGGTCTATACTGGTTCGGGCCACTGTTGTGGTGTAATACCCTACTCCAGTGTGTGGTAGTGGATTGCCTCGTAGGCTGAGGATGAACAAGTACAAGGGAAGAACAACCTCCTGAGGAGAGGTGTTCTTGAGCTCGGTCGGCTTGTGGGTGCGAGGGTGGTCTGAATGATCCGTCCTCGGTCAGTTCAAGATGAGTTGCCTCCTATGGTGGTGGCTAGTCCTATTTATAGAGGCTTGGGTCCTCTTCCCAAATATCAGGCGGGAAGGGATCCCACAACGACCAGATTTGAAAGGGGACAACTAGTACAAGCTATCCTGACAAAAGTAGTCTTCGCCTGCCAAAAGCTCTGGTGGTGACGCCGTCCTGGGCTCCACGATGACCTCCGTCCTGCCGTCCTGCTGGTCTTGGTCTTGTTGCACCTATATGGAAACCTTTGCCTGATGCCTCGGGACTCCTCGCCTGCGCTTGCCCCTTTGGCACCAAAGAGGCAACTGGTACTCTGCGCCCGCTGGCGCCCGCCTGGCCTTGGTCGTCATGGCTCACGTCACGCGCACCTCGCGAGGTGCCCTTTGCATAGATATCTCCGCTCCTCGCGAGCCAGCCTAGTGAGGCTGCTCTCGAGGAGGTCTTGCTTTGTCCGCCTCGCGAGGCTTGGCCCCTCGCGAGGGTCTTGAGTGGTTGCTGATGAAGAAGGGCCATATCGGGCCGCTGGTGGAGCCACGCCGTGGGCCGCAGGCAGGCAAGTCTGGGTACCCCCATTCCCAGGATGCCGCAGTAGCCCCCGGGCCCAAGGCGCGCTCGGACTTGGCTTCGAGGCGAAGCCAAAGGGCAAGTGTGGAGCACCGCAGGCCCCAACAGCCTGCGGCCTCGGTCGACGCATGGCGATTGACAGGTCGTGGGCATCTCCGCTTCCCCACGCCGCCTCGTCAACTGTTCGACTTGATGAGACCCTGCTGCATGCAGAGGCAAACCATCATTACGTGCGATCGTGGAGATCGGCGGTTGGCCTCCTGGTGGCTATAAATGAGGAGAGGTGCAGAGCCCCCGTTGCTCATCTCTTCCTCCCATGGCGCCGATACAGAGATTTTCTGTCGTTGATGTAACGCCCCGGATGTAACTTGCCATATTTGTATTCCAACTCTTGCCATTTTCGGCATTGTGATATAATATTTTCCCCGTGGTTGGGTTCCCGTCAGTTTGCATTTTGGTCATGTCATGCATTTCATATCATGTCATCATGTGCATCGCATTCGCATACGTGTTCATCTCTTGAATCCGAGCATTTTCCCCGTTGTCCGTTTTGCAATCCCGCGCTCCTATGTTCCCCGGCGTCCCCTTTTACATTTCTTTGTGAGCGGGTATTAAACTCTCTCGGATTGCATCGAGGTTCGCCAAGCGGCCCTGGTATAGCACCGGTAGACCGCCTGTCAATTTTCGGGTCAATCGGAGGTCGTTTGGTACTCCAACGGTTAACCGGGTAACCGTGAAGGCCTCGTGTGTGTTGCAGCCCAACACCCCTTCAAAACAGCCCAATAACCCATCTAAGTCACTCCCATGTCCACCGCCGTTCGATCACGATCGCGTGGCCGAAAACCGCTCTCCATTTGGAGCTTCCTAGCTCCTTCTACCTATAAAAAGGCCCCCCTCCTCCAAATCCGGGTCAAAAACCCTAGCCCCGCTCCTCCCCGCGCCGCCGGAGGCGTCCGCCTGGGCCGGACACGTCCGCCGCCGCCGCCTCGCCCAACCGCTGGCCGCCACGTGGCCTGGGCCGGTCCCCACTTCGCCGCCTCCACCGCGGGCCCGCCAGGCCCGTAGCCGGCCCCCGCGGCCCAGCCGCCGCGCCCCGCCGCCTCGCCGCCGCGCCCCGCCGCCTCGCTCCGCCCGCTGCCGCCTCACCGCCGTCGCCGTTCCCCGCCGCCGCCGACCTCCACCGCCGCCTCGCCGCACGCCGTCGCCGCCCCGCGCCGCCGCACGCCGTCGCCGTCACCGCCTCCTCCGCATCGCCCCCGTGCGGATCCGGGCCGGAGTGCCCCGGATTCAGCGATCCCCGCCTCCACCGTGCCGTCTCTCCGCCGTCCGCCGTCGGGACCCCGAGCTCCGGCGAGATCCGGCCTCGGTTCGCGTGCAAGACCTAGATCCGGAGGTCTTCGATTTCTTCTAAGTCCTCATAGTTTAACATTATCATCACCTGTTCATCATGCCATAACTTTGCAACCGTAGCTCCGTTTCGTGCGTATAATATGTCAAATTGTTCGTCCCGAAGAGTACATAACTTCATTCCATTGCATAATTTTCATTTGAGGTCATTTTGATGCCCGAAATGCTGTTAGAAGAGGGCTATGTGATGTTAGTTGCTGGATCTTATCTGAACATGCACTTTTGTCATTTTTGCCATGATTGATGTGTACCTCCTATGAAGTTGAGTCCTACATGAGTTTTGTAATATGCCATGTTACCTTTCCAGAGAATTATGCCATGTATTTTTATGATCCTTGTGGTGACTAGCACAAGCATGCAAACTAGGGCACTTGATGTTGCTGATTTCAGAGACTTAGTAATTTCACTAAGTCCCTGCCTGCTGTTATTTTTATGCCATGTGTTCATGTTGTTTCAGAGAGATCTATGCCTCTTTTGAGAATGATCAGTAAGAGTGTTTTGAGCATATGGATTTGCTCTATCCATCCATGACTTTGTTTGTATTTATGGAGTGCTATAGCTTGAGTCAATCGAGCTCTACTTTTGCTATAAAATGTTGCTGGCAGATTGTTTACATGTTATTCGATTTTGCCAAGCTTGGTGTAGTTGATCCTTGCATGATATGATGTTGTTCTTGCCATGTGTAGTTCCTATGACATGTCTTCTTGATGTATGTATGTTTAGTTTATCATGCAATGCTCTTTAGTGAGTGCATCGAGCTCACGAACATGCCTACTCGTTATCTGTTTTTGACATGTCCAGTTTTCTTCTAAGTCTGAAACCTGTAACGAAACTTGCTTAATTGACATGGGTGTAATCATATTTTATGATCCTTTTTGGCTTATGGTCAGTAAGGGACTTTTGTCAAGTGCTTTGAGTATATTCATGCCGTGCCTTGCTTTGCTATGTCGTGATCCTGTAGATTGTTGTTTCATTGCTCTAAACATGTCATCCTGATGTTAGTTTCTGCTATGTTGATATTTTCACCAAGTCTGAGAACCTGTTATCTTTAGCACTTTTGCCATGCTTGTCTGAACCTGTTATGATGTGATTTAGCCGTAGATCAGTGTTCATCTTTTGTCAAGAATCTTGAGTAGATTACTGTCATATGCTTTGTTAATATGTTTGGGTGCAGTAGCTTAATTATTTGTTGCTTGCTAAGTAGCATCATGCTGTTGATGGCAGATTATCGTCATTCTTGTATTGCTTGTCATTTGCAAACCGTGCATCCGATTCCGGTGATCTTTATATCGATTTCAACCGAAATCACCTCACTTATCCAGTGGCATACTTGGTTTGCCAAGATTATGCCTTGTTCATCTTTTCCTTCCGGAGCATGCATATGCATTGCATATCACATCTCACATATCATGCCATGTTTTGCATCATGTTGCTTGCGCATTGCATCGTGGTTGATTTTTGTCCTCTTTGCTTGTGTTCTTGCTTTGGGTAGAGCCAGGAGACGAGTACGTGAACGAGGAACCTGTTGAGAACGCTTTCGAGGACCAAGCTTTCGACAACTCTGAGAACCTTGCAGGCAAGATGACCATACCCTCGAAATCACTTCTATCTTTGCTTGCTAGATGCTCGCTCTTTTGCTATGCCTATGCTGCGATACCTACCACTTGCTATATCATGCCTCCTATATTGCCATGTCAGCCCCTAACCATCCATGTCCTAGCAAACCGTTGATTGGCTATGTTACCGCTTTGCTCAGCCCCTCTTATAGCGTTGCTAGTTGCAGGTAAAGATGAAGTTTGTTCCTTGTTGGAACATGGACTTGCTGTTCCTTGTTGGAACATGTTTACTTGTTGGGATATCACAATACCTCTTATTAAATTAATGCATCTATATACTTGGTAAAGGGTGGAAGGCTCGGCCTTATGCCTGGTGTTTTGTTCCACTCTTGCCACCCTAGTTTCCGTCATACCGGTGTTATGTCCCCGGATTTTTGCGTTCCTTACACGGTTGGGTGATTTATGGGACCCCCTTGACAGTTCGCTTTGAATAAGACTTTTCCAGCAAGGCCCAACATTGGTTTTACCATTTGCCACCTAAGCCTTTTTCCCTTGGGTTCTGCAGACTCAAGGGTCATCTTTATTTTAACCCCCCCGGGCCAGTTCTCCTTCGATTGCTGGTCCAAACGAGCGATGTCCGGCGCCCCTTGGGCAACCAGGGTCTATGCCAACCCGACGTTTTGCTCATCCGGTGTGCCTTGAGAACGAGATATGTGCAGCTCCTATCGGGATTTGTCGGCACATCTGGGAGGCTTTGCTGGACTTGTTTTATTGCTGTCGAAATGTCTTGTAGTCCGGGATTCCGAGATTGATCGGGTCTTCCCGGTAGAAGGAATATCCTTCGTTGACCGTGAGAGCTTATAATGGTCTAAGTTGGGACACCCCTGCAGGGTATTATCTTTCGAAAGCCGTGCCCGCGGTTATGAGGCAGATGGGAATTTGTTGATGTCCGGTTGTAGAAAACCCGAAGTTGACCTTAATTAAAACACATCAACCGCGTGTGTAACCGTGATGGTCTCTTCTCGGCGGGGTCCGGGAAGTGAACACGGTGTTGGAGTTATGTTTGACGTAGGTTGTTCTACGATCACTTCTTGATCACTTCTAGTTTCACGACCGTGCTTTGCCTTCTCTTCTCGCTCTCTTTTGCGTTGTTAGCCACCATATATGCTAGTCGCTTGCTGCAGCTCCACCTCACTATCCTTTTCCTACCTATAAGCTTAAATAGTCTTGATCTCGCGGGTGTGAGATTGCTGAGTCCCCGTGACTCACAGATTCTACCACAACAGTTGCAGGTACCAACGATGTCAGTGCAGATGACGCGTCCGAGCTCACTTGGGAGTTCGACGAGGAACGTGGCCGTTACTATGTTTCTTTTCCAGATGATCAGTAGTGGAGCCCAGTTGGGGTGATCCGGGGATCTTTGTAGCTTTTGGGGTAGTCTTCTTTCATTTTGGTACCGTAGTCGGACCCTGAGTGTAATTTGAAGGATGGATGTTTATTTATGTATTGTGTGAAGTGGCGACTGTAAGCCAACTATGTATCTCTTTTCCCTTATTTATTACATGGGTTGTGTGAAGATTACCTCACTTGCGACATTGCTTTCAATGCGGTTATGCCTCTAAGTCGTGCCTCGACACGTGGGAGATATAGCCGCATCGAGGGCGTTACAGTTGAGAAGGGTAAAACCCCTCGTGAAAAGCTGGGGCCACTCCCGCCGAAGAAGAGGCTAGCCCGCTCTCGAGACGTCGTCACGAGGCAGGAGATGACGAGGCCCTGGTACGGGCGGCCTTCCCCTGGCTACCCGCTGCCCTTGTACGCCCAGGCGCGAGGCTCCGGAGAGGGAGGCAGCGACTCGCGTCGCTCGCGCCCCGGCCGCGGGGGTCATGCTGTTGCGGTGCGCACCGCCGCCCTATGAACTCATGCCGAGGGCTCCTCGCGTGAACTCGTGGTGTGGGCGGCGATGCCTCCACGCACGTGGATCGATTCCCGCAGTTCTTTGCCAAAGAGATGCCGCCAAGGGGGCCACTCGAGCTGTGGCTGCAGCACGCAGAGTGCGACACCCCGACGACGGGAGCAGAGGTCGAGGTCGTCTCCCCGGGAAAGATCTTCATGACCCGCAGATGGGGTGAGGTGGCCCACGTCTGCCGTGCAGAGGGGGGCCTCGTTATCCACTTCGAGTACGATGGCGCCTCCACACTGTTTTTCAAGGTCTTCGATGCGGCGGGACGTCGTCTGGAGTGCTGCCCTGGAGGGGCCCGCCAAGACGATGGAGCGGCAGGTGCTGAGCCCGCCCTTGGTCCTGCCGACAGCTCCGCCAGTGGCGACGGTGACTCCTGGGAGTCCAGCGACTCTCCTGAGCCTGACGAGACTCCGGAGACGAGCAACGACAGCTACGTGCCCCCGAGCTCCCAACGTGCCCGAAGCGCGGCGGCGACGTTTGCTCGTCGTCGTTGATGATCTGGATGGGGTCGGCGTCCACCCCTAGGGCCCCACTGTTGATGATGGCGTCGGTGGCCGTAGTCAGGGCTTCTTCCTTCTTTTGTTCGAGGAATCGGGATGAACCTCATGGGGGTGTGTAAAGATCTTGTAGTGCTTTTGGCTTAATGCAATATAGTCCTTTATCCAGTGTCGTGGTCGCGCGTGCCGCTTTGGCTAGTCGCCCCTTTGCGTCCCTCGCGGTAGCTCGGTGCTCTACGCTAACAGGTCCCAGTCCCCAGGCAGGCTGCAGCCGTCGCTGGTATGCCAGGTCGCGATGCCGTGGTTAATGCAAGGAGGTGAGCGGCCCGAGGTCTGGTGAGAGCTCCCGATGCGTGATGCTCGGGGGGTCCCCTTTAGCGCGCAAGCAGCCACCCAAGGGACGAAAGGGAGGCGAGGTTGCCCAAGCGGGAGCGCATTAGTGAGGGTGGTGAAGTTGCACGTCTTGCTTCGGCCCTGTTCCCCCTCCTTTTCATGCTCGCTGTAGCTTAGAGCTCTACGCCGGCAGGTCCCAGTCCCCAGGCAGGCTTCAGCCGTCGCTGGTATGCCAGGTCGTGATGCCGTGGTCAAGGCCAGGAGGTGAGTGGCCCGAGGTCCGGTAAGAGCTCCTGAGCCGCGATGCTCAAGAGGTCTCCCTTGGCGTGCAAGCAGCTTCCTGAAGCTGAAAAGGAGAACGGCATGGCCGCAACAAGGCAACAAAAGCTGAGAACTCCAAGCTATGGCGCCTCGCCAACGTGCATATGTGACTTATCTTAGCGAGCTCGGGGCTATTCCTCGCGTAACCCCTGGTCGGTGCGTCTATGGCGGTGATACTGCTAGGTTGGGCTCGCGCCAGCTTCCCCCTCTCACGCTCTTCTAGGTGCTCTGCATCCTCGGGTCATGTCTCTCGAGCAAGCTCAGCCGCCGCTGGTATGCCAGACCGCGATGCCGTGGCCAAGGCCAGGGGGTGAGGGCCGGAGAGCCAGTAAGAGCCCCTAAGACGCGATGCTCAGGGGCTCCCCCTTTAACGCGCAAGCGAATTGCGTGAGGAAAGGGAGGAGCTTGCGGTGCCGCCCTTAATCACGCTTCGGAGATTCCTGCAGGTTAAGACGAAGGGAGAGTACGAGTTGCAATCGCGTTTGCTGCCCTGCCGCTGTTCTTTCCGCAAGAAAATGGAGGCACTGAGGGCCTGGTGAGGTGACGTGCGCGGGTGTGCCGCGAGCCAGATGAGGGAGTCCTGGATTAGGGGGTGTTCGGATAGCCGGACTATACCTTCAGCCGGACTCCAGGACTATGAAGATACAAGATTGAAGACTTCGTCCCGTGTCCAGAAGGATCTTTCCTTGGCGTGGAAGGCAAGCTAGGCGTGCGAATATTCAAGATCTCCTACCATTGTAACCGACTCTGTGTAACCCTAACCCTATCCGGTGTCTATATAAACCGGAGGGTTGTAGTCTGTAGGACAACCATCATCATACACAATCATACCATAGGCTACCTTCTAGGGTTTAGCCTCCTTGATCTCGTGGTAGATCTACTCTTGTACTACCCATATCATCAATATTAATCTAGCAGGAGTAGGGTTTTACCTCCATCGAGAGGGCCCGAACCTGGGTAAAATAAAGTGTCCCTTGTCTCCTGTTACCATCCGACCTTGACGCACAGTTCGGGACCCCCTACCCGAGATCCGCCGGTTTTGACACCGACATTGGTGCTTTCATTGAGTTCCTCTGTGCTGTCGCGATCAGGAAGGATGCCTCTTCCCGTCTTTAAAGACGGTGCCATTACAAAAGGAGCCTTGGCTGTCGGCCAAACTCTCCGGCTAGGTGGTTTTCTCGCAACCGCCTGTTCGGCTGTTGCGCTGTCGCGGGGGATGGCTGTCCCCCGCGGGCACCTATGGGGCCGGAGCCCCTTTCGTTGTCCGGAGGGGGGCGGAGGGAGCACAGAGAGCAGATCGAGGCGAGCACACGGGCGATTTACCCAGGTTCGGGCCGCGATGGACGCGTAAAACCCTACTCCTGCTTGGTTGTATTCAAGTGGGGAGCTCGGGAGCTTCGAGGGCTAGCTGCACCGAGCGTATGGCTGTCTGAAAGCCCAGTCTCCGAACCCCGGGAACCCCCTCTACGTTGCACACGGGCCTCCTTTTATAGCGCAAAGGGGTCACCGACAGGTGTCAACGTAAGAGAAGGGGGTAAAAGCGTAAAAGGGGTGGTAGCTGTAATAGTGCGGGAACGGTGGCGCCACAGTGCGGCACAGTGTTATCATACCTACTTCTGACGTTAGGGGACAAGGGCATTAAATGCCCGTCACGGTCGCTCGGACAGCACCGAGGCGGACCGTTAGGTGCGCCACCGCTCGCCACGATGGCGGCTGCATGCCGCCGCATGTCTCAGGCTGCGCGGTGCCTCGCCACGTGCCCTCGGGGGAAGCCCCGGAGCGACGCGTGGGCGGGCGAGCTGGAGCGCAGTCTTGAGGTGGCGATCTAGCCGCGGCAAGTGGCTTGCCGCGGGGGTCGTCTTCCTGTGCCTGATAGCGTGCCAGCTATCAGGCCTTGCCGGGGCGCTTGGCGCGCTACGGCGGGCTTCTCTTGTGGTGCCTGGGTCCGGCCTTCCCGACAAGCTCCTCTTGTCGGGGGCTCAGTCGTCCCGGCAAGCTCCTCTTGCCGGGGTCTTGTCTTCTCGGCCCGGCAAGCTCCTCTTGCCGGGGGGCCTTGTCTTCTCGGCCCGGCAAGCTCCTCTTGCCGGGGGCCTTGTCTTGAACGCTTGGTCTTCTCTTGGCGCTTCCAGGGGCGGGCCTTGCCGCGGGGTGCTACGACTGCCCGTGCACAAGTCTGGGGTACTAAGGTACCCCTACTTTAGTACACCGACAGGAGCCCCCGGGCCTGGGCCACACACGGTGCCGAGCGTCGTTGGGCCAGGCCCTAACAGTGCACGGGCACGCGTGGCCTTGGTCGCGCTGCTCCTTAACTCCGCATCCGCCGCGCCTTCCCCAGGCGGCGAGCGCTTATCGCGGCGTTGTGGGGGCGAAAACGCCCGTTCCCTCTTTAAGTCGAGGGAGGTGCGGAGGCGCGGCTCAGTAAATGGACGGGGGTGGGGCGCGGTTTTCGAGGCGTCCGCTCTCCGTAATTACGGGACGGGGAGAGGTCGTCCCACCCGTCGCCTCGGTTCTGCGCGCCCACCACGCGGTCCTCATGCACTCGGAGTTGCGGCGGCGGAGGCAGGGAGTCGGGCCGGCGCGGGCCGATGCAGTGGGTCGGCCCCAGTCGCCTGCCCTTCCTCCGCTTCTATTGGAGGAGCGGGGCGGCCGCGGTCCCACTCCGCTCCTTTATAAGGAGCGAAAGGGGGCGACGGAAATACGCACTCCATCTCCTTCCTCCTTCTGCTTCTGGTTTCCTTACCCCATCTGCGATGGAGGGGGGGAACCCTGGTTCTTCTTCGGTTGCCGCGAGGGTGTCTGCTAGGCAACGCGCCCTTCCTCCCCTTGCGTCCGCGGCGGCGGAGCCGGTCGTCAGGGGAAGAGGGAGAGGGCGAGGTCGCGGACGAGGCCGTGGACGAGGCGCTCGGGGCGGGCGGATCGATGCGCCGCCCTTGCCTCCGGCAGCGGCTCCGTTCCTTCCCGCGGTCCATCTCGGGGACGACCCTTGTGAGTTCATTATCAAGCTGCGCCGGGCGCCTCGTCGCCGCCTCCGGCTTCCCGCTCCATTTGCGAGCGTGTTGGAGGTGGAGCAGCCTGAGACGCTAAACCTGCGCATGAGGGGCTGCGGGATCAGTGGGACGCGAGTCCACGTCGAGTCCCGGGCCCCCGGCGTGGTGTGTCTGGGCCGCGGGTGGAAGACGTTCGCCCGGATCCACAACCTGACGGAGGGGTTCACTCTCCACTTTAAGCTAGTGGGGGAGGACCTCCTCTCCGTCAAGGCCTTCTGGGGCCTCGGCATCCGGGCCCGGTGCTGCGAAGATAGCTCCTCCGACAGCGAAGGCTCCTCCTCGAGCGAGAGTGACGAGGAGGGGAGCGACAGCGACGACGAGGGGAGCAGCCGCCGGGATGACGGGTACGACTAGGCGTCGGCCGCAGCTCCGGGCGGCGCCGGCGGCCCCATCGACCGCGCCGGGCTCCGTGAACTCCCCGGGGTCGTCTCCTTGGGCGACTGGCGTAGGGGGGGGCTGCTGAGGAGGACAGAGGGCGGACGTCGAAGGCCGCGAAGTCGGAGTACGGGCCGACTTCGACAGCTGGCTGACGCTCCGGTGCCTCGTGTTCCAGATGCGCCCCTGGCGCCGTCATCACCCTTGCTCTCGGTGACGACCACCGGGGGCTTCTCTCCGGCCCGGCAAGCTCCTCTTGCCGGGGGCTTGATCTCCTCGGGCGGCCGGAGTGGCGAGGCTGCGGAAGAGGAAGAGGCTGGCGGCAAGGCCGCTGCCTCATCTTCCAGCTCTGCCTCCGGCGCCTCCGTCTTCTTCAGCCTCCGGAGACCCCCGGGCGGAGCCCCCGGACCTTCTCTTGGTGCCTTCTGCCACCCGTAGCTCATCTAGGTGCCCCTTTCGCCCTCTTCGTCTACTTGCCCTACCTCCTGGGGAGAGAGACAAGAAAGGGATTACGGGCACCTTATCTTTTTTCAGCTCGTAAGCCTTCGGGCCTTAGTTGCGTTTAAGCCTTGTAATCCCTCTTTTCATGTTTTTCATTCTCTCTGAACTGTACCTGAGTGGAATGTTTTTAATGAAAAGGGGATGTTTGCCGGATCATTTGTCTCGCGGGTGGAAACCGCGGTAAGGAACGCATCCTTTACATCGTTCAGGATAGACAGTTTCTCGTCCGGCAACAGGCCCAGCCACTCCCCCGCACTGCTCGATCTTTCTCACGCCCTTGGCGGAGGCGGGGAGCAGGCGGGCTCCGGCCCTTCACTTCCCTCCCCCTTGCCGCCGCGGCTGCTATCGAAACGGGCCCCAGGAACGCGCTCTGGGGCTTGCCGCTAAGAGAGCACGGTAGCTTTTCGGGAGGGAAGGAGGCTTCCAAATTCCGCAGTCCATAAGAGAATGCACGATGAGGGATGCAAAAACTTATCTGAGGTTGCGGCCCCCGGCGACTCTGGCCCGCCGGGGGGGGGGGCAGGTGTTGGCTCGTCCTTCTCCTCTTCCTTGTCCTCGAGCGGCCCGGCAAGGACATTTGATTCCTGCGAGCCAAAAAGGGGAAGGATGGGAAAAAGACGCGGACTCGACCTCTAAGTTAGGGGTTAGCGACAGTTAGGAACTGACAACCCTAACCAAGGACGAGACTCTGACTCAGCATGCATGCTAAAATCTAGGGCGCCAGCGCTTCTCTTTTTTCGGCCAGGGGCTTCGCCTGGCTTTGTACGAGGGCTTAAATGCAACATCGGCAAGGCCTGCACAAACCGGTGGTTGCCGGAGCGGATCACGGCAACCGCGCCTTATGGGCGAGACTTGCGAAGATGCTCTATGTTCCCAGGAGTTGCTCACTGGTAGGCCCTCTTCGGTCTTGAGGCGGACAGCGCCGGGCCTCGCGACTCGTCTCACCCGATAAGGGCCTTCCTGCTTCGGCGTCGACTTGTTATAATTCTTGGCCGACTGAACGTGCCTAAGAACAAGGTCGCCTAACAGGGCAACTTTATCTGGCGCCAGGGGCTTCGCCTGGCTTTGTACAAGGGGTTACATGCAGCAGCGGCAAGGCCTGTACAAACCGGTGGTTGCCGGAGCGGATCACGGCAACCGCGCCTAGTGGGCGGAACTTGCGAAGATGCTCTATATCCCCAGGAGTTGCTCACTGGTAGGCCCTCTTCGGTCTTGAGGCGGACAGCGCCGGGCCTCGCGACTCGTTCCACCCGACAAGGGCCTTCCTGCTTCGGCGTCGACTTGTTATAATTCTTGGCCGACTGAACGTGCCAGAGAACAAGGTCGCCTAACAGGGCAACTTGATCTGGTGCCAGGGGCTTCGCCTGGCTTTGTACAAGGGGTTACATGCAACAGCGGCAAGGCCTGTACAAACCGATGGTTGCCGGAACGGGTCACGGCAACCGCGCCTTATGGGTGAAACTTGCGAAGATGCTCTATGTTCCAGGAGTTGCTCACTGGTACGCCTTCTTCGGTCTCGAGGCGGACAGCGCCAGGCCTCGTGACTTGTCTCACCCGATAAGGTCCTTCCCACTTTGGCGTCAACTTGTTGGAATTCTTGGCCGACTGAGTGCGCCGAAGAACAAGGTCGCCCTCCTCGAGACTCCTGGCCTTGACCTTGCGGCTATGGTAGCGACGCAAGGCTTGCTGGTATCGAGCAGCTCGTACCGCAGCCTGGAGACGTCCTTCCTCAAGGAGCAGCGCGTCATCTTGGCGCAGCCGCTCTTGCTCGAGCTCGTCATAAGCGAGCACCCGAGGAGATCCGTATACGAGTTCCGTGGGGATAACCGCTTCCGCTCCATAGACTAGAGCAAAAGGTGTCTGTCCGGTGGCTCGACTTGGTGTCGTCCTGATTGACCAAAGAGCCGCCGGCAGCTCCTCAATCCAATTTCTCCCGCACTTGTGCAGCCTGTCGAAGGTCCTGGTCTTGAGTCCGCGCAGCACTTCAGCGTTGGCCCTTTCCGCTTGACCGTTGCTCCTGGGGTGAGCAACCGAAGCGAAACAGACCTTGGCGCCGAGATCCTGGGCGTATTGCATGAAGGCGCGACTTGTAAATTGTGTCCCGTTGTCGGTGATGACTCTGTTGGGGATTCCGAAACGGCAGACGATCGACCGGAAGAACTTGACTGCTGACTGCGCGGTCACCTTCCTTACCGACTCCACTTCCGGCCACTTCGTGAACTTGTCGATTGCAACGTACAAGTACTCGAAGCCCCCGACAGCTCGGGGAAAAGGGCCGAGGATATCGAGCCCCCAGACCGAGAAGGGCCAGGACAAAGGGATTGTTTGGAGAGCTTGAGCTGGCTGGTGAATCTGTTTTGCATGGAACTGGCACGCTTCACACTTGGTTACTAGTGCAGTTGCATCTTGGAGGGCTTCTTGCCAGAAGAACCCTTGCCGGAAGGCTTTCCCGACAAGTGCTCTTGCGCCGATGTGATGGCCGCATATGCCTCCGTGTATCTCTGCCAACAGCTTCTGTCCGTCTTCCCTGGAGATGCACTTCAATCTGACACCGTTGAGTCTCCTTCTGTACAGCTCGTTGTCCACGAACTGGTACATACTTGACTGCCTGGTGATCTTCTCCATCTCTTCTGGGTCGTCGGGAAGTTCTCCAGTTTGCAGAAAACGGACGATCTGCTGCGCCCATGCCGGAGCCCGGGGCTCGACGGCAAGGACTAAAGGCATGAAGGCCGCTGCGGGGACCCCGGCTTCTACGGCAAGAACCTCTGGTTCAGCCGGAGCCGGTGATCCCCCGGCAAGCTTGCCGGGGCAAAGCTTGTCGGGAACCCCCGCTTCAACTGGACAGATCCTCGGATCCGCAGGAGCGAACTGTTCCTCAGCGCTCAGACTGCTGATCTGCTTGCTGGGGCAAGGCTTATCGGGAAACCCCGCTTCAACCGGATAGATCCTCGGATCCGCAGGAGCGGGCCGTTCCTCAGCGTTCAGACTGCTGGTCTGCTTGCCGGAGCAAGGCTCACCGGGGGCACCCGCTTCGACTGGACGGATCCTGGGATTCGCAGGAGCGGGCCGTCCCCCGGCGTTCTGGTTGTTGATCTTGGGGACCTTGGCGGCGGTCTCAGGAAGATCCGCCTGCAAGTAGTCGCCGGAGACCAACTTCCTTTTCTTGGACTGCCCAACTGATGGTGTAACGGATGGTTGAGTCAGCTTGAGTAAGAAGGTCCCTGGTTCCACAGGTAACTTCAACGAAGCACACTTCGAAAGGCCGTCTGCTATCTCATTCTGAGCTCTCGGGACGTGCTCCATTTGCAGCCCTTCAAAGTGTTCTTCCAGCTTCCTCACTTCATCTACATAAGCTTCCATCAGAGGGCTTTGGTAGCTCTTGTTGACCTGCCGGACCACCAGTTGAGAATCTCCCCGCACAATCAGCTGCCTGATCCCAAGTTCGGCCGCAATCCTGAGGCCGGCGAGCAAGCCTTCATACTCAGCAGTATTGTTGGTTGCTTGCTCTCTTGGGAAGTGCATCTGGATAACATACTTGAGGTGCTCTCCGGTGGGCGCGATGAGTACCATGCCAGCACCGGCGCCTTGCAGCGAGAAGGCACCATCGAAGTACATCACCCACTCGCTTGTTGCTTCTTGTACGGGCGCGCTTGTTTCTTGGGCTTCTCCATCTGGCGTCGGGGTCCACTCAGCTATGAATTCTGCCAAAGCTCGGCTCTGTATGGTTGAAGTACTTTCAAACTTGAGTCCAAAGCTCGACAGCTCCAGTGCCCACTCGACGATCCTGCCTGTTGCCTCTGGATTGTGCAATATCCTCTTCAGCGGAAAGCGAGTGACCACTGTTATCTCGTGTGCTTGGAAGTAATGGCGCAGCTTTCTCGAGGCCATGAGGAGGCCGAAAAGCAGCTTCTGCACCCCGGAGTATCTTGATCTAGCCCCCTGCAGAAGGGAACTTACAAAATACACCGGGCGCTGCACCATCTTCTTCCGCGCTCCATCCTGTCCCTGCGCCGGGTTGTCCTTGTCGGGGTCAGAGCTTGCCGGAGCAGCCCCCCGCTTGTCGCTGGACTCGCTTGCAGGTGGTATAGACTCCTCGTCGGCCTCCCTCTCCGCCACTAACGCAGCACTAACCACCTGGTTGGTTGCCGCTAGGTATAGCAACAACTTCTCCTGTGGTCTAGGTGCGACAAGTATTGGAGTGGAGGATAGGTACCTTTTCAAGTCTTGCAGCGCCGCCTCCGCTTCTGGAGTCCACTGCATGGGGCCTGCCTTCTTCAAGATTTTAAAGAAGGGCAGGGCGCGTTCTGCAGACCTTGAAATGAACCGACTGAGGGCGGCCACACAACCTGCAAGCTTTCTGACGTCCTTGACGCGCTCTGGGGCTTCGATCTGCTCGATGGCTTTGATCTTGTCGGGATTAGCTTCAATCCCCCTCTGTGACACAAAGAACCCGAGAAGCTTGCCGGAGGGGACTCCGAAAACGCACTTCTCGGGGTTCAGCTTGAGCTGTATCTTGCGTAGGTTCTGAAATGTCTCTTCCAGATCTTGGACCAGGGTTTCCTTGCTCCTGCTCTTCACCACGATGTCATCCATGTAGGCCTCCACGTTCCTATGGATCTGTGGCTCGAAAGCAGTGTGCACTACCCTTGCAAACGTTGATCCCGCGTTCTTCAGTCCGAACGGCATGCGTATGAAGCAGTAGGTGCCGCACGGAGTGATGAATGCGGTCTTCTCTTCATCTTCCTTGGCCATAAAGACTTGGTGGTAGCCTGAGTATGCATCGAGAAAAGAGAGTAGCTCACATCCGGCAGTGGAGTCAACAATCTGGTCAATGCGCGGCAAGGGAAATGGATCCTTGGGACATGCTTTATTCACATCGGTGAAGTCTATGCACAGTCTCCACTTCCCGTTGGCCTTGCGCACTACGACCGGATTGGCCAGCCACGTTGGATGGATCACACCTCTCACTAGGCCTGCTGCCTCTAGTTTCTTGATCTCTTCGCTGATGAATTCTTGACGCTCCACGGCTTGCTTTCTCACTTTCTGCTTGACGGGTCGCGCGTGAGGACAGACAGCGAGCTTGTGCTCAATCACCCTCCTGGGAACACCGGGGATCTCGTACGGTTGCCATGCAAACACGTCGACATTCGCCCGCAGGAAGGCAACGAGCGCGCTTTCCTATTTGCTGTCAAGCGCGGCACTGATGGTGAAGGTACCGCCAGTGCCGTCCTCCTTGGCGGACACCTTCTTGGTTGCCGGAGGAGCGGTCATTCCCTTCTTGTGCTTGCCGGTGGAGCTCGATGGAACGCCCTCTACGGCGGCGCAGCACTCCGAAGAGGTGCGGTTGCCGGAGTGGGCCCCAGAGCACTTACCGGACTTGGTCCTTGTCTTCTTCCCCCCGGGTGCTTCAGCGGCAAGTGTGTCTTTCTCTGCCGCAGCTGCTGCATCCCGGTAGATCTTGTCGGCGCAGATAAGCGCGTCCTTTTTGTCGCCATGGACAGTGATGACGCTCATCGGCCCCGGCAACTTGAGTACGTTGTAGGCGTGGTGGGAAGCTGCCATGAACTTGGCGAGAGCGGGACGGCCGAGGATCCCATTGTATGGTAACGGGATATCAGCGACGTCGAACGTGATGCGCTCAGTCCTGAAGTTGAGCTCGCCGCCAAAGGTCACAGGCAGGGTAATCTTCCCCTTGGGCTTGCTCCTCCCCGGGTTGATTCCTTGGAAAGAACCGGTCTCTTCGAGCTCGCCGTCTGGGATCTGGAGTTTCTTGATCACAACGGAGGAGATTAAGTTCAGCCCGGCCCCGCCGTCAACCAACATTTTGGTGACCTTGAGGTTGCGGATGGTGGGTGAGACCAGCATCGGCAAGCACCCGACCGCGGTTGTGCGGTCGGGGTGATCCTCAAGATCGAAAATGATGGGCGTGCTGGACCATTTGAGGAGCCTGCGCGACTCCACGGGCGGCTCTGCTGCGTTCACCTCTCGCACCCACTGCTTAAGCTGGCGGTGGGAGGTGTGCAGAGAGGCGCCGCCGTCAACGCACAGGACCTCCGTGGCCTTTTGGAACTCCTGCTCGCTATTATCTTCGTCTTCCAGGTCTTCGTCGTCGTCTTCTTCATCCTCGTCGCGGCCCCGGGGAGGCCGATCGCCTTGCCGCTGCTTGGCCTTGCCGCGGCGTCCTCCCCGGCCGACGGGCGGCCGCTTCTTGCTTGGTTCGCCACCCCCGCCCTGGGCCTTCCCCTTGTCGCGCCTCTCGTACTCAGCCTTCTGCTGCACGACGAGGTACTCGACGCTCTTGCAGTTGGAGAGATCGTGGCCCCTGGTGCGGTGGATCTTGCAGTATTGCTTGTCGGAGCCGTCCTGCTTGTCGGCTGCCGCCACGGGGGCAGGCTCCTTGCCGGAGCCGCCAGCCTGCGTTTGCTTGGCGGGAGCCTCCTTGCCGGACCCCTCGACGGCAAGCACCTCTTTTCTGTTCTTCCTCCTATTATTCCGCCGCTGGCCTCTCTTCGCCGGGGCGGTGTCGTCACTGTCGCTTTCTCCTGCGCCAGCATCCTCCCCGGGGAGCTTTCTCCCCTCCTCCGCGCGCGCGCATTTGTCAGCCAAGGCATATAGCTCGCTGACGTCCCGGATCTTGGTCATGGCCATCTCTTCACGCATGCGGCGGTTACGCACGTTCTGGTGGAACGCGCTGATAACCGCGGCAGGGTGAACGTCGGGGATGTTGCGATGCACGCGGCTGAAGCGCTGGATGTACTTGCGCAGGGGTTCTCCTTCCTTCTGGGCTAGGATGTGGAGGTCGCTATCCTGGCCATGAGGTTTGTGGCCGCCTGTGAAGGCGCCAACAAACTGGTGGCAAAGATCCGCCCAGGAAGAGATGGAGGCTTCCGGCAAGTGCATAAGCCACGAACGAACGTTCGGCTTAAGCACGAGCGGGAAGTAGTTCGCCAATATCCTCTCGTCGCGCCCCCCGGCAGCTTGTACAGCGATTGTGTAGATGCTAAGAAACTCCGAGGGGTGCGTCCTGCCGTCGTACTTTTCCGGTACGTCGGGCTTGAAGTTCTTCGTGCTGGGCCACCGGACGCGCCGCAGCTCGCGGGTGAACGCAGGGCAACCTGCCGCGTAGGGCAAGTCACCTGGTTCACCGGGCGCGTGCGCGTCGACAGCGTTCCCAGCCCGCCGGTCTGATTGCCGCCGAGTTTCTCGGCGGCGCTCAATCCTTGTTCGAGCGTCTTCTTGCTGCCGCTCGTCGAGGACTTGGCGCTGGTCCCGGCGAGTCCGCGGGTCCGACGACGCTGTGGAGCCGTCGTCGGCGTTGCTCCAGCGGGGCGGCGTCTTCTGCTTCTGCGCCGGGGAGTGCATGGTGGTTGCACCTCCGGCGGTCTTGTCGCCGTCGGCCTTCGTCTTCTCGACCTGCCGGGGCCGTGAGGTCGCCGGCCGCTGCGGCGTGTCGTTGTTGGCGAAGGCGATCAGGCTCTGGATGGTGGCCCTCCAGCTTTCGGCCTTGCCAGCCGCTGGAGGGTAGTCAAGGAGCAGTTGCGCTCTCGCGAGCGCTTCTGCCGGAGTGGAGGGGAGCGGGGGCGAGTGGCGCGAGGAGCGGGATACGCTCGGACTCCTAACAACGTTAGAAGGAGCGGGGTCCCCCCCCGGCGCCTTCGCCTTGCCCGTGTCCGGACGGGGGCCCGTGGCGTCCCGTGAACCTCCTGTTTGCCCTTGTTCCAGCAAGCGGATGCCACCTCCCGTGGCATGGCGCTGCTGGGTCGTCGTTTGAAGGGACGGATGCGGCGCGTCCTCGGAGGCCGAGGCTCGGTCGTCCGCCCTGTCCTTGGATTTGGTGGCACCGCGAGTGTTCTCGCCGGTGGCCACCCCTCCGACGGCGTCTCCCCCGCCCACCGTTGGCTCCGGTAGCGGTGGGAGTGACGCGGACGGGCCCGCGGCCTCCGAAGCCTTCTTCTTCGGGGCCATGGTGTTGATGAAGCTAGCGAGTTCGGAGAAGCTGACGAAGAACGCGCTCGCGCGAACGCAGGATCTGATCCGCACAACCTCGACGCACCCCCTACCTGGCGCGCCAAAGATGTCGCGGGGGATGGCTGTCCCCCGCGGGCACCTATGGGGCCGGAGCCCCTTTCGTTGTCCGGAGGGGGGCGGAGGGAGCACAGAGAGCAGATCGAGGCGAGAACACGGGCGATTTACCCAGGTTCGGGCTGCGATGGACGCGTAAAACCCTACTCCTGCTTGGTTGTATTCAAGTGGGGAGCTCGGGAGCTTCGAGGGCTAGCTGCACCGAGCGTATGGCTGTCTGAAAGCCCAGTCTCCGAACCCCGGGAACCCCCTCTACGTTGCACACGGGCCTCCTTTTATAGCGCAAAGGGGTCACCGACAGGTGTCAACGTAAGAGAAGGGGGTAAAAGCGTAAAAGGGGTGGTAGCTGTAATAGTGCGGGAACGGTGGCGCCACAGTGCGGCACAGTGTTATCATACCTACTTCTGACGGTAGGGGACAAGGGCATTAAATGCCCGTCACGGTCGCTCGGACAGCACCGAGGCGGACCGTTAGGTGCGCCACCGCTCGCCACGATGGAGGCTGCATGCCGCCGCATGTCTCAGGCTGCGCGGTGCCTCGCCACGTGCCCTCGGGGGAAGCCCCGGAGCGACGCGTGGGCGGGCGAGCTGGAGCGCAGTCTTGAGGTGGCGATCTAGCCGCGGCAAGTGGCTTGCCGCGGGGGTCGTCTTCCTGTGCCTGATAGCGTGCCAGCTATCAGGCCTTGCCGGGGCGCTTGGCGCGCTACGGCGGGCTTCTCTTGTGGTGCCTGGGTCCGGCCTTCCCGACAAGCTCCTCTTGTCGGGGGCTCAGTCGTCCCGGCAAGCTCCTCTTGCCGGGGTCTTGTCTTCTCGGCCCGGCAAGCTCCTCTTGCCGGGGGGCCTTGTCTTCTCGGCCCGGCAAGCTCCTCTTGCCGGGGGCCTTGTCTTGAACGCTTGGTCTTCTCTTGGCGCTTCCAGGGGCGGGCCTTGCCGCGGGGTGCTACGACTGCCCGTGCACAAGTCTGGGGTACTAAGGTACCCCTACTTTAGTACACCGACATGCGCCGACGGTGACCTCCCGGGTCATCGAAAGCAACCTCCACGTCGGCTCAGAACTCACCGAGCAATTGGATCCGATGGAGCTCTCTTCTGTAAACGAGCTCCTGGATCGCATCGCCGCACTGGGTGTCGCTACAAATTACGACCAGGTTGGGCTTAAACCCGATCTAAGAGAAATTAACCCTCCCCAAGTCACCCACCACGTTGCTGTGGTGGAGACACAATGCGGCGACCCTTCATCTATCTTAAGGACTAGCCACGTCCGAATACCCGAACCCTCCATGCCGGATATCCGCGGAGGGGAGGATACAATCCAAGACCTGAGCTTAAAATCAGGCAAATCGGATAACATCCAAGACTCCGGATCTCAGAATTTGGAAGTTCTTCGGCCTCCGAACAGCAAACTGGGCGAGGTCTCAGATTCAACGACACCCGCCCGCCCGATCTTAAGTGATCTTTCCCAAATCAGGCAAATGCCCGAAGAAACAGTACATCATTACTGGGCCAGATTCCTCCTGGTTATGAACAGGATAAAGGACTGCCGCGAGGGAGACGCAATTTCAATCTTTTGCAGTAACTGCACGGACAAGGGAATACTCAATGCCGTAAGTCGTCGTAATATTACACGCTTTGCTGACTTGGCGTCCATAGTACAAAAGTACTGTGCGATGGAAAGTGCTTGGAAAACCGAAATAAAATTTTGGGATAATCCGGCCTTGAATAGCAATCCCGTCCGAATTAAGAGGGCGCACCATAGTAAGGCACCTGGACTAAATACCAAAAAATCAAAACCCTTTAGAGGGCATGGAACCGTACTCGAAAAGTGGCTAGATGGACTCTGCAAAATTTACAGTGCAGAGGACGCCACCCCAACTCACAGCCTCAGGGCATGTTGGATACTCCGGCAGGTGGCCAAAATTGGCGAGGACCTCCTAATTCCAGAGGTTGAAGGAAACCAGCCCGAGAATTTCAGTTCCGTTCTCACAGTCTTTGAGACTTTCGCATCAAATAACATGTGAAAAAGAACACTCCACAGCCTCACTGAAGTCTATCAAGTAGCGACAATAAACCCATGGAGCAATACTGCTATCACCTTCAACGCGAGTGACGAACCTAAATTTCGAACAACCAGAGCACCAGCTGCATTGGTCCTTAGTCCCGTAGTGGACGGCTGTCGCCTCGCAAAGGTACTCATGGACGGAGGCAGCGGATTGAACCTCATTTACGAGGAAACCCTCCAAAAGATGGAAATAGACTGGAACCGCATTGAGCGAAGCAGCACAACCTTTAGAGGAATAATCCCCAGTCAGGAAGCGCGCTGCACCGGAAAGATCACACTAGATGTGGTATTCGGCACGCCGGATAATTACAGGTCCGAACAGATCACGTTCCAGGTGGCCCCGTTCAAAAGCGGATATCACGCTATACTAGGACGGGAGGCTTTCACAGTTTTCCAAGCTATACCCCATTACGGGTACATGAAGCTTAAGATGCCTGGGCTAAACGGAATTATCACTCTCGCTAGTGATCCGGACATAGCACTCCGCGCCGAGAACAAGACAGCCGCATTGGCCCTCGAGGCACTATCTGAAACCTTAGCGGCCGAAGAACTGACTGCGCTGCGACCCACGGTCAATAGGGATGATGTGATACTCGATAAGAGATCCAAATCCACATCCTTCAAACCAGCGGACGAAATAGTCAAATTCCAGGTCCACCCAACGGACCCCCACAAAACAGCCTCCATCGGGGCAAGACTGAACCCTGATGTAGGCGCCGCACTGCGAGAGTTCCTACGAGAGAACTGGGACATTTTCGCTTGGCACCCTTCAGACATGCCAGGAATCCCACGTAGGTTGGCCGAACACAGCCTAAATATCCAGAAAGGATTCAAACCTGTCAAACAAGCCCTTTGGCGTTTCTCCGAACCAAAGAGACATGCTATGGGAGAGGAGCTAGCCAAGTTATTGGAGGCCGGATTCATTAGAGACATAAAACACCCGGACTGGCTAGCAAACCTAGTGATGGTACCAAAGAAGGACAAATCCTGGCGCTTGTGTGTCGATTTCAAAGACCTTAATAAGGCTTGCCCAAAGGATCCTTTCCCCCTCCCTCGAATAGATCAAATCATCGATGCCACCGCAGGACACGATTCCCTGTGCTTCCTCGACGCATATTCCAGTTACCATCAAATCAAGATGGCAGAATTAGACCAAGCCGCAACAGCATTCATCACACCATACGACCCATTCTGCTTCAACACAATGCCCTTTGGGCTAAAAAACGCCGACGCAACATATCAGCGCATGATTCAAACATGCCTGGCAAACCAGATCGGCAAAACAGTGGAGGCGTATGTAGATGATGTGGTCGTCAAATCAAGACATGTCGAATCTCTAGTAGACGACTTGAGGCTCACATTCGACAACCTCCGAAAATACGACATTAAGCTCAATCCGGAAAAATGCGTTTTCGGCGTTCCAGCCGGAAAGCTCCTGGGCTTCATTGTATCCGGTAGAGGAATTGAAGCAAATCCAGCTAAAATCCGAGCTTTGTCACAATTGGATGTCCCAAAAGACCTCAAACAAATACAGAAACTCACCGGATGCGTGGCGGCTTTAAGCCGCTTTATCTCCCGCCTGGGAGAAAAGGCATTGCCCCTGTACCGCCTCCTTAGGCGCACCGAACACTTCGAGTGGACAGACGCTGCCACGGCCGGACTCGAGGAAATAAAGGCCATCTTGGCAACAAACCCAGTCCTGGCCGCGCCGAACACTGGCGAACCCATGCTATTGTACATTGCCGCAACTCATCAAGTTGTTAGCGCAGTACTCGTCGTCGAGCGGGCAACGGACGGGCACAAACTCCCCCTTCAAAGGCCGGTTTACTACGTGTCCACTGTCCTCACACCATGCAAATCACGGTACCCGCATTACCAAAAGATTGCGCGCGGTGTTTATGGCATCCCGGAAGCTACGACACTACTTTCAAGAGTGTTCTATAACAGTAGCCTCGGAAGTACCACTCAACGATATTATCAACAACCGCGATGCAATGGGACGGATAGCAAAATGGGCCATAGAGCTCCTCCCGTTCGACATAACCTACAAACCACGGCGAACCATTAAATCGCAAGTCCTAGCCGACTTCGTCGCCGAATGGACAGAGGCCGAACTCCCTAAAGAGTACGACACATATTCAAACTGGATCATGCATTTCGACGGCTCCAAAATGTTGGCCGGACTGGGGGCTGGCATCGTTTTGACGCCCCCTACAGGAGACACAGTCCAATATGTACTCCAAATTATGTACACAGACTCCAACAATGCAGCTGAATACGAGGCCCTTCTACAGGGTCTCCGGATGGCAGTATCCATGGGCATTCAACGCCTGGAAGTACGCGGGGACTCAAACCTTGCGATATCCCAAATAAATGGCGACTTCGACGCCAAAGACCCAAAAATGGCAGCTTATCGCAATGCCGTCCTAAAAATGTCAGTTCGGTTCGAGGGACTGGAGTTTCACCATATAGCCCGAGAAAATAATCAGCCAGCGGACGTCCTAGCACGCATCGGAGCAAAATGAGATGCAGTCCCCCCCAACATCTTCTTAGAAAGATTATTCAAGCCATCTGTAGCATGGGAGGGGGAACCCTCAGATAACAGTCCGGACACAACCGCACAACCCGACGCCGAACAATCCGACATAATCGGAGGCCCTGCCACCGAAATCACACCTTCAGCCCACGTAATAATGGCGGCCATCACCCCGTGGACAGAACCATTCCTAGCCTACCTTACTAGGCAGGAACTCCCAGAGGACCAAAACGAGGCACGCTGCATAGTGCGGCGATCTAAATCCTATAAAGTCCACGAGGGAGACCTATATAAGAAAAGCACTACAGGAGTCCTTCAAAGATGTATCTCCGAAGAGGAAGGGCGGAGTCTGTTGGCTGAAATTCATGCCGGACTCGGTGGCCACCACGCCGCAGCTCGGTCCCTTGTAAGCAAGGCTTTCCGTACGGGCTTTTACTGGCCGACGGCCCGAGCAGACGCTCATGACTTAGACAAACGATGTGTCGGTTGCCAGCTCTTTGCAAACCAAAGCCATATGCCGCCCAACGCCCTCCGAACTATCGCCATCACATGGCCTTTTGCGGTCTGGGGGCTTGACATGGTGGGACCCCTTAAAGGTGGAACCCACAAGAAAAAATACTTATTGGTCATGGTGGATAAATTCACCAAATGGATAGAAGCCAAGCCTGTTAAGACGGCCGAATCCGGACCTGTGACAGACTTCATATCCGGGGTCGTACACCGTTACGGTGTCCCTCACAGCATCATCACCGATAATGGCACAAACTTCACCTCCGACGAAGTAAAGCTGTGGTGCAAAAACATGGGCATTAAGCTCGACTATGCTTCTGTCTATCACCCACAAACTAACGGTCAGGTCGAATGTGCAAATGGTCTCATCATGAGCGGCATTAAACCCAGACTAGTGCGATCCCTCAAGGAATCTAATACGCACTGGGTGGAGGAGCTCGACTCCGTACTCTGGGGGCTGCGAACCACGCCGAATCGTACCACCGGATTCACACCGTTCTTTATGGTGTACGGCACAGAGGCAGTTTTGCCCTGCGACATAATTCATGACTCACCTCGAGTGCGCATGTACGAAGAAAGAGAAGCCGAGCTTGATCGGCAGGACAACCTGGACGCCTTAGAGGAGGAGCGCGACGTGGCTAAAGCCCGTTCCGCATTTTATCAACAGAAGGCTCGAAGATATCAAAGCAGAGAAGTACGGGCCAAAAATTACAACGTTGGCGAACTAGTTCTACGCCTGCCGGATAAGAAAAAGTACAAACTCAAGCCCAAATGGGAAGGTCCCTTCATAATTTACCAAGTCCTGACTGGTGGAGTGTACCGCCTGCGAGATGCGTCGGATAACCGACTCGAGCCAAACCCATGGAACGCCGCACGTCTCCGAAGATTCTATGCCTAGCGCCGGACTCTGTGTTTGTCTCCTTCCTCTGTCCATTTATATATATATTTTTCTGTTTTTATTTTGTCTCCTCCCACTCTTTCCTTTTATAGCCCTTAAAGGCTCATCATGCGACGCGCTACCCGCGCTCCTTAAACCTGGGGGCTTCTTTAACAGAAGCTTGTTTATATGGGTTTCACGCCCAACGCATGCGTCAGACTTCCGCATGCACCTTTTCTTCACCATTATATGCATCGATATGACTTAAGTTTTGGCCAAGCTGGGTTGCCTGGCTCCTGTGCTTACCCCTACGTTCCCGATTGTTCGGCTAGGCGGTAAAGGGAGCACCTCTGCGATTGCTACTGCCGGATAAGCCGGATGTGTACCTCAGACTGGGTGAAGCCGAAAGCTAGCGTTCTTAAGGGAATATTCGGTCGGTGAACTAAAGATGAACCTTTTTTACTTATACATGCCCCCAGATGTTTTCCTGCATTTGCAGTCCGGACGTGCACTTCAGGGCACGCCACCCCAGCGAAAGGAACCCTTAACGGAACTATTCTCTCTGGAAGATGTTTCTTACTAACCATGTAATATAACATAACTAGTTGGGCACTTGTCTGATAAAGCACTAATGACCCCTACGCCTGGTCTCCATGCATACCTCGGTTCTTATATAACCGTTATGGTATTCGTACACACTCCGGACCGTCAGGTCCCGAGGTCGAAGCGAAAAGGTCGGCAACGACAAACGATCTACAATCCGGCTAGAAGGCATTACACATGTCAATTATAAACTACATAGTCATCCTGACTGATTGTATTCCTCCTCTATACCATCTAACAGGTTGTCTAATTTACAGTCCTGCTGGGAATACTTTGCGGCCAATTCTACCTGGCCATACACTAAGCTCACAGGGATCTCCTTCCCGTCAGGCCCCACCGGTCCGACCTCGACCATGTGATTGGGGTCAGACTTCGTAAAGCGGGTCTTCACCATGGCCCAGGCCTCCCTAGCGCCCTGCCGGCAGGCTGATGTCTTCCACAACCGGAAGCGCCGCCGAGCTCCCTTCAACTTCTCCGCAAGTTCTCCAAGGCCCTCAGGTATGGAGTGGGCAGGCCACAAGGCTTGGGCAATACCTCGCATCACCTGCCGAACTCGTTCGTGCAGTTGCGAGAGTTCGGTAAGAAGATCGCCCGTTGAACCGGGCATCTCCTCTGTAGGACGACCTGTCAGCATACCTACAGACATAACTCTGTTAGTCGTCTTCCTCGCCGAACTCCTTTTTCAAGAGTTCGCTTAAGCACTTACTAAAAATGCTGTGTCGAAGTCGCTGATTCTCCTTATTGGAGTCCGACAGCTGGCCACGAACATCTTTTAGTTCAACATCCAGCCTGGTGTTGGCATCCTGGAGATCATTCTTCTCCCGCCTCACCTTTGTTAGCACGCTTTCACCAGCCTTTAACCGGCGTAGAAGCTGTTGCCTGTCCGGATCGAGTTCGGCGCCATATGCAATACCATTTGTCAGATTGGCACTTAAATCCGCACAATACTAAATATTCTGGTGTATTGTTTACCTGCAGGGGTCTCTTTAGACCCTCCTGCTGCCGTTAGTGCGGCCTCTAGTTGGGCCCTGCACTTTCCCAGCTCCTGGGACAGTGCGGTGTTCTTCTCGGTAAGAAACTGCATGTTATATGATTCTCGAATCAGTTATTTCCACTGCTTCAAGTCTCGGGGGCTACTGGCATATCTATATTTACCAAAATTTTCTTACCCATATGTCTTTTACATACTGCTCCGTGGCTCTGGCTAAACCATTTTGAGCGGCACGGAGGTACGCGTCTCCTGAATTGAAGGCATCTAAAGCCTCCTGGAAGAAACGAGCGTCACGAAGGACTGTCCGGCGACGCCTGTGGTTCATGGCACTCTCCACCTTGGAATGGGTGGCAGACAGCCTGTCCGCATCCTCTGATGGAGGAGCGTCCAATGCGTGCCTTGCACGGGCCTCCGCTTCCGGGCCGGGCGTTGGAGTCTGGCTGGTGGAGGCGCGATTGGCAACCTCTCCGGATATAGTCCGGCGAGGTCTCTGAAGGAAATATGCCCTAGAGGCAATAATAAAGTTATTATTTATTTCCTTAAATTCATGATAAATGTTTATTATTCATGCTAGAATTGTATTAACCGGAAACATAATACATGTGTGAATACATAGACAAACAGAGTGTCACTAGTATGCCTCTACTTGACTAGCTCATTAATCAAAGATGGTTATGTTTCCTAACCATGAACAAAGAGTTGTTATTTGATTAACGAGATCACATCATTAGTTGAATGATCTGATTGACATGACCCATTCCATTAGCATAGCACACGATCGTTTAGTATATTGCTATTGCTTTTATCCATGACTTATACATGTTCCTTTAAACTATGAGAATATGCAACTCCCATTTACGTAGGAACACTTTGTGTGCTACCAAACGTCACAACGTAACTGGGTGATTATAAAGGTGCTCTACAAGTGTCTCCGAAGGTACATGTTGAGTTGGCATACTTCGAGATTAGGATTTGTCACTCCGATTGTCGGAGAGGTATCTCAGGGCCTTCTCGGTAATGCACATCACATAAAGCCTTGCAAGCATTGCAACCAATGAGTTAGTTGCGAGATGATGTATTACGGAACGAGAAAAGAGACTTGCCGGTAACGAGATTGAACTAGGTATTGGATACCGACGATCGAATCTCGGGCAAGTAACATACCGATGACAAAGGGAACAACGTATGTTGTTATGCGGTCTGACCGATAAAGATCTTCGTAGAATATGTAGGAGCCAATATGGGCATCCAGGTCCCGCTATTGGTTATTGACCGGAAACGTGTCTCGGTCATGTCTACATTGTTCTCGAACCGTAGGGTCCGCACGCTTAAGGTTTCGATGACAGTTATATTATGAGTTTATGAGTTTTGATGTACCGAAGGAGTTCGGAGTCCCGGATGAGATCGGGGACATGACGAGGAGTCTCGAAATGGTCGAGACGTAAAGATCGATATATTGGACGACTATATTCGGACATCGGAAGGGTTCTGAGTGATTCGGGTATTTTCGGGAGTACCGGGGAGTTACGGGATTACGGAAGAAGTAATGGGCCTTGATGGGCTTTAGTGGGAAGAGGAAAAGGCTGCTGCGCCCCCCCTCCCCTTTGGTCCGAATTGGACTAGGGAAAAGGGGGCCGGCCACCTCTCCTTCTCCTCCTATTCCTTCTCCCTTCCTCCCCTTTTGGTGGACTCCTACTAGGACTTGGAGTCCTAGTAGGACTCCATATGCTGGCCGCACCTTTTGCCTTGGCCGGCCTCCTCCTCCTCCATCCTTTATATACAGGGGCAGGGGGCACCCCAAAGACACACAAGTTGATCTACGGATCGTTCCTTAGCCGTGTGCGGTGCCCCCTTCCACCAAATTCCACCTCGATTATATCGTTGCAGTGCTTAGGCGAAGCCCTGCGCCGGTAACACATCAAGATCGTCACCACGCCGTCGTGCTGACGGAACTCTTCCCCGACGCTTTGCTGGATCGGAGCCCGGGGATCGTCATCGAGCTGAACGTGTGCCAAGAACTCGGAGGTGCCGGAGTAACGGTGCTGTGATCGGTTGGATCGCGAGGAGAACGTACGACTACTTCCTCTACGTACGACTACTTCCTCTACGTTGTGTCAACGCTTCCGCTTCGATCTACGAGGGTACGTAGACAAACACTCTCCCCTCTCGTTGCTGTGCATCACCATGATCTTGCGTGTGCGTAGGAAATTTTTTGAAATTACTACGTTCCCCAACAGTGGCATCCGAGCCTAGGTTTTATGGTTTGATGTTATTTGCACGAGTAGAACACAAGTGAGTTGTGGACGATACAAGTCATACTGCCTACCAGCATGTCATACTTTGGTTCAGCGGTATTGTTGGATGAGACGATCCGGACCAACCTTACGCGTACGCTTACGCGAGACCGGTTCCCTCGACGTGCTTTGCACAGAGATGGCTTGCGGAAGACTGTCTCTCCAACTTTAGTTGAACCGAGTGTGGCTACGCCCGGTCCTTGAGAAGGTTAAAACGGAGTCTATTTGACAAACTATCGTTGTGGTTTTGATGCGTAGGTAAGATGAGTTCTTGCTTAAAGCCCGTAGCAGCCACGTAAAACTTGCAACAACAAAGTAGAGAACGTCTAACTTGTTTTTGCAGGGCATGTTGTGATGTGATATGGTCAAGACGTGATGCTAAATTTTATTGTATGAGATGATCATGTTTTGTAACCGAGTTATCGGCAACTGGCAGGAGCCATATGGTTGTCGCTTTATTGTATGCAATGCAATCGCGATGTAATGCTTTACTTTATTGCTAAACGGTAGTGATAGTCGTAGAAGCATAAGATTAGCGAAACGACAACGATGCTGCGATGAAGATCAAGGTGTCGCGCCGGTGACGATGGTGATCATGACGGTGCTTCGAAGATGGAGATCACAAGCACAAGATGATGATGGCCATATCATATCACTTATATTGATTGCATGTGATGTTTATCCTTTTATGCATCTTATCTTGCTTTGGTTGACGGTAGCATTATAAGATGATCTCTCACTAAATTATCAAGAAGTGTTCTCCCTGAGTATGCACCGTTGCGAAAGTTCTTCGTGCTGAGACACCACGTGATGATCGGGTGTGATAGGCTCTACGTTCAAATACAACGGGTGCAAAACAGTTGCACACGCGGAATACTCAGGTTTAACTTGACGAGCCTAGCATATACAGATATGGCCTCGGAACACAGAGACCGAAAGGTCGAGCGTGAATCATATAGTAGATATGATCAACATAATGATGTTCACCATTGAAACTACTCCATCTCACGTGATGATCGGACATGGTTTAGTTGATTTGGATCACGTGATCACTTAGAGGATTAGAGAGATGTCTATCTAAGTGGGAGTTCTTAAGTAATATGATTAATTGAACTTTAATTTATCATGAACTTAGTCCTGGTAGTATTAGCATATCTATGTTGTAGATCAATAGCTCGCGTTGTTACTTCCCTGTATTTATTTTGATATGTTCCTAGAGAAAATTGTGTTGAAAAATGTTAGTAGCAATGATGCGGATTGGATCCGTGATCTGAGGTTTATCCTCATTGCTGCACAGAAGAATTATGTCCTTGATGCACCGCTAGGTGACGGACCTATTGCAGGAGCAGATGCAGACATTATGAACGTTTTGCTAGCTCAATATGATGACTACTTAATAGTTTAGTGCACCATGCTTAACTGCTTAGAATCGGGACTTCAAAGACGTTTTGAACGTCATGGAGCATATGAGATGTTCTAGGAGTTGAAGTTAATATTTCAAGCAAATACCCGAGTTGAGAGATATGAAGTCTCCAACAAGTTCTATAGCTAAAAGATGGAGGAGAATCGCTCAACTAGTGAGCATGTGCTCAGATTGTCTGGGTACTTCAATCGCTTGAATCAAGTGGGAGTTAATCTTCCAGATAAGATAGTGATTGACAGAATTCTCTAGTCACCATCACCAAGTTAGTAGAACTTCGTGATGAACTATAATATGCAAGGGATAACGGAAAATATTCCCAAGCTCTTCGCGATGCTAAAATCGGCGAAGGTAGAAATCAAAGAAAAACATCAAGTGTTGATGGTTGACAAGATCACTAGTTTCAAGAAAAGGGCAAAAGGAAAGAAGGGGAACTTCAAGAAGAACGGCAAGCAAGTTGCTGCTCAAGTGAAAAAGCCCAAGTCTGGTCCTAAGCCTGAGACTAAGTGCTTCTACTGCAAAGGGACTGGTCACTGGAAGCGGAACTACCCCAAGTGATTGGCGGATAAGAAGGATGGCAAAGTGAACATAAGTATATTTGATATACATGTTAATGATGTGTACTTTACTAGTGTTCATAGCAACCCCTCAGTATTTGGTACTAGTTCAAGTTGCTAAGATTAGTAACTCGAAACGGGAGTTGCAGAATGAACAAAGACTAGTTAAAGGGCAAGGTGACGATGTGTGTTGGAAGTGGTTCCAAGATTGATATGATCATCATCACACACTCCCTATACTTTCGGGATTAGTGTTGAAACTAAATAAGTGTTATTTGGTGTTTGCGTTGAGCATGAATATGATTGGATCATGTTAATTGCAATACAGTTATTCATTTAAGTTAGAGAACAATTGTTGTTCTGTTTACATGAATAAAACCTTCTATGGTCATACACACCAATGAAAATAGTTCATTGGATCTCGATCGTAGTGATACACATATTCATAATATTGAAACCAAAAGATGCGAAGTTAATAATGATAGTGCAACCTATTTGTGGCACTGCCGTTTAGGTCATATTGGTGTAAAGCGCATGAAGAAACTCCATGCTGATGGGATTTTGGAATCACTTGATTATGAATCACTTGATGCTTGCGAACCATGCCTCTTGGGCAAGATGACTAAAACGCCGTTCTCCGGAACAATGGAGCAAGCAACAGATTTGTTGGAAATCATACATACTGATGTATATGGTCCGATGAATATTAAGGCTCGCGACAAGTATCATTATTTTCTAACCTTCACAGATGATTTGAGCAGATATGGGTATATCTACTTGATGAAACATAAGTCTGAAACGTTTGAAAAGTTCAAAGAATTTTAGAGTGAAGTGAAAATCATCGTGACAAGAAAATAAGGTTTCTACGATCTGATCGCGGAGACAAATATTTGAGTTACAAGTTTGGTCTTCAATTAAAACAATGTGGAATAGTTTCACAAACTCATGCCACCTGGAACACCACAGCATAATGGTGCGTCCGAACGTCATAACCGTACTTTATTGGATATAGTACAATCTATGATGTCTCTTACCGATCTACCACTATCGTTTTTGGGGTTATGCATTAAAGACAGATGCATTCACGTTAAAAAGGGCACCATCTAAGTCCGTTGAGACGACACAATATGAACTGTGGTTTAGCAAGAAACCAAAGTTGTCGTTTCTTAAAGTTTGGGGTAGTGATGCTTATATGAAAAAGTTTCATCCTGATAAGCTCAAACCCAAATCGGAGAAATATGTCTTCATAGGATACCCAAAGGAAATTGTTGGGTACACCTTCTATCACAGATCCAAAGGCAAGACATTTGTTGCTAAGAATGGATCCTTTCTAGAGAAGGAGTTTCTCTCGAAAGAAGTGAATGGGAGGAAAGTAGAACTTGATAAGGTAATTGTACCTTCTCCCTTATTGGAAAGTAGTTCATCACAGAAATCTGTTCCTGTGACTACTACACCAATTAGTGAGGAAGCTAATGATGATGATCATGTGACTTCAGATCAAGTTACTACCGAATCTCGTAGGTAAACCAGAGTGAGATCCGCACCAGAGTGGTACGGTAATCCTGTTCTGGAAGTCATGTTACTAGACCATGACGAACTTGCGAACTATGAGGAAGCGATGATGAGCCCAGATTCCGCAAAATGGTTAGAGGCCATGAAATCTGAGATATGATCCATGTATGAGAACAAAGTGTGGACTTTGGTTGACTTGCCCGATGATCGGCAAGCAATTGAGAATAAATGGATTTTCAAGAAGAAGACTGACGCTGATGGTAATGTTACTGTCTATAAAGCTCGACTTGTTGCAAAAGGTTTTCGACAAGTTCAAGGGATTGACTACGATGAGACTTTCTCACCCGTAGCGATGCTTAAGTCTGTCCGAATCATGTTAGCAATTGCCACATTTTATGAAATCTGGCAAATGGATAAACAAAACTGCATTCCTTAATGGAGAGGTGTATATGATGCAACTAGAAGGTTTTGTCAATCCTGAAGGTGTTAACAAAATATGCAAGCTCCAGCGATCCATCTATGGACTGGTGCAAGCATCTCGGAGTTGGAATATACGCTTTGATAAGTTGATCAAAGCATATAGTTTTATACAGACTTGCGGTGAAGCCTGTATTTACAAGAAAGTGAGTGGGAGCACTACAGCATTTCTGATAAGTATATGTAAATGACATATTATTGATCGGAAATAATGTAGAATTATTCTGTGAAGCATAAAGGAGTATTTGAAAGGAGTTTTTTCGAAGAAGGACCTCGGTGAAGCTGCTTACATATTGAGCATCAAGATCTATAGAGATAGATCAAGACGCTTGATAAGTTTTTCAATAAGTACATACCTTGAAAAGATTTTGAAGTAGTTCAGAATGGAACAGTCAAAGAAAGAGTTCTTGCCTGTGTTACAAAGTATGAAATTGAGTAAGACTCAAAGCACGACCACGGCAGAAGATAGAAAGAGAATGAAAGTCATTCACTATGCTTTGGCCATAGGTTCTATAAAGTATGCCATGCTGTGTACCAGACCTATTGTATACCCTACCCTGAGATTGGCACGGGAGTACAATAGTGATCTAAGAGTAGATCACTGGACGGCGGTCAAAGTTATCCTTAGTGGAATAAGGATATGTTTCTCGATTATGGAGGTGACAAAAAGGTTCGTCGTAAAAGGTTACGTCGATGCAAGTTTTGACATTAATCTAGATGACTCTAAGTCTCAATCTAGATACATATTGAAAGTGGGAGCAATTAGCTAAAGTAGCTCCGTGCAGAGCATTGTAGACATAGAAAATTGCAAAATACATAACGGATCTGAATGTGGCAGACCCGTTGACTAAATTTCTCTCACAAGCAAAACATGATCACACCGTAGTACTCTTGGGTGTTAATCACATAGCGATGTGAACTAGATTACTGAATCTAGTAAACCCTTTGGGTGTTGGTCACATATCGATGTGAACTATGGGTGTTAATCACATGATGATGTGAACTATTGATGTTAATCACATGGTGATGTGATCTAGATTATTGACTCTAGTGCAAGTGGGAGACTGAAGGAAATATGCCCTAGAGGCAATAATAAAGTTATTATTTATTTCCTTAAATTCATGATAAATGTTTATTATTCATGCTAGAATTGTATTAACCGGAAACATAATACATGTGTGAATACATAGACAAACAGAGTGTCACTAGTATGCCTCTACTTGACTAGCTCATTAATCAAAGATGGTTATGTTTCCTAACCATGAACAAATAGTTGTTATTTGATTAACGAGATCACATCATTAGTTGAATGATCTGATTGACATGACCCATTCCATTAGCATAGCACACGATCGTTTAGTATATTGCTATTGCTTTTATCCATGACTTATACATGTTCCTTTAAACTATGAGAATATGCAACTCCCATTTACCGTAGGAACACTTTGTGTGCTACCAAACGTCACAACGTAACTGGGTGATTATAAAGGTGCTCTACAAGTGTCTCCGAAGGTACATGTTGAGTTGGCATACTTCGAGATTAGGATTTGTCACTCCGATTGTCGGAGAGGTATCTCAGGGCCTTCTCGGTAATGCACATCACATAAAGCCTTGCAAGCATTGCAACCAATGATTTAGTTGCGAGATGATGTATTACGGAACGAGAAAAGAGACTTGCCGGTAACGAGATTGAACTAGGTATTGGATACCGACGATCGAATCTCGGGCAAGTAACATACCGATGACAAAGGGAACAACGTATGTTGTTATGCGGTCTGACCGATAAAGATCTTCGTAGAATATGTAGGAGCCAATATGGGCATCCAGGTCCCGCTATTGGTTATTGACCGGAAACGTGTCTCGGTCATGTCTACATTGTTCTTGAACCGTAGGGTCCGCACGCTTAAGGTTTCGATGACAGTTATATTATGAGTTTATGAGTTTTGATGTACCGAAGGAGTTCGGAGTCCCGGATGAGATCGGGGACATGACGAGGAGTCTCGAAATGGTCGAGACGTAAAGATCGATATATTGGACGACTATATTCGGACATCGGAAGGGTTCTGAGTGATTCGGGTATTTTCGGGAGTACCGGGGAGTTACGGGATTACGGAAGAAGTAATGGGCCTTGATGGGCTTTAGTGGGAAGAGGAAAAGGCTGCTGCGCCCCCCCTCCCCTTTGGTCCGAATTGGACTAGGGAAAAGGGGGCCGGCCACCTCTCCTTCTCCTCCTATTCCTTCTCCCTTCCTCCCCTTTTGGTGGACTCCTACTAGGACTTGGAGTCCTAGTAGGACTCCATATGCTGGCCGCACCTTTTGCCTTGGCCGGCCTCCTCCTCCTCCATCCTTTATATACAGGGGCAGGGGGCACCCCAAGGACACACAAGTTGATCTACGGATCGTTCCTTAGCCGTGTGCGGTGCCCCCTTCCACCAAATTCCACCTCGATTATATCGTTGCAGTGCTTAGGCGAAGCCCTGCGCCGGTAACACATCAAGATCGTCACCACGCCGTCGTGCTGACGGAACTCTTCCCCGACGCTTTGCTGGATCGGAGCCCGGGGATCGTCATCGAGCTGAACGTGTGCCAAGAACTCGGAGGTGCCGGAGTAACGGTGCTGTGATCGGTTGGATCGCGAGGAGAACGTACGACTACTTCCTCTACGTACGACTACTTCCTCTACGTTGTGTCAACGCTTCCGCTTCGATCTACGAGGGTACGTAGACAAACACTCTCCCCTCTCGTTGCTGTGCATCACCATGATCTTGCGTGTGCGTAGGAAATTTTTTGAAATTACTACGTTCCCCAACAGTCTCTTCGTCCTGAAGATAGCACGAATGTTAATATAAACTGGAGGAGTAAAACACCAGGGAAAAAGAGAGGGTACGCCATACCTTTGCTCTGGCACCTCAGTCCGGACTACGTTCCTTTTTGCCCCATGGGGCCCTGCGGCCCCCCGCCGGCTAGCTGCAGCGGGGTTGGCTTCCTGCCTCGGGAATCTCCCCTACAAAGCATGATTGCTGTCAGAATAACCAAACCCGTGAAAACGGAACCCCTCTTAATGGGGCAAAGCTCCGGTATTTGTCACCTGGGAGGCCGGGATTAACCCTGGGTAATCAGCTATAATAGCTACCAAGGTATCGTCCTTGCTTAGCCGATAAAACACTCCGTCGATAAACTCCACCGCTAAGTCCGAATACTCTTCGGAGTCCGGATCGAGGGACCGTTCTGGGTCCTCTGGCTGTGGAGGACGGCTGTTTATGTTTTTTACCTCCTGACGCAGGTCCTGCGTTGAAGTCGTTAGACTGCCTATTTAATCACGGGAATGTAAAATGAACAGGGAAGCACGACTGTCCGCTTACCCAATTCGGAGGACTATACATGGAAAATCCACCCTGCGGGTCGACGCGGAGGAATTCCTCTTCTTCTCCCTTGTACAAAGAGGATAAGATCTTCATTAGAGCGGCAGGCGAGTCCGGCCCTTTACGGCCGTAACGGGTGGCGTCATCTTCCTCGTTGAAATCCCACATGGGGTGGCTTCTGTATTGGAGCGGCTGCACCCCCCGCATAATGCATATGGCCATGACTTTAATCATGGTTAGTCCGGAATGAGCCAGTAGCTTAATCCGGCCCATTAAGTAAAGGATGTCTCTGTCATTCTCTCTCTGAGAGCTCTGAGGGCGCCAGCTCAGGCGTTTCTTCAGGGGAGCGTTGTTGAACTCAGGGAGACCGGCCCGGATAGGGTCCGGCAGGGGGACGTCGTCTATGTAAAACCATTCTGAAGGCCAGTCCTCGGATGCCTTCTTCGGGGTTCCGGACGGGTATCCGGTCCCGGCGACGCGCCATACTTCAGCTCCGCCCACTTGATATATGAATCCCTCTTGGGAACGGGGCAGCAGGCAGAATATCTTCTTCCACAACGCGAAATGAGCTTCGACGCCTAAAAATAGCTCGCAAAGAGCAACGAAGCCCGCGATGTGTAACACAGAGCCGGGCGTAAGGTGGTGCAGCTGGAGGCCATAGGACTCCAGAAGCCCGCGGAGAAAGGGATGAATTGGAAATCCCAGTCCCCTTATTAGATAAGGGACCAGGCACACCCGCTCCCCTTTAGAGGGACTAGGTGAGTTCTCCGCTTGTTTTCCGCCTTGATAAGTGGTGAGTCTGGCTCGGACCGAGACCATATAGGCTTGAGGGAGAAATCCCTTGGCTTGGAGCGACACTAATTCGCTATGCGGGATGGAACAACTCTCCCAGTCTCCAGGGATAGGACTAGAAGGGCGAGAGGAGGAGCTACGGCGGCTGGCCATGTTGGAATGGATCTTTGCTGGAGACGCTCTGATGATTTCTCGCGGAAGGGGAAGGTGTGGTTTGGATCTGAATCCTCATCTTGTTAGATAGGCGGCTCGTTTATACGGCTAGGGGCTTGGATGTAAAACCGCCCCGGCTTTTCGCATTCGTTTAACACGTGGAAGGCGGCCATTATTGGGCGTGAAAGCCAAGGAGCGCTGCATTATAAAAATCAGACGTTATACCCGCAGGTACACAAAGTTTGAAGGACAACCCGCCTTGCAATGCCGAAGACAATCTGCGCGCCGGACTCATCGTCATTGAAGCCTGGTTCGGGGGCTACTGAGGGAGTCCTGGATTAGGGGGTGTTCGGATAGCCGGACTATACCTTCAGCCGGACTCCAGGACTATGAAGATACAAGATTGAAGACTTCGTCCCGTGTCCGGAAGGATCTTTCCTTGGCGTGGAAGGCAAGCTAGGCGTGCGGATATTCAAGATCTCCTACCATTGTAATCGACTCTATGTAACCCTAACCCTATCCGGTGTCTATATAAACCGGAGGGTTGTAGTCTGTAGGACAACCATCATCATACACAATCATACCATAGGCTAGCTTCTAGGGTTTAGCCTCCTTGATCTCGTGGTAGATCTACTCTTGTACTACCCATATCATCAATATTAATCTAGCAGGAGTAGGGTTTTACCTCCATCGAGAGGGCCCGCACCTGGGTAAAATAAAGTGTCCCTTGTCTCCTGTTACCATCCGACCTTGACGCACAGTTCGGGACCCCCTACCCGAGATCCGCCGGTTTTGACACCGACACCAGAGCTCGACCGCTCAGGTTTGTCAGCGTTGCAGGGACGGACCCGAGCACAAGCGCCGTGCCAACGTGTGGAGTGAACAGGAGACCGGTTAGCAACACGGGATGCCGTGAAGCGTAATCAGATAGGTGATATTCGTAAGGTAATCCATGTGAGAGGGCAAACCAGTTCAGATAGATGCAAGAGCGGTACATGCCACAGGGACGGACCCATGCGGCCTGGGGATGATGCAGCCCGAGGGGCACCCCCACGAGGTAAATTAAAGATGCAGAAAGATACATGTCGCAGGGACAGGCCCGTGCGACTTGGGAATGATACAACCCGAGGGGCTCTCCCAGCTGAATAAACTGGAAAATGTCACCTGGCACCGTTGCTGAAGGGATGTCGAAGCAGCTGGAGACGCACGCTGAAGAAGTTGCTCCTTAGGTGTTTTTGGGTGGCCGGTTTCTAGGGGACCCTGGAGGTTCTGGCTCCTCCTCCCCCAGGATCGCCTGGCGCTTGGCCTCACGAGCTGCCAGGGCACCTTGCATGAGCCGATGGTAGGTGATAGCCGCGTTAGGCAGGCCGCAAGGCATGTGAACGTAGGGGCCCTCACACCGACCAACACGTGACGGCCAGAAGCGCTCCTGGGATGCAGCCCTGTTGAGCCCAAGGTAGTTGATGCAGACGCGTAGCCCACCATCACCGCCTGGATGGGGAGCTGCGCCGAGTAGTGGGCGGCTGTCGCCGCACATGGCTCTTGGCTCCTGAAGCTCCTTGGTTGCCTCGGTGATGAACTCCTGAACGCCAGGCGCCTCGCGCCTCATGCCCTAATGAGGGAAACGTGCAGCGAAGCACGCCTCCACATGGTGCTCGAGCGCCTCCCTCGTGATGTTGGCTAGGTCAGAGGCCCTCCTGGAGAAAGCCCCCGAGCCCAGCTCGAGTAGGGCGTTGGGCACGCCTTCCTATGCGAGGGAGGGAGGCTCCCCGTCTGCGGGCGCAGGTCCTGAAGTGGTGCCGCTGGAGACGCCGCTCTCCTGAGGCCCCTGGTGGAGCAACTGCTTCTTCTTCTTGGGAACAGCCTCAGGAGGGTAGATGGCGCCTTCATTGTCCGGGTCCTCGTCCGCCGCAGCCTAGTAGGCACGCTCGAGAGAGCACACCACATCCTTTTCTTCGCAAGCAACCGTGATGACGCCGCCAGTCCCTGGCATCTTGAGGACGTTGTAGGCATGGTGAGTCACCACCATAAACTTGGCCAAGGCTGGATACCCAAGGATGGCATTGTACGGCAGGTGAATGTGGGCGATGTCAAAGTCGATGAGCTCGGTGCGGTAGTTGTCGCGCTTGCCGAAGGTGACAGGGAGGCGTATCTGCCCTATCGGGGTGGTGGAGCCGTCGGTTACCCCTGAGAAAGGCTTGGTAGATGCAGCTGAAGGTATGGCACTTTGAGGCGGTCGAATGTGTCGACGGAGAGGACGTTGAGTCTAGCACTGATAACCCACAAGTATAGGGGATCGCAACAGTTTTCGAGGGTAGAGTATTCAACCCAAATTTATTGATTCGACACAAGGGGAGCCAAACAATATTCTCAAATATTAGCAGTTGAGTTGTCAATTCAACCACACCTGGATAACTTAATATCCGCGACAAAGTATTTAGTAGCAAAGTAATATGATAGTAATGGTAATAATAGCAAAAGTAATATTTTTGGGTTTTTGTAGTGATTGTAACATTAGCAATGGAAAAGTAAATAAGCGGAGAACAATATGTGAAAAGCTCGTAGGCATTGGATCGGTGATGGAGAATTATGCCAGATGCGGATCATCATGTAACAATCATAACATAGGGTGACACAGAACTAGCTCCAATTCATCAATGTAATGTAGGCATGTATTCCGAACATAGTCATACGTGCTTATGGAAAAGAACTTGCATGACATCTTTTGTCCTACACTCCCGTGGCAGCGGGGTCCTAACGGAAACTAAGGGATATTAAGGCCTCCTTTTAATAGAGTACCGGACCAAAGCATTAACACATAGTGAATACATGAACTCCTCAAACTACGGTCATCATCGGGAGTGGTCCCGATTATTGTCACTTCGGGGTTGCCGGATCATAACACATAGTAGGTGACTATAGACTTGCAAGATAGGATCAAGAACTCACATATATTCATGAAAACATAATAGGTTCAGATCTGAAATCATGGCACTCGGGCCCTAGTGACAAGCATTAAGCATAGCAAAGTCATAGCAACATCAATCTCAGAACATAGTGGATACTAGGGATCAAACCCTAACAAAACTAACTCGATTACATGATAAATCTCATCCAACCCATCGCCGTCCAGCAAGCCTACGATGGAATTACTCACGCACGGCGGTGAGCATCATGAAATTGGTGATGGAGGAAGGTTGATGATGATGATGGCGACGGATTCCCCTCTTCGGAGCCTCGAACGGACTCTAGATCAGCCCTCCCGAGAGAGATTAGGGCTTGGCGGCGGCTCCGTATCGTAAAACGCGATGAATCCTTCTCTCTGGTTTTTTCTCCCCGAACACGAATATATAGAGTTGGAGTTGAGGTCGGTGGAGCACCAGGGGGCCCATGAGGCAGGGCGGCGCGCCCTGGGAGGGCAGGCGCGCCTCCCACCCTCGTGGACAGGGTGTGGGCCCCCTGGCCTTGATTCTTTCGCCAATATTTTTTATTATTTCCAAAAACAATCTCCGTGAAGTTTCAGGTCATTCTGAGAACTTTTGTTTCTGCACAAAAATAACACCATGGCAATTCTGCTGAAAACAACATCAGTCCGGGTTAGTTCCATTCAAATCATGCAAGTTAGAGTCCAAAACAAGGGCAAAAGTGTTTGGAAAAGTAGATACGACGGAGACGTATCAACTTTCCCAAGCTTAAACCTTTGCTTGTCCTCAAGCAATTCAGTTGATAAACTGAAAGTGATAAAGAAAAACTTTTACAAACTATGTTTGCTCTTGTTGTTGTAAATATGTAAAGCTAGCTTTCAAGTTTTCGGCAAAGATTATGACTAACCATGAGGGAGTCCTGGATTAGGGGGTATCCGGACAGCCGGACTATATCCTTTGGCCGGACTGTTGGACTATGAAGATACAAGATTGAAGACTTCATCTCGTGTCCGGATGGGATTCTCCTTGGCGTGGAAGGCAAGCTTGGCAATACGGATATGTGGATCTCTTCCCTTGTAACCGACTCTGTGTAACCCTAGCCCCCTCCGGTGTCTATATAAACCGGAGGGTTTAGTCCGTAGGACAACAACAATCATACCATAGGCTAGCTTCTAGGGTTTAGCCTCTACGATCTCGTGGTAGATCAACTCTTGTAATACTCATATCATCAAGATCAATCAAGCAGGAAGTGGGGTATTACCTCCATCGAGAGGGCCCGAACCTGGGTAAACATCGTGTCCCCCACCTCCTGTTACCATCCGCCTTAGACGCAAAGTCCGGGACCCCTACCCGAGATCCGCCGGTTTTGACACCGCCATTGGTGCTTCCATTGAGAGTTCCACTGTGCCGTCACCGTAAGGCTTGATGGCTCCTTCGATCATCGGTAATGATGCGGTCTAGGGCAAGGTTTTCCTCCCCGAGTAGATCTTCGTATTCGGTGGCTTCGCTTTGCGGGCTAACTCGCTTGGCCATATGGAGCAGATCAAGAGCTACGTCCCTGGCCACCAGGTCAGGTTTGGGAACTTGAATTATACTGCCGACATCCGGGGATACTTGATCTTCGACAGATTCGAGCCCATGCCAGGTGCACCGCACGATCACGACGAGCATGATATAGCTCTGCCGTCGGACAGTGTTCGGGAGATCACACCGGCAACCGCTCCGGCCTTCAATCCGGAGCAAACTGCGCCGTCCAAGGACGGGTGGATAGACCCCGTCATGGAGGCCGTACTCTCAGCAGCAATAGAGCCGGATACTGACCTTACCCCTCACGAGAGCCGTGATGCCGAACCACTGGATTCATCTCCGGCCACGGACTCTGAGCCGCCTGCGTCCGTACCCATCGAATCCGATTGGGCGCCGATCATGGAGTTCACCTCCGCGGATATCTTTCAGCACTCGCCTTTCGGCGACGTGCTAAATTCATTAAGGTCTCTCTCCTTTTCAGGAGAACCTTGGCCGAACTATGTCCGGCTAGAATGGGATGTGGATGATGAAGAAATTTGCTGCCCACCCACCACCCACATAGTAGCCACTGTCGATGATTTAACCGACATGCTCGACTTCGACTCCGAAGACATCGACGGTATGGACGACGATGCAGGAGACGAACAGGAACCACCGCCTACAGGGCGCTGGACCGCCACCTCATCATACGATATATATATGTGGATACCCCCAAAGAAGGCAATCGCGACAAGACAACAGAGGATGACCCCTCCAAGAAGCAACCCAAGCACTGACGTCAGCGGCGCCGCTCTAAGTCCCGCCATAGCAAAAGCAATGATACCGGCACAAGAGACAATAACACTCCGGATAGTGCCGAAGACGATAACAATCCCCTCCAGCCAGATTTAGAGCAGGAGGATGAACAAACTAGCCCTCCAAAACAGGCAGCAGATGGATAAGTGGAGGATGACAATTACATGCCTCTCTCCGAAGACGAGGTGAGCCTCGGCGACGAAGAATTTATCGTGCCTGAGGATCCCGTCGAGCAGGAGCGCTTTAAGCGCCGGCTTATTGCCACGGCAAATAGCCTGAAGAAAAAGCAACAACAGCTTCGAGCTGATCAAGATTTGCTAGCAGACAGATGGACCGAAGTCCTTGCGGCCGAGGAATACGAACTCGAACGCCCTTCCAAGAGTTACCCAAGACGCAGGTCACTACTCGAGGAGGAAGCAGTGAAACCTACTTCACCAGCGTATGATGCGGCTGACCGGCCACCGCATGGCCGAGATAGAGAGGCGTTTCAGCCCGAAGTTCAGCCTACACCCCGCCGCCACTCAAACAAAAACACCAAGGCCCGGGGCAACACGTGGGACCTGCGAGATGAATTGGACAACAGGGCAAAACATGCAAGATCAATATACGGGTCACAGGGGCGCGCACCAATGCAGGACAATAACCGTCACACCGGATACATTAAAGGTAAATCCGGCCGGGCTGAATACAGCAGACAAGACTCATATGAACTGCGTCGTGACATAGCCCGGCACAGAGGCGCCGCACACCCCCTATGCTTCACTGATGAAGTTATGGATCATGAATTCCCGGAGGGTTTTAAACCCGTAAATATCGAATCATACAATGGTACAACAGATCCCGCAGTATGGATTGAGGATTTCCTCCTCCATATCCACATGGCTCGCGGTGATGATCTACATGCCATCAAGTACCTCCCACTAAAACTCAAAGGACTAGCTCAGCATTGGCTGAATAGCTTGCCAGCAGACTCCGTCGGCAGTTGGGAGGATTTGGAAGATGCATTCCTTGACAACTTCCAGGGCACTTATGTGCGACCACCTGTCGGGGGGGATGGCTGTCCCCCGCGACCACCTATGGGGCCGGAGCCCCTTTCGTTGTCCGGTGAGGGGGGCGGAGGGAGCACAGAGAGCAGATCGAGGCGAGCACACGGGCGGTTTACCCAGGTTCGGGCCGCGATGGACGCGTAAAACCCTACTCCTGCTTGGTTGTATTCAACTGGGGAGCTCGGGAGCTTTGAGAGCTAGCTGCACCGGGCGTATGGCTGTCTAGGTGCCGAATCTCCGAACCCCGGAACCTCCTCTACGTTGCACACGGGCCTCCTTTTATAGCGCAAAGGGGTCACCGACAGGTGTCAACGTAAGAGAAGGGGGTAAAAGCGTAAAAGGGGTGGTAGCTGTAATAGTGCGGGAACGGTGGCGCTACAGTGCGGCACAGTGTTATCATACCTACTTCTGACGGTAGGGGACAAAGGCATTAAATGCCCGTCACGGTCGCTCGGACAGCACCGAGGCGGACCGTTAGGTGCGCCACCGCTCGCCACGATGGCGGCTGCATGCCGCCGCATGTCTCAGGCTGCGCGGTGCCTCGCCACGTGCCCTCGGGGGAAGCCCCGGGGTGACGCGTGGGCGGGCGAGCTGGAGCGCAGTCTTGAGGTGGCGATCTTGCCGCGGCAAGTGGCTTGCCGCGGGGGTCGTCTTCCTGTGCCTGATAGCGTGCCAGCTATCAGGCCTTGCCGGGGCGCTTGGCGCGCTACGGCGGGTTTCTCTTGTGGTGCCTGGGTCCGGCCTTCCCGACAAGCTCCTCTTGTCGGGGGCTCAGTCGTCCCGGCAAGCTCCTCTTGCCGGGGTCTTGTCTTCCTGGCCCGGCAAGCTCCTCTTGCCGGGGGCCTTGTCTTCTCGGCCCGGCAAGCTCCTCTTGCCGGGGGCCTTGTCTTGAACGCTTGGTCTTCTCTTGGCGCTTCCAGGGGCGGGCCTTGCCGCGGGGTGCTACGACTGCCCGTGCACAAGTCTGGGGTACTAAGGTACCCCTACTTTAGTACACCGACAGGAGCCCCCGGGCCTGGGCCACACACGGTGCCGAGCGTCGTTGGGCCAGGCCCTAACAGTGCACGGGCACGCGTGGCCTTGGTCGCGCTGCTCCTTAACTCCGCATCCGCCGCGCCTTCCCCAGGCGGCGCGCGCTTACCGCGGCGTCGTGGGGGCGAAAACGCCCGTTCCCTCTTTAAGTGGAGGGAGGTGCGGAGGCGCGGCTCAGTAAATGAACGGGGGCGGGGCGCGGTTTTCGAGGCGTCCGTTCTCCGTAGTTACGGGACGGGGAGAGGTCGTCCCACCCGTCGCCTCGGTTCTGCGCGCCCACCACGCGGTCCTCATGCACTCGGAGTTGCGGCGGTGGAGGCAGGGAGTCGGGCCGGCGCGGGCCGATGCAGTGGGTCGGCCCCAGTCGCCTGCCCTTCCTCCGCTTCTATTGGAGGAGCGGGGCGGCCGCGGTCCCACTCCGCTCCTTTATAAGGAGCGAAAGGGGGCGACGGAAATACGCACTCCATCTCCTTCCTCCTTCTGCTTCTGGTTTCCTTACCCCATCTGCGATGGAGGGGGGAACCCTGGTTCTTCTTCGGTTGCCGCGAGGGTGTCTGCTAGGCAACGCGCCCTTCCTCCCCTTGCGTCCGCGGCGGCGGAGCCGGTCGTCAGGGGAAGAGGGAGAGGGCGAGGTCGCGGACGAGGCCGTGGACGAGGCGCTCGGGGCGGGCGGATCGATGCGCCGCCCTTGCCTCCGGCAGCGGCTCCGTTCCTTCCCGCGGTCCATCTTGGGGACGACCCTTGTGAGTTCATTATCAAGCTGCGTCGGGCGCCTCGTCGCCGCCTCCGGCTTCCCGCTCCATTTGCGAGCGTGTTGGAGGTGGAGCAGCCTGAGACGCTAAACCTGCGCATGAGGGGCTGCGGGATCAGTGGGACGCGAGTCCACGTCGAGTCCCGAGCCCCCGGCGTGGTGTGTCTGGGCCGCGGGTGGAAGACGTTCGCCCGGATCCACAGCCTGACGGAGGGGTTCACTCTCCACTTTAAGCTAGTGGGGGAGGACCTCCTCTCCGTCAAGGACCTCGAGCGAGAGTGACGAGGAGGGGAGCGACAGCGACGATGAGGGGAGCAGCCGCCGGGATGACGGGTACGACTAGGCGTCGGCCGCAGCTCCGGGTGGCGCCGGCGGCCCCATCGACCGCGCCGGGCTCCGTGAACTCCCCGGGGTCGTCTCCTTGGGCGACTGGCGTAGGGGGGGCTGCTGAGGAGGACAGAGGGCGGACGTCGAAGGCCGCGAAGTCGGAGTACGGGCCGACTTCGACAGCTGGCTGACGCTCCGGTGCCTCGTGTTCCAGATGCGCCCCAGACGCCGTCATCACCCTTGCTCTCGGCGACGACCACCGGGGTCTTCTCTTCGGCCCGGCAAGCTCCTCTTGCCGGGGGCTTGATCTCCTCGGGCGGCCGGAGTGGCGAGGCTGCGGAAGAGGAAGAGGCTGGCGGCAAGGCCGCTGCCTCATCTTCCAGTTCTGCCTCCGGCGCCTCCGTCTTCTTCAGCCTCCGGAGACCCCCGGGCGGAGCCCCCGGACCTTCTCTTGGTGCCTTCTGCCACCCGTAGCTCATCTAGGTGCCCCTTTCGCCCTCTTCGTCTACTTGCCCTACCTCCTGAGGAGAGAGACAAGAAAGGGATTACGGGCACCTTATCTCGTTTCAGCTCGTAAGCCTTCGGGCCTTAGTTGCGTTTAAGCCTTGTAATCCCTCTTTTCATGTTTTTCATTCTCTCTGAACTGTACCTGAGTGGAATGTTTTTAATGAAAAGGGGATGTTTGCCGGATCATTTGTCTCGCGGGTGGAAACCGCGGTAAGGAACGCATCCTTTACATCGTTCAGGATAGACAGTTTCTCGCCCGGCAACAGGCCCAGCCGCTCCCCCGCACTGCTCGACCTTTCTCACGCCCTTGGCGGAGGCGGGGAGCAGGCGGGCTCCGGCCCCTCACTTCCCTCCCCCTTGCTGCCGCGGCTGCTATCGAAACGGGCCCCAGGAACGCGCTCTGGGGCTTGCCGCTAAGAGAGCACGGTAGCTTCTCGGGAGGGAAGGAGGCTTCCAAATTCCACAGTCCATAAGAGAATGCATGATGAGGGATGCAAAAACTTATCTGAGGTTGCGGCCCCCGGCGACTCTGGCCCGCCGGGGGGGCAGGTGTTGGCTCGTCCTTCTCCTCTTCCTTGTCCTCGAGCGGCCCGGCAAGGACATTTGATTCCTGCGAGCCAAAAAGGGGAAGGATGGGAAAAAGACGCGGACTCGACCTCTAAGTTAGGGGTTAGCGACAGTTAGGAACTGACAACCCTAACCAAGGACGAGACTCTGACTCAGCATGCATGCTAAAATCTAGGGCGCCAGCGCTTCTCTTTTTTCGGCCAGGGGCTTCGCCTGGCTTTGTACGAGGGCTTAAATGCAACATCGGCAAGGCCTGCACAAACCGGTGGTTGCCGGAGCGGATCACGGCAACCGCGCCTTATGGGCGAGACTTGCGAAGATGCTCTATGTTCCCAGGAGTTGCTCACTGGTAGGCCCTCTTCGGTCTTGAGGCGGACAGCGCCGGGCCTCGCGACTCGTCTCACCCGATAAGGGCCTTCCTGCTTCGGCGTCGACTTGTTATAATTCTTGGCCGACTGAACGTGCCTAAGAACAAGGTCGCCTAACAGGGCAACTTTATCTGGTGCCAGGGGCTTCGCCTGGCTTTGTACAAGGGGTTACATGCAGCAGCGGCAAGGCCTGTACAAACCGGTGGTTGCCGGAGCGGATCACGGCAACCGCGCCTAGTGGGCGGAACTTGCGAAGATGCTCTATATCCCCAGGAGTTGCTCACTGGTAGGCCCTCTTCGGTCTTGAGGCGGACAGCGCCGGGCCTCGCGACTCGTTCCACCCGACAAGGGCCTTCCTGCTTCGGCGTCAACTTGTTATAATTCTTGGCCGACTGAACGTGCCAGAGAACAAGGTCGCCTAACAGGGCAACTTGATCTGGTGCCAGGGGCTTCGCCTGGCTTTGTACAAGGGGTTACATGCAACAGCGGCAAGGCCTGTACAAACCGATGGTTGCCGGAACGGGTCACGGCAACCGCGCCTTATGGGTGAAACTTGCGAAGATGCTCTATGTTCCAGGAGTTGCTCACTGGTACGCCTTCTTCGGTCTCGAGGCGGACAGCGCCAGGCCTCATGACTTGTCTCACCCGATAAGGTCCTTCCCACTTTGGCGTCAACTTGTTGGAATTCTTGGCCGACTGAGTGCGCCGAAGAACAAGGTCGCCCTCCTCGAGACTCCTGGCCTTGACCTTGCGGCTATGGTAGCGACGCAAGGCTTGCTGGTATCGAGCAGCTCGTACCGCAGCCTGGAGACGTCCTTCCTCAAGGAGCAGCGCGTCATCTTGGCGCAGCCGCTCTTGCTCGAGCTCGTCATAAGCGAGCACCCGAGGAGATCCGTATACGAGTTCCGTGGGGATAACCGCTTCCGCTCCATAGACCAGAGCAAAAGGTGTCTGTCCGGTGGCTCGACTTGGTGTCGTCCTGATTGACCAAAGAGCCGCCGGCAGCTCCTCAATCCAATTTCTCCCGCACTTGTGCAACCTGTCGAAGGTCCTGGTCTTGAGTCCGCGCAGCACTTCAGCATTGGCCCTTTCTGCTTGACCGTTGCTCCTGGGGTGAGCAACCGAAGCGAAACAGACCTTGGCGCCGAGATCCTGGGCGTATTGCATGAAGGCGCGACTTGTAAATTGTGTCCCGTTGTCGGTGATGACTCTGTTGGGGATTCCGAAACGGCAGACGATCGACCGGAAGAACTTGACTGCTGACTGTGCGGTCACCTTCCTCACTGGCTCCACTTCCGGCCACTTCGTGAACTTGTCGATTGCAACGTACAAGTACTCGAAGCCCCCGACAGCTCGGGGAAAAGGGCCGAGGATATCGAGCCCCCAGACCGAGAAGGGCCAGGACAAAGGGATTGTTTGGAGAGCTTGAGCTGGCTGGTGAATCTGTTTTGCATGGAACTGGCACGCTTCACACTTGGTTACTAGTGCAGTTGCATCTTGGAGGGCTTCTTGCCAGAAGAACCCTTGCCGGAAGGCTTTCCCGACAAGTGCTCTTGCGCCGATGTGATGGCCGCATATGCCTCCGTGTATCTCTGCCAACAGCTTCTGTCCGTCTTCCCTGGAGATGCACTTCAATCTGACACCGTTGAGTCTTCTTCTGTACAGCTCGTTGTCCACGAACTGGTACATACTTGACTGCCTGGTGATCTTCTCCATCTCTTCTGGGTCGTCGGGAAGTTCTCCAGCTTGCAGAAAACGGACGATCTGCTGCGCCCATGCCGGAGCCCGGGGCTCGACGGCAAGGACTAAAGGCATGAAGGCCGCTGCGGGGACCCCGGCTTCTACGGCAAGAACCTCTGGTTCGGCCGGAGCCGGTGATCCCCCGGCAAGCTTGCCGGGGCGAAGCTTGTCGGGAACCCCCGCTTCAACTGGACAGATCCTCGGATCCGCAGGAGCGAACTGTTCCTCAGCGCTCAGACTGCTGATCTGCTTGCCGGGGCAAGGCTTATCGGGAATTCCCGCTTCAACTGGACAGATCCTCGGATCCGCCGGAGCGGACCGTTCCTCAGCGTTCAGACTGCTGGTCTGCTTGCCGGAGCAAGGCTCACCGGGGGCACCTGCTTCGACTGGACGGATCCTGGGATCCGCAGGAGCGGGCCGTCCCCCGGCGTTCTGGTTGTTGATCTTGGGGACCTTGGCGGCGGTCTCAGGAAGATCCGCCTGCAAGTAGTCGCCGGAGACCAACTTCCTTTTCTTGGACTGCCCAACTGATGGTGTAACGGATGGTTGAGTCAGCTTGAGTAAGAAGGTCCCTGGTTCCACAGGTAACTTCAACGAAGCACACTTCGAAAGGCCGTCTGCTATCTCATTCTGAGCCCTCGGGACGTGCTCCATTTGCAGCCCTTCAAAGTGTTCTTCCAGCTTCCTCACTTCATCTACATAAGCTTCCATCAGAGGGCTTTGGTAGCTCTTGTTGACCTGCCGGACCACCAGTTGAGAATCTCCCCGCACAATCAGCTGCCTGATCCCAAGTTCGGCCGCAATCCTGAGGCCGGCGAGCAAGCCTTCATACTCAGCAGTATTGTTGGTTGCTTGCTCTCTTGGGAAGTGCATCTGGATAACATACTTGAGGTGCTCTCCGGTGGGCGCGATGAGTACCACGCCAGCACCGGCGCCTTGCAGCGAGAAGGCACCATCGAAGTACATTACCCACTCGCTTGTTGCTTCTTGTACGGGCGCGCTTGTTTCTTGGGCTTCTCCATCTGGCGTCGGGGTCAGAGCTTGCCGGAGCAGCCCCCCGCTTGTCGCTGGACTCACTTGCAGGCGGTATAGACTCCTCGTCGGCCTCCCTCTCCGCCACTAACGCAGCACTAACCACCTGGTTGGTTGCCGCTAGGTATAGCAACAACTTCTCCTGTGGTCTAGGTGCGACAAGTATTGGAGTGGAGGATAGGTACCTTTTCAAGTCTTGCAGCGCCGCCTCCGCTTCTGGAGTCCACTGCATGGGGCCTGCCCTCTTCAAGATTTTGAAGAAGGGCAGGGCGCGTTCTGCAGACCTTGAAATGAACCGACTGAGGGCGGCCACACAACCTGCAAGCTTTCTGACGTCCTTGACGCGCTCTGGGGCTTCGATCTGCTCGATGGCTTTGATCTTGTCGGGATTAGCTTCAATCCCCCTCTGTGACACAAAGAACCCGAGAAGCTTGCCGGAGGGGACTCCGAAAACGCACTTCTCGGGGTTCAGCTTGAGCTGTATCTTGCGCAGGTTCTGAAATGTCTCTTCCAGATCTTGGACCAGGGTTTCCTTGCTCCTGCTCTTCACCACGATGTCATCCATGTAGGCCTCCACGTTCCTATGGATCTGTGGCTCGAAAGCAGTGTGCACTACCCTTGCAAACGTTGATCCCGCGTTCTTCAGTCCGAACGGCATGCGTATGAAGCAATAGGTGCCGCACGGAGTGATGAATGCGGTCTTCTCTTCATCTTCCTTGGCCATAAAGACTTGGTGGTAGCCTGAGTATGCATCGAGGAAAGAGAGTAGCTCACATCCCGCAGTGGAGTCAACAATCTGGTCAATGCGCGGCAAGGGAAATGGATCCTTGGGACATGCTTTATTCACATCGGTGAAGTCTATGCACAGTCTCCACTTCCCATTGGCCTTGCGCACTACAACCGGATTGGCCAGCCACGTTGGATGGGTCACACCTCTCACTAGGCCTGCTGCCTCTAGCTTCTTGATCTCTTCGCTGATGAATTCTTGACGCTCCACGGCTTGCTTCCTCACTTTCTGCTTGACGGGTCGCGCGTGAGGACAGACAGCGAGCTTGTGCTCAATCACCCTCCTGGGAACACCGGGGATGTCGGACGGTTGCCATGCAAACACGTCGACATTCGCCCGCAGGAAGGCAACGAGCGCGCTTTCCTATTTGCTGTCAAGCGTGGCACTGATGGTGAAGGTACCGCCAGTGCCGTCCTCCTTGGTGGACACCTTCTTGGTTGCCGGAGGAGCGGTCATTCCCTTCTTGTACTTGCCGGTGGAGCTCGATGGAACGTCCTCGACGGCGGCGCAGCACTCCGAAGAGGTGCGGTTGCCGGAGTGGGCCCCAGAGCACCTACCGGGCTTGGTCGCAAAGATCCGCCCAGGAAGAAATGGAGGCTTCCGGCAAGTGCATAAGCCACGAACGAACGTTCGGCTTAAGCACGAGCGGGAAGTAGTTCGCCAATATCCTCTCGTCGCGCCCCCCGGCAGCTTGTACAGCGATTGTGTAGATGCTGAGAAACTCCGAGGGGTGCGTCCTGCCGTCGTACTTCTCCGGTACGTCGGGCTTGAAGTTCTTCGTGCTGGGCCACCGGACGCGCCGCAGCTCGCGGGTGAACGCAGGGCAACCTGCCGCGTAGGGCAAGTCACCTGGTTCACCGGGCGCGTGCGCGTCGACAGCGTTCCCAGCCCGCCGGTCTGATTGCCGCCGAGTTTCTCGGCGGCGCTCAATCCTTGTTCGAGCGTCTTCTTGCTGCCGCTCGTCGAGGACTTGGCGCTGGTCCCGGCGAGTCCGCGGGTCCGACGACGCTGTGGAGCCGTCGTCGGCGTTGCTCCAGCGGGGCGGCGTCTTCTGCTTCTGCGCCGGGGAGTGCATGGTGGTTGCACCTCCGGCGGTCTTGTCGCCGTCGGCCTTCGTCTTCTCGACCTGCCGGGGCCGTGAGGTCGCCGGCCGCTGCGGCGTGTCGTTGTTGGCGAAGGCGATCAGGCTCTGGATGGTGGCCCTCCAGCTTTCGGCCTTGCCAGCCGCTGGAGGGTAGTCGAGGAGCAGTTGCGCTCTCGCGAGCGCTTCTGCCGGAGTGGAGGGGAGCGGGGGCGAGTGGTGCGAGGAGCGGGATACGCTCGGACTCCTAACAATGTTAGAAGGAGCGGGGTCCCCCCCCCCCCCGGCGCCTTCGCCTTGCCCGTGTCCGGACGGGGGCCCGTGGCGTCCCGTGAACCTCCTGTTTGCCCTTGTTCCAGCAAGCGGATGCCACCTCCCGTGGCATGGCGCTGCTGGGTCGTCGTTTGAAGGGACGGATGCGGCGCGTCCTCGGAGGCCGAGGCTCGGTCGTCCGCCCTGTCCTTGGATTTGGTGGCACCGCGAGTGTTCTCGCCGGTGGCCACCCCTCCGACGGCGTCTCCCCCGCCCACCGTTGGCTCCGGTAGCGGTGGGAGTGACGCGGACGGGCCCGCGGCCTCCGAAGCCTTCTTCTTCGGGGCCATGGTGTTGATGAAGCTAGCGAGTTCGGAGAGGCTGACGAAGAACGCGCTCGCGCGAACGCAGGATCTGATCCGCACAACCTCGACGCACCCCCTACCTGGCGCGCCAAAGATGTCGGGGGGGATGGCTGTCCCCCGCGACCACCTATGGGGCCGGAGCCCCTTTCGTTGTCCGGTGAGGGGGGCGGAGGGAGCACAGAGAGCAGATCGAGGCGAGCACACGGGCGGTTTACCCAGGTTCGGGCCGCGATGGACGCGTAAAACCCTACTCCTGCTTGGTTGTATTCAACTGGGGAGCTCGGGAGCTTTGAGAGCTAGCTGCACCGGGCGTATGGCTGTCTAGGTGCCGAATCTCCGAACCCCGGATCCTCCTCTACGTTGCACACGGGCCTCCTTTTATAGCGCAAAGGGGTCACCGACAGGTGTCAACGTAAGAGAAGGGGGTAAAAGCGTAAAAGGGGTGGTAGCTGTAATAGTGCGGGAACGGTGGCGCTACAGTGCGGCACAGTGTTATCATACCTACTTCTGACGGTAGGGGACAAAGGCATTAAATGCCCGTCACGGTCGCTCGGACAGCACCGAGGCGGACCGTTAGGTGCGCCACCGCTCGCCACGATGGCGGCTGCATGCCGCCGCATGTCTCAGGCTGCGCGATGCCTCGCCACGTGCCCTCGGGGGAAGCCCCGGGGTGACGCGTGGGCGGGCGAGCTGGAGCGCAGTCTTGAGGTGGCGATCTTGCCGCGGCAAGTGGCTTGCCGCGGGGGTCGTCTTCCTGTGCCTGATAGCGTGCCAGCTATCAAGCCTTGCCGGGGCGCTTGGCGCGCTACGGCGGGCTTCTCTTGTGGTGCCTGGGTCCGGCCTTCCCGACAAGCTCCTCTTGTCGGGGGCTCAGTCGTCCCGGCAAGCTCCTCTTGCCGGGGTCTTGTCTTCCTGGCCCGGCAAGCTCCTCTTGCCGGGGGCCTTGTCTTCTCGGCCCGGCAAGCTCCTCTTGCCGGGGGCCTTGTCTTGAACGCTTGGTCTTCTCTTGGCGCTTCCAGGGGCGGGCCTTGCCCCGGGGTGCTACGACTGCCCGTGCACAAGTCTGGGGTACTAAGGTACCCCTACTTTAGTACACCGACACCACCGGATGCTGACGACTTGAGCCATATAATTCAGCAGCCAGGGGAATCAGCCAGGCAATTCTGGATGCGGTTCCTAACTAAGAAGAACCAAATTGTCGACTGTCCGGATGCTGAGGCCTTAGCGACATTTAAGCACAATATCCGTGACGAGTGGCTCGCCCGACACCTCGGCCAGGAGAAGCCGAAATCTATGGCAGCCCTCACGACACTCATGACCCGCTTTTGCGCGAGCGTGGATAGCTGGCTGGCTCGCAGCAACAATACATCAAGAAATCCGGGCACTTCAGATACTAAAGATGCTAACGGCAGACCATGTCGTAGCAGACACAAGCGCCGCAACAACGGCAATAATGCCGAGGATACGGCAGTCAATGCCGGATTCAGTGGCTCTAAATCCAGACAGTGGAAAAAGCCATTTAAAAGAAGTACTCCGGGCCCGTCCAGTTTGCACCGCATACTCGATCGCTCGTGTCAAATACACGGCACCCCTGGTAAGCCAGCTAATCACACCAACAGAGAATGCTAGGTGTTCAAGCAGGCCGGCAAGTTAAATGCCGAAAACAAGGACAAGGGGCTGCATAGCGATGACGAGGAGGAGCCCCGGCCGCCGAACACGGGAGGACAAAAGAGATTCCGCCCACAAGTGAGGACAGTGAACATGATATACACAACCCACATCCCCAAGAGGGAGCAGAAGCGTGCACTAAGGGACGTCTATGCGATGGAGCCCGTCGCCCCAAAATTCAACCCATGGTCCTCTTGTCTGATCACCTTCGATCGCAGGGACCACCCCACTAGTATCCGTCATGGCGGATCCGCCGCATTGGTCCTCGACCCCATCATTGAAGGATTTCACCTCACTTGAGTCCTTATGGACGGCGGCAGCAGCCTGAACCTGCTCTATCAGGATATAGTGCGCAAAATGGGTATAGACCCCTCGAGGATCAACCCACAAAAACGACCTTTAAAGGCGTCATCCCAGGTGTAGAGGCCCATTGCACGGGCTCAATCACACTGGAAGTGGTCTTCGGATCTCCGGACAACTTCCGAATCGAGGAGTAAATCTTCGATATCATCCCATTCCGCAGTGGCTATCACGCACTGCTCAGGCGAACCGCATTTGCAAGATTCAATGCGGTACCGCACTACGCATACCTCAAGCTCAAGATGCCGGGACCTAGGGGGGGTCATAACAGTTAATGGAAACACAGAGCGCTCGCTCCGCATGGAGGAGCACATTGCGGCCCTCGCAGCAGAAGCACAAAGTAGCCTCTTAAGGCAATCCACCAATTCGGCGATAAAGCCCCCGGACACCGTCAAGCGAGTCTGGAGCAACCTGCAACAGGATCGCCTGGCACGTTCAGAGCTCGCCTAGCAATTCGGCCCCCGCCCTAGTCCCAGTCAAACGGTGAAATCCTTGCCGCGCGTACATAATTACGCATTGAAAATACCATGGGCATAGGCGGGGGGCACGACCATAGCACGTCCCACAGTGCGGCTCAACCGCCCGAGGGGCTGAATATCTCTATCATTTTCTCTCTTTCAGGACCTTACTCTTTGGAAGCCCTATCCGACAGTGCGATTGCCGGACACACAATACAACAACCAAGGAGGCAGGAAGCTACGTCGTACAACGGAATCCCCAGATGGTCTCTAATAACGAGCGAACTACCTGCTTTAAATACCAGTCCGCGGCTTGCCCTTGGATAGGACATGTCAAATAGTCCTATTTTTTGCTTATTGCACTACTTGTATCAATACGCTTCGACATATTCTTTAAATAACAATGCACAACATTAGTCTATTATTGCATTATCTATTGTTTTTATATATATGTTTATTTACGACAGTCAGCACCCGTACATTCTGGTACGGCCAAATATGCCAGGGGCTTTTGTATACCCCATAATACGGCGTGAGAAGTCCGAACACTTTCGATAGTGCGGCACCCCGAACTTATAGCATTATATGCATCAGCTCCGAATCATGTCTTGGGTCAATAGTTGGGTTTGCCCGGCTCCCATGTTTTGGTACCTTACGTTCCGCTATATCGGCTAAGGTAGCACTGGGAGAACTACTGTGATTGTGTCCCGGTTCTTCCGGACGAGCACCTTAGTAGAGAAAGCCAAAACTGACTGTCATGATGGGCGAGAGCTGGTCGCTGTTCGAGAGGTCTCAAGTCCTTAAAGACTTTTTCCGCTTCGGGCGAGGAGTCGGCCTTGTCCGACTTAGGCGTATATAGCGCCCCAAATTCGGCCTTCCGAATACTAGGGGCTTCGTCAAAATTTAAAATTATAGACTTCTATGGCTAAGTGAGAGCGATAAAGCATTATAGTCTGATTGCCTGGTTCGTTGCGCTGAGCACCTCCCTTGAAGGACCCAAAAATGGGAAAAAGAGTGCTAAGATTTAGCTGCATGGGGGCAGAAGCCGACGACTGGCCAACTCTCAGATTTGATAAATGGTCGCACAGAAGGTAATATTTTAAATTCAAAAAGCGTTGCATAGCGCAAATGAACTAGTTTTCATATTACAGGATCACATGAGCAAATTCATTCAAAAATTACATCTTTGGTACACTCCTCCGCCACAAGGCGGGCACCCTTCAAGACACCATCATAATCCATTTCGGGGTGGCGATGCTCCTTGCCCTGCGGTGGCCCCTCCTTCACCAGCTTCTCGGCGTCCATCTTCGCCCAGTGCACCTTCGCACAGGCAAAAGCCCTGCGTGCACCTTCGATGCAGACGGACCGCTTGATGACTTCAAACCGGGGGCAAGCATCCACAAGCCGCCTCACCAGACCAAAGTAGCTGTTGGGCAGGGGATCACCATGCCACATCCGGACTATAAGGCCCTTCATGGCCTGTTCGGCCGCCTTGTGGAGCTCGACCAGTTGCTTCAGCTGGTCGCTCAAGGGCATCGGGTGTGCGGTCCCAGTATACTGAGACCAGAAGAACTTCTCCATCGAGCTCCCCTCGTCGGCCCGGTAGAACTCCGTGGCATCAGACACACTGCGGGGCAGATCAGCAAACGCTCCCGGAGAGCTCCGAACTCGGGTAAGTAAAAAGAAATTTTCTTTCACGTGCTTGCTTTTCATAATGAATGCCTTACCCGCCGCTATCTTCTTCACCGCCTCAATTTCCTGGAGGGCCCTTTGGGCTTCGACCTTGGCATGTTTCGCGCCGTCGAGCGCCTTTGCAATCTCGGACTCTCGCGTCTTAGAGTCAAGCTCCAAGGCCTCGTGCTTCTTGATGAGAGACTGGAGCTCTTGCTGCACCTCGCCTACTCGGACCTCTTGTTTTTCTCGCTCGGTGCGCTCCTGGGCCGCTTTGTTTTCAGCCTCGGACAGCGCCTTCTTTAGGGTCGCCACTTCGGTCGTGGCTCCTGGCACATTCATGATGATCCTATTATTCTGCAACCAATTTTTTTTCATATAGGCAAGGCATTTCTTACCTTTGCTTTCCTCGAGCTGCCTCTTGGCAAGGCCGAGCTCTTCCTTGGACCGCTCAAGGTCCTGCTTCAGTGCAGCGACCTCCGCAGTACGTGCGGCAGCGGCCAGTAGTGAAGCCTGCATATTCACATAGACATATTATGATTAGACTCCTGTGATTATTATTCGATCCTCTATTCGGCTTTTCTCCGCGAACGCCAAACAGAGCATCAGGGGCTACTATCTATGCGGTACTATTTTCCTACAATCTAATTACTTACCTGAAAGCCTGTTTGGAGGCTGGCACAAGCTTCAGTCAGTCCGCTTTTGGCGGACTGAACCTTCTCGATCACCGCACTCATGATAGTGCGGTGCTCTTCGTCGATGGAAGCGCCGTGAAGCGCTTCCAGCAAGTTGTCCGGTGCCTCTGGATGGACAGAGGTCACCGGCACGGGCGGCTTGCCCCTCTTAACAGGGGGTCGCCTGCCGGAGTCCGGAACCACCGGAGGTTTCCGCACAGTGTTCGGCTGGGTGCCGAACTTGGAGCCCGTGGGAGTCTTGCTCCCTTTGCGCCCAGGGTCTGGAAGGTCGCCTTGAGGCACCTCCAGGACTACCTCCCCTCGGCCCGGTGCCTTCTGAGACAACACCTCAATGTTGTCCGTAGGGTGAGGGGCGGAGGCGGTCGGAAGAGAACCGCTACTCATATCCGACGGGTCCAAAGAACCGTCCGACGAAGATACGTTGATGCGGGCTCGGGACGGACTGCATATTCATGTTCGGCGTGAGGTGAAGCAGTGCAATAGAAACATACCATGAATTACTCTGGTATCCGAATACTTACGACTTCGCCAGGGGCTTGTCCCTGGGCAACCACTCGTCTTCGCTGTAAGCGGCGGTCGTGGAACAGTCTAGAAGGAGAGTCCTTCCCTTCTTGGACCCTTCGGCCTCCCCGATTGGGGCGGCCTTCCTTTTCTTGTCTCCCCCGGCCGGGGGGGGGAGAACTTTCCTCCTCCTCCTCCTCCTCCTCGTTTTCGTGGGAGGAGTGTGCCTCGGAGTGTTCGGACGATGAGTCCGACACGATTGCGCGCCGGAGACCCTTTCGGGTCCCCGTGGTCTTCTTGGTCTTCTTCTCCGGCACCTCATAAGGTGCCAGAACCAGCATCTCCGTTAGGAGAGCGTCTGCTGGATCTTCGGGCAGGGGGCTGGAGAGTCAATCCGCTCCGCTGTCTCCACCCAGTCCTGTTAAAGGCATGGGAGCTTAGATCCCGCACATGATCAAACTGGGGAAAATAAACATCTTATAAAAGACTTACCGGATTCGCAGGGCGCTTCGCGCTAAGTCCGCGGTCCTTGGTAAGGGGAGGAGGTACCTTGGCGCCCTTGAACAACACCCTCCAGACGTCCTTGTGCGTCGTATCGAAGAGCTCTCGTAGCGTCTGGTGCTCGGCCGGGTCGAACTCCCACAAGTTGAATGCCCATCGTTGACACGGGAGGATCCGGCGGAAGAGCATGACCTGGACCATGTTGACAAGCTTGAGTTTCTTGCTTATCATGTTCTAGATGCATTTATGGAGTCCGGTCAGCTCCACCGATGGACCCCAAGACATGCCCTTCTCTTTCCAGGAGGTGAGCCGCGTGGGGATTCCGGATCGAAATTCGGGGGCCACCACCCAGGTGGTGTCGCGCGGCTCGGTGATGTAGAACCACCCCGATTGCCACCCTTTTATGGTCTCTATATGGGAGCCCTCAAGCCATGTGACGTTGGGCATCTTTCCCACCATGGCGCCTCCGCACTCCGCTTGCTGGCCGCCCACCACCTTCGGTTTAACATTGAAGGTCTTCAGCCGCAGGGCAAAGTGGGGCCGGACGCGGAGGAAGGCCTCGCACACGATGATAAACGCTGAGATGTTGAGGATGAAGTTCGGGGCCAGATCATGGAAGTCCAGCCTGTAGTAGAACATGAGGCCGCAGACGAACGGGTGGAGGGGAAATCCCAGTCCGCGGACGAAATGGGTGAGGAAAACTACCCTCTCATGAGATTCCGGGGTAGGAACGATCTGCCCCGCGTTGGGGAGCCGGTGCACGATATCCGCGGCCATGTATCCGGCTCCCCGCAGCTTTTTGATGTCCTCCTCCATGACGGAGGATTTCATCCACTTGCCTCCCGCTCCGGACATACCTGCAGCGGTTTGAGGAGAAAGAAGCAAACTTGGGTGTTGGAGCTCGAGTGCGCGAGAATGGATGAGCAAGGAGGAAGAAGGCATGGGTGAAAAGGGTGAACCCTTATCCCTTTATAAGGGCAGAGAAACTGTACGCCCCCACCTGCCTAGTGATACGTCTTCAACGTATCTATAATTTTTGATTGCTCCATGCTATATTATCTACTGTTTTGGACTATATTGGGCTTTGTTTTCCACTTTTATATTACTTTTGGGACTAACCTATTAACCGGAGGCCCAACCCAGAATTGCTGTTTTTTTGCCTATTTCAGTGTTTCGAAGAAACGGACTATCAAACGGAGTCCAAACGGAATGAAACCTTTGGGAACATGATTTTCTCAACAGATATGATCCAGGAGACTTGGACCCTCCATCAAGAAAGGAGGGAGGCGGTCACGAGGGTCGAGGGCGCCCCCCTAGAGCACGCCCCCTGCCTCGTGGGCCCCCCTTTGCTCCACCAACGTACTCCTTCCTCCTATATATACCTACATACCCCCAAATGATCAGATATGGAGCCAAAAACCTAATTCCACCGTCGCAACCTTCTGTACCCACGAGATCCCATCTTGGGGCCTGTTTCGGAGCTCCGCCGAAAGGGGAATCCATCATGGAGGGCTTCTACATCATCACCGTAGCCCCTTCGATGAAGTGTGAGTAGTTTACCTCAGACCTTCGGGCCCATAGTTAGTATCTAGATGGCTTCTTCTCTCTTTTTGGATCTCAATACAATGTTCTCCCCCTCTCTCGTGGAGATCTATTCGATGTAATCTTATTTTTGCGGTGTGTTTGTTGAGACCGATGAATTGTGGGTTTATGATCAAGTTTATCTATGAACAATATTTGAATCTTCTCTGAATTCTTTTATGTATGATTGGTTATCTTTGCAAGTCTCTTCGAATTATCAGTTTGGTTTGGCCTACTAGATTGATTTTTCTTGCAATGGGAGAAGTGCTTAGCTTTGGGTTCAATCTTGCGGTGTCCTTTCCCAGTAACAGTAGGGGCAGCAAGGCACGTATTGTATTGTTGCCATTGAGGATAACAAGATGGGGTATTTATCATATTGCATGCATTTATTCCTCTACATCATGTCATCTTGCTTAAGGCGTTACTCTGTTTTCTTGAACTTAATACTCTAGATGCATGCTGGATAGCGGTCGATGAGTGGAGTAACAGTAGTAGATGCAGGCAGGAGTCGGTCTACTTGTCTCGGACGTGATGCCTATATACATGACCATACCTAGATATTCTCATAACTATGCTCAATTCTGTCAAGTGCTCAACAGTAATTGTTCACCCATCGTAGAATACTTATGCTCTTGAGAGAAGCCACTAGTGAAACCTATGGCCCTCGGGTCTATTCTCGTCATATCAATCTCCATCACTTTATTATTGCTTTGCTTTTTTACTTTACCTTTTTATTTTACTTTGCATCTCTATACCCAAAATACCAAAAATATTATCTATCATCTCTATCAGATCTCACTCTTGTGAGTGACCATGAAGGGATTGACAACCCCTAATCGCGTTGGTTGCGTTGAGCTATTTGTTTTGTGTAAGTACGAGGGACTCGCGCGTAGCCTCCTACTGGATTGATACCTTGGTTCTAAAAAACTGAGGGAAATACTTACTCTACTCTGTTGCATCACCCTTTCCTCTTCAAGGAAATCCAACGCAGTGCTCAAGAGGTAGCAGGAAGATTTCTGGCGCCATTGCCGGGGAGTCTGCGCAAAAGTCAACATACCAAGTACCCATCACAATTCCTTATCTCTCGCATTACATTATTTTCCATTTGCCTCTCGTTTTCCTCTCCCCCACTTCACCCTTGCCGTTTTATTTGCCCTCTCTTTTCCGTTTGCCTTTTTCTCGCTTGCTTTTGTTTGCTCGTGTGTTGGATTGCTTGCTTGTCGCGATGGATCAAGATAATACCAAATTGTGTGACTTTACCAATACCAACAATAATGATTTCCTTAGCACTCTGTTTGCTGCTCTTACCAATACTGAATCTTGTGAAATCAATACTGCTTTGTTGAATCTTGTTATGAAAGATCAATTCGCCGGCCTTCCTAGTGAAGATGCCGCTACTCATCTGAATAGCTTCGTTGATTTATGTGATATGCGAAAGAAGAAAGATGTCGATAATGATATAGTTAAATTGAAGTTATTTCCTTTTTCGCTTAGAGATCGTGCTAAAGCTTGGTTTTCGTCTTTGCCTAAAAATAGTATTGATTCTTGGAAGAAGTGCAAAGATGCTTTTATCTCTAAGTATTTTCCTCCTGCTAAGATCATCTCTCTTAGAAACGATATTATGAATTTTAAGCAACTTGATCATGAACATGTTGCACAAGCTTGGGAGATAATGAAATTAATGATACGTAATTGCCCTACTCATGGTTTGAATTTGTGGATGATTATACAAAAAATTTATGCCGGATTGAATTTTGCTTCTAGAAATCTTTTAGATTCGACCGCGGGAGGCATTTTTATGGAAATCACTTTAGGAGATGCTACTAAACTCTTAGATAATATTATGGTTAATTATTCTCAATGGCACACTGAAAGATATACTAATAAAAAAGTGCATGCGATAGAAGAAATCAATGTTTTGAGTGGAAAGATGGATGGGCTTATGAAATTATTTGCTACCAATAGTGTTTCTTCTGATCCTAATGATATGCCTTTGTCTACTTTGATTGATAATAATAATGAATCTATGGATGTGAATTTTGTTGGTAGGAATAATTTTGGTAACAACGCGTATAAAGGGAATTTTAATCCTAGGCCTTATCCTAGTAATCCTTCTAATAATTATGGAAATTCCTACAACCACTCTTATGGAAATTTTAATAAGATGCCCTATGAATTTGAGACTAGTGTTAAAGAGTTTATGAATTCTCAAAAGAATTTCAATGCTTTGCTTGAAGAGAAATTACTTAAAGTTGATGAATTGGCTAGGAACATTGATAGAATTTCTCTTGATGTTGATTCTTTAAAGCTTAGATCTATTCCTCCTAAGCATGATATCAATGAGCCTCTCAAAGCCATGAGAATTTCCATTGATGAGTGCAAGGAAAGAACCGCTAGGATGCGTGCTACGAAAGATGCCTTTATTAAAGCGTGTTCTTCCAATTCCTATGAAAATCAAGATGAAGATCTAAAAGTTATTGATGTGTCCCCTATTAAATCTTTGTTTTGCAATACGAATCTTGATGAAACTGAATATGATCCACCCTTACCTAGACGGCGTTCCAAAAATTCAGAGTATTTAGATCTTGATGATGAAATTGATAAAAGTGGGATTGAAAAGAATAAAACCCTAGATGTAGCTAAACCCACTATTTTGGATTTCAAGGAATTTAATTATGAAAGTTGCTCTTTAATTGATTGTATTTCCTTGTTGCAATCCGTGCTAAGTTCTCCTCATGCTTATAGTCAAAATAAAGCGTTTACTAAACATATGGTTGATGCCTTGATGCAATCTTATGAAGAAAAACTTGAGTTGGAAGTTTCTATACCTAGAAAACTTTATGATGAGTGGGAACCAACTATTAAAATTAAGATTAAGGATCATGAATTTTATTCTTTATGTGATTTGGGTGCTAGTGTCTCCACTATTCCCAAAACTTTGTGTGATTTGCTAGATTTCCGCGATTTTGATGATTGCTCTCTAAACTTGCACCTTGCGGATTCCACTATTAAGAAACCTATGGGAAGAATTAATGATGTTCTTATTGTTGCAAATAGGAATTATGTGCCCGTAGATTTTATCGTTCTTGATATAGATTGCAATCCTTCTTGCCCTTTTATTCTTGGTAGACCTTTCCTTAGAACGATTGGTGCAATTATTGATAAGAAGGAAGGGAATATTAGATTTCAATTTCCATTAAAGAAAGGCATGGAACACTTCCCTAGAAAGAAAATAAAATTACCATATGAATATATCATGAGAGCCACTTATGGATTGCCTACCAAAGATAGCAATACCTAGATCTATCCTTGCTTTTATGCCTAGCTAGGGGCGTTAAACGATAGCGCTTGTTGGGAGGCAACCTAATTTTATTTTTAGTTTTTTTGCTTTTGCTTCTGTTTAGGAATAAATAATCAATCTACCTTCTGTTTAGATGTGGTTTTATCTTTTAATTAGTGTTTGTGCCAAGTTAAACCTATAGGATCTTCTTGGATGATAGTTATTTGATCTTGCTGTAATTTCCAGAAACTTTCTGTTCATGAAAACAATTGTTAAAAATCACCAGAACATGATAAAATAGTGATTCCAATTGCTGCTGATCAATAAACTAATTGCCTAGGTCTTCCTATTTTGTCTGATGTTTTGGAGTTCTAGAAGTTTGCGTTAGTTATGGATTACTACAGACAATTCTGTTTTTGACAGATTCTGTTTTTTGTGTGTTGTTTGCTTATTTTGATGAATCTATGGCTAGTAAAATAGTTTATAATCCATAGAGAAGTTGGAATACAGTAGGTTTAACACCAGTATAAATAAATAATAAGTTCATTACAGTACCTTGAAGTGGTCTTTTGTTTTCTTTCGCTAACGGAGCTCACGAGATTTCTGTTGAGTTTTGTGTTGTGAAGTTTTCAAGTTTTGGGTGAAATCTTTTGATGGATTATGGAACAAGGAGTGGCAAGAGCCTAATCTTGGGGATGCCCATGGCACCCTCAATATAATCCAAGGAAACCAAAAAGTCAAAGCTTGGGGATGCCCCGGAAGGCATCCCCTCTTTTGTCTACTTCCATCGGTAACTTTACTTGGATCTATATTTTTATTCACCACATGATATGTGTTTTGCTTGGAGCGTCTTGTATGATTTGAGTCTTTGTATTTTAGTTTACCGCAATCATCCTTGCTGTACACATCTTTTGAGAGAGCCATACATGAATTGGAATTTGATAGAATACTCTATGTGCTTCACTTATATCTTTTGAGCTTTATAGTTTTGCTCTATGTGCTTCACTTATATCTTTTGAGCTTTATAGTTTTGCTCTAATGCTTCACTTATATCTTTTAGAGCACGGTGGTGGATTTGTTTTAAAGAAACTATTGATCTCTCATGCTTCACTTAGATTATTTTGAGAGTCTTAAATAGCATGGTAATTTGCTTAAAAATTTAATATGCTTGGTATTCAAGATTTGTAAAACTTTCTTTTGAGTGCGTTGAATACTAAGAAAAGTTTGATGCTTGATAATTGTTTTGACATATGAAGATGGTGATATTAGAGTCATGCTAGTTGAGTAGTTGTGAATTCGAGAAATACTTGTGTTAAAGTTTGTGATTCCCGTAGCATGCACGTATGGTGAACCGTTATGATGAAGTCGGAGCATGATTTATTTATTGATTTTCTTCCTTATGAATGGCGGTCGGGGACGAGCGATGGTCTTTTCCTACCAATCTATCCCCCTAGGAGCATGCGCGTAATACTTTGCTTTGATATCTTCTAGATTTTTGCAATAAGTATATGAGTTCTTTATGACTAATGTTGATTCCATGGATTATACACACTTTTCTTCCTCCCACCATTGCTAGCCTCTCTAATACCGCAGACCTTTTCGCCAGTATCATACACCCACCATATACCTTCCTCAAAACAACCACCATACCTACCTATTATGGCATTTCCATAGCCATTCCGAGATATATTGCCATGCAACTTTCCACCGTTCCGTTTATTATGATACGCTCCATCATTGTCATATTGCTAGCATGATCATGTAGTTGACATAGTATTAGTGGCAAAGCCACCATTCATAATTATTTCACACATGTCACTCTTGATTCATCGCATATCCCGGTACACCGCCGGAGGCATTCACATAGAGTCATATTTTGTTCTAAGTATTGAGTTGTAATTGTTGAGTTGTAAGAAAAATAAAGTGTGATGATCATCATTTTTAGAGCATTGTCCCAAGTGAGGAAAGGATGATGGAGACTATGATTCCCCCACAAGTCGGGATGAGACTCCGGACGAAAAATAAAAAAAGAAGAAAAAAAGAGGCCATAAAAAGAAGAAGAGAAAAGGCCCAAATAAAAATAAGTATAAAAAAATGAGAGAAAAAGAGAGAAGGGACAATGTTAATATCCTTTTACCACACTTGTGCTTCAAAGTAGCATCATGATCTTCATGATAGAGAGTCTCTCATTTTGGCACTTTCATATACTAGTGGGAATTTTTCATTATAGAACTTGGCTTGTATATTCCAATGACGGGCTTCCTCAAAATGCCCTAGGTCTTCGTGAGCAAGCGAGTTAGATGCACACCCACTTAGTTTCTTTTGTTGAGCTTTCATATACTTATAGCTCTAGTGCATCCGTTGCATGGCAATCCCTACTCACTCACATTGATATCTATTGATGGGCATCTCCATAGCCCGTTGATACGCCTAGTTGATGTGAGACTATCTTCCCTCTTTTTGTCTTCTCCACAACCACCATTCTATTCCACATATAGTGTTATATCAATGGCTCACGCTCATGTATTGCGTGAAGATTGAAAAAGTTTTGAGAATGTCAAAAGTATGAAACAATTGCTTGGCTTGTCATCTGGGTTGTGCATGATTTAAATACTTTGTGTGTTGAAGATAGAGCATAGCCAGACAATATGATTTTGTAGGTATAACTTTCTTTGGCCATGTTATTTTGAGAAGACATAATTGCTTTGTTAGTATGCTTGAAGTATTATTATTTTTATGTCAATATGAACTTTTGCCTTGAATCTTTCGGATATGAATATCCATACCACAATTAAGAAGAATTACATTGAAATTATGCCAAGTAGCACTCCGCATCAAAAATTCTCTTTTTATCATTTACCTACTCGAGGACGAGCAGGAATTAAGCTTGGGGATGCCTGATACGTCTCCAACGTATCTATAATTTTTGATTGCTCCATGCTATATTATCTATTGTTTTGGACTATATTGGGATTTATTTTCCACTTTTATATTACTTTTGGGACTAACCTATTAACCGGAGGCCCAACACAGAATTGTTGTTTTTTTGCCTATTTCAGTGTTTCGAAGAAACGCAATATCAAACGGAGTCCAAACGGAATGAAACCTTCGGGAACGTGATTTTCTCAACATATATGATCCAGGAGACTTGGACCCTCCGTCAAGAAAGGAGGGAGGCGGTCACGAGGGTGGAGGGCGCGCCCCCCCTAGGGCACGCCCCCTGCCTCGTGGGCCTCCCTTTGCTCCACCTACGTACTCCTTGCTCCTATATATACCTATGTACCCCCAAACGATCAGATATGGAGCCAAAAACCTAATTCCACCGCCGCAACCTTCTGTACCCACGAGATCCCATCTTGGGGCTTGTTTCGGAGCTCCGCCGGAAGGGGAATCCACCATGGAGGGCTTCTACATCATCACCATAGCCCCTCCGATGAAGTGTGAGTAGTTTAACTCAGACCTTCGGGTCCATAGTTAGTAGCTAGATGGATTCTTCTCTCTTTTTGGATCTCAATACAATGCTCTCCCCCTCTCTCGTGGAGATCTATTCGATGTAATCTTCTTTTTGCAGTGTGTTTGTTGAGACCAATGAATTGTGAGTTTATGATCAAGTTTATCTATGAACAATATTTGAATCTTCTCTGAATTCTTTTATGTATGATTGGTTATCTTTGCAAGTCTCTTCGAATTATCAGTTTGGTTTGGCCTACTAGATTGGTTTTTCTTGCAATGGGAGAAGTGCTTAGCTTTGGGTTCAATCTTGCGGTGTCCTTTCCCAGTGATAGTAGGGGCAGCAAGGCACGTATTGTATTGTTACCATCGAGGATAACAAGATGGGGTATTTATCATATTGCATGAATTTATTCCTCTACATCATGTCATCTCGCTTAAGGCGTTACTCTGTTTTCTTGAACTTAATACTCTAGATTCATGCTGGATAGCGGTCGATGAGTGGAGTAATAGTAGTAGATGCAGGCAGGAGTCGGTCTACTTGTCTCGGACGTGATACCTATATACATGATCATACCTAGATGTTCTCATAACTATGCTCAATTCTTCCAATTGCTTAACAGTAATTTGTTCACCCACCGTAGAATACTTATGCTCTTTAGAGAAGCCACTAGTGAAACCTATGGCCCTCGGGTCTATTCTCATCATATCAATCTCCATCACTTTATTATTGCTTTGCTTTTTTACTTTACCTTTTTTTTACTTTGCATCTCTATACCAAGAATACCAAAAATATTATCTATCATCTCTATCAGATCTCACTCTTGTAAGTGACCGTGAAGGGATTGACAACCCCTAATCGCGTTGGTTGCGTTGAGCTATTTGTTTTGTGTAGGTACGAGGGACTCGCGCGTAGCCTCCTACTAGATTGATACCTTGGTTCTCAAAAACTGAGGGAAATACTTACTCCACTCTGCTGCATCACCATTTCCTCTTCAAGGAAATCCAACGCAGTGCTCAAGAGGTAGCACCTAGTAAACTCGCTTATTCCCCAAGCGCCGTAATTGATGGCACGGTTGTGTTACCCACGTCCGTATGGATGAGAATCCCGTGATAAGGGGACACGATCTCTGCTTCGACAAGACGTGCCAAGGAAACCGCCTCGCAATATGCACCGAGGCTGGTTGAGAAAAACAGTTCAAATAATGACCGGGCCGTGGTGTGATGTCATACTATGAAATGTGTCAGCATATTAGATTTGTGGAAGTATTATTCTCTCTACGGAGGTATGAGGAACTTGTTTTGCATAGCCGGACACTATCCTTGTGTTTCGAATCTTCTATGGAGTATTCGTAGGAGGAACCCACCTTGCAATGCCGAAGACAAACTACGCGCCGGACTCATCGTCATTGAAGCCTGGTTCAGGGGCTACTGAGGGAGTCCTCGATTAGGGGGTATCCGGACAACCGGACTATATCCTTTGGCCGGACTATTGGACTATGAAGATACAAGATTGAAGACTTCGTCTCGTGTCCGGATGGGACTCTCCTTGGCGTGGAAGGCAAGCTTGGCAATACGGATATGTGGATCTCTTCCCTTGTAACAGACTCTGTGTAACCCTAGCCCCCTCCAGTGTATATATAAACCGGAGGGTTTAGTCCGTAGGACAACAACAATCATACCATAGGCTAGCTTCTAGGGTTTAGCCTCTACGATCTCATGGGTCAATCAAGGGTATTACCTCCATCGAGAGGGCCCGAACCTGGGTAAACATCGTGTCCCCTGCCTCCTGTTACCATCCTCCTTAGACGCACAATTCAGGACCCCCTACCCGAGATCCGCTGGGTTTGACACCGACAAACCATATTCACAATAACACTTAGGTCTCGTGTTTACTCATGTCAACGACATAATCAACTAGCGAGCAATAATAATAAATCTCGAATGACAACACTTTCTCAAAACAATCATAATATGATATAACAAGATGGTATCTCGCTAGCCCTTTCTGAGACCGCAAAACATAAATGCAGAGCACCTTTAAAGATCAAGGACTTACTAAACATTGTAATTCATGGTAAAAGAGATCCAGTCATAGTCATACCCAATTTAAATTAATAGTAATGGGTGCAAATGACAGCGGTGCTCTCCAGCTGGTGCTTTTTAATAAGAGGGTGATGACTCAACATAAAAGTAAATAGATAGGCCCTTCGCAGAGGGAAGTAGGGATTTGTAGAGGTGCCAGAGCTCGATTTTGAAATAGAGATAAATGATATTTTGAGCGGCATACTTTCATTGTCAACATAACAACCGAGAGATGGCGATATCTTCCATGCTACACGCATTATAGGCGGTTCCCAAACAGAATGGTAAAGTTCATACTCCCCATCCACCAACAAGCATCAATCCATGGCTTGCTCGAAACAACGAGTGCCTCCAACTAACAAGAGTCCCAGGGGAGTTTTGTTTGCAATTATTTTGATTTCGTTTGCATAAAGCATGGGACTGGGCATCCCGGTGACCAGCCATTTTCTCATGAGTGAGGAGCGGAGTCCACTCCTCTTGAGAATAACCCGCCTAGCATGGAAGATACAGACAACCCTAGTTGATACATGAGCTATTCCAGCATGCAAAACATAATTTCATTTGAAGGTTTAGAGTTTGGCACATACAAATTTACTTGGAACGGCAGGTAGATACCGCATATAGGAAGGTATACTGGACTCATATGGAATAACTTTGGGGTTTAAGGGATTGGATGCACAAGCAGTATTCCCGCTTAGTACAAGTGAAGGCTAGCAAAAGACTGGGAAGCGACCAACTAGAGAGCGACAATAGTCATGAACGTGCATTAAAATTAATAAACATTGATTGAAAGCATGAGTAGGATATAATCCACCATGAACATAAATATCATGAAGGCTATGTTGATTTTGTTTCAACTACATGCGTGAACATGTGCCAAGTCAAGTCACTCGAATCATTCAAAGGAGGATACCATCCTATCATACCACATCACAACCATTTTAATAGCATGTTGGCACGCAAGGTAAACCATTATAAACTCCTTGCTAATTAAGCATGGCATAAGTAACTATAATCTCTAATTGTCATTGCAAACATGTTTATTCATAATAGGCTGAATCAGGAATGATGAACTAATCATATTTACAAAAACAAGAGAGGTCGAGTTCATACCAGCTTCTCTCATCTCAACCAGTCCATCATATATCGTCATAATTGCCTTTCACTTGCACGACCGAACGATGTGAATAATAATAGTGCACGTGCATTGGACTAAGCTGGAATCTGCGAGCATTCAATAAACAAGAGAAGACAAGGCAATATGGGATCTTGGTTAAATCAACAATAATGCATATAAGAGCCACTTCTACATTTTCATTATGGTCGTCTCCTATCGACCCCCAAAGAAAAGAAAAGAAATAAAACTATTTACATGGGAAAGCTCCCAACAAGAAAAAGAAGAACGGAAAATATTTTTGGGTTTTCTTTTTAGTTATTACTGCTACAGCAAGAAAATAAATTAGCTAAAAGCTACTACTATTTTTTTGGTTTTTTAAAGGGTTTTCAAACACACAAGAAGAAAGCAAGAAAAGGAAAATAAACTAGCATGGATATTACCGTGAAAAAGTATGAGCACCGACATCTGGCAATGAGTGTGTAAACATGAATGTAATGTCGGTGAGAGGTACGTACTCCCCCAGGCTTAGGCTTTTGGCCTAAGTTGGTCTATGGCCACGGCTGGCCTGGCAGATATCCAAAATTATAGTTGGGGTCGTACTGAGATGAAGCCTTGGGTTGCCACTGGTTGGCAACCTCCTCCTGATCCCACTGGTAAACAGACTGGCATGGGGGAACAAATTGTGGTTCCGGATCTGGCTCTGTAGCTGATGTGGGGTTCCGGTAGGCATGAATGGCCTCCAACGGAACAAGGTACTCGCCTGCAGATAAATCAAACAAGGAAGGAGCAGGCAGGGTAATAGTCTCAGGGTGATTTTTATCAAATAACAGTCTATAGTTAAGCTCCTTTTTCCTGTTCTTAACAATGAAATCATGTGCAATCATACTCTTGTAATCTAGAAGAACAATAGGCAACAATTTTTCTTCCTTCTCATAATGGCTAATAGGTATGTTAAAGTATGCAGCGAGGCGCGAGGCGAAGATGCCTCCCAAGATGGGGCCCTTAGTTTGGTTAAGTCTTAACTGCTTTGCAACAGTAGCGCCCATACTGAATAAGTCATCATGAAATAAGGCATGGCACAAAATAACAATATGAGGGGCACTTAGGTTGCCACAGTTTCCGTGACCAATTAAGCATCTACTAGCAAATAATGCAAAGTAACGTAAAACAGGAAAATGTATGCTAGTGATTCTTGCATCGGAAACTTTCGTAGTTTCCCCTACAGCAATTGTATCAATAAACCCCTCCACATCGTCATGATGTGGTTCCTCTACGCTGCCCGGATAAGGCAACTTGCAAACCGCACAAAATTCAGAGAGGGGCATCTCCTTGTACTCATCATATAAATAGAAATCCACCGAAGGTGGAGACCTCCTAGAATGGAAATGAAAATTTTGCACAAAGATATTGGTGAGTAAGAGATACTGTTCGCGTTGGTTGTGGATGAAGTACAAGGATCAGCCAATTCATAAAAATCATCATAAATCCCGGCTGCTCTCAAGAAATCGTCAAAAGGCCATTCACACGGCCGAACTTCCGTGATGCGAGGGAGATTATACTTGGGCCTCTCTTCTTCTTCACTTTGCTTATCCTTCGAGATTCGGCTCGAAGAACCCCTCAAAAATCTCTTCATTATTTTCTGAATTTTTTTGAAATTTTAAGTAACTTCAAATAAAAGTGAACCAAACTCAACAAAATTGATAGCAACTACTCCCACAAGTTCCTAGAGACTATATCATGCATTAGAACTACTTGGGACCATATAAATTTGACATGCAAGCTCAAGAACAGGGTCACCTAGGCAGCACAAATTTGCAATGAATGAAGCACTAGAACAAAAACTAATTGGACCATTGGAGGAGTCACATACCAAGGAACAATCCCCAAAAGCAGTTTTGTGAGAGGTGCTTTGAACTAGGAGATTGAAAATCGCAGCAAAATGAGCTAGAACTCGTGCTTGAGCTGGTTGGTGATTTTTTTGGGAGGAAGGAGTGTGTGGTGGCAGAAATAAGTGGAGGGGAGCCACCATGGGCCCACGAGGCAGGGGGCGCGCCCTGGACCCTCGTGGCCAGGTGCTTGCTCCCCCTGCTGTGTTCTCAGTGCCAGATATTCTCAAACATTCTAGAAAAAAAATCATATTTCATTTTCGGGACATTTGGAGAACTTTTATTTTCGGGGTATTTTTTATCGCACGGATAAATCAGAAAACTGACAGAAAATACTATTTTTGCTTTATTCATTCTAAATAACAGAAAGTAAAAGGTGGGTACAGAAGGTTGTGCTTTCTAACTTCATCCATCTCATGCTCATCAAAAGGAATCCACTAACAAGGTTGATCAGGTCTTGTTAACAAACTCATTGCGAATTGCATGAAACCGGAGAAATTTCGAATAACACTATGTTACCTCAACGGGGATATGCACGTCCCCAATAATAAGAATATCATATTTAAAAGGGTCTTCCAAGAATAATAGACATACTATCGTCCTCGGGAATATCAAGAATAACAAAGTCCGTTAAAATAGTAACATTTGCAACCACAACAGGCACATCCTCACAAATACCGACAGGTATAGCAGTTGATTTATCGGCCATTTGCAAAGATATTTCAGTAGGTGTCAACTTACTCAAATCAAGTCTACAATATAAAGAGAGAGGCATAACACTAACACCGGCTCCAAGATCACATAAAGCAGTTTTAACATAGTTTCTTTTAATGGAGCATGGTATAGTGGGTACTCCTGGATCTCCCAACTTCTTTGCACTACAAAAAAAGACACATCCGTGACATTTTGGGCTGAACGATTTTTTTCCTGTCATACATATGACACTTCTGTGACGATAATTGTGACAAAACCCGGTATCATCATTGATGTGGTGGGCTCCTACTTCTATCACAAAAAATCATGACAGAAAATGGGCTTTTTGTCCTGGGCGGGCTGGAGACGCAGCTGCATGACATTCTTTGGGCCGTCCATGACGGAAAAAACCGTGGTAGAAGCGAGGGGGAGGAAAATTTCGGGGACTTCCCGGTTACGGTGGGAGGTCGGGGGCCGGGTGATGCGCGTTTCTCTCATACACGTACGCGCGTGTGTGCGAGGCATTGGCTCTAACTGAACCCGAGCGAGGTATTGGGCTCTAACTGAACTCGAGCGATTGCACTACAGGCTACGCGTTACTGAACCCGAGCGATCGATCGATGGCTGTTAACTGAACCCGATTGAGCGATTCCTTCGCTACTGCTGCTAACTCAAGCCGATCGATGGGATGAACAGTGAGCGTTGCGGGGGGGGGGGGGGGGGGGTTGGATGAACAGTGAGTGGTAGCGTTGCCTCTGGATGAACAAGACCCCGTGGTGTGGAGGGCTGGATGAACAATAGACGGTGGAGGGGTGGTTGAACAGGACCCCGTGGTGTGGAGGGCTGGATGAATAGTAGACGGTGGAGGGGTGGTTGAACAGTAGCCGGTGGAGTAGAGCGCGGTGGAGGCTGGATGAACAGGAGCCCGTGGAGGCTGGAGGAGGTCGACGGTGGAGATGAACAGTATCCCGTGGAGTCCCGTTTTGCGGTACGCCACACCCCTCCCGATGAACAGGAACCCCGTTTCGACCGTAGCGCTCCAACACAAGTCCGTTTCCTCCATTTTGCAGTACGCCACACCCCTCCTGATCAACAGGACCCCCGTTTCGACCATAGGAGGTCCGTTTCCTCCGTTTTGCGGTACGCCACACCCCTCCCGATCAACAGGACCCCTGTTTCGACCGTAGGAGGTCTATTTCCTCTGTTTTGCGGTACGCCAGACCCCTCCCGATGAACAGGACCCCCGTTTCGAATGTGGCCGGTCGAACACAAGGCTGTTTCCTCCGTTTTGCGGTATGCCAGGCCTCGTTTCCATCGCCTGTTCCGTCCAAGCCCTCCCGATGAACACGACCACGCATTCCGTTGCCTCCCCATGAACACGACAACGACGCTGTTTCTCCGTTCCGACCCAGCCATGTACACGAGCCCTCGCCGTAGGTATGCACGAGTAGGCGTTCGAGACACCGCACGTATGCACACATACGTGGCCGTATTTTCTTTATTGCACCCCTGACCGCTGTACGTATGTGTACATGCTACGTGCGCGCCTCTACTACGACACGTGCGCGCCTCTACATCGACCAGTATGTACGTACACGTTCGCGACCAGAATGACAACGCTACGTACGCTTCGACCAGGTGGGTCCTGATTGTCAGGCACTTCCTTTCCTGCGAAGATGTAGCTGGTGGGTCCCAGCAGTCAGGGGGCGAATCGATTTTTTGCCCGGACGCACTTCCTTGCGTGTGAAGATGTAGCTGGTGGGTCCCAGCAGTCGGGGGTTGGTGGGTCCCAGCAGTCAGGGGGGCATATCATTTTGTTTTTTTTGCCTGGACGCACTTCCTTGCATGCGAAGATGTAGCTGGTGGGTCCCAGCAGTCAGGGGGGGGGGGCGAATCGTTTTGTTTTTTTTTGCCTGGACACACTTCCTTGCGTGCGAAGGTGTAGCTGGTGGGTTCCGGCAGTCATGGGGGAAACGTTTTTTTCGCAAAATACGGTGGCCCGTCCGGTGGGTCCCCGCTGTCAGGTGGAGGAATAATTATTTTGCAGGTAATAAGGAGGTACTTCCTTGCTGCGGCCGTGGACCCAGCTGTCAGCCTCTCCACCTACAGTCCACGTCCGATGGAAGCCGTTCCTTGACCATGTTGACCACGCCGCGCCGAGCGCACCAGGGCGGTGGACGACGGCGAGGCCTAGGAAGGGGACGACGCGGAGCCGGGGAAGATGCGGCAGTGGATGCCCACGCGTAGAGGAGTACGAGGGTTCACTGGTTCGCTGCGGTGTGAGGCTGCCGTCGTCGCAGAATAACAGGGAGTGTGGGTGAGTAGAGGGATGGCATGGCCAGCAGTGGGAGTAGTAGGGGGCGGTGAGGCCTCCGCCGCGTCGCAGCCGGCCACGGGAGGCAGGAGCACGAGGCACGACCGGCGCTAGTTTGGGCGGCTGGAGCAAGAAGACCAGAGGTTGAAGAAGCACTACGGCCGTTGGATGGACATCATACGGTCAGTCGAGCTAGAATCGTGCATATTGACTAAGTTGACAAAGCCCTTCGTCCCCGTCAACTTAGTAGGCCCACTATACTGGGTCCCAACTAGCAGGGGGAGTATTCATTTTTTTTGTGCGTAATAAGGAGGCACTTCCTTGCATGCGAAGATATAACTGGTGGGTCCGAGCTGTCAGCGGCGGTAACTTTTTTTCACGAAATACAAAGGCCGTTTGGTGGGTCCCAGATGTCAGGTGGAGGAAACCATTATTTTGCACGTAAAAAGGAGGCATTTCCTTGCGTGCGGCCATGGACCCAGCTGTCAGCCTCTCCACGTACAGTCCACTTCAGATGCATGTGGGTCGTTGACCATACTGACCACGCCACGCCGAGAGCACCAGGGCGGTGACGACGGTGAGGCCTAGGAAGGGAACAACACAGAGGCAGGGAAGACTGGGCCGTTGTTTTTGTTTCCCACGCGGAGGGGAGTACGACTGTACGAGGGTTTACTGGTTCGTCTTCCGTCGCCGGAGAATAAGAGCAGGTGTGGGTGAGTAGAGGGATGGCTAGGCCAGCGATGGGAGTACGGTGGGGCGGTGAGGCTTGCGTGGCAGCACAGCCGACCGCGGGGAGGAGGGAGCAGGCAGTCTCGCCGGCGCTTGTTTGAGCGGCTGGAGCAAGAAGAGCAGAGATTGAAGAAGCACGACGGCCGTTGGATGGACATCCAACAGTATACAGGCCATCTGTGGAAAGCCTCAAATCTGTGGAAAACAGCATACAACCCATCTGCCATTATTTCAAATAATTTACAGCCCATTTGCTAATTCTTACGGGTTTTTTTGGAGCCCATATTCTTTATGTTAGCATTACAGCCAATATTGTGGCCACGGTTAAAAAATTATACGAAATTTTGCATATGTCGGTGCGGTCTGAACTGTTTTTAATCCCGAAATTTCGAGTCACATTCAGACTGATTTTAAAAATAAATGTATATCAATATAAAATCCAATAAATTGTCCACGCATAAAAATCAATGCAATTTAAAATCTCGAAATGAAAAAAAGATATTTGAAAATAATTGCCGGTTTGATGTGTTTTAAAAATGTACATCCCATTTCTCATTACTGATAGGCCATTTTCTCGGCCAGCCGAATGTAGCTCTCCTCGTCTTGAAAGATTTGCAGCCCAACAGGCCTGATAAAGCGACTTACTTGACAAATCACAAAAAAACTGGGCTAGCCATTTTCAGAAAGAAAAATAAACTACTGGGCTGGTCTGTGGTAAACATAAAAGAAAAGGCTGTCTAGACAGGCCAGAGTGTCCCGCACAACCCAGTTGACACCCTGCTTCCGTCTCAAAAACAAATTAGATAAATGTCACTCCAATTATGGCGATACATAAAAATGCCACTGCAATTTTCAAACTTTGAAAAATGCCACTACAATTTTTGCAAACTTTGAAAAACGCCACTGCAGTTTGCAAACTTTGAAAAACGCCACTCCAGACTTCGAAAAATGCCACTAGAAATGGCATTTTTCAAAGTTTGGGAATTGCAGTGGCATTTCTCGGATACACCAGATTTGGAGGGGCATTTATCAAATTTAACCCAAAACAAAAATAACCGGGCGAGCTGCTAGGTCCCTGGTGTCAGCCGCTCATTGTGCAATTCTATCGTTTATTGACTACGTTGACAATGGCATGGGACCCAGATGTCAGAAATCCACTAGGAGGAGCCATTTTTTATTGGCTTGAAATAAGGAGGCACTTGCTTGCGTACTGCCATGACCTTGGTGGGTCCCTGCTGTCATCCTCTCCACGTACAATCATCTCCTGATTGTGTACACGTCAACTTGCTAGGCCCACAAGTCAACCTCTAAACCGTGGAGGACAAATACAACCCATTTAAAAGAATAAGAGCCCATTCCATACGTTCAAACGGAAAGTTCAACATTCAGAGCAAAGTAACAGGTCTGATCCACATATAGAGTACTGAACTTCCACGTTGACAACCATCATAGCCAAGTTAACTATCTACTCCCACTAACACTCTAGTAGCGTACAAGTACTAACCTACTCTTAGCGAACTAGACGATGCCGGCCGCCATCTGCTGTCCATGCTAAACGCCGGCACCGACATCCTACGCCTCGCCTCGGACTTGCCAGCCAGAGGTGCGATAGGGCGGGTTGCTCGCGCGCATTGTCCCTTTCCATGCCGGCGTGGTCCACCGAAGCTTCGGCTTCCAAGCGGGAAACCCACTTGACGAGCTGGTAGTAAAAATCAGCATCGCGAACGCGTACGTGCCCGACAGCCTCCAGGGCTATTTGCCGGGCGCCGGCCTCCACGTAGTCGGCCCAGTTGCGGGCGCTCTGCTCGCGACTTAGAGCATGGGTGTGCTGCTGCTCCATGTCCCGCTGGCGGCGCAAATCGGCGATACGCTGCTCCTCCGCCAGGCGGTCGCGCTCCAACAACTCCTGCTCCTCCGCCATGCGGTCGCGCTCCAACAACTCCTCGATCTCCGCATTGCCATATAAAGACAGATAGAATGCCTCCTCCCTCCGTCTGCCTTCCAGTGAAAACCCGAGCACTAGTTCCGGCGGTGACCGCCTCTGGCATCGCCTACCGCGGACGGGAGGGGGCATGGCGGACGTGGCGAGCGACGTCGGGCCAGTGGGGGCTTATGAGGATATGGCGAGTTGGGTCACGATGGCACCGGAGAAGGCCGGGAAACAGTACTTATAGGCGGAAGGTAGCACGACGGTCATCAGAATTCAATGCATAATGGCTTAGCGCGCTAGCTTGCCGTGGAAAACTAGAGAAACTGAAATTATGATTGTGTCGTCCCGTCCCATCTGGGTTGCACGCCGACATGGCGGTAAAACGAGTGCACTCGAATCATCTCCCTCCTTGTCAATAATGATTCCACGGATTTAAAGCGTATCTTTTTTTGCATCAGTTAGCTGCCTTAATTATGGCCGGCTGCATGCAGGCACTCAGAATCGCTCGCAGGTAGTATGCGAAGCAGCATGCAACGAGTCGCAGCCGAGGGCACGCATGTAGCCACTTAAATCGCTCGAATTAATTAGGCTTAAACTTCTGCATGCCGTTAATTATTGCCATGCCTTGGTCTTGCTGCTTTGCTCACGGGACTAATAAATCCCGGACGGAGGGAGTACCTTGGTTGGTGAGAGGTTTGAATTAAGCCCTGCAAACCGGAAAGGAGGTACTAGTATGTGCGTGATCCGCTATTTTTTCGTGTAGGATCGAGTAGGTCGTTTCTTGAATTGAGCCCTGCAAACCGGAAAGGAGGTAGTACGTGCGTGATCCGCTATTTATCTGTGTAGGCTCAATAGTGTAGCTTGTCAGTTTCTTCAGGGGTAGGCATTTTTATCCGTGTAGGATCGATAGTGTAACTTGTCAGCTTCTTCAGAGGTAGGCATTTTTATTCAAAAAACTGCCACTTCGCATCTTGCATCGCAAATAAAACTGCCAGGAGCGCATTTGTAGGCTAGCTAGTGATCGATCAGTAACTTGTAAACACTGAGCGAACAGAAATAAGTAACTGTTAATGCATCTCAATGATTCACAGATCATATACAAATATGTAGCTCCAAAAGCAAAGATCAACCACTTCGGATCTTGCGTCGCAACTAAAACTAACTAGTACGATTCCCATACATAAGATCAACATGTTAATGCATCTCAATGACTCACAGATCATATACAAATATGTAGCTCCAAAAGCAAAGATCTAGAAAAAAAACATCTGTTCTTCCTACTAACATGGATGCTTCTCTTGGCCAACATTCAGTACAGACTGAAAGACAAATTTGTTTGTGAAGTCTACAATTCCTCTTGCAAACGTAAGTGGTTTCACCAATAGATGGAACCATGAGAATGAACCACACATGATGGAGGAACATCCACTGCAATATGATTTGGTCTTCCCTCGATCACACGGCAAGACTATTTTCGGAATACAAACTTTAACTTAGGCAAAATGATGCCCATTGTATAATTAGACCAAAGCAATGAAGCACCTAGTGTTCGCCAATAAATAGTACAGTACTACTTTTCTGCAGTCCATGAAGTGACTATCCAATCTTTCTGTGTCTATTTTCAAATGGCACTGCATGCAATGACTATACTATTCTCTTGTGCAGTCCAACCAAAATTGCGGGCACTTTGTTTGTTTGCCAAATAGCAACGGGCAGACATCTCTATCTGCACAAATATCAAGCAGCTAGTAAACATATACCACACCTTGTATTTTCGGTTTAAACATGTCTGTTCCTCTTAGCATCTGTCATGTTCTGCACTAGACAATCTGATACAGTTATGTTTTGCCCTCGACAATTTCATACTGAATTGATTTGCTGGTTCAGAGCAGAAATATAGCGCCTATTCTTCATCAGACCAAGGATATCCATGTTCGCAGTGATGGAAGAGGTAAAATCAATACAACCGAAATTGAGCATCCAATCATTGAATCCTGTCCTGCACCTCCAATATAGGTCCACCCTGCCAATAAATTCACATGCAAACGACTAGTATTACTATCTAATGACAGTACAAAAAGAGTAGCAAGATAGTAGCAAACCATGTACCTTCAAAATGAACAGCTCATAGTGCCACCAATTGGATATAAAGGTTGGGAAAAAACATGCTACTAATGTTGAACCAGTTGGACTTTTTGTGCAGTTCCACTAAAATCAAGCATCCCTGTTTGGATAGATATTGAAAGTGTGATTACTCTAAAAGTGGCACTAGTTGAAGCATAGACTCACAAATACAAGCATTCCAATTTCTTAATGGGAAAAGGTAGCAAGACTGTTTCTAACCACCTGTTTGAAGGAATAAATAAAGCAACAACGGCTGATGTGAGGAAGGCATACATAGTTTTTTCTGGAAAAGTGAGCCATTCCTGACCTTTCCTCTTCTTTTAAGCAAAATTTGTGAAGTTCTACTAAAATAAAATGCCATCACCGCCTTGACAATTCAGTGACATTGTACAAAAGGAAATGACTTAACATTACATCATGATGTCAAGTATGTAGTCGACAGGCATTAGAGACAAACATACAGACCTCCTCAAGAGAACAGCCGGAGGAGGAGGTGCCCACTCTTGACCTTTCCTCTTGTCTTCATAATTGTCTATGCAGTTTAACCAAAATAAAATGACATCAGCACCTTGGCATTTTGGTGACACTGTACAAAAAAATTAACTTATCTCATGAAAGTGAGGTATGTAATCTATAAGCATTAACAGTGCAAAAATCTGAAGGTAGTAACAAGTTTCATCGTTGGTATACCAGCTGTGCAACAGCATTAGAATGCATTAGCTGAAAAATCTTTAATACATCCATAATCAACAGCTAACCCTGAAATAATCCAGTGACATTAAATGGCATTGCTTAAATTTATGGGTAGCATTAGACTGAGAGCGACATTAGTTAAATGTGGCATCACTTTAGAAGTAGCATTGCTTGACTTGACTACTGGCGTTATACTAACAACAAAATAAGTGGCAATAAGAGCATGGGAGGCCCATTCGGACAGTGGGCGCACTAGTACAATGTACCTCCACGGACGCAGAGTGGTGAGGGAGGTATGGTTGCCCAGAGCAACAAATATCCAGGCAGCATATGTGGATTACGTCCCATTTTTGTTCTCTTTAGCCACCTTTTTCCTATGCAAGGACAACAAACCGATCGACCTGGTCATTCTCTATTGCGTTGTCATGCCTTTCTACCCTTCTTCAACCAAGAGACATGAGACTCGTTCCTTAGCTACTGATTTTCCCCTTCTCAACCTAGATGCGGGTTTGATGCCTACTCTCTTGGACAGTATAGTCTCCCTTCCTTTCCTTATTCAACCCAGACATGGATTAGTCTGCATGAAGTAGGGTTTCCTTTAATAGTGCAAATTATGGTTTTCATCTGCGTGGCCAGCAGAGTAGAGGATAGCAAATTGGGAAGATGGTGGAGTGGAAAAAGATCCACATGCAACGACGTAGCAGATGGGGCAATAGAACAAGGTTATGGCTCGAAAAGAGGTAGCATACCTGAGGGTCAGCGGGAAGTGGCTTCGCTCGTGGTTGTCGTCCTCCGCACACACTACAGCAGCGAGCTTGGGGACGGAGGCCATCCCGCGCAGGCGCTAGGTCTGAGAGGACGGCCTTGTCGTCAGCGCGTGACCTCGCTCGCCGACAACGAGTGTGTCAACACTGCACGTCCTTTTCTTCCCCGGCGGATCTGTGACCACCGGTGAGGAGGGAGAGAGGGGCCGTCTTTTTTAGATCTGGAGAGAGGGTGGTAGTGTGAGAAGCAAGTGCGCAGCCCTTAGCAAGAAAGCGCTGAAGCTCCAGCCTATATATCTTTTTTATACTACTAGTACTGGAGGTGGGGTAGTGGTAGAGTAGTTTATATTTTCTCTACGTACAGTACCAGTTAGTCGTGCTTCAAAACTGATTGGCACGCCATTAAAAAAATAAAGGTCGATAACTAATGCGGCACCTCAGGCCAACGCGGCAAAATCGCATTTTGCACGAGAAATTACACACCATGTTTTGTTGACATGTGGTCCCGTTCCAACATATCAGTGAGACGACGGCGAGTAGTAGGAGTATTTCCGAACGGACGTGTAGGCCGGGGCACCTCTTCGTGAACCGTGGCAAACTGGCAACCGTCCACCGACTCTTCGCCTTTTCCTCTCAATTTGGAACTGCTGTCGCACGCTCTTCCTCTCCCTCCTCCATTTTCCTTCAGCCCTTCACCCTTTCTTCTGCCATTGTTCGATCGTCTTCTCCATGGAGGGAACAGGCCGGAAACGACCCCGTTATTCTTGCCCCGATCTGAAAGATGACATGGTGGAGGAACTCATTGATCGGAGCGACGTCATCACCTCGGCTAGCATGGCAGGTTCGTTCAAGCCCATTCTTGACTCAACTAATAACATCATTGCAAGGAACCCAAGGGTCCAGGAGCGGTTTGATCTCCCCTATCTTCTTCGCCATGACCCTGCTCGCTGGTGAGCGGATGACGGAGACCTCGCCTTGTGCAAGTTGATGCCGCTTGATAATGATACGTGTGATGTCAAGATGCCATCGGTTAAGGGTAAGTCCTGGGCTGGCGCAAACAGAGATTGGGTTGTTTACATTGGGTACAATTGCGAGTGGGAACTTGTGAATGTGTACACTCGTCACCGGGTTCCACTTCCAAAAATCTCCGAGTGCCCTGAGGTTGAGCACACAGATGATCTACGTACGTTCAAATACGATCATGGTGACTATCATGTACTGAAGATAACAATTTGTCGAGTTCCCAACCGCTCTTGGAATTACAAGAACTATCAAGTTGTTGCTATCTTCGACAAGCTAGTTGCCGTCCTTTGTGGTTCGACTGGATGGATATTACTCAAAAATCAGTTTCTATACACAGATGTGTACTGTGATGCAATTGAATACGAGGATCTTGTGTTTGCTGCCACCTCTCGTGGCACTGTTTTTGCATATGATCCTCGTTTATTCGGTACGTTTGTCTTCCACCGTAATTATAATTGTTTCATCCACATGCATGCGGGTTAGAAAGTTTCCCTTTACTAATTAACCTTCTTCTTGTGTTTTCCAAGGTCCTGTGAACATCCCACCACCTATACTTGAATATTTTTATAACCAAGGGGGAGATGACGATGGTGATGATCACGAGCATGAGGACGAGCAGCGCCGATATACTCTGTGGAGCCTAGCAACTAATTCCGATGGATCACCTCTTCTTGTGTGTATACAGCCCACTGATGATGTTACTGCTAAGGAAGCAGGTGTAGTATCCCATGGTCGCACTCTCCGGACCTATTCCAACACCCGTTGCATGGTATTCGGGATGGATACTAGTGTGCTAGCGCCAACTCCTCCTCCCTGGCACAGAATTGATAGTCTTGGAGAAAACTCGCTCTTCCTTGGACGAAACTATCCGATGATGGTGAAAGGCGATCCAACCGCTATTGACACATTTATGAGAAGAAACTGTGTCTATACCTCGGACATTTGGGTGGTTCCCTACCCTGGTACTGATATAGTAGGCCGCTTCAGCCTGGATGATCAGTCCTGCGTTGGTCTCTAGATCGACAATGCATGGCCCGTCCCAGAGAATCACTTGTGGTTCAAAGCAAGCGTTTCCAACACCGAGGAATGGTTGAGTTGAAGTTCATTTCATTGCTTGTTTTTTTTGTGTGGTGAAAACTTTACTATTTATAATGTATCCTCGTTGTCGATGTGGGTTGATGACCTGTTCTATGTAATAAAATGATATGCCTGTGATAAACTTACTAAATTTATGAATGGCTTTCGAGTCGCTTCTCTGAGTGAGTGGTGCGACGAGGCAAAAAAATGTTTTCCGAATACATAATTGTACGTGCATTGCAACAGGTTATCGGATGAGGCCAATCAGCAATATAGTAGTACACTATTTGTAAGTCACCTTATGAAAATTAGATTTTCCCAAAATGTTTAGGCGCTGTTCATTAACTTTCCATCTCGATGCCCGCCCTTCCTTGTTCGCCAGCAATTGCTTCCACCTCTGCCTCGTTGTCTCCCGTGGAAACCCCTTTCCTCCCTTTTTTTTGCTCGGGCAAGGACCAATGCATGCAGCACATCCATGCGGTTATTAGGCAAGAAATAAAAGCGCTTTGCATGCTATGAATTATGATGGCCTGCATGGGTAGCTAATAAGGCATCCTCTTAACTGCTGTGATTAAATGTTGTGTTTAGAAGAGATAAATATTCTTCTTTTCCACCAATCTGCTTGCACCTAGGTCGTGATGCACCTTCTAATACGACTTATTCACCTAGACGGAGTACTAGCTTCACATGCTTCGCGTGTCAGGCGGGTGTTTTTACTGTAGCCATATGTTAATGTGTTCGCTATACGTAACCAGCACCTCGAATCCTCGATACTAGTACTACTCCCTCCGTTTCTTTTTGGTCTGCATATAAGGTTTGGTCAAAGTCAAGCTTTGTAAAGTTTGACTAACTTTATATTAAAAAATATAAACATTGAAAATATGAAATCAACATTATCAGATGCACCACGAAATTTATTTTCATACTATATAGTTTTAATATTGTAGATGTTCATATTTTTTATATAAATTTGGTCAAACTTTGTGTAGTTTGACTTTGACCAAATCTTATATGCGGAGTAAAAAGAAACGGAGGGAGTACTATATAATAGGAGTAAGTAGTAGGAGTAGTAGGGTGGCATGGGCCAGAACAAGCATTCACGTCCAGGAGTACGTCACACGCCACCACCACGACATCCATCTGACACCATATTATTTCTTGGAGTCCGTGCTAGAGCAATCTCTTCAACCTCGTCGTTTCTCTAACTTCAGCCATCGCGCGGCGGGCGAGGTGGGGGTTTGCCGATAGTCGGTTTCCTTAACTGCGGTCCCACTTGTAAGGCCAACTCCAACGCACGACCCCAAACGGACCTTCCTTTTGCAAGAACTCCAACGATAATTTTGACTATAAAAGCAAGACCAAAGAAAACAAGAACCACAAGAATACATTTTACTACTCCTATAAGTTGGATTAGTGCCTTCTCGATGCATTCATTGTTGATCCGCGGAGGCTCGATCTTGTGTGCTTCTTTCTTCTTCGAGTGTAAAGAAGTAGACGTTGCTTCCTCGCATCTAGTCTCATGTCTAGCCTCTATTCTAGTAGGAGTATCAACAAGTGCACTAATCTCATCTCTAGCCTTTGTGCTACTAGCTAAAAGTGATAGAACATCTACTAAATTGCGCTCTATCAATATATGGATGTACTCTTCTTCCCAATACAAAAACTTGCATCCATTCTACTCCCTCCGTTGCACAATACATGCCTTCTATTTGTCAAAATATATATGTATCTAGACATGTCTTCCTATATAGGTACATCCATTTTTTGACAAATGGAAGTCAAGTATTTTGGAACGGAGGGAGTACACAATAAAAAATTTAAGTTAGCACAACTAGTCTAATCCGAGAGCAGAACCGAAGATTTGGTCGGGTTCTTCCTCCTTTTGCCCACACGTGGGGCATCCAGCATCCATGTCGTGTCATGAAAGAAAATAGAGTGGTAGTTGAAGCCACGAGATGTGCATCTTGGGTTAAACTGTAAATAGAATCTTACTACTCTTGAGTAACTCCAAAAGCAGCCACCGAAGATCTTTATTGGATTTGTTTTTCATCACCAGCACGTCGAGGTGAAAGATATGCAGGTTCAGTGGGTCCTCTTGCGTTTTCACTGACATGTGGGGCCGCATGTGAGCAAATAGACGATGGGCTCCACGCGTCCGCTGGCTGGCTGAGAAGAGAGATAGAGGAGGGCTGAGCACGGACTGCAGGAAATTTGTTCTACGTACCTCGATATAGGCTCGATATAGTGGCGTGGCATGGGCCATAACTAGCATTCATGTCTAGCAGTACGGCACACGCCACCCACACGAGTCCCATCCGACACCAATTTTCTTGGAGTCCGTGCTACAACCATCTCTTCTCCCTCCTGTTTTCTCAGCCATCACGCGGTGGGCGGGGTGGGGTTTTGCCGATAGTCGGTTTGCTCAACTGCGGTCCCACTTGTAAGTGAAAATGCAACACCGCACGCATTCCCACTTGAGCGGCGTGCCGGACCAACCGTGTGGGGGTGCGACGCGAACACGGCAGGCTTTTCCTTTTGAACTCGTAACTTGTAAAATTTGGTTCTGCTCCATGGCACGACCGATAGATAGAAAATAACGATTTTGCCTAGAGTAATGAGAAGTTTGGTCCTGGCGCCGTTCATGCATGGAGTATGTACAAAAATTATGAAGTTGATGCGAAAGGTAAGATAATTACTGTAGTATCATATACTACTACATGGATTTGATGGAAAGATAAAAATACATACGGATCCATCAACGTTCAACGACATCCTCACGCCCTAGTGCGCCGGGTCACCAACCGACGTGTGAGGAGCAGCGGCGTTGGCGGCGAGCTCAACATGCTTCTGAACAGTGCCGTCCAAGGTTGCCCTGCGCTCCAAGAAGGCGAGCGTCCTATCGTCCTCCTCTTGCATGTAGTAGTCCTTGTGGACGATTTGCGCATAGACATGGGTGATTATGTCGATGGTGTCTTGCTACGCAAGGCACTGCGCAGCGAGCGCGACCTCGAGGTGGACATTCTCCGGCGCGACGGCTGGCAGTCGCAGGGCCACCCATGCGTCAAAGAGGTTGTTACCATAGTGGCCGTTGAGGGTGGCGGGCATCGCAGACCTAGGCGCGTCGGCTGGAGGCTTACGTCAAAGTCGTCTGCAAGCTTCTTGATGACGGTGAACTTGTCGAGGAAACCGACGAGGACCTCGTCGAACAAGGAGACGAAGTTGTCGTCCCAACGGCCCCTCGCCCTGGCGGCCTCAAGCAATACTACTTGCCGAGCCACAGGCCGGCGTCGTGGACCACCTGGCACAGCCGGCTGATGCTCGCGCTCATCGCCTCCATGGGTCTAGCGTAGCTTCTAGTCAACTGATCTTGCGATTCGAGTGATCACTCTACCCTTGGTTAGCGTGCGTAGGTGCATAGGATTTCGTACTACTCCTCGGCCCTCTACTGCACCTGCCTTTGGCTGTATGATAGGTGGGCCAGCCACCCTGGGGCCACGTGTCATTCACCCAAAGGCAGTTGCCGTAAGTCAATAAAGCTGCGTCCCCCTCCGTGCCGGTGCAGTATAGTCATCTCACCGGACCTCTAGATGGGGCCAAACGAGAGAAGTTTGATGTTTACTGGTTTATTGGTCCCCTTTGCATTTTGCGCCAAGTTTTGACCTTTGATTTAACTAATAAAATGTTAATGCATGTAAACAAAAATGTTGTGTAAGTCACCTTACGAAAACCAAATAATCCCAAAATACTTAGGCACGGTGTTTTAACTCCCTCCTTGTTTCTTATTTCGTGACATATCAACCAATGAGAGATGTGGGCCGTGCATGTTTTCAATGACTTGAGACTAGCAAACATGACATGCAGTGTTTAGTTCATTGCATGTAATCCTATTAGTACTCTAGTTATCAAAAAAACATCAAGTTCTCTCGCCGATAGGAATAAAACACCATGTATTTATTTACAGAGGGAGTAGTACATTTTTGGTGACATTCATTACTAGATATTGCTAGTCAAATACTAAAATCCAGATGGACGTGGTAGTACTCCTAAATCCAGACGGTGGTGCTACTAGTACTACTAGTAGTACTACCAATGTAGTAGTAGGAGTACTAGCACTGTACTACCCGTTGGTCAAATTATTACGTGCTGCTCCTCATAGTGAAGTGACAAGACCTTGCGCCGGAGATGACACCTGAGTATAGGCGCCGTGTTCGGCATACCATAGTCAGCCTCACCGTCTGCAGTCACTATCATCATGGTTGTAGAGCTAGCCTACTTACAACTAGCCCTGTTCGACATAATTTCCCGTGCGTAGATGCCCGTGCATTGCACGAAACACCAAGATTGGGGGTGGACGGCTCCGGTAGCGGCCATCGCGCCAGATTTTTCCACGGCCTTCTACTCCTAGATGTGGTGGGGAGGAGATGAGGCTGATTGTGAGAGACAAGGAGTTGTTTGTAAATAGGGAACAAGTGCGAGCATCTTTTTGCAAAAATGGAGAAGCTTGGTTTGTATGCGTCAGATCTAGATCCAACGGCTATTGGTGAAAGATGGGAGGCACAACATCATCACCAACTCAGGACCTGTTTGATTCGCAGGATTTTGAAAACGCAGGAATAGGACACGGCAATATTACAAGTTTCAAACTGATATTACAAATGTTAGGAGTAATGCTGCACCTACGAAGCGGGAATTACTAGGAAGTTTACGTAAGAACTTTCGTTACTTTAGGTGGATGCAGCATTATCGTACAAACTAAAATCCACCACCCTGACAAGTCACTAATGGGCAAATAATTTTTCGAGTATCTAGCCACTTGATGTTTCAAAAACAAATTCAGCTTCTGCGGAGACTTTGTCATTTAGGCTTAGATGCTTGCGGTGATCAGCACGCCATTCATTGTTGCGCCAGAGAACGCCAAACCTCATTACCTTGAGCACACTTGCCTCCAGAACAAAGAACCTGGCCAATTTAATCTCAGATGTGCTGCCTCGGTAGTCGATCAAATCAATTTCTGTAAGATGGAGATCAAGGCATTCGATGAGATTGTTATAGTGCAGCACATTTTTCACTTTCGGGTCTTTTTTATCTGCAAAAGAAGAAGAGAACATATTAGAGCAGCTGGCTGCATAAGATTGCCGTGTCATCAAGAGGTACCAATATCATTCGCTCATACGATAGGGTTGGCTGGCTAGTTATATTTTTCACTCACTCTCTCTCTCTCTCTCTCTCTCTCTCTGTTTCCTCTCATTTAACTAGGAGCACGTGAATAGCTTGGGCATTTGTTGCCTTCCACTATGTGGCCGATGCCATATTTCGCAAAAGTATGCCACATAACACGCATCGATGTCAAATCAAAATGATTTTGGCACCGCTCTCGCGATGTGAGAGAGTTGGCACCGCTGTGCACACAGACCCACAACAAATCAATCAAACCAACTACACCAGCCTCTCACTCTCCCAAACAAGTGTTTTTTATTGCCTCAGTCCTCTCTCTCTGCCATGCAGTGTTTTTTCATTGCATGAGTTAATTTGGCACCGGAGCAAAGTAGGTGATCCAGATTGGGACACCAGGTGAGCAATGGAGGGGCATCGATGCCAAATGCATCACAAGTGAATTTGGCACATGTTTTGGCCTACATAGCCCACTTTTGTAATACTACCTCGTATTTAGTATAAAATTTTGACCTTAGATTTACCTAAGAAAATGCCAATGCATGTCACTAAAAATTACACCATTTGAAATTATGTTCAAATACGAATCCAACGATATAGTTCTTAGTGACATGCATTAACATTTTGTCAGTTAAATCTATGGTCAAATTTTGATACTACAAAATTGGAAGAGTAAACCAGGACGGAGGTAGTACTTGCTCTTAGGGTAACCATAGAGTTACTGGAGTATTCTAAGTTACTTTCCACTATGACTAGCCTAGGCTACTATAGTAGTACAGCATAGAAACGATGCAGGTGATCACGTGAGAAAAAAATACTAAAAACATTTCTATCGGTGCAGTGCGTAGATGCAGTTTTGAACACTACACTTGTCATCGTAATTTGGGAAAATTACGAAAAAGTTGAGCTATGTTGTGATTACCGTTTACTTATAGGAAAGAAGTTTCACCTCGATGAGTAGCTTCTCCGTGCATGGAAAGCATGTAAGGAATCCAACAACTTGATCCAGATTGGGGCCGATAGATTTTAGTGCTAAGATCTTCACTGTGCGCATGGACTGGGTCAAGCTTGTGGGAATCATTTTCTGGAAGACGGTCGTAAATACATCAAGAAATTTCAAAATGTGAATTTCAAGAAGACGGAGAAGAAGATGAGTGCTGTACCTGAACGATTACGGATCCAATAAAGAGTTCAGAGAATTTGGCACACGAGTACACCAACGCTGTCAATTTCGGCGCATCAATGACCCTGATTTTTGTTGGACCTTCCAGATCCGATATAAGCAATCTCTCAAGGAAAGGCGCATTCTCAATGACCATAATGTGGAACAGCTGGAGTGATCTCTTCCCAATTTATGTCTTGTTGCGGGGCCAGCAAGACACATAAATCCATCGGAGATTTGTCGAGGCGATGTGGAGTCTAATGAACCCGTGGATCTGCTCAAGACGAAGGTACTCGAGCGCAGTACAGCTGCGGAGCAGGTGCTCCATAGCCTTCTTTGAGATGACAATGTCAAAGAGGTCGAGCTGCTTGAGTTGAGGGAGAAGAAGAGCGGGCGCGGCATTAATCTGGGGAAGATAGCAGGAGCTGAAGCTGGCGCGGCGTAGCGTTGGCGTGAGGCGGAGTGCGGACGACGGTAGAGAGCGACATCGTCCAGCTTCAAAGTTAAGCTCCTCGAGCTGATCTAGGGTGGGGGATAAGAACCACTCGTCGAACTTGGGTTGGACCTTGCAGTTGGTACTGAACATGCGGATGTCAAGGCGTTTGGCTGGCCCAGGGTGCGATGAAAGGATCTTGGAGACTGCAACCATGCGTTTGCAATCCCCTTCGCAGAGGCAGCTGTCGATGGTGAGGTTGAGGGGGACGCAGCACCAGAGGGGGCGCCACCGCCGGGAGAGCAGGGCAGTCCGCACGGCAGATTTGGTGGAGAGGAGGCCGATGATGACGAGCAGCGTGTCGTCGGGGAGGCTGCTGATGAAGTCTAGGCTCACCGGATGCGGTTTTGGCTCGAGCCGTCTCCGCTTGTTGGCTGCCTCTCCGTCCATCTCAACCGGCGGCGACGCTGGTGTACACGTGTGCTGGTGTGTGTTGTGTGCTGGGTGTGCGCGAGTGCGTCCTTCTGTGCATGCTGCCGCGCAGTGGTGAATTGTGCGCGAGTGCGTCCTTCGCGCGCAAGAAGTTTGTCCTCAATGTGCCCTCAATTTACCAGCATGCGGGGTGCTACCCCGAGTGGTTTCAACTTTGTTTACTTCACCGCGTGTCAGATGGGCCTCTAGTTTACTTATTTTCACCCACTGCCACATGGGCCAGCACACGAAGATACAGAACACGAGCTGACAAGGCAGCATGTGGATTGGTTGATCGGTCAACTAAACAATATATGGAGCTATACGCTGACACAGTGAGCGTATAATCTGTCGGTATAGAGAGTTCAAGTGAGAGGGGAGGCCCGTGAGAGATAGCAGAGAGAGAGAGAGAGAGAGAGAGAGAGAGAGAGAGAGAGAGAGAGAGAGAGAGAGAGAGAGAGAGCTACTCCCTCCGTTCGATAAAGTAGTTCCAACATTTTTTAAGTCAAACTTTTGAAACTTTGACCAAGTTTATAAAGAAATTACTTATATCTACAATACCAAAGATAAATGATAATATGAAGTAAGTACATGTTGTGATGAATCTAATGATTGTTCCAGATGTAAATGTTTTTCTCCACATATACCTTGTCAAACTTTTCTGAGGTTTGACTTTTCAAAACATCCATATGCTTATGGACATGACAGAGTCCCTAATAAGAGGGAGAGAGAGAGAGGGAGAGTGAGTGAAAAAAGTGTGTGTGCATGTGTGAAAGAGACATGGACAACACATGATAAAAGTAGAGAAAAAGCATGCGTGTCTTATGCAAACATATCACACATGCATCTTCGACAACAAAGGCAAGGTGAGGAGATAGTGTGTGGTTGTTTGGAACCGAGAGAGCAAGACCCCTAGCACGTGGCCAAGAGGGGTCTGACAAACAAGGGAGAGAGGTCGAGAGAGACGTACGGAGAAAATGCAGACATGGGGAGGAGAGAGTGTATGTTTGTCATAGAGAGATCCCCTGGAGATCGTGATGGGACTACATGGGTGGGAGATAGAGTGACAAGGTGTGTGCGCGATAGAAGATGCCCCGAGAGATATCGAGATAGACGTATGGATGGAAGGAGACAATACGTGTGTTCGTGATGGCTAGTAAGAGATAATCATACTTAAGAGGGGGGTGGGAGTGCTTGCGCCTATGATGGATTAAGGGATTATGGTACTTAGGGGGGTGCGTGTCACATGTAGAGAGAACAAGGGCGGAGAGTGTTGGATGGGTCTATATGTATAGCGCGAGCGAGACATGTGTATGTGTGAACCAGGGAGATATAAGGCCAGTTTGACTTGCGTCCTGAGCATCTTTTGCCTGGCCTGGGGTTGTGGCTGGATGTCATGCACGCTTGTTTGGTTGCTACCCTGTGAAAAAGAAAGCCCGCCTGGCCTGGGTTACCTTGCACTTTAATTAGCCTGGCTGAACTCCAGACACTGCAAGTAGCCTGGCCCAGGCGACCGATTTCGAACGCCTGGCCGTGCCTGGTCGTGTGGCCACGAGGCTAACAGCAACATGGATGGATATTAGCATTAAATAATTGATGCATGGATTGATTGATGGGACGTTGATGCTTTGCCTGGCCCAGGCATGAACCAAACGCTTTAGCACCACACAAGCCTGGCCAGGCAGAAATATTTTACATCTCACGTCCACACCAGGCAGTACCGGCCATCAAGGCATGAGTGTCAGGTCACGAACCAAACTGACCAATCAAGTTTGAGAGAGATTGAGGAGCCTCGATAAGGCTGAGTGGTGCGTCAGATAGCTGAGAGGGAGAAAGAGATATTCCATCCGCTCGATAATGCAGTGCATGTAAATTTTTTAGAAGTCAAACTTTGGAAAATTTGATCATATTTACGCAAATGTTATTTATATCTACAATACCAAAGATACATCATACAAAACTACATCTCATGGTGAATCTAATGGTATATGTTTGCCGTACTAGATGTAATTCTTTTTCTCCAAGTACATGGTCAAACTTTGTGATGTTTGACTTTTCAATAAATCTATATGCTATGGATCGAGGAGAGTGCCTTAGTCGAGACAGATCAAGTGTGTGTGAAGGAGAATGAGTAAGTGTGCAAAAAGAGTATGTGTGTGAAAGAGAAAGTGATAACAAACAATAAATTAGAGAGAGAGAGTGTGTGTGTGTTTTTTCATTTCTTATGCGAACATATCACGCATGCATCTCCGAGATGGAAAAGCGAGGCGAGGAGATACACGAAGATAGCTAGTGTGTGATTGTTTGCAACGAAGAGAGACACCCCTGTAGCACATGTCCAATAGAGGTGTGGCCAACAAGGAACAAAGGTCGAGAGGGACACATGGATGGCATGGACGCATGGGGAGGGAGAGAGGGTGTGTTTGTGATAGAGAGATCCCGTCGAGATCGTGAGGGGACTATATGGGTGGGAGATCGAGGGAGTGCGTGCGCAATAGAAAGATGCCCCGAGAGAAATCGAGATAGACCATGCACATGTTTGTGATGGAGACTAAGATTAGCTAGTCATATACATATAGGGGGGACTGCGTGTGCCTACAATTGAGTGAGAGACCATCATACTTGGCTAGCTGGGCATGAGATTGTGTGTGTGCGCGTGTGAGATGGAGAGAGAATGAGGGGGAGAGATAGAGTTTTAGATGGGCCTATCGAGTGCGAGTGAGATATGCATGTGTATGTGTGACCCAGGTGGATGGAGAGTTTGAGAGAGGGGGGGGAAGAGCTCCGAGACGACATAGTGGTGCGTCAGAGAGTTATAGGCAAAGAGCCAAGGAATCTGTGTGCGTACGATGAGTGCACCCAAGATATCTAGCTTGGACTAACTAGAGTATCATACATAGTGTGCGAGAGAGACCTATAGATGGTGTATATATGCATGCGAACTAGAAAGACCCCCCCCCCCACACACACACAAAGAGAGAGAGAAAGATGGAGAGAAAGGGAGAGGGACCAACAAGGTTTTTGTGTCGGATGCGTGCGATAGAATTGAAGATTGTCGGCGAGAGAGAGAGAGAGAGAGAGAGAGAGAGAGAGAGAGAGAGAGAGAGAGAGAGAGAGGGAGAGAGAGAGAGAGAGAGATAGAGAGAGAGAGAGAGAACAGGAGTCCGGGAGAGGGGGAGGTCGCGTTTTATGCATCAAAGACTGATATAAACCATGTTTCGATATAAACTTGCATTCAAATATTTAAATTGGAGAACATGTTGTCTGCAATCCACACACGAACGGATATATGCGTATATCAAACAAGTTCATTAATTTGACTTTCAACATGTTCATGGAGTACTATAATACTGTACAACATGCTACTCGATTGAGGTGTTCAATTTTGGATTTAGTTCACTATTTTGACCTACTGAACGAGATACTTCATTGAATCGAGATATTTCATTTTGGGTTTGATTCGCGTTTTTGAGTGGGTCAACTATTTGTCTTATAGTAAATCGCTAGCAACGAGCATGTAAAAACACATTACTCCCGAGCATCATCTCTCCATCTAAAAAAGAAGTGGCAAGCTAATATTTCAAAATTTGATCCGAATCGACTTGGTAAGGTAGACGTGGATGCTCGTTCTCCCAAAATTTGAACGAACCGTTAAACATCCTCTCTGCTCGGTGGAATTCGCCCGAGCAAATAAATGGGAGACGCGAAATTACCGTCCTATGTGGGACACACATCAATTGGCCCGTTGTACATCGAGGGTAGGTTCGTAACTTCATCCAAGCGCGCCTTCTCCTCAGCCGAAATGACATGTGCCGAATAATTCATAAACCATGGCCGGCAAAACACGCTCTCCTCGCCTGAAATAGCTCACGCCCACTATTCCAAAACATGCTCTCGTCGCCCGAAATCGCTCGCGCCCACTATAGTTCAAAACACGCCCTCCTCGCCCGAAATCGCTCCCGCCCACTATTTGGGGAGAAGTAAAGTTACTCTACTATCCCCGACCCTCAGTACACAGACCTAAGTCGAGAAGCCTATAGGCAAGGGTAGAGCTGTAACTCCCCCTCACATTTCAGACAAATGCGTCCGTAAGACATGGTTCCACTCCCCTCCCAATTCCTCCCCCCCCCCCGCCCGCCCCCATTCATACCTCATGGATGCCAAACCACCTTCTCCCCGGGAAGCTCCCTTCTCCCGAGCCGCGAAACCTCAGCCCCACCTCCATGGCGCCCCCCACCGCACCAATTTCACAGCCGCCCTCCTCCCTAATGCCGGAGATGCTGTCCATTTGCCGTTGTGCACTGGGCCGTGTGCCTCTTACTCCTTGCTGCTGGTACTGCCTCGACGACGGCCGCATGAACCGTACCGGAGCCGATTCACCCCTTCGTTGTTCACGGCGCCGGAGCGGCTCCAACTTTGGATCCGTCCAGAGTCCTGGCGCTGCTTCGGCGTAGCCGTCGACCGTCGCGACATCGCTCTTTCCCTGCCGCCGGTCGCCACCGCAACCGCGCCGGCCTCACCGACTCGGCAGCTGGACCTGCCTACTTCACCATGCCGCCAGATAGGTCGCAACCTCATCTCAAATCACTTTATTTAGGCATCAGTTGTCTGAATTTTTATTCTGGGCCAATCGATTTGCAATGGGAAGCAGCACCCCTCGAGGCGGCGGAACTCCTAGGCTGCCGGTTGGCTGGTGTCTAACGTAAGGGTGCGGGGCCGCAAGTTCACCACGGAAGCAGCGCTTAGATGGCTATCTTTTAGAGTTGCATGGGTTGAAGGTACTGCCACCGCCGGATCTGGATGACGGGGAGTCTTTGTGGATTGGCCCGGGGGCGGCGCAACCACGGCAGTGCGGTGGGGCGGGGAGCGGGATTTTGGCCGGGGCCACGGACAGTGGAGGCAGGCTGCTCTGCCATTGGTCGCTGGCTCTTCAGGGAAGATTCCGAACAGTGTCAGCCGGGAGGCACAAGACAGCCAGCCATCCGGCGTAGATCAGACAGTACCAAAATAAAATAAAATTGTGTGACCCCAATTTAGTCTTCAGTCAACAGACGTGTGACCACTCTTGTACCTTGCTGTTGATCTCTTAGTGTATTTCTTCAGATCAAAGAGATATGTCGTTCTTATCATTATGCGTTATCTGCATCTTCAGACACACCGTCTTCCGACTCACCGCAGCTGCTCCAACAAGTGAAGCATACACCAGAAGGGAGCTATAGTCCCCACTCAGTAGTTTCCTGCATCGAATGCGCAATCCCGACATGCACAACCACAACAACTGCAGGGCCATCGACAAGTCGGCACATGATGCTCACTCCTATGGATGGCAGCCAGATAGGTTGTACCCTCATCTTGTGTGCAACATTTATGGCTTTGTTATTCATCTAAGCAAGGAAAATAGATCATCACATTTCACTGTATATTCATGCTGATCTCTTACGGGTCTTGTTCAGGAGTTAACGCTGTTCCATAGTTCAGCTAAGATACTTGTTCTTTAGGTAACACTGTTCCATAGTTATCATCCATCAGCCAATGCTATCCCACAGGCTGGTGATTATAGTATTGTACCACTTCTAGTATTTCCTATGTTGTTCTATAATACTTTTGTGTGCCATCTAGTTAATCTCGAGTATAAACGATACATATTCTATAGCTTTCATCTGTGTTCTCCCTTTGGTTTATGAGACCTGTTGCTGCTAGTTAACCCCAGTCCTACTATTTATGTCGCCTCCTACAGGCACTCATTACATAAATCTAACTACTAGTTGTCTTCCATGCATGTCAGATATAATTGCACACACTGATATATCCACAAGAACCTCACGGAGCAATGTAAAGGCCAATAAACTTGATGTTAATGATACCCAATATGATGGAACATGTAAAGGCAGTTCTTCAAAAGACTTGCAGAAAGATGATGAATCCTCTTCACCCCACAAGGTCCTTGCTCTAACTTGGCCTTTGATATGGGTACAACATGCATATAATGTCCTGGAGTGTATCTACTCTGTTGCAATGCCATGTGCTTAGCATGCTGATCATGCATGTAAATATGTCACGCCTTCCTGTTTTTCAGTACCTATTCCATTCATGATAACATGTTTTCAAATTCAAGTACTGTCATTCTACTCTATCGCGATGCCATCTGCTTAATTTGGACATCATGCTTCTGAATATCTTATGCATTGTTATTCATCAGTATGTACTTCGTCTGTCTACCATACCATGTTTTTTTACATTGAAGTGCTGTTCTAGTGCTTTGTTGCAATGCCATCTTATTTTCCCAATCATACACGTGAATGTTGCCTTATTTATTTCTGTGTATTCCGCTAGCATACAACTTTACATTCAACTAGTGTTTTTTTGCTGTGTTGTCCTGCCGTATCCCTAGCTCTTACACCATACTCCCTCCGTCCGGATTACATGTTGCCGAAATGGATAAAAAAGGATGTATCTAGAACTGAAATACGCCTAGACCCATCCATTTTTTTTCCAGATGGAGGGAATACATGTCAATATGTCATGCCTTTCTATTCTTCAGTACCTATTCCATCTTTCTACTGCCGCATGTTTTATAATTAAAGCACCATTCTTCTATACAAGGCATGCAAGAGGAAGACGACTATGTTAGAATCTGAAGGGTTACAAACAAGGCCTTTGCAAAAGATCCAAACACCAGGAGATAATAAACCAACTCCAGTTTTTATAGATACTGCTCCAGCACAGACAAACCCAACTCCTACTGATAACAAGCAGATTCCAGTGGCCAAAGAACTAGTCCGCTCCAGTCCAGCAAAAATATGTCAACTCAATTCTAAGAAGCGTGTGCGTATCCTTGCATCATGAAATTTTATAGCATGCTGATCATATTTTCTACATGTTTCTTACCCGTCTCTCTTTTAGAAAATAAGCTTAAGAGATAGAAGATTTTCTGCAATGGTAGCGTTTATGAGGAAAGATTCTTGTAGGAATTCTCTGTGCTCCAATGTAGATGTAAGTACCTGTTGTATATCACTATATTTTTACATCATCATGTATTTTGTTAATCTGCGTGAATCCAACCTTTATCTGATCTAAATTTAGTTGTAGCAAAATGTATGATTAAAGGCCACAATGTTGATTTTTGCAAGGAAAACTGCCTAGTAGTTTTGCATCCTGAGCTGCATGAGTGTACTATCTCATATCAGTGGGTTTGAATACTTTGGTTCTGTAGTGGGCTTTTCAGTGTTTTTTTACTGTGTTGTCCTGTTGTATCCCTAGCTCTTACATCATACTCCCTCAGTCCGGATTAAATGTCGCAAAAATGGATAAAACTGAATGTATCTAGAACTGAAATACGCCTAGACCCATCCATTTATTTCCTGATGGAGTGAATACATGTCAATATGTCATGCCTTTCTATTCTTCAGTACCTATTCCATCTCTACTGTAACATGTTTTATAACTGAATCACCATTCTTCTATATAAGGCATGCAAGGGGAAGACGGCTATGTTAGAATCTGAAGGGTTACAAACCAGGTCTTTGCAAAAGATCCAAATGCCAGGAGATAATAAACCAACTCCATTTTTCATAGATACTGCTCCAGCACAGAGAAACCCAACTCCCACTGATAATAAGCAGATTCCAGTGGCCAAAGAACTAGCCCGCTCCAGTCCAGCAAAAGAATGTCAACTCCATTCTAAGAAGCGTGTGCGTATCCTCGCATCATGAAATTTTATAGCATTTTGACCATATTTTCTACATGTTTCTTACCCGTCTCTCTTTTCGAAAATAAGGTTAAATGATACAAGACTTCCTCCATTGGGATCGTATTCGAGGAAAATATCTTGCGGGAATTCTCTGTGCTCCAGTGCTGATGTAAGTACCTGTTGTATATCACTATATTTTTACATCAGCATGTATTTTGTTAATCGGCGTGAATCTAACCTTTATCTGATCTAAAATTAGTTGTAGCAAAATGTTAAAGGCGCCAATGTTGATTTTTGTAAGGAAAACTGCCTGGTAGTTTTGCGTACTGAGCTGCATGAATGTGCTATCTCATATCACGCACATTACTGAATTGTAGTGCTTCTCTGGTTGCCCATTCATTCATTGTGTCAATGTTGCTTTCGTATTACCTTACCTGGCTGATGATAGCTGTGCCATATTGTGTTAATTTGGTGTAGGCTAGTTGCCCAAACGTTCCTTGTGTCAATGTTGCTTTCCTATTATCTGACTTGGCCAATGATAGCAATGCTAGTGTGTTAATTTTGTGCAGGCTGCTGAAGCTAAGAAGACAAACTCTAAAAACAGCAAGGCAACCCCATTGTTTCTTTCCAGTAAATCTAGGCTAGGTAATATGGCAATAACTCATGATTAATCTGTTTGGTTCCCGTCCTAATTTAAGTTATGATGCAGTGGTCAAGACACTCTCCACTATTAATAATACAAGCCTGCCAAAATCGCCATCTGAATCTGTTCAGTATCCTCTGTCTTGAATGCAACGGAATAAATGTATGTTTGTGAATCAATTAATGGCTGAAGCAATGATGGAAATGGTGGATGAATCAGAGGTGCAGAGTCATGCGACACAACAACTGATCAATGTTTTCAGAGACAGTGTGGCAAAGCAGCAAGAACTTGCCCACATGCTTATGGGCGTCATCTGTGCTGAGGTTGCAGATTGTGACGTTGTAGAAGGTTAGGTTCTGCTCATTTATTTGCACTAGCATCAATCTTTGATTGCCCAGTGGATGTAATTTCCTGTAATATATTCTGGATGTGCAACGTTATTCCCTGTATGTCGTACCTTTGCTTGTCGTAATGGGCTCAAATTATCTAATTTGGCCTAAAGACATGAACGAATTTTAGTGGGCCCATTGAGTTAATGGGCCGTTACTAGGCCAAAAGTTAATGGTCGACCCTCTTAGCTCTCGGGTCATTAACAGGCCGACATCGAAGCGGGCAACAGGTGGCCCCAATTTAATTCATGGGCCGTTAACAAACCGTTACTAAGTTTGGGCTACATATGGCCCAACTATACTGTAGGCCTTTAGCAGGCCGAAAGAGATAGCGGGCTTGTATTGGACCATGAAGAGCATGGGCCGCTAAGAGGCCGAAAGTCAGGTCGTATTGTAAATGGCCCAACTGTGTTGTGAGCCTTTAGCAGGCCGAAAGAGAAAACCGGGCTGGTATTGGACCATGAAGGGCATGGGCCGTTAAGAGGCCAAAACTAAGGTCCGGCTACAAATGGCCCAACTCATTTATGGTCCGTTAACAGGCCGAAAGGCACACATGGCCGGGAATTGGCCCAACACTTAAATGGGTCGCTAAAAGGCCAAAACTCAGGTCCGACTACAATTGGCCCAACTGATTTATGGGCTGTCAACAGGTGAAAGTGACACCGGGCCAGAAATTAGCCCAACACTTAAATGGGCTGCTAAAAGGCCGAAACTCAGGTCCGAATACAAATGGCCCATCAGATTTATGGGCCGTCAACAGGCTGAAAGACACACCGGGCTGGAAATTAGCCCAGCATTTAAATGGGTCGGTAAAAGGCCGAAAGATGTACATCCTGAAAATTGGCCCATCCATTAAATGGGCCGTTAACAGGCCAAAATCTCATCGGGCCGATATTGAGCCCAAGTATATAGCAGGCTGTTAACGGGCTCGAACTGACGATGGGCTGCAATGGTGTCAAATCTTTAACGGGCCGAATTGGCACATCTCGTATGGGCTGTGGGCTTAAATGGACCTGACACAAGTAGGCCTTATATGGGCCGGCCTGCTAATTTTTACTGGGCCGGCCTTTTTCACCGGAATGGGCCACTATTGGGCCGTGCCATGTGTCGACCTATCATAGGCGCCTCCTGTCCAATGAGTGGATGGCATCTGTCCCATCGATGAGCCGACACGTGCTTCCTCTAGCCAATGATGATTTTACACGTGGAAAATCCCCATTGGTCGAGGCTGTTAACGGGTTATCGGATCCAAAACCCAACCCGATAGTTTAACGGCGTTCCGTTACGGTGGATGCCACATGTCGGTCACCCTTGACGAAAGCACTTCTGTGACGCGCGATTTATCATCATGGAAGTGGACACTTACGTGATGATAATTTTGGTAACCTCATGGAACACTTCTACGACAGCACATGTATGACTATCTTGATTCTGTCATAAATTTGTCATGGATGTACATGCATGACAAAAAAGCGACCTACTGTGACAAACACGTATCATCACGGAAGTGTATTTTTTTGTAGTGTTGGTATTCCACCCTTAAAAGTATAATTAGCAAGCATGGTGGAAATTTCAGCTTCCGGTATCTTTCTTTTATTAGTAACAATTTCTTTCATATACTTAGCATAAGGATTCATTTTGAGCATATCAGTCAAATGCATACGCAAAAAGATAGGTCTAATCATTTCAGCGAAGCGCTCAAAATCCTCATCATCCTTTTTCTTGGATGGTTTGGGAGGAAAAGGCATGGATTTCTGAACCCATGGTTCTCTTTATTTACCGTGCTTCCTAGCAACAAGGTCTCTCTTATCATAACGTTGATTCTTTGATTGTGGGTTATCAAGATCAACAACAGGTTCAATTTCTACATCATTGTCATTACTAGGTTGAGCATCAACATGAACATCATCATTAACATTATCACTAGGTTCATGTTCATCACCAGATTGTGTTTCAGCATCAGAAATAGAAATATCATTGAGATTCTCAGGTGTGTCTACAACAGGTTCACTAGAAGCATGCAAAGTTCTATCATTTTTCTTTTTCTTCTTCTTAGAAGGACTAGGTGCATCAACATTATTTCTTTGAGAATCCTGCTCAATTCTCTTAGGGTGGCCCTCAGGATACAAAGGTACCTGAGTCACTTTACCTCCTCTAGTCGCAACTCTAACAGCAAAGTCATTAATCTTACTATTCAATTCATTGAGCAAATCATTCTGAGCTTTAAGTACTTGTTCTACTTGAGTGGTAACCATGGAAGCATGTTTACTAATGAGTTTAAGTTCACCTTTAACTCTAGACATACAATCACTCAAGTGTTCAATCATATAAGCATTGCATTTTAATTGTCTACCAAAATAAGCATTGAAGTCTTCTTGCCTAACCATAAAATTATCAAACTCATCCAAATAGTAGGCGGGATTTCAACTTTATCATATATATAGAGCGAATTTACCTTTACTACCTGTGTCGGGTTATCAAGACCATGTGCTTCTTCAATAGGTGATGAATTAAGACCATGTATTTATTCAACAGGAGGTAAATTAAGACCATGTATTTCTTCAATAGAAGGTAAATTCTTAACATCTTCAGCTTTAATACCCTTTTCTTTCATAGATTTCTTTGCCTCTTGCATATCTTCACGACTGAGAAATAGGACACCCCTTTTCTTCGGAGTTGGATTAGGAGTTGGTTCAGGAAGTGTCCAATTGTTTTCATTAGTCAACATATTATTCAATAGAATTTCAGCTTGATCAATAGTTCTTTCCCTGAAAACACAACCAACACAACTATCCAGGTGGTCTCTGGAAGCATCGGTTAGTCCATTATAAAAGATATCAAGTATTTCAATTTTCTTAAGAGGATGATTAGGCAAAGCATTAAGTAATTGGAGAAGCCTCCCCCAAGCTTGTGGGAGACTCTCTTCTTCAATTTGCACAAAATTATATATTTCCCATAAAGCAGCTTGTTTCTTATGAGCAGGGAAATATTTAGCAGAGAAGTAATAAATCATATCCTGGGGACTATGCACACGACCAGGATCAAGAGAATTAAACCATGTTTTAGCATCACCCTTTAATGAGAACGGAAATATTTTAAGGATATAATAGTAGCGAGTTTTCTCATCATTAGTGAATAGGGTGGCTATATCATTGAAAGTGCAACTATCCCTGGGTGGTTTTGGTAATTCCTAACAACATATAGCTCATTGAGCTAACATTATTCCAAGATTAATATTTCAGTAAAAGCTCAATGGATGGCATGGCATGGATGAGGAAAGTGGATCCCTCAAAATTATAAGGACAAAGGATTGGCTCAAACTTCAAGATCAAGACTCTACATTTTATATTTTAGTGATCCAAGATTACATTGAGTCTATAGGACAAGCCAATACTATCAAGGAGGGATGAGGTGTTGCTTAATGAGCCTCTTGCTTCATGTGCTTAGTGATATGCTCCGAAACCCTCAACTATCTTCCCACATCCACATTTGACCTAAGCCAAAAATCAAACTCGGCCTCACCGATTCTTTCTATCCGGCGCCACCGAGTTTCACTTGTCATAGCCACTGCCACAAACCCTAGCAATTCGGTCTCACCGATAGGGATCTCGGTCTCACCGAGATGGGATTGCAATTTCTCTGTTTCCCTTCGTAACGTTTCGGTCTAACCGAAGTGAGCGATCGGTCCCACCGAGATTGCAATGTAAACTCACTGTTTCCTTTTCGTAACATTTCGGTCTCACCAAAAAGAGAGAATCGGTCCCACCGAGTTTACCTGGCCAACTCTCTGGTTAGCTTATTACCAAAATCGGTCCCACCGAGTTTGTGTAATCGGTCACACCGAGATTACGTTATGCCCAAACCCTAACCATATCGGTCCTACCGAGTTGCATCTCAGTCCCACTAAAAATCCTAACGGTCACTAGGTTTGCTAAAATCGGTCCGACCGAGTTTAACGATTCGGTCCCACCGAGTTTGGCAGATTGTGTGTAACGTTAGATTTTGTGTGGAGGCTATATATACCCCTCCACCCACTCTTCATTCGTGGAGAGAGCCATCAGAACACATCTACACTTCCAATACACATGTTATGAGAGAGAACCACCTAAACTTGTGTTGAGCTCAAGATATTCCATTCCTACCATATGAATCTTGATCTCTAGCCTTCCCCAAGTTGCTTTCCACTCAAATCTTCTTTCCACCAAATCCAAATCCTGTGAGAGAGAGTTGAGTGTTGGGGAGACTATCATTTGAAGCACAAGAGCAAGGAGTTCATTATCAACACACCATTTGTTACTTCTTGGAGAGTGGTGTCTCCTAGATTGGCTAGGTGTCACTTGGGAGCCTCCGACAAGATTGTGGAGTTGAACCAAGGAGTTTGTAAGGGCAAGGAGATCGCCTACTTCGTGAAGATCTACCGCTAGTAAGGCAAGTCCTTCGTGGGCGACGGCCGTGATGGAATAGACAAGGTTGCTTCTTCGTGGACCTTTCGTGGGTGGAGCCCTCCGTGGACTCGCGCAACCGTTACCCTCTGTGGGTTGAAGTCTCCATCAACGTGGATGTACGATAGCACCACCTATCGGAACCACGCCAAAAACATCCGTGTCCCCAATTGCGTTTGAATCCTCCAAACCCTTCCCTTTACATTCTTGCAAGCTGCATGCTTTACTTTCCGCTGCTCATATACTCTTTTGCATGCTTGCTTGAATTATGTTGGGATTGCTTGACTTGTGCTAAGATAGCTAAAATCTGCCAAGAACTAAAATTGGGAAAAGGCTAGATTTTTATTTGGTCAAGTAGTCTAATCACCCCCTCTAGACATACTTCCGATCCTACAAGTGGTATCAGAGCTTCCGTCTCCATTTTCTTTGATTTCCATAGCTTTTGGTGGTCATAGCCTTGGTTTCACAACCTAGGAGAGTATGGCGTCTAGCGAGGGAAATTACCACCGTAGAGGTCCTTACTTTGATGGTACTAATTTTGCTAGTTGGAAGCATAAGATGAAAATGCATATTCTTGGACATAACCCTGCCGTTTGGGCTATTGTGTGTGTTGGCTTGCAAGGTGACTTCTTTGATGGGAAAGAACCAAACCGTGAAGCTACCGCGGAAGAGTTGAAGATGCTGCAATACAACGCTCAAGCCTGTGATATTCTCTTCAACGGATTGTGCCCCGAAGAATTCAACAAAATCAGCCGTCTTGAGAATGCAAAGGAAGTTTGGGATACTTTGATTGATATGCATGAAGGTACCAACTCCATCAAGGAATCCAAATTGGATGTGCTTGAAAGTCAACTTGACAAGTTCAAAATGAAGGATGGTGAAGGTGTCGCTGAAATGTACTCTGGGCTTGCTCTTATCACAAATGAGATTGCCGGCTTAGGGAGTGAAGAGATGGCCGATAGATTCATCATCAAGAAGATCCTAAGAGCCTTGGATGGAAAATATGATACCATGTGCACATTGATCCAAATGATGCCCAATTACAAAGATCTCAAGCCAACGGAAGTCATTGGAAGAATTGTTGCTCATGAGATGTCACTCAAGGATAAAGAGGAACTTCACAACAAATCAAGTGGCGCTTACAAAGCCTCATGTGAAGCCCCCACATCATCAAGTGAGAAGCAAAACTTCAATGAAGAATTGAACTTAATGGTGAAGAACTTCAACAAGTTCTACAAGAGTAGAAGCAAAGATAGAAGCTCCAAGTCAAGGTCCTACAATGACAAAAGATCTTCTAGTCGAGAGCGAAACTGCTACAATTGTGGGAGGCCCGGACACTATTCCAATGAGTGTACGGCTCCCTACAAGAGAAGAGAAGACTCTCCCAAAAGAAGAAGTAGAAGAGAAGAATCACCATCTAGAGAAAGAAGGAGTAGAGATGATCGTTATGAACGAAGACACACACGGACAAGCAAGGATTCGGAAAGAAAAGAAAAGTCATCAAGGAGCTACACAAAACGAAGACATCAAGCTCATGTTGGTGAATGGGTATCCGGCTCCGACTCCGACAACCACTCCGAGAGAAGCTATCACTCCGATTCCGAATATACTCAAGATGAAGGTGTTGCTGGTCTAGCACTTGTGTCAACCAACTCCGACGACATATTTGACTCACCAAATGAAGGAGTTGGAACATGCTTCATGGTTAAAGGCCTAAAGGTATCACATCCCGAGTATGTTGATTTCAATAGTGATGAAGATGACTTGTTAGGTGATGATGATTTACTTGTTGACAACTCTAGTGATGAATACTATGATGAAACGTCAATTAATCATGCTAATCAAGATAAACCGAATGACAATGATAATGAGAAGATTGAGTCCCTAACTAAAGAACTAAACACTCTTAAGTTATCTCATGAATCCATCTTAGGAGATCACCGAGAACTTTTAAGGACACATGAGAAATTACGCTTTGAAAAGCTCAACCTTGAGCAAGAACATGAGTTCTTAAAAGCAATCAATGATGATCTTCGTAAGAAAAGTTCTTACATTGCCAAGCGTTTACTCTTATCCACTTACATGCCTCAAGTCAAGTCTAGTAACAAGAACAAGAAAGATTCGTCCTCTAGTAGTAACAATGATCATGTTAAATCCAATATTGTTGCTTCTAGTAGTTCTCTTGATTCCACTAATGATTCTCTTAGCCAAGTTACACTTGAGCAAGAAAATAGCCTATTGAAAGGAATTATAGAGAAAGGAGTTTACAAGAGCCTTGCCGGAAGTAAGCAATTCGAGGAAATTGTATGCAAGCAAGGAAGGCACCAGAAGAATCAAGGTGTTGGTTCTGAACGAAAGTTCAATGCCAATGGAGTTGAGTGGGAAGAAGATCAATACCCCAAGACAAAGTTTGTTCCTCAACAAGAGAAGTATGATCCCACTTCTTTCAAAGGGACACAAGCTCAAGATGATCTTCCACCACAAGACTACAAGCAAAAAGGCGAGGACAAGCTTCAAGAGGAAATTGATGCATTTGAAGAAGCTCCTAAGACCTTAGTCAAGTGGATTCCCAAGACTACTTCAAGTTACACTTCATCAAGTACAACTACAACTCCAAGGATCCCCATCAAGATGGTGTGGATCCAAAAGAAGAAGAACTAGAGAGTTCTTGAGGGTGACTCCGCCAACATACTTCACTCTTATCATTTTGGCAAGAACAAGTGCAATCAACTTCCACATCTTGCACTAGTTCAAGGAGTCACAAACCCTCTTGTTGGTAAGAAAAGGGACAAGGTAACCAAAAAGCTTTCATAGACATCATCTTGTATGTGCATCACTCTATGTCTATGGATATTCTTGCTTGTTCCTTGTGGGACTAACCCATGTAGGTATTGAAAGCGCAACTCACTCCAATGAATAGCTCCAACTGATCTACATCAACATTGAGCATCTCCACATCTTCAACATCTACATGAAGTCATCATCGACAAAACCCAAGGTTAGTTCATCCCTCTTAGGGGGGATATCACATCTAGGGGGAGCTTTACTCTAAGACTTGAGCTAAAGCAACTCTAATGGTGTGAACACAACAATGCTTTATGTAAAAGTGGTAACCCCACTTGTGCTTAAACGATGAGTATGACCTATGATCAAATGTTCTCATTTGACTCCTAAGTCAATATACTCATATATAGATGACCTAGTCATCGCCAATTGCTTGATAGATGCTAGAATTGGTTGTGCATGCTTTGCCACGTATTTCAGTTGCCATTTTATTGTGTGAGCATGTTGGTTGCATATTTTACTCATTCGAGGACATCCACTTGTTGTTTTGATTGATTGGTTTTCTTTTCTTTTGCCAAGTGGATGGACAAGAATGCCTAAGAACCCTCTCTAGCTATCTATGCTTTTCTCGTCTCAAACTCTATTCATGCTACATCACAAAATTTGATCAAGTCAGATTCAAACCACTCTGTGTGAGGAGCACTCGGAGTCCCCGATTTGTCATAGACTTAAACTTCCAAAACTTCTTTGTGCTTTTCGGTCTGACCGATTCCTTCATTTCGGTCATACCGAGATCACTAAGTCGATCTAGGTTTTCACCTCGGTGCAACCGATTTGAACTCTTCAGTCACACCAAGTTGCTATAACTGTCAACAGTTATGCATCTCGGTGCCACCGAGTTGTCCACTCGGTCACACCGACAGGGTCGGGCTATATATATCACGGGCAAAATTTTGGAAATTTCTCCGAAACCTCTTCGCTCACGCATAGCTCGCTCTGCCTCCTGTGTCTCCGGATCGTCCTCCTCGTCGCCAGCCGCCACCTGTCGCTAGTCTCCGCCGCCGTCAACGGATTTCGCCTCCGCCGTTGCCGCCGTTGCCGCCGTAGCGAGTCCACCGTGGAACTAGGGTATGGACTCGATCACAGTGCTATCCCCGTCTGTTTCCTAGCACATTGTGTTCATTATGATTCTTGCTACAATTGAAACACTCCTATCCAGTCAAATCAATCCGTAGAATAGTTGCGATTCAAAAATTTAGGTTTAGGTTTCCGCCGAAACCATCTCGGACCCACCGCGTTGCAGAACTCGGTTCCACCGATTCGGCCACGGCCATTGCACATGTGGTTCTCGGTCTGACCGAGAATTACAAATCGGTGAGACCGAGTTCAGGACTTTGTGAAACCCTAGCAGTCTGGGTGCCGCCAAACTGTGACTCGGTCTGACCGAGTTCACTAGTTTAGGTTCTAAAAGCTGCTTCGGTATCACCGAGTTTGAAAATCGGTTGATCCGAAATGCTTTCTGTGGAAAGCTAAAACTAAGTTTTTGGCTCATTCTTTTGCAAAAATCTCTGCATTTTGTGATGCTCATCCACTCTATCTCATTTATAATCTATTCACAGGGTCAGCAGTCAGAGTTTGCAACATGTCTGATCAGAGTGACAGCCAGAACAAATCTGAGGAGCAGGTTCATATGAGTGAGGGCACTAGTCCCTCTAGCAACTCTGATGAGGGTAGCAGGAGCACCCCAAGCAACTTGCCTAAGGCTGCCACTAGAGCTAGCAAGAAGAGAACTTCTGACTCAGAGGATGAGGACTATGTGGCAGAGGAGGAAGCCACATCTAAGAAGAAGGTGCTCAAGAAAGAATATGGGTCAGCTGCAGCCATCAAGCCTGGAATGCATAAAAAGGCACCTGCAAGGAGAGTTCCTACTTCTAAGCCTAGGAAGGCTGTAACTGAAGAAACCATGAAGTATACCATGGAATCTGAAGAGGAAGCAAGTGGCCAAGATAAGAAGAAGAAGAGAGCCAGAACCACTACTGCCAGAGTTCTTGGCAAACCCTCCATGAGGAGAGACTTTGAGGGAGAAGAAGAAGAGGTTGCTGCACCAGCACCCAAGGCACAGAAGCTTATGGGTGATGCCATAAGGACAGGGGCTACTTCATCTAAGCCCAAGGAAGCACCCAAAGCTGCCTCCAAGCCCAAGAGTGCACCTAAGAGGAACACCAGGAATATATCTGCTGCTGAAAAGAACAAGGCCCCAGTGCCTGATATTGCTGAAGAAGAAGAAGAAGGACAAGTTCTCAGGAAGCTCAAGCCCAAGATCCCAGACCACAATGATGCTCATCCTGTGGCTGAGGACATGAAAATTAGAAGAGATTCAGGGTTGAGGAAGTGGAGAGAAGCAGATCCATATGCTTCAAGGAGAAGAACTGCTGTGGATTACAGGTTTCACACCAAGGAACAACAAGATTTCTATGAGACAGTACTGCTAGATAAGAAGCCCATAGTGTGTGACATGAGATGGGTTGACTGGGAATATATCAAGGAGAACGAAGAACACTATCCTGGAGTGTATGGCAGCTTCAGTGCTTTTGGAGTTGCAGACTTTGTTGGGAAAAAGCTCACAAAGTGGAATGAGGAGCTCATTATGCAATTCTACTCCACAGCACATTTCTATCCAGATGACATGATAGTTTGGATGTCAGAAGGCACTAGATATCAGTCTACAGTTGCTGAATGGGCACAGCTGATCAATGCCCCAGAAGAGCAGGAAGATGACTTGGATATCTATGCCAAGAAGAAGATGGATCACAATTCCATGTCAAATATGTACAAGGAGATCCCAAACAAAGCACTTGAAACCTTCAAGTTTGGCTCAGTGCACTTCCTTCTGTCAGGGCTGCCCACTATCAACTGGATTCTAAGGCACACTCTCTTGCCCAAGTCAGGTGATCACAAGATGATCCGAGGCCATGCAATAAACTTGCTTCACATATTTGATGTGCCACAGAAATTCAAAGTGATGAGCCTCATGGTAGAAACCATTAAGAGGACAGCAGCTGATCAGAAGAGGAGTTGTGGATATGCCCCACAAATTCAGGAGTTGATTAACTCAAAGATGGGCACAGACACATACCTGCTGGATAAGGAACACCTGCCCATCCATCCAGATTTTGAGGACAATCAAGTTGTCATGAATGAGAATGAACCATCATCTGCACATGCACAAGCAAAGAGGGAGAAGGCAAAAATGGAGAAAGCTGCCAAGATGCCAACTCAAGAGGAGGCATCTGAGTACTTCTTGAAGAACAAGCAGGAGCAGCTCAGTTACCTGATAGCATCCACTCTGAGAATTGAGAAAGGACTAGCCACCCTGAATCGAAACCAAGAGATCCTCGAAAGAATCATGGAACAAAATTTATATGACCTAGATGTGAAAGTAACTGTGATTCAGTCTGCCGTGGAGCAATTACAGGATGATATGCAGGAGAGGAAGGGCAAGACCACAACTGATGCATTTGCCAGAGTGCCCAGAGCTCAGAGATCGTCTGCAGTGCTAGTTCCTGAAACCAGAGCCACCACTTCTGCACCAGCTACAGCTTCAGTTCCACCAGCTCCAGCTCCTACCCTAGCAGATCCAACCACTTCTACTGAAGCCTTCGTCCTTGGCGTCATCCGGACTCCACCAACTGAAGACCAAGCCTGAGAGTCGTTTAGTGCTATGCATTTTCTGTGAACTTTTTGGTAACTTGTTGCCAAAGGGGGAGAAAAATGTATAGATCTTAGGCTTCGAGAGAGACAGTTTGGATTTGTTCTCTCTTGTCTTCTTGGTTGAAACTTTATTTGCTTTTCAGTGCTTGAGATACTATGCCTTAATCTGTGAGACATTGATGATCATGTGTTTGATCATAAGCTACACTTAATGCTTGTTGGATGTTATTAACATTTTATTCTTATTTTGATCATTCACTTTGCTTGGTGATGAGTGCATGTATTTAATTCTTATCATTTTGAGCGCTCCACCAAGAGGTATGTGACATGGAAGAGTAACCCATGATCCTAACTCATTGTGCATTTGTAGTCCAAAGCAAATCTTAAAATATGCACAAATTTAGGGGGAGCTCTTGCTTATCACATACTTCTCAAAGCGACGATATATTTCATTCTTATTATCATTTGTCGAACCTTTGATCTATATGTTGTCATCAATTACCAAAAAGGGGGAGATTGAAAGTGCAACTATCCCTGGGTGGTTTTGGTAATTCCTAACAACATATAGCTCATTGAGCTAACATTATTCCAAGATTAATATTTCAGGAAAAGCTCAATGGATGGCATAGCATGGATGAGGAAAGTGGATCCCTCAAAATTATAAGGACAAAGGATTGGCTCAAACTTCAAGATCAAGACTCTACATTTTATATTTTAGTGATCCAAGATCACATTGAGTCTATAGGACAAGCCAATACTATCAAGGAGGGATGGGGTGTTGCTTAATGAGCCTCTTGCTTCACGTGCTTAGTGATATGCTCCAAAACCCTCAACTATCTTCCCACATCCACATTTGACCTAAGCCAAAAATCAAACTCGGCCTCACCGATTCTTTCTATCCGGCGCCACCGAGTTTCACTTGTCATAGCCACTGCCACAAACCCTAGCAATTCGGTCTCATCGATAGGGATCTCGGTCTTACCGAGATGGGATTGCAATTTCTCTGTTTCCCTTCGTAACGTTTCGGTCTAACCGAAGTGAGCGATCGGTCCCACCGAGATTGCAATGTAAACTCACTGTTTCCTTTTCGTAACATTTCGGTCTCACCAAAAAGAGAGAATCGGTCCCACCGAGTTTACCTGACCAACTCTCTGGTCACCGAGTTTGTGTAATCGGTCACACCGAGATTATGTTATGCCCAAACCCTAACCATATCGGTCCTACCGAGTTGCATCTCAGTCCCACTGAAAATCCTAACGGTCACTAGGTTTGCTAAAATCGGTCCGACCGAGTTTAACGATTCGGTCCCACCGAGTTTGGTAGATTGTGTGTAACGGTTAGATTTTGTGTGGAGGCTATATATACCCCTCCACCCACTCTTCATTCGTGGAGAGAGCCATCAGAACACATCTACACTTCCAATACACATGTTATGAGAGAGAACCACCTACACTTGTGTTGAGCTCAAGATATTCCATTCCTACCATATGAATCTTGATCTCTAGCCTTCCCCAAGTTGCTTTCCACTCAAATCTTCTTTCCACCAAATCCAAATCCTGTGAGAGAGAGTTGAGTGTTGGGGAGACTATCATTTGAAGCACAAGAGCAAGGAGTTCATTATCAACACACCATTTGTTACTTCTTGGAGAGTGGTGTCTCCTAGATTGGCTAGGTGTCACTTGGGAGCCTCCGACAAGATTGTGGAGTTGAATCAAGGAGTTTGTAAGGGCAAGGAGATCGCCTACTTCGTGAGGATCTACCGCTAGTAAGGCAAGTCCTTCGTGGGCGACGGCCGTGATGGAATAGACAAGGTTGCTTCTTCGTGGACCCTTCGTGGGTGGAGCCCTACGTGGACTCGCGCAACCATTACCGTCCGTGGGTTGAAGTCTCCATCAACGTGGATGTACGATAGCACCACCTATCGGAACCACGCCAAAAACATTCGTGTCCCCAATTGCGTTTGAATCCTCCAAACCCTTCCCTTTACATTCTTGCAAGTTGCATGCTTTACTTGCCGCTGCTCATATACTCTTTTGCATGCTTGCTTGAATTGTGTGGAGATTGCTTGACTTGTACTAAGATAGCTAAAATCTGCCAAGAACTAAAATTGGGAAAAGGCTAGATTTTTATTTGGTCAAGTAGTCTAATCACCCCCCTCTAGACATACTTCCGATCCTACAATCATTTAATTTAGTAAGATGTGCCACAACAGTTTCAGATTCATAGCCATAAAAAGGATCAGACTCAACCAAAGTAATTATATCAGGGTCGACAGGGAATTCAGAATCCTTATCAGTAACAAAAAATAGGTGAAGTAGCGTAAGCAGGATCATATTTCATTCTAGCATTCAGAGATTTTTGTTTCAGCTTAACAAATAATTTCTTAAGATCGCTTCTATCATTGCAAGCAAGAAAGTCTCTAGCAGTTTCTTCATCCATAACATAACCCTCAGGCACAACAGGCAATTCATATCTAGGTGGAGAATCTTCATCATCACTTTCATAAATATTATCAGTTTCAATAATTTCATTCTCTCTAGCCCTAGCAAGTTGTTCATCAAGAAATTCACCAAGTGGCACAGTAGTATCAAGCATAGAAGTAGTTTCATCATAAGTATTATGCATAGCAGAAGTGGCATCATCAATAACATGCGACATATCAGAATTAATAGCAGAAGCAGGTTTAGGTGTCGCAAGGTTACTCAAAACAGAAGGTGAATCAAGTGCAGAGCTAGATGGCAGTTCCTTACCTCCCCTCGTAGTTGAGGGATAAATTTTTTGTTTTCTCGTCTTTCACGTTCTTCATAGTGACCAGCAGATATAAATCCCGAGTAACTCAAAGAACAGAGCAATGCTCCCTAGCAACGACGCCAGAAAATAGTCTTCATAACCCACAAGTATAGGGGATCGCAACAGTTTTCGAGGGTAGAGTATTCAACCCAAATTTATTGATTCGACACAAAGGGAGCCAAAGAACATTCTCAAATATTAGCAGTTGAGTTATCAATTCAACCACACCTGGATAACTTAATATCTGCAGGAAAGTATTTAGTAGCAAAGTAATATGATAGTAACGGTAACAGTAGCAAAAGTAATATTTTTGGGTTTTGTAGTGATTGTAACATTAGCAATGGAAAAGTAAATAAGCGGAGAACAATATGTGAAAAGCTCGTAGGCATTGGATCAGTGATGGAGAATTATGCCGGATGTGGTTCATCATGTAACAGTCATAACATAGGGTGACACAGAACTAGCTCCAATTCATCAATGTAATGTAGGCATGTATTCCGAATATAGTCATACGTGCTTATGGAAAAGAACTTGCATGACATCTTTTGTCCTACCCTCCCGTGGCAGCGGGGTCCTAACGGAAACTAAGGGATATTAATGCCTCCTTTCAATAGAGTACCTGACCAAAGCATTAACACATAGTGAATACATGAACTCCTCAAACTACAGTCATCACCGGGAGTGGTCCCGGTTATTGTCACTTCGAGGTTGCCGGATCATAACACATAGTAGGTGACTATAGACTTGCAAGATAAGATCAAGAACTCACATATATTCATGAAAACATAATAGGTTCAGATCTGAAATCATGGCACTCGGGCCCTAGTGACAAGCATTAAGCATAGCAAAGTCATAGCAACATCAATCTCAGAACATAGTGGATACTTGGGATTAAACCCTAACAAAACTAACTCGACTACATGATAAATCTCATCCAACCCATCACCGTCCAACAAGCCTACGATGGAATTACTCGTGCACGGTGGTGAGCATCATGAAATTGGTGATGGAGGAAGGTTGATGATGACGATGGCGAAGAATTCCCCTCTCCTTAGCCCCGAACGGACACCAGATCAGCCCTCCCGAGAGAGATTAGGGCTTGGCGGCGGCTCCGTATCGTAAAACGCCATGAATCCTTCTCTCTGGTTTTTTTCTTCCCGAACACGAATATATAGAGTTGGAGTTGAGGTCGGTGGAGCACCAGGGGGCCCACGAGGCAGGGGGCGCGCCCTGGGGGCGCAGGCGCGCTTCCCACCCCCGTGGACAGGGTGTGGGCCCCTGGCCTTGATTCTTTCGAAAATATTTTTTATAATTTCCAAAAATAATCTCCGTGAAGTTTCAGGTCATTCCAAGAACTTTTGTTTCTGCACAAAAATAACACCATGGCAATTCTGCTGAAAACATCATCAGTCCGGGTTAGTTCGATTGAAATCATGCAAGTTAGAGTCCAAAACAAGGGCAAAAGTGTTTGGAAAAGTAGATACGACGCAGACGTATCAAGTACCGCCGTCAACGAGGGTCTTGGTGACCTGGAAGTTGCTGATGATGGGAGAGCAGAGCATCGGGAGGTCGCCGACAGTTGCCGCGCACTTGAGCTGGTCCGCTGAGCTGAAGGTGACAGCGCATTTGGACCACCTGAGTGGGTGCATGGCTTCGAGCCTGGTGAGAGCCGCGCCCACTTCTCGGGAGAACTACTTGAAGAGGCGCTGAGAGGCTGGGGCCTACGCACCGCCCAAGATGCAGGCGATGGCGCGAGGCTCCTGGAAGCCCCCAGCCCCCTCGTCCTGGTCCTCGTTCCTTCTGGGTGGTGGTGGCAGAGGAGGAAGTCCAGCCATGCCTTGAGGACGGTCCTCACGAGGCTGGTCCCTCCAGGTGCCCTCGCGAGGCTGGTTGTGCCAGCGGTCCTCACAAGGCTGATCGCGCCACTCCTGGCGGGGGCCGCGGTCGTCCCAGCGTCCTCCTGTTCGGCCTCCTCCATAGTTGTAGCCTTGGTCATTGCGCTCGTGGCGTCGGCCGAAGCGACCGTCATGGATGGCCCTGAGCTCCTGGCAATCGTTGGTGTTGTGGCTGTGCACGTTGTGGAAGGCGCAGAACGGGTGGCTGCACGTGGATGACTCTGGGTGGTCGCGGCCACGCATCACCTCTGACTCGGCCGCGAGCACGACTGCTCCCTTGCGTTTCACGTCCTTGACCTTGGCCTGCTTGTCTTCTGGGTCTGTGATAACCCACAAGTATAGGGGATCGCAACAGTTTTCAAGGGTAGAGTATTCAACCCAAATTTATTGATTCGACACAAGGGGAGCCAAAGAACATTCTCAAATATTAGCAGTTGAGTTATCAATTCAACCACACCTGGATAACTTAATATCTGCAGCAAAGTATTTAGTAGCAAAGTAATATGATAGTAACGGTAATAGTAGCAAAAGTAATATTTTTGGGTTTTGTAGTGATTGTAACATTAGCAATGGAAAAGTAAATAAGCTGTCGTGGAATTGTCACGACAGATGTCCTTAGTGTCAGGACTTAGTCGCGAGGCCAACGCATCTATGTGGTAGCTTGAGAGGGGTTGAGTGGGACAAGAGACGCAGGGCGGATCAACACGCATGACAAGGGTTTAGACAGCTTCGGGCCGCGGGAAATATCATCGGGTAAAAACCCTACATGCTGTTTGAGGCTAGGTCTCATTATCATCACGGGGGAGACGCCGTAAACCGGCTCTTTGTGTCTAGCCCTAGAGATTGTTTCTTCTTGCTTGTAGCTTCTTCCTCTTTGGGGAGCCTTGCCCCTCCTTATATATGTTGAAGGGGCGGTTTACATGTGGAGTCCTATTAGGATTAGGACTAGTCTATCTCTAATACAAACCGGATATAAGTCCAGGTCTTAACTCCTTGTAAGACAAATATTCCTCATGCCTTTCCTCTTAAACCGGCCCACCATTAAACGTGAACCGGCCTTCTGGGCCTTGGGCCTTGTCATCTGTTTGTCCCGCACGCCGGATCACCAGTGAGTCATAGTGACCACGTGGGTTGCTTGTAAACCGCCAGGTCGGGACGGGTCGCTAGTAAACCGCCAAGTGTCAGCGGGGTCTTCAGATAAACCGCCAAGTCCGGCCGGGTTAACTTCCGGCCGGTTTACACCGCGGGGTATATCCCCGACATTAGCCCCCCAGTTTAATTTGGATTTATCCATGTTAAACTGATCCTGTAAAACACATACAAGAACAAATTTGATAGATTATGCTCCGGGTTAAGAATTCTTGTAAACCGACATCTGATCATCCTTAATTCCTTGCCATTTCCTTCTTCTAGAAAATCCAAGTCAATAAGCCAGCTTCATACTCAATTTGCTGATATTGGTTTCTCACAGAGAAATATTATGAAGAATAATCCACTTGAGTCGGCTTCCAAAGCGCCGGATTAAGAAATATGGGTCTTGAAATACTCATCTGATATTCAACTGGTTTGAAGATGCAGAACTTGCCGGTTTATCATTGCCAAAAACTGTCGGGTTATAAAAACTAATAATTCCGGGTCATGATTGTTGCAGACACCGGTTCATGATTGTTGCCAATGCCGGTTCATGATTATTGATGACGCCGGGTTGCAGCCACAGGGTCATAATGATTCTTGACACCGGGTCAATCTAGTTTGCTCAAACAGAGAATTTGAAAATATTTCTTCGATAATAATATAATACCTGTAGCCCCCAAGTCTTGAGCAGAACAAAGTGATGGCTTAAGACTTGCTTCATTATAAATACTGCCACTTTCGAAGAAACCCATGTAGTTCATCCCAGTCATTAGTAAAAACTGAATACTCCATATTATGCAGCCCCCAAGTGTCGGGTTGTCATGCTTGCAGCAACCTGGGACTTGTAATTGACTGATGCCCATAAAACTTCAACCAATGTAGCCCCCAAGGGTCAGGTCGTTATGCAATAAGGCCAATAAAAATGAGTTTGCATTAGCCCCCAAGTGTCATGGTGCATGCTTGCAGCGACATGAGACTTGCATGTAATCTCAATTTGAATAATGTAGCCCCCAAGTGCCGGGTCGTAAGCCTGCAACGACTCGGGACTATTCCTTCCATTGTAGAATAAATCATATCCTTTGATAAAATAATAGCCATTGCGCTAAAGCGACTTTGAAAACCTCAATAATACTGGTTATTAATAACCATAATAAAATCCAGCCATGTTGGCTTTTCAAGATAATATAAATAATATACCCAATGATTTATAAGCGCATGATTCCAATGGCGCAATCCAAATATATACTGGCGACTGATAGTCCAAAGCCAGGCCGGGTTAATAAACACCGAATTATAAGTGATTATGCACTGACAACTTGTAGTTGAAAGTCAAGCCGGGTTAAAGAACACCGGGTTAATTTGATGACTGATAGTCATGCCGGGTCGAGAGACGACGGTTCAACATAAAATTTATCAAAAGAGAAAATTCTTGACAAAGGCAAATAAAACCGTGTAGTCGAGGCTTTTCAAGGGCTGCCAGGCCCAAATTCGAGGCTTTTCATGGGCTGCCAGGCCGCTGAGTTAAACCATTTGACAAAGCCTTTTAAGATGGGCCTCCAACTAACCAATCGTCGTTTTAACTTTGACAAGTTCAGGGTCTCAGTGAGAGTAACTTTCAAACGTTCGGCGGGTCATGCCAGGATTACCTGGATAGGAGTGGCTTACTTGATGAAGGCAGGTTAACCCGGGGTTTTAGGTGAATACACCAGGCTTCCAAGCCGTGGGTCGATACCCGGTTACAAGGGTCCTTTCAAACTCTTTGGTATTTTACGCAAAGAGCCCCCAAGTAACTTTGTGAGCTGTGCTCAATGGGTGCCTATGTTTGAGTTGTGCTTTAGCAACAATACTCTCTTTGGCCCCTTGGGTGTGAAGCTCCCAAGCTTTGTTGTGGCGTGATAGCCAGATTAATGGACAGAATTCCGCTTTGTAAGCTGAAGCCCCCATGTAACCAATAATATGATAAGCCAATAAGGTGGGATACCCATGTTTGAACCGTGCATCATGGCAATAGGTCCACTTCGGCAACCTTTAACTTTTTACAAGAGATAAATTCTTCTTGAACCAGGATTTTGAACCGGATATTGAGAGCTTCAAAGCTTTATGGGAGAACAAACTTCCCTTAAACCGGATTGCAAACCGGAATCTTCATTTTCAGCTGGAAATTTTCTGACAGCCTTTCAACTCGAACTTCCGAGAAGTTAATTCCTTTTTTAAACCGGACATTTTGAAACCGGATTTGAGCGCTTCAGAGCTTTGTGGGAGATAGATTTCCCTTTCTGATGACCCAGAACTTCTTCACTGAGCCGGGATTTTTTCATATACTTTTTGAGCCGGAAATTCTCTGACGGCCTTTAAATTTTCATCAATATAGCCGTAGCCTCCGGGACCGGGTTATCTTTCCCTCCATCGTCGTGAGCTGAAACTGGCAAGATTTGCCGAGTCATGTCATCGTAGCCCCCGAGTCTCAAGGTGACTCGAGGAGTTGGCTTGAGATTCTCCATATTGAACCGTGATATAAACCGGCATAAGTTGGAGATCATTGGTGTTAATAGCACGATGTGAATCCACAGAAGGTTGAGGTGACTGCGGCGGGTTATAAATGGTCCCGTATGAGCCGTGTCAGCAACTCGGCCAATGGTTCCTTCCAACTGGTTGTTTGAAGATAACCAAACTGTAGTGGCGGCGACTTGTGCACATGTCCATTGAGCCATCCAGAGCAGACGGCGGTTGATGATAATTTGCCTCCAAATTGTTGAAAGAAAACCGGGCTACCCAAGCAGTGACTTGCTCATACTCAAGAAACAGCTCATGCAGACAGGTGCGGCCTGGTGTGTTGACGTAGACCAGACCGCAAGGTCGGCAGCGTAAGCGCTTCTCGGCAGTGAATAATTGTCCCAATGTACCTGGATGACAGATGATCTTGTCGTCTCTGCCATCAACATGGAACAAAAAATATTTAAAGAGAGTATAATAGTTCTCGGAGGAATTTAAAGTACATTGAAAAAATAAATACGGTGGATAGCACCTGATATTCAGCGCCAAGGTTGATGATGATTTCTGGATCCTTACGTAAGAAGCAGTACTGATAGTACTATACAATGCCCCACTAACAATAGCCTTTGTAGTCTGTGTTTTTTTAGACAACCCCTCCAATCAGTCTCCTCTTATCCAACACTCCCCCCTTCCCTGTTTCCTTCAGGTGGCGTCAGGTGCACGAGGTCAGAAGGCAGGATGACTCGGCGGCCAAAGCGGAGGAGGCGAATCCAAGGTGCGGCGACGCGGGTCGCGGGGGTGGCTCAGATGCGAGCGCACGCGCTTGGTGGAGGCGCGCGGTCACTGCGCCAGCCGGCGGGTCAGCGGGGCGGTTTTAGGCGCCCGGCAAGCCAGCGGTGACGGGGGCGGCCTGGAACAACAGCCAGCCGGAGGTGAAGCGGCAGGGATTTGAAGCAGGCAACTTTGAGCGGCGGGTCGGAGTAGACACAGGGCGGCTGGCGCTTTGGGGACGCACCAAGGGCGCCGGTTCACTGGCAGCGAGACGAGCAGGGCCGGCACACGGGGCTTGGGATCCGGGTCGCCTGAGTGGAGGCGCAGCGCAAAGGGCCGTGGCGGTTTGTGTGTCGATGCCCTGGCGGTTTGTGGAATGGGCGGAAACATAACAATGCGGGAGCAGCCGGTGCAGAATAAGCTGGCGCCGCGGCAGAACAGCAGCAGGTTACTACAGAGCGGCGGTTCAAGGAAGTATGCCGCGGCTTGAGCATCCGCACGAGGCCAGTGACTCGGCGAGGTGAATCGGCGCTGGTGGCTGGTGACCCGCGGCGAGGCCAGTGACCCGGCGAGGGCGATTCGACAGCAGGGTCGTGGATATTCGATTTGGAGTCTCCTGGTTGCTCCTCGGCCGCGTTTATGTTCCGCCCGGTTCCTTCCATGGCGCACCGCGGCTCCAGGCGAGTCAAACTTCGGGAATGGCGGCGATGAGGCCGGGTCAACTTGACCTGGCGGCGGTTCAACACCGAGACGGCAGCTCAATGATATGGCCGCGGCGGGCCACGGGAGGCTGTAGAGGCTCCGTTCACAGTCCGGCTCCAGAGTTGTGGTGGCAGCGCGCAGGAAGGGCGGTGGCTCAAAAGCAGCAGCTCGGAGACGGCGCACAGCGAAGGCGGCCTGCAGCGACGGCTCGGCGATTTGAGGCAGCCCCGGGAGGCCCATTGTAGAGGAGGGCAACGTGGAGGCGGATGGCGACCCGACGTGCGGCGGCTCAGGGTGCCGAGAGACCATGGGAGACGGCAACTGTGGCAGCAGCTCGGGGGCGCTGATGGGTCACGGCCCCGGCGGTTCAACAATGGCGACCGCGACCGTGGCGGCGAATTGGCTCAGTAGCACGGAGGTCCTGTGGCGGCGAATTGGCTCAGTAGCACGCCCGGTCCGAAGCGAACGGCAGGGCGAGGCCGTGAAGGCAAGATCGATTCCCATCGTCTGACTTTGCTATCCTGGTGTCTTGTCTTTTTTTTTTGCGAGACTGGTGTCTTGTCTTTACTTGCATATTACCCCCAACATCTAGCACCGGTCGAAAGTGCAGACCGGTGGCGGTTTGACGACGGGCGGCTACCGAGGCCAAATCCAATCCGTTGTAATCTCCCCTGATGGATCCCCTTTCTTTGATGGGTCTTTGATAACCACGGGCAAAACTCACGTCAATCATTCCTTCTGGTATTTTTCCTTGTACACATGCAGCAATCAGAATTTTGACAAGAATAAAGATCGATTTGTCCTCAACTGATGTAGCCGGAGATGCACTGGTATCCGTAATCTTTGGATGCGATAAAACAGTGCTCTAGTCTGTATTTTTGAGTGGACAACCCAATTAGTACTTGGCCTCATGCCTTTAGCCGAGTGATTTGATCAGTAACGTGAGCCCGGGGCTATATAGCGACTCGGAGGCGGAGGTGGGCCAAGGCAGCCAGTGACCCGAGGCCGCACCCGCGGTCACAAGCTGACAGCCGCGGCGGAGGCAAGCCACCGGCTCGATGCAAGACACGGGCGGGTCAACGGAGGAGCCCGAGTCCAAGGACAAACTCACCCCCGGATTGTGGCCTCTTTTTTTTAAACCGGACAAATAGTAGTTGATCTACTCCAATTAGTCTTAACCTAGTGCCAGCAGCAGCCATCGATCCATTGGTTTGACTGATCGCCACCTACGTGTGAGGCGGCAACAAAACCCTAGCTTTTCACCGGGTTATCCTTGAGACCTGGCAGTTTCAACTTGATAAACTCAGAGTTAATATGAATCCTTCCGTGCGAACTTTCCCTGACCCAAATATTCGCGAGCTTCTTGATCCTTTGAAGTGATCCCTCCAAGAACTCAACACCACCGTGCGCAGCCCCACGGTGGGCGTCAACTGTCGTGGAATTGTCACGGTAGATGTCCTTAGTGTCAGGACTTGGTCGCGAGGCCAACGCATCTATGTGGTAGCTTGAGAGGGGTTGGGTGGGACAAGAGACGCAGGGCGGATCAACACGCAAGACAAGGGTTTAGATAGCTTCGGGCCGCGGGAAATATCATCCGGTAAAAACCCTACATGCTGTTTGAGGCTAGGTCTCATTATCATCACGAGGGAGACGCCGTAAACCGGATCTTTGTGTCTAGCCCTAGAGATTGTTTCTTCTTGCTTGTAGCTTCTTCCTCTTTGGGGAGCCCTGCCCCTCCTTATATATGTTGAAGGGGCGGTTTACATGTGGAGTCCTATTAGGATTAGGACTAGTCTATCTCTAATACAAACCGGATATAAGTCCAGGTCTTAACTCCTTGTAAGACAAATATTCCTCATGCCTTTCCTCTTAAACCGACCCACCATTAAACGTGAACCGTCCTTCTGGGCCTTGGGCCTTGTCATCCGTCTGTCCCGCACGCCGGATCACCAGTGAGTAGTAGTGACCACGTGGGTTGCTTGTAAACCGCCAGGTCGGGACGGGTCGCTAGTAAACCGCCAAGTGTCAGCGGGGTCTTCAGATAAACCGCCAAGTCCGGCCGGGTTAACTTCCGGCCGGTTTACACCGCGGGGTATATCCCCGACATAAGCGGAGAACAATATGTGAAAAGCTCGTAGGCATTGGATCAGTGATGGAGAATTATGCCGGATGCGGTTCATCATGTAACAGTCATAACATAGGGTGACACAGAACTAGCTCCAATTCATCAATGTAATGTAGGCATGTATTCCGAATATAGTCATACGTGCTTATGGAAAAGAACTTGCATGACATCTTTTTTCCTACCCTCCCGTGGCAGCGGGGTCCTAACGGAAACTAAGGAATATTAATGCCTCCTTTTAATAGAGTATCGGACCAAAGTATTAACACATAGTGAATACATGAACTCCTCAAACTACGGTCATCACCGGGAGTGGTCCCGGTTATTGTCACTTCGGGGTTGCCGGATCATAACACATAGTAGGTGACTATAGACTTGCAAGATAAGATCAAGAACTCACATATATTCATGAAAACATAACAGGTTCAGATCTGAAATCATGGCACTCGGGCCCTAGTGACAAGCATTAAGCATAGCAAAGTCATAGCAACATCAATCTCAGAACATAGTGGATACTAGGGATTAAACCCAAACAAAACTAACTCGACTACATGATAAATCTCATCCAACCCATCACCGTCCAGCAAGCCTACGATGGAATTACTCACGCACGATGGCGAGCATCATGAAATTGGTGATGGAGGAAGGTTGATGATGAAGATGGCGACGAATTCCCCTCTCCGGAGCCCCGAACGGACTCTAGATCAGCCCTCCCGAGAGAGATTAGGGCTTGGCGGTGGCTTCGTATCATAAAACGCGATGAATCCTTCTCTCTGGTTTTTTTCTCCCTGAAGAAGAATATATAGAGTTGGAGTTGAGGTCGGTGGAGCACCAGGGGGCCCACGAGGCAGGGGGCGCGCCCTGGGGGGCAGGCTCCCACCCCCGTGGACAGGGTGTGGGCCCCCTGGCCTTAATTCTTTTCCAAATATTTTTTATTATTTCCAAAAATAATCTCCGTGAAGTTTCAGGTCATTCCAAGAACTTTTGTTTCTGCACAAAAATAACACCATGGCAATTCTGCTGAAAACATCGTCAGTCCGGGTTAGCTCCCTTGAAATCATGCAAGTTAGAGTCCAAAACAAGGGCAAAAGTGTTTGGAAAAGTAGATACGACAGAGACGTATCAAGCACCGCCGTGAACGAGGGTCTTGGTGACTTGGACGTTGCTGATGATGGTAGAGCAGAGCATCGGGAGGGCGCCGACAGTTGCCGCGCACTTGAGCTGGTCCGCTGAGCTGAAGGTGACAACACATTTGGACCACCTGAGTGGGCGCGTGGCTTCGAGCCTGGTGAGAGCCGCGTTCACTTCTTGGGCGAACTGCTTGAAGAGGCGCTGAGAGGCTGGGGCCTATGCACCACCCAAGATGCAGGCGATGGCGCGAGGCTCCTGGAAGCCCCACAACCCCCTCGTCCTGGTCGTCGTTCCTTCTGGGTGGTGGTGGCAGAGGAGGAAGTCCAGCCTTGCCCTGAGGACGGTCCTCACGAGGCTGGTCCCTCCAGGTGCCCTCACGAGGCTGGTCGTGCCAACGGTCCTCACGAGGCTGATCGCGCCACTCCCGGCGGGGGCCGCGGTCGTTCCAGTGTCCTCCTGTTCGGCCTCCTCCATAGCCATAGCCTCGGTCTTTGCGCTCGGGGCGTCGGCCGAAGCGCCCGTCACGGATGGCCCTGAGCTCCTGGCAATCGCTGGTGTTGTGGCTGTGCACATTATGGAAGGCACAGAACGAGTGGCTGCCCGTGGATGACTCTGGGTGGTCGCGGCCGCGCATCACCTCTGGCTCGGCCGCGAGCACGACTACTCCCTTGCGTTTCACGTCCTTGACCTTGGCCTTCTTGTCTTCTGGGTCTGTGATAACCCACAAGTATAGGGGATTCGTAACAGTTTTCGAGGGTAGAGTATTCAACACAAATTTATTGATTCGACACAAGGGGAGCCAAAGAATATTCTCAAGTATTAACAATTGAGTTGTCAATTCAACCACACCTGGATAACTTAGTATCTGCAACAAAGTATTTAGTAGCAAAGTAATATGGAAGTAACGGTAACGATAGCAAAAGTAATATTTCTGGGTTTTGTAGTAATTGTAACAGTAGCAACGGAAAAGTAAATAAGCGAAGAACAGTATGTGAAAAGCTCGTAGGCATTGGATCGGTGATGGAGAATTATGCCGGATGCGGTTCATCATGTAACAATCATAACATAGGGTGACACAGAACTAGCTCCAATTCATCAATGTAATGTAGGCATGTATTCTGAATATAGTCATACATGCATATGGAAAAGGACTTGCATGACATCTTTTGTCCTACCCTCCCGTGGCAGCGGGGTCCTAATGGAAACTAAGGGATATTAAAGCCTCCTTTTAATAGAGTACCGTACCAAAGCATTAACACATAGTGAATACATGAACTCCTCAAACTATGGTCATCACCGGGAGTGGTCCCGATTATTGTCACTTCGGGGTTGCCGGATCATAACACATAGTAGGTGACTATAGACTTGCAAGATAGGATCAAGAACTCACATATATTCATGAAAACATAATAGGTTTAGATCTGAAATCATGGCACTCGGGCCCTAGTGACAAGCATTAAGCATAGCCAAGTCATAGCAACATCAATTTCAGAACATAGTGGATACTAGGGATCAAACCCTAACAAAACTAACTCGATTACATGATAGATCTCATCCAACCCATCACCGTCCAGCAAGCCTATTATGGAATTACTCACGCACGGCAATGAGCATCATGAAATTCGTGATGGAGGATGGTTGATGATGATGACGGCGACAAATTCCCCTCTCTGGAGCCCCGAACGGACTCCAGATCAGCCCTCCCGAGAGGTTTTAGGGCTTGGCGGCGGCTCCGTATCGTAAAATGTGATGAAGCCTTCTCTCTGATTTTTTTCTCCTCCAAAGTGAAAATATGGAGTTGGAGTTGAGGTCGGTGCAGCGTCAGGTGGCCCATGAGGTAGGTGGCGCGCCCAGGGGGACAGGCATGCCCCCCACCCTCGTGGACAGGGTGTGGGCCCCCTGACGTGGATTTTTCTTCCAGTATTTTTTATATTTTCCAAAAAGATGTTCCGTGGTCATTCCGAGAACTTTTGTTTCTGCACATAAATAACACCATGGAAAGTCTGCTGATAACAACGTCAGTCCAGGTTAGTTCCATTTAAATCATGCAATTTAGAGTCCAAAACAAGGGCAAAAGTGTTTGGAAAAGTAGATACGACGGAGACGTATCAACTCCCCCAAGCTTAAACCTTTGCTTGTCCTCAAGCAATTCAGTTGATAAACTGAAAGTGATACTTCTACAAACTCTGTTTGCTCTTGTTGTAAATATTTAAAGCAAGCATTCAAGTTTTCAGCAAAGATTATGACTAACCATATTCACAATAACACTTAGGTCTCATGTTTACTCATGTCAATGGCATAATCAACTAGCGAGCAATAATAATAAATCTCGGATGACAACACTTTCTCAAAACAATCATAATATGATATAATAAGATGGTATCTCGCTAGCCCTTTCTAAGAACGCAAAACATAAATGCAGTGCACCTTTAAAGATCAAGGACTGAGTAGACATTGTAATTCATGGTAAAAGAGATCCAATCATAGTCATACCCAATATAAATTAATAGTAATGGATGTAAATGACAGCTGCGCTCTCCAGCTAGTGCTTTTTAATAAGAGGGTGATGACTCAACATAAAAGTAAATAGATAGGCCCTTCGCAGAGGGAAGCAGGGATTTGTAGAGGTGCTAGAGCTCGATTTTAAAGCATAGATAAATAATATTTTGAGTGGCATACTTTCATTGTCAACATAACAACCAAGAGATGGCTATATCTTCCATGCTACACATATTATAGGCGGTTCCCAAACAGAATGGTAAAGTTTATACTCCCCCTCCACCAACAATTATCAATCCATGGTTTGCTCTAAACAACGAGTGCCTCCAACTAGCAACAGCCCCGGGGGAGTTTTGTTTGCAATTAATTTGATTTGATTTGCATAAAGCATGGGACTGGGCATCCCGGTGACCAGCCATTTTCTCGTGAGTGAGAAGCAGAGTCCACTCCTCTTGAGAATAACCCGCCTAGCATGGAAGATACGGACATCCCTAGTTGATACATGAGCTATTCGAGCATACAAAACAGAATTTCATTTGAAGGTTTAGAGTTTGGCACATACAAATTTATTTGGAATGGCAGGTAGATACCGCATATAGGAAGGTATGGTGGACTCATATCGAATAACTTTGGGGTTTAAGGGATTGGATGCACAAGCAGTATTCCCGCTTAGTACAAGTGAAGGCTAGCAAAAGACTGGGGAGCGACCAACTAGAGAGCGACAACAGTCATGAACATGCATTAAGATTAATAGACATTGAGTACGAGCATGAGTAGGATATAATCCACCATGAACATAAATATAGGCTATGTTGATTTTGTTTCAATTACATGTGTGAACATGTGCCAAGTCAAGTCACTTCAATCATTCAAAGGAGGATACCACCCCACTATACCACATCACAACCATTTTAATAGCATGTTGGCATGCAAGGTAAACCATTATAACTCATAGCTAATCAAGCATGGCATAAGTAACTATAATCTCTAATTGTTATTGCAAACATGTTTATTCATAATAGGCTGAATTAGGAATGATGAACTAATCATATTTACAAAAACAAGAGAGGTCGAGTTCATACCAGCTTTTCTCATCTCAGTCAGTCCATCATATATCGTCATAATTGCCTTTCACTTGCACGACCAAACGATGTGAATAATATTGAGAGTGTACGTGCATTGGACTAAGATGGAATCTGCCAGCATTCAATAAGCAGGCTAAGACAAGGCAATATGGGCTCTTGGTTAAATCAACAATAATGCATATAAGAGCCACTTCAACAATTTAATCATGGTCTTCTCCTATCGACCCCCAAAGAAAAGAAAAGAAATAAAACTATTTACACGGGAAAGCTCCCAACAAGCAAAAGAAGAGCGGGAAATATTTTTGGGTTTTCTTTTAATTATTACTACTACAGCAAGAAAGAAAACTAGCTATAAGCTATTACTAATTGTTTTTGGTTTTTCTTAAGGTTTATCAAACACACAAGAAGAAAGCAAGAAAAATAAAATAAACTAGCATGGATAGTACGATGAAAGAGTATGAGCACCGACATCTAGCAATGAGTGTGTAAACATAAATGTAATGTCAGTGGGAAATACGTACTCCCCCAAGCTTAGGCTTTTGGCCTAAGTTGGTCTATGGACACAGCTGGCCTGGCGGATATCCATAGTAATAGTTGGGGTCGTACTGAGATGCGGCGGCTATCGCCTCCTGAGCTGCTGCATGGCGGCGAGCTGCCTCCGCCCTCCTCTCATACTCGTCTGCCTCCTCTCTGGTAATAACATATCTTCCTTCTGCCTGATAATCAAAGAAGGCAGGAGCAGGGAGAGTAATACGGACAACACACCGTTTGTCAAAGATTAGTTGATACTAGAGAGATGATTCATTCCTCTCGACAAACTAGTGGTGAACCATATCATTAAAGTCTAGGTAAGCAGGAGCAATTCAATATCACCATCACATATGGTTACATCAAGAAACTCAGCTAAGCGGTTTGCATAAATTCCACCGAAGAAATCTCCATTAAATCTATTATTATGCAACCTACGTGCAACAATAGCTCCCAAATTATAAGATTTGTCTCCTGACACAACACTCCTAAGAATACTGAGGTCAGGGACACACATATGACATGCTTCATCTTTACCATTTATGCACCTACCTATGAAGAGAGCAAAATAATGTATAGCAGGAAAATGAATGCTCCCTATGGTAGCTTGTGCTATATCTCTAGATTCCCCCACAGTTATTGAGGGAGTCCTGGATTAGGGGGTGTTCGGGTAGCCAGACTATACCTTCGCCAGACTCCAGGACTATGAAGATACAAGATTGAAGACTTCGTCCCGTGTCCGGATGGGACTTTCCTTGGCGTGGAAGGCAAGCTTGGCGATGCGGATATTCAAGATCTCCTACCTATGTAACCGACTCTGTGTAACCCTAACCCTATCCGATGTCTATATAAACCGGAGGGTTGTAGTCCGTAGGACGATCATCTTCATACACAATCATACCATAGGCTAGCTTCTAGGGTTTAGCCTCCTTGATCTCGTGGTAGATCTACTCTTGTACTACCCATATCATCAATATTAATCAAGCAGGAGTAGGGTATTACCTCCATCAAGAGGGCCCGAACCTGGGTAAAAACATCGTGTCCCTTGTCTCCTGTTACCATCCGGCCTTGACGCACAGATCGGGACCCCCTACCCGAGATCCGCCGCTTTTGACACTAACATTGGTGCTTTCATTGAGAGTTCCTCTGTGTCGTCGCCTTTAGGCCCGATGGCTCCTTCGATCATCAACAACGATGAGGTCCAGGGTGAGATTTTTCTCCCCGGACAAATCTTCTTCTTCGGTGGCTTCGCTCTGCGGGCCAATTCGCTTGGTCACCTGGAGCAGATCGAAAGCTACGCCCCTGGCCGTCAAGTCAGGTTTGAAAGCTTAAACTACACGGCTGATATCTGCGGAGACTTGATCTTCGACGGGTTCGAGCCACAGCCAAGTGCGCCGCACTATCTCGAGGGGCACGATCTAGCTCTGCCTCCGAACAGTGTCCTGGAGGCCGCACACGCACCAGTTCCGACCCTTAATTCGGAGCCTATTGCGTCAATCGAGGATGAGCGGTTGGACGTCGCCTCGGGGGCTGCGATCTCAAAGGCGATCGAGCCGAACGCCAGCCCCGCACTCTGCGTGACCCGTGACTCTGAGGGTCCGGACTCTTCTCCGGACTCCGAACCCCCCGTGCCCCTACCAATCGAATCCGATTGGGCACCCATAATGGAGTTCACCGCCGCGGACATCTTTCAGCACTCACCTTTTGGCGACATCCTGAATTCTCTCAAGTCTCTCTCTTTATCAGGAGAGCAGTGGCCGGATTACGGTCAGCAAGGATGGGATACGGACGATGAAGATTTTCAAAGCCCACCCACCACCCACTTTGTAGCCACCGTGGACAACCTAAACGACGTGCTCAACTTCAACTCCACAGACATCGACAGCATGGATGACGATGCAGGAGATACCAATGAACCAACGCCCATAGGGCATTGTACAACCACCTTATCTCATGATGTGTACATGGTGGATATCCCTAAAGGAAGTGACAACGAGGAAAAAGGGGATTGAACGGGAGATGGACCCCCCGGAAAGCAATCAAAGCGTCGGCATAAACGCCAACCCAAGCCCCGCCTCAATAAAAACCCAGCCTTAGAGCGGGACAAGCCGGTAGGCGACGAGCAGGCCCTAGAGCAGCCGTCCGAACAGGGCAACACGGATAGAGAAACCGAAACTCCCTCCCCCGGCGAAAACGGCATTCCAGACGACCTTACGCCGGATAAATCCATGGAGCAGAAGAGTCTCCACAAGAGGCTCGTTGCAACTGCACGCAGCCTGAAAAAGCAGAAGCGGAAGCTAAAGACAGCGGAGTATGCACTCCAGATTAGATGGAGTAAAGTAATCAACACCGCAGATAAATACGGCGACAGGCGCCGTACTAAAAGCTATCCGAAGAGAAAGCTACTGCCTGAATTCGACGAAGAGGCCGTAGAGCCCTTGCATTCAAAAAATAAAAAAAGCCGCATGGTCGGATAGACAACCCCATAAAGCGGCAAGCGGCGCCGCACTTAAATCGGCATGCGACCCACTCAAGGATTCACATCATGCCCCAGTTCGGTCAATTTATGGGCCAAGGAAGCAAGCTCTCGCAAGCAATACAATAAAGCCATCGTCAGAATCCGGCACACCCGAATACAGGGGCGCCGCACACCCCCTATGTTTCACCGATGAGGTTCTGGACTATGAATTTCCAACGGGATTCAAACCCGCAAACATAGAGGCATACGATGGAACAACAGACCGTGGAGTCTGGATCGAGGACTATATCCTCCACATACATATGGCCAGAGGAGATGATCTCCACGCCATCAAATATTTACCCCTCAAGCTTAAAGGTCCAGCCCGGCATTGGCTTAAGAGCCTTCCCGAAAACACAATTGGAAGTTGGGAAGAGCTCGAGGATGCTTTCCAAGCAAACTTTCAAGGGACCTATGTCCGCCCTCCGGTTGCAGACGATCTTAGTCACATAACTCAACAGCCCGGAGAATCAGCTCGGCAGTTCTGGAATAGATTCCTCACTAAAAAGAATCAGAATATCGACTTCCAGACGCCGAAGCCTTAGCAGCTTTCAGGCACAATGTCCGAGACAAATGGCTCACCAGACACCTCGGCCAGGAAAAGCCAAGAACAATGGCCGCACTCACAAGCCTCATGACCCGCTTTTGCGAAGGAGACTACAGCTGGTTGGCAAGGCGTAGCCCCAGCAACCCAAGTACATCCCAAATTAGGGATGGAAACGGAAAACCACGATGCAACAAGGATCGTCGCTGGACTAAAGAAAAAAGTCCGAAGAGCACGGCTGTTAATGCCGGATTCAAAGGCTCACAACAAAATCAGACAAAACCACCCCTCCAGGATAACATGGATGATCCGTCCAACTTAAATAGAATCCTGGACAGGATATGTCAGATACACAGTACTCCTGGGAAGCCTGCTAACCATACCCACAGAAATTGTTGGGTTTTCAAACAATCCGGCAGACTCAATGCCGAACACAAGGGGCTCGACACACCAAGCGAAGACGAGGACGAACCCCAGAAGCAGAGCACCAGGAAACAAAAGAACTTCCCACAAGAAGTAAAAACAGTGAACTTACTTCACGTAACAAGACGTGTGGCACCCATAAAGGTATGCACCACACGACCTATCCCCAAGGGGTCCCGCCAGTGGTTGTTAAAACCAATCATCTTTGATCAGCTAGATTATTCTAGAAATATCAAGAATGCAGGCTAGAGTGCCTTGATACTCGATCCAATAATCGGCGGATTCCGGTTTTCAAATGTCCTTATGGACGGCGGCAACGGACTAAACCTGATATATCAGGATACAATCCATCACATGGGGATAAACCCAGAAGGAATCCGCCGCAGCAAAACCTCCTTTCAAGGGGTAGCACCAGGTCCGGACACCCATTGTATGGGTGTTCTCCGGCTCGAAGTTATATTCGGCTCTGCCCATAACTTCCGTCGCGAAAAGATGACCTTCCATGTCGCCCCGTTCTCAAGTCGCTATCAAGCACTACTGGGACGCGAAGCTTTCGCTCGCTTTAACGCAATACCGCATTACGCATCTCTCATGCTTAAGATGCCCGGTCAACGAGGCATCATCTCTTTGAAGGGTAAGCACTAAAGTGCACCTCCCCCAAGCGAAGGACCGTGCGGCCGCTTTGACAGCCCCACAGTAAAAAGGCCTCACCGGCCAAAAAACATCGAAATAGGTCATTACAGACCACGAACGTGGATAGACGAGTTCGGTATAAAATCATCATTAATGCAGGCTTAACAGCCATATACCCCCGCACTAGGGGCTACATGCAGAGACAATAAAGCTCAATTTTACATATTACACTTCATTTATTTTAAACCTTTTTGTTCGGCACGACCCATTTTCAATTTAGTTACTCTTTTTTACAGATGAACGTCGTGCGGCGCCCGTCCAGGATACGGCACAACGGAGACACAGGCGCAGACGTGCAGTAGGGACCCGTCCTAAAGGATTCTTTTTAGATTAAGACCCTGTGTAAACCTTTTTTACTGTCTCTTGTTGCTACACATCCCCTGGTTTTTTCTAATATAACCAAGAAGGAGGCTGGCGTCTTGGCATGTGGCCACGTCAGAATTTTTTGCATGTACCTGGACACTAGGGGCTTTTTTAGCAAGGAGTGTTGTTTCGCCCGCACTCATAAAAGACCGAACACCTTAGGGAGTGTTCGGCGTCGCGAGTTTTGGCATTATATGCATCATCTACGAATCATGTCTTTGGTCAAATGTTGGGTTGCCCGGCTCCTGAGTTCGGCTACCTTACGTTCCGCTCTATCGGCTAAGGTAGCACCAGGAGAACTACTGCGATTGTGCCCCGGTTCGACCGGGCGAGCACCTCAGTAGAGAAAGCCGAAAACTAACTGTCATGATGTAGCGTGAGACTAGTCAGCCACTCGATGACCTATCGGAATCTATCGGATTCCTTCGCTTTAACGAAGGGCCGCTTCCCGGTCAGGCACATACGCGCCCCGAACTCGGGCGAGCGCAGTCGCCACTAATGGGCTACCTAAATAGTCCCACTGTCAAGCTCCTATGGCTAAGTGAAAGTGTTAAAGCATTATAGTCCGGTAGCCTGGCCCGCTGCGCTATCACCTCCTTTGTAGGACCAAGACGTTGGGTTAAGTGTGAAAATGCGTCTTCTGCGAGCAACCCCGCACTATGTGCGTGGGGCTAAAGCCAACGACTGCCATCTTTCAGATTTTATACATATTTTAAACGGCCACACAGGAGGTGTTCACAATACTTGAAGGCACAAGTATAAAAAGGTCACTACAGTTTATCAAAATATTACTTCATCATTACATATGCTATAATAACATAGCATCATTCGAGCACTGCGTCTCTATTATACGAGCGCCTTCAAGGACTTCCTGAAAATAGTGCTCAGAGGACACTCGTATTTTATCCGAATCTTGGGACGCAATAACGGTGGTCTCCATCTCCGCCCAGTATGTCTTGACACCGGCAAGAGCCATCCTTGCACCCTCTATGCACACCGACCTCTTCATTGGAGTAATGTGCGGCACCGCGTCAAGGAATTGCTGCACCAAGCTGAAATAACTCTTCGGCTCCGACCTCCCCGGCCACAGATGACCCATGACGTACTTCATGGCGAGTCCGGACAACCTATTAAGTTCGGCCCATTGAGCCAAACGATCGTCCACTGCCAGTGGACGCTCTGGATTGTGAAATTGCGACCAGAACAACTTTTCCACTTTGCGACCTTTCAGATCTTGAAAGTGTTCGGTCGCATCAGCAGCACTCGCTGCCAAATCCAGATAGGTGTCCTCCACACTCCACATCCGGTCCAACAGAGCAAACTTCGGATCGCAAAATTTTCTTCACAGCATGAAGGGATTTCCAGCCGCAATCTGTTCGGCCTGACGCAGCTCCTCCTTCGCAGCTCTCATCGCAGAGCGCGCGTCCTTGGCATCACCAACGACCTTCTCTAGAACCGTCTGTCTCGCCTGGTCTTCCTTATCAAGAAGTCTGCAACGGTCTGCGGTGCTCTTTAACTTTTCGGCCATCCCGACCATCTCTTCCTTGCTTCGGCAATGAGCAGCCTGTTCGGCTCTCAGCTCTTCAAGGGCTTTCTTGGCAGCCGCATCACTTTTCCTGGCTTGATCTTTAGCTCGGGCAAGTTCTGCCCTAAGATTCTCCACGGCGGCCGCACCATCTGCGTCAAGCACACACATGGTAAGACACTGGCATAAAACTCTTCTTACCTAATGCTGCCCGAGGAATCACATACCTTGAGCCTCATCAAACCGCTTGTTGACAAGCACGATGTCGGCATCTGCCACGTCCAGTTGCCGCTTTAGTTCGGCGAAACCAGCAGTTCGGCTTGATTCCGGACACCCTGCAGCCAACATTAAAAGGCGACATTTTAGACCTAGGATGATGATCCTCCGCGTGTCGTCATGTCTTGACGACGTGTAGAGTCTCAAGGGCTACTATCTACATAGGGTGCATTTTTTTATGCACAAACGACAAAAGTGTACATAATTTAATGTACCTCAAAACCCGTCAATAAACTTTCGACGGCCTCACGCAATCCGCTCTCTGTGGATGAAATCCTTTCAATCACCGTGCCCATCAATGCACGGTGCTCCTCCGAAATAGAAGCTCGCCCCAGCAGAACCTTCAGCTCCTCCTGCCGAGCACCAGACGGTGCCGGACTTGTCCCATGACCTCTTTCGAAGGCCGGACACGGAGAACCTCGGGGAGCCCCATAGCTATCTTCCGCCCCTGCCGGACATGGAGAAACCCTCCGTGACGACACCTCAGGGTCGCCCGGCTTGTTAGGCGGCACAACAGAAGGAGGCGTCCCGCTCTCCATCACCTCCGGAAGAAGCTCCCCCGAACACGAGCTCTGCTGAGAAGGGCTGAGGTTCGAACTACAAGATAAAAATTCGGTTAAAACTTCTCAGATATAAATCACAGATTTCTCTCATCCCTCGAAAGGAAAATCTTTCTCTACTCACGGCTCGCTCGAGGGCTGATCTCCTTGAGTACGCAGTCCGGCCGAGGAACTCCCCGGCGTAGGACCCTCTGACGAAGACTTTTTCTCCAGCTTCGAGGCCATGGTCTCCGGGTCGTCAGAGGCAGCTATCTTTTTCTCTTTAGGAGAGGAATTGTCGGTTCCTCCCTTCAGAGCGGCCTCCTTAGAGGAGGCCATAATTTCCTTGTCCTCCACCTCGCTTCCCCCCAAAGGCATTATCTCCAGCATCCTAACTAGCACGGGATTCGGCCTGGTTTCGGGAAGGGAGCCGGACACCTTATCAGCTTTGCCTTCGCTATCCACTCCTGTTTAAAAGGACAACTCTTTTAAGGGCAAGTTTTTGACAATTATGCGAATGGAAGGTCCGGGCACAAGGTTACTTACTTGAGTATCCGGGCGATTGCAGCTTAGGCCTGCGTCCTCGGTTAAATCCAGACACGCTTCTTGTGATCCGAAGAACAGTTTATACAACTCCACGGGCGTTGCGCCCATGAAATTCTGGAGAGCTCGCGGTCCCTCCGGATTGAACTCCCACAGGCGAAGGGAGCGACGTTTGCTGGGCAATATTCGGCGAATTAGCATGACCTGCGTCACCTTGACCAGGCTGAGGTCTCCTTCCAAGAGATCCTTAATGCGGCCCTGCAACAAGGGCACGTCTTTGGGAAAACCCCAATCTAACCCTCTATTGACCCATGATGCTAACCGTGGTGGGGGACCCGAGCAAAAGGCAGGAGGCGCCACCCACTTGGAGCCCCGGGGAGCAGCGATATAAAACCACTCTCGTTGCCACAAGCCTAGCTCCTCTTGAAAAGAGCCCTCGGGCCATGGAGCATCGGCATTTTTGCTTATAACAGCGCCTCCTCACTCTGCATGACGTCCCTTGATCATCTTCGGCTCCACTTTGAAGGTCTTGAGCCATAATCCGAAGTGAGGGGTGACGTGGAGGAATGCTTCACACACGACGATAAACGAGGAGATATGGAGGATGGACTCCGGAGCTAAATCATGAAATTCCAGCCCGTAATAAAACAACAGTCCCCTCACAAAGGGATCCATTGGGAAGCCCAACCCTCGGAGGAAGTGAGACATGAACACCACGCTCTCACCGGACTGGGGACTGGGAATGACCTGCCCTTGAGCAGGCAAACTGTGTGAAATTTCACCGGTCAAGAACTTAGCCTCCCTCAACTTTAGCACGTCCTCCTCCATGACGGAGGAGGGCGTCCACCGGCCTTGAAGGTCAGAACCGGACACTGTCGAAGGTCCGAAGCGCCTGGAATCTGGAGCCTGGGGTGTTGGAACTCGAGGCGACGGGCGAACACGATTGAGATTGAAAAAAGAAGTAAGGCCTTGGTCTCGTTATAAGAGGTCGAAAACCAAGAGCCCTCCCCGTAACCGCTTGGGACTCGCCTTTAATCGAGGGAAACGTGCAAACGGGCGCGGTTGGGTACCCACGTCCGTATTGATGAGAATCTCGTAAAAAGCGCACACGATATCTGCTTCGACAGGACGTGCCAAGGAAACCGCCTTGCAAAACGTGCTGAGGTGGAAAAGTAAAAATGATTTGTAAAGAACTTGGCCGCAGTGTGATGACGCACTGCGGAATACGTCAGTAGATTTGATTTGTGTTAATATTATTCTCTCTATGGCAATATGTGGAAACTTATTTTGCAGAGCCGGACACTATTTTTGGTGTTTACAATCTTCTATGAAGGACTTGGAGGAGGAACCCGCCTTGCAATGCCGAAGACAATCTGCGCGCCGGACTCGTCGTCATTGAAGCCTGGTTCAGGGGCTACTGAGGGAGTCCTGGATTAGGGGGTGTTCGGGTAGCCGGACTATACCTTCGCCGGACTCCAGGACTATGAAGATACAAGATTGAAGACTTCGTCCCGTGTCCGGATGGGACTTTCCTTGGCGTGGAAGGCAAGCTTGGCGATGCGGATATTCAAGATCTCCTACCTATGTAACCGACTCTGTGTAACCGTAACCCTATTTGATGTCTATATAAACCGGAGGGTTGTAGTCCGTAGGACGATCATCTTCATACACAATCATACCATAGGCTAGCTTCTAGGGTTTAGCCTCCTTGATCTCGTGGTAGATCTACTCTTGTACTACCCATATCATCAATATAAATCAAGCAGGAGTAGGGTATTACCTCCATCGAGAGGGCCCGAACCTGGGTAAAAACATCGTGTCCCTTGTCTCCTGTTACCATCCGGCCTTGACACACAGATCGGGACCCCCTACCCGAGATCCGCCGGTTTTGACACCGACAGATATACTAGCAAGAAAATTTATAAATTCATATTTGCGAGGTTCACTAGCACTACCCCATTGTGGAAGTTTGCAAGCAGTGGTAAAATCCTCGAAGTCCATCGTATAAGATTTTTCATGAAGATCAAACAGGACAGTTGGAGAATTGCGTGAAGATGAAAATTCAAACCTCCTCACAAAGGAACTAGTGAGATAGTGTCAGGACCCCAATCCTAAGTCACACTAATCTAGCATGTAACACATCATATCACTTTGCGGCCTCACGCACGGTATTCCCACGGGTGCCACCTTACCTGGCCCGGGACCGTTTGCGCCTTTTGGCTCACGTATATGATAGTGTCACTAGCATCCTTATGAAAAAGAAGCCGGGCCGACATGGCTAGTCGTGGACCCAAAGCGGCACTAACCCATGGGGACAGGCATACATGAATCAACTTCGAGCATGTCGGTCAATAGCGTCTGAATCCGGGCTGTAGCACTGGGCTAACAGGACTCCGGTAACCCGGGCTGTAGCAGGCTAGGCAGGACTCCGGATGTCACAACGTGACATTTCCCCGAAGGGATAGACACAGGAACAAAGTGAAACACATGCCGGCCAGTCAAGTGTCCTGAGCAGTAGTGCTGGGCTAGCAGGACTCCGGTGAACTGGGCTGTAGCAGACTACTATGGCTCAAGGAAGCACTAGACTACATTTCCCCATAAGAGAGGCTGCCAAGGATAAACAACTAGATTGTCGGATCCCACACATACCAAGCATTTCAATCATACACACAATATGCTCGATATGTGTAAATACAAAATGGCATCACAACAAGACTCTACGACTCAAGTATTTATTCATTAGGCTCCGAGGAGCGAGATATTACAAACATGGGTCTCATGACCCAACATTCAGAGCATACAAGTCAAAGCACATGCGGAAGATAAACATGTCTGAGTACAGACATCTACAAATGAAAAAGGCTGAGAAGCCTGACTATCTACCAGATCCTGCCGAGGGCACAAGATCGTAGCTGAGGTGTCAAGCTAAACGTCGAAGTCCAAGTGGTACTTGTCGGTGTCTAAACCGGCGGATCTCGGGTAGGGGGTCCCGAACTGTGCGTCAAGGTCGGATGGTAACAGGAGACAAGGGACAAGAAGTTTACCCAGGTTCAGGCCCTCTCGATGGAGGTAAAACCCTACTCCTGCTTGATTTATATTGATGATATGGGTAGTACAAGAGTAGATCTACCACGAGATCAAGGAGGCTAAACCCTAGAAGCTAGCCTATGGTATGATTGTGTATGATGATGGTTCGTCCTATGGACTACAACCCTCCGGTTTATACAGACACCGGATAGGGTTAGGGTTACACAGAGTCGGTTACAATGGTAGGAGATCTTGAGTATCCGCATTGCCAAGCTTGCCTTCCATGCCAAGGAAAGTCCCATCCGGACACGGGACAAAGTCTTCAATCTTGTATCTTCATAGTACAGGAGTCCGGCGAAGGTATAGTCCGGCTACCCGAACACCCCCTAATCCAGGACTCCCACAGTAGCCCCTGAACCAGGCTTCAATGACGACGAGTCCGGCGCGCAGATTGTCTTCGACATTGCAAGGCGGGTTCCTCCTCCAAGTCCTTCATAGAAGATTGTGAACACCAAAAATAGTGTCCGGTTCTGCAAAATAAGTTTCAACATATTGCCATAGAGAGAATAATATTAACACCAATCAAATCTGCTGACGTATTCTGCAGTGCGTCATCACACTGCGGCCAAGCTCTTTATACAAATTGTTTTCACTTTTCCACCTCAGCACGTTTAATGAGGCAGTTTCCTTGGCACGTCTTGTCAAAGCAGAGATCGTGTGCTCTTTTTAACGAGATTCTCATCAATACGGACGTGGGTAACCCAATCGTGCCTGTTAGCACGTTCCCTCGATTAAAGGCGAGTCCAAAACGGTTATGGGGAGGGCTCTTGGTATTCAGCCTCTTATAAAGAGACCAAGGCCTCGCTCCTTTTCTTAATCTTAAACGAGTTCGCCTGTCGCCTCGAGTTCCAACACCCCAAGCTCCAGATTCCAGGCGCTTCGGACCTTCGACAATGTCAGGTTCTGACCTTCAAGGTCGATGGACGCCTTCCTCCGTCACGGAGGAGGACGTATTAAGGTTGAGGGAGGCTAAGTTCCTGACCGACGAGATTTTGCATAGGTTGCCTGTTCAAGGACAGGCTATTCCCAGTCCCCAGCCCGGCGAGAGCATGGTGTTCACGTCTCACTTCCTCCGAGGGTTAGGCTTCCCCATGGATCCCTTTGTGAGGGGACTGTTGTTTTATTACGGGCTGGATTTTCATGATTTAGCTCCGGAGTCCATCCTCCATATCTCCTCATTTATTGTCGTGTGTGAAGCGTTCCTCCATGTTACCCCTCACTTTGGATTATGGCTGAAGACCTTCGAAGTGGATCCGAAGATGATCGAGGGACGGCACGCAGTGTGCGGAGGCGCAGTCATAAGAAAAAATGCCAATGCTCCATGGCCCGAGGGCTCTTTTCAAGAGGATCTAGGCTTGTGGCAACGAGAGTGGTTTTATATCACCGCTCCCCGGGGCACCACATGGGTGGCACCTCCTGCCTTTCGCTCGGGTCCCCCACCACGGCTAGCGTCGTGGATCAACAGAGGGTTAGATTGGGGTTTGCCCAAAGACGTACCCTTGCTGCAGGGCCGCATTAAGGATCTCTTGGAGGGAGACCTCAACCTGGTCAAGGTGACACAGGTCATGCTGATTCGCCGGACACTGCCCGGCAAACGTCGCCCCTTCGCCTGTGGGAGTTCAATCCAGAGGGACCACGAGCTCTCCGGGATTTCATGAGCGCGACGCCCGCGGAGATGTATAAACTGTTCTTTGGATCACAAGAAGTGTGTCCGGATTTGACCGAGGACGCAGGACTAAGGCGCAATCGCCCGGATACTCAAGTAAGTAACCTTGTGCCCGGACCTTCTATCCGCATAATTATCATAAACTTGCCCTTAAAAGAGCTCCCCTTTTAAACAGGAGTGGATAGCGAAGGCGAAGCTGATCAAGTGTCCGGCTCCCCTTCCCGAAACTAGGCCGGATCCCGTGCTAGTCAGGATGCTGGAGGTAGTTCCCTTGGAGGGAAGCAAGGGGGAGGACAAGGAAACTACGGCCTCCTTGAAGGAGGTTGCTCCGAAGGGAGGAATTGACGATTCCTCTCCTAGGGAAAAGAAGAGAGCCACCTCTGACGATCCGAAGGCCGTGGTCTCGAAGCGAGGGAAAAGATCCTCGTCAGAGGGTCCGGTGCTGGGTAGTTCCTCGACCGGACTATGTACTCAAGGAGATCAGCCCTCCAGCGAGCCGTAAGTAGAGAAAGATTTTCCTTTCAAGGGATGAGAGAAATCTATGATTTATATCTGAGAAATTTAATCGAATTTTTACCTTGTAGTTCAGACCTCAGCCCTTCTCAGCAGAGCTCGTCTTCGGGGGATCTTCTTCCGGAGATGATGGAGAGTGGGACGCCTCCTTCTGCTGGGCCGCCTAACAAAGCGGGCGACCCTGAGGTGTCGTCACGGAGGGCTTCTCCGAGTCCGGCTGGGGCGGAAGATAGCGATGCCCCCCCCCCCGAAGTTCTCCACGTCCGGCCTTCGAAAGAGGTCATGGGACGAGTCCGGCACCTTCTGGTGCTCGGCCGGAGGAGCTAAAGGTTCTGCTAGGGCGAGCTTCTATTTCAGAGGAGCACCGTGCATTAATGGCCACGGTAATTGAAAAGATTTCGTCCGCAGAGAGCGGATTGCGTGTGGCCGTCGAAAGTTTATTGACGGGTTTTGAGGTACATTAGATAATGTGTGCTTTTGTCAGTTGCGCGTAAATAAGATGCGCCCTATGTAGATAGTAGCCCCTGAGACTCTGCATGTCATCAAGAAATGACGACACGCAGAGGATCATAATCCTAGGTCTAAAATGTCGCCTTTTAATGTAGGCTGCAGGGTGTCCGGAATCGAGCCGAACTGCTGGTTTTGCCGAACTAAAGTGACAACTGGACGTGGCAGATGCCGACATCGCGCTTGTCAACAAGCGGTTGGATGAGGCTCAAAGTATGTGACTCCTCGGGCATCATTAGGTAAGAAGAGTTTTATGCTAGTGTCTTATGATATGTGTGCTTGACGCAGATGGTGCGACCGCCGTGGAGAGTCTTAGGGCTGAGAGCCGTGAAGTGATGCGGCTGCCAAGAAGGCGCTTGAAGAGCTGAGAGCCGAATAGGCTGCTCATTGCCGAAGCAAGGAAGAGATGTCCAATATGGCCGAAAAGTTAAAGATCACTGCAGACCGTTGCATACTTCTCAAGAGAGAAGACCAGGCGAGATAGGCGGTCCTAGAGAAGGCCATTGCTGATGCCAAGGACGCGCGCTCTGCGATGAGAGCTGCAAAGGAGGAGGTGCGTCAGGCCGAACAGATCGCGGCTGGAAAGCCCTTCATGCTGCGGAGAAAATTTTGCAATCCAAAGTTTGCTCCATTGGACCGGATGTGGAGTGTGGAGGACACCTATCTGGATTTGGCAGCGAGTGCTGCTGATGCGACCGAACACTTCCGAGATCTGGAAGATCGTGAAGTGGGAAAACTGTTCTGGTCGCAATTTCACAATCCAGAGCGTCCACTAGTAGTGGACGTTCGTTTGGCTCAATGGGCCAAACTTAATAGGTTGTCCGGACTCGCCATGAAGTATGTCATGGGTCATCTGTGGCCGGGGAGATTGGAGCCGAAGAGTTATTTTAGCTTGGTGCAGCAATTCCTTGACGCAGTGCCGCGCATTAATGCAATGAAGAGGTCGGCGTGTATAGAGGGTGCAAGGATGGCTCTTGCCCGTGTCAAGACATACTGGGCCGAGATGGAGACCACCGTTATTGCGTCCCGAGATTCTGAGAGAAGCTGAGTGTCCTTCGAGTACTATTTTCAGGAAGTCCTTGAAGGCGCTCGTGTAATAGAGACGCAGTGCTCGAAGGATGCTATGTTAATATAGCATATGTAATGATGAAGTAATATTTCTATAAACTGTAGTGGCCTTTTTATACTTGTGCCTTCAAGTATTGTGAACACCTCCTGTGCGGCCGTTTAAAATATATGTATAAAATCTGAAAGATTGCAGTCGTTGGCTTCAACCCCTACGCACATAGTGGGGGGGGGGGGTGCTCGCGGAAGACGCATTTTCACACTTAACCCAACGTCTTGGTCCTACAAAGGAGGTGATAGCGCAGCGGGCCAGGCAACCGGACTATAATGCTTTAACACTTTCACTTAGCCATAGGAGCTTGACAGTGGGACTATTTAGGTAGCCCATTGGTGGCGACTGCGCTCGCCCGAGTTCGGGGCGCGTATGTGCCTGACCGGGAAGCGGCCCTTCGTTAAAGAGGAGGAATCCGATAGATTCCAATAGGTCATCGAGTGGCTGACCAGTCTCACGCTACATCATGATAGTCAGTTTTCGGCTTTCTCTACTGAGGTGCTCGCCCGGCCGAACCGGGGCACAATTGCAGTAGTTCTCCTGGTGCTACCTTAGCCGTTAGAGCGGAACATAAGGTAGCCGAACTCAGGAGCCGGGCAACCCAACATTTGACCAAAGACATGATTCGGAGTTGATGCATATAATGCCAAAACTCGCGACGCCGAACACTCCCTAAGGTGTTCGGTCTTTATGAGTGCGGGCTAAACAACACTCTTTGCTAAAAAAGCACCTAGTGTCCAGGTACGTGCAAAAAATTCTGACGTGGCCACATGCCAAGACGCCAGCCTCCTCCTTGGTTATGTCGGAAAAAACCAGGGGATGTATTGCAACAAGAGACAGTAAAAAAGGTTTACGCAGGGTCTTAATCTGAAAAGAATCCTTTAGGACGGGTCCCTACTGCACGTCCGCGCCTGTGTCTCCGTTGTGCCGTATCCTGGACGGGCGCCGCACGACATTCATCTGTAAAAGAGAGGAATTACACTGAAAACGGGTCGTGCCGAACAAAAGGTTTTAAAATAAATGAAGTATAAAGTAAAATGTAAAACTGAGCTTTATTGTCTCTGCGTATAGCCCCTAGTACGGGGGTATATGGCCTCTAAGCCTGTATTGATGATGGACTTGTGCCGAACTCGTCTATTCCGCGTTCGTGGCCTTTAATGACCTATGTCGAAAAGTTTTTTGGATGGTGAGGCCATTTTATTGTGCGGCTGTCTAAGCGGCCGCACAGTCCTTTGCTTGGGGGAGGCGCACTCTAGTGCTTCCCCTTCAAAGAGATGATGCCTCGTGGATCGGGCATCTTAAGCGTGAGAGATGCATAGTGCGGTATTGCGTTAAAGCGAGCGAAAGCTTCGCGTCCCAGTAGCTCTTGATAGCGACTTGAGAACGGGACGACATGGAAGGTTAGCTTTTCACGACGGAAGTTATCGGCAGAGCCGAATATAACTTCGAGCCGGAGAACACCCATACAATGGGTGTCCGAACCAGGTGCTACCCCTTGAAAGGAGGTTTTGCTGCGGCGGATTCCTTCTGGGTTTATCCCCATGTGATGGATTGTATCCTGATATATCAGGTTTAGTCCGCTGCCGCCGTCCATAAGGACATTTGAAAACCGGAATCCGCCGATTATTGGATCGAGTATCAAGGCACTCTAGCCTGCATTCTTGATATTTCTAGAATAATCTAGCTGATCGAAGATGATTGGTTTTAACAACCACTGGCGGGACCCCTTAGGTATAGGTCGTATTGTGCGTACCTTAATGGGTGCCACACGTTTTGTTACGTGAAGTAAGTTCACTGTTTTTACTTCTTGTGGGAAGTTCTTTTGTCTCCTAGTGCTCTGCTTCTGGGGTTCTTCCTCGTCTTCGCTTGGTGTGTCGAGCCCCTTGTGTTCGGCATTGAGTCTTCCGGATTGTTTGAAAACCCAACAATCTTTGTGGGTATGGTTAGCAGGCTTCCCCGGAGTACTGTGTATCTGACATATCCTGTCCAGGATTCTATTTAAGTTGGACGGATCATCCCTGTTATCCTGGAGGGGTGGTTTTGTCTGATTTTGTCGTGAGCCTTTGAATCCGGCATTAACTGGCGTGCTCTTCGGACTTTTTTCTTTAGTCCAGCGACGATCCTTGTTGCGTCGTGGTTTTCCGTTTCCATCCCTAGTTTCGGATGTACTTGGGTCGCTGGGGTTGTGCCTTGCCAACCAGCTGTCCTCTCCTGCGCAAAAGCGGGTCATGGGGCTTGTGAGTGCGGCCGTTGTTCTTGGCTTTTCCTGGCCGAGGTGTCTGGCGAGCCATTCGTCTCGGACATTGTGCCTGAAAGCTGCTAAGGCTTCGGCGTCCGGACAATCGACTATCTGATTCTTTTTAGTAAGGAATCTATTCCAGAACTGTCGAGCTGATTCTCCGGGCTGTTGAGTTATGTGACTAAGATCGTCTGTGTCCGGAGGGCGGACATAGGTCGCTTGAAAATTTGCTCGGAAAGCATCCCCGAGATCTTCCCAATTTCCAATTGTGTTTTCGGGAAGGCTTTTGAGCCAGTGCCGGGCTGGACCTTTAAGCTTAAGGGGTAAATATTTAATGGCGTGAAGAGCATCTCCTCTAGCCATATGTATGTGGAGGATATAGTCCTCGATCCACACTCCGGGGTCTGTTGTTCCATCGTACGCCTCTATGTTGACGGGTTTGAATCCCTCTGGAAATTCATAGTCCAGAACCTCATCGATGAAGCATAGGGGATGTGCGGCGCCCCTGTATTTGGGTGTGCCGGATTCTGATGATGGCTTTTTTGCATTGCTTACAAGAGCTTGCTTTCTTGGCCCATAAATGGACCTGGCTGGGCCATGATGCAAATCCTTAGGTGGGTCGCATATCGGTTTGAGTGCGGTGCCATTTGCCGCCTTATGGGGTCGTCTATCCGACCGTATGGCTTTTTTATTTTTTGAGTGCGAGGGCTCTAGGGCCTCTTCGTCGAATTCGGGCAGTAGCTTTCTCTTTGGATAGCTTTTAGTACGGCGACCGTCGCCATATCTGTCTGCGGTGTTGATTACTTTGTTCCATTTAATACGGAGTGCATCTTCCGCTGTCTTTAGCTTCCGCTTCTGCTTTTTCAGGCTTCGTGCAGTTGCAACGAGCCTCTTGTGGAGACTTTTCTGCTCCATGGATTTATCCGGCGTAAGGTTGTTAGGAATGCCGTTTTCACCGGGGGAGGGAGTTTCGGTTTCTCTATCCATGTTACCCTGCTCAGACGGCTGCTCTAAGGCTTGCTCGTCGTCTACCGGCTTGTCCTGCTCCATGGCTGGGTTTTTATCGAGGCGGGGCTTGGGTCGGCGTTTATGCTGACGCTATGATTGCTTTCCGGGGGGGGTCTATCTCGCGTTCCATCCCCTTTTTCCTCGTTGTCGTTTCCTTTAGGGGTATCCACCATGTACACATCGTGGGATGCGGTGGATTTCCTATGCCCTATGAGCGTTGGTTCATCGGTATCTCCCGCATTGTCATCCATGCTGTCGATGTCTGCGGAGTCGAAGTTGAGCACGTCGTTTAGGTTGTCGATGGTGGCTACAAAGTGGGTGGTGGGTGGGCTTTGAATTTCCTCATCGTCCTTATCCCATCCTTGCTGACCGTAATTCGGCCAGGGCTCTCCTGATATAGAGAGAGACTTGAGAGAGTTCAAGATGTCGCCAAGAGGCGAGTGCTGAAAGATGTCCGCGGCGGTGAACTCCATTATGGGTGCCCAATCGGATTCGATCGGTAGGGGCACAGGGGGTTCGGAGTCCGGATAGGAGTCCGGACCCTCGGAGTCACGGGTCAAGCGGAGTGCGGGGCTGGCGTTCGGCTCGATTGCCTTTGAGATCGCAGCCCCCGAGGTAATGTCCAACCGCTCATCCTCGATTGGTGTAATAGGCTCCGAATCTAGAGTCGGAACCGGTGCATGTGCGGCCTCCAGGACACTGTTCGGAGGCAGAGCTAGATCATGCCCCTCGAGATAGTGCGGCGCCCTTGGCTGTGGCTCGAACCCGTCGAAGATCAAGTCCCCGCGGATATCAGTCGTGTAGTTTAAGCTTCCAAACCTGACTTGATGGCCAGGGGCGTAGCTTTCGATCTGCTCCAGATGACCAAGCGAATTGGCCCGCAAAGCAAAGCTGCCGAAGACGAAGATCTGTCCGGGGAGAAAAGTCTCACCCTGGACCTCATCATTGTTGATAATCAGAGGAGCCATCGGGCCTAAAGGTGACGACACAGAGGAGCTCTCAATGAAAGCACCAATGTCGGTGTCAAAACCGGTGGATCTCGGGTAGGGGGTCCCGTACTGTGCGTCAAGGTCGGATGGTAACAGGAGACAAGGGACACGAAGTTTACCCAGGTTCGGGCCCTCTCGATGGAGGTAAAATCGTACTCCTGCTTGATTAATATTAATGATATGTGTAGTACAAGAGTAGATCTACCACGAGATCAAGGAGGCTAAACCCTAGAAGCTAGCCTATGGTATGATTGTGTATGATGATGGTTCGTCCTACGGACTACAACCCTCCGGTTTATACAGACACCGGATAGGGTTAGGGTTACACAGAGTCGGTTACAATGGTAGGAGATCTTGAGTATCCGCATCGCCTAGCTTGCCTTCCACGCCAAGGAAAGTCCCATCTGGACACGGGACGAAGTCTTCAATCCTGTATCTTCATAGTCCAGGAGTCCGGCGAAGGTATAGTCCGGCTACCCGAACACCCCCTAATCCAGGACTCCCTCAGTACTACTAGCGAGACTGAAGTCTCTCTGCAAAAACATAAAATAGGCAAACGTGAGTACAAATATACCCAGCAAGCCTTACATCAGAACTAGCTACATATGCATCGGTATCAATAAAGGGGGTGGTGGAGTTTAAATGCAGCAAGCCAGCTTTGACTCGGTGGCTATCCTGTACTACGACTGCAAGTAACTCTTTTGAGGTGGCGCACACGAGTCCACATATTCACCATATCAATACACCACTATGGATCCGCTCCCGTCTCCCTACGAGAAGGCCATCCATAGCACTCACACTTATCTTGCGCATTTTAGAGTATCCACTTCTACTTGTCTATGAACTATGCAAGGGGTCCAAGTTTCCATTTCCGAGGAATCCGGCTATTCGAATAGATAATGATAACCCTGCAGGGGTGTACTTCTTCACATACGCTCTAGCCACTTACCACCATGTACACGTCTTTGTACCTCGGCAACCTTCAAGCGGAAGCCTGGCGAGGGAGTCGGCCACGACCTGACTAACCACACAAGTCTCTAGTCCAGGTTTATCGCCTATTCGGGTTCCATCAGCAAGGAGATCCGGCCGGGGTGTCGCTCACGGCCCCAAACGATGTGTACAGGGTTCCAAGCCCACCAACCGGGCGGCGCTTGGTCTACCCGGCCATGGTGCCTAGTCTGTCCCAAGCCCACCTGTACCGGGTGCCACTTGGTAGACTTCTAACACTACCTACAAACACCAGAAACTAGTTGCAACTCCTGGACAGAGATCAGGTTGATTAATAAGTTGAGAGAGCTTGGAGCTCCCGGAGCCCAATGTGTGGTTGTAACTGTTCATGGATCACAGACACATAACTCAGTTCCTGAGGACGGCTGCAATGAGACAACCCACCATGTACTCCCACATGGCCTCTCACCGCTACCTTTACCAAATCGTGTTCACACACTTAGCTCTCAACAGTAGGACATGTTCACCACATTCCAATTCATCCCCGATGAACCAGACCTGACTCAACTCTAAGCAGTAGCAGGCATGAAAAACAAGCATGAATGAGTAGACACATCAGGGCTTAAACAACTCCTACTCATGCTAGTGGGTTTCATCTATTTACTGTGGCAATGACAGGTCATGCAGAGGAAAGGGGTTCAGCTACCACAACATGTAACAGTTGAAACGTTGTTGTCCTAATGAAGTAAAAGAGAGCAGGAGCGAGAGAGTGGGATTGTATCGGAATGAACAAGGGGGTTTTGCTTGCCTGGCACTTCTGAAGATAGCATTGGGTCTTCATCAGTGTCAACGATCACAACGTCGGAACAACGTCTACCGAGGGGGAACAAATACCGGCAACAGAGAAGGAAAACACAATCAATGCACTACAACAATATGATGCATGCTATGACATGGCAATATGAATGTGTTTTGGGCTAATGCAAGCTAGAACAGATTGGAATGAGTCCATTTGAACCAAAGATTCAAATGCAAACCCATTTCATGAAGTCATATTAGTGCATTAACTCGTTTCACCTAAACAGCAAGGTTAAAGTGTTCTAACATGCATGAAACCAGTACATATGGATAGATTGAATTTTTCTGATAATTTTTCATATATAACTTATTTCATTTGGAGTTACGGTTGATTTTCTATGAATTTTAGAAGTTAGCACTATTTTTTGGAATTTCCTGAATTAAAATTAATCCAAAAAATGAGTTATGGCGTCAGCACTACGTCACTGTGACGTCAGCGGTCAACTGGGTCGGCCAGGTCAAACCTGACCTGTGGGACCCATACGTCAATGTCTCACGCTGGTTTGGGGTGGATGACAGGTGGGACCAGTCAACGTTGACTTGACCAAAGTCAAAGCTGACACGTGGGGTCCTCACATATTAGTACTAATCCTAACAGAAAAATAGACTAACCTAATTATGCTAGGGGACCCACATGTCAGTGGCTTGTTTAGTTAACTAAGTTAATTTAACACTAATTAAGCAGGGGCCTCGGCCCACCTAGTCAACGGTCAGCGGGGTCAAACCCACCGGCGGCTCGACGCCGGCGAGGCCCGAGATGGTGGCGCAGCTCGGAAAACGCCCACAGGGCACGGGCGAGGCCATTCTTGGGCTCGTTGGAGAGCTCTTGTAGGCGCACATCTAGTGGGGGTGGAGGCCGGGCCTATGGTGGCCGGAGCCGACGACGGAGAGCTCCAAGGCGGTGGCCGGAGTTCATAGGGAGGTCGATGAGCAGATTAGTGGGCTCGGGGGCGACCAGAGCGAGGCGAATCGATGGACGGCGTTCGACGGGTACCGAGGTTGAAGACGACCAGATGGCGGCTATGCAGGGCCTCCGGCGAAGCGTGGCTCGGTGGGGAGGGCGAGGGCGTCGCGGTGGAGCTTTTGGACTCATCGGTAGGGCGAGGGGTGGTCGGTGGCTGCGGCGGCAGCGAGCGGCGGCTACGGCTCCGCTCGGCTTCGGGAAAGAGAGAGCAAGAGAGGTGAGGCAGGGAGAGAGTGGAGCGGTCGAGGGGTCCAGGGGGTCTGCGTGGCAACGCCAGAGGCGTCCAAGCCCTCGGCGTCAAGCAGGAGGTGGCGCACGGCGGTGCGCGCGCGTCGGGCACGCGCCCGTCCTCCTGGCAAGGAGGAAGACGACAGGGGAAGGTGGCGGTGGTGGGCTGGGCCAGTTGGCTCGGCTGCCAGCTGGGCCGACCAGGTAAGTCATGTGGGCCTCTCCCTCTCTTCGTTATTTGTTTCTGTTTTCTATTTTATTTCTCTGTTTTGAATTAGTAAAAATACTAATTCATTTTGTAGAATCCTGAAAATAATTGTGAGCACTTTTGAAACTATTTCCAACAGCCCTTAAATGCTTTCAAGATTATTTGGACATTTAAAATATTTTATAGAATTTAAATGTCCAAATTCAAATACTTATGATTTAATTAAAAAATCCAGAATGTCCCAGAAAAGTGTGCACCATTTTTGCCAGGGGTTTCAACCCAATCCAGAAATGATGAGCATTTTGTGAAGGGCATTTTGGGTTCATTGAAACCAATTTTAGTAAACCCTAGTTGGTTTCAGGGGAGGTGCTGGGGTTCTGTCATCCCCATTTCAGTTTTCATGAAATTTAAACATGATGCATGGATGCAATGCCACAACTTACAGGCAAACTCTAGGGCTGTGACAGATAGTGGTTCTGGCGCCATTTTTCTACCTCGAAGCTCACAAGATCAGCATTACGCAAATATGCATTAAATTCTTCCTTGATTCCCACTCGATCCATAAAGTTTTCTGAAGGCCATTCACAAGGCCGCACTGGAGCATCCCTTGGTGGCTCCTCGTCAGCATCACGCATTGCAAGACTGGGTCCTTGCTTCCTTGAAGAACCACCTTGGTACATTTTCCTAAGCATATTTCTTCCTCTGAAAAATTTGTGAAATTTTTAGTAACTTCAAATAAAAGTGAACCAAGCTCAACAAAATTGATAGCAACTACTCCTACAAGTGCCTAGAGGCTATATCATGCATTAGAACTACTTGGAACCATATAAATTTGACATGCAAGCTCAAGAACATGGTCACCTAGGCATCACAAATTTGCAATGAATAAAGCACTAGAACAAAAACTAATTGGACCAATGGAGGAGTCACATACCAAGGAACAATCCCCCCAAGTAGTTTTGTGAGAGGTGCTTTGAGCAAGGAGATCGAAAATGGCAGCAAAATGAGCCAGAACTCGTGCTTGAGCTGGATAATGGTGTTTGTGGGAGGAAGGAGTGTATGGGTGCATGAATAAGTGGAGAGGGGCCACAGTGGGCCCACGAGGCAGGGGGTGCGCCCAGGGGGATAGGGCGCACCCTCCACCCTCGTGGCCAGGTGGTTGCTCCCCTGCTTTGTTCTCAGTTCGAGATATTCTCAAATATTCCAGAAAAAAATCAAATTTCAATTTTAGGGCATTTGGAGAACTTTTATTTTTGGGGTATTTTTATATTGCACGGATAAATCAGAAAACAGGCAGAAAAATACTATTTTTACTTTATTTCAACTAAATAACATAAAGTAGAGAGAGGGTACAGAAGGTTGTGCCTTCTAGTTTCATCCATCTCATGCTCGTCAAAAGGAATCCACTAACAAGGTTGATCAAGTCTTGTTAACAAACTCATTCCGACCAACATGGAACCGGAGAAATTTCGAATAACACTATGTTACCTCAACGGGGATATGCACATCCCCAATAATAAGAATATCATTTCTCTTTTTGACAGTAGGAAGAGGAAATTCAAAACCTCCAAATATAATGGAATTTTTCCAATTGAGTTGATACTGTGGACTTGAGGTTGTTTCCTCGGAAAGTGTACCGTATGCTGATTACCATTACCATGAAAAGTGACATTGCCTTTGTTGCAATCAATAACAGCCCCTGCAGTATTCAAAAAAGGTCTTCCAAGAATAATAGACATACTATCGTCCTCGGGAATATCAAGAATAACAAAGTCTGTTAAAATAGTAACGTTTGCAACCACAACAGGCACATCCTCACAAATACCGACATGTATAGCAGTTGATTTATCAGCGATTTGCAAAGATATTTCAGTAGGTGTCAACTTATTCTCAAATCAAGTCTACGATATAAAGAGAGAGGCATAACACTAACACTAGCTCCAAGATCACATAAAGCAGTTTTAACATAGTTTCTTTTAATGGAGCATGGTATAGTAGGTACTCCTGGATCTCCAAGTTTCTTTGGTATTCCACCCTTAAAAGTATAATTAACAATCATGGTGGAAATTTCAGCTTCCGATATCTTCCTTTTATTAGTAACAATATCTTTCATATATTTAGCATAAGGATTCATTTTGAGCATATCAGTTAATCGCATACGCAAGAAGATAGGTCTAATCATTTCAGCAAAGCGCTCAAAATCCTCATCATCCTTTTTCTTGGATGGTTTGGGAGGAAAAGGCATGGGTTTCTGAACCCATGGTTCCCTTTCTTTACCATGTTTCCTAGCAACAAAGTCTCTCTTATCATAACGTTAATTCTTTGATTGTGGGTTATCAAGATCAACAGTAGGTTCAATTTCTACATCATTATCATTACTAGGTTGAGCATCATCATGAACATCATCATTAAAATTTTCACTAGGTTCATGTTTATTACCAGATTGTGTTTCAGCATCAGAAATAGAGATATCATTGGGATTCTCAGGTGGTTTAGCAATAGGTTCACTAGAAGCATGCAAAGTCCTATCATTTTTCCTTTTCTTTCTTTTAGAAGGACTAGATGCATCAATATTATTTCTCTCAGAATCTTGTTCAATTCTCTTAGGGTGGCCTTTAGGATACAAAGGTTCCTAAGTCATTCTAACAGTTCTAGTAGCCACTCTAACAGCATAATCATTTTTCTTACTATTCAATTCATTGAGCAAATCATTCTGAGCTTTAAGTACTTGTTCTACTTGAGTTGTAACCATATAAGCATGTTTACTAATGAGTTTAAGTTCACCTTTAAAATTATCCATATAATCACCCAAGTGTTCAAGCATATAGGCATTTTGTTTCAAATGTCTACCAAAATAAGCATTAAAATCTTCTTGCTTCACCATAAAATTATCAAACTCATCTAAGCATTAGCTAGCAAACTTAGTAAGAGGGATTTCAGCTTTATCATATCTATAGAGAGAATTTACCTTTACTACCTGTGTCGGGTTATCAAGACCATGAGTTTCTTCAATAGGTAATGGATTAAGATCATATGTTTCTTCAAGAGGCGGTAAATTAAGACCATGTATTTCTTCAATAGGAGGTAAATTCTTAACATCTTCAGCTTTAATACCTTTTTCTTTCATAGATTTCTCTGTCTCTTGCATATCTTCAGGACTGAGAAATAGAATACCCCTCTTCTTCGGAGTTGGTTTAGGAATAGGCTCAGGAAGTGTCCAATTATTTTCATTTGTCAACATATTATTCAATAGAATTTCAGCTTCATCCGGTGTTCTTTCCCTGAAAACAGAACTAGCACAACTATCCAGGTAATCTCTGGAAGCATCGGTTAGTCCATTATAAAAGATATCAAGTATTTCATTTTTCTTGAGAGGATGATGAGGCAAAGCATTAAGTAACTTGAGAAGCCACCCCAAGCTCGTGGGAGACTCTTTTCTTCAATTTGCACAAAATTATATATATCCCTTAAAGCAGCTTGTTTCTTATGAGCAGGGAAATATTTAGCCGAGAAGTAATAAATCATATCCTGGGGACTACGCACACAACCAGGATTAAGAGAATTAAACCATATCTTAGCATCACCCTTTAATGAGAACAAAAATATTTTAAGGATATAAAGGTAGCGAGATTTCTCATCAGTAGTGAACAGGGTGGCTATATCATTTAATTTAGTAAGATGTGCCACAACAGTTTCAGATTCATAGCCATATAAAGGATCAGATTCAACCAGACTAATTATATCAGGATCAATAGAGAATTCATAATCCTTATCACTCACACAGATATGTGAAGTAGCAAAAGCAGGATCAGGTTTCATTCTAGCATTAAGAGATTGCTGCTTCCATTTAGCTAATAACCTCTTGAGCTCATATCTATCTTTACAAGCTAAAATAGCTAAAGCAGCTTCCTTTTCCAAAACATAACCCTCAGGAATAACAGGCGATTCATAATTATTAGGGGGAGAGTCTTCATCATCACTTTCTTCAATATCATCAATAATTTCATTCTCTCTAGCCCTAGCAAGTTGTTCATCAAGAAATTCACCAAGTGGCACAGTAGTATCAAGCATAGAAGTAGTTTCATCATAAGTATCATGCATAGCAGAAGTGGCATCATCAATAATATGCGACATATCGGAATGAATAACAGAAGCAGGTTTAGGTGTCGCAAGCTTACTCAAAACAGAAGGTGAATCAAGTGCAGAGCTAGATGGCAGTTCCTTACCTCCCCTCGTAGTTGAGGGATATTTTTTTGTTTTCGCGTCTTTCTAGTTCTTCATAATGACCAGCAGATATAAATCCCAAGTGACTCAAAGAATATGGCTATGCTCCCTGGCAACGGCGCCAGAAAATAGTCTTGATAACCCACAAGTATAGGGGATCGCAACAGTTTTCGAGGGTAGAGTATTCAACCCAAATTTATTGATTCGACACAAGGGGAGCCAAAGAATATTCTCAAGTATTAGCAGTTGAGTTGTCAATTCAACCACACCTGGATAACTTAGTATATGCAGCAAAGTATTTAGTAGCAAAGTAATATGGAAGTAACGGTAATGATAGCAAAAGTAATATTTTTGGGTTTTGTAGTAATTGTAACAGTAGCAATGGAAAAGTAAATAAGCAAAGAACAGTATGTGAAAAGCTCATAGGCATTGGATCGGTGATGGAGAATTATGCCGGATGCGGTTCATCATGTAACAATCATAACATAGGGTGACACAGAACTAGCTCCAATTCATCAATGTAATGTAGGCATGTATTCCGAATATAGTCATACATGCTTATGGAAAAGAACTTGCATGACATCTTTTGTCCAACCTTCCCATGGCATCGGGGTCCTAATGGAAACTAAGGGATATTAAGGCCTCCTTTTAATAGAGTACCGGACCAAAGCATTAACACATAGTGAATACATGAACTCCTCAAACTATGGTCATCACCGGGAGTGGTGCCGATTATTGTCACTTCGGGGTTGCCAGATCATAACACATAGTAGGTGACTATAGACTTGCAAGATAGGATCAAGAACTCACATATATTCATGAAAACATAATAGGTTCAGATCTGAAATCATGGCACTCGGGCCCTAGTGACAAGCATTAAGCATAGCCAAGTCATAGCAACATCAATCTCAGAACATAGTGGATACTAGGGATCAAACCCTAACAAAACTAACTCGATTACATGATAGATCTCATCCAACCCATCACCGTCCAGCAAGCCTACGATGGAATTACTCACGCACGGCGGTGAGCATCATGAAATTGGTGATGGAGGATGGTTGATGATGACAACGGCGACGAATCCCCCTCTCCGGAGCCCCGAACGGACTCCAGATCAGCCCTCCCGAGAGGTTTTAGGGCTTGGCGGCGGCTCTGTATCGTAAAATGTGATGAATCCTTCTCTCTGATTTTTTTCTCCTCGATGGTGAATATATGGAGTTGGAGTTAAGGTCGGTGGAGCGTCAGTGGGCCCATGAGGTAGGGGGGCGCGCCCCCACCCTCGTGGACAGGGTGTGGGCCTCCTGACGTGGATTTTTTTCCAGTATTTTTTATATTTTCCAAAAAGATGCTCCATGGTCATTCCGAGAACTTTTGTTTCTATACATAAATAACACCATGGAAAGTCTGCTGAAAACAGCGTTAGTCCGGGTTAGTTCCATTCAAATAATGCAAGTTAGAGTCCAAAACAAAGGCAAAAGTGTTTGGAAAAGTAGATACGACGGAGACGTATTAGTCTGTTGCTGGGAGCTCGATGAGGGAGAGGCGCCCTTCCTCGGCTCTCGCGCACTTGGTCTCTAGGTTGAGTAGCTCCAAGGCCGTGCACAAGTCTTCGTGGATGGTGAGCTCTTCCTTCATCTTGACTTCGCGGACACCGTCGAAGAACGCGGAGATAATGGCCTCATCCGTCACCTTGGGGATCTTCAGGCGGACACTGTTGAAGCGTTGGATTTACTTCTGTAGGGTTTCCCCGGGTTGCTGCCTGATGCGCCGTAGGTCGCCCGCGCCGGCAGGCGGTCGTGAGTGCCGTGGAAGTTGGCGACAAAACACTCGCGCATCTCGCCCCATGAGGAGATCGATCCCACGGGCAGGTTCAGGAGCCACAAGCGCGCACCGTCTTTAAGGGCCATGGGGAACCAGTTCGCCATGACCTTCTCGTCACCATTGGCCGCCTTGATAGTCAGCTCGTAGAGCTGCAGGAACTCCGCAGGGTCGGTGGTGCCCTCGTAGCGCGGAGGCAGGTCGGGCTTGAACTTCCCAGGCTAGATGATGCTGCGCAGCTCAGGAGTGAAGGCACGGCAGCCTGCTATAGTCACTGGAGCTCGTTGCGGAGGCGGAGCCTGGTCTTGGTATCCGCGCACAGCTGCCGCGGGCAGTGCACGGTCTTGACGTGGTGGTGCGGGGAGTGCAAGAGCATCTTGTTGCGGCAGAGGGACCTCATGGCAGCTTCCTTCTTCACGCGCGGTCGCCCTGCGCGAGGGGTCGCGCCGTGGGGCCGCGCGTCTTGGTGCGATGGCGATGTCTTGGCATGGAGGCGCTCCGTGGGCCACGTTGCCCGCAGCGGGAGGCGGATGAGGCAGCGAGAGGGCCGACGCTGATGAGCTCGTCGATGCGGTCCACACACTCCTCGTAGAGGTTGTCGACTGGGCGGTAGCGTAGGAGCTCGCGTGTCGTGAGCAGCGCAGCATGTGCGTCTACGGATCCGCGATGAGCGTGGGACGACAAAACGGCCGGAGTCCCGCCACACGGAGGGGTGCAGCGACGAGGCCTGCTGCTCGTTCCCTGCCGGACCGGTGGCAGCGTTGGCAGCAGGCGATGGAGAACGACGGGGAGGCCCACCGACGGGCACCGTCTGGGCAACGCAGGCGTTGAGAGCGGCCCGACGCTCGGTGCGGGCTCGGCGAACATCGTCCATGGGGCTGACGGAAAGGCGGAGCATGGACCAACGAAGGGAAAGCTTCGATGCACCCCTACCTGGCACGCCAAATGTAGGATTTCAGGTTCCGGCGAACCCTTGAGGTTCGAACACTGGGGTGCGCACGAAGATCTCTCTCTCTCTCTCTCTCTCTCTCTCTCTCTCTCTCTCTCCCCCTAGCTCGCTCGCTCAATGATCCACGGCCTAGCTCGACGAACTCAAGGAACAAGAGATACAAGGGTTTATACTGGTTCGGGCTACTCTTGTGGTGTAATACCCTACTCAAGTGTGTGGTGGTGGATTGCCTCGTAGGCTGAGGATGAACAAATACAAGGGAAGAAGAACCACTAAGGAGAGGTGTTCTTCAGCTCAGTCGGCTTGTGGGTGCGAGGGTGGTCTGAATGATCCGTCCTCAGTCAGTTCAAGATAAGTTTCCTCCTATGCTGGTGGCTAGTCCTATTTATAGAGGCCCGGGTCCTCTTCCCAAATATCAGGCGGGAAGGGATGCCACAACGGCCAAATTTGAAGGGGGACAACTAGTACAAGCTATCCTGACAAAAGTAGTCTTCGCCTGCCAAAAGCTATTGTGGTGACGCCGTCCTGGGATCCACGATGACCTCCATCCTGCCGTCCTGCTGGTCTTGGTCTTGTTACACCGATGTGGGAACCTTTGCCTGATGCCTTGGGACTCCTCGCCTGCGCTTGCCCCTTAAGAATCAAAGAGGCAACTGGTACTCTGCGCCCGCTGGTGCCCGCCTGGCCTTGGTCGTCACGGTTCACGTCACGCGCACCTCGCGAGGTGCCCTTTGCATAGATATCTCCGCTCCTCGTCATCCAGCCTAGTGAGGCTGCCCTCGAGGAGGTCTTGCGTCGTCCACCTCGGGAAGCTTGGCCCCTCGCGAGGGTCTTGAGTGGTTGATAACCCACAAGTATATGGGATCAATTATAGCCTCTTTCGATAAGTAGGAGTGTCGAACCCAACGAGGAGCTAAAGGTAGAACAAATATTCTCTCAAGTTCTATCGACCACCGATACAACTCTACGCACGCTTGACATTCGCTTTACCTAGAACAAGTATGAAACTAGAAGTACTTTGTAGGTGTTGTTGGATAGGTTTGCAAGAATATAAAGAGCACATAAATAAAAAGTAGGGTCTGTTTAGATAAACACACTACTAAATTAGTTTTAGTAAAGAGCTTTTTGTTACGAGAAAGTTATTTGTCCCTAGGCAATCGATAACTAGACCGGTAATCATTATTGCAACTTTATTTGAGGGAGAGGCATAAGCTAACATACTTTCTCTACTTGGATCATATGCACTTATGATTGGAACTCTAGCAAGCATCCGCAACTACTAAAGATCATTAAGGTAAAACCCATCCATAGCATTAAAGCATCAAGTCCTCTTTATCCCATACGCAAACAACCTACTTACTCGGGTATATGCTTCTGTCACTCACGCCACCCACCATAAGCAAATCATGAACATATTGCAAACCCTACAGCGGGGATCCCTCACGCTTGCGCGACACGGAGAGCACCATAAGACAACACCAATAATAAAACATGCAACTCAAACCAATCTTGATCATCAAATAACCCATAGGACAAAACGGATCTACTCAAACATCATAGGATAGCCATACATCATTGGGAAATAATATATAGCGTTGAGCACCATGTTTAAGTAGAGATTACAGCGGGTAAGAGAGAGGTTACACCGCTGCATAGAGGGGGAAGAGTTGGTGATGGTGGTGGTGAAGTTGTTGGTGAAGATTGCGGTGATGATGATGGCCACAACAGCGTTCCGGCACCACCGGAAGAGAAGGGGAGAGGGGGCCCCTTCGTCTTATTCTTCCTTGACCTCCTCCCTAGATGGGAGAAGGGTTCCCCTCTGGTCATTGGCCTCCATGGCGTGGGAGGGGCGAGAGCCCCTCCGAGATTGAATCTGTCTCTCTGTCTCTCTCTGTTTTTGCGTTCTGTTCTGCCGCCCTTTCACCGTTTCGTATATATATGGACATCCGTAACTCAGATTGGACTGAAATCTTCGCCTTGATTTTTTCCTAAAAATTAGCTTTCTTGCCGCCAAAGAAGGGCATCAACCGGCTTACGGGGGCCCACGAGGGTCAGGAGCGCCCCCCTGCCTCGTGCCTCCCTCGGGCACCGTCTCGCGTGGATTTTCCTTCCCATATTCTCCGAATATTCCAAAAATAATCTCCTTCCATTTTTATCCCATTTGGACTTTGTTTGATATGGATATTCTGTGAAACAAAACATGCAACAAACAGGAACTGGCACTAGGCACTGGATAAATATGTTAGTCCCCAAAAATAGTATAAAAAATTGCCAAAAGTATATGAAAGTTGTAGAATATTGGCATGGAACAATAAAAAATTATAGATACGACGGAGACGTATCAGCATCCCCAAGCTTAATTCCTGCTCGCCCTCGAGTAGGTAAATGATAAAAAAGATAGTTTTTGTTGTGGAATGCTACCTAGCATAATCTTGATCATGTATCTAATCATGGCATGAATATTAAGACACGAGTGATTCGAAGCAATAGTCTATCATTTGACATAAAAACAATAATACTTCAATCCTACTAATAAAGCAATCATGTCTTTTTAAAATAACAAGGCCAAAGAAAGTTATCCCTACAAAATCATATAGTCTGGTTATGCTCCATCTTCACCACACAAAATATTCAAATCGTGCACCACCCCGATGACAAGCCAAGCAATTGTTTCATACTTTTGATGTTCTCAAACCTTTTCAACTTTCACGCAATACATGAGCGTGAGCCATGGACATAGCACTATAGGTGGAATAGAATATGATGGTGGAGGTTGTGTGGAGAAGACAAAAAGGAGAAAGTATCACATCGACGCGGCTAATCAAAGGGTTGTGTGGAATAGAATATGATGTCAATGTGAGGAGTAGGGATTGCCATGCAACGGATGCACTAGAGCTATAAGTGTATGAAAGCTCAAACTGAAAACTAAGTGGGTGTGCATCCAACTTGCTCGCTCATGAAGACCTCGGGCATTTGAGGAAGCCCATCAACGGAATATGCAAGCCAAGTTCTATAATGAAAATCCCCACTAGTATATGAATGTGATAACTCAAGAGACTCTCTATATGAAGAACATGATGCTACTCTGAAGCACAAGTGTGGTAAAAGGATAGTAACATTGCCCCTTCTCTCTTTTTCTCTCTTTTTTTTATTTTTTATTTTTTGGTGGGCTTCTTTGTCCTCTTTTTTATTTGGGTTTCTTTGGCCTCTTTTATTTTTTGTAAAGTCCGGAGTCTCATCCTGACTTGCGCGGCAATCATAGTATCCATCATCCTTTCCTCACTGGGCAATGCTCTAATAATGATGATCATCAAACTTTTATTACTTACAACTCAATATTACAACTCGATATCTAGAACAAAGATATGACTCTATATGAATGCCTCCGGTGGTGTACCGGGATGTGCAATTATCTAGCGTAGCAAAGATATCAAAAAAAGGACAAGCCAAGAAAATATTATGCTAGCTATCTTACGACCATGCAAAGCAAGGTGACAATGAATGCTCAAGTCATGTATATGATGATGATGGAAGTTGCATGGCAATATATCTCGGAATGGCTATGGAAATGTCATGATAGGTAGGTTTGGTGTCTGTTTTGAGGAAGATACAAGGAGGCTTATGTGTGATAGAGCGTATCGTATCACGGGTGTCGGTGTCAAAACCGGCGGATCTCGGGTAGGGGGTCCCGAACTGTGCGTCAAGGTCGGATGGTAACATGAGACAAGGGACACTTTATTTTACCCAGGTTCAGGCCCTCTCGGTGGAGGTAAAACCCTACTCCTGCTAGATTAATATTGATGATATGGGTAGTACAAGAGTGGATCTACCACGAGATCAAGGAGGCTAAACCCTAGAAGCTAGCCTATGGTATGATTGTGTATGATGATGGTTGTCCTACGGACTACAACCCTCCGGTTTATATAGACACCGGATAGGGTTAGGGTTACACAGAGTCGGTTACAATGGTAGGAGATCTCGAATATCCGCACGCCTAGCTTGCCTTCCACGCCAAGAAAAGATCCTTCCAGACACGGGACGAAGTCTTCAATCTTGTATCTTCATAGTCCTGGAGTCCGGCTGAAGGTATAGTCCGGCTATCCGAACACCCCCTAATCCAGGACTCTCGAGGGCACTGGCGAAGTTTGCACCAACTCTCGAGGTGAGAAAGGGCAATGCACGGTACTGAAGAGGCTAGCAATGATGGAAGGGTGAGAGTGCGTGTAATCCACGGACTCAACATTAGTCATAAGAACTCACATACTTATTGAAAAAATCTATTAGTAATCGAAACAAAGTACTACGCGCATGCTCCTAGGGGGATATATTGGTAGGAAAAGACCATCGCTCGTCCCCGACCGCCACTCATAAGGAAGACAATCAATAAATAAATCATGCTCCGACTTCATCACATAACGGTTCACCGTACGTGCATGCTACGGGAATCACAAACTTCAACACAAGTATTTCTACAATCCACAACTACCCACTAGCATGACTCTAATATCACCATCTTTATATCGCAAAACTATTGCAAGGAATCAAACATATCATATTCAGTGATCTACAAGTTTTATGTAGGATTTTATGACTAACCATGTGAATGACCAATTCCTGTCAACTCTCTAAATAGATATAAGTGAAGCAAGAGAGTTTAATTCTTTCTACAAAAGATATGCTCACGCTCTAACAAATATAAGTGAACCAAAAGAGCATTCTACAAATGGCGGTTTTCTATGTGAAGAGAAACAGGCAATCCAAACTTCAAATGATATAAGTGAAGCACATGAAGCATTCTATAAAGACATACTCAAAAGATATAAGTGAAGTGCAATGAGCATTCTATAAATCAACCTAGGACCATCTCATACCAGCACGGTGCATAAAAGAAAAATCAAAACTAAATGCAAAAGACGCTCCAAGATTGCACATATCGCATGAACGAAACGAATCCGAAAACATACTGATACTTGTTGAAGAAAGAGGGGATGCCTTCCAGGGCATCCCCAAGCTTAGACGCTTGAGTATCCTTGAATATTTACTTGGGGTGCCTCGGGCATCCCCAATCTTGAGCTCTTTCCTCTCTTCCTTCTTCTCACATCGAGACCTTCTCGATCATCGAACACTTCATCCACACAAAACTTCAACAGAAAACTCGGTAAGATCCGTTAGTATAATAAAGCAAATCACTACTCTAAGTACTGTTGCAAACCAATTCATATTTTGTTTTTGCATTGTGTCTACTGTAATATAACTTTTTCATGGCTTAATCCACTGATATAAATCGATAGTTTCATCAAAACAAGCAAACTATGCATCAATAACAGAATCTGTCTAAAACATAACAGTCTGTAATAATATGAACATTCACCATACTTATGCTACTTGAAAAATTCTGCCAAAATTAGGAAAAATAAAAAAATTGTATAGAAAGACAGTGCAAAACTAATTAGAACAATTTGACATGCTAGCAAAAAACTAAAAATCGCGCACTATAGCCAAAGTTTCTATCCTGCACCGTACAAACCAACAAGCATTGTAATCATCCTAAAGGCAAACCTTGGCACATTATTTTTATAATACGATGGAATTGTACAAGCGGATAATTATTTTTGTTGAAAATTTTCTTTAATCAAGATTCACAAAGTTTTTGTGAGCATGAACAAAGTTCAAGGCTAGCTCCCACTTCAACAATGCTCGTCTTTCTCACTTTCGCTTTTCTTTTTGAAAAGTTTCGGGTTCCCCTCTTTATTTTTGTTGTTTTTAAACTATATGAAAGCACTCAACAGAAATAAATGACTCTCTAAAACTTTAGGGTTGTCTCCTTGGCAGCGCTTTCTTTAAAGCCATTAAGCTAGACATATAGTGCTCAAGTAGTGAATCCACCTGGATCCCAAGGTATATCAAAGACAATTTTAATTAGCAATGATTTGGCGTTTAGTAGTGAGCACAAAGCAACATATATAAAGCAACAATGAAGTATAACTCTCTTCCTATGCATAGGCATGTCATAAAAGAACAATTCATGCGCACATAGTAAAGGCCAATGCATAGTATAAATAGTTTCATGCAATTTTATCATGTTGGAAACATAGAGAGGTGGAGATATAGTTCCTCTCTCATAATAATTGCAAGTAGGAGCAGCAAGAACATGCATATTATACTCATCAAAATCATCATGTGTAGCGGTAAAAGGCAACCCATCAATATAATCCTTAATAAGGGCAAACTTCTCCGATATAGTATAATCGGGAGAATTCAAAAAGATAATAGGACTATCATGCGTGGGTGCAATAGCAACAATTTCATGTTTAACATAAGGAACTATAGCAAGTTCATCTCCATAAGCATCATTCATATTGGCATCTTGGCCACAAGCATAGCAAGCATCATCAAAAAGGGATATTTCAAGAGAATCAACAGGATCATAATAGTTATCATAGCTATCATCCTTCGGTAAGCACGAAGGGAAATTAAACAATGTATGAGTTGAAGAGTTACTCTCATTAGAAGGTGGGCACGGGTAGCTAATCTGCTCTTCCTCCTTTTGTTCTTCGCTCTCCTCCTCATCTTTTTCATCCAATGAGCTCACAGTTTCATCAATTTCTGCTTCCATAGATTCCTGCAAAATATTAGTCTCTTCTTGGACAGTGGAGACTTTCTAAGTAAATGCATCAATATCGGAATTGAATTCATAATTGACATAGCAATATTTAAGGATAGCTAAATTTTCAGGTCTATAGACAGCATCATGAAGATTTTCAAACTTTTTGAACATAGATTCAATTTCATAAGCACCCATAAAAGCAACAAATTCTTCTATTTGTTCCACATCATAGTAATCATATATACCTCTAGCATAAGAAGCCAATGTTTCATTATCATTAAATTCGCATGAAAAGTGAAGATGTGGAGCCTTCATCCTAGAGCAACAAGTATAATCATATCTCAAGCATAGTTTCCTACCATACCAATGCAACATATGAATTTGATCCCATAATAGTTTCCCTTTTTGAGTCAAGCGATAATCCCTAAAGTATTCACGTTGATCCAATGTGTCTCCCATTACATAATTGAATGGGGTTTTCTCTGGATTATCAAAGTAGTACATAATATCTTTCACATAACGAACATCGAGGGTTTTAGGAGGTTCCCCATCTCCATGAGTAGCAAGTAAACCTATTTTTTTTTGGTATTTTGTGTTCCATATCCATAACTAAACATAGAGAACAACTAAGAACAACAAATAAAAATTACTTAGTGATAAAGCAAACAAGCACGCACGAGAATATTCACCCCACGCTATGACTCCCTGCCAACGGCGCCAGAAAAGGTTCTTGATAACCCACAAGTACAGGGTATCAATTGTAGCCTCTTTTGATAAGTAGGAGCGTCGAACCCAATGAGGAGCTAAAGGTAGAACAAATATTCTCTCAAGTTCTATCGACCACCGATACAACTCTACGCATGCTTGACGTTCGCTTTACCTAGAACAAGTATGAAACTAGAAGTACTTTGTAGGTGTTGTTGGGTAGGTTTGCAAGAATATAAAGAGCACGCAAATAAAAAGTAGGGGCTGCTTAGATAAACACACAGCTAAATTAAGTTTTAGTAAAGAGCTTTTTGTTACGAGAAAGTTATTTATCCCTAGGCAATCGACAACTAGACCAGTAATCATTATTGCAACTTTATTTGAGGGAGAGGCATAAGCTAACATACTTTCTCTACTTGGATCATATGCACTTATGCTTGGAACTCTAGCAAGCACCCGCAACTACTAAAGATCATTAAGGTAAAAACCAACCATAGCATTAAAGCACCAAGTCCTCTTTATCCCATACGCAAACAACCTACTTACTCGGGTATATGCTTCTGTCACTCACGCCACCCACCTAAGAAAATCATGAACATATTGCAAACCCTACAGCTGGGATCCCTCACGCTTGCGTGACACGGGGAGCACTATAGGACAACACCAATAATAAAACATGCAACTCAAACCAATCTTGATCATCAAATAACCCATAGGACAAAACGGATCTACTCAAACATCATAAGATAGCCATACATCATTGGGAAATAATATATAGCATTGAGCACCATGTTTAAGTAGAGATTACAATGGGTAAGAGAGAGGTTACACCACTGCATAGAGGGGGGAAGAGTTGGTGATGATGGTGGTGAAGTTGTTGGTGAAGATTGCGGTGATGATGATGGCCACGACAGTGTTCCGGCGCCACCGGAAGAGAAGGGGAGAGGGGGCCCCTTCGTCTTCTTCTTCCTTGACCTCCTCCCTAGATGGGAGAAGGGTTTCCCCTCTGGTCCTTGGCCTCCATGGCGTGGGAGTGGCGAGAGCCCCTCCGAGATTGGATCTGTCTCTCTGTCTCTCTCTGTTTCTGCGTTCTGTTCTGCTGCCCTTTCACCGTTTCGTATATATATGGAGACCCGTAACTCCGATTGGACTGAAATCTTCGCCGTGATTTTTTCCTAAAAATTAGCTTTCTTGCGGCCGAAGAAGGGCATCAACCGCTGTCGGTGTACTAGAGTAGGGGTACCCTAGTATCCCTAAATTGTGCACGGGCAGCCACAGCACCCCGCGCGGCAAAGCCTGCTAGGTGACCACCAAGGCCCTCTATGGTTCCTTTGGAGCCATTCAAGAACAAAGTATTTAAGCCTACGTGTCGCTCCGGGACCCTTCCAGGCGTACGTGGCGGGAGGCTGTGCAGCCAGGGGTACACTATGGCATGCAGCGCTGACAAGATCGCCATCGTGGCAAGCGGTGCCGCCCCTGACGGTCCCTTTTCTGCACCGTCTGGGCGACGTAGATAGGCATTTAATGCCTTTGTCCCCTGCCGTCAGGGTTAGGTATGATACACTGTGTAGGTAGCTGTACCTACCACAACATATTTCCATTTTTGCCCTTACCTACGTTGCCACCTGTTGGAGACCCCTTGAACATATAAAAGGAGGCCCACGCACGACGTAGGGAAAGGGGCCCCCGGAGAGCGATCTCAGAGAGGAAAACAGAAGAACGCTCGGTCTCGTTAGCTGCTTGAGTGTACTGTAGCACTCAGCGCTCCCGAGCAAGAACTCAATACAATCCACAAAGCAGCAGTAGGAGTGTTATCTCTCCGGAGAGCTCCGAAGCTGGGTAAAACCCCCCCTGTGTGCTTCGCCTCGATCCGCTCTTCGCGCGACCTCCGTCCCCCGCCGAACCGAGAAGGGGCTCCGTCCCCATAGGTGCTCGAGGAGCCAGAAAACCCCGGCAACCGCCTTACGGGGGGCTCACGAGGGTCAGGGGCGCGCCCCTTCCTCGTGCCTCCCTTGGGCACCGTCTCGCGTGGATTTCCTTCCCATATTCTCCGAATATTCCAAAAATAATCGCCGTCCGTTTTTATCCCGTTTGGAATCCGTTTGATATGGATATTCTACGAAACAAAAACATGCAACAAACAGGAACTGGCACTAGGCACTGGATCAATATGTTAGTCCCCAAAAATAGTATAAAAAGTTGCCAAAAGTATATGAAAGTTGTGGAATATTGGCATGGAACAATAAAAAATTATAGATACGACGGAGACGTATCAGTGGTTGCTGGTGAAGACGGGCCGTACCGGGCCGCTGGTGGAGCCATGCCATGGGCCGCAGGCAGGCAAGTCTGGGTACCCCCATTCCCAGGACACCGACAACAAGTTTTAAGCTCGAGCTACCACAAAATGTACATCACCACCATCATCGTCGTCGATCATCATGCAAGTCGTCACCACCACCACCACCAAAAGCAACACTAGTAGTAGTGCTTGCCCAAACAGGTCCTAAGCCAAAGCATGCTATGGGCGTCTGCCATGGCAATGAACACAACACCATGTGCCTTGTTATCCAATAGGTGGCTAAGAGCAGCAATCGGAGCCTCCGGACTGAAGCCACCTTCCTGCATGACGATGTTGTATAGGTCAAGGTAATGTAGACCGACTTGCTCTTTGTAATGGCGGTTGCTACCTCCTTGACGTTGTCAGTTATGCTACTTGTCGTGGTTTTGTCACGGCAGATGTCCTAGTGAATGGACTTAAGCGTTGAGCCATCGCAACGTAGGTTAGCTCGAAGGGGTTGATCGGGACGAAAGAATCAAGTTTACCCATGTTCGACCCCTCACAACGAGGTAAAAGCCTATGTCCTACTTTGAGTTGTATTGGTTGAGTATCAATTGCAAGGATGCAAAATCGCCTGACCTAGCTCTTGATCAATTGTTTCTTGGCCTAACCTGCCACAGGGTCTCGCCTTTATATACACAGGTCGAGGCCCTGGGCTTACAAGAGTCCAAGCCTGGTCACACAACGTGACTAACTCGGTTTCTAAGTCGCCTTGCCTTGTTAGACAATTCGCCATCGTGGCGGCTCACACCCTCCGGGTCACAATTCTGACACCAGGTCTTGGGCCTTCAACATGCCCACCTTGTAAGCCGCCACCAGTCTTCATGTTTCATCTTCTTGGACCTACTTGGGCCTTCTTAATGTAGAGACGCCAACGGTGTAACCTAGCCCTTCCTGGACGGGTCACACCTCAGGGTTATATCCCCAACATTAGGCCCCAGATTGATTTGAACTGGTTCATGTCAATCTCCACTGCTTCAGGTTGGTGAGTCTTCCTGTCAAAGCTTAACCCTGAATAAATCATTATAACCCGCCATGCCGTCATGCAAAGTGAATCCATAAAAACCATGACATCACAACGGATCTTTTTGCATTAGTCAGTCGTCCGAGATTCAAGGCGCCTGCAGTGTTGAGATAATCATGTTGCCTCCTTGATTTCCGCGCATGCCATTTCACTATTTCCTTATAAATAGGGATGTGGGGCCCCCTCTTTTCACTTTTACCCCTGCCCCTTTCTCTTCTTCTTCCCTCTTGTGTTGCCCGCCGCCGCCGGAGCTCTATCACCACCATTCTTCACCGAAAACCCCAACTGGGCCGTTGCATCAACCTGACTAGACCAGAGAATCGCGATACACACCCGCTACTCATCAGCATCACCAGGTATTCAACTTTTCCCACTTCCAATCTGCATTAGGCCACTTCTAGTTCGTCAGTGTTCGTGGTGTTCGTCCAAGTTCATCGTAGTTCATCCACCATGTTGCTTAGCTTAAACCAAAAACAATACTGAAGCCATGCGGTAGTAGTTTTGGCCTTTACCTCAAACCATAGATGCATCCTTTCTTCCTAAGATTCAATCCCCAACTTACTAGTTCTTCCATTGCCATATTTAGGTTTAGCAATTATTCTTCATTTTTTGAATCACCATAGATCCAAAATCATAGTCAGAAATCGTGAAACTTGTTTGTCCCATACTTAGGAAAATTTCATCAGTCTCAGATCCATAGATGACCGCCTTGCTACTGTCGTTTAGGCAGATCAAATAATACCTTATAACCTGTCATAACCAGACCATCTTAACCACGAACCTGTGATCCACCAGCAAACAACCGGCTTAAACATGAATTTTATAATCATTAGGGTTCATCACAAAGATATTAACCCACCATACTTTTATTCTCAGGCCGTAGTTCTTAACCAGCTAGCATGACTAAGATTCCCACTTCTTGTGACTGGGTTGCTCCTGAACTGTCTGAAATATCTTTCACTGAATATGTTGACATGGGGGTCCTGCAAGCAAAAGATGTCATCCATTGGCGAGTCCCAGGGGTTGAGACTAAACCTCAACCTAAAGAAGGTGAAGTTGTCGCTTTTGCAGATCACCTCCTCCGTGGTTTCTCACCACCCGGGTCAAAATTCTTCCGGGATGTTCTCCACTTTTATAACCTTCATCCTCAAGATATTGGTCCCAACTCTGTTTCCAATATATGTAACTTTCAAGTTTTCTGTGAAGTGTACCTCCAACAAGAGGCTGAGGTTGATCTATTCAGAGAATATTTCTACCTCAACCGCTAAACTAAGATGACCGATGGACCTTGTCTCGAGCTTGGTGGAATTTCCATTCAGAGGCGACGAGGTGTCGTTTTTCCTGCAGCTATATTACCTAGTCAGCCCAAAGATTGGAACCGCATGTGGTTCTATTGTCAAGACACATCTCTGGCTGGTGAAAATCCTCTGCCGGGTTTTCTCCCTTTCCGGCTTAGCCCTACCCATGCACTTCCAAATCACATCTCTGCTGCAGAACGGGCTAAGTACTCAACCACTTTTTCAAAGATAAGAGCCCTGGTAGCCAATGGCTTGTCTGGAGTAGACCTGGTCCGCTACTGGGTCTCATGGAGAATTTTGCCGTTGAGCCGGCGCATCGGCTTAATGTGTTAGCACACAGGCAACACAACAGATCCTCAACACTATAATCATACACCCTTGACTGATGAAGAAACCATTGCTATTGTTAAATCATTACTTGGGGAAACTCTGTTAAATTGTCGCAGAATAGGAGTGAATCCTTTCTACACGCTTAATGTAGCTCCACCTGTAAGTATCTCAGATGAACTTTTTCAACTTACTTGCCTATTTCCTTGTATTGCCTACTGCTCAACTCATTGCTTATGTATCCAAAGTCTAACTCTCCTTTCTGGACTAAGAAACTGCAAGACGCCATGCCTATTAAGAAGGCTAAAACAAAGGCTAAGGGTACAGGTCGCTGCAAGAAACCATCGGCTGACGAACTGCTCAAGCTTGATGATGACTCAGAGGTAGAACTTGATTCTCTTGGTGTTGGGGATATTACTACTGGGCGTAAACCGGCCTACCTGGGCCGGGTTAACTTCATCAGTAGTTTAAAGGTGGTAAAGCCCAAAGAGGCAGATAATGGCCCAAGGCCTGTAGTCGGTTTAGGACCTATAGCCGTAAACCGGCTTTATGTGTAAACTTGTATTATAAGTTAGGAATAAGGAGAGACCAACCCGGATACGAGTATGAACCGGTGTTGGGGCTCTGTGGACCGACGGGCGTCACCCGTGTATATAAGGGGACGACCCGGCGGCAGTTCAAGGACAGACAACAACAACTCGAGACTTAGGTGAAGCTTATTTGCTCCCTAGTCATCGAAACCCCATCAATTCCATCACAACTAGACGTAGGCTTTTACCTTCATCGAAGGGGCCGAACTAGTATAAACTCTCTGCATCCCTGTGTCCGCTTTAACCCCTTGAAGCTAAACCGTCGCGATGGCTCCACGACTAAGTCCTTTCACTAGGACATCTGCCGTGACAAAACCACGACAGTTGGCGCCCACCGTGGGGCTATAGCACGATGGTTTCAAGTTCTTGGAGGGCCGCTTTGAAGGACTCGAGGGCTACGCTGTGGGCCGGATGACTAAGAGTCGTCGCGGCAAGCTCTACATCGACGATGCACGCTGGGGCCCCGAGGCCGGCTCAATTGAGTACGGGTACCGGGTCCCCTTTGGTGGCATACACGTATTCATTGGCAAGATTGGTGAACCGGGCCCTGAGCCGGACATCTGCACCGACCTCGTCGAGACGGCTCAGCGTGCGCGATCTGCCCAGGTTAAACCGGCCGTGAAACGTGCCTTCGTGGGAGTCATCCATGGAGGAAGTTATGAGAATGGATCAGAATCTGGTGGCGAGACCGTCGTTTACTCCGGCGACGAGTCATCAACCGGAGAAACCGAATCCTGTATCAACTGCAAGATGGCCGGATTGGGGGCTTGCCGGGGGAATCTGGCTCCTCGAGCACCTATGGGGACGGAGCCCCTTCTTGGTTCGGCGGGGGGCAGAGGTCGCGCAAAGAGCGGATCGAGGCGAGGCACGCGAGGGGTTTTACCCAGCTTCGGAGCTCTCCGGAGAGATAATACTCCTACTGCTGCTTTGTGGATTGTATTCAGTTCTTGCTCGGGAGCGCTGGGTGCTATAGTACGCACCAGCAGCTAACGAGACCGAGCGGGAGTGTTCTACTGTTCGTCCTCCAGGGGGGGGGGGGGCGATCCCTCTCTATGTTGTGCATGGGCCTCCTTTTATATGCTCAAGGGGTCTCCAACAGGTGGCAACGTAGGCAAGAGCAAAAATGGAAAGGTGGTGCGGTAGGTAAAGCTACCTACACAGTGAATCATACCTAACCCTGACGACAGGGGACAAAGGCATTAAATGCCTATCTACGTCGCCCAGACGGTGCAGAAAAGGGGCCGTCAGGGGCGCCACCGCTTGCCACGATGGCGATCTTGTCAGCGCTGCATGCCACAGTGTACCCCTGGCTGCACAGCCTCCCGCCACGTACGCCTGGAAGGGTCCTGGAGCGACACGTAGGTGGGTGAGCTGGAGCGCAGGCACAGAGTGGTTGCTTGCCGCGGCAAATGCCTTGCCGTGGCCGTTGTCTTGCCGCGTCCGGGAGCTTGTCGCTCGCCGAGTCCTGTCGGGACGCGTGGCGTGTCGCGACAAGTTCCTTGAGATGCTCTGGTTGGCCTTCCCGGCAAGCTCCTCTTGCCGGGGTCTTGTGCCTCGAGTGGCCTTCCTGGCAAGCTCCTCTTGCCGGGGACTTGTCTCCTTGGCTTAAATACTTTGTTCTTGAATGGCTCCAAAGGAACCATAGAGGGCCTTGGCGGTCACCTGGCAAGCCTTGCCGCGGGGTGCTGCGACTGCCCGTGCACAAGTTCGGGATACTAGGGTACCCCTACTCTAGTACACCGACAGGAGCCCCCGGGCCTGGGCCATACACGGTGCCGAGCGCTGTTGGGCCAGGCCCAAAACAGGGCATGGGCACGCGCGGCCTGGGTCACGTCGTGCCTTACTCCGCATCCACCGCACCCTCCCCGAACGGCACGCGTCGATTGCAGCGTCGTGGGAGAGGTCGTGGGTGGTCCTTTATTCGAAAAAATGAAACGCCCGCCTCCTGGCGGTTCGTATCTTCCTCATAAATGGAGGGAGGCGTGGAGGACGTTCACCCGTATCCACAGCTTGACGGCGGGGCTCACCCTCCAGTTTAAGATGATGGAGGGCGGTCTCCTCTCCGTCAAGGTCTTCGGGTGCTTCGGGACTCGGGCACGGTGCTGCGTGGAGAGCTCCTCCGATAGGGAAGGCTCCTCCTCGGGAGGGAGTGACGAGGAGGACAGTGACAGCGACGACGAGGGTGGCGGGCGGCGGGATGACGGGTCTGACTAGGTGTCGGGTGCCGCTCCGCGTGGCACCGGCGACCCCATCATCCGTGTCGCCGACTCCTGGAGCCTCTCGGGGCCGTCTCCTTTGGTGGCTGGCATAGGGAGGCTGCGGAAGAGGAAGAGGGTGGGCGGCAAGGCCGTCAGCTCGGAGTACGAGGGTGTGGCGCCCTCGACAGCGTGCTGACGTCCTACCGCTTCGTCTTCGAGCCCTCTTCCGGCGCCGCCATCACCATCCAGCCTTTGGACGACCACCGAGAGGCTCTCTTGGTGTCTTCTGCCACCCGTAGCTCGTCTAGGCGCCCCTTTTGCCCTTTCCGCCTTCTTTCCCTACCTCCTGAAGATAGGAACAAGAAAAGGATTACGGGCACCTTATCTCTTTTTAATTTGTAAGCCCTCGGGCCTTAGTTGCATTTAAAGCTTGTAATCCCATCATTCATGTTTTTCATTCTCTTATGAACTGTACCTGAGTGGAATGCTCTTTAATGAAAAGGGGATGCTTGCCAGGTCACTTGTCTCGTGGGTGGAACCCACGTCAAGGAGCGAATCCTTTGTATCTTTAAGATAGACACTTCCTTTCCCGGCAGCAGGCCCTGCCTTCTTCCCGCGTCGCTCGACCTTTCTCACGCTTTTGGCGGAGGCAGGGAGGAGGCGGGTTTGGGCTCCTCGTTTCGTCCCTCTGCTGCTGCGACTATGACCAAATCTGGCCCCGGGAACGAGCCCTAGGGCCTAGAGTTAAGGGAGCACGGTAGCTTTTAGGAAGAAATGAGGTTTCGCATACCTCAGTCCATAAGAGGATGCATGACAAGGGATGAAAAACTTATCTAAGATTGCAGCCCCCGGCAACTTTGGTTTGCCGCGGGTTAATCTTTGTACTTGCTGGCCCCGACAACACCAGCTTGCCGGGGTCTAGATGTCGGTCCGCCCTTCTTCTCCTTTTCGCCCTCAAGTGGCCTGGTCAGGATATGCGAGCCTTGCGAACCAAGGGAAACGAAAAGAACGGCAAAGGGACGCGCACTCGACCTCTAAGTTAGGGGTTAGCCGCAACTAAGCACTGTCAACCCTAACCAAGGACGAGACTCGACTCGGCATGCATGCTAAAACTTAGGGCGCCAGCGCTTTATCTTCGCTCAGGGTCTGCGCCTGGCTTTGTACAAAGGATTACATGCAACAGCGGCAAGACTTGTACAAAATGGTGGTTGCCGGACAGGGTCCGACAATCGCGCCTTACGGGTAAAACTTACGAAGATGCTCGATGTTCCAGGAGTTGCTCACCGGAAAGCCATCTTCGGTCTCAAGGCGGACAGCGCCAGGCCTAGTGGCTCGTTTCACCCGGTAAGGGCCTTCCCACTTCGGCGTCAACTTGTTGGAATTCTTGGCGGAACGAACGCGCCGAAGAACAAGGTCGCCTTCCTTGAGACTTCTGGCTTTAACTTTGCGGCTATGGTAGCGGCGCAAAGCTTGCTGGTATCGAGCAGCTCGTACAACAGCCTGAAGACGGTCTTCCTCAAGGAGCAGCACGTCATCTTGTCGCAGCTACTCTTGCTCAAGCTCATCATAAGCGAGCACTCGAGGTGACCCGTATACGAGTTCTGTGGGGATAACTGCCTCTGCTCCATAGACTAGAGGGAAAGGTGTCTGGCCAGTGGCTCGATTTGGCGTCGTCCTGATCGACCAAAGAACCACCGGCAGCTCCTCAATCCAGTTTCTTCCGCACTTGTGCAGCCTGTCGGAAGTCCTGGTCTTGAGCCCACACAGCACTTCAGGATTTTCCCTTTCCGCTTGACTGTTGCTCCTGGGGTGAGCGACAGAAGCGAAGCAGACCTTGGCGCCAAGATCTTGGACGTACTGCATGAAGGTGCGGCTCGTAAATTGCGTACCGTTGTCGGTGATGATCCTGTTAGGGATCCCGAAGCGGCAAACAGTCGACCTGAAGAACTTGACTGCTGACTGTGCTGTCACCTTCCTCACTGGTTCCACTTCTGGCCACTTTGTGAACTTGTAGATTGCGACGTACAAGTACTCAAAGCCCCCGACTGCTCGGGGGAAGGGTCCGAGGATGTCGAGCCCCCAGACCGAAAATGGCCAGGATAAAGGGATCGTCTGGAGAGCTTGAGCTGGCTGGTGTATCTGCTTGGAATGGAACTGGCATGCTTCACACTTGGTTACTTGTGCAGTTGCATCCTGGAGGGCTGTCGGCCAAAAGAAGCCTTGCCGGAAAGTTTTGCCGGCAAGCGCTCTTGCGCCAATGTGGTGACCACAAATGCCTCCATGTATCTCTGCCAACAGCTTCTGTCCATCTTCCCGGGGAATACACTTCAATTTCACACCGTTGAGTCTTCTTCTGTACAGTGCGTTGTCGACGAACTGGTACATACTTGACTGCCGGGCTACTCTTTCCGCTTCTTCTGGCTCTTCGGGAAGTTCTCCTGTCTGGAGGAAATGGATGATCTGCTGTGCCCATGCTGGAGCCTGTGGCTCGACAACAAGGACTAAAGGCATATCTGTTGCTACGGGAACATTCGCTTCTACGGCGAGAACCTGCGGCTCAGCCGGAGCTTGACGATCCCCGGCAAGCTTGCCGAAGCAAAACTTGTCGGGAGCGTCTGCTACAACGAAACAAACCCTGGGGCTTGTCGGAGCAGACTGCTCCTCAGCACTCTTGGCGTTGATCTTGGGGACCTTCTTGGCGGCGGCTTCGGGAAGCTCTGCCGGAAAATAGTCACCAGAAATCAACTTCCTCTTCTTGTTCCGCCCAGTTGATGGCATCACAGACGGTTGAGTCAGCTTGAGCACAAAGATCCCTGGTTCCACAGGTAACTTAAGTGCTGCGCACTTTGACAGGCCGTCAGCAATGTCGTTCTGAGCTCTTGGAACGTGTTCCATCTGTAGGCCAACAAAGCGCTCTTCTAGCTTCCTTACTTCGTCAATGTAAGCTTCCATCAACGGACTCTCATAATTCTTGTTCACTTGGCGGACGACAAGCTGCGAGTCACCCCTGACAATGAGCTGCTTGATCCCAAGGTCTGCCGCGATCCTGAGACCGGCGAGCAATCCTTCATACTCTGCAGTATTGTTTGTTGCTTGCTCTTTGGGAAAGTGCATCTGGACCACGTACTTGAGGTGCTCTCCGGTGGGTGCGACAAGCAGCACGCCAGCACCGGCGCCTTGTAGCGAGAAAGCACCATCGAAGTACATTAGCCACTCTTTGTTTGCTTCCTTGACGGGGATGCTCGTCTCTGGAATTTCTTCGTCTGGTGTTGGCGTCCACTCTGCTATGAATTCTGCCAATGCTCTGCTCCGGATAGTTGAAGTGCTCTCAAACTTGAGGCCAAAGCTTGACAGTTCCAGTGCCCACTCAACAATCCTGCTTGTTGCTTTTGGATTCTGCAGTATCCTCTTCAACGGAAAGCGAGTGACAACTGTGATCTCATGTGCTTGGAAGTAATGGCGCAGCTTTCTCGAGGCCATGAGAAGGCCGAAAAGCAATTTCTGCACACCAGAGTACCTTGACCTAGCCCCCTGCAGAAGGGAACTGACAAAGTAAACTGGGCGCTGCACCATTTTCTTCTGTTGTATCCCTTCGCACATCTGTGCCGATCCTTCCTTGTCGGGACCCGAGCTTGTCGGGAAGCCCCCTGCTTGTCGCTGGATGTGCTTGCCGCGGTCGCTGGCTCATCATCTACCTCTCTCTCCGCTACTAACGCAGCACTAACCACTTGATTGGTTGCCGCCAGATATAGTAGCAACTTCTCTTGTGGTTTTGGTGCGACAAGTATTGGAGTGGAAGACAGGTATCTCTTCAAGTCCTGCAGCGCAGCCTCCGCTTCCAGAGTCCATTTCATTGGACCTGCCTTTTTCAAGATTTTGAAAAATGGCAGGGCGCGCTCAACGGACTTAGAGATAAACCTACTGAGAGCCGCTACGCAGCCGGCGAGTTTCCGCACATCCTTGACGCGCTTCGGTGCTTCGATCTGCTCATTGGCCTTGATCTTGTCGGGATTGGCTTCAATTCCCCTCTGAGACACGAAGAACCCGAGAAGCTTGCCGGAAGGAACTCCAAACACGCACTTCTCGGGGTTGAGCTTGAGGCTGATCTTGCGCAGATTTGCAAAAGTCTCTTCTAGATCTTGAATCAGAGTTGCTTTGTCCCTGCTCTTGACCACTATGTCATCCATGTAGGCTTCCACATTTCTGTGTATCTGCGGTTCAAAAGCAGTATGGACTACCCTTGCAAATGTTGAACCAGCATTCTTCAAACCCAAAGGCATTCGTACGAAACAGTACGTGCCACACGGAGTGATGAACGCGGTTTTCTCCTCATCCTCTTCTGCCATGAAGATCTGATGGTATCTTGAGTACGCGTAGAGAAATGAAAGCAAATCACATCCGGCCGTGGAGTCAACAATCTGGTCAATGCGCGGCAAGGGAAATGGATCTTTGGGACAAGCTTTGTTAACATCGGTGAAGTCGATGCAAAGCCTCCACTTCCCGTTTGCCTTGCGCACGACTACAGGATTGGCCAACCACGTAGGATGGAGCACTCCTCTGACAAGGCCTGCTGCTTCCAACTTCTTGATCTCTTCTGCGATGAATTCTTGGCGCTCCACTACTTGTTTCTTGACTTTTTGCTTGACGGGCCGCGCATGAGGACAGACGGCAAGGTGGTGCTCAATTACTTTCCTGGGAACGCCGGGGATGTCAGATGGTTGCCACGCAAACACATCGATCTTCGCCCGCAGGAAAGCAACGAGCGCGCTTTCCTATTTAGGGTCGAGAGTGGCACTGATGGTGAAAGTACCACCAGTGCCGTCCTCCTTGGCGGACACCTTCTTGGTTGCTGGTGGAGCTGCCATCGTCTTCTTACACTTGCCGGTGGAGCTCGATGGTGTGTCCTCGACGGTAGCGCGGCACTCCGAAGAGGTGCGCTTGCCGGAGTGGGCATCAGAACTCTTGCCGGACTTGGTCTTCTTCTTCCTCCCGGGAGCTTCAGCGGCAAGTGTCTCGCGATCTGCTGCGGCTGCTGCTTCCCGGTAGATCTTGTCGGCACAGATAAGAGCATCTTTCTTGTCGCCAGGGACAGAGATGACGCTTATCGGGCCTGGTATCTTCAGCATGTTGTACGCGTAGTGAGAGGCCGCCATGAACTTGGCGAGCGCTGGACAGCCGAGAATTCCATTGTAAGGCAATGGAAAATCGGCAACGTCAAAAGTGATCCTCTCAGTCCTGAAGTTCAGATCGCTGCCAAATGTCACCGGCAGCGCGATCTTCCCCTTCGGTTTGCTCCTTCCCGGGTTGATTCCTTGGAATGTGCCGGTCTCTTCGAGCTCACTGTCAGGGACTTGGAGTTTTCGGAGCACAGCGGAGGAGATCAGGTTCAAGCCGGCCCCGCCATCAACTAGCATCTTAGTGACCTTGAGGTTGCGGATAGTTGGCGAAACCGACATCGGCAAGCACCCGACCGCAGTTGTGCGATCAGGGTGGTCCTCAATATCAAAGATGATAGGCGTGCTGGACCATTTCAGAAGCTTGCGTGACTCGATGGGTGGTTCTGCCGCATTGACTTCCCGCACCCATTGTTTGAGTTGGCGGTGCGAAGTATGCAGAGAAGCACCACCGTCAACGCACAAGACCTCTGTGGCTCTCTGAAACTCCTGCTCGCTAGTCTCGTCATCATCCATGTCTTCGTCGTCGTCGTCTTCATCCTTGTCGCGGCCGCGGGGAGGCCTGTCTCCTTGCCGCTGATTGGCCTTGCCGCGGCGTCCTCCCCGGCCGGTGCGCTTCATACCGGATCCTCCAGCACCTGCTTGGGCTTTCTCCTTGTCGCGTCGCTCGTACTCGGCCTTTTGCAGCTCGACAAGCTGCTCGACCTTCTTGTAGCTCTGGAGGTCATGGCCCTTGGTGCGGTGGATCTTGAAGTACTGTTTGTTGGTGCCGTCCTGCTTGTCGGCGGCCGCCACAGCCTGAAAGTTGGCGCATGCGGCAACCTCCTTGCCGGAGCTGCCATCTTTGGCTTTCTTGGCGCCACCGTCGCTGCTGGACTGCTCAACAACTAGCACATCTTTGCCTTTCCTCTTCCTGTTGCTCCGCCGCCGGTTTTTATTTGCCGGGGCGGCATCCTCGCCGTCAGATCCTCCCGTTCCTGTATTCTCTCCGGGGAGTTTCCTCCCTTCCTCAGCACGTGCACACCTGTCGGCCAGAGCATATAGCTCGCTGACATCTCTGATCTTGCACATCGCCATCTCCTCCCTCATCCTGCGGTTACGCATGTTCTGATGGAATGCGCTGATGACCGCGGCAGGGTGGACATCTGGGATGTTGCGTTGCACTTGGCTGAATCTCTAGATGTACTTGCGCAAGGGCTCTCCTTCTTTCTGGGCAAGCAAGTGAAGGTCACTCTCCTGGCCATGAGGTTTGTGGCCGCCTGTAAAGGCGCCGACAAACTGATGGCACAGGTCTGCCCAGGAAGATATGGAGTTTTCTGGCAAGTGCATGAGCAAGGATCCGACGTTGGGCTTGAGCACCAGTGGGAAGTAGTTGGCAAGGATCTTGTCGTCTCGCCCCCCGGTAGACTGCACCGCGATGGTGTAGATGCTGAGGAACTCCGACGGATGCAACCTGCCGTCGTACTTCTCTGGTACGTCTGGCTTGAATTTTTCGTGCTGGGCCACTGGACTTGCTGCAGCTCACGAGTAAACGCAGAGCAACCTACCGCATACGGCAGGTCGCCTGGTTCCCCTGGCGCATGCATGTCGACAGTGGGCCCAGCGCGCCGGTCTGATTGACGCCGCATTTCTCTTCGGCGCTCGATGCGGGAACAAGCGTCTTCTTGCTGCCGTTCATGAAGAATGTGGTGCTGATCGCGACGAGTTCGCGGATCTGATGAAGCGGTGGAGTCGCTATCGTGGTGGACCCGACGAGTCGGCGATCTTGGCCTTCGGGGCGGGGAGTGCACGGTGGTCGCACCCCCACCGGTCTTGTCTCCATCGGCTCGCACCTAGCTGGCTTGTCGCGGCTGCGATGTGGTTGGATGCCGCGGAGTGTCGCTGTTGGCGAAGCCGATGAGGCTCTGAATGGTGGCCCTCTAGTCGTCGATCTTGTCTGGCGTTGGAGGGAAGTCTAGGAGCAGTTGAGCTCGTGCCAAGGCTTCTGCTGGAGTGGCGGGTAGCGGTGGCGAATGATGCGAGGAGTGGGATATGCTCGGACTTCCAACGACGTTAGAAGGAGCAGTATTCCGTCCAGGCGACCGTGCCTCGCTCGCGCCAGCACGTTGGCGTGCATGCTGGCCTTGAGCATCCCGAGATCCGCCAGCTCGATTTGGGTCCAGCAAACGTATGGTACCGTGAGTACCACGACGCTGCCGGTCCCGCGCTTCCTGAGATGGGTGCGGAGCATCCACGGACGCCCGGTCGTCGTGGGAGCCCGCTACGCCGCCGACGGGCAGCGCGGCCTTGTCCTTGGACCAGGCGGCACCGTGGGCTACCTCGTCGATGCCCGTTCTTCCGCCGGCGTCTTCCCCACCAGCCGTTTGCTCCGGCGGCGGTGGGTTCGACGCGGACGGAGCGGACGCCTCCGAAGCCTTCTTCTTCGGCGGCATGTCGATGAAGTCAATGAAGATCTAGCTCGCGCGAACGCCGGATCGGGTTCACACAACCTCGACGCCCCCTACCTAGCACGCCAAAGATGCCGGGGGAATCTGGCTCCTCGAGCACCTATGGGGACGGAGCCCCTTCTCGGTTCGGCGGGGGGCGGAGGTCGCGTAAAGAGTGGATCGAGGCGAGGCACGCGAGGGGTTTTACCCAGCTTCGGAGCTCTCCGGAGAGATAATACTCCTACTGCTGCTTTGTGGATTGTATTCAGTTCTTGCTCGTGAGCGCTGGGTGCTACAGTATGCACCAACAGCTAACGAGACCGAGCGGGAGTGTTCTACTGTTCGTCCTCCAGGGGGGCTATCCCTCTCTACGTTGTGCATGGGCCTCCTTTTATATGCTCAAGGGGTCTCCAACAGGTGGCAACGTAGGCAAGGGCAAAAATGGAAAGGTGGTGCGGTAGGTAAAGCTACCGACAAAGTGAATCATACCTAACCCTGACGGCAGGGGACAAAGGCATTAAATGCCTATCTACGTCACCCAGACGGTGCAGAAAAGGGGCCGTCAGGGGCGCCACCGCTTGCCACGATGGCGATCTTGTCAGCGCTGCATGCCACAGTGTACCCCTGGCTGCACAGCCTCCCGCCACGTACGCCTGGAAGGGTCTTGGAGCGACACGTAGGTGGGTGAGCTGGAGCGCAGGCACAGAGTGGTTGCTTGCCGCGGCAAATGCCTTGCCGCGGCCGTTGTCTTGCCGCGTCCGGGAGCTTGTCGCTCGCCAAGTCATGCCGGGACGCGTGGCACGTCGCGGCAAGTTCCTTGAGATGCTTTGGTTGGCCTTCCTGGCAAGCTCCTCTTGCCGGGGTCTTGTGCCTCGAGTGGCCTTCCCGGCAAGCTCCTCTTGCCGGGGACTTGTCTCCTTGGCTTAAATACTTTGTTCTTGAATGGCTCCAAAGGAACCATAGAGGGCCTTGGCGGTCACCTGGCAAGCCTTGCCGCGGGGTGCTGCGACTGCCTGTGCACAAGTTCGGGATACTAGGCTACCCCTACTCTAGTACACTAACAGGGCTGTTCCGATGGCGATAGTATTCCGGACTCCTCTGATCTGCCCAACCGGGTTTGAATATTCATGGCCGGTACACAGGCCGCGCTTCATTCTTCGACCGCTGCGGCAATGATCTCTGGTTCAGTAGCGGCGACGGCTGCCGGGGCAGGAGGCTCTGTGCGCCCGCCGGCTCAAGTCTTATCGGATCTGTTCGATGCGTTGGCTGCGCTCATGGCAGAGGCTAACCCGGTGGATCAGGACGATCACAACGCGGAGATTGCAAAAGTGAGGGAGCAAATCACTCAAGCTAAGGCGGACTTAGCAGCAGAAGATACCAGGATGACTGCAGAGCGGGCCGCTTTAGATGCACAGGCCTACATGCTCATGTTAGACCAGAACGCGTCGCAGGAAGTCATGAGGAGGAATACCGATCTCGTCTGCCTTCGGTCTTCGAAGGCAGAGACCTCTTTAACACCCCTGGAGCGGGAGCCAGTAATCCGCTGGTGGTAAACCGGGCGGAAGCACCTGGGACGGGCGCACCGGTCCAGTCCCGTTTAATAGACCTGCCCCGTCATAATACCGGTGTACCTCAGGCTGTCCCAACACCTCCGAGTCACTACTCTAACCCGATGGACAACCTTGTTGCGGTCGCTGCACGGCTGGAGGCCGTTCCAATTGAAGGTGATTCGCCGCAGGCGGTAGAGATGCGCCGGGTCAAGGAGCTCCTTAGGACAACTTTGGTCCAACAGGAAGCGTATGCATACAGCCGCGATCGGATCCACTCAACCCCTCGCCCGAGACGGAGCTATAGCAGGCATATGGATGAACTGGCCGTGTCAAGTAATGCACGGCGAGGAGGGCCCCATGGTAACAACCCGGCAGGAGGTGTCGATAATGCTCAGGAAGTGGTGGACCGGGCCCGAGCGCGTAGGGAGGCCGAGTTAGCAGCGCGGTATCAAGATCGTCAGCTTATGCCGGTTCGTCCGACCACCATGATCGAGCCTGGAGTTACCTCTAGTGCTTTGGGAGTGCCTTGCCTTGTTCCCGCTTTACGCAATGTGCGTCTGCCCAAGGATTTCAAGGGCCCGCGCAAGGTACCAAATTATACGGTGGATCAACCTCCAGAGACATGGGTGGAGAGCTATGAGATGGCCATGGAGATGCTTGACGTGGATGAGGCGGCGTGTGCAAAGTATTTTACCATGATGCTCGAAGGAACGGCCCGTACATGCTTACCGGCTAATTCTATCAGTTCATGGGCCCAGTTACGAGCCCGGTTTATCAGTAATTTCAAAGACACGTGTAAGCAGCCGATGTCGATAGTGGATCTAGCTGCCTGTGTCCAGGAGGAAGGAGAATCAACGACGCATTGGGTGCGCCGGGTCTCGCAAGTTCTGCATTCATCAGACCGCATCAACACTGACACCGCGGTTATAACCCTGGAAGGCAATTGCCGGTTTGGGCCCCTAAAGATGAAATTAGGGCGGATGAAGCGCCACTGCACTGACATAGGGACTCTCATGGGCGCTTTGGTAAAGTATGCTGATTCTGATAGTACCAAGGATACCGAGTATGATGATGAGAAGACAGGGAAGGGAAGGAAGAACGACAACTCCAAAGGTCAGCAACATCACCCGACAGGTAATGGTGGCGGAGGCAAGCGCAAAGCGGATGGCAACATAGACTTCGTGGCTAATACCAATGCACAGGACAAGGGCCAGCGGCGTAAGGGTAAACCGCAGAATCGCAGTGGAGCACCTAACCCTAACCCGGACCGCCTAAACTATCTGTTGAACCAGCCCTGCCCAAAGCATGGGACGAAGGAAGTGCCAGCAAACCACCTTTGGAAGGATTGTTACATTATGCAGGAGTTCAAAATTCTAATGCTTTCCAGTATGATCACGACTCTGGCGGTGGCTCGGGATCCGGGCCGGGTTACGGTGGAGGAAATTCCGGTTCAGGATTCAATGGTAATCCGGGTGGACATAGTAATCAGAATAATCAGAATAGCCAGGGTGGTTACAACCAGCAGCAGCAACAGTCAGGTTACCAGAGTAACCCAAAGCAGTTGAATAGTGGGCAGTACCATGTCTTCACCACTAGCTTGGACAAGCGAGACCGGAAGGTTCAGAAGCGGGCCGTCAACTCTGTTGAACCGGCTGTGCCCCTTTACTTACGCTGGTCTGAGCAGCCAATCATATGGAGCAGAGAGGATCATCCACCCCGGGTCGATAACCCGGGTCAGCTAGCGTTGGTGGTGGCACCTCCGGTGGGAGGTTATAAGTTCACCAAGGTACTCATGGATGGAGGGAGCAACATTAATATCTTGTACTATGAGACCTTCCGTCGTATGCGATTGACAGACAAAAATCTCAAACCATCCAATACGGTGTTCCATGGTGAGGTACCTGGCAAATCAGCATATCCCATTGGTAAGATAGCTCTGGAAGTGGCCTTTGGATATGATCATGATTCTAGGACGGAGACGCTGACGTTTGAAGTGGTAAAGATCCAAAGTCCATATCACGCCCTGTTTGGGCGACCGGCCTACGCCAAGTTCATGGCACGGCCTTGTTATGTGTATTTGCAGCTCAAGATGCCGGGTCACAAGGGGACAATTACGGTTCATGGAAGCCGTCGAGTTGCTTTGGAGTGCGAGGAAGGAGATGCATCATACGCAGAGTCGGTTTGTGCCACCGAAGAGCTAAAATTTTATAAAGACAATGTTGATCCGGCAGATATGACTCCATTGAAAAAGCCAACTACGGAGCATGATCCGACCTTGAAGTTCAAATCGGTAGCTGAGACTAAGCTTGTTGACTTCGTGCCTGGCGATTCGTCCAAGCAGTTCAGCATCAGTGCCAATTTGGATCCGAAATAGGAAAGCGCGCTCATCGAGTTCATCCGTGAGATTCGGGACATTTTTGCATGGAAGCCTTCTGACATGCCAGGTGCACCGAGGCAACTCGCTGAGCACACTCTTAATGTGGATCCTAAATACAAACCGGTGAAATAGTTCCTCCGCCGGTTTAACGAAGAAAGACACAAAGCTATTGGAGAAGAGGTAGCCAGGCTTTTGGCAGCTGGTTTTATTGTTGAAGTTTTTCACCCTGAGTGGCTTGCTAATCCGGTGCTGGTCCTTAAGAAAAACGGCACCTCGCGTATGTGTGTGGATTACATAGACCTTAATAAGGCTTGTCCAACGGATCCTTTTGCCCTCCCCCGTATTGATCAAATCATTGATGCTACGGCGGGTTGCGAGCGTTTGAGTTTTCTGGATGCATATTCTGGTTATCATCAGATCAAAATGGCGGTTAAGGACCAGGAGAAGACGGCGTTCATCACTCCCTTTGGATCCTTCTGCTATGTGTCTATGCCCTTTGGGCTCAAGAGTGCCCAGGCAACTTATCAACGGTGTGTACAAAATTGCCTTCACAAGCAGATTGGCCGTAATGTACATGCTTATGTGGATGATATTGTGGTTAAGTCAAGGAAGAAGGAGACTCTGGTTGACGATTTGAAGGAAACCTTTGGTAACCTGAGCACGTACAAGATGATGCTCAATCCGGCCAAATGTGTTTTTGGTGTACCGGCAGGCAAGTTATTGGGTTTTCTAGTGTCCAACAGGGGAATTGAGGCTAATCCGGAGAAGATCACAACCATCACCTCCCTGGCTAAACCGAAGTGTATCAATGACGTTCAACGTTTGGCTGGTCGGATTGCTGCATTGAGCCGGTTTATCAGCCGCCTTGGTGAGAAGGCAATCCCTTTGTATCAGATGTTGAAGAAGATGGATCAGTTCGTCTGGAGTTCTGCTGCTGATCAAGCATTTGAGGACTTAAAGCGGCAATTGGCCAACCCACCTGTGCTTGCCGCTCCCGTTGACAAGGAGCCGCTACTACTATATGTTGCTCCTAACGCTCGCGCAGTCAGTGTGGCTATTGTGGTAGAGCGGAAGGACGCATGTAAGGAGCATCCGGTTCAGTGTCTGGTTTACTATATCAGTGAGGTACTTATTGAATCCAAGCAAAGGTATCCACATTGGCAGAAGCTGGTATATGGAGTTTTCATGGCAAGCCGGAAGCTGAAGCAGTATTTCCACGGGCACCCCATCACAGTGGTTAGTTCTGCTCCTTTAGGCGATATCATCCAGAACCGGGAAGCGACTGGCCGGATTGCCAAGTGGGCTATAGAGCTTGGGCCGCACGGGTTGAAGTATGTGCCCCGAACGGCGGTGAAGCCTCAAGCACTTGTTGATTTCATCAATGATTGGACGGAGCTACAAGCACCTGAAGAGAAGCCGGATCACACATATTGGACCATCCATTTTGACGGATCCAGGCAATTGGAGGGCTCGGGGGCTGGAGTTGTATTAACTTCCCCACGAGGTGACAAGTTCTATTACGTCCTCCGCTTAATGTTCCCTTGTACTAACAATGCAGCTGAGTATGAAGCCTTGCTCCATGGTCTCCGGATGGCTAAAGAGATGAATCTAAGCCGGGTTAAGTGCTTCGGTGACTCGGACCTAGTGGCACAACAGGTGTCTGGCACTTGGGATTCTAAGGACCCACTCATGGCCGCATATCGTCGTGAGGTGGATATTGTTGCAGGTCACTTCAAGGGCTATCAAGTGGACCACGTGGACCGTTGGAAGAATGAAGCGGCGGACGCTTTAAGCCGGTTGGGCTCCCAGCGTAAACCGGTCCCGCCTAATGTTTTTCTTGATGTGTTGCACAACCCATCGGTCCAGCTCCCTGGTGAAGCGGATTTGGCTATTCCTGATTCGGAGGCTCAACTGGTGGCAGCTCTTCACGTCATTCCGGATTGGATGCTTCCTTATCTTGCGTACATGAACCGGGGCGAGCTACCAGAGGATGAAACCTTGGCCCGGCAGATAATCCGGCGATCCAAGTCCATGACTATTGTTAATGGCGAGTTGCATCATTGCAATGTGTCAGGGGCGTTCCAACGCTGCGTGTCTCCTGAGGAAGGCTGTGAAATTTTGCGCGAGATCCACGAAGGAGATTGTGGTCATCACGCCGGTTCAAAGTCTTTGGTGGCCAAAGCGTTCCGCCATGGTTTTTATTGGTTAACTGCTCATGCTGATGCGGAGGATCTGGTCAGACGATGTGACGGTTGCCAAAAGTTTTCAAGACGCGCTGATGTGCCGGCTCAGGAATTGAGGATGATTCCAATCACTTGGCCGTTTGCAACTTGGGGGCTGGATATGGTTGGGCCTTTCAAAAGGTCCAAGGATAAGAAGACCCACCTCCTGGTGGCGGTTGAGAAATTTACAAAGTGGGTGGAGGCAGAACCTGTTAGCAAGTGTGATGCGGCCACGACGGTTCAGTTCATCAAAAAGGTGATTTTCCGGTTTGGCTTTCCACACAGTATCATTACAGATAATGGTACCAATTTATCCAAGGGGGCTATGAAGGAATTCTGCGAACGTGAGCACATCCGACTTGACGTTTCATCAGTGGCACACCCACAGTCCAATGGGCAAGCAGAAAGAGCTAATCAGGAGATTTTTTGAGGCATCAAGCCCCGTCTTATGGTTCCTTTGCAGAGAACACCAGGTTGTTGGGTAGAAGAGTTGCCACCTGTGTTGTGGAGCATCGATACCACACCCAACAGATCGACAGGATACACACCGTTCTTCATGGTCTATGGAGCGGAGGCGGTTCTCCCTAGTGATATCCGTCATGATTCACCTCGTGTGGCGGCTTATGTTGAAGCGGACAACGAGACAACACGGCAAGACGCTTTGGACCGGTTGGATGAAGCGCGTGACGTAGCAGCTGCCCGCTCGGCGATTTACCAGCAGGATCTTCGTCGTTATCATAGTCGCCGAGTTAGAACCAGAACCATTAAAGAGGGAGATTTGGTGCTTCGGCTCATCCAAGATCAGACTGATATGCATAAGTTATCCCCACCTTGGGAGGGACCTTTCGTGGTCAGCAAGAATCTGCACAACGGGTCATACTATCTGATCGATATTCGAGAGCATAAAGACTCACGTACATCAGAGGAGGAGACCAACAGGCTGTGGAACATAGCTCATCTTCGGCCTTACTATACCTGAGCCATCGGCTCTACTTATGTACATATTATGACAGTGTATATATTATGATTAAATATAATAAACCGGAGCCTCAGCTAGAACGGGGTATCTATTCTTTTACATCATGCGTGGTTACACGGAGTTGTTCTGTCTTAAAGCGGTCTCCGATTTGCCCCTTGAAAATTTTATAAATATCACTTGGGGGCTTGGTCGTATCCAAACCAATGCAACACCTTTTGATAGGCGAAAGCCACCAGATCACTTGGGGACATGGTCAAGTTTGAACCAGTCACTCCTCTTGATCGGCCTAAGGCCATAGAATCACTTGGGGGCTTGGTCGAACCGAACCATTGCCACGCCTCTTGATTGGCATAATGTCACGGTTTCATTTGGGGACCTGGCTGACTTGAACCATAGCTACACCTATCGGGAGCTTGGTCGTGTCCGACCATGGTAACACCATCTGATCGGCTCAATAAAGCTTCTCTTTGCAAACGGTTTTATCATTGCCTTTGTTTCAATGTTTTTTATTAATAACTGTTGCTTTATTTTTGTTGCGTTTTTAAACCAACAACGTTTTAAACCGGTTCAAACTGTCAATTGGTGGAACACGGTCCATTTTTAATCCGGAGATTATTTGCCCGGTTTAACTTTTTCTGTTAACATCCCATGATGGAGTAACAAGGGTGTTTATGGCAACCCGGCACGGTTTACATGGTAAACCGACATTGTATACACAAGAGCTATTTCCTCCTTTGACGGTACAGGTTTGTAAACCTTCGCTTCAAGATTGGCTAAGCCAACTTCATGCCCAGCAATGGCAGGTATTTTGTATCACAAAATTTGATCATATACCTCAATTTCCTTGCATATATATATAAAGGTCATAGACCGGCTGGCAGTACAACCGCCGTGGCAGTTTAAGGTTTTGTGATTGCAGGAGATATGGATTGAAGGTTTCGACCTTTCAAACAAAAGTGTCATCACTGATGCACGAAGGCATCTCAGAAGCAAGAATATTGGCTATCCTATTACAAGGCAACATGGTGCCCAAATAAGATCATTGTTTTTCTTGACGGAATATAACAAAGCAGCCATTTAAACCGGCCTCCGGTTCAAGCTTGGTCGCCGCCCTGATCTGATGGTTGTGGGTCCTCCCACGCCGCTTCAACTTCTTCTTCCCTACCAAGTGGCTGGAAATCAACAGTGGTCCAGTCGATTCCCATTAGGGCTTGAAAGACAGTTTCCTCATGGATCAGGGACGACGGTTCAATATCAGGGGCGTAAGTGTGCTTACGGATTGGAGGGATCAGATTCTCCGCTTCAGGGATTGGTGCAGCCACTCGTTTGTTCTGATTGTTATATTGAGCTTGATAATGCATCAAGTCTGCCTCTTCCACCAATTGGCAAGCCAGAGGGCGCACCGCCCGGTTTATCGCTCTCAGATCATCTTCATTGAACTCTGGGCTGTCTTCTTTCAAACTGGGATAACCTTGAGCTGCCTCAACAGGATCGAAATCCGGCACCCATGCTTTTGCCCGGATTAAGGCATTGATGGCACCGGTTCGAGCAGCAGATTTCTTCAGCTCTGCAATACGGGCGGAAAGCATTGACAACCTCTTAAGAGTATCTTGCATTAAAGAGGGCGTCGGATTGTTATGTGATGCAGTAGAGATGATCCGCTGCGCTCCAGTATACAGCTGTTCGATTAAGGTATATGCGGCCTTCAACTTCATCCGAACATCTGACCCCAAGTGACTAATATGTGTACCTACAACATTTCAAAGAGTTCACAAACCGGACCTATCATAGGAAGGTCAAATTATTATAGAAGTAAAAGGAAGCTTACCAAAGATGGCTGCAGTCATGGCATGCACTTGCCACTTTACGCTGGTTAACTCGTCTACCACCGGTTTAAGGGTAGCTTCAGCAGTTTCAATTTTCTTGGTCAAAGCGGTCTTCTCAGTGGCCCAATCCGCCCGCTCTTTGTTGAAACCCTCCTTCAGCTGTTCCATGATGCTTAAAGCGCTGGTCAACTCCTCTTTCGCCCTTGAGGTTTCAGCTTGTTGGGATTTCAAATTTTCTTGAAGATCGGCGAGTTGGCTTTCTTTGGTTTTCAGCTCAGCCTGCATACAGACAATCATATGACTCAACAAATGGTACAAGAATTGAAGTACCAACCACATAACAAATTATGCACTTGGCACTTGGGGGCTAATGCATATTTGATCTTCATCTGTCAATTGATTGCAAAAGTCCCAATCTCAATACAAGTATTCAACTTTTCACTTGGGGGCTAATGGCTATTTGTTCAAATAAGTTCTGGTGCTGCCATGCTAAATTACTTAAGTCCCGGTTTAACTACATTAAGTTGAACCGGCCCTTGGGGGCTACATCAGTAAATTTCGAAGCATTCAGTTTTACAATAGTAAGTCCCGCTTTACAAGAGGATTGCCAAACCGGCCCTTGGGGGCTAGGAGAGTTAACAAAGTTGAAATATCCAAGTAGGGAAAAGCACATGGAGGTTACCTCAAGTTTTTCTTTCATCATATTCACCAGACCGGCTTCATAGTCACGGCTGGTATACAACCGGTTCAAATAGCCGGAATGAAGGTCTTGGGCATTCAGAGCAGCGTAAGTCGCCAGATCAACATTCCACTTGCCTTTGCTCATAGAAGCGAATTCGTGGCAGTATGCTTTGATAAGGCGACCGCATTGCTTGGTTCAGTACGGCCAAAGCCAGTAATCACAACATCATCATCCTTGGTGTCACCGGTTTGACCAGGGGCAGTGGGTTGGCTAGCAGGCCGGATTGGACTGGTGGATTTCTCAATCCAGATGGGGCTTCCGGGCTGGTCAACGGGCCTTTCTTCGGCAATAACATCATCGCTTTGCAGTGGGGGGTCGTTGGGTATATCTTCGCGAATGACCGCTTCAGGATCCGGTGTTTTCTCCGGTTCAGGAACGACATCCTCCTCGGCCGCTTTATCCAGGTGGGCCTTCTTGCTTGGCCTAGGCTTGGCCCTACAAGGAATAATCAAAATCAAATACAACATATGTTCCAACATGATGTATCAGAAATATTATGATAAATATAGCTTATCCAAGCACCGTCTTGAGTGGTGGCAGCTGAGTAGCTAATGACTCGCCAGAGGATGAGTGGGAAGTAACCTGATAATCGGAGTCAGACGGATTAAGAGGTTGACGATAACAGCCCGCTTTAGGACAAGCACTGACAAGCAAATTAGAGACCTCTGAACGGCGTTTCCGAACCGGACTGTTCGATAAACCGGCGGAGGTAACTACCTGACCGCTATGCCGGGTTGTGCAGCGAGCTTCGTGCTGTTGGGTCTTCATAAGAAATTTGGGATCCAAGTAAGCAAGAGGATGAGAAATTTAACTTTCCGGTTTGCCTGACGGATTTTTAGTGAAGGAAAAAGTTCTGAATCAGAAGAGAGAACAATTACCTCTGCAACATCAGCATTGCTAGCTTCGGCATCATCCTGACAAATATTATCATCAATAAGGTGTGTGAAAAGTAAACCGAGTGAATCAAGTTCTACCTCAAGGTCCGGATTACCCACATCATCATCAGCGGGCGGATCAGAGGATGCAGTGGTTTTCCTCTTATGGGCAGGCCTCTTAATGACTTTGGTCTTTGGCCGGGTTGGTCTTTCCGGTTTGTCCACTTTCTCCTGCGGAAGCTTCTTGCTCCAAAACGGATCATTGCCCTGTTTCAACAGATATTGGTGTCAAATAATAAGCAGATATAACAATGTCAGGGTCAATGACAGGTGAAGTTAAAAACTTACAGCTGGCGGTTTGTTGGTGGCGCAGAAAGGAAGCAGGCCGGTTCGGGCATAGATGTATTCCGGTTCGTTCAAAATTTTCTTCACAGCTTCTGTGACTTCTTCGTCGGTAAGCTGGATGTTCATGTGTCGCAGTGGGTCGTCAACACTGCCCGTGTATTCGCACATCAAACCGGAGCATTGACTAAGGGGCAGGATGCTCCATGATATCTAGCAACGAGCGAGATCAACTCCTGTTAAACCGTTGGCCATAAAGGCTCTGAGCTTGGACAGTTGAGGAGCGTATTTACTCCTTTCCTTGGCGGTTAACCTTTGTGGCAAGGGGTGTGTATTGCTAAGCCGGTCCGGACGAAAGCCGGGCAAGGGATTTTCATCAGCAGGGGATGTGTCTTTGCAATAAAACCATGATTGATTCCATTCTTGGGGATGGCTGTGCAGTTTTGCGTGAGGATAAGTGAGCTCTTTCCTCTTCTGAATCGCCATACCGCCCAATTCCATATTGGAACCATCAGTGAATTCTGTGCGGCGGTTTAGATGAAACAAATCTCTGAATAACTCAACTGTGGGTTCTTCTTGAATGAACACCTCACAGAGTACTTGGAAATGGCATATGTTAGTGACAGAATTGGGGCCAGTATCCTGTGGACGGAGTTGGAAATTGGCCAAGACATCCCGGTAGAATTTTGAACCGGGCGGATTAAAACCTCGGGCTAAGTGGTGTGCGAAAACGACAACCTCTCCCTCTTGAGGTGTGGGAGGACATTCTTTGCCAGGGACCCTCCAATGGATGGTGTTTTTGCTTCTTAAAGCGCCAGTCAGGACTAAGTTGTTCAGTTGAGTTTCTGTGACACGAGAAGGAGCCCAGTTGCACTCATATATTTGTTTGGCCATGGTAGAGTCTATAGAATAAGTAATTCCGGTTCAAGATTGCGTTGGGTAAAAGGTATACACCGGTATGAACAATGTTAAACCGGAGGCAATTATATCTAAACCGGAGTTCTATGAAGCGGCGTCATATGGCTGAAGAGTTCTAGCGGTTCAACCAGGGGACTAATGGTATATACCAGTTTATTAATTTCTTCTATACTAAGTTAAACCGCCTGATCAAAACATTGAAAGCAATTGAGGTTGCGGATGGCTAAGTATGCAGAAACAGGTTTCACAAGGTCTTATTACAGCAATGGATCTAAGGCGAGTTCAGAAAAATAGGAAAATATTCAAAAGCTTAAGGCAGAATAGTGTTGATTCAATGGACAGGAAAATATGTGAGATCTATAGACTTGAGCATGAAGCTACAGGCGGATGCTAAAAGTTACTGCTAATCAGAGCAGGGCTTCACAGATCTATCCAAGAACCTGGGTACGAGCATGAACAGTTGACGGAGCACCGCAAGAACAAGAAACCCTAGAACAGATCTAGGTCGAGGAAAGCGAAGGACCTACCTGAGCTGAGGAAAGCGCGGAAGATCACCGCAGTTTTCTGGTGTGTTCAGGTTGATGCAGCAGGCCCAAGATGGTGCAGAGGTCGACGACGGTGGCGGCGGAGCTCCGAGGCTGGCGACGCGAGGAAGACGAAGAGAAAGGGGACAAAGGGGAGAAAAGAAATGACCCTTCGGTCCTATTTATAAGGCAAGAGAACATGAGTCTGGCGCGTGAATCGAGGAACCATAAATCTCGAAAGCGGAGCTATCGCCTCGGTTATTGCGGATCTATTAAACAAACAAGGTATCATGAATGATTATCTCTATGATGATGTCATGCCAATTTACAGCAACCAGAGACGGTGACATCACGGCGGTTCAACAACTAAGGATTGACATGAACTCGTTCAAATCAATCTGGGGCCTAATGTTGGGGATATTACTACTGGGCGTAAACCGGCCTACCTGGGCCGGGTTAACTTCATCAGTATTTTAAAGGTGGTAAAGCCCAAAGAGGTAGATAAGGGCCCAAGGCCTGTAGTTGGTTTAGGACCTGTAGCCGTAAACCGCCTTTATGTGTAAACTTGTATTATAAGTTAGGAATAAGGAGAGACCAACCCGGATACGAGTATGAACCGGTGTTGGGGCTCTGTGGACCAACGGGCATCACCCGTGTATATAAGCGGACGACCCGGCGGCATTTCAAGGACAGACAACAACAACTCGAGACTTAGGTGAAGCTTATTTGCTCCCTAGTCATCGAAACCCCATCAATTCCATCACAACTAGACATAGGCTTTTACCTTCATCGAAGGGGCCGAACTAGTATAAACTCTCTGCGTCCCTGTGTCCGCTTTAACCCCTTCAAGCTAACCCGTCGCGTTGGCTCCACGACTAAGTCCTTTCACTAGGACATCTGCCGTGACAAAACCACGACACTTGGTCTTTTCTTTGTACAACTTATTGACGCCGACTCCTCTTAGGGAGAGGCACAGACCAGCCATGCAGATGCAGCAGAGGTAATTACAACTTCCTCCAGCTCAGAACCCTTACCAAGAAAGAAAATTCGACGGGTCGTCCGGAAGTTGAAATTTTCTCATCCTTTGCTCACTTTGTCCCAATTTTCTTTTGAAGAAACAACAAAAAGAATTAAGATGCCCGACCCGGAGTGGCACCTCTCAAGATCTCACCTTCTGCTTACCCAACACGTCTGCTCCTCACAAGCGTCAACATGAGGTGCCATATGACCCCGACTCTGTTTATCCATTAACCGGCCTCACACGTGAATGACTTAATTCTTCCGACTCAAATTATCAGAAAACACCTCCGTCATCTGGCGACTCTTCTGGGACTCAGATGCCAACTTTTAACATCGCCCAGGGGTAAGTATTTTCATTTATTTATCAATAACTTATAGTGATATACTCATAAACTTTGTATCTTTGTTTGTAGGGGTATTGCCAAAGCAAGCAAAAAACAAAAACTGGGCGGGTCTTCAAAGGATCCCAAGGTTGTTGAAACAGTGAAACAGACAACAGAAACTTCTGAGGCCCTTACTCAAGACCCAGAAGAACTTATTAATGAACCTCCACCATCAATTGATGCCGCTGTCCTTCATGAAATGGACACTAAGCTTATCCCGACGGCCAGTCATGACCTGCTGAGCCCTAAGTCGCCGACTCTTCCAAAACCAGCTGAAGGAATCCCTCTTGAGAAGGACTCTGATGACGTAACGTTCACTGGGACGGCTCATACTGAGCTAGGGGATTCCAATGTGCTAGCCAAACATGATACGAAGGAAGAATCTCCTTCCTTGGACAAAGGCAAGGCGAAGCTGGATCTGGAAAGCTATACTGCCCTTAGTGCAAGTGATATCCACGCCGGTTATTTGAACCGCCTTCATACTAGCCGTGATCTGGAAGCCGACTTAGTGAACCTTATGAAGGAACGCTATGAGGTATGTTACTAATCCATTTCCATATATATTTATATAGCCGCCAAGTCTAGAGTATAGGAAGTTATTGAGTATGCTGTAGACTTGATGAAGATGTCCAATCTGTAGCCTCTCAGGGCCGGCTTATCTTTATCAAGATGAGCCGGGTCTTCAAATATTAATCTTGAGTGAACCTTGTACAACTTTTCAACCATTAATTAACAGTAACAAGATGAGAAATACTGATAATTAGCTCTAAGATCCAAATATGTAGCCCCAAGGGCCGGCTTAACTTAATAAAGTGAGCTGGGACTTATAATCATGAAAACCAAACATGTAGCCCCCAATGACCGACTTAAATTAACAAAGTGAGCCGGGACTTATAATCATGAAAACCAAACATGTAGCCCCCAAGGGCCTGCTTAACCTTACCAAAGTGATGAGCCGGGTCTTCAGTAAAGATTGAAGTGACCTACATTAGCCCCCAAGTGCCAAGTATATTGCTTGCAATGTGCTTGGGACTTTAATTAACTGTATTACCAAAACTTGCTCCTTGTGTTTTAACCATTGACTTATTTATTGCAGGCATAATTGAACATGAAGGAATCGCAAGTTGGCGATTTAAGAAGAAGCTTAAAGCTGCAGTAGACCGAAACTTCCAAGGCCAAGTCTGATCTGAAGGCCTCATTAGAATAAATTGAGAAGCTTAAAGCAGGTTTTGATGCTGAGAGAGCGACCTGGGAATCTGATAAAGTTGCATTAGTGAAGAGAGCCAAAGAGGATGAAGCTCAACTTAAGACGGTGACCGATGAGCTAGCCGGCTTAAAGCAACACATTACTCTCATGACAGCCGTCATCTTCGGTAAGTTTAAACAACTACGTTTCATTCTCTATGATAAGACTTCTCTGACCCGCCTAGTGATCCATAATAGATAATATTTAACCCGCCTGGCAATTTTTGAACAGGCCCTAGAAGCACCAATCTTGGCCAGAATATGTTGCTCAAACCAAAGGTAGTGTATTCATTGGTGGAGCAGCTATATGCTAGGACGCAACGCAATATTTCAGCCTTATCAGGCAGAAAGAAGCCCCCAACTCTGATCAAGACAGTATTAGAGCAACTGTCAACTGTGACGACTCAAATTGAAGAGATCAAATTATCAGCCGCCTGCGCCGGAGCCATTGTTACTCTAGGTCGGGCGAAAGCATGACAATCAGAACTTGACCCGGAGTAGATAGCCACCGGATGTCCAGAGTTCAAGGACGATACATAAAGATTTGAAGAACAAGACTTCAATAACCGTGTCAGGGAGATGCGACCTGTAGCATGCAAGCTTGTAGAAGAATTGAACTTGAACCATTATACGGCGGCATACGATGAAAACGACAACAAAGTTAAGCCGCCTGATACATCTCCAACGTATCTACTTTTCCTAATGCTTTTCCTCTTGTTTTGCACTCTAATTTGCATGTTTTGAATGAAACTAACCCCAGATTGGCGCTGTTTTTAGTAGAACTACCATGGTGTTGTTTTTCTGCAGAAATAGAAGTTCTCAGAATGGAATGAAACTTTGCGAGGATTTTTTATATCAATAAAGAGAATTTCTGGAGCCAAGAACCACCGAGGGGGGCACCTGGCACAACCCACCAGGGCGCACCCCCTCCAGGCACGCCTAGGTGGGTTGTCCCTACTTGGTGGCCCCGCAGACCCTGAAACCTATGCTATAAAATCACATTTTTCTAGAAAAAAACCAAGGAGAAAGAATTATCACGTTCCACGAGACGGAGCCTCCGTCACCTCCTGTTCTTCATCGGGAGGCCAGATCTGCAGTCCGTTTGGGGCTCCGGAGAGGGGGATATTCGAACTTCATCATCACCAACCCTTCTCCATCGCCAATTCCATGATGCTCCCCACCGGGAGTGAGTAATTCCTTCATAGGCTCGCTGGTCGGTGAGGAGTTGGATGATATTCATCATGTAATTGAGTTAGTTTTGTTAGGGCTTGATCCCTAGTATCCACTATGTTCTGAGATTGATGTTGCTATGACTTTGCCATGCTTAATGCTTGTCACTTTCGGCCCGGGTGCCATGATTCCATATCTGAACCGTTTATGTTATCACCATTATATCCATGTTCTAGATCCGATCTTGCAAGTAATAGTCACCTACTATGTGTTATGATCCGGCAACCCCAGAGTGACAATAGTCGGGACCACTCCCGGTGATGACCGTAGTTTGAGGAGTTCATATATTCACCGTGTGTTAATGATTTGTTCCGGTTCTCTATTAAAAAGAGGTCTTAATATCCCTTAGTTTCCAATAGGACCCCACTGCCACAGGAGGGTAGGACAAAAGATGTCATGCAAGTTCTTTCCATAAGCACGTATGACTATTTACAGAATACATGCCTACATTATATTTAGGAACTGGAGCTAGTGCCGTATCGCCCTAGGTTATGACTATCACATGATATATATCATCCAACAAATTACCGATCCAGTGCCTACGAATTTATCTTATATTGTTCTTGCTAAGTTACTACTGTTGTCGTTACTGTTGGGCTTGCTACAAAATCACTGTTATCACCGTTACCGTTACTATTGCTACTGCTACTATTTTCAAAACTATCATATTACTTTGCTACTCATCACTTTGCTGCAGATAATTAATCTCCAGGTGTGGTTGAATTGACAACTCATCTTCTAATACTTGCATATATTCTTCGGCTCCCCTTGTGTCGAATCTATAAATTTGGGTTGAATACTCTACCCTCGAAAACTTTTGCGATCCCCTATACTTGTGGGTTATCAAGACCTTTTTCTGGTGCCGTTGCCGGGGAGCGTAGCTATATTTGTTGAGTCACTTGGGATTATTATCAATTATTCACTATGAAGAATCTGAAGGATGCTAAGACTATGATTTTTCCCTCTAAGACGAGGGGAGGTAAGGAACTGCCATCTAGCTCTGCTTTAGATTCACCTTTTGTTATAAGTAAACTCGTAACACCATCACATGCTATCAATCCTGATATGTCGCAAGTTATTGATGATGCTACTTCTGCTATGAATGATGCTTATGATGATGCTAGTACCTTGCTTGATGATAATGTGCCACTAGGTGAATTTCTTGATGAACAAATTGCTAGAGTAAGACAACATGATATTGTTGAATCTGATGATGAGCTTGAAACTGCAAAATCTTGAAACACCTGCTAGAACTAGCCTTCCTAGATATGAATTGCCTAAGGTACTATAAGGTTATGTTATGAATGAGGAGACAACTAGAGATATTCTTGCTTGTAAGGATAGAGATGATCTAGAGAAATTATTATGCAATTATAAAGAAAAATCTTTGAATGCTAGAATGCAATATGATCCTAAGTTTGCTACCTCACCTATTGTGGGTTTGTCATGGCAGATGTCCTAGCGAAAGGACTTAGTCGTGGAGCCATCGCAACGGGTTAACTCGAAGGGGTTAAAGCGGACAAAGGGACACATGGAGTTTATACTAGTTCGGCCCCTTCGATGAAGGTAAAAGCCTACGTCTAGTTTGTGATGGAATTGATGGGGTTTCGATGACTAGGGAGCAAACAAGCTTCGCCTAGGCCTCGAGTTATCGTTGTCTGTCCTTGAACCGCTATCGGGTCGTCCCCTTATATACACGGGTGACACCCGTCGGTTCTTAGAGTCCCAATCTCCAGTTTATACTCGTATCCGGGTTGGTCTCTCCCTATTCCTAACTTATAATACAAGTTCATATACACGCCGGTTTACGGCTACAGATACTAAACCGACTATGGCCTTGGGCCTTTGTCTAGCCTCTGGGCTTTAACACCTTTGGACTACTGATGAAGTTAACCCGGCCCAGGTAGGCCGGTTTACGCCCAGTAGTAATATCCCCAACATTAGGCCCCAGATTGATTTGAACGGGTTCATGTCAATCCTTAGCCAAAATCCTTGTCTTCATCATCTTCCTGTATTTGTTGAACCGTCATGTCGTCATCTTCTTTGGTTGCTGTAAACCGGCATGATGTCATCATGAAGCTAGCTTTTATGATGCCTTCTTTGTTTAACAGATCCGCAATAATCGAGGCGACAGCTCCGCTTCTGAAATTTGTGGCTCCTGGATTCGCGCGCCTGACACATGTCTTTTGCCTCATAAATAGGGTCGAAGGGTCATTTCCTTTTCTCCCCTTCATCCCCTTTCTCTTTGTCTTCTTCGTGTCGCCAGCCTCGGGGTTCCGCCGCCGTTGCTGACCTCTGCATCATCTTGGGCCGCTGCATCAACCTGACCATACCAGAAAACCGCGGCGTCCTTCCGCGTCTCCCCAAGCTCCGGTAAGACCTCTGCTTTTATCAACCTAGATCTGTTCTAGGGTTTCATGTTCTTGCAGTGTTCTTGCTCGCTGTTCATACTCATGCTCATACCTCTGGATAGATCCATGAAAAGCCTACTGTGATTACCAATGGGCCTTTAGCATTCGTCTTGTAGATTCATACTTAAGTTCATAGATCTCAATAATCTTTCTGCTCTTTGTATCAATATTGTTCCGCCTTAAGCTTTTAAATATTTTCCTTTTTCTGAACTGGCTTTAGATCCATCGCTGTAGAGAAATCTTGTGAAATCTGTTTATGTATTTATACACCCTCAACTGCTTTCAATGTTCGGATCCGGCGGTTTAACTTTGGCGTAGCAAATGTAATGAACCAGTATATATCATTAGTCCCCTTGTTGAACCACCAGACGTTGCCACCTTGCATAACTCCGGTTTAGATAAGACTGCCTTCGGTTTAAATAGATATGCATCCGGTTTAACAAACGTATACTTGAACCGGAACCACTTGTCTTGTAGATTTCCTCATGGCCAAGCAAATATATGAGTGCAACTGGGTTCCTTCTCGTGTTACGGAATCACAGTTGAACAATTTAGTTCTAACCGGCACTTTAAGCAGTAAAAACACCATCCACTGGAGAGTCCCAGGCACAGAATGTCCTCCCACCCCTGAAGAAGGAGAGGTTGTTGTTTTTGCGGATCACTTGGCCCGGGGCTTTAGTCTGCCCGGTTCAAAGTTTTATCGGGATGTCTTAGCCAACTTTCAACTGCGCCCACAAGATACCGGTCCCAATTCTGTTACCAATATATGCCACTTCCAAGTGCTTTGCGAAGTGTACTTCCAAGAGGAACCCACAGTTGAGCTGTTCCGAGACTGCTTTCACTTGAACCGTCGCACAGAGTTTACTGATGGCCCCAATATGGAACTGGGTGGCATGGCGATTCAAAAAAGGAAAGAAGTCACTTATCCTCATGCAAAACTGCACAGTCATCCCCAGGAGTGGAATAATTCCTGGTTCTATTGCAAAGACACCTCCCCTGCTGAAGAGAATCCCTTGCCTGGTTTCCGTCCGGAACGGCTTAGAAACACTCACCCCTTTCCTCAGAGGTTGACTGGCAAAGAGAGAAGTAACTATGCTCCCCAGTTGTCCAAGCTCAGAGTTTTCATGGCCAACGGTTTAAGAGGAGGTCATCTTGCCCGTTGCTGGATATCCTGGAGTATACTGCCCCTCAACCAACGCTCCGATTTGATGTGTGAATATACGGGCAGTGTTGACGATCCGCTGCGGCATGTAAACATCCAGCTTACTGATGAAGAAGTCACATAAGCTGTGAAGAAAATTTTGAACGAACCGGAGCACGTCTGCGCTCGTACCGGCCTGCTTCCTTTTTGTGCCACCAACAAACCGCCAGCCGTAAGTCTGCATTTTTCCTTTGTACTAGCTTTGATACTATTGTACTTGTTTATTACTGATGCCGATATCTGTTTGGTGCAGGGCAATGATCCGTTTTGGAGCAAGAAAATCCCGCAAGAGAAAGCAGATAAACCGGACAGACCAACCCGGCCTAGGACAAAGGTCGTTAAGAAGTCTGCTCACAAAAGGAGAACCACCGCCTCCTCTGATCCGCCCGCTGATGACGATGTGGGTAATCCGGACCTTGAGGCAGAACTTGATCCCCTCGGTTTACTTTTTATACACCTTATTGATGATGATATTTGTCAGGATGATGCTGAAGCTAGCCATGCTGACGATGTAGAGGTAATTGTTCTTTCCTCTGATTCAAGGCTTCCGCCTTCACATAAAATCCGCCAGGCAAACCGCAAAGTTAAATTTTCTCATCCTCTTGCTTATTTGGATCCCAACTTTCTTATGAAGACCCAACTGCATGAGGTGCGCCGCACAACTCGACACAACGGTCAGGTAGTTACCTTCGCCGGTTTACCGAACAATCCGGTTCGGAGACGCCGTTCAAAGGTCTCTAATTTGCTTGTCAGTATTCGTCCTAAAGCGGGTTGTTTTCGTCAACCGCTTAACCCATCTGACTCCAATTATCAGGTTACTTCTCACTCATCCTCTGGCGAGTCAACTGGCACCCAGCTGCCTCCACTAAAAACCGTGCTTGGGTAAAACTTGTACTTATCATACGGTTCCTGGTGTTTTATCTTGCAACATAAACCGTTTTTAACTCTGCATATCTTTTCAGGGCTAAACCGAGGCCGAGCAAAAAAGCCCACCTGGATAAAGCGTCCGGAGACGAAACTGCTCCTGAACCGAGTGCCACCCCAAATGTTGAAGCGGTCATTCAGGAAGATGTGGCCAGTGACCCGCTGATGCAAGATGAAGTTATTCCTGCTGAAGAAGGTTCTGTTAACGCCTCCGGTCCCGCTGACCAGCCTGCCAGCCCCATCCGGATTGAGAGATCCACCAGTCCCTCCAAACCTGCCGATAAACCGACTGCACCAGTACAAACCGGCGAGTCTAAGGATGATGAGGTCGTAAGCACTGGCATTGGTCGTTCAGAGCCGGGGAATCCCGTCGCTTTAGCCAAGCATACTGCCAAAGAAGAATTTTCTTCCATGAGCAAAGGCAAGTGGGATGTTGACCTGACGACATATACCGCTCTAAGCGCCCAAGATGTTCATTCTGGATATTTGAACCGGCTATATACTAGCCGTGATTATGAAGCTAATCTGGTAAAGATGATGAAGGAGAAACTTGAGGTAACTTCCATGAGTTTGTTCCTACTTATCACCATTGTAGCCCCCAAGGGCCGGTTCAACCTATTATAGTTGAATCGGGTCTTGACATAAAAAACTCCATGCTCCAAAATTCATTGATATAGCCCCCAAGGGTCGGTTCAACTTGATGTAGTGAAACCGAGACTTTTAATCTTCATACCGTGGCATCAGAAATTTATCAGAGCAAATAGCCATTAGCCCCCAAGTGCCAAGTTGAATACTTGTATTGAGCTTGGGACTTGTCAATTAATTGATAGCTGTAGATCAAATAGGCATTAGCCCCCAAGTACAAAGTGCATAACTTGTTATGTGGTTGGTACTTCATTGTTCACATTATTTGTTAAACCGTATAACTGTCAGAGAAAACCAAGTCGCCGACCTTCAAGAAAACTTGAAAACCCAACAAGCTGAAACCTCCAAGGCAAAGGAGGAGCTAACCAGCGCTTTAAGCAGCATGGAACAGCTGAAGGAGGGCTTCAAGAAGGAACGGGCTGATTGGACCACAGAAAAGGCCGCTTTAACCAAGAAGATTGAAGACGCTGAGGCTGCCCTTAAACCAGTAACAGATGAATTGACCAGCGTAAAATGACAAGTGCATGCAATGACTGCCGCCATCTTTGGTAAGCATCCTGTAACTTCTATGATAATCTTGATCCTCTTAGAATAGGTCCGGTTTGTTAACCGCTCTATCATGTTGCAGGCACTCGCATTAGCCAATTGGGGTCGGATGTGCGAATGAAGCTGAAAGCTGCCTACACCTTGATCGAGCAGCTGTATACTGGAGCGCAACGGATTATCTCAACTGCGTCACATAATAATCCAGCACCCACTTTGATCCAAGATACGCTGAAAAGATTGTCAATGCTTCCTCCTCGGATTAAAGAGCTAAAAAAGTCTGCGGCTCGAAACGGAGCCATCAATGCCTTAATCCGAGCCAAAGCATGGGTGCCCGATTTTGATCCTGTGGAAGCAGCTCAAGGCTATCCCAGCTTGATAGAAGATGGTTCAGAATTCAATGAAGAAGATCTAAGAGCGATAAACCGGGCGGTGCGCCCTCTGGCCTGTCAATTGGCAGAAGAAGTTGACTTGTCACATTATCAAGCTCAGTATAATGATCAGAACAAACGGGTGGCTGCACCAATCCCCGAAGCGGAGAACTTGATTCCTCCAATCCGTAAGTGTTGCGGATGTTGCTATCCGGGGTAAACCGGCCTGCAGGGCCCGGGTTACCTCCGTCAACAGACCCGAGATGTTAAAACCCAAGGAGAGATAGAAGGGCCTAAGGCCCATAATCGGTTTAAAGGTTTATGGTGTAAACCGGCCGGATGTAAACTTGTATTGTAAGTTAGGAATAGAGAGACCGACCCGGGCACGTTTATTAGCCGGAGGTTGGGACTTTGCAGACCGACGGGCGTCACCCGTGTATATAAGGGGACGACCCGGCGGCGGTTTGGGGACAGAAAAGAAGAACTCGAGGTTTAGGCGAAGCTTATCGCTCCCTAAGCCCTCGAAACCCATCAATCCCATCACAACTAGACGTAGGCTTTTACCTTCATCGAAGGGGCCGAACTAGTATAAAAACCGTGTCCTTGTGTCCACTTTAACCCCTTCAAGCTAACCCGTTGCGATGGCTCCACGACTAAGTCCTCTTACTAGGACATCTGCCGTGACAAATCCACGACAGTTGGCGCCCACCGTGGGGCTATCGCGAGATGGTTTCAAGTTTTTGGAGGGCCGCTTTGAAGGACTCGAGGGTTACGCTGTGGGACGGATGACCAAGAGCCGCCGCGGAAAACTCTACATCGACAGCACAGGCTGGGGCCCCGACGCCGGCTCGATCGAGTACGGGTACCGGGTCCCCTTTGGCGACATCCATGTTTTCATCGGCAAGATCGGAGAACCGGGCCCCGAGTTAGGCGTCTGCGCCGACCTCATCGAGACAGCTCAGTGCACGAGATCGACCCTGGCTAAACCGACCAGGAAGCACGCCTTCGTGGGAGTCATCCACGGGGGAAGCTACGAGGAAGGATCCGAATCTGGTGACGAAACCGCCATCTACTCTGGCGATGAAACGTCGACCGGGGAGACCGAATCTCTTTACCAGCTACAAGATGATCGGGTTGGGGGCGGCTCCGATGGCAACAGTATTCCGGACCCCTCTGATCTGCCCTATCGGGTTAGGATCTTCATGGCTGGGACACAGGCGGCGCCACGATCATCAACTGCAGCAGCAGCGATCTTCGGATCGGCAGCAGCAACGGCTGCGCGGGCAGGGGGCCCTACGGGTTCACCAGCCCAAGTTTTGTCAGACCTGTTTGACGCACTAGCAGCGCTCATGGCGGAGGCCAACCCGGTGGATCAGGAGGTTCACAATGCTGAGATTGCCAAAGTGAGAGAGCAGATCACTCGGGCTAAAGCGGAGCTGGCAGCAGAAGAGATCAGGATGACGGCGGAGCGCGCCGCTTTAGATGCACAGGCTTACAGGCTCATGATGGACCAGAAGGCGTCTCAGGAAGTCCTAAAGAGAAAGTCCCGATCCCGGTTACCCGCAGCCCTCGACGCTCGAAATCTCTTCAACACCCCGGGGGTAAACCGTGTGGAGGCGGCAGCCGGCGCCCCGGTTCAGCACCGGATAATAAACCTGCCTCGTCACAACACTGGTACACCACCGGCCATGCCAACGCCATCAGGTCATTATTCCAACCCGATGGATAACCTCGTCGTGGCGGCGGCTCGGTTGGAAGCCATTCCGATCGAAGGAGATTCACCGCAGGATGAAGAGACACGCCGGGTCAAGGAGCTCCTTAGGACTGCGTTGGCCCAGCAAGAAGCATATTCGCAAAGCCGTGATCGGATTCACTCCACCCCTCGCCCCAGCGGGAGCTATAGTAGGCGCGTGGAGGAGCCGGCCGTTTCAAGTAACGCCAGGCGTGAAGCGCTCCGCGGCAACAATCCGGCGGGCGTTGACAATGCTCACGAGAATGTGGATCGCACCCATGCGCGGGAGGCCGGATTAGCGGCGCAGCATCAGGCTCATCAGTTTACACCTATCTTCCCAGCGGCTATGGTTGAACCGGGGGTGGTTTCCAGTTCTTTGGGAGTACCGTGCCTTGTTCCCGCTTTGCGTAACGTACGCCTGCCCAAAGATTTCAAAGGCCCCCGCAAGGTACCAAACTACACGGCGGATCAGCCGCCGGAGACATGGGTGGAGAGCTATGAGATGGCTATGGAGATGCTGGATGTGGATGACACGGCGTGTGCCAAGTATTTCACTATGATGTTAGAAGGAACGGCCCGGACGTGGCTAAAGAGCTTACCACCTAATTCTATCAGTTCATGGGCCCAATTGCGCGCCCGGTTTATCAAGAATTTCAAAGACACGTGCAAACAGCCAATGTCGATAGTTGACCTAGCAGCCTGCGTTCAGCAAGAAGGGGAATCAACTACCCATTGGGTACGGCGGGTATCAGAGGTTTTGCACTCGTCGGATCGCATCAACGCAGACACCGCCGTAGTACTGTTGGAAAGCAACTGTCGGTTTGGCCCTTTGAAGCTAAAGCTGGGCCGGATGAAGCGTGACTGTACAGATATAGGAACGCTCATGACCGCTTTAGTGAATTATGCGGATTCTGACAGTACCAAGGATCCTGACTCTGGTGATGACAAGGCAGGGAAGGGAAAGAAGAATAGCAACAGCAAAGGCCAGCAACATCGGCCGGCAGGTAATGGAGGCGGAAGTAAGCGTAAACCGGACGGGAGCATGGACTTGGTGGCCAGCACAAGTGCACAGGATAAAGGCCAGCGGCGTAAGGGGAAACAGCCAAGTTTCCGCGCACATCCCGGTCCTAATCCGGAGCGTTTGAACTTTTTCTTAAACCAGCCCTATCCGAAGCACGGACACAAAGGAGGAACCAGCAGCCCATCTTTGGAAGGATTGTTATATCATGAAGGAATTCAAAACCTCAAACACTTTCCAATATGATCACAGCTCCGGCGGCGGTCCAGGTTCCGGATCAGGATACGGTGGCGGAAATTCCGGTCCAGGGTTCCAGGGTAATCCGGGCGGGCAGGTCAGCCAAAATAATCAAAGTAATCAGAGTGGTTTCGGACAACAGCAGACAGGTTAACAGAGCAACCCGAAACAGTTGAGTGGTGGACAGTATCATGTCTTTACTACAAGATTGGATAAACGGGATAGAAAGCTTCAGAGGCGAGCAGTCAGTGCTGTTGAACCGGCCACACCTCACTATCTGCGCTGGTCAGAACAGCCTATCATATGGAGCCGAGAGGATCACCCTCCCAGGGTTTATAATCCGGGTCAGCTAGCGTTGGTGGTGGCGCCTCAAGTGGGAGGTTATAAGCTCACCAAGGTGCTCATGGACGGAGGGAGCAGTATTAACATCTTATATTACGAGACCTTCCGTCGTATGGGACTGGTAGATAAGGATCTCAAACCGACCAATACAGTGTTCCACGGGGTGGTGCCTGGCAAGTCTGCATATCCGGTTGGTAAGATAGCCCTTGAAGTGGTTTTTGGCGATAGTCACGATTCCAGATCAGAGACGCTGACATTGGAAGTGGTTAAAATCCAAAGTCCGTACCACGCTCTGTTCGGACGGCCGGCCTATGCTAAGTTTATGGCACGGCCTTGCTACGTGTATCTGCAACTTAAGATGCCGGGTTACAAGGGCACTATAACGGTTCATGGCAGCCGTCGAATCGCTTTGGAATGCGAGGAAGGAGATGCGACCTATGCAGAATCGGTTTGTGCTACGGAGGAGCTAAGGCAGTACAAGGACAGGGTTGATCCGGAGGATATGACTTCATTAAAAAAGCCAACTACGGACCACGATCCGGCCTTGAAGTTCAAATCAGCGGCCGAAACTCAGGTTGTTGACTTCGTGCCTGGCGATTCATCCAAGCAGTTCAGCATCAGCGCAAACTTGGATCCAAAATAGGAAAGCGCGCTCATCGAGTTCATCCGTGAGAATCGGGACATCTTTGCATGGAAGCCGTCTGACATGCCTGGTGTACCGAGGCAACTCGCTGAGCACACCCTTAATGTGGATCCCAAGTATAAGCCGGTAAAGCAGTTCTTACGCCGGTTTAACGAAGAAAGACGTAAAGCGATTGGTGAGGAAGTGGCCAGGCTCCTGGCAGCTGGTTTTATTGTTGAGGTTTTTCATCCCGAATGGCTTGCTAATCTGGTGCTGGTTCTTAAGAAAAACGGCACCTGGCGCATGTGTGTGGACTACACAGACTTGAACAAAGCTTGCCCAGCAGATCCTTTTGCTCTCCCCCGGATTGATCAGATCATTGATGCTACGGCAGGTTGCGAGCGTTTAAGTTTTTTGGATGCCTATTCGGGTTATCATCAAATCAAGATGGCAGTTAAGGACCAGGAGAAGACAGCGTTCATTACTCCCTTTGGAGCCTTCTGCTATGTGTCTATGCCCTTCGGGCTTAAGAGTGCGCAGGCCACTTATCAACGATGTGTGCAAAATTGCCTCCACGAGCAGATTGGTCGTAACGTGCATGCTTATGTGGATGATATTGTGGTCAAGTCACGAAAGAAGGAGACCCTGGTTGACGATTTGAAGGAGACCTTCGATAACTTGAGAGTGTACCAAATGATGCTCAACCCAGCTAAATGTGTTTTTGGTGTGCCTGCAGGCAAGTTGTTGGGGTTTTTAGTATCCCATAGAGGAATTGAGGCTAATCCGGAAAAGATCACAGCCATCACCTCCCTGGCCAAACCGAAATGCGTCAATGATGTTCAGCGCCTGGCCGGACGGATTGCTGCGTTAAGCCGCTTCATCAGCTGCCTCGGCGAAAAGGCGATCCCCTTGTATCAAATGCTCAAGAAGACGGATCAATTTGTCTGGAGTACGGAGGCAGATAAAGCGTTTGAGGACTTGAAGCGGCAGCTAGTCAATCCGCCAGTTTTGGCAGCCCCTGTAGATAAAGAGCCACTCCTGTTATACGTTGCTGCGAATGCCAGAGCGGTCAGTGTGGCGATGGTGGTAGAATGAAAGGAGGCTGGAAAGGAACATCCGGTTCAGCGACCGGTTTACTATATCAGTGAAGTACTTATCGAGTCCAAACAAAGGTATCCGCATTGGCAGAAGCTGGTATATGGTGTTTTTATGGCAAGCCGGAAGCTGAGGCAATATTTTCAAGGGCACCCCATCACGGTGGTCAGTTCTGCGCCTTTGGGTGACATTATACAGAATCGGGAGGTGACCGGTCGGATTGCCAAGTGGGCTATCGAGCTCGGGCCGCACGATTTAAGGTACGTACCCCGGACGGCCATAAAATCACAGGCACTTGTCGATTTCATAAACGATTGGACAGAGTTACAAGCGCCTGAGGAGAAGCCGGATAACACCTATTGGACCGTTCATTTTGACGGGTCAAGGCAATTGGAAGGCTCGGGGGCTGGAGTCGTTTTAACTTCCCCACGAGGAGATAAGTTTTGTTATGTCCTCCGTTTAATGTTCCCCTGTACAAATAATGCGGCTGAGTATGAAGCTTTGCTTCATGGTCTTCGGATGGCTAAAGAGATGAATCTGAGCAGGGTTAGGTGCTTTGGTGATTCGGATCTGGTGGCTCAGTAGGTATCTGGCACCTGGGATTCTAAGGACCCGCTCATGGCTGCGTACCGACGTGAAGTAGATATGGTGGCCGGGCATTTCAAAGGCTATCAAGTGGACCATGTGGACCGCAGAAAGAATGAGGCAGCGGACGCTTTAAGCCGCCTGGGCTCTCAGTGTAAACCGGTCCCACCCAATGTTTTCTTGGACGTATTGTATCACCCATCGGTACAGCTGCCCGGTGAGCTGGAGTTGGCTGTTCCTGATCCGGAGGCTCAATTGGTGGCGGCTCTTCACATCACCCCGGATTGGACGCTCCCTTATCTAGCATATATGAACCGGGGTGAGTTGCCAGAAGATGAAAGTTTGGCTCGACAGATAGTACGACGGTCCAAGTCTATGACCATTTTCAAAGGAGAGTTGCATCATCGCAGCGTGTCAGGAGCGCTGCAACGGTGCGTATCCCCTGAGGAGGGGTGCGAGATATTACGAGAAATACATGAAGGGGATTGCGGCCACCACGCCGGTTCAAAATCATTAGTGGCTAAAGCGTTCCGCCACGGTTTCTACTGGTTAACTGCTCATGCTGATGCAGAAGACCTTGTCAGGTTATGTGATGGGTGCCAGAAATTTTCCAGACGAGCACACGTACCGGCTCAAGAATTGAGGATGATTCCAATCACTTGGCCGTTTGCGACTTGGGGGCTTGATATGGTTGGGCCTTTTAAGCGTTCCAAGGATAAGAAGACCCACCTACTGGTGGCGGTTGACAAATTTACAAAGTGGGTGGAAGCAGAGCCTGTCAGTAAGTGTGATGCTGCCACGGCGGTTCAGTTTATAAAGAAGGTGATCTTCCGGTTTGGATTTCCACACAGCATCATCACAGATAATGGTACCAATCTATCCAAGGGGGCCATGAAAGAGTTCTGTGCACGGGAGCATATACGGCTTGATGTTTCTTCGGTGGCGCACCCACAGTCTAATGGTCAGGCAGAACGAGCGAACCAAGAGATCTTGAGAGGTATAAAACCCCGGCTTCTGGTCCCTTTGCAAAGGACGCCGGGTTGTTGGGTGGAGGAACTACCGTCTGTGTTATGGAGCATCAACACCACGCCTAACAGATCCACGGGGTTTACGCCGTTTTTTATGGTCTATGGAGCAGAGGCGGTTCTCCCAAGTGATATACGACATGACTCGCCTCGCGTGGCAGCATATGTTGAAGCGGACAATGAGCAGGCACGGCAGAACGCTCTTGACTTGTTGGATGAGGAGCGTGACTTGGCAACTGCCCGTTCAGCGATTTACCAGCAAGACCTTCGCCGTTACCACAGCCGTCGGGTTAGGACCAGAACTTTTCAGGAGGGGGATTTGGTGCTTCGGCTCATCCAGGATCAGTCTGATCAGCATAAGTTATCCCCACCTTGGGAAGGACCTTTTGTGGTCAGCAAGAATCTGAATAATGGGTCATATTACCTGATTGATATTCGAGAGCGCAAGGATTCACGCACAGCAGAGGAGGAGACCAGCAGGCCGTGGAACATAGCTCATCTACGGCCTTATTATACATGAGCCCTGGGCTCTGCTTATGTACATATCATGACCATGTATATATTATGATTAATACAATAAACCGGAGCCTCGAGTAAAGCGGGGTCTCTGCTGTTCTTCACATCATGTGTGTTTGCCCCTGGAGGTCGCTTCACAAAGTTCAAGATATAGATTCCGGTTTAAAAGCCGGTTCAAGGGAAGATGTCTCCGGCAAGGCTGTGCAGCTCTTAATATCCGGTTCAATATCCCGGTTCAAGACATGGGGCTTCCTGTTCAAACATAGGTCGTATTCGAACCAAAGAGAACACAGCCATCCAAACATGGGTCTTCCTGTTCAAACATAGGTCGTATTCGAACCAAAGAGAACACAGCCATCCAAACATGGGGCTTCCTGTTCAAACATAGGTCGTATTCGAACCAAAGAGAACACAGCCATCCAAACATGGGGCTTCCTGTTCAAACATAGGTCGTATTCGAACCAAAGAGAACACAGCCATTCAAACATGGGGTTTCCTGTTCAAACATAGGTCGAATTCGAACCAAAGAGAACACAGCTGTTCAAACATAGGTCGTATTCGAACCAAAGAGAACATAGCTATCCCTGTAAAGTCAGTTGGGGACCTAGTCGGCCTGAACCGTAGCTACACCTCCGGGGGGCTTGGCCATGTCTTGACGACGGTAATGCCTTCTGGCTGGCACATTTGCCACTGAATCAGTTGGGGACCTAATCGACTTGAACCGTAGATTACGCCTTATGGGAACTCGGTCATGTCTTGATGATGGTAATGCCTTCTGGTCGGCTTTTTAGCCAATGAATCATTTGGGGGCTTGGTCGTGTCCGAACCAACGCAATGCCACTTGATCGGCCCTTGGCCATTGAGTCACTTGGGGGCTTGGTTGACGAACCAATGCAATGCCATTTGACCGGCATATTTGCCACGATTCAGTTAGGAACCTAGTCGACTTAAACCGTGGCTACACCTCTTGGGGGCTCGGTTTTGTATTGACGATGGTCACGCCTTCTGAACGGTTCATAGTAACCACTATTTGCATGCGTTTTAATATCGCGTTGCCTTTTCATATTTTGTTTTGGTTTTCTGCCTTTATTGTGGTATTTTTGTTCTTCGGAACGTCAAGTATTTTTAAACCGATTCAGCTGGCATAGCCTGGTCCGTTTTTTAACCCAGAGGCAAGTTGCCCGGTTTGGCAAAGGCGCAGCACGGTTCATAGGGTCGGAAGATCTTGTGTACTCAGTAAAGACAGGAAACAAAGTTGGAAAACGTCATTGGAAAGAGCATCAGTACCCGTGCGCGAAGGCACATTCAAATGCAGAGGTATTAAACTATCTTATTACAAGGCAACGTAGTGCCTGAATATATTGTTTGTTGACGGATTAAACGTCACCAGTTAAGGTGAACCGGAGCGTTGATTACGCCTGTTCACCGCCTCGGTTCGAAGGCTGGGGATCGTCTTGCGCCGCTTCAGCTCTATCTTGGTTACCCATTGGCTGGAAATCAGCAGTGGTCCAGTCGATTCCCATTAGCGCTTGAAAGACGGCTTCTTCGTGAATCAGCAAAGACGGTTCAATGTCAGGGGCGTAAGTATGCTTACGGATTGGAGGAATAAGGTTTCCCGCTTCAGGGACCGGGGCGGCTACTCGTTTGTTCTGGTTGTCGTATTGGGCTTGGTAACGTGACAGATCTGCTTCCTCCGCCAATTGACAAGCTAGGGGGCGCACCGCCCGGTTTATCGCCCTCAAATCGTCTTCACCAAAGTCTGAACCGTCTTCTTTCAAGCTGGGATATCCTTGGGCCGCTTCAACATGATCGAAATCTGGTACCCACGCTTTGGCCCGGATCAAGGCGGTGATGGCTCCAGTCCGAGCAGCTGATCTTTTCAACTCTTCAATCCGGGCTGGAAGCATGGACAACCTCTTTAGCGTGTCTTGGATCAGAGACGGTGCAGGGTTGTTATGCGATGCAGTGGTGATAGCCCTCTGTGCTCCGGTGTACAACTGTTCAATCAGGGTATAGGCAGCTTTGAGTTTCATCCGCACATCAGAACCCAGGTGTCCAATACGTGTGCCTGCAGTGTTTCAGGATGGGTTACAAACCGGACGTAGGGTATAACAGACAAGGTACAAATTAGAAGAAGGGCGTCGAAAGAAAATTACCAAAGACGGCAGAGGTCATGGAGTGTATCTGTCGCTTCACGGTGGATAGTTCATCAACCACCGGTTTAAGAGCGGCTTCGGCATTTTCAGCCCTCTTTGTCAAAAGAGCTTTTTCAGTAGCCCAATCGGCTTGTTCCTTCTTGCGGTTTTCCTTCAGCTGTTCCATAACAGTTAAGGCATTGGACAATTCCTCTTTCGCTTTCTCAGTTTCAGCCTGTTGGGTTCTTAAGATTTCCTGAAGGTCCGAGACTTGATTCGATTTGGCCTTCAGATCCCCCTGCAGCAGGTCACCAACAGTGTTCAGAAAATATCGCACGGTTTGGAAGTATCAACCACACAAGCAAGTTATGTGCTCGATACTTGGGGGCTAATGCATACTTGATTTCAACACATGTTTTCCATTACAAAAAGTCCCAAGAGTAATACAAGTATTTAAACGAAGCACTTGGGGGCTAATGGTTATCTGATGATGTTTTCTGGTTATGACCGATGTTGAAACCTTGGGTTTTCTAAACCAGACCTTAATTGTCAAAAGCAGCCTGGTCCGGTTTACCATCTCGGTTTGGAAATATTGATAAGCTAAGTTGCAATAGAATGAAGCACAAGGGAGTTACCTCAAGTTTCTCCTTCATCATCTTGATCATGGCAGCCTCATAATCCCGACTGGTGTACAGCCGGTTCAGATACCCAGAATAAAGATCCGGGGCGCTTAAAGAGGCGTACGTAGACAAGTCAAGGTCCCATTTGCCCTTTATGGCTGGGATTTCGTCCTTGGCAGTATGCTTGGCCAAAGTAGCAGTGTTCCCCGGTTCAGAGCGGCCAATACCGGTAATCACGACATCATCATCCTTGGAGTCGCCGCTCTGCAGTGGCCCTGTCGGTTTATCAACAGTTGCGGAAGGGGGGATGGACTCCTCAACCCGAACAGGACTGGCAGGCGGATCAGTACGGCTGGCAGATTTGGTAGGCCTGTCTTCAGCACAGGCGTCATCTTGCGGAGACAGATAATTCTGAGTATCCTCACGACCCAGAGCGTCAGCAACAAGAGTTTTCTCCGGTTCAGGGGCGGCAGTTCCTTCAGCCGGGTTATCCAGACGAGCCTTCTTGCTCGGTCTAGGTTTGGCCCTGGAAAAAACCCAAAGATTGAAAAAAAACAGTATAAGATGGATTAAGAGACCCATACAGAGATATGTTGTGATTGGTCCAACTTACCCAATAACTGTCTTCAACGGTGGCAGTTGAGTGGCTGAAGATTCACCGGAAGAGGAATGGGAAGTGACCTGATAATCGGAGTCAGATGGATTTAGAGGCTGACGAGTTAAACCTGCTTTAGGAGGAAAGCTAGCGCGTAAATCGGAGACCTCTGAGCGGCGTTTCCGAACCGGGCTGTTCGGTAAACCGGCGGAGGTGACTACCTGGCCGCTATGTCGGGTGGTGCGTCGAGCTTCATGTTGCTGGGTCTTCACAAGAAATTTGGGATCCAAGTAAGCAAGAGGGTGAGAAAATTTAATTTTCCGGTTTGCTTGGCGAGGTTTTTTCAAAGGCAAAGGAACGGCATCAGAAGAAAGAATAGTTACCTCTGGGCCTTCGGCATGGCTCGCTTCAGCGTCGTCCTGACAAATATCATCATCAATAAGACGTATAAAAAGCAAACCAACTGAATCGAGGTCTACCCCGAGGTCCGGATTACCCACATCTTCCTCCTCTAAATCCGGAGTAGAGGAAGCGGTGTTCCTTTTCCTCTGAGCAGGCTTCTTCACCCTCGTCTTGGGTCGGGTTACCTTTTCGGTCGGCTCTTGTAACTTCTTGCTCCAAAATGGATCATCTCCCTGTCTCAGGAAGGACTGGAGTTAGCAATATGTGTATAAGGAGATCATAAGTTCTATAACAGACAGAGGGGAGATACTTACAGCAGGTGGCTTGTTTGTGGCACAAAATGGAAGCAGGCCGGTTCGGGCGCAAACTTGTTCCGGTTCATTCAGCATCTTTTTCACAGCTTCAGCGACTTCGTCCTCCGTCAGCTGAATGTTGCAGTGCCTCAAAGGATCATCAACCCGACCCGTGTATTGGCACATTAAACCGGAGCGGATGCTAAGGGGCAGGATGCTCCATAAAATCCAGCAACGAGCAAGGTCTACCCCCGTTAAACCGTTAGCCATGAAGGCTCTGAGCTTGGACAGCTGAGGGGCATACTTACTCCTCTCTTTGGCAGTTAGCCGTGGGGGGAAGGGGTGAGTGTTGCTAAGTCTCTCTGGACGGAAACCGGGCAGTGGATTTTCTTCAGCAGGGGAAGTATCCTTGCAATAGAACCAAGTGCAGTTCCATTCTTGCGGATGACTATGCAACTTGGCGTGAGGATAAGTCACCTCTTTCCTCTTCTGAATCGCCATACCACCCAGTTCCATATTAGGGCCGTCGGTAAATTCAGTACGTCGGTTCAAATGGAAAAAGTCCCGGAACAGCTCTACAGTAGGTTCTTCTTGGAAGTACGCCTCGCAAAGTACTTGAAAATGGCAGATATTCGTGACTGAATTTGGACCAACATCTTGTGGGCGCAGCCTAAAATTAGCCAAGACGTCCCGATAAAATTTGGAACCGGGTGGATTAAACCCCCGGGCCAGGTGATCCGCAAACGCCACCACTTCTCCCTCCTGCGGGGTAGGAGGACATTCGTCTCCTGGAACCCTCCAATGGATGGTACTTTTGCTACTCAAAGCACCAGTCAGAACTAAGTTGTTTAGTTGGGTCTCAGTGATGCAAGAGGGAACCCAGTTGCATTCATACACCTGCTTTGCCATGAGGAAATCTACAAGGCAAAGGTATTCCGGTTTGAGAGCAAGTATGATTGTAAACCGAAGATGCTCTTATATAGAGTCAGGTTATCTACAATAATATCAACCGACGGTTCATCAAGGGGACTAATGGATGTGTAGATCGGTTTGTTCGCTTTGCTAAGAGTTAAACCGACCAGATCTAAACAGTTGTGAGTATGAAAGCAGAAACAGATCCCGTACGGATTCTTTCAAAGCAATGGATCTACAGCTAGGGCGAAAAAGAAATAAAAACAGGTAATATGAAGTCGGGCTCACAGCAGAACAACATAAGTTCGACAAGCAGGAACAAGAGTGAGATCTAAGGAAATGAGTGCAGATTTATGGCGACTGCTAAGAGGAACTACAAATCCAGATACAGGTATCATCATCTGTTCGCAAAGGCTGCTATGGGGATGAGCAAGAAACAGTAACAGGACGATGAACCCTAGAACAGATCTAAAGCAACAAGAACAGGGGCCTTACCGGGGTCCAAACAGATGTGGAAAGTCGCCACGATGCTCTGATCCGATCAGGTTGATGCAGCGGCCGGAGTTGATGCAGCAGCTGACGGCGGCGGCGGAGCTTTGAGGTCTGGGTCGCGAGGAAGACGAAGAAGGGGAGGAAAGGAAGATGGCCTTCAAGTCCTATTTATAAGGCGCGGCGCGCGTGTCAGGCGCGCGAATCCAGGGGCCGGAGATTTCGGAAGCCCAGCCGTCGCCCTGATTCTTGCGGGTTAGCGAAAGGAGACGGTAGCTTGCGCTGACGTCATATCGGTTTACCACAGCAAGAGGAGACGGAGAAACGACGGTTTAACAAGTCACTGGAAGACATTTGAAGACAGAAATTCTTAGTAAGGATTGACATGAACCTGTTCAAATCAATCTGGGGCCTAATGTTGGGGATGTTGCTATCCGGGGTAAACCGGCCTGCAGGGCCCGGGTTACCTCCGTCAACAGACCCGAGATGTTAAAACCCAAGGAGAGATAGAAGGGCCTAAGGCCCATAATCGGTTTAAAGGTTTATGGTGTAAACCGGCCGGATGTAAACTTGTATTGTAAGTTAGGAATAGAGAGACCGACCCGGGCACGTTTATTAGCCGGAGGTTGGGACTTTGCAGACCGACGGGCGTCACCCGTGTATATAAGGGGACGACCCGGCGGCGGTTTGGGGACAGAAAAGAAGAACTCGAGGTTTAGGCGAAGCTTATCGCTTCCTAAGCCCTCGAAACCCATCAATCCCATCACAACTAGACGTAGGCTTTTACCTTCATCGAAGGGGCCGAACTAGTATAAAAACCGTGTCCTTGTGTCCACTTTAACCCCTTCAAGCTAACCCGTTGCGATGGCTCCACGACTAAGTCCTCTTACTAGGACATCTGCCGTGACAAATCCACGACAGTAAGCATACTTACGCTCCTGATATTGAACCATCTTCACTGATCCATGAGGAGGCTGTCTTTCAAGCATTAATGGGAATCGACTGGACCACTGTTGAGTTCCAGCCACTGGGTAGGGATGAGGAAGCTGAAGCAGCGCAGGATGACCCACAACAATCAAACCGGGGCGGCGAGAAGGCGTGAACCGGAAGCAGGATTAATTAGCTGCCTTATTACATTCCGCCAAGAGAACAATGATCCTATTCGGGTACCATGCTGCCTTGTAATAGGATAGATAATACTTTTGCTTCTTGAGATGCCTTCGTGCATCTGTGCTGATACTTTTATCCGGAAGACTGATATTGCCAATTTATATCTCCTGCAATCATAAAATCTTAAACTGCCATTATTGGGCATGAAGTAGGCGTTAGCCAATCTTGAAACGGAGGTTTAATAACCTAAACCGTCATGGGAGAAAATAGCTCCTGATATATAACGCCGGATTACTGTGTAAACCTTACTTTTGTAATAATAAATATCTTGTTACTCGAAAAAAGGATGTTAACAGAAAAACTCAAACCGGGTAAATAATCTCCGGTGTAAAAATGGACCGTGTTCCGCCAATTTGGCTGCTTGAACCGGTGTAAAACGATTTCGGTTTAAGAATGCAACCAAAACAAAATGGTAATTTTATCAAGAAAAGATATGTGAAGCAAAAGGCAATGATAGAACCGTTCGCAAAATAGAGGCTTTACTGAGCCGATCAGATGGTGTCACGTGGTCGGACACGACCAAGCTCCCAATAGGCGTAGATGTGGTTCAAGTCAGCCAGGTCCCCAAATGAAACCGTGGCATTACGTCGATCAAGTGGCATGGCAATGGTTCGGGTTCGACCAAGCCCTCAAGTGACTCTAAGGCCTTTAGGCCAATCAAGAGGCGTGACCGGTTCAGACTTGACCGTGTCCCCAAGTGATCTGGTGGCTTTCGCCGATCAAAAGGTGTTGCATCGGTTCGGACACGACCGAGCCCCCAAATGATCTGGTGGCTTTCGCCTATCAAAAGGTATTGCATCGGTTCAGACATGACCGAGCCCCTAGGTGATATTTATAATTTTTGCAAGGGGTAAACCGGAGGTTGCTCTAAAACAGAACAACTCCATGTAACCACACATGATAGAAACGAGCAGATACCCCGCTTTAGCTGAGGATCCGGCTTCTTGTATTGATAATATATACATTGTCATAATATGTACATAAACAGAGCCAATGGCTCAAGTATAGTAAGGCCGAAGATGAGCTATGTTCCACGGCCTGCTGGTCTCCTCCTCTGATTTACGTGAGTGCTTATGCTCTCGAATATCAATCAGATAGTATGACCCGTTGTGCAGATTTTTGCTGACCACAAAAGGTCCCTCCCAAGGCGGAGATAACTTATGCATATGGGTTTGATCTTGAATGAGTCGAAGCACAAAACCTCCTTCTTGAAAGGTTCTGGTTCTGACCCGACGACTGTGATAGCGACGAAGATCTTGTTGATAAATCGCCGAGCGGGCAGCTGCTATGTCTCGCTCCTCGTCCAACCGGTCCAAAGCGTCTTGTCGAGCCGTCTCATTGTCCGCTTCAACATAAGCCGCAACCCGAGGTGAATCGTGACGGATATCACTAGGGAGAACCGCCTCTGCTCCATAAACCATGAAGAACGGCGTGTATCCTGTCGATCTGTTGGTGTAGTATTAATACTCCATAGTACAGATGGTAACTCTTCAACCCAACAACCCGGCGTCCTCTGCAAAGGGACCATAAGCCGGGTCTTGATGCCTCTCAAGATCTCCTGATTAGCTCTTTCTGCTTGACCATTGGATTGTGGGTGCGCCACTGAAGACACGTCAAGGCGGATGTGCTCTCGTTCGCAGAACTCTCTCATGGCACCCTTGGACAAATTGGTACCATTGTCTGTGATGATACTGTGTGGAAAGCCAAACCGGAAAATCACCTTTTTGATGAACTGAACTGCGATGGCTGTGTCACACTTACTAACAGGCTCTGCTTCCACCCACTTTGTAAATTTATCAACCGCCACCAGGAGGTGGGTCTTCTTGTCCTTGGATCTTTTGAAAGGCCCAACCATATCCATCCCCCAGGTTGCAAACGGCCAAGTAATTGGAATCATCCTCAATTCTTGAGCCGGAACATGAGCGCATCTTGAAAACTTTTGGCAACCATCACATCGTCGGACCAGATCTTCCGCATCAGCATGGGCAGTTAACCAATAGAAATCGTGGCGGAACGCTTTAGCCACCAGAGATTTTGAACCGGCGTGGTGACCACAATCCCCTTCATGGATCTCACGCAAAATTTCACAGCCTTCCTCTGGAGACACACAACGTTGAAATGCTCCTGATACACTGCAATGATGTAACTCGCCATTGACGATTGTCATGGACTTGGACCGCTGTATTATTTGTCTGGACAAAGTCTCATCCTCTGGTAACTCGCCCCGGTTCATGTACGCCAGGTAGGGAAGTGTCCAATCTGGAATGACGTGGAGTGCTGCCACCAACTGAGCCTCCGGATCAGGAACAGCCAAATCTGCTTCTCCAGGTAGTTGAACCGATGGGTTGTGTAGTATATCGAGAAAGACATTGGGCGGAACTGGTTTATGCTGTGAGCCTAGCCGGCTCAAAGCGTCTGCCGCTTCATTCTTCCGACGGTCCACGTGGTCCACCTGATAACCCTTGAAATGACCGGCAACAGTATCAACCTCACGATGATATGCAGCCATGAGTGGGTCTTTAGAATCCCAAGTACCAGACACCTGTTGAGCCACCAGGTCAGAGTCACCAAAGCACTTAACCCGGCTTAAGTTCATCTCTTTAGCCATCCGGAGACCATGGAGCAAGGCTTCGTACACAGCTGCATTGTTAGTACAAGGGAACATTAAGCGGAGAACATAACAAAACTTGTCACCTCGTGGGGAAGTTAATACGACTCCAGCCCCCGAGCCCTCCAATTGCCGTGATTCGTCAAAATGGATGGTCCAATATGTGTGATCCGGCTTCTCTTCAGGGGCCTGCAGCTCCGTCCAGTCATTGATGAAATCGACAAGTGCTTGGGACTGCACCGCCGTCCGAGGCACGTATTTCAAACCGTGTGGCCCAAGCTCTATAGCCCACTTGGCAATCCGACCTATTGCTTCCCGGTTCTGGATGATATCACCCAAATGGGCAGAGCTGACCATTGTGATGGGATGCCCTTGGAAATACTGCTTCAGCTTCCGGCTTGCCATAAAAACTCCGTATACCAGCTTCTGCCAATGCGGATATCTTTGTTTGGACTCGATAAGCACCTCGCTGATATAATAAACCAGACGCTGAACCGGGTACTCTTTGCCCGCCTCCTTCTGCTCCACCACTATAGCTACACTGACCGCACGAGCATTAGCAGCAACATACAGCAACAATGGTTCCTTGTCAATGGGAGCGGCGAGTACAGGCGGATTGGCCAATTGCCGCTTTAAATCCTCCAACGCCTGATCAGCGGCAGAACTCCAGACGAACTGATCCGTTTTCTTCAACATCTAATACAACGGGATCGCTTTCTCACCAAGGCGGCTGATAAACCGGCTCAACGCGGGAATCCGGCCATCCAAACGTTGAACATCATTAATACATTTCGGTTTAGCCAGAGAAGTGATAGCCGTGATCTTCTCCGGATTAGCCTCAATTCCCCTGTTGGACACCAGAAAACCCAATAACTTGCCTTCCGGTACACCAAAGACACATTTGGTCGGATTGAGCATCATCTTGTACGTCCTCAGGTTATCAAAGGTTTCCTTCAAGTCATCGACAAAAGTCTCCTTCTTCCTTGATTTAACAACGATATCATCCACATAAGCATGCACATTACGGCCAATCTGTTTGTGGAGACAATTTTGCACACACCGTTGATAGGTTGCCTGGGCACTTTTGAGCCCAAAAGGCATAGATACATAGCAGAAGGCTCCAAAAGGAGTTATGAACGCCGTCTTCTCCTGGTCCTTAACTGCCATTTTGATCTGATGATAACCGGAATATGCATCCAGGAAACATAAACGCTCGCAACCCGCCGTAGCATCAATAATCTGATCAATACGGGGGAGGGCAAAAGGATCTGCAGGACAGGCTTTATTAAGATTAGTATAATCCACACACATGCGCCAGGTGCCATTTTTCTTAAGGACCAGCACCGTTTTAGCAAGCCACTAAGGGTGGAAAACTTCAACAATGAAACCAGCCGCTAAGAGCCTGGCCACCTCTTCTCCAATAGCTTTTCGCCTCTCCTCGTTGAACCGGTGGAGGAACTGTTTCACTGGTTTGTATTTAGGATCCACATTAAGAGTGTGCTCAGCGAGTCGCCTCGGTACACCTGGCATGTCAGAAGGCTTCCACGCAAAGATGTCCCGATTCTCACGGATGAACTCGATGAGCGCGCTTTCCTATTTCGGATCCAGATTGGCACTGATGCTGAACTGCTTGGACGAATCGCCAGGTACGAAGTCAACAAGCTTAGTCTCAGTGGTTGATGTAAACTTCAGGGCCGGATCATGCTCCGTAGTAGGCTTCTTTAAAGGAGTCATATCCGTCGGATCAACATTGTCTTTGTAATACTTGAGTTCCTCGGTGGTACAAACCGACTCTGCGTAAGCCGCATCTCCTTCTTCGCATTCCAAAGCGACCTTGCGGCTTTCGTGAATCGTGATGGTCCCCTTATGACCTGGCATCTTGAGTTGCAGGTACACATAACAGGGCCGTACCATGAATTTTGCATAGGCCGGTCTACCGAACAGGGCGTGATACGGGCTTTGGATTTTCACCACCTCGAACGTCAGTGTCTCTGACCGGGAATCATGATCATCTCCAAAGGCCACTTCCAATGCTATCTTCCCAACGGGGTATGCTGACTTGCCAGGTACCACACCATGAAAAACCGTATTCGAAGGCCGGAGTTCTTTATCTGTTAGCCCCATTCGACGGAAAGTCTCATAGTACAGGATGTTAATGCTGCTACCTCCATCCATGAGTACCTTGGTGAACTTATAACCTCCCACCTGAGGTGCCACCACTAAAGCCAGCTGACCCGGATTGTCAACCCGGGGAGGGTGATCCTCTCTAGTCCATATGATTGGCTGCTCTGACCAGCGCAGATACCGGGGCACGGCCGGTTCAACAGAATTAACTGCCCGCTTCTGGACCTTCCGGTCCCGCTTGTCCAAGCTAGTGGTGAATACGTGATACTGCCCACTATTTAGCTGCTTTGGATTGCTCTGGTAACCCGACTGCTGCTGTTGCTGATTGTGACCACCCTGGTTATTCTGATTATGCTGATTGTTATGTCCGCTCGGGTTACCATTAAACCCTGAACCGGAATTTCCTCCACCGTGACTCGGTCCAGATCCAGAACCACCACCAGAGCCGGGGTCATACTGGAAGGCACTGGAGCTCTTGTACTCCTGCATAATATAGCAATCTTTCCAAAGGTGGTTTGCTGGTTCCTCCCTTGTCCCATGCTTTGGACAGGGCTGGTTCAACAGATAATTTAGGCGTTCCGGATTAGGACTAGGCGCTCCGCTGCGGTTTTTGCCCTTACGTCGCTGGCCCCCGTTCTGTACGTTAGTATTGGCCACAAAATCCATGCTGCCATCCGCTTTACGCTTGCCTCCGCCACCGTTTCCTGCTGAGTGATGCTGCTGACCTCTGAAGTTGTCGTTCTTCTTTCCCTTCCCTGTCTTTTCATCATCAGACTCGGGATCCTTGGTACTATCAGAATCAGCGTACTTTACCAAGGCGCCCATGAGGGTCCCCATGTCAGTACAATGGCGTTTCATCCGTCCTAACTTCAACTTCAAGGGTCCAAACCGGCAATTGCCTTCCAAGGTTATAACTGCGGTTTCCGCATTGATGCGGTCTGAGGAATGCAGAACTCGTGAGACCCTGCGCACCCAATGAGTCGTTGATTCTCCTTCCTCCTGGACACAGGCAGCTAAATCCTCTATCGACATGGGCTGCTTACATGTGTCTTTGAAATTATTGATGAATCGGTCTCGCAACTGGGCCCATGAACCGATAGAATTGGGCGGCAGGCTTTTTAACCAAGTGCGGGCTGTCCCTTCAAGCATCATGGTGAAATATTTTGCACACGCCGCCTCATGCACATCAAGCATCTCCATGGCCATCTCATAACTCTCCACCCACGTCTCTGGGGGTTGATCCGCCGTATAGTTCGGCACCTTGCGCGGGCCTTTAAAATCCTTAGGCAGGCGCACATTGCGTAAAGCGGGGACACGGCAAGGCACTCCCAAAGCGCTAGAAGTGAGCCCCGGTTCAACCGAAGTGGTAGGACGAACCGGCGTGAACTGACGAGTCTGATACTGCGCTGCTAACTCAGCTTCCCTGCGCGCTTGGGCCCGGTCTACCACCTCCTGGGCATCGGGAGCCGGATTGTTGCCAGGGGGCGCTTCACGCCGCACGTTACTTGACACAGCTGGTTCCTCCATATGCCTGCTATAACTCTGGGCCGGACGTGGGGTAGAATGAATCCGGTCACGGCTGTATGAATATGCTTCCTGTTGGATCAAAGCTGTCCTAAGGAGCTCCTAAACCCGGCGCGTCTCTATCGCCTGTAATGAATCACCTTCAACTGGAATAGCCTCCAACCGTGCCGCAGCCGCAACGAGGTTATCCATCGGATTGGAGTAGTGACCCGGAGGTGTAGGCACAGTTTGCGGTACACCAATATTATGACGAGGCATATCTATTAAACGGGGCTGAACCGGCGCTCCTGTCGGAGGTGCCTCCGCCCGGTTTACCACCGGCGGATTATTGATTCCCGCTCCAGGGGTGTTGAAAAGGTTCCTTCCTTCAAAAACTGAGGGCAAACGAGATCGGTACTTCCTCCTCATGACTTCCTGTGAGGCGTTCTGGTCCAGCATGATTTTATAAGCTTGTGGGTCCAAAGCGGCCCGCTCCGCCGTCATCCTGACCTCTTCTGCTGCCAGATCCGCTTTGGCCTGGGTAATCTGCTCTCTCACCTTTGCGATCTCTGCGTTATGAGCATCCTGATCCACCGGATTAGCCTCCGCCATGAGTGCAGCCAATGCATCGAATAGATCGGATAACACTTGAGCCGGCGGACACACAGAGCCTCCTGCTCCGGCAGCCGTTGTTGCTGCTGAACCGGAAATCATCGCCGCGGCCGTCGATGAGTGAGGTGCTGCTTGTGTACCGGCCATGAATATTCCAACCCGGTTGGGCAGATCGGAGGGGTCCGGAATACTGTCGCCATCGGAACAGCCCCCAATCCGGCCATCTTGTAGCTGATACAACGACTCAGTTTCTCCGGTCGATGACTCGTCGCCAGAGTAAACGACGGTTTCACCACCAGATCCTGATCCGTCCTCATAGCTTCCTGCATGGATAACTCCCACGAAGGCACGTTTCACGGCCAGTTTAACCCGGGCAGGTCGTGCACGCTGAGCTGTCTCGACGAGGTCGGTGCAGGTGTCCAGCTCAGGGCCCGGTTCACCGATCTTGCCGATGAAGACATGTATGCCACCAAAGGGGACCCGGTACCCGTACTCAATTGAGCCGGCCTCGGGGCCCCAGCCTGCATCGTCGATGTAGATCTTGCCGCGATGACTCTTGGTCATCCGGCCCACGGCGTATCACTCGAGTCCTTCAAAGCGGCCCTCCAAGAACTTGAAACCATCGTGCGATAGCCCCACGGTGGGCGCCAACTGTCGTGGGTTTGTCACGGCAGATGTCCTAGTGAAAGGACTTAGTCGTGGAGCCATCGCAACGGGTTAACTCGAAGGGGTTAAAGCGGACAAAGGGACACAGGGAGTTTATACTAGTTCGGCCCCTTCGATGAAGGTAAAAGCCTACGTCTAGTTTGTGATGGAATTGATGGGGTTTCGATGACTAGGGAGCAAACAAGCTTCGCCTAGGCCTCGAGTTATCATTGTCTGTCCTTGAACCGCTATCGGGTCGTCCCCTTATATACACGGGTGACACCCGTCGGTTCATAGAGTCCCAATCTCCGGTTTATACTCGTATCCTGGTTGGTCTCTCCCTATTCCTAACTTATAATACAAGTTCATATACACGCCGGTTTACGGCTACAGATACTGAACCGACTATGGCCTTGGGCCTTTGTCTAGCCTCTGGGCTTTAACACCTTTGGACTACTGATGAAGTTAACCCGGCCCAGGTAGGCCGGTTTACGCCTAGTAGTAATATCCCCAACATCACCTATCTTTATTGATGATAAGGATTATGAATTCTCCATTGACCCAGAGTTAATTACTTTGGTTGAATCTGATCATTTCCATGGTTATGAAACTGAAATTGTTGTGGCACACCTTACTAAGTTGAATGACATAGCCACCGTTTTTACTCATGATGAGAAAACTTGCTATTACTCTATTCTCAAATTATTTCCATTCTCATGAAAGGGTGATGCTAAATCTTGGTACAATACTCTTGCTCCTGGTTGTGTGCGTAGTCCCCAGGATATGATTTATTACTTCTCTGAAAAATATTTTCCTGTGCATAAGAAACAAGCTGCCTTGCAGGAGATATTTAAATTTGTGCAAATTGAAGAAGAGAGTCTCCCACAACCTTGGGGGAGGCTTCTCCAATTGCTTAATGCTTTGCCTGATCATCCTCTTAAGAAAAATGAAATACTTGATATTTTCTATAATGGACAAACTGATGCTTCTAGGGACTTCCTAGATAGTTGTGCTAGTTGTGTTTTCAGGGAATGAACTATTGGGCAAGCTGAAGAATTATTGAATAACATACTAAAAACTTATGATGATTGTACTCTTCCTGAACCACCGCCTAAACCCACTCCAAAGAAGAGGGGTATATTATATCTCAGTCCTGAAGATATGCTAGAGGCAAAGAGATCTATGAAGGAAAAAGGTATTAAAGCTGAGGATGTTAAAAATTTACCTCCCATCGAAGAAATACATGGGCTTGATACACCACCACTGCCTAAGGTGGTAGAGGTAAATTCTCTATTGAAATTCAATGATAATGATAATCCTCACAATATGCACCCTAGCCAATGCGTCTATGAGTTCGAACATTATATTAGAAAGCAAGATCACTTCAATGCAAATGTTATGAAACAATTGAAATACAACTTTGATATGATTGCTCTCTTGAGTGACTTGTTATTTAGAATCTCCAATGATGTTAGAGGTGTGGGGAAGCTTGCTTCTGTGGTACAAACTCAGTTAGAACAAGTTGCTAAATCTCAAAGAGAATTGCTTGATGAAATGAATAACAAGATAAGTGACTTTGCTGTTAGAATTGCAACCAGAGGAGGTAAAATGACTCAGGAACCACTTTATCCTGAGGGACACCCAAAAATAATTGAACATGATTCACAAAGGAATAATACCACTGCACCTAGTCCGTCTAAAAAGAAGAAGAAAAATAAAAATGATAGGACTTTGCATGCTTCTAGGGAACCTGAAATAGAAAAACCTCCTGATACTGATAATTGTGTTTCTATTTCTGATGCTGAAACTCAATCTAGTAATGAACACTCACCTAGTGATAATGAAAAAGATAATGTTGATGTTCATGAAGATACTCAACCAAACAATGAAAAAGAACCAGATAATGATGTTGAAATAGAACCAGCTATTGATCTTGATAACCCACAACACAAGAATACACGATATGATAAAAGAGACTTTATTGCTAGAAACACGGTAAGGAAAGAGAATTGTGGGTTCAAAAACCTATGCCTTTTCCACTGAACTCAACTAAAAAGAAAGATGTTGAAGAATTTGAACGCTTTGTTGAAATGCTGAGGCTAGTCTTTTTGCGTACTCGCTTGACTGACATCCTTAAAATGCCTCCTTATGCAAAGTACATGAAAGACATCATCACCAATAAGAGGAAAATACCAGAAGCTGAAATCTCCACCATGCTTGCTAATTATACTTTTAGAGATGGAGTACCTAAATAACTTGGAGATCCGGGAATACCAACTATACCTTGATCCATCGAAAGAAATTATGTGAAAACCGCTTTATGTGATTTAGGAGCTGGTGTTAGTGTTATGCCTTTCTCTTTATATAAAAGACTTGATTTGAATAAACTCACACCTACTGAAATATCTTTGCAAATGGCTGACAAATCAACTGCCATACCTATCGGTATTTGTGAGGATGTGCCTGTTGTTGTTGCTAATGTTATTATTTTGACTGACTTTGTTATACTTGACATGCCCAAGGACGACAACATGTCGATTATCCTTGGTAGACCTTTCTTGAATACTACAGGGGCTGTTATTGATTGCAATAAAGCAAGGTCACTTTTCATATCAATGGTAATGAGCATACGGTGCACTTTCCGAAGAAACAATTCCAAGTGAATGGTATTAATGTCATTGAAAAATCTCCGACAATCACTATTGGAAGTTTTCAACTACCTCTACCTACTGTTAAAAAGAAATATGAAATGCTTATTGTTGGGGACATTCATATCCCCGTTGAAGTAACTTAGTGATTTACGAAAGTTCTTCGGCTTCATGCTAACCAAAAGTGGTTGTTAATAAGACCTGATCAACCTTATTAATGGATCATTTTTTAGAGGTATCAAGTTGACGAATTTAGTAAGAACTACCTTTTGTCCCTACCTTTTGTTTTCTGTTCTTGTTAGTTAAATAAAATAAAATGCCATGTTTTGTCTGTTTTTTGAATTTCCCGTGCAGTAAAAAAATGGCCCAAAAATAAAAGTTCCCAGAATGCTCTGAAAATTTAATATGATTTTTTTCTGAATATTTAAGATTATTGGGTGCAAATAATATCAGAGGGAGGTGCACCAGGTGGGCACAACCCACCTGGGCGCGCCAGGACCCCCAGGCGCGCCCTGGTGGGTTGTGGTCACCACGTGGCCCCCCTCACTTATCTCTTCATCCCACATCATCACCTACCTCCAGAAAAAATCACCATTGCTCTCTCTCTCTCTCTCTCTCTCTCTCTCTGTCTCTCTCTCTGTCGTGTTCTTGCTCTCAAACCGTCAGATTTCGATCTCTTTGCTCGAAGCTCCATTTCCAAAACTGTTTTGGGGGATTGTTTCTTGGTATGTGACTCCTCCATTTGTCCAATTAGTTTTTGCTTTAGTGGTTTATGTTTTGAATAATTAGCTACTCTTGGTTCTGCTGTAGATGAGCTTGCATGTTCAATTCTTAGAGTTCTAAGTAGTTTGAATGCTTGCTATGGCCTCTATATATCCCTATGAGTAGTTGTTATCAATTTTGTTGATAAATTTTTGTCACCTAAAATTTTTCAAAAAATCGTATGCGAATATGATGAACCTCTTGGGAAGGAGGTCTTCGAAGAGGAGATCTTCGGAGGCATCTTCTAGTGATAGTTCCATTCATCGGTCTTATGTTGAACCAAGTGAGAGTTCAATACGAGATGCTACCACCAAAACATGCTTATGGCCATGCGACGACTATATGGTGAGTGTGGGCATTAAGGAAGAATTTGAGCAATATGTTCACAATGCCGATCTCGGTCCCTACATTTCAGATAAGTGCAATCAATACCACACTCTCACTGAATCATTTGTCAAAGGATTTAAATTCCATCCCCGTGAGTCTAGGGTGTCATTTAAACTATATGAAAATTCATTTACCATATCAGTAGAGAGATTTGCTTACCACTGCAAAATTCCATTCTGGGGTTCGCTTGACGAGCCACCAAGAGCTGAGTTCCAAACATTCATGACTAGTCTTTGCTACGGTGATAATGGGGGAGTGACGCAAGGTAGAATAAAGAGCATTAATCTTCACGCAATTTAGTACTTTGCATTATTTAATGGAAAATGTATACTAGGCAAACAAGATTGTAGTACACTTTGTGCTCCAGACTTGAGCCTCATACGCACTGCTCTCACCGGTGACAGAAGTTATAATCTTGGGGCGATTGTTGCATGCAGGTTGCAACACAACGCTAATAGTGGTTGTTTCTATGGTAGAATTTATGCCACACGTTTAGCAAGAGAGCTGGGTGTTTCACCCTTGCCTTATGACCCTATTTTACCCATGCAGTATTTATACTTTGATGCTATGAAACGTCATAAGATTCTTAGGGGTGAACCTGATAACTTCACCTACGAATTGTTGTTCAATGAAGAATCCATCGTATACACATATTTGCCTGCGCCTACTCTCTTTGATTATCACAGTAGGGGAAGATATTTCGTTCTTGAGAGCGAGGCCCGATCTCACAACGCGGCCGTTGTGGCTTCACGACAGGCCAAGGCATCTGCACCGAGAGCCTCCGTGAGCTAGCACCCCGACTATTATCTAGGCTACTGACTGATTACCAAGTTAGGCCAAAAGCCTAAGCTTGGGGGAGTATGTATTCCCACCGACATTACATTCATGTTCACACATTTCATTCAAGTTGTCGGCGTCCACACTTTTTCATTGTATTATCCATGTTAAATTTATTTTCTCGCTTTCTTCTTGTATGTTTGAAAAACTTGAGAAAATACCAAAATATTTCCTGCTTCTTTTTTATTTTATTTCTAGAGTAGTTAGCTGTGGCACTAAAAAGAAAACCCAAAAAGATTTCCTTGTTCTTCTTTTGCTTGTTGGGAGCTTTCCCATGTAAATAGTTTTTCTCATTTTTTGCTTTTCCCTTTTATTTTTTTGTTCTAGAAAACTCCAAAAATATTTCAGTGTGTTTCTCTGAATTTCTTCTCTATTTATTGAGTCGTATCAAGGAGAAGACCACGATGAAAATGTTGAGTGGCTATCTTATGGATAATTGTTAATCTAACAAAGAGCCTATATCACCTTGTCTTCTCCTATTAAATAAAATGTTTGCAGATTCCAGCTTAGTCCATGGCACTCTTGCACTATTATTATTTTCATACCATTCGGTCGTGCAAGTGAAAGGCAATAATGATGATATTCGATGAACTGGCCGTGGCAGAGAGAAACGGGTATGAACTCGACTTGTTCTGTTTTTGTAAATATGTTTAACCTAGTATCCATGATTCAGCCCATTATGATTAAACATGTTTGAAATGACAATTAGAGATTATAGTTACTCATGCCATGCATAAGTAGCTAGGAGTGGATAATGATTTATCTTGGATGTCAACATTGCGTTAAAATGATTGTGATGTAGTATGATGATATTGTATCCTCCTCTAAATGTTCGAGTGGCTTAACTTGGCACATGTTCATGCATGTAGTTGAATCAAAACCAACATATCCTCTATGATATTTATGTTCATGGTGTTCATATCCTACTCATGCTAGTGTCCAATGTTACTTATGCATAATGCATGTTCATGACCGTTGTTGCTCTCTAGCTGGCCGCTTCTCAACCTATTTGCTAGCCTTCGCCCATACTAAGTGGGAATTCTGCTTGTACATAAAAACCCTGAACCCAAGTAATTCCAGACGAGTCCACCATACCTACCTATGTGCGTTATTACCCTGCCGTCCTAAGTAAATTTGCATGTGCCATCTCTAAAAACTTCAAATAAATATCCTTTTGTATGCCTGGATCATTAATGGAATGACATGAGGTAGTCGGTATCTTCCATGCTAAGCGGGTTATTCTCAGGATGTGTGTTTATTCACTCACCATCGCACGAGAAAAGGGCGGTAATAGGGATGCCCAGTCCCAAACTGCAAATAGAAAAGAGCTTACAAATAATCAAACAAAAAATCCAACGGAGTCATAACCTTTACTTTATCGCTTGGGAACCGCCACTAGCTGTTTAGCATGAAAGATATTGCTAACCGATGGCCGTGAAGTAAACAAGAAGGGTGCATGTCTCAAAATATCATTTACCTCTGTTTTAAAATTTTGAGCTTTGGCACCTCTGCAAATCACTGCTTCCCTCTGCGAAGGGACTATATATTTACTTTTATGTTGTGTCATCACCTTCTAAAATAAGCACCAGAACCCGAGAGCACTGCTGTCATGCTAATGCATTGTGTGTAGCTAATGTTGGGTGCATCATGAATGGATATTTTCTACCGTGAATTACAATGTTTAGTCGCTTCTTGAACTTTGGAGGTTCTCTGCATTTATGTTTAGCGGTCTCGAAAAGGGCTAGCAAGATACCACTATTGTCATATTATATCAAGGTTGTTTTGATAATGTGTTGCTGTTTGAGATTTCTTATTATTGCTAGCTAGCTGATTATGTCATTGATATGAGTTAATATAATTTTTAAGAGTTATTGTCGGCATGGTTAGTTATAATATTGGCTTAAAACCTGGGTGATATTTAAGCTTATTTATGCAAACAAGAGCAAAAGAGTTCGTAAAAGTTTTTCTTTTTCACTTTCAGTTTATCAACTGAATTGCTTGAGGACAAGCAAAGGTTTAAGCTTGGGGGAGTTGATACGTCTCCAATGTATATACTTTTCCTAACGCTTTTCCTCTTGTTTTGAACTTTAATTTGCATGATTTAATTGAAACTAACCCCGGATAGATGCTGTTTTCAGCAGAACTACCATGGTGTTGTTTTTGTGTAGAAATAAAAGTTCTCGGAATGGAACGAAACTTTGCGAGGATTTTTTATATCAATAAAGAGAATTTCTGGAGCCAAGAACCACCTGAGGGGGGCACCTGGGTGGGCACAACCCACCAGGGCACGCCCCCCTCCAGGCGCACCCAGGTGGGTTGTCCACACCTGGTGGCCCCGTAGACCCTGAAACCTATGCTATAAAATCACATTTTCTAGAAAAAAATAAAGGAGAAAGAATTATTGCGTTCCACGAGACGGAGCCGCCGTCACCTCCTATTCTTCATCGGGAGGCCAGATCTGGAGTCCGTTTGGGGCTCTGGAGAGGGGGATCTTCGATCTTCATAATCACCAACCCTTCTCCATCGCCAATTCCATGATGCTCCCCACCGGGAGTGAGTAATTCCTTCATAGGCTCGCTGGCCGATGAGGAGTTGGAATGAGATTCATCATGTAATCGAGTTAGTTTTGTTAGGGCTTGATCCCTAGTATCCACTATGTTCTGAGATTGATGTCGCTATGACTTTGCCAGGCTTAATGCTCGTCACTTTGGGCCCGGGTGCCATGATTTTAGATCCGAACCATTTAGGTTATCACCATTATATCCATGTTCAAGATCTGATCTTGCAAGTTATAGTCACCTACTATGTGTTATGATCCGGCAACCCTGGAGTGACAATAGTCGGGACCACTCCCGGTGATGACCGTAGTTTGAGGAGTTTATGTATTCACCGTGGGTTAATGATTTGTTCCAGTTCTCTATTAAAAGGAGGCCTTAATATCCCTTAGTTTCCAATAGGACCCCACTGCCACGGGTGGGTAGGACAAAATATGTCATGCAAGTTCTTTCCATAAGCACGTATGACTATTTACGGAATACATGCCTACATTATATTTATGAACTGGAGCTAGTGCCGTATCGCCCTAGGTTATGACTGTCACATGATGAATATTATCTAAAAAATTACTAATCCAATGCCTATGAATATATCTTATATTGTTCTTGCTAAGTTACTACTGCTATCGTTACTCTTGCACTTGCTACAAAGTCACTGCTATCACCGTTACCGTTACTATTGCTACTGCTACTATTATCAAAACTATCATATTATTTTGCTACTGTTCACTTTGTTGCAGATAATTAATCTCCAGATGTGTTTGAATTGACAACTCAGATGCTAATACTTGCAAATATTTTTTGGCTCCCCTTGTGTCGAATCTATAAATTTGGGTTGAATACTCTACCCTCGAAAACTTTTGCGATCCCCTATACTTGTGGGTTATCACTGCCCACTCATGAAGTAATGGATCTTGTTCCTCCCAGGCGTAAGCACACCTTCGCCCCTGATCTTGACTTTTCAATTATACTAACGACGAGGCCATGTTCGAAGTTTTAATAGGCATCGACTGGACATCGGCTGACCTTCATATGGTTGAAGAGGAAGAGCCGATGCAGGATGACCCGGAGTCTTCAAGGCAGCACGAGAATAATTGATCCTAACGACAATGATCCAGGTGGCTCTCAGGCCGGGTTGTAGGAGTGCGGCTTAAAAAACACTTGATGCACTTATCTTTTGGGCTCCATTGGAAGCCTTGTAATAGGATAGCTTTCAAACAATGATCCGCCATGTCATGCCTTCGTGCATGTTGATCTTGACGTTTGATCCGCCAATTTAATATTTATGATAGGCCTGAGGTGATCATACATATGAGCCATATCATGAACCTTATCCTCATCTGAAGTTTTGCAAGCCCTGTAGAGTCAAATCATGCAGGTGGCTTAAAGATCAACAACTAATGCGGGTGCAACCCAAAGACTTGCAACCTTATGACCATGGACGTTCAATCCAAAATGTACAGGCGACTTAAAGTCAAAAACCAGGGCGGGCTACCAAACCCGAAGACTCGCCGTCTCATATCCACACCTATTTAAATCAATCACACTAGCGAGTTAAAGTCCAAAGCCAGGGCGGGTGACAACCCAAAATGCTCAAACAAGAGAATCATAACCCGGAGCCTCACGACCTGGGTAGTCAAAATTTGCACAAGAGCAAAAACTTAATAGAAAACATAAAAAAACAAAAGAAAGAGATACAACTAATCTCTAATCTTTGATAGGTCATCTTTCAAGACATGACCAAACAAGTTGGCTCACATGCCTTGTGCTTTCAAGTACACACAACCGTTGAGTTTATCCTAGCTCACTGTAAGCCGGTTCTCTCATGACGCAAGCCACCGTTTTAACCTTAACAAGTTCAGGGTTTTAAAAAGATTGACTGTTAAGAGTTCGGCGGGTCACCAGGCGCAGTAGAAAGTTGCAAACAGGCAGGATAACTCACAGTTTGGCATCTCATTCTTAGTCAAGAGGGTATGAAAGCTAAACCCGGTGGGTTGGAAGCCCCCAAGTGACCTTATGATCAAGTAATAAAGACTCAGATACAGAGAAATGAATCGACAAAGGCCCTGAATTTTCCAAGAATGCCTGATTTATTATATTTGATCATATATATATATATATATATATATATATATATATATATATATATATATATATAGACACACACACACACATCTGGGCTATTCTGTTACGAGTAACAGAATATTATTCTATTACCCTTTTTGAACTGACGTGGTTCACAGTTTGGACCGACGTGTTTTTCCACAAGAACTGATCTTCCTGCGTGCACAACGGACGGAAACAGGGGATGCAACGTGGAGCTTCCGGTCGTTCCCCGGCGCGATGCGGTGGGCCATTCGTTGCTAGAGGAGACATGTAAGGGGTTCCGCACCTCCGCGCGCTCAGCTGGATGAGTTTTGCGATCTGTAGTCACCGGAGGTGACGGCGTGGGCATTTTGGCGGCGGACGTGATTTTGGGCGTCAGTGTTTACTGTGGTGTTCATGGGTCTCAATTTACGTCGTGTTTGTCATTTTTTATGTGAGAATTATCGGTATGTTATAGTTTTTTGAGATTTTTTTCATCTATAATTTATGATTACAAGTTTTTGTGTTCTTGGTCATTTTCCACGCCCGCCATGGAAATCTGTTTTTCTTTTTCTGTTGTTTTACTTTCGAATTGGTGTTGCAGGGAGAGATATAAGGACTGTATGAAAAGATTTGCGTTGTCAATTTTGTTTTTTTGAGTTGTTTCTACCCCGGATTCCCATGTTGTTTTGTCGTTGGCGGAGGTTGTGTATGGCGGCTGATTGTAAGCTGCGATTTCGGGTAATCTGGTCAAACTGTGTAATCAAGTTGCATGTTTTTCAGTGTTGTTTTGAATTGATGCCCGTGTGTGTAGTTGGACTGCTGCCGTGTCAAAGTTTTGTTACTGTGTGTTGACATGGGAGCCGCACCGATGGCTTATAAAGCCCGAGCCCTCTGTCAGTTTCATTCTACGAGCTGCAACCAAAGAAAAGGGAGATGGATCCTGAGCTGGGAGAGGTTACAGAGGAGGAGGGGGACGCCATATATGTTAGGGTTGCAGTAGCGGAGCAGAGGAGGAGGAGGCGCTAGCACAGGCAGATGGCGCGACGTGCTGCCGAGGAGGAACTGGAGGCAGAGTTCAACAGACGACTTGCGCGTTGGTGATGGATACTTGCAACTCCAATGAATTGGAGCTTCTTTTCCCAGAGGGCAGGGGAAGGAACTGTCGGTGTCAAAACCGGCGGATCTCGGGTAGGGGGTCCCGATCTGTGCGTCAAGGTCAGATGGTAACAGGAGACAAGGGACACTTTATTTTACCCAGGTTCGGGCCCTCTCGATGGAGGTAAAACCCTACTCCTGCTAGATTAATATTGATGATATGGGTAGTACAAGAGTAGATCTACCACGAGATCAAGGAGGCTAAACCCTAGAAGCTAGCCTATGGGTATGATGATGGTTATGATGTGTTCGTCCTACGGACTACAACCCTCCGGTTTATATAGGCACCGGATAGGGTTAGGGTTACACAGAGTCGGTTACATTGGTAGGAGATCTTGAATATCCGCACGCCTAGCTTGCCTTCCACGCCAAGGAAAGAACCTTCCGGACACGGGACGAAGTCTTCAATCTTGTATCTTCATAGTCCTGGAGTCTGGCTGAAGATATAGTTCGGCTATCCGAACACCCCCTAATCCAGGACTCCCTCAGTAGCCCCTGAACCAGGCTTCAATGACGACAAGTCCGACACGCAAATTGTCTTCGGCATTGCAAGGCGGGTTCCTCCTCCAAATTCTTCAAGAAGATAATAAACACCAAAAAATAGTGTTCGGCTCTGCAAAACAAGTTTCCACGTATTGCCATATAGAGAATAATACAAACACAAATCAAATCTACTGACGTATTCCACAGTGCATCATAACACTGCGACCAAGCCTTCTGTATGGATTATTTTTTGTTGTTCCACCGCAGCACGTTCAACGAGGCGGTTTCCTTGGCACGTCTTGTCAAAGCAGAGATCGTGTGCCCCTTTTAACGGGATTCTCATTAATGCGGACGTGGGTAACCCAACCGCGCCATTTACCACGGCGTGTGAGCGGCAAGCGAGTTTTATTAGGTAGGTGGGGACGCATAACGGCATCAGCCTATATAAGGGGATAAAGATCCACCTCTTTCACCTATGCCTTCTTCCTCCTTTGCCCATCCATCTCCTGCGCACTCAAGCTCCAACGCCCAAGTTCGCTCTTTCTTCCCCAACCTGCTCCAGCGATGTCCGGAGCGGGTGGCAAGTGGATGGTTTCCTCCGTTACGGAGGGTCAAATCAAAAAGCTTAGGAAGGCCGGATATCTGTCCAAGGACATCCCGCACCGGCTTCCCGAGGCGGGGTAGCTTCTTCCCACCCCAAGGCCCCATGAGAGGGTAGTTTTTCTCCCCCATTTCCTCCGCGGACTGGGTTTTCCACTTCACCCTTTTGTCCGAGGGCTCATTTTCTAGTATGGCCTGGACTTCCACGATCTGGCCCCGAACTTTATCCTCAATATCTCGGCGTTTATCATCGTGTGTGAGGCCTTTCTCCGCATCCGCCCCCACTTCGCCCTCTGGCTCCAGACCTTCAACGTCAATCCCAAGGTGGTGTCCGGCACCCAGGCGGAGTGCGGAGGTGCTATGGCCGGCAAAATGGCCAACGCACTCTGGTTCGATGGCTCCTTTGTGGAGTCCTTAAAGGGGTGGCAGGCAGGGTGGTTTTACAGCACCGAGCCACGCGACTCGAAATGGGTCGCGTCCCCTGAGTTCTGATCCGGACCCCCCACGCGGCTCATGTCCTGGAAAGAGACGGGCCTATCGTGGGGCAACGAAGAAGAAGTGACTGGACTGCAAACTTGCATTCGGTCCCTGATGAACAAGCCCATCCGGCATATCAACATCATCCAGGTCATGTTCGTTCACCGGATCCTCCCGTGCCAAGAACGGGAGTTCACTTTGTGGGAATTCGACCCGGCGCAGCACCAAACCCTCACTAGGCTCTTCGACACGACGTATGAAGACGTCTGGAAGGTGCTAACCAAAGGCGCCGAGTGCCCCACATCCGCTTCCGAGGACCGCGGATACAGCTCGCAGCTCAACGCTGGCGAGGTAGGCTATTTATACCTTTCATAGGTTCGTTAAGCTTTTCTACATAGATTAACTCTATGTGGGATCTAAAAACTCCCTTTGCCTTTGACAGGCGTGGCTGAAGATAGCCGGACCAATCAACTGTCCGGCTCCTCTGCCCGAAGACCCAGCCCCAGCTCTCTTAGAGAAGCTGCTGGCTCCGACGCCCTATGTGGTGCCGGAGAAGAAGGTCAAGAAGAAGAAGACCACCGGGACTCGAAAGAGTGCCCGCAATGTGGTGGTGTCGAGCTCGTCATCTGGCGAGTCTGCGACGCCCTCCTCTCATGAAAATGAGGAGGAGGAACAAGGAAGCTCTCCCCCTCCATCGAGGGGAGCGAAAAAGAAGAAGGCCGCCCCAACAGGGGAGGCCGAGGGGTCGAGGAAAAGGAAGACCCCTCCGCCGGGCTACTCCCCCAACGCCGAAGAGGGCGGAAAGGAGTGGCCGGACAGAACCAAGCGTCCGGCGACATCGTAAGTATTCACATACCAGAATGACTCATAGTATCTTCAAGTGTGCAGCTTACCCTAATGTCGAATGCTATTTGCGCAGCCCGCCCCGAGCCACACTCGATGATTCATCGAGCGGCTCCCTGGATTCGTCGGACATGAAATCTGTCCCGCCCGCAGTCTCCCCCAGCGGGGCGGACGACGCCGAAGCGGCGTCCCGCCGAACAGGGCAGGAGGAGGTGGTCCTGGAGGAGCCGCAAGGCAATCCTCAGGACCCCAGGAGTAAAGGGGATGAAACCCCCCAGGGCTCCCAGTCCGGCTTTGTGCCGGACACCGCGCCGGACTCAACCGTCCTGGCTCGCGGTGGGCGAACTCCTTCCAAGAGGAGTAAGCCGTCTGAGTCGGCGACCTCTGTCCAACCAGAGGCACCGGATAGTCTGTTGGAGGCGCTTGAAGGCGCCACCATCGACGAGGAGCACCGTACTGTTATGAGTGCGGTGGTCCAAAGGGTTCAGTCCGCCAAGAGCGGACTGAATGAAGCTTGCGCTAGCCTTCTAACAGGCTTCCAGGTAAGCAAAAAATATGCTAAATTCATTACCGCATAGACAGTAGCCCCTGATGCTCTGTTCGGTGTTCGGAAAGAAAAGCCGAATAGAGGATCCAACAATTTTCGCAGGAGTCTAATAAAAAGTCTAATATGCGTATGCAGGCTTCCCTGCTGTCCACCGCCGCACTGACTGCGCAGGTGGAAGTCCTGAAAAAGGACCTCGAGCGGTCCGAGCAAGAGCTCGGCCTTGCCAAAAGGCAGCTCGTGGAAAAGGAAGGTAAGAAATACCCCTTAGAAGAGAAAAAAAAGGTGCCTATAGAGAGGCTTCATTGCAAAAAGAAATAACAGGATTGTACTGCTTATTGTAGGGGCCACAACCGAGGTGGCAACCCTGAAGCAGGCGCTGGCTGAGGCCGAGAAGAAAGCGGCTGAGGAGCGCGCCGAGCGAGAAAAGCTTGGGGTCCAAGTCGGCGAGGTGCAGCAAGAGCTGCAAGCTCTCATGAAGAAACATGAGGGTTTGGAGCTTGAGGCAAAACGCAAGCATCCGAGCTCGTGTCGGCTGTTGAGACCACCAAGAGTGCCAAGGCCGAAGCCCAAAAGGCCCTCCAAGAGTTGGAGGATGTGAAAAAGATAGCAGCAGGTAAGGCATTCTTAATGCAAAGTAGGAATATAAAGGTGAAATACCTATTACTTACCCAAATCCGGAGTTCTCCAGGGGCGTTCTTCGATCTTCCCCACAGCGCATCCGACGCCGCCGCATTCTACCGAGCTGAAGAGGACAGTTCGACGGAGAGTGTGTTCTGGTCTCAGTATTCTGAGGCCGGACACCCTTTGCCCTTTAGCGATCAGCTGAAGCAACTGGCCGAGCTCCACAAGGCGGCCGAACAGGCCATGAAGGGCTTACTAGTTCGGCTGTGGCCTGGAGAGGCCCTGCCTGGGAGCTACTTCGGGCTGGTGCGGCGGCTGGTGGAGGCCTATCCACGGCTTGAGGTCATCAAGCGCTCCGTCTGCATAGAAGGTGCCCGGAGGGCCCTTGCCCGTCTAAGGGTACACTGGGGCAAGCTGGACGGAGAGAAGCTGGTGAAGGACGGGCCGCCGCAGGGGAAGGAGCATCGCAAGCCCGAGAACTACTATAAGGAAGTTCTCGCTGGAGCTCGCCTTGTCGCGGATGAGTGTGCCAAAGATGTAATATTTCAATGAACTCGCTCGTTTGTATCCTGTGCGCTGAAAACTTGTTCATATGCGCTTAAGCAATGCTTTCTGAATTTAAAATATTATTTTCTGTGCGGCCGTTTATCAATAACTGAGAGATGGCGAGTCGTCGGCTTCTGCCCGCATGCAACTAGTGCTGGGGTGTTCGGGATAAACCTGAGGGCTCTTGTTCCCATAGTTGGGTCCTTCGAGGGAGGCGCTCAGCACAGTGAACCAGGCAATCGGACTATAATGCTTGAACACTCTCACTTAGCCATAGAACGTTATAATTTTAAATTTCGGCGAAGCCCCTAGTTCGGAAGGCCGAATTCGGGGCACTATCCACGCCTTTAGCCGAACTTAACCAGCTCTCCGCTTGAAGCGGCATAAGCCCTTAGGGACTCGAAAAACCTCTCGAACAGCGACCGGTCTCGCGCCTTATCATGACAGTCTATTTTAGCTTTCTCCACTAAGGTGCTCACCCACCTGATCTGGGGCACAATCGCAGTGGTTCTCCTAGTGCTACCTTATCCGATAGAGCGGAACGTAAGGCACCAAAACATAGGAGCCGGGCAAACCCAACGTATGACCAAAATCATGACTCGGAGCCAATGCATATAATGCTATAAGTTCGGGGTGCCGCACTTGTGAAAGTGGACGGACTTCTCACATCAGATAGAAGGGTAATAAAGCCCCTGGTGTGGTTTGCCGTACCATGGTGTACGGGTGCGATCATGTTATTTGAGTAAACATATGTATATTAAAAGAAGATAATGCAAAACATAGATGAAAAGCTATGCATTATTTATGAGGAGGCTGTTTATTCAAGCCGAACGATACAAGTAGTGAGAAAAAAATTAGACTATTTAACATGTCCTGACCAGGCGCAGGCCGCGGAATTTAGAAACAGATATATCGCTCGAAATAGAGACCACCTGAGAGTTCCATGATGCGGCGTTGTTTTGTCTGCTTACCTGGGTCCTGTATCGTCTGTGCGGCAGCAAGGCCGAACACTGTATCCAGAGTATGGAGTCCTGAAAGAAAAGAAGAACCGGCAGCCCCTAGTACGTTTGACGCCATATTGTTGGCATGCCGTTTTATCTGCCCCTTCCCCTATGCCCATGGAATTTTAAGGGCGTAATTGTGTACTCGAGGTACTAGCTCCGCTATGTAGCGATGGCTGTGGTTGGGGCCGTATTGCTACGCGTGCTCTGAACGCGCCAGTCGGTCTTGCTGCGGGTTACTCCGGGCGCGTTTTGCTTTGTCCTGCTTTTTAGCGGTCGGACTCAAGAGCTGCCTTAACAGGCTGCTTTGTACCTCTGCTGCGAGGGCCGCCGTGTGTTCCTCCATACGGATGGAGCGTTCGGTGTTTCCGCTGACCGTGATTACACCTCGAGGGCCTGGCATCTTGAGCTTGAGATATGCGTAGTGCGGCACCACATTGAATTTAGCGAATGCGGTTCGTCCAAGCAGAGCATGATAGCCACTGCGGAACGGAACTATGTCGAAGATTAACTCTTCGCTTCGGAAGTTGTCCGGAGATCCGAAGACCACATCAAGTGTTATGGAGCCTATGCAATTGGCCTCTACACCTGGGATGGCGCCTTTAAAGGTCGTCCTTGTGGGCTTGATCCTTGATGGATCCATGCCCATTTTCCGCACTGTATCCTGGTAGAGCAGGTTCAGGCTACTGCCGCCGTCCATGAGGACTCTTGTAAGGTGAAATCCGTCAACGATTGGGTCAAGAACCAATGCGGCGAAACCGCCGTGACGGATGCTAGTGGGGTGGTCCCTTCGATCGAAGGTGATCGGGCAAGAGGACCATGGGTTGAACTTTGGGGCAACTGGCTCCATCGCGTATACGTCCCGTAGCGCACGCTTCCTCTCCCGCTTGGGAATATGAGTCGCGTATATCATGTTCACCATCCGCACTTGTGGGGGAAGCCCCTTCTGTCCGTTGTTATTCGGCGGCCTGGGCTCCTCTTCGTCATCGCTGTCTAGCCCCTTGTTTTCGTTTTCGGCTCTTAACTTGCCTGCCTGCTTGAACACCCAACAATTCCTGTTGGTGTGATTGGCTGGCCTTTCGGGGGTGCCGTGAATCTGGCACGAGCGGTCGAGTATTCGGTCCAAACTGGACGGGCCCTGGGTATTCTTTTTGAATGGCTTTTTCCGCTGACCGGATTTATGGCCTCTGAATCCGGCGTTTACTGCTGTATCTTCATTGTTGTCGCTGCTGACGCGGCGTTTCTGTTTATTCCGTCGCGACCTGCCATTTTTGTCCTTTGTATCTGAATTACCTTGCTTCTTCGATAAGTTGTTACTGCGAGCTAGCCAGCTATCTTCGCCCGCACAAAAGCGGGTCATGAGTGTCGTGAGGGCTGCCATGGATTTCGGCTTTTCCTGTCCCAGGTGCCGGGCAAGCCACTCATCACTGATGTTATGCTTGAAGGCTGCTAAGGCCGCTGCATCCGGACAATCGACTATCTGATTTTTCTTTATTAGGAACCGTGTCCAGAATTGCCTGGCCGATTCTTCTAGCTGGTGGATTATGTGGCTTAGGTCATCGGCGTCCGGTGGTCGTACGTAGGTCCCCTGGAAGTTGTCGAGGAATGAGGCCTCCAAGTCATCCCAAGAGCCAATCGAATCTGCGGGGAGGCTGTTAAGCCAGTGCCGGGCTGGTCCCTTAAGCTTAAGGGGTAAATATTTGATGGCGTGCAAATCATCGCCATGTGCCATGTGGATGTGGAGGAGATAGTCCTCAATCCATACTGCCAGATCTGTCGTACCATCGTACGACTCGATGTTGATGGGTTTAAAACCCTCTGGGATTCTATGATCCATTAATTCGTCTGTGAAGCATAGTGGGTGTGCGGCGCCCCTGTACTGGGCTATGTCTCGACGCATTTCGGAGGAGCAGTGCCTGTTGTGTTCGGCCCGGCCGGATTTATTGTGTCTGGTGTGAAAACTATCACGTGTCGTCGGGCGTCCGCGCGATCCATAGATCGATCTTGTTTGCCTTGCTTTGTCCTCCAGGACGTCTCGCAGGTCTAGTTCGTGTTCCCGTGCCTTGGTAAAGCGGCTGCGGGGCATGGCTTGTTTGGATGTTTGACGGGCTTCTCTGTCGCGGCCGCGAGGTGGCCGATCTGCCATGTCTTGGGCTTCCTCCTCTGATTGGGGTAGCGGCCTGCGCTTAGGATAGTTTTTGGAGGGGCGTCCGAGCTCGTGCTCTTCGGCCGCAAGGACTTCAGTCCATCTGTCAGCTAGCAAATCTTGATCAGCTCTAAGCTGTTGCTGCTTTTTCTTTAGGCTGTTCGCCGTGGCTAAAAGCCTACGTTGAAAGCGCTCTTGTTCGGCGGGGTCTGATGGTACGATGAATTCATCGTCGCCGAGGCTTGCCTCGTCTTCGGAGGGAGGCATGTAGTTATCGTCCTCGACCTCTCGCTCTGCCGCTCTCTCATGAGGGCGGTCTTCTCCATCTTCCTGTGCCGAATCCTGCTGGTTTTGGTGTTCTTCGGCGCTGTCCGAGGTAGTATTATCTCCCGTGCCGGAATCATCATTTTTGCTGTGGCAGGATTTGGAGCGGCGCCGCTGACGCCGGCGTTTTGGAGGCTTTTTCGAAGTGCCATCCTCCGCTGTTCCATCGCCATCTCCATCTTTTGGAGCATCCACCATGTATATGTCGTATGACGAGGTGGCGGTCCAGCGCCCTACAGGTGCTGGTTCTTGCTCGTCTCCTCCTTCGTCGTCCATACCGTCGAAGTCTTCGGAGCCGAAGTCGAGCATGTCGGATATATCGTCGACAGTGGCTATTAAGTGGGCGGTGGGTGGGCTTTGAATTTCTTCATCGTCCGAATCCCAACCTCGCAGACCATAGTTCGGCCCGGGCTCTCGTGACAAAGAGAGAGACTTGAGAGAATTCAGAATATCACCAAAAGGTGAATACTGAAAGATGTCCGCGGCGGTGAACTCCATTACAGGCGCCCAATCTGATTCGATCGGCGGGGGCACGGACGACCCGAAGTTCGAAGAAGAGTCCGGCTCCTTGGAGTCACAGGCCATGCGGAGCGCGGGGCTCGCGTTCGGCTCAATGGCCTTTAAGATCGCAGCCCCCGAGGTGACGTCCAATCGTTCATCTTCAAAGAACGCAGCGGGCTCCGAATCGAGGATCGGGGACGGAGCATATGCGGCCTCCAGGACACTGTTCGGAGGCAGAGCTCTATCATGCCCCTCGAGATAGTGCGGCGCGCTTGGCTGTGGCTCGAATCCGTCGAAGATCAAGTCTCCGCGGATATCTGCCGTGTAGTTTAGGCTTCCAAACCTGACTTGATGGCCAGGGGCGTAGCTCTCAATCTGCTCCAGATGACCAAGCGAGTTGGCCCGCAGAGCGAAGCCGCCGAAGACGAAGATCTATCCGGGGAGAAAAGTCTCACACTGGACCTCATCGTTGTTGATGATCAAAGGAGCCATCGGGCCTAAAGGCGACGACACAGAGGAACTCTCAATGAAAGCACCAATGTCGGTGTCAAAACCGGCGGATCTCGGGTAGGGGGTCCCGATCTGTGTGTCAAGGTCGGATGGTAACAGGAGACAAGGGACACTTTATTTTACCCAGGTTCGGGCCCTCTCGATGGAGGTAAAACCCTACTCCTGCTAGATTAATATTGATGATATGGGTAGTACAAGAGTAGATCTACCACGAGATCAAGGAGGCCAAACCCTAGAAGCTAGCCTATGGGTATGATGATGGTTATAATGTGTTCGTCCTACAGACTACAACCCTCCGGTTTATATAGGCACTGAATAGGATTAGGGTTACACAGAGTCGGTTACATTGGTAGGAGATCTTGAATATCCGCACTCCTAGCTTGCCTTCCACGCCAAGGAAAGAACCTTCCGGACACGGGACGAAGTCTTCAATCTTGTATCTTCATAGTCCTGGAGTCCGGCTGAAGATATAGTTCGTCTATCCGAACACCCCCTAGTCCAGGACTCCCTCAAGAACCATATTCAGATCATTAGTTGGGCTAGGGCGAGAGCAGCCACGGCTCCACATCCATCCACCAGGGTAAAATGGCGTCGTTCCTTTGATCGTTATGACTGAAGTAGTGAATATTATGTTTTTAAGGTTTTTGTTGTGAGGGAGCAGATGTTCGAATGACTAAATGAATTCAACTTTGTTTTTGTCTCTGAATGTGTTGTTTTGTTTGCATATGTTTGACATGTGCACCTTTGAACTGCTTGGTTTTCTGAAGTTGAACTGATTTGCGGTCAAATGTTGGATGGCTTGTGTAATAACTATTTCCTACCAGCTGGCTGCCCATCTGCCTATTTATTATTTTTATAATCTGCGAGTGTCCCTGACTATAAACGTTATCCATCTATGTGTGGTGTGTGGCCAAGTCTTCCCCCTCCCTTTTATTCTTTCTTCAGGAATCAGATCTAGGTTCCTCTCTCTTCTCTTCGTTGCCTTTTTCTCTGTTCCTGTGTGTTCGATGGAGGATTGTTCATGTGGATGCCTGGTAAAGATGGCGCACATAGTTGACGGCTGTGTGTACGAGTTTGGTTTGGAGCTCACTCAGACTCAGCGGCGTGGGCAACTTTCTTGTTTGCTGTACGGCAACCAAGGGTTTCGTACACCCTATGTTTGTCACCTGACGGATGGTGACTTGAAGGAATCATGGGTATGTGTTTCTATTCGTTTTGTTTTCTACTTTCTTGTTGGTTTCTGTTTGAAACCCATGGACTGGATCTGCAGTTTTGTCTTATGAATAGCTTGTCTATATTTTTTTAATTTGGTTTTGTTGGATTTTAACAGTAGGGATTTTTGTGTGTATTTGTTCATTACTTAACAGTATTTAAACCATTTTTTGTATAATCCCTGATCTGTTTATGAATAGATGTTTTTACTGTAGGTGTATTGATATGTATATTTTTCAGTTTAGTCAGTTCACATGTCTAGTTAGTTTTGTGTTATTGTTTTGGTTCAGATTTTTTCCATTTTAGTTTGTTATGCAAATCGTTCCTATATCTGTGTAAAAATTCAGTTATGTCAGGTGCTCATTTTGTTTTGTACTCCCATGTCCATTTGCAGAAAATGTCACCGAGGATCAGGATTGTTTCTCCTAGTTCCGGTGTTCTGAAGATGGAGACTTCAGACAAGAATGGGTATCAGTTGATGGATGTTGCCTACCACATCGACTTTGATGGTTGCATCAACCTAAGTACTGGGTGGAAGGAGTTTGTGGCTGAGTCTGGATTTGAGGATGGTGATGTGGTTATGGTTATGTTCTTGAGAGAAGACGACTCTCTGACGTTCAGAATTTATGTGCTGTAGGTTTAAATGTGGCAAATGACGCCGGCTTTGAGATTTGTGTATGTTTGATTATCTTGCAGTATTTTTTCTTTTAAAACATTTGCATGTGAGATGGTTGAATTGTATGGTTTTATCAGAATGGTATGGAGCTAGTTATGTAATGTTTTTCCTATTGTTCTGCTCAATTATAAGTGTTTTATTTATACATTCTTTATATTAGTACTGGAACATTTTCTATAGTTGAACTGATGGGCATCCTTTGTTTTGGCCGGTATATTTTTCATGTTCATAACTCGGAGACGGTGCTATACGCTGATGATTTTTTTAGAACCCTTTTTTGTTATTGAGTTTGCTGAACTTACATTCTGTTAATGATAGTACTGCTCTATTTTAGGGTGTCAATTACCAATCAAATTTGTTTGTTGTATAATATTTTTTCTTACTTTTTTACATGAATTTTGGAGCATGTTTTTTTCTTTTTTATAGATGAATAATGATAGTTTTGGTATTTTATAAAAAAAATTAATCTTCGCTGCACGATACTTTCTTTTTATTTTTGTACTTGAACCTTATGAATTGTAGTAGTTGAACTTTTTTGTAAATTCGTTTCTGAAATTTTTATTTACAGTCTTATATATATATATATATTTTACTTCTTACCATTAAGATGTGTTTGAACTTTTTCACAATATTTTTGTTTATTAACTGATTTTTCTTGTGAGTTTTTTTAAATTATTTTTATTTTTTATTTTTTGTCGTGCGTGATCTACTGGATTTTTGTCGGGTTCTTCTTCATAGCAGGACTGACGAACTGATGGAGTGACACAAACGTGGGGAGCAGACATTACCTCCAGTGTACTGTCTTCTTCTTCTACCTCTCGTGGGCGTCTTACTGGCATGTTCTTGCGAGGCGGCACCATTGATGCATCACGTGCTTGTGGTGGACGTCTGGCAAAGAGGTTCGTACAGGAAGCACCTTGCGGGGATAACTGCCCCGGAGAAGGAGACCCGGCGACGGAGGGAGGTAGGAGGCGGGGATGACGGCTCCAACGATGGATCCGGCGACGGAGGGAGGCAGGAGGCGGGGATGACGGCTCCGATGAATTCGGCGACGGAGGGAGGCAGGAGGCGGGGATCACAGCCCCGTCGATGGATCCTGCGGCGGAGCGAGACAGGAGGCGGGGATCACGACCCCGACAATGGATCCGGCGATGGAGGGAGGCAGGAGGCGGGGATGACGACCCCGACGATGGATCCGGCGACAGAAGGAACGAGGAGGCGGCAGCGGATCCGTTGCTGGCCAATCACAGCGCCGCGGGCTCCCTCGCTCCGGCTGCCGCCGTCGCTTGCTCGCCCGCGACGGCTGCCTCCGGCGGTAGGAAGCGAGTCGGATTGGGGCTGGGTCGGTCGTGGACACGTCGCGCCTTATAGGGGGCGAGGGTAACAGAATAATATTCTGTTACCCGTAACAGAATAGTCCAGCCCTATATATATATACATACTAGCAAAAGAGCCCGTGCGTTGCAACGGGAGAGAAAACATAACACACGCTCTTAACCCAACAACAATCACTCAAGGCCACAATAGGTCCATCTCCTTTATTTTTGTGAGGCATCATATTTGTGTTGCCGCTTATCCTCCTTCTCACCCTCGCTAGCGATGACCTCGGTGTTCACACAAAACAACAAAAAATGTGTTTGAATACGGTCAATCCTAAGGCGTCTCTCTCTCCCTCTCTCCTCCTTCTCCCTCTCTCTCTCTCGCTTTCTCTCACTTTTGCGATGAGAAATCTGTTGTTTTTTCCCGCGATATTTTTCAGAGGTATGCATGTGTAGTTATCGATGTTTTCTTTTCCCTATATGGTTATAGTGGGGTTTTTATTTGCAATCTAGATCACTAGTATGAAATAAAAAAGGATTTTGCGCTATAAATTATAAGTTTGCTACCAAAACAATATTTTCAAAATATTTAATAGGTAAACATCATATTTAGATTCCACACATTTTTCTAATAAAATTTCATATATAATATGTTAAAATCGAAGTTACAGTTTAAAAGTTACAGATAATTCAGGAAATCATTTGTTTTATTTAAATATATTCCAAAATAATATTTAAAAATACTTAACAGGCAAAAATAATCTCATATTCATATTCTACATATTTTTCTAATTAAATTTCATATATAACATGCTCAAATCGGAGTTACGGCTTAAAAGATATGGATGATTTAAAAAAGCATTTGTTTGACTTAAATATGATCCGCAGATGAATTACCTAAAACATCAGGGGGGTTTTCAAAAATTGTAAAATAACGGTTCAGGTGTGACTTAAATCCGGACGGCGGGTTGATTTCAAGAAAACACAGGGACTTTTGCATAAAATACAAAAAACGATTCGTTTTAACTTAAAACAGGACTACGGGTTGAATTCTCTGAAATAGAGGACTTTTCTGAAAAATGCCATGACGGACGACCAGAAATCCAATTTGCTTTATTATTAGGTAAAGATACATCATCCAAAGTATGTATAATGATAAGAGCCGGTGGCTCAGGTGTAGTAAGGCCGAAAATGAACAATGTTCCAAGGCCTGTTGGTCTCCTGCTCAGAGGTGCGGGACTCCTTTCACTCACGTATATCAATCAGATAATTTGAGTCATTTTTTAGATTTTTTCTAATCACAGAAGGTCCTTCCTAGGGCGGGGACAACTTATGCATGTCAGTTTGATCTTGAATCAGCCAGAGCACTAAGCCGCCTTCCTGAAACACCCGAGTCTTGACTCTGCGACTATGATAGCGACGTAGGTCTTGTTGGTATATTGCTGAACAAGCCGCCGCAAGGTCATGTTACTCATTCGAAGTGTCCAATGCATTTTGTCATGCCATCTCATTATCAATTTCAACATAAGCCGCCACTCTGGGCAAGTCATGACGGATGCCACTTGGGAGAACCGCCTCTGCACCATAGACCATAAAGAAAGGCGTGTAACCTGTGGATCTGTTGGAGGTGGTATTGATACTCCAAATCACCGAAGGCAACTCCTCAACCCAACAAACCGGCATTCGCTCCAAAGTAACCATAAGCCGGGGCTTGATACCTCTTAAAATTTCTTGCTTCGCCCTTTCTGCTTGACCATTAGACTGTGGATGAGCCACAGAGGAAACATCACGACGGATATGCTCTCGTTGACAGAAATCTTTCATAGCACCTTTAGAGAGATTAGTGCCATTATCACTGATGATACTATGAGGATAACCAAAGCGGAAGATCAGCCTTTTCACAAACTGAACTGCAGTCGCTGCATCACATTTACTGACCGGCTCAGCCTCGATCCATTTGGTAAACTTGTCAACCACCACCAAAAGGTGGGTCTTTATCCTTAGACCTCTTAAAAGGCCCAACCATATCAAGCCCCCGGACAGCAAACGACCAGGTTATTGGAATCATCCTTAACTCTTGAGCCGGCACATAAGCCAGCCTAGCAAACTTCTAGCATCCATCACATTTGCTAACAATATCCTCTGCATCAGCATGAGCCGTCAACCAGTAAAGCCATGACGAAAAGCTTTATCCACTAAAGATTTAGAGCCGTCATGATGACCAGAATCACCTTCATGAATCTCCCGTAAGATCTCACGACCCTCGTCAGGAGAAGCACAATGTTGGAACATCCCTATCGCACTGCGATGGTGTAACTCACCGTTGATAATAGTCATAGACTTAGACCGCTGGGTTATCTGCCTTGCCAATGTCTCATCCTATGATAACTTGCCCCGGGTCATATAAGCCAAGTAGGGGAGTGTCCAATCAGGAATAGCATGGAGAGCCACCACCAGCTGCGCCTCCGGATCAGGGATTGCAACATCCTCCTCAAATGGTAGTTTAACCAAAGGGTTGTGTAATACATCAAGGAACACATTAGGAGGCACCGGCTTACGTTGAGACCCAAGCCGGCTTAAGGCATCAACCGCCTCATTCTTCCGCCGATCAGGGTGATCCACTTGCTAACCCTTGAAGTGACCAGCAATGCTATCAACCGCCCGGCGATAAGCCGCCATGAGCAGATCTTTTGAGTCCCACGTGCCTGAGACTTGTTGGGCCGCAAGGTCTGAGTCGCCGAGACATCTGACCCGGCTTAGATTGATCTCCTTAGCCATACAAAGGCCATGGAGTAAAGCTTCATACTCAGCTACATTGTTAGTGCAAGGAAACATTAGCCTTAAAACATAACAGAATTTGTCACCTCATGGGGAAGTCAAAATAACTCCAGCCCCCGAGCCTTCCAACTGCCTAGACCCATAAAAGTGGCTTGTCCAATATGTGTTGTCAGGTTTCTCCTCAGGCGTCTGCAGCCCAGTCTAGTCATTGATAAAATCGACGAAACATTGAGATTTGATGGCTGTCTTTGGCACATACTTTAAACGTGAGGTCGAAGTTCAATTGCCCACTTAGCAACCCGGCCCGTGGCCTCCTTGTTTTGAATAATGTCTCCCAAGGGAGCAGAGCTGACCACAGTAATAGGATGACCAAGAAAATAATGTTTCAGCTTGCGACTCGCCATGAACAACCCATATACTAGTTTCTGCCAATGTGGATATTGTTGCTCGGACTCAATCAACACCTCACTGACATAATAAGCCGGCCGCTGAACCGTGTATTCCTTACCCGCCTCCTTGCGCTCCACCACAATTACCACATTGACAACCTTACTATTAGCCACCACATACAGGAGCAAAGTTTCTTTCTCGATGGGAGCCGCAAGGACGGGCGGCTCAGCTAACTGTGTTTGGAGCGCCTCAAACGCCTTATTAGCAGCGTCACTCCAGAGGAAGTGATCTATCTTCTTCATCATCTAATATAAAGGAATTGCTTTTGCTCCTAGGTGGCTTATGAACCAGCTCAAAGCTGCAATATGACCCGCTAGGCACTGGACGTCATTAACACACGCCGGTTTCCCCAATGAAGTGATAGCTTTAATCTTCTCTGGGTTAGCCTCAATACCCCTCTCTAAGACGAGAAAGCCCAATAGTTTGCCTGTAGCACTACAAAAAAAAGACACTTCCGTGATGATACATGTTTGTCACAGTAAGTCGCGTTTTTTGTCATGCATGTACATCCATGACAAATTTATGACAGAATCAAGATAGTCATACATGTGCCGTCGTAGAAGTGTTCCATGACATTACCAAAATTATCATCTCGAAAGTGTCCACTTCCATGACGATAAATCGCGCGTCAAAGAAGTGCTTTTGTCAAGGGTGACCGACACGTGGCATCCACCGTAACGGAACACCGTTAAGCTATCGGGTCCGGTTTTGGATCCGATAACCCGTTAACAGCCCCGGCCAATGGGGATTTTCCACGTGTGAAATCATCATTGGCTGGAGGAAACACGTGTTGGATCACCGTTGGGACAGATGTCATCCACTCATTGGACACAAAGCGCCTATGAGACGTCGACACGTGGCACGACCCAACAGAGGCCCATTCCTGTGAAAAGGCCGGCCCATTTGACATTGTCAAAAGGTGGCAGGGCCGGCCCACGGCAAGCCTGTTAATAGCATGTTCGCATATAGCCCATTTACAACCCACTAACCCAGGGCCCGTTTACGGCCTAACCGAATTTGGCCCAGTAGCGTCATCTGGGCCGTCCAATATAATTCCAGCCCGTTTTAACTTCCGGCCCATGTATGGCCCATGACGTCTTTTAGCCCATATGAGGCCCTTATTACTCTTGGCCCATGAACGGCCCATGGTAAAACTGGCCCGTAATGAACAGTGTATCACTTTATACCCATTAACGGCCCATTATTCCGTTGGGCCATTTCCAGCCCATGTTATCTTTCAGCCTTCTCGAGGCCCATTTATTCTTGGGCTTATTTCCACATTCGTTTACTTACGGCCCGTTACTGTCATTTTTTGCTTGTGGGCCAAATTCAGTCCGTGGTTACAGTCGGCCCGTTTGTGGCCCGTTAATACGTATGGTCATTTTCATAGCGTCATCAAATACGTCCGATTAATGATGACCCATTATGGTCGGCCCATGAACGGTCGATCCCAAGTCTAGCCCATTTACGGCCATAAAGCGGTATGTTATTGGCCCATGTTTGGCCAATCGATCATACGGCCCGTAGAAGGCCCATTGATGATACGGCCCGTAGAAGGCCCATTGTTTCTATGCCCCGTAGAAGGCCCATTGTTTCTACGGCCCGTAGAAGGCCCAGTGTCACTCTAGTAAATATGTAGCCCATGGTTATTGTGGCCTAGTTAAAAAAATGTTATTGCGACCGCTAGCAAACTGCGGAAAAAGAACAGCACTGACTACAAGCAAACAAATAAACAAGACAACAAGGAAATAAATAACCAAGCAACTTACGCTAGGCTATCACGGCTATTACACATATTCACTACAAAAAGAAGACACATCCGTGACATTTTGGGCCGAACGAATTTTTTTCCTGTCATACATATGACACTTCCATGACGATAATTGTGATAAAACCCGGTATCATCATAGATGTGCTGGGCTCCTACTTCTATGACAAAAAATCATGACAGAAAATGGGCTTTTCGTCCTGGGCGGGCCGGAGACGCAGCTGCAAGATATTCTTTGGGCCGTCCATGACGAAAAAACCATGGTAGAAGCGAGGGGGAGGAAAATTTCGGGGAGTTCCCGGTTACGGTGGGAGGTCGGGGGCCGAGCGATGCGCGTTTCTCTCGTACACATATGCGCGTGTGTGCGAGGCGTTGGATCTAACTGAACCCGAGCGAGGCGTTGGGCTCTAACTGAACCCGAGCGATTGCACTGCAGGCTACGCGTTACTGAACCCGAGCGATCGATCGATGGTTGTTAATTGAACCCGATCGAGCGATTCCTTCGCTACTGCTGCTAACTGAAGCCGATCTATTGGATGAACAGTGAGCGTTGCGGGGGGGGGGGGGGTGGATGAACAGTGAGCGGTGGCGTTGCCTCTGGATGAATAGGACCCCATGGTGTGGAGGGCTGGATGAACAGTAGACAGTGGAGGGGTGCCCGTGGAGGGGTGGTTGAACAAGACCCCGTGGTGTGGAGGGCTGGATGAACAGTAGACGGTGGAGGGGTGCCCATGGAGGGGTGGTTGAACAGTAGCCGGTGCAGTAGCGCGCGGTGGAGGCTGGATGAACAGGAGCCCGTGGAGGCTGGAGGAGGTCGACGGTAGCCCATGGAGGTTGGAGGAGGTCGACGGTAGCCCGTGGAGGCTGGAGGAGGTCAACGGTGGAGATGAACAGTATCCCGTGGAATCCCGTTTTGCGGTACGCCACACCCCTCCCGATGAACAGGACCCCCGTTTCGACCGTAGGAGGTCCGTTTTGTCTGTTTTGCGGTACGCCACACCCCTCTCGATCAACAGGACCCCCGTTTCGACCATAGGAGGTCCGTTTCCTCCATTTTACGGTGCGCCACACCCCTACCGATCAGCAGGACTCCCGTTTCGACCGTAGGAGGTCCGTTTCCTCCGTTTTGCGATATGCCACACCCCTCCCGATCAACAGGACCCTGTTCCGAACGTAGGAGGTCCGTTTCCTCTGTTTTGCGGTACGCCAGGACTCCCACACATTCCGTTGCCTCCCGACGAACACGACGCATTCTGTTGCCTCCCCATGAACACGACGCATTCCGTTGCCTCCCCATGAACACGATGCATTCTGTTGCCTCCCCATGAACACGACGACGATGCTGTTTCTCCGTTCCGACCCAGCCATGTACACGAGCCCTGGCCGTACGTATGCGCGAGTAGGCGTTCGAGACCTTGCCCGTAAGTACACATACGTGGCCGTATTTTCTTTCTTGCACCCTGGCCGCTGTACGTACGTGTACATGCTATGTGCGCGCCTCTTCTATGACACGTGTGCGCCTCTACATCCACCAGTATATATGTACGTACACGTTCGCGACCAGAATGACAACGCTACGTACGCTTCGACCAGGTGGGTCTACACTGTTAGGCACTTCCTTGTGTGCGAAGATGTAGCTGGTAGGTCCCAGCAGTCAGGGGGCGAATCGTTTTTTTGCCCGGACGCACTTCCTTGCGTGCGAAGATGTAGCTGGTGGGTCCCAGCAGTCAGGGGGCGAATCATTTTTTTTTGCCCGGACGCACTTCCTTGCGTGCGAAGATGTAGCTGGTGGGTCCCAGCAGTCAGGGGGAAACGTTTTTTCACGAAATACGGTGGCCCGTCCGGTGGGTCCCCGTTGTCAGGTGGAGGAATCATTATTTTGCGTGTAATAAGGAGGCACTTCCTTGCTGCGGCCGTGGACCCAGCTGTCAGCCTCTCCACGTACAGTCCACGTCCGATGGAAGTCGTTCCTTGACCACGTTAACCACACCGTGCTGAGAGCACCACGGCGGTGGACGATGACGAGGACTAGGATGGGGACGACTCGGAGCCGGGGAAGACGCAGCAGTGGATGCCCACGCGAAGAGGAGTACGAGGGTTCACTGGTTCGGCTATGGTGTGAGGCTGCTGTCACCGCAGAATAACAGGGGGTGTGGGTGAGTAGAGGGATGGCTTGGCCAGCGGTGGGAGTAGTAGGGGGCGGTGAGGCCTCCGCGGCATCACAGCCGGCCACGGGAGGCAGGAGCACGCGGCACGACCGGCGCTGGTTTGGGCAGCTGGAGCAAGAAGACCAGAGGTTGAAGAAGCACTACGGCCATTGTATGAACATTGTACGGTAACAGGAGCTAGCATCGTTCATATTGACTAAGTTGACAAAGCCCTCCGTCCCCGTCAACTTGGTAGGCCCACAGGTCAGCCTCCCACTATGCTGGGTTCCAGCTGGCAGGGGGAATATTCATTTTTTAGTGCGTAATAAGGAGGCACTTCCTTGCATGCGAAGATAGCTGGTGGGTCCGACATGTCAGTGGGGGCACGTTATTTTCGCGAAATACATAGGCCCTTCCGATGGGTCCCAGATGTCAGGTGGAGGAATCATTATTTTGCGTGTAATAAGGAGGCATTTCCTTGTGTGTGGCTGTGGACCCAGCGGTCAGCCTCTCCACGCACAGTCTACTTTCGATGGTTTCATTCGTAGACCATGTTGACCACGCCACGCCGAGCGCATCCAAGGTGGTGGACGACGGTGAGGCCCCGGACAGCAACGAGCCGGAGATGGGAAGACACGGGAGTAGAGTCGCAGACGGAGAGGTGTACGGGGGTTAACTGGTTCTAGGGCGGTGTGGCTCGGCAGTTGGTGGAGAAGAACAGGAGGTGTGGAGGGGTGGAGGATGGCCTGGCCAATGGTGGAGTAGCGCTTCATTGCGAAGCGTGCTGAGCAGAGCTGCTAGCAGCAGGAGGCGGAAGGTGGTCCCGGCGGCGCTGGAGGAAGAAGACGGGAGATTGAAGATGGATGATGGTCGTTGGATGTAAATCCAACGGCTAACATGTCAGAATCATTTGTTGACTAAATTGACAATGACTTGCGTTGGCTTCGACCTATTGGCCCATATTTCAGCCTCCAAAAATGTGGCACGTATTCAACCCATTTTTTTAGAATTTACAGTCCTATTTTTGCGCGGTAGAATTTACAGTCAATTTGATCTTTTTTTTGAATTACAACCATTAGCTGGGCTGGGTGAACAAATAAATTAGCATCCATGCGGCCCATTTATTTTATTTCCTAAAAAATTACAGGCCATTTGCACTTTCTCAAAATACACGATTTTGCTGGGCTGATTCTAATTATAATGTTGGGTTGGGCCAGCAGTGTTATCAAAAAATAAGAAGGGGCTGAGCATTTTGTTATAAATATATTTAAATAATAAGTGATATTATTACATTCGTCCTTAAATCTTACCAAGCTTTTGTACACAATCACTAGGATTTTCGTGCCAAAACAATCCAGGATTTTATTTGTTAAGAAATTATTTTTATAAGTTAATAAGATGTGGGATATTGTTTTCTTACATATGTATGTATCTGTTAAATATATGATGACAATAAAAATAATATATAATAACATATAAAATTATTTAAATATATATAATATAGTTAGAAGGGAAACATAAGTTGGACCTGGCGTTCCTATTCTTATATAGAAAATTAGAACAGACCTGTGCGTTTTCTTCAAAAAAATACATAAATTGGGCTGCCAAAAATAAAACCTTGGATGGGAGGTCCATAGGCCGGTCGATACATGACGGCCCTAAGAAAATACAAACAAGCCTATGGACCTCCCATCCGAGGTCGTGGGCTGCGCATGTTAAAAATGAAAGCCTAGACGGGGCAGCCCAAAACCACGTCCAACACTTGCCAAAACTTCGTCAGGCACTTCCTTGCGTACGAAGATGTAGCTGGTCGGTCCCAGCAGTCAGGGGTGCGAATCGTTTTTTTTTCGGATGCACTTCCTTGCGTGCGAAGATGTAGCTCGTGCGTCCCAGCAGTCAGGGGGCGAATCATTTTTTTCGTGAAATACGGTGGCCCGTCTAGTGGGTCCTCGCTGTTAGGTGGAGGAATAATTATTTTGCGCGTAATAAGGAGGCACTTCCTTGCGGCTGCCGTGGACCCAGCTGTCAGCCTCTCCACGTACAGTCCACGTCCGATGGAAGTCGTTCCTAGACCACGTTGACCACACCGCGCCGAGAGCACCAGGGCGGTGGACGACGACGAGGCCTAGGAAGGGGACGACGCGGAGCCGGGGAAGACGCGGCAGTGGATGCACACATGGAGAGGAGTACGAGGGTTCACTGGTTCGGCTGCGCTGTCGTCGCCGCAGAATAACAGGGGGTGTGGGTGAGTGGAGGGATGGCCTGGCCAACGGTTGGAGTAGTAGGGGAGGCCTCCGCGGCAGCATAGCCGACCATGGGAGGCAGGAGCAGGAGGCACGACCGGCGCTGCTTTGGGCGGCTGGAGCAAGAAGACCAGAGGTTGAAGAAGCACTTCGGTCATTGCAGCTAGAATCGTTTATATTGACTAAGTTGACAAAGCCCTTGGTACGTCAACTTAATAGGCCCACAGGTCAGCTTCCGAAATGGTGCGCCCCAGATGTCAGGGGGAGGAATCATTTTTTGGGCGGGTGAAGCTAGAATATTCGAGATTGAAGAAGAAGCACGCATCCGTTGGATGGACATCCAACGGCCACTTCTGCTAGAACCGTGTGTTGACTATAAGTTGACAAAGCCTTGCATACGCGTCAACTCTGTGTTTTTAGGGGACGCGTCAACTTAGTAAGGCCAGAAGTTTGTGGCAGAGAACTTATAGCCCATTTGAGATTTGTAAGAATGTGTAGCCCATTTTTGAATTCTAATGGAATTTACTACAGCCCATTTACAGTTTGTTAAAAGTACATCCCATTTCAACCAACTGTTCAAAACAGAATTCAATAAAATTTCCCACATTTTGATGGGATCCGAAATATTTTTATCCCAAAATTTCTAGTCAGATTAAATACAATTTCAATATAAATTTATATTACATAAAAATCCAATGAAACATTGCGCTCGCAACAATTAATGAAATTAAAATTTCCAGTATCCAAAAATAATATTTTATAAAGTAATCACGTGTTTGGTGCATTTTTTTATAGTTACTGCCCAGTTTTTATAATTACATCCCATTTATTATTTCTTAAAGCCCATTTTCTTGTTAAGCCTAATGCATCCCTCCTAGGAAAGATTTGCAGCCCAGCGGGGCGGAGAATAACAACTTGACCTTGCCTGGGTCTTCCTGAAAAAAGTATAGCTGGGCTAGCCATTTTCAGCTTGAAAAAAAAGTTAATATTTGGGCTGGATATCTGGCCTGCGCTAGACGGGCCACAGCCCGCCCAGTTAATACCTGCAGCGATGTTTTCATTGTTGTTCGGAGGAGAAAAATTAATATCTGGGCTAAACATCGAAAAACTGTGCAGTGCACACACCTCAAAAACACAAATACTGCTCAAGCTGCTTGGTCCCAGCTGTCGGCCGCTTCTTGTGCAATTCTCTCGTTTATTGACTACTACATAGGTTGACAATGGTGTGGGACTGTGATGTCACGAAACCAGGAGGAAGCAAAATAAATTATATATATATATATATATATATATATATATATATATATATATATATATATATATATATATATATAATAAGGAGGCACTTGCGTACGTGAGGCTATGGACCTGGCGGGTCCCCATTGTCATCCTCTCCAAGTAAAGTCATCTCCTCGCCCGCGCGCGCTTTCCGGCCGAAACAGTCAGCGCCGCCCGCCCCGCTTCACGGTGCAGGCGATTGCTCCGCCTTCAAATGACACAAGTGTCGTCCGTCCGTCCATCTGCCGCCCACATTAATGGTACGTGGTTGCCGAGGCGGCTACTCCGGCACCACACGTCCGCCCCTCCGCCCGCCCACCATTGCTATATAAACTGCTCCGCCGGCCATAGCCGCAGTCATCCGCATCCGTTCCCTTTCTCTTGTCCACACCACTACTGCCCACCATGGCTTCCTCGCGCTCCAGTGCTCTTCGGGACGGGCGGACGACGGACCACAAGGAGATGGCAGCCATTGCTGCCGACCGGCAGGCCGGCAGGCAGCCAGAGGACGACAACGTCCCAATGGAGAACATGGTAGTCGACGATCCGGCGCCAACCCCCTCCTCTGCGCCATCCTCGCCGGTGCATTGCACCATGACCATCGGTGATGCCCATGCCCAATATATGGACAGGGTGAGGCAGATGTGTGAGGAGCAGTTCCGGGAGGCACAGGCCGACGCTGCCTACAACCACCATCTCCTCCAGGAGCACCAGGAGGCGGAGGAGCAGATCACCGTGGAGCGGGCGGAGCAGGAGGGGTTGCTGGACTCGTACCGCTCCGCCCGCAAGGGCCGCCTAGAGCGCTGGCGGTACCGCATGTGGGTGGCGGAGGCTGCGGCCGCCTACAAAGAGGCTAGCAAAGAGGGCGATGAAGCGGGTGAGGCAGAGGACAATGCCGGCTCCAACGAGTCCCCGCTCCGCCGGCGTCGACGAGGCCCTGCTCCGTCGAGACCCCGCGGCGCCAACAACGAGGCAGAGGACACCGCCGGCTCCGCCGAGGCCCCGCCCCACCAACAACGAGGCAGAGGACATCGCCGTCTCAGCCGAGGCCCCACCCTGCCGGCAACGTGGGGGAGGATTTCCACCACTCCGCTGAGGCACCGCTCGCCGACAGCGAGATAAAGGACATCGCCAGCTCCGCCGAGGCCCCGCCCCGCTGCCAACGAGGCCGCGCCACACAAAAAACGAGGAAGAGTAGAACACGGTAGGTCGCCGCCGCTCGGGTCCACGTAAGGCCACCGCTGTTACCCTCCGGTTGAAGCCAAGCTAGGCGGGTTGACCATTGACGGCCGGTTAGCTTCTTGGCGGCGACGTGGAGTCGGAGAGCTGCGCTAGAGAAGAACGCTACTTCTACTTAACTGCTGGTGCAGTTGGCTGACTGACACGTGGTCCCAATAGGCCACATGTCAGTTACGCAACTGCACCTGTAGTTAAGTCACTGAAGCTTCTGTTCGGCTCAGTGGGACATACGTGGGTAGCTTTGGTTAATTAATTATACCTCCAGCGCACCCCTTTTTAGTTGAAGAATGTATGAAATGTAATGAAATCCGGCATGTTTATATGAAATCTGACCGTGTATGAATGAATTTATTTCGATTAGTTCGAATTCCTGTATCACTGGCATTGGATGAACATGCAAAACAATACGTACTAGCATTATTCCCAAGGTGATCACCTCGTTTGCAGTAGTTTCACATGTACTCCCTCCGGTACTTTCTAGTCTGCATACAAGTTTTGTCTGCAGTCAAAGTATCTCTACTTTGACCAATCTTATACAAAAAAGTATGCACTTTCAAAATGTGCAAAGTAAAAAGGAACAGAAGGAGTACAAAGAGTTTGAGCAGCTTTTTAGCGTTTATGTACATTGCAATCAAACACACAGGCCTGGCAATTCATAGAGAACATTCAAAACAATCGATGATTATGCAGCTCAGTGACTCACATGTCAGAGGCAATATTTACTTCACAACTAAAGAATAAATAAAAAATTGATCGACCCTGCTGACAGCAAAGGGCGTCCCATTAAAAAATATCAAACGCATGTCTTGCTAAAATCAATGAGCAAAGTTTGACAAGGTTGTCCCATTCCAAAATATCAAATGCCTACTATTGTGGAATGGTCAGGGTTTGCCATCAGTTCGGACATTGACATGGCACCTCGTGCTAAATAAACCAGCTGTTCTTTTTGTGCAGTTCCACCAAAATCAACCAAATTCGCGCGTAGCTTGTATGATTTCGCCCTTATATGTGAACTTATCGGCACCTCCTTTCTTGTGGTGGAAATGAATGATTCGATGTATTCATGAACATTTTGTGCAGTTCCCATTGAAATCAAGCTGAGCACCCCTGTTTGCACAAATACAAAAAAGTGATTATTATAAAGCAAACTGTACTATGAATTGATAGTTTCAATAGGCACATACATGGTCCATGTGGAGCACACTTTCAGAAAAATGGAACTCACCAGAAAGAATCCTAGAACAACATTGTACTCGCGCATCACAACAAAAAAATGGAGATTTGTCAGTCCTTCTGAGCTGAAGTTAGTTTGGTCTTGTGGGGAGTAATGTAACCATCCTTCAACTGCTCCTTCTGATGAGAAGATAGACAGGGCTTATTCATCCTGGCATAATCGGAACTAGTCACTTCACGTACACCATATTCTTCTTCAGAGGAAGATGATCCTTTTATGCAAAGACAAGAGGACTACTAAATCCTAGCATGCCTGTTTGCTCAAAAAAGGGAAAGGAAATAGTTAAAACAACACAGATGAAGCACTTCTCAAGGACAATACCACTTTTTCATGACAATATCTAAACAGTAGCACAACACCAATAGAGATGACAAAGCTCAATCATATGGATGAAATCAGTGGGCGAGTACCAACCTTTGTCAGGAGGCTTATTGTGTAGAGCATACAAATGAAGCACTTCTCCAGAACCATCTGTTGCTATCTACGGTGGTGGCCATGCTTACTATATACTCCTCGATTAGTTTAATGTTTCCAACATCTACTTGTGTAGTTCCACTAAAATATATGGTATCTTCAAAGAAGATCCCTGTTTGCACAAGTAGAGATAATTACATATTACATTAAGAGTGGCATCAAATCAGTGGCAAAACAATTGCCCGTTCCAGCCATAGCAATAAATTAAGATGCAAAACTATATCATTACTTGTGTCATCACAGTTCCAGTGCTTCATTACAGCACTGGGAGTTGATTTTTGTTTTTCTTCCGCTTGTTCTTCCCCTTCATCACTTGGTTCAATAACAGACAAGGTTCGCCTTCAATGTAAGATCTGGCATGTCAATTAGGGAGCACAAGTATAGTACTAAACTTAATTTTCTGATGAAAGTGGCAAAATACAGGCCAGCAGTTGTGAAATATCCTTATCTTACCTCAATGGGATATTACGGTGCACATACAGATTGGAAGTCTTGTATCCATTTGTGTAGTTCACTAAAATCAAGCAACATTATCGTACAAGTAGCACAACATATGAAAGCACACTGCAGAATCATGTGAAAGAAGGCTAGTACTGACCTCTCATGATGCGGAATTCAAACAACTCACAAGAAGAAGATCTGAACCAAATTCGCCTGAATGGATAGGAAGTAAGATCTCCTCTTGTGCAGTTCCACTAAGATCAAGCAATCAAGCAACGTTGTCGGTGTGACATTTTGGTTGAACTGCACAAAACACTCTTAAAACAAAAGTGTTTTGTGCAGTGCAACAAAAGGTCACAATGGCAACGAGGTGAAGTAGATAATACACAAAGGTGCAAAGGAAGCAATTAGTGGTCAATAACGGTGGATGACACAGAAGCCAACAAAAAGAAGCATCTACCTTGTCTAAATGGGAAAGAAAGAAAGACAATAGCTTTTCTCAAACGGTGGCATTGATTAATATTAACATATAGATTATATTAACAATAAAATTCGTTAAACATGTAATTTTCTTTTAACTGTGGCATTGCATCAATTTTCCAGCGGCATTATTAGAGGGTGTTTGTTTACAGGGACATTTTGGTGTAGGGACTAAAAAAACTCCGTGTCGGTCCCATCTAAACCAAACAGGAGGGACTTTTAGGGACTAAAAGTGGGCATTTGGGACTAAAGAAAGAAGACCCCGAGGGAGTCTTTTTGGGACTTTTTCCAACAGTTGCCCCTGCCACGCATCGCACCTTGTCTCTATTAGTTCATTACTAGGGGTAACATGGTCTTTTAGCATGTCATTTAAGAACCTCTAGTCCCTGTTTAGTCCCTGGAACCAAGCAGGTAGGGACTAGGGAGTTTTTAACCAAACAGGGCCTTAGACTAACAACAACTAGTGAGTTGCACGGGACAGTGGATGCACCAACACCATGTGCATCTACCGATGTACTGTGGTCATGCACAGTCTGTTGCAACAAAGAACAAACAACCAAGGAGCATATTTGTGTTGGTCCCAGTTTTGTTATCTTTAGACACCTTTCCCTATGTGAGCGCAGCAAATCTAGTCCTGCTCAAACTCTACAGCCTTGTCCCTTCCTTTCCTTTTTGAACTAGTACTTTCGCCCCTTCCTTTCCTCTTTGAACCACGTCCTAGATTTATGTGATACAACTTTCCCCACTACTTTCCCCCATTCCTTTCCTCTTTGAACCACATCCTAGATTCATGTTATACAACTTTCCCCCTTCATTTCCTCTTTGAACCACGTCCTAGATTCATGCTATATACAACTTTTCCCACTACTTTCCCCCACTCCTTTCCTCTTCGAACCATGTCCTAGATTCATGGTATACATGAAGCTAGAGCAATGCATGTGGAGTAAGTAAATTATACCTTAAGGTTCTTGGGGCGTGGTTCGGTGGGCGACGGGACGGCGGCGAAGAAGAAGGGGTCGGAGGCCCTCCCGTGCCGCCGCTGGGTGGAAAGTGAATAGCTGCATCGGTAGTCCCTCGCCGATGGCGACAACGTTAAGCCTCCCTCCCTTCCCGGCGGACGGATCCTGCCGGCTCTTTGAGCAGCAGTGAGGGGAGAGAGAGGCCAACGAAGTCTTGTTTAGATCTGGAGAGGGTGAGAGAGTGTGAAGAGAGCAACTACAAGCGCTGAGGCTCCAGCGGGAGAGGGCGAGAGAGTGTGAAGAGAGCAACTACAAGTGTTGAGGCTCCAGCGTGTATATATATACTCGAGAGAGAGTGTGAAGCGTGCAAACCCTAGAGAGCATTTTGACCAGTCAAAGAATCCTCCTGGCACAAAGTATGCTCAAGTGTAGTTATCGAACCCGAGACCTCAAGTTTGATGAGCGAACAGGCTAACCAGCTACACAACCCCCCCGTTATGTTCAACGAGAGGGAAATAACCTTTTATACATTCCTGCATTCGTGTGACAAGCATGCCGTGTTTTTTTGTGTGTGTGGGAGTCATTGGGATTTCAATCATAATCGTGTCATGTGGCTTTGGTGGTAAGACTATCCACAGTGGTGCAGAAATAATGCAGCCTTAGTCACCTTAGCTCTCTCCATGTAGTGTGTTGGGTCCCACCAGTCAGAGGGTGAAACAAACAAATTAATAAGAAAAATTAAAAGCGCCAGCGGTGTATCTTACCTCACACATCTCGCTACTGCTCGGGAACACTGTCCAATTGATCCCTCTGTTCGCTCACGTACTATTTTAAGTGAATCCTTATTATAACATGCACACAAATTTTGGGCACTTGTATTCGACTTAAGTCAGTGTGCCACCGTATCTCGTATACTTACTACTCCCTCCGTCTAGGTGTAATAAGTCACATTAGAAGGTGCAACAGGACCAAGGTGCGTGCGCGCGCGCGCGTGTGTGTGTGTGTGTGTGTGTGTGTGCGCGCGTGTGTGTGTGTTAGAGAGAGCGACAGATCGACCTACTCCTACAGAGAGATGTTGTGTAGTGTACAATTTTAGCCGCGAGAGTCGGTGCATCCTCTCGTTTCCGGGCGTGTCCGGTAGGGACATGTGGACAGCTGCCACGCCCGTTCCTGACCAGCCTGGCCCACCCAAAGCCCCTCCATCGCGTGCGCTTCCCACCCGAAACGGTCAGCGCCGCTCCAAAGAATTGGTGCCGCATTCATGCCAGGGCAGAGCGGACGCGATCTCTCACTGGCGCAAGAGTGATGGTTGCTTCATCCGTCCAACTTACTACTTGGTCTAAGTGATTTGACGGCTCATTGGTCTTTATTACTGAGGTGGTAGGACTGTTGGATGTCCCACGCTTTCAGCGAAAGGAGGTACCACTACTAGATTACAATTTTCTCCATTCTTACAGCGGAGGCGTGCAAGAGCAGTGAAAACACGCAGGCTTAGTGCTTACATGGCCCAACTCACACTATCACCGTGCGACACCTAACTCTTTACATAGTACTCCCTCCATTCCTAAATATTACTAGATGAGTCCCCATGCGTTGCCGCGGAACAACGGTATATCTCTCTGTGCAAAATTATCAATTTCACAGAACTAAAAAAAACTCTATAACCGCATGACAAATGTGGTAGCCAAACTAAATAAACTCCCATCATCATTTAGATCATCCCATGTAAGGAAAAAAGATCAGCCAACTCCTACTGCATAATGGGATTATATTTTTCTTTTTGACATGTTAATGGAACTTAAAAGCTCACTTACATGCATGCTACCGGTGCATGCTTGCATGCAGACATGTTGATGTGATTTAAAACCCACTCACATGCATGTGCCACGGTATTTCTGCATGCTTGCATGTGGCTTAGTGCGGAGCCTCTCAATGTTTAGATCAGATGGCTATTATGGTCTGATTTACTTCATCTAATGGCTACATCAATTTTGATGATGTGGCTCAAGGATAGGATAGAGAATTCCTAGTAGTGGGGGCTAGCTATTACTAGTAGATAAGTCTTTGTAGAGATTCCACTACATAAGGAACAAAATGAATGAATCTACACTTAAAATGCATCTATATACATCCGCTTGTGGTTCATGGCGAAATCTCTACAAAGACTTATATTTAGGAACGGAGAAAGTTCTAGTATAGTACATACTATAATTTATCAGTGAGATAAATTAGTACAATGCTATGAAGCTTCCAGCTTCTGTTACATGTATCTTGCATCCAAGGTTGCCCGTTGCAACATTTCATCAAATACAAAGGAGACTAACATGCATGCTATTGCATCTCAATGATTGACAGATCATAGCAAATATGTACTCCCTCCGTTCCAAAATAAGTGTCTCAACTTTGTGCAAACTTTAGTACAAAGTTGTACTACTACTAAAGTTGACACTTATTTTGGAACAGAGGCAGGTAAAGAAAAAAAACGATCCATGTAGTCCCTAGCCCTTGAACCGTGAACCCTGACCAGTCTTCAATTTGCTGGCAATGTTCGAGCTTCCTAATAAGTGAAGTTTGCAACCTTTTGACCATCGGATCATTTTGTCCAGTTTCACCAAAATTGAGATGAGCATCCCTGTGGCAAAGAAATTGAAGAAGCGTGATTAGAATAAGATTACTGGGACTAGTTGATGAGACATAAACTCATCACAAATACAGTACATAGAAGCCAGTAGACGTATGCGCGGGGCAAAGAAGTAGAGAAATATCCACAGGGAGTGATGTGGGTAGTTGGAGCAGTGGTGCAAGCCGGCTGTAAAGGGAGTTGTACCTGAGGGACGTAGCTCAACCTTGAGGAGGGCGGCGGGAGGCGGCAACTGCCCACGTCGCGGCAGTGAGGAAGGGATGAAGGCAACCTCACCGGCTTTGTGAGAGAGAACGGCGGGGACCCCTGATCAGAACTTGCCGACAGCGGGTTTTCACCGTCAGCGATGGCCACCACAACTACACTAAGCATCCACCCCTTCCCCAAGCGGACATGTTCCGCCGGGATGTTAGAGATGTGTCCACAGTCGTTTTGTGGGAGAGAGTGTAAAGAGAGCAACCCCAGCAAGCAACCGTGTAGGCTGGCCCGTATTGACTATGTATATAGTGGAGCAGTTTCCTTTTCTCTCCATATGAACCTATCATATTGCGTACGTGCCACTGAAGAAAAAAAACTTTATCTATAAATGATGCGGCACCTACTACTCGTTCTCCTATAACCTTGCTCTTGTCATCTCCAAAATATTAACCTTGCGATTGGCTCTTCGCCTCTTCGGGAAGTCGAGCAATAACGGTAGTGTCGGTGTACTAGAGTAGGGGTACCCTAGTATCCCGAACTTATGCACGGGCAGTCGCAGCGCCCCGCGGCAAGGCTTGCCGGGTGACCGCCTAGGACCTCTGTGGTTCCTTTGGAACCATTCAAGAACAACGTATTTAAGCCAAGGAGACAAGTCCTCGGCAAGAGGAGCTTGCCGGGAAGGCCACTCAAGGCACAAGACCCCGGCAAGAGAAGCTTGCCGGGAAGGCCAACCAAGGCATCCCAAGGTACTTACCGCGACGCGCCACGCGTCCCGGCAGGGCCCGGCGAGCGACAAGCTCCCAGACGCAACAAGACGACGGCCGCGGCAAGGCGTTTGCCGCGGCAAGCAACCACTCTATACCTGCGCTCCAGCTCACCCACCAACGTGTCGCTCTGAGGCACTTCCAGGCGTACGTGGCGGGAGGCTGTGCAGCCAGGGGTGCACCGTGGCAAGCGGCGCTGACAAGATCGCCATCGTGGCGAGCGGTGGCACCCCTAACGGTCCCTTTTCTGCACTGTTTGGGCGACACAGACGGGCATTTAATGCCCTTGTCCCCTGCCGTCAGAGTTAGATATGATACACTGTGTAGGTAGTTGTACCTACAACAACACCTTTCCATTTTTGCCCTTGCCTACGTTGCCACCTGTTGGGGACCCCTTGAGCATATAAAAGGAGGCCCATGCACAATGTAGGGGGGGGACGAACAGTAGAACACTCACGCTCGGTCTCGTTAGCTGCTGGTGTGTACTGTAGCACTCAGCGCTCCCGAGCAAGAACTCAATACAATCCACAAAGCAGCAATAGGAGTATTATCTCTCCGGAGAGCTCCGAAGCTGGGTAAAAACCGCTCGCGTGCCTCGCCTCGATCTGCTCTTCGCGCGACCTCCGCCCCCTGCCGAACCGAGAAGGGGCTCCGTCCCCATAGGTGATCGCGGAGTCAGATTTCCCCGACATCTTTAGCGCGCCAGGTAGGGGGCGTCGAGGTTGGGTGAATCTGATCCGACGTTCACGCGAGCTAGATCTTCATCGACTTCATCGACATGCCACCGAAGAAGAAGGCTTCGGAGGCGGCTGCTCCATCCGCATCGAACCCATCGCCGCCGGAGCAAACGGCTGGTGGGGAAGGCGCCGGCGGAATAACGGGCGTCGACGAGGGAGCCCACGGTGCTGCCAGATCCAAGGACAAAGCTGCGCTGCCCATCGGCGGTGTAGCCGGTTCCCACGACGACCAAGCGTCCGTGGATGCACCGTGCCCATCTCAGGAGGCGCAGGACCGGCAGCGACGTGGTACCCACGGTACCATACGCTCGCTGGACCCAAATCGAGCTGGCGGATCTCGGGACGCTCCAGGCCAGCACGCGCGCCAACATGCTGGCGCGAGTGAGGCACGGTCGCCTGGACGGGATATTGCTCCTTCTAACGCGGTTAGAAGTCCGAGCATATCTCGCTCCTCGCACCGTTCGCCACCGCTACCCGCCACTCCAGCAGAAGCTTCGGCGCGAGCTCAACTGCTCCTAGACTTCCCTCCAACGCCAGACAAGATCGACGACTGGAGGGCCACCATTCAGAGTCTCATCGGCTTCGCCAACGGCGACACTCCACGGCAGCCGACTACGTCGCAGCCGCGGCAGGTCAGCCAGGCGCGACCCGATGGCGACAAGACAGGTGGGGGTGCAACCACCGTGCACTCCCCGCCTCGAAGGCCAAGATCGCCGACTCGCCGGGTCCACCATGACAGCGACTCCACCGCTTCATCAGATCCGCGAGCTCGTCGCGATCAACGCCAAGTTCTGCACGAACGACAGCAAGAAGACGCTCGTACCTGCATCGAGCGCCGAAGAGAAACGCGACGTCAGTCAGACCGGCGTGCTGGACCCACTGTCGACATGCATGCGCCAGGGGAACCAGGCGACCTGCCGTACGCGGTAGGTTGCCCTGCGTTTACCCATGAGCTACGACAAGTCCAGTGGCCCAGCACGAAGAATTTCAAGCCAGACGTACCCGAGAAGTACGACGGCAGGTTGCATCCGTCAGAGTTCCTCAGCATCTACACCATCGTGGTGCAGGCTGCCGGGGGGCGAGACGATAAGATCATTGCCAACTACTTCCCGCTGGTGCTCAAACCCAACGTCAGGTCCTGGCTCATGCACTTGCCGGAAAAATCCATATCTTCCTGGGCAGACCTATGCCATCAGTTTGTCGGCGCCTTTACGGGAGGCCACAAACCTCATGGCCAGGGGAGTGACCTTCACCTGCTTGCCCAGAAGGAAGGAGAGCCCCTGCGCAAGTACATCCAGAGATTCAGCCAGGTGCAACGCAACATCCTAGATGTCCACCCTGCCGCGGTCATCAGCGCGTTCCATCAGAACGTGCGTAACCGTAGGATGCGGGAGGAGATGGCGATGTGCAAGATCAGAGACGCCAGTGAGCTGTATGCCCTGGCCGACAGGTGTGCACGTGCTGAGGAAGGGAGGAAACTCCCCGGAGACAATACAACAACAGGAGGATCTGACAGCGATGATGCTGCCCCGGCAAATAAAAACCGGCGGCGGAACAATAGGAAGAGGAAAGGCAAAGATGTGCTAGTTGTTGAGCAGCAGTCCGGCAGTGACGGTGGCGCCAAGAAAGCCAAAGATGGTAGCTTCGGCAAGGAGGTTGCCGCATGCGCCAACTGCCAGGCTGTGGCGGCCGCCGACAAGCAGGACGGCACCAACAAACAATACTGCAAGATCCACCGCACCAAGGGACATGACCTCCAGAGCTGCAAGAAGGTCGAGCAGCTTGTTGAGATGCAAAAGGCTGAGTACGAGCGACGCGACAAGGAGAAGGCCCAGGGAGGTGCTGGAGGATCCGGTACGAAGTGCACCGGCCGGGGAGGACGCCACGGCAAGGCCAATCAGCGGCAAGGAGACAGACCTCCCCGCGGCCGGGACAAGGATGAAGATGACGATGACGAAGACATGGATGATGACGAGACCAGTGAGCAGGAGTTCCAGAAAGCCACAGAGGTCTTGTGCGTTGACGGCGGTGCTTCTCTGCATACTTCACACCACCAACTCAAGCAGTGGGTGCGGGATGTCAATGCAGCAGAACCACCCGTTGAGTCACGCAAGCTTCTGAAATGGTCCAGCACGCCTGTCATCTTTGATATTGAGGACCACCCTGATCGCACAACTGCGGTCGGGTGTTTGCCGATGTTGGTCTCACCAACTGTCCGCAACCTCAAGGTCACTAAGATGCCAGTTGACGGCGGGGCCGGCTTGAACCTGATCTCCTCCGCTGTGCTCCAGAAACTCCAAGTCCCTGACAGCGAGCTCGAAGAGACCGGCACATTCCAAGGAATCAACCCGGGAAGGAGCAAGCCGAAGGGGAAGATCACGTTGCCGGTGACATTTGGCAGCGAGTTGCACTTCAGGACTGAGAGGATCACTTTTGACGTTGCCGATTTTCCATTGCCTTACAATGGGATTCTCGGCCGTCCAGCGCTCGCCAAGTTCATAGCGGCCTCTCACTACGCGTACAACATGCTGAAGATGCCAGGCCCAATAAGTGTCATCTCTGTCCCTGGCAACAAGAAAGATGCTCTTATCTGTGCCGACAAGATCTACCGGGAAGCAGCAGCCGCAACGGATCGCGAGACACTTAACGCTGAAGCTCCCCGGGGGAAGAAGAAGACCAAGTCCGGCAAGAGTTCTGATGCCCACTCCGGCAAGCGCACCTCTTCGGAGTGCTGCGCTACCGTCGAGGACGCACCATCGAGCTCCACCGGCAAGTGTAAGAAGGCAATGGCAGCTCCGCCAGCGACCAAGAAGGTGTCCGCCAAGGAGGACGACACTGGTGGTACTTTCACCATCAGTGCCACTGTCGACCCTAAATAGGAAAGCGCGCTCATTGCTTTCCTGCGGGCGAAAGTCGATGTGTTTGCGTGGCAACCATATGACATCCCCGGTGTTCCCAGGAAAGTAATTGAGCACCACCTTGCCATCTGTCCTCATGCGCGGCCCGTCAAGCAGAAAGTCAGGAAGCAAGCAGTGGAGCGCCAAGAATTCATCGCAGAAGAGATCAAGAAGTTGGAAGCAGCAGGCCTCGTCAGAGGAGTGCTCCATCCTACGTGGTTGGCCAATCCTGTAGTCGTGCGCAAGGCAAACGGGAAATGGAGGCTTTGTATTGACTTTACCGATGTCAATAAAGCTTGTCCCAAAGACCCATTTCCCTTGCCGCGCATCGACCAGATTGTTGACTCCACGGCCGGATGCGACTTGCTTTCATTTCTTGACGCATACTCAGGATACCATCAGATCTTCATGGCAGAAGAAGATGAGGAGAAAACCGCATTCATCACTCCATGTGGCACATACTGTTTCATACGGATGCCTTTCGGTTTGAAGAATGCTGGTTCAACATTTGCAAGGGTCGTCCATACCGCTTTTGAACCCCAAATACATAGAAATGTGGAAGCCTACATGGATGACATAGTAGTCAAGAGCAGAGACAAAGCAACTCTGGTTCAAGATTTAGAAGAGACCTTTGCAAATCTGCGCAAGATCAGCCTCAAGCTCAACCCCGAGAAGTGCGTGTTTGGAGTCCCTTCCGGCAAGCTTCTCGGGTTCTTCGTGTCTCAGAGGGGAATTGAAGCCAATCCCGACAAGATCAAGGCCATTGAGCAGATCGAAGCACCGAAGCGCGTCAAGGATGTGCGGAAACTTGCCGGCTGCGTGGCGTCTCTCAGCAGGTTTATCTCTAAGTCTGCTGAGCGCGCCCTGCCGTTTTTCAAAATTTGAAAAAGTCAGGTCCAATGAAATGGACTCCGGAAGCAGAGGCTGCGCTGCAGGACCTGAAGAGATACCTATCCTCCACTCTAATACTTGTCGCACCTAAGCCACAAGAGAAGTTGCTGCTATATCTGGCGGCAACTAATCAAGTGGTTAGTGCTGCGTTGGTAGCGGAGAGGGAGGCAGATGATGAGCCAGCAACCACGGCGAGCGCATCCAGCGACAAGAAGGGGGCTTCCCCGACAAGCTCTGGTCCCGGCAAAGATGGATCTCCGCAGGCGTCCGAGGAGATACAGAAGAAAATGGTGCAGCGCCCAGTCTACTTTGTCAGTTCCCTTCTGCAGGGGGCTAGGTCAAGGTACTCTGGTGTGCAGAAATTGCTTTTCGGCCTTCTTATGGCCTCGAAAAAGCTGCACCACTACTTCCAAGCACATGAGATCACAGTTGTCACTCGCTTTCCGCTGAAGAGGATACTGCAGAATCCAGAAGTGACAGGCAGGATTATTGAGTGGGCACTGGAACTGTCAAGCTTTGGCCTCAAGTTTGAGAGCACGTCAACTATCCAAAGCAGAGCATTGGCAGAATTCATAGCAGAGTGGACGCCAACACCAGATGAAGAAATTCCAGAGACGAGCATCCCCGTCAAGGAGGCAAGCAAAGAGTGGCTGATGTACTTTGATGGTGCTTTCTCGCTGCAAGGCGTCGGTGCTGGCGTGCTGCTTGTCGCACCCACCGGAGAGCACCTCAAGTACGTAGTCCAGATGCACTTTCCCAAGGAGCAAGTAACAAACAATACTGCAGAGTATGAAGGATTGCTTGCCGGTGTCAGGATCGCGGCAGACCTTGGGATCAAGCAGCTCATTGTCAGGGGTGACTCGCAACTTGTCGTCCGCCAAGTGAACAAGAATTATCAGAGTCCGTTGATGGAAGCTTACGTTGATGAAGTGAGGAAGCTAGAAGAGCAATTTGTCGGCCTATAGATGGAACATGTTCCAAGAGCTTAGAACGACATTGCTGATGGCCTGTCGAAGTGCGCGGCACTTAAGTTACCTGTGGAACCAGGGATTTTTGTGCTCAAGCTGACTCAACCGTCTGTGACGCCATCAACTGGACAGAGCAAGAAGAGGAAGTTGATTTCTGGTGACTATTTTCCGGCAGAGCTTCCCAAAGCCGCCGCCAAAAAGGTCCCCAAGATCAACACCAAGAGTGCTGAGGAGCAGTCTGCTCCGACAAGCCCCAGGGTTGGTTTCGTTGAAGCAGACGCTCCCGACAAGTTTTGCTCCGGCAAGCTTGCCGGGGAACGTCAAGCTCCGGCTGAACCGCAGGTTCTTGCCATAGAAGCAGATGTTCCTGCAGCAAATATGCCTTTAGTCCTTGTTGTCGAGCCACAGGCTCCAGCATGGGCACAGCAGATCGTCCGTTTCCTTCAGACAGGAGAACTTCCCGAAGAGCAAGAAGAAGCGGAAAGAGTAGCCCGACAGTCAAGTATGTACCAGTTTGTCGACAAGGCACTGTACAGAAGAAGACTCAATGGTGTGAAATTGAAGTGTATTCGCCGGGAAGATGGACAGAAGCTGTTGGCAGAGATACATGGAGGCATTTGTGGTCACCACATTGGCGCAAGAGCACTTGCTGGCAAAGCTTTCCGGCAAGGTTTCTTTTGGCCGACAGCCCTCCAGGATGCAACTGCACAAGTAACCAAGTGTGAAGCATGCCAGTTCCATTCCAAGCAGATAAGCCAGCCAGCTCAAGCTCTCCAGACGATCCCTTTATCCTGGCCATTTTCGGTTTGGGGGCTCGACATCCTCGGCCCCTTCCCCCGAGTAGTCGGGGGATTTGAGTACTTGTACGTCGCAATCGACAAGTTCACAAAGTGGCCGGAAGTGGAAGCAGTGAGGAAGGTGACAGCACAGTCAGCAGTCAAGTTCTTCAGGTTGATTGTTTGCCGTTTTGGGATCCCTAACAGGATCATCACCGACAATGGTACGCAATTCATGAGTCGCACCTTCATGCAGTACGTCCAAGATCTTGGCGCCAAGGTCTGCTTCGCTTCTGTTTCTCACCCCAGGAGCAACGGTCAAGCGGAGAGGGCAAATGCTGAAGTGCTGCGTGGACTCAAGACCAGGACTTTCGACAGGCTGCACAAGTGTGGGGACCCCGACTCATAAGTCGTGATCACCGAATGCACGTGTACGGTGATCCCAGAGATCAATGCTCACTGAACACACAGAAGCTGAATAACAAGAGTCTTACATCCATACATACCGTCTTACACAAATTATGACCATTATGGTCAAGTCTTGAGTATTGCAGCGGAAATCTTCGTCGATAACTTGGACCCATGCCATCTGCATTAACCCTACAGGCATTCTGACTGGGAAGCGTCCTAGCTCGCATGTTCATCACCGAAGTATTCTTCATCATATCCTGTTCTTTTATGCCTGGCCAATAAAATAACCAGTGGCAAGCCAATGAGTACTTTGAATGTACTCGCAAGCAACCCATGTTTTGGCTCAAGATACAACAATGCATGATATTGGTAAATTTTTGCGGAAAGCTAGTTTTGAGTGCAATGAGATGTTCAACAACTTGTAAGACATGCATCAGGAGAATTCGAGTAACCATGAGGACAGGTTACAGATATCAACATAAATAGAGTGGGCACCAACCCAACTCAACCATGTCAAGTCCTTGACTTGACCCAAGTAGTTCTTCCCACTTATCCAAACACACACACTAGTTTGTAAACATGTGGACGTAGTTTAAGCAGCACCGCCCAACTGTCCTTGACCGTGGACACGGCTATTCGAATAGTTTTACACTCTGCAGAGGTTGCACACTTTACCCACAAGATCCGGGGAGCTTCCGTGTCATCCATGACCCGCGGTACCTCAAGTACCCGGGGAAAGCACCCGATCACTATCTTTCCCTAGGCGACACTAGCAAAGAGTCCACTCGTTGTTCCGTATCCTCACGATGTACATCATACGAGACTCGCTCGAGATCGTAACATCCAAGAGGGGACACAACGTTGTATCCGGTGCCCTGTAAAAACAGTCATGGCTGCCCTACCTGGCACGACCCCGTCCCGAGAGAGAGCACCAACTCTCCCCCATCACTAGTAATGCGGGCTCCAAGCTAGTATCGACCTAGGTAATCAATAATGCCCTTTCCCATATAAGGGTAGAGTGGTTGCGCATGTAAGGTTGGGACAGTCGACAAATCTTAAATCTAATCCGTTTTCGAAAACAACACACACACTTGCCTCGGTACACCACTTCGTCATCAAGTGGTTACCCAACTCATTGTCTCCCTTGGGCATAAGTGGCACCCGACGGGGATTTCGAAAAAGTCCTTTGAAAATATTTGCCTCCATCACCATGCATATTCCCGTCCCTTTTTGCGTAGCACTACTTTGGCATCCTATCTACTTCCACCGGCATAACCCTCATAAGTAGGTAGGGTCATGCATAATGCAGGTATCAACGAGGAAGTAACGAAGGCAACCGACCAGAGTGGTTACCATCTCATCATGATTCCGAAGCAACACTAATAAAGTGTTATATGACATGCATAAAAAGGGTTTCATAGACATGGTCAAAGGGCTGCTTGCCTGGTTCATCAAAGTCTTGAAATCTTCTGGTCCCTTCTTCAAGTACTCCGTCTACTTCGTCAACTAACGTCGGAAACAAACACAATAAGCAACACAACAAGGCAAAAGTAAAAGTGCTCTAAAAATGTGAGTTGGACTTTTCTAGGATACCTCTGATGATATGAGGAATGACCAAGGTGATTTCATTGGAAGTGGATCAATGGATACTTCTAAACATTTCAATATGATGGAATCAATGGATTTGATGGATCCACAAGTTCTCCATAGAATGCCATTTTATAAAACTGAGTAAAAGTACCCATTAATTCGGGCATGATTTTAGAAACATATAGAAATTGGTTTCACTGGATTTGGAGTTGAAATGAATATAATATGGATTTTTGAAGTGGACTTATGTGGATAAATGACCTTTTTAAAAGGGTCAGTGAAAAACAAGGACAACAAAAATGTCCAGTGTGGCCTATTAAATAGCACTTGATTTATGGAGTCTGTGGAATTTGAATCATCAAATTTGGAGTTTGTTTGACTTATTTGTGGATTTTACAAATTTACAGAAAAGAAAAAGGAAAAGGAAAGGGTTTTACCCTTATCCAACGCACTGGCGAGAGATAGCCGTGGGCCGGCCCAGCGGCTCAGCCGCGCTGGCGACAGGGGGGTGACGTCGAAGACGGCTTCGCGGGAGTGCGCCTTCGCGCAGGGGAGGCGGATCCGGCCGAAGCCGTTTCCACTTAAACAGTGGGGCCTGCCCGCTGGGTCGCTGACGCGCGGGGCCCAACAGCAGGCCGTCTTCAACCTCCCGCGCGCACTCCGACCGCGGGGAGGACCGGCTCCCGACGGCGATTGTCGGGGCTACAGAGCATCTCCGGCGACGCTCTGCCCACCGGCGTGCTCAGGGGACCCGGCCGCGTCCAACGGTGGGTGGCACGGTCGCCTAGGAGCACCGGGTCGAGCAGGGTGCTGGCCGCAGCGGACGAGGCCGGCGGTAAGATTCGGGCACGGCGAGGCAGGCATGGGGAGGAAGGAAAGATGTGCGGGTGAGGCTCCTTCGGGCCATGGGGGTCCTATGGCATGGTTCAAGGGGAAGGAGAGGTTCGGGACGGCGCGAACTTTGGGGATGGACGGCGGCTCGGCTCCGGCCACGGGAAGCGATGGAGCGGCTCTGGAGAGGAGGAGAGGGGTCCGGGCGATGTACGGGAGGGAGAGAGGGCGAAGGGGCTCCAGAGAGAGGCCTCGGGCGGCTTTATACGGCGAGGCGATGGTGCACCAAGGACGCAGCTCACGGCCGCGGCCCGGGCATCGCCAGAGGCCAAACGGGTGCTCTGGTGCGTGTCTGGGGTGCTCGTGGGCGTGGTCCATGGCCCTCTTAGGGGAGAGGAGAAGGAGAGCGAGCTGGAGGAGGTCCCGCACGAGTGCGGCGACTGGCGGACGCGAGCGGCGCTTGGGCACGCATGTCAGAGGTTGCCGGAGAGAGAAGGAGGAGGGGGCCGATCGTCTTGCGTGTCGCGGACGCCGAGGCGGCCTCGGGGGACACAAGGGGGGAGGCCCTAGGTGGTCAGAAGCCTCGGGCAGGACGCGGCTACAGTGCCCTGGTGCACTGTAGCACGCTCCAGAGCACGCATATGGCTGGCATTGGCATATTTTTGGCGCCCAGGGCGTGGCCACTAGTGTCTAGGGGGTCAGGGGAGGAGTAAACAAATGGGTGGTGGCCTTGGGTGCACTGGTGAGCCAGTAGGAGAGGAGAGAGGTAGAAGAAGAGGGAGAGAGGGGTTGTCCAGGGGGGTAAATGGAGGTATTTTACCCCTCAATCATTGAGCAATGGCCAGGGGAGAGTTACTGGAGGTAGGAGAGGACTAGGAGGAGCTGTGGTAAAAAGTTGAGCTCAAGGAGATTAGTGGAAGAGTTCAAAATGATGATTTTGGAAAAATGGCAGAAGGTTTTTGATGTTTGTTTGGGTAAGCAAATGAACTCCATTTGGTATGAGGCTCCACAGGGTGAAATGGCACATGTAATTAGGGTCTTCCACCAATTTGGAGTTCATTTGGGCAAAGTGGCCAATGTGTCGGTGTACTAAAGTAGGGGTACCCTAGTACCCCAGACTTGTGCACGGGCAGTCGTAGCACCCTGCGGCAAGGCCCGCCCCTGGAAGCGCCAGGAGAAGACCAAGCATTCAAGACAAGGCCCCCGGCAAGAGGAGCTTGCCGGGCCGAGAAGACAAGGCCCCCGGCAAGAGGAGCTTGCCGGGCCAGGAAGACAAGACCCCGGCAAGAGGAGCTTGCCGGGACGACTGAGCCCCCGACAAGAGGAGCTTGTCAGGAAGGCCGGACCCAGGCACCGCAAGAGAAGCCCGCCGTAGCGCGCCAAGCGCCCCGGCAAGGCCTGATAGCTGGCACGCTATCAGGCACAGGAAGACGACCCCCGCGGCAAGCCACTTGCCGCGGCAAGATCGCCACCTCAAGACTGCGCTCCAGCTCGCCCGCCCACGCGTCGCTCCGGGGCTTCCCCCGAGGGCACGTGGCGAGGCACCGCGCAGCCTGAGACATGCGGCGGCATGCAGCCGCCATCGTGGCGAGCGGTGGCGCACCTAACGGTCCGCCTCGGTGCTGTCCGAGCGACCGTGACGGGCATTTAATGCCCTTGTCCCCTACCGTCAGAAGTAGGTATGATAACACTGTGCCGCACTGTAGCGCCACCGTTCCCGCACTATTACAGCTACCACCCCTTTTACGCTTTTACCCCCTTCTCTTACGTTGACACCTGTCGGTGACCCCTTTGCGCTATAAAAGGAGGCCCGTGTGCAACGTAGAGGGGGTTCGGCTCGGCGGTTGGCACGTTCCCATACGCTCGGTGCAGCTAGCTCCCCAAGCTCCCGAGCTCCCCAGTTCAATACAACCAAGCAGGAGTAGGGTTTTACGCGTCCATCGCGGCCCGAACCTGGGTAAACCGCCCGTGTGCTCGCCTCGATCTGCTCTCTGTGCTCCCTCCGCCCCCCTCACCGGACAACGAAAGGGGCTCCGGTCCCATAGGTGGTCGCGGGGGGGACAACCTCCCCCCCGACATCTTTGGCGCGCCAGGTAGGGGGCGCGTCGAGGTTGTGCGGATCTGATTCAGGCGAACACTGGTAAGCTCAGGTATGAACAGGTACCTTTCCGCCCCGCTCCGCGGGGCGGAGGCATTCCTCCCTACGGAATCGTGCACGACCCTCCTCGAGTACCCACTCACGCAGAGTTCGGGCAAGAAGCAGCTGCTCCTTGAGGAGGACCGCCTTCCGGCCGCTGGGCGAACCGCTCGCCTCCAGCGAACCCTGCGCCGCTCCCGTAGCCGCAGCGGTTAGCGCCGGAAGCCGCGAAAAAGGCGACCTCATTCTTCGGCGCGCTTCGTCCGCCAAGATCCAAACGAGTCGACGCCAACCGTGGGAGGAGTTTCGCCAGCGCGGTTGCCGGAACCCGTTCCGTCAACCAACCTCTCTGCCCAAGTCTTGCCGAAGTTGCATGTAATCCTTGGCGCAGGGGCGGGCGCAGACCCCGCGCATCAGTAAAAGCTTCTATGCTTTGCGCTGTTTTGCCTCTTACATGCTCCTCTTGGTATTTGCATGTGTTATTTGGCATTCTGCGTGACATGCATGGCTGGTGAGCATCAGCACGCCGAAAGGCCATGTGCTTGCTTCCCTCTTTATTTTCCTTGCCTCTTAGACAGAGGGAGCGTTCCTCGCGCACGAAGTTTGCCGGAGGAAGGAGGTGGGAGACGAACCAAGTGCTGGAACCAAATGCTGTTCAAGAAAGAAAAGCCTTGCCAAGAAGCAAGCGTTATGCATAAGCTAAGTTATTAGAATTTGAGCAGTTCAGATTCTTAAATTTCGGTTGTCTTCCTTGAACAGTCACACTTTGTATGGAAAACCTGTGCGCGGAGGAACCTACCCGCGGCTAGCCGCACCCTCACCTTGTTTCGAGTACGCTCAACGATTCAAGCGAGCTGCGATGAGCGTCGCGCCCTTGTTTCGTTTCCGAGCTCACTCAACAAGCGGAGCGCGATTGCGACTGGCTGCGGCGAGGTTGCTTCCCGGTGAGGCCTTGGCCAGCAGGCTGCTATAAGCCCAAGGGCTCCTTGCCGGGAAGTTCCCCGGGAGCGTAGGGCGAAAAGCGTACAAAGTAAAGGGCCAGGACAAGGAAGATAACGATGCACTGATTGGTTCAGCTAAGGTAGAAACCTTACGTAACTTGTCACAGTGACTAATGAGCTCATAACGTCGTGTGCAGCTACAAAAAGAGATAAGATAAAGGGGGCCTAGTCCACGCGGTCGCCCTCGATCCTGGAAATCTTGCCCACTCTGGCGATGATGTCGGCGACCTGCTCCTTCAGCGCCTCCATGTCAGCGTCGGCCGGCAGGCTGCGAAGAACGTTGATGAGATTTATACCGGGGTTGCGGTATACAATCTTCGTCAGCACGCGCTCCAAGGTTCCCGCGCAGGCCCGGCGCGTCTCCTCGGCCAGTTGCGCGGGGATCTTCTTCCGAAGATCCGCAAGAGCCGGCGCGACCCCTCTGAAGAAGAGGCTGAGCTTGGCGCTGTGAGGGAGGTCCGGGTCCGGGGAGTAGATGAGGTGTTCCAACTTCAACGCCAGCAACTCCTGGTCGATGTTGGATGCAGAAGACACCAGGTCCTCGGTCCACACCGCGACGGTCCGACGGAAGTCTTCGGCCGCAGTGTTGGCGCTCTCCGCCAAGCTTCGCTCCTTGCGGAGCCCCTCCTCCAGCGCGGAGACTTTCAGCTCCAGGGCCTCGATGGAGTCCTTGGCGGCCTTCAGCTCGTCGCCCTGCTTGGAGAGACGCGCCTGGAGTTCGGAGTTGGCGTGGGCGTCCTTCTCCCGCTCCGCATTGAGCGCGCCGACCCTCTCCGCGCTCGCCTTCAACGACTCCTCTAGCTGCGTGACCTTGGCGGCAAGCTCCTCCCTGGCGGCCCCCGCGGCAGCCGCGGCGGCTTTCGCCTCTTTCAGCTCCTCGCCAAGGGCCCGCTCCCGAGCGGCAAGTTCCTCCTCGTGGGAGTTGAGATTGGCCTGCAGCTGGGCAAGCGCTCCCTCTCGACGGGACAACTCCTCCCCGGCGAGCCGCTGCTGCTCTTCGGCGTCGGCCTTCTGCAGCACCCACTCCTGGTACTCCCCGGCGAGCCTCTCGCGCTCCTCCGCCACGCCGCGGAGGGCAGCTTGGTTGGCGGCGCGGAGCTCCGTCGCACGCTTCTCCATCTCGACGGCGGCCTCCGCAGCGAGGACCTCCCGGGAAGCAAGCTTCGCCTGCCGAGCCCAGTAAAGGGCCAGGAGCCGACGAAGCAGCTTCTCCTCCTCGGGCTCTTCGGCCCCGCCGGGCGCCTCGACAATCTTCAGGCCCGCGGAGGCAAGGACCTCCCCATCAAGGGCCTCGCCCTCCGCGGGGGCCCGCGCAGAAGAGCCCCACGGCACCTGGATGAAGATGCCGTTGGGGGCTTCAAGGTAATGCCCCGGCCGCTCCTTTTCGGCGGAGGGGTCGGCGGCCGGCGCAGCGCCCGACGCTCCTGCTGCCTCCGGGTCGGCAGTGCGGCCGCCGTCCCCCTCCCCGGCCGTTGCGTCCGCCGCGGGGGCGGTCTCCTGCGCGGATGACTCGGCAGCTTCCGCCGCGTCCTCGGCGACACGGGCGTCGCCGCTGCCGCCGCGCGCGCCCTCCTCCTCCTCGATGATGATGACCTCCGTCTCCATCTGCTCGGGGGGAGGGGAATCTAGAAGGAGAACAGGGAGCAAAAGAAATTCAAGCAAACATCCAAAAGGAAAAGACGAACCCAAGATGACTAAGTCACAGAGCGTACCTTGGCAGACGTCATCAGCGGCAGGTTCCCTCGCCGGGGAGCTCTGCCTTGGCGGGGTCACCGCCCTCGCCGGGCTACCCGCCCCTGGCGGGGTACTCGCCCTCGGCGGAGTGCTCGCCCTTGGCGGGATGCTCTCCTTTACCGGAGAGCTCGGCCTTGGCGGGGACGGCGGGGCCCGCGGCTCCTCGGGGGCGGCTTCTGGACGCTCCTGCGGCTGCGGCCCCGCCTCTGCATGAGACAGTGTTATCAAGATATCAGCGCAGGGACGATCCCTCGAGCACGCCCAACGAGCGAAAGTACGGAACCCAGACTTACGCTGGGGTCTGCGCTGAGGGCTACGCTGGGGGCTGCCCCTCGGAGCAGCGCTCGGATCCGGCAGACTGGGCTCCGGCACGCCCCCAGTTGCCGCGGTGGGTGAGTCGTCCGCAACCTCAACCACGGGCGCCTTGGCTTTCTTCGCCACTCGCTCCGCCAAGGTCCTGAAGTTAAGACGAGAAACAAGATCAGAGCCTGCGACAGTCAAGGCCAAGTCCATGAAGATGCGAAACCTCGAAAGCTCTTACTCCCGTTCGTCCTCGTCGTCGTCATCGCTCAGGGCGGAGAAATCAAACTCCACCTGACGCGCGGCCACGCGGGGAGCGGGCAGCGGGGTCTCCCTCGGGCGCTTGGCGGTCCCGACGGTTGCCGGGGCCCGGGGAGCGGGCGGAGCCGCCGCTCCGCCCTCCAAGGGCTCCTTTCCGTGCGGCGCTGCCTCACGGGGCGCCCCTGACGTAGCTGACGCGCCGGGCGCCCTCGTCGCAACCTGGCTCCCCCGGGAGGCTCGTGCCGCTTGGCGGGGTGGTTGATGCCGGGAGGCCGGCGCCTTTGCCCCCATCGCCGTCCTGCGGAGACGCTTCGCTGGAGAGCGCCGGGGGCTTACACGGGACGAGGAGGTCTCCGACGCTGAGGGAAGGTCATCGGCGTAGAGCTCCAGGGATCCGTCGGAGTCGTCGTCACCACCGTCCTCCTCCTCCACCCCGGCGAGCCCGCTGGACCCAGCGTCCTGCGCTGTGGCTCCTTGTCCTCCGGCGGTGGTGGCCCTCGCCGCGGCCTCGATCAAGATCCCCTGGATCCCGGAGTGCCTCAGAGAGGGAACCCCGGCGAGCTCGTCGGGGGGCAGCTTCAGCAGTTCGCAGATCTCCACCACCTCCGCTTGGCGGGACGCCTCCGCGGCCTCCGCCTCTTCGGGCGAGAAGCCGAACTCCCCGGCCGCTGCGGCTGCGGTGGCCTCTTCAGCCCAAGAAGCCATGCAGGCTGCCTCTCGCGCGGTGGTGTCCCGCGTCAGCCCCTGGGCCTCGTCCTTCTTCTTCGCCACCTCCGCCAGGTTGTCGAAGAAGTTCAAGATGACGTCTGGCCTGGGCGGAATCCACGTGCGGTCGACGCCGTGCGAGTCGCACGCGGGCATCATGGCGCGAAGGGAATCCCGGGCCGAGCTGTTGCAAAGAGGCACAACTCCCCGGGGCTCCCTGAACCACTCTGGGTGGGCCGGGTCATGCTTGAATAGCTCCCGGACCATCCCCTTCAGCTCCACCGACGTGAAGTTGAAGTTGAGCCCGGGGCGCAGCCTCATTATGTCCGCCGCGTTGCTATACTCCCAGGCTGGCCTCTTCCTATCTTGAAGAGGGGCGATGCGGCGACGGAGGAAGTCTGCGCCCACCTCTCCGACGGACAGCCTTGCTGTCCGAAGACGGAGAATCCTGATGAGGGCGGCGTTGAGCTTGCCGTCGTCCGAATCCAGCTCGCTCCAATCCTTGCCGCGCATAATAGGTGTTGTGCGCGGCGCGGTGAAAGGTTGCGGCTGGCCCTCGATGACCCAGCACCAGTCGGCGCGCCACTCCTCCCATTTGCCGCGGAGCTCCCCCGGCAAGTAGGAATCCTTCTTGTTCAGGCGGAAGACCCAAGATATCCCTCCGGCGAGGGGGGCGCCCGCCTCTACTCTAGGGATGAAGAAGTGCCTGAAAAGCGCGACGTTTGGATACACCCCAATATAGTTTTCGCACATATGCGCGAAAACGGCCATCGTGAGGACGGCGTTGGGAGTGAAGTCAAGAAGGTGGAGGCCGAAGGTGTTCATTATGTCGCAGAAGAAATCAGAAAAAGGAGGGCAAAGACCGCAGTGGAAGAAGGCTGCGAAGAAATAATACCCGCCGGGGTAGTTGCCCTTGGCGGCGGCCGGATAGACTCGGGTGCGGGGATGCGCCTTGGTCTCCTCAGCCCAGAACAAGTAGTACTTGCTCCAGAGCTCCCGCGCGCCGAGCTTCGGCGCGAAGACGAGGTTCTGCTTCCGCAGCAAGGTGAGCATCGCCGCGTGCTCCGATTTCTCCTTCTTGGTCTTCTCCTCCCTCGCCTTCTCAGTCTTCGGGGCCATGGCGGAGGCGGCGAGGGGAGGGAGACGAAGAATCCGGTAGCTCCGCAAGTGCGCGCGAGCGGCGGAGGAAAAATGGAGGCGGAGCGCAGATGGGATCTCTGGAGAAGGGAGAGGACGCAGTAAGGGCGAAGGAGGGGAGCCGCTCCCGTTTCCTCTGCCTTATATGGGGAAGGGGCGGACGCTCCATTCTTGCCATCGAGAGATCGTGCACGACGTGACGCGCGCCTGCGCGGTTCAGCCCCGCGCACGCCACCCACGTCACGCTCACCTCGCACGCCCCGCCCCCACGACGCCGCGGTAAGCGCGCGCCGTCTGGGGAAGGCGCGGCGGATGCGGAGTTAAGGAGCAGCGCGACCAAGGCCACGCCTGCCCGTGCACTGTTAGGGCCTGGCCCAACGACGCTCGGCACCGTGTATGGCCCAGGCCCGGGGGCTCCTGTCGGTGTACTAAAGTAGGGGTACCCTAGTACCCCAGACTTGTGCACGGGCAGTCGTAGCACCCTGCGGCAAGGCCCGCCCCTGGAAGCGCCAAGAGAAGACCAAGCATTCAAGACAAGGCCCCCGGCAAGAGGAGCTTGCCGGGCCGAGAAGACAAGGCCCCCGGCAAGAGGAGCTTGCCGGGCCAGGAAGACAAGACCCCGGCAAGAGGAGCTTGCCGGGACGACTGAGCCCCCGACAAGAGGAGCTTGTCGGGAAGGCCGGACCCAGGCACCGCAAGAGAAGCCCGCCGTAGCGCGCCAAGCGCCCCGGCAAGGCCTGATAGCTGGCACGCTATCAGGCACAGGAAGACGACCCCCGCGGCAAGCCACTTGCCGTGGCAAGATCGCCACCTCAAGACTGCGCTCCAGCTCGCCCGCCCACGCGTCGCTCCGGGGCTTCCCCCGAGGGCACGTGGCGAGGCACCGCGCAGCCTGAGACATGCGGCGGCATGCAGCCGCCATCGTGGCGAGCGGTGGCGCACCTAACAGTCCGCCTCGGTGCTGTCCGAGCGACCGTGACGGGCATTTAATGCCCTTGTCCCCTACCGTCAGAAGTAGGTATGATAACACTGTGCCGCACTGTAGCGCCACCGTTCCCGCACTATTACAGCTACCACCCCTTTTACGCTTTTACCCCCTTCTCTTACGTTGACACCTGTCGGTGACCCCTTTGCGCTATAAAAGGAGGCCCGTGTGCAACGTAGAGGGGGTTCGGCTCGGCGGTTGGCACGTTCCCATACGCTCGGTGCAGCTAGCTCCCCAAGCTCCCGAGCTCCCCAGTTCAATACAACCAAGCAGGAGTAGGGTTTTACGCGTCCATCGCGGCCCGAACCTGGGTAAACCGCCCGTGTGCTCGCCTCGATCTGCTCTCTGTGCTCCCTCCGCCCCCCTCACCGGACAACGAAAGGGGCTCCGGTCCCATAGGTGGTCGCGGGGGGGACAGCCTCCCCCCCCGACACAATGTAACTTTGGTAAAGCCTAGAAATCAACAGAAATGGTTTTACCAAGATTTAGTCATGCAAATCAATTCTCCTTGATGCACCACTTGGTGTAGTGTCATCATTTGAGGATTTGAACATGCTCACAAAAGTTGGGGTCAAGGAAAAAAAGTTGGCAGTACAAACTTGTTCAAATTTGATTCTGGTCAGAGAGGGTTTTGGGGTACTTTAATCAATATAAAATTCTCTCCAACTTGTGCCATTTGGTCTAGATGCATTATTAAACCATTTGAGAGTGTGCACCAAGTTTGAGAGCATTTGGACATGTTTGACAGTGCAAAGCTGTTCAAACTTGAAAAAAGACACTAATGGTTTTGAGAGGGTTTTATGGGGTTATACTATTCTCCATGACATGATACTTCGCAAGATCATCCAACATGTCATATGTGACATGCTAGAATTTTCTTGGATTTTTATGAAAATATTTCCTGTAGAAATATTTCAAATCCTTGAAATGAGCAGAAATGGTTTTGGGAGGTTTTGTCCAATATTTTGATCATGACCATGTGTTGAAACTCATATATATGGAAAATATATATCCACTGAGTTTCCCTGATTTTTCTCAAATATTTTTAAAGCTTAAAAATAATTTTAACCTATTTAAGACCATTTCTGGCGTTAAGAAAAAAGCCTTTAGATAAAATAGGAAAATAACTTTTAAAATTATATTTTTGTGGTTTCTGGTTATCCTATATCTAATAGGTTTCAAATATACCTTTTGAAATATTTTTACTGCCCTTGATTAAGTATTTGCAGTGCAAACCTCAATCAAGGGGTTTTTGGAAAACTAATTTTTGAAAATACTTTTTGGCCAAATTATTTTTGTAAGAAAATACTATATTGCTCTATACACATGGCATGATCATTGGGAAAAAGGTTTTGGGATCAAGGAGAAGGAGTATAAGAGTTGGAGGATTTATTTGATTTTAGAGCACTTGCAAACAACACACAAAAATCAAATCAAGCAAAGTCCAAAGCACTCAAAAGTTTTTGTCAAACCACATTTTATCATGATCTATTAGCTTAAGTGTTGTGGCATGAAAATCAGGGTGTGACAGATCTACCCCCCTTACCAGAATCTCGTCCCCGAGATTCCCAGACTAGGCGCGGAAAGGGATACAGAAACTTGGATCTGGGGTAGTCTTCAAGTCCTCATGTTGCTTCTGCTTCCGTGTAGTGCTCCATTGTATCCTTGGAGTGCTTGAGGGTGTGGCTTCGCGTATGACGTTCTTCTTGATCCAGGTTGCTGATGGGTTTCTCACGTAAGTCATATTGGGCTGGAGGTCGATGGCTAAGTGCTCGATGTCCTTGTTAGTGATCGGGCTAGCTAGGAGGTCAAAAATACTTCCGGGGGTGTGTCGCGTGGAAAACGCTATGCACAGTGGGTAACTCAGGTGGTAACTCCAGCTGGTAGCCATCTTCTCTTCGTCTTGCGGTGATCTCAGAGGGGGGGTTGTTGAATCTTGGAGTGATCTCGAAGAGGGTCGATGAATCTTGGCATGGGTTTCCTTGTCCTAGAGCCAAAGCCCATGGTTGTGATTCCTACCATATCGTGGCTAGGTGGGGCTCAAGGGTTTCAAGGATTCTAGTGTGCGAGTGAACGTTTGTCATCTTATCCTTGAGCACAGTTTCTGAGATGCCAATTGTTCTATCTAGTCCTTTAAACAAATCACATCATATCGCCGATAGCATCATTCGTATAGGTCAACTCCAATCATCACTCATGTTATTCATATCCTCATGACTCTCGAGAGGAGGTCTAACAAAATCATATATGTCTACGATCCCCAAAGTCATATGTATGGTTACCCCTACAAATCCATGGGTAGAGCATATAAGCTGCTAAGCTCGAATTTAATCATCACAATCCAAGTGCTCAGTCTATTGATCCGAGGTCCATGATAAAGCATCTCTATCCTAAGGAAACACGTCGTAAGCCACTCCAAGATCTTGTTTCCTTCCTATGAGTCAACCAACAACCCATTAGCTTTCATCAATCACTACATAATCCATTAATTCTACAAATCCAATGTCTATGGTGTCCCACATGATCTCCTAAAGTCCATGTAATTCCCCAAATACTTGAAAGGGTTGTCTCTATTGTCAGTCCAACAATTCCCATTATCATGATCAGGTAAACTCCAAGATCAACTCATACATATCCCTAGATAAACTCTGACAATTAATCCAATCTCCTAGTTTATTGTCCTCCAAGAAACATGGTATCATAATCGAGATTATCAGTCTAAATCCAATTTACTCCGAACCATGTAGACTTACTCTGCATCCATACTCCACTAGGATAACCTATTGAATCCAAATCTCATGTCCAACGAGGATTCCTATCTATTCCCCCAAGTCATTTTGTAATGTCAACTATCTTCTATCAATATCCCCTGGCTAAGTCAAAACCTTATACTTCCAAGAATTCAGCTTGCGATCTAATTGTCCTACAAAATCCAATTTATCCAGGGGAAAGCTATGCTACCCTATAATCATGATTCCACCAAGTTCATCTACCAACATCAAAGCCTCATAATCCACCAAGTAGTCTCAGATGATTCCTCAAAGTTATTGATATGAACTCATCAAGTCATTTGTCCTCTATTCCTATATCCTTAAACTGGTCTTTCCTATGGCATCGTCAGTTCTGGTGCTATATTAGGATGATAATGTGCTCGTTCACTATGTCCACTAGTTCCATAATGAACCTAGTGTTGTGCAAGGTCTACAGAGGCTTAACTGGTTCTCTTGCAATTCCATGGGTTAAGCACATGTTTAAGGACTCAAGCTGGGTGTCTCGTGAAGTCTTGAAGGGTCCAGGAATGGGTTTCTAGTCTGGAGGGTTAAACATAACTCTACGGCGTTTCACTTGGTCAAGGAGGCTGCAACAAAAAGTCTTCAGTGCTAGTTGGCTGCCGAGGTGGAATTCTTGGTGTACCTTGTCTTGCCGGTCTTTAGTTGATGAGAGAGATGAGAGGGAAAAGTAGCATAGACGAGGGGAATGCCTAAAGGGGGTTCTATAGTGCAGGTGCAACAAACAAGTGCCAAAAAGGGCCAAACATGAACAACAAAATAAGGCAGGTGATATAGTCGCGTACTTGTTGCCTAGGGCAAAAGGGTGAGTGATATCAAAACACAAACAAATAAAAACAAGCAACACACAGTCATGGTTCTATTCGAACCATCATATGGACTCGACTGCGCATAGGGGGTACACGACTCATCCTACCCTAGGGGTTCTCGGACTTAGCAGTCGTGCCTTGAGCCTCGTGCAGTCTTCTGAATTTTTCCTCAGGTGTTGCTACGTCTTTTGTAGTTGTTCGATGAAATGATCCGGCTTGGCCTGAAGAATCTTCAACACTTCTCGCCTGATGAGATGATGGGGTGAAGGTGGCTCCTCGTAGCTGGTATTTGACTTGGTCTTCTCTTGTCCTCTTAATCATGATGATCGCTTTTGCCTTTTTAAGGTGTCGGCGGTTCCAGGTGGCCATCCTTTATGCAATGACATTAACAAGGCATAATAGAGGTCCAATCCGTCGAACACATTGTTGACAATATCATCACCGAGAGCAGGGGTTGAAGAGAACTGTTTTCCTGCTCACTGAGGCGGACCAAATGGCTAGGTCCTCATCCACCGGTGGTCGCCGATACAACAACGGTAGTGACAGGGTTTCCCTATTAGCGATGTATATCATGATCTTGCATATCCTATGCCCTGATCGTCGTAAGCTAAGGTTGCATCATCTTGGGGCAGTATCAAGGGTGTCACCATCTCCTGGCCTTCAGGTCCTCATCCCTCGAGGATGTATCTTCTGTTGGTATCGTCTTGTTGTGATGTCGTCAATCTTGTGTTCAGGAGATGTGTGTGAATGTCTGGCAAGGCATCTTCCTTCTAGGTTATCCATGAGGATTACAAGGAACCTAGTGGTCAGGGGCATAAGGGTTCTAGCGACCAAAGGTTTTGAAGGGGAAGAGATTAATAAGGAAAGTATACCTTAGTTTTCGAAAAACTGAGAAGGGAAGAGAAGTATAGATAGTTTTGAAAACTATTAGTAGTTTTGGAAATAGTTTTACCCTAACTAACGACCATGCTAACTAAGGCTTCCTACAGTCAGGATGGCTCCGATACCAGCTCTGTGGGGACCCCGACTCATAAGTCATGATCACCGAATGCACATGTACAGTGATCCCAGAGATCAATGCTCACTGAACACACAGAAGCTGAATAACAAGAGTCTTACATCCATACATACCGTCTTACACAAATTATGACCATTATGGTCAAGTCTTGAGTATTGCAACGGAAATCTTCGTCGATAACTTGGACCCATGCCATCTGCATTAACCCTACAGTCATTCTGACTGGGAAGCGTCCTAGCTCGCATGTTCGTCACCGAAGTATTCTTCATCATATCCTGTTCTTTTATGCCTGGCCAATAAAATAACCAGTGGCAAGCCAATGAGTACTTTGAATGTACTCGCAAGCAACCCATGTTTTGGCTCAAGATACAACAATGCATGATATAGGTAATTTTTTGCAGAAAGCTAGTTTTGAGTTCAATGACATGTTCAACAACTTGTAAGACATGCATCAGGAGCATTCGAGTAACCATGAGGACAGGTTACAAATATCAACATAAATAGAGTGGGCACCAACCCAACTCAACCATGTCAAGTCCTTGACTTGACCCAAGTAGTTCTTCCCACTTATCCAAACACACACACTAGTTTGTAAACATGTGGACGTAGTTTAAGCAGCACCGCCCAACTGTCCTTGACCGTGGACACGGCTATTCGAATAGTTTTACACTCAGCAGAGGTTGCACACTTTACCCACAAGATCCGGGGAGCTTCCGTGTCATCCACGACCCGCGGTACCTCAAGTACCCGGGGAAAGCACCCGATCACTATCTTTCCCTAGGCGACACTAGCAAAGAGTCCACTCGTTGTTCCGTATCCTCACGATGTACATCATACGAGACTCGCTCGAGATCGTAACATCCGAGAGGGGACACAATGGTGTATCCGGTGCCCTGTAAAAACAGTCATGGCCGCCCTACCTGGCACGACCCCGTCCCGAGAGAGAGCACCAACTCTCCCCCATCACTAGTAATGCGGGCTCCAAGCTAGTATCGACCTAGGTAAACAATAATGCCCTTTCCCATATAAGGGTAGAGTGGTTGCGCATGTAAGGTTGGGACAGTCGACAAATCTTAAATCTAATCCATTTTCGAAAACACCACATAGACTTGCCTCGGTACACCACTTCGTCATCAAGTGGTTACCCAACTCATTGTCTCCCTTGGGCATAAGTGGCACCCGACGGGGTTTTCAAAAAAGTCCTTTGAAAATATTTGCCTCCATCACCATGCATATTCCCGTCCCTTTTTGCGTAGCACTACTTTGGCATCCTATCTACTTCCACCGGCATAACCCTCATAAGTAGGTAGGGTCATGCATAATGCAGGTATCAACGAGGAAGTAACGAAGGCAACCCACCAGAGTGGTTACCATCTCATCATGATTCCGAAGCAACACTAATAAAGTGTTATATGACATGCATAAAAAGGGTTTCATAGACATGGTCAAAGAGCTGCTTGCCTGGTTCATCAAAGTCTTGAAATCTTCTGGTCCCTTCTTCAAGTACTCCGTCTACTTCGTCAACTAACGTCGGAAACAAACACAATAAGCAACACAACAAGGCAAAAGTAAAAGTGCTCTAAAAATGTGAGTTGGACTTTTCTAGGATACCTCTGATCATATGAGGAATGACCTAGGTGATTTCATTGGAAGTGGATCAATGGATACTTCTAAACATTTCAATATGATGGAATCAATGGATTTGATGGATCCACAAGTTGTCCATAGAATGCCATTTTATAAAACTGAGTAAAAGTACCCATTAATTCAGGCATGATTTTAGAAACATATAGAAATTGGTTTCACTGGATTTGGAGTTGAAACGAATATAATATGGATTTTTGAAGTGGACTTATGTGGATAAATGACCTTTTGAAAAGGGTCCGTGAAAAACAAGGACAATAAAAATGTCCAGTGTGGCCTATTAAATAGCACTTGATTTATGGAGTCTGTGGAATTTGAATCATCAAATTTGGAGTTTGTTTGACTTATTTGTGGATTTTACAAATTTACAGAAAAGAAAAAGGAAAAGGAAAGGGTTTTACCCTTATCCAACGCACCGGCGAGAGATAGCCGTGGGCCGGCCCAGCAGCTCAGCTGCGCTGGCGACAGGGGGTGACGTCGAAGACGGCTTCGTGGGAGTGCGCCTTCGCACAGGGGAGGCGGATCCGGCCGAAGCCGTTTCCCCTTAAACGGTGGGGCCCGCCCGCTGGGTCGCTGACGCGCGGGGCCCAACAGCAGGCCGTCTTCAACCTCCCGCGCGCGCTCCGACCGCGGGGAGGACCGGCTCCGGGCGGCGATTGCCGTGGCTACAAAGCATCTCCGGCGACGCTCTGCCCACCGGCGTGCTCAGGGGACCCGGCCGCGTCCAACGGTGTGTGGCACGGTCGCCTAGGAGCACCGGGTCGAGCAGGGTGCTGGCCACAGCGGACGAGGCCGGCGGTGAGATTCGGGCACGACGAGGCAGGCATGGGGAGGAAGGAAAGATGTGCGGGTGAGGCTCCTTCGGGCCATGGGGGTCCTATGGCATGGTTCAAGGGGAAGGAGAGGTTCGGGACGACGCCAATTTTGGGGATGGACGGCGGCTCGGCTCTGGCCACGGGAAGCGACGGAGCGGCTCTGGAGAGGAGGAGAGGGGTCCGGGCGACGTACGGGAGGGATAGAGGGCGAAGGGGATCCAGAGAGAGGCCTCAGGCGGCTTTATACGACGAGGCGATGGTGCACCATGGACGCAGCTCACGGCCGCGGCCCGGGCATCGCCAGAGGCCAAACGGGCGCTCTGGTGCGTGCCTGGGGTGCTCGTGGGCGTGGTCCATGGCCCTCTTAGGGGAGAGGAGAAGGAGAGCGAGCTCGAGGAGGTCCCGCACGAGTGTGGCGACTGGCGGATGCGAGCGACGCTTGGGCACGCATGTCAGAGGTCGCCGGAGAGAGAAGGAGGAGGCGGCCGACCGTCTTGCGTGTCCCGGACGCTGAGGCGGCCTCAGGGGACAAAAGGGGGGAGGCCCTAGGTGGTCAGAAGCCTCGGGCAGGACGCGGCTACAGTGCCCTGGTACACTGTAGCGCGCTCCAGAGCACACATATGGCTGGCATTGGCATATTTTTGGCGCCCAGGGCATGGCCACTAGTGTCTAGGGGGTCAGGGGAGGAGTAAACAAAATTGGGTGGTGGCCTTGGGTGCCCTGGTGAGCCAGTAGGAGAGTAGAGAGGTAGAAGAAGAGGGAGAGAGGGGCTGTCCAGGGGGGTAAATGGGGGTATTTTACCCCTCAATCATTGAGCAATGGCCAGGGAGAGTTACTGGAGGTAGGAGAGGACTAGGAGGAGCTGTGGTAAAAAGTTGAGCTCAAGGAGATTAGTGGAAGAGGTCAAAATGATGATTTTGGAAAAATGGCAGAAGGTGTTTGATGTTTGTTTGGGTAAGCAAATGAACTCCATTTGGTATGAGGCTCCACAGGGTGAAATGGCACATGTAATTAGGGTCTTCCACCAATTTGGAGTTCATTTGGGCTAAGTGGCCAATGTAACTTTGGTAAACCCTAGAAATCAACAGAAATGGTTTTACCAAGATTTAGTCATGCAAATCAATTCTCCTTGATGCACCACTTGGTGTAGTGTCATCATTTGAGGATTTAAACATGCTCACAAAAGTTGGGGTCAAGGAGAAAAAGTTGGCAGTACAAACTTGTTCAAATTTGATTCTGGTCAGAGAGGGTTTTGGGGTACTTTGATCAATATAAAATTCTCTCCAACTTGTGCCATTTGGTCTAGATGCATTATTAAACCATTTGAGAGTGTGCACCAAGTTTGAGAGCATTTGGACATGTTTGACAGTGCAAAGCTGTTCAAACTTGAAAAAGGACACTAATGGTTTTGAGAGGGTTTGATGGGGTTATACTATTCTCCATGACATGATACTTGGCAAGATCATCCAACATGTCATATGTGACATGCTAGGATTTTCTTGGATTTTTATGAAAATATTTCCTGTAGAAATATTTCAAATCCTTGAAATGAGCAGAAATGGTTTTGGGAGGTTTTGTCCAATATTTTGATCATGACCATGTGTTGAAACTCATATATATGGAAAATATATGTCCACTGAGTTTCCCTGATTTTTCTCAAATATTTTTAAAGCTTAAAAATAATTTTAACCTATTTAAGACCATTTCTGGCCTTAAGAAAAAAGCCTTTAGATAAAATAGGAAAATAACTTTTAAAATTATATTTTTGTGGTTTTTGGTTATCCTATATCTAATAGGTTTCAAATATACCTTTGAAATATTTTTTCTACCCTTAATTAAGTATTTGCAGTGCAAACCTCAATCCAGGGGTTTTTGGAAAACTAATTTTTGAAAATACTTTTTGGCCAAATTATTTTTGTAAGAAAATAATATATTGCTCTATACACATGGCATGATCATTGGGAAAAAGGTTTTGGGATCAAGGAGAAGGAGTATAAGAGTTGGAGGATTTATTTGATTTTAGAGCACTTGCAAACAACACACAAAAATCAAATCAAGCAAAGTCCAAAACACTCAAAAGTTTTTGTCAAACCACATTTTATCATGATCTATTAGCTTAAGTGTTGTGGCATGAAAATCAGGGTGTGACAACAAGTGCGGAAGAAACTGGATCGAGGAGCTGCCGGTGGTTCTTTGGTCGATCAGGACGACGCCAAATCGAGCCACTGGCCAAACACCTTTCGCTCTTGTCTATGGAGCAGAGGAAGTTATCCCCACGGAACTCGTATACGGGTCACCTCGAGTGCTCGCTTATGATGAGCTTGAGCAAGAGCATCTGCGACAAGATGACACGCTGCTCCTTGAGGAAGACCGTCTTCAGGCTGCTGTGCGAGCTGCTCGCTACCAGCAAGCTTTGCGCCGCTACCATAGCCGCAAAGTTAATGCCAGAAGTCTCGAGGAAGGCGACCTTGTTCTTCGGCGCGTTCATTCCGCCAAGAATTCCAACAAGTTGACGCCGAAGTGGGAAGGCCCTTATCGGGTGAAACGAGTCACTAGGCCTGGCGCTGTCCGCCTTGAGACCGAAGATGGCATTCTGGTGAGCAACTCCTGGAACATCGAGCATCTTCGTAAGTTTTACCCGTAAGGCGCGGTTGTTGGACCCTGTTCCGACAACCACCCTTTTGTACAAGTCTTGCCGCTGTTGCATGTAATCCTTTGTACAAAGCCAGGCGCAGACCCTGAGCATAAGTGAAGCATTGGCGCCCTAAGTTATAGCATGCATGCTGTGTCGAGTCTCGTCCTTGGTTAGGGTTGATAGTGTTTAGCAGCGGCTAACCCCTAACTTAGAGGTCGAGTGTGCATCCCTTTGCCGTTCTTTTCGTTTCCCTTGGTTCGCAGGGCTCGCATATCCTGGCCGGACCACTTGAGGACGAAAAAGAGAAGGAGGACGGACCAGCATCTGGATCCCGGCAAGCCAGTCCCGGCAAGCCAGTGTTGCCGGGGGATGCAAGTACAAAGATTCACCCACGGCAAACTAGAGTTTCCTGGGGGCTGCAATCTCAGATAAGTTTTTCATCCCCTATCATGCATTCTCTTATGGACTGAGGTATGTGAAACCTCGTTTCTTCCTAAAAGCTACCATGCTCCCCTACCTCTAGGCCCTAGGACTCGTTCCTGGGGCCAGGTTTGGTCGTAGTCGCGGCAGCAAAGGAACGAAACGAGGAGCCTGAACCCGCCTCATCCCTGCCTCCGCCAAAAGCGTGAGAAAGGTCGAGCAACGTGGGAAGAAGGCAGGGCCTGCTGCCGGGAAAAGAAGTGTCTATCTTAAAGATATAAAGGATTCGCTCCTTGACGTGGGTTCCACCCACAATACAAGTGACCCGGCAAGCATCCCCTTTTCATAAAAAAGCATTCCACTCAGGAACAGTTCATGGAGAATGAAAAACATGAATGATGGGATTACAAGATTTAAATGCAGCTAAGGCCCGAGGGCTTACAAATTAAAAAGAGATAAGGTGCCCGTAATCCCTTGTTTGTCCCTCTCTTCAGGTGGTAGGGCAAGGAGGCGAAAAGGGCAAAAGGGGCGCCTAGGCGAGCTACGGGAAGCAGAAGACACCAAGAGAACATCTCGGTGGTCGTCCAAAGGCTGGATGGTGATGGCGGCGCCGGAGGCAGGGCTCGAAGACGAGGCGGCAGGACATCAGCACGCTATCGAGGGCGTCGTGCCCTCGTACTCTGAGTTGACGGCCTTGCCGCCTGCCCTCTTCCTCTTCCGCAGCCTCCCTACGCCAGCCGCCCAAGGAGACGACCCCGAGAAGCTCAAGGAGCCGGCGACACGGATGATGGGGTCGCCGGTGCCACACGAAGCGGCGCCCGACACCTAGTCGGACCCGTCATCCTGCCGCCCGCTACCCTCGTCGTCGCTGCCGCTGTCCTCCTCGTCACTCTCGCCCGAGGAGGAGTCTTCGCTATCGGAGGAGCTCTCCACGCAGCACCTTGCCCGAGTCCCGAAGCACCCAAAGAACTTGACGGAGAGGAGACCGCCCTCCATCAGCTTAGAATGGAGGGTGAGCCCTGCGGTCAAGTTGTGGATACGGACGAACGTCTTCCACCCTCGACCAAGATACATCACATTAGGGGTCGGGAAATCAACGCGGACTCGCGTACCGCTGATCCCACAGCCCCTCATGTGCAACCTCAAGGTCTCGGGCGGATCCAACTCCATCTCGCTCGCAAATGGAGTCGGGAGACGAAGGCGACGACGAGGCGGCCGACGTAGCCTGACGAACAACTCGCAAGGGTCGTCCCCAATATGGCCCGCCATGGGAAGAGGAGCCGCTGGCGGGGGCGAGGCCGGCAAGCCGCCTCGTCCATCTCTTCCCCGAGCGCCTCGTCCTCGCCCTCGACCTCGCCCTCGGCCTCGCCCCCTCCCTCTTCCCCTTGCGGCTGGCTCTGCCACCACGGGTGCGGGGGAAGGAGGGACGCGTTTTCTAGAGGCAACCCTCGTCGCCACCGTTGAAGGACCAGGGTTCCCTTTCTCCATGGCGAATGAGAGAGAGGGGAGCAGAAGCTGAAGGAAAGAGGAGATGAAGGAATGCGGGTTTCCGCCCCCTCCCGCTCCTTATAAAGGAGCGGGGTGGGGGCTCGGCCTCCCCGCTTAGCCAATCAAGACACGGAAGGAACAGGGAATCGGGACCGACCCGCTGCCTCGACCCGTGACGGCCCTGATTCCCGCCTCCACCGTTCGCCACCCCAAGCGCATGGAAGCCGCGTGGTGGGCGTACAGAACTGAGGCGACGGATGAGGCGACCTCTCCCCACCCCATGATCGTGGGGAGTGGATGCCTCGAAGACCACGCCTCCACGCCTCCCTCCGTTTATGGGAAAGACGCGAACCGCCAGGAGGCGGACGCTTTGCCTTTCCGAATAAAGAAACCACCCACGACCTCTCCCTCGACACCGCAATTGACGCGTGCCGTCCGGGGAGGGCGCGGTGGATGCGGGGTAAGATGCGACATGACCCAGGCCGCGCGTGCCCGTGCCCTGTTTTGGGCCGGCCCAATAGCGCTCGGCACCGTGTATGGCCCAGGCCCGGGGGCTCCTGTCGGTGTACTAGAGTAGGGGTACCCTAGTATCCCAAACTTGTGCACGGGCAGTCGCAGCGCCCCGCGGCAAGGCTTGCCGGGTGACCGCCTAGGACCTCTGAGGTTCCTTTGGAACCATTCAAGAACAAAGTATTTAAGCCAAGGAGACAAGTCCCCGGCAAGAGGAGCTTGCCGGGAAGGCCACCCAAGGCACAAGACCCCGGCAAGAGAAGCTTGCCGGGAAGGCCAACCAAGGCATCCCAAGCTACTTACCGCCACGCGCCACGCGTCCCGGAAGGGCCCGGCGAGCGACAAGCTCCCGGACGCAACAAGACCACGGCCGCGGCAAGGCGTTTGCCGCGGCAAGCAACCACTCTGTACCTGCGCTCCAGCTCACCCACCAACGTGTCGCTCTGAGGCACTTCCAGGCATACGTGGCGGGAGGCTGTGCAGCCAGGGGTGCACCGTGGCAAGCGGCGCTGACAAGATCGCCATCATGGCGAGCGGTGGCGCCCCTAACGGTCCCTTTTCTGCACTGTTTGGGCGACACAGATGGGCATTTAATGCCCTTGTCCCCTGCCGTCAGAGTTAGGTATGATACACTGTGTAGGTAGCTGTACCTACCGCAGCACCTTTCCATTTTCGCCCTTGCCTACATTGCCACCTGTTGGGGACCCCTTGAGCACATAAAAGGAGGCCCATGCACAACGTAGGGGGGGGACGAACAGTAGAACACTCACGCTCGGTCTTGTTAGCTGCTGGTGTGTACTGTAGCACTCAGCGCTCCCGAGCAAGAACTCAATACAATCCACAAAGCAGCAGTAGGAGTATTATCTCTCCGGAGAGCTCCGAAGCTGGGTAAAAACCGCTCGCGTGCCTCGCCTCCATCTGCTCTTCACGCGACCTCCGCCCCCCGTCGAACCGAGAAGGGGCTCCGTCCCCATAGGTGATCGCGGAGTCAGATTTCCCCGACAGGTAGTGCAGTATATATCGTTCTGGCTATATGAGACCGAATGAATTGCTTCACGTCCACCACGTGGGCGAGGGTCGAGGGGCGAGGGAGAGTGCTACATACGGAGCAAAATGAGTGAATCTACACTCTAAAATACGTCTATATACATCAGTATTTGGAGTATGTACTAGTAGTTCATATTGAAATCTACTAAAGGACATATATATTCCAAACAATATGATATAATCTTTATAACCAAGGTAGTAGGGATGAGGAGTAAACAGAGGGAGTAGTAAATTTTTCTCCTCGTCCTGTGAGCCACCGTGCACATGGGCGAGGGAGACCGCGTACTAAGCAAGCTTCTCCTCGTTCTGCGAGTTGACGGGACACATCGAAAGTACTCCAGTTTATAGAGCCTTGCCTCTAAGGTATGCCCCACATGGTTTGCCTCTTTTTTTAACATAACACGTCAAGTCGCAATTTGTTTGTTCACCCGTGCTAGACGATCCTCCCTCCTCCAAGTGGACAACCAGTACACGTGCCAAATTACCACGTGGGCTGCCTTTTCATACAGAAATGAGCTCCACCGTGTACCCACGCGGGTGTGGTTGGGAAAGAGACGGGAGTACGTGCGCCGTGCATGCACCTCTTCTCTTCGTGCACGCCCCCCACCTACGTGGGTGTGTGTGAGAGATACAAACCGTGTTCGTGAGTGTTTTTTGTTTTTGGGAGGGGGTGGGGTGGGGGTTGATTTCGTGAATTATTTGTGGGAATATGTGTCGATGACATCTCAAAAAAAAATTTGCATGCAATGTGTGTGAAATGGAGGCCTATCCATATCATACATAGTGGGTCGGGCAATCCATGAGAAGAGAGGGAGGGGTCATAGCTATCGATAGAGTCGAAGAGAGGATCAAGTGGGTGGGTGCGAGATCGATGAAGAGAGCCATCAAAATTGTGTGTGTGTGCAAGTCAAAGATATAGGGCGACTGGCCTACCGGAACGTTAGAGGGCACATGTCAAGTTTGTGTGTGGCAGGGAGACATGACTAGAGTGCATTAGTGTGTGTGTGGGGGGGGGAGGGGGGTGGGGGGAGGGGTAGGCAGATGCCTAACTATAGAGGTAGAACGACTCGTATATGTGTTGAGAAGGAGAGACCAACCTATGTCTTGAGGGAGATCGGTCGACATCCATACATAACTGAAGGATGGGAAATATGATGGGACAAAGAGAGAGAGAGAGAGAGAGAGAGAGAGAGAGAGAGAGAGAGAGAGGAGAGAGGGAGGGAGAGGGAGGGAGAGGGGTAGAGTGCTGGATGGGTGATGGAGTTGCTTCTCGAAGATGGTGGGAGAGGCCTACTAGACAAACTAAGGGTGTAACTGCAATGTTATCAATAAGAGTGGGGATGTGTTTCTGTATGTGCCTGTGCGTGATAGATCTGTCGGGACGCATCCATGGATGATGAAGGGGAACCATGTATTTGGTAAGCAAACCTAACTAGATCGGTAGATCAACTGTTGTTTGTCGGAGGAAGGGAGAGACACAACTAATGAGGTAGATCGATTGACGTGTGGGTAAAAATGAGTTATAAGGACCTAGCTAGCTATATGTATAGCGAGATATCGGTCGGTGTACGTCCATTTGTTAGAGGCAAATAAGGCCCAGCGAGACGGATAGACAGAGAGAATGGAGCTAGTAGGTGGTGCGAGAGGCCCAACTACTAGCTAGATAGGGGGAGGAGTGTGCGGTTGTGAGATCGATGAAAAGAGGGGCGAGAGTTTACATGTGTGTCTAACCGTATGAGAGACACGAGGCAAGGAAACATAAAGGAGGAGATTGAAGGTGTGTGTGTATGTTGTAGGCAGGCATCGCTGGAGAGGTTTATCGATCGGTGTGTGTCGGAAAGGAGTTGTGGAGACTCTGGGAGAACGACCTAAAGAAAAAATTGAATGTACCCGGTGGATAGAATGCTGAGGGAGGGGGAGGGCGAGGAGGGCGTGTGCATGCACGAGAGAAAGTTAGTGGTAGCTACAAAGGTTAGAGGATTGTGTGGGTGTAAGAGACTAACAAAGATCATAATTTGATATGAAAGCGGATTCATATATTTGACTAGGAGATCATAGTGTTTTAAACATTGCATGTATGAATATAGCGGTGATACACGTGCTGTGCACATGTTATACCATAATGTGATAATGCATGGAGTTTGCAACTCACAGCTAAATGCCGAACAATCTAAACCATACTATACATCAAACAATCTCACATTTTATTTGAATTTGTGATAATGTGTGGCGATTGCAGCTTACAACTAAATATCGAACAATCTAAACAATACTATATTTCGAACATTCTCACATTTTATTTGAATTTGTGGTAATGTGTGGTGTTTGCAACTCACATCTAAATACTTGTAGGCGTAGGGGGCGGGGCACCATACATAATGTGATAAACACATTATACATATGAGACATGGTTTAGATTATGAAGATCTAGCTAGAGCTAGAAATGTAATGTGATTTGAAATCAAAATAAAGTGGATTCAAAAAATCTAGTTCGAGTTCATATAGTACACATAGTTCATGTAACTCGAGACTAATCATTTGGTGTGCTGTGAAGATAATACACAAACGATGGTTTAACTTGACAATAATGATGATTGTAGATCTTATTAAAACAGAGAAACGAATTCAAATGCTTTGACTTCACAACAATCATTACTGTAGATCTTATTCAAATAGAGAAACAAATTCAAATTTAGTTCATACTGAAACGGTAGTATATACGTTTGAAATGCATACTAAAACGTTCATTTGATTAGTAGGTTGCATGCATTATACACATAGCGAAATATTTTAATTAAACATAACATGAATTCAGAGTTTTGAATGACATTTGTAGTGCGCATTGATTTGGTACAGTACATGTTAGGCTTGTCCGGAAATTTCAACCCGTGCCTTGTTAGCCCGAAATATTTAAGATATATCTTTGTCTCCTTGTGCTCCGACAACTCCCTCCATCTCAACCCGCGCCTTGCTATTCTGAAATTACAACATGTGCGAAAACTCCCACCTCCTGTGAAATCCCGACACGCGAAATGCCCGTGGTACACCTGAACCGAAAGAACCGCCTCAAATCGGTGGGGGTACTTTCGTAACTTACCCCACATTTTGGACAAGCGCGTCTCTAAGCCATGGTTCCCCACTGCCATCCCATCCGCCCACCCATTCGTCCACCGAGGCCGCAAAAACCCGCGATGAAACCCCATACCCTGCTCCGTCCGCCACCCAGCCGGAGCCTCTTCCCCGACGACGTCGTCCACAAAAACACCTCGACGTCCCTCATCCACCATACCAATGAGTATCCGTCTTCGATCTCATCGTCCTGCCGGTTCAGCCACCCCGTCCTCCACCTCCAAGGAGCTTCCCCGACGTTCCCCTCGTCTTTCGCGCCACCTCCATTCCCACACTGCCGTCTTCACCTGCACCACCTGAAGAGCATCATCATCACCGTTTCCTCGGATGAAGCTGCGGCCTAATCGGTGCCACCAAAGAGGTTGTACACTAATCGCCGCATTTTCTTCTTGATTCGATCTCATTGTGCTGTCGGCGCTCGGTCCCGAGCCGACACGGTAGTATCTCCTATGGTTTGTAGAGCGAGTGAATGAAACGCTATCTTCTTATGAGCGGAGATAGAGAGCTATGTCACAATCAATAAGTGAGATGTTGTGGGCGAGGAATCTTCTATCACAATAGAGGTCTTCTTTTCAAATTTAAGGACTAGCTTCTTCCTCAATGCGGCTCCATCCACGGCGGCGTCACCGGCCACTTCCTCCACGGCGTCGCTCCCTCGGCGGCGACGTCCACATCAGTAGGAGCTGCTGCTGCTTTAGCTCTCCCTCGCGCTGCTTCTCTGCTCTTGCTCTCGGTCCCCCGCCTGGTATGCTCTTGCTATTGCTCTTGCTCGCGCTGCTGCTCTCGCTCTTGCTCTTGCTTGCGATGCTGCTACGATTTAGCTACACTTCAGTCGACAGAATCGACTTTTGGGTCGTTCGATTTTCAGGGGGTGGGGGGGCTCGCCAGGGTGAAGGAAGAACCATCCACAGCAGGGAGGGGGGCTCGCCGGAGAGGTACCTCACTATCTATCTTAGGGTTCAGGATGGGGGCGGTGGTCGCCGGCGGTGGCGGGGCGTTGGCGGGGCGGTGGCGTGGGGATCGCCGGAGAAAAAGCTCGGCACGGGAGGGGGGGCTAGAGGGATGGTCGGGGCGGCGGCGGACCGGCGGTGGGGAGTGTTTTCGGGGCGGGCGGGGCGGCGCACCACCAGCTGCGGGCGGCGGGGGGTTGCTGTTTGGCCGGTGGTGGCTGGCGGCTCAGGGGGTGGAGGTTGTAGATGAACCGTGTACCTTTGATTTTGTATCCAACAGCTGCAAAATCGACTGACCAGAGATGAAAAAGTCAGTCGACCGACGTGTAGCCTCACCTTGCTAGTGTGTTCAGTTTTGACAGCAAAATTCAGTTTCCACAGCAAAATTCAGTTTCGACCGTTAAGTTCAGTTTCGACAGTTAAGTTCAGTTTCGACAGTTAAGTTCAGAGATGAGCGGCTGATGTATTTTACATCTAGCACTTTGTGGTTATGTATTTTACGTCATGTATTGGAGATGCTATTAGAATTCCACTCAGGTTAATGTTGTTCGTTGTCTCTCTTGTCCTGCTTCAGCCTCGGCGTCGTAGAACTCACCGGAGCTGCTCCAACGACGATACCCTCCATCACAGTGGAGCAGTACCTTGGGCTCCATCTCCAGACGCCTAAGATCTTCTTCCCCTCCTCCGACAGCCAAGTCAGCCGGAGCATCCTCACCAGCCAACCCAATCACGCTGAGATCGTCATGGCTTCGCCAAAGAGGTTGTACACTTGTTGCATCTCTTTTTTACTCTACATGTTATATATATTGTCCACTGAGCACTCGTAGTAACGGGAAATACGATTATTTTATCCTACTATATGACAAGCAGTGAGGTACCAGGCAACTTAGCTATCCGTGATGGACTCTCTTGAACGCCATCATTATTTATCTCTGTGCGTTTGAGCCATGCATTTGTCGATGGGCCCGGGAGTTGAGCTAGTATGGCAGTTGCCTGGGTCCAAAGTAATAGAAGTAGCACAAAAACATTTTTTAGTGTAGGATTTTCCTTGCTCAAGCCTGCCTACTAGAATCGCCAGTGCTTGAAAGGAAAAGTGAATGAAAAACATCGGAATTGGAAAGTTTCCTATGGTACTACTATTCATGAATTTGGTGCAAAGGAATGGAGCAAAGGAAAACTGTAGGATTTGTTCCTTTAGTGTCTCCTTGAAAGAAAAGCCATAGGAATTCTAATTTCCACTTCTCCTCATTTTCATATTACTATTCATCAAGCACAAGACTAAGAGATAGTAGCATAATAGCATTATAACCGTACAATTTCTTGTGGTTTGAGTTAATCTCACCATGCTTTTTTTGCATCCTGTGTTCTTCCAATTGTTGTGAATCAAACACCCAGATTGGCATAAACCCTGTGTTTTTAAATTCACTGTTTTGCACGTGCATTCCTATACTATCCTGTCTATTTCCTATCCCTGCATTGTTAGAATCCTCAAATTCAAACAAGCCCTTACTCAATTACTTCTGTTACAGATATGTGTCAAACAAAACCTTGTGTGGTTTGTCCTGCTCCTGCGGCGCTGTGTTCCACCCTAGCTCAGCTGCTCCAACGATGGAAGGGTTCACCACAGCAGGGATCTGCTCTCCAGACTGTGTTTCGCCGCCTCAGATCTTCTTCCCGGCCGCCGGCAGCCACGGCAACTGCATTACCATCATCAACTGAGCAGATGACCTTGAGGACTACACGGGTCCGCAAGAGAGGTTGCACTCTTCCGTCTCTGCTTACGATATGCGTCGCTTAATATGATGACATGCTACATTATCGTCGTGTTCACCTATTAGACTCCGAGTCAGGTCCAAACTAATGCTGAAACTTGAGTTTTTTAAATGGTTGTGGGGTACATATTGGGGAAGCTATCAATACTATCTGTCTACTATCTGGTTAATCTCCGGTGTCTACTATGAGTTTCATGTTGGGTGCAAACAAACATTAAAGGATCCATTATCTGTATTTTTAAATAAAGCTATTATCAGCCTGCTATCATTGGTTTTGGGTCTATCCACAGTTTGCTACCATCACTCTGGATTTGTGCATGCACTCCTTAGATAATCTCACTATGTTTTATTCCTATGCATGCCAGTTATTGTACACAATGGAACTGATCATGTAGAGCAAATTTCATGCAGATGTTGTTCCATGGTGGGCGCAAAGGCAACCCCCCTCCACCCATTTCGGATTGTAATCAAGAGGAAGATAACTGTTCTCAGGGGGATTCAAAAGGAGAAGACCACTCCTATTTACCCCATGAGGTCTTCGCTCTAACATGGCATGCTGATGTTGGTAATATCATGCATATGGTGCCTTGCATTGCTTACTGTATACATTAAAGATGTCATCTGCTTAGTTTAGACATGCTTTGTGTCAATGCCATCTGTTTAGTTTCTTTATCGTATATGTGAATCATGCAATGCCATCATGTCTAGCCAGGCATCATATATGTGAATTTTGCAATGCCGCCCTGGTTAGCCAGTCATCTTATATGTGAATTATATCATGCCATCATTTTTTTATTACATGTTAAATTTGTCAACAATTTTAGTACATTCAATTACTCTTCCTGTGCATCAGCCATTCGACACGGTCATGGAAAAATCTGGAGTGGAAACAAGGTCTTCGGAGCAGACAATGCTATCTGACGAAGCGCATGTCTTGCTGGTTACCGATAGCTCCTTAGAGGAGGATTCAGAGACAGATGACCAGTCATATCCCCCCCGAGGTGCATGCCCTAACTTGGCAGGGTTATGTTGCTCATATCGTGCGTATGGTATCTAGCATTGCTATGTCATTTGCTTAGTTTAGACATGCTTTGTGTGAATGCCACCTGTTTAGTGTCTAATTACCATATATGTGAATTATGCAATGCCATCTTGTTGCAAGACATTATATATGTGAATTATGCAATGTTATCTTGTTGCAAGGCATTATGTATGTGAATTATGCAATGCCATGCTGTTTAGGCAAGCGTCATATATGTGAATTATATCATGCCGTCCTTTTTTTGTATTTCTCATTGCTTTTGTCGATAATGTTTGTATATTCAACTGCTCTTCCTGTACATCAGCCATTTGAGTTGGTGATGGAGAAATCTGGAGTGAAAACAAGGTCTTCAGAGCAGACAATGCTACCTACTGAAGCAGATATCTTGCTAGTTACATATAGCTCTTCAGAGGAGGATTCAGAGGCAGATGACCAGTCCTATTATCCCCCTGAGGTGTATGCTCAAACTTGGCAGGGTTATATTACTCATATAATGCATATGTTGTATTGCAATGCTTAGTTTTTACATCATATACACAATACTGAATGCCATCTCCTTAGTTGACACATCATATATGCGATTGCCCTCTGCTCACTTCCTTAGTATATAAATCATATATTTGAAATATGTCATGCCATGATGTTTACATTTTTTTAGAAAAGGAGGATGACCCCCGGCCTCTGCATCTGGGTGATGCATACGGCCACCCATGATGTTTAACATGGGCCAAACAGACCGCATTCTGGCCGTAAACGGGCTAGAGTTGGAATCGTCCGTTCATGGGCCGACCATAACGAGCCATCATTAATAGGCCGTATTTGATGACGCTATGAAAACGGCCCAACGTATTAACGGACCACAAACGGGCCGAATGTAACCACGGGCTGGATTTGGCCCACAAGTAGAAAATGACAGTAACGGGCCATAAGTAAATGAATGCTAGAAAATAGCCCAAGAATAAATGGGCTCTGAGAAGGCCGAAAGATAACATGGGTTGGAAACGGCCCAACGGAATAATGGGCCATTAATGGGTATAAAGTGATACACTGTTCTTTACGGGCCAGTTTCACCACGGGCCGTTAATGGGTGTAAAGTGATACACTGTTCATTACGGGCCAGTTTCACCAAGGGCCGTTAATAGGCCAAGAGTTACATAGGGCCTCATATGGGCCGAAAGACGTCATGGTCCATACATGGGCCAGAAGTGAAAACGAGCTGGAATCATATTGGATGGCCCAGATGATGCTACTGGGCCTAATTCAAATAGGGCGTAACGGGCCTTGGGTTAGCGGGTTGTAAATGGGCTATGTGCGAACAGGCCGTTAACATGCTTTCCATGGGCCGGCCTGTCACCTTTTGGCCAAGTCAAATGGGCCGGCCTTTTCACAGGAATGGGTCTCTGTTGGACCATGCCACGTGTCGACGTATCATAGGCGCCTTCTGTACAATGAGTGGATGACATCTGTCCCAGCGATGAGCCGACACGTGTTTCCTCCAGCCAATGATGATTTTACACGTGGAAAATCCCCATTGGTCGGGGCTGTTAACGGGTTATCGGATCCAACACCCGACCCGATAGCTTAACGGTGTTCTGTTACGGTGGATGCCACGTGTCGGTCACCCTTGATGAAAGCACTTCTGTGACGCGCGATTTATCGTCATGGAAGTGGAGACATCCGTGATGATAATTTTGGTAATGTCATGGAACACTTCTACGACAGCACAGGTATGACTATCTTGATTCTGTCATAAAATCGTCATGGATGTACATGCATGACAGAAAACGCGACCTACTTTGACAAACACGTATCATCACGTAAGTGTATTTTTATGTAGTGTAGGGAATTTTTGCAACATCGGTAAACTTTCTATTTTGAAATAGCAACATGTATACTTGCAGAATAAGCATGGTAAAAGCTATCCTTGACATTTTTATTGAAACTAGAGATGCAAAACATTATTCTAGGTAACAGAAAGCAAAAACTAACAAAATAAAATGACGCTCCAAGCAAAAAACATATCATGTGGTGAATAAAAATATAGCTCCAAGTAAAGTTATCGATGAACGAAGACGAAAGAGGGGATGTCATCCGGGGCATCCCCAAGCTTAGGCTCTTGGTTGTCCTTGAATATTACCTTGGGGTGCTGAGGGAGTCCTGGATTAGGGGGTGTTCGGATAGCCGAACTATACCTTCAGCCGGACTCCAGGACTATGAAGATACAAAGTTGAAGACTTCGTCCCGTTTCCGGAAGGATCTTTTCTTGGCGTGGAAGGCAAGCTAGGTGTGCGGATATTCGAGATCTCCTACCATTGTAACCGACTCTGTGTAACCTTAACCATATCCGGTGTCTATATAAACCGGAGGGTTGTAGTCCGTAGGGCAACCATCATCATACACAATCATACCATAGGCTAGCTTCTAGGGTTTAGCCTCCTTGATCTCGTGGTAGATCCACTCTTGTACTACCCATATCATCAATATTAATCTAGCAGGAGTAGGGTTTTACCTCCATCGAGAGGGCCCGAACCTGGGTAAAATAAATTGTCCCTTGTCTCCTGTTACCATCCGACCTTGACGCATAGTTCGGGACCCCCTACCCGAGATCCGCCGGTTTTGACACCAACAGGTGCCTTGGGAATCCCCAAGCTTATGCTCTTGCCGCTCCTTATTCCATAGTCCATCGAGTCTTTACCCAAAACTTGAAAACTTCTCAACACAAAACTCAACAGAAAACTCATAAGCTCCGTTAGTACAAGAAAATAAAACCACCACTTAGGTACTGTTGTGAACTCATTCTAAATTCATATTGGTGTAATATCTACTGTATTCCAACTTCTCTATGGTTCATACCCTCCTATACTACTCATAGATTCATCAAAATAAGCAAACAACACAATGAAAACAGAATATGTCAAAAACAGAACAGTCTATAGTAATCTGTATCAAACGTATACTTCTGGAACTCCAAAATTCTACTAAAATAGGAAGACCTAGATAATTTTTTTATTGATCTACTGCAATTGGAATCAATATTTTATCACGTTCTGGTGATTTTTAACAATTGTTTTTGTGAGCAGAAAGTTTCTGATTTTTTCAGCAAGATCAAATAACTATCATCCAAGAAGATCCTATAGGTTTTACTTGGCACAAACACTAATTAAAACATAAAACCACATCTAACCAGAGGCTAGATCAAATATTTATTACTAAGCAGAACCAAAAAGAAAGAAACAAAAATAAAATTGGGTTGCCTCCCAACAAGCGCTAACGTTTAACGCCCCTAGCTAGGCATGATGATTTCAATGATGCTCACATAAAAGATAAGAATTGAAACATAAAGAGAGCATTATGAAGAATATGACTAGCACATTTAAGTCTAACCCACTTCCTATGCATAGGGATTTTGTGAGCAAACAACTTATGGGAACAATAATCAATTAGCATAGGAAGGCAAAACAAAGCACAACTTCAAGATTTTCAACACATAGAGAGGAAACTTGATATTATTGCAATTCCTCCAAGCATATATTCCTCCCTCACAATAATTTTCAGTAGCATCATGAATGAATTCAACAATATAACCATCACATAGAGCATTATTCTCATGAATAATAGTGGGAGCAAACTCAACAAAATAACTATCATGTGAAGCATAATCCAATTGAAAATTAAAATCATGATGACAGGTTTCATGGTTATTTTTATTATTTATAGCATAAGTGTCATCACAATAATCATCATAAATAGGAGGCATGCTTTCATAATAAATTTGCTCATCAAATCTTGGGGGATAAAAAGTATCATCTTCCTCAACATAGCATCCCCAAGCTTGTGGCTTTGCATATCATTAGCATCATGGATATTCATAGAATTCATACTAACAACATTGCAATCATGCTCATCATTCACATATTTTATTTCAAGCATTCTATGTAATTCTTAGTACTTGAGCACAATTTTCCTTCCCATCATTTTCACGAAAGACATTAAAAAGATGAAGCATATGAGGCACCCTTAATTCCATTTTTTGTAGTTTTCTTTTATAAACTAAACTAGTGATAAAACAAGAATATAAAAGATTCGATTGCAAGATCTAAAGATATACCTTCAAGCACTCGCCTCCACGGCAACGGTGCCAGAAAAGAGTTTGATGTCTACTACACAACCTTCTTCTTGTAGACGTTGTTGGGCCTCCAAGTGCAGAGGTTTGTAGGACAGTAGCAAATTTCCCTCAAGTGGATGACCTAAGGTTTATCAATCCGTGGGAGGCGTAGGATGAAGATGGTCTCTCTCAAACAACCCTGCAACCAAATAACAAAGAGTCTCTTGTGTCCCCAACACACCCAATACAATGGGAAATTGTATAGGTGCACTAGTTCGGCAAAGAGATGGTGATACAAGTGCAATATGGATGATAGATATGAGTATTTGTAATCTAAAAATATAAAAACAACAAGGTAGCGAGCGGTAAAAGTGAGTGTAAACGGTATTGCAATGCTTCGAAACAAGGCCTGGGATTCATACTTTCGCTAGTGCAAGTTCTCTCAACAATAATAACATAATTGGATCATATAACTATCCCTCAACATGCAACAAAGAGTCACTCCAAAGTCACTAATAGCGGAGAACAAACGAAGAGATTATTGTAGGGTACGAAACCACCTCAAAGTTATTCTTTCTGATCGATCTATTCAAGAGTCCGTAGTAAAATAACACGAAGCTATTCTTTCCGTTCGATCTATCATAGAGTTCGTACTAGAATAACACCTTAGACACAAATCAACCAAAACCCTAATGTCACCTAGATACTCCAATGTCACCTCAAGTATCCGTGGGTATGATTATACGATATGCATCACACAATCTCAGATTCATCTATTCAAACCAACACAAAGTACATCAAAGAGTGCCCCAAAGTTTACATCGGAGAGTCAAGGCGAAAACATGTGCCAACCCCTATGCATAAGTTCACAAGGTTACGGAACACGCAAGTTGATCACCAAAACATACATCAAGTGGATCACGTGAATATCCCATTGTCACCACAGATAAGCCCCACGAAAACCTTCTTTAAATTCTTCCCAGGTGATATTATTTTCATTGGGGTGCATGTGTAGGAAATTCTCCCACCATGATGCAGCTACTCCCGTGAGGTAGTGAGGTGCATAAAGTACCTTCTCATGGTCCGAACACTGTGCAAAAGTTAACTTCCTTTCAATGTCTCGAAGCCAATCATCGGCCTCAAGAGGTCTATCAGTGTGAGAGAACGTTCGGGGACGTGTCTTTTGTAGTTCAAACAACTTGGAATGTTGCTGATATGGTTCACAGTGATTTCCCATATTGATAACATGGTTCATCATTTCTTGATGCTGCTGCTGCCTTTGCTCATAAAGGCGGCATACTTGAGAAAATGATGTTTCACTGCCTTGCTGACTTGACTGCCCCTGTGTGAAATTGTTACTTGTTTGGGTACCATAATTTTCTTCCGGCGAACTTGGCATGGAACGAGTCCAGGGACGAGGCATTTTCCACTCTGGGGTATTTTTGCAGAAATCATGAGAAAAACTGAGTGGCAAAAATAAATAGTTTTGCAAAGGTGGAAAATTTTAAGAACTCCAACATTTTTCAAGAAAATACTTGATTGCGCATGGAGAAGGACCGCTCAGTACATATCTTACACGCAAGCCATAATTATACAATACATCACTCCGGATGTGCGTACACATTCCTGACAGGTTATTTCGGCTAGTGCACTTCCCCGAGTTCCTACATGATGCAGACACAAACTACTTCTCACAAAACCTATATACATATACACATATCATACACACTGGTACATCGCACGGCTGCTAGGCGCACTCAGTCGGAGATGGTAAGAATTTCCCTATGCCTACCGAGGGTAAGACCCAGTGATGCTGGAGACTCAACCTCCTCCTCACTAATAGGCTCCAGGCGTGAAGTACTGGTTTGAGGAACTGGTGTGGGCGCGGTAGGTGGTGCAGCTCTGACTGGAGTAGGAGCAATGACCTGGTCAAACTTGTAGGATCGGAAGTATGTCTAGAGGGGGGTGATTAGACTACTTGACCAAATAAAAACTTAACCTTTTCCCAATTTTATTTCTTGGCAGATTTTAGCAACTTTAGGACAAGTCAAGCAATCATCACAGAATTCAAGCAAGCATGCAAAGAGTATATAGGCAGCGGAAAGTCAAGCATGCAACTTGCAAGAATGTAAAGAGAAGGGTTTGGAGAATTCAAACACAATTGGAGACACGGATGTTTTTCCCGTGGTTCGGATAGGTGGTGCTATCCTATATCCACGTTGATGGAGACTTCAACCCACGAAGGGTAACGGTTGCGCGAGTCCACAGAGGGCTCCACCCATGAAGGGTCCACGAAGAAGTAACCTTGTCTATCCCACCATGGCCATCGCCCACGAAGGACTTGCCTCACTAGCGGTAGATCTTCACAAAGTAGGCGATCTCCTTGCCCTTACAAACTCCTTGGTTCAACTCCACAATCTTGTCGGAGGCTCCCAACTGACACCTAGCCAATCTAGGAGACACCACTCTCCAAGAAGTAACAAATGGTGTGTTGATGATGAACTCCTTGCTCTTGTGCTTCAAATGATAGTCTCCCCAACACTCAACTCTCTCTCACAGGATTTGGATTTGGTAGAAAGAATATTTGAGTGGAAAGCAACTTGGGGAAGGCTAGAGATCAAGATTCATATGGTAGGAATGGAATATCTTGGTCTCAACACATGGGTAGGTGGTTATCTCTCAGAACATATGAGTTGGAAGTGTAGATGTGTTCTGATGGCTCTCTCCATGAGTGACGAGGAGGTGGAGGGGTATATATAGCCTCCACACAAAATCCAACCATTACACACAATTTACCAATCTCGGTGGGACCGAATCAACAAACTCGGTCGGACCGAAATAGTAAACCTAGTGACCGTTAGAGATTTTCGGTGGGACTGACATGCAACTCGGTAGGACCGATACGGTTAGGGTTAGGGCATAACGTAATCTCGGTGAGACCGATTACACAAACTCGGTGAGACCGATTTGGTAATTAGCTAACCAGAGAGTTGGTCAGGCAAACTCGGTGGGACCGATTTGCTCTTTCGGTGAGACCGAAAAGTTACAAAAGGGAAACAGAGAGTTTGCATTGCAATCTCGGTGGGACCGGTCCACTCTTTCGGTGAGACCGAAAAGTTACGAAAAGGAAACAGAGAAATTGCAATCCCATCTCGGTGAGACCGAGATCCCTATCGGTAGAACCGATTTGCTAGGGTTTGGCAGTGGCTTATGACATTTGAAACTCGGTGGTGCTGGATAGAAAGAATCGGTAGGACCGAGTTTGGCTTAGGGTTTAGGTCATATGTGGATATGGGAAAGTAGCTGAGGATTTTGGAGCATATCATTAAGCACATGAAGCAAAAGGCTCATTAAGCAACACCTCATCCCTCCTTGATAGTATTGGCTTTTCCTATGGACTCAATGTGATCTTGGATCACTAAAATGTAAAATGAAGAGTCTTGAGCTTTTGAGCTTGAGACAATCCTTTGTCCTTAGCATTTTGAGGGTTCCACTTTCACCATCCGTGCCATGCCAATCATTGAGCTTTCCTAAAATAATTGTCTTGAAATAGCATTAGCTCAATGAGCTATATGTTGTTATGAATTACCAAAACCACCTAGGGATAGTTGCACTTTCAATCTCCCCCTTTTTGGTAATTCATGACAACATATCGATCAAAGCTTCGACAAATGATAATAAGAATGAATTATATCGTCGCTTTGAGAAGTATGTGATAAGTAAGAGCTCCCCCTAAATTTGTGCATATTTAAAATTTGCTTTGGACTGCAAATGCACAAAGAGTTAGAATCATGGGTTACTCTTCCATGTCACGTACATCTTGGTGGAGCGCTCAAAATGATAAGAATGAAATACATGCACTCATCACCAAGAAAAGTGAATGATCACATAGGATAGATAAGATATATCAAGCATGCATAAGTGTAGCTTATGATCAAACACATGATCATCAATGTCTCACAAGCATATCAAAGTATCTCGACCAAAAGCAAACAAAGTTTGAAAAACCACCAAATAAAGCAAGAGAGAATAAAAGCAACACACTCTCTCTCGAAGCCTATGATCTATACATTTTTCTCCCCCTTTGGCAACAAGTTACCAAAAAGTTCCTAGAAAATGCATAGTGCTAGATCGACACTCAGGCTTGATCTTCTGTTGGTGGTGGAGTCTGGATCACTCCAAGGACGAAGGCTTCAGTAGACGTGGTTGGAGTTGGAGCTGAAGTAGATGCTGGAGCTGGTTGGGCTGGTGCTGTGGCTGGAGCTGAGGTGGTGGCTCTTGTGTCAGGAACTGGCACTGCAGACGACCTCTGGGCTCGTGGCACTCTGGCAAATGCATCAGTGGTAGTCTTCCCTTTCCTCTCCTGCATGTCATCTTGAAGTTGCTCCACTGCCGACTGGATCTCTGTCACTTTGACATCCAACTCATAGAATTTTTGTTCTACGATCCTCTCTAAGCTCTCCTGATTCTTAGTGAGGGTGGCCAGTCCTTTCTCTATCCTCAGGGTGGATGCAATCAAGTAACTGAGCTGCTCTTGCTTGGTTTTCAAGAAGTATTCAGATGCCTCCTCTTGAGTTGGCATCTTTGCAGCTTTCTCCTTCCTTGCCTTCTCCTTCTGTGCTTGTGCATGGGCTGAAGATGGTTCATCCTTGTTCATCACAACTTCATTATCTTCAAAATCTGGATGAATAGGCAAATGTTCCTTGTCCAAGAGGTATGTGCATGTGCCCATCTTGGAGTTAATCAGCTCCTGGATCTGAGGGGCATATCCACAGCTCCTCTTCTGGTCTGCTGCAGTCCTCTTGATTGTTTCTACCATGAGGCTCATGACTTTGAATTTTTGTGGCACATCAAAAATATGAAGCAAGTTGATTGCATGGCCTCTGATCATCTTGTGATCACCTGACTTGGGAAACAAGGTGTGCCTCAGTATCCAATTTATGGTTTGGCAATCCTGACAGAAGATAGTGTACTGATCCAAACTTGAAAGTGTCAAGTGCCTTGTTTGGGATCTCCTTGTACATGTTGGACATAGAGTTGTGGTCCATCTTCTTCTTGGCATATATATCTAGGTCATCCTCATGCTCCTCTGGGGCATTGATGAGCTGTGCCCACTCAGCAATTGTTTATTGGTACCTCGTACCTTCAGACATCCATACAATTATGCCATCTGGATAAAAGTGTGCTGTGGAGTAGAACTGCATGATCAACTCTTCATTCCACTTTGTGAGCTTCTACCCAACAAAGTCAGCTACTCCACAAGCCTTGAAGCTGTATTGCACTCCAGGATAGTGCTCTTCATTGTCCTTGATGTATTCCCAGTCGACCCATCTCATGTCACACACAATGGGCTTCTTATCCAATAAGACTGTCTCATAGAAGTCCTGCTGTTCCTTAGTGTGAAACCTGTAGTCAACAGCAGTTCTCCTCCTGGTAGCATATGGATCTTCTGCTCTCCACTTTCTCAGCCCTGAGTCTCTTATGATCTTCATATCCTCAGCCACAGGATGAGCATCATTGTGGTCTGGGATCTTGGGCTTCAACTTTCTGAGAACTTGGCCTTCCTCTTCTTCTGCAGTGTTAGGCACTGGGGCCTTGTTCTTTTCAGCAGCTGGGATGCTCCTTGTATTTCTCTTCGGAGCTGTCTTGGCCTTTGATGCAGTCTTGGGCTTGGATACCGTAGCCCCTGATTTGATTGCATCACCCATTAGCTTGGGTGCCTTAGGTGCTGGTGCAACAACCTCTTCTTCTTCTTCCTCATCAGAAGAATGTTGTTCAAATTCAGCCATGGGATCAACTTTCTTGCACCATCTGCCTCTTTTCCTTTCCTTCTTCCCTTCAGCAGCAACTGGCTATTTTGGGTGCAGGCTTCACAGGAATCTTTGTTGAGGTTCTGGCCTTTGGCATAGGCTGCCTGCCTGCTGACCTTTTAATTTTCATCCCTGGCTTGATGGCTGCAGCTGAGCCATACTCCTTTTTGAGCACAACTCTCTTGGAAGTAGCTTCTTCTTCTGCCACATAGTCCTCATCCTCTGATTCTGAGGTTCTTTTCTTCCTATGTCTGGTGGCAGCTTTTGGCAAGTTACTGGGAGTGCTCCTGCTGCCTTCATCTGATGAGCTGGAGGGACTAGTGCCCTCACTCATGTGCTCTGGCTGTTCTGACACGTTCTGGCTATCACTCTGATCTGACATGATGAACAAGCTGACTGCTGACCCTGTGAATGGTTTATAGATGAGGTAGAGTGGATAAGCATCACAAAATGCAGAGATTTTTGCAAAAGAATGATCCAAAATCTTAGTTTTAGTTTCCCACAGAAATCATTTCGGATCTACCGATTTTTAAACTCGGTGATACCGAAGCAGTTTTGGAACCTAAACTAGTGAACTCGATCAGACCGAGTCACAGTTCGGTGGCACCGATACTGCTAGGGTCTCACAAAGTTCCAAAATCAGTCACATCGATTAGTAATACTCGGTCGGACCGAGTCTCACTTGTGCAATGGCATGAGCCAAATCGGTGGGACCGAGTTTTTCAACTTGGTAGGTCCGAGATGGTTTCGGCGGAAACCTAACCCTAAAATTTCAAATCAAACCTATTCTACGGATCACATTGACTGGATTGGAGTGTTTCAAACATGGCTAGAAGCAATATGATCACAATGTGCTAGGAATCGGATTGGAAATAGCACAAAGATCGAGTCCATACCCTAGTTCGGCGAAGACTCGCTACGGCGGCAACGCCGGGGTTGAATTCCGTTGACGGCGACGGAGACCAGCGACTGGAGGCGGCTGGCGACAAGAAGATGATCCGGAGACCACGTTGGCAGAGCGAGCTATCGCGCGGGCGAAGGGGTTCGGAGAAATTTCCAAATTTTTGCCTGTGTCTATATATAGCCCGACCCTGTCGGTGTGACCGAGTGGAACAACTCGGTGGCACCGAGATGCAAAACTGTATACAGTTATTGCAACTTGGTGTGACCGAAAGGTTCAAATCGGTTGCACCGAGATCGAAAACATAGATCAACTTAATGATTTCGGTAAGACCGAAAGTGGGGTATCGGTCAGACCAAGAATCACAAAGAGGTTTTGTAAGTTTAAGTCTATAGCGAATCGGGGACTCCGAGTGCTCCTCACACAGAGTGGTTCGAATCTGACTTGATCAATTTTGTGATGTAGCATGAATAGAGTTTGAGACGAGAACAGCATAGATAGCTAGAGGAGGTTCTTAGGCATTCTTGTCCATCCACTTGGCAAAAGAAAAATAAAGCCAAACAATCAAAACAACAAGTGGATGTCCTCGAATGAGTAAAATATGCAACCAACATGCTCACACAATAAAATGGCAATTGAAATATGTGACAAAGCATGCACAACCAATTCTAGCATCTATCAAGCAATTGGCGATGACTAGGTCATCTATATATGAGTATATTGACTTAGGAGTCAAATGAGAACACTTGATCATAGGTCATACTCATCGTTTAAGCTCAAGTGGGGTTACCACTTTTACATAAAGCATTGTTGTGTTCACATCATTAGAGTTGCTTTAGCTCAAGTCTTAGAGTAAAGCTCCCCCTAGATGTGATATCCCCCCTAAGAGGGATGAACTAACCTTGGGTTTTGTCGGTGATGACTTCATGTAGATGTTGAAGATGTGGATGCTCAATGTTGATGTAGATCACTTGGAGCTATCATTTTGAGTGAATTGCACTTTCAATACCTACATGGGTTAGTCCCACAAGGAACAAACAAGGATATCCATAGACATAGAGTGATGCACACACAAGATGATGTCCATGAAAACTTTTAGGTTACCTTGTCCCTTGACTTACCAACAAGAGGGTTTGTGACTCCTTGAACTAGTGCAAGATGTGGAAGTTGATTGCACTTGTTCTTGCCAAAATGATAAGAGTGAAGTATGTTGGCGGAGTCACCCTCAAGAACTCTCTAGTTCTTCTTATATTGGATCCACACCATCTTGTTGGGAATCCTTGGAGTTGTAGTCGTACTTGATGAAGTGGAACTTGAACTAGTCTTGGGAATCCACTTGACTAAGGTCTTAGGAGCTTCTTAAAATGTATCAATTTCCTCTTGAAGCTTGTCCTTCCCTTTTTGCTTGTAGTCTTGTGGTGGAAGATCATCGTGAGCTTGTGTTCCCTTGGAAGAAGTAGGATCATACTTCTCTTGTTGTGGAACAAACTTTGTCTTGGGGTATTGATCTTCTTCCCACTCAACTCCATTGGCATTGAACTTTCGTTCATAACCGACACCTTGATTCTTCCGGTGCCTTCCTTGCTTGCGTACAATTTCCTCGAATTGCTTACTCCCGGCAAGGCTTTTGTACACTCCTTTCTCTATAATTCCCTTCAATAAGCTATTTTCTTGCTCAAGTGTAACTTGGCTAAGAGAATCATTAGTGGAATCAAGAGAACTACTAGAAGCAACAATATTGGATTTAACATTATCATTGTTATTACTAGAGGAAGAATCTTTCTTGTTCTTGTTACTAGACTTGACTTGAGGCATGTAAGTGGATAAGAGTAAACGCTTGGCAATGTAAGAAGAACTTTTCTTGCGGAGATCATCATTGATTGCCTTTAAAAACTCATGCTCTTGCTCAAGATTGAGCTTTTCAAGGCGTAACTTCTCATGAGCTTTTAAAAGTTCTCGATGATCTTCGAAGATAGTTTCATGAGCTAACTTAAGAGTGTTTAGTTCTTTAGTTAGAGCCTCAATTTTCTCCTTATCATTGTCATTCGTTTTAGCATGATTTATTGATGTTTCATCATAATATTCATCACTAGAGTTGTCAACAAGTAAATCATCATCACCTAACAAGTCATCTTCATCACTATTAAAATCAACATACTCAGGGTGTGTTACCTTAGGACCTTTGGCCATGAAGCATCTTCCAATTCCTTCATTTGGTGAGTCAAATATGTCGTAGGAGTTGGTTGACACAAGTGCTAGACCGGCAACACCTTCATCTTGAGTATATTCGGAGTTGGAGTGATAACTTTTCTCGGAGTGGTTGTCGGAGTCGGAGCCGGATACCCATTCACCAACATGAGCTTGATGTCTTCGTTTTGTGTAGCTCTTTGATGACTCTTCCTTTCTTTCCAAATCCTTGTTTCTGCATGAGTATCTTCGTTCATAACGATCATCTCTACTCCTTCTCTCTCTTGATGGTGATTCTTCTCTTTTGCTTCTTCTTTTTGGAGAATCTTCTGTTCTTTTGTAGGGAGCCGTACACTCATTGGAATAGTGTCCGGGTCTTCCACAATTGTAGCAGTTTCGCTCTCGACTAGAAGATCTTTTGTCATTGTAGGACCTTGACTTGGAGCTTCTATCTTTGCTTCTACTCTTGTAGAATTTGTTGAAGTTCTTCACCATTAAGCTTCTATCTCTGGCAAATGCATCAGTGGTAGTCTTCCCTTTCCTCTCCTGCATGTCATCTTGAAGTTGCTCCACTGCCAACTGGATCTCTGTCACTTTGACATCCAAGTCATAGAATTTTTGTTCTACGATCCTCTCTAAGCTCTCCTGATTCTTAGTGAGGGTGGCCAGTCCTTTCTCTATCCTCAGGGTGGATGCAATCAAGTAACTGAGCTGCTCTTGCTTGGTTTTCAAGAAGTATTCAGATGCCTCCTCTTGAATTGGCATCTTTGCAGCTTTCTCCTTCCTTGCCTTCTCCTTCTGTGCTTGTGCATGGGCTGAAGATGGTTCATCCTTGTTCATCACAACTTCATTATCTTCAAAATCTGGATGAATAGGCAAATGTTCCTTGTCCAAGAGGTATGTGCCTGTGCCCATCTTGGAGTTAATCAGCTCCTGGATCTGAGGGGCATATCCACAGCTCCTCTTCTGGTCTGCTGCAGTCCTCTTGATTGTTTCTACCATGAGGCTCATGACTTTGAATTTTTGTGGCACATCAAAAATATGAAGCAAGTTTATTGCATGGCCTCTGATCATCTTGTGATCACCTGACTTGGGAAACAAGGTGTGCCTCAGTATCCAACTGATGGCTTGGCAATCCTGACAGAAGATAGTGTACTGATCCAAACTTGAAAGTGTCAAGTGCCTTGTTTGGGATCTCCTTGTACATGTTGGACATAGAGTTGTGGTCCATCTTCTTCTTGGCATATATATCTAGGTCATCCTCATGCTCCTCTGGGGCATTGATGAGCTGTGCCCACTCAGCAATTGTTGATTGGTACCTCGTACCTTCAGACATCCATACAATTATGCCATCTGGATAAAAGTGTGCTGTAGAGTAGAACTGCATGATCAACTCTTCATTCCACTTTGTGAGCTTCTGCCCAACAAAGTCAGCTACTCCACAAGCCTTGAAGCTGTCTTGCACTCCAGGATAGTGCTCTTCATTGTCCTTGATGTATTCCCAGTCGACCCATCTCATGTCACACACAATGGGCTTCTTATCCAATAAGACTGTCTCATAGAAGTCCTGTTGTTCCTTAGTGTGAAACCTGTAGTCAATAGCAGTTCTCCTCCTGGTAGCATATGGATCTTCTGCTCTCCACTTTCTCAGCCCTGAGTCTCTTATGATCTTCATATCCTCAGCCACAGCATGAGCATCATTGTGGTCTGGGATCTTGGGCTTCAACTTTCTGAGAACTTGGCCTTCCTCTTCTTCTGCAGTGTTAGGCACTGGGGCCTTGTTCTTTTCAGCAGCTGGGATGCTCCTTGTATTTCTCTTTGGAGCTGTCTTGGCCTTTGATGCAGTCTTGGGCTTGGATATCGTAGCCCCTGATTTGATTGCATCACCCATTAGCTTGGGTGCCTTAGGTGCTGGTGCAGCAACCTCTTCTTCTTCTTCCTCATCAGAAGAATGTTGTTCAAATTCAGCCATGGGATCAACTTTCTTGCACCATCTGCCTCTTTTCCTTTCCTTCTTCCCTTCAGCAGCAACTGGCTCTTTGGGTGCAGGCTTATCGGGAATCTTTGTTGAGGCTCTGGCCTTTGGCATAGGCTGCCTGCCTACTGACCTTTTAATTTTCATCCCTGGCTTGATGGCTGCAGCTGAGCCATACTCCTTTTTGAGCACAACTCTCTTGGAAGTAGCTTCTTCTTCTGCCACATAGTCCTCATCCTCTGATTCTGAGGTTCTTTTCTTCCTATGTCTGGTGACAGCTTTTGGCAGGTTACTGGGAGTGCTCCTGCTGCCTTCATCTGATGAGCTGGAGGGACTAGTGCCCTCACTCATGTGCTCTGGCTGTTCTGACACGTTCTGGCTATCACTCTGATCTGACATGATGAACAAGCTGACTGCTGACCCTGTGAATAGTTTATAGATGAGGTAGAGTGGATAAGCATCACAAAATGCAGAGATTTTTGCAAAAGAATGATCCAAAATCTTAGTTTTAGTTTCCCACAGAAATCATTTCGGATCTACCGATTTTTAAACTCGGTGATACCGAAGCAGTTTTGGAACCTAAACTAGTGAACTCGATTAGACCGAGTCACAGTTCGGTGGCACCGAGACTGCTAAGGTTTCACAAAGTTCCAAAATCAGTCACATCGATTAGCAATAGTCGGTCGGACCGAGTCTCACTTGTGCAATGGCATGAGCCAAATCGGTGGGACCGAGTTTTTCAACTCGGTGGGTCCGAGATGGTTTCAGCGGAAACCTAACCCTAAAATTGCAAATCAAACCTATTCTACGGATCGCATTGACTGGATTGGAGTGTTTCAAACGTGGCTAGAAGCAATATGATCACAATGTGCTAGGAATCGGATTGGGAATAGCACAAAGATCGAGTCCATACCCTAGTTCGGCGAAGACTCGCTACGGCGGCAACGGCGGGGGTGAATTCCGTTGACGGCGACGGAGACTAGAGACTGGAGGCGGCTGGCGGCGAGAAGACGATCCGGAGACCACGTTGGCAGAGCGAGCTATCGCGCGGGCGAAGGGGTTCGGAGAAATTTCCAAGTTTTTGCCCGTGTCTATATATAGCCTGACCCTGTCGGTGTGACCGAGTGGAACAACTCGGTGGCACCGAGATGCAAAACTGTATACAGTTATTGCAACTCGGTGTGACCGAAAGGTTCAAATCGGTTGCACCGAGATCGAAAACATAGATCAACTTAATGATCTCGGTAAGACCGAAAGTGGGGTATCGGTCAGACCGAGAATCACAAAGAGGTTTTGGAAGTTTAAGTCTATGATGAATCGGGGACTCCGAGTGCTCCTCACACAGAGTGGTTCGAATCTGATTTGATGAATTGCGTGATGTAGCATGAATAGAGTTTGAGACGAGAAAAGCATAGATAGCTAGAGGAGGTTCTTAGGCATTCTTGTCCATCCACTTGGCAAAAGAAAAATAAAGCCAAACAATCAAAACAACAAGTGGATGTCCTCGAATGAGTAAAATATGCAACCAACATGCTCACACAATAAAATGGCAATTGAAATATGTGACAAAGCATGCACAACCAATTCTAGCATCTATCAAGCAATTGGGGATGACTAGGTCATCTATATATGAGTATATTGACTTAGGAGTCAAATGAGAACACTTGATCATAGGTCATACTCATCGTTTAAGCTCAAGTGGGGTTACAACTTTTACATAAAGCATTGTTGTGTTCACATCATTAGAGTTGCTTTAGCTCAAGTCTTAGAGTAAAGCTCCCCCTAGATGTGATATCCCCCCTTGGGTTTTGTCGATGATGACTTCATGTAGATGTTGAAGATGTGGATGCTCAATGTTGATGTAGATCACTTGGAGCTATCCTTTTGAGTGAATTGCACTTTCAATACCTACATGGGTTAGTCCCACATGGAACAAACAAGGATATCCATAGACATAGAGTGATGCACACACAAGATGATGTCCATGAAAACTTTTAGGTTACCTTGTCCATTGACTTACCAACAAGAGGGTTTGTGACTCCTTGAACTAGTGCAAGATGTGGAAGTTGATTGCACTTTTTCTTGCCAAAATGATAAGAGTGAAGTATGTTGGCGGAGTCACCCTCAAGAACTCTCTAGTTCTTCTTCTATTGGATCCACACCATCTTGATGGGAATCCTTGGAGTTGTAGTCATACTTGATGAAGTGGAACTTGAAGTAGTCTTGGGAATCCACTTGACTAAGGTCTTAGGAGCTTCTTAAAATGTATCAATTTCCTCTTGAAGCTTGTCCTTCCCTTTTTGCTTGTAGTCTTGTGGTGGAAGATCATCATGAGCTTGTGTTCCCTTGAAAGAAGTAGGATCATACTTCTCTTGTTGTGGAACAAACTTTGTCTTGGGGTATTGATCTTCTTCCCACTCAACTCCATTGGCATTGAACTTTCATTCAGAACCAACACCTTGATTCTTTCGGTGCCTTCCTTGCTTGCGTACAATTTCCTCGAATTGCTTACTCCCGGCAAGGCTTTTGTACACTCCTTTCTCTATAATTCCCTTCAATAAGCTATTTTCTTGCTCAAGTGTAACTTGGCTAAGAGAATCATTAGTGGAATCAAGAGAACTACTAGAAGCAACAATATTGGATTTAACATTATCATTGTTATTACTAGAGGAAGAATCTTTCTTGTTCTTGTTACTAGACTTGACTTGAGGCATGTAAGTGGATAAGAGTAAACGCTTGGCAATGTAAGAAGAACTTTTCTTGCGGAGATCATCATTGATTGCCTTTAAAAACTCATGCTCTTGCTCAAGATTGAGCTTTTCAAGGCGTAACTTCTCATGAGCTTTTAAAAGTTCTCGATGATCTTCGAAGATAGTTTCATGAGCTAACTTAAGAGTGTTTAGTTCTTTAGTTAGAGCCTCAATTTTCTCCTTATCATTGTCATTCGTTTTAGCATGATTTATTGACGTTTCATCATAGTATTCATCACTAGAGTTGTCAACAAGTAAATCATCATCACCTAACAAGTCATCTTCATCACTATTAAAATCAACATACTCAGGGTGTGTTACCTTAGGACCTTTGGCCATGAAGCATCTTCCAATTCCTTCATTTGGTGAGTCAAATATGTCGTAGGAGTTGGTTGACACAAGTGCTAGACCGGCAACACCTTCATCTTGAGTATATTCGGAGTCGGAGTGATAACTTTTCTCCGAGTGGTTGTCGGAGTCGGAGCCGGTTACCCATTCACCAACATGAGCTTGATGTCTTCGTTCTGTGTAGCTCCTTGATGACTTTTCCTTTCTTTCCGAATCCTTGTTTCTCCGTGAGTATCTTCGTTCATAACGAACATCCCTACTCCTTCTCTCTCTTGATGGCGATTCTTCTCTTTTGCTTCTTCTTATTGGAGAATCTTCTCTTCTTTTGTAGGGAGCCGTACACTCATTGGAATAGTGTTCGGGTCTTCCACAATTGTAGCAATTTCGCTCTCGACTAGAGGATCTTTTGTCATTGTAGGACCTTGACTTGGAGCTTCTATCTTTGCTTCTACTCTTGTAGAACTTGTTGAAGTTCTTCACCATTAAGCTCAATTCCTCGTTGAAGTTTTGTTTCTCACTTGATGATGTGGGGGCTTCACATGAGGCTTTGTAAGCACCACTTGATTTGTTGTGAAGTTCCTCTTTATCCTTGAGTGACATCTCATGAGCAACAATTCTTCCAATAACTTCCGTTGGTTTGAGATCTTTGTAATTGGGCATCATTTGGATCAATGTGCACACGGTATCATATTTTCCATCCAAGGCTCTTAGGATCTTCTTGATGATGAATCTATCGGTCATCTCTTCACTCCCTAAGCCGACAATCTCATTTGTGATGAGAGCAAGCCTAGTGTGACGCCCCCGATTCAATCGTACACTAATCATGCACGCAAATGTGTACGATCAAGATCAGGGACTCACGGGAAGATATCACAACACAACTCTACAAATAAAATAAGTCATGCAAGCATCATAATACAAGCCAGGGGCCTCGAGGGCTCGATCATAGACGAGTCAGTGGAAGCAACAATATCTGAGTACAGACATAAGTTAAACAAGTCTGCCATAAGATGGCTAGCACAAACTGGGATACAATCGAAAGAGGCGCATGCCTCCTTCCTGGGATCCTCCTAACTACTCCTGGTCATCGTCAGCGGGCTGCACGTAGTAGTAGGCACCTCCAGTGTAGTAGGAGTCGTTATCGACGGTGGCATCTGGATCCTGGGCTCCATCGTCTGGTTGCAGCAATCGGGTAGAGAGATGGTGAAAAGGGGAAACAAGGCAACCGCGAGTACTCATCCAAAGTACTCACAAGCAAGGAGCTACACTACATATGCATGGGTATATGTGTAAAGGGCCATATCAGTGGACTGAACTGCAGAATTCCAGAATAAGAGGGGGATATCTAATCCTGTCGAAGACTACGCTTCTGGCAGCCTCCGTCTTGCAGCATATAGAAGAGAGTAGACTGAAGTCCTCCAAGTAGCATCGCATAGCATAATCCTACCCAGCAATCCCCTCCTCGATGCCCTGTTAGAGAGCGATCACCGGGTTGTATCTGGCACTTGGAAGGGTGTGTTTTATTAAGTATCCGGTTCTAGTTGTCATAAGGTCAAGGTACAACTCCGGGTTGTCTCTTTACCGAGGGACACGACTATTCGAATAGATAAACTTCCCTGCAGGGGTGCACCACATAACCCAACACGCTTGATCCCATTTGGCCGGACACACTTTCCTAGGTCATGCCCGGCCTCGGAAGATCAACACGTCGCAGCCCCACCTAGGCTCAACAGAGAGGTCAGCACGCCGGTCTAAATCCTATGCGTGCAGGGGTCTGGGCCCATCGCCCATTGCACACTTGCACGTTGCATACGCGGCCGGAGAGCAGACCTAGCAACCTCCATTACAAAGGAAGTCACGTTACGCGGTCCAACCCGGCGCGCGCCGCTCAGTCGCTGACGTCACGAAGTGCTTCGGCTGATACCACGACGCCGAGTGCCCATATCTTTCCCGCGTAGTTGGTTAGTGCGTATAGGCCAGTAGCCAGACTCAGATCAAATACCAAGATCTCGTTAAGCGTGTTAAGTATCCGCGAACGCCGATAGGGCAAGGCCCACCTCTCACCTAGGTAGTCTCAACCTGCCCTGTCGCTCCGCCACAAAGATCCACACAGAGGGCCGTTGGGACAAAGGTCCTTTCAGCCCCCAATCCGTGAATCACTCGCGGGTACTCCTCGAGCCGACCCGACTTATTCACCACATGTATCATGTATAAAGTATAGTATATACCCGTGATCAACTCCCAAGTGATCACTGCCTGATAGTATAGCACAGCAGACGGACAAGAATGTAGGGCCACTGATGGAAAACTAGCATCCTATACTAGCCATGTAGGATTGCAGGTAAAGGTAACAACAGTAGTAACAAGGACAGGCTATGCATCAGGATAGGAATAACGGAAAGCAGTATCATGCTACACTACTCTAATGCAAGCAGTATAGAATAGAGTAGGCGATATCTGGTGATCAAGGGGGGGGGGCTTGCCTGGAAGCTTTGTTGTACAGGAAGAAGGGTCGTCGGTGACGTGGTCGTACTCGGTGGCATCAGCGCCGGTCTCAAGGTCTACCGAAAATAAGTAACGGAGGGGGAACACAAATAAATGATAGAGCAAACAAAGCAACACAAAGTATAACATGGCAATACGTGCTGCTAGGGGTGACCTAACACGGTGCTACACGTTACAGACGGAGCGGGAAAATATTTGTGGATATTTCCCCGGCTTTGGCATTTACTGGACAGACGGTCCGGAGGGAAAGGTTCCATGTTCATCATGTTAGGGGTATGTGACGGACAAACGAAGTGCATATTCTGATTCGTCATATTTTTCTGAGCAACTTTCATATATAAATTATTTTCATCTGATTTACGGTTTATTTTATATTAATTTTAAAATATTTAATTATTTTCTGGTTTTTAGGACTATTATTAATTCGAAAATGTTAATCAGTTAAATCCTATGTGCACCCAAAAGGTACCCAGGATAGGGCACAGAGGGGCTGACAGACGGGGTCGAGTTGACTGCACAGTCAGTAGTCAACGTGGACCCGTTGACTGGTCAAAGGGACCACCGGGACCCATATGTCATACACTGCCAGTTTAACAGGGATTAAACTAACAAGGACCCACATATCATCTATACATGGACTAATCTAACCACTAACTATTATCTAGTCTAAACGGGGCTGGCCCCAGCGGCAATGGCCTAAGCCCGCCTCACACACAGCCATGTACAGATCTACAGGGGCCTTGGCGTCCATGGCCAGGAGCGGTAGCAGCAGAAGGCAATAGCAGCAAGTGAGCAACCACAGTTAGTACCAGGCGGCGGCGGCAGCTTGAGCAGCAGCAGTATAAGCGAGCAACAGTGGCAAGCAGAGCAGCCGAACAGCGACAGCAATTAGCAGCACAGTAGCAAACTCATCGCAGTAGCAGCGATAGCAGCGCGCGGGGGTTAGCAGGCACGGCGGCGAGCACGTGCGGCGGTGTAGGGGCGCGGCCAGGGAAAGAGGGCGCGGCGCGGGCGGCGAGCAGCGCCAGGCGCCGTGTCGCGCGCGTGGACGGCGATGGCGGCCACGGCCGACGCGGACAGGCGAGGCGGACGCACGGCAGCAGGTGACCGGCGGTAGGCGGAGGTGAGGCCACGGGTGGGCAAGCGCGGGAGCGCGGGCTATAGTAGCGAACGAGCGTGCGTAACAGTAGCAGTAGTAGCGCAGCAGTGGAGGTGGTCGAAGCAAGAGGCCACGAGGACTAACGGCGGCCAGAGTTCTATGGGGAACGACGGCTATAGGCATGGATCGAGCAGGGAAGAGCGGGAATCGAGTGAGGACCTCACCGCGATGTCGTAGGCGAGCTCAAGAAGGCCGGGGGTGGAGCGACGGCGACGAATTCGTTGATGGCATCGCGGTGGCTGGAGGTTGAAGATGACGTCAATCCCTGCGATCCAGGGGCTCCCGGCTCCAACTGGTGGACGTAGTCGAAGGAGTGGACGTCGGCGAAGCTCGCGGACGAGGTGGTTGGGCGTGGGGAGCTCGGTGGGCGCGTGGATGCCGGAGGCCATGGCGATGCAGGTTCGGCCAAGAGTTGCGGGGACGAAAGCGGCACAGGGGAGGGGAAAAGGAGAGCTAGGGTTCGTCAACGCGTCGAGGGGGATCTTATAGACCGCACAGGAGCCATGGATGCACGGCGCGTGGACGATCCGTCCATGGACGCACGAGCAACGGCCAGCACTCCCCTGATGAACAGGGGTTGAAGATGGGGAGTTGGTGGGCTGGGCCTGGTGGCCAGGATGCCCGGTTGGGCCGAACGGCCCAGGGGGAAGGGGGTTTGGATTCTTTTGTTTTGTTTTATTCTTACCTTTGTTTTCTGTTTTCTTTTATTTCTTTAATAGTTTATAGTTTTACAAAAAGTAAAACCCACACCTAAAATAGAGTTACAATTCCAACTACTGTCACAAAAAGTTTTACCCCTGAACAAAATAGTTTAGTAATTTATAAAATCCAAAAGGCATTTATTTAATTGTTTTAGCTATTGTTTTATTCATTTTAGATTATTTAAACATCTTATAAAAGTGTGGTTTCTCCACCATAATTACCTATGCATCATTTTTCTCCACCCGAACATTTAGTTTTTAATATTTGAAAACTTTTATTGTTTGACTTTATTTTAAATTTGAAATTTGAACTGACGCGAGTTTACCAACAGTAACCGAGGTGACGTGGCACCGTTAACGTGAGATTACTGTAGCATGATTATCCGGGCGTCACACCTAGAGTACATTTCAGCGACACCTTCACCATCCTTCATTTTGAACTTGTCAAGTTGACTTTGAAGCACATCCAATTTGGATTCCTTGACGGAGTCGGTACCTTCGTGCATATCAATCAAAGTATCCCAAATTTCCTTTGCATTCTCAAGACGGCTGATTTTGTTGAATTCTTCAGGGCACAATCCGTTGAAGAGAATATCACAAGCTTGAGCATTGTATTGCAGCATCTTCAACTCATCCGCGGTAGCTTCACGGTTTGGTTCTTTCCCATCGAAGAAGTCACCTTGCAAACCAACACACACAATAGCCCAAACGGCGGGGTTATGTCCGAGAATATGCATTTTCATTTTATGCTACCAACTAGCAAAATTAGTACCATCAAAGCAAGGACCTCTACGGTGATAATTTCCCTCGCTAGACGCCATACTCTCCTAGGTTGTGAAACCAAGGCTATGACCACCAAAAGCTATGGAAATCAAAGCAAATGGAGACCAAAGCTCTGATACCACTTGAAGGATCGGAAGTACGTCTAGAGGGGGGGTGATTAGACTACTTGACCAAATAAAAACTTAACCTTTTCCCAATTTTAGTTCTTGGCAGATTTTAGCAACTTGAGGACAAGTCAAGCAATCATCACACAATTCAAGCAAGCATGCAAAGAGTATATAGGCAGCGGAAAGTAAAGCATGCAACTTGCAAGAATGTAAAGAGAAGGGTTTGAAGAATTCAAACGCAATTGGAGACACAGATTTTTTCCCGTGGTTCGGATAGGTGGTGCTATCCTACATCCACGTTGATGGAGACTTCAACCCACGAAGGGTAACGGTTGCGCGAGTCCACGGAGGGCTCCACCCACGAAGGGTCCACGAAGAAGCAACCTTGTCTATCCCACCATGGCCATCGCCCACGAAGGACTTGCCTCACTAGCGGTAGATCTTCACGAAGTAGGCGATCTCCTTGCCCTTACAAACTCCTTGGTTCAACTCCACAATCTTGTCGGAGGCTCCCAAGTGACACCTAGCCAATCTAGGAGACACCACTCTCCAAGAAGTAACAAATGGTGTGTTGATGATGAATTCCTTGCTCTTGTGCTTCAAATGATAGTCTCCCCAACACTCAACTCTCTCTCTCACAGGATTTGGATTTGGTAGAAAGAAGATTTGAGTGGAAAGCAACTTGGGGAAGGCTAGCGATCAAGATTCATATGGTAGGAATGGAATATCTTGGTCTCAACACATGAGTAGGTGGTTCTCTCTCAGAACATATGAGTTGGAAGTGTAGATGTGTTCTGATGGCTCTCTCCACGAGTGAAGAGGAGGTGGAGGGGTATATATAGCCTCCACACAAAATCCAACCGTTACACACAATTTACCAATCTCGGTGGGACCGAATCAACAAACTCGGTCGGAATGAAATAGTAAACCTAGTGACCATTAGAGATTTTCGGTGGGACTGACATGCAACTCGGTAGGACCGATACGGTTAGGGTTAGGGCATAACGTAATCTCGGTGAGACCGATTACACAAACTCGGTGAGACCGATTTGGTAATTAGCTAACCAGAGAGTTGGTCAGGCAAACTCAGTGGGACCGATTTGCTCTTTCGGTGAGACCGAAAAGTTACAAAAGGGAAACAGAGAGTTTGCATTGCAATCTGGGTGGTACCGATCCGCTCTTTCGGTGAGACCGAAAAGTTATGAAAAGGAAACAGAGAAATTGCAATCCCATCTCGGTGAAACCGAGATCCCTATCGGTAGAACCGATTTGCTAGGGTTTGGCAGTGGCTTATGACATTTGAAACTCGGTGGCGCCGGATAGAAAGAATCGGTAGGACCGAGTTTGGCTTAGGGTTTAGGTCATATGTGGATATGGGAAAGTAGCTGAGGATTTTGGAGCATATCATTAAGCACATGAAGCAAAAGGCTCATTAAGCAACACCTCATCCCTCCTTGATAGTATTGGCTTTTCCTATGGACTCAATGTGATCTTGGATCACTAAAATGTAAAATGAAGAGTCTTGAGCTTTTGAGCTTGAGACAATCCTTTGTCCTTAGCATTTTGAGGGTTCCACTTTCACCATCCGTCCCATGCCAATCATTGAGCTTTCCTAAAATAATTGTCTTGAAATAGCATTAGCTCAATGAGCTATATGTTGTTATGAATTACCAAAACCACCTAGGGATAGTTGCACTTTCAAAACTCCTCAGTGATAGGCAGGCGACGAGCGGTGGCTAAGATGGCAGGTGCATAGGACGCTGAGGACAAGACGTAAGTCAGTGGTGGTGATGTATGGAGGAGCTCCCTCCTGTTGGCGGAACAGCCCTGAACGAAGTCCATACGAGCAGCCACAAGGTCGTCCATGAGGTTATCAAAAGCTGCCTCAAGAGCCTTGAGATACTCAACCAGCATTTCAATAGCCTCATCTCTCTCTCCCCTAGCGCAAGCGAACGCATAGTGGCAAGTGTATGGCACGTGGCATGGGAGGTAGCGGTAGCGACGAGTCTTCATCAAAGGAAGAGCATCCCGGAGACGAGCTATTGCCTCACGGGCAGCCATCTGCATGGCATGCCTCTCCGTAGGCATGGCCCTTCCCACAAATCGGAAGCGGCGTGTCTCAGAACGCCCTCCCTTGAATTGCACCGCGGCCTGGTACATAGACACGCTGTCGCTGATCTTGTGCTGGTAAAGTGTGAACTCCGGACAAGTCGATGGCCCGATCGCGACCTTGGTGATGGAGACGAGAATCTTGATAAACCCCTCAGATACATTGGCGAACACCTGTGACTCACAGTCGCTGCCTGCCATCTACAAGGTAGACAAAAATTCCGAATAGTCAACTCATAAATTTATGATGACTAACAGAAAATTGCTACATTTGCAAAATGCTAAACTAGCACTTAATACGCTAATAACCGATTAGCGATCGCACCTAGTGGCTTCCTACAGTCATCCTGGCTCTCATACCAAGGTTGTCAGGACCGTTTTCCCAATAAAACATTTATTGAAAAGCCGACCCTTGTATTGACCTGTACAGAAGAATCCTCCTTACTGGTAGACAAATCCTTGATACAGAAATCCAGAAAATATTAATTATTATACAAGGTTGAGCTAAGGCTTCTCAACAATTTATTACAAGCACGCCGATATTATACATAAAGGCGGATATGACACAAAGGGTATGGTGGCATAACTACTGACTCGCAATAAAAGTGGTGGTGGATATGTCATAGTGAAGTGGGTGACATGACTCCAAAATCTTACAGCTCATCAAGCGTCGGAGTGAGGCTCGATGATTTTATTGTGTAGCGGAAGCATATATAATACAAGTGATCAACTCCAAGATCGCACATGACTGACTGGGACTCCTCTAGGCATCGGACTCATTATCGTACTCTTCATCCATAAGATCGCCTTCGTCAACATCTGGCCAAATCAACAAGCCAGGTAAGTACTATGAATGTACTCGCAAGACAGTTTGGACATAAGATATAACAAATGCAAACATGATGCACATGAGCAGATTAGTAATGCACACTCAGATAATAGATTTGTACTGCACGATAAATGAAAGGAAGTCAGGCGGTAGTCCTCCCGAAATCCCAATAAAATAACTGAAGACTGATCGGGTGTCTGAAGCGACACCTCGAAAGGGAAAAAGAAATTTAAGATGCCGTAGTCGGGCATCAGGGCGACACCTCATAAAGGGCTTATATTGAAATGTAAATGACAGTGCGTGCCTCAGTCGGACGTCTAAGCGTCATCTCGAAAAGGGCTTATAATGAAAGTAAATAATCAGGATGCCACAGTCGGACGTCTGAGCGACATCACATAAAGGGCTTATATCAAAAGTAAATAACAAGAATGCCACAGTCGGACGTCTCAGCGACATCACATAAAGGGCTTATATCAAAAGAAAATAACAAGAATGCCATAGTCGGACGTCTGAGCGACATCACGTAAAGGGCTTATATCAAAAGTAAATAACAAGAATGCCACAGTCGGACGTCTGAGTGACATGACATAAAGGGCTTATATCAAAAGTAAATAACAAGAATGCCACAGTCAGACGTCTGAGCGATATCACATAAAGGGCTTATATTTCGTCATTCGAATTTAAGTAGCTCATGAATTTAAATCATCCCAAGGAAATACATAGTACATAATAATAAACCGGTTAGTCCATCCACCGGAATAACATTCAGCCAGGTTTACCATTCTCGGTTTCATGCTCATTCTCTGGAGACTGTCACTGAGACTGATACTGAGACTCACACGGATACTGACACTGATATGTGGATCAAAGTCCTTGACCATGGACACGGTTACTCGAATGGTTATGACTCTGCGGAGTTTGCACTGTTAATCCACAGCCAACGGATTTCAGCAGTCACAAAGGACTAGTTCCGTTTACGGTATTTTAGAAGAAACATATCTAACCAGTACACACCCATTCCACATTCCGCTGCCAGGAATCACCCTAGGCAACGTTCAAGAAAAACTTTAAGGCAGGGAGGCCGCAACCTCGAATAGCATGGGATCAAATTTATATCGCGCGCTCTAAGGGGTTCCCCCCTCTTGGTCCCAAACGGAAACACCCATGCCCCCTGACCGGATGACGGGCTTTAATCCAGGGCCATGGAACCCTCATCACGGCCCCTCTATTTGGTGTGTACAAGGAGAGAGGTTTGCAACTTACTAAATCGCATTCATTTCAGAAAAAACATGTGGTAGCACGGAAGGGGACGAACGGGAACAAGACTTGATCCACGTTAACCCTGGAGTTACACAGTTGACATATGACTGGCATGCTTCAACAATACCATCTTACAACCTATCATGCCACCACATGATCAGGTTATCTCACCATCATATGAACACATCAAACTTCAAAGCTCACCTGTAGCTTGCCTTGCATGCAACATAACGTTCACTAATGCTTATATAAACATGCCATGAGAAAACTACTCAAGCAAACATGCAACATACTCATCATATCAAAGGTTCAAACATGCTTGCCTGGTTCGGAGTAGTCGGGGTCTAGCTCAGCAAAGTTTGCGGTTCTGTCACCTCCTTCTGTATCTACGGACTCACGGAGCTCTCCCACGTCTGTGGGTGGTGGAGTTGGTCGTCGGCGAGCACCGCGTCGACGACGGCCTCCACTCCGGCGAACGGTGGTTTGGGCGGTGATGGATCTCATCGAGGAGGGCAGAGAGAACCTTGCCGGAGCCCAAAGCGGATCGGGGCGGCCGGAGTCAAGGAAGAAGACCTCCTCGAGGTCCTCCTAGTGGTTGGGCGCAGTTCTAGCGAGGTGGAGGGGTGGTGCTCGGTCGAGAACAAGCTCGAGGCCTCCTTTTATAGCCGGTCCGAGGCGGTTGCCGAGAACGGGATATCTCCGATGAGTGATTACGGTGAGGCAGTGGTCGGACAGGCGGTTTAGGTGACTAGGCAGCTGCGGATTGGTCCATTGGCACCGTCCAACGCCTAACCTTGGTTGGATATGATTTGCTCCCGTGGTTTCGAAGGAACGGCCTCACGGGCTCGTCAGCAGCAGAGAGCGTGCTCTGCGCCTCTTAGGCCATGGCGACGGCTCTGCAGCACACACAGGGGGAAAGGACGGCCACACGAAGGCTCCTGGTGGTGTGGGCGGTGCTGGACGGCGCTTTTCTGCAGGGCTGGCCCCTGCTGGCCGCCACGAGCGGTTCTGCCATCGTGGAAGACGCCGGCGTTGGCGAGCAACGTCACCACCGACGCTTCCGTCCGTCCAAACGACCGTGCGGCGCACTGGATAAGGAGGAGGAGCTGGGAGCAAGGCGCCAACGCGTGCCCTGGCGAGATTGACGCCGCAGTTCTGAAGAAATGACACTGTCGTCTGAACTGAAACATTGAATTTTCTGAATTTGAACAGAAACAGTGCACACCAACTGTTCGACAAAATGATTTGGGCACATGGAAAATTTTTCTTGAGATGGGAATTAGTGAGGTGATATCTTGACGCATCTAGAGGCTGTCTGATTTATCTCAGATTTTTAGGAAAAGAAAAAGAATGAATTTCACCAAAAATGGCAAATCTGGTCCAAACTTGCAGCAGGCAAATTTTGAAAAATTTGAATTGTGGACTAGCAGATCTTGATGGATCTAGGTTGAGGGTACTAAGGACAAGCCAGAGAAGTTTATTTGGGATCAATATTCAAAGGAAATTTGGTAGTTCCTTTGTAAACCACCATAGTCCAAATAAATGACAGAAAATGATTTTGAGGTTAAAATAAATAGAAATAAAATTTAAAAGAGGTTGAAACTTGCTGGAATTGGATGCTTGGCTTGATCCAAAGTAGGGAGGTGGGTTTTGGAAGAAAAATTTTCTGTATAGGCCATGGCAAGAGGATACGTTTTGAATGTGAAAGAATAAATCCATAATTTTTAGGAATTCTTTTTAACAAAAAGAATTGTAGAAACCTTCCAAAATTATTTGTGTTGTGCCAACACAAAATGAAAAAACCTCAAGACCAAAGACTAAGATTGGGTTGAACCCAAAAAAAATACTTGTCATAAAAAAAGTTTTTGAAAAGGAGAGTCTTTTAGAAATTTTTAAAATAAACTCCTTCAAATCAAATAAAGAATTTGATAAAACCAAATCAAAATTTTTGGAGTCTTACAACACCTACCCCCTCAGGAAAAATCTCGTCCCCGAGATTTCAGTTGAGCCTCAAATAGTTGTGGGTATTCTGCCGAAGGAAATCCTCTCTTTCCCATGTTGCTTCATCCTCGGTGTGATTGCTCCACTGAACCTTGAAAAAATTAATTGTTTTCTGACGGGTCCTTCTTTTAGACTCCTCCAATATTTTTGTTGGACGTTCCGCGTAGGTGAGGTCTGGTTGCATGTCAATGTTCTCGTGAGATACATGTTTTTTCCGGGTTGCTTACACATTTCCTCAACTGTGAGACGTGGAACACGTCGTGGACATCTGACAGTTCTTTGGGTAGGTCTAGCTGGTAGGCCACCGTGCCTCTTCGTGCAACCACACAGAAGGGTCCAATAAACCGTGGTGCTAGCTTTCCTTTAACTTTGAATCGTTGTAGGCCCCTCATTGGAGATACTCGTAGATACACATATTCACCGGGTTCAAAGCTGACTTCACGATGTTTTTGATCGTAATAACTCTTTTGTCGGCTCTGGGCTATCTTGAGTCGATCCCTAATTTGTCTAACTTTCTCCTCAGCTTCCTTTAGCAAGTCTGGGCCGAAGATACGACTGTCTCCTGTTTCTGACCAATTTAATGGGGTACGACATCTTCGCCCGTACAAGGCTTCAAAAGGTGACATTTGTAGACTGGCTTGGTAACTGTTGTTGTATGCGAACTCGACATACAGCAAGCTTTCTTCCCAACTGGTTCGATAGGTGATAACGCATGCTCTTAGCATGTCCTCTAGAATTTGGTTCACATGTTCAGTTTGTCCTCCGGTCTGGGGGTGGTATGCTGTACTGAATACTAGCTGAGTCCCCAGAGCTTGTTGTAACTGATCCCAAAATTTAGAGACGAATTGAGTGCCTCTGTCGGATATTATAGTCTTTGGAATTCCATGCAGACAAACTATATGGGAGAGATAAAGCTTGGCAAGCTTCTGAGTGCTGTGGGTTGTCTTCACTGGGATGAAATGTGCCACCTTAGTTAATCTATCCGTGATGACCCATATGGCATCATTTTCGTGTCATGACCGAGGTAGTCCGACAATAAAATCCATTCCAATTTCGTCCCATTTCCACTCGGGTATCCTGTTTGGCTGTAATAGTCCTGCTGGTTTTTGGTGCTCAGCTTTAATGCGCTGGCATGAATCACAACACGCAATGAATGCGGCTATATCCCTCTTCATACCGTGCCACCAAAAAATTTCCTGAATGTCCTTGTACATTTTGGTTCCTCCAGGGTGGATTGAATATGGAGCGGTGTGGCCTTCGACTAGAATTTGCTGTTTGAGGTCCTCTATATTTGGTACGCAAAGTCGGTCTCCGTACCATAATATTCCCTTATCATCTATGACGAATTCTGAGGCCTTGCCCAGACTCACTTTTCTTTTTATGCCTTCGATGCTGGGGTGTCCGTGCTGAGCCTTCTTAATTTGTTCCATTAGGGTGGGCTGTATTTCCAAATTTGACACAGTGCCTTCAGTGACCATCACCAAGTTGAGTTTGGCGAACTCCTGCTAAAATTCAGGTCTCAAGTTCTGTAGACTGTCGTTGCCCGAGCTAGGGTTTTGACTAAGAGCATCTGCCACTACATTCGCCTTTCCTGGATGGTAGTGAATGCCAACATCATAATCTTTCACTAATTCCAACCAGCGCCGTTGCCGTAAATTGAGTTCTGGATGTGTGAAAATATATTTGAGACTTTTATGGTCTGTACATATTTCACAACGATTTCCAAGCAAAAAGTGTCTCCACTCTTTGAGTGCATGAATGACTGCTACCAATTCCAAGTCATTAGTAGGATAATTTTCTTCATGCTTTCATAGTTGCCTGGAAGCGTATGCGACTACGTTTCCTTCTTGCATTAGTACGGATCCGAGGCCCTTCCGGGATGCGTCACAATATACTTCAAAACTCTTGTGTATGTTTGGTACAACCAATACTGGTGTTGTTGTTAATTTCCTCTTGAGTTCTTGGAAACTTTTCTCGCAAGCTTCAGTCCATACAAATTTCTTATCCTTCTTGAGTAATTGTGTCATTGGTTTTGCTATGGTGGAGAACCCCTCAATAAACCTTCGGTAATATCCAGCCATTCCTAGGAAGCTTCGTACATCTATTACGTTGGCTGGTGGTTTCCAGCCAAGTACGGCCTTGACTTTTTCTGGGTCCACGGCGACACCTTCTTGAGTCAATACGTGGCCTAGGAAACCAACCTGTCTTAACAAAAATTCAAATTTGCTGAATTTGGCGTATAATTGATGTTTCCTTAATTCTCCCAGTACAATTCTAAGATGTTCAACATGCTCTTCTGGTGTCTTAGAGTATACCAGAATATCATCAATGAACACCACAACAAATTTGTCCGTAAATTTCATAAACACTTTGTTCATGAGATGGACAAAATATGCGGGGGCGTTTGTCAGTCCAAACGGCATTACTGTAAATTCATATAATCCGTATCTGGAGGTGAATGCTGTCTTAGGGATATCTTATGTCCGTACTTTTAATTGATGATACCCCGACTTTAAATCAATTTTGAGAAAACCTTGGCTTGTGCGAGCTGGTCAAATAAATCATTTATCCATGGCATCGGATATTTGTTTTTGATGGTGACCATGTTCAGTGCTCGATAGTCTATACATAATCTCAGTGTCCCATCCTTTTTCTTGGCAAATAATACTGGTGAACCCCAAGGTGAGGAGCTGGCCCATATAAATCCTTTGTCAAGTAATTCTTTTATTTGCTTCTTTAATTCTACCAACTCGGAGGGTGCCATTCTATAAGGTTTCTTGTAAATGGGGGTGGTTCCAGGTGCTAGTTCAATGATGAACTCTATTTCCCGGTCTGGTGGCATGCCTGGTAGTTCTTCAGGAAATACGTCAGGGAACTCACATACCACTGGAACTTTTCTTAATTCTGATATGTCCACTTTGTTCAACTTTGGTTGTCATGATATTGGTCTTTCTTGAGCTGCAACTTTTATCGTCTTCCCGTGATGATGAGTAAGAATTACAGTCCGATTGAAGCAGTCGATAAATCCCTTGTTGGTGGTTAACCAGTCCATTACTCGGATAACATCCGGTCCCTTATTTTCCAATACAATGAGGTTTGCCTGAAACTTTAGTCCCTCAATCTCAATAATGTTTGCTTAATCCCGGGGGACTTGATGATCATGGATTTTCCCATGGGAAGCATCGAAAAATCATGTTGCAAAGCAAATTTCTTTGAAATGAACGAGTGAGAAGCTCCAGAATCAAACAAAACCGTGGCAGGTATTGTGTTGACAGGGAACGTACCGAGTACGATATCCGGGGCATCTTGTGCTTCCTCCTTGGTCACATGGTTCAAGTGACCCTTCTTGTGATTGTAATTGGGGTTGGAGTTGTTACGCTTGGGTGTTGAATTATTCCCACTGTTGTTCGGCTTGGGGGCCGAGTTTCTTGGCTTTGGGCACTGTTTAGCATAGTGTCCTTCCTCTCCACAAGCGTAGCAAGTAACATCTGGGCGATATGTAAAATCCTTGTCTCTTGCATGATTTTTTTTTGTTTGGGCGTGGAACAATGGTTGTGGATTTGTTCGCTCCATTTTTCTGAAATTCAATCTTGTTCCGGTTGTTGCGAGCATGAGTAGTCTTGTCCCTTTTGCGCTTGAAAAAATCCTCCAAGTTGTGGCGCTCATTTTCCAATGTAATAGCTTTGTCCACAAGTGTTTTGAAATCCCAAAAAGTGTGTACGACTAGTTTGCATTTAAGTGCTGGTGCCAGACCGTCCAGAAATTTTTCCATCTTTTTATTTTCAGTCATATGCTCTTCGTTGGCATAACGAGATAATTGAGTAAACTGACTATTGTACTCAGTCACTGTCATTCTTCTCTGCTTGAGGTCATCAAACTCCCTTTTCTTGATCTTCATAATACTTCTGGGAATGTGCGCCCCACGAAAACCTTCTTTAAATTCTTCCCAGGTGATATTATTTTCATTGGGGTGCATGTGTAGGAAATTCTCCCACCATGATGCAGCTGCTCCCGTGAGGTGGTGAGGTGCATAAAGTACCTTCTCACGGTCTGAACACTGTGCAATAATTAACTTCCTTTCAATGTCTCGAAGCCAATCATCGGCCTCAAGAGGTCTATTAGTGTGAGAGAACGTTGGGGGATGTGTCTTTTGTAGTTCAGACAACTTGGAATGCTGCTGATATGGTTCACGGTGATATCCCATATTGATAACATGGTTCATCATTTCTTGATGCTGCTGCTGGCTTTGCTCATAAAGGCGGCATACTTGAGAAAATGTTGTTTCACTGCCTTGCTGACTTGACTGCCCCTGTGTGAAATTGTTACTTGTCTGGTTACCATAATTTTCTTCCGACGGACTTGGCATGGAACGAGTCCAGGGACGAGGCATTTTCCACTCTGGGGTATTTTTGCAGAAATCATGAGAAAACTGAGTGGAAAAAATAAATAGTTTTGCAAAGGCGGAAATTTTTAAGAACTCCAACATTTTTCAAGAAAATACTTGATTGCGCATGGAGAAGGACCGCTCAGTACATATCTTACACCCAAGCCGTAATTATGCAACACATCACTCAGGATGTGCGTACACATTCCTGACATGTTATTTAGGCTAGTGCACTTCCCCGAGTTCCTACATGATGCGCACACAAACTACTTCTCACCAAACCTATATACAAATGCACATATCATACACGCTGGTACATCGCACGGCTGCTAGGCGCACTCAGTCGGAGATGGTAAGAATTTCCCTCTGCCTGCCAAGGGTAAGACTTAGTGATGCTGGAGACTCAACCTCCTCCTCCTCACTAATAGGCTCCAGGCACGAAGTACTAGTTTGAGGAACTGGTGCGAGCGCGGTAGGTGGTGCAGCTCTGACTGCAGTAGGATCAATGACCTGGTCAAACTCCTCAGTGGTAGGCAGACGACGAGCGGTGGCTAAGATGGCAGGTGCATAGGATGCTGAGGATGAGACGTAAGTCAGTGGTGGTGCTGTATGGAGGAGCTCCCTCCTGTTGGCGGAACAGCCCTGAACGAAGTCCATACGAGCAGCCACAAGGTCGTCCACGAGGTTATCAAAAGCTGCCTCAAGAGCCTTGAGATACTCAACCAACATTTCAATAGCCTCATCTCTCTCCCCTAGCACAAGCGAACGCATAGTGACAAGTGTATGTCACGTGACATGGGAGGTAGCGGTTGCGACGAGTCTTCATTGAAGGAAGAGCATCCCGGAGACGAGCTATTGCCTCACGGGCAGCCATCTGCATGGCATGCCACTCCGTAGGCATGGCCCTTCCCACAAATCGGAAGCGGCGTGTCTCAGAACGCCCTCCCTTGAATTGCACCGCGACCTGGTACATAGACACGCTGTCGCTGATCTTGTGCTGGTAGAATGTGAACTTCGGACGAGTCGATGGCCCGATCGCAACCTTGGTGATGGAGACGAGAAGCTTGATAAACCCCTCAGGTACATTGGCAAACAGCTGTGACTCATAGTCGCCGCCCGCCATCTACATGGTAGACAAAAATTCCGAATAGTCAACTCATAAATTTATGATGACTAACAGAAAATTGATACATTTGCAAAATGCTAAACTAGCACTTAATATGCTAATAACCGATTAGCGATCGCACCTAGTGGCTTCCTATAGTCAGCCTGGCTCTCATACAGAAGAATCTTCCTTACTGGTAGACAAATCCTTGATACAGAAATCCAGAAAATATTAATTATTATACAAGGTTGAGCTAAGGCTGCTCAACAATTTATTACAAGCACGCCGATATTATAAATAAAGTCGGATATGACACAAAGGGTATGGTGGCATAACTACTGACTCGCAATAAAAGTGGTGGTGGAATGTCACAATGAAGTGGGTGACATGACTCCAAAATCTTACAGCTCATCAAGCGTCGGAGTGAGGCTCGATGATTTTATTGGGTAGCGAGCGTATATAATACAAGTGATCAACTCCAGGATCGCACGTGACTGACTGGGACTCCTCTAGGCGGCGGACTCGCTATCGTACTCTTCATCCATAAGATTGCCTTCATCAACATCTGGCCAAATCAACAAGCCAGGTGAGTACTTTGAATGTACTCGCAAGACAGTTTGGACATAAGATATAACAAATGCAAACATGATGCACATGAGCAGACTAGTAATGCACACTCAGATAATAGATTTGTACTGCACGATAAATGAAAGGAAATCATGCGGTAGTCCTCCCGAAATCCCAATAAAACAACTGAAGACCGATCGGGCGTCTGAAGCGACGCCTCGAAAGGTAAAAATAAATTTAACATGCCGCAATCGGACGTCAGGGCGACACCTCATAATAGGCTAATATTGAAATGTAAATGACAGTGCGTGCCTCAGTCGGACGTCTAAGCGACATCTCGAAAAGGGCTTATAATGAAAGTAAATAATCAGGATGGAACAGTCAGACGTGTGAGCGACATCACATAAAGGGCTTATATCAAAAGTAAATAACAAGAATGCCACAGTCGGACGTCTGAGCGACATCACATAAAGGGCTTATATCAAAAGTAAATAACAAGAATGCCACAGTCGGACATCTGAGCGACATCAGATAAAGGGCTAATATCAAAAGTAAATAACAAGAATGCCACAGTCGGACGTCTGAGTGACATCACATAAAGGGCTTATATCAAAAGTAAATAACAATAATGCCAAAGTCGGAAGTCTGAGCGACATCACATAAAGGGCTTATATTTCGTCATTCGAATTTAAGTAGCTCATGAATTTAAATCATCCCAAGGAAATACTTAGTACGTAATAATAAATCGGTTAGTCCATCCACCGGAATAACATTCAGCCGGGTTTACCATTCTCGGTTTCATGCTCATTCTCCGGACACTGTCACTGAGACTGATACCGAGACTGACACTGAGACTGACACTAATATGTTGATCAAAGTCCTTGACCATGGACACGGATGGTTATGACTCTGCAGAGTTTGTACTGTTAATCCATAGCCAACGGATTTCAGCAGTCACAAAGGACTAGTTCCGTTTACGGTATTTTAGAAGAAACACATCTAACCAGTACACACCCATTCCACATTCCGCTGCCAGGAATCACCCTAGGCAATGTTCAAGAAAAATTTTAAGGCGGGGAGGCCACAACCTCAAATAGCATGGGATCAAATTTATATTGTGCGCTCTAAGGGGTGCCCCCTCTCGGTCCCAACCGGAATTACCCATGCCCCCTGACCGGATGACGGGCTTTAATCCAGGGCCATGGAACCCTCATCACGGCCCCTCTATTTGGTGTGTACAAGGAGAGAGGTTTGCAACTTACTAAACCGCATTCTTTGCAGAAAACATGTGGTAGCACGGAAGGGGACGAACGGGAACAAGACTTGATCCACGTTAACCCTGTAGTTACACGGTTGACATAAGACTGACATGCTTCAACAATACCAGCTTACAACCTATCATGCCACCACATGATCAAGTTATCTCACCATCATATGAAACCATCAAACTTCAAAGCTCACCTGTAGCTTGCCTTGCATGCAATATAACGTTCACTAATGCTTATATAAATATGCCATGAGAAAACTACTCAAGCAAACATGCAAAACACTCATCATATCAAAGGTTCAATCATGCTTGCCTGGTTCTGAGTAGTCGGAGTCTAGCTTGGCAAAGTTTGCGGTTCCGTCACCTCCTTCGGTATCTACGGACTCACGGAGCTCTCCGGCGTCTGTGGGTGGTGGAGTTGGTCGTCGACGAGCACCACGTCAATGGCGGCCTCCACTCCGGTGGACGGTGGTTCGGGCGGTGATGGATCTCGTCGAGGAGGGCAGAGAGAACCTTGCTAGAGCCCGAAGTGGATCGGGGAGGCCGGAGTCGAGGAAGAAGACCTCCTCGAGGTCCTCCTAGTGGTTGGGCGCAGTTCTGGCAAGGTGGAGGGGTGGTGCTCGGTCGAGAACGAGCTCGAGGCCTCCTTTTATAGCCGGTCTGAGGCGGTTGCCGAGAACGGGATATCTCCGGCGAGTGATTACGACGAGGCAGTGGTACCGGACATGCGGTTTAGGTGACTGGGCAGCTGCGGATTGGTCCACTGGCACCGTCCAACGCCTAACCTTGGTTAGATTTGATCTGCTCCCATGGTTTCGACGGAACGGCCCCACGGGCTCGTCGGCGGTAGAGAGCGCGCTCTGCGCCTCTCAGGTCACGGCGACAGCTCTGCAGCACGCACAGGGGGAAAGGACGGCCACGCGGAGGCTCCTGGTGGTGTGGGCGGCGCTGGACGGCGCCGTTCTGCAGAGCTGGCCCCTGTTGGCCGCCACGGGCGGTTCTGCCACCGCGGAAGACGCCGGCGTTGGCGAGACACGTCGCCACCGACGCTTGCGTCCATCCAAATGACCGTGCGGCGCACTGGATAAGAAGGAGGAGCAGTGAGCAAGGCGCCAACGCGTGCACTGGCGATATTGACGTCGCGGTTCTGAAAAACAACACTGTCGTCTGAATTGAAACACTGAATTTTCTGAATTTGAACAGAAACAGTGCACACCAACTGTTCGGCGAAATGATTTGGGCACGTGGAAATTTTTTCTTGAGCTGGGAATTGGTGAGGTGATCTCTTGGTGCATCTAGAGGCTGTCTGATTTATCTCAGATTTTTAGGAAAAGAAAAAGATTGAATTTCACCAAAAATGGCAAATCTGGTCCAAACTTGCAGCAGGCAAATTTTAAAAAATTTGAACTATGGACCAGCAGATCTTGATGGATCTAGGTTCAGGGTACTAAGGACTAGCCAGAGAAGTTTATTTGGGATCAATATTCAAAGGAAATTTAGTAGTTCCTTTGTAAACCACCATAGTCCAAATAAATGACAGAAAATGATTTTGAGGTTAAAATAAATAGAAATAAAATTTAAAAGAGGTTGAAACTTGCTGGAATTGGATGCTTGGCTTGATCCAAAGTAGGGAGGTGGGTTTTGGAAGAAAATTTTTCTTTATAGGCCATGGCAAGAGGATACTTTTTGAATGGGAAAGAATAAATCCATAATTTTTAGGAAACCTTCCAAAATTATTTGTGTTGAGCCAACACAAAATGAAAAACCCTCAAGACCAAAGATCAAGATTGCATAGAACCCAAAAAAAATACTTGTCATAAAAAAAGTTTTTGAAAAGCAGAGTCTTTTAGAAAGTTTTTAAATAACCTCCTTCAAATCAAATAAAGAATTTGATAAAACCTAATCAAATTTTTTGGAGTGTTACACATGGCTACTGCTACATACCCTCAGCCCCGAGGGTGAACTACTCCCTCCTCGTCATGGAGAGCTCCGGGATGATGAAGATGGCCACTGGTGATGGATCCCCCCTCTGACAGGGTGCCGAAACAGGGCCCCGATTGGTTTTTGGTGGCTATAGAGGCTTGCGGCGGCGGAACTCCCGATCTAGGTTATGTTCTGGAGGTTTCTGTATATATAAGAGGTTTTGGCGTCGGGAACAAGTCAGGGGGTCTCCGGGCTGTCCACGAGGTAGGGAGGCGCGCCCAAGGGGGTGGGCGCGCCCCCCACCCTCGTGGGCAGCCCGGTACTCTTCTGGCCCAACTCTTTTACTCCATGGCCTTCTTCTGGTCCAAAAAATAAGCTCCGTGAAATTTCAGGTCAATTGGACTCCATTTGATTTTCCTTTTCTGTAAAACTCAAAAACAAGGAAAAAAACAGAAACTGACACTGGGCTCGAGGTTAATAGATTAGTCCAAAAAATCATATAAAATAGCATATAAATGCATATAAAACATCCTAGAAGGATAATATAATAGCATGGAATAATAAAAAATTATAGATATGTTGGATATGTATCATGGATCTTGTTATTTCCTTGAGCTTTTCTAGTGTTTGTATAGATATAGTGAAAGTGGTGATCCCATCTTGTGCTTCTTCTATTCAAATGCAAATTATCTATAATGCACAATGCGTGGGGGAGCTATCCTATTTTTCTTAGAACGATCACCTTGTGATCCTTATCAAGTGTGTGTTGGTGGAATGCAAACCGTTTATTTTTGGTACTTTGTGCCGTCATGAAACTTTGTAGAGCACTTGGTTTGTTTGGAACCATTCTCTCTTTTGGGAGTTTGACATCTTTCTTTCTGCGTGTATCAATGGATATCTCATTCGTTGATGTATCTTTTAGTTGATTTCCTCCAAGTGTTGATTTATTCGTTTGGTATCTTTTCTTCACTTGGTATTTCTTTGTCAACTGGTATCGGTTCTTGAAAGTATTGAGCATGCATATTAACTTCATGTAGTCTATTTGGCATGCTTTCTTTCTTTCTTTGACCCAATATATAGGGGAAACTCCACCAAGTCTCAAATTGGATGAGATGTGCATGAAATTCATTCTCATATATGTATGCACATATTTATGTGGAGTATTTCCTGTGTATTGTTAGTTCTAAATCTTTGGTCCCAATGAGTTTGGGCACCATTTTGTTTGTGTTGTTGTTCTAGGAACAATTGGAGATGCATTGGATGCTCGGCTCACTCACAAGGAAGGTGGTGTCACCATGTGCTTATTGGAGTCAAGCTAGGATGATCAATGAACTACTATCTACCTTCAATTGGTATCTCTACTCCTTCCAATGCTATCTCGGTAACAAGTATCTATTCATGCTTTCCTCTCTTACATTCAACCTTGTGTAGGTTGCATCTTGGCATGATATTCATTTCATATCTTGTGATACTTGTTTCCTTTCTCAAAGCATCCCAATGATGATCTCTTGTTGCTAGTTGTGATGTCTTTGATGGATGTGTGATTGGACTTCATTTATATACAATAAGACCATATCTAGCCAAGTGTTATGCTTTCAAGCAAATATCTTATTGGTATATTTATGACTTCCTTGTGGATATCTTGTTCTTTCCTTTTTGTAACTATTTCGTGTGTACATCCTTCTTTGTGGATTGATACCATCATGATCGTCATCTACCTAGAATCTTATACACTTGAGAGAATTTGCATATATAGTTGATATCCCTTTCTTTCACATCCACCATTTCTTTCTCATGTTATTTCTTTGGTGGCTCCGTGAGAGTGTGTGCCTTGAGTGTGTGTCATTTCTCGTTGCATCTTGATGCACTCTTGTGTGGTGAAGATCTTTTTCCTCATGCTTGTCTTGACGAGGCTTTTTTCCATCTTAATTGGTATCCCTCGTATTGATGAGGCTTTCACTTTCTATCTTCACCATGGGTTGTCACAATCTTGGTTGTAATTTCTCTTTTTAGTAAGCTTGTGTATCCATTTGCTTGGTGTGTGTGGAAAGAACATGTCATGCACCTTGTATCTCCACTATTCAAGACTATGTTGATGCTTAATGCTCACCCTTACTATAGTCTTCTCAAGTGCTTTGCCATGACTCACACACATCATTTTGGTTGAGCCTACTCTTAAGTTGCCTCTTTTATATGTTGCTCAACCATTTGTTTGTTTCAAGTGCTAGGCTTTGTTTCCTACATGCTCACTTGCACTTCTTGTGAGTTTCTGTTGATTTTCGGGGAGTGATGATCCTATTTTGTGCACTTGGTATCCTAATGCAAATATTCTAAGGAGTGCACAAATCATGGGGAGCTTCACTAGTGTCTTTAGAACACTCTGTTGCTCTCTTGCACTTGTCATGAGGTTCTATTGATCTTGGGGAGTGACGATCCTATTTTGTGCTCGTTGTATCCAATTACAAAACTAAATTGTGCACAAATCATGGGGAGCTTCTCTAGTTTCTATAGAACACTCCTTTGCTCATATCATAATCTCTTTTATTCATGTGGCACGTAGGATCATTGGTCTAGTTGGTTCAATTGGTATCTATTGATAGCTTGCTTCAATTGGTATCTTTTGATTGCTTGATTGCTTGTTTCTCTCTTTGTTATGTCTTTGTGGCATATTATTCTTTTGCAATCTTTGGGCCTCAATATAGTTTGTCTTACTCCAAGTATTTATCGTTGGATATGTGTATTCATTCCGCTCTCTTGTTGAGAAATACATAATTTATGGAGGAACACAATTTATTGGCCTTCTAAGCTTTTCTCCCATTTTGGCAATCGATGCCAATGGGGGAGAAGTTTCAGAGAGTTTTGTGGAGAAGTTTTTAGAGTTTTGTTCTTGCTTTGGTTTTGTTCCTAAGCATTCGCATCTCATACTCCTGCATCATTGGTTGTTGCATTGCATGGTGATGCATAATTCCTTATACAAACTCTCTTGAAAGTGATTGTCATCAATTACCAAACTGGGGGAGATTGAAAGGACATGCGGTGCCCCCATGTGTAGTTTTGGTAATTGATGACATTCTCTATGGACTAATGGTTGCATTGAGTTATATTTGAAGGATTTGTCCATAGGCACTTCTTGAAATCCATGTGTTGGTTTCAAGGAGTTTATGTGTTGACCAAGGTGCTATTAAGGAAATATCCAAAGATTGGTCATGTGAGAGTTGAGCCTATTGCAAGCATGTCTTGAAGAACAAGATTGTGTGATCATTCATGCTTACCTTCAAAGCATCATCCAAATGAAGAGAGTTGGAAAGGTTCAAGGTTGATCAATACTAAGTCAAGAGTGAATCAAGTTGATCAAATCACAAAGCGTAGAAGATGTACCGAGAGGGATCAAGTGATCCCATGGTATGGTAAGCATTGTCCATTACGCTTTGTGTACTAACCCATAGCCTTCATGAGAGTTCTTTGTGGGGTTAGGTTGCGGTGTGCACGTTAAAGTGATGCATCATGAAGGGATCAAGTGCTTGAAGATTGTCATCCATTATGGTGACAATGGACTTGTGAAGATGTGCTGAAGAGTGGCTCACTCATAGTGGAGTACGGGGGAGCAATCTACTAGTCTTCAGCGAGCCAACACAATCAAGAAAGGTGGTCCTACTTGAGAAAGTCAAGATCGTCTAAGTCTAGCTCAAGTGGACTTTGTGCAAGGCAAAGGTTTGGCCTTGGTAGGTTCTCTATTTTACCAGTCTCATGGTGGTAGTTTGGAGACCAGGCAATAGGATTGATTGTCGTACTATCAAGGGGGGCTCTCAACTGAGTAGCTTGATCATATCGTTCGTAGAGAGCTCAAACCAACGCATGCTTGCATCATATTTCTTGGTTCTTGTCTGGTTTTCTCCTAGTGAGATTTGGAGCTTATGGTCATCTTCTTGACAAGCTCGAGTTCATCGAAAATGGAGTTCACATGCTTCTTCTATTGCGTTTTCGGTGTTGGAGGTTTTACCGGTCTTCTTCGAGGAAGGGTTCTCACCATTTTCCTATGCGCCTTTTCTAATTTATTTTTTATTGATATTTCTATCAATATTGTGTCAGCCCTTGTCGCTAGCTTTCCAACAAACTTGGATTTGTTGAATTCGGAGTCCGTTTGCAGAAGTTGTGTCAGTTTTGGTGTCCGTATAAAAGATGCAACGGTACTACCGCTCGTGGGAGCGGTACTACCGCATGGAGGGGATGTAATTTTTTACTACTGCTCATGGGAGCGGTACTACCGCTTGGAGCAATACTACCGCAGCTACTTCCGTGCCTGCTTCCGCTCTGAACCAAAAACTCGTCACAAGTCTAGCGGTGGTAGGCATGGATGTATTTTTTTAGTACCGCTCGCAAGCAGTAGTACTGCTACCCCTAGCGGTAGTACCGTGAGGATGAGCGGTAGTACCGCTCTGTGTGGGTTGTGAGCTTAACGGTTGGATTTTTCCCCACCTATAAAAAAGGTCTTCTTCCCCAATGAACCTTATCCTTTGAGCTCGTATTCTTCCCCCATTGTTGACCTTCTTCGAGCTTGCTATCTCTCAATCCCTCCATGGATTCTTGCTAGTTTTGGGGGGAAAGGAGAGTGGAGATCTAGATCCACATTTCCACCAAACACTTTCTCCTCTATGTGAGGGGAACCCCTTGGATCTAGATCTTGGAGTTCTTGGTGTTCTCCTTCTTGTTCTTCCTGTCATTTTCCTCCCTAGCATTAGTTGCTTTGGTGGGATTTGGGAGAGAAGGACTTGGGCACTCCGTGTGCCCTTGCCATTGCATTTGGTACATCGCTTTGACTTCTCCACGGTGATACGTGGAAGTTACAACTTGAGAAGCTTATTACTCTTGGGTGCTTGGTACCCTTGAGCTTGTTCCTCTTGGGTGCTTGGGCGCCCTAGACCGTTGGTGGTGTTCAGAGCTCAATCATTGTGGTGCAAAGCTCCGGGCAAGCGTCGGTGTCTCCAATTAGGTTGTGGAGATCGCCCCGAGCAATTTGACGGGTACTGGTGACCGCCCCCAAGGGTTGCCAAAGTGTACGGGTCCGGTGCCCACCCCCAAGGGTTGCCAAAGTGTATAAGTTCGGTGACCGCCCCCAAGGGTTGCCATTTGTACGGGTTCGGTGACCGCCCTCAAGGGTCCCTTAGTGGAATCACGACATCTTGCATTGTGCGAGGGCGTGAGGAGATTACGATGGCCCTAGTGGCTTATTCGGGAGCATTGTGCCTCCACACAGCTCCAAACGGAGATTACATTCCGCAAGGGTGTGAACTTTGGGATACATCATCGTATCCGCGTGCCTCGGTTATCTCTTACCTGAGCCTTTTACTTATGCACTTTACTTTGTGATAGCCATATTGTTTCTTGTCATATATCTTGCTATCTCCTAGTAGTTTACCTTGCTTACCGTAAGTTGTTGGTGCACATAGGTGAGCCTAGTTTTTGTAGGTTTTGTGCTTGGCAAATTAACCGCTAGGTTTATTCTGCATTTGTTCAAGCCTAAACCGTAACTATTTTAAAGCGCCTATTCACCCCCGCCCTCTAGGCGACATCCTCGATCTTTCAGTAGCAAACATAGGCTATGCAAGTGAATAGGATTAACCAAAAGTAGTAACACGCTACACTACTCTAATGCAAGCAACACTAGCAGCGGCGGCGGCGGCCCAACAGCAAGCAGCGGTGGCAGCTTCAGCGGCGGAAGTAGCTTGCAACAGCAGCAAGTGGCAGAGCAGCGATAGCGGTAGCAGCTTCAAGTAGCAGCAACGCAAAGAGCATCAAGCAGGAGGAGCAAGGCAGTAACGGCAGTAACACACACACGCACGCACGCACGTATGTACGCATACGCGCGAACTCGAATGAGCTTGGGGACGGCAAATAGTGACCGAAACGAAGCAAAGGAAATTGGGATCCGGAGGAGAAGCTCACCACGGATCCGGGGACATGGTCGGGGAGGCCGAGGATGGATCAGAGCGGCGGCAAATGGCAACGAACGACGACGATGTACTCAACGGAAATGAGCTCGATGGCGAGCATACGGGCCGCCCGGCTTGATTCGATGCTCGGGGGAGATGCAGCCGACCACGACGGTTCTCCTTGAGGTCTTCCCAGGCGGTGAGGCGCACGTTGGCCGCGGCAACGATGGCGAGGCGCGCGGTCACCATGCGAGCTTCCGAGCACAAAATCGATCCAAAGAGGAGGGGGGCGAAGGGGGACCGAGGGGGAACTGGACGAGAGGGGTCTATGGTTTTTGGTGTGCTCATTTATAGGTAAAGGGGGGCACGGATGGCCGCCACACACGCCGAAGCGCGACCATGGCTGTGGATGGCTGCCACGCCTCTATTCAGTGAACAGAGGTAGAAGGAGATGGGGAGTTGGGCTGGCCTAGCTCCTATTGCTAAATGGGCCAAAGTGCACAGTGCCATATCCAATATTCTTATTCTACTACTGTATTGCATTTCTCCTCTGTTTCAATTTTAAGTTCGAACCAAATGAATTTTGTTGTAGATGAAATTTGTCACATAAATACTAGGCATTATTTTGAGTATACCCAGAAAGTTTGGAGGCAACTAAAGTTAAATAAGTAATTGATTATTCTAAGAAGGTCATTTTATTTGCTGTTGGGCTATTTATTAATTTACTTGGAATTTATTTGTGAGTTAGATGGAGTTAGTTTCAACATGACAACTGATTAGAGGGAATTATAGAATAATTTGAACATTTTTGTTTTGTTGTTGGAATAAATATTATTTTTACTTTGTTTTAAAATTTGAATTTGAATTCGGTTTGGATCAAAGTGAGATTAAGCAAATTAATTACGATGAAATGGCACCATCAGTGTTTGATTACTTTAGCTTGACTACCGGGGTGTTACACGCGCTTAGCACACACCAGACAATTGCCTAGCCATGTGCGGCGCCCCCTCCACCGTTTACACCCCCGGTCATATTTTCGTAGTGCTTAGGCGAAGCCCTGCGGAGATCACTTCACCATCACCGTCACCACGCCGTCGTGCTGACGGAACTTATCTACTACCTCGACGTCTTGCTGGATCAAGAAGGCGAGGAACGTCACCGAGCTGAACGTGTGCAGAACGCGGAGGTGTCATGCGTTTGGTACTTGATCAGTTGAAGCGCGAAGAAGTTCGACTACATCAACCGCGTTGTGAAACGCTTCCACTTACGATCTACGAGGGTACCTAGACACACTCTCCCCCTCGTTGCTATACATCTCCATGAATAGATCATTGCGTGCGTATAATTTTTTTGTTTTCCATGGAACGATTCCCAACACATTTATCTCGTCAGATGAGGATCCACTCATGGCAGCGCTAAATAATTATCGAGGAAAAAGAATAGAAGCTCCTCAGCCCGCTCCTCAGCGATTTGGGATTCCTGACCGTCGGATCTGGTTGCTTGATGGATCTTGGGCAGTTGGATCGACCCCTGGAACGACCTCGTCCGTCGGATAGAAGAAAGTTACTACTGAAATGAATAGTTACCGTCTCGTCCGTGCCACCGCGCGTAAATAGCCTGCCCCGCCGAGGGCATTTCTATCATTTCACACACAAGGGTATAAAACACAGTGGCTCCTCCGGAGATAACCTAGCCGCCGCCTCCTCGCGCACTCCCGCACTCGTGCCCGCTCCTCCCGCACGCGTGCCGTGCCCTCACCTCTCTCTCCCCCTCCAAACCCTACCCCGCGCCCGCCTCCCGGCCCTGCCGCCGCCGCTGCTCGCCCGGGCACCCATCCCCGGCCTCACGCCGCCCTCTCTTCTTCCTTCTCGACCTGTTTGCGCTCAAGGAGGCCGACGCGGCCACGCTGCTCTGGGTGGCGTGCCGCCTCCGCCGCCAGCAGGAGGTGGCCGCAGCAGCTGCCGCGCAGCCCGGCGAGCAGCCGTTCCCCTATGAGAAGAAGGCGAGGAGGACAAGCCCCTCATCAAGAGATGGCCAAGGCGGCCGCGCTGCTCTGGGTGGAGGGTCGCCTCCGCCGCCAGCAGGATTGGGCCGCGGCGGCCGTCGCGCAGCCCGGCGACCAAGAGCTCCCCGACGAGCAGCCATTCCCCTACGAGAAGGTGAGGTGGACACGTCCCTCTGTCAAGAGATGCTCGCGCGCCGGGAGAAGACGTGGAGATCGAGGGACGTCTGCTCCTGCACGACCGATTCCAGATCGAGGGACGCCTGGTTCTGCTCGCTACGGACGCCGCCCCCGGTCCACACAGGTCATGTCTCCTTCCTTCACCTGCAAAACGTGCCAGGAAAGTCACGAGCTTATTCACCTTCCACTCCCTATCATTTTGGGTGCAGATGTAGTAGTGCATAACATCTTAATACAATAATCTCCTTAGGCTGTAGATGGAAAGGGATGTAGATGGAAAGGTTACTTTCCTCGATGAACTCGTGTGGTCCAGTCTATTTTTCTTGAGGGATGAAGCAGCAAGTCCCACCTGTTTTTCCAGTGTAGATTCAGTACAAATTGTTGGGATGTCTTGCATATACAGTGGAACACCTCCCTAGGCATTCAAGAAATGATTGTACAATCTGGTAGAGCATGGAACCAAATTCTCTTCAAGGAAGTGGTTATTTGAATCTGTGGAAACTAAGGAACAAACACTGGTTTGATAAAGATAGACCCACAATCATTAAGTGGAAAAAGGGGCTGCTGGCTGATTTCGAAATCCTGAAATACAGGATCAAGACTGAAGACACAAGCACACTAGAGGCTTTGATTACCTCCCTCCACACCTAGACTACTCCTTGTAACCTCCCCTGTTGTAGTTTGCTCTGTTTTCCTTTTCTTTCCTCTGCCTTTTTTAGGGCCCAAAATTTCCATTACCATGGAAATATGTAAATAACTCTGTAAAAAACAAACTTTCTTTAATACATAACAGTGGGAGTCTCTCCTGCTGTTTTCATTGCTAAAAAAAGTTCAGGCAATCGAAGTACTTAGGGTATATCCCACCCCCCTTTTCTGCCTCCAAGCACACAACATCTTGCTGAGAAAACACTGTGTTCTTCGTGCAACCACGAGTACTGATTTGACGTGTCAAATTCACTTGCAGATAAATACATGTTGTCTGATCCAAATAAGATGACTGATGCGAACGAAGATGGCTCTCAAAACACCAGGAATAATATGTTGCCACTTGCCACCACTTCAGAGGAAAACAGGAGGTTCTGGTTCTATTGTTGCTCTTAAGGAACCTGTAAGCATCTGCTTATTGGTCGTACTCATTCTCATTCTGTCTAAATATGTAGTGGCATTGAAATTAAATTTGTTCTGTTCACAAAAAAAGTTAAATCTGTTCCCAGGAGTATCATACCATCGAATTTGATGTCGAGAATACTTTGTTGTTCAACATGTACTAGAGGTTTAAGTGGATGTTCTGCTTGCTACTGGCAAGGCATTGTTTTCAGTCCACTTTTGCCTGCATGGCGGCATATTTATAGCTTTTCAATGTCAAGCTCACTTCATAGCCAATTGTTTAGATGCAAGAAGATCTAGATGTTTGATAACGGAGGATTGATACTATATGTTATCATAATAGTTGTGCAATCTGGGAATGAGGACCACGGTCTGCACTAAATTTAGCCACAAAGAACATCAGAGCTAAAAATGGAATGAGGGTTGACATCTGTTATCATAATAATTGTGCAATCTTGGAATGATCTGGTCTTGCTCTACATTGTCTGGCAATTAAATTAGCGTTAGGTTTCAGATAGCATGGCAATTGATGAGCAGTGCACACGAGCACATCTTGATCTTTGAGCAGACACACACATACGTGTACACAGACACTGGCATGCACATATTTTACAGCGACTCACAGACGAAGCACATGCTTTGTTGTTCAGTAAGATATGCATTAGACCATCTTATCACCAGATAATCTAGCAGACGTACATGAGCAGAGAAAACGAGAGGTGATGAATGCATGCCTATTGTAAAGCACATTGGCGTGTGCATTAGTAATAGAAGAGAAAGCATACTTGCTTCTCTGTGTTTTCTATATGGTTTAAAAGGGAAAATTGTCGACATTCTAAATGCTATGAGAGGAACTGCCGCAGTCTGTGTGTAGGTGTGTGATTCAGATCAATGCTCTGAAATTATTTAGCTTACTAAAAATCCACAGTTGAATATATTAATGCTTACACGGAAGTATATGGGAGAATCCTTGAGTACTCATAATGTATATGTCAGATTATGATCTTTTCCACGTGATACTGACACTATCATCATGCTAATTATATGTATGCATTTTACGTTTATCATAATGTGCCTGTGAGACTATTGTTGCTTTTTCCTGATGGTCCATGGATAAAAGACAATACAGAGTGTTTGCTACTTTTACCGTTATTTTTAGACCACATCTAAAACTGCCCTGGCGCGAGGGTCCTCGATCTGTATGTGCTTAGTTGTTTTCGACCGTCCCAAATCTGGTTATCTCAACCTAATCCCTGATTTGCTTTCTTTCCCTGTAGGTTGGTCCACTGTCTACGGGTGCTCGTGGTTCTGGTTGGTTCGTCCAGCTATGTCTTCGGCACCGCTCTACAGGTCGACCCTTTTTCTCCTTCTATTCTCAGCTCACGAGGCATGTGCTTGTGTTCTTGCAGCCTTATATCTTCCGTGTGCTCTTATTGGTAGAAGCCTGGCATCTAAAAGTATCATTGTTTGCTTGTATTTTTGTGCTTCCTAACCGTTTGGCATCGGAGATTTTTTGCCACTTCTCTAGATTCTGGTGGGACCTAATTTTTTTGTGCCTTTCTTCTATGTCCTACAAGTGACCTACTGATTTGTTTGTTGGAACTGCTCGCATGTGCCATGTTGTTGGAGCTACGGGACAAGCCAATGTAGTTCTAGATGTGATTTATAAAGATTATTCGATGGATTGTAGTTGTAGCAGTTTGCTGACGGCGAGATGCATTTGTATGAGATGCCATGTGCTCCTGGTTGTCTGCATGCCTTTTTCTAGGTATATTGGCAGGGTATGTTCATTCTTCCTGATCAGCAAAGCATAGATCACTCTAAATTTGAGTTAGCTAGATGATTAATGAAGTATATAACTAAATGTAGACATATTGAGGGGGTCATTAGAGGCGCCGAAGCATGATGAAGTTTGAGATCTATCATCTATGGTGAAAAAATGAGAATCGATGCATTATTTTTGAAAATGACAATTGGGACCTGTGTGTGGTTTCTGCGTATTTAGTTGGTCTAGGTTATATTTGGCTTTTAAATTAGGCTTTGGTGTAATGGATGGGTGGCATGTGAGTAGTATATCCCCCTGCAGGATTTTTGTTATGTATACCCTGGACCAGTATTCAGCTAAGGAAGAGTAAACAGAGGAGCAATAGCAACATAGCTACTACTACTAGATCAACATCTGCTATATATACCCTATTTTTTCAACCTTCTATTTGATTTCAGCTTCCAGTTTGTTGGTGATTTTCGGTCTCTGAGCACCTCTGGAGCCTGCTGGATACTGCTCTTGCTGTTTGGTTCACAAGGTAACACATATCTTGCTCTATTTACTCTTGCTTGGCACGTCTTTATTTATCTAATATTCTTATGTGTTCATCCCTTTGTCTAGCATGCGTTGGTGTCTTGTGGGTTATTCTTTCATTATATTACAGGCATGTTTGTTGTACATTGGTCCTACATGCCTTGGTCTGATATTGTTACGAGCTACAATCAATTATCATTCCATTCTTATGTTCGAGAGAAGGCGCCTGATTGTTCTGTCCTTGGAGGGGTTGACACTGATATTTTTGTTAGTGATGGCAGCGTTCAGTCACAGATACATTTTTCCTGGGGCAGTTCTTTCGATGGTTTTTTTGCGGAAGTTCTTTCGATGGTCGTTGTTCTTTGTATGACCAGGCCGTTCCAGGTGGTTCGCTTTTTTTAAGGCACATGCTTTTGTTCATCTTGCTTCTTGGTAATACATTATTTTTGTTTTGGTATGTACAAGATGTGAATTTATTAGTGCTGCTTCAGAGTAAGTCTGGACCATGCTGGTTCTAATAATTTGTTCTTTGATGCTTCTGTGGGTTGTAAATTTTTCCATGCCCAGCGTGGGTAAACACATCGAGTTTTTTCTATCTCTCTTGACTTCTCATCTTGAAGTTACTATGGCTACCATAAAAAGGCATATTATGGCCTAATAAACTCTTAGTTGCATTATATATAGTAGTGAGGATATGCTTTCTAACTGTCCTGATGTAATTCTGGGTTAGGCTTTTCTTATCTAAACTACTTGATGTGACAAAATATCTTAAACAAGCTCTGTGATTTGTATGCTCTCTTATATTATCAAAGATGATTGCACTTATATGATATGTTTGATACTTCCTATATACTCCGAAAGAAAAAATAGATGATGTTCCGCTCCCTGCAGGCCTACACTCGCGTCGTGCCCTTTCCTCTCCCTGCCGCCTCGCCTCTCTCCCTGCCTGCTCGTTGCCCCGGTCGTCTTTGATGGTGCACCTAGATGTGCTATACATCACCTCCTCACCTCCTTGGCCACTTCGGTGCCCATGGCTTTCGTGCTCGTCGGCGGGATGGTGCAAGGCTCAACTCCGACGTGGTTCCTCACTTGTTGGATGGTGTTCAGGCGCAACCCCGGTGCCCTCTGAGTACTGCCTTGGCTACAACCTCCCTGTGTGAGCTCCATCTTCCCCTGCTCTGCTTTGGCAACTATATGGGACATGGCCAGGGCTATGATGATCAGTTATGGCTGTTATAGGCATGCTTTCAAGCAGTCGAGGCACTTGTGGGTATTAATTTGGATCCTCCCTCGTTTCTTTGAGCTGTTTTGATCACGTTCTTATTTTAGTGGCTCTGTCCTTGGATGGTCATTTCTAATGAGTGATAACCAGGGCAGTTAAACCCTCGTGAGAACATATTGATCCGGTGATCCATCCAGAAATCCAGAAATAAGTCCATCCAGAAATAAGAATAGAAGCTCCTCAGGCCGCTCCTCTGCGATTTGGGATTCCTGGCCGTCAGATCTGGTTGCTTGATGGATCTTGGGCCGTCGGATCGACCCCTGTAACGACCTCGTCCGTCGGATAAAAAAAAGTTACTGCTGGAATGAATAGTTACTCCCAAAATGAGATATCTCGTGCCACCGCGTTTGAATCACGTGCCCCATCGGTCGGAAGCCATTCTTGCTAGGGCGATGATGATTAGCCGTGGGTATCAAGTTCGGTCCTCCCTCTTGTCTCTAGAATCCTTTTTGATCCTGTGATACTTATTGTTCTGTCCTTTTGGATGGTCATTCTTATTGAGTGATAACCAGGGCAGCTCCACTGTATTAACAGATTGATCTGGTGATAAGAGATGATGGGGGTAGATTATATGATCGAGGAAAGGCAAATCTGAGCCCATATGCATTGAACCCTGAACCCTTTTTATTCGCACGTGCCCCACCGGTCGGAAGCCATCCTTGCTAGGGCGATGATGATTCGTTGTGGCTGAAATAAGTGTGCCTTTGAGCAATCAAGGCACATGTGGGTATCAAGTTGGGTCCTCCCTCTTGTGATTTGCCTTTTTGATCATGTGATGTCCTTGGATGGTCATTCTTTGAGTGATAACCAGGGCAGCTCCACTGTATAAACAGATTAATCTGGTGACAAGAGATGGTGGGGGTAGATTATATGATCGAGGAAAGGCAAATCTGAGCCCACTATGCACTGAACCCTGAAATATTTTTATTTGTATTTAAAGGTGTTGCTTATTTATGCTCCAATGTTTATAGCCGTCTTATGTGAATATTTCTTCTCTCTCATACCTTTATTGCATATAAGTTTTGTTGACTTTTATTGTTTGTTGTTGGTCCTTCATTTCATCTGGTTAAGAGTAAGCAGGTTGTCGGTTCAATGACTTGTTTTAATTTGTTGATAAACTAGCAGAAACCATGGTGTCATGTTTCTAATAACAGCGTCTTTAGGCTGGTTAATGTTTGTATTGGAGCCCACTACCTTTTATTTCGCTTGTTTCTTACCGTCTTCCTTCCTTCTCTGGCTGTTTCACGGTTGGGACGGTGGCATGGCGTTGGGGCTGTCTTGTGGGTTGGCCGGAGAGGGAGCACACCGAGTGGGCTCCTAAGATGGCTGAGGTGATTATTTGCTCCCTTGTTTGTCTTTCCCTTTGTGATGTGTATGTGCTCATCAAGGGCTTTGTTGTTTTTTAGGGATTTGTCTAGGGTTTCCTGGTTAATCCATTCTGATTTGGTCTGCTCATGCTCTTGGCTTCCGGACCATGGTGCTCAAGGTGGTCTGGCTGTCACCGCCGCCCCTGCTCGACGATGTTGCACCCCTGCTCGATCCCTTTATAAAAATAGCGTATGCAGAAGTGAAAACGAGTCAAATAGATGATCAGTGCCTCAGTCCTTCAGTACTTGAGGTATGTGTTGACTGTATTAATGCTGTTATGTTTTTAGTGGCCAGTATTTCTGACGAGTGTATAAACCCACAGTTGACCGGGATGTTTTCAAACAAAATGCCACCAATCTAGGACATTATTAGCTTCAAAGTACCAAGTGGTGAGTAATAATGTACCACAGAGCCGATGCTCACAAAGGAATATCATCAAATCGTGTGGGGCGGTCTTCCATGTACTTGGTTTGTTCCGTCCCGCAACTTTTCTTCTGTTTTGTACCCACGCTTCATATATGTCCTAATATACAATGACTGCTTGTAATCTGTTCACCAAAACATCCAAGTGCATATATGATATATCTTCCCAAAAGAAGCCTCTATATGATTGAGCTTGACCCTTTGTCGGGGAAATCTGACTCCGCGATCACCTATGGGGACGGAGCCCCTTCTCGGTTCGGCGAGGGGCGGAGGTCGCGCGAAGAGCAGATCGAGGCGAGGCACGCGAGCGGTTTTACCCAGCTTCGGAGCTCTCCGGAGAGATAATACTCCTACTGCTGCTTTGTGGGTTGTATTGAGTTCTTGCTCGGGAGCGCTGGGTGCTATAGTACACACGAGCAGCTAACGGGACCGAGCGTGAGTGTTCTACTGTTCGTCCTCCTTCTCTACGTTGTGCATGGGCCTCCTTTTATATGATCAAGGGGTCTCCAACAGGTGGCAACGTAGGCAAGGGCAAAAATGGAAAGGTGCTGCGGTAGGTACAGCTACCTACACAGTGTATCATACCTAACTCTGACGGCAGGGGACAAGGGCATTAAATGCCCGTCTGCGTCGCCCAAACAGTGCAGAAAAGGGACCGTTAGGGACGCCACCGCTCGCCACGATGGCGATCTTGTCAGCGCCACTTGCCACGGTGCACCCCTGACTGCACAGCCTCCCGTCACGTACGCCTGGAAGTGCCTCAGAGCGACACGTTGGTGGGTGAGCTGGAGCGCAGGTACAGAGTGGTTGCTTGCCGTGGCAAACGCCTTGCCGCGGTTGTTGTCTTGTCGCGTTCGGGAGCTTGTCGCTCGCCGGGTCTTGTCGGGACGCGTGGCGCGTCGCGGTAAGTTCCTTGAGACGCCTTGGTTGGCCTTCTCGGCAAGCTCCTCTTGTCGGGGTCTTGTGTTTTAAGTGGCCTTCCCGGCAAGCTCCTCTTGCCGGGGTCTTGTGCCTTAAGTGGCCTTCCCGGCAAGCTCTTCTTGCCGGGGCCTTGTCCTCTTGGCTTGAATGCTTTGTTCTTGAATGGCTCCAAAGGAACCATGGGGGTCCTTGGCGGTCACCCGGCAAGCCTTGCCGCGGGGCGCTGCGACTGCCCGTGCACAAGTTCGGGATACTAGGGTACCCCTACTCTAGTACACCGACAGGAGCCCCCGGGCCTGGGCCATACACGGTGCCGAGCGCTGTTGGGCCAGGCCCAAAACAGGGCACGGGCACGCGCGACCTGGGTCATGTTGCATCTTGCTCCGTATCCACCGCGCCCTCCCCGAACGGCACGCGTCGATTGCGGCGTCGTGGGAGAGGTCGTGGGTGGTTTCTTTATTCGGAAAAGTGAAACGCCCGCCTCCTGGCGGTTCATACCTTCCCCATAAACGGAGGGAGGCGTGGAGGCGTGGTCTTCGAGGCGTCCACTCCCCATGATCACGGGGTGGGGAGAGGTCGCCTCATCCGTCGCCTCAGTTCTGTACGCCTGCCACGCGGCCTCCATGCGCCTGGAGTGGCGAACGGTGGAGGCGGGAAACCGGGCCGTCACGGGTCGAGGCATCGGGTCGGGCCCAGTTCCCTGCTTCTTCTGTGTCTTGATTGGCTGAGCGGGGCGGCCGAGCCCCCACCCCGTTCCTTTATAAGGAGCGGGAGGGGGGACGGAAAACCGCATTCTTTCATCTCCTCTTTCCTTCAGCTTCTGCTCCCCTCTCTCCCATTCGCCATGGAGAAAGGGAACCCTGGTCCTTCAACGGTGGCGACGAGGGTTGCCGCTAGACAACGCGTCCCTCCTTCCCCCGCACCCGTGGTGGCAGAGCCAGCCGCAAGGGGAAGAGGGAGGGGGCGAGGCCACGGGCGAGGTCGAGAGCGAGGCCGAGGCGCTCGGGGAAGAGGTGGACGAGGCGGCCCGCCGGCCTTGCTTCCGCCAGCGGCTCCTCGTCCCATGGCGGACCATATTGGGGATGACCCTTGCGAGTTCTTGGTCAGGCTGCGTCGGCCACCTCGTCGTCGCCTTCGTCTCCCGACTCCATTTGCGAGCGAGATGGAGTTGGATCCGCCCGAGACACTGAGATTGCACATGAGGGGCTGTGGAATCAGCGGTACGCGAGTCCGCGTTGACTTCCCGGCCCCTAATGTGATGTATCTTGGTCGAGGGTGGAAGACGTTCGCCCGTATCCATAGCTTGACGGCGGGTGAGGGAGTCCTGGATTAGGGGGTGTTCGGACAGCCGAACTATATCTTCAGCCGGACTCCAGGACTATGAAGATACAAGATTGAAGACTTCGTCCCGTGTCCGGAAGGTTCTTTCCTTGGCGTGGAAGGCAAGCTAGGCGTGCGGATATTCAAGATCTCCTACCAATGTAACCGACTATGTGTAACCCTAACCCTATCCGGTGCCTATATAAACCGGAGGGTTGTAGTCCGTAGGACGAACACATCATAACCATCATCATACCTATAGGCTAGCTTCTAGGGTTTAGCCTCCTTGATCTCGTGGTAGATCTACTCTTGTACTACCCATATCATCAATATTAATCCATCAGGAGTAGGGTTTTACCTCCATCGAGAGGGCCCGAACCTGGGTAAACTAAAGTGTCCCTTGTCTCCTGTTACCATCCGACCTTGACGCACAGATCGGGACCCCCTACCCGAGATCCGCCGGTTTTGACACCAACATTGGTGCTTTCATTGAGAGTTCCTCTGTGCCGTCGCGATCAGGAAGGATGCCTTTTCCCGTCTTTAAAGACGGCGCCGTCACTGAGGGAGCTTTGGCTATCGGCCAAACCCTCCGGCTGGGTGGTTTTCTCATGACCGCCCGTTCGGCCATTACGCCAACGGTGACCTCTTGGGTCATCAAAAACAATCTCCGCGTCAGCTCGGAATTGGCCGAGCAGCTAGATCCGGTGGAGCTCTCCTCCCTAAACGAGCTCCTGGATCGCATCGCCGCCTTGGGGGTCGCTACAAACTACGACCAGGTTGGGCCTAAACCCGATCTAAGGGAAATCAACTCTCCCCAAGCCACCCATCATGGTGCTGTGGTGGAAACACAATGCGGTGACCCTTCATCAATCTTAAGGACCAGTTACGTCCGAATTCCGGAAACCTCCCTGCCGGATATCCACGGAGGGGAGGATACAACCCAAGACCTGGGCTTGGAACCAGGCAAACCGGAAAACATACAGGACTCCGGACCTTGGAATCCGGAGGTCGTTCGGCCTCCGAACAGCAAACCGGGCGAAGTATCAGATCTAATGAATTCCGCCCGTCCGATCTTAAGCGATCTCTCCCAAATCAAGCAGATGCCCGAAGAAACAGTACATCATTACTGGGCCAGATTCCTCCTGCTTATGAACAAGATAAAGGACTGCCACGAGGGAGACGCGATTTCAATCTTCTGCAGTAACTGCACGGACAAGGGGATACTCAACGCCATAAGTCGTCGTAATATTACGCGCTTTGCTGACTTGGCGTCCATAGTACGAAAATACGGTGCGATGGAAAGTGCTCGGAAAACCGAAATTAAATTTTGGGATAATCCGGCCTTGAATAGCAATCCCGTCCGAATCAAAAGGGCGCACTGTAGTAAAGCGCCCGGATTAAATAAAAAATCAAAAACCTCTAGGGGGCATGGAACCGTGCTAGAAAGGTGGCTCGATGGACCCTGCAAGATCCATAGTACAGAGGATGCCACCCCAACTCACAGCCTCAGGGCATGTTGGATACTCCGGCAGGTGGCCAAAATTGGCGAGGACCTCCTAAATCCAGAGGTCGAAGGAAACCAGCCCGAGAATTTCAGTACCGTTTTCACAATCTCCGAGACTTTCACATCAAATAACATGCGAAAAAGAACACTTCGCAGCCTCGCAGAAGTCTACCAAGTAGCGACCATAAATCCATGGAGCAATACTGCCATCACCTTCAATGCGAGCGACGAACCTAAATTCCGAACAGCCAGAGCGCCAGCCGCATTGGTTCTCAGTCCCATAGTGGACGGTTGTCGCCTCGCAAAGGTACTTATGGACGGAGGCAGCGGATTGAACCTCATCTATGAGGAAACCCTCCAAAAGATGGAAATAGACTGGAACCGCACTGAGCGAAGCAGCACAACCTTTAGAGGAATAATCCCCAGTCAGGAAGCGCGCTGCACCGGAAAGATCACACTAGATGTGGTATTCGGCACGCCGGATAATTACAGGTCCGAACAAATCACGTTCCAGGTGGCCCCGTTCAGAAGCGGATATCACGCTATATTAGGACGAGAGGCATTCACAGTTTTCCAAGCCATACCCCATTACGGGTACATGAAGCTTAAGATGCCTGGGCCAAACGGAATTATCACTCTCGCTAGTAATCCGGACATAGCACTCCGCGCCGAAAACAAGACAGCTGCATTGGCCCTCGAGGCACTATCAGAAGCCTTAGCGGCCGAAGAACTGACGGCGCTGCGATCCACGGTTAGCAGGGATGATGTGATACTCGATAAGAGATCCAAATCCACATCCTTCAAACCAGCGGACGAAATAGTCAAATTCTAGGTCCACCCAACGGACCCGAATAAAACAGCCTCCATCGGGGCACAATTGAGCCCTGATGTAAACGCCGCACTGCGCGAGTTCCTACGAGAGAACTGGGATATTTTCGCTTGGCACCCCTCAGATATGCCAGGAATCCCACGCAGGCTGGCCGAGCACAGCTTAAATATCCAGAAAGGATTCAAACCTGTCAAACAAACCCTCCGGCGTTTCTCCGAACCAAAGAGATAGGCCATGGGAGAGGAGCTAGCCAAATTATTGGATGCCGGATTCATTAGAGATATCAAACACCCGGACTGGCTACCAAACCTGGTAATGGTACCAAAGAAGGACAAATCCTGGCGCCTGTGTGTCGACTTCAAAGACCTTAATAAGGCCTGCCCAAAGGATCCCTTTCCCCTCCCTCGAATTGATCAAATCATCGATGCCACAGTAGGACACGATTCCCTGTGTTTCCTTGACGCATACTCCGATTACCATCAAATAAAGATGGCAGAATCCGACCAAGCTGCAACAGCATTCATCACGCCATACGGCCCATTCTGCTTCAACACAATGCCCTTTGGGCTCAAAAACGCCGGTGTGACATATCAGCGCATGATTCAAACATGTTTGGCGTACCAGATCGGCAAAACAGTGGAGGCGTACATAGATGATGTGGTCGTTAAATCAAGACACGTCGAATCTCTAGTAGACGACTTGAGACTTACATTCGACAACCTGCGAAAATACGACATCAAGCTCAATCCGGAAAAATGTGTTTTCGGCGTCCCAGCCGGAAAGCTCCTGGGCTTCATTGTATCCGGCAGAGGAATTGAAGCAAATCCAGCTAAAATCCGAGCTCTGTCACAATTGGATGTCCCAAAAGATCTCAAGCAAATTCAGAAACTCACCGGATGCGTGGCGGCCTTAAGCCGCTTCATCTCCCGCTTGGGAGAAAAGGCACTACCCCTTTACCGCCTCCTTAGGCGCACCGAACACTTCGAGTGGACGGACGCTGCTACGGTCGGACTCGAGGAAATAAAGGCCATCTTGGCAACAAACCCCGTCCTGGCTGCGCCGAATACCGGCGAACCCATGCTATTGTACATTGCCGCAACCCATCAAGTTGTTAGCGCAGTACTCGTCCTCAAACGGATAACGGACGGACATAAATTACCCCTTCAAAGGCCGGTTTACTACGTGTCCACTGTCCTTACACCATGCAAATCACGGTACCCGCATTATCAAAAAATCGCATACGCGGTATTCATGGCATCCCGGGAGCTACAACACTACTTTCAAGAGTGTTCTATTACAGTAGCCTCGGAAGTACCACTCAACGATATTATCAACAACCGCGATGCAACAGGCTGGATAGCAAAATGGGCCATACAGCTCCTGCCGTTCGACATAACTTACAAGCCACGGCGAGCAATTAAATCGCAAGTCCTAGCCGACTTCGTCGCCGAATGGACAGAGGCCGAACTCCCTAAAGAGTACGGCGCGTACTCAAACTGGATCATGCATTTCGACGGCTCCAAAATGCTGGCCGGACTGGGGGCTGGCGTCGTTTTGACGTCCCCTACAGGAGATACAGTCCAATATGTACTCCAAATTATGTACACGGACTCCAACAATGCAGCCGAATACGAGGCCCTTCTACATGGCCTCCGGATGGCGGTATCCATGGGCATTCAACGCCTGGAAGTACGCGGGGACTCAAACCTCGCGATATCCCAAATAAATGGTGACTTTGACGCCAAAGACCCAAAAATGGCAGCTTATCGCAATGCCGTACTAAAAATGTCAGCTCGGTTCGAGGGACTGGAGTTCCATCACATAGCCCGAGAAAATAATCAGGCAGCGGACGTCCTGGCACGCATTGGAGCAAAACGAGATGCAATCCCCCCCAACATCTTCTTAGAAAGATTATTCAAACCATCCGTAACATGGGAGGGGGAACCCTCGGATAATAGCCCGGGCATAACCGCACAACCCAATGCCGAACAATCAGACATAATCGGCGGCCCCGCCACCGAAATTACACCCTCAGCCCACGCAATAATGGCGGTCATCGCCCCGTGGACGGAACCATTCCTAGCCTACCTTACTAGGCAGGAACTCCCCGAGGACCAAAACGAGGCACGTTGCATAGTGCGGCGATCTAAAGCCTATAAAGTCCACGAGGGAGAGCTATATAAGAAAAGCACTACAGGAGTCCTTCAAAGGTGTATCTCCGAAGAGGAAGGGTGGAGTCTGTTGGCTGAAATTCATGCCGGACTCGGTGGCCATCACACCGCGGCTCAGTCCCTTGTAAGCAAGGCTTTCTGTACTGGCTTCTATTGGCCGACGGCTAGAGCAGACGCTCAGGACCTAGTCAAACGGTGCGTCGGTTGCCAGCTCTTTGCCAACCAAAGCCATATGCCACCCAACGCCCTCCGAACTATCCCCATCACTTGGACTTTTGCGGTCTGGGGACTCGATATGGTGGGACCCCTTAAAGGCGGAACCCACAAGAAAAATTCTTATTGGTCATGGTGGATAAATTCACCAAATGGATAGAAGCCAAGCCTGTCAAGACGGCTAAATCCGGACCTGTGATAGACTTTGTATCCGGGGTCGTACACCGTTATGGTGTCCCCCACAGCATTATCATCGATAACGGCACAAACTTCACCTCTGATGAAGTAAAGCTGTGGTGCAAAAACATGGGCATTAAGCTCGACTACGCTTCTGTCTATCACCCAGAAACCAACGGTCAGGTCGAACGTGCAAATGGTCTCATCATGAGCGGCATCAAACCCAGACTAGTGCGGTCCCTCAAGGAATCTGATATGCACTGGGTAGAGGAGCTCGACTCCGTACTCTGGGGGCTGCGAACCACACTAAATCGTACCACCAGATTCACACCATTCTTTATGGTGTACGGCGCTGAGGCGATTCTGCCCTGCGACATAATTCATGACTCACCTCGAGTGCGGATGTACGAAGAAAGAGAAGCCGAGCTTGATCGGCAGGACAACCTGGACGCCTTAGAGGAAGAGCGTGACGTGGCTAAGGCCCGTTCCGCATTCTATCAACAACAAGCTCGAAGATATCAAAGCAGAGAAGTACGGGCCAAAAATTACAATGTTGGTGAACTAGTTCTGCGCCTGCCAGATAAGCAAAAGAACAAACTCAAGCCCAAATGGGAAGGTCCATTCATAATCGACCAAGTCCTAACTGGTGGAGCGTACCGCCTGCAAGATGCGTCGGATAACCGACTCGAGTCGTACCCATGGAACGCCACACGTCTCTGAAGATTCTATGCCTAGCGCCGGACTCTGTGTTTGTCTCCTTCCTCTGTCCATTATTTAAATTTATACCCCTTTTTTTACTTTGTCTCCTACTCTTTTCTTTTCTAGCCCTTAAAAGGCTCATTATGTGACGCGCTATCTGCGCTCCTTAAACCTGGGGGCTTCTTCAACAGAAGCTTGTCTATATGGGTTTCACACCCAACGCATGCGTCAGACTTCCGCATGCACCTTTTCTTCGCCATTATATGCATCGATATGACTTAAGTTTTGACCAAGCTGGGTTGCCTGGCTCCTGTGCTTACCCCTACGTTCCCGATTGTTCGGCTAGGCGGTAAAGGGAGCACCTCTGCGATTGTTACTGCCGGATAAGCCGGATGTGTACCTCAGACTGGGTGAAGCCGAAAGCTAGCATTCTTAAGGGAATATTCGGTCGGTGAACTAAAGATGAACCTTTTTATTTTATACATGCCCCCAGATGATCTTCTGCATTTGCAGTTTGGACGCGCACTTTAGGGCACGCCACCCCAGCGAAAGGAACCCTTAACGGAACTATTCTCTCTGGAAGATGTTTCTTACTAACCATGTAATATAACATAACTAGTTGGGCACTTGTCTGATAAAGCACTAATGACCCCTACGCCTGGTCTCCATGCATACCCCGGCTTTTATATAGCCGTTATGGTATTCGGACACACTCCAGACCGTCAGGTCCCGAGGTCGAAGCGAAAAGGTCGGCAACGACAAACGATCTACAATCCGGCTAGAAGGCATTACACATGTCAATTATAAATTACACAGTCATCTTGACTGATCGTATTCCTCCTCTATACCATCTAACAGGCTGTATAATTTACAGTCCTGCTGGGAATACTTTGCGGCCAGCTCTACCTGGCCATACACCAAGATCACAGGGATCTCCTTCCCGTCAGGCCCCACTGGTCCGACCTCGGCCATGTGATTGGGGTCAGACTTTGTAAAGCGGGTCTTCACCATGGCCCAGGCCTCCCTCGCGCCTTGTCGGTAGGCTGATATCTTCCACAACCGGATGCGCCGCCGAGCTCCCGTCAGCTTCTCCGCAAGCTCTCCAAGGCCCTCGGGCGTGGAGTGGGCAGGCCATAAGGCCCGGGCAACCCCTTGCATTGCCTGCCGAATTCGTTCGTGCAGTTGCAGGAGTTCGGGGAGAAGGTCACCCGTAGAACCGGGCATCTCCTCTGCAGGACGACCTGTGAGCGTACCTACAGACATAATTCTGTTATTCGTCTTCCTCGCCGAACTCCTTTTTTTTCAAAGGGTTCGCTCAAGCACTTACTAAATATGCCGCGCCGAAGACGCTGATTCTCCTTCATGGAGTCAGATAGCTGGCCACGAACGTCTTTCAGTTCAACATCCAGCTTGGTGTTGGCATCCTGAAGATCATTCTTCTCTCGCCTCACCCTTGTCAACGTACTCTCGCCAGCCTTTAACTGGCGTAAGAGTTGTTGCCTCTCCGGATCTAGTCCGGCACCATCTGTAACATTAATTGTCAGATTCGCACATAAGCCGCACAATACTAATCTCTCAAAGTATATCATACCTGAGGGGGTCCCTTTGGGCTCCCCTGTTGCGGCTAGTGCGGCCTCTAGTTGGGCCTTGCACTTTTCCAGCTCCTGGGACAGCATGGTGTTCTTCTCAGTAAGAACCTAAAATTATATGATCCTTAAATCAGTTAGTTTAACTATTTCAAGTCTCGGGGGCTACTAATATATGTGTATATATATATATATATATATATATATATATATATATATATATATATATATATATATATATATTCTTACCCGTATGTCTTTCACATACTGCTCCGTGGCTCTGGTTAAACCATCTTGAGCAGCACGAAGGTACGCATCTCCCGAATTGAAGGCGTTTGAAGCCTCTCGGGAGAAACAAGCGTGGCGTAGAACTGTCCGGCGACGCCTATGGTTCATGGCGCTCTCCACTTCTAAATTTATGGCAGATAGCCGGTCCGCGTCCTCTGTTGGAGGAGCGTCCGGCGCAAGCCTGGTGTTTGTCCCCGCCTCCGGACCAGACGTTGGGGCCTGGCTGGTAGAGGCGCGGTTGGCGGCCCCTCCGGATATAGTCCGGCGAGGCCTCTTCGTCCTGGAAATAGTACGGATGTTAACATGCCCTGACAGAATAACGCCAGGAAGACAGAGGGCGCGTTATACCTTTGTGCCGTACTCTCACTCCGGACTTCATCCCTTTTTACCCCACGGGGCCCGGCAGCTCCTCGTTGGTAGCCGCCGCAGGTTCGGCCTCCCTCCTCGGAAATCTCCCCTGTAAAATACGGTTGTCGTCAGGAACACCGGAATATGTAATGACGGAATCTCTCTTGCTAGAATAAACACTCTGGTTTCTGTCACCTGGGAGGCCGGGGTTAACCCGGGATAGTCAGCCATAATGGCCACCAAGGTATTATCTTTGCTTAACTGGTGGAACACCCCGTCGATGAGCTCCACTGATATGTCCGGATCCTCTTCGGAGTCCAGATCGAGGGACCGTTCTGGGTCCTCGGGCTGTGGAGGGCCGCTATTGATATCCTTTACCTCCTGTCGAAGCTCCTGCGTTGAAATCACCAGATTACGTATCTAGTCATGGGAGCATTAAATAAGCAAGCAAGTGTAATTGTTCACTTACCCAACTTGGAGGATCATACATAGTGAATCCGGCCCGCGGGTTGACGCGGAGGAAGTCCTCCTTTTCTCCCTTGTACAAAGATGTTAGAATCTTTACTAGATCGGCAGCTGTGCCTGGCCCCTTGCGGCCGTAGCGGGTGGCGTCATCCTCCCCGTTGAAATCCCACATGGGGTGACTCCTATATTGAAGCGGCTGCACCCCCCGCATAATACATGCGGCCATGACTCCAATCATGGTTAGTCCGGAATGAGCTAATAGTCTTATCCGGCCCATCAGGTAAAGAACGTCTCTGTTGCTTTCTCTCTGAGAGCTCCGTGGACGCCAACTTAAGCGTTTCTTTAAGGGAGCCATGCTGAACTCAGGGAGGCCGACCCGGACAGGGTCCGGCAGCGGGACGTCGTCGATGTAGAACCATTCTGAAGGTCAGTCCTCGGACGCCTTCTTTGGGGTTCCGGATAGGTATCCGGTCCCGGCGATGCGCCATATTTCGGCTCTGCCCACTTGGTATATATACCCCTTTTGAGAATGGGGCACCAAGCAGAACAACCTCTTCCACAGCGCAAAATGAGCCTCGACGCCTAAAAATAGCTCGCAAAGGGCAACAAAGCCTGCAATATGTAGCACGGAGCCAGGTGTGAGGTTGTGCAGCTGGAGGCCGTAGAACAACAGAAGCCCGCGGAGGAATGGATGAATTGGAAATCCCAGACCCCTTAATAAATAAGGGATGAGGCACACCCGCTCTCCTTTAGAAGGATTGGGGGTGCTCTCCGCTTGCTTGCCGCCGTTGTAGGTGGCGAGTCCGGCTCGGACCGGGACCATATATGCTTGGGGAAGGAATCCTTTGGCCTGCAGTGACACTAGCTCGCTGTGTGGGATGGTGCAACTCTCCCAGTCTCCGGATTCGGGGCTGGAGGGGCGAGGGGAGGAGCTACGACGGCTGGCCATGTTGGAATGGACCTTTGCTCGAGACGCTCCGATGATAACTCGCGGGGAGAAGAAGATGTGGTTTGGATCTAGATCCCCATCCCGTTAAATAGGCGGCTCGTTTATATGACCAAGGGTGTGAATATAAAAACACCCCTGGGCTTTTCGCATTCGTTCAACACGTGGAAGACGGCAATTATTGGGCACCGAGACCGAGGAGCGCTACGGACATTATTCATACAGGTACACAAGATTCGAAGGGGGAACCCGCCTTGCAATGCCGAAGACAAATTTGCGCGCTGGACTCGCCGTCATTGAAGCCTGGTTCGGGGGCTACTGAGGGAGTCCTGGATTAGGGGGTGTTCGGACAGCCGGACTATATCTTCAGCCGGACTCCAGGACTATGAAGATACAAGATTGAAGACTTCGTCCCGTGTCCGGAAGGTTCTTTCCTTGGCGTGGAAGGCAAGCTAGGCGTGCGGATATTCAAGATCTCCTACCAATGTAACCGACCTGTGTAACCCTAACCCTATCCGGTGCCTATATAAACCGGAGGGTTGTAGTCCGTAGGACGAACACATCATAACCATCATCATACCTATAGGCTAGCTTCTAGGGTTTAGCCTCCTTGATCTCGTGGTAGATCTACTCTTGTACTACCCATATCATCAATATTAATCCAATAGGAGTAGGGTTTTACCTCCATCGAGAGGGCCCGAACCTGGGTAAAATAAAGTGTCCCTTGTCTCCTGTTACCATCCGACCTTGACGCACAGATTGGGACCCCCTACCCGAGATCCGCCGGTTTTGACACCGACAGCGGGGCTCACCCTCCATTTTAAGCTAATGGAGGGCGGTCTCCTCTCCGTCAAGGTCTTCGGGTGCTTCGGGACTCGGGCACGGTGCTGCGTGGAGAGCTCCTCCGATAGCGAAGACTCCTCCTCGGGCGGGAGTGACGAGGAGGACAGCGACAGCGACGACGAGTGTAGCGGGCGGCAGGATGACGGGTCCGACTAGGTGTCGGGCGCCGCTCCATGTGGCACCGATGACCCCATCATCCGTGTCGCCGGCTCCTTGAGCTTCTTGGGGTCGTCTCCTTGGGCGGCTGGCGTAGGGAGGTTGCGGAAGAGGAAGAGGGCAGGCGGCAAGGCCGTCAACTCGGAGTACGAGGGCACGACGCCCTCGACAGCGTGCTGACATCCTGCCGCCTCGTCTTCGAGCCCTGCCTCCGACGCCGCCATCACCATCCAGCCTTCGGATGACCACCGAGATGTTCTCTTGGTGTCTGTTGCTTCCCGTAGCTCGCCTAGGCGCCCCTTCTGCCCTTTTCGCCTCCTTGTCCTACCTCCTGAAGAGAGGGACAAACAAGGGATTACGGGCACCTTATCTCTTTTTAACTTGTAAGCCCTCGGGCCTTAGCTGCATTTAAAGCTGGTAATCCCATCGTTCATGTTTTTCATTCTCTATGAACTATACCTGAGTGGAATGCTTTTTTATGAAAAGGGGATGCTTGCCGGGTCACTTGTCTTGTGGGTGGAACCCACGTCAAGGAGCGAATCCTTTTTATCGTTAAGATAGACACTTCCTTTCCCGGTAGCAGGCCCTGCCTTCTTCCCACGTCGCTCGACCTTTCTCACGCTTTTGGCGGAGGCAGGTATGAGGCGGGTTCAGACTCCTCGTTTCGTTCCTTTGCTGCCGCGACTGCGACCAAACCTGGCCCCAGGAACGAACCCTAGGGCCTAGAGGTAGGGGGGCACGGTAGCTTTTAGGAAGAAACCAGGTTTCGCATACCTCAGTCCATAAGAGAATGCATGATAAGGGATGAAAAACTTATCTGAGATTGCAGCCCCCGGCAACTCTGATTTGCCGTGGGTGAATCTTTGTACTTGCAGCCCCCGGCAACACTGGCTTGCCGGGACTGGCTTGCCGGGGTCCAGGTCCTGGTCCGTCCTCCTTCTCTTTTTCGTCCTCAAGTGGTCCGGCCAGGATATGCGAGCCCTGTGAACCAAGGGAAACGAAAGAACGGCAAAAGGACGCACACCCGACCTCTAAGCTAGGGGTTAGCCGCTATCAAGCACTATCAACCCTAACCAAGGACGAGACTCGACTCAGCATGCATGCTATAACTTAGGGCGCCAGCGCTTCACTTATGCTCAGGGTCTGCGCCTGGCTTTGTACAAAGGATTACATGCAACAGCGGCAAGACTTGTACAAAAGGGTGGTTGCCGGAACAGGGTCCGGCAACCGCGCCTTATGGGTAAAACTAACGAAGATGCTCGATGTTCCAGGAGTTGCTCACCGGAATGCCATCTTCGGTCTCAAGGCGGACATCACCAGGCCTAGTGACTCGTTTCACCTGATAAGGGCCTTCCCACTTCGGCGTCAACTTGTTGGAATTCTTGGCGGAATGAACGCGCCAAAGAACAAGGTCGCCTTCCTCGAGACTTCTGGCGTTAACTTTGTGGCTATGGTAGCGGCGCAAAGCTTGCTGGTAGCGAGTAGCTCGTACCACAGCCTGAAGACGGTCTTCCTCAAGGAGCAGCGCGTCATCTTGCCGCATCTGCTCTTGCTCAAGCTCATCATAAGCGAGCACTCGAGGCGACCCGTATACGAGTTCCGTGGGGATAACTGCCTCTGCTCCATAGACTAGAGCGAAAGGTGTATGGCCAGTGGCTCGATTTGGCGTCGTCCTGATCGACCAAAGAACCACCGACAGCTCCTCAATCCAGTTTCTTCCGCACTTGTGCAGCCTGTCGAAAGTCCTGGTCTTGAGTCCACGCAGCACTTCAGCATTTGCCGGAGCAAAACTTGTCGGGAGCGTCTGCTTCAACGAAACAAACCCTGGGGCTTATCGGAGCAGACTGCTCCTCAGCACTCTTGGCGTTGATCTTGGGGACCTTCTTGGCGGCGGCTTCGGGAAGATCTGCCAGAAAATAGTCACCAGAAATCAACTTCCTCTTCTTGCTCTGTCTAGTTGATGGCGTAACAGACGGTTGAGTCAGCCTGAGCACAAAGATCCCTGGTTCCACAGGTAACTTAAGTGCTGCGCACTTTCACAGGCCATCGGCAATGTCGTTCTGAGCTCTCGGAACGTGTTCCATCTGTAGGCCGACAAAGTGCTCTTCTAGCTTCCTCACTTCATCAACGTAAGCTTCCATTAACGGACTCTGATAATTCTTGTTCACTTGGCGGATGACAAGCTGCGAGTCACACCTGACAATGAGCTGCTTGATCCCAAGGTCTGCCGCGATCCTCAGACCGGCAAGCAATCCTTCATATCTGCAGTATTGTTTGTTGCTTGCTCCTTAGGAAAGTGCATATGGACTACGTACTTGAGGTGCTCTCCGGTGGGTGCGACAAGCAGCACGCCAGCACCGGCGCCTTGCAGCGAGAAAGCACCATCAAAGTACATCAGCCACTCTTTGCTAGCCTCCTTGACGGGGATGCTCGTCTCTGGAATTTCTTCATCTGGTGTTGGCGTCCACTCTGCTATGAATTCTGCCAATGCTCTGCTTTGGATAGTTGAAGTGCTCTCAAACTTGGGGCCAAAGCTCGACAGTTCCAGTGCCCACTCAACAATCCTGCATGTCGCTTCTGGATTCTGCAGTATCCTCTTCAGCGGAAAGCGAGTGACAACTGTGATCTCATGTGCTTGGAAGTAATGGCGCAGCTTTCTCGAGGCCATAAGAAGGCCGAAAAGCAATTTATGCACACCAGAGTACCTTGACCTAGCCCCCTGCAGAAGGGAACTGACAAAGTAGACTGGGCGCTGCACCATTTTCTTTTGTATCTCCTCGGGCGCCTGCGTAGATCCATCTTTGCCGGGACCAGAGCTTGTCGGGGAAGCCCCCTGCTTGTCGCTGGATGCGCTTGCCGTGGTTGCTGGCTCATCATCTGCCTCCCTCTCCGCTACTAACGCAGCACTAACCACTTGATTGGTTGCCGCCAGATACAGCAGCAACTTCTCTTGTGGCTTAGGTGCGACAAGTATTGGAGTGGAGGACAGGTATCTCTTCAAGTCCTGCAGCATAGCCTCCGCTTCCGGAGTCCATTTCATTGGACCTGCCTTTTTCAAGATTTTGAAAAACGGCGGGGCGCGCTCAGCAGACTTAGAGATAAACCTGCTGAGAGCCGCCACGCAGCCGGCAAGTTTCCGCACATCCTTGACGCGCTTCGGTGCTTCGATCTGCTCAATGGCCTTGATCTTGTCGGGATTGGCTTCAATTCCCCGCTGAGACACGAAGAACCCGAGAAGCTTGCCGGAAGGGACTCCAAACACGCACTTATCGGGGTTGAGCTTGAGGCTGATCTTGCGCAGATTTGCAAAAGTCTCTTTTAAATCTTGAATCAGAGTTGCTTTGTCCCTGCTCTTGACCACTATATCATCCATGTAGGCTTCCACATTTCTGTGTATTTGTGGCTCAAAAGCTGTATGGACGACCCTTGAAAATGTTGAACCAGCATTCTTCAAACCGAAAGGCATCTGTATGAAACAGTATGTGCCACATGGAGTGATGAATGCGGTTTTCTCCTCATCCTCTTCTGCCATGAAGATCTGATGATATCCTGAGTATGCGTCAAGAAATGAAAGCATGTCACATCCGGACGTGGAGTCAACAATCTGGTCGATGCGCGGCAAGGGAATTGGGTCTTTGGGACAAGCTTTATTGACATCGGTAAAGTCGATACAAAGCCTCCATTTCCCGTTTGCGTTGCGCACGACTACAGGATTGGCCAACCACGTAGGATGGAGCACTCCTCTGACAAGGCCTGCTGCTTCCAACTTCTTGATCTCTTCTGCGATGAATTCTTGGCGCTCCACTGCTTGCTTTCTGACTTTCTGCTTGATGGGCCGCGCATGAGGACAGACGGCAAGGTGGTGCTCAATTGCTTTCCTGGGAACACCGGGGATGTCAGACGGTTGCCACGCAAACACATCGACATTCGCCCACAAGAAAGCAATGAGCGCGCTATCCTATTTAGGGTCGAGAGTGGCACTGATGGTGAAAGTACCACCAGTGCCGTCCTCCTTGGCGGACACCTTCTTAGTCGCTGGCGGAGCTGCCATTGTCTTCTTACACTTGCCGGTGGAGCTCGATGGTGCGTCCTCGACGGTAGCGCAGCACTCCGAAGAGGTGCGCTTGCCGGAGTGGGCACCAGAACTCTCGCCGAACTTGGTCTTCTTCTTCCCCCCAGGAGCTTCAGCGGCAAGTGTCTCGCGATCTGTTGCGACTGCTGCTTCCCGGTAGATCTTGTCGGCACAGATAAGGGCATCTTTCTTGTCGCCAGGGACAGAGGTGACAATTATTGGGCCTGGCATCTTCAGCATGTTGTACGCGTAGTGAGAGGCCGCCATGAACTTGGCGAGCGCTGGTCGGCCGAGGATCCCATTGTAAGGCAATGGAAAATCGGCAACGTCAAAAGTGATCCTCTCAGTCCTGAAGTTCAACTCGCCGCCAAATGTCACCGGCAGCGTGATCTTCCCCTTCGGCTTGCTCCTTCCCGGGTTGATTCCTTGGAATGTGTCGGTCTCCTCGAGCTCGCTCTCAGGGACTTGGAGTTTCCGGAGCACAGCGGAGGAGATCAGGTTCAAGCCGGCCCCGCCGTCAACTAGCATCTTAGTGACCCTGAGGTTGCGGATAGTTGGTGAGACCAACATCGGCAAACACCCGACCGCAGTTGTGCGATCAGGGTGGTCCTCAATGTCAAAGATGATAGGCGTGCTGGACCATTTCAGAAGCTTGCGTGACTCGACGGGTGGTTCTGCTGCATTGACTTCCCGCACCCACTGTTTGAGTTGGCGGTGTGAAGTATGCAGGGAAGCACCGCCGTCAACGAACAAGACCTTTGTGGCTTTCTGGAACTCCTGCTCACTGGTCTCGTCATCATCCATGTCTTCGTCGTCGTCATCTTCATCCTTGTCGCGGCCGCGGGGAGGTCTGTCCCCTTGCCGCGGATTGGCCTTGCCGCGGCATCCTCCCCGGCCGGTGCGCTTCGTACCGGATCCTCCAGCACCTCCTTGGGCTTTCTCCTTGTCGCGTCGCTCGTACTCGGCCTTTTACAGCTCGACAAGCTGCTCGACCTTCTTGCAGCTTTGGAGGTCATGGCCCTTGGTACGGTGGATCTTGCAGTACTGTTTGTTGGTGTCGTCCTGCTTGTCGGCGGCTGCCACAGCCTGGCAGTTGGCGCATGCGGCAACCTCCTTGCCGGAGCTACCATCTTTGGCCTTCTTGGCGCCACCGTCGCTGCCGGACTGCTCAACAACTAGCACATCTTTGCCTTTCCTCTTCTTGTTGTTCCGCCGCCGATTTTTGTTTGCTGGGGCAGCATCATCGCTGTCAGATCCTCCTGTTCCTGTATTCTCTCCAGGGAGTTTCCTCCCTTCCTCAGCACGTGCACATCTGTCGGCCAGGGCATACAGCTCGCTGACGTCTCTGATCTTGCACATCGCCATCTCCTCCCGCATCCTGCGGTTACGCACGTTCTAATGGAACACGCTGATGACCGCGGCAGGGTGGACATCTGGGATGTTGCGTTGCACTTGGCTGAATCTCTGGATGTACTTGCGCACGGGCTCTCCTTCTTTCTGGGCAAGCAGATGAAGATCACTCTCCTGGCCATGAGGTTTGTGTCCGCCTGTAAAGGCACCGACAAACTGATGGCATAGGTCTGCCCAGGAAGATATGGAGTTGTCTGGCAAGTGCATGAGCCAGGACCTGACGTTGGGTTTGAGCACCAGCGGGAAGTAGTTGGCAAGGATCTTGTCGTCTCGCCCCCCAGCAGCTTGCACCACGATGGTGTAGATGTTGAGGAACTCCGACAGATGCAACTTCCCGTCGTACTTCTCGGGTACGTCTGGCTTGAAATTCTTCGTGCTGGGCCACTGGACTGGCTGCAGCTCACGGGTAAACGCAGGGCAACCTACCGCGTACGGCAGGTCGCCTGGTTCCCCTGGCGCATGCATGTCGACAGTGGGTCCAGCGCGCCGGTCTGACTGACGTCGCGTTTCTCTTTGTCGCTCGATGCGGGTACGAGCGTCTTCTTGCTGTCGTTCGTGAAGAACTTGGCGCTGATCGCGGCAAGCTCGCGGATCTGATGAAGCGGTGGAGTCGCCGTCGCGGTGGACCCGGCGAGTTGGCGATCTTGGCCTTCGAGGCGGAGAGTGCACGGTGGTTGCACACCCACCTGTCTTGTCACCATCGGGTCGCGCCTGGCTGACTTGCCGCGGCCGCGACGTAGTCGGCTGCCGTGGAGTGTCGCCGTTGGTGAAGCCGATGAGACTCTGAATGGTAGCCCTCCAGTCGTCGATCTTGTCTGGCGTTGGAGGGAAGTCTAGGAGCAGTTGAGCTCGCGCCAAGGCTTCTGCTGGAGTGGCGGGTAGCGGTGCCGAACGGTGCGAAGACGGGATATGCTCGGACTTCTAACTGCTTTAGAAGGAGCAATATCCCGTCCAGGCGACCGTGCCTCGCTCGCGCCAGCATGTTGGCGCGCGTGCTGGCCTGGAGCGTCCCGAGATCCGCCAGCTCGATTTGGGACAGCAAGCGTATGGTACCGTGGGTACCACGTCGCTGCCGGTCCTGTGCCTCCTGAGATGGGCGCGGTGCATCTACGGACGCTCGGTCGTCGTGGGAACCGGCTACACCGCCGATGGGCAGCGCAGCCTTGTCCTTGGACCTAGCGGCACCGTGGGCTCCCTCGTCGACGCCCGTTCTTCCGCCGGCGCCTTCCCCACCAGCCGTTTGCTCCGGCGGCGGTGGGTTCGATGCGGATGGAGCAGCCGCCTCCGAAGCCTTCTTCTTCGGTGGCATGTCGATGAAGGCGATGAAGATCTAGCTCGCGTGAACATCGGATCAGGTTCACACAACCTCGACGCCCCCTACCTGGCGCGCCAAAGATGTCGGGGAAATCTGACTCCGCGATCACCTATAGGGACGGAGCCCCTTCTCGGTTCGGCAGGGGGCGGAGGTCGCGCGAAGAGCAGATCGAGGCGAGGCACGCGAGCGGTTTTTACCCAGCTTCGGAGCTCTCCGGAGAGATAATACTCCTACTGCTGCTTTGTGGGTTGTATTGAGTTCTTGCTCGGGAGCGCTGGGTGCTATAGTACACACGAGCAGCTAACGGGACCGAGCGTGAGTGTTCTACTGTTCGTCCTCCTTCTCTATGTTGTGCATGGGCCTCCTTTTATATGATCAAGTGGTCTCCTACAGGTGGCAACGTAGGCAAGGGCAAAAATGGAAAGGTGCTACGGTAGGTACAGCTACCTACACAGTGTATCATACCTAACTCTGACGGCAGGGGACAAGGGCATTAAATGCCCGTCTGCGTCGCCCAAACAGTGCAGAAAAGGGACCGTTAGGGACGCCACCGCTCGCCATGATGGCGATCTTGTCAGCGCCGCTTGCCACGGTGCACCCCTGGCTGCACAGCCTCCCGCCACGTACGCCTGGAAGTGCCTCAGAGCGACACGTTGGTGGGTGAGCTGGAGCGCAGGTACAGAGTGGTTGCTTGCCGCGGCAAACGCCTTGCCGCGGTTGTTGTCTTGTCGCGTCCGGGAGCTTGTCGCTCGCCGGGTCTTGCCGGGACGCGTGGCGCGTCGCGGTAAGTTCCTTGAGACGCCTTGGTTGGCCTTCTCGGCAAGATGCTCTCTGTGTGTCTAATCTTTAAAAAACCAAGACTTAATCCTACTGCAGTTTATATGTGCTATCACCTCACCATATGCATTCAGATTGGCCAGGTTGCATTTGCAAGGGTATTTGGGCAAGTGTGGGACTCTTCACTTTTTCTCAATTTGTTTTCGGCTTTCAGATTACAGATGTCTGCACCGGCTATTTATAAATGCCTAATGATCGGTGGTGATGCAGGAGTGTAGCAGATTCAACGTGGCGACCGAGTCGCTCCTGAATGCGGAGAAGCGGTGCTGCCTGGCCGGTGAAGTGGCCGGTAGCAGGAAGTCTGCCATAGACATCGTCGAGATCCTCTTCAAGGACAGCGCCTGGAAGACACTCAGCGACCAGATCATCATGTCATCCTCTCCAAGAGGGGCCAGCTCAAGCAGGTACAACTGCTCACCACAGCTCACTCTTCTCCAAGAGGGTCCAGCTCAAGCAGGTGGTCCGCCGTCGACATCTCTTTTGTATGCACATCTCAACTTTAATAGTAAGTTATCTTTCGATGGATTGAGCACTAGGTTTGACTACTTGATGATCCTATCGTACCTTGTAGTTTTTATCATTTGTAAAATACTTTTTTCTTGCTGCTACACAACGAATCTATGGAACTTACTAGATCTATACTTATTTTCTTGACATGAACGAGAAGATGCTAGCTAATCAAGAACAGTCTAAAAACGTTGTGCGGCAATATAGGCCACTAACTAACCTGAAAGGAACTCCACTTTTATATTTTGACCAATTGGTCTGCAGGGCTATGTCTATTGGTGACATTATATCTAAATTAATTAATTATCTTGCTGGTTTTATGGGCCGAATGTACACTATCATGTAATTCAGACTACTGCTAATGGCATTGTGAGCTAGATGTAACTGGATGATCAAGTAGTGGGTTAATATTGTTTGAACAGTGTGTAACTTTGTAACCATTTCTTAGGTTTATGCTTGATTGTTTTGTGTGATTTTGGTTGCTTTTAATTTTGTTCTTACCTAAGGTTATTTGTCTTCCAGTAAAAAGGCTTTATTATCAAGTGGCATCATCTGGCATGAATTAGATCTAAAATAAGGTGTTTTTCTTTGCCAAACAATATGCTTGAATGGAAGTCGTCCTAAGAGCAGAATGAAATGTTGACTGGTTGTGTAAGTGCATCTAGTCCCCCTAAGTGATTTTGGTGTATTGAAGACTTATAGGTTAAGTATCTAATGCGTTTATGAGTGTACACAGATCTATAAGACTGAAGACTGATATTTACAGAGAAAGTTGACCCCTAAAAATGAAGTTCTTCGACTGAAGACTTTGATATACTGAAGACTTTCTGAAGACTTTGAAAGTGAAGAAATTGGTGTGACCTTGAAGACTTGGTATTCATTCGAGGAACATGAAGCGTGAAGACTTTTGTTTTCGTAGTTTCATTTTCTCTTTCTTGAGACATAGGAAACACCGTACTGTTAAAGGGGGTCGAGGAAATACTAACGAGAAAATTTCCATGTGATGCTCAACTCAAATCCTACACCTACCAATCCCTTCGAGTGAAGCCATTGGAAATCTCATACAGTTCAGTCAATTTCTTCAGTGACAGAGACGCAGTTCTTCTGGTCACTGAGGACTTTGCTCTGACTGAGGAGTTAGGAATTCGCCAGTGCGAATTGCCTACACAGTGAGGAACATGATAGCCCTGAGGAATTTGTACCTCAAATTTCCGACCGTTGCTGTGCTGCGCGCCAGCTGCCATAAAATATCTTGTCCACCTAACGGTCATATCATTGAAGGGCATTTATGTCTTATCATGTCAGGCTGCTCCCTAGGCTATAAATAGCCGCCCCCTACAACCACTAGCTGGTTGGCTGCTCCGCGAGAACTTGACACTTGTCATTTGAGAGCAACCCATCCTCCGAGGACTTTGAGCAAAAATCATCAAGTGAGGAAAATCTAAACCCCAAACCCAAAACACCTACAAACCCAAAGTGATTGAGCATCATTGAAGAGATTGATCCTGCGTGGATCCGACGCTTGTTACCTTTGAAGACTGTGCTTCTTCCAGACGGTTAGGCGTCAAGGTCTAGAGCATCCAAGAGGAATTGTGGATCGCCGAGTGACCAAGTCTGTGAAGGTTTGGAAGTCACCTGAAGACTTACCATGAGTGATTGGGCGAGGACTGTGTGTTCTTAGCTCAAGGAGAATACGGTGAGGACTGTGTGTGCGGGACTGGGTGTCCTCGAGTTTAAATACTCAGCCGCTCCAACCAGATGTACAACTGAGACAGCAGTTGGAACTAGTCTACCAAATCATTGTCTTCACTAAGCTTACTGGTTCTATTTCCTCAACTCTTTCATTTCCTCAGTAGTATGCTGTTTGTGTATCATATCTGTGTTTGAAGACCTTGACTGAAGACTTTCTCAATTTCCTCAGTTCAATTTCTTCAGTTTGTTTGTCTTCAACTTGTGCTATCCTGTGTTTACGCTTTCTGTACTCAGTGTTTGTCTTCATTTCATCATGATGACTATGCTAGGATTCTGTTATGTTTTCATCTGAGTACTTATTTCGCTGCTAGTAGTTCTTCACTAAGGAATTTCCTCACGAGCAAATTCCTCAGTGAAGAATTTCATAAAAATCGCCTATTCACCCCCTTCTAGTCGATATAACGCACTTTCAATTGGTATCAGAGCAAGGTACTCCCTTGTTCTGTGTGATTTTGGTTTAACCGCCTGGAGTTTTAGTTATGTCGACCGTAGGTATGATCAAGGTCTCTGCTGGGTGTCCTACCTTCGATGGGACGGACTATCCCTACTGGAAGAATAAGATGCGAATGCATCTTGAGGCAATTGATAACGATCTCTGGTACGTTGTGGAAAATGGTGTTCCCTCCGTCACTCCCTCACTGAACGCTACCGATGTGAAGAGTTTCAAGCAACTCGATTCTCAAGCGAAGAATATCATATGTGGCCATCTGAGTAAGGGTTAGTACGGTAGAGTGAGTGCTTTGGAAACTGCAAAGCTTATCTGGGATAGGCTATCCAAGGTCAATGAAGGAGTTTCAACTCAGCGTGACTCTCGAGTTGATGTTCTTCGCAATCTCTTCAATCGCTTCAAAAGACTCGATAATGAAAATGTGCAGCAAACCTTCGATCGCCTCACTGACATCTCAAATGAGCTTCAAGCACTTGGTGCCGCTGACATCACCGACCATGAGGTGGTGAAGAATTTGCTGAGATCGCTTGATTCCTCATTTGACACTCTGGCACTGATGATACAAGAGCGTGGTGATTACAAGTCACTTGACCCCGCTGATATCCTCAAGAGGCTAAACACTCATGAGTTCCAGCTTGCTGAGAAGAGAGATCTCTACGGTACAAGCTATAGCAGATCACGTGCACTGAAGGCCAAGGTAGTATCTGAGTCCGAAGATGAAGACTCTGGTAGCTTCCTTGGTGATCCTGAAGAACTGAGTCGTGATCTGGCACTGCTTGTGAAGAAATTCCAGAAGTTCTCAAGACGTGGTCGCTTTGGAAAACCCTCAAGGAGCAATGATTCCTCATCCAGTGACTATAAGAAGAGGTTCTGTCACAAGTGCAAGAAACTAGGACATTACATCCAAGACTGTCCTCAGTGGGAAAAGGAATCAAAGAAGAAGAAATACAAGGATTACAGGTCTGATGATGCAAAAAAAGAAGAAGTCCTCAAAATCTTCATCATCAAAATCCTCAAAGTCTTCGTCTCACAAGAAGAGCAGCTCCAAGAAGGCTCGGGCATTCATTAGCAAGGAAATGGACTCTGAGGCTGAATCTGAAGAAAATGAGGAAGAGGAACAATCTGAAGATTCTGAGTCTGGTGTGGCAAGCCTAGCCCTCGCTACTGCATTCGTCAGCAAATCCATCTTCAACACTAAAGAAAGTGAACTCACCAACAAGGCTGATGAAAGCAGTGATGACTACGCTCCCACCTATTGCTTCATGGCAAAGGGTGCCAAGGTACTCAAATACGCCTCCTCTGAATCTAGCGATGATGAATCTGATGAAAATCTTAAGCCTAGCTACTCTAAACTTGCTAAGATTGTTGTGCAACAACAAAAGGCTTTTGAAAAGGTTCAAAACATGCTAGACAAAAGTGATGATATGTTGGGTGAAGAATTGGATCGCACTAAGGCCTTAACTGAAAATCTTCAGAGACTTCAGACCAGGTTTGACAACCTTCAAAATCATCATAACACTCTCTTATCTGATCATGAGAAGCTTTCTTATGAATATCTTCAAAAGAAGCAAGATCTTGAGAAGCTAAGAGAGAGTTATGAAGATCTTCAGAAGGAGCGCGATTCATTACTTGCTCAGCAAATTAGCGCTGCTCAGGAAGAATTTATTCCTCCATGTTTAAAATGCATTGAACGAGAATCTGCTAATTCCTCACCTGAATGTTCAAATGCTTCAAATGTTACAAATTCTTCACCTGCCTCTGCTATCACTAATTCCTCATCTGAGGACATTGCTAGTATTACTGACGATGCAGGACTGAAGGAATTGTACATAACAGGCATGTACAAAAGCCTCAAAGGGCATCAGACTCTTTGTGATGTGCTTAAAAAGCAGATCCTCAACAGGAACCCTAGGAAAGAGGGTATTGCCTTTGAGAGGAAACTCAATGCTGATGGTACATATTGGAAGCCTGAGCAGTACCCCAAAACCTCATGGGTCCAGTTGATCCATCTAATTTATCTGGCTATACATGTGAATCTTCTCATTCTTCTGATGAGTCTTTTGACTCCAACTATAAACTGTTCAAAAATCAGAATGGTGAAGTATTTGCTAGATATGTTGGCACTAACTGCAGGAACGGTTCCCCTGTGAAGAAAATCTGGGTTCCCAAAAGGCGCCTTGAAAGTCTTCAGGTGAATGTCCTCATGACACCACCTGTGAAGAAAAGGAACCTCAGCTCAAATTCTTCATATGGATCAAATTCCTCACATGGATCAAAGTCCTCATATGAACATCATCGTGCTAACAACTCTGTTTCGCAGGGAAGAGTCAAGGGCTATGAGTATGAGCATTATTCTTCAAATTATTATGTTCATAAGTCCTCGAAGAATTTCTGTGCTTATGCATATGCTTACCCTAACCCCTCTTATGTGAAATGAAATGGTTTGGCTGCTTTGCCACCATTCTCATATGGAGCTTGCAGAGTGATGAACTCTTTGCCACCCCTTCAGATGTGGGTGGTGAAGAAAAAGAACTAATCCCTTCTGCAGGGTCAGGTCTCCAGACGTGCAATAACGTCTAAAGAATTTGCTGGGGACCTGACAAAAGTGCCTGAAAGGACGCAGGCTAACCATGATGAAATGAACATTCATTTCACACGTCCTGCCTCTGTTTTATCTGTCTATTACTTGATGAAATTGATCTGATGAATTGTGATATCATATTCTTCACTGCTGAAGTATATGAGGTCGTAAGTTGCACTAATTCATCTGCAGGATGATCAACCCAAAGCCACTAAATGGGTACTTGATAGTGGATGTACAAATCACATGACTGGTGACAAGAATCTGTTGATGGATGCTCCCTTATCAGCGTCACACATGAAGCATATCATCTTCGCTGATAAAAGCAAAAGTCAGGTATTGGGTCTAGGTAAGGTTGCTATCACAAAGGATCGACACATGGAAAAAGTCATGCTTGTTGAGTCCTTAGGATATAATCTTATGTTGGTCTCAATGCTTTGTGATCTTGATATGGTTGTTGTCTTTGGCAAGTATCGTTGCGTTGTGATTATGGAAGCTGACAATTCCAAAGTCTTCGAAGGCTTTAGGAGAGGAGACTTGTATATTGTTGATTTCTCTGCAGATTCACAACCAGCCGTGTGCCTACTTGCAAAAGCTTCAGAAGGATGGCTATGGCATCGACGACTTGGTCATGCAGGCATGAGGAATTTGAACACGCTTGCAAAGAAGAAGCACGTCATTGGCATTGAAAATGTCAAATTACTCAAGGATCACTTGTGCGGTGCCTGTGAAGCTGGAAAGATGACAAAGGCCAAGCATCCAGCGAAGACTATCATGACTACTACTCGTCCATTTGAATTGCTTCACATGGATCTCTTCGGTCCTAACCATTATTCCTCTGTTTCGAATGAAGCATCTCAATATGGCTTTGTTATTGTTGATGATTACTCTCGTTACACATGGGTACACCTTGTCTCTTACAAAACTGAAGTGCAGGAAGTCTTCAAACGATTTTCCTCGAGGGCTTCAACCAACTTTGGTGTGAAGATTAAGCACATCAGAAGTGACAACGGCACTGAGTTAAAGAATTCGGGTCTCGATGACTATCTTGATGAACTTGGTATTACTCATGAGTTATCTGCTCCTTATACTCCTCAATAGAATGGCGTCGTGGACCGCAAGAACAGGACTCTTGCTGAGATGGCTCGCACTTTGCTCGATGAGTACAAAACCCCTCGTCGTTTCTGGGTTGATGCAATTGATACTGCGTGCCATATCATCAACAGAGTATATCTTCACAAATTCTTCAAGAAGACTGCATATGAACTCCTCACTGACAAGAAACCCAATGTGAGTTATTTCAAAGTCTTCGGTGCTAAATGCTGGATTAGAGATCCTCACCACAACTCTAAATTTGCACTAAAAGCACATGAAGGTTTTATGCTTGGTTACGGAAAGGACTCGCATACCTACAGAGTCTTCAACAATGTTCTTCACAAGATTGTTGAAACTGTAGATGTGCGGTTCGATGAAACTAATGGCTCGCAAAGAGAGCACCTACCTTCTGTGTTAGATGAACCTGCACCTGAGGATTCAATCAAGCACAAGGCTACTGAAGATGTCATTCCTACTGAAGAATCTGCTGAAGAATTCATTCCAGAACGTGAAGAACATCGAGCTGATGCACCTGAAGAAAATGCTGAGGAAATTGATACTGAAGAAAATGCTGATCAAATTCCTCAACGACAACCAGCTCATCCTCGCGTTGAAAAAGAAGTGCAAGTGGAGAAGATCATCGATGACATTAGAGCACCAGGTCCTCTCACACGCTCAAAAGCTTCACATCTATTTAACTTTTGTGGGCACTTTGCTTTTGTCTCTATAACAGAGCCCACTAAGGTAGATGAAGCATTTCTGGAGCCTGAGTGGATTCAGGCCATGCAAGAAGAATTACATCTGTTAAAGCTCAACAACGTATGGGAATTAGTCGATCGTCCCGATCCTCGCAAGCATAACATCATTGGCACAAAGTGGATCTACCGCAACAAGCAAGATGAAAATGGTGTTGTGGTGAGGAATAAGGCACGACTCGTAGCTCAAGGCTACACACAGGTTGAAGGAATTGATTTCGATGAAACTTTTGCACCTGTTGCTAGACTTGAGGCTATTCACATATTGCTTGCTTATGCTAACCATCATGATATCATCTTACACCAAATGGATGTGAAAAGTGCATTACTCAATGGTAAGCTTGAGGAAGAAGTATATGTTGCTCAACCACCAGGTTTTGAAGATCCAAAGCATCCTGACAAAGTCTTCAGACTTAACAAGGCCCTCTATGGCCTCAAGCAGGCCCCACGGGCGTGGTATGATACATTGAAGAAATTCTTCATGAAGAAAGGCTTCACACCCGGTTCACTCGATCCCACTCTCTTTACTAAATCATATGATGGTGAACTGTTTGTGTGCCAAATATATGTTGATGATATTATCTTTGGATGTACTGACCAACGTTATAGTGATGAATTTGCCTATATGATGAGAGAAGAATATCAAATGTCTATGATGGGAGAGTTGAAATTCTTCTTAGGTCTCCAAATTCATCAACAGCGCAATGGCATATTCATATCTCAGGAGAAATACCTCAAGGATGTCCTGAAGAAATTCGGCATGCAAGATTGCAAAGGCATCAAAATTCCTATGCCCACAAATGGTCAACTATGCACTGATGAAACTGGTACTGACTTCGATCATAAGGTATACCGCTCCATGATTGGTTCTTTATTGTACTTATGTGCATCTAGGCCAGATATAATGCTTAGTGTTTGCATGTGTGCACGATTTCAAGCTGCACCGAAGGAATCACACCATAAGGCTGTGAAGCATATTCTTCGATATCTAGCTCACACACCAACACTAGGACTATGGTATCCCAAGGGCTCGGATTTTGATCTCATTGGATATTCAGACTCTGACTATGCTGGTGACCGTGTGGATCGCAAGTCAACATCTGGTACTTGCCATTTCCTCAGACGATCCTTGGTTTGTTGGTCCTCGAAGAAACAGAACTGCGTATCACTGTCTACTGCTGAAGCTGAGTACATTGCTGCTGGTTCTTGCTGTGCTCAATTGCTATGGATGAAGCAAACGCTCAAGGACTATGGCATCAACGTGAAGAATGTGCCTCTCCTCTGTGACAATGAGAGTGCCATCAAGATTGCTCACAACCCAGTTCAGCACTCGAAGACAAAGCACATTCAGATTCGTCATCATTTTCTTCGTGATCATGTGTTGAAGGGCGACATTTCTATTGAGCATGTGAAGACTGAAGAACAGCTAGCCGATATCTTCACTAAGCCCTTGGATGAGAAGAGATTTTGCAAGTTGCGGTGTGAGCTAAATATCTTAGAATCTTTGAATGTACTTTGAAAAGGCACTCATCCTAACACTTATGCAAAATTGATGACTTAGATGTGCAACACATGAAGAAACGTTTTTCTTCAATCAATGAAGAATAACACTCTAAGTGTGAAGAAATTAATGAAGAATTTGATTCTTAGAACCCTACGACAATTGTACGCGGTGTCTGAAATCATCATTCTTACACGGTGGGTCGCACCACCACAAAAGTTGAAAATCTTCAATTTGAGTTTTTCCTCAACTTTTGAAATTCTTCAGTTTTTCGAATTCTTCAAACTTTACAAAGTCTTCACTTGTGCCGTCATTTTTCTTTATTGGCTATATATATATGAGTTTATGTCCTCTACAGCATTCACTTATAGCTATTTCTTCAAGTTGGAACTTTTCTGCTAAGTGAATGTGATCGGACCCTTCCCCTCTATGCTATACTCAATCCAATCTATTCACAAATTCTTCATGTGCTTTCTATTTAAAACTCGTTCAAATTCTTCACTGTGTCCTTGTCAGCTGAAGAAATTGCGAACGGAAAGTTAAAACTAATCTTATCCAAACTTTCGGTTTTGCCGCTCAAACCGTTCCGCATCCCACGATGGATTATTTTATCCACCCACGATCCTACACGATCTCCACCACACAGTACATGTGTGCCACATGTCGCAAGAAGGAGAACGGCCAGGGGCACGTTCGTCCCAAATCTTTAGACAAACAGTTTTTCACCGCGGCTATAAATACCCCCTTCGCCATCCTCACTTCTTTTACCCCGCTCGATCTCACTCCCTCGCTCGAGCTCTCCAAACCCTAGCGCCATCGCTACTCCATCGTCGCCGGTGAGGAAGAGCTTCACTGCCTCGACCTCGTCGCCGTCGTACTCGCGCCGACCGCAGAAATATTCACCTCTGCCGCCGCCGTAGACGTCTTCCTCTGCCAAGTTAGGGCGTGGAAGATCTGCATCAACGAACTTCACTGTTCCAACTCCCAGTTCGTCGTGTTCTTCGCTCAGGGTAATTAAAAGCTAATTTTACTGCCCTCGTTGATTCGAAATTTTTCTACAAAATCTTCAAAGGTGTTTTATTCTTCAAATCCTCACACACAAAACACCTCACATGTTATCTGTTCTTGATTCATTTTCCTAAGCCTCAATTTCTTCAAAGATTCCTCAATTGTGTGGATCTTCGATCTATACAACTCTGGAACCTAAGATATAAAGCGCTTAGTGAAATTCCTCAAGACGAATCTGGTCAAATTCCTCAAACTTGTTCTTTATGAAAAACCCTCTGAGAACGCATATGACCTCTTCAAATTCCTCGCAACTATACTCTGTTCACAGGTACACATGTCCGCTGCTGAATCTTTAGGTTCTCATCAACTTAACTCATTTGCAGCGTTCCTCGAAGAAAAGTTGCATACTTCTTCAGAGAATTCAATTGTTCAAATTCCTCATCTGAAGAAAATGGCTGAAGGTAAAAGGCCACAGAAAGGAGGAAAGAAGCCTGAGGTTATGACAGCTTTTGAAATACCTGAGGACATCTATGATGAGTACTGCACGCCTGATGAAGCCAAGTTTGGCAAAGAAGATAAAAATCAGCGCAAGATGCGAATCCAGAGGATTGAAAGGAGATGGGCCCGTGAATGGAGGGAATACAGATATGTTACTCCAAAGTACATGAAGAAATTCGCAGTAAACCCTCCATGCCAAAGACCTCCATTGGCACCTGGCCAAGTGGCTGATCCCACCAGCATCAAGCGTGGTGAGGAATTTCCTAAAGAATGGGCCAAGCGCCAAGCTAAACTGGCAAGGCAAGCCAGAGAAGCAGTGAGGAAATTCAATGAAGACTCTACTGCTGCTACTGCCACTGAGGCCTAGGTCAAGCCGAAGAAAGTGATGCTATAGAAGCCCGCTCACAAGCCAAGTGCTTCATCTTCAATGCCCTCATGGCCAAGTTCCTCAGCTGCGCCCTCACTGCCAGAATCTTCAAAATCTTCAAAGCAAATTCCTCATGCTACTCCTGCTCCACCAAAGTCCTCAGTTATCCCGACAGAGTCCTCAGCACCTGTGCATCTAGTCTCATGCCAAAGGACGACTGGCATCTCTATTGCCTCTGGTGTCTCAGCTAGTTCTTCAGCTGCACCAAATTCCTCAGCAAGACCCTCACTGCTGAAGAAAAAGGCTACTGTTGGACGCGTCACTCGCACAAGTCCTCAGAAGAAGCAGGTAGTCTTTACTGTGCCATCTGATGATGATGAAGCTGATGAGGAAAAACTTACTGAAATCATCAAGGACCGACAAGAACGGGCTGCTAAAGCCAAAGGCATGGCGATCCTAGATTATATTGATCTCTGGCATAAGGAACCTCACACACCTATGCCTGATTTCAAGCTGACACCTGGTCAAAGTCACATGTTGACTCACTTCATCCAAGAGGAGAAGTGGAAATATGATAAGGCCAGAGAGATCAAGAAATCACAGTACCGCAAGGAGAAGCTACTGAAGAAAAATGTTCTCAAAATGAAGCCTGAGGAACTTGTCAAGATGCAGGCTGAGATCAAAGCCCTCAGCGACAAATTTGACTCCTACTATGCTGATTGGCAAGGAGCCCAGGTCAGATTTGTGAGGCTGACTGATACCTTCACCAAGGGTACAGCCTCAAAACAACAAATTCCTCAAGCTGAAGTGTGACGCCCCCGATTCAATCGTACACTAATCATGCACGCAAATGTGTACGATCAAGATCAAGGACTCACGGGAAGATATCACAACACAACTCTACAAATAAAATAAGTCATACAAGCATCATAATACAAGCCAGGGGCCTCGAGGGCTCGAATACAAGTGCTCGATCATAAACAAGTCAGCGGAAGCAACAATATCTGAGTACAGACATAAGTTAAACAAGTTGCCATAAGATGGCTAGCACAAACGGGGATACAGATCGAACGAGGCGCAAGCTAGCCTCCTGCCTGGGATCCTCCTAACTACTCCTGGTCGTCATCAGCGGGCTGCACGTAGTAGTAGGCACCTCCAGTGTAGTAGGAGTCGTCGTCGACGGTGGCGTCTGGATCCTGGGCTCCAACATCTGGTTGCGACAACCAGGTAGAAGGGATAGGGGGAAAAGAAGGAGAAAGCAACCGTGAGTACTCATCCAAAGTACTCGCAAGCAAGGAGCTACACTACATATGCATGGATATATGTGTAAAGGGCCATATCAGTGGACTGAACTGCAGAATGCCAGAATAAGAGGGGGATAGCTAGTCTTATCGAAGACTACGCTTCTGGTCGCCACCGTCTTGCAGCATATAGAAGAGAGTAGACTGAAGTCCTCCAAGTAGCAACGTATAGCATAATCCTACCCGGCGATCCCCTCCTCGTTGCCCTGTTAGAGAGCGATCACCGGGTTGTATCTGGCACTTGGAAGGGTGTGTTTTATTAAGTATCCAGTTCTAGTTGTCATAAGGTCAAGGTACAACTCCGGGTCGTCCTTTTACCGAGGGACACGGCTATTCGAATAGATAAACTTCCCTGTAGGGGTGCACCACATAGCCCAACACGCTTGATCCCATTTGGCCGGACACACTTTCCTGGGTTATGCCCGGCCTCGGAAGATCAACACGTCGCAGCCCCACCTAGGCACAAAAGAGCGGTCAGCACGCCGGTCTAAACCTAAGCGCGCAGGGGTCTGGGCCCATCGCCCTGAGCACACCTGCACGTTGCGAACGCGGCCGGTGAGCAGACCTAGCAACCTCCAGTACAACGGAAGTCACATTACGCGGTCCAACCCGGCGCGCGCCACTCAGTCGCTGACGTCAAGAAGTGCTTCGGCTGATACCACGATGTCGGGATACCCATAACTACTCCCGCGTAGGTGGTTAGTGCGTATAGACCAAATGGCCAGACTCAGATCAAATACCCAGATCTCGTTAAGCGTGTTAAGTAGCGCGAACGCCGACCAGGGCCAGGCCCACCTCTCTCCTAGGTGGTCTGAACCTGCCCTGTCGCTCCGCCTCAAAGTAACAGTCGGGGGTCGTCGGGAACCCAGGCCCACCTCTACCGGGATGGAGCCACCTGCCCCTTCAGCCCCCATCTCCGAACAGTATCACATGTAATGTAACAGTGTATAGTATATAGTATGCCCATGATCACCACCGAGTGATCACGGCCCAGTAGTATAGCATGGCAGACAGACAAGAGTGTAGGGCCACTGATGGAACACTAGCATCCTATACTAAGCAGTAGGATTGCAGGTAAAGGTATCAACAGCAGTATCAAAAACAGGCTATGCATCAGGATAGGAATAACGAAAGCAGTAACAAGCTACACTACTCTAATGCAAGCAGTATAGAGGAGAGTAGGCGATATCTGGTGATCAAGGGGGGGGCTTGCCTGGTTGCTCTGGCAAGAGAGAGGGATCGTCAACTCCGTAGTCGAACGGGGCAGCAGCAACGTCGGTCTCGGGGTCTATCGAGAGAAGAGGGGGGAGAAACAATAAATATTTAAGCAAGCAGATGCATAATGATGCATGACATGACAAGTAACGGCGTTAGAGGTGCCCTAACGCGGTATGGGATGATACCGGTGAAGGGGGGGAAACATCCGGGAAATTTTCCCCGGTGTTTCGCGTTTTCGGGCAGAGGAGCCGGAGGGGGAAAGTTGCGAGTTCAATAGGTTAGGGGGGTGTGGCGGACGAACGGGTTGCGTATCCGGAAGCGTCTCGACGTTCTGAGCAACTTTCATGTTGAAAATATTTTAATCCGAGTTACGGATTAAAAGATATGACTTTCTAATGATTTTATTAATTTCTGGAATTTAATTAATTATTTAAATATAACATTATCCAAAACAGTGCACGCTGACGTCAGCATGACATCAGCATGATGTCAGCAGTCAACAGGGGCGTTGACTGGTCAAATCTGACGTGTGGGTCCCACCTGTCATTCTGTGATTAAGCTAATCAGAGATTAACTAACTAATCATTGTTTAATTAGACTAATTAGATAATTAGGTTAATCTAATTATGATTAATTAGATTAATTAATTCCTTAATTAATTAATTAATTTTATTATTATTATTTAATTAATTAATTTTATTATTATTAATATTATTTTAATTCTTTTTTTTTAATCGTTCTGGGCAGGGGCCCACTAGTCAGTGACCCGGGGGGCCATTGCGGGTGTGCGGGTTACGGGCGTAACCCGAACAGGCAGGGGCGCTCGGCGCTACGGGCGCTAGCCCGTCTGGGCGCACGCCCAGGTTGCCAGGGGGCGCCGGCCACGGTGGGGCGCCGGAGCAGCACGGCGAGGGGGGCGGCGGAGGTAGCACGGCAAGAGGAGGGCCGGGGCAAGGCCGAGGCCGTGGGCGCCCGACGGGGCGCGGCGACGAGGAGTCGTGCGGGACGGAGGAGGCCGCGGGTGGTAGCCGGAGTGGGGACCAGACCGGCGAGCGGGGGGGGGGGGGCGCGGGCAGCAGAGGGGCACGAGGGGCGTCCTCGCGCGGGCGGGAGCGCGGCCTCCCGCGCGGACGCGCGCACGCGGCGTCGCCGGACGAGGGAGGGCCTGGGGGATGGGGGTGGCGCCCGTGTGGCGGCCGCGGTGAGGCGCGGTTCAGGCGGGCTCCGATGACAGGGGGAGAGGGAGGAGGCTCAGGGCCTCACCGGGGTTCGCGGGGTCTGGGTAGTGGGCGCGGTGTAGGTCGAGGTGGGCGTCGGGGAGCAGGCCCGCGGAGTGGAGGAGTCCGGCGGCGGCGGACGTCGAGCGAGGGAGAAGGGGATCGGGCTCCTCCGATTCAGATCCAGAGCGAGGGGGTGGAGGAGAGCGAGGGGGTGGAGGAGAGCGGGTGGGGGGGGCGAGTGGGGCGACGGGTGGATGGCTAGGGTTTCTAGGGGGGTTAAGGAGAGGAAGTGGGCCGGCTGGGCCTTTGCCCAGTTGGGCCGGTGGCCCGGGGGCCGTTGGCTGGGCCGGGTGGCCCAGCGGGGGGGGGGGGGGTGTTCCCCTTTCTTTCCTTTTTTTTTATGTTTGTATTTTCTTTTATAATTTCTTTTCTGTTTTAATTCCATTTAAAGTATTTAGGCATTTTAATAAATTGTGGTTTCTCCACCATAATTACCTATGCAATATTTGGCACAACCCGAACAATTTAGTTTTAATATTTGAAAACTTTTGTTGTTTGCCTTTATTTTGAATTTGAATTTCGAATCGGTTTGAACTAACGCGAGATTTAACAACCATAACTGAGGTGACGTGGCATCATTAAATGGGGATTACTGTAGCCTAATTATCCGGGTGTCACAAATCTCCTCCACTACAAGAAATCTCGTCCCGAGATTTAGGAGGTAGAAGGAAACAGAGCGGGGTATTCTTCACGAAGACGATCCTCACGTTCCCAGGTGGCTTCATCCTCAGAATGGTGCGACCACTGGACTTTGAGGAACTTGATCGCCTTCTGGCGTGTGCGGCGTTCAGCTTGGTCGAGAATGCGGACCGGATGCTCTTTATAGGAGAGGTCCTGTTGCAATTCGAGCACTTCATGATCCACAGCTCGGATTGGGTCCTTGAAGCAATGGCGGAGTTGTGACACATGGAACACATCGTGAACCTGAGAAAGGTTCGGCGGAAGCTCCAATTGATAGGCCACTTTTCCACGCTTTTCGAGAATAGTGAATGGGCCAATATAGCGAGGAGCTAGTTTGCCTTTGATCCCGAAGCGGTGAGCACCCTTCATTGGTGTAACTCGAAGATAGGCCTTTTCGCCAGGTTGATAGACCATGTCTTTATGATGACGGTCATAGTTACTCTTTTGGCGTGACTGAGCAGTCTTGAGATTCTCGCGAATAATGCGGACTTGTTCTTCGGCATGTTGGATGATATCCGGACCAAAGAATGGACGTTCCCCAGTTTCTGACCAGTTCAGAGGGGTTCGACACTTTCGTCCATATAACACTTCGAAGGGGGCCATCTTCAGACTAGCTTGATAGCTATTATTATAAGAGAACTCAGCATACGGGAGAGACTCCTCCCATTTCTTGCCAAAGGAAATAACACAAGCTCGAAGCATATCTTCGAGAACTTGGTTGACACGTTCAACTTGCCCTTGTCACTGCGGATGAAATGCAGTACTGAAAGATAAGTGGGTCCCCATAGCTTCTTGGAAACTTGCCCAGAATCTTGAAGTGAATAAGCTGCCACGGTCCGAACTGATAACCAGTGGAATACCGTGAAGTGAAACAATTCTAGACATGTAGAGAGTTGCAAGCTGGCTTGCAGTGATAGTTTCCTTGACCGCCAGAAAATGTGCAACTTTAGAAAGCCGGTCAATGATGACAAGAATAGCATCATTACCTTTCTGAGATTTGGGAAATCCAGTGACGAAGTCCATTTCAACATGGTCCCATTTCCATTCCGGAATAGAGATAGGTTGCAGAGTTCCAGCAGGCCTTTGATGTTCTGCTTTGATACGACGGCAAACGTCACACTCGGCAACATAGCGAGCAATGTCTTGCTTCATATTAGACCACCAGAATCTTTGACGAATGTCCTGGTACATCTTAGTACTACCAGGATGGATACACAGAGGCGTATCATGAGCTTCTTTCATAACTTTCCGAGTCATATTCAGGTTTTCCTCCTTACACGGCACCACTAGGCGGCCTTTGAAGTACAAGGCGCCATCACCAGCAATAGTGAAGTATGAGGGCTTTCCTTCCTTGAGGTCGCGCTTAATCTTGTGGACTTCAGAGTCGTATCCTTGTATTGTCTTGATGGAGCTCACGAGATCGGGTTCGACAGCCAGGGTATAGAGGGAACCCTTGGGAATAACACGGAGGTTCATCTTCTGAAACTCCTTAGGAGGGGGAGCGAGTGCACCCGGGGGAACAATATGGAGGTTCAGCTTTCTGAATTCTTCAACGAGTGAGGGCTGAACTTTATGAACCTGGAGGTGGTTGCAGTAAGACTTGCGGCTCAAGGCATCTGCCATTACATTAGCCTTGCCTGGTGTATAGGAAATACCCAAGTCAAAATCTGCTACGGTCTCCATCCATCTCTGCTGACGGAGGTTCAGGTCTGGCTGAGTAAACAGATACTTCAGACTTTGATGGTCAGTGAATATCTCGCAACGATTACCGAGAAGGTAATGCCGCCACTGCTTCAGTGCATGAATGACAGCAGCAAGCTCGAGATCGTGAACTGGGTAGTTCTCTTCATGAGGGCGCAATTGACGAGAGGCATAGGCAATCACTCTGCGCTCTTACATTAGGACACAGCCTAATCCTTGACGGGAAGCGTCGCAGTAAATGACGAAGTCCTTCTTTGTATCAGGTGGAGCTAGCACTGGGGCAGAAGTCAACTTGTCTTTAAGTGCCTGGAAGCTTTCCTGACATTTGTCTGTCCATTGGAACTTGACGCCCTTATGCAGCAAGTTAGTCAGAGGCCTGGCAATCTTGGAGAAGTTCTCGATGAATCAACGGCAATAGCTGGCGAGACCGAGAAAACTTCTGACTTGCTTGACATTCTTCGGAGGAGTCCAATCAAGAATAGCCTGAACTCGTTCAGGGTTAACGGCAATACCATCCTTAGAGATGACATGTCCAAGATAGGTTACTTCAGGGAGCCAGAATTCACATTTAGAGAACTTGGCATACAGCTGATGTTCTCGTAGCTTTTCCAGCACAAGTCGAAGATGTTCAGCATGTTCTTCTTCGTTCTTGGAAAATACCAGGATATCATCCAGATAAACCACGACGAACTTGTCGAGGTAATCCATGAATATATAGTTCATCAGGCGAGAGAAGGTGGCTGGGGCATTGGTTAAGCCAAAGGACATGACAGTGTACTCGTATGAACCATAACGAGTCACAAAGGCGGTTTTTGGGATATCCTCTTCACGAACACGGATCTGGTGGTAACCCAATCTCAAGTCGAGTTTAGAGAACACTGATGAACCAGCCAGTTGATCATACAGATCATTGATCCGAGGAAGAGGATACTTGTTCTGAATGGTAGCTTGGTTAATAGGACGGTAGTCTTGGACCAGTCGGTTTGTCCCATCCTTCTTCTTGACAAAGAGAGAAGGTGCTCCCCAAGGAGAGCAACTTGGGCGAATGAAACCACTTTGAAGAGATTTGTCGATTTCCTCCTTAAGCTCAAGGAGTTCATGTGGTGGCATCTTGTAGGGTCGCTTGGCAATAGGAGTGGTGCCTGGTTTCAAGTCGATGACGAATTCGACAGCTCTAGCAGGGGGAATCCCTGGAAGTTCTTCAGGAAAGACGTCGAGGAAGTCACGCACGACGGGGATGTTTTCGATGCCCTCGAGTGGTGCAGAGTTCAATGCATTCAAGGCATAAAGCCTTGCCTCGGCATTTTGCACCAGGCGAGCGTGGTATGTAACTATTTCATCTGAAGGACGTAGCAGATGGACGGTCTTAGTGGCGCAAACTATGGAAGCAGTATGCGCTTTCAACCAATCCATCCCCAGAATGAGGTCGATGTTAGACGTCTTCAGGATAATGGGCGCGACATAGAATTCCAGCCCTTCGATTTCCACGGGGACGTCGACGCCAACCATGGAGGTTTGACATTGTCCCACGGGGGTTTTTACCACTACCGAAGTGTTCATCTCCTCGTATTTAATGCCATGCTTAAATGCAAAATCTTCTGACATGAATGAATGCGATGCTCCTGTATCGAATAAAACAGATGCTGGTACTGAATTTACGAGGAGTGTACCCATCACAGTAGAAGGCTGGTCTTGAGCTTCGCTCAGATCAACGTGGTTGGCATGAACACGGCCATAGGACTTGGCTTTGCTGTTACGGTTCTGGTTGTTCCCACGACCAGCTGCAGGAAGGGCCAGCTGATTCTGATTCTGATTCTGATAGCAGTTCCTGGCAAGGTGACCTGGTTGACCACACTTGTAGCACAGACCATTATTGGGAGTGGGGACCGGAGCTTGGGGTGGTGGAGCTGGAAGTTTTGGCTGTCTTGCAGGAGCATTAGGCAGACGAGGTGTAGCATAGGACTGCCTTGGGGCAGGTGCATTCGACTGGTACATGCTGTTGGGAATCCATATCCTGCGCTTCTGCGAGGACGGGCCCGAAGATGAGCCCGTGTCACGGCTGCGCCTGTGAGAGCTCTGGTATTCCTGCAGACCAGTTTCGACGTTGATGGCTTTGTTCACCAAGGTGGCGAAATCAGCAAAGTCGTGCACTAGAAGTGCGAACTTGATGTCAGCTTGAAGGCCGTCACGGAACTTCTCCTGTCTACGTGAATCAGTAGCAATGTCCTCTTCAGCATAGCGGGACAAGTCCAGAAACTCCCGCTGATAAGCTTCAACAGTTTTGTTGCCTTGGATGAGGTTGCGGAACTCACGCTTCTTCCGGTCCATGACTCCCTGAGGAATGAAGCGGGCACGGAAAGCAGCTTGGAAGTCTGGCCAGGTGATGATTGTTCCAACTGGCAGAGTACGCCTGTGGCTGTCCCACCATTGAGCTGCGGGTCCCTTCAGGAAGAAGGAAGCAAACGGGACATAGCTGGCAGGGGCTACATCAGCAGACTCCATCTCATAGGTGATGTCACGGAGCCAGTCATCAGCATCCAGAGGCTGAGTTGAGCTGCGATACACAGTTGGGTTCAGGCGTATGAAATCCTGCAGAGTCACTGTGTTTGGCTGCTGGTTCATATTGGGGCAAGGAAACTGCGCCATCATGTTCTCCATGAACTGGCGATTCATCTCAAGCTGTTGGATCATACCAGCCATGTACTCAGGCGGTGGTGGGAAGTTGCCACCACGACCACGACCAGCTGGTCTAACCATCCTGCTAATATATAACAGGGGTATTTCAGTATTTGAGAAATTGGCAAATACAAGAATCATTCAAGATAAAACATGCATAATGAAAGCAGCACGATAGATACCACATAACAGTTGGCATATCTTACAAAAGGGATCATGCATAGGGGTCGGTACATAGAGTTCAGTACATAGACTAAGACATCATGGGCGGCACGCAGGCTCGCGGCGAATGCAGCTAATACTAATAAGCAAGTCTACATCAATCCCACACGACACTGCGGAGGTAGGTGTAGCCTGAAAGCTGGTAGTGTGGCAACGGGTACACCACGTCGGCAACCTGGGGTCCGCGGGGGCTCTGGTGCTGAACCCGACACTCAGGCGGCAGAAGAGGACCAAGTGCGGGAGAGTAGCCTCCCACCTCTGGCCAACCGACACCCTGAGGCATCACGGTCCTGGCTGGATAGATAGCAGAACGCGGCAGCTCCCCAGATCCAACAAAGGGGTGCAACATCGTCAAGGCACGGTAGAGGTGCTGGCGAGTGGTGTACAACTCGTGGCGAAGAGCTCGGTTAGCTCGATCCAGCCCATCAGCATGCAGAACAAAGTTCTGATGGTGGAAGGGCTCGCGGGTGACAGTGGAGTAGGCAGCAGTGTAGTAACCCTCCGCACCAATATCAGATGCGATAGCAATGTGCCTGAAGGGGGAGGTGTCCAACTCCCGGTACTCCCTACGAAGGCGTGTCAGAGCAGCATAGGCAGCATCGTGAACTGCCATATCGATGGTCACTCCAACACCATAAGCGGTGTGCAGCACAGTAGTGGAGTCATACTCCCGAGAGTAGAGGTGGACGGTGGCACGGTACTGCTCCTGGTTAAAATCCTGGTACTCCTCGGTGACGGTGTACTCGGGGTGCCAGCGATAACCCAGATAGGTCATCATCTCAGCTAGCACAGCCGGTGATCCCGAGGCATCCATGGCCGTCGTGTGGCGCACGACCTGCCTCGTGGGTTCCATCTGAAAACAAAGATTTTTCCAAGGAGTCAAATGACAGTGTGGAAATTGTTCAAAATACTATAGTAAGGAATAGCTATGGCTTTTATCCAACTTTGGGGTGAATGTCGTAACGGGACCCTAGTGTCAGAGTTAGTAAGTTCGTTTATCCCGAGTAGAAGAGAGTTCGGAGTCCCAGAGTAAGGGTCGAGAAGTAAAAGATCCTAGTACCACCCGATGGCGACGTGGGCCCGTAAGGCACACAGCCAATGTTAGTTAAGTTTTTGTAATGTCTAGACTCGACTTCGGCCAAGGAGTGTGGAAGGGGATTCCTACAGGCAGTCGGCTCTGATACCAACTTGTGACGCCCCCGATTCAATCGTACACTAATCATGCACGCAAATGTGTACGATCAAGATCAGGGACTCACGGGAAGATATCACAACACAACTCTACAAATAAAATAAGTCATACAAGCATCATAATACAAGCCAGGGGCCTCGAGGGCTCGAATACAAGTGCTCGATCATAAACAAGTCAGCGGAAGCAACAATATCTGAGTACAGACATAAGTTAAACAAGTTGCCATAAGATGGCTAGCACAAACGGGGATACAGATCGAACGAGGCGCAAGCCTCCTGCCTGGGATCCTCCTAACTACTCCTGGTCGTCATCAGCGGGCTGCACGTAGTAGTAGGCACCTCCAGTGTAGTAGGAGTCGTCGTCGACGGTGGCGTCTGGATCCTGGGCTCCAACATCTGGTTGCGACAACCAGGTAGAAGGGATAGGGGGAAAAGAAGGAGAAAGCAACCGTGAGTACTCATCCAAAGTACTCGCAAGCAAGGAGCTACACTACATATGCATGGATATATGTGTAAAGGGCCATATCAGTGGACTGAACTGCAGAATGCCAGAATAAGAGGGGGATAGCTAGTCTTATCGAAGACTACGCTTCTGGTCGCCACCGTCTTGCAGCATATAGAAGAGAGTAGACTGAAGTCCTCCAAGTAGCAACGTATAGCATAATCCTACCCGGCGATCCCCTCCTCGTTGCCCTGTTAGAGAGCGATCACCGGGTTGTATCTGGCACTTGGAAGGGTGTGTTTTATTAAGTATCCAGTTCTAGTTGTCATAAGGTCAAGGTACAACTCCGGGTCGTCCTTTTACCGAGGGACACGGCTATTCGAATAGATAAACTTCCCTGCAGGGGTGCACCACATAGCCCAACACGCTTGATCCCATTTGGCCGGACACACTTTCCTGGGTTATGCCCGGCCTCGGAAGATCAACACGTCGCAGCCCCACCTAGGCACAACAGAGCAGTCAGCACGCCGGTCTAAACCTAAGCGCGCAGGGGTCTGGGCCCATCGCCCTGAGCACACCTGCACGTTGCGAACGCGGCCGGTGAGCAGACCTAGCAACCTCCAGTACAACGGAAGTCACGTTACGCGGTCCAACCCGGCGCGCGCCACTCAGTCGTTGACGTCAAGAAGTGCTTCGGCTGATACCACGACGTCGGGATACCCATAACTACTCCCGCGTAGGTGGTTAGTGCGTATAGACCAAATGGCCAGACTCAGATCAAATACCCAGATCTCGTTAAGCGTGTTAAGTAGCGCGAACGCCGACCAGGGCCAGGCCCACCTCTCTCCTAGGTGGTCTGAACCTGCCATGTCGCTCCGCCTCAAAGTAACAGTCGGGGGCCGTCGGGAACCCAGGCCCACCTCTACCGGGATGGAGCCACCTGCCCCTTCAGCCCCCATCTCCGAACAGTATCACATGTAATGTAACAGTGTATAGTATATAGTATGCCCATGATCACCCCCGAGTGATCACGGCCCAGTAGTATAGCATGGCAGACAGACAAGAGTGTAGGGCCACTGATGGAACACTAGCATCCTATACTAAGCAGTAGGATTGCAGGTAAAGGTATCAACAGCAGTATCAAAAACAGGCTATGCATCAGGATAGGAATAACGAAAGCAGTAACAAGCTACACTACTCTAATGCAAGCAGTATAGAGGAGAGTAGGCGATATCTGGTGATCAAGGGGGGGGGGGCTTGCCTGGTTGCTCTGGCAAGAGAGAGGGATCGTCAACTCCGTAGTCGAACGGGGCAGCAGCAACGTCGGTCTCGGGGTCTATCGAGAGAAGAGGGGGGAGAAACAATAAATATTTAAGCAAGCAGATGCATAATGATGCATGACATGACAAGTAACGGCGTTAGAGGTGCCCTAACGCGGTATGGGATGATACCGGTGAAGGGGGGGAAACATCCGGGAAATTTTCCCCGGTGTTTCGCGTTTTCGGGCAGAGGAGCCGGAGGGGGAAAGTTGCGAGTTCAATAGGTTAGGGGGGTGTGGCGGACGAACGGGTTGCGTATCCGGAAGCGTCTCGACGTTCTGAGCAACTTTCATGTTGAAAATATTTTAATCCGAGTTACGGATTAAAAGATATGACTTTCTAATGATTTTATTAATTTCTGGAATTTAATTAATTATTTAAATATGACATTATCCAAAACAGTGCACGCTGACGTCAGCATGACATCAGCATGACGTCAGCAGTCAACAGGGGCGTTGACTGGTCAAATCTGACGTGTGGGTCCCACCTGTCATTCTGTGATTAAGCTAATCAGAGATTAACTAACTAATCATTGTTTAATTAGACTAATTAGATAATTAGGTTAATCTAATTATGATTAATTAGATTAATTAATTCCTTAATTAATTAATTAATTTTATTATTATTATTTAATTAATTAATTTTATTATTATTAATATTATTTTAATTCTTTTTTTTTTAATCGTTCTGGGCAGGGGCCCACTAGTCAGTGACCCGGGGGGCCATTGCGGGTGTGCGGGTTACGGGCGTAACCCGAACAGGCAGGGGCGCTCGGCGCTACGGGCGCTAGCCCGTCTGGGCGCACGCCCAGGTTGCCAGGGGGCGCCGGCCACGGTGGGGCGCCGGAGCAGCACGGCGAGGGGGGGCGGCGGAGGTAGCACGGCAAGAGGAGGGCCGGGGCAAGGCCGAGGCCGTGGGCGCCCGACGGGGCGCGGCGACGAGGAGTCGTGCGGGACGGAGGAGGCCGCGGGTGGTAGCCGGAGTGGGGACCGGACCGGCGAGCGGGGGGGGGGGGGCGGGCAGCAGAGGGGCACGAGGGGCGTCCTCGCGCGGGCGGGAGCGCGGCCTCCTGCGCGGACGCGCGCACGCGGCGTCGCCGGACGAGGGAGGGCCTGGGGGATGGGGGTGGCGCCCGTGTGGCGGCCGCGGTGAGGCGCGGTTCAGGCGGGCTCCGATGACAGGGGGAGAGGGAGGAGGCTCAGGGCCTCACCGGGGTTCGCGGGGTCTGGGTAGTGGGCGCGGTGTAGGTCGAGGTGGGCGTCGGGGAGCAGGTCGGCGGAGTGGAGGAGTCCGGCGGCGGCGGACGTCGAGCGAGGGAGAAGGGGATCGGGCTCCTCCGATTCAGATCCAGAGCGAGGGGGTGGAGGAGAGCGAGGGGGTGGAGGAGAGCGGGTGGGGGGGCGAGTGGGGCGACGGGTGGACGGCTAGGGTTTCTGGGGGGGGTTAAGGAGAGGAAGTGGGCCGGCTGGGCCTTTGCCCAGTTGGGCCGGTGGCCCGGGGGCCGTTGGCTGGGCCGGGTGGCCCAGCGGGGGGGGGGGTGTTCCCCTTTCTTTCCTTTTTTTTATGTTTGTATTTTCTTTTATAATTTCTTTTCTGTTTTAATTCCATTTAAAGTATTTAGGCATTTTAATAAATTGTGGTTTCTCCACCATAATTACCTATGCAATATTTGGCACAACCCGAACAATTTAGTTTTAATATTTGAAAACTTTTGTTGTTTGCCTTTATTTTGAATTTGAATTTTGAATCGGTTTGAACTAACGCGAGATTTAACAACCATAACTGAGGTGACGTGGCATCATTAAATGGGGATTACTGTAGCCTAATTATCCGGGTGTCACATGAAGCATCTGTTCAGCAAACTGAAGAACATGCCAACACCGCTGATGAAGTTCAGGCTGCTGAAGAAAATGCTAGTTCCAAGGCTGATGACTCTGCTCCAGCCGTTGATGAAATTGCCAGGGCATCCACTAGTGGTGCGCCTGAAGAAATTGAAGAAACCAGGGCAACTGCATCAGTTGCGCCTGAGGAAAATCAACCAGATTCCTCAGCTCCACCTGCACCTACACCAACTCCAATTCTTCCATCTGCATTGGATGTGAGGAAAACAAAGGCTGCAGAACGAGCTGTTGTGAAGAAAAGGAAGGCATCCAATGCTTCAGAATCTTCAGCTCCCAAGAAGATGAAGCCGATGACAAGCTCTTTTGCAAATCCCATTGATGTCGTTCCTATCTCCTCCGTGCCATCAAAGGACCTTGTTCCTTTTGGTGAAGATTATGAGATCCCTAGTGGATCAGATGAAGAAACTCAATCTGCTGCTTTGTCAGAGCAGATTGATGAAGAAATTGAAGCGGATGCAATCCGTTCAACCCCAATGGTCTCATCACCAATGCCTCAGTTTGATGCTGAAGAGGCTGGTGTTGAAGAAATTGATGAAGATGTGGATATTGGAAGCACCACTCCGGTGATGAATGACGACTTTTGGGAAAGTCAGCATCCCAATTCCCCACTCTTCACTCCCCTGTAGCAAATTCCTCACTCTCCTTCTGTGCATGAAGAAGTACAAGTGGGCTCTGAAGAAACTCATCCCACTGCATCTGTGCATGAAGAAATTCCAGCCACTAGTGCTGAAGAAACTGCTGCTGAAATAGCCAAGGTGACTGCACCTGAGGAAAATCCTGAAATTCCATAGCCTGAAGAACCTGAGATCGTGATTCCTGAGGTCGTGATGCAACTCACTGACACTCCTCTGCAAGGCCAAAGGATCCGTTCTCACGAAAATAGAAATTCAAGGCTAAAGACTTCTATGGCGAGCACGTGTTCTTCACTGAATACAACCCATATGACTCTGCTCGCATAAGGAAGAGGCGTTTCAGGACTGCAAGCCAAGCAAATTTCTATTCCTCAGTGCTTTACAACAAAGACAAAGTCTTCGACCATGCTCATATTCCTCACGTGGATATGGAGTCTTTGCCGTGCTTCACGCCTGTGCTCAGTGTTCTTCACGACGCTGGGCTGCTCAATTTTTGCACATATATATGCGATTGGAATGAAGAGCTTATTCTTCAATTCTATGCAACGTTGCACATCACCGGCAACTCTGAAGATATCAATTCATGGGTTTTGGACTGGATGACTGACAACACCCACCATAAGGCCCCTGCATCTGAATTGCTTCGGGTCCTTCCTCTGAGTCCACCCACTGAAGATGCTCGCTGTGTGTACAATGAACCTGAGCTTTCAAATCATTATATGCAAGTGCTGATGAAGCCTTTGAAGCCAGGGCAAGCTCCTAGAACCAATTTCCTCGTCAAGGAATTGTTGTATGTGCCAAGGACTGTCTATCGCATTCTGACGAAGACAATGAGTCCCATCAAAGGCCATGACTCGTCTGATGAAGAAGTCGTTGGCATCATGAAGAATCTGCTTTTCAACATCATCCATGGCGTTCCCGTCAACTTCCATGATTTCTTCATGAGGACTCTGGCCAACATTGCTATGTCACCATTTGAGCTGAAGTCGTATGCACCTTGGATAATGAAATTCATCAGGATAAGGTCTTCACTCAACTACAAAGCTGAAACGCTCAACCACTGCAGCTACTTGCCTCCCATTGAAGTCCTGAAACGGACATTTTCCTCGGCTGAAGAAAAAGGCAAGGCCACTGCTGTGATAGATGAAGGCATTCGTCCATTGGATGGCCAATTTCGCAAAGTTGCATCTTACTCCACCAATGATGACTCTGCCACACATGACTCTGCTGCTAACACTGCCAAGCCAAATCCTCAAGCCACAGCACCCAGGGTGATGACTGACCGTGAGTTACTCCTCAGTCTTCATCAAAAGGTTGATCGCAATCACAAATGGGTCAAGCGTCAGTTTGGTTCAATTCTTCACACCATGACTTCCACACACAATGCAGTGAAGAAAAAACCACTACTACCTTCATGAAACCCTCAACCGCACCTGGGCTGTTCTATCTCAAGTGTACAATGCTGAAGACTTGGAGAAAATGGGTCTCAAAGAAGATTTTGACTGGTTTGCACCTCCTCCGAAGAAATACAAGAAGGTCAAGGTTCCTTCTTTGGTGGCCAGTTCATATTCTTCATCGCGTGCGACTGATGAAAATGAAGACTTGGACGACACTGCAGCAGGCCCTACTTCAACGACCGACCCCAACAACGCTGGCGCTCCTTCATCAACTTGAAAATCTTCAGGGGCGTTAGTCCTTAGATTTTCGATCCTTTTGGTCATTTGATGACAAAGGGGGAGAAATCTGAGTTAGTCTTCAAGCGGGTCTATAATAAGGGCTTATTCGTTTTTTTAAGTTACAACTCTCGTTCTTCCGAAACTTTTATTGGATCGAGTTGTAATCTTAAGTCCGATGGTGCGTTGATACTTTTGTTGAACTATTCTTTGATACTTTGATGCGCTATTCTGCATGCTTATTCCTCGTTAATATTATTGCACGCATGCTAAATTACATAAGGCACCATATTTCATCATGCATTTAAAATTCTTCATATTATATGTCAAATGCGTGTATGAATTACAAGATATAGGGGGAGATCTCCATGATTCAACTCTTCAAGTGTGCATTGCTTCAAAAGCAAATTCCTCACTATGCACATCTTCAGGGGGAGTTCTTCTATATCTTGCAATCAAATTCCTCAATATCAGTTTTTACACTTCATATATTTATCCCCGTTGAAAGCTTAACCTATGTTGTCATCAATCACCAAAAAGGGGGAGATTGTAAGTGCATCTAGTGCCTCTTAGTGATTTTGGTGTATTGAAGACTTATAGGTTAAGTATCTAATGCGTTTATGAGTGTACACAGATCTATAAGTCTATGAGGAGTTTGATATTTACAGAGAAAGTCGATCCCTAAAAATGAAGTTCTTCGACTGAAGACTTTGATATACTGAAGACTTTGAAAGTGAAGAAATTGGTGTGACCTTGAAGACTTGGTATTCATTCGAGGAACATGAAGCGTGAAGACTTTTGTTTTCGTAGTTTCATTTTCTCTTTCTTGAGTCATAGGAAACACCGTACTGTTAAAGGGGGTCGAGGAAATACTAAGGAGAAAATTTCCATGTGATGCTCAACTCAAATCCTACACCTACCAATCCCTTCGAGTGAAGCCATTGGAAATCTCATACAGTTCAGTCAATGTCTTCAGTGACAGAGACACAGTTCTTCTGGTCACTGAGGACTTTGCTCTGACTGAGGAGTTAGGAATTCGCCAGTGCGAATTGCCTAGACAGTGAGGAACATGATAGCCCTGAGGAATTTGTACCTCAAATTTCCGACCGTTGCTGTGCTGCGCGCCAGTTCCCATAAAATATCTTGTCCACCTAACGGTCATATCATTGAAGGGCATTTATGTCTTATCATGTCGGGCTGCTCCCTAGGCTATAAATAGCCGCCCCCTACAACCTCTAGCTGGTTGGCTGCTCCGCGAGAACTTGACACTTGTCATTTGAGAGCAACCCATCCTCCGAGGACTTTGAGCGAAAATCATCAAGTGAGGAAAATCTAAACCCCAAACCCAAAACACCTACAAACCCAAAGTGATTGAGCATCACTGAAGAGATTGATCTTGCGTGGATCCGACGCTTGTTACCTTTGAAGACTGTGCTTCTTCCAGACGGTTAGGCGTCAAGGTCTAGAGCATCCAAGAGGAATTGTGGATCGCCGAGTGACCAAGTCTGTGAAGGTTTGGAAGTCACCTGAAGACTTACCACGAGTGATTGGGCGAGGACTGTGTGTTCTTAGCTCAAGGAGAATACGGTGAGGACTGTGTGTCCGGGACTGGGTGTCCTCGAGTTTAAATACTCAGTCGCTCCAACCAGATGTACAACTGAGACAGCGGTTGGAACTGGTCTACCAAATCATTGTCTTCACCAAGCTTACTGGTTCTATTTCCTCAACTCTTTCATTTCCTCAGTAGTATGCTGTTTGTGTATCATATCTGTGTTTGAAGACCTTGACTGAAGACTTTCTCAATTTCCTCAGTTCAATTTCTTCAGTCTGTTTGTCTTCAACTTGTGCTATCATGTGTTTACGCTTTCTATACTCAGTGTTTGTCTTCATTTCATCATGATGACTATGCTAGGATTCTGTTATGTTTACATCTGAGTACTTATTCTGCTGCTAGTAGTTCTTCGCTAAGGAATTTCCTCACGAGCAAATTCCTCAGTGAAGAATTTCATAAAAATGGCCTATTCACCCCCCCCCTCTAGTCGATATAACGCACTTTCAGGTTGAAACATAGAAATTTAACTAAAAAACCTGGCCATATGTGGTTTCAAGCTACTACTATGAATTTAGGAGCCTCCTTGACTTCATGTCATGGCTATGACAGTAGGAACATGGGTTCTCAGTGTTGAGGGTGTTCCCTATATTCACAGAAGTTGGAAATGCGTGACACGTAGCAATGACATGTGCAAGTGAAAACTGTAGAGGAGTAGACAGTAGTGCATGTAAATAATAAAAATACATCATCTGTGTGTGCAGGACACACACCCATGATTCATAATCATTTGTGGCTGTCTTAGAAGAAAAATTCCCATTGTTGTTCATCCCCTATTGAGTGTTCTCTGCAAATTTCATCTGTTCATGAAAGAAACCTGTACTCTTCTTTGTTTTAGTGCTCTGTCTCCCTACTTTTGTGGTAGAGAATGGTGTGCCTTTGCTTTGTTTAGCTTACAATAGCTTGACATTAACCCTCTTAGCTCACATACACAAAGTGTAACATTTATATATACTTTGTGATGCAATAGCTTCATGGGTGGGTGTTTCGAGGTTTCTCAGGTTGCAACGTTAAGCGAGTACCAATATTTTTAGATGGACTGTGCTAACGACCAGTCGACTGGTTGTTAGCGACAGATCCGGACGATCGCGTGTATACTTCTTTGCTCGATTCCACATCTCGGTGCAATCTCGCATGCAGTGTTGCGCTGCAATCTCACATGCACATCTTCTTTTGTTTGCATGGAGCGCACGTAGATAAAAAGAAAAGATGATGTCGGCAAAGATTCCATTAGAAACGAAACTTCAAAATGTTTTGCAGCTCAAACCGTTGGTCCGATTAAAAAACCGTTTTCACATAAAAGATTCGTCGCGACGAGACCTCCGAAACTAGATCCATGTTGGTATGTTTCGATGACTTGTTTTTGGGGTCAAAAGTTATCAGACCTATGCTAAATAAGTTATCACCTGTGTGGTACTCTAGTTACCATCTTGTTTATATGAAAAATACCGGGGCATAAAAATGACTCCTCCAACATTCTCTCCACATGGAAATGCAGTAGAGCACAGGAAACCTGATGTCATTATAAATTCTCGCTATTTCGAAAATGTAAAGTGTTTTATAGCTCAAACTGTCGTTTCTGATTGAAAACTTGTTTTCACATAAAAAATTCATCGCAATGAGAACTTCGAAACTAGATCTCATGTTGACATGTTTTGATAACTTTTTTGTCAAAAGTTACCGCAAAGTTATCAGCTATGTTATATGTATATTAACATGTTATTTATGTAGAAGTGACCGGAGATGTGTTTTAAATGACTTGTTTCCCCGGGTCAAATTGACCGTGGTATTTATACCTGAGTTATCAACTCCGAATGCATACATTACCATGCTATCTGCACTGAAGTAACCGGGTATGTTTCAATAACTTTTTATTCGGGTCTAAAGTTACCGCCTTGTTTATACCTAAGTTATCAGATCTATGATGTGTGACTTACCATTCTATTGACAAAAAATTATTGAAGGTATATTTCATCAACAACCCTCCCCCACCCCTCACCACCGTCGCCAAAGTTACGAAGACTAAGGCACATAAGTTATCAGGTCTGCACTGTGTGAGTTATCATGTTATTCACACAAAAAGTTACCAAGGGTATATGAAATTTCATCAACCACCCTCCCCCCACCCGGTCACCAAATTTACCAAGACTGTGGTACATTAGTTATGAGGTCTACGATGTGTAAGCTACCGTGCTATTCACATAAAAAGTTATCGGGGGTATATGTCATCACCCCTCCCTCAAGAAAAAGTACCAGGACCTGGGTGCATAAGTTATCGGGTCTCCAATGTGTGATTTACCATACTATTCACACGAAAGTTACCGGGGGGATACTTGATCACCCCCCCCCCCCCCGCGCCAAAGTTATCAGGACCAGGGTACATAAATTATTAGGTCTGTGATGTGTGAGTTATCAGGGTGTTTGTATGTAAGTTATCAGATCTGCGATGCGTTAATGACCATGTTATTCACACAACATTATTGGGGGGTGTTTGAACAAAAAAACCACGGTGTTTCTACATGGGTTATCAACTTTGTTTTGCATGTATTGCATGCTATTTACATAGAAAATACATGTGGTATATTTTTAACAACTTTTTCCCCAGGTCAAAAAAGTTAACGTGATGTTTGTACGTCAGTTACCAACTTGGCTGTGCGTATATTACCAAGTTACCTACACAGAAGATATCAGGTTTTTTATCAAAAAGAAATTCTGATAACAGTTATCGCGGTGTTTGTACATAAGTTATCAGGTCTATGGTGCGTTTATTACCATGTTATTTACACATATCGGGCCACATTTCATTAACTCCCCCACCTCGTGTCAAAGTTAGCAAGATGGTGGTATAAGAAAGATCTGAACACTATTGAGAACAACTAATGGTGGGTGAGTTGGCTAGCTCCATGCACCTCATTCCAAGAGGTTGTGTCTTTGATCCTCCTTCTTGCACCTTTATTTTTCTCGACCTGACGACGATGAGATTGTTCAGATCTGTTGCAAAAATGAGGTGGTTCGGATTTTAGCTTGTCGATTATCATAAATATAGTAAACTTAGCCACTGAAATTGATGTGTCTTGTCCAAACTGACAACAACCAACAAAAGTTGAGTTGGTTATAAGACATGCTAGTGTGTGCGTTGCCTCACACCATGCCCATGCAAAAAAGTATTTTTCTAGTGGAGTTAAAAAAACTGCAGCTTGATATGCAAGGGAAGGTGATGCATGCATTGGAGACATGAACTGGCTTATGTGCAGGATGCTACAGTATATTTCATTGTGAAAACTCTACAGTGAAAATGCAGAAGGCATGGCAGGGTGCACTGTAGCACTCGTACTATGCCCAAGCCATCTGATGATTGATACGTAGCACCCTCTTGCGTCTTAATCATGGGAGAAGCCGGTTGCATGTGTGCACTACATGTGGGAAGGACCACGGGGTGTGCAGACTTAATCATGGCAGAAAAGCCGATTGCATGTTTGCACTGCATGTGGAAAGGACCATGGGATGTGCAGCCTTAATCATGGCACATAAACCGGTTGCATGTGTGTACTGCATGTGAAAAGGACCACGGGGTGTGGAGGAGGGCGCTCAGAGGACCATGGCTTTTGTTTCCGAGATTAAAATAAGGCAGCCCAAAGATAGTCTTCAAGTGCCTAGATGAATCGCGACCACGACGATGGGAATCGGACGAGGCGCAAGTCGTCCGTGCCTGTTGCTAAATTCCTGCCGGCAGAAAATTAGCTTTCCCGTTTTTAGATATATTATGTCTGACATCTATTTATAGCTCCAGTTCATTCAGACGTTATTAGTCCCATTTAGATATATGGTGGCAATATCAAGCTTTCATTGCCCCTTTTATCGTCCGAATAGCAATTGAGTTACTAATAACTTAACATTACACGTTTGATCAAAACATTCGGACAGGCACCCTCGCGCCAAGGCGCGTTGCCGATCTAGTAATTTACATGGCAAGCGGCCATGGCGATGCGATGTAGGCTGGTGGTGTATTCTCTGGGCCACTGGTCATGCCAAGATTTACCACCAACAAATACTTGCGCCGGAGATCAAAACATTCGCACAGGCACCCTCGCGCCAAGGCGCATTGCCGATCTAGTAATTTACATAGCAAGCGGCCATGGCGATGCGATGTAGGCTGGTGGTGTATTCTCTGGGCCACTGGTCATGCCAAGATTTACCACCAACAAACACTTGCGCCGGAGGCATTAGATCGTCGGAGCGTCTCCATGAGATCTCTCTACATGTTACAACCACCACCGATCGGTTGTCGAACCTCGCATCAGCGAGCTAGGGCCTAGGGACCCTGCTCTTCGCGCCTCCTCTCCTCTTTTTCTTCACCATGGTGACCGCATTTGCCTCGGAGTTCGCCGCCTCCAGCCATGGTGTTGCCTCCACTCGAGCCTCACGCCAACGAGCTAAGGACCCCGCTCCTTGTGCATGCTCTGCTCTTTTTCTTCACTGCGGCGGCCTAGCCTACCTCGGAGGTCGCTGCCTCCAGCCATGGTGCTGCCGCCACTTGAGGCTTCGGCGTCGTCCCACCATGCTCTGATTTGATGCCGCCACGTCCGCTGTCTGCATGGTCGAGCCCTTCAGCCGCCGCTCGCTCCGTCGCCTCTGCCCACCACGCCACCACGCCTCCGGCGTCATCTTACCTCACATGCCGGCTACGGTCGTGGCTCCTCTGGTCGTCCAGCTATGTCATCTCTGTCGCCTCACCTGCATGTCATCTTCTTCGACCAGGAGGAGCCCAGCGAGAAGAGGTGCGCAAAATACAGATTTGTCCAAAGGGAAAAAACCCAGAGCAGGTCTTGTGCCGCGAGGAACAGAGTCGTCCGCCCGGGGTCTGAGAGAACGGTTGGTTCTAGCTGACTCATCCAGTCACCATGCACCGAGATTTATATGTGTCTCATCGGGCGACCGGCACCACATTCACTCTGAATCATAAAAAATGATCGTAAACTTCTTTTTTTAGCATCAGTACAGACACAAGCGCTCATATACACGCGCATACACTCATCCTATAAGGCACACAAGCACACCCTACCCCTATGAGCACCTCCGAGAGACTGAGCCGCCATATCATCTTAAGATTTACGAAGTCACCATAGGCGCCTCGTCGTCGACGGGAACGTCTCCTCCCACTGAAAGCACATCGCCGGAAATCCTGAAATAAATCCAGAAATAATGCGAGCACCAGGATTTGAACCCTGGTGGGTTGGGGATACCACTGTCCACCTAACCAACTCAACCATAAGTTGATTCGCAATGATCGTAAACTTCGGCAACACTAAAAATCAAACGACATATTTTTAGACATGATTAATTTAAGGACCCTGATAAATGTCACATGTGTGGCACGAAGCACTTCCGCCCTGACATTTTTTATGGTAAGCTTAGTTGCGCGAGGATGACAACTTCAGTTGTAAAATATGGCAGCTTTCTGTTTGGATGGCGAGTTTCAGTTTTCTGCAGGTTTTTTCTAATTAAATTTTTAGTTGTAAATAACATCAGGGTGGTGTTACTTCGTGCCATATGTGTGGCACTTATCTTTTGGGCAATTTAAAGTTTTTCATGCCAATTTATATTGGCGCAATGACGATAAATTTAGTTTGCAAGCACGGTAACTTTCGCACAAAATAAATAAACTATGATAGATTTATCATGCTCACCAATTAAAACTTGTCCTCCTCAAAGAACATAATTTGCCATGAAAAAACATTCGTTTTGCCATGCTAAAAAATCTGACGTTGATATGTATCTATCATATCTACTTTTTCAAACACTTTTGCTCGTGTTTTGAAAGGTAATTAGCATGATTTGAATGAAACTAACCCGGACTGACGTTGTTTCCAGCAGAACTAACATGGTCTTGTTTCTTGTGCAGAAATAAAGGTTCTCGGAATCGGACGAAACTTTGCGGAGATTTTTCATTGAATATATAAAAAATATATTGGAACGAAGATCCATCAGAGGGGGCCACGAGTTACTCACAAGGCAATAGGGCGCGCCTACCCCCCAGGGTTTACCCTGGCGCCATATGGGTCCCACAGGCGGCCGTCTGACCTAATTCCAAGCCTATAAATTCTGTTTACCCGAGAAAAAAATAAGAGAAAAAGTTTCATTACGTTTTACGATACGGAGCCGCCACCACCTCCTATTCTTTCTTGGTAGGGCTGTTATGGAGTCCGTTTGGAGCTCCGAAGAGGGGGATTCGTCGCCATTATCATCACCAATCCTTCTTCATCATCAATTCCATGATGCTCCCCGTTGGGAGTGAGTAATTTCTTCATAGGCTTGTTGGACAGTGACGGAGTTGGATGAGATTTATCGTATAATCGAGTCAATTTGTTAGGGCTTGATCCCTAATATCCACTATGTTCTGAGATTGATGTTGCTATGACTTTGCTATGCTTAATGCTTGTCAGTAGGGCCCGAGTGCCATGACTTCAGATTTAAACCCTCTATGTTTTCATGAATTTATTTGAGTTATGATTCTATCTGCTAGTCGTATGCACTTGTTATTGTTCTGATCCGTAAACCTCAAAGTGACAATAGTTGGGATACTCTCCTACTGTAATTCGAGGATTTCTTGTATTCACCATGTGTTAATGCTTTGTTTCGGTTCTCTATTAAAAGGAGGCCTTAATATCCCTTAGATTTCCTTATGGACCCTGCTGCCATGGGAGGGTAGGACAAACGATGTCATGCAAGTTCTTATTATAAGCATGTATGACTATATACAGAATACATGCCTACATTGAATTGATAAATTTGAGCTATTGTCTATCTCTCTAGGTTGTGACTGTTATATGATGAATGCCATCCAACACAAATATCAATCATTGATCCAGTGCCTATGCTTTTCTGATATTGATCTTTGCTAAGTTACTATACTTTGCTGCTATTGTTGCAATCACTACAAACTTCCTAATGTTACTATCATGGTTACTATTGCTACTGTTACCGCTAGTATCAAACTATCATACTACTGCTGCAGATATTTAGCTCTCTAGGTGTGGTTGAATTGACAACTAAAATGCTAAGGCGCATAAATATTCTTTCGCTTCCCTTTGTTGAATCAATAAATTTGGGTAAAATACTACTCTCAAAGAGTATCGTGATCCCTGATAGTTTTGGATTATCAAACGTCAGATTTATAGTGGAGTCATAAGAGCAACTCCAATAGTTCCCTTGAAAATCTTCCCGTAAAAGTGGCTTTTTGGCCTTCCCGTAAAAGTGGCTTTTTGGCCTTCCCGTAAAAGAAAAGGTAACTTTCGTCAGTTCCCCTAAACTTCTTTCCCTAAATGCATTTTTACTTTTAATTAAACTAGAAAATTAGATAAATTGGTAGGACCCGTCGGCCAATGACACCGGCGGGCGTGCGGTGGCCACCGGCGAGGCCATGGTGCGGGCGACAGTGGCAGGGGTGTGGCAACGGGGCGGATGAGGCGGTGATGGACCGGCAATGGCAGCAGGCGACGGGCAGGCGCCGGCGTGGGCAAGGAGGTGGTGGGTGACGATGGCGGGAGGCAGTGTAGGCGAGGCGGCTGCCTATTATATTCTAAATATGAAAATTTTGTCCCTGTTTGAGACGCACTATGAAGGTGAAGTGGGGGTCATCCAGTTTTATAGGAGAGAGAGGTCCAGCAAGAAATGTCCCATATACCGAGAAACCGAGCGGGAATGCGAGGGTCTGATAGGAAAAGGGAAGGATTTGTCGTGGGGTGGAGTTTTTGTCTTGGGCCCGCTTGTTGGACATAACATGTCGCCACAGGCGGAGGACCCGGTAGGGCGAGGGTGGGCGCCCGCCCTACCTTGATTTAGCATGAGACTCAAGATACTAGTATGCTGCATCTCTGCATGCACAGGCAATCCGGCATGGCAAAACGTATTTGGTGCTGCAGGCGCCGGTTTCTTTGGGTTTCTGGTAACCGGCTCCTGCATCGCTTTTAGCTGGGCGCGGCCCATTAGAATGTGTGAGTTACTCGACCTTCGACCCGACTCGTTTTGTTCCGACTGATATGTCAGTTCCGACTCGACCTCTTTCTTCCTCAGTCGACCTCCTTCTTCCTCATCCCGCAGCGGCGATGGAGGTCGCTCGATCAATTCGCTTTCGTTCTTGCGGAGGAGGGATCGCCAGATCGATTCTCCTTCATTCTCGCCTTCGATCTATTCCCGGGATGGCTACTGTTGGTTCGTCCCCCTCCTAACCCTAGTTCCTTTTTATTGTTGCTTTGGTTCTAGGGTTTGTTCGTCCAATGCTAGGGTTTGGTTTGTTCGCTGGTATGTGTTCGTGGTCTTGTCCCTATTCGTTCGTTTGGTGCTAGATCCCTCATCCGCGAGATCCCTCCTCATCTTTGGTGCTAGGTGTTCGTCCCCTGCTAGAATCGCTCCAGTTTTTTTAGGGGTTGTGGTGCTGGTTTGTTTGTGTAGTGGTGTAGGTTAGATCTGCTCCCATCTATTCAAGGTTCGTGTGTGCTGTTTCGTCCCTGTGCCACTGTAGGTTAGATCCGGTCATTCCGGTAGGGTGGAATTGAATTCTCCATAGGCAGAGAATCTGTTTGTGTTGGTACCTTATGTATTTGTAATTGTTCTTATGCTCTCATGTGCAGAAAGCCATGTAGTATTCTAGGGTTTTTGGTACTTTTTTGTGTTTTGCATTTTTTATTCTTTTGCTCTGATGTGCAAAAAGCCAGTAGTATTCTAAGTTTTTGGTGCTATATGTTTTGGTATTTGATCTACTGCTATTATATGCAGACAACCTTGTAGTAGTTTTAGGTTGTTTCAGAATTATTTGAAAATCATGATAAACAAATCGGAATCCCCCTTAATCATGTGTTGTTTTTTTAATCCAATTATGTAATTCAGTATTAATGATCTCGTAGATGTTTGTAAGAAGATGCTTAGTTTGTTTTATGTTTCAATTTGACATTGCAGCACAAGAAGGTGATGTCTACTACGCAACTTGTTCTTGTAGACTTGTGTTGGGCCTCCAAGCATAGAGTTTTGTAGGACAGTAGCAATTTTTCCTCAAGTGGATGACCTAAGGTTTATCAATCAGTGGGAGGTGTAGGATGAAGATGGTCTCTCTCAAACGGCCCTGCTACCAAATACAAGAAATCTCTTGTGTCCCCAACACACCCAATACAATGGCAAATTATATAGGTGCACTAGTTCGGCGAAGAGATGGTGATAAAAGTGTAATATTGATGGTAGAAATATATTTTTATAATCTGAATAAATAAATAAAGAAAGGTAGCAAATAGTAAACGGGCACAAAAATGGTATTGCAATGCTTGAAAACAAGGCCTAGGGTCCGTACTTTCGCTAGTGCAATCTCTCAACAATGCTAACATAGTTGGATCATATGATTATCCCTCAAAGTGCAATAAAGAATCACTCCCGAGTTCCTATTAGCAGAGAACAAAAGATAGAAATTGTTTGTAGGGGACGAAACCACCTCAAAGCTATTCTTTCTGATCAATCTATCCTAGAGTTCGTACCAAAATAACGCAAGCTATTCTTTCGATCGATCTAATCAAGAGTTCGTACTAAAATAACACCATTTAACACACGTCAACCAACTCTAATGTCACCTAGATACTCCAATGTCACCACGAGTATCCGTAAGTTAATTCTACGATATGCATCAAAAAACTTCATGATCATAACATTCAATCCACTCAGAACTACAAGGATACCCCAAAGTTTCTATCGGAGAAAAGATAATAAAAACATGCATCAACCCCTATGCATAGATTACCCTAATGTCACCTCAGGAATCTGCAAGTTGAGTGCCATAACATACATCAAGTGAATCAATATGATACCCATCGTCACCTCAAGTATTCATATCGCAAGACATACATCATGTGTTCTCAAACCTGAACATTCAATCCGACAAGACAAAACTTCAAAGGGTAAAAATTCAATTCATCACAACAAGAGTAGAGAGGGGAGAAATATCATATGATCCATCTATGTTAACAAAGCCCATGATACATCAAGATCGTGTCATCTCAAGAACACGAGAGAGAGAGAGAGAGAGAGATTAAACACATAGCTACTAGTACAAACCCTCAGCCCCGAGGGTGGACTACTCCCTCCTCACCGTGGTGGCCGCCGGGATGATGAAGATGGCCACCGGTGATGATCTCCCCCTCCGGCAGGGTGCCGGAACGGGGTCTAGATTGGATCTCGTGGATACAGAGGCCTTGCGGTGGTGGAACTTCTGAACTAGGTCTACCCCGAAGGGTTTTGGAATATTTGTGAATTTATAGGGCGAAGAGGGGGTCCGGGAGGACACTACGGTGGGCACAACCAACCTGGGCGTGCCTGGGGGCCCAAGCGTGTCCTGGTGGGTTGTGCCCCCCTCGGGGCACCCCCCAGGTGCTGCTCTGTCCCATCCTAGGTGTTCTTGTCCATAAAAATTCTCCAAAAAGTTTTGTGGTGTTTGGACTCTGTTTGATACTGATTTCCTGCGATGTAAAAAACAAGCAAAAAACAGCAACTGGCACTGGGCACTGGGTCAATAGGTTAGTCCCAAAAAATGATTGTAAAGCATCCAAGAATGATAATATAACAGCATAAATACTTCATAAATTATAGATACGTTGGAGACGATCAACATCCCCAAGCTTAATTCCTACTCGTCCTTGAGTAGGTAAATGATAAAAGAAATAATTTATGAAGTGTGAATGCTAGCAAAGTGCATAGGTTTGGTCAATGATAATTTCAATCACTTTTCCTAGCATCATAGTAGAAATTCTTTCTCATAAAACTCATCATGTTAAAGTAGCAACAAATTCACATGTTAAGGTTCAAACAATGAATGCTCTTGAAACTTAACAACCTATATTCTTAGTCATCAAACAATTACAATTTAACTTATTCAACAGAGTCTAAGTAAAAGCTCCACATACTCAACCATCATATAGTCTTCTATGCTTGCTACCACTCACCGCATACACATGAGCAAAACGTTTCAACCAAACACATAGAAAGATAGGGGCTTATAATTTTGCCTCCCAACGTACATATTCACCTTAAGGGTGATGTCAACACTAATAACTCATGCTACCCATATCCAACTGGATATATGTGCCTAGATCTTTCCTCATCACATGATGCTTGCCAAAAGAGAAAAATAAAAAGGAATAGAGAGAAAAACTTTTGACTCTTGCATGAAAGTAAATACATAAAAGTAAAAGATAGGCCCTTCGCAGAGGGAAGCAGAGGTTGCCATGCGCTTATTTGTTTGTATGCTCAACCCCTTAGTGCAAAAGAACGTCATGTTATATTTCCCCTTGTGATGGCAACCTTTATTATGCAGTCTGTCGCTTTTATTCTTTACCATCACAAGTTCGTACAATGCTCAATTTTCTCTTACACTAAATGATCTCACACTTTTAGAAGCAATTTTTATTTCCTTATTGCACCTATGACAACTTACTTGAAGGATCTTGCTCAATCCTTAGGTAGGTATGATGGACTCTTGAAAATAAGATTTGGGTTTAAGGGTTTTTGGATGCACAAGTAGTATCTCTACTTGGTGCAGAATTTTTGCCTAGCAAAGATGGGGGGCAAGCACCACATGTTGAAGGATCTATGACAATATAACTTCTATGTGAATATGAACAAACTTAAACCATTACATTGTCTTCCTTGTCCAACATCAACAATTTTGGCATATAATATTTTGATGGGGGGCTCACAATCACAAAAGATTTCCAAGATAGTGTATTTGCATGTGAAAGTTCTCTTCGTTCTACTAATCATTCATGAATTGCTTGTATGAACAATATTGTGATTGTCAAGATTCAAAAGATTTCACTTTCTAAACTCAACGTGAAGCTACTACTCGGCAAGATATAACTTTAACTTCATGATACTCAATTCATTCAACAATTTACTCATAGGATATAAGTTAAGCACAAGAGTAATGGTTTATACTAAATTGCTTCTTCTTTGTGAGACTGTTATACTAAATCTATCTCTTCCTCGTCATGAGACTAGGAAAGAAAATCAGGTAGAAAGTTGGAGCATGGCTAGACTGCACATGGTGCTGGTACATACTAAACTTACATGTGTTTCCTTCTTTGTGTGACTGTATTTTCAGTTATCAGTATCAGCTAGAGAATATGTTTATAGTAGGAAAGAGGGGATCCTAGGAGATGATCATTATTCATTTGCCTCCCAAAGAACATCACATTCTATTAATTCAGTGTCTTTTTTGTGTATTTGGATGCCTAATTTCAGCAGAAGTTGATACCCAGCTTCTTCGGACAAGTACTTGACTATTCTTTTAGTTCTTCCCACACCCAAGTACAGTCTGAACAAGTAACCGCCTACACCGAGGCCATCCACCGCGTGGAGGACCTCTTGGGCACTCCGTCGTGTTGTGAGTTGAGCTTTTGCAGCCCGCTGCCTGCTAGATGCTTCTTCCCTTTATCCTTGGTGTGCAAGACATGTTCTTTCTAAAAGTGATGCCCACTGATGTGTTCGATACTTTGACTTTGACATGATCTCCCCTTTTTATCCAGTTTGAGGTATTATAGTGATCTTATCATGTTAGCTTTCTTATATGATTCATGTCCCTGTGTTCATAAGTGTTCTTATACAGGTATCGAAGAATTTTTATCTTGAGCAAAGAGAGCTTTCTTCCTTATTAGGTCGCTTTAGAGGGTAAGTAAGAATCTCAGGATAGCTCAATTATTAGTTTCTCTTCTATGGTTTCTTAGTAGTTAGTAGTGCTTAGTAGTATCTCAAACACTATATAAAGTTGAAATCCTAACATTTTACTAGATGTAACTAGACAGTGGATGTTGCTAGGTCAGCATATAGTAGAGAAAAATGCATCATCTACGGCACATCACAATATGCTTCTTCCATAGGGAAGTTTCCAATGTTTATTTGCAAATCTCACTCATAGATATGTGGCTCCATTTTTGTGATAAAGGTTATCTGAGCTGATAATGACATCTTCTCATCTAAAATTTAAAATAAATGGGATTGATTGTCTATGGTGAAAGATGAGGATTGCTCATGCCTTTTTGCAAAACTAATTCTGGACCTTGTCATCGTTTTGGCAATTTGGATATAGATGTGCTTTCTTTTAGGTTAGTAGCCAAGACTAACTTTTGGAAGTTATACTGGCTTCACCAGTTGGCTTAACTAGGACATAATTGATTCTCTGTTGGAAAAAGGAAAAAATGATTATCTGGTTGGAGAAAACCTATCTTTTGCTTAATTGTTTGCTTCTGAAATTTAGTAACCTTTTTTCATTTTATTATTTTCAGATTAGTAGTACGGGAGTTCCTACCAAGACTAACTTATGGAAGTTATGCTAGCTTCAACATTTGGGCTTTCTGTACAAAACTAGACTCAATTTATTTTGGTTCTCTGTCGGGTATCTGCACACAACCACGGGAGGAGGTGGTGATGTGGAAGAATACGGCCTGGGCAAAGCCATACTCTTGCATCTCTTTCAACTGTAAGATGCTCCCTTCTCTCTCAAAACTTTTGTCGATTATTAAGTTCAAATTTCCATTGTTGTAATTTAAATGCCTCTGAATCTGACGAGCAATGCTAGGAAAGTGAGTCAATAATCCATAGAATTATTCCCCCAAACATATGCTTGATTAGCGTACTACAGCTAAAATAACAGAAAAAAATGTTCGGGGTAAGTGGTTTGATTGCTTGCTTGTGTAAAAAACATGCGTCTGCATATGACTGTTGCCCTTCCTGTGTGCCTGCTGATACGTCCATTTTGCATCATGCTTTTATATCGATATTTATTGCATTATGGGCTGTTATTATGCATTATGTCACAATACTTATGCTTATTCTCTCTTATTTTACAAGGTTTACATAAAGAGGGAGAATGCCGCCAGTTGGAATTCTGGGCTGGAAAAGGAGCAAATATTAGAGCCCTATTCTGCACAACTCCAAAAGTCCTGAAATTCCACGGAAGTTATTTTTGGAAATAATAAAAAATACTGAGCGAAGAAAATACCAAAGGGGGCCCACACCCTGGCCACGAGGGTGGGGGCGCGCCCTACCCCCCTGGGCGCACCCTCCTGCCTTGTGGGCCCCCTGGACAAGGAAGACAACGTAATGGGTCATGTTTTCTTATATCTAAGATAAAGTATGTTGTCATGGATCATCCAACATGTTGAGTTTGCCTTTCTCCCTCATGCTAGCCAATTCTTTGCACCAAGTAGAAATAGTACTTGTGCTTCCAAATACCCTTAAAACCAGTTTTGCCATGAGAGTCCACCATATCTACGTATGGATTGAGTAAGATCCTTCAAGTAAGTTGCCATTGGTGCAAGCAATAAAAATTACTCTCTAAATATGTATGACTTATTAGTGTGGGGGAAAATAAGCTTTATACAATCTTTTGATGTGGAAGAAATAAAAGCGACGGACTGCATAATAAAGGTCCATATCACAAGTGGCAATATAAATTGATGTTCTTTCACATTAAGATTTTGTGCATCAAACCCTGAAAGCGCATGACAACCTCTGCTTCCCTCTGCGAAGGGCCTATCTTTTACTTTTATCTTCTACATTATGCAAGAGTCATGGTGATCTTCACTTTTCCTTTTTACATTTTATCCTTTGGCAAGCACATTGTATTGGAAAGATCCTGATGTAAGTTAGCATGAGCTATTATTGTTGACATTACCCTTGAGGTAAAAGGTTGGGAGGCGAAACTATAGGCCCCTATCTTTCTCTCTGTCTGATTAAAACTCCGTAACCACAAGTATTGTGTGAGTGTTAGCAATTGTGAAAGACTAAATGATAGTTGAGTATGTGGACTTGCTGAAAAGCTCTTATGTTGACTCTTTCTGATGTTATGATAAATTGCAATTTCTTCAATGACTGAGATTATAGTTTTTTAGTTCTCAATGAAGTTTCTGATTCATACTTGACATTGTGAATAGATTATTACTTGAGCATAAGAAATCATACGACAATATCCACATATGTTGCTGTTCTAAGAATGATCATGATGTCCTCATGTCCGTATTTTATATTATCGACACCTCTATCTCTAAACATGTGGACATATTTATCGTTATCGGCTTCCGCTTGAGCACAAGCGAGGTCTAAGCTTGGGGGAGTTGATACGTCCATTTTGCATCATGCTTTTATATCGATATTTATTGCATTATGGGTTGTTATTACACATTATGTCACAATACTTATGCCTGTTCTCTCTTATTTTCCAAGGTTTACATAAAGAGGGAGAATGCCGGCAGCTGGAATTCTGGGCTGGAAAAGGAGCAAATATTAGAGACCTATTCTACACAACTCCAAAAGTCCTGAAATTCCACGGAAGTTATTTTTGGAAATAATAAAAAATACTGAGCGAAGAAAATACCAGAGGGGGCCCACACCTTGGCCACGAGGGTGGGGGCGCGCCCTGCCCCCTGGGCGCGCCCCCTGCCTCGTGGGCCCCCTAGTGGCCCTCCGGTGCCCATATTCTTCTATATGAAGTCTTTCGTCTGAGAAAAAAATCATAAGAAAGCTTTCGGGACGAGACTCCGCCACCACGAGGCGGAACCAATCTAGGGCTCTGGCGGAGCTGTTCTATCGGGGACACTTCCCCCCGGGAGGGGGAAATCATCCCCATCGTCATCACCAACGCTCCTCCCATCGGGAGGGGCCAATCTCCATCAACATCTTCACCATCACCATCTCCTCTCAAACCCTAATTTATCTCTTGTATCCAATCTTTGTCTCATAGCCTGGGATTGGTACCTGTAGGTTGCTAGTAGTGTTGATTACTCCTTGTAATTGATGCTAGTTGGTTTATTTGGTGGAAGATCATATGTTCAGATCCATTATGCATATTAATACCCCTCTGATTATGAACATGAATATGCTTTGTGAGTAGTTACGTTTGTTCCTGGGGACATAGGAGAAGTCTTGCTATTAGTAGTCATGTGAATTTGGTATTCATTCGATATTTTGATGAGATGTATGTTATCTCTCCTCTAGTGGTGTTATGTGAATGTCAACTACATGACACTTCACCATTGTTTGGGCCTATAGGAAGTGATAGTGCAACTATCCCTAGGTGGTTTTGGTAATTCATAACAACATATAGCTCATTGAGCTAATGCTATTCCAAGATAATTATTTCAGGAAAGCTCAATGATTGGCATGGCATGGATGGTGAAAGTGGAACCCTCAAAATGCTAAGGACAAAGGATTGGCTCAAGCTCAAAAGCTCAAGACTCTTCATTTTACATTTTAGTGATCCAAGATCACATTGAGTCCATAGGAAAAGCCAATACTATCAAGGAGGGATGAGGTGTTGCTTAATGAGCCTTTAGCTTCATGTGCTTAATGATATGCTCCAAAATCCTCAGCTACTTTCCCATATCCTCAAATGACCCAAAACTCCAAGCCAAACTCGGTCCTACCGATTCTTTCCATCCGGCGCCACCGAGTTTCACATGTCTTTAGCCACTGCCAAACCCGAGCAAATCGGTACTACCGATAGGGATCTCGGTCTAACCGAGATGGGATTGCAATTTCTCTGTTTCCTTTTCATAACGTTTCGGTCTCACCAAATGAGCGGATCGGTCCCACCGAGATTGCAATGTAAACTCTCTGTTTCCCCTTTGTAACTTTTCGGTCTCACCGAAAGAGCAAATCGGTCCCACCGAGTTTACCTGACCAACTCTCTGGTTAGCTTATTACCAAAATCGGTCTCACCGAGTTTGTGTAATCGGTCTCACCGAGATTACGTTATGCCCTAACCCTAACCATATCGGTCCTACCGAGTGGCATGTCAGTCCCACCGAAAATCTCTAACGGTCACTAGGTTTACTATTTCGGTCCGACCAAGTTTGTTGATTCGGTCCCACCGAGATTGGTAAATTGTGTGTAACGGTTGGATTTTGTGTGGAGGCTATATATACCCCTCCACCTCCTCTTCATTCGTGGAGAGAGCCATCAGAACACATCTACACTTCCAACTCATATGTTCTGAGAGAGAACCACCTACCCTTGTGTTGAGACCAAGATATTCCATTCCTACAATATGAATCTTGATCTCTAGCCTTCCCCAAGTTGCTTTCCACTCAAATCTTCTTTCCACCAAATCCAAATCCTATGAGAGAGAGTTGAGTGTTGGGGAGACTACCATTTGAAGCACAAGAGCAAGGAGTTCATCATCAACACACCATTTGTTACTTCTTGGAGAGTGGTGTCTCCTAGATTGGCTAGGTGTCACTTGGGAGCCTCCAACAAGATTGTGGAGTTGAACCAAGGAGTTTGTAAGGGCAACGAGATCGCCTACTTCGTGAAGATCTACCTCTAGTGAGGCAAGTCCTTCGTGGGCGATGGCCGTGGTGGGATAGACAAGGTTGCTTCTTCGTGGACCCTTCGTGGGTGGATCCCTCCGTGGACTCGCGCAACCATTACCCTTCATGGGTTAAAGTCTCCATCAACGTGGTTGTAGGTTAGCACCACCTATCCGAACCACGGGAAAAACATCCGTGTCTCCAATTGCGTTTGAATTCTCCAAACCCTTCCCTTTACATTCTTGCAAGTTGCATGCTTTACTTTCCGCTGCCTATATACTCTTTGCATGCTTGCTTGAATTGTGTGATGATTGCTTGACTTGTCCTAAAGTTGCTAAAATCTGCCAAGAACTAAAATTGGGAAAAGGTTAAGTTTTTATTTGGTCAAGTAGTCTAATCACCCCCCTCTAGACATACTTCCGATCCTACAAGTGGTATTAGAGCTTTGGTCTCCATTTGCTTTGATTTCCATAGCTTTTGGTAGTCATAGCCTTGGTTTCACAACCTAGGAGAGTATGGCGTCTATCGAGGGAAAGTATCACCGTAGAGGTCCTTACTTTGATGGTACTAATTTTGCTAGTTGGAAGCATAAAATGAAAATGCTTATTCTTGGACATAACCCCGCCGTTTGGGCTATTGTGTGTGTTGGTTTGCAAGGTGACTTATTCGATGGGAAAAAACCACACCGTGATGCTACCGCGGATGAGTTGAAGATGCTACAATACAACGCTCAAGCTTGTGATATTCTCTTCAACGGATTGTGCCCCAAAGAATTCAACAAAATCAGCCGTCTTGAGAATGCAAAGGAAATTTGGGATACTTTGATTGATATGCACGAAGGTACCGACTCCGTCAAGGAATCCAAATTGGATGTGCTTCAAAGTCAACTTGACAAGTTGAAAATGAAGGATGGTGAAGGTGTCGCTGAAATGTACTCTAGGCTTGCTCTCATCACAAACGAGATTGCCGGCTTAGGGAGTGAAGAGATGACCGACAGATTCATCATCAAGAAGATCCTAAGAGCCTTGGATGGAAAATATGATACCGTGTGCACATTGATCCAAATGATGCCCAATTACAAAGATCTCAAGCCAACGGAGGTCATTGGAAGAATTGTTGCTCATGAGATGTCGCTCAAGGATAAAGAGGAACTTCATAACAAATCAAGTGGTGCCTACAAAGCCTCATGTGAAGTCCCCACATCATCAAGTGAGAAACAAAACTTCAACGAAGAATTAAGCCTAATGGTGAAGAACTTCAACAAGTTTTACAAGAGTAGAAGCAAAGATAGAAGCTCCAAGTAAAGGTCCTACAATGACAAAAGATCTTCTAGCCGAGAGCGAAACTGCTACAATTGTGGAAGACCCGGACACTATTCCAATGAGTGTACGGCTCCCTACAAAAGAAGAGAAGATTCTCCAAAAAGAAGAGGCAAAAGAGAAGAATCACCATCAAGAGAGAGAAGGAGTAGAGATGATCGTTATGAATGAAGATACTCACGGAGGAGCAAGGATTCGGAAAGAAAGGAAAAATCATCAAGGAGCTACACAAAGCGAAGACATCAAGCTCATGTTGGTGAATGGGTATCCGGCTCCGACTCCGACAAGCACTCCGAGAGAAGTTATCACTCCGATTCCGAATATACTCAAGATGAAGGTGTTGCCAGTCTAGCACTTGTGTCAAGCAACTCCTACGACATATTTGACTCACCAAATGAAGGAATTGGAAGATGCTTCATGGCCAAAGGTCCTAAGGTAACTCACCCTGATTATGTTGATTTCAATAGTGATGAAGATGACTTGTTAGGTGATGATGATCTACTTGTTGACAACTCTAGTGATGAATACTATGATGAAACGTCAATTAATCATGCTAATAAAGATAAAACGAATGACAATGATAAGGAGAAAATTGAAGCTCTAACTAAAGAACTAAACACTCTTAAGTTAGCTCATGAAACTATCTTCGAAGATCATTGAGAACTTTTAAGAGCTCATGAGAAGTTACGCTTTGAAAAGATCAATCTTGAGCAAGAACATGAGTTTTTAAAGGCAATCAATGATGATCTCCGCATGAAAAGTTCTTCTTACATTGCCAAGCGTTTACTCTTATCCACTTACATGCCTCAAGTCAAGTCTAATAACAAGAACAAGAAAGATTCTTCCTCTAGTAGTAACAACGATCATGTTAAATCCAATATTGTTGCTTCTAGTAATTCTCTTGATTCCACTAACGATTCTCTTAGCCAAGTTACACTTGAGCAAGAAAATAGCTTATTGAAGGGAATCATAGAGAAAGGATTGTACAAAAGCCTTGCCGGAAGTAAGCAATTCGAGGAGATTGTACGCAAGCAAGGAAGGCACCGGAAGAATCAAGGTGTTGGTTTTGAATGAAAGTTCAATGCCAATGGAGTTGAGTGGGAAGAAGATCAATACCCCAAGACAAAGTTTGTTCCTCAACAAGAGAAGTATGATCCTACTTCTTTCAAGGGGACACAAACTCAAGATGATCTTCCACCACAAGACTACAAGCAAAAAGGCAAGGACAAGCTTCAAGAGGAAATTAATGCATTTGAAGAAGCTCCTAAGACCTTAGTCAAGTGGATTCCCAAGACTACTTCAAGTTCCACTTCATCAAGTATGACTACAACTCCAAGGATTCCCATCAAGATGGTGTGGATCCAAAAGAAGAAGAACTAGAGAGTCCTTCAGGGTGACTCCGCCAACATACTTCACTCTTATCATTTTGGCAAGAACAAGTGCAATCAACTTACACATCTTGCACCAGTTCAAGGAGTCACAAACCCTCTTGTTGGTAAGACAAGGGACAAGGTAACCTAAAAGCTTTCATAGACATCATGTTGTGTGCGCATCACTCTATGTCTATGGATATCCTTGTTTGTTCCTTGTGGGACTAACCCATGTAGGTATTGAAAGTGCAATTCACTCAAAAGGATAGCTCCAAGTGATCTACATTGAGCATCCACATCTTCAACATCTACATGAAGTCATCATAGACAAAACCCAAGGTTAGTTCATCCCTCTTAGGGGGGATATCACATCTAGGGGGCGCTTTACTCTAAGACTTGAGTTAAAGCAACTCTAATGATGTGAACACAACAATGCTTTATGTAAAAGTGGTAACCCACTTGAGCTTAAACGATGAGTATGACCTATGATCAAATGTTTTCATTTGACTCCTATGTCAATATACTCATATATAGATGACCTAGTCATCGCCAATTGCTTGATAGATGCTAGAATTGGTTGTGCATGCTTTGTCACATATTTCAATTGCCATTTTATTGTGTGAGCATGTTGGTTGCATATTTTACTCATTTGAGGACATCCACTTGTTGTTTTGATTGTTTGGCTTTATTTTTCTTTTGCCAAGTGGATGGATAAGAATGCCTAAGAACCTTCTCTAGCTATCTATGCTTTTCTCGTCTCAAACTCTATTCATGCTACATCACAAAATTGATCAAGTCAGATTCGAACCACTTTGTGTGAGGAGCACTCGGAGTCCCCGATTCGTCATAGACTTAAACTTCCAAAACCTCTTTGTGATTCTCGGTCTGACCGATACCCCACTTTCGGTCTTACCGACATCATTAAGTTGATCTATGTTTTCGATCTCGGTGCAACCGATTTGAACCATTCGGTCACACTAAGTTGCAATAACTGTACACAATTTTGCATCTCGGTGCCACCGAGTTGTTCCACTTGGTCACACCGACAGGGTCGGGCTATATATAGACATGGGCAAAAATTTGGAAATTTCTCCGAACCCCTTCGCCCGCGCGATAGCTCGCTCTGCCAACGTGGTCTCCGGATCGTCTTCTCGCCGCCAGCCGCCTCCAGTCGCTGGTCTCCGTCGCCGTCAAGGGGAATCAACCCCGCCGTTGCCGCCGTAGCGAGTCTCCACCGAACTAGGGTATGGACTCGATCTTTGTGCTATTCCCCAATCCGATTCCTAGCACATTGTGATCATATTGATTCTTGCCACGTTTGATAAACTCCTATCCAGTCAACGAACTCTTAGAATAGGTTTGATCCGAAAATTTTAGGGTTAGGTTTTCGCCGAAACCATCTCGGACCCACCGAGTTGAAAATCTCGGTCCCACCAATTTGGCTTATGCCATTGCACAAGTAAGACTCGGTCTGACCGAGTATTGCTAATCGGTGTGACCGATTTTGGAACTTTGTGAAACCCTAGCAGTCTCGGTGCCACCGAACTGTGACTCGGTCTGACCTAGTTCACTAGTTTAGGTTCCAAAAACTGCTTCGGTATCACCGAGTTTAAAAAAGGTAGATCCGAAATGCTTTCTGTGGGAAACTAAAACTAAGTTTTTGAATTATTCTTTTGCAAAAATCTCTGGATTTTGTGATGCTCATCCACTCTACCTCATCTATAAACTATTCACAGGGTCAGCAGTCAGCTTGTTCATCATGTCAGACCAGAGTGACAGCCAGAACTTGTCAGAACAGCCAATGCAGATGAGTGAGGGCACTAGTCCCTCCAGTTCTTCAGATGAAGGCAGGAGGAGCACCCCCAGCAACCTGCCAAAAGCTGCCACAAGACAAAGGAAGAAGAGAACCTCGGAATCAGAGGATGAGGACTATGTGGCAGAGGAGGAAGCAACTTCCAAGAAAGTTGAACTCAAGAAAGAGCATGGCTCAAGACAGAGCACCAAGCCAGGCTTAAAGGTCAAAAGGCCAGCAGGCAAGCAGCCCATGCCAAAGGCCAAAGCCTCAACAAAGATTCCTGAGAAGCCTGCACCCAAAGAGCCAGTTGCAGCTGAAACAAAGAAGGAAAGGAAAAGAGGCAGATGGTGCAAAAAAGTTGATCCCATGGCTGAATTTGAACAACATTCCTCTGATGAAGAAGAGGAAGAAGAAGAGGTTGCTGCACCAGCACGTAAGGCACCCAAGCTGATGAGTGATGCTATAAGATCAGGGGCAACTGCATCTAAGCCCAAGGAAGCCCCCAAGGCTGTATCTAAGGCCAAGCCAGCTCTAAAGCTAAAACCAAAGAGAAATACAAGGACCATCCCAGCTGCTGAGAAGAACAAGGCCCCAGTGCCTGAAGCTGTTGCAGAAGAAGAGGAAGGCCAAGTGCTGAGAAAGTTGAAGCCCAAGATCCCAGACCACAATGATGCTCATCCTGTGGCTGAGGATATGAAGATCAGAAGAGACTCTAGGCTAAGAAAGTGGAGACCAGAGGATCCATATGCTACCAGGAGGAGGACTGCTGTTGACTACAGGTTCCACACTAAGGAACAGCAGGACTTCTATTAGACAGCCTTATTAGACAAGAAGCCAGTTGTGTGTGATATGAGATGGGTAGACTGGGAATATATCAAGGAAAATGAAGAGCACTACCCTGGAGTGGAAGATAGCTTCAGAGCTTGTGGAGTAGCAGACTTGGTTGGGCAGAAGCTCACAAAGTGGAATGAGGAGCTGATTATGCAATTCCACAACACACTTCTATCTAGATGGGAGGATCACATGGATGTCTGAAGGTACAAGGTACCACTCAACTGTTGAGGAATGGGCAAGGTTGATCAATGCCCGAGAGGAAAATGCAGATGACTTGGATGTCTATGCCAAGAAAAAGATGGATCATAACACTATGGCAAATATGTACAAGGAGATTCCAGCAAATGATCTTGATACTCACCAGTTTGGGTCTGTGAAACACCTGTTGTCAGGACTGCCTACGATCAACTGGATCCTTAGGCACACACTTTTGCCCAAGTCTGGAGATCACAGGATGATCAGAGGTCATGCCATTAACCTGCTACATATATTTGATGTGCCTCAGAAATTTAAGGTCATGAGCCTCATAGTAGAGACTATCAAGAGGACAGCAGCAGATCAGAAGAGGAGCTGTGGTTATGCCCCTCAGATCTAGATGTTGATTAACTCAAGAATGGGCACAGACACATACTTGTTGGACAAGGAACATTTGCCTATTCATCCAGATTTCAAGGACAACCAAGTTGTGATGAATGAAAATTAACCATCGTCAGTCCAAGCACAAGCTAAGAAGGAGAAGGCAAGGAAGGAGAAAGCTGCCAAGATGCCAACTCAAGAGGAGGCATCTGAGTACTTCTTGAAAAACAAGCAAGAGCAGCTCAGTTACCTGATTGCATCCATCCTAAGGATTGAGAAAGGTCTGGCCACCCTCACTCAGAACCAGGAGAGCTTAGAGAGAATTGTAGAACAAAAGTTCTATGACTTGGATGTCAAGGTGACAGAGATTCAAACAGCAGTGGAGCAACTTCAAGATGACATGCAGGAGAGGAAAGGGAAGACTACCACTGATGCATTTGCCAGAGTGCCACGAGGTCCGAGGTCGTCTGCAGTGCCAGTTCCTGACACAAGAGCCACCGCCTCAGCTCCAACCACAGCACCAGCCCAACCAGCTCCAGCATCTACTTCAGCTCCAACTCCAACCACGTCTACGGAAGCCTTCGTCCTTGGAGTGATCCGGAATCCACCACCACCAGAAGATCAAGCCTGAGTGTCGATCTAGCACTATGCATTTTCTAGGAACTTTTTGGTAACTTGTTGCCAAAGGGGGAGAAAAATGTATAGATCATAGGCTTTGAGAGAGAGTGTGTGTTGTTTTTTCTCTCTTGTTTTATTAGGTGGTTTTTCAAACGCTGTTTGCTTTTGGTCGAGATACTTTGATATGCCTGTGAGACATTGATGATCATGTGTTTGATCATAAGCTACACTTATGCATGCTTGATATATCTTATCTATCTTATGTGGTCATTCACTTTTCCTTGGTGATGAGTGCATGTATTTCATTATTACCATTTTGAGCGCTCCACCAAGATGTATGTGACATGGAAGGGTAACCCATAATTCTAACTCTTTGTGCATTTGCAGTCCAAAGCAAATTTTAAATATGCACAAATTTAGGGGGAGCTCTTACTTATTACATACTTCTCAAAGTGACGATATAATTCATTCTTATTATCATTTGTCGAAGCTTTGATCTATATGTTGTCATCAATTACCAAAAAGGGGGAGATTGATAGTGCAACTATCCCTAAGTGGTTTTGGTAATTCATAACAACATATAGCTCACTGAGCTAATGCTATTCCAAGATAATTATTTCAGGAAAGCTCAATGATTGGCATGACATGGATGGTGAAAGTGGAACCCTCAAAATGCTAAGGACAAAGGATTGGCTCAAGCTCAAAAGCTCAAGACTCTTCATTTTACATTTTAGTGATCCAAGATCACATTGAGTCCATAGGAAAAGCCAATACTATCAAGGAGGGATGAGGTGTTGCTTAATGAGCCTTTTGCTTCATGTGCTTAATGATATGCTCCAAAATCCTCAGCTACTTTCCCATATCCTCAAATGACCCAAAAGTCCAAGCCAAACTCGGTCCTACCGATTCTTTCCATCCGGCGCCACCGAGTTTCACATGTCTTTAGCCACTGCCAAACCCTAGCAAATCGGTTCTACCGATAGGGATCTCGGTCTCACCAAGATGGGATTGCAATTTCTCTGTTTCCTTTTCGTAACGTTTCGGTCTCATCGAAAGAGCGGATCAGTCCCACCGAGATTGCAATGTAAACTCTCTGTTTCCCCTTTGTAACTTTTCGGTCTCACCAAAAGAGCAAATCGGTCCCACCGAGTTTACCTGACCAACTCTCTGGTTAGCTTATTACCAAAGTCGGTCTCACCGAGTTTGTGTAATCGGTCTCACCGAGATTACGTTATGCCCTAACCCTAACCATATCGGTCCTACCGAGTTGCATGTCAGTCCCACCGAAAATCTCTAACGGTCACTAGGTTTACTATTTCGGTCCGACCGAGTTTGTTGATTCGGTCCCACTGAGATTGGTAAATTGTGTGTAACGGTTGGATTTTCTGTGGAGGCTATATATACCCCTCCACCTCCTCTTCATTCATGGAGAGAGTCATCAGAACACATCTACACTTCCAACTCATATGTTCTGAGAGAGAACCACCTACCCTTGTGTTGAGACCAAGATATTCCATTCCTACCATATGAATCTTGATCTCTAGCCTTCCCCAAGTTGCTTTCCACTCAAATCTTCTTTCCACCAAATCCAAATCCTATGAGAGAGAGTTGAGTGTTGGGGAGACTACCATTTGAAGCACAAGAGCAAGGAGTTCATCATCAACACACCATTTGTTACTTCTTGGAGAGTGGTGTCTCCTAGATTGTCTAGGTGTCACTTGGGAGCCTCTGACAAGATTGTGGAGTTGAACCAAGGAGTTTGTAAGGGCAAGGAGATCGCCTACTTCGTGAAGATCTACCGCTAGTGAGGCAAGTCCTTCGTGGGCGATGGCCATGGTGGGATAGACAAGGTTGCTTCTTCGTGGACCCTTCGTGGGTGGAGCCCTCCGTGGACTCGCGCAACTGTTACCCTTCGTGGGTTAAAGTCTCCATCAACGTGGATGTAGGATAGCACCACCTATCCGAACCACGGGAAAAACATCCGTGTCTCCAATTGCGTTTGAATTCTCCAAACCCTTCCCTTTACATTCTTGCAAGTTGCATGCTTTACTTTCCGCTGCCTATATACTCTTTGTATGCTTGCTTGAATTGTGTGATGATTGCTTGACTTGTCCTAAAGTTGCTAAAATCTGCCAAGAACTAAAATTGGGAAAAGGTTAAGTTTTTATTTGGTCAAGTAGTCTAATCACCCCCCTCTAGACATACTTCCGATCCTACAGGAAGGCATTGGGAAGTAATAATTAGATGATGGGTTGCTAGAGTGACAGAAGCTTAAACCCTAGTTTATGCGTTGCTTCGTAAGGGGCTGATTTGGATCCATATGTTTCATGCTATGGTTAGGTTTACCTTAATACTTCTTTTGTAGTTGCGGATGCTTGCAATAGGAGTTAATCATAAGTGGGATGTTTGTCCAAGTAAGGACAGCACCCAAGCACCGGTCCACCCCACATATCAAATTATCAAAGTACCGAACGAGAATCATATGAACGTGATGAAAACTAGCTTGAGGATAATCCCCATGTGTCCTCAGGAGCGCTTTTCTCTATATAAGAGTTTGTCCAGGCTTGTCCTTTTCTACAAAAAGGATTGGGCCATCTTGTTGCACTTTATTTACACTTGTTACTTGCTACTTGTTATAAATTACCTTATCACAAAACTATCTGTTACTTATAAATTCAGTGCTTACAGAGAATATCTTGTTGAAAACCGCTTATCATTTCCTTCTGCTCCTCGTTGGGTTCGACACTCTTAGTTATCAAAAGGACTACGATAGATTCCCTACACTTGTAGGTCATCAAGACTCTTTTCTGGTGCCGTTGCCGGGGAGTGAAGCGCCTTAGGTAGGTGGAATTTGGTAAGGAAAATTTTATATAGTGTTCTAAAATTTACTGTCACTTGTTACTATGGAAAGTAATCCTTTGAGGGGCTTGTTCGGGGTATCTTCACCCCGACCAGTAGAGCAAATAGTTGCTCCTAAACCTACTAAACCTATTGAAAATGTTTACTTTGAAATTCCTTCAGGTATGATAGAGAAACTTCTAGCTAATCCTTTTGCAGGAGATGGAACACTGCATCCCGATTTACACTTAATCTATGTGGATGAAGTTTGTGGATTATTTAAGCTTGCAGGTATGCCTGATGATGTTATCAACAAGAAGGTCTTCCCTTTATCTTTGAAGGGAGATGCATTGACATGGTATAGGCTATGTGATGATATGGGATCATGGGACTACAAGCGATTGAAATTGGAATTTAATCAGAAGTTCTATCCTATGCATCTTGTTCATCATGATCGTAATTATATACATATATTTTGGCCTCGCGAAGGAGAAAGCATCGCTCAAGCTTGGGAGAGGCTTAAGTCAATGTTATATTCATGCCCCAATCATGAGCTCTCAAGGGAAATGATTATTCAAAAAATTTATGCTCGGCTTTCTGACAATAATCGCTCCATGCTCGATACTTCTTGTACTGGTTCTTTTATGATGAAGACTACTGAATTCAAATGGGATTTATTGGAAAGAATTAAATGCAATTCTGAAGATTGGGATCTCGACGAAGGTAAGGAGTCAGGTATAACACCTAAGTTTGATTGTGTTAAATCTTTTATGGATACCGATGATTCCGTAAATTTAGCACTAAATATGGACTTGACTCTGAGATAGTAGCTTCTTTTTGTGAATCTTTTGCTGCTCATGTTGATCTCCCTAAGGAGAAGTGGTTTAAGTATCATCCTCCCATAGATGTAAAAGTAGTTGAACCTATTAAATTTGAATAAAAGACTATCACTTATAATGATCCTATTGTTCCTACTACTTATGTTGAGAAACCACCTTTTCCTGTTAGGATAAAGGATCATGCTAAAGCTTCAACCGTGGTTCGTAAAAGTAATATTATAACTTATACACCTCCTGAGCAAGTTAAATTTGAAACTAATATTGCTATTGTTAAAGATCTCTTGGCTGATAATATTGATGGGCATGTTATTTATTTCTGTGATGAGACTGCTGGAATTGCTAAACCTGGTGCTAAAGATAAACATAGACGTGTGGTAGGCATGTGTGTTATTTCTGTTCAAATAGGAGATCATTGTTATCATGGCTTGTGTGATATGGGTGCTAGTGCTAGTGCAATACCTATTTCCTTATACAAAGAAATTATGCATGATATTGCACCCGCTGAGTTAGAAGAAATTGATGTCACCATTAAGCTTGCCAATAGAGATACAATTTCACCAATTGGGATTGTTAGAGATGTTGAGGTCTTGTGTGGGAAATCTAAATATCCTGCTGATTTTCTTGTTCTTGGTTCCCCACAAGATAGCTTTTGTCCCATTATATTTGGTAGACCCTTCTTGAACACTGTTAATGCTAAGATAGACTACGAAAAGGATGTTGTTACTATTGGCTTGCATGATATGTCTCATGAGTTTAATTTCTCTAAATTTCGTAGACAACCTCGTGATGAGGAATTGCCTAGTAAAGATGAAATTATTGGTCTTGCTTCTATTGCCGTACCTCCTAGTGATCCTTTAGAAAAATATTTGCTAGAACATGAAAATGATATGTTTATGAATGAAAGAAGGGAAATAGATGAAGTATTCTTTAAACAGGGAACTATTCTAAAACACAATTTGCTTGTTGAAATCCTAGGGGATCCTCCTCCACCCAAGGGTGATCCCGTGTTTGAGCTTAAACCATTGCCTGATACTCTTAAATATGCTTATCTTGATGAAAAGAAGATATATCCTGTTATTATTAGTGCTAACCTTTCAGAGAAGGAGGAAGAGAAATTATTGAAAACTCTGAAGAAGAACCGTGCTGCTATTGGATATACTCTTGATGATCTTAAGGGCATTAGCCCCACTCTATGTCAACACAAAATAAATTTGGAGAAAGACGCCAAACCAGTTATTGATCATCAACGATGGCTGAATCCTAAGATGAAAGAAATGGTAAGAAAGGAAATACTAAAGCTCCTTGAGGCAGGTATAATTTATCCCGCTGCTGATAGTCAGTGGGTAAGTCCCGTCCGTTGTGTCCCTAAGAAGGGAGGTATTACTGTCGTTCCTAATGATAAAGATGAATTGATTCCGCAAAGAATTATTACAGGTTATAGGATGGTAATTGATTTCCGCAAATTAAATAAGGCTACTAAAAAAGATCATTACCCCTTACCTTTTATTGATCAAATGCTAGAAATATTACCCAAACATACACATTTTTGCTTTCTAGATGGTTACTCTGGTTTCTCTCAAATACCTGTGTCAGCTGATGATCAAGCAAAGACCACTTTTACTTGCCCTTTCGGTAATTTTTCTTATAGACGTATGCCTTTTGGTTTATGTAATGCACGTGCTACCTTTCAAAGATGCATGATGGCTATATTCTCTGATTTTTGTGAAAAGACATGTGAGGTTTTCATGGACGATTTCTCCATTTATGGCTCCTCTTTTGAAGATTGCTTGAGCAACCTTGATCGAGTTTTGCACAGATGTGAAGAAACTAATCTTGTCTTGAATTGGGAGAAGTGCCACTTTATGGTTAATGAAGGCATTGTTTTGGGGCATAAAATTTCTGAAAGAGTTATTGAAGTGGATAAAGCTAAAGTTGATGCCATTGAAAAGACGCCATGTCCCAAGGAAATCAAAGGTATAAGAAGTTTCCTTGGTCATGCCGGTTTTTATAGGAGGTTCATTACGGACTTGTCAAAAATTTCCCGGACTCTGACAAATCTATTAAAAAAATATATACCATTTGTCTTTGATGATGATTGTGTAGAATCATTTGAAATACTTAAGAAAGCATTAATCTCTGCACCTATTGTTCAGCCACCTGATTGGAATTTACCCTTTGAAATTATGTGTGATGCTAGCGATAATGTTGTAGGTGTTGTTCTAGTGAAAAGAGTTGATAAGAAATTAAATTTTATTCAATATGCTAGTAAAACTCTAGACAATGCCCAGAGAAATTATGCCACCACTGAAAAAGAATTTTTAGCAGTTGTATTTGCTTGTGATAAGTTCAGACCTTATGTCGTTTATTCTAAAGTAACTATTCACACTGATCATGCTGCTATTAAATATCTTATGGAAAAGAAAGAGGCTAAACCTAGACTTATTAGATGGGTTCTCTTTCTACAAGAATTTGATTTACATATTATTGATAGAAAGGGAGCTGAGAACCCCGTTGCAGATAACTTGTCTAGGTTAGAAAATGTTCTTGATGACCCACTACCTATTGATGATAGCTTTCCTGATGAACAATTAAATGTCATAAATGCTTCTTGTACTGCTCCATGGTATGCTGATTACATTGTTGCTAAATTTATACCACCTAGTTTCAAATACCAGCAAAAGAAAAAAGTTTTTCTATGATTTAAGAAGGAGTAGATGGTGTTATTAGAAGATGTGCACCTGAAAATGAACAGGAACAGATCCTACGCAAGTGTCACTCCGAAGCTTATGGAGGGCACCACGCTAGAGATAAAACTGCACATAAGGTATTGCAATCCGGTTTTTATTGGCTTACTCTTTTCAAGGATAGTCGTAAGTTTTTCTTATCTTGTGATGAATGTCAAAGAATTGGTAACATTAGTAAACGTAAAGAAATGCCTATGAATTATTCACTTGCTATTGAACCATTTGACGTTTGGAGCTTTGATTATATGGGACCTTTTCCTTCCTCTAATGGGTATAGACATATTTTAGTTGCTGTTGATTACGTTACTAAGTGGGTAGAAGCTATTCCAACTAGTAGTGTTGATCATAACACCTCTATTAAGATGCTTAAAGAAGTTATTTTTCCGAGATTTGGAGTCCGTAGATATTTAATGACTAATGGTGGTTCACATTTTATTCATGGTGCTTTTCGTAAAATGCTTGCTAAGTATGATGTTAATCATAGAATTGCATCTCCTTATCACCCACAGTCTAGTGGTCAAGTAGAATTGAGTAATAGACAGCTCAAATTAATTTTGCAAAAGACTGTTAATAGATCTAGAAATAATTGGTCCAAGAAAATTGATGATGCATTATGGGCCTATAGAACTGCATATAAAAATCCTATGGGCATGTCTCCGTATAAAATGGTTTATGGAAAAGCATGTCACTTACCTCTTGAACTAGAACATAAGGCATATTGGGCTATTAAAGAGCTCAATTATGATTTCAAACTTGCCGGTGAGAAGAGGTTATTTGACATTAGCTGACTTGATGAATGGAGAACCCAGGCCTATGAGAATTCCAAGTTGTTTAAATAAAAAGTTAAAAGATGGCATGACAAAAGGATACAAAAGTGTGAGTTTAATGTAGGTGATTATGTGTTGCTATACAACTCTCGTTTAAGATTTTTTGCAGGAAAGCTTCTCTCTAAATGGGAAGGTCCTTACGTTATCGAGGAGGTCTATCGTTCTGGTGCTATAAAAATCAACAACTTTGAAGGCACAAATCCGAAGGTGGTGAACGGTCAAAGAATCAAACATTATATCTCAGGTAACCCTATAAATGTTGAAACTAATGTTATTGAAACCATAACACCGGAGGAATACATAAGAGACACTTTCCAGAACGTTTCAGACCCCGAAAAGGAATAGGTATGTGGTATGGTAAGTAAACCGACTCCAAAACAGTTCTAATGGCAATTTTTCTCCGTTTTGGAATATTTAGAAAAATAGGAAATTAAGAAGCAGTCCGGGAAGGGCACGGAGCTTCCACAAGGGTGGGAGGCGCGCCCTACCCCCCTGGGCGCGCCCCCCTACCTCGTGTGCTCTCCGGACTTCGTTTTCTTGCACGATACTTCTTTCGGTCGGTAAAAATTCATTATATAATCTTCTGAAGGTTTTGACCACCGTATCACGCAAATATCCTCCATTTTTGTTTCGAGCCGTTTTTGTAGCAGATTTCGAGCAAGATGTCATCTCAGGATTCCGACGGAGAGAGCTATGTCTCACACCTCATTGCTGACCCAAAGACCTATGGGGATCTATCTCCTTATGGTCGAACTACGGATGAGGAGGAGGATGCTCATTTGATGAGGATCAATGATTCAAGTTCGTAGGAGGAGGATGTCCCTCTACCTCAACCTGGGGATATGCACGTCAAGTTCAAGAAATCTAGTCTCCCTAAGAGGGCTAAACTATCTAACAACCGATCTATTCCTTCTCGTTTTTGGCAGAAAAGCAAAGGAGATTTATGTGACAAGATCTTGAAGCTAGAATCGGAGGTCGATGATTTAAAGGAGGAAATTGATCTTCTCAAATACATTATGAAGAAGATAAAGGCACAACTGTCATCATCAACAACTCCACCATCTTCTCCACCAGCAAAGGAGATATAATCACATGGGTATGGTCACTCCCCTTGGCACCCTCTTTTCTTAGTTCTATCACACTCCTATCTTTACCGTTTTTCTTAGTTCTATCCTTTTAGTTCTATCCTTTTAGTAATATCTTGATCTAGTAGAATAATTTTTTTGGTATGATCTAGTTTTGAGTTTTGCTTTATGATCCCTATATGTAATCGAGTCCGTGAGCTATATAATAAAGATTAGTGTTGAGTCAAGGGCTTGATTATCTTGCTATGATTATGAGTGAATAAAGGAAAAAGAAAGAATAAAAAGAAATAAAAAGACATCATATTGATCTTATGGAGAGTAATGACATCACATATAAAGAGTATGATGATTAAAAGTTGTTGACAGTTGACAAACATAGTTTTGGTCATCGTTGCAATTAATAGGAAGTAATAAAGAAAGAGAGGTTTCACATATAAATATACTATCTTGGACATCTTTTATGATTGTGAGCACTCATTAAAACATGACATGCTAAAGAGTTGATGTTGGACAAGGAAGACAACATAACGGGTCATGTTTTCTTATATCTGAGATAAAGTATATTGTCATGGATCATCCAACATGTTGAGTTTGCCTTTCTCCCTCAGGTTAGCCAATTCTTTGCACCAAGTAGAAATACTACTTGTGCTTCCAAATACCCTTAAAACCAGTTTTGCCGTGAGAGTCCACCATATCTACGTATGGATTGAGTAAGATCCTTCAAGTAAGTTGTCATCGGTGGAAGCAATAAAAATTGCTCCCTAAATATGTATGACTTATTAATGTGGGAGAAAATAAGCTTTATACGATCTTGTGATGTGGAAGAAATAAAAGCGACGGACTGCATAATAAAGGTCCATATCACAAGTGGCAATATAAATTGACGTTCTTTCGTATTAAGATTTTGTGCATCAAACCCTGAAAGCGCATGACAATATATATATATATATATATATATATATATATATATATATATATATACATACATACATATACATAAACACTATTCTGATCACGGGATCAGAATAATATTCTGATCACAACCCGAACTTCTCGAGTAACGCGCCTGACCTTCCCCGAGTACTAGGTTGAACTTCAGCTAAAAGGTGTCCAAATGGGGCTTGCGATATACCATTGGAAAGCTATGAACACCAGTATCATCACCTAAGTTAAATTTTTGGCAAAATGTAAGCGGTTTAAGAGTAGTTTTGAAAATCGTTTTTTCTTCACACAAAAAACGTGAATCGTATTTTCGATCGCATTTTTAAACCGTTTATCTGAATGAGGCAAATAATATGGCGTTGGAAAGCTGCTGCAAAATCGCTCCTTCCATATGTTGAAAGTTTTCTCTAATTCCCTATGGTTAAAGCGTAATTTGGAAAATCGTAAAATTTCGCAAACCGAACAGCCGACTTCGTATTTTTGATGTGATTTCTAAACGGCTGATCCAATTGAGGCAAATGATATGGCGTTGGAAAGCTTATGGAATTGCGCTACTTTTTCGTGTTAAAAGTTTTTTCGAATTTTCAATGGTTTAAAATTAATTTAGAAAACGATACAAGTTCCTCCGAGTTCGTATTTTTGAGCTAATTTTTTAACCGCACGTTCAAATGCAGCAAATGATATGGCGTTGGAAAGCTTGAAGAAATGCGAAACATTTTTGTATATATTGTTTCTCCTAATTCATTAAGGTTTTATGTCAGTTTTGAAAATGGCTAAAAACGTATTTTTGCCGTAATTTCTATAAATTTGATCGGAATGGGGCAAATAATATACTGTTGAAAAGCTAAGGAAAATGCGAAACTTTTTCATGTTTATGGTTTTCTCTGATTATCAGTCGTTTTCATGTAATTTCGAAAAAGGTGGGATCATTCGTTGTGCCTTTATTGCGAAACAGATGCTTCGAAAATGCACCACGTGAAGTACCTGAACTTCTCGGCGCGTGTACCTGAACTTCACTCTGTTTTTTCACGTGATTTTTTTGCTCGTAGGTCTCCATCCACTTCTCGTAGCTCTCCATCCATTCACCGGAATTGAGCAAGTGATACACCGATGGAAAGCTGCTGTAAACACGCAACTTTCCCGTGTTGATCATTTTTTCATACTCGCGACGATTTTAAAAGTTTTCCATCTAAAATTCATTCAGCGTAGTAGTTGAACTTCCTGCTATTTTCACGTTGAACTTCTGTGACGTATGTTTGTTTGTACGCGCGCCTGAACTTCTCTCTGTACGAACCCAACCTTCGGGCTATCTTCGCAACCGTGCCTTCTACCGCGAGTTTTTCTAGTTAGTCGTGTTCCATGTGATGTAAGTGTAATCTTTAAATGATTTTTAGCAACTAAATACTCGTTTTAGATAGGAATCTTGCTCATAGACGGATTTTGCACTCGGGTCGTGAAGAACTCGCGTTTTTTGCGATTTTACTGCCTGAGTTGTTCAACCTGAACTTCCCCCTGTGCTAGGTTGAACTTCCCGCAACATTGCCAAAATAGGGCTTGCTATATACCGTTGGAAAGCTACGGACACGAGTATCATGACCGAAGTTAAATTTTTTCGCAAAATTTAAGCGGTTTAAGAGCAGTTTTGAAAACCGTTTTTTCTTCACACAAAAAACATGAATCGTAATTTCGATCGCATTTCTAAACCGTTTATCGGAATGAGGTAAGTAATATGGCGTTGGAAAACTGCTGCAAAACCGCTCCTTCCACATGTTTAAAGTTTTCTCTAATTCTCTATGGTTAAAGAGTAACTTGAAAAAACGTAAAATTTTGTAAACCGAACAGCTGAGTTCATTTTTTCAATGTCATTTCTAAACGGCTAACCCAATGGAGGCATATGATACGGCGTTGGAAAGCTTATGAAAATGCGCTACTTTTTCATCTTGAAAGTTTTTTTCTAATTTTGAATGGTTTAAGAGTAATTTAGAAAATGGTCCAAGTCCTACCAAGTTCGTATTTTCGAGCTAATTTTTTAACCGTGCGTCCGAATGCAGCAAATGATACGGCGTTGGAAAGCTTGAACAAATGCGAAACTTTTTGGTATGTATTATTTCTCCCAATTACTTACGGTTTTAAGTCAGTTTCAAAAATGGCGAAAAACATATTTTCACCGTAATTTCTACAAACTTTATCGGAATGGGGCAAATAACATACCGCTGAAAAGCTACGGAAAATGCAAAACTTTTTCATGTTGATGGTTTTCTCTGATTCCTAGCTGTTTTCAAGTAATTTCAAAAACGACAGGATCATGCGTTCTGCCTCTATCGCGAAACAGATTCTTCGAAAATGCACCGCGTGAAGAACCTGAACTTCTCGGCGCGTGTACCTGAACTTCACTCTGTTTTTCACGTGATTTTTTTACTCATAGATCTCCATCCATTGCTCGTAGCTCTCCATCCACTCACCGGAATTGAGCAAGTGATATACCGATGGAAAGCTGCTGTAAACACGCAACTTTCCCGTGTTGATCGTTTTTTCATACTCGCGACAATTTTAAAAGTTTTTCATCTCAAATTCATTCACTATAGTAGTCAAACTTCCTGTTGTTTTCACGTTGAACTTCTGTGACGTATTTTCGTTTGTAATTTTCTCATTCATTCGTCAGTGTTACATAAATGATATTATTTTTGTACAAACCTCTCTCATGATAATTTTTTAAAATTTCTCCGACAAGGACTTGAACTTACACAAATGATATTCCTGCTGTTTTGAAGTAAATTAGAAAATGACGAGATCATAATTTCTGCCTTCATCGCGAACGTAAATGCACTGTGTGAAGTAGTTGAACTTCTCGGGCATGTCTATTTGAACTTCACTCTGTTTATGACATGATGTTTTTGCTTGTAACTCCCAAACCACTTACCGGAATTGAGCAAATGATATGCCGCTAGAAAGCTGTTGCAAACACGCAAACTTTTCGTGTTGTTCAGTTTTTCATACTCGCGACGGTTCAAAATATTTTTTTAATGCGTCAAAATGTGTTTTTAACGGTATACATAAAACTTTGAAACCATTCATCGGAATATTGCATATAATATACCATTGGAAAGCTTATGAATAGGAGCATCTTTTTCATGTAGACACATGTTACAAATTTTTATCGTTTAAGAGCAGTTTTATAAATGGAAAAAACAATGTTGTTTGTTGCCTGTTTTTTATATATAATTGAAGGTCGGACGTCTCGCACTAGAGATCTTGAACTTCACTGGAAGAGCACGTGAACTTCTTGCAACAAACCTTTTAACCTTTTTGTTTTCTACTCTTATATTACTATCTGAAATGCATTCCTTGCAGTATTGAACTTCTCGTTGTTTCACCTTGAACTTCTGTCATGTTTTTTGTTCAACCTCTCTCACAAGATTTTTGAATTTTCTCGGTCCGAGCACTTGAACTTCTAGTAACAAAACTTTCGGCCCTGTCTTTTTGATTCTTTTTTTTGCATACAAATGCACACCGTGTAGTACGTGAACTTCTGGCAGTTATCAATCTGACCTTCTCTCGGTTACGTGAAAATATCTGAGTTTTTTATGAATATTAATCTGAATTTTCTTAATCTTTTTTATGAAATTTTGAAGCGCCCTATTTTTAAAAGTTGAACTTCTTGTTATTTTATTTTTGAACTTCTTGTTTCCATTCTTTAATAACGAGGAAAATCTAAGTTTTCTATACTCATCGAACTTCTTCATCTTTTTAATTTGGACTTCCTGGTTTTATTTCTTAATCTTTTTTATAAAATTTTGAAGCGCTCTTTTTTTAAAAGTTGAACTTCTTGTTATTTTATTTTTGAACTTCTTGTTTCCATTCTTGTTTAACGAGGAAAATCTGAGTTTTCTATAATCATCGAACTTCTCCATCTTTTTAATATGGACTTCTTGGTATTATAATAAACATTGAACTTCTCAGTTATTTAAATTTGAACCTCTAGGTTTTTGAAGAAATGAGGAAAACCATTTTTCTAAATTGAACTTCTCCATTCTTTAGTAATGGGGAAAATCCTAACTTTGGAATAAACATCGAACCTCTTCGTTGTTTAAATTTGAAGTTCTAGTTTTTTTAAATGGGAAATTATATGTGGACTTTGTTATTTATTATTCTTTAGTAGCGGTTAAAAATCTGACATTTTTTAGTAAACCTTGAACCCCTCCATTATTTCAATTTGAACTTCTAGATATTTTTGGAAACGGGGAAAGTGTATTCTTTGTATAAAGTTATTTGAATTGATATGTTATTTTAATTCGCACTTATTGGTTTTTTATCGGTTTATAAAAATTTGAGTTTTTTATAAAGGTCGACTTCTCCGTTATCTTAAATTGTACTTCTCAGTTTTATTCTTAGAGAAAATATGGCTTTCAAAAAAGTATCAAAGTTTTTTTTTTCGAATTGAACTTTATACATTTATTTTTCATAGAAACAGAAAGAATTTGAGTTTTCCGTATAGATTAAACTCCTTATATTTAATTTGAACTTCTTGATTTTAATTTTGAATTGAACTTCTTGGTTTATTCGTTAGTAATGGAAAAAATTGAAGTTTTTGTAATAAATATCGAACTGCTCCGTTTTCTGAAATTGAACTTCTTAGTTTATTTTTTAGTAATGAGGAAAATCCGACTTTTTCATATACATTGAACTACTCTATTTTTTGAACTGAACTTCTTGGTTTTATTAATTTGACTTTGTTGGTTCCGTAATAAACATTGAACCTTTTTTTTTAAATTTGAACCTCGAATTTCTTTTTGGAAACATGGAAAATGCTTTTTAAATAAATTTTGGAACTACCATGTTTTTAATTTTTTGAACTTCTTATTTAAAAAAAGAGAGATACAACCTTTTTTACAAACATTGAATTGCTTTGTTTCTCTTTATTTTGAACTGTTAGGTTTTTATTTTTCTTCGTTCACACCACATTTTATCCATTTTTCTTGAGGAAAATTCCAACATGGTCTCTTGTTTTACGAAACTCTTATTTCCTCTGCACTTATCTAGCTTATGTATTTGATCTTACATAGTTCTAAAACCTGAACTTATTTTTTATGCACTTTTTAGCAAAGAGGGGTGTGCACTCATTGAAATAAAACATATGAACTTGGCTTGTGCCACATCATTGGACAGTAAAAAAAGTGACCAATACAGTGTGGTGCATTAGAGAACGGCCTTGTACTGTGTGGTTGAACGGCAAGAGGTGGCGGTGGCGACTGGCATGCGTGTTACAGGTGTCGAGAGCAGCAAGAAATCAGGGAAAATGTGGAGAAATTGTGTCTATGTGTCCATTTTGCATCTGTAACATATGAGCTGGCATTTGAATTCTTCTCCATCTTTGCATAATGAGTGAGTTTAGAAATATGAACAGAGAAAATAAAAATCTTCAAGACAACCAATCCCTCTCTTTGTCGGACTTCTCTCTTTTTTTAATTAGAACTTCAGCGATCTATCGCAAGAGCTCCATCTGCAGATTTTGGAAGCACTGTGTTGTGGATTAGAATCAATTAGAGAGAGAGAAGTAGAGCCACATGATAGACAAAACAAAATTATGACGGCATATAATCAACACAATTTGCAGCGTTAACGTGATTCCTTCTAGTGTGACCCCATCGAACTTCTACAAAATTTTCAGCGATCTCTGTTTTTCTTCAATACAGAGAATTGAACTAATGCGCCTGGGTAGGTTGAACTGAACAGGTGGCGGCAGCGCGGGGCTCGTAAGGGGTGAGCGGGATGGAGCAGGTCAGTCGGCGCTGAGGTAGCGTCCGGAGGGCGCTGGTTGCGTGACGGAGCTAGAGGAGGAAGCCATGATTGTGGCCTCGCTCCAAGCTCCTCGTCCTGAAGCCTACCATGGAGAAGCCATCTATGGTGGCTCGCCGTGGCCAGCCGAAAGCTAGAGACAGAGCCGGAGGAAGAGGCTGGGGCGATGGCGATGGCGCCAGTGGCAGTGGATCCAGGAGCTGGCATCGTTGGGTCGTGCACCGTCGCGAGAGCAGTGTAGGTAGCCTGGCCACGACAGGGGGTGGCAGAGGGGCTGTGAGAGGAGGCCAGCAGAGAGGCCGCAGGAGGTTGAGGCGCGTCGGCGGCTAGATCCTCAGCGGAGGTTGGGGTAGGGGGTCACCGTCGTGGCTGAAACAAGGGTGGATGGGGGCCTCTGCCGCGGTTGAAGCAGAGGAGGGTCGGCGGCGTCGCGCGGGGAAGGCGGGGTGGGGGCGTCGGTGGCGCACCACGAAGGCGAAGCAGGGCAGCTGGCTCGCGCCGGGATGGCCGGGTGTGCGGGCGGAATCGCGGTGGTATGGCCGTCAGGCCGTGTGGGGCGGCTGGATCGGAGGAGTTGAGGAGAACATGGGGAGAGAGGGAGGTTGCCGGAGAGAGATGGGGCGCGGCAGCGGGGTGGCCCGGGGCGGTTAGGTTCAAGAGGAGCCACGGTCAGCGACGTAGGTTCTTGGGGAGGGGCGGCAGCGCGGTGGGCGGTGGGGCGACGGGGTTGACCAGGATCTGGCGAGGAACTGACGGCGGCGGCGACGTGCTTGGGGATGCTGGTGGTGGCGGCGCGCTTGGGGCAGAGGCAGTTGGCTGGGGCATGCGGGCTCACCGGCGACGGGGGGTCACTGGCGCGGGGCGAGAGATGGGTAGCGATGGGATCTGGGGGAAGGAGATGGGGCACTTCATGCTGGTGGTTGCAGTTCAGGGAGTTCAGGAACGCCTCATCACGCCCTTATAGGGCGCTGTGATCCAAATAGTTATTCTGATCCCATGATCAGAATAATGCTACTCTCTATCTCTCTCTCTCTCTCTATATATATATATATATATATATACATATATATATATATAATCAGATGTAAGTTAACATGAACTATTATTGATGACATTACCCTTGAGGTAAAAGGTTGGGAGGCGATACTGTAAGCCCCTATCTTTATCTGTGTCCGATTAAAACTCCGTAACCACAAGTATGGTGTGAGTGTTAGCAATTGTGAAAGACTAAATGATAGTTGAGTATGTGGACTTGCTGAAAAGCTCTTGTATTGACTCTTTCTAATGTTATGATAAATTGCAATTGCCTCAATGACTGAGATTATAGTTTGTTAGTTTTCAAAGAAGTTTCTTATTCATACTTGACATTGTGAATAGATTATTACTTGAGCATAAGAAATCATATGACAATATCCATATATGTTGTTGTTCTAAGAATGATCATGATGCCCTCATGTCCGTATTTTATTTTATCGACACCTCTATCTCTAAACATGTGGACATATTTATCATTATCGACTTCCGCTTGAGGACAAGCGAGGTCTAAGCTTGGGGGAGTTGATACGTCCATTTTGCATCATGATTTTATATCGATATTTATTGCATTATGGGTTGTTATTACACATTATGTCACAATACTTATGCCTATTCTCTCTTATTTTACAAGGTTTACATAAAGAGGGAGAATGCCGGCAACTGGAATTCTGGGCTGGAAAAGGAGCAAATATTAGAGACCTATTCTGCACAACTCCAAAAGTCCTGAAACTCCACGGAAGTTATTTTTGGAAATAATAAAAAATACCAAGCGAAGAAAATACCAGAGGGGGCCCACACCCTGGCCTCGAGGGTGGGAGGCGCGCCCTACCCCCTGGGCGCTCCCACTGCCTCGTGGGCCCCCTGGTGGCCCTCCGGTGCCCATCTTCTTCTATATGAAGTCTTTCGTCCGAGAAAAAATCATAAGCAAGCTTTCGGGACGAGACTCCGCCGCCACGAGGCGGAACCTTGGCGGAACCAATCTAGGGCTCTGGCGGAGCTGTTCTGCCGGGGACACTTCCCTCTGAGAGGGGGAAATCATCACCATTGTCATCACCAACGCTCCTCTCATCGGGAGGGGGCCAATCTCCATCAACATCTTCACCAGTACCATCTCCTCTCAAACCCTAATTTATCTCTTATATCCAATCTTTGTCTCATAGCCTGGGATTGGTACCTGTAGGTTGCTAGTAGTGTTGATTACTCCTTGTAGTTGATGCTAGTTGGTTTATTTGGTGGAAGATCATATGTTCAGATCCATTATGCATATTAATACACCTATGATTATGAACATGAATATGCTTTGTGAGTAGGTACGTTTGTTCCTGAGGACATGGGAGAAGTCTTGCTATTAGCAGTCATGTGAATTTGGTATTCGTTCGATATTTTGATGAGATGTATGTTGTCTCTCCTCTAGTGGTGTTATGTGAACGTCGACTACATGACACTTCACCATTTTTTGGGCCTAGAGGAAGGCATTGGGATGTAACAAGTAGATGATGGGTCGCTAGAGTGACAGAAGCTTAAACCCTAGTTTATGCGTTGCTTCGTAAGGGGCTGATTTGGATCCATATGTTTCATGCTATGGTTAGGTTTACCTTAATACTTATTTTGTAGTTGCGGATGCCTGCAATAGGAGTTAATCATAAGTGGGATGTTTGTCCAAGTAAGGACAGCACACAAGCACCGGTCCACCCACATATCAAATTATCAAAGTACTGAACGCGAATCATATGAACGTGATGAAAACTAGCTTGACGATAATTCCCATGTGTCCTCGGGAGCGTTTTTCTCTATATAAGAGTTTGTCCAGGCTTGTCCTTTGCTACAAAAAGGATTGGGCCATCTTGCTGCACTTTATTTGCACTTGTTACTTGCTATTCATTACAAATTACCTTATCACAAAACTATCTATTTCCTATAAATTCAGTGCTTGTAGAGAATACCTTGCTGAAATCCGCTTACCATTTCCTTCTGCTCCTTGTTGGGTTCGACACTCTTACTTACCGAAAGGACTACGATAGATCCCCTACACTTGTGGGTCATCACCTGCAGCTACTGGTAGTAGCAGTGTAGCCTCCCTCCCTCGTGTGTGTGTGTGTGTGTGTTCAAATTTGATGTTCATATGCCCAGGACTCTGCTTTTTGATATAATTCTGAGATTCAAGTTGTGGTTTCCTGCTTTATCTACATGATTTGTGATTTGCACTTCATCAAATTGAGGGAGTCTTAATATTGTTTTTGTTGTTGGTGCAGGTATGACATGGACATTTGTATGATGGTGGACAGGCACCTTAACGGAAGTGACTTATTGAGCCTCGCTGCCACCTGTCATTGGTTTCTCCGGCTCCTCATGAGGTTTCCTTCATTGTTAATCAAATATTTTGATTATTTGTTTTGTTTGATAGTTCACCAAATACCCAAATTGTAATTTCAGGAGCCATTTATTTTCTTGTGATAATGTAGTTGATCTACAAGCAGCAAGCAAAATTGTTGTTAAAAAACTTATCTAAAGGCCAACATGAATCATCAAGACTGTCAATTGAGACTGGGCCATACCTTTTCCAAGTCATGGTATGTATTTATAGTACATGATACATTTTTGCTTTCATCAAGATGAGGATACCGTGACTCTTTGTGTGCGTGTGTGCTTGCCGGAGGTGTTAAATCAGCTAGATCTGCCTTGCCTTGTGTTGTTAATGTAGTTAGATGTTTTTACATTTTATATACTCGCGTCTTGCTTGGTTATGTCCTTTGACTGGCACCTGCGCAAGTACATGAGCAGCAGTGCAACACCATATTTGATTTTTTTTCTTGATTGGTCATTCCTAATCAATGGTTCTATGTAGAATATTAAGATGCTTGATTTGAGATTTTCGTGAGATACCAATTGGGCATTATTAATGAGGGAGAACATGCATAGTTGGGGCACCTTTTTGAGTGCTTAACTGAAACAAAGTGAGATTCATGGTATAAGGAAAGAGAAAAGTCCTTCTGCCCACTGCTTTACTGTACTAATGGTAGACAGTTCAGACAATAATTATATAGATAGTTTCCAAAGACCGTTTATATTTTTTACTTTGGACAGTTAGTATGTTTAATATTTAGCCAAATCTATCTCTTCCTCGTCATGAGACTAGGAAAGAAAATCAGGTAAAAAGTTGGAGCATGGCTGGACTGCACATGGTGCTGGTACATACTAAACTTACATGTGTTTCCTTCTTCTTTGTGTGAGTGTATTTTCAGTTATCAGTATCAGGAAAGAGGGGATCCTAGGAGATGATCATTATTCATTTGCCTCCCAAAGAACATCACATTCTATTAATTCAGTGTATTTTTGTGTATTTGGATGCCTAATTTCAGCAGAAGTTGATACCCAGCTTCTTCGGACAAGTACTTGACTATTCTTTTAGTTCTTCCCACACCCAAGTACAGTCTGAACAAGTAACCGCCTACGCCGAGGCCATCCACCGCGTGGAGGAACTCTTGGGCACTTCCTTCGTGTTGTGGGTTGAGCTTTTGCAGCCCGCTGCCTGCTGGATGCTTCTTCCCTTTATCCTTGGTGTGCAAGACATGTTCTTTCTAAAAGTGATGCCCACTGATGTGTTCGATACTTCGACTTTGACATGATCTCCCCTTTTTATCCAGTTTGAGATATTCCAGTGATCTTATCATGTTAGCTTTCTTATATGATTCATGTCCCTGTGTTCATAGGTGTTCTTATACAGGTATCGAAGAAATTTTATCTTGAGCAAAGAGAGCTTTCTTCCTTATTAGGTCGCTTTAGAGGGTAAGTAAGTTGTTCAGGATAGCTCAATTATTAGTTTCTCTTCTATGGTTTCTTAGTAGTTAGTAGTGCTTAGTAGTATCTCAAACACTATATAAAGTTGAAATCCTAACACTTTACTAGATGTAACTAGACAGTGGATGTTGCTAGGTTAGCATAGAGTAGAGAAAAATGCATCGTCGACGGCACATCACATTATGCTTCTTCCATAGGGAAGTTTCCAATGTTTATTTGCAAATCTCACTCATAGATATGTGGCTCCATTTTTGTGCTAAAGGTTATATGAGCTGATAATGACATCTTCTCATCTAAAATTCAAAATAAATGGGATTGACTGTCTATGGTGAAAGATGAGGATTGCTCATGCCTTTTTGCAAAACTAATTTTGGACCTTGTCATCGTTTTGGCAATTTGGATATAGATGTGCTTTCTTTTAGGTTAGTAGCCAAGAGTGTCTTTTGGAAGTTATACTGGCTTCACGAGTTGGGCTTAACTAGAACATAATTTATTCTCTATTGGAAAAAAGAAAAAAAAGATTATCTGGTTGGAGAAAACCTATCTTTTGCTTAATTGTTTGCTTCCGAAATTTAGTAACCTTTTTTCATTTTATTATTTTCAGATTAGTAGTACGGGAGTTCCTACCAAGACTGACTTATGGAAGTTATTGATACGTCTCTGACGTATCTATAATTTTTGATTGTTCCATGCTATATTATATTCTATTTTGGACATTAATAGGTTTTATTATACACTTTTATATTATTTTTGGGACTAACCTACTAACCGGAGGCCCAACCCAGAATTGTTGTTGTTTGCCTAATTCAGAGTTTCGCAGAAAAAGAATATCAAACGGAGTCCAAACAGAATGAAACCTTCAGGAACGTGATTTTTGGAACGAACGTGATCCAGAGGACTTGGACCCTACGTCAAGACATCAACCAGGAGGGCACGAGGTAGGGGGGCGCGCCTACCACCCCCAGGCGTGCCCTCCACCCTCGTGGGCCCCATGTTGCTCCATCAACGTACTTCTTCCTCCTATATATACCTACGTACCCCCCAAACTACCAGATACGGAGCCAAAAACCTAATTCCACCGCCGCAACCTTCTGTACCCGTGAGATCCCATCTTGGGGCCTTTTCCGGAGCTCCGCCGAAGGGGGCATTGATCACGGAGGGCTTCTACATCACCACCAGAGCCTCTTTGATGATGTGTGATTAGTTTACCGCGGACCTTCGGATCCATAGTTATTGGCTAGATGGCTTCTTCTCTCTTTTTGGATCTCAATACAATGTTCTCCCCCTCTCTCGTGGAGATCTATTCAATGTAATCTTCTTTTGCGGTGTGTTTGTTGAGATTGATGAATTGTGGGTTTATGATCAAGTTTATCTATGAACAATATTTGAATCTTCTCTGGATTCTTTTATGTATGATTGGTTATCTTTGCAAGTCTCTTCGAATTATCAGTTTGGTTTGGCCTACTAGATTGATCTTTCTTGCAATGGGAGAAGTGCTTAGCTTTGGGTTCAATCTAGCGGTGTCCTTTCCCAGTGACATTAGGGGCAGCAAGGCACGTATTGTATTGTTACCATCGAGGATAACAAGATGGGGTTTATATCATATTGCCTGAGTTTATCCCTCTACATCATGTCATCTTACTTGAGGCGTTACTCTATTCTTCTGAACTTAATACTCTAGATACATGCTGGATGGCGGCCGATGTGTGGAGTCGGTCTACTTGTCTCGGACGTGATTCCTATACATGATCATACCTAGATATTCTCATAACTATGCTCAATTCTATCAATTGCTCAATAGTAATTTGTTCACCCACCATAATACTTATGCTCTCGAGAGAAGCCACTAGTAAAACCTATGGCCCCCGGGTCTATTTTTCATCATATTAATCTTCCAACACTTAGCTATCTTTATTGCCTTTTATTTTACTTTGCATCATTATCATCAAAATACCAAAAATATTATCTTATCATATCTATCAGATCTCACTCTCGTAAGTGACCGTGTAGGGATTAACAACCCCTTATCGCGTTGGTTGCGATGATTTATTTGTTTGTGTAGGTGCGAGGGATTCGTGCGTGGTCTCCTACTGGATTGATACCTTGGTTCTCAAAAACATAGGGAAATACTTACGCTGCTTTACTGCATCACCCTTTCCTCTTCAAGGAAAAACCAACGCAGTGCTCAAGAGGTAGCAAGAAGGATTTCTGGCGCCGTTGCGGGGGAGTCTACGCAAAAGTCAACATACCAAATACCCATCACAAACCCTTATCTCCCGCATTACATTATTTGCCATTTGCCTCTCGTTTTCCTCTCCCCCACTTCACCTGCCGTTTCATTCGCCCTCTCTTTTCCGTTCGCCTTTTTTTCCGCTTGCTTGTCGTTATGGCTAGTCCCCTATCTTCTCCTTTGTCCCCTGAGTTTGAAGTTCTTCACTTTAAACAAAGACAAGGAGAAAATATAAAATATGCTTGGTATAGGATGATGGAATCTTATCGTAATTGCACCATAGAGGTGAGTTTTAGAATTTTGCTTCGTAGTTTTTACGTTGGACTAAATATGTCCCATAGACAACTCTTGGATTGTGTTGCCAAAGGAAATCATATTGAAATTGATCCCAGTGTTGCGCATGAAATCATAGAGGGGGTAGTGGGAACACTACCTCAACAAAAGGGGGCACAACATACCCAGGAAGATACACAAGTTTTTGAAAAGATTTGCGAAGTACCTAAAATCTTACAAAAGTCTCTTGAACCTCTTAAGAGTGTTAGCAGAAATATTCACCGCATGAATATGTGGATTACCCTTTGCAATAAGAGGTTGTATTCTTTAGATCTAAAAATTTCTTAATATGAAGGGAAACGTAAAGAACCTCCCGGATTTGAGCATGATCCCGCTAAAAAATTGAAAGCCAAAGATGGCAATAGCTAGATCTATCCTTGTTATTATGCCTAGCTAGGGGCGTTAAACGATAGCGCTTGTCGGGAGGCAACCCAATTTTATATTTAGTTTTTTGCTTTTTGCTTCTGTTTAGGAATAAATATTTGATCTAGCCTCTGGTTAGATGTATTTTTATGTTTTAATTAGTGTTTGTGCCAAGTTTAACCTATAGGATCTTCTTGGATGATAGTTATTTGATCTTGCTGTAAATTCCAGAAACTTTCTGTTCATGAAAATAATTGTTAAAAATCACCAGAACATGATAGAATATTTATTCCAATTGATGCTGATCAATAAACAAATTTTCTAGGTCTTCCTATTTCGGTAGATGTTTTGGAGTACCAGAAGTTTGCGTTAGTTACAGATTACTACAGAATGTTCTGTTTTTGACAGGTTCTGTTTTTCGTATGTTGTTAGCTTATTTTGATGAATATATGGCTAGTAAAATAGTTTATAAACCATAGAGAAGTTGTAATACATTAGGTTTAACACCAATATAAATAAATAATGAGTTCATTACAGTACCTTGAAGTGGTCTTTTGTTTTCTTTCGCTAATGGAGCTCATGAGATTTTCTGCTGAGTCTTGTGTTGTGAAGTTTTCAAGTTTTGGGTGAAAGATTTGATGGATTATGGAACAAGGAGTGGCAAGAGCCTAAGCTTGGGGGTTCCCATGGCACCCCAAGATAATCTAAGGACACCTAAAAGCCAAAGCTTGGGGATGCCCCGGAAGGCATCCCCTCTTTCGTCTACTTCCATCGGTAACTTTACTTGGAGCTATATTTTTATTCGCCACATGATATGTGTTTTGCTTGGAGAGTCTTGTATTATTTGAGTCTTTATTTGTTAGGTTTCCACAATCATCCTTTCTGTACACACCTTTTGAGAGAGTCACATATGATTCTGAATTTATTAGAATACTTTATGCGCTTCACTTATATCTTTTGAGCTATATAGTTTTTGCTCTAGTGCTTCACTTATATCTTCTAGATCACGGCGGTGGCTTTGTTTTATAGAAACTATTATTCTCTCAAGCTTCACTTATATTATTTTGAGAATATTAAACAACATGGTAATTTGCTTAAATTGGGAAATTAATCCTAATATGTTAGGTATTCAAAGACTAGTAAAAACTTTCTTATGAGTGTGCTGAATGCTAAGAGAAGTTTGATGCTTGATGATTGTTTTGAGATATGGAGGTGATAATATCAAAGTCGTGCTAGTTGAGTAGTTGTGAATTTGAGAAATACTTGTACTGAAGTTTGCAAGTCCCGTAGCATGCACGTATGGTAAACGTTATGTAACAAATTTGAAACATGAGGAGTTATTTGATTGTCCTCCTTATGAGTGGCGGTCGGGGACGAGCGATGGTCTTTTCCTACCAATCTATCCCCCTAGGAGCATGCGCGTAGTGCTTTGATTTTTGATGGCTTGTAGATTTTTGCAATAAGTATGTGAGTTCTTTATGACTAATGTTGAGTCCATGGATTATACGCACTCTCACCCTTCCATCATTGCTAGCCTCTTCGGTACCGTGCATTGCCCTTTCTCACATTGAGAGTTGGTGCAAACTTCGTCGGTGCATCCAAACCCCGTGATATGATACGCTCTTTCACACATAAACCTCCTTATATCTTCCTCAAAACAGCCACCATACCTACCTATTATGGCATTTCCATAGCCATTCCGAGATATATTGCCATGCAACTTTCCACCGTTCCGTTTTTCATGACACGTTCATCATTGTCATATTGCTTCGCATGATCATGTAGTTGACATCATATTTGTGGTCAAGCGACCATTCATAATTTTTCATACATGTCACTCTTGAGTCGTTGCTATCCCGGTATACGTCCGGAGGCATTCATATAGAGTCATACTATGTTCTAGTATCGAGTTGTAATTATTGAGTTGTAAATAAATAGAAGTGTGATGATCATCATTCATAGAGCATTGTCCTAAAAAAGAGAAAGGCCTAAAAGAAAAATGAGAAGGCCCAAAAAAGGACAATGCTACTATCCTTTTTCCACACTTGTGCTTCAAAGTAGCACCATGATCTTCATGATAGAGAGTCTCTTGTTTCGTCACTTTCATTTACTAGTGGGAATTTTTCATTATAGAACTTGGCTTGTATATTCCAACAATGGGCTTCCTCAAATGCCCTAGGTCTTCGTGAGCAAGCAAGTTGGATGCAAACCCACTTAGTTTCTTTTGTTGAGCTTTCATGCATTTATAGCTCTAGTGCATCCGTTGCATGGCAATCCCTACTCCTTGCATTAACATCAATTGATGGGCATCTCCATAGCTCATTGATTAGCCGCATTGATGTGAGACTTTTTCCTTTTTTTGACTTATCCACATAACCCCCATCATTATATTCTATTCCACCATAGTGCTATATACATGGCTCACGCTCATGTATTGCGTGAAGGTTGAAAAAGTTTGAGATTACTAAAGTATGAAACAATTGCTTGGCTTGTCATCGGGGTTGTGCATGACGAGAGCATTCTTGTGTGACGAAAATGGAGCATGACTAAACTCTATGATTTTGTAGGGATGAGCTTTCTTTGACCATGTTATTTTGAGAGGACATAATTGCTTAGTTAGTATGCTTGAAGTATCATTACTTTTATGTCAATATTAAACTTTTATCTTGAATCTTTTGGATCTGAACATTCATACCACAATTAAGAGAATTACATTGAAATTATGCCAAGTAGCATTCCACATCAAAAATTCTGTTTTTATCATTTACCTACTCGAGGACGAGCAGGAATTAAGCTTGGGGATGCTTGATACGTCTCCGACGTATCTATAATTTTTTATTGTTCCATGTTATATTATATTATGTTTTGGACATTAATGGGCTTTATTATACACTTCTATATTATTTTTGGGACTAACCTACTAACCGGAGGCCCAGCCTAGAATTGCTGTTTTTTTGCCTATTTCAGAGTTTCGCAGAAAAATAATATCAAACGGAGTCCAAACGGAATGAAACCTTCGGGAACGTGATTTTCAGAATGAACATGATCCAGAGGACTTGAACCCTATGTCAAGACATCAACCAGGAGAGCACGAGGTAGGGGGTGCGCCTACCCCCCCCCCCCCCAGGCACGCCCTCCACCCTCGTGGGCCCCATGTTGCTCCACCCACATACTTCTTCCTCCTATATACCTACGTACCCCCAAACTACCAGATACGGAGCCAAAAACCAAATTCCACCGCCGCAACCTTCTGTACCCGTGAGGCCTTTTCCGGAGCTCCGCTTGAGGGGGCATCGATCATGGAGGGCTTCTACATCAAAACCATAGCCTCTCCGATGATGTGTGATTAGTTTACCTCAGACCTTTGGGTCCATAGTTATTAGCTAGATGGCTTCTTCTCTCTTTTTGGATCTCAATACAATGTTCTCCCCCTCTCTCATGGAGATCTATTCGATGTAATCTTCTTTTGTGGTGTGTTTGTTGAGACCGATGAATTGTGGGTTTATGATCAAGTTTATCTATGAACAATATTTGAATCTTCTCTGAATTCTTCTATGCATGATTGGTTATCTTTGCAAGTCTCTTCGAATTATCAGTTTGGTTTGGCCTACTAGATTGATCTTTCTTGCAATGGGAGAAGTGCTTAGCTTTGGGTTCCATCTTGCGGTGTCCTTTCCCAGTGCCAGTAGGGGCAGCAAGGCACGTATTGTATTGTTGCCATCGAGGATAACAAGACGGGGTTTATATAATATTGCATGAGTTTATCCCTCTACATCATGTCATCTTACTTAAGGCGTTACTCTGTTCTTATGAACTTAATACTCTGGATGCATGCTGGATAGCGGTCGATGTGTGGAGTAATAGTAGTAGATGCAGGCAGGAGTCGGTCTACTTGTCTCGGACATGATGCCTATACATGATCATACCTAGATGTTCTCATAACTATGCTCAATTCTATCAATTTCTCAATAGTAATTTGTTCACTCACCATAATACTTATGCTCTCGAGAGAAGCCACTAGTGAAACCTATGGCCCCTGGGTCTATTTTCCATCATATTAATCTTCCAACACTTAGCTATCTTTATTTCCTTTTATTTTACTTTGCATCTTTATCATCAAAATACCAAAAATATTATCTTATCATATCTATCGGATCTCGCACTCGTAAGTGACCGTGTAAGGATTGACAACCCCTTATCGCGTTGGTTGCGAGGATTTATTTGTTTTTATAGGTGCGAGGGACTCGTGCATGGTCTCCTACTGGATTGATACCTTGGTTCTCAAAAACTGAGGGAAATACTTACGCTGCTTTACTGCATCACCCTTTCCTCTTCAAGGGAAAACCAACGCAGTGCTCAAGAGGTAGCAGCTATGCTAGCTCCAACAGTTGGGCTTCATTACAAAAAATATACACTTCTGTGATGATACGTGTTTGTCACAGTAGGTCGTATTTTTTGCCATGCATGTACATCCATGACGATTTTATGACATAATCAAGATAGTCATACCTGTGCTGTCGTAGAAGTGTTCCATGACATTACCAAAATTATCATCATGGAAGTGTCCACTTCCATGACGATAAATCCCGCGTCACAGAAGTGCTTTCGTCAAGGGTGACCGACACGTGGCATCCACCGTAACGGAACGCCGTTAAGCTATCGGGTTGGGTTTTGGATCCGATAACCTGTTAACAGCCCCGACCAATGGGGATTTTCCACGTGTAAAATCATCATTGGCTGGAGGAAACACGTGTCGGCTCATCGTTGGGACAGATGTCATCCCCTCATTGGACAGAAGGCGCCTATGATACGTCGACACGTGGCACGGCTAACAGAGGCCCATTCCTGTGAAAAGGCCGGCCCGTTTGACTTAGTCAAAAGGTGGCGGGCCGGCCCATGTAAAGCCTGTTAACGTCATGTTCGCATATAGCCCATTTACAACCCGCTAACCCAAGGCCCATTACGCCCTATCCGAATTAGGCCCAATAGCGTCATCTGGGCCACCCAATATGATTCCAGCCTGTTTTTACTTCTGGCCATGTATGGCCCATGAAGTCTTTCGGCCCATATGAGGTCCTATGTAACTCTTGGCCTATTAACGGCTCGTTGTGAAACTGGCCTGTAATGAATAGTGTATCACTTTACACCCATTAACGCCCCATGGTGAAACTGGCCTGTAATGAACAGTGTATCACTTTATACCCATTAACAGTTCCATTGGGCCGTTTCCAGCCCATGTTATCTTTCGGCCTTCTCAGAGCCCATTTATTCTTGGGCTCATTTCCAGCATTCGTTTACTTACAGCCTGTTACTGTCATTTTCAGCTTGTGGGCCAAATTCAGCTCGTGGTTACAGTCGGCCCGTTTGTGGTCCCTAAATACGTTGGGCCGTTTTCATAGCGTCATCAAATACGGCCTATTAATGATGGCCCGTTATGGTCGGCCCATGAACGGACGATTCCAACTCTAGCCCGTTTACGGCCATAATGCGGCCTGTTACTGGCCCATGTTTGGCCAATCGATCATACTGCCCGTATAAGGCCCATTGATGATACGACCCGTAGAAGGCCCATTGTTTCTACGGCCCGTAGAAGGCCCACTATTTCTATGGCCCGTAGAAGGCCCACTGTTTCTACGGCCCATAGGAGGCCCAGTGTCACTACAGTAAATATTAGCCCATGGTTATTGTGGCCTAGTTTTAAAAAATAGGTTATTGCAGCCACTAGCAAACCGCGGAAAAAGAACTGCAATGACTACAAGCAAACAAATAAACAAGACAACAAGGAAATAAATAAGCAAGCAACTTACGCTACGCTATCACGGCTATCACACATATTACATCCACTTGGCATCAAAGTTCGCCACCAGTGCAAATAAACGCGCCGACAAAAGAATATACAAAACTGAGAGCACTTCAGAAGGCACTAGGCCTGGCCAGGTCGAGCCCCCCAAACATCTGAAGAAGCTGAGTAGACCTCAGTTGTGTCAACGATAGATGCATCAACACTAGATTTAAGGCATGATGGTGCGCACGGCAGTCCTCTAACATCTTCATTGCATCTTTGACTTCAAGTCAGAGCTGAGCTGAAGCAAGCCTTTCCTCTTTAAGTTGAGACTGAAGAAGTCGAAATGATTGAGGCAGCGACTGCACAGAGGTTGTCTCACACCTGCTGGTGAGTAGCTTCAACTCACTGTCTTCATCAATACAGGACCTTGGGGTCATCTTGCTGTCCTCAAGATGGTTTGGCTCACTATCTTCCCTAAAGCTCTGCCTGGCGTAAGAGATATGAGTCTGAAAGAGAAACAAGGAGACACGTAACAGGTTTCACACTTATATAAGCAAATAAATGGATCTGTTCTACATAAGGAACATGTTTTTACAACTACAATTTGAAACTGGTAGTTGTTGCAAACATCCAATCAGATGTAAACAGCAAAGCAAACAGAAGTGGAGGAAACGATGCCTATCCAAATCTATACTAGAACAAAGTTTGAAGGCTTGAGAAGGATGAACTTACATTAGATGTTAACACGGGCTGGACAAAGCCCTTCTCCATGTTGACGGAAGGATAATTCAGTAAATTCCCCAAAGAAAATTCTTTATAAGCGTTGCCATTATTCTACATTTTGCAAAGAGTAAATATAGATCAAATAATATTAGAAGAAACAGAGGATAATGAAGCTCAGGTGCAGACTGATGATACATAATCAAATAGCAATTAATTAAGTACAACGTTACAGGGCAAAAGGGAGACGGGTACTGACAAGAGCAATGCAGAGCCCATTATTGTTTTGAGATCGTATGATCCTTTGAGCAAGGAGATTCATCTGAAATTAGTTTTTATACAAGAGAGAAGGTAAGGCACAAGCAGAAATTTAGGAGTTCAAATTTTGAATTGATATCATAGACAGTACCTGACGCTGGGCTCCCAGCAGTTCTAATAGGGGTTTGGCCACTGGAGTAGGGGTAAAGTGTGGTACAGTTGGGCCTGTGTTTTCTGTGGATGCTCATCTATGTGATTTAACAGGTATCACTACCTTTTCCAAATACCTAGTTTGTACTCCTAGAGGATCTGCACTCACCCTCTTCCTTTTGGACATCTATTACGAAAGAACAACATTTGACTGGAAAAACATAGTGTGATGACACATGGAATAGGTACAGAAAATGGATAGGTATGGCATATACTCATATATGATGCTTAAACTAAGCAGATGGTGTAACAAAGTAGAAGTAATGCAAGAGGTCAGATGCAAAATATGTGCGACCAATACAACTTTGCAAAGTTAGAGCAAGCACCTTGATGGGTGAATAAGATAGGCCATCCTCCACCATGCCAAGTTTGTTAGCCAGTGGATCGTTCCGCAATATTCCTCTCGTGCGCCCATTCTCATATTCATTTTGATAATTTTCAATATCTGACATGCATGAAAACATAAAAACAAGTGAGATTTTTTTTGTAATGCAGAAGTGATTCTAATCCAATATTGCCTCCCTGTAAACCCCTTTGTGCTATCTCTGCAATTCTTTTAAAAGATGCCATGCATGCTGTAATTTGTTGTGTGCATTAATATAATGTGGCCTACTACTCAAAATATGAGAGCTCCAGAAGTGATGACACTTCGCAGATGATAGCTTCAACATATAGTAAAGAAGAACAAGTCGACCTGACCTGACAGATTCAAAATATACTAAGGGAGAACAACTCGACCTGACCAGTCGAACGCAAGAGAAGAGTATCATCTTAAGGAAGAGCAGAAGAGCAAGCAGATTGAAGATATTACAAGTCTTTCAATACAATGTCGGTTGGCCACCCATGATGAACCAGAGTGCACAGAGAAATACTATTCTTTTCGGTCTCTCCATATGTGGCTCACATGCATTTCGAAACTAAAGTAGGAACATTTAGCTAACCAATTAAACATCTCTCAGTTTTACTAATATCAACAATAATATCATATATTAATTTGTACAACTAATCTTGTTTAGCTCGATGGGTGGAGCAGTGCTATTACAACACGAACCACGTAGGCTGATTGTGGTCATCATAAAATGGGGAAAACATAAGCATGATGAGTACAGTGTTGACCGTGGTAGTGGGATGGCAGATCTGAAGCTGCAAACCGCGCAAAGGGTAGTTAGCAACCGATGTTTGCTTTGAAATAACAACTAAGATTTGGTATGGACAAGAAAGTACGGTCAATAAGTGACAAAGAAATGCAATTATGTTGTCTCTCTATATGTCGCGACATGCATTTCGAAACTCAAGTGGGACCTTTAGCTGGACCAGTGGGTGGCGCACATGCTTTTCGAAACGAATATAGGAACATTAGGTGACCAATTAAACGTTCTCTGTTTTAGTGATATGAGCATCATATCAGATTCGTATTTCAACACGTAAGCTTTGGGTTGAGGTCTTGAGGAGCAGTGCTAGCACGACACGAAGCGCCTACAATGATGGTAGTGAATATAAAGGGGGGAAACAATAAGCTTTACGAGTATAGTGCCCGTTGTCGGTGTCAAAACCGGCGGATCTCAGGTAGGGGGTCCCGAACTGCGCGTCTAGGCGGATGGCAACAGGAGACAAGGGACACGAAGTTTTACCCAGGTTCGGGCCCTCTCGATTGAGCTAAAACCCTACGTCCTTCTTGATTAATATTGATGATATGGGTAGTACAAGAGTAGATCTACCACGAGATCAAGGAGGCTAAACCCTAGAAGCTAGCATATGGTATGATTGTTGTATGTTCTGTTGTCCTACGGACTAAAACCCTCCAGTTTATATAGAGACCGAAGAGGGTTAGGGTTACCCAAAGTCGGTTACAATGATAGGAGATCTAAATTTCCGCATCGCCAAGGAAAATCCCATCCGGACACGGGACGAAGTCTTCAATCTTGTATCTTCATAGTCCAGGGTGTCCGGCTGAAGGTATAGTCCGGCTACCCGGATACCCCCTAATCCAGGACTCCCTCAGTAGCCCCTGAACCAGGCTTCAATGACGACGAGTCCGGCGCGCAGATTGTCTTCGGCATTGCAAGGTGGGTTCCTCCTCCAAGTACTTCATAAAAGATTGTTAACACTAAGGATAGTGTCCGGCTCTGCAAAATAAGTTTCCACATATTGCCATAGAGAGAATAATATTTACACAAATCTAATCTGCTGACGTATTCCTTAGCATGACATCACACTACGTTCAAGCCTCTATTCGAATCGTTTTCACTTCCCCACCTCGGCGCATTTTGCGAGGCGGTTTCCTTGGCACGTCTTGTCGAAGCAGAGATCGTGCCCCTCATTTACGGGATTCTCATCAATACGGACGTGGGTAACCCAACCGCGCCATTTATCACGGCGCTTGGGAGATAAGCGAGTTTTACCAGGTTGGTGGGGACGCATAGTCGCATCCGCCCATATAAGGGGATAAGGATCCACCTTTTTACCTACGCCTTCTTCCTCCTTTGCCTATCCATCTTCCGCGCACTCGAGCTCCAGCGCCCAAGCCCGTACTTCCCACCTCAACCTTCTCCAGCCATGTCCGGAGCGGGAGGCGAGTGGATGGTCTCCTCCGTCACGGAGGGCCATATCAAAAAGCTGAGGAAGGCCGGATACTTGTCTAACGACATTGCGCACCGGCTTCCCGAAAAGGGGCAGCTCCTCCCCACCCCAAGGCCCCATGACAGGGTTGTATTCCTTCCCCATTTTCTCCGCGGACTGGGTTTTCCTCTCCACCCGTTCGTCCGGGGGCTGATGTTCTACTATGGTCTAGATTTCCACGATCTGGCCCCGAATTTTGTCCTCAACATCTCGGCGTTTATCGTCGTGTGCGAGGCCTTCCTCCGTATCCGCCCGCACTTCGGCCTTTGGCTCAAGACCTTCAACGTCAAGCCGAAGGTGGTGTGCGGCAACCAGGCGGAGTGCGGAGGCGCCATGGAGGGCAATCCTATGGCTCGAGGTCTCCTTTGTGGAGACCCTGAAGGGGTGGCAATCGGGGTGGTTTTACATCACCGAGCCACGCGACCTTGAGTGGGTCGCAGCCCCCGAGTTTTGATCCGGACCCCCTACGCGGCTCACGTCCTGGAAAGAGACGGGCCTGTCATGGGGCAACGACGAAGAGGTGACTGGACTGCAAACATGCATCCAATCCCTGGTGAACAAGCAGCTCAAGCTTGTCAATGTAGTTCAGGTTATGCTCGTCCGCCGGATCCTCCCGTGTCAACAACGGGCCTTCAACCTGTGGGAGTTCGACCCGGCGCAGCACCGAACTTTGATTAGGCTCTTCGACACGACGTACGAAGATGCCTGGAAGGTGCTATTCAAGGGCGCCGAGGCTCCCGCATCCGCTTCCGAGGATCGCGGATTCAGCACACAGCGTCAAGCTAGTGCGGTGAGTTATCTTTACCTTTTACAGGACATTTGTTTCTCACAGTTTGACTCTAGCGGGATCTAAACTCCCTTACCTTTGACAGGATTGGCAGGCGAAGTCCGGACAGATCGACTGTCCGGCTCCTTCGCCCGAAGACCCAGCCGACGCTCGTTTATCGAAGCTGCTAGTTCCGACACCTTATATGGTGCCGGAGAAGAAGGCCAAGAAGAAGGCCACGGGGACTCGAAAGAGTGCCCGGCGTATGGAGGTGTCGGATTCATCATCCGACGAATCCAAGACGCACTCCTCCCATGAAGACGAGGAGGAGGAAGAAGAAACCTCTCCCCCTCTAGCGGGGGAAGGAAAGAAGAGGAAGGCCGCCCCAACAGGGGAGGCCGAAGAGTCCAAGAAGGGGAAGACCCTCCCCCCGGACTACTCCACCGACGCCGACGAGGGCGAAGAGGAGTGGCCGCACAGGGCCAGGCGCCCGGCGGCATCGTAAGTATTCGGATACTAGAGTAACTCATAGCATTCCTTTGTTGCACAGCTTTTCCTTATGTCGAATATAATTATGCAGTCTGCCCAAGGCCGGGCTCGACGAGTCGTAGAGCAGCTCCCTGGATTCATCGGACGTGAATTCAGTTCCTCCCGCTGCCTCCCCCCGCACTACGGACGACGCCGAAGTGGCGTCTCAACAAGCTCCGGGCCAAGAGGAGGTGGTCCTGGAGGAGCCACAAGGCAACCTCCCGGACTCTGGGAGTAAAGGGGGCAAGACCCCCCAGGGCTCCAAGTCCGGCTTTGCGCTGGACACCGCGTCGGAATCCTCAATGGTTCCGGACTGTGGCAGGCGACCTCCTTCTAAGAGGAGTAAGCCTACTAAGCCGGCGGCCCCCGTCCAACCGGAGGCACCGGAAAATTTGCTAGAGGTGCTTAACGGCGCCTCCATCGACGAGGATCACCGTACTATCATGAGTACGGTGCTCCAGAAGATTCAGTCCGCCAAGAGCGGACTGACTGAAGCTTGTGCTAGCCTTCTAACAGGCTTGGAGGTAAGTAAAAATATGTAAAAATATTACCGCCTAGACAGTAGCCCCTGATGCTTTGTTTGGCATTCGGAAAGAAAAGCCAAATAGAGGATCTAATAAATTTCGCAGGAGTCTAAGAAAAAAAGTCAATATGCGTGTGCAGGCTTCGCTGCTTGCGACCGCCGCACTAACTGCGGAGGTAGGCACCCTGAAGCAGGGTCTCGAGCGGTCCGAGCAAGAGCTCGGCCTTGCCAAGCGGCAGCTCGAGGAGAAAGAAGGTAAGAGATACCTTATAGAAAAATATATAAAAAGATGCAATTGCAAAAATGACAGGATTGTGTTGCTTATTGCAGGGGCCACAACTGAGGTGGCGACCCTCAAGCAGGCGCTGTCCGAGGCCGAGAAGAGAGCAACCTCGGAGCGCATCGAGCGGGAGAAATTTTAGGCGCAGGTCGGCGAGGTGCGGCAAGAGCTTTAGGCTCTCATGAAAAAACATGAGAGTTTGGAGCTTGACTCGAAGACTGCCAAGGCCGAATCCTAGAAGGCCCTCCAGGAGTTGGATGCGGTGAAATAGATAGCAGCGGGTAAGGCATTCTTTATGCAAAGCAGACATATAAAAGTAAGCCACTTGTTACTTACCCGAATCCGGAGCTCTCCAGGGGTGTTCGCAGATCTTCCCCGTAGCGTATCCGATGTCGCCGCGTTCTACCGAGCCGAGGAGGGAAGCTCGACGGAGAAGGTGTTCTGGTCTCAGTATGCTGAGGCCGGACACCCTATGCCCCTGAGCGACCAGCTGAAGTAGCTGGTCGAGCTCCACAAGGCGGCCGAACAGGCCATGAAGGGCCTCATAGTTCGGCTATGGCCTGGAGAGGCTCTGCCTAGGAGCTACTTCGGACTGGTTCAGCGGCTGGTGGCGGCCTATCCAAGGCTTGAAGTCATCAAGCGCTCCGTCTGCATCCAAGGTGCCCGGAGGGCCCTTGCCCACGCTAAGGTGCACTCGGGCAAGCTGGATGGTGAGAAGCTTGTGAAGGACGGGCCACCGCCGGGGAAGGAGCATCGCAAACCTGAGAACTATTATGAGGATGTTCTGAAGGGTGCCCGCCTTATGGCGGATGAATGTACCAAGGATGTAATTTTTGAATGAACTCGCTCGTGTTGTCCCGTGCGCTGAAAACTTGTTCATGTGCGCTAAGCAATGCTTTTTGAATTTAAAATATTACTTTCTGTGCGGCTGTTTATCAAAAATTGAGAGATGGCCAGTCGTCGGCTTCTGCCCCCATGCCACTAGTGCTGGGGTGTTCGGGATAAACCTGAGCGCTCTTTTTCCCATGTTTGGGTCCTTCGAGGGAGGCGCTCAGCACAACGAACAAGGCAATCGGACTATAATGCTTGAACACTCTCACTTAGCCATAGAACTCTATAATTCTAAATTTCGGCGAAGCCCCTAGTATTCGGAAGACCGAGTTCGGGGCGCTATCCACACCTTGGCCGAACAAAGCCGGTTCCTCGCTCTAAGCGGCATAAGTCTTTAGGGACTCGAAAAACCTCTCGAACAGCGACCGGTCTCTCGCTTCATCATGACAGTCAGTTTTAGCTTTCTCTACTGAGGTGCTCAGGCCAGCTCAACTGGGGCACAATCGCAGTAGTTCTCCTAGTGCTACCTTAGCCGATATAGCGGAACGTAAGGTACCAAAACATAGGATCCGGGCAAACCCAACTATTGACCCTAGACATGATTCGGAGCCGATGCATATAATGCTATAAGTTCGGGGTGCCGCACTTGTTAAAGTGTTTGGACTTCTCACACCATATTGAGGGGTACTGAAGCCCCTGGCGTATTTGTCGTACCACAGTGTACGGGTGCAACATGTCATTAATGAACATATATTTGTAAAAAGGTAATGCAAAAAATAGATAAAGACTATGCATTGTTTAAAAGGGCTGCGATCAAAGCAGAACGATACAAATAGCGCGATAAGCAAAAAGTTGGACTATTTAACATGTCCGGTCCAGGGACGGGCCGTGGAATTTATATGCAAAATAGGTATACTGCTCGTGATAGATACCACCTGGGAGTCCATAATGCGGCATGGCTTGTCTGCTTCCCTGGTTCTTGCATCGTTTGTGCGGCAGTTGAATTGCCGAACAGGTCGTCCGAAGTATGGTGTCCTGAAAGTAAGAGAAGATAAAGAAAGAATTCAGCAGCCCCTAGTACGGATTAAGCCGTGTTTTGGGCGTGTCGTGATGGTGCCCCTTCCCCTGCGCCCATGGTATTTTGAGAGCGTTGTTATGTATGCGAAGCACTGGTTTTGCCATTTTGCGAGGGATGGGGTTCGGGCCGCATTGCTACGCCTGCTCAGAACGTGCCAGGCGGTCTTGTTGTGGGTTACTCCGAGCACGCTTGACAGTGTCCGGCCTTTTAACGGCCGGACTGGAGAACTGCCTAGAGAGGTTGCTTTGTACTTCCGCTGTGAGGGCCGCCGTGTGCTCCTCCGGTGTTTCCATTGACCATGATTACTCCTCGAGGGCCTGGCATCTTGAGCTTAATGTATGCGTAGTGCGGTACCGCATTGAACTTTGCAATGCGGTTCGCCCGAGCAGTGCGTGATAGGCACTGCAGAACGGGACTATGTCGAAGATTAAGTCCTCACTTCGGAAGTTATCCGGAGATCCGAAGACCACTTCAAGTGTGACTGAGCTTGTACAGTTGGCCTCTACACCTGGTATGACGCCTTTAAAGGTCGTTTTGGTGGGCTTAATCCTAGAGGGATCTATGCCCATTTTCCGCACTATGTCCGGGTAAAGCGGGTTCAGGCTGCTGCCGCCGTCCATAAGGACTGTTGTGAGATGAAATACGTCAATGATTGGGTCTAGAATCAATGCGGCGAACCCGCCATGACGGATGCTAGTGGGGTGGTCCCTTCGATCAAAAGTGAACGGGCAGGAGGACCATCGGTTGAACTTCGGGGCGACTGGCTCTATCGCGTAAACGTCCCGTAACGCACGCTTCCGTTCTCTCTTGGGGATATGGGTTGCGTATATCATGTTCACTGTCCGCACTTGTGGGGGAAAACCCTTTTGTCCACTGTTGTTCGGCGGCCTGGGCTCCTCCTCGTCGTCGCTACGTAGCCCCTTGTCTCTATTTTCGGCATTTAACTTGCCTGCCTGCTTGAGCACCCAACAATCAATATTGGTGTGATTGGCTGGCTTTTCGGGGGTGCCATGTATCTGGCACAAGCAGTCGAGTATTCGGTCCAAACTCCACGGGCCCTGAGTATTTCTTTTGAATGGATTTTTCCGCTGACCGGATTTGTAGCCTCCGAATCCGGCATTGACTGCCGTATCCTCATTGCTATCGCTGTTAACGCGGCACTTTTGCTTGTTCCTACACGACCTGCCACTTTTGTCCTTGGTATCCGAATTACCAATGTTCTTGGTTAAGTTGTTGCTGCGAGCTAGCCAGCTGTCTTCTCCCGTGCAGAAGCGGGTCATGAGTGTCGTGAGGGCTGCCATAGATTTCGGCTTTTCCTGCCCAAGGTGCCGGGCAAGCCACTCGTCGCGGATACTATGCTTGAAGGCTGCTAGGGCCTCTGCGTCCGGACAGTCGACTATTTGGTTTTTCTTTGTTAGGAACCGTGTCCAGAATTGCCTGGCCGATTCCTCTGACTGCTGAATTATGTGGCTTAGGTCATCGGCGTCTGGTGGTCGCACATAGGTGCCCTGGAAATTGTCGAGGAATGCGGCTTCCAGGTCCTCCCAAGAATCGATTGAATCTGCTGGCAAGCTGTTAAGCCAATGTCGGGCTGGTCCCTTAAGTTTGAGCGGGAGGTATTTGATGGCGTGTAGATCATCGCCGCGGGCCATGTGGATATGAAGGAGATAATCCTCGATCCATACCGCAGGATCTGTTGTGCCATCATATGATTCGATGTTCACGGGTTTGAAACCCTCAGGGACTTTATGATCCATTACTTCATCTGTGAAGCATAGTGGGTGTGCGGCGCCTCTGTATTGGGCTATATCACGACGCGGCTCAAATGAGCTTTGTCTATTGTGTTCGGCTCGGCCGGATTTATTATGTCCAGAGTGACGATCCCCGTCACGTGCCGTGGGGCGCCCACGCGATCCGTAGATCGATCTTGTTTGTATTGCCTTGTCCTCCAGTATCTCTCGCAGGTCTGGTGCATTTTCCCGTGCCTTAGTATGTTTTGAGCGGCGTCGGGGCACGGCTTGAGTGGAGGGCCGAGAGGCCTCTCTGTCACGACCACGAGGTGGCCGGTCGGCCATGTCATGCGCTGGTGATGTAGGTTTAGGTGCTTCCTGCTCTAATCGGGGTAGCAGCCTGCGCTTTGGGTAACTCTTGGAGGGGCGTTCGAGTCCATACTCTTCGGCCGCAAGGACTTCAGTCCATCTGTCGGCTAGAAAATCTTGATCAGCTCTAAGTTGTTGCTGCTTTTTCTTGAGGCTGCTTGCCGTGGCCATAAGCCTGCATTTAAAACGCTCTTGTTCGGCGGGATCCTCTGGCACGACGAATTCATCATCGTCGAGGCTTGCCTCGTCTTCGCAGGGAGGCATATAATTATCATCCTCAACCTCTCTGTCTGCCGCTCTCTCGTGAGGGCTGCCTCCTCCATCCTCCTGTGCTGAATCTTGCTGGAGGGGGTGTTCTTCAGCGCTATCCGGAGTATTATTATCTCTCGTGCCGGAATCACCGTTTTTGCTTTGGCGGGATTTAGAGCGGCACCGCTGACGCTGGCGCTTGGGTTGTTTCTTGGAGGTGTCATCCCCCGCTGTTCCATCGCCATCTCCATCTTTTGGAGTGTCCAGCATATATATGTCGTACGACGAGGTGGCCTTCCAGTGCCCTATAGGTGCTGGTTCTTGGTCGTCTCCTGCATCGTCGTCCATACCGTCGATGTCCTCGGAGTCGAAGTCGAGCATGTCAGTTAAGTCATCGATAGTGGCTACAAAGTGGGTGGTGGGTGGGCTTTGAGTTTCTTCATCGCCCGTATCCCAACCTTGCTGACCGTAGTCCGGCCAGGGCTCTCCTGATAAAGAGAGAGACTTTAGTGACTTCAGAATGTCGCCGAAGGGCGAGTGCAGAAAGATGTCCGCGGCAGTGAACCCCATGATCGGCGCCCAATCGGATTCGATCGGCAGGTGCGCGGGGGGCTCGGAATCTGGAGAGGAATCCGGCCCCTCGGCGTCACGGGCCTTGCGGAGTGCAGGGCTGGTGTTCGGCTCAATCGCCTTTGAGATCGCAGCCCCCAAGGCGGCGTCCAACCGCTCATCCTCGATCGGCGCAGCCGGCTCCGAATTAAGGGTCGGAACCGAAGCGTGTGCGGCCTCCAGGGCACTTTTTGGCGGCAGAGCTAGATCATGCCTGTCGGTGTCAAAACCGGCGGATCTCGGGTAGGGGTCCCGAACTGTGCATCTAGGCCGGATGGTAACAGGAGACAAGGTACACGAAGTTTACCCAGGTTCGGGCCCTCTCTATGTTGGTAAAACCCTACTCCTGCTTGATTAATATTGATGATATGGGTAGTACAAGAGTAGATCTACCATGAGATCAAGGAGGCTAAACCCTAGAAGCTAGCCTATGGTATGATTGTTGTATCATGAAGTTGTCCTACGGACTAGAACCCTCCGGTTTATATAGACACCGGATAGGTTTAGGGTTACACAGAGTCGGTTACAATGGTAGGAGATCTTGAATATCCGCATCGCCAAGCTTTCCCTCCACGCCAAGGAAAGTCTCATCCGGACACGGGACGAAGTCTTCGATCTTGTATCTTCATAGTCCTGGAGTCCGGCCGAAGGTATAGTCCGCCTATCCGAACACCCCCTAATCCAGGACTCCCTCAGTAGCCCCTGAACCAGGCTTCAATGACGACGAGTCCGGTGCGCAAATTGTCTTCGGCATTGCAAGGCGGGTTCCTCCTCCAAGTTCTTCAAGAAGATTTTAAACACGAAGGATAGTGTCCGGCTCTGCAAAATAAGTTTCCACATATTGCCATAGAGAGAATAATATTAACACAGATCTAATCTGCTGACGTATTCCGCAGCGTGACATCACTCTACGGCCAAGTCCTTTACTCGAATCGTTTTTACTTTTCCACCTCAGCACGTTTTGCGAGGCGGTTTCCTTGGCACGTCTTGTCAAAGCAGAGATCGTGTGCCCCTTTTTACGGGATTCTCATCAATACGGACGTGGGTAACCCAATCGTGCCTGTTAGCACGTTTCCTCGATTAAAGGCGAGTCCCAAACGGTTACAGGGGGGCTCTTGGTATTCAACCTCTTATATAGAGACCAAGGCCTTACTCCTTTTTACAACCTCAAACGAGTTCGCTCGTCGCCTCGAGTTCCAACACCCTAGGCTCTAGATTCCAGGCGCTTCGGACCTTCGACCATGTCCCGTTCTGACCTTCAAGGCCGATGGACGCCCTCCTCTGTCACGGAAGAGGACGTGCTAAAGTTGAGAGGCTAAGTTCCTGACCGGAGAAATTTCGCATAGGTTGCCTGCTCAAGGGCAGGCCATTCCCAGTCCCCAGCCTGGTGAGAGCGTGGTGTTCATGTCTCACTTCCTTCGAGGGTTAGGCTTCCCAATGGATCCCTTTGTGAGGGGGCTGCTGTTTTATTACAGGCTGGAATTCCATGACTTAGCTCTGGAGTCCATCCTCCATATTTCCTCATTCATCGTCATGTGTGAAGCATTCCTCCGTGTTACCCCTCACTTCGGATTATGGCTCAAGACTTTTAAAGTGGGGCCGAAGATGATCGAGGGACGTCACGCAGAGTGCGGAGGTGTTGTTATAAGCAAGAATGGTGATGCTCCATGGCCCGAGGGATCTTTTCAAGAGGAGCTCGGTTTGTGGCAATGAGAGTTGTTCTATATCACCGCTCCCAGGGGCACCAAGTGGGTGGCGCCTCCTGCCTTTCGCTCGGGTCCCCCGCCACGGCTAACGTCATGGGTCAGCAGAGGGTTAGATTGGGGGTTACCCAAAGACGTGCCCTTGTTGCAGGGCCGCATTAGGGATCTCTTAGAAGGAGACCTCAGCCTAGTCAAGGTGACGTAGGTCATGTTGATTCGCCGGATATTGCCTGGCAAATGTCGCTCCCTTCGCCTGTGGGAGTTTAATCCAGAGGGACCGCGGGCTCTCCAGAATTTCATGGGCGCAACGCCCGCAGAGATGTATGAACTATTCGTCGGATCACAAGCGATGTGTCCGGATTTGACCGAGGACGCAGGCCTAAGCTGCAATCGCCCGGATACTCAAGTAAGTAACCTTGTGCCCGGACATGCTATCCATATAATTGTCATAAACTTGCCCCTAAAAGAGTTGTCCTTCTAAACAGGAGTGGATAGCGAAGGCAAAGCTGATCAGGTGTCCGGCTCCCCTTCCCGAAACTAGGCCGGATCCCGTGCTTGTCAAGATGTTGAAGATAATGCCTTTGGAGGGAGGTAAGGGAAGAACAAGGGAACTATGGCCTCCTCGAAGGAGGCTGCTTCAGAGAGAGGAACCAACAATTCCTCTCCTAAGGGGAAGAAGAGGGCCGCCTCTGACGACCCGGAGTCCATGGCCTAGAAGCGGGGGGAAAATCCTCGTCAGAGGGTCCGACGCCGGGGAGTTCCTCGGCCGAACTACGCCCTCAAAGGGATCAGCCCTCCAGCGAGCCGTAAGTAGAGAAAGGTTTCCCTTTTGAGGTATGAGAGAAATCCTTGATTTATATCTGAGAAGATTAACCGAAATTTTACCTTGTAGCTCGGACCTCAGCCCTTCTCAGTAGAGCTCGTCTTCAGGGGATCTTCTTCCGAAGGTGATGGAGAGCGGGACGCCTCCCCCTGCCGTACCGCCTAGCGAGGCGGGCGACGCTGAGGTGTCGTCACGGAGGGTTCCTCCGAATCTGGTAGGGGCGGAAGATAGCCATATGGCCCCCCAAGATTCTCCGCGTCCGGCCTTCGAAAGAGGCCATAGGACAAGTCCGGCACCGTCTGGTGCTTGGCCGGAGGAGCTAAAGATTCTGCTGGGGTGAGCTTCTATCTCAGAGAAGCACCGTGCATTGATGGGCACGGTGATTGAAAGGATTTCATCCGCAGAAAGCGGATTGCATGAAGCCGTCAAAAGTTTACTAATGGGTTTTGAGGTACGTTAGATAATGTACACTTTTGTCAGTTGCGCATAAGTAAGTTGCGCCCTGTGTAGATAGTAGCCCCTGAGACTCTGCACGTTGTCAAGAAATGACGGCACGCAGAGGATCATAATCCCAGGTGTAAGGTGTCGCCTTTGAATGTAGGTGGCGAGGTGTCCAGAATCGAGCCGAACTGATGATTTTGCTGAACTAAAGCGGCAACTGGACGTGGCAGATGCCGACATCGCGCTTGTCAACAAGTGGCTTGATGAGGCTCAAGGTATGTAATTCCTCGGGCAGCATCAGGTAAGAGGAGCTTTATGCCATTATCTTATAGTGTGTGTGCTTGACGCAGATGGTGCAGCCGCCGTGGAGAATCTTAGGGCAGAACTTGCCCGAGCCAAGGAACAAGCCCAAAAGAGCGATGCGGCTGCCCAGAAAGCTCTTGAAGAGCTGAGAGCCGAACAGGCTGCTCACTGCCGAAGCAAGGAGGAGATGGCCAAGATGACCGTGAAGTTAAAGCGCGCTGCTGACCGTTGCAAGATTCTTGAAGAAGAAGACCGGGCAAGGCAGACAGACTTGGAGAAGGTCGTTGCTGATGCCAAGGACGCTCGCTCTGCGATGAGAGCTGCGAAGGAAGAGCTGCGTCAGGCCGAACAGATTGCAGCTGGAAAGCCCTTTATGCTGCGGAGGAAGTTTTGCGATCCGAAGTTTGCTCTGTTAGACCGGATGTGGAGTGTGGAGGACACCTATCTGGATTTGGCAGCAAGTGCTGCTGATGCGACCGAACACTTTCGAGATCTAAAAGATCGCGAAGTGGAAAAGCTTTTCTGGTCGTAGTTCCACAATCCAGAGCGTCCACGGGCAGTGGACGATCGCCTGGCTCAATGGGCCGAACTGAATAGGTTGTACGCACTCGCCGTGAAGTACGTCATGGGTCATCTATTGCCGGGGAGATCAGAGTCGAAGAGTTATTTCAGCTTGGTGCAGCAATTCCTTGACGCGGTGCCGCTTATCAATGCGATGAAGAGGTCAGCATGCATAGAGGGCGCACGGATGGCTCTTGCTCGTGTCAAGACACACTGGCCAGAGATGGAGACCACCGTTGTTGTGTCCCGAGATTTGGACAAAAGCCGAGTACCCTCCGAGCACTATTTTCAGGAAGTCCTTGAGGGCGCTCGTGTAATAGAGATGCAGTTCTCAAAGGATGCTATGTTATGATAGCATATGTAATTATAAAGCAATATTTTGATAAATTGTAGTGGCCTTTTATACTTGTGCCTTCAAGTATTGGGAACACCTCCTATGCGGCCGTTTTAAGATATATATACAAAATCTGAAAGATGGCAGTCGTTGGCTTCAGCCCCCACGCACATAGTGCGGGGGTGCTCGCAGAAGACGCATTTTCACACTTAATCCAACGTCTTGGTCCTACAAAGGAGGTGATAGCGCAGCGGGCCAGGCAACCGCACTATAATGCTTTAACACTTTCACTTAGCCATAGGAGCTTGACAGGGGGACTATTTAGGTAGCCCTTTGGTGGCGACTGCGCTCGCCCGAGTTCGGGGCGCGTATGTGCCTGGCCGGGAAACGGCCCTTCGTTAAAGCGGAGGAATCCTATATATTCCAGTAGGTCATCGAGTGGCTGACCAGTCTCACGCTACATCATGACAGTCAGTTTTCGGCTTTCTCTACTGAGGTGCTCGCTTGGCCTAACCGGGGCACAATCGCAGTAGTTCTCCTGGTGCTACCTTAGCCGATAGAGCGGAACGTAAGGTAGCCGAACTCAGGAGCCGGGCAACCCAACATTTGACCAAAGATATGATTCGGAGCTGATGCATATAATGCCAAAACTCGCAACGCCGAACACTCCCTAAGGTGTTCGGTCTTTATAAGTGCAGGCAAAACAACACTCTTTATTAAAAAGCCCCTAGTGTCCAGGTACGCGCAAAAATTCTGACGTGGCCACATGCCAAGACGCCAGCCTCCTCCTAGGTTATAGCAGAGAAAACCAGGGGATATGTGGCAACAAGAGACAGTAAAAAGGTTTACGCAGGGTCTTAATCTGAAAAGAATCCTTAGGACGGGTCCCTACTGTAGGTCTGCGACTGTGTCTCTGTTGTGCCGTATCCTGGACGGGCGCCGCACAACGTTCATCTGTAAAAGAGAGGAACTGAGTTGAAAATGGGTCGTGCCGAACAAGGATTTTAAAATAAACAAAGTATAAAGTAAAATATATAACATTGAGCTTTATTGTCTCTTATTGTATATGTATGGAGCCCCTAGTGCAGAGGTATATGTCCACTAAGCCTGCCTCAATGATAATTTTGTACCGAACTCGTCTATCCGCGTTCGTGGTCTTTAAGGACCTATTCCGAAGTTTTTGGCTGGTGAAGCCATTCTACTGTGGGTCTGTTAAAGCGGTCGCACAGTCCTCCGCTTGGGGGAGGCATACCTCAGTGCTTCCCCTTTAAAGAGATGATGCCTCATGGACCGGGCATTTTAAGCGTTAGAGATGCATAATGTGGTATTGCGTTAAAGCGGGCGAAAGCTTCGCGACCTAGTAGTGCTTGATAGCGACTTGAGAATGGGACGATGTGGAAAATTAGCTTTTCACGACGGAAGTTATCGGGGTAGCCGAATGTAACTTCAAGCCGGATAAAACCCATGCACCGGGTGTCCGGACCTGGCGTTACCCCTTGAAAGGAGGTTTTGCTGTGACAGATTCTTGTTGGGTCTATCCCCATGCGAAGGATTGTGTCCTGATATACCAGGTTTAGTCCACTGCCACCGTCCATAAGGACATTTGAAAACTTGAGTCCGCCGATTATTGGATCGAGTACCAAGGCAGACCAACCTACGTTCCTGATACTTCTAGAATAGTCCAGTTGATCGAAGATGATTGGTTTTGACAACCAGTGGCGGGACCCCTCTGAGATAGGTCGTGTGGTGCGTACCTTTATGGGCGCTGCATGTTTTGTTATGTGAAGTAAGTTTACTGTCTTTACTTCTTGTGGGAAGTTCTTTTGTTTCCTGGTGCTCTGCTTTTGGGGTTCATCTTCGTCCTCACTTGGTGTTTCGAGCCCCTTGTGTTCGGCGTTGAGTCTGCCGGATTGTTTGAAAACCCAACAATCTCTGTGGGTATGGTTAGCAGGCCTCCCGGGAGTACTGTGTATTTGACATATCCTGTCCAGGATTTTGTTTAAGTTGGATGGATCATCCCTGTTATCCTGGAGGGGCGGCTTTGTCTGATTCTGTCGTGAGCTTTTGAATCCGGCATTGACTGTCGTGCTCTTCGGACTTTTTTCCTTAGTCCGGTGACGGTCCTTATTATGTCACGGTTTTCCGTTTCCATCCCTAGTTTCGGATGTATTTGGGTCGCTGGTGCTGCATCTTGCCAACCAGTTGTCCTCTCCCGCACAAAAGCGGGTCATGAGGCTTGTCAGTGCGGCCATTGTTCTTGGCTTTTCTTGGCCGAGGTGTCTGGCGAGCCATTCATCTCAGACGTTATGCCTGAAAGCTGCTAAGGCTTCGGCGTCCGGACAGTCGACTATCTGATTCTTTTTAGTGAGGAATCTATTCCAGAACTGCCGAGCTGATTCTCTGGGATGTCGAGTTATGTGACAAAGATCGTCTGCATCCGGAGGGCGGACATAGGTCCCTTGAAAATTTGCTCGGAAAGCGTCCTCGAGCTCTTCCCAACTTCCAATTGTGTTTTCAGGAAGGCTTTTAAGCCAAAGCCGGGCTGGCCCTTTAAGCTTAAGGGGTAATTATTTTATGGCGTGGAGGTCATCTCCTCTAGCCATATGTATGTGGAGGATATAATCCTCAATCCAGACTCCAGGGTATGTTGTTCCATCATATGCCTCTATGTTTACGGGTTTGAATCCCTCTTGAAATTCATAGTCCAGGACCTCATCGGTGAAACATAGGGGGGGTGCGGCGCCCCTGTATTTGGGTGTGCCAGATTCTGATGATGGCTTTATTGCATTGCTTATGAGAGCTTGCTTTCTTGGCCCGTAAATGGACCTTACTGGGCCATTATGCGAATCCTTGAGTGGGTCGCATGCCGTTTTGAGTGTGGCGCCGCTTGCCGCTTTATGCTGGCCATGGGGTCGTCTGTCCGACCGTGTGGCCTTCTTATTTTTTGAATGCGAGGGCTCTAGGGCCTCTTCGTCGAATTCGGGCAGTAGCTTTCTCTTCGGATAGCTTTTAGTGCGGCGACTGTCGCCGTATTTATCTGCGCTGTTGATTACTTTACTCCATATGATCCTGAGTGCATCTTCTGCAGTCTTGAGCTTCCGCTTTTGTTTTTTCAGGCTGCGTGCAGTTGCAATGGGCCTCTTCTGGAGGTTCTTCTTCTCCACGGGTTTATCTGGCGTAAGGTTGTCCGGAATGCCATTTTCGCCAGGGGAGGGATGCTCGGTTTCTTCATCCGGGATGCCCTGTTCAGACGGTTGCTCTAGGGCATGCTAGTCGCCTGCTGGCTCGTCCTGCTCTATGGCTGGGTCTGTGTTGAGGCGGGGCTTGGGTCAGCATTTGTGCCGACGCTTTGATTGTTTTTCGAGGATTGATCCTTTGTTCTATCCCCGTTTTCCTCGTGGTCACTACCTTTAGGGGTATCCACCATGTACACATCATGAGGTGAGGTGGCCGTCCAATGCCCTATAGCCGTTGGTTCATATGTGTCTCCTGCATCGTCGTCCGTACCGTCGATGTCTTCAGAGTCGAAGTTGAGCATGTCGTTTAAATTGTCGACAGTGGCTACCAAGTGGGTGGTGGGTGGGCTTTGAATTTCTTCATCGTCCATATCCCATCCTTGCCGACCGTAGTCTGGCCAGGGCTCTCTTGATAAAGAGAGAGACTTTAGAGAATTCAGGATGTCGCCGAAGGGCGAGTGCTGAAATATGTCCGCGGCGGTGAACTCCATTATCGGCGCCTAATAGGATTCGATTGGCAGGGGCGCGGGGGGTTCGGAGTACGGAGTGGGATCCGGATCCTCGGAGTCACGGGTCATGCCGAGTGCGGGGCTGGCGTTCGGCTTGATCGCCTTTGAGATAGCAACCCCCGAGGTGACGTCCAACCGCTTATCCTCGATTGGCGCAATAGGCTCCGAATTAAGGGTCGGAACCGGTGCGTGTGCGGCCTCCAGGGCACTGTTCGGCGGCAGAGCTAGATCATGCCCCTCGAGACAGTGCGACGCGCCTGGCTGTGGCTCGAATCCGTCGAAGATCAAATCCCCGCGGATATCTGCCGTGTAGTTTAAGTTTCCAAACCTGACCTGATGGCCAGGGGCGTAGCTTTCGATCTGCTCCAGGTGGCCAAGCGAATTGGCCCGCAGTGCGAAGCCGCCGAAGACGAAGATCTGTCCGGGGAGATAGCCTCACCCTGGACCGCCTCGTTATTGATGATCGAAGGAGCCATCGGGCCTAGAAGTGATGACACAGAGGAACTCTCAATGAAAGCACCAATGTCGGTGTCAAAACCGGCGGATCTCGGGTAGGGGGTCCCGAACTGTGCGTCTAGGCTGGATGGTAACAGGAGACAAGGTACACGAAGTTTACCCAGGTTCGGGCCCTCTCGATGGAGGTAAAACCCTACTCCTGCTTGATTAATATTGATGATATGGGTAGTACAAGAGTAGATCTACCACGAGATCAAGGAGGCTAAACCCTAGAAGCTAGCCTATGGTATGATTGTTGTATCATGAAGTTGTCCTACGGACTAGAACCCTCCGGTTTACATAGACACCGGATAGGGTTAGGGTTACACAGAGTCGGTTACAATAGTAGGAGATCTTGAATATCCGCATCGCCAAGCTTGCCTTCCACGCCAAGGAAAGTCCCATCCAGACACGGGACGAAGTCTTCGATCTTGTATCTTCATAGTCCTGGAGTCCGGCCGAAGGTATAGTCCGGCTATCCGAACACCCCCTAATCCAGGACTCCCTCAATGCCCATCGGGACAGTGCAGCGAGCTCGGCTGTGGCTCGAATCCGTCGAAGATCAAGTCCCCACGGATGTCAGCCGTGTAGTTTAAACTTCCAAATCTGACCTGATGGCCAGGGGCGTAGCTTTCAATCTGCTCCAGATGGCCAAGCGAATTGGCCCGCAGTGCGAAGCCGCCGAAGACGAAGATCTGTCCGGGGAGAAAAGTCTCACCCTGGACTACATTGTTGTTGATGATTGAAGGAGTCATCGGGCCTAAAAGCGACGACACAGAGGAACTCTCAATGAAAGCACCAATGTCGGTGTCAAAACCGGCGGATCTCGGGTAGGGGGTCCCGAACTGTGCGTCTAGGCCGGATAGTAACAGGAGACAAGGTACACGAAGTTTACCCAGGTTCGGGCCCTCTCGATGGAGGTAAAACCCTACTCCTGCTTGATTAATATTGATGATATGGGTAGTACAAGAGTAGATCTACCACGAGATCAAGGAGGCTAAACCCTAGAAGCTAGCCTATGGTATAATTGTTGTATCATGAAGTTGTCCTACGGACTAGAACCCTCCGGTTTACATAGACACCGGATAGGGTTAGGGTTACACAGAGTCGGTTACAATGGTAGGAGATCTTGAATATCCGCATCGCCAAGCTTGCCTTCCACGCCAAGGAAAGTCCCATCCGGACACGGGACGAAGTCTTCGATCTTGTATCTTCATAGTCCTGGAGTCCGGCCGAAGGTATAGTCCGGCTATCCGAACACCCCCTAATCCAGGACTCCCTCAATTCCCATCGGGACAGTGCAGCACGCTCGGCTGTGGCTCGAATCCGTCGAAGATCAAGTCCCCACGGATGTCAGCCGTGTAGTTTAAACTTCCAAATCTGACCTGATGGCCAGGGGCGTAGCTTTCGATCTGCTCCAGATGGCCAAGTGAATTGGCCCGCAGTGCGAAGCCGCCGAAGACGAAGATCTGTCCGGGGAGAAAAGTCTCACCCTGGACTACATTGTTGTTGATGATTGAAGGAGTCATCGGGCCTAAAAGCGACGACACAGAGGAACTCTCAATGAAAGCACCAATGTCGGTGTCAAAACCGGCGGATCTTGGGTAGGGGGTCCTGAACTGTGCGTCTAGGCGGATGGTAACAGGAGACAAGGGACACGAAGTTTTACCCAGGTTCGGGCCCTCTCGATGGAGGTAAAACCCTATGTCATGCTTGATTAATATTGATGATATGGGTAGTACAAGAGTAGATCTACCACGAGATCAAGGAGGCTAAACCCTAGAAGCTAGCCTATGGTATGATTGTTGTATCATGAAGTTGTCCTACAGACTAGAACCCTCCGATTTATATAGACACCGGATAGGGTTAGGGTTACACAGAGTCGGTTACAATGGTAGGAGATCTTGAATATCCGCATCGCCAAGCTTGCCTTCCACGCCAAGAAAAGTCCTATCCGGACACGGGACGAAGTCTTCAATCTTGTATCTTCATAGTCCAGGAGTCCGGCTGAAGGTATAGTCCGGCTACCCGGACACCCCCTAATCCAGGACTCCCTCACCCGTGCCATGGCGGATCTGAAGGTGCAAACCGGACAAAGCTACTTCGCAACCAATGTTTGCTTTCAACTAGCCACTACGATTTGCTACGGACAAGAAAAGTACAGTAAACAAATTACAATCTATTTTCTGGGTGAGATCAATAACTTAAGCACATATGGAAGAGTATCACCTCTTTTGCGACGCCGTGTAGGCCTATGCTGATACGTTGAGGGTGCTGCGGGTGCGATGGCTGTCGGCGGCGGGGAAGAAGACTTTAGACGGCACTCGGCCGGGTCGGGGGATATATCCTGTTGCCGTGGACGAGGCGGTCGTAGGAGCGGCAACGACAAGGTGGACGACGGCGCCAATGAAGTGAGAGGAGGCGATGAAAGGATCCTGATCTAGCATCGTGGATGAGAGACGTCCATCTCTTGCAGTGGACGACGGGGTAGGGGTAGCGGCTCCGGCAAGGTGGAGGATGGGGTGGCGGACGGAGGAGGCTGGCCGCAATGCGGAGGTTGTTGCGCCGCCGACGGTGTATGAATGGGGAAATGGAGGGGAGGGGGGATCTCAAACTTTGGGATGCGCTTCTCTGAAATGGGGGAAAGTTACAAACTTATCACCCGTTTAAAATTTCGGACATCGCATCGGTTGGGGATAGGACGGTAATCTCACATCTCCCAAATATTTGCCGGTAACTATTTCGGGCGAGGAGAGGGTGTTTTGACGCCCACGGTTGGCGCCCACGGTGTATGAACAGGGCTGACAGGTAGGGCGGTTGTGTCATGTCTGATGGAAGTTACACATCTGTCCCTATTTAAAATATTAGCCTACATCGATTTCGGACGAGGAGAGTTTGTTTTGCCGCCCACCGTGTATGAATGGGGAAATGGAGGAAGAGACACATGTCTTCCGGACAAGCTTGAATCAAATGTGTTTTGCCACCCACGTTTGGCGCCCACCGTGTCTAAATGGGCTCAGAGGCTGTCGTGTCACGTCTGATTGAAGTTACTAGTCTACCCCTATCGACAGCAGTGTAAATCCGGTCGATAAGGATGTCAAGTGTCAGGGGTAGACAGTAATTTCCATCTTGCAAACACTTGCTTCGGGCAGCCCACAAATTATAGTGGGTGTTTAGCCACTTCGTTCAAAACTTGGGAGAATTAGCATTCACGTTTGCCCTGGAACCTGGCAAACTAAATTCAAATCCAATTTGTATTCGATTACGAATATCCACAGATAATTATACGTTTTGTTATTTATTTCTTCAAAACCACAACAAAGATTTATTCCACCTTTATATATGATTATGATTTAGAAATGCCGTGATCTTCGAATTCAGTAGGTTGGATACACTCTGAGTCAAACAGTTATTTCATCCAATACAATATGCTCACACGAAAAACAGTTCACCTTATGTCAATCATACAAGTATTGAGGATTACCTCGCCTAAAAAATTCGGATCATTACAACACATGGACAACATAGGGGGTCTTGCAACATAATCCATTCAGAGACATGACACAACATGCAAGTACAATAATCTAATGACAATTTCAACTGGTATCTAAAGAAGAACCGGTATTGCCTTGGGCTTCAGATTGCAGAAACAGCAGGACCTCCTCCGTCTTCAAATGCAACATTCTTACTTCCTCCAATTCTTGGGTTGCTTGCATAATGCGTGCCGCTAATTCCGTAATTTCCAGCCTCAAGATAAAGATTACCTCATTCATGGCAGCCACACCATCTCTTTCTGCCTCTAGTAGAGCCTCAAGAACTATAATATCTGTGCTCAGACTGCTCTCCGGGGGTGTTGCCTCTGAACTGCTACCATCTGGTAACATGGATGGCGCACTGCTTCCACAAATAGATTCTGGGTTTGTACATTGTGTCCTAGTGTGAACGGCATCCTGAAAGGTTTCCGCTGGACATCAGTAAGAGATAGTTATCGTATGATCCAGGCAGTTAGCTTACATGGTAAAAGACGGATGAATTATTGTCGAGCATGGAAAACTATATTAAAATGGTTCGAAGCAGCATCAGCCGAAAAGAAATTAAAATGGTAAGATGAAACTAGGGATGTGTAGCGACCAGACCTCAAACAGTCTGATCTCTGTGCATCAGTGTCATCCCTGGATTAGTAATGCTAACACGCACAGTACTTGAATGATTTATAACAGAGTAGCAATCACACACTTATTACATCGAGTGTCTCAAAAGAGAACTTATTACAAATAATATGGCTTAAGGCCATCTAATAACGATAACAGCGGAAGGCTTGGTAGATAAGCGAGTCCATCAACTCCAACGGCATCACTGAGTATAGAACCATGACCTAAAGGCACCTTACTCGTCGTTTGAAAAAGTCTGCAACATGAACGTTGCAGCCCAAAACCGGGTCAGCACATGGAATATGCTGGCAATGTAACACATAGAGAGTAATGAACAGAAATAGGCTAATCTACATGAATATATGGCTGGCGGAAAGCTCTATGGTTACAATTTTGCGTAAAGCCAGTTTTTCCCTACTGCAAAGGAATAAATTTTATTTAACAATCATGGTGGTTGTTAAACATTGAGAGCGTAGCCACCCTCTTAATCCCAATTAAGCATCATCATTAAAACCCCAAAAAATTAATTAAAGTCACATGATGAGATTCATATGATAATCCAAGTACTAGATACTTAAGACTGCCGATAACTTGGGACACGGCTAGCCATGATTAGTTTATACACTCTGCAGATGTTTGTGCACTTTTCCCCACAAGACTCGATCTCCTCCGTTGGATTTCCCACACTACATGATGTTTGAGAAACGGATGACCGAGACATAGTCTTTCAGAAGCACTAGCACCTTAGGATCGGGTAGACAGTTACACCTACTTTCCCCTACATCTGCTAGTCTACCACTGTAAGAGTTCGCATGACTTAATCAACTATGCTAGAGCCCATAGTAGCTTGTGGCTGCACACGGAAGTTTCTAGTATGAATAATCTCATGATCCCTCTGAGCCTGGGTGGCGGTCCATAAAAAAACAGGCAATCGCTGGAATACCCAGGTGCCTCAATTCTCCCAGATGTGTATTAAAGTTGCCACCTTAAATAAGCCATTAATTAACAATCTCACATCTTTCATGGATACACTCACCCAATCCACGTCTACTAGCATAGCATGGCAATATAAGCAAACGTAGAAGTAACTCCCAAGGGTTTGATAATAAAACAGGTAATAGGTACTACCTCATCTACTTTCCCGAAACCCACAATTTAATTAGATCCTAATCATGCAATGTTTGAGGATTGATCTAATGCAATAAAACTGGGTAGTGAAGAGGTATGATCAAAGTGTTACTTGCCTTGCTGATGATCCGTGAAACCTAGAGATTCGAAGTAGCAAGCGGCGCACTCCGGGTACTCTAACACAAACAAACAAACAAGCATACAATAAGTACTCATCTAATGCATAGGTAAAACTCAAATAAGAGATCTAACCAGAAAGTTCAACGTAAGAACGCCGGTTTGCAAAAAGAATCAAATCAAACGAAGCGACGAAAGTCAAACGGCAAAAGAAACAAACTTCATTTACTTAATCTGGATCTAAGTCAAATTTTAAAGAAGCAAAAACTTGTTTGAGTTGGTTAAACGGAAAAAGGGTTTTGACATGAAACTCTAGGCACTTGAATCGCCTGATTCCGATAAACGAGCGAAAAGTTATACTAAAACGAAAATTGGATCAGAAATCACGATCAGAAATAATCGCGGAAAATCTGAGAAAAAGAAAAACGACAAAAAGGCTAACGAACGAGCGTTCGCTGTCTGCGGCTAAACGACGAAAACCGTTCGTTAAAACGAACATATGGACGAACGTCCGCTAAATAAACTAAACCGGGAAAAAAATAAACCGATCTAAACAAAACAAAACGAGGTTTTTATTAAAAAAACGGGCGGTTGACCGGTGAAGACCGGTGGCGACGGCGGCTACCTTCGGCGGCGGCGAACTCTGGCGGGGCGGAGGGGGTAGGCGACGAGGTGGCGGGGCCGCAGCGGTTGGCGAGGCGGCGGCGGCGGCAGCGGCGGCGGCGGCTAGGGGTGGTGGCGGCTAGGGTTAGGGTGGCGCTGGGCGGCTCGGGCTGGGCTCCCCGGCTTATTAAGTCCGGCCGGGCTAGAATCTGGGTCGGGTACGGCCCGGCTAGGTCGGTTCATTTTTTTTTAAATAGTTTCGTGCAGAAAAACAAATAAAAGAAATACTAATAGAACTCCAAAAATCCCGAAATAAATTTTCCCCGACTTCTAAAATCAAGCCGGACAAGGTGAACATTTATTTGGGGCCTAAATGCAATTCTGAGAAACACGTATTTTTCCTAAATTCAAATAAAACAGCGAAAAACTCCAAAATAAAATCTTATTTGATTTTTTTTTTATGAAATCCTCAAGATTTCTTTATTTTGGGAAAGTCATTTTATTCCCTCTCACTTATTTTTATAATTGAAATAATTGAAGATAAAATAAATAAAATCAAATGATCCTATTTTCAAATTTTGAGAAAACCCAAATATGAAAATAACGAAATCCCCAAGTCTCTCCTTGGGTCCTTGAGTTGCGTAGGATTTCTAGGATCAAGCAAAAATGCAAATAAAATATGATATGCAATGATAATCTATGTATAACATTCAAAATTGAAAATTTGGGATGTTACAAACCTACCCCCCTTAAGATGAATCTCGCCCTCGAGATTCGGGTTGGCTAGAAAATAGGTGAGGGTGGTCCTTCAGCAGATCTTACTCTCGCTCCCAGATGGCTTCATCCTCGGTGTGGTGGCTCCACTAAACTTTACAAAACTTGATAACCTTGTTGTGGGTGACTCGGCTGGCATAATCGAGAATCTTAACTGGTTTCTCCTCATAGGTCAAATCACTATCCAACTGAATCGCTTCCAATGGCACTGTATCTCTTAGCGGTATATCAGCCATCTCTGCGTGGCACTTTTTCAACTGGGAAACGTGGAACACGTCGTGAACTCCTGACAATCCTTCGGGCAACTCCAACTTGTAAGCAACTTCTCCCATACGCTCCAAAACTTTGTATGGTCCCACAAAACGTGGCGCTAATTTTTCCTTAACTCCAAAGCGCTTAACTCCTCGAAGCGAGGATACACGAAGATAAACTCTGTCTCCGACTTCGTAAACTGTCTCCTTGCGTTTAGAATCTGCATAGCTCTTTTGCCTGGACTGGGCTACCTTGAGCCTATCGTGAATCAACTTTACCTTCTGTTCAGACTCCTTAATCAAATCCGGTCCAAACAACTGGCGGTCTCAAACTTCATCCCACAACAGCGGGGTTCTGCTCCTCCTTCCGTACAAGGCTTCAAAAGGGGCCATCTTCAAACTGGATTGGTAACTGTTGTTGTAAGAGAACTCTACATACGGAAAATTGTCGTCCCAACTAGATCCATAATCTAGCGCACAAGCTCTCAGCATATCCTCCAAAATCTGATTGACTCTCTCGGTTTGTCCATCTGTCTGCGGATGAAAAGTTGTACTGAACTCTAGTCTAGTACCCAAAGTTTTGTGCAACTGATTCCAGAACTTTGAGGTAAACTGGGTTCCCCTATCTGATACAATGCTCCTCGGAACTCCATGCAGACATACGTTCCTGGTCATGTATATCTTAGCCAACTTGGCACTGCTGTAAGTAGTCTTCACTGGGATGAAATGAGCTACCTTCGTCAAACGATCGACTACAACCCATATCGAGTCATAGCCTGAATGGGTTCTGGGTAATCCCGTGATAAAATCCATGCCTAGCTTATCCCACTTCCATTCGGGTATCGGCTATGGCTGTAGCAATCCTGCCGGCTTCTGATGCTCTGCCTTTACTCTCTGACATACATCACAAACTGCTACATACTCCGCAATATCTTTCTTCATTCCGGTCCACCAGAAAATATCCTTCAAATCCAAATACATCTCGGTATTTCCTAGGTGAATCGAGTATGGTGATTCATGGGCCTCTTGCAAAATCAACTTCCTGATCTCCGGGTCATTGGGCACATAAACGCGGTCCTCAAACCATAAGGAATTGTATTCATCCTCACGAAATCCTTTAGCTTTTCCCTTGCTCATTTTCTCTTTAATAGAGGCAATCTCCTTGTCAGTCTTCTGAGCTTCTCTGATCTTATCCATCAGAGTAGACTGAATCTCCAATGATGCTACATAGCCTCTCAGAACTATCTCCAAACATAGCTCACGAAGATCCTCGGCTAACTCCTTTGGTAAATCTCCGGTCATGAGTGTGTTGACATGGCTCTTGCGGCTCAACGCATCGGCTACTACGTTAGGCTTTCTGGGATGATAATGCAATCTCATGTCATAATCCTTGATGAGCTCCAACCATCTTTTTCGCCTGAGATTCAACTCCTTCTGTGTGAATATGTACTTCAAACTCTTGTGATCCGTGTACACCTCACAATGGTTTCCGATGAGAAAAATGTCTCCACGTCTTTAAGGCGTGCAGTACGGCTGCTAACTTCAAGTCGTCTGTAGCATAATTCAACTCATGGGGCTTAGGCTGTCGTGAAGCATACAAAACAACTCTTCCCTCCTGCATAAGCACTTCTCCAAGTCCTCGACGTGAAGCGTCGCAATACACCTCATAATCCTTGCGCTGATGTGGCACAATCAACACTGGCGAGGTAACCAAACGTTTCTTCAACTCCTGGAAACTGGCCTCACATTCCTCACTGTCGGTGTACTAAAGTAGGGGTACCTTAGTACCCCGAACTTGTGCACGGACAGTCGCAGCCCCCCCCCCCCCGCGGCAAGGCTGGCCAGGGGAACGCCAAAACCTTCTATGGCCCTGTTTTGGCCATTCAAGAACAAAGTACGAAGGCAAGACCCCGGCAAGAGGCGCTTGCCGGGCCAGAGAGACAAGGCCCCGGCAAGAGGAGCTTGCCGGGACAACCAAGCAGAAGCACAAGAGACCCCCGCGGGAGGAGCTCGCCGGGGAGGCCCACCAGGGCAACTCAGGGAAAACTCGCCCCGGTGCACCGTGCGCCCCGGCAAGGCCCGGCGAACGGCAAGTACCCGGGCGCGGCAAGACAGCAGTCGCGGCAAGCCATTTGCCGCGACAAGCCACCACCTCAGGACTGCGCTCCAGCTCACCCGCCCATGCGTCGCTTTGGGGCTTCCCCAGAGGCACGTGGCGGGGCACCGCGCAGCCAGAGGCATGCGATGGCATGCAACGCTGACAAGGCCGCTCTCGTGGCAAACGGGGGCGCCCCTAACGGTCCGCCTCAGCACTGTCCGGGCGACCCAGACGGGCATTTAATGCACTTGTCCCCCGCCGTCAGAGTTAGGTGCGGTAGCACTGTGCAGCCACTGTGCACATAGCTCTTTTCCATTTTTACCCTCACCTACGCTGCCACCTGTGGGCAATCCCTTGGCATATAAAAGGAGACCCCATGCGCACGTAGGGGGGAGGAGGAACCCATTTGCGTCCAGCCTCGCAAGCAGCTCGAGTGTACTGTAGCATCTCGCGCTTTCGAGCAAGAACCCAAATCAACCAGACAAGCAGCAGTAGGGTTTTACGCACCAGTGCGGCCCGAAGCTGGGTAAAATCGTTGTGTGCGTGTGTCGCCTCGATCTGCTCTTTGTGCAGCCTCCGCTCCCCGCTGAACCGAGAAGGGGCTCTGTCCCCATAGGTGTTCGAGGAGGCCGATTCCCCCCCCCCCCCGACATCTTTGGCGCGCCAGGTAGGGGGTGTCGAGGTTGTGCGAACCTGATCCGGCGTCAGCACAGGCTAGATCTCCATCGCCTTCATCGACATGCCACCAAAGAAGAAGGCTCCGGAGGTGGCCGCTCCGTCCGCTTCGAACTCGCCGCCCCCGGAGCAAGCGGGTGGCGGGAACGGCGCCGGCGACGGGGCAAGCGTCGTCGAGCCAGCCCATGACGCCACGGCACCCAAACCTGCGCCGAGGCTCCTCGGCGCAGGCAAGCCCTGGTCGTACCAGGCAACCTTTCGCTCTATTCCATGGAGCGGAGGCAGTTAGTCCCACGGCTCCAGCGTACGGCCCGCCTCGAGTGCTCGCTCACGCTGGGCTCGAGCGAGAGCAGCTGCGTCGAGATGACGCGCTGCTCCTCGAGGAGGACCGTCTTCAGGCCGTTGTGCGAGCTGCTCGCTACCAGCAAGCTTTGCGCCGCTTTTATAGCCACAAGGTCGGTGCCAGAAGTCCCGGGAATGTGGGAAGGCCCTTACCGGGTGAAACGAGTCGATAGGCCTGGCGCTGTCCGCCTTGAGACCGAAGATACCACTCCGGAGAGCGACTCCTGGAACATTGGGCATCTTCGTAAGTTTCGCCCGTAAGGCGCGGTTGTCGGGCCCTGTCCGGCAACCAACCTTGTGCACAAAGTCTTGCCGCTGTTGCATGTGATCCTTTGTGCAGAGCCAGGCGCAGCCCCTGCGCGCAGATTGGGTTCATGTGCCCCGCACCCTTTGTCGATCTCATGCTCTTTATTCTTTGCATGCATTATCTGACACTCTGTGCAGCACTGGCCCCCGGTAAGCAACGGCGAGCCCCGTGCCACGCCTTGCCGGAAGGCGACCTTGCCGGGCGGCGAGCCGCGGAAAAGATAAGTCGCTAAAGCTTGAGCATTCAAGTTCCTAAATTTTAAGGTTATCTTCCTCGAACGACCGTGCTTTGTATGGAGAACCTGTGCGCGGAGGGACCAGCTCGTGGCTAGTTGCGCCCTTACTTCGTTTCGAGTCCGCTCAACGACTTAAGTGTTCTACAACCAGAGTAGCATCCTTACTTTGTTTCGAGCTCGCGCAACAACTTAAGTGTGCTGCGACTGCAGTCGCGACACTTACTTTGCTTTGAGCCTGCTCAACAACTTAAGTGAGCTACAGCTGGCCGCGACGAGGTTTCTTGCCGGCTACGGCGTCGCTGGCGGGCTACTGATGTCCCGCACTCAGAGCCTGCGGCAGGGCGGAGGCCTACGCCGGCAAGTCCCCAGAAACGTAGGGTAAAAGCATACAAAGCACGGAGTCAAGTAGAGGAAATAACAGTGCAGTTACTACCTAAGATAGAGTTATATTACAAAAGCAAGCTTGTCGCGGCCCTAATGAATCGTCCTCATGACTTGGCCAGCAGCGACAAGAAAAGGAAAGGGGGGGCGGCCTAGTCCACGCGGTCGCCCTCGATCCTCTTGATCCCGACAACCCTCTCCACTATGGGCGCGACGAGGGCCTTGATCTCCTCAAGGTCGGCCTCCGCCGGCAGGGGCTTGAGGACGTTGGTGAGCCTGATGTTGGGGTTGCGGAAGGCGACCTTCACCAACACCTTCTCGAGGGCCCCGGCGACGGCTTCGCGCGTCTCGTCAGCTAGCTGCTCTGGGATCTCGTTCCGGAGATGCTGGAGGGCCGCCACCGCGCCCTTAAAGAACAAAGTGAGCTTGGCGCTGGGTGGGACGTTCTCGTCGGCGGGATACTCGTGGCCCTCCATCCCCAGCAGTGTCAGCTCCTTGTCAATGGAGGTGGCGATGTCCACGAGGCCCTCGGTCCACTGCTCCACCGCCGCCCTGAACTCGTTCTGGGTGGCCGCGGCGCTCTCCAACAACGCCTCGTTGTCCGCGACCTCCTTCCGCAGGGCCGCCTCTTGATCCCTGGCACTGTCCAGCGCCTTGGACAAGGTACCCAGCTTCAGCTCGAGGTCGGCGTTGGAGCCCTTGGCGGCGTCGAGCTCCTTGATCTTCTCGGCGAACCGGCCCTGTAGCTCACCAAGGGTGTGGGCGCCCTTCTCGCGCTCCTGCTTGAGCGCGGCAAGCTCCTCGCCGCTCGCCTTGAGGTCGGTGTCGAGCTGCACCACCCTCGCCTCCAGTGCCTCCTTGGCGGCCTCGGCGGCCGCGGCAGCATCTCGCGCCTCCTTGAGGGCTCCGCCAAGCGATAGCTCGCGCGCGGCGACCTCCTCCTCGTGGCTGGCGAGGCTGGCCTTCTGCTGCGCCAGCTCGCCCTCCCGCGCAGCTAGCCCCGCGGCGGCGAGCCTTTGCTGCTCCTCGGCTTCCGCCCTCTCGAGGATGAAGGCCGTCCGCGCCTCGTCAAGCTGCCTTCGCTCCTCCGCCAAAGAACGGAGGGCCTCCTAGTTGAGCTCCCGCAGCTCCCTGGCACGCTTCTCCATGTCAGCCCCCGCCTTCGCGACAAGCGCTTCCCGGCGTTCCACCTGGGCTTGTCGGGCGCGGTAGAGCGACACCAGCTTCCGGAGCAACCTCTCCTCTCTCCCCACGATGTCGCATTCAACGCGTGCCGCTCGGGGAGGGCGTAGTGGGCGCAGAAAAAGATGCAACCTGACCCAGACCACGGGCGTCCGTGCACTGTCTTGGGCCTGGCCCAACAGCGCTCGGCACCGTGTATGGCCCAGGCCCGGGGGCTCCTGTCGGTGTACTAAAGTAGGGGTACCTTAGTACCCCGAACTTGTGCACGGACAGTCGCAGCCCCCCCCCCCCCCCCGCGGCAAGGCTGGCCAGGGGAACGCCAAAATCTTCCATGGCCCTCTTTTGGCCATTCAAGAACAAAGTACGAAGGCAAGACCCCGGCAAGAGGCGCTTGCCGGGCTAGAGAGACAAGGCCCCGGCAAGAGGAGCTTGCCGGGACGACCAAGCAGAAGCACAAGAGACCCCCGCGGGAGGAGCTCGCCGGGGAGGCCCACCAGGGCAACTCAAGGAAAACTCGCCCCGGTGCACCGTGCGCCCCGGCAAGGCCCGGCGAACGGCAAGTACCCGGGCGCGGCAAGACAGCAGCCGCGGCAAGCCATTTGCCGCGACAAGCCACCACCTCAGGACTGCGCTCCAGCTCAACCGCCCACGCGTCGCTTTGGGGCTTCCCCAGAGGCACGTGGCGGGGCACCGCGCAGCCAGAGGCATGCGATGGCATGCAACACTGACAAGGCCGCTCTCGTGGCAAACGGGGCGCCCCTAACGGTCCGCCTCAGCACTGTTCGGGCGACCCAGACGGGCATTTAATGCCCTTGTCCCCCGCCGTCAGAGTTAGGTGCGATAGCACTGTGCAGCCACTGTGCACATAGCTCTTTTCCATTTTTACCCTCACCTACGCTGCCACCTGTGGGCAATCCCTTGGCATATAAAAGGAGACCCCATGCGTGAAGGAAATATGCCCTAGAGGCAATAATAAAGTTATTATTTATTTCCTTATATCATGATAAATGTTTATTATTCATGCTAGAATTGTATTAATTGGAAACATAATACATGTGTGAATACATAGACAAACAGAGTGTCACTAGTATGCCTCTACTTGACTAGCTCATTAATCAAAGATGGTTATGTTTCCTAACCATGAACAAAGAGTTGTTATTTGATTAACGAGATCACATCATTAGTTGAATGATCTGATTGACATGACCCATTCCATTAGCATAGCACCCGATCGTTTAGTATGTTGCTATTGCTTTTATCCATGACTTATACATGTTCCTTTAACTATGAGATTATGCAACTCCCGTTTACCGTAGGAACACTTTGTGTGCTACCAAACGTCACAACGTAACTGGGTGATTATAAAGGTGCTCTACAGGTGTCTCCGAAGGTACATGTTGGGTTGGCGTATTTCGAGATTAGGATTTGTCACTCCGATTGTCGGAGAGGTATCTCTGGGCCCTCTCGGTAATGCACATCACATAAGCCTTGCAAGCATTGCAACTAATGAGTTAGTTGCGGGATGATGTATTACGGAACGAGTAAAGAGACTTGCCGGTAACGAGATTGAACTAGGTATTGGATACCGACGATCGAATCTCGGGCAAGTAACATACCGATGACAAAAGGAACAGCGTATGTTGTTATGCGGTCTGACCGATAAAGATCTTCGCAGAATATGTAGGAGCCAATATGGGCATCCAGGTCCCGCTATTGGTTATTGACCGGAGATGTGTCTCGGTCATGTCTACATTGTTCTCGAACCGTAGGGTCCGCACGCTTAAGGTTTCGATGACAGTTATATTATGAGTTTATGAGTTTTGATGTACCGAAGGAGTTCGGAGTCCCAGATGAGATCGGGGACATGACGAGGAGTCTCGAAATGGTCGAGACGTAAAGATCGATATATTGGACGACTATATTCGAACATCAGAAGGGTTCTGAGTGGTTCGGGTATTTTCGGGAGTATCGGGGAGTTACGGGATTACGGGAGAAGTAATGGGCCTTGATGGGCTTTAGTGGGAAGAGGAAAAAGGCTGCTGCGCCCCCCCTCTCCTCTAGTCCGAATTGGACTAGGGAAAAGGGGGCCAGCCACCTTTCCTTCTCCTCCTATTCCTTCTCCCTTCCTCCCCTCTTGGTGGACTCCTACTAGGACTTGGAGACCTAGTAGGACTCCACACCCAGGCGCGCCAAACCCTAGGCCGGCCACCCCCTCCCTTGCTCCTTTATATACGGGGGCAGGGGGCACCCCATGACACACAAGTTGATCTACGGATCGTTCCTTAGCCGTGTGCGGTGCCCCCTTCCACCAAATTCCACCTCGGTCATATCGTTGCAGTGCTTAGGCGAAGCCCTGCGCCGGTAACACATCAAGATCGTCACCACGCCATCGTGCTGACGGAACTCTTCCTCGACGCTTTGCTGGATCGGAGCCCGGGGATCGTCATCGAGCTGAACGTGTGCCAAGAACTCGGAGGTGCCGGAGTAACGGTGCTGTGATCGGTTGGATCGCGAGGAGAACGTACGACTACTTCCTCTACGTTGTGTCAACGCTTCCGCTTTGGTCTACGAGGGTACGTAGACAACACTCTCCCCTCTCGTTGCTATGCATCACCATGATCTTGCGTGTGCGTAGGAAAATTTTTGAAATTACTACGTTCCCCAACAGTGGCATCCGAGCCTAGGTTTTTATGGATTGATGTTATTTGCACGAGTAGAACACAAGTGAGTTGTGGACGATACAAGTCATACTACCTACCAGCATGTCATACTTTGGTTCAGCGGTATTGTTGGACGAGACGATCCGGACCAACCTTACGCGTACGCTTACGCGAGACCGGTTCCCTCGACGTGCTTTGCACATAGATGGCTTGCGGAAGACTGTCTCTCCAACTTTAGTTGAACCGAGTGTGGCTACGCCCGGTCCTTGAGAAGGTTAAAACGGAGTCTATTTGACAAACTATCGTTGTGGTTTTGATGCGTAGGTAAGATGAGTTCTTGCTTAAAGCCCGTAGCAGCCACGTAAAACTTGCAACAACAAAGTAGAGGACGTCTAACTTGTTTTTGCAGGGCATGTTATGATGTGATATGGTCAAGACATGATGCTAAATTTTATTGTATGAGATGATCATGTTTTGTAACCGAGTTATCGGCAACTGGCAGGAGCCATATGGTTGTCGCTTTATTGTATGCAATGCAATCGCGATGTAATGCTTTACTTTATTACTAAGCGGTAGTGATAGTCGTGGAAGCATAAGATTGGCGAGACGACAACGATGCTGCGATGAAGATCAAGGTGTCGCGCCGGTGACGATGGTGATCATGACGGTGCTTCGAAGATGGAGATCACAAGCACGAGATGATGATGGCCATATCATATCACTTATATTGATTGCATGTGATGTTTATCTTTTATGCATCTTATCTTGCTTTGATTGACGGTAGCATTATAAGATGATCTCTCACTAATTATCAAGAAGTGTTCTCCCTGAGTATGCACCGTTGCGAAAGTTCTTCGTGCTGAGACACCACGTGATGATCGGGTGTGATAGGCTCTACGTTCAAATACAACGGGTGCAAAACAGTTGCACACGCGGAATACTCAGGTTATACTTGACGAGCCTAGCATATAACAGATATGGCCTCGGAACACGGAGACCGAAAGGTCGAGCGTGAATCATATAGTAGATATGATCAACATAGTGATGTTCACCATTGAAACTACTCCATCTCACGTGATGATCGGACATGGTTTAGTTGATTTGGATCACGTGATCACTTAGAGGATTAGAGGGATGTCTATCTAAGTGGGAGTTCTTAAGTAATATGATTAATTGAACTTTAATTTATCATGAACTTAGTCCTGGTAGTATTAGCATATCTATGTTGTAGATCAATAGCTCGCGTTGTTACTTCCCTATGTTTATTTTGATATGTTCCTAGAGAAAATTGTGTTGAAAAATGTTAGTAGCAATGATGCGGATTGGATCCGTGATCTGAGGTTTATCCTCATTGCTGCACAGAAGAATTATGTCCTTGATGCACCACTAGGTGACGGACCTATTGCAGGAGCAGATGCAGACATTATGAACGTTTTGCTAGCTCAATATGATGACTACTTAATAGTTTAGTGCACCATGCTTAACTGCTTAGAATTGGGACTTCAAAGACGTTTTGAACGTCATGGAGCATATGAGATGTTCTAGGAGTTGAAGTTAATATTTCAAACAAATACCCGAGTTGAGAGATATGAAGTCTCCAACAAGTTCTATAGCTAAAAGATGGAGGAGAATCGCTCAACTAGTGAGCATGTGCTCAGATTGTCTGGGTACTACAATCGCTTGAATCAAGTGGGAGTTAATCTTCCAGATAAGATAGTGATTGACAGAATTCTCTAGTCACCATCACCAAGTTAGTAGAACTTCGTGATGAACTATAATATGCAAGGGATAACGGAAAATATTCCCAAGCTCTTCGCGATGCTAAAATCGGCAAAGGTAGAAATCAAAGAAAAACATCAAGTGTTGATGGTTGACAAGATCACTAGTTTCAAAAGGGCAAAAGGAAAGAAGGGGAACTTCAAGAAGAACGGCAAGCAAGTTGCTGCTCAAGTGAAAAAGCCCAAGTCTGGTCCTAAGCCTGAGACTAAGTGCTTCTACTGCAAAGGGACTGGTCACTGGAAGCGGAACTACCCCAAGTGATTGGTGGATAAGAAGGATGGCAAAGTGAACATAAGTATATTTGATATACATGTTATTGATGTGTACTTTACTAGTGTTCATAGCAACCCCTCAGTATTTGGTACTAGTTCAAGTTGCTAAGATTAGTAACTCGAAACGGGAGTTGCAGAATGAACAAAGACTAGTTAAAGGGAAAGGTGACGATGTGTGTTGCAAGTGGTTCCAAGATTGATATGATCATCATCACACACTCCCTATACTTTCGGTATTAGTGTTGAAACTAAATAAGTGTTATTTGGTGTTTGCGTTGAGCATGAATATGATTTGATCATGTTAATTTCAATACGGTTATTCATTTAAGTAAGAGAATAAATTTTTGTTCTGTTTACATGAATAAAACCTTCTATGGTCATACACACCAATGAAAATAGTTCATTGGATCTCGATCGCAGTGATACACATATTCATAATATTGAAGCCAAAAGATGCAAAGTTAATAATGATAGTGCAACTTATTTGTGGCACTGCCGTTTAGGTCATATTGGTGTAAAGCGCATGAAGAAACTCCATACTGATGGATTTTTGGAATCACTTGATTATGAATCACTTGATGCTTGCGAACCATGCCTCTTGGGCAAGATGACTAAAAACGCCGTTCTCCGGAACAATGGAGCAAGCAACAGATTTGTTGGAAATCATACATACTGATGTATATGGTCCGATGAATATTAAGGCTCGCGACAAGTATCATTATTTTCTGACCTTCACAGATGATTTGAGCAGATATGGGTATATCTACTTGATGAAACATAAGTCTGAAACGTTTGAAAAGTTCAAAGAATTTTAGAGTGAAGTGAAAATCATCGTGACAAGAAAATAAGGTTTCTACGATCTGATCGCGGAGACAAATATTTGAGTTACGAGTTTGGTCTTCAATTAAAACAATGTGGAATAGTTTCACAAACTCATGCCACCTGGAACACCGCAGCATAATGGTGCGTCCGAACGTCATAACCGTACTTTATTAGATATAGTACAATCTATGATGTATCTTACCGATCTACCACTATCGTTTTTGGGATTATGCATTAGAGATAGCTGCATTCACATTAAATAGGGCACCATCTAAATCCGTTGAGACGACACCGTATGAACTATGGTTTAGCAATAAACCTAAGCTGTCGTTTCTTAAAGTTTGGGGCTGCGATGCTTATGTGAAAAAGCTTCAACCTGATAAGCTCGAACCCAAATCGGAGAAATGTGTCTTCATAGGATATCCAAAGGAAACTGTTGGATACACCTTCTATCACAGTTCCGAAGGCAAGACTTTTGTTGCTAAGTTCGGAAACTTTCTAGAGAAAGAGTTTCTTTTGAAAGAAGTGAGTGGGAGGAAAGTAGAACTTGATAAGGTAATTGTACCTTCTCCCTTATTGGAAAGTAGTTCATCACAGAAAACTGTTCCTGTGACTACTACACCAATTAGTGAGGAAGCTAATGATGATGATCATGTAACTTCAGATCAAGTTACTACCGAATCTCGTAAGTAAACCAGAGTGAGATCCGCACCAGAGTGGTACGGTAATCCTATTCTGGAAGTCATGTTACTAGACCATGATGAACTTGCGAACTATGAGGAAGCGATGGTGAGCCCAGATTCCGCGAAATGGTTAGAGGCCATGAAATCTGAGATATGATCCATGTATGAGAACAAAGTATGGACTTTGATGGATTTGCCCGATGATCGGCAAGCCAAAGAAAATAAATGGATCTTGAAGAGGAAGACGGACACTGATAGTAGTTTTACTATCTACAAAGCTAGAATTGTCGCAAAAGGTTTTCGACAAGTTCAAGGTGTAGACTACGATGAGAGTTTCTCACTCGTATCTATGCTTAAGTCTGTCCGAATCATGTTAGCAATTGCCGCATTTTATGAAATCCGGCAAATGGATAAACAAAACTACATTCCTTAATGGATTTATTAAAGAAGAGTTGTATACAATGCAACTAGAAGGTTTTGTCGATCCTGAAGGTGTTAACAAAATATGCAAGCTCCAGCGATCCATCTATGGACTGGTGCAAGCATCTCGGAGTTGGAATATACGCTTTGATAAGTTGATCAAAGCATATAGTTTTATACAGACTTGCGGTGACGCCTGTATTTACAAGAAAGTGAGTGGGAGCACTACAACATTTCTGATAAGTATATGTAAATGACATATTATTGATCGGAAATAATGTAGAATTATTCTGTAAAGCATAAAGGAGTATTTGAAAGGAGTTTTTCAAAGAAAGACCTCGGGGAAGCTACTTACTTATCGAGCATCAAGATCTATAGAGATAGATCGAGACGCTTGATAAGTTTTTTCAATGAGTACATACCTTGACAAGATTTTGAAGTAGTTCAAAATGGAACAGTCAAAGAAAGAGTTCTTGCCTGTGTTACAAAGTGTGAAATTGAGTAAGACTCAAAGCCCGACCACGGCAGAAGATAGAAAGAGAATGAAAGTCATTCCCTATGCTTTGGCCATAGGTTCTATAAAGTATGCCATGCTGTGTACCAGACCTATTGTATACCCTACCCTGAGATTGGAACGGGAGTACAATAGTGATTTAGGAGTAGATCACTGGACGGCGGTCAAAATTATCCTTAGTGGAATAAGGATATGTTTCTCGATTATGGAGGTGACAAAAAGGTTCGTCGTAAAAGGTTACGTCGATGCAAGTTTTGACACTAATCTAGATGACTCTAAGTCTCAATCTAGATACATATTGAAAGTGGGAGCAATTAGCTAAAGTAGCTCCGTGCAGAGCATTGTAGACATAGAAAATTGCAAAATACATAACGGATCTGAATGTGGCAGACCCGTTGACTAAATTTCTCTCACAAGCAAAACATGATCACACCTTAGTACTCTTTGGGTGTTAATTACATAGCGATGTAAACTAGATTACTGAATCTAGTAAACCCTTTGGGTGTCGGTCACATAGCGATGTGAACTATGGGTGTTAATCACATGATGATGTGAACTATTGATGTTAATCACATGGTGATGTGATCTAGATTATTGACTCTAGTGCAAGTGGGAGACTGAAGGAAATATGCCCTAGAGGCAATAATAAAGTTATTATTTATTTCCTTATATCATGATAAATGTTTATTATTCATGCTAGAATTGTATTAATTGGAAACATAATACATGTGTGAATACATAGACAAACAGAGTGTCACTAGTATGCCTCTACTTGACTAGCTCATTAATCAAAGATGGTTATGTTTCCTAACCATGAACAAAGAGTTGTTATTTGATTAACGAGATCACATCATTAGTTGAATGATCTGATTGACATGACCCATTCCATTAGCATAGCACCCGATCGTTTAGTATGTTGCTATTGCTTTTATCCATGACTTATACATGTTCCTTTAACTATGAGATTATGCAACTCCCGTTTACCGTAGGAACACTTTGTGTGCTACCAAACGTCACAACGTAACTGGGTGATTATAAAGGTGCTCTACAGGTGTCTCCGAAGGTACATGTTGGGTTGGCGTATTTCGAGATTAGGATTTGTCACTCCGATTGTCGGAGAGGTATCTCTGGGCCCTCTCGGTAATGCACATCACATAAGCCTTGCAAGCATTGCAACTAATGAGTTAGTTGCGGGATGATGTATTACGGAACGAGTAAAGAGACTTGCCGGTAACGAGATTGAACTAGGTATTGGATACCGACGATCGAATCTCGGGCAAGTAACATACCGATGACAAAGGGAACAGCGTATGTTGTTATGCGGTCTGACCGATAAAGATCTTCGCAGAATATGTAGGAGCCAATATGGGCATCCAGGTCCCGCTATTGGTTATTGACCGGAGATGTGTCTCGGTCATGTCTACATTGTTCTCGAACCGTAGGGTCCGCACGCTTAAGGTTTCGATGACAGTTATATTATGAGTTTATGAGTTTTGATGTACCGAAGGAGTTCGGAGTCCCAGATGAGATCGGGGACATGACGAGGAGTCTCGAAATGGTCGAGACGTAAAGATCGATATATTGGACGACTATATTCGGACATCGGAAGGGTTCTGAGTGGTTCGGGTATTTTCGGGAGTATCGGGGAGTTACGGGATTACGGGAGAAGTAATGGGCCTTGATGGGCTTTAGTGGGAAGAGGAAAAAGGCTGCTGCGCCTCCCCCCTCTCCTCTAGTCCGAATTGGACTAGGGAAAAGGGGGCCGGCCACCTTTCCTTCTCCTCCTATTCCTTCTCCCTTCCTCCCCTCTTGGTGGACTCCTACTAGGACATGGAGACCTAGTAGGACTCCACACCCAGGCGCGCCAAACCCTAGGCCGGCCACCCCCTCCCTTGCTCCTTTATATACGGGGGCAGGGGGCACCCCATGACACACAAGTTGATCTACGGATCGTTCCTTAGCCGTGTGCGGTGCCCCCTCCCACCAAATTCCACCTCGGTCATATCGTTGCAGTGCTTAGGCGAAGCCCTGCGCCGGTAACACATCAAGATCGTCACCACGCCGTCGTGCTGACGGAACTCTTCCTCGACGCTTTGCTGGATCGGAGCCCGGGGATCGTCATCGATCTGAACGTGTGCCAAGAACTCGGAGGTGCCGGAGTAACGGTGCTGTGATCGGTTGGATCGCGAGGAGAACGTACGACTACTTCCTCTACGTTGTGTCAACGCTTCCGCTTCGGTCTACGAGGGTACGTAGACAACACTCTCCCCTCTCGTTGCTATGCATCACCATGATCTTGCATGTGCGTAGGAAAATTTTTGAAATTACTACGTTCCCCAACAATGCGCACGTAGGGGGGAGGAGGAACCCATTCGCGTCCAGCCTCGCAAGCAGCTCGAGTGTACTGTAGCATCTCGCGCTTTCGAGCAAGAACCCAAATCAACCAGACAAGCAGCAGTAGGGTTTTACGCACCAGTGCGGCCCGAAGCTGGGTAAAATCATTGTGTGTGTGTGTCGCCTCGATCTGCTCTTTGCGCAGCCTCCGCTCCTCGCCGAACCGAGAAGGGGCTCTATCCCCGTAGGTGTTCGAGGAGGCCGATTCCCCCCCGACACTCAGTCCATTTGAACTTGGTATCCTTCTTCAACAACTCCATCATAGGTTTTTCAATCTTCGAGAAATTTTCAATGAATCTCCGGTAGTATCCTGCGAGTCCAAGAAAACTCCGGATCTCTCCAACTGTTGTTGGGGCTTCCCAATTTGTCACAGTGACAACCTTGGTGGGATCTACTGCTATTCCTTCTCCGGATATAACATGTCCGAGGAATCCAACTTCCTTCAACCAAAACTCAAATTTGTTGAACTTGGTGTATAGGTGATGTTCTCTGAGCTTACCAAGTACCAAACGCAAATGTTCTTTATGTTCTTCTTCATTCTACGAGTAAACCAGAATATCATCAATGAACACTACGACGAATTTATCCAAAAAATCCATAAACACCTTGTTCATCATGTTCATAAAATAGGCAAGTGCATTAGTCAGACCAAATGACATAATGGTATACTCATACAGCCCATACCTTGTGGTAAAAGCTATCTTAGGTATGTCCTGCTCTTGAATCTTCAACTGGTGGTATCCTGATCGGAAATCGATCTTGGAAAATACCTTAGCTCCTTGCAATTGGTCAAACAAATCATTGATCACCGGCAGTGGTACTTATTCTTGATCGTCACTTCATTCAATCCTCGATAATCAACAACCATCCTTAACGATCCATCCTTCTTTTCCACTAGAAGTACTGGTGATCCCCAAGGCGACGAACTTGGGCGAATATATCCCTTATCCAGTAACTCCTTAATCTGCTTCTTAATCTCCTCCAAATCCTTTGTAGGCATTCTATACGGTCTCTTAGATATTGGTCCTGTGCCTGGCAAAAGCTCAATCAAAAACTCAATGTCTCTATCCGGTGGCATGCCTGGCAATTCTTCTGGAAATACATCCGGAAAATCCTTTACCACCGGTACTTCCTCTTGTACCACTCCTGTCAAGGAATTTACTTGAGTCCTATTCGGCTCATGCCGTGACACATACTTGATCCTTCTCCCTTCTGGGGTGGTAAGCAAAATCGACTTACTGGCGCAATCCATGTTTCCTCCATACATCGACAGCAAATCCATACCTAGAATCACATCCAAACCTTGCGATTCCAGAATGATTAAATCGGAGGGGAAAACATGCCTACCTATACTCAATGGCACTTGAAAACATCCTTTACTGGCCATATACTCCGCTCCTGGTGAGCTCACTAACATAGGTGTTCTAAGAACCTTCGTGGGCAGTTTATACTTATCCACGAATCCCCTTGATATGTATGAATGCGATGCACCAGTATCAAAAAGAATGATTGCGGTAAAAGACTTAACCAAAAACTTACCGATTATGGCATCTGGCTGGTCTTCAACCTCATCCACGTTAACGTGGTTCACCTGTCAACCGTTGAAAGGGTTCGGCTTCTTCCCAGAGCTTCCATTGCCATTTCCATTCTTGGCTTTAGGACATTCATTGGCATAATGTCCGGTCTTCTGACACTTAAAGCAAGTGACTTGGCTCAGGTCTCTCTTGGCTGGGGTTGATGGGTTGGTACGATTTCTGACCGTTGCTTCCCCCATTCCTATTACCATTCTTGGGGCCATTATGATTATGCGAACTCCCTCCTCCATGGGTATGCTGAAAATGTCCTCCCGATTTCGGGGTAAAACGTGGCTTCTGCTAAGCTCCTGAATTGTACTTCCCTTGTCCATACTTTCTCTTGCGGTTTTCAATCTGCTCCTGCTTCCCTTCAATCATAAGAGCACAATCTACCAACTCCTGGTAGTTGTTGAAAGTTGCTACCATCAACTGCATGCTCAACTCATCATTCAGTTCTTCCAGAAACTTCTCATGCTTAGCTGCATCCGTAGCAACGTCATCTGGGTCATAACATGCTAACTTACTAAAGTCATCCACGTATTGGCCAACTAACCGTCCTCCTTGGCGCAAGTTGCGAAACTCACGCTTCTTCAAGGCCATAGCTCCTACTGAAACATGGGCAGTACGAAAAGCTTGCTGAAACTGATCACATGTGACAGTGTCTATAGGACAAGTGGCTGTGAAATTCTCCCACCATGATACTGCGGGTCCTTCAAGATGATGTGCGGCAAAACGCACCTTTTCCGCATCTATGCATCCTGCTATGGTCAATTCCCTTCCAGTCTTGCGGAGCCAATCATCTGCCACTATCGGCTCGGTGCTACTAGAGAACACCGGCGGATTTAGCCTAAGGAAACGGGTTAAGTGATCAACATGTGGTGGTGGTGGTGGGTTGTTGTTGTTGTTGTTTCCCTGATTCTGATTCTGCACTAGCAACTGCATCAATGCATTCTGCTGCTGGATCAACTGAGTAAGCTCCGGTGTGAAAGCAAATCCATTGTCATGTCTCGGAGGCATCTGAGGGTTTAGAAAAGATGAGAAATAAGAATAGATTGAGGTCTAGAGAGAAAACACTACCCATATGCACATGAGGCAAATGCAAACAAAATCACTTCATTCAATTCAAACAAGGGCATACAATCGGTCTAGAACTATTGTTATAAAAGTTCTTGGACTATGCTATATACATGGTGGAATACAACTACTGTTATGGTGGTCTACTAGAAAAAGTGCCCCGATGAAGACTCCATGATATCCGCTCCAGCTTCGTCAACATAGTCATCATCGCTGTCATCTGGGTCTGAGTCGGTGTCGTCGATGATGATGTAGTTCTCCGACCAAGTGGAATCATCATCTCCTCCTCCTGGCGTGGGGTCTCCCATAAAAACTCCTAGCTTCCTCGTCAGGTCGTCATTTTTCTCCGCTAATAATTTGATTTCCTCCATATAATCTTCGCGTGTAGCCTTGATTTCTTCCTCCAGCTCCATGATTCTTGTCATCGCCTTATTCAGATCTATCATGTCTGCGCACATCTGGTTCTCCTGACGTCGAATGTGCTGGTTTAACTCCTGGATAAAAGCTGCGATTGATCTATCCTTCCTGGTGCTGATCATCTCCCAATGCTCATCTCGGCGCCCACAAATCTGGTAGATAGTATCCTTGAGATCATTGCGGTAAACTTCTCCAATACGTCCCATGGGGATGTGGGCTGCCATGCTCTTTCCTAGACTCCAGGTTGGTGCATCAAAGGAAAACTCTATGGGTTCAGTGACTGGCGCGAACGTCCTTCCTGGAACTTGAACTTGAATCATCCAGCTCTCTTCCTCGGGTAAAGTGGCGTTGTAGGTCCCGGTGAAGCTTGGTACTCCGATGTTCAGGTACTTAGTGACTTCCTTCAGGTGGCGTCCAAAGGGTGTATCTTAATCCGGTTGCGTGAACTTGTTCCTTGCATCCGCCATCCTAAAAGAGTAGAAAAGATGAGAAGTCAGAAATGAGAAGAGAGTAGTGATCTAGGTCTTTATCTTAGTGGTCGTGTCCCACAGTCAGCGTGTGCTCTGATACCATCTTGTAGCGACCAAACCTCAAACAGTCTGATCTCTGTGCATCAGTGTCATCCCTGGATCAGTAATGCTGACACACACAGTACTTGAAGGATTTATAACAGAGTAGCAATCACACACTTATTACATCGAGTGTCTCAAAAGAGAACTTATTACAAATAATATGGCTTAAGGCCATCTAATAACGATAACAGCGGAAGGCTTGGAAGATAAGTGAGTCCATCAACTCCAACGGCATCACTGAGTATAGAACCACGACCTAAAGGCACCTTACTCGTCGTCTGAAAAGTCTGCAACATGAATGTTGCAGCCCGAAAATGGGTTAGCACATGGAATATGCTGGCAATGTAACACATAGAGAGTAATGAACAGAAATAGGCTAATCTACATGCATATATGGCTGGTGGAAAGCTCTATGGTTACGGTTTTGCGTAAAGCCAGCTTTTCCCTACTGCAAAGGAATATATTTTATTTAACTATCATGGTGGTTGTTAAACATTGAGAGCGTAGACACCCTCTCAATCCCAATTAAGCATCATCATTAAAACCCAACAAAATTAATTAAAGTCACATGATGATATTCACATGATAATCCAAGTACTAGATACTCAAGACTGTCCATAATTGGGGACACGGCTAATCATGATTAGTTTATACACTCTGCAGAGGTTTGTGCACTTTTCCCCACAAAACTTGATCTCCTCCGTTGGATTTCTCGCACTACATGATGTTTGAGAAATCGATGACCGAGACATAGTCTTTCAGAAGCGCTAGCACCTTACGATCGGGTAGACAGTTACACCTACTTTCCCCTACATCTGCTAGTCTACCACTGTAAGAGTTCACACAACTTAATCAACTATGCTAGAGCCCATAGTAGCTTGTGGCTGCACACACGGAAGTTTCTAGTATGAATAATCTCATGATCCCTTTGAGCCTGGGTGGCGGTCCATAAAAAAACAGGCAATCGCTGGAATACCCAGGTGCCTCAATCCACCCAGATGTGTATTAAAGCTGCCACCTTAAATAAACCATTAATTAACAATCTGACATCTGTCATGGATACACTCACCCAATCCACGTCTACTAGCATAGCATGGCAATATAAGCAAACGTAGAAGTAACTCCCAAGGGTTTGATAATAAAATAGGTAATAGGTACTACCTCATCTACTTTCCTGAAACCCACAATTTAATTAGATCCTAATCATGCAATGTTTGAGGATTGATCTAATGCAATAAAACTGGGTAGTAAAGAGGTATGATCAAAGTGTAACTTGCCTTGCTGATAATCCGTGAAACCTAGAGATTCGAAGTAGCAAGCCGCGCACTCCGGGTACTCTAACGCAAACAAACAAACAACCATACAATAAGTACTCATCTAATGCTCAGGTAAAACTCAAATAAGAGATCTAACCAGAAAGTTCAACTTAAGAACTTCGGTTTGCAAAAAGAATCAAATCAAACGAAGGGACGAAAGTCCAACGGCGAAAGAAACAACTAATCTGGATCTAAGTCAAATTTTACAGAAGCAAAAACTTGTTTGAGTTGGTTAAACAGAAAAGAGTTTCGAGACGAAACTCTAGGCGCTTGAATCGCCTGATTCCGATAAATGGGCGAAACGTTATACTAAAACGAAAATCGGATCAGAAACCGCGATCAGAAATAATCGTGGAAAATCCGAGAAAAAGAAAAACGACGAACAGGCTAATGAACGAACGTTCGCTGTCTGCGGCTAAATGACGAAAACTGTTCATTAAAACGAACGTACGGACGAACGTCCACTAAATAAACTAAACCGGAAAAAAATAAATCGATCTAAACAAAAGAAAACGACTGCGGTTTTTATAGAAAAACCGGGCGGCTGACCAGTGAAGACCGGCGGCAGCGGCGGCTACCTTCGGTGGCGGCGAACTCCGGCGGGGCGGCGGCCGTCAGCAGCGAGGTGGCGGGGCGGCGCCGATCGGCGAGGCGGCGGCGGCGCGCGGCGCGAGCGGCGGCGGCGGCAGCGGGCTGGGCAGCGGCGGCGGCGGCTGCTCGGGGTGGCGGCGGCAAGGGTTAGGGCGGGTGAGGGAGTCCTGGATTAGGGGGTGTTCGGATAGCCGGACTATACCTTCGGCCGGACTCCTGGACTATGAAGATACAAGATCGAAGACTTCGTCCCGTGTCCGGAAGGGACTTTCCTTGGCGTGGAAGGCAAGCTTGGAGATACGGATATGTAGATCTCCTACCATTGTAACCGACTCTGTGTAAACCTAGCCCTCTCCGGTGTCTATATAAACCGGAGAGTTTTAGTCCGTATGACGAACAACAATCATACCATAGGCTAGCTTCTAGGGATTAGCCTCCTTGATCTCGTGGTAGATCTACTCTTGTACTACCCAGATCATCAATATTAACCAAGCATGAGTAGGGTTTTACCTCCATCGAGAGGGCCCGAACCTGGGTAAAAACATCGTGTCCCTTGTCTCTTGTTACCATCCGCCTAAACGCACAGTTCGGGACCCCCTACCCGAGATCCGCCAGTTTTGACACCGACATTGGTGCTTTCATTGAGAGTTCCTCTGTGTCGTTACTTTTAGGCCTGATGGCTTCACCGATCATCAGCAGCGATGCGGTCCAGGGCGAGACTTTTCTCCCCAGACAGATCTTCGTATTCGGCGGCTTTGCACTACGGGCCAATTCGCTTGGCCATCTGGAGCAGATCGAAAGCTACGCCCTGCCATCATGTCAGATTTGGAAGTCTTAACTACACGGCTGACATCCGCTGAGACTTGATCTTCGACGGATTCGCACCACAGCCGAGCGCGCCGCACTGTCACGAAGGGCATGATTTAGCTCTGCCGCCAAACTATGTCTTGGAGGCCGCGCCCGTATCGGCCCCAACCCTTAGTTCAGAACCGATCGTGCCGATCGAGGACGGATGGTTGGAGGCCGCCTCGGAGGCCGAGATCTCTAAGGCGATCGAGCCGAACACCAGCTTTGTCTCTTGCGAAGCCCGTGACTCCAAGGTGCCGGACTCCTCTCCGGACTCCGAGCCCCCCGCGCCCCTGCCGATCGAATCCGATTGGGCGCCAATTATGGAGTTCACCGCCGCGGACATCTTTCGGCACTCGCCTTTTGGCGATATTCTGAATTCACTAAAGTCTCTCTTTATCAGGAGAGCCCCGGCCGGACTACCGTCAGCAAGGTTGGGATGCGGATGACGAAGAAATTCAAAACCCACCCACCACCCACTTTGTAGCCACTGTAGACATCGATGGTATGGACGCAGATGCAGGAGACCATCAGGAATCAGCGCCTATAGGGCACTGGAAAGCCACCTCGTCATATGACATATACATGGTGGATACCCCAAAAGAGGGCGATGGCGATGGAACAGCAGAGGATGACCCCTCCAAGAAACAGCCTAAGCGCCGGCGTCAGCGGCGCCGCTCTAAATCTCGCCAAAGCAAAAACGGTGATTCCAGCACGGGAGATAATAACACTCCAGACAGTGCCGAAGAAAACCCCCTCCAGCAAAAGTCAGCACAGGAGGATGGAGAAGCCAGCCCTCATGAGAGAGCGGCAGATAGAGAGGTCGAGGATGATAACTACATGCCTCCCTCCGAAGACGAGGCAAGCTTCGATGACGACGAATTTGTCGTGCCTGAGGATCCCGTCGAACAAGAGCGCTTCAAATGCAGGCATATAGCCACGGCGAGCAGCCTTAAGAAAAAATGGCTATGACTTAGAGCTGATCAAGACTTGCTAGCCGACAAATGGACGGAAGTTCTAGCGGCCGAAGAGTATGAACTCGAACGCCCCTCCAAGACTTACCCAAAGCGCAGGTTGCTGCCCCGATTAGAGGACGAAGCACCTACATCTCCAGCGCATGATGCGGCCGACCGGCCACCACGTGGCCGTGACAAAGAGGCCTTTCGACCCTCCACTCAACCCGCACCCCGGTGCCGCTTTAAAAATACAAAGGCACGGGGGAATGTGCCAGACCTGCGAGATATATTGGAGGACAAGGCAAAGCAAACAAGGTCGATCTATGGATCGCGTGAGCGCCCCACGGCATGCGACGGTAATCGTCACGCCGAATACACTAAATCCGGCCGGGCCGAGCACAGTAGACAAAGCTCGCTTGAGTTACATCGTGATATAGCTCAATACAGAGGTGCCGCACACCCACTATGCTTCACAAATGAAGTAATGGATCATCAAATCCTAGAGGGTTTCAAACCCGTAAACATCGAATCATATGATGGCACAACAGACCCTGCGGTATGGATCAAGGACTATCTCCTCCATATCCACATGGCCCGCGGTGACGATCTACACGCCATCAAATACCTCCCACTCAAACTTAAAGGACCAGCTCGACATTGGCTTAATAGCTTGCCCGCAGAATCCATTGGTTGTTGGGAGGACCTGGAAGCCAAATTCCTCGACAACTTCCAGGGCACTTACGTGCGACCACCAAACGCCGATGACCTAAGCCACATAATTCAGCAGCCAGAGGAATCGACCAGGCAATTCTGGACACGGTCCCTAACCAAGAAAAATCAAATCGTCGACTGTCCGGACGCAGAGGCCCTAGCGGCCTTCAAGCATAACATCCGTGATGAGTGGCTTGCCCGACACCTTGGACAGGAAAAGCTGAAATCTATGGCAGCCCTCACGACGCTCATGACCCGCTTTTGTGTGGGAGAAGACAGCTGGCTGGCTCATAGCAATAACATAACCAAGATCCCTGGCAATTCAGATGCCAAGGACAACAGTGCGAGGTCACGTCGCAACAAGCATAAGCGCCGCATTAACGGCGACAATGCTGAGGACACGGCAGTTAATGCCAGATTCAGAGGCTCTAAACCCGGTCAGCGGAAAAAACCATTCAAGAGAAATACCCCGGGCCCGTCCAGTTTGGACAGAATACTCGATCGCTCATGCCAGATACATGGCACCCCCGAAAAGCCAGCCAATCACACCAATAGGGATTGTTGGGTGTTCACGCAGGCAGGCAAGTTACATGCCAAAAACAGAGATCAGGGGCTACATAGCGACGACGAGGAGGAGACCCGACCGCCGAACAGCAGTAGACAGAAGGGATTCCCCCCACAAGTGCGGACGATGAACATGATATACGCAACCCACAACCCCAAGAGGGAATGGAAGCGTGTGTTAAGGGACGTATACGCGATGGAGCCAGTCGCCCCGAAGTTCAACCCATGGTCTTCCTGCCCGATCACTTTTCATCGAAGAGACCACCCCACTAGTATCCGTCACGGCGGATTTGCCGCATTGGTTCTTGACCCAATCATTGACGGGTTTCACCTCACTTGAGTCCTCATGTACGGCGGCAGCAGCCTGAACCTGCTTTATCAGGATACAGTGCGGAAAATGGGCATCGATCCTTCGAGGATTAAACCCACCAAAATGACCTTTAAAGGCGTCATACCAGGTGTAGAGGCCGACTGTACAGGCTCAGTCACACTTGAAGTGGTCTTCGGATCTCCGGATAACTTCCGAAGCGAAAAGTTAATCTTCGACATAGTCCCGTTCCGCAGCGGCTATCACGCCCTGCTCGGGCGAACCGCATTTGCCAAGTTCAATGCGGTACCGCATTACGCATACCTCAAGCTCAAGATGTCAGGCCCTCGAGGAGTCATTACGGTCAATGGAAACACCGAACGCTCTCTCCGTACGGAGGAGCATACGGCGGCTCTCGCAGCGGAAGTACAAACAGCCTCTCATGGCAATTTTCCAGTCCGGCCACTAAACGTCCGGACACCGTTAAGCGCGCCCGGAGTAACCTGGTGCAAGACCGCATTGCACGTTGTGAGCAGGTGTAGCAATGCGGCCCCAACCTCAGCCCTCACGAAATTACGAAACCAGTACTGCGCGTACACAACTACGCTCTGGAAATACCATGGGCAAAGGGGGAGGGGCACCATCACGGCACGCCCAAAGCACGGCTTAAACCGCACTAGGGGCTGCCGATTTCTCACTTTTATCTTACTTTCAGGACTCCATATTTCAGAAGGCCTAAGTCGGCAGTACAATTGCCGCACAAACGATGCAAGAACCAGGGAAGAAGAAAACCACGCCGCACTATGGAACTCTAAGGTGGTCTCTATAACGAGCAGTATACCTGTTTTTGCATATCATTCCACAGTCCGCCCCTGGATAGGACATGTCAAATAGTCCCACATTTTGCTTATCGCACCATTTGTATCGTTCTGCTGTGATCGCAGCTTCTTCGAATAAACAATGCATAGCTTTCGTCTATTATTGCATCACACCTTTTTTATATGTTCATTAATGACATGTCGCACCCGTACACTTTGGTACGGCCAATACACCAGGGGCTTAAGTACCCCACAACACGATGTGAGAAGTCCGGACACTTTCACGCACCCCGAACTTATAGCACTATATGCATCGGCTCCGAATCATGTCTTGGGTCGAATGTTGGGTTTGCCCGGCTCCTATGTTTTGGTACCTTACGTTCTGTTGTATCGGCTAAGGTAGCGCTAGGAGAACTACTATGATTGTGCCCCAGTTGAGCTGGGCTAAAGCACCTCAGTAGAGAAAGCTAAAACTATCCGTCATGATAAGGCAAGGGCTGGTCGTTGTTCGAGAGGTTTTCGAGTCCCTAAAGACTTATGCCGCTTAGAGCGAGGAGTCGGCTTTGTCCGGCCCAGGCGTGGATAGCGCCCCAAACTCGGTCTTCCGAACACTACGAGCTTCGCCGAAATTTAAAATTATAGAATTCTATGGCTAAGTGAGAGTGTTCAAGCATTATAGTCCGATTGCCTTGTTCGTTGTGTTGAGCGCCTCCCTCGAAGGACCCAAGAATGGGAAAAAGAGCGCTCAAGTTTATCCCGAACACCCCAGCACTCGTGGCATGGGGGCAGAAGCCGACGACTCGCCATCTCTCAAAATTTGATAAACGGCCGCACAGAAGGTAATATTTTAAACTCAAAAACCATTGCTTAGCGCACATGAACAAGTTTTCAGCGCACAGGACAAAATAAACAAGTTTACTCAAAAATTACATCTTTCGAGCACTTGTCCGCCATAAGGCGGGCGCCTTCCAGAACACCCTTATAGTACATCTCAGGGTGGCGATGCTCTTTGCCCGGCGGCGGCCCGTCCTTCACAAGCTTCTCCGCATCCAGCTTGCCCCAGTGCACCTTAGCACGGGCAAGCGCCCTACGGGCACCTTCGATGCAGACGGAGGGCTTCACGACTTCGAGCCTTGGACAGGCCTCCACCAGCCGCCTCACCAGCCCGAAGTAGCTCCCAGGCAATGCCTCTCCAGGCCACAGCCGAACTAGGAGGCCCTTCATGGCCTGTTCGGCCACCTTCTGGAGCTCGACCAGCTGTTTCAGCTGGTCGCTCAAGGGCACAGGGAGTCCGGCCTCAGCATATTGAGACCAGAACACCTTCTCTGTCGAGCTGCCCTCCTCGGCTCGGTAGAACACAGTGGCATCGGACACGCTGCGGGGCAAATCTGTGAATGCTCCTGGAGAGCTCCGGATCCGGGTAAGTAACAAGTAATTGACTTTCACATGCTTACTTTGCATAAAGAAAGCCTTACCCGCCGCTATCTTCTTCATCGCCTAAACCTCCTTGAGGGCCTTCTGGGCTTCAGCCTTGGCAGACATAGCATTCTCAATGGCCGCCGCGAGCTCGGACTCTCGGGTCTTTGAGTCAAGCTCCAAACCCTCATGTTTTTTCATGAGAGCCTGGAGCTCTTGCCGCACCTCGCCAACCTACGCCTCATACTTCTCCCGCTCGATGCGCTCCGTGGTCGCCCTCTTCTCAGCGTCGGACAGCGCTTGCTTAAGGGTTGTTGTCGGTGTCAAAACAGGCGGATCTCGGGTAGGGGGTCCCAAGTTGTGCGTCTAGGCGGATGGTAACAGGAGACAAGGGACACGAAGTTTTACCCAGGTTCGGGCCCTCTTGATGGAGGTAAAACCCTACGTCCTGCTTGATTAATATTGATAATATGGGTAGTACAAGAGTAGATCTACCACGAGATCAAGGAGGCTAAACCCTAGAAGCTAGCCTATGGTATGATTGTTGTATGTTGGAGCTGTTGTCCTACGGACTAAAACCCTCCGGTTTATATAGACACCGGAGAGGGTTAGGGTTACACAAAGTCGGTTACAATGGTAGGAGATCTAAATATCCGCATCGCCAAGCTTTCCTTCCACACCAAGGAAAGTCCCATCCGGACACGGGACGAAGTCTTCAATCTTGTATCTTCATAGTCCAGGAGTCTGGCTGAAGGTATAGTCCGGCCATCCGGAAAGCTCCTAATCCAGGACTCCCTCAGTAGCCCATGAACCAGGCTTCAATGACGACGAGTTCGGCGCGCAGATTGTCTTCGGCATTGCAAGGCGGGTTCCTCCTCCAAGTTCTTCATAAAAGATTGTAAACACGAAGAATAGTGTCCGGCTCTGCAAAATAAGTTTCCACATATTGCCATAGAGAGAACAAAATTAACACAAATCTAATCTGCAGACGTATTTCGTAGCATGACATCACACTACGGCCAAGCCTTTATTCGAATCGTTTTCACTTCTTCACCTCAGCGCGTTTTGCGAGGCGGTTTCCTTGGCACGTCTTGTCAAAGCAGAGATCGTGTCCCCCACTTACGGGATTCTCATCAATACGGACGTGGGTAACCCAACTGCGCCATTTATCACGACACTTGGGAGGCAAGCAAGTTTTACTAGGCTGGTGGGGACGCATAGCCGCATCCGCCCATATAAGGGGATAAGGATCCACCTTTTTACCCACGCCTTCTTCCTCCTTTGCCTATCCATCTTCCGCGCACTCGAGCTCCAGCGCCCAAGCCCGCACTTCCCACCTCAACCTTCTCCAGCAATGTCCGGAGCGGGATGCAAGTGGATGGTCTCCTCCGTTACGGAGGGCCATGTCAAAAAGCTGAGGAAGGCCGGATACTTGTCCAAAGACATCTCACACCGGCTCCCTGAAAAGGGGCAGCTTCTCCCCACCCAGAGCCCCATGAGAGGGTTGTATTCCTTCCCCACTTCCTCCACGGACTGGGCTTTCCTCTTCACCCATTTGTCCGGGGGCTCATGTTCTACTATGGCCTGGATTTCCACGATCTGGCCCCGAACTTCATCCTCAACATCTCGGCGTGTATCGTCGCGTGCGAGGCTTTCCTCTGCATCCGCCCCCATTTCGGCCTCTGGCTCAAGACCTTCAATGTCAAGCCAAAGGTGGTGCGCGGCAACCAGGCGAAGTGCGGAGGTGCCATGCTGGGCAAGATGGCCAATGTCCTATGGCTCGAGGGCTCCTTTGTGGAGACCCTGAAGGGGTGGCAGTCAAGGTGGTTTTAGATCACCGAGCCGCGCGATCTGGAATGGATCGCAGCCCCTGAGTTCCGGTCCGGACCCCGCACGGGCTCACGTCCTGGAAAGAGACGGGCCTGTCGTGGGGCTACAAAGAAGAGGTGACTGGACTGCAAACATGCATCCAGTCCCTGGTGAACAAGCAACTAAGGCTTGTCAATGTAGTCCAGGTTATGCTCGCCCGCCGGATCCTCCCGTGTCAACAACGGGATTTCAATCTGTGGGAGTTCGACCCGGTGCAGCACCCAACCCTGAGCAGGCTCTTCGACACGACGTACGAAGATGTCTGGAAGGTGCTATTCAAAGGCGCCGAGACTCCTGCGTCCGCTTCCGAGGACCGCGGATTCAGCTCGCAGCGTCACGCTGACGAGGTAAGTTATTTTTACCTTTTACAGGACATTTGTTTCTCATAGTTTGACTCTATGCGGGATCTAAACCCCCTTACCTTTAACAGGCATGGCAGGTAAAGTCCGGACAGATAGACTGTCCGGCTCCTTTGCCCGAAGACCCAGCAGACGCTCGTTTATCGAAGCTGCTGGCTCCGGTGCCTTACGTGGTGCCGGAGAAAAAGGCCAAGAAGAAGAAGGCCACGGGGACTCGAAAGAGTTCCCGTCATGTGGTGGTGTCGGATTCGTCGTCCGACGGATCCGAGACGCTCTCCTCCCGTGAAGACGAGGAGGAGGAAGAAGAAACCTCTCCCCCTCCAGCGGAGGGAGGAAAGAAGAGGAAGGCCGCCCCAGCAGGGGAGGCCGAAGGGTCCAAGAAAAGGAAGACCCCTCCATCGGACTACTCCCCCGACGCCGACGAGCACGAAGAGGAGTGGCCGGACAGGGCCAAGCATCCGGTGAAATCGTAAGTATTCGGATACCAGAGTAACTCATAATATCCCTGTTGTTGCACAGCTTTTCCCTCATGTTGAATATAATTATGCAGGACGCCCCGGGCCGGACTCGACGAGTCGTCGAGCGGCTCCCTGGATTCATCGGACGTGAATTCAGTTCCGCCCGCTGTCTCCCCCCGCACTGCGGATGACGCCGAAGTGGCGTCGCGACAAGCTCTGGGGCAAGAGGAGGTGGTCCTAGAGGAGCCGCAAGGCGACCTCTCGGACCCCAGGAGTAAAGGGGACAAGACCCCCCAGGGCTCCAAGTCCGGCTTTGAGCCGGACACCGCGCCGGAATCCTCAACAGTTCTGGACCGCGGTAGGCGAACTCCTTCTAAGAGGAGCAAGCCTTCTGAGCCGGCAGCCTCCGTCCAGCCGGAGGTGCCGGACAATCTGCTGGAGGTGCTTAACGGTGCCTCCATCGACGAGGAGCACCGTACTATTATGAGTACGGTGATCCCGAAGGTTCAGTCCGCTAAGAGCGTACTGACCGAAGCTTGTGCCAGCATTCTAACAGGCTTCGATGTAAGTAAAATATGTAAAAATATTACCGCATAGACAGTAGCCCCTGATGCTCTGTTTGGCGTTCTGAAAGAAAATCTGAATAGAGGATCTATTAAATTTTGCAGGTGTCTAACAAAAAGAGTAAATATGCGTATGCAGGCTTCGCTGCTAGCCACCGCGGCACTGACTGCGGAGGTGGATGCCTTGAAACAATCATACCATAGGCTAGCTTCTAGGGTTTAGCCTTGCCAAGCGGCAGCTCGAGGAGAAAGAAGGTAAGAGATACCTTATAGAAAAAAAATATACAAAAAAGATGAAATTGCAAAATTAACAGGATTGTGCTGCTTATTGTAGGGGCCACGACTGAGGTGGCGACCCTCAAGCAGGCGTTGTCCAAGGCCGAAAAGAGAGCGGCCACGGAGCGCACCGAGCGATAGAAATTTGAGGCCCAGATTGGCGAGGTGCAGCAAGAGCTTCAGGTTCTCATGGAAAAACATGAGAGTTTGGAGCTTGACTCGAAGATGCGAGCGTCCGAGCTCGCGGCGGCCCTTAAAACTGTCGAGTCTGCCAAGGCCGAATCCCAGAAGGCCCTCCAAGAGTTGGAGGAGGTGAAAAAGATAGCAGCGGGTAAGGCATTCTTTATGCAAAGCAGACATATAAAAGTAAACTACTTGTTACTTACCCGAATCCGGAGTTCTCCAGGGGCATTCGCAGATCTTCCCCGCAGCGTATCCAATGCCGCCGCATTCTACCGAGCCGAGGAAGGCAGCTCGACGGAGAAGGTGTTCTGGTCTCAGTACGCTGAGGCCGGACACCCTGTGCCCTTGAGCGACCAGCTGAAGCAGCTGGTCGAGCTCCACAAGGCGTCCGAACAGGCCCTGAAGGGCTTCATAGTTCGGCTGTGGCCTGGAGAGGCCCTGCCTGGGAGCTACTTCAGGCTGGTGCGGCGGCTGGTGGAGGCTTGTCCAAGGCTCGAGGTCATCAAGCGCTCCATCTGCGTCGAAGGTGCCCGTAGGGCCCTTGCCCGTGCAAAGGTGCACTGGGGTAAGCTGGATGGTGAGAAGCTTGTGAGGGACGGGCCGCCGCCGGGGAAGGAGGATCGCAAGCCCGAGAAGTATTACAAGGATGTTCTTGCTGGTGCCCGCCTTATGGCGGATGAATGTACCAAGGATGTAAGTTTTGAATGAACTCGCTCGTGTTATCCTGTGCGCTGAAAACTTGTTCATATGCGCTAAGCAATGCTTGCTTGAATTTAAAATATTACTTTCTGTGCGGCCGTTTATCAAAAATTGAGAGATGGCCAGTCGTCGGCTTCTACCCCCATGCCACTAGTGCTGCGGTGTTCAGGATAAACATGAGCGCTCTTTTTCCCATGATTGGGTCCATCGAGGGAGGCGCTCAGCACAACGAACAAGGCAATCGGACTATAATGCTTGAACACTCTCACTTAGCCATAGAACTCTATAATTTTAAATTTCGGCGAAGCCCCTAGTATTCGGAAGACCGAGTTCGGGGTGCTATCCACGCCTTGGTCGGACAAAGCCGGTTCCTCGCTCGAAGCGGCATAAGTCTTTAAGGACTCGAAAAACCTCTCGAACAGCGACCGGTCTCGCGCCTCATCATGACAGTCAGTTTTAGCTTTCTCTACTGAGGTGCTCAGCCCAGCTCAACTGGGGCACAATCGTAGTAGTTCTCGTAGTACTACCTTAGCCGATATAGCGGAGCGTAAGGCACCAAAACATAGGAGCCGGGCAAACCCAACTATTGACCCAAATCATGATTCGGAGCCGATGCATATAGTGCTATAAGTTCGGGGTGCCGCACTTGTGAAAGTGTTCGGTCTTCTCACACCATATTAAGGGGTACTGAAGCCCCTGGCGTATTTGTCGTACCACGGTGTACGGGTGGAACATGTTATTAATAAACATATATATAAAAAGAGGGTAATGCAGAAAATAGACAAAAGCTATGCATTGTTTATAGAAAGGTTGATATCAAAGCAGAACGATACAAATAGTGCGATAAGCAAAAGAAATTGGACTATTTAACATGTCCTGGCCAGGGGCAGGCCGCGGGATTGTATTCAAAAACAGGTATACTGCTCGTAATAGAGACCACCTGGGAGTTCCATAATGCGGCATGGCTTGTCTGCTTTCCTGGATCCTGCATCGTTTGTGCGGCAGTTGAATTGCCGAACAGGTCGTCCGAAGTATGGAGTCCTGAAAGTAAGAGAAAATTAAAAAAGAATCCGGCAGCCCCTAGTACGGTTTAAGCCGTGTTTTGGGCGTGCCGTGATGGTGCCCCTCCCCTTGTGCCCATGGTATTTCAAGAGCGTAGTTATGCACGCGAAGCACTGGTTTTGCTATATCGCCAGGGCTAGGGTTGGGGCCGCATTGCTACGCTAGCTCGGAACGTGCCAGGCGGTCTTGTTGTATGTTACTCCGGGCGCGCTTGACAGTGTCCGGATTTTTAAGAGCTGGACTGGAGAAATGCCTAGAGAGGTTGTTTTGTACTTCTGCTGCAAGCGCTGCTATGTGCTCCTCCATTCGGAGGGAGCGTTCGGTGTTTCCGTTGACCGTGATTACTCCTCGAGGGCCTGGCATCTTGAGCTTGAGGTATGCATAGTGCGGTACCGCATTGAACTTTGCGAATGCGGTTCGCCCGAGCAGTGCGTGATAGCCACTGCGGAACGGGACTATGTCGAAGATAAACTCCTCGCTTCGGTAGTTATCCGGAGAAGCGAAGACCACTTCAAGTGTGACCGAACCTGTACAGTTGGCCTCTACACCTGGTATGATGCCTTTAAAGGTCGTTTTGGTGGGCTTGATCCTTGAGGGATCTATGCCCATTTTCTGCACTGTATCCTGGTAAAGCAGGTTCAGGCTGCTGCCGCCGTCCATAAGGACTCTTATGAGATGAAATCCATCAATGATTGGGTCAAGAACCAATGCGGCGAACCCGCCATGACGGATGCTAGTTGGGTGGTCCCTTCGATCAAAGGTGATCGGGCAGGAGGACCATGGGTTGAACTTTGGGGCGACTGGCTCCAGCGCGTATACGTCCCGTAATGCACGCTTCTGCTCCCTTTTAGGGATGTGGGTTGCGTATATCATGTTCACCGTTTGCACTTGTGGGGGGAAACCCTGTTGTCCGTTGTTGTTCGGCAGCCTGGGCTCCTCCTCATCGTTGCTATGCAGCCCCTTGTCTCTGTTTTCGGCATTTAACTTGCCTGTCTGCTTGAACACCCAACAATCCCTGTTGGTGTGATTGGCTGGCCTTTCGGGGGTGCCATGTATCTGGCACAAGCGGTCGAGTATTAAGTCCAAACTGGACGGGCCCTGAGTGTTTCTTTTGAATGGCTTTTTCCGCTGACCGGATTTGTAGCCTCGGAATCCGGCATTTACTGCCGTATCCTCGTTGCTGTCGCTGTTAACGCGGCGCTTTTGCTTGTTCCGGCGCGACCTGTCGCTTTTGTCCTTGGTATCCGAATTACCAAGGTTCTTGGTTAAGTTGTTGATGCGGGCTAGCCAACTGTCTTCTCCTCTGGAAAAGCGGGTCATGAGTGTCGTAATGGCTGCCATATATTTCGGCTTTTCCTGTCCCAGGTGCCGGGCGAGCAACTCGTCATGGATATTATGCTTGAAGGCCGCTAGGGCCTCTGCGTCCGGACAATCGACTATTTGGTTTTTGTTTGTTAGGAACCGAGTCTAGAATTGCCTGGCCGATTCCTCTGGCTGCTGAATTGTGTGGCTAAGGTCATCGGCGTCCGGTGGTCGCACGTAGGTACCCTGGAAGTTGTCGAGGAATGCGGCTTCCAGGTCCTCCCAAGAACCGATTGAATCTACTGGCAAGCTGTTAAGCCAATGCCGGGCCGGTCCCTTAAGTTTGAGCGGGAGGTATTTGATGGCGTGTAGATCATCGCCGCGGGCCATGTGGATGTGAAGGAGATAATCATCGATCCATACCGCAGGATCTGTTGTGCCATCGTATGATTCAATGTTTACGGGTTTGAAGCCCTCAGGGATTTTATGATCCATTACTTCATCTGTGAAGCACAGTGGGTGTGCGGCGCCTCCGTACTGGGCTATATCATGATGCAGCTCAACGGAGCTTCGTCTATTGTGTTCGGCCCGGCCGGATTTATTGTATCCGGAGTGACGATCATCGTCACGTGCCGTGGGGCGCCCGCGTGATCCCTAGATCGATCTTGTTTGCCTTGTCTTGTCCTCCAGTATATCTCGCAGGTCTGGCACGTTTTCCCGTTCCTTAGCGTGTTTTGAGCGGCGGCGGGGCATGGCTTGAGTGGAGGGCCTAGAGGCCTCTCTGTCACGGCCACGAGGTGGCCGGTCGGCCATGTCATGCGCTGGTGATGTAGGTGCTTCCTCCTCTAATCGGGGTAGCAGCCTGCGTTTTGGGTAACGCTTGGAGGGGCGTTCGAGTTCATACTCTTCGGCCGCAAGGACTTCAGTCCATCTGTCAGCTAGCAAATCTTGATCAGCTCTAAGCTGTTGCTGCTTTTTCTTGAGGCTGCTTGCCGTGGCTAAAAGCCTGCGTTTAAAACGCTCTTGTTCGGCGGGATCTGATGGCACGACGAATTCGTCGTCGTCGAGGCTTGCCTCTTCTTCGGAGGGAGGCATATAATTGTCATCCTCAACTTCTTGGTCTGCCGCTCTCTCATGAGGGCTGGCTTCTCCATCCTCCTGTGCCAAATCTTGCTAGAGGGGGTGTTCTTCGGTGCTCTCTAGAGTAGTATTATCTCCCGTGCCGGAATCACCGTTTTTGCTTTGGCGGGATTTAGAGCGGCGCCGCTGACGCCGGCGCTTAGGATGTTTCTTAGAGGTGTCATCCCCCGTTGTTCCATCGCCTTCTCCATCTTTTGGAGTGTCCACCATATATATGTCATATGACGAGGTGGCCTTCCAGCGCACTACAGGTGATGGTTCTTGTTCGTCTCTTGCATCGTCGTCCATACCGTCGATGTCTTCGGAGTCGAAGTCGAGCATGTCGGTTAAATTGTCGACAGTGACTACGAAGTGGGTGGTGGGTGGGCATTAAATTTCTTCATTGTCCGTATCCCAACCTTGCTGACCGTAGTCTGGCCAAGGCTCTCCTGATAAAGAGAGAGACTTTAGCGAATTCAGGATGTCGCCGAAGGGCGAGTGCTGAAAGATGTCCGCGGCGGTGAACTCCATTATCGGCGCCCAATCAGATTCGATCTGCAGGGGCGCGAGGGGCTCGGAGTCCGGAGAGGAATCCGGCTCCTCGGAGTCACGGGCCATGCAGAGTGCGGGGCTGGTGTTCGGCTTGGTCACCTTTGAGATCGCAGCCCCCGAGGTGGCGTCCAACCGCTCATCCTCGATCGGCGCAGCTGGCTCATGACACTGTTCGGTGGCAGAGCTAGATCATGACCATCGAGACAGTGCGACGCGCTTGGCTGTGGCTCGAATCCGTCGAAGATCAAGTCCCCGCGGATGTCAGCCGTGCAGTTTAAACTTCCAAACCTGACCTGATGGCCAGGGGCGTAGCTTTCGATCTGCTCCAGATGGCCAACCGAATTGGCCCGCGGTGCAAAGCCACCGAAGACGAAGATCTGTCTGGGGAGAAAAGTCTCACCCGGGACTGCGTCGTTGTTGATGATCGAAGGAGCCATCGGGCCTAAAAGTGACGACACAGAGGAACTCTCAATGAAAGCACCAATGTCGGTGTCAAAACCGGCGGATCTCGGGTAGGGGGCCCCGAACTGTGCGTCTAGGCGGATGGTAACAGGAGACAAGGGACACGAAGTTTTACCCAGGTTCGGGCCCTCTTGATGGAGGTTAAACCCTACGTCCTGCTTGATTAATATTGATAATATGGGTAGTACAAGAGTAGATCTACCACGAGATCAAGGAGGCTAAACCCTAGAAGCTAGCCTATGGTATGATTGTTGTATGTTGGAGTTGTTGTCCTACGGACTAAAACCCTCCGGTTTATATAGACACCAGAGAGGGTTAGGGTTACACAAAGTCGGTTACAATGGTAGGAGATCTTAATATCCGCATCGCCAAGCTTGCCTTCCACGCCAAGGAAAGTCCCATCCGGACACGGGATGAAGTCTTCAATCTTGTATCTTCATAGTCTAGGAGTCCAGCTGAAGGTATAGTCCGGCCATCCGGACACCCCCTAATCCAGGACTCCCTCAGTTGCCACCTCCGTCGTGGCCCCTACAATAGCCACGTTAGTCCTGTCACTTTTTGCAATTGCACCTTTTCATATTTAATAAGGTATTTCTTACCTTCTTTGTCCTTGAGCTGCTTCTTGGCAAGGCCGAGCTCTTGCTCGGACCGCTCGAGGTTCTGCTTTAGCGTGTCCACCTCCACAGTCAGTGCGGCGGACGCCAGCAGTGAAGCCTGCATACACATATTTACTTACTTTTGTTAGACTCCTGCGAATTTTATTAGATCCTCTATTCGGCCTTTCTTTCCGAACACCGAACAGAGCATCAGGGGCTACTGTCTATGCTCTAATATTTTCACATATTTTTTACATACCTCAAAGCCTGTTAAAAGGCTGGCACAGGCTTCGGTCAGCCCGCTCTTGGCAGACTGAACTTTTTGAATCACCGCACTCATAATGGTGCGGTGCTCCTCGTCGATGGAGGTGCCTTTAAGCACCTCCAGCAGATTGTCCGGCGCCTCCGGTTGGACGGGGGCCACTGGCTTAGTGGGCCTGCTCCTCTTGGAGGGAGGTCGCCTGCCGGACTCTGGAACCTTTGAAGGTTCCGTAGCAGTGTCTGGTCTGGGGCCGGACTTGGAGCCCTTAGGGGTTCTATCCTCTTGGCGCCTGGGGTTCGGAAGGTCGCCTTGCGGCGCCTCCGGAACCGCCTCCTCCTGGCTTGGAACCTCCTGGGACGCCACCTCGGCGACATCCGTGGGGCGGGGGGAGGTAGCCGTCGAAAGAGAGTTTATGTCCGACGAGTCCAGGGAACCGCTCGACGACACGTCGAGCCGGTCTTTGGGTGGACTGCATAATCATATTCAACATAAGGAAAAGTTGTGCAGTAAAGGAATACTATGACTTACTCTGGTATCCGGATACTTACGATTTCGCCAGGGGCTTGGCCCTGTGCAGCCACTCCTCTTCGTCGCCATCGGCGTTGGTGGAGTAGTCCGGAAGAAGGGTTTTCCCCTTCTTGGACCCTCCAGCCTCCCCTGTTGGGGCGGCCTTCCTTTTCTTTCCCTCCCCCGCTAGAGGGGGAGGGGAATCTTCTTCCTCCTCCTCGTCTTCACGGGAGGATTGCGTCTCGGAGTCGTCGGACGACGAATCCGACGCCACCACACGACGGGCACTCTTTTGAGTCCCCGTGGCCTTCTTCGTGGCCTTCTTCTCCGTCACCACATAGGGTGCTAGAACCAGCAGCCTTGCCAATAGAGCATCCACTGGGTCTTCGGGAAAAGGGGCCGGACAGTTGATCTGTCTGGACTTCGCCTGCCAATCCTGTCAAAGGTAAGGGAGCTTAGATCCCACATAAAGTCAAACTATGAAAAGCTAAAATACCATGTAAAAGGTAAAAACGGCTTACCGCACTGGAATGACGCTGCGTGCTGAATCCGCGATCCTCGGTAGCGGATGCGGGAGCCTCGCGCCCTTGAATAGCACCTTCCAGGCATCTTCACACGTCGTGTCGAAGAGCCTGCTTAGAGTTGGGTGTTGCGCCAGGTCGAACTACCACAGGTTGAAGGCCCGTTGTTGACACGGGAGGATCCGGCGGATGAGCATAACCTAGACTATGTTGAGAAGTTTAAGCTTCTTGTTCACCAGGGTTTGGATGCATGTTTGCAGTCCAGTCACCTCTCCTTTGTTGGCCCATGACAGGACCGTCTCTTTCCAGGACGTGAGCCGTGTAGGGGGTCCAGATCGGAACTCGGGGGCTGCGACCCATTCAAGGTCACGCGGCTCGGTGATGTAGAACCATCCCGATTGCCACCCCTTCAGGGTCTCCACGAAGGAGCCCTCAAGCCATAGGATGTTGGGCATCTTGCCCACCATGGCGCCTCCGCACTCCGCCTGGGTGCCGCACACCACCTTTGGCTTGACATTGAAGTCTTGAGCCATAGGCCGAAATGGGGGCGGATGCAGAGGAATGCCTCGCACACAACGATAAACGCCGAGATATTGAGGACAAAGTTTGGGGCCAGATCATGGAAATCTAGGCCATAGTAGAACATGAGCCCCCGGACAAATGGGTGGATTGGGAAACCCAGTCCGCGGAGGAAATGGGGGAGGAATACCACCCTCTCATGGGGCCTTGGGGTGAGGACGAGCTGCCCCTCTTCGGGAAGCCGGTTCGCGATGTCGTTGGACAAGTATCCGGCCTTCCTCAGTTTCTTGATGTGTCCCTCCGTGACGGAGGAAACCATCCACTTGCCTCCCGCTCTGGACATGGTTGGAGTAGGTCGAGGTGGGGAGTGCGGACTTGGGCGCTGGAGCTTGAGTGCGCGGAAATGGATAGGCTAAGGAGGAAGAAGGCGTGGATGAGAAAGGTGGATCCTTATCCCCTTATATGGGCGGACGCAACTACGCATCCCCACCCGCCTGGTAAAACTCGCTTATCTCCCAAGCGCCGTAATCAATGGCCGGTTGGGTTACCCACGCCCGTATTAATAAGAATCCCGGATTAAGGGGACATGATCTCTGCTTTGAGAAGACGTGTCAAGGAAACCGCCTCGCATAACCCGCTGAGGTGGGATAATAAAACGATTCGAATAAAACCTTGGTCATGGTGTGATGTCACGCTACGGAATATGTCAGCAGATTAGATTGGTGTAAATATTATTTTCTCTATGGCAATATGTGGAAACTTATTTTGCAGAGCCGGACACTGTCCTTGTGTTCGAAATCTTCTATGAAGTACTTGGGGCAGGAACCCGCCTTGCAATGACGAAGACAATCTGCGCGCCGGACTCGTCGTCATTGAAGCCTGGTTTAGGGGCTACTGAGGGAGTCCTGGATTAGGGGGTGTTCGGATAGCCGGACTATACCTTCGGCCGGACTCCTGGACTATGAAGATACAAGATTGAAGACTTCATCCCGTGTCCGGAAGGGACTTTCCTTGGCGTGGAAGGCAAGATTGGCGATACGGATATGTAGATCTCCTACCATTGTAACCGACTCTGTGTAACCCTAGCCCTCTCCGGTGTCTATATAAACCGGAGAGTTTTAGTCCGTAGGACGAACAACAATCATACCATAGGCTAGCTTCTAGGGTTTAGCCTCCTTGATCTCGTGGTAGATCTACTCTTGTACTACCCATATCATAAATATTAATCAAGCAGGAGTAGGGTTTTACCTCCATCGAGAGGGCCCGAACCTGGGTAATAACATCGTGTCCCTTGTCTCCTGTTACCATCCGCCTAGACGCACAGTTCGGGACCCCCTACCCGAGATCCGCCGGTTTTGACACCGACAGCGGGGCTAGGCGGCTCGGGCTGGGCTCCCCCAGCTTATAAAGGCCTGCCGGGCTAGAGTCCAGGTCGGGTACGAACCAGCTAGGTCGATTCGTTTTTTTATAAATAGTTTCACGTAGAAAAACAAATAAAAGAAATACTAAACGGACTCCAAAAATCCAGAAATAAATTTTCCCCGACTTCTAAAATCAAGCCGGACAAGGTGAACATTTATTTGGGTCCTAAATGCAATTTTTTAAAACGCGTATTTTTCCTAAATCCAAATAAAACAGCGAAAAACTCCAAAATAAAATCTTATTTGATTTTTTTATTAAATCCTCAATATTTCTTTTTTTTGGGAAAGTCATTTTATTCCCTCTCATTAATTTTTATAATTTAAATAATTGAAGATAAAATAAATAAAATCAAATGATCCTATTTTCAAAATTTGAGAAAACCCAAATATGAAAATAACGAAATCCCCAACTCTCTCGTTGGGTCCTTGAGTTGCGTAGGATTTCTAGGATCAAGCCAAAATGCAAATAAAATATGATATGCAATGATGATCTACGTATAACATTCCAAATTGAAAATTTGGGATGTTACAGGATGTAAGTGGCAAATAAACGACATCCACCAGTCCCATCTAGTTAGTTTTTGCTACCTCCCTAGTTCATTTTCCTCAAAAAACAAAAACTCTTTTGAACTATCATACCACTAGGGGAATTTAATCGGGATTAAATGGGTCCCAGTTGACATCCCTACTTGAAAGGGAGTGTACAATGGCTATATTTAAGTTGCCAAGGCATCTAAGCAGTTGAAATAATCTGAGAAAGCACTTAACAGTGTGGCCTCATATAAACTACGAAGACAGTCTTGTGATGAAGTTGAGAGGAAAAGTTAAGGACTCAAATGAAATAGGCATGCATTTCTTTACGATAGTATAGCAGGCACTGCTGACATATTGGCCAACTCAGGTATAGCGTAACAACAAATAAGCATTCGAATCAAGCAATACAACAAAGCAGACAACTGAACTATTTGTAATTCGGCAGGATTACATGTTGAGGGCACAAGCCAAGAAAGCAGCCCACTCGCATTATATTTCACATGTACTAAAACACACCGGCTTACCATATGTTGTTGTGAAGCCTAGCTGTTGTTGCAATGTTCTTTGAAGATATCGTCAGCATCCCGTGGTTGCAAATCTAGTTGTTGTAGTTTATTCTGCACCATCTATTTAGGTAAAACTAATTTTAATCGCATGCACTGGTCCGAATTGATCATCAATGGTTCATCTGAACTAATGAAAGAAGGGTGTGTGCATACACGACAATATAGTTGCTTCCCTCTATTTTTATGCTTGTTCGCGGTGCCAGCCCCAAAAGAACAAATATTCTGCTTGATGGGGTTGGCAGCTCCATAATTAATAGAAGCATCAAATTAGTCATGCAACTTGGGAAGATCAAGAACACACAAACAAGTAATGAACAGAGGCTTGGAGCAGTGATGTAATAGCTAGCATCAGAAAATGTAGGGTAAAACGAACAAAAAGCAGCGGAACCACATGCTAGTTTGCTAATGTGTAATTAAGCATAGAGAACATTAAGCAGTCTGATGGAACCAACAGGTGGCATCAGAACAAAACTAAACCATATTAACTATATGTGCACTGGTATGTAATTTAGCACATGTAACATGTTCCCTGCCAGAAGTATGGCCCTACAGGTGCAAGCAGAATAACGCGTCTCATGAAAAACTGAATGATGCCCTGAAGAAATTCAAAGGTGTGGTGCTTATGCTAGGAAAGTGAATGTAGGCGCCGGCCGTTGGATAATAGTACCTGATTCTCGGCGGCGTATGGGTATCGTTGTCATACTTGATAGCTAAGGATCGTTGATGGTGCTCGTGTTGTGGTTGAGTTTGGGCCGGCTGTCGCCGTCGCTGAAGCGGCTCCGGTGCTACGGTTGCGGCGCCTGTCGACATACAAGAAAACTCATATGTGGTAAGTGAACAGTTGCACGATAAAGAGAAAAAACAAAAGGAGTACAAATCAAAATAACCTGATGAGGTTGCGGCGTCGGTAAAGCAGGGACGGTGGAGTTGAATATGGCGTCCGTGGAGCGGGTCCGGTGCAGTGGACGAAGGCTTCGGCGGGCGCGTTGTATAGTGCTTTCGGTGAGGAGGATCTGTTGCGGCGGATGAGGGCTTGTATGAAGGGCCAGTGAAGGGGTGGACAAGGGAGTTAGTGAAGGGCCTACGTTGTGGTGGACGAGGGCGCCGGTTAAGCAGATCCTGTCATGGTTTTGTCACGACAGATGTCCTAGTGAAAGGACTTAGTCGTGGAGCCATCGCGACGGGTTAGCTTGAAGGGGTTAAACCAGACACAGGGATGCAGAGAGTTTTTATACTAGTTCGGCCCCTTCGATGAAGGTAAAAGCCTATGTCTAGTTGTGATGGAATTGATGGGGTTTCGATGACTAGGGAGCAAACAAGCTTCGCCTAAGTCTCGAGTTGTTGTTGTTCTTGAACCGCCGCCGGGTCGTCCCCTTATATACACGGGTGACGCCCGTCGATTCACAGAGTCCGAATCACTGGTTCATACTCGTATCCGGGTTGGTCTCTCCTTATTCCTAACTTACAATACAAGTTTACATATAAAGCCAGTTTACGGCTACAGGTCTTAAACTGATTACAGGCCTTGGGCCCTTATCTGCTTCTTTGGGCTTTAACACCTTTGAACTACTAATGAAGTTAACCCGGCCCAGGTAGGCCGGTTTACGCCCAGTAGTAATATCCCCAACATTAGGCCCCAGATTGATTTGAATGGGTTCATGTCAATCCTTAGCAAAAAATCTTCGTCTTCAACATCTTCTTGTCGTTGTTGAACCGCCGTGATGTCACCTTCTCTGGTTGCTGTAAACCGGCATGACGTCATCATAAAGATAACATTCATGATATCTTCTTTGTTTAATGAATCCGCCATAACCGAGGCGACAGCTCCGTCACCAAGATTTGTGGTTCCTTGATTCACGCGCCTGACACGTGCCTCTTGCCTTATAAATAAGACCGAAGGGTCATTTCTTTTCTCCCCTTCGTCCCCTTTCTCTTCACCTTCCTCGCGTCGCCAGCCTCGGAGCTCCGCCGCCGCTGTTGACCTCTGTATCGTCCTGGGCCGCTGCATCAACCTGAACGTACCAGAGCACTGCGGTAGCTTTCCTAATCTTCCTCGATTCTGGTAAGCCTTCTATTCTTCTTAGCATAGATCTGTTCTTAGGGTTTCGTGTTCTTGCCGTGTTCATCGTTTGTTCATGCTCGTACCCAGACTCCTGGATAGATCTGTGAAACCCTACTCTGATTAGCAGTAACTTTTAGCATCCGCCTGTAGTTTCATGCTCTAGTCCGTAGATCTCATCTATATATCTGCCCATTGATTCACTTCTGCTCTGCTTTAAGCCTTTGAATATTTTGTCTTCTTTTCTTAACTTGTTTCAGATCCATTGCTGTAATAAGACCTTGTGAAACATGTTTCTTCATACTTAGCCATCCGCAACCTCCGTTGCTTTCAACGCTTAGATCAGGCGGTTTAACTCAATGTAGAAAAAATATAATAAACCGCTATATACCATTAGTCCCCTTGTTGAACCGCCAGAACTCATTAGTCATATGATGCCGCTTCATAGAACTCCGGTTTAGATATAGTTACCTCTGGTTTAACATTGTTCATACCGGTGTATACTTTTACACAACACAATCTTGAACCGGAATCACTTATTTTGTAGACTCCACCATGGCCAAACAAGTATATGAGTGCAACTGGGCTCCTTCTCGCGTCACAGAAAATCAACTGAACAACTTAGTCCTGACTGGCGCTTTAAGCAGCAAAAACACCATCTGTTGGAGGGTCCTTGGCAAAGAATGCCCTCCCATACCTCAAGAAGGTGTTGGAAATATGCCCTAGAGGCAATAATAAATAGGTTATTATTATATTTCCTTGTTCATGATAATCGTTTATTATCCATGCTAGAATTGTATTGATAGGAAACTCAGATACATGTGTGGATACATAGACAACACCATGTCCCTAGTAAGCCTCTAGTTGACTAGCTCGTTGATCAATAGATGGTTACGGTTTCCTGACCATGGACATTGGATGTCATTGATAACGGGATCACATCATTAGAAGAATGATGTGATGGACAAGACCCAATCCTAAGCCTAGCACAAGATCGTGTAGTTCGTATGCTAAAGCTTTTCTAATGTCAAGTATCATTTCCTTAGACCATGAGATTGTGCAACTCCCGGATACCGTAGGAATACTTTGGGTGTGCCAAACGTCACAACGTAACTGGGTGGCTATAAAGGTGCACTACGGGTATCTCCGAAAGTGTCTGTTGGGTTGGCACGAATCGAGACTGGGATTTGTCACTCCGTGTGACGGAGAGGTATCTCTGGGCCCACTCGGTAGGACATCATCATAATGTGCACAATGTGATCAAGGAGTTGATTACGGGATGATGTGTTACGGAACGAGTAAAGAGACTTGCCGGTAACGAGATTGAACAAGGTATCGAGATACCGATGATCGAATCTCGGGCAAGTACTATACCGCTAGACAAAGGGAATTGTATACGGGATTGATTAAGTCCTTGACATCGTGGTTCATCCGATGAGATTATCGTGGAACATGTGGGAGCCAACATGGGTATCCAGATCCCACTGTTGGTTATTGACCAGAGAACGTCTCGGTCATGTCTGCGTGTCTCCCGAACCCGTAGGGTCTACACACTTAAGGTTCGATGACGCTAGGGTTATAAAGGAAGTTTGTATGTGGTTACCGAATGTTGTTTGCAGTCCCAGATGAGATCCCGGACGTCACGAGGAGTTCCGGAATGGTCCGGAGGTAAATATTTATATATAGGAAGTCCTATTTCGGCCATCGGGACAAGTTTTGGGGTCATCGGTATTGTACCGGGACCACCGGAGGGGTCCCTGGGGCCCACCGGGTGGGGCCACCTATCCTGGAGGGTCCCATGGGCTGAAGTGGGAAGGGATACAGCCCAAAGTGGGCTGGGGCGCCACTTTCCCCTAGGGCCCATGCGCCTAGTGTGGGGGAAACCCTAAAGGAAGAGTCCCACAAGGGGAAGGCACCCCTAGGTGCCTTGGGTGGGGAGGGAAACCTCCCTTGGCCGCCGCCCCCCTAGGAGATTGGATCTCCTAGGGCCGGCGCCCCCCCCTTGGCCCTCCTATATATAGTAGGGAAGATGGAGGACTTCATACCTGATCCAAGGCGCAGCCCCTCCCCTCCCCAACACCTCTCCTCCTCCGTCACGTGCTTGGCGAAGCCCTGCTGGAGTACCACACTCCTCCATCATCACCACGCCGTTGTGCTACTGCTGGATGGAGTCTTCCTCAACCTCTCCCTCTCTCCTTGCTGGATCAAGGCGTGGGAGACGTCACCGGGCTGTACGTGTGTTGAACACGGAGGTGTCGTCCGTTCGGCACTTGGTCATCGGTGATTTGGATCACGACGAGTACGACTCCATCAACCCCGTTCACTTGAACGCTTCTGCTTAGCGATCTACAAGGGTATGTAGATGCACTCTTCTTCCCCTCGTTGCTAGTTTCTCCATAGATAGATCTTGGTGACACGTAGGAAATTTTTTGAATTTCTGCTACGTTCCCCAACAGTGGCATCATGAGCTAGGTCTATTGCGTAGATTCTATGCACGAGTAGAACACAAAGAAGTTGTGGGCGTTGATTTTGTTCAATATGCTTACCGTTACTAGTCCAATCTTGTTTCGACGGCATTGTGGGATGAAGCCGCCCGGACCAACCTTACACGTACGCTTACGTGAGACCGGTTCCACCGACTGACATGCACTAGTTGCATAAGGTGGCTGGCGGGTGTCTGTCTCTCCCACTTTAGTCGGATCGGATTCGATGAAAAGGGTCCTTATGAAGGGTAAATAGAAATTGACATATCACATTGTGGTTTTGCGTAGGTAAGAAACATTCTTGCTAGAAACCCATAGCAGGCACGTAAAACATGCAAACAACAATTAGAGGACGTCTAACTTGTTTTTGCAGGGTATGCCATGTGATGTGATATGGCCAAAAGGATGTGATGAATGATATATGTTATGTATGAGATTGATCATGTTCTTGTAATAGGAATCACGACTTGCATGTCGATGAGTATGACAACCGGCAGGAGCCATAGGAGTTGTCTTTAATTTATTTATGACCTGCGTGTCAACATAAACGTCATGTAATTACTTTACTTTATTGCTAACTGTTAGCCATAGTAGTAGAAGTAATAGTTGGCGAGACAACTTCACGAAGACACGATGATGGAGATCATGATGATGGAGATCATGGTGTCATGCCGGTGACGATGATGATCATGGAGCCCCGAAGATGGAGATCGAAAGGAGCAAAGTGATGATGGCCATATCATGTCACTATTTGATTGCATGTGATGTTTATCATGTTATTACATCTTATTTGCTTAGAACAACGGTAGTAAATAAGATGATCCCTCATTAAAATTTCAAGAAAGTGTTCCCCCTAACTGTGCACCGTTGCGAAAGTTCGTCGTTTCGAAGCACCACGTGATGATCGGGTGTGATAGATTCTTACGTTCACATACAACGGGTGTAAGCCAGATTTACACACGTGAAACACTTAGGTTGACTTGACGAGCCTAGCATGTACAGACATGGCCTCGGAACACAAGAGACCGAAAGGTCGAGCATGAGTCGTATGGTAGATACGATCAACATGAAGATGTTCACCGATGATGACTAGTCCGTCTCACGTGATGATCGGACACGGCCTAGTTGACTCGGATCATGTAATCACTTAGATGACGAGAGGGATGTCTATCTGAGTGGGAGTTCATAAGATGAACTTAATTATCCTGAACATAGTCAAAAGATCTTTGCAAATTATGTCATAGCTTACGCTTGAGTTCTACTGTGTTAGATACGTTCCTAGAGAAAATATAGTTGAAAGTTGATAGTAGCAATTATGCGGACAATAGAAGGCTTATGTCCTTAATGCATCGCTCGGTGTGCTGGACCTCGAACGTGGTCTGTGGATGTTGCGAACATCTGACATACACGTTTTGATGACTACATGATAGTTCGGTAATGATAAATGGTTTAGAATTGAGGCACCGAAGACATTTTTGAAATGTCGCGGAACATATGAGATGTTTCGAGGGCTGAAATTGGGATTTCAGGATCGTGCCCACGTCAAGAAGTATAAGACCTCCGACGATTTTCTTAGCCTGCAAACTAAGGAGAAAAGCTCAATCGTTGAGCATGTGCTCAGATTGTATGAGTACTAGAATCGCTTGAATCGAGTGGGAGTTAATCTTCTAGATAAGATAGTGATGGTTCTCCAAAGTCACTGCCATCAAGCTACTAGAGCTCCGTAATGAACTATAACATATCAGGGATAGATATGATGATCCTTGAAATATTCGCGATGTTTGACACCACGAAAGTAGAAATCAAGAAGGAGCATCAATTGTTCATGGTTAGTGAAACCACTAGTTTCAAGAAGGGCAAGGGAAAGAAGGGATACTTCATGAAACGGCAAATCCGCTGCTGCTCTAGTGGAGAAACCCAAGGTTGAACCCAAACCCGAGACTGAGTGCTTCTGTAATAAGGGGAACAGCCACTGGAGCAGAATTACCCTAGATACTTGGTAGATGAGAAGGCTGTCGATAGAAGTATATTGGATATACATTATGTGAATGTGTACTTTACTAGTACTCCTAGTAGCATCAGGGTATTAGATACCGGTTCGGTTGCTAAGTATTAGATAAACGGAGACTAGCTAAAGGTGAGCTGACGAGATGTGTTGGAAGTGCTTCCAAGGTTGATATGATCAAGCATCACACGCTCCCTCTACCATCGAGATTGGTGTTAAACCTAAATAATTGTTATTTGGTGTTTGCGTTGAGCATAGACATGATTAGATTATGTCTATCGCAATACGGTTATTCATTTAAGGAGAATAATGGTTACTCTATTTATTTGAATAATACCTTCAATGGTCTTGCACCTAAAATGAATGGTTTATTGAATCTCGATCATAGTGATACACATGTTCATGCCAAAAGATATAAGATAGTAATGATAGTACCACCTACTTGTGGCACTGCCATGTAAGTCATATTGGTATAAAACGCATGAAGAAGCTCCATGTTGATGGATCTTTGGACTCACTCATTTTTTGAAAAGGATTGAGACATGTGAACCATGTCTATTGGTATATACGCATGAAGAAACTCCATGCAGATGGACCGTTTGGACTCACTTGATTTTGAATCGCTTGAGACATGCAAATCATACCACATGGGCAAGATGACTGAAAGCTTCGGTTTCAGTAAAGTGGAACAAGAAAGCAACTTGTTGGAAGTAACACATTTTGATGTGTGCAGTCCAATGAGTGCTAAGGCACGCAGTGGATATTGTTATGCTCTTACTTCACAGATGATTTGAGTAGATACTGAGCATATTTACTTGATGAAACACAAGTCTGAATTATTGAATGGTTCAAGTAATTTCAGAATGAAGTTGAATATCGTCGTGACAAGAGGATAAAATATCTATGATATGATCATAGAGATGAATATCTGAGTTGCGAGTTTGGTACACAATTGAGACATTGTGGAAATTGTTTCACGACTAGTACCACCTGGAACACCATAGAGTGATGGTGTGTCCGAACATCATAACTGCACCCTATTGGATATGATGCATACCATGATGTCTCTTATCGAATTACCACTATCGTTCATGGGTTAGGCATTAGAGACAACCGCATTCAATTTAAATAGGGCACCACGTAATTTCGATGAGATGACACCATATGAACTATGGTTTAGAGAAACCTGAGCTGTCATTTCTTAAAGGTTTGGGGCTGCGACACTTATGTGAAAAGTTTCAGGCTGATAAGCTCGAACCCAAAGCGGATAAATGCATTTTCATAGGACACCCAAAACAGTTGGGTGTACCTCCTGTCTCAGTTCCGAAAGCAATAGGGATTGTTTCTAGAATCGGGTCCTTTCTCGAGGAAAAGTTTCTCTCGAAAGAATTGAGTGGGAGGATGGAGGAGACTTGATGAGGTTGCTGAACCGTCACTTCAACTAGTATGTAGCAGGGCACAGGAAGTTGTTCCTGTGGCACCTACATTAATTGAAGTAGAAGCTTATGATAGTGATCATGAAACTTCGGATCAAGTCACTACCAAACCTCGTAGGACGACAAGGATGTGTGCTGTTTTAAAGTGGCACGTGATCCTGTCTTGGAAGTCATGTTGCTAGATAACAATGAACCTACGAGCTATGGAGAAGCGATGGTGGGCCCAGATTCCAAAAACGGCTCAAGGCCATAAAATCCTGTCGCGACCGGATTTTCCGGACACTGATTTCCAGAAAATGGCCGTCGAGCCCATCAGCCCCAGGATTACTGTTAGCTGATGAGGCATCAACTTGATACAGAAATTCCAAGCAAGAGTACAAAATATGTAGTACAAGACCATTGTGGCTTATGAGTACAACAAATGGTTTCTAGTGGTTGAGGGCGGAAGCGGTTTGTGGATCACCATGGTCTATGGGACTCCATTTCCCACGGGAAGAGCTGACCAGGTTAACTCCTATCTCCGCGAGGCTGCTATCACCGCTGCTTAAGTGACGGGGCTGTCTTCGGAACGCTCCTCTCCAAGCAAACAATCTGGCCAAGACAATAGCCAGGGACAAGCCAGTGAGTACTTTGAATGTACTTGCAAACATTATGAACATAGGTATAATATCACAACGATATCCTGAAAATATTTTATACTCATGACGTTAGTCCACAAAAGATAAGTAAAACTCTGATGCATGCAAACATGTTATTTATGAATGAGTAATAACATAGCAGTATTAATATTTATGAAATAATCAACAAGCATGCCACAGTCGGGCGTCTTAGCGACACCACAAAAAGTGCTTGAAAGAAATGCCACAGTCGGGCGTCTTAGCGACACCACAGAAAGGGCTTTAAAATAAATACCGTAGTCGGGCGTCTCAGCGACACCACAGAAAGGGCCTTAAAAGAAATACCACAGTCGGGCGTCTAAGCGACACCACAGAAAGGGCTTTAAAAGAAATGCCACAGTCGGGCGTCTGAGCGACACCACATAAAGGGCTTTAAAAGAAATGCCATAGTCGGGCGTCTTAGCGACACCAAAGAAAGGGCTTTAAAAGAAAAGCCACAGTCGGGCGTCTGAGCGACACCACATAAAGGGCTTTAAAAGAAATGCCACAGTCGGGCGTCTTAGCGACGCCACATAAAGGGCTTTTAAAGAAATAAATAATCACAATGAATATCCAGGAGGTAGAACCATCCCGGGGATAATCGACAATAATAATAATAACACGGGTTAGCCAGTAATGATAATAATTCATGAATATCACAAGTCACAGGTAGTAATTCCAGTTCCTGTTAGACAATTTCACCTCCGAAGACCGACACCAAGACCAACACTTGACCCATCCCAGACTATAATCCTTAACCATGGACCCGGCTATTCGAATAGGTTTAATCTCTGCAGAGGGTGTACTCTTTACACACGAGTAACGGATTCCTTTAGTCCATCGGGACTAATTCCGTCTACGGCCTTTTAGTTGAAAACACGCCTAACTTGCACACACCAGCTTAACTCATCGGTGTCTGGAATCACCCACGACACTTGTTAAGCAAAACTCTAAGTGTGGAGGCTACAACCTCGCGTAGCATGGGATCAAATTTATATCTCGCGCTCTAAGGGGTGGCCTCCCCTCTCGGTCCCAACCGGAAAACACCCATGCCCCCTGACCAGGTGGCATGCCTACCGGCTACGACCGATATCTTCCACCATGGCCTCTCTGTACGGTGTGTGCTGGAAAGGGGTTGACGACTTACTGAACCGTACCCTACCTGCGGCAGGGACGAGTGGTAGTATGAGGCAAGTATGGGGGTTACTGGAACAAGACTCGATCTGCGGTCGACTCAGGAGGTTTATAAGTTCCTGCATGACATGTATATCAAATATATTTCAACTGAAGAAATCACCACTCAATGTACCTTACCATGCCATACCGGACATAACCGTCCCGACGGGGACCGGCGACAAGCTCACGCCTACCCAAGGCCGAGGCTTTCCCGGATTCCTTTCCGTCATGCATGCAAGGCACATGAGGATGATTACCATCACAATCATTTTCATTTCCAACAGCAAGGAAATCACTAATATGCTTCCATGCAAATGATCAAGTCACATGAAATAACAAGTCATCTGAAATAAGGTGGTGTTATAAACGTGTCATATAACACACCAAAAACATTATGCCAGGGTTCAGAATGCTTGCCTTTAAGTTGTGGATGGGTGAGGTGCTCTTCAAAACTTTTGAAAGTTTCTTCTCTCTCTCCAAAATCCTATTTTAAAAACATATTTGAATTAACACACATTTCAAAAACATTACAAAAAAGTTGTTTGGAAAATTTTGAAATAAATCTTAAATTAAACTAGACCAAATTTGAAGAAGGTAGGAAAAAGAATCAACTCATTTGGAGTTGTATTTAAAAAGTTATAGGCAGTCAAAGTTCTGGTCAAATCTGTGTTTAAAAATAAAACAGAAAAGAAAACGTTTCGGGGGAAAATACGCTTTTGGAGCGAAGGAAACGTACTGGGGAGTTATACGCCTTCACTTAAACACGTGGACCGGTGCGGGGGTCACTCACAGTGGGCCCGCCTGGCCCACTGGTCAGGTTTGACTAGTCCATCCCTCCCTCCTCTTCCTCTGCCCGAACAGCGGCGAGGCAACGGCGATCAACGCCGGCGAACAGTGGCTTCCCGCGGGTTCCAGAGGGTTTGGATGGATCCGCGAGACCAGGGTGGTCCTTTCGGGGGTCGTTGGGTCGGTGGGGACGGATGGAGCTGTCGGCGGCGAGCTTCGCGGCGGAGGAAGTTTCGGTGGCAAAGTGCTTTTGGGGCTGCGGTGGCTCTCGATCAAAATCAAGCAGGGGGTTGGGTTCGTGGGAGGAAGGGGAAGTTCCCGGTGAAGAGAACGGAGAGGGGGAGCCTCTGGTGGCGTCGGAATGGCCGAAGCAGTGGCGGCGGCTGCGGTTGTCGGAGTTGGGGAAGACGGCGCTTCCCCGACGATTGCGAGCTGTGGGGGTGCCCTGGGGGTAGCCTGAGGTCGCCTGCGTGCTCGAATGGTCTCGGGGCGTCCTTATATAGCGCGACGAGGTCGGTTCCGCCGCAGCCGTGGATAAGCTCTCCGGCGAACCGCCTCTCTGTAGCTAGGGCGACGTGGCGGCGACGAGGGCTAGCAGACACGCTTGCGGAAGAGTTCGCACTGCTCCAGGGGCTAGGCGGCGAGCCGGGGTGGCTCGGGCGACGCCGACATGAGCAGGGGCTGTCGGGCAGCCGTGGCGTGCCGCCAAAGGGACTCTGGTGGCGGCGCTGTTGGCTGCCAGGGCGGCTTGGCGCGTTGCTGCGAGGAGGGTAGCGCGTGGCGTGGCGCTGCAGAGCGGGCCAAAACCAGGGGGCCAGCGTGTCGGATTGGGCGCGGTATCGTGCAATACGCGCGCTCTGGGCGCGTCCAGTGCACGCACGGGAGATGTTCGACGCAATGCCGCGGCATGCTACAGGTCACAGGTGAGGTTGGGGTTTAGCAGATCGGGGTTAGGAGCAACTGGGAGTCTAGTGGACATGCTAGTTTGATCAGAGGTGCAAGATCATAGTGCAATGACAAGAATCATGCCAAAACAGATCATGCCCATAAGGTGTTTGACAAAATGTCAAGGGCACTTAGGCAAGTCTTGGAATGGTCAAAAACTCCAGATGGAAGTCTCTTTAGATGAAAGAGAGAGTGGTGAGGTTAGTTGGTCTAATGTAGCAACTTGTTAGTGCAAGTTTTGCTGAACTACAATTCTGGACAGGGAATAAATGGCATCATTTCATGAACCAAAAATGATCCAAAGGGTGCATGCTCCTTGACTTAGGGGTTTGGTAGGGTGGTCTACAAGCAGGTGAAAGCACAAGGTCACTGGAGCAAAAATAAATAGGGTTGCAGTAGAAATCAGAGGGCTGGACCAGAATGAAGATGATGCTGATACACTCAAAATTTTCAAAGAACAACACCAGGTTTTTGCATAAAGTTGAATCACAGGCTATTACCAACATCCCATAATTTTGGTGGAGGCTAGAAGAAAATATTTAAATGGGTTGTAGTGCAAAATTGCCCACTAGACCAGAGAAGAAAAAAGGGTGTAGAGCTCAAAATATTTCATGAAATAAAGATGTTTTTGCACAAAAGTTATTTAATAACATCACATGACATCTCCAAATTTTTGTGGGAATTTTAAGTGAATTTATCAAATGGTTGTAGTTCAAATATGGCCATTTAACCTTGAAAAACCATTTTCAAGAAAGTAAAGATCAAGCAACTTAATTATTTAATTAGTTATATTAAATAAGGAAATTTTCTCTTGAGAGATCAAATAAGTCCAATAACATATTTGAAAAGTTTTCTCCTTGGGAAAAGCTCATCACAACAGGGAAGAAAATGATTAAAAAAAATCAAAATGGAGCTCAGAAATTCAAAGTTTTAATTCCTGACAAAATTTTAATTCATTAAAACAAGGTCAAATTTTTGGGGTGTCACAACACTACCCCCCTTAAGAAAAATCTCGTCCTCGAGATTTGTTAAAAGTTGTTTTCAAGAAAATTATATGCAATAAAAAAATGTGGCTACAGTGAGAGGGCAATAAGTGGTGAAAACCACAGTGTGAATACTGGTGCTGCGTGGAAAAATCTATGGTTCGGGACAAAAACGTGAGATTTCTATGCTGGATATAAATTTAGAATAGTTTCTAAATTTAAATATACGCTGGTCGTACCTGAGAGCAGAGTGCTCTCTCTGGCTGACAGGTGGACCCGGGGTCCACAGTCAGCCTCTTCTTCTTCCTCTGTTTCTCTCCTCTTCCTCTCTCCCGCGCGTTTCCCACGATTTCTCCACCGGCGACGTCTAGCGCGTAGGGCATCTAGGCCGTACCGCAGTAGTGCGCGGCGTGCTAGCTGCCGGGGCAGTGTGCACTCACCTTGCGGGCCAGCGTGCTGTCGGCACTGCTCGCGGATTCGACTCTGAGCACCGGCGATCGGGCGACGAGCGGCGTTGGTGGACTTTGCCCACCGAACACCGAGCTCGAGCTATAAAACGGCTGAGGTGTCTCTCTTCCTCACACCTGGCCTCGCTTCTCTTCCTCCTTCTGCTTACAGGAGCTCGGGTGAGGCTCTAATGGTGGAGGCGATGCCGGACTGGTTCGCGATCCTGGTATGCGGAGGGCTGGCGACACTGCTGGGGCTCTCCGTGCTCCTGTGCGCGATGATCCTCGACGAGCGTGGTGATGCTGCTGCTCGGGTGTTGGCTCTCCGCGGTGGTGACGATCACGAGGAGTAGGTGGGGTGTGCCGGGTGCTAACTGTTGTTAGAGGGTGGTTAGCCAGATGTAACACTGTTGCCAAGTTTTTTGTAACCGGTGTATGCGCTCGGATGATTATGGTCGAGTGTCTGTGGTTGTTGTGTTGTGTGAAATAAAATAATCCATGTCTTGAGAAGATGCAGATGTAGTGGCTTGGCGAAAAGAACACTCATTCCAGGATTATTCGCGGAAGAAAACAGTAATGCAACAAAATCACTCATATTAATTGAAACTAAAGATTTACTCAATGCGCACATTCGATTACCACGCGTAAGTTACATCGGATAAATAAATGTTGCAACAATTTAAACGTAGCAGCGACGTCTATAATGCAAAGGGTAACTGGATGGAATCCCGAGAAAATGTCTCTGGTACTGAGACACACTCTTCTTCTATCGGGGAAAGTGGATTGACCAGTCGATGCACGTGTCTCTCCTGGTCGGGCCTTAGTGTTCTGCCGATGGCGATCTGAGGATTTAAATCTGCGAGGCTCTGGAGATAACCCATAATGCGTTGGGTTAAATGCTCTTGCGCGATGACGTACTGGAGAGGTTGGCCAGCACTGGGTCTCTCTCAAATCGTCCACCGGGAAAAGATGTTACTCCTTCGGGCGCTGCATGGCTCGGGAAGTAATAATATCCTCGGTCGCTACCATAAGGTATTGCGAATCAAAGACGAGCAATCGCTTCGTAAGCCGCAGTTTCCACGGCCATCTGCGGGGTTGGCATAGATTTCCCCATGAAGGAAACCTCTGTTGGGTCTGGGGCTGAGTTTACGGGAGGGATGTGCACTGCGGCCCAATATCTCGAGGTGGAAGAGGTGATCCTCGATTTGAATAGCTCGTACTGGGGTGGCTGGGTAGCGCCCATGGTACTGCAGGTAAAATCCCACAATATCTTGACAAAACTACCCAGGGTTGCATCTGGGGTTCTGAGGTAAATGCTGGGGATTGGCATGGAAAGAAAAGTTTGTGAGGATGGTGCACAGGATGAGAAGTGTTTGGCAAGGTCACGCAGCGGCCTCTTTATAGCACCGGAGCTGGGTCATTTCTACCGTTGTGAATGGTAACAAAACTTCTAGCTCTGTTCCGCGGGTCGAAGTCAATGCCACAGATACACATATTTCACCGAGGTGACGTGTTACTGTGGGGGTTGTCGGGAAGGTTTTTGGTAACTGTGACTGGGATGGAAATCTTATACTGCATACTAGCGTATCCAGGCAAGGCTACTATTAAAATAGAGGCACGACAACAGGCGGCATTTAATTACAAGGCCACAGGATTATAAAGCGAGGGTACACTGGGACTCGATACGACTCGGGTGACTTACTCTACCTCGTTCACATCCAAGCGGGCGTGCCTTGTGGATGTCGAGGCTTCTCCACGGGTCTCGCCGTTGGAATTAGCTGGAGTGGGCTGAGGGGCTGCAGGCTCGGGGTAGCGATGAGGACCATCTCGGGGATTGTTGGCCACAACCCCGTTGGAGTGTGCTCCCAATATGCGACGAAGCACTTCTGGGGTTATCGCAACACCTTGGCCGATGGTTGGGGCAGCTCTCAGGGACTCGATCGGCTGTCCAAACAGCACGACTGGGTTGTCGGTGTTGGGCTCATCTTCTTCTCTCGCCGGGGCTCGACGAACCAGCTCTCCACGAGCTGCGATAAGATCAATAGTGACCTGATCGCACAGTTCCTCTAGTGCATTTACATAGCGCACTAGGTGCAACAATGCAGGATCTGTTTCGTGATCTCCGTTGGCAACTTGGGGTGGTCTTCCGTACCCTTCACGTCTGGGGTAGTAGTGGAACGAGCGACAGTCAACTCTGGGCGACAAGTGCCGGAGATGAACTATAGCTTCTCGAGCGGCTAGTTGGATGGCTTGGGGCTCAAAGGAAGTCGTTCTTCCTATGAACCTGTAGGGGCGTTCAGGTGCAAGACCCCTACCATAAATGTGCACAGTGGCCCAAAATTGACGGCTCTCACCGCTCATGGACCCTTGGTACACAACATATTCTGGGGGCTCTTCTAACGCATAGGAACGACGGGTGAGGTTTGCGAGTATGGTCACAAAACCTCCAAGGTTGGTTGCTGTGGTCTCATGGTGCACGACAGGACCAGGCATTGTGGCTCGGTTTAGGATAGCGACTGCGTTGTGCTGGGTTGGTCCTAGCGTGCCCTTTTTATAGGAAAAAGGGGGCAGAGTCTTCCTTCGCACGCTTGCGAGAAAGGACTATTTAGGCGGGCCGGTCACTGGCGCGTGATCGACGGCTATGTTGGTAGGTTGGGCACCGACTGCCAAAAGGTGTCGGGTCACGGTGGGGCTATCTTGCGGGAGAAGCTTGGCTAGGGTTTGGTTTGCCTAGTTTTATTGACCTGGCTGAGATAGGATTAGCCAATGGTTAGCCTAGCTCTGATACCAAGTCTGTCGTGACCGGATTTACCGGACACTGATTTCCAAAAAATGGCCGTCGAGCCCATCAGCCCCAGGATTACTGTTAGCTGATGAGGCATCAACTTGATACAGAAATTCCAAGCAAGAGTACAAAATATGTAGTACAAGACCATTGTGGCTTATGAGTACAACAAATGGTTTCTAGTGGTTGAGGGCGGAAGCGGTTTGTGGATCACCACGGTCTATGGGACTCCATTTCCCACGGGAACAGCTGACCAGGTTAACTCCTATCTCCGCGAGGCTGCTATCACCGCTGCTTAAGTGACGGGGCTGTCTTCGGAACGCTCCTCTCCAAGCAAACAATCTGGCCAAGACAATAGCCAGGGACAAGCCAGTGAGTACTTTGAATGTACTTGCAAACATTATGAACATAGGTATAATATCACAACGATATGCTGAAAATATTTTATACTCATGACGTTAGTCCACAAAAGATAAGTAAAACTCTGATGCATGCAAACATGTTATTTATGAATGAGTAATAACATAGCAGTATTAATATTTATGAAATAATCAACAAGCATGCCACAGTCGGGCGTCTTAGCGACACCACAAAAAGTGCTTGAAAGAAATGCCACAGTCGGGCGTCTTAGCGACACCACAGAAAGGGCTTTAAAAGAAATACCGCAGTCGGGCGTCTCAGCGACACCATAGAAAGGGCCTTAAAAGAAATACCACAGTCGGGCGTCTCAGCGACACCACAGAAAGGGCTTTAAAAGAAATGCCACAGTCGGGCGTCTGAGCGACACCACATAAAGGGCTTTAAAATAAATGCCACAGTCGGGCGTCTTAGCGACACCACAGAAAGGGCTTTAAAAGAAAAGCAACAGTCGGGCGTCTAAGCGACACCACATAAAGGGCTTTAAATGAAATGCCACAGTCGGGCATCTTAGCGACACCACATAAAGGGCTTTAAAAGAAATAAATAATCACAATGAATATCCAGGAGGTAGAACCATCCCGGGGATAACCAACAATAATAATAATAATAATAATAACATGGGTTAGCCAATAATGATAATAATTCATGAATATCACAAGTCACAGGTAGTAATTCCAGTTCTTGTTAGACAATTTCACCTCCGAAGAACGACACCAAGACCAACACTTGACCCATCCCAGACTGTAATCCTTAACCATGGACCCGGCTATTCGAATAGGTTTAATCTCTGCAGAGGGTGTACTCTTTACCCACGAGTAACGGATTCCTTTAGTCCATCGGGACTAATTCCGTCTACGGCCTTTTAGTTGAAAACACGCCTAACTTGCACACACCAGCTTAACTCATCGGTGTTTGGAATCACCCACGACACTTGTTAAGCAAAACTCTAAGTGGGGAGGCTACAACCTCGCATAGCATGGGATCAAATTTATATCGCGCGCTCTAAGGGGTGGCCTCCCCTCTCGGTCCGAAGCGGAAAACACCCATGCCCCCTGACCAGGTGGCATGCCTACCGGCTACGACCGATATCTTCCACCATGGCCTCTCTGTACGGTGTGTGCTGGAAAGGGGTTGACGACTTACTGAACCGTACCCTACCTGCGGCAGGGACGAGTGGTAGTACGAGGCAAGTATGGGGGTTACTGGAACAAGACTCGATCTGCGGTCGACTTAGGAGGTTTATAAGTTCCTGCATGACATGTATATCAAATATATTTCAACTGAAGAAATCACCACTCAATGTACCTTACCATGCCATACCGGACATAACCGTCCCGACGGGGACCGGCGACAAGCTCACGCCTACCCAAGGCCGAGGCTTTCCCGGATTCCTTTCCGGCATGCATGCAAGGCACATGAGGATGATTACCATCACAATCATTTTCATTTCCAACAGCAAGGAAATCACTAATATGCTTCCATGCAAATGATCAAGTCACATGAAATAACAAGTCATCTGAAATAAGGTGGTGTTATAAACGTGTCAAATAACACACCAAAAACATTATGCCAGGCTTCAGAATGCTTGCCTTTAAGTTGTGGAGGGGTGAGGTGCTCTCCAAAACTTTTGAAAGTTTCTTCTCTCTCTCCAAAATCCTATTTTAAAAATATATTTGAATTAACACACATTTCAAAAACAGTACAAAAAAGTTCTTTGGAAAATTTTGAAATAAATCTTAAAATAAACTAGACCAAATTTGAAGAAGGTAGGAAAAAGAATCAATTCATTTGGAGTTGTATTTAAAAAGTTATAGGCAGTCAAAGTTCTGCTCAAATCTGTGTTTAAAAATAAAACAGAAAAGAAAACGTTTCGGGGAAAAAATACACTTTCGGAGCGAAGGAAACGTACTGGGGAGTTATACGCCCTCACTTAAACACGTGGACCGGTGCAGGGGTCACTGACAGTGGGCCCGCCTGGCCCACTGGTCAGGTTTGACTAGTCCATCCCTCCCTCCTCTTCCTCTGCCCGAACAGCGGCGAGGCAACGGCGATCAACGCCGGCGAACGGTGGCTTCCCGTGGGTTCCAGAGGGTTTGGATGGATCCGCGAGACCAGGGCGGTCCTTTCGGGGGTCGTTGGGTCGATGGGGATGGATGGAGCTGCCGGCGGCGAGCTTCGCGGCGGAGGAAGTTTCGGTGGCAAAGTGCTTTTGGGGCTGCGGTGGCTCTCGATCAAAATCGAGCAGGGGGTTGGGTTCGTGGGAGGAAGGGGAAGTTCCCGGTGAAGAGAACGGAGAGGCGGAGCCTCTGGTGGCGCCGGAATGGCCGAAGCAGTGGCGGCGGCTGCGGTTGTCGGAGTTGGGGAAGACGGCGCTTCCCCGACGATTGCGGGCTGTGGGGGTGCCCTGGGGGTAGCCTGAGGTCGCCTGCGTGCTCGAATGGTCTCGGGGCGTCCTTATATAGCGCGACGAGGTCGGTTCCGCGGCCGCCGTGGATAAGCTCTCCGGCGAACCGCCTCTCTAAAGCTAGGGCGACGTGGCGGCGACGAGGGCTAGCAGACACGCTTGCGGATGAGTTCGCACTGCTCCAGGGGCCAGGTGGCGAGCCGGGATGGCTCGGGCGGCGCCGACATGAGCAGGGGCTGTCGGGCGGCCGTGGCGTGCCGCCAAAGGGACTCTGGTGGCGGCGCTGTTGGCTGCCAGGGCGGCTTGGCGTGTTGCTGCGAGGAGGGTAGCGCGTGGCGTGGCGCTGCAGAGCGGGCCAAAACCAGGGGGCCAGCGTGTCGGATCGGGCGCGGTATCATGCAATACGTGCGCTCTGGGCGCGTCCAGTGCACGCACGGGAGATGTTCGACGCAATGCCGCGGCATGCTACAGGTCACAGGTGGGGTTGGGGTTTAGCAGATCGGGGTTAGGAGCAACTGGGAGTCTAGTGGACATGCTAGTTTGATCAGAGGTGCAAGATCATAGTGCAATGACAAGAATCATGCCAAAACAGATCATGCCCATAAGGTGTTTGAAAAAATGTCAAGGGCACTTAGGCAAGTCTTGGAATGGTCAAAAACTCTAGATGGAAGTCTCTTTAGATGAAAGAGAGAGTGGTAAGGTTAGTTGGTCTAATGTAGCAACTTGTTAGTGCAAGTTTTGCTGAACTACAATTAGGGACAGGGAATAAATGGCATCATTTCATGAACCAAAAATGATCCAAAGGGTGCATGCTCCTGGACTTAGGGGTTTGGTAGTGTGGTCTACAAGCAGGTGAAAGCACAAGGTCACTGGAGCAAAAATAAATAGGGTTGCAGTAGAAATCAGAGGGCTGGACCAGAATGAAGATGATGCTGATACACTCAAAATTTTCAAAGAACAACACCAGGTTTTTGCATAAAGTTGAATCACAGGCTATTACCAACATCCCATAATTTTGGTGGAGGCTAGAAGAAAATATTTAAATGGGTTGTAGTGCAAAATTGCCCACTAGACCAGGGAAGAAAAAAGGGTGTAGAGCTCAAAATATTTCATGAAATAAAGATGTTTTTGCACAAAAGTTATTTAATAACATCACATGACATCTCCAAATTTTTGTGGGAATTTTAAGTGAATTTATCAAATGGTTGTAGTTCAAATATGGCCATTTAACCTTGAAAACCCATTTTCAAGAAAGTAAAGATCAAGCAACTTAATTATTTAATTAGTTATATTAAATAAGGAAAAGTTTCTCTTGAGAGACCAAATAAGTCCAATAACATATTTGAAAAGTTTTCTCCTTGGGAAAAGCTCATCACAACAGGGAAGAAAATGATTAAAAAAATCAAAATGGAGCTCAGAAATTCAAAGTTTTAATTCCTGACAAAATTTTAATTCATTAAAACAAGGTCAAATTTTTGGGGTGTCACAAATCCGAGAGAGGATCCATATACGAAAACAAAGTGTAGACTTTGGAAGAACAACTTGATAGTCGTAAGGCTGTTGAGTGTAAATGGATTTTAAAAGGAAGACGGACAATGATGGTAGGTGTCACCATTGAGAAAGCTCGACTTGTCGTTAAGATGTTTCCCGACAAGTTCAAGGAGTTGACTACGATGAGATTTTCTCACTCGTAGCGATGCTAAGAGTCTGTTGGAATTATGTTAGCAGTTACTGCATTATTTATGAAATCTTGCAGATAGGATGTCAAAACATTGTTTCCTCGACGATTTTCTTGAGGAAAGGTTGTATGTGATACAACCAGAAGGGTTTGTCAATCCTGAAAGATGCTAACAAGTATGCAAAGCTCCAGCAATCCTTTTAAGGACTGGAATAAGCATCTCGGAATTGGAATGTACGCTTTGATGAGATGATCAAAGATTTTAGGTTTATACAAAGTTTATGAGAAACTTGTATTTCCAAAGAAGTGAGTGGGAGCACTATAGAATTTCTGATGAGTATATGTTGTTGACATATTGATGATCAGAAATAATGTAGAATTTCTGGAAAGCATATAGGGTTATTTGAAAAGTGTTTTTCAATGGAAAACCTGGATTAGGCTACTTAAACATTGAGCATCAAGATCTATAGGGATAGATCAAAACGCTTAATGGTACTTTCAAATGAGCACATACCTTGACATGATCTTGAAGGTGTTCAAGATGGATCAGTCAAAGAAGGAAGTTCTTGCCTGAGTTGTAAGGTATGAAGTTAAGACTTAAAGCTCGACCACGGCAGAAGAAAGAGGAAGGATGAAGGTCGTCCCCTATGCTTTTGTCATAGGCTCTATACAGTATGCCATGCTGAGTACCGCACCTGATGTGTGCCTTGCTACATGTCTGGCAAGAGGGTACAAAGGTGATCTAGGAGTAGGTCACCAGATAGCGGTCAAAATTATCCTTAGAGGAATAAGGATATGTTTCTCGGTTATGGAGGTGATAAAGAGTTCGACGTAAAGAGTTACATCGATGCAAGCTTAACACCTATCCGGATAGCTCTGAGTAGAGTAAACCGGATTCGTACAGTAGAACAGATGTATGAAATATAGCGTAGTAGCGACATCTACAAGATGACATAGAGATTTAGAAAGTACATACGGATCTGAATGTTGCAGACCCGTTGACTAAAACCTCTCTCACAAACATAACATGATCAAACCAAGAACTCTATGAGTGTTAATCACATGGCAATGTGAACTGGATTATTGACTCTAGTGCAAGTGGGAGACTGTTGGAAATATGCCCTAGAGGCAATAATAAATAGGTTATTATTATATTTCCTTGTTCATGATAATCGTTTATTATCCATGCTAGAATTGTATTGATAGGAAACTCAAATACATGTGTGGATACATAGACAACACCATGTCCCTAGTAAGCCTCTAGTTGACTAGCTCGTTGATCAATAGATGGTTACGGTTTCCTGACCATGGACATTGGATGTCATTGATAACGGGATCACATCATTAGAAGAATGATGTGATGGACAAGACCCAATCCTAAGCCCAGCACAAGATCGTGTAGTTCGTATGCTAAAGCTTTTCTAATGTCAAGTATCATTTCCTTAGACCATGAGATTGTGCAACTCCGGGATACCGTAGGAATACTTTGGGTGTGCCAAACGTCACAACGTAACTGGGTGGCTATAAAGGTGCACTACGGGTATCTCCGAAAGTGTCTGTTGTGTTGGCACGAATAGAGACTGGGATTTGTCACTCCGTGTGACGGAGAGGTATCTCTGGGCCCACTCGGTAGGACATCCTCATAATGTGCACAATGTGATCAAGGAGTTGATTACGGGATGATGTGTTATGGAACGAGTAAAGAGACTTGCCGGTAACGAGATTGAACAAGGTATCGAGATACCGACGATCGAATCTCGGGCAAGTACTATACCGCTAGACAAAGGGAATTGTATACGGGATTGATTAAGTCCTTGACATCGTGGTTCATCCGATGAGATCATCGTGGAACATGTGGGAGCCAAAATGGGTATCCAGATCCCGCTGTTGGTTATTGACCAGAGAACGTCTCGGTCATGTCTGCGTGTCTCCCGAACCCGTAGGGTCTACACACTTAAGGTTCGATGACGCTAGGGTTATAAAGGAAGTTTGTATGTGGTTACCGAATGTTGTTCGGAGTCCCGGATGAGATCCCGGACGTCACGAGGAGTTCCGGAATGGTCCAGAGGTAAATATTTATATATAGGAAGTCCTATTTCGGCCATCGGGACAAGTGTCGGGGTCATCGGTATTGTACTGGGACCACCGGAGGGGTCCCGGGGGCCCACCGGGTGGGGCCACCTATCCCGGAGGGTCCCATGGGCTGAAGTGGGAAGGGATCCAGCCCAAAGTGGGCTAGGGCGCCACTTTCCCCTAGGGCCCATGCGCCTAGTGTGGGGGAAACCCTAAAGGAAGAGTCCCACAAGGGGAAGGCACCCCTAGGTGCCTTGGGGGGGAGGGAAACCTCCCTTGGCCGCCGCCCCCCTAGGAGATTGGATCTCCTAGGGTCGGCGCCCCCCCTTGGCCCTCCTATATATAGTGGGGAAGATGGAGGACTTCATACCTGATCCAAGGCGCAGCCCCTCCCCTCCCCAACACCTCTCCTCCTCCGTCACGTGCTTGGCGAAGCCCTGCTGGAGTACCATGCTCCTCCATCATCACCACGCCGTTGTGCTGCTGCTGGATGGAGTCTTCCTCAACCTCTCCCTCTCTCCTTGCTGGATCAAGGCGTGGGAGACGTCACCGGGCTATACGTGTGTTGAACGCGGAGGTGCCGTCCGTTCGGCACTTGGTCATCGGTGATTTGGATCACGACGAGTACGACTCCATCAACCCCATTCACTTGAACGCTTCCGCTTAGCGATCTACAAGGGTATGTAGATGCACTCTTCTTCCCCTCGTTGCTAGTTTCTCCATAGATAGATCTTGGTGACACGTAGGAAATTTTTTGAATTTCTGCTACGTTCCCCAACAGAAGGAGAGGTTGTCGTTTTCGCAGACCACTTAGCCCGAGGTTTTAATCCGCCCGGTTCAAAATTCTACCGGGATGTCTTGGCCAATTTCCAACTCCGTCCGTAAGATACTGGCCCCAATTCTGTCACCAACATATGCCATTTCCAAGTACTCTGTGAGGTGTTCTTTCAAGAGGAACCCACAGTCGAGTTATTCAGAGATTGTTTTCATCTAAACCGCCGCACAGAATTTACTGATGGTTCCAATATGGAATTGGGTGGTATGGCGATTCAGAAAAGGAAAGAGGTCACTTACCCTCACGCAAAACTGCACAGCCATCCCAAAGAAAGGAATCAATCATGGTTCTATTGCAAAGACACCTCACCTGCTAATGAAAATCCCTTGCCTGGCTTTCGTCCGGAGCGGCTTAGCAATACGCACCCCTTTCCACAAAGGTTGGCTACCAAGGAGAGGAGTAAATACGCTCCTCAACTGTCTAAGCTCAGAGCCTTTATGGCCAACGGTTTAACAGGAGGTGATCTCGCTCGTTGTTGGATATCTTGGAGCATACTGCCCCTTAGTCAACGCTTCGGTTTGATGTGCGAATATACGGGCAGTGTTGACGACCCACTGCGACACATGAACATCCAGCTCACCGACGAAGAAGTAACAGAAGCTGTGAAGAAAATATTGAACGAACCGGAACACATCTGTGCCTGAACCGTCCTGCTTCCTTTCTGCGCCACCAACATACCACCAGCTGTAAGTTTTTAATTTCACCTTTTATTGACCCTGACATTGCTATATCTGTCTATTATTTGACACCAATATCTATTGAAACAGGGCAATGATCCATTTTGGAGCAAGAAGCTTCCGCGGGAGAAACCAGACAAACCAGAAAGACCAACCCGGCCAAAACCAAAGTCATTAAGAGGCCTGCTCATAAGAGGAAAACCACTGCATCCTCTGATCCGCCCGCTGAGGCCGATGTGGGTAATCTGGACCTTGAGGTAGAACTTGATTCACTTGGCTTACTTTTCACACGCCTTATTGATGATAATATTTGTCAGGATGATGCCGAAGCTAGTCATGCTGATGCTGCAGAGGTAATTACTCTCTCTTCTTATTCGAACCCTTTGCCTTCACTAAAAATCCGTCAGGCAAACCGGAAAGTTAAATTTTCTCATCCTCTTGCTTACTTGGATCCCAAATTTCTTATGAAGACCCAACAGCACGAAGCTCGCCGCACAACCCGGCACAGCGGCCAGGTAGTTACCTCCACCGGTTTACCGAACAGTCCGGTTCGGAAACGCCGTTCAGAGGTCTCTAATTTGCTTGTCAGTGCTTGTCCTAAAGCGGGCTGTTATCGTCAACCTCTTAATCCGTCTAACTCCGATTATCAGGTTACTTCCCACTCATCCTTTGGCGAGTCATCAGCTACTCAGCTGCCACCACTCAAGACGGTGCTTGGGTAAGCTATACTTATCATAATATTTCTGATACATCATGTTGGAACATATGTTGTTTTTTATTTTGATTACTCCTTGTAGGGCCAAGCCTAGGCCAAGCAAGAAGGCCCGCCTGGATAAAGCGGCCGAGGAGGACGCCGTTCCTGAACCGAATAAAACACCGGATCCTGAAGCGGTCATTCGCGAAGATATACCCAACAACCCCCCACTGCAAGGTGATGATGTTATTGCCGAAGAAAGGCCTGCTGACCAACCCAGAAGCCCCATCCGAATTGAGAAATCCACCAGTCCAATCCGGCCTGCTAGCAAACCAATTGCCCCTGGTCAAACCGGTGATGCCAAGGATGATGATGTTGTGATTACGCCTTATCCAGGCATACTGCCAAAGAGAGTTCGCTACTATGAGCAAGGGAAAGTGGAATGTTGATCTGGCGACTTACGCTGCTTTGAATACCCAAGATCTTCATTTCGGCTACTTGAACCGGCTGTACACCAGCCGTGACTATGAAGCCGGCCTGGTGAATATGATAAAGGAAAAATTTGAGGTAACTTCCATGTGCTGTTTCCTGCTTGGATACTTCAATTTTGTTAACTCTCCTAGCCCCGAAGGGCCGGTTTTGCAATCCTCTTTCAAACCGGGACTTACTAATATAAATTTGAATGCCTCGAAATTCACTTATATAGCCCCCAAGGGCCGGTTCAACTTAATGTAGTTAAACCGGGCACTTAAGTAGTTTAATATGGCAGCATCAGAACTTATTTGAGCAAACATGCATTAGCCCCCAAGTGCCAAGTTGAATACTTGTATTGAGCTTGGGACTTTGCAATCAATTGACAGATGAAGATCAAATACGCATTAGCCGCCAAGTACCAAGTGCATAACTTGTTATGTGGTTGGTACTTCCATTCTTGTACCGTTTGTTAAATCATATGACTGTCTGTATGCAGGCTGAGCTGAAAATCAAAGAAAGCCAACTCGCCGATCTTCAAGAAAATTTGAAATCTCAACAAGCTGAAACCTCAAAGGCGAAAGAGGAGTTGACCAGCGCTTTAAGCGTCATGGAACAGCTGAAGGAGGGCTTCAACAAAGAGCGGGTGGATTGGGCCACTGAGAAGACCGCTTTGACCAAGAAAATTGAAACTGCTGAAGCTGCCCTGAAACCGGTGGTAGATGAGCTAACCAGTGTAAAGCGGCAAGTGCATGCCATGACTTCCGCCATCTTTGGTAAACTTCCTTTGACTTCTGTAATAATTTGACCTTCCTATGATAGGTCTGGTTTGTGAACTCTTTGTAATGTTGTAGGTACACGCACTGGTCACTTGGGGTCAGATGTTCGGATGAAATTGAAGGCCACATATACCTTAATCGAATAGCTGTATACTGGAGCGCAGCGGATCATCTCTACTTCATCACATAACAATCCGGTGCCCTCTTTAATTCAAGATACTCTTAAGAGGTTGTCAATGCTTCCCGCCTGTATTGTAGAGCTGAAGAAATCTGCTGCTCGAACCGGTGCCATCAATGCCTTAATCCGGGCAAAAGCATGGGTACCGGATTTCGATCCTGTTGAGGCAGCTCAAGGTTATCCCAGTTTGAAGGAAGATGGTTCGGAGTTCAATGAGGATGACCTGAGAGCGATAAACCGGGCAGTGCGCCCTCTAGCTTGCCAATTGGCGGAAGAGGCAGACTTGTCGCATTATCAAGCTCAATATAACAACCAGAATAAACGAGTGGCTGCCCCAGTTCTTGAAGCGGAGAATCTGATCCCTCCAATCCGTAAGCATACTTACACTCCTGATATTGAACCGTCGTCACTAATCCATGATGAAGCTGTCTTTCAAGCCCTAATGGGAATCGACTGGACCACTGTTGATTTCCAGCCACTGGGTAGGGAAGAAGAAGCTGAAGCGGCGCAGGAGGACCCACAACCATCAGATTAGGGCGGTGACCAAGCTTGAACCGGAGGCCGGTTTAAATGGCTGCTTTGTGATATTCCGCCAAGAAAACAATGATCTTATTTGTGCACCATGTTGCCTTGTAATAGGATAGCCAATACTCCTGCTTCTGAGATGCCTTCATGCATAGGCACTGGTACTTTTGTTTGAATGGGTGAAACCTTCAATCTATATTTCCTGCAATCACAAAATCTTAAACTGCCGCGGCGGCTGTACCGCCAGCCGGTTTATAACCTTTATATGTATATGCAATGAAATTGAGGTATATGATCAAATTTTGTGATACAAAATACCTGCCATTGATGGGCATGAAGTTGGCTTTAGCCTTGAAACGGAGGTTTATAAACCTAAACCGTCAATGGAGAAAATAGCTCTTGTGTATAAAATGCCGGTTTACCATGTAAACCGTGCCGGGTTATGAAAAACACCCTGTTACTCCATAATGGGATGTTAACAGAAAAAGTCAAACCAGGAAAATAATCTCCGGATTAAAAATGGACTGTGTTCCGTCGATTGACAGTTGAAACCGGTTTAAAACATTGCTGGTTGAAAAAAACGCAAAGCAATAGTAAGAAAAATGTTGGAAGCAAAGGCAATGATAAAACCGTTTGCAAAAAGAGGCTTTTATTGAGCCGATCAGATGGTGTTACCATGGTCGGACACGACCAAGCTCCCGATAGGTGTAGCTATGGTTCAAGTCAGCCAGGTTCCCAAATGAAACCGTGGCATTATGCCGATCAAGAGGCGTGGCAATGGTTCGGGTTCGACCAAGCCCCCAAGTGATTCTATGGCCTTAGGCCAATCAAGAGGCATGACTGGTTCAGACTTGACCATGTCCCCAAGTGATCTGGTGGCTTTCGCCTAGCAAAAGGTGTTGCATTGGTTCGGACACGACCAAGCCCCCAAGTGATGTTTATAAAACTTTCAAGGGGTAAACCGGAGGCCGCTTTAAGACAAAATAGCTCCATGTAACCACACATGATGTAAAAGAACAGATACCCCGCTTTAGTTGAGGCTCCGGTTTATTATATTAATCATAATATATACACTTGTCATAATATGTACATAAGTAGAGCCGATGGCTCAGGTATAGTAAGGCCGAAGATGAGCTATGTTCCACGGCCTGTTGGTCTCCTCCTCTGATGTACGTGAGTCTTTATGCTCTCGAATATCGATCAGATAGTATGACCCGTTGTGTAGATTCTTGCTGACCACGAAAGGTCCCTCCCAAGGCGGGGATAACTTATGCATATCAGTCTGATCTTGAATGAGCCGAAGCACCAAATCTCCTTCTTGAAAGGTTCTGGTTCTGACTCGGCGACTGTGATAACGACGAAGATCCTGTTGGTAAATCGCCGAGCAAGCCACTGCTATGTCACGCTTCTCATCCAATAGGTCCAAACCATCTTGTCGTGCCGTCTCGTTGTCCGCTTCAACATAAGCCGCTACACGAGGTGAGTCATGACGAATATCGCTGGGAAGAACCGCCTCTGCTCCGTAGACCATGAAGAACGTTGTGTATCCTGTGGATCTGTTGGGCATAGTATTGATACTCCATAACATAGATGGTAGCTCTTCTACCCAACAACCCGGTGTCCTCTGCAAAGGAACCATAAGCCGCGGTTTGATGCCTCTCAAGATCTCTTGATTAGCTCTTTCTGCTTGACCATTGGACTGTGGGTGGGCTACTGATGAAACGTCAAGCCAGATGTGCTCACGTTCGCAGAATTCCTTCATGGCCCCTTGGACAAATTGGTACCATTATCTGTGATGATACTATGTGGAAAGCCAAACCGGAAAATCACCTTTTTGATGAACTGAACCGCCGTGGCCGCATCACACTTGCTAACAGGTTCTGCCTCCACCCACTTTGTAAACTTGTCAACCGCCACCAGGAGGTGGGTCTTCTTATCCATGGACCTTTTGAAAGGCCCAACCATATCCAGCCCCCAAGTTGCAAATGGCCAAGTAATCGAAATCATCCCCAATTCTTGAGCGGGCACATGAGCGCGTCTTGAAAACTTTTGGCAACCGTCACATCGTCTGACCAGATCCTCCGCATCAGCATGAGCAGTTAACCAATAAAAACCATGGTGGAACGCTTTTGCCACCAAAGACTTTGAACCGGCGTGATGACCACAATCTCCTTCGTGGATCTCACGCAAAATTTCACAGCCTTCCTCAGGAGACACGCAACGTTGAAACGCCCCTGACACACTGCAATGATGCAATTCGCCATTAACAATAGTCATAGACTTGGATCGCCGGATTATCTGTCGGGCCAAGGTTTTGTCTTCTGGTAGCTTGCCCCGGTTTATGTACGCAAGATAAGGAAGCGTCCAATCCGGAATGACGTGTAGAGCTGCCACCAATTGAGCCTCCGGATCAGGAATAGCCAAATCCGCTTCACCAGGGAGCTTGACCGACGGGTTGTGTAGCACATCAAGAAAAACATTAGGCGGGACCGGTTTACGTTGAGAGCCCAACCGGCTTAAAGCATCCGCCGCTTCATTCTTCCGACGGTCCACGTGGTCCACCTGATACCCCTTGAAGTGACCTGCAACAACATCCACCTCACGACGATATGCAGCCATGAGTGGGTCCTTGGAATCCCAAGTGCCGGACACCTGTTGAGCCACTAGGTCCGAGTCACCGAAGCACTTTACCCGTCTTAGATTCATCTCCTTAGCCATTCGGAGACCATGGAGCAAGGCTTCATACTCAGCTGCATTGTTAGTACAAGGGAACATTAAGGGGAGGACGTAGCAAAACTTGTCACCTCGTGGGGAAGTTAATGCGACTCCAGCCCCCGAGCCCTCCAATTGCCTGGATCCGTCAAAATGGATGGTCCAGTATGTGTGATCTGGCTTCTCTTCAGGTGCTTGCAACTCCATCCACTCATTGATGAAATCAACAAGTGCTTGAGTCTTCACCGCCGTTCGGGGCACGTACTTCAACCCGTGTGGCACAAGCTCTATAGCCCACTTGGCAATCCGGCCAGTCGCTTCCTGGTTCTGGATGATATCGCCTAAGGGAGCAGAACTGACCACTGTGATGGGGTGCCCTTGAAAATACTGCTTCAGCTTCTGGCTTGCCATGAAAAGTCCATATACCAGCTTCTGCCAATGCGGATACCTTTGCTTGGATTCAATAAGTACCTCACTGATATAGTAAACCGGACGCTGAACCGGATGCTCCTTGTCTGCCTCCTTCCGCTCCACCACAATAGCCACACTGACTACGCGAGCATTAGCAGCAACAAATAGCAGTAGCGGCTCCTTGTCAACGGGAGCGGCAATCACAGGCGGGTTGGCCAATTACCGCTTTAAGTCCTCAAATGCCTGATCAGCAGGAGAACTCCAAACGAACTGATCCGTCTTCTTCAACATCTAATACGAAGTAATTGCCTTCTCACCAAGGCGGCTGATAAACCGACTCAACGCAGCAATCCGACCAGCCAAACATTGAACGTCATTGATACACTTCGGTTTAGCCAGGGAGGTGATGGCCATGATCTTCTCCGGATTAGCCTCAATTCCCCTGTTGGACAGCAGAAAACCCAATAACTTGCCAGCCGGTACACCAAAAACACATTTGGCCGGATTGAGCATCATCTTGTATGTCCTTAGTTACCAAAGGTTTCCTTCAAATCGTCAACCAGAGTCTCCTTCTTCCTTGACTTAACCACGATATCATCCACATAAGCACGTACATTCCGGCCAATCTGCTTGTGAAGGCAATTTTGTACACACCGTTGATAGGTTGCCTGGGCACTCCTGAGCCCAAAGGGCATAGACACATAGCAAAAGGCTCCAAAGGGAGTGATGAAAGTCGTCTTCTCCTGGTCCTTAACTGCCATTTTGATCTGATGATAACCAGAATATGCATCCAAAAAATTCAAACGCTCAAAACCCGCCGTAGCATCAATGATTTGATCAATACGGGGGAGGGCGAAAGGATCTGCTGGACAAGCCTTATTAAGGTCTGTGTAATCCACACACATACGCTAGGTGCCGTTTTTCTTAAGGACCAGCATCAGATTAGCAAGCCACTCCGGGTGAAAAACTTCAACAATGAAACCAGCTGCCAAATGCCTGGCTACCTCTTCTCCAATAGCTTTGCGTCTTTCTTCGTTAAACCGGCGGAGGAACTGTTTCACTGGTTTGTATTTAGGATCCACATTAAGAGTGTGCTCAGCGAGTTGCCTCGGTACACCTGGCATGTCAGAAGGCTTCCATGCAAAAATGTCCCAATTCTCACGGATGAACTCGATGAGCGCGCTTTCCTATTTTGGATCCAAATTGGCACTGATGCTGAATTGCTTGGACGAATCGCCAGGCACGAAGTAAACAAGCTTAGTCTCAGCTGCCGATTTGAACTTCAAGGCCGGATCATGCTCCGTAGTTGGCTTCTTCAACGGAGTCATATCTGTCGGATCAACATTGTCTTTACAAAATTTTAGCTCCTCGGTGGCACATACCGACACTGCGTAGGCCGCATCTCCTTCCTCGCACTCCAAAGCGACTCGACGGCTTCCATGAACCGTTATTGTCCCCTTGTGACCCGGCATCTTGAGCTGCAAGTACACATAACAAGGTCGTGCCATGAACTTGGCGTAGGCTGATCGCCCAAACAGGGCGTGATACGGACTTTGGATTTTTACCACTTCAAGCGTCATCGTCTCCACCCTGGAATCATGATCATCTCCAAAGGCCACTTCCAGAGCTATCTTACCAACAGGATATGCTGATTTGCCAGGTACCACACCATGGAACACCGTATTGGACGGTTTGAGATTTTTATCAGTCAGTCCCATACGACGGAAGGTCTCATAGTACAAGATATTAATGCTGCTCCCTTCATCCATGAGTACCTTGGTGAACTTATAACCTCCCACCTGAGGTGCCACCACCAATGCTAGCTGACCCGGGTTATCAACCCGGGGTGGGTGATCCTCTCTGCTCCATATGATTGGCTGCTTAGACCAGCGTAAGTAACGGGGCACAGCCGGTTCAACAGAGTTGACTGCCCGCTTCTGAACCTTCCGGTCTCGCTTTTCTAAGCTAGTGGTGAAGACATGGTACTGCCCACTATTCAACTGCTTTGGGTTGCTCTGGTAACCTGACTGTTGCTGCCGTGGTTGTAAGCTCCCTGGCTTCTCTGGTTATTCTAATTACTATGTCCGCCTAGATTACCATTAAATCCTGAACCAGAATTTCCTCCACTGTAACCCGGCCCGGATCCTGAGCCACCGCCAGAGCCGTGATCATATCGGAAAGCATTAGAATTTTTGAACTTCCTGCATAATGTAACAATCCTTCCAAAGGTGGTTTACTGGCACCTCCTTTGTCCCATGCTTCGGACAGGGCTGCTTCAACAGATAATTTAGGCGGTCCGGGTTAGGGTTAGGCGCTCCACTGCGATTCTGCGGTTTACCCTTGCGTCGTTGGCCCTTGTCCTGTGCGTTGGTATTAGCCACGAAGTCCATGTTGCCATCCGCTTTGCGCTTGCCTCCGCCACCATTACCTGTCGAGTGATGTTGCTGACCATTGGAGTTGCCGTTCTTCTTTCCCTTCCCTGTCTTCTCATCATCAGACTCGGGATCCTTGGTACTATTAGAATCAGCAAACTTTACCAAAGCGCCCATGAGAGTCCCTATGTCAGTGCAGTGGTGCTTCATCCGCCCTAATTTCATCTTTAGGGGCCCAAATCGGCAATTGCCTTCCAGGGTTATAACTGCGGTGTCAGCGTTGATGCGGTCTGATGAATGCAGAACTTGCGAGACCTGGCGCACCCAATGCGTCGTTGATTCTCCTTCCTCCTGGACACAGGAAGCTAGATCCACTATCGACATCAGCTGCTTACACGTGTCTTTGAAATTACTGATAAACCGGGCTCGTAACTGGGCCCATGAACTGATAGAATTGGCCGATAAGCTTTTTAACCATGTACGGGCCGTTCCTTCAAGCATCATGGTGAAATACTTTGCACACGCTGCCTCATCCATATCAAGCATCTCCATGGCCATCTCATAGATCTCCACCCATGTCTCTGGAGGTTGATCCGTCGTATAATTTGGTACCTTGCGCGGGCCCTTGAAATCCTTGGGCAGGCGCACATTGCGTAAAGCGGGAACAAGGCAAGGCACCCCCAAAGCACTAGAGGTAACTCCAGGCTCGACCATGGTGGTCGGATGAACCGGCGTAAGCTGACGATCTTGATACTGTGCCGCTAACTCGGCCTCCCTGCGCGCTCGGGCCCAGTCCACCACTTCCTGAGCATTATCGACACCACCTGCCGGGTTGTTACCACGGGGCACTCCTCGCCGTGCATTACTTGACACGGCCGGTTCATCCATATGCCTGCTATATCTCCGGCTCGGACGAGGGGTTGAGTGGATCCGGTCGCGGCTGTACGAATATGCTTCCTGTTGGACCAAAGCTGTCCTAAGGAGCTCCCTGACCCGGCGCGTCTCTACCGCCTGCGGCGAATCACCTTCAATTGGAATGGCCTCCAGCCGTGCAGCAGCCGCAACAAGATTGTACATCGGGTTGGAGTAGTGACCCGGAGGTGTTGGCACAGCCTGAGGCACACCAGTATTATGACGGGGCAGATCTATTAAACGGGGTTGGACCGGCGCGCCTGTCCCAGGTGCTTCCGTCCGGTGTACCACTGGCGGATTACTGGTTCCCGCTCCAGGGGTGTTGAAGAGGTCTCTGGCTTCGAAGACCGAAGGTAAACGAGATCGGTACTTCCTCCTCATGACTTCCTGCGACGCGTTCTGGTCCAACATGAGCCTGTAGGCCTGTGCATCTAAAGCGGCCCGCTCTGCAGTCATCCTGGCATCTTCAGCTGCTAGGTTCGCCTTAGCCTGAGTGATTTGCTCCCTCACTTTTGCAATCTCCGCGTTGTGAGCGTCTTGATCCACCGGGTTAGCCTCTTCCCTGAGCGCAGCCAACGCATCGAACAGATCCGATAAAACTTGAGCCGGTGGGCGCACAGAGCCTCCTGCCCCGGCAGCCGTCGCCGCTACTGAACCGGAGATCATTGCCGCAGCGGTTGAAGAATGAAGCGCGGCCTGTGTACCAGCCATGAATATTCCAACCCGGTTGGGCAGATCAGAGCGGTCCGGAATACTGTCACCATCGAAACAGCCCCCAATCCGGCCATCTTGCAGTTGATACAGAGATTCGGTTTCTACGGTTGATGACTCGTCGCCAGAGTAAACGACGGTCTCGCCACCAGATTCTGATCCGTCCTCATAACTTCCTCCATGGATGACTCCCACGAAGGCACGCTTCCCGGCCGGTTTAACCTGGGCAGATCGCGCACGCTGAGCCGTCTCGACGAGGTCGGTCCAGATGTCCGGCTCAGGGCCCGGTTCACCAATCTTGCCGATGAAAACGTGTATGCCACCAAAGGGGACCCGGTACCCGTACTCAATTGAGCCAGCCTCGGGGCCCCAGCCTGCATCGTCGATGTAGGGCTTGCCGCGATGACTCTTAGTCATCCGGCCCACAGCGTAGCCCTCGAGTCCTTCAAAGCGGCCCTCCAAGAAATTGAAACCACCGTGCGATAGCCCCACGGTGGGCGCCAACTGTCGTGGTTTTGTCACGGCAGATGTCCTAGTGAAAGGACTTAGTCGTGGAGCCATCGCGACGGGTTAGCTTGAAGGCGTTAAAGCGGACACAGGGACGCAGAGAGTTTTTATACCAGTTCGGCCCCTTCGATGAAGGTAAAAGCCTACGTCTAGTTGTGATGGAATTGATGGGGTTTCGATGACTAGGGAGCAAACAATCTTCGCCTAAGTCTTGAGTTGTTGTTGTTCTTGAACCGCCGCCGGGTCGTCCCCTTATATACACGGGGGACGCCCGTTGGTTCACAGAGTCCCAATCACCGGTTCATAATCGTATCCGGGTTGGTCTCTCCTTATTCCTAACTTACAATACAAGTTTACATATAAAGCTGGTTTACGGCTACAGGTCTTAAACCGACTACAGGCCTTGGGCCCTTATCTGCTTCTTTGGGCTTTAACACCTTTGAACTACTGATGAAGTTAACCCGGCCTAGGTAGGCCGGTTTACGTCCAGTAGTAATATCCCCAACAGATCCGGTGCAGTGGACCATGATGGCGGTCAAGGAGATCTGGAGCGGTGGACAAGCCAGTCGCTGAAGCGGCTCCGGTGAAGTGGTGAGTTGGCAGTTGGGGGTTCCAAGGTGCGAAAGGTAGATCCGGCGGGGTGTGAGGTCCACCGCTGCGGCGGAGGGCTAGATTTGGCGGCTTGCTGTGGTTGGGAGGTCGGGGAGGCGAAGGGGAGGGGCTCTGGGAAGAATGTTGGGGGCAAAGAGGGGAAAACAATGGAGTTACCAAAGCAGCCCTTTTCCGTTCATGTGGCAGGGGTAAACAGGAATATCGCAGGGCTAAACTTTCGGGTGTGTGATATTTCGATGTGAGCGGGAAGTTTGAAAGCTTTTGGCGCCTAAAATTATAAGTATTCCGCTCTCGTACGGCCAACTATGATATCATGGCCGACAATTTGTTTGTTTTGCACGCAAAAAATGTGCAAGTTTTGAAAATCAATGTCTCCAACTCGAAACTTAATTAGATTGTCCATTCAATTCAAATATGGATCATTGAGCTACTACAAGCAAATACCATCATACGGTCCAATTCAAATGAAATTCCAAATGTGTTTATCCTAAATATGATGATAAAAGCAAGGGTCACGCTAACTGCCACACGTGTGGCAGGAAGGGAGACGCACCACACGTCTCTAATGTAAACAGATTGCCACGTCATCGCATGCATGCATGTAGGAATCATTTTGGATTTTCAGTTTTTAAAATGTTTTATCTCTTAAACGAAAAATCCGATTGAAAATCCGTTTTCACCATTAAATCCCTCGCGATGAGATCTTCAAAACTAGATCCCATGTTGATATGTTTTGATGAAATTTTTTTTGGATTAAAAGTTGCCATGTCTATTGCATTTGATTGCCATGATGTTTACACTGAAGTTGCCATGATATGTTTCAGCTATTTTCTTCCACATTTAAAAGTAAATTTTGACATTTATAAAACGGGGAATTAAGAAACTAGACTTGCCATGAAGCATAAACTAAAATTGATATGATACATGCACTTAAAATTGCCATGGTTCATAAAAAAAAAATTTCATGGTCAAAGTACTGGAGTTGCCATCATCAAAATACTAAAATTGCCATGATCTACAAACTAAAATTGCCACATGGCAACTTTAGTTTAAGCCCTATGGCAACTGCAGTGTAAACATCATGGCAACTTCTGGCAAAAAAAATCGTCGAAACATATCAACATGGGGTCTAGTTTTGAAGATCTCGTCGAGACGGATTTAATGGTGAAAATGGATTTTTAGTTCGCTTTTTTATTTAGGAGATACAACATTTTTAAGCCGAAAACCAAAAAAAATTCTGCTGATGTCATCTATTCATACGTGGCGAAATGAGTGGTGGTGGAGGCGTGTGGGCGATGTGCAAATGCCCACACGTGTGGGCATTAACATTTCCGTAAAAGCAAAATTGTGTATGTGTATGAATAAAGTGGATGATTATAAAGTTTGAACATGTCTGTATGTGTATATCTCTAGGTTTGACATATGAATTTGAAATCACGAAATCCCGGCTTAAAAAATGTACCTCCGTTTAATTGAATTACAAAAGCTAATGATGGAGTCGAATTCCAAATTTCCAATCTTAGGTTTGTAATTCTGGTACATGAAGGTATATCACGCATGTTCAAAGTATCGTTATCTCATAGTACAAATTGTGAAACAAATTGATCAACCATGAGTGCACAATATCTCAATTACGCTAAAGTCCCTCAAATATAGACACCTCACTCTTTATCTGAAGTCACCCCCACCCACCACCACACACACACACACATAGAGAAGTCGTTCTCTCCCCCAAACACCAACACACGAGCACATTAACACCCCTCTCTCTTGTAAAGTCCGGACCCCAACATAGGTCTCTATCACTTTGTCTCTCGGGCATGCACACATCTCTTCCCTCACTCTCTAGGTCTCCCGCTATCTCACTTACCGAAGCACACGCACTATATAGAGTGTATATTTCCCATACACACAAAACGTCGCCCCCAAACATCTATCTCCCTAGTTATGTGGTTCTCGCACACTCACTGTCGTGGTTCTAAGTCTGACAGTAGAATAGGGGGTAGGAATGTAGAGGCAAGATCCCAGCTATGGAGGAGTTGTATACGCAAGGTTTAAGAGTTCAGGCCCTTCTCGGAGGAAGTAATAGCCCTACGTCTCGGAGCCCGGAGGCGGTCGACTGGATTATATGTGTGTGAGTTACAGGGGGTGCGAACCCTTGTCCCAGAGGAGGGGTGGCTTATATAGAGTGCACCAGGACCCTAGCTCCCCTCCGTTACACAGGGTTCAACGTACATTAAGAGAGGGGCGTTACTGGTAATGCCAGCAATAAAGATACATAATGACCAATAAAGCTATGACTTAACTCCTGACCGTTGCAGAGCAGAGTGGCTTTAGACCTCCCGGTGGTCGAGTGATTGTCTACGCGGTCGAGTGTCTTCAAGACTGTCGAGTGGAACATTGCTTCATGGTCGAGTGGATGATGATTCTTCTTCAAATGTTTCTGGTTCTTTTAGGGATGTCCTTGGGGAGGGTATCTTTAACAGGTCCATGACCCTACCCTAGGTACATAGCTTCATCATTAGCCCCCGAATGGATCGAGGTTTGAGTGGGGAAGGAGTTGAGAACACTTCCGACCTTTTTTCGTGCTATGAGCATACTTTGTTCTGGATCGACGAACCGGGGTGACGACACCAACTTATTTTTCAGTCGCCTTGATCCATTCTTAGTTTTTCGTCGAGTGAGTTTCTTTACTGGAGGAGCTCCGAGTGATGATGTGGAGGAGATCTTCCGCCTGACAAGTTGTTCTGCTGTCCGCGGATTCCGCGGGATTCGAATTTCGGGAAGCGCGTGGGACAGAGGAGGCCACAATAATCGGATGGGATAAGGCAGGGCCGCCTCGATTTCTGCGCCACCTTTTTCACCACATATCGCGCGCGCGACTATTGCGGTATTTGATAGGATCGCCCGGGCCTACAAGTCAGTCACTCGGAAGTAACCCCATATAAGGCGTCGGGCCGGGGTTTTTGAACAGTGTGTTCTCATTTTCTCCCCTCCTCCTCAGACTTGTCCTCTGCGCCTGCTCTCACCCCAATGCTACTGCTCCGTTCGCGTCTCGCCTGCGACGATGGGGAAAGAGAAGACGGTGGCTCTGGAGCGGGCGAAGAAGGCGACAACGAAGGCAAAGGGGAAGAAGTCTAGCCGGGGCGGATCTTCCTCGAGGGCCGGCCTGCCGCAGGGCTGGATCCAGGGCGACTGGATTCGCTCGACGATTCGTCAGGAAGACATCGACGACCTGGCCGATGGAGGACTGATCCCCCACGGATCGGCACGGCATCTGGGGAAGGAGGCTGAGCCGCAGCCTCGGGAGGGTGAGCGCGTTCTCCTTGCCACCCACGTCGACCGTGGATTTTCCTTGCCTCCCCACCCTTTCTTTCGGGGATTTTTTAATTTCTTTGGGGCGCAACTCCACCACTTCGCTCCCAATACAATTGTGTATCTTGCTGCCTTCGTGTCTTTGTGCGAGAATTTCTTGGGTCACCAACCTCATTGGGGTCTTTTTAAGCACATTTTCACCTGTCGCTCCCAGACGGTGAAGAAGGCCAATCCGAGAGACGAGAGAACACAAGTGATCCAGATGTGCGGGGGTCTTGGGATTCAGATGAGAGGTAAAAGTTCTTTTCCTGCCATGGTCCTTCCCGACTCGGTCCATGGATGGCAGTCGACTTGGTTCTACTGCAAAGACCAGCCGACTCCAGGGCAGTCGACCAGACTTCCTCCTTTTTCCATGGACCGAGTGAGGAAGCCTTCCTCTTTGAAGGTGATCCCGAAGGAGAAAGTGCAGGTTAAGGTGCTGGTCGAACGTGTAGTTCAGCTTATCCGCGACGGAGTGACTGGTATGGATCTGTTGGAGGTCTTCCTCCAGTGACGCATCCAGCCACTTCAAGCTCGAGACCATCCGATGTGGATGTATTCGGGTACTGAGGACACAACTCGCATCCACCCGGAGGAGGTCGAGGATGCCACGTTGGAGGGGTGGCTGATGAGCATCACTAGAAACAAAGATAACCCTAGGGGAGCCAGGAGAATTCCTCCACTCGACCAGTCTTACGTACCAGACAAGGTTCAATTCTGAGCTTCCGACTGTAATTTAAATTTAATCTTGCAGCTGTTTATGCTTCGTGGACTGACTTTTGGTCTGCTTGTTTTCTTCCAGGCCCTTATCTAAATGTACTCAATGCCCAATGGAGAGCAAGAGCAAGACCCAGAGGGGGAGCAAGCGGCGGCGACAATGGCGACTGGCATTCTGACGGAGAGGGGAACGAGGAGAGCGACGACTCAAGTGATGAAGAAGAAGTCGAGTCACCTCCTCGCAGGGAGAGGCGATCCAAGCTCGACCAAGACCGGGCGAGCGCCCGTGAAAAGGCGATTGCTCAGACTGGCCAGTCTTCAAAGCGCCCTCGGACGTCTTCACCGGCCCCGACTGAGAAAGCGTCAAAGTAGCCCAAGGTTGTAGTGCAGAAGCGTCGGAAGGCGTTGCCGAAGATTAAGATTGACATCCCCGTCGCTTCTGCAGGAGTGTCTCCCTTTGTATTCACTCGACGCTCCGTGTTGTTTCTTTTTCCCTTGATTTGACCAGATGAATCTTGGAACTAGCAGCGCTGCTACTTCCGGGACTTCAGCTTATAGGGATGAGGATGAGGCAATGGAGGATGCGGTTACCTCCAATCTGGGTATGATCTCTGTCATTCTGTCTTTGCTTGGTCGATTCAACTGTAATATATACCATTGGGTGATGTAAATTTTGGCGACTGATCTTTGAACAGCTCCCAACATCATTGACCTCCCCGACGATGACGATGACGAGCCAGAGAGGCCTTTGACGAGGAAAAATAGGAAAACTCCTGCAGACAAGACACTACAGTCGACGCTGATGGCAGAACCAGTCGTTCAGGACGCTGGTGATGCCAATCGGGCTTCTGTTACCTTCGCCATACCACTGTCGAGTGCTCTGCCTTCTTCGTCGACTACTCAAACTCCTGCCGATCCACCTACAGTTTTTGCCACCCATCACGTCCCAGAGGACAAAGTGAATGCTGCCAAAGAAGCCATACGCCAAGAAGGTATTATGATGGAAAAGATGAAGATGGTGCGGGATGCCAGTCAGGCCGCCTATGATGCCAGCTCGGCTCTCCAAAGCAATGTTCAGGTTAGCAGCACGTCGACTGACTCTCTTGGCTTGTTCTGTTAGGATATGCTACCTGAAAATTCTCTTTCCAAGGATCTTTGCATCTGTACACCCACTGGGTGTTTCGACTTGTCACTGAGTAAATCCATACTTTGAGCTGAATTTTTGCTATTGAATTTTTGGACTAGTGGCGGCACGTTGAGTGCACCCACTGGGTGTAGTCCCCGAGACTATGGTGGACTGCGGGCAGTCGACTGTAGTCTTGAATTTTTAATTCCTTCACTCGGTCTGGTCTGGCCATGTCGAGTGTAAACTGAACCAGTGGGGGCACGCTAAGTGCACCCACTGGGTGTAGTCCCCGAGACCACGGTCGACTGCTAGCAGTCGACTATGGTCTGAAGAGCTTGTTTGTTGCTGTCTTTCTTCTCCTTTTTTTTACACTCGCGCTGAAAAGGTCTCGTCGAGTGTTAACTGAACCAGTGGGGCACGCTAAGTGCACCCACTGGGTGTAGTCCCCGAGACTATGGTGGACTGCGGGCAGTCGACCGTAGTCTTGTATTTATTGTCTTTGTCCTTTGACCTCTGTGAAATAACCCATCCTCTCTGACCTTGGAGCTCGCTTTGCCGACTTGGAAAAGCAGCAAATTCAACTCAACCTTGACCCGGAGTTGGCCAAGTCAGAGCTGCAGAAGGCCAAGGATGACGCCAATGGTAAGGAAGCTTTGTCGACCAGTTTGTCTTAGACCCGGATTTCATTCTGCTCTTTCTGAACCAAGCATCATTTCTTTTCAGAAAAACTGAACCAGGCTCTAGTAAAGAAGGATCAAGATCTGGCTGCTACACAGAAGAAGGCTGACGACCAAACTGCTCTGGTTGAACAGAAGCTGGCTTCAGTCGGCAAATTGGAGGAAGAGAACGCCAAGATAAAATCTGCCCTGGACGAAGCCAACAAGGAGGTAACCCGCTTGAAGAAGGACAAGGTCAACCTGAACGAGAAGATGGAAGGCATTGCTCGCAGGAGGGATGATCTGGAAAGCTATCTGAGGAGCTTCGCCAAGAAGTTGTTCATCAAGCTTGAAGGTATATACCCTGTTCCGACTGGTTTATCCTCGTCGACTCGGCATACGAAATATTGACTCATTCTTGGATTGTGCATGCAGAGTTTTGCCGAGACTTCGAGGAGGAGACTGGGCGAATTGAACCAAGCTTGGACCCCATCAACTCTCCCATGAAAGATGAAACTGCTATGAACCTGCTCCGACTGGAATCCCGCATCGACGGCATTGTTGACTATTTGGCTCGACTGAAAGTCGCCACGTCACGGATCGACACAGCACTTTGGCCAAGGGCAACATTCCAGAATAACCTCGAGTCTCTGATGACTCAACTTAACGAGATCCCTGGTCGAGTGCAGGAGTGGAAGAAGTCTTCTGCCCGGTGCGGTGCTGATGTGGCTCTGTCTTTGGTTCATGTCCATTGCAAAGAGGCGCGAGAAGATAAGCTGGCAGCGATCAAGGTCGCCAACACCAAGAAGCATTATTTCCGATCCTTTATGGAGACTTTCATTGTTGCCGCCACTCGGATCGTTGATGGTGTCGACCTGGACGAGTTTGTCGAGCCTGCCAGCCCTCCTCCCATGGAGTGAACAAACTTTTTATGCCTCACCTTAAATTTGCCTCGGAATGCCGAGTGGATTTTGTAACCATTAAACTCTTCCGGGATGAATGCCCGAGTACTTTGATCTATGATTTGGGACCTTTAAGATTTATCTGAACTTGGTTTATTTTCGAATATTCTTGCATTTGCCTTCGAGTGAACTTTGTTCTTCACTTGGAATAGTTTTTTTGCTTGAGATGCAGCTCTGAGGTGGAAAATCCAGTCGACCTACACTTCATCGTTCTTGTAGGTAGGGATGAAGCACGTATTGCAGTCGACCTGCACCTCGTCGTCCTTGTGGATTGGGATGGATCGCACGTTGTACTTGTGGCGTAGCTCCGAAGAAGAAGGTAGCAGTCGACCTGCACCACGTCGTCCTTGCGGATCGGGATGGAGCGCATGTTGTATTTGTGGCGTAGCTCCGAAGGAGAAGGTAGCAGTCGACCTGCACCTCGTCGTCCTTGCGGATTGGGATGGAGCGTACGTTGTACTTATGGTGTAGCTCCGAAGGAGAAGGTAACAGTCGACCTACACCTCATCGTCCTTGCGGATCGGTATGTTTTTCGAACTTAGGCGAGTATTGGACTACAGATAAGCCTCCGAGTGGGAGGGTTGCTCTGCACTCGGTAGGATTTCTCAAACTTAGGCGAGTACTTGGACTGCAGCTAAGCCCCCGAGTGGGAGGATTGCTCTCCACTCGGTGGGATATTTCAAACTTAGGCGAGTACTGGACTGCAGCTAAGCCCCCGAGTGGGAGGCTTGCTCACCACTCGGTAGGATTTTTCAAACTTAGACGAGTACTTGGACTGCAGCTAAGCCCCCGAGTGGGAGGATTGCTCACCACTCGATAGGATTTTTCAAACTTAGGCGAGTACTTGCACTGCAGCTAAGCCCCCGAGTGGGAGGATTGCTCACCACTCGGTAGGATTTTTCAAACTTAGGCGAGTAGTGGACTGCAGCTAAGCCCCCGAGTGGGAGGATTGCTCTCCACTCGGTGGGATTTTTCAAACTTAGGCGAGTACTTGGACTGCAGCTAAGCCCCCGAGTGGGAGGATTGCTCACCACTTGGTAGGATTTTTCAAACTTAGGCGAGTACTTGGACTGCAGCTAAGCCCCCGAGTGGGAGGATTGCTCACCACTCGGTAGGATTTTTCAAACTTAGGCGATTACTTGGACTACAGCTAAGCCCCCGAGTGGGAGGATTGCTCACCACTCGGTAGGATTTTTCAAACTTAGGCGAGTACTTGGACTGCAGCTAAGCCCCTGAGTGGGAGGATTGCTCGCCACTCGGTAGGATTTTTCAAACTTAGGCGAGTACTTGGACTGCAACTAAGCCCCCGAGTGGGAGGATTGCTCACCACTTGGTAGGATTTTTCAAACTTAGGCGAGTAATTGGACTGCAGCTAAGCCCCCGAGTGGGAGGATTGCTCACCACTCGGTAGGATTTTTCAAACTTAGGCGAGTACTGGACTGCAACTAAGCCCCCGAGTGGGAGGATTGCTCACCACTCGGTAGGATTTTTCAAACTTAGGCGAGTACTTGGACTGCAGCTAAGCCCCCGAGTGGGAGGATTGCTCACCACTCGGTAGGATTTTTCAAACTTAGGCGAGTACTTAGACTGCAGCTAAGCCCCCGAGTGGGAGGATTGCTCACCACTTGGTAGGATTTTTCAAACTTAGGCGAGTACTGGACTGCAGCTAAGCCCCCGAGTGGGAGGATTGCTCACCACTCGGTAGGATTTTTCAAACTTAGGCGAGTACTTGGACTGCAGCTAAGCCCCCGAGTGGGAGGATTGCTCACCACTCGGTAGGATTTTTCAAACTTAGGCGAGTACTTAGACTGCAGCTAAGCCCCCGAGTGGGAGGATTGCTCACCACTTGGTAGGATTTTTCAAACTTAGGCGAGTACTGGACTGCAGCTAAGCCCCCAAATGGGAGGCTTGCTCACCACTCGGTAGGATTTTTTAAACTTAGGCGTGTACTTGGACTGCAGCTAAGCCCCCGAGTGGGGGGCTTGCTCACCACTCGGTAGGATTTTTTAAACTTAGGCAAAACGGATTCGAAGCTAAGCCTCCGACTGAGAGGCTTGCTCAACACTCGGTAGGATTTCTCAAACTTAGGTGAAAACGGATTCGCAGCTAAGCCACCCACTGGGGGATTTCTCAAGTAAACAAAAGTGACAACAATCGTTGGGAAAATTATAACACTCTTGTCTTTGATAAATAAACTACAGTGGTATTTCTTATTACATCTCATCCGAGTGAATACTTAAGTGTAAAAGGGGCGGAGCAGATCCGCGTTCCAAGCTCGTGGCTCATCTTTCTGATGCTCGACATTGTAGAGATGGTATGCTCCATTGTGGAGAACTATGGTAATAATGAAGGGGCCCTCCCAAGCAAGAGCGAGCTTGTGTGGCTTCTGTTGATCCACTCGGAGAACTAGGTCTCCCTATTGAAAGGCTCGACCCTTCACGTTTCTGGCATGGAATCGACGCAAGTCTTGCTGATAAATGGTCGACCGGATTAAGGCCATCTCTCTTTCCTCCTCTAAGAGGTCAACTGAGTCCTGTCGGGCTTGTTCTGCTTCCTCTTCAGAGAAGAGCTCGACTCGGGGTGCATTGTGGAGCAGGTCACTTGGCAGAACAGCTTCGGCTCCATAGACCAAAAAGAAAGGAGTTTGCCCAGTCGACCGATTGGGAGTTGTCCTCAAACCCCAAAGTACTGATGGAAGTTAATCGACCCAGGCGCCTGCTACGTGTTTGAGATCACGCGTCAGTTGGGGTTTCAGTCCTTTGAGAATTAGGCCATTTGCTATTTCTGCTTGTCCATTCGACTGCGGGTGAGCGACTGAAGCATAGTCGACTCGAGTGCCTTGAGAAGCGTAGAAAGCTCTAAACTCATCAGAATCGAAGTTCGACCCATTGTCAGTGATGATGTTGTGTGGAACTCCATATCTGAATGTCAATTCTCTGATGAAACTGACAGTTGTGCTGGCTTCGAGATTCTTGATAGGTTTAGCTTCAATCCATTTGGTAAACATGTCGACTGCTACAAGCACATGAGTGAAGCCGCTTCTACCAGTTCTCAGTGGTCCAACCATATCCAAACCCCAAACAGCAAAGGGCCAGACGAGGGGAATGGTCTTCAGAGCTGACGCTGGCTTGTGAGACATATCAGAGTAAAACTCCGAGTGGATGTCGTTGAGGATCATTCGACCTTCTTCTGGCGTTATGCATTTCTGACTGACCCCAGTCACACTTTCTCTGAACAATTGTCCCCTTATCACAGTAAAGGCTTTGGATCGACGGACGATCTATCGAGCCTCTTCTTCATCCTCTGGGAGTTCTTTCCTAAGGATGTACGCGATGTAAGGCACTGTCCGGTCGGGAGTGGTCACCAAAACCTCCATGATTAGGTCGACCACGGCTGGGACCTCGACTTCAGTCGGATCTGTGGCACTCTTAGGCTGCGGGGGCTCTTCTATGAAAGGATCTTCCTGAACGGACGGTGTGTGAATGTGTTCCAAAAACACATTGCTGGGAATGGCTTCTCTTTTGGAACCTATCTTTGCCAAATCATCGGATGCTTGATTTTTCAGTCGGGGTATATGATGGAGCTCTAACCCCTCAAACTTCTTTTCCAACTTTCTTACCGCATTGCAGTAGCCTGTCATGGTTGGGCTTCTAACGTCCCACTCTTTCATCACTTGATTGACCACCAAATCCGAGTTGCCATAGACCATGAGGCGACGAACGCCGAGTGAAATGGCCATGCGCAACCCATACAAGAGTGCTTCATATTCTGCTTCGTTATTGGAGGAATCAAAGTGAATCTGGAGTACATATCTGAGCTTGTCTCCTCGGGGGGATACCAGTACCACCCCAGCACCAGAACCATTCAGCATCTTGGAACCGTCGAAGAACATGGTCCAGTGCTCTGAGTGAACCTGGGTCGGCAGTTGTTGTTCAATCCACTCGGCAAGGAAATCTGCTATCGCTTGGGACTTAATAGCTTTCTTTGCCTCAAACTTGATATCCAAGGGAAGGAGTTCAATTGCCCATTTTGCCACTCGACCAGTTGCATCCCTGTTATGCAGAATCTCCGACAATGGAGCGTCGCTGACGACTGTAATAGAATGGTCAGAGAAATAGTGTGCAACCTTCTTCGTGGTCATGTAAATCCCATAAACAAGCTTCTGATAGTGCGGATATCTCTGCTTTGATGGAGTCAGAACTTCAGAAACATAATAAACTGGGCGTTGAACTTTATAGGGTTTTCCTTCTTCTTCCCGCTCGACCGTAAGTACTGTACTGACAACTTGTCCAGCGGCTGCAATATAAGCAGCAAAGGCTCTTTGCTGATTGGGGCAGCAAGCACCGGTTGGGTGGAAAGCAGGGCTTTTAGCTCTGTAAATGCTGCGTCAGCTTCAGGAGTCCACTTGAACTTATCTAACTTCTTCATCAGTCGGTAGAGAGGCAGTGCCTTCTCACCGAGTCTGGAAATGAATTGACTTAAGGCGGCCAAACAACCAGTAAGCTTCTAGACATCATGCACACGCACGGGGCGTTTCATTTGGAGTATGGCACCAACTTTCTCGGGGTTAGCATCGATCCCTCGTTCGGAAACGAGAAAACCGAGTAACTTTCCTCCTGGAACTCCGAATGTGCATTTTGATTGATTAAGCTTGATATCATACCTTCGGAGGTTGGCAAAGGTTTCAGCAAGGTCAGCCAGTAGGTCGGAACCCTTACGTGACTTGACCACAATGTCATCCATGTACGCTTCCACATTCCGACTGATTTGAGTGAGTAAACACTTCTGGATCATCCGCATGAACGTGGCTCCAGCGTTCTTCAAACCGAATGGCATAGTGACATAACAAAAGCACCCGAATGGGGTGATGAAAGCTGTCTTAATTTCATCGGGTCCATACAGACAGATCTGATGATACCCGGAATGAGCGTCCAAGCAGGACAAACGCTCACACCCCACAGTCGAGTTGACTATTTGGTTGATGCGGGGGAGAGGAAAGTGATCTTTCGGGCAGGCCCGATTGATATGCTTGAATTCGATGCACATGCGAAGTGAATCGTCCTTTTTAGGGACCATGACGACATTAGCTAACCACTCGAAGTGGTAAATCTCTCGGATAAACTCAGCTTCAAGGAGTCGAGCCACTTCTTCACCTATTGCTTTTCTCTTCTGTACGGCGGACCGTCGAAGATGTTCCTTGACCGGTTTTACCTTTGGGTCGACTCGCAAATGATGCTCAGCTAGTCCCCTGGGAACACCTGGCATGTCAGAAGGTTTCCATGCAAAGATGTCCCAGTTCTCACGGAGGAACTGGATGAGTGCTTCTTCCTATTTGGAGTCGAGTGTCGTTGAAATGTGGGTCGGAGAAGCATTGGGATTAGTCGGGTGGATATGAAACGGTTTCGTTTCATCGGATGACTGAAATGCTGAATCCGTTGCAGGCTTCTTAGCTCGCAGCAAATCACTCAGATCTGCACTTTTCTGATACTCCTGCAATTCTACTACTGCCATCTGTGCACCGGCGATCTTTGAGCCCTTCTGGAAGCACTCTTCTGCCTTCTTTCGATTGCCAGTAATGGTGATCACACCTTTGGGACCAGGCATCTTCAATTTGAGGTACACATAGCATGGTCGAGCCATGAAACGTGCATAAGCTGGCCTGCCCAAAATAGCGTGATAAGCGCTCTGGAAATCCACAACTTCAAATGTCAACTTTTCTTTGCGGTAATTGTTGGAATCACCAAAAACCACATCAAGAGAAATTTGGCCGAGTGATTCAGCCTTCTTTCCTGGAATGACTCCATGGAAACTCATACTGCTTTCGCTGAGTCTGGACATCGGAATGCCCATCCCTTTCAGCGCCTCTGCATACAGGATATTTATGCCGCTGCCGCCATCCATCAAAACTCTAGTCGGTCGAGTGCCTTCGACAACTGGGTCGACCGCCAAAGCTTACCTTCCAGGGGTGGCTATGTGCGTCGGGTGATCAGACTGGTCGAATGTGATGGCAGTCTGAGACCATTTCAAATAACTGGGCGTCGCCGGAGCGACCATATTCACTTCTCTGTTGATAACTTTCAGTCGACTCTTGCTCTCAACATCAGCAAAAATCATCAGAGTGGAATTGACATGAGGGTAACCATCATCACTCTCCTCTTTGTCCTCAACCTTGTCTGACTCTTTTTCCTTGTCTTTGGGCTGTTTTTCTCGGAACTGGATTAGGAGTCGACACTATCGAGTGGTATGCTTTGGGTAAATTATTTTACCCTCTTCATCTTTCTTTGTGTGGATGTGGCATGGCAAATCCAGCACATCATTTCCATCTTGATCTTTTATTTTCTTAGGGTTCCATGGCCCGTGGGGCTTCCCTTTGGATTTTCCTTGAGTCACGGCTAAGGTTTCTCCAAGAGCAGCTGGCTCGGCTTTGCGCTTCTGCTTCCGACTGGAGTTTCCTCCTCCGGTTTCATGGGCAACTGATTTGTTCTTGCCATTCCGGAGCCGATCCTCCTCTTCACCATTAGCATACTTGGTGGCCATCTCCATCATTCGACTCAGAGACATGTATCCAGTCCGACCGAACTTCAAATTCAACTCTCTGTACTTGACACCTTCCTTGAAGGCACAAACTGCTTGGTGATCAGACACGTTCTCCATCGTGTGATGCAACGTGATCCATCTCTAGATGTAATCCCTCAAAGTTTCATTCGTCTTCTGCACACAAGATTGTAGCTCTGTCAACCCTGCCGGTCGTTTACATGTTCCTTCAAACGTTCTGACAAACACTCGGGCAAGATCTTCCCAAGTGTAAATGCTGCTGGGTGCTAATTGGTTCAGCCACGCTCTAGCCGAGCCCTCCAACATAAGAGGCGGGTGCTTCATGGCCACTTCATCATTGCCACCGCCAATCTGAACAGCCACTCGGTAGTCCTCAAGCCAAGTATCGGGCTTGGACTAACCAGTGAACTTACTGACTCCAGTCGCCAACCTGAAGTTGGGAGGAATCACCGCGGCCCTGATGGCCCTGCTGAAGCACTCTGGACCTGAGACGTGCACTCTGCTGCTAGTGGGTACATCTCTGTCATGACCTTCCCGGTGAGCTCTGTTCCTGTCGACTAAACCCTGAACAAGAAAGGATCTTGCATCAAAGCCTGGTTCTCTGGGGTCGACTGGAATCTTTCGCCCAGCACTATGAGGGCATATGCCATCCTGCTGTCGAGGCACGAACGACCCACTCCTTGGGGGAGGGGTGGGCACTCGACGGCGATCATCACGATCGAGTCGGTGATCATACTGCTCATGGTTCCTGTACTGATCACGCTGGTCTCCATGTCCCTCATGCCTCGGGGGCGATCTTGGGCTGTGAGCCGACTGGACTGTATCCGCAACAACGGACCTGCTATAGATCCTATTACGTGACTGCGACACAGCTGTATTCTGCTCTCCCGCTGCTCGGAGCAAAGCTCTGATCTGCATTAGACCTCTGCCAGCTTCTGACTGGGAGGGCTGAATTGGCTCTGCTATTCGAGCTGCAGCTGTGAGATTTTGGATCGGAGTTCGATATACCTGAGTCGGAGGTGGAAAGAGCTGACGTCGACTGGATTCTGGGACCCGTTGCCGCGCACGCTCGTCGAGTGCTCGCTGGAGGTTCTCCAGTCGAGTGCGCTCAGCCAAGTTGGCCAAGCGCGCGTCCTCCAAGGCACGGGCCTCGGGGGTTTCTCTAACGATAGGAGTGTGAAGTGCATCCATGTTCCGGCGGCGAAGTTCTTCCCTCTGCAGCGAAGAGAGGGGCTCGGGGAGGTACTCTTCATGGGCATGCGACGGATCGGCTACGCCGTCGCCACCGTCGGCACGGGGGAAGCCGGGAGGACTGCATGGTCCATCGACCATCAGGACCTCCACCGCTGGATCACTGTTGTCGCACTCGGATGCAGTCCCTGCGGAGCCAGTCGAACAGGCCGTAGAGAGTTTCGTCGGGCTCGATCGCCGCGACTTGGGGGTGGCCGACTGGCGAGCCACCGCATGCCTCACCCACCGCTGGAGCCTCGACCGACTGAAGCGCTTGCGCCGGCGGGCAACGGGGAGGAAGGACGCTACACCAGCCGGCCGATACTAGGTCGACGGATACTGCAGGAGGACGCCATGGATGCACGTGCGAAAGTGCGTTGCCCCGCGGACGGGGAGTGCGTCGACGTTGAGTGGAGCCTCCTGAAGCCAGGTGGAGTCGTCGGCGATGAAGATGAGCGCACCGAGACAGATCTCGCGGCCCTCAGCTAAAAATCTGCCTGAAACCATGATGAAGGGGATCGTCTTCTCCAAGAAGTCACTAAGACACTTGCCCCACGGTGGGCGCCAACTGTCGTGGTTCTAAGTCTGACAGTAGAATAGGGGGTAGGAATGTAGAGGCAAGATCCCAGCTATGGAGGAGTTGTACACGCAAGGTTTACGAGTTCAGGCCCTTCTCGGAGGAAGTAATAGCCCTACGTCTCGGAGCCCGGAGGCGGTCGACTGGATTATATGCGTGTGAGTTACAGGGGGTGTGAACCCTTGTCTCAGAGGAGGGGGTGGCTTATATAGAGTGCGCCAGGACCCCAACTCCCCTCCATTACATAGGGTTCAACGTACATTAAGAGAGGGGCGTTACTGGTAACACCAGCAATAAAGATACATAATGACCAATAAAGCTATGACTTAACTCCCGATCGTTGCAGAGCAGAGTGGCTTTAGACCTCCCAATGGTCGAGTGATTGTCTACGCGGTCGAGTGTCTTCAAGACTGTCGAGTGGAACATTGCTTCATGGTCGAGTGGATGATGATTCTTCTTCAAATGTTTCTGGTTCTTTTAGGGATGTCCTTGGGGAGGGTATCTTTAATAGGTCCATGACCCTACCCTATGTACATAGCTTCATCACTCACCTCACACACCACCCCCACTGCAAACAAGCACACTTTGTCTCCTTGTGCACCACTCTCCTCTTTCTATCTCTCCCACATGTGGATCCGCCCCAGCTCCTTCCCTGTATACATATATGTCATGACTCTTTGCATAGCTCCCTAATGTATAATCGTTCTCGATTTCGCACATTGTTCTCTACACCATCTATTCTAGATCTCTCATGAAGTCCCTATCACACACACGATGACTCGCTTCCCTTGTGTCTCCGTTCATAGGCCAATTTCGGACAACATCAACATTGTCTCCCTATCTATACGCCATTTATGGACACAAACGACCCCTCTCGCCCCCTCTCTTCCTCTCTCTCTCTCTCTCTCTCCATCGCTAGCTCTCTCTTTCTCTCGCTCTCACACCCCTCTCCCACACACACACACTCGATGTCTCTTCCAAATAGTCTGCTCCCCCCGCCCGCACCCGTGCTATCTCGCTACTACACATGTCACACCATTCCCCCTTCCCTTATACTAGGTTTACATCATCAGTGGTCTCTCTACTCCACATACACTCTCGCCCTCTCACACACAAACGCGTGCACAAACACACACAGACACGCACAAACACCCATTTATCTGGATCCTCATCTCTCCTCATGTCCGCATGTGTATCTCACACACTCACTCTCTAATTATGTATATGTGTCTCCATGTTACACAACACAAAGCCCCATGTACATGTCTCTCTCTATCCTCCACACACATATCACACACGCACACTGTTATCATTGCCTCAGTCTCTAACATATCACACACGCACACTGTCTCTCTCTCTCTCTCGCAAACACGCTCAACAAGGGTTTCCCCGTGAATAACTTACCATCTATTCGTCAACAGTCGTGGCAGTACGGCGAACACGAGATATGAAAAAGAATAAATCTACACGTGCTTAGACCACCTAGTATGACTACTAGGACTAGAGCAAGCCAAAAAGCGCGCCGCCGTCACCCCTCCTTGTCGGCGACGGGAAAATCTTTGTTTTACATAGTCGAGAAGTCATTGTGCTAAGACCCCACATGCTGAGGCGTTGAATAGAATGTAGATGCTAGTTTACGGAAGCAAGTATCGATAATGCGTTTGTCTCTCCATACTTATATTTCTTCTCTTATAAAAAACAGAGTTGGTGATGATGGTACGTGTGCCATATTGCAATATAGACCGTCCGATCTACATCTGACGGATGGAAATTAAACTAAAATATACCCGCACCCCTCTCCACATTTGCAGACAAAGCCTTCCCTCGTTCATCCTTATCTCCAACAAACCTCATTGTTGAGCAATTAAGAAAGGAAGCCTCTGGAACAAACTGGCCTGGTGGCCGCTGCCGGCATCGTTAATCCCCATGCCTCCGCTTAGTCCGACCACCAACCACCACCACACCCCACTCCTCTTCACCTTATCTCATATTTCTCGAGATATCATTAGTTTTTACACATGGGATTACTCCCGCAAGGGTCAATCACAACAAGTGTTTTATAAAAAATATGCATCTTGATGTTCCGTGGAATGCACGGATCTTGCTAGTACTCCTACACAAGACTAATGGTGATGCTGGTGTGTCTGCCATCCGTTGTTTCTGACCATTAGATCTACATCTAACGATTGTGAGGTAAGTTGTTGCCTTTTCTCACCAACATCCCACTTGTCTACCAATTTGCAGAAAAACCCATAATTAGTATCTTAAAACCAACCACATCCCTCCCTGACCTCACCAAAACAGCCCAAGGATATATTCTAATTGAAACATAATATATCTCTAGTGACATATGTATATCAAAATTAGAGTGTTTTGTACCAAGTTTGTGAATAAGTATTATTCTAATTATGATACGTTGCAACGGACATGAACATTGCTAGTATTTCCAACCATGCAATTTTTCCTAGTATTCCATAGTTTCGAGTTTTCCATCAAGATATTAGTCACTCATGGTTGATATTTACTTTCAATCATGTACACATATGCACTATGTAACTAGCCTTGCTTATTGGCTTCCAAAGCTTAACTTTCACTCCTACTTACAATATGTAGAGTATTTAACAAAAAACTACCACTTTCAACCAGCCCTAGGAAGAATCTATTGTACAAAAAATAGCAAAAACATACCCAAAATTTCTTAATCCACGCCAAAAACTACCTAGTACTCCTACCGATTAGGTTTGTTTAAACCCATTTATGACAGGGTTGGCCCACACGTCCGTGCTGACGAGGCAGCTTAAACCAACACATTTTGTTTGACCGTTGACACGAGGGACCCACATCTGACCTTCTATCCTGTTATTCCCCCTCAAATCATTATTTTTCCTGAACATTACTTCAAACAGTACTGATGCGTGTTCGTCGGTGGCGCCGGTGATGAGCGAGTTGGCCGCCGCTCCGCCAAACGGGCCGGACGCCGCGCTGGCCTCCGCACGGGTTGGTGGCTGGCCCGAGCATGACTCACGAGCGAGCAAGCCGCCTCGATGGCCTTCGCTCGAGCCAGATGGCTGGCCTTAGCGCGGCGCGCGCGAGCAAGCCGCCGCACTGCCGTGCCAATCTAGCTAGCAAACCTTGCAGACAAGCAGCTGAACGGAGCTATCTTGGCTAGCTAGCGGTCGCGAGCGCCGGACGGAGCGGCATCCGGGCTGTCACAACATGGGCTCTGCACCGCCGGTGGTTTTGACCTCGCCTTATGCCGGCGGCGGTAGCTGCATCCCATGGCCGAGGATAACTAGGTGGACGGGCCGGAGGTAGGAGGTCACTCGAGGATTTTTGTTGGTAAGAGCATGTACAATGGTTGATAAGGTAGTCTTATCTTAAGTCTGCCACGTATGCAAGTGGTAGTAGTTTCTTGGCATTTTAGTGGTTTCTTGCATTATTAGAGCAAGTACAATAGAGTTGAGTCAGTGGGCTATAAGAAATAAACTAGTATATTTGTGCTTAGTTTGAGGAAAGAGAAGAGGAGAGAGAAGGTAAGCGGGCTCTTCGTGAAGAGCCAGCTCTAGCACGTGCTCCTAGGCACTTTGTGTTGGAAATATGCCCTAGAGGCAATAATAAATTGATTATTATTATATTTCCTTGTTCATGATAATCGTTTATTATCCATGCTAGAATTGTATTGATAGGAAACTCAGATACATGTGTGGATGCATAGACAACACCATGTCCCTAGTAAGCCTCTAGTTGACTAGCTCGTTGATCAATAGATGGTTACGGTTTCCTGACCATGGACATTGGATGTCATTGATAACGGGATCACATCATTAGGAGAATGATGTGATGGACAAGACCCAATCCTAAGCCTAGCACAAGATCATGTAGTTCGTATGCTAAAGCTTTTATAATGTCAAGTATCATTTCCTTAGACCATGAGATTGTGCAACTCCCGGATACCGTAGGAATGCTTTGGGTGTGCCAAACGTCACAATGTAACTGGGTGGCTATAAAGGTACACTACAGGTATCTCCGAAGGTGTCTGTTGGGTGGCACGAATCGAGACTGGGATTTGTCACTCCGTGTAAACGGAGAGGTATCTCTGGGCCCACTCGGTAGGACATCATCATAATGTGCACAATGTGATCAAGGAGTTGATCACGGGATGATGTGTTGCGGAACGAGTAAAAGAGACTTGCCGGTAACGAGATTGAACAAGGTATCGGGATACCGACGATCGAATCTCGGGCAAGTATCGCACCGATAGACAAAGGGAATTGTATACGGGATTGATTAAGTCCTTGACATCGTGGTTCATCCGATGAGATCATCGTGGAACATGTGGGAGCCAACATGGGTATCCAGATCCCGCTGTTGGTTATTGACCGGAGAACATCTCGGTCATGTCTGCATGTCTCCCGAACCCGTAGGGTCTACACACTTAAGGTTCGATGACGCTAGGGTTATAAAGGAAGCTTGTATGTGGTTACCGAATGTTGTTCGGAGTCCCGGATGAGATCCCGGACGTCACGAGGAGTTCCGGAATGGTCCGGAGGTAAAGATTTATATATGGGAAGTCTTATTTTGGTCGCCAGAAAAGTTTCGCACTTTATCGGTATTGTACCGGGAGTGCCGAACGGGGTCCGGGGGTCCACCGGGGGGGTCCACCTGCCCCGGGGGGCCACATGGGCTGTAGGGGGTGCGCCTTGGCCTATATGGGCCAAGGGCACCAGCCCCAAGAGGCCCATGCGCCAAGAGATAAGAAAAAAGGGAGAGTCCTTAAAGGGGAAGGCACCTCCGAGGTGCCTTGGGGAGGATGGACTCCTTTCCCCCCTTGGCCGCACCCCTTCCTTGGAGGAAGGGGCAAGGCTGCGCCTCCCCCCTCTCCCTTGCCCCTATATATAGTGGAGGGGAGGGAGGGCAGCCATACCTGAAGCCCTGGCGCCTCCCTCCCTCCCGTGACACCTCCTCCTCTCCCGCAGGTGCTTGGCGAAGCCCTGCAGGATTGCCACGCCCCTCCACCACCACCACGCCGTTGTGCTGCTGCTGGATGGAGTCTTCCTCAACCTCTCCCTCTCTCCTTGCTAGATCAAGGCGTGGGAGACGTCATCGGGCTGTACGTGTGTTGAACGCGGAGGTGCTGTCCGTTCGGCACTAGGATCATCGGTGATCTGAATCACGACGAGTACGACTCCATCAACCCCGTTCACTTGAACGCTTCCGCTTAGCGATCTACAAGGGTATGTAGATGCACTCCCCTTCCCCTCGTTGCTGGTTTCTCCATAGATAGATCTTGGTAACACGTAGGAAAATTTTTGAATTTTTGCTACGTTCCCCAACACTTTGTGAGAATGAGAAGTGGGCCACATAATAAAAAAGTAGTACACTCTTTTGATCTATTATTGTACCTGTTGGCTATAAGATGGGCTGTAGATGACATGGCACTGGCTTATAGCCAGCAGCTGGCTATACTATTAACCATGCTCTTAGGGGTTTCTTTTAAGGAATAATGTACATACTACAAGCGACAAAAGGCAATTCTAGGTTGCGTTGTACTCCAACGAGTACTACTAGTGGTCGCGGGGATGTATACCTCGTTTTGTGGGTTCGATCCCGGCCGAACGCACGGCGGCCTTTTTTTAAATAGTACTACTACACTTCGCTGAGAGCCAATATTTTACACGGGTAGTTTGAGTTTTGAAGTCAAACGGACATGCGGCCCCACAATCTGGGTGCACTGGACAGCCTAGCCACGTGAACGGGTTTTCCTTCCCTGCATCCCGTGGCTCGCGTGCTTGCCCTAGCCGCACCTCGCTTGCAGCTTCCTCATCAGCTAGTAGCATATTTAAACTAGCGCCTCCCAATTAAGCCCGAGGAGCCGGAAAAGCCTGGCGGGGCATTGGGAACTGTGCAATATGGCTTTGTACGTAAAGTGCTCTACTACTACTCTGTAGCTTGTGTCGTTGCACGCATGGACTTCACTCCATTATCGTCTCTACTACAAAAGAAATTCCTCTTGACGTGTTTTTTTAAACGGAGGCAAAAGCTTTGCTTCATCTCATTCATAAAGAAGGAACTACTAACAAAGTTTGACGAGATCCATTACACCTCCACAAATGGAAGCGAAAAGCCTAGTCTCGCTATATCAAATAACTCAAATGTTCTGCCCCCGCAGTAACCGTCGCTGATAAATAGGCAGCTAGTGTGTGCGTGAGAGGAGCGGCTGAGTAGGCCAGCTAAGTGAGAGGAGCGGCTGAATAGAGCACCGAGAGTACCCACTAGGCCACTACGCAGGTGTACTTTCCCCTGCATTGATAGTACAGCGATGGTTCTAGAGAACAGTAGTACCCTCCACTTCCAACTGTAGCTCCTTGGCCCTGAGATTCAAGAGTTCAAAACTGGTGCACTATACTAGACTAGACTAGAAGTACAGTACATCGCACTACTAGTTAAGAAAAGTAGTACTAGTACTGCTACAGTACGAGTACGTACTCCTCCGTCACATAATGTAAGACGTTTTTTGACACTAGTTGGCGTGTATAAAAAATGGCAAAAACATAACCAAAATTTCTTAATCCACGCCAAAAACTACTACCTAGTGCCAAAAATTTCTTACTAGTGCTATTATTTACAGTATAATGCAATCCCATAACGTTCCATAATGCTAGTACTAGTAGTAAATAATAGCCTCACCCCTTCGCTGAGGAACGATCTACAGTTGGAAGGGACGAGGCCCTGCGGTTACTACGCTCTTATCTCCTCCTCACCAGTTCCCCTCCCCCCGAAGAGAAGGTAGTTCATCGCTGCTTCCATGGATTCGCCAGGCGGTTCTCCTCCTCGTCGGGGCTGGGAGACCTTGGACGACGATCCTCTGGGAGAAATCGCACGCCGCTCCGACGTCCTCACCGCCGCAAGACTCGGTGCTTCCTGCACCAACTTTTTCAAGACGCTGCTTAAACAGGCTTGGGAAAAGGCCATGCTTGTTGGTCTTCCATGCGTCCTCGAGGAGAAGGTTCTTCTATGGGACAATTCTTTGAACAGTCCACCGCTCCCTGGCCATGGTTGCACGTTGACTCCGCTAGAGTTGCTGACGTTGAGAGGTAGTCGGATTTTGTCCGATGAGCAGGTCAGTAATGGAGTTTGATCATGTAGTACTTAGTTATTCCATTTCCATCCCGTAATTTCTCCGCTGCCCACCGTCTTATATATAGGTCTGGGTCGGTGCCAACGAAGATTGGCTTGCATACCTCCGGCCGGATACCACCATCATTTTGCACAACATCCACAGCAGTGCGGCCGTTCCTGTAGACCCCTTCTCCACCATTGGGATCGGCCTTCCGGACTGGCTGGGCTTGAATACGTATGATGATGCCTACATGAGATTGAAGAAGATAGCAATTGCAAACCCGCTGACAAAGCGACGCGGCTATGATGATTACTATCTCATTGCGGTATTCGACATAAGGATTGCCATCAATGCAGGAGGCAGTAACGACAGAGGCTGGCGCATGTTGGCGGCGGCAGATTTGTACCCCTACACGTTCGAAGACGCTGTTCGCCATCTAGGTCGCATCTTCGCAGTGACAAGCCAGGGGACTTGTTTCATCTGGTTGACATCCTACGGTACGGGAGATTACAAACGGAATGCACAAACCATCATTTGCATCCCTAACGGTACTCCATTATTTTGCAGGGACCAGTCATCCCCCGATCAAAATAAGATCGCCGGTCCTGGATGTGCATTTGCATCCGCGATTCGGTCTAACCTGGAACCTTGTAGCTGGCTTTGGCATATTGGGATCAACTATCTTAGAAGTCGTTACCCATGGTACCACTGATGTGCAACATGGTCACACAATCTACCACGATCGGACTGTCACCATCTACCCAGGTATTCCAATTTTTTAACCCTCTCGCCTTCTCTTTCATTGTTGTACTAGCAGTATACTTTGTAGTACTAGTAGGAGTACTTCTTACCTTGGATGACGCATATAGCTAGCTAGGCCCTTGAAGACTTGAACCCACTAGCTGCCACCATTTTTTGTTTTTCCATGTCTTACTAGTATCTCATCCATGTAGCCAAGAGTGGCTATATATAATAAGCCGGTTATTTTACTTCCTCTATACCAGAGTAGTACTATTTGCTGCACAGTATTACTGACCGCCATATTTGAGCACAACATTATTATGCATGGACCTTGACTATGTACGTCACCATGTGTCCAGATCTGGGATGCCGCGTGTACCAGATGAACGGCGCCGAGTTCGACCCCCGTGATGCTACGTGGGTGCCGAGGAACACTCTTGGAGAATACTCGCTTTTCAATAGGGACAGCTACCCCATTTTGAAGCGGATGCCACCTTTCGTGCACGACACGGAAGGCCTGCCGTTCATGAAGCATGGTTGTGTATTCAGTGCGCACCGCCGGATGAACGACATGCTGGGACACGCTATCCCTGATTTATGCCGCTTCAGCTTGGATGAGTCTCCATCGTGTGGAACCATACTAGAAAGCTGCGACAATGATTCCCGTTGCCCACCGCTATGGATCGTGCCATCCATGAAGAACACCTGGGACTGGAACCTGGAGGAGGACATGTAGCCCATCTATAACGTGTAAGTGGAGTACGGTAATTGTGAACGGTAGCGCTGTGAATATATGTAGACTAGTCGTGCACAAATTTATCACATGAATTGGAGATGAACTTGTGTGGCATACTGGCATTTGTCCTTTAGAATTTATTACTATTAAATGTGTTATGTGTATGTGCAACTTGTGTAGTTGTTGCACGGGCTCCAACACGCTCTTTGAGAAAAAAAAGGTGGGACAGCTTTGGATATACGTGACGTGGCGGCATCATACAATAGCATCGTTTGCTATAGTTGTAGTACACTCCTACTAGGACGACAACTCCTATAAAACCTTGCGCTTGTCTCTTTGCCTCTACGGGAGGTTCAACAGTTCGTACTCGTGTGAACCTTGCACTTGGCTCTTCGCCTCTTCGGAAGGTCCAACAATGACGATACTACAGTACAATATGCTTCTGGCAATCTGACACCGATTGAACTGCTGCACGTCCACCGCGAGGGCGAGGGCGAGGGAGAGGGAGAGGGAGAGGGAGAGGGCGTTTTAGTCAAAACCCTCTTCTCGTCCTGCGAACCACCGCGCGCGTGGGCGAGGGAGAGGCATAGTAAGCAAGCGTCTCCTCGTTCGGCGAGTTGACGGGACACATCAAAGCAGTACTAGTACTAGTAGTAGTAGTCCATACTGTGTCCTTTCCGATTAATATGGCTTAATTTGAAACGATAAAAATACACTGGCGGTCAACGTATGAAACAATACGCTCTTTACGGTCAGTATATATAGTTTTGCGGCGATTATGCGATCACTAGCTCATCGTAGAGCACCGTATTGCACCCTACTGACCGGCCATATAGTCGACGTGGCAGTTTGTTGACTGGTTAAATTGTCACCTGGTTTTTGGGTCCCACCTGTCAGTTGGCAGAGCAAAGAAATCAGTTAAACAAAACTTTACGCAGGCGCGACACGAGCCCAACCCTTGCGCGCGAACCGCCCTGGCTGTGTATGTGAGTGCATGCACGTGTCATCCCTCGGTCTTCCAACAAAGAGTGTACATCGGCTATAAAACAAAGAGTGTAGTACATGATGTACATCTACACTTCCAATGCATTTAGCCTTTAATCTAAATCGATATTGATTGACTAATGCTCCAACTTGTGCTGTAGGTATAGGCTACATTTCTATCCTTAATTACAGCATGCAACGGCCTTCATTTAATCTTCTTATCTCAATGGTCGCATGCACACATAAGTCTGCTACTTTTGGGCATTAATTATGCCCTGGTCAATGTGTAAATCTCTAAATGTACAGTCTTTCACGGACGTAGGGAGTAGGTTGAGCACTTGAGCGTGAGCGTGTGTGTTGCGTCGTGTGCTGTGTGCCGCATGGGTGCATGAGTGTTGCGTGCGTCCATGTGTACGTGTGAGTGTTGCATGTTGCATGCATGCATGGGGCTTAGTCCCTCCCATTGACATGTTCATATTTCAAGCTTCCTCTGTTCCCTCCATATGGTGATACTCCCTCTGTTCCCAAATAGTACGGAGTAAAGGCCTCCCTCTATTCCCAAATACGGAGTATTTGTCTTTCTACAGATTTCAACAAGTGACTAGGTACGGAGCAAAATGAGTGAAGTGAGCGTAGAGGCATAGGGATACTGTAGAAAGTAAGTCCTCGCGATCCATTATTCCCCTTCTCGGCTAGAGATAACTATTCAACTAGTCTTCGCAGTGAAGTGACAATACACGCTGCAGCAGATGGGACACGTAATTAATAAGCTGAACCAGCGTGTTGGTGTTACTAAATCAGCCTTACCCAGTACTACCATCATGTTTGCCAGTAGAGCACGCTTCCGCAAATACGCCTACGCACCTCTGTCCTCCATTAACTGAGATATGGGCCCTGTTGTGGTAGACCCACATGTCATCGGTGTAACTATTTACACTCTAAAGGACGGTATATCCTGGTAGTAGTACTAGTAGAATTGAGATTAAATGCACTTTATTCCCCCGTCTTCCACTCTTCTTCCTCCTCTCTTCTTCTTCCTCCTCTCTTCTTCTTCCTCCTCTCTTCCCCATCGTCGGCCGCACACCAATTACCCCCGCTCACTGCTCGGCCACCCGCGCCATCTTCCTTGGTAGCTCGCGCGTACCATATCCCCCCGCTCACTGCTCGGCCACACGAGGAGAAGCCTCTTCGCTCGCCCGCCCGAATACACTTCCCCGCTGGCTCGCACGCACCGAAAACCCCAATGGCAGAACCGACTGACACGCAGAGCCGCGATTGGAATTCCCTCCCGGATGTTCTCTTGGAGCAGATCTGTAGTCGTATGGACCTACTCAGCACCGTCCGTCTGGCCGCATGCTCAGTGTCTTTGTACCGTCTACTCGTCTGCAACCGGTCGGCTCTTTTCAAGACACCCTGCTTGCTGATGCCCGATCCTCGCAGGTGGCCCAGACACCGACTTGACGATCCTACGGAGGTTGCCGTGGTGCCCCTAGACATGCTACCACTACCCGTCCACCTGTCCTTCATGCGCGGCCACTACTGGGCGGGCATGAAGGCCAACTGGATCGTCCTCATCCACCACACCGGTAGTCCGTGGCGTCTCGTGGATATCTACACCCAGCAAGAGATCACCCCTCCATCGTTGGATACCGCCGCCATCGAGCCTCGCGGCCCGCCGGACACTCCTGCCTACTACGCACGAGACGCGTCAAGCTTTTGGCTCGACCTCTATTTGCAGAAAGTTCTAATCTGCGAAGTGCCCACACCATCAGAACACTACATGGATTACAAGCTCATTGCCTTGTTCAACATGGGATTAATCTATCTGGAATCCGTTCGCCATACATGGTTATGGCTCATCATCAATACTGTTGAGGCAACATTTCTGTCTGATGCTATAGTGCATGATGGCATCGTTTACGTGGTCGACGCATAGATTGGCTGCCTATACTGGTGGAATCTATCGTCGTGTAATTGCTCTATCTCATCTCATCTTTACCTTATGAATACGACTGCCTGTTCATTTGTTACAAATTTAGAATGCATAGCATGTCTATAACCACATCATTGCTATATGTTCCTCTCATTTCCTAGATTTTTATGACCACACATGTTATTGTTAGAGTTGATATGAGAACAATTGGCATCTAATGATTGTTAGAATACATATTATGAGCATAGCATCATGATTGCTATATGTTACACTCGTTTACAAGATTTTTATAACAACGCATGTTATTGCTTAGAGTTGATATGAGAACAGTAGTAGTAAGTGCTATGGTAGAATATGAGTAGGCGTTGTCATAGCTGTTTTCCTCTCATTATTACATGATGTTTGAAGCATGACATATTGCTAGAATATGAAAGCCATTGGCTTATTTTTTTAACTTGGGGTATGATTATGACCACGGCATTGCAATTCTCTGTCTATGATATGTGTCACTGTTATAATAATATTAATTCCACACGTACTCTAAACATGATTGTTTATTTTTGTCCTTTTGGTCTCCAATTTGAATTGTTGCAGCAGACGCAAATGCGCTGGCCTTCATGATTCCAGGACCTGGAATCATACCAGCCGATGGGTGGTGGTTTATCGCTCGTTCAGCTGACGGCGGTCATTTGATGCTCATTCGCACGTACCAAATCGACCAAACCATTACATCAAACCACATGCAGTACAATGCATGGGGCGTTCGTGACATTGATGGCTATGGCTGCTTCGTGTTTGAGAAAGATCCCAGCTCCGTTGGGCAGTCGTATTCAACTGGAGGCGGGTTTACAGCCTCGGCAACCACTCCTTGTTCCTCGGGCTCAATTATCCGATCATCCAACCAATCATCGATCATATCACCGGCGATGATTATTGTGCTATGCAACTTCCATTCATGAGGGGGGCTGTGTTTACACATCATACCATGGGTTTCATGAATCACCATATCCAGAGATTCGTCGACACAGCTTGTTGCCAGATAATCTTCAGTGTGTGAAAGGCATCAAGCTTCCATGCGATGGATGGCTTTTGCAAACCCGACATGCGGCGATGTGGTTCGTGCCAACAGCAAATATGCACAACTTGATTCGTGTTGATATCTAGACTAAGCCATGTATTCTGCTGTTGTAGCATGACCCTCTTTTGTTGGATATTATGTACTGTTGTTAGTTTGAAGCACTCCTCTGGTTTGAAGGATAGATACCTTCCTGGGATCAAGTGCATCCTAACTCACCTGCGTAGGATGTACTGATAATGATGATGGAGATGCTATGCAGAAGCCATATATATATATATGTATATCAGTTAGGCTTCAAGTGCGTACTTGTTAGTTAAACCTATGTATAAATTGTGACACTAAATATGACTAGTAAGTAGTACAGTAGCAGTACTAGTATACGTCGGTCAAATTATTCATCATGTCCACACATTGAATTGACGTGACAACACGCTGCGCGTGAGGTGACACAAGAATCCCGGCGGCGTGTTCGGGCATTCTGGACTTCAGATTTGGAGTACCACTTATCTGTTGAAATCTTTCATCATTCACTTAAAACAGTCGATTGATCATACATTGAGTACCATATAACTGGAATTACCGATGCAAGTAGAAGAAGGATTGGCCGATGCTGTCGGCTGGCGTCAAGTTCGATTCCATGGATCAGGAACTGATCGAGCACCTTGAGGCCAAAGTGAGTGCTGACAGCGTGAGATTTCAGTCTCTCATCAATTTGTTCATACCAACCATCGATAGCAAGCACGGCATATGCTACACCCAACCTGAGAAACTTCCAGGTAAGACACTGATCGGTCGTCTACTTGCACAAACATATTCCTTTGTTTATAGCTCTATTTTTCTTTTTAGACATAGACCTGGTGAAGCAATTACAATTTGACAGATAATAAAAGGTGAAACAAGTGACTGCAACATGCCAAAGATGTTACGAAAATGCCAACTAGGTACACTAAAACCTGTATTCCACAATACTGCAGGTATCACACTGAGTGGCCTAAGGAAGCATTTCTTCCAGCGCAATTCCAGGGCGTTCAAAAGGGGCACGTGGACGCATCTCAAGATACAGTAGGAGTGTGGCATGCACGCGATGTGGCACAAGACCGGCAATACCTTGCCGGTGATGGTCAAAGGCCGGCAGACGGGCAGCAAAAAAGGTTCTGGTGCTGCACACCAACAAGAACTTCGACTAGCAGAGGACCAACTGGGTGATGCACCAGTACCACCTCGGGGACCTGGAGCAAGAGAAGGAGCGGGAGCTGGTCCTCTGCAATATTTTCTACCAGACGAACACTAGGGCCGGGAGTAAAAAGATTATAAGCTAGTTTCATATTGGTAGTTGTACTACCTTGCTGTCCGCAAGTTGGTATTATTGTTAACGATCTTTTGGTATGAACTTGCATTTGCTTCCAACCATCATGCCGAGGGTAGACGTGGATATAAAGCTGAATCATTTGTTTCGAAACGAATTTTCAGGCACCTGATTTTTATTTGATGGGTAGCATAAGCAGCCGCCGTTCGAATTCCCAGTTCTCCAATTTTTTCGAAACAAGTGCATGCACTTATCATCACGATAAAAAAACAATATCCGTGCTGCATCCCAGTTATCAGTCTGTACTTGCAGAATTCTCTCGTTTATTGAGCACGTATATTGTTTTTTCAGGCCGAGCAAGTTTCAACTGGGCTGTAGACTGCCCAGGGTTGGTTTTGTTTTTAACAGGCCCATCCCATGACGACAACGGGGACAAAGATCCAGCAGGTATCTACTGGCCTCTAGCCCGCCAGCGTTAGTTATATTTTGTCTTACAACATCCACAGGCAGTTTTTTTTACTGAATCAAACACACAGCCCAGTTCTATTTTCCTCTTGAAACGCATGTCCTACATCCATTTTCTAATCTCTACCTATAGTTTTACTAGTTCATATACACGTATCATTATATTGAAAACACATAAAATTCATTTTTCATATTTACATCCTTATTTTTGTTGTTTTTTCCCACCCAGCGCTAATTTTTTTACCACTGGTTTTCCCTTAAACCAACTCAATTGTCCCATGTCTTATTTGCTTACAAAAACAAAATGATTTTTTTGGAAAATCAATAAGTTCTTAAAAAAAATGTTTATCATTTCGGGATTACAACAGTTCGGACTCCACCAAAATATGCAAAATAAGGTTGAACTTTTTTACCGTGGTCCTGGGCAGAAAATGGGTTGTAATAAATTACTTAAGAATTAGCAAATGGGCTGCAAATTATAAAAATAGCAAATGGGTTTTATGTTGTCTGCCACAGATTTGGAGGCTGACTTGTGGGCCTACTAAGTTCATGCGTACACAAGGTTTCACAAAATAGAAACATAGTCAACAATCGACTCTACCAGCGTCAGACCGTTAGATGTCAATCTAACGGCAATTGTGATTCTTCAGTCTTTGATCTTCCTGCCCCAGCCGCCCAAACCAGCGCCGTCGGAACCGCCTGCTCCCACCTCCCATGGCCGGCAGTGCTGCTGGGCAGGCCTCACGGCCCCATCATACTCGCATCCCTGGCCTGTCTATCCCTCTACTCACCCACACCTCATGTTATTTTTCGGCGACGGCAGCCGAACCAGTCAACCCTCATACTCTCCACCGCGTGGGCAGCCACTGTCGTGTCTTCCCTGGCTCCGTGTCGTTCCCTTCGTAGGCCTCGCCGTCGTCCATCGCCCTGGTGCTCTCGGCATGGCATGGTCAATGATGTCCATCCAACGGCCATAGTGCTTCTTCCACCTCTGGTCTTCTTGCCCCAGCCGCCCAAAGCAGCGTCGGTCGTGCCGCATGCTCCTGCCTCCCGTGGCCGGTTGTGCTGCCGCGGTGGCCTCACTGTCCCCATACTACTCCCACCGCTGGCCAGGCCATCCCTCCACTCACCCACTCCCCCTGTTATTCTGCGGCGACGGCAGCCTCACACCGCAGCCAAACCAGTGAACCCTCGTACTCCTCTCCGCGTGGGCATCCACTGCCGCGTCTTCCCCGGTTCCGCTTCGTCCCCTTCCTAGGCCTCGCCGTCGTCCACCGACGTGGTGCTCTTGGCGCGGCGTGGTCAATGTGGTCAACGACCTCCATGTTGGGGAACGTAGCAGAAATTCAAAATTTTCCTACGTGTCACCAAGATCTATCTATGGAGAGGCTAGCAACGAGGGGAAGGAGAGTGCATCTACATACCCTTGTAGATCGCTAAGCGGAAGCGTTCAAGTGAACGGGGTTGATGGAGTCGTACTCGTCGTGATTCAAATCACCGATGACCAAGTGCCGAACGCACGGCACCTCCGCGTTCAACACACGTACAGCCCGATGACGTCTCCCAAGCCTTGATCCAGCAAGGAGAGAGGGAGAGGTTGAGGAAGACTCCATCTAGCAGCAGCACAACGGCGTGGTGATGATGGAGGAGCGTGGCAATCCTGCAGGGCTTCGCCAAGCACCACAGAAGAGGAGGAAGAAGAGACGCAGGGCTGCACCAACGAGAGAGATAGAATCGTGTGTTGTGGGCAGCCCTAATGCCTCAATATATATAGGGAAGGGGAGGGGCTGCACCCCCCTTAGGGTTTCCACCCCTAGGGGTGGCGGCCAGCCCAGATCCCATCTAAGGGAGGCGGCCAAGGGGGAGGGGGAGAGGGAGGCGCACCAGGATGGGCCTCAGGGCCCATCTGCCCTAGGGTTTGCCCCCTTCTCCTCTCCCTTGCGCCTTGGGCCCTTGTGGGGGGGCGCACCAGCCCACCTGGGGCTGGTCCCCTCCCACACTTGGCCCATGCATCCCTCCGGGGCTTGTGGCCCCACTTGGTGGACCCCCGGACACCTCCGGTGGTCCCGGTACGTTACCGATAAAACCCGAAACTCTTTCGGTGACCAAAACAGGACTTCCCATATATAAATCTTTACCTCCGGACCATTCCGGAACTCCTCGTGACGTCCGGGATCTCATCCGGGACTCCGAACAACATTCGGTAACCACATACAAGCTTCCTTTATAACCCTAGCGTCATCGAACCTTAAGTGTGTAGACCCTACGGGTTCGGGAGACATGCAGACATGACCGAGACGTTCTCCGGTCAATAACCAACAGCGGGATCTGGATACCCATGTTGGCTCCCACACGTTCCACGATTATTTCATCGGATGAACCACGATGTCAAGGACTTAATCAATCCCGTATACAATTCCCTTTGTCTATCGGTACGATACTTGCCCGAGATTCGATCATCGGTATCCCAATACCTTGTTCAATCTCGTTACCGGCAAGTCTCTTTTACTCGTTCCGCAACACATCATCCCGTGATCAACTCCTTGATCACATTGTGCACATTATGATGATGTCCTACCGAGTGGGCCCAGAGATACCTCTCCGTCACACGGAGTGACAAATCCCAGTCTCGATTCGTGCCAACCCAACAGACACTTTCGGAGATACCCATAGTGCACCTTTATAGCCACCCAGTTACGTTGTGACGTTTGGCACACCCAAAGCATTCCTACGGTATCCGGGAGTTGCACAATCTCATGGTCTAAGGAAATGATACTTGACATTATAAAAGCTTTAGCATACGAACTACATGATCTTGTGCTAGGCTTAGGATTGGGTCTTGTCCATCACATCATTCTCCTAATGATGTGATCCCGTTATCAATGACATCCAATGTCCATGGTCAGGAAACCGTTACCATCTATTGATCAACGAGCTAGTCAACTAGAGGCTTACTAGGGACATGGTGTTGTCTATGTACCCACACATGTATCTGAGTTTCCTATCAATACAATTCTAGCATGGATAATAAACGATTATCATGAACAAGGAAATATAATAATAACCTATTTATTATTGCCTCTAGGGCATATTTCCAACAGTCTCCCACTTGCACTAGAGTCAATAATCCAGCTCACATCGATATGTGATTGCAATGATTCCAACACCCAAGGTCACATCCCCATGTGACTAACACCCAAAGAGTTTACTAGAGTCAATAATCTAGTTCACATTACTATGTGATTAACACTCAATGAGTTTTTGGTTTGATCATGTTATGCTTGTGAGAGATGTTATAGTCAACGGGTCTGAACCTTTCAGATCCGTGTGTCCTTTACAAATCTCTATGTCATCTCCTAGATGCAGTTACCACGCTCTATTTGGAACTATTCCAAATAACTGTTCTACTATACGAATCCAATTTACTACTTAGTATAATCTGGATCAGTGTCAAAGTTTGCATCGGCGTAACCCTTTACGACGAACTCTTTTCCACCTCCATAATCGAGAAAATTCCTTAGTCCACTAGTTACTAAGGATAACCTTGACCGTTGTCCTGTGATCCATTCCTGGATCACACTTGTACCCCTTGACTGACTCATGGCTTGGCACACTTCAGGTGCGGTACAACATAGCATACTTTAGAGCCTATGTCTAAGCATAGGGGACGACCTTCGTCCTTTCTCTCTATTCTGCCGTGGTCAGGTCTTGAGTCTTACTCAATACCCACATGTGTAATACAGCCAAGAACTCCTTCTTTGCTGATCTATTTTGAATTCCTTCAAAATCTTGTCACGGTATGTATTCATTTGAAAGTACTATTAAGCGATTTTGATCTATCCTTATAGATCTTGATGCTCAATGTTCAAGTAGCTTAATCCAGGTTTTCCATTGAAAACACTCTTCAAATAACCCTATATGCTTTCCAGAAATTCTACATCATTTCTGATCAACAATATGTCAACAACATATACTCATCAGAAATTCTACAGTGCTCCCACTCACTTCTTTGGAAATACAAGTTTCTCGTAAACTTTATATAAACCTAAAATCTTTGATCAACTCATCAAAGTGTATATTCCAACTCCGAGATGCTTACTCCAGTCCTCAGGAGGATTGCTGGTGCTTTGCATACTTATTAGCATCTTTCAGGATTGACAAAACCTTCTGGCTGTATCACATACAACCTTTCCTCAAGAAAATCGTCGAGGAAGCAATGTTTTGACATCCTATCTGCACAATTTCATAAATAATGCAGTAATCGCTAACATAATTCCAACAGACTCTTAGCATCGCTATGAGTGAGAAAGTCTCATCGCAGTCAACTCCTTGAACTTGTCAGAAAACATCTTAATGACATGTCGAGCTTTCTTAATGGTGACATTTACCATCATTGTCCGTCTTCCTTTTAAAATCCATCTGTACTCAACAGCCTCACGACCATCGAGCCGTTCTGCCAAAGTCTACACTTTGTTTTCATACATGGATCCTTTCTCGGATTTTATGGCCTCGAGCCATTCATTGGAATCCGGGCCCACCATCGCTTCTCCATAGCTCGTAGGTTCATTGTTGTCTAGCAACATGACTTCCAAGACAGGATTACGTACCACTCTGAAGTAGTACGCATCCTTGTCATCCTACGAGGTTTGGGAGTGACTTGATCCGAAGTCTCATGATCACTATCATAAGCTTCTACTTCAATTGGTGTAGGTGCCATAGGAACAATTCCTGTGCCTTGCTACACACTAGTTGAAGTGACAGTTCAACAACCTCATCAAGTCTCCACCATCCTCCCACTCAATTCTTTCGAGAGAAACTTTTCCTCGAGAAAGGACCCGATTGAGAAACAATCCCTATTGCTTTCGGATCTGAGACAGGAGGTATACCCAACTGTTTTGGGTGTCCTATGAAGATGCAGTTATCCGCTTTGGGTTCGAGCTTATCAGCCTGAAACCTTTTCATATAAGCGTCGTAGCCCCAAACTTTTAAGAAACAATAACTTAGGTTTCACTAAACCATAGTTCATACGGTGTCGTCTCAACGGATTTGTGTGGTTCCCTATTTAAAGTGAATGAAGTTGTCTCTAATGCTTAACCCATGAACGATAGTGGTAATTCGATAAGAGACATCATGGTATGCATTATATCCAATAGGGTGCAACTATGATGTTCGGACACACCATCACACTATGGTGTTCCAGGCGGTATTAGTTGTGAAACAATTTCCACAATGTCTCAATTGTGTACCAAACTCGCAACTCAGATATTCATCTCTATGATCATATCATAGATATTTTATCCTCTTGTCACGACGATATTCAACTTCACTCTGAAATTACTTGAACCATTCAATAATTCAGACTTGTGTTTCATCAAGTAAATATGCTCAGTATCTACTCAAATCATCTGTGAAGTAAGAGCATAACGATATCCACTGCGTGCCTCAGCACTCATTGGACTGCACACATCAAAATGTGTTACTTCCAACAAGTTGCTTTCTTGTTCCATTTTACTGAAACCGAAGCTTTCAGTCATCTTGCCCATGTGGTATGATTTGCATATCTCAAGTGATTCAAAATCAAGTGAGTCCGAACGGTCCATCTGCATGGAGTTTCTTCATGCGTATATACCAACAGACATGGTTCACATGTCTCAATCTTTTCAGAAATGAGTGAGTTCAAAGATCCATCAACATGGAGCTTCTTCATGCGTTTTATACCAATATGACTTACATGGCAGTGCCACAAGCAGGTGGTACTATCATTACTATCTTATATCTTTTGGCATGAACATGTGTATCACTATGATCGAGATTCAATAAACCATTCATTTTAGGTGCAAGACCATTGAAGGTATTATTCAAATAAATAGAGTAACCATTATTCTCCTTAAATGAATAACCGTATTGCGATAGACATAATCCAATCATGTCTATGCTCAACGCAAACACCAAATAACAATTATTTAGGTTTAACACCAATCTCGATGGTAGAGGGAGCGTATGATGCTTGATCATACCAACCTTTGAAACATTTCCAACACATCTTGTCAGCTCACCTTTAGCTAGTCTCCGTTTATTTCGTAGCTTTTATTTCGAGTTACTAACACTTAGCAACCGAACCGGTATCTAATACCCTGATGCTACTAGGAGTACTAGTAAAGTACACATTCACATAATGTATATCCAATATACTTCTACCGACAGCCTTCTCATCTACCAAGTATCTAGGGTAATTCTGCTCTAGTGGCTGTTCCCCTTATTACAGAAGCACTCAGTCTCGGGTTTGGGTTTAACCTTGGGTTTCTCCACTAGAGCAGCAGCTGATTTGCCGTTTCATGAAGTATCCCTTCTTGCCCTTGCCCTTATTGAAACTAGTGGTTTCACTAACCATCAACAATTGATGCTCCTTCTTGATTTCTACTTTCGCGGTGTCAAACATCGCGAATATTTCAGGGATCATCATATCTATCCCTGATTGTTATAGTTCATCACGAAGCTCTAGCAGCTTGGTGGTAATGACTTTGGAGAAACATCACTATCTTATCTGGAAGATCAAACTCCCACTCGATTCAAGTGATTGTTGTACTCAGACAATTTGAGCACAAGCTCAACGATTGAGCTTTTCTTCCTTAGTTTGCAGGCTAAGAAAATCGTCGGAGGTCTTATACCTCTTGACGTGGGCACGAGCCTGAAATCCCAATTTCAGCCCTCGAAACATCTCATATGTTCCGCGACATTTCAAAAATGTCTTCGGTGCCTCAATTCTAAACCATTTGTCACTACCGAACTATCATGTAGTCATCTAAACGTGTATGTCATATGTTCGCAACATCCACAGACCACGTTCGAGGTCCAGCACACCGAGTGGTGCATTAAGGACACAAGCCTTCTACTGTTCGCATAATTGCTACTATCAACTTTCAACTATATTTTCTCTAGGAACATATCTAAAACAGTAGAACTAAAGCGCGAGCTACGACATAATTTGCAAAATCTTTTTGACTATGTTCAGGATAATTAAGTTCATCTTATGAACTCCCACTCAGATAGACATCCCTCTAGTCATCTAAGTGATTACATGATCCGAATCAACTAGGCCGTGTCCGATCATCACGTGAGACGGACTAGTCAACGTCGGTGAACATCTTCATGTTGATCGTATCTTCTATACGACTCATGCTCGACCTTTCGGTCTTCTGTGTTCCGAGGCCATGTCTGTACATGCTAGGCTCGTCAAGTTAACCCTAAGTGTTTTGCATGTGTAAAACTGTCTTACACCCATTGTATGTGAACGTAAGGATCTATCACACCCGATCATCACGTGGTGCTTCGAAACGACGAACTGTAGCAACGGTGCACAGTTAGGGGGGAACACTTTCTTGAAATTTTAATGAGGGATCATCTTATTTACTACCGTCGTTCTAAGCAAATAAGATGTATAAACATGATAAACATCACATGCAATCAAATAGTGACATGATATGGCCATCATCACTTTGCTCCTTTTGATCTCCATCTTCGGGGCTCCATGATCATCGTCGTCACCGGCATGACACCATGATCTCCATCATCGTGTCTTCATGAAGTTGTCACGCCAACTATTACTTCTACTACTATGGCTAACGCTTTAGCAATAAAGTAAAGTAATTACATGACGTTTATGTTGACACGCAGGTCATAAATAAATTAAAGACAACTCCTATGGCTCCTGCCGGTTGTCATACTCATCGACATGCAAGTCGTGATTCCTATTACAAGAACATGATCATCTCATACATCACATATATCATACATCACATCCTTTGGCCATATCATATCACATGGCATACCCTGAAAAAACAAGTTAGACGTCCTCTAATTGTTGTTTGCATGTTTTACGTGGCTGCTATGGGTTTCTAGCAAGAACGTTTCTTACCTACGCAAAACCACAACGTGATATGTCAATTGCTATTTACCCTTCATAAGGACCCTTTTCATCGAATCCGATCCGACTAAAGTAGGAGAGACTGGCACCCGCTAGCCACCTTATGCAACTAGTGCATGTCAGTCGGTGGAACCTGTCTCACGTAAGAGTACGTGTAAGGTTGGTCCGGGCCGCTTCATCCCACGATGCCGCCGAATCAAGATAAGACTAGTAACGGCAAGCATATTGAACAAAATCAACGCCCACAACTACTTTGTGTTCTACTCGTGCATAGAATCTACGCAATAGACCTAGCTCTGATACCACTGTTGGGGAACGTAGTAGAAATTCAAAATTTTCCTACGTGTCACCAAGATCTATCTATGGAGAGGCTAGCAACGAGGGGAATGAGAGTGCATCTACATACCCTTGTAGATCGCTAAGCGGAAGCGTTCAAGTGAACGGGGTTGATGGAGTCGTACTCGTCGTGATTCAAATCACCGATGACCAAGTGCCGAACGCACGGCACCTCCGCGTTCAACACACGTACAGCCCGATGACGTCTCCCAAGCCTTGATCCAGCAAGGAGAGAGGGAGAGGTTGAGGAAGACTCCATCCAGCAGCAGCACAACGGCGTGGTGATGATGGAGGAGCGTGGCAATCCTGCAGGGCTTCGCCAAGCACCACAGAAGAGGAGGAAGAAGAGACGCAGGGCTGCACCAACGAGAGGGATAGAATCGTGTGTTGTGGGCAGCCCTAATGCCTCAATATATATAGGGAAGGTGAGGGGCTGCGCCCCCCTTAGGGTTTCCACCCCTAGGGGTGGCGGCCAGCCCAGATCCCATCTAAGGGAGGCGGCCAAGGGGGAGGGGGAGAGGGAGGCGCACCAGGATGGGCCTCAGGGCCCATCTGCCCTAGGGTTTGCCCCCTTCTCCTCTCCCTTGCGCCTTGGGCCCTTGTGGGGGGGCGCACCAGCCCACCTGGGGCTGGTCCCCTCCCACACTTGGCCCATGCAGCCCTCCGGGGCTTGTGGCCCCACTTGGTGGACCCCCGGACACCTCCGGTGGTCCCGGTACGTTACCGATAAAACCCGAAACTCTTTCGGTGACCAAAACAGGACTTCCCATATATAAATCTTTACCTCCGGACCATTCCGGAACTCCTCGTGACGTCCGGGATCTCATCCGGGACTCCGAACAACATTCGGTAACCACATACAAGCTTCCTTTATAACCCTAGCGTCATCGAACCTTAAGTGTGTAGACCCTACGGGTTCGGGAGACATGCAGACATGACCGAGACGTTCTCCGGTCAATAACCAACAGCGGGATCTGGATACCCATGTTGGCTCCCACACGTTCCACGATGATTTCATCGGATGAACCACGATGTCAAGGACTTAATCAATCCCGTATACAATTCCCTTTGTCTATCGGTACGATACTTGCCCGAGATTCGATCATCGGTATCCCAATACCTTGTTCAATCTCGTTACCGGCAAGTCTCTTTTACTCGTTCCGCAACACATCATCCCGTGATCAACTCCTTGATCACATTGTGCACATTATGATGATGTCCTACCGAGTGGGCCCAGAGATACCTCTCCGTCACACGGAGTGACAAATCCCAGTCTCGATTCGTGCCAACCCAACAGACACTTTCGGAGATACCCGTAGTGCACCTTTATAGCCACCCAGTTACGTTGTGACGTTTGGCACACCCAAAGCATTCCTACGGTATCCGGGAGTTGCACAATCTCATGGTCTAAGGAAATGATACTTGACATTATAAAAGCTTTAGCATACGAACTACATGATCTTGTGCTAGGCTTAGGATTGGGTCTTGTCCATCACATCATTCTCCTAATGATGTGATCCCGTTATCAATGACATCCAATGTCCATGGTCAGGAAACCGTTACCATCTATTGATCAACGAGCTAGTCAACTAGAGGCTTACTAGGGACATGGTGTTGTCTATGTACCCACACATGTATCTGAGTTTCCTATCAATACAATTCTAGCATGGATAATAAACGATTATCATGAACAAGGAAATATAATAATAACCTATTTATTATTGCCTCTAGGGCATATTTCCAACACTCCATCGGAAGAGTACTGTACATGGAGAGGCTGACAGCTGGATCCACGGCAGCCGCAAGGAAGTGCCTCCCTATTACGCGCAAAATAATTATTCCTCCACCTGACAGCAGGGACCCACCGGACAGGCCACCAGTATTTCGCGGGAAAAACGTTTCCACCCTGACTACTGGGACCCACCGGACGAGCCACCGTATTTCACGAAAAAAAACGTTTGCCCCTGACTGCTGGGACCCACCGGACGGACCACCGTATTTCGTGAAAAAAATGTTCCCCCCGCTGTCAACTCGGACCCACCGGAAGTGCCTCCTTATTATGCACAGAAAAATGAATACTCCCCCTGCTAGCTGGGACCCACCATGGTGGGAGGCTGACTTGTGGGCCTACTAAGTTGACGGGGACGGAGGGCTTTATCAACTTAGTCAATATGAACGATTCTAGCTCCGGTGACCGTACGATGTCCATCCAACGTCGTGCTTCTTTAATCTCTGCTCTTCCTGCTCCAGCCGCTCAAACAAGCGCCGGCGAGACTGCCTAATCCCTCCTCCCCGCGGCCAGCTCTGCTGCCACGTAGGCCTCACCACCCCACCGTACTCCCATCGCTGGCCTAGCCATCCCTCTACTCACCCACACCTGTTGTTATTCTCCGGCAACGGCAGATGAACCAGTAAACCCTCGTAAAGTCGTACTCCCCTCCGCGTGGGAAACAACTGATGAGTCTTCCTTGCCTTCGTGTCGTTCCCTTCCTAGGCCTCGCCTTCGTCCACCGCCCTGGTGCTCTCGGCGCGGCCTGGTCAACGTGGTCCACGACCGACATGCATCTGAAGTGGACTGTACGTGGAGAGGCCGACAGCTGGGTCCACGGCCGCACGCAAGGAAATGCCTCCTTATTACGCGCAAAATAATGATTCCTCCACCTGACATCAGGGACCCACCGAAAGGGCCTCTGTATTTCGGCAAAAAAATGTTACTGCCACTGACAGCTCGGACCCACCAGCTATATCTTTGCACGCAAGGAAGCGCCTCCTTATTACGCACAAAAAAATGAATACTCCCCCTGTTAGCTGGGACCTAGTATAGTGGCAAGCTGACTTGTGGGCCTACTAAGTTGACGGGGACGGAGGGCTTTGTCAACTTAGTCAATATGCACGATTCTAGCTCCAGTGACCGTACGATGTCCATCCAACCGCCGTAGTGCTTCTTCAACCTCTGGTCTTCTTGCTCCAGCCGCCCAAACTAGCGCCGGTCGTGCCTCGTGCTCCTGCCTCCCGTGGCCGGCTGTGATGCGGCGGAGGCCTCACCGCCCCCTACTACTCCCACCGCTGGCCAGGCCATCCCTCTACTCACCCACACCCCATGTTATTCTGCGGCGACGGCAGCCTCACACCACAGTGAACCAGTGAACCCTTGTACTCCTCTATGCGTGGGCATCCACTGTCGCGTCTTCCCCGGATCAGCGTCGTCCCCTTCCTAGGCCTCGCCGTCATCCACCGCCATGGTGCTCTCGGCGCGGCGTGGTCAACATGGTCAAGGAACGGCTTCCATCGGACGTGGACTGTACGTGGAGAGGCTGGCAGCTGGGTCCACGGCAACAGCAAGGAAGTGCCTCCTTATTATGTGCAAAATAATTATTCCTCCACCTGACAGCCGGGACCCACCGGACAGGCCACCGTATTTCGCGAAAAAAATGTTTCCCCCTGACTGTTGGGACCCACCAGCTACACCTTCACACGCAAGGAAGTGTGTCCGGGCAAAAAAATGATTCGCCCCCCTGACTGCTGGGACCCACCAGCTACATATTCGCAAGCAAGGAAGTGCCTGACAGTCGGGACCCACCTGGTCGAAGCGTACGTAGCGTTGTCATTCTGGTCGTGAACGTGTACGTACATACTGGTCGATGTAGAGGCGTGCATGTGTCATAGTAGAGGCGCGCACGTGTCGTAGTAGAGGCGCGCACGTAGCATGTACACGTATGTACAGTGGCCAGGGTGCAAGAAAGAAAATATAGCCACGTATGTGTACATACGAGTGGGGTCTCGAACGCCTACTCGCGCATACGTACGGCCAGGGCTCGTGTACATGGCTGGGTCGGAACGGAGAAACAACGTCGTCGTCGTGTTCATGGGGAGGCAACGGAATGCGTCGTGTTCATGGGAAGGCAACAAAATGCGTCGTGTTCATGGGGAGGCAACGGAATGCGTCGTGTTCATCGGGAGGCAACGGAACGCGTGGGAGCCAACCGGCTGGGTCGGAACGGAATGTGTGGTCGTGTTCATCGGAGGGCTTGGACAGAACAGGCGATGGAAACGAGGCCTGGCGTGCCGCAGAACGGAGGAAACGGACCTCCTATGGTCGAAACGGGGTCCTGTTGATCGGGAGGGGTGTGGCGTACTGCAAAACGGAGGAAACGGGCCTCCTATGGTCGAAACGGGGGTCCTGTTGATCGGGAGGGGTGTGGCGTACCGCAAAACGGACGAAACGGACCTCCTACGGTCGAAACGGGGGTCTGGTTCAACGGGAGGGGTGTGGCGTACCGCAAAACAGGACTCCACGAGATACTATTCATCTCCACCGTCGACCTCCTCCAGCCTCCACAGGCTACCATCGACCTCCTCCAGCCTCCACGGGCTCCTGTTCATCCAGCCACCACCGCGCGCTACTCCATCGGCTACTGTTCAACCACCCCTCCACCGTCTACTGTTCATCCAGCCCTCCACACCACGGGGTCTTGTTCAACCACCCCTCCACGGGCACCCCTCCATCGTCTACTGTTCATCCAGCCCTCCACACCACGGGGTCCTGTTCATCCAGAGGCAACACCACCGCTCACTGTTCATCCAAAACCCCCTGCAACGCTCACTGTTCATCCCAGAGGCAGCATCGATCGGCTTCAGTTAGCAGCAGTAGTGAAGGAATCGCTCGATCAGGTTCAGTTAATAGCCATCGATCTATCGCTCGGGTTCAGTAATGCATAACCTGCAGTGCAATCGCTCGGATTCAGTTAGAGCCCAACGCCTCACTCGGGTTCAGTTAGAGCCAACGCCTCGCACACACGTGCATACATGTACGAGAGAAACGCGCATCGCTCGGCCCCCGACCTCCCACCGTAACCGAGAACTCCCTGAAATTTTCCTCGCCCTCGCTTCTACCACGGTTTTTTCCGTCATGGACGGCCCAAAGAATGTCATGCAGCTGCGTCTCTGGCCCGCCCAGGACGAAAAGCCCATTTCCTGTCATGATTTTTTGTCATAGAAGTAGGAGCCCACCACATCTATGATGATACCAGGTTTTGTCACAATTATCGTCATAGAAGTGTCATATGTATGACAGATAAAAATTTCGTTCGGCCCAAAATGTCACGGATGTGTCTTTTTTTGTAGTGCTTTCTGTACAAAACTAGACTCAATTTATTTTGATGCTTGCATGAGTATTAGACAGAGGGGTGTTTGTGATGATGCTATCAATTTACTAAACACTAAAATACTGGGTTGTGCTTTTCAAATCTAGCAAATTAATTTTCTTTATTGCTTCTTTTCTAGACAGAAGTATTAGATCTATTGTCTGTCAAAAACTTATATAAGCAGCACTGGAGGATTATATATGTAACTTATACTAAGAACTTTGCATCACAATTCGGATAAATTTGCACCAACGAAAAAGGTATTACAGATTGAAGATAGAAGCCAGGCTGTGAAACAAAAAGTGACATTCTATTCTTGATGTAATTTCCAAATTATAATCCATAATCAAGCAAAAGATTACAACAAACATGACTTACATGTTGCTTGCATTCGGCACTTGCTCAGGACCTGCACAAGGCATCCACCTCTTCAGCACCACCTTCGCCACTAGAACGCTTCTCCGACAGGGGAGGGCGAGCTGCGCCAATACGCGCAGGGGAGGGCAAGCACCCGCGGAGAGCTGCGCTGTCGCACGCAGGCATGGGGGAAAACACCCAGCGAGCTACGGTGGCTCACGTAGGCATCCGCGAGGCGTTGAAGAACTGCGACGACGCGTGCAGAAGTGCACTAGCATGGGCGACGAGCTGCGGTGGGCATGAATAGGGTGTGTGAGAGCACCGGAACGGGATATACGATTTGCTCGCACCAACGTGGGCAAGCTACGGCGGAGCGCTGCGGTGGCTTGCGCAGGTGATGTCTACTACGCAACCTTCTTCTTGTAGACATTGTTGGGCCTCCAAGTGTAGAGGTTTGTAGGAAAGTAGCAAATTTCCCTCAAGTGGATGACCTAAGGTTTATCAATCTGTGGGAGGCGTAGGTTGAAGATGGTCTCTCTCAAACAACCCTACAACCAAATAACAAAGAGTCTCTTGTGTCCCCAACACACCCAATACAATGGTAAATTGTATAGGTGCACTAGTTCGGCGAAGAGATGGTGATACAAGTGCAATATGGATGGTAGATATAGGTTTTTGTAATCTGAAAATATAAAAAATAGCAAGGTAACTAATGATAAAAGTGGGCGTAAACGGTATTGCAATGCTAGGAAACAAGGCCTGGGGTTCATACTTTCACTAGTGCAAGTTCTCTCAACAATAATAACATAATTAGATCATATAACTATCCCTCAACATGCAACAAAGAGTCACTCCAAAGTCACTAATAGCGGAGAACAAACGAATAGATTATTGTAGGGTACGAAACCACCTCAAAGTTATTCTTTCTGATCGATCTATTCAAGAGTCCGTAGTAAAATAACATGAAGCTATTCTTTCTGTTCGATCTATCATAGAGTTCGTACTAGAATAACACCTTAAGATACAAATCAACCAAAACCCTATTGTCACCTAGATACTCCAATGTCACCACCAGTATCCGCGGGTATGATTATACGATATGCATCACACAATCTCAGATTCATCTATTCAACCAACACAAAGTACTTCAAAGAGTGCCCCAAAGCTTCTACCGGAGAGTCAAGACGAAAATGTGTGCCAACCCCTATGCACAAGTTCACAAGGTCATTGAACCCGCAAGTTGATCACCAAAACATACATCAAGTGGATCAATAGAATACCCCATTGTCACCACGGGCATCCCACGCAAGACATACATCAAGTGTTCTCAAATCCTTAAAGACTCAATCTGATAAGATAACTTCAAAGGGAAGACTCAATCCATTACAAGAGAGTAGAGGGGGAGAAACATCATAAGATCCAACTATAATAGCAAAACCCGCGATACATCAAGATCGTGCCAAATCAAGAACACGAGAGAGAGACAGAGATCAAACACATAGCTACTGGTACATACCCTCAGCCCCGAGGGTGAACTACTCCCTCCTCATCATGGAGAGCGCCGGGATGATGAAGATGGCCACCGGTGAGGGATCCCCCTCCGGCAGGGTGCCGGAACAGGGTCCCGATTGGTTTTTGGTGGCTACAGAGGCTTGCGGCGGCGGAACTCCTGATCTATTCTGTTCCTCGATGTTTTTAGGGTATATGGATATATATAGGTGAAAGAAGTTGGTCAGGGGAGCCATGAGGGGCCTACGAGGGTTGGGGCGTGCCCAGGGGGCAGGCGTGCCTCCCTACCTCGTGGCCACCTTGAAGCTTCCCTGACGTCTACTCCAAGTCTCCTGGATTGCTTACGTTCCAAAAATAACTCTCTCGAAGGTTTCAATCCGTTTGGACTCCGTTTGATATTCCTTTTCTTCGAAACACTGGAATAGGCAAGAAAGCAGCAATTTGGGCTGGGCCTCCAGTTAATAGGTTAGTCCCAAAAATAATATAGAAGTGTATAATAAAGCCCATAAACATCCAAAACAGATAATATAATAGCATGGAACAATAAAAAATTATAGATACGTTGGAGACGTATCAGCATCCCCAAGCTTAATTCCTGCTCGTCCTCAAGTAGGTAAATGATAAAAACAGAATTTTTGGTGTGGAATGCTACCTAACATATTTATCCATGTAATTCTCTTTATTGTGGCAAGAATATTGAGATCCATAAGATTCAAGACAAAGCTTTAATATTGACATAAAAATAATAATACTTCAAGCATACTAACAAAGTAATCATGTCTTCTCAAAATAACATGGCCAAAGCAAGTTGTCCCAACAAAATCATATAGTCTGGCTATGCTCTATCTTCATCACACAAAATATTCAAATCATGCACAACCCCGATGACAAGCCAAGCAATTGTTTCATACTTTTGATGTTCTCAAACTTTTTCAACTTTCAAGCAATACATGAGCATGAGCCATGGACATAGCACTATAGGTGGAATAGAATGGTGGTTGTGGAGAAGACAAAAAGGAGAAGATAGTCTCACATCAACTAGGCGTATCAACGGGCTATGGAGATGCCCATCAATAGATATCAATGTGAGTGAGTAGGGATTGCCATGCAACGGATGCACTAGAGCTATAAGTGTATGAAAGCTCAAAAAGAAACTAAGTGGATGTGCATCCAACTCGCTTGCTCAGGAAGACCTAGGGCATTTTTTAGGAAGCCCATCATTGGAATATACAAGCCAAGTTCTATAATGAAAGATTCACACTAGTATATGAAAGTGACAACATAGGAGACTCTCTATCATGAAGATCATGGTGCTACTTTGAAGCACAAGTGTGGTAAAAGGATAGTAGCATTGTCCCTTCTCTCTTTTTCTCTCATTTTTTATTTTTTTATTTGGGCCTTTTCTCTTCTTCTTTTTATGGCCTCTTTTTTTTCTTTTTTTTCTTTTTCGTCCGGAGTCTCATCCCGACTTGTGGGGGAATCATAGTCTCCATCATCCTTTCCTCACTTGGAACAATGCTCTAATAATGATGATCATCACACTTTTATTTACTTACAACTCAAGTATTACAACTCAATACTTAGAACAAAATATGACTCTATGTGAATGCCTCCGGCGGAGTACCGGGATATGCAATGAATCAAGAGTGATATGTATGAAAATTATGAACGGTGGCTTTGCCACAAAGACGATGTCAACTACATGCAAAGCAATATGACAATGATGGAGTGTGTCATAGTAAACGGAATGGTGGTAAGTTGCATGGCAATATATCTCGGAATAGCTATGGAAATGCCATGATAGGTAGGTATGGTGGCTATTTTGAGGAAGGTATATGGTGGGTGTACGATACCGGCGAAAGGTGCGCGGTATTAGAGAGGCTAGCAATGGTGGAAGGGTGAGAGTGTGTATAATCCATGGACTCAACATTAGTCATAGATAACTCACATACTTATTGCAAAAAAATATTAGTTATCGAAACGAAGTACTACGCGCATGCTCCTAGGGGGATAGATTGGTTGGAAAAGACCATGGCTCATCCCCGACCGCCACTCATAAGGAAGACAATCAATAAATAAATCATGCTCCGACTTCATCACATAACGGTTCACCATTGATACGTCTCCGTCGTATCTATAATGTTTTATTGTTCCATGCCAATATTATACAATTTCCATATACTTTTGGCAACTTTTTATATTATTTTTTGGGACTAACATATTAATCCAGTGCCCAGTGCCAGTTCCTGTTTTTTGCATGTTTTATGTTTTGCAGAAATCCAATATCAAACGGAGTCCAAATGGGATAAAAACGGACGGAGAATTATTTTGGAATATTTATGATTTTTGGGAAGTAAAATCAACGCGAGACGGTGCCCGAGGGGGCCATGAGGCAGGGGGCAAGCGCGCCCTGGACCCTCGTGGGCACCCCGTAAGGTGGTTGATGCTCTTCTTTTACCGCAAGAAAGCTAATTTTATGAGAAAGATCTGGGCGAAAGATTCACCCCAATCGGAGTTATGGATCTCCGATTATAAAAGAAACGGTGAAAGGCCAGATCTGAGAATGCAGAAACAGAGAGAGACAGAGAGATAGATCCAATCTCGGAGGGGCTCTCGCCCCTCCCACACCATGGAGACCATGGACCAGAGGGGAAACCCTTCTCCCATCTAGGGAGAAAGTCAAGAAAGAAGAAGAAGGAGGGGGGCTCTCTCCCCCTCGCTTCCGGTGGCGCCGGAACACCGCCGGGGGCCATCATCATCACCGTGATCTTCACCAACACCTCCGCCATCTTCACCAACATCTCCATCACCTTCCCCCCTCTATCTACAGCAGTCCACTCTCCTGCAACCCGCTGTACCCTCTACTTGAACATGGTGCTCTATGCTTCATATTATTATCCAATGATGTGTTGCCATCCTATGATGTCTGAGTAGATTTTCGTTGTCCTATCGGTGGTTGATGAATTGCTATGATTGATTTAATTTTCTTATGGTTGTGTTGCTGTCCTTTGGTGCCCATCATATGAGCGCGCGCGTGGATCACACCATAGGGTTAGTTGTATGTTGATAGGACTATGTATTGGAAGGCAAGGGTGACAGAAGCTTCAGCCTACCATAGAAATTGATGCATACAGGATTGAAGGGGGACCAATATATCTTAATGCTATGGTTGGGATTTACCTTAATGAACGTTAGTAGTTGCAGACGCTTGCTAATAGTTCCAATCATAAGTGCATAGAATTCCAAGTCAGGGATGACATGCTAGCAGTGGCCTCTCCCACATAATACTTGCTATCGGTCTAGTAAAGTAGTCAATTGCTTAAGGGACAATTTCACAACTCCTACCACCACTTTTCCACACTCGCTATATTTACTTTATTGCTTCTTTACTTACAATATCCCCTAGCTTTTATTTACGCTCTCTTTATTATCTTGCAAACCTATCCAACAACATCTACAAAGTACTTCTAGTTTCATAGTTGTTCTAGGTAAAGCGAACGTCAACCATGCGTAGAGTTGTATCGCTGGACGATAGAACTTGAGGGAATATTTATTCTACCTTTAGCTCCTCGTTGGGTTCGACACTCTTACTTATCGAAAACGGTTGCGATCCCCTATACTTGTGGGTTATCAAGACCTTTTTCTGGCGCTGTTGCCGGGGAGACAACCCGGAAGTTTTAGAGAGTCATTTATTTCTGTTGAGTGCTTTCATATAGTTTAAAAACAGCAAAAATTAAGAGGGGAACCCAAAACTTTTTCAAAAAGGAAAGTGAAAGTGAGAGAGACAAGCATTGTTGAAGTGGGAGCTAGCCTTGAACTTTGTTCATGCTCACGGAAACTTTGTGAATATTGATTACAGAAACTTTTCAACAAAAATAATTATTCCCTTATACAATTCCATTGTATTATAAAAATAATGTGCCAAGGTTTGCCTTTAGGATGTTTGCAATGCTTGTTGGTTTGTACGGTGCAGGACAGAAACTTTGGCTGTAGTGCGCGATTTTAAATTTTTGATAGAACGTCAAATGGTTCTGTTTCTTTGCACTGTCTTTATATACAAATTTTTTATTTTTACTAATTTTGGCAGAATTTTTCTAGTATCAGAAGTATGGTGAATGTTCAGATTATTACAGACTGTTCTCTTTTAGACAAATTCTGTTTTTGATGCATAGTTTGCTTGTTTTGATGAAACTATCGATTTATATTAGTGGATTAAGCCATGAAAAAGTTATATTACAGTAGCTACAATGCAAAAACAAAATATGAATTGGTTTGCAACAGTACTTAGAGTAGTGATTTGCTTTATTATACTGACGGATCTTACCGAGTTTTCTGTTGAAGTTTTGTGTGGACGAAGTGTTCGATGATCAAGAAGGTCTCTATGTGAGGAGAAGAAGGAGAGGAAAGAGCTCAAGCTTGGGGATGCCCAAGGCACCCCAAGTAAATATTCAAGGATACTCAAGCGTCTAAGCTTGGGGATGCCCTGGAAGGCATCCCCTCTTTCTTCAACAAGTATCGGTATGTTTTCGGATTCGTTTCGTTCATGCGATATGTGCAATCTTGGAGCGTCTTTTGCTTTAGTTTTCATTTTTCTTTTATGCACCATGCTAGTATGAGATAGTCCTTGGTTGATTTATAGAATGCTCTTTGCACTTCCCTTATATTCTTTGAGTATGGCTTTATAGAATGCTTCATGTGCTTCACTTATATCATTTGAAGTTTGGATTGCCTGTTTCTCTTTACATAGACAACCGCCATTTGTAGAATGCTCTTTTGCTTCAATTATACTTGTTAGAGCATGGGCATATCTTTTGTAGAAATAATTAAACTCTCTTCCTTCACTTATATCTATTTAGAGAGATGACAGGAATTGGTCATTCATCTGGTTAGTCATAAAATCATACATAAACTTGTAGATCACTGAATATGATATGTTTGATTCCTTGCAATAGTTTTGCGATATAAAGATGGTGATATTAGAGTCATGCTAGTGGGTGGTTGTGGATTGTAGAAATACTTGTGTTGAGGTTTGTGATTCCTGTAGCATGCACGTATGGTGAACCGTTATGTAACGAAGTTGGAGCATGAGGTATCTATTGATTGTCTTCCTTATGAGTGGCGGTCGGGGACGAGCGATGGTCTTTTCCTACCAATCTATCCCCCTAGGAGCATGCGTTTAGTACTTTTTTTCGATGACTAATAGATTTTTGCAATAAGTATGTGAGTTCTTTATGACTAATGTTGAGTCCATGGATTATACGCACTCTCACCCTTCCATCATTGCTAGCCTCTTCGGTACCGTGCATTGCCCTTTCTCACCTCGAGAGTTGGTGCAAACTTCGTCGGTGCATCCAAACCCCATGATATGATACGCTCTGTCACACATAAACCTCATTATATCTTCCTCAAAACAGCCACCATAATACCTACCTATCATGGCATTTCCATAGCCATTCCGAGATATATTGCCATGCAACTTCCATCATCATCATATACATGACTTGAGCATTTATTGTCATATTGTTTTGCATGATCGTAAGATAGCTAGCATGATGTTTTCATGGCTTATCCGTTTTTTGATGTCATTGCTACGCTAGATCATTGCACATCACGGTACACCACCGGAGGCATTCATATATAATCATATCTTTGTTCTAGTATCGAGTTGTAATATTGAGTTGTAAGTAAATAAAAGTGTGATGATCATCATTATTAGAGCATTGCCCCAGTGAGGAAAGGATGATGGAGACTATGATTCCCCCACAAGTCAGGATGAGACTCCGGACGAAAAAAAAAGAGAAATGCAAAAAAAGAGAAGGCCCAAGAAAAGAAAAAAATGAGAGAAAAAGAGAGAAGGAGCAATGTTACTATCCTTTTACCACACTTGTGCTTCAGAGTAGCACCATGTTCTTCATATAGAGAGTCTCTTGAGTTATCACTTTCATATACTTGTGGGAATTTTCATTTTAGAACTTGGCTTGTATATTCCAACGATGGGCTTCCTCAAATGCCCTAGGTCTTCATGAGCAAGCAAGTTGGATGCACACCCACTTGTTCCAGTTTGAGCTTTCATACACTTATAGCTCTTAGTGCATCCGTTGCATGGCAATCCCTACTCACTCACATTGATATCTATTGATGGGCATCTCCATAGCCCGTTGATACGCCTAGTTGATGTGAGACTATCTTCCCCTCTTTGTCTTCTCCACAACCACCACTCTATTCCACCTATAGTGATATGTCCATGGCTCACGCTCATGTATTGCGTGAAAGTTGAAAAGGTTTGAGAACGTCAAAAGTATGAAACAATTGCTTGGCTTCTCATCTGGGTTGTGCATGATGTGAATATTTTGTGTGGTGAAGATGGAGCATAGCCAGACCATATGATTTTGTAGGGATAACTTTCTTTGGCCTTGTTATTTTGAAAAGACATGATTGCTTTATTAGTAGGCTTGAAGTATTATTGTTTTTATGTCAAAAGATAGACTATTGCTTTGAATCACTCGTGTCTTAATATTCGTGCCATGATTAGATGCATGATCAAGATTATGCTAGGTAGCATTCCACATCAAAAATTATCTTTTTTATCATTCACCTACTCGAGGACGAGCAGGAATTAAGTTGGGGATGCTGATACGTCTCCGTCGTATCTATAATTTTTTATTGTTCCATGCCAATATTATACAATTTCCATATACTTTTGGCAACTTTTTATATTATTTTTTGGGACTAACATATTGATCCAGTGCTAGTTCCTATTTGTTGCATGTTTTATGTTTCGCAGAAACCCAATATCAAACGGAGTCCAAACGGGATAAAAACGACGGAGAATTATTTTGGAATATTTATGATTTTTGGGAAGTAAAGTCAACGCGAGACGGTGCCCGAGGGGGCCATGAGGCAGGGGGCGCGCCCTAGACCCTCGTGGGCACCCCGTAAGGCGGTTGACGCTCTTCTTTTTCCGCAAGAAAGCTAATTTGATGAGAAAGATCTGGGCGAAATATTCACCCCAATCGGAGTTACGGGTCTCCGGTTATAAAAGAAATGGTGAAAGGCCAGATCTGAGAACGGAGAAACAGAGAGAGACAGAGAGACAGATCCAATCTCGGAGGGGCTCTCGCCCCTCCCACGCCATGGAGACCATGGACCAGAGGGGAAACCCTTCTCCCATCTAGGGAGAAGTCAAGGAAGAAGAAGAAGGGGGGCTCTCTCACCCTCGCTTCCGGTGGCGCCAGAACGCCGCCGGGGGTCATCATCATCACCGCGATCTTCACCAACACCTCCGCCATCTTCACCAACATCTCCATCACCTTCCCCCCTCTATCTACAGCGGTCCACTCTCCCGCAACCCGCTGTACCCTCTACTTGAACATGGTGCTCTATGCTTCATATTATTATCCAATGATGTGTTGCCATCCGATGATGTCTGAGTAGATTTTCGTTGTCCTATTGGTGGTTGATGAATTGCTATGATTGATTTAATTTGCTTGTGGTTGTCTTGCTGTACTTTGGTGCCCGTCATATGAGCGCGCGTGTGGATCACACCATAGGGTTAGTTGTATGTTGATAGGACTATTTATTGGAGGGCAAGGGTGACAGAAGCTTCAGCCTAGCATAGAAATTGATGCATACAGGATTGAAGGGGGACAAATATATCTTAATGCTATGGTTGGGTTTTACCTTAATGAACGTTAGTAGTTGCGGACGCTTGCTAATAGTTCCAATCATAAGTGCATAGAATTCCAAGTCAGGGATGACATGCTAGTAGTGTCCTCTCCCACATAATACTTGCTATCGGTCTAGTAAAGTAGTCAATTGCTTAAGGGACAATTTTGCAACTCCTACCACCACTTTTCCACACTTTCTATATTTACTTTTTTGCTTCTTTACTTACAACAGCCCCTAGCTTTTATTTACGCTCTCTTTATTATCTTGCAAACCTATCGAACAACACCTACAAAGTACTTCTAGTTTCATACTTGTTCTAGGTAAAGCGAACGTCAAGCGTGCGTAGAGTTGTATCGGTGGTCGATAGAACTTGAGGGAATATTTATTCTACCTTTAGCTCCTCGTTGGGTTCGACACTCTTACTTATCAAAACTGTTGCGATCCCCTATACTTGTGGGTTATCAACCATACGTGTATGATACGGGAATCACAAAATTTAGAACAAGTATTTCTCAAATTCACAACTACTCAACTAGCATGACTCTAATATCACCATCTTCATATCTCAAAACAATTATCAAGTATGAAACTTCTCATAGTATTCAATGCACTTTTTATGATAGTTTTTATTATATCCCTCTTGGATGCCTATCATATCAGGACTAAATTCATAACCAAAGCAAATTACCATGATGTTCTAAAGACTCTCAAAATAATATAAGTGAAGCATTAGAGTTCATAAATTTCTTCAAAATAAAACCACCGCCATGCTCTAAAAGGATGTAAGTGAAGCACTAGAGCAAATGACAAACTACTCCAAAAGATATAAGTGAAGATGAAAAAGTAGTTGAATAATTATGTAACTATGTGAAGACTCTTTAACATTTAATAATTTCATATCTTGGTATTTTACTCAAACATCAAGCAAAACAAAAGAAAATAAAATGACGCTCCAAGCAAAACACATATCATGTGGTGAATAAAAATATAGCTCCAAGTAAAGTTACCGATGAACGAAGACGAAAGAGGGGATGCCTTCCGGGTCATCCCCAAGCTTAGGCTTCTGGTTGTCCTTGAATATTACCTTGGGGTGCCTTGGGTATCCCCAAGCTTAGTCTCTTGCCACTCCTTATTCCATAGTCCATCGAATCTTTAACCAAAACTTGAAAACTTCACAACACAAAACTCAACAGAAAACTCGTAAGCTCCGTTAGTATAAGAAAATAAATCACCACTTAGGTACTATTGTTAACTCATTATAAATTCATAATGGTGTAATATCTACTGTATTCAAACTTATCTATGGTTCATACCCTCCGATACTACTCATAGATTCATAAAAATAAGCAAACAACACATAGAAAACAGAATCTGTCAAAAACAGAATAGTCTATAGTAATCCGTATCAAACACAAACTTCTGGAACTCGGAAAAATCTGCCAAAATAGGACGACCTAGATAATTTGTTTATTTATCTACTGCAATTGGAAGCAGTATTTTATCACGTTCTAGTGATTTTTAACAATTGTTTTCATGAACTGAAAGTTTCTGGAATTTTCAGCAAGATCAAATAACTATCATCCAAGAAGATCCTATAGGTTTAACTTGGCACAAACACTAATTAAAATAATAAAACCACATCTAAACAGAGGCTAGATGAATTATATATTACTAAACAGGAGCAAAAGGCAAAGAACAAAATAAAATTGGGTTGCCTCCCAACAAGCGCTAACGTTTAACGCCCCTAGCTAGGCATGATGATTTTAATGATGCTCACATAAAAGATAAGAATTGAAACATAAAGAGAGCATCATGAAGAATATGACTAGTGTTGGGGAACGTAGTAATTTCAAAAAAATTCCTACGCACACGCAAGATCATGGTGATGCATAGCAACGAGAAGGGAGAGTGTCGTCTACGTACCCTCGTAGACCGAAGCGGAAGCGTTGACACAACATAGAGGAAGTAGTCGTACGTTCTCCTCGTGATCCAACCGATCACAGCACCGTTACTCCGGCACCTCCGAGTTCTTGGCACACGTTCAGCTCGATGACGATCCCCGGGCTCCGATCCAGCAAAGCGTCGAGGAAGAGTTCCGTCAGCACGACGGCGTGGTGACGGTCTTGATGTGTTACCGGCGCAGGGCTTCGCCTAAGCACTGCAACGATATGATCGAGGTGGAATTTGGTGGAAGGGGGCACCGCACACGGCTAAGGAAAGATCTCAATGATCAATTGTGTGTATTTGGGGTGCCCCCTGCCCCCGTATATAAAGGAGCCAAGGGGGAGGGGCTGGCCGGCCAAGCCTGGCGCGCCAGAGAGTCCTACTCCCTCTGGGAGTAGGATTCCCCCCCCCCCAATCCTAGTTGGACTAGGATTCTCCAAGGGGGAGAGAGAGAGAGAGGGGGCGCCCACCTCTCCTAGTCCTAATAGGACTAGGGGAAGGGGGGGAGGCGCACAGCCCATGAGGGCAGCCCTCTCACCTCTCCTCCAAGGCCCATGTTGGCCCATTATGCTCCCGGGGGGTTCCGGTAACCCTCCCGGTATTCCGGTAAAATCCTGATTTCACCTGGAATGCATCCGATGTCCAAACATAGGCTTCCAATATATCATTCTTTACGTCTCGACCATTTCGAGACTCCTCGTCATGTCCGTGATCACATCCGGGACTCCGAACTCCTTCGGTACATCAAAATGTATAAACTCATAATAACTGTCATTGTAACGTTAAGCGTGCGGACCCTACGGTTCGAGAACAATGTAGACATGACCGAGACACGTCTCCGGTCAATAACCAACAGCGGGACCTGGATGCCCATATTGGCTCCTACATATTCTACGAAGATCTTTATCGGTCAGACCGCATAACAACATACGTTGTTCCCTTTGTCATCGGTATGTTACTTGCCCGAGATTCGATCGTCGGTATCCAATACCTAGTTCAATCTCGTTACCGGCAAGTCTCTTTACTCGTTCCGTAATACATCATCTCGCAACTAACTCATTGGTTGCAATGCTTGCAAGGCTTTATGTGATGTGCATTACCGAGAAGGCCCTGAGATACCTCTTCGACAATCGGAGTGACAAATCCTCATCTTGAAATATGCCAACCCAATATGTACCTTCGGAGACACCTGTAGAGCACCTTTATAATCACCCAGTTACGTTGTGATGTTTGGTAGCACACAAAGTGTTCCTACGGCAAACGGGAGTTGCATAATCTCATAGTTAAAGGAACATGTATAAGTCATGGATAAAAGCAATAGCAACATACTAAACGATCGGGTGCTATGCTAATGGAATGGGTCATGTCAATCAGATCATTCAACTAATGATGTGATCTCGTTAATCAAATAACAACTCTTTGTTCATGGCTAGGAAACATAACCATCTTTGATTAATGAGCTAGTCAAGTAGAGGCATACTAGTGACACTCTGTTTGTCTATGTATTCACACATGTATTATGTTTCCAGTTAATACAATTCTAGCATGAATAATAAACATTTATCATGATATAAGGAAATAAATAATAACTTTATTATTGCCTCTAGGGCATATTTCCTTCAGTCTCCCACTTGCACTAGAGTCAATAATCTAGATCACATCACTATGTGATTAACATCAATAGTTCACATCATCATGTGATTAACACCCATAGTTCACATCGCTATGTGACCGACACCCAAAGGGTTTACTAGATTCAGTAATCTAGTTTACATCGCTATGTAATTAACACCCAAAGAGTACTAAGGTGTGATCATGTTTTGCTTGTGAGAGAATCTTAGTCAACGGGTCTGCTACATTCAGATCCGCATGTACTTTGCAAATTTCTATGTCAACAATGCTCTGCATGGAGCTACTCTAGCTAATTGCTCCCACTTTCAATATGTATCCAGATTGAGACTTAGAGTCATCTGGATCAGTGTCAAAACTTGCATCGACGTAACTCTTTACGACGAACCTTTTTGTCACCTCCATAATCGAGAAACATATCCTTATTTTACTAAGGATAATTTTGACCGATGTCCAGTGATCTACTTCCTAGATCACTATTGTACTCCCTTGCTTAACACAGTGTAGGGTATACAATAGATCTGGTACATAGCATGGCATACTTTATAGAATCTATGGCTGAGGCATAGGAAATGACTTTCATTCTCTTTCTATCATCTGCCGTGGTCGGGCTTTGAGTCTTACTCAATTTCACACCTTGTAATACAGGCAAGAACTCTTTCTTTGACTGTTCCATTTTGAACTACTTCAAAATCTTGTCAAGGTATGTACTCATTGAAAAAACTTATCAAGCGTCTCGATCTATCTCTATAGATCTTGATGCTCGATATGTAAGTAGCTTCCCCGAGGTCTTTCTTTGAAAAACTCCTTTCAAATACTCCTTTATGCTTTACAGAATAATTCTACATTATTTCCGATCAATAATATGTCATTTACATATACTTATCAGAAATGTTGTAGTGCTCCCACTCACTTTCTTGTAAATACAGGCTTCACCGCAAGTCTGTATAAAACTATATGCTTTGATCAACTTATCAAAGCGTATATTCCAACTCCGAGATGCTTGCACCAGTCCATAGATGGATTGTTGGAGCTTGCATATTTTGTTAACACCTTCAGGATCGACAAAACCTTCTAGTTGCATCGTATACAACTCTTCTTTAATAAATCCATTAAGGAATGCAGTTTTGTTTATCCATTTGCCAGATTTCATAAATGCGGCAATTGCTAACATGATTCGAACAGACTTAAGCATAGATACGAGTGAGAAACTCTCATCGTAGTCAACACCTTGAACTTGTCGAAAACCTTTTGCGACAATTCTAGCTTTGTAGATAGTAACACTACTATCAGTGTCCGTCTTCCTCTTGAAGATCCATTTATTTTCTTTGGTTTGCCGATCATCGGGCAAATCCCTCAAAGTCCATACTTTGTTCTCATACATGGATCATATCTCAGATTTCATGGCCTCTAACCATTTCGCGGAATCTGGGCTCATCATCGCTTCCTCATAGTTCGCAAGTTCATCATGGTCTACTAACATGACTTCCAGAACAGGATTACCGTACCACTCTGGTGCGGATCTCACTCTGGTTTACCTACGAGATTCGGTAGTAACTTGATCTGAAGTTACATGATCATCATCATTAGCTTCCTCACTAATTGGTGTAGTAGTCACAGGAACAGATTTCTGTGATGAACTACTTTCCAATAAGGGAGAAGGTACAATTACCTTATCAAGTTCTACTTTCCTCCCACTCACTTCTTTCGAGAGAAACTCCTTCTCTAGAAAGGATCCATTCTTAGCAACAAATGTCTTGCCTTTGGATCTGTGATAGAAGGTGTACCCAACAATTTCCTTTGGGTATCCTATGAAGACATATTTCTCCGATTTGGGTTTGAGCTTTATCAGGATGAAACTTTTTCATATAAGCATCGCAGCCCCAAACTTTAAGAAACGACAGCTTAGGTTTATTGCTAAACCATAGTTCATACGGTGTCGTCTCAACGGATTTAGATGGTGCCCTATTTAATGTGAATGCAGCTGTCTCTAATGCATAATCCCAAAAACGATAGTGGTAGATCGGTAAGATACATCATAGATTGTACTATATCTAATAAAGTACGGTTATGACGTTCGGACGCACCATTATGCTGTGGTGTTCCAGGTGGCATGAGTTTGTGAAACTATTCCACATTGTTTTAATTGAAGACCAAACTCGTAACTCAAATATTCGTCTCTGCGATCAGATCGTAGAAACTTTATTTTCTTGTCACGATGATTTTCCACTTCACTCTGAAATTCTTTGAACTTTTCAAATGTTTCAGACTTATGTTTCATCAAGTAGATATACCCATATCTGCTCAAATCATCTGTGAAAGTCAGAAAATAATGATATTTTGTCGCGAGCCTTAATATTCATCGGACCACATACATCAGTATGTATGATTTCCAACAATTCTGTTGCTTGCTTCATTGTTCCGGAGAACGGCGTTTTAGTCATCTTGCCTATGAGGCATGGTTCGCAAGCATCAAGTGATTCATAATCAAGTGATTCCAAAATCCCATCAGCATGGAGTTTCTTCATGCGCTTTACACCAATATGACCTAAACTGCAGTGCTACAAATAAGTTGCACTATCATTATTAACTTTGCATCTTTTGGCTTCAATATTATGAATATGTGTATCACTATGATCGAGATCCAACAAACCATTTCGTTGGTGTGTATAACCATAGAAGGTTTTATTCATGTAAACAGAACAACAATTTATTCTCTTACTTAAATGAATAGCCGTATTGCAATAAACATGATCAAATCATATTTCGTGCTCAACGCAAACACCAAATAACACTTATTTAGTTTCAACACTAATCCCGAAAGTATAGGGAGTGTGTGATAATGATCATATCAATCTTGGAACCACTTCCAACACACATCGTCACCTTGCCCTTTAACTAGTCTTTGTTCATTCTGCAACTCCCGTTTCGAGTTACTAATCTTAGCAACTTGAACTAGTACCAAATACTGAGGGGTTGCTATGAACACTAGTAAAGTACACATCAATAACATGTATATCAAATATACTTATGTTCACTTTGCCATCCTTCTTATCCGCCAATCACTTGGGGTAGTCCTGCTTCCAGTGACCAGTCCCTTTGCAGTAGGAGCACTTAGTCTCAGGCTTAGGACCAGACTTGGGTTTTTTCACTTGAGCAGCAACTTGCTTGCCGTTCTTCTTGAAGTTCCCCTTCTTTCCTTTTGCCCTTTTCTTGAAACTAGTGATCTTGTCAACCATCAACACTTGATGTTTTTCTTTGATTTCTACCTTCGCCGATTTTAGCATCGCGAAGAGCTTGGGAATATTTTCCGTTATCCCTTGCATATTACAGTTCATCACGAAGTTCTACTAACTTGGTGATGGTGACTAGAGAATTCTGTCAATCACTATCTTATCTGGAAGATTAACTCCCACTTGATTCAAGCGATTGTAGTACCCAGACAATCTGAGCACATGCTCACTAGTTGAGCGATTCTCCTCCATCTTTTAGCTATAGAACTTGTTGGAGACTTCATATCTCTCAACTCGGGTATTTGCTTGAAATATTAACTTCAACTCCTGGAACATCTTGTATGGTCCATGACGTTCAAAACGTCTTTGAAGTCCCGATTCTAAGCCGTTTAAGCATGGTGCACTAAACTATTAAGTAGTCATCATATTGAGCTAGCATAACGTTCATAACGTCTGCATCTGCTCCTGCAATAGGTCCGTCACCTAGCGGTGCATCAAGGACATAATTCTTCTGTGCAGCAATGAGGATAAACCTCAGATCACGGATCCAATCCGCATCATTGCTACTAACATTTTTCAACACAATTTTCTCTAGGAACATATCAAAATAAACACAGGGAAGCAACAATGCGAGCTATTGATCTACAACATAGATATGCTAATACTACCAGGACTAAGTTCATGATAAATTAAAGTTCAATTAATCATATTACTTAAGAACTCCCACTTAGATAGACATCTCTCTAATCCTCTAAGTGATCACGTGATCCAAATCAACTAAACCATGTCCGATCATCACGTGAGATGGAGTAGTTTCAATGGTGAACATCACTATGTTGATCATATCTACTATATGATTCACGCTCAACCTTTCGGTCTCTGTGTTCCGAGGCCATATCTGTATATGCTAGGCTCGTCAAGTTAAACCTGAGTATTCCGCGTGTGCAACTGTTTTGCACCCGTTGTATTTGAACGTAGAGCCTATCACACCCGATCATCACGTGGTGTCTCAGCACGAAGAACTTTCGCAACGGTGCATACTCAGGGAGAACACTTCTTGATAATTTAGTGAGAGATCATCTTATAATGCTACCGTCAATCAAAGCAAGATAAGATGCATAAAAGGATAAACATCACATGCAATCAATATAAGTGATATGATATGGCCATCATCATCTTGTGCTTGTGATCTCCATCTTCGAAGCACCGTCATGATCACCATCGTCACCGGCGCGACACCTTGATCTTCATCGCAACATCGTTGTCGTCTCGCCAATCTTATGCTTCCACGACTATCACTACCGCTTAGTAATAAAGTAAAGCATTACATCGCGATTGCATTGCATACAATAAAGCGACAACCATATGGCTCCTGCCAGTTGCCGATAACTCGGTTACAAAACATGATCATCTCATACAATAAAATTTAGCATCATGTCTTGACCATATCACATCACAACATGCCCTGCAAAAACAAGTTAGACGTCCTCTACTTTGTTGTTGCAAGTTTTACGTGGCTGCTACGGGCTTTAAGCAAGAACTCATCTTACCTACGCATCAAAACCACAATGATAGTTTGTCAAATAGACTCCGTTTTAACCTTCTCAAGGACCGGGCGTAGCCACACTCGGTTCAACTAAAGTTGGAGAGACAGTCTTCCGCAAGCCATCTATGTGCAAAGCACGTCGAGGGAACCGGTCTCGCGTAAGCGTACGCATAAGGTTGGTCCGGATCGTCTCGTCCAACAATACCGCTGAACCAAAGTATGACATGCTGGTAGGCAGTATGACTTGTATCGTCCACAACTCACTTGTGTTCTACTCGTGCAAATAACATCAAACCATAAAAACCTAGGCTCGGATGCCACTGTTGGGGAACGTAGTAATTTCAAAAAATTTCCTACGCACACGCAAGATCATGGTGATGCATAGCAACGAGAAGGGAGAGTGTCGTCTACGTACCCTCGTAGACCGAAGCGGAAGCGTTGACACAACGTAGAGGAAGTAGTCGTACGTTCTCCTCGTGATCCAACCGATCACAGCACCGTTACTCCGGCACCTCCGAGTTCTTGGCACACGTTCGGCTCGATGACGATCCCCGGGCTCCGATCCAGCAAAGCGTCGAGGAAGAATTCCGTCAGCACGACGGCGTGGTGACGATCTTGATGTGTTACCGGCGCAGGGCTTCGCCTAAGCACTGCAACGATATGATCGAGGTGGAATTTGGTGGAAGGGGGCACCGCACACGGCTAAGGAAAGATCTCAATGATCAATTGTGTGTCTTTGGGGTGCCCCCTGCCCCCGTATATAAAGGAGCCAAGGGGGAGGGGCTGGCCGGCCAAGCCTGGCGCGCCAGAGAGTCCTACTCCCTCTGGGAGTAGGATTCCCCCCCCCCCCAATCCTAGTTGGACTAGGATTCTCCAAGGGGGAGAGAGAGAGAGAGAGGGGTCGCCCACCTCTCCTAGTCCTAATAGGACTAGGGGAAGGGGGGAGGCGCACAGCCCATGAGGTCAGCCCTCTCACCTCTCCTCCAAGGCCCATGTTGGCCCATTATGCTCCCGGGGGGTTCCGGTAACCCTCCCGGTATTCCGGTAAAATCCTGATTTCACCTGGAATGCATCCGATGTCCAAACATAGGCTTCCAATATATCATTCTTTACGTCTCGACCATTTCGAGACTCCTCGTCATGTCCGTGATCACATCCGGGACTCCGAACTCCTTCGGTACATCAAAATGTATAAACTCATAATAACTGTCATCGTAACGTTAAGCGTGCGGACCCTACGGTTCGAGAACAATGTAGACATGACCGAGACATGTCTCTGGTCAATAACCAACAGCGGGACCTGGATGCCCATATTGGCTCCTACATATTCTACGAAGATCTTTATCGGTCAGACCGCATAACAACATACGTTGTTCCCTTTGTCATCGGTATGTTACTTGCCCGAGATTCGATCGTCGGTATCCAATACCTAGTTCAATCTCGTTACCGGAAAGTCTCTTTACTCGTTCCGTAATACATCATCTCGCAACTAACTCATTGGTTGCAATGCTTGCAAGGCTTTATGTGATGTGCATTACCGAGAAGGCCCTGAGATACCTCTTCGACAATCGGAGTGACAAATCCTCATCTTGAAATATGCCAACCCAATATGTACCTTCGGAGACACCTGTAGAGCACCTTTATAATCACCCAGTTACGTTGTGACGTTTGGTAGCACACAAAGTGTTCCTATGGCAAACGGGAGTTGCATAATCTCATAGTTAAAGGAACATGTATAAGTCATGGATAAAAGCAATAGCAACATACTAAACGATCGGGTGCTATGCTAATGGAATGGGTCATGTCAATCAGATCATTCAACTAATGATGTGATCTCGTTAATCAAATAACAACTCTTTGTTCATGGCTAGGAAACATAACCATCTTTGATTAATGAGCTAGTCAAGTAGAGGCATACTAGTGACACTCTGTTTGTCTATGTATTCACACATGTATTATGTTTCCAGTTAATACAATTCTAGCATGAATAATAAACATTTATCATGATATAAGGAAATAAATAATAACTTTATTATTGCCTCTAAGGCATATTTCCTTCAACTAGCACATTTAATTCTAACCCACTTCCTATGCATAGGGATTTTGTGAGCAAACAACTTATGGGAACAATAATCAACTAGCATAGGAAGGCAAAACAACCATAACTTCAAAATTTTCAACACATAGAGAGGAAACTTGATATTATTGCAATATGTAGAAGCATGTGATCCTCTCTTATAATAATTTTCGGTAGCATCATGAATGAATTCAACCATATAACCAGCACATAAAGCATTCTTTTCATGATCTACTTGCATAGGAATTTTACTACTCTACACATAAGCAAATTTATTCTCATCAATACTAGTGGGAGCAAACTCAACAAAATAACTATCATGTGAAGCATAATCCAATTGAAAATTAAAATCATGATGACAAGTTTCATGGTTATCTTTATTCTTTATAGCATACGTGTCATCACAATAAACATCATAAATAGGAGGCATGCTTTCATCATAATAAATTTTCTCATCAAAACTTGGGGGACTGAACATATCATCTTCAACAAACATATCATCCCCAAGCTTGTGGCTTTGCATATCATTAGCATCATGGGTATTCAAAGAACTCATACTAACAACATTGTAATCATGCTCATCATTTTCACGAAAGACATTCTATGTAATTCTTCTTCTAGTACTTGAGCACAATTTTCCTTCCCATCATTTTCACGAAAGACATTAAAAAGATGAAGCATATGAGGCACCCTTAATTCCATTTTATTGTAGTTTTCTTTTATAGACTAAACTAGTGATAAAACAAGAAACAAAAAGATTCGATTGCAAGATCTAAAGATATACCTTCAAGCACTCACCTCCCCGGCAACGGCGCCAGAAAAGAGCTTGATGTCTACTACGCAACCTTCTTCTTGTAGACGTTGTTGGGCCTCCAAGTGCAGAGGTTTGTAGGACAGTAGCAAATTTCACTCAAGTGGATGACCTAAGGTTTATCAATCCGTGGGAGGCATAGGTTGAAGATGGTCTATCTCAAACAACCCTGCAACCAAATAACAAAGAGTCTCTTGTGTCCCCAACACACCCATACAATGGTAAATTGTACAGGTGCACTAGTTCGGCGAAGAGATGGTGATACAAGTGCGATATGGATGGTAGAAATAGGTTTTTGTAATTTGAAAATATAAAAACAGCAAGGTAACTAAAGATAAAAGTGAGCGTAAACGGTATTGCAATGCTAGGAAACAAGGCCTAGGGTTCATAATTTCACTAGCGCAAGTTCTCTCAACAATAATAACATAATTGGATCATATAACTATCCCTCAACATGCAACAAAGAGTCACTCCAAAGTCACTAATAGCGGAGAACAAACGAAGAGATTATTGTAGGCTATGAAACCACCTCAAAATTATTCTTTCTGATCGATCTATTCAAGAGTCCGTAGTAAAATAACACGAAGCTATTCTTTCTGTTCGATCTATCATAGAGTTCGTACTAGAATAACACCTTAAGATACAAATCAACCAAAACCCTATTGTCACCTAGATACTCCAATGTCACCACAAGTATCCGCGGGTATGATTATATGATATGCATCACACAATCTCAGATTCATCTATTCAACCAAGACAAAGTACTTCAAAGAGTGCCCCAAAGCTTCTACCGGAGTGCCAACCCCTATGCATAAGTTCACAAGGTCACTGAACCCGCAAGTTGATCACCAAAACATACATCAAGTGGATCAATAGAATACCCCATTGTCACCACGGTCATCCCACGCAAGACATACATCAAGTGTTCTCAAATCTTTAAAGACTCAATCCGATAAGATAACTTTAAAGGGAAAACTCAATCCATTACAAGAGAGTAGACAGGGAGAAACATCATAAGATCCAACTATAATAGCAAAGCTCGCGATACATCAAGATCGTGCCAAATCAAGAACACGAGAGAGAGAGAGAGAGAGAGAGAGAGAGAGAGAGATCAAACACATAGCTACTGGTACATACCCTCAGCCCCGAGGGTGAAATACTCCCTCCTCGTCATGGAGAGCGCCGGGATGATGAAGATGGCCACCGGTGAGGGATCCCCTGTCCGGCAGGGTGCCGGAACAGGGTTCCGATTGGTTTTTGGTGGCTACAGAGGCTTGCGGCGGCTGAACTCCCGATCTATTCTGTTCCTCGATGTTTTTAGGGTATATGGATATATATATATAGGCGAAAGAAGTCGGTCAGGGGAGCCACGAGGGGCCCATGAGGGTGGGGGGCTCGCCCAGGGGGGCAGGCGCACCTCCCTGCCTCGTGGCCACCTTGAAGCTTCCCTGACGTCTACTCCAAGTCTCCTGGATTGCTTCCGTTCCAAAAATAACTCTCCCGATGGTTTCATTCCGTTTGGACTCTGTTTGATATTCCTTTTCTTCGAAACACTAAAATAGGCAAGAAAACAGCAATTTGGGTTGGGCCTCCGGTTAATAGGTTAGTCCCAAAAATAATGTAAAAGTGTATAATAAAGCCCATAAACATCCAAAACAGATAATATAATAGCATGGAACAATCAAAAATTATAGATACGTTGGAGACGTATCAGCAGGCAGAAGTGAGGTACGACGAGGAGCCACCTGTGACTACAAGAACGAGCTAGCCTGAGCAATCCTATCCAACCACTCCACACGCATCAGATAAGGATAGATAGCATCAAGGGCATTTTGGTCTTTTTAGTTGCAATAAAATGGAAAAGAACAAGAAAAGCGATAGAAAAGGGAGAAATGGCATGGTATGAATGTGCACATGAACTGGGTGGCATTTTTACGAAGCCAATCTTAATAGTGCCAATTGGGTAAAGCACCGTATTGAAAGTTACAAATAGCCAATTTTCATCTAAAAAAGATAATTCAAACTATATTTTATTGTCTGATGGGCCCATGCCCAAACTAGGCCACAAGGAAGGCAACTCCTAACTAAGACCATTCCGTTCATCTAGCACTCTCGCACTCATCCACGGAGACCAGTCACCTTAATTTCCTTGGATAAATCAGCTAAAAAATCTGCAAGGAATCAACACCGTGTCCAGCCCAGGTGACCACGTGTAGCAGAGGTGACATGGAACAAACCACCAAGAATAAGAGTAGAATAACTATTTATTTCTCTAAATATTATTACAAACACTTTAGTCAATGGCAACCACTCAGCTTTCATCTGGCTGAAACCAAGAGATTTGTTTCTGATATTTGCCTTAGATGGTCTTTGGGAGCATCTCAGCGATGATGTTGTTGTGCAAATCATCTTCAAAAACCTAAGAAATGGTAGGTTATGATTGACATCAGCAACATTGAATCTTTCCACCTTGTATGAATGATCTGTTGGACATATGAAATGACACTGAGGTTGTGCGAAATAATTTGTGCGGGGTATAGAAAATCGATTAGTGTCGGCTGCCTTGAAGGGAGACACAAAGAAAAGAGAGATCAGTGTACATGACCTGAAGATGATAGGGCACCACTTCCACGACGACATCAACACCGCTATGGTCTGTCTTCAACAGCACCCGGGGCGACATTAGATCATAGTCGTGGAGCAGCAACTGCACCAGTGACCCTACCATGGCGGCGATATGGACAACACCACCATAACCACATTAATGGTCCAAGCCTGAGGTGAAAATACTCTCTTTATCTCTCATTTCTGTTAAATGAATAGTCAATTGACTTGATGCTGGCTAGGATCTATTGGAGCTAGGAAATATTCTGTTTGACTATCACCATGAATATGCAATGTCCACTATTTCTAAATTTTGTTAGTTCCACTCTGGAAGCACACCTTGCGCAATAAGATAAATGTTGCATGGGGTGCCATGGCTTGGTTAACTCATTAATGTGTTATTTACTTTGTGTTTTAGAAGCTGATTCATATAGAGAGACTTTGCTTGGTCAAATCTGAGTTATGGTGGTAGCTCTAGCTGAAAGGTTAGCTCAATTATTTCTAAAATGCATAATTAATACTGCCTCCGTTCCTTGATATAAGGTGTATAAGTTTTTGATAAAAAGTCCAAAATATAAGGTGTATTGTGTTGCACCACTCATTTGGATAATTGTTTTAGGGATTTGATTACATTTCCTTATATCATGCAAGCTCCTCTATTTTCTCATGTCAATTAGTCATGTGTAATCTCACCCAAAACTTCTGAAATTTTTCCTCCACAAGCGTTCTTTAATTTCCGTGCCAAAAACTATACACCCTATATTTAGGAATGGAGGGAGTACTTGCATTACATGCCTGAAAGGTTCTCACCTAATTTATGCTTCTAATAAAATTAAGAAAATGCTCATCTGGCTACATTGATGTGATCTTCCTTTGTTTATTTTGTAACATTCATGTGTAGTAGCATTGCTTGGAAATTCATAGTCGGTATTTTTGTTATAGATTCTTTACATGTTAAAGTAGCTTAATTTTCTGATAGATGAAATTGGAAGCAGGCATGCCATGGCAGGGCATTGATTTCTTGGATCAGTTTGCATCATGATCGTGTAAAGTGGCGCCTATGAAGTTTATCGACAAAGCAGGTGAATGAAGACACCTATTAGTATGCTTAGTAGCTATGGCTTAGTAGTTGTCTCTCCTTTATTATGTTCCTGCTCGTATTACTCCCTCTTCTATTATAGCGCTTTTCGTATCGAACTTCATGTCGAGTGGCTATGCTTTTGGTTTCGAACTTCATGTCCAGCGGCTATCTTTTGTGTTCTTATCAACACACTGAAATTGATTATGCCTTATAGTGTCATGTCGATATTAAGCACCACTATGTCTCCCTTCTATCACAATTGAATATTTCTTCTTCATTTATTGTCATCATGTATGAATGCATATGTTAAACCTGGATTCCTACTGACTTAGCATTACCTGCTTGACCAAATGTTGGGACCGGCACCCTCACGCCAAGGCGCGATCCCGATCTAGTATATAAAGGAGGGAGGGGGAGGGAGCCAGCTCTAGGTGTGCCCAAGTAGGAGGAATCCTACTAGGGCTCCTAGTTGGATTCGGCCCCCTTTCCTTTTACCGGAGGGGGAAAGAGGGGAAGAAAGAGAGGGAGAAGGAAAGAGTGGGGCGCCGCCCCCTCCCCTCCTATTTGGCCTCCTTCCTTGGTGGGTGGCCCCACCCCTTGTGGGCTGGTGTGCCTCCCTCCTATGGCCCAGATGGCCCATATCTTCCCCCGGGGGGGTTCCGGTAACCCCCCCCCCCTCGGTACTCTGATATGTACCCGATACATTCCGGAACACTTCTGGTGTCTGAATAGTATCATCCAATATATCAATCTTTACCTCTCGACCATTTCGAGACTCCTCGTCATGTCCGTGATCTCATCCGGGACTCTGAACAACATTCGGTCACCAAATCACATAACTCATATAATCCAAATCGTCATCGAGCGTTAAGTGTGCGGACCCTATGGGTTTGAGAACTATGTAGACATGACCGAGACTCCTCTCCGGTCAATAACCAATAGCGGAACCTGGATGCTCATATTGGTTCCCACATATTCTACAAATATCTTTATCGGTCGAACCGTTATGACAACATACGTTATTCCCTTTGTCATCGGTATGTTACTTTCTAGAGATTCGATCGTCGGTATCTTCATACCTAGTTCAATCTCGTTACCAGCAAGTCTCTTTACTCGTTCTGTAATACATCATCCCGCAACTAACTCATTAGTCACATTGATCGCAAGTCTTATTATGATGTGCATTACCGAGAGGGCCCAGAGATACCTCTCCGATACTCGGAGTGACAAATCCTAATCTCAATCTATGCCAACCCAACAAATACCTTCGGAGATACCTGTAGAACATCTTTATAATCACCCAGTTACGTTGTGACGTTTGACAACACACAAGGTATTCCTTCGGTATCCGGGAGTTGCATAATCTCATAGTCAAAGGAATATGTATAAGTCATTAAGAAAGCAATAGCAACAAAACTTAACAATCAATATGCTATGCTAACGGATGGGTCTTGTCCATAACATCATTCTCCTAATGATGTGATCCCGTTTATCAAATGACAACACATGTCTATGGTTAGGAAACTTAACTATCTTTGATTAACGAGCTAGTCTAGTAGAGGCTTACTAGGGACACTGTGTTTTGTCTATGTATTCACACATGTGTCAAGTTTCCGGTTAATACAATTCTAGCATGAATAATAAACATTTATCATGATATAAGGAAATATAAATAAAAACTTTATTATTGCCTCTAGGGAATATTTCCTTCATAACCTGCCCTGTCGCTCCGCCACAAAGCATCACTCAGGGGGGCGTCGGGAACCCAGGTCCACCACTACCTGGATGGACCACTTGTCCCTTCAGCCCCCACATTCGTGAATCACTCGTGGGTACTCTAAGAGCCGACCCGACTTTAGTCACAACATGTATCGTGAATCATATGTATAGTATATATATACCCGTGATCACCTCCCGAGCGATCGCGGCCCGGTAGTATAGCACGGCAGACAGACAAGAATGTAGGGCCACTAATGGAATTCTAGCATCCTATACTAAGCATTTAGGATAGCAGGCAAGGTATCAACAACAGTAGCAACAAGGACATGCTATGCAACAGTATAGGATCAGACCGATGAAATAGTAACATCTACACTACTCTAATGCAAGCAGTAGAGAGAAGGAGTAGGCGATATCGGGATGATCAAGGGGGTTTTGCTTGCCTGGAAGCTCTGCTGAGAAGGATGGGTCGTTAGGAGTGTAGTTGACGTCAGGAGCAGTGGCATCGGTCTCGAAGTCTAACGGAGAGAAGAGGGGAAGAAACAATAAATACAATGCAAACAGATGCAACACGATGCATGACATGGCAATATGTGGTGCTAGAAGTGATCTAACGCAGTGTTAGGTGATACCGGCTGATAACCCACAAGTATAGGGGATTGCAACAGTTTTCGAGGGTAGAGTATTCAACCCAAATTTATTGATTCGACACAAGGGGACCCAAAGAATATTCTCAAGTATTAGCAGTTGAGTTGTCAATTCAACCACACCTGGATAACTTAGTATCTGCAGCAAAGTATTTAGTAGCAAAGTAATATGGAAGTAACGGTAACGATAGCAAAAGTAATAGTTTTGGGTTCTGTAGTGATGGTAACAGTAGCAATGGAAAAGTAAATAAGCGAAGAACAGTATGTGAAAAGCTCGTAGGCATTGGATCAGTGATGGAGAATTATGTCGGATGCGGTTCATCATGTAACAATCATAACATAGGGTGACACAGAACTAGCTCCAATTCATCAATGTAATGTAGGCATGTATTCCGAATGTAGTCATACGTGCTTATGGAAAAGAACTTGCATGACATCTTTTGTCCTACCCTCCCGTGGCAGCGGGGTCCTAATGGAAACTAAGGAATATTAAGGCCTCCTTTTAATAGAGTACCGGACCACAGCATTAACACATAGTGAATACATGAACTCCTCAAACTACGGTCATCACCGGGAGTGGTCCCGATTATTGTCACTTCGGGGTTGCCGGATCATAACACATAGTAGGTGACTATAGACTTGCAAGATAGGATCAAGAACTCACATATATTCATGAAAACATAATAGGTTCAGATCTGAAATCATGGCACTCGGGCCCTAGTGACAAGCATTAAGCATAACAAAGTCATAGCAACATCAATCTCATAACATAGTGGATACTAGGGATCAAACCCTAACAAAACTAACTCGATTACATGATAAATCTCATCCAACCCATCACTGTCCAGCAAGCCTACGATGGAATTACTCACGCACGGCGATGAGCATCATGAAATTGGTGATGGAGGATGGTTGATGATGACGACGGCGATGGATTCCCCTCTCCGGAGCCCCGAACGGACTCCAGATCAGCCCTCCCGAGAGGTTTTACGGCTTGGCGGCGGCTCCGTATCGTAAAACGTGATGAATCCTTCTCTCTGACTTTTTTCTCCCCGAACACGAATATATGGAGTTAGAGTTGAGGTCGGTGGAGCGCCAGGGGGCCAACGAGGCAGGGGGTGCGCCCAGGGGGGCAGGCGCGCCCTCCACTCTCGTGGACAGGTGGAGGCCCCCCTGACGTGGATTTTTCTTCCAGTATTTTTTATATTTTCCAAAAATAAGTTCCGTGGAGTTTCAGGTCATTCCAAGAACATTTGTTTCTGCACATAAATAACACCATGGAAAGTCTGCTGAAAACAGCGTTAGTCCGGGTTAGTTCCATTCAAATCATGCAAGTTAGAGTGCAAAACAAGGGCAAAAGTGTTTGGAAAAGTAGATACGACGGAGATGTATCAACTCCCCCAAGCTTAAACCTTTGCTTGTCCTCAAGCAATTCAGTTGATAAACTGAAAGTGATAAAGAAAAACTTTTACAAACTCGGTTTGCTCTTGTTGTTGTAAATATGTAAAGCCAGCATTCAAGTTTTCAGCAAAGATTATGACTAACCATATTCACAATAACACTTAGGTCTCAAGTTTACTCATGTCAATAGGATAATCAACTAGCGAGCAATAATAATAAATCTCGAATGACAACACTTTCTCAAAACAATCATGATATGATATAACAAGATGGTATCTCGCTAGCCCTTTCTGAGACCACAAAACATAAATGCAGAGCACCTTTAAAGATCAAGGACTGACTAAACATTGTAATTCATGGTAAAAAAGATCCAATCATAGTCATACCCAATATAAATTAATAGTAATGGATGCAAATGACAGGGGTGCTCTCCAGCTGGTGCTTTTTAATAAGAGGGTGATGACTCAACATAAAAGTAAATAGATAGGCCCTTCGCAGAGGGAAGCAGGGATTTGTAGAGGTGCCAGAGCTCGATTTTAAAGCAGAGATAAATAATATTTTGAGCGGCATACTTTCATTGTCAACATAACAACCAAGAGATGGCGATATCTTCCATGCTACACATATTATAGGCGGTTCCCAAACAAAATGGTAAAGTTTATACTCCCCCTCCACCAACAAGCATCAATCCATGGCTTGCTCGAAACAACGAGTGCCTCCAACTAGCAACAGCCCCGGGGGAGTTTTGTTTGCAATTAATTTGATTTGATTTGCATAAAGCATGGGACTAAGCATCCCGGTGACCAGCCATTTTCTCGTGAGTGAGGAGCGGAGTCCACTCCTCTTGAGAATAACCCGCCTAACATGGAAGATACGGACAGCCCTAGTTGATACATGAGCTATTCGAGCATACAAAACAGAATTTCATTTGAAGGTTTAGAGTTTGGCACATACAAATTTACTTGGAATGGCAGGTAGATACCGCATATAGGAAGGTATAGTGGACTCATATGGAATAACTTTGGGGTTTTAAGGGATTGGATGCACAAGCAGTATTCCCACTTAGTACAAGTGAAGGCTATCAAAAGACTGGGAAGCGACCAACTAGAGAGCGACAATAGTCATGAACATGCATTAAAATTAATATACACTGAGTGCAAGCATGAGTAGGATATAATCCACCATGAACATAAATATCGTGAAGGCTATGTTGATTTGTTTCAACTACATGTGTGAACATGTGCCAAGTCGAGTCACTTAAATCATTCAAAGGAGGATACCACCCCACTATACCACATCACAACCATTTTAGTAGCATGTTGGCACGCAAGGTAAACCATTATAACTCATAGCTAATCAAGCATGGCATAAGCAACTATAATCTCTACTTGTCATTGCAAACATGTTTATTCATAATAGGCTGAATCAGGAACGATGAACTAATCATATTTACAAAAACAAGAGAGGTCGAGTTCATACCAGCTTCTCTCATCTCAATCAATCCATCATATATCGTCATAATTGCCTTTCACTTGCACGACCGAACGATGTGAATAATAATAAGAGTGCACGTGCATTGGACTAAGCTGGAATCTGCGAGCATTCAATAAACAGGAGAAGACAAGGCAATATGGGCTCTTGGTTAAATCAATAATAATGCATATAAGAGCCACTTCAACAATTTAATCATGGTCCTCTCCTATCGACCCCCAAAGAAAAGAAAAGAAATAAAACCATTTACAAGGGAAAGCTCCCAACAAGCAAAAGAAGAACGAGAATTTTTTTTGGGTTTTCTTTTAATTATTACTACTACACCAAGAAAAACTAGCTAAAAGTTGCAGCTAATTTTTTTGGTTTTTTTTCTTAAGGTTTATCAAACACACAAGAAGAAAGAATAAAGAGGAAAATAAACTAGCATGGATATTATAGTGAAAAAGTATGAGCACCGACATCTAGCAATGAGTGTGTGAACATAAATGTAATGTCGGTGGAAAATACGTACTCCCCCAAGCTTAGGCTTTTGGCCTAAGTTGGTTTAGTGCCATGGATGGCCTGGCGGATATCCAAAGTTGTAGTTGGGGTCGTACTGAGATGAGGAAGACTATGATTGCCACTGGTTGGCAATCATCTCCGGGTCCCACTGGTAATTAGACTGTCGTGGAGGATCAAATTGTGGTTCCGGCTCTGGCTCTGTTGCTGATGTAGGGTTCCGGTAGGCTTGGATGGCCGCCAACAAAATGAGATACTGGCCTGCAGATAAATCAAACAAGGAAAGAGCAGGCAAGGTAATAGTCTCAGGGTGATGTTTATCAAAAAACAGTTTGTATTTAAGTGCCCCTTCCCTATTCTTAACAATAAAATCATGCGCTACCATACTCTTATAATCTAAATAAACAGTAGGCAGCACAAATTTGCAATGAATAAAGCACTAGAACAAAAACTAATTGGACCAATGGAGGAGTCACATACCAAGGAACAACCCCCCCCCCCCCAAGCAGTTTTGTGAGAGGTGCTTTGAGCAAGGAGATCGAAAATCACAGCAAAATGAGCTAGAACTCGTGCTTGAGCTGGATGGTGATTTTTTTGGGAGGAAGAAGAAGTGTGTGGGTGCAGGAATAAGTGGAGGGGAGCCACCATGGGCCCACGAGGCAGGGGGCGCGCCCTCCACCCTCATGGCCAGGTGCTTGCTCCCCCTGTTATGTTCTCAGTGCCAGATATTCTCAAATATTCTAGAAAAAATCATATTTCATTTTCGGGGCATTTGGAGAACTTTTATTTTCGGGGTATATTGCACGGATAATTTAGAAAACAGACAGAAAATACTATTTTACTTTATTTCAACTAAATAACAGAAAGTAAAGAAAGGGTACAGAAGGTTGTGCCTTCTAGTTTCATCCATCTCATGCTCATCAAAAGGAATCCACTAATAAGGTTGATCAAGTCTTGTTAACAAACTCATTCCGAATAACATGGAACCGGAGAAATTTCGAATAACACTATGGTACCTCAATGGGGATATGCACATCCCCAATAATAAGAATATCATATCTCTTTTTGACAGTAGGAAGAGGAAATTTAAAACCTCCAATAATAATCGATGGAATTTTTCCAATAGAATTGATACTATGAACTTGAGGTTGTTTCCTCGGAAAGTGTACCGTATGCTCATTACCATTAACATGAAAAGTGACATTGCCTTTGTTGCAATCAATAACAGCCCCTGCAGTATTCAAAAAGGGTCTTCCAAGAATAATAGACATACTATCGTCCTCGGGAATATCAAGAATAACAAAGTCTGTTAAAATAGTATAATTAGCAAGCATGGTGGAAATTTCAGCTTCCGGTATCTTCCTTTTATTAGTAACAATATCTTTCATATATTTAGCATAAGGGTTCATTTTGAGCATACCAGTTAATCGCAGACGCAAAAAGATAGGTCTAATCATTTCAGCAAAGCGCTCAAAATCCTCATCATCCTTTTTTTTGGATGGTTTAGGAGGAAAAGGCATGGGTTTCTGAACTCATGGTTCTCTTTCTTTACCGTGTTTCCTAGCAACAAAGTCTCTCTTATCATAACGTTGATTCTTTGATTGTGGGTTATCAGCGGCAGGTTCAATTTCTACATCATTATCATTACTAGGTTGAGCATCATCATGAACATCATCATTAACATTATCACTAGGTTCATGTTCATTACCAGATTGTGTTTCAGCATCAGAAATAGAAATATCATTTGGATTCTCATGTGGTTCAGCAATAGGTTCACTAGAAGTATGCAAAGTCCTATCATTTTTCTTTTTCTTCTTTTTAGAAGGACTAGGTGCATCAATATTATTTCTCTGAGAATCTTGTTCTATTCTCTTAGGGTGTCCTTCAGGATACAAAGTTTCCTGAGTCATTTTAACAGTTCTAGTAGCCACTCTAACAACATAGTCATTTTTCTTACTATTCAATTCATTGAGAAAATCATTTTGAGCTTTAAGTACTTGTTCTACTTGAGTGGTAACCATAGAAGCATGTTTACTAATGAGTTTAAGTTCACCTTTAATATTAGCCATGTAATTACTCAAGTGTTCAATCATATAAGCATTTTGTTTTAATTGTCTACCAAAATAAGCATTAAAATCTTCTTGCTTAACCATAAAGTTATCAAACTCATCCAAACATTGGCTAGCAAACGTAGTAGGAGGGATTTCAGCTTTATCATATCTATAGAGAGAATTTACCTTTACTACCTGTGTCGGGTTATCAAGACCATGAGTTTCTTCAATAGGTGATGAATTAAGATCATATATTTCTTTTTCAGACGGTAAATTAAGACCATGTATTTCTTCAATAGTAGGTAAATTCTTAACGTCTTCAGCTTTTATACCTTTTTCTTTCATAGATTTCTTTGCTCTTGCATATCTTCAAGACTGAGGAATATAACACCTCTCTTCTTCGGAGTTGGTTTAGGAATAGGCTCAGGAGTTGGCTCAGGAAGTGTCCAATTATTTTCATTTGTCAACATATTATTCAATAGAATTTCAGCTTCATCTGGTGTTCTTTCCCTGAAAACAGAACCAGCACAACTATCCAGGTAATCTCTGGAAGCATCGGTTAGTCCATTATAAAAGATATCAAGTATTTCATTTTCTTGAGAGGATGATCAGGCAAAGCATTAAGTAATTGGAGAAGCCTCCCCCAAGCTTGTGGGAGACTCTCTTCTTCAATTTGCACAAAATTATATATATCCCTTAAAGCAGCTTGTTTCTTATGAGCAGGAAAATATTTAGCAGATAAGTAATAAATCATATCCTGAGGACTACGCACACAACCAGGATCAAGAGAATTAAACCATATCTTAGCATCACCCTTTAATGAGAACGGAAATATTTTAAGGATATAAAAGTAGTGAGTTCTCTCATCATTAGTGAACAGGGTGGCTATATCATTTAATTTAGTAAGATGTGCCACAACAGTTTCAGATTCATAGCCATAGAAAGGATCAGATTCAACCAAAGTAATTATATCAGGATCAACAGAGAATTCATAATCCTTATCAGTAACACAGATAGGTGAAGTAGCAAAAGCAGGGTCAGGTTTCATTCTAGCATTAAGAGATTGCTGCTTCCATTTAGCTAATAACTTCTTAAGATCATATCTATCATTGCAAGCTAAAATAGCTCTAGCAGCTTCTTCATCCATAACATAACCCTCAGGAACAACAGGAAATTCATATTTATTAGGGGGAGAGTCTTCATCATCACTATCTTCAATATTATCAGTTTCAATAATTTCATTCTCTCTAACCCTAGCAAGTTGTTCATCAAGAAATTCACCAAGTGGCACAGTAGTATCAAGTATAGAAGTAGTTTCATCATAAGTATCATGCATAACAGAAGTGGCATCATCAATAACATGCGACATATCAGAATGAATAGCAGAAGCAGGTTTAGGTGTCGCAAGCTTACTCAAAACAGAAGGGGAATCAAGTGCAGAGCTAGATGGCAGTTCCTTACCTCCCCTTGTAGTTGAGGGATAAATTGTTGTTTTCGCGTCTTTCAAGTTCTTCATAGTGACCGGCAGATATAAATCCCAAGTGACTCAAAGAGCAGAGCTATGATCCCCGACAACGGCGCCAGAAAATAGTCCTGATAACCCACAAGTATAGGGGATCGCAACAATTTTCGAGGGTAGAGTATTCAACCCAAATTTATTGATTCAACACAAGGGGAGCCAAAGAATATTCTCAAGTATTAGCAGTTGAGTTGTCAATTCAACCACACCTGGATAACTTTGTATCTGCAGCAAAGTATTTAGTAGCAAAGTAATATGGAAGTAACGGTAACGATAGCAAAAGTAATATTTTTGGGTTTTGTAGTGATTGTAACAGTAGCAACGGAAAAGTAAATAAGCGAAGAACAGTATGTGAAAAGCTCGTAGGCATTGGATCAGTGATGGAGAATTACGTCGGATGCGGTTCATCATGTAACAATCATAACATAGGGTGACACAGAACTAGCTCCAATTCATCAATGTAATGTAGGCATGTATTCTGAATGTAGTCATATGTGCTTATGGAAAAGAACTTGCATGACATCTTTTGTCCTACCCTCCCGTGGCAGCGGGGTCCTAATGGAAACTAAGGAATATTAAGGCCTCCTTTTAGTGGAGTACCGAACCAAAGCATTAACACAGTGAATACATGAACTCCTCAAACTACGATCATCACCGGGAGAGGTCCCGATTATTGTCACTTCGGGGTTGCCGGATCATAACATATAGTAGGTGACTATAGACTTGCAAGATAGGATCAAGAACTCACATATATTCATGAAAACATAATAGGTTCAGTTCTGAAATCATGGCACTTGGGCCCTAGTGACAAGCATTAAACATAACAAAGTCATAGCAACATCAATCTTAGAACATAGTGGATACTAGGGATCAAACCCTAACAAAACTAACTCGATTACATGATAAATCTCATCCAACCCATCACCGTCCAGCAAGCCTACGATGGAATTACTCACGCACGGCGGTGAGCATCATGAAATTGGTGATGGAGGATGGTTGATGATGACGACGGCGATGGATTCCCCTCTCCGGAGCCCCGAACGGACTCCAGATCAGCCCTCCCGAGAGGTTTTAGGGCTTGGCGGCGGCTCCGTGTCGTAAAACACGATGAATCCTTCTCTCTGATTTTTTTCTCCCCGAACACGAATATATGGAGTTGGAGTTGAGGTCGGTGGAGCGTCAGGGGGCCCACGAGGCAGGGGGTGAGCCCTCCACCCTCGTGGACAGGTGGAGGCCCCCTGACATGGATTCTTCTTCCAGTATTTTTTATATTTTCCAAAAAAAAAAGTTCCGTGGAGTTTCAGCTCATTCCGAGAACTTTTGTTTCTGCACATAAATAACACCATGGAAAGTCTGCTGAAAACAGCGTCAGTCCGGGTTAGTTCCATTCAAATCATGCAAGTTAGAGTCCAAAAGAAGGGCAAAAGTGTTTGGAAAAGTAGATACGACGGAGACGTATCACCGGCGAAGTGGGAAAACATCCGGGAAAGTATTCCCGAAGTTTGGCATTTTCGGACAAATGAAATGGAGGGGGACGGTTCCATGTTCGCTATGATAGGGGCACGTGATAGATGAACGGGGTGCATATTCGGAATCGTCATATGTTTCTGAGCAACTTCCATGTACAAAGTATTTTCATCCGAGATACCATGTACAAATCGTTATATATATATGGCAACTTTGATGTACTATTTTATTTATTTTAAAATTATTTTTTTAAAACGTGTCACAGGGGCGGCCCCACTGTCAATGGCCTAGAGGGCCAAACGGGCATGGTTACGGGCGTGGGTGCCGGGCGTCCGACGGGGTGAAACGGGCGCGCGGCGGTTCACCGACCAGAGGTGGCGCGGTGAGGTCGGGCCGGCGAGCGGGCGGCGGCGGGCAAGCTGAAGAGCAGGGGCAATTGCGGCGGGGGCGCAAGGGGAGGTGCGGCGAGGGAGCTGTGGCGAGCGAACGGTGGCGTGGCGGGGCGCGGCGCGGGGCTGCGAGCAAGCGGAGGCACTGGGCACGGGCGGCTGCCACAGGAGCGCAGGCAACAACGAGCCTCGGCAAGGGGGAACGACGGTCGTGCGGGAGCGAGGGCAGGGGAGAGGAGGAGACGGGGTGGCCGCGTGCCTCATCGGTGTTAGGCGAGAAGAGGGCGGCGAGGCGTGATGTAGCGGCTCGGGGTAGAGGCAGGGAGGCGTCCGGCGGCGGGGTGGGGGGCCGACGACGTCATGCGGCGGTGAGTGGCGTTGGGATCGATGCCCCGATCCAGAAGGGTATCGAGGGAGTGGGGGTAGTGCGAGGGCATTGGGGGGTTGCGGCTAGGGTTTCATTCGGGGTGGGGGTAGTTGTAGACGGGGTGGGCCGGCCTGCTGGCCTGGTGGCCCAATTGGGTCGAACGGCTCAAGGGGAGGGGTTTCGTGTCCTCTATTTGTTTTTTTTTCTGTTTTTGCTTTTTCTCTTTTATTTTATTTTTTCTGTTTATATTTTATTTCTATTTATTATAGTTTTATAAAATATAAAAGTAGTCCCTAATTTAGTGTTAATAAATCTGCTAGTGCCCCATTAATTTTGGGCAACTAAATAAAATAGTTTAATATTTTATAAAATACAAAAGACATTTAATTAAATTTTTGTTCTAGTTTTAATCATTTTAGTGTATTTAAATATTTTATTAAAATGTGTATTCTCCACCATAATTACTTATGATTTATTTTCACATCCAGAACATTTTAGTTTTAATGTTTGGTAACTTTTATTGTTTGACTTGATTTTGAATTTGAATTCGAACGGGGTTTGAATCATCGCGAGATTAACAACAGTGATCGAGGTGACGTGGCGTCATTAGTAGAGGGTTACTGTAGCTTAATTACCTGGGCATTACAGTTTCGTAACTGAGTCGTTGTTGCAATTTCTCCCACCGCAACAACTGGATCTGAATCTGGATCCCCACGAGAGCAGTGGCCACCCGTGCTCTTCCCAAGCTCCCCATCATGCGATGCCTCCTTTCGCTGCTTTGACCGCCAGCACCGACGCTCACCGCCGGCAGCATGCCAACGAAGTTGCCAACGTGGGCGCCGTCGCTACCGCCCACCTCCCCCATGAACTCAGTCGTCATGGTGCGCGCGAATCAAGCTGCATCAGCCGTCCTAGGGAAGCATCGGTAACCGTGTCCACCACTAGGAGTTGCGTCGATTGTTGTCTCGCCATCCCGAGGAAGCATACGCCTTTCCTTTGGCCGACGTGGTCGCTGCTTGCTGCTCGCTATAGCGAATTTCTGCAACAAGGTCTCCGTTGCAAAAAAAACTGTAATAAGACCTCTGTTACAAAACAAATTAAATTTCAACGAGACCTATGTTGCCAAAAAATTGCAACAAGACATCTGCTGTAAAAAAATATGTAATAAGACATATCTTGCAAAAAAAACTGTAACTTGACCTATGTTGCAAAATTTTCCACAACATAACCCATGTAGCGGAAATTTTTCGGCAACACGACATAGTTGCAGTGGTAGAAGGTGACCCTCAACTATTCAATCTGTCAGATCTGACGGCTCGCGAGGCATCCGCTGGCCGACGCGTAGCAGCGCCCTTTCTTAAATGCGTCAACTTTTCTCGAATCCATTATATTGTTTTAAAATTGATTATCCTTTTACAAAATTAGTGGATTTTTTAAAAAAAATTGATAAACTTCTTTCCAAATTCGATTAACCTTTTTCAATTTGATGAATTTTTCAATTTCGGTGATCTTTTTTTCAAATTCGATGAACTTTTTCAAAATCAATTAACTTTTTTACATTTTAGGTGAACATTTTTAAAAATTGATTCTTTTTTTCAAATCCGACGACCTTATTTCAATTTGATGAACTTTCTTTTCAAATTCAGTGAGTTTTTTTTAAATTTCATGATATGTTTCAAATTTGATGAACTCATTTCCAAAATAAACTAACTTATTTTTCTCAAATTCGACATACTTTCTTTTTATTGTCGATGGACTTTTTTTAAATTTGTGAACATTTTTCAAAATCGATGAACTTTTCTTCAAACTTGACGAATTTTTTTCATTTTTCCATGAAATTTTTTTCAAAATCGATGAAAAATTTCAAGTTTGTCAACTTTTCTTCTAATATTATGAACCTTTTGAAATTCACAAAATTTTCAAATAATTCAAAATTCTAAGTGCGAAAGTAGACGGTGTTGTGCAAGAAATATCGCGGCCATGATCGTTCTTATATCATTGGTGCTATTATCGATCACTAGAGTCGAGTGATTGTAGTGGTTTGCCAAACTTGTATCTGTGAATGCTATGGTGTAGGTTTGAACCCTGGAGAGCTCAACGCTATGCGTTCGTGGGCCGGCCCAACTAGGTGTTGTAGTGAGCGCCAGTTGGCCTCCTCGGCGCTAAAGGCGCATAATAGGAGCTCCCAGAGCGACTCATTGACTCGGTGAAATCACTGATTAAGAGGACTTTTTGCAAAGGCCGTTCCCACACCCCACATTGCGATAACTTGGGAGTTTTTCTTTTTTCATAGATTCGTTTGTTCAAAACTTTTTGAGTGGTTTTTTCGTGCTTAGTATTGATGCGTTGTGCGTTCGTGGGCTGGCCCAACTAGGTGTTGTAGTGAGCGCCAGTTGGCCTCCTCGGCGCTAAAGGCGGGTAATAGGAGCTCCCAGAGCGACTCATTGACTCGGCGAAATAACTGATTAAGAGGACTTTTTGCAAAGGCCGTTCCCACCCACCACATTGCGATAACTTGGGAGTTTTACTTTTTTCGTAGATTCGTTTGATCAAAACATTTTATCTTTTAAACCATACTTTCAAATCTTGAACTGTTTTAACCGTTGGATTCCTCGCATCGAGATCTTTGAAACTAGATCTCGGGTTGATAGGTTTCAACAGACTTTTTCACGAAAAAACAGGACTAAGAAAATCAAATCGGAAGCACCTTTTTCACTTTTGTTTCCTTCTCCGAAACAGACATGGCACCTCTCGCGGAAGCAAATATGTGCCTCTTGCGGAAGAAAAGAGAGAAAATGCATTTTTTTAAGAGGCATAGTTGTGTCTCTCACGAAAACAAATCTGTTCCTCCATGAGAAGAAAATTTGTGCCTCTCACGGAAAAAACACACATTTTTTCTTTTCCGAGAGGCACGCAGAAGTAAATTAGTGTCTCCATGAGAAGAAAATCCATGCCTGTATGGAAGAAACAGAAATGTGTTTTTTCCTTTTCTGAGAGGCAGTGTTGTGCCTCTCGCGAAAGAAAAAAAATAGTTTTTTTTATCTTTTCTAAGAGGCATGGAAGCAAATTTCTGTCTCCACGAGAAGTAAATTAGTGTCTCTAGAGAAAGAAAAAAACACATTTGTAGCTCCACCCTTGCGACAGCCAACCCTAGATGGGACGCACCCCTTGGGGCTCCCTCCTCGTCCAAGTTAGCCACCTCTCCTCACTATTATAAATATAGGGGAGGGTAGCCCCTAAGGACACACAATTTTTGGTGCCTCGTGGTTGCGCCCTTCCCCTCTCTCTCTCCCTCCCTCCCTCCTCTCTCTCTCTCTCTCTCTCTTAGATTTGTCATAGAGTGAACGCTACTTGTGAGCTGCGTTGGGATTTCTCCGAAGAGGGGGGATGATGCAGTACAATTGAGATAAGTATTTTCCTCAGTTAAGAAGCAAGGTTATCAATCCAGTAGGAGAACCAAGCAACACTATGTAAGTAGTACATGCACACAAGATAACAAATCCTTGCACCCAACACGAACAAGGGGTTGTCAATCCCTTGGTGGTTAATTGCAAGATTAAATTGTATGGTGATAGATAAATGTTGGAAATATGCCCTAGAGGCAATAATAAAAGCATTATTATTATATTTCCTTGTTCATGATAATTGTCTTTTATTCATGCTATAATTGTGTTATCCGGAAATCGTAATACATGTGTGAATACATAGACACCAATATGTCCCTAGTGAGCCTCTAGTTGACTAGCTCGTTGATCAACTGATAGTCATGGTTTCCTAACTATGGACATTGGATGTCATTGATAACGAGATCACATCATTAGGAGATGATGTGATGGACAAGACCCAATCCTAAGCATAAGCACAAGATCGTATAATTCCTTTGCTAGAGCTTTTCCAATGTCAAGTATCTTTTCCTTAGACCATGAGATCGTGTAACTCCCGGATACCGTAGGAGTGCTTTGGGTGTGCCAAACGTCACAACGTAACTGGGTGACTATAAAGGTATACTACGGGTATCTCCGAAAGTGTCTGTTTGGTTGACACAGATCGAGACTGGGATTTGTCACTCCGTATGACGGAGAGGTATCACCGGGCCCACTCAGTAATGCATCATCATAATGAGCTCAATGTGATCAAAGTGTTTGATCACGGGATCATGCATTACGGTACGAGTAAAGTGACTTGCCGGTAACGAGATTGAACGAGGTATTGGGATACCGACGATCGAATCTCGGGCAAGTAAAATACCGATTGACAAAGGGAATTGAATACGGGATTGATTGAATCCTCGACATCGTGGTTCATCCGATGAGATCATCGAGGAGTATGTGGGAGCCAACATGGGTATCCAGATACCGCTGTTGGTTATTGTCCAGAGAGGTGTCTCGGTCATGTCTGCATGTCTCCCGAACCCGTAGGGTCTACACACTTAAGGTTCGGTGATGCTAGGGTTGTAGATATATGAGCATGCAGTAATACGAAAGTTGTTCGGAGTCCCAGATGAGATCTCGGACATCACGAGGAGTTCCGGAATGGTCCGGAGGTGAAGAATTATATATAGGAAGTGTAGTTTCGGCCATCGGGAGTGATTCGGGGGTCACCGGTATTGTACCGGGACCACCAGATGGGTCCCGGGGGGTCCACCGGGTGGGGCCACCCATCCCGGAGGGCCCCATGGGCTGAAGTGGGAGGGGGGACCAGCCCTTAGTGGGCTGGTGCGCCCCCCAAGGCCCACCCCCTGCGCCTAGGGTTGGAACCCTAGGGTGGGGGGCGCCCCACTTGCCTTGGGGGGTACTCCACCCCCCCTGGCCGCCGCCCCCTCTGGAGATGGGATCTCCAGGGTCGGCGCCCCCCCAGGGGGCCTATATAAAGGGGGGAGGGAGGGGCAGCCGCACGCTTGACCCCTGGCGCCTCCCTCTCCCCTGTCACACCTCTCCCTCTCGCGCAGACGCTCGGCGAAGCCCTGCTGCACGTGACAACTGCATCCACCACCACGCCGTCGTGCTGCTGGATCTCCATCAACCTCTCCTTCCCCCTTGCTGGATCAAGAAGGAGGAGACGTCATCCGCTCCGTACATGTGTTGAACGCGGAGGTGCCGTCCATTCGGCGCTTGGTCATCGGTGATTTGGATCACGGCGAGTACGACTCCATCATCCACGTTCTAGTGAACGCTTCCGCTCGCGATCTACAAAGGTATGTAGATGCATCTGAATACTCGTTGCTAGATGAACTCATAGATGGATCTTGGTGAAACCGTAGGAAAATTTTTGTTTTCTGCAACGTTCCCCAACAGTGGCATCATGAGCTAGGTCTATGTGTAGTTCTTTTTGCACGAGTAGAAAACAATTGTTGTGGGCGTAGATGTTGTCAACTTTCTTGCCGCTACTAGTCTTATTTTGCTTCAGCGGTATTGTGGGATGAAGCGGCCCGGACCAACCTTACACGTACGCTTACGTGAGACCGGTTCCACCGACTGACATGCACTAGTTGCATAAGGTGGCTGGCGGGTGTCTGTCTCTCCCACTTTAGTTGGAGCGGATTCGACGAAAAGGGTCCTTATGAAGGGTAAATAGAAGTTGACAAATCACGTTGTGACTTTTACGTAGGTAAGAAAACGTTCTTGCTAGAACCCTAATGCAGCCACGTAAAACTTGCAACAACAATTAGAGGACGTCTAACTTGTTTTTACAGCAAGTGCTTTGTGATATGATATGGCCAAGGTTGTGATGAATGATGAATGATATGTATGTGATGTATGAGATCATGTTCATGTAATAGGAATCACGACTTGCATGTCGATGAGTATGACAACCGGCAGGAGCCATAAGAGTTGTCATTATTTTTTATGACCTGCGTGTCAATGGAAACGCCATGTAAATTATTTTACTTTATTGCTAAACGTGTTAGCCATAGTAGTAGAAGTAATAGTTGGCGAGCAACTTCATGGAGACACGATGATGGAGATCATGATGATGGAGATCATGGTGTCATGCCGGTGACAAGATGATCATGGAGCCCCAAGATGGAGATCAAAGGAGCTATATGATATTGGCCATATCATGTCACTATTATTATTTGATTGCATGTGATGTTTATCATGTTTTGCATCTTGTTTACTTAGAACGACGGTAGTAAATAAGATGATCCCTCATAATAAATTTCAAGAAAGTGTTCCCCCTAACTGTGCGCCGTTGCGACAGTTCGTTGTTTCGAAGCACCACGTGATGATCGGGTGTGATAGATTCCAACGTTCACATACAACGGGTGTAAGACAGATTTACACATGCAAACACTTAGGTTGACTTGACGAGCCTAGCATGTACAGACATGGCCTCGGAACACAAGAGACCGAAAGGTCGAACATGAGTCCTATGGAAGATACGATCAACATGGAGATGTTCACCGATGATGACTAGTCCGTCTCACGTGATGATCGGACACGGCCTAGTCGAGTCGGATCATGTTTCACTTAGATGACTAGAGGGATGTCTAATCTGAGTGGGAGTTCATTATATAATTTGATTAGATGAACTTAATTATCATGAACTTAGTCTAAATAAACTTTGCAATATGTCTTGTAGATCAAATGGCCCAAGCTAATGTCAACATGAACTTCAACGCGTTCCTAGAGAAAACCAAGCTGAAAGACGATGGCAGCAACTATACGGACTGGGTCCGAAACCTGAGGATCATCCTCATAGCTGCGAGGAAACAATATGTCCTAGAAACACCGCTAGGTGAAGCACCCATCCCAGAGAACCAAGACATTATGAATGCTTGGCAGTCTCGTGCTGATGATTACTCCCTCGTTCAATGCGGCATGCTTTACAGCTTAGAACCGGGGCTCCAAAAGCGTTTTGAGCATCACGGAGCATATGAGATGTTCGAGGAGCTGAAACTGGTTTTCCAAGCTCATGCCCGGGTCGAGAGATATGAAGTCTCCGACAAGTTCTACAGTTGTAAGATGGAGGAAAACAGTTATGTCAGTGAACACATACTCAAGATGTCTGGGTTGCACAACCGCTTGACTCAGCTGGAGATTAACCTCCCAGACGAGGCGGTCATTGACAGAATCCTCCAGTCGCTCCCACCTAGCTACAAGAGCTTTGTGATGAACTACAATATGCAGGGGATGGTAAAGACCATTCCTGAGGTATTTGCTATGCTAAAATCAGCAGAGGTTGAAATCAAAAAGGAACATCAAGTGTTGATGGTCAATAAAACCACCAAGTTCAAGAAAGGCAAGGGTAAGAAGAACTTCAAGAAGGATAGCAAGGATGTTGCCGCGCCCGGTAAGCCAGTTGCCGGGAAGAAGTCAAAGCATGGACCCAAGCCTGAGACTGAGTGCTTTTATTGCAAAGGGAAGGGCCACTGGAAGCGGAACTGCCCCAAATACTTAGCGGACAAGAAGGCCGGCAACACTAAAGGTATATGTGATATACATGTAATTGATGTGTACCTTACCAGTGCTCGTAGTAGCTCCTGGGTATTTGATACCGGTGTCGTTGCTCATATTTGTAACTCAAAACAGGAGCTGCGGAATAAGCGGAGACTGGCGAAGGACGAGGTGACGATGCACGTCGGGAATGGTTCCAAGGTCGATGTGATCACCGTCGGCACGCTACCTCTACATTTACCTACGGGATTAGTTTTAAACCTCAATAATTGTTATTTAGTGCCAAGTTTGAGCATGAACATTGTATCTGGATCTCGTTTAATGCGAGATGGCTATTCATTTAAATCCGAGAATAATGGTTGTTCTATTTATATGAGTGATATGTTTTATGGTCATGCTCCGATGGTCAATGGTTTATTCTTAATGAATCTCGTGCGTGATAAATCATTGCACTGTAGTTTGAATCCCTGTGCAGAATGAAATTTATGTTCAATGAAATCCTATTAACCCAATGCCATAATCCAAGATAATCTACCGAATTGCATTATTGAACATGAGAACTTATTCTTGGAATATGTCAAAAAGGAGATCAGACTCCATCAAGAATAGGTTATTTAGAAAATAAATGACATGTCAATTGCAATAAAAAAATCTCCAAAGCACGTTTGACATGTCAATTTGGCTGTCACAAATGCCAAATAAATTACAGACGATAAAGAAAACATAATGTAGCTAGAGAAAAATGGACTTGAAGGAACTACATGACAGTAAATAGGAAAGAAGATAGTTTAGTCGGCAAGGCACATACAATCGCACCAACAGGAAAGAAATCCATCTCCATCGATCAAAGTTGTTCTTCTTCTGTCGAGATACGACGAGCGAGCTATCTTTGAAAGAGCTACTTGAGAGTAAATAAGAAAGAAGATAGTTTAGTTGGCATACAATCGCAACAACAGGAAAGAAATCCATCTCCATCGATCAAAGTTGTTCTTCTTCTGTCGAGATACTACGAGCGAGCTATCTGTATGTAGTGGAGTACACATACAGCGTAGTTAGTGCAGAGATGCCCTCATGCCCATCGTTTATCAATCGACTCAAAAGAAAAGGTTCTGACCAAGCAAGCATGAGAACCCCAACCTCTCAGTCCACAAAAGAGCTATATAGCCTACAACATATTCTTGCTACGCAGTGCGCCCCAAACATTGACCTTTTTCATCAGAGAATGAACTTGTACTCTGGTAAGAGATTAATCACATCCACAAGTCAGTTTTATTCCGTGGAATTCAATGGCAACCTGCTGCCTCGATTTGCAATAATTCAGTTTCTTGTAGACATACCTTGTTGACTTATTGCTTAAAAGTATATTCTGCAATGTCACAATAGCATCTGCCACGCAGGTATTTCTTCCTGTAGTACAAGAAACCATATGCCGGCGAGAAGCCAACTTCTTCAATCAATTTCACTAACTCATAAAAGGAGATATCTTCTCTGTCCATGAATCCTTCTAGAACTTTATGTTGTTGATTCTCATCTTGATAGGACAGGCAAATTTTCCAGCTTTCCACAGCCATCTACAATGACATAGACGTAAGGAGCATCAGCACCAAACCAACCTTACAGTGGCATGAAGTGAAAAGAAGGTTGACATGTTATTGTAACGATCTAGGATTTATTCATACAGAAATGGAGGGAAATATATCAGCCTTGTGCACTTTGTATGTTCAGTGTTTGCAGAGTGTACGCACAAGCACCTTGAGCACTTTACGTGATGTACAATGAATTTCAGAGTATATGAACTTTTAAAAAATCAGTACTAATCAGAGTACAAGATCTGGGGCCCCCAATTTTGCATCACTGCTGCATATATCAATACTAATCAGAGTACTAAGAATCTCATAGTACTAACATTATTGCAGAAGATGTATTATTAATTTCAGAGTGCAAGATCTAGTGCCCGGCCCCAACTCTTTATAAGTACTCCATATATCTTTCCTAATAGTAAAGCATGGACTGAGTGGATTATAGCCTAAAACCAGGAGATTAAAGACTGAAACGTTTAACCGCAAAGAAGGGGAAAAAGGCAGCCAACATGTCACAAATATCTTCAAGAGATGCAGAATATACATGCCAATGCGATAGGATTGTAGCACACACAACTTCAGAGGAATGAAGATATTCAGAGAACATGGTACTGTTTTGCCATGCAAGAATTCAGACTATAAATCATACTCGTACCAGTTTAGCACAATGACTAATGATATCAATCCACACTCCATTCTTATCCTAGATTCACCACTGGCTGATTCACCCAGATCTAACATCAAGGCGGCAAAGAAATTGGGCGGCGGTAGTGCAGCACTCCCACATGGCTTTCAGGGGGCGAGCAGACGAAGTCAGACGATGGCGGGCGCATCGCTCCCAACGAATCCAACGCAGGAGCGGCGTCATGGCGTGGATCTGGAGCAAAACGCGATGGCGGCGAAGCTTCTCTACCATGGCGGCTCGACTGGGTTCCTGCGCTGGAAGGGGAGAGAGAGACGAGGGAGGAGATAGACAGGAGAAGATAAGAAGGAAGAGGAAGGAGGAAAGGGAGGGAGAAGGCAGGGAAGAGGGCGGCGGTCGCGAAGCTATACTGCCATGGCGGCTCGGCTGAGTTCCTGCGTGGAGGGAGGAGAGAGACGGGAGAAGAAGAGGAGCAGGGAGAGGGAGGAAGGGGAGTGGAGAAGGTATAGAATGATAGAAGAGGGCGGCAGCGCGAGGTTATCGGCGGCAGTTGGGCTCGCCGGCCGGAGGCGAGAGGAAGGTGGCGGAGATGGCATCCCAAGGAAGAGCTCGGCCTTTCCTCGCTCGCTCGGGCGCAGCGGCGGCTGCTGGCTGTAGCGGGCACATGCTCCCATTTTTTAGAAGAAACATTTTTTATTTCACTTTTGTTTAGGGGAAAGCACTCTTTATTTGACGGGCACGGGATGTCCTATGATTCAGCCCATCCAGTTTACTATTCTCTTTATTGGGCCAGCTTTTGGTACTATAAAAAAATCTTTATTGATTAATAGTACCATCTATTCCTAAAAAGAAAATTAGTAGTACCACCCCGCAAATATACACAGGATCTCACTAATTTATATATGGCCTCAAATAGACAACCAACAAGCCTCTTCGAAAATAATAAAAAACTGCGGGTGAGGTGTAGCTATAATCTGGCAATGACGGAAATAAACAAAACAAAGGATGAGGTGTGGGTATAATCCGACAATGACAAACATATGCAAGTCAGTGGCTAGGTTAGTAAAATCTTGAACCACGTGTTATATTTTTTTCCCGTTGCAACGCACGGGCCCTTTTGCTAGTCTCTCCTTAATAATAAAGCACGGATTGAGTCTGTCGGGTTCACCGTCGCGGCAGCTTTTCAAAAAAGCCCCTACTGTTTTCTGTATTCAACTCGCAGTCCAATTTCAAGTGGACTTGACAAAACGTTTCGTTTTTGCACAAAACTCTCTGTTGTTTGGTATATTCAACCCGCGGTCCTTTTTACAGTGGTTGGGCACATGGATCCATCCTCCTTCGCGCACCGGCGGGGGCGGTCATCGTCGGCTCCGCCAAGCGCCTGCTCGCCCTCGACAGGGCAATGAGAGAGGCGGAGCGGCCGGCGGGCGGGACAGCCCCACGGAACACGCCGAGCGGAGCACCGCGGCCGACATGGACATCGATTCCGGCGGAGACCATGCGGGCAGGGATCCGGGCGCCAAAAGGAGGCGCGGAGGCGGCAGCGGCCACGATGCGCACGTCGTGGTCCACAGGCCGGAGAAGCGCCGGATCCGCGCGTGGAGGGTGCGCCAGTACCGGTCCCTGGTGGCCGAGGCCAAGGCGGCGGCGAGGAGGGCCAGAATCCGGACGGTGAGGAAGAGGACGGTCGCTTGGAAGAGCGTCCAACGGCAATTCGCGCGCGCGCCACCCTGAGCTGCGACGGCCTGCACAAATGGAGCCCCGGCGGCGGAGGAGGAGCTGCTTAGCAATATTAAAGATCCGCTGGTAATTAAACCAACTCAATCCTCATGCTAATTAGGGAAGAGGATTAGCACCCTAGCATTTTGTTTTCCTACTCGATTAGACAGTGCTCCTTGATCTGAATGACATGGGAGCTTAGCTCAATTAGGTTGGCCTTTGTGATGTTATCCAATTGCGTGTAGAAATCCCATCTTTATGCTCTGAAAAACTTACTACTGACACTCTGAAAGACAGCAGTATATATTAGTGTTCTTAGATTATTGCGCACTTGAGCATTTGTGCTCTAAGTTGATTTACCAGATGACAGCATCAGTCTCGGCTGATTTTGCAGCTTCATTCATGCCTTCCACTGGGCATTGATCTGTCTCCAGTCTCCGCTGCATTTCACTAGCAGCAGTTTTCGCCTTGTGAGGTCTGAGCTATCAAATATTCGAATGCCTTAACTTTTCTGGCTAATCCAATAGCCTAGGAGTATCACCATGTTTACACATTTAGAAGATTTTTGCAGTTAGACGATTCCGAGAGAGCAAAGAGTGAGTTGAGAGGGATGGAGAGAGCACAGAAGGGAAGGACAAAGGAATAGGGAGGCGCGGCGGTGGTTGGTTCTCGGGCGGCACTGGATCAGGCACCGGCGCAGAACTCCTGCTCGGGGACGCGAAGATCCAGGGAGACACTCTCCCATTCAGTTAACCTTACTATCGGTTCCTAGGTGCAGCCCCGGCCGCCATCGCCTGAACAGCACGGACGCGTGCTTCTCCCCAGGCAGGGCCATGCCGCTGCAGATGAAACTGAATCCCCTTCCGAGCCGGCGGACATGACATGGTAAGAACGCTCACGCAGAGATTGAGTTTTGTCACACAGAGATTCAGTTTTGGATGGATGGCTGTTCTTGTTTAGTCTCTCTGTTTTTCTCTTGTGCCTTGGTCATTCAGGTTGGTTTCACGGGATTGACTCGGCTACCTACAGAAGTGCCACCAATCTGAACCAAGCTGTTGCGTCAAGGTGAGATATCAATTCCGTTCTTGACCACTGCCACCCTGTTTAGTACTCTTATTATTGATCTGATTTCTCTCTTGTTGATGCAACCTGCTCACTTCACGTGAAGGCATGTAGGTTGATTCATATGATTCTTCAGCGGCAGCAAGTTTTTCATGTACATTCCTTCCTATAAGCGACGGGCGCGACACGCACCTCCAACCAACGCTTTCCCCGGTGATCCCCGGCCACGAGCACGTCTATCCCCTACAAGCCGCTACCGGTGCTCCCTCTCTGCTGGATGCGGCAAGGTCATGCGAGTGTTCTGTAGCTCGGCGCTGCACCATGGGCACAGGATCGTCGCCCTCATGGCCACAGCCGCAAACTTCATGTCTGGCCTGCTTATCCTCACCACTTTCAGAATCCGAGGCAGTGCGTGACTGGTGACCAGTGTCCGACTTTGATCGTCGACGCTGATGATGGATTCAAGCACTCCACCATATTCTTGGTACAGCACCACTGGGGACTTAGCAAAACTGCTTTTTAGCCATTAACATCCAAGTCCTAGATATTGTTATGGCATAAATTTTGACGGTTAGGATTTTAACAAGGTGCAGAGCTGTGTTAGGTTGAGATGACAGAGATAATAGTATGCTAAATGTGTAGACATAATTTGACAATTTTGCTGAAACATAGTACTCCCTTTAGTAAAAAAGATGTCCTGAATAAGCTCTAATATGACATCATGATTGTTACCATTTGTTCCAAAGAACAAGTGTAAGTTCTATAAAATAATTGACTGTTATTTTCAGATTTTCTCCTCGTACACTTTTAATAGCTCATGGTGTTTAGTGATCCTTTTTCCATATGCTTGTGATCTATTTTCAGGCTACATCATCAGGATTCACACCTCGTCAGATCCGAGATCCTTGATTTCCTGCTGTTTGGAAGGGATCCATTAGTCGTCGCCGCTGTTTAAGTTAGATGTAACACAATCTGTAAAGCTCCATTATTGCGATTCAGAGACTCCATCATGGAGTAATTTTTGCTGTACCTTCTAGGTTAATTTTTTATGTGGTCGGCATAACACCTAATTCATAATGAAGTACTTTTAAATAAGTTATAAGGTTTAAGAGAAATCTTATACCAATAAAGAAAATAATCAGGTTGGTCAAGGGGAGGGAATGTGTCTCCTCCACTATTACATTACATCCGATGCTATCTAATTAGATGCATGCTCCCTAGAATGCCTCATTTTTATTCTAATTTGCAAATTTAGGATTCTACCTACAAGACTTGCAGTCTTTGTATAAATTAAAATTAAGTAGGACAATGTTCTAGGTTTAAGAAAAAAAATAGGTTTAGGATAAAACTGTTCTAGATTTTGAGAAGATTGTTACATATCCATGGGAAAAATGTCCCAAGTTAGAAAATTAACTATCCATGTTTTCGGTTATTGGTTAATAAACTGGTCACAATAGTTTTTTATTTTTGAAGCAAGTTGGTCACAATAGTTAACCTAATAGATTCCCGGTCCTACATATGCCTCACATTAACACCAGGCAAAAAGTACGCATCATCGTGAGTGGAGAGCACAGTGCAGGAGGGACAAAAATAGCAAAGCCGCAAACTAAACAATGCAAATATTTCTTAGCCATTTTGCAAAGATGGTTTGGCTGAAAGCATAATGCTTCATGTTGAGAATAGTTGATGTGGGTCATAATTAAAGAATTACTCGTGTAATAGGCTATGCTTACGCGGTGCGATAAATTCTTTTTTCCCGATGCAACGCACGGGCATTTTTGCTAGTAATCTCTCCCTAATCTTACCTACTAATAAAGCAGCGACTGCTTCTGGTCGTCCGTCGTTAGGCTTTTTGCAAAAAAGCCCTTCTGTTTTCTGGAAATTATACCCGCAGCCCCTCTTTAAGTGATATCTAAAAAACGATTCGGTTATACAAATTAACCCCTGGATTTGCTAGATTTCAACCCGAGCTCCTTTCCTCTATCTTATCCAGACGCTCCCTCTCCCGCCGCGGCGGCGCAGGACTCACGCACGCCCTCCCCGCCGTTCCTCCCGCCGCCTGGCCGTCGCCGCCCCCCCCCCCTGCAGTGCTGCGCCTGAGCTTGGGGGCGCCGCCGCTATGTCCGCGCTGGTCCTGGATAATAGACGGCGGGCCTTCCTCGACCTTCAACCCCCTCGCTTCAACGATGGCGGAAACCTTCCATTGACCGCCCGATTCCGGCCAACTCTGGCGCCTTCCCTGGGATGCCGCTCACGGGAACAGATCCCTTCCCGCGCCCTACCAATTCGCCCTGCAGCCGGCCTTCGCCACTGACCCGGCGAGCCCCTTGGCCACCGAGGAAACAAGTTGCGCCGCCCATGAGCTCCTCTCATGGTTCCTCTATTCCCTCGCCCGCATCGGCCACGCGAGTAGGAGCACGCCGCCCTGCCGCCCCCGCCCTACCGGGCGCCGTCGGCCATGGACACGGCCTAGAACTACTGCTGCCCCTGCCCTGCCGTGCGCCGACGGCCATGGACCAGCCGCGTGAGTAGGACCACGCCACGGCGGCCGCGCATGGATGCGGTCGAGAACTGCTACCGTCCCTGAACTGCAGCCGCGCCGCGCCGCACCTGTCGTGCCCCCTGTCCTGGGCGTGATGCTGCTGCCGCTGGGGCGTGCTGCTGCTCACCTCTCCGGTCGCCGATGCCTCCCGCTCGGGCGGCGTCCCTTGCTGCGGGGAGGCACTGCCTGCATCCCAGTTGCTGCTCGTGTCGCCTCACAACCGCTACTGGACCCAAGGGAGCCGCCGGCTACGCGCGTCCGGGGGAGCGCCTGAGCAGCTCGCGTTCGAGCTGACGGCTGCGTGCACGCACGAGGGAGCAGCTACCCAGTGCAGCGGCATCAGCTAGCAACCTCTGAATTCTGTGATGCAGAATTCTAGAGGCAACTACATGTATATATTGTTCCTGAAAGCTTTCATTTGAAAGCTCATATGGTCAATTTTGTTCTTTCATTTGAAAGCTCATATGGTCAACTTTGGAGGCAACTACATGTATATATTGTTGATGTTACATGTAAACAAATTATGGCAAGCAGCACAAGTTTCTTTGTTTGTGAATTAAGCAGTCTGGTAGATTTGGAAAGGAGGAACAGGGTACTGAACTTTTATATATCAGCATAAGGTACATCCCAACTAAGCAGATTTGTTTTTCTGTTCTAAACAGGGTAATGAACTTGATAATTTTACCTTTCTATTCTGCATAATCCATCTAATCATAGTTACAAAGCATGGGAAGCCATCTCCTAGCTTACACGTCCTCTGAATCTCAAAAACATGCATCTGCTCTGAACTTTTTCACATTTGCTCTGCTGCTCCCAATTTGCAATTGATTTCAGGCAATCTGAACTTTTTCACATTTGCTCTGCTGCTCCCAATTTGCAATTGATTTCAGACAATCAAAAATGGAGTGGGGGGGGGGAGTAGATTTGTCATAGAAATACGACTGCTAGAATAGAATAATCTCTCCCTCTCTCTCAGTATACATGCACATATACACAAGCAAGCAAATAAAACTGCAAAACTTAAACTGAATGAATTAAAAGACCGTAAGATTCTGATAAATAACCTTTTTTTTACAATTGACAGGGGGCCAAGGAGCAAGGTGTGCATAGAATACGTGACATACAGACTTTTTTTCGAGTTAGAAGTACGTGACATACAAACTAAAAATCAAAAGTATAAGACTATCATAGTTTTGAACTCTGAGCTGGCAGATCTTTTTTACCTGATGCGTGATCATTATGTGAAGTACGACAATAATAATGACAACATCAGGCCATCTGAGAGTCGGGGGTGGAACTTCCCTGGAGTTATTCTCGCTTAAATCTTACTACATCCTTTTATTCACATTTCCTACTGTGTAGTTGGTGACAGCAAGGAATTGTTATTCACTTGAGAAAATAAAGATTAAATCGATGATGCTCTCAGAAGTAAAATGATTGCTCTTAGAAGTAAAATGACTTTCTGAGTTAAGTAGTGACTTTCCGAGAACCAATAGAGAACCTATTTGAAACCTTTCACATGTCTGTCATAATGATCTTTTCATTTTTCTTTGTATATTAAACTACAGAATATTATTCTGCATTATTTTCAGCCGTTACTTTTTTCTATTTGCCTTATGAATGTTTGGTTATCTCTCAAAAATAGGCCCAACAATCTCTTTTGGGGACATCTTATCACCACATATATGATCTTATAGAACTAGATCGAGAACTAGAATCCCCAAAGGGTCATATATGTTTGATGTGCGTGAGAATATGGTGTATCTATAACACCATTCATTTTGAACCACTGAAATAGTAAAATTTGTTTGATTGGTAAATAAATTTTCAGTTTTCTAAACAAAATTTTTTGAGCACAAGGTTTCTAAACACATTTTTATAGATCAGATTTACATTGGTTCAGCACTAAAGCTCTCCAAAGCTTCATATTTTGCACACAAAAACTCCTAAATCGAGAGGAGATATGCATCCATTGTATGAGTAGCCTCTACAATCAGCCAACTGAACGATGTGGCAGCTCACGTAAACAAATGGGTTAATATCGTAGGCGGACTGTTCGGTGCCCCCTAAAGTGCCAACTCCTTCAGGTCCATATTGCCCATTAAAGTCGGACACAACAGAGCAAATATCTTCCTTGCCTTTCTACTTTGGTGTAGGTGCAGCATCTAATAGGAATTTATCTCTACAAGTTTCATCAGCAAATTGCTGGTCTTCATGGATAAGTAGATCTGATTCTTCTAATGAAGCATTTCATAGCGTTCTAAACCAGTTTCTGACTAATTATAATCATCCTATCAGCAGAGCTCTCCTTACAAACTTTCTTCTTATCTGAAGACAAGGGATCATCAAGAGAACAATTTTATTTCCTAGCTCTAGCACCCCTCTGCTGATTTCTTTGATTCGTTCTTGTCCGTACCACCCCGATGGTATTTCCCCCTGGAATGCCTTAAACTTATATGGGAATGCAAAGGTGAATGGTGAGAATTTTTATCTCTAAAATGTTTTGATTCATCTTCTCTATATTTCTGTGTTGCAAGAAGAATAATCAGTGTCATACTCCATGACATCAGATGCCTAGATTTCTTGTGATTACTCATTGTCAATATCCAGCATTTCATCTTCAAATATAGATGAACCCTTTTTACAGACATTTCTTCTTGCGATTACCCATTGTCAATATACAGATGAATGACAACAACATAAGTATCTGCATTCTTATCTTCCATTGCGTCCTTTACAAACGTTTCATCTTTAGAACCTCTATCAGATCTTTTTTATGGGCGTCAGCGCTATGCGTCCGTCACTGCATGTTCATCGATGGGTCATCTATAAGATCTTTTTTTTGTCATCCCGCATCTCTGATTGTAAGATTCAGAAGACTTTTGGAAGGTTTGGTGTTACGTAATGTTGTTTTTGTTTCTCAAATATTTCTGTCGTTGGTCTGTCCCTACTTCTACAACTCTGAAATTTTAGTTAGATGCCACGGTTGTCAAAAGAATTCAAACTGCATCCTTTAATATTTTCAGCAAAGATTATTCATAGCCCCCATAATTATGTGTCTTTTGTCATGGACGATCTTTTTTGCAGGGACGTTATGGATGATCTTCAAGGGTATGTATTTTGACAAAATTATTGTTTATCCCCGTTGCAACGCACGGGCATGTTTTCTAGTAATAATAAAGCACAGAGTGAGTCGGTCGGGTTCACCGTCGCGGCGTTTTTGCAAAAACCTCCCTGTGATTTTTAGTTATTAACCCGCAGTCCACCCGTGGAAAAAACGTTTCGGATTTCTGCCCCACGCGTGGACACGCTTGACAAAAGAACCCACCCTTGAGTCAAGCGACCGCGCCTCGCACCCCCATCTGGATCCGCCGCCTCCCCGCCGCCGGCCCGCATCGCCCGCCGCGCCCTCCTCCCCGTGTCGTCCGAGTCCTCCGCGTGCAGTTTGCCGACGCCGAGGCCCAGGCCGCCGCGCTCCGGGCTCGTGCCGGCCGTCTCGAGCGCGTGCCGCCGACCGCGACGAGCTGCTCGGCACACTCGGCGCCGCCACGGGCAACGGGTGGTAGGACGAGGAGAGGAAGGTGGAGAGCTGGTAGGAGGAGGAGCGGAAGGTGGAGGCGGCAGAGGAGCCAGCAGGAGTAGGAGAGAGAGGTGGAGGCGGCGGAGGAGGGGACGGGGATGACGGGGACAGATCGGACTACACGCCGGAGGACGAGGGCATCACACCGCCTACCGATTCCTTCCTCCTCGCGTCCCGGTTACATGGTCGTCGCTGCGGTCGCCCAGTATTGACCGACTTGCCCCGATTAGCTCTTGGATACGCGGACGACCGGATGTGCTCCAGCGCGGCTGCCTACGGGCTGCTCCCACGGTTCGTCCTTTCCTCATGGTCATGGAGCTATCTCTTATTAGATCTGATTGTATCCCTGTTTATGGTGATTGGGTTGGTGTAGATGAATCGACAACTAAGCTCGGGACATGATATGGTGCTCGGTGTAGGTGGCCATGGTGGACCTGAAGCTGGCTGAGATAAGCGACGGGGTCAGTGTTGAGCTCCTCCCGTTCTCATTAACCAAATAGTGCAGACTGTGGCTGCATGACTGGTGTATATATCCACTTGGATGACCAAAATCAAACTGATAGCAAGAACCAGATATAGTGCTAAGTTATAGTTCGTCAACCGATCCATATTAGTTCACAGATCATCACAACAAATCTGTACATTCAGAATGACCACCAAAATCCAGCAGTACAATTAACTAGATTGGAAGAATTTATTTGATCAATATGTGCACATGAAACAATAAATTAACCCGTGTGAACTATATTTGAGTTAAGAAAAAACTGTTCGATATTCTTTTTGTGCTGCAGATCGAGCGGCGGCGCTCCCGGACGACGGCGGCGAGCACATGTCGGACGAGAGGAGCAGGAGGGGAGGCGCGGAGGCAGGGCCATATGCGTCGGACGCGCGCGTTCGCCCGCAGTCAACGCGGACACAGCGGCCGTCCATGGCGGCTCGGGTCGATGTAGGAGGACGAGGGGAGGACCTCGCGAGGCCCGGCACCGGTAATGGAGCGGAGGCGGCTGGATCTGGCGATTCTGGAGGGGCTGGCGACGAGCGGCTCCATGGGTGGCGACCTGCGGGGTTCAAGCGGCGGCTGCCATGAAGGTTTGTCAGATATACTTCCATTTTATGCATGGGTTGATCCCTCCCCTAGATACTGTCAAGGTTTGCATTTCAATGGAGCATTGCATCATTTTGCTTTAATTATTTAAACTGCCTAAATGGTACAAGTTGATTGTAGGTATGACCGATCTGGTTCCCCCTTTTAATTTGTTGTTCTATACGAGGATGATGCAGATGCCTTTTGGTGTTTTGAGATGCTACTGAGAAGGATGGTAATTTGTATCCATGTCAAACTATACTGGCATATGTTAGGTTGGTATTTTTGCATGGCTTATAAATTCTGTTGCATCGCAGCGTGAAAATTTCCACCTCGAGGGACCGACAGGAGTTATGAAGCGGTTGGAAGCATTGTGGAAGATCATGGAATTGACAGATACGGAACTAATAAACTGGTAAGGATCAAACAGGCAAATGGCGTCCTAATTTTCTATTGGAAATTCACATGATATGGTTCTATGTTTGAGGCTTCAACAGACTGCGTATGCCTCAAGATTTGAGGTGTGAGTGTGCAACTTGATTTTCTGTGTTGTTACAGTTAATCGATAATGGATAAATCAAATTTTGGTATGTAGATTGGTAAAACTAATTAAGTTAAATTTTTCTTATTTATGGGTTATAATTTCTTACTCCAAAAGCAGATTTATGTATGTTAAATAGATTTTCATAAGGATATAATACTAGAAGTGTGGATGTTTGTCAATTTTCAGAGGGAAATAAGCAACAGAATACACATAAAAACATGGCTGCTTTGGGAAATTTTGGATGTTACCCATGCTCATGCATGATGGCACGAGGGGATAATGGAGGTAAATCAAAGCTCAATGCTGAATCCTTGGTACCTCCTCCATGTTATGTTAGGACAAGAAAACAACCCAAGGGGCACCAAACCATTTATGCTCAGCTAGCTTCAGATTTTTGTTTTTGCATAATTAAGATGACAAGTTTGCAGACATGCGATACTAGCTAGCTAATTTTAATCCCATTACAATGTTATAGATAGCTTCCTGAGCATACATGCGTCATTGCTCCATGTTTTTACACCAGCAAGTGGCACATTTTGAACTAACCTGGCCCTTTCGCCGGGCTGACAAAGTTGAGTTTTTTTTCCCAATTTTGCTGAGGAGTCTGCATATATATGCTGCGCGCGCGCCCTCTGCTCAGATACCGTCAAGGCTTCTCGACCTCAGTCAACAATCTGCCGAAGATAACGTGGCAGCCACCAACCTGTGGTTGCTCAGCGTGTGCTCCTTCTTCCGGTTACACAGCGACCACGACAAGATGACGGTTGTGGTCTTGGCATTTAGGATGGAGGCCTTCAACTGCATTTTCTCATGGACGAACTGACCAACGCAGCATTCCTTGCTTCAATTTCTTTGTCGTAGAAGCTGAAAGTATATGGTCTGAATTTATATTATAGAGTGTGTTTATGAGAACTGATTCAGAGTATGTTGGTCATTTGCGTTCTCAAGCTTTTTGTTGTATGATTTCTATGGGAGAGAATGATACACGAGCCAGTAATAATACAACTAAAGTTTGTGAACATATCATTACAAAATGGTTGGCTAGATAATGTACACATTGTACTATATATGATCATTTTCTTTGTAGCTATACAATTATTTAGAATACTGTACAATTTTATCTATAGCCCATTTTGTTAGGAATGATAGTAAAACGAGGAATGTTTTTCTACTTGTCGATCTTCTATCCCCTATCCACACTGTTTCACTCATGTTCCCACTTTCAAAGAACGGACGTGGATCTGTGGGGTCTTGAACATATTTTGATGTTTATTGGGGGCATTTAGATTTTTTTTTCTTCCGTTGCAACGCACGGGCATGTGTACTAGTAATAATAATAATATATATATAATAATAATAACAATAATAATATAAAGCACGGATTGACTCCGTGGGTTCACCGTCACAATACGCTTCTTCCCGTAATTTTACGCTTTCAGTTTGAACTTAAAACATATTCGAGGTGGTACTAAATTTTGTATCTATCTTATTCGCTATCGTCGCTGGCGTCCGCTTGGGCCTGACCACTTCCACGCTAGCACTGCTTTGGCCCATATCAACTAAGCTCTCTCCCGTCACGCCTGCAATCCTACGCGGACTAGAAGTCCTAATGCCATACGACCTCAAGTCCCACTGCCATACAACATGTTTTCTCTTCTCTCCTAAGTATGTCCCTCTACGGCCAAGATTCAATGAAAGAGGAAGGAGGAGATGCTTGTACCGTGGTCCTCGGCGGACCAGTAGCGGCCAGGGCCAGCACAACAACAACATCAGTAGCTGAATTGCGCTCGGAAATCATAAAGGTCAACATCGAAGCACGGGACTCGGCGTCTGCATCCATGGTCGCGCGCAGCTTCATCGCTGTCATGCACGACGCCCTCGGCCCGAACTCCCCGGCGGCCAGCGTGGGACCGCTCCTCCAGCCACACGGCATCATCCCCTTCGTGTTTGTCGCTGACATTGAATCTCCATCACCATGCAACATACATGTCGTCTAGCACAAAATCATGTACAAATCACGTATCATTGCGTGCGTGCGCTGCTGGCTCAGCAAAATCTCATAGCACAGCTATCGCGAAGTCAAATTGGAGCTTGGTCGAAGTTGAGGCCGGCCGGCGGCGTGCGTGAGAAGACGACCTTCGACTTGTGACATCTCACCGCACGTGGCACTCCAGTCCGCTCAGTAGGACTGTTCCAAAGGCAGAGGCATCCCACAAAAGCGGAGCACACGGGCAGACAGCGGCCGTCGATCCTGTCGACGCTCCTCTCGACGCGGCCTTTCATGGTGTACGGACGGGTTCGACCAACGAAACTTTCAGGCACCTCCCCCAGCATCTCCGCCGTCGCCTCGCGCTACTGTGCTCCACAGCTCCAGGATCCCGCCGCCTCTCCCTGGCACCTTAGTGCGCGGCATGCCGTCTGCTCTTCCCCGAGGCGCTCGCCACTTGCCAGCGTGGGACCTCTGTCTTCTTCCATCCACTGTGGCTCACGACCTGATACGGAAACGACCGAAACGACGCTTGCCGGATCCGCGCAGGCCATACTTGCGAGCAGCCTCTAGCGAACACAAGCTCCTCTGTTTTGTTTCCTCTCGTGCGGCTGTAGACACACTCTGGCGCAGTGTAAGCTCTACCGCCTCCCGTGGCTGAGGAGAGCAAGGACAGAACAAGCAGCAAGAGATCGAGGGAGGAGATACTCAGTTGATTTTGCCTCTGGAGAATGATTGGAAGAAGAAAGGGTAGGGAATTTTGTTGGCGGAACTCAGATGAAGAAACAAGAAGCATGAAGATTTTTCTAGCACCTTTCATGAGAGCGGTTTGGGAAAATAGAGGAGAGAGAAGATGCAGTTTTCATGTGCACGGGCTGAAAGTATTTTCTAAAAAATTAATCAATTTGAAAAGGCTATTTCATCCGTCTGATAATATAAGATGTTATTACGATCAATTTGAATATCTTTCGCAAAAAAATTAGTTTAAGTACCAACCAACATTTTTTTTCCTTTTTTTACACGGAGCTACCAACCAACATTGTTAAATTTGGCATGCCAATATTAGACGATCTTTGGCTGAATATATGACATGAGTTAGCATGCCGCTATTATTTTTACGGAAATCGTTGCTACTCTTAATTAAAGGAATGTTACACTGCGAGGCCACCACTAAGCTCACAAACTCTCGGGTGGAACTCGGAACGAAGTCTTACAAATTTTATTCAAGTAGCCGTCCCTAGCAAACGCATGCGCGACTCTATTGGCAGACCATCGCACCCAATTAACACCAACCTCCTCAAAACCACAAAGGAGGTCTTTACTTGCTCCACAACATGGCCATTTGTAAATCCTTGACGACGCTATTGATCTTCTGGACCATTTTCAAAGTTTATAAATTGTAGTGGTGTTTTTCGGAATCGCAAGAATTCGAGCGGCATTTATCCAATTAACCCTTCTTTCTTTCACAGGTATGTGCGGAACGATATACACAAGTCAAAGATTTACTGAAGCTTTTGGGTCGTCTTCAGCTGATAATGGCCCACATTTTCATCACTATGAGGACAAACATAAGTCAATAGTTAGTCTTAGTGCGACATTTAATGCTAGAATCATCAAGCATTCCACTTTTCTCAGGTTAACAACATGAAAAAGATGATTTACTTGATTTTGTGTACTATTAGACTGAGGCATATGCTATATTTTGTTCTCCCGTTGCAACGCAGGGGCATGTTTGCTAGTAAGGCTTAAGTGGAGAGGCCTATGGGTGACCCAAGTGGTTCACCTAAATAGAGGGGAGGGGCGGCTCCTAAGGACACACAATTTCTGGTGCCTCGTGGCTACTCTCTCTCTCTCTCTCTCTCTCTCTCTCTCTCTCTCTCTCTCTCTCTCTCTCTCTCTCTCTCCATCGAAATTGTTCCGATGCCACAAGGCTCCTCCACCTCTAGTTCTCCGACATATCTTAGTTCCGGACGGCAAAGCTCTGTTGGATTGGTGGTTCCATATGCGTGGATACCTACGAAGGCACCGTATTTTCGGTGCTCGATCTACAAATCTGTTCGAGGGACGAAATTCTGTTGGCTGGGAGGAATATAACCTAGCCATGGGAATCTGCAACAACTCGCATCAGCAACTCTCCTCTCCAGCGTGTTACGTTGGTAAGCGATCTAATTAAGATCCATATGTACTTGCATCTTCATAGTGATCCTGGACTACTCGTAAGCGCGGATTTTTTTTCTACTACATTTCCTAGGACGATAAAATTTGGTAAGTTTTGTGAGCCATAGAGTCTCATTTTATTGGGTTGACGAACCCCAAGCCTTTTGATTTGTCATACAGTGAACAACGTAACTATGTTTATGAATTAATAAAATTAGCATAGCGATGTTCCCGGATGCCCCGTGAACATTATTTGTCTTTATTTATTTCTCTTTTTTGTGGCATTATTTCTTTTTTTATGTACATGTTCAATATTTTTCCCTTTTATTTTCAAAAGTTTATATCAAATTTTAACAAAAGAACATGTTTTTAATACATGGACACATTTTTCTAGAACATGAACAATGTTGTGTAAATATTTTGTTAGTGACATGCACATTTTACAAAAATTGTGTGGACCTTTTTAATAATACAAAAATATTTTTTTCATTTTTGGCGTGGGTTTATAAAATAAAACACTTTATTCTTAAAAAATAAACTAGGACAATGCCCGTGCATTGCAACGGGATATAAATATTCTAGAGATCAAACTCCACTAGACAAACCATATTTTTAGAGATTTTCATGGACATGCAAAAAAATTTGAATTGTTTTCACAAAACACAGGGATTTTTCTGTAAATATTAATGACAGACTAAGAATATTAACCGTGCATTGCAGCGTGGGAAAATATGCATATATTCCAATTTAGTAAGAATTTTAAACCGAGTAGTTTGGGTTTATCCACATAAGGTTTTATAAAATCAATGAAAACCAAAACCTAAAACAATACATGATAATTTACTAAAAACCCAAATAGAGATCACACTGCATGACCTCCAAATGGACGAGTCAACATAAAATTAAGTGGATTCTACTAAAAGTTTAATTATCGCTGATACTAAAGGTCAACCCATGCACGCCGCATCAAGAGTAGAGAGTAGATGTTGTGGCAGAGCACAACCAGAACAACAACGACACATCAAGTTCGTCCATGCATCCTCCATCCACAGTTAGTGCAAAGGGATCACTCATCGCTTCATCATCTACTAATTCAGTGTGACCATCGCGAGTAATGGCACGGACGGCAGGAAGAATGGCTCAAGCTGTAATATTGTTAGGGTCTATCAAATCCTTAATTAATTACGTGTAAGCCTTTCTTCCAATTATCTTTGTGTTAGAGTTGTGTCGAATATTGTGTACAAGGTAGGTTACAGTTGGACTCTGAGTTGTATTGTGTTTAAATAGGATATGGAGTCGTGTTCTAGTAGGACACTTGTATCCTAGGCCTCCCATATATAGCGGGGGTAGACACACGATGTAACCTATGCCAACATAATAGCACCAGAACGCAGGGGAAGCCGGCGGCATGTGCCGGTGTCCAGGGCGACCGGGTGCGGTATTGTAGTGGTATCATGGGGAGGAGCGCCCATAGTCAGGCCCCGGGGATGTAGTCATATCGGTGAACCTCGTTAACAAATCTCGATATCGTGCTCGTGTGATTGCTTGATCCTTAGATGATCGATGGAGTGCTTCGGATTTATTCTAACAAGTGGTATCATGAGCTAGGTGTGAGGCGATGTTCGTGTCGATCTAGAGGATGAGATCGGAAGGATTCGCCGAGATTTACGTGGCGCGTGCACTTCGCCCGCGGAAGCTACGGATTGATCGGCACATCGATCGGCGGCGTGTATGAGCGTGCACATACGCGTTTGGCGTTGAGCTGCAGCAACACGCGTCGTGTTCGAAGCCGACTCGCCGAGATCGGCAGAAGATTGATCGCGTGCGGAAACCGCCGCAGCAGGCAAGCAACTGGGACTAGGCGTACAGGCGGCGCGTGATACGCGCTGGTTGTGGCGCGGGAGCACACGGCCCAGTCATCATGGCTGCGGCCCAGGTGTTGGGTGGCCCAGACGTGCGAGGCTAGCAAAGGCAGGGCGCGCAGTGAGTCGCTGTTGCGATCAACGACGCAATCGGAAGACAGTGGACAGAGATTTGTTTGGAAACCAAAAGGACCGAGTCCTGGAAGTCCTCGTATTCGGCAACTTGCTGGTGCGCTATTACATAGCAGCAAGGGCTGGGTAACCATACGTGGCAAGGCATTAGATCAGATTTGTGTAGAGAAAATCCATTGCTATGTGCATCCATTGGAAAGGCGTTGGCAAGGCAAAGGCAAAAGCTAGCATCGTGGTTTGAGCTAAAGCAGGAGCCATCACATGATTATCAGAAGATTTTCTTTTGGTTGGAATTGCTATTAGTACATGAGTGTGTGCTTGTGTACTTGGGCATCACGTGAGGAAAGTTTGGATATCTTTTCCGTAGGGTCAGCCGTACAAAGAACTGTGGCGCCATCCGACACCAGGTTTGAGGTGGAGAAGTTCGACGGGACTGAAAACCTTGAGTTATGGCAGACAAGGGTGAACGATTTGTTGGCACAATATGGATGTTTGAAGGCGTTGCAGGAAGTCATGTCAGTTGTGACGGAATTATCATATGATGGATGGAAATGCGTGGAATGATCTGGGAGCCTGGGTCGGACTAGATAGTCTGACGGATCGACGCAAGTCGGTTGATACAGAAGACGGTGGTGGAATCGGCAACGATGACATAGGATCGTGATGCTGATGGTGACCGACTTCTGGGCGTGGAAACACGTGGCGCAGGCCCGAGGCTTGTGTGGCTTCGACAAGACTATGGCGCGGGTTGATTGAAGGTGGTGTACACATGGAGCTTGCAGTCAACGGGGCGCGGGGTGGCACGTTCAACCACCATGGAGTCATGTTGAAGGTGGAGCTGGATTGAGGGGCTACGGCATAAGTCGACAGAGAGTCGAAGCCTATTCAGCAGGAGAAAAAGCGAGTGACACGCAATTCGGACTGGAGCCCAATGGTCTTATGGAAGCGTGAAACTCGTCATCGGTCGGTGATGATCGGTGGTACTCTGCAGTGGGGGTTGAGTGGTGTGGTTTCACGACCCTTGGACTCAACCGGGACAGCGGAGGCTCGGCGCGGTAATAGCGGAGAGGCGTGCGGTATGCACGGGACATGGAGACGGGCCAGGCCTCTGGTGGTCATACATGTGGTGAGACAACTGCGAATTTTACTCGGGATGACAACAGGCAACGGTGAAATTTCTTCAAGTTTCAGATAAGCGGTCAAGCAAGGAGCGGTGATGTTGAGTTTAGGTAACTCTTTTGTGTGACACCCAATATGTGAGTTGTTCACTTTCACGCAGGTCAGTGATCAGTGTGTGATGGCGTTGGACGGATACTCTGAAAGTTGGGAGCACAAACTAGAGTGACAAGGAGCTTAATGTTGCTCGAGTGTTGACTGTGGTCAAGAAAAGGAGGGACTACAAGTTGCAGGTGAAGTCACATGGAGTCTTTGGAGTAGCAGCGGTACTCATGGGATAAGCTCAAGGCCAATGTACATGGAAGTTTGACGCATGGACGAATTCAAGGTGGTGGAAAATATTCGCCAAGGTGGAGTTTGTTAGAGTTGTGTCGAATATTGTGTACAAGGTAGGTTACAGTTGGACTCTATGTTGTATTGTGTTTAAATAGGATATGGAGTCGTGTCCTAATAGGACACTTGTATCCTAGGCCTCTCATATATAGCGGGGATAGACACACGATGTAACCTATGCCAACATAATAGCACCGGAACGCAGGGGAAGCTGGCAGCATGTGCCGGTGTCCAGGGCGACCGGATGCGGTATTATAGCGGTATCATGGGGAGGAGCGCCCATAGTCAGGCCCCGGGATGTAGCCATACCGGTGAACCTCGTTAACAAATCTCGATGTTGTGCTCGTGTGATTGCTTGATCCTCGGATAATCGACGGAGCGCCTCGGATTTATTCTAACACTTTGCATGTACACATGCATATATCATATTATCATACGTGATTTTTAGGCACGGGAACACGGTGGTCTCGCCGGTGGCGGCCAAGTTCATGCACTGCTCAGGTCCCCTTTGCACAGGAGGTCTCTCGCCTGCGGTGGCCAAGTGCGTGCACTGGCTCACGTCCCCTTGGGGCGTGTTTTGGTTCAAGTTTTAAAAGTAGTGGCATTGCATACATTTCTCAACCTAGTTTGGGTGAGCAAGAACAGTCCCAAATGCGTCATCTGCAAGTTGTTTGGTTGACTGCATCGAGGGTCGCCGCATGAGGTAATACCCAAGTGCACTTTATTTGGTTGCCTGCATTAGCCCAAGTGGCACATGAACACGGTGTTTGGTTGCCCGTATGGGGTGTGATTAAGAGTTAGCACTTGCACTTAGCACACAGGGTTAAGAGCTAGCAGAGGGAGGGGAGAAGAAATGCAGTGTGCGCCGGACCATGACGACTGCGGTGGATAGTGGCTGTGGCGCCGTGTCCGACATGACGAGAATGGAGTCGTCGAAGAGTGACCACGGCGACCGATACCGTCGACGAACTAGTTGCGGTGCTCGCGCAAAGACAGTCGACAGAGGAGGAGAATGCAGTACCCGCGCCATCCCGGACCGGAGCACAACGTCAGTGAGAGAGACAAATAGGCGCGGGGACCAGGCCGTCCGCGCCAGCGGCGGCTCTGCTCGCCGTCGCCACCTGCTGCGCGGCGCTCCTCGTCGCGGCCGCACCGCCGCAGCACCACCAGCCGCAGCAGCAACACAAGCACGTGAGGATCGTTAGTGCAGTAGACTGCAGTCCAGAGAGAGATGAAGCTACGATCGTCGAAACCAAAAACTTACAACACGAATGTTGTGTGGAACTGCAAGATTAGACTACTGGTCAAAGGAAAACTCAAACGATCGATCGTGCGCGACGAATCTGACAAAATTCATCAAGAACAGCTTCAAACGGGAAGACGAAATTAAGAACTTACAGCCGACAAAACTACGAACCGATCGCCTGAATGGAACCGTAGTATCGAGGTGTATCTTTTTCGTGTAGAGCTTACCTCGAATCGAAGCACCGTTGTGTAGATCGAAAGGGGCAAGGAAGAACACAATTAGAGGGAAGGTTATTAAAGGTAGGAGAGGTAGGAGAAGATAAGCACGCACATGCTGCATACCGGCTCGTATCCCTCCCATCTACCCTGGTGCAAGTGGCCCACCTTGTGCGCTCGCCTCAGCATGGCTCAAGAGAAACTGCCGATTCCTGGGTTCCCAGCGAGGCAAGTCCAGAGGTACTTCAAGTTTCATGCTATGCAAGTTCAATAGTAAATCCCGACAACCAAACAGCCCGTTCGCTTCCCGCGCGGGCCTCGTTGAGCTTCACACAGGCAACCAAACACGCCCTTGATAGCTTGGCAGCTGCTGAGCGGTACTGGATTATGCGCTAGCTCGTACGCCTAGCTAGCATGAATCCATGTCCTAACTGTGTACGTGAAGGCTTCTACGTGCATGGATTTTCTCATCCAAGATGCATTGTCCGTCAGGTCATTCGCGAGCTCGTTCTTCATCGCCACGTCCCTGGCCGGAGCTTGCTCACAATGGTCCTGTACTCAGGACATGAGATGGCCATTTACTTCTTGACTGGATTTTACTTTGTATAGGGGGCATGAACTTGGGCTCCCATTGTATCTGGGCCGGCTGCCACCCCGTGAGACGTGAAAATCATGCGTTGTACTGCGGGTTTATTCTTCAAAATATCAGGGATTTCTTTTGTATAACATGCATGACGGGTTAAGAATGTCTATTTCTTTTATTAGTAGGTATAGATATAGATTATGAATAAAGGGAGAAAAAATAAAAATACAAAAAAACAAAAGGAAGGAAAAGGCAGGCCCATGGGCGACCCAAGTGGTGCTCATAAATAAGCCCGCCCGCACGCCGGGATCGTTCTTCCCTCCCTCTGTCATTCATTTGCCTTCGTCAGGATGGAGGCATACATCGAGAAGCTCTTGTTCTCCGATGAGGTCGACGCCGAGTGCTCAGCCTCCTCCTTCTGCAGTTTCTGCACGAGATCTGTCTACGGTAGTTGCTGCCCAAACCACGGAGTGTTCCACCCCGACCCGCATGTGCATACGGCAGCAGAGTTGCCGTTTCTTCAGGTTTGTAAGAAACCAAGAACCGCCATGAAAATTATTTTACTTCTCGAGTGCATCCGTTGAGTACTCCCTCGTGTATACCTGCATGGTAGGTGTTCTTCTACCCTGTCATATCGAGATGTCAGAGCCAATGGCCTCGGCTACGATTGGACGAGGATACAACGAGTTCCCAGTGACGAGGACAAGTTCGTCGTCCTCAGGCGACATGCTTTCAAAGCGAAGTGGAGGAAAAGTTGCAGCGTCTGCAGCGACAAAATCGCGGCAGGCAAGGGCAACCAGTATTGCAGCCCGTCCTGTAAGGTGAGCTCTTGTTTTGATTGTTCTTTCTTGGCTCTTCCTTTCTACTTTTAATTTCCGATTTGGCGATTTGAAGTTCAGTTTTTGTGTTACCCAGCTCGATTCTGTTGACCATGGCGGCAGCAGAGTTGACCGGTTGTGCACAGAGCCGGTCCAATGTATTTTTGGACCGGGGCGATGTAAAACAATTGTTTTTCATATTAAACTTTTATACTTATTTTAAACTAAGTTTATCATATTACCGTTGTAATTAATATTTTTTATTACTTAGCCACATAAAATGTTTTCAAATAACAGTTGTATTATTCATTGGTATGCAACTGTAATGTATATAACTGAAAATTTTAATTTCACAAAATGAAAAATTTATGATGTACCAAAAATTTTCTTTATTGTTAAGACAATATTTCATATTTATTTTTCTAATATTGCATAAACGATGTAGTGTATGCACATTTGCATATAAATGCTTGTGTTCATATGTCTTTTAATATTATATTGAATATTATGATAGAGATTTATAAATTATAGACACACTGACAAATATTTTTATACTGATTTCTAGTGTATATTAGGCAGTCATATTCATGGAAACTTCTAGGGCATAGAAAATGTGGCTTGCATGTTGGGTTTAGTAATTTGAAGAACCAAAAATGTTTTTTTATTATACTTTTACGCATGATTCGATTACCTAATATGCTTGTCCAGATTCACTTGGTTTGATTTGGTGCAAATGAGATGCCTACTCGTTTATCGAATTAAAAATTGTGCATTGGTTTAATATTAAAATTCAGATGTCATAATTTTCATTATGATACTAAGACATGCATCGTAAAAAGAAACTAATGTATTTGAACTCAACTTCGCCAGTCGGATTGGTTTGCCTATGTGTGGTATAACTTATCAGTATGTGGTGTGAACTTATGCTTCTGCAAACTGAGGCTCTATTTTGTACAGTAAATAATATTTTAATGTAACGTATAATTGTATAGTTCTTACTGGTGTAAGTTTTAGTTGGGCCCCTCCCCTTTTGGGGCATGGGGTGGCCGCCTTTTGCCCGGCCTATGAGCCGGCCCTGTGCACCATCTGCGCACTCGCATATTCGTCCGATCATTGTCCCGACCACCACCTTCATCACGGTGGCGGCGACAATGGCATTCTTCATCTCACCCACCTGGACGGCCGTATCCTCGTCCCGGAGGATCAGCTCCCGGGGCTTCTGACCAGGGAGTCATGGTACGCTGAATGTTGTTTGTCATTTAGTCCTTCGATTCGATTTTCTGAAAGAATTCTTGACAGCTAACTGAATTTCGTGCAGCGTGTGAATGTACAGGGGGAGCTGTTCGTGCCCGTTCGACCCCGGGAAGTACTTCTTCCAGGCCCTGCATCACCGCAGGAGTTTGTCCGGCAGGGCTGCTTCCAGCCCGTAGATGCCCAGGGCCAGTCCTGCAGCCTGGTGTGTCGTCAGTTGAGTTCGTAAGTGAGAACGATGATTGCTTCTTCCAATTAACTGAATGACTGACCAATTTGATTGGGTTTGCAGCACGCAGACTGATCTTCGAGGCAGGGGAGCAGCGACGAAAAAAGCAGGAGCAACCATTTGGATTCGGAGCTTCGGAGGCAGAGTTTTGGATGCGAGCTTAGATAGTAGAATTCCGCATTCTGAATTCAGAGGCACAGCAGGCATTTTGTTTCGTTAGAAAAATCGATTTGGATGCGAGCTTAGTTAACTGAACATTTTGGATGCGAGCTTAGTAAGGTGTTCCTTTAGTACAGAGTTTTGGATGCGAGCTTAGTTAACTGAACATTTTGAAACAGTTCAGTTGCTGTGATGTTTACTGTCGGCGTTTTATATTCAGAAGTAAGGTATTCCTTTAGTACATTGTCTCTGTTTGCTGAGAGGAGAGGAGAGGAGTGGGGAGGGGAGGAGGGCGGCGGCCGGATAGGCCGCCGAGTGACGGCTCCGCGGCGGCGTCGCGGTGGTGGGCTCGGCGTGCGGCTGTGCTCTGCGACGGTCGTGGAGGGCTGCTCTGGGCTCCGCGGCGGCGTCGCGGTGGTGGGCTCGGCGTGCGGCTCCGCTCTGCGGCGGCCGTGGAGGGCGCGGGCTGCTCTGGGCCTCGCGGGAGGTGGAGCGGCGGCCCTGGGGGTGAGGTCGCCGGTGGGCCTCGTGGTGGCTGGCGTGGGGGGCTCGGATCCAGAGTCTGGGTGGATCTGGCCCTCCCTTCAGGCGTGGTGCTTCGCCGCGGGGAGGTGCCCCGGCGACCAGCGGCGGAGTTGTGTTTGTGCAGCAGCATGCTCGCTCCCCTTGGAACTTGGCGGCGACCATGATAGTGAGCCATTTTTAACAGCTATGTCTAACCATTTCTGTCTGAGATACTGTCATGTGAGTTAAAATACTCCACAGATTGCTCACATGTGCTTTTGCTACTTTGGATTGTTTTCTGGGTGAAGGTGAGAACCAAAGATGGCAAAGTCTCAAAATATCCTGTGCTTTCCTATGTTGGAGTACTTGAAGTATCCGTGATTCCAAAGTATGACCAGTTCAATTTTCTGTGCACAGTATTTTTCCTCTTGCCAATGCAGTGAAAAGGGAAGGTTCAGTTATGGGTTTGCAGGTTGTGCTGTGAACAGGGCATCAATGGACGACTCTGAGACAAGGGTTGATGATGTTCATGAATTGGGGTTCAAAAGAACATTATCAATTGTTCAGGTTTTTCATATGTGAGCAGCTCCTTGATCGATTATTTCTATTACATGATAATGATGTCATTTCAGTTGCTTTAGATGATAATGATCTCATGTTTATGTCATTTCAGTTGCGTTAGATGATAATGATGTTTGCTGCATCGCACCCTTTCAGCAATAGCCGTTTCGAGGGATCACAAACCTTACCAAACAGAGAGACAGAGAATTGTAGAAGCTGCAGGCTTTGTGAGGTGGGCTGGTAATTTTATGAGGCCTCTGAAACTCTATACTTCCGTATGTGCTCATTACTAATATTATTTCTGTTTTTACTGTTTTTTTTGCAGGGACGTGGTGTTTTGCTGGTGTTCGTGCTGTTTCTCGAGCATTTGGTGATAAACTTACAAAGCAGTATGTTATCGGTGATCGAGAGATCAAGGCTTCACTTTTGTTTTCTTCCTTAGTTCTCAACTACAACCTTGACTTGTAGGTTTTTGATTAGATATTCTAGGCGGTCATTACGTCATCATAACTCAACGGTAGCCTCTTCATAGAGATTTCTGATTTACCGGTGCACATGAACTCCTCATCCAAGATGTTGGTTGTTTTCGCATGACGAACAAACAATGGTCACCCATTCTCCCTTAGAAGAGGAAGATCAAGGCTATTGCAATTGGTGATTGAACCTTTTATGAAGTCAACCTTCTTAATCACTTTGCTTCACTGTTATTTACAGGAGGAGGTAGTCAACAGCTGACTAGAATTCCTGACCCATGCTAGTGATGGGCTGTGGGCTTTTGTAACCAACGATGTTTTTACTGAAGATTCTCCTTCACATAGTGATATTTTCCTGTAGTTCTCAATGGGTTGTCCCGGATTTTCTATTTCCAGGAAGCTGTTGCCATGGTCAAGCCAATAGAGGATCCTGAGCAAGCGACGAAGGGACTAGTTCAAGAAGCTTCCCAAATAGCAAGCGCTGACACATGACCGTTGTCATTTGTTCCCAAAGGATGGAACAACGTCGAGCGGTGATGTAACGAGTGAGGAGGTTTGCTAATGAACCAATCTTGATAGTTGTTCTTGTTCGTCCGTGGCGCTGTATCTGCTGTTGTATATGATGCTCGAACAAGATGTCATGTGGCGGCGGCACCCTCCCTGCTGCGAAACCAAACTGAGTTGGCCTGAGTTTCGCCTTGGTTCCATCCTCCTGCCTATCCTAGATGGTGGTTGATGTCGGAGCAGAGGGATGGTGGGGCCAGTGTTGTTACCATATGATCCAAGGGGTACTTTTCTTCTTCTTGCTGAACCTTGCACTTCGCAGCTTCTATGCTGGTGCTTCATGCTATTGATTTTTAGCATCAGTAATGTAAAGGCATGTAACTCTACTGTTTGAATGATTTTAAGAAAGTTGCTCTGCTCGTGATGTCATACCTAAGAGTTCAGAATGGTGCTGGTTCTTAATAAAGCAGAGCCAAAAAACTAACTCTTGTATCTCTCTTTACTAGAATGCTGGTATTACCACATCCGGGACCAATTATGGATTCAGAATCACGCTGACATAGTTCAGCATATTTCATAGGTATTCCCAGACATGATGCATGCCGTTGAACTCTGTAAGTTTCACATAAACCGTAGAACCAAATGATTATCCCAATCGTTAAAAAACTGACATCAGCTTTTTCGATGCCTAGCGCGAACTCTGTTTCTGTCGTTCGATATGACACAAATCTTGGAGCAGAGGGTTGTGGCATGTCAGATTTCGTTTCAAATCGCACGGAAACAAAAGAAGGGTGAACAATATAATTTGAACACACAATCCCACCGCACTGCCCAGGGCATCTAGATTCCACCTAGGACATCTTAGTTCAACCGTACCTCCTCTTCTATTTTCTTCCTTTGAACACACAATCCCACCGCACACAAAAATTTAGATACTTGGCAAATTTACAACATTTCTTTTTCACTAGGTGGCAAAATATGCCAAAAAAAATATTTTTAGGTGCATCAAACATTTGTTTTCTCCTTCTTTCATTCATTCATGGCAATTTTATTAATTCATTTTTGTATTTTATGATGGCAAAAAAAATTGAACCATGGCAATTTTATTTTTTAGCCATGCAATTTTAATCTGTGAACCATGGCAAAAAATGTTCCATAGCATGAAAAAAATATATTTTTTATCATGGAAAGCATGCAAAATTTATTTTGGATCATGGAAAAATTTGCAATTTTTTTCTTAACACAAAACTCCATGGCAAAATTGCCATGGGTATAGAAAATAGTTTCTCCTTCGAGTCATTGCAATTTTGTAATTGTATCTTCTTGGTTACATGGCAATTTGTAATGTTTTAATAGTTTATTTCATATAGTATCTTGGCAATCGCACAAATTTTTGGTTTAAAACATGACACCTTTTTTGCACCTTACTATGCATTATTATTATTTTTATATGGCGATTTTGTTGTTGACAATTATTTCTTTAGAGAAACAGCAAATTGGGCCTAGCCCATTTTTTCTAGATGTTCATAGTTTGTTAGGCCATCAAGGGCCACTGCAAAACTCCTCCCGGAGTGGACACATAAGTTCGCTTGATCAGACCCCTTGTTGTTGAATAACCCCAGCACATCGTCTAGATTTAAAACATTATTTCAAATTTTCGAACATTACTTTGTAAACATGAATATTTAATTTCAAAAAAAAAATTGAAACATGTATATTTTTTATTTTTACAAACATTTTTTGAAAACACGAACAATTTTTAAAAATGCGTTTTAATAACTTGTGAATGTTTTTGAAAAGGCGATATTTTTCCAGATTTACCAACATTTTTTAAGACTATGGTATTTTATGAAATTTGTAAACTTTTTTTTAAAACAAGAATATTTTCCAAATTTCTGATTTTCTAAAACACGATTTTTTTCAAATTTGTCAAAAAAAGTGAATTATGAACATTTTTTTATATTTGTGATTTTCTAAAAATAGAGAATAAAACATAAATACCAGTAAGAAAAACCCGGTTCAGGAACCTCCTATATGGTTCCCAAAACTAGTTAAAACCAGCTTGGAACCTCCTAGAAGGTTTAGAAATTGGTCAAAGGTTTAGGGGGGGGGGGGGCAACGCCCTCCCCCACCCCGGGCCCCAACATAGCTCCACCACTGATCCTCTTCGTACGGGAGAGTGAGAGAGTTAAAAGAGAGGAGAATTGAGTGTGCTGACAATTGGCATCAGAGCTTGGTTGAGACATGAGTGATGACAACAAGCTGAAGGCTCAACGGTCCCCCAAAAGCACATCGAAGGCTCAAATCACCGGTGTCGACGATGAGTTGGGGCAGATCGTGCAGACTCAGGTGGTGCGCGATGCCGCCGGCAACCGTTGGCCGATGCTCACCCGTACCAATTATGGGGACTGGGCCTGCTCGTGCAAGTCATGCTTGAGGGGCGGCATCTTTGGGAGATCATCGAGAAGGGCACTGCGATTCATGCTGATGACCGGCTGGCCCTTGAGGCCATCCCGCAAAGGCGTCGACCAAAGACATGTGGGATCTCCTCAAGACCATGCGAATTCGAGGAAAGCCGTGTGCGAGAGGCGAAGGCGGCGACCCTCAGCATGTAGTACATATTGCCGTCCACTTCAACGACGGCGAGAGCATCGGCCATTTTGCCTTGCAACTCATTGGCATGGTGAATCAGCTCAACCTTCTCGCCGAGCAAATTCCGAAAAATAAGGTTGTTCGTAAGTTTCATTCGGTTGTGCCACACAAAATTCTCACATGCCACCATGTTCATTGAGACGTTGGTTGATATGGACACGCTCTTGATTGAAGTGCTTACCGGCAGGTTGAAGGCAGCGGAGCAGCTGTACAACCTCGACTTCGCCGATCATGGCTTAGGCAAACTCCTGCTCACTAAAAAGGATTGATGCACGCGTGCCATGAGTCTGACAGATCCGGCAGCAGCAACACCAACCAGGGTCGTGACAGAGGACGCGGATGTGGCATGGCTGGCGAGCGCGGAAACCGCGACGACAGTGGCAACCACGTTGGCAACAGGGTGATGGCCACCGACGAGTGCTGCTACTGCCACAAGATGGGCCACTGGACCCGGGAACACCTCAAGAAGGCGAGGGAGGAGGGAGGCCCACGTCGTCCAGGAGGACGCCCCCGATTCTGGGCTCCCCATGACGGCCGTGGAGGAAAACGATGCCTTGACAACGAATTTGGCTGCCCCTACAGCGAAACTGGGCGCTCGACACCCGTATTGCCCCCTGACGAAAATGCTGCCATGACAGCAAATTCGGCTGCCACGACAGAAATTCCGTCAGGCCAAAACCATCATTGCCAAGGTTCCTCGTGCTAGGTTGCTAGCAAGCGCGTGTACATTGCGCGCATTCGAATCGATCGTGGAGCCGGTGTGCCTCCTGACGCACGACGGCGATGACGCCTAGGTGTGGCATGCGGGCCTACTGGTTGATCTGTTTTGTTATATGATTGAACGGTTTCCTTGGATAACTTCAACTCGTTACAACCGCTGCGTAGACTTCGGCAAGACCTAGACGTGTGCAGGAGATCGATCTGCGAGCTGGGGAGCGCGCGTGGGGGTGGGGCGGAGGGCGGCGATGATGAGCCGGCGGTTCCTGTACATGGTGCTCAACAACTACATGCACGCGCCCTCCGCCTGGTACACGCTGCACCGCATCGACCCGTCCCGCCTCTTCTACCCCAGGGGCACGCCCACCCCCGCGTCGCCGCCGTCGCCGGAGAACGAGCGCCTGCCTGATCCCGCCATGAGCTTCTACCCTCCCCACTCGGCGCACGACGCCGGGAGCATGGAGTTCGCGCTCCTCGGCGGCCGCGGCAGGGATAGGATCGTCGCAATGGACCACATGGGGCGCGCCGTCCTCTACGACGACTACTCGCACGCCGTCCACCCGCTGCCTCCCATGACGGCGCCCAAGTGGTGCCCCACGCTGTCCCTCGCCGTCGACGGCCATGACGGCGCCTACGTCATCGAGGCTGACCCCCAGGCGGACGGCCCCGGCCGGCGATCCGTCGAGGAGCTCCTGTACGACCACAAGCCCCAGAAGGACGAGGAAGAGGGCTGGATGTGGCGTCCGCGCGCGCCGCCGCCCTTCGTGCGGGCGCCCGGCTACCGCGACGATGAAGGAGACTGCGAAGGCAAGATCACCTGCCACGCGGCGGAGGGCTCGCATATCTGGGTCTCCACGGCGCGCTGGGGCACGTACCGTCTCCACACGCCGAGCGGCGCGTGGACAAAGGCCGGCGACTGGGCGCTCCCTTTCCAGGGACGCGCCGTGCCCGTCCCGGAGTACGCCAGCCGCCTCTGGCTCGGCGTCTCGGCCTCCGGCAACATCTGCGCGTCCGACCTGGACGCGGCCGCCAAGGAGGGACGAGCGCCGGCGGTGGACCAGGTGTGGGACGGCTTCGCGGTGCCCGAGGGATTCCACGAGCTGGAGTCGCACTCGTACGTGGTGCACCTGGGCGACGGCCGGCTCTGCGTCGCCAAGTTCTTCGAGACGACGCGCCAGGAGGCGTGTGATGACTGCATGTGCCGCTGCTGCTGCCATGAAAGCATCAGCGAGTGCGCGTTCGCGATGATCACCGGCGTCGAGGTGGAGCCCGGCGCCGGCAGATGGCATCGCTTGATCAGGCACAGGTCGCTGCGGTACAGCTTGGGTACAGACAAGGTACCCGTCTGTGTGCTTTAGTTGGAGATTATTAATATCTAGGGTTTTTATCAGTTATGCCACCGGTTGTGTCCCACTACTCAGTTTTGCCACTAAGAATTTCAACTACTCAAAAATGCCATCGCTTCGTTAGACACATGTTCAAAAATGCCACTGGACACCATTATTCTGATCCAAAATCTCTTTTGCCATGTTATGCTGACATAAATACCTATGAATCAACATGCCAGCTTTCCTCTGTCTCACTACAATAAAGTGTGGGGCCCACTTGATCCCAACAACGTTCTTTTTTTTCTATAAAATTATTCGCTTGGTTACTCCTGACAAGTGGGGCCACACTTATCATTGTGAGATAGAGAGAACTGACATGTGGTTCTGGGCTTATTTTTGTCATATAACATGGTCAACGGGTTTGACATGAAAATAACAATGTCTAATGGCATTTTTGAGCAAACATCTAACATAATGATAGCATTTTTGAGATATCTAATGGCATTTTTGAGCAAGCCTTTCACGGATCGATGGCATTTTTGAGCAGTTATAACTTCTAATGGCAAAACTGAGTAGTGTGACACAACCGGTGGCATAAATGATAAAAACCCTAATATCTATCACTGGCTTGCGAATTTGAAAATCAGTATCCATTGATTTACTCGTTTCTCTATCAAGCCGAGCTCGCTCTGAGACTGTCCTACGATGCCCCAAGATGGCTTTTTACCCTGGTGGATAAGCACTTGGTACGCCTTACTTAGCCTGTTTGTAATGGGGAGTATGATATACTAGTATCATGCATATGATACTAGTGTATGATACTATCTCCATAATGCATAATATCATATATTAGTATTATGTAGTACTCTATTTATTACCATGCATGACACAAAGTACCATAGCATTTAATATGATACCGTATCATGATATGATATTACACCCTCTTTCTTCAGTTAATGCTATGACACATCATCAAAATTGCCTAGTTGGCATGCATGATACTAGCTATGATACTAATATTACGACCAGCCTTAGTGATAGATACTACTATCTCAATATCTATGTGTTACAACGGGGGCAATTTGGTCTCAGATTGAGATGTATTGTGAGAAGAAAATCCATAGGCAAAGTCAAGAAAAGATATGACGTGATTGAGATTGCGTACTTGGAACTACGGGATTTATTTCTCCATAAACAACGAGGTGAGGGTCGGTTTGAAAAAAAATGGTGGAAAGAGGCATCCATCGATGAAAGGGGTGGAAGCAAAACCAACAAACTCCCCTCATACTCCCTCCGTTTTTAAATATTAGATCTTTTTAAAGTTTCATTATAAACTACATACAGATGTATATTGACATATTTTAGTGTGTAGATTCATTCATTTTGCTCCGTACGTAGTCTATAGTGAAATCTCTAAAAGGTTTTATATTTAGGAACGGAGGAGTAAAAAATGTGTGTTTTTTTTTTTCAAAAGATAGTACACATGCTATCATGCCATAACATGCATGTATCATTGTAGAATTTGGTGCAGAATAGACATTGTGCTTCTTTAGCATTTATGTTTTTTTTTTCAGAATTCAAACTCGGCGTGTTCTTGGGTTTTGAGTTTCATATGCACTCTGGAGATATCATGGAATGTACCGTGCTTAACTTTTTAATCTATAATTGCACAATTAATAAGGAAATTGTGAAATTGGGCAAACAACAAAATAAACAGAGAAGGCGATTCGGGTGGCGAACCCTAGCTGCCACCAACCGAGCTCCTTCTTATACCCTCCTCCATCACCGTCGGGAAAATCCTACACCATAGAGGGTGATGGTACGGTCATCTCCCTCGTGTCTTGCACACTTATGTGGAGGCGGGCTGTCACATCTTGCTCTGGTAGGCAGGGCAGTAATAGCGGCGTTCCGACTCGACAGTGATGCAATGCAACTACTCGTTGAGGGTGTGTGTGGTAGGGGTTTGGTCAGCTTCGCAAACCTGAAAGGTGTTCCCATCCACCTCGAGATTTAGGGTGTGTAATATACTTTTTTCTATATATAGAAATTGTTCTGGAAAAGAGAGGTGCACGATTACAAGTTTTTTGCCCTTGCACATCAACAATATTCAGGGTTTCCCCGCAAAGAAAACAATATTCAGGGTAGACAAAAACGTTAAAATAAATAGGAATTTGAATTTGTATGTGTAAATATGAAGGAAATAGTTTCTTTTCATACTTCGTTTTTGGGGATTTTCATATTTCGTTTTTGTTTGGTCATTATTATGTTATAGTCGAAGTTGCAGTGTTGCACAGTTACTTTTCATTTTCACAATTTGTCTTCTGCCAAATAGGAACGTGGACCTTGCATTTACCGATTTTAAAATGGTCACTTTTTAGGGGAAATTTTGAACATGATCTTATTTTTTTGAGGTTTTTTAAACATGATCTAATGCCCACACACTTGTGTTTTAGGCCAAGATGCGCACACACTCTTTCTTTTTGAGGTTTAGACGCGCACACACTTTTTTTTGAGTAAAGACGCGCACACACTTTTTTTTTAGTAAAGACGCGCACACACTTGTGCCATGCATTCTGCAAAAGCCCCGGTAGTTCTCGTTCGGCCCATGGGCCATCATCCTAGATGGTTACTTCAATAGAAATCGTCGGCTTTTCTCAAAAAATAAAGAAGAAGAAGAAATCGTCGGCGACCAAATTTCTGATCTGCAGCGAGGATCGAGGAGAGGTTTTTGCCGGCGACGATGAGCCGGCGGTTTCTGTACATGGCGGTAGAGAACCTGTGTGCTTCTCCCATCTCACACACGCTCCACCGCATCAACCCCTCGCGCCTGTTCTACCCCAAGGGTTCGCCGGAGCGGGCGGCGGCGGCGGCAGCGCCGGCTGCGAGGGCGATGACGATGGAGGCGGCAGAGGCGAAGACGAGGGCGAAGACGGAGGTGGCGGCAGCCGATGCGGTGAAGGCTCGCCTGCCTCGTCCCTCCATGACCTTCTCCTCTCCCGACGTGGACAACGTGGTGGATACAGACTTCGCGCTCATCGGCCGGAGCAAGGACAAGATCGTCGCCCTGCACCGCGCCCATTTCGAAGACAGCACAGGTTGCCGGATCACGACCCAGGGCAGCGCCGTCCTCTACGACGATGCCTCGCACTCCTTCCGCGCGCTGCCCGACATCACAGCCACATTGCCCCACCGTCGCCAAGCTCTTTGAGATGACAAAGCCGCCGCCGGCGTCGTGCTGCGCTCGCTGTTACTATGACGCGTGCCCTCCTGACATCGGGTTCGCCGTGCTCACTGGCGTGGAGGTGGAGCGCTGCGACAGCGGGGAGCTCCGAATGATCAAGCACAGGTCGCGCAAATATAGCTTAGGTGAAACGAGGACCTCCCATGCTGTACTTTAGACTTAGATTAGATGGGTATATGATGACTCCATGCATGCATCATTATCCTAGGGCAAAACTAAATTAGTTTTTTACATGCTACCGGCATTAGTTTGGCAATAGTTGTCGTCGATGTTCTGTTTCGTTTTCCATTTTTTTCATTAATTCAGTAAATACTTAAATCTGACGGGCTCTGTTTTTTCAGTCGTTAGCACATCTTGTTTACTAGTATTTCAGTATTTCGGTGTATAATTCTTCATTTATCTCTCTTGAAATTCTCAGTCTTGTCATTTCTCATTTCTCAGTTATTGTTTTTTTTTGAATGTTCACCGGGGGGAGAGTTTCCCCCACCTGAATATATTGATGATCAAGGAAGAACCCCAGGGTAGTGTTTTAATGACCGTGTACACATCGAGAAAGGGGGGAGAGAGGGGTTTTTCAGGGAGGCAACAGGATACACACTAACTAGACGGAGAGGGCATCTAGCCAAGTTTCGACATGATCCCTCCGACTCTCAGGGAGCCGACCATGCCATAGGGCGGCGTTCCATCAGTACTTCTTCCTCAGGTACCAGTCATAGTTATTTATTTGTATTCTTCAGTTTCCCTTTGCAGACAATTTTTTATCTTCAGTTTCTCAAATTGTTCTTCTTCACTATTATTGAACATCGAGAGGTTATCAGATTTCTCTGTTTGTTAGTTTAATGTTTAGTCATTTGTTTCTCAGTTTGCACAAATTTTTTAGAATGACAACTGCCTTTTTCAGTAATTATTACCAAGTATTTAGTGTTCATTCTATTAAAAATATGAATGTATGTCTGGAGACTGCTAGATAGCTAAACTAGCTTATTTTCCTTAGGTTTTCTTAATTCTCCCCTTCGGTATCTCACTCTTGTTTTGACTCTTTTTTTTTCTTTCCCGATAGTTTTCAGTAGCTTACTTTTTTACCTGGATGCCACTGAGGAAAGAAAATGAGTGTTGCAACACTCATTTACCAAAGCTCCAGATCTTGATTAAATGGCAATCTATGATGTGGAAGAGGAGAGCAAAAATTAATTGGTGCAAACTTGGTGAAGAGAGCTGCGTATTCTTTTATATTGCAGCATTTTTTATTCCAAAAGAAACACTATCAGGTTCTCTTCATTCGATTTCTTCAGACCCTCGGGCTGCCCTTCTCTTTGCATCTTTTTATCATACATTTTCCGATTCAAAATGAACTGAACCATTGTATTTAGCCCTGATATTGCAGCAAATTGTCATTTTTGTCCTTTACCACTTGACTTTAACTTCTGTCCTTTTTTTTGCATTAACATGTTCAATTTTATGTGCGTATGGTTTAACGGTTATTATTAGTGATTTCTGAACTGTATAACTTCATAGAAAAGTACATAGATGTCATGCACAATGTGCAAAACCTCATGCACAAATAAGGATGCAACCAACACATCATTTGGTGTTTTTCTAGTATAGGGATTCAGAACATCATCCAATAGCAATCTATGGGAATCCTCATTTTTCCCATTTAGTTCCATGTTTTTCAGTTCTCACCCATGTCTTGTTTGATCCTTTTTTGTTTTTATTTTTCCACCAAATCATCCCATGCTATGAGAGGGAATTCTTGAATGTGGCGCCGCCGATAGTATGTGCTTTCAAGCAGCGGAGAGACACACATATGTCGTCAAGCTCAATAAAGGATTAGCAAAGAGAGCTTTAAGAGGACTGAGTATGACACCTCACCCGACGGTCACATATTCTTCAAGCAAGGATGAACAGAAGTTCCCCAGAAGAACATGGCTTGAGGTCGACACTGATGTACTAGTTACATTCAATACCATCCCCCGCAACGAGCTGCCGATCATACTCCTCCTTCATGTTCTCTGAGAGGTTGAAGATGACGTCAGACAAGTTCTGGGCATTGATGAGTTTTTCTAGTCATCCTTCATGTCCTCTGAGAGGTTGAAGATGATGCTCGACGAGTTCTGGTGGTTTTTCTAGTTTTTGTAACTGAAGACATTGCATGTACGTGCGTGCAGCCTTTTCACTGAGTCGTCAAATCGTAACGAGATTGGGCGATGGACTAAGCGGTTGAACTTTCCTCGCCTTTATATTTTGAAAATTTGAGGCGGCACACTAACTTGACAAACAAGGCCTGCTTCCAGAAAGTAGGCCAGCTGGGAGTTGGAATTAATTGCATAAAACCACCACGTTAAAAGATAGTTTTGCAAGAAACACTGGTCCATGGGTTTGTGCCCAAAAATACTGATTGACGATTTTTTTTTTCTTTTGCAAAAAACGCTGATCAGTCACTTAGGACGTTTTAAGCATGCATAAAAACTTTTTTTTAGAAATTGTTGATCATGTATCAGAATAATGTTAATCATATATTTAAAAAATGTTAACTGTGTATAAAAAATGCTCTTGATATATACCGAAAATGTACGATGTGTATGAAAAAAGTAGTCATCAAATGCCGAAATTTGAAAAAAATGTTAATCATCTATTAAAAAAATGTTAAATTTATACAAAAAAGTTCCTACTATATGCGAAAAATGTAGAATGTGTATTAAAAAAATTTAAACATAAAAACGTCAAAATAAAAAAATGTTGATAGTGTATAAAATGTTAATCATGCATTATTATTTTTTTAATATTTATTAAAAGATGCTCCTGCTATATACAGAAAATGTCAAATATGAATATAAAATGTAGTCATCAAACATTTTTTTAAAATGTTAATTATGTATTTTATAAATTTTAAACTTTGTATACAACATATTATCGATGTATAAAATGTGCAAATGTGTATGAAAAATGTAGATAAGTGTTGAAGAAAAACAGAAAAAAGAAAATCGTGAACCGACAAAACGGAAGAAAGAAACAAAGAAACACCTCACAGACGAACAAAAACAGAAACCAGAAGAAAACCGTGAAAACCCATGAGAAAAAAAACAAAAGAAAACCAAAGAAAAACAATGAAAACTAAGAAAGGGGAAAAAAGAAAATAGAATTGAAAGGAAAAATCAATAAAAGCGGAGAAATGAACAAAAGAAGTAAAAAAGAGAAGAACTAGTAAAAACTAAAATAAGACAAAGAAAATGATGAAAAAAAGGCAGTGAACTAACAAAAAAAATAACCGATGGAAAAATGAACAAGAAATTGAAAAAATGCAGGAGCAAAATGTAGCGAAAGCTGCGAGCGAGTGCTAATAAAGGGATCGGCCCAGTATGAATTCACATTTTTTTTTTGAAATTTTAGAACCTTTTTTAAGCCAAAATTATTTTAACATAATATAAAACAAAAATAAAAATAAAAGTAAAAAAAAAGGAAAAGTGAAAAAAAAAACAGAGGATGTACCGTGGGTGACAATGATCTGGGATACGTACTATACAAACACGGTACCGCATGCAATTGATCCGGTTGGGTCTTTTTGGTGGCGCGATATCATGCAGCTCAGTAATGTTTTTCGAGGGATTTCAAGGGCTGTAATTGGTGATGGGACTTCGGTTCTGTTCTGGAAGGACGTATGGTTTACACACGACCAGGAAACCCAGCTATCTGAAATCTATCCCAGAGCATTCTCTTGTCACAGAGGAAGATGTGACCGTCAGTGAAGCCCTACAAGCAACAAACCCTACCATGCTCTTCCATTTACCTCTCTCTGTACAAGCGCGAGATGAGGTCAGAGAGATCCAGAGAGGCTCGATGCATGTCATTCCAGAGAGGGGGACTGCAGACACATGGGTCAGCACCCTGAATGGTAATTTCTCGACCAAAAACTACTACAACCACTGCTTCAGAGAGATAGTTGCTGATGATGCTTTCATCTGGCTTTGGAAGGCAAAAAGCCCAATCAAATTCAAGATGTTTGGCTGGCTGCTCCTTGTTGACCGCCTGAACACGCGAAACATGCTGAAACGCAGGCACTATATCGTGATGGATAATAACTACGCATGTATGCTATGCCAGAACCCTCCCGAGGAAACATTGGGACATCTCTTTTTCTGGTGCTCCTTCAGTCAGCAATGCTGGGATAAGGTTGGCCTCAGTTGGCCGCATAATGGGAATAGGATCTCCCTCCTGCATCATGGTAAAACCCACTGGAGGCAACCTTTATTCATGGACATCTTCCTGATGGCCGCTTGGAGCATATGGAAGGAGAGAAACAACGAATATTTTAGAGGGATAGCCCACTCCTTCGCCTCGTGGCTGGATAGGTTCAAAAATTTGTTGGAACTGCTAGCCCATAACTGTAAAGAAGAGCTTCGCCTCTTCCTAGACTCTTATATTCAAAACTTGTAAACAGCAAAACTTCTTTTATGTCGCTGATGGGTTGAGGGGAACCCTATAAAACCCCCACATGTAATTATGTACAGTCGGTTGGTGAGTTAATATACAAGTCAGTGGGAGCCTCTCCCACTGTCGTTCAATGTCAAAAAAAAAAACAGAGGGCGTCTAGGCCGGCAAATGGGCCAGGCCAAACTGGCGCGCTATGTGGAAGGGAGAGTGCACGTTCGCACGACCCCTGGCGCGCACCATGCCATATAGGAGGGGATTCCTATTTGGCGCTTTAGGCGCCTTTATATGAATTTTGCAAACGGGCGCCTGAAGGTCCTCCGCAGTGGGACGACCCAATTCCCGTTTCTGTGATCAATTTTTTTCAACAACGCAAAATAGTGCGTCTGTAGAGAATCGAACCGGTGACCTCTCGCTTCGAGGGACGCTTCCCTAACTACGCGGCCACTTCGCTCGTCCTGGTCAGTTGCAAATTTTTATGTTTTCTTCTTTCTTTTTTCTTTTTACCATTTTCAATTTCCTTCTTCTTCTTCTTCCTTATTCGATGAAAGAAATTCATTTTTGTGAACTTTATTTAAAATCGATGAACTTTTTCTTCAAATCAATGTTTTTTTTCGAATTTAATGAACTTTTTTTAAAATTCAATGAAGTTCTTTTCAAATTTGATGAACTTTTTTCAAATTTGATGAACCCTTTTCAAATTCAATGATTTTTTTTCAAAGTAGATGACGTTTTTTTCAAACTCGATGAACAATTTTTTTCAAAATTTTCTACTTTTTGAAGTCCGTGAACTATTTTTTAACATCCATGAACATTTTCGAATTCACGATTTTTTTATTTTTTATTTCTTTTTTCGAAGTCGACTGGTTAACCGCGACGTTCCAAATCGATTGATCGACCAGAAGCGGGTAGGGGGAACTGGCGAGGGACAATCATCGATCTGGGCCAGCCCTATAGGAGGTCCCACTCGAGATATAGGGGTTGTTTGAATCTTGCCCAGGGCAGCCTCGCCAACTCGTCGGGAAGCCAAATAATTGGCGAGCCTTTTGGCCGCCTACCCGCGCCTTTGCCAAGGATAGGCATAAAAATGAACTGAAAGCGTGGATGGAGCGTTGGCAAGCCAAATAATTGGCTATCATCCAAACAGATGCAGGGTGTGGTCAACGTCAATTTTTTGGCTCGGCAGCCTATGGCTCGAAACCCAAATAGCCACATATGGCTCTCTCGCGGGGAGACATAGCCCTACCACAAAATGCATGGTATAGATTTTTTTTTTTGAGAAACATGCATGGTATAGGTTTGTAGCATGGTGCTAAAGTCCGGTTCTCGTTCGGCCCATGGGCCATGGTCCATGAGTAGTATAAGAGCAAGGTTTCGGCCGGCCGGCGACTATGAACGGCGGTTTCTGTACATGGTGGTGGACGCCGACCACCCCGTACACGCTGCATGCACCGCATCAATCCGTCACGCTGAGTGCTTTGGAACAGTCAACACAGCTACTGGCACCGTTACTTTTGTAACTGATGCACTCAGAGAAATCCCCAACAAAACTTACACATAGTAATAAGCAAGATCGAGGCCAAGACTCAAACAGCAATTCACCAGACATGGTTCCGATCCATTGACATTCATACGGATGCCAAAATAAATTGAACTTCATACGAGCATCCAGTACCAGTACCATTATTTTGATTCCCATCAGAACTGTCAAGCTAAGCCAAGTGTAGCCGGCCTGGGGCCGCGCCATTAATCAGCAGCTTTGCGCGGGCCTCCGGCCGACATCACGGGGGAGACCTGCAGCACCGCCATGTCGCCAGGCGCTTCGTACACGGACCTGACGAAGAAGGCGGCTTGCCAGAAGCCGGGGCCGGAGCCCATGGGCAGGAACCTCGCTCGCCCCTCGTCACCGAGCCCGAGCCCGGGCATGACGATCTCCACCATGCCGTTGCCCCCTGCCGCGGGGCGGGAGGCCGGGAACAGGGTGGACGCCACCGCGGAGCCGCCTGGCGGGAGGCTACGCAGCCTGGCTCCGTCGTAGTCGGTGAGAACGTGGAGCGAGAGGCGGCGCCGTATCGCCGCGCGCGGCATGCGACGCGCCCTGAGCGGAGCCATGCCGGCGTTGTCGACGGCGAGGACCGTGATGGGGGCGTTGCGCCGGTTGATGTCGTGCGCGAGGCCGGTGGACGCCAGCAGGCTGGTGAACTCGCCGAGGTCCGGGCGCGCAGCGAGGATGGCGGTGATGTTGTGGGCGGCGCCGTGGCACGCCGCCAGGGGCACGGACAGGCCGAACAGGAGGAGCAGGGCGGACGAACACTGGGCGGTGAGGAATGCCATTGTGTACTGCACTTTTGGTGTATGACAGAGGCGAGCGAGGATCTGAACCGTGGGTGCACCGTACCGCTGGTTTATAGCAAATGACCGAGGAAGTGAGGTGAATTTCATCTAGCTGAACTGGATTTCTTGGCGGTACACCGGCCGGCCAGCAGGTGTGCCCAGTAGGAATATGAATGATCATGTCGTCATGTGCAATTGGAACCAGGCAATGCCGAGAGAACGAAGCAACCAGACCGACCACATGGCAGGCAGACCTCCGAGCCTCCGAGGAATGCTATGTACGTGCATGTTCGCTTCAAGGTCTGTTCTAAACATTGTTGGACACTCTGACTGCACCCAGCACACTGTCCGCGTTTAGGTATTATTTTTTCGGGGAAAAAAAAGGACTTAGACGAGCACCACTAGCTACATGTACCAAAATGGACTAGGCAACTTCCGGATACTAACATAGTAGTGCCATACCTTTAGTCCACCACCCAGTGTCTACCTATTTTCATCTCACAGCAGTTAGGTTCAATCCTCAAAAGTTAACATACAAAGAACAGTCAGTTTCGGGAGCTTTTCCATCGCAGCAATAGCAATTTATTCAAGTTCGACCATTACATGGCAGGCAAACCTCAAGAGATCATGGACATATCGAGATCGTCGGTGGTACAAAACCTCACACACGTCACAACTTCCGGGCCCAGTTTCTATGCAGTGTATGTCACAAGATTTGTGGAACACTCACAAATTTTGACCACAACATGTTAATGTCATATATAAAGTCATCATGCCAAGTTTCATGTTTTCGAAAAACCACTTGATCCGAAAAATAAGGCGCCGCATTGCCTGCCCCAGGCGACATGGGCGCAACTCCTATCAGCCGCCGCTGGACAAACGTCGGCGCCGCGGGGCGAAGCGTGCAAAGGCGTCGGTGGCGGCAAGTCCTCCCCTATCCGTTCGCATGGTGGGCCGTAACGGGCAGTCCCCAGGCGGTCAAGCGGATCACCGTGGCACGGCCGAGATATGGCCGCGTGTGCCTTGGGTGGATATGGAGCTGTCGCCCGGTGTGCCAGGCTGGCGCCAGCGTTGTGTGCATGTGCTCCTCGGGGGTCAGCGTCTCGCTCACGTGCTTCCCTCGCTGCCTCCGGCCTCTGCCACGGTGACGGGTCCTCCGGCCGTCTCTTCTATGGGCGGCGGAGTTTGGTAACCCGGGCGGCAGCCCATGAGGTTCTAGGTGGCGGCGACTGTCTACGGTCATGTGGATGGCGTGGCGGTCAGATATGTTGTCAAGCGGCCGTAGCTTCGGCGAGTCCATAGCTGATCCGGTGTGGTTGCCTGATTCAGATCTAGACGGCTTGGTGATGGTGATCCATATTTGGTCGGCCGAGTGGGGTGTCTGCAGACTTTGTAACAATGACCTCGTGTGGCTCCACGACAGTGGTGGTCACCGAAAGATCTCCTGGAGGGTTCATCTTTCCAGGTTCAATGGTTGACTTCGGCAGTCAGATGCAATTATGGATGGCGGCTTGACGCAGAGGGATGGTTGTGCAGTGGTAGCGGTCACATCGCGTTAGCTGCTGGGTTTGTGGGAAAGTGGTGGCGACAACACTTGAGTGACTCCGATGGTGGTGTTCTGGAGCACTCGGTCGCGAGCTCCGGTGTGAAAACCTAGGTGTCGGTGTCAAAACCGGCGGATCTCGGGTAGGGGGTCCCGAACTGTGCATCTAGGCGGATGGTAACAGGAGACAAGGGACACGATGTTTTTACCCAGGTTCGGGCCCTCTCGATGGAGGTAAAACCATACTCCTGCTTGATTAATATTGATGATATGGGTAGTACAAGAGTAGATCTACCACGAGATCAGAGAGGCTAAACCCTAGAAGCTAGCCTATGGTATGATTGTTCTTGTCCTACGGACTAAACCCTCCGGTTTATATAGACACCGGAGGGGGCTAGGGTTACACAGAGTCGGTTACAATGGGAGGAGATCTACATATCCGTATTGCCAAGCTTGCCTTCCACGCCAAGGAAAGTCCCATCCGGACACGGGACGAAGTCTTCAATCTTGTATCTTCATGGTCCAACAGTCCAGCCAAAGGTCATAGTCCGGCTGTCCGGAGACCCCCTAATAAAGGACTCCCTCAGTAGCCCCTGAACCAGGCTTCAATGACGACGAGTCCGGCGCGCAGATTGTCTTCGGCATTGCAAGGCGGGTTCCTCCTCCGAATACTTCATAGAAGATTCCGAACACAAGGATAGTGTCCGGCTCTGCAAAACAAGTTCCACATACTACCGTAGAGAGAATAATATTTACACAAATCTAATCTGCTGATGTATTCCGCAGCGTGACATCACACCACAGCCAAGCCTTTATTCGAATCGTTTTTACCCCCCACCTCAGCGCGTTTCGCGAGGCGGTTTCCTTGGCACGTCTTATCAGAGCAGAGATCGTGTCCCCTTTATTTACGGGATTCTCATCAACACGGACGTGGGTAACCCAGTCGTGCCCATTGGTATGTCCCCTCGATCAAAGGTAAGTCCCAAACGGTCACAGGGAGGGCTCTTGGTATTCAACCTCTTATAAAGATACCAAGGCTTTACTCCTTTCTTTTGATCTCAATCGAATCCGCCTCCCGCCTCGAGTTCCAACACCCAAGGCTCCAGATTTAGGCGCTTCGGACCTTCGATGATGTCCGGCTCCGACCTTCGAGGCCGATGGATGCCTTCCTCCGTCACGGAGGAAGACGTACTAAAGCTGAGGGAGGCCAGGTATTTGACCGACGAAATCCCGCATAGGCTGCCTGCTCAAGGGCAGGTTATTCCCACTCCCAAGCCCGGTGAGAGCATGGTGTTCGTGTCTCACTTCCTCCGAGGGCTAGGCTTTGCGCCGGATCCTTTCGTGAGGGGGCTCATGTTCTATTATGGGCTGGAATTCCACGACTTAGCTCCGGAGTCTATCCTCCACGTCTCATCGTTCATCGTCGTGTGCGAAGCTTTCCTCCGTATTACTCCTGACTTCAGACTGTGGCTCAAGACCTTCAAAGTGGAGCCAAAAATGATAGAGGGAGAGCATGCAGGGTGCGGAGGCGCTGTAATAAGCAAGGATGCTAACGCTCCGTGGCCCGAGGGCTCCTTTCAAGAGGAGTCCAGCTTATGGCAACAAGAGTGGTTTTATATCACAACGCCCAGGGGTACCAAGTGGGTGGCGCTGCCTGCTTTTCGCTCGGGTCCCCCGCCCTGACTAGCGTCATGGGTCAATAAGGGGCTGGACTGGGGGCTAGCAAAGGATGTGCCCCTGTTGTAGGGCCGCATCCGAGATCTCCTGGAAAGAGACATCAGTCTGGTCGTGGTGACGCAAGTCATGTTGATTCGCCGAGCCCTGCCCTGCAAACGTCGCCCCCTCCGCCTATGGGAGTTCAATCCGGAGGGACCGCGAGCTCTCCAACATTTTATGGGCGCGACGCCCGCGGAGATGTACAAATTGTTCTTTGGACCACAAATGGTGTATCCGGACTCTACTGAGGATGCAGGTCTGAGCTGCAATCGTCCGGATACTCAAGTAAGTAGCCCTGTGCCCGGACACGCCATCCGTTCATTTATTGGAACGTCGCCCTTAAAAGAGCTGTTCTTGAAACAGGAGTGGATAGCGAAGGCGAATTTAATCAGGTGTCCGGCCCCCCTTCCCGAGACCTCGCCAGATCCCGTGTTAACCAGGATGCTGGAGATCGCGCCTTCGGAAGAAAACGAAGGGGGGAATAAGGAAGCTACTGCCTCCGCGAAGGAGGCTGTCCAGAAAGGAGGAATCGAAAGTTCCTCTCCTCAGGGGAAGAAGAGGACCGCCTCTGAAGACCCAGAGACCGTGATCTCAAAGCGGGGGAAGAAGTATTCGCCAGAGGGTCCTGTGCCGGGGGATACCTCGGCCGTACTATGCCCTCAAGGGGATCAGCCCTCCACCGAGTCGTAAGTAAAAAGGGTGTTTAAAAAATGAGAGAAATCCTTGCTTTTTTTGAGGAAAATAACCGAAAATTTACCTTGTAGTTCGGATCTTAGCCCTTCTCAGCAGAGCTCGTCTTCGGGGGATCTTCTTCCGGAGATGATGGAGAGCGGAACGCCTCCCCCTGCTGTATCGCCTTACGAGGCGGGCGACCCCGAGGTGTCGTCGCGGAGGGTTTCTCCTAATCCGGCGAGTCCGGAAGGCATTCATATGCCCCCCCGAAGCCCTCCGTGTCCGTCCTTCGAAAAAAGCAATCGAACGAGTCCGGCACCACCTGGTGCACGGTCGGAGGTACTGAAGGATCTGCTAGGGCGAACGTCTATCTCAGAGGAGCACCGTACGTTGATGGGTACGGTAATTGAAAGGATTTCGTCCACGGAGAGTGGGTTGCATGAAGCTGTCAGGAGTTTACTGACAGGTTTTGAGGTACGTGAAATGATTTACCTTTTGACAGTTCCGCATATTTTAAGATGCGCCATGTGTAGATAGTAGCCCCTGAGACTCTGTGTGCTGTCGAAGATGACGGCACGCAGAGGATCATAGTCCCAGGTATAATTTTGCCGCCTTCCTATGTAGGTGGCGAAGTGTCCAGTGGCCAGCCGGACTGATGAGTTTGCCGAGCTAAAGCGTCAACTTGACGTGGCAGATGCCGACATCGCGCTTGTCAACAAGCGGCTTGACGAGGCACAAGGTATGTAATTTCTCCGGAGACACCTGGTAAGAGGAGCATGATGCCAGTATCTTACAACGTGTGCGCTTGATGTAGATGGGGCTGCCGCCATGGAGGACCTTCGGGCAGAGCTTGCCCGAGCCAAGGAGCAAGCCAGAAAAAGCGATGCAGCTGCCCTAAAGGCGGTTGAGGAGCTAAAAGCCGAACAGGCTGCTCACTGCCGAAGCAAGAACGAAATGTCCGAGATGGCTGTGAAGTTAAAGAACGCTGCTGACCGCTGCAGGCTTCTTGAAAAAGAAGATCGGTCGAAGCGGACAGACCTGGAGAAGGCCACTACGGCGGCCAAGGATGCTCGTTCTGCAATGAGAGCGATGAAGGAGGAGCTGCGTCAAGCTGGAGATACCGCGGCTGGGAAGCCTTTTATGCTGCGGATGAAGTTAGGAGATCCTAAATATGCTCCGTTGGACCGGATGTGGAGTTCGGCGGACACATATCTGGATTTAGCGGCGAGTGCCACTGATGCGGCCGAACACTTCCGAGATCAGAAAGATCGCGAAGTGGAAAAGCTATTCTGGTCACAGTTCAACAATCCAAAGCGTCCGCTTCCATTGACCGATCGTTTGGCTGAATGGGCCGAGCTGAATAGGTTGTCCAGACTTGCCATGAGGTATGTCGTGGATCATCTGTGGCCGGAAAGGCCAAAGCCGAACAGTTATTTTAGCTTGGTGCAGCAGTTCCTTGGTGCAGTGCCGTATATCAACGCGATGAAGAGGTCAGCATGCATGGAGGGTGCGCGGATGTCCCTTGCCCGTGTCAATACATACTAGGCGGAGATGGAGGCCACCGCCATTGCATCCCAAGATTCGGACGGAAGCCGAGTACCTGTCGAACACTACTTTCAAGAAGTTCTGGAGGGCGCTCGTTTAATAGAGACGCAGTGCTCGAAGGATATTATGTTCGAATAACATGTATTCTTGTTTAAAACAATATTTTGATGAAATGTAGAAGCTTTCTATACTTGTGCCTGCAAGAATTATAATACCTCCTGTGCGGCCGTTAATGTATATATTTATATAATCTGAAAGATGGCAGTCGTCGGCTTCAGCCCCCACGCATATAATGCGGGGGTGTTCGCAGAAGGCGCATTTTCACACTTGATCCAACGTCTTGGTCCATGAAGGAGGTGATAGCGCAACGAACTAGGCAATCGGACTATAATGCTTTATCACTTTCACTTAGCAATAGGAGTTTGACAGTGGGGCTACTATATAGCCCCTGGTGGCGCCGCGCTCGCCCGAATTCGGGGAGCGTTTGTGCCTGGACGGGAAACGGTCCTTCGTTAATGCGGAGGAATCCCGAAGAGTCCGATAGGTCATCGAGTGGTTGACCAGTCTCATGCTATATCATGACAGTCAGTTTTCGGCTTTCTCTACTGAGGTGCTCGCCTGGCTGAACCGGGGCACAATCGCAGTAGTTTTCCTGGTGCCGCCTTAGCCGATAGAGCGGAACGTAAGGCAGCAAAACACAGGAGCCGGGCAAACCCAACATTTGACCAAAGACATGATTCGGAGCTGATGCATATAAGGCCAAACTCGCAACGCTGAACACTCCCTAAGGTATTCGGTCTTTATGAAAACGGGCTGGGCAGTGCCCTTTGTAATAAGCCCCTAGTGTCCAGGTACGTGCAAAATTCTGACATGGCCACATGCCAAGACGCCAGCCTCCTTCTCGGTTATACTGAGAATCCGGGGGATGTGTATTAACAAGAGACAGTAAAAAAGGTTTACGCAGGGTCTTAATCTAAAAAGAATCCTTGGAACGGGTCCCTGCTGCATGTCTGCGCCTGTCTCTCCGTTGTGCCGTGTCCTGGATGAGTGTAGCATGGTGTTCATCTGTAAAAGAGAGGAACTTAGTTGAAAAAGTAGTCGTGCGAAATGTATGTTATACTAAATAAACAAAGTATAATTCAAGATGGGTAAAATTGAGCCTTATTGTCACTTGTTTTACATGCGCGGAGCCCTTGTATAGGGGTATACGACTATTAAACCTTTATCAATTATATGTTTTTACCGGACTCGTCTAGCCGTGTCCGTGGTCTTAACGACCAGTTAGATGCTTTGGTTGGTGAAGCCGTTTTAGTGTGTGGCTGCCAAGGCAGCCGCACAATCTTCCGCGCGCGAGGAGCGCTCAGTATTTCCCTTTAATGACATGATGCCTCGTGGACCGGGCATCTTAAGCGTGAGAGACGCATAATGCGGTATTGCGTTAAAGCGTGCGAAAGCTTCGCGTCTCAGTAGTGCTTGATAACCGCTTTGAAACGGAGCGACGTGGAAAGTCAGCTTTTCGCTACGGAAGTTGTCGAGGGAGCCGAACATAACTTCTAGTAGGAGGGAGCCCGTGCACTGGGCTTCTGGGACTGACGTTACTCCTTTAAAGGAAGTATTGCTATGGCTAATTTTTGTTGGGTCCATCCCCATTTTGCAGACTGTATCCTAATTAGGTTTAAACCACTGCCGTCGTCCATCAGGACTCGTGTAAAGTGGAATCCATCAATTATCGGGTCTAACACCAAGGCAGCCCAGCCTGCGTGCCGGATACTTCCGGAGTAATCCTGATGGTCGAAGGTGATCGATTTTGACAACCAGTGGCGAGACTCCTTTGTGATAGGCCGCATGGCGCGTATCTCTGTGGGCGCCACTTCGTTTCTCCCTTTTGTCACGTGTAGTACATTTACTGTTTTGACTTCTTGTGGGAATTTCTTTTGTTCCCCAGTGCTTTGTTTGTGGGGTTCATCATCGTCCTCACTTGGTGTATCCATCCCCTTGTGTTCGGCGTTGAGTTTGCCGGATTGCTTGTAGACCCAACAGTCTCTGTGGGTGTGATTTGCAGGCTTCCCGGGGGTGCTGTGGATTTGACATATCTTGTCCAGGATTTTGTTTAGATTAGACAGTTCATCCCTGTTATCTTTGAGGGGCAGCTTTTGCTGACCTTGCTGAGAGCTTTTGAATCAGGCGTTGACTGCCGTGCTCTTCGGGCTGTTTCCCTTATTCCGGCGCTGGTCTTTGCTACTTCGTGGCTTCCCGTTTCCATCCCTGACTTCGGATGTACTTGGGTCGCTGGTGCTGCATCTTGCCAACCAACTGTCCTCTCCCGCGCAAAAGCGGGTCATGAGGCTTGTTAATGCGGCCATTGTTCTTGGCTTTTCTTGGATGAGGTGTCTAGCGAGCCATTCGTCTCGAACGCTATGTTTGAAAGCTGCTAAGGCTTCGACGTCCGGACAGTCGACTATCTGGTTCTTTTTAGTAAGAAATCTGTTCCAGAGCTTCCGGGCTGACTCTCTGGGTTGTTGAGTTATATGACTTAAATCGTCTGCATCCGGTGGTCGGACATAGTGTTGGGAACGTAGTAATTTCAAAAAATTTCCTACGCACACGCAAGATCATGGTGATGCATAGCAACGAGAGGGGAGAGTGTTGTCTCCGTACCCTCGTAGACCGAAAGCGGAAGCGTTATATCAACGCGGTTGATGTAGTCATACGTCTTCACGATCCGACCGATCCAAGCACCGTTACTCCGGCACCTCCGAGTTCTTGGCACACGTTCAGCTCGATGACGTTCCCCGGGCTCCGATCCAGCAAAGCTTCGGGGAAGAGTTCCGTCAGCACGACGGCGTGGTGACGATCTTGATGTTCTACTGTCGCAGGGCTTCGCCTAAGCACCGCTACAATATGACCGAAGTGGAATATGGTGGAGGGGGGCACCGCACACGGCTAAGGAACGATCTCAAGGATCAACTTGTGTGTCTTGGGGTGCCCCCCTGCCCCCGTATATAAAGGAGCAAGGGGGGAGGGCCGGCCGGCCCTAGGGGCGTGCCAAGGGAGGGGGAGTCCTCCTCCTAGTGGGAGTAGGACTCCCCTTTCCTAGTCCAACTAGGAGGGGGAAGGGGGGAAGGAAGGAGAGGGAGATGGAGAGGGAAAGGGGGGCCGCGCCCCCCCTCCTTGTCCAATTCGGACTCCTCATGGGGGGGGGGCGCCACCTCCTGGCGCGGCCCTCTCTCTCCCCTCGCGGCCCAATAAGGCCCATACTTCCCCCGGGGGTTCCGGTAACCCCTCCGGCACTCCGGTAATATCCGAAACCTCTCGGAACTATTCCGATGTCCGAACATAGCCGTCCAATATATCAATCTTTATGTCTCGACCATTCCGAGACTCCTCGTCATGTCCGTGATCACATCCGGGACCCCAAACTCCTTCGGTACATCAAAATGCATAAACTCATAATAACTGTCATCGTAACCTTAAGCGTGCGGACCCTACGGTTCGAGAACAATGTAGACATGACCGAGACACGTCTCCGGTCAATAACCAATAGCGGGACCTGGATGCCCATATTGGCTCCTACATATTCTACAAAGATCTTTATCGGTCAGACCGCATAACAACATACGTTGTTCCCTTTGTCCATCGGTATGTTACTTGCCCGAGATTCGATCGTCGGTATCCAATACCTAGTTCAATCTCGTTACCGGCAAGTCTCTTTACTCGTTCCGTAATACATCATCCCGCAACTAACTCATTAGTTACAATGCTTGCAAGGCTTAAGTGATGTGCATTACCGAGAGGGCCCAGAGATACCTCTCCCACAATTGGAGTGACAAATCCTAATCTCGAAATACGCCAACCCAACATCTACCTTTGGTGACACCTGTAGTACTCCTTTATAATCACCCAGTTACGTTGTGACGTTTGGTAGCACCCAAAGTGTTCCTCCGGCAAACGGGAGTTGCATAATCTCATAGTCAAAGGAACATGTATAAGTCATGGATAAAAGCAACAACAACATACTAAACGATCGGGTGCTATGCTAATGGAATGGGTCATGTCAATCAGATCATTCAAGTAATGATGTGACCTTGTTAATCAAATGACAACTCCTTTTGTCTATGGTTAGGAAACTTAACCATCTTTGATTAACAAGCTAGTCAAGTAGAGGCATACTAGTGACACTCTGTTTGTCTATGTATCCACACATGTATTATGTTTCCGGTTAATACAATTCTAGCATGAATAATAAACATTTATCATGATATGTAAGGAAATAAATAATAACTTTATTATTGCCTCTAGGGCATATTTCCTTCACATAGGTCCCTTGAAAATTTGCCCGAAAAGTGTCCTCGAGCTCTTCCCAACTTCCAATGGTGTTTTCGAGAAGGCCTTTAAGCCAATGCCGGGCTGGCCCTTTGAGCTTGAGGGGTAGGTACTTTATGGCGTGGAGGTCGTCTCCTCTGGCCATGTGGATATGGAGGATATAGTCCTCAACCCAGACCCCAGGGTCTATCGTTCCGTTGTATGCCTCTATGTTTACGGGTTTGAATCCCGCTGGAAATTCATGGTCCAGCACCTCATCGGTGAAACATAGGGGGTGTGCGGCACCCCTGTATTTGGGTGTGCCGTGGATATTTGTTGTGTTGCGTTGCTTGCTAGAGCGTGCTTTTTTGGCCCGTAGATAGATCTGGTTGGGCCATCTTTTTGATGCGAGTCCTCGTGTGGTTCGTGTGCTGGCTTGTGTGCGGCGTCATTTGCTGCTCCATGTTGGCTCTGAGGTCGTCTATCCGACCGGATGGTTGCTTTGTTTTTTGATTGCGGGGGCTCTAAGGCCTCTTCATCAAATTCCGGTAGTAGCTTTCGCTTCGGGTAGCTCTTTGTGTGGCGACTGCCGCCATATTTGTCTGCGGTGTTGAGTACTTTGCTCCATCTGATTCTGAGTGCATCTTCCGCAGTCTTGAGCTTCCGCTTCTGCTTTTTCAGGCTACGCGCAGTGGCGACGGGCCTTTTGTGGAGGTTCTTCTGCTCCAGGAACTTGTCCGGCGTGAGGTCGTCCGGACTGTTATCTTCACCGGGGACGGGTTGTTCGGTTTGGTTATCCAAGTTGCCTTGTTTGGACGGTTGCTCGATGCCATGTTCATCGTCCGCCGGCTCGCCCTGCTCTGTGGCTGGGTCTGTATGACCGCTGTCTCTGTCGAGGCGGGGTTTGGAGCGGCGCTTACGCCGCCGCTTTGACTGCTTTTCGAAGGAATGATCCTTCGTTGCGTCCTCCCATTCCTCGTCGTCGTTTCCTTTGGGTGTGTCCACCATGTATACACCGTAGGATGAGGTGGCTGTCCCGTGCCCTGTAGGCGCTGGTTCCTGTTCGTCTCCTATATTGTCGTCCATACCGTCGATGTCTTCAGAGTCGAAGTCAAGCATGTCGGTCAAGTCATCGACAGTGGCTATGAAGTGGGTGGTGGGTGGGCGTCGAATTTCTTTCGTCGTCCGCATCCCAATCCTGCCGGTCATAATCCGGCCAGGACTCTACTGACAAAGAGAGAGCCCTTAGTGAATTCAGTATGTCGCCGAAGGGCGAGTGCTGAAAGATATCCGCGGCGGTGAACTCCATGATCGGCGCCCAATCGGATTCGATTGGCAGGGGCGCGGATGGTGGAGGAGAATCCAGTAATGTGGAGTCACGGGCCTCGCGAAGGATAAGGTTGGTGTTCGGCTCGATCGCCGTTGAGGCTGCAGCCTCCGCGGCGGGGTCTAACCACCCGCCCTCGGTCGGTGCAGTTAGCTCCGAATTAAGGGTCGGAGCGGATGCGGGTGCAGCCTCCAGGACACTGTTCGACGGCAGAGCTAAATCATGCCCATGGTGACAGTGCGGCGCACTCGGCAGGGGCTTGAATCCGTCGAAGATCAAGTCTTCGCGGGTAACGGCCGTGTAGTTTATGCTTCCAAACCTGACCTGATGGCCAGGGGCGTAGCTTTCAATCTCCTCCAGATGGCCAAGCAAATTAGCCCGCAGTGCAAAGCCGCCGAATACAAAAATCTTTCCGGGGAGAAAAGTCTCACCCTGGACTACATCGCTAACGATGATCGAAGGAGCCATCAAGCCTGATGATGACGATAGAGAGGAACTCTCAATGAAAGCACCAATGTCGGTGTCAAAACCGGCGGATCTCGGGTAGGGGGTCCCGAACTGTGCGTCTAGGCGGATGGTAACAGGAGACAAGGGACACGATGTTTTTACCCAGGTTCGGGCCCTCTCGATGGGGGTAAAACCCTGCTCCTGCTTGATTAATATTGATGATATGGGTAGTACAAGAGTAGATCTACCATGAGATCAGAGAGGCTAAACCCTAGAAGCTAGCCTATGGTATGATTGTTCTTGTCCTACGAACTAAACCCTCCGGTTTATATAGACACCGGAGGGGGCTAGGGTTACACAGAGTCGGTTACAATGGGAGGAGATCCACATATCCGTATTGCCAAGCTTGCCTTCCACGCCAAGGAAAGTCCCATCCAGACACGAGACGAAGTCTTCAATATTGTATCTTCATGGTCCAACAGTCCGGTCAAAGGTCATAGTCCGGCTATCCGGACACCCCCTAATCTAGGACTCCCTCACTAGGTCTAGCCTGAGCTGGTTATACATGGCAAAGGCAATGTTTTATTTACGTCGTTATCTTGTTGAAGGCATTGCTCGGATATACTTGGATCGATTCATCAGGGTGAAAGCGTAGATTCTAGCCTTGGTGGTTGGATCCGATGACGGCGATGCTTGAGTGTCGTTCCCTTCTTGAATGCGTTGTTGTTGAAGAATCTCGTCATTTGTGTGGTGTCATGATCTAGGTTTTTTTGAGCTGGTGTCATGAGCTGGTTGATGTGGATATGGTCATTGATGTAGTTTGCCGATCGTAGATTTGATCGCTTTGGGTTTTTCTTTTTTCCTCACCTACACATAGATTTGGTCTTATATGACTTTGCTATTTGCTGGCATTTATTTGTGTGCGTTTTTTGGGTTGGTTGTGTGCATCCTAATTATACAGAGACCGGGTGTGTGTTCTTTAGGTTTGTAACCTCTTGATGCTCCTATTTGAGCTAATAAAATCCACCCTTAGTCGGTTTTCTCCTTCATATTTTCAAGACTTTACTTTCATTTTTTGGAATTAAAAAAGCAATAAGCTCCACGTTTAGGGTCGAATCTTGGCACCTAGATGTCTGCAATTCCTTTCTTTTTCATGGATAAGGCCTAAACATAAACTGAAGAACACAAGTAGTATTTCAATTTTGCTAACCATTTCATGCACTTCCAGTTCAAATTTTATTTATATTGATAAAATGCCTAGAAATGCAATAAACGACTTAAATATAGCAAACGAACCGTGAAAAATGACAAAATTTGACATGGAACATGCACGTAAGGTTGTATGTTGAGTGTAGAAAACATTTCAAGCTCAATCGATGAAGCAGCGGTTGCTTTGCCTTCAAACCTGACCCGTTCCCTCTCAAAACTTAGATTCTTCAACAGAGAGTGCCTAGTTTCTAAGCATTACACGTAACAAGATTTGCGAAACCTTCTGAATCTTTTACCACAACATGTCGATGCCATATGAGGGCACCATGACAATTTCATTTTTTTTTCCATTTTTTGCATTTTTAGGAATTAAAAGACCAATAAACTCTAGGTTCGGCGTTGAGTCGTGGCACCAAAATGTTAGGAATTTCTTCCATTTTCTTGGATAAGACCAAAACATGGGCTAAAGAACACAAATAGTATTTTTCAACCCAATTTTGCCATTTGTTTCATGCACTTGCAGTTCAAATTTTAATTATATGTAGTAAATGCCTGAAAAGTACAATAAGTGATTTAAATATAGCAAACAAACTTCTTAAAATTCAAAATTTTGACATGGACATTGTAATGGTGTATCTTGGGTGTAGAAAAAACAAATCAAGGTCAACCGATGAAGCAACCGTCACTTTGCCTTCAAATCCGACTCTTTTCCTCTCCAAACCTAGATTCTTAATTACTCAGAGATGGCCCTATTCCTAAGTAGTATACATTGGAAACCTCTATTTTTTTTGCCACAATATGGTGATGCGATATTAGGGCATCATACAAAGTTTCATGTTTTTAGATTTTGTTTGTAAATTAAAAACTAACAAGCTCCATGTTCAGGGTCGACTCTTGGCACCACGATGTTGAAATTTCTTCCATTTTCTTGGATACAGCCTATACATAGGCCAAAGAAAACAAATATGATTTTTCAACTCAACTTTGCCATTTTTTTCATCCACTTACAGTTTAAATTTGGATTATATGCACTAAATACCTAAAATGCACTAGATGACTATATAAGGAAATTGACAGGGGGAAGAAAAGAAAAAAACAAACGAACATGGCATAGTATGCAAAAGAGCAAACTCATAATATGCGAAAGAAATTAAACAAAAGAAATGAGTACATAAAGAAAAATGAACAAAAGTGGTTGCCTAGTGCCATGTGGTAGGAACTCCACAAATCATGTGTTTATCGAGTGGCATGTGGTAGGAAGTCGACAAGCATGTGTTTGCGGAGTGCCACGTGGCACGAACTTGGCAAGCATGTGTTTGTTGAGTGCCACATGGCAGGAACTCGGCAAACGTGTGATTTGCTGAGTGTTGTCCTTTTGCCTGGTGTTTTCTTCGATAAAGGTCATGTTTGCCTAGTACCCAATGGTATGCATTCGACCAACAACCTGATACCGGGCAGAGTTTTAGATTCCATGACATGTTTCCATCCCATAATAAAACCATTTCGTAGATGTTATATTCCCTAGTCAACATCTTCAGATATTCTGAGCAATCATATAACCGAATGGAAAGAAGATTCACCCTATGATAAAGTATACATTCACTCTTTGCAATTTGAATGCATAGAATGCCCAAAACCAACACCACCGGAACACACTCAAAGTTATATTTACAAAACTATAGCTATTTTCAACCCCTAACATATTAATTACTACTCACCACGTCTGTTGGTGATGATGACTCCATGATACCCAGACTTATGTCGAAATATCCTGGTTGCCTAGGCATAGGTAATATTATGTTACCATTGTTTAACATCATGTTAATTTCACGCATTGTTGGTCGGTCATCTGCACCTTCTTGAACACACAAAAGTGCAATTTGTGTCCACCTAATCATCTCCACCTTTTGGTACTCCTCACGTAATGATGGATCGATGAGCTCTTTGCATTTTTCATCTCTCCATAGTATCCAAGCCTGAAACTAAATTTTATTTAGGGGTGGCAGGAAGCATTACCGTTCTAAGAAATCAAGATAAAAAACATTTGAAGATCCTAGATGTTTACTCACATATCTCCTGAGATCGTATGATCTTCCATTTATATTGTAGGATCCAAAAACTACCTTTCCGCTTATGATCTCCAGCAACAATATTCCGAAGCTAAAAATGTCTGATTTCGTGGAATAAATTTTTTGGGAGAAATATTCTGGTGCCATGTAACCACTACAAATATGCAACAATTAAAAAAATATCAGGCTCATATAGTTCCTGCAACAGTCAAGTTTGATAATTGGAAAGCACCTATTTGTCATATTGTGGCCATGACCAACTATACGACAGCCAAAACCATTCTTCAGAGTCAATCAACAACAAAGATATTATGGATATTAAATATTTACTTATGATATTATAGTATCCTCCCATGGTTATAAATTGTAGCATTCCATGAATATGCATGTTTAGTGTAAAACATATTCAACCACTTCAATGTGATTGCATCTGCATGATAGTATATCATAGCAACACAAATGTAGGGTTGCAGTAGTACATCCTTTGATAAGCTAGCCAAAGAGAAGAATTTTAGAAAGAGTGGTGTCTCCATTGTAGCATCGTTTTGGTGGAACTAACATCAAATACTTTTTTGAAAATTATTATATAATCGAGAATATATACTTACATTGTGCCAACCACAGTCGTGGTATTGGATTCTACTGTGTTGGAAGGACATATTCTTGCAATCCCAAAATCAGATATCTTTGGGTTCATTTCACTGTCCAGAAGAATGTTACTGGGTTTCAAGTCTCTATGGACAACACATAAATGTGATTGTTCATGAATATAGAGAAGTCCTTGAGCTATCCCTTCAATTATGCGGGCACGAACATGCCAACTGAATTTTGCGCCTGATCCTAGAGTAGACACACCGTAAAAATACCATGGTTAAGTTCTTGAAACTTAACAATTAAACATGCATGAGTATCTAGTGAAGTAAATATATCTATACCAATAATAAATGAGTCCAAGCTTCTCTCGGGCATGTACTCATATACGAGCATCCTTTCATTGCCTTCAATACAACACCCAAGAAGCCTCACTAGATTTACATGCTGAAGCTTAGCTATAAGCCTAATTTCATTCTTGAACTCGAGTAGACCTTGGACAGAATTTAGCTTAAGTCTTTTGACAGCTATCTGTTCTCCATTAGGTAATTTTCCCTGGAAATAAGTTAGTCATTAGGTATTGTACTCCTTTTTTGTCAATGCTTAGTAAAACAAAATCATAATATTTCTGAAAATGATATCTACTTGTCTCTATCTTCGAGTGTTATTATCATTAAATGTTAGAAATGTGAATCCCTAACATATGCGTCACTGCATGTATTATCGCGGACCCAAAATTATCTATTAGTTTGCATTATTGCTCCAACGGACTGTAAAAATCTGCATAGTGGGAGTACCATGACAAGTATCATTCATGTAAGAGCTAGACAATTTTGATAGGTGAAATAAAATTAAATAAAAAAAGAGGGCTGAGTATCATATCATGATACTGTATCATAATAAATGTTACACTACTATGTGTCATACATGTTAATAGATGCAATTGTCTAAAGTACTAACATATAATATTATGCACCACGGAGGTAGTATCATACACTAGTATCATATGCATAATATCAATGTATGATACTCCTCACTATGAAGTAGCCTAAAACCCTCCTGCAACTAAAGAGAATGCAATTCATACTAGTAGGATTGATGTGGACGCTATACATTGACATTTAGTTTTTGGAACTTGTTTAGTGAATGAAATACTAAGGCCTTGTACAATGAAAGATGCTTAGGGAGGTGCTTAAAAAAATAAACCGGATTTTTCTGAAACACCGCTGCCTATTTCTATAGGAGAGACGCTTAGTTAAGCGTCTATCCTGTACAAATAAGCACCGGTGCTTAAGAAAATATTAGTTTATTTCTCTAAGCACCTCTCCTAAGCACCTCCCATTGTACAAGGCCTAATAGAGACAACTTCCCCCTCAAGATACTTGCCTGAAAGACTGGACCAAATCCACCTTCTCCTACTCTTTTCGAGAAGTTATCCGTAGCATCATTCACCTCAGAAAATTTATATAATGAAAATCCCGAGTTACTTTCGCTCATGATCTCTTTCTCCCATAATGCGAGTTCCCTCTGCAGCCGCGATTCTGTTCTCGCAGAAGTGAAAGAAAATCAGGATTATAAACTTATGCATGAGGGAAATATTTTAAAAGAATAAGAATAAACAGACCTGTCATGATTCAGGGACGGGTTTATTAATTTACCTCTAATTCGTTTGAGAACTAAAAGAAGACACAAGATGAGCAGTACAATGAAGGGCACTACTCCAATTATGATGATCTTGTTCACCGTGCTTATCCCCCCTAGTATAAACAGTAAAATACAGAGTATCGACGGTTCATATCAGGGAAGAAGGTGCAGAGGGGCTCGAAGAAATCGCGGGTAGACAAGAATGATAAACAGTACCATGGATTTTGAATTGATCAACCATTTTGTACATACCTTTAGGCTTGTGGAGCTCGAGCGTGCTGCTCGTTTCCTCGAAGAAGAGCACCCTCTCGTACCGCAAGCTACACCGCACTCCAACGAGCCTACCCCCATACTGGCTGGTTGGGACCTTGTCGTGCATGGACGACGTCTGCAGCTTGCTGCGGGTGTCGTTGAGGCAGCTCCAGCACTCGGCCTCCGTGAGGTCGGGCGTGCACTGCGCCAGCACGTACTCCATGTCCGCGGCCTCTGCCCCGCCTCTGACCCACACCTTGCCGGTCCCGTACCGCTTAGCCGTCGCCGCCGCGTGCTTGATGGTCTCCTTCATCAGCTCCTCCACCCTCTCCGCGAGCAGCTGGGCGGCGTCCCAGCCGGACTCGCCGGAGTCGCTCCACCCGGAGCATCTCGGCGGCTCCGTCACGGTGGACAGGAAATCCTCGCCGGAGAAGCGGAGCGTGTAGTTGTCGTAGTAAACGGTCGCGTCTCTTCTGGACGGACAGTACAGCTCGGCGGCGTCGCTGAAGGCGGCGGCGAGGCTGCCGGTGCAGTTGGGCCCTGCGTAGTCGCCTCGGCACAGCGCCAGGCCGTAGACGGCGTCGGGTGCCACGCCGATGCTCGTCTTGGCGAAGCCGCCGTTCGTGCCGGCCCCGGCGACGAGCGCCGCACCAAGGGCCTCCAGGTTGGACCTATACGTGCTGTTGGGCTCGTACAGGCCGCCGGTGCACACCGTGCACTTGTCGAACGGTTCCACTGATCCCGCCGGTGACGCGGACACGGCCGACTGGTCTCTGCCGGAAGTTAGTAGCATAACGAGGAGGAGGAGGAAGAGCGTGATGTGGTTGCGCACCATTTGCTCGGTAATTCGATAGTTGACGATTAACTCTCCCAAGTCTACTATGGAGCAGTCGATTTATTCCGCTGCCGTTTTGACAGCCATATGCGTCGACTTTCTGGCATGCATGCGCTCTGCAGCTCGCTGTAAACTGACTGGATCAAATGTACTGTGGAATAATTTGGTTCTTTGCAGGTAAATTCGTGTTAATTAACTGAAAGTAGGAGCATCATGAACGACTCGATCAAACATGTTCCCTGACACTGAGCCAACCATAGCCGTATGTTAAGATACTGGAAGAGCAATCTCACCCCGACATTTCCACTAAAAAATGTACTACATAACCAAACCTAATAGGATACATCCCGGCAAAAAAAAAAACCTAATAGGACACAGTCATTACCGATTACTTTCGGATTTAGGTGTTTTCTTGCAAGTCCTCGTAAATCTCCCAGACGGCGTATTTTTTGAAACGAGGTCCTCAAATATCCGTACCAACATGCGCAAAGAAAGACAGCAAACTACGTGAATATTGAAACGAAAATCATCAAACATTTGCACAGTTTGCTACTTTGCTGTTACAAATTCATTCAGACTGAGATGTAATAACAAGCAGGCCACTGACCACAATGCATGGGAACCTTCTAGGATGTTCTTAACCCGGTTTTTAGTGTAATTGGAACCTTCTAGAAGGTTGCTTAACCGGGTTTTTTTCCTCGGTTTCTTTATTTTTCTTTTTTGGTTCTTTTTCTCCTATCATTTCTTTTTTACAAAAATAGAAAAAATTCAAAAATAGTTTGGTGTATTAAAAATTTGTTTTTTAAAACGTGTTAAAAAACTAATTTTATAAATTGTTTGCGTTTTTTAAAGTGCACATTTCGAAACATTGTTCACAATTTGGAAAACATGTTAATTATATAAATTTGTTTCGGAAGTATAAAAATGTCCACAAATTTTAAAATTATTCGCTGTATTTGGGAAAAGAATATTCGAAATCAAATATAGGTTGTTTTTAATAAAAGTTCACATTTTCAAAAACATTTCTGCATTTTCAAAAAGTTCACTTCTCTTAAGGTTTTTTTCCCTAAAAATGAAGGAAAAAATAAAAAAAGAACTATTATGGTGCCAGGCCGGTACAATAAGAAACTGCTACAGTACAACACCGCTACATATTAAGTCGCTCGTGGCAGATTGCTACATGGGTCGGCCCAGTTGGAAGTTGTCTGTGTGTTGGGGTCACTATTTGTTGCAGCAAGCGGCAAATAAGAGCTCCCTTGGATTGGGGCCGGGCCGGCTCGAGCGGCGCAGAGACTAAGGATCTTATTTTACCGTTTTCAAGTCTACACGTGCATATGAGGTTTTCTCTGAACCTTTTGATTTTCGTATGTTCGAGAGCTATAGCAGTTATAGCATAAAATATAAATATTAGTTACAAATTTATGAATAAATAATAACACAAATTGTTATTGCTTCTAGGGCAATTCCAACATATTCTCCGGCCCAAGTACTTTCAACATCACGACATCCATTCCTTTTGGATGGGTGACTGAAGAGAGTTTTTGAAACTCATGAAGCTAATCAATTTCGTGCATTTGTAAAAGTGGCGGTGTCACTACTCCCATATTACCGCGGTTTCTGTACCGAAGCCTTGGCAGGATTTCACGACGCAAAGATTGATAACATGGAGATGTTTCTTAGAAATTTCAATGAAGTTCTCAGTTATAGATGTTACTTTTTAGTTTGTTGGATCTATGATCCGAAGCATTGTAGTAGTGACGTTTGTCAAGTTTAAATGAAGTTATAGAACATTCTAAAAGAAGTAGTGCTACCAAATCTTCAAGGGCAGAGTAGCCGAAACAGGCAATCCTGAATTGAAATGTTAAAGCAGTTTATGAAACAACGATGCACACACATTTCTAAGTCTGTGATATCATCACGACTCAGAGGTTAAGTTCGACTCGACATAAAAGCCTCAAATGTAATTGACCGACAACTTCTACTACGTTCATCAAAGGTTTGCAGCGATTCCATCTTAGTCAGAGAGCCAAACCATTATCTCTGACACCGCCAGCTTGTATATGTCGTCACACGCCACATTATCTCCGAACTGGTTGCTCATTCCATTTATCTGTTTGCAAAGAAAAAAAACACCTAATGTCAAAGGATGCTCATGTGAAGTAGCTACAATTTATTAATTGATTTGTTTTGTCAAGAATTTATCCTGCCATTCCCCAAAAAAATATGAAATAATGACATTGCACCAAATATAGGAACGTGTGCACACGGAAGTACCGACGCTAAATGCAATGATGTATTTTTTTGGGGGTCGGATAAGTGAGGTATTTCGGTTGGAGTGGCTAATTAGGGCAGGAACGACCTGCCCTTTTCAGTCTGTTAGCGTGATAGAAGCAACGGGCTTTTATTCCTGGCCCATTTGTTAGGCACGACTTACGTTTGTGCTCGATGGAGTCAGAGGGGATAATTACGTAGTGGGTGTGGATAGCTGGAGTGCGAATGATCCATGCTGTACACATAAACCCTTGTGTGTATACCCTTCGTCGTTCTTGTCTATCACTACTGGAATCGCCGAATTTTCCGAGAGGAACTCGGCAAAGCCTAGAATCAACTTATTCACGTCCTTATTCATAGCCTCCCCCCCCTTTTACATTGTAAGCTTAATTGTTCCCCTTCCATATGTGCATCACTAATAACTAAACCATGCTGCGATGTAATTCAAAAATGAAAGGAAACACAACTGAAGTTCTAAAAAGTTTTCCTAAAAAAAGTTCTAAGAAGTTAACATCTAGCTAGATTTGCTTTCAAAGATATTATTCCAAAATATATGATTACCACATGCATCTTGGCAAGTTACCATTCTAAATTTAGTATTTTTACTTTACATAAGATCAATGCTTCAATCTGACATGAATCACCTCTTGTTCTGAATTTTAGAATGAATTCAAAGACATTAGTTGAAGTATAACATCCAAATACTATTCTACAAAAAAAGGTACATGGAGTAAAAAAATTACCATATTAAGCGTTCACAAGCTTAAGAAAATTGTATTCAAATTACCACTCTTGAACCCCTAAGTTATTGTCCGTGTTTCGATAAATTATGAACACAGTCTAGATTTTTTTTACACCTTTACATCTTACATTGTAGGTTTAATGTATTCCGTTTTTCCATGTAAACCCAAGCAGAATGTATTAGGGCATGTTGTTCCAAGAAAGTTGGCGATGATCGCTCTCTCCCACAACCCAGTTCCAGGCACTAGTTTTGGCGACGAGTGTGGTGAGTTGGGCCATTTTCAAATGGAAGCGATTGTGGATTTATGGAGGCATTGACCCAAGTTAGGTTTAGCTAGTTTCATGTGGACACAATCTTTAAAGGCTAGAAGAAGACAAGGGCGAAGAAGGTGAACATAAACTATATGACTATAATGAGTTCGTTTATAGTGTTGGTTGAAGGAAAAAGGCATTATGCTACCCTTTCAATGAAAAATGGGTGGTTACGGCAACGGTTGATCTTTGGGAAAAATAAGGCCAAAAAAGGAGGGGGGAAACCAGGAGATGTGTTGGCAGGGAAGGATTGCTACATAATTAATCATGGATTAATCTTAATATCGAAGCACAACACCAGTGGTAGAAATAACGGACGTGTGTGTTGGATACAATGTTTTCGCAATCTCCAACAGGCACAATGATGGTAGTAATGTTTCAAAAGAAAAAAAGGTAGCATGATAATTAAACATCTCCCTTTTATTCCTGTGTACTCGCTAACTGTCTGCACTTGCCAGATCGATTCTTAAGATATATGTCCGCATAGAAACAAAAGGCAATAATGATCACCCAACATCCCTCATAGTCTTTTCCATCTAATGGTCATGTGCATTTAGACAATGATTTTCATATATGTAAAATAGACAGATTTAGTGTTTCTAGGAAATGAACTTATATCTACTTGGGATGTTTTGCTGCAACTAGAGCAGTCTCAAGTTTATAGTGTGTCCAACTACAAATTAGAAAACCTATGGAGAGGATGTCATCCTAGTATATTGAACAGGCAAACACCATGTTACTATTTGATTGGAGGTTGTATAAACTTGATGGAGCAAGGCCGCAGTAGAAGGACAGAATGAAGCAAGATGAGGAGGAATACTCAGATGAGAACTAGGATGCATGAAGAAGTAACAGTTAAGGTTGACAAAGTGATTTGGAGATTGTGTTCCTATGAGGTGGCTCATGAGTTATATGTAAGCGCAAAACAAGTTACATGTAATTGCACGATTTCGTGTTCTCCCACTTTACCGAACAACCGTTTCGACGTTAGGGGATACTACGGTTTCTGATATGACGCATATGTATCCTATGCAGCTCTGATCCTGCCACTTAATTCACTGAGCAGTTTCGAGAATGTAGTATTGTAGTATGTCTCTAATCAGCAGATATACACTACTACCTCCGTATCAAAGTAGCCTACAAAAACGTTTAATATTTTGATAAGGAGGTAATATCAAATAAGACCGAGAAATTATAGTGTGGTAAAAATATGACCCTCCTGCAGGAGGATATACCCCTGCAAAGATATGCACCACCACAACAAGATAGCACATGTTCCCCTTTCCCCTCATGTTCATAACGTGAAATTTAGTTGTTTTCGGCCTCAATCATATGACTACTAGTAGTATTCTTGCACCTATCTAAGCCTGGCAAACCATCATCCCTGACCAAAACAGCAGAAGCTAGCTAGATCGAGAGCATGGGTTTACTTACACGAGCTTGGATGGTGTACATGCACTGGGAACGGTCAGACGAGATCCCCGTCGTGACCACGTCGATGCCGTGCTTCTCCAGCACGGCCGTCACCATGGTGAGCACTCCCGGACGCCGCCCCACGGACATGTGGATGTACGCGTAGTTGCCGGACAGGCTCAGGACGACGTTCGGCCCTGACCACGTCTGGAGCGGCACCGGTTCCGGCGCAGCGGTCACCGCGCCCAGAGCCATGGATGGCGCTGGCGCCGCCCCAGTCTGCCAGATCCCACCAGCCGACAGCCCTGTCACCGGCGTCGCCATGCCCATAGGCATGGCCGCTGTCACTGAAGAGGAGACCCCGCCATTGGCTGCGGCGGCGGGGTTGCCTCGTGCGAGGTCCCTTTCTAGCTTTTGCTTCTCCAGCTCGCTCACCGTCCCCTCCAGGCTCTTGATGTAGTGTATGGCTTCCATCACTATGCTCGACTTGTCAACCTGAAACACCAAAACACTAACCGAGTGACGATCTGACGATCGACTAGCCCTAATATACGACCCTAGCTAGGTATCTGCTATTCTGCTGATCTCATCACCTTGTCGGGGAGGGTGGGGAGGAGGCCGTGCAGCTTGGTGAACATCTCGCTCATCCGCCTCCGCCTCTCGCGCTCCGTGATGATGTGCAACTCTCTGTCGCCGCGGCGGCCGCCTGATCTGCCATCCCTGCGAGCAGCTACGACCGGCGCTGTCATGATCTTACCCTTAGATCTACAACCCTCTTCTTCTTCTTCAACCTTGGGGACGCCTTTCCCCTTGTCAATAGCGCCGCCGACGACCAGCCGGCTGCTGGCCTTGGATCCCTTGCTGCCCTTGCCGGAGCTCATGGAGTCGGAGCTGGTCGCCGGTGGAGCGTTGGTGTCGTTGTCTTTTGCCATGGCACAAAACTTAAACACAAAGTAAGGTGTGTGGAATTTGGATGTGGAGAGAAGGCGTTTTCTGCTCGCTTCAAGGAAGGATGCGCAAAGCTTTTGCGTCTCCTCAAAATATGTCACGGGGTTTCGTGTTTGTCAGGATGTACAAAATTAATTGCCATGATATTGTGCTAAAATTCTCTTTCTATCTCTTGCTATCTCCAAACCGTTGCTGCCAAAAATGTGTAATGTCTCGTAGCTAGCTGGCTCATTCTAACACTACTGGCACATCCATTGAATTTACAGCCTGCTAATTTATTCCAGTAAAATTGAAAGGAAAGCAAACAAATTTTTCTGCATGATGATCTACATTCTGATTGGTCAGTCAATTGATCTGATCAACACAATTATGAACCATTTAGTACTACTCCGTAAATCCATATACTAGCATTTTACTAAAAATATTGTAATATTGCCGAGTATTTAACTAGCACTAATAATAATCACGGTTTTGAACTGGTCGGCGCAGGGCGGTCGCACACAGTAACTCCATTTTCCGGGAAAGTAGAAATAACGGAACCAAACATTTCTTTTGCCCACGTTTTGAGCAACATACGCAACTACAAGAACACAAATTCTGTTCAGTGCTAACACAAAGCAGCATGTTAAGCATGTATGGCATCCAACTATTTGATCACCTTTTTGTAGGCATCTCACCAAACACTTAACGTATTTCACCGGGTAATCCAAAAGGCTGTCCCATTTCCATTTGACCTGGAGTATAATTGATAAAAAGCTAACTTGTACGTACATAGCACAAGCTAGCAAGGATTACATATGAAGTGTTGGCAAAAACACGAAAGCTTATCACCAAATTTATGGAGTTAGCCAAATAGCTAGCCAGCCAGCCAAGTGTGCATCCGCCGTATAAAAGGCTGCTTTTGAACGAAAGCATAGCTAGCTAGCTGTTGTTGGCTGGAGAATGCAGCAACACAAGCTGTGGTTTGTCGTAGTCTTTTGATTCATCGTTGAATCAATGGACGGTAGATAGATAGTTTCTATAGAACGGTCAGACGAGAAACAGGTGCGACGTGATCTACACCGTATGATCGAGCGGGCGGGTCTTGATGCTGTTTTTTTTGAAAGGTTGATGCCGGCTTTAATTTTTTTGAGGATGGTTGATGCTGGCTTTGTTGATACACCAAAATGCCGACAAACAAAGTGTCCCTAGTACGCCTTTACTAGACTAGCTCGTTAATCAAAGATGGTTAAGTTTCCTAGCCATAGACATGTGTTGTCATTTGATGAACGGGATCACATCATTAGAGAATGACGTGATGGACAAGACCCATCCGTTAGCTCAGCACTATGATCGTTTAGTTTGTTCCTATTGCTTTCATCATGACTTATACATGTTCCTCTGACTATGAGATTATGCAACTGCCGAATAGCTGAGGAACACCTTGTGTGCTATCAAACGTCACAACGTAACTGGGTGATTATAAAGATGCTCTGCAGGTGTCTCCAAAAGCGTTTGTTGGATTGGCATAGATCGAGATTAGGATTTGTCACTCCGTGTATCGGAGATGTATCTCTGGGCCCTCTCGGTAATGCACATCAGTATAAGCCTTGCAAGCAATCTAACGAGTTAGTTATGGGATGATGCATTACGGAACGAGTAAAGAGACTTGCCGGTAATGAGATTGAACTAGGTATGATGATACCAACGATCGAATCTCGGGCAAGTAACATACCTATGACAAAGAGAACAACGGACATGACGAGGTGTCTCAAAATGGTCGAGAGGTAAAGATTCATATATTGGAAGGTTGCATTCGGACATTGGAATGGTTCCGAGTGATTCGAGCATTTTTCCGGAGTACCGGGAGGTTACCGGAACCCCCCGAGGAAATATATGGGCCTTACGGGCCATAGGAGGGAGGCTAACCAGCCCACAAGGGGTTGGTGCGCCCCCACAAGGGAGGAGGCCGAATTGGACTTGGGAAGGGGGCACCACCCCCCTTTTCCTTCTCCTACTCCCTCTCCTTCCCCTTTTCCCCTCCGGTAGAAGGAAAAAAGGGTGGGGCCGAATCCTACTAGGACTGGAGTCCTAGTAGGCTCCCTGGCGCGCCCCTTGTTGGTCAGCCTCCTCCTCCCCTCCTTTATATATGGGGACAGGGGGCACCCCAAAGGCGCAACAGACAATCTCTTAGCCATGTGCAGTGCCCCCCTCCACAGTTTTACACCTTGGTCATATCTTCGTAGTGCTTAGGCGAAGCCCTGCGCTGGTAACTTCATCATCACCGTCACCACACCATCGTGCTGACGGAACTCTCTCTCGGCTTCAGCTAGATCAAGAGTTCGAGGGACGTCACCGAGCTGAACGTGTGCAGATCGCGGAGGTGCCGTGCGTTCGGTACTTGATCGGTTGGATCGTGAAGACGTTCGACTACATCAACCGCGTTACTAAACGATTCCGCTTTCGGTCTACAAGGGTACGTGGATACACTCTCCCCGCTCATTGCTATGCTTCTCCTAGATAGATCTTGTGTGATCGTAGGATTTTTTTTTGAAATACTACGTTCCCCAACAGTGGCATCCGAGCCAGGTCTAGGCGTAGATGTTATATGCACGAGTAGAACACAAAGAGTTGCGGGCAATAATAGTCATACTGCTTACCAGCATGTCATACTTTGATTTGGTGGTATTGTTGGATGAAGCGGCCCAAACCGACATTACATGACCGCGTTCATGAGACTGGTTCTACCGCCATGCTTCGCACACTGGTGGCTAGTGGGTGTCTATTTCTCCAACTTTAGTTGAATCGAGTGTGACTACGCCCTATCCTTGTTGAAGGTTAAAACATCACACTTGACGAAAAATCGTTGTGGTTTTGATGCGTAGGTAAGAACGGTTCTTGCTAGCAGCCCATAGCAGACACGTAAAACTTGCAACAACAAAGTAGAGGACGTCTAACTTGTTTTTGCAGGGCTTGCTGTGATGTGCTATGGTCAAGACGTGATGACATATAAATTGCTGTATGAGATGATCATGTTTTGTAGCAGTTATCGGCAACTCACAGGAGCCATATGGTTGTCGCTTTATTGTATGAAATGCAATCGCCATGTAATTGCTTTACTTTATTACTAAGCGGTAGCGATAGTCGTAGTAGCAATAGTTGGCGAGACGACAACGATGCTTTGATGGAGATCAAGGTGTCAAGCCGGTGACGATGGTGATCATGACGGTGCTTTGGAGATGGAGATCAAAGGCACAAGATGATGACGGCCATATCATATCACTTATATTGATTGCATGTGATGTTTATCCTTTATGCATCTTATTTTGCTTTGATTGGCGGTAGCATTATAAGATGATCTCTCACTAAATTTCAAGGTACAAGTGTTCTCCCTGAGTATGCACCAATGCGACAGTTTTGTCGTGCCGAGACACCACATGATGATCGGGTGTGATAAGCTCTACGTTCATATACAACGGGTGCAAGCCAGTTTTGCACACGCAGAATACTCTGGTTAAACTTGATGAGCCCAGCATATGCAGATATGGCCTCGGAACACTGAGACCGAAAGGTCGAGTGTGAATCATATAGTAGATATGATCAACATAGTGATGTTCACCGTTGAAAACTTCTCCATCTCACGTGATGATCGGACATGGTTTAGTTGATATGGATCACGTCATCATTTAGATGACTAGAGGGATGTCTATCTAAGTGAGAGTTCTTAAGTAATATGATTAATTGAACTTTAATTTATCATGAACTTAGTCCTGATAGTATTTGCATATCTATGTTGTAGATCAATTGCTCGCTTATAGCTTCCCCATTTTATTTATGATATGTTCCTAGAGAAAACTAAGTTGAAAGTTTATAGTAGCAATGATGCGGACTAGGTCCGTGATCTGAGGATTATCCTCATTTGCTGCACAGAAGAATTATGTCCTCGATGCACCGCTAGGTGACAGAACTATTGCAAGAGCAGATGCAAATGTTATGAATGTTTGACAAGCTTGGTATGATGACTACTTGATATTTTAGTGCACCATGCTTAACGGCTTAGAAGCGGGACTTCAAAAAAGTTTTGAATGCGACAAAGCATATAAGATGTTCCAAGAGCTGAAATTGGTATTTCAGACTCATGTCCGAGTCGAGAAGTACGAGACCTCTGACAAGTATTTTGCCTACAAGATGGAGGAGAATAGCTCAACCAGTGAGCATGTGCTCAGAATGTCTGAGTACTACAATCACTTGAATCGAGTGGGAGTTAATCTTCCAGACAAAGATGATGATTGACAGAGTTCTCTAGTCACTATCACCAAGTTACTAGAACTTCGTGATGAACTATAATATGTAAGGGATGACGAAAACGATTCCCGAGCTCTTCGCGATGCTGAAATCAGCGAAGGTAGGAATCAAGAAAAGCATCAAGTGTTGATGGTTGACAAGACCACTAGTTTCAAGTAAAAGGGCAAAGGAAAGAAAGGGAACTTCAAGAAGAATGGCAAGCAAGTTGCCACTCCCATGAAGAAGCCCAAAGATAAAACCAAGCCTGAAGCTGAGTGCTTCTATTTTAAAGGAAATGGTCACCGGAAGCGGAACTGCCCCAAATACTTGGCGGATAAGAAGGATGGCAAAGTGAACAAAAGTATATATGATATACATGTTATTGATGTGTACTTTACTAGTATTCATAGTAGCCCCTGGGTATTTGATACTTGTTCAGTTGCTATGATTAGTAACTCGAAACATGAGTTACAAAATGAACAAAGACTAGTTGAGGGCGAGGTGACGATGTGTGTTGGAAATGATTCCAAAGGTTGATAAGATCACCATCGCACACTCCCTTTACCTTCGGGACTAGTGTTGAACCTAAAGTAAATGTTATTTGGTGTTTGCGTTGAGCATGAATATGATTGTATCATGTTTATTGCAATACGGTTTTTCATTTAAGTCAAAGAATAATTGTTGTTCTATTTACATGAATAAAACCTTCTATGGTCATACACCCAAGGTGAATGGTTTATTGAATCTCGATCGTAGTGATACACATATTCATAATATTGAAGCCAAAAGATGCAAAGTTAATAAAGATAGTGCAACTTATATGTGGCACTGCCGTTTAGGTCATATTGTTGTAAAGCGCATGAAGAAACTCCATGCCAATGGACTTTTGGAATCACTTGATTATGAATCATTTGATGCTTGCGAACCATGCCTCATGGGCAATATGACAAAGACTCCGTTCTCCGGAACAATCGAGCGAGCCACTGACTTATTGGAAATAATACATATAGATGTATGCGGTCCGATGAGTGTTGAGGCTCGCGGTGGGTATCGTTATTTTCTGACCTTCACAGATGATTTGAGCAGATATGGGTATATCTACTTAATGAAACACAAGTCTGAAACATTTGAAAAGTTCAAAGAATTTCATAGTGAAGTGGAAAATCATCGTAACAAGAAAATAAGGTTTCTACAATCTGATCGTGGAGGTGAATATTTGAGTTACGAGTTTGGCCTTCATTTAAAACTATGGAATAGTTTCACAACTCACGCCACCTGGAACACCATAGCGTAATGGTGTGTCTGAACGTCGTAACCGTACTTTATTAGATATGGTGCGATTTATGATGTCTCTTACCGATTTACCACTATCGTTTTGGGGTTATGCATTAGAGACAACTGAATTCACGTTAAATAGGGCACCATCTAAATCCGTTGAGACGACACCATATGAACCGTGGTTTAGCAAGAAACCTAAGCTGTCATTTCTTAAAGTTTGGGGCTGTGATGCTTATGTGAAGAAGTTTCAACCTGATAAGCTTGAACCCAAATCGGAGAAATGCGTCTTCATAGGATACCCAAAGGAAACTGTTGGGTACACCTTCTATCACAGATCCGAAGGCAAGATATTCGTTGCTAAGAATGGATCCTTTCTAGAGAAGGAGTTTCTCTCAAAAGAAGTGAGTGGGAGGAAAGTAGAACTTGATGAGGTAATTGTACCTACTCCCTTATTGGAAAGTAGTTCATCACAGAAACCAGTTCTAGTGATTCCTACACCAATTAGTGAGGAAGCTAATGATGATGAGCATGAAACTTCTGATCAAGTTACTACCGAACCTCGTAGGTCAACCAAAGTATGGTCCGCACCAAAGTGGTACGGTAATCCTTTCTGGAAGTCATGTTACTAGACCATGACGAACCGACGAACTATGAGGAAGCGATGATGAGCCCAGATTCCGCGAAATGGCTTAAGGCCATGAAATCTGAGATGGGATCCATGTATGAGAACAAAGTATGGACTTTGGTTGACTTTCCCGATGATCGGCAAGCCATTGAGAATAAATGGACCTTCAAGAGGAAGGCAGACGCTGATAGTAGTGTTACTATATACAAAGCTCGAATTGTTGCAAAAGGTATTCGACAAGTTCAAGATGTTGACTACGATGAGATTTTCTCACTTGTAGCAATGCTTAAGTCTGTCCGAATCATGTTAGCAATTGCCACATTTTGTGAAATATGGCAAATGGATGTCAAAAACTACATTCCTTAATGGATTTCTTAAAAAAGAGTTGTATACGATGCAACAAGAAGGTTTTTGTCAATCCTAAAGGTGCTAACAAAGTGTGCAAGCTCCAGCGATCCATCTATGGACTGGTGCAAGCATCTCGGAGTTGGAATATACGTTTTGATGAGTTGATCAAAGCATATAGTTTTATACAGATTTGCGTTGAAGCCTGTATTTACAAGAAAGTAAGTGGGAGCACTACAAACTTTCTAATAAGTATATGTGAATGACATATTGTTGATCGGAAATGATCTAGAATTTTCTGGAAAACATAAAGGAGTGTCTGAAAGGAGTTTTTCAAAGAAAGACCTCGAGAAGCTGCTTACATATTGGGCATCAAGATCTATAGAGATAGATCAAGAGCTTGATAAGATTTTTCAATGAGTACATACCTTGACAAGATTTTTGAAGTAGTTCAAAATGGAACAGTCAAAGAAGGAGTTCTTGCCTGTATTTCAAGGTGTAAAGCTGAGTAAAGACTCAAAACCCGACCACGGCAGAAAATAGAAAGAGAATGAAAGTCATTCCCTATGCCTCAGTCATAGGTTCTATAAAGTATGCTATGTTGTGTACCAGACCTATTGTGTACCTCACCATGAGTTTGGCAAGAGGGTACAATAGTGATCCAGGAGTGGATCACTGGACAGCGGTCAAAATTATCCTTAGTTGAATAAGGATATATTTCTTGGTTATGGAGGTGACAAAAAGTTCATCGTAAAGGGTTACATCGATGCAAGCTTTGACACGGATCCGGATGACTCTAAGTCTTAATCTGGATACATATTGAAAGTGGGAGCAATTCGCTAGAGTAGCTCCGTGCAGAGCATTGTAGACATAGAAATTTGCAAAATACATACGGATCTGAATATGGCAGACCCATTGACTAAACCTCTCTCACAAGAAAAACATGATCACACCTTAGTACTCTTTGGGTGTTAATCACATAGCGTTGTGAACTAGATTATTGACTCTAGTAAACCCTTTGGGTGTTAGTCACATGGCGATGTGTACTAATCACATAAAGATGTGAACTATTGGTGTTAAATCACATGGCGATGTGAACTAGATTATTGACTATAGAGCAAGTGGAGACTAAAGAAAATATGCCTAGAGGCAATAATAAAGTTGTTATTTATATTTCCTTATATCATGATAAATGTTTATTATTCATGCTAGAATTGTAGTAACCGGAAACTTAGTACATGTGTGAATACATAGACAAACAGAGTGTCCCTAGTATGACTCTACTAGACTAGCTCGTTAATCAAAGCCATGTGTTGTCATTTGATGAACAGGATCACATCATTAGAGAATGATGTGATGGACAAGACCTATCCATTAGCTTAGCACTATGATCGTTTAGTTTATTGCTATTTCTTTCATCATGACTTATACATGTTACTCTGACTATGAGATTATGCAACTCCCGAATACCGAAGGAACACCTTGTGTGCTATCAAACGTCACAACATAACTGGGTGATTATAAAGATGCTCTACAGGTGTCTCCAAAGGTGTTTGTTGGGTTGGCATAGATCGAGATTAGGATTTTCCACTCCGTGTATCGGAGAGGTATCTCTGGGCCCTCTCGGTAATGCACATCACTATAAACCTTGCAAGATGTGACTAATGAGTTAGTTACGAGATGATGCATTACGGAAAAAGTAAAGAGACTTGCCGGTAACGAGATTGAACTAGGTATGATGATACCGACGATCGAATCTCGGGCAAGTAACATACCGATGACAAAGGGAACAGCGTATGTTGTTATGCGGTTTGACCGATGAAGATCTCGTAGAATATGTAGGAGCCAATATGAGCATCCAGGTTCCACTATTGGTTATTGACCGGAGATGTGTCTCAGTCATGTCTACATAGTTCTCGAACCCGTAGTGTAACGCCCCAAGACCGGCGCTCCAGATGCGTTCCATGTTTTGCGTGTCAGCTCTGTTATTTATTTGTTTGTTGCATTCATCATCGCATCATTCGCATTGCATCGACACTCTGTTGCCGTCATTGTTTTCAAACTTGCACCCGCTCGTAGTTGCCGCGCCCCTTGCTTTCGTTGACCGTTCCGAGACCAACCTTGTTCTTCGTTTGCCCTCTTGCTTAAACCGGAGTCTCTCTGTACAATGCCTAGACCCCTTGCGCGCGTCCGAAACCTCTCCGAACCCGACCCGCTCTGTCGTTACCAATGGATCCGGATCATCCCCAAACATCTATAAAACATCACCGTTTTCTTATTTGGGCTCCTTAGCCTATTTATTTGCGTCCGTCCGATTATGATCGGAGCGACGAGGTAACCCCTAACTTAATCCATGATGTATATATATATTCATCCACCCCTAGTCCATTTTGGCAAACCCTAATTTCTAGGAGGTTTGTCCCATGGCCGCCGCCACCCGGTCTCAATCCCCCTCGGGATCCCCTTCGCACCAACCAGCCACCACAAGACTTCCAAATCCATCGATCCAACCTCTCCTCTGCCCAAGCGCCGAGGGCACCCGTCCTCGCACCGGTGGCCACCGGCCAGCAGCAGCAGCCCTGCGCGCTGCCCGAGCCTCCCCTGCATCCTCGTCGTTGTTTGCGCCTCCCGCACCTGAGGCCCCAAGCTCCTCCAGCTCAACCCCGTCCGCCGAGCTCCCTGCCGCGCTGATGTCCCGCCGCTTCCCTCGTCTGCGTCGACTGCCCCAAGCTCTGCTCCATTCCATCGCCTACACTCCAAGTTCCTGCCGCCTGCTTCTTCTTCGACCGGCCACGGAACTGCCTGCGCTGAGGTCCAGCCGGATCTGGACGCCGGTGCCCCGTCCTGGTCCTCCTGTGATGCCCGCCGCCGGAGCTCCTCCTTGCCCGGTGAGACGCCCTGTCGCCGCTCTTGTGTTTTTCCCCTACACCTTCTCTGTCTCACGTCTCCCTCTCTCTTGGCTTCCCGATGCAGCGCCCGGCGGACGCCGAGCTGTCGACGCACCTCCCCAACCCTGTGCATCGCCTGGATCCGGATTGGTCTCCTGCCGCCGGCGCCGTCAAGTCCTGCTGTAGCCGCTCCCCTGCTTCCCTGCTCGATCCGCTGTTGCCTGCTTCGCTCGACCGCGCCCTTGCTTCGTCCACGCGCCTCCGAACTCCTCCTGTCCCGCACAAGCCGCTGCTGCGGGTCGTCCCCAACGCCTTCCCCCACCTCCGGTCGCTCATTGCCGACGAGCCCAGCCGCCGGTGAAGCCCCGCTGGTCCCCTGACCCTGCTCTGCCCGTCCTCTGCATCGCGCCAAGTCCCGCTTCTGCCTCTGTTCGAGAGGAGGCTGCAGACGCGCCCGGTCGCTCGCGTTGACCGCGACCTGCCCATCTCCTTTGCCTCTGGGCCACCAGCAACCTCCCCAATCCGGCCTGCTTCGACCTCCCTCCACCACCGGCCTGACCTGGCCCTCTGGTGAGAAGCCCAGTCCGCCCGAGATGCGGCCCAGTTCCTTTTTTTTCATCTGCGATTTTGTCTATTATCCAGAAAACTGGTGTTTTACAGAAAACCCCTTGCACTTCATGCATTCAATAACTCCACAACCGTGCATCTTTTGTAAATAACTTATACATATAAAATGCTTAGAATTTTGTCTAGTTTCATACTATGCATATGGGGATTTTTCCGGATTTGTTGTTTGTTGTTCCGGCCTCATTTAAACTTGCCTAAATAGTTAGTTTTTATATGCTTCACCCCTTGCCATGTTTAATGACATTTAATATTGTTGAGTACATAAACGGGGGAGAACTAAATAATTGATGTGGTGTTTTGTCAATATGCAACCCGTTGCATATTGAGCTCCACTTAATTTCTAGTGTTGTTTGTTGCATTTTGCCATGCCATGCCTCATTTAAACCGGACATGCATCATACTTGATTGTGCATCATGCCATGTTTATGTGATGGTTGTTTACTATGTTGTTTGTTTCTTTCCGGGTTGCTTCTCTCGTTAGCTTCAATTTCGTTCCGGAGTTGTGAGGATTCGTTCGACTATGTCCGTTTGTCTTCTTCATGGACTCGTTCTTCTTCCTTGCGGGATCTCAGGCAAGATGACCATACCCTCGAAATCACTTCTATCTTTGCTTGCTAGTTGCTCGCTCTTTTGCTATGCTGCAATACCTACCACTTGCTATATCATGCCTCCCATCTTGCCATGTGAAGCCTCTAACCATCCTTTCCTAGCAAACCGTTGTTTGGCTATGTTACCGCTTTTGCTCAGCCCCTCTTATAGCGTTGCTAGTTGCAGGTTAAGTTGAAGTATGTTCCATGTTGGAACATGGATATTTTGGGATATCACAATATCTCTTATTTAATTACTGCATCTATATACTTGGTAAAGGGTGGAAGGCTCGACCTTATGCCTTGTGTTTTGTTCCACTCTTGCCGCCCTAGTTTCCGTCATACCGGTGTTATGTTCCTTGATTTTGCGTTCCTTACATGGTTGGGTGATTTATGGGACCCCCTTGACAGTTCGCTTTGAATAAGACTCCTCCAGCAAGGCCCAACCTTGGTTTTACCATTTGCCTACCACCTACACCTTTTCCCTTGGGTTTTCGCGAGCCCGAGGGTCATCTTTATTTTAGCCCCCCCGGGCCAGTGCTCCTCTGGGTGCTGGTCCGAAACGAGCAGACTGCGGGGCCACCTTGGGGAGACTTGAGGCTTGGTTTTACTCGTACGATATCTCATCCGGATGTGCCCTAAGAATGAGATATGTGCAGATCCTATCGGGATTTGTCGGCACAATCGGGCGGCTTTGCTGGTCTTGTTTTACCATTGTCGAAATGTCTTGTAGCCGGGATTCCGAGACTGATCGGGTCTTCCCGGTAGAAGGAATATCCTTCGTTGACCGTGAGAGCTTATAATGGGCTAAGTTGGGACACCCCTGCAGGGTATTATCTTTCGAAAGCCGTGCCCGTGGTTATGAGGCAGATGGGAATTTGTTAATGTCCGGTTGTAGAGAACTTGACACTTGACTTAATTAAAATACATCAACCGCGTGTGTAGCCGTGATGGTCTCTTTTCGGCGGAGCCCGGGAAGTGAACACGGTTCTTGTGTTATGGTTGTGCGTAAGTAGCTTCAGGATCACTTCTTGATCACTTCTAGTTCACGACCGTGCTTTGCCTCTCTTCTCGCTCTCATTTGCTTATGTTAGACACCATATATGCTTAGTTGCTTGCCGCAGCTCCACCTCATTACCCCTTCCCTCCTTTAAGCTTAAATAGTCTTGATCTCGCGGGTGTGAGATTGCTGAGTCCCCATGACTCACAGATACTTCCAAAACCAGTTTGCAGGCCGATGAAACCGTGCAGGTGACGCACCCGAGCTCAAGGAGGAGCTCGATGAAGATCTTGTTCATTGTGTTGTTTCATTTCAGTTGATCAGTAGTGGAGCCCAGTTGGGACGATCGGGGATCTGTGTAGCATTTGGGGTAGTCTTCTTTTATTTTGGTTCCGTAGTCGGACCTTGATTGTATCTGTTTGATGTAATGCTTTACTCATGTATTGCGTGAAGTGGCGATTGTAAGCCAACTATGTATCTCTTTCCCTTATGTATTACATGGGTTGTGTGAAGATTACCTCACTTGCGACATTGCTTTCAATGCGGTTATGCCTCTAAGTCGTGCTTCGACACGTGGGAGATATAGCCGCATCGAGGGCGTTACAAGTTGGTAATCAGAGCCATCACCGACTTAGGAGCCCCCTGCTTGATTGATTCGCTGACTTTGTTGAGTCTAGAACAAAATGTTTTGAGTCTTAGGATTATATATATCGGAGAGTAGGATTCTTTTTACTCCTCAGCCCCTTTGTCGCTCTGGTGTGGTCCCATGACGTAGAAGTTTTGACTTTCCTCTCCTCAAATTTCACTAAAAAAATTTAGGTTCACGCGGGTATCTTGGAATCGTTCCGATGGTTTTGTGACGAGAACATTGTTCTTGGTGCCTTCTGACATTTAGGGGTTGTGGCAGTGTCCCGGGGAGTTGAGCTCCGAGGTGTTGTCGTCACAATTTTATCGTTGCAGTTCTGGAATACCTGAGTTTTGCCGACATCGAAAATCTCTTTTATGCAGTTGTTGGTGAGATCACCTCGACGCCACCCAGTACTGGGGCGGGAGTTCGGGAGTATTGCCATAACTAATATAACGGATGCTTTTCGAAGGTTGAGGTAAACGATTTCCGAAGGTTTCTTGGTTATGTGTTGAAGGATGGATTCAGCTGGATCTAGGTATTGTTAGTTTGGGTGATATATTTTGTGTCCCCTGTATCCCCAACACCTGATTGCATAACCAGAAAGTTTCGGGAGTTTATAAGTGGGAATTCTAGTAGCTTATAGGATATCTTTCCGACAGATGTATGATTTGAGATTGGGGTCCAACGTCTAGTGGTCCGCCTATCCACGGTCGATTTACAGTGATCGCGAGGCGTCTTAAAGAATCCTTGGCTATGCCGATTCGGGGATGTCTTGTTTGTCATTCGCGACGTCCGCTGTACGTCGTGCCCGTGTGGGCCCACCACGAACACTTTGGGAGAAATCTCTATCATGTGTTTATTCCGGCTTATTCTGCAAGCCAATCTTTTGTTTTGGTTTTGTTTTGTGGTATTCGAGTTGCTTCAATGCCAAGTGTTGATTCCATACCTTATTCTAAGCGGTGTTGTCATATTTCTATGTGGATGCTAATCCTCCTTGTTCATCAAGGTTGTCTTTTCAATCCTTTCCAGCCGGTGTGCTTCTCTTCAAGTGGATCCGATCATTTCAACATTCGCGAGATCAATTCTTAGTTCTTTGCAACGGTGTTTGCTTCATCCGTCCCAAGTTGTCTTTGTTTTCCCCGCCTCCCACCCTTTTTTTCTTCAAGGACTCGTATTTCTTAATCAAGTATCCTTTTTATTGATGCGAAGTCTCTTCATTCTTTTCCTCCATGTTCTTACCTGGTGATTCTCATGAAGATGCTAAGGAAGCTTCAACTTTATCATTGTTTCATTCCAATTTTCTTCTCCGGTGAATCCAATTCAATCTTTCAGTGTTGATCATATTCTTTTCCTCGTTTCTAATGTTTTTCTCGTACCGGTGCACCTCTTAATCATCCACTTCTCGCTATTCAAGTGTTTTGGAGTGATGAAGATATCTCAGAAGATTCAAGTTTCCATTCTCAATTCACTCAATTTCTTTTGAGGATGCTATCTCATTCAAGCCATTTAATTCAACCGGTGCAATCTCTCTTTTCAAGCAATTGTTCAACGGTGTTCCTTTTTAGTGGGCCCTAACCCACAGGTCTTTTCCCAGGATCTTACCTGACTCTTCTAATTTTCCCGGAGCGATTCCCAAATTCATTTCAAAGTTTGACGTAAGAATGAATTATCATCAGTCATATTCCTTCTCCAAGATCGCTTTCAAAACATTTTCATCGTTGGCTCAACATTTCTATTCTTCATTGTTCCGGAGTGCCTCAATAATTCATGGTGGTTCTCATCATCATTCTCAACATTTGAAGACCGAAGAAGGATTTCTCCTAAATCTTGGTCCGTTCTCTTAAAGAATCATAGTTCTAGCTTGATGCCATCCTCTCATAATTATTTTCGTTTACGAGAATTCTTTTCACACCCACCCGAAGCATTTCATGAGTTCTTTCCATTTTATTCATACTAAAGCCATCATCTCAAAATTATTCATTCCAGCTTTCAGCTATCATTCTCCAAATCTTATCGGTGCATCATTCAAGTATTCTCTATTCAGCTCGTGATCTATTCGTTCATTTGTATCTAAATTCTCTCAAGTATCTTTGTCCATTTTCTAATTCTTCCCGGTGTTTTCTTTATCTTTTCTTCGTTCATTTTCAATTCTTACGGTAGTTCGTTCAAGAGTTCTCTTCCTTCGTTATCATATAGATTCATTCGTTCTTTCCAATCCTACCGGTGGTTCGTTGAAGACCTTCCCAAGTTTACGCTATATCTATCTTAATCCTTTCTACGAGAATAAGTAGTATGCCAAATCCATTGCTTGTCATCAATTTAATTGGTGAAGGATGAGCATAATGTAATTCTTATTCTTGTTTCATCGAGTAAATTCAATTCTTTATTCTGGAGGTTCATCAAAATTCCTTGATTTCATTTGTTCATCTTTCTTTCCGGAGTTCCAAGTTTTCTCATTTATATCATTTCAAAGCTTCATCTTATCACTGCAAGGCTTCACCTTGTGTTTTCAGCTTCTCTTTCTTTTTTATCATCCTTTCATTACCGGAGTTCTTCATGGAGTTTCTTCATGGTGGTTCATCAAGGATTCCTTTCATTCTTCAATTGTTCTTCAATATTTCTCCCGGAGTTAAAATCCGCCAACCTATACTCTAAAATAAACATGGTGTTCAACACATGTTTTGTATTGTGGAGTCCAAGTATTATTCTTCCTGCATTCCAATGTGCAATTCGTTCTACCCTTATCTTCTGAGATGGCGTTATATCATTCTTGACCATTTCCTTCATGTTTCATGATTCTCATGTTGTCAAGAATGAGATACTTTAAATCCATCAAGCTCTTCGTTGGAGTTATCTTGAGGTATATTTCACCTAAAGCTTTCCCTAAGGATTGTTGCTATTTATGGTGCTTATAAATGACCCAAGTTCTTCATTTATCCTCCCGGTGAAATAAGTTTCTCGTCTCCTTGTGGATATCAATCCAATCTATTGTTTTCGTTAATGGCCGGTTGTCACCTCATAATTTTGAGAAGTTTTCCATAATCCCACAACAAGCTTACTCTTTTTGTTGTTGCTTTTCCAACAACTCCGTTCGACCCTTCTCCTAAAGATGCTTTTTCAAGCTCATTTGTGGCAGAAGTTGTCATTTTCTTCTCCGTCCCTTTATCCCAACAATCTAGCTTCCATTCTTTCGTTTCGGAGGCATTGTGATGTTACTCTCTTCGACTTATCATCTCGTTTTGCCAATATCATGTTCTTTTCCTTGCTACTCCATTTAACCGGAGTGTGGTTTTCTCTTTTCAAGTTCTTTCCATCTTATCAAGTTTTCCTTCTCTTTCCTACCGGAGTGCTGTCCAAATTCTATCATTCTTGTTCCTTGGCTATCACATCCCAAATTTTCAATTTGGAATGTTATACATTAGATCATCATGCATATCATATTTTCTTGCATTTTGGTCGATCCTAGAAATTTCACGCAACTCAAGGACCCTCGGAGAGAGTTGGAGATTTCGTTATTTTCATATTTGAGTTTTCTCAAATTTTGAAAAGAGGATCATTTGAATTTATTTATTTTATCTTCAATTATTTTTCCAATATCAAATATATGAGAGGGAATAACATGACTTTCCCAAATTTTTGGAAAAATAAAGATTTAATAAATAAATCAAATTTTGGATTTTCCGGAGTTTATTTGCATTTTATTTGAATTAGGGAAAAATGCATGTTTTAAAATATTGCATTTAGGCCCCGAGTAAAAGTCCATTTTGTTCGACTCAATTTTAGGAGTCGGGGAAAATTAATTTCGGGATTTTTGGAGTCCGAATTAGATTTTCTTTTATTTAATTTTCTACGCGCATTTTATAAAAAAAATCCCACAGCGCCGACTGGGCCAAGGGCCCAGCCAGCCGGCCCAGCCGCCGCGCCCTCCCCTCGCGCGCGCACCTCGCGCCGCCGCCGCCGTCGCCGAGTCCGACTCCGACTCGGACTCCGTTTCTTGCCCCCTCCCCCAAGTCTCCTCCCCCCTACTATATATACTCCCCCACCCCCCCTCTCCTCCTCACCCCAAGCCGCCGCCGCCGCCGCACCCCGCAGCAGCAGCAGCAGCGCAGCGCCCTGCTGCCGCCCGCGCCGCTCGCCGCCGCCGCGCCGCTCGCCGGCGCCGCCGCCCGCGTCGCCGCCGCCGCCTGCGTCGCCGCCGCCAAGCCGCCGCCCCGCCCCGACGAGGTAGCCGCGCCGCGCCACCCTCCCCTCGTCCGGTTCGATTTTCTAATAAAACCGTTCCGGTTTATTTTTCGATGTTTCAGTTTTTTTCGAAACCCTAGATCGGTTTTTTCCGGTTTTGTTAATTAGCGAGCGTTCACCATACCGTTCATTTTAACGAACGTGATCACCGGTTAGTCTCAGTTAACGAACGTCCGTTCGTTTAACCGTTCGTCGTTTTTCTTTTACGTCGGATTTATTCTGCGATTTTTCTGATCGCGATTTCAGATCCGATCTTCGTTTTTGTTATCTTCTCGCTCGTTTATCGGAATCAGGTGATTCAAGCGCCTGGAGTTTCGTTTCGAAACCGCCGTTCCGACTAATCAACTTAAACAAGTTTTTGCTACTCTAAAATTTGACCTAGTTTCAAATTGCTAGAACCGAGTTGTTTTCTTCCGCAGTTTGTTTTCCGTTGCTTTGTTCGAATTCGATTCTTTTGCTACCGGAGTTCTTAAGTTGAACTTTCTGGTTCGATCTTCTGTTCGAGTTTTACCTGTGCATTAGATGAGTACTTATTGTATGCTTGTTGTTTGTCTGCGATAGATCACCCGGAGTGCGCCGCCTGTTATTTCGAAGCTCTAGGTTTCGCGGATCCTCAGCAAGGCAAGTAACACTTTGATCATACCTTCTCATTGCCCAGTTTTTATTGCATTAGACCAATCCTCACACATTGCATGATTAGGATCTGATTAAACTGTGGGATGGGAAGTAGTTGAGGTAGTACCTATTACCTGTTTTACTTATGAAACCTTTGGGAGTTACCTCTACGTTTGCTTATTATGCCATGCTATGCTAGTAGACGTGGATTGGGTGAGTGATATCCATGACAGATGTGAGTTTGTTAATTTTAATGGTTTATCTAAGGTGGCAACTTAAATACACATCTGGGTGGATTGAGGCACCTGGTTTCTATCAGGACTTTCCTGTTTTTCTTTGGACCGCCACCCAGGCTCAAAGGGATCATAAGATCATTCATGCTAGTAACTTCCGTGTGAAGCCACAAGCCATTATGGGCTCTGGCATAGTTGCCTAAGTCATGCGAACTCTTACAGGGTAGACTAGCAGATGTAGGGGAAAGTAGGTGTATCGGTCTATCCAAACGTAAGGTGCTAGTGCTTCTGAAAGACTATGTCTCGGTCATCCGTTTCTCAAACACCATGTAGTGCGAGAAATCCAACGGAGGTGATCGAGTCTTGTGGGGAAAAGTGCGCAAACCTCTGCAGAGTGTACAATCTGATCATGATTAGCCGTGTCCCCGGTTATGGACATCTTGAGTATCTAGTACTTGAATATCATGTGAATCTCATCATGTTACTTCTAATTAATACTGTTGGGTTTTAATTGTTCACTTAATTGGGATCGGAATGCTGTCAACCATTCTCGATGTTTCAACCACCGTGATAGTTAAATAAAATATATTCCTTTGCAGTAGGGAAAAATTGGCTTTACGCAAAACTGTAACCATAGAGCTTTTCCACCAGCCATATATGCATATAGTATAGCTCATTGCTGTTCATTACTCTCTATGTGTTACATTGCCAGCATATTCCATGTGCTGACCCGTTTTTGGGCTGCAACTTTCATGTTGCAGACTTTTCAGACGACGAGTAAGGTGCTTTAGGTCGTGGTTCTATACTCAGTGATGCCGTTGGAGTTGATGGACTCACTTATCTTCCAAGTCTTCCGCTGTTATCATTATTAGATGGCCTTAAGCCATATTTATTGTAATAAGTTCTCTTTGAGACACCGATGTAATAAGTGTGTGATTGCTACTCTGCTATAAATCCTTTGAAGTACTGTGTGGTGTCAGCATTACTGATCCAGGGATGACACCGGGACACAGAGACTTGACCATCTGAGGTCGGGTCGCTACAGAGATGGTATCAGAGCACACGCTGACTGTAGGACACGACCATTAAGTTAAAGCCATAGATCACTATTCTCCTCTCATTTTCTAACTCCTCATCTTTTCTACTCTTTTAGGATGATGGACGCGAAGATCAAGTACGCTCAACCGGATGAAGGCACACCTTTTGGATTTCACTTGAAGGAAGTCACAAAGTACCTAAACATTGGACTACCAAGTTTCACCGGGACCTTAAACGCCACTCTGCCTGAAGAGGAGCGCTGGAAGATTCAAGCTCACGTTCCGGGAAAGTCGTTCACGCCAATCACGAAGCCCATAGATAGTGTTTTCAGTGCACCAACCTGGAGTCTGGGAAAGAGCATGGCAGCTCATATCACCATGGGACGCATTGGAGAAGTTTATCAAGAAGACCTCAAGGACACTATCTACCAGATTTGCGGACGCCGAGATGAAGAATGGGAGTTAGTCAGCATCAAGAAGGATAGATCCATTGTAGCTTTCATCCAGGAGTTAAACCAGCACATTCGACGCCAAGAGAACCAGATGTGCAATGACATGTTAGAGTTGAATAATGCGAAGGCAAGGATCATCGAGCTAGAAGGAGAACTGAAGGGTACACGCAAGGACTACATGGCGAGATCGTAGCTCTAGCAAGGCACAATGTCGATCTTAAGCAGGAGATTGAAGAACTCAAGGAGAGATTAGCATCCAAGAAGGAAGACAAGTACGTCGCATGTCCGGACAACTACATCATCATCGACGACACCGATTCGGATCCAAGTGAACCAGACTTTGAAGACGAAGCTGGAGCAGACATCATGGAGTCTTCCACCGATTCAAATTTCTAGATGACCACCAATTATTAATAGCATTTTTTCCCATGTATACATTATAGCTCGAGCACTTTTGCGATAGTTCTAGACCGTTTGTAAGCCCTTGTTTGGATTGAATGAAGTGATTTTGTGTGAATTTGTCTCATGTGCATTTGGGTAGTGTTTTCTCTTAGACCTCACTCTATTCTTAATTCTCATCTTTTCTAAACCCCTCAGATGCCTCCGAGACGTGACAATGGATTCCCACCGGAGCTCACCCAGTTGATCCAGCAGCAGAACCAATTGATGCAGTTGTTAGTCCAGAATTAGCAGAACAACAACAACAACAACAACAACCCTCCGCCGCCGCCACCAGTTGATCACCTAGCCCGTTTCCTTAGGCTGAATCCGCCAGTGTTTTCCAGTAGCACCGAGCTGATAGTAGCAGACGATTGGCTCCGCAAGATAGGAAGGGAGTTGACCACTGCAGGATGCACAGATGTTGAGAAAGTGAAATTTGCCGCACATCAGCTTGACGGACCCGCGACAGCATGGTGGGAGAATTTCACAGCCACTTACCCAGTTGACACTGTCACATGGGATCAGTTTCAGCAAGCTTTCCGCACTGCCCATGTTTTAGCAGGAGCTATGGCCATGAAGAAGCATGAGTTTCGCAACTTACGCCAAGGATGAAGGACAGTTAGCCAGTACGTCGACGACTTCAGCAAGTTAGCACGTTATGCCCCAGATGACGTTGCTACGGATGCAGCTAAGCAGGAGAAGTTTCTAGAAGGACTGAATGATGAGCTAAGCATGCAGTTGATGGTAGCAAGTTTCAACAACTACCAGGAGTTGGTAGATCGTGCCATCATGATTGAAGGGAAGCAACAGTAGATTGAGAACCACAAGAGGAAGTATGGACAGGGGAAGTATAACTCTGGAGCCCAGCAGAAGCCCCGTTTTACCCCTAAGCCGGGAGTTCAGTTTCAGCATACCCATGGAGGTAGTTGTTCGCACAACCATAATGGCCACAAGAATGGTAATGGGAATGGAGGAAGCAACGGCCAGAACCGTACCACCCCATCAACCCCAGCCAAGAGAGACCTGAGCCAAGTCATCTGTTTCAAGTGTTCCAAGACTGGACATTATGCCAATGAATGTCCCGAAGGCCAGAATGGCAATGGAAGCTCTGGAAAGAAGCCAAACCCTTTCAATAGGGGACAGGTGAACCATGTTAATGTGGAGGAGGTTGAAGCTCAGCCTGATGCAGTAATTGGTAAGTTTTTGGTTAAGTTATTTACTGCACTTGTTCTTTTTGATACTGGTGCATCGCATTCATACATATCAAGGGGATTTGTGGAAAAGTACAACCTGCCCACTAAGATTCTTAAGACACCTATGCTAGTAAGCTCGCCGGGAGCAGAATACATGGCCATACAAGGATGTTTTCAAGTGCCATTAAGTATAGGAAGACATGCTTTCCCAACGGATTTAATCGTTCTGGAATCCCAAGGTTTGGATGTAATTCTCGGTATGGATTGGTTGTCGATGTATGGAGGAAACATCGATTGCGCCAGTAAGACAATTTTGCTTACCACACCCGAAGGAAGAAGGATCAAGTATGTATCCCGACATACACCAAATAGGACACAAGTAAATTCTTTATCAGGAGTTGTACAGGAGGAAGTACCAGTGGTAAAGGATTTCCCTGATGTATTTCCTGAGGAATTGCTAGGCATGCCACCGGATAGAGACATTGAGTTTTTGATTGAGCTTATGCCAGGCACTGGGCCAATATCGAAGAGACCGTACAGGATGCTAGCACAGGATTTGGTGGAAATTAAGAAGTAGATCAAGGAGTTACTAGAAAAAGGTTACATTCGCCCAAGTTCTTTGCCTTGGGGATCACCAGTACTTCTAGTGGAGAAGAAGGATGGATCGTTAAGGATGGTGGTTGATTACCGTGGATTGAATGAAGTAACCATCAAGAACAAGTACCCACTGCCAATGATAAATGATCTGTTTGATCGTTTGCAAGGAGCTAAAGTGTTTTCCAAGATCGATTTGCGATCAGGGTACCATCAGTTGAAGATTCGAGAGCAGGACATACCCAAGACAGCTTTTACCAGAAGATACGGATTGTATGAGTATACCGTTATGTCATTTGGACTGACTAACGCACCTGCCTATTTCATGAACCTGATGAACAAGGTATTTATGGAGTTCTTGGATAAGTTCGTCGTAGTGTTCATTGATGATATTTTGATTTTTTCGAAGAATGAAGAAGAGCATAAGGAACATTTGCGTTTGGTTTTGGAGAAGCTAAGAGAACATCAGTTATATGCCAAATTCAGCAAATGTGAGTTTTGGTTAAAGGAAGTTGGATTTCTTGGACATGTTATATCCGGAGAAGGGATAGCAGTTGACCCCACAAAGGTTGAGACCGTAACCGAATGGGAAGCACCAACGACAGTTGGAGAGATCCGGAGTTTTCTTGGACTCGCAGGATACTACCGGAGATTCATTGAGAATTTCTCAAGGATTGCAAAGCCCATGACTGAATTGTTGAAGAAGGATACCAAGTTCAATTGGACTGAGGAATGTGAGGCCAGTTTTCAGGAGTTGAAGAAACGATTGGTTTCTTCACCAGTATTGATTCTGCCAGATCAGACCAAGGATTATGAGGTGTATTGCGACGCTTCACGTCGAGGACTTGGAGCAGTGCTTATGCAGGAAGGAAGAGTTGTTTCGTATGCCTCACGACAACTGAAACCTCATGAATTAAACTATGCTACGCATGATTTGGAGTTAGCAGCCGTAGTGCATGCATTGAAGACATGGAGACATTTTCTCATCGGAAATCATTGTGAGGTGTACACGGATCACAAGAGTCTGAAGTATATTTTCACGCAAAAGGAGCTGAACCTTAGACAAAGGAGATGGTTGGAACTCATCAAGGATTATGATATGAGATTGCATTACCACCCAGGAAAGGCTAATGTAGTAGCTGACGCATTGAGCCGTAAGAGCCATGTCAATACACTAATGACGGGAGAAATACCAAGGGAGTTAGCAGAAAATCTTCGTGAGCTATGTTTGGAAATAGTTCCGAGAGGCTATGTAGCAGCATTGGAAATTCAATCTACCTTGATGGATAAAATCAGAGAGGCTCAGAAATCTGACAAGGAGATTGCTTCTATAAAAGAGAAAATGAGCGAAGGAAAAGCAAAGGGATTTCGTGAGGATGAGCATGATACCCTATGGTTTGAGGACCGTGTTTATGTGCCCAATGACCCGGAGATCAGGAAGTTGATTCTGCAAGAGGCACATGATTCACCCTATTCGATTCACCCAGGAAATACCAAGATGTATTTGGATTTGAAGGAAACATTTTGGTGGACCGGAATGAAGAAGGATATTGCAGCATATGTAGCAGTTTGTGATGTGTGTCATAGAGTGAAGGCAGAACATCAGAAGCCAGCCGGATTGTTACAACCATTGCCGATACCCGAATGGAAGTGGGATAAGATAGGCATGGATTTTATCATAGGACTACCCAGGACGAAGGCAGGCTATGACTCGATATGGGTAGTAGTTGACCGTTTGACGAAGGTAGCACATTTCATCCCAGTTAAGACCACCTACACCAGTGCTAAATTGGCAAAGATATACATGACCAGGACCATTTGTTTGCATGGAGTTCCGAGGAGTATCGTATCAGATAGAGGAACCCAATTTACCTCAAAGTTTTGGAATCAGTTGCATGAAACTTTAGGAACCAGACTAGAGTTCAGCACGGCTTTTCACCCACAGACCGATGGACAGACTGAGAGAGTCAATCAGATTTTGGAAGATATGCTGAGAGCCTGTGCACTAGATTATGGATCTAGTTGGGACGATAACTTGCCGTATGCGGAGTTTTCTTACAACAACAGTCACCAAACCAGTATGAAGATGGCACCTTTCGAAGCCTTATACGGAAGGAGGTGCAGGACACCGTTGTCATGGGACGAAGTTGGAGACCGTCAGTTCTTTGGACCAGATTTGATTAAGGAGTCTGAACGGAAAGTTAAGTTGATTCGCGATAGGCTCAAGATAGCCCAATCCAGGCAGAAGAGCTACACAGATTCTAAGCGCAAGGAGACAGTTTACGAAATCGGAGACAGAGTTTATCTTCAAGTATCCCCACTTCGAGGAGTTAAGCGCTTTGGAGTTAAGGGAAAGTTAGCACCGCGTTTCGTTGGACCGTATAAGATTGTGCAACGTATGGGAGAAGTTGCTTATAAATTGGAATTGCCAGAGGGACTGTCAGGAGTTCATGATGTATTCCACGTTTCTCAGTTGAAGAAATGTCACGCCGAGATGGCGGAGGTACCGCTAAGAGATACAGTACCGCTTGAAGCGATTCAGTTGAAGGATGACTTAACATATGAAGAAAAGCCAGTCAAGATTCTCGGGTATGCCAGCAGAGTTACCCGCAACAAGGTTATCAAGTTTTGCAAAGTTCAGTGGAACCACCACTCAGAGGATGAAGCCACCTGGGAGAGAGAAGAAGATTTGCTCAAGGACCACCCTCACCTATTTTCTAGCCAACCTGAATCTCGAGGACGAGATTCATCTTAAGGGGGGTAGGTTTGTAACATCCCAAATTTTCAATTTGGAATGTTATACATTAGATCATCATGCATATCATATTTTCTTGCATTTTGGTCGATCCTAGAAATTTCACGCAACTCAAGGACCCTCGGAGAGAGTTGGAGATTTCGTTATTTTCATATTTGAATTTTCTCAAATTTTGAAAAGAGGATCATTTGAATTTATTTATTTTATCTTCAATTATTTTTCCAATATCAAATATATGAGAGGGAATAACATGACTTTCCCAAATTTTTGGAAAAATAAATATTTAATAAATAGATCAAATTTTGGATTTTCCGGAGTTTTTTTGCATTTTATTTGAATTAGGAAAAAATGCGTGTTTTAAAATATTGCATTTAGGCCCCGAGTAAAAGTCCATTTTGTTCGACTCAATTTTAGGAGTCGGGGAAAATTAATTTCGGGATTTTTGGAGTCCGATTAGATTTTCCTTTATTTAATTTTCTGCGCGCATTTTATATAAAAAAAAATCCCGCAGCGGCGACTGGGCCAAGGGCCCAGCCAGCCGGCCCAGGCGCCGCGCCCTCCCCTCACGCGTGCGCGCCTCGCGCCGCCGCCGCGCCTGCCGCCGCCGTCGCCGAGTCCGACTCCGACTCGGACTCCGTTTCTTGCCCCCTCCCCCAAGTCTCCTCCCCCTACTATATATACTCCCCCACCCCTCTCTCCTCCTCACCCCAAGCCGCCGCCGCCGCACCCCGCAGTAGCAGCAGCGCAGCGCCCCGCTGCCGCCCGCGCCGCTCGCCGCCGCCGCGCCGCTCGCCGCCGCCGCCGCTCGCCGCCGCCGCCGCCCGGGTCGCCTCCACTCGCCGCCGCCAAGCCGCCGCCCCGCCGGAGCCCTGCCCCGACGAGGTAGCCGCGCCGCGCCCCCCTCCCCTCGCCCGGTTCGATTTTCTAATAAAACCGTTCCGGTTTATTTTTCGATGTTTCAGTTTTTTTTCGAAACCCTAGATCGGTTTTTTTTCGGTTTTGTTAATTAGTGAGCGTTCACCGGACCGTTCGTTTTAACGAACGTGATCACCGGTTAGTCTCAGTTAACGAACGTCTGTTTGTTTAACCATTCGTTGTTTTTCTTTTACGTGGGATTTATTCTGCGATTTTTCTGATCGCGATTTCAGATCCGATCTTCGTTTTAGTTATCTTCTCGCTCGTTTATCGGAATCAGGTGATTCAAGCGCCTGGAGTTTCGTTTCGAAACCGCCGTTCCGACTAATCAACTTAAACAAGTTTTTGCTACTCTAAAATTTGACCTAGTTTCAAATTGCTAGAACCGAGTTGTTTTCTTCCGCAGTTTGTTTTCCGTTGCTTTGTTCGAATTCGATTCTTTTGCTACCGGAGTTCTTAAGTTGAACTTTCTGGTTCGATCTTTTGTTCGAGTTTTACCTGTGCATTAGATGAGTACTTATTGTATGCTTGTTGTTTGTCTGCGATAGATCACCCGGAGTGCGCCGCCTGTTATTTCGAAGCTCTAGGTTTCGCGGATCCTCAGCAAGGCAAGTAACACTTTGATCATACCTTCTCATTGCCCAGTTTTTATTGCATTAGACCAATCCTCACACATTGCATGATTAGGATCTGATTAAACTGTGGGATGGGAAGTAGTTGAGGTAGTACCTATTACCTGTTTTACTTATGAAACCTTTGGGAGTTACCTCTACGTTTGCTTATTATGCCATGCTATGCTAGTAGACGTGGATTGGGTGAGTGATATCCATGACAGATGTGAGTTTGTTAATTTTAATGGTTTATCTAAGGTGGCAACTTAAATACACATCTGGGTGGATTGAGGCACCTGGTTTCTATCAGGACTTTCCTGTTTTTCTTTGGACCGCCACCCAGGCTCAAAGGGATCATAAGATCATTCATGCTAGTAACTTCCGTGTGAAGCCACAAGCCATTATGGGCTCTGGCATAGTTGCCTAAGTCATGCGAACTCTTACAGGGTAGACTAGCAGATGTAGGGGAAAGTAGGTGTATCGGTCTATCCAAACGTAAGGTGCTAGTGCTTCTGAAAGACTATGTATCGGTCATCCGTTTCTCAAACACCATGTAGTGCGAGAAATCCAACGGAGGCGATCGAGTCTTGTGGGGAAAAGTGCGCAAACCTCTGCAGAGTGTACAATCTGATCATGATTAGCCGTGTCCCCGGTTATGGACATCTTGAGTATCTAGTACTTGAATATCATGTGAATCTCATCATGTTACTTCTAATTAATACTGTTGGGTTTTAATTGTTCACTTAATTGGGATCGGAATGCTGTCAACCATTCTCGATGTTTCAACCATCGTGATAGTTAAATAAAATCTATTCCTTTGCAGTAGGGAAAAATTGGCTTTACGCATAACTGTAACCATAGAGCTTTTCCACCAGCCATATATGCATATAGTATAGCTCATTGATGTTCATTACTCTCTATGTGTTACATTGCCAGCATATTCCATGTGCTGACCCGTTTTCGGGCTGCAACTTTCATGTTGCAGACTTTTCAGACGACGAGTAAGGTGCTTTAGGTCGTGGTTCTATACTCAGTGATGCCGTTGGAGTTGATGGACTCACTTATCTTCCAAGTCTTCCGCTGTTATCATTATTAGATGGCCTTAAGCCATATTTATTGTAATAAGTTCTCTTTGAGACACCGATGTAATAAGTGTGTGATTGCTACTCTGCTATAAATCCTTCGAAGTACTGTGTGGTGTCAGCATTACTGATCCAGGGATGACACCGGAGCACAGAGACTTGACCATCTGAGGTCGGGTCGCTACATTGGCTGTCACAATATACCGGTGGTTGCATATTCTCTTTGGTTCGTTAAACTCGTGTTTCATGCCTTTCAACCTACAAGGTTCTAGTAATGTTCCTTGTTCCTCTTTTCTAACAGAGTGTTTTCAACTTTGTTCATCTTTGTTGTATTCTTTCGTTCAATTTGTTCAACCTCTCAAGGTTCTTGGTTTCACTCGTTTGTCAAAGAAGCAACTTGTTTTACCTGTTCCTCTTCCGTTTCTCTCCGGTGCCATCCTAGATCTCGGGACGAGATCCTCTTGTAGTGGTGGAGTGTTGTAACGCCCCAAGACCGGCACTCCAGATGCGTTCCATGTTTTGCGTGTCAGCTCTGTTATTTATTTGTTTGTTGCATTCATCATCGCATCATTCGCATTGCATGGACACTCTGTTGCCGTCATTGTTTTCAAACTTGCACCCGCTCGTAGTTGCCCGCGCCCCCTTGCTTTCGTTGACTGTTCCGAGACCAACCTTGTTCTTCGTTTGCCCTCTTGCTTAAACTGGAGTCTCTCTGTACAATGCATAGACCCCTTGCGCGCGTCCGAAACCTCTCCGAACCCGACCCGCTCTGTCGTTACCAATGGATCCGGATCATCCCCAAACATCTATCAAACATCACCGTTTTCTTATTTGGGCTCCCTAGCCTATTTATTTGCGTCCGTCCGATTATGATCGGAGCGACGAGGTAACCCCTAACTTAATCCGTGATGTATATATATATTCATCCACCCCTAGTCCATTTTGGCAAACCCTAATTTCTAGGAGGTTTGTCCCATGGCCGCCGCCACCCGGTCTCAATCCCCCTCGGGATCCCCTTCGCACCAACCAGCCACCACAAGACTTCCAAATCCATCGATCCAACCTCTCCTCTGCCCAAGCGCCGAGGGCACCCGTCCTCGCACCGGTGGCCGCCGGCCAGCAGCAGCAGCCCTGCGCGCTGCCCGAGCCTCCCCTGCATCCTCGTCGTTGTTCGCGCCTCCCGCACCTGAGGCCCCAAGCTCCTCCAGCTCAACCCCGTCCGCCGAGCTCCCTGCCGCGCCGATGTCCCGCCGCTTCCCTCGTCTGCGTCGACTGCCCCAAGCTCTGCTCCATTCCATCGCCTACACTCCAAGTTCCTGCCACCTGCTTCTTCTTCGACCGGCCACGGAACTGCCTGCGCTGAGGTCCAGCCGGATCTGGACTCCGGTGCCCCGTCCCGGTCCTCCTGTGATGCCCGCCACCGGAGCTCCTCCTTGCTCGGTGAGACGCCCTGTCGCTGCTCCTGTGTTTTTCCCCTACACCTTCTCTGTCTCACGTCTCCCTCTATCTTGGCTTCTCGATGCAGCGCCCGGCGGACGCCGAGCTGTCGACGCACCTCCCCAACCCTCTGCATCGCCTGGATCCGGATGGGTCTCCTGCCGCCGGCGCCATCAAGTCCTGCTGCAGCCGCTCCCCTGCTTCCCTGCTCGATCCGCTGTTGCCTGCTTCGCTCGACCGCGCCCCTGCTTCGTCCACGCGCCTCTGAACTCCTCCTCGCCGGAGTCCCGCACAAGCCGCTGCTGCGGGTCGTCCCCAACGCCTTCCCCCACCTCCGGTCGCTCATTGCTGGCGAGCCCAGCCGCCGGTGAAGCCCCGCTGGTCCCCTGACCCTGCTCTGCCCGTCCTCTGCATCGCGCCAAGTCCCGCTTCTGCCTCTGTTCGAGAGGAGGCTGCAGACGTGCCCAGTCACTCGCGTTGACCGCGACCTGCACATCTCCTTTGCCTATGGGCCACCAGCGACCTCCCCAATCCGGCCTGCTTCGACCTCCCTCCACCATCGGCCTGACCTGGCCCTCTGGTGAGAAGCCCAGTCCGCCCGAGATGCGGCCCAGTTCCTTTTTTTTCCATCTGCGATTTTGTCTATTATCCAGAAAACTAGTGTTTTACAGAAAACCCCTTGCACTTCATGCATTCAATAACCCCACAACCGTGCATCTTTTGTAAATAACTTATACATATAAAATGCTTAGAATTTTGTCTAGTTTCATAATATGCATATGAGAATTTTTCCGGATTTGTTGTTTGTTGTTCCGGCCTCATTTAGACTTGCCTAAATAGTTAGTTTTTATATGCTTCCCCCCTTGCCATGTTTAATGACATTTAATATTGTTGAGTACATAAACGGGGGAGAACTAAATAATTGATGTGGTGTTTTGTCAATATGCAACCCGTTGCATATTGAGCTCCACTTAATTTCTAGTGTTGTTTGTTGCATTTTGCCATGCCATGCCTCATTTAAACCGGACATGCATCATACTTGATTGTGCATCATGCCATGTTTATGTGATGGTTGTTTACTATGTTGTTTGTTTCTTTCCGGGTTGCTTCTCTCGTTAGCTTCAATTTCGTTCCGGAGTTGTGAGGATTCGTTCGACTAAGTCCGTTTGTCTTCTTCATGGACTCGTTCTTCTTCCTTGCGGGATCTCAGGCAAGATGACTATACCCTCGAAATCACTTCTATCTTTGCTTGCTAGTTGCTTGCTCTTTTGCTATGCTGCGATACCTACCACTTGCTATATCATGCCTCCCATATTTCCATGTGAAGCCTCTAACCATCCTTTCCTAGCAAACCGTTGTTTGGCTATGTTATCGCTTTTGCTCAGCCCCTCTGATAGCGTTGCTAGTTGCAGGTGAAGTTGAAGTATGTTCCATGTTGGAACATGGATATTTCGGGATATCACAATATCTCTTATTTAATTAATGCATCTATATACTTGGTAAAGGGTGGAAGGCTCGGCCTTATGCCTGGTGTTTTGTTCCACTCTTGCCGCCCTAGTTTCCGTCATACCGGTGTTATGTTCCTTGATTTTGCGTTCCTTACACGGTTGGGTGATTTATGGGCCCCCCTTGACAGTTCGCTTTGAATAAGACTCCTCTAGCAAGGCCCAACCTTGGTTTTACCATTTGCCTACCACCTACACCTTTTCCCTTGGGTTTTCGCGAGCCCGAGGGTCATCTTTATTTTAGCCCCCCCGGGCCAGTGCTCCTCTGGGTGCTGTTTCGAAACGAGCAGACTGCGGGGCCACCTTGGGGAGACTTGAGGCTTGGTTTTACTCATAGGATGTCTCATCCAGATGTGCCCTGAGAACGAGATATGTGCAGCTCCTATCGGTATTTCTCGGCACAATCGGGCGGCTTTGCTGGTCTTGTTTTACCATTGTCGAAATGTCTTGTAGCCGGGATTCCGAGACTGATCGGGTCTTCCCGGTAGAAGGAATATCCTTCGTTGACTGTGAGAGCTTATAATGGGCTAAGTTGGGACACCCCTGCAGGGTATTATCTTTCGAAAGCCATGCCCGTGGTTATGAGGCAGATGGGAATTTGTTAATGTCCGGTTGTAGAGAACTTGACACTTGACTTAATTAAAATACATCAACTGCGTGTGTAGCCGTGATGGTCTCTTTTCGGCGGAGCCCGGGAAGTGAACACGGTTCTTGTGTTATGGTTGTGCGTAAGTAGCTTCAGGATCACTTCTTGATCACTTCTAGTTCACGACCGTGCTTTGCCTCTCTTCTCGCTCTCATTTGCGTATGTTAGCCACCATATATTCTTAGTTGCTTGCCACAGCTCCACCTCATTACCCCTTCCCTCCTTTAAGCTTAAATAGTCCTGATCTCGCCGGTGTGAGATTGCTGAGTCCCCGTGACTCACAGATACTTCCAAAACCAGTTTGCAGGTGCCGATGAAACCGTGCAGGTGACGCACCCGAGCTCAAGGAGGAGCTCGATGAAGATCTTGTTCATTGTGTTGTTTCATTTCAGTTGATCAGTAGTGGAGCCCAGTTGGGACGATCGGGGATCTGTGTAGCATTTGGGGTAGTCTTCTTTTATTTTGGTTTCGTAGTCGGACCTTGATTGTATCTGTTTGATGTAATGCTTTACTCATGTATTGCATGAAGTGGCGATTGTAAGCCAACTATGTATCTCTTTCCCTTATGTATTACATGGGTTGTGTGAAGATTACCTCACTTGCGACATTGCTTTCAATGCGGTTATGCCTCTAAGTCGTGCTTCGACACGTGGGAGATATAGCCGCATCGAGGGCGTTACAAGTTGGTAATCAGAGCCATCCCCGACTTAGGAGCCCCCTGCTTGATTGAATCGTTGACTTTGTTGAGTCTAGAACAAAATGTTTTGAGTCTTAGGATTATATATATCGGAGAGTAGGATTCTTTTTACTCCTCAGCCCCTTCGTCGCTCTGGTGAGGTCCCCTGACGTAGAAGTTTTGACTTTCCTCTTCTCAAATTTCACTAAAAAAAATTTAGGTTCACGCGGGTATCTTGGAATCGTTCCGATGGTTTTGTGACGAGAACATTGTTCTTGGTGCCTTCTGACATTTAGGGGTTGTGGCAGTGTTCCGGGGAGTTGAGCTCCGAGGTGTTGTCGTCACAATTTTATCGTTGCAGTTCTGGAATAACTGAGTTTTGCCAACATCGAAAATCTCTTTTATGCAGTTGCTGGGGAGATCACCTCGACGCTACCCAGTACTTGGGCGGGAGTTCGGGAGTATTGCCATAACTCGTATAACGGATGCTTTTCGAAGGTTGAGGTAAACGATTTCCAAAGGTTTCTTGGTTATGTGTTGAAGGATGGATACAACTGGATCTAGGTATTGTTAGTTTGGGTGATATATTTTGTGTCCCCTGTATCCCCAACACCTGATTGCATAACCAGAAAGTTTCGGGAGTTTATAAGTGGGCATTCTAGTAGCTTATAGGATATCTTTCCGACAGATGTATGATTTGAGATTGGGGTCCAACGTCTAGTGGTCCGCCTATCCACGGTCGATTTACAGTGGTCGCGAGGCGTCTTAAAGAATCCTTGGCTATGCCGATTCGGGGACGTCTTGTTCGTCATTCGTGACGTCCGCTGTACATCGTGCCCATGTGGGCCCCACCACGAACACTTTGGGCGAAATCTCTATCATGTGTTTGTTCCGGCTTATTCTGCAAGCCAATCCTTTGTTTTGGTTTTGTTTTGTGGTATTCGAGTTGCTTCAATGCCAAGTGTTGATTCCATACCTTATTCTAAGCGGTGTTCTCATATTTCTATGTGGATGCTAATCCTCCTTGTTCATCAAGGTTGTCTTTTCAATCCTTTCCAGCCGGTGTGCTTCTCTTCAAGTTGATCCGATCATTTCAACATTCGCGAGATCAATTCTTAGTTCTTTGCAACGGTGTTTGCTTCATCCGTCCCAAGTTGTCTTTGTTTTCCTCGCTCTCCCACCCTTTTTTTCTTCAAGGACTCAGATTTCTTAATCAAGTATCCTTTTTATTGATGCGAAGTCTCTTCATTCTTTTCCTCCATGTTCTTACCTAGTGATTCTCATGAAGATGCTAAGGAAGCTTCAACCTTATCATTGTTTCATTCCAATTTTCTTCTCCGGTGAATCCAATTCAAGCTTTCAGTGTTGATCATATTCTTTTCCTCGTTTCTATTGTTTTTCTCGTACCGGTGCACCTCTTAATCATCCACTTCTCGCTATTCAATTGTTCCGGAGTGATGAAGATATCTCAGAAGATTCAAGTTTCCATTCTCAATTCACTCAATTTCTTTTGAGGATGCTATCTCATTCAAGCCATTTAATTCAACCGGTGCAATCTCTCTTTTCAAGCAATTGTTCAACGGTGTTCCTTTTCAGTGGGCCCTAACCCACAGGTCTTTTCCCAGGATCTTACCCGACTCTTCTAATTTACCTCTTGAGCACTGCGTTGGATTTCCTTGAAGAGGAAAGGGTGATGCAGCAGAGTAGAGTAAGTATTTCCCTCAGTTTTTGAGAACCAAGGTATCAATCCAGTAGGAGGCTACGCGCGAGTCCCTCGTACCTACACAAAACAAATAACTCCTCGCAACCAACGCGATAAGGGGTTGTCAATCCCTTCACGGTCACTTACGAGAGTGAGATCTGATAGAGATGATAGATAATATTTTTGGTATTTTTGTGATAAAGATGCAAAGTAAAATAAAAAGCAAAGTAAAAAAGCAAAGGCAATAATAAAGTGCTGGAAGATTAATATGATGAAGATGGACCCGGGGGCCATAGATTTCACTAGTGGCTTCTCTCAAGAGCATAAGGATTTTACGGTGGGTGAACGAATTACTGTTGAGCAATTGACATAATTGAGCATAGTTATGAGAATATCTAGGTATGATCATGTATATAGGCATCACGTCCGAGACAAGTAGACCAACTCCTGCCTGCATCTACTACTATTACTCCACTCATCGACCGCTATCCAACATGCATCTAGAGTATTAAGTTCAAGAAAAGAGAGTAACGCCTTAAGCAAGATGACATGATGTAGAGGGATAAATTCATGCAATATGATAAAAACCCCATCTTGTTATCCTCGATGGCAACAATACAATACGTGCCTTGCTGCCCCTACTGTCACTGGGAAAGGACACCGCAAGATTGAACTCAAAGCTAAGCACTCCTCCCATTGCAAGAAAAACCAATCTAGTAGGCCATACCAAACTGATAATTCGAAGAGACTTGCAAAGATAACCAATCATACATAAAAGGATTCAGAGAAGATTCAAATATTGTTCATAGATAATCTTGATCATAAACCCACAATTCATCGGTCTCAACAAACACACCGCAAAAAGAAGATTACACCGAATAGATCTCCACAAGAGAGGGGGAGAACATTGTATTGAGATCCAAAAAGAGAGAAGAAGCCATCTAGCTACTAACTATGGACCCGAAGGTCTGAGGTAAACTACTCACGCTTCATCGGAGAGACTATGATGATGTAGAAGCCCTTTGTGGTGGATGCCCCCTCCGGCGGAGCTCCAGAACAGGCCCCAAGATGGGATCTCGTGGGTACATAAGGTTGCGGCGGTGGAATTAGGTTTTTGGCTCCGCATCTGATCGTTTGGGGGTACGTAGGTATATATTGGAGGAAGAAGTACGTTGGTGGAGCAACATGGGGGCCACGAGGGTGGAGGGCGCGCCCTGGGGGGGGGGGGGGTGGGCACGCCCCCTACCTCGTGCCCTCCTTGAAGCTTCCTTGACTTGGGGTCCAAGTCTCCTAGATCACGTTCGGTGAGAAAATCACGTTCCCGAAGGTTTTATTCCGTTTGGACTCCGTTTGATATTCCATTTTTGCAAAACTCTAAAATAGGCAAAAAACAACAATTCTGGGCTGGGCCTCCGGTTAATAGGTTAGTCCCAAAAATAATATAAAAATGGATAATAAAGCCCAATATTGTCCAAAACAGTAGATAATATAGCATGGAGCAATCAAAAATTATAGATACGTTGGAGACGTATCACCTCTCCCTGGCGCGCCCCTTATTGGCTAGCCTCCTCCTCCCCTCCTTTATATACGGGGATAGGGGGGCACCCCAAAGGCACAACTGACAATCTCTTAGCCGTGTGCAGTGCCCCCCTCCACAGTTTTACATATCGGTCATATCGTCGTAGTGCTTAGGTGAAGCCCTGCGCCGGTAACTTCATCATCACCGTCACCACACCATCATGCTGACAGAACTCTCCCTCGGCCTCAGCTGGATCAAGAGTTCGAGGGACGTCACCGAGCTGAACGTGTGCAGATACGGATGTGTCGTGCGTTCGATACTTGATCGGTTGGATCACGAAGACATTCGACTACATCAACCGCGTTACTAAATGCTTTCGCTTTCGGTCTACGAGGGTACGTGGACACACTCTCCCCACTTGTTGTTATGCTTCTCCTAGATAGATCTTGCGTGATCGTAGGATTTTTTTTGAAATATACGTTCCCCAACAAAGCTCCCCCGCCTATCGCGCGCCAAAATCCTGACATTTTATTTTAATAATATTGTAGATCCCTTTAAAAAAAGTAGATCGCACGAAGGAGCAGACCATGGTGGTTGCGAACTCTTGTGTGACAGTTTCATGAGTAGTGGAGGGGCGTGGTGTGGCAGTTTTGTAAAATGCCATGAGACTTATTTTCTTTGCTGCGGTTTTCATCCAATAACTGGCACCATCGCATGCAGATATGATGGTTACTGGGGCGTTCGCCGGGAATAGCCTCGTGGCGAGCTATTGACTAGTCTTTTTTCCACACGCATTACATCAACACATATCATCTCTCTCCCTCTTTCCCACGCACACATGAATTGGCTTAGAACTGCGTTGGTTTTTCCCCAAGGTGGAAGGGATGATGCAACACAGCTACGGCAAGTATTTCCCCAAGTTATGAAACCAAGTTTATCGAACCAGTAGGAGAACCAAGCAACACTATGTAAACGGTACCTGCACACAAAGAACAAAACCTCGCAACCCAACGCGTAAGAGGGGCTGTCAATCCCTCATTGGTAAAAAGATAGATTAAATAGTATGATTTTGGATAAATAGATCGCACAAGAGCACAAAATAAAAGTAGCAAGATATTTTTGGGTTTTTGGAATATTAGATCTGAATACAAAACGATAAAAGATAGATCATAAAGCAATATGATAAAAGATAGACCCGGGGGGCGTATGTTTCACTAGTGGCTTCTCTCGAGAAAATAATATACGGTGGGTAAACAAATTATTGTTGGGCAATTGATACAAGAACAAACAATCATGACGATATCCAAGGCAATGATCATGTATATAGGCATCACATCCAAGATTAGTAGACCGAAACGATTCTGCATCTACTACTATTACTCCACATATCGACCGCTATCCAACATGCATCTAGTGTATTAAGTTCATGTAGAAAAGGAGTAATGCAATAAGAATGATGACATGATGTAGACAAAATCTATTCATGTAGGAATACACCCCATCTTTTATCCTTAATAGCAATGATACATGCGTGCCTCGTTACCCCTTTTGTCACTAGGTGAGGACACCGCAAGATCGAACCCATCACAAAGCACCTATTCCCATGGCAAGAAAAATCAATCTAGTCAGCCTAACTAAACCAAAGATTCGGAGAAGAAATACGAGGTTGTAACAATCATGCATATAAGAGATCAAAGAAACTCAAATAATATTCATGGATAGATTTGATCATAAACTCAAACTTCATTGGATCCCAACAAACACAACGCAAAAAGTCATTACATCAAATAGATCTCCAAGGGACCATTGTATTGGGAATCAAAAATAGAGAGAAAGCCATCTAGCTACTGCTTATGGACCCGTAGGTCTATGGTGAACTACTCACGCATCATTGGAGGAGCACCAATGAGGATGATGAACCCCTCCGTGATCGTGTTCCCCTCCGGCAGAGTGCCGGAATAGGGCTCTAGATTGGATCTCATGGTTCTGGAACTTGCGGCGGCTGAAATTGTGTTTCGTCTGATCCCCTAGGGTTTTTGGAATATTTGGGGATTTATAGAGCTGAGAGGCGGTGGAGGAGACCTCCGTGGGCCACCACAATACATCAGGGCGCGTTAGGGGCCTCTTGCGCGCCCTGGTGTATCATGGGCCCCACGGGCCTCCCCCAAATGCTTCCTTGGATCCCAAGTTGTCTTCTGGTCAAAAAACAAATAATCTCCAAAAAGTTTCGTTGCGTTTGGACTCCGTTTGATACTAATATTCTGCGAAGTAAAAAAAAGCAAAAAGAAACAGCAACTGCCACTGGGCACTATGTCAATAGGTTAGTCCCAAAAAATGATATAAAGTTGTTATAGAATGATTGTAAAACATCCAAGAATGATGATATAACATCATGGAACAATAACAAATTATAGATACGTTGGAGATGTATTAACACACCTAGTATCTTAGGACATCTCACACACACCATCTCTAGCTCTTTAGGTCGATGCCACCAACATACACTTGTACTCTACGTTTACTACGTTGTACACAAAGAGAAGAGGTGCACACATGCACTCATCCTCTCTCACACACGCATTTGTAGCTATGAATGTGTTCTCAACCATCTGATTGACTCTATCAAAGGTTCATGTTGCACCTTTTCCTTGAGATTGAAAAGCTCAAAACGCGGATGCTCAGCTGGAGGCGCGAGGTTTTGGTTAATGTGCGTGCCGCACACGGCACCAACACGACACGAGCGTCTGCCTGGTGCGCACTCGGGCGAGTACTGCTAGTAGTAGTACTACTTTGATGTGTCGCATCAACTCGCAGAAGTATGCAACACTTCCTCAACAAACATGCATATAAGCAGCTTATAATTAGGTTTACTTCTTACCCTAAGGATCTTACTATCAGGGGAAACGACACATATGGGATCACTGGGAATCCCTTTTGCTACGGTTGGCGGGCGCGGGGCTGTGGAAAGAGCGGGACTGAGAGATCAACGTGGGGGGATTATCCAGGTTCGGGCCGCGAGGACGTGTAATACCCTACTCCTGCTAGTTTCTATTTATCTGGTGTTCTTGGACTAGCTAAAAGGCGTGCAGGGTCCAAAAAGTGTGAATCCTCTCCCAGTACGCCGCGGGCCTCCTTCTATAGACAAAGGGGCTACCAAAGTGGCACACAGGAGGTGGAAAGCTATACAGTGGTCGAGTCTATCCTCTGGCACCGTAGGACAAACACATTTAATGCGCTGCCAATGTGCCCTTCTCGCTTTATCGGGGACGGCAAGTTAGCTCGTCCCAGCTGTCACCGCCTCTCCTGGCTTCGACGCACGTCTGAACTGATGAGGCGAGTAGTGCCACGCTGGCTGGCTGGCTTCTGAGTTGGTGCGGTGGCAGATCCTTCACGAAGATCTGCATGCCACCACGCATGTTCTTGCTGAGTTGGATTAGAGGCCGCATGTCGCCACGCAGTTGTTTGCCTAGTTGGTGGGCTGGCAGTTGCATGGGAACGACAGCGGAGCTTTGGCAGATGTGGGCCTGGCTGCGGCCCCGCGGATGTCTTTGACAAGAGCCTTGCCGGGGCCCCGGCAAGGGTATTGCCGTGGTGTCGTGGTCGTCCACGGCAAGGGGCTTGCTGGGGGTCTCGTGCGTATCCTTGGCAAGGATCTTGCCGAGGATCTTCATCTTCTGTTTATTTATCTAGTCTTGTATGCTTCTGGTCTTCACAAAGATCTGCATGCCACCATGGAGGCGCCTCCCGAGCTTTGGTTCCAATGTGGTTGAGGGCGTCGGAACTCTCAGGCTCGAGGGGGGCAACCCTGCTGGCGTTGGGCAAGTTTCCCCGGCAAGGCTCTTGCCGGGGCTGTGGAGGCCCCCCCCGGCAAGGGCCTTGCCAGGGGAGTCCACCTCGCCCTTCTGCTCTTTGTGTCTCCGGCTTGGCGTTGGTATGGTCGTCTTGTGCCTTTGCTTCCTCTGCCCCGCCAAGCGTGGCTAGGGGCGTGGGGCTGCGACTGCCCGCACACAAGTAAAGGGGTGCAAAAAGGCCCCCTACTTTTCTACACCGACAGGAGCCCCCGGGCCTGGGCCACATATAAGCGCGGGGCGTTATTGGGCCAGGCCCAGAACGGTGCGCGGGCGCGCGTGCGGTGGAGTTTTTACCGCATTAACTCCCTCGCTCGCTTGCGCTTCCCCATGACCCGCGTCGAATGCACGACATGGGGGTCGTGCGTGACGTGGGGGTCATGTGTGGGGCTGTTGCTACCCTCATGCGTCACATCGCAGTAAATGGTAAAGAGGCGGCCCGTGCCTTCCCCATAAAAAAGGGAAAAACCGCAGGCGCGCTGCTCATTTACCCTATGCGCCTCTTCCAATCTCGGAACCGCCGTCCCTCTCTTCTTCCTCAGGCAAAATATTCGAAGTTCTTGCCTCCATCCACCGTCGCCGCGCCCCCATTGCCCCCAACATCCCATTGCTCCAGATTCCTCACCTCTTTCCCGACCGCCATGGCACCCAAAACCAGTAAGGGCAAGGGAGTGTCCAAGGACGCCAGGGAGAAGGAGGTGCCGAAGAGCGAGTTGGCGGTGCCGGTGGATGCAGCTTGCCCTCTTCCCCTCAACGGTCGATGTGGTCCACCTCAGGGACTATTTCAGGCCTTTGTGGGGGGCGAATACGACGGGGCATCTGGCCACGCACATCATCCCCGCCGATTTTGCCGAGGCTGGCCCGAATCGGTACCCTTTCTTTGTTGACTACTTCTCCTGCGAGCTCTGCCCCCCTTCTCTGATTTTTTCAACGATGTCATGCACACCTACGGCTTCCATCTTCTTGACTTCACGCCGAATGCCGTGGCGTGCATGGCCTTCTTTGCCCACCTAGGGCTTCGCCGGAATGCTTCCCAGCACGACGCTCTTCCGCCACTACTTCTATCCCTGTATCCAGGCGGGGGGGGGGGGGTTCCATCTCCGGCTGCGTCACGTGGATCCCATGGACCCAGGAGAAGGGAACGTATCCGGAGGGCGCCCAGAAGGAGAGGTGGGAGGAGTGGCGGGGCCGGTGGCTATGGATCGAGGAGGAGGATCCGCAGGAGTTCTGCCGAGTTTGTCAGAGCCCGCCAGCCCGTCGCAAGGACTGGAGCGACTCCAACACCGACGACAAGAAACTCGAGATCGCTACTACCAGAACCCACCGCCTCACCATGGCCAGGCTCACCCTTGAGATGATTGGGGCAGATTTCATCCGCCGCCGAATCGCTCCACTTCATAACAAGGGGAGGCCGGCCTGGCTCTTCAAGAACGCGACTGACATCATGAGGCTCTGCCCTGGCTTGAAGCAGAACTTCACGGTGATGGAGCATTCCCATTTATGTCAAAGGCTCTTCCAGCTGGACGTGGACAGCGACGGCAAGGCGGAGAGGAGCGGCAAGGCCACGAAGGCCAGCAAGGTCGTCAAGGGGCCCCTGTTTGGGTTGCCGGTGGGAGTGGTCCCGCTGAGCAACAACTCTCGCCAAACTGACATCATCGACATGATGCCGGACTTCAACGCGCATGGCCTTGACCGAAATTGGGCCGAGCCGAAGGCGGAGCAGGTGCAGGAGTTCTTCGACAACCTGTCGAAGAGGTACATCCGTGATGAGCCACTGCTTGTCCAGGACACCACCAATGAGGAGCTAGAGTACATCGCCACCAGGGCGGCGGAGGCGGCGCTTGCGAGGGAGGCTGTCAGCGTTGGTTACATGGAGGATGAGGCCGATGCGGCCGTGAAGGAGAAGGAGCTTGCCGGGTGGGCGGAGTCTGCTGGGGAGGCCAGCAGCGCCGGCACCGGGGCCCCTCTCGTTGAAGATGCGGGCGACGAGTCGTCCGCGGAGGAGGTCTAAGTGAACAAACTCCCGGTGGCGGGGAGGTAGCGTGTCCTGAGGCGGGCCAACTCTGGTGAGCCGGTCCGGCCTGGCAGGATCATGCAGCGGCAGCCACCCCCAGGAGCAGCTCGTGCGCGAGACAAGGGCGATGAAGGCCGCGACAGCGATGAAGGTGACGAAGGGCGCGGTGGCGAAGAGGAAGGCGACTGCTTCCTCCTCGTCCAAGCGGTACCGGACCCCATCTCCTTCCCCCTCGGGCAACACCTTGGAGGCCGAGTTCGACCTCAGATCTTTCAGCCCGGCGAGGAAGAGGAAGCTAGCGGAGGAGGTGGTGGAGGAATAGTATGTATTTTGCTTCCCGCATCACCTCCTGCCGTCACTCCAATGTTATCCTTCTTTGATTTGGTGTCATCTTCACAGTGACGTGGAGACGCTGGCCCAGAGGGTGGCAAAGAGTGTCGGATGTGGGGTTCCGGCAAACCCTTAAGGTTCGAACACTGGGGTGCGCGCGAAGTCTTTCCCTCCTACCGATCTATGCTCTGGCTCGCTAAGATCTTGCAGACGAACTCGATGAACTCACACAGAGAAAGAGACACGAGGTTTATACTGGTTCGGGCCACCGTTGTGGTGTAATACCCTACTCCAGTGTGGTGGTGGTGGATTACCTCTTGGGCTGATGATGAACAGTACAAGGGAAGAACAACCTCCTGAGGTTGAGGTGTTCTTGTGGCTAGGCTCTCGATCGGGTTGGATCAAGCTAAGTTCTCCTTTCCCACTGTGGTGGCTAGCACTACTTATATAGGCCCTGGTCCTCTTCCCAAATGTTGAGTGGGAAGGGAGCCAACAACGGCGGGCAAATTTGAAGGGGGACAACTAGTACAAGCTATCCTGAAAAAAGCGGTCTTCGCCTGCGAAAAGCCCTGGGATGACGCCGTCTTGGGCTCCACGATGACCTCCGCCATGCCGTGCTCCTGGTCTTGGTCTTGTTGCACCAATATGTCAACCTTTGCCTGATGCCTCGGTACTCTTCGTCTGCGCTTGCCTCCTTAGCACCAAAGAGGAAACAAGGACGCTGCGCGCACCGGCGCCCGCCTGGCACCCGCTTGGCGCCGTTGGTCATGGCTCACGTCACGAGATCCTCGTGAGGTTTGCCTTGCCTTGATATCTCCGCTCCTCGTGAGCCTGTCTGGCTAGGCCACTCTAGAGGAGGCCTTGCGTCGTCCGCCTCGTGAGGCTCGGCTCCTCGTGAAGGTCTTGGATGCCTTGTTGATGAAGATGGGCCGTACGGCCTACAACTCAGCCACGCTGTGGGCCGCAGGCAGGCAAGTCTGGGGACCCCCGTTCCCAGAACGCTGACAGTAGCCCCCGGGCCCATGGTGTGCTCGGGCTTGGCTTCGCGGCGAAGCCAAGGGTCAAGTTAGGAGCACCGCGGGCCCCAAAAGCCAGCGGCCTTGGTCGACGCGTGGCGGTTGATTGGACGTGGGCGTCTCTGCTTCCCCATGCTGCCTTTGAATTCGCCCGGCTATGCAGCTCCCGCGGCCTAGGCAGTTATTCCTCCGCCTCTTGCGCCTTGCTTCCCCAATTCCTCTGCTTCCTTGCGACTCTGCTTCCCTTCCCCAATCTGACTCGCGCTCCGCCTGCTCCATAGCCATGGAGCCTAAGCGAGCTGAGAAGGGGAAAAGCCTTTCGGCCCTATCGGCTGCGCCTCTGCCCTTTGCGCCGGTGCTCGGCCGGTCTCGCGTGCCCAACGACGAGGCCATGGAAAAGGTGCGCCTGATGTTTGCCTCCAGCTTTAATGAGTGGGGGGAGACGGTGGCTTGGCCCGCGTCCCGCACTCGCTTGGTTCAGATGGCCACTGAGATCCCAATCTTCATAGACGCCCTCTGGGCAGGCCTGATTCCTCCCTTCTCCGCCTTCTTCAGTGCTGTGCTTGAGCACTATCAGATCCACATGCTGCATCTCGACCCTCGGTCCATGAAACTTCTTGCCGTCTTCGCCTTCGTGTGCGAAGCCATGGTGGGCATTGCTCCTTCAATGGCTCTCTTCCGCCACTTCTTCTCATTGCATCTGGCCGACCCTCAGTAGTGCTTAGGGTGCGCGAGCTTACAGGCTGTGGTTGCGACAGCAGGCAAGGGGATCGATTTCGAGCTTCCTCCACCCACGAGTGACTTCCAGATACGATGGGTGTTTGTTGACGTCGGGGTGCTTAGTCCTCTGCTTCAGGCTCCGTTGGGGCCCGCTGTCCCTAACTCCGGCTGGGGCCATCAATGGCTTGTGAGCCCCGGCCTTGCCCATGTCTGGCTCAGGTTGAAGTTGTTGAAGGATCGCGGCGTAACCGCTCCGATGGTGGTGAAGGAATTTGTCCGACGTTGGGTCGCTCCGCTCCAACGCCATTCTCGTCCCATGTGGACCTTACTCAGGAGCCAAGACCACATGAGGTTTTAGGAGCCCGGGCTCCTCCTTGGGACGCGAGGGACAGTGCTCAGGGTCCTGACGGGTGTCTCTCTGCCGGCTGATCTGCCCAGGAATAGTTGCCTGTTGTATCGCTGTGAGAATAAGGATGAATTTGTAAAGGCCATGCCTCTCTTCGATGAATGGGGGCCGCGACCGGTCGGCCTGGAGGGGCCCCGGGAGAACCCTATCGTCGTGGTTCCCTTCCCTGCCCTTGACGCTGAGCCCGCCCCGAGTGATGGTGCAGGTGGGCACGCCCAGGCAGAGACCGGCGGCTTGAGTGCTGAGGTGCACGCGCCGAGTGGTGATCCTGGGGCATCATCATCAGGAGCCTGTCGCCCCCCTCTTGTGGCGTCGGTTGCTGAGGAGACGTTGCATGCGGCTCCCGAGGCCAAGGCTCCGGGGGCCTCAGGAGGTCGTGGCGAAATGGCGCCCGGCTGTTCGCCGCAACCGGGCACCCCTGAAGATATTCTTCCGAGCTCTCCTACGGCCCCGCTGCGCACCGGCCGTCACGTCCAGCGCTTCGGTCGTCTTTGTGTGGACTTTGAGGAGCTCCACAAGAGGAAAGGATCCCCCAACGGCTGCAACATCTTTGGACCGCTGAAGCGGAGGAAGTACACTGCCATTGACGTGTGAGTATCGCACAGTTGTGGCTTTCCATGTGCTGCTTTCTTCCTCTAATGCCAGTCTTTCAGGACCCCTTCCACTGAGGCTGCTAAGCCTCCTGAGGATCTGCCTCCTTCTTCCTCAACTCTCCCGCCTGCCTCGAGCGCTCCGAGTCCTACCCCTGGGGCAGAGTTGGTTGCAGGGGCACTTACGCCTTCCTAGCATGCTGATCCTGCGGCCTCGTCACTCCTCCCCATTGGCCTAGCGTGGAGCTTGGCAGGCGTGCCCAAGACTCCTCCGCTGATCTTTGGTGGTAGCTTGTTGGCTTCGATCCTCGGCTCTTCCTTGAGCAGCAAGCCCTAGCAAGCTTGGGCTTCTCGCGAAGGCAGGGTGGTGTCTGGTGCGGCGCCAGCCACCAGCCTCCTGCTGAGGGGTGGCGCGCCATGTGACACCCCGCCTACAGCCCCCGAGGCGGAGGACAGAGAGGGCCGGGCGTTCGAGCTTGAGCGCGGGTGGAGCATGGCCGCCATGAGCTCTTTCAGGAGGCGATGACTGCGATGGGCCGGCTTGGTGAAGAGCTCGCGAGTGTTGATTCGCGCCTTGAGGTTGAAGGTCTCTGGCTAGTAGAGGAGCGGCGTAAGCTGAAGGTGGCCATCAGCCTTGGCCGTTATCAGCGTGACCTTGAGAATGCGAAGGCTGAGGCGTCTCTCAAGATTTTCTATGAAACCCGCACTCGAGCCTTGGAGGAGGCTCACAAGGCCAATCGCCGGCGCGAGGCTGCGGGGAAGCGCGCGTGGGAACTCCAGGCCTGGAGCGCATCTCTTGAGCAGCACGTGGAGGCGCGCAGGGCGGCTCTTGCGTTGCTGAGGGGAACGCCTGCAGAGGAGGTGGAGATCCAGAAGCGTGAGGAAGCATTGGCCCTGGAGGCCATGGAGCGTAGCCGCGAGCTCGAGCAACTGGAGACGAGGGAGCGTCAAGTTGCCCGAGCAGAAGACGCCGTCGGGGCTCGCGAGGCTGGAGTTGAGGAGGAAGTGAACCACCGGGTAGCCGAGGTTCGCCCGGACCTGGAGGGCAGGTACGATCTGAGGTTGAAACTCGCCGGCGTGGAGGATGAGGGCAGGGCCGCTGCCCTCAGGCCCAGGTTGGACGACGCTGAGAGGCGCGCGGAAGCCGCAGCTGCTGCCCTGGTCACGACACGGGCGGACTTGGCCTCCGCCCACGCCGAGCTGCGTTCCCTCCGGGGACGGGTTGATGATGCAGAGGTCGTCGCGAGGCAGAACACGGAGGAGGTGCTCCAACGCCGGACGCTGGAGCGCGAGCATGCCCCCATGCTCCAGGATCTTCGGAACAGGGCCAATATCGCCCTGGGCCACATTTGCGCTGTGGAGGTGCCGACTCCTCACTCAAATGATTACGCTAGCCACCTGACCTTCTTCACCGAGGTGGTGACGCGCCTGGGGGCTCGATCTGCCCAAGCTCGCCAGCTTGTGGAGGAAAGGGGGCGCGGCCTGCTTGAGCGCGCTTTCTGGCGTGTCTTCAGCCACCTCCTGAACGCCGACCGCAACTTTGACTTTGACGCCGCCATTGCCCCCGTACCCACGGCTGTCCGGGGCGACCTGGCGCGCTGGGTCGAGGACCGTGTTGACGCGTTGGCCAGGGCCTTCGCTTTGGAGGATGATGCAGTGGTGGTCGTCGCAGACGAAGGCGGTGTGGTCGATGATGGCGACGGAGGCGTCGCCGACGGTGGCGATGATGTCGACGAAGACGACGACGACGCGAGCGACGGATCTGCGAGTGACGCAGTGAGCGATATTTCCGGCTGATCCCTTGTCCTCCCATTATTTCTTCCTGTGCGCATACCCGGGCGTGGCCCTTGGAAACTTGTAAGAGCATTTTGAGAGGGGGAGCCCCTCATGTAAGCAAATCGCAGTCTTTATTTCTCCATGCGGTGTGAGTTTGTGTCCATGTCAACTTGTGAACCATGATGCGAGTTTTCTGCCTTGGTTTACCTTAGTCAGCGCCAGCCTCGAGCTAGGCTGTGATGTGCCAAGTTCCTAAGAACCTTGTGGAGCTCGCCGCCCTATCGGAAGGGGCCCCACGTGAGGTGGGCACCAATTGCAGCGCGCGCTCGGGGCGCGCGTGCTTCGCACAGTCCCACTCGCGAGCAGCTCGTGAGGGAAAGGCGACGGACATGAGTCCCAAACAAAGCGAGATCCAGAAGGCAAGAAATTGCTCAAGCGAGAAAAGGCTCCCCCCACGCGCATCGATAAAAGCTCAGCTTCAACTCAAATCCATATCCAAAAAGCAAAGCTACAGAAGGAAAGATCCAAAGCAAAAGGCCGCGTCCGACACCTAGTCTAGTCTTCTGGTCTTCAAGTCTTCTCACCAGCATGGAGCTAAGTGCTGCCACTAGGTGTGGGAGGGAGCCCCAGGGCCTGAGGCCGGCACCCCTGAGACTCTGGGGTGTGTACAGCCCCAACTCATTATTACGTGAGAGTGTCACGGGCGGCGAGCTTCACAGGCACCGGGCCTTCTTCACAGGTACCGGCCTTGCTTCATATCGCTAGACGAGGGCCCCGCCTTGCGCCGCTCTCGACCTCCTCTGAGCCGACCGGAGACCAGGACGAAACAAAGGAGGGAAAGAGAACGCCAGTGGTTCCCTCGGCGACCACGGGTCCTCTGCCGAGGGAAGGGTTGGCGAGGCCTCCCCGGCAGAGGGCCTACCTCCGGGTGTCGTCAGGCGTCGCGTGCCGCAGGGAGGGGCCTTGCTCCTGGCTCCCTCTCAGTGGCCCCAACGCGTCTCCCTTGCTGGAGCGGGTGTCGCCGCGCCTGGGCCGTCGATCGACGCAGCAACCTGGTTTACCTATAACCCATGGTTATCGTAAACCTGTTCTTGAGTGACTAGTGGTACCCTGTAGTTGCCGCTGTTGGCACGATCGTTGTGGTTCTCCGTTGGCTCTTGGAAAGCTTCCACTCCTAGTGCCCCTTCTCCCCAATCTTCTCCAACGAATGAGCCGATATCGTCCTCTAGTGCGTACCCTTGGTCCATCATGCGGGGCACGTAGGCTTCCGGGCCCGTCACCATGAACACCTCGTCATGGTGCCCCACGCTCCAAGTTGCTCCGCCCATGATGGCGTCCTGGGGGTGACGATACGGCACCCGGCCCGAACCGTGGGGGGTGACGCTTGCGCTTGTGCTTGTCGAGGGCGGCATGGGGGGACTGGAGCCCCCCGCGCCGCCGGCCGTGCCGATGTTGACGAAGCCCCCATGCGTAGTTAGTGGCGCGTAGACGTTGTGAGGCTCGTCACGCGGCCCTGCAGTGGCCTGGGGGGGGGGGGGGAAGTCGATAGCAGAAAGGTGGTGCTCCCGACGCCGCTGCGTCCAGCAGCTCAGCGGCTTGTTCAAGTAGCGTGTCCCGGCCGCTCTCCATCAGCCTGCATCGCAGCAGCTCTCTTGCCACCGTGAGCGCCACCCGCATGTTTGCTTGCTCTCGCCGCGAGTGCGACACTGTTGCCGCGGCGTGGCTCGCCGCTCTCGCCGCGGCCTGCGCTTGCCCTGGGGTGAGGGTGGACGACGCCTGTCCGCGATGTCCGCTTCCAGCGGAGGTTGGTGGCGCCCGTGCCACTTGAAGTGCGGGGTCGAGATCTCCGTGGGCAGGTGGTGTCGTCCGGGCCGGCCAGGCTGCCCAGCAGTCGGAGCCGGCCCTTGGGTCGCCAAACATCATAGCAGGTGGACGTCGAAGAGCTGGTTGGCGGAGAAGAAGCTCCGGCGCACCCCTACCTGGCGTGCCAAATGTCGGATGTGGGGTTCCGACAAACCATTAAGGTTCAAACACTAGGGTGCGCGCGAAGTCTTTCCCTCCCACCGATCTACGCTCTAGCTCGCTAAGATCTTGCGAACGAACTCGATGAACTCACACACAGAAAGAGACACAAGGATTATACTGGTTCGGGCCATCGTTGTGGTGTAATACCCTACTCCAGTGTGGTGGTGGTGTATTGCCTCTTGGGCTGATGATGAACAGTACAAGGGAAGAACAGCCTCCTGAGGTTGAGGTGTTCTTGTGGCTAGGCTCTCGATCGGGTTGGATCAAGCTAAGTTCTCCTTTCCCAGTGTGGTGGCTAGCACTACATATATAGGCCCTGGTCCTCTTCCCAAATGTTGAGTGGGAAGGGAGCCAACAACGGCGGGCAAATTTGAAGGGGGACAACTAGTACAAGCTATCCTAACAAAAGCGGTCTTCACCTGCGAAAAGCCCTGGGATGACGCCGTCTTGGGCTCCACGATGACCTCCGCCTTGCCGTGCTCCTGGTCTTGGTCTTGTTGCACTAATATGGCAACCTTTGCCTGATGCCTCGGTACTCTTCGTCTGCGCTCGCCTCCTTAGCACCAAAGAGGAAACAAGGATGCTGCGCGCACCGGCGCCCGCCTGGCATTCGCCTGGCGCTGTTCGTCATGGCTCACGTCACGAGACCCTCGTGAGGTTTGACTTGCCTTGATATCTTCGCTCCTCGTGAGCCTGCCTGGCTAGGCCACTCCAGAGGAGGCCTTGCGTCGTCCGCCTCGCGAGGCTCGGCTCCTCGCGAGGCTCAGCTCCTCGCGAGGCTCGGCTCCTCGCGAAGGTCTTGGATGCCTTGTTGATGAAGATGGGCCATACGGCCTGCTACTCAGCCACGCTGTGGGCCGCGGGCAGGCAAGTCTGGGGACCCCCGTTCCCAGAACGCCGACAAAGAGGGAAAAGGCTTCGACGGGCGACAAGCCCCCGATGGGTACTTCGAATATGCCGTTGCTAGTGGATAGCCCCCGGACAGCAGCCCCCGGTGTAGCCTCCGCTTCAGCCCCCAGCGTATGCTCATCACCTACTCCCCCATTGACGACTTTGGGGTGTTAATCTTTGACGCTGATCTTGCCGGGTTTGTTGGAGAGGAACGTCAGTAGGAGGAGCCGCTGAGGGCCACCCCCAACGCGCCGCCCCCCACAATTACGCCGCCCCGAGGGGCATCCCCGGCAAGGGCATCCAGCACCAAGTGTCACAGCCTGATTTTCATGCCACAACACTTAAGCTAAGAAAACATGATAAAATGTGGTTTGACAAAAACTTTTGAGTATTTTGGATTTTTGCTTGATTTGATTTTTGTGTGTTGTTTGCAAGTGCTCTAAAAATCAAATAAAGCCTCCAACTCTTATACTCCTTCTCCTTGATCCAAAACCTTTTCCCAATGATCATGCCATATGTATATTGCAATATAGTATTTTCTTGCAAAAATAATTTGGCCAAAAAGTATTTTCAAAAATTAGTTTTCCAAAAACCCCTGAATTGAGGATTTCACTTCAAGTACTTAATTAAGGGCAGTAAAAATCTTTCCAAAAATACTTTTGACTCCTATTAGATATAGGTTACCCAGAAACCACAAAAATATAATTTTAAAAGTTATTTTCCTATTTTATTTAAAGGCTTTTTCTTAAGGCCTGAAATGGTCTTAAATAGGTTAAAATTATTTTAAAGCTTTAAAATTATTTGAGAAAAATTAGGGAGACTCAATGGACATATATTTTCCATATATATGAGTTTCAACACATGGTCATGATCAAAATATTGGACAAAACCTCCCAAAACCATTTCTACTCATTTCAAGGATTTGAAATATTTCTACAGGAAATATTTTCAAAAAAATCCAAGAAAATTCTAACATGTCACATATGACATTTCCGATGATCTTGCCAAGTACCATGTCATGGAGAACATTATAACCCCATGAAACCCTCTCAAAACCACTTCTGTCCTTTTTCAAGTTTAAACAGCTTTGCACTGTCAAACATGTCCAAATGCTCTCAAACTTGGTGCACATTCTCAAATTGTGTAATAATACATCTAGAACAAATGGCACAAGTTGGAGACAATTTTATCTTGATAAAAGTACCCCAAAACCCTCTCTGACCAGAATCAAATTTGAACAAGTTTGTACTACCAACTTTCTCTCCTTGACCCCAACTTTTGTGAGCATGTTCACATGACCAAATAAGGCCACTACACCAAGTTGTGCATCAAGGAGAAGTGATTTGATCAACTAGATCTACACAAGTTCATTTTTGTTGATTTCTAGGGTTTACAAAAGTTGCATTGGCAACTTTGCCCAATTAAGCTCCAAATTGGTGAAAGGCCCTAATTATATGTGTCATTTCACCCTGTGGAGTATCATGGCAATTGGAGATCATTTTCTTGCCCAAACCAACATCAAACACCTTCTGACATTTTGCAAAAACCACTATTTTGACCCCTTCCACTACTCTTGGTGAGCTCCAATTTTTACCACAACCCCTTCTAGTCCCCTTTCACCTCTAGTAGCAATGGCAAGTCCATAGCTCACTTATTGGATGGGTAAAACCCCACTTTCTCTCTCTGGTCAGCCCATTTGCACACTTCTTCTTCCTCTCCCGTCATTCTACTGGCTCACCAGGGCATCCAATGCCCCTCTCCTCTTCTTTACTCCCCCCTAGACCTGCTAGACACTAGTGGACATGCCCTGCCCTTTAAACAATGCCATGGCAGCCATTTGGGCGCTTTGGAGCGCGCTACAGTGCGTTCTCGCACTGTAGCCGCCCGCTTCCAGCCACATCCGGCCACCTCGGCCCTCCCCCTCGTGTCCCCCGAGGCCACCTCGACGTCCGCAACACGGCGACTGGTCGGCCCCCTCCTCCTTCTCTCTCTCCAAAGCCGCCCGAGCGCTCCAATGGGCGAGCTCACACGCGCGGCATCTCTGACCTGTTCCCGCCCCCTCTCTTCTTCCCCTGGGCGTAGTCGACCCCCACGAACACCCCAGACACAACCAAGCAGGCCCCCGTGACCCGTGGCGACGGCAACGAGCTCGCCGGCGCACAGGTCCAATGGCGTACACCTCCTTCTCACACCCCCAGGAGCACGCCCGCACCACCCAATCAACCCCGGAGGACCTCTGTGCTCGGGATCGACCGGAGCTCCGCCGTCTCGAGTCGCTGTTGATCTCAGGGTACGGGCTCCCTCCGCCCCTCCTCTCTCTCGATCTGGACTCTCCGCACCTCCCTGATCACTTCCCCTCCATTTCCCCTCTCTTTTGCAGCCTAAAACGGCCAGAGCCGTCGACTCCCGAAGCTCCTCCGCCGCGGACCTCGTCGCCGGCGAACCAGGCGCCCCCGCCGGCCAAGTCCACCACCCCCCGACGTGCGGCAGTCCCCTGAAGCCATCCCCGCACTCGCCGGAGCTCGCCGTGGCCTGCATCGTCGTCGGTGAGCGCCGCGACCCCCCTGTCCACGGGTTAGTGATGATAGGCGGGCCCCGCCTGTCATCCTCTCCCTCATTCCCGCGCCCCCGTCCGACCTGCGGGCCCCGCCCGTCAGGTTTGAAACGGGTGGACGGGCGCGCGCGCGCTATGCGCTGGCTCGGCTGGGCCGGCCCGCTGGCTGGGCCTGCTGCCCTGCGGCTGCTCTGGCCCAGTGGCACAGTGCCATTTTTTCTTTTCTTTTTCCTTCTGTCTTGTAAAAATTCCACAGGGTAAAATATTTGTCCAAATGGAATAATTCCAATTCCTAAATTCCTAGAATATTGCAACCTATTTAATGGTGCAATTTCCATTCAAATCCAACCAACTTTTATGTACTGTTCAAATTTAAATTCAAATTTGAGCATTTAAACTCCCCTCTAAAAATCCATTCCTCCTATTCCACAACTCCAAATCCAAGACTAAGAATTTTCCCCTTCTTAGATTTCAACCTAGTATTTTACAAAAGTGAGTTGACATTTTTCTGAGCACTTTGGTTTTTCTGTTTTATTATTGCCTTATTTCTCGCTATTATTCTTGCGACGATAGATTGCGTTGATGACGAAGGAATTGGACTAAGAGACTTTGAAGGCCAAGAAGACTTTACTGAGCCAGGCAAGCAGCCCTTTGACCATGTCTATGAAACCTTTTTATGCATGTCATATAGCACTTTATTAGCGTTGCTTCGGAATCATGATGTGATGGAAACCACTTTGATGGGTTGCCTCTGTTACTTCCTCGTTGATACTTGCATTGTGCATGACCCTACCTCCTTATGAGGGTTATGCCGGTGGGAGTAGATAGGATGCTAAAGTAGTGCTACGCAAAAAGGGACGGGAATATGCATGGTGATGGAGGCAAAGTGCTTTCAAAAGACTTTTCGAAAACTCCATCGGGTGCCACTTATGCCCGAGGGAGATGATGAGTTGGGTAACCACTTGATGACGAAGTGGTGTACCGAGACAAGTGTGTGTTGTTTTCCAAAACGGATTGGTTTAAGTTGCGACCGTTATTCCAACCTTACATGCGCAACCACTCTACCCTTATGTGGGAAAGGGCATTATTGATTACCTAGGTCGATACTAGCTTGGAGCCCGCATTACTAGTGACGGGGGAGAGTTGGTGCTCTCTCTCGGGACGGGGTCGTGCCAGGTAGGGCGACCATGACTGTCTTTACAGGGCACCGGATACACCGTTGTGTCCCCTCTCGGATGTTACGATCTCGAGCGAGTCTCGTATGATGTACATCGAGAGGATACGGAACAACGAGTGGACTCCTTGTTAGTGTCGTTTAGGGAAAGGTAGTGATCGGGCGCTTTCCCCGGGTACTTGAGGTACCGCGGGTCGTGGATGACACGGAAGTTCCCCGGATCTTGTGGGTAAAGTGTGCAACCTCTGCAGAGTGTAAAACTATTCGAATAGCCGTGTCCAAGGTCAAGGACAGTTGGGTAACCGCTCTTGGGCTACGTCCACTTGTTTACAAACCAGTGTGTGTGGGAAGAACTACTTGAGTAAAGACAAGGACTTGACATGATTGAGTTGGGTTGGTGCCCTCTCTATTTATGTTGATATCTGTAACCTATCCTCATGGTTACTTAAATTCTCCTGATGCATGTCTTACAAGTTGTTGAGCATGTCAATGCACTCAAAACTAGCTTTCCGCAAAAAATTACCTATGTCATGCATTATTGTACCTTGAACCAAAACATGGGTTGCTTGCGAGTACATTCAAAGTACTCATTGGCTTGCCACTGGTTATTTTATTGGCCAGGCATAAAAGAACAGGATATGATGAAGAATACTTCGGTGACGAACATGCGAGCTAGGACGCTTCCCAGTCAGAATGCCTGTAGGTTTAAGGCAGATGGCATGGGTCCATATTATCGACGAAGATTTCCGCTGCAATGTTATACTCAAGACTTGACCATAATGGTCCTACTTGTGTAATACGGTATGTATGGATGTAAGACTCTTGTTATTCAACTTCTGTGTGTTCAGTGAGCATTGATCTCTGGGATCACTGTACACGTGCATTTGTTGATCACGACTTATGAGTCGGGGTCCCCACAGAGCTGGTATCAGAGCCATCCTGACTGTAGGAAGCCTTAGTTAGAATGGTCGTTAGTTAGGATAAAACTATTTCCAAAACTACTACTAGTTTTCAAAAAACTATATATACTTCTCTTCCCTTCTCAGTTTTTCGGAAACTAAGGTATACTTCCCTTATTGATCTCTTCCCCTTCAAAACCTTTGGTCGCTAGAACCCTTATGCCCCTGACCACTAGATTCCTTGTGATCCTCGTGGATAATCTAGAAGGAAGATGCATTGCCAGACATTCACCCACATCTCCTGAACACAAGATTGCCGACATCACAACAGGACGATACCAACAGAAAATACATCCTCGAGGGATGAGGATCAGAAGGCCCAGGAGATGGTGACACTCTTGACACTGCCCCAAGATGATGCAACCTTAGCCTACGACGATCAGGGCATAGGATATGCAAGATCATGATATACATTGCTAATAGGGATACCCTGTCACTACCGTTGTTGTATCGGCGACCACCGGTGGATGAGAACCTAGCCATTTGGTCCGCCTCACTATAGTGAGCAGGAAAAACGGTTCTCTTTATCCCCCGCTCTCGGTGACGATATTGTCAACGATGTGTTCGACGGATTGGACCTCTATTATGCCTTGTTAATGTCATTGCATAAAGGATGGCCACCTGGAACCGCCGACACCTTAAAAAGGCAAAAGCGATCATCATGATTAAGAGGACAAGAGAAGACCAAGTCAAATACCAGCTACGAGGAGACATCTTCACCCCATCATCTCATCAGGCGAGAAGTGTTGAAGATTCTTCAGGCCAAGCCGGATCATTTCATCGAACAACTACAAAAGACGTAGCAACACCTGAGGGAAAATTCAGAAGACTACACGAGGCTCAAGGCACGACTGCTGAGTCCGAAGAGGCCGCCAAGGGGCCTGCCGGGGAGCCGGCAGGGCCGCTGCCGAGGAGGCCGGCAAGGCCGCTGCCGAGGAGACTGGCGTGGGGCCTACCAGGGAGGGGGTGGTTGACGACCAACCTTCCTCCTCCATAGCCTCTGGATCGGGTAGGTACCTGAAGGTGAGCGATGACCTGCTCGTCCACCTCCCAGGGACGGCGAGCACCAGGGCGCCCGCCGAGGGGGAGGTGTTCGATGACGAGGTGCTCGCCCCCGCCGGGCTTGAGGTTGTTGACGAACCGAGCCCTGGTGGCGGCGGTTCCCAAGAGGAGCAGCTACTTCGGGCCATGAGCGCCAACTTCTAGAAGCTCCAGGTGCTTGGTGTTGTTGGGCCTGCAAGTGCACAAGTTTGTAGGACAGTAGCAAATTTCCCTCAAGCGGATGACCTAAGGTTTATCAATCCGCGGGAGGCGTAGGATGAAGATGGTCTCTCTCAAGCAACCCTGCAACCAAATAACAAAGAGTCTCTTGTGTCCCCAACACACCCAATACAATGGTAAGTTGTATATGTGCACTAGTTCGACGAAGAGATGGTGATACGAGTGCAATATGGATGGTAGATATAGGTTTTTGTGAACTGAAAATATAAAAAGAGCAAGGTAGCGAGCGGTAAAAGTGAGCGTAAATGGTATTGCAATGATAGGAAACAAGGCCTTAGTGTAAGTCCTCTCAACAATAATAACATAATTGGATCATATAACTATCCCTCAAGATGCAACAAAGAGTCACTCCAAAGACACTAATAGCGGAGAACAAATGAAGAGATTACGGTAGGGTACGAAACCACCTCAAAGTTATTCTTTCCAATCAATCCGTTGGGCTATTCCTATAAGTGTCACAAACAGCCCTAGAGTTCGTACTAGAATAACACCTTAAGATACAAATCAACCAAAACCCTAATGTCACCTAGATACTCCAATGTCACGTCAAGTATCCATGGGCATGATTATACGACATGCATCACACAATCTCAGATTCATCTATTCAATCCAACACAAAGTACTTCAAAGAGTGCCCAAAGTTTCTACCGGAGAATCACGACGAAAACGTGTGCCAACCCCTATGCATAGGTTCATGGGCGGAACCCGCAAGTTGATCACCAAAACATACATCAAGTGGCACGTGATATCCCATTGTCACCACAGATACGCACGGCAAGACATACATCAAGTGTTCTCAAATCTTTAAAGACTCAATCCGATAAGATAACTCCAAAGGGAAAACTCAATCCATTATAAGAGAGAAGAGGGGGAGAAGAAACATAGGATCCAACTATAATAGCAAAGCTCGCGATACATCAAGATCGTGCCAAATCAAGAACATGAGAGAGAGAGAGGTCAAACACATAGCTACTGGTACATACCCTCAGCCCCGAGGGTGAGCTACTCCCTCCTCATCATGGAGAGCGTCGAGATGATGAAGATGGCCACCAGTGAGGGTTCCCCCCTCCGGCAGTGTGTCGGAACAGGGTCCCGAGAGGTTTTTGGTGGCTACAGAGTCTTGCGGCGGCGGAACTCCCGATCTAATCTCCATTCTGGAAGTTTTGCGATACGTAGGTATATATGGGTGAAAGGGATACGTCGGTGGACCGAAGGGGGGGCCACGAGGCAGGGGCGCACCCCAGGGGGGTGGGCACGCCCCCACCCTCGTGGGCACCTCCCTTCTTCCCTGACGTGCACTCCAAGCCCATCCGGTAGGTTTCCTTCCAAAAATAACTTCTCCAGTTGATTCCGACTCCGTCTGATATTCCTTTTCCTTGAAACACTGAAATAGGCATAAAACAACAAATCTGGGCTGGGCCTCCGGTTAATAGGTTAGTCCCAAAAAAATATAAAAGTGGATAATAAATCCCAATATTGCCTAAAACATTAGATAATATAGCATGGAGCAATAAAAAATTATAGATACGTTGGAGACGTATCAAGCATCCCCAAGCTTAATTCCTGCTTGTCCTCGAGTAGGTAAATGATAAAAAAGATAATTTTTGATGCAGAATGCTAGTTGGCATAATTCCATTGTAATTCTTGTTAATTGTGATATGAATATTCAGATCCGAAAGATTCAAGACAAAAGTTCATATTGACATAAAAATAATAATACTTCAAGCATACTAATAAAGGAATTATGTCTTCTCAAAATAACATGGCCAAAGAAAGTTATCCCTACAAATTCATATGTTCTGGCTATGCTCCATCTTGACCACACAAATTATTTAAATCATGCACAACCCCGAGGACAAGCCAAGCAATTGTTTCATACTTTAACATTTTCAAAACTTTTTCAACCTTCATGCAATACATGAGCGTGAGCCATGGATATAGCACTATATGTGGAATAGAACGGTGGTTGTGGAGAAGGCAAAAAGAGGGGAAGATAGTCTCACATCAACTAGGCGTATCAACGGGCTATGGAGATGCCCATTAATAGATATCAGTGTGAGTGAGTAGGGATTGCCATGAAATGGATGCACTAGAGCTATAAGTGTATGAAAGCTCAACAAAAGAAACTAAGTGGGTGTGCATCCAACTCGCTTGCTCACGAAAACCTAGGGTATTTTGAGGAAGCCCATCATTGGAATATACAAGCCAAGTTCTATAATGTAAAATCCCCACTAGTATGTGAAGGTGACAACATAAGAGACTCTCTATCATGAAGATCATGGTGCTACTTTGAAGCACAAGTGCGGTAAAAGGATAGTAGCATTGTCCCTTCTCTCTTTTTCTCTCATTTTTTTGTTTGGGCCTTTTCTCTTTTTTTTATGGCCTCTTATTTTATTTTATTTTTATTTTTCGTCCGGAGTCTCATCCCGACTTGTGGGGGAATCATAGTCTCCATCATCCTTTCCTCACTGGGACAATGCTCTAATAATGATGATCATCACACTTTTATTTACTTACAACTCAACAATTACAACTCGATACTTGAACAAAATATGACTCTATATGAATGCCTCCGGCAGTGTACCGGGATGTGCAATGACTCATGAGTGACATGTATGAAAGAATTATGAATGGTGGCTTTGCCACAAATACGATGTCAACTACATGATCATGCTAGCAATATGACAATGATGGAGCGTGTCATAATAAACGGAACGGTGGAAAGTTGCATGGCAATATATCTTGGAATGGCTATGGAAATGCCATGATAGGTAGGTATGGCGGCTGTTTTGAGGAATTATTATGGTGGGTGTATGATACCGGCGAAAGGTGCGCGGTATTAGAGAGGCTAGCAATGGTGGAAGGATGGGAAAAAGTGCGTATAATCCATGGACTCAACATTAGTCATAAAGAACTCATATACTTATTGCAAAAATCTAGAAGTTATCAAAGCAAAGTATTACGCGCATGCTCCTAGGGGGATAGATTGGTAGGAAAAGACCATCGCTCGTCCCCGACCGCCACTCATAAGGAAGACAATCAATAAACACCTCATGCTCCGACTTTGTTACATAACGGTTCACCATACGTGCATGCTACGGGAATCACAAACTTCAACGCAAGTATTCTTTAAATTCACAACTACTCAACTAGCATGACTCTAATATTATCACCTCCATATCTCAAAACAATTATCATGCTTCAATCTTTTCTTAGCATTCAACACACTCATAAGAATTCTTACAAATCTTTTATGCTTAGCATATTAGGATTTTAAGCAATTTACCATGCTATTTAAGACTCTCAAAATAATATAAGTGAAGCATGAGAGTTCATCTATTTCTTCAAAATAAAACTACCACCATGCTCTAAAAGATATAAGTGAAGCACTAGAGCAAATGACAAACTACTCCGAAAGATACAAGTGAAGATCAATGAGTAGTAGAATAATTATGCAACTATGTGAAGACTCTCCCATTTAAGAATTTAAGATCTTGGTACTTTATTCAAACAGCAAGCAAAGCTAAATAAAATAAAATGATGCTCCAATCAAAACACATATCATGTGGTGAATAAAAATATAGCTCCAAGTAAAGTTACCGATGAACGAAGACGAAAGAGGGGATGCCATCCGGGGTATGCCCAAGCTTAGACGCTTGGTTATCCTTGAATATTACCTTGGGGTGCCTTGGGCATCCCCAATCTTAGGCTCTTGCCACACCTTATTCCATAGTCCATCGGATCTTTACCCAAAACTTGAAAACTCCACAACACAAAACTTAATAGAAAACTTGTGAGCTCCGTTAGTGAAAGAAAAGAAAACACCACTTCAAGGTACTTTAATAAACTCATTATTTATTTATATTGGTGTTAAAACTACTTTATTCAAACTTCTCTATGGTTTATAAACTATTTTACTAGCCATAGAGTCATCAAAATAAGCAAACAACACACGAAAAACAGAATCTGTCAAAAACAGAACAGTCTGTAGTAATCTGTAACTAACGCAAACTTCTGGAACTCCAAAAATTCTAAAATAAATTGGTGGACCTAAGAAATTTGTCTAGTAATCATGTGCAAAAATAATCAACTAAATATCTCTCTCCAGTAAAAAGTTGAAGCTAATCTCGTGAGCGCGAAAGTTTCTGTTTTTTACAGCATGATCATAAAGACTTCACCCAAGTCTTCCCAAAGGTTCTACTTGGCACAAACACTAATTAAAACCTAAAACCACATCTAAACTGAAGCTATATGGATTATTTATTCCTAAACAGAACCAAAAATCAAGAAACTGAAATAAAATTGGGTTGCCTCCGAACAAGCGCTATCGTTTAACGCCCCTAGCTAGGCATTATGATTTCAATGATGCTCACATAAAAGATAGGAGTTGAAACATAAAGAGAGCATCATGAAGAATATGACTAGCACATTTAAGTCTAACCCACTTCCTATGCATAAGGATTTTGTGATAAAACAACTTATGGGAACAATAATCAACTAGCATAGGAAGGCAAAACAAGCATAACTTCAAAACTTTAAGCACATAGAGAGGAAACTTGATATTATTGCAATTCCTACAAGCATATATTCCTCCCTCATAATAATTTTCAGTAGCATCATGAATGAATTCAACAATATAACCAGCACGTAAAGCATTCTTTTCATAATCTACAAGCATAGAAAATTTACTACTCTCTCCACATAAGCAAATTTCTTCTCATGAATAATAGTGGGAGCATCATAAGAGACTTGAACACTATAAATTGTTTCCACATTAAAGGAGAAAGGTTCAGAGAAGGGGCACTCATAATCATGACAAGTTTTATAAATATAATCATCACTACTCTTTATAGCATAAGTTTTATCACATCATAAGTAGCAACTTTGTTCTCATCATAATCAATTGAAACCTCTTCCAAAATAGTGGATACATCACTAAATAAAGTCATGACCTCTCCAAATCCAATTTCATAAATATTATAAGATTCAACATCCTCCAATATTGTGGGATCACTACATCCTAAAGTTGACACTCTTCCAAACCCACTTTCATCAATATAATCATCATAGGTAGAAGGCATGCTATCATCATAACTACTTTGCATATCAAAACTTGGGAGGCTAAAAATATTATCATCATTAAGCATAGCATCCCCAAGCTTGGGACAAACATTAATTGCAGCAAATATATTCTCAAATATGCCATCCTCATCAAACATAGCTTCCCCAAGCTTGGGCCTTTTCGTATCATAAGCATAATCACTCTCATCATTAATAATATGGATGGCACCAATAGTATAGCAATTATTATATTCTTCCAAGAAAGTGCCAAAAAGATTTTCAAGATCATAAGAATTATCATTATCTTCCCAATCATAATCATCACAACAAGCAATAGGCATAACGAGATAATCATCAAGTGTATCATCTTCATTTTCATGAGGCACAACAATAATAGGAGCAACTTTATTTGGGAGAGATGCCTTTTTACCTCTCTTCCTTTTTCTTTTCTTCTTCTTCACCACATCATGTGTGGGTTCAATCCTCTTTTTGGAGCTCCTTATTAATGAGATTGGTTGAATAGAAGGCTCCTCCTCGTTACCTGATTCATCATAAGAAATAATAGGAGGATATTGGGAAGTCTCTTACCTTTCATTAGTATTCTCTTCATCCTCTATTTGTTTTCTTTTCTTTATGTAATTGGCAATATAAGGATTTTCAATGCAATCACCGCACAATACATATAAATTTCTTCTAGATCAATATCGAGGAATTTCTCAAGGTTATATTCTGGAATATGCCTAGTTTGACGTTTCATTTCTTCATAACCCAAAAGCAAACTAAGTTCATTATAATGTGCAATGGAGATCAAGTCATCACAATTTTTGGACACGATTCGATCATGAAACAATTTGCATTTGATATTTAAATGACCATATTCGTTGAAAGTTCACAAGTACGGCTAAGATATCTTAAATTTTCAGCACTAATTTCTAGCCTTTCTTGCAACCAGTTAGTTTCTAAATGCTTATGCCTCTTGCAGTATCGATCTTCTCTATTTGGTGTGTCTTTGCAAACCCAATGCACTCCACAAAAATTGACATGTTTATAGGAGGCATTTTCATCATAACTAGAGCAATCATTATTAGCATCACGGATATTCAAAGAATTCGTACTAACAACATTGCAATCATGCTCATCATTCGAATATTTAGTGCCAAACATTTTATAGATTTCTTCTTCTAACACTTTGGCACAATTTTCCTTTCCATCATACTCATGAAAGATATTATAAAGGTGAATCGTATGAGATAGACTCAATTCCATTTTTTGGTAGTTTTCTTTTATAAACTAGACTAGTGCTAAAACAAGAAACAAAAATATTCGATTGCAAGATCTAAAGATATACCTTCACTTACCTAGCCTCCCCGGCAACGGCGCCAGAAAAGATCTTGATGTCTACTACGCAACCTTCTCCTTGTAGACGTTGTTGGGCCTGCAAGTGCACAGGTTTGTAGGACAGTAGCAAATTTCCCTCAAGTGGATGACCTAAGGTTTATCAATCCGCAGGAGGCGTAGGATGAAGATGGTCTCTCTCAAGCAACCCTGCAACCAAATAACAAAGAGTCTCTTGTGTCCCCAACACACCCAATACAATGGTAAATTCTATAGGTGCACTAGTTCGGCGAAAAGATGGTGATACAAGTGCAATATGGATGGTAGATATAGGTTTTTGTGAACTGAAAATATAAAAAGAGCAAGGTAGCTAGCGGTAAAAGTGAGCATAAATGGTATTGCAATGATAGGAAACAAGGCCTAGGGTTCATACTTTCACTAGTGTAAGTCCTCTCAACAATAATAACATAATTGGATCATATAACTATCCCTCAAGATGCAACAAAGAGTCACTCCAAAGACACTAATAGCGGAGAACAAACGAAGAGATTATGGTAGGGTACGAAACCACCTCAAAGTTATTCTTTCCAATCAATCCGTCGGGCTATTCCTATAAGTGTCACAAACAGCCCTAGAGTTCGTACTAGAATAACACCTTAAGATACAAATCAACCAAAACCCTAATGTCACCTAGATACTCCAATGTCACCTCAAGTATCCGTGGGCATGATTATACGACATGCATCACACAATCTCAGATTCATCTATTCAATCCAACACAAAGTACTTCAAAGAGTGCCCAAAGTTTCTACCGGAGAATCACGATGAAAACGTGTGCCAACCCCTATGCATAGGTTCATGGGCGGAACCCGCATGTTGATCACCAAAACATACATCAAGTGACACGTGATATCCCATTGTCACCACAGATACGCATGGCGAGACATACATCAAGTGTTCTCAAATCTTTAAAGACTCAATCCGATAAGATAACTCCAAAGGGAAAACTCAATCCATTACAAGAGAGAAGAGGGGGAGAAGAAACATAGGATCCAACTATAATAGCAAAGCTCGCAATACATCAAGATCGTGCCAAATCAAGAACACGAGAGAGAGAGAGGTCAAACACATATCTACTGGTACATACCCTCAGCCCCGAGGGTGAACTACTCCCTCCTCATCATGGAGAGCGCCGGGATGATGAAGATGGCCACCGGTGAGGGTTCCCCCCTCCGGCAGGGTGCCGGAACAGGGTCCCGAGAGGTTTTTGGTGGCTACAGAGGCTTGCGGCGGCGGAACTCCCGATCTGATCTCTGTTCTGGAAGTTTTGCGATACGTAGGTATATATGGGTGAAAGGGATACGTAGGTGGACCGAAGGGGGGGGGGCACGAGGCAGGGGGCGCACCCCAGGGGGGTGGGCACGCCCCCCACCCTCGTGGGCACCTCCCTTCTTCCCTGACGTGCACTCCAAGCCCATCCGGTAGGTTTCCTTCCAAAAATAACTTCTCCGGTTGATTTCGTTCCGTTTTGAGTCCGTCTGGTATTCCTTTTCCTCGAAACACTAAAATAGGCATAAAACAACAAACATGGGCTGGGCCTCCGGTTAATAGGTTAGTCCCAAAAATAATATAAAAGTGGATAATAAAGCCCAATATTGCCTAAAACAGTAGATAATATAGCATGGAGCAATCAAAAATTATAGATACGTTGGAGACGTATCAGTGCTTCACCATGCCCACCTGGATAAGGCAAAGTACAGGATGGCGGCGGTGGACAAGGTGGAGGCGGATCTCACAGGGTGCGTCGCTGAGACATAGGCCTGGTTCCGCCAGGCCCACGAGGAACTGAAGGTTGCCCAGGATCTGCTGGTTGAGCGCAAGCAGGAGCTCATCCTGCAGCAGGCCGATGTCGAGAAAGCCCAAGAGGCGGCAAAGGAACATGCCGCCAAGGACGAGGCCGCTCGGCACCAGCACCAGGCCGAGCTGAACTCCCAGGAGGAGGACCTTGCCGCTCGTGAGGAGGCACTCGCCGCCACCCTCCGCGGCAAGGATGAGGAGGTCGAGAAGCTTGCCGTGCATCGGACCCAGGAGCTGGAGCAGAGGCACAAGGAGGCACTCAATGCTCAAGCCCAGGTCCATGCCGGCAAGGTGAAGGAGCTGGAGGTGGAGTGGGATGGGCTAAAGAAAAAGGTCCTGGAGCTGGCGAAGGAGAAGGACACGCTCAACGGCGCTCTGATGGAGGCGCATGCCGCAGTCCTTGGCAAGGCCGAGCTGCTCTCCAAGGCCAATGACTCTGTCAAAGACCTGAAGCTGAAGCTGGAGGGTCTTGAGGGGACGCTTTCGGAGGACAGGGCCCGGGAAGAGATCCTGACGAAGACCCTGGAGGACGAGAAGCAGCTGCGGAGGAAGGACGCCGCCAACCACGAGAATTTTGTGGCAGTTGAAAACCTCTGGATCTGCCGCCTCGCCGACGTCGCCGGCAGGATCACCATGAAGCTGGCTACCATGGGAATGCCGAATGTGAGGCACACCCCGGAGCCGAACGTGAGCCCCAATACCAAACTAACCCTATTCTTCGAGGGCATTCTCGGAGCCCTGGAGCAGCTCCGCTCCAACATGGCATCTTATCTGGCCAACGAGTCCCGAAGGCTCTGCCGAGGCGCCCTGACCAAGGTTCTCACCAAGGTGGTGTTCTGGAACCCCACCATCAACTTTGCCGATGCACTGGAGAGCTTGCCGGAGGGGACGTACCTCGCGGTGCTCAAGGAGCGCATCAAGCCCATCATCGACTGCGTCGATGGAGTTGAGAGGGTGGAGGGCCAGCACCGGGACTAGGCACCCCATTTCTCGTCGCCGCTGCGAGTTCAACACCAAGACAATTTTATCTTAAGTTAGAACCGCAACGATTATTTGATGTAATATAACTCTGCAGTACTTCAATATCACGCATGCTATCTTCCCGTTAGATCTTTCTTTGTACGTTTGTGCCCTATGCTTGTTGAGATAAGGCTGCCGGCGCATAAACCCATACCTGGTGCTTTGAGGACGGATCCTTAGCACCCTGCCAAAAGGGCGCTTGCTGCCGGGCAAGCCACCTTGCCGCTGCCAGCGCGGTCGCTTGAACTGTCGAGCGGATTCAGGACAGGACAAGAGCGCTGCTGGTAGCGGGTAGGCCGCCTTGCCGTTCTCAGCGCGACCGCATGAACTGTTGAGCGGACTCGAGACAGAGACAAGGGCGTTGCCAATAGCGGAAGGGTCCCATTGCGTGCAGGTTTCCTGTAGAAGGAACGAGATATTTCAGGGAGGACAGACTTATATAAATGAAATTAGCCAAAATTTTGCATGAGTTAGCTTTTCGGGGCCATGCGAATGGCCGTCGAGGCTGTGGACGGCACCAGAGGGCGGTTGATCGACGACGCCCTCTCCCTTTGAGCCATCCTCATGAAAAAGTCACTGTGTTAGTAACAAAACCAGATCCGCATGGTCGGAGTCGCGCCCCTACCTGGCGCACCAAAGATGTCGGGGGAAACGACACCTATGGGATCACTGGGAATCCCTTTTGCTACGGTTGGCGGGCGTGGGGCGGTGGAAAGAGCGGGATTGAGAGATCAACGCGGGGGGATTATCCAGGTTCGGGCCGCGAGGACGCATAATACCCTACTCCTGCTAGTTTCTGTTTATCTTGTGTTCTTGGACTAGCTACAAGGCGTGCATGGTCCAAAAACTCCGAATCCTCTCCCAGTATGCCGCGGGCCTCCTTCTATAGACAAACGGGCTGCCACAGTGGCACACAGGAGGTGGAAAGCTATACAGTGGTCGAGTCTATCCTTTGGCACCGTAGGACAAACACATTTAATGCTCTACCGACGTGCCCTTCTTGCTTTATCGGGGACGGCAAGGAAGCTCATCCAAGCTGTCGCCGCCTCGCCTGGCTTCGACGCGCGTCCGAACTAACGAGGCAAGTAGTGCCACGCTGACTGGCTGGCTGCTGAGTTGGTGCGGTGGCAGAGCCTTCCCGAAGATCTGCATGCCACCACGCAGGTGCTTGCTGAGTTGGCTTAGAGGCCGCACGTCGCCACACAGGTGTTCGCCTAGTTGGTGGGCTGGGAGCTGCATGGGAACGACGGCGGAGCTTTGGCAGATGTGGGCCTGGCTGCGGCCCCGCGGATGTCTTTGGCAAGAGCCTTGCCGGGGCCCCGAAAAGGGTCTTGCCATGGTGTCGTGGTTGTCCCCGGCAAGGGGCTTGCCGGGGGTCTCGTGGGTATCCTTGGCAAGGATCTTGCCGAGGATCTTCATCGTCTGGTTATTTATCTAGTCTTGTATGCTTCTGGTCTTCACAAAGATCTGCATGCCACCATGGAGGCGCCTCCCGAGCTTTGGTTCCAATGTGGTTGAGAGCATCGGAACTCTCAGGCTCGAGGGGGGCAGCCCTGCTGGCGTTGGGCAAGTTGCCCCAGCAAGGCTCTTGCCGGGGCTATGGAGGCCGCCCCTGCAAGGGCCTTGCCGGGGGAGTCCACCTCGCCCTTCTGCTCTTTGTGTCTCTGGCTTGGCGTTGATCTGGTCGTCTTGTGCCTTTGCTTCCTCTGCCCCGCCAAGTGTGGCCAGGGGCGTGGGGCTGCGACTGCCTGCGCACAAGTAAAGGGGTGCAAAAAGGGGACCCCCTACTTTTGTACACCGACACTTACATCCAATAGACAAAAAATATCCCTTCGACTGTTGGAAGTTACTTCAACTGCTGATCTGATGTCGAAGTAATTGCTTCATCGCCACCATTAATTGTCTCTCCCCGTCTCATCATCCATGCCTTCCGCTTTATCTATCGACTACACACGCGCGCCCACGCACATCATTGTCCTTCCTCTTTAATTATCGATCTCGCACTTGTACTCCTTCCTTGTCTTCGTCTAGTTGGCCTCTCGCATCATCTTCCAGCATGCACCCCCTCTTTCCTAGCGCTTGCCGAAAAAGGTTTTCCCCTACTTTGTATTACAAAGCAACCAACACCGATACAACCATATATTTGTGTCTATCGATATGTCGCGTAAACGATCCCTCCCCCCTCTTCTCATATATCACCCCCTTCGCATACATATACTATGTATACATGCCTCTCTTTGATACAAACATATGTATAGAGGCATGTTGCACACACCATCTCCCTCTCTCTCTCTTTCTAACACACACACACTAGGTAGAGGACATGTGTGAAGAGAAGAGGTGCACACATGCACGCACTGCCTCCCTCGTACACACACGTGGGTACACGGTGGAGAACATTTCTCTAAGGAGGGGTACCCACATGATAATTTGACGCATGTTGAAAGACTTTTTAGATGATGTGGCACTAGTACTTCGGTACGTGCAAAGTAGGTAGAAAACAAAATACGAGCAAGTTTTTGTTACATGCAATGTTTCTCTTTCTTTAGTCTATATATTTATGTATAAAATGAGGGGGCGGCATCAATGAAGCACCGTGGCACATGTGGAGGTGTTGTTTGGCAGCTTCTTGCATGGATTGATCACACTGATGTGTTGATGGTTCTAGAAGGACGTAGACACTGCTGGGTACAATGAGGTTACTGTAGACGCGAACCCCAGGCACTTAGACCGTTGGATCAACATCAATGAACGGCTAATACCGCGTCACACGTGAAATTGAGAATTTCTAAATTGATTATAAAATTGTTGGGGAACATAGCATGCAATTTCAAAAAACTCCTACGCTCATGCAAGATTTATCTAGGAGATGTGTAGTAACGAGAGGGGGAGAGTGTGTCCACGTACCCGATACGTCCATTTTGCATCATGTTTTGTTACTGTTATTTATAATGTTTTTATCCATAATAATGCTTTTTGGAGTAATTCTAATGCCTTTTCTCTCATAATATGCAAGGTACACACCAAGAGGGAGAATTCTGGCAGCTGGAAATCTGGACCTGGAAAAGCTACGCCAGGCTACCTATTCTGCACAACTCCAAATGAGCTGAAACTTCATGAGGAATTTTTATGGAATATATAATGAATATTGGAGCAAATAAGTACCAGAGGGGCCCCACTAGGTGGGCACAACCCACCTGGGCGCGCCAAGGGGCCCAGGCGTGCCCTGGTGGGTTGTGCTCACCCAAGCCCACCTTCGGTGCCCATATTTTGGTATATAAGTCCTTTTGACCTAGAAAAAAAATAAGGATAGGACTTTCGAGATGAGGCGCCGCCGCCTTGAGGCGGAACTTGGGCAGGAGCACTTTTGCCCTCCAGCGGAGCGATTCCGCCGGGGGAACTTCCCTCCCGGAGGGGGAAATCATGGTCATCTTCATCACCAACAACTCTCCCATCTTGGGGAGGGCAATCTCCATCAACATCTTCAACAACACCATCTCCTCTCATACCCTAGTTCATCTCTTGTGTTCAATCTTGTTACCAGAACTATAGATTGGTGCTTGTGGGTGACTGGTAGTGTTGATTACATCTTGTAGTTGATTACTATATGGTTTATTTGGTGGAAGATTATATGTTCAGATCCAATATGCTATTTAATACTCCTATGATCATGAGCATGCTTATCATTTGTGAGCAGTTACCTTTGTTCTTGAGGTCACGGGAGAAATCATGTTGCAAGTAATCATGTGAATTTGAGATGTGTTTGATATTTTGATAGTATGTATGTTGTGATTCCCTTACTGGTGTCATGTGAACGTCGACTACATGACACTTCACCATATTTGGGCCTAAGGGAATGCATTGTGGAGTAGCAATTAGATGATGGGCTGCGAGAGTGACAGAAACTTAAACCCCAATTTATGCGCTATTCCGTAAGGGACCGATTGGATCCAAAAGTTTAATGCTATGGTTAGAATTTATTCTTAATACTTTTCTCGTAGTTCCGGATGCTTGCGGGAGGGTTAATCATAATTAGGAGATTTGTTCAAGTAATAACAGCACCTAAGCACCGGTCCACCCCCATATCAAATCGTCAAAGTAGCGAACGCAAATCGAACCAATATGATGAAAAGTGACTAGATGAAATTCCCGTGCACCCTCAAGAACGCTTTGCTTATCATAAGTGACCGTTTTGGCCTGTCCCTTGCCTCAAAAGGATTGGGCTACCATGCTGCACTTCTATTTCTACTATCATTACTTGCTCGTTACAAATTATCTTGCTATCAAACTACTCTGTTACTTACAATTTCAACACTTGCAGACAGTACCTTGCTGAAAACCACTTGTCATTTCCTTCTGCACCTCATTGGGTTCTACACTCTTACTTATCGAAAAGAGCTAAAATTGATCCCCTATACTTTTGGGTCATCAAGGCTATTTTCCAGCGCCGTTGCCGGGGAGTGAAGCGCCTTTGGTAAGTGGAAATTGGTGAGGAAACATTTATATAGTGTGCTGAAATTTATTGTCACTTGTTACTATGGAAAACAATCCTTTGAGTGGTTTGTTCGGGGTATCCTCACCTCGTCCGAAACCACAATTAGCTACCCCTCAACCTACTTCACCTACTGAAAATATTGAATATGAAATTCCTTCGGGTATGATAGAAAAACTGCTAGCTAATCCTTATGTAGGAGATGGAACCGAACATTCTGATATGCACTTGATATATGTTGAACAAATTTGTGGATTGTTTAAGCTTACAGGTTTACCCGTAGATAAAGTTATGAAGAATGTTTTTCCTTTATCTTTGAAGGGAACATCATTGGCATGGTATAGGCTATGCGATGATATTGGATCATGGAATTAGAATCGTTTGAACTTGGAGTTCCACCAAAAATTTTATCCTATGCATCTAGTTCATCGTGAACAGAATGATATATATAATTTTTGGCCTCGTGAAGGAGAAAGTATCTCTCTAGCTCGGGGGAGTCTTAAGTCAATGTTATATTCATGCCCCAATCATGAGCTCTCAAGAGAAATTATTATCCAGAAGTTTTATGCTTGACTTTCTCGTAATGATCAAACCATGCTTGATACTTCTTGTGCTGGTTCTTTTATGAAGAAGACTATTGAATTCAGGTGGGACCTTTTGGAAATAATTAAATGCAACTCTGAAGACTGGGAGCTTGACAAATGTAAAGAGTCAGGTATTAAACTTAAGTATGATTGTGTTAAATCTTTTATGGATACCGATGCTTTTCAAAAGTTTAGCACTAAATATGGACTTTACTCTGAGATAGTAGCCTCCTTTCGTGAATCGTTTTCTACTCATGTTGAACCCCCTAAAGGGAAGTGTTTAAATATCACCCACCTATTAAAGAAGAAATTAAAGAACCGATACCAGTTAAATAAGAAACTATACTTTATAATGTTGATCCAGTTGTTCCTTCTGCTTATAGTGAGAAACCACCTTTCCCTGTTAGGATAAAGGAACATGCTAAAGTTTCAACAGCAGTTAAAAAAAGCTATATTAGAACACCTAAACCTAATGAAAAAATTAAAATAGAACCTAGTATTGCTATGTTTAAAGATCTCTTAGAAGAAGATATGGATGGGAATGTTATTTACTTCTGTGAGGAAGTTGCTAGAATTGGCAAACCCGATAATAAAGATAAACATAGAACCATTGTTGGCATGCCTGTCATCTCAGTTAAAATAGGAGATCACTGTTATCATGGTTTATGTGACATATGTGCTAGTGTGAGTGCTATTCCTTATACCTTATATCAAGAAATTATGAATGACATAGCACACGCAGAGATAGAAGAAATAGATGTTACTATTAAAATTGCTAATAGAGTCACTATATCACCGTTTGGGATTGTTAGAGATGTTGAACTCTTGTACGGGAAAGTGAAATACCCTACTGATTTTCTTGTTCTTGGTTCCCCACAAGATGACTTTTGTCCCATTATCCTTGGTAGACCTTTATTGAACACCGTTAATGCTAAGATAAATTGCAAGAAACAAACTGTCGGTGTTAGTTTTGGTGATGAGTCTCATGATTTAATTTTTCCAAGTTTAGTAGAAATCTTCATGAAAAAGAATTGCCTTGTAAGGATGAATTAATTGGTCTAGCTTCTATTGCAGTACCACCTACTGATCCATTAGAACAATATTTGCTAGACCATGAAAATGATTTCCATATGCATGAAACAAATGAAATAGAAAATTGTTTCTTTGAACAACGTCCTCTACTTAAACACAATTTGCCTATTGAACTCTAGGGGGTCCTCCTCCACCTAAAGGTGATCCTGTGTTTGAACTAAAATAATTGCCAGACACTTTGAAATATGCTTATCTTGATGAAAAGAAGATATATACTGTTATTATTATTGCTAACCTTTCAGAACATGAAGAAGAAAGATTATTGAAAGAACACACACTTTTGCTTCCTTGATGGATATTTTGGCTTTTCACAAATACCTGTTTCTCAACCTGATCAAGAAAAGACCACTTTTACTTGTCCCTTTGGATAGACGTATGCCTTTTGGTTTATGTAATGCACCTGCTACCTTTCAAAGATGTATGACTGCTATATTCTCTGACTTTTGTGAAAAGATTGTTGAGGTTTGCATGGATGACTTTTCTGTTTATGCGAAGTCTTTTGATGATTTTTTAAGCAATCTCGATCGAGTTTTTTAGAGATGTGAACAGACAAATCTTGTCTTGAATTGGGAGAAGTGCCACTTTATGGTTAATGAAGGCATTGTCTTGGGTCATAAATTTTTTGAAAGAGGTATTGAAGTGGAGAAAGCTAAGGTTGATGCAATTGAGAAAATGCCATGTCCCAAAGATATAAAAGGTATTCGTAGTTTCTTAGGTCATGCTGGTTTCTATAGGAGATTTATCAAAGACTTTTCTAAAATTTCTAGGCCTCTCACTAGTATCTTGCAAAAGGATATTCGCTTTGTGTTTGATGATGATTGTTTGGAAGCCTTTGAAACACTCGAGAAAGCCTTTATTTCTACACCTATTGTTCAACCACCTGATTGGAACTTCCCTTTTGAAATTATGTGTGATGCTAGTGATTATGGTATTAGTGCCATTCTAGGACAAATAGTTGATAAGAAACTGAATGTTATTCATTGTGCTAGCAAAACTCTAGACAGTGCTCAAAGAAATTATGCTACTACTGAAATAATACTCTTAGTAGTGGTGTTTGCTTGTGATAAGTTTAGATCTTATATTGTTGATTCCAAAGTAACTGTTCACACAGAATAATACTCTTAGTAGTTTGATGACCCACTACCTATTGATGATAGTTTTCCTGATGAGCAGTTAGCTGCAGTAAATGTTTCTCACAGTACTCCGTGGTATGCTGACTATGCTAATTACATTGTTGCTAAATATTTACCACCTAGCTTTACATACCAACAAAAGGAAAAAATCTTCTATGATTTAATACACTACTTTTGGGATGACACACATCTTTATATAGAAGGAGTAGATGGTATTATTAGATGTTGTGTACCTGAGCATTAGCAGGGACAAATCCTACGTAAATGTCACTCTGAAGCTTATGGAGGGCATCATGTTGGTGGTTTATTTGGTGGAAGATTATATGTTCAGATCTAATATGCTATTTAATACTCCTCTGATCATGAGCATGTTTATCATATGTGAGTAGTTACCTTTGTTCTTGAGGTCACGGGAGAAATCATGTTGCAAGTAACCATGTGAATTTGATATGTGTTCGATATTTTGATAGTATGTATGTTGTGATTCCCTTAGTGGTGTCATGTGAATGTCGATTACATGACACCTCACCATATTTGGGCCTAAGGGAATGCATTATGGAGTAGCAATTATATGATGGGTTGTGAGAGTGAAAGAAACTTAAACCCCAGTTTATGCGCTATTCCGTAAGGGACCGATTGGATCCAAAAGTTTAATGCTATGGTTAGAATTTATTCTCAATACTTTTCTCGTAGTTGCGAATGCTTGCGGGAGGGTTAATCATAAGTAGGAGGTTTGTTCAAGTAAGATCAGCGCCTAAGCACTGGTCCACCCACATATCGAATTATCAAAGTAGCGAACGCAAATCGAACCAACATGATGAAAGTGACTAGATGAAATTCCCGTGCATCCTCAAGAACGCTTTGCTTATCATAAGAGACCATTTTGGTCTGTCCTTTGCCTCAAAAGGATTGGGCAATCTTGCTGCACTTTTATTGCTACTATCATTACTTGCTCGTTACAAATTATCTTGCTATCAAACTACTCTGTTACTTACAATTTCAGCACTTGCAGACAGTACCTTGCTGAAAAGCACTTGTCATTTCCTTCTTCTCCTCGTTGGGTTCGACACTCTTACTTATTAAAAAGAGCTAAAATTAACCCCCTATACTTGTGGGTCATCAGTACCCTCGTAGACCAAAAGTAGAAGCGTTTGACAAGTCGAACTTCTTCTCGTTCCGACCGATCAAGCACCGACGGTACGACACCTCCGAGTTCTGCACACATTCAGCTCGATGACGTCCCTCAAACTCTTGATCCAGCAAAGTGTCGAGGGAGAGTTCCGTCAGCACGTCGGCATGGTGACGGTGATGGTGAAGTGATCCGCGCAGGGCTTCGCCTAAGCACTACGTGTATATGACCGGAGGCGTAAACTGTGGAGGGAGGCGCCGCACACGGCTAACAGTTGTTGTTGTGTGTTCTAGTGGTGCCACCCCCACATATATATAGGTTGGAGGGGAGGAGAGGCAGCCAAGGGGGCGCCCCAAGTAGGAGGAATCCTACTTGGGCGCCTCCCAATTTGGCCTCCCCCCTTCCATATTCATCCGGAGGGGGAAGGAAGTGAGGATGGAAGGAAGGGGGAGGAAGAATCCCTCCCCTTCCTTCTCTCTTCCCCCTCTTTATTCTCCTCCTATTCTGCCTATATGGGGGCACACCAGCCCCTTAGGGGCTGGTCTATCCCCCTCTTGGCCCATTAGGCCCATATAGTTGCCGGGGGGGGGGGGTGCCCGGAACCCCTTCCGGTGACCCGATATGTACCCGGTACCCCCCAGAACACTTCCGGTGTTCGAATACCATCGTCCTATATATGAATCTTTACCTCTCGACCATTTCGAGACTCCTCATCATGTCCGTGATCTCATCCGGGACTCCTAACAACATTCGGTCACCAAATCACATGACTCATATAATACAAAATCGTCATCGAGCGTTAAGCGAGTGGACCCTACGGGTTCGAGAACTATGTAGACATGACGGAGACACCTCTCTGGTCAATGACCAATAATGGAACCTGGATGCTCATATTGGCTCCTACATATTCTACGAAGATCTTTATCGGTCGAACCATAATGACAACATACGTTTCCCTTTTTCATCGGTATGTTACTTGCCCAAGATTTGATCGTCGGTATCTTCATACCTAGTTTAATCTTGTTACCAGCAAGTCTCTTTACTCATCCCGTAATACATCATACCGCAACTAACTCATTAGTCACTTTGCTTGCAAGGCTTCTTATGATGTGCATTACAGAGAGGGCCCAGAGATACCTCTCTGATACTCGGAGTGACAAATCCTAATCTCGATCTACGCCAACCACTATAAAAAAAATACACATGCGTGACATTTTGGGCCGAACAATTTTTTTTCTGTCATACTTATGAAACTTCTATGATGATAATTGTGACAAAACCCGGTATCATCATAGATGTGGTGGGATCCTACTTCTATGACCAAAAATCATGACAGAAAATGGGCTTTTCATCCTGGGCGGGCCGGAGAAGCAGCTGCATGACATTCTTTGGGCCGTCCATGACGGAAAAAACCATGGTAAAAGCAAGGGCAAGGAAAATATCGGGGAGTCCCCGGTTATGGTGGGTGGTCGGGGGCCGAGCAATGCGCGTTTCTCTCGTACGTACGTGTGTGTGTGTGTGTGTGTGTGTGTGTGTGTGTGCGAGGCATTTGGCTCTAACTGAACCCGAGCGAGGCGTTGGGGTCTAACTAAACCCGAGCGATTGCACTGTAGGCTACGCGTTACTAAACCCGAGCGGTCGATCGATGGCTGTTAACTGAACCCGATCGAGCGATTCCTTCGCTACTGCTGCTAACTGAAGCCGATCGATGCTGCCTATGGATGAACAGTGAGCGTTCCTGGGGGGGGGGGTTTGGATGAACAGTTCCCGGTGGGGGTGGATGAACAGGACCCGGTGATGTTGCCTCTGGATGAACAATACCCTGATCGATCGAGCCGGTTGGGGCTGGATGAACCAGATCCCGTGGAGGGCAGGATGAACAGGACCACCTTGTGGAGGGCAGGATGAACAGTAGACGGTGGAGGGCTGGATGAACAGTAGCCCGTGGAGGGGAGGTTGAACAGGAGCCCATGGAGAGGGCTGGTTGAACAGTAGCCGGTGGAGTAGCGCGTGGTGGAGGCTGGATGAACAGGAGCCCGTGGATGAACAGTCGCAGGTGGAGGCTGGAGGAGGTCGACGGTGGATGAACAGTAGCCCGTGGAGGCTGGTGGGGGTCGACGGTGAAGATGAATAGTATCCCATGGAGTCGTGTTTTGCGGTACGCCACACCCCTCCCGATGAACAGGACCCCCGTTTCGACCGTAGCGTTCCAACACAAGTCTGTTTCCTCCATTTTGCGGTACGCCACACCACTCCCGATCAACAGGACCCCCGTTTTGACCGTAGGAGGTCCGTTTCTTCCGTTCTGCGGTACGCCAGACCCCTCCCGATGAAGAGGATCCCGTTTCGAACATGGCCGGTCGAACACAAGGCCGTTTCCTCTGTTCTGCAGTACGCTAGGCCTAGTTTCCATCGGCTGTTCTGTCCGAGCCCTCCCGATGAACATGACGACTGATAACCCACAAGTATAGGGGATCGCAACAGTTTTTGAGGGTAGAGTATTCAACCCAAATTTATTGATTCGACACTAGGGGAGCCAAAGAATATTCTCAAGTATTAATAGCTAAGTTGTCAATTCAACCACACCTGGATAACTTAGTATCTGCAGAAAAGTATTTAGTAGCAAAGTAATATGGAAGTAATGGTAACGATAGCAAAAGTAATATTTTTGGGTTTTGTAGTGATTGTAACAGTAGCAACGGAAAAGTAAATAAGCGAAGACTAGTATGTGAAAAGCTCGTAGGCATTGGATCAGTGATGGAGAATTATGCCGGATGCGGTTCATCATGTAACATTCATAACATAGGGTGACACAGAACTAGCTCCAATTCATCAATGTAATGTAGGCATGTATTCCGTATATAGTCATACGTGCTTATGGAAAAGAACTTGCATGACATCTTTTGTCCTACCCTCCCGTGGCAGCGGGGTCCTAATGGAAACTAAGGGATATTAAGGCCTCCTTTTAATAGTGTACCGGACCAAAGCATTAACACATAGTGAATACATGAACTCCTCAAACTATGGTCATCACCGGGAGTGGTCCCGATTATTGTCACTTCGGGGTTGCCGGATCATAACACGTAGTAGGTGACTATATACTTGCAAGATAGGATCAAGGACTCACATATATTCATGAAAACATAGTAGGTTCAGATCTCAAATCATGGCACTCGGGCCCTAGTGACAAGCATAAAGCATAGCAAAGTCATAGCAACATCAATCTCAGAACATAGTGGATACTAGGGATCAAACCTTAACAAAACTAACTCGATTACATGATAAATCTCGTCCAACCAATCATCGTCCAGCAAGCCTATGACGGAATTACTCACGCACAGCGGTGAGCATCATGAAATTGGTGATGAAGGATGGTTGATGATGATGACAGCGACGGATTCCCCTCTTCGGAGCCCCGAACGGACTCCAGATCAGCCCTCCCGAGAGGTTTTAGGGCTTGGCGGCGGCTTTGTATCATAAAACGCGATGAATCCTTCTCTGTGATTTTTTCTCCCCGAACACGAATATATGGAGTTGGAGTTGGGGTCGGTGGAGTGTCAGGGGGGCCCACGAGGCAGGCGCGCCCTCCACCCTCGTGGACAGGTGGAGGCCCCCCTGACGTGGATTCTTCTTCCAGTATTTTTTATATTTTCCAAAAATAAGTTCCGTGGAGTTTCAGGTCATTTTGAGAACGTTTGTTTCTGCACATAAATAACACCATGGAAACTCTGCGGAAAACAACGTCAATCCGGGTTAGTTTCATTCAAATCATGCAAGTTAGAGTCCAAAACAAGGGCAAAAGTGTTTGAGAAAGTAGATACGACGGAGACGTATCAACGATGCATTCCGTTCCGACCCAGCCGGTTGGCTCCCCATGAACACGACGACGATGTTGTTTCTCCGTTCCGACCCAGCCATGTACACGAGCCCTGGCCGTACGCATGCGCGAGTAGGCGTTCGAGACCCTGCCCGTATGTACGTACGTGGCCGTATTTTCTTTCTTGCACACTGGCCGCTGTACGCACGTGTACATGCTACGTGCGCCCCTCTACTACGACACATGCGCGCCTCTACATCAACCAGTATGTACGTACATGTTCGCCACCAGAATGACAACGCTACGTACGCTTCGACCAGGTGGGTCCCGACTGTCAGACACTTCCTTGCATGCGAAGATGTAGCTGGTGGGTCCCAACAGTCAGGGGGGTGAATCATTTTTTTGCCCGGACGCACTTCCTTGCATGCGAAGATATAGCTGGTGGGTCCCGGCAGTCAGGGGGAAATGTTTTTTTCGTGAAATATGGTGGCCCGTCCGGTGGGTCCCCGCTGTCAGGTGGAGGAATAATTATTTTGCGCGTAATAAGGAGGCACTTCCTTGCTGCGGCCATGGACCCAGCTGTCAGCCTCTCTACGTACAGTCCACGTCCGATGGAAGCCGTTCCTTGACCACGTTGACCACGGCGTGCCGAGAGCACCAGGGCGATGGACGACGACGAGGCCTAGGAAGGGGACGACGCGGAGCCGGGGAAGACGCGACAGTGGAAGCCCACGCGTAGAGGAGTATGAGGGTTCACTGGTTCGCTGCGGTGTGAGGCTGCCATCGCCGCAGAATAACATGGGGTGTGGGTGAGTAGAGGGATGGCCTGGCCAGCGGTGGGAGTAGTAGGGGCGGTGAGGCCTCCGCCGCATCACAGCCGGCCACGAGAGGCAGTGCTACCTCTTGAGCACTGCGTTGGTTTTCCCTTGAAGAGGAAAGGGTGATGCAGTAAAGTAGCGTAAGTATCTCCCTCAGTTTTTGAGAACCAAGGTATCAGTCCAGTAGGAGGCCACGCTCAAGTCCCTCGCACCTACACAAACAAATAAAAACCTCGCAACCAACGCAATAAAGGGGTTATCAATCCCTTCACAGTCACTTACGAAAGTGAGATCTGATAGATATGATAAGATAGTATTTTTGGTATTTTTATAATAAAGATGCAAATAAAATAAAGGGCAATAAAAATAGCTAAGTGTTGGAAGATTAATATGATGGAAAATAGACCCGGGGGCCATAGGTCTCACTAGTGGCTTCTCTCAAGAGCATAAGTATTACGGTGGGTGAGGGAGTCCTGGATTAGGGGGTATCCGGACAGCCGGACTATATCCTTTGGCCGGACTGTTGGACTATGAAGTAACAAGATTGAAGACTTCGTCCCGTGTCCGGATGGGACTCTCCTTGGCATGGAAGGCAAGCTTGGCAATACGGATATGTAGATCTCCTTCCTTGTAACTGACTTTGTGTAACCCTAGCCCCCTCCGGTGTCTATATAAACCGGAGGGTTTAGTCCGTAGGACCAAGAAGAACAATAATCATACCATAGGCTAGCTTCTAGGGTTTAGCCTCTTCGATCTCGTGGTAGATCAACTCTTGTAATACCCATATCGTCAAGATCAATCAAGCAGGAGTAGGGTTTTACCTCCATCGAGAGGGCCCGAACCTGGGTAAAAACATCGTGTCCCCTATCTCCTGTTACCATCCGCCTAGACGCACAGTTCGGGTCCCCCTACCCGAGATTCGCCGGTTTTGACACCGACATTGGTGCTTTCATTGAGAGTTCCTCTATGTCGTCATCGTTAGGCTTGATGGTTCCTTCGATCATCGATAGCGATGTAGTCCAGGGTGAGACTTTTCTCCCCGGACAGATCTTTGTACTCGGCGGCTTCGCACTGCGGGCCAACTCGCTTGGCCATCTGGAGCAGATCGAGAGTTACGCCCCTGGCCATCGGGTCAGGTTTGGAAGCTTAAACTACACGGCCGACATCCGCGGAGACTTGATCTTCGTCGGATTCGTGCCCCTGCCGAGTGTGCCGCACGGTCACGATGAGCATGATTTAGCTCTGCCGTCGGACAGTGTTCAGGAGATCGCACCTGCAACCGCTTCGACCCTCAACTCGGAGCCAATTGCGCCATCCATGGACGGGTGGCTAGACCCCACCACAGAGGCCGCAGCCTCAGCGGCGATTGAGCTGAATACCAACCTTACCCTTCACGAGAGCCGTGACTCCAAACTGCCGGATTCTTCCCTGGTCACGGACTCCGAACCGCCCACGCCCGTGCCTATCGAATCCGACAGGGCGCCGATCATGGAGTTCACCTTCGCGGATATCTTTCAGCACTCGCCCTTCGACGACATACTGAACTCATTAAGGTCCCTCTCCTTGTTAGGAGAAACCTGGCCGAACTATGTCCGGTAGGATTGGGATGCGGATAACAAAGAAATTCGCCGCCCACCCACCACCCACTTAGTAGACACTGTCGATGATTTGACCGACATGCTCGACTTCGACTCCGAAGACATCGACAGTATGGACGACGATGCGGGAGACGAGCAGGAACCACTACCCATAGGGCACTAGACAGCCACCTCATCCCATGATGTATACATGGTGGACACACCCAAAGAAAACGACGACGAAGAACGGAAGGATGCAGCGAAGGATCATTCCCTTGAGAAGCAGTCAAGGTGGCGGCATAAGCGCCGCTCCAAATCCCGCCTCGGCAGAAACATCGCTCACATAGACCTAGCGATAGAGCAGGGTGAGCTAGCTGACGACGAACACGACATTGAACAACCGTCCGACGATGGCAACACGGAGAATCAAACCGAAAAAGCCGTCTTCGGCGAAGATAACAGTCCGGATGACATCACACCGCACAAGCTCCTAGAGCAGAAGAATCTCCATCAAAGGCTTGTCGGCACTGCGCGGAGCCTGAAAAAGCAGAAGTGAAAGCTCAAGGCTGCGGAAGATACACTCAGAATCAGATGGAGTAAAGTACTCAACACCGCAGAAAAGTATGGCGGCAGTCGCCACACAAAGAGCTACCCGAAGTGAAAGCTACTACCTGAATTCGATGATGAGGCCTTAGAGCCGACGCAATCAAAAAATAAAATAGCCATCCGGTCGGATAGACGACCTCGTGGCCAACATAGAGCGGCAAATGACGCCGCACACAAGCCAGAACGCGATCCACGCAAGGACTCGCATCAAAAGGACGACGCAACCAGATCCATCTACGGGCCAAGAAAGCGTGCTCCAGCACACAATACAACACATCAACAGTCCGAACACCATGGCACACCCAAATACAGGGGTGCCGCACACCCCTTATGTTTCACCGATGAGGTGCTGGATTTCCGGAGGGATTTAAACCCGTAAACATAGAGGCATACGACGGAACGACAGACCCTGGGGTCTGGATTGAGGATTACATCCTCCATATCCACATGGCTCGAGGAGACGATCTCCATGCCATCAAGTACTTACCCCTCAAGCTCAAGGGGCCAGCTCGGCACTGGCTTAAGAGCCTCCCCGAAAACACCATTGGAAGTTGGGAGGAGCTCGAGGACGCTTTTCGGGCAAATTTTCAAGGGACCTATGTCCGACCACCGGTGGCAGACGATTTAAGTCATATAACTCAACAACTCGCAGAGTCAGCCCGAAAGCTTCGGAACAGGTTTCTCACTAAAAAGAACCAAATAGTCGACTGTCTGGACGCCGAAGCCTTAGCAGCTTTCAAGCACAGCATTCAAGACGAATGTCTTGCCAGACACCTCGGCCAAGAAAAGCCAAGAACAATGGCAGCATTAACAAGCCTCATGACCCGCTTTTGCGCGGGCGAGGACAGCTGGTTAGCCCGATGTAGCACCAGCGACCCAAGTACATCCGAAGTAAGGGACGGAATCGGGAAGCCGCGATGCAGCAAAAACAAGCGCTCGCATAAAGAAGACAGCCCGAAGAGCACGGCAGTAAACGCCGGATTCAGAAGCTCTCGGCCAGGTCAGCATAAGCTGCCCTCCAAAGGCAAGAGAGGAAAACTGTCCAGCCTAAACAAGATTCTGGACAAACTATGTCAGATCCACAGCACCCCCGACAAACCTGCAAATCATACCCATATAGAATGTTGGGTCTTCAAGCAGTCCAGGAAGCTCAACGCCGAACACAAGGGGCAGGATACACCAAGCGAAGACGAGGACGAGCCTCCCAAGCAAAGCACTGGGGAACAGAAGAAATTACCACCAGAAGTCAAAACAGTAAACGTGTTGCACGTGATAATGAAAAACAACGCGGCACTCATAGAGACACGTGCCCCAGGGCCTATCACCGCGGAGTTCCGCCACTGGTCGTCCCAGCCGATCACCTTCGACCATCGGGGTTACTCGGCAAGTATCCGGCATGCAGGATGGGCTGCCTTGGTGTTAGACCCGATAATTAACGGATACCACTTTACACGAATCCTGATGGACGGCGGCAGTAGTTTAAACCTCATATATCAGGATACAATCCGCAAAATGGGGATAGACCCAACAAAAATCAGCCACAACAATACTACCTTTAAAGGAGTAACACCAGGCCCAGAAGCCCGTTGCATGGGCTCCCTGCTAGTAGAAGTTATATTCGGCTTTCCAGATAACTTCCGTAGCGAAAAGTTAAGCTTCCACATCGCTCCTTTTCAAATAGGCTATCAAGCACTACCCGGACGCGAATCTTTCGCTCGCTTTAACGCTATACCGCATTATGCTTCTCGCATGCTTAAGATGCCCGGTCCACGTGGCATCATTACAGTAAATGGAAATATTGAGCGCTCCTTGCACGCGAAAGACCGTGCGGCTGCTTTGGCAGCCACACACTAGACGGCCTCACCAATTAGAGCACCCCATAGGTTGTTAAGACCACAGCCACGGTTAGACGAGTCCGGTGTAGCTATATATAATTGATACAGGTTCGATGGCTATACCCCTATAATAGTACAAGGAGCTCAACGCGTGTAAACAAGTGACAATTAGACTCAAATTTACTCATCTTGAATTGTATATGGTTTATTTAGTACAACCTACCTTTTTGCACGACAACTTCTCAGCTAAGTTCCTCTCTTTTATAGATGACCATCATGCTACACCCATCCAGGATACGGCACAATGGAGACACAGGCGCAGACGTGCAGCAGGGACCCGTTCCAAGGATTCTTTTCAAATTAAGACCCTGCGTAACCCTTTTTTACTGTCTCTTGTTGATACACATCCCCCCGATTCTCTGTACAACCGAGGAGGATGCTGACATATTGACATGTGGCCACGTCAGAATATTGCACGTACCTGGACACCAGGGGCTTGTTACAAAGGACACTGTTAAGCCCGGTTTACATCATAAAGATCGAATACCTTAGGGAGTGTTCGGCGTCGCGAGTTTGCCCTTATATGCATCAGCTCCGAATCATGTCTTTGGTCAAATGTTGGGTTTTCCCGGCACCTGTGTTTTGCTGCCTTACGTTCCACTCTATCGGCTAAGGCGGCACCAGGAGAACTACTGCAATTGTGCCCTGGTTCATCCGGACGAGCACCTCAGTAGAGAAAGCCGAAAACTGACTGTCATGATATAGCGTGAGACTGGTCAACCACTCGATGACCTAGCGGAATCTTCGGGATTCCTCCGCCTTAACGAAGGGCCGTTTCCCGGCCAGGCATGTATGTGCCCCGAATCCGGATGAGCGCGGAGCCACCTGGGGCTATAGTAGCCCCACTGTCAAACTCCTCTGGCTAAGTGAAAGTGTTAAAGCATTATAGTCCGATTGCCTAGTTCACTGCGCTATCACCTCCTTAATGGACCAAGACGTAGGATCAAGTGTGAACATGCGTCTTCTGCGAACACCCCCGCATTATATGCGTGGGGGCTGAAGCCGACGAATGCCATCTTTCAGGTTATATACATACATACATAAACAACCGCACAGGAGGTATTATAATTCTTGTAGGCACAAGTATAAAATAGCCTTCATAATTCAGTAAAACATTGTTTTCAATGGGAATACATGTCATTAGAACATAATATTCTTCGAGCACTGCGCCTCTATGGAGCGAGCGCCCTCAAGAACTTCTCGAAAGTAGTGCTCGGCAGGTACTCGGCTCCCGTCCGAATCTTGGACTGCAATGGCGGTGGCCTCCATCTCCGCCCAGTATGTCTTCACACGGGCAAGGGCCATCCACGCGCCCTCTACGCATGCTGACCTCTTCATTGCGTTGATATGTGGCACCAGACCAAGGAACTGTTGCAACAAACTGAAATAACTATTCGGCTTTGGCCTTTCCGGCCACAGATGATCCACAACAGACCTCATGGCGAGTCCGGACAATCTATTCAGCTCGGCCCATTCGGCCAACCGATCAGGCAATGGAAGCGGACGCTCTGGAACGTGAAATTGTGACCAGAACAGCTTTTCCACTTTGCGATTGTCGGTGTCCAAACTGGCGGATCTCGGGTAGGGGGTCCTGAACTGTGCGTCTAGGCGGATGGTAACAGGAGACAAGGGACACAATGTTTTACCCAGGTTCGGGCCCTCTTGATGGAGGTAAAACCCTACGTCCCGCTTGATTAATATTGATGATATGGGTAGTACAAGAGTAGATCTACCACGAGATCAAGGAGCCTAAACCCTAGAAGCTAGCCTATGGTATGATTGTTGTATATTGGAGTTGTTGTCCTACGGACTAAAACCCTCCGGTTTATATAGACACCGGAGAGGGTTAGGGTTCCACAAAGTCGGTTACAATGGTAGGAGATCTAAATATCCGCGTCGCCAAGCTTGCCTTCCACGCCAAGGAAAGTCCCATCCGAACACGGGATGAAGTCTTCAATCTTGTATCTTCATAGTCCAGGAGTCCGGCTGAAGGTATAGTCCGGCTATCCGAATACCCCCTAATCAAGGAGTCCCTCAGTAGCCCCTGAACCAGGCTTCAATGACAATGAGTCCGGCGCGCAGATTGTCTTCGGCATTGCAAGGCGGGTTCCTCCTCCAAGTTCTTCATAAAAGTTGGTAAACACTAAAAGTAGTGTCCGGCTCTGCAAAATAAGTTTCCACATATTGCCATAGAGAGAATAATATTAACACAAATCTAATCTGCTGACGTATTCCGTAGCGTGGCATCACACTACGGCCAATCCCTTATTCGAATCGTTTTCACTTCTCCACCTCAGCGCGTTTTGCGAGGCGGTTTCCTTGGCACGTCTTGTCAAAGGAGAGATCGTGTCCCCTATTTACGAGATTCTCATCAATACGGACGTGGGTAACCCAACCACGCCATTTATCGTGGCGCTTGGGAGGCAAGCGAGTTTTACTAGGCTGGTGGGGACGCATAGTCGCATCCGCCCATATAAGGGGATAAGGATCCACCTTTTCACCTACGCCTTCTTCCTCCTTTGCCTATCCATCTCCTGCGCACCCGAGCTCCAGCGCCCAAGTCCGCACTTCCCACCTCGACCTTCTCCAGCCATGTCCGGAGCGGGAGGCAAGTGGATGGTCTCCTCCGTTACGGAGGGCCATGTCAAAAAACTAAGGAAGGCCGGATACTTGTCCGATAACATTGCACACCGGCTTCCTGAAGAGGGGCAACTTCTCCCCACCCCTAGGCCCCATGAGAGGGTTGTATTCCTTCCCCACTTCCTCCGCGGACTGGGTTTTCCACTCCACCCATTTGTCTGGGGACTCATGTTCTACTACGGCCTGTATTTCCATGATCTGGCCCCGAACTTTGTCCTCAACATCTCGGCGTTTATCGCCGTGTGTGAGGCTTTCCTCCGCATCCGCCCCCATTTCAGTCTTTGGCTCAAGACTTTCAACATCAAGCCGAAGGTGGTGTGTGGCAGCCAGGCGGAGTGCGGAGGCGCCATGGTGGGCAAGATAGCCAACGTCCTATTGCTCGAGGGCTCCTTTGTGGAGACCCTGAAAGGGTGGCAATCAGGGTGGTTTTACATCACCGAGCCGCGCGACCCTGAATGGGTCGCAACCCCTGAGTTTTGATCCGGACCCCCTATGCGACTCACGTCCTGGAAAGAGACGGGCCTGTCATGGGGCGACGAGGGAGAGGTGACCGGACTGCAAACATGCATCCAGTCCCTGGTGAACAAGCGACTCAAGCTTGTCAATATAGTCCAGGTTATGCTCGTCCGCCGGATCCTCCCGTGTCAACAACGGGACTTCAATCTGTGGGAGCTCGATCTGGCGCAGCACCAAACCCTGAATAGGCTCTTCGATACGACGTACGAAGACGCATGGAAGGTGCTTTTGAAAGGCGTCGAGGCTCCCGCATCCGCATCCGAAGATCGCGGATTCAGCACGCAGCTTCAAGCTAGTGCGGTGAGTTATCTTTACCTTTTACAGGACATTTGTTTCTCATAGTTTAACGCTATGCGGGATCTAAACTCCCTTACCTTTGATAGGAATGGCAGGTGAAGTCCGGACCAATTAACTGTTCGGCTCCCTTGCCCAAAGACCCAGTAGACGCTCGTTTATCGAAGCTACTGGCTCCGGCGCCTTACGTGGTGCCGGAGAAGAAGGCCAAGAAGAAGAAGTCCACGGGTACTCGAGAGAGTTCCCGTCATGTGGTGGTGTCGGATTCGTCGTCTGACGAATCCGAGACACACTCCTCCCGTGAAGACGAGGAGGAGGAAGAAGAATCCTCTCCCCCTCCAGCGGGGGGAGGAAAGAAGAGGAAGGCCGCCCCAGCAGGGGAGGCCGAAGGGTCCAGGAAGAGGAAGACACCTCCACCGGACTACTCCCCCGACGCTGACGAGGACGAAGAGGATTGGCCAGACAGGACCAAGCGTCCGGCGAAATCGTGAGTATTTGGATACCAGAGTAACTCATAATATCCCTGTTGTTGCACAGCTCTTCCCTAATGTCGAATGTAATTATGCAGGCCGCCCCGGGCCGGACTCGACGAGTTGTCGAGCGGCTCCCTGGATTCATCGGACGTGAACTCCGTTCCGCCCGCTGTCTCCCCCCGCACTGCGGACGACGCCGAAGTGGCGTCACGACAAGCTCCGGGGCAGGAGGAGGTGGTCCTGGAGGAGCCGCGAGGCGACCTCGCGGACTCCAGGAGTAAAGGGGACAAGACCCCCCAGGGCTCCAAGTCCGGCTTTGAGCCGGACACCGCGCTGGAATTTTCAACAGTTCCGGACCGCGGTAGGCGAACTCCTTCCAAGAGGAGCAAGCCTTCTGAGCTGGCGGCCTCCGTCCAACCGGAGGTGCCGGACAATCTGCTGGAGGTGCTTAACGGCGCTTCCATCGACAAGGAGCACCATACTATTATGAGTACGGTGATCCAGAAGGTTCAGTCCGCCAAGAACGGACTGACTAAAGCTTGCGCTAGCCTTCTAACAGGCTTCGAGGTTAGTAAAAATATGTAAAAATATTGCCGCATAGACAGTAGCCCCTGATGCTCTGTTTGGCGTTCGGAAAGAAAAGCCGAATAGAGGATCTATTAAATTTCGCAGGAGTCTAACAAAAAGGAATCAATATGCGTATGCAGGCTTCACTGCTAGCCACCGCCGCACTGACTGCGGAGGTGGGTGCCCTGAAGAAGGGCCTCGAGCGGACCGAGCAAGAGCTCGGCCTTGCCAAGTGGCAGCTCGAGGAGAAAGAAGGTAAGAGATACCTTATAGAAAAAAAAATATAAAAAAAAGATGCAATTGCAAAAATAACAGGATTATACTGCTTATTGTAGGGGCCACGACTGAGGTGGCGACCCTCAAGCAGGCGCTATCCGAGGCCGAAAAGAGAGCGACCACGGAGCGCACCGAGTGAGAGAAATTTGAGGCCCAGATTGGCGAGGTGCAGCAAGAGCTTCAGGCTCTCATGAAAAAACATGAGAGTTTGGAGCTTGACTCGAAGACGCGAGCGTCCGAGCTCGCGGCGGCCCTTAAAACTGCCGAGTCTGCCAAGGCCGAATCCCAGAAGGCCCTCCAAGAGTTGGAGGTGGTGAAAAAGATAGCGGCGGGTAAGGCATTCTTTATGCAAAGCAGACATATAAAAGTAAAGTACTTGTTACTTACCCGAATCCGGAGTTCTCCAGGGGCATTCGGAGACCTTCCCCACAGCGTATCCGATGCCGCCACATTCTACCGACCCGAGGAAGGCAGCTCGACGGAGAAGGTGTTCTGGTCTCAGTACGCTGAGGCCGGACACCCTGTGCCCTTGAGCGACCAGCTGAAGCAGCTAGTCGAGCTCCACAAGGCGGCCGAACAGGCCCTGAAGGGCTTCATAGTTCGGCTGTGGCCTGGAGAGGCCCTGCCTGGGAGCTACTTCGGGCTAGTGCGGCGGCTGGTGGAGGCCTGTCCAAGGCTCGAGGTCATCAAGCGCTCCGTCTGCATCGAAGGTGCCCGTAGGGCCCTTGCCCGTGCAAAGGTGCACTGGGGTAAGCTGGACGGTGAGAAGCTTGTGAGGGACGGGCCGCCGCCGGGGAAGGAGCATCGCAAGCCCGAGAACTATTACAAGGATGTTCTTGCTGGTGCCCGCCTTATGGCGGATGAATGTACCAAGGATGTAATTTTTGAATGAACTCGCTCGTGTTATCCTGTGCGCTGAAAACTTGATCATATGCGCTAAGCAATGCTTGTTGAATTTAAAATATTACTTTCTGTGCGGCCGTTTATCAAAAATTAAGAGATGGCCAGTCGTCGGCTTCTGCCCCCATGCCACTAGTGCTGGGGTGTTCGGGATAAACCTGAGTGCTCTTTTTCCCATGATTGTGTCCGTCGAGGGAGGCGCTTAGCACAACGAACAAGGCAATCAGACTATAATGCTTGAACACTCTCACTTAGCCATAGAACTCTATAATTTTAAATTTCCGCGAAGCCCCTAGTATTCGGAAGACCGAGTTAGGGGCGCTATCCATGCCTTGGCCGGACAAAGCCGGTTCCTCGCTCGAAGCGGCATAAGTCTTTAAGGACTCGAAAAACCTCTTGAACAGCGACCGGTCTCTCGCCTCATCATGAAAGTTAGTTTTAGCTTTGTCTACTGAGGTGCTCAGCCCAGCTCAACTGGGGCACAATCGCAATAGTTCTCCTAGTGCTACCTTAGCCGATATAGCGGAACGTAAGGCACCAAAACATAGGAGCCAGGAAAGCCCAACTATTGACCCAAATCATGATTCGGAGCCGATGCATATAGTGCTATAAGTTCGGGGTGCCGCACTTGTGAAAGTGTTCGGTCTTCTCACACCATATTAAGGGGTACTGAAGCCCCTGGCGTATTTGCCGTACCATGGTGTATGGGTGCAACATGTTATTAATAAACATATATATAAAAAGATGGTAATGCAAAAAAAGACAAAAGCTATGCATTGTTTATATAAAGACCGCTATCAAAGCAGAACGATACAAATAGTGCGATAAGAAAAAGAAATTGGACTATTTAACATGTCCTGGCCAGGGGCAGGCCGCGGAATTGTATTCAAAACAGGTATACTGCTCGTAATAGAGACCACCTGGGAGTTCCATAATGCGGCATGGGCTGTCTGCTTTCCTGGATCTTGCATCGTTTGTGCGGCAGTTGAATTGCCGAACAGGTCGTCCGGAGGATGGAGTCCTGAAAGTAAGAGAAAATTAAAAAAAGAATCCGGCAGCCCCTAGTACGGTTTAAGCCGTGTTTTGGGCGTGCCGTGAAGGTGCCCCTTCCCCTGTGCCCATGGTATTTCGAGGGCGTAGTTATGTACGCGAAGCACTGGTTTCCCTATATTGTGAGGGCTAGGGTTGGGGCCGCATTGCTACGCTTGCTCGGAACGTGCCAGGCGGTCTTGTTGTAGGTTACTCCGGGCGCGCTTGACAGTGTCTGGCTTTTTAAGGGCCGGACTGGAGAACTGCCTAGAGAGGCTGCTTTGTACTTCTGCTGCGAGCGCTGCCGTGTGCTCCTCCATTCGGAGGGAGCGTTCGGTGTTTCCATTGACCGTGATTACTCCTCGAGGGCCTGGCATCTTGAGCTTGAGGTATGCATAGTGCGGTACCGTGTTGAACTTTGCGAATGCGGTTCGCCCGAGCAGTGCATGATAGCCACTACGGAACGAGACTATGTCGAAGATTAACTCCTCGCTTCGGAAATTATCCGGGGATCCGAAGACCACTTCAAGTGTAATTGAGCCTGTACAGTTGGCTTCTACACCTGGTATGACGCCTTTAAAGGTCGTTTTGGTGGGCTTGATCCTTGAGGGATCTATGCACATTTTTCGCACTGTATCCTGGTAAAGCAGGTTCAGGCTGCTGCCGCCATCCATGAGGACTCTTGTGAGATGAAATTCATCAATAATTGGGTCAAGAACCAATGCGGCAAACCCGCCATGACGGATGCTAGTGGGATGGTCCCTTCGATCAAAAGTGATCGGGCAGGAGGACCATGGGTTGAACTTTGGGGCGACTGGCTCCATCGCGTATACGTCCCGTAGCGCACGCTTTCGCTCCCTCTTGGGAATGTGGGTTGCATATATCATGTTCACCGTCCGCACTTGTGGGGGAAAACCCTTCTGTTCACTGTTGTCCAGCGGCCTGGGCTCCTCCTCATCATCGCTATGCAGCCCCTTGTCTCTGTTTTCGGCTCTTAACTTGCCTGCCTGCTTGAACACCCAACAATCCCCGTTGGTGTGATTGGCTGGCTTTTCGGGGGTGCCATGTATCTGGCACAAGCGGTCGAGTATTCGGTCCAAACTGGACGGGCCCTGAGTATTTCTTTTGAATGGCTTTTTCCGCTGACCGGCTTTATAGCCTCGGAATCCGGTATTTACTACCGTATCCTCGTTGCTGTCACTGTTAACGCGACGCTTTTGCTTGTTCCGGCGCGACCTGCCGCTTTTGTCCTTGGTATCCGAATTACCAAGGTCCTTGGTTAAGTTGTTACTGCGAGCTAGCCAGCTGTCTCCTCCCGTGCAAAAGCGGGTCATGAGTGTCGTGAGGGCTGCCATAGATTTCGGCTTTTCCTGTCCCAAGTGCCGGGCAAGCCACTCGTCGCGTATATTATGCTTGAAGGCTGCTAGGGCCTCCGCGTCCGGACAGTCGACTATTTGATTTTTCTTTGTTAGGAACCGTGTCCAGAATTGCCTGGCCGATTCCTCTGGCTGCTAGATTATGTGGCTTAGGTCATCGACGTCCGGTGGTCGCACATAAGTGCCCTGGAAGTTGTCAAGGAATGCTGCTTCCAGGTCCTCCCAAGAACCGATTGAGTCTGCTGGCAAGCTGTTAAGCCAATGCCGGGCCGGTCCCTTAAGTTTGAGTGGGAGGTATTTGATGGCGTGTAGATCATCACCGCAGGCCATGTGGATATGAAGGAGATAATCCTCGATCCATACCGCAGGATCTGTTGTGCCATCGTATGATTCGATGTTTACGGGTTTGAAACCCTCAGGGATTTTATGATCCATTACTTCATCTGTGAAGCATAGTGGGTGTGCGGCGCCTCTGTACTGGATTTATTGTATCTGGAGTGACGATCGCCGTCACGTGCCGTGGGGCGCCCGCGCGATCTGTAGATCGATCTTGTTTGCCTTGCCTTGTCCTCCAGTATATCTTGCAGGTCTGGCGCGTTTTCCTGTGCCTTAGCATGTTTTGGGCGGCGTCGGGGCATGGCTTGAGTGGAGGGCCTAGAGGCCTCTCTGTCGCGGCCACGAGGTGGCCGGCCGGCCATGTCATGCGCTGGTGATGTAGGTGCTTCCTCCTCTAATCGGGGTAGCAGCCTGCGCTTTGGGTAACGCTTGGAGGGGCGTTCAAGTTCATACTCTTCAGCCGCAAGAACTTCAGTCCATTTGTCAGCTAGCAAATCTTGATCAGCTCTAAGCTGTTGCTACTTTTTCTTGAGGCTGCTTGCCGTGGCTAAAAGCCTGCATTTGAAACGCTCTTGTTTGGCGGGGTCTTATGGTACGATGAATTCGTCGTCGTCGAGGCTTGCCTCGTCTTCGGAGGGAGGCATATAGTTATCATCCTCAACCTCTCGGTCTGCCGCTCTCTCATGAGGGCTGGCTTCTCCATCTTCCTGTGCCGAATCTTGCTGGAGGGGGTGTTCTTCGGTGCTATCCGAAGTAGTATTATCTCCAGTGCCGGAATCACCGTTTTTGCTTTAGCGGGATTTAGAACGGCGCAGCTGACGCCGGCGCTTGGGATGTTTCTTAGAGGTGTCATCCCCCGCTTTTCCATCGCCATCTCCATCTTTTGGAGTGTCCACCATATATATGTCATATGACGAGGTGGCCTTCCAGCGCCCTACAGGTGCTGGTTCCTGTTCGTCTCCTGCATCGTTGTCCATACCGTCGATGTCTTCGGAGTCGAAGTCGAGCATGTCGGTTAAATCGTCGACAGTGGCTACAAAGTGGGTGGTGGGTGGGCTTTGAATTTCTTCATCGTCCGCATCCCATCCTTGCTGACCATAGTCCGGCTAGGGCTCTCCTGGTAAAGAGAGAGACTTTCGTGAGTTCAGGATGTCGCCAAAGGGCGAGTGCTGAAAGATGTCCGCGGCGGTGAACTCCATGATCGGCGCCCAATTGGATTCGATCGGCAGGGGCGCGGGGGGTTCGGAGTCCGGAGAGGAATCCGGATCCTTGGAGTCACGGGTCATGCAGAGTGCGGGGCTGGTGTTCGGCTCGATCGCCTTTGAGATCGCAGCCCCTGAGGTGGCGTCCAACCACTCATCCTCGATCGGCGCAGCAGGCTCCGAATTAAGGGTCGGAACCAACGCGCGTGCGGCCTTCAGGACACTGTTCGGCGGCAGAGCTAGATCATGCCCATCGAGACAGTGCGGCGCGCTTGGCTGTGGCTCGAATCCGTTGAAGATCAAGTCCCCGCGGATGTCAGCCGTGTAGTTCAAACTTCCAAACCTGACCTGATGGCCAGGGGCGTAGCTTTTGATCTGCTCCAGGCAGCCAAACGAATTGGCCCGCAGTGCGAAGCCGCCGAAGACGAAGATCTGTCCGGGGAGAAAAGTCTCACCCTTGACCGCATCGTCGTTGATGATCAAAGGAGCCATCGGGCCTAAAAGTGACGACACAGAGGAACTCTCAATGAAAGCACCAATGTCGGTGTCAAAACCGGCGGATCTCGGGTAGGGGGTCCCGAACTGTGCGTCTAGGCGGATGGTAACCATAGACAAGGGACACAATGTTTTACCCAGGTTCGGGCCCTCTTGATGGAGGTAAAACCCTACGTCCTACTTGATTAATATTGATGATATGGGTAGTACAAGAGTAGATCTACCACGAGCTCAAGGAGGCCAAACCCTAGAAGCTAGCCTATGGTATGATTGTTGTATGTTGGAGTTGTTGTCCTACGGACTAAAACCCTCCGGTTTATATAGACACCGAAGAGGGTTAGGGTTACACAAAGTCGGTTACAATGGTAGGAGATCTAAATATCCGCATCGCCAAGCTTGCCTTCCACGCCAAGGAAAGTCCCATCCGGACATGGGACGAAGTCTTCAATCTTGTATCTTCATAGTCCGGGAGTCCGGCTGAAGGTATAGTCCGGCTATCCGAACACCCCCTAATCCAGGACTCCCTCAGCGATCTTTTTGATCTCGGAAGTATTCGGCCACATTGGCAGCACTCGCCGCTAAGTCCAGATATGCGTCCGCAGAACTCCACGGCCGGTCCAAAGGGGCGTAGTTAGGATCTCCGAACTTCATCCGCAGCATAAAGGGCTTCCCAGCCGTAATATCCCCGGCTTGGCGCAGCTCCTCCTTCATCGCTCTCATTGCAGAGCGGGTGTCTATGGCTGACACCATGGCCTTCTCCAGGTTTGTCCTCTTCGCTCGATCTTCCTTTTCAAGAAGCTCGTAACAGTCAGCGACATTCTTCAATTCCACAACCATTCTGGCTACTTCCTCCTTGCTTTGGCAGTGAGCAGCCTGTTCGGCTTTCATCTCCTCGATTGCCTTTAGGGCAGCCGCATCGCTTTTCCTGGCCTGTTCTTTGGCTCGGGCAAGTTCCGCCCGAAGGTTCTCCACGGCCGCAGCTCCATCTGCATGTAAAAACATGCTATAGATACTGGCAGCATACTCCTCTTATCATGTGTCACTTGAGAAATTATATACCCTACGCCTCGTCAAGCCGCTTGTTGACAAGTACGATGTCGGCGTCTGCCACATCAAGCTGCCGCGTTAGATCGTCAAACTCATTAGTCCGGCTAGCCACCGGACCCTCCGCCACCTGCATATCATGGCGGCACGATTATTCCTGGGACTATGATCCTCTAGGCACCGTCATCTTCAACGGCACCCAGAGTCTCAGGGGCTACTATCTACACAGGGCACATCTAAAAATGTGCGGTACTGTAAAAAATGTACATCATTTCACGTACCTCAAAACCCGTCAGTAGACTCATAACAGCTTCATGCAACCCGCTTTCGGCGGACGAAATCCTTTCAATCACCGCACCCATCAACGCGCGCTGCTCTTCTGAGATAGCCGATCGCTCTAGCAGATCCCTCAGTACGTCCGACCGCATACCAGATGGAGCCGGACTCTTTCGATTGCTCTCTTCAAAAGCCGGATACTGAGGACTTTGGGTGGCCATATGACTACCTTCTGGCCTTGTCGGATCAGGAGAAACCCTCCGCGACGACACCTCGGGGTTGCCCGCCTCATGAGGCGGTATGGCAGGGGAGGCATTTCGCTCTCCATCATCTCTGGAAGATCCCCCGAAGACGAGCTCTGCTGAGAAGGGCTAAGATCCAACTGCAAGATAAATGCTTCGGTTATTTTCCTCAAGAGTAAGGCAAGGTTTTTTCATTATTAAGTACCCTTTTACTTACAGCTCTGTGGAGGGCTGATCCCCTTGATGGCATAGTGCGGCCGGGGTATCCCCCAGTACAACACCCTCTAGCGAAGATTTCTTCCCCCGTTTGGGGACCATTGTCTCCGGGTCCTCAGAGGCGGTCCTCTTTCTTCCCTGAGGAGAGGAAGTTTTAGTTCCTCCTCCCCGGCTAACCTCCTTCGCAGAGGCGCTAGCCTCCTTGTTCCCCCTTTATCTTCTCCCGAAGGCGCTTGATAAGGCGCGATCTCCAGCATCCTGGTTAACACGGGGTCTGGTGAGGTCTCAGGGAGGGGGGCCGGACGCCTGATCAACTTTTCCTTCGCTATCCAATCCTTGTCAAAGAGCGGCTTTTTTAGGGCAACATTGCGATAAATAAACGGACATCGTGTTCGGATGCGGGCTACTTACTTGGGTATCCGGGCGATTGCAGCTCAGACCTGCATCCTCCGTGGAGTCCGGACACATTATTTGTGGTCCAAAGAACAACTTGTACATCTCCTTGGGCATCATGCCAAGGAATTGTTTAAGAGCTCGCGGTCCCTGCGGATTGAACTCCCACAGGCGGAGGGGACGACGTTTGCAGGGCAGGACTCGGCGAATTAACATGACTTGCATCACCGTGACCAGACTGACATCTCTCTCAAGGCGATCTCGGATGCGGCTCTGCAATGTGGGCACATCCTTTACTGGCCCCCAGTCCAGCCCCTTGCTGACCCATGACGTTAGTCGTGGCGGGGAACTCGAGCGAAAGACCGGTGGGGCCACCCACTTGGTACCCCTAGGAGCTGTGATATAAAACCACTCTTGTTGCCATAAACTAGACACCTCCTGGAAAGAGCCCTCGGGCCATGGAGCGTCGGTGTTTTTGCATATTATGGCGCCTCCGCACTCTGCCTGCCGCCCCTCGATCATCTTCGGCTCCACTTTGAAGGTCTTGAGCCACAGTCCGAAGTTAGGGGTAATACGGAGGAAAGCTTCGCACACGACGATGAATGATGAGATGTGGAGGATAGACTCCAGAGCTAAGTCGTGGAAGTCCAGCCCATAATAGAACATAAGCCCCCTCAAGAAGGGATCTGGCATGAAGCCTAGCCCTCGGAGGAAGTGAGATACGAACACGACGCTCTCACCGGGCTTGGGAGTGGGAATAACCTGCCCTTGAGCAAGCAACCTATGCGGGATTTTGCCGGTCAGGTACCTGGCCTCCCGTAGGTTTATTACGTCTTCCTCCGTGATGGAGGAGGGCATCCACCGACCTTGAAGGTTGGATCCGGACATAATCGGAGGTCCGAAGCGCCTGAACCTGAGCTTTGGGTGTTGGAACTTGAGGCGGGAGGCAGATTCGATTAAGATCGAGAGGAAAAAGAATAGGCCTTGGTCTCTTTATAAAGAGGTTGAATACCAAGAGCTCTCCTCGTGACCGTTTGGGACTTACCTTCAATCGAGGGGTCATACCAACAGGCACGATTGGGTTACCCATGTTCGTGTTCATGAGAGTCCCGTAACAAATGGGAGACGATCTCTGCTTCGACAAGACGTGCCAAGGAAACCGCCTCGCGAAACACGCTGAGATTGGTTATAAAAAACGATTCGAATCAAGACCAGGATGTGGTGTGATGTCACACTGTGGGGTACGTTAGCAGATTTGATTTGTGGAAATATTATTCTCTCTACGGTGGTATGTGGAACTTGTTTTACAGAGCCGGACACGATCCTCGTGTTCAAAATCTTCTATGAAGTATTCGGAGGAGGAACCCGTCTTGCAATGCCGAAGACAATCTGCGCGCCGGACTCATCGTCATTAAAGCCTGGTTCAGGGGCTACTGAGGGAGTCTCGGATTAGGGGGTATCCGGACTATATCCTTTCACCGGACTGCTGGACTATGAAGAAACAAGATTGAAGACTTCGTCCCGTGTCTAGATGGGACTCTCCTTGGCGTGGATGGCAAGCTTGGCAATACGGATATGTAGATCTCCTTCCTTGTAACCGACTCTATGTAACCCTAGCCCCCTACGATGTCTATATAAACCGGAGGGTTTAGTCGGTAGGACCAAGAAGAACAACAATCATACCATAGGCTAGCTCTAGGGTTTAGCCTCTTCGATCTCGTGGTAGATCAACTCTTGTAATACCCATGTCATCAAAATCAATCAAGCAGGAGTAGGGTTTTACCTCCATCGAGAGGGCCCAAACCTGGGTAAAAACATTGTGTCCCCTCTCTCCTGTTACCATCCTCCTAGACACACAGTTCAGGACCCCCTACCCGAGATCCGCCGGTTTTGACACCGACAGTGGGTGAACAAATTACTGTTGAGCTATTGATTGAATTGAGCATAGTTATGGGAATATCTAGGTATGATCATGTATATAGGCATCACGTCCGTGACAAGTAGACCAACTCCTGCCTGCATCTACTACTATTACTCCACACATCGATCGCTATCCAGCATGCATCTAGAGTATTAAGTTCAAAAGAACAGAGTAGTGATTTAAGTAAGATGACATGATGTAGCGGGATAAACTCATGCGATATGATATAAACCCCATCTTGTTATCCTCTATGGCAACAATACAATACGTGCCTTGCTTCCCTTGCTGTCACTGGGAAAGGACACCGCAAGATTGAACCCAAAGCTAAGCACTTCTCCCATTGCAAGAAAGATCAATCTAGTAGGCCAAACCAAACTGATAATTCGTAGAGACTTGCAAAGATAAACAATCATACATAAAAGAATTCAGAGAAGATTCAAATATTGTTCATAGATAAACTTGATCATAAACCTACAATTCATCGTTCTCAACAAACACACCATAAAAGAAAATTACATCGAATAGATCTCCACGAGAATCGTGGAGAACTTTGTATTGAGATCCGAAAAGAGAGAAGAAGCCATCTAGCTAATAACTATGGACCGAAGGTCTGAGGTGAACTACTCACACATCATCGGAGAGGCTATGATGTTGATGTAGAAGCCCTTTATCGGTGTCAAAACCGGCGGATCTCGAGTAGGGGGCCCCGAACTGTGCGTCTAGGCGGATGGTAACATGAGACAAGGGACACGATGTTTTTACCCAGGTTCGGGCCCTCTCGATGGAGGTAAAACCCTACTCCTTCTTGATTAATATTGATGATATGGGTAGTACAAGAGTAGATCTACTGCGAGATCAGAGAGGCTAAACCCTAGAAGCTAGCCTATGGTGTGATTGTTGTTCGTCCTACAGACTAAAACCCTCCGGTTTATATAGACAGCGGAGAGGGTTAGGGTTACACAGAGTCAGTTACAACGGAAGGAGATCTACATATCCGTATCGCCAAGCTTGCCTTCCATGCCAAGGAAAGTCCCATCCGGACACGGGACAAAGTCTTCAATCTTGTATCTTCATAGTCCAGGAGTCCGGCCAACGGTTATAGTCCGGCTATCCGGACACCCCCTAATCCAGGACTCCCTCAGTAGCCCCTGAACCAGGCTTCAATGACGACGAGTCCGACGTGCAAATTGTCTTCGACATTGCAAGGCAGATTCCTCCTCCGAATACTTCATAGAAGATTGCGAACACAAGGATAGTGTCCGGCTCTGCAAAATAAGTTCAACATATTGCCATAGAGAGAATAACATTTACACAAATCTAATCTGCTGATGTACCCCGCAGTGTAACATCACACCACGACCAAGTCTTTATTCGAATCGTTTTACTATCCCATCTCAGCACGTTTAGCGAGGCTGTTTCCTTGGCACGTCTTGTCGAAGCAGAGATTGTGTCCCCTTAATTTATGGGATTCTCATCAATATGGACGTGGGCAACCCAGTCGTGCCCATGGTGTGTCTCCTCAATTAAAGGCGAGTCCCAAACGGTCATGGGGAGGGCTCTTGGTATTCAACCTCTTATAAAGAGACCAAGGCCTTACTCCTTTCTTTCAATCTCAATCGAGTTTGCCCTTCGCCTCGAGTTCCAACACCCAAGGCCACATATTTTAGGCGCTTCGGACCTTTGATGATGTCCGTTTCCGACCTTCGAGGCCGATGGATGCCTTCTTCCGTCACGGAGGAAGATGTGCTAAAGATGAGAGAGGCCAGGTTTTTGACAGGCGAAATCTCGCACAGGCTGCCTGCTCAAGGGCAGGTTATTCCCACTCCCAGGCCTGGTGAGAGGGTGGTGTTTGTGTCTCACTTCCTCCGAGGGCTCGGCTTCGCGACAGATCCCTTCATGAGGGGGATCATGTTTTATTACGGGCTGGAATTTCATGACCTGGCTCCGGAGTCCATCCTCCATATCTTGTCGTTCATCGTTGTGTGCAAAGCCTTCCTCCGCATTACTCCTCACTTCGGACTATGGCTTAAAACCTTTAAAGTGGAACCGTAGATGATCGGGGGACAACACGTGGAGTGCGGAGGCGCCGTTATAAGCAAGAGTGCTGACGCTCCGTGGCCCAAGGGCTCTTTTCAAGAGGAGTTCAGCTTATGGCAACAAGAGTCATTTTATATCACAGCTCCCACGGGCACCAAATGGGTGGCGCCACCTGCTTTCCGCTCGGGTCCCCCGCCACGACTAGCGTCATGGGTCAATAAGGGGATAGACTGGGGGCCGAAAAAGGACGTGCCCCTATTGCATGGCCGCATCTGAGATCTCTTAGAAAGAGATATCAGTCTGGTCGTGGTGACGCAGGTTATGTTAATTCGCCGAGTCCCGCCTTGCAAACGTCGCCCTCTCCGTCTATGGGAGATCAACCCGGAGGGACCGCGAGCTCTCCAACACTTTGTTAGCATGAAGCCAGTGTAGATGTACAAATTGTTCTTCGGACCACAAGTAGTGTGTCCGGATTCTATGGAGGACGCAGGACTAAGCTGCAATCGTCCGGATACCCAAGTAAGTAGCCCTGTTTCCAGACACACCATCCATTCATATCACGACATCACCCTTAAAAGAGTTGTCTTTGAAACCGGAGTGGGTAGCGAAGGCGAAGTTAATCAGGTGTCCGACCCCCCTTCCTGAGACCTCGCCGAATCCCGTGTTGACCAGGATGCTGGAGATTGTGCCTTTGGAAGAGAAGAAGGAGGGGGACAAGGAAGCTACCGACTCCTCGAAGGAGTCTATTGGGAAAGGAGGAATAAAAATTTCCACCACCCCGGGGAAGAAGAGGAGCGCCTCTGAAGACCCGGAGACCATGGTCTCAAAGCGGGGGAAGAAATTTTTGCCAGAGAGTCCTGCGCCGAGGGATACCTCGGCCGTACTGTGCCCCCAAGGGGATCAGCCCTCCACTGAGCCGTAAGTAGAGAGGGGAGTTTAAGATGAGAAACACCCATTTTTTATTCCTAAGGAAAATAACCGAGTTTTTACCTTGTAGTTCGGATCTCAGCCCTTCTCAGCAGAGCTCATCATCGGGGGATCTTCTTCCGGAGATGATGGAGAGCGGATCGCCTCCCCTTGCCATACCGCCTCACGAGGCGGGCGACCCCGAGGTGTCATCACGGAGGGTTTCCCCGAATCCGGCAGCGCCGGAAGGCAGTCATGTGGCCCCCCAAAGCCCTCTGTATCTGGCCTCTGAAAAAGGCCATCGGCCGAGTCCAGCACCGTCCGGCGCACGGCCGGACGAGCTGAAGGAGCTGCTCGGGCGAGCGTCTATCTCAGAAGAACACCGTATGTTAATGGGTACGATGATTGAAAGGATTTCATCCGCGGAGAGCGGGTTGCTCGAGGCCGCCAGGAGTTTACTGACATGTTTTGAGGTATGCGAAATGATGCACCTTTTGCCAGTGCCGCATATATAGGATGCGTCCTGTGTAGATAGTAGCCCCTGAGACTCCGTGCGGTGTCAAAAGTGACGGCGCACAGAGGATCATAATCCCAGGAATAATATGTCGCTTGTCATGTGTAGGTGGCGAAATGTCCGGCGGCTAGCCGGACTGATGAATTTGCCGAACTAAAGCAGCAACTTGACGTGGCAGATGCCGACATCGTGCTTGTCAACAAGCGGCTCGACGAAGCACAAGGAATGTAATTTGTCCAGAGACACCTGGTAATAGGAGCTTGACGCCAGTATCTCATAGTGTTTGTACCTGATGCAGATGGGGCTGCCTCTGTGGAGGACCTTCGGGCAGAGCTTGCCCGAGCCAAGGAGCGAGCCAGGGAAAGCGATGCGGCTGCCTTAAAGGCGGCTGAGGAGCTGAAAGCCGAACAGGCTTCTCATTGCCAAAGCAAAAAGGAGATGGCCAAGATGGCTGCGGAGTTGAAGACCGCTGCTGACCGCTGCAAGCTTTTTGAGAAAGAAGATCGGGCGGAGCGGACAGACCTGGAAAAGGCCATTACGGCGGCCAATGATGCTCGTTCTGCGATGAGAGCGATGAAGGAGCAGCTGCGTCAGGCCGGAGATATTGCGGCTGGAAAACCCTTTATGCTGCGGATGAAGTTCGGGGATCCGTTGGACCGGATGTGGAGTTCGGCGGACGCACATATGGATTTAGCGGCGAGTGCCGCCGATGCGGTCGAACACTTCCGAGATCAGGAAGGTCATGAAGTGGAAAAGCTTTTCTGGTCGCAGTTCCACAATCCCGAGCGTCTGCTTCCATTACCCGATCGCTTGGCCGAATGGGCCGAGCTAAATAGGTTATCCGGACTCGTCATGAAGTATGTCGTGGATCATCTGTGGCTGAAAAGGCCAAAGCCGCACAGTTATTTTAGCTTGGTGCAACATTTCCTTGGTGTGGTGCCGCATATCAACGCGATGAAGAGGTCAGCGTGTGTGGAGTGTGCGCGGATGGCCCTTGCCTGTGTCAAGACATACTGGGCGGAGATGGAGGCCACCGCTGTTGCAGCCCAAAACTCGAGCGAAAGCCGAGTACCTGCTGAGCAGTACTTTCAAGAAGTCCTGGAGGGCGCTCGTTTAAAGAGACGCAATGCTCGAAGGATATTATGTTCGAATAGCATGTAGCATTGTTAAACAATAATTTGATTGAATGGAATGGCTTTTTATACTTGTGCTTACAAGAATTATAATGCCTCCTGTGCGGCCGTTTACGTATATGTATATATGACCTGAAAGATTGCATTCGTTGGCTTCAGCCCCCACGCATATAATGCGGGGGTGTTTGCAAAAGGCGCATCGTCACACTTGATCCAAAGTCTTAGTCCATTAAGGAGGTGGTAGCGCAGCGAACTAGGCAACCGGACTATAATGCTTTATCACTTTCACTTAGCCATAGGAGTTTGACAGTGGAGCTACTATATAGCCCCTGGTGGCACCGCGCTTGCCGGAATTCGGGGCGCGTGTGTGCCTGGCCGGGAAATGGCCCTTCGTTAATGCAGAGGAATCCTAAAGATTCCAGAGGGTCATCGAGTGGTTGACCAGTCTCACGCTATATCATGACAGTCAGTTTTCGGCTTTCTCTACTGAGGTGCTCGCCTGGCTGAACCGGGGCACAACCGCAGTAGTTCTCCTGGTGTCGCCTTAGCCGATATAGCGGAACGTAAGGCAACAAAACACAGGAGCCGGGCAAACCCAACATTTGACCAAAGACATGATTCGGAGCTGATGCATATAAGACCAAACTCGCGACGCCGAACACTCCCTAGGGTATTCGGTCTTTATGAAAAACAGGCTAATCAGTGCCCTTGATAATAAGCCCCCGGTGTCCAGGTACGTGCAAAATTTTGACGTGGCCACATGCCAAGACGCCAGCCTCCTCCTCGGTTATATTGAAAATCCGGGGGATGTATATCAACAAGAGACAGTAAAAAAGGTTTACGCGGGGTCTTAATCTAAAAAGAATCCTGGGGACGGGTCCCTGCCGCACGTCTGCACCTGTGTGTCCGTTGTGTTGTGTCCTGGACAGGCGTAGCATGGTGTTCATCTGTAAAAGAGAGGAACTTAGTTGACAAGAAAATGAATAGTAGTGCGGAATGTACACTGTACTAAATAAACAATGTATAATTTAAGATGGGTAAAATTGAGCCTTACTGTCGTGTATTTTACATACGCGGAGCCCCTTGTATAGGGGTGTACGGCTGCTAAACCTTTATCAATTATATGTTTGCTCCAGACTCGCCTAGCCGAGTCCGTGGTCTTGATGACCTGGTAGATGCTTTTGTTGGTGAAGCTGTTTTAATGTATGGATGTCAAGGCAACCACAAATTCTTTCGCGCGCGCAGGACACTTGGTATTTCCCTTTAGTGGGATGATGCCTCGTGGACCGGGCATCTTAAGCGTAAGAGATGCATAATGCGGTATTGCGTTAAAGCGGGCGAAAGCCTCTCGTCCCAGCAATGCTTGATAGCTACTTGAAAAGGGGCGATGTGGAAGGTTAGCTTTTCGTGGCGGAAGTTATCGGGGGAGCCGAACATAACTTCTAACCGAAGAGAACCCATGCAATCGACATCGGGGCCTAGCATTGCTCCTTGAAAGGAAGTGTTGCTATGGCAAATTCTTGCTGGGTCTATCCCCATTTTGCGGATTGTGTCCTAGTATAGCAGGTTTATACCACTACCGCCATCCATCAAAACGTGTGTAAAGTGGAGTCCTTTGATTATTGGATCTAGCACTAAGGCAGTCCAACCTTCGTTCCGGATACTTCTAGAGTAATCTTGATGGTCGAAGGTGATCAGTTTTAACAACCAGTGGCGGGACTTCTTTGGGGTAGGCTGCATAGGCGGCGATCTAATTTTCCCTTTTGTCACGTGAAGTAAGTTTACTGTTTTGATATCGAGTGGGAAATTCTTTTGTTTCCCCGTGCTTTGCTTGTGGGGTTCGTCATCGTCCTCACTTGGTGTGTCGAGCCCCTTGTGTTCGGCATTGAGTTGGCCAGATTGCTTGAAGACCCAACATTCTCTGTGGGTATGGTTTGCAGGCTTCCCGGGGGTGCTGTGGATTTGACATATCTTATCCAAGATTTTGTTTAGGTTAGATAGCTCATCCCTGTTATCCTTGGGGGGCAGCTTTTTCTGATTCTACCGAGAGCTTTTGAATCCGGCGTTGACTGCCGTGCTCTTCGAGCTGCTTTCCTTATTCCGGCGTTGTTCCTTACTGCGTCGTGGTTTTCCGTTTCCATCCCTGACTTCGGATGTACTTGGGTCGCTTGTGCTGCGTCTTGCCAACTAGCTGTCCTCTCCCGCGCAAAAGCGGGTCATGAGGCTTGTTAATGCGTCCATTGTTCTTGGCTTTTCTTGGCCGAGGTGTCTGGCGAGCCATTCATCTCGAATGCTGTGTTTGAAAGCTGCTAAAGCTTCGGCGTCCAGACAGTCGACTATCTGGTTCTTTTTAGTAAGAAATATGTTCCAGAGTTTCCGGGCTGACTCTCCGGGCTGTTGAGTTATATGACTTAGATCATCTGCATCCGGAGGTCGGACATAGGTTCCTTGAAAATTTTCCCAAAAAGCCTCCTCGAGCTCTTTCCAACTTCCAATGGTGTTTTCGGGAAGGCCTTTAAGCCAATGTCGTGCTAGCCCTTTGAGCTTGAGGGGCAAGTATTTTATGGCGTGGAGATCGTCTCCTCTGGCCATGTGTATGTGGAGGATTTAATCCTCAATCCAGACTCCAGGGTCTGTGGTTCCATCGTATGCCTCTATGTTTACGGGCTTAAATCCCGCTGGAAACTCATGGTCCAGCACCTCATCGGTGAAACAGAGGGGGTGTGTGGCACCCCTGTATTTGGGTGTGCCGTGTTGTGCGCATGTTTGTTGCATCGCATTGCTTACTAGAGCTTGCTTTCTTGGCCCATAGAGAGACCTTGTTGGGCCATCCTTTTGATGCGAATCCTTGGGCGGATCGCGTGTTGATTTGTGTGCGGCGCCATATGCCGTTCTGTGTTGGCCATGGGGTCGTCTATCCGACCGGGTGGCTTCCTGATTTTTTGATTTTGGGGTCTCTAGGGCCTCTTCATCGAATTCGGGCAGTAGCTTTCGCTTCGGGTAGCTCTTTGTGTAGCGACTATCGCCGTATTTGTCTACGATGTTGAATACTCTGCTCCATCTGATTCGGAGTGCGTCTTCCGTGGTTTTGAGCTTCCGCTTCTGCTTTTTCAGGCTGCGCGCCGTGGCGGCGAGCCTTTTGTGGAGGTTTTCCTGTTCTAGGAGTTTGTCCGGCGTGAGGTCGTCCGGACTGTTATCTTCGCTGAGGACGAGTTGTGCGGTTTGTGTATCCAAGTTATCTTGTTCGGACGGTTGCTCGATGGCATGTTCGCCGTCCGCCGGTTCGCCCTACTCTGTGGCTGGTTCCGTCTGGCTGCTGTCTCTGTCGAGGCAGGGCTTGGAGCGGCGCTTACGTCGCCGCTTTGACTGCTTCTCGAGGGAATGATCCCCCGTTGCATCCCGTTGATCCTCGTTGTCGCTTCCTTTAGGTTTGTCCACCATATATACCTCGTGAGATGAGGTGGTTGTCCAGTGCCCTATAGGCGCTGGTTCCTGTTCGTCTCCTACATTGTCATCCATACCGTCGATGTCTTCGGTGTCAAGGTCTAGCATGTCGGTTAAATCATCGACAGTGGCTACGAAGTGGGTGGTGGGTGGGCGTCGAATTTCTTCTTCGTCCGCATCTCAATCCTGTTGGTGAAAGTGCAACTATCCCTGGGTGGTTTTGGTAATTCCTAACAACATATAGCTCATTCAGCTAACATTATTCCAAGATGAATATTTTAGGAAAAGCTCAATGGATGGCATGGCATGGATGAGGAAAGTGGATCCCTCAAAATTATAAGGACAAAAGATTGGCTCAAACTTCAAGGACAAGATTCTACATTTTATGTTTTAGTGATCCAAGATCACATTGAGTCCATAGGAAAAGCCAATACTATTAAGGAGGGATGAGGTGTTGCTTAATGAGCCTCTTGCTTCATGTGCTTAGTGATATGCTCCAAAATCCTCAACTACCTTTCCATATCCACATATGATCTAAACCAAAAGTCAAACTCGGCCCCACCAATTCTTTCTATCCGGAGCCATCGAGTTTCATTTGTCATAGCCACTGCCACAAACCCTAGCAAATCGGTTTCACTGATAGGGATCTCGGTCTCACCGAGATGGGATTGCAATTTCCCTATTTCCCTTCGTAACGTTTTGGTCCAACCGAAGTGAGCGATCGGTCCCACCGAGATTGCAATGTAAATTCACTGTTTCCTTTTCATAACATTTTGGTCTCACCGAAAAGAGCGGATCGGTCCCACCGAGTTTGTGTAATCGGTCACACCGAGATTACGTTATGCCCAAACCCTAACCATATTGGTCCTACCGAGTTGCATCTCAGTCCCACCAAAAATCCTAACGGTCACTAGGTTTGCTAAATCGGTCCGACCGAGTTTAACGATTCGGTCCCATCGAGTTTGGCAGATTGTGTGTAACGGTTAGATTTTGTGTGGAGGCTATATATATACCCCTCCACCCACTCTTCATTCAAAGAGAGAGCCATCAGAACACATCTACACTTCCAATACACATGTTCTGAGAGAGAACCACCTACCCTTGTGTTGAGCTCAAGATATTCCATTCCTACCATATGAATCTTGATCTCTAGCCTTCCCCAAGTTGCTTTCCACTCAAATCTTCTTTCCACCAAATCCAAATCCTGTGAGAGAGAGTTGAGTGTTGGGGAGACTATCATTTGAAGCACAAGAGCAAGGAGTTCATCATCAACACACCATTTGTTACTTCTTGGAGAGTGGTGTCTCCTAGATTGGCTAGGTGTCACTTGGGAGCCTCCGACAAGATTGTGGAGTTGAACCAAGGAGTTTGTAAGGGCAAGGAGATCGCCTACTTCGTGAAGATCTACCGCTAGTGAGGCAAGTCCTTCGTGGGCGACGGCCGTGATGGAATAGACAAGGTTGCTTCTTCATGGACCCTTCATGGGTGGAGCCCTCCGTGGACTCGCGCAACCGTTACCCTCCGTGGGTTGAAGTCTCCATCAACGTGGATGTACGATAGCACCACCTATCGGAACCACGCCAAAAACATCTGTGTCTCCAATTGCGTTTGAATCCTCCAAACCCTTCCCTTTACATTCTTGCAAGTTGCATGCTTTACTTTCCGCTGCTCATATACTCTTTTGCATGCTTGCTTGAATTGTGTGGAGATTGCTTGACTTGTGCTAAGATAGCTAAAATCTGCCAAGAACTAAAATTGGGAAAAGGCTAGATTTTTATTTGGTCAAGTAGTCTAATCACCCCCTCTAGACATACTTTCGATCCTACAAGTGGTATCATAGCCTTGGTCTCCATTTGCTTTGATTTCCATAGCTTTTGGTGGTCATAGCCTTGGTTTCACAACCTAGGAGAGTATGGCGTCTAGCGAGGGAAATTATCACCGTAGAGGTCCTTACTTTGATGGTACTAATTTTGCTAGTTGGAAGCATAAAATGAAAATGCATATTCTTGGACATAACCCCGCCGTTTGGGCTTTTGTGTGTGTTGGCTTGCAAGGTGACTTCTTTGATGGGAAAGAACCAAACCGTGAAGCTACCGCGGAAGAGTTGAAGATGCTGCAATACAACGCTCAAGCTTGTGATATTCTCTTCAACGGATTGTGCCCCGAAGAATTCAACAAAATCAGCCGTCTTGAGAATGCAAAGGAAATTTGGGATACTTTGATTGATATGCACGAAGGTACCGACTCCATCAAGGAATCCAAATTGGATGTGCTTCAAAGTCAACTTGACAAGTTCAAAATGAAGGATGGTGAAGGTGTCGCTAAAATGTACTCTAGGCTTGCTCTTATCACAAATGAGATTGCCGGCTTAGGGAGTGAAGAGATGACCAATAGATTCATCATCAAGAAGATCCTAAGAGCCTTGGATGGAAAATATGGTACCGTGTGCACATTGATCCAAATGATGCCCAATTACAAAGATCTCAAGCCAACGGAAGTCATTGGAAGAATTGTTGCTCATGAGATGTCACTCAAGGATAAAGAGGAACTTCACAACAAATCAAGTGGAGCTTACAAAGCCTCATGTGAAGCCCCCACATCATCAAGTGAGAAGCAAACCTTCAATGAAGAATTGAGCTTAATGGTGAAGAACTTCAACAAGTTCTACAAAAGTAGAAGCAAAGATAGAAGCTAAAAGTCAAGGACCTACAATGACAAAAGATCTTCTAGTCGAGAGCGAAACTGCTATAACTGTGGAAGACCCAGACACTATTCCAATGAGTGTACGGCTCCCTACAAGAGAAGAGAAGACTCTCGCAAAAGAATAAGTAGAAGAGAAGAATCTCCATCCAGAGAAAGAAGGAGTAGAGATGATCGTTATGAACGAAGACACTCACGGAGAAGCAAGGATTCGGAAAGAAAAGAAAAGTCATCAAGGAGCTACAGAAAACGAAGACATCAAGCTCATGTTGGTGAATGAGTATCCGGCTCCGACTCCGACAACCTCTCCGAGAGAAGTTATCACTCCGATTCCGAATATACTCAAGATGAAGGTGTTGGCGGTCTAGCACTTGTGTCAACCAACTCCTACGACATATTTGACTCACCAAATGAAGGAGTTGGAACATGCTTCATGGCTAAAGGCCCAAAGGTATCACACCCTGAGTATGTTGATTTCAATAGTGATGAAGATGACTTGTTTGGTGATGATGATTTACTTGTTGACAACTCTAGTGATGAATACTATGATGAAACGTCAATTAATCATGCCAATCAAGATAAAACGAATGACAATGATAAGGAGAAAATTGAGTCTCTAACTCAAGAACTAAACACTCTTAAGTTAGCTCATGAAACTATCTTAGGAGATCATCGAGAACTTTTAAGGACACATGAGAAATTACGCTTTGAAAAGCTCAACCTTGAGCAAGAGCATGAGTTCTTAAAAGCAATCAATGATGATCTTATTAAGAAAAGTTCTTCTTACATTGCCAAGCGTTTAATCTTATCCACTTACATGCCTCAAGTCAAGTCTAGTAACAAGAACAAGAAAGATTCTTCCTCTAGTAGTAACAATGATCATGTTAAATCCAATATTGTTGCTTCTAGTAGTTCTCTTGATTCCACTAATGATTCTCTTAGCCAAGTTACACTTGAGCAAGAAAATAGCCTATTGAAGGGAATTATAGAGAAAGGAGTGTACAAGAGCCTTGCTGGGAGTAAGCAATTCGAGGAAATTGTACGCAAGCAAGGAAGGCACCGGAAGAATCAAGGTGTTGGTTTTGAACGAAAGTTCAATGCCAATGGAGTTGAGTGGGAAGAAGATCAATACCCCAAGACAAAGTTTGTTCCTCAACAAGAGAAGTATGATCCTACTTCTTTCAAAGGGACACAAGCTCAAGATGATCTTCCACCACAAGACTACAAGCAAAAAGGCAAGGACAAGCTTCAAGAGGAAATTGATGCATTTGAAGAAGCTCCTAAGACCTTAGTCAAGTGGATTCCCAAGAGTACTTCAAGTTCCACTTCATCAAGTACGACTACAACTCCAAGGATTCCCATCAAGATGGTGTGGATCCAAAAGAAGAAGAACTAGAGAGTTCTTGAGGGTGACTCCACCAACATACTTCACTCTTATCATTTTGGCAAGAACAAGTGCAATCAACTTCTACATCTTGCATTAGTTCAAGGAGTCACAAACCCTCTTGTTGGTAAGTCAAGTGACAAGGTAACCTAAAAGCTTTCATAGACATCATCTTATGTGTGCATCACTCTATGTATATGGATATTCTTGTTTGTTCCTTGTGGGACTAACCCATGTAGGTATTGAAAGTGCAATTCACTCCAATGGATAGCTACAATTGATCTACATCAACATTGAGCATCCACATCTTCAACATCTACATGAAGTCATCATCGACAAAACCCAAGGTTAGTTCATCCCTCTTAGGGGGGATATCACATCTAAGGGAAGCTTTACTCTAAGAATTGAGCTAAAGCAACTCTAGTGATGTGAACACAACAATGCTTTATGTAAAAGTGGTAACCCCACTTGTGCTTAAACGATGAGTATGACCTATGATCAAATGTTCTCATTTGACTCCTAAGTCAATATACTCATATATAGATGACCTAGTCATCGCCAATTGCTTGATAGATGCTAGAATTGATTGTGCATGCTTTGACACATATTTCAATTGCCATTTTATTGTGTGAGCATGTTGAGTGCATATTTTACTCATTCGAGGACATCCACTTGTTGTTTTGATTGATTGGTTTTCTTTTCTTGCCAAGTGGATGAACAAGAATGCCTAAGAACCTTCTCTAGTTATCTATGCTTTTCTCATCTCAAACTCTATTCATGCTACATCACAAAATTTGATCAAGTCAGATTCAAACCACTCTGTGTGAGGAGCACTCAGAGTCCCCAATTTGTCATAGACTTAAACTTCCAAAACTTCTTTGTGCTTTTCGGTCTGACCGATTTCCCCATTTCGGTCATACCGAGATCACAAAGTCGATCTAGGTTTTCACCTCGGTGCAACCGATTTGAGCTGTTCGGTCACACTGAGTTGCCATAACTGTCAACAGTCATGCATCTCGGTGCCACCGAGTTGTTCCACTCGGTCACACCGACAGGGTCGGGCTATATATACTCACGGGATTTTTTTTGGAAATTTCTCCGAAAACTCTTCGCCCGCGCATAGCTCGCTCTGCCTCGTGGGTCTCCGGATCGTCCTCCTCGTCGCCAGCCGCCTCCTGTCGCTGGTCTCCGCCGCCGTCAACGGAATTCGTCTCCGCCGTTGCCGCCGTAGCGAGTCCGCCGCCGAACTAGGGTATGGACTCGATCACAGTGCTATTCCCCGTCCAATTCCTAGCACATTGTGTTCTTTATGATTCTTGCTATGATTGAAACACTCCTATCCAGTCAAAACAATCCGTAGAATAGTTGAGATTCGAAAATTTAGGTTTAGGTTTCCGCCGAAACCATCTCGGACCCACCGGGTTGCGGAACTCGGTTCCACCGATTCGGCCACGGCCATTGCACATGTGGTTCTCGGTCTGACCGAGAATTACAAATCAGTGAGACCGAGTTCAGAACTTTGTGAAACCCTAGCAGTCTCGGTGCCACCGAACTGTGACTCGGTCTGACCGAGTTCACTAGTTTTGGTCCCAAAAGCTGCTTTGGTATCACCGAGTTTGCAAATCGGTTGATCCGAAATGCTTTCTGTGGAAAACTAAAACTACGTTTTTGACTCATTCTTTTGCAAAAATCTCTGCATTTTGTGATGCTCATCCACTCTATCTCATCTATAAACTATTCACAGGGTCAGCAGTCAGAGTTTGCAACATGTCTGATCAGAGTGATAGCCAGAACAGATCTGAGGAGCAGGTTCACATGAGTGAGGGCACTAGTCCCTCTAGCAGTTCTGATGAGGGTAGCAGGAGCACCCGAAGCAACTTGCCTAAGGCTGCCACAAGAGCTAGCAAGAAAAGAACTTCTGAGTCAGAGGATGAGGATTATGTGGCAGAAGAGGAAGCCACATCTAAGAACAAAGTGCTCAAGAAAGAGTATGGGTCAGCTGCAGCCATGAAGCCTGGAATGCTGAAAAAGGCACATGCAAGAAGAGTTCCCACCTCTAAGCCTAGGAAGGCTGTAACTGAAGAAACCATGAAGCTTGTCATGGAATCTGAAGAGGAAGCAAGTGGCCAAGACAAGAAGAAGAAGAGAGTCAGAACTACCACTGCTAGAGTTCTTGGCAAATCCTCCATGAGGAGAGACTCAGATGGAGAAGAGGAAGAAGAGGTTGCTGCACCAGCACTCAAGGCACAGAAGCTTATGGGTGATGCCATAAGGACAGGGGCTACTGCATCCAAGCCCAAGGAAGCACCCAAAGCTACATCTAAACCAAAGAGTGCACCTAAGAGGAACACTAGGAACATATTTGCTGCTGAGAAGAACAAGGCCCCAGTGTCTGACATTGCTGAAGAAGAAGAAGGACAAGTGCTCAGGAAGCTCAAGCCCAAGATCCCAGACCACAATGATGCTCATCCTGTGGCTGAGGACATGAAAATTAGAAGAGATTCAGGGCTGAGGAAGTGGAGAGAGGAAGGAGAAGAACTGTTGTGGATTACAGGTTTCACACCAAGGAACAGCAGGATTTCTATGAGATAGTGCTGCTAGATAAGAAGCCCATAGTGTGTGACATGAGATGGGTTGATTGGGATTACATCAAGGAGAACGAAGAATACTATCCTAGAGTATATGACATCTTCAGTGCTTGTGGAGTTGTAGACTTTGTTGGGCAGAAGTTCACAAAGTGGAATGAGGAGCTCATCATGCAATTCTACTCCACAACACACTTCTATCCAGATGGCAGGATAGTGTGGATGTCAGAAGGAACCAGATATCAGTCTACAGTTGCTGAATGGGCACAGCTGATCAATGCCCCAGAAGAGCAGGAAGATGACTTGGACATCTATGCCAAGAAGAAGAAGGATCACAATTCCATGTCCAACATGTACAAGGAGATCCCAAGCAAAGCACTTGACACTTTCAAGTTTGGCTCAGTGCATTTCCTTCTGTCAGGGCTACCCACTATCAACTGGATTCTGAGGCACACTCTATTGCCCAAGTCAGGTGATCACAAGATGATCCGAGGCCATGCAATAAACTTGCTTCACTTATTTGATGTGCCACAGAAATTCAAGGTGATGAGCCTCATAATAGAGACCATTAAGAGGACAACAGCTGATCAGAAGAGGAGCTGTGGATATGCCCCACAAATTCAGGAGTTGATTAACTCAAAGATGGGCACAGGCACACACCTGCTGGACAAGGAACACCTACCCATCCATCCAGACTTTGAAGACAATCAGGTTGTCATGAATGAGAATGAACCATCATCAGCACATGCTCAAGCAAAGAAGGAGAAGGCAAAGATGGAGAAAGCTGCCAGGATGCCAACTCAAGAGGAGGCATCTGAGTACTTCTTGAAGAACAAGCAGGAGCAACTTAGTTACCTGATAGCATCCACTCTGAGGATTGAGAAAGGATTGGCCACCCTGACTCGAAACCAAGAGAGCTTGGAAAGAATCATGGAACAAAAGTTCTATGACCTGGATGTGAAAGTAACAGAGATTCAGTCTGCCGTGGAACAACTACAAGATGATATGCAAGAGAGGAAGGGCAAGACCACAACTGATGCATTTGCCAGAGTGCCCAGAGCTCAGAGATCATCTGCAGTGCCAGTTCCTGACACCAGAGCCACCACTTCTGCACCAGCTATAGCTTCAGTTCCACCAGCTCCAGCTCCTACCCCCGCAGCTCCAACCACTTCTACTGAAGCCTTCGTCCTTGGCGTTATCCAGACTCCACCAACTGAAGACCAAGCCTGAGAGTCGTTTAGTACTATGCATTTTCTATGAACTTTTTGGTAACTTGTTGCCAAAGGGGGAGAAAAAGTATAGATCATAGGCTTCGGGAGAGAGAGTTTGCATTTGTTCTCTCTTGTCTTCTTGGTTGAACTTTATTTGCTTTTGAGTGCATGAGATACTATGCCTTAATCTGTGAGACATTGATGATCATGTGTTTGATCATAAGCTACACTTAATGCTTGTTGGATGTTATTATCAGTTTATCCTTATTTTGATCATTCACTTTGCTTGGTGATGAGTGCATGTATTTATTTCTTATCATTTTGAGCGCTCCACCAAGATGTATTTGACATGGAAGAGTAACCCATGATTCTAACTCTTTGTGCATTTGCAGTCCAAAGCAAATCTTAAAACATGCACAAATTTAGGGGGAGCTCTTACTTATCACATACTTCTCAAAGCGACGATATATTTCATTCTTATTATATTTTGTCGAAGCTTTGATCTATATGTTGTCATCAATTACCAAAAAGGGGGAGATTGAAAGTGCAACTATCCCTGGGTGGTTTTGGTAATTCCTAACAACATATAGCTCATTGAGCTAACATTATTCCAAGATGAATATTTCAGGAAAAGCTCAATGGATGGCATGGCCTGGATGAGGAAAGTGGATCCCTCAAAATTATAAGGACAAAGGATTGGCTCAAACTTCAAGGACAAGATTCTACATTTTATGTTCTAGTGATCCAAGATCACATTGAGTCCATAGGAAAAGCCAATACTATTAAGGAGGGATGAGGTGTTGCTTAATGAGCCTCTTGCTTCATGTGCTTAGTGATATGCTCCAAAATCCTCAACTACCTTTCCATATCCACATATGATCTAAACCAAAAGTGAAACTCGGCCGCACCGATTCTTTCTATCCGGAGCCACCGAGTTTCATTTGTCATAGCCACTGCCACAAACCCTAGCAATTCGGTTTCATCGATAGGGATCTCGGTCTCACCAAGATGGGATTGCAATTTCTCTGTTTCCCTTCGTAGCGTTTCGGTCCAACCAAGTGAGCGATCGGTCCCACCGAGATTGCAATGTAAATTCATTGTTTCCTTTTCGTAACATTTCGGTCTCACCGAAAAGAGCGGATCGGTCCCACCGAGTTTGTGTAATCGGTCACACCGAGATTACGTTATGCCCAAACCCTAACCATATCGGTCCTACCGAGTTGCATCTCAGTCCCACCGAAAATCCTAACGGTCACTAGGTTTGCTAAATCGGTCCGACCGAGTTTAACGATTCGGTCCCACCGAGTTTGGCAGATTGTGTGTAACGGTTAGATTTTGTGTGGAGGCTATATATATACCCCTCCACCCACTCTTCTTTCGAAGAGAGAGCCATCAGAACACATCTACACTTCCAATACACATGTTCTGAGAGAGAACCACCTACCCTTGTGTTGAGCTCAAGATATTCCATTCCTACCATAGGAATCTTGATCTCTAGCCTTCCCCAAGTTGCTTTCCACTCAAATCTTCTTTCCACCAAATCCAAATCCTGTGAGAGAGAGTTGAGTGTTGGGGAGACTATCATTTGAAGCACAAGAGCAAGGAGTTAATCATCAACACACCATTTGTTACTTCTTGGAGAGTGGTGTCTCCTAGATTGGCTAGGTGTCACTTGGGAGCCTCCGACAAGATTGTGGAGTTGAACCAAGGAGTTTGTAAGGGCAAGGAGACCGCCTACTTCGTGAAGATCTACCGCTAGTGAGGCAAGTCCTTCGTGGGTGACGGCCGTGATGGAATAGACAAGGTTGCTTCTTCGTGGACCCTTCGTGGGTGGAGCCCTCCGTGGACTCGCGCAACCGTTACCCTCCGTGGGTTGAAGTCTCCATCAACGTGGATATACAATAGCACCACCTATTGGAACCACGCCAAAAACATCCGTGTCTCCAATTGCGTTTGAATCCTCCAAACCCTTCCCTTTACACTCTTGCAAGTTGCATGCTTTACTTTCCGCTGCTCATATACTCTTTTGCATGCTTGCTTGAATTGTGCGGAGATTGCTTGACTCACTACAAGAAATATGTCAACTTATGACCTTCTGTCAGTGACCCTCGAAGAATTGGTCATAAATTTATGACCATTTCAGACCAATTGGTCAAAAGCTGTTCGGGGGCTCCAAACCCTAAACCATTGCGACCATTTTGGTCAGAAAGGTCGTAATTTCCTCACACGAAAAGGTCATAAAGCAAACAGCGCTAGTCCGCTGCCTTATTTCTAATTGTTAACGACCAATATAGATGGTCATAGCCTTGTAAATTGTGGTGGGTTGCTATGACTAGGCGCCACCTCATCAGTTTTGCCTATGTGGCATGTCCATGTGGCAGTTTTTGCCCTAGGTTGTGAAGCAACCTATATTTCTGTCATTCCCAAAATTCCCAAAAAAATCTCATAAATTCTTTGGGTCATATCTTCGTCAAATATGTAAAAACCTTCCTTGCCTAGTTCAAAAATAATTCAAAAATATTCATTTTCCTATTTTGTTCAGAGTAACAGTTTGTGAAGGAAGTACCACTTTGGCATGTCCAAATAATATCCATTTTCTACAGTGCTTTCCTATGCCCAAATAACCATCCTCCACCAAATGCCAGCTCAATCCATTCATTATTTTGAGCCGAGCTTCAACATTCGTATTTATGTCCAGTGTGGTGGTTTGCAAAGCAAGTACCAGCTAGGCTCCTCCTTTTGAGCTGAAAATTTGTGAAGACGGTCTTCTTAGTAACCGATCATCCTCAGCCAAAACTCACGCCCATTAGCCATGTACATTTCCTGTACCGCTAATCAAACACTTGGCTGCTTATTCATGTTTGAGCATCGATCGGTCTCATCGTGAGAATCTTATGTTGTAATTTTCTTCCTAGCACCTACATGGGGAGTGCCCAACCCACTAGATATGCCTAGGCCACCCAGAACACATGGCAACGCCACGGTCATGCGGTGACCAGGCGGCGGGCATGCGAGCTTACGCGCTCTAGAGTTGGGGCCCTCGGCCACCGTCCAAACCTCGACGTATCGCCACCAAACCATGTATTTATGATTAAATAGGTACTTATGTAACTAGAAATGATTTTTGGAAAAAATAAAGAGCAAACTATGAGGCAACTGCAGTTCAAATTTGACCCGCTTCCAGCTGAATCAACGGGAATTTGTCTTTTTCACCATAGGTGGATAAAAACTTTTTGCACCCAACCATTTTGTCAATTGTGCATTAAATATGGCCTAGTATTTTATAAAATTGATTAGGTCCAATTTTGCAACAAATATATGGTAGGTCCTTCACAAAAAAACCTCCTTTTAGGCACCCGGAAAATGAAAAATGGTTTTTTCGTCCAAAGAAAATGAAAACTTCCTTAGGCAACATTGTTTGCCATTTCAATATGCACCCTTGTGCACAATATGAGATCATTTGAACAAACTATGCCATGAATGTGGCCATAAGATTGATCATTTGGCTTGAAGGCCATTGATCTCCCCACATGATAGCTCGTTTCTGAGAACACTTTTTTAAAATAATTGCCGTATTACAAGTTTGTTATTTTTCCTGGGAACTTGGCCACATATAATGACACAATGCGAAGGTTTCCCAATTTTTTGATTTTTTTGAATTTTTTATGCCCGTTTCAAAATGCGGTCAAAATGGCGGGCTTGACCGTTCCTAGCTGGTGGTTGAATCTTGGAATTTTTTTGGTGTTTCTCTGATTAAATAGATACTTATGTACCTAGAAATGATTTTTGGAAAAAATAAATAGCAAACTATGAGGCAGCTCCAGTTCAAATTTGGCCCGCTTCCAGCTGAATCGGCGGAAATTTGTCTTTTTCACGAGAGGTGGATCAAAACTTTTGACACCCAACCATTTGGTCAATTGTGCATTAAATATGGCCTAGTATTTTAGAAAAATGATTTGGTCCAATTTTGCAACAATTATTTTGGAGGTCCTTCACAAAAAAACCTCCTTTTGGGCACTCGAAAAATGGAAAATAGTTTTTTCGTCCAAAGAAAATGAAAACTTCCTTAGGCAACATTGTTTGCCATTCCAATATGCACCCTTGTGCCATTCCAAATTGATTTGGTCCAATTTTACAACAAATATTTAGTAGGTTCTTCACAAAAAAACCACTTTTGCCATAAGAAAATGATTAAAAATATCTAGAAAGATAAAAAATGCATGCAAATAGATGATCATCCATAAAAATGGGGTCTAACTTGAGTGAAAATTTTAGTTCTGCCGTTTTGCAGAATATTTTGATAGTTGCTTCACAAAATTTCCCTATTTCTAGTACTTAGAAACTATTTTAAATCACTGATTTTCCGAACCAATCAGGGCTCTTCCCACGGATTGATGACATGGCGTCCATCCATCCATCCATCCATCTCTCCATCCCACATCCATCCATCCATCCATCTACAGAAAAAAGAAACAAAAAAGGAAAAGAGATACCCCACGCACCCCCAACCCTAGATCAAACCCCTTCCCCCATCGCACCCCTCCTCCCTCCTCCCTCCTCCCAGTCTCCTCGCCGCTGCCGCCACCTCCTCCTCTCCGTCCCCGGCCCCTCCCGATCCACCTCCTCCCACCCACCGCCGACCTTGTCGTCCTCCTCACCCACCAACGCCGACCTCGTCCCTTCCTCCCCTACCCTAGCGTCGCGCCCTCCCTGCTAGCCCCATAGCTTGCCGTCGGGCCTCCCTCTCCCCTCCTCGCGGCTCCATAGCAGCCAGATCTGCCGCTCTCTGACCCCTCCATCCTCGAGGTCGAATGGATCCGCCCCTCCCGCTATACGAAGCTCGCCGCGACCCCTAGCCCGTGGCTAGGGTTTCGGCTTCGGCGCTGCGTCCATCGACGGCGCGTCTCAGGCGGCTCCTCTCCGTCGCCCATCGTGCCCCCTGGTGCCCTTTGCGCCTCTTGGATGGCGCCCCCACAGCTTTGTGCGCTCGCGCGCGTTGGCTGGACAACGGCGACACCGAACTCCTCCGCCGCCCTCTGCACCAAGTACGACGACGACGGCCGCCCCGACTGCGACTGCCTCCTCTTCGGTACCATGTCTCTCTGCCCTCTACTCTCTCCTCTCTGTTGCGGCCGAAACACAGGCTACCTCCTCTTTTAGTGTGGAACTAGGGGAAGCAGAGAAAGGAAGATTCGATTACTATTCAGTTTATTTGCCGAAATTTGATTGCATCAGCCATGTGTGCCGTGAAATTAGCTCGATCTGAAGATAGTATGAGTAGGCATACTCTGTAGCTCCTAGTGTAGCTAGCTGGACTATGCAGCTATCATGTTGGAATTCAGAACTAGCGATTTCGTAGTTCCAACAAATCAGGGAGTCAATATAAAGCTTAAAGGTGTTCTTATGCATTTAAGCTAGCTTGCTCTCCTTAGTACAGGGACAACCTTGCCTCCAAAATATGTAGTGATAGCTCTACAAACTTGAGAAAAAATAGTTCTCTCAAAGTTCTTCCATTGTCTTTCTGATTTTAAGGATTACAAGCAGTATAGAAAAAATAGCTTTGCCTCCAAAATATGTATTTGAGCTTTCTGATTTTAATATCTAGATGACATGAATCCTAATCTAAGAATTCGGTTTCTAATTTTAAGGAGTATAGAAAAAACTCAAATAAACTTATGATCATCATGGTATTCACTTTGATTTGGTTTCAGCAAACCTGACTTCTCTACGGAAATATTGAGTTAGCTCTGACTGAAGCAACTTGTTGGTTCAGTTTCTTGTATGAAGAACAAATATGACTCCACCTGCTGGTGCTCCCTCTCCCAAGGTACTAAACCCACGCGGCTACCCCCCTTTCAGTTTGACACTTACAACAATGTTGCTTAGTAGGATCTGTAGGTAACCGCGACGCACACACACACACACATACTGATGTGTATTGCTGTTGCATAATGTGGGGTTCTTATTCATTTGATTTCGTCCTCCTGGCAGGCATCTTTCGTACGTTGAATAGCAACGGTGAATTCGAGCGGATGATGGAAGGCCTCAGTTTGGGGCCCAAAAAAGGCGTGGACGAGGCCATTTCTGCAAGGTCTTTCTCGATCAGTTGAAATGTTTGGTTACCCAATGTCTCCCTGAAATATATAATCATGCTTTCATTCTGATTTGTACATCATCCTGGATGGTCTGCCCAAAATATGCTCATAGCTTTTCCGTTAGCCTGCGTTGCAGCTCATTTTGTTTATTTAAAGAACAACCATGTGGCACAGTTGTTCTACTTCTCATAAATTGACAGAAAGGTTCTAGCATGTTTTCATTTGCAAGTCAAACTCGACCTTCTTTTAGTTGAGTGAATATCTTTCAGATATGGAACCTTTTACAGTACATTTCTTTCCTTCTAAATGTGAACTCATGTACATCGACAAGCATTTCACATTTGCTGTAGCACTATGTAATGGTGTACTTCTTTTAGAAATTCTGCTCCTTTTATAAATTCTACATATGGTTTCTCATGTTTCAGCAGTACTTGATTCCCTTTTCAAATTGTTGTTGCCATGTGGTTGTCCTTCCTGTTAGTTCATGTGAAATTTGGATTTTAAGATTATGGCTTAATATGTTGTCTCATGCTGTTGATTTCACTTGTGCAGAATCTATTGGCTAATCTTGACGAGTTTTGCTCTGCTGACCGCCCATGCTACTGCTCTTTGTGGTACGAGTCCTGGGTTTCACATTAGAAGATAATCATGGTTTTGTTGTATCACCATATTTATCTTCTTTACATTTTGGCATACAGTTTATTAGGCTATATCATCATAATCATGGCCCACAAGAAAAAAAGCAGAATTAGAACCCCAGGCCAGTCATGATGCTTTGTTTATGGAGGTGTTGCATATTTGATCAGATTTCCTTACTTGCTTCAGGCATAAGAATAAGCTTATAAGAATAGAATATTAATACTCCGCGAGCTATGAGTAGAATCTCTATTTTCGCGAGTCACCTTTCTTGTATGAATGAGTATCTTGTTTTGACTTGCTGGATAATAAAAGCATTGTACTAGTTGAATTTATGTTATCATTCTAAATAACTTGTCTTTTTTTGAGTGGTCTCTTTATAATATATTGGCTCCAATTTTCTAATTTTTCTTTGCTGATTCATGTAACAGGGTGACTGAGGTTGCATGTTGTTCATGACAGGATCAGGTGCCTAGTTTGTAATGCTATCAAAGGAGCTCCATCGTGAAGAATATATCACAGTTGGTAGAGTAGGGGCTCCATCGTGTAAAGGTTGTAAAGTATAGTATTAGTTACTACAGTTGGTAGTTGGTAGTGCCCTGTGTGTTGGTAGTGCAGGAGGGCCATTCTATTATGTGTTATTTGTAGAGCAGGAGCTCCAGATTCAGCCATTGTATTATGTGTTATTTGTAGAGTAGGAGCTCCATCCCGAATCTGTTGTTATTTGAAGTATTATTATATGTGTTTTCTGTTTGTGCTAACTTAAATACTGCTTATTTATTAACTGCCAAATTGAAATATGAAGAATATGACTGTGACAGCCAGGACCCACTTACTAGAAGCTGACAACTTGGACCCACTTACCACAATTTTAAAACTAGGATAAAAAGGCCATGACCCAATAATAAAAAGGCTGCAATATTGGGCTTGGCCCATGAACACAACCAAAAATTGACAGAAAAAACACAAATAGGCTGAATTGTTGGGCTAGGCCCATGTAAAAAACCGAATTGGACCGGGCTGAATCTTGTGCCACATCAGCTTGCCACGCTGGATGCCTACGTGGCCTGGGGAGGTTGCTAGTGACCAAAACGCCACAGTAGGAATATTTTGGTCGTAAACGTCTTTGACCATTCCAGAAGAAAGGTCGCTATAGTCAGTTTACGACTGCCAGCTTTTGACCTTCTGTTTTTGGTCACAAAAAGGTCGTAAATGGAAATTTGTGACCTTTTAGTGACCAATAGTGGAGGTCACAAGTTGACATATTTCTTGCAGTGACTTGTGCTAAGATAGCTAAAATCTGCCAAGAACTAAAATTGGGAAAAGGCTAGATTTTTATTTGGTCAAGTAGTCTAATCACCCCCCCTCTAGACATACTTCCGATCCTACAGTTGGCCATAATCCGGCCAGGACTCTCCTGACAAAGAGAGAGACCTTAGTGAATTCAGAATATCGCCGAAGGGCGAGTGCTGAAATATGTCCGCGGCGGTGAATTCCATGATCGGCGCCCAATCGGGTTTGATTGGCAGGGGCGCGGGGGGCTCGGAGTCTAGAGAGGAGTCCGGCACCTTGGAGTCACGGGCTTCGCAGGGGATAAGGCTGGTGTTCGGATCGATCGCCGTAGAGATTGCAGCCCCCAAGGCGATGTGCAGCCACCCGTCCTTGATTGGTGCAGTCGGCTCCGAGCTAAGGGTCGGAGCGGACACGGGTGCGGCCTCCAGGGCACTGTTCGGCGGCAGAGCTAGATCATGCCCATCGTGACAGTGCGGTGCGCCTGGCTGCGGCTCGAATCCGTCGAAGATCAAGCCTCGGCGGATGTCAGCCGTGTAGGTCAAGCTTCCAAATCTGACCTGATGGCCAGGGGCGTAGCTTTCAATCTGCTCCAGATGGCCAAGCGAATTAGCCCGCAGTGCAAAGCCAGCGAATACGAAGATCTGTCCAGGGAGAAAAGTCTCACCCTGGACCGCATCGCTGTTGATAATTGGAGGAGCCATCGGGCCTAAAAGTGACGACACATAGGAACTCTCAACGAAAGCACCAATGTCGGTGTCAAAACCGGCGGATCTCGGGTAGGGGGTCCCGAACTGTGCGTCTAGGCGGATGGTAACAGGAGACAAGGGACACGATGTTTTTACCCAGGTTTGGGCCCTCTCGATGGGGGTAAAACCCTACTCCTGCTTGATTAATATTGATGATATGGGTAGTACCAGAGTAGATCTACCACGAGATCAGAGAGGCTAAACCCTACAAGCTAGCCTATGGTATGATTGTTGTTCGTCCTATAGACTAAAACCCTCCGGTTTATATAGACACCGGAGAGGGTTAGGGTTACACAGAGTCGGTTACAACGGAAGGAGATCTACATATCTGTATCGCCAAGCTTGCCTTCCACGCAAAGGAAAGTCCCATCCGGACACGGGACGAAGTCTTCAATCTTGTATCTTCATAGTCCAGGAGTCCGGCCAACAGTTATAGTCCGGTTATCCGGACACCCCCTAATCCAGGACTCCCTCACCCTCCATGATCAATGCCCCCTCCGGCAGGACGCCGGAAAAAGGCCCCAAGATGGGATCTGACGGGTACAGAAGGTTGCGGCGGTGGAATTAGGTTTTTGTGGATGCTTCTGTTGGTTTGGGGGTACGTAGGTATATATAGCTAGGAGGAAGAAGTATGTCGGTGAAGCAACATGGGCCCCACGAGGGTGGAGGGCGTGCCCAGGGGGGTAGGCGCGCCGCCCTGCCTCGTGCTCTCCTGGTTTATTTCTTGACGCAGACTCCAAGTCCTGTGGATCACGTTTGTTTCGAAAATCACGTTCCCGAAGGTTTCATTCCGTTTGGACTCCGTTTGATATTCTTTTTCTGCGAAACTCTAAAATAGGCAAAAAACAACAATTTGGGTTGGGCCTTCGGTTAATAGGTTAGTCCCAAAAATAATATAAAAGTGTATAACAAAGCCCTTTAATCATCCAAAACAGAATATAATATAGCATGAAGCAATACAAAATTATAGATACGTTGGAGACGTACCAAACATCCCCAAGCTTAATTCCGCTCGTAATCTAGTAGGTAAATGAGAAAAACAGAATTTTTGATGCGGAATGCTACTTGGCATAATTTTTTAATGTAACCCTCTTAATTGTGGTATGAATATTCAGATCCGAAAGTTTCAAGATAAAATTTTAATATTGACATAAAAGCAATAATACTTCAAGCATACTAACTAAGCAATTATGTCTTCTCAAAATAACATGGCCAAAGAAAGTTCATCCCTACAAAATCATATAGTTTAGTCATGCTCCATTTTCGTCACACAAGAATGCTCTCATCATGCACAACCCCGATGACAAGCCAAGCAATTGTTTCATACTTTAGTAATCTCAAACTTTTTCAACCTTCTCGCAATACACGAGCGTGTGGCATGGATATAGCACTATGGGTGGAATAGAATATAATGATGGGGGTTATGTGGAGAAGACAAAAAAGGAGAAATTCTCACATCAACGCGGCTAATCAATGGGCTATGGATATGCCCATCGATTGATGTTAATGCAAGGAGTAGGGATTGCCATGCAATGGATGCACTAGAGCTATAAATGCATGAAAGCTCAACAAAAGAAACTAAGTGGATGTGCATCCAGCTTGCTTGCTCACGAAGACCTAGGGCATTTGAGAAAGCCCATTGTTGGAATATACAAGCCAAGTTCTATAATGAAAAATTCCCACTAGTATATGAAAGTGACAAAACAAGAGACTCTCTATCATGAAATCATGGTGCTACTTTGAAGCACAAGTGTGGAAAAAAAGATAGTAGCATTGTCCCTTTTTATGTTATTATTATATTTTTGGGCCTCCCTTTTTTATTTGGCCTTTCTCTTTTTTTATTGAGACAATGCTCTATGAATGATGATCATCAAACTTCTATTTATTTACAACTCAATGATTACAACTCGATACTAGAACAAACTATGACTCTATATGAATGCCTCTACCGGGATAGGCAATGAAACAAGAGTGACATGTATGAAAAATTATGAACGGTGGCTTTGCCACAAATACGATGTCAACTACATGATCATGCAAAGCAATATGAAAATGAATAACGTGTCATGATAAACGGAACGGTGGAAAGTTGCATGGCAATATATCTCGGAATGGCTATGGAAATGCCATAATAGGTAGGTATGGTGGCTGGTTTGAGGAAGATATAAGGAGGTTTATGTGTGATATAGCGTATCATATCACGGGGTTTGGATGCACCGGCGAAGTTTTCATCAATTCTCAATGTGAGAAAGGGCAATGCATGGTACTGAAGAGGCTAGCAATGATGGAAGGGTAAGAGTGTGTATAATCCATGGACTCAACATTAGTCATAAAGAACTCACATACTTATTGCAAAAATCTACAAGTCATCAAAAATAAAGCACTACGAGCATGCTCGTAGGGGGATAGATTGGTAGGAAAAGACCATCGCTCGTCCCCGACCGCCACTCATAAGGAAGACAATCAAAGAACACCTCATGTTTCAAATTTGTTACATAACGTTTACCATACGTTCATGCTACGGGACTTGCAAACTTCAACACAAGTATTTCTCAATTTTACAACTACTCAACTAGCACAACTTTAATATCACTACCTCCATATCTCAAAACAATCATCAAGCATAAAACTTTTCTTAGTATTCAGCACACTCATAAGAAAGTTTTTACTAGTCTTGAATACTTAGCATATTAGGATTAATTTCCCAATTTAAGAAAATTACCATGCTGTTTAAGACTCTCAAAATAATATAAGTGAATCATGAGAGAATAATAGTTTCTATAAAACAAAACCACCACCGTGCTCTAAAAGATATAAGTGAAGCACTAGAGCAAAAACTATATAGCTCAAAAGATATAAGCGAAGCGTATTCTAATAAATTCCGAATCATGTGGGTCTCTCTCAAAAGGTGTGTACAGCAAAGATGATTGTGTTAAACTAAAAATCAAAGACTCAAATCATACAAGACGCTCCAAGAAAAACGCATATCATGTGGTGAATAAAAATATAGCTCCAAGTAAAGTTACCGATGGAAGTAGACGAAAGAGGGGATGCCTTCTGGGGCATCCCCAAGCTTTGGATTTTTGGTGTCCTTAGGTTATCTTGTGGTGCCATGGGAATCCCCAAGCTTAGGCTCTGGCCACTCCTTGTTCCATAATCCATCAAATCTTTTACCCAAAACTTGAAAACTTCACAACACAAAACTTAACAGAAAATCTCGTGAGCTCCGTCAGCGAGAGAAAACAAAACACCACTTCAAGGTACTATAATGAACTCATTCTTTATTTATATTGGTGTTAAACCTACTGTATTCCAACTTCTCTATGATTTATAAACTATTTTAGTAGCCATAGATTCACAACACACGAAAAACATAATCTGTCAAAAACAGAACAGTCTATAGTAATCTGTAACTAAAGCAAACTTATGGAACTCCAAAACATCTACCAAAATAGGACGACCTAGACAATGTTTTATTGATATGATGCAATTGGAATCAATATTTTATCACGTTCTGTGATTTTTAATAATTGTTTTCGTGAACAGAAAGTTTTTGGAATTTTCAGGAAGATCAAATAACTATCATCCAAGAAGATCCTATAGGTTTAACTTGGCACAAACACTAATTAAAACATAAAAACAAATCTAAACAGAGGCTAGATCAAAGATTTATTCCTAAAAATAAGCAAAAAAATAAAAAAAATAAAAATAAAATTGGGTTGCCTCCCAACTAGTGCTATCGTTTAACGCCCCTAGCTAGGCATCTATGATTTTAATGATGCTGACATGAAAGACAAGAATTGAAGCGCAAAGAGACCATCATGAAGCACGTGATAAAAACATCTAAGTCTAACATACTTCCTATGCACAGGCATCTTATAGGCAACCAAATTATCATAGCAAGCAAAAACTAGCATATGCCAGGAAGTGGAAAGAAACAATAGCAATCTCAACATAACGAGAGGTAATTTTGTAACATGAAAATTTCTACAACCATATTTTCCTCTCTAATAATAATTACATGTGGGATCGTAAGCAAATTCAACAAAATAGCTATCACATAAAATATTTTCAACACGGTCCACATGCATGCGAAGCTGACACTCTTCCAAAATAGTGGTATTAACATTAACTAAAGTCATGACCTCTCCAAACCCACTTTTATCAAAAATACCATAAGATTGAACATTCTCCAAATATGTGGGATCTAAAGTTAACACTCTTCCAATCCCACTTTCAATAGTATTGCAAAAACTATTATCAATCTCATATTCATCATGGGGCTTAAATAAATTTTCAAGATCATAAGAAGAATCACCCCAATCATGATCATTACAACAAATAGTAGTCATAGCAAAACTAGCATCCCCAAGCTTAGGGTTTTGCATATCATTAACACAACTGACATCAAGATAATTTATAATAACATCATTGCAATCATGCTTTTCATCGAAGGAGCTATAAAGTATGGGTGCAATAGCAACGATTTCATGCTTAACATAAGGAACTATAGCAAATTCATCTTCATAAATATTGGCATCATGGACACAAGAATAGCAAGCATCATGTTCATCAAGGGATATTTCAATCAAATCATCGGAATCATCATTATCTATAGATTCATGCATATCATTATTTTCTTCCAACAGACATTCTCTCAATAAATTCTTTGACATAGACATTATGAGCATAGTTTTCATAGCAGTATTTAAGTATGTCAAAATTTTCAGATTCGTAGAGAGTAATATGATACTTTTCAATCAAAGAAGCAACTTCATAAGCACCCTTAAAAGCAACAAATTCTTCAATTTGTTCAATATCATAGTAACTATAAACACGCTTTGCATAAGAAGATAAGATTTCATTATCATTAAACTCACATAGGTAGGGAAGGTGTTTTTTAGGGTTCTTAGAGCAACAAGTAAAATCACAAATTTCACAAAAGATTCCAAGCATAACATAGCAATCTGTTTATTTGACCCCATAAGAGTTTCCCTTTTTCAGACAAACGGTGACGCACAAGATGAGGATGCTCATCTAAAGATTTCCCATCAACTAGGCTAGTTGGGGTTTCAGCACGAGCGCATAAGGATCAAAGATGATCCAAGTAGAACACTTTAAGTGGATCCATATCAATAGATTTTTAGCAAGTAAAGATGCAAGCAAATAGAAGGCACATGGTAACACAATATTGAACGGAGGAAGGGCGAATAACACGGCAAAGGTGAAGTGGGGGAGAGGAAAACGAGAGGCAAATGGCAAATAATGTAATGCGAGGGATAAGGGTTTGTGATGGGTACTTGGTATGTCTTGACTTTTGTGTAGACTCCCCGGCAACGGTGCCAGAAATCCTTCTTGCTACCTCTTGAGCACTGCGTTGGTTTTCCCTTGAAGAGGAAAGGGTGATGCAGTAAAGTAGCGTAAGTATTTCCCTCAGTTTTTGAGAACCAAGGTATCAATCCAGTAGGAGGCCACGCTCAAGTCCCTTGCACCTACACAAACAAATAAAAACCTCGCAACCAACGCAATAAAGGGGTTGTCAATCCCTTCACGGTCACTTACGAAAGTGAGATCTAATAGATATGATATGATAATATTTTTGGTATTTTTATAATAAAGATGCAAAGTAAAATAAAAGGCAATAAAAATAGCCAAGTGTTAGAAGATTAATATGATGGAAAATAGACCCGGGGGCCATAGGTTTCACTAGTGGTTTCTCTCAAGAGCATAAGTATTATGGTGGGTGAACAAATTACTGTTGAGCAGTTGATAGAATTGAGCATAGTTATGAGAATATCTAGGTATGATCATGTATATAGGCATCACGTCCGTGACAAGTAGACCGACTCCTGCCTGCATGTACTACTATTACTCCATACATCGACCACTATCCAGCATGCATCTAGAGTATTAAGTTCAAAAGAACAGAGTAATGCTTTAAGTAAGATGGCATGATGTAGAGGGATAAACTCATGCAATATGATATAAACCCCATCTTGTTATCCTCGATGGCAACAATACAATACGTGCCTTGGTGCCCCTGCTGTCACTAGGAAAGGACACCACAAGATTGAACCCAAAGCGAAGCACTTATCCCATTGCAAGAAAGATCAATCTAGTAGGCCAAACCAAACTGATAATTCGAAGAGACTTGCAAAGATAACCAATCATACATAAAATAATTCAGAGAAGATTCAAATATTGTTCATAGATAAACTTGATCATAAACTCAAAATTCATCAGTCTCAACAAACACACCGCAACAGAAGATTACATCGAATGGATCTCCACGAGAATCGTGGAGAACTTTGTATTGAGATCCAAAGAGAGAGAAGAAGCCATCTAGCTAATAATTATGGACCCGAAGGTCTAAGGTAAACTACTCACACATCATCGGAGAGGCTATGGTGTTGATTTAGAAGCCCTCCGTGATCAATGCCCCCTCCGACAGGATGCCGCAAAAGGCCCCAAGATGGGATCTCACCGGTACAGAAGGTTGCGGTGGTGGAATTAGGTTTTCGTGGATGCTTCTCTTGGTTTGGGGGTACGTAGGTATATATAGGAGGAAGAAGTACGTCAGTGGAGCAACGTGGGCCCCACGAGGGTGGAGGGTGCGCCCAGGGGGGTAGGTGCGCCCCCTGCCTCGGGCTCTCCTGGTTGATTTCTTGATGTAGACTCCAAGTCCTCTGGATCACATTTGTTCCGAAAATCACGTTCCCGAAGGTTTCATTCCGTTTGGACTCCATTTGATATTCTTTTTCTGCGAAACTCTGAAATAGGCAAAAAAAACAGTAATTTGGGCTGGGCCTTCGGTTAATAGGTTAGTCACAAAAATAATATAAAAGTGTATAAAAAGCCCGTTAATCATCCAAAACAGAATATAATATAGCATGAAGCAATAAAAAATTATAGATACGTTGGAGACGTATCAGGCAGGAGCACGAGGCACGACCAATGCTGGTTTGGGCGTCTGGAGCTAGAAGACCAGAGGTTGAAGAAGCACTACGGTCATTGGATGGACATCGTACGGTCAGTGGAGCTAGAATCGTGCATATTGACTAAGTTGACAAAGCCCTCCGTCCCCGGCAACTTAGTAGGCCCACAAGTCAGCCTGCTACTATACTGGGTCCCAGGTAGCAGGGGGAGTATTCATTTTGTTGTGTGTAATAAGGAGGCACTTCCTTGCGTGCGAAGATATAGCTGGTGGGTTCAAGCAATCAGCGGCGGTAATGTTTTTTTCACGAAATACAGAGGTCCTTTCGGTGGGTCCTAGATGTCAGGTGGAGGAATCATTATTTTGCATGTAATGAGGTGGCATTTCCTTGCGTGCGGCCATGGACCCAGCTGTCAGCCTCTCCATACAGTCCACTTCAGATGCATGTCAGTCATTGACCACGTTGACCAGGCCGCGCCGAGAGCACCAGGGCGGTGGACGATGGGGAGGCCTAGCAAGGGAACGACACGGAGGCAGGGAAGACTCGGCAGTTGTTTCCCACGCAGAGGGGAGTACGACTGTACGAGGGTTTACTGGTTCATCTGCCGTCGCTGGAGAATAACAGCAGGTGTGGGTGAGTAGAGGGATGGCTAGGCCAGCGATGGGAGTACGGTGGGGCGGTGAGGCCTGCGCGGCAGCACAGCCAACCGTGGGGAGGAGGGAGCGAGCAGTCCCGCCGGTGCTTGTTTGAGCGGCTGGAGCAGGAAGAGCAGAGATTGAAGAAGCACGACGGCCATTGGATGGAAAGCCAACAGTCATTGCTTGTGTGTCAAGCTTCAAATATGTGGAAAACAGCATACAATCCATTTGCCATTATTTCTAATAATTTACAGCCAATTTGCTAATTCTTAAGGTTTTTTGGAGCCCATATTCTTTTTTTAGCATTACAACCCATATTGTGGCCACGGTTAAAAAATTATACGAAATTTTGCATATTTCGGTGCGGTCCGAACTGTTTTTAATCCCGAAATTTTGAGTCACATTCAAACTGATTTTGAAAATAAATGTATATCAATATAAAATCTAACAAATTTTCCACGCATAAAAATCAATGCAATTTAAAATCTCATAATGAAAAAAAGAAATTCGAAACTAATCGCTAGTTTGATGTGTTTTAAAAATGTACAACCCATTTCTCATTCCTGATAGGCCATTTTCTCGGCCAGCCGAATGAAGCTATCCTCATCTTGAAAGATTTGCAGCCCAACAGGCCTGACAAAGCGACTTACTTGGCAAATCACAAAAAAACTTGGCGGTGGCCGTGGACCCAGCTGCAGCCGTGGACCCAGCTGTCAGCCTCTCCACGTACAGTACTCTTCAGACGGAATTCGGTTGTTGACCACATTGACCAGGCTGCGCCGAGAGCACCAAGGCGGACGAGGCGAGGCCTAGGAAGGGGACGACGCGGAGCCGGGGAAGATGCGGCAGTGGATGCCCACGCGGAGAGGAGTACGAGGGTTCACTGGTTTGGCTGTGGTGTGAGGCTGCCATCGCCGCAGAATAACAGGGGGTGTGGGTGAGTGGAGGGATGGCCTGGCCAGCGGTAGAGTAGTATGGGGGCGGTGAGGCCTCCGCGGCAGCACAGCCGGCCATGGGAGGCAGGAGCAGGCGGCACGACTAGCGCTGCTTTGGGCGGTTGGAGCAAGAAGACCAGGTTGAAGAAGCACTATGGACAGACATCGTACAGTCACTAGAGCTAGAATCGTACATATTGACTAAGTTGACAAAGCCCTCTGTCCCCGTCAACTTAGTAGGCCCACAAGTCAGCCACCCACTATGGTGGGTCCCAGCTAGCAGGGGGTATTCATTTTTTTTGTGCGTCATAAGAAGGCACTTCCTTGCGTGTGAAGATATAGCTGGTAGGCCTGATCTGTCAGCGGGGGGAATGTTTTTTCCGCGAAATACAGAAGCCCTTCCCGTGGGTCCTAGCTGTCAGGTGGAGGAATCATAATTTTGCGCGTAATAATGAGGCATTTCCTTGCGTGCGACCGTGGACCCAGCTGTCAGCCTCTCCACGTATAGTCCACTTCCGATGGATGTCGTTCATTGACCACGTTGACCAGGCTGCGCCGAGAGCACCAGGGCGGTGGACGACGGCGAGGCCTAGGAAGTGAACGACACGAAGCCAGGGAAGACTCGGCAGTTGTTTCCCACGTGGAGGAGTACGAGGGTTTACTGGTTCGTCTGCCGTCCCCGGAGAATAACAGTAGGTGTGGGTGAGTAGAGGGATGGCTAGGCCAGCGATGGGAGTATGATGGGACGATGAGGCCTGCGCGGCAGCATAGCTGGCCGCGGGAGGAGGGATCAGGCAGTCCCGCCGGTGCTTGTTTGAGCGGCTAGAGCATGAAAAGCAGAGATTGAAGAAGCACGACAGCCGTTGGATGGACATCCAACAGTTAGTGCTCTTGTGTGCATTATTTCTAATAATGTACAACCCATTTGCCGATTCTTAAGAAATGTTTTCGAGCCCATCTTATTTTTGTTAGCATTACACCCCATATTGTGGCCACGGTTAAAAAGTATACGAATTTTTTGCATATTTCGGTGCGGTCAACTGTTTTTAATCCCGAAATATCGATACACATTCAAACTATTTTGAAAAATAGATTATATAAATATAAAATCCAAATAATTGTCCACGCATAAAAATCAATGGAATTTAAAATCTTGTAATGAAAAAAATTGAAACTAATTCCCGGTTTGATGTGTTTTAAAAATGTACAACCCATTTATGGGCAAACTGAATGAAACTCTCCTCATCTTGAAAGATTTGCAGCCCAGCAGGGTTGATAAAGCAAGTAGGCCTCGTTTGGGTATTTCTTTAAAAAATAGAACTGGGCTAGCCATTTTCAGCAAGAAAAAAACACAACTGGGCTCATGATGTGGTAAACATAAATAAAACCCTGGCTAGACGGGCCATAGCCCCCGCACAACCCCAATGTTACCCTGATCCGTCATTAAAACTAGTATAAATAACAACTGCTTGTTCCTAACAAAACTGCGCGACCTGCTGGGTCCCTGGTGTCAGCCGCTCGTAGTGTAATTCGCTCGTTTATTGACTACGTTGACAATGGCGTGAGCCCCAGATGTCCAACCATTAGGAGGAACCATATTTTTGGGCTTGTAATATAGAGGCACTTGCTTGCGTACTGCCATGACGCTGGTGGGTCCCAACTGTCATCCTCTCCACGTACAGTCATCTCCTTGCTCCTCTCGATTGTTGACGATGTTGACAACGCAAGAGGGCGGCGCACTGCGCACGGCGAGTGAACCAAGGCCGCAAGGCGGAGGATGACGGCGAGGCCTCAGACGGAATGAATAGGAGCAGTGGAAGATGCGTCGGTCCAGTCGCATGTGGAGGGGAGTATGAGGGTTGACTGGTTCGGGTGCGGGTGAGTGTTGGGGCTGACTATTGGGGAACGTAGTAATTTTGAAACATTTCCTACGCACACACAAGATCATGGTGATGTATAGCAACGAGAGGGGAGAGTGTTGTCTTCGTACCCTTGTAGACTGAAAGCGGAAGCGTTAGCATAATGCGGTTGATGCAGTCGTACGTCTTCACGATCCGACTAATCAAGTACCGAACGTACGGCACCTCCGAGTTCAGCACACGTTCAGCCCGATGACGTCCCTCAAACTCCGATCCAGCCGAGTGTTTAGGGAGAGTTTCGTCAGCACGACGGCATGGTGACGATGTTGACATTCTACCGACGCAGGGCTTCGCCTAAGCACCGCTATAGTATTATCGAGGTGGACTATGGTGGAGGGGGGCACCGCACACGGCTAAGAGATCAATGATCAATTGTTGTGTGTACGGGGTGCCCCTGCCCCCGTATATAAAGGAGCAAGGGGGGTGCGGCCGGCCAGGGAGAGGGCGCAGGACTCCTCCCCCTTTCCTATTTGGATTAGGACTTGGGAGGGGGAAGGAGTGGAGGAGAAGAAGGAAAGGGGGGGCGCCGCCCGCCTCTCCTTGTCCTATTCGGACTAGGGGGGAGGGGCGCGCGACCCAGCCCTAGCCACCTCTCCTCTCTTCCACCTAGGCCCATTAAGGCCCATTAAGTCCCCGAGGGGTTCCGGTAACCCCTCGGTACTCCAGTAAAATCACTATTTCACTCGGAAGACTTTCGATATCCAAACATAGGCTTCCAATATATCAATCTTCATGTCTCGACCATTTCGAGAGTCCTCGTCATGTTCGTGATCACATCCGGGACTCCGAACAACCTTCGGTACATCAAAACATATAAAATCATAATATAACTGTCAATGTAACGTTAAGCTTGCGGACCCTACAGGTTCGAGAACTATGTAGACATGACCGAGACACGTCTCCGGTCAATAACCAATCGCGGAACCTGGATGCTCATATTGGCTCCCACATATTCTTCAAAGATCTTTATCGGTCAAACCGCATAACAACATACGTTGTTCCCTTTGTCATCGGTATGTTACTTGCCCGAGATTCGATCGTCGGTATCTCAATACCTAATTCCGTAATACATCATCCCGCAACTAACTCATTAGTTGTAATGCTTGCAAGGCTTAAGTGATGTGCATTACCGAGAGGGCCTAGAGATACCTCTCCGACAATCGGAGTGACAAATCCTAATCTCGAAATACGCCAACCCAACAAGTACCTTCGGAGACACCTGTAGAGCACCTTTATAATCACCAAGTTACGTTGTGATGTTTGGTAGCACACAAAGTGTTCCTCCAGTAAACGGGAGTTGCATAATCTCATAGTCATAGAATCATGTATAAGTCATGAAGAAAGCAATAGCAACATACTATACGATCGTGTGAGAAGGTCTCATCGTAGTCAATCCCTTGAACTTGTCAAAAACCTTTCGCAACAAGTCGACTTCTTGAAGATTCATTTATTCTCAATTACCGTCAGCGTCAGTCTTCTTCTTGAAGATTCATTTATTCTCAATTGCTTGCCGATCATCGGGCAAGTCAACCAAAGTCCACACTTTGTTCTCATACATGGATCCCATCTCAGATTTCATGGATTCAAGCCATTTTGCTGAATCTGGGCTCACCATCGCTTCTTCATAGTTTGTAGGTTCATCATGATCTAGTAGCATGACTTCTAGAATAGGATTACCGTACCACTCTGGTGTGGATCTTACTCTTGTTGATCTATGAGGTTCAGTAACAACTTGATCTGAAGTTCCATGATCATCATCATTAACTTCCTCACTAATTGGTGTAGGTGTCACAGAAACCGGTTTCTGTGATGAACTATTTTCCAAACAGGGAGCAGGTACAGTTACCTCATCAAGTTCTACTTTCCTCCCACTCACTTCTTTCGAGAGAAACTCCTTCTCTAGAAAGGATCCATTCTTAGAAACGAATGTCTTGCCTTCGGATCTGTGATAGAAGGTGTACCCAACAGTCTCCTTTGGGTATCCTATTGTCGGTGTACTAGAGTAGGGGTACCCTAGTATCCCGAACTTGTGCACGGGCAGTCGCAGCGTCCCGCGGCAAGGCTTGCCGGGTGACCGCCAAGGCCCTCTGTGGCTCCTTTTGAGCCATTCAAGAACAAAGTATTTAAGCCAAGAAGGCAAGTCCCCGGCAAGAGGAGCTTGCCGGGAAGGCCGCTCGAGGCACAAGACCCCGGCAAGAGGAGCTTGCTGGGAAGGCCAACCAGAGCATCTCAAGGAACTTACAGCGACGCGCCACGCGTCCCGGTGGGACCCGGCGAGCGACAAGCTCCCGGACGCGGCAAGACAACGGCCGCCGCAAGGCATTTGCCACGGCAAGCAGCCACTATGTACCTGCGCTCCAGCTCACCCACTTACGTGTCGCTCTGGGACCCTTCCAGGCGTACGTGGCGGGAGGCTGTGCAGCCAGGGGTACACTGTGGCATGCAGCGCTGACAAGATCGCCATCGTGGCAAGCGGTGGCGCCCCTGACGGTCCCTTTTCTGCACCGTCTGGGCGACGTAGATAGGCATTTAATGCCCTTGTCCCCTGCCGTCAGGGTTAGGTATGACTCACTGTGTAGGTAGCTGTACCTACCGCAGCACCTTTCCATTTTTACCCCTGCCTACGTTGCCACCTGTTGGAGACCCCCTGAGCATATAAAAGGAGGCCCATGCACAATGTAGGGGAGGATGGTCCCCAGGAGGACGAATAGTAGAACACTCCCTCTCGGTCTCGTTAGCTGCTGGTGTGTACTGTAGCACCCAGCGCTCCCAAGCAAGAACTCAATACAATCCACAAAGCAGCAGTAGGAGTATTATCTCTCCGGAGAGCTCCGAAGCTGGGTAAAACCCCTCGCGTGCCTCGCCTCGATCCTCTCTTTGCGCGGCCTCCGCCCCCCGCCGAACCGAGAAGGGGCTCCGTCCCCATAGGTGCTGGAGGAGCCAGATTTCCCCGGCACCCACATACTTGTGGCACTGCCGCCTTGGTCACATTGGTGTCAAATGCATGAAGAAACTCCATGCAGATGGACTTTTGAAGTCTCTTGATTATGAATCATTTTACACGTGCGAACCATGCCTCATGGCCAAAATGATCAAGACTCCATTCTCTAGAACAATTGAGCGAGCAACCAACTTATTGGAAATCATACATAGTGATGTGTGTGGTCCAATGAGCGTTGAGGCTTGTCGGGGATATACCCCGCGGTGTAAACCGGCCGGAAGTTAAACCGGCCGGACTTGGCAATATTCGTCTGGTGACCCGCCCAGACCTGGCGGTTTACCAGCAACCCGTCGGGACGTTGTAACTCACTGGTAACCCGACGGACGGGTCAGAGGAGCGACAAGACCAGGTGGCCCGTCTGGCGGTTCAGGAAGGCCGGTTCAACGATCGTGGGCCGGTTTAAGAGGAAAGGAATATTGGCCTTACAAGGAGTTAAAGCCAGGACTTGTATCCGGTTTGTATTAGAGATAGACTAGACCTAATCCTAATAGGACTCCACATGTAAACCGCCCCTTCAACATATATAAGGAGGGGCAGGGCTCCCAAAGAGGGACGGGTCACAGGTTAGAAGTTAGAAGCTACAAGCTGCAAGCAATCAATAATCCCTAGGGCTAGACACAAAGAGCCGGTTTACGGCGTCTCCCTTGGGATGATAATGAGACCTAGCCTCAAACAGCATGTAGGGTTATTACCGGATGATGTTTCCCGGGGCCCGAAGCTGTCTAAACCCTTGTCTTGCGTGTTGATCCGCCCTGCGTCTCTCATCCCACTCAACCCCTCTCAAGCTACCACATAGGTGCGTTGGCCTCGCGACTAAGTCCTGACACTAAGGACATCTGCCGTGACAAATCCACGACAGTTGGCGCCCACCGTGGGGCTTGCGCACAGTGGTGTTGAGTTCTTGGAGGGATCTTTCTCAGGGTTTCGAGAAGATCGCGATTGGTCAGATGAAGAAAAGATGGTTTGATGATCAGAGTCATGATTAAATTTGGAGTTTACAGTGCAAAGTTTCGAGATCAAGAGGATAAGGGTTCTATTGTTTGAGTCGTCAGACGTGACAAGATCCGTTTAAACCGCAGCTGCGCCAAATCCGAGATGGAAGGGGTTAATCTATTGTACGTATACGGAGAAACCAATCCAAGGTTACAGCCGAATCCGCCGAAGTTCCCATACTCTTTCTCGCCTCCACATATATGCTTCAAGTCCCGAGGAGACTACCAACTATTACGCAAATTTTGGTACAGCCTACTGCCCCTGTGATATTAAAAGATTTTGCTGCCGCCGATTCCAACAACTCATCATCAACCGAGAAATAGTACTATAATGCTACTGCTCCTCACGTGGTGGTCAAGGCTGATTCACAAGATTAAATTTTTGTCTCCTGTTGCACTATACGCGATGCTAGTACTAATTCAGTACAGACCAGATTTTTGAGTTTTCAAAACACTGCCTACTATCGGAAACATCAATGCAAGATTCCAGTGTGCAAACGATTGAACGAGTCGGTCAAACCAACTACGACCCGGATTCATGTTGCCTTCAAGCCAGCTCCGCCTCTGGCCCGTTGACCGCCGCGTGTTGAAGGGGCCAGTGTCCGTCGTCGTTACTGAACCGGCCACTGCTATGCCGAGTCAACGCCAAAGCCTCGCCTTGGCTTTGTTCCTCAGCCGTGGTGCCACTGTGCCACATCAGTCTGCTTCCGCCGTGGATTTTTGAGCCGCCAACCTCTGCTACCGCGACCCGACAGCAGCATCGTCTCCTTGCCGGGCTTCGCTGCCGTGGACCGCCTCTGTCACGGTCGCCCCGGAGCCGCATCGCACCGCCCCTACCGGAGCTCCGCCGCTGAGCCACCTCGGCCGAGCGGCTTTGCCCGGACATCGTCGCGCTACCTCTATTGATTTCTGCTGCCGGGTCAAGCCGGCACTGCCACCGCGAGCTGAGTCGGACCACGTTCTGAGCCGCCCGTAGGCAGAGTTGTCGCCTCCGCAAAGCCACTCGGGTCTGCCAGCTCATTGCGCCGGCCTCTGCCTGAGCTGCCTCGCTTATGGAGACCCGCCTCATGAAAAAAAAAGAGAAAAACAGCACACGGCCCGGAGTCAGATCTGACATGAGCTCGGTTTTCACGATCGAGCCGCCCTTGTGGTCTGCTTCGGCCATCGGCTTATGCGGGGACAGAAAGAAAGGAAAAAGGCCTGGTTGGAGTGTGAGCCGGTTGAAAAAGTTATCTACGGGTGCTACTTATGGATCCACAGTCGTCCGGACAAAAACAGGACAATTGTTCACCTCAGATGAGGTGTTATACTATGGGTATGGAACGCACTGGCAATGTTCTTGTACCGGTGTTTCGTCCGTGCCATACTACCCAGTGAACAAACGTGTGCAAGTCGCCGTATTTGTGACCCGGTTTACAACAACTAACCGGGACCGTGCCCGCGATTGACTCGCCGTCCGAATGGCTTACTGCGCTTGTGATTGATTTTTCCGTCTGCACCGTTTGCAATGCCGCGGCTAACTGTACCTATCGGCTGATTTTTTATGGTCGCCTTGTTATAACAACCGGATCGACCTCCGACAAACCCCAGGTGCTATTTACCTTATTTTCAAAGCACATATTAATTCATTCGAGCGCAACTACTCTGCTCTACGGTGTTTTTTATATGCAGGGTAACCATTTACTACACAAGTGGCATTATACCGCGGATACGGACCACATCGGCTTACAACGCCGTGGCCATCTCTCGCGACCGCACCGGCTTAAAACACCGTGGCCGTCTCTCGCGACCGCGCCGGTTTACAACGAGGAAGACAATTTGCCCGTTTGCACCGGCTTACAATGCCACGGCCGACTCACCCGTCCGCACCGGTTTACCACACCGCGGCCGGTTCACCCGTGATTGATTTCAGCTTCATACAGTTATCATTAACTTCATGACGGGTTATTTCCGGCCCAAATGAATCAGGTGATATCCATCTAAATCTATTTTTTGACATATATTGTTTTTGTAAAGAGAACAATTACGTTGGTTTTGCATATTTTTATATGCAGGATAATTATTCGCCACAACATTGGTGTTACACCATGCATATGGAGCGTGCACCGACATCATTATATACTGGCTTTTGACCATTCCACACTGCTAACGGACGCGCGCAAACCGCCGGTGGTCCGGTTTACGTCAACGCGCGGCCGGTTCTCCATCTGCGCCGGCTTACAACACCTAAGTTTCACTATGAGGATCATCAAATCCGCGGTGGATATTTTTTAGCTAACATATCAGGTGAAAACCATCCACTGTATTTTCATGTTACATATTGCTTTCTTTAAAAAAGAGCAATTACTCTGGCTTGCAAATTTTCCAATGCAGGACAAATTGTCTATTGCAAAAAGGGATTATTAAAACGCTGAGCTATTGGATAACCCGTGCCGGTTTATATCGCGATCCTGTACGCGTCAACTCGTCAGGACCATGCGAATTACCCAATAGCGCGTGCACAGGCTGCCATCTCCCGCAGTCCGGTCCACATCAACATACCGGGCCGCACCTGTCTGCATTGAGCTATTTATTGAGTATGAACAAGTCACAGCTTGGGTAGCCCGGTTTTCTCTCAGATTGGAGGAAAATTATCATCAACCGCCATCTGCACTGGATGGATCAATGGGCAGGCGCACAAGTCACCGCCGCTACAGTTTGGCTAACTACAAATCACCAGTTGGAAGGAACCATTGGCCGAGTTGCTGGCACGGTTCATACGGGATCATTTACAACCCGCCACAGTCACCTCAGCCTTCTGTGGATTCACATCGTGTTATCAACACCAATGATATACAAGTTATGCCGGTTTATATCACGGTCGAATATGGAGAATCTCAAGCCAACTCCTCGAGTCACCATGAGACTCGGGGGCTAGGATGACATGACTCAGCAAATCTTGCCAGTTTCAGCCGGTTTAAGAACCCGAGGACGATGGAGGGAAAGATAACCCGATCCCGGAGGCTACTGTTATGTTGATGAAAATTTAAAGGCCGTCAGAAAATTTCCGGCTTAGAAAGTATATGACAGTTACAAAATCCCGACTCAATGAAGAAGTTTCGGATCATCAGAAAGGATTCCGGTTTGAAACCTGGCTGAAGGGAAGTCAGTGTCACTGAAGCTCTCAAATATCCGGTTTACAATCCGGTTCAAAAGAAATCTATTCTCCCACAAAGCTTTGAAGCTCTCAAATCCGGTTTAACAATGTCCGGTTCAAAAAGGAATTAACTTCTCGCAAGTTCGAGTTTAAAGGCCGTCAGGAATTTTCCGGCTGAAAATGAAGATTCCGGTTTAAAATACGGTTCAAGGGAAAGATGTCTCCCACAACGCTTTGAAGCTCTTAGTATCCGGTTCAAGATCCCGGTTCAAGAAGAATTTATCTCTTGCAAAAAGGTTAAAAATTACTGAAGAGGACCTGCTGCCATGATGCGCGGTTCAAACATGGGGCTTCCTGTTCAAACATAGGCCGTATTCGAACCAAAGAGAACATAGCTATCCTTACAAAGTCAGTTGGGGACCTAGTCGACTTGAATCGTAGCTACACCTCCCGGGGGCTTGGTCATGTCTTGACGACGGTAATGCCTTCTGGCTGGCACATTTGCCACTAAGTCAGTTGGGGACCTAATCGACTTGAACCGTAGTTACACCTTATGGGAGCTCGGTCATGTCTTGATGATGGTAATGCCTTCTGATCGGCTTTTTAGCCAATAAGTCATTTGGGGGCTTGGTCGTGTCCGAACCAATGCAATGCCACTTGATCGGCCCTAGGCCACTGAGTCACTTGGGGGCTTGGTCGAATCCGAACCAATGCAATGCCACTTGGCCGGCGTAATGCCATGAGTCTTTTGGGGACCTGGCCGACTGGCACCATCGCTACGCCTTCGGGGAGCTTGGTTGCGTCTGACCATGGTAACACCATCTGACCAGCTCAGTAGAGCCTTTCTTTTTGCAAATGGTTTTATCATTGCCTTTGCTTGAAATTTTGTTTTTATAAGTATTTCTTTTGTTGCGATTTTAAACCGACAATTCTTGAACCGGTTCGATTGTCAAATTATAAATTGGCGGAACACGGTCCATTCTTAGACCGGAGATTATCTGCCCGGTTTGATTTTCTGTTACCATCCTATTATGGAGTAAACCGGTATTTATCAATCCGGCTCGGCTTTCAACTACAAGTTGTGAGTACATGATCAAGTTATAATCCGGAGATTATCTGCCCGGTCTGGTTTGACTACAAGTCACCAGTATTATATATTGTTAAACCGGTGTTTATCACAGCCCGGTACGTTTTTATCATAAACCGGCACAATATGGAAGGAGGTATCATTACTCAAGATTGGGGTTATCACTCTTACTGCAAAAAGTTGGTAAACCGACGATATCACAGGTATGATATATTTCATATTTGATTATTCTTAAGCGCAGCCTTGGTTATAAACCTGGGTTATATGTTGGGCATTATGACCCGTCCAGTGGTAAACCACCAGGACACTTTAAACTTGTTGTATGCAGAAACAGGTTGAATAAAGCATGATTATAAATCACCGGTGTTTATTAAACCGGCCTGGCTTTAAGACGATAAGTTGCCAGTATCTGATGAGAAATTATCCGGTGTTTATTAAACCGGCCTGGCTTTAAGACGATAAGTCGCCGGTATGATGATAAATTATCCAGTGTTTAGTAAACCGGTCTGGCTTTGGACTATAAGTTGCCAGTATATATTTGGATTGCGCCATTGGAATCATGCGCTTATAAATTATTGGATTATATTATTCAAATAGCCAAACTTGGCTGAATTTTTATTATGATATTGGATGAATAAGGTTTTCATACCAGATTATATTATCTTGAATAGCCAACATGGCTGGATTTTTATTATGGTCATTAATATTATGATTAAGGTTTTCAAAGTCGCTTTAGCGCAATGGTTATCATTTTCTACAATTGAAGGAATAGTCCCGAGTCGCTGCAGGCTTACAACCCGGCACTTGGGGGCTACATTATTCAAAATTGAGATTACATCAAATATGCAAGTCTCATGTTGCTGCAAGCATGCACCATGACACTTGGGGGCTAATGCAAGGTCATTTTTGCTCATCTTATTGAGACCCGACTCATCACATTGTAATGAGCTGGCCCTTGGGGCTACCAATTGCTCCTGTCAACTATTCAAGGTACAAAGCTTTTTATCTATTATATGGAAGGGTCTACTGCTCAGTTGGTAAAGCACAAGGCTCTTAACCTTGCGGGCGTGGATTCAAGCCCCACGATGAGGGGTTACATCATATGATGTTATTTTCATAGAAGTATATATCAAAGTCCCAGCTCAATATTATCTAACTAAGCCGGCCCTTGGGGGCTACACATTGCTGTTCAAAAGTTTACAAGATTATATTTACAAAGTCCCTGCTGATTATTACATGATGACCCGGCCCTTGGGGGCTACATTGGTTGAAGTTTTATGGGCATCAGTCAATTACAAGTCCCAGGTTGCTGCAAGCATGACAACCCGGCACTTGGGGGCTACAGGCAACAATCATAATCCGGGGTCATCAGTTTTTATAACCCGGCCATTTGGCAATGTTAAACCGGCAAGTTTTCAAGACCGGGATCATCTTCAAACCGGCTGAATATCAGATGAATATTTCAAGACCAATATTTCTTAAACCGGCGTTTTGGAAGCCGATTCAAGTGGATTATTCTTTACAATATTTTTCTATGAAAAACCAATGTCAGCAATTTGAGTATGAAGCTGGTTATTGATCCGGATTTTTCTAGAAGGAGGGAATAACAAAGACTTAAGGATGATCAGTGCCGGTTTACAAAAATTCTTAACCCGGAGTGCAACCTGTCAAATTTGTTCTTATGTTTATTTGCAGCATAAGTTTACCATGGATAAATCCAAGCTAAACTTGGGGGCTAATGTCGGGGATATACCCCGCGGTGTAAACCGGCCGGAAGTTAAACCGACCGGACTTGGCAATATTTGTCTGGTGACCCGCCCAGACCTGGCGGTTTACCAGCAACCCGTCGGGACTTGGCAACTCACTGGTAACCCGACGGACGGGTCAGAGGAGCGACAAGACCAGGTGGCCCGTCTGGTGGTTCAGGAAGGCCGGTTCAACGATCGTGGGCCGGTTTAAGAGGAAAGGAATATTGGCCTTACAAGGAGTTAAAGCCAGGACTTGTATCCGGTTTGTATTAGAGATAGACTAGACCTAATCCTAATAGGACTCCACATGTAAACCGCCCCTTCAACATATATAAGGAGGGGCAGGGCTCCCCAAAGAGGGACGGGTCACAGGTTAGAAGTTAGAAGCTACAAGCTGCAAGCAATCAATAATCCCTAGGGCTAGACACAAAGAGCCGGTTTACGGCGTCTCCCTTGGGATGATAATGAGACCTAGCCTCAAACAGCATGTAGGGTTATTACCGGATGATGTTTCCCGGGGCCCGAAGCTGTCTAAACCCTTGTCTTGCGTGTTGATCCGCCCTGCGTCTCTCATCCCACTCAACCCCTCTCAAGCTACCACATAGGTGCGTTGGCCTCGCGACTAAGTCCTGACACTAAGGACATCTGCCGTGACAAATCCACGACAAGGCTCGCGGTGGCTATCATTATGTTCTCACCCTCACTTATGACTTAAGTAGATATGGGTATGTCTACTTAATGAAGCACAAGTCTGAGACCTTCGAAAAGTTCAAGGAATTCCAGAGTGAGGTAGAGAATCAACGTGACAGGAAAATAAAGTTCCTATGATCAGATCGTGGAAGGGAATATTTGAGTCACGAATTTGGCACGCACTTAAGGAAATGTGGAATTGTTTTCACAACTCACGCCGCCTGGAACACCTCAGTGTAATGGTGTGTCCGAACATCGTAATCGCACTCTATTGGATATGGTGCGATCTATGATGTCTCTTACCGATCTACCGCTGTCATTTTGGGGTTATGCTTTAGAGACTGCCGCATTCACTTTAAATAGGGCTCCGTCGAAATCCGTTGAGACGACACCGTATGAATTATGGTTTGGGAAGAAACCTAAGTTGTCGTTTCTGAAAGTTTGGGGATGCGATGCTTATGTCAAGAAACTTCAACCTGAAAAGCTCGAACCCAAGTCGGAAAAATGCGTCTTCATAGGATACCCTTAGGAAACTATCGGGTATACCTTCTACCTCAGATCCGAAGGCAAGATCTTTGTTGCCAAGAATGGATCCTTTCTAGAGAGAGAGTTTCTCTCGAAAGAAGTAAGTGGGAGGAAAGTAGAACTTGATGAGGTACTGCCTCTTGAACCGGAAAGTAGCGCAGCTCAGGAAGATGTTTCTATGGTGCCTGCACCGACTAGAGAGGAAGTTAATGATGGTGATCACGAAACTTCGGATCAAGTTGCTACTGGACTTCGTAGGTCCACAAGGACACGTTCCGCACCAGAGTGGTACGGCAACCCTGTCCTAGAAATCATGTTGTTAGACGATGGTGAACCTTCAAACTATGAAGAAGCGATGGGGGGCCCGGATGCCAACAAATGGCTTGAAGCCATGAAATCCGAGATAGGATCCATGTATGAAAACGAAGTCTGGACTTTGACAGGCTTGCCCGATGATCAGCAAGCCATAGAGAATAAATGGATCTTTAAGAAGAAGACTGATGCGGATGGTAATGTGACCATCTATAAGGCTCGACTTGTCGCTAAGGGTTATTGACAAGTTCAAGGGGTTGACTACGATGAGACCTTCTCACCCGTAGCGAAGCTGAAGTCCATCCGAATCATATTAGCGATTAACGCATTCTATGATTATGAGATATGGCAAATGGACGTCAAAACGGCATTCCTTAATGGTTTCCTTAAGGAAGAATTGTATATGATGCAGCCGGAAGGTTTTGTCGATCGTAAGAATGCTGACAAGGTATGCAAGCTCCAACGCTCAATTTATGGGCTGGTGCAAGCATCTCGGAGTTGGAACATTTGCTTTGATGAGATGATCAAAGCGTTTGAGTTTACACAGACTTATGGAAAAGCCTGCGTTTACAAGAAAGTGAGTGGGAGCTCTGTAGCATTTCTCATATTATATGTGGATGACATACTATTGATGGAAATGATATAGAACTTTTGGAAATCATAAAGGCCTACTTGAATAAGTGTTTTTCAATGAACGACCTTGGAGAAGATGCTTACATATTAGGCATCAAGATTTATAGAGATAGGTCGAGACGCCTCATTGGTCTTTCACAAGGCACATACCTTGACAATATATTGAAGAAGTTCAATATGGATCAGTCCAAGAAGGGGTTCTTGCCTGTATTGCAAGGTGTGAGATTGAGCACAGCTCAATGCCCGACCTCAGCAGGAGATAGAGAAAAGACGAGTGTCATCCCCTATGCCTCAGCCATAGGGTCTATTATGTATGCCATGCTGTGTACCAGACCTGATGTGAACCTTGCCGTAAGTTTGGTAGGAAGGTACCAAAGTAAACCCGGCATGGAACACTAGACAGCGGTCAAGAATATCCTGAAGTACCTAAAAAGGACTAAGGATATGTTTCTCATTTATGGAGGTGACGAAGAGCTCGTCGTAAAGGGTTGCGTTGATGCTAGCTTCGACACAGATCTGGATGACTCCAAGTCACAATCTGGATATGTGTACATTCTGAATGGAGGGGCAGTCAGCTGGTGCAGTTGCAAGCAAAGCATCGTGGCGGGATCTACATGTGAAGCGGAGTACATTGCAGCCTCGGAGGCGGCACAAGAAGCTGTCTGGATGAAGGAGTTCCTCACCGACCTAGGAGTTATTCCCAATGCGTTGGGCCCAATGACTCTCTTATGTGACAACACTGGAGCTATTGCCCTTGCCAAGGAGCCCAGGTTTCACAAGAAGACCAGGCATATCAAGCGTCGCTTCAACTCCATTCGTGAATATATTCAAGATGGAGACATAGATATTTGTAAAGTGCATACAGATCCGAATGTCGCAGATCCGTTGACTAAACCTCTTCCACAAGGAAAACATGATCAATACCAGAACTCTATGGGTGTTCGATTCATCACAATGTAACTAGATTATTGACTCTAGTGCAAGTGGGACACTGTTGGAAGTATGCCCTAGAGGCAATAATAAATTGGTTATTATTATATTTCCTTGTTCATGATAATTGTCTATTGTTCATGCTATAATTGTATTAATCGGACACCGTAATACTTGTGTGAATACATAGATTGTAATATGTACCAAGTAAGCCTATAGTTGACTAGCTCGTTGATCAATAGATGGTCATGGTTTCCTGACCATGGACATTGGATGTCGTTGATAACGGGATCACATCATTAGGAGAATTGTGTGATGGACAAGACCCAATCTTAAGCGTAGCACAAGATCGTGTAGTTCGTTTGCGAAAGCTTTTCTAATGTCAAGTATCATTTCCATAGACCATGAGATTATGCAACTCCCGGATACCGTAGGAATGCTTTGGGTGTACCAAACTGAAGGAAATATGCCCTAGATGCAATAATAAAGTTATTATTTATTTCCTTATTTCATGATAAATGTTTATTATTCATGCTAGAATTGTATTAACCGGAAACATGATACATGTGTGAATACATAGACAAACAGAGTGTCACTAGTATGCCTCTACTTGACTAGCTCATTGATCAAAGATGATTATGTTTCCTAGCCATAGACATGAGTTGTCATTTGATTAACGGGATCACATCATTAGGAGAATGATGTGATTGACTTGACCCATTCCATTAGCTTAGCACCCGATCGTTTATTATGTTGCTATTGCTTTCTTCATGACTTATACATGTTCCTATGACTATGAGATTATGGAACTCCCATTTTCCGGAGGATCACTTTGTGTGCTACCAAACGTCACAACGTAACTGGTTGATTACAAAGGAGCTCTACAGGTGTCTCCGAAGGTACATGTTGGGTTGAAGTATTCGAGATTAGGATTTGTCACTCCGATTGTCGGAGAGGTATCTCTGAGCCCTCTCGGTAATGCACATCACATAAGCCTTGCAAGCATTGCAACAAATGAGTTAGTTTTGAGATGATGTATTACGGAACGAGTAAAGAGACTTGCCGGTAACGAGATTGAACTAGGTATTGAGATACCGACGATCGAATCTCGGGCAAGTAACATACCGATGACAAAGGGAACAACGTATGTCGTTATGCGGTTTGACCGATAAACATCTTCGTAGAATATGTGGGAGCCAATATGAGCATCCAGGTTGCGCTATTGTTTATTGAACGGATACGTGTCTCGGTCATGTCCATATAGTTCCCGAACCCGTAGGGCCCGCACGCTTAAAGTTTCGATGACAGTTATATTATGAGTTTATGAGTTTTGATGTACCGAAAGAGTTCGAAGTCCCGGATGAGATCGGATACATGATGAGGAGTCTCGAAATGGTCGAGACGTAAGGATTGATATATTGGACGACTATATTCGGACATCGGAAAGGTTCTGAGTGATTCGGGTATTTTTCGGAGTACCGGAGAGTTACGGGAATACGTATTGGGCCTTATTGGGCCATACGGGAAAGAAGGAAAAGGGCCTCAAGGGTGGCCGAACCCCTCCCCTTGGTCTGGTCCGAATTGGACTAGGGAAGGGTGGCGCCCCCTTCCTTCCTTGTCCTTTTCCCTTCCTCTTTTCCGATTCCATATGGGAGGTGGAATCCTACTAGGACTAGGGAGTCCTAGTAGGACTCCACACTTGGCGCGCCCCCTCCTAGGGCCGGCCTCCTCCTCCCTTGCTCCTTTATATACGGGGGCACGGGGCACCCCAAAGACACAACAATTGATCATTGATCTCTTAGCTGTGTGCGGTGCCCCCCTCCACCACAATCGTCGATAATATTGTAGCGGTGCTTAGAAGAAGCCCTGCGACGGTAGAACATCAAGATCGTCACCACGCCATCGTGTTGATAGAACTCATCCCTGACACTTTGCTGGATCAGAGTCCAGGGATCGTCATCGAGCTGAACGTGTGCTAGAACTCGGAGGTGCCGTAGTTTCGGTGCTTGATCGGTCGGGCCGTGAAGACGTACGACTACATCAACCGCTTTGTTATAACGCTTATGCTTTTGGTCTACAAGGGTACGTGGACAACACTCTCCCCCCTCTTTGCTATGCATCACCATGATCCTGCGTGTGCGTAGGAATTTTTTTGAAATTACTACATTCCCCTATAGTGGCATCCGAGCCAGGTTTTATGCGTAGATGTCATATGCACGAGTAGAACAAAAGTCAGTTGTGGGCGATATAAGTTATACTGCTTACCAGCATGTCATACTTTGGTTCGGCGGTATTGTTGGATGAAGCGGCCCGGACCGACATTACGCGTACGCTTACGCGAGACTGGTTCTACCGATGTGCTTTGCACACAGGTGGCTGGCGGGTGTTAGTTTCTCCAACTTTAGTTGAACCGAGTGTGGCTACGCCCGGTCCTTGCAAAGTGAAAGTGCGTTATATCGACTAGAGGGGGGTGAATAGGCAATTTTTATGAAATTCTTCACTGAGGAATTTGCTAGTGAGGAAATTCCTTAGTGAAGAACTACTAGCAGCGGAATAAGTACTCAGATGAAAACAAAGCAGAACACAAGCATGGTCATCATGATGAAATGAAGACAAGCACTGAGTACGGAAAGCGTAATCACAGGATAACACAAGATGAAGACAAACAGACTGAAGAATTTGAACTAAGGAAATTGAGAAAGTCTTCAGTCAAAGTCTTCAAACACAGATATGATAAACAAGCAACACAATACTGAGGAAATGAAAGAGTTGAGGAAATGGAACCAGTAAGCTTGGTGAAGACAATGATTTGGTAGACCAATTCCAACTGCTGTCTCAGTTGTACATCTGGTTGGAGCGGCTGAGTATTTCAACTCGAGGACACATAGTCCCGGACACCCAGTCTTGAGCACGCAGCTCGGGACACCCAGTCCTCACCGTATTCTCCTTGAACTAAGGACACACAGTCCTCGTCCAATCACTCGTGGTAAGTCTTCAGGTGACTTCCAAACCTTGACAAACTCGGTCACTCGGCGATCCACAATTCCTCTTGGATGCTCTAGACCATGACGCCTAACCGTCTATAAGAAGCACAGTCTTCAAAGGTAACAAGCGTCCGATCCATGCAGGATCAATCTCTTCAGTGATGCTCAATCACTTTGGGTTTGTAGGTGTTTGGGTTTGGGTTTTGATTTTCCTCACTTGATGATTTTCGCTCAAAGTCCCCGGAGGATGGGTTGCTCTCAAATGACAAGTGTCAGTTTCTCTCGGAGCAGCCAACCAGCTAGTGGTTGTAGGGGGCGGCTATTTATAGCCTAGGGAGCAGCCCGACATGATAAGACATAAATGCCATTCAATGATATGACCGTTGCATGGATAAGATATTTTGGGACAGCTGGCGCATAGCACAGCAACGGTCGGAAATTTGAGGTAGAAATTCCTCAGGTCTATCATGTTCCTCACTGTGTAGGCCATCCGCACTGGCGAATTCCTAACTCCTCAGCCAGAACAAAGTCCTCAGTGACCATAAGAACTGCGTCTCTGTCACTGAAGAAATTGACTGAACTGTCTGAGATTTCCAATGGCTTCACTCGAAGGGATTGGTAGGTGTAGGATTTGAGTTGAGCATCAAATGGAAAATTTTCCTTAGTATTTCCCCGACCCCCTTTAACAGTACAGTGTTTCCTTTGACTCAAGAAAGAGAAAATGAAACTACGAAAACAAAAGTCTTCACGCTTCATGTTCCTCGAATGAATACCAAGTCTTCAAGGTCACACCAATTTCTTCACTTTCAAAGTCTTCAGAAAGTCTTTGGTGTATCAAAGTCTTCAGTCAAAGAACTTCATTTTTAGCGGTGGACTTTCACTGTAAGTATCAAACTCCTCATAGACTTATAGACCTATGTACACTCATAAACACATTAGATCCTTAACCTATAAGCGTTCAGTACACCAAAATCACTCAGGGGCACTAGATGCACTTACACAAAGGTTAAAACAGCACCAACTTGACAAACTATCGTTGTGGTTTTGATGCGTAGGTAAGAACGGTTCTTGCTAAAGCCCGTAGCAGCCACGTAAAACTTGCAACAAAAAAGTAGAGGATGTCTAACTTGTTTTTGCAGGGCATGTTGTGATGTGATATGGTCAAGACATGATGCTAAATTTTATTGTATGAGATGATCATGTTTTGTAACCGGGTTATCGGCAACTGGCAGGAGCCATATGGTTGTCGCTTTATTGTATGCAATGCAATCGCCCTGTAATGCTTTACTTTATCACTAAGCGGTAGCGATAGTCATAGAAGCATAAGATTGGCGAGACGACAACGATGCTACGATGGAGATCAAGGTGTCGCGACGGTGACGATGGTGATCATGACGTTGCTTCGGAGATGGAGATCACAAGCACAAGATGATGATGGCCATATCATATCACTTATATTGATTGCATGTGATGTTTATCTTTTATGCATATTATCTTGCTTTGATTGACGGTAGCATTATAAGATGATCCCTCACTAAATTATCAAAGTATAAGTGTTCTCCCTGAGTATGCACCATTGCGAAAGTTCTTCGTGCTGAGACACCACGTGATGATCGGGTGTGATAGGCTCTACGTTAAGATACAACAGGTGCAAAACAGTTGTACACGCGGAATACTCAAGTTAAACTTGACGAGCCTAGCATATAACAGATATGGCCTCGGAACACGGAGACTGAAAGGTCGAGCGTGAATCATATAGTAGATATGATCAACATAGTGATGTTCACCATTGAAACTACTCCATCTCACGTGATGATCGGACATGGTGTAGTTGATATGGATCACGTGATCACTTAGAAGGATTAGAGGGATGTCTATCTAAGTGGGAGTTCTTAAGTAATATGATTAATTGAACTTTAATTTAGAATGAACTTAGTCCTGGTAGTATTAGCATATCTATGTTGTAGATCAATAGCTCGCGTTTAGCTCCCCTATTTTATTTTTGATATGATCCTAGAGAAAACTGAGTTGAAAAATGTTAGTAGCAATGATGCGGATTGGATCCGTGATCTGAGGACTATCCTCATTGCTGCACAGAAGAATTATGTCCTTGATGCATCGCTAGGTGACAGACCTATTGCAGGAGCAGATGCAAACGTTATGAACGTTTTGCTAGCTCAATATGATGACTACTTGACAGCTTAGTGCACCATGCTTAACGGCTTAGAATCGGGACTTCAAAGATGTTTTGAACGTCATGGACCATATGAGATGTTCCAGGAGTTGAAGTTAATATTTCAAGCAAATACCTGAGTTGAGAGATATGAAGTCTGTAACAAGTTCTATAGCTAAAAGATGGAGGAGAATAGCTCAAGCAGTGAGCATGTGCTCAGATTGTCTGGGTACTACAATCGCTTGAATCAAGTGGGAGTTAATCTTCCAGATAAAATAGTGATTAACAGAATTCTCTAGTCACCATCACCAAGTTAGTAGAACTTCGTGATGAACTATAATATGCAAGGGAGAACGGAAACGATTCCCAAGCTCTTCGTGATGCTAAAATCGACGAAGGTAGAAATCAAGAAAAACATCAAGTGTTGATGGTTGACAAAACCACTAGTTTCAAGAAAAGGGCAAAGGGAAGAAGGGGAACTTCAAGAAGAACGGCAAGCAAGTTGCTGCTCAAGTGAAGAAGCCCAAGTCTGGTCCTAAGCATGAGACTAAGTGCTTCTACTGCAAAGGGACTGGTCACTGGAAGTGGAATTGCCCCAAGTATTTGGCGGATAAGAAGGATGGCAAAGTGAACAAAGGTATATTTGATATACAGATTAATGATATGTATTTTACTAGTGTTCATAGCAACCCCTCGGTATTTTATACTGGTTCAGTTGCTAAGAGTAGTAACTCGAAACGGGAGTTGCAGAATGAACAGAGACTAGTTAAGGGTGAAGTGATGATGTGTGTTGGAAGTGGTTCCAAGATTGATATGATCATCATCGCACGCTCCCTATACTTTCGGGATTAATGTTGAACCTAAATAAGTGTTATTTGGTGTTTGCGTTGAGCATGAATATGATTTGATCATGTTTATTGCAATACGGTTATTCATTTAAGTAAGAGAATATTGTTGTTCTGTTTACATGAATAAAACCTTATATGGTTACACACCCAATGAAAATGGTTCGTTGGATCTCGATCGTAGTGATACACATATTCATAATATTGAAACCAAAAGATGCAAAGTTAATAATGATAGTGCAACTTATTTGTGGCACTGTCGTTTAGGTCATATTGGTGTAAAGCGCATGTAGAAACTCCATGCTGATGAGCGGAGAAATGTGTCTTCATAGGATACCCAAAGAGTCAGTTGGGTACACCTTCTATCACAGATCCGAAGGCAAGACATTCGTTCTAAGAATGGATCCTTTCTAGAGAAGGAGTTTCTCTCGAAAGAAGTGAGTGGGAGGAAAGTAGAACTTGATGAGGTAACTGTACCTGCTCCCTTATTGGAAAGTTGTTCATGACAGAAATTTGTTCCTGTGACTCCTACACCAATTAGTGAGGAAGCTAATGATGATGATCATGTAACTTCAGATCAATTTACTACCGAACCTCGTAGGTTAACTAGAGTGAGATCTGCACCTGCGTGGTACGGTAAACATGTTCTGGAGGTCATGTTACTTGACCATGACGAACCTGCGAACTATGAGGAAGCGATGATGAGCCCAGATTCCGGGAAATGACTTGAGGCCATGAAATCTGAGATGGGATCCATGTATAAGAACAAAGTATGGACATTGATTGACTTGCCCGATGATCGGCGAGCCATTGAGATTAAATGGATCTTCAAGAGGAAGACGAATGCTGATAGTAGTGTTACTATCTACAAAGCTAGAATTGTCGCAAAAGGTTTCGACAAGTTCAAGGTGTCGGGGAAATCTGACTCCGCGAGCACCTATGGGGACGGAGCCCCTTCTTGGTTCGGCGGGGGGCGGAGGTCGCGTGAAGAGCAGATCGAGGCGAGGCACACGAGCGGTTTTACCCAGCTTCGGAGCTCTCCGGAGAGATAATACTCCTACTGCTGCTTTGTGGTTTGTATTGAGTTCTTGCTCGGGAGTGCTGGGTGCTACAGTACACACAAGCAGCTAACGAGACCGAGCGTGGATGTTCTTGTCCCCCCTTCTACATTGTGCATGGGCCGCCTTTTATATGATCAAGGGGTCTCCAACAGGTGGCAACGTAGGCAAGGGCAAAAATGGAAAGGTGCTGTGGTAGGTACAGCTACCTACACAGTGTATCCTACCTAACTCTGACGGCAGGGGACAAGGGCATTAAATGCCTATCTACGTCGCCCGAACAGTGCAGAAAAGGGACCGTTAGGGACGCCACCGCTCGCCACGATGGCGATCTTGTCAGCGCCGCTTGCCACAGTGCACCCCTGGCTGCACAGCCTCCCGCCACGTATGCCTGGAAGGGTCTCAGAGCAACACGTGGGTGGGTGAGCTGGAGCGCAGGTACAGAGTGGTTGCTTGCCGCGGCAAACGCCTTGCCGCGGTTGTTGTCTTGTCGCGTTCGGGAGCTTGTCGCTCGCCGGGTCTTGCCGGGACGCGTGGCGCGTCGCGACAAGTTCCTTGAGATGCCTTGGTTGGCCTCCCCGGCAAGCTCGTCTTGCCGGGGTCTTGTGTCTTGAGTGGCCTTTCTGGCAAGCTCCTCTTGCCGGGGTCTTGTCTTCTTGGCTTAAATACTTTGTTCTTGAATGGCTCCAAAGGAACCACGGGGGTCCTTGGCGGTCACCCGGCAAGCCTTGCCTCGGGGCGCTGCGACTGCCCGTGCACAAGTTCGGGATACTAGGGTACCCCTACTCTAGTACACCGACAGGAGCCCCTGGGCCCGGGCCATACATGGTGCCGAGCGCTGTTGGGCTAGGCCCAAAACAGGGCACGGGCACGCGCGGCCTTGGTCACGTCGCACCTTACTCCGCATCCACCGCGCCCTCCCCGAACGGCACGCATCAATTGCGGCGTCGTGGGAGAGGTCATGGGTAGTTTCTTTAATCAGAGAGGCGAAACGTCCGCCCCCTCCCAGCAGGGAAAACAGGGGCAGTTCGCGCCTTCCTCATAAACGGAGGGAGGCGTGGAGGCGTGGTCTTCGAGGCGTCCACTCCCCACGATCACGGGGTGGGGAGAGGTCACCTCATCCGTCGCCTTGGTTCTGTACGCCTGCCACGCGGCCTCCATGCGCTTGGGGTGGCGAACGGTGGAGGCGGGAAACTGGGCCGTCACGGGTCGAGGCAGCGGGTCGGGCCCAGTTCCCTGCCCCTTCTGTGTCTTGATTGGCTGAGCGGGGCGGCCGAGCCCCCACCCTGTTCCTTTATAAGGAGCGGGAGTGGGGCGACGGAAGCCTGTATTCTTTCATCTCCTCTTTCCTTTAGCTTCTGCTCCCCTCTCTCCCATTCGCCATGGAGAAAGGGAACCCTGGTCCTTCAACGGTGGCGACGAGTGTTGCCGCTAGACAACGCGTCCCTCCTTCTCCTGCACCCGTGGTGGAAGAGCCAGCCGCAAGGGGAAGAGGGAGGGGGCGAGGCCGCGGGCGAGGTCGAGGGCGAGGCCGAGGCGCTCGGGGAAGAGGTGGACGGGCCAGCTCGCCGGCCTCGCCTCCGCCAGCGGTTCCTCTTCCCGTGGCGGACCATATCGGGGACGACCCTTGCGAGTGCTTCGTCAGGCTGCGTCGGCCGCCTCGTCATCGCCTTCGTCTCCCGACTCCATTTTAGAGCGAGATGGAGTTGGATCCGTCCGAGACCTTGAGGTTGCACATGAGAGGCTGTGGAATCAGCGGTACGCGAGTCCGCGTTGACTTCCCGGCCCCTAATGTGATGTATCTTGGTCGAGGGTGGAAGACGTTCGCCCGTATCCACAGCTTGACGGGGGGGCTCACCCTCCATTTTAAGCTGATGGAGGGCGGTCTCCTCTCCGTCAAGGTCTTCGGGTGCTTCGGGACTCGGGCAAGGTGTTGCGTGGAGAGCTCCTCTGATAGCGAAGACTCCTCCTCGGGCGAGAGCGACGAGGAGGACAGCGGCAGCGATGATGAGGGTAACGGGCGGCAGGATGACGGGTCCGACTAGGTGTCGGGCGCCGCTCCGTGCGGCACCGGCGACCCCATCATCCGTGTCGCCGGCTCTTTGAGCTTCTCGGGGTCGTCTCCTTGGGCGACTGGCGCAGGGAGGCTGCGGAAGAGGAAGAGGGCAGGCGGCAAGGCCGTCAACTCGGAGTACGAGGGCACGACGCCCTCGATAGCATGCTGATGTCCTGCCGCCTCGTCTTCGAGCTCTGCCTCCGGCGCCGCCATCACCATGCCGCCGAGACGTTCTCTTGGTGTCTTCTGGCACCTGTAGCTCGCCTAGGCGCCCCTTTTGCCCTTTTCGCCTCCTTGACCTGCCTCCTGAAGAGAGGGACAAGAAAGGGATTCCGGGCACCTTATCTCTTTTTAATTTGTAAGCCCCCGGGCCTTAGCTGCATTTAAAGCTTGTAATCCCATCATTCATGTTTTTCATTCTCTATGAACTGTAACTGAGTGGAATGCTTTTTTATGAAAAGGGGATGCTTGCCGGGTCACTTGTCTTGTGGGTGGAACCCACGTCAAGGAGCGAATCCTTTATATCTTTAAGATAGACACTTCTTTTCCCGGCAGTAGGCCCTGCCTTCTTCCCACGTCGCTCGACCTTTCTCACGCTTTTGGCGGAGGCAGGGATGAGGCGGGTTCAGGCTCCTCGTTTCGTTCCTTTGCTGCCGCGACTACGACCAAACCTGGCCCCAGGAACGAGCCCTAGGGCCTAAAGGTAGGGGAGTACGACAGCTTTTAGGAAGAAACGAGGTTTCACATACCTGAGTCCATAAGAGAATGCATGATAAGGGATGAAAAACTTATCTGAGATTGCAGCCCCCGGCAACTCTGGTTTGCCGTGGGTGAATCCTTGTACTTGCAGCCCCCGGCAACACTGGCTTGCCGGGACTGGCTTGCCGGGGTCCAGATGCTGGTCCGTCCTCCTTCTCTTTTTCGTCCTCAAGTGGTCCGGCCAGGATATGCGAGCCCTGCGAACCAAGGGAAACGAAAGAACGGCAAAAGGACGCACACCCAACCTCTAAGCTAGGGGTTAGCCGCTACTAAGCACTATCAACCCTTACCAAGGACGAGACTCGACTCAGCATGCATGCTATAACTTAGGGCGCCAGCGCTTCACTTATGCTCAGGGTCTGCGCCTGGCTTTGTACAAAGGATTACATGCAACAGCGGCAAGACTTGTACAAAAGGGTGGTTGCCCGAATAGGGTTCGGCAACCGCGCCATATGGGTAAAACTTACGAAGATGCTCGATGTTCCAGGAGTTGCTCACCGGAATGCCATCTTCAGTCTCAAGGCGGACAGTGGCAGACCTAGTGACTCGTTTCACCCGATAAGGGCCTTCCCACTTCGGCGTCAACTTGTTGGAATTCTTGGCGGAATGAACGCGCCGAAGAACAAGGTCGCCTTCCTCGAGACTTCTGGTGTTAAATTTGCGGCTATGGTAGCGGCACAAAGCTTGCTGGTAGCGAGCAGCTCGTACCGCAGCCTGAAGACGCTCTTCCTCAAGGAGCAGCGCGTCATCTTGTCGCAGCTGCTCTTGCTCAAGCTCATCATAAGAGAGCACTCGAGGTGACCCGTATACGAGTTCTGTGGGGATAACTGCCTCTGCTCCATAGACTAGAGCGAAAGGTGTCTAGCCAGTGGCTCGATTTGGCGTCGTCCTGATCGACCAAAGAACCACCGGCAGCTCCTCGATCCAGTTTCTTCCGCACTTGTGCAGCCTGTCGAAAGTCCTGGTCTTGAGTCCACGCAACACTTCAGCATTTGCCCTCTCCGCTTGACCGTTGCTCCTGGGGTGAGCAACAGAAGCGAAGCAGACCTTGGCGCCAAGATCTTGGACGTACTGCATGAAGGTGCGACTCGTGAATTGCGTACCATTGTCGGTGATGATCCTGTTAGGGATCCCGAAGCGGCAAACAATCGACCTGAAGAACTTGACTGCTGACTGTGCTGTCACCTTCCTCACTTCTTCCACTTCCTGCCACTTTGTGAACTTGTCGATTGCGACGTACAAGTACTCAAAGCCCCCGACTGCTCGGGGGAAGGGGTCGAGGATGTCGAGCCCCCAGACCAAAGCATGAGCTGGCTGGTGTGTCTGCTTGGAATGGAACTGGCACGCTTCACACTTGGTTACTTGTGCAGTTGCATCCTGGAGGGCTGTTGGCCAAAAGAAACCTTGCCGGAAAGCTTTGCCGGCAAGTGCTCTTGCGCCAATGTGGTGACCACAAATGCCTCCATGTATCTCTGCCAACAGCTTCTGTCCATCTTCCCGGTGAATACACTTCAATTTCACACCGTTGAGTCTTCTTCTGTACAGTGCGTTGTCGACAAACTGGTACATACTTGACTGTAGGGCTACTCTTTCCGCTTCTTCTTGCTCCTCGGGAAGTTCTCCTGTCTGAAGGAAACGGACGATCTGCTGTGCCCATGCTGGAGCTTGCGGCTCGACAACAAGGACTAAAGGCATATCTGCTGCTGCGGGAACATCCGCTTCTACGGCGAGAACTTGCGGCTCAGCCGGAGCTTGACGTTCCCCGGCAAGCTTGCCGGAGCAAAACTTGTCGGGAGCGTCTGCTTCAACGAAACAAACCCTGGGGCTTGTCGGAGCAGACTGCTCCTCAGCACTCGTGGCGTTGATCTTGGGGACCTTCTTGGCGGCGGCTTCGGGAAGCTCTGCCAGAAAATAGTCACCAGAAATCAACTTCCTCTTCTTGCTCTGTCGAGTTGATGGCATCACAGACGGTTGAGTCAGCTTGAGCACAAAGATCCCTGGTTCCACAGATAACTTAAGTGCTGCGCATTTGATAGGCCATCAGCAATGTCGTTGTGAGCTCTTGGAACATGTTCCATCTGTAGGCCGACAAAGTGCTCTTCTAGCTTCCTCACTTCATCAACGTAAGCTTCCATCAACGGACTCTGATAATTCTTGTTCACTTGGCGGACGACAAGCTGCGAGTCACCCCTGACAATAAGCTGTTTGATCCCAAGGTCTGCCGCGATCCTGAGACCGGCAAGCAATCCTTCATACTCTGCAGTATTATTTGTTGCTTGCTCCTTGGGAAAGTGCATCTGGACTACGTACTTGAGGTGCTCTCCGGTGGGTGCGGCAAGCAGCACGCCAGCACCGGCGCCTTGCAGCGAAAAGGCACCATCAAAGTACATCAGCCACTCTTTGCTTGCTTCCTTGACAGGGATGCTCCTTTCTGGAATTTCTTCGTCGGGCGTTGGCGTCCACTCTGCTATGAATTCAGCCAATGCTCTGCTTTGGATAGTTGAAGTGCTCTTAAACTTGAGGCCAAAGCTTGACAGTTCCAGTGCCCACTCAACAATCCTGCCTGTTGCTTCTGGATTCTGCAGTATCCTCTTCAGCGGAAAGCGAGTGAAACCTATTATCGCATGTGCTTGGAAGTAATGGCGCAGCTTTCTCGAGGCCATGAGAAGGCCGAAAAGCAACTTCTGCACACCAGAGTACCTTGACCTAGCCCCCTGGAGAAGTGAACTGACAAAGTAGACTGGGCGCTGCACCATTTTCTTCTGTATCTCCTCTGGCGCCTGCGCAGATCCATTCTTGCCGGGACCAGAGCTTGTCGGGGAAGCCCCCTGCTAGTCGCTGGATGCGCTCGTCGTGGTTGCTGGCTCATCATCTGCCTCCCTCTCCGCTACTAACGCAACACTAACCACTTGATTGGTTGCCGCCAGATACAGCAGCAACTTCTCTTGTGGCTTAGGTGCGACAAGTATTGGAGTGGAGGACAGGTATCTCTTCAAGTCCTGCAGCGCAGCCTCCGCTTCTGGAGTCCATTTCATTGGACCTGCCTTTTTCAAAATTTTGAAAAACGGCAGGGCGCGCTCAGCAGACTTAGAGATAAACCTGCTGAGAGCCGCCACGCACCCGGCAAGTTTGCGTACATCCTTGACGCGCTTCGGTGCTTCGATCTGCTCAATGGCCTTAATCTTGTCGGGATTGGCTTCAATTCCCCGCTGAGACACGAAGAACCCGAGAATCTTGCCGGAAGGGACTCCAAACACGCACTTCTCGGGGTTGAGCTTGAGGCTGATCTTGCGCAGATTTGCAAAAGTCTCTTCTAGATCTTGAATCAAAGTTGACTTGTCCCTGCTCTTGACCACTATATCATCCATGTAGGCTTCCACATTTCTGTGTATTTGCGGTTCAAAAGCAGTATGGACTACCCTTGCAAATGTTGAACCAGCATTCTTCAAACCGAAAGGCATCCGTATGAAACAGTATGTGCCACATGGAGTGATGAATGCGGTTTTCTCCTCATCTTCTTCTGCCATGAAGATCTGATGATATCCTGAGTATGCGTCAAGAAATGAAAGCAAGTCACATCCGGCCATGGAGTCAACAATCTGGTCGATGCGCGGCAAGGGAAATGGGTCTTTGGGACAAGCTTTATTGACATCGGTAAAGTCGATACAAAGCCTCCATTTCCCGTTTGCCTTGCGCACGACTACAAGATTGGCCAACCACGTAGGATGGAGCACTCCTCTGACAAGGCCTGCTGCTTCCAACTTCTTGATCTCTTCAGCAATGAATTCTTGGCGCTCCACTGCTTGCTTCCTGACTTTCTGCTTGACGGGCCGCGCATGAGGACAGACGGCAAGGTGGTGCTCAATTACTTTCCTGGGAACACCGGGGATGTCAGACGGTTGCCACGCAAACACATCGACGTTCGCCCACAGGAAAGCAATGAGCGCGCTTTCCTATTTAGGGTCGAGAGTGGCACTGATGGTGAAAGTACCACCAGTGTCGTCATCCTTGGCGGACACCTTCTTGGTTGCTGGCGGAGCTGCCATTGCCTTCTTACACTTTCCGGTGGAGCTTGATGGTGCGTCCTCGATGGTAGCGCAGCACTCCGAAGAGGTGCGCTTGCCGGAGTGGGCCTCAGAACTCTTGCCGGGCTTGGTCTTCTTCTTCCCCCCGGGAGCTTCAGCGGCAAGTGTCTCGCGATCCGTTGCGGCTGCTGCTTCCCGGTAGATCTTGTCGGCACAGATAAGAGCATCTTTCTTGTCGCCAGGGACAGAGATGACACTTATCGGGCCTGGTATCTTCAGCATGTTGTACGCGTAGTGAGAGGCCGCCATGAACTTGGCGAGTGCTGGACGACCGAGAATCCCATTGTAAGGCAATGGAAAATCAGCAACGTCAAAAGTGATCCTCTCAGTCCTGAAGTTCAACTCGCTGCCAAATGTCACCGGCAACGTGATCTTCCCATTCGGCTTGCTCCTTCCCGGGTTGATTCCTTGGAATGTGCCGGTCTCTTCGAGCTCGCTGTCAGGGACTTGGAGTTTCTGGAGCACAGCGGAGGAGATCAGATTCAAGCCGGCCCCGCCGTCAACTAGCATCTTAGTGACCCTGAGGTTGCAGATAGTTGGTGAGACCAACATCGGCAAACACCCGACAGCAGTTGTGCGATCTGGGTGGTCCTCAATATCAAAGATGATAGGCGTGCTGGACCATTTCAGAAGCTTGCGTGACTCGACTGGTGGTTCTGCCGCATTGACTTCCCGCACCCACTGCTTGAGTTGGCGGTGTGAAGTATGCAGAGAAGCACCGCCGTCAACGCACAAGACCTCTGTGGCTTTCTAGAACTCCTGCTCACTGGTCTCGTCATCATCCATGTCTTCGTCGTCGTCATCTTCATCCTTGTCGCGGCCGCGGGGAGGTCTGTCTCCTTGCCGCTGATTGGCCTTGCCGCGGCGTCCTCCCCGGCCAGTGCGCTTCGTACCGGATCCTCCAGCACCTCCTTGGGCTTTCTCCTTGTCGCGTCGCTCATACTCGGCCTTTTGCAGCTCGACAAGCTGCTCGACCTTCTTGCAGCTCTGGAGGTCATGTCCCTTGATGCGGTGGATCTTGCAGTACTGTTTGTTGGTGCCGTCCTGCTTGTCGGCGGCCGCCACAGCCTGGCAGTTGGCGCATTCGGCAACCTCCTTGCCGGAGCTACCATCTTTGGCTTTCTTGGCGCCACCTTCATTGCCGGACTGCTCAACAACTAGCACATCTTTGCCTTTCCTCTTCCTGTTGTTCCGCCGCCGGCTTTTCTTTGCCGGGGCAGCATCATCGCTGTCTGATCCTCCTTTTCCTGTATTCTCTCCGGGGAGTTTCCTCCCTTCCTCAGCACGTGCACACCTGTCGGCCAGGGCATACAGCTCGCTGACGTCTCTGATCTTGCACATCGCCATCTCCTCCCGCATCCTGCGGTTACGCACGTTCTGATGGAACGCGCTGATGACTGCGGCAGGGTGGACATCTGGGATGTTGCGTTGCACTTGGCTGAATCTCTGGATGTACTTGTGCAGGGGCTCTCCTTCCTTCTGGGCAAGCAGACGATGATCACTCTCCTGGCCATGAGGTTTGTGGCCGCCTGTAAAGGCGCCGACAAACTGATGGCATAGGTCTGCCCACGAAGATATGGAGTTGTCCGGCAAGTGCATGAGCCAGGACCTGACGTTGGGCTTGAGCAGCAGCGGGAAGTAGTTGGCAAGGATCTTGTCATCCCGCCCCCCAGCAGCTTGCACCACGATGGTGTAGATGCTGAGGAACTCCGACGGATGCAACTTGTCGTCGTACTTCTCGGGTACGTCTGGCTTGAAATTCTTCGTGTTGGGCCACTGGACTTGCCGCAGCTCACGGGTAAACGCAGGGCAACCTACCGCGTATGGCAGGTCGCCTGGTTCCCCTGGCGCACGCATGTCGACCGTGGGCCCAGCGCGCTGGTCTGACTGACGCCGCGCTTCTCTTCGGTGCTCGATGCGAGTACGGGCGTCTTCTTGCTGTCGTTCGTGAAGAACTTGGCATTGATCGCGACGAGCTCGTGGGTCTGATGAAGCAGTGGAGTCGCTGTCGCGGTGGACTTGGCGAGTCGGCGATCTTGGCCTTCGGGGCGGAGAGTGCACGGTGGTTGCACCCCCACCGGTCTTGTCGCCATCGGGTCGCGCCTGGCTGACTTGCCGCGGCTGCGACGTAGTCGGCTGCCGTGGAGTGTCGCCGTTAGCGAAGCCGATGAGACTCTGAATGGTGGCCCTCCAGTCGTCGATCTTTTCCGCCGTTGAAGGGAAGTCTAGGAGCAGTTGAGCTCGCGCCAAAGCTTCTGCTGGAGTGGCAGGTAGCGGTGGCGAACGGTGCGAGGAGCGGGATATGCTCGGATTTCTAACTGCGTTAGAAGGAGCAATATCCCGTCCAGGCGACCGTGTTTCGCTCGCGCCAGCACGTTGGCGCGCATGCTGGCCTGGAGCATCCTGAGATCCGCCAGCTCGATCTGGGTCCAGCGAGCGTATGGTACCGTGAGTACCACGACACTGTCGGTCCGGCGCCTCCTGAGATGGGCGCGGTGCATCTACGGACGCTCGGTCGTCGTGGGAGCCGGGTACACCGCCGATGGGCAGCACAACCTTGTCCTTGGACCTGGCGGCACCATGGGCTCCCTCGTCGACGCCCGTTCTTCCGCCGGCGTCTTCTCCACCAGCCGTTTGCTCCGACGGCGGTGGATCTGTTGCGGACGGAGCAGCCGCCTCCGAAGCCTTCTTCTTCGGCGGCATGTCGATGAAGATGATGAAGATCTAGCTCGTGTGAACGCCGGATCAGGTTCACACAACCTTGACGCCCCCTACCTGGCGCGCCAAAGATGTCGGGGAAACTGATCTGCGAGCACCTATGGGGACGGAGCCCCTTTCGGTTCGGCGGGGGGCAGAGGTCGCACGAAGAGCGGATCGAGGCGAGGCACACGAGCGGTTTACCCAGCTTCGGAGCTCTCCGGAGAGATAATACTCCTACTGCAGCTTTGTGGTTTGTATTGAGTTCTTGCTCGGGAGCGCTGAGTGCTACAGTATGCACCAGCAGCTAACGAGACCGAGCGTGAGTGTTCTACTGTCCTCCTCCTTTCCTACGTTGTGCATGGGCCTCCTTTTATATGCTCAAGGGGTCTCCAACAGGTGGCAACGTAGACAAGGGTAAAAATGGAAAGGTGCTGCGGTTGGTACAGCTACCTATACAGTGTATCCTACATAAACCTGACGGCAGGGGACAAGGGCATTAAATGCCTATCTACATCGCCCAAACAGTGCAGAAAAGGGACCGTCAGGGACGCCACCGCTCGCCACGATGGCGATCTTGTCAGCGCCGCTTGCCACAGTGCACCCCTGGCTGCACAGCCTCCCGCCACGTACGCCTGGAAGGGTCTCAGAGCGACACGTTGGTGGGTGTGCTGGAGCGCGGGTACGGAGTGGTTGCTAGCCGCGGCAAACGCCTTGCCGCGGCCGTTGTCTTGCCGCGTCCAGGAGCTTGTCGCTCGTCGGGTCTTGCCGGGACGCGTGGCGCGTCGCGGCAAGTTCCTTGAGATGTCTTGGTTGGCCTCCGGGCAAGCTCCTTTTGCCGGGGTCTTGTGTCTTGAGTGGCCTTCCCGGCAAGCTCCTCTTGCCGGGGCCTTGTCTTCTTGGCTTGAATACTTTGTTCTTGAATGGCTCAAAAGGAGCCACAGAGGGCCTTGGCGGTCGCCCGGCAAGCCTTGCCGCGGGACGCTGCGACTGCCCGTGCACAAGTTCGGGATACTAGGGTACCCCTACTCTAGTACACCGACACGGGTCTCCTGTGCCTTGAGTCGCCCGCCGCGCCGAACTGGCCACGGCCGTACCTCTCCAACCAGTTGATGTGGCGAACGCACTTTATTGACTCGCCGGAGCAACCACATCGCAACCTCCGGGTCGCCAAGACGCCTCCTGAGCCCCCACCCCCTGCTATGTGCGCTCGTGCTGAACCGGCCACGGTGCGCTTCTCCAACCCGCCGCTGCCGCGGACGCATCTCGTCGACCCGCCGGAGTGTCCTCGTTGCAGGCAAGTGGTCTCCGCCGCTTGTTAGCCGCTACATCCAATGAGTGGCTTCCGAGCAGCTTGCACCGCGATGGTGTAGATGCTGAGGAACTCCGACGGATGCAACTTGCCGTCGTACTTCTCGGGTACGTCTGGCTTGAAATTCTTCGTGCTGGGCCACTGGACTTGCCGCAGCTCACGGGTAAACGCAGAGCAACCTACCGCGTACGACAGGTCGCCTGGTTCCCCTGGCGCATGCATGTCGACAGTGGGTCCAGTGCGCCGGTCTGATTGACGCCGCGCTTCTCTTCGGCGCTCGATGCGAGTACGAGCGTCTTCTTGCTGTCGTTCGTGAAGAACTTGGTGCTGATCGCGGCGAGCTCGCGGATCTGATGAAGCGGTGGAGTCGCTGTCGCGGTGGACCCGGCGAGTCGGCGATCTTGGCCTTCGGGGCGGAGAGTGCATGGTGGTTGCACCCCCACCTGTCTTGTCGCCATCGGGTCGCGCCTGGCTGACTTGCCGCGGCTGCGACGTAGTCGAATGCCGTGGAGTGTCGTCGTTGGCGAAGCCGATGAGACTCTGAATGGTGGCCCTCCAGTCGTCGATCTTGTGTGGCGTTGGAGGGAAGTCTAGGAGCAGTTGAGCTCACGCCAAAGCTTCTGCTGGAGTGGCGGGTAGCGGTGGCGAACGGTGCGAGGAGCGGGATATGCTCGGACTTCTAACTACGTTAGAAGGAGCAATATCCCGTCCAGGCGACCGTGCCTCGCTCGCGCCAGCATGTTGGCGCACGTGCTGGCCTGGAGCGTCCCGAGATCCGCCAGCTCGATTTGGGTCCAGCGAGCGTATGGTACCGTGGGTACCACGTCGCTGCCGGTCCCGCGCCTCCTGAGATGGGCGAGGTGCATCTACGGACGGTCGGTCGTCGTGGGAGCCGGCTACACCGCCGATGGGCAGCGCAGCCTTGTCCTTGGACCTGGCGGCACCGTGGGCTCCCTCGTCGACGCCCGTTCTTCCGCCGGCGCCTTCCCCACCAGCCGTTTGCTCTGGCGGCGGTGGGTTCGATGCGGACGGAGCAGCCGCCTCCGAAGCCTTCTTCTTCGGTGGCATGTCGATGAAGTCGATGAAGATCTAGCTCGCGTGAACGTCGGATCAGGTTCACACAACCTCGACGCCCCCTACCTAGCGCGCCAAAGATGTCGGGGAAATCTGACTCCGCGAGCACCTATGGGGACGGAGCCCCTTCTCGGTTCGGCGGGGGGCGGAGGTCGCGCGAAGAGCAGATCGAGGCGAGGCACACGAGCGGTTTTACCCAGCTTCGGAGCTCTCCGGAGAGATAATACTCCTACTGCTGCTTTGTGGTTTGTATTGAGTTCTTGCTCGGGAGCGCTGGGTGCTACAGTACACACAAGCAGCTAACGAGACCGAGCGTGGATGTTCTTCTCCCCCCTTCTACGTTGTGCATGGGCCTCCTTTTATATGATCAAGGGGTCTCCAACAGGTGGCAATGTAGGCAAGGGCAAAAATGGAATGGTGCTGCGGTAGGTACAGCTACCTACACAGTGTATCATACCTAACTCTGACGGCAGGGGACAAGGGCATTAAATGCCTATCTACGTCGCCCGAACAGTGCAGAAAAGGGACTGTTAGGGACGCCACCGCTCGCCACGATGGTGATCTTGTCAGCGTCGCTTGCCACAGTGCACCCCTGGCTGCACAGCCTCCCGCCACGTACGCCTGGAAGCGTCTCAGAGCGACACGTTGGTGGGTGAGCTGGAGCGCAGGTACAGAGTGGTTGCTTGCCGCGGCAAACGCCTTGCCGCGGTTGTTGTCTTGTCGCGTCCGGGAGCTTGTCGCTCGCCGGGTCTTGCCGGGACGCGTGGCGCGTCGCGGCAAGTTCCCTGAGATGCCTTGGTTGGCCTCCCCGGCAAGCTCCTCTTGCCGGGGTCTTGTGTGTTGAGTGGCCTTTCCGGCAAGCTCCTCCTGTCGGGGTCTTGTCTTCTTGGCTTAAATACTTTGTTCTTGAATGGCTCCAAAGGAACCACGGGGGTCCTTGGCGGTCACCCGGCAAGCCTTGCCGCGGGGCGCTGCGACTGCCCGTGCACAAGTTTGGGATACTAGGGTACCCCTACTCTAGTACACGGACACAAGGAGTTGACTACGATTGGACCTTCTCACTCGTAGCGATGCTTAAGTCTGTCCGAATCATGTTAGCAAATTGCCACATTTTATGAAATCTGGCAAATGGATGTAAAGGCTGCATTCCTGAATAGATTTCTGTAAGAAGAGTTGTATATGATGCAACCTGAAGGTTTTATTGATCCAAAGGATGCTAACAAAATATGCAAGCTACAGCGATCCATCTATGGACTGGTGCAAGCATCTCGGAGTTGGAATATACACTTTGATAAGTTGATCAAATCATATAGTTTTATACAGACTTGCAGTGAAGCCTGTATTTACAAGAAAGTGAGTGAGAGCACTACAACATTTCTGATAAGTATATGTGAATGGCATATTGTTGATCGGAAATAATGTAGAATTATTCTGTAAAGCATAAAGGAGTGTTTGAAAGGAGTTTTTCAAAGAAAGACCTCGGTGAAGTTGCTTACATATTGAGCATCAAGATCTATAGAGATAGATCAAGACGCTTGATAAGTTTTTTCAGTGAGTACATACCTTGACAATATTTTGAAGTAGTTCAAAATGGAACAGTCAATGAAAGAGTTCTTGCCTGTGTTATAAGGTGTGAAATTGAGTAAGACTCAAAGCCTGACCACGGCAGAAGATAGAAAGAGAATGAAAGTCATTCCCTATGCCTCAACCATAGGTTCTATAAAGTATGCCATGTTGTGTACCAGATCTATTGTATACCCTACACTGATTTTGGCAAGGGAGTACAATAGTGATCTAGGAGTAGATCACTGGACATCGGTCAAAATTATCCTTAGTGGAATAAGGATATGTTTCTCGATTATGGAGGTGACAAAAAGGTTTGTCGTAAAGGGTTACTGTCGTGGATTTTTCACGTCAGATGTCCTAGTGTGAGGACTTAGTCGCGAGGCCAACACATCTATGTAGTAGCTTGAGAGGGGTTGATCGGAATCGAGAGACGCAACACAAGACAAGGGTTTAGACAGCTTCGGGCCCCGGGAAACATCATCCGGTAATAACCCTACATGCTATTTGTGGCTAGGTCTCACTATCATCACGAGGGAGTCGTCGTAAACCAGCTCTCCTCTTTGTCTCTAGCCCTAAGATTGTTTGTTCTTGCTTGTAGCTTGTCCCTCTTTGGGGAGCCCTACCCCTCCTTATATATGTTGAAGAGGCGGGTTACATGTAGAGTCCAACTTGGACTTAAGACTTAACTATTCTAACTTATCTTCATGGGCTTCTTAACATCTTGGGCTTCATAACATCTCGGGCTTCATAACCCCTGGCAACCCAGTTATCACTATTTATCGGTTTAAGATGGTCTGCCGGTTTAAGATGGTCTGCCGGTTAACATGGTCTGCCGGTTTAAGATCTGACTTAACTCCTGCCGTTTTACCACCTGCCTTAACACTTGCCGGTTTACCACCTGTCGGTTTACCGTCCGTCATAGCCATCTGTCTTAACTGTCTATCTTAACTGTCTGCCGGTTTACCAAGTCCCAGCCGGTTTACAACTCCGGCTGGGTCATACCGCGGGGTATATCCCCGACATTAGCCCCCAGTTTAATTTGGATTTATCCATGTTAAACTGATCCTGAGCATTTTTGAATCCTTGTCATTTCCTTCTTGAAAATCCGGGTCAATAGACCAACTTCATAATCAATTTGCTGATATTGGTTTGTCATAGAGAAATATTGTGAAGAATAACTTCTTTGACTCAGCTCCCAATGCTTAACAAAAATATCGGTCTTTGAAATACTCATCTGATCTTCAGCCGGTTTAAGAATGTAAAACTTTGCTGGTTTACAAATATTGATAGCACCGGATCATAACTGTTTGCTAACATCAGCTTTTGAAAATATACCTCTTATATGCCTATCACTTGTAGCCCTCAAATCTTAAGAAGGTAACGTAGTAACAACTTAAGATTTGCTTCAATATGAATGTCACAAGCTTGAAGAAATCCAGGTTGTTCATCTCAATCATTAGTCAGAACTGAGTATTCCACATATGTAGCCTCAAGTGTCGGGTTGTCATGCTTGCAGCAACCTGGGACTTGTAATTTCCTGACGCTCATAAAAACTTCAACCAGTGTAGCCCCCAAGGGACGGGTCATTTATGCAAATAATGAGTAGGGACTTTTGAAAATATGATCATGTAGACTTTAACAGCAATGTGTAGCCCCCAAGGGCCGGCTCAGTAAGATAATATTGAGCTGGGACTTTATATATACTTCATTGAGAATAACATTATATTATGTAACTCCCATCATGGGGCTTGAACCCACATCCACAAGGTTAAGAGCCTTGTGCTTTACCAACTGAGCAGTGGATCCTTCAATAATAGATGAAAATGTGTGTACCTTGAATTGTTGATAGGAGCAATTGGTAGCCCCCAAGGGCCAGCTCATTATGATGTGATGAGTCGGGTCTTCAATAAGACTAATAAAAATGACTTTGCATTAGCCCCCAAGTGTCATGGTGCATGCTTGCAGCGACATGAGACTTGCATATTTGATATAATCTTAACTTGAATAATGTAGCCCCCAAGTGCCGGGTCGTAAGCCTGCATTGACTTGGGACTATTCCTTCAATTGTAAAATAAATCATATCCATTGATAATATAATAGCCATTGCGCTAAAGCAAATTTTGAAAACCTTAATCACAATACTGGTTACTGGTAACCATAATAAAATCCAGCCATGTTGGCTATTTGAAGATTTGAATAATATAATCCAATGATTTATGAGCGCATGATTCCAATGGCGCAATCCAAATATATACTAGCGACTTATAGTCGAAACCAGACCGGGCTGATAGTCTCCGGATTATGATTTAATCGTGTTCCGTCAATTTGTAATTGACAGTCGAACCGGATTAACAATGCCAGTTTTTAAAATGCAACAAAAGAAACGTTTATAAAAAAGAAACAGAATTGCAAAGGCAGAGATAAAACCATTGCAAATGAGGAAATGATCGGACACGACCAAGCCCCCAAAAGGCGTAGCTATGGTTCGAGTCAGCCAGGTTCCCAAATGATGCGTTGGCATTACGCCGATCAAGAGGTGTAGCGATGTTTCGGGTTCGACCAAAGCCCCCAAGTGATGCTTTGGCACTAGGCCGATCAAGAGGCGTGACTATGGTTCAGACTTGACCAAGTCCCCAAGTGATGTTGTGGCTTTACGCCTATCAAAAGGTGTTGCTATGGTTCGGACATGACCAAAGCCCCCAAGTGATGCTGTGGCATTGCGCCGATCAAGAGGTGTAGCTATGGTTCGGATACGACCAAGCCCCCAAGTGATCAATAATATGATAAGCCAATAAGGCATGATACCCATGTTTGAACCGCGCATCATGGCAACAGGTCCTCTTTGGCACCCTTTAACTTTTTGCAAGAGATAAATCCTTCTTGAACCGGATGTTAAACCGGATATTGAGAGCTTCAAAGCTTTGTGGGAGACATCTTTCCCTTAAACCGGATTTTAAAGCGGAATCTTCATTTTCAGCCGGAAATTTTCTGACGGCCTTTAAACTCGAACTTGCGAGAAGTTAATTCCTTTTTGAACCAGACATTGTTAAACCGGATTTGAGCACTTCAGAGCTTTGCAAGAGATAGTTTCCTCTTAAACCGGATTCAAACCAGATATTAAGGGCTTCAACGCTGTGTGGGAGACGGGATTTTCCTTAAGCCGGACTATAAACCGGAAGCATCATAGTGAGCCGGAATATTTCTGACGGCCTTTAAATAAGACAGTATCCTCCGGGACCGGGTTTCCCTTCAACATCCTGGGGCACTTGAATTTGCTTAAACTGGCAAGACTCGCTGCGTCATATCATCATAGCCCCCGAGTCTTAAGATGACTCAAGGAGTTATCTTGAGATTCTCCGTACTTGACCATAGAAGAAGGTATATATCGGTGTTAATAACGCGATGTAAATCCACAAAAGGTTGAGGTGACTGCGGAGGATTATAGATGATCCTGTATGAGCCGTGTCACCAACTCGGCCAATGGTTCCTTCCAACTGGCTATTTGAAGTTGACCAAACTTTAGTGGTAGCGATTTGTGTGTATGTCTATTGAACCATCCAATACACACAGCGGCTGATGATAACTTGCCTCCAATTTGTTGGAAGAAAACCGGGCTACCCAAGCAGTGACTGGCTTTTATTCAATAAAATAGCTCATGCAAATAGATGCGGCCCGATGTGTTGATGTAGACCAGGCCTCGGGAGCGGCAATTCGCACGTGCCTATTGACAACGAACAGACGCGATCCCAGCAAGTTGATGTGGACCGGACCGCAAGAGCAACAGCTTGTGTGCGTCCATTCATCATATGATATGTCCCGGATTATCCCCAGGCGGAACATTATCAATCCGTGCTCCATATCCATAGTATAAACCACATTTGTAGTGAATAACGGTCCTGTATAAAAATATACAAATCAAAGTAATTTGTCCTTTGATAAAAATAATATGTGTTAATAAAACAATTTTGAGATGGATAGCACCTGATATTTGCAGATGGCAAACGACTCTGGATGACCCGGAGGCAAACCTTGGAAACAGGTACAGCGGTTCAGCGTGCCGCGAGCTCGCGTAATGAGGTGAAGGCGCGGCCGGTTCAGAGCGGCAGCATTGATTCGGGCGGCTCAGACGGTCGCAGGGGCCCATCAGAGGCGTCAGCGGCTCACTGAGACCACGTCGGAGGAGTGTGCGAGGCCGGCACAGTCAGGCGAGTCGGCCGCGGCGTTGTAAGCCGGTGCAGCCGGGCGAGTCAATCGCTGGCGTGCTAATGGATGAACCAGCCGCGGTGTTGAAATGCCAAAACGGCAGCTTGCACACCCGTTGAACATCAAGTGGGTGCGCACGCTCCATGAGCATGACACCACCTTTATAATGAAACAACAGATGGTGATCCATTGCTCTGTACCCGAAATACGAGCTGGTTGCCGTCATTCCTCACGTGACGATGTACCAAAGGTGGTTTGTACAATGATGAGGAGCGCTTAGCACTATTTTGACCCATCACTGTAGATCCCTGGCTTGTGAGTAGCAGAAGCTGTGATTCATCTACTCTCCTGGTGATTTACTGCCTTTACGTGGAAATGTACTAGCAGATTGATTCCTTGCCTCGATCTGCACGCCAATTTGACTAGGAGACAAACAAAAACTCAGGATGATTTCCCGAACGGACCTTGTATTTTGCTCTGGACATGTGCTAATTCCTTTTGACTCTTATTATGCATACGAAGAATTTTTGCTTCAACCCCTCGGGTGTACGAGGACCTGCTGGAGTCGTTGCTATGCTGGCCTTGGCATAAAACTGCTGGCCTCGCCAGATGTTGCCGCAGCTCCGCTTCTCCTTTTCTGCAACATTCACGGCCACGCATATTCTCTGATCATAAAAAATGCTCAAACACTCTGTAATACCACAAAGTTCAAACTTGCAGACTTGTGAATAATTCCAAAGTCTTTTTCTCCCACGGCTGAGGATGTATTTTGACGGCAGCATCAACACCTTCTCTTTTCTTTAGAACAGACAGAACATGTCTCTTTGTACCAATGAAGGAAGGAGGTAAAGCGACAATGGTGACTCAAGGCGTGGTAGAGGAAGCAGCTGACGAAAGTAGAAGCGGTCATTGCAGGGGCCAGCTCGGATGCGATGCCGGGTCGCGGGTGAAGACCAGTGGCGATTTGGAGAGACGGATGGTTACATTGAGTCAACAGGTCAAAGGCTCATCCTGTAGGTGATTGAAATAGACCACGCAGGTTATGGCAGCCGAGGGCGCAGGCCACGGGAGTCAGGGGGCCGCCGACAGCTCGTCGGCAGCCGCAGAGGCCAAGTCGGGTTGGGTGCTGAAGCTCGGACAGCGCGCGACGACTCAAGGCCGGCCGATGCGGCAACGCAGGGCGCTGCGTGGGTGACCCGGTGAGGCAGGATCCGGTTCAAAGCCGCACCGGTCAAGGCGGCTCTTCGGGGATGGCAGCTGTGGTCGTGGCCTAAACCGGCCGTGCAGGAGTGACGTTGGAAACGGCAGCTGGGGACGGCTCGGTGCAGGCCGTAGTGGCGGAGTCCGCGACTGCAGAGGCAGAGACCGACGGTTCAATCGCGAAACTAAGCGAAAGGAGTCATAACCCGGCTCAGCATGGAGGAGGCCGGAGCGACGGTGGCGACTCGGCAGGCACGACCCGGCGGAAGCGGAGCACCCGGCCACTAACGGAAGCTGACCCGGCGCGGAGCCGGCTTGTGGGAGAGGCGGAGGAGATCAGGCACGGGCAGGTGCAGCTACCGCGACGCGGCCTCTCATGGTTGAGGGCGGAGCGGACCGGAGCCGGCACACGCGGGGAGGTGGCCGGGCGCGGTGAGGGAGAGGCTTCGAGCCGGCGAGGCGGAGGCAACCCGGCGCGGTCCCGGAGCCAGCTGGTGCGGGGACAACGAGCGGGCGGCTGAGTCGCGCCGGAGGCGGTGGCCGGGTAGCGCGGACGGCGGAGCGGGGGAGACGGCGGCGAGTCAGCTCCAATGAGGGCGAAAACTTAGCGACGATTTGGCCATGATAGACGCAACGGCTCAGAGGGATGGCGACTTATAAGGGCCTGCAGCTGGAGGGTTGGAGGCGTCAGCTGATGGCGCAAAAACGGAACTGTGGGTCACCGGTGATCGCCGGAGACAAGGAAGAAGGAGGAATAGGTGGACACAAAGAATTTGCGGGCGCACAAACACCCTGCCACAACAACCGCGTTTTCAGTTTTCTGCACGAGCTCGAACTCGTTTTCCACACAGCTATACACAGGGGTTCAGGGAGACTTATACGCGCGCTCATACGCCGCGCCTAATGAGGGAGTCCCGGATTAGGGGGTGTTTGGATAGCCGGACTATACCTTCAGCCGGACTCCTGGACTATGATGATACAAGATTGAAGACTTCGTCCCGTGTCCGGAAGGGACTTTCCTTGCGTGGAAGGCAAGCTTGGCGATACGGATATGTAGATCTCCTACCATTGTAACCGACTCTGTGTAACCCTAACCCTCTCCGGTGTCTATATAAACCGGAGACCGGAGGGTTTTAGTCCGTAGGACAGAACAACAATCATACCATAGGCTAGCTTCTAGGGTTTAGCCTCCTTGATCTCGTGGTAGATCTACTCTTGTACTAATCATATCATCAATATTAATCAAGCAGGACGTAGGGTTTTACCTCCATTAAGAGGGCCCGAACCTGGGTAAAACATCGTGTCCCTTGTCTCCTGTTACCATCCGCCTAGACGCACAGTTCGGGACCCTCTACCCGAGATCCGCCGGTTTTGACATCGACATTGGTGCTTTCATTGAGAGTTCCTCTGTGTCATCGCCATCAGGAAGGATGCCTCATCCCATCTTTAAAGACGGCACCGTTGCTACGGGAGCTTTGCCTGTCGGCCAAACTCTCCAGCTAGGTGGTTTTCTTATGACCACCTGTTCGGCTTCTGCGCCGACGATGACCTCTCGAGCCATCAAAAACAATCTTCATGTTAGCTCGGAACTCGTCGAGCAGTTAGATCCAATGGAGCTCTCCTCCATAAACGAGCTCTTGGATCACATCGCCGCCCTGGGAGTCGCTACGGATCACGACCAGATTGGACTTAAACCCGATCTGTGAGAGATTAATTCTCCCCCAAGTCACCCATCACGTTGCCGTGACAGAGGGACAGTGCGGCAACCCTTCATCTATCTTAAGGACTAGCTACGTCTGGATTCCCGATCCCTCCAAGCCGGATACCCGCGGAGGGGAGGATATCACTCAAGACCTGAACTTAGAGTCAGGCGACGGGCTGGATTCATTGGACAACATCCAAGAATCCAAATTTTCGAGTTCGAAAACTCCTCGGCCTCTGAGTCTCAAATTGGGTGAGGTTTCGGATCTAATTCCACCCACCCACCCGAACATAAGCGATCTATCCCAAATCAGGCAAAAGCCCGAAGAAACAGTACATCATTACTGGGCCAGATTCCTCCTGGTTAGAAACAGGATAAAGGACTGCTACGAGGAAGATGCAATCGCAATCTTCTGCAATAATTGCACGGAAAAGGGAATCCTCAACGCCATAAGTCGCCGTGATATTACACGCTTCGCTGACTTGGCGTCCATAGTACGAAAGTACTGTGCGATGGAAAGCGCCTGGAAAACCGAAATAAAATTTTGGGACGATCCGACCCTGAATACAAACCCAGTCCGATATAAAAGGGTGCATCATCGCCAGGCACCCGGGTCAAACACCAAAAAGCAAAAACTCTCTACAGGGCATGGAACCGTACTGGAAGGATGGCTTAATGGACCCTGTAAAATTCACAGTACAAAGGGCGCCACACCATCTCACGGCCTTAGAGCATGTTGGATACTCCGGCAAGTGGCCAAAATTGGCGAAGATCTCCTAATTCCGGAGGCCACAGAAAGCCACCCCAGGGACACCAATACGGTATTAACAGTCTTTGAGACTTTCGCATCAAATATATGCAAAAAAGAACACTCCACAACCTTGCCGAAGTCTACCAAGTAGCAACAATAAACCCATGGAGTGACACGGCTATTACTTTTAATGCTAGTGATGAACCTAAATTCCGAAAAGCCCGAGCACCAGCCGCATTGGTCCTCAGTCCAATAGTGGACGGCTTTCGCCTCACCAAGGTACTCATGGATGGAGGCAGCGGATTGAACCTCATTTATGAGGAAACCCTTCAAAAAATGGAAATAGACTGGAACCGCATTGAGCGAAACAGTACAACCTTTAGAGGAATAATCCCCAGTCGGGAAGCGCGCTGTACAGGAAAAATCACACTAGATGTGGTGTTTGGCACGCCGGATAATTACAGGTCCGAAGAGATCACGTTCCATGTGGCCCCGTTCAGCAGCGGATACCACGCCCTGCTAGGGCGGGAAGCGTTTACAACCTTCCAAGCAATACCCCATTACGGGTACATGAAGCTCAAGATGCCCGGGCCGAACGGAATTATCACTCTCGCTAGTGATCCGGACATAGCACTCCGCGCCGAAAACAAGACAGCCGCACTGGCCCTTGGGGCATTATCCGAAGCCCTAGCGGCTGAGGAACTAAGTGCGCTGCGCTCCACGGTGAACAATGACGATGTGATACTCGACAAAAGATCCAAGTCCACCTCCTTTAAACCAGCGGACGAAATAGTCAAGTTCCAGGTCCATCCAACGGACCCCAATAAAACAGCTTCTATCGGGGCACAATTAAACCCTGATGTAGACGCCGCACTGCGAGAGTTCCTACGAGAAAACTGGGACATCTTCGCCTAGAACCCTTCAGACATGCCAGGAATCCCACGCAGGTTGGCCGAGCACAGCTTAAATATCCTAAAAGGATTCAAACCTGTCAAACAAGCTCTTCGGCGTTTTTCCGAACCTACGAGACAGGCCATGGGAGAAGAGCTAGCCAAGCTATTGGAGGCCGGATTCATCAGAAATATAAAACATCCGGACTGGCTAGCAAACCTGGTGATGGTACCAAGGAAGGACAAATCCTGGCGCCTGTGCGTTGATTTTAAAGACCTTAACAAGGCTTGCCCAAATGATCCCTTCCCCCTCCCCAGCATCGATCAAATTATCGACGCTACCGCAGGACACGATTCGTTGTGTTTCCTCGACACATATTCCGGCTACCATCAAATCAAGATGGCAGAGTCAGACCAAGCCGCTACGGCATTCATCACACCATACGGCCCATTCTGCTTCAACACAATGCCCTTCGGGCTCAAAAACGCCGGCGCAACGTATCAGCGCATGATTCAGACATGTCTGGCAAACTAGATCGGCAAAACAGTGGATGCATATGTAGATGATGTGGTCGTCCAAACAAGACATGTCGAATCTCTAGTAGACGACTTGAGGCTCACATTTGATAACCTCCGAACATACGACATCAAGCTCGACCCGGGAAAATGCATTTTCGGCGTTCCAGCAGGAAAGCTCTTGGGCTTCATTGTATCCGGTAGAGGAATTGAAGCAAATCCAGCCAAGATCCGGTCTCTGTCACAATTGGATATCCCAAAGGACCTCAAACAAATACAAAAATTAACCAGATGCGTGGCGGCTCTAAGCCGCTTTATCTCCCGCTTGGGAGAAAAGGCACTACCCCTCTACCGCCTCCTTCGGCGCATCGAACACTTCGAGTGGACGGATGCAGCCACGGCCGGACTGGACGAAATAAAAGCCATATTGGCAACAAACCCAGTCCTGGCCGCGCCAAACATTGGCGAACCAATGCTATTGTACATTGTAGCAACACATCAGGTCGTAAGCGCAGTGCGCGTCGTCGAACGAGAAACGGACGGACACAAATTCCCCCTTCAAAAACCGGTCTATTATGTGTCCACTGTCCTCACTCCATGCAAATCACGGTACCCGCATTATCAAAAGATTGCGTACGCGGTATTCATGGCATCCCGGAAGCTGCGACACTACTTTCAAGAGTGTTCAATAACAGTAGCCTCGGAAGTACCACTTAACGATATTATAAACAACCGTGATGCAACGGTCCAGATTGCAATATGGGCCATTGTGCTCCTCTCGTTCGACATAACCTATAAGCCACGGCGAGCTATCAAGTCACAAGTTTTGGCCGACTTCGTCGCAGAATGGACGGAGGCCGAACTCCCTAAAGAGTACGACACATATTCAAATTGGATCATGCATTTCGACGGCTCCAAGATGTTTGCCGGTCTAGGGGCTAGCGTCATTTTGACGTCCCCCACAGGAGACACAGTTCAATATGTACTCCAGATTATGTACACAGACTCCAACAATGCAGCCGAATATGAGGCCCTTTTACATGGCCTCCGGATGGCAGTATCCATGGGAATCCAAGGCCTAGAGGTGCGCGGGGATTCGAACCTCGCGATATCCCAAATAAATGGAGACTTCGATGCCAAGGATCCAAAAATGGCAGCTTACCGCAATACCGTCTTAAAAATGTCAGCTCGGTTCAAAGGGCTTGAATTTCACCATATAGCCCGGGAAAATAATCAGGCGGCAGATGTCCTGGCACGCATCAGCGCAAAACGCGATGTAGTCCCCCCCCCCAAGATCTTCTTGGAAAGTCTGTTCAAGCCATCTGTAGTATGGGAAGGGGAACCGAACAATAACAGCCCGGACTCAACCGCACTGCCCGACACCGAACGATCTGACATAATTGGAGGCTCTGCCAATGAAATCACACCTTCAGCCCACACAATTATGGCCGTCATCGCCCCGTGGACAGAACCATTCCTAGCCTACCTTACTAGGCAGGAACTCCCAGAGGACCAAAACGAGGCACGCTGCATAGTGTGGAGATCTAAAGCCTATAAAGTCCATGAGGGAGAGATTTATAAGAAAAGCACTACCGGAGTCCTTCAAAGGTGCATCTCCGAAGAGGAAGGGAGGAACCTACTGGCCGAAATTCACGCCAGACTCGGTGGTCATCACGCTGCAGCTCGGTCCCTCGTAAGCAAGGCTTTCCGTACATGCTTTTATTGGCTGACGGCCCGGGCAGACGCTTAGGACTTAGTCCAACGATGCGTCGGTTGCCAGCTTTTTGCAAACCAAAGCCATATGCCACCCACCGCCCTACAAACTATCCACATCGCCTGGCCCTTCGCGGTCTGGGGGCTTGACATGGTTGGACCCCTTAAAGGCGGAACCCACAAGAAAAAATACTTACTGGTCATGGTGGATAAGTTCACCAAATGGATAGAAGCCAAGCCTGTTAAGATGGCCGAATCCGGACCGGTGATAGACTTTATATCCGGGATTGTACACTGTTACGGTGTCCCCCACAGCATCATCACTGATAACGGCACAAACTTTATGGCCGACGAGGTAAAACTCTGGTGCAAAGACATGGGCATCAAGCTCGATTATGCTTCCGTCTATCACCCAAAAACTAATGGCCAGGTCGAACGTGCAAATGGTCTCATCATGAGCGGCATCAAACCCAGATTAGTGCGGTCCCTCAAGGAATCTAACACACACTGGGTAGAGGAGCTCGACTCCGTACTCTGGGGGCTGCGGACCACGCCGACGCACCACCGGATACACACCATTCTTCATGGTGTACGGCGCAGAGGCAGTTTTGCCTTGCGACATAATTCATGACTCACCTCGAGTGCGCATGTACGAAGAAAGAGAAGCAGAGCTCGATCGGCAGGACAGTTTGGACGCATTGGAGGAGGAGCGTGACGTGGCAAAAGCCCGTTCCACATTCTATCAACAGCAGGCTCGAAGATACCAAAGCAGAGAAGTACGGGCCAAAAATTACAACTTTGGCAAATTAGTTCTACACCTGCCGGACAAGAAAAAGGACAAACTCAAGCCCAAGTGGGAAGGTCCCTTCATAATTGACCAAGTCCTGACTGGTGGAGCGTACCGCCTGCGAGATGCATTGGATAACCGGCTCGAGCCGAATCCATGGAACGCAGCCCGTCTCCGAAGATTCTATGCCTAGCGTCGGACTCTGTGTTCGTCTTCTTCCTCTGTCCATTTTTTATATACTGTCTGTCTTACATTTCTCTCCTTCTTCCCTCCCTTTCTCTTATAGCCTTTAAAGTCTCATCAAATGATGTGCTATTCGCACTCATTAAACCTAGGGGCTTCTTTTAACAGAAGCTTATTTACACGGGCTTTATGCCCAACACATGTGTTACACTTCCGCACGTACCTTTTATTTCACCATTATATGCATCGATATGACTTAAGTTTTGGCCAAGCTGGGTTGCCTGGCTCCTGTGCTTACCCCTACGTTCCCGATTGTTTGGCTAGGTGGTAAAGGGAGCACCTCTGCGATTGTTACTGCCGGGTCAGTCGGATGTGTACCTCAGACTTGGTGAAGCCGAAAGCTAGCGTTCTTAAGGGAATATTCGGTCGGTGACCTAAAAGATGATCTTTTCACTTATTTATTTATGCGCCCCCAGATGCTTTTTCCTGCGTCTTTTTCGCAGAATGGACATGCACTTTAGGGCATGCCTCCCAGGGAAAGGAACCCCTAACAGAACTATTCTCCCTGGAAGATGTTTCTTACTAACCATGTAATATAACATAACTAGTTGGGCACTTGTCTGTTCAAGCACTAATGACCCCTACGACTGGTCTCCATGCATACCCCGGTTCTTATATAACCGCATGGGAATTCAGACACACTCCGAACCGTCAGGTCCTGAGGCTGAAGCGAAAAGGTTGGCCATGACAAACGATCTACAATCCTCCTAGAAGGCATTAAAAATGTCAATTAAATTACATAGTCATTCTGACTGATTGTATTCCTCTTCAATACCATCTAACAGGATGTCTAATTTACAGTCCTGCTGGGAATACTTTGCGGCCAATTCTACTTGGCCGTATACTAAGCTTACAGGGATCTCCTTACCATCGGGCCCCACAGGACTGACCTCGGCCATGTGGTTGGGGTCAGCCTTTGTGTACCGCGTCTTCACCATGGCCCAGGCCTTCCTAGCGCCTTGATGGCAGGCCGATATCTTCCACAATCGGAAGCGCCGCCGCGCTCCCTTCAGCTTCTCTGCCAGTTCTCCAAGACCTTCGGGGATGGAGATGGATGGCCACAAGGCCTGGGCGACGCCTTGCATCGCCTGCCGAACTCGCTCGTGCAGTTGCAAGAGCTCGGGAAGAAGGTCACCCGTAGAACCGGGCATCTCCTCTGCAGGAGGACCTGTTAGCACACCTACAGACATTACTCTGTTAGTCGACTTCCCCGCCGAATTCTTTTTCAAAGGTTCATTCAAGCACTTACTAAATATGCTGCGCCGAAGCCGCTGATTCTCCTTAATGGAGTCTGACAGCTGGGCACGAACATCTTTCAGCTCGACCCCCAGCTTGGTGTTGGCATCTTGGAGATCATTCTTCTCTCGCCTCACCCTTGTCAGCATGCTCTCACCAGCCTTTAACTGGCGTAGGAGTTGTTGCCTTTCCGGATCTAATCCGGCGCCGTCTGCAATTTCGTTTGTCAGATTTGCACATACGCCGCACTTCACAAAATACTTATATATTGAAAGTATATATTACCAACGGGGGTCTCCTTGGGCTCCCCTGTCGCGGCTAGTGCGGCCTCAAGTTGGGCTTTGCACTCTCCTAGCTCCTGGGATAGTTGGGTATTCTTTTCCGCAAGACCCTGCATTATTAAATGATCCTTAAATCAGTTCTTTTAACTGCTTCAAGTCTCGGGGGCTACTGATATATATAACAATTAAAATTTCTCACCCTTATGTCTTTTACATATTGCTCCGTGGCTCTGGCTAGACCATTTTGAGCGGCACGGAGGTACGCATCTCCCGAATTGAAGGCATCCAACGCCTCTGGGGAGAAACAAGCGTCGCAGAGAATTGTCCTGCGACGCCTGTGGTTCAGGGCACTCTCCACCTTTGAATTAGTGGCAGACAACCTGTCCACATCCTCTGTCGGAGGAGCGTCTGGTGCGCGCCTTGTGTTCGCCTCTGCCTCCGGACCAGGCTTTGGAGCCTGGCTGGTGGAGGCGCGATTGGCAGCCTCTCCGGATATAGTCCGGCGAGGTCTCTTTGTCCTAAAGAGAGAACGAGTGTTAATATGCCTTGAAGGTATAACACCTGGGATAAGAGGGCGCGCTATACCTTTGCGCTGACGCCTCGGTCCGGACTGCACCTCTTTTCTGCCCACAGGGCCCTGCAGCCCCTTGTTGGCTTGTCGCCACAGGTTCAGCCTCCCGTCTCAAAAACCTCCCCTACAAAGCACGATTGTAATCAGGAAACTGAAAACACGAGAGGGTGGACCCCTTTTCGGGGTACTGGGACTTCGATCTCAGTTACCTGGGAGGCCGGGATTAGCCCTAGGTAATCGGCCGTAATGGCCACCAAGGCATTGTCCTTGCTCAATTGATGGAACACTCCATCGATCAGCTCCACAGATAAGTTCGGATCCTCTTGGGAAGCCGGATCGAGGGACCGTCCCGGATCCTCGGGCTATGGAGGAGGGCTGTTTATTTCTTTAATAGTCTGGCGCAGTTCCTGCATTGAAGTCGTTAGACTGTATACTTAAACGATGGGAATATAAAGCGGATGGGCAAGTAAAAGTGTCCACTTACCCAACTCGGAGGATTGTACATAGTAAATCTGCCCTGTGGGTTGACGCGGAGAAATTCCTCCTCTTCTCCCTTGTACAAAGCAGACAAGATCTTTGTCAGGGAGGCAACCGAATCCGGTCCCTTACGACCGTGACGGGTGGCGTCATCCTCCCGTTGAAGTCCCACATGGGGTGGCCTCTATACTGAAGCGGTTGCACCCCCCGCATGATGCATGCGGCCGTGACTCCTATCATGGTTAGTCCGGAATGAGCTAATAATCTTATCCGGCCCATCAGGTAAAGGACGTCCCTGTCACTTTCCCTCTGAGGGCTCCGTGGACGCCAGCTTAGGCGCTTCTTCAGGGGAGCAGTATTGAACTTAGGAAGGCCGATCCGAACAGGGTCCGGCAGCGGGACGTCCTCTATATAACACCATTCCGAAGGCCAATTCTCTGACGCCTTATTTGGGGTTCCGGATAGATATCCGGTCCCGGCGATGCGCCATACTTCGGCTCCGCCCACTTGATATATTGACCCCTCCTGAGAACGGGGCACCAGGCAGAACAGCCTCTTCCACAGCCTGAAATGAGCCTCGACACCCAAAAATAGCTCGCAGAGGGCTACGAAGCCCGCGATATGCAGTACGGAGGCAGGCGTGAGATTGTGTAGCTGGAGGCCATAGAACTCCAAGAGCCCCCGGAGAAGCGAATGGATTGGAAATCCGAGCCCTCTTATTAAATAAGGGACATGGCATAGCCGCTCTCCTTTGGAGGGATCAGGGGCACTCTCCGCTTGCTCTCCGCCATTATAGGTGGCAAGAACGGCTCGAACCGGGACCATATAGGCCGGGGGGAGAAATCCCTTGGTCTGGAGCGTCACTAGCTCGCTATGCGGGATGGAGCATCTCTCCCAATCTCCAGGCTAAGGGCCGGAAGGGCGAGAGGAGGAGTTGCGACGGCTGGCCATGGTGGAATGGACCTTTGTCGGATGCGCTCTGATGAACACTCGCGGAGGGGAGAAGGTGTGGTGTGGATCTAAATCCACGTCCCCTTAAATAGGCGGCTCATTTACGCGGCTAGGGGTGTGAATGTAAAAACACCCAGACTTTTCGTATTCGTTTGACACGTGGGAGACGGCCATTATTGGGCGTAGAAGCAAAGGAGCGCAATGTTTACAAGAAAGCGGACTTTATTCAATAGGTACACAGAATTTGGAGGAGAAGCCGCCTTGCAATGCTGAAGATAATCTGCGTGCTAGACTCATCGTCATTGAATCCTGGTTCGGGGGCTACTGAGGGAGTCCCGGATTAGGGGGTGTTCGGATAGCCGAACTATACCTTCAGCCGGACTCCTGGACTTTGAAGATACAAGATTGAAGACTTCGTCCCGTATCCGGAAGGGACTTTCCTTGGCGTGGAAGGCAAGCTTGGCGATACGGATATGTAGATCTCCTACCATTGTAACCGACTCTGTGTAACCCTAACCCTCTCTGGTGTCTATATAAACCGGAGGGTTTTAGTCTGTAGGACAGAACAACAATCATACCATAGGCTAGCTTCTAGGGTTTAGCCTCCTTGATCTCGTGGTAGATCTACTCTTGTACTACCCATATCATCAATATTTATCAAGCAGGACGTAGGGTTTTACCTCCATCAAGAGAGCCCGAACCTGTGTAAAACATCGTGTCCCTTGTCTCCTGTTACCATCCGCCTAGACGCACAGTTCGGGACCCCCTACCCGAGATCCACCGGTTTTGACACCGACACCTACTCATCCACTACCCACACCCCGCACCCCCTGGCTCACGTACCCGCCGCGCTCGGACGCGAACGACGCAGCCACTACCGGTGCTAGCGACGTGCTCACCCCCTGGTTCTTCGCCAACAGACACACGCACTCAAGCACACCATGGTCCTAGTGCGGCTCGGACAGCATGCCTCATGCCCAGCTCGCGCACGCACGCTCGCTGGCCACGGCCGTGGCTTATTGCAAATCATTCACCCCCCTAAGCCGCGGCTCAGAGGAGTGACGACCCCTCGACGTTGATGTCCGCCAGAAGAGCCCGCTCCGTCGCCGCCTTCCTCGGCCTTGTGCAGTCCCGCTTGAAGTGGCCGCGCTGCCCACAGTTGTAGCAGCGACCTCGCCTCTTCCCGCCACCACCAGACACCATGCTCGTCGTGCCGTCATCGTCGTGGTCGTTGAAGCCGCCACCACTCTGCTTGCACTTCCGCGCCACCCATTGTGCCGCCGTGTACATGAGTGCGCCGTCCGCTCGCTCGCCGCCCGCCTGTCCACACCGTCGCAGCCGCTCGTCAAAGGCCTTCAGGCGACCGAGCGCGTCCTCGAACGGCATGGTGGAGAGGTCGCAAAACTGCTCGATTCCGGCCACCGCCGCGTACAAGTGATCCGGCACATAATCGAGGAGCTTCTTCACCATCGCGGCGTCGTCCAGCGTCGACCCGAGCCCCGCGTAGCGCGCCGCCATGCCGCCGAGCTTGCCGGCGAACCCATCCAGCGTGTCACCCTCCGCCATGCGCAACATCTCAAACTCCCCTCGGAGAGTGCCCATCCGCGCCGCCCAGACTCGGTCCGCCCTGATGAACATCGCCTTGAGGCTCGCCCAGACCTCCGCCGCTGTCTTCTTCCCCGACACCTCCAAGAGCAGGTCCTCGGAGAGTGCCCCGAGCAGGTACGCGCGGGCGGGCTTGTCCTTCTTCGCCACCACCACCGACGCCGAGTCCTCCGCCGGCACCACCGCCTCCCAGAGCCCGGCCGCGTCCAGGTTCGCCTCAACGTGGTGTAGTTGTCACAAGTGAGCTGTGGCACCTGCATCGGCAGTGAACTCCCCGCCCCGCCAGAGTACGGAACGAGCGACATGGCCGGCGATCTCTCTCCCACACCTAGCTCTGATGCCAATTGATGGCGCAAAAACGGAACTGCGGGTCACCGGTGATCGCCGGAGACAAGGAAGGAGGAATAGGTGGACACAGAGAATTTGCGGGCGCACAAACACCCTGCCGCAACAACGGCGTTTTCAGTTTTCTGCACGAGCTCGAACTCGTTTTCCACACAGCGATACACAGGGGTTCAGGGAGACTTATACACGCACTCATACGCCACGCCTACTCATCCACTACCCACGCCCCGCACCCCCTGGCTCACGTACCCGCCGCGCTCGGACGCGAACGACGCGGCCACTACCGGTGCTAGCGACGTGCTCACCCCCTTGTTCTTCGCCAATAGACACACACACTCACGCACACCATGGTCCTGGTGCGACTCGGACCGCATGCCTCGTGCCCAGCTCACGCACGCACGCTCGCTGGCCACGACCGTGGCTTATTGCCCATCATGAGCCGGCGATGGCGGAGGTGCGGTGGTTCAGCGGTGTGATGGCTGTACGTTGGCCACAACCTTGGAGGCTTTGAGGCAGTAGCAGCAGATGCGAGCCGGACCGATGTGTGCTCACACCCGTGCGCGCGGAGCCGAGCAGTGGTAGGCGGGGCCAATCCGAGTTGGAAACAGACAAAGACCGGCCGGCTCTTCGACCAATCCGGACCGTCTTTGACTCCCTTGGTTGATGTAACGTACGGCAGCAAGTAGGATCAGCAATCCAATTGAGACAAAACTGGACCCTAGTCCTCAGATAACTCGAGGATGCATGACTTGACAATTCCGACTTGATAGGAGTTATCGCTTGGAACTTGACGATCGGGCCAAAATAGGTTGCAGCGAAAAATGCCGGTCTCGACGACTTTGTTATTTGATCGCTCATCCAGACGAACGACGGTTGATTTCTCTTGAACCGAAATCTCATGATCCCAGATCCGAAGTTTGAACAGTAAATTTAGTCCGCCCAGTATTTGCTCAGATTTGACTTATACTGCTGATAAAAAACGTAGCCCATGTATATTTCTTGCAGACTGGCTCCCCTTTACTGAAAAATCCATGAATCTCTCGATCCCTGAAAAAGATCCCTTCAAGAACTCAACACCACCGTGCGCGAGCCCCACGGTGGGCACCAACTGTCGTGGATTTGTCACGTCAGATGTCCTAGTGTGAGGACTTAGTCGTGAGGCCAACGCATCTATGTAGTAGCTTGAGAGGGGTTGATCGGAATCGAGAGACGCAACACAAGACAAGGGTTTAGACTGCTTCGGGCCCCGGGAAGCATCATCCGGTAATAACCCTACATGCTATTTGTGGCTAGGTCTCATTATCATCACGAGGGAGTCGCTGTAAACCAGCTCTCCTCTTTGTCTCTAGCCCTAAGATTGTTTCTTCTTGCTTGTAGCTTGTCCCTCTTTGGGGAGCCCTACCCCTCCTTATATATGTTGAAGAAGCGGGTTACATGTAGAGTCCAACTCGGACTTAAGACTTAACTTTTCTAACTTATCTTCATGGGCTTCTTAACTTCTTGGGCTTCATAACATCTCGGGCTTCATAACCCCTGGCAACCCAGTTATCACTGTTTGCCGGTTTAAGATGGTCTGCCGGTTTAAGATGGTCTGCCGGTTTAACATGGTCTTCCGGTTTAAGATCTGACTTAACTCCTGCCGGTTTACCACCTGCCTTAACACTTGCCGGTTTACCACCTGTCGGTTTACCGTCCATCATAGCCATCTGTCTTAACTGTCTGCCGGTTTACCAAGTCCCAGACGGTTTACAACTCCGGCTGGGTCATACCGCGGGGTATATCCCCGACAGTTACATCGATGCAAGTTTTGACACTAATCCAGATGACTCTAAGTCTCAATCTGGATACATATCGAAAGTGGGAGCAATTAGCTAGAGTAGCTCCGTGCAGAGCATTGTAGACATATAATTTTGCAAAATACATACGAATCTGAATTTGGCAGACCCGTTGACTAAATTTATCTCACAAGAAAAACATGATCACTCTTTGGGTACTAATCACCTAGCGATGTGAACTAGATTATTGACTCTAGTAAACATTTTGGGTGTTAGCCACATGGAGATGTGAACTAATCACATAAAGATGTGAACTATTGGTGTTAAATCACATGGTGATGTGAACTAGATTATTGACTCTAGTGCAAGTGGGAGACTGAAGGAAATATGCCCTAGAGGCAATAATAAAGTTATTATTTATTTCCTTATTTCATGATAAATGTTTATTATTCATACTAGAATTGTATTAACCGGAAACATGATACATGTGTGAATACATAGACAAACAGAGTGTCACTAGTATGCCTCTACTTGACTAGCTCGTTGATGAAAGATGGTTATGTTTCCTAGCCATAGACATGAGTTGTCATTTGATTAACGGGATCACATCATTAGGAGAATGATGTGATTGACTTGACCCATTCCATTAGCTTAGCACCCGATCGTTTAGTATGTTGCTATTGCTTTCTTCATGACTTATACATGTTCCTATGACAATGAGATTATGCAACTCCCGTTTGCCGGAGGAACACTTTGTGTTCTACCAAACGTCACAACGTAACTGGGTGATTATAAAGGAGCTCTACAGGTGTCTCCAAAGGTACATGTTGGGTTCGCGTATTTCGAGATTAGGATTTGTCACTCCGATTGTCGGAGAGGTATCTCTGGGCCCTCTCGGTAATGCACATCACATAAGCCTTGCAAGCATTGCAACTAATGAGTTAGTTGTGAGATGATGTATTACGGAACGAGTAAAGAGCCTTGCCGGTAACGAGATTGAACTAGGTATTGAGATACCGACTATCGAATCTCGGGCAAGTAACATACCAATGACAAAGGGAACAACGTATGTTGTTATGCGATCTGACCGATAAAGATCTTCGTAGAATATGTGGGAGCCAATATGAGCATCCAGGTTCCGCTATTGGTTATTGACCATAGACGTGTCTCGGTCATGTCTACATAGTACTCGAACCCGTAGGGTCCGCACGCTTAAAGTTTCGATGACAGTTATATTATGAGTTTATGAGTTTTGATGTACCAAAGGAGTTCGGAGTCCCGGATGAGATCGGGGACATGACGAGGAGTCTCGAAATGGTCGAGACGTAAAGATCGATATATTGGACGACTATATTCAAACATCGGAAAGGTTCTGAGTGATTCCGGTATTTTTCGGAGTACCGAAGAGTTACGGGAATACGTATTGGGCCTTATTGGGCCATACGGGAAAGAAGGAAAAGGGCCTCAAGGGTGGCCGCACCCCTCCCCTTGGTCTAGTCCGAATTGGACTAGGGAAGGACGGCGCCCCCTTCCTTACTTCTCCTTTTCCCTTCCTCTTTTACTATTCCATATGGGAGGTGGAATCCTACTAGGACTAGGGAATCCTAGTAGGACTCCACACTTGGCGCGCCCCCTCCTAGGGCCGGCCTCCTCCTCCCTTGCTTCTTTATATACGGGGGCAGGGGGCACCCCAAAGACACAACAATTGATCATTGATCTCTTAGCCGTGTGCGGTGCCCCCCTCCACCACAATGCTCGATAATATTGTAGCGGTGCTTAGGCGAAGCCCTGCGACGGTAGAACATCAAGATCGTCACCACGCCGTCGTGCAAATGGAACTCATGCCCGACACTTTGCTGGATCGGAATCCGGGGATCATCATCGAGCTGAACGTGTGCTAGAACTCGGAGGTGCCGTAGTTTCGGTGCTTGATCGGTCGGGCCGTGAAGACGTATGACTACATCAATCGCGTTGTTATAACGCTTCCGCTTTTGGTCTACGAGGGTACGTGGACAACACTCTGCCCCCTCGTTGCTATGCATCACCATGATCTTGCGTGTGCGTAGGAATTTTTTTTAAATTACTACGTTCCCCTACACAAACGTCACAACATAACTGGGTGGCTATAAAGGTGCACTATAGGTATCTCTGAAAGTGTGGAACCAATCGAGAGTGGGATTTGTCACTCCACATGACGGAGAGGTCTCTTTGGGCCCACTCGGTAATGCATCATCATAATGAGCTCCATGTAACTAAGGAGTTACCCACGGGATCATGTGTTACGGAACGAGTAAAGAGACTTGTCAGTAACGAGATTGAAAGAGGTATAGGGATACCGACAATTGAATCTCGGGCAAGTAACATACCAATGGACAAAGGGAATTGTATACGGGATTGATTGAATCCCCGACATCGTGGTTCATCCGATGAGATCATCGTGGAACATGTGGGAGCCAACATGGGTATCCAGATCGCGATGTTGGTTAGTGGCCAGAGAGATGTCTCGGTCATGTCTGCATGGATCCCGAATCCGTAGGGTCTACACACTTAAGGTTCGGTGATGCTAGAGTTGTTATGGTAAATAGTATGTGGTTACCGAAGGTTGTTCGGAGTCTCGGATGAGATCCCGGATGTCACGAGGAGTTTCGGAATGGTCCGGAGATGAAGATTTATATATGGGAAGTCCTTATTCGGTCGCCGGAAGTGTTCGGGGGGTTACCAGTATTGTATTGGGACCACTGAAGGGGTTCCGGGGGTCCACCGGGAGGGTCCACCTGCCCCAAAGGGCCCTATGGGCTGAATATAGAGGGGAACCAGCCCCTAGGTGGGCTGGACACCAACTCCCCCCTAGGGCCCATTCGGGTTGGGGGAAACCCTAGAGGGGGCGCCCGCCACCTGGCTTGGGGGGCAAGCCTCCCCTTGGCCACCGCCCCCCTTGTAGATGGGATCTTGGGGGGCCGCCCCTGTCGGTGTCAAAACCGGCGGATCTCGGGTAGGGGGTCGCGAACTGTGTGTCTAGGCGGATGGTAACAGGAGACAAGGGACACAATGTTTTTACCCAGGTTCGGGCCCTCTCGATGGAGGTAAAACCCTACTCTTGCTTGATTAATATTGATGATATGGGTAGTACAAGAGTAGATCTACCACGAGATCAGAGGGGCTAAACCCTAGAAGCTAGCCTATGGTATGATTGTTGTTTTTCCTATGGACTAAAACCCTCCGGTTTATATAGACACCGGAGAGGGCTAGGGTTACACAGAGTCGGTTACAGCGGAAGGAGATCTACATATCCGTATCGCCAAGCTTGCCTTCCACGCCAAGGAATGTCCCATCCAGACACGGGATGAAGTCTTCAATCTTGTATCTTCATAGTCCAACAGTCCGGCCAAAGGTTATAGTCCAGCTATCCGGACACCCCCTAATCCAGGACTCCCTCAGTAGCCCCTGAACCAGGCTTCAATGACGACGAGTCCGGTGCGCAAATTGTCTTCGGCATTGCAGGCCGGGTTCCTCCTCCGAATACTTCACATAAGATTTTGAACACAAGGATAGTGTCCGGCTCAAAATAAGTTCCACGTACCACCGTAGAGAGAATAATATTTACACAAATCTAATCTGCTGACGTATTCTGTAGCATGACATGACACCACAGCCAAGACTTTATTCGAATCGTTTTCACTGTCCCACCTCAACGCGTTTTTGTCGAAGCAGAGATCGTGTCCCCTTTATTTACGGGATCCTTATCATTACGGACGTGGGTAACCCAATCCTGCCCGTTGGTATATCCCCTCGATCAAAGGTAAGTCCCAAACGGCCACGGGGAGGGCTCTTGGTATTCAACCTTTTATAAAGAGACCAATGCCTCACTCCTTTCTTTCGATCTCAATCGAATCCGCCTCACGCCTCGAGTTCCAACACCCAAAGCCCCAGATTTTAGGCGCTTCGGACCTTGGACGATGTCCGGTTCCGACCTTCGAGGCCGATGGATGCCTTCCTCCGTCACGGAGGAAGACATGCTAAAGCTGAGAGAGGCTAGGTTTTTGACAGGCGAAATCTCGCATAGGCTGCCTGCTCAAGGACAGGTTATTCCCACTCCCAGGCCTAGTGAGAGCGTGGTGTTCGTGTCTCACTTCCTCCGAGGGCTAGGCTTCGCGATGGATCCCTTCGTGAGGGGGCTCATGTTTTATTATGGGCTAGAATTTCACGACTTAGCTCCGGAGTCCATCGTCTATATCTCGTCGTTCATCGTTGTGTGCGAAGCCTTCCTCCGTATTACTCCTCACTTTGGACTATGGCTTAAGACCTTTAAAGTAGAGGGACAACACGCGGAGTGCGGAGGTGCTGTTATAAGCAAGAATGTTGATGCTCCATGGCCCGAGGGCTCTTTTCAAGAGGAGTTCAACTTATGGCAACAAGAGTGGCTTTATATCACAGCTCCCGGGGGTACCAAGTGGGTGGCGCCACCTGGTTTCTGCTCGCGTCCCCCGCCACGACTAGTGTCATGGGTCAATAAGGGGTTGGACTGGGGGCTAGCAAAGGACGTGCCCCTGTTGCAGGGCCGCATCTGAGATCTCCTAGAAAGAGACATCAGTCTGGTCGTGGTGACGCAGGTTATGTTAATTCACCGAGTTCTGCCCTGCAAACGTCGCCCCCTCCGCCTGTGGGAGTTCAATCTGGAGGGACCGCGAGCTCGCCAACATTTTCTTGGCATGACGCCTGTGGAGATGTGCAAATTGTTCTTCGGACCACAAGTAGTGTGTCCGGATTCTATGGAGGACGCAGATCTGAGCTGCAATCGTCCGGATACTCAAGTAAGTAGTCCCGTGCCCGGACACTCCATCCGTTCATTTATCACAACATCACCCTTAAAAGAGTTGCCCTTGAAACAGGAGTGGGTAGCGAAGGCAAAGTTAATCAGGTGTTCGGTCCCCCTTTCTGAGACCTCGTCGGATCCGATGTTAACCAGGATGCTGGAGATCGTGCCTTCGAAAGAAAGCGAAGGGGGGGGGGGACAAGGAAGCTACTGCCTCCCTGAAGGAGGCTGTCCGGAAAGGAGGAATCTAAAATTCCTTTACTCAGGGGAAGAAGAGGACCGCCTCTGAAGACCCGGAGACCATGTTCTCAAAGCGGGGGAACAAATCTTCGCCAGAGGGTCCTGTGCCGGGGGATACCTCGGCCGTACTGTGCCCTCAAGGGGATCAACCTTCCACCGAGCTATAAGTAGAGAGGACATTTTAATAATGAGAGAAATCTTTGCTTTTAATTCTGAGAATAATAACCGAAAATTTACCTTGTAGTTCGGATCTTAGCCCTTCTCAATAGAGCTCGTCTTCGGGGGATCTTCTTCCGGAGAAGATGGAGAGCGGAACGCCTCCCCCTGCCATACCGCCTCATGAGGCGGGCGACCCTGAGGTGTCGTCGCGGAGGGCTTCTCCTGATCTGGTATGGCCGGAAGGTGGTAATATGGTCACCGAGGCCCTCCGATTCCGGCTTTTGAAAAATGCGATCGGACAAGTCTGGCACCATCTGGCGCACGGTCGGAGGCACTGAAGGATCTGCTAGGGGAAGGGATTATCTCAGAGGAGCTCCGTACGTTGATGGGTATGGTGATTGAGAAGATTTCATCCGCGGAAAGTGGGTTGCATGAAGCTGTCATGAGTCTATTGACGGGCTTTGAGGTACGTGAAATGATGCACCTTTTTGGAAAGTGCCGCATATTTTAAGATGCGCCCCATGTAGATAGTAGCCCCTGAGACTCTAGGTGGTGTCGTAGATGACGGCAGATGGAGGATCATAGTCCCAGGTATGATTTTGCCGCCTTCATATGCAGGTGGCGAAGTGTCCGGTGGCCAGCCGGACTGATGTATTTGCCGAGCTAGAGCGGCAACTTGACGTGGCAGATGCCGACATCGCGCTTTTCAACAAGTAGCTTGACGAGGCACAATGTATGTAAGTTCTCCGCAGACACCTAGTAAGAGGAGCTTGATGCCAGTATCTTGTAACGCGTGTGCTTGACGCAGATGGGGCTGCCACCGTGGAGAAACTTCGGGCAGACCTTGCCCGAGCCAAGGAGCAAGCCAGAAAAAGTGATGCGGCTGCCTTAAAGGCGGTTGAAGAGCTGAAAGCCGAACAGGCTGCTCACTGCCAAAGCAAGAAGGAAATGGCCGAGATGGCTGTGAAGTTGAAGAGCGCTGCTGAACGTTGCAAGCTTATTGAAAAAAAAGATCGAGCGGAACGGGCGGACCTGGAGAAGGCCACTAATAGCGGCCAAGGATGCTCGCTCTGCGATGAGGGCGATGAAGGAGGAGCTACATCAAGCCGGAGATATCGCGCTTGGGAAGCCCTTTATCCTACGGATGAAGCTCAGGGATCGTAAATATGCTCCGATGGACCGGATGTGGAGTTCGGGGGACGCGTATCTGGATTTAGCGGCGAGTGCCACTGATGCGGTCGAACACTTTCAAGATCAGGAGGGTCGCGAAGTGGTAAAGCTTTTCTGGTCGCAGTTCCACAATCCAGAGCATCTGCTTCCATTAACCGATCGTTTGGCCGAATGGGCCGAGCTGAATAGGTTATCCGGACTCGCCATGAAGTATGTCGTGGATCATCTGTGGCCGAAAAGGCCAAAGCCGAACAGTTATTTTAGCTTGGTGGAGCAGTTCCTTGGTGCGGTGCCGTATATCAACGCGATGAAGAGGTCAGCGTGTGTGGAGGGTGCGCGGATGGCCCTTGCCCATGTCAAGACATATTAGGCGGAGATGGAGGCCACCGCTGTTGCAGCCCAAGATTCAGGCGAAAGCCGAGTACCTGCCGAGCACTACTTTCAAGAAGTCCTGGAGGGCGCTCGTTTAATAGAGACGCAGTGCTCGAAGGATATTATGTTCGAATAACATGTATTTTTATTGAAAACAATACTTTGCTGAAATGTAGAAGCTTTTTATACTTGTGCTTGCAAGAATTATAATGCCTCTTGTGCGGCTGTTTACGTATATGTATATATAACCTGAAAGATTGCAGTCGTTGGCTTCAGCCCCCACGCATATAATGCGGGGGTGTTCGCAAAAGGCGCATCATCACACTTGATCCAACGTGTTAGTCCATTAAGGAGGTGGTAGCGCAGCGAACTAGGCAACCGGACTATAATGCTTTATCACTTTCACTTAGCCATAGGAGTTTGACCGTGGAGCCACTATATAGCCCTTGGTGGCACCGCGCTTGCCCGAATTCGGGGCGCGTGTTTGCCTGGCTGGGAAACGGCCCTTCGTTAATGTGGAGGAATCCCGAAGATTCCGATGGGTCATCAAGTGGTTGACCAGTCTCACGCTATATCATGACAGTCAGTTTTCGGCTTTCTCTACTGAGGTGCTCGCCTGGCTGAACCGGGGCACAATCGCAGTAGTTCTCCTGGTGCTGCCTTAGCCGATAGTGTGGAACGTAAGGCAGCAAAACATAGGAGCCGGGAAAACCCAACATTTGACCAAAGACATGATTCGGAGCTGATGCATATAAGGCCAAACTTGCGACGCCGAACACTCCTAAGGTGTTCGGTCTTTATGAAAACGGGCTGAAAAGTGCCATTGGTAATAAGCCCCTTGTGTCCAGGTACGCGCAAAATTCTGACGTGGCCACATGCCAAGACGCCAGCCTCCTCCTCGGCTATACTGAGAATCCGGGGGATGTGTATCAACAAAAGACAGTAAAAAAGGTTTACGCAGGGTCTTAATCTAAAAAGAATCCTTGGAACGGGTCCCTGCTGCACGTCTGCACCTGTGTCTCCTTTGTGCCGTGTCCTGGACGGGTATAGCATGGTGTTCATCTGAAAAAGAGAGGAACTTAGTTGAAAAAAAGAAAAAGGAATAGTCGTGCGGAATGTATGTTGTACTAAATAAACAAAGTATAATTCAAGACGGGTAAAATTGAGCCTTATTGCCGCTTATTTTACATACGCGGAGCCCCTTGTTTAGGGGTGTACGGTTACTGATCCTTTATCAATTATATGTTTGTTCCGGACTCGCCTAGCCGTGTCTGTGGTCTTAATGACCTGTTACATGCTTTTGTTGCTGAAGCTGTTTTAATGTGTGGCTGTCAAGGCAGCCGCATATTCTTTCGCGCGCGAGGAACACTCGATATTTCCCTTTAGTGAGATGGTGCCTCGGGGACCGGGCATCTTGAGCGTAAGAGATGCATAATGCGGTATTGCATTAAAGCGGGCGAAAGCCTCATGTCCCAGTAGTGCTTGATAGCTACTTGAAAATGGGGCGATGTGGAAGGTTAGCTTTTCGCGGCGGAACTTATCGCGGGAGCCGAACATAACTTCTAGCAGGAGAGAACCCATGCAATGGGCCTTCGGGCCTGGCGTTACTCCTTGAAAGGAAGTGTTGCTATGGCAAATTTTTGTTGGGTCCATCCCCATTTTGCGGATTGTGTCTTGATATAGCAGGTTTAGACCACTGCTGTCGTCCATCAGGACTTTTGTAAAGTGGAGTCCGTCAATTATCGGATCTAATACTAAGGCAGTCCAACCTGTATTCCGGATACTTCTAGAGTAATCCTGATGGTCGAAGGTGATGAGTTTTAACAACCAGTGGCGAGATTCCTTTGGGGTAGGCTGTATGGCACGTATCTCTATAGGCGCCACTCTATTTTTCCCTTTTGTCACGTGGAGTAAGTTTACTGTTTTGACTTCGTGTGGGAAATTCTTTTATTTCCCGGTGCTCTGCTTGTGGGGTTCGTCATCGTCCTCACTTGGTGTGTCGAGCCCCTTGTGTTCGGCGTTGAGTTGGCCGGATTGCTTGAAGACCCAACATTCTCTGTGGGTATGGTTTGCAGGCTTCCCGGGGGTGCTGTGGATTTGACATATCTTATCCAAGATTTTGTTTAGGTTAGATAGCTCGTCCCTGTTATCCTTGAGGGGCAGCTTTTTCTGATTCTGTCGAGAGCTTTTGAATCCGGCGTTGACTGCCGTGCTCTTCGAGCTGCTTTCCTTATTCCGGCGATGTTCCTTGCTGCCTCGCGGTTTCCCGTTTCCATCCCTGACTTCGGATGTACTTGGGTTGCTAGTGCTGCATCTTGCCAACCAGCTGTCCTCTCCCGCGCAAAAGCGGGTCATGAGGATTGTTAATGTGGCCATTGTTCTTGGCTTTTCTTGGCCGAGGTGTCTGGCGAGACATTCGTCTCGAACGCTATGTTTGAAAGCTGCTAAGGATTCGGCGTCCGGACAGTCGACTATCTGGTTCTTTTTAGTAAGAAATCTGTTTCAGAGTTTCTGGGCTGACTCTCCGGGCTATTGAGTTATATGGCTTAAATCATCTACATCCGGAGGTCGGACATAGGTCCCTTGAAAATTTGCCCAAAAAGCATCCTCGAGCTCCTCCCAACTTACAATGGTGTTTTCGGGAAGGCCTTTAAGCCAATGCAGGGCTGGCCCTTTGAGCTTGAGGGGTAAGTATTTTATGGCGTGGAGGTCGTTTCCTCTGGCCATGTGTATGTGGAGGATATAGTCCTCAATCCAGACTCTAGGGTATGTTGTTTCGCCGTACGCCTCTATGTTTATGGGCTTAAATCCCGCTGGAAATTCATGGTCCAGCACCTCATCGGTGAAACAGAGGGGGTGTGCGGCACCCCTGTATTTGGGTGTGCCATGTTGTTCGGATATTTGTTGCGTCACATTGCTTGCTGGAGCTTGCTTTCTTGGCCCGTAGAGAGACCTGGCTGGGCCATCCTTTTGATGCGAATCCTTGGGTGGATCGCGTGTTGGTTTGTGTGCGGCGCCATATGCCGCTCTATGTTGGCCATGGGGTCGTCTATCCGACCGGGTGGCTTCCTTATTTTTTGATTTTGGGGGCTCTAGAGCCTCCTCATCAAATTTGGGTAGTAGCTTTCGCTTCAGGTAGCTCTTTGTGTGGCGACTATCGCCGTACTTGCCTCCGGTGTTGAGTACTTTGCTCCATCTGATCCGGAGTGCGTCTTCCGCGGTTTTGAGCTTTCGCTTCTGCTTTTTCAGGCTACGCGCCGTGGCGGCGAGCCTTTTGTGGTTCTAAGAACTTGCCCGGCGTGAGGTCGTCCGGACTGTTATCTTTGCCGAGGACGGGTTCTGCGGTTTGTTTATCCAAGTTGTCTTGTTAGGATGGTTGCTCAATGCTATGTTCATCATTCTCCTGCTCACCCTGCTCTGTGGCTGGGTCTGTATGACCGCTGTCTCTGTCGGGGTGAGGCTTGGAGCGGCGCTTACGCCGCCGCTTTGGCTGCTTTTCGGAGGAATGACCCTTCGTTGCGTCATCCCGTTCTTCCTCGTCGTTTCCTTTGGGTGTGTCCACCATGTATACATCGTAGGATGGGGTGGTTGTCCAATGCCCTATAGGCGCTGGTTCATGTTTGTCTCCTACATCGTCGTCCATACTGTCGATGTCTTCGGAGTCGAATTCGAGCATGTCGGTTAAATCATCGACAGTGGCTACAAAGTGGGTGGTGGGTGGGTGTCGAATTTCTTCGTCGTCCGCATTCCACTCCCGTTGGCCGTAGTCCGGCCAGGGCTCTCCAGATAAAGAGAGAGACCTTAGTGAATTCAGAATATCGCCGAAGGGCGAGTACTGAAAGATATCCGCGGTGGTGAATTCCATGATCGGCGCGCAATCGGTTTCGATTGGCAGGGGCGCAGAGGGTTTGGAGTCCGGATAAGAGTTCGGCACCTTGGAGTCACGGGCTTCGCAGAGGATAAGGCTTGTGTTCGGCTCGATCGCCGTTGAGACTGCAGCCCCAGAGGCGGTGTCTAGCCACCCGTCCTCGATCGGCGCAGTTGGCTCCGAGCTAAGGGTCGGAGGTAACGCGGGTGCGGCCTCCAGGGCACTGTTCGGTGGTAGAGTTAGGTCATGCCCATCATGACAGTGCGGCGTGCCCGGCTGCGGCTCGAATCCATCGAAGATCAAGTCTCCGCGGATGTCAGCCGTGTAGTTCCAGCTTCCAAATCTGACCTGATGGCCAGGGGCGTAGCTTTCAATCTGCTCCAGATGGCCAAGCGAATTGGCCCGTAGTGCAAAGCCGCCGAATATGAAGATCTATCCAGGGAGAAAAGTCTCACCCTGGACCGCATCGCTGTTGATGATCGGAGAAGCCATCGGGCCTAAACATGACGACACAGAGGTACTCTCAAAGAAAGCACCAATGTCGGTGTCAAAACTGGCGGATCTCAGGTAGGGGGTCCCGAACTGTGCGTCTAGGCGGATGGTAACAGGAGACAAGGGACACAATGTGTTTACCCAGGTTCGAGCCCTCTCGATGGAGGTAAAACCCTACTCCTGCTTGATTAATATTGATGATATGGGTAGTACAAGAGTAGATCTACCACGAGATCAGAGGGGCTAAACCCTAGAAGCTAGCCTATGGTATGATTGTTGTTTTTCCTATGGACTAAAACCCTCCGGTTTATATAGACACCGGAGAGGGCTAGGATTACACAGAGTCGGTTACAACGAAGGAGATCTACATATCCGTATCGCCAAGCTTGCCTTCCACGCCAAGGAAAGTCCCATCCAGACACGGGACAAAGTCTTCAATCTTGTATCTTCATAGTCCAACAGTCCGGCCAAAGGTTATAGTCCGGCTATCCGGACACCCCCTAATCCAGGACTCCCTCACCCCCTCTCCCCTTCCCCTATAAATAGTGTGGGGGTGGGAGGGTGGGAGGTCTGCCATACCCTCCCCCTGGCGCAGCCCTCCCGCTCTCCAATACATCCTTCTCCTTCGTAGTGCTTGGCGAAGCCCTGCCGGAGAACTACAAGCTCCACCACCACGCGGTCGTGCTGCCAGAGCTCTCCCTTAACTTCTCCTCTCCCCTTGCTGGATCAAGAAGGAGGAGACGTCCCCGGGCTGTACATGTGCTGAATGCGGAGGCGCTGTTGTTCGGCATTTAGATCAGAATCGACTGCGTTCTTAATCGCTACGTGTACTACTCCACCAATTGCGTTCTTGTAACGCTTCCGCTTAGCGATCTTCAAGGGTATGAAGATGCTCTCCCTCTCACTCGTTGCTAGCATCTCCTAGATTGATCTTGGTGAAGCGTAGGAATTTTTTTGATTTACTGCTACGTTCCCCAACAGGCAGATGGTGGGAGACGGCAGAGGCAGAGGGTGGCTTAAATAGCCGTAGTGCTACATGTTATTTGTCCGCGGCAATAACGGGGTCAAATGTGATGCATGATAAAAATAAATTTGGTAATTTTGCATGATAAAAAAAGATAGAGGACTTGTGGCCATTATACAAATGCAAAAGAACTAAATTTTCTATGCAATGTCAATTGTTGTGTAATTTCAAACGATGCAAAAAAAAAGAGCCAACACATTCACGAAAAACAGAGCGAGCACGTTCCCAAAAAACGACGCAATTCGACGGCCCAACCAGAGCTTGGTTTCCTTTTGGGCCCAATAACAACGTTTTTTTCATGGAGTCAGTGGTGGGCGAGCAGCCGAGCACAACCAACAGGATCGCCTCTCACGGATCGCCCCATGATCCAACGATGAGGAGTCGTCCTTGTGATCGAACGACCTGGATCCTACACGCAGCCTGCCCACTGAATTCCTTCTAGAAGACCACATCTGAGGGTTTGTCGCTTGGCGCCAGGGTATGATCGGACGGCTGAGGTTTGGAGCTGGGGTTAGGCGAAACCCCGCGGGGTTTAGAGGGGTTTTGAGCTGGTGAACGGGGTTACGAAAGCTTTGACTGAGCATAACTAATTTGAAAGAAACAAAAAATATGAAACCTTCGCCGTTCGTCATTTTATAAGACACAGTAATGAAGAAAAATACTGAACTTGGTCTATGGTCATTTTCATGAAAAAACCCTAGCTAGCACTATCGAGGTCAAATGAGCACCATTAATTTCAAAAAAGAAAAAGAATATATATATATATATATATATATATATATATATATATATATATATATAAAGCCTGTGCATAATGTTGTCTTATGTGACATGTTACCAACCAAAAATCATAAACTTGGTCTATGGTCATTTTCATGAGAAAACCTTCACACATATGAGCTATCACCTACAAGATTTCATAGAGTTCAAGGAGATGAGGTAGGGTTACCTTCTGTTTTTGAAAAAAATTAAAAATCAAAAAAATTACCAAAGCTTTATTTCAAAGTGAATAAGAAGGATCTGAACTTAGTTTTCCATTTTCATATTTTAAACGTGTTTTTAATAGTTTTTCTATTAAAACATATTTTTCAAAAGAAAATGTAAAGAAATGAAGATTAATTCAAAAAAATAGTGAGACTTCGAATCTACACTATATAGATTGAATAGGTGTTAATAAAAAACATTTGGCTCATTTAGAGTAGGTCCAAAAGAACTTGATTACAATGGGCTGTTTACCCTAGCCTGGGAGCTCATTTGGAGCACATTTTTCAAATTCAAATTTCTTTGACCTCCTCTAAATCACCTCAAATTTTGCACACATGATCTCCTACACAAACATAGATAGTTTGCCAAGGTTTTATTTTTTTTGCATTTTCTTGAATTGATATTGTCCTGTCGAATGTCAGTTCAAAACATCGGATAATGAAACATGCTAGTGGGAAAAAGCATGCATTTGATTTGATTAATAAACATGAGACCAATAACATGCGTGATTAGTGAAGCAACACTGAAACAACATGTCTGATCGGTGAAGCAACACTGAAACAACATGTGTGATTATTGCATCTCCTAAACTCATAGTTCACAACATCTAAACAGAACTAAGCATACACCACATGCAAATATAAGGACAGACAAATATAGATAGAATAATACATTACTAGCATCACCATAGATTCAGTTCACACTATAAACAACCACATTCAGTTTACCAAAAGTAACTGGACCCAAAGTAACCCAAAAGATAAATATTCAGTTCATCACATCATCACATCATGCTAGAGTCAGGGCCTTCGCGAGTGCAGCATGCTGCGCCCTGATCATGTAGTCCTCCCCATGGATCGCTACATCCTCTGCATGAGACAGAAGGTGATCGAAGCGGCCATCCTTTGGCTTTGGCTTGGTGGTGCAGCAGGGGCAGTGCCACTTCTTGATCTTACGGTTGTAGAAGGAAGCAACTCCCTTGGCCTTGATCTTCTCCACCTCCTTGGCTGTGAAGGACGCGACGTTGCCCTTGTACACATGATCTCCATAATCATACTGCACACATGAATGAATTGCATTAATACATGATAGATTCATATACACCATGTCAAAGGAACTAAATGAACAAGGGATAGGCTTACCTCATATTCTTCGTCGTCACTAAACTCTGGATCGTACGGGTCATAGTCGGCTAGCTACCTCTTCCCCCCTCCCAACCATCATTCTCCTGAATATACAGTTACATCCATCACTAGTAGCCAATTGAAAATTTAGATATGTACACATGACACATTGATCATAGGGCTAATATACTCCCAATATGACATTCAGAACCCCAACCTAAGTAGCACTAAAAACAAATCTAATATAACTACATATGACATTCAAAACCCCAATATGACATTCAAATAACACATTGATCATTGGTCATGCACACACGTTGAACCACAGAGCTAATATAACTACATATTGTGGACAAATTTATATACTAATGAATCAAATAACTTCTTAATCAATGGATTCCATTTCGGCATCTGACATTCAAAACCCCAATCTGAGTAGCATTCAAAAACAAATCTAATAGGAACCCCATCTAATAAGCATACATGTCTGTAGCATTAAAAACCCCAATCTGTGAGCATTAAAAACAAATCTAATAAGCATACATCTATGTAACATTGAAGCAGATCTAATAAACAGATCTGTCTAGCATTTGGGCAATGAATTTATCCAACGAACCCAAGTACAAAAACCCCCATCCTCTCAATACTGAAAACCCTGGCCCATCCGTCAAACCAACTACTCTAACCATCTGAACTACCGTATGAATCCACAATCTAACCAATCCAATTTATTATTTCTTAAAGCCCATTTTCTTGTTAAGCCTAACGCATCCCTCCTAGGAAAGATTTGCAGCCCAGCGGGGCGGAGAATAACAACTTGACCTTGCTTGGGTATACCTAAAAAAGTATAGTTGGGCTAGCCATTTTCAACTTGAAAAACAATTAATATCTCGGCTGGATATCTGGCCTGGGCTAGACAGGCCACAGCCCGCCCAGTTAATACCTGCAGCGATGTTTTCTTTGTTGTTCAGAGGAAAAAAATTAATATCTGGGCTAAACATCGCTCAAGAATAACTCGGCAGTGCTCACACCTCAAAAACACAAATACTGCTCGAGCTGCTTGGTCCCAGCTGTTGGCCGCTTCTTGTGCAATTCTCTCGTTTATTGACTACATAGGTTGACAATGGTGTGGGACCGTGATGTCAGGAAACCTGGAGGAAGCAAAAAAATTATAGTTTTATATACTAATAAGGAGGCACTTGCGTACGTGCGGCTATGGCCCTGGTGGGCCCCCACTATCATCCTCTCCAAGTAAAGTAATCTCCTCATCCTCTTGTCCTTTGACCATGTTGACAACGCGAGACGGCAGCGCCACGTCGAGCGCAACAACTCAAAGGATGACGAAGAGGGCCTCGCGGGCCCTACGGATGGTCTGATACAGCGCCAGCTGCTCATTCGGGAAGCCAAGATCATAGGGCCACATGTCCGTGACGGCATTGTCGGTCGCTTGTTCACCGGTGCTCGTTGAGGATACGGAGGTTGCAGCACAGGTCCTCCTGCGCTGGTAGCTCTTCCGCCATTAGGGCGTGGAAGTGCGGCCGCACCTGCTCTATGGTGAACACGGCATGAACCGGCTTGGACAGTGGCGCCGGCTACTGGTCGGAAGCTGCGTCCATTATCTGATTGTCGTCGCTCAGCTAGGCGAGCTAGCTGGCAGCCAGCATGTCTGGCTGCTGGACCGGCCCGCTGCCAAGCATGAGTCTGACTGCCCTGGCCCACCCAGACCGCCTCCCTTGCCCGCGCGCGCTTTCCGCCCGAAACGGTCAGCGCCGCCTGCCCCGCTTCCCGGTGCAGGCGATTGCTCTGCCTTCAAACGACACAAGTTCGTCCGTCGGTATTTCTGCCGCCCACATTAATGGTATGCGGTTGCCGAGGCGGCTACTCCGGCGCCACACATCTGCCCCTCTGCCGCCCACCATTGCTATATAAACTACTGCACCGGCCATAGCCACAGTCAGCGGCATCCGTTCCATTTCTCTTGTCCACGCCACTACTGCCCACCATGGCTTCCTCGCGCTCCAGCGCTCTTCGGGACGGGCGGATGACGGACCACAAGGAGATGGCAGCCATTGCTGCCGACTGGCTAGTCGGCAGGCAGCCGGAGGACGACGACGTCCCAATGGAGAACATGGTAGTTGATGATCCAGCGCCCACCCCGTCCTCCGCGCCATCCTCGCCGGTGCATTGCACCATGACCATCGGCGAGGCCCGTGCCCAATATATGGACACGGTGAGGCAGAAGCGTGAGGAGCAGTTCTGGGAGGCGCAGGCCGACGCTGCATACAACCACCATCTCCTCCAGGCGCACCTACAGGCGGAGGAGCAGATCGTCGTGGAGCGGGGGGAGCAGGAGGCGCTACTCGACTCGTACCGCTCCGCCCGCGAGGGCCGCCTCGAGCGCTGGCGGTACCGCATGCGGGTGGCGGAGGCTGCGGTCGCCTACAAAGAGGGCGATGAAGCGGGCGAGGCGCTGTTTGGCGAGACCGAGGACGAGGCAGAGGACAATGCCGGCTCCGACGAGTCTCCGCTCCCCTGGCGTCGACGAGGCCCTGCTCTGCCGAGGCCCCGCGGCGCCAACAACGAGCCCGAGGACACCGCCGGCTCCGCCGAGGCGCCGCCCGCCGACAATGAGGGGGGGATTTCCCCCGCTCCGCCGAGGCCCCGCCCCGCTGCCAGCGAGGCCGCGCCACACAGAAAACAAGGAAGAGGAACTTGGTAGGTCGCCGACGCTCGGGTCCTAGTAAGGCCACTGTTGCTACCCTCCGGTTGAAGCCAAGCTAGGCGGGTTGACCACTGACGGCCGGTTAGCTTCTCGGCGGCTATGTTGGAGAAGGGCGCTGCTTCTACTTAACTGCTGGTGCAGTTGGCTGACTGACACGTGGGCCCAACAGGCATCTGGGCCACATGTCAGTTATGCAACTTCACCTGTAGTTAAGTCACTGAAGCTTCGGTTCGGCTCAGCCGGACACAGGTAGGTAGCTTCGGTTAATTAATTATACCTCCAGCGCACCCCTTTTTAGTTGAAGAATGTATGAAATGTAATAAAATCCGGCATGTTTATGTGAAATTCGACCGTGTATGAATGAATTTATTTGGATTAGTTCGAATTCTTGTATCACTGGCATTGGATGAACATGCGCAACAATACGTACTAGCATTATTCCCACGGTGATCAGCTCGTTTGCAGCAGTTTCACATGTACTCCCTCCGGTCCTTTCTAGTTTGCATACAAGTTTTGTTTGCAGTCAAAGTATCTCTACTTTGACCAACCTTATATAAAAAAGTATGCACTTTCACAATGTGCGAAGTAAAATGAAACAGGAGTACAAAGAGTTTGAGCAGCTTTTTAGCGTTCCTGTACATTGCAATCAAACACATAGGCCTGGCAATTCATAGAGAACATTCAAAACAATCGATGATTATGCATCTCAGTGATTCACATGTCAGAGCCAATATTTACTTCACAACTAAAGAATAAAGAAAAAATGGATCGACGCTGCTGAAAGCAATGGGCGTACCATTCGAAAATATCAAACGCATGTCTTCTTGCTAAAATCAATGAGCAAAATTTGACAAGGTTGTCCCATTCGGAAATATCAAATGCCTACGATTGTGGAATGGGCAGGGTTTGCCATCAGTTCATACATTGACATGGCACCTCGTGCTAAATAAATCAGTTGTTCTTTTTGTGCAGTTCCACCAAAATCAACCAAATTCGCGCGTAGCTTGTATGATTTCACCCTTCTATGTTGCAATGCCTTGAACTTATCAGCACCTCCTTTCTTGTGGTGGAAATGAATGATTTGATGCATTCATGAACATTTTGTGAAGTTCCCATTGAAATCAAGCTGAGCACCCCTGTTTGCACAAATACAAAAAAAGTGATTAGTGTAAATCAAACTTTACAATGAATTAATAGTTTAAACAGGCACCTACATGGTCCATATAGAGCACACTTTTAGAAAAATGGAACTCACCGGAAATAATCCTAGAACAACATTGTACTCGCACATCATAGCAAGAAAATAGAGATTTGTCAGTCCTTCTGAGCTGAAGTTAGTTTGGTCTTGTGGGGAGTAAGGTAACCATCCTTCAACTGCTCATTCTGATGGGAAGATAGACAGGGCTTCTTCATACTGGCATAATCGGAACTAGTCACTTCACGTACTCCATATTCTTCTTCAGAGGAGGATGATCCTGTTGTGCAAAGACAAAAGGACAACTAAATGCTAGCATCCCTGTTTGCTCGAAAAAAAGGAAACGAAATATTTAAAACAACACAGATGAAGCACTTCTCAAGGACAATACCACTTTTTCATGACAGTATCTAAACAGTAGCACAACACCAATAGAGATGACAAAGCTCAATAATATGGATGAAATCAGTGGGCGAGTACCAACCTTTGTCAGGAGGCTTATTGTGTAGAGCATACAGATGAAGCACTTCTCCGGAACCATCAGTTGCTATCTACTGTGGTGGCCATGCTTACTATATACTCCTTGATTAGTTTAATGCTTCCAACATCTTCTTGTGCAGTTCCACTAAAATATATGTTATCTTCAAAGAAGATCCCTGTTTGCACAAGTAGAGATAATTATGTATTACATTAAGAGTGGCATCAAATCAGTGGCAAAACAATTGCTCGTTCCAGCCATAGCAATAAATTAAGATGCAAAACTATATCATTACTTGTGTCATCATAGTTCCAGTGCTTCAATACAGCACCGGGAGTTGATTTTTATTTTCTTCCGCTTGTTCTTCCCCTTCATCACTTGGTTCAATAACAGACAAGCTTCGCCTTCAATGTAAGATTTGGCTATCAATTAGGTTGCACAAGTATAGCACTAAACAATGACATTAATTTTCTGATGAAAGTGGCAAAATACAGGCCAACAGTTGTGAAATATCCTTATCTTACCTCAATGGGATATTACGGTGCACATACAGATTGGAAGTCTTGTCTCCATTTGTGCAGTTCACTAAAATCAAACAACATTACCGTACAAGTAGCACAACATATGAAAGCACACTGCAAAATCATGTGAAAGAAGGCTAGTATTGACCTCTCAAGACGCGGAATTCAAACAACTCACAAGAAGAAGATCTGAACCAAATTTGCCAACACGGATAGGAAGTAAGATCTCCTCTTGTGCAGTTCCACTAAGATCAAGCAACGTTGTCGGTGTGACATTTTGGTTGAACTGCACAAAACACTCTTAAAGAAAAAGTGTTTTGTCGAGTGCAACAAAAGGTCACAATGCCAACGTGGTGAAGTAGATAACCCTGTTTACACAAAGGTGCAAAGGAAACAACTAGTGGTCAATAACGGTGGATGACACAGAAGCCAACAAAAAGAAGCATCTACCTTATCTAAATGGGAAAGAAAGCAAGACAGTAGCATTTCTCAAACGGTGGCATTGATTTATATTAACAGAGAGATTATATTGACAATAAAATTCGTTAAACATGTAATTTGGTTTTAACTGTGGCATTGCATCAATTTTGCAGAGGCATTATTAGAGGGTGTTTGTTTACAGGGACATTTTGGTGGAGGGACTAAAAAACTCCGTGTCAGTCCCATCTAAACCAAACAGGAGGGACTTTTAGGGACTAAAAGTGGCCATTTGGGACTAAAGAAAGAAGACCCTGAGGGAGAGTCTTTTGGGGACTTTTTCCTACAGCTGCCCCTGCCACGCATCGCACCTTGTCTATATTAGTTCATTACTAGGGGTAACATGGTCTTTTAGCATGTCATTTGATAACCTCTAGTCCATGTTTAGTCCCTGGAACCAAGCATTTAGGGACTAGGGAGTTTTTAACCAAACAGGGCCTTAGATTAACAACAGTTAAAGAGTTGCACGGGAGAGTGGATGCACCAGCACCATGTGCATCTACCGATGTACTGGGATGATGCACAGTCTGTTGCAACAAAGAACAAACAACCAAGGAGCATGTTGGTCCCAGTTTTGTTTTCTTTAGACACCTTTCCCTATGTGAGCGCAGCAAATCTAGTCCTGCTCAAACTCTACAGCCTTGTCCCCCAAAACAAAAGATCAGTTCATTACGGATGTGCGAACTGCGTTTGTCATTGTTTTCCCTTTTCGACCAACGTAGGTGCTAGATAGCCAGTCTGTACTGGTACTTTCCCCACTTCCTTTCCTCTTTGAACCATGTCCTAGATTTATGTTATACAACTTTCCCCACTACTTTCCCCCATTCCTTTCCTCTTTGAACCATGTCTTAGATTCATGCCATACAACTTTCCCCACTACTTTCCCCCTTCCTTTCCTTTTTGAACCACGTCCTAGATTTATGCTATACAACTTTTCCCACTACTTTCCCCCATTCCTTTCCTCTATGAACCACGTCCTAGATTCATGGTATACAACTTTCCCCACTACTTTCCTATTTGATCCAACACCTAGATTCGAGTGCGGAAGCAGAAAAAGCCCACATGCAACTAGAGCAATGCATGTGGAATAAGTAAATTATACCTTATGGTTCTTGGGGTGTGGTTCGGTAGGCGACTAGACGCCGTTTGACCCACACTGTGTACGGCGAAGAAGAAGAAGGGGTCGGACACCCTCCCGAGCCGCCGCTGGGTGGAAGTGAATAGCTGGGCCAGTAGTGGATTCCCCCCTCGCTGATGGTGACAGTGTTAAGCCTCCTTCTCTTCCTGGCGGACGAATCCTGCCGACTCTTTGACCAGCAATGAGGGGAGAGAGAGAGAGGCCAACGAAGTCTTGTTTGGATCTGGAGAGGTTGAGAGAGTGTGAAGAGAGCAAGTACAAGCAGATCAGCAGTGAGGGGAGAGGGAGAGGCCAACGAAGCCTTGTTTAGATCTGGAGAGGGTGAGAGAGTGTGAAGAGAGCAACTACAAGCGATGAGGCTCCAGTGTGTGTATATATAGTAGAGAGTGTGTGAAGAGTGCAAACCCTAGAAAACAAGCGCCGAGGCTACAACTTATACGTGATGAGGTGATTACGCAGTCACTACGAGATCGTATAGCTCCGTATCCATCCATTTTGACCAGTCAAAGAATCCTCCTGGCAAGAATTATGCTCAAATGTAGTTATCGAACCCGAGACCTCAAGTTTGATGAGCGAACAGGCTAACCAGCTACACAACCCTCCCGTTATGTTCAATGAGAGGAAAATAACCTTTTATACATTCCTGCATTTGTGTGACAAGCATGCCAATTTTTTTTGTGTGTGGGAGTCATTGGGATTTAAATCATAATCGTGTCATGTGGCTTTGGTGCTAAGACTATCCACAGTGGTGCAGAAATAATGCAGCCTTAGTCACCTTACCTCTCTCCACGTAGTATGTTGGGTCCCTCCAGTCAGAGGGTGAAACAAACAAATTAATAAGAAAAATTAAAAGTGCCAGCGGTGTATCTTACCTCACACATCTCGCTACTGCTTGGGAACACTGTCCAATTGATCCCACTGTTCGCTCATGTACTATTTTAAGTGAATCCTTATTATAACATGCACACAAAATTGGGCACTTGTATTCGACCTAAGGCTGGCCATAGTGGGGGTAACATAACTAGTATCATGTACTTGGGACTCACAAACATGCTTACGTGGCAGATAATTAAAGAAGAGAGAGAGGGTCATAGTAACATAGGTAGATACCGTAACATAATAAATGTTATGCTACTATGTGTCATGCATTGTAATAAATGAGACCACCTATGATACTTATGATACTATGCACTATGGATGTAGTATGATACACTAGTATCATATGCATGATACTAGTATATGTCACTCCCCACTATGACTAGCCTAAGTCAATGTGCCACTGTATCTCGTACGACTCCCTCCGTCTAGGTATAATAAGTCATGTTAGAAGGTGCAGCAGGACCAAGGTGCAAGCAGATTGGAGGAGAAGGAGAAACTCGACCGGTCATTCCTCCAATCAAAGCCCAGATTTCTATCTCTAAATGCAACAATTAATCCAAACAACTAAGAGATGCCATTTTAGCTACCATGCAGGGCCACATATTAACTTGCATGCAAGCCGACTTTGATTTCTTGACTGATCAACACGTAGTTGCGCTCCATGCATTGGGTTTCCGGGGGAGATAACAAGGCAGAGTAAGGAGCGTTTGGTTACATTGCTTAGGCTGGTCATAATGGTGAGTAACTTGGACTAGTAACATGCATATGTTACTAGTCTATGTTACTACTACGCGAAGTTTGCCATCGGAAGCGAGCCGATCTGGCTCTCGTGAACTAGCAAGGTTTTTCTAGCCCACCCAAGCTAGCTAGACCACAAAAGCTAACATATTTTAACAGTTCCAAGCGCCTAACCTTGCTCGGCTGTGCTATAAGTTGTTCTTGCTAAGGATCCAAATGCTCCCTAAGTAACAACGCTCGCTAGCAACGAGGCCAGGAGGGGATTGAGATGCGAAGTTAATGGACGACGCCTAAACATTTTGGGAATATATGATATTTCCGTAAGATGACTTAACACCTAGACGAAGGGAGAACTACTCCTCAGTTCAGGTTTGATGGAATATTCGTCACCTCTTCTCTTCTTGTACGTACTCCATTTGTTTCTCACTTCCTGTGGCTTCGCACTCGCACGATTTTCCTATTCTATGAACCTGTGTGTGCGTGTGTATGTGTTTAACAGCATGTGTGTGTTAGAGAGAGCGATAGATCGAACTACTCCTACAGAGGGATGGTGTGTAGTGTACGATTTTAGCCGCGAGAGTTGGTGCATCTTCTCGTTTCCAGGCGTCCGGTAGGGACAGGCGGACAGCTTCCACGCCCGCTCCTGACCAGCCTGGCCCACCCAAAGCCCCTCCATCTCCCGCGCGCGCTTCCCACCCAAAACGGTGAGCGCTGCTCCAAAGAATCGGTGCTGCATTCATGCGCGGGCAGAGTGGACGCGACCTCTCACTGGCGCTTGCGTTGAAGGGAGAAGCGGATTCAAGAGTGATGGTTGCTTCGTCCGTCCAACTTACTACTAGGTCTATGTGATTTGACGGCTCATTGGTCATTATTACTAAGGTGGTAGGACTGCTGGATGTCCCACGCTTTCGATGAAAGGAGGTACAACTAGATTACAATTTTCTCCATTCTTACGACGGAGGAGTGCAAGAGCAGTAAAAACACGCAGGCTCAGTGATTACATGGCCCACCTCACACTATCACCATATTTTCTGGACACCGTGTGACACCTAACTCTTTACATAGTACTCCCTCCATTCCTAAATATATGTCTTTGTAGAGATTCCACTAGGTGGACTACATACGGAACAAAATGAATGAATCTACACTTAAAATGCATCTATATACATCCGTATGTGGTTCATGGTGAAATCTCTACAAAGACTTATATTTAGGAACAGAGGAAGTACTAGTATAGTACGTACTATAATTTATCAACGAGATAGTACAATGCTATGAAGCTTCCAGCTTTTGTTACATGTATCTTGCGTCCAAGGTTGCCCGTTGCAACGTTTCATCAAATACAAAGGAGACTAACATGCATGCTATTGCATCTCAATGATTGATAGATCATAGCAAATATCGGTTCCTCGAAAAGATCATAGCAAATATGTACTCCCTCCATTCCAAAATAAGTGTCTCAACTTTATGCAGGGGGTGTTTGTTTCCAGGGACTTTTTAGTGTAGGGACTAGAAAAACTCCCTCTTAGAGACTTCTTAACCAAACAGGAGGGACTAGGGACTAAAACTTCCTTCTTGGGACTTAATGAAGAAGACTCTTCAGGAGAGTCCTTTTTGGGACTTTTCCAACAATGCCCCTCCCTGCACCCACTGCCCCATGGCGTTGTTTGGTTTTTATTTTTCTGTATACTGGGGGTAACATGGTCATTCGATAACCTCTAGGGAGGGACTAGGGAGTTTTTTGTCCTTGAAATAAAACAGGGAGGGACTTGTTAAGGAGTAGGGACTTTTAAGTTGGGACTAGAAAAAGTCCTAGGACTTATGAACCAAATAGGGCCTCAATATGGACTACATACAGAGCAAAATGAGTGAATCTACACTCTAAAATACCTCTATATACATCAGTGTTTGGAGTATGTACTAGTAGTTCATATTGAAATCTACTAAAGGACATATATATTCCAAACAATATGATAATATCTCTAACCAAGGTAGTAGGGACGAGGAGTAAATGGAGGGAGTAGTAAAATTTCTCCTCGTCCTGTGAGCCACCGCGCGTGTGGGTGAGGGAGCGGGGGTAAGGCGTACAGTACTACTACTAGTAAGCAAGCTTCACCTCATCCTGCGAGCCACCACACCCGTGGGCGGGGGAGATGGTGTACTAAGCAAGCTTCTCCTCGTTCTGCGAGTTGACGGGACACATCAAAAGTACTCCAGTGCATAGAGCCTTGCCTCTAAGGTAGGCCCCACATGGTTTGCCTCTTTTTTAACATAACGCGTCAAGTCACAATTTGTTTGTTCACCCATGGTAGACGATCCTCCCTCCATCAAGTGGACAACCAGTACACGTGTCAAATTACCACGTGGGTTGCCTTTTCGTACACAAATGAGCTCCACCGTGTACCCGCGCGAGTGTGGTTGGGAAAGAGACGGGAGTATGTGCGTCGTGCGTGCACCTCTTCTCTTCATGCACGTCCCCCACCTACGTGGGTGTGTGTGAGAGATACAAACCTAGACAAATGGCTTGTGCATTCGTGAGTGTTTTTGGGGGGGGGGGTTGATTTCATGAATGTATTTGTGGGAATATGTGTCGATGACATCCCAAACAAAATTTTTCATGTAATGTCATCTGTGAAATGGAGGCCTATCCATATCATATATAGAGGGCCGGGCGATCCACGAGAAGAGAGGGAGGGGTTATAGATATCGATAGAGTCAAAGAGAGGATCAAGTGGGTGGGTGCGAGATCAATAAAGAGAGCCGTCGAAACTGTGTGTGTGTGTGTGTGCAAGTCAAAGAGATAGGGCGACTGACCTACCGGAACATCAGAGGGCACATGTCAAGTTTGTGTGTGGCAGGGAGACATGACTAGAGCGCTCGATGTATCGGTGTGTGTGTGTGTGGGAGGGGGGTGGGGGAGGGGTAGGCAGAGGCCTAACTATAGAGGTAGAATGCCTCTTATATGTGTTGAGAAGGAGAGACCCAGCTATGTCTTGAGGGAGATCGGTTGACATCCATACATAACTGAAGGACGGGAAATAGGATGAGACAGAGAGAGAAAGAGAGGAGAGAGAGAGAGGGAGGGAGAGGGGTAGGGTGCTGGATGGGTGATGGAGTTGCTTCTCGAAGATGGTGGGAGAGGCCTACTAGACAAACTGAGGATGGAACTTCAACATTATCAATAAGAGTGGGGATGTGTTTCTGTGTGTGCCCTCAACGTGATAGATCTGTCGGGATGCATCCATGGATGATGAAGGGGAACCATGGGTTTGGTAAGAAAACCTAACTAGATTGGTAGATCAATTGTTGTTTGTCGAAGGAAGGGAGAGACATAACTAATGAGGTAGATCGATCGACGCGTGGGAAAAAATGAGGTATAAGGACCTATCTAGCTATATGTATAGCGGGAGATCGGTCGGTGTACGTCCATTTGTTAGAGGCAAATAAGGCCCAGCGAGACGGATAGACAGAGAGAATGGAGCTAGGAGGTGGTGCGAGAGGCCCAACTACTAGCTAGATAGGGGGAGGAGTGTGCGGTTGTGATATCAATGAAAAGAGGGGCGAGAGTGTACACGTGTGTGGGACCCTATGAGAGACACGAGGCAAGGACACATAAAGGAGGAGATTGAAGGTGCGTGTGTATGTTGTAGGCAGACATCGCTGGAGAGGTTTATCGATCAATGTGTGTCGAAAAAAGTTGTGGAGACTGTGGGAGAACGACCTAAAGAAAAAAAATGAATGTGCGCGATGGATAGAATGCTGAGGGAGGGGGAGGGCGTGTGCATGCATGAGAGAAAGTTAGTGGTAGCTACAAGGGTTAGAGGATTGTGTGGGTGTAAGAGACTAACAAAGATCATAATTTGATATGAAAGTGGATTCATATATTTGAATAGGATATCATAGTGTTTTAAACATATGCATGCATGAATATAGCGGTGATACGTGTGTTGTTGTTTTGCACATGTTATACCATAACTAGCAAAGATGCCCGTGCGTTGCAACGGGAGAAAAAAAAGCATGCCCCTATCTCAATAAGCATAGTCCCAATATCTTTACAGGTCCACATTCTTTTTTTCAACATGATGCCATCCCATGTCACCGCCTATCCTACTTCTCGTCATCACTGATAGTGGTCGTAGTGCCCGAGACTACTGTCATACTTTGCTATCGAGCAAAGCAAACGCTGCTAGAAATGAGTAGCTTGTTTAATAACTTCCTATCATGAATTATAAATAGCACATAGGTTATTAATAGTACAATCAAATTTTGCAACCTTTTAATGTAATCAAATTGTTTTGGCTAGCTGACAAAATCACTTTAAGATTATGAAGAAAATTAATGCTTTTCCTCAATAAAGAATCAAAGCATTACATGAGCAACCAATTGGTTTTCTCTATTATATACTTGAATTAAAATAATGCTTTGTTACCCATAATGTTGCTATTTATTTGAAAAAAATCATGTTATTTATTTTATCCACTATACATTTTTTGAACTTTCATTAATCAAACTGCATGTGTTAATTATTGAGTTTAACCAACCATGCATTAAGTTTTAACGTTTGTGAGCGACCAAATTTATTTCCACATCTATAACCATAACATGCACTAATTGTGTTTGTGCTTATAAAAAATAACATGGTATTTTACCTAATTAGTTTTTGTGAACTGAAACAAAGTAAAGTTAAGCAACTGCCATATGATAGAGTTTGGAGACGTGCACTAACTTTTCTTCTCAAGCTAGCTATAGTCATGGTCAAACATAGGGCATAGGAAAGATGAATCATCATGTACCGATTGTGGATCTAGGAAAATTGTGCGTACATACATTTTAACTCATTAATTTTTGTTAAAATAGCCATGTTATTTATTTTAAACCACTATACTTTTTTTGATCATTTTAATCAAACTACATGTGTTAATTATTTACCTTAACCAACCATGCATTAAGTATTAATGTTTGCGAGCGACCAATTTTTTTACACTTCTGTAACTGGAGAGACTCAAACCCACGAATTTTGTAACTTGATGAAAAAGAGAAAAACTTGACAAAATAAGATGCATCCTCTTTGATACGTACTCCTACATGTTTAGAACTCTCGGTTGAAAGAAGAGTTCACGTCTTCTTTCTTTTCTCCACTTTAAACTTGACAGAATAATAATACATCATAGACTGAAATCCCTCTTTTCTTCTTTATTCTTTCCTTCTACTGCCTATTTATTTCCTTCTTTATTCTTTCATCCAATCCCTTTTTTCCTTCTTTATTATTTCCCCCTATTTATTTCCTTTTTGCTTCTTTATTCTACTATTCAATCCCTCTTTCCTTCTTTATTCTTTCCACCTATTTATTTCCTTTTCCCTTATTTATTCTTGGGATTATTCCATCTGTGCCCCCAATTCCTTAGTTGTGCTCAGTTTTCCCCACGCTTCAAACTTTTGCTCACTTTTCCCCATTCCCTTAGCTGAAACTCTCACAAATGTTCATAACAGACGTTTGCCTTCTTGGCCGTTAACTGACTTGTGGGGCCACATTGGACTCTGTTTTTTTAGGGGCTCATTGGACTCTGTTGACTGTGGCTGTGGCTTCGCTGGTTGGGCCGTGTTTGTGTTCATAGGACGGGCCCGTTAGTTTGTTGGTAATAAATTAAAAAAAACCTGCTATCGATGGATGCAGCCTGCTATGCATGCCCGGCTTTGGCATCGATGTAGCCTGCTATGCATGTGAACACCGCCACACACGCATCTAGTGACCTAGACCTAATCGCATGCATGCACGCCGACACGGACGCATCGATCCGTGCCGCACGGTTGCCGGTGGATTCAGTCGCTCCGCATCATCGTTTCACGCGTCGCAGGCATACGTGCCGGTGGCAGAAGGGGCAGGCTGCACGCACGGTCGCGTCCATATGTCGAGGCATTGGTTCACGCCGCAGGCTGCACGCACACTCGTGAATGGGAGGCAGGGAGCCGCCAACGCAGAGCACGCAGAAGGGGAAGGCAGGCAGCCGCCAACGCAGAGCACGCAAAGCACGCTCGCATCGATTCACGTTTACACATTGATGATCGCATCGGTTCACGCACGCACTGAGTCACGATCTACGCCGGCCGTTTGCGCGTGTACCCACTTCGTCTCCCCGGGCTATTTAAACTGCCTTCCATTGCCTCTTCTTCTACAGATCCATCTGCGCCTCCAACTTCTTCTCTTCTTCCCCCAAAAGCCAAAGCCGTTCCACTCAGCGAAGCGAGCAAGATGCAGTACAATGGGCCGACGTTCCAAGTGCCGCCCACCGTGCCGGAACGGCGGTACCCCGCCCACGTCGTCGTCGAGGAATCCCTCCGCGTGTGGGCGTTATCCCGCTGGAGGGGAAGCACTGAGCTTGCACGAGGGTTCCTCCGTGCGGGCTTCCACCACCTCCCGGCGGGCTCGCCGCCCATGTTCAACCTCGTGGAGCAGCGTCCCCACGCCAATGCTCCAGTGGTAGGGCTCGTCGTCCACTTCACCAACAGGTTCGATGCCTACTACCTGCTCGGCAAGGTGTATTGGTGTGGGTGCGAGTTCATCGCATTCATGACCTATAACATATTCACTGACTTCGAGAGCGTCTTCCCCGCTCGCAACCGCATGCACAGCCTCCCGTACTACCTCGGCGACAACAGCCGTGAGGAGGAGGAGTACTGAAGCCGGCGGCGAAGAAGACGGTGAAGCCGACGGTTAAGGTGAAGACATGGCGGTGTTGCCTAGCTACCCTATCTATCTATCTAGTATGTAGTGTTAGTTTGGTGTGTGTGTTGCCCGAGCTATCTATGTAAGGTTAACTATTATCTATGGTGTCTATGTAAGAACTTATGTTGCCCTAGCAACCGTACCCTATCTAAGTTAAGTTATGTATATTATATTAATGATTTGTTATGTTTGTATTTTGTTTGTCCCAAGTTTAGACACGGCTAATTGGCGTGGGAAAAATTTAACCAAACAAACTAAAAATGATGTGTATATAGATGCCTTCTAAAAATAAGAACATATTGTACATTTGTACACGGCTTTGGTTTGAGAGCTCTATATTTTTTAGGTATTCAAAGAATACTTTGGTTTTCAGAAATATTGAAGTATCAAATACTTTGAGATATTTGGCTTTAGTCAAAAGTGTAGTTTTAACTACACTATGTTTGAAGTATATAAAAAAGAGGCTTAGACCTCTTTTTCTAATCACGAAGTATTGGTTCGCTAGGCATAATAATTCTGCGGTTTGCAAATACTTTGATTCTAAAAAATGAAGGGACCCATAAAGGTAAGCCAAAAAAATTCCTCAATGAGATAGAAGAGATTGGGCAATCAAATTAATGAAAAAGGAAATCAGAAACAAAAAATAACAAAACAATCCTTCCTAAACAAAAAAAAGAAACATCGCTTGTTTCTGGGCTTCTTTTTGGGCCAGCGAACTAGGTTTTTTTAGTAGAACTGACGAACTCGAGGACAAAAGTTTGGCAAGCGCGACAGAGAAGAGATGAACTTGATGTATATTCCTTGTGCTGCTCAAGTACTACTTACTGTCATCTGATCCAGTACTCGAGGTTATTAGCTAACAAAATAATCCTATCACTGAACTGGTAGTTGTTTTCTGCCGAAACTGAAAGTGTCGAAACTTAACAGTAAACTGCATACATTCAGTGATCGATAGTTGCACAAACATCTCTAACGAGAGATGGCCATCAAGTAAAAAATTCCTAGAGCAAGTATTCCTAAAGCTATAAGATTGGATTGCTTCTTCAACTCAATCAGATGCTTGAAGTTCTTGTTCATCTTCTTCAATTCCGTCTTCAGTTCGACATCTACCACCGTCGGGTATTCTGGACGCGCTGCTGCTGCCTGAGCGGCACTGTCATGGGGCAGATTGGATTCGCTGATTGCATTCCCCCTCGAATCTAGCAAGCCCGACCCTTGAAGCCTCTGGATGTAATCATCCATCCACTCGAAACGGTGGCATTTCTTCACGATCTGAAAACGAAATCATGTAACCTAAATCAGATCTAACCTGCCCCTCCGGCTTGCTCTTGCATTTGACGAACTCGCGCCCAAAGTTCCCATTCTTCTCCTCCTTCGAAGTCAACCGCTTTAGTCACGCAGTCCGTGGGCAGTCAATGCATCAAGCCATCGGCACTGAACCATACACCGGCCACGTGGAACGGGGGGCTGACGAGGAGGGCGACATATCGCCCGAGAGGAAGAAACAGAGGAATTGCTTGAGAGGAAGAAGAACGAGAAGATGGGGAAAGAAACAGAGGAATTGCTCGATCTGCTCGATGCCTTTGTTTGTCAGATGGAGAAGAGGAGAAGGGGAAGCTATATTGACGATTTGCCACATTGTATTTTGCAGTTTCAATATTTGAACCAACTCTTAACACTGACATGTGGTGGTCATGTGTGAAAAATACAATTTCATATGTAAAGTGGGGCAGATCGTAAAAAACCCGAGAAGGACAGTGTAGTAGCCAATCAGGATGCATCACACGGATCGCACATGCCTGCCCCACATCTGACGGGTGGTGTTTGGCGCTTGGTAGGATCCGACGGCGCACGTTCGACGCTAGGGTTTGGAGCATTTCTGCGAGGTTATGAGCGAGTCAACGGGGTTATTAGGGTTTGACCAGATTTCAAATGGCCATAACTAAATTAGAAAAAATCGCAAAAATATAAAACAAACGTAGTTCGTCCATTTATGAGACCTAGTTACCATAAAAAAATATAAACTCGGTATAGGGGCGTTTCTTTTGAAAAATCATTTTTTGAAGTGATTTTTCGAAATCAAGTTCAAATGTTTTTAAAAAATTCCAAAAAAATCAAAATGTTGTAATTCTTGCGCACATAGCCGTCATATGTCACAAGGTTATGAGAAAAAAATAATATAAACTTGGTGTAGGTCGTTTTCATGAAAAAAGTCTTCACATAAATGCCTATGAACATTTTCAGAGTTCGTAGAATAGGGAGAGAGGGTTTAGGGTTTGAAAAAAAATCAAAATAATTAAAAAATCAGAAAAATCTCCATAGCTTCATTTTCGAGTGAGTAAGAAGGATCTGAACTTACTTTTTCATTTTCATATCTGAAACGTGTTATTTGACGGTTTTGAATTAAAAGCATATTATTTTCAAAAAAATGTAGTAATATGAATATTAATCAATAAATAGTGAGACTTCGTTTTTACCCTATATATATGGAGCAAGTGTTAATAAAAAATATATGCCTCATTTAGGCAAGGTAAAAAAAACTTGATTTCAAATAGGGTTGTTTACCCTAGTTTTCGAGCTCGTTTCTAGCACATTTCTCGTTCCGACTGTTCACCTAAGAATATTGGACTTCAAATACTCGATCAAATACACCGCATAGAGCAATGAACCTCCCATGTTCAACTTCAACTTTGACTCGAATCCAAATTTTGGCCCAAATTCAAATATTGATTTAAATTCAAATTTTGATGGAAATTTGAATTCTGACTCAAATAAGAAACCAAAGTAGAAGCAACATTATTACAACTGATAAGTTTTCACAGTAGCTCAAATCTACCAAGTTTTAAGATGCCAACATCTTAATACAAATCTACCAAGTTTTAAGCGATCCACTCGCCCTCAAATTGACAACACAAACATTTCCCAACAACTTAATTCAAATTTTCGACTTGCTCCTTGTGTTTGCAGCTGGCTTCACCGTGTTGCTCCTGGTTTCCCTAGTTGAGATGCTCTTTTCTTTCAGAATCTTGTTCCTTTTGATCTTGGGCTTTACTTGGGGTGCTGATGGAGTAGTTGCACTCGCCGAGAACTTGACGACCATTTGACGGTCATCTATGGGTTCAGTAATCTTTAAAGGCACAATTGGAAAAATTACGCCCTCCTCTTCCTCTCTTATAGATTCAAAACCATCAAAGGCCATGGTTTCAAAATCTTCTGCTTCTTCATCTCTTGGACTTTTCTCCCTAGAGCTGGTAAATAAAATTATAAGCCATAGGCAAAAAACAGAACAAATGCAAACAAAAGGGTAGCTGCATTCTACAAAGGTTGCAAACACATACCAAGATGCTTCATTTGCTGCTGCATTCTCCACTGCTTCATTTGTCGCTGCATTCTCCACTGCATCTTCAGTCTCCATTGCTGCTGCATTCTCCTCAGCATTGGCTGTTGTCCATCTTTCCTCCTCTCCAAATGATGCATCCACTGCATTGGTACAAAGCCTAGCAATATGCCCCAGAACTCCACATTTTTTCCAAGCACGCTTCTTTGGTAGACGACCCTCCTCACCTGCTCTAATCCTCTAGTTCCTTGGTCTTCTTGGTGGTCTAGTAATGACATGAGCGTGGAGTTTGAACCCTAGATCTACTTTGTTCCATTGATCGTTCCCCAATAGTGCAGACACATTGTCAGCATAAGCAGCCACAAATTTGGCAACAGAGAAATACTCAGAGCAATATTGATCAACTTCACCATCTGCACCCCCGATAACGGTCATCAGATGTAGGGCATGTATGCATGGCTTCCCACGGATCTGCCATTTCCTACAAGTACATTCTCTAGTACTTAGGTTCACAGGATACCTCCATACCCTATTTTTAGTGTCAGTATAGGTAACCTCTCCCTCATATGTACCAGATCGAATACATTTCATCTTCAGTCCTCTTGCCTTCAAGTGCAATGCCTTAATCAGTGATGGGAGCATTTGATGACCAACATATTGTGTTTCTGCAATTCTTTTGCGAAGAGCCATCTTTATCATGATCATTTGCCTCATCTTGTCAAATGCTTGCCACAACAAGAGCCCTTTCACTGACTTGAACTTTGAATTGAAGCATTCTGCAAGGTTACTGGTCACATAATCTACTTTGCAGATTTCGTTGAATTTTCTTCTTGACCACACCTTGCCATGATGTGCATCCATGTATTCCTTCACAAGAGGATTTTGAGCATACAACACTCTCAAATGGTGTTCATGCTTCCTTTTGCTGCATGTGTATGATGCTGGCCATAAGTTCTCATCATAAACTTCACCTTTGAACTTCTTTTTGAAATTATGCGCTAGGTGTCGCATACATTCCCTATGCTCCACTCCAGGGAATACAATTTCCACTGCACTCTCTAAACCCTTGCAAGCATCTGTGTGTATAGCTAAACCTGGGGGTGTGCCTATAATGTTGCGCAACTGCTGTAGAAACCAAACCCAACTTTCCTCAGACTCTACCTCCACCACACCAAATGCAACTGGGAATAGCCAGTTGTGTCCATCAACTACAGAAGCTGCTACTAGCTGTCCTCTCCATCTTCCAGTCAAATGTGTAGCATCTACAGCCAAATTGGGCCTGCAACCATCTAGAAACCCCTGCCAGCAAGCCTTGAAACAAACAAAAGCCCTTCTGAAGCACTCCTTTTGAAATGACTTCCCTTTTATTTTGAATGGAACTGTATGCTTGTCAATCTCTACAACACTCCCTGGACTTGCCATCTCCACTTCAGCTTTGAAAGTGTAAAGCAGCTGAAAACTGTCATTCCATTGACCATTAATTCTGTCAAGAGCCTTTTCCCTAGCATTGAAAATTCTCATGTAAGGAATTTCTATCTTGTACTTCTCAAAAAGCTTCCCATGGAGTGCTGTTGGACCAAGTCCAGGTTCTTCTCTCAGACAATCCAATATAGCATCTGCCACCCACCTAGTTTTTGCTAGCTTGGTTTTGGCCTTCCCCCCTCCCCCTCCAGGTGGACAGGTGTGCTTGTGTGGGTTTTTCTTTATCTGAAACAAAACAAAAGGGTAAAGAACAGTTAAGAAACCTTACTCAATGATCTGAAACTAAATTACTAACTAAACTTGGATTACCTGAATATATTTGCTCTTTCTCATACGAGATGCATGCAACTTCCACCTATACCTAGGATATGGACAAAAAACTGTGAACCTTGCTGGCTCACTCCTTTTAATCTTATGGGTGTTTTCAGATATAATGCACCATGTTGTCACTGCATTCCGACAGTACACCATTGATTGGAAAATGGTACCTACACTAAGCTCAGGTTTTTCCCTGTTCCACTCAATTGTTGGCATGTCATCACCATCGTATTCATCCTCGATTAAGCTGTCCGTGTTCTCCACCTTCTCTTCATCGTCACTGTCATCAAACCTAGCTTGGCTGATGGGCTCCTCCATATATTCGTCATGCACTGCTTGCTGACTAGCTACATCGACCAGTTCAGGAAACATCATCTCATCTTCATCCTCATTTGTAGGCACTGCCTCGTCAGGTTCTGCATCTTCTTCTACACCAACTGTAGAAGGTACACGAGAAGCAGCAGCTGAATCGGAACCAGAATTGGCAGCAGGCATGTTGTGGCTCCATGAACCACTTGCTTTACTTGGTGTCGACCTACAAGGAGTGCCGGGGTGCTGGCTATTAGCACAGACATATGATGTATGAACTCCCTTCCCCTTCGCCCGTTCTGCGCGTGGCTGAAGCACATCGATTTGGAGTTTACCGAATCGGCAGCCAGCAATCCCAGCAAAAAGCAACGGCATATGATCGTCGCAAGTTAGTGGGAGAAATCTTTGCTCGTCACTGCTGAAGTAATTCAGTTCAACAACATCGGCATCACTCCAGGGATAGGTGTTTCGGAGCTCAGCTCGCAAATCTTTGAAAGATATGCTGGTTTCTACCACTTTGGGATAGAAAAATGATGAAATCAAATGCGGTTTAGTACCACACAGCACACTAGTTTCCATTCTAATCGACAGCCGGAAAGCCAGCGCGGGATCAATCCTACAATACGACTTCAGTTAGCTGGGTAAAATGGAGCACAAATTTGAACGATTCAAGCAAACAGAAGTCAAATACGCCCTACAATATGACTTAGAACGTCAATTTGAGAGGAAACAATACTTACCCAGGTTTAATCCATGAATTATCTCCCGCGGATTCGACCCAATCCTCTCCACGATCGACTGCATTCCGGGTGTCCTCACTCAACATCGCTATGTAATCCCAGATGGGGATGGGCTAAATCTGGCGGAGACCCGGAGTCATCGACGAACGGACGAGGGCATAGGGTGGAGGAAACAACTGCGGTGGACGCGGCAAGACGCCAGCGGAGGGGGCGGGGCGGCGCTGTGCAGTGTGGCCTGTCTAGATCTATTTCAGATTCAGACAAGCTTCCCAATACGTGTCTCCTTGCGGTCCCACCCGTCAGCAAGCAACAGTCAGACGAAGACTCGGCCCCACTCGTCAGCAATTAACGGTCAATGGACTGTCAAGACGGCAAACGCCCGCTATGAGCATTTGTGAGAGTTTCAGCTAAGGAAGAGGGGGAAAGTGAGCAAATGTTTGGAGCGTGGGGAAAAGTGAGCACAACTAAGGAACCAGGGGACCTAATTTAAATATTCCTTTATTCTTCTATTCGATCCCTCTTTCCTTCCTTACAACGGATGGTTTATTTCCTTCCTTAATGATTTTCGAGATGGCTCCTTGTTACCCAGAAAAATCAAAGACGTATATAAATTAGCATGATTGGATGTAAGGAAACGATGTGGGACTATTTTAAAGGTGAATCAACCTTTGTTAATCACGCAACACAAGCTAGCTTAGTTGGTGCTAATATTAGATTTCAGACGGTAGGTTGCAAGTTAGATTCGCCACACCAGCCACTAATTTTTTTGTATCGGGCCGCCGAGATGGGCCGGAATAATTTGGCCCAGCTCGGGCCGGAGTAATTCGGCCTCGCTACGTGTGGTCCAGGTAGCTTCTTTCGATCAGATTCGGTTTTGACCAAACGAACGGATCGATTTAATGACGTACAGAACTTTGGAGGACACACGAAAAAGACCTTTGGCCTACGAAAACGGACGAAAATTAGGGAGGAAGAAGCAGTAGATGCTTTATTATTAGGTAAAGATGTGATAATGCATGGTGTTTGCAACTCACAGCTAAATGTCGAACAATCTAAACCATACTATACATCGAACAATCTCACATCTTATTTGAATTTGTGATAATGTGTGGCATTTGCAGTTTACAACTAAATACCGAACAATCTAAACAATACTATATACCGAATATTCTCACATTTTATTTGAATTTGTGGTAATGTGTGGTGTTTGCAACTCACATCTAAATACTTGTAGGCGTAGGGGGCGGGGCACCATACATAATGTGATAAACACATTATACATATGAGACATGGTTTAGATTATGAAGATCTAGCTAGAGCTTGAAATGTACTGTGATTTGAAATCAACATAAAGTGGATTCAAAAAATCGAGTTTGAGTTCATATAGTACACATAGTTCATATGTAACTCGAGACTAATCATGTGGTGTGTTGTGAAGATAATACACAAACGATGGTTTAAATTGACAATTATGATGATTGTAGATCTTATTAAAATAGACAAACAAATTCAGATGCTTTGACAATCATTATTGTAGATCTTATTCCAACACAGAAACGAATTCAAATTTTGTTCATATTGAAGCGGTAGTATATACGTTTGGAATTCACTAAAACGTTCATTTGAGTAGTAGGTTGGATGCATTATACACGTAGCGAAATATTATAATTGAACATAACATGAATTCAAAGTTTTGAATGAGATTTGAAGTGTGAATTGATTTGGTACAGTACACGTTAGGCTTGTCCGGAAATTTCAACCCGCGCCTTGTTAGCCCGAAATATTTAAGATATATCTTTGTCGCGTTGTGCTCCAACAACTCCCTCCATCTCAACCTGCACCTTGCTATTCCAAAATTACAACGCGCGCGAAAACTCCCACCTCCTGAGAAATCCCGACACACGAAATGCCCGTGATACACCTGAACCGAAAGAACCGCCTCAAATCGGTGGGGGTACTTTTGTAACTTACCCCACATTTCGGACAAGCGTGTCCCTAAGCCATGGTTCCCCACTCCCATACCATCTGCCCACCCATTCATACACCAAGGCCGAGAAAACCCGCGAAGCCCCACACCTTGCTCCGTCCGCCACCTAGCCGGAGCCTCTTCCCCGACGACGTCATCCACATCAACACCTCGACGTCCCTCATTCACCGTACCGGATGAGGATCCGTCGTCGATCTGGTCGTCCCACCGGTTCAGCCACCCCTTCCTCCACATCCAAGGAGCTGCCCCGACGTTCCCCTCGTCTTTCGCGCCACCTCCATTCCCACACCGCCGTCTTCACCTGCACCACCGGAAGAGCATCATCACCGTTTCCTCGGATGAAGCTGCGGCCTAATCGGCGCCACCAAAGAGGTTGTACACTAATCGCCGCATTTTCTTCTTGATTCGATCTCACGGTGCTGCCGGCGCTCGGTCCCAAGCCGACACGGCGCGGCTCATCCACGGCGGTGTCGCCGGCCACCTCCTCCGTGGCGTCGATCCCTCGGCGGCGATGTCCACATCAGTAGGAGTTGCTGCTGCTTTAGTTCTCGCTCGCGCCGCTGCTCTGCTCTTGCTCTCGGTCCCCTGCCTCGTCTGCTCTTGCTCTCGCTCTTGCTTGCGCTGCTGCTCTCGCTCTTGCTCTTGCTTGCGATGCTGCTCCGATTTAGCTACACTTCAGTCGACTGAATCGACTTTTGGGTCAGTCCATTTTCAGGGGATGGGGGGCTCGCCGGAGTTTAGGAAGAACCAGCCGCAGTGGGGAGGAGGGCTTGTCGGAGAGGCACCCCAGTATCTATCTTAGGGTTCAGGGTGGGAGCGGTGGTCGCCGGCGGTGGTGGGGTGGTGGCGTGGGGATCGCCGGATAAAAAACTCGGCACGGGGGGCCTAGAGGGATGGCCGGGGCGGCGGCGGACCGGCAGTGGGGAGTGTTTTCGGGGCGGGCGAGGCGGCACACCGCTGGCCGCGGGCGGTGGGGGGCGGCTCTTTGGCCGGTGGTGGATGGCGGCTCAGGGAGGTGGAGGTTGAAGATGAACTGCAGGCCCTTGATTTCTTATCCAATGGCTGCAAAATCGATTGACCAGAGATGAAAAAGTTAGTCGACTGACGTGTAGTCTCACCTCTATTGCGTTCAGTTTCGATAGTAAAATTCAGTTTCGACAGCAAAATTAAGTTTCGACAATTTAGTTCTGTTTCGACAGTTAAATTCTGTTTCGACAGTTAAGTTCAGAGATGAGCGGCTGATGTATAAATCTAGCACTTTATGGTTATATATTTTACGTCATCTATTGGAGATGCTATTAGAATTCCACTCAGGTTAACGTTGTCTCTCTTGTCCTGCTTCAACCTCGGCGTCGTACAACTCACCGGAGCTGCTCCAACGACGAAACCCTCCATCACAGCGGAGCAGTACCTCGGGCTCCATCTCAAGACGCGTAAGATCTTCTTCCCCTCCCCCGATAGCCAAGTCAGCCGGAGCATCCTCACCGGCCAACCCAATCATGCCGAGATCGACATGGCTTCGCCAAAGAAGTTGTACACTTCTTTTGGTTTGACTTAATATCACCATGCTTCTTTGCATCCTATGATCTTCCAATTCTTGTGAACCAAACACCCAGATTGGCAGAAATCCAGTGTTTTTAAATTCTCTGTTTTGCACGTGCATTCCTATCCTATTCCTATCTATTTCCTATCCCTGTATTGTTAGAATCCTCAAAGTCAAACAAGCCCTTACACAATTACTTGTTGTTACAGATATGTGTCAAAGAAAACCTTGTGTGGTTTGTCCTGCTCCTGCGGTGCTGTGTTCCACCCCAGCTCAGCTGCTCCAACGACGGAAGGGTTCACCACAACAAGGATCCGCTCTCCAGACTGTCTTTTGCCGCCTCAGATCTTGTTCCCCGCCGTCGGCAGCCACGACAATTGCATTACCATCATCAACTGAGCAGATGACCTTGAGGACTACACGGGTCCACAAGAGAGGTCGCACTCTTCCGTGTCTGCTTACGTTATGCATCACTTAATATGACGACATGCTACTTTATCGTCGTGGTCACCTATTAGGCTCCAACTCAGGTCCAAACTTATGCTGAAACTTGAGTTTTTAAATGGTTGTGGGGTACATATTGGGGCAGCAATCAGTACTATATGTCTACTATCTAGTTAATCTCGGGTGTCTACTATGAGTTTCATGTTGGGTGGAAACAAACATTAAAGGAGCCATTATCTGTATTTTTAACTAAAGCTATTATCTGCCTGCTATCATTGGTTTTGGGTCTATCCACATATTGCTACCATCACTCTGGATTTGTGCATGCACTCCTTACATAATCTCACTATGTTTTATTCCTATGCATGTCAGCTATTGTAAACAATGGAACTGAACATGTAGAGCAAAAGAGACGAGCCTTGCGTGGCAATAAAATTTCATGCAGACGTCGCTCCATGGTGGGCGCAAAGGCAGCCCCCCTCCACCCATTTTGGATCACAATCAAGAGGAAGATAATTGTTCCGAGGGGGATTCAGAAGCAGAAGACCACTCCTATTTACCCCATGAGGTCTTCACTCTAACTTGGCATGCTGATGTTGGTAATATCATGCATATGGTGCCTTGCATTGCTTACTATATACATCAAAGATGTCATCTGCTTAGTTTAGACATGCTTTGTGTCAATGCCATCTGTTTAGTTTCTTTATCATATATGTGAATCATGCAATGCCATCTTGTTTAGTCAGGCATCACATATGTGAATTTTGCAATGCCACCCTAGTTAGCCAGTCATCTTATATGTTAATTATATCATGACATCATTTTTTATTACGTGTTAAGTTCGTCAACAATTTTAGTACATTCAATTACTCTTCCTGTGCATCATCCATTTGGCACGGTCATGGTAAAATCTGGAGTGGAAATAAGGCCTTCAGAGCAGACAATGCTATCTGACGAAGCGCATGTCTTGCTGGTTATAGATCAGCTCCTCAGAGGAGGATTCAGAGACAGATGACCAGTCCTATCCCCCCCGAGGTGCATGCTCTAACTTGGCAGGGTTATGGTGCTCATATCGTGCATATGGTATCTTGCATTGCTATGTCATTTGCTTAGTTTAGACATGCTTTGTGTGAATGCCACCTGTTTAGTGTCTAGTTACCATATATGTGAATTATGCAATGCCATCTTGTTGCAAGACATTATATATGTGAATTGTGCAATGCTATCTTGTTGCAAGGCATTATATATGTGAATTATGCAATGCCATGTTGTTTAGCCAAGCGTCATATATGTGAATTATATCATGCCGTCCTTTTTTTTGCATGTCTCATTGCTTTTGTCGACAATGTTTGTATATTCAACTGCTCTTCCTGTGCATCAGCCATTTGAATTGGTGATGGAGAAATCTGGAGTGAAAACAAGGTCTTCAGAGCAGATAATGCTACCTACTGAAGCAGATATCTTGCTGGTTACAGATAGCTCTTCAGAGGAGGACTCATAGGCAGATGACCAGTCCTATTATCCCCCTAAGGTGTATGCTCAAACTTGGCAGGGTTATATTACTCACATCATGCATATGTTGTATTGCAATGCTTAGTTTTTACATCATATACACGATATTGAATGCCATCACCTTAGTTGACACATCATATATGCGATTGCCCTCTGCTCACTTCTTAGTATATAAATCATATATTTGAATTATATCATGCCATGATGTTTACATAGACAGCATGTATCTAAATTATGGCATGCCAACCCATTTTCTAAATACATAATATAGTTATACATCTCATCCTATTTACATAGTCATCATATTTTGAATTATGTCATTCTATCTGTGAATTATATCATGCCATCATGTTTCCATCGACGGCGTGTTTATTATTTATGCCATGCCAACCACTTTAATAGGCACGTCATATAGTTATATCATGTCATCCTGTTTACATAATCATCATATTTTGAAGTATGTCATTCTATCCTGTTTAGTTAGCCATCATACATGTGAAATTGTGTCATGCTATCCTGTTTAATTAGCCATCATATATGTGAAATTATGTCCTGCTATTCTGTTTGGTTAAACAACATAAATGTGAATTATTTCATGCCCTGTTTTCTTCCCTACTATCCATTGCACCTGTCTATCTTACAATGTATGTACATTCAATTACTTTTCTTGTTTATCAGCCATTTCAATTGGAGGGGGTGATGGCAGTATCTGTGGCAGTAAAAACACGGTCTTCAGAAAAGATTGTGCTACCTGTCGATGGAGATAGAACCACGGTTGTACTTGCCCAAGAACCAACCCCACCACACATAACCCAGACTCACGCAGATTGTACCCCTACCTAGTTGGACAGAGAACCAGCTACACCCCTTCTAACCCCAACCCTAGCAGATAGTAACCCAGTTCCCGTTGACACAGCACCATCTCCACCACAGAGCACCCAAACACGAGCAGTTAGTAAGGCAACTGCAGTGCCTGAAGCACGAGGACCACCACTCCGAACCCCAAGTAAATGCTTAAAGCAGAAGAAGAATTGTTCCCATGTCAGGTTTCGTAACTATGGTTCATACTACTTTGCTCTTGCATCACTGTATTTACTCATACCAACTAATTTCAAAATTGAAGGATGCAATTGAAACTCCAATGGTGCAACAGGTATGTTTTAAACATGTTATTTTAACATGTTTGTTGTTGTAACTTGCTCTATGTTGATTTGAGTTTCAATTAAATAAACAATTATGTTCTCATGCCATGCACATTACAAGTGTTGTTATGGATGTGTAGTTTCCCACACTTATATTCTGTCTATGTGTAAGTGCATCTAGTGCCCCTTAGTGATTTTGGTGTATTGAAGACTTATTGGTTAAGGGACTAATGTGTTTATGAGTGTACAAAGGTCTATAAGTCTATGACGAGTTTGATATTTACAGAGAAAGTCGACCCCTAAAAATGAAGTTCTTCGCCTGAAGACTTTGGACTTCTGAAGACTTTCTGAAGACTTTCAAAGTGAAGAAATTGGTGTGACCTTGAAGACTTGGTATTCATTCGAGGAACATGAAGCGTGAAGACGTTTGTTTTCATAGTTTCATTTTCTCTTTCTTGAGTCATAAGAAACACCGTACTGTTAAAGGGGGTCGAGGAAATACTAATGAAAAATTTCAATGTGATGCTCAACTCAAAATCCTACACCTACCAATCCCTTCGAGTGAAGCCATTGGAAATCTCATACAGTTCAGTCATATTCGTCAGTGACAGAGACGAAGTTCTTCTGGTCTCTGAGGAATTTGTTCTGACTAGGGAGTTAGGAATTCGCCAGTGCGGACTGCCTACCCAGTGAGGAACATGATAGCGCTGAGAAATTTGAACCTCAAATTTCCAACCGTTGCTGTGCAACGCGCTAGCTGTCCCAAAAATATCTACCCACCTAACGGTCATATCATTGAAGGGCATTTATGTCTTATCATGCCGGGCTGCTCCCTAGGCTATAAATAGCCGCCCCCTACAACCACTAGCTGGTTGGCTGCTCCGAGAGAAACTGACACTTGTCACTTGAGAGCATCCCATCCTCCGAGGACTTTGAGCGAAAATCATCGAGTGAGGAAAAACCCAAACCCAAACACCTACAAACCCAAAGTGATTGAGCATCATTGAAGAGATTGATCCTGCGTGGATCCGATGCTTGTTACCTTTAAAGAATGTGCTTCTTCCAGACGGTTAGGTGTCATGGTCTAGAGCATCCAAGAGGAATTGTGGATCACCGAGTGATCGAGTTTGTGAAGGTTCGGAAGTCACCTGAAGACTTACCACGAGTGATTGGACGAGGTATGTGTGACCTTAGTTCAAGGAGAATACGTTGAGGACTGTGTGTCCGAGACTATGTGTCCTCAGGTTTAAATACCTAGCCGCTCCAACCAGAGGTACAACTGAGACAGCAGTTGGAACTGGTCTACCAGATCATTGTCTACACCAAGCATCATGGTTCTATTTCCTCAACACATGCATTTCTTCATATATGTGTTTGAAGACTTTGACTGAAGAGTTTCTCAATTTCCTCAGTTCAATTTCTTCAGTCTGTTTTCCTTCATCCTGTGATTACGCTTTTTGTACTCTGTGTTTGTCTTCATTTCATCATGATGACCATGCTTGTGTTCTGTTATGTTTACTTTTGAGTACTTATTCCGCTGCTAGTAGTTCTTCGCTAAGGAATTTCCTCACCGGCAAATACCTCAGTGAAGAATTCATAAAAATCGCCTGTTCACCCCCCTCTAGTTGATATAACGCACTTTCAATTGGTATCAGAGCAAGGTACTCCCTTGTTCTATATGATTTTGGTTTAATCGCCTGGAGTTTTAGTTGTGTCACTGCAGGCATGATCAAGGTCTCTGCTGGGTGTCCTACCTTCGATGGGACGGACTACCCCTACTGGAAGAACAAGATGCGAATGCATCTTGAGGCAATTGATAACGATCTCTCGTATGTTGTGGAAAATGGTGTTCCCTCATTCACACCTTCTCTGAACGCTTCTGATGTGGAATATCATATGTGGCCATCTAAGCAAAGGATAATATGGAAGAGTGAGTGCTTTGGAAACTGCTAAGCTTATCTGGGATAGACTGTCCAAAGTGAATGAAAGAGTCTCAACACAGCGTGACTCTCGATTTGATGTTCTTCGTAATCTCTTCAACCGCTTCAAAAGACTCGACAATGAAAATGTTCAAAAAACCTTCGATCGCCTCACTGACATCTCAAATGAGCTTCAAGCACTTGGTGCCACAGACATCACCGACCACGAGGTGGTGAAGAAATTGCTGAGATCGCTTGATTCCTTATTTGATACTCTGGCATTGATGATACAAGAACATGCTGATTACAAGTCTCTTGATCCTGCTGATATCCTCAAGAGGATAAATACTCATGAGTTCCATCTTGCTAAGAAGAGAGATCTCCATGGTTCGAGCTATGGCATATCACGTGCACTGAAGGCCAAGGCATTTTCTGAGTCTGAATATGAAGACTCTGGTAGCAGCCTTGGTGACCCTGAAGAACTGAGTCATGAGCTAGCTCTGCTCGTGAAGAAATTCCAGAAGTTCTCAAGACATGGTCGCTTTGGAAGACCCTCAAGGAGCAATGATTCCTCAACAAGTGACTACAAGAAGAGGCTTTGTCACAAATGCAAGAAACCTGGAAACTACATTCAAGATTGTCCTTAGTGGGAAAAGGAATCAAAGAAGAAGAAATACAAGGATTACAGTTCTAATGATGCAAAGAAAAAGAAGAAATCCTCAAAATCTTCATCATCAAAATCGTCGAAGTCTTCGTCTCACAAGAAGAGCAGCTCCAAGAAGGCTCGGGCATTCATTGGCAAGGAAATGGACTCTGAGGCTGAATATGAGGAACAGGAGGAAGAGGAGGCATCTAAGGAGTCCGAGTCTGGTGTGGCGAGTCTGGCTCTCGCTACTGCATTCTTCAGCAAGTCTATCTTCAACTCTGAAGAAAATGGCTTCACCAACAAGGCTGATGAAGGCAATGATGACTATGCTCCCACCTATTGCTTCATGGCTAAGGGTGCCAAGGTACTCCAATATACCTCCTCTGAATCTAGTGAGACTGAATGTGATGAAAATCTCAAGCCCAGCTACTCTAAACTTGCTAAGATTGCTGTGAAACAACAAAGGGCTTTTGAAAAGGTTCAAAACATGCCAGACAATAGTGATGATATGTTGGGTGAAGAAATGGATCGCACTAAAACCTTGACTGAAAATCTTCAGAGACTTCAGACTAGTTTGACAACCTTTAGGGTCATCATAACACTCTCTTATATGATCATGAGAAGCTTTATTATGAATTTCTTCAAAGAAAGCAAGATCTTCAGAAGGAGCGCGATTCATTACTTGCTCAACAAATCAGCGCTGATCAGGAAGAATTTGTTCCTCCATGCTTGAAGTGCATTGAACGTGAATCTGCTAATTCTTCACCTGAATGTTCAAATGCTTCTAATGTTACAAATTCTTCACCTGCCTCAGCTATCACTAATTCCTCATCTGAGGACATTGCTAGTATCACTAACGATGTAGGGCTGAAGGAATTGTACATGACAGGCATGTACAAAAGCCTCAAAGGGCATCAAACTCTTTGTGATGTGCTTAAAAAGCAGATCCTCAACACGAACCCTAGGAAAGAGGGTATTGCCTTTGAGAGGAAACTCAATGCTGATGGTACATATTGGAAGCCTGAGCAGTACCCAAAAACCTCATGGGTTGCTGCAAAGGGACCTCCAGTTGATCCATCTAATCTATCTGGCTTTACTTGTGAATCTCCTCATTCTTCTGATGAGTCATTTGAATCCAACTATAAATAGTTCAAAAATCAGAATGGTGAAGTATTTGCTAGATATGTTGGCACTAACTGCAGGAACGGTTCCCCTATGAAGAAAATTTGGGTTCCCAAAAGGTGCCTTGAAAGTCTTCAGGTGAATGTCCTCATGACACCACCTATGAAGAATAGGAACCCTAGATCAAATTCTTCATATGGACCAAATTCTTTATATGGATCCAAGTCCTCACACGGACTAAATTCTTCACATGAATCAAATTCCTCAAAAGGATCAAAGTCCTCACATGAATATCATAGTGCTAACAACTCTGTTTCGCAGGGAAGAGCTAAGGGCTATGAATATGAGCATTATTTGTCTAACCATTATGTTCATAAGTCCTCAAAGAATTTCTCTGCTTATTCATATGCTTACCCTAACACCTCTTATGTGAAACGAAATGGGCTGGCCTCTATGCCACCTTTCTCGTATGGAGCTCGCAGAGTGATGAACTCTTTGCCACCCCTTCAGATGTGGGTGGTGAAGAAAAAGAACTAATCTCTTCTGCAGGGTCAGGTCTCCAGACGTGCGTGAACATCTGAAGAATTTGCAGGAGACCTGAAAATGCCTGAAAGCACGCAGGCTAATCATGAAGGATTGATCTTTCATTTCTCACGTCCTGATACTGCTTTATCTGTTGCATTCTTGATGAAATTGATCTGATGAATTGTGATGTCATATTCTTCACTAATGAAGTATATGAAGTTCATAAGTTGCACTAATTCATCTCCAAGATGATCAACCCAAAGCTACTAAGTGGGTCCTCAATAGTGGATGTACAAACCACATGACTGGTGATAAGAATCTATTGATGGATGCTCCCTTATCACCATCGCATCTGAAGCATATCATCTTCGCTGACAAAGGCAAAAGTCAGGTATTGGGTCTAGGTAAGGTTGCGATCACAAAGGATCGACACATGGACAAAGTCATGCTTGTCGAGTCCTTAGGATACAACCTCATGTCTGTCTCAATGCTTTGTGATCTTGATATGGTTGTTGACTTTGGCAAGTATCGTTGTGTTGTGGTTATGGAAGCTGACAATTCCAAAGTCTTCGAAGGCTTTAGGAGAGGAAACTTGTATATTGTTGATTTCTCTACAGGACGGCAACCAGCTGTGTGCCTACTTGCAAAAGCTTCAGAAGGCTGGCTATGGCATCGATGACTTGGTCATGCAGGCATGAGGAATTTTCACATGCTTGCGAAGAAGAAGCATGTCATTGGCATTGAGAATGTCAAATTCCTCAAGGATCACTTATGCGGAGCCTGTGAAGCTGGGAAGATGACAAAGGCTAAGCATCCAACGAAGACTATCATGACCACCACTCGTCCATTTGAATTGCTTCACATGGACCTCTTCGGTCCTAACCATTATTCTGCAGTTTCAAATGATGCATCTCAATATGGCTTTGTTATTGTTAATGATTACTCTCGTTACACATGGGTACACATTGTTACTTACAAACATGAAGTGCAAGAAGTCTTCAAACAATTTTCCTCATGGGCTTCAAACAACTCTGGTGTGAACATCAAGCACATCGATGACTATGTTGATGAACTTGGTATTACTCATGAGTTAGCTGCTGAGATGGCGTCATGGAACGGCCTTATACTCCTCAGCAGAATGGCGTCATGGAGCGCAAGAACAGGACTCTTGCTGAGATGGCTCGCACTATGCTTGATGAATACAAAACGCCTTGTCGTTTCTGGATTGATGCAATTGATACTGCATGCCACATCATCAACAGAGTATATATTCACAAATTCTTCAAGAAGACTGCCTATGAACTCCTCACTGACAAGAAACCCAATGTGAGTTATTTCAAAGTCTTCGGTGCTAAATGTTGGATTAGAGATCCTCATCACAACTCTAAGTTTGCACCGAAAGCACATGAAGGTTTTATGCTTGGTTACGGAAAGGACTCGCACACCTACAGAGTCTTCAACTACGTTCTTCACAAGGTTGTTGAAACTGTAGATGTGCGGTTTGATGAAACTAATGGCTCGCAAAGAGAGCACCTACCTTCTGTGATAGATGAACCAGCACCTGAGGAGACAATCAAGTTCAAAGCTACTTAGGATGTCATTCCTACCGAAGAATCTGCTGAAGAATTCATTCTAGAACGTGAACAACGTCGATCTGAGGCACCTAAAGAAAATGGTGCTGAAGAAAATGCTGATCAAATTCCTCGACGACAACCAGCTCATCCTCGCGTTGCAAAAGAAGTGCAAGTTGAAAAGATCATCGATCACATTGAAGCACCAGGTCCTCTCACACGCTCAAGAGCTTCACATTTATCTAAATTTTGTGTGCCCTATGTTTTTGTCTCTATTACAGATCCCACTAAGGTAGATGAAGCATTTATGGAGCCTGAGTGGATTCATGCCATGCAAGAAGAATTACATCAGTTCGAGCTCAACAATGTCTGGGAACTGGTCAAACGTCCAGATCCTCGCAAGCACAATATCATTGGCACAAAGTGGATCTACCACAACAAGCAAGATGAAAATGGCCTTGTGGTGAGGAATAAGGCATGGCTTGTATCTCAAGGCTACACATAGGTTGAAGGAATTGATTTCGATCAAACTTTTGCGCCTGTTGCTAGACTTGAGGCTACTCGCATATTACTTGCTTATGCTAACCATTATGATATCACTTTATATCAAATGGATGTGAAAAGTGCATTCCTCAATGGTAAGCTTGAGGAAGAAGTATATGTTGCTCAACCCCTAGGTTTTGAAGATCCAAAGAATCCTGACAAAGTCTTCAGACCCAATACGGCCCTCTATGGCCTCAAGCAGGCCCCTCGGGCGTGGTATGATACTTTGAAGGAATTCCTCATGAAGAAAGGCTTCAAACCCGGCTCACTCGGCCCTACTCTTTTCACTAAATCTTATGATGCTGAACTGTTTGTGTGCCAAATATATGTTGATGATATTATCTTTGCCTATACTAACCAATGTTATAGTGATGAATTTGCCTATATCATGAGTGAAGAATATCAAATGTCTATGATGGGAGAATTGAAATTATTCTTAGGTCATCAAATTTGTCAACAACGCAATGGCATATTCATATGTCAGGAGAAATACCTCAAGGATGTACTGAGAAAATTCGGTATGCAAGATTGCAAAGGCGTCAAAATCCCTATGCCCACAAATGGCCATCTGTGCATTGATGAAAATGGTATCGACTTTGATCATAAGGTATACCGCTCCATGATTGGTTCTTTATTGTACTTATGTGCATCTAGGCCAGATATTATGCTTAGTGTTTGCATGTGTGCCGGATTTCAAGCTATACCGAAGGAATCACACCATAAGGCTATGAAGCATATTCTTCGATATCTAGCTCACACACCAACACTTGGATTATGGTACCCCAAGGGCTCGGCTTTTGATCTCATTGGATATTCTGACTCTGACGATGCTGGTGATCGTGTGGAACGCAAGTAAACATCTGGTACATGTCATTTCCTTGGACGATCTTTGGTCTGTTGTTCCTCGAAGAAATAGAACTGCGTATCACCGTCTACTGCTGAAGCTGAGTACATTGCTGCTGGTTCTTGCTGTGCTCAATTGCTGTGGATGAAGCAAACTCTCAAGGACTACGGCGTCAATGTGAAGAATGTGCCTCTCTTCTGTGACAATGAGAGTGCCATCAAGATTGCTCACAACCCAGTTCAGCACTCGAAGACAAAGCACATTCAGATTTGTCATCATTTTCTTCGTGATCATCTGTTGAAGGGCGACATTTCTATTGAGCATGTGAAGACTGAAGAACAACTAGCCGATATCTTCACAAAGCCCTTGGATGAGAAGAGATTTAGCAAGTTGCGGTGTGAGATAAATATCTTAGAATCTTCGAATGTTCTTTGAATAGGACACTCATCCTAACACTTATGCATAAATTGATGACTTAGATGTGCAACACATGAAGAAACGTTTTTCTTCAATCAATGAAGACTAACAATCTAAGTGTGAAGAAATTAACAAAGAATTTGATTCTCAGAACCCTACGACAATTGTACGCGGTGTCTGAAATCATCATTCTTATACAGTGGGTCACTCCACCACCAAAGCTGAAAATCTTCAATTTGAGTTTTTCCTCAGTTTTGAAATTCCTCAGTTGTTCTTTTTATTCAACTTTGCATTGTCTTCACTGTTTCCGTCGTTTTTCTTCATTGGCTATATATATATATATATATATATATATATGTGTGTGTGTGTGTGTGTGTGTGTGTGTGTGTGTGTGTGTGTGTGTGTGTGTGTGTGTGTGTGTGTGTGTGTGTGTGTGTGTGTGTGTGTGTGTGTGTGTGTGTGTGTGTGTGTGTGTGTGTGTGTGTGTGTGTGTGTGTGTGAGTTTATGTCCTCTACAACATTCACTTATGGCTAATTCTTCAAGTTGGTTATTCTGCTAAGTGAATCTGATCAGACCCTGTCAGATCGTGGGTTCCGGCAGACCCTTAAGGTTCGAACTCTGGGGTGCGCGCGGAGATGCTGGCCTCTACCTCTCCGTCTCGCAAGGATCTAAACTACTAAAAGAACAACACAAAAGACACAGAGTTTATACTGGTTCGGGCCACCGGTGTGGTGTAATTCCCTACTCCAGTGTGGTGGGTGGATTGCCTCTTGGGCTGATGAAGAAGAACAGTACAAGGGTGAACAGCCTCGCGAGGGCGTGTTCTAGCTGGGACGATGAACTACGGGGGGAGTTCAGCCGCCCTTCTCTCTCTCTCTCTCTCTCTCTCTCTCTCTCTCTCTCTCTCTCTCTCTCTCTCTCTCTCTCTCTCTCTCTCTCTCTCTCTCTCTCTTTGCTCGGATTCTGGATACCAGATGCCTTCCAGATCAACACCCCATGCTAGATGCCTACCAGATACTAGATCAACACCAGCTGCCTCTACCCTGGGGGTGGCTAGTCCTATTTATAGGCAAAGGCCTTGGGCCTCTTCCCAAATATTGAGCGGGAAGGGCGCCAACAATTGGCCAATTCGAAGGGGAACATACAGTACACTTATCCTGACCAAAGTTGGTCTTCGCCTGCCAAAGGCCCTGTGGTGACGCCGCTCTGGGCTCCACGATGAGCTCATTCCCACCGTTGTACTGGGACTAGTCTCGTTGCACCGAAATGGATGCCTTTGCTTGACCCTCTCGCCTGCGCTTGCCCCCTTGTCACCAAAGAGGAAAGGGGAGGACACTGTGTGGTCTGGCGCCCGCCTGGAACCCTTGGTCGTCATGGCTTGCGTCATGGGCACCTCGCGAGGTACCCTGCCTTGATATCTCCGCCTCCTCATGAGCCAACCTGAGGAGGCCGCGCCCGAGGAAGCGCTGCGTCGTCCTCCCCGCGAGGCTTGGCCCCTCGCGAGGGTCTTGAGTCTTGCATTGACGAAGGTGGGCCATACTGGGCCTCCATTCGAGCCACGCCGCGGGCCGCAGGCAGGCAAGTCTGGGGACCCCTGTTCCCAGAACGCCGACAGTAGCCCCCGGGCCCAAGGCGCGCCCGGACTTGGCCGTGCCGAGAGGCAAAAGGGCAAGGGCGAAGCGCCGCGGGCCCTAACAGCCTGCGGCCTCGGGTGCCGCGTGGTGGTTTGATAGGACGTAGGCGTCTCCGCTTCCCCACGACGCCTCGATGATCGTGCGGATTGGACAAGTCCCTGCATGCAAATCGTGTCATGATTACCTGTGATCGTGGAGGCCGATGGTTGGCCTTCTTCGGCTATAAGTATGGGGCTGCGTAAGCTCTGTCGGTTCGCCCCTTCCTGCTTCTCTTCTTCTTCCTCTCTCTTGCCGCCTGTCGCTCGCATGGCTCCAAAGAGGTTCTCAGCCGTAGAGAAGGGGAAGGCTAGTCGGGCGGGGACCGACTCCCCCCCGGCCAAGCGCAGCCGGGGTCGACCCCGCAAGTATCCTGCGGTGCCCGCTGCGGCTCCTCGTAGTCACAGGGATGGTTCTCCGCGTGGCGGTGAGCGCTCGGCTGCCAAGGGGAGGCAGGCTATGACTGCGCGGCCCCCAGGCCGCGCTTTCGCTCGGCGGAGGTGCTGCCGGAGTTCGTCGTGTGGTCGGCGGACCCGACCAACACCTGGCTCCAGCTCCCTCGCTTCTTCATCGGCGAGCTGTCGGCCAGCGCCCGGTGCGGCTTCTGGCTTCAGGCTGACGGTTGCTGCAGCAGGGCCTCCTAGGTTTCGCTTGAGGTCTCCCCTTCCAGGAATGGGGCCCTGACCCGCGGCTGGCTGACGTTTGCCCGCGCGCGCGGCCTTGGCCAGCGGTGCACCCTGCACTTCAAGTTCGACGGCGACGACACCCTCTATGTGAGGGTGTTTGGGGAAGATGGTCGCCGCGCAGGATGCTGCCCCGAGGGCGACGACCGCGGCCAGGAGCCTCCCTCCGATGACGATGGAGGAGATAGCGCCCGCTCCGATGGCGGCGCCCGGCGCTCTCCAGGATCCACCAACTCTTCTTCAGGCGGCTCCTCCAGCGGTGGCCGCAGCCAGCCCCCTCGCCGTCATGCCTGCCTGGGGGTGGCTGTTCATCCGTCCGTCGCCGCGCCCCGGTGAAGCGCGAGTGGGAGTCCGCCTGAGCCCCGGAGGCATCCTGCGCCGCCTCTGCAGGCCGATGCGAGGTGGGCCGCGCCGGGCTCGCCTTTTCCTTTTCCTTTTGCTTCCTGTGTAAGACAAAACAGCTGCATGGAGCCCCGCGGGGGTGTGTTTAAGAATCATTGCCGTTGTAGCCATTACCTTGACTTTGTTGTTTCGCCTCTCAACTATTTGCCCTTGCATAGGTAGTTTTCGGCCCCAGCCGGGGGGGGGGGGGGGGCGACCGACCCAGGCCCTGTGCGCGTGCTGCGGTGCCCGAGGGGCACGGACTGGAGGAGTGCTCCTGAAGAGGGCCCGGACCGTGAAACCTTTAAGCGGATAGGGCGGAAACGCTCACGAGGGCATTCCATCCCTCGCGAGGCCTTTCATGAGAGAAATCAAAATGGGGAGCGAAAATCGATGAACCACAAATCAACAACGGCGATAGTTTCGATAAGATTTCAGATGCAAATAAACACGTCAACTGCAGAAAGCAAATAAAAAGCCGCATCCAGCACCTAATCTAGTCTTCGACGTCTTCTCACCAGCGCGGAGCTAAGTGCTGCCACTGGGCGTGGGAGGGAGCCCCAGGGCCTGAGGCCGGCGCTCCTGAGACTCCGGGGCGTGTACAGCCCCACTCATTATTACGTGAGAGTGTCACGGGGCGGCGAGCTTCGCAGGCACTGGCCTTCTTCACAGGCTCCGGGCCTTTCTTCTTAGAGGTGATCAGCTTCACAGGCACTTGCCTTCTTCACAGGCTCTAGGCCTTTTCCAAAAAGGGAAGGTCTTCACAGGCGTTCGCCTTCTTCACAGGCTCAGGGCCTTTTCCAAAAAAGGGAAGGTCTTCATAGGTGTTCGCCTTCTTCATAGGCTCTGGGCCTTTTCCAAAAAGGGAAGGTCTTCACAGGCGTTCGCCTTCTTCACAGGCTCTGGGCCTTTTCCAAAAAAGGGAAGGTCTTCACAGGCATTCGCCTTCTTCACAGGCTTTGGTCCTTTTCCAAAAAGGGAAGGTCTTCACAGGCGTTCGCCTTCTTCACAGGCTCTCGGCCTTTTCCAAAAAGGGGAAGGTCTTCACAGGCGTTCGCCTTCTTCACAGGCTCTGGGCCTTTTCCAAAAAGGGGAAGGTCTTCACAGGCGTTCGCCTTCTTCACAGGCTCTGGGCCTTTTAGGGGTAGAACCTCCGGAGGTGCTGGATGTTCCACGCGTTCTGTACCGGCTCCCCCTCTTGGGTCTCCAAGCGCACGGAGCCTGGCCTGGAAACATGAACAACCTTGAACGGGCCCTCCCACATGGGAGAGAGCTTATGCAGCCCCTCCCTGGAGAGAACCCGTCTGAGCACGAGGTCTCCTACCTCGAGGGTCCTGGGGCGGATGTTGCGGCAATGGTATCATCGCAGCGCCTGCTGGTACCTCGCCGCCCGCAACGCGGCTTCCCGGCGGCGTTCCTCCCACAGTACGAGGTCCATCCCCCGCATGGCGTCCTGCTGCGCTTCGTCGAACGCTAAGACCCGTGCGGAGCGACGCCTGACCTCGTGAGGGAGGACCGCTTCAGCTCCGTAGACCAGGAAGAACGAGGTCTCCCCAGTTGGTTTGGTCGCGGTCGTGCGGATGGACCACAATACGGATTGCAGCTCGTCATACCAACCTCTGCCGCAAGCCTCCAGCTTCTTCTTGAACGTCCTAGTCTTGAGGCCTCTCGGGACCTCTGCGTTGGCCCGTTCGGCCTGCCCATTGCTCCGCGGGTGCGCCACCGAAGCGTAGCATATCTCCGTCCCAAGGTTAGCACAATATGTTTTGAAGAGATTACTGGTAAACTGTGAACCGTTATCTGTGATGATGCGGTTCGGCACCCCGAACCGGCTCACGATACCCCTGATGAACTTGACCGCGGAGCCAGCGGGGATGGTACGGACGGCCTCCACTTCTGCCCACTTGGTGAACTTATCAACGGCGACGTAGAGGTAGCGGTAGCCCCCTGGCGCCCGAGGGAACGGGCCCAGAATATCCAACCCCCAAACTACGAATGGCCATGAGAGGGGTATGGTCTGTAGGCCCCCCGCCGGTTGATGGATCTGCTTAGAATGAAACTGGCAGGTCTCGCAAGCCTTTACTAACTCGACTGCGTCGTTGAGCACGGTGGGCCAATAGAACCCGCTACGGAATGCCTTGCGGACGAGGGTTCGGGATGATGAGTGATGCCCGCAGTCCCCGCCGTGTATGTCCTCTAGTAGTTCCTTCCCTTGGTCCCAGGAGATGCAGCGCAGAGTCACTTCATTTGGTCGCTTCCGGTAGAGTTCTCCATCTCTGAGGCAGTATGCCGTGGCCTGCCGTGCCACACGCTCCGCTTCCTCTTCCTTCTCCGGTAGGGTCCCTTGTGTCAAATAACTCCGGAGTTCTATGATCCAGCACTCCTCCCGAGGTTCCATCGTCAGGAACAGACTCGCTCCTGAGGTCGGTCCGCAGATCGGGGCTCCCGAGGCTGGCGGCCGAGGGAGATCCTCTCGAGGCTGAGTGACGTTTGACAGCGTCGGCTGTGCTGAGGGTTTGAAGAGCCGCTCTTCGAAGACGCCTGGTTCTTGTGGCAATCGCCTGGATGCCCGTCCGGCTATGTCGTCGGCCTCCTGACTGGTGCCACGGGGCATGTGCTTCAGCTCCAACCCCGAGAATTGTTTTTCCATCCTGCGGACTTCCGCTAAATAGGTTTCCATATGCTCGTCCTTCGGCTCGTATACCTTGTTGGAGAAGTTGACAAGGAGCTGCGAGTCGCCCTTGACGGTGAGGCGTTTCACCCCCGGAGCTATCGTGGCCTTCAATCCAGCTATTAGACCCTCATATTCTGCTATGTTGTTGGAGACCTTTTCACCATGCTGGAAACAGAGCTGTACAACATAGTAGAACTTATCCTGAGTGGGTGATATCAGCACCGCGCCAGCCCCCACGCCGTGCCTGGAGAACGCCCCATCGAAATACATGACCCAGCCTTCAGGCGCCTCACTCCCTGGAGAGAGGGACCAATCCTCGTTGTCCTTGAGGCTTGGTGCCTCCACCCATTCAGCTACAAAATCCGCTAACGCAGCTCCTTTGATGACCCTAGTTGTGCTGAACTCGATTTGAAACACCTGCAGTTCTATGTTCCACTCGGCGACCCTTCCTGCTGAGTTAGGGCTCCTGAGCACTCTCTCCAGGGGGTACAATGAGACGACCTTAATGGGATGGGCCTGGAAATAGTGACGCAGCTTGCGCGAGGCCACCAGTAGCGCGAGGAGGAGCTTCTGAGGCATTGGGTACCGTGCCCTCGCGTCCCGCAGCACCGTGCTGACAAAGTAAACTGGATGCTCAACCAGGCTGAGAGCATCTGGGGCTCCGGCGCCCTAGGGAGGCGGACCATCCGAGCGTGTGGCTTCTCCTGCCTCTGGTGTGCTCTTCTGCAGCCGACCCTCCTCAACTGCGGTTGTGGCTTCTCGTGCTCCCGTCTTGCCTTGCCTCGGACTGCCGCTGCGGTCTTGGTTTGGCGCTCCTCCCTAACCGCCACCAGGGCTGCGCTGGCAGAGTAAGGAGTGGCGGCAAGGTAGAGCAGCAGGGGCTCTTGAGGGCGCGAAGCCACCATGACCGGAGGACTGGTCAGGTACCTCTTGAGGTCTTGAAACGCCTTATCTGCCTCTTCAGTCCATTCAAAGGGCCCCTTTTTCTTCATCAGCTGAAAGAAAGGTAACGCTCGCTCCCCTAGCTTGGAGATAAAGCGCCCTAGTACGGTCACGCGCCCAGTGAGCTTCTGCATCTCTCTGAGGGTCTTGGGCGGGCATGCCTTGTTGAGATTGGTGAAGTCGACGCACATGCGTTCCTTCCCCCCATTTTAGGCACAACGACGGGGTTGGCCAACCAATCCGGGTATCGGACCTCGCGAATGACCCCAGCGGCTTCTAGCTTGCGCGTCTCTTGGACAATGAAGGCCTGCTTCTCTGCGGACTGCCGCCTGGCCTTCTGCTTCACGGGGCGCGCATTCGGGCACATGTTGAGGTGATGCTCGATGACACTCCTGGGAATCCCTGCCAACTGATCGGGCTCCCAAGCGAACACCTTCTTATTCGCGCGCAGGAACCTGACCAAGGCCTCCTCCTGCTCAGGCTCAAGGTTGGCGCCTATGGTGAAAGTGGCACTGGAAGACCTGTCCTCGTCCACGGGTATCTGCTTGGTTTCCGCCTTGTCCTGGGTGAACAACTGCTTTTTCTTGGCGGGCACAGCCCCCTTGGGCTCAGGGGCCTCCGCGTCGGCAAGCTGCGCCGCCACCTTGAAGGCAAGCTCGAGTACTCGCAAGGCGTCCCTGGTGTCTCCGTGCACGGTGAGGGTACCGCTGCTCCCGGACATCTTCATGAGGTTGTACGCCGGGTGCATGGCGGCCATGAACTGAGCCAGCGCCGGGTAACCGAGGATGGCGTTGTAAGGGAGGCCGGTGGGGGCGATGTCGAAGTCGACCATGTCCGCGCGGAAGTTGTCGTAGGTGCCGAAGGTTACCGGGAGCCGGATCTATCCCAGGGAGTCGGACGATCCGCCCCCGACGCCCGAGAAAGATCGACTGGGCCGCAGCCGCTCCCGGGGTATGCAGAAGAGATTAAAGGCCTCGACCGAAATCACACTGAGGCCCGCGCCACCGTCGATGAGGGTCCTGGTGACGGCCACCTGGCAGACGGTGGGGGTGCACAACAGGGGGAGCACGCCCGAGCCCGCCAAGTTGGTGGGGTGGTCCTCCGAGCTGAAGATCAGATCGTCCTCACGCGCTGCCCGGCCCGAGGAAGCCCCCTGCCGTGTGGAAGCGGTGCTGACCCGGCGGGCAAACGGCTTGACATGGCGACTCGTGGGCGGCGCTTGCGAGCCGCCCAGGAGGGCCGCAATGACCGGAGGCGTCGATGTCGTGGCGTAGTCGCCCCGTCGCACAGGCGGATGCTGGGTGGTGCTTGCTGCTTGTTCCCAGCCGGGCTGGCGGCGGTGCCGATGGTGGGCGATGAGGGACGACGAGGACGCTCGCCGGCGAGGGCCGCTGGGGCGACGTGGGCCCGACTGGCGCCGTACATGGGTGCGGCGGCCGGATAAAGGCGGAGCGGTGGAAGACAGATTCCGGCGCACCCCTACCTGGCGTGCCAAATTTCGGATCGTGGGTTCCGGCAGACCCTTAAGGTTCGAACTCTGGGTTGCGCGCGGAGATTCTGGCCTCTACCTCTCCGTCTCGCAAGGATCTAAACTACTAAAAGAACAACACAAAAGACACAGAGTTTATACTGGTTCGGGCCACCGGTGTGGTGTAATACCCTACTCCAGTGTGGTGGGTGGATTGCCTCTTGGGCTGATGAAGAAGAACAGTACAAGGGTGAACAGCCTCGCGTGGGCGTGTTCTAGCTGGGATGATGAACTGCGGGGGGAGTTCAGCCGCCCTTCTCTCTCTCTCTCTCTCTCTCTCTCTCTCTCTCTCTCTCTCTCTCTCTTTGCTCGGATTCTGGATACCATATGCCTTCCAGATCAACACCCTATGCTAGATGCCTACCAGATACTAGATCAACACCAGCTGCCTCTACCCTGGGGGTGGCTAGTCCTATTTATAGGCAACGGCCTTGGGCCTCTTCCCAAATATTGAGCGGGAAGGGCGCCAACAATTGGCCAATTCGAAGGGGAACATACAGTTCACTTATCCTGACCAAAGTTGGTCTTCGCCTGCCAAAGGCCCTGTGGTGACGCCGCTCTGGGCTCCACGATGAGCTCATTCCCACCGTTGGACTGGTCTTGGTCTCGTTGCACCAAAATGGATGCCTTTGCTTGATCCTCTCGCCTGCGCTTGCCCCCTTTGCACCAAAGAGGAAAGGGGAGGACACTGTGCGGTCTGGTGCCCGCCTGGCACCCTTGGTCGTCATGGCTTGCGTCATGGGCACCTCGCGAGGTACCCTGCCTTGATATCTCCGCCTCCTCATGAGCCAACCTGAGGAGGCCGTGCCCGAGGAAGCGCTGCGTCGTCCTCCCCGCGAGGCTTGTTGACGAAGGTGGGCCGTACTGGGCCTCCATTCGAGCCACGCCGCGGGCCGCAGGTAGGCAAGTCTGGGGACCCCCGTTCCCAGACCGCCGACATACCCTTCCCCCTCTATGCTAAACTCAACCCATTCTATTCACAAATTCTTCATGTGTGTTCTATTTGAAACTTGTTCAAAATCTTCAGTGTGTCCTTGTCAGCTGAAGAATTTGCAAACGGAATGTTAAAACTTATCTTATCCAATACTTTCGTTTTGCCGCTCAAACCGTTCCGCTTCCCATGAAAACACTTATCTATTCACCCACGATCTTACACGATCTCCACTTCTCAGTACGTGGGTGACACATGTCAAGCGAACGAGAAGGGTCAAGGGCACGTTCGTCCTAATTCTTCGGGCGAACAGTTTTTCACCGTGGCTATAAATACCCCCTTCCCTTCCTCACTGTAACATCCAAAATTCTAAATTTTGGAATGCTATAATAAATAGATAGATTTGATTGATTGTTTGAAAGTGAGTGCATTCGAAACTTTTTGAAAGATAAATGAGAGGGAATAAAAGGACTTTCCCAAACTTTCATCCTTGCTTTCTGATCTCCGTGAATTCAAATTATTTTCACCACAAAACCCTGGAGAGAAGATGACATGACTTATTCCATTTATTTAAATGACAAGGGGTGTGAATATCATTTGAAAATATTTCCAATTCTGAAACTTTATGCAACTCAATGATTTTCACGAGAGAAGATAAAATGACTTCTTCAAATTATATGAAATATGAGTTGGGAGTTTCAAAGAAACTCAAATTTAAAATCCATTTGAAATTATTTTTCAATTTGGGTTATTTGAGTTTTATTCAAATTATTTTTCTCCAAAAATAAAATACATGGAAAATAGGGTAACATGATTCCCTACATCAGAAAATTGGAGAGCAATAGATTTGAAATCATTTTGGTTTTTTTAGTGATTTTTACTGGATTTTATTAGAGCAGTAGCACTCTTTGCTTTATTTGTATTTGTGTGGATATTATTTGACTCTATAAAAATGTTCATGTTGTAGAAAATCTTTTTCTGAAAATTTTGATATATTATATGCCTATGTAAAGTTTTATTTTGCTTTTATTTTATTTTATTTTTGTTGTTTTTCTGGAAAATGTTTTTTTTTAAAAAGAGAACTCCCCCGATTGGGCCGGCCCAGCCAACCGGGCCAGACCGCAGCCCAGCCGCGCCGCACCGCCCCCAAGCTCGGGACAGAGTCCCGAGCATCGCCGCCGCTAGCAGGAGTCCCGCCGGACTCCACGTCGACCCCGCGCCCCCTCCTCCACGCCACCTCCTCCCCTCACCCTTATAAGGCCAACCCCGCCACCCCTCGCCCCTCTCTCTCCTCCCCGCTCTCACATCGCCGCCGCCGCTGCCGCCGAACGCCGCCGCCGATTACGCTCGCGCCGCTGCACCATCGCCACCGCGCCGCGCCCCGCCTGCTCGCCTCGCTGCAGCTGCAGTCCCGCGCCGCATCCGCCGTCGCCTGCTGCCGTGCCGGAGCCGCCGTCTCGCCGCGCCGCCCGCCGGAGTTAACCGCCGCCGCCGCCGGACTTTTTCCTCGAACCGGTATAAACCGAGTTAACCTACCCCGGTTCTTCTTCGGTTTTTTATATATAGATCGGGTTTTCTTTTGGAACGGTTTTATATATTAGGTTAGTTATTTTGCGAGCGTTCGTTAGCAATCGGTAACAAACGTTCACTATTAAATTTTTTAATTTTATTTCTTTAGTTTTCTGTCCAGGGACCTATTTGTAGCAGGTTCTTTTACAGATTAGTCCCTGTACTTCAAACGACCATGCCTTTTCGCTCGTTTGTCCAAATCCAACGAAACCAATGCCCACGTCTTCTTTATGAACCCCTCTATCCAGATAATCAACTCAAACATGTTTTTTGAAAAGTTTAAAATTTGAATTAGACCAGATTTGAGTTTGAACTTCGTTTGATCATAACTTGAGTTTCGTAGCTCTGTTTCAGTTGATTCTTTTTGCCAACCGACGCTCTTGACCTAAACTTTCTGATAAGGCCAAATTCACATAATTTTGGTACTGTTAGAAATTGTTTTATGTTGCAAGAGTTATTTGCTTGGTTTTGATGTTTTTTGAATCGTCTTCTTCGATCTTTCTAATCTTTTGAGTGATTGGTTATGTGTGGTTACTATTGCCCTCTTACGATAGATTGACCGGAGTGTGACGAGTAGAACTGTCAAGAGTTTTGAGTGCGAATCATCTTCATCAACATTGCAGGCAAGTTCACACTTTGATCATATTCCTTTCATACCCAGTTTTTATGCATTAGTTTCAATCCCTAAACAATTGCATGGTTAGGATCTGAACTAAATTGTGGGTTGGGAAGTAGTTGAGGTAGTACCTATTACCTGTTTTATTATCAAACCTTTGGGAGTTACTTCTACGTTTGCTATTTGCTTATCATGCCATGCTATGCTAGTAGACGTGGATTGGGTGAGTGATATCCATGACAGATGTGAGTTTGTTAATTAATGGTTTATTTAAGGTGGCAACTTAAACACACATCTGGGTGGATTGAGGCACCTGGGTATTCCAGGATTGCCTGTTTTTTTTGGACCGCCACCCAGGCTCAAAGGGATCATGAGATCATTCATACTAGAAACTTCCGTGTGCAGCCACAAGCCATTATGGGCTCTGGCATAGTTGACTAAGTCATGCAAACTCTTACAATGGTAGACTAGCAGATGTAGGGGGTGTAGGTTGGTACGGTCTATCACATCGTAAGGTGCTAGCGCTTTCGAAAGACTATGTCTTGGTCATCCGTTTCTCAAACACCATGTAGTGCGAGAAATCCAACGGAGGCGATCGGGTCTTGTGGGGAAAAGTGCACAAACCTCTGCAGAGTGTACAAACTAATCATGATTAGTCGTGTCCCTGGTTATGGACGTCTTGAGTATCTAGTTCTTGGATTATCATTTTGATCTCATCATGTTACTTTAATTAACTTTGTTGGGTTTTAGTGATGATACTTAATTGGGATTGAGAATGCTGTCAACCTTTCTCAATGTTTAACAACCACCACGATAGTTAAATAAAATTTATTCCTTTGGCAGTAGGGAAAAATTGGCTTTTCGCAAAAACATTATAACCATAGAGCTTTTCCACCAGCCATATATGCATGTAGTAATAGCCATTTTTCATCATTTCTCTGGTGTGAATTTGCTAGTACATTCAATGTACTGACCCTCGTGGCTGCAACGTCTCATGTTGCAGGATTATCTTATGACGAGTAAGTGATACGTTAGGGTTACTATTTCTACACACAACTTTGCCGTTGGTGTTGATGGGAATCCACAACCTTGTTACTTCCGCTATTTTGGATTGAGGTAATAGTATTTACGTTATTTATACATGTGATTTACCTCTGTTATAAATCCTCGAGTATTGTGTGTGTCAGCATACCGATTCAGGGGTGACACTTAAGCACAGAGACTTGATCCATTCGGGTCGGGTCACTACACTCACTTCCTTTACTCCGCTCGATCTCTCTCCAGCTCGAGCTTCTCAAACCCTAGCGCCGCCGCTACTTCATCGTTACTGGTGAGGAAGAGCTTCACTGCCTCGACCTCGTCGCCGTCGTACTCGCACCGGCCGCGGACTTCTTCCCTTTGCCGCCGCCGTAGCTGTCTTCCTCCGCCGAGTTAGGGTGTGGAAGATCTGCACTGACGAGCTTCACGTCTCCACCTCACAGTTCGTCGTGTTCTTCGTCCAGGGTAATTAAAAGCTACTTTTACTGCCCTCTTTGATTCGGATGATTTCTACAAAATCTTCAAAGGTGTTTTTCTTCAAATACTCACACACTGAACACCTCTCACATGTCATCTTGCAACAATTTTTCTTCAAGATTCCTTAATTGTTTGGATCTTCTATCTATACAACTCTGGAACCTAAGACAAAGAACGCTTAGCGAAGTTCTTCAAGACTCACCTGGTCAAATTCCTCAAACTTGTTCATTTTACAAAACATTCTGAGAACGCATATGACCTCTCCAAATTCCTTGCAGCTATACTCTGTTCACAGGTACTCATGTCCGCTGCCGAATCACTACGTTCTCATCAACTTAACTCATTTGCAGCGTTCCTCAAAGAAAAGTTGCATACATCTTATGAGAATTCTATTGTTCAAATTCCTCATCTGAAGAAAATGGTAGATGGAAAGAAGCCACAGAAAGGAGGAAAGAGGCCTGAGGTCAATACTGCTTTTGAAACCCCTGATGACATATATGCAGATTATTGCACTCCTGATGAGGCCAAGTTTGGAAAAGAGAACAAAAATCAGTGCCAGGTGCGCATCCAGAGGATAGAGAGGAGATGGGCAAGAGAGTGGAGGGAGTACAGATATGTAACTCCAAAATGCATGAATAAATTCGCACTCAATCCTTCATGCCCAAGACCTCCATTGGCACCTGGCCAGGAAGCAGATCCCACCAGCCTCAAGCGCGGTAAGGATTATCCTGATGAATGGGCAAAGCGCCAAGCCAAGCTGGCCACACAAGCCAGAGAAGCAGTGAGGAAATTCAACGAGGACTCTGCTTCTGCTGCTACCTCTGTTGAGGCCTCTGCTGTCAAGCCGAAGAAGGCCATGTCAAAGAAGCCTGCTCACAAGTCAGGTGCTGCATCTTCAATGCCCTCAGGGCCAGAACCATCAAAGCCCTCACGGCAAATTCCTTGCGCAGCTCCTGATCCTCCAAAGTCCTCTGCTCCTCCGCCAAAGTCTTCGGCCACTTCGACAAAATCCTCAGCACCTGTGCATCTTGCCACGTGCCAAAGGACCACAGGCATATCTATTGCCTCAGGAGCCTCTGCTAGTTCCTCAGCTGCTCCAAGTTCTCAGCTGGCCCCTCTCTGCTGAAGAAAAAGTCTACTGCTAGACGAGGTCCTCGACCAAGTCCTCACAAGAAGCAGGTCGCCTTCCAAGTGCCCTCCGATGATGATGAGGCTGATGATGAAGAACTAGCCGAAATCATCAGAGATAGACAAGTCAAGGCCGCTAGTGCCAAAGGAAGCAATGTGCCACTGCTTTTGGATCCGAAGTTGATCCTGGACTACATTGATCAAGGACCCAAACACTCCTATGCCCGATTTCAAGCTGACTCCTGGACAAAGTCATGTTTGGCTGCCTTCATCCAACAAGAAAAATGGAAATTTGAGAAGGCCATGCAGCTGAAGAAAACTCAGTACAGGAAGGAGCGCTTCCTGAAGAAAAATGTTGTCTCTATGACAACTGAAGAACTAGTGAAGATCCAGGCTGAAATCAAAGGCCTCAGTGATGACTTCAACGCTTACTATGTTGATTGGCAAGGAGCAAAAGTCAAGTTTCTAAAACTGACAGAGAAGTTCACTTCAAAGGTTGCAGCTCCATCGCAACCAGAAATTCCTTAGGTTGTAGCATCTGCTCAGCCTACTGAAGAAAATGCCAGCACCGCTGATGACAATCAGGCTGCTGAAGAAAATGTGAGTTCCAGGGCTTATGACTGCATTCCAGCCGCTGAAGAAATTGCCAGGGCATCCACTAGTGGTGCGCCTGAAGAAAATGAAGAGGTCAGGGTAACTGCATCAGTTGTGCCTGAAGAAACTCAACCAAATTCCTCTGCTCCTCCTGCACCTACCCAAACTTCAATCCTTACATCTGCATCAGATGTGAAGAAGACCAAGGCTACAGAGCATGCAGCTGTGAAGAAAAGGAAGGAATCAACTTCATCAGATTCTTCAGCTCCTCTAAGTGCATCTAGTGCCCCTTAGTGATTTTGGTGTGTTGAAGACTTATAGGTTAAGGGACTAATGCGCTTATGAGTGTACACAGGTCTATAAGTCTACTAGGAGTTTGATATTTACAAAGAAAGTCGACCCCTAAAAATGAAGTTCTTCGATTGAAGACTTTGGATTTCTGAAGACTTTCTGAAGACTTTGAAAGTGAAGAAATTGGTGTGACCTTGAAGACTTTTGTTTTTGTAGTTTCACTTTCTCTTTCTTGAGTCATAGAAAACACCATACTGTTAAAGGGGGTCGAGGAAATACTAAGGAAAATTTCCATGTGATGCTCAACTCAAAATCCTACACCTACCAATCCCTTCGAGTGAAGCCATTGGAAATCTCATACAGTTCAGTCATATTCATCAGTGACAGAGACGAAGTTCTTCTGGTCTCTGAGGAATTTGTTCTGACTGAGGAGTTAGGAATTCACCAGTGCGAATTGCCTACACAGTGAGGAACATGATAGCCCTAAGGAACTTGAGCCTTAAATTTCCGACCGTTGCTGTGCTACGCGCCAGCTGTCCCAAAATATCTTATCCACCTAACCGTCATATCATTGAAGGGCATTTATGTCTTATCATGTCGGGCTGCTCCCTAGGCTATAAGTAGCCGCCCCCTTCAACCACTAGCTGGTTGGCTGCTCCGATAGAAACCGACATTTGTCATTTAAGAGCAACCCATCCTCCGACGACTTTGAGCGAAAATCATCAAGTGGGAAAAACCCAAACCCAAACACCCATAAACCCAAAGTGATTGAGCATCACTGAAGAGATTGATCCTACGTGGATCCGACGCTTGTTACCTTTGAAGACTGTGCTTCTTCCAGACGATTAGGCGTCATGGTCTAGAGAATCCAAGAAGAATTGTGGATTGCCGAGTGACCGAGTTTGTGGAGGTTCGGAAGTCACCTGAAGACTTACCACGAGTGATTGGATGAGGTCTATGTGACCTTAGTTCAAGGAGAATACCGTGAGGACTGTGTGTCCGGGACTGTGTGTCCTCAGGTTTAAATACCTAGCCGCTCCAACCAGATGTACAACTGAGACAGCAGTTGGAACTGGTCTACCAAATTATTGTCTTCACCGAGCTGACTGGTTCGATTTCCTCAACTCTTTCATTTCCTCACTACTGTGTTGTGTGCTTTTCATATCTGTGTTTGAAGACTTTGACTGAAGACTTTCCCAATTTCCTCAGTTCATTTTCTTCAGTCTGTTTGTCTTCATCCCGTGTTATCCTGTTATTACGCTTTTTGTACTCTGTGCTTGTCTTCATTTCATCATGATGACCATGCTTGTGTTCTGTTATGTTTACTTCTGAGTACTTATTCCGCTGCAAGTAGTTCTTCGCTAAGGAATTTCCTCACCCACAAATTCCTCCGTGAATAATTCATAAAAATCGTCTATTCACCCCCTCTAGTCGATATAACACACTTTCAATTGGTATCAGAGCAAGGTACTACCTTGTTTTGTGTGATTTTGGTTTAACCTCCTGGAGTTTTAGTTATGTCGACCACAAGTATGATCAAGGTCTCTGTAGGTTGTCCTACCTTCGATGGGACGGACTACCCCTACTAGAAGAATAATACGCGAATGCATCTTGAGGCAATTGATACCGATCTCCGGTATGTTGTGGAAAATGGTGTTCCTTCAGTCACACCTTCTCTGAATGCTGCTGATGTGAAGAGATTCAAGAAACTCGATTCTCAAGCGAAGAATATCATATGTGGCCATCTGAACAAAGGGAAGTATGGAAGAGTGAGTGCTTTGGAAACTACTAAGCTTATCTGGGACAGGCTGTCCAAAGTCAATGAAGGAGTCTCAACACAGCGTGACTCTCGAGTTGATGTTCTTCACAACCTCTTCAACCACTTCAAAAGACTCGACAATGAAAATGTTCAACAAACCTTCGATCGCCTCACTGACATCTCAAATGAGCTTCAAGTACTTGGTGCCACTGACATCACCGACCATGAGGTAGTGAAGAAATTGCTGATATCGCTTGATTCCTCATTTGATACTCTGGCATTGATGATACAAGAACGTGCTAATTACAAGTCACTTGATCCCGCTGATATCCTCAAGAGGCTAAATACTCATGAGTTCCATCTTGCTGAGAAGATAGATCTCTATGGTTCGAGCTATGGCAGATCATGTGCACTGAAGGCCAAGGCCGTTTCTGAGTCTGAAGATGAAGACTCTGGTAGCAGCCTTGGTGACCCTGAAGAACTGAGTCATGAGCTAGCACTGCTCATGAAGAAATTCTAGAAGTTCTCAAGACGTGGTCGTTTTGGAAGACCCACAAGGAGCAATGATTCCTCATCCAGTGACTACAAGAAGAGGCTTTTTCACAAATTTAAGAAACCTGGACACTACATTCAAGATTGTTCTCAGTGGGAAAAGGAATCACAGAAGAAGAAATACAAGGATTACAGTTCTGATGATGCAAAGAAAAAGAAGAAATCCTCAAAATCTTCATCATCAAAATCCTCGAAGTCTTCGTCTCACAAGAAGAGCAGCTCCAAGAAGGCTCGAGCATTCATTGGCAAGGAAATGGACTCTGAGGCTGAATCTGAGGAACATGAGGAAGAGGAGGCATCTGAGGAGTCCGAATCTGGTGTGGCGAGTCTGGCTCTGGCTACTGCATTCGTCAGCAAGTCTATCTTAAACTCTGAAGAAAATGGCTTCACCAACAAGGCTGACGAAGGCAATGATGACTACGCTCCCACCTATTGTTTCATGGCAAAGGGTGCCAAGGTACTCAAATATACCTCCTCTAAATCTAGTGAGAATGAATCTGATGAAAACCTCAAGCCCAGCTATCCTAAACTTGCTAAGATTGCTGTGAAACAACAAAGGGTTGTTGAAAAGGTTCAAAACATGCTAGACAAAAGTGATGATATGTTGGGTGAAGAAATGGATCACACTAAAACCTAGACTGAAAATCTTCAGAGACTTCAGACTAGGTTTGACAACCTTCAAGGTCATCATAACACTCTCATATCTGATCATGAGACACTTTCTGTCGGTGTACTAGAGTAGGGGTACCCTAGTATCCTGAACTTGTGCACGGGCAGTCGCAGCACCCCGCGGCAAGGCTTGCCAGGTGATCACCAAGGCCCTCTATGGTTCCTTTGGAGCCATTCAAGAACAAAGTATTTAAGCCAAGGAGACAAGTCCCCGGCAAGAGGACCTAGTCGGGAAGGCCACTCGAGGCACAAGACCCCGGCAAGAGGAGCTTGCCGGGAAGGCCAACCAGAGCATCTCAAAGAACTTGCCGCGACGCGCCACGCGTCCCGGCAGGATTCGGCGAGCGACAAGCACCCGGACACGGCAAGACAACGGCCGCGGCAAGGCATTTGCCACGGCAAGCAACCACTCTGTGCCTGCGCTCCAGCTCACCCACCTACGTGTCGCTCTGGGACCCTTCCAGGCGTCAGTGGCGGGAGGCTGTGCAGCCAGGGGTACACTGTGGCATGCAGCGCTGACAAGATCGCCATCGTGGCGAGCGGTGGCGCCCCTGACGGTCCCTTTTCTGCACCGTCTGGGCGACGTAGATAGGCATTTCATGCCTTTGTCCCCTACCGACAGGGTTAGGTATGATACACTGTGTAGGTAGCTGTACCTACCGCAGCACCTTTCCATTTTTGCCCTCGCCTACGTTGCCACCTGTTGGAGACCCCTTGAGCATATAAAAGGAGGCCCATGCACAACATAGGGGAGGAGGGCGCCCAGAAGGACGAACAGTAGAACACTCCCGCTTGGTCTCGTTAGCTGCTGGTGTGTACTGTAGCACCCAGCGCTCCCGAGCAAGAACTCAATACAATCCACAAAGCAGCAGTAGGAGTATTATCTCTCCGGAGAGCTCCGAAGCTGGGTAAAAACCCCTCGCGTGCCTCACCTCGATCCCCTCTTTGCGCGACCTCCGCCCCCCGCCGAACCGAGAAGGGGCTCCGTCCCCATAGGTGCTCGAGGAGCCAGATTTCCCCGGCATCTTTGGCGCGCCAGGTAGGGGGCGTCGAGGTTGTGTGAACCCGATCCGGCGTTCGCACGAGCTAGATCTTCATTGACTTCATCGACATGCCGCCGAAGAAGAAGGCTTCGGAGGCGGCTGCTCCGTCCGCGTCGAACCCACCGCCGCCAGAGCAAATGGCTGGTGGGGAAGACGCTGTCGGAAGAACGGGCATCGACGAGGAAGCCCATGGTGCCACCAGGTCCAAGGACAAGGCTGCGCTGCCCGTCGGCGGTGTAGCAGGCTCCCACGACGACCGGGCGTCGATGGATGCTCCGCGCCCATCTCAGGAAGCGCGGGACCGGCAGCGTCGTGGTACTCACGGTACCATACGTTCGCTGGAACCAAATCGAGCTGGCGGATCTCGAGATGCTCAAGGCCAGCATGCACGCCAACGTGCTGGCGCAAGCGAGGCACGGTCGCCTGGACGGAATACTGCTCCTTCTAACGTCGTTGGAAGTCCGAGCATATCCCGCTCCTCGCACCGTTCGCCGCCGTTACCCGCCACTCCAGCAGAAGCTTTGGCGCGAGCTCAACTGCTCCTAGACTTCCCTCCAGCGCCAGACAAGATCGACGACTGGAGGGCCACCATTCAGAGCCTCATCGGCTTCGCCAACAGCGACACTCCGCGGCAGCCAACCACATCGCAGCCGCTGCAAGCCAGCCAGGTGCGAGCCGATGGCGACAAGACCGGTGGGGGTGCGACCATCGTGCACTCCCCGCCCCGAAGGCAAAGATCGCCGACTCGCCGGGCCCACCGTGACAGCGACTCCACCGCTTCATCAGATCCGCGAACTCGTCGTGATCAGTGCCACGTTCTTCATGAACGGCAGCAAGAAGACGCTCGTACTCGCATCGAGCGCCGAAGAGAAACGCGGCGTCAATCAGACCGACGCGCTGGGCCCACTGTCGACATGCATGCGCCAGGGGAACTAGGCGACCTGCCGTACGCGGTAGGTTGCCCTGCGTTTACTCGTGAGCTACGGCAAGTCCAGTGGCCCAACACGAAGAATTTCAAACCAGACGTACTCGAGAAGTACGACGGCAGGTTGCATCCGTCGGAGTTCCTCAGCATATACACCATCGCGGTGCAGGCTGCCTGGGGGCGAGACGACAAGATCCTTGCCAACTACTTCCCGCTGGTGCTCAAGCCCAACGTCAGATCCTGGCTCATGCACTTGCCGGAAAACTCCATATCTTCCTGGGCAGACCTGTGCCATCAGTTTGTCGGCGCCTTTACGGGCGGCCACAAACCTCATGGCCAGGAGAGTGACCTTCACCTGCTTGCCCAGAAGGAAGGAGAGCCCTTGTGCAAGTACATCCAGAGATTCAGCCAAGTGCAACGCAACATCCCAGATGTCCACCCTGCCGCGGTCATCAGCGTGTTCAATCAGAACGTGCGTAACTGCAGGATGCGGGAGGAGATGGCGATGTGCAAGATCAGAGGCGTCAGCGAGCTGTATGCTCTGGCCGACAGGTGTGCACGCGCTGAGAAAGGGAGGAAACTCCCCGGAGAGAATACAGGAACAGGAGGATCTGACAGTGAGGATGCTGCCCCGGCAAATAAAAACCGGCGGCGGAACAACAGGAAGAGGAAAGGCAAGGATGTGCTAGTTGTTGAGCAGTCCAGCGACGATGGTGGCGCCAAGAAAGCCAAAGATGGCAGCTCCGGCAAAGAGGTTGCTGCATGCGCCAACTGCCAGGCTGTGGCGGCCGCCGACAAGCAGGACGGCACCAACAAACAGTACTGCAAGATCCACCGCACCAAGGGCCATGACCTCCAGAGCTGCAAGAAAGTCGAGCAGCTTGTCGAGCTGCAAAAGGCCGAGTACGAGTGACGCGACAAGGAGAAAGCCCAAGCAGGTGCTGGAGGATCCGGTACGAAGCGCACCGGCCGGGGAGGACGTCGCGGCAAGGCCAATCAACGGCAAGGAGACAGACCTCCCCGCGGTCGCGACAAAGATGAAGACGACGACGATGAAGACATGGAAGATGACGAGACCAGTGAGCAGGAGTTTCAGAAAGCCACAGAGGTCTTGTGTGTTGACGGCGGTGCTTCTCTGCATACTTCGCACCGCCAACTCAAGCAGTGGGTGCGGGAAGTCAATGTGGCAGAACCACCCGTCGAGTCACGCAAGCTTCTGAAATTGTCCAGCACGCCTATCATCTTTGATACTGAGGACCACCCTGATCGCACAACTGCGGTCGGGTGCTTGCTGATGTTGGTATCACCAACTATCCGCAACCTCAAGGTCACTAAGATGCTAGTTGACGGCGGGGCCGGCTTGAACCTGATCTCCTCCGCTGTGCTCCGGAAACTCCAGGTCCCTGACAGCGAGCTCGAAGAGACCGGCACATTCCAAGGAATCAACTCGGGAAGGAGCAAGCCGAAGGGAAAGATCACGCTGCCGGTGACATTTGGCAGCGAACTGAACTTCAGGACTGAGAGGATCACTTTTGACGTTGCCGATTTTCCATTGCCTTACAATGGAATTCTCGGTCGTCCATCGCTCGCCAAGTTCATGGCGGCCTCTCACTACGCGTACAACATGCTGAAGATGCCAGGCCCGATAAGCGTCATCTCTGTACATGGCGACAAGAAAGACGCTCTTATCTGTGCCGACAAGATCTATCGGGAAGCAGCAGCCGCAGCGGATCGCGAGACACTTGCCGCTGAAGCTCCCGGGGGGAAAAAGAAGACCCAGTCCTGCCAGAGTTCTGATGCCCACTCCGGCAAGCGCACCTCTTCAAGTGCTGCGCTACCGTTGAGGACGCACCATCGAGCTCCACTGGCAAGTGTAAGAAGACGATGGCAGCTCCGCCAGCGACCAAGAAGGTGTCCGCCAAGGAGGACGGCACTGGTGGTACCTTCACCATCAGTGCCACTCTCGGCCCTAAATAGGAAAGCGCGCTCGTTGCTTTCCTGCGGGCGAATGTCGACGTGTTTGCGTGGCAACCGTCTGACATCCCCGGCGTTCCCAGGAAAGTAATTGAGCACCACCTTGCCGTCTGTCCTCATGCGCGGCCCGTCAGGCAGAAAGTCAGAAGACAAGGAGTGGAGCGCCAAGAATTCATCGCAGAAGAGATCAAGAAGTTGGAAGCAGCAGGCCTTGTCAGAGGAGTGCTCCATCCTACGTGGTTGGCCAATCCTGTAGTCGTGCGCAAGGCAAACGGGAAGTGGAGGCTTTGTATCGACTTCACCGATGTTAACAAAGCTTGTCCCAAAGATCCATTTCCCTTGCCGCGCATCGACCAGATTGTTGACTCCATAGCTGGATGTGACTTGCTTTCATTTCTTGATGCATACTCAGGATACCATCAGATCTTCATGGCAGAAGAGGATGAGGAGAAAACCGCATTCATCACTCCATGTGGCACGTACTGTTTCGTACGGATGCCTTTCGGGTTGAAGAATGCTGGTTCAACATTTGCAAGGGTAGTCCATACTGCTTTTGAGCCACAAATACACAGAAATGTGGAAGCCTACATGGATGATATAGTGGTCAAGAGCAGGGACAAAGCAACTCTGATTCAAGATCTAGAAGAGACTTTTGCAAATCTGCGCAAGATCAGCCTCAAGCTCAACCCCGAGAAGTGCGTGTTTGGAGTCCCTTCCGGCAAGCTTCTCGGGTTCTTCGTGTCTCAGAGAGGAATCGGAGCCAATCCCGACAAGATCAAGGCCATTGAGCAAATCGAAGCACCGAAGCGCGTCAAAGATGTGCTGAAACTTGCCAGCTGCGTGGCGGCTCTCAGCAGGTTTATCTCTAAGTGTGCTGAGCGCGCCTTGCCATTTTTCAAAATCTTGAAAAAGGCAGGTCCAATGAAATGGACTCCGGAAGCGGAGGCTGCGCTACAAGACCTGAAGAGATACCTGTCCTCCACTCCAATACTTGTCGCACCTAAGCCACAAGAGAAGTTGCTGTTGTATCTGGCGGCAACCAATCAAGTGGTTAGTGCTGCGTTTGTAGTGGAGAGAGAGGCAGATGATGAGCCAGCGACCGCGGCAAGCACATCCAGCGACAAGCAGGGGGCTTCCCCGACAAGCTCTGGTCCCGACAAAGATGGATCTGCGCAGAGGTGCGAAGTGATACAGCAGAAGAAAATGGTGCAGCGCCCAGTCTACTTTGTCTGTTCCCTTCTGCAGGGGGCTAGGTCAAGGTACTCTGGTGTGCAGAAATTGATTTTCGGCCTTCTCATGGCCTCGAGAAAGCTGCGCCATTACTTCCAAGCACATGAGATCACAGTTGTCACTCGCTTTCCGCTGAAGAGGATACTGCAGAATCCAGAAGCAACAGGCAGGATTGTTGAGTGGGCACTGGAACTGTCAAGCTTTGGCCTCAAATTTGAGAGCACTTCAACTATCCAAAGCAGAGCATTGGCAGAATTCATAGCAGAGTGGACGCCAACACCAGACGAAGAAATTCCAGAGACGAGCATCCCCGTCAAGGAAGCAAACAAAGAGTGGCTGATGTACTTTGATGGTGCTTTCTCGCTGCAAGGCGCCGGTGCTGGCGTGCTGCTTGTCCCACCCACCGGAGAGCACCTCAAGTACGTGGTCCAGATGCACTTTCCCAAGGAGCAAGCAACAAACAATACTGCAGAGTTTGAAGGATTGCTCGCCGGTCTCAGGATCGCGGCAGACCTTGGGATCAAGCAGCTCATTGTCAGGGGTGACTCGCAGCTTGTCGTCCGCCAAGTGAACAAGAATTATCAGAGTCCGTTGATGGAAGCTTACGTTGATGAAGTGAGGAAGCTAGAAGAGCACTTTGTCGGCCTACAGATGGAACACGTTCCAAGAGCTCAGAACGACATTGCTGACGGCCTGTCAAAGTGCGCAGCACTTAAGTTACCTGTGGAACCAGGGATCTTTGTGCTCAAGCTGACTCAACTGTCTGTGACGCCATCAACTGGACAGAGCAAGAAGAGGAAGTTGATTTCTAGTGACTATTTTCCAGCAGAACTTCCCGAAGCCGCCACCAAGAAGGTCCCCAAGATCAACGCCAAGAGTGCTGAGGAGCAGTCTGCTCCGACAAGCCCCGGGGCTTGTTTCGTTGTAGCAGATGCTCCCGACAAGTTTTGCTCTAGCAAGCTTGCCGGGGATCGTCAAGCTCCGGCTGAGCCGCAGGTTCTCGCCGTAGAAGCGGATGTTCCCGCAGCAGCAGATATGCCTTTAGTCCTTGTTGTCGAGCCACAGGCTCCAGCATGGGCACAGCAGATCGTCCGTTTCCTCCAGACAGGAGAACTTCCCGAAGAGCCAGAAGAAGCGGAAAGAGTAGCCCGGCAGTCAAGTATGTACCAGTTCGTCGACAACGCACTGTACAGAAGAAGACTTAACGGAGTGAAATTGAAGTGTATTCACCGGGAAGATGGACAGAAGCTGTTGGCAGAGATACATGGAGGCATATGTGGTCACCACATTGGCGCAATAGCACTTGCCGGAAAAAGCATTCCGGCAAGGTTTCTTTTGGCCGACAGCCCTCCAGGATGCAAAATCACAAGTAACCAAGTGTGAAGCGTGCCAGTTCCATTCCAAGCAGATACACCAGCCAGCTCAAGCTCTCCAGACGATCCCTTTATCCTGGCCATTTTCAGTCTGGGGGCTCGACATCCTCGACCCCTTCCCCCGAGCAGTCGGGGGCTTTGAGTACTTGTACGTCGCAATCGACAAGTTCACAAAGTGGCCGGAAGTGGAACCAGTGAGGAAGGTGACAGCACAGTCAGCAGTCAAGTTCTTCAGGTCGATTGTTTGCCGCTTCGGGATCCCTAACAGGATCATCACCGACAACGGTACGCAATTCACGAGCCACACCTTCATGCAGTACGTCCAAGATCTTGGCGCCAAGGTCTGCTTCGCTTCTGTTGCTCACCCCAGGAGCAACGGTCAAGCGGAAAGGGCAAATGCTGAAGTGCTACGTGGGCTCAAGACCAGGACTTTCGACAGGCTACACAAGTGCGGAAGAAACTGGATTGAGGAGCTGCCGGTGGTTCTTTGGTCGATCAGGACGACGCCAAATCGAGCCACTGGCCAGACACCTTTCGCTCTAGTCTATGGAGCAGAGGCAGTTATCTGTAAGTGCATCTAGTGCCCCTTAGTGATTTTGGTGTATTGAAGACTTATAGGTTAAGCATCTGATGTGTTTATGAGTGTACACAGGTCTATAAGTCTATGAGGAGTTTGATATTTAAAGTAAAAGTCGACCCCTAAAAATGAAGTTCTTCGACTGAAGACTTTGATATTCTGAAGACTTTCTGAAGACTTTGAAAGTGAAGAAATTGGTGTGACCTTGGAGACTTGGTATTCGTTCGAGGAACGTGAAGCGTGAAGACTTGTTTTCGTAGTTTAGTTTTTCACCTTCTTGAGTCATAGGAAACACCGTACTGTTAAAGGGGGTCGAGCAAATACTAAGGAGAAAATTTCCACGTGATGCTCAACTCAAATCCTAAACCTACCAATCCCTTCGAGTGAAGCCATTGGAAATCTCATAGAGTTCAGTTAATTTCTTCAGTGATAGAGACGCAGTTCTTCTGGTCACTAAGGACTTTGCTCTGACTGAGGAGTTAGGAATTCGCCAGTGCGAATTGCCTACACAGTGAGGAACATGATAGCCCTGAGGAATTTGTACTCCAAATTTCCGACCGTTGCTGTGCCACGCGCCAGCTGTCCTAAAATATCTTGTCCACCTAACGGTCATATCATTGAAGGGCATTTATGTCTTATCATGTCGGGCTGCTCCCTAGGCTATAAATAGCCGCCCCCTTCAACCACTAGCTGGTTGGCTGCTCCGAGAGAACTTGACACTTGTCATTTGAGAGCAACCCATCCTCCGAGGACTTTGAGCAAAATCATCAAGTGAGGAAAATCCAAATCCAAACCTAGAACACCTACAAACCCAAAGTGATTGAGCATCACTGAAGAAATTGACCCTGTGTGGATCCGACGCTTGTTACCTTTGAAGACTGTGCTTCTTCCAGACGGTTAGGCGTCAAGGTCTAGAGCATCCAAGAGAAATTGTGGATCGCCGAGTGACCAAGTCTGTGAAGGTTTGGAAGTCACCTGAAGACTTACCACGAGTGATTGGACGAGGACTGTGTGTCCTTAGTTCAAGGAGAATACGGTGAGGACTTGGTGTCCCGAGCTGCGTGCTCAAGACTGGGTGTCCGGGACTGTGTGTCCTCGAGTTTAAATACTCAGCCGCTCCAACCATACGTACAACTGAGACAGTAGTTGGAACTGGTTTACCAAATCATTGTCTTCACCAAGCTTACTGGTTTCATTTCCTCAACACCTTCATTTCCTCATTACTGTGTTGTCTGATTGTTCATATCTGTGTTTGAAGACTTTGACTGAAGACTTTCACAAATTCCTCAGTTCAATTTCTTCAGTCTGTCTGTCTTCTTCTAGAGTTATCCTGTGCCTACGCTTTCTGTACTCTGTGTTTGTCTTCATTTCATCATGATGACCATGCATGTAATCTGTTATGTTTACTTCTGAGTACTTATTCCGCTGCTAGTATTTCTTCGCCCCGGAATTTCCTCAAGAGCAAATTCCTCAGTGAAGAATTTCATAAAAATCGCCTATTCACCCCCCTCTAGTCGATATAACGCACTTTCAATTGGTATCAGAGCAAGGTACTCCCTTGTTCTGTGTGATTTTGGTTTAACCACCTGGAGTTTTAGTTATGTCGACCGCAGATATGAAGAAAGTGCCGTGCCCAATCTTTGACGGTCACGAGTATCCCAAATGGAAGGCTATGATGAAGAAGCGTCTCATGGTGATGGACAGCGAGCTCTGGACCGTCACTGAGATTGGTCTGACCGATCTGTGCAAGATGGCGGAAGCTGATGACATTCGCAAGTACACTCAACTCAACCTCACAGCGAAGGCCGTCATCTGCTCAAGTCTGTCTCAAAACCAGTTCAGAAACATCATGCATCTCGATCAGGCGAAGCTTGTCTGGGACCGTCTCTCTGACGTCTATGAAGGTCATCGAACCCGTCATGATCCTTGGTTTGAGGATTTCAAGGAATCGCTCAAATCGATGTCATTCAAACCAGAATCATCCTCCTCCTCACCATGCCTCATGGCAGATGGTAAACAGGTAACTGAATGCTACCTATCTGAGTCTAGTGATGAAGAATCTGATGATGAATTTGGACCTAGTTATGTCAAACTTGCTTCCCTTGCTGCTAAACAACAAAGAGCTTTGAAAAATGCTAATGATATGCTTAGTAAGAGCAATGATATGTTGGGTGAAGAAATGAATCAGTCACAAGCCTTGGCTGAAAGTCTTCAGAGACTTCATTCTAAGTATGACTCCCTTCAAGATCAGCATAACTCTCTCTTGTCTGATTTTGAGAAGATAAGAGTGAGTTATGAAGATCTTCAGAAGGAGCGCGATTCATTACTTGCTCAACAAATCAGCGCTGCTCAGGAAGAATTTATTCCTCCATGTTTAAAATGCATTGAACGAGAATCTGCTAATTCTTCACCTGAATGTTCAAATGCTTCAAATGTTACAAATTCTTCACCTGTCTCTGCTATCTCTAATTCCTCATCTGAGGACATTGCTAGTATCACTGACGATGCAGGGCTGAAGGAATTGTACATGACAGGCATGTACAAAAGCCTCAAAGGGCATCAGGCTCTATGTGATGTGCTTAAAAAGCAGATCCTCAACAGGAACCCTAGGAAAGAGGGTATTGCCTTTGAGAGGAAACTCAATGCGGATGGTACTTATTGGAAGCCTGAGCAGTACCCCAAAACCTCATGGGTTGCTGCAAAGGGACCTCCAGTTGATCCATCCGATTTATCTGGCTATACATGTGAATCTTCTCATTCTTCTGATGAGTCATTTGACTCCAATTATAAACTGTTCAAAAATCAGAATGGTGAAGTATTTGCTAGATATGTTGGCACTAACTGCAGGAACGGTTCCCCTATGAAGAAAATCTGGGTTCCCAAAAGTTGCCTTGAAAGTCTTCAGGTGAATGTCCTCATGACACCACCTGCGAAGAAAAGGAACCCCAGATCTAATTCTTCATATGGACCAAATTCTTCATATGGATCCAAGTCCTCATACAGACTAAATTCCTCAAGAGGATCAAATTCCTCACATGGATCAAAGTCCTCATATGAACATCATCGTGCTAACAACTCTGTTTCGCAGGGAAGAGCCAAGGGCTATGAATATGAGCATTATTCTTCAAATTATTATGTTCATAAGTCCTCGAAGAATTTCTCTGCTTATTCATATGCTTATCCTAACCCCTCTTATGTGAAACGAAATGGTTTGGCTGCTTTGCCACCATTCTCATATGGAGGTCGCAGAGTGATGAACTCTTTGCCACCCCTTCAGATGTGTGTGGTGAAGAAAAAGAACTAATCTCTTCTGCAGGGTCAGGTCTCCAGACGTGCTGTAACGTCTGAAGAATTTGCTGGGGACCTGACAAAACTTGCCTGAAAGGACACAGGCTAACCATGATGAAATGAACTTTCATTTCACATGTTCTTCCTCTGTTTTATCAGTTCCACTGCTTGATGAAATCGATCTGATGAATTGTGATATCATATTCTTCACTACTGAAGCATATGAGGTTCGTAAGTTGCACTAATTCATCTGCAGGATGATCAACCCAAAGCCACTGAATGGATACTTGATAGTGGATGTACAAATCACATGACCGGTGACAAGAATCTGTTGATGGATGCTCCCTTATCAGCATCACACATGAAGCATATCATCTTCACTGATAAAAGCAAAAGTCAGGTATTGGGTCTAGGTAAGGTTGCCATCTCAAAGGATCGACACATGGACAAAGTCATGCTTGTCGAGTCCTTAGGATACAATCTTATGTCTGTCTCAATGCTTTGTGATCTTGATATGGTTGTTGTCTTCGGCAAGTATCGTTGTGTTGTGATTATGGAATCTGACAAATCCAAAGTCTTCGAAGGCTTTAGGAGAGGAGACTTGTATATTGTTGATTTCACTGCAGATTCACAACCTGCCGTATGCCTACTTGCAAAAACTTCAGAAGGATGGCTATGGCATCGACGACTTGGTCATGCAGCCATGAGGAATCTGCACACGCTCGCGAAGAAGAAGCATGTCATTAGCATTGAAAATGTCAAATTCCTCAAGGATCACCTATGCGGTGCCTGTGAAGCTAGAAAGATGACCAAGGCCAAGCATCCAGCGAAGACTATCATGACCACTACTCGTCCATTCGAATTGCTTCACATGGATCTCTTCGGTCCTAACCATTATTCCTCTGTCTCTAATGGAGCATCTCAATATGGTTTTGTTATTGTTGATGATTACTCTCGTTACACATGGGTACACCTTGTCTCTTACAAAACTGAAGTGCAGGAAGTCTTCAAACGATTTTCCTCGAGGGCTTCAACTAACTTTGGTGTGAAGATCAAGCACATCAGAAGTGACAATGGCACTGAGTTCAAGAATTCGGGTCTCGATGACTATCTTGATGAACTTGGTATTACTCATGAATTATCTGCTCCTTATACTCCTCAACATAATGGCGTCGTGGAGCGCAAGAACAGGACTCTTGCTGAGATGGCTCGCTCTATGCTCGATGAGTACAAAACCCCTCGTCGTTTCTGGGTTGATGCAATTGATACTGCGTGCCATATCATCAACAGAGTATATCTTCACAAATTCTTCAAGAAGACTGCCTATGAACTCCTCACTGACAAGAAACCCAATGTGAGTTATTTCAAAGTCTTCGGTGCTAAATGCTGGATTAGAGATCCTCATCACAACTCTAAATTTGCACCGAAAGCACAGAAGGTTTCATGCTTGGTTACGGAAAGGACTCGCACACCTACAGAGTCTTCAACAATGTTCTTCACAAGATTGTTGAAACTGTAGATGTGCGGTTCGATGAAACTAATGGCTCGCAAAGAGAGCACCTACCTTCTGTGTTAGATGAACCAGCACCTGAGGAATCGATGAAGCACAAGGCTACTGAACATATCATTCCTACTGAAGAATCTGCTGAAGAATTCATACCAGAACGTGAAGAACGTCGAACTGATGCACCTGAAGAAAATGCTGAGGAAATTGATGCTGAAGAAAATGCTGATCAAATTCCTCAACAGCAACCAACTCACCCTCATGTTGCAAAAGAAGTGCAAGTGGAGAAGATCATCGATGACATTAGAGCACCAGGTCCTCTCACACGCTCAAAAACTTCACATCTATCTAACTTTTGTGGGCACTTTGCTTTTGTCTCTACCACAGAGCCCACTAAGGTAGATGAAGCATTTCTGGAGCCTAAGTGGATTCAGGCCATGCAAGAAGAATTACATCAGTTCAAGCTCAACAATGTATGGGAACTAGTCAATCGTCCCGATCCTCGCAAGCATAACATCATTGGTACAAAGTGGATCTACCGCAACAAGCAAGATGAAAATGGTGTTGTGGTGAGGAATAAGGCACGACTAGTAGCTCAAGGCTACACACAGGTTGAAGGAATTGATTTCGATGAAACTTTTGCACCTGTTGCTAGACTTGAAGCTATTCGCATATTACTTGCTTATGCTAACCATCATGATATCATCTTATACCAAATGGATGTGAAAAGTGCATTCCTCAATGGTAAGATTGAGGAAGAAGTATATGTTGCTCAACCACTAGGTTTTGAAGATCCAAAACATCCTGACAAAGTCTTCAGACTTAACAAGGCCCTCTATGGCCTCAAGCAGGCCCCACGGGCATGGTATGACACATTGAAGGAATTCTTCATGAAGAAAGGCTTCACACCCGGTTCACTCGATCCCACTCTTTTTACTAAATCATATGATGGTGAACTGTTTGTGTGCCAAATATATGTTGATGATATCATCTTTGGCTGTACTGACCAACGTTATAGTGATGAATTTGCCTACATGATGAGTGAAGAATATCAAATGTCTATGATGGGAGAATTGAAATTCTTCTTAGGTCTACAAATTCGTCAACAACACAATGGGATATTCATATCTCAGGAGAAATACCTCAAGGATGTCCTGAAGAAATTCGGCATGCAAGATTGCAAAGGTCTCAAAATTCCTATGCCCACAAATGGTCATCTATGCACTGATGAAAATGGTACTGACTTCGATCACAAGGTATACCGCTCCATGATTGGCTCTTTATTGTACTTATGTGCATCTAGGCCAGATATAATGCTTAGTGTTTGCATGTGTGCACGATTTCAAGCTGCACCAAAGGAATCACACCATACGGCTGTGAAGCATATTCTTCGATATCTAGCTCACACACCAACACTAGGATTATGGTACCCCAAGGGCTCAGACTTTGACCTCATTGGATATTCTGATTCTGACTATGCTGGTGACCGTGTGGATCGCTAGTCAACATCTGGTACTTGTCATTTCCTCGGACGATCCTTGGTCTGTTGGTCCTCGAAGAAACAGAACTGCGTATCACTGTCTACTGCTGAAGCTGAGTACATTGCTGCTGGTTCTTGCTGTGCTCAACTACTATGGATGAAGCAAACACTCAAGGACTATGGCATCAACGTGAAGAATGTGCCTCTCCTCTGTGACAATGAGAGTGCCATCAAGATTGCACACAACCCAGTTCAGCACTCGAAGACAAAGCACATTCAAATTCGTCATCATTTTCTTCGTGATCATGTGTTAAAGGGCGACATTTCTATTGACCATGTGAAGACTGAAGAACAACTAGCCGATATCTTCACTAAGCCCTTGGATGAGAAGAGATTTAGCAAGTTGCGGTGTGAGCTAAATATCTTAGAATCTTCGAATGTACTTTGAAAATGCAGTCATCCTAACACTTATGCATAATTGACGACTTAGATGTGCAACACATGAAGAAACATTTTTCTTCAATCAATGAAGAATAACACTCTAAGTGTGAAGAAATTAATGAAGAATTTGATTCTCAGAACCCTACGACAATTGTATGCGGTGTCTGAAATCATCATTCTTACACGGTGGGTCACGCCACCACAAAAGTTGAAAATCTTCAATTTGAGTTTTTCCTCAACTTTTGAAATTCCTCAGTTTTTCAAATTCTTCAAACTTTAAAAAGTCTTCACTTGTACCGTCGTTTTTTTTCATTGGCTATATATATATATAGATGAGTTTATGTATTCTACAGCATTCACTTATAGCTATTTCTTCAAGTTGGTATACTCTTTTTGCTAAGTGAATGTGATCGGACCCTACCCCTCTATGCTATACTCAATCCAGTCTATTCACAAATTCTTCATATGCGTTCTATTTGATACTCGTTCAAATTCTTCACTGTGTCCTTGTCAGCTGAAGAAATTGCGAACGGAACGTTAAAACTATTCTTATCCAAACCTTCAGTTTTGCCGCTCAATCCGTTCCACTTCCCACGATGGATTATTTTACTCACCCACGATCTCCACTATACAGTACGTGGGTGACACATGTCAAGTGAAGGAGAACGGCCAGGGGCATGTTGGTCCGAAATCTTCGGACGAGCAGTTTTTACTGCAGCTATAAATACCCCTCAGTCGCCATCCTCACTTCCTTTACCTCGCTCGATCTCACTTCTCCTGCTCGAGCTTTCCAAACCCTAGCGCCGCCGCTACTCCATCGCCGCCGGTGAGGAAGAGCTTCACTGCCTCGACCTCGTCGCCGACGTACTCGCGCCGACAGCGGAAATCTTCACCTCCGCCACCGCCGTAGACGTCTTCCTCCGCCAAGTTAGGGCGTGGAAGATCTGCATTGACGAACTTCACTATTCCAACTCACAGTTCGTCGTGTTCTTCATTCAGGGTAATTAAAAGCTATTTTTTACTGCCCTTTCTGATTCAAAGTTTCTCTACAAAATCTTCAAAGGTGTTTTTTTTTCTTCAAATCCTCACACACAAAACACCTCAATCATTCTCTGTTCTTGATTCATTTCCCTAAGTCTAAATTTCTTCAAGATTCCTCAATTGTGTGGATTCTCAATCTATACAACTCTGGAACCTAAGATATATATAGAGCTTAGTGAAATTCCTCAAGTCGATTCTGGTCAAATTCCTCAAAACTTGTTCTTTATGAAAAACCCTCTGAGAACGCATATGACCTCTTCAAATTCCTCGCAACTATACTCTGTTCACCGGTACACATGTCCGCTGCTGAATCCTTAGGTTCTCATCAACTTAACTCATTTTCAGCGTTCCTCGAAGAAAAGTTGCATACCTCTTCAGAGAATTCCACTGTTCAAATTCCTCATCTGAAGAAAATGGCTGAAGGCAAAAGGCCACAAAAAGGAGGAAAGAAGCCTAAGGTCATGACTGCTTTTGAAATACCTGAGGACATATATGCTGATTATTGCACACCTGATGAATCCAAATTTGGTAAAGAATACAAAAATCAGCGCAAGGTGCACATCCAAAGGATTGAACGGAGATGGGCAAGAGAGTGGAGGGAGTACAGATACGTCACTCCCAAGTACATGAAGAAATTCGCAGTAAATCCTCCATGCCCAAGACCTCCATTGGCACCTGGCCAAGTGGCTGATCCCACAAGCATCAGAAGAGGTGAGGAATTTCCTCAAGAATGGGCCAAGCGCCAGCATAAACTGCAACAGCAAGCAAACGAAGCAGTAAGGAAATTCAATGAAGAATCTGGTGCTGCTGCTGCTGCCACTGGTGCTCCGGCCAAGCCGAGGAAATCAATGATGAAGAAGCCTGCTCGTAAGCCAAGTGCTTCACCTTCAATGCCCTCACGGCCAAGTTCCTCAGCTGCGCCCTCACGGCCAGAATCTTCAAAATCTTCAAAGCAAATTCCTCATGCTGCTCCTGCTCCCACAAAGTCCTCAGCTCCTGTGCATCTGGCCTCATGCCAAAGGACAACTGTCATCTCTATTGCCTCTGGTGTCTCAGCTAGTTCCTCAGCTGCACCAAAATCCTCAGCTGGACCCTCGTTACTGAAGAAAAAGGCTACCGCTGGACGCGGCACTCGCCCAAGTCCAAAGAAGCAAGTGGTCTTCACTATGCCATCTGATGATGATGAAGCTGATGAAGAAGAACTCGCTGAAATCATCAGGGACCGCCAAGAAAGGGCTGCTAAAGCCAAAGGCACACCTGTGCCCCTGCTTTTGGATCCAAGGGCGATCCTAGACTATACTGATCTTTGGCACAAGGATCCCAACACTCCTATGCCTGATTTCAAACTCACACCTGGCCAAAGTCACATGTTGACTCACTTCATCCAAGAGGAGAAGTGGAAATATGATAGGGCCAGAGAGATCAAGAAATCCCAGTACCGCAAAGAGAAGATGCTGAAGAAAAACATTCTCAAAATGAAGCCTGAGGAACTTGTCAAGATGCAGGCTGAGATCAAAGCCCTCAGCGACAACTTTGACTCGTACTATGCTGATTGGCAAGGAGCCAAGGTCAGATTTGTAAGGCTAACTGATACTTTCACCAAGGGTACTGCCTCAACGCAACAAATTCCTCAAGCTGAAGCATCTGTTCAACAAACTGAAGAACATGCCAGCACCGCTGATGAAGTTCAGGCTACTGAAGAAAATGCTAGTTCCAAGGCTGATGACTCTGCTCCAGCCGCTGATGAAATTGCCAGGGCATCCACTAGTGGTGCGCCTGAAGAAAATGAAGAAACCAGGGCAACTGCATCAGTTGTGCCTGAAGAAAATGAACCAGATTCCTCAGCTCCACCTGCACCAACTCCAACTCCAATTCTTCCCTCTGCTTTAGATGTGAAGAAAACCAAGGCTGCAGAGCGAGCTGCAGTGAAGAAAAGGAAAGCATCAAGTGCTTCAGAATCTTCAGCCCCAAAGAAGATGAAGCCCATGACCAGCTCATTTGCCAATCCAATTGATGTTGTTCCTATCTCCTCCATGCCATCAAAGGACCTTGTTCCTTTTCGTGAAGATTATGAGATCCCAAGTGGATCAGATGAAGAAACTCAGTCTGCTGCTTCCTCAGAGCAGATTGATGAAGAAATTGTAATGGATACAATCACTTCAACCCCAATAGTCTCATCACCAATGCCTCAGTTCGATGCTGAAGAGGCTGGTGTTGAAGAAATTGATGATGAAGACGTGGATATTGGAAGCACAACTCCAGTAATGAATGACGACTTTTGGGAAAGTCAGCATCCCAATTCCCCACTCTTCACTCCCCTGCAGCAAATTCCTCATTCTCCTTCACCAACCGTAAAATTGGGCTCTGATGCAACTCATCCCACTGCTAATGTGAATGAAGAAATTCCAGCCCCTAGTGCTGAAGAAACTGCTGCTGAAACAGACAAGGTGACTGCACCTAAGGAAAATCCTGAAATTCCTCAGCCTGAAGAACCTGAGCTTGTGATTCCTGAGGTCGTGATGCAACTCACTGACACTCCTCTGCCAAGGCCAAAGGATCCATTCTCAAGGAAACAGAAATTCAAGGCTGAAGACTTCTATGGTGAACACGTATTCCTCACTGAATACAATCCTTATGACTCTGCTCGCATAAGGAAGAGGCGTTTCTGGACTGCCAGCCAAGCAAATTTCTATTCCTCAGTGCTTTACAACAAAGACAAAGTCTTCGCCCATGCACATATTCCTCACGTGGATATGGAATCTATGCCGAGCTTCACGCCAGTCCTCAGTGTTCTTCACGACGCTGGGCTACTCAACTTCTGCATAGATATATGCGATTGGAATGAAGAACTTATTCTTCAGTTCTATGCTACACTGCACATCACCGGCAACTCTGAAGACATCAATTCATGGGTTTTGGACTGGATGACTGAAAATACACATTACAAGGCCCCAGCAACTGAATTGCTTTGCTGCCTTTCTCTTAGTCCACCCACTGAAGATGCGCGTTGCGTGTATGATGAACCTGAGCTGTCAAACCACTATATGCAAGTGCTCATGAAGCCTCTGAATCCAGGCCAATCACCTCGTACCAAATTCCTCGTCAAGGAATTACTGTATGTGCCTAGGACTGTCTATCGCATTCTGACAAAGACAATATGTCCCATCAAAGGACGTGATTCTTCTGATGAAGAAATTGTTGGAATCATGAAGAATATGCTTTTCAATATCATACATGGCGTTCCCATAAACTTCCATGATTTCTTCATGAGGACTCTGGCCAACATTGTTATGTCACCATTTGAGCTGAAGCCTTATGCACCTTGGATTATGAGATTCATCAGGACAAGGTCTTCACTCAACTACAAGGCTGAAACTCTCAATCACTGCAGCTACTTGCCTCCTATTGAAGTCCTCAAAAGGACATTTTCCTCAGCTGATGAGAAGGGCAAGGCCACTGCTGTGATAGATGAAGGCATTCGTCCATTGGATGGTCAATTTCGCAAGGCTGCTTCTTATTCCACCAATGATGACTCTGCCACACATGACACTGCTGCTAACACTACCAAGACAAATGCTCAAGCCACAGCACCCAGGGTGATGACTGATCGTGAGTTACTCCTCAGTCTTCATCAAAAGGTTGATCGAAATCACAAATGGGTCAAGCGTCAGTTTGGTTCAATTCTTCACAACATGACTGCCACATATAATGCAGTGAAGAAAAACCATTACTACCTTCATGAAACCTTCAACCGCACCTGGGCTATTTTGTCTCAAGTATATAGTGCTGAAGATTTGGAGAACATGGGCCTCAAAGAAGAATTTGCCTGGTCGGCACCTCCGCCGAAGAAATTCAAGAAGGTTAAGGTTCCTTCTCTGGTGGCCAGTTCATATTCTTCATCGCGCGACACTGATGAAAATGAAGACTTGGACGACACTGCAGCAGGCCCTACTTCAACAACCGACCCCAACAACACTGGCGCTCCTCCATCAACTTGAATATCTTCAGGGGCGTTAGTCCTCAGTTTCGATCCTTTTGGTCATTTGATGACAAAGGGGGAGAAATCTGAGTTAGTCTTCAAGCGGGTCTATTATAAGGGCATATTTTTTTAAGTTGCAACTCTCGTTCTTCCGAAACTTTTATTGGATCGAGTTGTAATCTTAAACCCTATGGTGCTCGGTGCTTTGATACTTTTGTCGATCTATGCTGATATTTCGATACATGCTTGAGCTCTGATACTTTCGATCTGCATGCTTATTCCTCACTAATGTTATCGCACGCATGCTGAATTGCATCAGGCACCATATTTCATCATGCATTTCAAATTCTTCATATCATATATGAAATGCGTGTATGAATTACAAGATATAGGGCGAGATCTCCATGATTTAACTCTTCAAGTGTGCATTGCTTCAAAAGCAAATTCCTCACTATGCACAACTTCAGGGGGAGTTCTTCTATATCTTGCAATCAAAATTCCTCACTATGCACAACTTCAGGGGGAGTTCTTCTATATCTTGCAATCAAAATTACATGAGGCTTCTTTACACCTCACATATTTATCCCCGTTGAAAACTTAACCTATATTGTCATCAATCACCAAAAAGGGGGAGATTGTAAGTGCATCTAGTGCCCCTTAGTGATTTTGGTGTATTGAAGATTATAGGTTAAGCATCTGATGTGTTTATGAGTGTACACAGGTCTATAAGTCTATGAGGAGTTTGATATTTAAAGTAAAAGTCGACCCCTAAAAATGAAGTTCTTCGACTGAAGACTTTGATATTCTGAAGACTTTCTGAAGACTTTCTGAAGACTTTGAAAGTGAAGAAATTGGTGTGACCTTGGAGACTTGGTATTCGTTCGAGGAACGTGAAGCGTGAAGACTTGTTTTCGTAGTTTCGTTTTTCGCCTTCTTGAGTCATAGGAAACACCGTACTGTTAAAGGTGGTCGAGGAAATACTAAGGAGAAAATTTCCACGTGATGCTCAACTCAAATCCTACACCTACCAATCCCTTTGAGTGAAGCCATTGGAAATCTCATACAGTTCAGTTAATTTCTTCAGTGACAGAGACGCAGTTCTTCTGGTCACTGAGGACTTTGCTCTGACTGAGGAGTTAGGAATTCGCCAGTGCGAATTGCCTACACAGTGAGGAACATGATAGCCCTGAGGAATTTGTACTCCAAATTTCCGACCGTTGCTGTGCCACGCGCCAGCTGTCCTAAAATATCTTGTCCACCTAACGGTCATATCATTGAAGGGCATTTATGTCTTATCATGTCGGGCTGCTCCCTAGGCTATAAATAGCCGCCCCCTTCAACCACTAGCTGGTTGGCTGCTCCGAGAGAACTTGACACTTGTCATTTGAGAGCAACCCATCCTCCGAGGACTTTGAGCAAAATCATCAAGTGAGGAAAATCCAAATCCAAACCTAGAACACCTACAAACCCAAAGTGATTGAGCATCACTGAAGAAATTGATCCTGTGTGGATCCGACGCTTGTTACCTTTGAAGACTGTGCTTCTTCCAGACGGTTAGGCGTCAAGGTCTAGAGCATCCAAGAGAAATTGTGGATCGCCGAGTGACCAAGTCTGTGAAGGTTTGGAAGTCACCTGAAGACTTACCACGAGTGATTGGACGAGGACTGTGTGTCCTTAGTTCAAGGAGAATACGGTGAGGACTTGGTGTCCCGAGCTGCGTGCTCAAGACTGGGTGTCCGGGACTGTGTGTCCTCGAGTTTAAATACTCAGCCGCTCCAACCAGACGTACAACTGAGACAGCAGTTGGAACTGGTTTACCAAATCATTGTCTTCACCAAGCTTACTGGTTTCATTTCCTCAACACCTTCATTTCCTCATTACTGTGTTGTCTGATTGTTCATATCTGTGTTTGAAGACTTTGACTAAAGACTTTCACAAATTCCTCAGTTCAATTTCTTCAGTCTGTCTGTCTTCTTCTAGAGTTATCCTGTGCCTACGCTTTCTGTACTCTGTGTTTGTCTTCATTTCATCATGATGACCATGCATGTAATCTGTTATGTTTACTTCTGAGTACTTATTCCTCTGCTAGTATTTCTTCACCACGGAATTTCCTCACGAGCAAATTCCTCAGTGAAGAATTTCATAAAAATCGCCTATTCACCCCCCTCTAGTCGATATAACGCACTTTCATTATCCCCACGGAACTCGTATACGGGTCACCTCGAGTGCTCGCTTATGATGAGCTGGAGCAAGAGCAGCTGCGGCAAGATGACGCGCTGCTCCTTGAGGAAGATCGTCTTCAGGCTGCTATGCGAGTTGCTCGCTACTAGCAAGCTTTGCGCCGCTACCATAGCCGCAAAGTTAAAGCCAGAAGTCTCGAGGAAGGCGACCTTGTTCTTCGGCGCGTTCATTCCGCCAAGAATTCCAACAAGTTGACGCCGAAGTGGGAAGGCCCTTACCGGGTGAAACGAGTCACTAGGCCTGGCGCTGTCCACCTTGAGACCGAAGATGGCTTTCCGGTGAGCAACTCCTGGAACATCGAGCATCTTCGTAAGTTTTACCCGTAAGGCGCGGTCGTCAGACCCTGTCCGACAACCACCATTTTGTACAAGTCTTGCCACTGTTTCATGTAATCCTTTGTACAAAGCCAGGCGCAGACCCTGTGCATAAATAAAGCTCACGTGCTCCGCACACCTTGTCAATTTCATGCTTTTTTGCATGAATTATCTGACACTTTGTGCAGCGAACACCCCCTGTAAGCAATAACGAGACATAAGGCTCCATATCAGTATTTTCTCTACTTTCTTTCCTTTGTCTTTCAAGGAAATGAAGGATCCTTCGCCCACAAGTTTGCCGGGAGGGAAGGGGAAGACAATGGTATGGGCCAGGCGTCGTTCAAGAAAGTTTCGCCTTGCCGGGAAGCGAACAACAGAAAAGCTAAGTGCCAAAGTTTGAGCAATCAGATTTTTTAATTTTAAGTTATTTTCCTTGAACGACCATGCTTTGTATGGAAAACCTGTGCGCGAAGGAACCGGCTCATGGCTAGTTGCGCCCTTACTTTGTTTCGAGTTCGCTCAACAGTTTAAGTGTGCTGCGACTAGAGTCGCACCCTTACTTTGTTTCGAGCCCGCTCAACAACTTAAGCGAGCTGCGACTAGTTACGACAAGGTTTCTTGTCGGCAACGGCACTGCTAGCAGGCTGCTGACGTCCCGCACTCAGCGCTCACGGCAAAAGTTCCTACGCCGGCAAGTTCCCTAAGAGCGTAGGGAAAAAACATACAAAGGAAGGAATCAAGTAAAGGAAATAACATTGCAATAGCTACCCAAAATAAAGTTATATATATTACAAGATAGATTGTCGCGGTTCTAATAGACTGCTTTCATAACATGATTAACGGCGACAAGAAAAGAAGAAGATGGGCGGCCTAGTCCACGCGATCGCCCTCAACCCTCTTGATCCCGCTCACCTTGTCCACAATGGGTGCGACAAGGTCCTTGAGCGCCTCCGGATCAGCTTCCACCGGCAGGGATCTGAGGACATTGGTGAGGTTGAGGCCCGGGTTGCGGAAGGCTACCTTCACCAACACCTTCTGAAGAGCTCCCACACAGATCTTGCGCGACTCGTTGGCCAGCTGCTTTGGGATCCTCTCCCGGAGTCGCTGGAGGGCCGTCGCCACGCCTTTGAAGAACAGAGTGAGCCTTGCGCTGGATGGGAGGGTCTCATCGGAGGGATACCCGAGATCCCCCATCCCCAGCTGCGTCAGCTCCTTGTCGATGTCTGCGGCAGCATTCACAAGACCCTCCGTCCACTGCTCCACAGTCTCTCTAAAATCATTCTGGGTGGCGGCTATGCTCTCCAGTAGCGCCTTGTCGGCCTTGATCTCCTTCTTCAAGGACGCCTCCTGCTCCCAGGCGCCGTCCAGCATCTTGGTCAAGGCAGCCAGCTTCAGCTCAAGATCGGCGTTGGAATCCTTGGAGGCGCCAAGCTCCTTGACCTTCTCGGCGAAACGACCCTGCAGCTCGCCAAAAGTGTAGGCGTCCTTATCGCGCTCATGCTTGAGCGCGGCAAGCGCTTCACCGCTCGCCTTAAGATCAGCCTCCAGCTGCGCCACCTTCGTTTCCAGCTCCTTCTTGGCGGCCTCGGCAGCTGGGGCAGCGTCCTTTGTTTCCTTGAGAGCTCCGCTGAGTGTTTGCTCGCGCGCAACAAGCTCCTCTTCGTGGCTGTTCAGGCTGGCTTTCAGCTGCACCAATTCGCCCTCCCGCGCAGATATCTCCTTGGCGGCAAGCCGCTGTTGCTCTGCAACTTCTGCCTTCTCGAGGATGAAGGCCTTCTGTGCCTCATCAAGCTGCACACGCTCCGCCGCCAGCAACTGGAGAGCTGCCTGGTTGAGACCCCGGAGCTCCTTCGCGCGCTTCTCCATGTCCACCCCCGCCTTCGCGACAAGCGCTTCGCGGGACTCCAGTTTGGCTTGTCGAGCGCGGTAGAGCGACACCAGCTTCCGCAGCAGTCGCTCCTCCTCAGGCTCGTCGCTGTTACTGCCTGGCGCGTCGACCAGCGTCAGCCCAACGGAGGCGAGCACCTCCACGTCAAAGCTTTCTCCTTCGACCGGCGCCCTGGACGTCGACGCCCAAGGGAGGTTGATGAAGACGCCATCACCGGCCTTCTAGTAGACGCCTGGCTGGGGCTCTTCGGAGCCTGGCACTGCGGCAGCGGCGGGAGGATCGGCGGTCGTTGTAGCGCCCGTCGCTCCTGCGGCCTCAGGGTCGTCTGTGCGATCGCCGGACCCCTCGTCGGTTGCTGTGGCGGCAGCCCTGGCGGCCTCTTCGCCGGCGGGATCATCAGCGCCAGCCGCTTCTTCGGTGGCGGTGGCATCGTCGACAGCGACCTTGATCTCCATCGGCTCCACAGTGGATGGATCTGACGGTCGGGAAAGGAAGAAAAGTCAAGCAAATATCCAAAAAGAAGAACCCCAGGGGAAGTTTGGAAGGAAGGAGTACCTGTACCAGACTCGGTAGTTGGGATCCTTATTATACCTGTCCCTTGCCGGAGACTTCTCCCTTGCCGGGGAGCTCTCCCTTGTCGGAGGATTCTCCTTTGCCGGAGAACTCTCCCTTGGCGGCGTAGTCGAAGCAGATGGCATGTCAGGGGCGGCGTCCGGGCGCTCCTGGTGGGGCTGCTCTGCTCCTACACAAGCCAACAGTCAGATATCAACAAGCAAAGAGTATCCATGCGCGCCTAACAGCGGGATGTAAACCATATACTTACGCTGGGGGTTGCGCTGGGGGCTGCTCTGAAGAACAGCTGTTGGGTCCGGCAAGTTTGTCTCGGGCGCACCCCCTGCTAGCACGGTGGGATCATCCTCAATGACAATCACCGGGACCTTGGCTCTCTTTGCCATTCTCTGGGCCAGAGTCCTAAAAAGGAATAAGTTCAATGTAAGGCAAATGAGATACAAGACAAGACAGCAAGTATTGAAGACATGCAAGTACAATAAGGATCTTACTCTTCTTCTTCCTCGTCGGAGCTGAGCGCGGAGAAATCAAAGCCTGGCCCACCTCCGGCGCGAGGAGGCGGAGGAGTAGGATCCCTTGGCGGCTTGGAGGGAGCTAGAGGGGCGGATCGGGAGGACCCCGCTCCAGTTGCCGCTGCAGCGTGAGGTGCTTCCGCGGCGACGGAACTTGCCGCGGTGGAGCGTGTCGTGCGGCGTGGCGGGGGTTGACTCGTCCGCCGCTCCGCTACGTCCCCGGCCTTGCGAAGACGCCTTCTTGGAGCCGGGGGCTCTGTTGGCGGAACCGAGGGCTCTGCTTGCTAAGCCGGGGGCTCTGCTTGTGGAGCCGGGGGCTCTGCTTGAGGAGCCGGGGGCTCTGCTTGCGGCAAGATATCCGAAGACGAAGAGGAAGAGGAGCCGATCTCCAACGAGCCGCTCGTATCCTCGGCGGGTCCGCTCGGCCCGACGTCATGCCCGGCAGACCTCTTATCGCCGGCAAGATCCTCTCGGTCGGCAAGGCTCGCCGCCTCCGCTGCATCTGCCTCCTCCACGGTGAACCCAAACTCGCCCGCAGCAGCGGCTGCCGCCGCCTCCTCCAGCCTGGTGGCGATGCACTTGAGCTCATCTTCGGTAGTGTCCCGGGTGAGGCCCCTCTTCTCATCAGCGTCGACCGACACTTCTATCAAGTTATCGAAGAACGCCCGCACGACATCATCTGCATGCTCTATCCAGGCTGGATCAATTCTGTGCGAGTCGCACAGCGGCATCATTGCACGGATGCGGTCGAGCGCGGAGTTGTTGCACAGCGGAACGACACCCCTCGGCAACCTGAACACTTCGGAGTGCTGCGGGTCGTGCTTGAACAGCTCCTGGAGTATCGCGTTGAGCTCCAGGACAGTGAAGTTGAAGTTGAGGCCCAGCCGCAACATCATGATATCCGCCGCATTCTGGAACTCCCAGGCGGGTCTCCTCCTCTCCTGCAGGGGGGCGATGCGGCGGCGGAGGAAATCTGCGCCAACCGCTCCTACAGTAAGCCCGGCAAGCCTGAGGCGTAGGATCCGGGCGACGGAAATCTTCAGTCTGTCATCTTCCGGGGCCAGGCTACTCCAATCATTGCCACGCACTACTGGGGTTTCGCGCAGAGCAGTAAACGGCTGCGGATTCTCCTCGAAAATCAGGCACCAGTCCGCCCTCCACTCCTCCCACTTGCTGCGGAACTCTCCTTCCAGATAAGCGTCCTTCTTGCCGGCTTTCGAGATCCAGGCGATTCCGCCGGATAAAGGCTCTCCTTTCTCAACCCGAGGCGAAAAGAAATGGCGGAAAAGGGCTACGTTTGGATGGATCCCGACAAAGTTTTCGCAGAGATGTGCGAAAACTGCCATGGTCAGGACAACATTGGGGGTAAAGTTAAGGAGGTGGAGCCCGTAGGTGTTCATGATATCACAAAAGAATTCAGTAAAGGGCGGGCAGAGCCCGCAGTAGAAGAACAAGGCGGAGAAGGGATACCCAGTGGGATACTTATCCCAAGCAGTGGCTGGGAGTACCTTCGTGCGCGGATGCGCTCGCGTCCCCGTCGACCAGAAGAGGTAGAAGTCCTCCTTCAACTCTGCCGCCTCGAGCCTTGGAGGGAAGATTGCCCGCTCCTTTCGCAGCGCCGCGAGCTGCTGCGCCTCGGCCGACTTCGCCTTCTCGGCTTTCGGAGCCATGGCGGGAATGGTGAGGGAGGACGACGGCGTTGGTGGTGCTGGTGGCGATGGGGGCGGGGCGCTGCTATCCTTCGGCTTGGGGAAGAAGGGGAGTGGCGGAGATTCTCGAGAAGGGAATAGCAACAGGCAGATGGGCGAACTGCCCCTGTTCCCCCCCCCCCGCTTATAAGGAGGGAGGGGGCGGACGGTTCGTCTTTTCGAATAAAGAACCACCCACGATCTCTCCCACGACGCCGCAATCGACGCGTGCCGTTCGGGGAGGGCGCGGTGGATGCGGAGTAAGGTACGACGTGACCCAGGCCGCGCGTGCCCGTGCCCTGTTTTGGGCCTGGCCCAACAGCGTTCGGCACCGTGTAAGGCCCAGGCCTGGGGGCTCCTGTCGGTGTACTAGATTAGGGGTACCCTAGTATCCCGAACTTGTGCACGGGCAGTCGCAGCACCCCGCGGCAAGGCTTGCCAGGTGATCACCAAGGCCCTCTATGGTTCCTTTGGAGCCATTCAAGAACAAAGTATTTAAGCCAAGGAGACAAGTCCCCGGCAAGAGGAGCTTGTCGGGAAGGCCACTCGAGGCACAAGACCCCGGCAAGAGGAGCTTGCCGTGAAGGCCAACCAGATCATCTCAAAGAACTTGCCGCGACGCGCCATGCGTCCCGGCAGGACTCGGTGAGCGACAAGCTCCCGGACGCGGCAAGACAACGGCTGCGGCAAGGCATTTGGCGTGGCAAGCAACCACTCTGTGCCTGCGCTCCAGCTCACCCACCTACGTGTCGCTCTGGGACCCTTCCAGGCGTCAGTGGCGGGAGGCTGTGCAGCCAGGGGTACACTGTGGCATGCAGCGCTGACAAGATCGCCATCGTGGTGAGCGGTGGCGCCCCTGACGGTCCCTTTTCTGCACCGTCTGGGCGATGTAGATAGGCATTTAATGCCTTTGTCCCCTGCCGACAGGGTTAGGTATGATACACTGTGTAGGTAGCTGTACCTACCGCAACACCTTTCCATTTTTGCCCTCGCCTACGTTGCCACCTGTTGGAGACCCCTTGAGCATATAAAAGGAGGCCCATGCACAACGTAGGGGAGGAGGGCGCCCAGAAGGACGTACAGTAGAACACTCCCGCTCGGTCTCGTTAGCTGCTGGTGTGTACTGTAGCACCCAGCGCTCCCGAGCAAGAACTCAATACAATGCACAAAGCAGCAGTAGGAGTATTACCTCTCCGGAGAGCTCCGAAGCTGGGTAAAAACCCCTCGCGTGCCTCGCCTCAATCCGCTCTTTGTGCGACCTCCGCCCGCCGCCGAAATGAGAAGGGGCTCCGTCCCCATAGGTGCTCGAGGAGCCAGATTTCCCCGGCACTTTCTTATGAATTTCTTCAAACAAAGCAAGATCTTGGAAAGCTAAGAGTGAGTTATGAAGATCTTCAGAAGGAGCGTGATTCATTACTTGCTCAACAAATCAGCGCTACTCAGGAAGAATTTGTGCCTCCATGCTTGAAATGCATTGAAAGTGAATCTACTAATTCTTCACCTGCATGTTCAGATTCTTCTAATGTTACAAATTCTTCAGCTGCCTCTGCTATCACTAATTCCTCATTTGAGGACATTGCTAGTATCACTGACGATGCAGGGCTGAAGGAATTGTACATGACAGGCATGTACAAAAGCTTCAAAGGGCATCAGACTCTTTGTGATGTGCTTAAAAAGCAGATCCTCAACAGGAACCCTAGGAAAGAGGGTATTGCCTTTGAGAGGAAACTCAATGCTGATGGAACATATTGGAAGCCTGAGCAGTACCCCAAAACCTCATGGGTTGCTGTAAAGGGACCTCCAGTTGATCCATCTAATATATCTGGCTTTACATGTGAATCTTCTCATTCTTCTGATGAGTCATTTGACTCCAACTATAAACTGTTCAAAAATCAGAATGGTGAAGTATTTGCTAGATATGTTGGTACTAACTGCAGGAACGGTTCCCCAATGAAGAAAATCTGTGTTCCCAAACAGTGCCTTGAAAGTCTTCAGGTGAATGTCCACATGACACCACCTGTGAAGAATAGGAAACCCAGATCAAATTCTTCATATGGACCAAATTCTTCATATGGATCCAAATCCTCATACGGACCAAATTCCTCACATGGATCAAATTCCTCAAAAGGATCATAGTCCTCATATGATCATTATCGCGCTAACAACTCTGTTTCGCAGGGAAGAGCTAAGGCTATGAATATGAGCATTATTCTTCTAACCATTATGTTCATAAGTCCTCGAAGAATTTCTCTACTTATTCATATGCTTACCCTAACTCCTCTTATGTGAAATGGAATGGACTGGCTTCTATGCCACCTTTCTCGTATGGAGCTCGCAGAGTGATGAACTCTTTGCCACCCCTTTAGATGTGGGTGGTGAAGAAAAAGAACTAATCTCTTCTACAGGGTCAGGAATCCAGACGTGCGTAAACGTCTGAAGAATTTGCTGGAGACCTGAATGTGCCTGAAAGGACGCACGCTAATCATGAAGAAATGAACTTTCATTTCTCATGTCCTCATACTGCTTTATCTGTTCTATTGCTTGATGAAATTGATCTTATGAATTGATGTCATATTCTTCACTGACGAAGTATATGAGTTCGTAAGAGGCACTAATTCATCTGCAGGATGATCAACCCAAAGCCACTGAGTGGGTCCTCGATAGTGGATGTACAAATCACATGATTGGTGACAAGAATCTATTGATGGATGCTCCCTTATCACAATCGCATCTGAAGCATATCATCTTCCCTGACAAAGGAAAAAGTCAGGTATTGAGTCTAGGTAAGGTTGCGATCTCAAAGGATCGACACATGGACAAAGTCATGCTTGTTGAGTCCTTAGGATACAACCTCATGTCTATCTCAATGCTTTGTGATCTTGATATGGTTGTTGTCTTTGTAAAGTATCGTTGTGTGGTGATTATGGAAGCTGACAATTCCAAAGTCTTCGAAGGCTTTAGGAGAGGAGACTTGTATATTGTTGATTTCTCTACATGACCACAACCAGCTGTGTGCCTGCTTGCAAAAGCTTCAAAAGGCTGGCTGTGGCATCGACGACGTGGTCATGCAGGCATGAGGAATTTGCACACGCTTGCGAAGAAGAAGCATGTCATTGGCATTGAGAATGTCAAATTCCTCAAGGATCACTTATGCGGAGCCTGTGAAGCTGGAATGATGACAAAGGCTAAGCATCCAGCGAAGACTATCATGACCACTACTCGACCATTTGAATTACTTCATATGGATCTCTTCGGTCCTAACCATTATTCTGAAGTGTTGAATGATGCATCTCAATATGGCTTTGTTATTGTTGATGATTACTCTCGTTACACATGGGTACACATTGTCACTTACAAACATGAAATGCAGGAAGTCTTCAAATGATTTTCCTCGAGGGATTCAACCAACTTCGATGTGAAGATCAAGCACATCAGAAGTGACAATGGAACTGAGTTCAAGAATTCTGGTCTCGATGACTATCTTGATGAATTTGGTACTACTCATGAGTTATCTGCTCCTTATACTCCTCAGCAGAATGGCGTCGTGGAGCGCAAGAAAAGGCCTCTTGCTGAGATGGCTTGCACTATGCTTGATGAATACAAAATGCCTCGTTGTTTCTGGATTGATGCAATTGATACTGCGTGCCACATCATCAACAGAGTATATCTTCACAAATTCTTCAAGAAGACTGCCTATGAACTCCTCACTGACAAGAAACCCAATGTGAGTTATTTCAAAGTCTTTGGTGCTAAATGTTGGATTAGAGATCCTCATCACAACTCTAAATTTGCACCAAAAGCACATGAAGGTTTTATGCTTTGTTACGGAAAGGACTCGCACACCTACAGGGTCTTCAACAACATTCTTCACAAGGTTGTTGAAACCGTAGATGTGTGGTTCGATGAAACTAATGGCTCGCAAAGAGAGCACCTACCTTCAGTGATAGATGAACCATCACCTGAGGAATCAATCCAGTTCAAGGCTACTGAGGACGTCATTCCTACCGAAGAATCTGCTGAAGAATTCATTCCAGAACATGAAGAACGTCGAGCTAATGCACCTGAAGAAAATGCTGAAGAAAATGGTGCTGAAGAAAATATTGATCAAATTTCTCGACGAAAACCAACTCATCCTCGCGTAGCAAAAGAAGTGCAAATTGAAAAGATCATCGATGACATTGAAGCACCAGGTCCTCTCACACGCTCAAAAGCTTCACATTTATCTAACTTTTGTGGGCACTATGCTTTTGTCTCTATTACAGAGTGCACTAAGGTAGATGAAGCATTTCTCGATCCTGAGTGGATTCAGGCCATGCAAGAAGAATTACATCAGTTCAAGCTCAAACACGTCTGGGAACTAGTCAAACTCTAGATCCTCGCAAGCACAATATCATTGGCACAAAGTGGATCTACCGCAACAAGCAAGATGAAAATGGCCTTGTAGTGCGGAATAAGGCATGGCTAGTAGCTCAATGCTACCCACAGGTTGAAGGAGTTGATTTTGATGAAACTTTTGCACCTATTGCTAGACTTGAGGCTATTCGCATATTACTTGCTTATGCTAACCATCATGATATCACTTTACATCAAATGGATGTGAAAAGTGCATTCCTCAATGGTAAGCTTGAGGAAGAAGTATATGTTGCTCAACCCCCAGGTTTTGAAGATCCAAAGAATCCTCACAAAGTCTTCAAACTCAATAAGGCCCTCTATGGCCTCAAGCAGGCCCCTTGGGCGTGGTATGATACTTTGAAGGAATTCCTCATGAAGAAAGGTTTCAAACCTGGTTCACTCGACCCTACTCTTTTCACTAAATCTTATGATGGTGAACTGAGAAGGGGCTCCGTCCCCATAGGTGTTCGAGGAGCCAGAAAACCCCGACATCTTTGGCGCGCTAGGTAGGGGGCGTTGAGGTTGTGTGAACCTGATCCGGCGTTCACGCGAGCTAAATCTTCATCGACTTCATCGACATGACGCCGAAGAAGAAGGCTTCGGAGGCGGCTGCGCCGTCCGCGTCGAATCCACCGCCGCCACAGCAAACGGCCGGTGGGGAGGACGCCGGCGGAAGAACGGGCATGGTGCCACCAAGTCCAAGTCCAAGGAGCCCATGGTGCCACCAAGTCCAAGGACAAGACCGCGCTGCCCGTCGGTGGCGTAGCCGGCTCCCATGACGACCGGGCGTCCGTAGACGCACCGCGCCCATCTCAAGAGGCGCAGGACCGGCAGCATCATGGTACTCACGGTACCATACGCTCGCTGGACCCAAATCGAGCTGGCGGATCCCGGGATGCTCAAGGCCAACATGCACGCCAACGTGCTGGTGCGAGCGAGGCACGGTCGCCTGGACGGAATACTGCTCCTTCTAACATCGTTGGAAGTCCGAGCATATCCCGCTCCTCGCACCGTTCGCCACCGCTACCCGCCACTCCAGCAGAAGCTTTGGCACGAGCTCAACTACTCCTAGAATTCCCTCCAACGCAAGACAAGATCGACGACTGGAGGGCCACCATTCAGAGTCTCATCGGCTTCGCCAACGGCGACACTCCACGGCCAGCGACCACATCGCAGCCGCGGCAGGCCAGCCAAGTGCGAGCCGATGGCGACAAAACCGGTGGGGGTGCAACCACCGTGCACTCTCCGCCCCAAAGGCCAAGATCGCCGACTCGCCGGGTCCGCCACGACAGCGACTCCACTGCTTCATTAGATCCGCGAACTCGTCGCGATCAGCGCCACGTTCTTCACGAATGGCAGCAAGAAGACGCTCGTAGCCGCATCGAGCGCCGAAGAGAAACGCGGCGTCAATCAGACTAACGCGCTGGCCCCGCTGTCGACATGCAAGCGCCAGGGGAACCAGGTGACCTGTCATACGCGGTAGGTTGCCCTGCGTTTACTCGTGAGCTGCGGCTAGTCCAGTGGCCCAGCACGAAGAATTTCAAGCCAGACATACCAGAGAAGTACGACGGCAGGCTGCATCCGTCGGAGTTCCTCAGCATCTACACCATTGCGGTGCGGGCTGCCGGGGGGCGAGACGACAAGATCCTCGCCAATTACTTCCCTCTGGTGCTCAAACCCAACGTCAGATCCTGGCTCATGCACTTGCCGGAAAACTCCATATCTTCCTGGGCGGACCTATGCCATCAGTTTGTCGGTGCCTTTACAGGCGGCCACAAACCTCATGGCCAGGAGAGTGATCTTCACCTGCTTGCCCAGAAGGAAGGGGAGACTCTACGCAAGTACATCCAGAGATTCAGCCAAGTGCAACGCAACATCCCAGACGTCCACCCCTGCCGCGGTCATTAGTGCGTTCCACCAGAACGTGCGTAACCGCATGATGCGGGAGGAGATGGAGATGTGCAAGATCAGAGACGTCAGTGAGCTGTATGCCCTGGCCGACAGATGTGCACGTGCTGAGGAAGGGAGGAAACTCCCCGGAGAGAACCTAGGAACAGGAGGATCTGACAGCGATGATGCCGCCCCGGCAAGCAAAAACCGGCGGCAAAGACGTGCTGGTTGTCGAGCAGTCTGGCAACAAAGGTGGCGCCAAGACAGCAAAGACTGGCAGCTCCGGCAAGGAGGTTGCCGCATGCGCCAACTGCCAGGCTGTGGCGGCCGCCGACAAGCAGGACGGCACCAAGAAGCAGTACTGCAAGATTCACCGCACCAAAGGCCATGACCTCCAGAGCTGCAAGAAGGTCGAGCAGCTCGTTGAGCTGCAAAAGGCCGAATACGACCGACGCGACAAGGAGAAGGCCCAAGAAGGTGCTGGAGGATCCGGTACGAAGCACACCGGCCGGGGGGGGGGGGACGCCGCGGCAACGCCAAGCAGCGGCAAGGCGACAGACCTCCCCGCGGCCGCGACAAGGATGAAGATGACGACGACGACGAAGACATGGATGACGCCGAGACCAGCGAGCAGGAGTTCCAGAAAGCCACGGAAGTTTTGTGCGTTGACGGCGGTGCTTCTCTGCATACCTCACACCGCCAACTCAAGCAGTGGGTGCGGGAAGTCAATGCAGCAGAACCACCTGTTGAGTCACGCAAGCTTCTGAAATGGTCCAGCACGCCTATCATCTTTGATATTGAGGACCACCCCGATCGCACAACTGCTGTCCAATGTTTGCCGATGTTGGTTTCACCAACTATCCGCAACCTCAAGGTCACTAAGATGCTAGTTGACGGCGGGGCCGGCTTGAACCTGATCTCCTCCGCTGTGCTCCGGAGACTCCAAGCCAACCCGCATTCTCTCATCTCCTCCTTTCTTCAGCTTCTGCTCCCCTCTCACTCATTCGCCATGGAGAAAGGGAACCCTGGTCCTTCGACGGTGGCGACGAGGGTTGCCGCTAGGCAACGCGTCCCTCCTCCCCCCGCACCCGTGGTGGCAGAGCCAGCTGCAAGGGGAAGAGGGAGGGGACGAGGCCGCGGGCGAGGTCGAGGGCGAGGCCGAGGCGGTCGGGGAAGAGGTGGGCGAGGCAGTCCGCCGGCCTCGCCTCTGCCAGCAGATCCTCTCCCGTGGCGGACCATATCGGGGACGACCCTTGCGAGTTCTTCGTCAGGCTGCATCGGCCGCCTCGTCATCGCCTTCGTCTCCCGACTCCGTTTGCGAGCGAGATGGAGTTGGATCCGCCCGAGACACTGAGGTTGCACATGAGGGGTTGTGGAATCAGCGGTACGCGAGTCCGTGTTGATTTCCCGGCCCCTAATGTGATGTATCTTGGTCGAGGGTGGAAGACGTTCACCCGCATCCACAGCTTGACGGCGGGGCTCACCCTTCATTTTAAGCTGATGGAGGGCGGTCTCCTCTCCGTCAAGGTCTTCGGGTGCTTCGGGACTCGGGCACGGTGCTGCGTGGAGAGCTCCTCCGATAGCGAAGGCTCCTCCTCGGGCAGGAGTGACGAGGAGGACAGCGACAGTGACGACGAGGGCGGCGGGCGGCGGGATGACGGGTCCAACTAGGTGTCGGGTGCCGCTCTGCGTGGCACCAGCGACCCCATCATCCGCGTCGCTGGCTCCTGGAGCTTCTCGGGGTCGTCTCCTTGGGCGGCTGGCGTAGGGAGGCTGCGGAAGAGGAAGAGGGCAGGCGGCAAGGCCGTCAACTTGGAGTACGAGGGCATGACGCCCTCGACAGCGTGCTAACGTCCTACCGCCTCGGCTTCGAGCTCTACCTCCGGCGCCGCCATCACCATGCCGCCGAGACGTTCTCTTGGTTTCTTCTAGCACCCGTAGCTTGTCTAGGCGCCCCTTTTGCCCTTTTCGCCTCCTTGACCTGCCTCCTGAAGAGAGGGACAAGAGAGGGATTACGGGCATCTTATTTCTTTTTAACTTGTAAGCCCTCGGGCCTTAGTTGCATTTAAAGCTTGTAATCCCATTATTCATGTTTTTCATCCTCTTATGAACTGTACCTGAGTGGAATGCTTTTCAATGAAAAGGGGATGCTTGCCGGGTCAGTTGTCTCGTGGGTGGAACCCACGTCAAGGAGCGAATCCTTTATATCTTTAAGATAGACACTTCCTTTCCCAGCAGCAGGCCCTGCCTTCTTCCCACGTCGCTCGCCCTTTCTCATGCTTTTGGCGGAGGCAGGGAGGAGGCGGGTTCAGGCTCCTCGCTTCGTCCCTTTGCTGTCGCGACTACGACCAAATCTGGCCCCGGGAACGAGCCCGAGGGCCTAGAGTTAAGGGAGCACGGTAGCTTTTAGGAAGAAACGAGGTTTCGCATACCCCAGCCCATAAGAGAATGCATGATAAGGGATGAAAAACTTATCTGAGATCGCAGCCCCCGGCAACTTCGGTTCGCCGTGGGCTAATCTTTGCACTTGCAGCCCCCGGCAACGCTGGCTTGCCGGGGTGTTGCAGCCCCCGGCAACATTGGCTTGCCGGGGTCCGGGTGTTGGTCCGTCCGTCTTCTTCTTTTCGTCCTTAAGTGGTCCGGTCAGGGCGCGCGAGTCCTGCGAACCAAGGGAAACGAAAGAACGACAAAAGGACGCACACTCGACCTCTAAGTTAGGGGTTAGCCGCTACTAAGCACTGTCAACCCTAACCAAGGACGAGACTCGACTCAGCATGCATGCTAAAACTCAGGGCGCCAGCGCTTTATCTTCGCCACTCTCGACCCTAAATAGGAAAGCGCCCTCGTTGCTTTCCTGCGGGCGAATGTCGATGTGTTTGCATGGCAACCGTCTGACATCCTCGGTGTTCCCAGGAAAGTAATCGAGCACCACCTTGTCGTCTGTCCTCATGCGCGGCCCGTCAAGCAGAGAGTCAGGAAACAAGCAGTGGAACGCCAAGAGTTCATCGCCGAAGAGATCAAGAAGTTGGAAGCAGCAAGCCTCGTCAGAGGAGTGCTCCATCCTACGTGGTTGGCCAATCTTGTAGTCGTGCGCAAGGCAAACGGGAAATGGAGACTTTGCATCGACTTCACCGATGTCAACAAAGCTTGTCCCAAAGACCCATTTCCCTTGCCGCGCATTGACCAGATTGTCGACTCAACAGCCGGATGCGACTTGCTTTCATTTCTTGACGCATACTCAGGATACCATCAGATCTTCATGGCAAAAGAGGATGAGGAGAAAACGCGTTCATCACTCCATGTGGCACGTACTGTTTCGTACGAATGCCTTTCGGTTTGAAGAATGCTGGTTCAACATTCGCAAGGGTAGTCCATACTGCTTTTGAGCCGCAAATACACAGAAATGTGGAAGCCTACATGGATGACATAGTGGTCAAGAGCAGGGACAAAGCAACTCTGATTCAAGATCTAGAAGAGACTTTTGCAAATCTACGCAAGATCAGCCTCAAGCTCAACCCCGAGAAGTGCGTGTTTGGAGTCCCGTCCGGCAAGCTTCTCGGATTCTTCGTGTCTCAGAGGGGAATTGAAGCAAATCCCGACAAGATCAAGGCCATTGAGCAGATTGAAGCACCGAAGCACGTCAAGGATGTACGAAAACTTGCCGGCTGCATGGCGGCTCTCAGCAGGTTTATCTCTAAGTCAACTGAGCGCGCCCTGCCGTTTTTCAAAATCTTGAAAAAGGCAGGTCCAATGAAATGGACTCCGGAAGCGGAGGCTGCGCTGCAGGACTTGAAGATATACCTGTCCTCCACTCCGATACTTGTCGCACCTAAACCACAAGAGAAGTTGCTGCTATATCTGGCGGCAACCAATCAAGTGGTTAGCGCTGCGTTAGTAGCGGAGAGAGAGGCAGATGATGAGCCAGCGACCGCGGCAAGCACATCCAGCGACAAGCAGGGGGCTTCCCCGACAAGCTCTGGTCCCGACGAAGATGGATCTGCGCAGATGTGCGAAGGGATACAGAAGAAGAAAATGGTGCAGCGCCCAGACTACTTTGTCAGTTCCCTTCTGCAGGGGGCTAGGTCAAGGTACTCTGGTGTGCATAAGTTGCTTTTCGGCCTTCTTATGGCCTCGAGAATGTTGCGCCATTACTTCCAAGCACATGAGATGACAGTTGTCACTCGCTTTTCGCTAAAGAGGATACTGCAGAATCCAGAAGCAACAGGCAGGATTGTTTAGTGGGCACTGGAACTGTCAAGCTTTGGCCTCAAGTTTGAGAGCACTTCAACTATTCAAAGCAGAGCATTGGCAGAATTCATAGCAGAGTGGACGCCAACACCAGACGAAGAAATTCCAGAGACGAGCATCCCCATCAAGGAGGCAAACAAAGAGTGGCTGATGTACTTTGATGGTGCGTTCTTGCTGCAAGGCGCCGGTGCTGGCGTGCTGCTTGTCGCACCCACCGGAGAGCACCTCAAGTACGTGGTCCAGATGCACTTTCCCGAGGAGCAAGGAACAAACAATACTGCAGAGTATGAAGGTTTGCTCGCCGGTCTCAGGATCGCGGCAGACCTTGGGATCAAGCAACTCATTGTCAGGGGTGACTCACAGCTTGTCGTCCACCAAGTGAACAAGGATTATCAGAGTCCGTTGATGGAAGCTTACGTTGATGAAGTGAGGAAGCTGGAAGAGCGCTTTGTCGGCCTACAGATGGAACATGTTCCAAGATCTTAGAACGACATCACTGACGGCCTGTCAAAGTGCGCGGCACTTAAGTTACCTGTGGAACCACGGATCTTTGTGCTCAAGCTGACTCAACCATCCGTGACGCCATCAACTGGACAGGGCAAGAAGAGGAAGTTGATTTCTGGTTACTATCTTCCGGCAGAGGTTCCCGAAGCCGCCGCCAAGAAGGTCCCCAAGATCAACGCCAAAAGTGCTGAGGAGCAGTCTGCTCCGACAAGCCCCAGGGTTTGTTTCGTTGAAGCAGATGCTCCCGACAAGTTTCGCTCCGGCAAGCTTGCCGGGGATCATCAAGCTCCGGCTGAACCGCAGGTTCTCGCCGTAGGAGCGGATGTTCCCGCAGCAGAAGATATGCCTTTAGTCCTTGTTGTCGAGCCACAGGCTCCAGCATGGGCACAACAGATCGTCCGTTAACTCCAGTCAGGAGAACTTCTCGAAGAGCCAGAAGAAGCGGAAAGAGTAGCCCGGCAGTCTAGTATGTACCAGTTCGTTGACAACGCACTATACAGAAGAAGACTCAATGGAGTGAAATTGAAGTGTATCCCCCGGGAAGATGGACAGAAGCTGTTGGCAGAGATACATGGAGGCATTTGTGGTCACCACATTGGCGCAAGAGCGCTTGCCGGCAAAGCATTTCGGCAGGGCTTCTTTTGGCCGACAGCCCTCCAGGATGCAACTGCACAAGTAACCAAGTGTGAAGCGTGTCAGTTCCATTCCAAGCAGATACACCAGCCAGCTCAAGCTCTCCAGACGATCCCTTTATCCTGGCCATTTTCGGTTTGGGGCTCGACATCCTCGGCCCCTTCCCCCGAGCAGTCGGGGGCTTTGAGTACTTGTACGTCGCAATCGACAAGTTCACAAAGTGGCCGGAAGTGGAACCAGTGAGGAAGGTGCCAGCACAGTCAGCAGTCAAGTTCTTCAGGTCAATTGTTTGCCGTTTCGGAATCCCTAACAGGATCATCACCGACAACGGTACACAATTCACGAGTCGCACCTTCATGCAGTACGTCCAAGACCTTGGCGCCAAGGTCTGCTTCGCTTCTGTTGCTCACCCCAGGAGCAACGGTCAAGCGGAGAGGCAAAATGCTGAAGTGCTGCGTGGACTCAAGACCCGGACTTTCGACAGGCTGCACAAATGCGGAAGAAACTGGATCGAGGAGCTGCCGGTGGTTCTTCGGTCGATCAGGACGACGCCAAATCGAGCCACTGGCCAGACACCTTTCGCTCTAGTCTATGGAGCAGAGGCAGTTATCCCCACGGAACTCGTATACGGGTCACCTCGAGTGCTCGCTTATGATGATCTTGAGCAAGAGCAGCTGCGACCAGATGACGCGCTGCTCCTTGAGGAAGACCGTCTTCAGGCTGCTATACGAGCTGCTCGATACCAGCAAGCTTTGCGCCGCTACCATAGCCGCAAAGTTAAAGCCAGAAGTCTCGAGGAAGGCGACCTTGTTCTTCGGCGCGTTCATTCCGCCAAGAATTCCAACAAGTTGACGCCGAAGTGGGAAGGCCCTTACTGGGTGAAACGAGTCACTAGGCCTGGCGCTGTCCGCCTTAAGACCGAGGATGGCTTTCCGGTGAGCAACTCCTGGAACATCGAGCATCTTCGTAAGTTTTACCCGTAAGGCGCGGTTGTCGGACCCTGTCCGGCAACCACCATTTTTTACAAGTCTTGCCGCTATTGCATGTAATCCTTTGTACAAAGCCAGGCGTAGACCCTGTGCATAAATAAAACTCACGTGCTCCGCACACCCTGTCAATTTCATGCCTTTCCGCATGAATTATCTGACACTTTGTGCAGCGAGCCCCCTCGATAAGCAATAACGAGCCATAAGGCTCCATTCTATTGCTTTCTCTTTTCTCTTTTTCTCAACGAAAGGAAGGATCCTTCGCCCACAAGTTGGCCGGGGGGGGGGGGAGGGGAGGGAAGATAATGGTATGGACCCGGCGTCGTTCAGGAAAATTTTCGCCTTGCCGGGGAGCAAACGACAGAAAAGCTTAGTGCCAAAGTTTGAGCAATCAGATTTTTCTTAACTTCAAGTTACTTTCCTTGAACGACCATGCTTTGTATGGAAAACCTGTGCGCGGAGGAACCAGCTCGTGGCTAGTTGCGCCCTTACTTTGTTTCGAGTTCGCTCAACAGTTTAAGTGTGCTGCGACTAGAGTCGCGCCCTTACTTTGTTTCGAGTTCACTCAGCAACTTAAGCGAGCTGCGACTAGTCGCGACAAGGTTTCTTGTCGGTAACGGCACCGCCAGCAGGCTGCTGACGTCCCGCACTCAGCGCTCGCGGCAAAGGTGCCTACGCCGGCAGGTTCCCTAAAAGCGTAGGGAAAAAACATACAAAGGAAGGAATCGAGTAAAGGAAGTAGCATTGCGATCATAACCTGAAACAAAGTTATATTAAAAGATAGTTTGTCGCGGCTCTAATAGACTGTTTTTATAACATGACCAGCGACGACAAAAAAAGAAGAAAATAGGCGGCCTAGTCCGCGCGGTCGCCCTCAACCCTCTTGATCCCGCTCACCTTGTCCACAATGGGTGCGACGAGGGTCTCGAGCTCCTCCAGATCAGCTTCCGGCAGCAGGGACCTGAGGATGTTAGTGAGGCGGAGGCCCGGGTTGCAGAAGGCCACCTTCATCAGCACCTTTTTGAGGGCTCCCACGCAGATCTCGCGTGACTCGTCGGCCAGCTGCTTTGGGATCCTCTCCCGGAGTTGCTGGAGGGCCGTCGCCACGCCTTTGAAGAACAAGGTGAGCTTGGCGCTGGATGGGAGGCTCCCGTCAGAGGAATACCCGAGATCCTCCACCCCCAGCAGAGCCAACTCCTTGTCGATGTCTGCGGCAGCATTCACAAGGCCCTCCGTCCACCGCTCCACAGTTCCCCTGAAATCGTTCTGGGTGGCGGCGATGCTCTCCAGCAGCGCCTTGTCGGCCTTGATCTCCTTCTTCAAGGCTGCCTCCTGCTCCCTGGCGCCGTCCAGCGTCTTGGTCAAAGCAGCCAACTTCAGCTCAAGATCAACCTTGGAGTCCTTGGCGGCGTCAAGCTCCTTGACCTTCTCGGCGAGAGGACCCTGCAGTTCGCCAAAGGTGTAGGCGTCCTTCTCGCGCTCATGCTTGAGCGAGGAAAGCGCTTCACCGCTCGCCTTGAGATCAGTCTCCAGCTGCGCCACTTTCGCCTCCAGCTCCTTCTTGGCGGCCTCGGCAGCTGCGGCAACGTCCTTTGCTTCCTTGAGGGCTCCACTGAGTGCTTGCTCGCGCACAGCTAGATCCTCTTCGTGGCTGTCCAGGCTGGCCTTCAGCTGCACCAACTCACCGTCCCGCGCAGATAACTCCTTGGCGGCAAGCCGCTGTTGCTCTGCAACTCTGCCTTCTCAAGGATGAAAGCCTTCTGCGCCTCATCGAGCTGCACCCACTCCACCGCCAGCGACTGGAGAGCTACCTGGTTGAGGCCTCGGAGCTCCTCCGCGCGCTTCTCCACGTCCACCACCGCCTTCGCGACAAGCGCTTCGCGGGACTCCAGTTTGGCCTGGCGGGCGCGGTAGAGCGACACCAGCTTCCACAGCAGTCGCTCCTCCTCGGGGTCGTCGCTGCTGCTGGTTGGTGCATCGACCAACGTTAGCCCAACGGAGGCAAGCACCTCCACGTCAAAGCTTTCTCCTTCGACCGGCGCCCTGGACGTTAACGCCCAGGGGAGGTTGATGAAGATGCCAGCGCCAGCCTTCAAGTAGACGCCTGGCTAGGGTTCTTCGGAGCCTGACGTTGCGGCAGCGGCGGGAGGATCGGCTGTCGGTGTAGCGCCTATCGCTCCTGCGGCCCCAGGGTCGCCAGTACGATCGTCGGACCCCTCGTCAGCTGCTGCGGCGGCAGCCTTGGCGGCCTCTTCATCGGCGGGATCTTCAGCGCCGACCGTTTCTTCAGTGGCAGCGACGTCATCAATAACAACCTCGGTCTCCATCGGCTCCACAGTGGATGGATCTAACGACCGGAAAAGGAAGAAAAGTCAAGCAAATATCCCAAAAAGAAGAACCCAAGGGAAGTTTAGAAGCAAGGAGTACCTGTACCGGGCTCGGTAGTTGGGATCTCCGCTGCCGGGGGGTCGCCGGTACTGTCCCTTGCCGAAGACTTCTCCCTTGCCAGGGAGCTTTCCCTCGTCGGAGACTTCTCCCTTGCCGGGGAGCTCTCCCTTGTCGGGGGATTCACCCTTGCCGGAGAACTCTCCCTCGGCGACGTAGTCGAAGGAGGTGGCACGTCAGGGGTGGCCTCCGGGCGCTCCTGGTGGAGCTGCTCTGCTCCTACACAAGCCAACGGTCAGATATCAGCAAGCAAATTGTATCCATGCGCGCCTAACAGCTGGAAGTAAACCATATACTTACGCTGGGGGCTGCGCTGGGGGCTGCTCTGAAGAACAGCTGTCGAGTCCGACAAGTTTGTCTCAGGCGCACCCCCTGCTGCCACGGTTGGATCATCCTCGATGACAATCACCGGGACCTTGGCTCTCTTTGCCATTCTCTGGGCCAGCGTCCTAAAAAGGAATAAGTTCAGAGTAAAGCAAATGAGATACAAGACAAGACGGCAAGTATTGAAGACATGCAAGTACAACAAGAATCTTACTCATCTTCTTCCTCGTCGGAGCTGAGCGCGGAGAAGTCAAAGCCTGGCCCACCTCCGGCGCGAGGAGGCGGAGGAGTAGGATCCCTTGGCCGCTTGGCCGGAGATGGAGCGGCAGGCCGAGAGGACCCCGCCCCAGTTGTCGCTGTAGCGTGAGGTGTTTCCGCGGCAACAGAACTTGCCGCGGTGGAGCGTGTCGTGCGGCGCGGTGGGGGTTGACTCGCCCGCCGCTCCGCTACGTCCCCGGCCTTGCGAAGACGCCTTCTTGATGGAGCCGGGGGCTCTGCTTGTGGAGCCGGGAGCTCTGCTTGTGGAGCCGGGGGCTCTGCTCGTGGAGTCAGGGGCTCTGCTTGTGGCAAGCTGTCCGAAGACGAAGAGGAAGAAGAGCCGATCTCCAGCGAGCCGCTCGTGTCCTCGGCGGGCCCGCTCGGCCCGACGTCGTGCTCGGCGGACCTCTTCTCGCCGGCGAGTTCCTCTCGGTCGGCAAGGCTTGCTGCCTCTGCTGCCTCTGCCTCCTCCACGGTGAACGCAAACTCGCCCGTAGTGGCAGCTGCCGCCGCCTCCTCCATCCTGGTGGCGATGTGCTTGAGCTCATCGTCGGTGGTGTCCCGGGTGAGGCCTTTTTTCTCGTCGGCGTCGACCGGCACTTCTATCAAGTTGTCGAAGAACGCCCGCACGACATCATCCGCAGGCTCTATCCAGGCTGGATCAATTCCATGCGAGTCGCATAGCGGCATTATTGCACGGATACGGTCGAGCGCGGAGTTGTTGCACAGCGGGAAGACGCCCCTCGGCAACCACAACACTTCGGGATGCTGTGGGTCGTGCTTGAACAGCTCCTGGAGCATCGCGTTGAGCTCCAAGACAGTGAAGTTGAAGTTGAGGCCCGGGCGCAACCTCATGATATCCGCCGCATTCTGAAACTCCCAGGCGGGTCTCCCCCTCTCCTGCAGGGGGGCGATGCGGCGGCGGAGGAAATCTGCGTCAACCGCTCCTAAAGTAAGCCCGACAAGCCTGAGGCGTAGGATCCGGGTGACGGTGATCCTTAGTCTTTCATCTTCCGGGGCCAGGCTACCCCAATCACTGCCGCGCACTACTGGGGTTTTGCGCAGAGCAGTAAACGGCTGCGGGTTCTCCTCAATGATAAGACACCAGTCCGCCCTCCACTCCTCCCACTTGCTGCGGAGCTCTCCCTCCAGATAAGCATTCTCCTTGCCAGCTTTCGAGATCCAGGCGATTCCGCCGGATAAAGGTTCTCCTTTCTCAACCCGAGGCGAAAAGAAGTGGCGGAAAAGAGCTACGTTTGGATGGATCCCGACAAAGTTTTCGCAGAGATGTGCGAAAACTGCCATGGTCAGGACAACATTGGGGGTGAAATCAAGAAGGTGGAGCCCGTAGGTGTTCATGACATCACAAAAGAATTCTGAAAAGGGCGGGCAGAGCACGCAGTAGAAGAACAAGGCAAAGAAGGGATACCCAGTGGGGTACTTATCCCAAGCAGTGGCTGGGAGTACCTTTGTGCGTGGATGCGCTCGCGTCCCCGTCGACCAGAAGAGGTAGAAGTCCTCCTTCAGCTCCGCCGCCTCAAGCCTCGGAGGGAAGATTGCCCGCTCCTTCCGCAGCGTCGCGAGCCGCTGTGCCTCGGCTGACTTTGCCTTCTCGGCTTTCGGAGCCATGGCAGGAATGGAGAGTGAGGACGGCGACGTTGGTGGTGCTGGTGGCGCTGGGGGCAGGGCGCTGCTCTCCTTTGGCTTTGGGAAGAAGGAGAGTGGCGGAGATTCTCGAGGAGGGAATAGCAACGGGCAGATGGGCGAACTGCCCCTGTTCCCCCTGCTTATAAGGAGGGAGGGGGCGGACGTTTCGCCTTTCTGAATAAAGAAACCACCCACGACCTCTCCCACGATGCCGCGATCGACGCGGGCCGTTCGGGGAGGACGCGGTGGGTACGGAGCAAGGTGCGACGTGACCCAGGCCGTGCGTGCCTGTGCCTTGTTTTGGGCCTGGCCCAACAGCGCTCGGCACCGTGTGTGGCCCAGGCCCGGGGGCTCGTATCGGTGTACTAAAGTAGGGGTACCCTAGTATTCCGAACTTGTGCACGGGCAGTCGCAGCACCCGCGGCAAGGCCCGCCAGGTGATCGCCAAGGCTCTCTATGGTTCCTTTGGAGCCATTCAAGAACAAAGTATTTAAGCCAAGGAGACAAGTCCCCGGCGAGAGGAGCTTGCCGGGAAGGCCGCTCGAGGCACAAGACCCCGGCAAGAGGAGCTTGCCGGGAAGGCCAACCAGAGCATCTCAAAGAACCTGCCGCGACGCGCCACGCGTCCCGGCAGGACTCGGCGAGCGACAAGTTCCCGGACGCGGCAAGCCAACGGCCGCGGCAAGGAACTTGCCACGGCGGCCAACCACCCTGTACCTACGCTCCAGCTCACCCACCTACGTGTCGCTCCGGCACCCTTCCTGGCGTACGTGGCGGGAGGCTGTGCAGCCAGGGGTACACTATGGCATGCATCACTGACAAGATCGCCATCGTGGCGAGCGGTGGCGCCCCTGACGGTCCCTTTTCTGCATCGTCAGGACGACGTAGATAGGCATTTAATTCCTTTGTCCCCTACCGTCAGTGTTAGGTATGATATACTGTGTAGGTAGCTGTACCTACCATAGCATATTTCCATTTTTGCCCTTGCCTACGTTGCCACCTGTTGGAGACCCCTTGAACATATAAAAGGAGGCCCGTGCACAACGTAGAGGAGGATCGGCCCCCGGAGAGCGATCTCTGAGAGGAAAACAGAAGAACGCTCGGTCTCGTTAGCTGCTTGAGTGTACTATAGCACTCAGCGCTCCCGAGCAAGAACTCAATACAATCCACAAAGCAGCAGTAGGAGTATTATCTCTCCAGAGAGCTCCGAAGCTGGGTAAAAAAAACCCCGTGTGCTTCGCCTCGATCCGCTCTTCGCGCGACCTCCGCCCCCCGCCGAACCGAGAAGGGGCTCCGTCCCCATAGGTGTTCGAGGAGCCAGAAAACCCCGGCATCTTTGGCGCGCCAGGTAGGGGTCACTGAGATGCTAGTTAACGGCGGGGCCGGCTTGAACCTGATCTCCTCCGCTGTGCTCCGGAGACTCCAAGTCCCTGGCAGCGAGCTCGAAGAGACCGGCACGTTCCAAGGAATCAACCCGGGAAGGAGCAAGCCGAAGGGGAAGATCATGCTGCCAGTGACATTTGGCAGCAAGCTGAACTTCAGGACTGACAGGATCACTTTCGACGTTGCCGATATTCCATTGCCTTACAATGGAATTCTCGGCCGTCAAGCGCTCGCCAAGTTCATGGCGGCCTCTCACTACGCGTACAACATGCTGAAGATGCCAGGCCCGATAAGTGTCATCTCTGTACATGGCGACAAGAAAGACGCTCTTATCTGTGCCGACAAGATCTACCGGGAAGCAGCAGCCGCCGCAGATCGCGAGACACTTGCCGCTTAAGCTCCCGAGGGGAAGAAGAAGACCAAGTTCGACAAGAGCTCTGATGCCCACTCCGGCAAGCGCACCTCTTCGGAGTGCTGCGCTACCATCGAGGACGCACCATCGAGCTCCACCAGCAAGTGTAAGAAGACGATGGCAGCTCCGCCAGCGACCAAGAAGGTGTCCGCCAAGGAGGACGACACTGGTGGTACCTTCACCATCAGCGCCACTCTCGACCCTAAATAGGAAAGCGCGCTCGTTGCTTTCCTGCGGGCGAATGTCGATGTGTTTGCATGGCAACCGTCTGACATCCCCGGTGTTCCCAGGAATGTAATCGAGCACCACCTTGCCGTCTATCCTCATGCGCGGCCCGTTAAGAAGAGAGTCAGGAAACAAGCAGTGGAACGCCAAGAGTTCATCGCCGAAGAGATCAAGAAGTTGGAAGCAGCAGGCCTCGTCAGAGGAGTGCTCCATCCTACATGGTTGGCCAATCCTGTAGTTGTGCACAAGGCAAACGGGAAATGGAGACTTTGCATCGACTTCACCGATGTCAACAAAGCTTGTCCCAAAGACCCATTTCCCTTGCCGCGCATTGACCAGATTGTCGACTCCACAGCCGGATGCGACTTGCTTTCATTTCTTGACGCATACTCAGGATACCATCAGATCTTCATGGCAGAAGAGGATGAGGAGAAAACCGCCTTCATCACTCTATGTGGCACGTACTGTTTCGTACGAATGCCTTTCGGTTTGAAGAATGCTGGTTCAACATTCGCAAGGGTAGTCCATACTGCTTTTGAGCCGCAAATACACAGAAATGTGGAAGCCTACATGGATGACATAGTGGTCAAGAGCAGGGACAAAGCAACTCTGATTCAAGATCTAGAAGAGACTTTTGCAAATCTACGCAAGATCAGCCTCAAGCTCAACCCAGAGAAGTGCGTGTTTGGAGTCCCGTCCGGCAAGCTTCTCGGATTCTTCGTGTCTCAGAGGGGAATTGAAGCAAATCCCGACAAGATCAAGGCCATTAAGCAGATTGAAGCACCGAAGCGCGTCAAGGATGTACGAAAACTTGCCGGCTGCGTGGCGGCTCTCAGCAGGTTTATCTCTAAGTCTGCTGAGCGCGCCCTGCCGTTTTTCAAAATCTTGAAAAAGGCAGGTCCAATGAAATGGACTCCGGAAGCGGAGGCTGCGCTGCAGGACTTGAAGAGATACCTGTCCTCCACTCCGATACTTGTCGCACCTAAACCACAAGAGAAGTTGCTGCTATATCTGGCGGCAACCAATCAAGTGGTTAGCGCTGCATTAGTAGTGAAGAGAGAGGCATATGATGAGCCAGCGACCACGGCAAGCACATCCAGCGACAAGCAGGGGGCTTCCCCGACAAGCTCTGGTCCTGACGAAGATGGATCTACGCAGATGTGCGAAGGGATACAAAAGAAGAAAATGGTGCAACGCCCAGTATACTTTGTCAGTTCCCTTCTGCAGGGGGCTAGGTCAAGGTACTCTGGTGTGCAGAAGTTGATTTTCGGCCTTCTTATGGCCTCGAGAAAGCTGCGCCATTACTTCCAAGCACATGAGATCACAGTTGTCACTCTCTTTCCGCTAAAGAGGATACTGCAGAATCCAGAAGCAACAGGCAGGATTGTTGAGTGGGCACTGGAACTGTCAAGCTTTGGCCTCAAGTTTGAGAGAACTTCAACTATTCAAAGCAGAGCATTGGCAGAATTCATAGCAGAGTGGACGCCAACACCAGACGAAGAAATTCCAGAGACGAGCATCCCCGTCAAGGAGGCAAACGAAGAGTGGCTGATGTACTTTGATGGTGCGTTCTCGCTGCAAGGCGCCGGTGCTGGCGTGCTGCTTGTCGCACCCACCGGAGAGCACCTCAAGTACGTGGTCCAGATGCACTTTCCCGAGGAGCAAGCAACAAACAATACTGCAGAGTATGAAGGATTGCTCGCCGGTCTCAGGATCGCGGCTGACCTTGGGATCAAGCAACTCATTGTCAGGGGTGACTCACAGCTTGTCGTCCGCCAAGTGAACAAGGATTATCAGAGTCCGTTGATGGAAGCTTACGTTGATGAAGTGAGGAAGCTGGAAGAGCGCTTTGTCGGCCTACAGATGGAACATGTTCCAAGAGATCAGAACGACATCGCTGACGGCCTGTCAAAGTGCGCGGCACTTAAGTTACCTGTGGAACCAGGGATCTTTGTGCTCAAGCTGACTCAACCATCCGTGACGCCATCAACTGGACAGGGCAAGAAGAGGAAGTTGATTTCTGGTGACTATCTTCCGGCAGAGCTTCCCGAAGCCGCCGCCAAGAAGGTCCCCAAGATCAACGCCAAAAGTGCTGAGGAGCAGTCTGCTCCGACAAGCCCCAGGGTTTGTTTCGTTGAAGCAGACGCTCCCGACAAGTTTCGCTCCGGCAAGCTTGCCGGGGATCATCAAGCTCCAGCTGAACCGCAGGTTCTCGCCGTAGGAGCGGATGTTCCCGCAGCAGCAGATATGCCTTTAGTCCTTGTTGTCGAGCCACAGGCTCCAGCATGGGCACAGCAGATCGTCCGTTTCCTCCAGTCAGGAGAACTTCCCGAAGAGCCAGAATAAGCGGAAAGAGTAGCCCGGTAGTCTAGTATGTACCAGTTCATTGACAACGCACTGTACAGAAGAAGACTCAATGGAGTGAAATTGAAGTGTATCCCCCGGGAAGATGGACAGAAGCTGTTGGCAGAGATACATGGAGGCATTTGTGGTCACCACATTGGCGCAAGAGCGCTTGCCGGCAAAGCATTCTGGCAGGGCTTCTTTTGGCCGACAGCCCTCCAGGATGCAACTACACAAGTAACCAAGTGTGAAGCGTGTCAGTTCCATTCCAAGCAGATACACTAGCCAGCTCAAGCTCTCCAGACGATCCCTTTATCCTGGCCATTTTCGGTCTGGGGCTCGACATCCTCGGCCCCTTCCCCCGATCAGTCGGGGGCTTTGAGTACTTGTATGTCGCAATCGACAAGTTCACAAAGTGGCCGGAAGTGGAACCAGTGAGGAAGGTGACAGCACAGTCAGCAGTCAAGTTCTTCAGGTCAATTGTTTGCCGTTTCGGAATCCCTAACAGGATCATCACCGACAACGGTACACAATTCACGAGTCGCACCTTCATGCAGTACGTCCAAGACCTTGGTGCCAAGGTCTGCTTCGCTTCTGTTGCTCACCCCAGGAGCAACGGTTAAGCAGAGAGGGCAAATGCTGAAGTGCTGCGTGGACTCAAGACCCGGACTTCCGACAGGCTGCACAAATGCGGAAGAAACTAGATCGAGGAGCTACCGGTGGTTCTTTGGTCGATGAGGACGACGCCAAATCGAGCCACTAGCCAGACACCTTTCGCTCTAGTCTATGGAGCAGAGGCAGTTATCCCCACGGAACTCGTATACGGGTCACCTCGAGTGCTTGCTTATGATGAGCTTGAGCAAGAGCAGCTGCGACCAGATGACGCGCTGCTCCTTGAGGAAGACCGTCTTCAGGCTGTTGTACGAGCTGCTCGATACCAGCAAGCTTTGCGCCGCTACCATAGCCGCAAAGTTAAAGCCAGAAGTCTCGAGGAAGGCGACCTTGTTCTTCGGCGCGTTCATTCCGCCAAGAATTCCAACAAGTTGACGCCTAAGTGGGAAGGCCCTTACCGGGTGAAACGAGTCACTAGGCCTGGCGCTGTCCGCCTTGAGACCGAGGATGGCTTTCCGGTGAGCAACTCCTGGAACATCGAGCATCTTCGTAAGTTTTACCCGTAAGGCGCGGTTCTCAGACCCTGTCCAGCAACCACCATTTTGTACAAGTCTTGCCGCTGTTGCATGTAATCCTTTGTACAAAGCCAGGCGCAGACCCTGAGCGAAGATAAAGCGCTGGCGCCCTGAGTTTTAGCATGCATGCTGAGTCGAGTCTCGTCCTTGGTTAGGGTTGACAATGCTTAGTAGCGGCTAACCCCTAACTTAGAGGTCGAGTGTGCGTCCTTTTGTCGTTCTTTCGTTTCCCTTGATTCGCAGGACTCGTGCGCCCTGACCCGACCACTTAAGGTCGAAAAGAAGAAGATGGACGGACCAACACCTGGACCCCAGCAAGCCAATGTTGCCGGGGGCTACAACACCCCAGCAAGCCAGCTTTGCCGGGGGCTGCAAGTGCAAAGATTAGCCCACGGCGAACCGAAGTTGCCGGGGGCTGCGATCTCAGATAAGTTTTTCATCCCTTATCTTGCATTCTCTTATGGGCTGGGGTATGCGAAACCTCGTTTCTTCCTAAAAGCTACCGTGCTCCCTTAACTCTAGGCCCTTGGGCTCGTTCCCGGGGCCAGATTTGGTCGTAGTCGCGACAGCAAAGGGACGAAGCGAGGAGCCTGAACCCGCCTCCTCCCTGCCTCCACCAAAAGTGTGAGAAAGGGCGAGCGACGTGGGAAGAAGGCAGGGCCTGCTGCCGGGAAAGGAAGTGTTTATCTTAAAGATATAAAGGATTCGCTCCTTAACGTGGGTTCCACCCACGAGACAAGTGACCCGGCAAGCATCCCCTTTTCGTTAAAAAGCATTCCACTCAGGTACAGTTCATAAGAGGATGAAAAACATGAATAATGGGATTACAAGCTTTAAATGCAACTAAGGCCCGAGGGCTTACAAGTTAAAAAGAGATAAGATGCCCGTAATCCCTCTCTTGTCCCTCTCTTCAGGAGGCAGGTCAAGGAGGCGAAAAGGGTAAAAGGGGCGCCTAGACGAGCTACAGGTGCCAGAAGACACCAAGAGAACGTCTCGGCGGCATGGTGATGGCGGCGCCGGAGGCAGAGCTCGAAGACGAGGCGGCAGGACATCAGCATGCTATCGAGGGCGTCGTGCCCTCGTACTCCGAGTTGACGGCCTTGCTGCCTGCCCTCTTCCTCTTCCGCAGCCTCCCTACGCCAGCCGCCCAAGGAGACGACCCCGAGAAGCTCCAGGAGCCAGCGACGCGGATGATGGGGTCGCCGGTGCCACGCGGAGCGGCACCCGACACCTAGTCGGACCCGTCATCCCGCCGCCCGCCGCCCTTGTCGTTGTTGTCGCTGTCCTCCTCGTCACTCCCGCCCGAGGAGGAGCCTTCGCTATCGGAGGAGCTCTCCACGCAGCACCGTGCCCGAGTCCCGAAGCACCCGAAGACCTTGACGGAGAGGAGACCGCCCTCCATCAGCTTAAAATGGAGGGTGAGTCCCGCCATCAAGCTGTGGATGCGGGTGAACGTCTTCCACCCTCGACCAAGATACATCACATTAGGGGCCGGGAAATCAACGCGGACTCGCGTACCACTGATTCCACAACCCCTAATGTGCAACCTCAGTGTCTCGGGCGGATCCAACTCCATCTCGCTCGCAAACGGAGTCGGGAGACGAAGGGGACGACGAGGCGGCCGACGCAGCCTGACGAAGAACTCGCAAGGGTCGTCCCCGATATGGTCCGCCATGGGGAGAGGATCTGCTGGCGGAGGCGAGGCCGGCGGACTGCCTCGCCCACCTCTTCCCCGACCGCCTCGGCCTCACCCTCGACCTCGCCCGCGGCCTCGTCCCCTCCCTCTTCCCCTTGCAGCTGGCTCTGCCACCACGGGTGCGGGGGGAGGAGGGACGCGTTGCCTAGCGGCAACCCTCGTCGCCACCGTCGAAGGACCAGGGTTCCCTTTCTCCATGGCGAATGAGAGAGAGGGGAGCAGAAGCTGAAGAAAGGAGGAGATGAGAGAATGCGGGTTTCCGTCCCCCCTATCCCGCTCCTTATAAAGGAGCGGGGTGGGGGCTCGGCCGCCCTGCTCAGCCAATCGAGACGCATAAGGCGCAGGGAACTGGGCCCGACCCGTTGCCTCGACCCGTGACGACCCGGTTTCCCGCCTCCACCGTTCGCCACTCCAATCGCATGGAGGCCGCATGGCAGGAGTGCAGAGTTGAGGCGACCTCTCCCCACCCCGTGATCGTGGGGGGTGGACGCCTCGAAGACCACGCCTCCATGCCTCCACGCCTCCCTCCGTTTATGAGGAAGATACGAACCGCCAGGAGGCGGGCGTTTCGTTTTTCCGAATAAAGGAACCACCCACGACCTCTCCCACGATGCCGCAATCGACGCGTGCCGTTCGGGAAGGGTGCAGTGGATACAGAGCAAGGTGCGACGTGACCCAGGCCGTCCGTGCCCGTGCCCTGTTTTGGGCCTGGCCCAACAGCGCTCGGCACCGTGTGTGGCCCAGGCCCAGGGGCTCCTGTCGGTGTACTAAAGTAGGGGTACCCTAGTATCCCGAACTTGTGCACGGGCAGTCGCAGCACCCCGCGGCAAGGCCCGCCAGTTTATCGCCAAGGCTCTCTATGGTTCCTTTGGAGCCATTCGAGAACAAAGTATTTAAGCCAAGGAGACAAGTCCTCGGCAAGAGGAGCTTGCCGGGAAGGCTGCTCGAGGCACAAGACCCCGACAAGAGGAGCTTGCCGGGAAGGCCAACCAGAGCATCTCAAAGAACCTGCCGCGACGTGCCACGCGTCCCGGCAGGACTCGGCGAGCGACAAGTTCCCGGACGCGGCAAGACAACGGCCGCGGCAAGGCACTTGCCGCGGCGGGCAACCACCCTGTACCTACGCTCCAGCTCACCCACCTACGTGTCGCTCCGGGACCCTTCCTGGCGTACGTGGCGGGAGGCTGTGCAGCCAGGGGTACACTGTGGCATGCGGCGCTGACAAGATCGCCATCGTGGCGAGCGGTGGCGCCCCTGACGGTCCCTTTTCTGCACCGTCAGGGCGACGTAGATAGGCATTTAATGCCTTTGTCCCCTACCGTCAGGGTTAGGTATTATATACTGTGTAGGTAGCTGTACCTACCACAGCATATTTCCATTTTTGCCCTTGCCTACGTTGCCACCTGTTGGAGACCCCTTGAACATATAAAAGGAGGCCCATGCACAACGTAGAGGAGGATCGGCCCCCAGAGAGCGATCTCTGAGAGGAAAACAGAAGAACGCTCGGTCTCGTTAGTTGTTTGAGTGTACTGTAGCACTCAGCGCTCCCGAGCAAGAACTCAATACAATCCACAAAGCAGCAGTAGGAGTATTATCTCTCCGGAGAGCTCCGAAGCTGGGTAAAAAAACCCCGTGTGCTTCGCCTCGATCCACTCTTCGCACGACCTCCGCCCCCCGCCGAACCGAGAAGGGGCTCCGTCCCCATAGGTGTTCGAGGAGCCAGAAAACCCCGGCACATGGGATCAGTTTCAACAGGCTTTCCGTACCGCCCATGTTTCAGCAGGAGCTATGGCTATGAAGAAGCGCGAGTTTCGCAACTTGCGCCAAGGAGGACGCACTGTTGGCCAGTATGTGGATGACTTTAGTGAGCTAGCACATTATGCCCCAGATGACGTTGCTACGGATGCAGCTAAGCAGGAGAAGTTTCTAGAAGGACTGAATGATGAGCTGAGCATGCAGTTGATGGTAGCAAGCTTCAATAACTACCAGGAGTTGGTAGATCGTGCTCTTATGATTGAAGGAAAGCAGCAGCAGATTGAAAACCGCAAGAGGAAGTATGGACAAGGGAAGTACAATTCTGGAGCTCAGCAGAAGTCACATTTTACCCCAAAACCGGGAGTACCTTTCCAGCATACCCATGGAGGTGGTAGTTCGCACAACCATAACGGCCCAATGAATGGTAATGGGAATGGAGGAAGCAACGGCCAGAACTGTACCAACCCATCATCCCCAGCCAAGAGAGACCTGAGCCAAGTCACTTGCTTTAAGTGCCAGAAGACCGGACATTATGCCAATGAATGTCCTGAATCCCAGAATGGTAACGGATATGGAAGCTCTGGGAAGAAGCCGAACCCTTTCAACAGGGGACAGGTGAACCACGTTAACGTGGAGGAGGTTGAAGCTCAGCCTGATGCAGTAATAGGTAAGTTTTTGGTTAAGTTATTTACTGCATTCGTTCTTTTTGATACCGGTGCATCGCATTCATACATCTCAAGGGGATTTGTGGATAAGTACAAACTGCCAACCCAAGCCCTTAGGTCACCCATGTTAGTAACCTCGCCAGGAGCAGAGTATATGGCTAGTCTATGGTGTGATCGGTTACCATTAAGGATTGGTAACTATGTGTTTCCCTCGGACTTAATAGTATTGGAATCTCAAGGATTGGATGTGATATTAGGCATGGATTGGTTATCGAAGTATGAAGGGAACATTGAATGCGCTAGTAAGTCAATTTCTTACGACGCCGGAAGGAAGAATGATCAAGTATGTATCCCGGCATGTGCCGAAGAGGACTCAAGTAAATGCCTTATCAGGAGTTGTGCAGAAGGATTTCCCTGACGTATTTCTAGAGGAGTTGCCAGGCATGCCACCATATAGAGATATTGAGTTTTTTATTGAGCTTTTGCCAGGCACAAGGCCCATATCAAAGAGACCATACAGGATGCCCGCAAAGGATTTGGAAGAGATTAAGAAGCAGATTAAGGAGTTACTGGATAAAGGTTATATTCGCCCAAGTTCTTCGCCTTGGGGATCGCCAGTACTTCTAGTGGAGAAGAAGGATGGATCGTTAAGGATGGTTGTTGATTATCGTGGATTGAATGAAGTAACAATCAAGAACAAGTACCCACTACCGATGATCAATGATCTGTTTGATCGATTGCAAGGAACTAAGGTATTTTCTAAATTCGATCTGCGATCGGGGTACCATGAGTTGAAGATTCGAGAGCAGGACATACCTAAGACAGCTTTTACCACCAGGTATGGGTTGTATGAGTATACCGTTATGTCATTTGGTCTGACTAACGCACCTGCCTATTTTATGAACATGATGAACAAAGTTTTTATGGAGTTTTTGGACAAGTTCGTCGTAGTGTTCATTGATGATATTCTGGTTTACTCGAAGAATGAAGAGGAACATAAGGAACATTTGCGATTGGTACTTGAGAAGCTCAGAGAACATCAGTTATATGCCAAGTTTAGCAAATGTGAGTTTTGGTTGAAGGAAGTAGGATTCCTCGGACATGTTATATCCGGAGAAGGAATAGCAGTAGATCCCACCAAGGTTGTCATTGTGACAAATTGGGAAGCCCCAACCACAGTTGGAGAGATCCGGAGTTTTCTTGGACTCGCAGGATACTACCGGAGATTCATTGAGAATTTCTCAAAGATTGCGAAACCAATAACTGAGTTGTTGAAGAAGGATACGAAGTTTAAATGGACTGAGGAATGTCAGTCCAGTTTCCAGGAGTTGAAGAAACGCTTGGTTACCTCACCAGTGTTGATACTGCCAGATCAGAACAAGGATTATGCGGTGTATTGCGACGCTTCACGTCGAGGACTTGGAGCCGTGCTTATGCAGGAGGGAAGAGTTGTTTCGTATGCTTCACGACAACTAAAACCTCATGAGTTGAATTATGCTACGCATGATTTGGAGTTAGCAGCCGTAGTGCATGCATTAAAGACTTGGAGACATTTTCTCATTGGAAATCAATGTGAAGTGTACACGGATTACAAGAGCTTGAAGTATATTTTCACCCAAAAGGAGTTAAATCTCAGGCAAAGGAGATGGTTGGAGCTCATCCAGGATTATGATATGAGATTGCATTATCATCCCGGAAAGGCTAACGTAGTAGCCGATGCACTGAGCCGAGGATCTTCGTGAGCTATGTTTGGAGATAGTTCCGAGAGGCTATGTAGCAGCATTGGAGATTCAGTCAACTTTGATGGATAAGATCAGAGAAGCTCAGAAGACTGACAAGGAGATTGCCTCTATAAAGGAGAAAATGAGCAAGGGAAAGGCTAAGGGATTTCGTGAGGATGAGCACGATACCCTATGGTTTGAAGACTGTGTTTATGTGCCAAATGACCCGGAGATCAGGAAGTTAATTCTGCAAGAGGCCCATGACTCACCATATTCGATTCACCCAGGAAATACCAAGATGTATTTGGATTTGAAGGATACTTTCTGGTGGACAGGAATGAAGAAAGATATTGCGGAGTATGTAGCAGTTTGTGATGTATGTCAAAGAGTAAAGGCAGAGCATCAGAAGCCAGCAGGATTGCTACAACCATTGCCGATACCAGAATGGAAGTGGGATAAGCTAGGCATGGATTTTATCACAGGATTACCGAGGACCCGTTCAGGCTATGACTCGATTCGGGTTGTGGTTGATTGATTGACGAAGGTAGCTCATTTCATCCCAGTAAAGACCAATTACACCAGTGCTAAGTTGGCAAAGATATACATGACTAGGATAGTATGTCTGCATGGAGTTCCCAGGAGTATCGTATCAGATAGAGGAACCCAGGTTACCTCAAATTTCTGGAATCAGTTGCACGAAACTTTGGGTACCAGGCTGGAGTTCAGCACCGCTTTTCATCCGCAAACAGATGGACAGATCGAGAGAGTCAATCATATTTTGGAGGATATGTTGAGAGCTTGTGCGCTAGATTACGGATCTAGTTGGGACGACAATTTGCCATATGCAGAGTTCTCGTACAACAATAGTTATCAATACATTTTGAAGAGGGCCCCTTTCGAAGCCTTGTACGGAAGGAGGTGCAGGACCCCGTTGTCATGGGATGAAGTTGGAGACCGCCAGTTGTCTGGACCAGATTTGATTAAAGAGTCTGAACAAAAGGTCAAATTGATTCGCGATAGGCTCCCAGTCCAGGCAGAAGAGCTAGGCAGACTCTAAAGGCAAGGAGATAGTTTACAAAGTCGAAGACCGAGTTTATCTTCGAGTATCTCCACTTTGGGGAGTTAAGCTCTTTGGAGTTAAGGGAAAATTAGCGCCATGTTTTGTAGGACCATAACAAGTTTTGGAGCGTATGGGAGAAGTGGCCTACAAGCTGGAATTGCCCGAAGGATTGTCAAGACTTCACGATGTGTTCCACATTTCCCAGTTAAAGAAGTGCCACGCGGAGATGGCGGATATACCACTGAGAGATATAGTGCCGTTGGAAGCGATTCGGTTGGACAGTGATTTGACCTATGAAGAGAAACAAGTTAAGATTCTTGAGTATGCCAGCCGAATCACCCGCAGCAAGGTTATCAAGTTTTGTAAAGTTTAGTGGATCCACCACACCGAGGATGAAGCCACCTGGGAGCGAGAGGAAGATTTGTTGAAAGACCACCCTCACCTATTTTCTAGCCAACCCGAATCTTGAGGGCGAGATTCATCTTAAGGGGGGTTGGTTTGTAACATCCCAAATTTTCAATTTGAAATGTTATACATTAGATCATGATTGCATATCATATTTTATTTGCTTTTGGGTTTGATCCTAGAAATTCTACGCAACTCAAGGACCCACAGAGAGAGTTGGGGATTTCGTTATTTTCATATTTGAGTTTTCTCAAATTTTGAGAATAGGATCATTTGATTTTAATTATTTTATCCTAAATTATTTATATTATAAAATATGAGAGAGGGAATAAAATGACTTTCCCAAAATAAAAAAATATTGAGGATTTAATAATAAAATCAAATAAGATTTAATTTCGGAGTTTTTCGCTATTTTATTTGAATTTAGGAAAAATGTGCGTTTTTCAAAATTGAATTTAGGCCCCAAATAAATGTTCACCTTGTTCGGCTTGATTTTATAAGTTGGAGAAAAATTATTTCGAGATTTTTGGAGTCCTTTTAGTATTTCTTTTGTTTGTTTTTCTGTGCGTAATTATTTAAAAAAACGAAACCGACTCTGGGCCGTGTTCGGCCAAGACTCCGCCTGGTCGGGCCTTTGTATAGCGCACCCCGGAGCCCGTAAGCCGCCGCCGCCCACCAAACCCTAACCCTAGCCCGAACCCGATGCCCGATCCGCCGCCGACGCCGCTGCCGCGTGCCGCCCCGCGCCGCCACCGCCGACTTCGCCGGATGCCGCCGCCGCCGCCGCCCGCCGACCCCGCCGGACCCCGCGGCCTCGCCGGAGGTAGCCGCCGCCCTGCCGCCGGTTTTCCTAGGAAAACCGTACGGTTTTTCGCCGGTTTTCGTTCATTTTTTTTAGTTTTCGTTTTTCTTATTTAGATCGGGTTTTTTTCGGTTTAGATTAATTAGCGAGCATTCGCTCATTCATTCGTTTTAACGAACATGTTCATCATTTTGATCCAGATAACGAACGTTTGTTCGTTAATCTGTTCGTCGTTTTTCTTTTCTCAGAATTTCCGCGATTATTTCTGATCGTGATTTCTGATCCGAATTTCGTCTTAGTATAACTTTTCGCTCGTTTATCGGAATCAGGTGATTCAAGCGCCTCGAATTTCGTCTCGAAACCCTCTTTCCGTTTAACCAACCTAAACAAGTTTTTGCTTCTGTAAAATTTGACTTAGGTCCAGATTAGTAAAATGAAGTTCTTTTCTTTCGCCGTTTGACTCTCGTTGCTTCGTTTGATTTGATTCTTTTTGCAAACCGGAGTTCTTAAGTTGAACTTTCTGGTTAGATCTCTGAGTTGCGTTTTACCTGTGCATTAGTTGAGTACTTATTGTATGCTTGTTTTTTGTTTGCGATAGAGTACCCGGAGTGCGCCGCCTGTTACTTCGAATCTTTAAGTTTCCCGGATCATCAGCAAGGCAAGTAACACTTTGATCATACCTCTTACTATCCCAGTTTTATTGCATTAGATCAATCCTAAAACATTGCATGATTAGGATCTAAATAAACTCTGGGATGGGAAGTAGTTGAGGTAGTACCTATTACTTGTTTTATTATGAAACCTTTGGGAGTTACTTCTACGTTTGCTTATCATGCCATGCTATGCTCGTAGACGTGGATTGGGTTTGAGAGTATTCATGATAGATGTGAGATTGTTAATTTATGGTTTAATTAACGTGGCAACTTAAATGCACATCTGGGTGGATTGAGGTACCTAGGTATTCCAGGATTGCCTGTCATTTTCTTTATGGACCGCCACCCAGGCTCAAAGGGATCACGAGATCATTCATACTAGAAACTTCCGTGTGCAGCCACAAGCTATTATGGGCTCTAGCATAGTTGATTAAGTGGTGTGAACTCTTACAGTGGTAGACTAGCAGATGTAGGGGATGTAGGTGGTACGGTCTACCCATCGTAAGGTGCAAACGCTTCTGAAAGACTGTGTCTCGGTCATCGGTTTCTCAAACACCATGTAGTGCGAGAAATCCAACAGAGGAGATCGAGTCTTGTGGGTAAACATGCGCAAACCTCTGCAGAGTGTATAAACTAATCATGATTAGCCATGTCCTCGGTTATGGACGTTTTGAGTATCTAGTACTTGGATTATCATGCGAATCTCATCGTGTTACTTTAATTAATTTTGTTGGGTTTTTAATGATGATGCTTAATTGGGATTGAGGATGCTGTCAACCATTCTCAATGTTTAACAACCACCGTGATAGTTAAATAAAATTTATTCCTTTGCAGTAGGGAAAATTGGCTTTACGCAAAACTGTAACCATAGATCTTTCCACCGGCCATATATGCATGTAGTATAGCTCATTTCTTCAATTACTCTCTATGTGTTACATTGCCAGCATATTCCATGTGCTGACCCGTTTTCGGGCTGCAACGTTCACGTTGCAGACTTTTAGACGACGAGTAAGGTGCCTTTAGGTCGTGGTTCTATACTCAGTGATGCCGTTGGAGTTGATGGACTCGCTTATCTTCCAAGCCTTCTGCTGTTATTGGTATTAGATGGCCTTAAGCCATATTTATTGTAATAAGTTCTCTTTTGAGACATTCAATGTAATAAGTGTGTGATTGCTACTCTGTTATAAATCCTTCAAGTACTGTGCGTGTCAGGATTGCTGATCCAGGCATGACACTGGTGCACAGAGATCCAGCATTACTTTAATTGGAATATGCTAGCAATATAACACAGTAGAGCATAAACACAATAATGCTATCTCTACATGCATATTTGGCTGGTGGAAAGCTCTATGGTTATTGTTTTTGCGAAAAGCCAATTTTTCCCTACAACAAAGGAATAGATTTTAACTTAACTATCATGGTGGTTGAACAACATTGAGAAGGTACCCCCAACTCAATCCCAATTAAAGTAATTAACAACCCAACAATATTGATTAAAAGTGATGAGATACATGTGATAACCCATGTACTAGATACTCAAGATTGTCCATAACTGGGGACACGGCTAACCATGATTAGATTGTACACTCTGTAGAGGTTTGCGCAGTTTTCCCCACAAGACTCGATCGCCTCCATTGGATTTCTCTCACTGCATGGTGTTTGAGAAACGGATGACCGAGACACAGTCTTTCAGAAACATTAACTCTCTACTCCGGGTAGACCATACCAAACCTACAAACCCACTACTTGCTGATCCACCTCTTCAAGAGCTTCACGTAACTTACTCAACTATGCTAGAGCCCATAATAGCTTGTGAGTGCACACGGAAGTTTCTAGCATGAATCATCTCAGTTCCCTTTGAGTCTGGGTGGCGGTCCATAGGAAGATCACACGGGTACCCCGGGATTTCCAAAAAAATACAGGCAACACTGGGTTCCCCAGGTGCCTCAATCCACCCAGATGTGTATTAAAGTTGCCACTTTAAGTTGAACCATTAATTAACAATCTCACATCTGTCATGGATTTGACTCAAACCCAAACCACGTCTACGAGCATAGCATAGCAATATAAGCGACACGTAGATGTAACTCCCAAGGGTTTGAATATAACAGGGCAATAGGTTCTACCTCAATAACTACTTCCCAACCCACATGTTAATGACATCCTAATCATGCAATGTTTGAGGATCGGAACTAATGCATAAAAACTGGGTATGAAAAGAGTATGATCAATGTGTTACTTGCCTTGCTGACGATCCGCGAATCCTAGGGACTCGTAGTAACACTTTTCACACACCGGGAATTCTATCACAAATAAACAATAGCATACATAAGCAACAAGCAAAGATGCATAGGCAAAACTCAAATAAGATAGGTTGACCAAAAAATTCAACTGAAGAACTCCGGTTTGCAAAAAGAATCAAATCAAACGGAGCAACGAATCTCAAACTGCGAAAGAAACAAGATCCATTTACTAATCTGAACTAAGGTCAAATTTTACAGTACCAAAATCTTGTTTAAGTTGGTTAAACAGAAAGAGGGTCTCGAGACGAAGATCTAGGCGCTTGAATCGCCTGATTCTGACTAATGAGAGAAAAGATAAACAGAAAAGAAGATCAGATCAGAAATCGCGATAGAGAATAATCGAGGAAAAATCCGATAAAAAGAAAACTTACGAACAGACTAACGAACGAGCATTCATTAGCTGTAACTAACGGGCGAAAATCGTTCGTTTAAACGAACGTACGGACAAACATCCGCTAATTAGAAGAACCGAGAAAAACTGGCGAATCGATCTAAAAAAAGAACGAACTAGGGTTTCTAAAAAAACCGAATGGTTTTTAAAAAAACGGCGGCTCGGATCGGCGCGGTACCTCGACGAGGTGTCTCCGGCGAGGCGGGGTCGGGCGGCGGGGCTAGGCGGCGGCGCGGGCGGCAAGTGGCGGCGGCGGCGGTGGCTGCAGCGGTGGCGGTGAGGCGCGGGCGACGGGAGGCGGCACGGCTCGGGGCGGGCTGCGGCGGCGGCGGTTGTGGTGGTGTGGGGCTCGGGCGGCGCGGATTTAAGGGGGGGGGGGCGGCGGCTAGCTTGGGCGAGGGGGCGCCCGGGGAGGAGTCCGAGCCGAACTCTCCTCGGCGTCCGTGCCGACCACGGCGGCGCGCACGAGGGGAGGCGGTGCGCGGGGTGGGCCGGCCTGGCTCGGCTGGGCTTCAGCCCAGGCGGGCGCGGGAAGTTTTTTTTAACAATTTCGCCGACAGAAATAAAATCCTAGAAAATAAAATAAAAATCTAAAAATGCCAAAACAAACTTTCACCGTCTAAATAAAATATTTAGGACGAGATGAACATTTTCTTGGCCCTAAAACGCAAATTTGAAAACGTGCAATTTTTCTAATGCTAATAAAATCCAAATAAAATCAAATAAATGATTTTAACATTTTTCCTCCAATATTTCAATTATTTTGGAGAAGTAATATTATCTCCTCTCATATATTTTTAATATGAAATATTTTGGGAGAGAAAATTAATTAAAATCAAAATCGTCGTTTCATTATTTGATAAAATCAAATATGAAAAACCGGAAAATCCCCAACTCTCTCCGAGGGTCCTTGAGTTGCTTAGGATTTCGAGGATTGCGGAACGAAAATGCAAAAAATATGATATGCAAGAATGACCTATGTATAACATTCCAAATTGAAAATTTGGGATGTTACAAAAGTTTGCAGCTCCATCGCAACCAGAAATTCCTCAGGCTGCAGCATCTGCTCAGCCTACTAAAGAAAATGCCAGCACCATTGATGACAATCAGGCTGCTGAAGAAAATGTGAGTTCCAGGGCTGATGACTGCATTCCAGCCGCTGATGAAATTGCCAGGGCATCCACTAGTGGTGTGCTTGAACAAAATGAAGAAGTCAGGGCAACTGCATCAGTTGTGCCTGAAGAAACTCAACCAAATTCCTCTGCTCCTCCTGCGCCTACCCCAACTCCAATCCTTCCATCTGCATCAGATGTAAAGAAGACTAAGACTGCAGAGCGTGCAGCTGTGAAGAAAAGGAAAGCATCAGCTCCATCAGATTCTTCATCTCCAAAGAAGATGAAGCCTTTGACCAGCTCATTTGCAAACCCTATTCATGTTGTTCCTCTCTCAACCATGACATCAAAGGACCTTGTTCCTTATGATGAAGAATATGTGATTCCTAGCGAATCCGATAAAGAAAATCCTTCTGTTGCTTCGTCAGAGCAGTTGCATGAAGAAATTGAAGTGGATGCAATCCCTTCAACTCCTGTTGTTTCCTCGCCTATGCCTTAGTTTACTGCTGAAGAGACCGGCATTGAAGAAATGGAAGATGAAGACATGTACATTGGGAGTACTACACCTTTGATGAATGATGACTTTTGGGAAAGTCAGCACCCCAACTCTCCACTCTTCACACCATTACAACAATTCCTCGGTCCACCGCACAAACTGTACCATTGGGCTCTGAAGAAATTCACCCCACTTCGTCTGTACATGAAGAAATTCCAGCCACTAGTGCTGAAGAAACTGCTGCCGCTGAACATCTGAAGATGCAGACTACCACTAAAGAGGAACCATAAATTCCTCAGCTCGTGATGCAACTCAGTGACACTCCTCTGCCCAAGCCAAAGGATCCATTCTCCATGAAGCAAAAATTCAAGGCTGATGATTTCTTCGGCGAGCATGTAATCTTCACTGACTACAATCCCTATGACTCTACTCGCATAAGGAAGAGGCGGGGACTGCCAGCCAAGCAAATTTCTATTCCTAAGTGCTGTTCAACAAAGACAAAGTCTTCGATCATGAGAACATTCCTCACGTGGATATGGAATCTCTGTTGTGCTTCATGACAGTCCTCAGTGTTCTTCACGACGCTGGACTGTTAAATTTCTGCACTGACATCTGTGATTGGAATGAAGAACTCATTCTTCAATTCTATGCAACGCTGCACATCACCGGAGATTCTGAAGATGTGAATTCATGGGTCTTGGACTGGATGACTGAAAACACACACTATAAGGTACCAGCTTCTGAATTGCTTCATGCTTTACCTCTCAGTTCTCCCCTTGAAGCTGCTCATTGCGTCTATAGTGAACCTGTGCTTACAGATCACTACATGCAAGTGCTGATGAAGCCATTGAAGCCAGGTCAGGCCCCACGAACCAAATTCCTCGTGAAGGAATTACTATATGTGCCTCGGACTGTCTATCGCATTCTGATGAAGACATTGAGTCCAATCAAGGGCCACGACTCGAATGAAGAAGACGTTGTTGGCATCATGAAGAATCTGCTTTTCAATATCATTCATGGTGTTCCCGTCAACTTCCATGATTTCTTCATGAGGACTCAGGCCAATGTCGCTATGTCACCATTTGAGCTGAAGCCTTATGCACCTTGGATTATGAGATTCATTAGAACAAGGTCTTCACTCAACTACGAAGATGACACACGGAACCATTGCAGCTACTTGCCTCCGATTGAAGTCCTCAAACGGACATTTTACTGAGCTGATGACAAGGGCAAGGCCGCTGCTGTTATAGATGAAGGCATTCGTCCATTGGATGGTCAATTTCGCAAGGCCGCATCCTACTCCACCAATGATGACTCTGCCACTTGATACGTCTCCAACGTATCTATAATTTTTTGATTGATCCATGCTATATTATCTACTATTTTGGACTATATTGCGCTTTATTTTCCACTTTTATATTAGTTTTGGGACTAACCTATTAACCGGAGGCCCAGCCCAGAACTGCTGTTTTTTGCCTATCTCAGAGTTTCGGAGAAACAGAATATCAAACGGAGTCCAAACGGAATAAATACTTCGGGAACGTGATTTTCTCACCAAACATGATCCAGGAGACTTGGACTCTACTCCAAGGGACAAGAGAGGCGGTCACGAGGGTGGGGGGCGCCCCCCCCTCCTAGGGCGCGCCCCCTGCCTCGTGGTCCCCCTGTTGCTCCACCGACGTACTCCTTCCTCCTATATATACCTACGTACCCCCAAACTACCAGATACAGAGCCAAAAACCTAATTCCACCGCCACAACTTTCTGTATCCACGAGATCCTACCTTGGGGCCTGTTCCGGAGCTCCGCCGGAGAGGGCCGTCATCATGGAGGGCTTCTACATCATCCTAGCCCCTCCAATGAAGTGTAAGTAGTTTACCTCAGACCTTCGGGTCCATAATTAGTAGCTAGATGGCTTCTTCTCTCTTTTTGGATCTCAATACAATGTTCTCCCCCTCTCTTCTAGAGATCTATTCGATGTAATCTTCTTTTTTTGGTGTGTTTGTTCAGACCGATGAATTGTGGGTTTATGATCAAGTCTATCTATGAATAATATTTGATTCTTCTCTGAATTCTTTTATGTATGATTGGTTATCTTTGCAAGTCTCTTCGAATTATCAGTTTGGTTTGGCCTATTAGATTGGTTTTTCTTGCCATGGGAGAAGTGCTTAGCTTTGGATTCGATCTTACGGTGTCCTTTCCCAGTGACAGAAGGGGCAGCAAAGCACATATTGCATCGTTGCCATCGAGGATAACAAGATGGGGTTTTTATCATATTGCATGAAACTATCCCTCTACATCATGTCATCTTGCTTAAGGCGTTACTCTGTTTTTAACTTAATACTCTAGATGCATGCTGGGTAGCGGTCGATGAGTGGAGTAATAGTAGTAGATGCAGGCAGGAGTCGGTCTACTTGTCTCAGACGTGATGCCTATATACATGATCATACCTAGATATTCTCATAACTATGCTCAATTCTGTCAATTGCTCAATAGTAATTCATTCACCCACCATAGAATACTTATGCTCATGAGAGAAGCCACTAGTGAAACCTATGGCCCCTGGGTCTATTCTCATCATATCAATCTCCATCACTTTAATCTTGCTTTGCTTTTTTACTTTGCCTTTTACTTTTTACGTTGCATCTCTATACCAAAAATACCAAAAATATTATCTATCATCTCTATCAGATCTCACTCTCGTAAGTGACCGTGAACGGATTGACAACCCCTAATCGCGTTGGTTGCGAGTAGCTATCGTTTTGAGCAGGTACGAGGGACTTGAGCGTGGCCTCCTACTGGATAGATACCTTGGTTCTCAAAAACTGAGGGAAATACTTACGCTACTTTGCTTCATCATCCTCTCCTCTTCAGGGAAAACCAACGTAGTGCTCAAGAGGTAGCAAGAAGAATTTCTGGTGCCGTTTCCGGGGAGGCTTACGCAAGGTCAAGTGAAGATTTGGACTCTCGACAACAAGCCATTTCTGGCGCCGTTGCCAGGGAGTCTACGCAAAAAGTCAACATACCAAGTACCCATCACAATCCCTATCTCTCGCATTACATTAGTTGCCACTTGCCTCTCGTTTTCCTCTCCCCCACTTCACCCTTGCCATTTTATTCGCCCTCGCTTTCCCAATTTCCTTCTCCTTCTCTTTCTCCGTTTGCCTTTCTCTCGCTTGCCTTGTCATCATGACTAGTGTTATATCTTCACCATTATCTCCCGAGAACGAAGTTCTAAATTTTAAACAAAGGGAGGGAGAAAATCTGAAAGACGCTTGGTATAGAATTTGTAATGCTCAAAATAGATCTACGAGGAAGCAATCTACTTCAGTTCTTCTTCGCAATTTTTATATAGGTGCCAATCCTTGGTATAGATATATCCTTGATACCATTACCGGAGGGAATTTTTTGGGTAGCCATACTGTTGATTCTTATAATGCCATGATAGATTTATTTGGCTCACCACCTCTTTTGGTTAATGGAACTATGTTAACTTTGGAGCATGTTATGCAAAGGCTTGAAATGATTGATAATAAAGTTGCTACCATTGAATCAATTGAAAATCTAGATAAAAAGATCCACAATCGAATTACTCAATATGGATCTAAGGTAGGAATGACTTTGAAAAATATTAAGGAAAAGGAATCTATAGTTAATGAGAAAATGAAACTAGATTCTACTAGAACCGATAAACTTGAGGGTATCATTACAAATTTGGGAACTGTGTTTTCTTCCGTAAATAATACTCCAAGTCCTCATACTAAAATTGCCAAGCTTATGTATGTTCCTAAAAATAAGGGTGAATCCTCTAAGGAAACTGCGGATCTTAAATCTATAAGTATTCATCCCGATGTCTTTGCTATCATTAAGGAACCATTTTCTACTAATGAATTTTTCGATCTTGTGCCTAAAAGTTTGATAATTACTAGAAAGAAAGAAATCTCTAAGGAAGGTAGATGCCTAATTGAAGAGTTTCCTACCAAAGATGGCACTACCTAAATCTATCCTCGCTTTTATGCCTAGCTAGGGGCGTTAAACGATAGCGCTTGTTGGGAGGCAACCCAATTTTATTTTTAGATTTTTTTTGTTTTTGCTTCTGTTTAGGAATAAATAATCCATCTACCTTCTGTTTAGATGTGGTTTTGTGTTTTAATTAGTGTTTGTGCCAAGTTAGACCTATAGGATCTTCTTGGATGATAGTTATTTGATCTTGCTGTAATTTCCAGAATCTTTCTGTTCACGAAAACAATTGTTAAAAATCACCAGAACGTGATAAAATACTGATTCCAATTTTTGTTGTTCAATAAACAAATTGTCTAGGTCGTCCTATTTTGGTAGATTTGTTGGAGTTCCAGAAGTTTGCGTTAGTTACAGATTAGTACAGACTATTCTGTTTTTGACAGATTCTGTTTTTCGTGTGTAGTTTGCTTATTTTGATGAATCTATGGCTAGTAAAATAGTTTATAATCCATGAAGAAGTTGGAATACAGTAGGTTTAACACAAATATAAATAAAGAATGAGTTCGTTACAGTATCTTGAAGTGGTCTTTTGTTTTCTTTCTCTAACGGAGTACACGAGATTTCTATTGAGTTTTGTGTTGTGAAGTTTTCAACTTTTGGGTGAAATCTTTTGATGGATTATGGAACAAGGAGTGGAAAGAGCCTAAGCTTGGGTATGCCCATGGAACCACCAAGATAATCCAAGGACACCAAAAAGTCAAAGCTTGGGGATGCCCCGGAAGGCATCCCCTCTTTCGTCTACTTCCATCGGTAATTTTACTTGGAGCTATATTTTTATTCACCACATGATATGTGTTTTGCTTGGAGCATCTTGTATTATTTGTGTATTTGTTTGTTAGTGTGCCACAATCATCCTTGTTGTACACACATTTTGAGAGAGCCATATATGGATTAAAATTTGCTAGAATACTCTATGTGCTTCACTTATATCTTTTGAGCGTTGTAGTTTTGCTCTATGTGCTTCACTTATATCTTTTGAGCGTTATAATTTTGCTCTATGTGCTTCACTTAGATCTTTTAGAGAACGGTGGTGGATTTGTTTTAAAGAAACTATTGATCTCTCATGCTTCACTTAGATCATTTTGAGAGTCTTAATAGCATGGTAATTTTCTTAATATTAATATGCTTGGTATTCAAGATATGTGAAACTTTCTTTTGAGTGCATTGAATACTAAGAAAAGATTGAAGCATGATAATAGTTTTGTGATATGAAGATGGTGATATTAGAGTCATGCTAGTTGAGTAGTTGTGAATTTAAAAAATACTTGCATTGAAGTTTGTGATTCCCACAGCATGCACGTATGGTGAACCGTTATGTGATGAAGTCGGAGCATGATTTATTTATTGATTGTCTTCCTTATGAGTGGCGGTCGGGGACGAGCGATGGTCTTTTCCTACCAATCTATCCCCCTAGGAGCATGCGCGTAATACTTTGCATTGATAACTTCTAAACTTTTGCAATAAGTATACGAGTTCTTTATGACTAATGTTGAGTCCATGGATTATATGCACTTTTTCCTTCCTTCCACCATTGCTAGCCTCTCTAATACTGCGCACTTTTCACCGGTATCATACACCCACCATATACCTCCCTCAAAACAGCCACCATACCTACCTATCATGGAATTTTCATAGCCATTCCGAGATATATTGCCATGCAACTTTCGACCGTTCCTTTTATTATGACACGCTCCATCATTGTCATATTGCTAGCATGATCATGTAGTTGACATCGTATTTGTGGCAAAGCCACCATTCATAATTCTTTCATACATGTCACTCTTGATTCATTGCATATCCCGGTACACCGCCGGAAGCATTCATATAGAGTCATATTTGTTCTAAGTATCGAGTTGTAATGGTTGAGTTGTAAGAAAAATAAAAGTGTGATGATTATCCTTTTTAGAGCATTGTCCCAAGTGAGTAAAGGATGATGGAGACTATGATTCCCCCATAAGTCGGGATGAGACTCTGGACGAGAAATAAAAAAATTAAAGAGGCCATAAAAAAGGCCCAAATAAAAAATGAGAGAAAAAGAGAGAAGGGACAATGTTACTATCCTTTTACCACACTTGTGCTTCAAAGTAGCACCATGATCTTCATGATAGAGAGTCTCTCATTTTGTCACTTTCATATACTAGTGGGCATTTTTCATTATAGAACTTGGCTTGTATATTCCAATGATGGGCTTCCTCAAATTGCCCTAGGTCTTCGTGAGCAAGCAAGTTGGATGCACACCCACTTAGTTTCTTTTGTTGAGCTTTCATATACTTATAGCTCTAGTGCATCCGTTGCATGGCAATCCCTACTCACTCACATTGATATCTATTAATGGGCATCTCCATAGCCCGTCGATACGCCTAGTTGACGTGAGACTATCTTCCCCTCTTTTTGTCTTCTCCACAACCACCACTCTATTCCACATATAGTGCTATATCCATGGCTCATAGTCATGTATTGCGTGAAGATTGAAAAAGTTTTGAAAATGTTAAAGTACGAAACAATTGCTTGGCTTGTCATCGGGGTTGTGCATGATTTAAATACTTTGTGTGGTGAAGATAGATCATAGCCAAACTATATGATTTTGTAGGCATTACTTTCTTTGGCCATGTTATTTTGAGAAGACATAATTGCTTTATTAGTATGCTTGAAGTATTATTATTTTTATGTCAACATAAAATTTTGTCTTGAATCTTTCGAATCTGAATATTCGTACTATAATTAAGAAGATTTGCATTGAAATTACGCCAAGTAGCACTCCGCATCAAAAATTCTATTTTTATCATTTACCTACTCGAGGACGAGCATGAATTAAGCTTGGGGATGCCTGATACGTCTCCAACATATCTATAAATTTTGATTGCTCCATGCTATAGTATCTACTGCTTTGGACTATATTGGGCTTTATTTTACACTTTTATATTATTTTTGGGACTAACCTATTAACCGGAGGCCCAGCCCAGAATTGCTGTTTTTTTGCCTATTTCAGAGTTTCGGAGAAACAGAATATCAAACGGAGTCCAAACGGAATAAAACCTTCGGGAACATGATTTTCTCACCGAATGTGATCCAGGAGACTTGGACCCTACTCCAAGGGACAAGAGAGGCGGTCACGAGGGTGGGGGCATGCCCCCTCCTAGGGCGCGCCCCCTGCCTTGTGGGCTCCCTGTTGCTCCACCGACGTACTCCTTCCTCCTATATATACCTACGTACCCCCAAACTACCAGATACGGAGCCAAAAACCTAATTCCACCGCCGCAACTTTCTGTATCCACGAGATCCCATCTTGGGGCCTGTTCCGGAGCTACGCCGGAGAGGGTCGTCATCACGAAGGGCTTATACATCATCCTAGCCCCTCCGATGAAGTGTGAGTAGTTTACCTTAGACCTTCGGGTCCATAGTTAGTAGCTAGATGGCTTCTTCTCTCTTTTTGGATCTCAATACAATGTTCTCCCCCTCTCTTGTGGAGATCTATTTGATGTAATCTTCTCTTTTTGGTGTGTTTGTTGAGACCGATGAATTGTGGGTTTATGATCAAGTCTATCTATGAATAATATTTGAATCTTCTCTGAATTCTTTTATGTATGATTGGTTATCTTTGCAAGTCTCTTCGAATTACCAGTTTGGTTTGGCCTACTAGATTGGTTTTTCTTGCCATGGGAGAAGTGCTTAGCTTTGGGTTCGATCTTGCGGTGTCCTTTCCCACTGACAGAAGGGGCAGCAAGGCACGTATTGCATCGTTGCCATCGAGGATAACAAGATGGGGTTTTTTATCATATTGCATGAAACTATCCCTCTACATCATGTCATCTTGCTTAAGGCGTTACTCTGTTTTTAACTTAATACTCTAGATGAATGCTGGATAGCGGTCGATGAGTGGAATAATAGTAGTAGATGCAGGCAGGAGTCGGTCTACTTTTCTCGGACGTGATGCCTATATACATGATCATACCTAGATATTCTCATAACTATGCTCAATTCTCTCAATTGCTCAACAGTAATTCGTTCACCCACCGTAGAATACTTATGCTCATGAGAGAAGCCACTAGTGAAACCTATGGCCCCCGTGTCTATTCTCATCACATCAATCTCCATCACTTTAATCTCCCTTTGCTTTTTACTTTGCCTTTTACTTTTTACTTTGCATCTCTATACTAAAAATACCAAAAATAGTATCTATCATCTCTATCAGATCTCACTCTCGTAAGTGACCATGAAGGGATTGACAACCCCTAATCACGTTGGTTGTGAGTAGCTATCGTTTTGTGCAGGTACGAGGGACTTGAGCGTGGCCTCCTACTGGATTGATACATTGGTTCTCAAAAACTGAGGGAAATACTTACGCTACTTTGCTGCATCATCCTCTCCTCTTCGGGGATGGACCAACACAGTGCTCAAGAGGTAGCACCACTCATGACTCTGCCGCCAACACAACCAAGCAAAATCCTCAAGGCACATCACCCAGGGTGATGACTGATTGTGAGCTTCTTCTCAGTCTTTGTAAGTGCATCTAGTGCCCCTTAGTGATTTGGGTGTATTGAGGACTTATAGGTTAAGGATCTAATGTGTTTATGAGTGTACACAGGTCTATAAGTCTATGAGGAGTTTGATATTTACAGAGAAAGTCGACCCCTAAAAATGAAGTTCTTAGACTGAAGACTTTGATATACTGAAGACTTTATGAAGACTTTGAAAGTGAAGAAATTGGTGTGACCTTGAAGACTTGGTATTCATTCATGGAACATGAACCGTGAAGACTTTTGTTTTCGTAGTTTCATTTTCTCTTTCTTGATTCATAGGAAACACCATACCTCTCAAAATCCTACACCTACCAATCCCTTCGAGTGAAGCCATTGGAAATCTCATACAGTTCAGTCAATTTCTTCAGTGACACAGACGCAGTTCTTCTGGTCACTGAGGACTTTGTTCTGACTGAGGAGTTAGGAATTCGCCAGTGTGGATTGCCTACATAGTGAGGAACATGATAGCCCTGAGGAATTTGTACCTCAAATTTTCGACCGTGGCTGTGCTACGCGCCAGCTGTCCCAAAATATCTTATCCACCTAATGGTCATATCATTGAAGGGCATTTATGTCTTATCATGTGTAACACCCCGGATGTAACTTGCCATATTTGTAACTCCAACTCTTGCCATTTTCGGCAATGGGTTATGATATTCCCTCCGTGGTTGGGTTTTCCTTCTTTTGCATTTTGTTCATGCCATGCATTTCATATCATGTCATCATGTGCATCGCATTCGCATACGTGTTCGTTTCATGAATCCGAGCATTTTCCCCATTGTCCGTTTTGCAATCCGGCACTCCTATGTCACCCGACGCCCCTGTTTGCCTCTTTTCGTGTGCGGGTGTTAAACGGTCTCGGAATGGACCGAGGTTTGCCAAGCGGCCTTGGTTTAGCACCGGTAGACCGCCTGTCAAAGTTTCGGGTCATTCGGAGGTCGTTTGATGCTCCAACGGTTAACCGGGTAACCGTAAGGGCCTCTTTGGTGTGCAGCCCAACACCCCTTCCAAAGTGGCCCAAAACCCATCTAAGTCATCTCCATGTTCTCGGTCGTTCGATCACGATCGCGTGGCCGAAAACCGCACCTCATTTGGAGCTTCCTAGCTCCTCCCACCTATAAATATGTGTCTTCCCCGAAATTTTCGCGGATGAACCCTAGCCTTCCTCTTCCCTCCGCGCCGCCGGACATGTCCGCCCGCCGGCGGACGCGTCCACCCCGCCGCCACGTCGCCCGGCCAATGGCGAGGCGACACGTCACCGTCGCACCGCCCCACAGCCAACCACGGCGAGCCACCCGTCTCCCCGCCGCCGTCTCCACCGCGTGGGCCCACCAGGCCCATCCGGAGCCCGTACTGGCCCAAGCCGCCGCCGCCGAAGCCCGGGTCCAGCCCCGCCGCCGTCCGCCACCGGCGCCGGATCCGCTCCCCGCGCCGCCGTCTCTACCTCGCCGCCTGCCGGATCTCGCCGCCCGTCCGCCAGCCCGCGCCTGCCTCGCCTGATCCGCCGCCCAGTGCCCCGTGCACTGCCGCCAGCTCGCCGCCTTCCGCCCTCGCCGGCGCGCCCCGCGGCCGCTGCCTCCGCCGCCCTCCCGCGCCTGCATCGCCGCCGCCTGCTCCGCCGGTGACGCGCGCCTCCTCCTCCGTCGCACCCGCACGCGCCTCGCGTGCCGCGCCCCTCCCCGTCCTCTCCGGCCTCCTCCCTCGTCGCCGGCGCCGCTTAGCTCCGGCGAGCTCGGGCCCGATCCCGATCCAGATCCGGAAAGGTTGACTTTCTCCCCCCGAAATTCCACTAAGTCATTTTATTTTACATTCTGGTGCATTATTCATCACGTCATAACTCTGCATCCGTGGCCCCGTTTTGGGTGTGTAGCATATCGTATTGTTCGCCTCGATGAGTACATCATTTCATATCATTGCATCATTTTCATTTGAGCTCATCTCAATGCCCGAAATGCTGTTAGAAGAGGGCTATGTGATGTTAGTTTCAGATCTGTTTCAGTAGATGCACTTTTGTCATTTTTGCCATGATTGATGTGTGCATCCTATGAACTGGAGTCCTACATGTGTTTTGTAATATCCCATGCCATCTTTACAGGGGTGTATGCAATGTATTTTTGTGATCTTTGTGGTGACTAGCACAAGCATGCAAACTAGGGATCATAATGTTGCTGATTTCAGAGACTTAGTAATTTCACTAAGTTATTCCTGCTGTTATTATTATGCCATGTGTTCATGTTGTTTCAGAGAGATCCAGGCCTCTTTTGAGCATGATCAGTAAGGGTGTTTTGAAAATATGGATTTGCTTTATCCATCCATGCCTTTGTTTGTAATTATGGAGTGCCATAGCTTGGGTCAATCGAGCTCTACTTTTGCTATAAAATGTTACTGGCAGATTGTTTACATGTTATTCGATTTTGCCAAGCTTGTTGTAGTTGATCCTTGAATGCTATGATGTTGTTCTTGCCATGATTAGATTCTATGTCATGTCTTATTGTTGGGTGTATGCTTAGTTTATCATGCACTGCTCTGTAGTGAGTGCATAGAGCTCGTAAACGTGTCTACATGTTATCTGTTTTTGACATGTCCAGTTTTCTGCCAAGTCTGAAAACTGTAACGAAACTTGCTTAATTGACATGGGTGCTAGTATATTTTCTGGTCCTTTTTGGCTCATGGTCAGTAAGGGACTTTTGTTCAATGCTTTGAGTAGATTCATGCCATTTCATATTTTGCTATGTAACGTTCCTGTAGCATGTTATTTCCTTGCTCTAAACATGTCATCCTGATGCTAATTTCTGGCATGATAGTATTTTCACCAAGTCTGTGAAGCTGATACATTTTTGCACTTTTGCCATGCTTGTTTGAACCTGTTCTTGTATGATTTAGCCGTAGCTCAGTGCTCATCTTTTGTCAAGCATCTTGAGTAGTTCACTGTCATATGCCTTGTTGGTACGTTTGGGTGCAGTAGCTTAATTACTTGTTGCTTGCTAAGTGGCATCATGCTGTTAAACGCAGAAATATGTCATTCTTGTTTTCTTGTCATTTGCAAACCGTGCATCCGATTCCGGTGATCTTTATATCGATTTCAACCGAAATCACCTCACCTTTCCAGTGGCATACTTGGGTTGCCAAGATTATGCCTTGTTCATCTTTTTCCTTCCGGAGCACGCATATGCTTTGCATACTACATCTCGCATATCATGCCATGTTTTGCAACATGTTGCTTGCGCATTGCATCGTGATTGATGTTTGTCCCCTTTGCTTGTGTTCTTGCCTTGGGTAGAGCCGGGAGACGAGTACGTGAACGAGGAACCTATTGAGAACACTTACGAGGACCAAGCTTTCGACAACTCTGAGAACCTTGCAGGCAAGATGACCATACCCTCGAAATCACTTCTATCTTTGCTTGCTAGTTGCTCGCTCTTTTGCTATGCCTATGCTGCGATACCTACCACTTGCTTATCATGCCTCCCATATTGTTAAACCAAGCCTCTAACCCACCTTGTCCTAGCAAACCGTTGTTTGGCTATGTTACCGCTTTTGCTCAGCCCCTCTTATAGCGTTGTTAGTTGCTGGTGAAGATGAAGTTTGTTCCTTGTTGGAACATGGAGATGTTGTTCCTTGTTGGAACATGTTTACTTGTTGTGATATCACAATATATCTTATTTAATTAATGCATCTATATACTTGGTAAAGGGTGGAAGGCTCGGCCTTATGCCTGGTGTTTTGTTCCACTCTTGCCGCCCTAGTTTCCGTCATATCGGTATTATGTTCCCGGATTTTGCGTCCCTAACGCGGTTGGGTGATTTATGGGACCCCCTTGATAGTTCGCTTTGAATAAAGCTCTTCCAGCAAGGCCCAACATTGGTTTTACCATTTGCCTCAGCCTATTACCTTTTTCCCTTGGGAGTCGCGCATCCCGAGGGTCATCTTTATTTAGCCCCCCCGGGCCAATGCTTGTCTAAGTGTTGGTCCAAACTAGAGCCCTTTGCAGCGCCACCTCAGGGAAACTTGTGGTCTGGTTTTAGTTGTACGGACTGCTCATCTGGTGTTGCCCTGAGAACGAGATATGTGCAGCTCTTATCAGGATGTCGGTGCATCGGGCGGCTTTGCTGGACTTGTTTTATTACTGTCGAAATGTCTTGTAGCCGGGATTCCGAGACTGATCGGGTCTTCCCGGGGAGAAGGAATATCCTTCGTTGATCGCGAGAGCTTATCATGGGCTAAGTTGGGACACCCCTACAGGGTTTGAACTTTCGAAAGCCGTGCCCGCGGTTATGTGGCAGATGGGAATTTGTTAATGTCCGGTTGTAGAAAACCCGAAGTTGATCTTAATTAAAATACATCAACCGCGTGTGTAACCGTGATGGTCTCTTCTCGGCGGAGTCCGGGAAGTGAACACGGTGTTGGAGTTATGCCTGACGTAGGTTGTTCTAGGATCACTTCTTGATCACTTCTAGCTTCACGACCGTGCTTTGCTTCTCTTCTCGCTCTCTTTTGCGTTGTTAGCCACCATATATGCTAGTCGCTTGCTGCAGCTCCACCTCACAACCCTATCCTACCTTTAAGCTTAAATAGTCTTGATCTCGCGGGTGTGAGATTGCTGAGTCCCCGTGACTCACAGATTTCTACCAAAACAGTTGCAGGTGCCAACGATGCCAGTGCAGATGACGCATCCGAGCTCAAGTGGGAGTTCGACGAGGAACGTGGTCGTTACTATGTGTCTTTTCCTGATGATCAGTAGTGGAGCCCAGTTGGGACAATCGGGGATCTGTGTAGCATTTGGGGTAGTCTTCTTTTATTTTGGTTCCGTAGTTGGACCTTGAGTGTAATCTGGATGATGAATGTTTATTTATGTATTGTGTGAAGTGGCGACTGTAAGCCAACGATGTATCTCTTTCCCTTATGTATTACATGGGTTGTGCGAAGATTACCTCACTCGCGACATTGCTTTCAATGCGGTTATGCCTCTAAGTCGTGCTTCGACACGTTGGAGATATAGCCACATCGAGGGTGTTTCATCATGTCGAGCTGCTCCCTAGGCTATAAATAGCCGCCCCCTACAACCACTAGCTGGTTGGCTGCTCCGCAAGAAACTGACACTTGTCATTTGAGAGCATCCCATCCTCCGAGGACTTTGAGCGAAAATCATCAAGTGAGGAAAATCCAAAACCCAAACCCAAACACCTACAAACCCAAAGTGATTGAGCATCACTGAAGAGATTGATCCTGCGTGGATCCGACGCTTGTTACCTTTGAAGACTATGCTTCTTCTAGACGGTTAGGCGTCATGGTCTAGAGCATCCAAGAGGAATTGTGGATCGCCGAGTGACCGAGTTTGTGAAGGTTCGGAAGTCACCTTAAGACTTACCCCGAGTGATTGGGCGAGGACTGTGTGTCCTTAGCTCAAGGAGAATACGGTGAGGACTGTGTGTCCGGAACTGTGTGTCCTTAGGTATAAATACCTAGCCGCTCCAACCAGATGTACAACTGAGACAGCAGTTGGAGCTGGTCTACCAAATCATTGTCTTCACCAAGCCAACTTGTTCTATATCCTCAACACTTTCATTTCCTCATTACTGTGTTGTGTGCTTGTTCATATCTGTGTTTGAAGACTTTGACTGAAGACTTTCTCAATTTCCTCAGTTCAATTTCTTCAGTCTGTTTGTCTTCATCTTGTGTTATCCTGTGATTACGCTTTCTGTACTCTGTGTTTGTCTTCATTTCATCATGATGACTATGCTTGTATTCTGGTATGTTTACTTCTGAGTACTTATTCCGCTGTAAGTAGTTCTTCACTACGGAATTTCCTCACTAGCAAATTCCTCAGTGAAAAATTCATAAAAATCGCCTATTCACCCCCCCTCTAGTCGATATAACGCACTTTCAATTGGTATCAGAGCGAGGTACTCCCTTGTTCTGTGTGATTTTGGTTTAACCGCCTGGAGTTTTAGTTATGTCGACCGCAGGTATGAAGAAAGTGACATGCCCTATCTTTGACGGTTACGAGTATCCCAAATGGAAGGCCATGATGAAGAAGCGCCTCATGGCGATGAATAGCGAGCTGTGGGCCGTCACTGAGATTGGTCTGACCTATCTGTGCAAGATGGCAGAAGCTGATTGCATTCGCAAGTACACCCTCCTCAACCTCACGGCAAAGGATGTCATCTGCTCCTGTCTGTCTCGAAATCAGTTCAGGAACGTCATGCATCTCGATCATGCGAAGCTTATCTGGGACCGTATCTCTGATGTCTATGAAGGTCATCGAACATGTCACGATCCTTGGTTTGAGGACTTCAAGGAATCTCTCAAGTCTATGACATTTGAACCAGAATCATCATCCTCCTCACCATGTGTCGGTGTCAAAACCGGCGGATCTCGGGTAGGGGGTCCCGAACTGTGCGTCTAGGCTGGATGGTAACAGGAGGCAAGGGACACGAAGTTTTACCCAGGTTCGGGCCCTCTTGATGGAGGTAAAACCCTACGTCCTGCTTGATTAATATTGATGATATGGGTAGTACAAGAGTAGATCTAACACGAGATCAAGGAGGCTAAACCCTAGAAGCTAGCCTATGGTATGATTGTTGTTCTCTATCGACTAGCCTGGCCCTGGTTTATATAATGCACCAGAGGCCTAGCTTAACAAGAGTCCTGGCTGAATACGCCGGTTGGGAGAAGTCCTTGTCTTGATTGCCAAGTCTTGTGGATTCTTCCTTCTATGCGCCAGCTGTCCGAACTGGCCCATGAGTATACGGCCACGGGGGTCCTCAGCCCAATCTAATAGATTGGGAGACGAAATGGTGAGTACCCCCTAGTCCAGGACACCGTCAGTAGCCCCCTGAACCGGTCTTCAAGTTAGGGACGCTCCTCGATTCTTCTGAACTGTTCTTCATCTTCGGTCGTCGGTCTTGAAAACTGGTTCAACAAATCTTCTTTATCTTCAATCTTGAGCATCGCCGAAATGCATTCGACGGGTTTACATGTCGGGTATCCGAGGAGCCCCTTTAAGTTTCCGGCCTTTATCAATGCCTTGTTTATTTCTATGCCACACCTCGGGTTTGAAGTTGTCCCGGGGAGGCAGTGTCCTCTTGCATCCGAGCTCCAACGCCAGACTGCAATCGAGGTATCCTTTGCAGCCGAGCACCAATGTCGGACTGCTTCCCAGCTCTAATGCCGGAATGTATCCGAGCTCGAACGCCGGACTATGTATCAGAGCTCCAACGCCGGACTGTATCCAAGCTCCAACGCCGGACTGTATCCGACGTGTCGTAAATCACCTTGGTTCAAAGAAGTTTGAAGGAGTTTAGCCGAGCTTAATGCCAGAAATGCCCTCTATGGAGCCAGCCACTAGCGCCCGAGCTTTATGCCGGACTGCTTCCGAGGTGGTGCACCACCCCGAATGTGGGCCGATTTTTGTCATTATTTTTGATTGGTGCAATTTATTCTCTGCCGAGATATATAGCCAGTAGCCCTCAAGGTGGGTATCGGTCTAAAACCCGAGATGCACATGAAGGATGACATAAGACCACTGATCCCAGTAGCCGCTGAGACTTAGGTCGATTTGCAAAATCGGCCTGTGGATCAAGTCCTAGCTCGGCAGAATACTTCGGGACACTAAAAGCGGCGTCCTCAGTCCTCGAGACTCAGGTTGGGTGCGGCCGACCAACCCGAGGATCAAAATCTCCTCGAAAACTATATTGCACATAAAATTTTCTGCATTGGACAGGCAATGAAGTAGCCCCCGAGACACTGGTCGGGTGTCAACACCAGATCAGGGGATCGATGTGCCCCTTTAATATTTGTAAATAATAAGCCCGAAGCCCAGTAGCCCCCAAGCCTTAATGCGGGCATGAGTGGCCAAATTAAGGATCGATATCCATAGTAAAATCACAAATTGTGTGTAATGACTCTATGTATCCAAGTACTTTACGTCATTTAATGCTCGGATCCGCATTGTACAAAACTTTGTTGACCGACCATCGGCTTCCACCTCCTCGGCCAGTAGCCGAGGAGTGTTTGTCTTACTTTATAAAGCCTTTATGAGGACGACAAACAAGGCAATCTGGCCATACGGTTTTATAAACAAAGGTGCGCGGAGAGATATGTTATATTACTGTTTAACAGAAGAAATGTCTTCCAAAGAAAATAGTCCCGCTATCGGTTCCTTTCTTTGGGTTGTCATGCTAAGCATGATCATAAAACCTCAGCTCCAATGTAAGAGCAAAATATCGAGGATTTAGTTTGGGAGGCTAGTTAATAGCCCCCGGTAGTGTTCGGCGACAGTCGAGGTCAAGCCGCAAACACTTCGGCCAATGTTATGAACGGCCTGTTATTTAACATAGTCATCGGATCGCTTACTAGTTTACGCTTATTGTGACAGTCAGTTTTCGGCTTTTCTCCACTGAGGTGCTTAACCATGTAAGCTGGAAGCACAATCGCAGTGGTTCTCCCTTTGCACGCCTAGTCGAACAAAACGGAACGTAGGAAGCAAGTGCAGGAGCCGGGCAACCCAACTATTGACCAAAGACACAATTCGAAACCGATGCATATAGCAATATCTGAGAATGTTTTTGCCGAATCCCTAAAAGGTGTCCGACGTTGCACTGCGAGACTAATGCTGGAAAAGCACAAATAGTTTAAAAGTGCCAAAAAGCTTGGAAAACCAATAAACGTCAGTAAAAACATGACATCCGAACAATATCAAGTGTTCGGTGCCAATCCGAAAATTGGTCTTAGAAAAAAGAAGTGCTTCTGTCGTGCTTTAACATGATAAATCCTATCTCAAGACTTTGAGCGGGTCAGCCTACGGCTTCAACCTCCTATCCCAAGGGCGGAGTACTTCTCATCAAGCCAGTTTAGCAAACTAAACTCTAGCGGCTTTGAGAGAGAAATTAGGCTCCCCGGCTAGTAACCGCACACTCGTGTCGAAAAAAGGAGTGATGAATAATAATAATAAAACTTTGCAACGACTAAGAAGAAGAACACTTATTATAAAATGGCTCAAATAAACTTAAGAGCCCCCAAGTGACTTGGGTAGGAGAATGATTCCATGTACCGAAGTACTTATATCATATCTATGTTCAACCGAACTTTAAACGTGTCTTAACCGACCGTCTTCTCCCTCTTCGGTCAAGGACCGAAAAGTGTTAGGTTCTCCATCGGTCGAGAATATCGACGGTGTTTCCAATAACCAGGCAATCAGGCCATAAGGCTGTAACAGACAAAGCACGCTCAGGGAACTTATGCTATATTACTGCAAAGTGTAAGAAGCATCTTTGAAGAAAATAGTACCCCCACCGATACCTTTCTTCGGTGCTCATTGTTATTATGAGACTTGTGCAATAGATTTTTTGTACTCATGAGTTCCGTTGTGTGCCGACCATCATTGAAAACTATAAGAGCGCTAGCTTTCGGCTTCACCCAGTCTGAGGTCTGGCTCGGGCGACCCGAGCGTGACAATCGTAGAGGTGCTCCCTTTACTCCCTAGCCGAACAATCGGGAACGTAGGGGTAAACACAGGAGCGAGGCAACCCAGCTTGCAAATCGCTTAAGTCAATATGGTGCATATTGTGGCGTAATACACGAACAAGGAACGAAACCGTACAAGTATAATCATATGCAACAGGAAAAGCTTCATAAAGGAAGCCCCCAAGTAAATGGGGTATTTGAATTTATGCGTCAAAAACATAGTTTGGACAAGGAAAAAAATATACAAGCAATTTTTTTCCAAAAAAGTATAACACTTGGTCGAACCGAACACAAGTTAGAAGTTAAAGCTTTGAGCATGAAAGCGACTTAGCTGGTTAATGTGTTCGCAGTCCGAGCTTGATGCGGGACAAGGTTCTATCCCCCAAGCCGGTCCCGGGGTAGTGGAGCGGAGAGCTCGACACGCCGAAGTGCTGACATAGCACGGTCGATGCAGACCGGCAGAGTGACGCCGAAGTCCCCGGATCATTTTCCTGTGCAAAAAAATAGTGCAAACAGGAGATAATAGTAATAATGATAATTAAAAAATCGTTGCATAATGAATAATTTATGCAAAGTGAGTAATAAAAGAAATATGGCCTGGCGCCGAAGTCAATGTCGAGGCAGGGCGTCGGCGTGATGCGGTAAAGGCGTGGCAAAGCCTGAATTCGCAGGTCGGTCCGAGCTCCGGATGCGGCGTTCGCCGGACTATGTACGGAAACTGATCGAACCACCATGCAACTGTCGTGAATGCGGCCACCATTTGATAGACCTGTGTACATATGATGGACAAACCAGAGTAATAATTCCTTGGGAAAAATGAACCCAAACAAGCAAAAAATACTAGGGATTGATAGCACCTGGTTTATTTATTGTAGCAATCCGAAGGAAGGTGATTCCCAAAATTGGGACTCGCTCCGCACACCCATTGCCTGATGGGCGATAAAATGACGGCATGACAATGCTGGTAAAGGTTGGCTCGCCGAGGCAAAAGCCCTCGGCCAAGCTAACGTGACGGAGCTAGTCGGCTAGTGACGCCGAAGTGTCCGGAGTAGGTTGATGAAGAGATGGCGAAGCCCCCGGTCCAGCCGAGATGTCGAAGTAGGTCGGCGTGATGGACACCAGCTTGAAGAAGCAATAGTGCAGCCCTGCCGATGCAGGTCATGACGTGGTCGATGTCGGCTTGATGAAGCGACCATGCGGCGATGCCGGTATGCCCGCTCCGTGTAATCCGTGGGGCGGCGATGTTGGTGACGATTTATCCTTCGCGATGCTGGACTCTTGTTCGGCTTGACGAGATGATGATCCGAAGAAGTTGAGCTCGGCTCAACAAAGTGACGACGTGTCTAGCGCAGGTCGGCAGCCGAGGAGCAATATTGCCGGACTGGTTTGACACCAGCATGATGTTGAAGACCATGTTCAAAAGATCTTAAAGTTAGTGGGATGTGTTCGGGAACAAAACACAATAACCATACAAAACTTCCTTCAAAGGGGATGTCCGAAATCCCGTTCATAGAAAAGATGAACTCGGGTCAGATTCGTTTTCGGGCAGAAAACAGATCCGAAAAGTGATGCACTAATCGGAAGGTTCCCGGAGTTTGGACGGTCGGATCGAGCTGAAATTTTGAGAGGTGGTAGATACAGGAATTCCGCAGCCGATAAACGGTTGGATCTTCCAAAGGACGTCCGAGCTAGAAGCTGGACGCCACGCCCTAAACACATCCAAATTCCCGTACAGATTTGACAGGGCTCCGGTATATCGTGGATTGCCAAAGATTCCTCCATCGGAACTCGACGAAATTTTCCAGGGTTGTTGTAGACTCAATTCCGCACAATTCCACCAAAGCGATCGTCAAAGCGATACTCGAGGAGGTGGTGGCAGAAGATACGAGTTTGCTGTCCAGAAAAACAGCACAGTCGCTTGAGGGCAATGTTGACGTTGAGCCCCCGAGCTCCATGGATGATTCCTCCGTGATCTTGATAGAGATCGGATTTGATGTTTAATGAAGGCCCTCGTCCGAACATGGTGATCCGAACACGGGGCGCAATTCTTGGTCGAACCAAGGTGACCAGTCGAGCTGGTGACGAAGATGCCGAAGTCGCAGTTGATCTGCAGGCGAGCCATCGATCCTTTTGTCGATCACACAGCGAAACTCTCAATGAAAGCACCAATGTCGGTGTCAAAACCGGCGGATCTCTGGTAGGGGGTCCCGAACTGTGCGTCTAGGCTGGATGGTAATAGGAGGCAAGGGACACAAAGTTTTACCCAGGTTCGGGCCCTCTTGATGGAGGTAAAACCCTATGTCCTGCTTGATTAATATTGATGATATGGGTAGTACAAGAGTAGATCTACCACGAGATCAAGGAGGCTAAACCCTAGAAGCTAGCCTATGGTATGATTGTTGTTCTCTATCGACTAGCCTGGCCCTGGTTTATATAATGAACCAGAGACCTAGGTTAACAAAAGTCCTAGCCGAATACGCCGGTGGGGAGAAGTCCTTGTCTTGATCGCCAAGTCTTGTGGAATCTTCCTTGTTTGCGGCAGCTGTCCGAACTGGCCCATGAGTATACGGCCACGGGGGTCCTCATCCCAATCTAATAGATTAGGAGACGACGTGGTGAGTACCCCCTAGTCCAGGACACTGCCACCATGTCTTATGGCAGATGGTGAAAAGGTAATTGAATGCTATCTCTCTGAATCCAATGATGATGAATCTGGTGATGAATTTGGACCCAGTTATGTCAAACTTGCTTCTCCTGCTGCTAAACAACAAAGATCTTTGGAAAAGGCTCACAACATGCTTAGTAAGAGCGATGATATGTTGGGTGGAGAAATGGATTAGTCAAAAGTTTTGGTTGAAAGTCTTCAGAGACTTCACTCTAAGTATGACTCCCTTCAAGATCAACATAACACTCTCTTATCTGATCATGAGAAGCTTTCTTATGAATTTATTCAAAGAAAGCAATCTTGAAAAGCTAATAGTGAGTTATGAAGATCTTCAGAAGAAGCGCGATTCATTACTTGCTCAACAAATCAGCGCTGCTCAGGAAGAATTTGTTCCTCCATGTCTGAAATGCATTGAACGAGAATCAGCTAATTCCTCACCTGAATGCTCAAATTCTTCTAATGTTACAAATTCCTCACCTACCTCTGCTATCACTAATTCCTCATCTGAGGACATTGCTAGTATCACTGATGATGCAGGGCTGAAGGAATTGTACATGACAGGCATGTACAAAAGCCTCAAAGGGCATCAGACTCTTTGTGATGTGCTTAAAAAGCAAATCCTCAACAGGAACCCTAGGAAAGAGGGTATTGCCTTTGAGAGGAAACTCAATGCTGATGGTACATATTGGAAGCCTGAGGAGTACCCCAAAACCTCATGGGTTGCTGCAAAGGGACGTCCAGTTGATCCATCTAATTTATCTGGCTATACATGTGAATCTTCTCATTCTTCTGATGAGTCAATTGACTCCAACCATAAGCTGTTCAAAAATTAGAATGGTGAAGTATTTGCTAGATATGTTGGCACTAACTGCAGGAATGGTTCCCCTATGAAGAAAATCTGGGTTCCCAAAAGGTGCCTTTGAAAGTCTTCAGGTGAATGTCTTCATGACACCACCTGTGAAGAATAGGAACCCCAGATCAAATTCCTCATATGGACCAAACTCTTCATATGGATCCAAGTCTTCATACGGACCAAATTCCTCACATGGATCAAATTCCTCAAAAGGATCAAAATCCTCATATGAACATCATCGTGCTAAAAACTCTGTTTTGCAGGGAAGATCCAAGGGCTATGAATATGAGCATTATTCTTCTAATTATTATGTTCATAAGTCCTCGAAGAATTTCTCTGCTTATTCATATGCTTACCCTAACCACTCTTATGTGAAACGAAATGGATTGGCCTCTATGCCACCATTCTCATATGGAGCTCGTAGAGTGATGAACTCTTTGCCACCCCTTCAGATGTGGGTGGTGAAGAAAAAGAACTAATCTCTTCTGCAGGGTCAGGTCACCAGACGTGCTCAAACGTCTGAAGAATTTGCTGGGGACCTGACAACATGCCTGAAAGGACGCAGGCTAATCATGAAGAAATGAATATTCATTTCACACGTCCTCCTACAGTTTTATCTGTCTTACTGCTTGATGAATTTGATATCATATTCTTCACTGATGAAGTATATGAGTTCGTAAGTTGCACTAATTCATCTGCAGGATGATCAACCCAAAGCCACTGAGTGGGTCCTCGATAGTCGATGTACAAATCACATGACTGGTGACAAGAATCTCTTGATGGATGCTCCCTTATCATCATCACATCTGAAGCATATCATCTTCGCAGACAAAAGCAAAAGTTAGGTATTGGGTCTAGGTAAGGTAGCTATCACAAAGGATCGACACATGGACAAAGTCATGCTTGTTTAGTCCTTAGGATACAACCTTATGTCTGTCTCAATGCTTTGTGATCTTGATATGGTTGTTGTCTTTGGCAAGTATCGTTCTGTTGTGATTATGGAAGCTGACAATTCCAAAGTCTTCGAACGCTTTAGGAGATGAGACTTGTATATTTGTCGATTACTCTGCAGATTCACAACCAGCCGTGTGCCTACTTGCAAAAGCTTCAGAAGGATGGCTATGGCATCGACGACTTGGTCATGCAGGCATGAGGAATTTGCACACGCTTGCAAAGAAGAAGCATGTTATTGGCATTGAGAATGTCAGATTCCACAAGGATCACTTATGTGGTGCCTGTGAAGCTGGAAAAATGACCAAGGCCAAGCATCCAGCTAAGACCATCATGACTACTACTTGCCCATTTGAATTGCTTCACATGGATCTCTTCGGTGCTAATCATTATTCTTCTATTTCAAATGAAGCATCTCAATATGGCTTTGTTATTGTTGATGATTACTCTCGTTACACATGGGTACACCTTGTTACTTACAAACATGAAGTGCAGGAAGTCTTCAAACGATTTTCCTCGAGGGCTTCAACAAACTTTGATGTGAAGATCAAGCACATCAGAAGTGACAATGGCACTGAGTTCAAGAATTCGGGTCTCGATGATTATCTTGATGAACTTGGTATTACTCATGAGTTATCTGCTCCTTATACTCCTCAACAGAATGGCGTCGTGGAGCGCAAGAACAAAACTCTTGCTGAGATGGCTCGCACTATGCTAGATGAGTACAAAACACCTCGTCGTTTCTGGGTTGATTTAATTGATACTGCGTGCCACATCATCAACAGAGTATATCTTCAAAAATTCTTCAAGAAGATTGCCTATGAACTCCTCACTGACAAGAAACCAAATGTGAGTTATTTCAAAGTCTTCGGTGCTAAATGCTGGATTAGAGATCCTCATCACAACTCTAAATTTGCACCGAAAGCACATGAAGGTTTTATGCTTGGTTACGGAAAGGACTCGCACACCTACAGAGTCTTCAACAATGTTATTCACAAAATTGTTGAAACTGTAGATGTGCGGTTCGATGAAACTAATGGCTCGCAAAGAGAGCACCTACCTTCTGTGATAGATGAACCAACACGTTAGGATTCTATCAAGCTCAAGGCTACTGAGGATGTCATTCCTACTGAAGAATCTGGTGAAGAATTCATTCCAGAACGTGAAGAACGTCGAGCTGATGCACCTGACGAAAATGCCGAAGAAATTGATGCCGAAGAAAATGCTGATCAAATTCCTCAACGAAAACCAGCTCACCCTCGCGTTGCAAAAGAAGTGCAAGTGGAGAATATCATTGATGACATCAAAGCACTAGGTCCTCTCACACGCTCAAAAGCTTCACACTTATCTAACTTTTGTGGGCACTATGCTTTTGTCTCTATCATAGAGCCCACTAAGGTAGATGAAGCATTTCTGGAGCCTGAGTAGATTCAGGCCATGCAAGAAGAATTACATCAATTCAAGCTCAACGACGTCTGGGAACTGGTCAACCGTCCAGATCCTCGCAAGCATAATATCGTTGGCACAGAATGGACCTACCGCAACAAGAAAGGTAAAAACGGGCTTGTGATGAGGAATAAGGCACGACTAGTAGCTCAAGGCTACACACAGGTTGAAGGAATTGATTTCGATGAAACTTTTGCACCTGTTGCTAGACTTGAGGCTATTCGCATATTGCTTGCTTATGCTAACCATCATGATATCATCTTATATCAAATGGATGTGAAATGTGCATTCCTCAATGGTAAGCTTGAGGAAGAAGTATATGTTGCTCAACCCCCAGGTTTTGAAGATCCAAAGAATCCTGACAAAGTCTTCAGACTCAATAAGGCCCTCTATGGCCTCAAGAAGGCCCCACGGGCGTGGTATGGTACTTTGAAGGAATTCTTCATGAAGAACGGCTTCACACCCTGTTCACTCGATCCTACCCTATTTACTAAATCTTATGATGGTGAACTGTTTGTGTGCCAAATATATGTTGATGATATCATCTTTGGCTGTACTGACCAACGTTATAGTGATGAATTTGCCTATATGATGAGTGAAGAATATCAAATGTCTATGATGGGAGAGTTGAAATTCTTCTTAGGTCTTCAAATTCGTCAACAGCGCAATGGCATATTCATATCTCAGGAGAAATACCTCAAGGATGTCCTGAAGAAATTCGGCATGCAAGATTGCAAAGGCATCAAAATTCCTATGCCCACAAATGGTCAACTATGTACTGATGAAAATGGTATTGACTTCGATCATAAGGTATACCGCTCCATGATTGGCTTTTTATTGTGCTTATGTGCATCTAGGCCAGATATAATGCTTAGTGTTTGCATGTGTGCCCGATTTCAAGTTGCACTGAAGGAATCACACCATAAGGCTATGAAGCATATTCTTCAATATCTAGCTCACACACCAACACTAGGATTATGGTATCCCAAGGGCTCGGATTTTGATCTCATTGGATATTCTAACTCTGACTATGCTGGTGATCATGTGGACTGCAAGTCAACATCTGGCACATGTCATTTCCTAGGACGATCCTTGGTCTGTTGGTCCTCGAAGAAACAGAACTACGTATCATTGTCTACTGCTGAAGCTGAGTACATTGTTGCTGGTTCTTGTTGTGCTCAACTGCTATGGATGAAGCAAACACTCAAGGACTATGGCATCAACGTGAAGAATGTGCCTCTCCTCTGTGACAATGAGAGTGCCATCAAGATTGCTCACAACCCAGTTCAGCACTCGAAGACAAAGCACATTCAGATTCGTCATCATTTTCTTCGCGATCATGTGTTGAAGGGCGACATTTCTATTGAGCATGTGAAGACTGAAGAACAGCTAGCCTATATCTTCACAAAGCCCTTGGATGAGAAGAGATTTAGCAAGTTGCAGTGTGAGCTAAATATCTTAGAGTCTTCGAATGTACTTTGAAAAGGCACTCATCCTAGGGGTGCTCCTGCTGCCTTCATCTGAAGAACTGGAGGGACTAGTGCCCTCACTCATGTGCACTTGCTCTTCTGACATGTTCCGGGTGTCACTCTGATCAGACATGATGTAAAAGCTGACTGCTGACCCTGTGAAGAGTTTATAGATGAGGTAGAGTAGATGAGCCTCACAAAATGCAGAGATTTTGCAAAAGAATGATTCAAAATCTTAGTTTTAGTTTCCCATAGATATCATTTCGGATCTACCGATTTTTAAACTCGGTGATACCGAAGCAGTTTTGGAACCTAAACTAGTGAACTCGGTCAGACCGAGTCACTGTTCGGTGGCACCGGGACTGCTAGGGTTTCACAAAGTTCCAAAATCGGTCACACCGATTAGTAATTCTCGGTCAGACCGAGTCTCACTTGTGCAATGGCATGCGCCAAATCGTGGGACCGAGTTTTTCAACTCGGTGGGTCCGAGATGGTTTAGGCGGAAACCTAACCCTAAAATTTTCAAATCAAACCTATTCTATGAATTGCATTGACTGGATAGGAGTGTTTCAATCGTGGCTAGAATCAATAAGATCTCAATGTGCTAGGAATCAGATGGGAATAGCACAAAGATCGAGTACATACCCTAGTTCAGCGGAGACTCGCTACGGCGGCAACGGCGGGGTTGAATTCCGTTGACGGCGATGGAGACCAGCGACAGGAGGCGGCTGGCGGCGAGGAGACGATCCGGAGACCACGTAGGTAGAGCGAGCTATTGCGCGGGCGAAGGGGTTCGGAGAAATTTCCAAATTTTTGCCCGTGTCTATATATATCCCGACCCTGTCGGTGTGACCGAGTGGAACAACTCGGTGGCACCGAGATACAGTTTTGCATCTCGGTGCCACCGAGTTTTTCCACTCGGTCACACCGACAGGGTCAGGCTATATATGCAGTTATTGCAACTCAGTGTGACCGAATGGTTCAAATCGGTTGCACCGAGATCGAAAACATAGATCGACTTGATGATCTCGGTAGGACCGAAAATAAGATATCGGTCAGACTGAGAATCACAAAGAAGTTTTGGAAGTTTAAGTCTATGACGAATCGGGGACTCCGAGTGCTCCTCACACAGAGTGGTTCGAATCTGACGATCAAATTTTGTGATGTAGCATGAATAGAGTTTGGGACGAGAAAAGCATAGATAGCTAGAGAAGGTTCTTAGGCATTCTTGTCCATCCACTTGGCAAGAGAAAATAAAACCAATCAATCAAAACAACAAGTGGATGTCCTTGAATGAGTAAAATATGCAACCAACATGCTCACACAATAAAATGGCAATTGAAATATGTGGCAAAGCATGCACAACCAATTCTAGCATCTATCAAGCAATTGGCGATGACTAGGTCATCTATATATGAGTATATTGACATAGGAGTCAAATGAGAACATTTGATCATAGGTCATACTCATCGTTTAAGCACAAGTGGGGTTACCACTTTTACATGAAGCATTGTTGTGTTCACATCATTAGAGTTGCTTTAGCTCAAGTCTTAGAGTAAAGCTCCCCCTAGATGTGATATCCCCCTTAAGAGGGATGAACTAACCTTGGGTTTTGTCAATGATGACTTCATGTAGATGTTGAAGATGTGGATGCTCAATGTTGATGTAGAACAATTGAAGCTATCCATTGGAGTGAATTGCACTTTCAATACCTACGTGGGTTAGTCCCACAAGGAACAAACAAGAATATCCATAGACATAGAGTGATTCACACACAAGATGATGTCCATGAAAGCTTTTAGGTTACCTTGTCCCTTGACTTACCAACAAGAGGTTTGTGACTCCTTGAACTAGTGCAAGATGTGGAAGTTGATTGCACTTGTTCTTGCCAAAATGATAAGAGTGAAGTATGTTGGCGGAGTCACCCTCAAGAACTCTCTAGTCCTTCTTCTTTTGGATCCACACCATCTTGATGGGAACCCTTGGTGTTGTAGTCGTGCTTGATGAAGTGGAACTTGAAGTAGTCTTGGGAATCCACTTGACTAAGGTCTTAGGAGCTTCTTCAAATGCATCAATTTCCTCTTGAAGCTTGTCCTTGCCTTTTTGCTTGTAGTCTTGTGGTGGAAGATCATCTTGAGCTTGTGTCCCCTTGAAGGATGTAGGATCATACTTCTCTTGTTCAGGAACAAACTTCGTCTTGGGGTATTGATCTTCTTCCCACTCAACTCCATTGGCGTTGAACTTTCGTTCAAAACCAACACCTTGATTCTTCCGGTGCCTTCCTTGCTTGCGTACAATTTCCTCGAATTGCTTACTTCCGGCAAGGCTCTTGTAGACTCCTTTCTCTATAATTCCCTTCAATAGGCTATTTTCTTGCTCAAGTGTAACTTGGCTAAGAGAATCATTAGTGGAATCAACAGAACTACTAGAAGCAACAATATTGGATTTAGCATGATCATTGTTACTACTACAGGAAGAATCTTTCTTGTTATTTTTACTAGATTTGACTTGAGGCATGTAAGTGGATAAGAGTAAATGCTTGGCAATGTAAGAAGAACTTTTCTTGCAGAGATCATCATTGATTGCCTTTAAAAACTCATGCTCTTGCTCAAGATTGAGCTTTTCAAAGCCTAACTTCTCATGAGCTCTTAAAAGTTCTCGATGATCTTCGAATATAGTTTCATGAGCTAACTTAAGAGTGTTTAGTTCTTTAGTTACAGCCTCAATCTTCTCCTTATCATTGTCATTCGTTTTATCTTGATTAGCATGATTAATTGACGTTTCATCATAGTATTCATCACTAGAGTTGTCAACAAGTAAAACATCATCACCTAACAAGTCATCTTCATCACTATTGAAATCAACATACTCGGGGTGTGTTACCTTAGGACCTTTGGCCATGAAGCATCTTCCAACTCCTTCATTTGGTGAGTCAAATATGTCGTAGGAGTCGGTTGACACAAGTGCTAGACCGGCAACACCTTCATCTTGAGTATATTCGGAATCGGAGTGATAACTTCTCTCGGAGTGGTTGTCGGAGTCAGAGCCGGATACCCATTCACTAACATGAGCTTGATGTCTTCGTTTTGTGTAGCTCCTTGATGACTTTTCCTTTCTTTCTGAATCCTTGCTTCTCCGTGAGTATCTTCGTTCATAACGATCATCTCTACTCCTTCTTTCTCTAGATGGTGATTCTTCTCTTTTGCTTCTTCTTTTTGGAGAATCCTCTCTTCTTTTGTAGGGTGACGTACACTCATTGGAGTAGTGTCCGGGTCTTCCACAATTGTAGCAGTTTCGCTCTCGACTAGAAGATCTTTTGTCATTGTAGGACCTTGACTTGGAGTTTCTATCTTTGCTTCTACTCTTGTAGAACTTGTTGAAGTTCTTCACCATTAAGCTCAATTCTTCATTGAAGTTTTGTTTCTCACTTGATGATGTGGGGGATTCACATGAGGCTTTGTAAGCTCCACTTGATTTGTTGTGAAGTTCCTCTTTATCCTTGAGTGACATCTCATGAGCAACAATTCTTCCAATGACCTCCGTTGGCTTGAGATCTTTGTAATTGGGCATTGTCGGTGTACTAAAGTAGGGGTACCTTAGTACCCCGAACTTGTGCACGGGCAGTCGTAGCACCCCGCGGCAAGGCTTGCCAGGCGATCGCCAAAACTCTCCATGGTCCCTTTTTGGGCCATCCAAGAACAAAGTATTTGAGCCAAGGCCCCGGCAGGAGGAGCTTGCCGGGAAGGCCACCCGAAGAGAGCAAGGCCCCGGCAAGAGGAGCTTGCCGGGACGGCCGCTCGAAGCATAAGGCCCCGGCAAGAGGAGCTTGCCGGGAAGGCCAACCAGGGCACAACAAGAGACTTGCTGCGACGCGCCACGCGCCCCGGCAAGGACCGGTGAGCAACAAGCTCCCGGGCGCGACAAGGCATCAACCGCGGCAAGGCGCTTGCTGCGGCAAGTCACCACCCCGCGCCTGCGTTCCAGCTCATCCACCCACGTGTCGCTCTGGGGCCATTCCAGGCATACGTGGCGCGAGGCTGCGCAGCCAGGGGCATGCGGTGGCGAAGCAACGCTGACAGGATAGCCGTCATGGCAAACGGTGGCGCCCCTGACGGTCCCTTTTCTGCACTGTTTGGGCGACCTAGATGGGCATTTAATGCCCTTGTCCCCTGCCGTTAGAGTTAGGTATGATAGCACTGTGCAAACAGCTGTACCCAACACAGCGTTTTCCAGTTTTACCCCCGCCTACGTTGCCACCTGTGGGTAACCCCTTGCGCATATAAAAGGAGGCCCCATGCGCAACGTAGGGGAGGAGAGGGAGAAGGAGGCCACTCACGCTCGGTCTGATTAGTTGCCTGAGTGTACTGTAGCACTCAGCGCTCCTGAACAAGGACACAATACAAACCACAAAGCAGCAGTAGGGTTTTACGCATCCGTGCGGCCCGAAGCTGGGTAAACCCCTTGTGTGCATCGCCTTGATCCTCTCTTCGCGCGACCTCCGCCCCCCGCCGAACCAGAAAGGGGCTCGGTCCCCATAGGTGTTCGTGGAGGCAGATTTCCCCCGACATCTTTGGCGCGCCAGGTAGGGGGCGTCGAGGTTGTGTGAACCTGATCCGGCGTCTGCACAGGCTAGATCTCCATCATCTTCATCGACATGCCACCGAAGAAGAAGGCTCCGGAGGTGGCTGGTCCGTCCGCATCGAAACCACCGCCCCTGGAGCAAACGGGTGGTGGGGACGGCACCGGCGGCGGAACGGGCGTCGCCGAGCCAGCTCATGGTGCCACGGCGTCCGAACATGCACCGCGCCCCTCTCAGGAGGCACGAGACCAGCAGCGTCTTGGCACTCACGGTACCATACGCTCGCTGGACCCAGATCGAGCTGGCGGATCCCAGGGTGCTCAAGGCCAGCATACACACCAACGTGCTGGCGCGAGCGTGGCGCGACTGCCTGGTCCGGGTGCTGCTCCTTCTAACATAGTTAGAAGTTCGAGCACATCCCGCTCCACGCGCCGTTCGGCACCGCTGCCCACCACTCCAGCAGAAGCTCTAGCACGAGCTCAACTGCTCCTAGACTACCCTCCAACGGCGGACAAGCTCGACGACTGGAGGGCCACGATACAGAGTCTCATCGGCTTCGCTAACGGCGACACCCCGCGGCAGCATAGTGCGTCGCAGCCGCGGCAGGTCGGCCAGGCGAGAACCGATGGCGCCAAGACCGGTGGGGGTGCGACCACCGTGCATTCCCCGCCCCAAAGGCCAAGATCGCTGACTCGCCGGAACCATCACGACAACGACTCCACCGCGTCGTCAAATCCGCGAACTCGTCGCGATCAATGCCAAGTTCTTCACGAACGAGAGAAAGAGGACGCTCGTACTCGCATCGAGCGTCGAAGAGAAGCGCGGCGTCAATCAGACCAGCGCGCCGGGCCCTCTGTCGGCATGCATGCGCCGGGGGGACCAGGCGACCTGCCGTACGCGGTAGGCTGCCCTGCGTTCACCCGTGAGCTGCGGCAAGTGCAGTGGCCCAGCACGAAGAATTTCATGCCAGACGTACCAGAGAAGTACGACGGCAAGTCGCATCCGTCAAAGTTCCTCAGCATCTACACCATTGCGGTGCAGGCTGCTGGAGGGCGAGACGACAAGATCCTTGCCAACTACTTCCCGCTGGTACTCAAATCCAACGTCAGATCCTGGCTCATGCACTTGCCGGATAACTCCATAACCTCCTGGACAGACTTGTGCCATCAGTTTGTTGGCGCCTTTACAGGCGGCCACAAACCCCATGGCCAAGCGAGCGACCTTCATCTGCTCGTCCAGAAAGAAGGGGAACCCTTGCGCAAGTTCATCCAGAGATTCAGCCGCGTACACTACAACATCCCAGACGTCCACCCTGCCGCGGTCATCAGCGCGTTCCATCAGAACGTGCGTAACTGCAGGATGCGGGAGGAGATGGCGATGTGCAAGATCAAAGACGTCGGCGAGCTATATGCCCTGGCCGACAAGTGTGCACGTGTTGAGGAAGGAAGGAGACTCCCCGGAGAGAACACTGGAGCAGGAGAATCTGACAGTGAGGATACCGCCCCGGCAAGGAAGAACCGGCGGCGGAGCAACAGGAAGAAGAAGAGCCAAGAAGTACTGGTTGTTGAGCAGTCCGGCGATGAAGGCGCCGCCAAGAAGGCCCAGGCTGGTAGCTCCGGCAAGGAGGTTGCCGGATGCGCCAACTGCCAGGCTGTGGCGGTCGCCGACAAGCGGGACGGCACCAACAAACAGTACTGCAAGATCCACCGCACCAAGGGCCATGACCTCCAGAGCTGCAAGCAGGTCGAGCGACTCGTCGAGCTGCAAAAGGCCGAGTACGAGCGACGCGACAAGGAGAAAGCCCGGGGAGGTGGCGGAGGATCCGGCATGAAGCGCCCCGGCCAAGGAGGACGCCGCGACAAGGACAAGCAGCGGCAAGCAGACAGACCTCCCCGCGGCCGCGACAAGGACGAAGACGAAGACATGGATGATGTCGAGACCAGTGAGCAGGAGTTTCAGAAAGCCACAGAGGTCTTGTGCGTAGATGGCGGTGCTTCTCTGCATACTTCTCACCGCCAGCTCAAGCAGTGGGCGCGGGCAGTCAATACTTCTCACCGCCAGCTCACCCGTCGAGTCGCGCAAGCGTCTGAAATGGTCCAGCACGGCTATCATCTTCGATATTGAGGACCACCCTGACCGCACAACTGCGATCGGGTGCTTGCCGATGTTGGTCTCACCAACAGTCCGCAACCTCAAGGTCACTAAGATGCTAGTCGACGGCGGGGCCGGCTTGAACCTGATCTCCTCCGATGTGCTCCAGAAACTCCAAGTCCCCGACAGCGAGCTCGAAGAGACCGGCATGTTCCAAGGAATCAACCCGGGAAGGAGCAAGCCGAAGGGGAAGATAACGTTGCCAGTGACATTTGGCAGCGAGCTGAACTTCAGGACAGAGAGGATCACTTTTGACGTTGCCGATTTTCCATTGCCCTACAATGGAATTCTCGGCCGTCCAGCGCTCGCCAAGTTGATGGCGGCCTCTCACTACGCATACAACATGCTCAAGATGCCAGGCCCGATAAGCGTCATCTCTGTCCCCGGCGACAAGAAGGATGCCCTTATCTGTGCCAACAAGATCTACCGGGAAGCAGCAGCCGCAACGGATCACAAGCCACTTGCCGCTGAAGCTCCCGGAGGGAAGAGGAAGACCAAGCCCGGCAAGTGCTCTGGTGCCCACTCCGGCAAGCGCACCTCTTCGGAGTGCTGCGCTACCGTCGAGGACGCGCCATCGAGCTCCACCGTCAAGAGTAAGAAGTCAATGGCAGCCTCGCCAACGACCAAGAAGGTGTCCGCCAGGGAGGACGACACTGGTGGTACCTTCACCATCAGTGCCACTCTCGACCCCAAATAGGAAAGCGCGCTCATTGCTTTCCTGCGGGCGAATGTCGATGTGTTTGCCTGGCAACCATCGGACATCCCCGGCGTTCCCAGGAAAGTGATTGAGCACCACCTCGCCGTCTGTCCTCATGCGCGGCCCGTTAAGCAGAAAGTCAGGAAGCAAGCGGTGGAGCGCCAAGAGTTCATCGCAGGAGAGATCAAGAAGTTGGAAGCGGCAGGCCTTGTTAGAGGTGTGCTCCATCCGACGTGGTTGGCCAATCTGTTGCCGTGCGCAAAGCAAATGGGAAATGGAGGCTTTGCATCAACTTTACTGATGTTAATAGAGCTTGTCACAAAGATCCCTTTCCCTTGCCGCGCATTGACCAGATTGTTGACTCCACGGCCGGATGTGACCTGCTTTCATTTCTTGACGCATACTCAGGATACCATCAGATCTTCATGGCTGAAGAAGATGAGGAAAAGACCGCATTCATCACTCCATGTGGCACGTACTGTTTCGTACGGATGCCTTTCAGTTTGAAGAATGCTGGTTCGACGTTTGCGAGGGTTGTCCATACCGCTTTTGAGCCACAAATCCACAGAAATGTGGAAGCCTACATGGATGACATAGTGGTCAAAAGCAGGAACAGGGCAACCCTGATTCAAGATTTAGAAGAGACCTTTATGAACCTGCGCAAGATCAGCCTCAAGCTCAACCCCGAGAAGTGCGTGTTTGGAGTCCCTTCCGGCAAGCTTCTCGGGTTCTTCGTGTCTCAGCGAGGAATCGAAGCCAATCCAGACAAAATCAAGGCCATCGAGCAGATTGAAGCACCAACACGCGTCAAGGATGTACGAAGGCTTGCCGGCTGCATCGCGGCTCTCAGCAGGTTTATTTCCAAGTCTGCAGAACGCGCCCTGCCATTTTTCAAAGTTTTGAAAAAGGCGGGTCCAGTAAAATGGACTCCGGAAGCGGAGGCTGCGCTGCAGGACTTGAAGAAATACCTGTCCTCCGCTCCAATACTTGTCGCGCCTAAACCACAAGAGAAGTTGCTGCTGTACCTGGCGGCAACCAATCAAGTGGTTAGTGTTGCGTTAGTAGCGGAGAGGGAGGCAGATGATGAGCTAGCAACCGCGGCAAGTGCGTCCAGCGACAAGCAGGAGGCTTCCCTGACAAGCTCTGGCCCCGACAAGGATGAATCTGCGTAGGAGCGAGTGGAGGTGCAGAAGAAGAGAATGGTGCAGTGCCCAGTTTACTTTGTCAGCTCCCTTCTGCAGGGGGCTAGGTCAAGGTACTCTGGTGTGCAAAAATTGCTTTTCGGCCTTCTCATGGCCTCGAGAAAGCTGCGCCATTACTTCCAAGCACATGAGATTACAGTTGTCACAAGCTTTCCGCTGAAGAGGATACTGCAGAATCCAGAAGCAACAGGCAGGATTGTCGAGTGGGCACTGGAACTGTCAAGCTTCGGTCTCAAATTCGAGAGCACTTCAACTATCCAAAGCAGAGCATTGGCGGAGTTCGTAGCAGAGTGGACACTGACACCAGACGAAGAGATCCCAGAGACGAGCATCCCCGTCAAAGAAGCAAGCAAAGAGTGGCTGATGTATTTTGATGGTGCCTTCTCGCTGCAAGGCGCCGGTGCTGGCGCGTTGCTTATCACGCCCACCTGAGAGCATCTCAAGTACATAGTCCAGATGCACTTCCCCAAGGAGCAAGCAACCAACAATACTGGAGAGTATGAAGGTTTGCTCACCGGTCTCAGGATCGCGGCAGAACTTGGGATCAAGAAGCTCATTGTCAGGGGTGACTCGCAGCTTGTCGTCCGCCAAGTGAACAAAGATTACCAGAGTCCGTTGATGGAAGCGTACGTTGATGAAGTGAGGAAGCTAGAAGAGCGCTTTGACGGCCTACAAATGGAACACGTTCCAAGAGCTGAGAACGGCATTGCTGATGGCCTGTCAAAGTGCGCAACACTTAAGTTACCTGTGGAGCCAGGAACCTTTGTGCTCAAGCTGACTCAGCCACCATAACACCATCAACCGGACAGAGCAAGAAGAGGAAGTTGGTCTCCGGCGACTGTCTTCCGGCAGAGCTCCCCGGAGCCGCCGCCAAGAAGGTCCCCAAAATCGACGCCAAGGGTGCTGAGGAGCAGTCTGCTCTGGCAAACCCCAGGGTTTGTTCCGTAGAAGCAGGCGCTCCCGACAAGTTTTGCTCCGGCAAGCTTGCCGGGGAACATCAATCTCTGGCTGAGCCCCAGATCCTCGCCGTAGAAGCGGACGTTCCCGCAGTAGCAGATGTGCCTTCGGTCCTTGTTGTCGAGCCACAGGCTCCAGCATGGGCGTAGCAGACTGTCCATTTCCTCCAGAGCGGAGAACTTCCCGAAGAACAAAAAGAAGCGGAAAGAGTAGACCGGCGCTCAAGTATGTACTAGTTCATCGACAACACACTGTACAGAAGAGGGCGCAACGGCATGAAATTGAAGTGTATTCCCCGGGAAGACGGACAAAAGCTGTTGGCAGAGATACATGGAGGCATATGTGGTCACCACATTGGCGCAAGAGCACTTGCCGGCAAAGCGTTCCGGCAAGGTTTCTTCTGGCCGACAGCCCTCCAGGATGCAACTGCACAAGTAACCAAGTGTGAAGCGTGCCAGTTCCATTCCAAGCAGATACACCAGCCAGCTCAAGCTCTCCAGACGATCACTTTATCCTAGCCATTTTCGGTCTGGGGGCTCGACATCCTCGGCCCCTTCCCCCGAGCTATCGGGGGCTTTGTGTACTTGTACGTCGCAGTCGACAAGTTCACAAAGTGGCCGGAAGTGGAACCAGTGAGGAAGGTGACAGCACAGTCAGCAGTCAAGTTCTTCAGGTCGATTGTTTGCCGCTTCGGGATCCCCAACAGGATCATCACCGACAACGGTACGCAATTGACGAGCCGCGCCTTCATGCAATACGTCCAAGATCTCGGCGCCAAGGTCTGCTTCGCTTCTGTTGCTCATCCCAGGAGCAACGGTCAAGCGGAGAGGGCCAATGCCGAAGTGCTGCGCGGGCTCAAGACCAGAACTTTCGACAGGCTACACAAGTGCGGAAGAAACTGGATCGAGGAGCTACCGGTGGCTCTTTGGTCGATCAGAACGACGCTAAATCGAGCCACTGGCCAGACACCATTTGCTCTAGTCTATGGAGCAGAAGCAGTTACCCTCACGGAACTCGTATACGGGTCACCTCGAGTGCTCGCTTATGATGAGCTTGAGCAAGAGCGGCTGTGTGAAGATGACGCGCTGCTCCTTGAGGAAGATCGTCTTCAGGCTGCTGTGCGAGCCACTCGCTACCAGCAAGCTTTGCATCGCTACCATAGCCGCAAAGTTAAAGCCAGAAGCTTCGAGGAAGGCGACCTTGTTCTTCGGCGCGCTCCGTCCGCCAAGAATCATAACAAGTTGACGCCGAAGTGGGAAGGCCCGGTGATGTCCGCCTTGAGACCGAAGATGGCACTCCGGTGAGCAACTCCTGGAATATTGAGCATCTTCGTAAGTTTTACCCGTAAGGCGCGGTTGTCGGACCCCGTTCAGCAACCACCCTTTTGTACAAGTCTTGCCGCTGTTGCATGTAATCCTTTGTACAAAGCCAGGCGGAGACCCTGAGAAGCAGTAAATGAAGCGCTGGCGCCCTAAGTTTTAGCATGCATGCTGAGTCGAGTCTCGTCCTTGGTTAGGGTTGATAGTGCCTAACAGCTGCTAACCCCTAGCTTAGAGGTCGGGTCTGCGTCCTTTTTTCCTGTTCTTTCGTTTCCCTTGGTTCGCAGGGTTTTGCATATCCTGGCCAGACCGCTTAAGGACGAAGAAGAGAAGAAGGGCGGACCAGCATCTGGTCCCCGGCAAACCAGTGTTGCCGGGGGCTGCAAGTACAAAGATTCGCCCGTGGCAAGCCAAAGTTGCTGGGGGCTGCAATCCCAGATAAGTTTTTCATCCCTTGTCATGCATTCTCTTATGGACTGAGGAATGCGAAAACCTTGTTTCTTCCTAAAAAGCTGTCGTGCTCCCTTAACTATGGGCTCCAGAGCGCGTTCTGGGGCCAGTTCTGGTAGTAGCCGCGGCGGCAAAGGGACGGAATGAGGAGCCCGAACCCGCCTCATCCCTACCTCCGCCAAAGGCGTGAGAAAGGTCGAGTGGCGCCAGAAGACGGCAGGGCCTGTTGTCGGGCAAAGAAATGTCTATCTTAACGATATAAAGGATTCGCTCCTTGGCGTCGGTTTTACCCGCGGGACAAATGGCCCGGCAAACATCCCCTTTTCATTAAAAAAAACATTCCGCTCAGGTACAGTTCAGAGAGAATAAAAAACATGAGAGATGGGATTACAAGCTTTAAATGCAACTAAAGCCCGAGGGCTTACAAGTTAAAAAGAGATAAGGTGCCCGTAATCCCTTTCTTGTCTCTCTCCTCAGGAGGTAGGACAAGGAGGCGAGGAGGGCAAAAGAGGCGCCTAGGCAAGCTACGGGTGGCAGAAGACACCAAGAGAACACCCCAGGGGCCGTCTGAAAGCTGGACGGTGACGGCGGCGCCGGAAGCAGGACTCGACGAGGCGGCAGGACGTCAGCACGCCGTCGAGGGCGCCGTGCCCCCGTACTCCTAGTTGACGGCCTTGCCGCCCGCCCTCTTCCTCTTCCGCAGCCTCCCTATGCCAGCCGCCAAGGAGACGACCCCGAGAAGCTCAAGGAGCCGGCGACACAGATGATGGGGTCGCCGGTGCCACACGGAGCCGCGACCGACACCTAGTCGGACCCGTCATCCCGACGACCACTACCCTCGTCGTCGCTGTCGCTCCCCTCCTCGTCGCTCTCGCTCGAGGAGGAGCCTTCGCTGTCGAAGGAGCTATCCACGCAGCACCGGGCCCGGGTCCCGTAGCACCTGAAGACCTTGACGGAGAGGAGATCGCCCTCCATCAACTTAAAATGGAGGGTGAACCCCTCCGTCAAGCTGTGGATACGGGCGAACGTCTTCCACCCTCGACCAAGATACATCACGCCGGGGGCTGGGGACCCAACGTGGACCCGCGTGCCGCTGATCCCGCAGCCCCTCATGCGCAGTCTTAGCGTCTCGGGTTATTCCATCTCCATGACGCTTGCGAAGGGAGCCGGGAGACGGAGGCAACGACGAGGCGCCCGACGCAGCCTGACGAAGAACTCGCAAGGGTCGTCCCCGATGTGAACCGCCGTGAGAAGAGGAGCCGCTGGCGGAGACGAGGCCGGCGCGTCGCCCCGTCCGCCTCTTCCCTTAGCGCCTCGGCCTCGTCCACGACCTCGCCCACTCCCCCTTCCCATTACGGTTGGCTCTGCCACCGCGGGTGCAAGGGGAGGAGGGGCGCGCTGCCTAGCGGCGACCCTCGCCGCCACCGATGAAGGACCAGGGTTCCCTTTCTCCATGGCGAATGGAGAGAGGGGATCAGAAGCCGAAGGGAAGAAAAGATGAAGGGGTGTGGATTTCCGCCGCCCCCTCTTGCTCTTCATAAATGAGCAGGGTGGGGGCTCGGCCGCCCCGCTCAGCCAATCAAGACGCAGGAAGAGCAGGCGACTGGGACCGGCCTGCTGCCTCGACCCGCGACGGCCCGGTTTCCTGCCTCCACCGTCCGCAACTCCAGGTGCATGGAAGCCGCGTGGCTGGCGTGCAGGACCGAGGCGACGGCTGAGGCGACCTCCCCCACCCCGTGATCGTGGGGAGCGGACGCCTCGGAAACCATGCCTCGGCCCCGCCCAGCAAACGAACCACGCCTCCACGCCTCCCTCTACTTATGGAGATGGTGCGAACCGCCCCCCTTATTGCGACGTGACGCATGCCTGCGGGGCTCAGCCCCGCGCACGCCGCCCATGTCACGCACGCCTCTCCCCACGATGCCGCGTTTGACGCGTGCCGTTCGGGGGGACGTGGTGGATGCAGAAGAAGAAGCAGCGTGACCCAGGTCGCGCATGCCCGTGCACTGTTTTGGGCCTGGCCCAACAGTGCTCGGCACCGTGTATGGCCCAGGCCCGGGGGCTCCTGTCGGTGTACTAAAATAGGGGTACCTTAGTAACCCGAACTTGTGCACGGGCAGTCGTAGCACCCCGCGGCAAGGCTTGCCAGGCGATCGCCAAAACTCTCCATGGTCCCTTTTTGGGCCATCCAAGAACAAAGTATTTGAGCCATGGCCCCGGCAGGAGGAGCTTGTCGGGAAAGCCACCCGAAGAGAGCAAGGCCCCGGCAAGAGGAGCTTGCCGGGACAGCCGCTCGAAGCACAAGGCCCCGGCAAGAGGAGCTTGCCGGGAAGGCCGACCAGGGCATGACAAGAGACTTGCTGCGACGCGCCACGCGCCCCGGCAAAGACCGGTGAGCAACAAGCTCCCAGGCGCGACAAGGCATCAACCGCGGCAAGGTGCTTGCCGCGGCAAGTCACCACCCCGCGCCTGCGTTCCAGCTCATCCACCCACGTGTCGCTCTGGGGCCATTCCAGGCGTACGTGGCAAGAGGTTGCGCAGCCAGGGGCATGCGGTGGCGAAGCAACGCTGATAGGATAGCCGTCGTGGCAAACGGTGGCGCCCCTGACAGTCCCTTTTCTACACTGTTTGGACGACCTAGACGGGCATTTAATGCCCTTGTCCCCTGCAGTCAGAGTTACGTATGATAGCACTGTGCAAACAGCTGTACCCAACACAGCGTTTTCCAGTTTTACCCCCGCCTACGTTGCCACCTGTGGGTAACCCCTTGCGCATATAAAAGGAGGCCCCATGCGCAACGTAGGGGAGGAGAGGGAGAAGGAGGCCACTCACGCTCGGTCTGATTAGTTGCCTGAGTGTACTGTAGCACTCAGCGCTCCCGAACAAGGACACAATACAAACCACAAAGCAGCAGTAGGGTTTTACGCATCCATGCGGCCCGAAGCTGGGTAAACCCCTTTTGTGCATCGCCTCGATCCGCTCTTCACGCGACCTCCGCCCCCCGCCGAACCAGAAAGGGGCTCGGTCCCCATAGGTGTTCGTGGAGGCAGATTTCCCCCGACAGGCATCATTTGGATCAATGTGCACACGGTATCATATTTTCCATCCAAGGCTCTTAGGATCTTCTTGATGATGAATCTATCGGTCGTCTCTTCACTCCCTAAGCCGACAATCTCATTTGTGATGAGAGCAAGCCTAGAGTACATTTCAGCGACACCTTCACCATCCTTCATTTTGAACTTGTCAAGTTGACTTTGAAGCACATCCAATTTGGATTCCTTGACGGAGTCGGTACCTTTGTGCATATCAATCAAAGTATCCAAAATTTCCTTTGCATTCTCAAGACGGCTGATTTTGTTGAATTCTTCGGGGCACAATCCGTTGAAGAGAATATCACAAGCTTGATCGTTGTATTGCAGCATCTTCAACTCTCCCACGGTAGCTTCACGGTTTGGTTCTTTCCCATCAAAGAAGTCACCTTGCAAACCAACACACACAATAGCCCAAATGGCGGGGTTATGTCCGAGAATATGAATTTTCATCTTATGCTTCCAACTAGCAAAATTAGTACCATCAAAGTAAGGACCTCTACGGTGATAATTTCCCTTGCTAGACGCCATAATCTCCTAGGTTGTGAAACCAAGGCTATGACCACCAAAAGCTATGGAAATCAAAGCAAATGGAGACCAAAGCTCTGATACCACTTGTAGGACCTTGAAGTATGTCTAGAGGGGGGGTGATTAGACTACTTGACCGATAAAAACTTAACCTTTTCCCAATTTTAGAGTTTGGCAGATTTTAGCTACTTTAGGACAAGTCAAGCAATCATCACACAATTCAAGCAAGCATGCAAAGAGTATATAGGCAGCGGAAAGTAAAACATGCAACTTGCAAGAATGTAAAGGGAAGGGTTTGGAGAATTCAAACGCAATTGGAGACAGGGATGTTTTTGGCATGGTTCGGATAGGTGGTGCTATCCTACATCCACGTTGATGGAGACTTCAATCCACGAAGGGTAACGGTTGCGCGAGTCCACGGAGGGCTCCACCCACGAAGGTTCCACGAAGAAGCAACCTTGTCTATCCCACCATGGCCATCGCCCACGAAGGACTTGCCTCACTAGCGGTAGATCTTCACGAAGTAGGCGATCTCCTTGCCCTTACAAACTCCTTGGTTCAACTCCACAATCTGGTCGGAGGCTCCCAAGTGACACCTAGCCAATCTAGGAGATACCACTCTCCAAGAAGTAACAAATGGTGTGTTGATGATGAACTCCTTGCTCTTGTGCTTCAAATGATAGTCTCCCCAACACTCAACTCTCTCTCATAGGATTTGGATCTGGAGGAAAGAAGATTTGAGTGGAAAGCAACTTAGGGAAGGCTAGAGATCAAGATTCATATGGTAGGAATGATATATCTTGAGCTCAACACAAGGGTAGGTGGTTCTCTCTCAGAACATGTGAGTTGGAAGTGTAGATGTGTTATGATGGCTCTCTCCACGAATGAAGAGGAGGTGGAGGGATATATATAGCCTCCACACAAAATCCAACCGTTACACACAATTTACCAATCTCGGTGGGACCGAATCAACAAACTTGGTCAGACCGATTTAGTAAACCTAGTGACCGTTAGTGATTTTCGCTGGGACTGACATGCAACTCGGTAGGACCAATATGGTTAGGGTTAGGGCATAACGTAATCTCGGTGAGACCGATTACACAAACTCGGTGAGATCGATTTGGTAATAAGCTAACTAGAGAGTTGGTCAGGTAAACTCGGTGGGATCGATTTGCTCTTTCGGCGAGACCGAAATGTTACAAAAAGGAAACAAAGAGTTTACATTGCAATCTCGGTGGGACCAATCCGCTCTTTCGGTGAGACCGAAAAGTTACGAAAAGGAAACAGAGAAATTGCAATCCCATCTTGGTGAGACCGAGATCCCTATCGGTAGAACCGATTTGCTTAGAGTTTGGCAGTGGCTATGACATGTGAAACTCGGTGGCGCCGGATTGAAAGAATCAGTAGGTCCGAGTTTGGCTTTGGGTTTAGGTCAAGTGTGGATATGGGAAAGTAGCTGAGGGTTTTGGAGCATATCACTAAGCACATGAAGCAAGAGGCTCATTATGCAACACCTCATCCCTCCTTGATAGTATTGGCTTTTCCTAAAGACTCAATGTGATCTTGGATCACTAAAATATAAAATGAAGAGTCTTGAGCTTTTGAGCTTGAGCCAATCCTTTGTCCTTAGCATTTTGAGGGATCCACTTTCATCATCCATGCCATGCCAATCATTGAGCTTTCCTGAAATAATCATCTTGGAATAGCATTAGCTCAATGAGCTATATGTTGTTATGAATGACCAAAACCACCTAGGGATAGTTGCACTTTCAACGCGCCAATATGCTCTCGGCGCGCAAGCGCACGAAAACACCGATGGCGCCCACATGTCGGCCTAAGAGTCCTTATTCTTTCTTTTTTGGAGAGCCCGACCTTTTTTTTCAGGATCTTTTGAGAGCCCGACCTGAGAGTCATAATTGACCTGTTTGGCATTGCGTTACTAATCGGCCCATATTCAACGACACCTCACTGGTCCAAACAAGTGTACATCATCGAAAAGACACCGAGCTCAAATTATATAACTTGAAAAAAGGAGATATACTCTGAACACTGGAGAATGGTGATGCCCTCATTTAGCCCACCAGTACTTTAAGACAATAAACAGTTCAAAACAACGATATATACAACATTCAAACACTGACTAGTGACTACTACTGACATAAACATCAAGACATGATAGTTCATAAGAAGTCTTGTTACACCACCAAAACGCATCCATCTGCAGCGCTCAGACTCTCGTGATCCAGACGAGAATGCCATTCTAAACAGAAGCAACTATTACATAGTAAGAGTGACATAGACGAGGATGACCAAATGGCAAGGAATATGCATAACAAAATAAAGAACTATCCATCCAGAACCAGCAGCAAAGACAACAAAGTCATTCAAAGAGACGATCCAACACCATCATAATTTGCAGCCCCGCTTCAGCGACTAGTGATCCAGAGAAACCAGTACTCCACCCTTTCGATGCAACAGCCTGAAGGCTTGAACCACATCACTGCCTGTCATAATTGAGACATCCAAGGATCAAAGTTAATCCGGATGCCTTTGTCATTCTCACCTTCTTTTGGCTGTAGGCTGTATCATTGACAATCAGGGGAGTTTGCTCCCGAACTCCTAGGGCTCGCTGTGTAGACACAGTTTTCCATAGCAAACATAGCCTCTCTGCCATCAAGGTCCTTGCCAATGGTGATCTCCTGGTTAATCGGATAACTGAGTCCGAGAAACAGTGAGTGTGAACCAAGGCTGTTTACCCGCCTCCAACTAAAAAATCCTAAAGGCCCCAACAAGCTGGTATCCTGCTCATAGACGTAACAGCCACTGTCTGGATACTCACGTATTACACGGTGCTTGTATACAGTGGGGCTTTTGCAATATGAATTTTCCGGCTCATGTGTCCGAATGGTCATCAGTCTTTTGCCGTCGTCTGATCGAGCGAGGAACCAGTTGTGCTTCCCTGTTTTTGGCAAAGGTGGTGTGATTACAAAGGACAGTAACTGTAGGGACACTGCATCATATCAAAAAGGACAGGCATTGTTAATGTAAGATCAACATTGTTCAGAGTATGAGTTGGATTATGCAAGAAACATCATTGATATGTCCTTGTTGGAACTGGGAGGAAAATACAGGGAAATGTATACTGGGTTCAAAAATATAGAAGTGCCATGCATGGTTATACTCATGTTATCTCGCAATCGATTCTTCACAGGAAACTACCATGTCATGCATGTTATGTAATCATGTTCTGTCCTCACAAACAAATTCTTCAAGGTAACTAACATACCATGCATTGTTATATACTCGTGTTCTGTGGGAAAAAAATTTTGTGAGGATATTATTCTAGCCATTGATTGCTGAAGGGCGAATATAGGTATGTACACATGGTAAGCATTGCAGGATTTCACTACTTCCAAATATAGAGTTCTCCATATGCACATTTACTTCCCTAATGTATGTTAGATGAAACCAACAGTGTGGTGCATGTTTCTACATCATGAAAATGAGGAAACTAACATGGCCATTGATTCACACTCATATTTACTAGTAGTATATAGATTACTGTAAATTAAGGATAATATCCATATATTCCTAACCGTTTGATTATTCAGGGTACAAATTGGCTGTAATGACATGGTCACAATCGCATGAATTAACTCATTACAAATATAGCTGATTTACGGCGTCTCTAATACATTGCCATAGTTCTACTCAAATTCTGCTCAAACAGGGATATGCCAGTCATCACAAAAAGTTCAAACAGTGTCATGGCGTCATCATTAACATGAGACGGAAACAACTTACACGCGCCGTCCCAGCAATACGTGGTGCCATCTGCTTTGTCGATCGCGTAGATGATGCCATTGTGTTCAATAGCATCACAGAAGTGTGTATCAGCTTTGACGATGATCCACTGCGAGCCGAGTTGTCTCCAGCTAAAGAAGGCACCGGCGTAAAGATAGGCGAGTCCGTGGTCGAACAAGGCAATTAGCTTGAAGTCTGCGTAATTCGCATGTCGTGTGGTCACTTGGCAGATTACAATCTTCTGCAAAACAAGGTCCGTCCAACTGACGTAGTAATCTAGATGACTTGGACCGCGATGTTAATACTCTATATAATCCAACGGAGGAAGGGTAATCTCATGGGAGGTCTGGAAGTTCACGAGCACCAACTTTTTACCGTCTTCTCTGAAGGCAGCCATCCAGTGGGAGTTCATGCCGACCCAGTACATACCTGCCAAGAAGTTTTGGGCGATGGTGATCGGATCGATGTCGAGGGAAATGATGTACGGCGACCCACTATATACCTGCAAAGAAGTTTCGGCTAATGGAGATCAGATTGAAGTCGAGGGGCATCATGCACGCCTCCGTATCATGGTGAGCCAATCTCGCAAGACCAGATAGCAGCAAGCAGGGTGTCTTGAAAAGCTTACCCTCGCTTTGATGATGGCCATGTGCATGTCCCTCGAGCATGCAGCCAGCCGCAGGGCGCTCAACATATCCATACACGAACAACAGAGGTCGAGGATGTCACTGGGGAGATTGCTCCAATCGCGGCTCATATGGATGCTGCGCGGTTCGTGTTCGGCCATGGTGGAGTTTGGAAGGGGGCTTGATTTACGGGGGAGAAGGATGTCGGTGGTGGAGCGGCTAGCGAGGGAATAGTGGTACTGAGGGAGGCGAGTGAGGCGACGGTACACGGGGGCACAGTGAGATCGAGACGGAGAAGGAGATGGAGATGGAGTGGTGCTATGGGAGCGGAGAGGGAGACGAGGCGAGGCGCCAATGTGCTGTACAGCGGCGGTGACAGATTGCACAGTGCACAGGGTGAGGCTGACTTTGGTAACCCGAACACGCCGCCTGGACTAGTGTCAGGCGCAGGGTGTTGTCACTTCACTGTGAGGACCGAATGAGTAGTATTTTGACCATCAAGTGTACCACAGTTGTACTACTACTAGTAGTAGGAACATGAGTACTCCAGTATTGTATAGCGGGAATAGGTCTCCCGTGCTAGCATGCCTGTTCACTTCATCGTTCAGGTATCATCCATATTGTGAGTAGAACCAAATTCTCATGCATGCCCAATCAACGCCCTGTCGCGATGCGTGCAGTGGTCGTTCTGGTGCATCAAGGACGGCATGCAGATTGTTCCACACTTGAGAAGAGGAAAAATGGAAAGGTAGAACGCGGCAGCAGAGGAAGAGAACATTGGCTAACGAGGCTGGGAGGGGATCGAGCAGGAAGTTAATGCTCCACGCCTAAAGGTTTTGGGAAAACCTGATTTTCATAAGGTGACTTATACTCACCTAAACGGAGGGAGTATTCCTTAACCAGAGAATGTTGTGTCTCCCACTCACGCGCTCAAAAAAAGCTACGACGCATTTTTTTTATCTGTTTGCATAGGTCCCACCTATCAGGAAGGATGGGCACGTACACGAACATGTACGACTCATCAGTCTACCCGCATAGCCTTTTCGTTTAGTCTACCTAGTCGTCTAATCAACTGCCTGCATGCCACTTCTCCCATTTACTTCTCCATCGGGAACCGATTCTCCTCGGCTTCTTCACCTCCCCTTCGTCTTCATTTGCATCCAAACCCCACTGCGTTCACATTGTTTCAACCTCTTTAGATAATCATCTACTACTTTAGTTAGATTAGCCATCTAATCCTAATTATCCAAACCATAGCCCTCCGTTCCAGCGGTTCCAAATGGCTAAAGAGATCGAGATGCAGGTTTTTAGTGTCCAACATGTCCTCATCGAAGGCTCGATGCGCATAGTTGCCACCGTCACCATCCACCCAAGGGTTGTTCGGCAGTGGATCAACAATGTATCCAACTCCCTCGAAAAGGTAGAGACGAGGGTCATCGGTCTCGACGCAGAGTACACGGAGCGTGCCCCTGGGAAGATCCAGCGCGCCGCCGTCCTTCAGTTGTGCCTCGAAGATGATGTATTGGTGTACCACATCATACACTCGCCCTCCATACCAGGTGAGCTTCATGATTTCTTGTCTCGGGAGGACGTATACTTCTGTGGGGCAGCCATCGAAGGGGACAAACAGAAGCTGGAGCCGTACAACCTTGATTTGAAAAGCATCGCTGACCTACAAACCAGAATCAAAATTCCTGTAGAAGTTTGTGATAAACAGACACCATCCCTATTCGACGTATGCTACGTCTCCAACGTATCTATAATTTTTGATTGCTCCATGCTATATTATCTACTATTTTGGACTATATTGGGCTTTATTTTCCACTTTTATATTATTTTTGGGACTAACCTATTAACCGGAGGCCCAGCCCAGAATTGCTGTTTTTTTTGCCAATTTCAGTGTTTCGGAGAAAACAGAATATCAAACAGAGTCCAAACAGAATAAAATCTTCGGGAACGTGATTTTCTCACCGAACGTGATCCAGGAGACTTGGACCCTACTCCAAGGGAGCCAAGAGGCGGTCACGAGGGTGGGGGCGCGCCCCCCTTAAGGCGCGCCCCCTGCCTCGTGGGCCCCTCGGAGCTCCACCGACGTACTCCTTCCTCCTATATATACCTACGTACCCCAAACTACCAGATACGGAGCAAAAAACCTAATTCCACCGCCGCAACTTTCTGTATGCACGAGATCCCATCTTGGGGCCTGTTCCGGAGCTCCGTCGAAGAGGGCCGTCATCACGGAGGGCTTCTACATCATCATAGCCCCTCCGATGAAGTGTGAGTAGCTTACCTCAGACCTTCGGGTCCATAGTTAGTAGCTAGATGGCTTCTTCCCTCTTTTTGGATCTCAATACAATGTTCTCCCCCTCTCTTGTGGAGATCTATTCGATGTAATCTTCCTTTTGCGGTGTGTTTGTTGAGACCGATGAATTGTGGGTTTATGATCAAGTCTATCTATGAATAATATTTGAATCTTCTCTGAATTCTTTTATGTATGATTTGTTATCTTTGCAAGTCTCTTCGAATTATCAGTTTGGTTTGGCCTACTAGATTGGTTTTTCTTTCCATGGGAGAAGTGCATAGCTTTGGGTTCGATCCTGCGGTGTGCTTTCCCAGTGACAGAAGGGGCAGCAAGGCACGTATTGCATCGTTGCCATCGAGGATAACAAGATGTGGTTTTTCTCATATTGCATGAAACTATCCCTCTACATCATGTCATCTTGCTTAAAGCGTTACTTTGTTCTTAACTTAATACTCTAGATGCATGCTGGATAGCGGTAGATGAGTGGAGTAATAGTAGTAGATGCAGGCAGGAGTCGGTCTACTTGTCTCGGACGTGATGCCTATATACATGATCATACCTAGATATTCTCATAACTATGCTCAATTCTGTCATTTGCTCAACAGTAATTTGTTCACCCACCGTATAATACTTATGCTCTTGAGAGAAGCCACTAGTGAAACCTATGGCTCTCGGGTCTATTCTCATCATATCAATCTCCATCACTTTAATCTTGCTTTGCTTTTTTACTTTGCCTTTTACTTTTCACTTTGCATCTCTATACCAAAAATACCAAAAATATTATCTATCATCTCTATCAGATCTCACTCTCGTAAGTGACCGTGAAGGGATTGACAACGCCTAATCGTGTTGGTTGCGATTAGCTATCGTTTTGTGCAGGTACGAGGGACTTGAGCGTGGCCTCCTACTGGATTGATACCTTGGTTCTCAAAAAATGAGGGAAATACTTACGCTACTTTGCTACATCATCCTCTCCTCTTTGGGGAAAACCAACGCAGTGCTCAAGAGGTAGCAACGTAGCAAATTTTGTGCTCCGTACAAATCTTCAGAAGGGTGATGAGACGGTGGCATTAAGGTCGTCTGGATGGGAGAATTATCCCTTGACGTACGAGCGGATAAAATATGCTGCCCTCGATGCCCGTGTGAGTTTCGAGATAGCTGCAAGGTCCAAAGAGCTTGTTGCGAAGCCGTCTCCCACAAAGAATGAGAAGAAGAAGAAGAAGAAGAAGAAGAAGAAGAAGAAGAAGAAGAAGAAGAAGAAGAAGAAGAAGAAGAAGAAGAAGAAGAAGAAGAAGAAGAAGAAGAAGAAGAAGAAGAAGAAGAAGAAGAAGAAGAAGAAGAAGAAGAAGAAGAAGAAGAAGAAGAAGAAGAAGAAGAAGAAGAAGAAGAAGAAGAAGAAGAAGAAGAAGAAGAAGAAGAAGAAGAAGAAGAAGAAGAAGAAGAAGAAGAAGAAGAAGAAGAAGAAGAAGAAGAAGAAGAAGAAGAAGAAGAAGAAGAAGAAGAAGAAGAAGAAGAAGAAGAAGAAGAAGAAGAAGAAGAAGAAGAAGAAGAAGAAGAAGAAGAAGAAGAAGAAGAAGAAGAAGAAGAAGAAGAAGAAGAAGAAGAAGAAGAAGAAGAAGAAGAAGAAGAAGAAGAAGAAGAAGAAGAAGAAGAAGAAGAAGAAGAAGAAGAAGAAGAAGAAGAAGAAGAAGAAGAAGAAGAAGAAGAAGAAGAAAAGGCTGCACCAGCAAGAGGGCATTATGGATGGATGAACTATTTCCTCTCTTGTAAAAAAAATTATTCCCTCTTGGTGTATATTGATATAGATGGACTATTTTGATGGTGTGCATGTCTTTGGAACAGAGTAGTAGCGTGTGTCCGCTTGACTATAAGAACTATTTATCCGCATATATAGCTTTCTCTGCTACTCCTTCTAGTGATCGGTATGCAATGCATGTGTCTGTAGACATGACAGCTTGTCCATGGAAGTTCAACTACGGCGACCATCACGTTTCATCTCGCGATTCCCACGTCGCCTCTCCAACCCATGGCACCACGCCCCCCGATGTGCGCCTCACCCCTCTCGGCCGCACCGCCCCTCTGCCTTTGTGTGCATGACATGTGGGCCACCTAAAATGCGGCGAGCATCAAGTTTCTACCAGATCCACCCGCGATTCCCAAGACGCCGCTCGAACCCATGAAACCACACGTCCCCCGACCTGCGGCTCACCCCTCTTGGCCCCACTGCCCCTCTGCCTACGGGAGCATTACATGTGGACCAGTCACCTATCGGGTCCAGATGTTGTGGACTCAAAGGTAGGTGTAGTAAGGCGCTGAAGCTCAGTCTCGACGACCCTGAGAGGGAAATGTAACTCCTGCGCCAGGGCTTGTGGTGCTCCCGTAGCACGAACTCGTGCCAAACTCGAGATTTGTTTCTTTACTATACATGCACGCAACGATTTAATGGACATTGTAATCTCAACATGTGATGGGGAGCTCTAAATTTCAAGTTGAAACTTATAAAACGAAAAGATTCAAAACAAATAAACTGGGAGAGAGGGAGTATATTGTAGGATGTGTCCCATACAAAATAAGTCCCCTGGTTTGTCACCGCGAAGATGCGGTTAGAAAGGAGCACAACGTCTTCCTACTCATACGGCAACAAATCGGCCGCAGACAGCATGGTCCGCCTTTGACCGCCATGTGCAAGGTTTGTGCTATCTTATTCAATCTCACTGTGGTTCCATCATACCAATTCATGCGGTGGCCCGTTGCATGGCTGATCCCAATGTTGGACAAAGTATCTACGGGGACGGTGTCACCGTTGTAAATGTTGTGCAAATCGATGTTGGTACCCTCCCGTACATATGCAAGCCAATCTCCACTCGCATCGAGACTAACCTGTGAAACAGTGGGCAGGGGGAGAATTAGGAAATGGACACGGAAGTAGTCTTTAGAATGCATTTACTACGTGATCAAACTCATCTTACCTTCTCATTGGAGGAAATCTGAGTGCCCCTCAACGTCGGCATCTCAAGGGGCGTCAACTTGCAACTACGAACACGCCGCGCTGGAGAGACCCCCCCAAGGAGACATCCTCGTGCATTCCATGGAACATCAAGATGCATTTGTATGAGTAGTTTATCTTGTGAGAGAAAAGGATGAATGAGGGAAGGCCTCTAGAGATAGAGATGGACACTACTACTACCAATGTGCTCGCCCGTGCGTTGCAATGGATCCAAAGTAGTAGAATAATACTTGTTCACGTGCTTGAAATATAAACACTCTAGTTTTGATATACATGTGTCAGCAGACATGACAGCTTGTCCATGGAAGTTGAACCATGACGACCATCACGTTTCTTGTTTCTACCACTGCCACACCCACACGCGATTCCCACGATGCCGCTCCACCCCACGGCACGACGTCCCCCGACGTTGACATGGATCCTCTGACGTGGCTATCACTGCCTTGCCCTGCCTTTCCTTTGCTGACAGGTGGGACCCACGCTTATGGGTCCCACATGTCAGTGACAGAATGGTAGGATTGTTCGCGTCAGGGGATCCTCATCCCCCCGACGTGCCCCTCATCCCTCTCGGCCCCACCGCTCCTCTGCCTTTGTGTGCATGACATGCGGGCCAGCAGAACTGCGGCGACCATCAACTTTCTACCACAGACACACCCGATTGGACACGGTTTTCCTGCTCCGCTGCTGTGCTCCGATTCGTACTCCCACACCATCGAATTTTCGTCCAGCGGTTGTGACACATTTCGTCCCAGGCATCAATCCTCAGCTGGAGTACTTATGTACTACAGGTAGTACCCGTCGGTGTGGCCATCTACGCCTCGTAACGCCCCGATGCCCAGCTGTGGCACCCTCGCCACGGCCACGCCACCGGCCGGTTCATCTCGAACGAGTAAGTCGCGAACCACGCCACCACCATGAGAATGACATGTAGGCCAGCCGCATTTAAGGTCCGCATGTCATTGACCCATAGGCCGGGCACTAAGCCACTGAAGTTCGGTCCCGTGGGCCCCGAGAGGGAAATGTAACTCCTGCGGCAGGCCTTGTGGTGCTCCCGCAGTACGAGCTCGTGCCAAAACTGGAATATGTTTCTTACTACTAGCAACTAGTACTAGTAAGGTACACATGCATTGCACGCGTGAGATTCTGGTGGTTTGTGCATTATGCTTCTACATGTGGAGCTTTATGGATTCTAACATGTGGCAAAATCTGGTGGAATGTAAGGTTAGGCAAGTTTGATTAACTTAGGTGAGTGTTTGGTTCAAGCCACACCTTAGGCATGCCACACTAAGGCCCCACATGACATACACACAAAAAATGTGGCAAGATTCCCTTAGGCTTGCCAACTTGTGGCTCTCATTTTGAAGAACTAATAACTTTGCCTAAGCTTAGTTGTGGCAAAGTTAGTCATGAATTAATTTCAACCATGGAGTCTTCTAGATTATACATGTGGCAGAATTTGGTGGATGATATCCAATGGCCAGTAGTGCTCGGATTTGTCATCTTTGTACTGTCGGATTGGCTTCATCCAACGACCAACTTTCAAAGTTTTTCACACACTATATAGGGGGTATAGATATAGATGTGCTGGTCCGTTGCAATGGATCCAAAGTATATCTATTTAGTGGAGTGCACTCTAAACACATTATCTATTTATTTTTCTCTAACCTTCCGTAGCCATGCAACCAAGCCACATAAGCTTCATGGGTGCCGCCACATCATATTATTCATACTATGTTGATTGGAAAAAAGATAAATCACCCAAAACAAGATCCTCCTTTTTTGTTCCTACGATGTTGTGCCGTGCACGTACCTACTAGTTGTATAGTGGTAGTACTAGTAATATAGTATTAGGAGTACAAACTTGGTACTAGTAGGAGTAGTACTAGTACGTAATGCTCCTACTCTATCAACGAGCCCCGTCTGACACCAAATTTCTTGGCTTCCGTGCTACAGCTAGATCTTCCCCTCGTTTTTGTTTTCCAACCCGGGGGCGGGCGGGGTGTCGGTTTGCTCAACAGCGGTCCCACATGAAAGTGAAAATGCTGGGAAACACGCCTTCCCTAAGCTATGTGTCGTGCCGGACGGGCCGTGTCGTACTCCCGATTCCCGGGCGTGTGGGGGTGCGACGTGAACGCGGCAGGCCTTTTCCTTTTACCAGCAATGTGCACGTGCGTTGCGACGGATCCAAAGTAGTAGAATAGTAGTATTTGTTCACAAACTTGAAAGAAATCACTATTGTTTTGATATACTCCTAATATATTACTCCTTCCGTACCTAAATATTTGTATTTTTTGAGATTTCAAATGGACTATCACATACGGATTATATAGACACATTCTAGTGTTTCTAGCAAGATGCCCGCGCGTTGCACGAAGTTGATGGAAAAGGTAAGCACAACTTATAAATTGACGGATGGAGTACTAGTTATAGTGATGCATATAATTAAGCAAAGGGATCGCACATGTCGGTATTGACTTGAACGAGAGTGCAACAACACAATAAGAATTAAGGCCACGATGATGCGATCGTAGTGGTGGTTACAGAAGGCAAGAAGAAAGATGGATCCACGAACGTACGAAATCCTCCTCCTGAACTTAGTGCGTCGGGCCACCGACCGGCGGCTAAGGAGCAGCGGCTTTTGTGGCGAGGTCGTGGTGCTTCTCAGCAAAGGCATCCAAGGCTTCCAGCCGGTTGAGGAAGGCCAACGTCGTAGCGACCTCACTGGCCTTATAGATACCTATGTACATGATTTGCTCGTACACGTGGATGTGTAGGTCGACGAATTCTTGCAGGGCGAGGCGCCTCGCGGCAAGCGCGACCTCTAGGTGGACATTCTTCGTGGCGTCGACGGGCAGCCGCAGGGCCACCAGTGCTTGAAAGAGGTTCCGGCCATGGAGGCCGATTAGGGTGGCAGGCAATGAGGAGCCCGGGTGCGCGGGCTAGAGGAGTACAGCGATGTCGTCCACGAGCTTCTTGAGGACGGTGAACTTGTTGCTGGTGGCAACGATCATCTGGTCCAACTAAGAGTCGTAGTTGGTGTCGATGGCGGCCATCCACCAGCCGGTCTCCAACACCGTCTGGAGACGATCCTCGGCGCCATGCCACAGGCCGGCGTCGTGGACCATCTGGCGCAGCCGCTGGCCGCTCACGCGCATCGCCGCCATGGTTCTGGAGTGAGCTCTTTTGCGCTTGGTGTAGGTGCTTAGGCAAATGCTTAGGTGCTCACGATGTGGTAGATGCATTGGAATGGAGGGGCGCCTTTATATGAGGGCAATGAGGGCAAACTGCGTTGCATTCACATTGTGCAGCCTCTTTTCCCGGACCTCCTCCCATTAATTCCCTCATGCATTAATTGAAGGAGGATGCATTGGCCGTTCAACATATCGGGAACCGCTACTCCCTCCCTCGTCTGCATTAATGCCATATCGGGAACTGCGCCGCCCGCTGTCAAATCGAATACTCCCTCCGTCTAGGTGAGTATTAAGTCATCTTACGAAAACCAAATAGTAAATACATAGGTGTGGTGCATTAACTCTCACGTTGTTTCTTATTTTTTGACATAAATAGAGGAATCAACCAAGAATTTCAGGGTGCTTAGTTTTGTCAAAGAATTCCAGGGTGCTTAGTTTTATTTGAGGGCTGGGTTGTGCACTTGTGCTGGACACCATTATTATGACAAGCCTTTTTAATAGTACTATATGCATAATTTGGCAACGAGCGCTCTCTATACGTACCACCTTTTTTTAATTTCAAGTTTTGCTCCATGGCGCAATCCATCGATACTACTACTGTACAAAAGTGGAGTATATCCATTTTTTTTAAAAGGCTAGAGGGCGGGGCAGTCTAGCTCGGTCAATTTCACGAGAGGCGAGGGCCTTTGTGATTTGACGTCTCATTACTGTTGTCAAATCGAATAGTACTGCGCCGCCCGCTGCATGCCCGACGCCTCCATTAAACTCCTCTGTGAAACCCGCATGCAAACCGAGAATCCTACTCCGGCCACACGTCCGTTCATGAGCGGGCCGGAATTAAACGCAACACTGGTCGAGCTCCTCTTGTTCGCCCTCAGTTTAAACGAGTCCAGACGCTGGCCAAGCTCCTACCGTCTGCCCTCTATTTACACGAGGCCAGACAGACAGCGGGCAAGAATCGCACCCCTCCGCCACTCCCCCATCTCCTCCTTCACCATTTTCTCCACTCTTCCGATGGCTTCCGATGATCCGTTCTCCGGCATATTACCCGGCTGGGTGGCCTGCCGAGCCCTCTGGATACGGGCGAGGCCGCTCGGTGCTTCACCAACCTCGCTTGTCCCGACGGAGCCAGTTGCCACCCCAAGTAGGCGTGTGGTTCAGCAACTCGCTGCTCCAGTTCAGCTCGATGAGGAGTGGCGAGTTGCTCCACACCGGCGAGCACGCCGGTACGGGAGCCGTCGCTGCCGCGTCGTACCGCTCCACCAGTGTCTGCGATGGCCGCGCCTCCCATGTCTGTGGGCGCGCCTCCCGTGCCTGCGGCAGCGCCATGCAGGCAGAGACAGAAGCCGGGTGCGTGGAGAGAGACGAGTCGGTGGCCAGCTTCTCCGTGTATACCGCCATCATCGAGGAGAAGTAGAATACGGGAGGCCGCCGCCACTTGGGACCCATGAAGGCCACCGCCGAGGCGACGATCGTGGATTCAGGTGGTTTCTTTGCTGCTTCGTCTCTTCCGAGGACCTTCGTTGACCCCGCAAGTGTCTGACAGACATGATGAAGACAAAGGGATCCGCGGGCGGCCATTTAAAACTAAAATAAGTCTAGATACATCCATTTCTAGGACAAGTATTTCCGGACGGAGGGAGTATTAATTATACAAGAGAGCCGGATTGGCACCTCTTAGTTCATGTAAATGTAATGAAATCCATCATGTTTATATGAAGATCCGGCTTTTTTATACTAAATCCTTCATGCTTATATGAAATCAGTCCGTGTTTGCACGAATTTCATCTGGTTGGTTAGAGTTGTAAAAATGTATGCCGCTGGCGTTTGATGTCGTCCTCCGCTTAAGGAAGCGGGAGGAAATTTGCCGGCTGCCGTTGGAGATGCTCTTTATGCTGGAAATAATAGAGTGACATCCAATCCAGTTGAGTTAATTGCCTGTATGATTGTCCCTCTATAAAAAGTTAATTGCATGTACAGTGTACACGTGACTTGCAGGGTGGCTACAACTTCATAGAGAAAGTTAAAAAGAAACAAGTCCATCCTTAATCTTGTATTCTAAGTACTCTGTGGGTTCCACTGTCGGTACAGTAGCGAAAGAAGTATATATTAAGTAAGTAGAGTAATATATAATATAAAAATGTAAAGTTAAAAGACAGAATTCAAACTCATGTCATCGCGTTGCGAGCCTCCGGCGCTAACCAGCCCAGCACATTTTTGTTGTAGACCATGCTGGAGATATATCTCCATGTCTACTCTTATATATACTCCATTCATTCCTAAATATTTGTCTTTTTCAGATTTCAAATGGACTACCACATACGGATGTGTATGTAGACATATTTTAGAGTGTAGATTCACTCATTTAGCTCCGTATGTCTTTTTAGGAAGGGGTCAGATTTGTCCTTGATTTATTTATGAGGTATCCAGATGGCACTGCACCGCCAAGAAAAGAGGGCAACATCAAAATTATGGACTACTTTTTTGAGTATGTTGATAAGGTCCGGTCATAGTCACTTGTTGAAATCTCTAAAAAGACAAATACTCCCTCCGTCCAGAAATACTTGTCATCAAAATGGATAAAAGGAAATGTATCTAGACGTATTTTAGTTTTAGATACATCTCTTTTTATCCATTTTGATGACAAGTATTTTTGGACGGAGGGAGTAAAAAACAGAGTTGGTCATGATGGTGTGCGTGCCATCCTGCAATATAGGCCGTTGGATTTATATCCAACGGATAGGAAAGAAACTATGGCAATTTTGCAAAAATATACCCACACGTCTCCCCACGTTCGCAAATAAGGCCTTCCCTCGTTCAACCTTTTCTCTCACAAGATAAACTACTCATATAAATGCTTCTTGATGTTCCGTGCAACGCACGGGCAGCTAGCTAATTTCTTTTAAAATAGTTGCTGCGATAATTGGGTTGAAGTGATATATTTTATGTCTACCCTGAATGATTTCAGATTCACTAGTAGTAACAAAGAAAAGGTTGCCTTGTTAATTAACAGAAAACAAGGTGAAAACTATCACATGAGGCCGGTAAAAACAAGGCACACTGGGTTCAGCGTGATCGTCACTACAGCTGTGCGCGCGCGAGAAGTTTACATATCGAGGGGGCTACCGAGTGAGGCATCGAGACACAATGTTTGAGAGAGAAACCAATTGACAGATTATGATCAGATCGAGTTGTCACCCTTCTGCTATCATTGTTGGGGGGGAGGGAGAGAAAGATGTATCGAGAGTGTGTGTGGTAGGCACAGAGGCACAACTAGCGAGTGTGTGTGTGTGTGTGTGTGTGTGTGTGTGTGTGTTTGAAAGAGGGGTAGATAGATTATTATCAAGATCAATGTGCCACCCTACTCCTTCGGTGTCGGGTAGTGTGTGTGTGTATGTTTGAGAGAGAAGCCAGTCGATAGATTAGTATCAAGATCGAGGTGTCACCCTACTCCTTCGGTGTTGGGAAGTGTGGGTGTGGGGGGGGGCAGTGACACTCATATATCTCTACTCTTATAAAAAATAGAGTTGGTGACGATGGTGTTCCTGCCATGCTGCAATATAGCCATCCGATTTATATCCGACGGACAGGAAGGAAACTATGGCAATTTCGCAAAAAGATACCCACACCCCTCTCCGCATTTGCAAATAAGTCATTCCCTCGTTCATCCTTTTCTCCCACAAGATAAACTTCTCATACAAATGCATCTTGATGTTCCGTGCACCGCATTGGCATCTTGCTAGTAGGGAGAAGGAGTTCATGTGACACATATCTAGCTATATTAAGGGATAGGTAGATAGCATATGTGTGAGAGACATTATTATACTTTGAGACATTAGTGGCTGTGGGTGGGCGGAATTAAAGGGGTGGGCGTGTTAGACATAGAGAGTGTGTGTGTTTCTGTGTGAGAGACTTGTAGGACAGGGTAGAAAGATGAATTTAACCCCGACGGAGGGAGAGAAATACACAAAGTGCGCGTGTGTGATTCCGATGCCCACAGGGAAATGAGATATGTATGCGTGTGAGAGAGATTGCACAATTCATTCATGTATCACTATCTAGCGATCGTGGACGTGCATCGCTTGAACATAAGTCAATATCTACTTCATATCGTGGCCAAAGGTACAATATCGATTCAACGCTATAAAGATTGGACACTCACATATCACATTTTTTCTATTTCAATAAACCTTTTCAGTTGTGCATGCCAAAGTTACAGTGATGTTTCTTCAAACAACCAATGTAGCTATCATGTACATGCGCCATTGTTACTCTTGCATTCAAATTCATTAGTCTGGGATGATTTAAGTTTCTATTTTGAATTAATATATGTAATATTCATATATGAATTTAATGGGTACGCAATTTATGAAATGGAGGCTATGTAATCATATGAGGTAACACTTTTAAGTAGCTGACTACAATATCCATTTCTTTTTGTGCGCCTCTACACTAACACGTCAATGCATTATGTTTAAATTAAATAACCAATGGCAATAAATTATCTATTTACACGAGAAATACATAGGCTGAGCGTTTGGTCCCTTTTTTGTGAACACGCCACTACACCCGTACGATTGGCCGCGCCCGTGTGAACGTCCAAGTTATTGGCGCATCATCTTGAGTTATTATCTTTTTTTCTGGGGTGGACTTCACACCAGTTATTAACTGCTGACGCATGCCGCGTGTACACAGTCTAGCATGACCTTCCCGCTAGCACGGTCCAAAATTAGTTGAAACTGGATACGAACGATCCTGTGGGCGGCAAAATCTCCCGCCTCCTTCTAAAATTTCCACCACCTTAGTCTTTAGCATGCGAAATCTCCCTTTTGTTCTTGGTGCACGGAGACCAACAGTTACAATACCGCCCTCATCTACATGATAGGTCGGGGCTGCTTTGGTAACTTCCGGTTCCCCCACTACACAGCACCCCCATTTCCTCTCCCCCTCCCGCAAAAATGACTAACTCCACAACACTAGAGCATCTTACATCACGCCGTCCGTACTTCATCGCCTTTCTCCCCTCCCCTCTCGAAACCCTAGACTGCTCATCCGTCGGCGTACCATAGCCCATTCACTGCCAGCGGCGTCCACCTCGCCGGATCTGCTTCTGCGGCCGCATCAACCCCTCCCACCTCCCCTAGAAACAAGTAGACTGCTCATCCACCACTTTACCACAGCCCATTCAGTGCCGGTCATGTCCACGGCACCGGATCTGCTTCGTCGGTACTCTCGTCAACCACCGCGCATCTGCAGCGGCTCATTCGTACTCCCCACCGCAGACGCTTCGTCCACACCCCCCGGAGCCGCCCCACCGACGCCCCCGTCGACGGCCTCTGATCATCTTCGCCGACACCTTCCTCAACCCTACCGGAGCCGCTTCGTCGACACCTTCCTCAACCCTACCGGAACCGCTTCGCCGACACCAGCGTCAACCCTACCGGAGTAGCTTCGCCTATACCATTCTCAACCCTACCAGGGCCGCTTTGCCAACTCACAAGTCCACTGCCTCAGATCCACTTAATCACACCCTCATCCAACCTACCGGAGCAGCTTCTGACGCCTCGTCCATGGCCGCAGATCTGCATCGTCGACACCACCCTTAACCCAACCACCGGAGCAGCTTCTGATGCCCCGTCCACGGCCACAGATCCGCATCGTCGACACCATCCTTAACCCAACCATCGGAGCAGCTTCTGACGCCCCGTCCACGGCCGCAGATCCACGTCGTCGACACCATCCTTAATCCAACCACCGGAGCAGCTTCACGGACGCCCTCGTCCACGGCCACAGATCCGCTTCGCCCACACCGTAGTCCACCCTACCGGAGCCGCTCCATAAACACCCTACTTGACGGTTCTAGATCTCCTTACCGGACCCCAACAGCTAGCGCAGCGTCATCACCCTCGATGTTTCTAACCTGATTCCCACCGTTTGGAGAGATGCCAAGCACCCGACACGACTTAGGTACTTGTCACCTCTAAACCTGTCCAGCATCACCTGCCCGATGTACTTCAAGTATACTAACCGATCGCTGTTACCTGTTATGCAGCTGACAAAAACTACAAGGACGATGTTTCTTCTGGATCTAACAGCTTGGCCAACCAAGATCCTGGACTGAGGCATTGCTATGATCTTGCAAGCGCGTCTCTCTCTCTCTTGTATTGTTCAGTGCCTGCCAGCGTGCTTTGCTAGGATTTTTGACCAGTAATCCCTTTGTGCAGACAATGATTTCTACTACTGGCTGCTTAATTAGATATGTAGATGTCATACATGATACTACCTCGTACCTTCGTTCCTAAATATAAGTCTTTCTAGAGATTCCACTATAGGCTACATACAGAGCAAAATGAGTGAATCTACACTTGAAAATGCATCTATATATATATATATATATATCTGTATGTGGTCCATACTGGAATCTCTACAAAGACATATATTTAGGAACAGGGGCAGTACATTACACAAAATCATAGGTGGCATGTAGGAATTCCAGTGCACTACATTAGGCTCCCTTAGAGTGCCTGCTAGTCCAGCATACAGAGTCATGGCTAGTTTATGGTACGCACACAATCGTTAATTGGTGGTTTAAATATGCGCAAAGGATATGCAATGTAGTATCATGTAGAGATGTCTGAAATTAGCCATGTCAACTTGCAGATAGGGTTACACAATGAAAAAGTACAAGATGTATGTGGCAATTTCATGGAACATCGCAAAAAAAGGAGAGGCAGCGGTGAGCCTATACAGTGTGCTATGGTACGTCACTCCTCCATTGCAATCATCGTGACATGTTATTTGTATGCCGGTTCTACTAGCCAAGTTTTTTAGGGACAGTTATTACGAGTTATCCTAAGAAAATAAGCACCCGTGAATATAAGCTCCATGTAATAAGCCAACCAGTTCTTTTCATTGCGTTTTCAGCTTATCTTTGGTATGATCAGTGGAAAGTCTAGATTGCATTATATTTTTTTCATTTTGCTGCCCATATGGAAATTAATTTGACTTGCAAACATCACAAATCGAACCCAGTGCAGTAATTAATATGATAGGATAATAGACCATCACTATTTGCTCAAAATGCAAATACAAAGATACCATATACTTGGCACAATCTACTTTGGTCAATGTTTTCCATAGAGATCCCATTGCCTAATTTAAACGAAGAACGCATGACCCACATTTAAATGAAGAACAATTATTTATTGAAATTCAATGGTCCAAGTGGCTGGTTATTATCGTATAGCAGCACCACCTGAAAGCATCATATAGCAGTAGCAGCTCATAGCAACTCATCATACATCAGCAGTCTACAATTCATCATATACCAGCAGCAGCTCATAGCAATTCATCATATAGCAGCAACAGGAGCAGCTCATAGCAATTCATCATATAGCAGCTCATAGCAACTCATCATACAACAACATCAGCTTATAGCAATTCATCATATAGCAGCAGCAGGAGCAGCTCATAGCAATGCATCATATAGCAGCAGCAGAAGCAGCTCATAGCAATTCATCGTATAGTGGATCAGAAAGAAAATTTGGCAAAAAATCAAAGGAGATCCTCACCTTGTTGGATGATCTCATCCTTCAACAACACCTCAAGGCCATGGCCTGGGAGGAGGGGAGGCGGAATAAGGTGCCTTCTGCCGCAGTGTGGCATCAGCCGTAGTTGTGCAGCGCCCGCCGGAGTAGTACGTTGGACGAACCACAGTGGAGCAGCTGCTGGAGACCATGAGAATGAGGGGCGGCGCCAGAGGGAGGAGCGGCCAGGGAGATTTTCCCCTACCCGCCGATCATGTAGCCTAGCTGGACGTAGCATCATCGAGGACCAGGCCAGATGGGACCAGTGGCGACGACTCGCTGGAGGAACCCTAGTGTTGCAGGCAGGGGATCGAGGTAGAGCGAAAGGGGAGAGGAGATGCAAGCGGGCAAGCAATGAATGCTTGCGTGTTTGTTTTTACTTGAGGGTCAGGTGTGACACGGGCGTCAGCAGTTGCATTTTGAGTGTAATATATGAAGACAATAGAGTCATTTCACTATTCCCCTTCCCTTCAATTTTTAGTGAGGTTCTACCCGAAACACCCCCCTCCAAAGCGAAATTAGTTAAGCCCAAGCCCATAACTCAAAAATGACTTCTCTACATTTTTTATGGCTTATTTTGACAATATGCCCTGAAAAGGCGGAATCGAACTGGCCCTTAACCTGCAATTCAATTGTGCGTGCAATGATTTATCACTCCGGCCTGCTATCTGTACATTTAGGCATCATCATACATGGCATAACCTAATACATGTGCATTCCATTGTAGAATCTGGAATATGCAATGTTTATGTTAGTTCATACGTTGCACATGATGTTTAAATGCCCCTTAAATCTGGTCAGTCAAGTGATGGTCTTTAAGCCTCCTTCTTTGCTTCTTTTCTTGATATGTAAGATTTGCTCACACATCTGTTCAATTGCTTGTTTGCATCAGCGCGCCATACTAGGACTGTTTGCTTTGATTACTTGTTGTTCTTGACCTAACACTCTAACAGAGCTTGTGAACGATTTAAACACTAAGGGCTGCTATAGTGGGGCCTTGTCTAACTCATAGGTGACATAAAGGTTTGGCTGTACACTACAGTAGGCTCTCCAAGAGTACCTAGAGATCCAGTTCGAAGGTATGCCTAGTTTTTACATAGTGCAGACATAGTAAATGCTCATTTCATTGTGTGCAAGTGCAAGAGATGCGGCATGTTTCATTATGTGGTGTTGTTTTGTTATAATCTCATCCTTTTGTGTTCACAGACTGGAAAGTATGCATATTTATCTTCCAAGGAGACGAGTAACTAGTTTGTGTCACCTTGCAGAGGGGGTGCAATGAATATAAGATTGAGGATTTCCATGTACAAGATGTTAGGAAGGAGCCTTGCAAGAGAAGTAGTAGCTGCGCTGAGCCTCTTCAACCTGCTAAGGTAAGTCACTGTATGCAACTCAACAGTTCAATTCCTTGTTTGTTTCAGGCATAGTTAATTTTCTCTTTTCAATTGCTTTATTTGTTCTCAGATAATGAGATGCCTAAATAAGCATGCCTGATGTTCGGTACTTGTATCACTATTAGTTTACATAATTAAAGGCCTTACCATTTAATCACTCTGCCGAAGTGTGCCTGAAGCTTTGAAGTCTATTAACCAACTATTATTGCATGAGGCTCACAATCTAGTTTATACTACGCTAATGATCGCATAGTTTTGCCTGATGTAGTATGTTTGTATGAAACCCTCTGCTATTCATTATGCTCCCTAAGACTTTAATTGAGGCACAGAATGGCCAACTACTTGCTTACTTATACGCAACGTGCTGTCTAAGTTTGTAACTTGTATGTGTTTTTGATTGGGCCCCAACATCATGCTCCTCTGGTGAGCTAAGTGGGATTTCTGTATGCAGGCTGCACAATCTATCTTTTTTATAATTTTTAAAATATCACCTGCTTATGCTTCATGACGTGTAACATTATTGTTAGTCCTGTTTTGCCATGTAGTACAAAATAGTGTCCTGTTCGCTTCACTGTTGTAACTATATTTTTGCCCTAGTCATGTGTACTTACAGAAACATTTCAGGATGAAGTGACATCAACACAAAGATCTGCGAGCAGTGTGGCATTGCCGTTACCGAATGATTATGCATTGGAATTGGACTGTGCTGATGTTCTCGAGCATCAACTAGAGGTGGCAAGACAACGTCTACATGATTGTCAACGTATAATCAACAAGTTGAGACTGGACATGCAGGTATTAGATGCATTAGTCAAAAAAAGGAAACAAGACACTAAGGTAACCATGAAGGAATTGGAGATTTTGCAGACAGCCAATCCTATTTTCTGAAGAGATTATAGTTCAAATGGAGTTAAGTTGATGCGCGTCCATGATGTATGAGCTGTGTTTGCCCAGTGTATGTAATTTGTTGTTTGTGTATGCTTTATTATCACCTGTGCCGAACCATAATTCCCACTGGGTATAATCGGTTATAATTTCTTTATTGTATTGTGTAGGATTATTCTACCTTTCTATGCCTTGATCTCTTTGTTGTGTAGTGTATGCTTTTTAGAGGTGATAGTATTGAGTAGGATAATTCTTTGAATATGCTATATCGTTCAAACGGGGGCCAACTCGCCCGACTATGGCCCTTCACGGGCCGTCGGATCCATGGGCCTTCTACGTCTCATAGGATCCATGGGCCTTCTATGTCTCCTAGGATCCATGGGCCTTGTACGTCTCGTAGGATCCATGGGCCTTCTACATCTCGTAGGATCCATGGGCCTTCTATGTCTCGTAGGATCCATGGTCCGCCGACTCATTTATGGGTCTTCTACGGGCCTTTAATGGGCCATAGACGGGCCTTTAATGGAAATCGTACATTTTATGGGCTGACCATGACGGGCTGTTAATAGGCCGTATTTGGTGATGCTATGAAAATGGCCCAACAGACTAACAGTCCACAAACGGGCCGACTGTAACGACGGGCTGAATTTGGCCCACAAGCAGAAAATGATAGTAAAGGGCTGTAAGTAATCGAATGCTGCAAATGAGCCCAAGAATAAATGGGCCCTCAGAAGGCCGAAAGTTAATTTGGGCTGGAAACGGCCCAACAGAATAACGGGCCGTTAATGGATATAAAGTGATACACTGTTCATTACGGGCCAGTTTCACCACGGGCCGTTAATGGCTGTAAAGTAATACATTGTTCATTACGGGTCAGTTTCAGCACGGGCCGGTAATGGGCCAAGAGTAACAAAGGGCCTCATATGGGCCGAAAGACGTCATGGGCTATACATGGGCCAGAAGTGAAAACGGGCTGGAATCATATTGGATGGCCCAGATGACGCTACTGGGCCTAATTCAGATAGGGCGTAACGGGCCTTGGGTTAGCGGGCTGTAAATGGGCTATATGCGAACATGCCGTTAAGAGGCTTTCCATGGGCCGGCCCGCCATCTTTTGAGCAAGTCAAACGGGCCGGCCTTTTCACAGGAATGGGCCACTGTTGGGCCGTGCCACGTGTCGACGTATGATAGGCGCCTTCTGTCTAGTGAGTGGATGACATCTATCCCAACGATGAGCCGACACGTGTTTCCTCTAGCCAATGATGATTTTACACGTGGAAAATCCCCATTGGTCGGGGCTGGGGGCTGTTAACGGGTTATCGGATCCAAAACCCGCCCCGATAGCTTAACGGCGTTCCGTTACGGTGGATGCCATGTGTCGGTCACCTTTGACGAAAGCACTTCTGTGACGTGCGATTTATCGTCGTGGAAGTGGACACTTCCGTGATGATAATTTTGGTAATGTCATAATTTCTATGACAACACAGGTATGACTATCTTGATTCTGTCATAAATTTGTCATGGATGTACATGCATGACAAAAAACGCGACCTACTGTGACAAACATGTATCATCACGGAAGTGTATTTTTTTGTAGTGTTAAGACACACATCAACCAAAACCCTAATGTCACGTAGATACTCCAATATCACCACAAGTATCCGTGTGTATGATTATACGATATGCATCACACAATCTCATATTCATCTATTCAAACCAACACAAAGTACTTCAAAGAATGCCCCAAAGTTTCTACCGGAGAGTTAAGACGAAAATGTGTGCCAACCCCTATGCATAAGTTCACAAGGTCACCGAACCCGCAAGTTGATCACCAAAACTGATAATCCCCAAGTGCAAGGAATCATCGTAGCACTTTCCAAAGGTGGAAGTGGTAAGTATGGAGTGTCGCACCCACAAGGAGCTAAAGGTATGATCAATATTCTCTCAAGCCCTATCTGCCACTGATACGACTCTACATGCACCGAACATTTGCTTCCAACTAGCAACGAGAAATAAAACTACGTTGTGGGTATGAAGAGGATAACTTTGCATGGTAACGGAGAGCTAAAATATAAAAGTAGGTGCTGTTATCATAAAGTTAGAATATATTACTTAGTATTATAAATAGCGAGTGTGGAATAATGGTGGATCGGTGTGTGGAATTGCCCTAGGCAATTGTTAACAAAACCGGCCATCACTATTGCAGTTTCATACGAGGGAGAGGCATAAGCTAACATACTTTCTCTACTTGGATCATATGCACTTATGACTGGAACTCTAGCAAGCATCCGCAACTACTAAAGATCATTAAGGTAAAACCCAACGATAGCATTAAAGCATCAAGTCCTCTTTATTCCCATACGCAACAATCCCTCTTACTCGGGTTTAAGCTTCTATCACTCTAGCAACCCACTATAAGCGAATCATGAACGTATTGCAACACCCTACAGCGGGAATCCCTCACGCTTGCGCGACATGGAGGGCACCATAGGACAGCACCAAAGTAAAACATACAACTCATACCAATCTAGATCATCAATCAACCCAAAGACAAAAGGTATCTACTCAAAACATCATAGGATGGCAACACATCATTGGATCATAATATGTGGCATAAAGCACCATTGAGGGAGTCCTGGATTAGGGGGTATCCGGACAGCCGGACTATAATCTTTGGTCGGACTGTTGGACTATGAAGATACAAGATTCAAGACTTCGTCCCGTGTTCGGATGGGACTCTCCTTGGCGTGGAAGGCAAGCTTGGCAATACAGATATGTAGATCTCCTTCTTTGTAACTGACTCTATGTAACCCTAGCCCCCTCTGGTGTCTATATAAACCGGAGGTTTTAGTCCGTAGGACAGAACAACACTCATACCATAAGCTAGCTTCTAGGGTTTAGCCTCTCTAATCTCGTGGTAGATCCAGTCTTGTACTACCCATATCATCAATATTAATCAAGCAGGAGTAGGGTTTTACCTCCATCGAGAGGGCCCGAACTTGGGTAAAAACACCGTGTCCCTTGTCTCCTGTTACCATCCGCCTAGACGCACAGTTAGGGACCCCCTATCCGAGATCCGCCGGTTTTGACACCGACATTGGTGCTTTCATTGAGAGTTCCTCTATGTCATCATCGTTAGGCTCGATGGCTCCTACGATCATCGATAGCGATGCAGTCCAGGGTGAGACTTTTCTCCCCGGATAGATCTTCGTATTCGGTGGCTTTGCACTGCGGGCCAATTCGCTTGGCCATCTGGAGCAGATTGAAAGTTACGCCCCTGGCCATCAGGTCATGTTTGGAATCTTAAACTACACGGCCGACATCCGCGGAGACTTGATCTTCGACGGATTCAAGCCCCGGCCGAGTGCGTCGCACTGTCACGATGGGCATGATTTAGCTCTGCCGCCGAACAATGTTCAGGAGACCGCACCGGCAACCGCTTTGACCTTCAATTCGGAGCCAATTGCGCCATCCGTGGGTGGGTGGTTAGACCCCTCTACGGAGGCCGTAGCCTCAACGGCAATCGAGCCGAACACTAGCCTTACCCTTCGCAAGGCCCGTGACTCCACATTGTCGGACTCTCCTCCGGACTCCAAACCACGCGCGCCCCTGCCAATCGAATCCGATTGGGCGCCGATCATGGAGTTCACCGCCGTGGATATCTTTCAGCACTCGCCCTTCGGTGACATACTGAATTCACTGAGGTCTCTCTCCTTGTCAGGAGAGTCCTGGCCGGATTATGACCGACATGGTTGGGATGCGGATGACGAAGAAACTCAACGCCCACCGACCACCCACTTTGTAGCCACTGTCGATGATTTGACCGACATGCTCGACTTTGACTCCGAAGACATCGATGGTATGGACGACGATGTAGGAGACGAACAGGAACCACCGCCTACAGGACACTGGATAGCCACCTCATCATATGATATATATATATATATATGGTGGACAGACCCAAAGAGGGCAATGGCGACGGAACAGCGGGGGATGACCCCTCCAAGAAGCAACCTAAGCGCCGGCGTCAGCGGCGCCGCTCTAAGTCTCGCCAAAGCAAAAACGGTGATACCGGCACAGGAGATAATAACACCCCGGACAGTGCCGAAGACAGCACCCTCCAGCAAGATTCAGCGCAGCAGGATGGAGAAGCCAACCCTCCTGAGAGAGCGGCAGATAGAGAGGCAAAGGATGATAATTACATGCCTCCCTCCGAAGACGAGGCAAGCCTCGACGACGGCGAATTTGTCATGCCTGAGGATCCCGTCGAGCAAGAGCGCTTCAAGCACCGGCTTATGGCCACGGCGAATAGCCTTAAGAAAAAGCAGCAGCAGCTTAGAGCTGATCAAGACCTGCTAGCTGACAGATGGACTGAAGTCCTTGTGGCCAAGGAATATGAACTCGAACGCCCCTCCAAGAGCTACCCAAAGCGCAGATTGCTACCCCGGTTAGAGGAGGAAGCATTAAAACCTACATCTCCAGCGTATGACGTGGCTGATCGGCCACCTCGTGGCCGCGACAAAGAGGCTTCTCGGCCCACAGCTCAAGCTGCACCCCCGCGTCACTCAAAAAATACAAAGGCACGGAGAAATGCGCTAGACCTGCAAGACATATGGGAGGACAAAGCAAAACAAGCGAGATCGATCTACGGATCGCGAGGGCGCCCCACCACACGAGACGATAACTGTCATGCGGTATACAGTAAAAGTAAATCCGGCCGGGCCGAACATAGCAGACAAAGCTCATTTGATCTGCGTCATGATATAGCCTAGTACAGAGGCGCCGCACACCCGCTATGCTTCACAGATGAAGTAATGGATCATCAAATCCCAGAGGGTTTCAAACCCATGAATATCGAATCATACGATGGTACGACAGATCCCGCGGTATGGATTGAGGACTATCTCCTTCATATCCACATGGCCCGTGGCGACGATCTACACGCCATCAAATACCTCCCACTCAAGCTTAAAGGACCAGCTCGGCATTGGCTCAACAGCTTGCCAGCAGAATCCATTGGTTGTTGGGAAGATCTAGAAGCTGCATTCCTCGACAACTTCCAGGGCACTTATGTGCAACCACCAGATGCCGATGACTTGAGCCACATAATTCAGCAACCAAAGGAATCAGCCAGGCAATTCTGGACACGGTTCCTAACCAAGAAAAATCAAATTGTCGACTGTCCGGATACAGAGGCCCTAGCAGCTTTCAAGCATAACATCCGTGACGAGTGGCTTGCCCGGCACCTTGTCCAGGAAAAGCCAAAATCTATGGCAGCCCTCACGACACTCATGACCCGCTTTTGCGCGGGAGAATACAACTGGCTGGCTCGCAGCAATAACATATCAAAGAGCCCTGGTACTTCGGATACCAAGGACAACAATGGCAGGTCACGTCGCAATAAACACAAGCGCCGCATTAACAGCGACGATACAGAGGATACAGCAGTCAATGCCGGATTCAGAGGCTCTAAGCCCGGTCAGCGGAAAAAGCCATTCAAAAGAAGCACTCCGGGACCGTGCAGTTCGGACCGTATACTCGATCTCTCATGCCAAATACATGGCACCCCTGACAAGCTAGCCAACCACACCAACAGGGATTGTTGGGTGTTCAAGCAGGCCGGCAAGTTAAATGCCGAAAACAAAGGCAAGGGGCTTCATCGCAACGAGGAGGAGGAGCCCCGACCGCCGAACAACGGAGGATAAAAGGGATTCCCCCCACAAGTGCGGACGGTGAACATGATATACGCAACCCACATCCCCAAGAGGGAGCGGAAGCATGCGCTAAGGGACGTATACGCGTTGGAGCCAGTCGCCCCAAAGTTCAACTCATGGTCCTCCTGTCCGATCACTTTCGATCGCAGGGACCATCCCACTAGCATCCGTCATGGCCGATTTGCCACATTGGTCTTAGACCCAATCATCGATGGATTTCACCTCACTCGAGTCCTTATGGACGGTGGCAGAAGCCTGAACCTGCTTTATCAGGACACAATGCGCAAAATGGGTGTGGATCCCTCAAGGATTTAACCCACAAAAACGACCTTTAAAGGCGTCATACCAGGTGTAGAAGCCCGTTGCACAGGCTTAGTCACACTAGAAGTGGTCTTTGGATTCCCGGGTAACTTCCGAAGCGAGGAGTTAATCTTCGATATAGTCCCGTTCCGCAGCGGCTATCACGCACTGCTCGGACGAACCGCATTCGCAAGATTCAATGCGGTGCCGCACTATGCATACCTCAAGCTCAAGATGCCAGGACCTCGGGGGGTCATCACAGTCAATGGAAACACAGAGCGCTCTCTCCGAACGGAGGAGCACACTGCAGCCCTCGCAGCAGAAGTACAAAGCAGCCTCTCAAGGCAATTCTCCAGTCCGGCGATCAAACGTCCGGACGCCGTCAAGCGCGCTCGGAGTAATATGCAACGAGACCGCCTGGCACATTCCGAGCAAGTGTAGCAATGCGGCCCCTACCCCAGCCCCAGCCAAATGGCAAAATATGTGCCACATGTACATAATTACGCATTAAAAATACCATGGGCATAGAGGGAGGGGCACGACTACGGCACGCCCCAAAACGCGGCTCAACCGCACTAGGGGCTTCCTACTTTGTTATTTTTTCTCACTTTCAGGACTCTACTCTCTGGAAGCCCTGTCCGGTAGTATAATTGCCAAACACACGACACAAGAACCAGGGGGCGGAAAGCTACGTCGTATCATGGAACTCCCAGGTGGTCTCTATAACGAGCAAAATACCTGCTTTAAATACCATTCCGTAGCTTGCCGCCGGATGGGACATGTCAAATAGTCTGATTTTTTGCTTATCGCACCACTTGTATCGTTCTGCTTTAATGCACCTTTTTGAATAAACAATGCATAGCTTCAGTCTATTATTGCATTCTCTATTCCTTCCCTTTTTATGTATATATGTTCATTCATGACATTTAGCACCCGTACACTTTGGTACGGCCAATACGCCAGGGGCTTAAGCACCCCATAATACGGCGTGAGAAGTCCGAACACTTTCACAAGTGCGGCACCCCGAACTTATAGCATTATATGCATCAGCTCCGAATCATGTCTTGGGTCAATAGTTGGGTTTGCCCAGCTCCCATGTTTTGGTGCCTTACGTTCCGCTATATCGGCTAAGGTAGCACTGGGAGAACTACTGCGATTGTGCCCCGCTCAGCTGGGCTAAGCACCTCACTAGAGAAAGCTAAAACTGACCGTCATGATAAGGCGAGAGCTGGTCGCTGTTCAAGAGGTTTCGAGTCCCTAAAGACTTATGCCGCTTAGGGCGAGGAGTCGGCTTTATCCGGCTTAGGCGTGTATAGCGCCCCGAACTGGGTCTTCCGAATACTAGGGGCTTCGCCAAAATTTAAAATTATAGAATTCTCTGGCTAAGTGAGAGTGATAAAGCATTACAGTCCGATTGCCTTGTTCGTTGCACTGAGCACCTCCCTCGAAGGACCCAAGAATGGGAAAAAGAGTGCTCAGGTTTACCCCGAACACCCCAGCACTCATGGCATGGGGGCAGAAACCGACGACTAGCCATCTCTCAGATTTAATAAACGGCCGCACAGAAGGTAAAATTTTAAATTCAAACAAGTGTTGCATAGCACATATGAAAAAGTTTTCAGCATACAGGATCACACGAGCGAGTTTACTCAAATATTACATCTTTGGAACATTCATCCGCCATAAGGCGAGCACCCTTCAAGACGCCCTCATAGTACATTTTAGGGTGGCGATGCTCCTTGCCCTGTGGCGGCCCATCCTTCACCAGCTTCTCAGCATCCATCTTGCCCCAGTGTACTTTAACACGGGCAAGCGCCCTGCGGGCGCCCTCGATGCAGACGGAGCGCTTGATGACCTCAAGCCAAGGACAGGAATGCACAAGCCGCCTCACCAGCCCGAAGTAGCTCCCTAGCATGGCCTCTCCAGGCCACAGCCGGACAATAAGACCCTTCATGGCCTGTTCGGCCGCCTTATGGAGCTCGACCAATTGCTTCAGCTGGTCGCTTAAGGGCACCAGGTGTTCGGCCTCAGTATACTGAGACCAGAACACCTTCTCCGTCGAGCTCCCCTCCTCGGCTCGGTAGTGCTTTGCAGCATCCGACACACTGCGGGGCAAATCTGTGAATGCTCCTGGAGAGCTCCGGACTCGGGTAAGTAACAAGTAATTTACTTTCACATGCTTGCTTTGCATAATGAATGCCTTACCCGCCGCTATCTTCTTCATCGCCTCAATTCCCTGGAGGGCCTTCTGGGCTTCGGCCTTAGCATGCTTGGCGCTCTCAAGGGCCGAGGCAAGCTCGGACTCTCGCATCTTCGAGTCAAGCTCCAAACTCTCATGCTTTTTCACGAGAGCCTGGAGCTCTTGCTGCACCTCAGCAACCCGCGCCTCTTGCTTCCCCCACTCAGTGTGCTCTGTGGCCACTTTGCCTTGGACACTGCTTGCTTCAGGGTCGCCACCTCGGTCGTGGCCCCTAGCACATTAATAACGATCCTATCATTTTCACAACTGCATCTTTTTTATATATACACATATAGACAAGGCATTACTTACCTTGGTTCTCCTCGAGCTGTTTCTTGGCAAGGCCGAGCTCTTTCTCGGACCGCTCGAGGTTCTGCTTCAGCGCATCAATCTCCACAGTCAGTGCGGCAGAGGTCAGCAGCAAAGCCTGCATACGCATATCGACATACTGGTATTAGACTCTTGCGAATATTATTTTGATACACTATTCAGCTTTTCTTTACAAACGCCAAACAGAGCATCAGGGGCTACTGTCTATGCGGTAATATTTTCATATATTTTAAATACATACCTCAAAGCCTGTTAGAAGGCTCGCACAGGCTTCAGTCAGTCCGCTCTTGGCGGACTGAACCCTCTGGATCACCGCACTCATAATAGTGCGGTGCTCCTCGTCGATGGAGGCACCGTTAAGCATCTCCAGCAAATTATCCGATGCCTCCGGTTGGACGGAGTTCACCGGCACGGTAGGCTTGCCCCTCTTAGTGGGGGGCTGCCTGCCGGAGTCCGGAACCACTGGAGGTTCCAGTGCGGTATTCCACCGAGGGCCAAACTTGGAGCCCTTGGGAGCCTTGCTCCCTTTGCGCGTGCAGTCCGGTAGGTTGCCTTGTGGCGCCTCTAGGACTACCTCCCCTTGGCTTGGTGTCCTTTGAGACAACACCTCGGCGTTTTCCGTAGGGAGAGGGGTGGAGGCGGTCGGAAGTGATCCTCCGCTGCTCATGGCCGACGGGTCCAAAGAACCGCTCGACGAGGAAACGTCGATACGGGCCCGGGATGGACTGCATAACCGTGTCCGGCGTTAGAAGAAGCTGTGCAATTAAACAGTGCCATGAGTTACTATGGTGTCTGAATACTTACGATCTCTCTAGGGGCTTGGCCCTGGGTGGCCACTCGTCTTCGCTGTCGGCGGCGGTGGCGGAGTAGTCCGGAGGGAGAGTTCTTCCCCTCTTGGACCCTCCGGCCTCCCCAGTTGGGGCGGCCTTCCTCTTCTTATCTTCCCCGGCTGGAGGGGAAGAACCTTTATCTGCCTCCTCCTCATTTCCACGGGAGGAGTGCGTCTCGGAGTCATCGGACGATGAGTCCGATAACACCTGGCGCCAGGCACTCTTTCGGGTTCCCGTAGCCTTCTTCTTGACCTTTTTCTCCGGCACCTCATAAGGAGCCGGAGTAAGCATCTCCATCAGGAGAGCGTCCGCAGGGTCTTCGGGTAGGGGGCTGGACAATCAATGTTCCCCGATGTCTCCACCCATTCCTGTTAAAGGCATGGAAGCTCAGATCCCGCACATAGTTAACCTATGAACAATGAATACCCTATAAAGAGATAAAATAGCTTACCTCGCTGGCTTGGCACTTCGTGCTGAATCCGCGATCCTCGGTAAGGGGAGGGGGAACCTCGGTGCCCTTAAATAGCACCTCCCAAGCTTCCTCATGTGTTGTGTCGAAGAGCTCGCTCAGAGTTTGGTGCTGGTCCAGGTCGAACTCCCACAAGTTGAACGACCGTTATTGACACGGGAGGATCCGGCGGATGAGCATGACCTATACTATGTTGACAAGCTTGAGCTTCTTGTTCACCATGTTTTGGATACAGGTTTGGAGTCCGGTCAACTCTCCTGGACTACCCCAGGGAAGGCCCTTCTCTTTCCAGGAGGTGAGCCAAGTGGGGATTCCAGATCGGAACTCGGGGGCCGCTGCCCATTTGGGGTCACGCGGCTCGGTGATGTAGAACCACCCGATTGCCACCCCTTTATGGTCTCCACGTAGGAGCCCTCGAGCCATGTGACATTGGGCATCTTGCCCACCATGGCGCCTCCGCACTACGCCTGCTGGCCGCCCACCACCTTCGGTTTAAAATTGAAGGTCTTCAGCCATAGGCCGAAGTGGGGCTTGATGCGGAGGAAGGCCTCGCACACGACGATGAACGCCGAGATGTTGAGGATGAAGTTCAGGGCCAGATCGTGGAAATCCAGGCCGTAGTAGAACATGAGTCCTCGGACAAATTAGTGGAGAGGGAATCCCAGTCCGCGAAGGAAATGGGTAAGGAACACTGCCCTCTCATGGGGCCTGGGGGTGGGGATGAGGTGCCATGCATCTAGGAGCCGATGTGCGATATCGTCGGGAAGGTATCCAGCTCCCCTCAGCTTCTTGATGTGTCCCTCCGTGACGGAGGAAACCATCCACTTACCTCCCGCTCTGAACATGGTTGGAGAAGGTTGAGGAAGAAAATGTGGACTTGGGTGCTGGAGCTCGAGTGTGCGAGAATGGATGAGCAAAGGAGGAAGAAGGCGTGGATGGAAAAAGGTGAATCCTTATCCCTTTATATGGGTGGATGAAACTATGCGTCCCCACCAGCCTGGTAAAACTCGCTTATCCCCCAAGCGTCGTAATTGATGGTGCGGTTGGGTTACCCACGTCCGTATTGATGAGAATTCCGCAATGAGGGGACACGATCTCTGCTCCGACAAGACGTGCCAAGGAAACCGCCTCGCAAAACGCGTCGAGGTTGGCTGTAAAAAAACGATTCGCATAAGGGCTTGGCTGTGGTGTGATCTCACATTACAGGATACATCAGCAGATTGGATTTGTGGAAATATTATTCTCTCTACTGCGGTATGTGGAACTTGTTTTGCAGAGCCGAACACGATCCTCGTGTTCAAAATCTTCTATGAAGTATTCGGAGGAGGAACCTGCCTTGCAATGCCGAAGACAATCTGCGCGCTGGACTCATCGTCATTGAAGCCTGGTTCAGGGGCTACTGAGGGAGTCCTGGATTAGGGGGTATCCAGACAGCCGGACTATAACCTTTGGCTGGACTGTTGGACTATGAAGATACAAGATTGAAGAATTCTTCCCGTGTCCGGATGGGACTCTCCTTGGCGTGAAAGGCAAGCTTGGCAATACGGATATGTAGATCTCCTTCTTTGTAACCGACTCTGTGTAACCCTAGCCCCCTCCGGTGTCTATATAAACCGGAGGGTTTAGTCCGTAGGACAGAACAACAATCATACCATAGGCTATCTTCTAGGGTTTAGCCTCTCTGATCTCGTGGTAGATCCACTCTTGTACTACCCATATCATCAATATTAATCAAGCAGGAGTAAGTTTTACCTCCATCAAGAGGGCCCGAACCTGGGTAAAAACACCGTGTCCCTTGTCTCATGTTACCATCCGCCTAGACGCACAGTTCGGGACCCCCTACCCGAGATCCGCCGGTTTTGACACCGACAACCATGTTCATGTAGGGATTACCGCGGTGTGCGGGAGAGTGGACCGCGTAAAAGATATGAGGATGGTGATGATGATGGTGATGTTGATGAAGACGATCACCGTGGCGATGATTCCCCTCCTGATGGTACTCCGGCGCCACCGGAAGAGAGGAGGAGAGGTCCTCCCCCTTGTTCTTCCTCCTCCATGGCCTCCGCCCTCTGGTCCTTGGCTTTCATGGTGATGATGGCCCCTCCGGGATGCTCCTCCATGGCCACTGGTGATGATGTCCCCCTCTGGCAGGGTGCCGGAGAGGGCCCCGATTGGTTTTTGGTGGCTACAGAGGCTTGCGGCCGCGGAACTTCTGATCTAATCTCCGTTCTGGAAGTTTTAGGGTACGAGAGTATATATGGGTGTAGGAGGTACGTCGGAGGAGCTTCGGGGGCCCCACGAGGCAGGGGGCGCGCCCTAGGGGGGCCCACCCTCGTGAGCACCTCCCTTATCTCCTGACGTAGGGTCCAAGTCCATCCAGTATCTTTCCTTCCAAAAATGACTTCTCCAGTTGATTTCATTCCATTTCGACTCCATTTGATATTCCTTTTCTTCGAACACTGAAATAGGCAAAAAACAGCAATTCTGGGTTGGGCCTCCGGTTAATAGGTTAGTCCCAAAAATAATATAAAAGTGGATAATAAAGCCCAATATTGCCCGAAACAGTAGATAATATAGCATGGAGCAATCAAAAATTATAGATACGTTGGAGATGTATCAGGCGTCCCCAAGCTTAATTCCTGCTCGTCCTCGAGTAGGTAAATGATAAAATATATAATTTTTGATGCGGAATGCTAGTAAGTGCTTAAGTTTGATCCATGACAATTCCAATCACTTTTTCTAGTATCATTACATATCATAACAATAGCTCATGTCATAAAACATTTCATGATCAAGTAACAAGCAAGTCACAAGTTTAATGTATGGATCATAAACTTTCTTGAAAACTAACAAACAATATTATCAGTCATCAAACAATTGCAATTCGTCGTATTTCCAGGAAGAGTCTATGTCAGAGCTTTGATTTAGCAAACTTCACATACTCAACTATCATTTAGTCTTTCACAATTGCTAACACTCACGCAATACTTGTGGTTATGGAGTTTTACTCGGACATAGAGAAAGATAGGGGCTTATAGTTTCGCCTCCCAACCTTTTACCTCAAGGGCAATGTCAACAATAATAACTCATGCCCCCTACATACAATTTTATATATATATATATATATATATATATATATATATATATATATATATATATATATATATATATATATATATATATATATATATGTCAGGTTCTTTCCAACATGCTGGGCATGCCAAAGGATAAAATGAAAAAGGAAAGGTGAAGATCAGCGTGACTCCTTCATAAGGTAGAAGATAATAATAAAAGATAGGCCCTTCGCAGAGGGAAGCAGAGGTTGCCATGCGCTTTTATGGTTGGATGCACAAAATCTCAATGCGAAAGAACGTCACTTTATATTGCCCCTTGTGATATGAACCTTTATTATGCAGTCCGTCGCTTTTATTACTTCCACATCACAAGATCGTATAAATATTATTTCTCCCACACCAATCAATCATACATATTTAGAGCAATTTTTATTGCTTTGCACCGATGAAAACTTACTTGAAGGATCTTACTCAATCCATAGGTAGATATGGTGGACTCTCATGGCAAAACTGGTTTAAGGATTTTGGAAGCACAAGTAGTATCTCTACTTGGTGCTGAGAATTTTGGCTAGCATGAGGGGGAAAGGCAAGCTCAACATGTTAGAGGATCCATGACAACATACTTTCTCTCAGATATAAGAAAACATAACTCATTACATTGTCTTCCTTGTCCAACATCAACTCTTTAGCATGTCATATTTTAATGAGTGCTCCCAATCATAAAAGATGTCCAGGATAGTATATTTATATGTGAAACCTCTCTTCCTTCAATATTCTTTCATGAATTGTTCAAGTGACCAATTCTACGTTTGCTAACTTTCAATAAGTTTACTACCTATACTTATTATGTGTGAAGTAATTACTCCCCATGTTATAAGCATATGAAACATATATAAATTCAGGTTTATGACATTCAATTTATTCAACCATTTACTAATACGATATTCTTGAAGCACATGAGTAAATGACAAACTACTCCAAAAAGATAAGAGTGAAGAACACTGAGTAGTCAAATAATTAACTAGCCATGGGAGGATTATTTTCATTCAATATTCCAGATCCAATTATTTTATTCAAACAGCAAGTAAAATCGAAAACACGCTCCAAGCAAAACACATATCATGTGATGAATAAAAAAATAGCTCCGAGTAAAGTATACCGATAGTTTTGAAGACGAAAGAGGGGATGCCTTCCGGGGCATCCCCAAGCTTAGGCGCTTGAGTCTTCCTTGAATATTACCTTGGGGTGCCTTGGGCATCCCCAAGCTTAGGGTTTTTCCACTCCTTATTCTCCTCATATCGATATCTCACCCAAAACTTGAAAACTTCAATCACACAAAACTTAACCAAACTTCGTGAGATAGATTAGTATGATAAAGAGCAAACCGTTCACTTTGGTCTTCACACAATGCCTGCTGTACCATATCATTTCTACAATTTATATTGAGGAATATAAGTCATAGAAACTAGAAAACAAGCAAACTATGCAATGAAAAAAGAATCTGTCAGAAACAGAACAGTCCGTAATGATCTGAACAATAACCATACTTCTGATACTCCAAAAATTATGAAATAAATTGGTGACGTGAGGAATTTGTCTATTAATCTTCTGCAAAAATAATAAACTCAAAAGCACTCTTCTGTAAAAAATGACATCTATTCTCGTGAGCGCAAAGTTTCTGTTTTTTACAGCAAGATCACATTAACTTTCACCCAAGTCTTCCCAAAGGTCTTACTTGGCACTTTATTGAAACAAAAGCTATAAAAGATGATTAATACAGTAGCGTAATAATGTAAACACACAAAAACAGTAAGGGTAAATATTGGGTTGTCTCCCAACAAGCTCTTTTCTTTAGTGCCTTTTAGCTAGGCATGATGATTTCAATGATGCTCACATAAAAGATAGGAATTGAAGCACAAAGAGAGCATCTTGAACAATATGACTAGCACATTTAAATCTAACACACTTCCTATTCCTAGGGATTTTGTGAGTACACACTTATGGGAACAAGAATCAACTAGCATAGGAAGGCAAAACAAGTATAACTTCAAAACTTTAAGCACATAGGGAGGAAACTTGATATTAATACAACTCCTACAAGCATGTATTCCTCCCTCATAATAATTTTTAGAGGCATCATGGATAGCAACTTTGTTCTCATACTCAATTGGAACCTCTTCCGAAATATTGGAATCATCACTAGCTAAAGTTGATACTCTTCCAAATCCACTTTCATAAATATCACATTAAGATTCAACATCTTCCAAAATAGTCGGATCACTAATTCCTAAAGTTGACACTCTTCCAAAGCCACTTTAAATTATAGTATTATTCATACTCCAAAAGATATAAGTGAAGTTCATGGAGCATTCTACAACTAACCAAATATCCGAGCTCAAAATGTATAAGTGAAGCACATGAAGCATTCTATAAAACCATACTCAAAAGATTTAAGTGAAGTACAAAGAGCAATTATATAAGATCATGCTTAAAAGATATAAGTGAAGCACATGAAGTATTCTATAAATTGATGAAGGGACATCTCATGCTAGCATGGTTCTTAAAGGAAAAACCAAAACACAAAGGACACAAATCATGTGAACTAGACAAAAACCAAGGTATACCGATATTTGTTGAAGAAGAAAGATGGGATGCCAACCGGGGCATCCCCAAGCTTAGATGCTTGAGTATCCTTTGAAATATTAACTTGGGGTGCCTTGGGCATCCCCAAGATTAAACTCTTGCCTCTCTTTATTCTTCTCATATTGATAGCTCCTCGACCTTTGGACACTTCATCCACACAAAACTTTAACAAAAACTTGTGAGATCCGTTAGTGTAATAAAGCAAATCACTACCTTTAGGTACTGTAATGAACTCATTATTTATTTATATTGGTGTTAAACCTACTTTATTCTAACTTCTATATGGTTTGTACCCTCCGATACTAGCCATAGATTCATCGAAATAAGCAAACAACACATGCAAAACAGAATCTGTTAAGAACAGAACAGTCCGTAGTAATCTGGAAGTTTGGAAAACTTATTTAACTCCTAAAATTATGAAATAAATTTGACAATTTGAAAAAATGTGTACATAAGTAATGTGCAAAAAGTTTCAGACCCATTTGGCTTTCCATTAAAAAATGTAAATTCACGCACTACAGCCAAAGTTTCTGTTTTTATTTTGCACAAAGCAAACAAGCAATCTAATCATCCTAAAACCAAAGCTTGGCACATTTATTTTTATAATACAATGAATATATACAGGGGATAATTATTTACAGAGGAACTTCCATGAAAAATTCTACATTGTTTCCGTTGAGCATGAACAGAAGTGCTCAAGGCCGACCCTCACTTCTTCAATGCAAAACCTTCCAATGACTTCTCTTTTTGAAAAACTTTTTAGGCATGAAAGGCAAGTAATTTTTTTGTATTTTCATTTTTATTTTTTTTTGTATGTTTCACTCACAACTAAACAGAAACAAAAAGGAAAAACAAAATCTACTTAGTGAAGAAAGCAAACAAGCACACACGAGAATATCAACCCCACGCTATTGCTCCCCAGCAACGGCGCCAGAAAAGAGCTTGATAATCCCCAAGTGCAAGGAATCATCGTAGGACTTTCCAAAGGTGGAAGTGAAAGTATGGAGTGTCAAACCCACAAGGAGATAAACGTAAGATCAATATTCTCTCAAGCCCTATCTGCCACTGATACGACTCTACGTGCACCGAACGTTTGCTTCCAACTAGCAACGAGAAATAAAACTACGTTGTGGGTATGAAGAGGATAACTTTGCATGGTAATGGAGAGCTAAAATATAGAAGTAGGTGCTGTTATCATAAAGTTAGAATATATTACTTAGTATTATAAATAGCGAGTGTGGAATAATGGTGGATCGGTGTGCGGAATTGTCCTAGGCAATTGTTAACAAAACCGGCAATCACTATTGCAGTTTCATATGAGGGAGAGGCATAAGCTAACATACTTTCTCTACTTGGATCACATGCACTTATGATTGGAACTCTAGCAAGCATCCGCAACTACTAAAGATCATTAAGGTAAAACCCAACCATAGCATTAAAGCATCAAGTCTTATTTATTCCCATACGCAACAATCCCTCTTACTCGGTTTTAAGCTTCTGTCACTCTAGCAACCCACTATAAGCGAATCATGAATGTATTGCAACACCCTACAGCGGGAATCCCTCACGCTTGCGCAACACGGAGGGCACCATAGGACAGCACCAAAGTAAAACATACAACTCATACCAATCTAGATCATCAATCAACCCGGAGACAAAAGTTATCTACTCAAAACATCATAGGATGGCAACACATCATTGGATCATAATATGTGGCATAAAGCACCATGTTCAAGTAGGGATTACAGCGGTGTGCGGGAGAGTGGACCGCGTAAAAGAGATGAGGATGGTTATGATGATGGTGACGTTGATGAAGACGATCACCGTGACGATGATTCCCCTCCCGATGGCACTCCGGCGCCACCGGAAGAGAGGAGAGGTCCTCCCCCTTGTGCTTCCTCCTCCATGGCCTCCACCCTCTGGTCCTTTGCCTTCATGATGATGATGGCCCCTCCGGGATACTCCTCCATGGCCACCGGTGATGATGACCCCCTCCGGCAGGGTGCCGGAGAGGGCCCTGATTAGTTTTTGGTGGCTACAGAGGCTTGCGACGGTGGAATTTCTGATCTAATCTCCGTTCTAGAAGTTTTAGGGTACGGGAGTATATATGGGTGCAGGAGGTACGTCGGAGGAGCTTCGGGGGCCCCACGAGGCAGGGGGCGCGCCCAAGGGGGGGCGCCCCCACCCTCGTGAGCACCTCCCTTATCTCCTAACGTAGGGTCCAACTCCATCCGGTAGCTTTCCTTCCGAAAATAACTTCTCTAGTTGATTTTGTTCCGTTTCGACTCCGTTTGATATTCCTTTTCTTCGAAATACTGAAATAGGCAAAAACAGCAATTCTGGGCTGGGCCTCCGGTTAATAGGTTAGTCCCAAATATAATATAAAATTGGATAATAAAGCCCAATATTGCCCGAAACAGTAGATAATATAGCATGGAGCAATCAAAAATTATAGATACGTTGGAGACGTATCAAAAACATACATCAAGTAGATCACGTGAATATCCCATTGTCACCACAGATAAGCACATGCAAGACATACATCAATTGTTCTCAAATACTTAAAGACTCAATCCGATAATATAACTTCAAAGGGAAAACTCAATCCATTACAAGAGAGTATGGGAGGAGAAACATCATAAGATCCAACTATAATAGCAAAGCTCGCGATACATCAAGATCGTGCCATATCAAGAACATGAGAGAGAGAGAGAGAGATCAAACACATAGCTACTGGTACATACCCTCAGCCCCGAGGGTGAACTACTCCCTCCTCGTCATGGAGAGCGTCGGGATGATGAAGACGGCCACCGGTGATGGATCCCCCCTCCGGCAGGGTGCCGGAACAGGGTCCCAATTGGTTTTTGGTGGATACAGAGGCTTGCGGCGGCGGAACTCCTGATCTAGGTTTGTTTTCGGGGGTTTCTGTATTTATAGGAATTTTTGGCGTCGGTCTCACGTCAGGGGGGTATCCGAGTCATCCACGAGGTAGGGGGCGCGCCCAGGGGGTAGGGCGTGCCCTCCACCCTTGTGGATGGCTCGGGACTCTTCTTGCCCAACTCTTTTACCCCGGGGGCTTCTTTTGGTCCATAAAAAATCCACAAAAATTGGCAGGTCAATTAGACTCCATTTGGTATTCCTTTTCTATAAAACTCAAAAACAAGGAAAAAAACAAAAACTGGCATTGGGCTCTAGGTTAATAGTTAGTCCCAAAAATCATATAAAATAGCATATAAATGTATATAAAACATCCTAGATGGATGATATAATAGCATGGAAATATAAAAAATTATAGATACGTTGGAGACGTATCAGGGCCGCATAGGAATAGGATAAGGTTGGCTTAGCAATAGCGCAAGGCATGGGCCAGCGCTACTGCTAATCCCGTTAGCTCTAGCGTGGGCATCACACAAAGGCACTACTACTAAGCCTGGCCCATCGTGCCCCTGAGGCTAACGATAGTAGCAGCGCGGGCTGCTTTCCAGGTGTTGTTGCTATCATGTAAGTGGTAGTGCAGGCCCGGCATCACACGCTGCTACTACGGCTAGCCCGTGGGGCACTTGTAGCGACCCGATCCCAATGGATTGAAGTCTCTGAGCTTAAGTGTCATCCCTGGATGGGTATGCTGACACACACAATACTCGAGGAATTATAACAGAGTTCAATCACACACTTTATTACATCAAGGTCCTCATAAAGAGTTTTTATTACAATAATATGGCTGAAGGCCATCTAAATAAATAACTGTGGAAGCTTCGAAGTTAAATGAGTCCATCAAACTCCACGGCAAAACTGAGTGCAGAACAACGACCTATCCTACCTTACTCTGCGTCTGAAAAATCTGCAACATGAAACGTTTCAGCCACAAAGGGTCAATACATTGAATGTATTGGCAAGTCACACCCAAAGTAAGAAAGCAGACCTATCATCTACATGCAAGTCTATAACAAGTGGATAGCTCTAAGGTTTATTTTGCATAAAGCTAATTTTGTCCTACTTCTACTCACTAGAGAAACTTTACTCCTTTACATTTTTATTAACCTATTGTTAAATTGGACCGCCTCCAACTTAACCCACCTATGAGAGCCTCTGAGGATCATAGGTTTCCAAATTGTTATTTCCATGAGAGCCCCCGGGGATCATGGTTTAATTAACACTACTGCAGGATGCTGCTAATGCGACACTACGATCAGAGACCGTTTGATGAAACTGTGTGCGATGCCATAATTGCAAATGATGGTGCAAAAAAACAGTCAAAAAAGGTGCAAAACGTTTCCGATGGAGGATGCATCAAACACGGTTCAGATTTTAGTTGGGTGTGCGATTCAGGGCATACGGTTCAGTTCAATTAACCGTTTTTGATGAGGAGGAACAAAAGAAACGGGCAGCCGGATGAAGGTGTGTGTGATGTACAGCACACGGTTCACTCAGATGAACTGTTTGTGATTAGGCAACACAAAAGAAACGGTCAGCCAGATGAAGGTGTGTGCAATATACGACATGCGGTTCACTCGGATAAACTGTTTGCGTTGAGACAAGAGAACAAAAATGGTTCAACTTAACAAGACGTGTGTCTTGTGCGATGGGATTGCATACAGAACAACATATATATATATATATATATATATATATATATATATATATATATATATATATAGATATATATATATATATATATATATATGTATGTATGTATGTATATATATAGGGTGGGTCTATTATGATAACACCCTTAAGACTCTTATTCTGCACACCGAAACGTCTTATTCTGCTAACACTCCGCAGCCCCCGACCAAAAAAACAACAACAGGTCAACCCCGGCCTCCCCAACTCCTCCCACGCCTCCCTCGCATCCATGCACCTTCTTCGTCCCCCCAATGCTGCCACTACACGATTCCGGTCCACCGCCCCCGGCCCGATCCACCTCCTGCCCTATCGGGCCGCGCTGCCCATCCGTCTTCTTCCACCTCAAGGCGACGGATCCGGGCCCCTGCACGGCCACGACGCGACATCCGGCGCGCGATGACCCGATCCATGGCGGCGTGCTAGGAGCTGGATCTCGATGGGGCGGCGGCCGTCCATGACGTAGCGACGGGGGTCGTGCTCCTCCTGGAGATCAGCCCGGCCGGCAGCGCTGCCAAACCTCCCCTGTCCCCGGATCCACACCGCCCCCAACGGGAATCAGGTGGACGCAATCCAGGTCGATCTGCTCCGCCCATGGATCCGGCATCTCCTGCCTCAGGGCATCTCCAGCCGTTGGCCCCCAAGGACGGGCAAAAAATCGCCCCCTGGGGGCGCACCGGCGCTAAACTGCGCACTGGGGGCGTGATGCCCCCCAGTCGCGGCGCCCATGGTTAGTCAAAAAAAATCAAAAACGGCGCAAACATGACTCAAATTTAACGCAAACATAAGAGAGTTCGTTCAAACTTAAACATATTTTACAAAAAAAGAAAAAAACTACCGCGGGCTACCCCCGCCGTTTCCCTCGCCGCCCGTCCACGTGGTTCTACATGCCAAGGAGGCTGTAGAACCGCGTGTAGTCACCGTCGTCGTCGTCATCGTCGTCGTCGTCGCCGCCGCCCCCGCCTACGCCCCGCCGTCCCTACTGCATCCCTCCCCCAGTTGGCACGGTGGGTTGGACTGTTAGGGGGCGTCGTCGTCGTCGTCGTTGTCGAGGACCATGATGCTGTGCTCGTCCTCGCGCCCACGCCTGCGGGCGGCGATATCCTCCAAGGCCCGGCATTGCCGTACCGTCTCCTCGCGGAGGTAGTCGTCCCGCGCCCACCGCAGGGCGTCCTCGTCGGAGAAGCCGCACCGGGCTATCTCCTTGTACTCCGCGGGGAGGCCGGGCTCCGGCTTGGGCTCGACGAGGACGAAGCGGCCGGTGGGGGAGGCGTTGTCGCCGATGCGGACGCCGGAGCAGCGGGTGCGCGTGCTGACAGGCGTGCCCTGGGGCTCCGGCTTGATGGGGCGGAGGTGGAGGCAGGGAGAACCGCCGGACGAGGAGGAGGACCCCCCGGTCTCCATGCGCCTCGGGGTCCAGGAGCTTCCCCGGCGGCGTGAGAAGGACGAGGGAGCGGGGTACTCAAGGAGCGGCGTGTTGCCGCCCTCAATGTACTCAAGGACGGCCTCCAACATGTGCCCGGGCACGCCCTACCACCGACGATGTCCGGTGGCATTGAGCCTGCCGGAGGGCACGACGCCGTTGGTGGCCTCGTCCTCGTGAAGATGGCGGCGGCCGAAGCCGTTCGCCGCCGCGCCGTCGCCTGGGAAGCGCTCGGCCATGGGTGCGATGAACTGGATACGGCGAGAGAGAGGAGAGGGGGAACGACGGCGGCGAGAGAACCTGAGATCACCGAGCTCGCTGGGGCGCGTCTTATATAGATCGAGGCACCGCACGTACGCGTGCCAGCCGTGTGTACGTGTGGCGGGCGAGGGACGGCGAGGGACGCGCGTCATCCGGCCTTCACTGCGCCGCCCCTGAAGCATCAATGGCGCGGGAAACGAGTCGATGAGGACGACGAAGGGCCAAGAAGAGAGCCGTGTCGCTGACGCGGCGGGCCCGCGGCATTTTCGCGCCAAAAAAGTTCGCCCGGCGCCGCCGGGCGCCCCCTAGCGCGCCGGGTTTGGCCTGGGTCCGCCGGCGCTGTTTTTGGCCCAGGCCGGCGAAAATCGGGCTCTTGGGGGCGCGACTGGGCCGATTTTTCAGCGCCGGCGCAAAAAAAACGCCTGGGGAGGCCTTCCTGGGGGCGCGGCTGGAGATGCCCTCACATCCGGCCGCTACGGGGTCGCCGCTCCTCCCAGTGCACTTGTCCACATCCTGCAGTCCACGGCGCGTGTGACGGACCACCTCGGGTTGATGGTGGACTCCGTCGACCATCAATGTAGCCATGCCGTGGTCCTGGGCATGGACAACGCCGGAGGGCATGCTTCTTCCCTATCGGATCCGGCCGGAGGTGGTGCCCCAAGCCCACCATTTTGCACGCAAAAAGTCAGTGTGATGGATGGGTTTTCTTCATCCTCTCCAGCAAGTTCTGCGGCGAGCAGCTGTGAACGCCCACTATCCTCCCCACGACGCAGTGCGGCACCGCGGCGCATGCAGTGCGACAAGGCGGCGCTTGCAGTACGGCGCTCACGGCCGTGCGTTAGGCGGTGCTTGGTCTCTGCTTTTGTCGATTTCTACCTCCATCATGAGGTTCAACGACAGGTTCCTGCGCACTCCACGCGTCCCGCTTGTTTGGAACTTGCGTGTAGTGCACTTGTGCGCTGCAATGCAGTGCGTGACGGGGGGCGCATGGTGGTGTTTGCACTTGTGCAGTGCGTGACGGGGGACGCTGCAGTGCAGTGCGTGACGGGAACGTCGCAGTGCAGCGCAGTGCGTGACGGGGGACACTGCAGTGCAGTGCGTGACGAAGGCCTTTGTGCAGTTTATGTCGTAGCTGGGCATCCTTCAGCGAGGCCTCCCTGCATCTCTCGATGTTTACTTCATCAATTGTTGTTGCGTTTTCAAAATTTATTTTGTGCAGTCCACAACAGTTCTGACAGTGGCTCGCGACGCGACACCAAGACTATGTGGCAAACGCTTGACGACGGTGTGCACTTCCCAGGTGCCGAGTGTGCGTTTCAAAAAAAATTCTCCTGCAAAAGATGTGCTCTGGTGCAGTCCATTGCTGATGTATCCCAGTGCAGTTTTCGTGATGGGTTCTACAAGCTTCCGCACTGCTTCTTTGCACCACTATGGAGGCAAAAACAAGATTGCAAACACATTATTGTGTAGAAGTAAACTTGTGGATTTTATGTGAACAATTTATGTATCAGCTCATTACCCCTCTGTATGAAGTGCAATTTGTTTCATGTGTTTTAAAATTCAGTCAACTAAATCAACCCCTGCAGTGCGTTTGGTACTCATATGTGGTTCACTTTTTGAGAGAGAAGGTGTTCACTTGCCCCCGACATGAAAGATCAAATTTTTTAGCAGAACAAAAAATGGTACAGTATTTTGCTTTGACATATACTGCTGTTCACTTGCCCTCGTCTCTGCGGTGCACTCTCGTTCATAACAAAAATTAAAAAAAGACAACAATAACTCTTCTGAGAAAATTTACGTCCGACAACAAGAATTCATGAAGTTCACTTGACTGTTTGATGCAGTGCGGTTTTCAGTCTCAAGCAGTGCGTTCATATGTCTGATGCAGTAAACACGGCGATTTTGGTGTCGCAAAAAACAGAGTGTCCGCATTTTTGTAAAATAAAAAATGCTCTTAAACCGTAAGGAATTAGAGATGGTGTTCTACATAGAAAAGTTGCGTCTCGTCGATATCTATCCAACGGCGTATACTTTGAATCATTTCGACCAGCGGTTTGTAAAAATTTCACGAAAAACAGCCGCTGCTCTCTCGTCGTCAGCCGCATGATTTTCAAAATTAACTGAAAACCGTAAGGAATCTTAAAAACATTTCAACATATGAAAGTTGCGCCTCGTCCGTAGCTTTCCAATGGCGTATCATATGCCTCATTTTGACAAACAGTTAGAAACCTGGAGCGAAAAAAGTAGCGAAAATTTTAATAAAATTGAAAAACAGAATTCCGCGATTTAGTAAATTTGAAATTGCTCTTAAATCATAACGAATTAGAGAAAATAATAAATATGAAAAAGATGCGACTCGATGATATCTTTCCAACGGTGTATCATTTGCTTCGTTCCGACGAACGGTGTACCAACTTGTGGAATAAGGCAAATGATACGCCGTTGGAAAGATATCGTCGAGGCGCATCTTTTTCATCTGTATTATTTTCTCTAATTCGTTACGGTTCAAGAGCAGTTTCGAATTTACTAAATCACGGAATTCTGTTTTTTGGAAATTTTTGCAATTTTCGGTACTTTTTTGCTCTAGTTTTTGAACCCTTTGTCGAAACAAGACGTGTAATACGTCGTTGGAAAGCTATGGACAAGGTGCAACTTCCATATGTAGAATTGGTTTTGAGATTCCTTACAGTTTTAAGTTAATTTTGAAAATCATGCGGCGGACGACGAGTGGCAGTAACCGTTTTTCGTGAAATTTTTACAAACCGGTTGTCGAAATGATTCAAATGATATGCCGTTGGAAAGATATCAACGAGACGCAACTTTTTCATGTAGAACACTCTCTCTAATTCCTTACAGTTTAAGAGCAGTTTTAAATTTACCGAAATGCGGACACTCTGTTTTTCGCGACACCCAAATCGACATGGGTACTTCATCTGACTGAAAACCGCACTGCATCGGACGAACAACCGCACTTCATTGGACAAACAAGTACACTACATGATTTCCTTTTTATGGGACATAATTTTTCCTAAATGAGGCGGAGTGCACTTCATGTGGAGTGTTGGTGAACCGCAATACTATGAAAAGTGAACCTCGAGACTACCGTAAACGGGCCGTACTGCATCAGACAGAAAACAACACTTATTTAGAATAAAAACCGCACTTCATTGAACAGACAAGTGCACTGCATGATTTCGTTTTTGTGGTACGTAAATTTTCTCAAACGAGGTGGAGTGCACTATTTCAGACTAAAAACCGCACTTCATCGGACAGACAAGTGCACTGCATGATTTATTTTTTGTGGGACATAAATTTTTTCAAACGAGATGGAGTGCACTTCACGTCGTGTGTTGGTGAACCGCAATACTATGAAAAGTGAACCTCGAGACTACCGTAAACGGGTCGCGACACTACCAAAAGTGAACCGCTTGAGCTTTTTCCAAACTCAATATTTTTTACGTGCATAGACCGGGCGAGTAGACCGCAGGCACTGAGCAAGTGAACCACATGTAACGAGAAGTGAGCTGCTTTCCGAGGTGTTTTTGTTTCGGATCACCAAGTGAACCACGAAGGAGTTTTATGGCGAACTTCGTGAGAGAAAAAAGTGAGCTTCAAAACATACATACCCATTCATTATTTTTACACAGCCATCCAGTACATAGCAGAATCCATGACGGAGTACCCAACTGTACTGCACTAGGAAAAGACTTGATTATGCAAAATTACCATCCATTTTTCTTACTACAAAATGAACTTCAAATGCACTAAGCAGTACCCTTTCTTTCTCCGAGTTTCTTATAAACAACAAAATGAACTTCAAATGAACAAGGACGTTCTCTTTCTTTTCTTTACTGAGTGCACTGCAAATGATTCCTATAAACAAATTATAAATGCGCGAGCTGCAAAATGACAAATGTCGGTGATGGTGTACTGCAATATGGTCACCATGTCTTTTTGTGGGCGACGGTGTACTACACTATGGTCACCATGTCTTGTGGGCTTCTGCTGCCACTGAACTTCCGACGCTAGCGAGCGCAAGGAGGATGAGCAGGAGAGCTACACTGGGTTCGCTGGATAGGATGACCAAACTACAGAACCTCACTTCAAAAAAAAAGAGCTGCAAGTCGCGCACCACTGAACTACACGGCACGCTCGCCCGCACAGTAGCTCATGCTCGTTGGAAAATTGACATCTTTCACGAGCTGGAGCCTAGAGGCACCCAAACTGGAACCGCACTGCACTGAAATGCAACCAAATTGTAGGTCCAAATTCTGAAAACGCAAAAAGTAAGCTTCTTGCCGCAGCGCACAACATTGCCCTTTTGCCTGAAACGGGTGTGCACTGCACTCGTTTCCTCTTTATTTTTGCTGGTCGTCTTTCTATCTGCATAAATAATGAAACTGGACTAAAAGAACAAACAACAACAGCATGCAGTGCACTTATCTTTTTGACTGTTCGCTGGCAGTGAAGCAGAAATAAGCAAACTAAACAGGAAACTCCAGCAGCAACTGAATCGCATGGGGCCATGGGGCTGCCGCGACCAGCACTAATACTTTCCTTTTAGTGACCTGCACCGAATAAAACTATAAAAGCGAACCTCTCAGTGAGGAAAAATAAATAACGAACCTCAAACAAGTAATAATGAATTGCCAACTCTTTTGATATGTTAAACCAAAAAACGGTGAATGCTTCTAAAGCCTTTTTCTGTACGTATGTGCAGCAGCATGTTTATCACAAAATTCAGTTTGATCTTTGTTTGGGAGAAGCATGGAGAGGGAACTCGTGCTAGGTAGCCACTGAACACCTTCAGGATCAAGATGGCCGCCTCCATGTCTCGCGCTTGGGAGCAGGCGCACGCCCATGCCTCGGAGAGCTCGCCGGCGACCACGGCGGTGACGAAAGCCCTCCGGCTGGTGTCGGTGACGCTGCTCCTGGCCGCAGGAGCTGCAAGAATAGAGAAAATTAATGAATGCAAAATGCCAACCAAGCCAGAGCTAGCGTTGGTTAAGGGCACTACAAAAAAAGACACATCCGTGACATTTTGGGCCGAACGAAATTTTTTCTGTCATACATATGACACTTCTATGACGATAATTGTGACAAAACCCGATATCATCTTAGATGTGGTGCGGTCCTACTTCTATGACAAAAAATCATGACATAAAATGGGCTTTTCGTCCTAGCGGGCCGGAGACGCAGCTGCATGACATTCTTTGGGCCATCCATGACGGAAAAAACCGTGGTAGAAGCGAGGGGGAGGAAAATTCCGGGGAGTTCCCGGTTACGGTGGGAAGTCGGGAGCCGAGCGATGCGCGTTTCTCTCGTACATGTACGCGCGTGTGTGTGAGGCGTTGGTTCTAACTGAACCCGAGCGAGGCGTTGGGCTCTAACTGAACCCGAGCGATTGCACTGCAGGCTACGCGTTACTGAACCCGAGTGATCGATGGCTGTTAACTGAACCCGATCGAGCGATTCCTTGGCTACTGCTGCTAACTGAAGCCGATCGATGGGATGAACAGTGAGCGTTGCGGGGGGTTTGGATGAACAGTGAGCGGTGGCGTTGCCTCTGGATGAACAAGGCCCCGTGGTGTGGTGGAGGGTTGGATGAACAGTAGACGGTGGAGGGGTGCCCGTGGAGGGGTGGATGAACAGGACCCCGTGGTGTGGAGGGCAGGATGAACAGTAGACGGTGGAGGGGTTCCCGTGGAGGGGTGGTTGAACAGGACCCCGTGGTGTGGAGGGCTGGATGAACAGTAGACGGTGGAGGGGTGGTTGAACAGTAGCCGGTGGAGTAGCGCGTGGTGGAGGCTGGAGGAGGTCGACGGTGGATGAACAGTAGCTCGTGGAGGCTGGAGGGGGTCTACGGTGGAGATGAATAGTATCCCGTGGAGTCCCGTTTTGCGGTACGCCACACCCCTCCCGATGAACAGGACCCCCTTTTCGACCGTAGCGCTCCAACACAAGTCCGTTTCCTCTGTTTTGCGGTACGCCACACCCCTCCCGATCAACAGGACCCCCGTTTCGACCGTAGGAGGTCCGTTTCCTTCGTTGTGCGGTACGCCACACCCCTCCCGATCAACAGGACCCCCGTTTCCACCGTAGGAGGTCCTTTTCCTCCGTTGTGCGGTATGCCACACCCCTCCCAATCAACAGGACCCCGTATCGACCGTAGGAGGTCCGTTTCCTCCGTTGTGCGGTACGCCAGGCCTCATTTCCATCGCCTCTTCCGTCCAAGCCCTCCCGATGAACACGACCACGCATTCCGTTCTGACCCATGAACACGACGATGACGCTGTTTCTCCGTTCCGACCCATCCATGTACACGAGCCCTCGCCGTACGTATGCGCGAGTAGGCGTTCGAGACCCCACCCGTATGTACACATACGTGGCCGTATTTTCTTTCTTGCACCCTGGCCGCCTCTACTACGACACGTGCGCGCCTCTACATACACCAGTATATATGTACGTACACGTTCGCGACCAGAATGACAATGCTACGTGCGCTTCAACCAGGTGGGTCCCGACTGTCAGGCACTTCCTTGCTTGCGAAGATGTAGCTGGTGGGTCCCAGCAGTCGGGGGGCGAATCGTTTTTTTCTCTCGGACGCACTTCCTTGCGTGCGAAGGTGTAGCTGGTGGGTCCCAGCAGTCAGGGGGAAACATTTTTTTGCGAAATACGGTGGCCCGTCTGGTGGGACCCTGCTGTCAGGTGGAGGAAACATTATTTTCCGCGTAATAAGGAGGCACTTCCTTGATGCGGCTGTGGACCCAGTTGTCAGCCTCTCCACGTACAGTCCACGTCCGATGGAAGTCATTCCTCCTAGGAAGGGTCGATGGGGAGCCGGGGAAGACGCGGTGGTGGAAGCCCGCGTGCGCGGAGAGAGAAGTATGAGGGTTCACTGGTTCGGCTGCAGTGTGAGGCTGCCGTTGCCGCAGGGCCTGGCCAGCGGTGGGAATAGTAGGGGGCGGTGAGGCCTCCGCGGCAGCACAGCCGGCCACGGGAGGCAGGAGCATGCGGCACAACCGGCGCTGCTTTGGGCGGCTGGAGCAAGAAGACCAGAGGTTGAAAAAGCACTACGGCCGTTGGATGGACATCTTACGGTCACAGGAGCTTCATATTGACTAAGTTGACAAAGCCCTTCGTCCCCTCAACTTAGTAGGCCCACAAGTCAGCCTCCCACCAAGGTGGGTCTCAGCTAGCCGGGGGAGTATTCATTTTTTTGTGCGTATTAAGGAGGCACTTCCGGTGGGTCCGAGCTGATAGCGGGGGGAACGTTTTTTTGCGAAATACGGTGGCCCGTCCGGTGGGTCCCAGCAGTCAGGGGGAAACGATTTTTTTCGCAAAATACTGGTGGCCTGTCCGGTGGGTCCCTGCTGTCAGGTGGAGGAATAATTATTTTCCGCGTAATAAGGAGGCACTTCCTTGCGGCTGTCGTGGACCCAGCTGTCAGCCTCTCCACGTACAATATTCTTCCGATGGAATTCAGTCGTTGGCCACATTGACCATGGCGCGCCGACAGCACCACCGCGGTGGACGATGGCAAGGCCTAGGAAGGGGACGACACGGAGCCGGGGAAGACGCGGCAGTGGATGCCCACGCGGAGAGGAGTACGAGGGTTCACTGGTTCGGCTGCGCTGCCGTCGTCGCAGAATAACAGGAGTGTGGGTGAGTGGAGTGGAGGGATGGCCTGGACAGCGGTGGGAGTAGTTGGGGGCGGTGAGGCCTCCGCGGCAGCACAGCCGACCATGGGAGGCAGGAGCAGGCGGCATGACCGGCGCTGGTTTGGGCGGCTGGAGCAAGAAGACCAGAGGTTGAAGAAGCACTACGGCCGTTGGATGGACATCGTACGGTCAGTCGAGCTAGAATCGTGCATATTGACTAAGTTGACAAAGCCCTTCGTCCCCGTCAACTTAGTAGGCCCACTATACTGGGTCCCAGCTAGCAGGGGGAGTATTCATTTTTTTTGTGCGTAATAAGGACGCATTTCCTTGCGTGCGGCCGTGGATCCAGCTGTCAGCCTCTCCACGTACAGTCCACTTCAGATGCATGTCGGTCGTTGACCACGTTGACCACGCCATGCCGAGAGCACCAGGGCGGTGGACGACGGCGAGGCCTAGGAAGGGAATGACACGGAGGCAGGGAAGACTCGAACGTTGTTTTTGTTTCCCACGCGGAGGGGAGTATGATTGTACGAGGGTTTACTGGTTCGTCTGCCGTCGCCGGAGAATAACAACAGGTATGGGTGAGTAGAGGGATGGCTAGCCTAGCTATGGGAGTACGGTGGGGTAGTGAGGCCTGCGCGGCGGCACAGCCGACCGCGGGGAGGAGGGAGCAGGCAGTCCCGCCGGTGCTTGTTTGAGCGGCTGGAGCAGGAAGAGCAGAGATTGAAGAAGCACGACGGTCGTTGGATGGACATCCAACAGTATACAGGCCATCTGTGGAAAGCCTCAAATCTGTGGAAAACAGCATACAGCCCATCTGCCATTATTTCCAATAATTTACAGCCCATTTGCTAATTCTTACGGGTTTTTTTGGATCCCATATTCTTTATGTTAGCATTACAGCCCATATTGTGGCCACGGTTAAAAAATTATACGAAATTTTGCATATGTCGGTGCAGTCTAAACTGTTTTTAATCCCGAAATTTCGAGTCACATTCAGACTGATTTTAAAAATAAATGTATATCAATATAAAATCCAATAAATTGTCCACGCATAAAAATCGACGCAATTTAAAATCTCGAAATGAAAAAAAGATATTTGAAAATAATTGCCGGTTTGATGTGTTTTAAACATGTACATCCCGTTTCTCATTACTGATAGGCCACTCTCCTCGTCTTGAAAGATTTGCAGCCCAACAGGCCTGATAAAGCGTCTTACTTGACAAATCACAAAAGAACTGGGCTAGCCATTTTCAGAAAGAAAAAAACTACTGGGCTGGTTTGTGGTAAACATAAAAGAAAAGGCTGTCTAGACAGGCCAGAGTGTCCCGCACAGCCCAGTTGCCACCCTGCTTCCGTCTCAAAAACAAATTAGATAAATGCCACTCCAATTATGGTGATTCATAAAAATGCCACTGCAATTTCCAAACTTTGAAAAATGCCACTGCAATTTTTGTAAACTTTGAAAAACGCCACTGCAGTTTGCAAACTTTGAAAAACGCCACTCCAGACTTCAAAAAATGCCACTAGAAATGGCATGAAATGGCATTTTTCAAAGTTTGGAAATTGCAGTGGCATTTCTCGGATACACCAGATTTGGAGTGGCATTTATCAAATTAACCCAAAACAAAAATAACTGGGCGAGCTGCTGGGTCCCTAGTGTCAGCCGCTCGTTGTGCAATTCTCTCGTTTATTGACTACGTTGACAATGGCATGGGACCCAGATGTCAGAAATCCACTAGGAGGAGCCACTTTTTCTATTGGCTTGAAATAAGGAGGCACTTGCTTGCGTACGAGCTTGTCAGTTTCTCCAGAGGTAGGCATTTTTATTCAAAAAACTGCCACTTCGCATCTTGCATCGCAAATAAAACTGCCAGGAGCACATTTGTAGGCTAGCTAGTGATCGATCAGTAACTTGTAAACACTGAGCGAACAGAAATAAGTAACTGTTAATGCATCTCAATGATTCACAGATCATATACAAATATGTAGATCCAAAAGCAAAGATCAGCCACTTCGGATCTTGCGTCGCAACTAAAACTAACTAGTACGATTCCTATACATAAGATCAACATGTTAATGCATCTCAATGAATCACAGATCATATACAAATATGTAGCTCCAAAAGCAAAGATCTAGAAAAAACATCTGTTCTTCCTACTAACATGGATGCTTCTATTGGCCAACATTCAGTACAGACTGAAGGACAAATTTGTTTGTGAAGTCTACAATTCCTCTTGCAAACATAAGTGGTTTCACCAACAGCTAGAACCATGAGAATGAACCATACATGATGGAGGAACATGCACTGCAATATGATTTGGTCTTCCCTCGATCACACTGCAAGACTATTTTCGGAATACAAACTTTAACTTAGGAAAAATGATGTCCATTGTATAATCAGACCAAAGCAATGAAGCACATAGTGTAGGCCAATAAATAGTACAGTACTACTTTTCTGCAGTCCATGAAGTGACTATCCAATCTTTCTGTGTCTATTTTCAAATGGCACTGCATGCAGTGACTATACTATTCTCTTGTGCAGTTCAACCAAAATTGCGGGCACTTTGTTGGTTTGCCAAATAGCAACGGGCAGACATCTTTGTCTGCACAAATATCAAGCAGCTAGTAAACATATACCACACCTTGTATTTTCGGTTTAAACATGTCTCTTCCACTTAGCATCTGTCATGTTCTGCACTGGACAATCTGATACAGTTATGTTTTGCCCTGGACAATTTCATACTGAATTGATTTGCTGGTTTAGAGCAGATATATAGCGCCTATTCTTCATCAGACCAAGGATATCCATGTTCGCAGTGATGGAAGAGGTGAAATCGATACAACCAAAATTGAGCATTCAATCATTGAATCATGTCCTGCACCTCCAATGTAGGTCCACCCTGCCAATAAATTCACATGCAAACCACTAGTGTTACTATCTAATGACAGTACAAAAAGAGTAGCAAGATAGTAGCAAACCATGTATCTTCGTAATGAACAGCTCATAGTGCCACCAATTGGATATAAAGGTTGGGAAAAAAACATGCTCCTAATGTTGAACCAGTTGGACTTTTTGTGCAGTTCCACTAAAACCGAGCATCCCTGTTTGCATAGATATTGAAAGTGTGATTACTCTAAAAGTGGCGCTAGTTGAAGCATAGACTCACAAATATAAGCATTCCAATTTCTTAATGGGAAAAGGTAGCAAGACTGTTTCTAACCACCTGTTTGAAGGAATAAATAAAGCAACAACGGCTGATGTCAGGAAGGCATACATACAGTAGTTTTTTCTGAAAATCTGAGCCGTTCCTAACCTTTCCTCTTTGTTTAAGCAAATATTGTACAGTTCTACTAAAATAAAATGCCATCACCGCCTTGACAATTCAGTGACACTGTACAAAAGGAAATGACTTAACATTACATCATGATGTCAGGTATGTAGTCGACAGGCATTAGAGACAAACATACAGACCTCCTCAAGAGAACAACCGGAGGAGGAGGTGCCCACTCTTGACCTTTCCTCTTGTCTTCATAATTGTATGTGCAGTTTAACCAAAATAAAATGACATCAATGCCTTGGCATTTTGGTGACACTTTACAAAAAAATTAATTATCTCATGAAAGTGAGGTATGTAATCTATAAGCATTAACAGTGCAAAAGTCTGACGGGAGTAACAAGTTTCATCGTTGGTATACTGGCTGTGCAACAGCATTAGAATGCCTTATAGCTGAAAAATCTTTAATACATCCACAATCAACAGCTAACCCTGAAATAATCCAGTGACATTAAATGGCATTGCTTAAATTTATGGGTGGCATTAGACTGAGAGCGGCATTAGTTAAATGTGGCATCACTTTAGCAGTAGCATTGCTTGACTTGACTGCTGGCTTATACTAACAAAAAAGTGGCAATAAGAGCATGGGAGGCACCAGTACGATGTACCTCCACGGACGCAGAGTGGTGAGGGAGGTATGGTTGCCCAGAGCAACAAATATCCAGGGAGCATATGTGGATTACGGTCCCATTTTTGTTCTCTTTAGCCACCTTTTTCCTATGCGAGGAAAACAAACTGATCGACCTGGTCATTATCTATTGTGTTGTCATGCCTTTCTACCCTTCTTCAACCAAGAGACACGAGACTCGTTCCTTAGCTACTGATTTTCCCCTTTTCAACCTAGATGCGGGTTCGATGCCTACTCTCTTGGATAGTACAGTCTCCCTTCCTTTCCTTATTCAACCCAGACATGGATTAGTCTGCATGAACTAGGGTTTCCTTTAATAGTGCAAATTATGGTTTTCGTCTGCGTGGCCAGCAGAGTAGAGGATAGAAAATTGGGAAGATGGTGGAGTGGAAAAAGATCCACATGCAACGACGTAGCAGATGGGGCAATAGAACAAGGTTATGGATCGAAAAGAGGTAGCATACCTGAGGGTCGGCGGGAAGTGGCTTCGCTCGTGGTCGTCGTCCTCCACACACACTACGGCAGCGAGCCTGGGGATGGAGGCCATCCCGCGCGGGCGCTAGGTCTGAGAGGATGGCCTTGTCATCAGTGCGTGACCTCGCTCGCCGACGACGAGTGCGTCAACGCTGCACGTCCTTCTCTTCCCCGGCAGATCTGTGACCACCGGTGAGGAAGGAGAGAGGGGCCGTCTTTTTTAGATCTGGAGAGAGGGTGGTAGTGTGAGAAGCAAGTAGGCAGCCCTTAGCAAGAAAGCGCTGAAGCTCCAGCCTATATATCTTTTTTATACTACTAGTACTGGAGGTGGGGTAGTGGTAGAGTAGTTTATATTTTCTCTGCGTACAGTACCAGTTAGTCGTGCTTCAAAACAGATCGGCACGCCATTAAAAAAATAAAGGTCGATAACTAATGCAGCACCTCGGGCCAACGCGGCCAGATCGCATTTTGCACGAGAAATTACACACCATGTTTCGTTGACATGTGGTCCCGTTCCAACATATCAGTGGGATGACGGCGAGTAGTAGGAGTATTTCTGAACGGACGTGTAGGCCGGGGCGCCTCTTCGTGAACCGTGGCAAACTCGTAACCGTCCACCGACTCTTCGCCTTTCCCTCTCGATTTGGAACTGTTGTCGCACGCTCTTCCTCTCCCTCCTCCATTTTCCTTCAGCCCTTCACCCTTTGTTCTGCCATTGTTCGATCGTCTTCTCCATGGAGGGAACAGGCCGGAAATGACCCCGTTATTCTTGCCCCTATCTGAAAGATGACGTGGTGGAGGAACTCATTGATCGGTGCGACGTCATCACCTCGGCTAGCATGGCAGGTTCGTTCAAGCCCATTCTCGACTCAACTAATAACATCATTGCAAGGCACCCAAGGGTCAAGGAGCGGTTTGATCTCCCCTATCTTCTTCGCCATGACCCTGATGACTGGCGCCGGGACGACGGAGGCCTCGCCTTGTGCAAGTTGATGCCGCTTGATAATGATACGTGTGATGTTAAGATGCCATCGCTTGAGGGCAAGGCTTGGGCGGGCTCAAATGGAGATTGGGTTGTTTACATTGGGTCCAACTGCAAGTCGGAACTTGTGAATGTGTACACTCGTCACCGGGTTCCACTTCCAAAAATCTCAGCACACTGCCCAGAGGTTGAGCACACCGGTAATGTACGCACGTTCAAATATGATCATGGTGACTGTCGTCTACGGAAGATAGCAATTTGTCGAGTTCCCGACCGCTCTTGGAATTACAAAAACTATGATGTTATTTCTATCTTCGACAAGCTTGTTGCCGTCCTTGATGGTTTCACTCGATGGATATTGCTCAAAAATCAGTTTCTGTGCACGAAGGAGTAATGTGATGCAATTCAATACGAGGGCCTTGTGTTTGCTGCCACCACTCGTGGCACTCTTTATGCATGGCATCCTCGTTGTTTTGGTATGTTTGTCTTCCACCGTAATTATAATTGGTTCATCCACATGCATGCGGGTTAGAAAGTTTCCCTTTACCAATTAACCTTCTTCTTGTGTTTCCAAGGTCCTGTGAACATCCCACCACCTATACTTGAAGATTTTTATAACCAAGGGGGAGATGACAATGGTGATGATCATGAGCATGAGGACGAGCAGCGCCGATATACTGTGTGGCGCCTGGCAACTAATTCCAATGGATAACCTCTTCTTGTGTGTATACAGCCCACTGATGATGTTACTGCTAAGGAAGCAGGTGTAGTCTCCCATGGTCGCACTCTCCGGACCTATTCCAACACCCGTTGCATGGTATTCGGGATGGATACTAGGGTGCTAGCGCCAACTCCTTCTCCCTGGCACAGAATAGATAGTCTTGGAGAAAACTCGCTCTTCCTTGGACAAAACTATCCGATGATCGTGAAAGACGATCCAACCGCTGTTGACACATTTATGAGAAGCAACTGTGTCTATACCTCGGACATTTGGGTGGTTCCCTACCCTGGTACTGATATAGTAGGCCGCTTCAGCCTGGATGATCAGTCCTGCGTTGATCTCTAGATCGACAACGGATGGACCGTCCCAGAGAATCACTTTTGGTTCAAAGCAAGCATTTAAAACGCCGCGGAATGGTTGAGTTGAAGTTCATTCCATGGCTTGTTATTTGTTGTGTGGTGAAAACTTTAGTATTTATAATGTATCCTCGTTGTCGATGTGGGTTGATGACCTATTGTTCTATGTAATAAAATGATATGCCTGTGATAAACTTACTATACTAAATTTATGAATGGCTTTCGAGTCGCTTATCTGAGTGAGTGGTGCGACGAGGCAAAAAAATATTTTCCTATACATAATTGTACGTGCATTGCAACAGGTTATCGGATGAGGCCAATCAACAATACTAGTACACTATTTGTACTAGCTTCACATGCTTCGCGCGTCGGGCGGGTGTTTTTACTGTAGCCATATGTTAATGTGTTCGTTGTACGTAACCAGCACCTCGAATCCTCGATATACTAGTAGTATAGTATATATTAGGAGTAAGTAGTAGGAGTAGTAGGGTGGCATGGGCCAGAACAAGCATTCACGTCCAGGAGTACGGCACACGCCACCACCACGACATCCATCTGACACCATATTATTTCTTGGAGTCCGTGCGAGAGCAATCTCTTGAACCTCGTCGTTTCTCTAACTTCAGCCATCGCGCGGTGGGCGAGGTGGGGGTTTGCCGATAGTCGGTTTCCTTAACTGCGATCCCACTTGTAAGGCCAACTCCAACGCCCGACCCCAAACGAACCTCCGTTTTGCACGAACTCCAATGATAATTTTGACTAGAAAAGCAAGACCAAAGAAAACAAGAACCACAAGAATACATTTTACTACTCCTGTAGTAAGTTGGATTAGTGCATTCTCGATGCATTCATTATTGATCTACGGAGGCTCGATCTAGCATGCTTCTTTCTTCTTCGAGTGTAAAGAAGTAGACGTTGCTTCCTCGCATCTAGCCTCATGTCTAGCCTCTATTCTATACTAGCTAAAAGTGATAGAACATCTACTAAATTGCGCTCTATCAATATATGGATGTACTCTTCTTCCCAATACAAAAACTTGCGTCCATTCTACTCCCTCCGTTGCACAATACTACATGCCTTCTATTTGTCAAAATATATATGTATCTAGACATGTCTTAGTATATAGCTAGGTACATCCATTCTACTCCCTCCGTTGCACAATAATACATGCCTTCTATTTGTCAAAATATATATGTATCTAGACATGTCTTAGTATATAGGTACATCCATTTTTGGACAAATGGAAGTCAAGTATTTTGGAACGGAGGGAGTACACAATAAAAATTTTAAGTTAGCACAACTAGTCTAATCCGAGAGCAGAACCGAAGATTTGGTCGGGTTCTTCCTCCTTTTGCCGACACGTGGGACATCCAGCATCCAGGTCGTGTCATGAAAGAAAATAGAGTGGTAGTTGAAGCCACGAGATGTGCATCTTGGGTTAAACTGTAAATAGAATCTTACTACACTTGAGTAACTCCAAAAGCGGCCACCGAAGATCTTTACTGGATTTGTTTTTCATCACCAGCACGTCGCAGTGAAAGATGTGCAGGTTCAGTGGGTCCTCTTGCGTTTTCACTGACATGTGGAGCCGCATGTGAGCAAACAGACAATGGGCTCCGCGTGTCCGCTGGCTGGCTGAGAAGAGAGATAGAGGAGGGCTGAGCACAGACTGCAGGAAATTTGTTCTACGTACCTTGATATAGGCTCGATATAGTGGGGTGGCATGGGCCATAACTAGCATTCACGTCTAGCAGTACGGCACACGCCACCCACACGAGTCCCATCCGACACCAATTTTCTTGGAGTCCGTGCTACATCCATCTCTTCTCCCTCCTGTCCTCTTTTATCAGCCATCGCGCGGTGGGCGGGGTGGGGGTTTGCCGATAGTCGGTTTGCTCAACTGCGGTCCCACTTGTAAGTGAAAATGCAACACCGCACGCATTCCCGCTTGAGCGGCGTGCCGGACCAACCGTGTGGGGGTGCGACGCGAACACGGCAGGCTTTTCCTTTTGAACTCGTAACTTGTAAAATTTGGTTCTGCTCCATGGCGCGATCGATAGATAGAAAATAACGATTTTGCCTAGAGTAATGAGAAGTTTGCTTCTGGCGCCGTTCATGCATGGAGTACATACGAAAATTATGAAGTTGATGCGAAAGGTAAGATAATTACTGTAGTATCATGTACTACTACATGGATTTGATGGAAGGATAAAAATACATACAGATCCATCAACGTTCAACGACATCCTCACGCCCTAGTGTGCCGGGTCACCAACCGACGTGTGAGGAGCAGCGGCGTTGGCAGCGAGCTCAACGTGCTTCTGAATAGTGCCGTCCAAGGTTGCCCTGCGCTCCAAGAAGGCCAGCGTCCTATCGTCCTCCTCTTGCATGTACTAGTCCTTGTGGACGATTTGCGCGTAGACGTGGGTGATTATGTCGATGGTGTCTTGCTGCGCCAGGCGCTGCGCGGCGAGCGCGACCTCGAGGTGGACATTCTCCGGCGCGACGGCGGGCAGTCGCAGGGCCACCAGTGCGTCGAAGAGGTTGTTACCATAGTGGCCGTTGAGGGTGGCGGGCATCGCAGAGCCTGGGCGCGTCGGCTGGAGGCTTACGTCAAAGTCGTCCGCAAGCTTCTTGACGATGGTGAACTTGTCGAGGAAACCGATCAGGACCTCATCGAACAAGGATACGAAGTTGTCGTCCAAGCTGCCCCTCGCCCTGGCGGACTCAAGCAATACTACCTGCCGGGACGCAGGCCGGCGTCGTGGACCATCTGGCACAGCCGGCTGATGCTTGCGCTCATCGCCTCCATGGGTCTAGTGTAGCTTCTAGTCAACTGATCTTGCGATTCGAGTGATGACTCAACCCTTGGTTAGCGTGCATAGGTGCGTAGGATTTCGTACTACTCCTCGGCCCTCTACTGCACCTGCCTTTGGCTGTATGATAGGTGGGCCAGCCACCCCCTGGGGCCACGTGTCATTCACCTCCTGACCCGTCTCTCACACGCACCCTGCTAGTGTATAGTATAGTGGTTTTCTTTTTCTCTCCATATCAACCATTTTATATTGCGTACATGTCATTCAAGAGTGAAATGATGGTTGTTTCTTCCGACTAACTTACTGTGTGATTTGACTGCTCCTTAGTAGCCCCTACACGTACTCCCCCTACATGTATGCAACAGTCACACGTACACATGGACGCAAAAACGCGCGCGACGCCCTAATGCATGCATGTCCGAGCACATGACGGAACACACATGGTGACGCTCAAGTGATCAACCTACACGTGCATGCACACACATACTCAGTCAGGGTGAGCTAGTGACCGTATGAACACCGGAAAATATATATATTGAGTGAAATGAGCGTATTATGAAGTCCACTGACCGTATTTTTACAAATATACAGTGACAGACAGTGTATTTATCTCGTTTGAAATTAAGCCATGTTAACCGGAGAGGAGGCATCATGGACTAGCATTACTTTGCTGTGTCCCGTCAACTTGCCGAACAAGGAGAAGGTTGCAGGACGGGAGAAGCTTGCGCGCGGTGGCTCGCAGGACAAGGAGAAACTTTTGACTAATGCAAGCTCTCCCTCGCTCAGGCAGTGGATGTGCAACAGTTAATTCGGTGTCAGATTGCTAGAAGCATACTACACTATACTACTAGGAACCGGATGGAGGAGCGTCTGCACTCTTATTATAATTTTAAAATGTGATAAAGCAATCTTCAACACATTTGGTTCTCTTTGAGGGTTCTCGCATGTGATAATGGAAGTTGATTGCATGGAACACTCGCCATAATTCTCGCTTAATTCTGGCTCATAACCTGTTACAAATAGTAGCGCTCAGTAATATTTCCTCTTTTTTTGTTATTCAGCATGTAAACAGGTCAGCAAACCTTGCGGCGCATCTTCGTGCGAACCGTGCTTGCTGCACTTTGAATGTGGCCGAGAGCTGGCTTGATGAAACACCTCGCTTCCTACTTTTTTTTCGGCTTCCTAGTGACCAGTGTCTTGGCTGGTCGTCCTAAGAATGCTTATATATGAATAAAGCTCTCTCATTTACTTGCAAAAAAGATTAAGCCATATTAACCGGAAAGGAGGGAGTATGGACTAGCACTACTTTTTGGTGTGTCCCGTCAACTCGCAGAAGGAGGAGAAGCTTGCAGGACAAGGTGAAGCTCGTTTACGCCTTTTGACTAATGCAACCTACCCTCGGTGGACATGCATCAGTCCATTCGGTGTCAGATTGTCAGAGGCATACACTGTAGTACCCAACATGCGGAGTACCATCATTGTTCGACTTCACGAAGGGGCGAAGTGCCAAGCGCAGTACTAGTACATGTACTTGGTTTTCCACCTTCATACTCCCGGGATTTAGATTAGGCGATGAGGAGCATCGATATGAGCTAAACTTCCAATCACAGCAACGGGACAAAGGAAAGCAAAATCAGCATTTAATCCCATGCCTTTTCATCTCTCCATGCAGGCCCACGTACTCCCTAATCAACGCATGCATGCAAAATCGTCTTCAATCTTTTCCCTAATCAATGCACAGCCGTAATGCATGCAGTGGTTTCCACAGGGAGGAGAACGAGGTAGCGGAGGGAAATGAGGAGGAAAGAGAGCACTCGTGAATGAGCCTAGGAGGGGATTGAGGAGAATTCAATGTTACACGCCTTATGGTTTTGGGAAAATATGGATTTCGTAAGGTGACTTACTCACCTAGACGGAGGGAGTACTACTCCACCCTCTGTCACAGTTTACAGGGCGCGCTTCATTATGATGCATTTCTCTCAATGCATTTCCACCACCAGAGAGACTTTAGACGCGTTTGGTTTAATGCTCAATTAATTAGGGCATGGTAACCGCAATCGAGTCCACAATTTTCTCTCCATGTACTGTACTACTATGGAGTGCATGCATGTGTGTACCCGGGGTGGAAGCACTGCATGCATGTGTGTACGCATTATTCCCTCTAGTAATAGACGCCGTGCTATAACTACCAATGCTATTTTTCAGGCCGATCGCTAGTCTCCTTGGTCCCACAGATTTTTTTTCTTTTTTTGAAGCGCGCTGTGTAAACAGTGACGGATGGAGTAGTATGAGCGGATTCAAAGAAGAGCGTATTGATGATTGCTTCTTCAGAGCAACTTACAGTGGGAAAGGTGGGGCTTATGATTTGATAGCTCATTACTCACTATTAATGCGGCGCAACGACCGGGCTGAGTCTCCCATGCGGTTGTGCACTACCCCCTCGGTTCTTAAATATACTCCGGAGTATTTGTCTTTCTAAAATATGTTGAAATCTCTGTTAAAACGAATAGAATATTTAGGAACGGAGGGAGTACACATATGAAGCAAAATGAGTGAATCTACACTCTAAAATATGCCCGTTTGAAATTTGTAAAAAGACAAATATTTAGGAATGAAGGAGTATAATTTCGTGCATGGCACATGGACCCGGATGATGAAGAAGCTTCTGGCAATGCTGTCAAGCTTCCATCATTTGTTTACATAATTGATCGTACTATACAAATAATTTTCCAGCGACATGAAATTGTACAATGGTGTGAGCTTTCAGCTTTTGTTTCGCGTGTCTTGCCATCGATGCTCTTTCGGAAACAATAAAAAACTAACTTCCTTGCTAATGCATGTCAATTATTAGCAGATCAGAGCTAATAATTACATCACAACTGAAAAGTTGTGAGAAGGTGTTAAATTAAAATTGATCCATGCTTTCATTGGCAGCAACGTCCCCCCAGCTCTGTCTAAATCAACAAGGCATGTTGGGAAAAAAGTAGCTGTCTGGAGCATGCAACATTCCGATCATTTTGTGTAGTTCCACTAAAATAGAGTTGAGCGTCCCTGTTCCAAAGATATCAAGTGTGACTACGATAATAGAGGACTGCTGATGAAACAATAAACACACAAATAGAAGCCGGTCACCTTTGCGGTCTCTCTTAAGACTAACTAGTTGGAGAAGATAAGGCTCGGAGTTGGATGAGGAGGATAGAGAAAAACCAATCTCCCTTTGTGCAGTCGCACTGAAATGTAGAGACGTTGCCCGTGTGACATTTTAGTACAACTGCACAAAACACTCTTAAGAAAAAAGTGATTTGTGCAGTTCACCAAAAGGTCGCAATAGCAACAAGGTGAAATGGATAGCCCTGTTTGCAAAAAAGAGGTAGAAAGGAAACAATTACTGGCGAGTAACAGTTGATGACACATGCGACGACAAAAAAGAAGCATATTCCTTGTCCTAAGGGAAGATAACAACACGGCTGTGTTTGTCTAAAACGGTGTGAGGTGAGGACGAGAATGCAATATGGAAAGTACGCCGGACGAGCTACGTTTTGGGCAAAGAACTATGGAAGATCCACATGCAGCGACGTGGGAAAACGGGCTGTGGAGCAAGGCCGGAGGGGATACCTGGAGGTCGTCGGGATGTAACTAGGTGAGCGGCAGCAGGCGGAATCTGCGAGCAGGTGGCATAGGCCCTGCCGCGCCGGAGCTTGGTCAGAGAGAACGGCGTGTACCGCAGCTCGGGACGTGCTGCCTCGGCGCCGTCGAACGGAGAAACGACGCACTTCCTTCCTTTCCCCCGACGGACGGGATGCGGCCGAATCAGTGACCAATGGTGAGAGAGAGAGAGAGGCCACCGCACTCCCTTTCCCACGGCGGACGGGATGCGGCCGGATCAGTGACCAACGGTGAGAGAGAGAGAGAGAGAGAGAGAGAGAGAGAGAGGCCACCGCACTCCCTTTCCCCCGGTGGACGGGATGCGGCTGGATTAGTGACCAATGGTGAGAGAGAGAGAGGCCACCGCACTCCCTTTCCCCCGGCGGACGGGATGCGGCCGGATCAGTGACCAACGGTGAGAGAGTGAGAGGCCACCGCACTCCCTTTCCCCCGGTGGACAGGATGCGGCCGGATCAGTGACCGACGGTGAGAGAGAGAGAGAGAGAGGCCACCGCACTCCCTTTCCCCCGGCGGATAGGATGCGGCCGGATCAGTAACCAACGATGAGAGAGAGAGAGGCCACCGGAGCCTTGTGTGAGATACTCTGAAGAGCGGACTACCTTTTCCTCCATAAAATTGTTTTATATTCTGTGTACGTGCCATTGAGTGCTATAACTTTATTTAAAAATAACGCGGCAATGCGTCAAGTCGAACTTTGTTTCGTGCACGCGTGGTACACGACCTCCCCAGGTAAACAACCGCTACAGGCATTCAAATTAGCACGTGGGCTGCCATTTCGTAAAGAAATGAGCTCCACTGTGTACCCCCGCGGGTGTGGCTGGGCACGAAGCATGAGTACGTGCACAATGCACCTATTCTGTTCTTGTATACGTACACCACCTACGTGGGGTTGTGTGAGAGAAATACAAACCTAGAGAGATATAGTGTGTGGGTTCTTGAGTGTTTTTGGGGGGGGGTCAATCAAAAAATTTAACATATGCAATGTGTGTGAAATAGAGTCCTGGATATAACATATATATAGAGGGGGCGATCCACGAGAAGAGAGTGGAGGTGTCTATAGAATCGAAGAGAGGGATGATGTGTGTGTGTGCGCGCGCGCGCGATCGATAAAGAGTGCCATCGAATTTGTGTGTGCCCACGTCAAAGATATAGAGTGGCTGGCCTACTGAAATGTGAGATGGGACATGTGCAGTTTGTCTCTGTGGCATGGATACCTACCTGCAGCGCTCGACTATCGGTGTGTGGTGGGGGAAGAGGGAGGCCCAATTAACTATAGAGGTACAATGGCTGGTATATGTGTGGAGGAGGAGAGAGGCCTACCTCATGTATTAAGGAGATCGATCTGCCTCACGTATTAAGGGGAATCGATCAGCATCCATGCATATGTGCAGGAGATTAATAAGGTTGGGAGAGAGACAGAGCTAGAGTGTTGGAGGGGGTTGTAGTGGAGTTGCTTCTAACAAATGGTGGCATAGGCTTGCTAGACAAACGGAGGGCACGCCCGCAATATCAATAAGAGAGGAGATGGCTGCTTGTTGTCTATGCACGTGCATGTGAGAGACGGGTTAGGAGGCATGCACGAATGATCAGGGGGACGATGTGGCTGTGGTAAGCAGACGTAACTACATAGGAAGATCAATCGCCCTTTGTAAGAGAAAGGAGAGACATAACTTGTGAGGTACATCGATTGATGGGGGGGTAGTTAAAGTCGATCTAGGTATATGTTGGGAGATCGATCGGTATACATGCATGTGTGTGTTAGAAGCAAATGAGGCACGAGGAGAAGGATAGAGAGAGAGGGATGCATGTAGGAGGTGGTACGAGAGGCATACTATATCAAGGGGGAGGAGTGTGCGAGTAGGAGAACGATGAAAAGAGTGGTGGGAGTGAGGCATGCATGGACAGTGACAAGAGAAGAGGGGAAGCTTGTGTTTGTGCTAGGCACACCTGGCTAGAGAGGCATATCGATTGATGTGTGCCGTAAAGAAGTAGCTGGGGGCCTACACACACCATGGGTGAATGACCTAAAGTGAATAGACGAATTTGCGCGATGGAGCTAGAAAATGCTGAGGGATGGTGAGAGGGATGCGGGCGTGTGCATGCACAAGAGAAAGTTAGCGCTAGCTACAAAGATAAGAGGGTTGTGTGGGTGTAAAATACGAATAGAGATCATATATACTTCATTATAAAAAGCGAATTTGGATATTTGAAAATTTTATCATAGTGTTTCAAACCGACGGATGTGTGAATATATATAACGGTGATAAACATGGTGTGGTTATAAACATGATATACTACATTTAATATATTTTATGTCTACTCTTATAAAAAAACGGAGTTGTTGATGATGGTGTGCCTGCCATCCTGCATTATAGGCCGTCTGATTTATATCTGGCGGATAGCAAGGAAACTTTGATGGTTGAAGTTGGCAACAATCATGATTGTAGATTCTTATTGAAATAGAGAAACAAATTCAAATTTAGTTCGAATTGCAGCGGTAGTATAGACATTTGGAATGCACTAAAATGTTGGTATGAGTAGGTTACATGCATTATACAGCAAGCGGAAAAATTTAATCGGACATAACATGGTTTCATACTCCCTCCTTCCATCTACATAGGGCGTAATGAGATTTTTAAGACTGCCTTTGACTATTGACAGGATTAATAGTACATGGCATGCACAATGTGAAAATTATATCATTGAAAGAACTTTTCACAGACGAATTTAATGGTGTGCTTTGTGTAAGTTGCATGTCATATATCATTGCTCTAATATTTGACCAAAAGTTAGCATCGAAAAACACATAAGGCCCTATATAGATGGAAGGAGGGAGTAGCTTTGAATATCATTTGTATAGTAAAACGGGGCAAGACTCTCTCTTTGTGTGGTGTGAATATATTTATTTTTTTTGTTTTCTTTTTGGTTGAGGGAAGTGCGAATTGATTTGGTACGTACAAGTACAATATTACGACACGTTAGGCTTGTCCCTAAAATTCAACCCACGTCTTGTTATATCCCGAAAATTCAAATATCGTGCTCCCAAAACTGGCGCCTTCACAACCCGCGCCTTGCTATCCCGAAATTACAACGCGCGCGAAAACTCCCTCCAGCTGCCAAATCCCGACACGCGAAATCCCCCTTCTAACACTGAGCTCAAAGCGCCGCTAGTACAAATCGGTGGGGGTACTTTTGTAACGCACCCTACATTTTGGACAAGCGCGTTCCTAAGTCATGCTTCACCCCCTCCCATCACCCCTTTTCGCCATTCGAAATCCCAGGCCGCCATAACCTCTCCGCTCCAGCCGCGAAACCCCACCCTCCTCCGTCTGCCACGTCACCGCTGCCCAGCGGGAGCCTCTTCCCCGACGACGTCGTCCACCGCAACAGCTCGACATCCCTCGTCCACCTCCCCGGATGAGGATCCGTCGTCCATCTCGCCGGTTCAGCCGCCCCGTCCTCCATCTCCAAGGAGCTGCTCCGACGATCGCCTCGTCTATCGCGGCTGCTCCATCCCCACAGCGCCGCCTTAACCTGCTCCACCGGAACCACAGCATCCTCACCGACTCCTCGGACGAAGCCGAGGCCTACTCGGCGCCACCAAAGAGGTTGTACACTCATCGCATCGCACCTTCTCCTTAACTCGACCTCCGGGCGCCGGTGGTGCTCCATCCCGCACCCCCATGGAGCGGCTACCTTGAAGCCGGTGCCGCGGGTGACATCTCCATGGCGGCTCTCCCCCAGTGCGAGGCCCCTTCGGCGGAGGCGTCCATACCAGCCGGATTTGCTGCTGCTGCTCCGGCTCCCGCTCGATCGCTCGCTCGCCCAGCTGCTGCTGCTGCTCTCCCCCTCGCTCGTGCTGCTGCTCTGCTCCGATTAAGCCACACTTCAGTCGACTGAATTGACTTTTGGGTCAGTCGATTTTCAGGGGTTGGGGGGGGCTCGCCGGAGTTAAGGAAGAACCACCCGCAGCGGGGACGGGGGCTCGCCGGAGAGGTACCCCACTATCTATCTTAGGGTTCAGGGTGGGGGGCCTAGAGGGCTGGCTGGGGCGGCGGTGGCGAGTTGTTTCGGGGCGGCGAGGCGGCGCTGGGGCCGGCGGTTCGGCCGGTGGTGGCTGGCGGCTCACGGGGGTGCAGGTTGAAGATGAACTGCAGGCCCTCCCTAAACTACATGTCAAGTGCCTCTCTGCTACCATTGCGTTCAGTTTTGACAGTAGCATTCTGATTCCACAGTAAATTTCAGTTTCGACAGTTAAGTTCAGAGTCAACAGTTTTTACCTCATCTGTTGTAGTCAGGTGGTTTTTGGTGATGTTAATTTTACATCCATTTTACATCATCTATTGGAAATGCTATTAGAATCCCACTTGAGATTGACGATGTATGTCTTGTGATGCTTCAGCCTTGACATCTTACGGCTCACCGGAGCTGCTCCAACGACAGAATGATCCATCACAACAGAGCAGTGCCCTAGACGCCGTCTACAAATTCCTCAGATCTTCCTCCACACCTCCGACAGCCACCTCTGCCTCAACTGCTTCAGCGACCAACCCAATGATGCTGAGGTCGACACGGCTACGGCAAAGAGGTTGTACACTTGTTGCATAACTTATTAATATACATTCACGTCGATCCATTAGGGCTATTTTGGTTCAAAGGAAAAACATCGATCCACTGGTTGTTACCATCACTCAAAATTTCTGCATGCTCTCCTTACATAATCTCACCATATTTTTTTTCGTATGCATGTCAGATATTGAAGACAGTCATGCTGAACATGTAGATAAAAAGAGAAGAGTTTTGCGCGGCAATACAATGTCATGCAGACATCGCTCCATGGTGGGTTCAATGGCAAACTGAAAGTGCAACTATCCCTAGGTGGTTTTGGTAATTCATAACAACATATAGCTCATTGAGCTAATGCTATTCCAAGACAATTATTTCAGGAAAGCTCAATGATTGACATGGCATGGATGGTGAAAGTGGAACCCTCAAAATGCTAAGGACAAAGGATTGGCTCAAGCTCAAAAGCTCAAGACTCTTCATTTTACATTTTAGTGATCCAAGATCACATTGAGTCCATAGGAAAAGCCAATACTATCAAGGAGGGATGAGGTGTTGCTTAATGAGCTTTTTGCTTCATGTGCTTAATGATATGCTCCAAAATCCTCAGCTACTTTCCCATATCCACATATGACCTAAACCCAAAGTCAAACTCGGACCTACCGATTCTTTCTATCCGGCGCCACCGAGTTTCACATGTCATAAGCCACTGCCAAAACCCTAGCAAATCGGTTCTACCGATAGGGATCTCGGTCTCACCGAGATGGGATTGCAATTTCTCTGTTTCCTTTTCGTAACTTTTCGGTCTCACCGAAAGAGCGGATCGGTCCCACCGAGATTGCAATGTAAACTCTCTGTTTCCCTTTTGTAACTTTTCGGTCTCACCGAAAGAGAAAATCGGTCCCACCGAGTTTACCTGACCAACTCTCTTGTTAGCTTATTAACAAATCGGTCTCACCGAGTTTGTGTAATCGGTCTCACCGAGATTACGTTATGCCCTAACCCTAACCGTATCGGTCCTACCGAGTTGCATGTCAGTCCCACCGAAAATCTCTAACGGTCACTAGGTTTACTATTTCGGTCCGACCGAGTTTGTTGATTCGGTCCCACTGAGATTGGTAAATTGTGTGTAACGGTTGGATTTTGTGTGGAGGCTATATATACCCCTCCACCACCTCTTCACTCGTGGAGAGAGCCATCAGGACACATCTACACTTCCAACTCATATGTTCTGAGAGAGAACCACCTACTCATGTGTTGAGACCAAGATATTCCATTCCTACCATATGAATCTTGATCTCTAGCCTTCCCCAAGTTGCTTTCCACTCAAATCTTCTTTCTACCAAATCCAAATCCTGTGAGAGAGAGTTGAGTGTTGGGGAGACTATCATTTGAAGCACAAGAGCAAGGAGTTCATCATCAACACACCATTTGTTACTTCTTGGAGAGTGGTGTCTCCTAGATTGGCTAGGTGTCACTTGGGAGCCTCCGACAAGATTGTGGAGTTGAACCAAGGAGTTTGTAAGGGCAAGGAGATCGCCTACTTCGTGAAGATCTACCGCTAGTGAGGCAAGTCCTTCATGGGCGATGGCCATGGTGGGATAGACAAGGTTGCTTCTTCGTGGACCCTTCGTGGGTGGAGCCCTCCGTGGACTCGCGCAACCATTACCCTTCGTGGGTTGAAGTCTCCATCAACGTGGATGTAGGATAGCACCACCTATCCGAACCACGGGAAAAACATCCGTGTCTCCAATAGCGTTCGAATTCTCCAAACCCTTCCCTTTACATTCTTGCAAGTTGCATGCTTTACTTTCCGCTGCCTATATACTCTTTTCATGCTTGCTTGAATTGTGTGATGATTGCTTGACTTGTCCTAAAGTTGCTAAAATCTGCCAAGAACTAAAATTGGGAAAAGGTTAAGTTTTTATTTGGTCAAGTAGTCTAATCACCCCCCTCTAGACATACTTCCGATCCTACAAGTGGTATCAGAGCATTGGTCTCCATTTGCTTTGATTTCCATAGCTTTTGGTGGTCGTAGGCTTGGTTTCACAACCTAGGAGAGTATGGCGTCTAGCGAGGGAAATTATCACCGTAGAGGTCCTTACTTTGATGGTACTAATTTTGCTAGTTGGAAGCATAAAATGAAAATGCATATTCTCGGTCATAACCCCGCCGTTTGGGCTATTGTGTGTGTTGGTTTGCAAGGTGACTTCTTTGATGGGAAAGAACCAAACCGTGAAGCTACCGCGGATGAGTTGAAGATGCTGCAATACAATGCTCAAGCTTGTGATATTCTCTTCAACGGATTGTGCCCCGAAGAATTCAACAAAATCAGCCGTCTTGAGAACGCAAAGGAAATTTGGGATACTTTGATTGATATGCACGAAGGTACCGACTCCGTCAAGGAATCCAAATTGGATGTGCTTCAAAGTCAACTTGACAAGTTCAAAATGAAGGATGGTGAAGGTGTCGCTGAAATGTACTCTAGGCTTGCTCTCATCACAAATGAGATTGCCGGCTTAGGGAGTGAAGAGATGACCGATAGATTCATCATCAAGAAGATCCTAAGAGCCTTGGATGGAAAATATGATACCGTGTGCACATTGATCCAAATGATGCCCAATTACAAAGATCTCAAGCCAACGGAGGTCATTGGAAGAATTGTTGCTCATGAGATGTCACTCAAGGATAAAGAGGAACTTCACAACAAATCAAGTGGTGCTTACAAAGCCTCATGTGAAGCCCCCACATCATCAAGTGAGAAACAAAACTTCAACGAAGAATTGAGCTTAATGGTGAAGAACTTCAACAAGTTCTAAAAGAGTAGAAGCAAAGATAGAAGCTCCAAGTCAAGGTCCTACAATGACAAAAGATCTTCTAGTCGAGAGCGAAACTGCTACAATTGTGGAAGACCCGGACACTATTCCAATGAGTGTACGGCTCCCTACAAAAGAAGAGAAGATTCTCCAAAAAGAAGAAGCAAAAGAGAAGAATCACCATCAAGAGAGAGAAGGAGTAGAGATGATCGTTATGAATGAAGATACTCACGGAGAAACAAGGATTCGGAAAGAAAAGAAAAGTCATCAAGGATCTACACAAAACAAAGACATCAAGCTCATGTTGGTGAATGGGTATCCGGCTCCGACTCCGACAACCACTCCGAGAGAAGTTATAACTCCGACTCCGAATATACTCAAGATGAAGGTGTTGCCGGTCTAGCACTTGTGTCAACCAACTCCTACGACATATTTGACTCACCAAATGAAGGAATTGGAAGATGCTTCATGGCCAAAGGTCCTAAGGTAACACACCCTGAGTATGTTGATTTTAATAGTGATGAAGATGACTTGTTAGGTGATGATGATTTACTTGTTGACAACTCTAGTGATGAATACTATGATGAAACATTAATTAATCATGCTAATCAAGATAAAACAAATGACAATGATAAGGAGAAAATTGAGGCTCTAACTAAAGAACTAAACACTCTTAAGTTAGCTCATGAAACTATCTTCGAAGATCATCGAGAACTTTTAAGAGCTCACGAGAAGTTACGCTTTGAAAAGCTCAATCTTGAGCAAGAGCATGAGTTTTTAAAGGAAATCAATGATGATCTCCGCAAGAAAAGTTCTTCTTACATTTCCAAGCGTTTACTCTTATCCACTTACATGCCTCAAGTCAAGTCTAGTAACAAGAACAAGAAAGATTCTTCCTCTAGTAGTAACAATGATCATGTTAAATCCAATGTTGTTGCTTCTAGTAGTTCTCTTGATTCCACTAATGATTCTCTTAGCCAAGTTACACTTGAGCAAGAAAATAGCTTATTGAAGGGAATCATAGAGAAAGGAGTGTACAAAAGCCTTGCTGGGAGTAAGCAATTCGAGGAAATTGTACGCAAGCAAGGAAGGCACCGGAACAATCAAGGTGTTGTTTTTGAACGAAAGTTCAATGCCAATGGAGTTGAGTGGGAAGAAGATCAACACCCCAAGACAAAGTTTGTTCCACAACAAGAGAAGTATGATCCTACTTCTTTCAAGGGGACATAAGCTCACGATGATCTTCCACCACAAGACTACAAGCAAAAAGGCAAGGACAAGCTTCAAGAGGAAATTGATACATTTGAAGAAGCTCCTAAGACCTTAGTCAAGTGGATTCCCAAGACTACTTCAAGTTCCAATTCATCAAGTACGACTACAACTCCAAGGATTCCCATCAAGATGGTGTGGATCCAAAAGAAGAAGAACTAGAGAGTTCTTGAGGGTGACTCCGCCAACATACTTTACTCTTATCATTTTGGCAAGAACAAGTGCAATCAACTTCCACATCTTGCACTAGTTCAAGGAGTCACAAACCCTCTTGTTGGTAAGTCAAGGGACAAGGTAACCTAAAAGTTTTCATGGACATCATCTTGTGTGTGCATCACTCTATGTCTATGGATATCCTTGTTTGTTCCTTGTGGGACTAACCCATGTAGGTATTGAAAGTGCAATTCACTCAAAAGGATAGCTCCAAGTGATCTACATCAACATTGAGCATCCACATCTTCAACATCTACATGAAGTCATCATCGGCAAAAACCAAGGTTAGTTCATCCCTCTTAGGGGGGATATCACATCTAGGGGGAGCTTTACTCTAAGACTTGAGCTAAAGCAACTCTAATGATGTGAACACAACAATGCTTTATGTAAAAGTGGTAACCCCACTTGAGCTTAAACGATGAGTATGACCTATGATCAAGTGTTCCCATTTGACTCCTAAGTCAATATACTCATATATAGATGACCTAGTCATCGCCAATTGCTTGATAGATGCTAGAATTGGTTGTGCATGCTTTGTCACATATTTCAATTGCCATTTTATTGTGTGAGCATGTTGGTTGCATATTTTACTCATTCGAGGACATCCACTTGTTGTTTTGATTGTTTGGCTTTATTTCTCTTTTGCCAAGTGGATGGACAAGAATGCATAAGAACCTCCACTAGCTATCTATGCTTTTCTCGTCTCAAACTCTATTCATGCTACATCACAAAATTGATCAAGTCAGATTCGAACCACTCTGTGTGAGGAGCACTCAGAGTCCCTGATTCTTCATAGACTTAAACTTCCAAAACCTCTTTGTGATTCTCGGTCTGACCGATACCCCACTTTCGGTCTTACCGAGATCATTAAGTTGATCTATGTTTTCGATCTCAGTGCAACCGATTTGAACCATTCGGTCACACCGAGTTGCAATAATTGTATACAGTTTTGCATATCGGTGCCACCGAGTTGTTCCACTCGGTCACACCGACAGGGTCGGGCTATATATAGACACGGGCAAAAATTTGGAAATTTCTCCGAACCCCTTCGCCCGCGCGATAGCTCGCTCTGCCAACGTGGTCTCCGGATCGTCTCCTCGCCGCCAGCCGCCTCCAGTCGCTGGTCTTCGTCGCCGTCAACGGAATTCAACCCCGCCGTTGCCGCCGTAGCAAGTCTCCGCCGAACTAGGGTATGGACTCGGTCTTTGTGCTATTCCCCAATCCGATTCCTAGCACATTGTGATCATATTGTTTCTAGCCATGTTTGAAACACTCCAATCCAGTCAATGCGATTCGTAGAATAGGTTTGATTCGAAATTTTAGGGTTAGGTTTCCACCGAACCATCTCGGACCCACCGAGTTGAAAAACTCGGTCCCACCGATTTGGCTCATGCCATTGCACAAGTGAGACTCGGTCTGACCGAGTATTGCTAATTGGTGTGACCGATTTTGGAACTCTGTGAAACCCGAGCAGTCTCGGTGCCACCAAACTGTGACTCGGTCTGACCGAGTTCACTAGTTTAGGTTCCAAAACTGCTTCGGTATCACCGAGTTTAAAAATTGGTAGATCCGAAATGATTTCTGTGGGAAATTAAAACTAAGATTTTGAATCATTCTTTTGCAAAAATCTCTGCATTTTGTGATGCTTATCCACTCTACCTCATCTATAAACTATTCACCGGGTCAGCAGTCAGCTTGTCCATCATGTCAGATCAGAGTGACAGCCAAAACATGTCATAACAGCCAGTGCACATGAGTGAGGGCACTAGTCCCTCCAGTTCATCAGATGAAGGTAGCAGGAGTACTCCCAGTAATTTGCCAAAAGCTGCCACCAGACAAAGGAAGAAAAGAACCTCAGAATCAGAGGATGAGGACTATGTGGCAGAAGAAGAAGCTACTTCCAAGAAAGTTGTGCTTAAGAAGGAGTATGGCTCAGCTGCAGCCATCAAGCCAAGGATGAAAATCAAAAGGTCAGCAGGCAGGCAGCCTATGCCAAAGGCTAGAGCCTCAACAAAGATTCCTGAGAGGCATGCACTCAAAGAGCCAGTTGCTGCTGAAGGGAAGAAGGAAAGGAAAAGAGGTAGATGGTGCAAGAAAGTTGATCCCATGGCTGAATTTGAACAACATTCTTCTGATGAGGAAGAAGAAGAAGAGGTTGTTGCACCAACACCTAAGGCACCCAAGCTAATGGATGATGCAATCAAATCAGGGGCTACGGCATCCAAGCCCAAGGAAGCACCCAAGACTGCATCAAAGGCCAAGACAGCTCCAAAGAGGAATACAAGGAGCATCCCAGCTGCTGAGAAGAACAAGGCCCCAGTGCCTGACACTGTAGAAGAAGAGGAAGGCCAAGTTGTCAGAAAGCTGAAGCCCAAGATCCCAGACCACAGTGATGCTCATCATGTGGCTGAGGATATGAAGATCAGAACAGACTCAGGGCTGAGAAAGTGGAGAGCAGAAGATCCATATGCTACCAGGAGGAGAACTGCTGTTGACTACAGGTTCCACACTAAGGAATAGCAGGTCTTCTATGAGACAGTCTTATTGGATAAGAAGCCCATTGTTTGTGACATGAGATGGGTCGACTGGGAATACATCAAGGACAATGAAGAGCACTATCCTGGAGTGCAAGACAGCTTCAAGGCTTGTGGAGTAGCTGACTTTGTTGGGCAGAAGCTCACAAAGTGGAATAAAGAGCTGATCATGCAATTCTACTCCACAGCACACTTTTATCCAGATGGAAGAATTGTATGGATGTCTGAAGGTACAAGGTACCAATCAACAATTGCTGAGTGGGCACAGCTCATCAATGCCCCAGAGGAGCATGAGGATGACCTAGATATTTATGCCAAGAAGAAGATGGACCACAACTCTATGTCCAACATGTACAAGGAGATCCCAAACAAGGCACTTGACACTTTCAAGTTTGGATCAGTACATTATCTTCTGTCAAGATTGCCAACCATCAATTAGATACTGAGGCACACCTTGTTGCCCAAGTCAGGTGATCACAAGATGATCAGTGGCCATGCAATCAACTTACTTCATATCTTTGATATACCACAGAAATTCAAAGTCATGAGCCTCATGGTAGAAACAATCAAGAGGACTGCAGCAGACCAGAAGAGGAGCTGTGGATATGCCCCTCAGATCCAGGAGCTGATTAACTCCAAGAGCACAGGCATATACCTCTTGGACAAGGAACATTTGCCTATTCATCCAGACTTTGAGGACAATCAAGGTGTGATGAACAAGGATGAGCCATCTTCAGCCCATGCACAAGCATAGAAGGAGAAGGCAAGGACGGAGAAAGCTGCAAAGATGCCAACTCAAGAGGAGGCATCTGAATATTTCTTGAAAACCAAGCAAGAGCAGCTCAGTTACTTGATTGCATCCACCCTGAGGATAGAGAAAGGACTGGCCACCCTCACTCAGAATCAGGAGAGCTTAGAGAGGATCGTAGAACAAAAGTTCTATGACTTGGATGTCAAAGTGACAGAAATCCAGTCTGCAGTGGAGCAACTTCAAGATGACATGCAGGAGAGGAAAGGGAAGACTACCACTAATGTATTTGCCAGAGTGCCACGAGCCCAGAGGTCGTCTGCAATGCCAGTTCCTGACACAAGAGCCACCACCTCAGCTCCAGCCATAGCACCAGCCCAACCAGCTCCAGGATCTACTTCAGCTCCAGCTGCAACCACGTCTACAGAAGCCTTCGTCCTTGGAGTGATCCAGACTCCACCACCACCAGAAGATCAAGCCTGAGTGTCGATCTAGCACTATGCATTTTCTAGGAACTTTTTGGTAACTTGTTGCCAAAGGGGGAGAAAAATGTATAAAGCATAGGCTTCGAGAGAGAGTGTGTTGCTTTTATTCTCTCTTGCTTTATTTGGTGGTTTTTCATACTTTGTTTGCTTTTGGTCGAGATACTTTGATATGCTTGTGAGACATTGATGATCATGTGTTTGATCATAAGCTACACTTATGCATGCTTGATATATCTTATCTATCTTATGTGATCATTCACTTTTCTTGGTGATGAGTGCATGTATTTCATTCTTATCATTTTGAGCGCTCCACCAAGATGTATGTGACATGGAAGAGTAACCCATGATTCTAACTCTTTGTGCATTTGCAGTCCAAGGCAAATTTTAAATATGCACAAATTTAGGGGGAGCTCTTACTTATCACATACTTCTCAAAGCGACGATATAATTCATTCTTATTATCATTTGTCGAAGCTTTGATCTATATGTTGTCATCAATTACCAAAAAGGGGGAGATTGAAAGTGCAACTATCCCTAGGTGGTTTTGGTAATTCATAACAACATATAGCTCATTGAGCTAATGCTATTCCAAGACAATTATTTCAGGAAAGCTCAATGATTGGCATGGCATGGATGGTGAAAGTGGAACCCTCAAAATGCTAAGGACAAAGGATTGGCTCAAGCTCAAAAGCTCAAGACTCTTCATTTTACATTTTAGTGATCCAAGATCACACTGAGTCCATAGGAAAAGCCAATACTATCAAGGAGGGATGAGGTGTTGCTTAATGAGCTTTTTGCTTCATGTGCTTAATAATATGCTCCAAAATCCTCAGCTACTTTCCCATATCCACATATGACCTAAACCCAAAGTCAAACTCAGACCTACCGATTCTTTCTATCCGGCGCCACCTCTTTTTTCCCACTATCTATTGCATCTGTCTCTCATACAATGTCTGTACATTCAACTATGTTTCCTATTTATCAGCCATTTGAATTGGATCGGGTGATGCCAGTATCTAGCGGACTAAAAACACGGTCTTCAAATAAAACAGTGCTACCTCTTGGTGGAGATAGCACCCCGGTTGTACATGCACAAGAACCAGCCGTACCACACATAACCCAAACTCTCGCGGATTGTACCCCTACTACGATGGACACAGAACCACCTTCACCCAATCTAACCCCAACCCCAGCCGATAGTAACCCAGTTCCTGTTGACACAACACCATCTCCACCACAGAGCTCCCAAACAAGAGCAGTTAGTAAGGCTGCTCCAGTGCCCAAAGGGCTAGTACTATCATGGCAAACCCCAACTCCACCAGTTAGTACGCCTATTCCTGTGGAGGAAGCACAGCCAGCTAGTGGTAGTTTAGCATCTATCGCATTTGATGTTGTTAAATCATATGTGTGTATCTTCCCATCTTGGAAATATTATACTGAAGATGAAGGAAAATGCCAGTTGCAGGTGTTTGTCCAGGATTTATGTGTAAGTAATGTTATTCATGGCAATTACTTTGCTTTGTCCCATACATCCTACCTCCATGATGGTTATAATATAGCAAATTTTCCCATTTTTCTCTATAGAGAAGGACCGATTTGGAAACTCAGGATGAGGTAACATGTGCTAATACCTCTGCTATCTTCAAGAATGCTTGGTGGCAGTATCGGAATTACCTGAAGAAAACGTACTTCACCGGCAAAGAAACTCATCAAATTCCCTTACGTTCTCCTGAGACACATTTACTGGACGATGACTGGGAACGCCTTGTTCTGTACTAGTCCCGAACCAAGAATGTGGTAAGGTCTATGAGCTCATTTTCTATTTTTAAGTATTATATTCTTGCGTCTTACTATACTCTATTCATGTAGAACAAGTGCCTAAACCTGAAGAACAACTGTTCTAATTTAAGATTCTATTGCTACCATAGGACATAGATATATGTTTGTTTGATGCTTTTATTATGTACTAGTACTTGGCAATAGAAGACTTGGTAGTTTAATCCTGTCCACCTTACTAATGAACTGGTTCACCGAAATGAGTTTCATATACTAGTACATGCTAAACTTGTTATGTGTCTGCTTGTTTCGTCTTTTAGAATGCTGACAGAATATTGGGGAAGAGTGCCTTCTTAAGCAACGGTAAAGGAAGTAATGCAGATAAGGTTCAGGATAGTGACACATCCTGTCTTGGTTTAGTGTTCTAGTTACTGGCCACTACCGCTTGCACAAGCTATTCAAATTCACTGTCTGAATCAGTTCGGTTTGTTGAAAAATGTTCCCTATGCTTCAGCCATAGGCTCTATCATGTATGCAATGCTGTGTACCAGACCTGATGTGTGCCTTGCTGTAAGTTTAGCAGGCAGGTACCAAAGTAATCCAGGAGTGGATCACTGGACAGCGGTCAAGAACATCCTTAAGTACTTGAGAAGGACTAAGGATATGTTTCTCATTTATGGAGGTGACAAAGAGCTCGTCATAAACGGTTACGTCGATGCAAGCTTTGACACTGATCCGGACGATTCTAAATCGCAAACCGGATACGTATTTACATTGAACGGTGGAGCTGTCAGTTGGTGCAGTTCTAAACAAAGCGTCATGGCGGGATCTACATGTGAAGCTGAGTACATAGCCGCTTCGGAAGCAGCTAATGAAGGAGTCTGGATGAAGGAGTTCATATCCGATCTAGGTGTTGTACCTAGCGTATCGGGTCCAATGAAAATCTTTTGTGACAATACTGGTGCAATTGCCTTGGCAAAGGAATCCAGATTTCACAAAAGAACCAAACACATCAAAAGACACTTCAACTCCATCCGGGATTTGGTCCAGGTGGGAGACATAGAGATATGCAAGATACATACGGATCTGAATGTTGCAGACCCGTTGACTAAGCCTCTTCCACGAGCAAAACATGATCAGCACCAAGACTCCATGGGTGTTAGAATCATTACTTTGTAATCTAGATTATTGACTCTAGTGCAAGTGGGAGACTGAAGGAAATATGCCCTAGAGGCAATAATAAAGTTATTATTTATTTCCTTATATCATGATAAATGTTTATTATTCATGCTAGAATTGTATTAACTGGAAACATAATACATGTGTGAATACATAGACAAACAGAGTGTCACTAGTATGCCTCTACTTGACTAGCTCATTAATCAAAGATGGTTATGTTTCCTATCCATGAACAAAGAGTTGTTATTTGATTAACGAGATCACATCATTAGTTGAATGATCTGATTGACATGACCCATTCCATTGGCATAGCACCCGATCGTTTAGTATGTTGCTATTGCTTTTATCCATGACTTATACATGTTCCTTTAACTATGAGATTATGCAACTCCCGTTTACCGTAGGAACACTTTGTGTGCTACCAAACGTCACAACGTAACTGGGTGATTATAAAGGTGCTCTACAGGTGTCTCCGAAGGTACATATTGGGTTGGCGTATTTCGAGATTAGGATTTGTCACTCCGATTGTCGGAGAGGTATCTCAGGGCCTTCTCGGTAATGCACATCACATAAAGCCTTGCAAGCATTGCAACCAATGAGTTAGTTGCGAGATGATGTATTACGGAACGAGTAAAGAGACTTGCCAGTAACGAGATTGAACTAGGTATTGGATACCGACGATCGAATCTCGGGCAAGTAACATACCGATGACAAAGGGAACAACGTATGTTGTTATGCGGTCTGACCGATAAAGATCTTCGTAGAATATGTAGGAGCCAATATGGGCATCCAGGTCCCGCTATTGGTTATTGACCGGAGACGTGTCTCGGTCATGTCTACATTGTTCTCGAACCGTAGGGTCCGCACGCTTAACGTTACGATGACAGTTATTATGAGTTTATGCATTTTGATGTACCGAAGGAGTTCGGAGTCCCGGATGTGATCACGGACATGACGAGGAGTCTCGAAATGGTCGAGACGTAAAGAATGATATATTGGAAGCCTATGTTTGGACATCGGATGCATTCCAGGTGAAATCAGGATTTTACCGGAATACCGGGAGGGTTACCGGAACCCCCCGGGAGCATAATGGGCCAACATGGGCCTTGGAGGAGAGGTGAGAGGGCTGCCCTCATGGGCTGTGCGCCTCCCCCCTTCCCTAGGACTAGGGGAGGTGGGCGCCCCCTCTCTCTCTCTCCCCCTTGGAGAATCCTAGTCCAACTAGGATTGGGGGGGGGGGATCCTACTCCCAGAGGGAGTAGGACTCTCCTGGCGCGCCAGGCTTGGCCGGCCAGCCCCTCCCCCTTGGCTCCTTTATATACGGGGGCAGGGGGCACCCCAAAGACACAAGTTGATCTACGGATCGTTCCTTAGCCGTGTGCGGTGCCCCCTTCCACCAAATTCCACCTCGGTAATATCGTTGCAGTGCTTAGGCGAAGCCCTGCGCCGGTAACACATCAAGATCGTCACCACGCCGTCGTGCTGACGGAACTCTTCCCCGACGCTTTGCTGGATCGGAGCCCGGGGATCGTCATCGAGCTGAACGTGTGCCAAGAACTCGGAGGTGCCGGAGTAACGGTGTTGTGATCGGTTGGATCGCGAGGAGAACGTACGACTACTTCCTCTACGTTGTGTCAACTCTTCCGCTTCGGTCTACGAGGGTACGTAGACAACACTCTCCCCTCTCGTTGCTATGCATCACCATGATCTTGCGTGTGCGTAGGAAATTTTTTGAAATTACTGCGTTCCCCAACAGTGGCATCCGAGCCTAGGTTTTTATGGTATGATGTTATTTGCACGAGTAGAACACAAGTGAGTTGTGGACGATACAAGTCATACTGCCTACCACCATGTCATACTTTGGTTCGGCGGTATTGTTGGATGAGACGATCCGGACCAACCTTACGCGTACTCTTACGCGAGACCGGTTCCCTCGACGTGCTTTGCACATAGATGGCTTGCGGAAGACTGTCTCTCCAACTTTAGTTGAACCGAGTGTGGCTACGCCCGGTCCTTGAGAAGGTTAAAACGGAGTCTATTTGACAAACTGTCGTTGTGGTTTTGATGCGTAGGTAAGATGAGTTCTTGCTTAAGCCCGTAGCAGCCACGTAAAACTTGCAACAACAAAGTAGAGGACGTCTAACTTGTTTTTGCAGGGCATGTTGTGATGTGATATGGTCAAGACATGATGCTAAATTTTATTGTATGAGATGATCATGTTTTGTAACCGAGTTATCGGCAACTGGCAGGAGCCATATGGTTGTCGCTTTATTGTATGCAATGCAATCGCGATGTAATGCTTTACTTTATTACTAAGCGGTAGTGATAGTCGTGGAAGCATAAGATTGGCGAAACGACAATGATGCTACGATGGAGATCAAGGTGTCGCACCGGTGACAATGGTGATCATGACGGTGCTGCAGAGATGGAGATCACAAGGACAAGATGATGATGGCCATATCATATCACTTATATTGATTGCATGTGATGTTTATCTTTTATGCATCTTATCTTGCTTTGTTTGACGGTAGCATTATAAGATGATCTCTCACTAATTATCAAGAAGTGTTCTCCCTGAGTATGCACCGTTGCGAAAGTTTTCGTGCTGAGACACCACGTGATGATCGGGTGTGATAGGCTCTACGTTCAAATACAACGGGTGCAAAACAGTTGCACACGCGGAATACACAGGTTTAACTTGACAAGCCTAGCATATAACAGATATGGCCTCGGAACACGGAGACCGAAAGGTCGAGCGTGAATCATATAGTAGATATGATCAACATAGTAATGTTCACCATTGAAACTACTCCATCTCACGTGATGATCGGACATGGTTTAGTTGATTTGGATCACGTGATCACTTAGAGGATTAGAGGGATATCTATCTAAGTGGGAGTTCTTAAGTAATATGATTAATTGAACTTAAATTTATCATGAACTTAGTACCTGATAGTATCTTGCTTGTCTATGTTGTGTAGATAGATGGCTCGTGCTGTTGTTCCGTTGAATTTTAATGCGTTCCTTGAGAAAGCAAAGTTGAAAGATGATGGTAGCAATCACACGGACTGGGTCCATAACTTGAGGATTATCCTCATTGCTGCACAGAAGAATTACGTCCTGGAAGCACCGCTAGGTGCCAGGCCTGGTGCAAGAGCTACGCCAGATGATATGAACGTCTGGCAAAGCAAAGCTGATGACTACTCTATAGTTCAGTGTGCCATGCTTTACGGCTTAGAACCGGGACTTCAACGACGTTTTGAACACCATGGAGCATATGAGATGTTCCAGGAGTTGAAGTTAATATTTCAAGCAAATGCCCGGATTGAGAGATATGAAGTCTCCAATAAGTTCTATAGCTGTAAGATGGAGGAGAACGGTTCTGTCAGTGAGCATATACTCAGAATGTCTGGGTATAACAATTACTTGATTCAACTGGGAGTTAATCTTCCGGAAGATTGCGTCATTGACAGAATTCTCCAATCACTGCCACCAAGCTACAAGAGCTTCGTGATGAACTATAATATGCAAGGGATGACCAAAACTATGCCCGAGCTCTTCGCGATGCTGAAAGCCGCGGAGGTAGAAATCAAAAAGGAGCATCAAGTGTTGATGGTTAACAAAACCACTAGTTTCAAGAAAAAGGGCAAAGGGAAGAAAAAGGGGAACTTCAAAAAGAACAGCAAGCAAGTTGCTAATCAAGAGAAGAAACCCAAGTCTGGATCTAAGCCTGAAACTGAGTGCTTCTATTGCAAGCAGACTGGTCACTGGAAGCGGAACTGCCCCAAGTATTTGGCGGATAAGAAGGATGGCAAGGTTAACAAAGGTATATATGATATACATGTTATTGATGTGTACCTTACTAATTCTCGCAGTAGCACCTGGGTATTTGATACTGGTTCTGTTGCTAATATTTGCAACTCAAAACAGGGGCTACGGATTAAGCGAAGATTGGCTAAGGACGAGGTGACGATGCGCGTGGGAAATGGTTCCAAAGTCGATGTAATCGCGGTCGGCACGCTACCTCTACATCTACCTTCGGGATTAATATTAGATCTAAATAATTGTTATTTAGTACCAGCGTTGAGCATGAACATTATATCTGGATCTTGTTTGATGCGAGACGGTTATTCATTTAAATCAGAGAATAATGGTTGTTCTATTTATATGAGTAATATCTTTTATGGTCATGCACCATTAAAGAATGGTTTGTTCTTACTTAATCTCGATAGTAGTAATACACATATTCATAATGTTGAAGCCAAAAGATGCAGAGTTGATAATGATAGTGCAACTTATTTGTGGCACTGCCGTTTAGGTCATATCGGTGTAAAACGCATGAAGAAACTCCATACTGATGGACTTTTGGAGTCACTTGATTATGAATCACTTGGCACTTGCGAACCGTGCCTTATGGGCAAGATGAGTAAAACACCGTTCTCCGGTACTGTGGAGAGAGCAACAGATTTATTGGAAATCATACATACTGATGTATGTGGTCCAATGAATGTTGAGGCTCGTGGCGGATATCGTTATTTTCTCACCTTCACTGATGATTTAAGCAGATATGGGTATATCTACTTAATGAAACACAAGTCTGAAACATTTGAAAAGTTCAAAGAATTTCAGAGTGAAGTGGAAAATCATCGTAACAAGAAAATAAAGTTTCTACGATCTGATCGTGGAGGAGAATATTTGAGTTACGAGTTTGGTCTACATTTGAAACAATGCGGAATAGTTTCGCAACTCACGCCACCCGGAACACCACAATGTAATGGTGTGTCCGAACGTCGTAATCGTACTTTACTGGATATGGTGCAATCTATGATGTCTCTTACCGATTTACCGCTATCGTTTTGGGGTTATGCTCTAGAGACAGCCGCATTCACGTTAAATAGGGCACCATCGAAATCCGTTGAGACGACGCCTTATGAACTATGGTTTGGCAAAGTTGTCGTTTCTTAAAGTTTGGGGCTGCGATGCTTATGTGAAAAAGCTTCAACCTGATAAGCTCGAACCCAAATCGGAAAAATGTGTCTTCATAGGATACCCAAAGGAGACTGTTGGGTATACCTTCTATCACAGATCCGAAGGCAAAAATTTTGTTGCTAAAGTCGGAAACTTTCTAGAGAAGGAGTTTCTCTCGAAAGAAGTGAGTGGGAGGAAAGTAGAACTTGATGAGATAACTGTATCTACTCCCTTATTGAGAAGTAGTACGTCACAGAAATCAGTTTCTGTGACACCTACACCAAATAGGGAGGAAGCTAATGATAATGATCATGAAACTTCAGATCAAGTTTCTACTGAACTTCGTAGATCAACCAGAGTAAGATCCGCACCAGAGTGGTATGGTAATCCTATTTTGGAAGTCATGTTACTAGACCATGATGAACCTACGAACTATGAAGAAGCGATGGTGAGCCCAGATTCCGCAAAGTGGCTCAAGGCCATGAAATCTGAGATGGGATCCATGTATGAGAACAAAGTATGGACTTTGGTTGACTTGCCCGATGATCGGCAAGCAATTGTGAATAAATGGATTTTTAAGAAGAAGACTGACGCTGATGGTAATGTTACCGTCTATAAAGCTCGACTTGTTGCAAAAGGTTTTCGACAAGTTCAAGGGATTGATTACGATGAGACTTTCTCACCCGTAGCGATGCTTAAGTCTGTCCGAATCATGTTAGCAATTGCCGCATTTTATGATTATGAAATTTGGCAAATGGATGTCAAAACTGCATTCCTGAATGGATTTCTGGAAGAAGAGTTGTATATGATGCAACCAGAAGGTTTTGTCGATCCAAAGGGAGCTAACAAAGTGTGCAAGCTCCAGCGATCCATTTATGGACTGGTGCAAGCCTCTCGGAGTTGGAATAAACGCTTTGATAGTGTGATCAAAGCATTTGGTTTTATACAGACTTTTGGAGAAGCCTGTATTTACAAGAAAGTGAGTGGGAGCTCTGTAGCATTTCTGATATTATATGTGGATGACATATTGCTGATCGGAAATAATATAGAATTTCTGGATAGCATAAAGGGATACTTGAATAAGAGTTTTTCAATGAAAGACCTCGGTGAAGCTGCTTACATATTGGGCATTAAGATCTATAGAGATAGATCAAGACGCTTAATAGGACTTTCACAAAGCACATACCTTGACAAAGTTTTGAAAAAGTTCAAAATGGATCAGGCAAAGAAAGGATTCTTGCCTGTGGCACAAGGTGTGAAGTTGAGTAAGACTCAATGCCCGACCACCGCAGAAGATAGAGAGAAAATGAAAAATGTTCCCTATGCTTCAGCCATAGGCTCTATCATGTATGCAATGCTGTGTACCAGACCTGATGTGTGCCTTGTTGTAAGTTTAGCAGGCAGGTACCAAAGTAATCCAGGAGTGGATCACTGGACAGCGGTCAAGAACATCCTTAAGTACTTGAGAAGGACTAAGGATATGTTTCTCATTTATGGAGGTGACAAAGAGCTCGTCATAAACGGTTACGTCGATGCAAGCTTTGACACTGATCCGGACGATTCTAAATCGCAAACCGGATACGTATTTACATTGAACGGTGGAGCTGTCAGTTGGTGCAGTTCTAAACAAAGCGTCGTGGCGGGATCTACATGTGAAGCTGAGTACATAGCCGCTTCGGAAGCAGCTAATGAAGGAGTCTGGATGAAGGAGTTCATATCCGATCTAGGTGTTGTACCTAGCGTATCGGGTCCAATGAAAATCTTTTGTGACAATACTGGTGCAATTGCCTTGGCAAAGGAATCCAGATTTCACAAAAGAACCAAACACATCAAAAGACACTTCAACTCCATCCGGGATTTGGTCCAGGTGGGAGACATAGAGCTATGCAAGATACATACGGATCTGAATGTTGCAGACCCGTTGACTAAGCCTCTTCCACGAGCAAAACATGATCAGCACCAAGACTCCATGGGTGTTAGAATCATTACTTTGTAATCTAGATTATTGACTCTAGTGCAAGTGGGAGACTGAAGGAAATATGCCCTAGAGGCAATAATAAAGTTATTATTTATTTCCTTATATCATGATAAATGTTTATTATTCATGCTAGAATTGTATTAACTGGAAACATAATACATGTGTGAATACATAGACAAACAGAGTGTCACTAGTATGCCTCTACTTGACTAGCTCATTAATCAAAGATGGTTATGTTTCCTAGCCATGAACAAAGAGTTGTTATTTGATTAACGAGATCACATCATTAGTTGAATGATCTGATTGACATGACCCATTCCATTGGCATAGCACCCGATCGTTTAGTATGTTGCTATTGCTTTTATCCATGACTTATACATGTTCCTTTAACTATGAGATTATGCAACTCCCGTTTACCGTAGGAACACTTTGTGTGCTACCAAACGTCACAACGTAACTGGGTGATTATAAAGGTGCTCTACAGGTGTCTCCGAAGGTACATATTGGGTTGGCGTATTTCGAGATTAGGATTTGTCACTCCGATTGTCGGAGAGGTATCTCAGGGCCTTCTCGGTAATGCACATCACATAAAGCCTTGCAAGCATTGCAACCAATGAGTTAGTTGCGAGATGATGTATTACGGAACGAGTAAAGAGACTTGCCAGTAACGAGATTGAACTAGGTATTGGATACCGACGATCGAATCTCGGGCAAGTAACATACCGATGACAAAGGGAACAACGTATGTTGTTATGCGGTCTGACCGATAAAGATCTTCGTAGAATATGTAGGAGCCAATATGGGCATCCAGGTCCCGCTATTGGTTATTGACCGGAGACGTGTCTCGGTCATGTCTACATTGTTCTCGAACCGTAGGGTCCGCACGCTTAACGTTACGATGACAGTTATTATGAGTTTATGCATTTTGATGTACCGAAGGAGTTCGGAGTCCCGGATGTGATCACGTACATGATGAGGAGTCTCGAAATGGTCGAGACGTAAAGAATGATATATTGGAAGCCTATGTTTGGACATCGGATGCATTCCAGGTGAAATCAGGATTTTACCGGAATACCGGGAGGGTTACCGGAACCCCCCGGGAGCATAATGGGCCAACATGGGCCTTGGAGGAGAGGTGAGAGGGCTGCCCTCATGGGCTGTGCGCCTCCCCCCTTCCCCTAGTCCTATTAGGACTAGGAGAGGTGGGCGCCCCCTCTCTCTCTCTCTCCCCCTTGGAGAATCCTAGTCCAACTAGGATTGGGGGGGGGGGGGGAATCCTACTCCCAGAGGGAGTAGGACTCTCCTGGCGCGCCAGGCTTGGCCGGCCAGCCCCTCCCCCTTGGCTCCTTTATATACGGGGGCAGGGGGCACCCCAAAGACACAAGTTGATCTACGGATCGTTCCTTAGCCGTGTGCGGTGCCCCCTTCCACCAAATTCCACCTCGGTAATATCGTTGCAGTGCTTAGGCGAAGCCCTGCGCCGATAACAAATCAAGATCGTCACCACGCCGTCGTGCTGACGGAATTCTTCCCCGACGCTTTGCTGGATCGGAGCCCGGGGATCGTCATCGAGCTGAACGTGTGCCAAGAACTCGGAGGTGCCGGAGTAACGGTGCTATGATCGGTTGGATCGCGAGGAGAACGTACGACTACTTCCTCTATGTTGTGTCAACGCTTCCGCTTCGGTCTACGAGGGTACGTAGACAACACTCTCCCCTCTCGTTGCTATGCATCACCATGATCTTGCGTGTGCGTAGGAAATTTTTTGAAATTACTGCGTTCCCCAACAGTAATATGTGTAATAGCCGTGATAGCCTAGCGTTAGTTGCTTGCTTATTTATTTCCTTGTTGTCTTGTTTATTTGTTTGCTTGTAGTCATAGCAGTTCTTTTTCCGCGGTTAGCTAGTGGCTGCAATAACCTATTTTTTAAAACTAGGCCACAATAACCATGGGCTAATATTTACTGTAGTGACACTGGGCCTCCCACGGGCCGTAGAAATAGTGGGCCTTTTACGGGCCATAGAAACAGTAGGCCTTCTACGGGCCGTAGAAACAATGGGCCTTGTACGGGCCGTATCATCAATGGGCCTTATACGGGCAGTATGATCGATTGGCCAAACATGGGCCAATAACAGGCCGCATTATGGCCGTAAACGGTCTAGAGTTGGAATGGTCTGTTCATGGGCCGACCATAACGGGCCATCGTTAATAGGCGGTATTTGACGACGCAATGAAAACGGCCCAACGTATTAACAGACCACAAACGGGCCGACTGTAACCACGGGCTGAATTTGGCCCACAAGCAGAAAATGACAGTAACGGGCCGTAAGTAAACGAATGCTGGAAATGAGCCCAAGAATAAATGGGCTCTGAGAAGGCCAAAAGATGACATGGGTTGGAAACGGCCCAACGGAATAACGGGCCGTTAATGGGTATAAAGTGATACACTGTTCATTACGGGCCAGTTTCACCACGAGCCGTTAACGGGTGTAAAGTGATACACTGTTCATTACGGGCCAGTTTCACCACGGGCCGTTAATAGGCCAAGAGTTACATAGGGCATCATATGGGCCGAAACACGTCATGGGCCATACATGGGCCATAAGTGAAAATGGGCTAGAATCATATTAGATGGCACAGATGACGCTACTGGGCATAATTCGGATAGGGCGTAACGAGCCTTGGGTTAGCGGGCTGCAAATGGGCTATATGCGAACAGGCCGTTAACAGGCTTTCCATGGGCCGGCCCGCCTACTTTTGACCAAGTCAAACGGGCCGCCTTTTCACAGGAATGGGCCTCTGTTGGGCCGTGCCACGTGTTGACGTATCATAGGCGCCTATCTGACCCACTGACGAGCCGACACGTGTTTCGTCCGGCCATTAAGAATTTTACACGTGGAAATTTCCCATTGCTCGGGGCTGTTAACGGGTTATCGGATCCAAAACCCAACCCGATAGCTTAACAGTGTTCCATTATGGTGGATGCCCCGTGTCGGTCACCCTTGATGAAAGCACTTCTGTGACGCGCGATTTATCGTTATGGAAGTGGACACTTCCGTGATGATAATTTTGGTAATGCCATGGAACACTTCTACGACAGCACAGGTATGACTATCTTGGTTCTTTCATAAATTTGTCATGGATGTACATGAATGACAAAAAAAGCGACCTACTGTGACAAACACGTATCATCACGGAAGTGTATTTTTTTGTAGTGGGGAACGCACATGACACAAGGAAAACGAGACGCGAGAAGAAACAAATCTTAAGCACTGGGTCGATGAACTACATAGTTTGTGTTTTTTATCTTACACATCCAAGAACAAAGTGAACTTCTTGAGAAACTCCAGAAAAATGCAAAACAAATATCTGAAAAAGCATATGTGGACAGTGGACTACATGGGCTTGGCACCGAAACGCAAACTGTACCTAATTCTACCTCATCAGTTAAGCGCACAAGATGGAGCAGAGAGCGTCCTGGAGCTGGCAAGGTGAGGCACGGCCGCCATCATGGTGGAGCTCATCTCCACGGAACTGCACAAGACGAGCTACTGGACCGTGTTCCGGGGCAAATGAAACCGCTTGCCGCGAGCAGCCGAACTGCATAGCAGCGCTGCAGAATGTAAGATGGCCATGGGAGGAGATGAGGCATCGACGAGAGGCCACCGTCGTGCCTGAGGCGGAGGGCAGGATGGTGAACAGCCTTGCCTCGCGGCCACCGCCTCTGCCTCCCGCTCCGCTGCGTGCACCTCCCGCATCATCCCCACCCGCAAGCAGCCCGCACGCCGCCGGCTGCACCCTCACCGCCGCCTTCTCAGCAGACAGAGCCTGCCTCCTCGGCGCTAGTGAATCAGGCCCGATGGATGATGGTGTTGGTGGGGACGCAGAGGTGCGTCGGTCCCTCCGCGACCGAATCTGATGTGGGGTTTGTTGGCGGCCGGATCCGGCGACGGTGGCCCTGCTTGAAGGGCGCGCGACGGCGCGGGCCGGCTGGAGGAGGGGCGGAGGATGTTGCACAGGCTCGCGGCTCATTCGGGTGGCGGGCGGTATGCAATGGGGGGCGTGACTGGCAGGGAGGACGGTAGTGGGAGTGGGGCCATTGCCGTGGTAGAAGGTGGGTTGGGAAGGGGAGGGGCCTCCGGGGAAGAAGGTGCGGGGGGGGCAACCGGCGCTGGGGAGGAAGGTGGTGGAGGTGGGGAGGGGCTGCGCACGCCGGCGGCTAGGGGTGGAAGAAGGTGGAGTTCGTGGGTTGGGGTGGGAGTGTGGGAGTTGACCAGGAGAAGGTGGGTGAGGCTCGGCGGAGCTGGAAGTGTTATCAGAATAAGCGTTTTTGTTCGTAGAATAAGGTCTTAAGGGGTGTTATTAGAATAGACCCACCCTATATATATATATATATATATATATATATATATATATATATATATATATATATATATATATATATATATATATATATATATATATATATAGACACACTTATAAGGACATGCTTGCATAACCAAATTAAACATCCACTTACATAGGTGGCTACTACAACCATGGCATTTGCACACATCAAAGTAAACTATTACATGCATAATTACATAGGTGGCTACTACACACATGACATTTCCACACACCAAAAAAGTAAACTATATATTACATGCATGATTAACTAGCATAAACGATCATCTGATCGTCATCTACTTCTTGTGACGCTTGCTCTGCTTGTGGCTCGATCCGGGCTCATCGATTTGGGTAACAAGGCACTTCCTCATGTCAATGATCCGCTTGTGCATCTTGTAGCATGTGTACATGCTCTTGGCCGCGAACCTGAGGTGAGGTTCATCCAGTTGCCGCATCCAGGCCCTGTGCCAGGATAGGGGGCTTGTTCTCTGGCCATCCTGCTACATCGTTTTGTAGTAGGGGTCGATGATGGCCGAGGTGAGTTCGACCAGAGAGTCCTTCTTCGTGCTGCCCCAGACCCTGTAGTGGTCACAGGTTTCGACAAGGTTCTTGCAGGCCAAGCCCGTAACACTGAGCGCATTTATATTTTCACCGTGGCGAACTTGTAGTCAATGCTGTTGACAAACCTATTGAAACAGTCGCAAGGCTCTGTGGCCATGTAGTAGTGGTAGATGAGGACATGATGGCGCACGCAAAACTGGGTGACGGCAACCTTCTGATCTATGTCGGGACGACCGGCGGTGTACTGGAGGTCGATGCCAACCACCTTGTACTTGTCTCGAGCAAGCAACTGCTCAACGTTGTTGATGTAGTCATCCACCACGGTTGGGTCGATGTTGTACACCACCGAGAGATCCGTCTCCCTCGCGTGGGTCTCCACTCTATGCTCGCCGAACTCCATTGGAGCGCCACTGGACATCCCCTCTCTATGTGTCGTCGTGGGTGTGCTTGTTGTGTTGTGGGGTGCAATCGAAAGGTTGAAGAGACTAAGGTTATAATGGCCATGGGAATTAAAGGGGAAGCCGGACGACCAGGAATATCGGCAGACCCTGATGGCAGTTCTGATTTGCAGGACATAACTCCATCGTGCCGCACGTAACTACATCGCATGGCAATGCGCGCGGCGCAACCACATGCATACGGTGCCCCCGACGTGATCGTGTGCACGCCCAACGGTTGGCAGAGCACGCTCAGAGGGACGCGAGCAGAGCGCTCCGCGGTCGCCTCAACGGCGAGCAACCATATATATATGCATATAGAAGTTGAACACGCAAGGAAAAGTTGTCCACAAGCAGAGCGCGCTGACGGACGCGAGCAGAGCGCGCCGCGGCGCCTAACGGCGGGATAGACCTTCATTCAAGCCAATCAAAATAAGACTGGAATGGACATGTATGTATTGAGCAAAGGGATCGCACATGTCTGTATTGAATGGAACGAGGATGCAATAGCAAAATAACAATTAAGGCCATGATGATGCGATCGCAGTGGTGGTTACAGGAGACAAGAAGAAAGATGCACCCATCAACATACGGCCTACTCCTCCTCAACTCAGTGCGCCAGCCAGGCCACCGACCGGCGGCTAAGGAGCGGCAGCTTTTGTGGCGAGGTCAAGGTGCTTCTCAGCAAAGGCATCCAAGGTTTCCAGCCGGCTGAAGAAGGTCAACGTTGTAGCGTCCTCACTGACCTTGTAGATACCTATGTACATGATTCGCTTATACACATAGATGTGTAGGTCGACGGTTTCTTGCAGGGCGAGGCGCCTCGTGGCGAGCACGACCTCCAGGTGAACATTCTTCGTGGCATCGGTGGGCAGTCGTAGGGGCACCAGTGCTTGAAAGAGGTTTTGACCATGGAGGCCAATTAGGGTGGCAGGCAATGAGGAGCCTGGGCGCGCGGGCTCGAGGAGTACGGCGATGTCGTCCGCGAGCTTCTTGACGACGGTGAACCTATTGGTGGTGCGAACGATCATCTGGTCCAACTGAGAGTCACAACTGGTGTCGACAGCGGCCATCCACCAGCCGGTCGCCAACACCGTATGGAGACGATCCACGGTGCCATGCCGCAGGCCAGCGTCGTGGACCATCTCGCATAACCGCTGGCCGCTTGCTAGCATCGCCGGCATGGGTCTGGAGTGTGCACTTTTGCGCTTATTAGTGTAGGTGCTTAGTCAAATGTTTAGGTGCGTACGATGTGGTAGATGCATTGGAATGGAGTGGCGCCTTTATATGAGTGCAAACTGCGTTGCATTCACATCATGCTGCCTCTTTTCCCGGTCCTCCCATTACTTCCCTCATGCATTCACACGAGGCTAATTGAAGGAGGATGCATCATTGGCCGTTCAACATTTCGAGAACCGCTACCGTCTCCCTCGTCTGCATTAAAGCCGTATTGGGAACTGCGTCGTCCGCTGTCAAACCAAATAGTACTGCGCCGCCCGTTGCACGCCTGGCTAAACACGCCTCCTCGCCTCCATCTATGCTTAATTACTGAATTTTAGTTGCAAAAATTAGATACTGCTAGTGATTTTTAGCTTCATATGTTGACAAATCACAGTGTTACAAGGTTGGCAAATGGCAATCTTACTAGATCAACAAATGTCAATCTTTGTAGTTTGACAAATGGCAACATACCCAATATGACAGATGCAAATCGCACCAAATTGTTTGTAAGTGGTTCACACGGGTCATCCAAAAGAACCATTTGTGTTCAAGAGATGCACAAATCCCGCTCTCACTTTGCATACGGGTGTTCTATCTCAAACCATCATGCTTGTTGTGAGAAGCTCTGGTTGTGAGAAGCATATACCCAAACCTGCCCCAAATGGGACAAAAAATTTACCACGACATGTGATGCCGCTCCATTATAGCATGCCAAGTTTCATGAATTTCAGACGAGTTTTGGATTTACTAGAATTTAAAAACCAGGCGTCTCAATGTTTGCGGCCGAGTGACGGTGGCAGGGTGTTTGACATTCATTCCCATTTCTTGCATGGGACCTAAGCATGCACCCAAGGACAAAGATTTGATTTTTCAACCAATTTCTATGCAACGGAGCATGTGCATGTAGTTCAAATTTGAATTATGCACATAAATGCATTGAAAACTCACTTAATGCATAAAAATGTCCAAACGAACCCCGAAAAATCACAAAAAATAACACAACACTCCTATTGTTCTATGTTGACACGAGAAAAAATTTGAAAAAGCAATTAGAGGCAATGGATATCGTTTCGTCCCCAAAGTTGGGGCGTTCCATACCGAAACCATCATGCTTGTTGTGAGAAGCTCTAGTTTGTGAGAAGCATATTCCCAAACCTGCCCCAAATGGGACAAAAAATTTACCACGCGATGTTGATGCTGCTCCATGATAGCATGCCAAGTTTCATGAATTTCATACGAGTTTTGGATTTACTTGAATTTAAAAACTAGGTATCTCAATGTTTGCGGCCGAGTGACGGTGGTAGGGTGTTTGACATTCATTCCCATTTCTTTCATGGGACCCAAGCATGCACCCAAGGACAAAAATTTGATTTTTCAACCAATTTATATGCACCCGAGGATGTGCATGCTGTTCAAATTTGAATTATGCACATAAATGCATTGAAAACTCACTTACTTCATAAAAATGTCCAAACGAACCCTGAATAATTCCAATTCTTTTATGATCACTGCAGATAAAAGGTCTAGCAATTCAAACACCATCCATGGCCGCTATGACCCCATTATGTAATTCAAATCAAGACGAAAAATCAAGTAGATCCCACACAGTTTATTATAACCAACCGTGTGAGATGCACCACAAAATATCTTGGAGCGCCGTCGGAGTATAGTACGCATACGGCTTACGCGAGAAGGTGCGACGGCTACAGTCCATAGCCCGCTTTGAATAAGGAACCGTGTCTGATGACACTTTGCGCGCTAGTTTTTTGGCTGAAGCAATTTTAAATTTTTGGCTTTCGCGAAAATATCTACGTCCCCGCCCCTCCCCCTTACCAAAATCCACATTTCCCCTATTTCCGCCTTCATTTCCAAGTTGAAACCTTCTCTCCTTGCTTGCAGCACCGCCGCCTCCTCGTCGGTGACCCTCCTTCACGCTGCTCGGCCTCGCCTATCCAGGCAGGTAATCCACACCTGACCCCCATCCTCCTCCTCCTTCCACATCCCACATGCCCCGACTGCCGGCGCGAGCGCGACACCTTCCACCCAAATCACCGACCCCTTCACCAAATAAGCGCCGGCCTAAGCCATGGTGCACGCAGTATAACCAGGACCTCAAGGAGCATTTGGCAGCGGAGAAGCAAATCGCGGCCGCACGTGCGGATGAGGTCGCGATGGCTGCCATTCGTGCCGACCCCCAGATCTTGGAGGAGCACCTCGCCGTCGAGGCCACCGTTGATGCCGCGATGCGGTTGGCTGCTTTAAACGACAGTTCGTGGCATTTTCTCGAGGCCACCGTCGGTGCCTTCGACGAAGACTATGAGCTGTTTTCTCGGCGTGCACGTGCTTACCTCAACGCGAGAGCCAGCAGGTTGGTGCCCGGAGTGGCTCAGGCAACTCACCACTATAACGAGGGCACCCACGATGCGGAGGCCTCGCCCTCTTCCATGTCCAAGGAGCCAATCGTCATCAATATCTCCGACAATGAGGAGTAGCTTGTCTTATTAGCTCACTATAAGGACCCATGTTCAGTTTGCTAGCTACTGCCTTTCCTTAACAAATTCTAGTGAATTGTGCAATCTTCTTCTATAGTGTATATGTTCTATATGTCGCGCAATGTGGTGTTCAGTTAACTGCTTGGTTCAATTCTGCAAATGTGATGTTCAATTCTTCACGGTGCAATATTTCCAAGTTGTTAAGCAAGCTTGGTTTGGTTAACTGTCTGATCTTCTATTAGGTGTACTAGTCGTCAACCCGTGCGTTGCAAGGGCTATTTTATTGTCAACGAAAACACTCATAGTAGAAGTATTACCAATTTATTATCATTTGGGTATATCCTTTTGAAAATTATTATAACCAAAAAATATATAATAGTCCTCCATGGGTGCCCAAAGTTCAAAGAGGTTTAAATTCATTGGGTTTTTTCGTGGGGACTCATTGATAAAATTTAAATCTGTCATTTGTCACGAAAACAATACAGGTGAGATGGTTTACCTGTAAATTCATACTCATGTTTTTTTATAATCCATACGCTAATGCAATTTAATACTTTCAGTCAAATCGAATATTTTGTTTTTGGATTTGAACATTCTTCTGAAGTCTGTTGATTCGTATGCAAACTATATTAATTTTCAACCTTCAATTGTCTTCTTAGATTCTTATTTTAAAGTGAACTAGTCTAAAATTTGGACATCAACCATCGTAGCTTAACTGGAAACGCATTCTTTCCAGCACCGGATTACACTCGCCGAAGAAAACAAAAGTCAGGGTTCATATATATATATATACACACACACACACATACACACTATCACTCTTAATTTCGTGAAATCATGAACATTTTTTAAAACTCGTGAACATATTTGAAATCATGAACATTTGTCAAATTCATTAACATTTTTAGGAATTTTCGAACAAAATTTAAAATAAAAAAGAATTGACTTCATGAACATTTAAACTATTTGAAAAACGTTGACAATTTTCTTGAATCGGCGAACATTTCTAGAATCGACAAACATTTTTTTGAAAATTTCTGGAACAATTTTTTCACGAACATTTTTATATTTAACGAACATTTCTTCATTTAACAAACATTTTTTGAAATGCGTGATCATTATTTGAATCAACAAACATTTTATGAATGAATAAACTATTTTGTAACTCATGAATTTTTTTAAAAATCTTTAGGATATTTTTTTCATGAACATTTTCTGAATTGGTGAATTTTTGTTCAATTTTATTAACATTTTTTAATACTTGAATTTTTTTAAATCATGATTTTTTTTTATTTCCCAAACATTAGATTTTAAAATTTCAAACATTTTTGAATAAGATTTTTTTATAAAATTGCAGACATGTTTTCAATCCACAAACATTTTATGATTTATTAAACATTTTATTTCAAAATTCTCATTTTTTAAATTTTCAAGACTTTTTCAAGTCATTTTTTAAAATTTTGGAACTTTTTGAAGTCCTAAATTATTTAAAGTAGCAAAACGGAAAACGAAAAAAAAAAGAAAAATTTAAAAACCAGGCCACCTGGTCATGGGCCGGTCCAAACGGAGGTGCGTCTTCTCCCAGCGCGCAGAGCGCAGTATGGGGGTCCCTACTGCATGAGCCGGCCAAGGCGGAGGATTCCCCCGTGCAAAATATTTTTATCACTTATAGGTGGCATTGGTGGGGTAATATTTTACAACTTTGAGGCAATTTTCTGACGTGCCGGAAAAAAATAGCCCCTTTATTATTAGAAATAGTATAAATACCTGTGCGTTGCACCGGACGGAAAAATGGGCATAACCTTCTTCATGTGCAATTGTGCATCTTTTTATATGCATTTTTATTAAGTGTTGATAATATGGTCGAACGTGAGAATTCCCTTATTTTTAATAAAAGCTAGCATTTTAGCAAGAGCTCGTGCGTTGCAACGGGTATGAAATAAATTCCAGGGTTTACATGATATTAGAGTTATCTCATGGTGACACACTGAGCTCTATCTTTCAATCTGTTTAGATTCTTCTTTGTCTTGTCATGAATTCATATTTTATACTTGACCACTTCAAAGATAAGACGACGTATTAGATAGTAAAGAGTTTACATTGCTTGGTGCTCTTTTGTTGATACTCTACCGCCAGCAGTTGGAGCACATTGACTGCGCCAACACGGCTATTTCCCTTGACACCATCATCAGGGCTCGAACAAGATCAGGATTAGGACATGCAAAATTGCGGGTGAGATGATATGAGGGAGGGGAGTAGCTACATGCATGAAGGTGGTGCACGAAAGGACCAAGGACATGGTCGACGTAGCCATGACCACATGCTTCTCTCTCTTTCTCTCCCTAGCCGGCGTGTGGGGCGAAATAGGACGCAACCCCTCCTCTAGATCCAGTTCGAGCAGGATGCACCATTGTCGTACTCTCTCAACTCTTCGTCCCTCCCTCCTCTCTATCTCATCAACGACATCAGGAACATCGAGACTTGAGGAATATATTGATGGTCAGGTAGTCCATAGGTGAGCCCCAAATATATTTTTCCTTCTGAAATAGTATTTGTTTTCAATATTTTTTTTAACAAATCTTTCCAATATTTCATTCACACATCTTTTCTTTGCGGGGGCATTCACACATCTTTTAAGTACTGTAACTACTAATATTCATAATTAAGATTAAGCTATGGTAGGCTTAAACAACAGCTAAGTAGTAGTAAATTGTATGCTAGTAGAGATCTAGCTCTACGCAAAAAGAAAAAAAGAGAACGACTTCTAGCAAGAGCGACATCGCATCATCTAGAAAAAGCAGTAGCGACAAGCACTCAATCCCACCGAGAATCTTATCTTCTCCACACGTCCACCCAGAGCTCTGCCGACCAGCACCACCAGATCTCCTCCCGCGCCTCCGCCACAGGCCCATCCAGCCCTCGCGCGCGCAGGCCGGCTGCCAGCTAGGAGCCCATACACAAGCCAGTCGTGCTACACAACACTGCCGCCCGTACGCCGCCGCCAGCACCAACCACGCCAGAGCAAGGAGCTCCCCTCGACCCCGGGCGCCTGCCTCCCGTCCGGTGACCGGCCGCTGCTCTACTGACCTTCTCCCTCTCCATTCCTTCCCCTTCTGGATCTCTCCCTCACCTCTCACGTCCCTGTATCTTTTCTTTACAGGGAGCATCACACCCGTGCCATGGACCTCCGACCCCGACGACCAAGCTCCAGATGCTGTTCAGCGCCAGATCCGCGCCGCCCCACCTTCTCCGACCGTGTCGGGAGCCGCCGTCAGGAGCACCCGCGACGTCCACTCCAGTATGGCTCCGGCGGCCCACGATTCTGTTCTGCTTCCCCGAGGCAAGGGCGATTACTACTGTACGGCTCGTCCCGGCGGCCCCCCGTTTGTTCCAGCCGCACCCAAGGGGATCCGTTCCTCTTCCTCGAGGTGGCCTGATCTCTCTCTTATTCTCTTGATCAGCCATCTCTGCTTAAGCCCCTCTCTCACCTCATCTCGCTTTGTTATTCGGCTTGTTGATTGTCACTTTCGAACATATATAAATTTGTAGGATTTGATACAAAGCTGCGAGGTAGGACTAATAGTTAATTTAAAGACTGCAGAAGATGTGGCGAAGTACTGATGCACCGGTGGCGCATATCGGCGTGGAGGTGGGCCGACGACACACATGGCGACGCGTGTTGTGGTCGGCGGCAGGACGTTGAGATGGGATTGGTTTTTTAGGGGATTGGGAGGCAGGGACGTGCGGGTGGGTGGGTTATTTTTTTTCTCTCTTGTCAGTACCGCTTCAGGCTGACTTATAATAGTACTGCGGGTTGAATACCCAAAACAGCAGGGGGTTTTCTGTAAAAATGCCGATGACGTACGACCAGACGCTTACATAAACACTATTGTGATCACGGGATCGGGATTAGAATAATATTCTGATCACAACCTGACCTGCTCCGCTAGTAGTACGTTGAACTTCCCTGTGAACTCGGTTGAATTTCCGCCAACATTGCCCAAACGGGGCCTGCGATATACCATTGGAAAACTATGCACACCAATATCATGACCCAACTTAAATTTTTGGCAAAATATAAGCGGTTTAAGAGCAGTTTTGAAAACCGTTTTTTCTTCGCATAAAAAACGTGAATCGTATTTTCGATCGCATTTCTAAATCGTTTATTGGAATGAGGCATATAATATGGCGTTGGAAAGCTTCTGCAAAACCGCTCCTTCCACATGTTGAAAGTTTTTTCTAATTCCCTATGGTTAAAGAGTATTCTGAAAAAACGTAAAATTTCATAAACCGAACAACCGAGTTCGTTTTTTTCGATGTCATTTCTAAACTGCTAATCCAATGTAGGCATATGATATGGCGTTGGAAAGCTTATGAAAATGCGCTACTTTTTCATCATGAAAGTTTTTTTTTCTAATTTTGAATGGTTTAATAGTAATTTAGAAAATGGTCCAAGTCCTACCGAATTCGTATTTTCGAGCTAATTTTTTAACCGTGCGTCTGAATGTAGCAAGTGATATGGCTTTGGAAAGCTTGAACAAATGCGAAACTTTTTGGTATGTATTGTTTCTCCCAATTCTTTACGGTTTTAAGTCAGTTTCAAAAATGGAGAAAAATGTATTTTTGCCATAATTTCTACAAACTTTATCTGAACTGGGCAAATAATATAGCGTTGAAAAGCTACGGAAAATGCGAAACTCTTTCATGTTGACGGTTTTCTCTGATTCCTAGCCATTTTCAGGTAATTTAAAAAATGGAGAGATCATTTGTTCTGTCTTTATCACAAAACAGATTCGTCAAAATGCATCGCGTGAAGTACCTGAACTTCTCGGTATGAAACCTTGAACTTCACTCTGTTTTTCATGTGTTTTTTTGCCCATGGCTCTCCATCCACGCACCGGAACACTCACCGGAATCGAGCAAGTGATATACCGATGGAAAGCTGCTGTAGACACGCAACTATCCCGTGTTGATCACTTTTTCATACTTGCAACGGTTTTTAAAGTTTTTCATGTGAAATTCATTCAGTGTAGTAGTTGAACTTCTTGTTGTTTTCAGTTGAACTTCTGTGACGTATTTTCGCTTGTAATTTTTTCATCCATTCGTTAGTGTCACACAAATGGTATTCCTTTTGTAATAATCTCTCTCACAATAATTTTTTGAACTTTCACCGACGAAGGACTTGAACTTACACAAATGATTTCCTACTGTTTTGAAGTAAATTAGAAGATGACGAGATCATGATTTCTGCCTTCATCGCGAATGGAAATACACTGCGTGAAGTAGTTGAACTTCTCGTGCATGTCTGTTCGAACTTCACACTGTTTTTAACGTGTTGTTTTTTGCACTACGTGAAGTAGTTGAACTTCTAGGACGTGTCTGTTCGAACTTCACTCTGTTTTTGACGTGCTGGTTTTTTACATGGTGTTTTTTGCACTACGTGAAGTAGTTGAACTTCTGGGGCATCTCTGTTTGAACTTCACCCTGTTTCACTTTTTTGTATTTTTTCTTGTATGAAATACACACCATGTAGTACGTGAACTTCCGGTTTGTTATCACCTTGAACTTCTCTCTGGTTTTCATGATACACCCTTCAATCCTTTTTTTTTCATTGATGATTTTCTTCAGTATGTGATACACCTGAACTTATGAATTTCTGATACATGAACTTCACATGCTATTATAATTCAAGAAAATTACACACAACAATACACATAAACTTCGCATGCTACATGCATTTTTACGCAAGTACGAAATGCACACATCTGAAAAAGAGCATTCTGAGGTGAATCAATGAAGGTATGCATTAAAAACACATATACAATTATATACACACTTGACCTTCTGCAACACAACATCTTGACCTTCGCAAAAACACATTTCGAAAGTGAAAATAAATCGCGCATTAGTACAAGCACAACAGAGCATTCTCTGTATCCGTTTTTTGAGATCATATGTTCATTCACAAACAGTTTTGCGGATGCTCTTGAAGAACACAACAAAATGAGAATGGGGTCGAAAGGATAGAGATCGGGTGTAGCAGCGCAGGCAGATGGGGGTGCATGGGCTTGTCGGCGCCCGAATTATTGGTTGACCGGGATGCGTTTTGTGTAGTGGGGCATCGGTCGGCGGTGTGGTCGTGCAAGATGTGCACGGTAGAAACTCCAGTCCTCTCACACACCACATGATCCTTATCCACACTACCTAGACAAACTCTTCTTTATCTCATTCACCGCATGCTTTTGTCTTCTTTCACTTGCTAGCTTTTATCACTTCTTCCCTGTATATCCAAATTAACAGCAGGCAAAGCTAGCAGTAGCTCGGTGCAAGCATGGGGAAGGTGCCTGGGAACACAACACAAACCATCGAGAGGGAGAGGCACCAGGAAACCACGGAGCGCCGTGTGCGGCAGCAATGAGAAATACTGTTGGAAGGTCGATGACAAGCTTCGTCAAAGGTCGATGACAGATGCCCGAGCAGTAAAATGTTCAGAGAGGAAAACTTTCAGAGAGAATTAATAGCCATAGCCTGAAGACGGAAGTTTAGAGGAAAATGCCATTGCTTTTCTCCTTCTTGCGAAGAAACTACGTGAGCGAGCGAGCAGTTGGACTGCAGGACGGTCGCAGTTGGACGGCTCAGCGGCTGCATCTAGCATCCACCCAGCGGGGCAGCAGGGAGGTTGGGGTAGGTAGCGACGTAGGGAGGCAGGAGGCCGGTGGCGTGCTTGGGCTCGCCGGGATGTGGGGAGGCAGGAGGCCGGAAGCGTCCTTTGGGCTCGCCGGGATGTGGATGCAGGGCGCCGGATCCCAGCCGCGAGCAACGGCGCCAGGCTATACGTGGGTGAACGACGTCGGAGATGGGGTGCATGGCGTCGGGTGCGGGGTGCTGGATCCCGCCCGGCGGCGTGGGAGGCACGGGATCCCAGTGGAAGTCAGCGGCGAGGCAACAACAGGAGGACGGCACGCGCCCGCCGGAGAAGGCTGGGGGCAGGGGCATGGAAGGAGACCGACGGCGGGTCCGCTCGAGGGGGAAGGCCGGTAGCCAGCGGCGGCGGGAGGGAGGCCGGTGGCCAGCGGCGGTGGGAGGAAGGCCGGGTGCGGCGGGGGAGGAAGGCAGGCCTCGGGGATTGGTGCGTGGGAGGCTAGCGGCTGCGGTGGGCGACGGCGATGATGTCTCCGGTCGCTAGTTGGGGGCGGATCAGGGTGGGTGGTGCGGGGGTTGGGGAGATCGGGATGGGTGGTGCGGGGGTGGTGGAGACCGGGGTGGGTAGTTTTTGGATCTGACTTTTTTTGTTTCGATGAGTTCGGGAGGGATCCCGTAGGGGGAGCTATGATCCAAATAGTTATTCTAATCCCGAGATTAGAATATTGTTACTCTCTTTATATATATATATATATACACACATATATATATATACATACTTCTAAGTTGCACTTAACGCAAATCAACTTGGCATAGTATATAGAAGGGGGTGATAGAAGTGCTTCAAATACCCAGAGTTGATGTTCAAATAAAATATCAAGTTATATAATTTAATCCAAGTCGTAGGCACTAAGCATTTATATATCTTTGAGTCTAAGATATATCAGCATGCAAGTGAAAGACATCTGGTCTTGTAAATGCCAAATGAGGATTGATCCTTCAAATCTATTAGATTTCCTAAGAATATTAAATTTGGAAGAGCAAATACCAAATGGATGATCCATGAGATTGTCCAAGTAAATATGCTACAATACACTTGTATCAAATATAATCAACAGTAAGAACTCACGATGACCAAAATAGGTAAAAATATACAGCTATTGCAGTAAACATAGATGTGATACCGGTTTAGTTATCTTGGCTGATTTAGGACCTATGCGCAGAAGCCAACTCTTGTAGTTCAATTGCTGAGAGAGGAAAAAAATACAGTACTACTGTATTCGAGGAGAATCTATAGGATAATGGAAAGAGAGAAAAGGCATGTGCCCTGATAGGACATTAGCAGGAGCTAAGATAGAAGTGACACCGGGTAGTCATATATTGATAATGTATTTAGCACTTCATGCCATGCTGTCTAGATCCTGGATACAACTACACAAATAAAGTTATTTGCGTAATCATGGGACCGTATGTTCTCATGTTGTGAATGTTCCCACCAATTCGAAAGCATTGCATGTGCATGAGCTTGCTGCTTGCCCTCGTCACCTTCACTGTCGCCTTGCCAACATGGTTGATCTCCTTGTTCTGGCTCGTGTTCTTTCCAACCATCAGCTAGTTTTGGTGCTCAGGACTCACCTTGAGCACTGAACTGTCATAATTCCTCGTAGGCTGCCTGTTGGTCCATTGAGTTCTTTGTGTGCAACGCTTCAGTTTGTGTGAGAATTGGTCGATCTGCTACCTTTTGTTTTCTGTTGTGCGCCGCCTGCTATGCATCTCCGCGTCCTATACCCCAAGATCTGTATCTTTGCATAATAAAGTTTCAGCTGAGGTAGTGGCAAACACTTGATCCCTAAAAAAAGAGACATATAGTTAATTGAATTTCAAATTTCTATTGCTTCCTTTAACATGAATACACAGGGAGTTGTCAGGGAACCAAACATTATTTATCCATGGATGCAATGGTAACTGCAAGAAGATGACCCACTGCATAGTAAACACAAAATCCAAGAGCTATCTTGATTGGTTCAGCAATCACTTGTATGGAAAAATACACATATGAAACTGTGTGGGCGTATGCATAAGTGGAAGTATGTGATCTCAAAGTTGAGACAACTCAGTATTATTGCCTGGTTTGGTCACATATGTCATGATTAAATCTGAATATGCAATTCAAGGAGAGTAATGTTTCAGAATCATTCTACATGAGCAAAAATTCCAACATATACAATTTTCTATTATATTAAAAAACATGTCATATGGATCAGTTCTTACTTAAGACACTTCAAAACCATTCTTACCCATCACTAATATCAAACAGAACTGCTTCACCAGATTGATTTCTTCATGTCTTTTCTTCTAGGACACTACATGCTAATATTGTTCAGAAATTGAATGCACCATACTATATGCCCTCGCTGTCCTTCAATGCACACTTGCAATGCTATGGTCTATAAGATCCATATGTGACGACAATATGAATTTCCATATAGCATCTTACAAAAAAGCTACGCAGGGGGCATCAGCTATTCCAGTTTTAGTTATAAATCTGTACAGTGTGGTAAAGAAAATTAACAACGACATAGGTGTTCTCTATACACATCACCTTGAACATGGACGGATCAAGATTGGAGTTGGGCAAAGGGCCACTTTGCATATGTTACTGTTGTGCTGAAAGGATTACTTTTGAATCGATTTCATCCTCTAAGGAGTCTAGCTACTGGGCACATGCATCAACATCTCACAGCTTCAGGCCACACTTGATGTTCGAGCTCCCACGTTGAAGAACCCGCCTGTCAGGTCCGATGATGTGCTTCTACTGAACCTTCTCCACCGGGCGTTGTATGTTATTTGCGTCACTGGCGTCTTGGACGGCAGTCATACATGCCGCTCGAGGCAAGGACGCGTTGTAGGCTTACAGCCACTCGCGAGCCGGTGGAGCCACATGCACATGGGCACTTAGACATTCATGGCTCTGTTGTTCTGCCTTCCTCGATGCTGAGAAGCACCAAGTGGCAAGGCAGACGGCGTTGCATCTACCGGCTGCTACTGTAGCTAGCAAAACATGTCGTATAGTACAATCCGATGGCTCTCTTTTCTTCCTCTTACTTCTGTTATTAATTGGAACAAACATCTAACAAAGAGAAATCTCCAACGGACGTCATCCCCTTCACAACCGAAATCGCCATCATTGCCCAAAAAAAATCAGACATGAGCTTTCCTGAGGTTGCTGTCTTGCCGATGCCAGCTTGATCAATCTGTGTATGTTGTGTAGTGTCGTGCCAAGCATATAGTACTATGAGGTTCTCCTTGCACAAATCGTTGTTTGATTTATTAGGAAAATTAAGGGAGAGCGAAGAAAACCTATAGATTACCTGGCCGGGGGACGTGCCATGCACTCGACCTTGATGAGCTGCACTACGCCTCGGTGTAAACCTGCTGCTAGCTGATGCCTACAAAGATGCCAGCGCTGGTACTGGCGCTCCCTCGAGCTGCATGAAGGCAACGTCCCAGGTCATCTCAAAGTCACCAGCCCCGTAGTTGCAAGTCATGAATCATTGAGAAGGATCCATTGCCACACTGCTGCCGCCATAGAGGACATGACTGGAGATTGCAGGAGGTTCGCGGTGTCCGGATTGTGACACCTCGTGATTGGGGGTATGACAATTTGATTAGATTTTTTTCTTTTTTTTGGAAGGAGACGATCAGAGTTTATGAATAGATAGAGTTTTTTTACAAATTAAATAAATATAGATTGCTTTTATTACGGGAGGAAGAATCGGTGGATTAATAGATTGCTTTTTATTACAGGAAGAAGATTGATTTTCTTACAGGAGGGAGAATTGGTAGATTAATAGAGTTTTTTTCACAGGTATAAGAAAATTTTCAAAAGAGAATTATAAGGATTGATCTACACCGTAATAACTCGGCCCCACTAGATTAATGGCTCACTGATTAACGTGGAAATATTCAGGGAGTCACAAATTAGTATATGTATAGATGTTATATTATTCAATTGGTGTTTAGTTAACTGCTTGGTTCATTTGTTGTGGCTTGGTTCACTTGTTGTGGTGTTTAGTTAACTGCTTGGTTCAGTTCTGCAATGCGATGTTCAATTGTTGTGGCTGCATTCTGTTATTGTATACCATGTGAGGAACAAATCGAATTTGGCTGTACTAAATACATGAGAAACAAATACAATTGCTATATTTCCAAGTTGTTAAGCATGCTTGGTTTGGTTAACTGTCTGATCTTCTATTAGGAGTATGTTATATTGTGCAATGTGGTGCTCAGTTAATGTTTGGTTCATTTGTTGTGGTGTTTAGTTAACTACTTGGTTCAGTTCTGCAATGCTGTTCAATTATTGTGGCTGCATTCTGTTACTGTATACCATGTGAGCAATAAATCGAATGTGGCTGTACTAAATACATGAGAAACAAATACAGTTGCTATATTTCCAAGTTGTTCATCATGCTTTGTTTGGTTAACTGATAGCATCCATGTGGATTGAATTAATCTGATGAATCTGCAATGTGCTTATTTTTCATCAACATATTTTACTGATAGCATGCGAACCCTTACTTAACCTGATAACTAACTACCTTATATGTGTTGCAGGGAAACAATGGGAAGCACTAAGGTTTACAAGATGGTACTAACTATTATACCTTGCCTTTTTTATTCCTTTGCCCCATTTTCAATATAGAGAAGATATTTATGCACATCCTTGTTTTCAGGCTTCACTGATGATTACCTCTCAAACCACCTCTGTGGTCAAGAGGCGAGGAAAGTTTTCATACAACACCCACGGTTCAATATTGAAGTGTTCCTGAAGAGGTCGAAGGATGGACGGTGAATCATCCACATGCACTGACCTAAAGTTGCAAAGACCTTCAACAAATTTCCAGATGAGATGCATCTCTCTATGTACCGTCTATGATGCTAATTTCGGAAGGTTCTAGATGTTGCATGTGAAACTTGCTGCTGGTGCAGTTGTGTAATGGGGTGGCTGAGTGCTGAAGCTATATCATGTTGTACTACGATGTATTTCAATTATGAAATCCTGCTTCCCTAATATGGAAATGGAATATATTATGTGCTTAATATGAATGTCAATTAGATTAGTAAATGCATTATTAATAATAGGGCAATTAGCTTTCTAATTAGGTTTTCCTATTGCAGATGGTTAATGAGAAAACACCATGGGCAATGACCTCAGGCAACGCACACAGTTTCTAGGAATAAACCATGTTGGATCAATGAACAATCACACACGACATTCTCTTGAAAACTGTTTGCGTAGCGCCACCTTGCGCAAACGTTTTCCTTGGAGCGACTGTGTGGGATGTATATACGAACAGAAATGTTCAGCGATGAATGACCGTGTGGGATGTACTTACGACCGGAAATGATTTCGCCCGTATAATTGTATTTTTTAGCACTATTGTACGTATTTCTGTATTTGAGTGCTCGCCGGTCGCACACGACCTCATTTTGCCGAGCGTGTGTGCCAGGAGGGCATATCCCGGATGGTTTCTGGGTCGTGCGGGAAGGACCCCCTATCACCCACACTCACTTGGCGATGGTTCCGAATGCCGTCGCCGAAAGGGGTTAAAAACCTTTTGTTTATCACCGACGCGTACCAGTGTAAACCCACATCAGAATAATTATTTGGGATGAGAAGATCTTCCAGAGGTTTCAAGTCTAGTTGCTCAAAGTTGTTCGTAACCGGGGACACGACTAATCATGATTAGTTTGTACACTCTGCAGAGGTTTGCGCACTTTTCCCCACAAGACTGGATCTCCTCTATTGAATTCCTCGCACTACCTGATGTTTGAGAACCGGATGATCGAGACATAGTCTTTCCGAAGAGGTCCCCTTAGCCGATAGATAGGCCGGTACACCTAAAATTTCCCCACATCTGCTAGCCTATCATGGAAAGGTTTCCCACAACTTACTCAACTATTCCAGAGCCCATAATGGCTTGTGGCTGCACATGAAAGCTACTTGATATGAAACATGTCCAACCTTTTTGAACCTGGGCGGCATTCCCCACCTTTTCCTGAGTAATGCAGAGCCTCCCGGAGGTTACATACTTGTCAACTGGTCCTGACAAACCTTTCCACCCAGATGATTGATTAATTGGTATTGCAGAGCCTCCGAGGAAATACAATACATGTAAGTTATTAATGTAGTCATTGCTTAAGTTCTCTCGCAACTTTCATGAGTCACACGATACCCAATCCACGTCTACCGTAGCATGGCTAAGCAATAACTACACTATATCGATTACCAAAGTGGCGGCAAAGACTATCAGGATCAGGCTAAGCATATGGCTATCCCATCTGGGTTTAACATAACATATCAGTCCTACACATGCATACTACTGTGTTGATAGAGGGCACTACATGCAAAGTAAAAACATAGGATTCATATGATCAAAAGTGCAAACTTGCCTGTTAAAGTTGATGAAGTACTCTGCACTCAAAGTCCCGACAATTCTACTCTTGGCACTCCGGACAATCTAGTGTGAGCAAGAAATAACATACATAAGCACTCATGCACAAGATTCAAAGAAAAGATCTTGGAAAACTTCTAAGCAAATAGCTCTTGCGAACAGAATTTTTTTCAACAATACTAAAATTGTGTGGATTAGATCTTAACAGAAAGTACATGCGATGAGCTTCGATTTGCAAAAAGAATCAACTAAATCGGAGTTATGAAACTCAAGTTATGATCAAAAGAAGTTCAAATTAAAATCTGTTTGAATTCAAAATTTAAAACTTTCAAAAATAGGGTGAGTTGGTTATCTGGATAGAGGAGATCATAACGAAGAAGTGGGTGTTGGTTTCATTGGATTTCGATAAACGGTTTAAAAGTTGTGACCGTTTGAAAAACAGGGGCTAAACTGTAAAAGAAAACTAGCGAATAGGTGCCTGGTAGATGTTGAAGATCCTCCCCGGCAACGGCGCCAGAAATTCCTTTTGATGTCTGCTAGAACTACGTCGGTATTTCCCCAAAGAGGAAGGGATGATGCAGCACAACAACAGTAGGTAGTTCCCTCAGTGATGAGACCAAGGTTATCGAATGAGTAGGAGAACCAAGCAACACTACGTAAAGAACACATGCACACAAATAAAAAATACTCACAACCTGTTGTATTAAAGGGGTTGTCAATCCCTTGTAGGTAACGACGCCAAAAATGGGCAAACGGACGTGACAGATTTGTAAATACTGATAGATCAAAAGCTAAATAAAATAAAGTACAACAAGGTATTTTTGTATTTTTGAGTTTAATAGATTCGAAAATAAAAGGCAAATAAAATAGATCGCAAAGGCAAATAATATGAGAAAGAGACCCGGGGGCCGTAGGTTTCACTAGTGGCTTCTCTCGAGAAAAATAACAAACGGTGGGTAAACAAATTACTGTTGGGCAATTGATAGAACTTCAAATAATCATGACGATATCTAGACAATGATCATTACATAGGCATCACGTCCAAGATTAGTAGACCGACTCCTGCCTACATCTACTACTTCCACACATCGACCGCTATCCAGCATGCATCTAGTGTATTAAGTTCATGGAGAAACAGAGTAATGCAATAAGAACGATGACATGATGTAGACAAGACCTATTTATGTAGAAATAGACCCCATCGTTTTATTGTTAGTAGCAACAATACATACGTGTCGGTTCCCCTTCTATTACTGGGGTCAAGCACCGTAAGATCGAACCCACTACAAAGCACCTCTTCCAATTGCAAGATAAATAGATAAAGTTGGCCAAACAAAACCCAAATATCGAAGAAGAAATAAGAGGCTTGATGACCCAAAAGTATAGGGGATCTATCATAGTCCTTTCGATAAGTAAGATTATCGAAATGAACGAGGAGCAGAAGGAAATGACAAGCGGTTTTTAGTAAGGTATTCTCTGCAAGCACTAAAATTATCGGTAACAGATAGTTTTGTGATAAGGTAATTTGTAATGCGCAACAAGTAATGAAAGTAAATAAGGTGCAACAAGATGGCCCAATCCTTTTTTGTAGCAAAGGACAAGCCTGGACAAACTCTTATATAGAGAAAAGCGCCCCCGAGGACACATGGGAATTATCGTCAAGCTAGTTTTCATCACGCTCATTTGATTCACGTTAGTTACTTTCATAATTTGGTATGTGGGTGGACCGGTGCTTGGGTGCTGTACTTCCTTGGAAAGCATCCCATTATTTCAAGCATCCGCAACTACAAAAGAAGTATTAAGGTAAACCTAACCATAGCATGAAACATATGGATCCAAATCAGCCCCTTACGAAGCAACGCATAAAATAGGGTTTAAGCTTCTGTCACTCTAGCAACCCATAATCTACTTATTACTTCCCAATGCCTTCCTCTAGGCCCAAACAATGGTGAAGTGTCATGTAGTCGACGTTCACATAACACCACTAGAGGAAGGACAACATACATCTCATCAAAATATCGAACGAATACCAAATTCACATGACTGCTTATAGCAAGACTTCTCCCATGTCCTCAGGAACAAAAGTAACTACTCAATATTCATGTTCATAATCAGAGGGGTATTAATATGCATAAAGGATCTGAACATATGATCTTCCACCAAATAAACCAACTAGCATCAACTACAAGGAGTAATCAACACCACTAGCAACCCATAGGTACCAATCTGAGGCTTTGGGAAAAAGATTGGATACAAGAGATGAACTAGGGTTTGAGAGGAGATGGTGCTGGTGAAGATGTCGATGGAGATTGGCCCCCTCCCGATGAGAGGATAGTTGGTGATGACGATGGCGATGATTTCCCCCTCTTGGTGGGAAGTTTCCCTGGCAGAACAGCTCTGCCGGAGCCCTAGATTGGTTCTGCCAAGGTTCCGCCTCGTGGCGGCGGAGTTTCTTCCCGAAAGATTGCTTATGATTTTTCCAGGTTAAAAGACTTCATATGGGCACCAGAGGCCTGCCAGGGGGCCCATGAGGCAGGGGGCACGCCCCCACCCTCGTGGCCAGGGTGTGGGCCCCCTCTGGTGGATTCTTTTGCCAGTATTTTTTATTAATTCCAAAAATAACTTCCGTGAAGTTTCAGGACTTTTGGAGCTGTGTAGAATAGGTCTCTAATATTTGCTCCTTTTCCTGCCCAGAATTCCACCTGCCGGCATTCTCCCTCTTCATGTAAACCTTGTAAAATAAGAGAGAATAGGCATAAGTATTGTGACATAACATGTAATAACAGACTAATGCAATAAATATCGATATAAAAGTATGATGCAAAATGGACGTATCAAGGCTATAAGCAATCATGCATATAAGAGATCAAAGAAACTCAAATAACTTTCATGGATAAAAAGATAGATTTGATCACACAAAGTTCATTCGATCCCAACAAACACACCGCAAAAAAGAGTTACATCATATGGATCTCCAAGATACCATTGTATTGATAATCAAAAGAGAGAGAGAGGGGGAGAGAGAGAGAGAGAGAGAGAGAGAGAGAGAGAGAGAGAGAGAGAGGAAGCCATCTAGCTACTAACTACGGACCCGAAGGTCTACAAAGAACTACTCACGCATCATCAGAGAGGCACCAATGGAAGTGGTGAACCCCTCCGTGATGGTGTCTAGATTGGATCTAGTGGTTCTGGACACTATGGCGGCTGGAATTGATTTTCATCGACTCCCCTAGGGTTTCTAGAATATTGAGGTATTTATAGAGCAAAGAGTCAGTTTAGGGGGCACCCGAGGTGGGCACAATCCACCAGGGCGTGCCTGGGCCTCCTGGCGCACCCTGGTGGGTTGTGCTCCCCTCGGAGCACCCCCAGGCGCTTCTCCGGCCCACTGTATGTCTTTTGGTCCCAAAAAATTCCTCAAAAAGTTCCGCTGCGTTTGGACTCCGTTTGGTATTGAGTTCTTGCGATGTAGAAAACATGCAGAAAACATCAACTAGCACTTGGCACTATGTCAATAGGTTAGTATCAAAAAATGATATATAATGACTATAAAATGATTATAAAACATCCAAGAATGATAATATAACAACATGGAACAATAAAAAATTATAGATACATTGGAGATGTATCGGCCGCGAGGTACGGGTGAAGGGGTGATTCCATCCCCGCCCCTTGCTCTCACCAACGGGCACAACCATAGTGATGGCAGTCGGTTCGGGGCAAATCGCCGCCCTCCGGCCGCCCCCACCACGGGAGTGACCGCAGTGCGTGCACCATCCCCGGGGCGAGTCGACTAGGTCGCTGTGCCCAACGGAGCCGCTAGCCCTCAAGCGCCTTTGCCACGTCAACATGCCACCCAAATGGCCGCCTCGCAACAGCGAGGACGTGGTCCTGTCGTCGCTGGCACCGTCAGAAGCCGAGCGACGGTGCCGTCCACATCATCATCACCCATGCCAAGCACTGCTACAGAGGCCATGGCGCGGGCTCAGCTGCTACTAAGGTTTGCGCCGGCGGCCGAGCAGATGGACGAGTGGCGTGCCACCATCCAGAGTTTGCTCGGTTGCGCCGAGGCTGGGGGCTCACAGCGAGCTGGCCCGCCACGACCTCCCGAAGCGACAACGACGGCTCGTGCTACTGGTCGTACGGAAGGGGCCACCCCCACGGTACAATCCCACCTTGGCAACCGGCGCCAGTACGGCAGAATCAAGAACCTGATGAGGTCTCTATGGCCTCTTCTGACCCTCGAGCACGTCCAGGCCAACGTCGAGCCCCAGAGGACAGGCGGAGGGGTGATGCAGCTTGAAGCTGCGTTGGTATTTCCCCAAAGAGGAAGGGATGATGCAGCACATCGACCATAGGTATTTCCCTTAGTGATGAGACCAAGGTTATCGAACCAACAGGAGAACCAAGCAACAACACGTAAGCGATGCCTGCAAACAAATTGGGTGCAAAGGGGTTGTCAATCCTTTTTGGGTAACAGTGCCAGAAATTGGCAAAACGGAAGTGAATAAATTGCAGTAGATTGATAGATAGAACGCCAAATAAAATAAATAAGAATAAATTTCAGCAAGGTATTTTTGTACTTTTGGTTTAATAGATCTAAAAATAAAAGCAAATGAAAATAGATCGCAAAGGCAAATAATATGAGAAAGAGACCCGGGGGCCGTAGGTTTCACTAGTGGCTTCTCTCGGAAAAAATAGCAAGCGGTGGGTAAACAAATTTCTGTTGGGCAATTGATAGAACTTCAAATAATCATGATGATATCCAGGCAATGATCATTATATAGGCATCACGTCCAAGATTAGTAGACCGACTCCTGCCTGCGTCTACTACTACTACTCCACACATCGACCGCTATCCAGCATGCATCTAGTGTATTAAGTTCATGGAGAAACGGAGTAATGCAATAAGAACGATGACATGATGTAGACAAGATCTATTTATGTAGAAATAGACCCCATCGTTTTATCCTTAGTAGCAACGATACATATGTGTCGGTTCCCCTTCTGTCACTGGGGTCAAGCATCGTAAGATCAAACCCACTACAAAGCACCTCTTCCCATTGCAAGATAAATAGATCAAGTTTGCCAAACCAAACCCAAATATTGGAGAAGAAATACGAGGCTATAAGAAATCATGCATATAAGAGATCAAAGTAAATCAAATAACTTTCATGGATAAAATGATAGATCTGATCATAAACTCAAAGTTCATCCAATCCCAACAAACACACCGCAAAAAGAGTTACATCATATGGATCTCCAAAAGACCATTGTATTGAGAATCAAACGAGAGAGAGGAAGCCATCTAGCTACTAACTACAGACCCAAAGGTCTACAAAGAACTACTCAGTCATCATCGGAGAGGCACCAATGGAAGTGGTGAACCCCTCCGTGATGGTGTCTAGATTGCATCTAGTGGTTCTGGACTCTGCGGCGGCTCGAATTGATTTTTACCGACTCCCTAGGGTTTCTGGAATAGTGGGGTATTTATAGAGCAAAGAGGCGGTCTAGGGGCACCCGAGGTGGGAACAACCCAGCAGGGCGCGCCTGGGCCTCCTGGTGCGCCCTGGTGGGTTGTGCTCACCTCGGAGCACCCCCCAGGCACTGCCTTGTCCCATTGGGTGTCTTCTGGTCCATAAAATCTCCATGAAGTTTTTTTGCATTTGGACTCCGTTTGGTATTGATTTCCTGCGATGTAAAAAACATGCAGAAAACAGCAGCTGGCACTTGGCACTATGTCAATAGGTTAGCAAAAAATGATATAAAATGACTATAAAATGATTATAAACATCCAAGATTGATAATATAACAGCATGGAATAATTAGAAATTATTGATACGTTGGAGACGTATCAACATCCCCAAGCTAACTCCTGCTCGTCTTTGAGTAGGTAAGTGATAAAAGCAGAATTTTTGATGTGGAATGCTGCCTAACATGGCATATCATATTCTTTTCTTTATAGCATGGACATTTGGACTTTTATATTGTTCAAAGCAATAGTCTAGTCTTGACATGATAACTTAAATACTCAAGCATATCAGCAAGCAACCATGTATTTCAAAATATCAACGCTAAAATAAGCTATCCCTAGCCCATTATGCTCAATCATTGATCCATTCATGAAACACACTCGCGTATTAACTACACCCAATGCTCAAGTACGATCATAGTGCCTCCTAGTTGATGCTTTATAAGAGAAGATGGAGAGTCAAATTCAGAAATAAAAATTGCATAGAGTAAAAGAAAGGCCCTTCGCGGGGGGACGTGGGGATTCGTAGAGGTGGCAGAGCTCGAACCAAAAATTGAGAGATAAAAATATTTTGAGAGCATACTTTTCCCACCAACAAAAACGACTTAGAGTTCCCAACACTTTCCATCCTAGATATATCATAGACGGTTCCTGTTGGGGATATTACTACTGGGTGTAAACCGGCTAGGTGGGCCGGGTTAACTTCATCAGTAGTTAAGTATGTTAAAGCCCAAGAAGGCAGATGAGGGCTTAAGACCCATAGTCGGTTTAAAGCCCGTAGCCGTAAACCGGGATTGATATGTAAACTTGCATTGTAAGGTAGGAGTAAGTAGAGACCAAACCGGACACGTCTATGAGCCGATGTTGAGACTCTGTAAACCGACAGGCGTCACCCATGTATATAAGGGGACGACCCGGCGGCGGTTTAGGGACAACAGACAACAACTCGAGATTTAGGCAAAGCTTGTTTGCTCCCTAGTCATCGAAACCCCATCAATTCCATCACAACTAGACGTAGGCTTTTACCTTCATCGAAGGGGCCGAACTAGTATAAACTCTCTTGCGTCCCTGTGTCCACTTTAATCCCTTCAAGCTAACCCGTCGCGATGGCTCCACGACTAAGTCCTGACACTAGGACATCTGCCGTGACAAAACCACGACAGTTGGCGCCCACCGTGGGGCTATCGCACGATGGTTTCAAGTTCTTGGAGGGCAACTTCAAAGGACTCAAGGGCTACGCTGTGGGCCGGATGACCAAGAGTCGTCGCGGCAAGCTCTACATCGACGATGCAGGATGGGGCCCCGAAGCCGGGTCAATCGAGTACGGGTACCGGGTCCCCTTTGGAGGCATACACGTCTTCATTGGCAAGATCGATGAACCGGGCCCTGAGCCGGACATCTGCACCGACCTCGTCGAGACGGCTCAGCGTGCGCGATCTGCCCGGGTTAAACCGGCCGTGAAGCGTGCCTTCGTGGGAGTCATCCATGGAGGATGTCATGAGGATGGATTGGAATCTGGTGGCGAGACCGTCGTTTATTCCGGCGATGAGTCATCAACCGGAGAAACCGAATCTTTGTATCAGCTACAAGATGGCCGGATTGGGGGTTGTTCCGATGGCGACAGTATTCCGGACCCCTCCGATCTGCCAAACCGGGTCGGAATATTCATGGCCGGGACACAAGCAACGATCCACTCTTCGACCGTAGCAGCAATGATCTTCGGATCAGGAACGGCGACGACAGCCAGGGCAGGAGTCCCTGTGCACACGCCGACTCAAGTTTTATCTAATCTGTTTGATGTGTTGGCTACACTCATGGCAGAAGCTAATCCGGTGGATCAGAACGCCCATGACGCGGAAATTGCGAAAGTAAGGGGTCTGATCACTCAAGCCAAGGACGACCTAGCAGCTGAGAATGCCAGGATGACCTTAGAACGGGCCGCCTTGGATGCGCAAGCTTACCAACTTATGCTAGATCAGAATGCATCCCATGAGGCCCTGAAGCGGAAATACCGGTCTCGTTTGCCTCAGGTCTTTGAAGCTAGAGATCTCTTCAACACCCCAAGAGCAGGAACCAGCAACCCGCCGGTGGTAAACCGGGCGAACGCACCAGGGACAGGCGCGCCGGTTCACCCTCGCTTGATGGATCCGCCTCGTCAAAACGCTATTGTGCCTCAGGCTGTCCCGACGCCTCCGGGTCACTATTCCAACCCAATGGATAACCTTGTTGCTGCTGCTGCACGGCTGGAGGCCATCCCAATTGAAGGTGATTCGCCGCAGGCGATGGAAACGCGCCGGGTTAAGGAGCTTCTTCAGACAGCTTTGATCCAGCAGGAAGCATACTCATACACTCGTGACCGAATTCATTCCACCCCTCGTCCAAGCCGGAGCTATAGCAGGTGTATGGAGGAACCGGCTGTATCAAGTAATGCACGAAACCGTGAAGTACCCCGTGGTAACAACCCGGCGGGTGGTGTTGGTGATGCCCAGGAAGTGGTGGACCGGGCCCGAGCGCGCAGGGAGGCCGAGTTATCAGCGCAGTACGAGGCTCGCCAGCTTACGCCGATTCGTCCAACCACCTCGGTCGAGCCTGGCATTTCTTCTAGCTCTTTGGGGGTGCCCTGTCTTGTCCCTGCTTTACGCAATGTGCGCCTGCCCAAAGATTTCAAGGGCCCGCGCAAGGTGCCGAATTACACTGCTGATCAACCGCCAGAGACATGGATAGAGAGCTATGAGATGGCCATGGAGATGCTGGATGTGAGTGATGTGGCATGTGTGAAGTACTTCACCATGATGCTTGAAGGAATGGCCCGTACTTGGTTAAAAAGCTTACCGGCCAACTCTATCAGTTCATGGGCCCAATTGGGAGCCCGGTTTATCTAGAACTTCATGGATACATGTAAGCACTCCAAGGGACATCAGCATAACCCGGCAGGTCATGGAAACGGAGGCAAGCGCAAAGCGGATGGCAACATGGACTTTGTGGCTAATACCAACGCACAGGACAAGGGACAGCGACGTAAGGGTAAACCGCCGAATTGCGGTGGAGCGCCTAATCCTAATCCGGACCGCCTGTCTTACCTGTTAAACCAGCCTTGTCCAAAGCATGGGACGAAGGAAGTGCCAGCCAACCACTTTTGGAAGGATTGTTACATTATGCAGGAGTTCAAGAACTCTAACGCTTTCCGGTATGACCACGGATCAGGTGGTGGCTCAGGGCCCGGGCCGGGCTACAGTGGAGGAAATCCCGGTTCAGGATTTAATGATAACCAGGGTGGACATAATAACCAAGGGCATCCGAATAGCCAGGGTGGTTATAATCAGCAGCAGCAGCAGTCGGGTTACCAGAGTCACCCGAAGCAGTTGAATAGTGGGCAGTATCATGTCTTCACTACTAGCTTGGACAAGCGAGATCAGAAGCTTCATAAGCGAGCAGTAAACTCTGTTGAACCGGCCGTGCCTCGTTATCTACGATGGTCTGAACAGCCAATCTTATGGAGCAGAGAGGATCACCCTCCCCGAGTTGATAATCCGGGTCATCTAGCATTGGTGGTGGCACCTCATGTGGGAGGTTATAAGTTCACCAACGTACTCATGGATGGAGGGAGCAACATTAATATCTTATACTATGAGACCTTCCGTCGTATGGGATTAACATATAAAAGTCTTAAATCGTCCAATACGGTATTCCATGTTGTTGTACCTGGTAAGTCAGCATATCCTGTTGGCAAGATAGCTTTGGAAGTGGCCTTTGGAGATGATCATGATTCCAGGTCAGAGACTTTGACTTTTGAGGTGGTAAAGATCCGGAGCCCGTATAACGCCCTGTTTGGGCGGCCGGCTTACGCCAAGTTTATGGCACGACCCTGCAATGTGTACTTGCAGCTCAAGATGCCGGGTCACAAAGGGACGATAACGGTTCATGGAAGCCGTAAGATCGCTTTGGAATGTGAAGAAGGTGATGCTGCTTACGCAGAGTCGGTTTGTGCCACGGAGGAACTGAAATATTACAAGGACAATGTTGATCCGGCAGACATGACTCCATTGAAAAAGCCAACTACGGAGCATGATCCGGCCCTGAAGTTTAAATCGGCCGCTGAGACTAAGCTTGTTGACTTTGTACCTGGCGATTCGTCCAAGCAGTTTAGCATTAGTACCAATCTGGATCCGAAATAGGAAAGCGCGCTCATCGAGTTCATCCGTGAGAATCGGGACATTTTTGCATGGAAGCCTTCTGACATGCCAGGTGTACCGAGGCAACTCGCTGAGCACACTCTTAATGTGGATCCTAAGTACAAACCGGTGAAACAATTCCTCTGCCGGTTTAACAAAGAAAGGCGAAAAGCTATTGGAGAAGAAGTAGCCAGGCTCTTAGCGGCTGGCTTTATTGTTGAGGTTTTTCATCCTGAATGGCTGGCTAATCCGGTGCTGGTCCTTAAGAAAAACGACACCTGGCACATGTGTGTGGATTACACAGATCTTAACAAGGCTTGTCCAGCAGATCCTTTTGCCCTCCCCCGTATTGATCAAATTATTGATGCTACGGCGGGTTGTGAGCGTTTGAGTTTTCTGGATGCATATTCTGGTTATCATCAGATCAAGATGGCGGTTAAGGACCAGGAGAAGACGACGTTCATAACTCCCTTTGGAGCCTTCTGCTATGTATCTATGCCCTTTGGGCTCAAGAGTGCCCAGGCAACTTACCAAATGTGTGTACATAATTGCCTTCATAAACAGATTGGTCGGAATGTACATGCCTATGTGGATGACATTGTGGTTAAGTCAAGGGAAAAGGAGACTCTGGTTGATGATTTGAAGGAAACCTTTGATAACCTGAGGACGTACAAGAGGATGCTCAACCCGGACAAGTGTGTCTTTGGTGTACCGGCCGGCAAGCTACTGGGTTTTCTAGTGTCCAATAGGGGAATTGAGGCTAATCCAGAGAAGATCACAACAATCACCTCCCTGGCTAAACCAAAGTGTATCAATGATGTTCAACGATTGGCAGGCCGGATTGCCGCGTTGAGCCGGTTCATCAGCCGCCTTGGTGAGAAGGCGATCCTTTTGTATCAGATGTTTAAGAAGACGGATCAATTCGTCTAGAGTTCTGCTGCTCACAAGGCATTTGAGAATTTAAAGCGGCAGTTGGCCAATCCGCCAGTGCTCGCCGATCCAATTGACAAAGAGTTGTTGCTGTTATATGTTGCTGCTAATGCTCGTGCGGTCAGTGTGGCCATTGTGGTGGAGCGAAAGGAGGCAGGCAAGGAACATCCGGTTCAGCATCCGGTTTACTATATCAGCGAGGTGCTTATTGAGTCCAAGCAAAGGTATCCGCATTGGCAGAAGCTGGTATATGGAGTTTTTATGGCAAGCCGGAAACTTAAGCAGTACTTCCAAGGACACCCCATCACAGTGGTCAGTTCTGCTCCCTTGGGGGATATAATCCAGAACCGAGAAGCGACTGGCCGGATTGCCAAGTGGGCTATAGAGCTTGGGCCGCACGGATTGAAATATGTGCCTCGGACGGCGGTCAAGTCTCAAGCACCTAAAGAGAAGCCGGATCACACATATTGGACTATCCATTTTGATGGATCCAGGCAATTGGAGGGCTCGTGGGCTGGAGTCGTATTAACTTCTCCACGAGGTGATAAGTTTTGTTACGTTCTCCGCTTAATGTTCCCTTGTACTAACAATGCAGCTGAGTATGAAGCATTACTCCATGGTCTCTGGATGGCTAAGGAGATGAATCTAAGCCGAGTTAAGTGCTTCGGTGACTCGGACCTGGTGGTTCAGCAGGTGTCTGGTACTTGGGATTCCAAGGACCCACTCATGGCAACATACCATCGTGAGGTGGATGTGGTTGCAGGTCACTTCAAGGGTTATCAGGTGGATCACGTGGACCGCCAAAAGAATGAAGCAGCGGACACTTTAAGCCGGCTAGGCTCTCAACGCAAACCGGTCCCTCCCAATGTTTTCCTAGACGTGCTGCACAACCCGTCAGTCAAGCTCCCTGGTGAAGAGGATCTGGCCATTCCTGATCCAGAGGCTCAATTGGTGGCAGCTCTTCATATCATTCCGGATTGGACGCTTCCTTACCTTGCGTACTTGAATCGGGGCGAGTTACCAGAGGATGAGACTCTGGCCCGGCAGATAACCCGGCGGTCCAAGTGCATGACTATTGTCAATGGCGAGTTGCATCATCACAGTGTGTCAGGGGCGTTTCAACGATGTGTGTCCCCTAAAGAGGGTTTTGAAATCTTGTGTGAGATCCACGAAGGAGATTGTGGTCACCACGCCGGTTCAAAATCTTTGGTGGCTAAAGCGTTTTGCCACGGCTTCTATTGGTTGACTGCTCATGCTGATGCGGAAGATCTGGTCAGACGATGTGACGGTTGCCAAAAGTTCTCAAGACGTGCTCATGTGTTGGCTCAAGAATTGAGAATGATTCCAATCACTTGGCCGTTTGCGAGTTGGGGCTGGATATGGTTGGACCTTTCAAAAGGTCCAAAGACAAGAAGACCCACCTCTTGGTGGCAGTTGACAAATTTACAAAGTGGGTGGAAGCAGAACCTGTTAGCAAGTGTGATGCGGCCACGGCGGTCCAATTCATCAAAAAAGTGATTTTCCGGTTTGGCTTTCCACACAGCATCATTACTGATAATGGTACCAACTTGTCCAAAGGTGCTATGAAGGAGTTTTGTCAACGAGAGCACATCCGACTTGATGTTTCATCAGTGGCTCACCCCCAGTCCAATGGTCAAGCAGAGAGGGCTAATCAAGAGATCTTGCGAGGCATCAAGCTCCGGCTTATGGTTCCTTTGCAACGAACGCCGGGTTGTTGGATTGAATAATTACCATCTGTATTATGGACCATTAACACCACACCCAATAGATCAACTGGATATACGCCATTATTCATGGTCTATGGAGCGGACGCGGTTCTCCCCAGTGATATCCGTCATGATTCACCTTGTGTAGCGGCTTATGTTGAAGCGGACAATGAGGCAGCACAGCAAGATGCTTTGGACCTGTTGGACGGAGAGCGTGACATAGCAGCTGCCCGCTCGGCGATTTACCAGCAGGATCTTCGACGTTATCACAGTCGCTGGGTCAGAACCAGAACCTTTGAAGAAGGAGATTTGGTGCTTCGACTCATCCAAGACCAGACTGATATGCACAAGTTATCCCACCTTGGGAGGGACTTTTCGTGGTTAGCAAGAATGTGCACAACGGGTCGTACTGTCTGATCGATATTCGAGAGCATGAAGACTCACGTACATCAGAGGAGGAGACCAATAGGCCGTGGAACATAGCTCATCTTTGGCCTTACTATACCTGAGCCATCGGCTCTACTTATGTACATATTATGACAATGTATATATTATGAGTAATACAATAAACCGGAGCCTCAGCTAAAGCGGGGTCTCTGTTCTTTTTTACATCATGTGTGGTTACACGGAGTTATTCCGTCTTAAAGCGGCCTCCGGTTTACCCCGTGAGTTAGCTTATCAAAGCTTCATGTTATATCACTCGGGGGCTTGGTCGTATCCGAACCAATGCAACACCTTTTGATAGGCGAAAGCCACCAGATCACTTGGGGACTTGGTCACATCTGAACCAGTCATGCCTCTTGGTCGGCCTAAGGCACATAATCACTTGGGGGCTTGGTCGAACCCGAACCATTGCCACGCCTCTTGATCGGCATAATGCCACTGTTTCATTTGGGGACCTGGCTGACTTGAACGATAGCTACGCCTATCGGGGGCTTGGTCGTGTCCGACCATGGTAACGCCACTTGATCGGCTCAATAGCCTCTTTTTTGCAAACGGTTTTATCATTACCTTTGCTTGAAATTTTCTTTGATAAATATTTCTTTTGTTGCGTTTTTAAACCGACCAAGTTTTAAACCAGTTCCACTATCAATTGACGGAACACGGTCCATTTTTAATCCAGAGACTGTTTGCCCGGTTTGATTTTCTTTGTTAACATCCTATTGAGGAGTAACATGGTGTTTATTATAAAACCCCGCACGGTTTACAAGGTAAACCGGCATTATATATACAGGAGCTGTTATCTCCTCCAACGGTGTGGGTTTATAAAACCTCCGCTTCAAGATTGGCCAAGCCAGCTTCATGCCCAACAATGGCAGGTATTATGTATCACAAAGATTTGATCATATACTTCAATTTCAGATATTTTGATTTCATAACAATTTGCCTGACGGTACAACCGCAGCGGCATTTTAAGATTTTTTATTGCAGAAAATACTTTGGAAATTTCATCACCCAAAGGAAGCACAGGTTGCAGTACTTATGCACGAAGGCATAAAAAATCAAGAGTATCGGCTAGCGTATTACAAGGCAACACGGTGCCCAAATAAGATCATTGTTTTACCGCAGAACACAAAGGGGGAGCAGTTTGAACCGGCTTCCGGTTCAAGCTTGGTCACCAGCATGGCCTGATGGTCGTGGGTCATCCCGCGCCGCTTCAACTTCTTCTTCTCTACCCAGCGGCTGGAAATCAACAGTTGTCCAGTTGATTCCCATTAATGCTTGAAAGACAGCTTCATCATGGATCAGTAGCGACGGTTCAATATCAGGAGCATAAGTGTGCTTACGGATTGGAGGGATAAGATTTTACGCTTCAGGAATCGGTGCGGCTACTCGCTTGTTTTGGTCATTGTACTGTGCTTGCTAATGAGACAAGTCTGCCTCTTCAGCCAATTGGCAAGCTAGAGGACGCACCTCCCGGTTTATTGCTCGCAGATCCGCTTCACTAAACTCTGACCCGTCTTCCTTCAAGCTGGGGTAGCCCTGAGCTGCTTCAACAGGGTCAAAATCCGGCACCCATGCTTTTGCCCGGATTAAGGCATTGATGGCATCGGTTCGAGCAGCAGATTTCTTCAGCTCTTCAACCCGGGCAGGAAGCATCAACAACCTCTTAAGAGTGTCTTGAATCAAAGTGGGTGCCGGGTTGTTATGTGATGCAGTAGAGATGATCCGTTGTGCTCCAGTATACAGCTGCTCGATCAATGTGTAGGCGGCTTTCAATTTCATCCGCACATCTAACCGCAAGTGACCAATGCGTGTTCCTGAAGTATTACAAAGAGTTAACAAACTGAAAGCTACATAAGAAGGATGAGAAACTGCAGAAGTCAAATCGGCTTACAGAAGATAGCAGCAGTCATGGCATGCACTTGCCGCTTTATGCTGGTCAGTTCGTCCACCACCGGTTTGAGCGCAGCCTCGGCATCTTCTGCTCTCTTGGTTAAAGCTGACTTTTCGATGGCCCAATCCGCCCGCTCCTTCTGGAATCCCTCCTTCAGCTGTTCCATGGCGCTTAAAGCACTGGTCAATTCCTCTTTGGCTTTGGAGGTTTCAGCTTGTTGAGACTTAAGATTTTCCTGCAAATCGGCGATTTGGTTTTCTCTTTTGCTCGTCTCAGCCTACATACAGACAATGATATGATACAGATGAGGGTACAGAAGAGAAGCACCAATCACATAACAAGTTATGCCCTTGGTACTTGGGGGCTAATGCCTATTTGATCTTCATCTTACAATTTTTATGAAAATCCCAAGCTCAATACAAGTATTCAACTTGGCACTTGGGGGCTAATGGCTATTTGTTCAATTAAGTACTGAGGCTACAATCTTTATTACCTAAAGTCCCGATTTAACTATACTAAGTTGAACCGACCCTTGGGGGCTACATCAGCAAATTCTGATATATTGAAGTCTACATTGAAAAGTCCCAGTTTAAAATGATATCTTAAACCGACACTTGGGGGCTATTGGAGTTGACGAATTACAAGCAGAGGAGTATATGGAAATTACCTCATATTTATCCTTCATCATGTTAACCAGACCGGCTTCGTAATCACGGCTGGTGTATAACCGGTTCAGATAACCGGAATGGAGATCTTGAGGAGACAAAGCGGCATAAGTTGACAAGTCGACATTCCATTTGCCCTTGCCAATTGCAGCAAATTCTTCCTTGGCAGTGTGTTTTGACAAAGCAACGGGATTGCCTAGCTCTGTGCGACCAACGTCAGTGATAACAACCTCATCATCCTTGGCATCGCCTGTTTGCACTGGGGCCGTCGGCTTATCAGTAGGCTTGGATGGGCTGGTGGATTTCTCAATCGGGGCTTGCGGGCTGGTCAGCAGGACCGGATGCATCAACATGTCTCTCTTCAATAATAAAGTCACCGTCTTGCGGTGGTGGGTCGTTTGGCACATCCTCATGTATGGCCGCTTCAGGACCTGGTGTTCTGTCCATTTCCGGTTCAGCATCTTCTTCAGCCGCTTTGTCCAGACGAGCCTTCTTGCTTGGCCTAGGTTTGGCCCTGAAAGAAATAAAGGTCAATACAGTATATGTTACAATGAAATAAATCAGCAACATCATAAGAAATATGACTCACCCAAGCACCGTTTTGAGTGGTGGCAGCTGGGTGGCTGATGACTCGCCAGGCGATGAATGGGAAGTGCCCTGATAATCGGAGTTAGACGGATTAAGAGGTTGACGGAAACAGCCCGCTTTAGGACAAACATTGACAAGAGAATAAGAGACCTCTGAACGGCGTTTTCGAACCGGACTGTTCGGTAAACCGGTGGAGGTAACTACCTAGCCACTGTGCCGAGTTGTGCGGCGAGCTTCGTGCTGTTGTGTCTTCATGAGAAAGTTTGGTTCCAAATAAGCAAGAGGATGAGAAAATTTAACTTTCCGGTTTGCCCAACGGTTTTTTAGTGAAGGCAAAGGGTTTCAATCGAAGGAGAGAGCAATTACCTTTACAACATTAGCATGACTGGCTTCGGTGTCATCCTGACAATAATCATCATCAATAAGGCGTGTGAAAAATAAGCCAAGTGAATCAAGTTCTACCTCAAGGTCCAGATTACCCACATCATCGTCAGCTACCGGATCAGATGACGCGGTGGTTTTCTTCCTGTTAGCGGGCCGCTTCACAACTCTGGTTTTGGGCCGAGTTGGCCGCTCCGGCTTCTCTGACTTCTCTGGTTTCTCTTGCGGAGGTTTCTTGCTCCAAAATGGATCATCGCCCTGTTTGAAAGATGTTGGTGTTAAACAGTTGATAAATTGAACAGGCATATTCAATCAAAAGGACAAGGCATGAGTCTTACAGCTGGCGGTTTGTTAATGGCACAAAAGGGAGCCAGGCCGGTTTGAGCGCAGGTAGCTTCCGGTTCATTCAGTATCTTTTCCACAACTTCTGTAACTTCATCGTCTATGAGCTGGATATCAATGTGTCGAAGAGGGTCTTTTTCACTTCCTGTGTACTCGCACATCAAACCGGAGCGCCGGCTTAAGGGCAATATGCTCCACGATATCCAGCAGCGAGCAAGGTCGACCCCTGTCAGTCCATTAGCCATGAAGGCCCTGAGCTTGGATAATTGAGAAGCGTATTTCCTTCTCTCCTTGGCAGTTAGCCTTTGCGGGAAAGGATGTGTATTGCTTAGCCGCTCTGGACGGTAACCCGACAAAGGATTTTTGTTGTCAAGAGAGGTGTCTTTGCAGTAGAACAATGTTTGATTCCACTCTTTGGGATGGCTGTGCAGTTTGGGGTGAGGATAGGTGACCTCTTTCCTCTTTTGAATCGCCATACCGCCTAGTTCTGTGTTGGGACCATCAATGAATTCAGTGCGGCGGTTTAAATGGAAGCAATCTCTGAATAGTTCAATTATGGGCTCCTCTTGAAAGAATACCTCACAGAGCACTTGGAAGTGGCATATGTTGGTTACAGAGTTTGGCCCAATGTCTTGCGGGCGGAGTTGGAAATTGGCTAAGACATCCTGGTAAAATTTTGAACCGGGAGGATCAAAGCCCTGGGCTAGGTGATCCGCAAAAACAACAACCTCTCCCTCTTGGGGCGTGGGAGGACATTCCGTACCGGGGACCCTCCAATGAATAACCCTTTTACTGCTCAAAGCGCCAGTTATGACCAAATTGTTCAGCTGAGTCTCGGTCATGCGAGAGGGAACCCAGTTGCACTCATACACTTGTTTAGCCATGAAGTGATCTACAGAGGAAGCAATTCCGGTTCAAGAATATGTTGGACAAACACACACTGGTGCATACATTGTTAACCCGGAGGCAGTTATTTGTAAACCGTAGTTTTGTGAAGCGGCAGTATCTGACTAAGAAACTCTGGCGGTTCAACAAGGGGACTAATGGTATATACCGGTTTGGTAATTTTTCTACATAGAGTTAAACCGCCTAATTTAAACATTGAAACAGTTGAGATTGCGGATGCAGAAACAAATTTCGCACAATACTTCTACGGTATTGGATTTGAAGCATGTTTAGAAAAGAAGACAAATATTCAAAGGTTTAAAACAAAACAGAGCTGAACCAATGAGCAGAGATACATATAAATCTATGGTCTTGAGGTATGAAAACTGAAGGTGGATGCTAAAAGCTACCGCTGCACAGAGCAAAGATTCACAGATGCATCCAGGAGCTGTCATATGAACAAGTGATGAACACGGCAAGAACACGAAACCCTAGAATAGATCTGTGTTGAGAAGAGCAGAAAGTTTACTGGAGCTGAGGAGGACGCGGAAGGTCGCCGCGGTGCTCTGGTACATTCAGGTTGATGCAGCGGCCAAGGTTGGTGCAGAAGATGACGGCGGCGGTGGAGCTCTGAGGCTGGCGACGCGAGGAAGACGAAGCAGAAGGGCACAAAGGGGAAAAAGGAAATGACCCCTCGGTCCTAGTTATAAGGAAAGGGATATATGTCAGGCGCGAGAATCAAGGAGCTACGAAACGGAGCTGTCTCCTCGATTGTCCTAGATTCATTAAACAAGAATGGTATCATGGATAGGTTTTCTTTGTGACAGGTGACGTCACTCCGGTTTACAACGACCAGAGAAGATGACATCACGGCGGTTCAACAAACTACAAGAAGATGTTGAAGATGAAGATTTTTACTAAGGATTGACATGAACCCGTTCAAATCAATCTGGGGCCTAATGTTGGGGATATTACTACTGGGTGTAAACCGGCCAGGTGGGCCGGGTTAACTTCATCAGTAGTTAAGTATTTTAAAGCCCAAGAAGGCAGACGAGGGCTTAAGACCCATAGTCGGTTTAAAGCCTGTAGCCGTAAACCGGCATTGATATGTAAACTTGCATTGTAAGGTAGGAGTAAGCAGAGACCAAACCGGACACGTCTATGAGCCGGTGTTGGGACTCTGTAAACCGACGGGCGTCACCCATGTATATAAGGGGACGACCCGGCGGCGGTTCAGGGACAACATACAACAACTCGAGATTTAGGCGAAGCTTGTTTGCTCCCTAGTCATCGAAACCCCATCAATTCCATCACAACTAGACGTAGGCTTTTACCTTCATCGAAGGGGCCGAACTAGTATAAACTCTCTTGCGTCCCTGTGTCCGCTTTAACCCCTTCAAGCTAACCCGTCGCGATGGCTCCACGACTAAGTCCTGACACTAGGACATCTGCCGTGACAAAACCACGACAGTTCCCAAACAGAAAATAAAGTTTATTCCTTTTTCAACCATACTTTCACTTTCCATGGCTAGCCGTATCCACGGCTGCCCTCCATACCAACACTTTCCAAGGAATTTATTATTTGACAACATAAAGTAAATTCATTTTTCATTTCAGGACTGGGCATCCCTAATACCTTTGCCTTACTCTTGTGCAATGACAAGTGAATAAACACTAATCTTGAGAGTAACACATCTAGCATGGAAAATATTAGCCACCCCTCACCGCCTTGTTAGCGGTACGAGAACACAAAAGAGAAATTTATTTTGAATATTAGAGATGGCACATACAAATTTTCTTGGAACTACAAAAGAATACAACATATAGGTAGGTATAGTGGACTCATATGGCAAAACTGGTTTAAAGGATTTTGGATCCACAAGTAGAGATCATACTTAGTGCAAAATGAAGGCTAGCAAAAGATTGAGAAGCAACCAACCAAGAAATGAATAATATCATAAGCGAGCATTAAGCGTAATTAACACCAAATAATGCACCACAAGTAGGATGTGATTTCATTGCATAACTATTGACTTTCGTGCTTGCATAGGGAATCACAAACCTTAACACAAATATTCTTACTATAGCATAATTACTCATCAACATGACTCACATATCACATCATCATATCTCAAAACTATTACTAAGAATCAAGTTTATTTTGTCCAATGACCTTCATGAAAGTTTTTATTATATCCTTCTTGGTTATCTATCACTTTGGGACTAATTTTCATATGTTGCTTTTGATAAGCTCAAACAAATATAAGTGAAGATCATGATCATAATTTTTATTTCTCTCAAATTAATTTAAGTGAAGCAAGAGATAATTCCTTGAAAATTTCACTAACTCTCAAATAAATCTAAGTGAAGCAAGAGAGCATTTCTTCAAAAATACTAAAGCACACCATGCTAAAAAAGATATAAGTGAAGCACTAGAGCAAATCCATAGCACATAAAAATTTAAGTGAAGCATAGAGAGCGATTCTAACAAGTCATGACATAATTTTGGCTCTATAAAATAGGTGTGTCCAGCAAGGAATCAAGACTTAAAACACAAAATAAAATAAGCAAAGACTCTTATCATACAAGACAGTTGATACGTCTCCAACATATATATAATTTTGTGATTGCTTCATGCTATAATATATTCTATTTTGGATGTTTAATGGGCTTATTTATACACTTCTATATTATTTTTGGGACTAACCTATTAACCCAAGGCCTAGTGCAAATTGCTGTTTTTTGCCTATTTCAGTGTTTCGCAGAAAAGGAATATCAAACGGAGTCCAAACGAAATGAAACCTTCGAGAGCGTGATTTTGGAACAAACGTGATCCAGGGGACTTGGAGTGGACGTCAAGCAATCAACGAGGAGGCCACGAGGCAGGGGGCGTGCCTACTCCCATGGGCGCGCCCTCCACCCTCGTGGGACCCTCATGGCTCCACCGACCTACTTCTTCCTCCTATATATACCTACGTACCCCGAAACCATCGAGGAGCACCACGAAAACCTAATTCCACTGCCGCAACCTTTTGTACCCCTGAGATTCCATCTTGGGGCCTTTTCCGGCGTTCTATCAGAGGGGGCATCGATCATGGAGGGATTCTACATCAAAACCATAGCCTCTCCGATGATGTGTTAGTAGTTTACCACAGACCTTCGGGTCCATAGTTATTAGCTAGATGGCTTCTTCTCTCTTTTTGGATCTCAATACAAAGTTCTCCTCGATCTTCTTGGGGATCTATTCAATGTAACTCTTTTTGCAGTGTGTTTGTCGAGATCCGATGAATTGTGGGTTTATGATCAAGATTATCTATGAACAATATTTGAATCTTCTCTGAATTCTTTTATGTATGATTGGTTATCTTTGCAAGTCTCTTCGAATTATCAGTTTGGTTTGGCCTACTAGATTGATCTTTCTTGCAATGGGAGAAGTGCTTAGCTTTGGGTTCAATCATGCGGTGCTCGATCCCAGTGACAGTAGGGGAAATGACACGTATTGTACTGTTTCCATCGAGGATAAAAATATGGGGTTTATATCATATTGCATGAGTTTATCCCTCTACATCATGTCATCTTACCTAATGCGTTACTCTATTCTTATGAACTTAATACTCTAGATGCATGCTGGATAGCAGTCGATGTGTGGAGTAATAGTAGTAGATGCAGGCAGGAGTCGGTATACTTGTCGCGGACATGATGCTTATATACATGATCATGCCTAGATATTCTCATAATTATGCACTTTTCTATCAATTGCCCGACAGTAATTTGTTCACCCACCGTAATACTTATGCTATCTTGAGAGAAGCCACTAGTGAAACCTATGGCCCCCGGGTCTATTTTCCATCATATTAATCTCCCTTCAACTAGCTATTTCTATCACCGTTTATTTTGCTTTCTTTACTTTTAGTCTTTATCATAAAAATACCAAAAATATTATCTTCTCATCTCTATCAGATCTCACTTTGCAAGTGGCCATGAAGGGATTGACAACCCCTTTATCGCGTTGGTTTCAAGGTTCTTATTTGTCTGTGTAGGTACGAGGGACTTTCGTGTGGCCTCCTACTGGATTGATACCTTGGTTCTCAAAAACTGAGGGAAATACTTACGCTACTTTGCTGCATCACCCTTTCCTATTCAAGGGAAAACCAACGCAGTGCTCAAGAGGTAGCAACAGTCCAAGCAAAACACATAGTATGTCACGAATAAAAATATAGTTTGGAGTAAAATACCGATGGTCGTTAGAAGAAAGAGGGGATGCCACTCGGGGCATCCCCAAGCTTAGTTGCTTGATCTCTTTTGGATAATAGCTTGGGATGCCGGGGAATCCCCAAGTTTAGGCTCTTCTTACTCCTCATTTTTTCATCAATCATAAGATAACCCAAAACTTGAAAACTTCAATCACACAAAACTCAACAAAACCTTCGTGAGATCCTTTAGTATAAGAAAGCAAATCACTACTATAAGTACTATAGGAAACCCATTCATATTTTGTTCTTGCATTATATCTACTGTATTCCAACTTTTATATGGCAAAAACTCATCAAAGAAAACCATAGAGCCATCAAAACAAGCACTCAACGCAAAGAAAATAGAATCTGTCAAAAACAGAACAATCTGTAGCAATCTAACTATTTCCAATAATTTTGTAACTCCAAAAACTCTAAAAAATTAGGATGACCTATGCAATTTTTATATTAATCTACTGCAAAAAGAATTGGTATTTTATCGCTCTCTGGTAAAAAATGAAAATTATTTTCGTGAGCACAAAAGTTTCTGTTTTTCAACAAGATCAAACGACTATCACCCAAGAAGATCCTAAAGGCTTTACTTGGCACAAACACTAGTTAAAAAAACACAATCATAAAAGTAGCATAATTGTGCTAACACTCAAGAGAAGAAACCAAAAAGCAAAAGTAAATTTCCTTCATTGGGTTGCCTCCCAACAGCGCTATAATTTTACGCCCTTAGCTAGGCATAAAGCAAGGATCTAAGTTTTGTCATCTTTGTTTCGAGATCCATAAGATGCCCTTATGATTGATTCATATGGGGGCCTAATTCTTGTTCTAGGTAGTGTTCTATGCCCTTCCTCAATGGAAATTGGAACTTAATATTGCCTTCTTTCATATCAATCACGGCACCCATAGTGCGTAAAAACGGTCTACCAAGAATAATTGGACAAGACGGATTGCAATCAATATCAAGCACAATAAAATCTATGGGCACACAATTCCTATTTGCAAGAATAAGAACATCATTAATTCTTCCCATAGGGTTTTAATAGTAGAATCCGCCAAGTGCAAATTTAAAGAGCATTCTTCAATATTAGTAAGACGAAGCACATCACATAAAGATTTCGAAATTGTAGAAACACTAGCACCCAAGTCACACAAAGCAAAACACTCATAATTTTTAATCTTGAATTTGATAGTAGGTTCCCATTCATCATGCAATTTTCTAGGAATTGAAACTTCTAATTCCAACTTTTCTTCCAAATCTTTCATCATAACATCAACAATATGTTTAATAAAAGCTTTATTTTGTTCATAAGAATGGGGTGAATTTATCATGGATTGCAACAAAGAAATACAATCAATCAAAGAGCAACTATCATAATTAAAGTCTTTGTAATACAAAAGAGTGGGCACATCACTAGTTAAAGTTTTGACCTCTTCAAACCCACTTTCATCAATTTTCTCAACAAGATTTTCACTCTTCGAATTATCGGGACGCCTTCTAACTAAAGTTGACTCTTCTCCAGTCCCTTTTTCATCAATCTTAATTTTACTAAACAAGGAATCAATAGAAGAAACACCAATCATTTTAAAATCTTCAGCATTTTTATGAAAGCAATGACTAGAAACTGCTTTTTCTAAAATTTCTCTTTTAGCTCTAAGCATAGCGGTTCTTTTCTTACTTTTATCCATAAAATATAAAGAGCTTTAATTGATTCCTCAACTTTAGGCACAAAAATTTTCATCTTGAGATTTTCTACATCATGAGCAATTCTATCAACACTTGTAGACAAATCATCAATCTTATTAAACTTTTCTTCTATAGTAGTGTTGAAAACCTTTTGCGTGTTGATAAATTCTTTAATATTATTCTCAAGATCATAGGTGTTCCTATTATTATCAAAAGGATTTCCATTGGAATTACCATAATTATTAGAGGAATTACAAGGAAAAGGCCTAGGATTAAAATTACCTCTATAAGCATTGTTGTTGAAATTATTTCGAGAGATAAAATTCACGTCTACGGCATGACTAGTTTGCTCAATCAAAGTAGACAAAGGCATATCATTGAAATTAATAGGAGCACTTTCACTAGCAACCAATTTCATAAGAGCATCAACTTTTTCACTCAAAGAAGAAATTTCTTCGACCGAATTAACTTTTTTACTAGTAGGAGCTCTTTCGGTATGCCATTGCGAATAATTTGCCATAATATTATCAAGCAATTTGGTAGCTTCACCCAAAGTAATTTCCATAAAAGTACCACCCACGGAGGAATCTAAAAGATTACAAGAAACAAAATTCAATTCCGCATAAATTTTTTGTATGATCATCCAAAGATTTAACCCATGAGTTGGGCAATTCCTTAGCATCATTTTCATCCTTTCCCAAGATTGTGCAACATGCTCATGTTAAAGTTGCTTGAAATTCATGATCTGGGTTCTAAGGGAAATAATTTTTGCGGGCGGAAAATACTTAGTGATAAAAGCATTTTTTCACTTATTCCAAGAATCGATACTATTGCGAGGCAAAGAAGAAAACCAAATTTTTGCAGAATCACACAAAGAAAATGGAAATAATTTCATCTTTGCAACATCATTGTCCACATCTTTTTATGGGAAGCGACATCCTCATTAGGAGTACCGGAAAATTGATATTTCATAACAAGATTCAACAAAGCAATATTAATATCACGAGGCTCCGCACTAGTGGTGGGAGGAGCAATCGGAGTGCCAATACAATCATTCACTACGGTAGGAGACTGCTAAAGCGACACTACGATCAGAGACCCTTTGCCGAAACTGTGTGCGATGCAATAATCGCAAACGGTGGTGTAAAAAAACCATCAAAAAAGGTGCAAAACGTTTGCGATGATGTATGCATCAAACACGGTTCAGGTTATAGTTGCGTGTGCGATGAAGGGCATACGGTTAATCCATTCAAACTGTCTGCGATGAGGCAAAACAACAGAAATGGGCAGCCATAACAATGTGTGTGCGATGCAGCACCCAAGGACACGGCAAAGAAGAAAGTGGTGCAGCACCCAGTATACTTCGTCAGTTCCTTGCTACAAGGAGCTATATCGAGGTACTCTGGTGTGCAAAAATTGAACTTTGGTCTCATCATGGCCTCAAGGAAACTGCGCCACTACTTCCAAGCCCATGAGGTCACAGTTGTCACTAGCTTCCCGTTGCAAAGGATACTCCAAAACCTTGAGGCTACCGGCAGAATAGTGGAGCGAGCTTTGGAGTTATCCAGCTTTGGCGTGAAGTTTGAGAGCACATCAACAATTTAGAGTAGGGCATTGGCAGAGTTTACTGCAGAATGGACGCGAACCCCTAATGAGGAAGTGCTGGAAACAGTTATCCCCCGCAAGGAAGTACCCCAAGAATGGATCATGTCTTTCGATGATGCCTTTTCCCTACAAGGTGCAAGGGTTGGCGTGCTTCTCGTTGCCCCCTCCGAGGAGCACATGAAGTACGTCGTCCAGATACACTTTGCCCAGGAAGAGGCGACCAATAATACAACCGAGTATGAAGGGCTCCTTGTCGGGCTCAGGATTGCCGCAGAATTGGGAATCAAGAAGCTGATCATTCGAGGAGATTCACAACTTGTCGTGAGACAAGTCAACAAGGATTACCAAACCTCCCTTGCTGGGCAGACGAGCCTGGCAAGGACGGGGTCACCCCGGAAGGAAACCTCCAAGACACCTCGGCTGGGCCTGCCGGGACTTGCGGGGGCGGAGCCACCTCACCAAACCACTTCGCCACGATGCACTTTGTCAATCAGTGCGGTGTCAAGCCGTAAAGTGACTAAGTGGCAGCCATTCGCCACATGGAAGCCTCTTTCTATAGGAAATACCTACAGACGACACCCGTCCTGCGACGTGTTGAGCGAGGAGGCACGAAGCTGGCAAAAAAGCCTGACAAGGCTTGCCGGGCAAGCGACGATGTGACTTTGAGCGGTGCATTTAATGCGCTCTATCAGGCTGCAGAGTTAGGTACGATAGCACTATTTGCCATCTTATTAGTGCATAATGACTAATTTGCCACTGTGGTGGCCCCTTAGTCCATAAAAGGAGGCCCAAGGCAACCATAGAGAGGGTTGGACCCTGTGTTAGTGAATCCACCCCCTGACATTTCAAACGCACGTAGCCGTTTCACCTTGAGGCAACCCTGCCGGGCAAACATCACTACAAAAAAAAGACACACCCGTGGCATTTTGGGCCGAACGAAAATATTTTCTATCATACATATGACACTTCTATGACGATAATTGTGACAAAACCAGGGTATCATCATAGATGTGGTGGGCTCCTACTTCTATGACAAAAAATCATGATAGAAAATGGGCTTTTCGTCCTGGGCGGGCCGGAGACGCAACTGCATGACATTCTTTGGGCCGTCCATGACGGAAAAAACCGTGGTAGAAGCGAGGGCGAGAAAAATTTCGGGGAGTTCCCGGTTACGGTGGGAGGTCGGAGGCCGAGCGATGCGCGTTTCTCTCGTACACGTACGCGCGTGTGTGCGAGGCGTTGGCTCTAACTGAACCTGAGCGAGGCATTGGGCTCTAACTGAACCCGAGCGATTGCACTGCAAGCTACGCGTTACTGAACCCGAGCGATCGATCGATGGCTGTTAACTAAACCCGATCGAGCGATTCCTTCGCTACTGCTGCTAACTGAAGCCGATCGATGCTGCCTCTGGGATGAACAGTGAGTGTTGCGGGGGGGGGGGGGGTTGGATGAACAGTGAGCAGTGGCGTTGCCTCTGGATGATCAGGACCCCGTGGTGTGGTGGAGGGCTGGATGAACAGTAGACGGTGGAGGGGTGCCCGTGGAGGTGTGGTTGAACAGGACCCATTGGTGTGGAGGGCTGGATGAATAGTAGACAGTGGAGGGGTGCCCGTGGAGGGGTGGTTGAACAGTAGCCGATGGAGTAGCGCGCGGTGGAGCCTGGATGAACAGGAGCCCGTGGAGGCTGGAGGAGGTCGACGATGGAGATGAATAGTATCCCGTGGAGTCCCGTTTTGCGGTACGCCACACCCCTCCCGATGAATAGGACCCCCGTTTCGACCGTAGGAGGTCTATTTCGTCCGTTTTGCGGTACGCCACACCCCTCCCGATCAACAAGACCCTTGTTTCGACCGTAGGAGGTCCGTTTCGTCCGTTTGGCAGTACGCCACACCCCTCCCGATCAACAGGACCCCCGTTTCGACCGTCGGAGGTCCGTTTCCTCCATTTTGCGGTACGCCAGACCCCTCGTGATGAACAGGATCCTGTTTCGAACGTGGCCGGTCGAACACAAGGCCGTTTCCTCCGTTCTGCGGTACGCCAGGCCTCATTTCCATCGCTTGTTCCATCCAAGCCCTCCGCATGAACACGACCATGCATTCCGTTCCGACCCAGCCGGTTGGCTCCCACACGTTCCGTTGCCTCTCGATGAACACAACGCATTCCGTTGCCTCCCCATGAACATGACGCATTCCGTTGCCTCCCCATGAACACGACGACGACGCTGTTTCTCCGTTCCGGCCCAGCCATGTACACGAGCCCTGGCCGTACGTATGCGCGAGTAGGCGTTCGAGACCCCGCTCGTATGTACACATATGTGGCTGTATTTTCTTTCTTGCACCCTGGCCGCTGTACGTACGTGCACATGCTACGGACACCTCTACTACGACACGTACGCGCCTGTACATCCACCAGTATATATGTACGTACACGTTCACGACCAGAATGACAATGCTACGTACGCTTTGACCAGGTGGGTCCCGACTGTCAGGCACTTCCTTGCCTGTGAAGATGTAGCTGGTGGGTCCCAGCAGTCAGGGGGGCGAATCATTTTGTTTTTTTGCCCGGACGCACTTCCTTGCGGGCGAAGGTGTAGCTGGTGGGTCCCAGCAATCAGGGGGGAAATGTTTTTTTCGCGAAATACGGTGGCCCGTCCGGTGGGTCCCCGCTGTCAGGTAGAGGAGTAATTATTTTGCGCGTAATAAGGAGGCACTTCCTTGCTGCGGCCGTGGACCTAGCTGTCAGCGTCTCCACGCACAGTACTCTTCCGATGGAAGTCGGTCGTTGACCACATTGACCACGCCGCGCCGAGAGCACCACGGCGGTGGACGGCGGCGAGGCCTAGGAAGAGGACGACACGGAGGCAGGGAAGACTCGGCAGTTGTTTCCCACGCGGAGGGGAGTACGACTGTACGAGGATTTACTGGTTCGTCTGCCGTCACCGGAGAATAACAACATGTGTGGGTGAGTAGAGGGATGGCTAGGCCAGCGATGGGAGTATGGTGGGGAGGTGAAGCCTGTGCGGCAGCACAGCCGGCCGCGGGGAGGAGGGAGTAGGCAGTCCCATCGGCGCTTGTTTGAGCAGCTGGAGCAGGAAGAGCAGAGATTGAAGAAGCACGACGGCCGTTGGATGGACATCCAACAGTTAATGCTTGTGCGTCAACCTTTTTTTAGGAAGGCCTCAAATCTGTGAAAAACAGCATACAACCCATCTACCATTATTTCTAATAATTTATAGCCCATTTGCTAATTCTTAAGGTTTTTTGGAGCCCATATTCTTTTTGTTAGCATTACAGCCCATATTGTGGCCATGGTTAAAAAATTATACGAAATTTTGCATATTTCGGTGCGGTCCGAACTGTTTTTAATCCCGAAATTTCGACTCACATTCAAACTGATTTTAAGAATAAATGTATATCAATATGAAATCCAACAAATTCTCCACGCATAAAAATTATTGTAATTTAAAATCTTGGAATGAAAAAAAAGATATTTGAAACTAATTGTCGGTTTGATGTGTTTTAAAAATGTAAATCCCATTTCTCATTACTGATGGGCCATTTTCTCGGCTAGGCAAATGAAAGCTCTCCTCATCTTGAAAGATTTGCAGCCCAACAGGCCTGACAAAGCGACTTACTTGGCAAATCACAAAAAAACTGGGTTGTGGCTGTGGACCCAGCAGTCAGCCTCTCCACGTACAGTACTCTTCCGATGGATGTCGTTCCTTGACCATGTTGACCACGCTGCGCGGAGAGCACCACGGCGATGGACGACGGCGAGGCCTAGGAAGGGGACGACGCGGAGCAGGGGAAGACGCGGAAGTGGAAGCCCGCGCGGAGAGGAGTACGAGGGTTCACTGGTTCGGCTGCGGTGTGAGGCTGCCGCCGCCGCAGGGCCTGGCCAGCGGTGGGAATAGTAGGGGGCGGTGAGGCCTCTGCGGCAGCACAGCCGGCTACGGGAGGCAGGAGCATGCAGCACGACCGGTGCTGCTTTTGGCGGCTGGAGCAAGAAGACCAGAGGTTGAAGAAGCACTACGGCCGTTGGATGGACATCGTACGGTCACTTGAGTATTGACTAAGTTGACAAAGCCCTCCGTCCCCGTCAACTTAGTAGGCCCACAAGTCAGCCCAACAATATGGTGGGTCCCAGCTAGCAGGGGGTATTCATTTTCTGGGCGTAATAAGCAGGCACTTCCTTGCATGCGAAGATATAGCTGGTGGGTCCGACCTGTCAGCGGGGGGAATGTTTTTTTTGCGAAATACAGAGGCCCTTCATGTGGGTCTTAGCTGTCAGGTGGAGGAATCATTATTTTGCGCGTAATAAGGAGGCATTTCCTTGCATGCGGCCTTGGACCCAGCTGTCAGCCTCTCCACGTACAATCCACTTCCGATGGATGTCGTTCATTGACCACGTTGACCAGGCCGCGCCGAGAGCACCAGGGCGGTGGACGAGGGCGAGGCCTAGGAAGGGAACGACACGGAGCCAGGGAATACTTGGTAGTTGTTTCCCACGCGGAGGATTACAAGGGTTTACTGGTTCGTTCGCCGTCGCCAGAGAATAACAGCATGTGTGGGTGTGTAGAGGGATGGCTAGGCCAGCGATGGGAGTACGGTGGGGCCGTGAGGCCTGCGCGGCAGCATAGCCTGCCGTAGGAGGAGGGAGCAGGCAGTCCCGCCGGCGCTTGTTTGAGCGGCTGGAGCATGAAGAGCAGAGATTGAAGAAGCACGACAGTCGTTGGATGGACATCCAATAATCACTGCTCTCGTGTGTTGACTAAGTTGACAGGGCGTTGCATGTGCTTCAACCTTTTTTTATGAAAGCATACGCGTCAACCTGTAGTAGGCGCACAAGTCAGCCTCAAATCTGTGGAAAACAACATACAACCCATCTGCCATTATTTCTAATAATGTACAACCCATTTGCTAATTTTTAAGAATTTTTTTGGAGCCCATCTTCTTTTTGTTAGCATTACACCCTATATTGTGGCCACGGTTAAAAAGTATACGAAATTTTGCATATTTCGGAGTGGTCAACTATTTTTAATCCAGAAATATCGATTCACATTCAAACAATTGTCCACGCATAAAAATCAATGGAATTTAAGATCTTGTAATGAAAAAAAATTGAAACTAATTCCTGGTTTGATGTGTTTTAAAAATGTACAGCCCATTTCTGGGCAAACCGAATGAAACTCTCCTCGTCTTGAAAGATTTGCAGCCCAGCAGGGCCGATAAAGCAAGTAGGCCTTGTTTGGTTATTTCTTAAAAAAATAGAACTGGGCTAGCCATTTTCAGCAAGAAAAAAACACAACTGGGCTCATGATGTGCTAAACATAAATAGAACCCTGGCTAGATGGGCCACAGCCCCCGCACAGCCCCGTTGTTACCCTGATCCGTCGCTAAAACTAATATAAATAACAACTGCTTGTTCCTCAACAAAAAAACTGCGCGACTTGCTCGGTCCCTGGTGTCAGCCGCTCGTAGTGTAATTCTCTCGTTTATTGACTACGTTGACAATGGCGTGAGCCCCAGATGTCCAACCATTAGGAGGAACCATATTTTTGGGCTTGTACTATAGAGGCACTTGCTTGCGTACTGCCATGACGCTGGTGGGTCCCTACTGTCATCCTCTCCACGTACAGTCATCTCCTTGTTCCTCTCAGTTGTTGACGACGTTGACAACGCAAGAGGGCGGCGCACCACGCACGGCGAGCGGACCAAGGCTGCAAGGCGGAGGACGACAGCGAGGCCTCGGACGGAACGAACAGGAGCCGTTGAAGATGTGCCGGTCCAGTCACAGGCGGAGGGGAGTACGAGGGTTGACTGGTTCGGGCGCGAGTGAGTGTTGGAGGCGGGATCAGGCGGAGCCGACAGGGTGGTTTGGTTTGGGCGGCTCGAGGAAGAAGAAGACAAGAGATAGAACATATACGACAGATGTCGTATGTCAATCCAACGGCTGGTAGGCAGAATCGTTTGTTGACTGGCTAGTAAGTCAACACCACCTTGGATAGGCTATTTCCTCGCGGGTCCCAAATGTCAGAATCCAAATCTGTCACGGTCATGTAGCCTTTCCTATGAAAATTTACAGCCCATTTGATGTGCTAGTTCGAAATAAGTTTGTGGGTGCTGGTGGGGGCTAATCACTTGGCTTCTGTAATGCACAGTGAGCTCAAGCAGCCGGCGAGAGTGATGTTATTTCCCTTGGTTGGGATTTGTTACAATATTTCACTCTAAATTAAACGAATGGCAAGCCATTTGCCTTGTTTCAAAGAAAATATGATAGTCACAACCGAGTTGAAAAGGGCAGGAACATCTAACTCCACCTTACAAACTGTACAAAAGCACGAGGGTTAATTGTTCATCAGGTTTACAAAAAAAACCAGATTGAAAAGGGCAACAACATCTAACTCCAGCACTGTTTTCGGCATTCACAGTCAAATGGATCGGTCAGGTCCATGGAATGAACATCCTGGGTCATAAAATTTACTGGATTATGACCACAATATGTTGTAAATAGAAGACCGACATGTTCACAAGCTCTTTTGCCTACCTGAAACTCCTTTTTTTGCTCTTCGACATACCCATCCATCAAAACCATGCCGCTGATAAACTTAAGCCCGATGGACAATAGTAACCTTGCATTCAGCAGGAAGAATGTGACAAATCTTGTGTTTGCACGGTTGGTTACATATCGTTCTAGCGTTATTGTCTTCAATCGAATCTCATGAGAAGTGAGAAAATCCCGATGCTTATGAATCCACCGATTGGTTATAACTTTCTTACCCCATCCTGTTGCCTAAATAGACATGAAGATTGAAAACAGTTAAGGTCTAAAAGAAGAGTGTCGAAAGAGCAACAACTGAACGGTTAATTCTAGTACACTATATGTGGGCTTCCAATGTGCGTGAAATTATCACCTTTATATACAACTTCTCCAGACATGGAAAGCATTGCAGCAAGCCAATAATCTTGTTTAGATCAAAACTATTCATTTGGATATATAAGATCTTGACAGAATCCAGCACCATTGATAGGACATCCATGGAGAAACTCTTCATTGAGCATAGAACATAATGTTAGTACAAAATGTGTACTCCAAGATGATATATAAATTATGCGCAGAAATTTAAAATGCAGCTTATGGTTACAAGTGTAGATGATAATATAAAGTACCTAAAGAACTATGGAGCCAAACACCATATTGAAATGAGCACAGAGATCATGTATTACACCCAAGGTCTCCAGTTTAGGCGCAGAGAGGACAGTTATTTGCAGCGGTGAATAACTAGAATCAAGGATCAACCTTTGAAGTGAAGGGGCATCTTGGATGATGAGCTGCCTTCCGTCAAAAGAAATTCGAATTCTTACAAGGTTAGGCGACTTTATTTGGAGACAACCGATTCTAAATGTGAAAACAAGCACCAAACACTCCAGCGCAGGGCAACTGGAGTGGATGATGCTGTGCAATGAGGCCTCCGATATACGAACCCGCACAAGTGAAAACTTCTTGAGAAATGGGAGTCGAAGGTTTAGTACCAGATTGTCTGGTAGGTAGCATTGCGCAAAGGTGGCGGTGTGGAGAGAGGATGAAAACCGCGAGATGGACATCGGTGCTGAGGGCACAAGTTCATGGCGTTCGGTATGTGGTATGCAATTTCCAGGGGAATAGTAGAACTGAAGCAGTTGTAGTTCTGTGAATTCAAGAGATTTCAGCCAGGCGTCCACCATGCAGGGTATAATATGCTTGCTCAGGTAGCATGGCAGGATACAGAGGCTTTGAACGGAGCCCTGGTGGGAGGAGATGATGGCTCTGGGGATTTCAAAATCATTGAAGAGAGATAGCTTATGACGGTCGAGATTAAGGGGGACGGCGCGCCATAGAGGGCGCCACCGAATTGAGAGGACTTGGGTGCGGCAGCAATCCTTGGTGTGGAGAAGCGAGATGATCTCCCCGAGGACGGCGTCTAGGAGATCGCTGATGCGATCCACAGATATTCTACGGGTTCCTGGGATCCGGTGGGGGGGGGGTCGCCGCTTCTCCCTGCGCTGCCGGGTGCGGGATCTACAACAGGCGTCGCCGCTGGCGGGAGCCTCATCTTCTTGGCGCTGGGGTCAGCTGACTCCATTTTCCTCGAGGGCGTCGCGTCGCGCTCACGGATTTGACCAGAGTAATGTATGACGAGCCTAGTTGTAGTGCGAGCAAAGAAGAAGGGGAGCTGGGGGTTTTCTATAGGAGTGAGGAAGAAGGGGAGCTAGGGTTTTCCGTAGGAGTGAGGTGAGGAATTTGGGGGTAAGAGTGGAGCGAGCTGACGTGAGGTGGGTGGGAGCGAGGAGGAAGAAGAGCACCCAGGTTTTTTGGGGGGGGGTGGCGGTGTGATGGGTGTGGGTAGCGCCTCTCGTAAATATATGGCTTTTGAATTGATTTTACTATTTACTACTGTGGATGGGCTGTTTTTTCTTGGGCCCAGAGAAACAATTACTACTAGTACAGTGGAGACACTCTACAGCTACCCAGAAAAACAATTACTACTAGTACAGTGGAGACACTCTACCGCTTCTGGCTCCTCCTAGGTCACTGAAACGTCTCCCTCTACTGAATGTCGTTATACTTTTGTTCACCGACATGCGGGCCATGCAACGCGCGAGCCCAAATGCCATCCACCAAATTAGAAGGCAGTATGCAGGCGGAGAGTCACCCTGGTCGTAGCGCGGTAGTAACGAGTCGTCGTATCACAAAACCCAACCTCCCCGCAGTCTAAGTTTGACAGACGAAGCAACCATCATTCCACTCTTCGCTGAATCCCCTTCTCCCTCACCATCTTCAAGAAAGGCAACACTCGCATCTGCCACTGTTCTTCTCTCTGAACGAAGGGAAGGTAAGCGGATCCGTGATGTTGGTATATTTTCGTTCATAGAAAAAAAACTTTTGCAAAGCAGTAACCGATCCTCACTCTCTTTTTTGTTTCATTGTCATTGTGGTTGTGTTTTCCTTTCAGTGGTCTCCTAGTATTCGTCAGTTTCATGATGGACCAAGGAGAACCAGGAAAAGATCTGCCGATATTCGAGCAGACGCAGGAGGCTGATCCCCATGAGACAGAGAGCTCCAAGGAGATGGAGGCAACCACCGAGCCGTCCCCAGATACGCTCACGACCACTAATGAGATGGTCAACGCCCCGTTTGAGGTTACAGCCCCTGTGGCACTACAGGAGCAGTTTCCCCCCTTCGAGGATGTGTCCCCCCCCGCTGAGCTGCCCAAGGTAATTTCCTTCTTTGCCGATCTCGATTGTGGTTTTTCATCTAAGTATGTGGTGATTTTTTTAGAAAAGGAAGTATGTGGTGATTAATAATGCAAAATTTTATTAGCTTTGATGCCATGCTATACATAGTGGTTTAAATAACTTGTGTTTCTTATACTGTAAAGTAATTCAGAATTTGTTTCTGTTTCAATTAGAGCCCTGATGCAGACAAGGATTGTGTGGTTGTACATGTCACTCGCTATGAGGCGGACGACCTGAATATACGCACTGGGAAAACAGAGTTCTTAAGCTGTTGGATCCTGGAAGCCATTTGCGGTTATACCAATGAAGAGTTGTATTCCAGCCTCACTGTTGTCAGGCGTGTTGTCCAGGGTGTACTGAAGCACAAGAAGTTCAAAGCTACTCCTTCGTTTGTGAGGCATACTGTTCTTGTCAAGCTTACACAGGAAGATGACGTGGCATGCCTCCACAAACAAGTTTATCAGTGGCAAGGGCACAAGGTTGTCTTCATGAAGGTTCACAGGATTGAGCTGCAGCGGGACGCCCTTGATGATGTTCATGGCAAGGTCCGTCTTGTGTCCAGCCCAAATTAGATCGAGGCATGAAATAGTTGCCCTAGCTAGTGTTTAATAGTAGTTTGGATTGTGTCTAATTATCTGAACCTTGCCTGTTATCGACCCCTCTGGAGCTAGTACTCTGTTTGAATCCGTCTATGGGAACTGCTGCTACTTTTGTGTGCCTGTGAATCATGTGAGAACCATCATAATTGTTGCCGAAATAGATGCGTCCTCACTAGTTTTTTCATGAATATGGCATGGTAAGACATAAGTTGTCACAGTTTATCATACGAGCAGTGTGTGTTTTGATGAAATAGAGCACTCGTTCGAGAACCGTGTGTCGACGTACACATAAGTACTTGTAAACACTGTTGGTGCTACCCCACTTGTAAGCAGTTGTGCAAAACACGGCACATTGGCTCAGCTCGCTTCAACACTAGGCTATCGACTAGCTAACAATCAACAACTATGTATCTTGTTACAGTGGTTCATGCAGTTAATTGAGGCCACAATGTAATAAATTCCAAACGTTCACACGCTAGTCCAGCGCTCATGTGGAACACTCACATTAAACTCGTCTTCATAAAAAACTTGAAAAGCATAAGTTAAGAGATTTTATACATCTCAATGATTCATAGAACATAACAAACATATACTAGTTCATAGCAAAAGACAAAGTTGTGAGAAGGTTTACAAATCAGGAAAAAACAAGCAAGGCTTCTCTGAGCAAAGGGCCTCCCAGTAGGCTTAAATTTCCTGGAGTTCACTCTGGTTTTCTCTTGTTGCCACCATCCAGGGTTAGGTTCTCTCATTCCAGAATAACCAATTATAATTGCGGTCTCAGCTGGAATGCTGAACTGAACCGTGCAGTGTACTAGAAAGTGCATTCCGGACTAGGATGCAGTTGTTTTCGCTCGTCCATGCACTACAATCAGGAAGTAAAACATACGAATTAGCTTCTTTTAGATTGCGTTGGTCATTCTACTTTAGTTACTACCAATGTAGGGATACCTTGAAGACGGGAGGTTAGACGATGACAACGAGGGATAGCCATCTCATTTTGCGCAGTTGTACTAAAACTGAGGTGTGTGCTTTTGATTGCATGGATAGAAACGATAAGAAAACGGACATCCCGAAACAATATGGAGACAGACATCCCTGTTTGCGCAAACACGAAATACGGTTATTTAAACAGTGATAGATATTACTACTTTCCCGCGTTTCCTCTTAGAACCTAGTCCTAGATTCATGCTACAGCTTTCCCACTTTCTTCCCTGTTTGAACCAACGCTTTGAGTCGACTGTATGAACTAGCTTTACTTCTAATAATAGTAGAAGTCTAGGTGGGTTTGGAACAGCAAACGAAAGTAGAAAAGGATCCACACGAAGGGAGCTGGGGCAGTAGAGCAAGGCAGGTTTTGAAGGAATATATACCTGAGGGCCGTCGGCATGTGGCAAAGACGGCGTCTGGAGGCCGCATCTTGGCCACAATACCGCAGGAAGGAATAAGGGGTCGGAGACCCTCCCGAGCCGGCGCTCTCTCGGAGAGAATGGCACGGCCGCCGATCGGGACGCGTGGGCAGCCGTTGGTCTCCTCCCTCGCTGCCGCCGACAGCATGAACTATGCACCTACACCCCTTCCCCGGTCGAGGTTGTCCGGCCGGATTTGTGACCAGCCGTGAGCTGAGAGAGAGTGTGGCCACCTATGTGTTTCTTAGATTTGACATGGAGCATCCTACACACAAATCTTCCACGTGAGTGTTAGCAACTGCCGTATGCTCTCTCCGTTCCAAAATGCAGTGCATATAGCTTTATTGAAAATTCGAAACTCGCAAACTTTTACTGAGTTTTGATGTACCAAATTGCACATGTATAGAATACCATGTATATATATCATTTCATTCATCTTTGAGAGGTCACTATAAAGATGGATGAGGAGTCTACAAAGAAAGAACATCGTATCACTCGCATCAATTTCAAGCATCCTTTAGTGTCGAGGAATATCATAGGAACTCTATATGATATGATTTTTATAGGATTTTTTCCTTTAGAGCCAATTGGTTCATAGGAATAGATTCTTATACTCCACATTTCAAAGGAAATAAACATGATATCATTTCTATAGCTTTAGAGCCACTTGGTTCATATGAATGGATTCCTATACTCCCTTAATTTCAAAGGAAAATAAACATTAGTGTATATTCAATAGAAAAGTTCCTATGATATGAACCAAATTACATCTCTTTTCTAATCCCTCCTCATAGGAATTGAGATACATGTCATCTCTAGATTCAATAGGAAAGTTCCTATGATGTGAACCAAATGACATCTCTTTTCCAATCCCTACTCATAGGAATTGAGATGCTCCATGTCATCTATTTCCCGACAACTTCCATGTATACATATTCTATTCCTAAATAGATAGTACAACCCACTAGTAGCTTTTTTCCAAAACATGCAACTATGGCACAAGAACTATATAGTGTGCCAATAACTTTGAAAGATGGTCGCTGGATGAAGCTAACCCGACAGTGCAGAGATAGGCAAATCCGAGCACTACTCGCCATTGGATATCATCAACATTCCACCAGATCTGCCACATGTACAATTTAGAAGACTCCATGGTTGAACTTAAGCATAATGCACAAACCTCAAAACACAAGCACTTCTCCTTTGTTCTAGAATCTTCTGTATCATAATTGATTATTTTTTTCTAAATGAATTGCCATTATTTGTTTTTTACTTTATGATTTACAATACACAGCCCCATGAATCTTAACATTTTTATAAAACTAATTGATTTTGAATGAGATGAACTATAAGAACTAAACGTACATCTACATCATGCATATATGACTCAAAGCTTTACATGCTATAGTGTGTATTTATTCATAATTTGGTTTCGAAATCTCATGCGTTCAATACATGTGTACCTTACTAGTTTTGAGTAGAGTAGCAAATTTCATGCGGCCCCGGGTATATCAAAATGCAGGGCCCATGCATCATTGCCTTTCGGTCGAACCTACGTCCACAATTTTTTGTACGTACTTTATCTCCACTGGTCCCCGAACCCAAAATGCTGCCGCGTTCCCGTAAAACCAAGCAGCCCACACATATTTAAGGCGTCGACTCGAACCCGTTTACTAGGATGTGGCCCCGCACGCCATAGTACTCCTAGAAACCCTACCGCCGTACTCATCATCGGTTTTCTTCAAGAGGACGAGGGAGAAGCCGATTTGTAGTGGAGGCGCTTTCAAAAAAAGGATCTGTAGTGGAGACCCTTACCCTAGGGTGCCCTAGGTAGCTGCTGCACGCATCATTGTTTTCTCTTTTCTTTATGCTCTTACGCCCTAGAGTGAAATGATGGTTGCTTCGTCCGTCCAGCTTATTGCGGGAAAGGTGGGGCTTTGTGATTTGACCCCTCATCGCTCTTTTTCTACTACTGCGGTGCTACGACTGGGGTGCCTCCAATTCCAACCGCTGCTCCGAACTATAATTTGGTGCATCGCACGTGGAACAAGACGGTGGATGAGCCACATGTCGGCCAAAGGGGTCCTGTTAAGTGTGTCGCCATTTCGTGTGCGGACTGACCTTGCTTGAGTTGCTACGCCAACACGACAGGAGCAGCCTACCACTTGGTTTTGCTCCTTGGTGAATCCCGACTATATTGATCTAAAAAGATACATGCTGAACTACCCTCTCCGTCTTGGTTTTTTTTTATTTTTACGCGTCTCGGTTTATAGGGCCTGCACGTAGTTCTAGGTCATCCATTTGACTAACTAAATATGAGTTACTATGTCACAAAAAGTATATCATTGGATTCTTAAGCGGATGTAGTTGTATTTAAAAGTCGAGGGTGGGGCTTTTCCTGCGCGGTATGTGGGGCAGTTCCGCCTAGTCGGTTCGACAGAGACGCGAGAAGACAAGGGAGTAGGCTGCTGCAAACGTAGGGCTGTGTGATTTGACAGCGAGTTACTGCTGGACAGGTGGGGCCCCATGATTTGACTTGCCATTATCATTTTAACTATGGCGCTACGACCGACGTGAGTCTCCCGATTCCTGACCACCTCCATACAGGTGCCTCTCCCAATGCTCCACCATGTAGTAGAGGCTGGCTCTTGCATGAGAGCCCACTTATCCACTTTTTCCTTGCCTCTCTTTCCTCCACATATGCAAAAATGCCGTGCAAAGCGCACTATTGTACTTACTTTTACTTGCTCCTACAGGTGCTTAAGCTTGCCACATAGGCATAAAGTCTGATGTGGCAAGTTAATCAAGAAGAGAGAGACTAGTTTGGTGACCCAAGGAAGAAACAGTGCTAAGCGCGTGTAACTGGGTGAAAAGACAATTTTGAGTCTATAGGTAATTAAATGAAGCAAACTTAGCAACCATTTCATTGGAAGAGGTCACTCCTTGGCAAATGCAATAAGTACTAGTACTCCCTGTGTCCCATAATATAAGAACGTTTTTGGCAATACACTAGTGTCGAAAATGTTCTTATATTATGGGACGTAGGGAGTACGAAGAAAGAGATAGAGAGAAGTAAAAAAATAAATACACTTATACCCAACCTTATAGCCAAAACCTTGTTGTAGTATGAGTGACTAAGTGATGACTATGTATGACATGCCAACATCAGATAGCCTAACGCACCGTGTTAAATATCCAAGGGCGCGACCATGCGAGCGACGCGACGGTCGTGGTAGGCGCAACCATGATACGGGCTGCTGGCAGCCCTTGGATCTGACATCAAACGGTCGCATGCTAAGTTGCTGAAAATTTGCAGAATAACCCTCTATGATAGGATATTCACCCATAGGTCTAGAATCATGCCATGCAACCGTTCGATCTCAGATCCAAGGGCTCTCGGAAGCCTGTATCTGGGAGAATGGAAAGCCACTACCCTGCCGTTCGCACGCTGGCAGTTCTCTCCTACTCGTCCCCGCATGTCCTTCAATACTACAACGGTTCGCTCCTAGTCGTCCCGTCCATTCACATTACGGCAGTTCCACTAATCCTAACCCTCCTCCCAAATCCATGGCGTCCCAAATCTCCACGATCGGTGGTGAGTACAAGGTTAGAACCATCACCGGCGATGAGTTCGACGTCATCTACACGCGTTCTTCCACGACGGTGAAAGGATGCCTTTCTCGCTTTAGACGCATGTTCAAAAACTCAGATGATGAGTGGGTCGCTGGGCTAGAGTACACCACAGTCCTGGGACGAGAGAAGGATCTAAAGCACGAAGAGAGGAAGAAGCCCGCCGTGATCCAGGTTTGCGTGCGTGACTTATGCTTGGTCTACCACATATGCCATGCCGACGTTGAGTGTCAGGATTTTAAGGACTTCCTCGGGAGCAACCTAGTCAAATTTGTTACTATAGACTTTGGTAACGACAAAGAAGTCCTGCGTTGGATAGGCCTCGTTGTAGGCAACACCTTTGACCTCCAGAAGAATCGGCTGGTGTCCTCTCTTCAGCCTTCAATGCTAACCCTGGCAGGAGCCATGGTTCATCCTTCGTACGGTAAACTGGAGAAACCTCCATACACGTTTCATCGTCATGCATGGCAGCGGAATGTACTAGATATAGACCACATCCACTACAGTGCAATGGATGGCTACCTTTGTTTCAATATCTACAAGGGTTGGATGAAGAGCAACAGCCAAGTGCGCGGTTCAAGCAAAGAAGTATCGGCCAAGAGGAAGAGGGACAAGGATGAAGTCGAGGACGTGGACGAGGACTCTGAGTAAGGTGGCAGTGTCGTTGCTCATGGTGGTTCTAAACTTCTAATGCAGTGTCTACCGGATTAGTTGCATAGTTTAGTTTCAGGTGTGCTTAGTTTAATTTGAGGGGTGTGTTGTGCTGAGCCCCCAGCAGAATTATGTTATGTTTCTTCTCGTTACTTTAACTCTTTAGTGTGTACATACTACTAGTATTTTTTAATAGAATTTAGCACCCCAATTAAGCACGTACTCGCTTTTTTAATAGTACTATATGCATAATTTGGCGGCGAGCACTCTCTATATGTACCACCTTTTTTTAATTTCAATTTTTGCTCCATGGCGCAATCCATCGATAGTACTACTGTACAAAAGTATACATTTTTTAAAAGGCTAGAGTACTGTTCGTCACATATATAGCCAGTTAAATTCTCAACCTAGAATGACGTGCATGCCATGTAGTAAACCGATATGGAGAAAGTATAGTAAAAATGAGGTGATTTTACCGAGCGATTGGCGGGGGAGCATGGCCTTTCATGCGGTCCCATGTGTCATGATGTACCAAGGCGATGCGTGTGTCCCTCTTGAGGCAGAAGCAATACTACGTGGTTTGAGATGATTGCGAACCGAAGTGTGAAATAATGGTTGCTTCGTCCGTCTGGGAAGGTGCGGCATTGTGATTTGATGTCTCATTGCTCATTACTACTACTGGGCCGGTACGAGTGGGGTGCGTCCCCCTGCTGTTCTGCACTATTATTTGGTGCTTGACACGTCGACCCGGTTGCTATATGTCCCACATGTCAGCGACAGGAAGTACAGAATTCATGAAAGGGAGCGTCGACGGAGGAGTATACTACAGAATTCATGAAAGGGAGAGACTTAGTTTTGGAAAAATCTATTTTTAAGGAGTACATACACACTAGGGTTTATAGGGCTCATCTAAAAACATTCGTTTTTCCGTTTGATAAGTCTCAATTCTACTATACTAGTAGTAGTACCATTACATGTTGGATTTCGAGGTGCGTTAGATCACCCAACGCAAGCAGTGTCAAGAGGAAACTAACCAATGCATGTACAAGTTCATGGAAATTTAGTGGTCATTCATGCATTCGTTCTAATTAATGCCTCGGTAAACATAACTTCTTGAGAAAAACGAGCGTACTAATTACTTGTGCAAACTACGAAATTAATTCGACCACTCACCGTCACCTTGGTTGGAGAGATTTTGAAATTGAGCCATAAACTGGAAAGGAGGGAGTAGTAACTTTTGTCTCGATTACTATTTGTGGCCTTGTATAGATGCAAAATGTATTTTTTTATAGTGGCCTTGTATAAGTACATGGAGGGAGTACTAACCAAAGTACGTAGTAGGGACAAGGAGTAAACGGAGGGAGTAGTAAAATTTTCTCCTCGTGCTGCGAGCCACCGCGCGCGTGGGCGAGGGTGCGGGCGTAACGGCGTACAATAGTAGTACTACTACTACTACTCGTAAGCAAGCTTCACCTCATCCTGTGAGCCACCGCGCCCGTGGGCGGGGGAGACGGCGTACTAAGCAAGCTTCTCCTCATTCTGCGAGTTGACGGGACACATCAAAAGTACTCCAGTGTATAGAGCCTTGCCTCTAAGGTAGGCCCCACATGGTTTCCCTCTTTTTTTAATTTAACATAACGCGTCTAGTCGCAATTTGTTTGTTCACCCGTGGTAGACGATCCTCCCTCCACCAAGTGGACAACCAGTACACGTGCCAAATTACCACGTGGGCTTCCTTTTTCATACATAAATGAGCTCCACCATGTACCCGCGCGGGTGTGGTTGGGAAAGAGACGGGAGTACGTGCGCCGTGCGTGCACCTCTTCTCCTCATACATGTCGCCCACCTCGTGGGTGTTTTTGAGAGAGATACAAACCTAGACATAATGCGTCGTCCATCCCCCATGCCTCCGCCTAGTCCGACCACCAGTCACCACCACACCCCACTCCTCCTCACCTTATCTCTCATCTTTCTCCCTCCATTTTTACATACAAGGGGCCACTATCAAAATTACAATTTGCAGATATACAAGGCCACTAACACTAATCGATGCAATATTAATGGTGTTTGCCTCGTGGTACTAGCAAAGGAGGACATTAATTATCCCTTGCATGCATGCGGGAGTTTGTAAAAAAATGCATCTTGATGTTCCGTGCAATGCACGGGCATCTTGCTAGTACATGGAAACAACACATGGAAAAATTCCACGGCGAACGAGGGATTTGAATCTGTTGGGAGGGGCAGTTTGGATCTTGCCCGGGGTAGCCAAAATATTGGCGACCCTTTTGTCCACCGGTGCCTTTGCCACCAATGAACGAGGAATGAGTCGGGAGCTCATGCTGTCATACATCCTCTAGTGCGCACGTTGGAGATGAGATCGCACGAGCTGTGTTTTTTTGTCCCACAACGCCGCCCGAGCCGCCCGTAGACCGATCGGCGACCCGCAAATTACGCCATCCAACCCTAGCCGCACACATTATGACAGCAACTCAACCAACCGGACGAAATTCACGCAAACACGTAGACAAACTGATATTTCATATAAACAACGACGGAAATCATATAAAATACCGGATTTTCATACAAACATGACGGATTTCATTACATTCAAATGAACTATGCGGTGCTAGTTCTAGACAGCACATGTATATAATACCTGGCCTAAATGGTGGCCCGCCGATCGATTTGTGTTCCTCATTTCCGGCAGCACGATCACCGGACTGCCGGGAGCCCCGGAGGTATATGCTTCAGCACAAAGGACGGCTCGCTTCCCCACTGCCCAACTGATATATTTGGATGGTGCCAAAGATGATGGTGGCCGGCACCGGTTCGAGTTCATCACCGGCCACTACTTCGCCATGGCCGGCACCCGCTCGAGTTCATCCTAACATTCCCCTCTTCCGTGGAGCCCATGCGGGGTTGATGAAGGTCCTCGCAACAAAAGGATCCGGCAAGACACCTACTGTGTACGCCGGCGTCGCCTCCGCGGTGGCCTTCATGGGACCCAAGAAGCGGTGGCCTCCCGTGTTGTACTTCTCCTCGATGATGGCGGCGGACGTGGAGGCGCTGGCCACCGACTCGTCGCTCTCCGCGCACCCGGCTTCTGTCGCTACTTGCATGGAGCGGCCACCAGCATGGGAGTCTCGGCCACAGAAACGGGAGACGCGGTACGAGGCGGCGACGTGGACAGCAGCAACGACGCCCGTGCGCCGCTCCTCGTCGAGCTAGCCTGGAGCGGCGAGTTGCTGAACCGCGCGCCGGCTTGGGGCGGCAACTGGCTCCGTCGGGCAAGGGGAGGGAGGTGGACCAGCGAGCTACATAGCTTGTATCCGGGTGGCTACCCAGCCGGCTTGGATGCGGAATAACTACTCTTCGTAAGCCATTGTAAGAGTGGACAAAATGGTCGAGGAGATAGGGGAGCGGCGGAGGTGTGCGATTCTTGGCCCGCGTTTGGCCTCATTTAAATAGGAGATTAAATAGACGGCGGACGGGAGGAGCTCGGCTGGCGTTGCATTTAATGCCGGCCCGGTCATGAACGGACGTGTGTCCAGAGTAGGTTTCTCGGCTTCCACACAGGCGGGTTTCATGGAGGCGTTTGAATGCGGCACAGAGGCGTGTTTAGCCGGGCGTGCCGTGAGTGGCGCCCTCGACTCTGACCTAGGACACCGCGCTGTTCTTCCACTGACGTGTGGGCTCTTTGGGTGCATGCCCTGCATGTCAGTGACCCAACGCAGGCAGCGCACAGCAGAGGAACCTTTGGTGGGCCAGGGCGGTCAGAAGCGGGCATTTCATAAACCGATGATTGTTCATTGAGTGTGACATCATCTTTTTCATGTAGATAATCCTACTATGTTGATAGCCCGTTCGATACGTTGTGATTCATAAAGACCGCTGCAAACATCAATGTTCTGCTTATCACAGATAAGATTGATTAATACCCGTAACAGTCCATGTCCTTAACAAAGGGTGCATGCACGTATAGGTTGAGCGTGTGTCTTGCGTCATGTGCTGTGTGCATGTAGGCGTGCGAGTGTTGCGTGCGTGCAAGGGTACATTTCAGTGTTGCATGCAAGGGTGCGTACGTGCGTGTGTTCGTGAGTGCATGTGTACGTGTTAGTGTTGCACGCCAGCATGTGTGCGTGTGTACGTGTCAGTGTTGCACGCCTACATGCGTGCGTGTCTTGCGTGCGTGCATGTGTACGTGCGGGGTGAGGCTACACGTTAGTCGACTGACTTTTTCATCTCTGGTCATTAGATTTTCCAACCGTTGGATACGAAATCAAGGGCCTCCAGTTTATCATCAAACTCCACCCCCCCTGAGCCACCAACCACCACCGGCCGAACCGCCAGCCCCCGCCGCCCACGGCCGGCCCACCCTCCCCGAAACCACTCCCCACCACCGGTCTGCCGCCGCACCGGCCATCCCTCTAGCCCCCCGCCAAGCTTTTTCTCCGGGGATCCCCACCCCACCGCCCAATGAACGCCCCCAACCGCTGGTGACTGCCAACCATAGGTCTCACGACTTCGAATACCCACCGACCACTAATTTATTACCATTTCTGTCCTTCATATACGCACTGACGGGTGGGCCCTATGGTAATGTGCGCCGCTGAATGTGGACCGTTTGACTGGTCAATTGATCGTGTTATCAACAAATTACGGAGCTGTATGGTGAGCCAGTGACCGTATGATCACCCTAAAATGTACTCCTATTTTATTAACACAGTACAGACTCAAACTACCATTTCTTTCTTTCATATACGGGCTGACAGGTGGGCTCCACGGTTACGCACCACGATGGTGCAACACTAGTTGCGCCGCGTGGAATGTTTGACTGGTTAATTGATTGTGTCATCAACAAAATACGGAGTTGTACGGGTGATCCAGTGACCGTATAATCATGATATGCATTTATTTAACATGGTACAGACGCAAGGGCTCATATATACGCGCAAGCACTCACCGCTATAAGCGCACACACACAAACCCTACCCCTATGAGCACCTTCGAGAGAGTGGGCCAGCATATATGATCTTGAGATTTTATGAAGTCACCATAGGTGCCTCGTAGTCGAGTGGAACGTCTCCTCCCACTGAACGTACATCGCCGGAAAATACTGAAATTAACACAAGATAAATGCGAGCACCGGGACTTTAACCTTGGTGTGCTCGAGAAACCACTGTCCTCTAACCATCCAACCACATGTTGGTTAGCACGACAAAATGTATGTGGTGACCTTGATGAGCTTATTCTGAAGTCGAGTGACCATATCATGCTTTCGCTTCAAATACAATGACCGTAAGTGTCGTCAACAAAATACGGAGCACGCATCAAATGCAAAGTCCGTCAGTGTCATCAACAAAATATGGAGACGTATCGTGAGCTAGATACCGTTGTACTATTGTATATGCTTATTTTCTTAGTGGTCGATTGCGTGTGTGGTGTGGTGGGCACATAATTTATAGTTGTGGTGGGTCAACATGAAGACTCATGGGTCGGTTCCATCCTGCGCCACATATAGGTTGGACCGAGACGTGTTATACGAAGACCCATGTGGAGGACTCGACATACAACACGAAGCTACCAGAGTCGCGTATGACTCTATCCCCACTCGTGATAAGCCGACTATATATGATTTGTAAACCTAGGCCCTTAGTATGTTATACAAGCTTGGGGGCTAGTTCGTTGATTGTATACACACACGCACAATGCCTGGTATTCACGTGTACTTTGTACATACCCCTATCACTAATATACAGTACCAGGAGTAGGCTCTTTCTTCAACTGCAAGGGTCCGATCCGAACTAGGGTAAAACTTTGCCTCGTATTACCATCCAGCCTAACAGCCAGGGATATCCTACCGAATGACATGATGAAATCATATCTGCCAACTACTAAGAGAGAGGTGTGTCGGGGGGGGGGGGACAATGTGTGCGAGAGAGGCCTAAAGATAATGTGCGTGCGGGAGACACGTAGGCACATATATGTGCATATAGAGGGCTAGTAGAGACCGTGCATGTGTATATATGCATGTGAGAGAAATAGTGTTTTCCAACTAAGATTAGTGAAAAGAGTGGTACATAGTAGTCAGAAAGAGAGAGAGAGAGAAACAGAGACAGCATGTGCGTGAGGCACCCCGACACCCTGAGAGAGACTGTGAGCATGTGTCAAAGAGAAATGCCGATGCATATAAAGTGTGTGCACTTATGCGTTATATAGAGAGATATATAACGTGTTTGTGAGAACGGGGCGAGGCATAGTGCATCTATGTGTAAAAGGCGGTTCTACGCATTAAATTAAAATATAAATGGCATTATTATTTTTGGATGAGATCATGAATTTCGCAAATTGCGTATGGACGAAAATCGGTCTATCAGACACCCATACTCTATTGAATTCTAGCATGTGCATGTGTTTATTTCATATTATCGATCCATAGAGTGAGAGTGGTTTGAAATACAGGCAATGGATGCTTTTGCAATTCATATATAAACATTAACTAGTGCACTCCATGTTGTTAGTGTGAAGCACTTTATACATTTGTCACTTGCATGGATACATTTGAAATTGCTACTCCCTGTGTCCCATAATATAAGAACGTTTTTGGCACTACACTAGTGTCAAAAACATTCTTATATTATGGGACAGAGGGAGTAGCTACGAAATAGAATACATGTCGAATTCAACATAAAGGGGGTTTCAAATATTCGAATTCATAGGAAGTGCATTCATCTATTTGAACCCGAGATAATGGCATTTGTAAATCAGATGTAAAAGGGGGCATCAATCTTTGTTGTGAGTTTGAACATGCCAAATATATATATTCATATGCATGTCTAACTTTTTTTTGCAACCAAGGAGATTATATCTGGAACCATGCATGAACTGAGGTAAGTTGCATATTTTTTAATATATAATCGTGTACAATGTATATTCAAATGTACCCCCTCCATTCCAAAATAATCGTAGCTTTAGGATTTTCAAGAGTAAAGATTTGTGAAGTTTGACAAATCCTGAAAGTTCAATTCAAGAGAACCGAAAACATTAATGCTTCTGCTCCCAAATATTGAACGAAGTGCCAAATAGGCCTCCGGTCACCCGAAACCGCGCGAGACTAATGTTTTGGTGGTAGGAAATTACTGTCCTGACTCTGGCCCGTGTAGCCTATCGGCCAGATGTCCAAAGGTCTAAACCGGGGTAGGTTTGTAACTTCACCAAGACGCCAGTCTCAACTGCCTCCGAGAAGCATTCATACGCCGTGGGCCCCTACCCATGCGGTCGACCGAAATCTACCCCGGCCACATTTGGGACACCTGACATGACTGTCGTACCCCCAACCCGCAATATGTCCGAAATTTTAGATGGGGGCAAAGTTTGTAACTTTCCCCAAATTTCAAACAAGCGCGTCTCAAACCGAAACATTCCCCCTTAGTTCCCCGCCTCCCTCCTTTTCCCTATTCATACTCCGTGGGCACGAAAACACCCTCTCCACCAGCCGCGAAACCCCAGCCTCCTCCGTCCTCCACCCCATAGCGTCCAATCCACCGCCGCCCTCCTCCATCACGCCGGAGCCGGTACCCCGACATCGTCGTCCAACGCAACAGCAACCGCAACGCCCTCAAGGACTTAGCAGCTGAAGCCGAGGCAGAGTTGCCTCCACGACGCCGACGCCGACCTGCGCCGTACCAGAACCACTCCGACCACGCCGTCCGGCGCCTCACTTTTGCGGCTCCACTGTCGCAACCGTCCACCGCATCGGAGCTGTTCCCGCTACGTCGTCGTTCGCCGCCTCGGATCTGCTTCCCCGCCGCTGACAGACGGCCACCGCACCACACTCAACAACTTGGCCATGGGTTCGTCCAAGGCTACACCGTCCTCCACAACTTCTGGTTTCCGGCGAACAACAAGAAGATCGTCGGAAAAACAAAAGGAGGAAACAACACTGCCAGCAGAAAGAGGTACTCCTCTTCCCTTATTCGTGCAAATATTACATCTATGCTCACACCGTATTCATCCCACGTAAGAAACTAGTTGAGCGCTTCTTACTGCATCTTCTTTGTGATACTAAATGCACAAGGTTTCCTCCCTTTTACTATTTCACCTTTGCTAGAGGTCAGTAGCCCGCCTGGATATCAATTCAGGGTCAGTCGAACCACAATTAAAAGAAGCAGCACCCGGTTAGGCGCGCGGAGCACCTAGTCCGCCTGCTCCCCGAGGAAGCGGCGCATCCGTGTCTAACATAGGGGTGTGGGGCGCAGGAGCTGCTTGCACCCGATCTGGAGGTCGGCGGGGCTTGAATGGATGGACGGGGGGCGGTGCTAAGCACGGCGGTGCGGTGAGGTCGAGGGGAGGGCGTAGGCAGGGGAGGAATACTGGGCCGATGGTCGATGGTGTTGCGAGGAAGACCGTCAACACTGACTGGCTGGAGGTAGATGAAGGCAATCTGCCCGTTCTTTGTACATCGGATGGTGCATAAAAAATGGACTGACCTATTTGCTTTCGGTCGACTGTTATTTTCATAGAATACTGTAGTAATTTAGTGTGCCATGCATGTTGTAGAGATATCAGATGTCTCCCGTCATTTATTTCTCACAGACCTGCTATCTGCTACCTTTACACTGTACTAATTGTGCACACACTTCACCCATACTCACACTATTGTTTTTTATGCATGGGTATTTCAGACTCTGATGCAATGTTGATGAATGCAGAAAACAAAAGACAGAAGTCGCTCCAGTGTAATTAGAAGATAAGCACTAAGCGTTTCAGCGCTCCAATGGGTGCAGTGTCAGCAGTTGGAGACAGTAAACATAGCTCTGCAGTTGATCATCTCAATTGCCACACACAACCATCCTAGGTGCTTGCTTTAAATTCGCGCTGTCAAATGTGGTTGCATGTTGCATATGGTGTCTAGCTTGTATTGCTTCCAATTTGGTTAAATTGCATCTGCTTACTTTACACATTATACCTTTGATAATGACATGCCTTCCTGTTTTTGATACATACTACATATGTCTATTAACCATGTTCGCACATCAAACTAATGCTCTTTTGTATCCCTCGTCAATCACTTATGATGAGACAGTCACCCGAGTGGGTTACTTTGAGACGCCCTACTCGTTTAAAGAGTGCAGTGTCATCCTCCCCACATGATTCTCAAGAAACAACAAGGCTAAATGAAGATAGTCAACGTAGCTCTCTAGTTGATCACCGCAATTCCCCCACACCACCATCGCAGGTGCTTGCTCTTACTTGGCAGTGTGATATGTGGTTGAAATGCCTTCTGCTTAGTTACCACATCATAGGTGTGAATATGTCACACCATCCTGTTTTTCATACATATTCCATCCTCACATCATGTGTTTGCCTTTCATCCGAGTAGTGTGCGTCAGTATCATGCATGAATGAGTTCTCAAGAGAGAATTTTATTCCTTTTTCTTATCGGTTTGACTTCACAATGCAAAATCATTATAGCTGAAGGAAATTAGTCCGGCAGTGGATGATGGCGGTCCTTCGGAGCAACTCGAACATGGGGTTTGTACAGATTCTACTCCGCCATCCTCCCAACAAGATTCGCAAGACAACACAAGGCTAGACAGTCAACGTAGTTGTGTAGATGATGAGCACATCTCCCCTACTCCACCATCACAGGTGCTTGCTCTGTCTTGACACTATTATATGTGGTTGCATGATGCGTATGATGTCTAGCTTGTATTGCTTCTAACTTGAATTGTATCTTCTTACTTTACACATAATGCCTATGAATATGACACGTGTTCCTGTTTCTATAACATACGTGTACATGATGAGCACATCTCCCCTACTCCACCATCACAGGTGCTTGCTCTTACTTGGAACTGTTATACGTGGTTGCGTTTTCCGTATGATGTCTAGTTTGTATTGCTTCTGATTATGTTGAATTGCATCTGCGTAGCTTACAACTTATACCTGCAACAATCACTTACCCATAAGACACATTTAACTTGGGACTGTGATGTAGGTTGCATCTTGCATTGTCTTCTAGCTTGTACTGCTTCTAATTTCTTGAAATGGCACTTACGACGAGACACTTTTTACCTGATAGAGTGATATTGGTTGCATGTTCATATGGTGCCTAGCTTTCATTTCTTCTAATTTTGTTGAAATACCTTCCGCTTACTGTTTTTCATACATATTCCATCCTCCTATCGTATGTGTGAATACGGAACGTTGTCTTTTTTCGTATATATTCCATCCTCCTATCCTGTGCTTGCCTTACATCAAAGTAGTGTTCGTCTGTATCATGCATCAACCAGTTATGTAGAGCTAATTTTATTCATCATCTTGTGGTTTTGACTTCATAAGGCAATATCAGAAAATAGGAAGGAAAAGAGTAAGTTAGGGGATGTTGGTGGTCCTCCGCACCGACACGAACAGAGACTCTCTAGATTTGCCACTGCTACTGCTAATGAAGTTGAAGTCCCAAATCTACATGATGAGTTCATCTCTCATACTCCACCATCGCAGGTGCTTGCTCTAAGTTGACAGTGTGATAATTGGTTTCATGTTGCGCATGTTGTCTAGCCTGTATTTCTTCTATTTTGACTAAATTGCACCTGCTGAGTTTATACGTTATACATGTGCATATGACATGGCTTTCTGTGTCTAGAATACACTGCATCTATCTATCATACCATGTTCTTACATCAAAGTACTGATGTTGTGTATTCCGCATCAGTCACTCATGATTGGACGCTTTTAACATGGCAGTTTGATAGTGGTTGCATCTTGCATTGATTTCTACGTTGTACTGCTTCTAATTTTTCGAATTGCCACTTGTGACAAAACACTTTTAACTTGGCAGAGTAATATTGGTTGCATCTTTCATATGGTGTCTAGCTTGCATTACTTCTATTTTCTTGAAAATCCTTCTTCTTAGTTTGCACATCGTAGCTGTGAATATGTCATGCCGTCCTGTTTTTCTTACATATTCCATCCTCATACGGTTGTCTTACATCAAAGCATTGCTTGTCTGTATCATGCATCAATGAGTTCTGAAGAGTGATTTTATTCTTTTGTGTTGTGGGTACAGATTGACATGGCAAAGTCAAAAAAGAGCAAGGAAAATAATATAGTAGGGAGTGCTGTTACTCGTCAGGTGAAACGGAAAAGGTTCTGCCGTCGAGATTCTGCTGGTACTTATAGTGCAGTAGAAGGTCCAAGTCCACCAGCTAAATCTACAAACACAGTATCACCCGCTCCACAAGCTGTAGCATCCGCTTCAACTGTACCAGCATCTCAACCAGTTACTCGTTCATTTGCTCCGGAACTGGCCAGTTCCCAAGTTGCCTTCACACCTAACACTACTTCCGAAGCACTGCTGACACAACAGGACTTGTAAGATCAGATGAACCTCATGAGCATCAACACCAAGACGGTACCTGACCGAGTCAAGTTGCAGTTGCATGCTCCTTTATACTCATAGTTTGATGTACAGTAACACTTTCCATATTTGTTGTTGAACTAGCACCACGGCGCAAGCGGAAACAGACATCAGGGATAATGCTTGACAGATTAACAAAATCTAAAGGAGGAAGAATGGAGATCCATTTTGAGGCAGGTTTAAAAAGTCCACGTGATGCTACAGAGTCAGCCAAGTTAGTATCAGAGGCAGCCGTTGCCGTTAGGTGTCATGCACGTATCCTCCCAACGTGGATCCAGTACAGGAATGAGAAAGACAATACCCAGTTTAACACCTTCCTTGACCATTTGTCCATAAGTAATGTTATTCATCGCAATTAGTAATATTGTCTTGCTCTGTCCCACACTTTCTAGCTTCCTCCTAATAGGACTAACATTCTTTTTCAACAGATGAGGTTCAAGTTGGATCCTAAAGATTGCAACTAAACAAGCATGCACTCATGTTTTTCAGTCTACTCTGCGACAGTATCGGTACCACCTTAGAAAATCTCACTTTGAAGGCAAGTCTAACAATGAAATCGCCCAAACATCTCCAGTGGAATATATTACAGATGAAGACTGGACAGCCCTCGTTAAACACTGGTCTGATCCAAAGTATCAGGTAGGCTATATGTATTTGATCAGACCACATATTGAACTTGTATTTATGTATGTGCCTTACAAGTGTATCTTCTTTTAGGCTAACTGTTTGAAGAACAAAACCACCCGTTCTAAAGTGAAATTCCAACAGACAACAGGATCTCGTAGCTATATTGCACACTGCGAGTCTCTTGTAAATAGCAGCTACTTCCTTCTTTTTTTGTTCCATATTATCGTATCTATATTGACTTGTTCCAAATACAGAGGAAAGCCTGTGCGGACCAAAAAGAACCTGAACCGAATGCAGTGCAAATCTTAAAGAATTGCCACACCAGCAAGATGAAGGGCATGAGCACACCAGTTCAAGCCGCTGTTGTAAGTCCGCACTCCTCCTACCTTGAACTGATTGGTACTGTGATGTGTTCATTTAACTACTTGGTTTGCAGCCAATGTCAGTTACTTTGTTCACTTTTATTCACAGTTGTCTTAACATATCATTTCACCTTACATGGTTTAAAAGAGATGAAGGGTATTCTTTTGGTCTTGATCTGTAATCTAGTTGTTATGTTCATGTGCGCACACAATGATAAAATAGCCTGTTTGTTTTATATCTGTTTGCCCATGATATGAATGATGTCATACTATGTTCATCCTACTTTAAACCATTTCTCTTTATCCTCAAATGTCAACGAATGTGAGGAAATAGACTATATAGTAGGCATGCTACATGGACTTATGTTCCGAAACTGATTTTATTATGTAGTTGGCACTACAATACATGCTAATGTATTACAGTAGTTCACCAAAATAAGTTATGTATAAACGTTTAACCTACTTTGTTTGTTTTTGTCTCATTAGTAACTTATCTGGTACACTAATCTACAAGTTCAAACTTTCAGGAAGCTATGGAACAAATGATTGAACAACCACAACCACCTGAAGGTGACGAGGCTACTATAGGCACAATGTCACCTCTTGCTGCAGTGCGTTAGTATCTCTCCACTAACAGTGCAAAAAGCTCCTTCCTGCATAATTCTGGGTTGGTTGTCAAGGTAACCTCATCGAAATCGCCTACTGAACAAAATCTTCCTGCTAGACAGAGTGATATATCTGTGCTGCAGACACAAGTCCAATCCCTAATGGGCGTTGTTTCAGAAACAAGAATAGTGGTTGAGAAATGTCGTCAAGATATGAATGGTTTTGAAACCAGACTATCAGACATTTTCTTCGTTGTTCAAGAGCAATGGCGGAAAAAAGGTGGAGATCGTGCTGCTCCATCAGATTCTACAGCCTGAAACATTAGCAGTCAGGTCAAATGATCTGTGCTTCTATACATCTGATGGTGCTTTTATCTGGAAGGACTGTAAACTTTATGCCAACAAGCCTTTTGTTTTATGGTTGGAATTTATTTTTTTGTGATACAACATTTATGATGTTGCCTCAGGCAGTAATTACGAAACTATTTTTGTATAGTGTAGGTTTATCTTAGAAATGTATTCGGCCGAAAGCTTTGTAGGATCCCAACATGCCAACATTCGTCGGGCCCATTCCAATTGGGCTAAAAACGATTATAGGCCGAAATTGACACGTAGCCCACTAAAAATATCTGGGCCTAAATCAGCATAAGCTTTCATATTTTTCTGGTAGGCCTGTGCCCATAGTGGGCCTTTAACAGGCCTAAACATAATTTGGGCCCTCAGTAAAAATAGTCCGTTTATGAAAGTGCGTTATATCGACTAGAGGGGGGTGAATAGGCGATTTTTATGAAATTCTTCACTGAGGAATTTGCTGGTGAGGAAATTCCTTAGCGAAGAACTACTAGTAGTGGAATAAGTACTCAAAGGTAAACATAATAGAATACGTGCATGGTCATCATGATGAAATGAAGACAAACACAGAGTACAGAAAGCGTAAACACAGGATAGCACAGGATGAAGACAAACAGACTGAAGAAACTGGACTGAGGAAATTGAGAAAGTCTTTAGTCAAAGTCTTCAAACACAGATATGAACAAACACACAACACAGTAATGAGGAAACGAAAGTGTTGAGGAAATAGAACCAGTTGGCTTGGTGAAGACAATGATTTGGTAGACCAGTTCCAACTGTTGTCTCAGTTGTACATCTGGTTGGAGCGGCTGAGTATTTAAACTCGAGGACACCCAGTCCCGGACGCACAGTCATCACCGTATTCTCTTGAGCTAAGGACACACAGTCCTCGCCCAATCACTCGTGGTAAGTCTTCAGGTGACTTCCGGACCTTCACAAACTTGGTCACTTGGCGATCCACAATTCCTCTTGGATGCTCTAGACCTTGACGCCTAACCGTCTGGAAGAAGCACAGTCTTCAAAGGTAACAAGCGTCGGATCCACGCAGGATCAATCTCTTCAGTGATGCTCAGTCACTTTGGGTTTGTAGGTGTTTGGGTTTGGGTCTTGGATTTTCCTCACTTGATGATTTCGCTCAAAGTCCTCGGAGGATGGGTTGCTCTCAAATGACAAGTGTCAGTTTCTCTCAGAGCAGCCAACCAGCTAGTGGTTGTAAGGGGCGGCTATTTATAGCCTAGGGAGCAGCCCGACATGATAAGACATAAATGCCCTTCAATGATATGACCGTTGGATGGATAAGATATTTTGGGACAGCTGGCGCGTAGCACAACAACGGTTGGAAATTTGAGGTTCAAATTCCTCAGGGCTATCATGTTCCTCACAGTGTAGGCAATTCGCACTGGCGAATTCCTAACTCCTCAGTCAGAGCAAAGTCCTCGGTGACCAGAAGAACTGCGTCTCTGTCACTGAAGAAATTGACTGAACTGTATGAGATTTCCAATGGCTTCACTCGAAGGGATTGGTAGGTGTAGGATTTGAGTTGAGCATCACATGGAAATTTTCTCCTTAGTATTTCCTCGAACCCCTTTAACAGTACGGTGTTTCCTATGACTCAAGAAAGAGAAAATGAAACTACGAAAACAAAAGTCTTCACGCTTCATGTTCCTCGAATGAATACCAAGTCTTCAGGGTTACACCAATTTCTTCACTTTCAAAGTCTTCAGAATACCAAAGTCTTCACTCGAAGAACTTCATTTTTAGGGGTCGACTTTCTCTGTAAATATCAAGCTCCTCATAGACTTATAGACCTGTGTACACTCATAAACACATTAGATCCTTAACCTATAAGTCTTCAATACACCAAAATCACTAAGGGGCACTAGATGCACTTACAATATATAGGTGTAAATATCTCGAGCCATAAAAACATGGGCCTTTAATAGACCGAAAGTGAGATTGGGCCCTGATTGTGCCAAATAACCCACTGTACTTAGCAGGCCGAAATGGTGGCCCATTTACGATGCGGATCTTTGACAGGCCGTAAATGCGCCGTCCAAATACACCGGCCTTTAACAGGCTAGAACGTCGGTCGGGCTAGATTATCGTCATTTTTATATGGGCCGTTAATGGGCTTGATATGACGTTGGGCCACATATGGCCCATGGTTTATGTCCGACGTTAACAGGCCGAAAATGACAACAGGTCGAAAGTGGCCCAAAGCTATAGTGGGCCTCTAACAGGCCGAATGTCAGACATGGCCGAATATGACCCAAATCCTTCACGGTCGTTTATGGTCAGAAAGTTTTGATGGCCTGTAAATGGGCCCAAATGAAGCCGGACCTTTAACATGCCGAAAATACACCGGGCCATAATTCGGCCCAATTACTTAGCGGACTGTTAACGGGCTAGAAGTGACCATGGGCCGCGTTGATGACAAGTTTAGGACAGGCCGTTGACGGGCTGATTTGACAGAGAATGTTGGGCCTTTAGTTGGGCCGACCCATTATGGTCTGCAAAATCTTGTGGGCCTTTAGCTGGGCCGGCCCATTGTGGTCCGCAAAATCTCGTGGGCCTTTAGCTGGGCCGGCCCATTATGGTCCGGAAAATCGTGTGGGCCTTTAGCTGGGCGGGCCCATTATGGTCCGCTAAATTTTGCGGGCCTTTAGCTGGGCCAGCCCATTATGGTCCGCTAAATCTTATGGGCCTTCGGTTGGGCCGGCCCATTTAAACTTTGTGGGTCACTTTTGGGCCGGTCCACGTGTCAAAATATCATAGGCCCATCTTGACCATTGGATGAGTGACACCTGTGCCAACGCGGAGCTGACGCGTGGATCCGTCAGCCAATGAGAATTTTACACGTGGAAAATCGGCATTGGTCGTGGCTGTTAACGGGTTATCGGATCCAAAATCCGACCCGATAGCTTAACGGCGTTCCGTTATGGTGGATGCCACGTGTCGGTCACCCTTGACGAAAGCACTTCTGTGACGTGCGATTTATCGTCATGGAAGTGGACACTTCCGTGATGATAATGTTGGCAATGTCATGGAACACTTCTACGACAGCACATGTATGACTATCTTGATTCTGTCATAAATTTGTCATGGATGTACATGCATGATAGAAAATGCGACCTACTGTGACAAACACGTATCATCACGGAAGTGTATTTTTTGTAGTGCATGCTACGACCACCACCATTTTCCACCATAATCCACTAAAGCAGGAGTAGGGTTTTACGCTTCACGGCGGTACGAACCTGGGTAAACTGCCCATGTGATCTTTGTCGTGCTCTTCCATGCTCCTATGCTCTTTGTGCAATGTGCCATCCCCCCGCCATACCAGCAAGGGCCTTTGGTCCCATAGGTGGCCGTGGTTTCCCGCGACAACATGGTTGCTTGTTGATATGCTTGAGTATTGAAATCTTCATGTCAAAACTGGACTATTGCTTTGAATCATATAAATGTCCAAATGTCCATGCTACAAAGAGGAGAATATGTGATGAACATGTTAGGTAGCATTCCACATCTAAAATTCTATTTTTATCATTTACCTACTCGAGGACGAACATGAACTAAGCTTGGGGATGCTGATATGTCTCCAACGTATCTATAATTTTTTATTGTTCCATGCTGTTATATTATCATTCTTGGATGTTTTACAATCATTTTATGGCAACTTCATATCATTTTTTGGGACTAACCTATTGAAATAGTTCCCACTGCTATTTGCTGTTTTCTGCTTGTTTTTACTTCACAGAAAATCAATATTAAACGGAGTCGAAACACAACGAAACTTTTTGGAGAATTTTTCTGGGCCAGAAGACACATGACGGGCGAAAGAAGTACCAGAGGGGTGCCCCGAGGGGGCACAATCCACCCGGGCACGCCTGGAGGCCCAGGCACGCCCTGGTGGGTTGTGCCCACCTCGGTGGCCTCTCGCACCGCCTCTTTGCTCTATAAATACCACAATATTCCAAAAACCCTAGGGGAGTCGACGAAAAAATATTCCAGCCGCCGCAAGTTCTTCATGATGCCAACGACTTCTTCATCATTTGAGTCGTGGCCTTTGATAGGACTCATAGTCTTTGTCAGAATGCGATAGACAGTCCGAGGCACATACAACAATTCCTTGACGAGGAATTTGGTTCGAGGGGCCTGCCCTGGCTTCAAAGGTTTCATCAGCACTTGCATATAGTGATTTGAAAGCTCAGGTTCGTTGTAAACACAACGTGCATATTCAAGGGGAGGACTTAGAGGAAGGGCACGGAGCAATTCAGATGCTAGTGCCTTGTAATGTGTATTCTCAGTCATCTAGTCCAGAACCCATGAATTCACATCTTCAGAGTTGCCGGTGATGTGTAGTGTTGCATAGAACTGAAGAATGAGTTCTTCATTCCAATCACAGATGTCAGTGCAGAAATTGAGTAGCCCAGCGTCGTGAAGAACACCGAGGCCTGGCGTGAAGCACGGCATGGACTCCATATCCACGTGAGGAATATGTGCATGGTCGAAGACTTTGTCTTTGTTGAATAGCACTGAGGAATAGAAATTGGCTTGACTTGCAGTCCATAAACGCCTCTTCCTTATGCGAGCAGAGTCATATGGATTATACTCAGTGAAGAACACATGCTTGCCAAAGAAGTCTTCAGCCTTGAACTTTTGCTTCCTTGAGAACGGATCCTTTGGCTTGGGCAGAGGAGTGTCAGTGAGTTGCATCACTACCTCAGGAATCGCGATCTCAGGTTCTTCAGGCTGAGGAATTTCAGGTTCTTCCTCAGGTGCAGTCACATTTTCTGCAGTTGCAGCAGTTTCTTCAGCACTAGTGGCTGGAATTTCTTCATGCACAGATGTAGTGGGATGAGTTTCTTCAGAGCCCAATTAAACTGTTGGTGCAGGAGAGTGAGGGATTTGCTGCAGTGGGGTGAAGAGTGGAGAATTTGGATGCTGACTTTCCCAAAAGTCATGATTCATCACTGGAGTTGTGCTTCCAATGTCCACATCTTCATCTTCCAATTCTTCAACACCAGCCTCTTCAGCAGTAAACTGAGGCATTGGTGATGAGACCACTGGGTTGAAGGGATTGCATCCACTTCAATTTCTTCATCAATCTGCTCTGAGGAAGCAGCAGATTGAGTTTCTTCATCAGATCCACTTGGGATCACATATTCTTCATCAAAAGGAACAAGTTCCTTCGATGGCATGGTTGAGATCGGAACAGCATCAATTGGATTGTAAAACGAGCTGGTCATCGGCTTCATCTTCTTTGGAGCTGAAGATTATGAAGCACTTGATGCTTTCCTTTTCTTCACTGCAGCTCGCTCTGCAGCCTTGGTCTTCTTCAGATCTGATGCAGATGGAAGGATAGGAGTTGGTGTAGGCGCAGGTGGAGCTGAGGAATCTGGTTGATTTTCCTCAGGCGCAACTGATGCAGTTGCCCTGACTTCTTCAGTTTCTTTAGGCGCACCACTAGTGGATGCCCTGACAATTGCTTCAGCGGCTGGAATGGAGTCATCAGCCCTGGAACTAGCATTTTCTTCAGCAGCCTAAAAATCATCAGCGGTGCTGGCATGTTCTTTAATTGGCTGAGCAGAAGCTTCAGCTTGAGGAACTTCTTGTTGCGTTGGAGCTGCAACATTGGTGAAGGTTTCAGTTAGTCTCACAAACCTGACTTTGGCTCCTTGCCAATCAGCATAGTATGAGTTGAAGTTGTCACTGAGGGCTTTGATTTCAGCCTGCATCTTGATAAGTTCTTCAGTTGTCATTTTGACAACATTTTTCTTCAGCAGTTTCTCTTTTCTGTACTGCGATTCCTTGATCTCTCTGGCCCTATCATATTTCCACTTCTCCTCTTAGATGAAGTGAGTCAGCATGTGACTTTGGCCAGGTGTCAGCTTGAAGTCATGCATAGGTGTGTTGGGATCCTTATGCCAGAGATCAATGTAATCGAGGATCGCCCTTGGATCCAACAGCAGTGTCACAGGTGTGCCTTTGGCTCTAGCGGCCCTTTCTTGGCGGTCCCTGATGATTTCTGCAAGTTCTTCTTCATCAGCTTCATCTTCGTCAGATGGTACATTGAAGACTACCTGGTTCTTCTTAGGACTTGGGCGAGTACCGCGTCCAGCAGTAGCCTTTTTCTTCAGCAGAGAGGGTCCAGCTGAGGAACTTGGTGCAGCTGAGGAACTAGCTGAGACACCAGAGGCAATAGAGATGCCTACAGTCCTTTGACACGTGGCAAGATGCGCAGGTGCTGAGGACTTTGGCAGAACAGCTGAGGACTTTGGAGGAGGTGCTGAGGATTTTGGAGGAGCAGGGGCAGCTTGAGGAATTTGCTTTGAAGACTTTGAAGTTTCTGGCCGTGAGGGCGTAGCAGAGGAACTTGGCCATGAGGGCATTGATGGTGAAGCACTTGGCTTTCGAGCGGGCTTCTTAAGCATTGCTTTCCTCGGCTTGACAAAGGCCTCAGTGGCAGCAGAATCTTCATTGAATTTCCTCACTGCTTCTCTGGCTTGTCTTGCCAATTTGGCTTGGCGCTTGGCCCATTCTTCAGGAAAATCCTCACCGCGTTTAACGCTAGTGGGATCAGCCACTTGGCCAGGTGCCAACGGGGCTCTTGGGCATGGAGGATTCAATGCAAATTTCTTCATGGACTTTGGAGTGACGTATATGTACTCCCTCCATTCACGTGCCCATCTCCGTTCAATCCTCTGAATACGCACCTTGCGCTGATTTTTATCTTCTTTGCCAAACTTGGCTTCATCAGGCGTGCAATAATCTTTATAAATGTCCTCAGGGATTTCAAAAGCAGTCATGACCTCAGGCTTCTTTCCTCCTTTCTGTGGCCTTTTACCTTCAGCCATTTTCTTCAGTTGAGGAATTTGAACAATCGAATTCTCTGAAGAAGTATGCAGTTTTTCTTCGAGGAACGCTGCAAACGAGTTAAGTTGAAGAGAACCTAATGATTCAGTAGCGGACATGTGTACCTGTGAACAGAGTATAGTTGCGAGGAATTTGGAGAGGTCATATGCGTTGTCAGAGGGTTTTTCAAAAAGAACAAGTTTGAGGAATTTGACCAGATGCGTCTTGAAGAATTTCACTAAGCGCGCTATATCTTAGGTTCCAGAGTTGTATAGATCGAAGATATTGAGGAATCTTGAAGAAACATGATGCTTAGGGAAATGAATCAAGAACAGAATCATGTGAGGTGTTTTGTGTGTGAGGATTTGAAAAATAAAACACCTTTGAAGATTTTGTAGAAAAACTTCAAATCAAAGAGGGCAGTAAAAGTAACTTTTAATTACCCTGAATGAAGAACACGACAAACAGAGAGGTGTAATAGTGGAGTTCGTCGATGTAGATCTTCCACACCCTAACTCGGCGGAGGAAGACGTCTATGGCGGCGGCGGAGGTGAAGATTTCCGCGGTCGGCGCGAGTACGACGGCGACGAGGTCGAGGCAGTGAAGCTCTTCCTCACCGGCGACGATGGAGTAGCGGCGGCGCTAGGGTTTGAGAAGCTTGAGCGGGAGAGAGAGATCGAGCGGAGTAAAAGGAGTGAGGAAGGGGAGAGGGGTATTTATAGAGGCAGTGAAAAACTGTTCGCCCGAAGATTTAGGACGAACGTGCCCCTGACCATTCTCCTCCTCACGACATGTGTCACCCACGTACTGTGTAGTGGAGATCGTGTAAGATCGTGGTTGAGTAAAATAATGCATCGTGGGATGCGGAACGGTTTGAGCGGCAAAGCCGAAAATTTATATAAGATTGGTTTTAACGTTCCGTTCGCAATTTCTTCAGCTGACAAGGACACAGTGAAGATTTTGAACGAGTTTCAAATGGAACGCACATGAAGAATTTGTGAATAGATTGGATTGAGTATAGCATAGAGGGGAAGGGTCCGATCACATTCACTTAGCAGGAGATCCAACTTGAAGAAATAGCTATAAGTGAATGCTGTAGAGGACATAAACTCATGTATAAATATATAGCCAATGAATAAAAATGACGGCATAAGTGAGGATTATGCAAGTTGAAGAATTTGAACAACCGAGGAATTTCAAAAGTTGAGGAAAAACTCAAATTGAAGATTTTCAACTTTTGTGGTGGCGTGACCCACCGTATAAGAATGATGATTTCAGACACCGCGTACAATTGTCGTAGGGTTCTGAGAATCAAATTCTTCATTGATTTCTTCACACTTAGAGTGTTATTCTTCAGTGATTGAAGAAAAACATTTCTTCATGTGTTGCACATCTAAGTCATCAATTTTGCATAAGTGTTAGGATGAGTGCCTTTTTCAAAGTACATTCGAAGACTCTAAGATATTTAGCTCACACCGCAACTTGCTAAATCTCTTCTCATCCAAGGGCTTAGTGAAGATATCGGCTAGCTGTTCTTCAGTCTTCACATGCTCAATAGAAATGTCGCCCACCAACACATGATCACGAAGAAAATGATGACGGATCTTAATGTGCTTGGTTTCGAGTGCTGAACTGGGTTGTGAGCAATCTTGATGGCACTCTCATTGTCACAGAGGAGAGGCACATTCTTCATGTTGATGCCATAGTCCTTGAGTGTTTGCTTCATCCATAGCAGTTGAGCACAGCAAGAACCAGCAGCAATGTACTCAGCTTCAGCAGTAGATAGTGATACGCAGTTCTGTTTCTTCGAGGACCAACAGACCAAGGATCGTCCGAGGAAATGACAAGTACCATATGTTGACTTGCGGTCCACACGGTCACCAGCATAGTCAGAATCAGAATATCCAATGAGATCAAAATCCGAGCCCTTGGCATACCATAATCCTAGTGTTGGTGTGTGAGCTAGATATCGAAGAATATGCTTCACAGCCTTATGGTGTGATTCCTTCGGTGCAGCTTGAAATCGGGCACACATGCAAACACTAAGCATTATATCTGGTCTAGATGCACATAAGTACAATAAAGAGCCAATCATGGAGCGGTATACCTTATGATCGAAGTCAATACCATTTTCATCAGTGCATAGATGACCATTTGTGGGCATAGGAATTTTGATGCCTTTGCAATCTTGCATGCCGAATTTCTTCAGGACATCCTTGAGGTATTTCTCCCGAGATATGAATATGCCATTGCGCTGTTGACGAATTTGAGGACCTAAAAAGAATTTCAACTCTCCCATCATAGACATTTGATATTCTTCACTCATCATATAGGCAAATTCATCACTATAACGTTGGTCAGTACAGCCAAAGATGATATCATCAACATATATTTGGCACACAAACAGTTCACCATCATAAGATTTAGTAAAGAGAGTGGGATCGAGTGAACCAGGTGTGAAGCCTTTCTTCATGAAGAATTCCTTCAATGTATCATACCACGCCCGTGGGGCCTGCTTGAGGCCATAGAGGGCCTTGTTAAGTCTGAAGACTTTGTTAGGATGTTTTGAATCTTCAAAACCTGGGGGTTGAGCAACATATACTTCTTCCTCAAGCTTACCATTGAGGAATGCACTTTTCACATCCATTTGATATAAGATGATATCATGATGGTTAGCATAAGCAAGCAATATGCGAATAGCCTCAAGTCTAGCAACAGGTGCAAAAGTTTCATCGAAATCAACTCCTTCAACCAGTGTGTAGCCTTGAGCTACTAGTCGTGCCTTATTCCTCACCACAACACCATTTTCATCTTGCTTGTTGCGGTAGATCCACTTTGTGCCAATGATGTTATGCTTGCAAGGATTTGGACGATTGACTAGTTCCCAGACGTTATTGAGCTTGAACTGATGTAATTCTTCTTGCATGGCCTGAATCCACTCAGGCTCCAGAAATGCTTCATCTACCTTGGTGGGCTCTGTGATAGAGACAAAAGCAAAATGCCCACAAAAGTTAGATAGATGTGAAGCTTTTGAGCGTGTGAGAGTACCTGGTGCTCTAATGTCATCAATGATCTTCTCCACTTGCACTTCTTTTGCAACGCAAGGATGAGCTGGTTGTCGTTGAGGAATTTGATCAGCATTTTCTTTAGCATCAATTTCCTCATCATTTTTCTTCAGGTGCATCAGCTCGACGTTCTTCACGTTCTGGAATAAATTCTTCAGCAGATTCTTCAGTAGGAATGACATCTTCAGTAGCCTTGTGTTTGATAGAATCCTCGGCTGCTGGTTCATCTAACACAGAAGGTAGGTGCTCTCTTTGCGAGCCATTAGTTTCATCGAACCGCACATCTAGAGTTTCAACAATCTTGTGAAGAACATTGTTGAAGACTCTGTAGGTGTGCGAGTCCTTTCCGTAACCAAGCATAAACCCTTCATGTGCTTTTGGTGCAAATTTAGAGTTGTGATGAGGATCTCTAGTCCAGCATTTAGCACCGAAGACTTTGAAATAACTCACATTGGGTTTCTTGTCAGTGAGGAGTTCATAGGCAGTCTTCTTGAAGAACTTGTGAAGATATACTCTATTGATGATGTGGCACGCAGTATCAATTGCATCAACCCAGAAACGACGAGGGGTTTTGTAGTCATCGAGCATAGTGCGAGCCATCTCAGTAAGAGTCATGTTCTTGCGCTCCACGACGCCATTCTGTTGAGGAGTATAAGGAGCATATAACTCATGAGTAATACCAAGTTCATCAAGATATTGATTGAGACCCGAATTCTAGAACTCAGTGCCATTGTCACTTCTGATGTGCTTGATCTTCACACCAAAGTTGGTTGAAGCCCTCGAGAAAATCGTTTGAAGACTTCCTGCACTTCATGTTTGTAAGAGACAAGGTGTACCCATGTGTAACGAGAGTAATCATCAACAATAACAAAGCCATATTGAGATGCTTCATTTGAAATAGAGGAGTAGTGATTAGGACCGAAGAGATCCATGTGAAGCAATTCGAATGGTCGAGTAGTGGTCATGATGGTCTTTGTTGGATGCTTGGCCTTCGTCATCTTTCCAGCTTCACAGGCACCGCATAAGTGATCCTTGAGGAATTTGACATTCTCAATGCCAATGACATGCTTCTTCTTTGCAAAAGTGTGCAAATTCCTCATGCCTGCATGACCAAGTCATCGATGCCATAGCCATCCTTCTGAAGCTTTAGCAAGTAGGCACACGGCTGGTTGTGAATCTGCAGAGAAATCAACAATATACAAGTCTCCTCTCCTAAAGCCTTCGAAGACTTTGGAATTGTCAGCTTCCATAATCACAACACAACGATACTTGCCAAAGACAACAACCATATCAAGATCACAAAGCATTGAGACAGACATAAGGTTGTATCCTAAGGACTCAACAAGCATGACTTTGTCCATGTGTCGATCCTTTGTGATAGCAACTTTACCTAGACCCAATACCTGACTTTTGCTTTTATCTGCGAAGATGATATGCTTCAGATGTGATGACAATAAGGGAGCATCCATCAACAGATTCCTGTCACTAGTCATGTGATTTGTACATCCACTATCAAGTACCCACTCAGTGGCTTTGGGTTGATCATCCTGCAGACCAATTAGTGCAACTTACGACCTCATATACTTCAGCAGTGAAGAATATGATATCACAATTCATCAGATCAATTTCATCAAGCAGTAGGACAGATAAAACAGAGAGAGGACGTGTGAAATGAAGGTTCATTTCATCATGGTTAGCATGCATCCTTTCAGGCAATTTGTCAGGTCCCCAACAATTTTTTCAGACGTTACAGTCCGTCTGGAGACCTGACCCTGCATAAGAGATTAGTTATTTTTCTTCACCACCCACATATGAAGGGGTGGCAAAGAGTTCATCACTCTGCGAGCTCCATATGAGAATGGTGGCATAGCGGCCAAACCATTACGTTTGACATAAGAGGGGTTAGGGTAAGCATATGAATAAGCAGAGAAATTCTTCGAGGACTTATGAACATAATAATTAGAAGAATAATGCTCATATTCATAGCCCTTGGCTCTTCCCTGCGAAACAGAGTTGTTAGCACGATGATGTTCATATGAGGACTTTGATCCATGTGAGGAATTTGATCCACGTGAGGAATTTGATCCGTATGAGGACTTGGATCCATATGAAGAATTTGGTCCATATGAAGAATTTGATCTGGGGTTCCTATTCTTCACAGGTGGTGTCATGAAGACATTCACCTGAAGACTTTCAAGGCACCTTTTGGGAACCTAGATTTTCTTCATAGGGGAACCATTCCTGCAGTTAGTGCCAACATATCTAGCAAATACTTCACCATTCTGATTTTTGAACAGTTTATAGTTGGAGTCAAATGACTCATCAGAAGAATGAGAAGATTCACATGTATAACCAGATAAATTAGATGGATCAACTGGAGGTCCCTTTGCAGCAACCCATGAGGTTTTAGGGTACTGCTCAGGCTTCCAATATGTACCAACAGCATTGAGTTTCCTCTCAAAGGCAATACCCTCTTTCCTAGGGTTCATGTTGAGGATCTGCTTTTTAAGCACATCACAAAGAGTCTGATGCCCTTTGAGGCTTTTGTACATGCCTGTCATGTACAATTCCTTCAGCCCTGCATCGTCAGTGATACTAGCAATGTCCTCAGATGAGGAATTAGTGATAGCAGAGACATGTGAAGAATTTGTAACATTAGAAGCATTTGAACATTCAGGTGAAGAATTAGCAGATTCTCGTTCAACGCATTTCAAATAGGGAGGAATAAATTCTTCCTGAGTAGCGCTGATTTGTTGAGCAAGCAATGAATCGCGCTCCTTCTGAAGATCTTCATAACTCACTCTTATCTTCTCAAGATCGGACAAGAAAGAGTTATGCTGATCTTGAAGGGAGTCATACTTAGAATGAAGTCTCTGAAGACTTTCAGCCAAAGCTTGTGACTGATCCATTTCTTCACTCAACATATCATTGCTCTTACTAAGCATGTTGTTAGCCCTTTCCAAAGCTCTTTGTTGTTTAGCAGCAAGTGAGGCAAGTTTGACATAACTGGGTCCAAATTCATCACCAGATTCATCATCACTGGATTCAGACAGATAGCATTCAGTTACCTGTTCACCATCTGCCATGAGGCATGGTGAGGAGGAGGATGATTCTGGTTCAGATGTCATTGACTTGAGAGATTTCTTGAAGTCCTCAAACCAAGGATCGTGACAGGTTCGATGGCCTTCATAAACATCAGAGATACGGTCCCAGATAAGCTTCGCCTGATCGAGATGCATGACATTCCTGAACTGATTTCGAGACAGACTGGAGCAGATGACGGCCTTCGCTGGGAGGTTGAGGTGGGTGTACTTGCGAATGCCATCAGCTTCTGCCATCTTGCACAGATCGGTCAGACCAATCTCAGTGACGGTCCACAGCTCGCTGTTCATCGCCATGAGACACTTTTTCATCATGGCCTACCATTTGGGATAATCGTGACCGTCAAAGATGGGGCATGTCACTTTCTTCATATCTGCGGTCGACATAACTAAAACTCCAGGCGGTTAAACCAAAATCACACAGAACAAGGGAGTACCTCGCTCTGATACCAATTGAAAGTGCGTTATATCGACTAGAGGGGAGTGAATAGGCGATTTTTATGAAATTCTTCACTGAGGAATTTGCTGGTGAGGAAATTCCTTAGCAAAGAACTACTAGCAGCGGAATAAGTACTCAGGGGTAAACATAACAGAATACGTGCATGGTCATCATGATGAAATGAAGACAAACACAGAGTACAGAAAGCGTAAACACAGGATAGCACAGGATGAAGACAAACAGACTAAAGAAACTGGACTGAGGAAATTGAGAAAGTCTTCAATCAAAGTCTTCAAACACAGATATGAACAAACACACAACACAGTAATGAGGAAATGAAAGTGTTGAGGAAATAGAACCAGTTGGCTTGGTGAAGACAATGATTTGGTAGACCAGTTCCAACTGCTATCTCAGTTGTACATCTGGTTGGAGCGGCTGAGTATTTAAACTCGAGGACACCCAGTCCCGGACACCCAGTCCCGGACACCCAGTCCTCACCGTATTCTCCTTGAGCTAGGGACACATAGTCCTCGCCCAATCACTCGTGGTAAGTCTTCAGGTGACTTCCGGACCTTCACAAACTTGGTCACTTGGCGATCCACAATTCCTCTTGGATGCTCTAGACCTTGACGCTTAACCGTCTGGAAGAAGCATAGTCTTCAAAGGTAACAAGCGTCGGATCCACGCAGGATCAATCTCTTCAGTGATGCTCAATCACTTTGGGTTTGTAGGTGTTTGGGTTTGGGTCTTGGATTTTCCTCAGTTGATGATTTTCGCTCAAAGTCCTCGGAGGATGGGTTGCTCTCAAATGACAAGTGTTAGTTTCTCTCGGATCAGCCAACCAGCTAGTGGTTGTAGGGGGCGGCTATTTATAGCCTAGGGAGCAGCCCGACATGATAAGACATAAATGCCCTTCAATGATATGACCGTTGGATGGATAAGATATTTTGGGACAGCTGGCGCGTAGCACAACAACGGTCGGAAATTTGAGGTTCAAATTCCTCAGGGCTATCATGTTCCTCACAGTGTAGGCAATTCGCACTGGCGAATTCCTAACTCCTCAGTCAGAGCAAAGTCCTCAGTGACCAGAAGAACTGCGTCTCTGTCACTGAAGAAATTGACTGAACTGTATGAGGTTTCTAATGGCTTCACTCGAAGGGATTGGTAGGTGTAGGATTTGAGTTGAGCATCACATGGAAATTTTCTCCTTAGTATTTCCTCGACCCCCTTTAACAGTACGGTGTCTCCTATGACTCAAGAAAGATAAAATGAAACTACGAAAACAAAAGTCTTCACGCTTCATGTTCCTCGAATGAATACCAAGTCTTCAGGGTTACACCAATTTCTTCACTTTCAAAGTCTTCAGAAATTCTTCAGAATACCAAAGTCTTCACTCGAAGAGCTTCATTTTTAGGGGTCGACTTTCTCTGTAAATATCAAGCTCCTCATAGACTTATAGACCTGTGTACACTCATAAACACATTAGATCCTTAACCTATAAGTCTTCAATACACCAAAATAACTAAGGGGCACTAGATGCACTTACAGTTTATAGGTGTAAATATCTCGAGCCCATAAAAACATGGGCCTTTAATAGACCGAAAGTGAGATTGGGCCCTGATTGTGCCAAATAACCCACTGGACTTAGCAGGCCGAAATGGTGGCCCATTTACGATGCGGATCTTTGACAGGCCGTAAATGCGCCGACCTAATACACGGGCCTTTAACAGGCTAGAACGTCGGCCGGGCTAGATTATCGTCATTTTTATATGGGCCGTTAATGGGCTTGATATGACGTTGGGCCACATATGGCCCATGCTTTATGTCCGGCGTTAACAGGCCGAAAATGACAACAGGTCAAAAGTGGCCCAAAGCTATAGTGGGCCTCTAACAGGACGAATGTCAGACATGGCCGAATATGACCCAAATCCTTCACGGTCGTTTATGGGCCGAAAGTTTTGATGGCCTATAAATGGGCCCAAATGAAGCCGGACCTTTAACATGCCAGAAATACACCAGGCCATAATTCGGCCCAATTACTTAGCGGACTGTTAACGGGCTAGAATTGACCATGGGCCGTGTTGATGACAAGTTTAGGACAGTCCGTTGACGGGCTGATTTGACAAAGAATGTTGGGCCTTTAGTTGGGCCGACCCATTATGGTCTGCAAAATCTTGTGGGCCTTTAGCTGGGCCGGCCCATTGTGGTCCGCAAAATCTTGTGGGCCTTTAGCTAGGTTGGCCCATTATGGTGTGCAAAATCGTGTGGGCCTTTAGCAAGGCGGGCCCATTATGGTCCGCTAAATTTTGCGGGCCTTTAGCTGGGCCAACCCATTATGGTCCTCTAAATCTTATGGGCCTTCGGTTGGGCCGGCCCATTGAAACTTTGTGGGTCACTTTTGGGCCGGTCCACATGTCAAAATATCATAGGCCCATCTCGACCATTGGATGAGTGACACCTGTGCCAACGCGGAGCTGATGCGTGGATCCGTCAGCCAATGAGAATTTTACACGTGGAAAATCGGCATTGGTCCTGGCTGTTAACGGGTTATCGGATCCAAAATCCGACCCGATAGCTTAACAGCGTTCTGTTATGGTGGATGCCATGTGTCGGTCACCCTTCAAAAAAGCACTTCTGTGACGCGCGATTTATCGTCATGGAAGTGGACACTTCCGTGATGATAATGTTGGCAATGTCATGGAACACTTCTACGACAGCACAGGTATGACTATCTTGATTCTGTCATAAATTTGTCATGGATGTACATGCATAACAGAAAATGCGACCTACTGTGACAAACACGTATCATCACGGAAGTGTATTTTTTGTAGTGCATGCTACGACCACCACCATTTTCCACCATTAATCCACCAAAGCAGGAGTAGGGTTTTACGCTTCACGGCGGTACGAACCTGGGTAAACTGCCCATGTGATCTCTGTCGTGCTCTTCCATGCTCCTATGCTCTTTGTGCAACGTGCCATCCCCCCGCCGTACCAGCAAGAGACCTTTGGTCCCATAGGTGGCCGTGGTTTCCCGCGACAACATGGTTGCTTGTTGATATGCTTGAGTATTGAAATCTTCATGTCAAAAAACTGGACTATTGCTTTGAATCATATAAATGTCCAAATGTCCATGCTACAAAGAGGAGAATATGTGATGAACATGTTAGGTAGCATTCCACATCTAAAATTCTATTTTTATCATTTACCTACTCAAGGACGAACATGAACTAAGCTTGGGGATGCTGATATGTCTCCAACGTATCTATAAATTTTTTATTGTTCCATGCTGTTATATTATCATTCTTGGATGTTTTACAATCATTTTATGGCAACTTCATATCATTTTTTGGGACTAACCTATTGAAACAGTTCCCACTGCTATTTGTTGTTTTCTGCTTGTTTTTACTTCATAGAAAATCAATATTAAACGGATTCGAAACACAGCGAAACTTTTTGGAGAATTTTTCTAGGCCAGAAGACATAGGACGCGCCAAAGAAGTACCAGAGGGGTGCCCCGAGGGGGCACAATCCACCCGGGCACGCCTGGAGGCCTAGGCACGCCTGGAGGCCCAGGCATGCCCTGGTGGGTTGTGCCCACCTCGGTGGCCTCCCGCACCGCCTCTTTGCTCTATAAATACCACAATATTCCAAAAACCCTAGGGGAGTCGACGAAAAAATATTCCAACTGCCGCAAGTTCCAGAAACCACAGATCCAATCTAGATACCATCACGGAGGGGTCCATAATCCTCATTGGTGCCTCTCCGATGATGCGTGAGTAGTTCATTATAGACCTACGGGTCCATAGTTAGTAGCTAGATGGCTTCCTCTCTCTCTTTTGATTCTCAATACAATGGTCTCTTGGAGATATATTTGATGTAACTCTTTTTGTGGTGTGTTTGTTGGGATCCGATGAACATTGAGTATATGATTAGATCTATGTTTTTATCCATGAAATTTATTTGAGTCCTTTGATCTCTTATATGCATGATTACTTATAGCCTCGTATTTCTTCTTCGCATATTTGGTTTAGTTAGGCCGACAAGATCTATTTTTCTTGCCATGGGAAGAGGTGCTTTGTGATGGGTTCGATCTTACGGTGCTCAATCCCAGTGACAGAAGGGAAATGACACATATGTATTGTTGCTATTAAGGATAAAAAGATGGGGTCCATTCCTATATGAGTAGATCTTGTCTACATCATGTCATTGTTCTTATTGCATTACTTTGTTTCTCCATGAACTTAATACACTAGATGCATGCTGGATAGCGGTTGATGTGTGGAGTAATAGTAGTAGATGCAGGCAGGAGTCGGTCTACTATTCTTGGACGTGATGCCTATATAATGATCATTGCCTAGATATCGTCATGATTGTTTGAAGTTCTATCAATTGCTCAATAGTAATTTTTTTACCCACCGTATGCTATTTTTCTCGAGAGAAGCCACTAGTGAAATCCACGGTCCCCGGGTCTCTTCTTTATCATATTTGCCTTCGAGATCTATTTTTATTTGCTTTTATTTTCAGATCTATAAATCCAAAAACCTGAAAATACCTTGCTACAATTTATTGTTATTTATTTTTCTCGCGTTCCTGCGAGATCTATTTATCCACTCTACTACAATTTTATCTATCTTTTTACCTAGGAGGGATTGACAACCCCTCTTTTACGCCGGGTTGCAAGTATTTGTTCTTTTTGTGTAGGTACCGTTCACGTAGTGTTGCGTGGTTCTCCTACTAGTTCAATAACCTTGGTCTCGTCACTGAGGGAAATACCTATCGTAGTTGTGCTGCATCATCCCTTCCTCTTTGGGGAAATACCGACATAGTTCAAGCCGCATCAGTCATCAGCATTGGTATGGCTTAGCATGTGCCCTTCAATTAGTGCACTATGATGAAACACTTCATTGACGATGATGATCGGTTCTAGATCTGCACCTCTTGTTTGTTAATTTGGCTCATGTATGTTGTCGTGTCTATGAAAGATGGAACTAGATTTCTTTTCTTGTCCTTAAGTTTCATAGATGAAGAACAACATTGAGATCGTGCTCCATGGCGTGCATCAGCTATGAGTCGGCTCTGCGCTTCAGCTATTGTGTTTGTAATGTTTGAGTCTCCTCCGGCATCGATCTGTAGGCCTACTTGACAGTCATAAAGTTGCATTATTTAGCCATTGGTAGGGTAGGATATGCACAAATGTGGTCAGTATAGGAACTAGGGTCCCCTAATTGCTAGCAAAAGTTGTGTAATGAGCTCTTGTTACCATCTATTGATGTTTAGTCTTGTTTTTAGTACTTCTATATTGGTATTCAGAAATAAAATTCATATGTTCCTATATATGTTCTTTTAGATAAGTATGTCAATACATAACTACTAATGTAAATGGTGTGACGCAGTTCTAAATAAAAATACAAATAGCTTGTGAATGTCAATCTCATGTATCAAGGTCCTGTTCTTGTAAACCTTATGTAAAGCTAAAATTCTTCCGTGTCTTGTTCTTTTGTAGGTGCCACTATACATGTTAGATTGCCAACTGTACTTGTTTCCATCTCAAATTACTTGGGTGTCACTCATATGTACATAAGATAATTGTATTGCAAAAAGATCTTTTATATAAATTATGTTGGCTAAAGAAATAAGATATGTCCTTCATATCTAAAGCTTGCATGTACTGTAGAAGCTCTACTTTATGCTAATATCTGCTTGTCTAAAATTTTGCAGTGCATACTTCTAAATGGACAAGTACATGCAATGTCCAAGGTCATATGTTCAACTGCAGCCCCAACCATCGCATCGACACAAAGCAAGGTATATACTCGTCTTGCTAAACAGATATGGGCCTGATGCTTGATGTCTTTATGCTTGATGCATGTATCATGTGACACATATATTAGTAAACCTGAATTAACCCTGACATAGTTGCTCCACTACACATATATAGTAGATGGCAAGATGAATAACTAGTGACTATTTAATTCAATCATGCACCTGGTAGTTTAATAGGTACTATTCATTGAATATGAATGTTATTCCTTACACTCAAATGGAACTTCAATCTGCTATAACTTTTGAATGATGGTTTTTAAACCTTTTCGTGAATATGAAACATTCCATGCTTGTTTGCTGCTAAGTTTACCATATGTGCCAATTCAATTCCCAATTTTGATGAATAGGCATATTCTAGATAAGTACAATGATTTTGTAAAAAATAATAATAAGTAGAATGATAATATACTGGTGTATCTTTAGTTTTTATTTTAAAAGTACTTGTGTAATATTTGTTCTATCACTGACATACCTTTTGTTCTCTTTTGAATGCTCAGATGTTTTGCATCAGCCTTTCATTGGTAAGGGGGAAGGGGGACTTGGAGAAGAAATCTTTCCATTAAGCAGATTACATGTTTTGTCGCTGTGAAGTACTTGGTGTGCTAGTTCTATTTGTTTTTCCTGATTTGGAGTATTTCAGCAGTTGAATGCTTGAATACGACATGTTGTAGGTTGCTTGGACATGTATAAAATATGGATGTGATGGAAATATGTAGAATATGTGCTCTGAGATATTTCCGTAATGTTCAGCTAATTGGTGTTAACCTGATTCATATTATTATTCAAATTGGTTTGGAAATGTTCGTTAAATGGGCATTAAGAAGGCCAGGCTCAAATTATATTGGACAAATATTTTGGGTAAAACGTAAAATGAAAATAAATGAATGTGGAAATGCCAAGGCTCAGGAAAGAAAAAGAGAAAAAGCCTGGAAAACATTGGGCTGGACTCATTTTGTAAAACATAATTTGGCAGAAAAGAGATAAAAGGGCCAAATTGTAGGGATTGGTCCGTGTAGCTGATCAAAATTGCTAGGAAAAAAAATTAAATGGGCTGAATTACTGGCCTCAGCCCATATAGACACCAAATTGGACTAGGCTATAGGCATTCTAGGAACGGGGGTCCCCAGACTTGCCTGCCTGCGGCCCACAACATGGCTCCACTCGCGGCCCAGTACGGCCCGTCTTCACCAGTAATCACTCAAGACCCTCGCGACGGGCCAAGCCTCGCGAGGCGGATGACACAAGACCTCCTCGGGAGTGGCCTCATCAGGCTGGCTCGCGAGGGGCGGAGAGATCGAGGCAAGGCGAACCTCGCGAGGTTCCAATGACATAAGCCATGACGACCAAGGCTAGGTGGGCGCCAGCGCGCACAGTGTCCTTGTTTCCTCTTTGGTGCTAAGGAGGCAAGCGCAGGCGATGAGTACCTAGGCATAAGGAAAGGTTTCCTTATCGGCGCAACGAGACCAAGACCAGCAGGACGGAGGTCACCGTGGAGCCCGAGACGGCGTCACCACCAGAGCCTTTGGTAGGCAAAGACCACCTTTAGTCAGGATAGCTTGTACTAGCTGTCCCCTTTCAAATTGACCGTTCTTGGATCCATTCCCGCTCAATATTTGGGAAGAGGACCAGGGCCTCTATAAATAGGACTAGCCACCACAGTACGAGGGGACTGATCTCGAACCGATTCAGTTCATCCTCACACCCATCAAGCACAAGAACACCTCATCTCAGGAGGCTGTTCTTCCCCTTGTACTGTTCATCCTCAGCCCAAGAGGCAATCCACCACACCACACTGGAGTAGGGTTTTACACCACCTGGTGGCCCGAACCAGTATAAATCTTGTGTCTCTTGTGTTGTGAGTTCGTCGAGCTAGCCTTTGAGATCACGCGAGGTTGAGGGCATGAGTAGGTAGGGGGAGATCTTCGTGCACACCCCAGTGTTCGAACCTCAAGGGTTTTGCCGGAACCTGAAATCTGACATTTGGCGCGCCAGGTAGGGGTGCACCGGAGCTTTCCTTCCGCCGCTTGATCCACCATCACTCCGCGGAACTATGAGGCTCATTACTTTGAACTTCTGTGGCACATCAAATATTTGAAGCAAGTTTATTGCATGGCCTCTGATCATTTTGTGATCACCTGACTTGGGCAAGAGAGTGTGCCTTAGAATCCAGTTGATTGTAGGCAGCCCTGATAGAAGGAAGTGAACTGACCCAAACTTGAAAGTCTCAAGAGCTTTGTCTGGGATCTCCTTGTACATGTTTGACATGGAATTGTGATCCATCTTCTTCTTGGCATAGACATGCAAGTCATCTTCTAGCTCTTCTAGGGCATTGATCAGCTGAGCCCATTCTGCAACTGTAGATTGGTATCTTGTGCCTTCAGTCATCCATACTATCCTGCCATCTGGATAGAAATTTGCTATGGAGTAGAATTGCATTATGAGCTCCTCATTCCACTTTGTGAGCTTCTGCCCAACAAAGTCTGCAACTCCACAAGCTTTGAAGCTGTCAAGCACTCCAGGATAGTGTTCTTCATTCTCCTTAATATACTCCCAGTCAACCCATCTCATGTCACACACTATGGGTTTCTTGTCCAGCAGCACTGTCTCATAGAAGTCTTGCTGTTCCTTGGTGTGGAATCTATAATCAACAGCAGTTCTTCTCCTTGAAGCATATGGATCTGCCTCTCTTCATTTCCTCAGCCCTGGATATCTCCTAATTTTCATGTCCTCAGCCATAGGATGAGCATCGTTGTGGTCTGGAATCTTGGACTTGATCTTCCTGAGAACTTGTCCTTCTTCTTCTTCTTCAGCAGCAACATCAGGCACTGGGGCCTTGTTCTTCTCAGCAGCAGATATGTTCCTAGTGTTCCTCTTAGGTGCACTCTTGGGCTTGGAGGCAGCTTTGGGTGCTTCTTTGGGCTTTGATGATGTATCCCCTGACCTTATAGCATCACCCATAAGCTTCTGTGCCTTGGGTGCTGGTGCAACAACCTCTTCTTCTTCTTCTTCTCCCTTAGTGTCTCTCCTCATGGAGGGTTTGCCAAGAACTCTAGCAGTAGTGGTTCTGACTCTCTTTTTCTTCTTGTCTTGGCCACCTGCTTCTTCTTCAGACTCCATGGTAAATTTCAAGGTTTCTCCAGTGGCAACCTTCCTAGGCTTGGAAGTAGGAACTCTCCTTGCAGGTGCCTTCTTATGCATACCTGGTTTTGTGGCTGCAGCTGAGCCATATTCTTTCTTGAGCACTTTCTTCTTTGAGGTGGCTTCCTCTTCTGCCACATAATCTTCATCCTCAGATTCAAAAGTTCTTTTCTTGCTTGCTCTAGTGGCAGCCTTGGGCAAGTTGCTTGGGGTGCTTCTGCTACCCTCATCAGAGCTACTAGAGGGACTAGTGCCCTCACTCATGTGAACCTGCTCCTCTGATTTGTTCTGGCTGTCACTCTGATCAGACATGTTGCAAACACTGACTGCAGACCCTGTGAATAGATTGTAGATGAGATAGAGTGGATGAGCATCACAAAATGCAGAGATTTTTGCAAAAGAATGAGTCAAAAACTTAGTTTTAGTTTTCCACATAAAGCATTTCGGATCAACCGATTTGCAAACTCGGTGATACCGAAGCAGCTTTTGGAACCAAAACTAGTGAACTCGGTCAGACCGAGTCACAGTTCGGTGGCACCAAGACTGCTAGGGTTTCACAAAGTCCTAAACTCGGCCACACTGGTTTGCAATTCTCGGTCAGACTGAGAACCACATGTGCAATGGCCGTGGCCGAATCGGTGGAACCGACTTCCGCAACCCGGTGGGTCCGAGATGGTTTCGGCGGAAACCTAAACCTGAATTTTCAAATCGCATCTATTCTAAGGATTGTTTTGAGTGGATAGAAGTGCTTCAATTGTAGCAAGAATCATAATGAACACAATGTGCTCGGAATCAGACGGGGATAGCACTGTGATCGAGTCCATACCCTAGTTCAGCGGTGAACTCGCTACGGTGACAACGGCGGAGACGAAATCCGTTGACGGTGGCGGAGACCAGCGACAGAAGGCGGCTGGCGATGAGGAAGATGATCCGGAGACCCAGTAGGCAGAGCGAGCTATGCGCGGGCGAAGAGGTTTCGGAGAAATTTCCAAAATTTTGCCCGTGAGTATATATAGCCCGACCCCGTCGGTGTGACCGAGTGGAACAACTCGGTGGCACCGAGATGCATAACTGTTGACAGTTATAGCAACTCGGTGTGACCAAAAAGTTCAAGCCGGTTGCACCGAGGTGAAAACCTAGATCGACTTAGTGATCTTGGTATGACCGAAATGGAGGAATCGGTCAGACTGAAATGCACAAAGAAGTTTTGGAAGTTGAAGTCTATGACAAATAGGGGACTCCGAGTGCTCCTCACACAGAGTGGTTTGAATCTGACTTGATCAAATTTTGTGACGTAGCATGAATAGAGTTTGATAAGAGAAAAGCATAGATAGCTAGAGAAGGTTCTTAGGCATTCTTGTCCATCCACTTGGCAAAAGAAAAGAAAACCAATCAATCAAAACAACAAGTGGATGTCCTCGAATGAGTAAAATATGCAATCAACATGCTCACACAATAAAATGGCAATTGAAATATGTGGCAAAGCATGCACAACCAATTCTAGCATCTATCAAGCAATTGGCGATGACTAGGTCATCTATATATGAGTATATTGACTTAGGAGTCAAATGAGAACATTTGATCATAGGTCATACTCATCGTTTAAGCACAAGTGGGGTTACCACTTTTACATAAAGCATTGTTGAGTTCACACCATTAGAGTTGCTTTAGCTCAATTCTTAGAGTAAAGCTCCCCCTAGATGTGGTATCCCCCCTAAGAGGGATGAACTAACCTTGGATTTTGTCGATGATGACTTCATGTAGATGTTGAAGATGTGGATGCTCAATGTCGATGTAGATCATTTGGAGCTATCCATTGGAGTGAGTTGCACTTTCAATACCTACATGGGTTAGTCCCACAAGGAACAAACAAGGATATCCATAGACATAGAGTGATGCACACACAAGATGATGTCTATGAAAGCTTTTAGATTACCTTGTCCCTTGTCTTACCAACAAGAGGGTTTGTGACTCCTTGAACTATTGCAAGATGTGGAAGTTGATTGCACTTGTTCTTGCCAAGATGATGAGAGTGAAGTATGTTGGCGGAGTCACCCTCAAGAACTCTCTAGTTCTTCTTTTGGATCCACACCATCTTGATGGGAATCCTTGGTGTTGTAGTTGTACTTGTTAAAGTGCAACTATCCCTAGGTGGTTTTGGTAATTCATAACAACATATAGCTCACTGAGCTAATGCTATTCCAAGACAATTATTTCAGGAAAGCTCAATGATTGGTATGGCATGGATGGTGAAAGTGGAACCCTCAAAATACTAAGGACAAAGGATTGGCTCAGCTCAAAAGCTCAAGACTCTTCATTTTACATTTAGTGATCCAAGATCACATTGAGTCCATAGGAAAAGCCAATACCATCAAGGAGGGATGAGGTGTTGCTTAATGAGCTTTTTGCTTCATGTGCTTAATGATATGCTCCAAAATCCTCAGCTACTTTCCCATATCCACATATGACCTAAACCCTAAGCCAAACTTGGACCTACCGATTCTTTCTATCCGGCGCCACCGAGTTTCACTTGTCATAGCCACTGCCAAAACCCTAGCAAATCGGTTCTACCGATAGGGATCTCGGTCTCACCGAGATGGGATTGCAATTTCTCTGTTTCCTTTTCGTAACTTTTCGGTCTCACCGAAAGAGCGGATCGGTCCCACCGAGATTGCAATGTAAACTCTCTGTTTCCCTTTTGTAACATTTCGGTCTCACCGAAAGAGCAAATCGGTCCCACCGAGTTTACCTGACCAACTCTCTGGTTAGCTTATTACCAAACCGGTCTCACCGAGTTTGTGTAATCGGTCTCACCGAGATTACGTTATGCCCTAACCCTAGCCCTATCGGTCCTATTGTCGGGGATATACCCCGCGGTATGACCCGGCCGGAGTCGTAACCCGGCCGGGACTTGGTAAACCGGCGGATGTTAAACCGGCGGATGGTAAACCGGTGGAGAGTCAAGACAGATGGCTAAGACAGACGGTAAACCGGCTGGTGGTAAACCGGCAGACACTGTTAAACCGGTTGTTGGTAAACCGGCAGACAATGTTAAACCGGCAGACAATGTTAAACCGACAGACGTTAAGAAGCCCAGGAAGGGAAGTCAAAATAGTTTAAGTTAAAGTCCGAGTTGGACTCCACATGTAACCCGCCCCTTCAACATATATAAGGAGGGGCAGGGCTCCCCAAAGAGGAGGGGCAAGAAGAAACAATCTCTAGGGCTAGACACAACTAGAGGAGAGCCGGTTTACGGCAACTCCCTCGTGATGATAATGAGATCTAGCCTCAAACAACATGTAGGGTTGTTACCGGATGATGTTTCCCGAGGCCCGAAGCTGTCTAAACCCTTGTCTTGTGTTGCGTCTCTCGATTCCGCTCAACCTCTCTCAAGCTACCACATAGATGCGTTGGTCTCACGACTAAGTCCTCACGCTAAGGACATCTGACGTGTTAATTCCACGACAGTTGGCGCCCACTGTGGGGCTCGCGCATGGTGGTGTTGAGTTCTTGGAGGGATCTCTCCTAGGAATCAAGGAGCTCTCAAATTTCCGGATGAAGAAGAGCCGGTTTGAAAAGATCTACATCAGAAGTTAGGGTTGCGTGCCATGGCAGATACTTACGATCCGGTGATCCGACGTCAGGTAAATTTTTGGAGCGTGTTCTTGAGGCTAGGGAGTTTTCCATTGGAGATACGATCCGTACCGACGACTTATGGTCAAATCAAAAGCAGCAGTGCCAATCCACCAAACCCTACTGATTCGTGCATACTACTACGATGGGTGCACGTAAGGAAAAGCTGCGATTATTCCATACGACAAGAAAACAGGAATTGGACTCGGCCTTGAAACCGGCCACAACCCGGAGGAAGACCCAAGGGTGGACACGGACTCGGCCTCCATGGTTGTGACTCGCCGTCCAGCTTCACTATTGCCGGCTTCTGCCATCGCAGACTGGCCTCACCGGTTCGCTGGCCTCGAGCGTGATCCGCCTCTACCGGCCTCACTGTATCTCTCTGCTGAGACGCCGTCTCCATCGCACTCGGGCCATCCAGGCCTTTCCGCTGCCGTCCTTTGCCCCGACGGACGTCCGTGCCAAGACCGCCACCTCACCTTCAGCTGCAAATCGCCACCCACGAGCCGCCGCGCTACTTTGTTGCGGCAGGTTTGAGCCGCCAAGTCGCCAGCTCCGCTCTCTGCAAACCATGGATCGCGCCTCCCTTGAGTCGCCGCGGCCGACTCGTGCCCGGGCTCTGACTCCGAGTGGCCTCCGCCCCGAGCCACTCCGACTCGGCCTCACTCATGTCTGTCCTCGCCTTTGCGACCCGCCTGTCGTTGCCACAAGTCGCCGCGGCCTTGCGCCGCTGTCGGAGGACCAGCCTGCCGTCATCTTTGTATGACTCGTCACCACGAGCTGCCACTTCAAACCGGTTGCAGACCTGATTCGCTCTCGAGCCCCTCAGCCTTGACCCGCCGTTGTTGACCCGCCGCGGTGGATGCGCCGTGACCCGCCAGCTGCTGTAGCAGGCCTCCACCTCTGTTTTCAAGTCACCATCGTCGTACCAATCGCTGGCTTACCTCCGCCACCGGCTCATCTTCATTGATCCGCTGGCTACCTCTGTCGTGGCCCCGATCTGAGCCGCCTCGCCGGTTTACCTCACTGTAAGCTGCCGCGGATCCCAGTCTATGTTGACTGCGGCCGTTTTAACCCGGCCGGCCAGTAACTTCGTCACTATGGTCGCGTGCGCGGCCTTAGTCCGCCGCAAACCACCTCTGCAATGGTCACCCGGTCGAGCCGCCCAGTACCATGAACCGCATTCTTTACCACAACCTGAACCCGCCGTTTCCGCATTAATTTCAACCCGGCGGACTACTTCAAGGATTGCCATGGTTCGCCGCCACTTCTGAACAGCTCCTGCAACCACAAACCTCCATTACAACTGTGGTCTCACCCGCAACTTGATGAGCCGCCCGCTGTCGCGCGTGGCCGGTGAGTCGCCATCACCACCTTCGACCGTTGATCCAAGCGCCTTCTCAAACGTGAGCTGCCCTGGTTTTTTGCTGCTGTTCTGAAATCGCACTCGCTCCTGTGGCTTCATGGTGAGCCGCCCCCAATGCTGCCATCAATGGCCGTTCTCCATCCGTCGTTGCAGCCTCACTTTGAGCCGCCGCCGTGAGCCATCTAACTCCGCGGCTGAGCCGCCTCAGAGCCGGTCTCTGCGCCCTGTGCTGCTTCGTGTCGTCGCGGCCTCGACCTGCCGCCGCTTTACCTTGACCTGCTGCCGACCGGTTGTTCCGTCCCGCTTCAGCTGCCGCCCCGCCGGGTCACCTCCGTCCGTGGCCGGCGACGGTTCTGCCCTGCCTGAGCTGCCGCCTCGGACCGACTTTGCTACCTCGTCGTGGCCTCGCTGCTGCGCCTTGCCGGGTTGTCGGGGAAACTGATCCGCGAGCACCTATGGGGACGGAGACCCTTTCGGTTCGGCGGGGGGCGGAGGTCGCACGAAGAGCGGATCGAGGCGAGGCACACGAGCGGTTTACCCAGCTTCTTAGCTCTCTGGAGAGATAATACTCCTACTGCTGCTTTGTGGTTTGTATTGAGTTCTTGCTCGGGAGCGCTGAGTGCTATAGTACGCACCAGCAGCTAATGAGACCAAGTGTGCGTGTTCTACTGTCCTCCTCCTTTCCTACGTTGTGCATGGGCCTCCTTTTATATGCTCAAGGGGTCTCCAACAGGTGGCAACGTAGACAAGGGTAAAAATGGAAAGGTGCTGCGGTTGGTACAGCTACCTGTACAGTGTATCCTACCTAACCCTGACGGCAGGGGACAAGGGCATTAAATGCCTATCTACGTCACCCAAACAATGCAGAAAAGGGACCGTCAGGGACGCCACCGCTCGCCACGATGGCGATCTTGTCAGCGCCGCTTGCCACAGTGCACCCCTGGCTGCACAGCCTCCCGCCACGTACGCCTGGAAGGGTCTCAGAGCGACACGTTGGTGGGTGTGCTGGAGCGCGGGTACGAAGTGGTTGCTAGCCGCGGCAAACGCCTTGCCGCGGCCGTTGTCTTGCCGCGTCCGGGATCTTGTCGCTCGCCGGGTCTTGCCGGGATGCGTGGCGTGTCGCGGCAAGTTCCTTGAGATGCCTTGGTTGGCCTCCCCGGCAAGCTCCTTTTGCCGGGGTCTTGTGTCTTCAGTGGCCTTCCCGGCAAGCTCCTCTTGCCGAGGCCTTGTCTTCTTGGCTTGAATACTTTGTTCTTGAATGGCTCAAAAGGAGCCACAGAGGGCCTTGGCGGTCGCCCGGCAAGCCTTGCCGCGGGACGCTGCGACTGCCCGTGCACAAGTTCGGGATACTAGGGTACCCCTACTCTAGTACACCGATAGGAGCCCCCGGGCCTGGGCCATACACGGTGCCGAGCGCTGTTGGGCCAGGCCCAAAACAGGGCACGGGCACGCGCGGCCTGGATCACGCCGCATCTGACTCCGCATCCACCGCGCCCTCCCCGAACGGCACGCGTCAATTGCGGCGTCGTGGGAGAAATCGTGGGTGGTTTCTTTATTCGGAAGGGCGAAACGTCCACCCCCTCCCTCCTTATAAGCAGGGGAAACAGGGGCAGTTCGCGCCTTCCCCATAAACGGAGGGAGGCGTGGAGGCGTGGTTTTCGAGGCGTCCACTCCCCACGATTGCGGGGTGGGGAGAGGTCGCCTCATCCGTCGCCTCGGTTCTGTACGCCTGCCACGCGGCTTCCATGCGCTTGGGGTGGCGAACGGTGGAGGCGGGAAACCGGGCCGTCGTGGGTCGAGGCAGCGGGTCGGTCCCAGTTCCCTGCTCCTTCTGTGTCTTGATTAGCTGAGCGGGGCGGACGAGCCTCCACCCTGTTCCTTTATAAGGAGCGGGAGGGGGGGACGGAGGCCCGTATTCTTTCATCTCCTCTTTCCTTCAGCTTCTGCTCCCCTCTCTCTCATTCGCCATGGAGAAAGGGAACCCTGGTCCTTCAACGATGGCGGCGAGGGTCGCCGCTAGACAACGCGTCCCTCCTTCTCCCGCACCCGTGGTGGCAGAGCCAGCCATAAGGGGAAGAGGGAGGGGGCGAGGCCGCGGGCGAGGTCGAGGGCGAGGCCGAGGCGCTCGGGGAAGAGGTGGACGGGGCGGCTCGCCGGCCTCGCCTCCGCCAGCGGTTCCTCTTCCCATGGCGGTCCATATTGGGGACGACCCTTGCGAGTTCTTTGTCAGGTTGCGTCAGCCGCCTCGTCGTCGCCTTCGTCTCCCGACTCCATTTGCGAGCGAGATGGAGTTGGATCCGCCCGAGACACTGAGGCTGCACATGAGGGGCTGTGGAATCAGCGGTACGTGAGTCCGCGTTGACTTCCCGGCCCCTAATGTGATGTATCTTGGTCGAGGTTGGAAGACGTTCGCCCGTATCCACCGCCTGACGGAGGGGCTCACCCTCCATTTTAAGCTGATGGAGGGCGGTCTCCTCTCCGTCAAGGTCTTCGGGTGCTTCGGAACTCGGGCAAGGTGCTGCGTGGAGAGCTCCTCTGATAGTGAAGACTCCTCCTCGAGCGAGAGTGACGAGGGGGACAGCGGCGGCGACGATGGGGGTAGCGGGCGGCAGGATGACGGGTCCGACTAGGTGTCGGGCATCGCTCCGTGCGGCACCGGCGACCCCATCATCCGTGTCGCCGCCTCCTTGAACTTCTCGGGGTCGTCTCCTTGGGCGGCTGGTGTAGGGAGGCTGCGGAAGAGGAAGAGGGCAGGCGGCAAGGCCGTCAAGTCGGAGTACGTGGGCGTGACGCCCTCGACAGCGTGCTGACGTCCTGCCGCCTCGTCTTCGAGCCCTGCTTCCGGCGCCGCCATCACCATCCAGCCTTTGGACGGCCACCGAGATGTTCTCCTGCTGTCTTGTGCTACCAGTAGCTTGCCTAGGCGCCCCTTTTGCCCTTTTCGCCTCCTTGACCTACCTCCTGAGGAGAGGGACAAGAAAGGGATTACGGGCACCTTATCTCTTTTTAATTTGTAAGCCCTCGGGCCTTAGCTACATTTAAAACTTGTAATCCCATCATTCATGTTTTTCATTCTCTATGAACTGTACCTGAGTGGAATGTTTTTTTGTGAAAAGGGGATGCTTGCCGTGTCACTTGTCTTGTGGATGGAACCCACGTCAAGGAGCAAATCCTTAATATATTTAAGATAGACACTTCTTTTCCCGGCAGCAGGCCCTGCCGTCTTCCACCGTCGCTCGACCTTTCTCACGCTTTTGGCGGAGGCAGGGATGAGGTGGGTTCAGGCTCCTCGTTTCGTCCCTTTGCTGCCGCGACTACGACCAAACCTGGCCCCAGGAACGAGCCCTAGGGCCTAGAGTTAGGGGAGCATGGTAGCTTTTAGGAAGAAACGAGGTTTCGCATACCTCAGTCCATAAGAGAATGCATGATAAGGGATGAAAAACTTATCTGAGATTGCAGCCCCCGGCAACTCTGGTGCGCCGTGGGTGAGTCTTTGTACTTGCAGCCCCCGGCAACACTAGCTTGACGGGGTCCAGATGCTGGTCCGTCCTCCTTCTCTTTTTCGTGCTCAAGTGGTCCGGCCAGGACATGCGAGCCCTGCGAACCAAGGGAAACGAAAGAACGGCGAAGGGACGCACACCCGACCTCTAAGCTAGGGGTTAGACGCTACTAAGCACTATCAACCCTAACCAAGGACGAGACTCGATCTAGCATGCATGCTATAACTTAGGGCGCCAGCGCTTCATCTATGCTCAGGGTCTGCGCCTGGCTTTGTACAAAGGATTACATGCAACAGCGGCAAGACATGTACAAAAGGTGGTTGCCGGAGCAGGGTCCGGCAACCGCGCCTTACGGGTAAAACTTACGAAGATGCTCAATGTTCCAGGAGTTGCTCACCGGAATGCCATCTTCGGTCTCAAGGCGGACAGCGCCAGGCCTAGTGACTCGTTTCACCCGGTAAGGGCCTTCCCACTTCGGCGTCAACTTGTTGGAATTCTTGGCGGACTGAACGCGCCGAAGAACAAGGTTGCCTTCCTCGAGACTTATGGCGTTAACTTTGCGGCTATGGTAGCAGCGCAAAGCTTGCTCGTAGCGAGCAGCTCGTACAGCAGCCTGAAGACGGTCTTCCTCAAGGAGCAGCGCGTCATATTGTCGCAGCTGCTCTTGCTCAAGCTCATCATAAGCGAGCACTCGAGGCGACCCATATACGAGTTCCGTGGGGAGAAATGCCTCTGCTCCATAGACTAGAGCGAAAGGTGTCTGGCCAGTGGCTCGATTTGGCGGCGTCCTGATCGACCAAAGAACCACCGGCAGCTCCTCAATCCAGTTTCTTCCGCACCCGTGCAGCCTGTCGAAAGTCCTGGTCTTGAGTCCACGCAGCACTTCAGCATTTGCCCTCTCCGCTTGACCGTTGCTCCTGGGGTGAGCAACAGAAGCGAAGCAGACCTTGGCACCAAGATCTTGGATGTACTGCATGAAGGTGTGACTCGTGAATTGCGTACTGTTGTCGGTGATGATCCTGTTAGGGATTCCAAAGCGGCAAACAATCGACCTGAAGAACTTGACTACTGACTGTGCTGTCACCTTCCTCACTGCTTCCACTTCCGGCCACTTTGTGACCTTGTCGATTGCGATGTACAAGTACTCAAAGCCCCCGACTGCTCGGGGGAAGGGGCCGAGGATGTCGAGCCCCCAGACCGAAAATGGCCAGGATAAAGGGATCGTCTAGAGAGCTTGAGCTGGCTGGTGTATCTGCTTGGAATGAAACTGGCACGCTTCACACTAGGTTACTTGTGCAGTCGCATCCTGGAGGGCTGTCGGACAAAAGAAACCTTGCCGGAAAGCTTTGCCGGCAAGCGCTCTTGCACCAATGTGGTGACCACATATGCCTCCATGTATCTCGGCCAACAGCTTCTATCCATCTTCCCGGTGAATACACTTCAATTTCACACCGTTGAGTCTTCTTCTGTACAGTGCGTTGTCGACAAACTGGTACATACTTGACTGCCGGGCTACTCTTTCCGCTTCTTCTTGCTCTTCGGGAAGTGCTCCTGTCTGAAGGAAACGAACAATCTGTTGTGCCCATGCTGGAGCTTGCGGCTCGACAACAAGGACTAAAGGCACATCTGCTGCTGCGGGAACATCCGCTTCTACGGCGAGAACCTGCGGCTCAGCCGGAGCTTGACGTTCCCCGGCAAGCTTGCCGAAGCAAAACTTGACGGGAGCGTCTGCTTCAATGAAACAAACCCTCGGGCTTGTCGGAGCAAACTGCTCCTCAACACTCTTGGCGTTGATCTTGGGGACCTTCTTGGCGGCGGCTTCGGGAAGCTCTGCTGGAAAATAGTCACCAGAAATCAACTTCCTCTTCTTGCTCTGTCCAGTTGATGGCGTCACAGACGGTTGAGTCAGCTTGAGCACAAAGATCCCTGGTTCCACAGGTAACTTAAGTGCTGCACACTTTGACAGGCCATCGGCAATGTCGTTCTGAGCTCTTGGAACATGTTCCATCTGTAGGCCGACAAAGTGCTCTTCTAGCTTCCTCACTTCATCAACGTAAGCTTCCATCAACGGACACTGATAATTCTTGTTCACTTGGCGGACGACAAGCTGCGAGTCACCCCTGACAATGAGCTTCTTGATCCCAAGGTCTGCCGCGATCCTGAGACCGGCAAGCAAACCTTCATACTCTGCAGTATTGTTTGTTGCTTGCTCCTTGGGAAAGTGCATCTGGACTACGTACTTGAGGTGCTCTCCGGTGGGTGCGACAAGTAGCACGCCAGCGTCGGCGCCTTGCAGCGAAAAGGCACCATCAAAGTACATCAGCCACTCTTTGCTTGCTTCCTTGACGGCAATGCTCGTCTCTGGAATTTCTTCATCTGGTGTTGGCGTCCACTCTGCTATGAATTCTGCCATTGCTCTGCTTTGGATAGTTGAAGTACTCTCAAACTTGAGGCCAAAGCTTGACAGTTCCAGTGCCCACTCAACAATCCTGCCTGTTGCTTCTGGGTTCTGCAGTATCCTCTTCAGCGGAAAACGAGTGACAACTGTGATCTCATGTGCTTGGAAGTAATGGCGCAGCTTTCTCGAGGCCATAAGAAGGCTGAAAAGCAATTTCTGCACACCAGAGTACCTTGACCTTGCCCCCTGCAGAAGGGAACTGACAAAGTAGACTGGGCGCTGCACCATTTTCTTCTGTATCTCCTTGGGCGCCTGCGCAGATCCATCTTTGCCGGGACCAGAGCTTGTCGGGGAAGCCCCCTGCTTGTCGCTGGATGCGCTTGCCGTGGTTGATGGATCATCATCTGCCTCCCTCTCCGCTACTAAGCAACACTAACCACTTGATTGGTTGCCGCCAGATACAGCAGCAACTTCTCTTGTGGCTTAGGTGCGACAAGTATTGGAGTGGAGGACAGGTATCTCTTCAAGTCCTGCAGCGCAGCCTCCGCTTCCGGAGTCCATTTCATTGGACCTGCCTTTTTCAAAATTTTGAAAAACGGCAGGGCGCGCTCAGCAGACTTAGAGATAAACCTGCTGAGAGCCGCCACGCAGCCGGCAAGTCTCCGTACATCCTTGACGCGCTTCGGTGCTTCAATCTGCTCAATGGCCTTGATCTTGTCAGGATTGGCTTCAATTCCCCGCTGAGACACGAAGAACCCGAGAAGCTTGCCGGAAGGGACTCCAAACACGCACTTCTCGGGGTTGAGCTTGAGGCTGATCTTGCGTAGATTTGCAAAAGTCTCTTCTAAATCTTGAATCAAAGTTGACTTGTCCCTGCTCTTGACCACTATATCATCCATGTAGGCTTCCACATTTCTGTGTATTTGCGGTTCAAAAGCAGTATGGACTACCCTCGCAAATGTTGAACCAGCATTCTTTAAACCGAAAGGCATCCGTATGAAATAGTACGTGCCACAGGGAGTGATGAATGCGGTTTTCTCCTCATCCTCTTCTGCCATGAAGATCTGAAGGTATCCTGAGTATGCGTCAAGAAATGAAAGCAAGTCACATCCGGCCGTGGAGTCAACAATCTGGTCGATGCGCGGCAAGGGAAATGGGTCTTTGGGACAAGCTTTATTGACATCGGTAAAGTCGATACAAAGCCTCCATTTCCCGTTTGCCTTGCGCACGACTACAGTATTGGCCAACCACGTAGGATGGAGCACTCCTCTGACGAGGCCTGCTGCTTCCAACTTCTTGATCTCTTCTGCGATGAATTCTTGGCGCTCCACTGCTTGCTTTGTCACTTTTTGCTTGACGGGCCGCGCATGAGGACAGACGGCAAGGTGGTGCTCAATCACTTTCCTGGGAACACCGGGGATGTCAGACGGTTACCATGCAAACACATCGACATTCGCCCACAGGAAAGCAATGAGCGCGCTTTCCTATTTAGGGTCGAGAGTGGCACTGATGGTGAAAGTACCACCAGTGCCGTCCTCCTTGGCAGACACCTTCTTGGTCGCTGGCGGAGCTGCCATTGTCTTCTTACACTTGACGGTGGAGCTCGATGGTGCGTCCTCGACGGTAGCGCAGCACTCCGAAGAGGTGCGCTTGCCGGAGTGGGCATCAGAACTCTTGCCGGACTTGGTCTTCTTCTTCCACCCGGGAACTTCAGCGGCAAGTGTCTCGCGATCCGTTGCGGCTGCTGCTTCCCGGTAGATCTTGTCGGCACAGATAAGAGCATCTTTCTTGTCTCCAGGGACAAAGATGACACTTATCGGGCCTGGCATCTTCAGCATGTTGTACGCATAGTGAGAGGTCGCCATGAACTTGGCGAGCGCTGGACGGCCAAGAATCCCATTGTAAGGCAATGGAAAATCGGCAACGTCAAAAGTGATCCTCTCAGTCCTGAAGTTCAACTCGCTGCCAAATGTCACCGGCAGCGTGATCTTCCCCTTCGGCTTGCTCCTTCCTGGGTTGATTCCTTGGAATGTGCCGGTCTCTTCGAGCTTGCTGTCAGGGACCTGGAGTTTCCGGAGCACAGCGGAGGAGATCAGGTTCAAGCCGGCCCCACCGTCAACTAGCGGATAGTTGGTGAGACCAACATCGGCAAACACCCGACCGCAGTTGTGCAATCAGGGTGGTCCTCAATATCAAAGATGATAGGCGTGCTGGACCATTTCAGAAGTTTGCGTGACTCAACGGGTGGTTCTGCCGCATTGACTTCCCGCACCCACTGCTTGAGTTGGCGGTGTGAAGTATGCAGAGAAGCACCGCCGTCAATGCACAAGACCTCTGTGGCTTTCTGGAATTCCTGCTCACTGGTCTCGTCATCATCCATGTCTTTGTCGTCGTCATCTTCATCCTTGTCGCGGCCGCGGGGAGGTCTGTCTCCTTGCCGCTGCTTGGCCTTGCCGCGGCGTCCTCCCTGGCCGGTGCGCTTCGAGCCGGATCCTCCAGCACCTCCTTGGGCTTTCTCCTTGTCGCGTTGCTCGTATTCGGCCTTTTGCAGCTCAACAAGCTGCTCGACCTTCTTGCAGCTCTGGAGGTCATGGCCCTTGGTGCGGTGGATCTTGCAGTACTGTTTGTTGGTGCCGTCCTGCTTGTCGGCGGCCGCCACAGCCTGGCAGTTGGCGCATGCGGCAACCTCCTTGCCGGAGCTACCATCTTTGGCTTTCTTGGCGCCACCTTCATTGTCGGACTGCTCAACAACTAGCACATCTTTGCCTTTCCTCTTCCTGTTGTTCCGCCGCCGGCTTTTCTTTGCCGGGGCCGCATCATCGCTGTCTGATCCTCCTTTTCCCGTATTCTCTCCGGGGAGTTTCCTCCCTTCCTCAGCACGTGCACACCTGTCGGCCAGGGCATACAGCTCGCTGACGTCTCTGATCTTGCACATCGCCATCTCCTCCCGCATCCTGCGGTTACGCACGTTCTGATGGAACGCGCTGATGACTGCGGCAGGGTGGACATCTGGGATGTTGCGTTGCACTTGGCTGAATCTCTGGATGTACTTGTGCAGGGGCTCTCCTTCCTTCTGGGCAAGCAGACGATGATCACTCTCCTGGCCATGAGGTTTGTGGCCGCCTGTAAAGGCGCCGACAAACTGATGGCATAGGTCTGCCCAGGAAGATATGGAGTTGTCCGGCAAGTGCATGAGCCAGGACCTGACGTTGCGCTTGAGCAGCAGCGGGAAGTAGTTGGCAAGGATCTTGTCGTCCCGCCCCCCAGCAGCTTGCACCGTGATGGTGTAGATGCTAAGGAACTCCGACGGATGCAACTTGTCGTCGTACTTCTCGGGTACGTCTGGCTTGAAATTCTTCGTGTTGGGCCACTGGACTTGCCGCAGCTCACGGGTAAACGCAGGGCAACCTACCGCGTATGGCTGGTCGCCTGGTTCCCCTGGCGCACGCATGTCGACCGTGGGCCTAGTGCGCTGGTCTGACTGACGCCGCGCTTCTCTTCGGTGCTCGATGCGAGTACGGGCGTCTTCTTGCTGTCGTTCGTGAAGAACTTGGCGTTGATCGCGACGAGCTCGTGGGTCTGATGAAGCAGTGGAGTCGCTGTCGCGGTGGACCTGGCGAGTCGGCGATCTTGGCCTTAGGGGCGGAGAGTGCACGGTGGTTGCACCCCCACCGGTCTTGTCGCCATCGGGTCGTGCCTGGCTGACTTGCCGCGGCTGCGACGTAGTCGGCTGCCGTGGACTGTCGCCGTTAGCGAAGCCGATGAGACTCTGAATGGTGGCCCTCCAGTCGTCGATCTTGTCCACCGTTGAAGGGAAGTCTAGGAGCAGTTGAGCTCGCGCCAAAGCTTCTGCTGGAGTGGCGGGTAGCGGTGGCGAACGGTGCGAGGAGAGGGATATGCTCGGACTTCTAACTGCGTTAGAAGGAGCAATATCCCGTCCAGGCGACCGTGTTTCGCTCGCGCCAGCACGTTGGCGCGCATGCTGGCCTGGAGCATCCTGAGATCCGCCAACTCGATCTGGGTCCAGCGAGCGTATGGTACCGTGAGTACCACGACGTTGCCGGTCCGGCGCCTCCTGAGATGGGCGCGGTGCATCTACGGACGCTCGGTCGTCGTGGGAGCCGGCTACACCGCCGATGGGCAGCGCAACCTTGTCCTTGGACCTGGCGGCACCGTGGGCTCCCTCGTCGACGCCCGTTCTTCCGCCGGCGTCTTCTCCACCAGCCGTTTGCTCCGGCGGCGGTGGATCTGTTGCGGACGGAGCAGCCGCCTCCGAAGCCTTCTTCTTTGGCGGCATGTCGATGAAGATGATGAAGATCTAGCTCGTGTGAACGCCGGATCAGGTTCACACAACCTTGACGCCCCCTACCTGGCGCGCCAAAGATGTCGGGGAAACTGATCTGCGAGCACCTATGGGGACGGAGCCCCTTTCGGTTCGGCGGGGGGCGGAGGTCGCACGAAGAGCGGATCGAGGCGAGGCACACGAGCGGTTTACCCAGCTTCGGAGCTCTCCGGAGAGATAATACTCCTACTGCTGCTTTGTGGTTTGTATTGAGTTCTTGCTCGGGAGCGCTGAGTGCTACAATATGCACCAGCAGCTAACGAGACCGAGCGTGAGTGTTCTACTGTCCTCCTCCTTTCCTACGTTGTGCATGGGCCTCCTTTTATATGCTCAAGGGGTCACCAACAGGTGGCAACGTAGACAAGGGTAAAAATGGAAAGGTGCTGCGGTTGGTACAGCTACCTGTACAGTGTATCCTACCTAACCCTGACGGCAGGGGACAAGGGCATTAAATGCCTATCTACATTGCCCAAACAGTGCAGAAAAGGGACCGTCAGGGACGCCACCGCTCGCCACGATGGCGATCTTGTCAGCGCCGCTTGCCACAGTGCACCCCTGGCTGCACAGCCTCCCGCCACGTACGCCTGGAAGGGTCTCAGAGCGACACGTTGGTGGGTGTGCTGGAGCGCGGGTACGGAGTGGTTGCTAGCCGCGACAAACGCCTTGCCGCGGCCGTTGTCTTGCCGCGTCCAGGAGCTTGTCGCTCGCCGGGTCTTGCCGGGACGCGTGGCGCGTCGCGGCAAGTTCCTTGAGATGTCTTGGTTGGCCTCCGGGCAAGCTCCTTTTGCCGGGGTCTTGTGTCTTGAGTGGCCTTCCCGGCAAGCTCCTCTTGCCGGGGCCTTGTCTTCTTGGCTTGAATACTTTGTTCTTGAATGGCTCAAAAGGAGCCACAGAGGGCCTTGGCGGTCGCCCGGCAAGCCTTGCCGCGGGACGCTGCGACTGCCCGTGCACAAGTTCGGGATACTAGGGTCCCCTACTCTATTACACCGACACGGGTCTCCTGTGCCTTGAGTCGCCCGCCGCGCCGAACTGGCCACGGTCGTACCTCTCCAACCAGTTGATGTGGCGAACGCACTTTATTGACTCGCCGGAGCAACCACATCGCAACCTCCGGGTCGCCAAGACGCCTCCTGAGCCCCCACCCCCTGCTATGTGCGCTCGCGCTGAACCGGCCACGGTGCGCTTCTCCAACCCGCCGCTGCCGTGGACGCATCTCGTCGACCCGCCGGAGTGTCCTCGTTGCAGGCAAGTGGTGTCCGCCGCTTGTTAGCCGCTACATCCAATGAGTGGCTTCCGAGCAGCTTGCACCGCGATGGTGTAGATGCTGAGGAACTCCGACGGATGCAACTTGCCGTCGTACTTCTCGGGTACGTCTGGCTTGAAATTCTTCGTGCTGGGCCACTGGACTTGCCGCAGCTCACGGGTAAACGCAGAGCAACCTACCGCGTACGGCAGGTCGCCTGGTTCCCCTGGCACATGCATGTCGACAGTGGGTCCAGCGCGCCGGTCTGATTGACGCCGCGCTTCTCTTCGGCGCTCGATGCGAGTACGAGCGTCTTCTTGCTGTTGTTCGTGAAGAACTTGGCGCTGATCGCGGCGAGCTCGCGGATCTGATGAAGCGGTGGAGTCGCTGTCGCGGTGGACCCGGCGAGTCGGCGATCTTGGCCTTCGGGGCGGAGAGTACATGGTGGTTGCACCCCCACATGTCTTGTCGCCATCGGGTCGCGCCTGGCTGACTTGCCGCGGCTGCGACGTAATCGAATGCCGTGGAGTGTCGCCGTTGGCGAAGCCGATGAGACTCTGAATGGTGGCCCTCCAGTCGTCAATCTTGTGTGGCGTTGGGGGGAAGTCTAGGAGCAGTTGAGCTCACGCCAAAGCTTCTGCTGGAGTGGCGGGTAGCGGTGGCGAACGGTGCGAGGAGCGGGATATGCTCGGACTTCTAACTGCGTTATAAGGAGCAATATCCCGTCCAGGCGACCGTGCCTCGCTCGCGCCAGCATGTTGGCGCGCGTGCTGGCCTGGAGCGTCCCGAGATCTGCCAGCTCGATTTGGGTCCAGCGAGCGTATGGTACCGTGAGTACCACGACGTTGCCGGTCCGGCGCCTCCTGAGATGGGCGCGGTGCATCTACGGACGCTCGGTCGTCGTGGGAGCCGGCTACACCGCCGATGGGCAGCGCAACCTTGTCCTTGGACCTGGCGGCACCGTGGGCTCCCTCGTCGACGCCCGTTCTTCCGCCGGCGTCTTCTCCACCAGCCGTTTGCTCCGGCGGCGGTGGATCTGTTGCGGACGGAGCAGCCGCCTCCGAAGCCTTCTTCTTTGGCGGCATGTCGATGAAGATGATGAAGATCTAGCTCGTGTGAACGCCGGATCAGGTTCACACAACCTTGACGCCCCCTACCTGGCGCGCCAAAGATGTCGGGGAAACTGATCTGCGAGCACCTATGGGGACGGAGCCCCTTTCGGTTCGGCGGGGGGCGGAGGTCGCACGAAGAGCGGATCGAGGCGAGGCACACGAGCGGTTTACCCAGCTTCGGAGCTCTCCGGAGAGATAATACTCCTACTGCTGCTTTGTGGTTTGTATTGAGTTCTTGCTCGGGAGCGCTGAGTGCTACAATATGCACCAGCAGCTAACGAGACCGAGCGTGAGTGTTCTACTGTCCTCCTCCTTTCCTACGTTGTGCATGGGCCTCCTTTTATATGCTCAAGGGGTCTCCAACAGGTGGCAACGTAGACAAGGGTAAAAATGGAAAGGTGCTGCGGTTGGTACAGCTACCTGTACAGTGTATCCTACCTAACCCTGACGGCAGGGGACAAGGGCATTAAATGCCTATCTACATCGCCCAAACAGTGCAGAAAAGGGACCGTCAGGGACGCCACCGCTCGCCACGATGGCGATCTTGTCAGCGCCGCTTGCCACAGTGCACCCCTGGCTGCACAGCCTCCCGCCACGTACGCCTGGAAGCGTCTCAGAGCGACTCGTTGGTGGGTGAGCTGGAGCGCAGGTACAGAGTGGTTGCTTGCCGCGGCAAACGCCTTGCCGCGGCCGTTGTCTTGTCGCGTCCGGGAGCTTGTCGCTCGCCGGGTCTTGCCGGGACGCGTGGCGCGTCGCGGCAAGTTCCTTGAGATGTCTTGGTTGGCCTCCGGGCAAGCTCCTTTTGCCGGGGTCTTGTGTCTTGAGTGGCCTTCCCGGCAAGCTCCTCTTGCCGGGGCCTTGTCTTCTTGGCTTGAATACTTTGTTCTTGAATGGCTCAAAAGGAGCCACAGAGGGCCTTGGCGGTCGCCCGGCAAGCCTTGCCGCGGGACGCTGCGACTGCCCGTGCACAAGTTCGGGATACTAGGGTCCCCTACTCTATTACACCGACACGGGTCTCCTGTGCCTTGAGTCGCCCGCCGCGCCGAACTGGCCACGGTCGTACCTCTCCAACCAGTTGATGTGGCGAACGCACTTTATTGACTCGCCGGAGCAACCACATCGCAACCTCCGGGTCGCCAAGACGCCTCCTGAGCCCCCACCCCCTGCTATGTGCGCTCGCGCTGAACCGGCCACGGTGCGCTTCTCCAACCCGCCGCTGCCGTGGACGCATCTCGTCGACCCGCCGGAGTGTCCTCGTTGCAGGCAAGTGGTGTCCGCCGCTTGTTAGCCGCTACATCCAATGAGTGGCTTCCGAGCAGCTTGCACCGCGATGGTGTAGATGCTGAGGAACTCCGACGGATGCAACTTGCCGTCGTACTTCTCGGGTACGTCTGGCTTGAAATTCTTCGTGCTGGGCCACTGGACTTGCCGCAGCTCACGGGTAAACGCAGAGCAACCTACCGCGTACGGCAGGTCGCCTGGTTCCCCTGGCGCATGCATGTCGACAGTGGGTCCAGCGCGCCGGTCTGATTGACGCCGCGCTTCTCTTCGGCGCTCGATGCGAGTACGAGCGTCTTCTTGCTGTTGTTCGTGAAGAACTTGGCGCTGATCGCGGCGAGCTCGCGGATCTGATGAAGCGGTGGAGTCGCTGTCGCGGTGGACCCGGCGAGTCGGCGATCTTGGCCTTCGGGGCGGAGAGTACATGGTGGTTGCACCCCCACATGTCTTGTCGCCATCGGGTCGCGCCTGGCTGACTTGCCGCGGCTGCGACGTAATCGAATGCCGTGGAGTGTCGCCGTTGGCGAAGCCGATGAGACTCTGAATGGTGGCCCTCCAGTCGTCAATCTTGTGTGGCGTTGGGGGGAAGTCTAGGAGCAGTTGAGCTCACGCCAAAGCTTCTGCTGGAGTGGCGGGTAGCGGTGGCGAACGGTGCGAGGAGCGGGATATGCTCGGACTTCTAACTGCGTTATAAGGAGCAATATCCCGTCCAGGCGACCGTGCCTCGCTCGCGCCAGCATGTTGGCGCGCGTGCTGGCCTGGAGCGTCCCGAGATCTGCCAGCTCGATTTGGGTCCAGCGAGCGTATGGTACCGTGAGTACCACGACGTTGCCGGTCCGGCGCCTCCTGAGATGGGCGCGGTGCATCTACGGACGCTCGGTCGTCGTGGGAGCCGGCTACACCGCCGATGGGCAGCGCAACCTTGTCCTTGGACCTGGCGGCACCGTGGGCTCCCTCGTCGACGCCCGTTCTTCCGCCGGCGTCTTCTCCACCAGCCGTTTGCTCCGGCGGCGGTGGATCTGTTGCGGACGGAGCAGCCGCCTCCGAAGCCTTCTTCTTTGGCGGCATGTCGATGAAGATGATGAAGATCTAGCTCGTGTGAACGCCGGATCAGGTTCACACAACCTTGACGCCCCCTACCTGGCGCGCCAAAGATGTCGGGGAAACTGATCTGCGAGCACCTATGGGGACGGAGCCCCTTTCGGTTCGGCGGGGGGCGGAGGTCGCACGAAGAGCGGATCGAGGCGAGGCACACGAGCGGTTTACCCAGCTTCGGAGCTCTCCGGAGAGATAATACTCCTACTGCTGCTTTGTGGTTTGTATTGAGTTCTTGCTCGGGAGCGCTGAGTGCTACAATATGCACCAGCAGCTAACGAGACCGAGCGTGAGTGTTCTACTGTCCTCCTCCTTTCCTACGTTGTGCATGGGCCTCCTTTTATATGCTCAAGGGGTCTCCAACAGGTGGCAACGTAGACAAGGGTAAAAATGGAAAGGTGCTGCGGTTGGTACAGCTACCTGTACAGTGTATCCTACCTAACCCTGACGGCAGGGGACAAGGGCATTAAATGCCTATCTACATCGCCCAAACAGTGCAGAAAAGGGACCGTCAGGGACGCCACCGCTCGCCACGATGGCGATCTTGTCAGCGCCGCTTGCCACAGTGCACCCCTGGCTGCACAGCCTCCCGCCACGTACGCCTGGAAGCGTCTCAGAGCGACTCGTTGGTGGGTGAGCTGGAGCGCAGGTACAGAGTGGTTGCTTGCCGCGGCAAACGCCTTGCCGCGGTTGTTGTCTTGTCGCGTCCGGGAGCTTGTCGCTTGCCGGGTCTTACCGGGACGCGTGGCGCGTCGCGGCAAGTTCCCTGAGATGCCTTGGTTGGCCTCCCCGGCAAGCTCCTCTTGCCGGGGTCTTGTGTGTTGAGTGGCCTTTCCGGCAAGCTCCTCCTGTCGGGGTCTTGTCTTCTTGGCTTAAATACTTTGTTCTTGAATGGCTCCAAAGGAACCACGGGGGTCCTTGGCGGTCACCCGGCAAGCCTTGCCGCGGGGCGCTGCGACTGCCCGTGCACAAGTTTGGGATACTAGGGTACCCCTACTCTAGTACACCGACACAAGGAGTTGACTACGATTGGACCTTCTCACTCGTAGCGATGCTTAAGTCTGTCCGAATCATGTTAGCAAATTGCCACATTTTATGAAATCTGGCAAATGGATGTAAAGACTGCATTCCTGAATAGATTTCTGTAAGAAGAGTTGTATATGATGCAACCTGAAGGTTTTATCGATCCAAAGGATGCTAACAAAATATGCAAGCTACAGCGATCCATCTATGGACTGGTGCAAGCATCTCGGAGTTGGAATATACACTTTGATAAGTTGATCAAATCATATAGTTTTATACAGACTTGCAGTGAAGCCTGTATTTGCAAGAAAGTGAGTGAGAGCACTACAACATTTCTGATAAGTATATGTGAATGGCATATTGTTGATCGGAAATAATGTAGAATTATTCTGTAAAGCATAAAGGAGTGTTTGAAAGGAGTTTTTCGAAGAAAGACCTCGGTGAAGTTGCTTACATATTGAGCATCAAGATCTATAGAGATAGATCAAGACGCTTGATAAGTTTTTTCAGTGGGTACATACCTTGACAATATTTTGAAGTAGTTCAAAATGGAACAGTCAATGAAAGAGTTCTTGCCTGTGTTATAAGGTGTGAAATTGAGTAAGACTCAAAGCCTGACCACGGCAGAAGATAGAAAGAGAATGAAAGTCATTCCCTATGCCTCAACCATAGGTTCTATAAAGTATGCCATGTTGTGTACCAAATCTATTGTATACCCTACACTGATTTTGGCAAGGGAGTACAATAGTGATCTAGGAGTAGATCACTGGACATCGGTCAAAATTATCCTTAGTGGAATAAGGATATGTTTCTCGATTATGGAGGTGACAAAAAGGTTTGTCGTAAAGGGTTACTGTCGTGGATTTGTCACGTCAGATGTCCTAGTGTGAGGACTTAGTCGTGAGGCCAACGCATCTATGTAGTAGCTTGAGAGGGGTTGATCGGAATCGAGAGACGCAACACAAGACAAGGGTTTAGACAGCTTCGGGCCCCGGGAAACATCATCCGGTAATAACCCTACATGCTATTTGTGGTTAGGTATCACTATCATCACGAGGGAGTCGTCGTAAACCAGCTCTCCTCTTTGTCTCTAGCCCTAAGATTGTTTCTTCTTGCTTGTAGCTTGTCCCTCTTTGGGGAGCCCTACCCCTCCTTATATATGTTGAAGAGGCGGGTTACATGTAGAGTCCAACTTGGACTTAAGACTTAACTATTCTAACTTATCTTCATGGGCTTCTTAACATCTTGGGCTTCATAACATCTCGGGCTTCATAACCCCTGGCAACCCAGTTATCACTATTTACCGGTTTAAGATGGTCTGCCGGTTTAAGATGGTCTGCCGGTTAACATGGTCTGCCGGTTTAAGATCTGACTTAACTCCTGCCGTTTTACCACCTGCCTTAACACTTGCCGGTTTACCACCTGTCGGTTTACCGTCCGTCATAGCCATCTGTCTTAACTGTCTATCTTAACTGTCTGCCGGTTTACCAAGTCCCAGCCGGTTTACAACTCCGGCTGGGTCATACCGCGGGGTATATCCCCGACATTAGCCCCCAGTTTAATTTGGATTTATCCATGTTAAACTGATCCTGAGCATTTTTGAATCCTTGTCATTTCCTTCTTGAAAATCCGGGTCAATAGACCAACTTCATAATCAATTTGCTGATATTGGTTTGTCATAGAGAAATATTGTGAAGAATAACTTCTTTGACTCAGCTCCCAATGCTTAACAAAAATATCGGTCTTTGAAATACTCATCTGATCTTCAGCCGGTTTAAGAATGTAAAACTTTGCTGGTTTACAAATATTGATAGCACCGGATCATAACTGTTTGCTAACATCAGCTTTTGAAAATATACCTCTTATATGCCTATCACTTGTAGCCCTCAAATCTTAAGAAGGTAACGTAGTAACAACTTAAGATTTGCTTCAATATGAATGTCACAAGCTTGAAGAAATCCAGGTTGTTCATCTCAATCATTAGTCAGAACTGAGTATTCCACATATGTAGCCTCAAGTGTCGGGTTGTCATGCTTGCAGCAACCTGGGACTTGTAATTTCCTGACGCTCATAAAAACTTCAACCAGTGTAGCCCCCAAGGGACGGGTCATTTATGCAAATAATGAGTAGGGACTTTTGAAAATATGATCATGTAGACTTTAACAGCAATGTGTAGCCCCCAAGGGCCGGCTCAGTAAGATAATATTGAGCTGGGACTTTATATATACTTCATTGAGAATAACATTATATTATGTAACTCCCATCATGGGGCTTGAACCCACATCCACAAGGTTAAGAGCCTTGTGCTTTACCAACTGAGCAGTGGATCCTTCAATAATAGATGAAAATGTGTGTACCTTGAATTGTTGATAGGAGCAATTGGTAGCCCCCAAGGGCCGGCTCATTATGATGTGATGAGTCGGGTCTTCAATAAGACTAATAAAAATGACTTTGCATTAGCCCCCAAGTGTCATGGTGCATGCTTGCAGCGACATGAGACTTGCATATTTGATATAATCTTAACTTGAATAATGTAGCCCCCAAGTGTCGGGTCATAAGCCTGCATCGACTTGGGACTATTCCTTCAATTGTAAAATAAATCATATCCATTGATAATATAATAGCCATTGCGCTAAAGCAAATTTTGAAAACCTTAATCATAATACTGGTTACTGGTAACCATAATAAAATCCAGCCATGTTGGCTATTTGAAGATTTGAATAATATAATCCAATGATTTATGAGCGCATGATTCCAATGGCGCAATCCAAATATATACTAGCGACTTATAGTCGAAACCAGACCGGGCTGATAGTCTCCGGATTATGATTTAATCGTGTTCCGTCAATTTGTAATTGACAGTCGAACCGGATTAACAATGCCAGTTTTTAAAATGCAACAAAAGAAACGTTTATCAAAAAGAAACAGAATTGCAAAGGCAGAGATAAAACCATTGCAAATGAGGAAATGATCGGACATGACCAAGCCCCCAAAAGGCGTAGCTATGGTTCGAGTCAGCCAGGTTCCCAAATGATGCGTTGGCATTACGCCGATCAAGAGGTGTAGCGATGTTTCGGGTTCGACCAAAGCCCCCAAGTGATGCTTTGGCACTAGGCCGATCAAGAGGCGTGACTATGGTTCAGACTTGACCAAGTCCCCAAGTGATGTTGTGGCTTTACGCCTATCAAAAGGTGTTGCTATGGTTCGGACATGACCAAAGCCCCCAAGTGATGCTGTGGCATTGCACCGATCAAGAGGTGTAGCTATGGTTCGGATACGACCAAGCCCCCAAGTGATCAATAATATGATAAGCCAATAAGGCATGATACCCATGTTTGAACCGCGCATCATGGCAACAGGTCCTCTTTGGCACCCTTTAACTTTTTGCAAGAGATAAATCCTTCTTGAACCGGATGTTAAACCGGATATTGAGAGCTTCAAAGCTTTGTGGGAGACATCTTTCCCTTAAACCGGATTTTAAAGCGGAATCTTCATTTTCAGCCGGAAATTTTCTGACGGCCTTTAAACTCGAACTTGCGAGAAGTTAATTCCTTTTTGAACCAGACATTGTTAAACCGGATTTGAGCACTTCAGAGCTTTGCAAGAGATAGTTTCCTCTTAAACCGGATTCAAACCAGATATTAAGGGCTTCAACGCTGTGTGGGAGACGGGATTTTCCTTAAACCGGACTATAAACCGGAAGCATCATAGTGAGCCGGCATATTTCTGACGGCCTTTAAATAAGACAATATCCTCCGGGACCGGGTTTCCCTTCAACATCCTGGGGCACTTGGATTTGCTTAAACTGGCAAGACTCGCTGCGTCATATCATCATAGCCCCCGAGTCTTAAGATGACTCAAGGAGTTATCTTGAGATTCTCCGTACTTGACCATAGCAGAAGGTATATATCGGTGTTAATAACGTGATGTAAATCCACAAAAGGTTGAGGTGACTGCGGAGGATTATAGATGATCCTGTATGAGCCGTGTCAGCAACTCGGCCAATGGTTCCTTCCAACTGGCTATTTGAAGTTGACCAAACTTTAGTGGCAGCGATTTGTGTGTATGTCTATTGAACCATCCAATACACACAGCGGCTGATGATAACTTGCCTCCAATTTGTTGGAAGAAAACCGGGCTACCCAAGCAGTGACTGGCTTTTATTGAGTATGAGCAAGTCACTGCTTGGGTAGCCCGGTTTTTCTTCCAATAAATTCGAGGCAAATTATCATTCAGCCGCAGTCTGCACTGGATGGATCAATGGACATGCGCACAAATTGCTGCCACTACAGTTTGGTTAACTTCAAACAGCCAGTTGGAAGGAACCATTGGCCGAGTTGCTGACACGGCTCATACGGGATCATTTATAACCCGCCGTAGTCACCTCAATCTTCTGTGGATTTACATCGCGTTATTAACACCGATGATATATACCTTCTGCTATGGTCAAGTCCGGAGAATCTCAAGACAACTCCTTGAGTCATCTTAAGACTCGGGGGCTACGATGATATGATGCAGCAAGTCCTGCCAGTTTCAGCAAATTTAAGTGCCCCAGGATGTTGAACGGAAACCCGGTCCCGGAGGCTACTGTTATATTTATGAAAATTTAAAGTCGTCAGAAATATTCCAGCTCACAATGATACTTCCGTTTTATAATCCGGTTCAAGGGAAATCTATTCTCCCACAAAGCTCTGAAGCGCTCAAATCCGGTTTAAAAATGTCCGGTTTAAAAAGGAGTTAACTTCTCGCAAGTTCGAGTTGACAGGCCGTCAGAAAATTTCTGGCTTACAAAGAAGGATTCCGATTTAAAATCCGGCTCAAGGGGAAGATATCGCCCATAAAGCTTTGAAGCTCTCAATATCCGGTTTAAAATCCCAGTTCAAGAAGAATTTATCTCTTGTAAAAAGTTAAAGGTTGCCGAAGAGGACCTGTTGCCATGATGCACGGTTCAAACATGGGTACCCTGCCTTATTGGCTTATCATATTATTGGTTACATGGGGGCTTCAGCTTACAAAGCGGAGTTTTGTCCATTAATCCGGCTATCACGCCACAACAAAGCTTGGGAGCTTCACACCCAAGGGGCCAAAGAGAGTCTTGTTGCTACGCACAACTCAAACATAGGCACCCATTGAGCACAGCTCACAAAGTTACCTGGGGGCTCTTTGTGTCAAATACCAAAGAGTTTGAAAGGACCCTTGTAACCGGGTATCGACCCACGGCTTGGAAGCCTGGTGTATTCACCTAAAACCCCGGGTTAACATGCCTTCATCAACTAAGGCACTCCTATCCAGGTAATCTTGGCATGACCCGCCGAACGTTTGACAGTTACTCTCACTGAGACCCTGAACTTGTCAAAGTTAAAACGACGATTGGTTAGTTGGAGGCCCATCTTAAAAGGCTTTGTCAAATGGTTTAACTCAGCGGCCTGGCAGCCCATGAAAAGCCTCGAATTTGGGCCTGGCAGCCCTTGAAAAGCCTCGACTACACGGTTTTATTTGCCTTTGTCAAGATTTTTCTCTTTTGATAAATTTTATGTTGAACCGGCGTCTCTCGACCCGGCATGACTATCGGTCATCAAATTAACCCGGTGTTCTTTAACCCGGCTCGACTTTCAACTACAAGTTGTCAGTGCATAATAACTTATAATACGGTGTTTATTAACCAGGCCTAGCTTTGGACTATCAGTCGCCAGTATATATTTGGATTGCACCATTGGAATCATGCGCTTATAAATCATTGGGTATATTATTCAAATCTTTAATAGCCAACATGGCTGGATTTTTATTATGGTTATCAATAACCCGTATTATGATGAAGGTTTTCAAAGTCGCTTTAGCGCAATGGCTATCATATTATCAATGGATATGATTGAAGGAATAGTCCCGAGTCGCTGCAGGCTTACGACCCGGCACTTGGGGGCTACATTATTCAAATTGAGATTACATCAAATATGCAAGTCTCATGTCACTGCAAGCATGCACCATGACACTTGGGGGCTAATGCAAAGTCATTGTTTGCTCACCTTATTGAAGACCAGACTCATCACATTATAGTGAGCCGGCCCTTGGGGGCTACCGATTGCTCCTGTCAACTATTCAAGGTACAAAGCTTTTTATCCATTACATTGAAGGGTCCACTGCTCAGTTGGTAAAGAACAAGGCTTTTAACCTTGTGCACGTGGATTCAAGCCCCATGATGGGGGTTACATCATCTGATGTTATTTTCATTGAAGTATATATCAAAGTCTCAGCTCAATATTATCTTACTGAGCCGGCCCTTGGGGGCTACATGTTTCAAAGTTTACAAGATTATATTTACAAAGTCCCTGCTCATTATTGCATAATGACCCGGCCCTTGGGGGCTACACTGGTTGAAGATTTCATGAGCATCAGGCAATTACAAGTCCCAGGTTGCTGCAAGCATAACAACCCGACACTTGGGGGCTACATATGTGGAATACTCAATTCTGACTAGTGATTGAGATGAACAACATGGATTTCTTCAAGATTGTGATATTTATATTGAAGCAAGTCTTAAGCCGTTGCTATGCTACCTTCTTAAGACTTGGGGGCTACAAGTGATAGTCATATAAGAGGTATATTTTCAAGCTGGATGTTAACTACAAGTATGACCCGGTGCTATCAATATTTATAAACCGGCAAGTTCTACATTCTTAAACCGGCTGAAGATCAGATGAGGATTTCAAGGACCAATATTTTTGTTAAGTCATTGGGAGCTGAGTCAAAGAAGTTATTTTTCACAATATTTCTCTGTGACAAACCAATGTCAGCAAATTGATGATGAAGCTGGCCTATTGCCCGGATTTTCTAGAAGGAAATGACAAGGATTTAAAGATGCTCAGGATCAAGTTTAACATGGATAAATCCAAATTAAACTAGGGGCTAATGTCGGGGATATACCCCGCGGTATGACCCGGCCGGAGTCGTAACCCGGCCGAGACTTGGTAAACCGGCGGATGTTAAACCGGCGGATGGTAAACCGGTGGAGAGTCAAGACAGATGGCTAAGACAGACGGTAAACCGGCTGGTGGTAAACTGGCAGACACTGTTAAACCGGCTGTTGGTAAACCGGCAGACAATGTTAAACCGGCAGACAATGTTAAACCGACAGACGTTAAGAAGCCCAGGAAGGGAAGTCAAAATAGTTTAAGTTAAAGTCCGAGTTGGACTCCACATGTAACCCGCCCCTTCAACATATATAAGGAGGGGCAGGGCTCCCCAAAGAGGAGGGGCAAGAAGAAACAATCTCTAGGGCTAGACACAACTAGAGGAGAGCCGGTTTACGGCGACTGCCTCGTGATGATAATGAGATCTAGCCTCAAATAGCATGTAGGGTTGTTATCGGATGATGTTTCCCGGGGCCCGAAGCTGTCTAAACCCTTGTCTTGTGTTGCGTCTCTCGATTCCGCTCAACCCCTCTCAAGCTACCACATAGATGCGTTGGCCTCACGACTAAGTCCTCACGCTAAGGACATCTGACGTGTTAATTCCACGACACCTACTGAGTTGCATGTCAGTACCACCGAAAATCTCTAACGGTCACTAGGTTTACTATTTCGGTCCGACCGAGTTTGTTGATTCGGTCCCACCGAGATTGGTAAATTGTGTGTAACGGTTGGATTTTGTGTGGAGGCTATATATACCCCTCCACCTCCTCTTCACTCGTTGAGAGAGCCATCAGAAAACATCTACACTTCCAACTCATATGTTCTGAGAGAGAACCACCTACCCTTGTGTTGAGGCCAAGATATTCCATTCCTACCATATGAATCTTGATCTCTAGCCTTCCCCAAGTTGCTTTCCACTCAAATCTTCTTTCTACCAAATCCAAATCCTGTGAGAGAGAGAGTTGAGTGTTGGGGAGACTATCATTTGAAGCACAAGAGCAAGGAGTTCATCATCAACACACCATTTGTTACTTCTTGGAGAGTGGTGTCTCCTTGATTGGCTAGGTGTCACTTGGGAGCCTCCGACAAGATTGTGGAGTTGAACCAAGGAGTTTGTAAGGGCAAGGAGATCGCCTACTTCGTGAAGATCTATCGCTAGTGAGGCAAGTCCTTCGTGGGCGATGGCCATGGTGGGATAGACAAGGTTGCTTCTTCGTGGACCCTTCGTGGGTGGAGCCCTCCGTGGACTCGCGCAACCGTTACCCTTCGTGGGTTGAAGTCTACATCAACGTGGATGTAGGATAGCACCACCTATCCGAACCACGGGAAAAACATCCGTGTCTCCAATTGCGTTTGAATTCTCCAAACCCTTCCCTTTACATTCTTGCAAGTTGCATGCTTTACTTTCCGCTGCCAATATACTCTTTGCATGCTTGCTTGAATTGTGTGATGATTGCTTGACTTGTCCTAAAGTTGCTAAAATCTGCCAAGAACTAAATTTGGGAAAAGGTTAAGTTTTTATTTGGTCAAGTAGTCTAATCACCCCCCCTCTAGACATACTTCCGATCCTACAAGTGGTATCAGAGCTTTGGTCTCCATTTGTTTTGATTTCCATAGCTTTTGGTGGTCATAGCCTTGGTTTCACAACCTAGGAGAGTATGGCGTCTAGCGAGGGAAATTATCATCGTAGAGGTCCTTACTTTGATGGTACTAATTTTGCTAGTTGGAAGCATATAATGAAAATGCATATTCTCGGACATAACCCCGCCGTTTGGGCTATTATGTGTGTTGGTTTGCAAGGTGACTTCTTCGATGGGAAAAAACCAAACCGTGAAGCTACCGCGGATGAGTTAAAGATGTTGAAATACAATGCTCAAGCTTGTGATATTCTCTTCAACGGATTGTGCCCCGAAGAATTCAACAAAATCAGCCGTCTTGAGAATGCAAAGGAAATTTGGGATACCTTGATTGATATGCACGAAGGTACCGACTCCGTCAGGGAATCCAAATTGGATGTGCTTCAAAGTCAACTTGACAAGTTCAAAATGAAGGATGGTGAAGGTGTCGCTGAAATGTACTCTAGGCTTGCTCTCATCACAAATGAGATTGCCGGCTTAGGGAGTGAAGAGATGACCGATAGATTCATCATCAAGAAGATCCTAAGAGCCTTGGATGGAAAATATGATACCGTGTGCACATTGATCCAAATGATGCCCAATTACAAAGATCTCAAGCCAACAGAGGTCATTGGAAGAATTGTTGCTCATGAGATTTCACTCAAGGATAAAGAGGAACTTCACAACAAATCAAGTTGTGCTTACAAAGCCTCATGTGAAGCCCCCAAATCATCAAGTGAGAAACAAAACTTCAACGAAGAATTGAGCTTAATGGTGAAGAACTTCAACAAGTTCTACAAGAGTAGAAGCAAAGATAGAAGCTCCAAGTCAAGGTCCTACAATGACGAAAGATCTTCTAGTCAAGAGCGAAACTGCTACAATTGTGGAAGACCCGGACACTATTCCAATGAGTGTACGGCTCCCTACAAAAGAAGAGAAGAATCACCATCAAGAGAGAGAAGGAGTAGAGATGATCGTTATGAACGAAGATACTCACGGAGAAACAAGGATTCGGAAAGAAAAGAAAAATCATCAAGGAGCTACACAAAACGAAGACATCAAGATCATGTTGGTGAATGGGTATCCGGCTCCGACTCCGACAACCACTCCGAGAGAAGCTATCACTCCGACTCCGAATATACTCAAGATGAAGGTGTTGCCGGTCTAGCACTTGTGTCAACCAACTCCTACGACATATTTGACTCACCAAATGAAGGAATTGGAAGATGCTTCATGGCCAAAGGTCCTAAGGTAACACACCCTGAGTATGTTGATTTTAATAGTGATGAAGATGACTTGTTAGGTGATGATGATTTACTTGTTGACAACTCTAGTGATGAATACTATGATGAAACGTCAATAAATCATGCTAAAACGAATGACAATGCTAAGGAGAAAATTGAGGCTCTAACTAAAGAACTAAACACTCTTAAGTTAGCCCATGAAACTATCTTCGAAGATCATCGAGAACTTTTAAGAGCTCATGAGAAGTTACGCTTTGAAAAGCTCAATCTTGAGCAAGAGCATGAGTTTTTAAAGGCAATCAATGATGATCTCCGCAATAAAAGTTCTTCTTACATTGCCAAGCTTTTACTCTTATCCACTTACATGCCTCAAGTCAAGTCTAGTAACAAGAACAAGAAAGATTCTTCCTCTAGTAGTAACAATGATCATGTTAAATCCAATGTTGTTGCTTCTAGTAGTTCCCTTGATTCCACTAATGATTCTCTTAGCCAAGTTACACTTGAGCAAGAAAATAGCTTATTGAAGGGAATCATAGAGAAAGGAGTGTACAAAAGCCTTGCCGGGAGTAAGCAATTCGAGCAAATTGTACGCAAGCAAGGAAGGCACCGGAAGAATCAAGGTGTTGGTTTTGAACGAAAGTTCAATGCCAATGGTGTTGAGTGGGAAGAAGATCAATACCCCAAGACAAAGTTTGTTCCACAACATGAGAAGTATGATCCTACTTCTTTCAAGCGGACACAAGCTCACGATGATCTTCCACCACAAGACTACAAGCAAAAAGGCAAGGAAAAGCATCAAGAGGAAATTGATACATTTAAAGAAGCTCCTAAGACCTTAGTCAAGTGGATTTCCAAGACTACTTCAAGTTCCACTTCATCAAGTACGACTACAACTCCAAGGATTCCCATCAAGGTGGTGTGGATCCAAAAGAAGAAGAACTAGAGAGTTCTTGAGGGTGACTCCGCCAACATACTTCACTCTTATCATTTTGGCAAGAACAAGTGCAATCAACTTCCACATCTTGCACTAGTTCAAGGAGTCACAAAACCTCTTGTTGGTAAGTCAAGGGACAAGGTAACCTAAAATTTTTCATGGACATCATCTTGTGTGTGCATCACTCTATGTCTATGGATATCCTTGTTTGTTCCTTGTGGGACTAACCCATGTAGGTATTGAAAGTGCAATTCACTCAAAAGGATAGCTCCAAGTGATCTACATTGACATTGAGCATCCACATCTTCAACATCTACATGAAGTTATCATCGACAAAACCGAAGGTTAGTTCATCCCTCTTAGGGGGGATATCACATCTAGGGGGAGCTTTACTCTAAGACTTGAGCTAAAGCAACTCTAATGATGTGAACACAACAATGCTTTATGTAAAAGTGGTAACCCCACTTGATCTTAAACGATGAGTATGACCTATGATCAAGTGTTCCATTCGACTCCTAAGTCAATATACTCATATATAGATGACCTAGTCATCGCCAATTGCTTGATAGATGCTAGAATTGGCTGTGCATGCTTTGTCACATATTTCAATTGCCATTTTATTGTGTGAGCATGTTGGTTGCATATTTTACTCATTCGAGGACATCCACTTGTTGTTTTGATTGTTTGGCTTTATTTATCTTTTGCCAAGTGGATGGACAAGAATGCCTAAGAACCTCCTCTAGCTATCTATGCTTTTCTCATCTCAAACTCTATTCATGCTACATCACAAAATTGATCAAGTCAGATTCGAACCACTCTGTGTGAGGAGCACTCGGAGTCCCCGATTCGTCATAGACTTAAACTTCCAAAACCTCTTTGTGATTCTCGGTCTGACCGATACCCCACTTTCGGTCCTACCGAGATCATTAAGTTGATCTATGTTTTCGATCTCGGTGCAACCGATTTGAACCATTCGGTCACACCGAGTTGCAATAACTGTATACAGTTTTGCATCTCGGTGCCACCGAGTTGTTCCACTCGGTCACACCGACAGGGTCGGGCTATATATAGACACGGGCAAAAATTTGGAAATTTCTCCGAACCCCTTCGCCCGCGCGATAGCTCGCTCTGCCAACGTGGTCTCCGGATCGTCTCCTCGCCGCCAGCCGCCTCCAGTCGCTGGTCTCCGTCGCCGTCAACGGAATTCAACCCCGCCGTTGCCGCCGTAGCGAGTCTCCCCTGAACTAGGGTATGGACTCGATCTTTGTGCTATTCCCCAATCCGATTCCTAGCACATTGTGATAATATTGATTCTAGCCACGTTTGAAACACTCCAATCCAGTCAATGCGATTTGTAGAATAGGTTTGATTCGAAATTTTAGGGTTAGGTTTCCGCCGAAACCATCTCGGACCCACCGAGTTCAAAAACTTGATCCCACCGATTTGGCTCATGCCATTGCACAAGTGAGACTCGGTCTGACTGAGTATTGCTAATCGGTGTGACCGATTTTGCAACTTTGTGAAACCCTAGCAGTCTCGGTGCCACCGAACTGTGACTCCGTCTGACCGAGTTCACTAGTTTAGGTTCCAAAACTGCTTCGGTATCACCGAGTTTAAAAATTGGTAGATCCGAAATGATTTCTGTGGGAAACTAAAACTAAGACTTTGAATCATTCTTTTGCAAAAATCTCTGCATTTTGTGATGCTTATCCACTCTACATCATCTATAAACTATTCACAGGGACAGCAGTCAGCTTGTTCATCATGTCAGATCAGAGTGACAGCCAGAACATGTCAGAACACCAGTGCACATGAGTGAGGTCAATAGTCCCTCCATTTCATCAGATGAAGGCATCAGGAGTACTCCCAGTAATTTGCCAAAAGCTGCCACCAGACAAAGGAAGAAAAGAACCTCAGAATCAGAGGATGAGGACTATGAGGCAGAAGAAGAAGCTACTTCCAAGAAAGTTGTGCTCAAGAAGGAGTATGGCTCAGCTGCAGCCATCAAGCCAGGGATGAAAATCAAAAGGTCAGCAGGCAGGCAGCCTATGCCAAAGGCCAGAGCCTCAACAAAGATTCCTGAGAGGCCTGCACCCAAAGAGCCAGTTGCTGCTGAAGGGAAGAAGGAAAGGAAAAGAGGCAGATGGTGCAAGAAAGTTGATCCCATGGCTGAATTTGAACATCATTCTTCTGATGAGGAAGAAGAAGAGGTTGCTGCACCAGCACCTAAGGCACCCAAGCTAATGGGTGATGCAATCAAATCAGGGGCTACGGCATCCAAGCCCAAGGAAGCACCCAAGACTGCATCAAAGGCCAAGACAGCTCCAAAGAGGAATACAAGGAGCATCCCAGCTGCTGAGAAGAACAAGGCCCCAGTGCCTGACACTGCAGAAGAAGAGGAAGGCCAAGTTCTCAGAAAGTTGAAGCCCAAGATCCCAGACCACAATGATGCTCATCCTGTGGCTGAGGATATGAAGATCAGAAGAGACTCAGGGATGAGAAAGTGGAGAGCAGAAGATCCATATGCTACTAGGAGAAGAACTATTGTTGACTACAAGTTCCACACTAAGGAACAACAGGACTTCTATGAGACAATCTTGTTGGATAAGAAGCCCATTGTGTGTGATATGAGATGGGTCGACTGGAAATACATCAAGGACAATGAAGAGCTGATCATGCAGTTCTACTCCACAGCACACTTTTATCCGGATGGCAGAATTGTATGGATGTCTGAAGGTACGAGGTACCAATCAACAATTGTTGAGTGGGCACAGCTCATCAATGTCCCAGAGGAGCATGAGGATGACCTAGATATTTATGCCAAGAAGAAGAAGGACCACAACTCTATGCCCAACATGTACAAGGAGATCCCAAACAAGGCACTTGACACTTTCAAGTTTGGATCAGTACGTTATCTTCTGTCAGGATTGCCAACCATCAATTGGATACTGAGGCACACCTTGTTGCCCAAGTCAGGTGATCACAAGATGATCAGAGGCCATGCAATCAACTTACTTCATATCTTTGATGTACCACATAAATTCAAAGTCATGAGCCTCATGGTAGAAACAATCAAGAGGACTGCAACAGATCAGAAGAGGAGCTGTGGATATGCCCCTCAGACCCAGGAGCTGATTAACTCCAAGATGGGCACAGGCATATACCTCTTGGACAAGGAACATTTGCCTATTCATCCAGATTTTGAAGATAACGAAGTTGTGATGAACAAGGATGAACCATCTTCAGCCCATGCACAAGCATAGAAGGAGAAGGCAAGGAAGGAGAAAGCTGCAAAGATGCCAACTCAAGAGGAGGCATCTAAATATTTCTTGAAAACCAAGCAAGAGCTGCTCAGTTACTTGATTGCATCCACCCTGAGGATAGAGAAAGGACTGGCCACCCTCACTCAGAATCAGGAGAGCTTAGAGAGGATCGTAGAACAAAAGTTCTATGACTTGGATGTCAAAGTGACAGAAATCCAGTCTGCAGTGGAGCAACTTCAAGATGACATGCAGGAAAGGAAAGGGAAGACTACCACTGATGCATTTGCCAGAGTGCCACGAGCCCAGAGGTCGTCTGCAGTGCCAGTTCCTGACACAAGAGCCACCACCTCAGCTCCAGCCACAGCACCAGCCCAACCAGCTCCAGCATCTACTTCAGCTCTAGCTCCAACCACGTCTACGGAAGCTTTCGTCCTTGGAGTGATCCGGACTCCACCACCACCAGAAGATCTATCCTGAGTGTCGATCTAGCACTATGCATTTTCTAGGAACTTTTTGGTAACTTGTTGCCAAAGGGGGAGAAAAATGTATAGATCATAGGCTTCGAGAGAGAGTGTGTTGCTTTTATTCTCTCTTGCTTTATTTGGTGGTTTTTCAAACTTTGTTTGCTTTTGGTCGAGATACTTTGATATGCTTGTGAGACATTGATGATCATGTGTTTGATCATAAGCTACACTTATGCATGCTTGATATATCTTATCTATCTTATGTGATCATTCACTTTTCTTGGTGATGAGTGCATGTATTTCATTCTTATCATTTTGAGCGCTCCACCAAGATGTATGTGACATGGAAGAGTAACCCATGATTCTAACTCTTTGTGCATTTGCAGTCCAAAGCAAATTTTAAATATGCACAAATTTAGGGGGAGCTCTTACTTATCACATACTTCTCAAAGCGATGATATAATTCATTCTTATTATCATTTGTCGAAGCTTTGATCTATATGTTGTCATCAATTACCAAAAAGGGGGAGATTGAAAGTGCAACTATCCCTAGGTGGTTTTGGTAATTCATAACAACATATAGCTCACTGAGCTAATGCTATTCCAAGACAATTATTTCAGGAAATCTCAATGATTGGCATGGCATGGATGGTGAAAGTGGAACCCTCAAAATACTAAGGACAAAGGATTGGCTCCGCTCAAAAGCTCAAGACTCTTCATTTTACATTTTAGTGATCCAAGATCACATTGAGTCCATAGGAAAAGCCAATACTATCAAGGAGGGATGAGGTGTTGCTTAATGAGCTTTTTGCTTCATGTGCTTAATGATATGCTCCAAAATCCTCAGCTACTTTCCCATATCCACATATGACCTAAACCCTAAGCCAAACTCGGATCTACCGATTCTTTCTATCCGGCGCCACCGAGTTTCACTTGTCATAGCCACTGCCAAAACCCTAGCAAATCGGTTCTACCGATAGGGATCTCGGTCTCACCGAGATGGGATTGCAATTTCTCTGTTTACTTTTCGTAACTTTTCGGTCTCACCGAAAGAGCGGATCGGTCCCACCGAGATTGCAATGTAAACTCTCTTTTTCCGTTTTGTAACATTTTGGTCTCACCGAAAGAGCAAATCGGTCCCACCGAGTTTACCTGACCAACTCTCTGGTTAGCTTATTACCAAATCGGTCTCACCGAGTTTGTGTAATCGGCCTCACCGAGATTAAGTTATGCCCTAACCCTAACCGTATCGATCCTACCGAGTTGCATGTCAGTCCCACCAAAAATCTCTAACGGTCACTAGGTTTACTATTTCGGTCCGACCGAGTTTGTTGATTTGGTCCCACCGAGATTGGTAAATTGTGTGTAACGGTTGGATTTTGTGTGGAGGCTATATATACCCCTCCACCTCCTCTTCACTCGTTGAGAGAGCCATCAGAACACATCTACACTTCCAACTCATATGTTCTGAGAGAGAACCACCTACCCTTGTGTTGAGGCCAAGATATTCAATTCCTACCATATGAATCTTGATCTCTAGCCTTCCCCAAGTTGCTTTCCACTCAAATCTTCTTTCTACCAAATCCAAATCCTGTGAGAGAGAGAGAGAGTTGAGTGTTGGGGAGACTATCATTTGAAGCACAAGAGCAAGGAGTTCATCATCAACACACCATTTGTTACTTCTTGGAGAGTGGTGTCTCCTAGATTGGCTAGGTGTCACTTGGGAGCCTCCGACAAGATTGTGGAGTTGAACCAAGGAGTTTGTAAGGGCAAGGAGATCGCCTACTTCGTGAAGATCTACAGCTAGTGAGGCAAGTCCTTCGTGGGTGATGGCCATGGTGGGATAGACAAGGTTGCTTCTTCGTGGACCCTTCGTGGGTGGAGCCCTCCGTGGACTCGCGCAACCGTTACCCTTCGTGGGTTGAAGTCTCCATCAACGTGGATGTAGGATAGCACCACCTATCCGAACCACGGGAAAAACATCCATGTCTCCAATTGCGTTTGAATTCTCCAAACCCTTCCCTTTACATTCTTGCAAGTTGCATGCCTTACTTTCCGCTGCCAATATACTCTTTTCATGCTTGCTTGAATTGTGTGATGATTGCTTGACTTGTCCTAAAGTTGCTAAAATCTGCCAAGAACTAAAATTGGGAAAAGGTTAAGTTTTTATTTGGTCAAGTAGTCTAATCACCCCCCCTCTAGACATACTTCCGATCCTACAACTTGATCAAGTGGAACTTGAAGTAGTCTTGGGAATCCACTTGACTAAGGTCTTAGGAGCTTCTTCAAATGCATCAATTTCCTCTTGAAGCTTGTCCTTGCCTTTTCGTTTGTAGTCTTGTGGTGGAGGATCATCTTGAGCTTGTGTCCCTTTGAAAGAAGTGGGATCATACTTCTCTTGTTGAGGAACAAACTTCGTCTTGGGGTATTGATCTTCTTCCCACTCAACTCCATTGGCATTGAACTTTCATTCAAAACAAGCACCTTGATTCTTCCAGTGCCTTCCTTGCTTGCGTACAATTTCCTCAAATTTCTTACTTCCGGCAAGGCTCTTGTAAAATCCTTTCTCTATAATTCCCTTGAATAAGATATTTTCTTGCTCAAGTGTAACTTGGCTAAGAGAATCATTAGTGGAATCAAGAGAACTACTAGAAGCAACAATATTGGATTTAGCATGATCATTGTTACTACTAGAGGAAGAATCTTTCTTGTTCTTGTTACTAGACTTGACTTGAGGCATGTAAGTGGATAAAAGTAAACGCTTGGCAATGTCAGAAGAACTTTTCTTACGAAGATCATCATTGATTGCTTTTAGGAACTCATGCTCTTACTGAAGGTTGAGCTTTTCAAAGCGTAATCTATCATGCGCCCTTAAAAGTTCTCGATGATCTCCTAAGATAGTTTCATGAGCTAACTTAAGAGTGTTTAGTTCTTTAGTTAGAGACTCAATCTTCTCCTTATCATTGTCATTTGTTTTATCTTGATTAGCATGATTAATTGACGTTTCATCATAGTATTCAACACTAGAGTTGTCAACAAGTAAATCATCATCACCTAACAAGTCATCTTCATAACTATTGAAATCAACATACTCGGGATGTGATACCTTTGGGACTTTAGCCATGAAGAATGTTCCAACTCCTTCATTTGGTGAGTCAAATATGTCATAGGAGTTGGTTGACACAAGTGCTAGACCGGCAACACCTTCATCTTGAGTATATTCGAAATCGGAGTGATAGCTTCTCTCGGAGTGGTTGTCGGAGTCGGAGCCGGATACCCATTCACCAACACGAGCTTGATGTCTTCGTTTTGTGTAGCTCCTTGATGACTTGTCCTTTCTTTCCGAATCCTTGCTTCTCCGTGAGTATCTTCGTTCATAACGATCATCTCTACTCCTTCTTTCTCTAGATGGTGATTCTTCTCTTCTGCTTCTTCTCTTGGGAGAATCTTCTCTTCTCTTGTAGGGAGCCATACACTCATTGGAATAGTGTCCGGGCCTTCCACAATTGTAGCAGTTTCGCTCTCGACCAGAGGATCTTTTGTCATTGTAGGACCTTGACATGGAGCTTCTATCTTTGCTTCTACTCTTGTAGAACTTGTTGAAGTTCTTCACCACTAACCTCAATTCTTCATTGAAGGTTTGTTTCTCACTTGATGATGTGGGAGCTTCACATGAGGCTTTGTAAGCACCACTTGATTTGTTGTGAAGTTCCTCTTTATCCTTGAGTGACATCTCATGAGCAACAATTCTTCCAATGACTTCCGTTGGCTTGAGATCTTTGTAATTGGGCATCATTTGGATCAATGTGCACACAGTATCATATTTTCCATCCAAGGCTCTTAGGATCTTCTTGATGATGAATCTATTGGTCATCTCTTCACTCCCTAAGCCGGCAATCTCATTTGTGATAAGAGCAAGCCTAGAGTACATTTCAGCGACACCTTCACCATCCTTCATTTTGAACTTGTCAAGTTGACTTTGAAGCACATCCAATTTGGATTCCTTGACCGAGTCGGTACCTTTGTGCATATCAATCAAAGTATCCCAAGTTTCCTTTGCATTCCCAAGACGGCTGATTTTGTTGAATTCTTCGGGGCACAATCCGTTGAAGAGGATATCACAAGCTTGAGCGTTGTATTGCAGCATCTTCAACTCTTCCGCGGTAGCTTCACGGTTTGGTTCTTTCCCATCAAAGAAGTCACCTTGCAAGCCAACACACACGATAGCCCAAACGGCGGGGTTATGTCCAAGAATATGCATTTTCATCTTATGCTTCCAACTAGCAAAATTAGTTCCATCAAAGTAAGGACCTCTATGGTGATATTTCCCTTACTAGACGCCATACTCTCCTAGGTTGTGAAACCAAGGCTATGACCACCAAAAGCTACGGAAATCAAAGAAAATGGAGACCAAAGCTCTGATACCACTTGTAGGATCGGAAGTATGTCTAGAGGGGGGGGGTGATTAGACTACTTGACCAAATAAAAATCTAGCCTTTTCCCAATTTTAGTTCTTGGAAGATTTTAGCTATCTTAGCACAAGTCAAGCAATCTCCACACAATTCAAGCAAGCATGCAAAAGAGTATACGAGCAGCGGAAAGTAAAGCATGCAACTTGCAAGAATGTAGAGCGAAGGGTTTGGAGGATTCAAACACAATTGGAGACACGGATGTTTTTGGCGTGGTTCCGATAGGTGGTGCTATCGTACATCCACGTTGATGGAGACTTCAACCCATGGAGGGTAACGGTTGCGCGAGTCCACGGAGGGCTCCACCCACGAAGGGTCCATGAAGAAGCAACCTTGTCTATTCCATCATGGCCGTCGCCCACGAAGGACTTGCCTCACTAGCGGTAGATCTTCACGAAGTAGGCGATCTCCTTGCCCTTACAAACTCCTGGGTTCAACTCCACAATCTTGTCGGAGGCTCCCAAGTGACACCTAGCCAATCTAGGAGACACCACTCTCCAAGAAGTAACAAATGGTTTGTTGATGATGAACTCCTTGCTCTTGTGCTTCAAATGATAGTCTCCCCAACACTCAACTCTCTCTCACAGGATTTGGATTTGGTGGAAAGAAGATTTGAGTGGAAACCAACTTGGGGAAGGCTAGAGATCAAGATTCATATGGTCAGAATGAAATATCTTGACCTCAACACAAGTGTAGGTGGTTCTCTTTCAGAACATGTGTATTGGAAGTGTAGATGTGTTCTGATGGCTTTCTCCACGAATGAAGAGTGGGTGGATGGGTATATATAGCCTCCACACAAAATCTAACTGTTACACACAATCTGCCAAACTCGGTGGGACCGAATGGTTAAACTCGGTTGGACCGATTTAGTAAACCTAGTGACCGTTAGAGATTTTCGGTGGGACTGAGATGCAACTCGGTAGGACCGATATGGTTAGGGTTAGGGCATTACGTAATCTCGGTGTGACTGATTACACAAACTCGATGGGACCGATTTTGGTAATAAGCTAACCAGAGAGTTGGTCAGGTAAACTCGGTGGGACCAGTTCGCTCTTTTCAGTGAGACCGAAATGTTATGAAAGGGAAACCGAGAGTTTTCATTGCAATCTCGGTGGGACCGATCGCTCACTTCGGTTAGACCAAAACGTTACAAAGGGAAACAGAGAAATTGCAATCCCATCTCGGTGAGACCGAGATCCCTATCGGTGAAACCGAATTGCTAGGGTTTGTGGCAGTGGCTATGACATTTGAAACTCGGTGGCGCCGGATAGAAAGAATCGGTGAGGCCGAGTTTGACTTTTGGTTTATGTCATATGTGGATGTGGGAAGATAGTTGAGGGTTTTGGAGCATATCACTAAGCACATGAAGCAAAAGGCTCATTAAACAACACCTCATCCCTCCTTGATAGTATTGGCTTTTCCTATAGACTCAATGTGATCTTGGATCACTAAAATATAAAATGTAGAGTATTGATCTTGAAGCTTGAGCCAATCTTTTGTCCTTATAATTTTGAGGGATCCACTTTCCTCATCCATGCCATGCCATCCATTGAGCTTTTCCTGAAATATTACTCTTGGAATAATGTTAGCTCAATGAGCTATATGTTGTTAGGAATTACCAAAACCACCCAGGGATAGTTGCACTTTCACCGAAGTGTTCAAATTTGCAGCTAGGCACTAATATGTTGTCTTTGTTTGTAGATACGAGCAGGCCTGAAAGTGAAAAATGTTGGGTAATATAACAATCCCATTGGATGCCGTGGTCTTCATCCATCAGAAATTACTTTTAATGAGTACCGATGCACCACACCTGAAATTAAATTCGCCAAGTTCTTTGTTGAGAAAGCAAGGTTGCTGAAGGTAATGAGGTTTGCCCTATAATTAGTGCGCAGAAGTGAATGGTTTGCTAAAGCGCACAAGCGTCTACATCCGAATGGAAAAGGCTTTGCAGAAGCTGAATTTCAGTTTGTAACTTCATATGACAGATTATTCGGAAGTCACTGTATCAAGCCGCTATATGACTTCTTGGTGGCTAATCCTTCCGCGGAAATAATGGATGAAAAAGATTCTGAAGAAGATGATTTTGATTTTTCAGAATAGTTTGAACCTTGTAATATTTGAATATGGGTCTTGTAATGTTGGAATTTGAACCTTGCAATATTTATGGTATTTGTTATATAACATAATTGGATGCCTAATTTGGTTATGCAATCATGTCCTATTATAAGTATATATGTTGTTCTTCTATAGACAGAGCATAGATGTTGTGCCGACAGAGCATAGATGTTGTGCCGACAGAGCATATCACATCACACATGGGCTAAACTAGGGAACCTGACGGTGATGATTTGATCAATCACTAACAATTGTATACCAGCAAGCATTTGCTCACAACACACATGGCTTATTTCATCACAAACAACTTGCATGGATCACCAATATGACACGTATCACACATGCAATTCTAATCTGAATAGTGCTTGATGTCTCCGCAATCGCACACACAGTTCATCTTATTTGCCATGTATCACCTTGCCGGCCTCTGCTCGCGTCCCTCGACGCGCACTGCTTGCCGTTAGGCGTCGCGACATGCTCTGCTTGTGTCCCTCCATGCGCTCGGCTTGTGGATGGCTTCACCCTGCGTGTTCAACTCCTATATGCATATGGTTTCTCGCCACTGAGGCAGCCATGGAGCGCTCTGCTCGCGTCCCTTCGCGCGCGCTCTGCCAGCGGTTGGGGCCAGTGCACGATCACGTTGGGGGGCCCATATGCATGCGGATGAGCCATGCATGCTGCCATGATGCAGTTACGTGTGGCAGGATGGAGTTACGCGCTGCAAAAACTGCCATCCGGGCATGCCGATATTCCGAGCCGTCCAGCTTTCCCATTAATACCCGCGGCCATTATAACCTTAGTATCTTCAACGTTTCGACCGTGCCCCACAACACAACAAGCACACCAACGACGACACATACTGAGAGGATATCTAGTTTCGCTCCAATGGAGTTCAGCGTGCTTTAAGTGGAGACCTAAGCAAGGGAGACAGATCTCTCAGTGGTGTACACCATCGACCCGGCTATGGTGGAGGACTACATCAACACCGTGGAGCACTTTCTTGCTCGAGTAAAGTACAAAGTGGTCAGCATCAACCTCTAGTACACCGACGGTCATCCCGGGATAGATCAGAAGGTTGTCATCGCCCAGTTGTGCGTGCGCCATCATGTCCTCATCTACCACTACTGCATGGCCACAAAGCCTTGTGACCATTTTTCCAGGTTTGTCAACAACACCGACTACAAGTTTGCTACGGTGGAAACCACCGATGATGTAAAAGCGCTCAAGGTTACAGGCTTGGCCTGCAAGAAACTTGTCGAAACCAGTGGCCACTACAAGGTCTGGGGTAGCACGAAGAAGGACTCCCTGGTTTGAGCTTGCCTCGGCCATCATTGACCCATACTACAAAAAGATGAAGGAGGATGCCCAGGAAAAAAAATAACATATCCTGGCACGGGGCCTGGACGCGGAAACTGGATGAATCTCACCTCAAGCTCGCTGCTGTGAGATGCACAAGTGGGTCGTTGACATGAGGGAGTGCCTCCTTCCCTTAGTCGAGGAGGGATCGAGCAACCAGCAGAGCAGTGGAGGCAAGCGTCACAAGAAGAAGTAGATGATGATCAGATGATCATTTATCCTAGTTAATTATGCATGTACTAGTTTACTTTGGTGTGTGCAATTGTCATGTGTGTACTAGCCACCTATGTAATTGGATGTTTAATTTGGTTATGCAATCATGTCCTTATAAGTATATATGTTGTTGTTCTATATGCAATCACATCGCACATAGATCATACTAGGGAAACCGTCGGTGATGAATTCATCAATCGCTGAAAATTCTATAGCAGCAAGCATTTGCCCACAACACACATGACTTATTAGCAGCAATCGTCTGTGTTATTGTCGGTTTTCGCACACATTTGTTATTACAAACTGGTTTGCCGTGTATCACACACACAACTTGTTAAGTTGAACCATTTTTGTTCACTTGGCTCAATGCAAACAGTTCATCGAAGTGAACTGTATACCCTATACTGCACTCACCTTGATCTGGCTGAACATTTCTGTTGTGTTGCCTAATCATAAACAGTTCAACAGAGTGAACTGTATGCCGTATATCGCAAACACCATAATCTGGCTCACCGTTTCTGTTGTTATGCTCATCGCAAACTGTTCATTCAAGTGAACTGTATGCCATGCATTATACACGCAACAATAATCTGAATCGTGTTTGATGTCTCCGCCATCGCAAACATTTCGTATCATTTGTGACATTTTATTACATCACCGTTTGCGATTCATGCATCACACATAGTTTCGTCGATGGGTCTCTGATTGTAGTTTTCGTTAGCAACAACGTATAGTAGTGATGGAACAATGTATAAGGTGTACAACATCACAAAAATTGGACTCATCATCCACCAGTTGGAAATGACGATTCATACTAGTTGAATACTCAATATTATTACATTTTTTAGTAAAGTACTATTTTGTGGTAGTACTAAATGGTTCATAATTGTGTTGAAAATAACAATTTGCTAACCAATCAGACTAAATATCATCATGCAAAAAATAATGTTGGTTTTCCTTCCATTTTTTACTCAAATAAATGACTAGGCTATAAATTGAATGGATATGCCAATTTTAGCATGAGCCAGCTAACTCCGAGACATTACACATTTTTGGTAATAATGTCTGGAGACACAGAGAGGGAGAAAAAATAGAATGAAATTATGGTAATTAATTAAGTACATCCAAACAAATACGAAATCATCGTGATATATTTCGAGAAGATGTAGAAGCTTTGCGCATCCTTGCTTAAAGGGAGATAAAAAAGTCTTCTCTCCAAATCGAAATTCCATTCACCTTACTTAGTGTTTAGTTTCTGCCATGGCGCAAGGCAACAACAACACTCCACAGGTGACCAACTCTGACCCCATGAGTTCTGACAAGGAAAACCATGGGTGCGACAAAGACCAGAGAAGCAACCAGATGGCCATCCATGGCGCTATTAACAGTGGGAAGGGCATCGCCAAGATAGAAGGAGAAGAGGATGGCAGATCAGGTGGCCATCGGGGTAAGAGGGAATTGCTCTCAGCCAAAGAGCGTAAGAGGCGGAGGGAGATGAGTGAAATGTTCACTGAGCTGCACGGCCTCCTCCCCATCCTCCATGAAAAGGTGATAATAAAGGCAGATAGCTAGCTAAAAAATCATGTATAATGGTTTTCGGGATGTCGTAATAGGTTTGTTTGATTTTTACTTGCTTTATGTTTTCGTGTTTCAGGTTGACCAACCGACCATAGTGATGGAAGCAATACACTACATCAAAATCTTGGAGGGGGTGCTGAGTGACCTTGAGAAGCGCAAGATGGAGGAGCATGCGCAAGGCAAGATCCCGACCACAACAGACAGTGGGGTCTCCTCTTCAACGGCAGCGGACATGCCTATTGTCTTGAAAACACAACTGACTAGCCTCCCGACTGGCGGGATGTGGCCGACTCGGGAAGCGACATGGCCAACCAATGATGTGGGCACAATGACTGCTGAGACAACACCAGTGAGGCTCCAGACGTGGTCGAGGGCGAACATCGTTCTAAGCATATTTGGCAACCACGCGAATATCAATGTGTGTGTGGCACGGCGCCCGAGCATGTTGACCGGGGTGCTGGCTGTGCTTGACAAGCACAACATCGATGTGATTACATCGATGATTGTGTCAGACAACACCCGAACTATCTTCACCATACAAGCTCGGGTATGTAAACCCACATTCCCGATCTAGATCTATTATTTTGGTAGGAGTTACCGATTTGCGAGAATATAATGTGTTCTCTGCACACAGATAAATGGAGTGAGTGACCTGTTAGGAGATAATGTGGCGGCTGAGAAGATATACAAGTCGGCAGTGTCAGAGATAATGATTTTGATCCCCTAATAAATAAGATGGAACATTTACAAATCTTGGTGGAAGTAGCAAGAGGGGTTGTTCATTCACATTGGAGGCTTTATGTCGAATCGAGCTAAACTTTTGAGTCATGATGATATCTCAGTTAGAATTGTGTGTGCACTATTGTTTATGCTACTTTAACATTTTAATACTGGATTGTTGGCTTCCGCTACTCCATTTTGAAGATTTACTGGTACTATTTTCTTTAAAATGGCATGAAATTTTATTGAAACATTACAAACACTGCAGCTAAAACATTTCAGATCATAGATCCAGGAAACTAGAAAGTAAATCCTATGAGGAAGAACTATAATCCACATTTCTTATAAACAACTTCCCCATTGAATCGGTCTTTGTGACACAACAATCCTACTAAGACATTGGTATAGAAAGTGCAATGAGATCAGAGCAATGATAATGCCACTTGTACACCTGTATGAACTTTATTACCTTCACAGGTTTGAGAACCACTCTTGGTTTGCCTATCCAAAAGGATGTTAGATGCCGTGAGCAATCAACTTACTTGGGATGAGACGATCCCGTAGAGGTACAATCTTATAGGTCGTTCAAGGACAAGATCTTTGCTAGAGCGCCAAAGAAGGATTCCTAAGTCATGAAGGATCACACAAATAAAAACAACAGGAAAAACTAACACAAACTCATCAGATCCATATGAATGAATCTGCAGGACATAAATACAAATTTATTGTCATTTGTAATTGCATCTAGTGCCACCACTTTGTTGGTTTAGGAGTATTGCCGACAAACTTGGTTAAGGGACTATTTTTTATGAGTGAAGTCCCTAGAGATTTGGTTTAACTATCGAAGATGGACCCTAAAAATGTCTGAAGACATTTAAAACTTTGGTGGATCGTGAACACTTAACTTGAAGACTATGGAACACGAAGACTTTATCTTTTGGTAGTTTCATTTTCCTCTTTATTGAGTATTCCGAACCACCATACTATTAAGTGGGGGCGAGGTGATACGAAGTCAGAAACTGACATGATGCTCAACCGAAAATCCCGTGTCTTCCAATGAAGAATTTAAGTGAAAAACTCTTCTCGAGTTGGTTGAGTCATGTGTTTGAAATCCGATAGTTGGTACACATGTCGGTTGGCCATTGACCCAGGTTCACTTCAGTCATATCATGTCGTGTTGCCCTGGCTATAAATAGCCGCCCCTCCACCATAAGTTTGTGGTTGCTTAGAGTTCTTACACGACTTATGTCGTTTTAGAGCAACCCACCTCTGAAGCTTTTGTGAGAGATATTCTGCAAGGAAAAACTTGAAACACCCAGAGCCCAAAGTGATCAAGCATCTCTGAAGACATTCTGTTCTGAGTGAATCAAAGACTTATTACACTTGAAGACTGTGATCTTCTAGACAGTTAGGCGTCATGTTTTGAGCATCCAAGAGTCACCGTGGATTACCAGTGAATGTGTTTGTGAAGGTTTTGGAGGTCTACCTTGAATACTTACCTGAGTGATTGGACGAGGTGTAAGTGATATTAGTCCAAGGAGAATAAGATGCATTTGTCTTATGAGTTAAATCTCAGCCTCTCCGACGAACTAGAACTAGTCAAACAAATCATGTGTATTCATCGAGCAACTGGTTCTACCTCTTCACAAATTTACTTTCTATTTTGTATTTGAAGCCTTTGCTTGATCATGTCCATTTGAAGACTTTGCTTGAAGACATCATCATGATATGTTTCTGTCTTCCAGCTTGTAGTTCTTAAGGTTGTTTTCTTGTATCTTCACCTGTTCTACATTTACCCTTGTTTGCCTTCTATCTGAGGTCCTAATGTCATTATGTTCTCATTGACTGCATGCTTAGTGTAGCTTTACCTTAGTCTTGCATTGCCTCTCACTTGTTTTCTTATGTATCTTCAAAGACATTATCCGTTTTAAAGAATTTCATAAGAATCTCCTATTCACCCCCTCTAGTCGATAACTCGCACTTTCAGTTGGTACCAGAGCAAGGTGCTCCCTTGTTTTGTGTGATTTGGTTTAACCATCTAGAGTTTAAGAAATGTTAAATATAGGTAACTTCAAAATCTCCACTAAGTACCCTATCTTCGATGGCACTGACTATCTTTATTAGAAGAATAACATGTGCATGCATCTAAGACATTGACAATGAACTCTGGTATGTCATCAAGATGGGCATCCCAGAGCAAGGTGAAAATTCTACTACTACTGATGTGAGATTCACACAATTTGACTCTCAGGCAAAAACATCATTTGTGGTCATCTAACTAAGGGGCAGTATGGGAAAGGCTACTGCTACTGATGTGAGATTCACACAATTCTACTTGAGTGCATTGGAATCTATGAAGCTTATATGGGAAAGGCTCTCCAAGGTCAAGGAGGGATTTTTAACTCAACAAGACTCACGTTGATATTCTTTGCAACTGCTTCAAGAGGCTTGACAATGAAAGTGTCCAGCTCACATTTGATCGTCTCACAGATATCTCCAATGAGCTTCAAGCTCTTGGCGCCATTGACATCACTAGCCATGAAGTGGTGAAGAAAATTTTGAGGTCCCTTGCAGTTCCTTTGATACTCTAATCCCGATGATTCAAGAGCGTCCTGATTACAAGAAGAAGAAAAAGAAAAATAAACTCAAAGGCTTCTTCAAAGTCTTCATCTCACAAGAAGAGTTCTTATAGAAGAGGTCACACTTGTATTGGCAAGAAATGGGTTCCAAGGAGGAATTTGATACCAAGTAGTTTGAGTAAGAATTTGTGGAGGAGTGTACTCTGGTGTGGCGCTCCTGGCCCTAGCTACCGCTTTTGTCGCCAAGTCCATCTTCAACCATGAAGAAAATGGCTATGTCACCAATAATGTGGCCTGTAACGATGATGACTCTACTTCCACTATTGCTTCATGGCAGGTATCCTCACATTCCTCATACCCCGATACGAGCGAGGGTGAATTTGATGATAATGTGAAACCTAGCTACTCCAAGCATGCTACTCAACAACTACATACTATGGAGAGATTCAGTACTTGCTAGACAAAAGTGATGATTTGTTGGAAGAGGAAATTGATCGAAGTAAATTCTTGACTGACGACCTCAAAAGTCTCTAGTCGAAGTATGGTAAACTCCAAAGTTGTCATGATGCACTCCCAGCCGATCACGAGAAGTTTATTTATGATTATCTTGAAAGGAAACAAGATCTTGAGAAACTTAGAGCGCCTTGATGTCTACTATGCAACTTTATTCTTGTAGACACATGTTGGGCCTCCAAGCATAGAGTTTTGTAGGACAGTAGCAATTTTCCCTCAAGTGGATGACCTAAGGTTTATCAATCCGTGGGAGGCGTAGGATGAAGATGGTCTCTCTCAAACAACCCTGCAACCAGATAATAAAAAGTCTCTTGTGTCCCCAACACACCAAATACAATGGTAATTTGTGTAGGTGCACTAGTTCGGCGAAGAGATGGTGATACAAGTGTAATATGGATAGTAGATATTGATTTTTGTAATAAGAACAGTAAAAAATAGCAAGGTAGCAGTTGATAAAATGGAGCACAAGCAGTATTGCAATGCTTGGAAATGAGGCCTAAGGTCCGTACTTTCGCTAGTGCAATCTCTCAACAATGCTAATCTAATTGGATCATATAACCATCACTCAAAGTGTGATTAAGAATCACCCAAAGTTCTTATCTAGCGGAGAACATACGAAGAAATTGTTTGTAGCTATTCTTTCCGATCGATCTATCCAAGAGCTCATACTAAAATAACACCAAAGTAAGTTCAGATTCATAATACTCAATTCAACACAAAGAACCTCAAAGAGTGCCCAAAGATTTCTACCGGAGAAACAAAGATGAGAACGTGCATCAACCCCTATGCATAGATTACCCCAATGTCACTTCAGGAATCTGCGAGTTGAGTGCCAAAACATATACCAAGTGAATCAATATTATACCCCATTGTCACCACGGGTATTCATATGCAAGACATATATCAAGTGCTCTCAAATGCATAAAATTACTCAATCCGATAAAAACGAAATCTCAAAGGGAAAACTCAATTCATCTCAACAAGATAGAGAGGGAGAAACACCATATGATCCAACTATATTAACAAATCCTGCGATACATCAATATCATTCCATCTCAAGAACATGAGAGAGAGAGAGAGATTAAACACATAGCTACTGGTACAAACCCTCAGCCCCGAGGGTGGACTACTCCCTCCTCATCATGGTGGCGATAGGGATGATGAAGATGGCCTTCGGTGATGATTTCCCCCTCCGACAGGGTGCTCAAATAGGCTCCTGATTGGTTTTTCATGTCTACAGAGGCTTGCGGCGGCGGAACTTTCGATCTAGGGTTATCTTGGGGGGTTTTGGAATATTTGAGAATTTATAGGGCGAAGAGGCGGTGCGGGAGGCCATCGAGGTGGGCACAACCATCCAGGGTGCGCCTGGGCACCCAGGCGCGCCCAGGTAGGTTGTGCCCCCCTCGGGGCACCCCCTGGTACTTCTTTGGCCCACTGGATGTCTTCTGGTCCAAAAAAATCTCCAAAAAGTTTTGATGCGTTTGTACTCCGTTTGGTATTGGTTTTCTGTGAAGTAAAAAACAAGGAAAAAACAGCAACTGACACTGGGAACTATTTCAATAGGTTAGTCCAAAAAATGATATAATGTTGCTATAAAATTATTGTAAGACATCCATGAATGATAATATAACAACATGGAACAATCGAAAATTATAGACACGTTGGAGACGTATCAGCATCCCCAAGCTTAATTCCTGCTCATCATCGAGTAGGTAAATGATAAAAACAGAATTTTTGATGTGGAATGCGGCCTAACATGATCGTCACATTTTCTTTTCTTTTGTAGCATGGACATTTGGACTTTTATATGGTTCAAAGCAATAGTCTAGTTTTGACATGAAGATTTCAATACTGAAGCATATCAACAAGCAACCATGTCTTTCAAAACACCAATACTAAAGAAAGTTATCCCTAGCCCATCATGCTCAATCATTGATCCATTCATGAAACACACTCGCATATTAGCTACATACAATGCTCATGTACGATCATAGTGCCCCTTAGTTGGTGCTTTATAAGAGAAGATGGAGACTCAAATAAAAAAATTGCATAAAGTAAATAGATAGGCCCTTGGCAGAGGGAAGTAGGGATTTGTAGAGGTGCCAGAGCTCAAAAGAAAAAAAGAGATATAAAAACATTTTGGGTGGCATGCTTTTCTTGTCAACAAAAATGATCGAGTAGTTCCCAATACTTTCCATGCTAGATATATCATAGGCGGTTCCCAAACAGAAAATAAAGTTTATTCCTTTTTCCACCATTCTTTCACAATCCATGGCTAGCCGTATCCACGGGTGCCTTCCATACCAACACTTTCCAAGGAATTTATTATTTGACAACATAAAGTAAATTCATTTTTCATTTCGGGACTGGGCATCCCTAATACCTTTGTCATACTCTCGTGTAATGACAAGTTAATAAACACTCATCTTGAGAATAACACATCTAGCATGGAAAAATATCAGCCACCCATACTGTTTCATGAGCGGTACGAGCACACAAAAAGGAATTTATTTTGAAAATGAGAGATGGCACATACAAATTTGCTTAGAGCAGCATGGAAATACCGCAAATAGGTAGGTATGGTGGACTCATGTGGCAAAACTGGGTTTAAAGATTTTGGATGCACAAGTAGTATTCCTACTTAGTACAAATGGAGGCTAGCAAATAGATTGAGAAGCAACCAACCAAGAAATAAAAATTCACATAAACGAGCATTGATCATAACTAACACCGAATAATGCACCACAAGTAGGATGTAATTTCATTGCATAAGTATTGACTTTTGTGCTTGCATAGGGAATCACAAACCTTAACACCAATATTTTTACTAAAGCATAATTACTCACCAACATGACTCACATACCAGTATCATCATATCTCAAAACTATTACAAAGAATAAAGTTTATTTTGTCCAATGATCTTTATGAAAGTTTTTATTATAGCCCTCTTGAATATTTATCACTTTGGGACTAGCTTCATATGTTGCAATTGCTTTTGAAAAGATCAAACGAATTTAAGTGAAGATCATGAGCATAAAAAATTTCAATAATATAAGTGAAGCTTGAGAGAACTTCTTAAAAAATATTAAAGCACCCCATGCTAAAAAAATATAAGTGAAGCACTGGAGTAAATGCTAAACTACTCCAAAAAGATATAAGTGAAGATCAAGCAAGTAGTTAAGTAAATGGGTAGCTATTTGAGGACTCCCTCTTATTTAATTTTTTTAGATCTAAGTATCTTATTAAAATAGCAATCAAAACAAAATAAAATGACATTCCAAGAATAGCACACATCATGTGAAGAAGCAAAAACATGGGCTCAACCGATAATTGTTGATGAAGAAAGGTGGGATGCCTACCGGGGCATCCCCAAGCTTAGATGCTGAGACTTCTTTAAATAGTAGCTTGGAATGCCTTGGAAATCTCCAAGCTTGAGCTTTTGTGTCTCCTTAATTCCTTTTATATCATGGTTTCCCTAAATCTTAAAAACTTCATACACATAAAACTCAAGAAGAACACGCGAGATAAGTTAGTATAAATCAATGCAAAAACCTTATCATTATCTACTGTAGAAAGCCACTAAAATTATTATCCAAAATTGCATACTAAATGCCTCTGCAAATTTAATACACCTATGCTCAAATAGAACCATTAAACAAGCAAACATAACAACAATCTGCCAAAACAGGACAGTCTGTAATGATGAATAAGTATCAATATTTATTTAATTCAAAAAATTCTGAACATTTACCACATTATAGAAAATTTATCATAGCTTATTGTGCAAAACATTTCAACATTTTATCACATTCTGACTTTTCTTGGGAATTTTTGCAACAGCGATAAACTTTCTGTTTTGAAACAGCAACTCATATGCTTGCAAAATAAGCATGGTGTCGGGTAGGGGGTCCCAAACTGTGCATCTGAGGATCGAAGGTAACAAGAGAAAAAGGGGACACGATGTTTACCCAGGTTTGGGCCCTCTTAATGGAGGTAAAACCCTACATCCTACTTGATTATCTTTGATGAGTATATGGGTTACAAGAGTTGATCTACCTCGAGATCGTAAGGGCTAAACCCTAGCCGTATAGCCTATATGAATTATGATAGCCTCTACGGGCTAAACCCCTCTGATTTATATATACACTGGAGGGGCCGAGGGTTGTACAGAGTTGGTTTGTAGAGGAAGGAAATTACATATTCGGACACCAATCTTGCCATCCATGCATAGGAGAGTCTTATACGGACACGGGGGAAGGTCACTGCCTTGTATCTTCAGAAAATAAAATAGAAAACTAATAAACAGAAAATAAATAAAAACAAAAACTTAAAAAAAGAGAAAAAGGAAGAACCCCCTCCCCCTGGGCTGTTTGGCCTAGCAGGTCACTGCGCCGGCCGGCCCAGCCATGGCCTACATGGCCCCGCTCCCACCCCGCAAACCCTAGCTCCCGCATCATCCCCCCACTCCTCCCGCACGACCCCAACTGCCCCAATCGATACCCCACTCCCTCTTGTTCTCCTGCGCCAGCCTCCTGCGCCCCATCCCCACCCCCTGCTGCGTCGGAGCCCCACCGTCGCCGCCGCGCCTACGCCCGAGGATCCGCCGCCTATCGTCGTCCTCGCGCCACCGCTGCGCAGAAGCTCTTGCCATGGCCGCCGCCGCCTGGTTCTTCTTGTCCATACCGCGCCAAGCCGCCTCGTCGCCGGTGATTGACGGATCCCGGAGGCCCGGACGCGGATCCGGCCTCCCCCGAGCTCATGAACCTCCCCTGCCGCTCCGATGTGAGCTCCTCCCTCGATCCCCCACTTTCCCCACTGCTACTGTTGCCGCTACGCCCTGCTGCAACTACGCCCGTGCCCCTTGCCGTTGCCGCCCGACCCGCGCGCCGGTCGCACACCGTGCGTGCGCCAGCGCTCGCGGGTGGTACTCTGTCTGCTGCTGCTCGCCTACTGCTTACCCTGCTGCTCGCGGCCTCCTCCTCGCCCCGCCCCCTGTTCCAGCTGCTATGCTTCTGCTGCGTAGCTGGCCGCCGCGCCCCGGGCAGCCCCGACAGCGCCCCCAACCCCCACTGCTCGCGCCGCCGAACCTCGCCGCGGCCCCGGTTTGCTGCGCCCAGGGCCAGTGCCCGCACGCCCCCTTCTCCCCGGGGCTCTGCTCGCCACGGCGCCCGGGGGAAGCCCGCGCCCGCGCCTGGTAGCCCGCTGCACTTTGGCCTCTGGGCCAACGATAGTGGGGCCTAGCCCCCTTTTTTTTAAAAAAAGAAAGAAACAAAAATGTAAATAAAAAATAATAATTAATTAATTAGTGAATTAATTAACTTAATTAAAACTAGTTAACTAACATAATCACTTAGTTTAGTTAATTAGTCTGTTAGGATAGATAGAGGTCTATGCCAGGCAGGACCCGCATGTCCGGTTGACCAAGTCAACGGTCAACGTTGACTGCTGGCGCATTAATTAATTTTCGAATTAAATTAATTTAATAATTCTAGCAAATTGATTAAATCTTTCAAAATTAATATAAAATAAACCATAACTCGGATCAAAATACTTTGTACATGAAAGTTGCTCAGAACGACGAGGCGAATCCGGTTACGCACCCCGTTCGTCCGCCACACATCCCTAGCATAGCGAACACACAACTTTCCCCCTCCGATTCATCTGAACGAAACGCGAAACACCGGGGATACTTTCCCGGATGTCCCCCCCCCCTTCGTCGGTATCACCTATCCCTGCGTTAAATCACCTCTAGCACCGCGTTTGTCATGTTATGCTTTGATTGCTCTGTTATTTATTATGTTCCCCCTCCGTTACTTCTTTCCGGTAGACCCCGAGACCGATGCCGGTACCCCTGTGATCGACTACATCGACGACCCCTCCTTCTTATCTGAGCAACCAGGCAAGCCCCCCCCTTGATCACCAGATATCGCCTACTCTCCTCTATACTGCTTGCATTAGAGTAGTGTAGCATGTTACTACTTTCGTTATTCCTATCCTGATGCATAGCCTGTCTTTGATACTGCTGTTGATACCTTTACCTGCAATCCTACTTACTTAGTATAGGATGCTAGTGTTCCATCAGTGGCCCTACACTCTTGTCCATCTGCCATGCTATACTACTGGGCCGTGATCACTTCAGGAAGTGATCGCGGACATATACTATATACTTTACACTGTTACATCAACTATGATACTGTTCGGAGATGGGGGCTGAAGGGGCAGGTGGTTCCACCCAGGTAGTGGTGGGCCTGGGTTCCCGACGGCCCCCGACTGTTACTTGTGGCGAAGCGACAGGGCAGGTTTGAGACCACCTAGGAGAGAGGTGGGCCTGGCCCTGGTCGGCGTTTGCGGGTACTTAACGCGCTTAACGAGATCTGGGTATTTGATCTGAGTCTGGCCATTTGGTCTATACGCACTAACCATCTACGCGGGAGTAGTTATGGGTATCCCGGCGTCGTGGTATCAGCCGAAGCACTTTTGACGTCAACGACGGAGCGGCGCGCGCCGGATTGGACTGAAACGCCACTAGGCTAGGTCTGCTTCCGGCCGCCCTCGCAACATGCAGGTGTGCTCAGGGCGATGGGCCCAGACCCCTGCGCGCATAGGTTTAGACCGGCGTGTTGACCTCTCTGTTGTGCCTAGGTGGGGTTGCGACGTGTTGATCTTCTGAGGCCGGGCATGACCCAGGAAAGTGTGTCCGGCCAAATGGGATCAAGCGTGTTGGGCTATGTGGTGCACCCCTGTAGGGAAGTTTATCTATTCGAATAGCTGTGTCCCTCGGTAAAAGGACGACCCGGAGTTGTACCTTGACCTTATGAGAACTAGAACCGGATACTTAATAAAACACACCCTTCCAAGTGCCAGATACAACCCGGTGATCGCTCTCTAACAGGGCATCGAGGAGGGGATCGCCGGGTAGGATTATGCTATGCGATGCTACTTGGAGGACTTCAGTCTACTCTCTTCTATATGCTGCAAGACGGAGGCGACCAGAAGAGTAGTCTTCGATAAGACTAGCTATCCCCCCCTTATTCTAGCATTCTGCAGTTCAGTCCACTGATATGGCCCTTTACACATATACCCCTGCATATGTAGTGTAGCTCCTTGCTTGCGAGTACTTTGGATGAGTACTCACGGTTGCTTTTCTCCCCTTTTTCCCCCTTTCCCTTCTACCCGGTTGCCGCAACCAGATGCTGGAGCCCAGGATCCAGACGCCACCTTCGACGACGACTCCTACTACTCTGGAGGTGCCTACTACTACGTGCAGCCCGCTGACGACGACCAAGAGTAGTTAGGAGGATCCCAGGCAGGAGGCCTGCGCCTCGTTCGATCTGTATCCCCGTTTGTGCTAGCCTTCTTAAGGCAAACTTGTTTAACTTATGTCTGTACTCAGATATTGTTGCTTCCGCTGACTCGTCTATGATCGAGCACTTGTATTCGAGCCCCCGAGGCCCCTGGCTTGTATTATGATGCTTGTATGACTTATTTTATTTGTAGAGTTGTGTTGTGATATCTTCCCGTGAGTCCCTGATCTTGATCGTACACATTTGCGTGCATGATTAGTGTACGATTGAATCGGGGGCGTCACAAGTCTAGCCCATATCACACAACCCGGCCACCCGAGGACCCCCTAATCCAGGACTCCCACAATAGCCCCAGAACCAGTCTATAATGTCGATATGTTCGGCACGTGCGTTGTCTTCGGCATTGCAAGGCGGGTTCCTCCTCCTGAATACTTCAAAGCAATCTTCTGAGCAAAGGAACTATATCTGGCTCTGTATAAAAATCATAACCCTTAGCCATGAAGGAAAAATATTTAATCAAAATAATGTCTTTCAACTGGCAAATTGTCGGCGAAACGCCATGCCTGGCCTCTTAACATTTTGAACCGTTCTTTCGCCTCCTGCTTCGCGTTTCGAGGCACAACCTCTATCGTCACGTCTTGTCAAAATAGAGATCGTGTCCGCTTATTGCGGGATTCTCATCAATACGGTTTTGGGTAATCCAACCGTGCCATTCGCATGACCCCTTGGGAACAGGCGAGTTTTAAGACTTGAGGGGGGCGTTTGATATTCACTACTTATATAAGAGGATAACGATCCTTCTTTTCACCCCATGCCTTCTTCCTTCTCCTATTTTCCCATCCTCAAGCTCGAGCGCCCAAGCTTCAATCTTTCCACTGCCAACAACTTCTCCAGCCATGTTCGGATCTGGTTCGAAGGGCAAGTGGGAGGCCTCCTCCGTCACGGAGAAGGACATAAAGGAGCTCCGGGAGGTGGGGTATCTGTCTACGGACATCGCGCACAGGCTTCCTGTCAAGGACCAAGTCATCCCCACTCTAGAGCCCGGCGAAAGGGTTGTATTCATCCCTCACTTGCTCCGAGGGCTGGGGTTCCCTCTCCACCCCTTCGTTCGGTGCCTCATGCTCTACTATGGTCTAGATTTCCATGATCTAGCCCCAAATTATTTCCTCCACATCTCGGAGTTCATCGTCGTGTGTGAGGTGCTACTCCGCACCCCCACACTTCGGCCTATGGCTAAAAGTCTTCAATGTGTAGCCTAAGGTGGTCGACGGGCAGCATGCGGACTGCGGCGGCGCCATGGTGAGCAAGCTCCCCAAAGCCGTTTGGCCTAAGGGGGCCTTCATGGAAACTGTCAAGGTGTAGCAGCAGGAGTGGTTCTACATCACCGAATCCCGCGACGCCAACTGGGCAGCCACTCCTGAGTTCAGATCCGGACCCCCTATGCGGCTCACCTCTTGGACCACCAAGGGTCTGGACTGGGGATCCACTGCGGAAGTTTCAATGCTGCAAAAGCGCATCGCAAACATGATAGGCAAGAACACTAGTCTCACTAACGTGTTTCGGGTGATGCTCTTCCACCGGATCCTTCCCTGCCAACTCCTGCCCTCTCACATGTGGGAGTTCAATTCGGAAGATCCGCAGACCTTGTAGCACCTCTTCAGCACAACGCATGAAGACATCTGGAAGCTGCTCTTTAATGCCCAGAAAACATGGCCAAAGAAGACCGAAGACATCGGTCTTGATAGCGAGAATCTGGCCACACGGGTAAGTGTGTTATTCCCGAATATATATTTGATCAGTAAGTTTCTAGGCATGATGAGTTTCCCGTCCCTTGTATAGGGCTGGATAGCAAAGGTGGAGCAAATCAAGTGTCCGGACCCACTGCCTGAAAACCCGGCCGAACCCCAGCTGATGAAGATGTTGGTCCGGTGTCCTATTAGGCGTCGGGAAGGCCAAGAAGAAGAAGGGCAAGGAGGCCAAGGGCGATCTCTGCTGCATGGGTCCTTCGGACGCCGTGTCTGGAGAGACCGAAATCCCCTCCTCCCACAAGGGAGATGAAGCCGAGGAGGAGGAAGAGGCGGAAAGTGACTCCCCTCTTAAGGGGAGGAAGAAGAAGAGGGCAACCTCCACAGACCCGGAGGAGGAGGCGCCCAAGAGGGGGAAGATTGCCCCCTCGGATGGTTCGGATTCGGAAACCGAACCCATCCCCAAGAGACTTCCCAAGGTGAAGCCCCTGGCCAATTCATCCAACATTTCAATATTAACATCCACATTAAGATAGAAACAAAAGAATATTAATAGAAGGGATCAACATTCCAACATTTCATAACCTCTTTTATTAATAGAAGTACCAATATACTAACATACAATTCTGAAATTGAAATATCTTGTAAGAAATGTGAGTCAAAAGCACTCCTTATATCACCAATGTACTTGATCATATCTATATGGAAAACGATACAAGTAGAAAAGATAATATTTATTAGTCTTCAATAGAGGGACACCATCGTTGTTTGAATGGATATCATTCTTCACCCTCTTTACTCGAGAACCAAAAATATTTACTTCGTATGTTTGTGCTGCAAAACCAGAGGATTTGGTCTTAAAAAACCCGGAGGATTTCAAATTTCGACAGGCACGATGGCCTCTTGATACGTCTCCAACGTATCTATAATTTTTGATTGTTCCATGCTATTATATTATCTGTTTTGGATGTTTATGGGCTTTATTAAACACTTTTATATTATTTTTGGGACCAACCTATTAGCCCAGAGCCTAGTGCCAGTTTCTGTTTTTTCCCTTGTTTTAGTGTTTGGCGGAAAAGGAATATCAAACGGAGTCCAAACGGAATGAAACCTTCGGGAGAGTTATTTTTGGAACAGATGCAATCCAGAAGACTTGGGGTGTACGTGAGGGAAGCAACAAGGAAGGCACAAGGCAGGGGGTGCGCCCACCCCCCTGGGCGCGCCCTCCACCCTCGTGGGCCCCTCGTGGCTCCCCTGATGTATTTCTTCCTCCTATATATACCAATATACCCTAAACCATCGGAGAACAGAATAGATCGGGAGTTCCGCCGCCGCAAGCCTCTATAGCCTCCAAAGACCAATCGGGACCCTGTTCCGGCACCCTGCCAGAGGGGGGAACCCTCACCGGTGGCCATCTTCATCATCCTGGCGCTCTCCATGACGAGGAGGGAGTAGTTCACCCTCGGGGCCGAGGGTATGTACCAGTAGCTATGTGTTTGATCTCTCTCTCTCTCTCTCTCTCTCTCTCTCTCGTGTTCTTGAGGTGTTACGATCTTGATGTATCGCGAGCTTTGCTATTATAGTTGGATCTTATGATGTTTCTCCCCCTCTACTCTCTTGTAATGGATTGATTTTTCCCTTTGAAGTAATCTTATCGGATTGAGTCTTTAATGATTTGAGAACACTTGATGTATGTATTGTCGTGCGTATCTGTGGTGACAATGGGATATCACATGATTCACTTGATGTATGTTTTGGTGATCAACTTGCGGGTTCCGCCCATGAACCTATGCATAGGAGTTGGAACATGTTTTCGTCTTGACTCTCCGGTAGACACTTTGGGGCACTCTTTGAAGTACTTTGTGTTGGTTTGAATAGATGAATCTAAGATTGTGTGATGCATATCGTATAATCATACCCACAGATACTTGAGGTGACATTGGAGTATCTAGGTGACATTAGGGTTTTGGTTGATTTGTGTCTTAAGGTGTTATTCTAGTAGGAACTCTATGATAGATCGAACGGAAAGAATAGCTTGTAGGAATTGCAATAATATCAAGTTTCCTCTCTATGTGCTTAACTTTTTGAAGTTATGCTTGTTTTGCCTTGGTATGATAGTTGATTATTGTTCCCATAAGTTGTTTGCTCACAAAATCCCAATGCATAGGAAGTGGGTTAGACTTAAATGTGCTAGTCATATTCTTCATGATGCTCTTTTTATGTTTCAATTCTTATCTTTTATGTGAGCATCATTGAAATCATCATGCCTAGCTAGGGGCATTAAACGATAGCGCTTGTTGGGAGGCAACCCAATTTTATTTTAGTTTCTTGCTTTTTGGTTCTGTTTGGGAATAAACACTACTGGAATCAGAGATTTTGCCGTCTGCCAATTCTTTGCCGTCTGCTTGCATACGGCAAAGAAGGTCTTTGCCATCAGCTACCAAACAACAGACGGCAAAGAACTGGCAGACGGCAAAGAAGGTCTTTGCCATCCGTCATTTCTTTGCCGTCTGCTGGCAGATGGCAAATTTTTTTTGCCATCTGCCAGCGGACGGCAAAGAGGTGTCAGCATATGCCATTACATTGCAACGGTCCACCCCCTCTTTGCCGTTTGCTGGTGGACGGCAAAGATTCTTTGCCATCTGCTGGCGGACGGCAAAGAGGGGGCTATCTTTTTTTCGCGAGTAAAAGAAAACTGTTGCCCCCACCTCCTCTATCTCTATCCCCTCTCTCTCCGCTGCCGTGCCACAGCCGAGCGCCGCCCGACCCCGCCTCCCTCGACCCCGCGCCATTGCGCCACCTCGCCTCCACCCGCCGGTGCGCGCCGCCACCTCACCGGACCCCAGGAGCCTCGCCGCCTCGCGCTGCCACCTGCGCCGCATCGAACGCCGCCCCGCCGCGGAAGCCTCGTCGCCCGTCGCCCCGACCTCGAGATCCGCCGCCGCCATGGGAGCCGAGCACCGAGCTCCTCTGCGCCCCACCCGCATCCCCGTGTCGCCGTCGTTGCCCCACGCTGCCTCGCGCCCGCATCCGGCCGCAGGAGGTCCCTCTCCCCTGATGCACCTCCGCCTCTCCCTCTCCTCATCTTCTCCCAATGCGCCGCTGCCGCCGCCTCCGCATATCCCCATCTTCTCCCGCCCAGCCACCGCCTCTGGGCTCTGGTGGCGGCGGCCTCTGGTGGCAGAGCAGGTGGGGGGAGATGGTGGCGGCGGCACCGTGCACCTCGCGGAGGTCATTCAGGGACTCGCTCAAGGTGCTGGAGGCGGACATCCAGCAAGCCAACACCCTGTCAGTCCCCTTCCCCTCTCCCCCCAAATTAAAGGACCAAATTTCTTCAATTTCTTCCGGGTTTGGGGTGTGTGTTGTTTATACGATGTGCTGAAATCCTCTGTCTCTGGTGCTTTGATGCAGGGCGTCGGAGTGCTCGCGGGACTACGACGGGGCGTGCCTGCAGATGCGCATGTCCTACAGCCCCGCCGCGCGCATCTCCCTCTTCCTCCTGCAGCGGGCCGACTGCAGCCTCGCCGGCGCCCTCGGCCTCCTCAGGATCCCCATCTAGTACAAGGTTATCTTCTCTTTTGTCTCCGTGCCTGTGGTTCCCTTCCAGAATTTGTGCCATACATATTGGGCTGACAGTGCTCGTTCTGCTTGTGTTCTTACCATCTTGCCTCTGCTTCCATTGTCTCTGCAGGTTTATGTGGACAGCACCACAACCATGCCCACCCACGAAAGGAAAGCCAAGATGAAGGAATTCTTCTACGGTACTAAACAAACGTCCTGCAGAAACTGAAAAGTGAATAAGGCTTTTGCGGTTTGGACCTATGAACTGAAAATTTTCCATTGCCTGTCTGTCTACCACAGCCGTGACATTTCCCTTCCTCCTGCAACTGGAACACGGGATCAGCGGCACCGACGACCCGAGGCAGAGGGTGGTGTGCTCGGAGTTGTACAGGAGGAGAGACGGCAAGGGGGAGGGTAGTAAGAGCCTAGTCTCTGAGCTCGACGCCGAGATAGAAAAGGAGTGTGGGATCTGCATGGAGTTAAATAGCAGGGCTGTGCTGCATCCACGACAAGTGCATCGAGTGCTACCGCCAATGGTGAGTGAGAACAAGAAGCTGACCCTCGCGCATTTTTGTTTTGTTTTGTTTCTCTGCCATGTTTGTTCAGTTCAACTTCAACCAATGAGATGCTCAATGGGAACTCCCTGGGTTATCTCTACTCTACTGTACTGAGTTGAATGAATGTCAATAGTAGCACACGATGCAGAATCTGGCGTTGAATGAATGCTTCTCGTCGCGGTCGCTGTTGTGTGCAGGCTGCTCCCGCTCCCCTGCTCCTTGCGTCGTCGTGGCCGCCGCTGCTGCCGGTGGAGCACGGGCTGCTACTGGCCATCGGCCCACCCCCGGTATGTTGCTTCTCCAACTCCTTGTGACACTCTTGGTTCGATCTTTAGCTCTGGAGCAACATAGTTCCTATAGGTGGGTTAGCATCTTGGCTGGATTGTTTGATGTGGCATGTCTGCCTGTTCAGGTATGCCAACAGCTTGACGAACATGTCTATATGCATGTAAGCAATTAAACCTGGGGAGAGGAGTTAGTTTGCAAGTTATAATTCTGTTTTATCTTACACGTGAGGATTAGAAATGCTCTTGTACACTGGTTTTCCCTTGCTGTACATCACTGAACTTGGTTGAGTTAAAAACTGCAGTGCCTGACAGTTCTGGACAGCAAGCTTCTATCCAAAAAATTAAAAATGAGTTAGCTATGCTTAGTATTTAGAGTTGGACACTTTACATAAGTTTTAGATAAAGTTCCAAGGTTTCCGTACAGTACTTACTTGCTTCGTTTGGATGTACGGTTTGAGAGCAGCCATGCTTTTAGTTTTCTGTCCCGAAATTTATGTTCCTCGGGTGCAGAATTTGTTGTATGGCAGTTTAGGCCATGCTAGAGGTTTAACTAAATTAAAGTCACAACACAAAAAATGTAGAGGATATTATGCAGATGCTTAAACTTATATTATTTGTTAGATTTCGTGTTATACACTAAATCCTATGAAATTATTAAGATGACTATACTATGTTGGACAGAATTTTACGTTTGACTTGGTGATTGTAACTAGACTTATAATCATTGACTTGGTGATTGCAAAAAATATTAGGATTAATAGCACCTGGTTTATTTGTTGTAGTAATCCAAAGGAAGATGATGCTGGCAAAGGTTGGCTCGGCGAGGCAAAGCCCTCGGTCCAGCCAATCATGACGAAGCTGGTCGGCTAGTGACGCCGAAGTGTCCGGAGTAGGTTGATGAAGAGATGATGAATCCTCCGGTCTAGCCGAGATGTCGAAGCCTCGAGGCCAGTCGAAGTAGTCTGGCGTGACGGACACTGGCTTGAAGGGGCAACAGTGCGGCCCTGCCGATGCAGATCGTGACGTGGTAGATGCCGGCTTGATGAAGCGACCGTGCGGTGATGCCGGTATGTCCGCTCCGTGTAATCCATGGGGCGGCGATGTTGGTGATGATTTGTCCTTCGCGATGCCGGACTCTTGTTCAGCTTGCCGAGATGATGATCCGAAGAAGTTGAGCTCGGCTCAACAAAGTGACGATGTGTCTAGCACAGGTCGGCAGCCATGGAGCAATATTGTCGGACTGGTTTGACACCAGCAATGATGTTGAAGATCATGTTCAAAAGATCTTAAAGTTAGTGGGATGTGTTCGGGAACAATACACAATATCCCATACAAAACTTCCTTCAAAAAGGATGTCCGAAATCCCGTTCATAAAAAAGATGAATTCGGGTTGGATTCGTTCTCGCGCAGAAAACAGATCCGAAAAGTGATGCACTAATCGGAAGGTTCCCGGAGTTTGGACGGTCGGATCGAGCTGAGATTTGGAGGGGTGGTAGATATAGTAATTCCGCAGCCGATCAACGGTTGGATCTTCCAAAGGACGCCCGAGCTAGAAGCTGGACACCACGCCCTAAACTCGTCCAGATTCCCGTCCAGATTTGACAGGGCTCCGGTATATTATGGATTGCCGGAGATTCCTCCATCGGAACTCGACGAAATTTTCCAGGGTTGTTGTAGACTCAATTCCGCACAATTCCACCAAAGCAATCGTCAAAACGATACTCAAGGAGGTGGTGGCAGCAGATACGAGTTCGCTGTCCAGAAAAACAGCACGGTCGCTTGAGGGCAATGTTGACGTTGTGCCCCCGAGCTTCATGGATGATTCCTCCGTGATCTTGATAGAGATCGGAGTTGATGTTTGATGAAGGCCCTCGTCCGAACATGGTGATCCGAACACGGGGTGCAATTCTTGGTCGAACCAAGGTGACCAGTCGAGCTGGTGACGAAGATGCCGAAGTCGTAGTTGATCTGCAGGCGAGCCATCGATCCTTTTGTCGATCACACAGCGGAACTCTCAATGAAAGCACCAATGTAGGTGTCAAAACCGGCGGATCTCGGGTAGGGGGTCCCGAACTGTGCGTCAAGGTCGGATGGTAACAGGAGACAAGGGACACTTTATTTTACCCAGGTTCGGGCCCTCTCGATGGAGGTTAAACCCTACTCCTGCTAGATTAATATTGATGATATGGGTAGTACAAGAGTAGATCTACCACGAGATCAAGGAGGCTAAACCCTAGAAGCTAGCCTATGGGTATGATGATGGTTATGATGTGTTCGTCCTACGGACTACAACCCTCCGGTTTATATAGGCACCGGATAGGGTTAGGGTTACACAGAGTCGGTTAGATTGGTAGGAGATCTTGAATATCCGCACACCTAGCTTGACTTCCACGCTAAGAAAAGATCCTTCCGGACACGGGACGAAGTCTTCAACTTTATATCTTCATAGTCCTGGAGTCCGGCTAAAGGTATAGTTCGGCTATCCGAACACCCCCTAATCCAGGACTCCCTCAGTAGCCCCTGAACCAGGCTTCAATGACGACGAGTCCGGCGCGTAGATTGTCTTCGGCATTGCAAGGCGGGTTCCTCCTCCAAGTTCTTTAAGAAGATTATAAACACCACAGAATAGTGTCCGGCTCTGCAAAATAAGTTTCCACATATTGCCATACAGAGAATAATATTAACACAAATCAAATCTGCCGACGTATCCCACAGTGCGTCATAACACTGCGGCCAAGCCTTCTATAAATTGTTTTCATCGTTCCACCTCAGCCCGTATAGCGAGGCGGTTTCCTTGGCACGTCTTGTCGAAGCAGAGATCGTGTGCCCCCTCTAACGGGATTCTCATTAATACGGATGTGGGTAACCCAACCGTGCCATTTATCACGGCTCTTGGGAGGCAAGCGAGTTTTACTAGGCCGGTGGGGACGCATAGCCGCATCCGCCCATATAAGGGGATAAGGATCCACCTTTTTACCTACGCCTTCTTCCTCCTTTGGCTACCCATCTTCTTCGCACCCGAGCTCCAGCGCCCGACCGCTTCCCAGCTCTAACGCCGGAATGTATCCGAGCTCCAACGCCGGACTATGTCCGAGGTGTCGTAAATCACCTTTGTTTAAAGAAGTTTGAAGGAGTTTTAGCCGAGCTCAATGCCGGAAATGCCCTCTATGGAGCCAGCCACTAGCGCCCGAGCTCTATGCCGGACTGCTTTCAAGGTGGTGCACCATCCCGAATGTGGGCCGATTTTTGTCAATATTTTTGATCGGTGCAATTTATTCTCTGCCGAGATATATAGCCAGTAGCCCTCAAGGTGGGTATCGGTCTAAAACCCGAGATGCACATGAAGGATGACATAAGACCGCTGATCCCCGTAGCCGCTGAGACTCAGGTTGATTTGCAAAATTGGTCTGAGGATCAAGTCCTAGCTCGGCAGAATACTTCGGGATACAAAAAGCGGCGTGCTCAGTCCTCGAGGCTCAGGTTGGGTGCGGCCGACCAACCTGAGGATCAAAATCTCCTCGGAAACTATATTGCACATAAAATTTTCTGCATTGGACAAGCAATGCAGTAGCCCCCGAGACACTGGTCGGGGTGCAACACCAGATCAGGGGATCAATGTGTCCCTTTAATATGTTTAAATAATAAGCCCGAAGCCCAGTAGCCCCCGAGCCTTAATGCGGGCACAGGTGGCCGAATTAAGGATCAATATCCATAGTAAAATCGCAAATTATGTGTAATGACTCTATGTATCTAAGTACTTTACGTCATTAATGCTCGGATCCGCATTGTACAAAACTTTGTTGACCGGCCATCGGCTTCCACCTCCTTGGCCAGTAGCCGAGGAGTGTTTGTCTTACTTTATAAAGCCTTTATGAGGGCAAAGATTTATGACAAACAAGGCGATCTGGCCATACGGTTTTATAAACAAAGGTACGCGGAGAGATATGTTATATTACTGTTTTAACAGAAGAAATGTCTTCCAAAGAAAATAGTCCCGCTATCGGTTCCGTTCTTTAGGTTGTCATGCTAAGCATGATCATAAAACCTCAGCTCCAATGTAAGAGCAAAATATCGAGGATTTAGTTTGGGAGGCTAGTTAATAGCCCCCGGTAGTGTCCGGCGTCAGTCGAGGTCAAACCGTAAACACTTCGGCCAATGTTATGAACGACCTGTTATTTAACATAGTTATCAGATCGCTGACCAGTTTACGCTTATTGTGACAGTCAGTTTTCGGCTTTCTCCACTGAGGTGCTTAACCATGTGAGCTGGAAGCACAATCGCAGTGGTTCTCCCTTTGCACGCCTAGCCGAACAAAACGGAACATAGGAAGCAAGTGCAGGAGCCGGGCAACCCAACTATTGACCGAAGACACAATTCGAAACCAATGCATATATAGCAATATCCGAGAATGTTTTTGCTGAATCTCTAAAGGAGTCCGGCACTGCACTACGAGACTTGTGCTGAAAACACACAAATAGTTTAAAAGTGCCAAAAAGCTTGGAAAACCAAGAAACGTCAGTAAAAACATGACGTCCGAACAATATCAAGTGTTCGGTGCCAACCCGAAAATTGGTCTTAGAAAAAAAGAAGTGCTTCTGTCGTGCTTTAACATGATACATCCTATCTCAAGACTTCGAGCGGGTCAGCCTACGGCTTCAACGTCCTATCCCGAGGGCGGAGTACTTCTCATCAGGCCAGTTTAGCAAACTAAACTCTAGCGGCTTTTGAGAGAGAAATTAGGCTCCCCGGCTAGTGACCGCACACTCGTGTCGAAAAAAGGAGTGATAAATAATAATAACTTTGCAACGACTAAGAAGAAAAACACTTAGTATGAAAGGACTCAAATAAACATAAGAGCCCCCAAGTGGCTTGGGTAAAAGTTGACTATATAATGTAAGGTGACATATAGAATGCCTTCTAGCCGGATTGTAGATCGTTTGTCGTTGCCGACCTTTTCGCTTCAACCTCGGGACCTGATGGTCCGGAGTGTGTCCGAATACCATAATGGTTATATAAGAACCGAGGTATGCATGGAGACCAGGCGTAGGGGTCATTAGTGCTTTATCAGACAAGTGCCCAACTAGTTATGTTATATTACATGGTTAGTAAGAAACATCTTCTAGAGAGAATAGTTCCGTTAAGGGTTCCTTTCGCTGGGGTGGCGTGCCCTGAAGTGCACGTCTGGACTGCAAATGCAGGAAAACATCTGGGGGCATGTATAAGTAAAAAAGGTTCATCTATAGTTCACCGACCGAATATTCCCTTAAGAACGCTAGCTTTCGGCTTCACCCAGTCTGAGGTACACATCCGGCTTATCCGGCAGTAGCAATCGCAGAGGTGCTCCCTTTACCGCCTAGCCGAACAATCGGGAACGTAGGGGTAAGCACAGGAGCCAGGCAACCTAGCTTGGCCAAAACTTAAGTCATATCGATGCATATAATGGTGAATAAAAGGTACATGCGGAAGTGTGACACATGTGTTGGGCATAAAGCCCGTATTAATAAGCTTCTGTTAAAGAAGCCCCCAGGTATAATGAGCGCGGGTAGCACGTCAAGTATGTGTGAACAAAGTTTGGACAAAAAAAAATTTACAAGCAACTTTTTTTTCAAAAAAGTATAACGCTTGGTCGAACCGAACACAAGTTAGAAATTAAAGCTTTGAGCATGAAAGCGACTTAGCTAGTTAATGTGTTCGCAGTCCGAGCTTGATGCGGGACAGGGTTCTATCGCCCAAGCTGGTCCCGAGATGGCGGAGCGGAGAGCTCGACACGCCGAAGTGCTGACATAGCACGGTCGATGCAGACCGGCAGAGTGACGCCGAAGTCCCCGGATCATTTTCCTGTGCACAAAAAATAGTGCAAACGGGAGATAATAGTAATAATGATAAATAAAAAATCGTTGCATAATGAATAATTTATGCAAAGTGAGTAATAAAAGAAATATGGCCTGGCGCCGAAGTCGATGTCGATGCAGGGCGTCGGCGTGATGCGGTAAAGGCGTAGCAAAGCCTGAATTCACAGGTCGGTCCGCGCTCCGGATGCGGCGTTCGCCGGACTATGTACGGAGACTGACCGAACCAGCATGTGACCGTCGTTTATGCGGCCACCATTTGATAGACCTGTGAACATATGATGGACAAACCAGAGTAATAATTCTTTGGAAAAAATGAACCCAAACATGCAAAAAATATTAGGATCAATAGCACCTGGTTTATTTGTTGTAGTAATCCAAAGGAAGATGATGCTGGCAAAGGTTGGCTCGCCGAGGCAAAGCCCTCGGTCCAGCCAATCATGACGAAGCTGGTCGGCTAGTGACGCCGAAGTGTCCGGAGTAGGTTGATGAAGAGATGATGAATTCTCCGGTCCAGCCGAGATGTCGAAGCCTCGAGGCCAGTCGATGAGTCGAAGTAGTCCGGCGTGACGGACACCAGCTTGAAGGGGCAACAGTGCGGCCCTGCCGATGTAGGTCGTGACGTGGTAGATGCCGGCTTGATGAAGCGACCGTGCGGTGATGCCAGTATGCCTGCTCCGTGTAATCCGTGGGGCGGCGATGTTGGTGATGATTTGTCCTTCGCGATGCCGGACTCTTGTTCGGCTTGCCGAGATGATGATCCGAAGAAGTTGAGCTCGGCTCAACAAAGTGACGATGTGTCTAGCACAGGTCGGCAGCCATGGAGCAATATTGTCGGACTGGTTTGACACCAGCAATGATGTTGAAGATCATGTTCAAAAGATCTTAAAGTTAGTGGGATGTTTTCGGGAACAATACACAATATCCCATACAAAACTTCCTTCAAAAAGGATGTCCGAAATCCCGTTCATAAAAAAGATGAATTCGGGTCGGATTCGTTCTCGCGCAGAAAACTGATCCGAAAAGTGATGCACTAATCGGAAGGTTCCCGGAGTTTGGACGGTCGGATCGAGCTGAAATTTGGAGGGGTGGTAGATATAGTAATTCCACAGCCGATCAACGGTTGGATCTTCCAAAGGACGCCCGAGCTAGAAGCTGGACACCACGCCCTAAACTCGTCCAGATTCCCGTCCAGATTTGACAGGGCTCCGGTATATTATGGATTGACGGAGATTCCTCCATCGGAACTCGACGAAATTTTCCAGGGTTGTTGTAGACTCAATTCCGCACAATTCCACCAAAGCAATCGTCAAAACGATACTCAAGGAGGTGGTGGCAGCAGATACGAGTTCGCTGTCCAGAAAAACAGCACGGTCGCTTGAGGGCAATGTTGACGTTGTGCCCCCGAGCTTCATGGATGATTCCTCCGTGATCTTGATAGAGATCAGAGTTGATGTTTGATGAAGGCCCTCGTCCGAACATGGTGATCCGAACACGGGGCGCAATTCTTCGTCGAACCAAGGTGACCAGTCGAGCTGGTGACGAAGATGCCGAAGTCGTAGTTGATCTGCAGGCGAGCCATCGATCCTTTTGCCGATCACACAGCGGAACTCTCAATGAAAGCACCAATGTCGGTGTCAAAACCGGCGGATCTCGGGTAGGGGGTCCCGAACTGTGCGTCAAGGTCGGATGGTAACAGGAGACAAGGGACACTTTATTTTACCCAGGTTCGGGCCCTCTCGATGGAGGTAAAACCCTACTCCTGCTAGATTAATATTGATGATATGGGTAGTACAAGAGTAGATCTACCACGAGATCCAGGAGGGTAAACCCTAGAATCTAGCCTATGGGTATGATGATGGTTATGATGTGTTCGTCCTACGGACTACAACCCTCCGGTTTATATAGGCACCGGACAGGGTTAGGGTTACACAGAGTCGGTTACATTGGTAGGAGATCTTGAATATCCGCACATCTAGCTTGCCTTCCACGCCAAGAAAAGATCCTTCCGGACACGGGACGAAGTCTTCAACTTTATATCTTCATAGTCCTGGAGTCCGGCTGAAGGTATAGTTCGGCTATCCGAACACCCCCTAATCCAGGACTCCCTCAACTGTACTATGTTGGACAGAATTTTACGTTTGACTTGGTGATTGTAACTAGACTTATAATCTAAGATTTTGTCATCATTGATGATATGAAGACTTATAATGTGATAACATATGTAAAAGTTGGGGTCTTGTGCGTAGGAGCGCCACTAAATTATATATTCTATGTGTTGAGACCATGGTTTGTTGTGACTGGGATATATGCTTGATGACAAGTGTGGGTACTTCGAGTTCGGAACCGTTTGCTCAAGCTATACCGGTATATGCAATGAAATGAGATGAGCATGTAGGCATGTAGGGTACCATTATATGTGTTGAACACTAATGAGTGTATGGTGTTAACCGAGTCTTGGTATATTGATATGAGTACTATTTATTATTCCTTTATGAACTTGCTGAGTCTTTGTACTCATCCTTGTTGCTTATATGTTTTAGGTAAATCCTGAGGACGACATGCATGGGAGTCTTGGGAGTAGCATCCTCCTCGCCGCACGGGCCTCCTCCTCGCTGCATGGGCCTCCTCCTTGCTGGAGTGACGCCCCTCGCCGGAGCAGCGCCGGCCAAGCCCATCGGCCACCAGGTGCATCCTTGGATCAGTTTCTCACAGGCAGCATGTTGTTCCTACTCCTCTACCTACTACAACAGCACAATGTTCTTATGTATTGCAATAGAGTAGGAGTATTTGCTAGAGTAGCTAGGACGTACAATTATGGTTAATTGCTTTATGTATACATGCACGGATCTGTCATAACTTTACACTAATTTAAGATTGTCTTCATCTGAAGTGCTGGCTCCTACAGCATTGCATTTCACCAAGTGAAATGCTACATTTCTACTCCTAACTCATTCTCTCTTTCTTAGTGTTTTTGTTATGCAGGTTGGAAGAAAAGAAGAAGATCCAGAGAAGATCTTAGTAATAAGATAGTTTTGACTTTGTGAAACTTGCTACCTATGGATAAAACTGTGTAATATTGATGAAACTATGTATATGTATGGATGAAACTTGCTACTATTGGTAATATGTGTTGGATATATATGTGTTCATGACTATTGGTAATATGTGTTGGATATGCTATATTGGTCATATGTATGTGTGTGTGTGTGTGATTTTCTGTGAAAATGAATTGATATAAGAAAAAGCAGAATTAAATGGGGCAATATAGGCTCTTTGCCATCTGCCAGCAGCCGCGGACGGCAAAGGCCTGCCGTGTAGTGACGTCCAGCTGACATCATTCGGCGGACGGCAAAGGCCTGCCAAAATTTGCCGTCAGTGGCGGACGGTAAAGGCCTACCGTTAACCACCTAACGGAGTAACAACGCATTTATTGCCATCTGCATTCTTTGCCGTCCGCTGCTGATGGCAAAGGCCCCTTTGCCGTCAGCCGCCCGAAGCAGACGGCAAAGTAGCTCTTTGCCGTACCTTACTTTGCCGTGGCCTTTTGCCATCCGCGGCAGACGGCAAAGACCTTTGTCGTCCGCCGTTCATGCCTTTGCCGTCTGCCGTGGCAGATGGCAAAGTAGCTGATTCCTTTAGTGAAATAACCTATCTAGCTTATGTTAAGATGTGGTTTTATCTTTTAATTAGTGTTTGTGCCAAGTAGAACCTTTGGGAAGACTTGGGTGAAGTCTTTATGATCATGCTGTAAAACATACAGAAACTTTAGCGCTCACGAGATTAGCTTCAACCTTTTACTGGAGAGTGCTATTGCCGAGGAAACTGATCCACGAGCACCTATGGGGACCGAGCCCCTTTCGGTTCGGCGGGGGGTGGAGGTCGCACGAAGAGCAGATCGAGGCGGAGCACATGAGCAGTTTACCCAGGTTCGGGCCGCATGGATCGTGTAATACACTACTCCTGCATTGTGGTTTGTATTGAGTTCTTGCTCGGGAGCGCTGAGTGCTACAGTACACACCAGTAGCTAACGAGACCGAGCGTGAGTGTTCTTCTGTTCCTCCTCCCCCTCTACGTTGCGCATGGGCCTCCTTTTATATGCTCAAGGGGTCACCGACAGGTGGCAACGTAGACAAGGGTAAAAATGGAAAGGTGTTGCGGTAGGTACAGCTACCTGTACAGTGTATCATACCTAACCCTGACAGCAGGGGACAAGGGCATTAAATGCCCATCTGCGTCGCCCAAACAGTGCAGAAAAGGGACCGTCAGGGACGCCACCGTTCGCCACGATGGCAATCTTGTCAGCGCCGCTCGCCACCGCGTACCGATGGCTGCACAGCCTCCCGCCACGTACGCGTGGAAGGGTTCCAGAGCGACACGTTGGTGGATGTACTGGAGCGTGTGCACGGAGTGGTAGCCTGCCGCGGCAAATGCCTTGCCGCGGTCGTTGTCTTGTCGCGTTCGGAGGCTTGTTGCTCACCGGGCCTCGCCGGGACGTGTGGCGCGTCGCGGCAAGTTCCTTGAGATGCCTTGGTTGGCCTTCCCGGCAAGCTCCTCTTGCCGGGGTCTTGTGCCTTGAGTGGCCTTCCTGGCAAGCTCCTCTTGCCGGGGCCTTGTCTCCTTGGCTTGAATACTTTGTTCTTGAATGGCTCCAAAGGAACCACAGAGGACCTTGGCGGTCACCTGGCAAGCCTTGCCGCGGCATGCTGCGACTGCCCGTGCACAAGTTCGGGATACTAGGGTACCCCTACTATAGTACACCGAGAGGAGCCCCCGGGCCTGGGCCATACACGATGCCAAGCGTTGTTGGGCCAGGCCCAAAACAGGGCACGGGCACGCGCGACCTGGGTGACACCGTATCTTTCTCCATATCCACCGCTCCCTCCCCGAACGGCACGCGTTGATTGCGGTGTCGTGGGAGAGATCGTGGGTGGTTTCTTTATTCGGAAAGGCGGAACGTCCGCCCCCTCCCTCCTTTTAAGTAGGGGAAACAGGGACGGTTCGCCTATCCGCCCGTTGCTATTCCATCCTCGAAAATCTCCGCCACTCCCCTTCTTCCCAAAGCCGAAAGAGAGCAGCGCTCCGCCCCCCATCGCCACCAGCACCACCAACGCCGTCGACCTCCCTCACCACTTCCGCCATGGCTCCGAAAGCCGATAAGGGGAAGGTTGTGAAGTCGGACGAGGCGCAGCGGCTCGCGGCGCTGTGGAAGGAGCGGGCAATCTCCCCCCCCCCCGCCCAAGCTTACCGCAAGGGATCTAAGGGAGTACTACTACCTCTTCTGGTCGACGGAGACGCGGGCGCACCCGCGCACGAAGGTACTTCCAGCCGCCGCTTGGAAAATGGATCCAACTGGATACCCCTTCTTCGCCTTGTTCTTCTACTGCGGGCTCTGCCCGCCTTTCTCTGAGTTTTTCTGTGATATTATGAACACCTATGGGCTCCGCCTCCTTGACTTCACCCCCAATGTTGTCCTGACCATGGCAGTTTTCGCACATCTTTGCGAAAACTTTGTCGGAGTCCATCTAAATGTAGCTCTTTTTCGCCACTTCTTTACGCCCCGGGTTGAGAAAGGAGAGCCTTTATCCGGCGGAATCGCCTGGATCTCAAAAGCCGGCAAGAAGGACGCTTATCTGGAGGGAGAGTTCCGCAGCAAGTGGGAGGAATAGAGAGCAGACTAGTGCTGGATTGTCGAGGAGGACCCGCAGCCGTTTACCGCCCGGCGCCAAACTCCAGTAGTGCGCGGCAGCGATTGGAGCAACGTGGCCCCGGAAGACGACGGGCTGAAGATTGCCGTCGCCCGGATCCAACGCCTCAGGCTTGCCGGGCTCACTGTAGGCGCAGTTGGCGCAGATTTCCTTCGCCGCCGCATCGCTCCCCTGCAGGAGAGGGGGAGACCCGCCTAGGAATTCAAGAATGCGGCGGACATCATGAGGTTGCGTCCGGGCCTCAACTTCAACTTCACTGTTCTGGAGCTTAACGCGATGCTCCAGGAGCTGTTCAAGTACGACCCTCAGCATCCCGAAGTGTTCAGGTTGCCGAGGGGCGTTGTTCCGCTGTGCAACAACTCCGCGCTTGACTGCATCCGTGCAATGATGCCGCTGTGCAACTCGCACGGAATTGACCCAGCTTGGCTAGAGCCTGCAGACGACGTCGTGCAGGCGTTCTTCGATGGCTTGGTAGAGGTGTCGATCCGCTCCGACGAGCAGAAAGGCCTCACCCGGGACACCACCGATGAGGAGATCAAGCGCATCGCCACTAGGCTGGAAGAGGCGGCGGCAGCCGCAGCCGCGGGCGAGTTTGGATTCACCGTGGAGGAGGCAGAGGCAGCGGAGGCGGCAAGCCTTGCCGAGCGAGAGGGGCTCGCCAGCGAGCAAGAGCCTGCCGGGCATGACGTCGGGTCGGGCGAGCCCGCCGAGGATACGGGCGGCTCGTTGGAGATCGACTCCTCTTCCTCTTCATCTTCGGGCAGCTTGCCGCAAGCAGAGCCCCCGGCTCCACCAAGAAGGCGTCTCCGCAAGGCCGGGGATGGGGCGGAGCGGTAGACGAGTCGACAGCCGCCGCGCCGCGTGACACGCTCCACCGCGGCAAGTTCTGTTGTCGCGGAAGCACCTCACACTGCTGCGGCAACTGGAGCGGGGTCTTCCCAGACCGCCGCTTCTGCTCCTGCCGCTTCTCATGCCGCGGCGGCAGCTGGAGCGGGGTCATCTCAGACCACCGTCACTGCTCCCGCCAAGTGGCCAAGGGAACCTACTCCTCCGCCTCCTCGCGCCGGAGGTGATCCAGGCTTTGACTTCTCCGCGCTCAGCTCCGATGAGGAGGAAGAAGAGTAAGATTCTTGTTGTACTTGTATTTCTTCAATTCTTGCTATTTTATCTTGTATCTCATTTGCTTTACTCTGAACTTATTCCTTTTTAGTACTCTAGCCCAGAGGGCGGCAAAGACAGCCAAGGTCCCGTTGATTATCATCGAGGACGAACCCACCGCGACAGCAGGGGGTGCGTCCGAGACAACCTTGCCGAACCCGGAAACTGTTCTTCAGAGCAGCTCCCAGCGCAGCCCCCAGCGTAAGTATATGGTTTGCTTCCCGCTGTTAGGCGCACATGGATACTCTTTGTTTGCTGGTATCTGACTGCTGGTTTGTGTAGGAGCAGAGCAGCCCCACCAGGAGCGTCCGGAGACCGTCCCTGACATGCCATCTCCTTCAACTACACCGCCGAGGGAGAGTTCTCCAGCAAGGGAGAATCCTCCGACAAGGGAGAGCTCTCCGGCAAGGGACAGCACCAGCGGCCCTCCGGCGGCGGAGACCACAACTGCAGAGCCCGGTACAGGTAAACCTCTTGCTTCGAAACTTCCCTTGGGTTCTTCTTTGTTTGATCTTCTTTTTGGATATTTGCTTGACTTTTCTTCCTTTTTCGGCCGTCAGACCCATCTGCTGCGGAGCCGATGGAGATCGAGGTTGTTGTTGACGATGCCGCTGCCACCGAAGAAGCGGCCGGCACTAATGATCCCGCCAGCGAAGAGGCCGCCAAGGCTACCGCCGCAGCAGCTGGCGAGGAGTCTGGCGATCGCACTGACGACCCTGAGGCCGCAGGAGCGCCAGGCGCTACGCCGACCGCCGACCCTTCCGCCGCTGCCACAGCGCCAGGCTCCGAAGAGCCCCAGCCAGGCGTCTACTTGAAGGCCGGCGATGGCGTCTTCATCAACCTCCCCTGGGCGTCAAGGTCCAGGGCGCCGGTCGAAGGAGAAAGCTTCGACGTAGAGGTGCTCGCCTCCGCTGGGCTGACGCTGGTTGACGCGCCAAGCAGCAGCAGCGGCGGCGAGCCCGAGGAGGAGCGGCTGCTGCGGAAGCTGTTGTCGCTCTACCGCGCCCGACAAGCCAAGCTGGAATCCCGTGAAGCGCTTGCCGCGAAGGCGGGAGCAGACATTGAGAAGCGCGCGGAGGAGCTCCGAGGTATCAACCAGGCAGCTCTCCGGTCCCTGGCGGAGGAGCGGGAGCAGCTCTCCGAGGAGCAGAAGGCCTTCCTCCTCGAGAAGGCTGACGTCGAAGAGCAGCAGCGGGTTGCCGCTGAGAAGCTGTCTGCGCAGGAGGGCGAGCTGGCGCAGCGGAAGGTCAACCTTGATAGCCACGAGGAGGAGCTTGCCGCGCGCGAGCGAACACTCGGCGGAGCTATCAAGCAAGCGGAGGACGCTGCTGCAGCTGTCGAGGCCGCCAAGAAGGAGCTTGAGACGAAGGTGGCGCAGCTGGAGGCCGATCTCAAGGCGAGCGGCGAGGAGCTTGCCGCGCTCAAGCGTGAGCGGGAGAAGGATGCCTACAGCCACTCAGAGCTGCAGGCCCGCCTAGCTGAGAAGGACAAGGAGCTCAGCGTCGCCAAGGAATCCAACGCAGATCTTGAGTTGAAGCTGACCTCTTTGACCAAGACGCTGGACGGCGCCAGGGAGCGGGAGGTGGCCTTAAAGGAGGAGATCAAGGCCGACAAGGCGCTGCTGGAGAGTGTTGCTGTCACCCAGAACACTTTTAGGGAGACCGTGGAGCACTGGACGGAGAGTCTTGTGAATGCTGCCGCAGACATCGACAGGGAGATGGCGCAGCTGGGGATGGAGGATCTCGGGTATCCCTCCGATGAGAACCTCCAATCTAGCGCCAAGCTCACCTTGTTCTTCAAAGGCGTGGCGACGGCCCTCCAGCGACTCCGGGAGAGGATCCCAAAGCAGCTGGCCGACGAGTCACGCAAGATCTGTGCGGGAGCTCTTCAAAAGGTGTTGGTGAAGGTGGCCTTCCGCAACCCGGGCCTCAACCTCACCAACGTCCTCAAGACCCTGCTGCCGGAAGCTGATCTGGAGGCGCTCAAGGCCCTTGTCGCACCCATTGTGGACAAGGTGAGCGGGATCAAGAGGGTTGAGGGCGATCGTGTAGACTAGGCCGCCCGTCTTCTTCTTTTCTTGTCGCTGCTGGTCATGTTATGAAAACAATCTATTAGAGCTGCGACAAGCTATCTTGTAATATAACTCTATTTTGGGTAGTGATTGCAATGTCATTTCCTTTACTTGATTCCTTCCTTTGTATGTTTTTGCCCTACGCTTTTAGGAAACTTGCCGGCGCAGGCACCTTAGCCGCGAGCGCTGAGTGCGGGACGTCAGCAGCCTGCTGGCGGTGCTGTTACCGACAAGAAACCTTGCCGCCACTAGTCGCAGCTCACTTAAGTTTGTTGAGCGGACTCGAAACAAAGTAAGGGCGCGACTCTAGTCGCAGCACACTTAAGTTGTTGAGCGGACTCGAAACAAAGTAAGGGCGCGACTAGCCACGAGCTGGTTCCTCCGCGCACAGGTTTTCCATACAAAGCATGGTCGTTCAAGGAAGATAACTTAAAATTTTTAAAAATCTGATTGCTCAAACTTTGGCAACTTAGCTTTTCTGTTATTTGCTTTCCGGCAAGGCGAAACTTTCTTGAACGACGCCTGGTCCATACTATTATCTTCTCCTTCCCGCCCCCCCCCCCCACCCGGCAAACTTGTGGGCGAGGGAACCTTCCTTTCGTTGAGATAAAAGAAAGAAGAGAAAATAAAGATATGGAGCCTTATGGCTCGTTATTGCTTACCGGGGGTTGGCGCTGCACAAAGTGTCAGATAACTCATGCAAAAAATAAAAAGCATGAAATTGACAAGATGTGTGGAGCACATGAGCTTTATTTATGCACAGGGTCTGCGCTTGGCTTTGTACAAAGGATTACATGCAACAGCGGCAAGACTTGTACAAAAGGTGGTTGCCGGAACAGGGTCCGGCAACCGCGCCTTACGGGTAAAACTTACGAAGATGCTCAATGTTCCAGGAGTTGCTCACCGGAATGCCATCTTCGGTCTCAAGGCGGACAGCGCCAGGCCTAGTGACTCGTTTCACCCAGTAAGGGCCTTCCCACTTCGGCGTCAACTTGTTGGAATTCTTGGCGGACTGAACGCGCCGAAGAACAAGGTCGCCTTCCTCGAGACTTCTGGCGTTAACTTTGCGGCTATGGTAGCGGCGCAAAGCTTGCTGGTAGCGAGCATCTCGTATAGCAGCCTGAAGACCGTCTTCCTCAAGGAGCAGCGCGTCATCTTGTCGCAGCTGCTCTTGCTCAAGCTCATCATAAGCGAGCACTCGAGGTGACCCGTATACGAGTTCCGTGGGGAGAACTGCCTCTGCTCCATAGACTAGAGTGAAAGGTGTCTGGCCAGTGGCTCGATTTGGCGTCGTCCTGATCGACCAAAGAACCACCGGCAGCTCCTCAATCCAGTTTCTTCCGCAATTGTGCAGCCTGTCGAAAGTCCTGGTCTTGAGCCCACGCAGCACTTCAGCATTTGCCCTCTCCGCTTGACCGTTGCTTCTGGGGTGAGCAACAGAAGCGAAGCAGACCTTGGCGCCAAGATCTTGGACGTACTGCATGAAGGTGCGGCTCCTGAATTGCGTACCGTTGTCGGTGATGATCCTGTTAGGGATCCCGAAGCGGCAAACAATCGACCTGAAGAACTTGACTGCTGACTGTGCTGTCACCTTCCTCACTGCTTCCACTTCCGGCCACTTTGTGAACTTGTCGATTGCAACGTACAAGTACTCAAAGCCCCCGACTGCTCGGGGGAAGGGGCCTAGGATGTCGAGCCCCCAGACCGAAAATGGCCAGGATAAAGGGATCGTCTGGAGAGATTGAGCTAGCTGGTGTATCTGCTTGGAATGGAACTGGCACGCTTCACACTAAGTTACTTGTGCAGTTGCATCCTGGAGGGCTGTCGGCAAAAAGAAACCTTGCCGGAATGCTTTGCCGGCAAGTGCTCTTGCGCCAATGTGGTGACCACATATGCCTCCATGTATCTCTGCCAACAGCTTTTGTCCGTCTTCCCGGTGAATACACTTCAATTTCACACCGTTGAGTCTTCTTTTGTACAGTGTGTTGTCGACAAACTGGTACATACTTGACTGCCGGGCTACTCTTTCCGCTTCTTCTTGCTCTTCGGGAAGTTCTCCTATCTGAAGGAAACGGACAATCTGTTGTGCCCATGCTGGAGCTTGCGGCTCGACAACAAGGACTAAAGGCACGTTCGCTGCTGCGGGAACATCCGCTTCTACGGCGAGAACATGCGGCTCAGCCGGAGCTTGATGTTCCCCGGCAAGCTTGCCGGAGCAAAACTTGTCGGGAGCGTCTCCTTCAATGTGACAAACCCTGGGGCTTGCCGGAGTAGACTGCTCCCCAGCACTCTTGGTGTTGATCTTGGGGACCTTCTTGGCGGCGGTTTCGGGAAGCTCTGCCGGAAAATAGTCACCAGAAATCAACTTCCTCTTCTTGCTCTGTCCAGTTGATGGCGTTATAGACGGTTGAGTCAGCTTGAGCACAAAGATCCCTGGTTCCACAGGTAACTTAAGTGCTGTGCACTTTGACAGGCCATCGGCAATGTCGTTCTGAGCTCTTGGAACACGTTCCATCTGTAGGCCGAGAAAGCGCTCTTCTAGCTTTCTCACTTCATCAACGTAGGCTTCCATCAACGGACTCTGATAACTCTTATTCACTTGGCGGACGACAAGCTGCGAGTCACCCCTGACAATGAGCTTCTTGATCCCAAGGTCTGCCGCGATCCTGAGACCGGCAAGCAAACCTTCATACTCTGCAGTATTCTTTGTTGCTTGCTCCTTGGGAAAGTGCATCTGGACGATGTACTTGAGGTGCTCTCCGGTGGGTGCGACAAGCAGCACGCCAGCATCGGCGCCTTGCAGCGAGAAGGCACCATCAAAGTACATCAGCCACTCTTTGCTTGCTTCCTTGACGGGGATGCTCGTTTCTGGAATTTCTTCATCTGGTGTTGGCGTCCACTCTGCTATGAATTCTGCCAATGCTCTGCTTTGGGTAGTTGAAGTGCTCTCAAACTTGAGGCCAAAGCTTGACAGTTCCAATGCCCACTCAACAATCCTGCATGTTGCTTCTGGATTCTGCAGTATACTCTTCAGCGGAAAACGAGTGACAACTGTGATCTCATGTGCTTGGAAGTAATGGCGCATCTTTCTCGAGGCCATGAGAAGGCCGAAAAGCAATTTCTGCACACCAGAGTACCTTGACCTAGCCCCCTGCAGAAGGGAACTGACAAAGTAAATTGGGCGCTGCACCATTCTCTTTTGTATCTCCTCACGCGCTTGCGCAGATCCATCTTTGTCGGGACTAGAGCTTGTCGGGGAAGCCCCCTGCTTGTCGCTGGATGCGCCTGCCGGGGTTGCTGGCTCATCATCTGCCTCCCTCTCCGCTACTAACGCAGCACTAACCACTTGATTGGTTGCCGCCAGATACAGCAGCAACTTCTCTTGTGGCTTAGGTGCGACAAGTATTGGAGTGGAGGATAGGTATCTCTTCAAGTCTTGCAGCGCAGCCTCCGCTTCCGGAGTCCATTTCATTGGACCTGCCTTTTTCAATATTTTGAAAAACGGCAGGGCGCGCTCAGCAGACTTAGAGATAAACCTACTGAGAGCTGCCACGCAACCGGCAAGTCTTCGTACATCCTTGACGCGGTTTGGTGCTTCAATCTGCTCAATGGCCTTGATCTTGTCGGGATTGGCTTCAATTCCCCGCTGAGACACGAAGAACCCGAGAAGCTTGCCGGAAGGGACTCCAAACACACACTTCTCGGGGTTGAGCTTGAGGCTGATCTTGCGCAGATTTGCAAAAGTCTCTTCTAAATCTTGAATCTGAGTTGCCTTGTCCTTGCTCTTGACCACTATGTCATCCATGTAGGCTTCCACATTTCTGTGTATTTGTGGCTCAAAAGCGGTATGGACTACTCTTGCGAATGTTGAACCAGCATTCTTTAAACCGAAAGGCATCCAAACACACACCTCTGCCATGAAGATCTGATGGTATCCTGAGTATGCGTCAAGAAATGAAAGCAAGTCACATCCGGCCATGGAGTCAACAATCTGGTCAATGCGCGGCAAGGGAAATGGGTCTTTGGGACAAGCTTTGTTAACATCGGTAAAGTCGATACAAAGCCTCCATTTCCTGTTTGCCTTGCGCACGACTACAGGATTGGCCAACCACGTAGGATGGAGCACTCCTCTGACAAGGCCTGCCGCTTCCAACTTCGTTATCTCTTCTGCGATGAATTCTTGGCGCTCCACTGCTTGCTTCCTGACTTTCTGTTTGACGGGCCGCGCATGAGGACAGACGGCAAGGTGGTGCTCAATTACTTTCCTGGGAACACCGGGGATGTCAGATGGTTGCCACGCAAACACGTCGACGTTCGCATGCAGGAAAGCAATGAGCGCGCTTTCCTATTTAGGGTCGAGAGTGGCACTGATGGTGAAGGTACCACCAGTGCCGTCCTCCTTGGCGGACACCTTCTTGGTCTCTGGCAGAGCTGCCATTGTCTTCTTACATTTGCCGGCGGAGCTCGATGGTGCGTCCTCGACGGTAGCGCAGCACTCTGAAGAGGTGCGCTTGCCGGAGTGGGCATCAGAACTCTTGCCGGACTTGGTCTTCTTCTTCCCCCCGGGAGCTTCAGCGGCAATTGACTTGCGATCCGTTGCGGCTGCCGCTTCCTGGTAAATCTTGTCGGCATAGATAAGAGCATCCTTCCTGTCTCCAGGGACAGAGATGACACTTATCGGGCCTGGCATCTTCAGCATGTTATATGCATAGTGAGAGGCCGCCATGAACTTGGTGAGCGCTGGACGGCCGAGAATCCCATTGTAAGGCAATGGGAAATCGGCAACGTCAAAAGTGACCCTCTCTGTCCTGAAGTTCAACTCGCTACCAAATGTCACCGGCAACGTGATCTTCCCCTTTGGCTTGCTCCTTCCCGGGTTGATTCCTTGGAATGTGCCGGTCTCTTCGAGCTCGCTGTCAGGGACCTGGAGTTTCCTGAGCACAGCGGAGGAGATCAGGTTCAAGCCGGCCCCGCCGTCAACTAGCATCTTAGTGACCTTGAGGTTGCGGATAGTTGGTGAAACCAACATCGGCAAGCACCCGACCGCAGTTGTGCGATCAGGGTGGTCCTCAATATCAAAGATGATAGGCGTGTTGGACCATTTCAGAAGCTTGCGTGACTCGACGGGTGGTTCTGCCGCGTTGACTTCCCGCACCCACTGCTTGATTTGGCGGTGTGAAGTATGCAGACAAGCACCGCCGTCGATGGACAAGACCTCTGTGGCTTTCTGGAACTCCTGCTCACTGGTCCCGACATCATCCATGTCTTGGTCGTCGTCGTCATCTTCATCCTTGTTGCGGCCGCGGGGAGGTCTGTCTCCTTGCCGCTGCTTGGCCTTGCCGCGGCGTCCTCCCCGGCCAGGGCGCTTCATGCCGGATCCTCCAGCACCTCCTTGGGCTTTCTCCTTGTCGCATCGCTCGTATTCGGCCTTTTGCAGCTCGACAAGCTGCTCGACCTTCTTGCAGCTCTGGAGATCATGGCCCTTGGTGCGGTGGATCTTGCAGTACTGTTTGTTGGTGCCATCCTGCTTGTCGGCGACCGCCACAGCCTGGCAGTTGGAGCATGCGGCAACCTCCTTGTCGGAGCTACCAGCTTTGGCTTTCTTGGCGCCACCTTCGTTGCCGGACTACTCAACAACTAGCACATCTTTGCCTTTCCTCTTCCTATGGTTCCGCCGCCGGTTTTTCTTTGCCGGGGCTGCATCCTCGCTGTCAGATCCACCTGCTCCTTTATTCTCTTCGGGGAGTTTCCTCCCTTCCTCAGCACGTGCACACTTGTCGGCCAGGGCATACAGCTCACTAACGTCTCTGATCTTGCACATCGCCATCTCCTCCCGCATCCTGCGGTTACGCACGTTCTGATGGAACGCGCTGATGACCGCGGCAGGGTGGACATCCGGGATGTTGCGTTGTACATGGCTGAATCTCTGGATGTACTTGCGCAGGGGCTCTCCTTCCTTCTGGGAGAGCAGATGAAGGTCACTCTCCTGGCCATGAGGTTTGTGGCCGCCTGTAAAGGCGCCGACAAACTGATGGCACAGCTCTGCCCAGGAAGATATGGAGTTGTCCGGCAAGTGCATGAGCCAGGACCTGACGTTGGGTTTGAGCACCAGCGGGAAGTAGTTGGCAAGGATCTTATCATCCCGCCCCTCGGCAGCTTGCACCGCGATGGTGTAGATGCTGAGGAACTCCGACAGATGCAACTTGCCGTCGTACTTCTCTGGTACGTCTGGCTTGAAATTCTTCGTGCTGGGCCACTGGACTTGCCGCAGCTCACGGGTAAACGCAGGGCAACCTACCGCGTACGGCAGGTCGCCTGGTTCCCCTGGCGCATGCATGTCGACAAAGGGCCCAGCACGCTGGTCTAATTAACGCCGCGCTTCCCTTCGGCGCTCGATGCGAGTACGAGCGTCTCTTGCAGTCGTTCATGAAGAACTTGGCGTTGATCGCGACGAGCTCGTGGATCCGATGACGCGGTGGAGTCGCTGTCGAGGTGGATGCGGTGAGGTGGCGATCTTGGCCTTCGCGGCGGCGAGTGCACGGTGGTTGCACCCCACCGGTCTTGTCGCCATCGGCCCGTGCCTGGCTGACTCGCCGCGGCTGCGATGTACTCGGCTGCCGTGGAGTGTTGCCGTTGGCAAAGCCGATGAGACTCTGAATGGTGGCCCTCCAGTCGTCGATCTTGTCCGCCATTGGAGGGTACTCTAGGAGCAGTTGAGCTCGTGCCAAAGCTTCAGCTGGAGTGGTGGGTAGCGGTGGCGAACGGTGTGAGGAGCGGGATATGCTCGGACTTCTAACTATGTTAGAAGGAGCAGTATCCCATCCAAGCGACCGTGTCTCGCTCGTGCCAGCGTGTTGGTGTGCATGCTGGTCTTGAGCATCCCGAGATCCACCAGCTCGATCTGGGTCCAGCGAGCGTATGGTACCGTGAATACCATGACGAGCTTCCTCGCCGACGCCCGTTCTTCCGCCGGCGTCTTCCCCACCAGCCGTTTGGTCCGGCGGTGGTGGGTTTGTCGCGGACGGAGCAGCCGCCTCCGAAGCCTTCTTCTTCGGTGGCATGTCGATGAAGATGATGAAGATCTAGCTCGTGTGAACGCCGGATCAGGTTCACACAACCTCGACGCCCCCTACCTGGCGCGCCAAAGATGCCGGGGAAACTGATCCACGAGCACCTATGGGGACCAAGCCCCTTTCGGTTCGGCGGGGGGCGGAGGTCGCACGAAGAGCAGATCGAGGCGGAGCACACGAGCAGTTTACCCAGGTTCGGGCCGCATGGATCGCGTAATACCCTACTCCTGCATTGTGGTTTGTATTTAGTTCTTGCTCGGGAGCGCTGAGTGCTACAGTACACACCAGCAGCTAACGAGACCGAGCGTGGGTGTTCTTCTGTTCCTCCTCCCCCTCTATGTTGCGCATGGGCCTCCTTTTATATGCTCAAGGGGTCACCGACAGGTGGCAACGTAGACAAGGGTAAAAATGGAAAGGTGTTGCGGTAGGTACAGCTACCTGTACAGTGTATCATACCTAACCCTGACAGCAGGGGACAAGGGCATTAAATGCCCATCTGCGTCGCCCAAACAGTGCAGAAAAGGGACCGTCAGGGACGCCACCGTTCGCCACGATGGCAATCTTGTCAGCGCCGCTCACCACCGCGTACCGATGGCTGCACAGCCTCCCGCCACGTACGCCTGGAAGGGTTCCAGAGCGACACGTTGATGGATGTACTGGAGCGTGGGCACGGAGTGGTAGCCTGCCGCGGCAAACGCCTTGCCGCGGTCGTTGTCTTGTCGCGTACGGAGGCTTGTTGCTCACCGGGCCTCGCCGGGACGCGTGGCGCGTCGCGGCAAGTTCCTTGAGATGCCTTGGTTGGCCTTCCCGGCAAGCTCCTCTTGTCGGGGTCTTGTGCCTTGAGTGGCCTTCCCAACAAGCTCCTCTTGCCGGGGCCTTGTCTCCTTGGCTTGAATACTTTGTTCTTGAATGGCTCCAAAGGAACCACCGAGGACCTTGGCAGTCGCCTGGCAAGCCTTGCCGCGGGATGCTGCGACTGCCCGTGCACAAGTTCGGGATACTAGGGTACCCCTACTCTAGTACACCGACAGCTATTTAGTTGATTATTTTTGCATATGATTACTAGACAAATTCCTCAGGTCCACCAATTTATTTTAGAATTTTTTTAGTTCCAGAAGTATACGTTCTATACAGATTACTACAGACTGTTCTGTTTTTGACAGATTTTGTTTTCATTGTGTTGCTTGCTTGTTCTGATGAATCTCTAGCTAGTAAAATAGTTTATAAACCATAGAGAAGTTGGAATACAGTAGGTTTAACATCAATATAAACAAATAATGAGTTCATTATAGTACCTTGAAGTGGTGTTTTATTTTCTTATACTAACGGAGCTTACGAGTTTTCTGTTAAGTTTTGTGTTGTGAAGTTTTCATGTTTTGGGTAAAGATTCGATGGACTATGGAATAAGGAGTGGCAAGAGCCTAAGTTTGGGGATGCCCAAGGCACCCCAAGGTAATATTCAAGGACAACCAAAATCCTAAGCTTGGGGATGCCCCGGAAGGCATCCCCTCTTTCGTCTTCGTTCATCGGTAAATTTACTTGGAGCTATATTTTTATTCACCACATGATATGTGTTTTGCTTGGAGCATCATTTTATTTTCTTTTGTTTTGCTTGCTGTTTGAATAAAATACCAAGATCTGAAATTTTTAAATGTTATAGAGTCTTCACATAGTTGCATAGTTATTCAACTACTCATTGATCTTCACTTATATCTTTCAGAGTAGTTTGTCATATGCTCTAGTGCTTCACTTATATCTATTAGAGCATGGAGGTGGATTTATTTTGAAGAAATATATGAACTCTCATGCTTCACTTATATTATTTTGAGAGTCTTTAGAACAACATGGTAATTTGCTTTGGTTATGAATTTAGTCCAAATATGATGGGCATCCAAGAGGGATATAATAAAAACTTTCATATAAAGTGCATTGAATAGTATGGGAAGTTTTATTCCTTATGATTGTTTTGAGATATGAAGATGGTGATATTAGATTCATGCTAGTGAGTAGTTGTGAATTTGAGGGATACTTGTGTTAAAGTTTGTGATTCCCGTAGCATGCACGTATGGTGAACCGCTATGTGATGAAGTCGGAACATGATTTATTTTTTGATTGTCTTCCTTATGAGTGGCGGTCGGGGACGAGCGATGGTATTTTCCTACCAATCTATCCCCTAGGAGCATGCACGTAATACTTTGCTTTGATAACTTGTAGATTCTTGCAATAGTTATATGAGTTCTTTATGACTAATGTTGAGTCCATGGATTATACACACTCTCATCCTTCCACCATTGCTAGCCTCTCATATACCGCACACCTTTCGTCGGTATCATACACCCACCATATACCTTCCTAAAAACAGCCACCATACCTACCTATTATGGCATTTCCATAGCCATTCCGAGATATATTGACATGCAACTTACCATCGTTCCGTTTATTAGGACACGCTTCATCATTGTCATATTGCTCTGCATGATCATGTACTTGACATTTATTTGTGGCAAAGCCACCGTTCATAATTCTTTCATACATGTCACTCATGAGTCATTGCACATCCTGATACACCGCCGGAGGCATTCATATAGATTCATATCTTGTTCTAAGAATCGAGTTGTAATTCTTGACTTGTAAGTAAATAAAAGTGTGATGATGATCATTATTAGAGCATTGTCCCAAGTGAGGAAAGGATGATGGAGACTATGATTCCCCCACAAGTCGGGATGAGACTCCGGACTAAAAAAAGAGGCATGAAAAGAGAGAGAGAAAAGACCCAAACAAAAAAATGAGAGAAAAAGAGAGAAGGGACAATGCTACTATCCTTTTACCACACTTGTGCTTCCAAATAGCACCATAATCTTCATGATAGAGAGTCTCCTATGTTGTCACTTTCATATACTAGTGGGAATTTTCATTATAGAACTTGTCTTGTATATTCCAATGATGGGCTTCCTCGAAATGCCCTAGGTCTTCGTGAGCAAGCGAGTTGGATGCGCACCCACTTAGTTTCTTTGTTGAGCTTTCATACACTTATAGCTCTAGTGCATCCGTTGCATGGCAATAACTACTCACTCACATTGATGTCTATTGATGGGCATCTCCATAGCTCGTTGATACGCCTAGTTGATGTGAGACTATCTTCTCCTTTTTGTATTCTCCACAACCACCATTCTATTCCACCTATAGTGCTATGTCCATGGCTCACGCTCATGTATTGCGTGAAGATTGAAAAAGTTTGAGAACATCAAAAGTATGAAACAATTGCTTGGCTTGTCATCGAGGTTGTGCATGATTTAAATATTTTGTGTGATGAAGATAGAGCATAGCCAGACTATATGATTTTGTAGGGATAGGTTGCTTTGGCCATGTTATTTTGAGAAGACATGATTGCTTCGTTAGTATGCTTGAAGTATTATTGTTTTCATGTCAATATTAAACTTTTGTTTTGAATCTTCTGGATGTGAATATTCTTGCCACAATAAAGAAGATTAGATTGATAAATATGTTAGGTAGCATTCCACATCAAAAATTCTGTTTTTATCATTTACCTACTCGAGGACGAGAAGGAATTATGCTTGGGGATGCTGATACGTCTCCAAAGTATCTATAATTTTTTATTGTTCCATGCTATTATATTATCTGTTTTGGATGTTTATGGGCTTTATTATACACTTTTATATTATTTTTGGGACTAACCTATTAACCCAGAGCCCAGTGCCAATTTCTTTTTTTCCCCTTGTTTCAGTGTTTCGCAGAAAAAATGAATATCAAATGGAGTCCAAACGGAATGAAACTTGTTGGAAATATGCCCTAGAGGCAATAATAAAAGCATTATTATTATATTATATTTCCTTGTTCATGATAATTGTATTTATTCGTGCTATAATTGTGTTATCCGGAAATCGTAATACATGTGTGAATAACAGACAACAACATGTCCCTAGTAAGCCTCTAGTTGACTAGCTCGTTGATCAATAGATAGTCATGGTTTCCTGACTATGGGCATTGGATGTCAATGATAACGAGATCACATCATTAGGAGAATGATGTGATGGACGAGACCCAATCCTAAACATAGCATAAGATCACATAGTTTGTTTGCTAGAGTTTTCCAATGTCAAGTATCCTTTCCTTAGACCATGAGATCGTGTAACTCCCGGATACCGTAGGAGTGCTTTGGGTGTGCCAAACGTCACAACGTAACTGGGTGACTATGAAGGTATACTACGGGTATCTCCGAAAGTGTCTGTTGGGTTGACACGGATCGAGACTGGGATTTGTGACTCTGCTTGACGGAGAGGTATCACCGGGCCCACTCGGTAATGCATCATCATAATGAGCTCAATATGATCAAAGTGTTTGATCACAGGATCATGCATTACGGTACGAGTAAAGTGACTTGCCGGTAACGAGATTGAACGAGGTATTGGGATACCGACGATCGAATCTCGAGCAAGTAAAATACCGATTGACAAAGGGAATCGTATACGGGATTAATTGAATCCTCGACATCGTGGTTCATCCGAGGAGATCATCGTGGAGCATGTGGGAGCCAACATGGGTATCCAGATCCTGCTGTTGGTTATTTCCCGAGAGCCGTCTCGGTCATGTCTGCATGTCTCACGAACCCGTAGGGTCTACACACTTAAGGTTCGGTGACGCTAGGGTTGTGAAGATATGTATATGCAGTAAACCGAATGTTGTTTGGAGTCCCGGATGAGATCCCGGACATCCCGAGGAGTTCCGGATTGGTCCAGAGGCGAAGAATTATATATAGGAAGTGCAGTTTCGGCCATCGGGAATGATCTGGGGGTCACCGGTATTGTACCGGGACCACCAGATGGGTCCCGGGGGTCCACCGGGTGGGGCCACCCATCCCGGAGGGCCCCATAGGCTGAAGTGGGAAAGGGGGGCCAGCCCTTAGTGGGCTGGTGCGCCCCCCAAGGCCCACCCCCTGCGCCTAGGGTTGGAACCCTAGGGTGGGGGGGGCCCACTTGCCTTGGGGGGCACTCCACCCCCCTTTGGCCGCCGCCCCCCTTGGGAGATCCAATCTCCCAGGGTCGGCGCCCCCCAGGGGCCTATATAAAGGGGGGAGGGGGGGCAGCCGTACCCTTGCCTTGGCGCCTCCCTCTCCCTCTCCAACACCTCCTCCTCCTCCATAGAGCTCGGCGAAGCCCTGCTGGAGTACTGCAGCTCCATCACCACCACGCCGTCGTGCTGCTGCTGGAGCCATCTTCCTCAACCTCTCCTCTCCCCTTGCTGGATCAAGAAGGAGGAGACGTTACGCTGACCGTACGTGTGTTGAACGCGGAGGTGCCGTCCGTTCGGTGCTAGGATCTCCGGTGATTTGGATCACGTCGTGTACGACTACTTCATCCCCGTTCTTTTGAACGCTTCCGCTCGCGATCTACAAAGGTATGTAGATGCATCCGATCACTCGTTGCTAGATGAACTCATAGATGGATCTTGGTGAAACCGTAGGAAAATTTTTGTTTTCTGCAACGTTCCCCAACAAAACCTTCGGGAGAGTTATTTTTGGAACGGAAGCAATCCAAAAGACTTGGGGTGTACGTAAGGGAAGCAACAAGGAAGGCATGAGGCAGGGGCGTGCCCACCCCCCGGGCGCGCCCTACACCCTCGTGGGACCCTCGTGGCTCCCCTGACGTGTTTCTTCCTCCTATATATACCAAGATACCCTAAAACCATCGGAGAACAGAATAGATCGGGTGTTCCGCCGCCACAAGCCTCTGTAGCCACCAAAAATCAACCAGGACCCTGTTCCGGCACCCTGCCGGAGGGGGAACCCTCACTGGCGGCCATCTTCATCATCCCGGCGCTCTCCATGACGAGGAGGGAGTAGTTCACTGTCGGTGTCAAAACCGGCGGATCTCGGGTAGGGGGTCCCGAACTGTGTGTCTAAGGCGGATGGTAACAGGAGGCAGGGGACACGATGTTTACCCAGGTTCGGGCCCTCTCGATGGAGGTAATACCCTACTTCCTGCTTGATTGATCTTGATGATATGAGTATGACAAGAGTTGATCTACCACGAGATCTTAGAGGCTAAACCCTAGAAGCTAGCCTATGGTATGATTGTTCCTGTCCTATGGACTAAACCCTCCGGTCTATATAGACACCGGAGGGGGCTAGGGTTACACAGAGCCGTTTACAAGGAAGGAGATCTACATATCCGTATTGCCAAGCTTGCCTTCCACGCCAAGGAGAGTCCCATTCGGACCCGAGACAAAGTCTTCAATCTTGTATCTTCATAGTCCAACAGCCTGGCCAAAGGATATAGTCCGGCTATCCGGATACCCCCTAATCCAGGACTCCCTTAGTAGCCCCTGAACCAGGCTTCAATGACGATGAGTCCGGCGCGCAGATTTGTCTTCGGCATTGCAAGGTGGGTTCCTCCTCCAAATACTCCATAGAAGATTTTGAACATAAGGATAGTGTCCGGCTCTGCAAAACAAGTTCCACATACCACCGTAGAGAGAATAATATTTTCACACATCTAATCTGCCGACCGTTTTTCATAATGTGACGTATCGCCACGGTATGGTCATGACGAACCGTTTTTCTCAACCAGCCTCGGTGCATATTGCGAGGCGGTTTCCTTGTCACGTCTTGTGTAAGCAGAGATCATGTCCCCCTTATTACGGGACTCTTATCAATATAGACGTGGGTAACCCACTCGTGCCCGTTGGTATGACTCCTTAATCTTAGGCAAGTCCCAAACGGCGACGCGGAGGATGCTTGATATTCATCCCCTTTATAAAGAGGCCAAGGCCTGTCCTTTTTTCCTCTCGTGCTGAGTCAAATCCTTCCCCCACCTCAAGTTCCAACACCCAAGGCTCAGGCCAGGCGCTTTGGACGTTCAACAATGTCCGGATCCAACCTTCAAGGTCGGTGGATGCCTTCCTCTGTCATAGAGGAAGATATCAAGAAGCTAAGAGATGCCAGGTATTTGAGCGGCGAAATCTCGCACAGGCTGCCCACCCGAGGGCAGGTCATCCCCACTCCTGAACCCGGCAAGAGTGTTGTCTTTATCTATCACTTCCTCCGAGGGCTAGGCCTCGCTCTAGATCCCTTCGTCAGGGGGCTCATGTACTATTACGGGCTGGATTTCCATGATCTGGCCCCGGATTCAGTCCTTCATATTTTGTTGTTTATCATCGTATGTGAGGCCTTTCTCTGCATTACCCCTCACTTCGGCCTGTGGCTCAAGACTTTCAATGTGGAGCCGAAGATGATCGAGGGGTGACATGCAGAGTGCGGAGGCGTCGTGATAAGCAAGAGTGCCGATGCCCCATGGCCAGAGGGTTCCTTCCCGGAGGTGTCCAGCTTATGGCAACGGGAGTGGTTTTATATCATAGCTCCCCGGGGCACCAAGTGGGTGGCCACCCCTGCCTTCCGCTCGCCCCCCCCCCCCCCCCGCCACGACTGACGTCATGAACCAATAAGGGGCTGGACTGGGGGCTAGTAAAAGAAATACTGACATTGCAGAGCCGCATCCGAGATCTCCTCGAGAGAGATCTCAGTCTAGCCATGGTAATGCAAGTCATGTTAGTTCGCCGAGTCCTGCCCTGCAAACGTCGACCCCTCCGTATGTGGGAGTCCAACCCGGAAGGACCGCGAGCTATTCGGCACTTCATCGGTATGACATTCGAGGAGATGTACAAATTGTTCTTCAAACCACAAACAATGTGTCCCGACACCACCAAGGATGCGGGTCTGAGCTGCAATCGTCCAGATACCCAAGTAAGTAGCCCCATAGCCGAACACGTTGTCTTTTTATCTATTGCAACATCATTCTGAAAAGCCGCTCCTTGACCAGGACTGGGTAACAAAGGCGAAGATGATCAGTTGTCCGGCCCCCCTCCCTGAGGCCTCACCGGATTCTGTACTAGCCAGGATGCTGGAGCTTGCGCCTTATCAAGCGTCCGCAGGGGAAGATAAAGGGGAGAATAAAGAGGCCAAAAGCGGACCTCGCTCGCTGTTCATCCAAACCGGGGGAGTTAGCGCCTCCACGAAGGTGGATAACCAGGGTGAAGAATCTGAAATTCCCTCTCCCAAAGGAAGGAAGAGGACCGCCTCTGAAGACCCGGAAACAATGGTTTCCAAACGGGGGAAGAAATCTTCGCCAGAGGATCTTGCCCCGGGGGGTACCCTTGCCGCACAGTGCCCGCAAGGGTATCAGCCCTCCACCGAGTTGTAAGTAAAAGGAGACTTAATAGTAAAAATATCCTGCTTTACCCTGAGGAAAATAACCGAAGCATTTATCGTGTAGTTCGGCTCGCGGCCCTTCTCGACAGAGTTCGTCTTTGGGGGATCTTCTTCCGGAGATGATGGAGAGCGAAACACCTCCCCATGCCATCCCGCCTCATGAGGCGGGCGACCCTGAAGTGTCGTCACGGAGGGCTTCTCCTGATCCGGTAAGGCCCAAGGGTAATCCTTTGGCCGCCTGAAGTCCTCAGTATTCGGCTCCTGAAGAGAGCAACCGGAAGAGTCCGGCACCGTCCGATGTGCGGTCGGACGCACTGAAGGGTCTGCTAGAGCAAGCGGCTATCTCAGAAGCAGATCGTACGCTGATGGGTACGGTGGTTGAGAGGATTTCATCCGCCGAAAGCGGGTTACATGAAGCTTTTATGAGCCTGCTGAAAGGCTTTGAGGTACATGAAATAGTATATGTTTTTGACAGTACCGCACACGTTAGGTGTGTCCTGTGCTGATAGTGGCCCCTGATCCTCTGGTTGCCGTCGAGAACGGCGGCAAACAGAGGATCATAGTCCCAGGTAATAATCAGGTCGCCTTCATATGCAGGTGGCTGAAGGTCCGGTGGCTAGCCGGACTAGTGAGTTTGCAGAGCTGAAACGGCAATTTGATGCGGCGGATGCTGACATCGTGCTTGTCAACAAGCGGCTTGACGAGGCATAGTGTATGTTATTTTTCCGGTGAGCAACACGTAGTAAGAGGAGCATAATGCCAATATATTTAACATGTTGTGACTGCAGATGGAGCTGCGGTCGTGGAGACCTTTCGGGCGGTACTGGCCCAAGCCAAAGAATAAGCCAGGAATAGTGATGCTGCCGCTTTAAAGGCGGACGAAGAGTTGCTGGCCGAACAGGCTGCCCATTGCCAAAGCAAGGAAAAAATGGCCAAGATGGCCGTTGATTTGAAGGATGCTGCCAACCGTTACCAGCTTCTTGAAAAGGAAAACCGAGTGAAGGTGACGGAATTGGAGAAGGCCACGGCGGCGACCAAGGACGCCCGCTCTGCAATGAGAGCGATGAAGGAGGAGCTGCGTCAAGCCGGGGATATCGCGGCTGGGAAGCCCTTTATGCTGTGGATGAAGTTCGGAGATCCTAAGTATGCTCCTCTTGATCAGCTGTGGAGTTCTGCGGATGCATATCTGGATTTAACAGCAAGTGCCGCTGATACGGCCGAATACTTCAAAGATCAAAAAGACTATGAAGTGGAGAGCTGTTTTGGGCACAATTTAATGTTCCAACGCGTCCGCTTCCTTTAAATGAGCGGATGGCCGAATAGGCCGAGCTCCACATGTTGTCTGGGCTTGCCATGAGATCAGTTTTGGATCATGTGTGGCCGGAAGGGCCAAGGTTGAACAATTATTTTAATTTGGTGCAATAGTTCCTTGGTACTGTGCCGCACATCGACGCTATAAAGAAGTTGGCGTGCATATAGGGTGCGTTGATGGCGCTTGCCCGTGCGAAGACATACTGGGCATACATGGAGGCCACCGCTATTGCAACCCAGGGTTCGGCCGTGGGCCGACTAGCTGCCGATCACTACTTTGACGAAGTCCTTGAAGGCGCTCGTTCAATAGAAGCTCAGTGCTCGAAGAATATTATGTTTTAGTGACATGTAGTGCCATTGTAAAAACAATGGTTTATTGAATTAGAAAGGTTGTGTTTAAACTTTTGCCTGAAAGTATTATGATGCCTCCTGTGCGGCCGTTTATGTATATATGTATATAACCTGAAAGTTTGCAGTCATCGGCTTTAGCCCCCACGCATATAATGCGGGGGTGTTCGCAGAAGACGCATGTTCACACTTGATCCAACGTCTTGGTCCATTAAGGAGGTGATAGCGCAGCGAACTAGGCAATCGGACTATATTGCTTTAACACTTTCACTTAGCCATAGGGGTTTGACGGTGGGGCTACTATATAGCCCCTGATGGCTCCACGCTCGTCCGAATACGGGCGGCGTACATGCCTGGCTGGGAAACGGCCCTTCGTTAATGTGGAGGAATCTCAAAGATTCCGCTAAGTCATCAAGTGGTTGAACAGTCTCGCGCTTTATCATGACAGTCTGTTTTTGGCTTTCTCTACTGAGGTGCTCGTCCGGATGAACCAGGGCATAATCGTAGTAGTTCTCCTGGTGCCACCTTAGCCGATAGAGCGGAACGTAAGGTAGCAAAACACAGGAGCCGGGCAAACCCAACATTTGACCAAAGACATGATTCGGAGCTGATGCATATAAGGCCAAACTCGCGGCGCCGAACACTCCCTAAGGTATTCGGTCTTTATAATATATACCGTGCTAAACAATGCCCTTGATAATGAACCCCGAGTGTCCAGGTACGTGCGGCATTCTGACGTGGCCAAATGACAATAACGTCAGCATCCCTCTCAGTTGTACTGAGAATCCGGAGGATGTGAACAACAAAAGATAGTAAAAAAGGTTTACGCAGGGTCTTAATCTAAAAAGAAACCTTTGAGCGGGTCCCTGTTGCACGTCTGCGCCTGTGTCTCCGTTCTGCCGTATCATGGACGGGTGTAGCACGATTGACATCTGTAAAATAGAGGAACTTAGTTAAAAGTTGTCGTGCAAAAAATTGGTTATTCTAAATAAACCATTAAAAGTCAAGATAAGTAAAATTGAGCCAAACTAGCACTGTTTACACATGGGAAGCTCCTTGTACCGTCTATATGGGTATAACCATCAAACCACTCTCAAGTATATCTAATGATGCGCCGGACTCATCTAACTGTGTCCGTGGTCTTGACGACCTGTCATCTATTCTGGTTGGTGAGGCCGTCTAGTGTTCGGCTGTTAAAGCAGCCGCACGTTCTTCTGCACGTAAGGAACGCTCAATATTTCAATTGACTATGATTGTGCCACGCGGGCCAGGCATTTTAAGCTTGAGGGAAGCGTAATGCGGTATAGCGTTGAAACGAACGAAATCCGTTCGTCCGAGTAGTGCTTGATAGCCTCTTCGGAAGAGCGATGTCGAAGTGTAACTTTTCACTTCAAAAGTTGTCGGGTGAACTGAATATGACTTCTAATATCAGAGAGCCCGTGGAGCGGGCCTCTGGGCCTCGTGTTACTCCCTTAAAGGTAGTACTACTGTGGCTGATCTTTGTCGGGTCTATCCCCATCTTTCGGACTGTGTCCTGATATATCAGATTTAGACTATTGCCGCCATCCATAAGGACTCGTGTGAGATGGTATCCGTTTATTATTGGGTCTAACATCAAGGCAGCCAATCCTTCGTGTCGGATATTTGTCAGGTGATCCCTGCAATCAAAAGTGATCGGGTGGGCCAACCAGAGGTTGGGCTTACAGGTGACGGGCACTATGGCTTGTGAGTTTCAGAGTGCATGTTTGCTTCTCTTCTTCGTCACATGGATCATATTCAGTTGACCTCTGGTGGGAATTTTTTCTGTCCCCCAGTGCTTTGCTGGTGAGGCTCATCCTCGTCTTCACTTGGTGTCTCCCTCCCTTTGTGTTCGGCGTTTAGCTTACCGGCCTGCTTGAAGACCCAACATTCTTTGTGGGTATGATTTGCAGGTTTATCGGGGGTGCCATGAATCTGACATAGTTTGTCAAGAATCTTGTTTAGGCTGGACATTCCATCTCTGTTGCCTTTGAAAGGCTTTTTCCGCTGACCTGGTCGAGGGCCCCTGAATCCGGCGTTTACTGCCGTGTTATCTGGGTTGTCTTCCTTATTCCGGTGCTTGTTTTTACTGCGTTGTGGTTTTCCATTGCGATCCCTGACTTCGGATGTGCCTGGATCGCTGGTACTACTACGGGCTAACTAGCTATCATCACCCGCGCAAAAGCGGGTCATCAGGCTTGTCAAGGCTGCCATTGTTCTCGGGTTTTCCTGGCCGAGATGTCTGGCAAGCCATTCGTCTCGAACGCTGTGTTTGAAAGCTGCTAAGGCTTCAGCGTCCGGGCAGTCGACGATTTGATTCTTCTTAGTGAGAAATCTGTTCCAAAACTTTCGGGCTGACTCTCCGGGCTGTTGAACTATATGACTTAGATCGTCTGCATCCGGAGGTCGGACATAAGTCCCTTGAAAATTAGCCCGGAAAGCATCCTCAAGCCCCTCCCAACTTCCAATTGAGTTTTCGGGGAGGCTTTTCAGCCATTGTCGAGCTGGCCCTTTAAGCTTGAGGGGCAGGTACTTGATGGCATGGAGATCATCTCCGCGAGCCATGTGCATGTGGAGGATAAAGACCTCAAAGACTCCAGGGTATGTGGTTCCGTCGTACGCCTCTCTGTTCACTGGTTTGAATCCTTCTGGGAATTCATGGTCTAGCACCTCATCGGTGAAACATAGCGGGTGTGCGGCACTCCTGTATTTTGTTGTGTTGAGGCATTCTGGCGGTTGTGGTGTTTGGTTTTGGTTGTGCGCTGGAGCGCATTTCCTTGATCCGTAAATGGATCTGGTTGCGCCGGTCTTCGGATGCGAGTCCTCATGTGTGGCGTGTGCCGACTTATGTGCGGCCTTGTTAGCCGCTCTATCGCTGCCACGAGGTGGTTGATCCGACCGGTCCGCCGTTCTATTCTTCGGTTGTGTGGGAACTAAGGCCTTGTCATAAAATTCAGGCAACATCTTGCGCTTTGGATAGCTCTTCGTGTGGTAACTACTACCATACTTTTCTTCATTGTCCAGCACTTTGTTCCATCTACTGTTGAGCACTAAGCCTTTGCTTTTGCTTCTTCATGCTCCTTGGGGTGGCAATAATCCTTCTGCGGAGGTTCTCTTGTTCCAAGTGCCTTTCCAGGACGGTGTGTGCCTCTTCGTCCGGACTATTTTCTCTTCAGAGGGAGGTTTATGAACTATATCCTCGGCGTCGCCGTTTCCGGACAGAGGTTCCATACTACGTTCGACGTTTGCTGGTTCACTGCTGTTATCGCCGTTTTTGCTGAGGCGGGATTTGGAGCGGCGCCTACACCGACACTTTGGTTGCTTCTCGAGGGGGCTATCCCTCGCTGCATCCTCCCGTTCCTCATCATCGTTTTTTTGGGTGTATCCACCATGTATATGTCGTGTGATGAAGTGGCTGTCCAGCGCCTTGTGGGTGGTGGTTCCAATTCGTCTCCTGCATCGTCGTCCATGCCGTCGATGTCTTTGGAGTCGAAGTCTAGCATGTCAGTTAAATCTTCGACAGTGGCTATCAAGTGGGTGGTGGGTGGGCAACGAATTCCTTCGTCGTCTGCATCCCATCCTAGCCGGACACACTTCAGCCAAGGTTCTCCAGACAGGGAGAGAGATCTTAACGAGTTTAGCACATCGCCGAAGGGCGAGTTTTGAAAGATATCCGCAGAGGTGAACTCCATGATCGGCGCCCAATCGGATACGATAGGCTTAGGCGCAGGCGACTCAGAGTCCGTGGCCGGAGATGAATCCAGTGGTCCGGCATCATGTCTCTCAAGAGGGGTAAGGTCAGTATCCGGCTCTATCGTCGGTGAGAGTACAACCTCAATGGCGGGGTCTATCCACCCATCCTTGGATGGCGCAATTTGCTCCGGATTAGAGACCGGAATCATTGTCGGTGCGATTCCCCGAGCACCGTCCAACGGCAGAGCTATATCATGCTCGTCGTGATCGTGCGGTGCACCTGGGAAGGGCTCGAATCCGTCGAAGATCAAGTCTCCGCGGATATTGGCGGTGTAGTTCAAGTTTCCGAACCTGACCTGGTGGCCAGGGGCATAGCTCTCGATCTGCTCCAGATGGCCAAGTGAGTTGGCCCGCAGTGCGGAGCCGCCGAATACAAAGATCTATCCGGGGAGGAAGACCTCACCCTAGCCCGCATCGTTACCGATGATCGGAGGAGCCATCAAGCCTTATGGTGACGGCACAGTGGAACTCTCAATGAAAGCACCAATGTCGGTGTCAAAACTGGCGGATCTCGGGTAGGGGGTCCCTAAATGTGCGTCTAAGGCGGATGGTAACAGGAAGCAGGGGACACGATGTTTACCCAGGTTCGGGCCCTCTCGATGGAGGTAATACCCTACTTCATGCTTGATTTATCTTGATGATATGTGTCACAGCCCAGTTCTGGCCTTGCCTGTCTTGCATTAGCCTCCGTGCATCATGTCTAAAATTTCATGAAACTTTGAAATGGGGGCTGATAAACCCTAGCACTAAAACAATTCAAATAGGTTCAACAAAGAGAATATTTTTTCAATGAACCCAAATGGCCTTAAAAAAAATGTTCACCATTCTTGGGAAATGCTGGAAACAGTAACCAGAGATATTGCACATTTTTCCATGACATTTGGATTATTGAATTAATTCATATTGTATTTGCATATGGGCATTTAAAAACTATAAAATAATTTAAATGCTCAAATAATCATAAACTTAAATGTTTGCTGTTGGATATTTTCCAAACAGTGGGCTTGAGCAAGTTTCATGATTTTTGGGATAGCATTGGTATTTTTAATAAAGCCCTAAAGATTACAGAGAAATAGAAAAACAAAAACAATTAACAGAGAGAGAGAGACCCACTTGGGTCAGTTTTACCTGGCGCTTACCTGGCCGACCCAGCTGGTCAGCCCACCTGGCGGCTCAGCCCACCACCGCCACCCTCCCTGTCATCTTCCTCCTCGGACAGTAGGACAGGGCGTGTGCCCGACGCGCGCGGCGCCACCTCCACCCTGCTCGCCTGCCTCCTCGACGGCCTGGACGGCTCCAGACGATGCCACGCGGCCCCCTCGGACCCCTCTCACTCTCTCCCCGAGCTCCTCTCCTCCCCTGCTCCCTCGCACGCAACCACCGAACGGGTTAGTCGCCGCCGTTCATCACCACCGCGGCCACCGGCCAGCACTAGACCCATGGACCAGCCCCCGAGCTCCACCGTGCCACCCTAGTCCTCTCCGTCATCTCACATGGCCGGAAGAGCTCCTACGCGCTGTCCCCGACCATTTCTTCATCGTCGACGGCCGCGGATCTCCATCGCCGACTCGCCGCCGTCCGAGCTTCCCCGAGCAAGCTGAGGCCACCGCTGCACTCCATGTGAGCTTCTGCGTCGAACCCCCCCTCTTCCCCGCGTCATTTGCTCGCCGTAGACGTCGCCCCCTTGATGACCGTAGCACGCCGCCGCCCGAGCTCGCCGTCGACATAGCTCCGGTGACCATTTGGTCACCCCGGTGAGCCCAACGTACTTGTGGCATCCCGTAAAGCATCCCTAGTGCAAGCACCCGCCCGTTTGCACGCCGCAGCAACCAACCCGTGGTCACCCGAACTCTGGCGGCCGCAACCGAGCTCGCCGCCGTCGATTCCGGCCACCTGACGCCCTCCCACTACCACCGCTGGATGCGGCAGCTCCCCAGCTACGCGTAGCACGTCTCCGCCGCCGATTTGGTCACCGGAGGACCAAATCCGAGGCCCTCCGCCGCGTTTAGCCTCGCCGGCGGCTAAACGCCGGCGAGTTGACCCCGCTGACCAGGGGGTTTGACCTTTTGACCTCGCCAGACTGACAAGTGGGCCAGGCCCCTGCTAATTTAGTTAGATGTTAATTAAACTTAATTAGCTGCAGACACTGACGTGTGGGCCACCCTTGCTGACATTTTAGTTAGGATTAAATTTACATTAATAAATAGGAATTAGTTAGAGGAGTCACTGACTGATGGGTCCCAGCCGTCAGGTTTGACCTGGGCTGGTGCCTTTGACATGCTGACGTCACCCCGACGTCATGCTGACACAGTATTACGTTTTCTGGATTTATTTTTATTCAGGAAATTTCAGAAAATCCCCCAAACTTCTAAAATTCATAGAAATTCAACCGTAACTCCAAATGAAATAATTTATATATGAAAAATTATCAGAAAAATTCAAGGAATCCATCTGTACCATTTTCATGCATGTTGGAACAACTTAAAGTTGCTGTTTAGGGCAATTCAATTAAATGGCTTTTAAGAAAGCATATGGAGTTTGAATTTGAACCTAGTGTTCAAACCAACTCCATTTAACTTGTTGCTAGTTGCATCAGGCCAATCAACAGCATATTGCCATGTCACATTCATGCATCATATTGTTGCATGGCATTGATTGTGTTTCTTCCTTGTTTGTCGGTATTGCCCCTCTCGACAGACGTGGTTTCGACGATGAGATCGATGACACCGATGAAGAACTATATTATCTTCAGAAGTGCCAGGCAAGCAAAACCCCCTTGTTCATTTCGATACAATCCCACTCTCTCGCTCCTGCTCTCTTTTACTGCATTAGGACCACAACGTTTCATCTGTTACTTGCTGCGGTAGCTGAACCCCTTTATCCTTTGCATGACCTGTCATTGCCACAGTAAATAGATGAAACCCACTAGCATGAGTAGGTGTTGTTTGAGCCCTGATGTGCCTACTCATTCATGCTTGTTTGTCATGCTTGCTACTGCTTAGAGTTGAGTCGGGTCTGATTCATCGGGAATGAATTGGAATGTGGTGAACATGTCCTACTGTTGAGAGCTAAGTGTGTGAACACGATTTGGTAAAGGTAGCGGTGAGAGGCCATGTAGGAGTACATGGTGGGTTGTCTCATTACAGCCATCCTCAGGAACTGAGTTTTGTGTTTGTGATCCATGAACAGTTACTACCACACATTCGGTTCCGGTAACTCGACCCCTCTCGACTTATTAATCAACTTGATCTCTGTCCAGGAGTTGCAACTAGTTTCTGGTGTTTGTAGGTAGTGTTAGTAGTCTACCAAGTGGCACCCGATACAGGTGGGCTTGGGACAGACTAGGCACAGTGGCACGGTGTACCAAGTGGCACCCGGTTGGTGGGCTTGGGAACCCTGCTCACATCGTTTGGGGCCGTGAGCGACACCCCGGCCGGATCTCCTTGCGGATGGAACCCGAATAGGCGATAAACCTGGACTAGAGACTTGTGTGGTTAGTCAGGTCGTGGCCGACTCCCTCGCCCGGCTTCCGCTTGAAGGTTGCCGAGGTACATGACGTGTATAGGGCGATAAGTGGCGAGAGCGTGTGTGAAGAAGTACACCCCTGCAGGGTTATCATTATCTATTCGAATAGCCGGATTCCTCGGATATGGAAACTTGGACCCCTTGCATAGTTCATAGACAAGTGAAAGTGGATACTCTAAAATGCGCAAGATAAGCGTGAGTGCTATGGGTGGCGTCCCCGTAGGGAGACGGGAGCGGATCCATAGTGGTGTATTGATATGGTGAATATGTCGACTCGTGTGCGCCACCTCAAAAGAGTTACTTGCAATCGTAGTTTAGGATAGCCACCGAGTCAAAGCTGGCTTGCTGCAGTTAAACCCCACTACCCCCTTTGTTGATACCGATGCATATGTAGATAGTTCTGATGTAAGTCTTGCTGAGTACATTTGTACTCATGTTTGCCTATTTTATGTTTTGCAGAGAGACTTCAGTCTCACTAGTAGTTTCGCTTGGACTTTGACGTTTAGCTTGATACCTCAGCTACGATCTTGTGCCCTCGGCAGGATCTGGTAGATAGTCAGGCTTCTCAGCCTTTTTCATTTGTAGATGTCTGTACTCAGACATGTTAAGCTTCCGCATGTGTTTGACATGTATGCTCTGAATGTTGGGTCATGAGACCCATGTTTGTAATATCTCGCTCCTCGGAGCCTAATGAATAAATACTTTGAGTCGTAGAGTTATGTTGTGATGCCATGTTGTATCTACTCATATCGGGCATATTGTGTGTATGATTGAAATGCTTGGTATGAGTGGGATCCGACTATCTAGTTGTTTATCCTTGGCAGCCTATCATATGGGGAAATGTAGTCTAGTGCTTCTGAGCGATAGTAGTCCGCTACAGCCCGGTTCACCGGAGTCCTGCTAGCCCAGCACTACTGCTCGGAACACTTGACTGGCCGGCATGTGATTCACTTCGCTCCTGTGTCTGTCCCTTCGGGGAAATGTCACGCGGTGACATCCGGAGTCCTGCCTAGCCTGCTACAGCCCGGGTTACCGGAGTCCTGTTAGCCCAGTGCTACAGCCCTGATTTATACGTTGTTGACCGACATGCTCGATGTGATTCATGTATGTCTGTCCTCATGGGTTAGTGCCGCCTTGGGTTCACGACTAGCCATGTCGGCCCGGGTTCTCTGTCATATGGATGCTAGCAACACTATCATATACGTGAGCCAAAAGGCGCAAACGGTCCCGGGCCAGGTAAGGTGGCACCCGTGGGAGTACCGTGCGTGAGGCCGCAAAGTGATATGATGTGTTACATGCTGGATCGATGTGGCTTAGGATCGGGGTCCTGACAATATGAGTATTACAAGAGTTGATCTACCACGAGATCATAGAGCCTAAACCCTAGAAGCTAGTCTATGGTATGATTGTTCCTGTCCTATGGACTAAACCCTCCGATTTATATAGACACCTGAGGGGGCTAGGGTGACACAGAGCCGGTTACAAGGAAGGAGATCTACATATCCGTATTGCCAAGCTTGCCTTCCACGCCAAGGAGAGTCCCATCCGGACACGAGACGAAGTCTTCAATCTTGTATCTTCATAGTCCAACAGTCCGGCCAAAGGATATAGTCCGGCTGTCTGGATACCCCCTAATCCAGGACTCCCTCATTCACCCTCGGGGCTGAGGGTATGTACGAGTAGCTATGTGTTTGATCTCTCTCTCTCTCTCTCTCTCTCTCTCTCTCTCGTGTTCTTGAGGTGATATGATCTTGATGTATCGCGAGCTTTGCTATTATAGTTGGATCTTATGATGTTTGTCCCCCTCTACTCTCTTGTATTGGATTGAGTTTTCCCTTTGAATTAATCTTATCGGATTGAGTCTTTAATGATTTGAGAACACTTGATGTACATCTTGCCGTGCGTATCTGTGGTGACAATGGGATATCACGTGATTCACTTGATGTATGTTTTGGTGATCAACTTGCGGGTTCTGCCTATGAACCTATGCATAGGGGTTGGCACACGTTTTCGTCTTGACTCTCCGGTAGAAACTTTGGGTCACTCTTTGAAGTACTTTGTGTTGGTTTGAATAGATGAATCTGAGATTGTGTGATGCATATCGTATAATCATACCCACGGATACTTGAGATGACATTGGAGTATTTAGGTGACATTAGGGTTTTGGTTGATTTGTGTCTTAAGGTGTTATTATAGTACGAACTCTATGATAGATCGAACGGAAAGAATAGCTTCGTGTTATTTTACTACGGACTCTTGAATAGATCGATCAGAAAGTATAACTTTGAGGTGGTTTCGTACCCTACCATAATCTATTCGTTTGTTCTCCGCTATTAGTGACTTTGGAGTGACTCTTTGTTGCATGTTGAGGGATAGTTATATGATCCAATTATGTTATTATTGTTGAGAGAACTTGCACTAGTGAAATATGAACGCTAGGCCTTGTTTCCTAGCATTGCAATACCGTTTGTGCTCACTTTTATCATTAGTTACCTTGTTGTTTTTATAATTTTAGATTACAAATACCTATATCTACCATCCATATTGCACTTGTATCACCATCTCTTCGCCGAACTAGTGCACCTATACAATTCACCATTGTATTGGGTGTGTTGGGGACACAAGAGACTCTTTGTTATTTGGTTGCAGGGTTGCTTGAGAGAGATCATCTTCATCCTACGCCTCCCACGGATTGATAAACCTTAGGTGATCCACTTGAGGGAAATTTGCTACTGTCCTACAAACCTCTGCACTTGGAGGCCCAACAACGTCTACAACAAGAAGGTTGTGTAGTAGACATCACCTCTACCTCCCTGTACTTGCAGTTGCAGCTATACTTTTTGAAACCAATTGAATCAAGCACAAATTCTATTCATCGGTTGAAAATAAAGAATGCAGGCATGGTGGTTTCAGTGTACTTTGACACACACGAAACAGGGGAAAACTGACTGGTTTAGTGTTAGATAGAGAAGCACACAATTTTGACACAGTGGATTCCTTTTTATCTTTTCTTTTCTCTTACATCGACTATGCCAAGCAATGAATGGTACAACTCCTATTTTCATAAGCTTCTCACACTGCAAGCAACTGACTTGCTTTTGCTGCAACAAATGCAAGCAAAAGACTGAAATTAGCTTCGCCAACATGTACACGCAGGGCACAACTGCACTTAACTTGCAGTAAGTTGCAGCTGATCTGCCACAATCACTTCACATTGAAATAGGAATTGTTTGACTACAATCAGGATTAAGCTAACAAGGTGATGCTTTGGCATCCAAAGTGCCTGATGATCTGAAGGTACTGTTGTAGATCACATTCATCGGTTAAGCACATGTCCATCACATCGCCAAAATACAATGCCTATTTCTAAGCACATTCATATGTCTGTACTGTATAATACAATGTCAGGGGATATTAAGATCCATTTACGGATAGGAAAATATTTAAAAGTCGGTCGCTTGTTCATAGCCTGACATATGAATGACAGGAACAAATGTCTAATCTTGAATTCTGCTGCCGAGAGCCAAACTAAAAACTAACAATAATACTGTTCTCTAGCAAACAATATTTATTTTTCCACGATCTTGTAGTAGTTAGGAATATAAATTCGCAAAAAGTCTCTACGTATTTTGTTTAGATTACTCTTATGCCTAGATGCATTCCTGGCTCTTCCTTCCCTCCTCAATGCAGCATCACTGGCATGTCTTTCATTAAATTCCTTCCTGACCTTCTGGTATACTTCATCTTGCTTGTCTTCTTCCTCGGAGTCTTCAACAACTTGCCTAAGCAGGTACTCAATAGATTGTTCATCGACATCGGTTATTGAGATATCGCTGCTCCGTTCTTCATCGGGAGACTCTTTTGCCTCCTGATTAATTGTCTCTGGAACAAACTCAAACATACTGTCTCTTTGCACATTCTTGTTCTTCGAATAAGGAGCAAAATCAACAATCAATTCTTATTTTACCTCAGGATATATTGAACTATATTGAATCTAGAGAAGAAGTAATGATTAAGTCATGTACCTCTTCATCCGTAGTATGGTGAGCAAACTCAACCATGGAATCTGCTTGCTCCATCAAGTGCATCTCTACCGAGCATTTTGGGGAGGAGTCGCGGTGGCCGGGGGAATTTTGTGGTTCAGCAGAGGCGCCGGACGAAGATGTAGGGGCTTGAACGACCATGCGGACTTCCATCGGGATGTTGGGCAAAAATGTGGATCTGGAGGACTGACTAATAGGATTAGGAGCAGATTAGATTAGTTGGGGCTAGAGAGATTTAGCGCCAATATTTTGAGAACCCGCCAACATTAGTTGGGATGTCGCGGGGGAGAGATAAAGGAGAGAAGAGTATTTTTTTCCTTTTTGAACACAAGGAGAGGGAGTTTGTTAGAGTTGTACTATGTACCTGCAAACGCCATAACTAACGACCGCTCACCTAGCGGCGGGAGACCCGTGGTTATTGAACGTAGTACGTAGATAGGTTTCCACCAGGCGGGGAGTCCACTCGGGGGTTCAATGACCAAGAGTTTTTGGGCACCATCGTTAATGCTAGTATTTGTAGTAGTGATAAGCCCTTTGATGTATTTGCTTGATGCTGGATATTGACGATCTGGACTGTATGCTAATCCTTTATTGTGTGGATCTTGTAGCTGCCGCGGCTGAAGTCGAAGGCTTGAGGGAGGCCTTGAAGAAAGCCGAGGCAGAGGCGACCACAAAGAAAGTGGCTGCTCACAAGGCGGTGGCCGAGCTTGAGAAGGCCAAGCTTTCTGCTGAGAAGCACGGGGCTCGTGTAACTGAAGTCCAAGTGGAGCTCCAGCATGCCGCCAAGAAGCCGGAGGCCCTTGAGAAGGAGCAGGAGGAGCGATCCTCCTGGCTATCCAAGGAGGAGAAGGAAATCTAGGAGGCAAGGACCGACGCGTGAGGTGTCCGGGAAGAGCTCCGCCAAGTCGGGCAAATTGCAAATGGTAAGAAATACTTACAGTAGAATGTGTTCGGAGGCAATAGGTTCGCCCATCTAACGCAGGCCTGGCGCTCCGCAGGCGTCTTCGCCGCACTTCCAAAGAATGTGGTGGCCGCAGCGAAGCACTACGCTACTCTCGAGGAGGACTCCATGTAGCGGCTCTTCTGGTCACTGATTTCGGATTCCGAGCGTCCTCCCCTCCTCAGCTAGCGATCAAATGAAGCAGTTGATGGAGATGCATCGGATGTCCGAGCTGGTCGTGAAGGACCTCTATGTCTGTCTATGGCCTGCCGAGCCCATTCCTGACACCTACTTCGGCCTTGTGCAGAAGCTGCGGGAGGCGCCACTCCGGATTGACGCCATGAAGAGCTCAACGTTCCTTGAGGGGGCGAGGTTGCATTTGCAAAGACCATGGTGCACTGGCCGAAGATTAATCCAGTGGACATGGCCACTGGTCCTCCGCCCATTGGAAAAGAGCATCGCCACCCTAAGCAATACTTTGCACACGTGATGAATGGCGCGCGGGCGATAGAGGACAGTGTTCAAAAGATGTAATGCTTGAGTGATTGTATTAAGTTTGCACCAAATGGACCTTGTGCTTTATTATGCGTCCGCCTAACTTATTTTATATTGGCATGATTTGATTTTGATTCCTGTGCGACCGTATGTTTATTCTGAAAGCTACCAGTCGTCGGCTTCAGCCCCCAGGTGAATATCACAAGGGGTGTTTTTTCTCCGCACTATTACCCTTAGCCAGCGTCTTGGTACCTGGAGGCGGTAGTGCGCGAGCGAAACCAGGCAATCGGACTATTTGGTTTCATTGCTTTCACTTAGCCTTAGGAGCTTGATGGTGGGGGCTAAGGACTATCCCCCAGTCTATTGTCATGTACTTGGGGCTCAACACCTACCCTTTCCGATCACATGGTTTGCGTTAAGACGAACCCTTCGTGTGACAAACCGAAATCGTCAACGATTTTTTAGAGTCAAACCTCGTCATCGGATCGCTGACCAGTTCGCGCTTACTATGATAGTTAGTTTTCGGTTTTCTCCTCCTGAGGTACTTGACCGGGTAAGCTAGAAGTACAATCGCAGGGGTTCTCCCTATGCCCTTGATGTCTACTACACAACCTTCTTATTGTAGATGTTGTTGGGCCTCCAAGTGCAGAGGTTTGTAGGACAGTAGCAAATTTCCCTCAAGTGGAGGACCTAAGGTTTATCAATCTGTGGGAGGCGTAGGATGAAGATGGTCTCTCTCAAGCAACCCTGCAACCAAATAACAAAGAGTCTCTTTTGTCCCCAACACACCCAATACATTGGTAAATTGTATAGGTGCACTAGTTCGGCGAAGAGATGGTGATACAAGTGCAATATGGATGGTAGATATAGGTTTTTGTAATCTGAAAAATATGAAAACAAGAAGGTAACTAATAATAAAAGTGAGCACAAACAGTATTGCAATGTGTAGAAACAAGGCCTAGGGTTCATACTTTCACTAGTGCATGTTCTCTCAACAATAATAACATAATTGGATCATATAACTATCCCTCAACATGCAACAAAGAGTCACTCCAAAGTCACTAATAGCGTAGAACAAACGAAGAGATTATTGTAGCTTACGAAACCACCTCAAAGTTATCCTTTCTCATTGATCTATTCAAGTGTCTGTAGTAAAATAACACAAAGCTATTCTTTCCGTTCGATCTATCATAGAGTTCGTACTAGAAGAACAACTTTAGACACAAATCAACCAAAACCCTAATGTCACCTAGATACTCCAATGTCACCTCAAGTATCCGCGGGTACGATTATATGATATGCATCACACAATCTCAGATTCATCTATTCAACCAACACAAAGAACTTCAAAGAGTGCCCCAAAGTTTCCACCGAAGAGTCAAGACGAAAACGTGTGCCAACCCCTATGCATAAGTTCACAAGGTCACTGAACCCGCAAGTTGATCACCGAAACAGACATCAAGTAGATGATGTGATATCCCATTGTCACCACAGATAAGCACATGCAAGACATACATCAGGTGTTCTCAAATCCTTAAAGACTCAACCCGATAAGATAACTTCAAAGGGAAAAATCAATCCATTACAAGAGAGTAGAGGGGGAGAAACATCATAAGATCCAACTATAATAGGAAAGCTGGTGATACATCAAGATCTTGTCGAATAAAGAACACGAGAGAGAGAGAGAGAGAGAGAGAGAGAGATCAAACACATAGCTACTGGTACATACCCTCAGCCCCGAGGGTGAACTACTCCCTCCTCGTCATGGAGAGCGCCAGGATGATGAAGATGGCCACCGGTGAGGCTTCGACCCTCAGGCAGGGTGCTGGAACAGGGTCTTGACTGGTTTTTGGTGGCTACAGAGGCTTGCGGTAGTGGAACTCCCGATCTAGGTTATTTTCTAGAAAGTTGGGTGTATATAAGAGGTTTTGGCGTCGGGAACAAGTCAGGGGGGTCTCCGAGGCAGCCATGAGGTAGTGGGGCGTGCCCCCCACACTCGTGGGTGCCTTGGGGCTCTTCTGGCCCATCTTCGGTGCACTGTGTGCTTCTTCTGGTCAAAAAACAATCTTCGTGAAATTTCAGGTCAATTGGACTCCGTTTGGTTTTCTTTTTCTGCGATACTCAAAAACAAGGCAAAAACAGAAACTGGCACTGGGCTCTAGGTTCATAGGTTAGCCCCAAAAATCATATAAAATAGCATATAAATGCATATAAAACATCCTAGATGTATAATATAATAGCATGGAACAATAAAAAATTATAGATACGTTGGAGACGTATCAAGCATCCCCAAGCTTAATTCCTGCTCGTCCTCGAGTAGGTAAATGATAAAAACAGAATTTTTGATGTGGAATGCTACCTAACATATTTATCAATGTAATTTTCTTTATGGTGGCATGAATGTTCAGATCCGAAAGATTCAAGAGAAAAGTTTAATATTGACATGAAAACAATAATACTTTAAGCATACTAACAAAGCAATCATGTATTCTCAAAATAACATGGCCAAAGTAAGCTATCCTTACAAAATCATATAGTTTGGCTATGCTCTATCTTCATCACACAAAATATTTAAATCATGCACAACCCCAATGACAAGCCAAGCAATTGTTTCTTACTTTTGATGTTCTCAAACTTTTTCAATTTTCACGCAATACATGAGCGTGAGACATGGACATAGCACTATAGCTGGAATAGAATGGTGGTTGTGGAGAGGACAAAAAGGAGGAGATAGTCTCACATCAGCTAGGCGTATCAACGGGCTATGGAGATGCCCATCAATAGATATCGATGTGAGTGAGTAGGGATTGCCATGCAATGGATGCACTAGAGCTATAAGTGTATGAAAGTTCAAAAAGAAACTAAGTGGGTGTGCATCCACTCGCTTGCTCACAAAGACATAGGGCATTTTGAGGAAGCCCATCATTGGAATATAGAAGCCAAGTTCTATAATGAAAGATTCCCACTAGTATATGAAAGTGACAACATAGGAGACTCTCTATCATGAAGATCATGGTGCTACTTTGAAGCACAAGTGTGGTAAAAGGATAGTAGCATTGCCCCTTCTCTATTTTTCTCTCATTTATTTTTATTTTTTGGACCTTTTTTATGGCCTCTTTTCTCTTTTTTTTATTTTTCGTCCGAAGTTTCATCCCGACTTGTGGGGGAATCATAGTCTCCATCATCCTTTCCTCACTGGGACAATGCTCTAATAATGGAGATCATCACACTTTTATTTACTTACAACTCAAGAATTACAACTCGATACTTAGAACAAAATATGACTTTATATGAATGCCTCCGGCGGTGTACCGGGATGTGGAATGAATCAAGAGTGACATGTATGAAAGAATTATGAACGGTGGCTTTGCCACAAATATGATGTCAACTACATGATCATGCAAAGCAATATGACAATGATGAAGCGTGTCATAATGAACAGAACAGTGGAAAGTTGCATGGCAATATATCTCAGAATGGCTATGGAAATGCCATAATAGGTAGGTATGGTGGCTGTTTTGAGGAAGGTAATGGTGGGTGTATGGTACCGGCGAAAGTTGTGCGGCACAAGAGAGGCTAGCAATGGTGGAAGGGTGAGAGTGCGTATAATCCATGGATTCAACATTAGTCATAAAGAACTCACATACTTATTGCAAAAATCTATTAGTTATCAAAACGAAGTACTATGCGCATGCTCCTAGGGGGATAGATTGTTAGGGAAAGACCATCGCTCGTCCCCAACCGCCACTCATAAGGAAGACAATCAATAAATAAATCATGCTCCGACTTCATCACATAACGGTTCACCATACGTGCATGCTACGGGAATCACAAACTTTAATACAAGTATCTCTCCAATTCACAACTACTCAACTAGCATGACTCTTATATCACCATCTTCATATCTCAAAACAATCATAAGGAATCAAACTTCTCATAGTATTCAATGCATTTTATATGAACGTTTTTATTATATCCCTCTTGGATGCCCATCATATTAGGACTAAATTCATAACCAAAGCAAATTACCATGCTATTTAAGGCTCTCAAAATAATATAAGTGAAGCATGAGAGTTCATCTATTTCTTCAAAATAAAACCACCATCGTGCTCTAAAAAGATATAAGTGAAGCACTAGAGCAAACGACAAACTACTCCAAAAAATATAAGTGAAGATCAATGAGTAGTCAGAAAATCATGCAACTATGTGAAGACTCTCTAACATTTAAGAATTTCAGATCTTGGTATTTTACTCAAACATCAAGAAAAACAAAATAAAATAAAATGACGCTCCAAGGAAAACACATATCATGTGGTGAATAAAAATATAGCTCCAAGTAAAGTTACCGATGCCTTCCGGGGCGTCCCCAAGCTTAGGCTCTTGGTTGTCCTTGAATATCACCTTCGGGTGCCTTGGGCATCCCCAAGCTTAGGCTCTTTCCACTACTTATTCCATAGTCCATCGAATCTTTACCCAAAACTTGAAAAATTCACAACACAAAATGTTAGGACCGGATTTTTGGGATATAATTTCCCATAAAAGGGCCCTTGTGCTCACCAGCCCCAGGATTACTGTTAGCTGATGAGGCACCAACTTGATACAGAAACTCCAAGCAAAATACAAGATATCTAGTACAAGACCATTCTGGCCTATGAGTACAACAATTGGTTTCTAGTGGTTGATGGCGGAAGCGGTTTGTGGATCATCAGCGTCTATGGGACTCCATTTCCCACAGGAAGAGCTGACCTGTATAACTCCTATCTTCGCGAGGCTGCTATCACCATTGCGTAGGTTCCAGGGCTGTCATCGCAACGCTCCTCTCCATGCAAGAAATCTGGCCAAGACAATAGCCAGGGACAAGCCAGTGAGTACTTTGAATGTACTCGCAAACATTATGAACACAGGTATAATATAACAAATGATAATCATGCTTTGAACTACGCCATGATCACTACGTCAGTCATGAAATAAGATGCACACAAGCAAATTATTCATATAGAACATGAATAAACAACCCGAGGATAGAAATAAAATGCACCGATCGGGTGTCTGAAGCGATGCCTCGAAAGGATAATAATATAAAGCATGCCTCAGTCGGGCGTCTGAGCGACACCACATAAAGGGCTTCTAAGTAAGGGTTAATTATCCTTTTGCCCTTAGTGGTGTCTCTGTGCTCAGTTTTGCCCTCAGATGCAAATTGTGCTCAGTTTTGCCCCTAGTTCGTGCACAGCTACTATGACGAGGCCAAACGGCCATATTTGAGTCCATTCCGTCCGCTAGCGTTAAGTTGTGGGTCCGGAGCTTACACGTGGGACCGCGTGGACGTGGGTCCGGAGCTGACATGTAGGCCCATGCAACTAAATCCCCAAATCATTCGTAGCTCACTCTGCCCATCTGCTTCCCCGTCGGCCGACTGACCTGCGCCGCCGCCGGCACTTGCGCCGCGGCCAGGACCAGCCCCGCCACCAGTTGCACGCCTACTCCACCGCTACCTTTATGCGCCTACGCTCCACAGCTGCCTCGACGCCCGCCACCTTCCTGCGACGCCACGGGTGGGGCGCCCGCCACCTGCTCGACCCGCGGCGCGGCCTCCTTCCGTGCGCCCGGCCGGAGCGCTCAAAGGTGGGGGGCTGCTAGAGCTATTTGAACTAGGAGGAAGAACCCTAGGCCGAAATGGAGAGCAGCGGCGACCCCAGAGTATCTGGCGAGGCAGGCATCGGGTCGGAGATCCGCCGCGTCCACGAATGGGTTCCCGAGGAGTAAGTCTCGCCTCCTGTTTAGATTGAGCTTAGTTGTGCATTAGAACACTCGATTCGAGTTGGTTTGCCCAATTAGTGTGCTGATTGCGTCTCTGTTTTTCGCCGGTTAGGATGGAGTTGCGGTTTGCTTTCTTGATGCACATTAGAAGGGACCGGTACACGTTCGATGCAAAGGATCAGAAGAAATACCAAGGAGGTTTTGATTATCGGTTGCCAATGGCTAGTAATTGGAGTTTCAGACAATTTGGGGAGGTAATTTGTAGCCAATATCCTTGGGGTTTGCTTGATGAAGTGGTATACAAATACCATGATGGGGAAAAGAAATGGGTGACAATTAGTAATGATGAAGAGCTAGCTACCATGTTTGTTAGGCATAAAGAGAAAGATAATTTTCATGTGAGGCTGCAAGTTGATGTGCTTGAGCAGGCATTTGGACCTAGGATGACGGGTGCAACATCTCGGGGAGAACCAAGTCGTAATGGCATCTCTAGCCAGAACAGTTCAGTTGGTGCACGGCGACGTGGTGGCTCGACAAGTGTGGGCAACAGCAGTCGGGTCCCCCTTGAAGTGGAGCATGATGACTACAATTATGGGGTTGATGAAGAGAAGCTATATTCTGATGTTATTCGGAATTTACGATGGGCACCTCGGGCTGATAACCAAGATGAGGCTCACAATGCAGTCCGTGTGGATGATGACGTGGTGGGTGAGGACGAAGACCTTGTAGCTGTTGAATGGGACCCTTTGAACCCTAATTCGGAAGAAGGTACAGTTTTTGCATCCATGAATGAGTGTAGAAATGCACTTGTGACATACTGCATCAAGGTAGAACGTACTTTCAAAGTTGACAAGAGCGATCAAGTACGTTACAGAGTGCACTGTCCAACTGAGGGTTGTCCATGGAGGCTGCTCGCATCTAAAATGCGAAATAGCACTAATGTTCAGGTCAAAGTGAACCCTTTTAAGCACACATGCCAGGAATCAACCCTTAGGAAGGATACAATCAGTAGAGCCAAGTCAAGATGGGTGGCAGAAGAAGTAAAGAAGTGGGTGAAAGAAAACCAGCAAGTGGGTCCAAAGGAATTGCAGAAGAACATCAAAGATAAATTCAAGATAGATTTACCATACATGAGGTTGTTCAATGGTAAACAGCAGGCTATGGATTCTATGTATGGTAACTGGCAGGAAAGCGTTCAATTGTTGTATTCATTCAAAGGTGAAGTGGAGAGGACAAGCCCAGGTAGTATTGTAGATATTGATCACCACACCGTGGAGTACACATTCAGGGGAGTGACAAAGACCAAGGAATGCTTTAGGAGGTTTTTTGTCTGCTTTGAGGCTTGTCGCCGGGGTTTTTTGGCAGGTTGCAGGCCTTATTTGGCTATTGATGCCACTTTTCTCACATGGAGGTTTAAAGGACAGTTAGTAGCTGCTTGTGTAGTTGATGCACACAGTTTTGTATTTCCAGTTGCCTACGGTGTGCTGGAGACAGAGTCTAAGGAGAGTTGGACTTGGTTTTTGCATAATCTGCGCCGGGCTATTGCACATCCCAATGGGTTGGTCATTCATACAGATGCCTGCAAAGGTTTAGAAGTGGCCGTGGACAATGTGTTCCCTGGAGTAGAGCATAGGGAATGCATGCGTCACCTTGCTGCAAATTTCATAAAGAAATTCAAAGGAAAGGTGTATACCGACAATTCATGGCCAGCATCTTTGACTTGCAGTGTGAAGAAGCACAACTACCACTTGAGGCAGTTATACATGAATCCCAAAGTGAAAGAATACTTGGAAACACACCACTCCAAGTTATGGGCCAGAAGCCAATTCAGTGAACTGAGCAAAGTTGACTATGTGCACAATAATCTAGCGGAGTCTTTCAACTCAACGATCCGGAAACTAAAGGGTCATTATGTGGTGGATTTGCTGGACAGGATAAGGATAGAATACATGCAGAAATTTCATTATCGTGCAGGAATAGCCGAGGCAAAATTCATGGGCCACATTATCATCCCTGCCGTGATGAATGAGCTGATGCAGAAAACAACAGGCTTGGAAATGAACATGACTCTTTGCTTGGGTACCACAGCAGAGATATCATATTTGGATAAAGAGAAAAGGGAATGGAGATATCCAGTGGATTTAGAAGCTAGAACTTGCAGTTGTAGGCAATGGCAGATAACTGGGTTGCCATGCATTCATGCCTTGTTTTTCATCACTTCTCTCCCTGGTCCAGCAGGGAACATTCAGCAGTATGTGCATGATTACTACTCTGTTGCAAGGTTCAAAGCCACATATGCTTATGCATTGCCTGCTATGGAGGGAAAACAACAATGGGACATGGTGGACCCTGGATTCAAGCTTTGTGCTCCAGTTCTGAAAAGAGCAGCAGGTAGACCAAGGAAGAGTCGAATCAGACCTCGCAGCGAAGGAGCTGGACTTGGAGCGAGGAAGCGTAGGTGCACAAGATGTGGTGGGTCTGGTCATTTTGGTAAGTATTGTGATAACACAGTAGATCCAGCATTCAGAGAGAGTTTCGATGAAGGCTTCGATGAAAGTGATCATGGTGATCCAAGTGAGGCTCCAAATACTGATCATGGTGATCCAAGTGAGGCTCCAAATGATGATCATGGTGATCCAAGTGAGGCTCCAAATGATGATGTTGGTGATCCAAGTGAGGCTCCAAATGATGATCTTGGTGATCCAAGTGAGGCTCCAAATGATGATCCAAGAAGACGCACAAGGTACCGACAACCAAGAGGAGAAGAGAAGAAGCAATGATCACAAGGTGCACGAGGAGCAAAGTGATGGCAAGAAGCTCAAGGAACAGACAGAAGCCCGAACGCTATATGTGAACAATTATGAAACATTATGAATAATGTTGTATTTCTGTTGGATGATGTTAGAACTATGTTTGACATGATGGTTAAATCTGTTGGATGATGTTTGAATGAGCACATGGTTTTTCCTTTTTTTTGATTTTTTTGAGTTTTGTTTTGCTCTTTTGAATTCTGGTCAAACCTAACTTTGACCAAGATTTAAACAAGTCTAAAACATCATAATGAAGAACTAAGTCTGGATCCGTCTTAGTCAATCCAAAATGAAGCTGTGGTGAGGTTTTTGAAATTTTCATGAAAAATGTGCTAAAATGAGGGTCCAAAGGTAGGGTAAACGGCCTCATCTCTAAGCAAGGTTTTTTTCGACCTTGTCTAAATCAGCCAAATAACTTTCCTAAACATATATTCTATATATTCTATATATACGGACTATGTGCGCTGGTTTTTCCATTTTTTGATTTTTTTTAAATTTGTTTTGCTCATTTGAATTCTGGTCAAACTTAACTTTGACCAAGATTTAAATAAGTGTAAAACATCAAAATGGAAAACTAAGCCTGGATCCTTCTTAGTCACTCTAAAATGAAGCTGTGGTGAGTTTTTCGAAATGTTCATGTTTATTTCCCCAAAACACTTCTCTTCACTTCATACAAAAGAGTTTGAGATACTCGAGATATCATACAATACACATGAACTTATCGTTTAAATGTATGTAAACCTTGTTTATCAACTTAAATCGTTAGTATATGACATAAGAAGACTATGTGCGCAGGTTTTTTATTTTTCTAATTTTTATTTAATTTATTATGCTCATTTGAAATCTGGTCAAACATAGCTTTGACTGCTCCAAACCCCTCCCAAACCCCGCTAACCCTAGCGCTGAACCAGGACCGTTCATCTAACCCTAGCGCTGAACATGGGCCGTCGATCTAACCCTTCTAGAAGGAATCTGTGGGGAGGGGGGCGATCCGCGAGATGCAATCTGATTGGCTGGGAGATTTTTTTTAAACAAATATCGGGTGCGCTGGATGGACCGTTGGGCTGTCTCGTTGTCTGGGCCTAAGACCGCAGTAAATAGCCCGTTCAGCCTTTCCAGGCCTTGCATACATGCATCGGAGGCGGTGACGTGCATAAGCTGCGACGTGGGTTTGCATGCGCGGGAGGCTGCGACGTGCATGCATGCGAGCGAGGCGAGCGAGGCGTGCTAGGCGCGCTAGGCTAGCGAGGCCAGCTAGGTGGTTCAACGAGTCAGATGCACCGTCCGGTCAAAGAGCTATGCAGTGATTCAAATGCACGCACGCGCCCCATGCATGCATCGTTTTTGTGCAAAACTTTAAGAGTGCAAAGCGTAACGGATACACACACGCGTTCAGATTCACACATGCACCGTTCTCACCCTTTCTCTCTTCCTCTCCCACCCACAGGCCTATAAATGGGGTGCCTATCTTCCTCTCCCACCCATAAGCCAAATCCGATCCATTCTCTCCAACTTCAAACACCCAATCGACCGAGCCCTCCCCAAGCGAGACCATGCAGTTCAATGGGCCGACCTTCAACCGTCCGCCTGTCATGCCGGAGCGGCGCTACCCACCAGGCGTGCTCGTGGAGAGGGAGCTCCACGTGTGGGCTTTTTCAAGGTGGAGGGGTTCTGCCGAACTCACCCGCGCCTTCCTTAGAGCCGGCTATGCCCACCTCCCACGGGGCTCGCCGAGGATGTTCACCCTCAACGAGGTTCGTGACCGTGGCGGCATCCTCCTACTGCTCACGGTCACCTTCACCAACCCGTTTGACGCGCACGAGCTCCTCGGCCAAGTCTTCTGGTGCGGCTGCGAGGCCATCTTCTTCACTGTCTACAACATCTTCACCAACTACGAGAACATCTTCCCCACTCCAGTCGGGATGCACTCCCTTCCCTACGACGACGAGGAGGAGGTGTGAAGATGAAGACGGTGTTGAAGGGGCGCGCGCGGCCAAAGTGGAAGTGGGAGATCAAGATGAAGACTTTCGTTTTTTATTTGTTGCTTTTCTATATCGTGTCATGTCGTGTCATGTGTCCGTGAACTGTCCGTGAAATTATTGTAGTGGTACTTGTGTTGCATCTTATCTAAGTTATTTATTAGGGTTTATTATGTGTGTTAAAAAATGTCCGTGCCCAAGCATATAATTTCTTCCCTAAACCAAGTCATGAAGCTCGAGAACTTGTGGTTGTCATTCAAAAGAGGGGGTGAGAAGCCCTCCATTTTATTCAAAAAAAATAAGTCATGAACTAACATGCAAATTTATTCCGTTTAAATCCTAAACCAAGTGCCACTCTAACACTAAACCAAGTGCCACTCTAACCAAAACCACGTGGCAGTGCAAACATATGTTTTCAACCTTCCAACCCTCCAAAATTTTAGTGCAAAACAAAGGAAAACCACTCTCACGCGTGTGCAAACATTCACGGTCTCACATTTTTTTTGACAAATTTCACAGTCTAACTATGTATACATTTCTTCCCTACCCATGTCAAACTCTTGCCATCTGTCCTAGCGGTTACCAGCGCAGCCCTAAACACCACAAACCCACGCGGTCTTGGGTTCGAGTCCCCAGCCGCACCAATTTTTTGTGCATTTTTTCACCCTTCATTTTTTTGACAAACTTCACAGTCTCACTATGTATACATTGCTTCCCTACCCATGTCAAACTCTTGCCATCTGTCCTAGCTGTTACCAGCGCAGCCCTAAACACCACAAACCCACGCGGTCTTGGGTTCGAGTCCCCAGCCGCACCAATTTTTCGTGCATTTTCCACACTTCATTTTTTAGACAAATTAGTTTCTACTCCATGTTCATTTATTTTGGCACTAGGTGTAAACATCTACCAGAGCTGAGGCACATTTTTCATGACATTTTGGTCTTTGATTTAAATCACGGTGTATTTGAATTGGATTACTTAAATTGCTATTAAATATTTAACAGCTCCAAAAAATTTCTAACCTTAATTGTTTGGCTCTGGAATAATTCATTAGCTGCATTTCATTGATCAAAAGTTTCTGAATTCTTCATTTCTTCTCCTTTTTTTCAACATATTTAAATGTTGGTCACTTCTTCTCTTTTTTCAACATTTAAACAACTTTGACCAACATTTAAACTAGGTGAATTTCTCATACAATTTCAAGATTACAAATTCCTCCATAATTCATGCCTTTCCATACATTTTCAACATTACAACCAGTGCGATTACCATACCTACAATTGCCCAAAAGTATATGCAAATGGGTATTGGTAGTGCTTGATCTTCAAGCTTCCTAACCTTCTTCTTCAACATCCTAAGCTCAACAGCTAGCTCTCTGTCAGTGTGTGCTTCGCCCTCCATCTCTTCTTCCGGAGCTCGTGTTGCGGCCACTGTGGTTTGGGGCAGCATGCACAACCATTCGCCATGCTCTTCTTGCAGTTCATTTATCAGAGTCTTGGCCAGAGCATCGACCCAAAGAAAGAAGCATGTCACCTGCATGAACACGGAATAGATCAACCGATTGCTCAAAGATCCCGACCACGAAAATGGTGCAATTGCCTCGATTCTTACCCCATTCTCGCTGCACACGTAGAACGGACGATTGTGGTTCCTCGGTGTGTGAGAAACCCTCCGATCAACGCTCGCCCGGCACCGCGGACAGACGAAGACAGGCATCTCCACACGCGCCCGGCTCTTCATCCGCGAGGTGGTGCGGGAGCTTGCGGAAGACATGGAGCTCGGAGCCGAACGGGATCTCAACGCCGCCGCGCCCTCCACAGCTAGCTTCCCACCGCCGCGCCCTCCACAGCTAGCTTCCCACCGCCGTCGTGCTCTCGCTGTCTCGCCATGGGATCTCAACGCCGACGCGCCCTCCACAGCTAGCTTCCCACCGCCGCGCCCTCCACAGCTAGCTTCCCACCGCCGTCGTGCTCTCGCTCTCTCGCCGTGGTCAGCGTCGTGCTCTCTGTCGCCGTGGTCACCGCCGCTGTCGCCCGCTAATATAGCACACCCGCAACGGCTCTCTGCTGGGTCCCGCCAGCCACGTGTGCAACGGTCTGAATATAATTGGCCGCCTCTGCCGCCTGGTCCCACCTGTAAGGCCGAGTCAAAACGTTGACCTGACGGAGACGCCAAAGTTCACAAAACGAGTCGGTGCGCACAGACTAGGGGCAAAACTGGCACAATTTGCATCTGAGGGCAAAACTGAGCAGATGGACACCACTAAGGGCAAAAGGAAAATTAACCCTATAAGTAATCGAAATAACGAGCATCCCACAGTCGTGCGTCTGAGCGACACCACATAAAGGGCTTATAAGTAATCGAAATAACAAGCATGCCACAGTCGAGCGTCTGAGCGACACCACATAAAGGGCTTATAAGTAATCGAAATAACAATCCTGCCACAGTTGGGCGTCTGAGCGACACCACATAATGGCTTATATATAATAAGCATGCCATAGTCGGGCGTCTGTGCGACACCACATAAAGGGCTTATATAAGAATAATCACAGTGAATATCCAGGAGGTAGAACCGTCCCAGGGATACTCATTAATTCAAATAATACAAATGGTTAGTCCACAATAATAGTAATCATAATCATCATATGTCACAGGTCATAATCAATGTTCTGGTTTAGTAGTTTTTCCTCCGAAGACCGACACTAAGACCGACACTTGACCCATCCCAGACTGTAGTCCTTAACCATGTACACGGCTATTCGAATAGATATAATCTCTGCAGAGGGTGTACTCTTTACCCACTAGCAACATATTTCTTTAGTCCATCGGGACTAATTCCGTCCACGGTCTTTCATTCGAAAACACACCTGACCGCACACACCAGTCTAACTTACCGGTGTCTGGAATCACCCAACACACCCGTCAAGCAAAACTCTAAGTGGGGAGGCTAGAACCTCGCTTAGCATGGGATCAAACTTATATCGCGCGCTCTAAGGGGTGCCCCCCTCTCGGTCCCAACCGGACACACCCGTGCCCCCGAACCAAGTGGCATGCCTACCGTATGCAGCCGGTATCTTCCACCATGGCCTCTCTGTACGGTGTGTGCTAGGACAGGGGTTGACAATTTACTGAACCGTACCCTACCTGTGGCAGGGACAAGTGTTAGTACGAAACAAGTATGGGGGTTACTAGAACAAGACTCGATCTATGGTAGACTTAGGAGGTTAAAGCATTTCCTGCATGGTTAGCACACGAATTATATTTCACATCCATGAGACAGAACCACCACTCATCATACCTCCCCATGCCCCACCGGACATAACCATCTCGACGAAGGGTTAGGAACAAGCTCGTGTCTACCCAAGACAGAGAATTTCCCGGATCCCTCCCGGTGGGCATGAGAGGCATATGAGAGTGATTGCTATCACAAAAATATCAAATACCAACAGCATGGAATCATCAATAGGCACTATGAGTATGATCGTATCACCGCATAGAATAATGAAATCTCCGAGACAGGTTGGGGTTGCAACCATATCAACAACACAAGACAACACTATACCAGGGTTCAGAATGCTTGCCTTCAAGTTGGGGAGAGGCAGGGTGCATTACAAAACTTTTTGAAAGTTTTCTTCCCTGTCCATAAGCCTATTTTAAGAAAATTTGAAATTAACACATAGTTTCAAAATAGTACAAAAAAGTTATTTAGAAAATTTTCAAATACATACGAAAATAAACTAAACAATTTTTGTGAAACAACAGAAAAAGAATCAAGTCATTTGGACTTATCTTTAAAAAGTTATAGCCAGTCAAAGTTTAGTCAATATTCTATTTTTAATAAAAATCAGAAAAAGAAAACGTTTCGGGGGGGGGGGCTTACGCTTTCTCCTAGCGAAGGCGCATTTGGAGGAATACGCCTCCACTTAAAACACGTGTCGGCGGGGCTGGGTCACTGACAGTGGGTCCCTTGGGCCCACTGGTCAGGTTTGACCAGTCGCCCGCGCCCTCTTATTCTCTCTGGCCGAGCGGTGGCGGGACTCCGGTGATCGCCGTTGACGAACGGCGGCTCCTCGCGGGGTTCTGAGGGCGGGGATGGAACCGTTAGTCCAGGGCGGTCCTCTCGGTGGTCGACAGGCTGGCAGGGGTGGAGGGAATCGCCGACGGCGAGCTCCGCGGCGGAGGTGGCTTCGGGTGGATTTGGGCGTCTGAGCTACTGTGGTTCTTGACCGCGTTTGAGAGGCTGGGCAGCTTCGCACGGTCGAGGGGAGTCGGGTGGTGGTGCTGGATGGACGGGAGAGGGCCTGCTTGCGACGAACGGAGCTGGAGTGTGGCGGCGGCCGAACTGGCCGGAGATGAGGGAGACGGCTTCCCCCCGACGATTACTGGCTGTGGGGGCTCTATGGGGGTGGCTTGAGGTCGCCTGAGTGCTTGGATGAGCTCAGGGGCCCCTACTTATAGCGCGGCTAGGTCGGTTCCGCGGCGGCCGGAGATAAGATCGGCAAACCGCCGTTCTGTTGCAGCAGGGCGATGTGGAGGCGGTTGGGGCTGGTCGGCGCACCTGACGAGATCTCCACTGCTTAAGGGAGCGAGCTGGCGCGTGCGTATGGCTTGGGCAGCACCGCGCAGGGCAGGAGTTGTCGGGGCGGCGGTGGCGGCATGCGATGAGGGAGGAGTCGGGGCGCGACGGCTGGGTGTGGGGAAGGGCAAGAACGGGCGCGGGTAGGCGGCAGCGGGACGCGGCGACTCGGGCGCACGCACGTGCAAAACGCGCGCTCTGGCCGCGCCCAGAGCACGCACGCCAACCATTCGGCAAAATTCCAAGGCATGCTAGGAGGCTTGGGTGGGGTTGGGGGTTAGCAGGTCTGGGTTAGGGGCATCTAGGAGTTTAGTGAACAAGGTTGTTGGGTCAGTGGATCAAGCTTATAATGCAAACTCAAAATCATGCCAAAATTGGCCATGCACTCAAGGTGCTTGCAGAATGTCAAGGGCATCTAGGCAACTCTTGGGGTGGCCAAAATCTCCAGATCCTAGTCTCTTTAGATGATGAAGAGGTTGGCAAAGTTAGTTTGACAAAAACAAAAACTTGTTAGTGCAAGTTTCTGAGAAAACCAATTCTGGACAGAAGGTAATTGGCATCATTGCATGAACCAAAAATACTCCAATGGTTCCACTCTCCTGGACTTAAGGGTTTTGTAGGGTGGTCTATAAGTAGGAAAAAGAATCAAGGGTAAAAGGGGAAGTTAGAATATGGTTGCAGTACAATTCACCAAGCTGGACCGGAATGAAGATGAGGATTATTTACTCAAATATTTCAAAGAACATCAGTGGATTTTTGCATAAAGTTGAATTATATACTACCACTGACATCCCATAATTTGGGTGGAAGCTTTAAAGAAATATTTAAATAGGTTGTAGTGCAATTTTACCAACTGGACCAGTTTTGAAAACTTGGGTTAGAGCTCAAAATCTCCAATGAATAAAAGATATTTTTGTATAAAAGTGAATTAAAAACATCACATGAAATCCCCAAATTTTGGTTGGAATTTTAAAAAAATTTATCAAAGGGTTGTAGTGTAATTAGAGCTCTAAAACTAATGAAAAATCACTTTAAGGAATAAAGCTCAGAGAGAAATAATTATGCAAATAAATACACTGATAATAGAAATGTTTTTTCTTGAGATGGTAAACAAGTCCAATAATATATTCGGAAAGTTTTCACTTGGGGTAAAAACTCGATAACAACAAAGAAAAGAATGGTTCTGAAATCAAAATAAAATCCAAAAAATAATAATTTAATTTCCAGGAAAAAATTTAATTAATAAAACAAGGTCAAAATTTTGGGGTGTCACAACACTACCCCCCTTAAGAAAAATCTCGTCCTCGAGAATTGTTAAGGGTTGTTTTCAAAAAAAATTGCTCCTCTTAGCTGAAACTAAACAATTTACTCATAGCACAAACTTGGGTACAACGCATAAGCTGCAACACATAAATAAACATAGCTATGATGTTTACAATGAAAATGGCAAATAGAAAGGGTCCCAAGAAAACGTTTCTGGTATTGGGGCACACTTTCCTTCTATCGGGGGAAGAAGATTGACTAGTCGATGAACGCGTCTCTCCTGGTCGGGCCTCAGCGGTCTGCCGATGGCGATATGAGGATTTAAATCAGCGAGGCTCTCAAGATAACCCATTATCCGCTGGGTCAGACGCTCTTGCGCGATGACATACTGGGCAAGGTTGGCCACTACTGGATCTCTCTCAATTCGTCCACTGGGGAAAGAGGTTACTTCTCCGGGTGCTGCACGACTCGGGAAATAATAATACCCTCGATCGCTAGCATAGGGTACCGCGAATCGAAGGCGAGCAAGCGCTTCGTACGCAGCAGCTTCTATGGGCATCTGCAGAGTCGGCATAGATTTCCCCACGAAGGAGACTTCCGTTGGGTCTTGGTTTGGGTTTGAGGGAGGGATGTGCACCATTGCCCAATATTTCGAGGTGGATGGGGTGATCCTCGATTTGAGTAACTCGTACTGGGGTGGATGGATAGAACTCATGGTACTGCAGGTAAAGTCCCACAATATTTTAACAAAGCTACCTGGGGTTGCATCTGGAGTTCTCAGATAAATACTAGGGCTTGGCATGGCAAAGAAATGGCTGTGAGGGTTGTGCCCAAGGTGAGGGGTACTTGGCAAGGTCACGAGGTGGCCTTTTATATAGCAGCAGGGCGGGTTCCTTTATCACTGTGAGGGACCACTAGTTTGCCGGTTCTGCTCTATGGGGTTGGGGTCAAAGCCACAGATACACATATCTCGCAGAAGCGACGTGTTACTGTGGGTGTCGTCGGGGTGGTTTTTGGTAGCTACGTCCGGAATTAAAAATGCAACCGTACAACATACTTATGCATGGCTACAATTTAGAAATAGGGACGCACAAGCAGACAGCATTCAAACATGGCGATACAAGATCACACAATTAAAGTGCGTGGACATACTAAGGCTCGGTACTACTCGAGTGACTTAGTCTACCTCGTTAATATCTAAGCGGGCTTGCCTTGTGGACGCCGAGGCTTCTCCACGGGTTTCACCGTCGGGGTTAGCTGGAGGGGGTTGAGAGACTGCAGGGTCAGAGTAGCGATGATGTCCATCACGGGTGAGGGAGTCCTGGAATAGGGGGTGTTCGGATAGACGGACTATACCTTCAGCCGGACTCCAGGACTATGAAGATACAAGATTGAAGACTCGTCCCGTGTCCGGAAGGATCTTTCCTTGGCGTGGAAGGCAAGCTAGGTGTGTGGATATTCAAGATCTCCTATGATTGTAACCGACTCTGTGTAACCCTAACCCTATCCGGTGTCTATATAAACCGGAGGGTTGTAGTCCGTAGGCGATCCATCATCATACACAATCATACCATAGGCTAGCTTCTAGGGTTTAGCCTCCTTGATCTCGTGGTAGATCTATTCTTGTACTACCCATATCATCAATATTAATCTAGCAGGAGTAGGGTTTTACCTCCATCGAGAGGGCCCGAACCTGGGTAAAATAAAGTGTCCCTTGTCTCCTGTTACCATCCGACCTTGACGCACAGTTCGGGACCCCCTACCCGAGATCTGCCGGTTTTGACACCGACATTGGTGCTTTCATTGAGAGTTACTCTGTGTCGTCGCTTTTAGGCCCGATGGCTCCTTTGATCATCAACAACGATGAGGTCCAGGGTGAGACTTTCCTTGACAAATCTTCGTCTTCGGCGGCTTCGCTCTGCGGGCCAATTCGCTTGGTCATCTGGAGCAGATCGAAAGCTACGCCCCTGGCCATCAAGTCAGGTTTGGAAGCTTAAACTACACGGCAGATATCCGCGGAGACTTGATCTTCGACGGGTTCGAGCCACAGCCAAGCGCGCCGCACTATCTCGAGGGGCATGATATAGCTCTGCCTCCGAATAATGCCCTGGAGGCCGCACACGCACTGGTCCCAATCCTCGACTCGGAGCCCGCCACGTTCTTTGAGGATGAACGGTTGGACGTCACCTCGGGGGCTGCGATCTTGAAGGCGATCGAGCCGAACGCCAGCCCCGTACTCCACACGGCCCATGACTCCAAGGAGTCGGATTCTTCTCCGAACTCCGGGCCTCCCGTGCCCCTGCCGATCGAATCCTATTGGACGCCTATAATGGAGTTCACCGCCGCGGACATCTTTCAGCACTCACCTTTTGGTGATATCCTGAATTCTCTCAAGTCTCTTTCTTTATCAGGAGAGCCCAGGCCGGATTACGGTCTGTGAGGTTGGGATTCGGACGACGAAGAAATTCAAAGCCCACCCACCCACTTAATAGCCACTATCGATGATTTAACCGACATACTTGACTTCGGATCCGAAGACTTCGACGGTATGTACGACGAAGATGGAGACGAACAGACAACAGCACCTATAGGGCGCTGGACCGCCACCCCATCTCACGATGTATTCATGGTGGATACCCCTAAAGGAAACGACAACGAGGAAAAAGGGGACGAAAAAAGGGATAAACCCTCCGAAAAGCAATCAAAGCGGCGACGAAAACGCCGAGCCAAGCCCCGCCTCGATCAAGACCCAGCCATAAAGCAGGATGAGCTGGTAGACGACGAGCACGCCTCAAAGCAACCGTCCGAACAGGGCAACGCGGATAGAGAAGACAGGCAGCCCTCCCCCGGCCATAACAGAACTCCGGACGATCTCAAGCCGGATAAGACCACGGAGCAGAAGAATCTCCACGAAAGGCTCGTTGCCACAGCACGCAGCCTGAAAAAGCAGAAGCGGAAGCTAAAGACAGCGGAAGATGCACTCAGAATAAGATGGAGCAAGGTAATCAAGACCGCAGACAAATACGGCGGCAGCCGCCGCACTAAAAGCTATCCGAAGAGAAAACTACTGCCCGAATTCGACCAAGAGGCCCTAGAGCCCTCACATTCAAAAAATAAAAAAGCTACACGGTCGGATAGACGACCCCACGGCCACCATAAAACGGCAAGCGGCGCCGCACTTAATGTGGCATGCGACCCAATTAAAGACTTGCATCACGGCCCAGCCAGGTCCATTTATGGGCCAAGAAAGCAAGCACTCACAAGCAATGCAAAAAAGCCATCATCAGAATCCGGCACACCCAAATACAGGGGCGCCGCACACCCCCTATGTTTCACCGATGAGGTCCTGGAATACGAATTTCCAGAGGGATTCAAACCCGTCAACATAGAGGCGTACGATGGAACAACAGACCCCGAAGTCTGGATCGAGGATTATATCCTCCACATACATATGGCTAGAGGAGATGACCTCCACGCCATCAAATATTTACCCCTTAAGCTTAAAGGGCCAGACCGGCACTGGCTTAAATGCCTTCCCGAAAACACAATTGGAAGTTGCGAAGAGCTCGAGGATGCTTTCCGAGCAAATTTTCAAGGGACCTATGTCCGCTCCCCGGACGCAGACGATCTCAGTCACATAACTCAACAGCCCGGAGAATCAGCTCGGCAGTTCTGGAACAGATTCCTTACTAAAAAGAATCAGATAGTGGATTGTCCGGATGCCGAAGCCTTAGCAGCTTTCAGGCATAATGTCCGAGACGAATGGCTCGCCAAACACCTCGGCCAGGAAAAGCCAAGAACAATGGCCGCACTCACAAGCCTCATGACCCGCTTTTGCGTAGGAGAGGATAGCTGGTTGGCACGATGCAGCCCCAGCGACCCAAGTACATCCGAAATCAGGGATGGAAACGGAAAACCGCGACTAAATAAGGACCGTCGCCGAACCAAAGAAAAAAGTCCGAAGAGCACGGCAGTCAATGCCGGATTCAAAGCCTCATGGCAAAATTAGACAAAACCACCCCTTCAGGACAATAGGGATGATCCGTCCAGCTTAAACAGAATCCTGGACAGAGTATGTCAGATACACAGTACTCCTGGGAAGCCTGCTAATCACACCCACAGAGACTGTTGGGTTTTTAAACAATCTGGAAGGCTTAACGCCGAACACAAGGGGCTCGATACACCAAGCAAAGACGAGGACGAACCCCAGAAGCAGAACACCAGGTAACAAAAGAACTTCCCACAAGAAGTTAAAACAGTGAACTCACTTCACGTAACAAAACGTGTGGCACCTATAAAGGTACGCATAATAAAACCTATCCCTCAGGGGTCCCGCCACTGGTTATTAAAACCAATCATTTTCGATCAGCTAGATTATTCTAGAAATATCAAAAACGCAGGCCGGACTGCCCTGATACTCGATCCAATAATTGACGGATTCCAGTTTACCAATGTCCTTCTGGACGGCGGCAGTGGACTAAACCTGATATATCAGGATACAATCCACCGCATGGGCATAAACCCAGCAAGAATCCGCCACAACAAAACCTCCTTTCAAGGGGTAGCACCGGGCCCGGACACCCATTGTATGGGTTTTCTCCGGCTTGAAGTCATATTTGGCTCTGCCAATAACTTTCATCGTGAAAAGTGGACCTTCCATGTCGTCCCATTTTCAAGTCGCTATCAAGCACTAATGGGACGCGAAGCTTTCGCTCGCTTCAATGCAATACCGCACTATGCATCCCTCACGCTTAAGATGCCTGGTCCACGAGGCATCATCTCTTTAAAGGGAGCACACTAAAATACGCCTCCTCCAAACGGAGGATTGCGCGGCCGCTTAAACAACCGCACAATAAGGTGGCCTCGCCAGCCAAAACACTTTTTCGATATAAGTCATTAAAGGCCACGGACCCGGACTAAATGAGTTCGGCACAAGTCCATCATCAATGTAGGCTTAAACACCATACACCCCTGTACCGGGGGCTATACGCAGAAACAATAAAGCTCAACTTTATATATTTTTTACTTTATATTTTGTTTATTATCTTTTTTGTTCCACACGACCCATTTTCAATTCAGTTCCTCTCTTTTACAGATGAACGTCGTGCGGCGCCCGTCCAGGACACGGCACAGCGGAGACACAGGCGCAGACGTGCAGTAGGGACTCGTCCTAAGGATTCTTTTTAGATTAAGACCCTGCGTAAACCTTTTTTACTGTCTCTTGCTGCTATACATCCCCTGGTTTTTTCTACTATAACCAAGGAGGAGGCTGGCGTTTTGGCATGTGGCCACGCCAGAATTTTTGCTTGTACCTGGACACTAGGGGCTCTTTTTTTAGGGTGTTGTTTCATCCGCACTCATAAAGACCGAACACCTTAGGGAGTGCTCGGCGTCGCGAGTTTTGGCACTATATGCATCAGCTCCGAATTATGTCTTTGGTCAAATGTTGGGTTGCCCGGCTCCTGAGTTCGGCTACCTTACGTTCCGCTCTATCGGCTAAGGTAGCACCAGGAGAACTACTGCGATTGTGCCCCGGTTCGGCCGGGTGAGCACCTCAGTAGAGAAAGCCGAAAACTGACTGTCATGATGTAGCGCGAGACTGGTCGCTACTCGATGACTTATAGGAATCTATCGGATTCCTCCGCTTTGATGAAGGGCCGTTTCCCGGTCTGGCACGTATGCGCCCCGAATTCGGGCAAGCACAGTCGCCACTAAGGGGCTACCTAAAGAGTCCCACTGTCAAGCTCCTATGGCTAAGTGAAAGTGTTAAAGCATTATAGTCCGGTTGCCTTGCCCGCTGCACTATCCTCCTTTGTAGGACCAAGACGTTGGGTTAAGTGTGAAAATGCGTCTTCTGCGCGCACCCCCGCACTATGTGTGTGGGAGCTGAAGCCAACGGCTGCAATCTTTCAGAATTTGTATATTAAAACGGCCGCACAGGAGGTGTTCTTAATACTTGAAGGCACAAGTCTAAAAAATGCCACTCAATTTATCAAAATACTGTTTTATGATTAGATATGCTATCATAATTTAGCATCGTTCGACCACTGCATCTCTATTACGCGAGCGCCTTCGAGGACTTCCTCAAAATAGTGCTCGGAAGGTATTCGGCTTTTATCCGAATCCCGGGACGCGACAATGGTGGGCTCCATATCTGCCCAGTATGTCTTGACACGGGCAAGAGCCAGCCGAGCGCCCTCTATGCACGCTGACCTCTTCATAGCATCGACACGTGGCACCACGTCTAGAAATTGCTGCACCAAGCTGAAATAACTCTTCGGCTTTGATCTCCCCGGACACAGATGATCCATGACGTACTGCATGGCAAGTCCGGACAACCTATTCAGTTCGGCCCATTGGGCCAGGCAATCGTCCACTGCCAGTGGACGCTCTGGATTGAGGAATTGCGACCAAAAGAGCTTCTCCACTTCATGATCCTTTTTATCCCGAAAGTGTTCGGTCGCATCAGCAGCACTAGCTGCCAAATCCAGATAGGTGTCCTCTACACTCCACATCCGGTCTAATAGGGCAAACTTTGGATCACAAAACTTTCTCCGCAGCGAGAAGGGCTTTCCATCCGCAATTTGTCCGGCTTGACGCAGCTCTTCCCTTGCCGCTCTCATTATAGAGCGGGCATCCTTGGCGTCAGTAACAGCCTTCTCTAAGCTCATTTGCCTCGCCCTACCCTATTCTTCAAGAAGCTTGCAACGGTTAGTAGCACTCTTTAACTTTACGGCCATATCAGCCATTTCCTCCTTGCTTCGGCAATGGGCAGCATGTTCGGCTTTCAGCTCTTCAAGGGCTTTCACGGCAGCCGCATCGCTTTTCCTGGCTTGTTCCTTCGCTCGGGAGAGTTCGGCCCTAAGACCCTCTACGGCGGCCGCACCATCTGCGTCAAGCATACACACGGTAAGATATTGACATAAAGCTCCTCTTGCTAACCATCGCCCGATGATTTCAATACCTTGAGCATCATCAAGCCGCTTGTTAACAAGCGCGGTGTCGGCTTCTGCCTCATCAAGTTGTCGCTTCAGTTCGGCAAATTCACCAGTCCGGCTTGACTCCGGACAATCCACCACCTACATATAAAGGTGCCACTTAAAGGACCTGGGATTAAGATCCTCTGCGCGCCGTCAATTTTAACGATGCACAGAGTCTCAGGGGCTAATATCTACACAGGGCGCACTTTACTTATGCGCAACTAACACAAGTGTACAATATTTAAAACGTACCTCAAGGCCCGTCAGCAAACTTTTGACGGCCTCGTGCAATCCGCTTTCTGTGGATGAAATCTTTTCAATCACCGTGCTCATCAACGCACGATGCCCCTCTGAGATAGAGGCTCGCCCCAGCAGAATCTTCAGATCCTCCGGCCGAACACCAGATGGTGCCGGACTCGTCCCATGGCCTCCCTCAAAGGCCGGACGCGAAAAACCTCGAGGGGGCACATGGCCACCTTCCGCCCCTGTCGGATCCGGAGAAATCCTCCGCGACGACACTTCAGCGTCGCCCGCCTTGCTAGGCGGTACAGAAGGAGGGAGCGTTCCGCTCTCCATCATCTTCGGAAGAAGATCCCCCGAGGACGAGTTCTGCTGAGAAGGGCTGAGGTCCGAACTACAAAGTAAGGTTTCGATTAAAACTTCTCAGATATAAATCAAGGATTTCTCTTAAAAGAAAAACTCTTCTTCTACTTACGGCTCGCTGGAGAGTTGGTCCCTTTGAGGGTTTAGTTTGGCCGAGGGGCTCCCCGGCGTCGGGCCCTCTGACAAGGATTCTTTCCCCCGCTTCGAGGCTATGGTCTCCGGGTCGTCAGAGGCGGCCCTTTTCTTTCCCTTAGGAGAGGAATTGTCGATTCCCCCCTTCGAAATGGCCTCTTTCGAGGAGGCCATGGTTTCCTTGTCCTCCCCCTTATTTCCCTCCAAAGGCACTACCTCCAGCATCCTGACTAGCACGGGATCCAGCCTGGTTTCGGGAAGGGGAGCCGGACACCTGATCAGCTTCGCCTTCGCTATCCACTCCTGCTTAAAAGGAGAAGCGCTGTTAAGAGCAAGTCAATTATGCGGATAGAAGGTACGGGCACAAGGTCACTTACTTGAGTATCCGGGCGATTGCGGCTTAAACCCACATCCTCGGTCAAATCCGGACTCACTTCTTGTGATTCGAAGAACAGTTTATACATCTCCGCGGGCGTCACGCCCATGAAATCCCGGAGAACTCGCGGTCCCTCTGGATTGAACTCCCACAGGCAAAGGGGGTGACGTTGGCCGGGCAGTGTCCGGCGAATCAGCATGACTTGTGTCACCTTGACCAGGTCGAGGTCTCCTTCCTAGAGATCCTTAATGCGGCCCTGCAGCAGAGGTACGTCCTTGGGCAAGCCCCGATCTAGCCATGTGTCGATCCACGACACTCACCGCGGTGGGGGACACGAGTGAAAGGCAGGAGGCGCCACCCATGCGGTGCCCCGAGGAGCGGTGATATAGAACCACTCCTGTTGCCATAAGCCAAGCTCCTCTTGAAAATCGCCCTCGGGCCATGGAGCATCGGCATTTCTTTTTATAGCAGCGCCTCCGCACTCTGCGTGGCGCCCCTCGATCATCCTCGGTTCTACTTTGAAGGTCTTGAGCCATAATCCGAAGTGAGGGGTAACACGGAGGAACGCTTCGCACACAACAACGAACGAGGAGATATGGAGGATAGACTCCGGAGCTAAGTCATGAAATTCCAGCCCGTAATAGAACATCAGCCCCCTTACAAAGGGATCCATCGGGAAGCCTAATCCCTGAAGGAAGTGGGATATGAATACCACACTCTCACCGGGCTGAGGGCTAGGGATCACCTGTCCTTGAAGAGGCAACCTGTGCGAAATCTCGCCGGTCAGGAATTTAGCTCCCCTCAACCTTAATACGTCCTCCTCCGTAACGGAGGAGGGTATCCATCGGCCTTGGAGGTCGGAGCCGGAAATTGTCGAAGGACCGGTGCGCCTGGAATCTGGAAGCCTAGGGTGTTGGAACTCGAGGCGACGGGCGAGCTCGTTTTGAGAATAGAAGAGGGGAACAGGGTCTTGGTCTCTTTATAAGAGGCAGAATACCAAGAGCCCTCCCCGTAACCGTCTTGGACTAGCCTTTAATTAAGGCAAAACGTGCTAACGGGCACGACTGGGTTACCCACGTCCGTATTAATGAGAATCCCGTTAAAAGGGGCACACGATCTCTGCTTTGACAAGACGTGCCAAGGAAATCGCCTCGCTAAACACGCTGAGGTGGAACAATGAAAACAATTTATATAAAGAGCTTGGCCGCAGTGTTATGACACACTGCGGAATACGTCAGCAGATTTGATTTGTGTTAATATTATTCTCTATATGACAATATGTGGAAACTTATTTTTGCAGAGCCGGACACTATTTTTGGTGTTTCTAATCTTCTTGAAGAACTTGGAGGAGGAACCCGCCTTGCAATGCCGAAGACAGTCTGCGCGCCGGACTCGTCGTCATTGAAGCCTGGTTCCGGGGCTACTGAGGGAGTCCTGGATTAGGGGGTGTTCGGATAGCCGAAATATACCTTCAGCCGGACTCCAGGACTATGAAGATACAAGATTGAAGACTTCGTCCCGTGTCCGGAAGGATCTTTCCTTGGCGTGGAAGGCAAGCTAGGCCTGCGGATATTCAAGATCTCCTACCATTGTAAACGACCCTGTGTAACCCTAACCCTATCCGCTGTCTATATAAACTGGAGGGTTGTAGTCCGTAGGCGAACCATCATCATACACAATCATACCATAGGCTAGCTTCTAGGGTTTAGCCTCCTTGATCTCGTGGTAGATCTACTCTTGTACTACCCATATCATCAATATTAATCTAGCAGGAGTAGGGTTTTACCTCCATCGAGAGGGCCCGAACCTGGGTAAAATAAAGTGTCCCTTGTCTCCTGTTACCATCCGACCTTGACGCACAGTTCGGGACCCCCTACCCGAGATCCGCCGGTTTTGACACCGACAGCGGGGATTGTTGGCTACAATCCCATTGGAGCGTGTGCCCAAAAGGCGACGAAGCACTTCTGGGGACACCAAAGCACCTTGGTCGATGGCTGGAGCTGACCTCAAGGTCTCGATCGGTTGTCCGAACAGCACGATTGGGCTGTCGGTGTCGGGCTCATCTTCTCTTCTTGCCGGGGCTCGGCGGATCAGTTCTCCACGAGTTGCGATTAGATCAAGGGTGATTTGATCGAACAGTTCCTCTAGTGCACTTACATAGTGCACCAGATGCAGTAATGCAGGATCTGTCTTGTGATTTCTGTTGGCAACCTGGGGTGGCCTACCATACCCGTCACGGCTGGGGTAGTTGTAGAATGAGTGATAGTTAACTCTGGGCGACAAGTGCCAGAGTTGAACTATAGCCTCTCGAGCGGCTAGTTGGATGGCTTGCGGCTCAAAGGAAGTTGTCCTTCCGGTGAACCTGTAGGGGCGTTCTGGCGATAGACCCCTACCATAGACGTGCACAGTGGCCCAAAATTGACGGCTCTCACCGCTCATGGGACCTTGGTACACAACATATTCTGGGGGCTCTTCTAATGCAAAGGCACGGCGGGTGAGGTTTGCTAGCACGGTTACAAAACTTCCAAGGTTGGTTGCTGTGGTCTCATTGTGAACAATGGGTCCTGGCATTTTAGCTTGGTTTGCGGTAGAGGCTGTGCTATGCTGGGTTGAGGTTTTGCTTGCCCCTTTTATAGAAAAAGGGGACGGAGTCTTCCTTCGCACGCTTGCGACTGAGACAATTTAGGTGTCGGTCACTGGCGCGTGATCGACAGGCTAGGCTGATAGGTTGTGCACCTACTGCCAAAAGGTGTCGGGGTCACTGTGTGGCTTTCTTACACAAGAAGCTTGGCCGGGGTTAGGCTAAGGTCTGGTGGGTTGGTTTACCTAGGTTTTTTTTGACATGGCTAAGATAGGATTAGCCAATGGTCAGCCTGGCTCTGATACCAAGTTTGTCAGGACCGGATTTTTGGGATATAATTTCCCATAAAAGGGCCCTTGTGCTCACCAGCCCCAGGATTACTGTTAGCTGATGAGGCACCAACTTGATACAAAAACTCCAAGCAAAATACAAGATATGTAGTACAAGACCATTCTGGCCTATGAGTACAACAATTGGTTTCTAGTGGTTGATGGCGGAAGCGGTTTGTGGATCATCAGCGTCTATGGGACTCCATTTCCCATAGGACCAGCTGACCTGGATAACTACTATCTTCGCGAGGCTGCTATCACCATTGCGTAGGTTCCGGGGCAATCATTGCAACGCTCCTCTCCACCCAAGAAATCTGGCCAAGACAATAGCCAGGGACAAGCCAGTGAGTACTTTGAATGTACTCGCAAACATTATGAACACAGGTATAATATAACAAATGATAATCATGCTTTGAAGTATGCCATGATCACTACGTCAGTCATGAAATAAGATGCACACAAGCAAATTATTCATATAGAACATGAATAAACAACCCGAGGATAGAAATAAAGTGCACCGATCGGATGTTTGAAGCGATGCATCGAAAGGATAATAATACAAAGCATGCCTCGGTCGGGCGTCTGAGTGACACCACATAAAGGGCTTATAAGTAATCTAAATAACAAGCATGCCACACTCGGGCGTCTGAGCGACACCACATAAAGGGCTTATAAGTAATCGAGATAACAAGCATGCCACAGTCGGGCGTCTGAGCGACACCACCTAAAGGGCTTATAAGTAATCGAAATAACATGCCTGCCACAGTCGGGCGTCTGAGCGACACCACATAAAGGGCTTATATATAAAAGATTTAACAAGCATGCCACAGTCGGGCGTCTGTGCGACACCACATAAAGGGCTTATATAAGAATAATCACAGTGAATATCCAGGAGGTAGAACCGTCCCAGGGATACTCATTAATTCAAATAATACAAATGGTTAGTCCACAACAATAGTAATCATAATCATCGTATGTCACAGGTCATAATCAATGTTCTGGTTTAGTAGTTTTTCCTCCGAAGACCGACACTAAGACCGACACTTGACCCATCCCAGACTGTAGTCCTTAACCATGGACACGGCTATTCGAATAGTTATAATCTCTGCAGAGGGTTTACTCTTTACCCACTAGCAACAGATTCCTTTAGTCCATCGGGACTAATTCCGTCCACGGTCTTTCGTTCGAAAACACACCTGACCGCACACACCAGCCTAACTTACCGGTGTCTGGAATCACCCACGACATCCGTCAAGCAAAACTCTAAGTGGGGAGGCTACAACCTCGCTTAGCATGGTATCAAACTTATAACGCACGCTCTAAGGGGTGCCCCCCTCTCGGTCCCAACCAGAAACACCCATGCCCCCGGACCAAGTGGCATGCCTACCGGATGCAGCCGGTATCTTCCACCATGGCCTCTCTGTACGGTGTCTGCTAGGATAGGGATTGACAATTTACTGAACCGTACCCTACCTGTGGCAGGGATAAGTGGTAGTACGAAACAAGTATGGGGGTTACTGGAACAAGACTCGATCTATGGTCGACTTAGGAGGTTAAACCATTTCCTGCATGGTTAGCACAATACTTATATTTCACATCCATCAGATAGAACCACCACTCATCATACCTCCCCATGCCCCACCGGACATAACCGTCTCGACGAAGGGTTAGGAACAAGCTCGTGTCTACCCAAGAAAGAGACTTTCCCGGATCCCTCCCGGTAGGCATGAGAGGCATATGAGAGTGAGTGCTAGCACAAACATATCAAATACCAACAACATGGAATCATCAATAGGCACTATGAGTATGATCGTATCACCGCATAGAATAACGAAATCTCCGAGACAGGGTGGGGTTGCAACCATATCAACAACACAAGACAATACTATGCGAGGGTTCAGAATGCTTGCCTTCAAGTTGGGGAGAGGCAGGGTGCATTCCAAAACATTTTGAAAGTTTTCTTCTCTCTCCATAAGCCTATTTTAAGAAAATTTGAAATTAACACATAGTTTCAAAACAGTACAAAAATTTATTTTGCAAATTTTCAAATAAATACGAAAATAAACTAGACAATTTTTGGGAAACAACAATAAAAGAATCAATTCATTTGGACATATATTTAAAAAGTTATAGCCAGTCAAAGTTTAGTCAATATTCTGTTTTTAATAAAAATCAGAAAAAGAAAACATTTCGGGGGGCTTACGCTTTCTCCTAGCGAAGGCGCATTTGGAGGAATACACCACCACTTAAAACACGTGTCGGCGGAGCTGGTTCACTGACAGTGGGTCCCTTGGGCCCACTGGTCAGGTTTGACCAGTCGCCCGCGCCTTCTTCTTCTCTCTGGCCGAGCGGTGGTGGGACTCCGGCGATCGCCGTCGACGAACAGCGGCTCCCCGCGGGGTTCTGAGGGCGGGGATGGAACTATCAGTCCAGGGCGGTCCTCCCGGTGGTCGACATGTTGGCAGGGGTGGAGGGAATCGCCGGCGGCGAGCTCCACGGCGGAGGTGGCTTCGGGTGGATTTGGGGGTCTGAGCTACGGTGGTTCTTGACCGCGTTTGAGAGGCTGGGCAGCTCCGCACGGTCGAGGGGAGTCGGGTGGTGGTGCTGGATGGACGGGAGAGGGCCTTCTTGCAACGAACGGAGCTGGAGTGTGGCGGCGGTTGAACTGGTCGATGACGAGGGAGACGGCTTCCCCCCGACGATTACTGGATGTGGGGGCTCTATGGGGGTGTCCTGAGGTCGCCTGAGTGCTTGGATGAGCTCGGGGGCCCCTACTTATAGCGCGGCTAGGTCGGTTCCGCGGCGGCCGGAGATAAGATCGGCGAACCGCCGTTCTGTTGCAGCAGGGCGACGTGGAGGCGGTTGGGGCTGGTCGGCACATCCTGACGAGCTCTCCACTGCTCAAGGGAGCGAGCTGGTGTGCGCGTATGGCTCGGGCCGCACCGTCCAGGGCAAGAGCTGTCGGGGCGGCGGTGGCGGCATGCGGCGAGGGAGGAGTCGGGGCGCGACGGTTGGGAGTGGGGAAGGGCCAGAACGGGCGCGGGTAGGCGGCAGCGGGACGCGGCGACTCGGGCGCACGCACGTGCAAAACGCGCGCTCTGGCCGCGCCCAGAGCACGCACGCCAACCGTTCGGCAAAATGCCAAGGCATGATAGGAGGCTTGGGTGGGGCTGGGGATTAACAGGTCTGGGTTAGGGGCATCTAGGAGTTTGGTGGACAAGGTTGCTGGGTCAGTGGATCAAGCTTATAATGCAAACTCCAAATCATGCCAAAATTGGCCATGCACTCAAGGTGCTTGACAGAATGTCAAGGGTATCTAGGCAACTCTTGGGGTGGCCAAAATCTCCAGATCCTAGTCTCTTTAGATGATGAAGAGGTTGGCAAGGTTAGTTTGACAAAAACAAAAACTTGTTAGTGCAAGTTTTTGAGAAAACCAGTTTTGGACAGAAGGTAATTGGCATCATTGCATGGACCAAAAATACTCCAATGGGTCCACTCTCCTGGACTAAGGGTTTTGTAGGGTGGTCTATAAGTAGAAAAAAGAATCAAGGGTAAAAGGGGAAGTTAGAATATGGTTGCAGTACAATTCACCAAGCTGGACCAGAATGAAGACGAGGATGATTTACTCAAATTTTTCAAAGAACATCAGTGGATTTTTGCATAAAGTTGAATTATATACTACCACTGACATTCCATAATTTTGGTGTAAGCTTTAAAGAAATATTTAAATAGGTTGTAGTGCAATTTTACCAACTGGACCAGTTTTGAAAACTTGGGGTAGAGCTCAAAATCTCCAATGAATAAAAGATATTTTTGTATAAAAGTGATTTAAAAACATCACATGACATCCCCAAATTTTGGTTGGAATTTCAAATAAATTTATCAAAGGGTTCTAGTGCAATTAGAGCTCTAAAACTAAGGAAAATCACTTTAAGGAATAAAGCTCAGAGAGAAATAATTATGCAAATAAATCCACTGATAATATAAATGTTTTTCTGAGAGGGTAAACAAGTCCAATAATATATTTGGAAAGTTTTCACTTGGGGTAAAAACTCCATAACAAGAAAGAAAAGAATGGTTCTGAAATCAAAAGAAAATCCAAAAAATAAAAATTTAATTTCCAGGCAAATTTTTAATTAATAAAACAAGGTCAAAATTTTGGGGTGTCACACAAAACTAAACAGAAAACTCGTAAGCTCTGTTAGTATAAGAAAATAAATCACCACTTAGGTACTGTTGTGAACTCATTCTAAATTCATATTGGTGTAATATCTACTGTATGCCAACTTCTCTATGGTTCATACCCTCCGATACTACTCATAGATTCGTCAAAATAAGCAAACAACACAAAGAAAACATAATCTGTCAAAAAACATAACAGTCTGAAGTAATCAGTATCATTCGAATACTTCTGTAACTCCAAAAATTCTAAAATAAGTTGGTGGACCTGAGGAATTTGTCTACTAATCATCTGCAGAAAGAATCAACCAAAAATCACTCTCGAGTAAAAAAATGGAAGCTAATCTCGTGAGCGTGAAAGTTTCTGTTTTTTACAGAAAGATTACAAAGACTTCACCCAAGTCTTCCCAAAGGTTCTACTTGGCACAAACACTAATTAGACATAAAACCACATCTAAATAGAGGCTATATGAATTATTTATTACTAAACAGGAGCAAAATGCAAAGAACAAAAATAAAATTGGGTTGTCTCCCAACAAGCGCTATCGTTTAACGCCCATAGCTAGGCATGATGATTTCAATGATGCTCACATAAAAGATAAGAATTGAAACATAAAGAGAGCATCATGAAGAATATGACTAGCACATTTAAGTCTAAACCACTTCCTATGCATAGGGATTTTGTGAGCAAACAATTTATGGTAACAATAATCAACTAGCATAGGAAGGCAAAACAAGCATAACTTCAAAACTTTAAGCACATAGAGAGGAAACTTGATATTATTGCCATTCCTACAAGCATATGTTCCTGCCTCATAATAATTTACAGTAGCATCATGAATAAATTCAACAATATAACCATAACCTAAAGCATTCTTTTCATATCTATAAGCATAGAATTTTTATTACTCTCCACATAAGAAAATTTCTTCTCATGAATAATAGTGGGAGCAAACTCAACAAAATAATTATCATGTGAGGCATAATCCAATTGAAAACTAAAATCATGATGAAAAGCTTCATGGTTATCATTATTCTTAATAGCATACAAGTCATCACAATAATCATCATAAATATCTAATTTCTTCTCATAATCAATTGGAACCTCTTCCGAAATAGTGGATTCATCACTAAATAAAGTCATGACCTCTCCAAATCCACTTTCATAATTATCACAATAAGATTCAACACCCTCCAAAATAGTGGGATCCTTACTTCTTAAAGTTGACACTCTTCCGAACCCACTTTCATCAATATAATCATCATAAATAGGAGGCATGCTATCATCATAATAAATTTGCTCATCAAAACTTGGGGGACAAAAATATCATCTTCGTCAAACATAGCTTCCCCAAGCTTGTGGCTTTGCATATCATTAGCATCATGGATATTCAAGGAATTCATACTAACACCTTTGCAATCATGCTCATCATTCAAATATTTTATGCCAAGCATTCTATGTAATTCTTCTTCTAGTACTTGAGCACAATATTCCTTCCCATCATTTTCACGAAAGACATTAAAAAGATGAAGCATATGAGGCACCCTTAATTCCATTTTTTTGTAGTTTTCATTTATAAACTGAACTAGTGATAAAACAAGAAACTAAAAGATTCGATTGCAAGATCTAAAGATATACCTTCAAGCACTCATGTCCCCGGCAACGGCGCCAGAAACTGCTTGATGTCTACTACACAACCTTCTTCTTGAAGATGTTGTTGGGCCTCCAAGTGCAGAGGTTTGTAGGACAGTAGCAAACTTCCCTCAAGTGGATGACCTAAGGTTTATCAATTTGTGGGAGGCGTAGGATGAAGATGGTCTCTCTCAAGCAACCCCGCAACCAAATAACAAAGGGTCTCTTTTGTCCCCAACACACCCAATACAATGGTAAATTGTATAGGTGCACTTGTTCGGCGAAGAGATGGTGATACAGGTGCCATATGGATGGTAGATATATGTTTTTGTAATATGAAAATATAAAAACAACAAGGTGACTAATAATAAAAGTGAGCACAAACGGCATTGCAAAGTGTAGAAACAAGGCCTAGGGTTCATACTTTCACTACTTCAAGTTCTCTCAACAATCATAACATAATTGGATCATATAACTATCCCTCAACATGCAACAAAGAGTCACTCCAAAGTCACTAATAGCGGAGAACAAACGAAGAGATTATTGTAGGGTATGAAACCACCTCAAAGTTATCCTTTCTGATTGATCTATTCAAGAGTCTGTAGTAAAATAACAAAAAGCTATTCTTTCCGTTCGATCTATCATAGAGTTCGTACTAGAATAACACCTTAAGACACAAATCAACCAAAACCCTAATGTCACCTAGATACTCCAATGCCACCTCAAGTATCCGCGGGTATGTTTATACGATATGCATCACACAATCTCAGATTCATCTATTCAACCAACACAAAGAACTTCAAAGAGTGCCCCAAAGTATCCACCGAAGAGTCAAGACAAAAACGTGTGCCAACCCCTATGCATAAGTTCACAAGGTCACTGAACCCGCAAGTTGATCAGCAAAGCATACATTAAGTAGATCATGTGATATCCCATTGTCACCACAGATAAGCATATGCAAGACATACATCAAGTGTTCTCAAATCCTTAAAGACTCAATCCGATAAGATAACTTCAAAGGGAAAAATCAATCCATTACAAGAGAGTAGAGGGGGATAAACATCATAAGATCCTACTATAATAGCAAAGCTCGCGATACATCAAGATCGTGTCGAATCAAGAACACGAGAGAGAGAGAGAGGGGGAGAGATCAAACACATAGCTACCGGTACATACCCTCAGCCCCGAGGGTGAACTACTCCCTCCTCGTCATGGAAAACGCCGGGATGATGAAGATAGCCACCGGTGAGGGTTCCACCCCTCTGGCAGGGCGCCAGAACAGGGTCCCGATTGGTTTTTGGTGGCTACAGAGGCTTGCGGCGGCGGAACTCCCGATCTAGGTTATGTTCTGGAAGTTTGGGTATATATAAGAGGTTTTGGCGTCGGGAACAAGTCAGGGGGTCTCCGAGGCGGCCACTAGGTAGGGGGCGTGCCCAGGTGGGTAGGGCGCGCCCCCACCCTCGTGGGTCCCTCGGGACTCTTCTGGCCCATCTCCGGTGCTCTGTGGGCTTCTTCTGGTCCAAAAACGATCTTCATGAAATTTCAGGTCAATTGGACTGTGTTTGGTTTTCATTTTCTGCAATACTGAAAACAAGGAAAAAACAGAAACTGGCACTGGGCTCTAGGTTAATAGGTTAGTCCCAAAACGCATATAAAATAGCATATAAATGCATATAAAACATTTAGATGGATAATATAATAGCATGGAACAATCAAATATTATAGATACGTTGGAGACGTATTAGCCCTCTGAGCCGAACGTGCGGAACATAAGGGGAAAGCACAGGAGCCGGGCAACCCAACTATTGACCCAGGACATAGTTCAGAACTTATGCATATAGTGCAATATCCGAGACACCGAACACCCAGCGGAAGGCGGTGCCGGACTTTAAGATATGGAGCTCATGTGTAAATTGAAATCTTGGTTAGGTAATATATTTTCCTGCCGGGCTGTTCGAAGAGCGAGTGGAGAATCAGAAACGAGATAGAAGATCGCAAGATGCGGATATCCGAACACCATAAAGGGTGTTTTTATTACGGGGTTTTTTTCTAGGCCCCTGGTTCCTTAGCTCAACTCATTCATCCCCACTCTGTTAACTTTTGCTCACTTTTCCCCACTCCCTTGCCCGAAACCCTCATAACTGGTTACAACGGACGTTGCCGTCGGGTCAATGCCTTTGACCGTTAACTCTGACGAGTGGGGCCGCGTAGGGCCGAGTACACATATGACCGTTACCCGTATAGTTGTTTCATATGCTGATCATACAGGTATTCGTATACGTGGGCGCACGCAACTGACCGCGGTCGTGGGGTAGCACGTGTCCATGGGACATGCCCCAAACGTCGGATCGTATAAATGAGGGGGGGTGGGGCGGAACCACCTCGCGGCGCATCGCCCCAACCATTTCCCCCAGGGTTTTCCCCCAAATCCACTCGCTGCCACATTGTCTTTCTCTCCCCCACCGGTGTCGTCTCGCTCTCCTCAACTTCCCCTATCGCACCGTCTGACTCTCCCCCACCGCATCCTCTCCCTCACCTTCATCGCCTCCATCTGCCCGGAGATGGCCGAAGCTCGTGGCAACCCCGGCGCAGCGGCCGTAGATGTGGTCGAGCTGCAGGGCGCAGTGACCACGGATGTCGGCGGCGTCCATGGCGGTGCGGGGAAACTCGCAATCGCTGTGGATGTGGAGAAGCAGGTGGCGGGCTCCGCCTCAGCGCTGTAGAAGGTGACGGTGTCGAGCGGCGCAGTCCATCTCGATACCCCGATGTGTAGCCCGGCGAGGAGCAGGAGGTATTTGTACTTCCTTTGGTTTAGGATATTGCTACATCTTGATCATGCATTGGTTTTCCCTTGAAGAGGAAAGGGTGATGCAACAATGTAGCGTAAGTATTTCCCTCAGTTTTTTAGAACCAAGGTATCAATCCAGTAGGAGACTACACGCAAATGGCCTAGTACCTGCACAAACAATCAAGAACCTTGCAACCAACGCGATAAAGGGGTTGTCAATCCCTTCGTGGCCACTTGCGAAAGTGAGATCTGATAAAGACAATAAGATAAATATTTTTGCTATTTTTGTTGTATAGATTGGGAAGTAAAGATTGCAAAATAAACGGCGGCAGAAATAACAAGTTGATAGGAAAATAATATGATGTAAAATAGACCCGGGGGCCATAGGTTTCACTAGCGGCTTCTCTCAAGACAGGATATATTACGGTGGGTGAACAAATTACTGTCGAGCAATTGATAGAAAAGTGCATAGTTATGAGAATATCTAGGCATGATTATGAACATATACATCACGTCCGTGACAAGTAGACCGAAACAATTCTGCATCTACTACTATTACTCCACACATCGACCGCTATCCAGCATGCATCTAGAGTATTAAGTTCATAAGAACAGAGTTACTCATTAGGCAAGATGACATGATGTAGAGGGATAAACTCAAGCAATATGATATAAACCCCATCTTTTTATCCTTGATGGCAACAATACAATATGTGCCTTGCTGCCCCTGCTGTCACTTGGAAAGGTCACCGCAAGATTGAACCCAAAGCTAAGCACTTCTCCCATTGCAAGAAAAATCAATCTAGTAGGCCAAACCAAACTAATAATTCGAAGAGACTTGCAAAGATATTAAATCATGCATATAAGAATTCAGAGAAGAATCAAATATTGTTCATAGATAATCTTGATCATAGACCCATAATTCATCGGATCTCGACAAACACACCGCAAAAAGAATTACATCGAATAGATGTCCAAGAAGATCGAGGAGAACTTTGTATTGAGATCCAAACAGAGAGAAGAAGCCATCTAGCTAATAACTATGGACCCGATGGTCTATGGTAAACTACTCACACATCATCAGAGAGGCTATGGTGTTGATGTAGAAGCCCTCCATGATCGAATACCCCTCCGGCGGAGCACCGGAAAAGGCCCCAAGTCTGGATCTCATGGGTACAGAAGGTTGCGGTGGTGGAAAAGGTGTTTTCGTGGCTCTCCCCCATGGTTTCAGGGTATAAGAGTATATATAGGCGAAAGAAGTAGGTCGGTGGAGCTGCAAGGGGCCCACGAGGGTGGGGGCGCGCCTACCCCCTGGGTGCGCCATCCTACCTCGTGGCCGCCTCGTGGCTTCCTTGACCTCCACTCCATGTCTCCTGGATTGTGTTTGTTCCAAAATAGATCCTCGCGAAGGTTTCATTCCGTTTGGATTTCGTTTGATATTTCTTTTATGCGAAACACTAAAATAGGCAAAAAACAGCAATTTGCGCTGGGCCTTCGGTTAATAGGTTAGTGCCAAAAATAATATAAAAAGGTATATTAAAGCCCATTAAACATCCAAAACAGATAATATAATAGCATGGAACAATCAAAAATTATAGATACATTGGAGACGTATCAGATATTAGCTTGTAGAGTTAATTGGATTGGTTACATTGTGGATTCATATGGTAGTTCAGATGGTTAGAGTAGTTGGTTTGACGGATGGGCCGGGGTTTTCAGTATTGGGAGGATGGGGGTTTTTGTACTTGGGTTCGTTGGATAAATTCGTTGCACAATTTGCACTGGGCCTTCGGTTAATAGGTTAGTCGCAAAAATAATATAAATAGGTATATTAAAGCCCAATAAACATCCAAAACAGATAATATAATAGCATGGAACAGTAAAAGATTATAGATACGTTGGAGACGTATCAAGCATCCCCAAGCTTAATTCTTGCTCGTCCTCGAGTAGGTAAATGATAGAAACAAAATTATTGATGTGCAATGCTACCTAGCATAATTTTCAATATAATTTTATTTATTGTGGCATAAATGTTCCGATCCGAAAGATTCAATACAAAAGTTTAATATTGACATAAAAATAATAATACTTCAAGCATACTAATTAAGCAATTATGTCTTCTCAAAATAACTGGGCCAAAGAAAGCTTATCCCTAAAAAATCATATAGTTTGGATATGCTTCATTTTCGTCACACAAAAATGATCTCATCATGCACAACCCCGATGACAAGCCAATCAATTGTTTCATACTTTAGTAATCTCAAACTTTTTTCAACTTTCACGCAATACGTGAGCGTGAACCATGGACATAGCACTTTGGGTGGAATAGAATATAATGATGGGGGTTGTGTGGAGAAGACAAAAAAGGAGAAAGTCTCACATTGACGCGGCTAATCAACGGGCTATGGATATGCCCATCAATTGATGTCAATGCGAGGAGTAGGGATTGCCATGCAACAGATGCACTAGAGCTATAAGTGTATGAAAGCTCATCAAAAGAAACTAAGTGGGTGTGCATCCAACTTGCTTGCTCACGACGACCTAGGGCATTCGAGGGAGCCCATCATTGGAATATACAAGCCAAGTTCTATAATGAAAAATTCCCACTAGTATATGAAAGTGACAATATAAGAGACTCTCCATCATGAAGATCATGGTGCTACTTTGAAGCACAAGTGTGGAAAAAAGTATAGTAGCATTGTCCCTTTTATTTTATTCTTTTTATTCTTTTTTTATTTGGCCTTTCTCTTTTTTTGGCCTTTTTTTTCTTTTTTCGGGACAATGCTCTATTAATGATGATCATCACACTTCTATTAATTTACAACTCAAAGATTACAACTCGATACTAGAACAAAGTATGATTCTATATGAATGCCTCCGGCGGTGTACCGGGATGGGCAATGAATCAAGAGTGACATGTATGAAATTATGCATGGTGGCTTTGCCACAAATATGATGTCAACTACATGATCATGCAAGGCAATATGACAATGATGAAGCGTGTCATAATAAACAGAACGGTGGAAAGGTGCATGGCAATATATCTCAGAATGGCTATGGAAATGCCATAATAGGTAGGTATGGTGGCTGCTTTGAGGAAGATATAAGGAGGTTTATGTGTGATACAACGTATCATATCACGGGGGTTGGATGCACCGACGAAGTTTGCACCAAATCTCAAGGTGAGAAAGGGCAATGCATGGTACCGAAGAGGCTAGCAATGATGGAAAGGTGAGAGTGTGTATAATCCATGGACTCAACACTAGTCATAAAGAACTCACATACTTATTGCAAAAATCTACAAGTCATCAAAAACCAAGCATTATGCGCATGCTCCTAGGGGTATAGATTGGTAGGAAAATACCATCGCTCGTCCCCGACCGCCACTCATAAGGAGAACAATCAAAGAAACACCTCATGCTTCAAGTTTGTCACACAACGTTTACCATACGTGCATGCTACGGGACTTGGAAACTCTAACACAAGTATTTCTTAAATTCACAACTACTCAACTAGCATGACTCTAATATTACCATCTTCATATCTCAAAATAATCATCAAGTATCAAACTCCTCATAGTATTCAATGCACTCTATATGGAAGTTTTTATTATAGCCATCTTGGATGCCAATCATATTAGGACTAAATTTATAGCCAAAGAAAATTACCATGCTGTTCTAAAGGACTCTCAAAATAATATAAGTAACACTACTGGAATCAGCTACTTTGCCATCTGCCATGGCAGACGGCAAATGTCTTTGCCGTCTGCCGCGGACGGCAAAAGGCCACGGCAAAGTAAGCTCCGGTAAAGAGGTACTTTGCCGTCCGCTTCGAGTGGCTGACGGCAAAGGGGCCTTTGCCATCAACATCGGACGGCAAAGAAAGTAGACGACAATAAATGTGTTGTTACTCCGTTAGGTGGTTAACGGCAGGCCTTTGCCGTCCGCCGCTGATGGCAAATTTTGACCTGCCTTTGTCGTCCGCCGGATGATGTCAGCTGGACGTCACTACACGGCAGGCCTTTGCCGTCGGCCGCGGACGGCAAAGCCTTTGCCGTCAGCCACTGTAGGCAAACTGACCAAATTGGTCAGCCTCCCAGGAAGCACAGTTGCCTGCCACGTGGCCTCTTTGCCGTCTGCTTCTGATGGCAAAGAGCCCTTTGCCATCGGTGGCAGACGACAAAGAGCCTGCATATTGGTTCTTTTTTCTATTTCTTTTAATCCAACAATTTTCACAGCAAATATATATGACATATATAGATATATTTCACATGGCTATTTAACAGCAATCATATCACATATCCAGCACATATGTTTCATCCATTCAGACATAAGCAAGTTCCATCCATATACATATTACAATGCAAAGTTTCATGAAGATAGCAAGTTCCATCATAGCAAGCTAGATACAATGCAAAGTTTCATCAAATAAAAAGCAAGCACTCCATCATAGCAAGCTAGCTTCCATGAAGTGAATGAAATCTGCAAAATGGCAAATAAGAAAGTTAGAAATAGGTGACTAGAAGAAGAAGACTAGAACAAGAAGAAGACTAGAACAAGAAGTATATGTCATTTATGAGCTAACTTAGGTGAAATGGATCATATATGAGCTAACTAAGTTGAAATGGGTCGTTTATGAGCTAACTTAGTTGAAATGGATCATTTATGAGCTAACTTAGTTTAAATGGGTCGTTTATGAGCTAACTAAGGTGAAGGGCATCGTTTTTGAGCTACCTAAGGTGAAATGGATCTCTTTTGAGCTAACTTAGGTGAAATGGATCGTTTTTTAGCTAACTTAGGTGAAATGGATCATTTATGAGCTAACTTAGTTGAAATGGGTCGTTTATGAGCTAACTAGGGTGAAATGGATCATTTTTTCGCTAACTAAGGTGAAATGGATCGTTTTTTAGCTAACTTAGGTGAAATGGATCACGTAAGAGCTAATTTAGGTGAAATGGATCGTTTTTAGCTAACTTAGGTCAAATGGATTGTTTAGGAGCTACTCTAGGTAAATTGGGTCATTTTACAGCTAACTTGGATAAACCGGATCATTTATAAGCTAACCTAGGTAAGATGGGTCATTTTGGAGCTAACCTAGGTGAAATGGGTCATTTTGGAGCTAACCTAAGTGAAATGGGTCATTTTAAAGCTAACGTAGGTAAAACAAATCATTTAGGAGCTAATCTAGGTAAAATGGGTCATTTTAGAGCTAACTTGGATAAACTGGATCATTTATAAGCTAACTAAGGTAAAATGGGTCATTTTAGAGCTAACTTAGATAAAATGGATCGTTTATGAGCTAACTAAGCTAATTATGCATTTTTTTCACATAAGTAAGCTAAGTACAGATCGTTTTAGAGCTAACTTAGGTAAAATGGATGGTTTATGAGGTCAGTAAGCTTATCAAGTTAGTTTGGAGGAAAAGAAGCTAACTCTAGGTCATTATGGTAAGCATATTGGAGGAAATAAAGCTAAGTCTAGGTCTTTATGCATTTGTTAAGCAAAACACTAGAGAAACTTACCGTGATCAGGGAGGTGTAGGAGAGGGCTGGCTCGTGCCAGTAGCTGGAGAAGGATCGTGCGATGCGTGTCAGGAGTTAAGCATATTGGAGGAAACAAAGAATAAACGAAATTAGTACAACATAAAAAAAGTACCGACATGAATAATAATATGTATATCACTTCAGTGTATCATCATCAAGTAAAACATAAAAAAATTAAATACCTGACACTACTAATAATCTTGATCAGTATCATCAATAAATGCATAATCATCATCATCACTATAATCAATGATGGGCTCATAGGGTTCAGTGGCATCAACATGTGCAAGGCCACCTTGACGTAATCGGTCAAGCATTGACAGGTCATCCACAGCAGTAACCTCTTCTTGTTCCGGCTCTTATTGTTCCTCCTCTGGGGTGTTGTCGGATTCACTGTCGCTGTCTACTTCAATGTTTTGGGGTGAAGTATAGCGGTTCTTGAAACGCTTTTTGGAAAGACGTGTCTCTTGGAAGAATTCTCCTTCATATGTGTTTGGGTTAATGTGAGGTTCATAATCCTCTTCCTTTGGGGGAGAAAGTCTAGCACGTGGCGGCACTTCATAAACGACATCCCAACCTTTCAGATTTCGATTAGTTTGGCAGGCCCACGGTGTTGGGGTCGGGGTGTCGGGGTGTGGTTTCGGGGTTGGGGGGTCAGGGGGTTGGGTGTCGGGTGTCGGGGGGTCGCGGTCGGGGTCGGGTGTCAGGGGGTCCTTCTTCTTTCTTTCTTTCTTTTCTTCTTTTTCTTTCCTTTCTTCTTCTTCTTCTTTCATCTTTTTTCTACTTTTTTACTTCTTTTCGTTTCTTCTTTTCTTCTTCTTCTATTTTCTACTTCTTTTCTTTTCTTCCTTTCTTCTTCTTCTACTTCTTTTCTTCTTTTTCTTTTTTCATCTTTTTTCTACTTCTTTTCTTTTCTTCTTTTTCTACTTCTTCTACTACTTCTACTTCTTCTAATTCTTTTCTAACACTAACACTGACACAATCTAGCACTAACAATTAGGTGGGGCGGCGCTGGGCGGCGGGGCGTCGGCGGGTGGGGTGGGGGAGGAGGGGTGGTGGGGCGACGTCGGGCGGGGGGGTGGCGGGGCGGGTGCGAGGGCGGCGCCGGGCGGCGGGCGAGGGCGGGGCGGTGGTGGGTGGGGATCTGGTGGGCGTCGGGGAGGAGGGAGGGAGTGCAGAGAGAGTAACGGGCGGGGGGTGGGGGCCGTTAGTTACGCTGCCCTTTGCCGTCCGCCGCTCTTTGCCGTCCGCCTTTATCCCTCTTTGTCGTCTGCTAGCAGACGGCAAAGAGGTGGGGCGTTAAGTTTTTTCTAAACGGGGTGGGGGTGGGGGCCACCTCTCTCTTCACCGTCAGCCAGCTGATGACAATGAATCTTTGCCGTCAGCTGGCTGGCGGCAAAGAGATGGCTGATGGCAAAGGCCTATTTTGCCGTCCGTCATTTCTTTGTCATCTGCTTTTTGGTAGCTGATGGCAAAGATCTTCTTTGTCGTCTGCTAGCGGACAGCAAATAGCTGGCAGATGGCAAAGTAGCTGATTCCAGTAGTGTAAAGCATGAGAGATCAATAATTTCTATAAAATAAAACCACCACCGTTCTCTAAAAGATTTAAGTGAATCACTAGAGCAAAATTATCTAGCTCAAAAGATATAAGTGAAGCACATAGAGTATTCTAATAAATTCTGATTCATGTGTGTCTCCCCAAATGGTGTCTACAGCAAGGATGATTGTGGTAAACTGACAAGAAAAGACTCAAGTCATACGAGACACTCCAATCAAAACACATATCATGTGGTGAATAAAAATATAGCCTCAAGTAAAGTTACTGATAGACGAAGACGAAAGAGGGGATGCCTTCCGGGGAATCCCCAAGCTTAGGCTTTTGGTTGTCCTTGAATTTTAACTTGGGGTGCCTTGGGCATCCGCAAGCTTAGGCTCTTGCCACACCTTATTCCAAAATCCATCAAATCTTTACCCAAAAACATGAAAACTTCACAACACAAAACTCAACAGAAAATCTCATGAGCTCCGTTAGTATAAGAAAACAAATCACCACTTTAAGGTTCTGTAATGAACTCGTTCTTTATTTATATTGGTGTTAAAACTAGTGTATTCCAACTTCTATATGGTTCATACCCGCCCCCTCCCCCCAATACTAGCCATAGATTCATTAAAATAAGCAAACAATACACAAAAACAGAATCTGTCAAAAACAAAAGAGTCTGTAGAAATATGTATCAAACATATACTTCTGGAACTCCACAAATTCTGAAATAAATTGGTGGACGTGAGGAATTTGTCTATTAATCATCTGAAAAAAGAATTAACCTAAAAGCACTCTTCAGTTAAAAATGGCAGCTAATCTCGTGAGCGCTAAAGTTTCCGGTTTTTTACAGCAGATCGCAAAGACTTCTCCCAAGTCTTCCGAAAGGTTCTACTTGGCACAAACACTAATTAAAATATAAAAAAATATCTAAACAGAGGCTAGATGAATTATTTATTACTAAACAGAAACAAAAAACAAGAAACAAAAATAAAATTGGGTTGCCTCCCAACAAGCGCTATCGTTTAACGCCCCTAGCTAGGCAAAGAGATTTCAATGATGCTCAGATGAAAGACAAGAATTGAAGCACAAAGAGAGCATCATAAAACACGTGATAAACACATATAAGTATAACATACTTCCTATGCATAGGCGTTTTGTAAGCAAACAAATTATTATAGCAAGCAAAAATTAGCATATGCAAGGAAGAAGAAAGAGACGATAGCAATCTCAACATGATGAGAGGTAATTTAGTATGATAAAAATTTCAATAACCATATTTTCCTATCTCATAATAACTACATGTAGGATCATAGGCAAATTCAAAAAAATATCTATCATATAACATATTCTCAACACGATCCACATGCATGTGAAGTTGACACTCTTCCAAAGTAGTGGGATTATCATTAACTAAAGTCATGACCTCTCCAAACCCACTTTTATCAAAAATACCATAAGATTGAACATTCTCCTAATATGTGGGATCTAAAGTTGACACTCTTCCAAACCCTCTTTCAATATTATTTCAAACACTATTATCAATCTCATATTCATCATGGGGCTTAAATAAAATTTCAAGATCATAAGAAGAATCACCCCAATCATGATCATTGCAACATGTAGAGGATATAGCAAAAATAGCATCCCCAAGCTTAGGGTTTTGCATATTATTAGAACAATTGACATTAACAGAATTTATAATAATATCATTGCAATCATGCTTTTCATTCAAGGAGCTATCGTGAATCACTTCATAAATTTCTTCTTTCAACACTTCATCATAATTAATTTTTAGATTCATGAATTTCAAGCAAAACCTCATAAAGATAATCTAGTGCACTCAACTCACTAGCAATTGGTTCTTCATAATTGGATCTTTTAAAACGATTAGCAAGGGGATGAGGATCCATAACAATAGATTTTCAGCAATCGAAGATGCAAGCATATATAAGGCACATGGCAATACAAGCAAACAAAAGATCTAACGAGAAAAAGGCGAAGGGAAAAGAGGGGCGAATAAAACGACAAATTTCTAGGAAGTGGGGGAGATGAAAACGAGAGGCAAATGGCAAATAATGTAATGCGAGGGAGAAGAGTTTGTGATGGGTACTTGGAATGTCTTGACTTGTGTGTAGATCTCCCCGGCAACGGCGCCATAAATGGCTAGTTGACGGGAGACAAAATCTTGACTTGACTTGGTGTAATTCTCCCCGGCAACGGCACCAGGAGTCCTTCTTGCTACCTCTTGAGCATGCGTTGGTTTTCCCTTGAAGAGGAAAGGGTGATGCAGCAAAGTAGCGTAAGTATTTCCCTCAGTTTTTGAGAACCAAGGTATCAATCCAGTAGGAGACTACACGCAAATCGCCTAGTACCTGCACAAACAATCAAGAACCTTGCAACCAACGCGGTAAAGGGGTTGTTAATCCATTCAAGTGAATCACTAGAGCAAAATTATCTAGCTCAAAAGATATAAGTGAAGCACATAGAGTATTCTAATAAATTCTGATTCATGTGTGTCTCCCCAAATGGTGTCTACAGCAAGGATGATTGTGGTAAACTGACAAGAAAAGACTCAAGTCATACGAGACACTCCAATCAAAACACATATCATGTGGTGAATAAAAATATAGCCTCAAGTAAAGTTACTGATAGACGAAGACGAAAGAGGGGATGCCTTCCGGGGAATCCCCAAGCTTAGGCTTTTGGTTGTCCTTGAATTTTAACTTGGGGTGCCTTGGGCATCCGCAAGCTTAGGCTCTTGCCACACCTTATTCCAAAATCCATCAAATCTTTACCCAAAAACATGAAAACTTCACAACACAAAACTCAACAGAAAATCTCATGAGCTCCGTTAGTATAAGAAAACAAATCACCACTTTAAGGTTCTGTAATGAACTCGTTCTTTATTTATATTGGTGTTAAAACTAGTGTATTCCAACTTCTATATGGTTCATACCCGCCCCCTCCCCCCAATACTAGCCATAGATTCATTAAAATAAGCAAACAATACACAAAAACAGAATCTGTCAAAAACAAAAGAGTCTGTAGAAATATGTATCAAACATATACTTCTGGAACTCCACAAATTCTGAAATAAATTGGTGGACGTGAGGAATTTGTCTATTAATCATCTGAAAAAAGAATTAACCTAAAAGCACTCTTCAGTTAAAAATGGCAGCTAATCTCGTGAGCGCTAAAGTTTCCGGTTTTTTACAGCAGATCGCAAAGACTTCTCCCAAGTCTTCCGAAAGGTTCTACTTGGCACAAACACTAATTAAAATATAAAAAATATCTAAACAGAGGCTAGATGAATTATTTATTACTAAACAGAAACAAAAAACAAGAAACAAAAATAAAATTGGGTTGCCTCCCAACAAGCGCTATCGTTTAACGCCCCTAGCTAGGCAAAGAGATTTCAATGATGCTCAGATGAAAGACAAGAATTGAAGCACAAAGAGAGCATCATAAAACACGTGATAAACACATATAAGTATAACATACTTCCTATGCATAGGCGTTTTGTAAGCAAACAAATTATTATAGCAAGCAAAAATTAGCATATGCAAGGAAGAAGAAAGAGACGATAGCAATCTCAACATGATGAGAGGTAATTTAGTATGATAAAAATTTCAATAACCATATTTTCCTATCTCATAATAACTACATGTAGGATCATAGGCAAATTCAAAAAAATATCTATCATATAACATATTCTCAACACGATCCACATGCATGTGAAGTTGACACTCTTCCAAAGTAGTGGGATTATCATTAACTAAAGTCATGACCTCTCCAAACCCACTTTTATCAAAAATACCATAAGATTGAACATTCTCCTAATATGTGGGATCTAAAGTTGACACTCTTCCAAACCCTCTTTCAATATTATTGCAAACACTATTATCAATCTCATATTCATCATGGGGCTTAAATAAAATTTCAAGATCATAAGAAGAATCACCCCAATCATGATCATTGCAACATGTAGAGGATATAGCAAAAATAGCATCCCCAAGCTTAGGGTTTTGCATATTATTAGAACAATTGACATTAACAGAATTTATAATAATATCATTGCAATCATGCTTTTCATTCAAGGAGCTATCGTGAATCACTTCATAAATTTCTTCTTTCAACACTTCATCATAATTAATTTTTAGATTCATGAATTTCAAGCAAAACCTCATAAAGATAATCTAGTGCACTCAACTCACTAGCAATTGGTTCTTCATAATTGGATCTTTTAAAACGATTAGCAAGGGGATGAGGATCCATAACAATAGATTTTCAGCAATCGAAGATGCAAGCATATATAAGGCACATGGCAATACAAGCAAACAAAAGATCTAACGAGAAAAAGGCGAAGGGAAAAGAGGGGCGAATAAAACGACAAATTTCTAGGAAGTGGGGGAGATGAAAACGAGAGGCAAATGGCAAATAATGTAATGCGAGGGAGAAGAGTTTGTGATGGGTACTTGGAATGTCTTGACTTGTGTGTAGATCTCCCCGGCAACGGCGCCATAAATGGCTAGTTGACGGGAGACAAAATCTTGACTTGACTTGGTGTAATTCTCCCCGGCAACGGCACCAGGAGTCCTTCTTGCTACCTCTTGAGCATGCGTTGGTTTTCCCTTGAAGAGGAAAGGGTGATGCAGCAAAGTAGCGTAAGTATTTCCCTCAGTTTTTGAGAACCAAGGTATCAATCCAGTAGGAGACTACACGCAAATCGCCTAGTACCTGCACAAACAATCAAGAACCTTGCAACCAACGCGGTAAAGGGGTTGTTAATCCATTCAAGTGAATCACTAGAGCAAAATTATCTAGCTCAAAAGATATAAGTGAAGCACATAGAGTATTCTAATAAATTCTGATTCATGTGTGTCTCCCCAAATGGTGTCTACAGCAAGGATGATTGTGGTAAACTGACAAGAAAAGACTCAAGTCATACGAGACACTCCAATCAAAACACATATCATGTGGTGAATAAAAATATAGCCTCAAGTAAAGTTACTGATAGACGAAGACGAAAGAGGGGATGCCTTCCGGGGAATCCCCAAGCTTAGGCTTTTGGTTGTCCTTGAATTTTAACTTGGGGTGCCTTGGGCATCCGCAAGCTTAGGCTCTTGCCACACCTTATTCCAAAATCCATCAAATCTTTACCCAAAAACATGAAAACTTCACAACACAAAACTCAACAGAAAATCTCATGAGCTCCGTTAGTATAAGAAAACAAATCACCACTTTAAGGTTCTGTAATGAACTCGTTCTTTATTTATATTGGTGTTAAAACTAGTGTATTCCAACTTCTATATGGTTCATACCCGCCCCCTCCCCCCAATACTAGCCATAGATTCATTAAAATAAGCAAACAATACACAAAAACAGAATCTGTCAAAAACAAAAGAGTCTGTAGAAATATGTATCAAACATATACTTCTGGAACTCCACAAATTCTGAAATAAATTGGTGGACGTGAGGAATTTGTCTATTAATCATCTGAAAAAAGAATTAACCTAAAAGCACTCTTCAGTTAAAAATGGCAGCTAATCTCGTGAGCGCTAAAGTTTCCGGTTTTTTACAGCAGATCGCAAAGACTTCTCCCAAGTCTTCCGAAAGGTTCTACTTGGCACAAACACTAATTAAAATATAAAAAAATATCTAAACAGAGGCTAGATGAATTATTTATTACTAAACAGAAACAAAAAACAAGAAACAAAAATAAAATTGGGTTGCCTCCCAACAAGCGCTATCGTTTAACGCCCCTAGCTAGGCAAAGAGATTTCAATGATGCTCAGATGAAAGACAAGAATTGAAGCACAAAGAGAGCATCATAAAACACGTGATAAACACATATAAGTATAACATACTTCCTATGCATAGGCGTTTTGTAAGCAAACAAATTATTATAGCAAGCAAAAATTAGCATATGCAAGGAAGAAGAAAGAGACGATAGCAATCTCAACATGATGAGAGGTAATTTAGTATGATAAAAATTTCAATAACCATATTTTCCTATCTCATAATAACTACATGTAGGATCATAGGCAAATTCAAAAAAATATCTATCATATAACATATTCTCAACACGATCCACATGCATGTGAAGTTGACACTCTTCCAAAGTAGTGGGATTATCATTAACTAAAGTCATGACCTCTCCAAACCCACTTTTATCAAAAATACCATAAGATTGAACATTCTCCTAATATGTGGGATCTAAAGTTGACACTCTTCCAAACCCTCTTTCAATATTATTTCAAACACTATTATCAATCTCATATTCATCATGGGGCTTAAATAAAATTTCAAGATCATAAGAAGAATCACCCCAATCATGATCATTGCAACATGTAGAGGATATAGCAAAAATAGCATCCCCAAGCTTAGGGTTTTGCATATTATTAGAACAATTGACATTAACAGAATTTATAATAATATCATTGCAATCATGCTTTTCATTCAAGGAGCTATCGTGAATCACTTCATAAATTTCTTCTTTCAACACTTCATCATAATTAATTTTTAGATTCATGAATTTCAAGCAAAACCTCATAAAGATAATCTAGTGCACTCAACTCACTAGCAATTGGTTCTTCATAATTGGATCTTTTAAAACGATTAGCAAGGGGATGAGGATCCATAACAATAGATTTTCAGCAATCGAAGATGCAAGCATATATAAGGCACATGGCAATACAAGCAAACAAAAGATCTAACGAGAAAAAGGCGAAGGGAAAAGAGGGGCGAATAAAACGACAAATTTCTAGGAAGTGGGGGAGATGAAAACGAGAGGCAAATGGCAAATAATGTAATGCGAGGGAGAAGAGTTTGTGATGGGTACTTGGAATGTCTTGACTTGTGTGTAGATCTCCCCGGCAACGGCGCCATAAATGGCTAGTTGACGGGAGACAAAATCTTGACTTGACTTGGTGTAATTCTCCCCGGCAACGGCACCAGGAGTCCTTCTTGCTACCTCTTGAGCATGCGTTGGTTTTCCCTTGAAGAGGAAAGGGTGATGCAGCAAAGTAGCGTAAGTATTTCCCTCAGTTTTTGAGAACCAAGGTATCAATCCAGTAGGAGACTACACGCAAATCGCCTAGTACCTGCACAAACAATCAAGAACCTTGCAACCAACGCGGTAAAGGGGTTGTTAATCCATTCAAGTGAATCACTAGAGCAAAATTATCTAGCTCAAAAGATATAAGTGAAGCACATAGAGTATTCTAATAAATTCTGATTCATGTGTGTCTCCCCAAATGGTGTCTACAGCAAGGATGATTGTGGTAAACTGACAAGAAAAGACTCAAGTCATACGAGACACTCCAATCAAAACACATATCATGTGGTGAATAAAAATATAGCCTCAAGTAAAGTTACTGATAGACGAAGACGAAAGAGGGGATGCCTTCCGGGGAATCCCCAAGCTTAGGCTTTTGGTTGTCCTTGAATTTTAACTTGGGGTGCCTTGGGCATCCGCAAGCTTAGGCTCTTGCCACACCTTATTCCAAAATCCATCAAATCTTTACCCAAAAACATGAAAACTTCACAACACAAAACTCAACAGAAAATCTCATGAGCTCCGTTAGTATAAGAAAACAAATCACCACTTTAAGGTTCTGTAATGAACTCGTTCTTTATTTATATTGGTGTTAAAACTAGTGTATTCCAACTTCTATATGGTTCATACCCGCCCCCTCCCCCCAATACTAGCCATAGATTCATTAAAATAAGCAAACAATACACAAAAACAGAATCTGTCAAAAACAAAAGAGTCTGTAGAAATATGTATCAAACATATACTTCTGGAACTCCACAAATTCTGAAATAAATTGGTGGACGTGAGGAATTTGTCTATTAATCATCTGAAAAAAGAATTAACCTAAAAGCACTCTTCAGTTAAAAATGGCAGCTAATCTCGTGAGCGCTAAAGTTTCCGGTTTTTTACAGCAGATCGCAAAGACTTCTCCCAAGTCTTCCGAAAGGTTCTACTTGGCACAAACACTAATTAAAATATAAAAAATATCTAAACAGAGGCTAGATGAATTATTTATTACTAAACAGAAACAAAAAACAAGAAACAAAAATAAAATTGGGTTGCCTCCCAACAAGCGCTATCGTTTAACGCCCCTAGCTAGGCAAAGAGATTTCAATGATGCTCAGATGAAAGACAAGAATTGAAGCACAAAGAGAGCATCATAAAACACGTGATAAACACATATAAGTATAACATACTTCCTATGCATAGGCGTTTTGTAAGCAAACAAATTATTATAGCAAGCAAAAATTAGCATATGCAAGGAAGAAGAAAGAGACGATAGCAATCTCAACATGATGAGAGGTAATTTAGTATGATAAAAATTTCAATAACCATATTTTCCTATCTCATAATAACTACATGTAGGATCATAGGCAAATTCAAAAAAATATCTATCATATAACATATTCTCAACACGATCCACATGCATGTGAAGTTGACACTCTTCCAAAGTAGTGGGATTATCATTAACTAAAGTCATGACCTCTCCAAACCCACTTTTATCAAAAATACCATAAGATTGAACATTCTCCTAATATGTGGGATCTAAAGTTGACACTCTTCCAAACCCTCTTTCAATATTATTGCAAACACTATTATCAATCTCATATTCATCATGGGGCTTAAATAAAATTTCAAGATCATAAGAAGAATCACCCCAATCATGATCATTGCAACATGTAGAGGATATAGCAAAAATAGCATCCCCAAGCTTAGGGTTTTGCATATTATTAGAACAATTGACATTAACAGAATTTATAATAATATCATTGCAATCATGCTTTTCATTCAAGGAGCTATCGTGAATCACTTCATAAATTTCTTCTTTCAACACTTCATCATAATTAATTTTTAGATTCATGAATTTCAAGCAAAACCTCATAAAGATAATCTAGTGCACTCAACTCACTAGCAATTGGTTCTTCATAATTGGATCTTTTAAAACGATTAGCAAGGGGATGAGGATCCATAACAATAGATTTTCAGCAATCGAAGATGCAAGCATATATAAGGCACATGGCAATACAAGCAAACAAAAGATCTAACGAGAAAAAGGCGAAGGGAAAAGAGGGGCGAATAAAACGACAAATTTCTAGGAAGTGGGGGAGATGAAAACGAGAGGCAAATGGCAAATAATGTAATGCGAGGGAGAAGAGTTTGTGATGGGTACTTGGAATGTCTTGACTTGTGTGTAGATCTCCCCGGCAACGGCGCCATAAATGGCTAGTTGACGGGAGACAAAATCTTGACTTGACTTGGTGTAATTCTCCCCGGCAACGGCACCAGGAGTCCTTCTTGCTACCTCTTGAGCATGCGTTGGTTTTCCCTTGAAGAGGAAAGGGTGATGCAGCAAAGTAGCGTAAGTATTTCCCTCAGTTTTTGAGAACCAAGGTATCAATCCAGTAGGAGACTACACGCAAATCGCCTAGTACCTGCACAAACAATCAAGAACCTTGCAACCAACGCGGTAAAGGGGTTGTTAATCCATTCAAGTGAATCACTAGAGCAAAATTATCTAGCTCAAAAGATATAAGTGAAGCACATAGAGTATTCTAATAAATTCTGATTCATGTGTGTCTCCCCAAATGGTGTCTACAGCAAGGATGATTGTGGTAAACTGACAAGAAAAGACTCAAGTCATACGAGACACTCCAATCAAAACACATATCATGTGGTGAATAAAAATATAGCCTCAAGTAAAGTTACTGATAGACGAAGACGAAAGAGGGGATGCCTTCCGGGGAATCCCCAAGCTTAGGCTTTTGGTTGTCCTTGAATTTTAACTTGGGGTGCCTTGGGCATCCGCAAGCTTAGGCTCTTGCCACACCTTATTCCAAAATCCATCAAATCTTTACCCAAAAACATGAAAACTTCACAACACAAAACTCAACAGAAAATCTCATGAGCTCCGTTAGTATAAGAAAACAAATCACCACTTTAAGGTTCTGTAATGAACTCGTTCTTTATTTATATTGGTGTTAAAACTAGTGTATTCCAACTTCTATATGGTTCATACCCGCCCCCTCCCCCCAATACTAGCCATAGATTCATTAAAATAAGCAAACAATACACAAAAACAGAATCTGTCAAAAACAAAAGAGTCTGTAGAAATATGTATCAAACATATACTTCTGGAACTCCACAAATTCTGAAATAAATTGGTGGACGTGAGGAATTTGTCTATTAATCATCTGAAAAAAGAATTAACCTAAAAGCACTCTTCAGTTAAAAATGGCAGCTAATCTCGTGAGCGCTAAAGTTTCCGGTTTTTTACAGCAGATCGCAAAGACTTCTCCCAAGTCTTCCGAAAGGTTCTACTTGGCACAAACACTAATTAAAATATAAAAAAATATCTAAACAGAGGCTAGATGAATTATTTATTACTAAACAGAAACAAAAAACAAGAAACAAAAATAAAATTGGGTTGCCTCCCAACAAGCGCTATCGTTTAACGCCCCTAGCTAGGCAAAGAGATTTCAATGATGCTCAGATGAAAGACAAGAATTGAAGCACAAAGAGAGCATCATAAAACACGTGATAAACACATATAAGTATAACATACTTCCTATGCATAGGCGTTTTGTAAGCAAACAAATTATTATAGCAAGCAAAAATTAGCATATGCAAGGAAGAAGAAAGAGACGATAGCAATCTCAACATGATGAGAGGTAATTTAGTATGATAAAAATTTCAATAACCATATTTTCCTATCTCATAATAACTACATGTAGGATCATAGGCAAATTCAAAAAAATATCTATCATATAACATATTCTCAACACGATCCACATGCATGTGAAGTTGACACTCTTCCAAAGTAGTGGGATTATCATTAACTAAAGTCATGACCTCTCCAAACCCACTTTTATCAAAAATACCATAAGATTGAACATTCTCCTAATATGTGGGATCTAAAGTTGACACTCTTCCAAACCCTCTTTCAATATTATTTCAAACACTATTATCAATCTCATATTCATCATGGGGCTTAAATAAAATTTCAAGATCATAAGAAGAATCACCCCAATCATGATCATTGCAACATGTAGAGGATATAGCAAAAATAGCATCCCCAAGCTTAGGGTTTTGCATATTATTAGAACAATTGACATTAACAGAATTTATAATAATATCATTGCAATCATGCTTTTCATTCAAGGAGCTATCGTGAATCACTTCATAAATTTCTTCTTTCAACACTTCATCATAATTAATTTTTAGATTCATGAATTTCAAGCAAAACCTCATAAAGATAATCTAGTGCACTCAACTCACTAGCAATTGGTTCTTCATAATTGGATCTTTTAAAACGATTAGCAAGGGGATGAGGATCCATAACAATAGATTTTCAGCAATCGAAGATGCAAGCATATATAAGGCACATGGCAATACAAGCAAACAAAAGATCTAACGAGAAAAAGGCGAAGGGAAAAGAGGGGCGAATAAAACGACAAATTTCTAGGAAGTGGGGGAGATGAAAACGAGAGGCAAATGGCAAATAATGTAATGCGAGGGAGAAGAGTTTGTGATGGGTACTTGGAATGTCTTGACTTGTGTGTAGATCTCCCCGGCAACGGCGCCATAAATGGCTAGTTGACGGGAGACAAAATCTTGACTTGACTTGGTGTAATTCTCCGCAGCAACGGCACCAGGAGTCCTTCTTGCTACCTCTTGAGCATGCGTTGGTTTTCCCTTGAAGAGGAAAGGGTGATGCAGCAAAGTAGCGTAAGTATTTCCCTCAGTTTTTGAGAACCAAGGTATCAATCCAGTAGGAGACTACACGCAAATCGCCTAGTACCTGCACAAACAATCAAGAACCTTGCAACCAACGCGGTAAAGGGGTTGTTAATCCATTCACGGCCACTTGCAAAAGTGAGATCAGATAAAAATAATAAGATAAATATTTTTTGTATTTTTGTTGTATAGATTGGAAAGTAAAGATTGCAAAATAAACGGCGGCAGAAATAGCAAGTTGATAGGAAAATAATATGATGTAAAATAGACCCGGGGGCCATAGGTTTCACTAGTGGCTTCTCTCAAGATAGCATATATTACGGTGGGTGAACAAATTACTGTCAAGCAATTGATAGAAAAGCGCATAGTTATGAGAATATATAGGCATGATCATGAACATAGGCATCACGTCCGTGACAAGTAGACCGAAACGATTCTGCATCTACTACTATTACTCCACACATCGACCGCTATCCAGCATGCATCTAGAGTATTAAGTTCATAAGAACAGAGTAACTCATTAGCCAAGATGACATGATGTAGAGGGATAAACTCAAGCAATATGATATAAACCCCATCTTTGTATCCTCGATGGCAAGAATACAATACATGCCTTGCTGCCCCTGCTGTCACTGGGAAAGGTCACCGCAAGATTGAACCCAAAGCTAAGCACTTCTCCCATTGCAAGAAAAATCATTCTAGTAGGCCAAACCAAACTAATAATTCGAAGAGACTTGCAAAGATATTAAATCATGCATATAAGAATTCAGAGAAGAATCAAATATTGTTCATAGATAATTTTGATCATAGACCCACAATTCATCGGATCTTGACAAACACACCGCAAGAAGAATTACATCGAATAGATCTCCAAGAAGATCGAGGAGAACTTTGTATTGAGATCCAAAGAGAGAGAAGAAGTCATCTAGCTAATAAATATGGACCCGAAGGTCTGTGGTAAACTACTCACATATCATCGGAGAGGCTATGGTGTTGATGTAGAAGCCCTCCGTGATCGAATCCCCCTACGGCGGAGCGCCGGAAAAGGCCCCAAGATGGGATCTCATGGGTACCACTACAAAAAAATACAGTTCCTTGATGATACATGTTTGTCACAGTAGGTCGCGTTTTCTGTCATGCATGTACATCCATGACAATTTTATGACAGAATCAAGATAGTCATACCTGTGTTGTCGTAGAAGTGTTCCATGACATTACCAAAATTATCATCACGGAAGTGTCCACTTCCATGACGATAAATCGCGCGTCACAGAAGTGCTTTCGTCAAGGGTGGCCGACATGTGGCATCCACCGTAACGGAACGCCGTTAAGCTATCTAGTCCGGTTTTGGATCCGAGAACCCGTTAACAGCCCCGACCAATGGGCATTTTCCACGTGTAAAATCATCATTGGTTGGAAGAAACATGTGTCAGCTCACCGTTGGGACAGATGTCATCCCCTCATTGGACCCGAAGCGCCTATGATACATCGACACGTGACACGGCCCAACAGAGGCCCATTCCTGTGAAAAGGCCGTCCCATTTGACTTGGTCAAAAGGTGGCGTTCCGGCCCACGGCAAGCCTATTAACGGCCTGTTCGCATATAGCCCATTTACAATCCTCTAACCCAGGACCTGTTTACGGCCTATCCGAATTAGGCCCAGTAGCAACATCTGGGCCGTCCAATATAATTCCAGCCCGTTTTAACTTCTGGCCCATGTATGGCCCATGATGTCTTTCGGCCCATATGAGGCCTTTGTAACTCTTGGCCCATTAACGGCCCGTGGTAAAACTGGCCCGTAATGAACAGTGTATCACTTTATACCCATTTACTGCACGTGGTGAAACTGGCCCGTAATGAAGAGTGTATCACTTTATACCCATTAACGGCCCGTTATTCCGTTGGGCCATTTCCAGCCCATGTTATGTTTTGGCCTTCTCAGGGCCCATTTTTTCTTGGGCTCATTTCCATCATTCGTTTACTTACGGCCTGTTACTGTCATTTTCTGCTTGTGGGCCAAATTAAGCCCGTGGTTACAGTCGGCCCGTTTGTGGCCCGTTAATATGTTGGGCCATTTTCATAGCGTCATCAAATACGGCCGATTAACGACGGCTCATTATGGTCGGTCCATGAACGGATGATTTCAACTCTAGCCCATTTACGGCCATAATATGGTCTTGTTATTGGCCCATGTTTGGCCAACCGATCATACGGCCCGTAGAAGGCCCATTAATGATACGACATGTAGAAGGCCCATCATGTCTACGGCCCGTATAAGGCCCATTGTTTCTACGCCCCGTAGAAGGCCCATTGTTTCTATGGCCCGTAGGAGGCCCATGTTAACTACAATAAATATGTAGCCCATGGTTATTGTGGCCTAGTTTTAAAAAATAGGTTATTGCGGCCACTAGCAAACCGTGGAAAAAGAACTGCACTGACTACAAGAAAACAAATAAACAAGACAGTAGGGAAATAAATTAGCAAGCAACTTACGCTAGGCTATCACGGCTATTAGACATATTACATCCAGTGGGCATCATAGTTCGCCACCAGTGCAAATATAGGGAACAAAGCAACATATAAACATCACAGCAAAACAAGTCCAGGACTGAAACCACTTTAGAAGAGCTCAAGAAACAATATCCTGGGTACCCATAATGCTGGCAAGATGCTTAGCAATCTTATTAACTTTCTCTTGTTTGGCGCTTAAATCCTCCAGCACTTGCTGTTGCACCAGAAAGTATGCATCTGAATTATGCAGGGACTTCCTCAGTCCTTCGACTTCCTGTTGCATAACATCTAATCAATGTCTTTCAACTTGAAGTTGAGACTCAAGAAGCCGAACTGATTCAGGCAGAAAGTTCGAAGAGTTGGTGCCAGCAATAGTAGCCAGTAACTTGAACACTACATCAAGACAGGACTTTGGGGTTGTCTCAGTGTCTTCAGTATAGTTTTTATCAGCTTTCTTGGATAACAACAGGGATGCCTCACTACCTTGAACCTTATCTGCATTACTTACTTTACCATTGCATAATGGGGTACTCTTCTCCAATATTTTATCCCGGTTCTAAAAGAGAAACAAACAAACACATCACCGGTTTACAATGTAGTATATGAAACTCATTTGGTAAACCAGTTCAGTAGTAAGGTGGACATGATAACAGCATGAAACAAACATATATCTATGTAACATGTTCACTGTATGGTTTATATCATTCTAGTTTATGTTGCCAAATCAAGATAAATACAGTTTGAACCATCTCTATTTAAGACAAAGCAGCATAGTGAAAGTGCGTTATATCGACTAGAGGGGGTGAATAGGCGATTTTTACGAATTCATCACTGAGGAATTTGCCGGTGAGGAAAATCCTTAGCGAAGAACTACTAGCAGTGGAATAAGTACTCAAAAGTAAACATAACAGAACACAAGCATGGTCATCATGATGAAATGAAGACAAGCACAGAGTACAGAAAGCGTAATCACATGATAACATAGGATGAAGACAAACAGACTGAAGAAATTGAACTGAGGAAATTGAGAAAGTCTTCAGTCAAAGTCTTCAAACACAGATATGAAGAAATGAATGAGTTGAGGAAATAGAACCAGTATGATTGGTGAAGACAATGATTTGGTAGACCAGTTCCAACTGCTATCTCAGTTGTACATCTGGTTGGAGCGGGTAGGTATTTAAACCTGAGGACACACAGTCCTCACTGTATTATCCTTGAACTAAGGTCACATTGACCTCGTCCAATCACTCGTGGTAAGTCTTCAGGTGACTTCCGAACCTTCACAAACTCGGTCACTCGGCGATCCACAATTCCTCTTGGATGCTCTAGACCATGACGCCTAACCGTCTGGAAGAAGCACAGTCTTCAAAGGTAACAAGCGTCGGATCCACACAGGTTCAATCTCTTCATTGATGCTCAATCACTTTGGGTTTGTAGGTGTTTGGGTTTGGGTTTTTCCTCACTCGATGATTTTCGCTCAAAGTCCTCGGAGGATCGGATGCTCTCAAATGACAAGTGTCAGTTTCTCTCAGAGCAGCCAAGCAGCTAGTGATTGTAGGGGGCGGCTATTTATAGCCTAGGAAGCAGCCCGACATGATAAGACATAAATACCATTCAATGATATGACCGTTAGGTGGGTAGATATTTTTGGGACAGCTGGTGCGTAGCACAGCAACGGTAGGAAATCTGAGGTTCAAATTTCTCAGGGCTATCATGTTCCTGACTCTGTAGGCAATCCGCACTGGCGAATTCCTAACACCTCAGTCAGAACAAATTCCTCAGAGACCAAAAGAACTTCGTCTCTGTCACTAACGAATATGACTGAACTGTATGAGATTTCCAATGGCTTCACTCAAAGGGATTGGTAGGTGTAGGATTTTGAGTTGAGCATCACATGAAAAATTTTCCTTAGTATTTCCTCAACCGCCTTTAACAGTACGGTGTTTCCTATGACTCAAGAAAGAGAAAATGAAACTACAAAAACAAAAGTCTTCACGCTTCATGTTCCTCGAATGAATACCAAGTATTCAAGGTCACACCAATTTCTTCACTTTCAAAGTCCTCAGAAAGTCTTCAGAAATCCAAAGTCTTCAGACGAAGAACTTCATTTTTAAGGGTCGACTTTCTCTGTAAATATCAAACTCCTCATAGACTTATAGACCTATGTACACTCATAAACACATTAGTCCCTTAACCTATAAGTCTTCAATACACCAAAATCACTAAGGGGCACTAGATGCACTTAGAATCTCCCCCTTTTTGGTGATTGATGACAATATAGGTTAAGTTTTTCAACGGGGATAAACATATGAACTGTAAATACTGATATTGAGGAATTTGATTGCAAGATATAGAAGAACTCCCCCTGAAGATGTGCATAGTGAGGAATTTGCTTTTGAAGCAATGCACACTTGAAGAGTAGAATCATGGAGATCTCCCCCTATATCTTGTAATTCATACACGCATTTGACATATAATATGAAGAAATTGAAATGCATGATGAAATATGGTGACTGATGTAATTCAGCACGCGTGCATTCACATTAATGAGGAATAAGCATGCAGAAAATCACATCAAAAGTATTAGGCCACCATAGAGTTTAAGTTTACAACTCGATCCTCCAAAGTCTTCAAAAGAACGAGAGTTGTAACTTAGCAAAAAAACACCCATATAAGATAGACCTGCTTGAAGACTAACTCAAATTTCTCCCCCTTTGTCATCGAATGACCAAAAGGATCGAAAATGAGGACTAACGCCCCTGAAGAATATCAAGTTGATGAAGGAGCGCCAGCATTGTTGAGGTCGTGTGTTGATGTAGGGCCTGCCGCAGTGTTGTCCAAGTCTTCATGCTCATCAGTGTTGTGCGATGAAGAATAGGAGCTGGCCACCAAGGAAGGAAGCTTCACCTTCTTGTATTTCTTCGGTGGAGGAGCAGACCAGTCAAAATCTTCCTTGAGACCCATTTTCTTCAGATCTTCTGCGTTGTAGACATGGGACAGAACAGCTCAAGTACGGTTGAAGGTTTCATGGAGGTAGTAGTGTTTTTTCTTCACTGCATTGTGGGTAGCAGTCATGTTGTAAAGAATTGAACCAAACTGGCGCTTGACCCATTTGTGATTGTGATCAACCTTCTAATGAAGACTGATGAGTAGCTCACGATCAGTCATAACCCTGGGTGTTGTGCCTTGAGGATTTTGCTTGGTTGTGTTTGCGGCAGAGTCATCATTGGTGGAGTAGGATGTAGCCTTGCAAAAATTGACCATCGCAGCGGCCTTGCACTTGTGATCAGCTGAGGAATATGTTCGTTTGAGGACTTCAATTGGGGGCAAGTAGCTGCTGTCGGTGTACTAAAGTAGGGGTACCTTAGTACCCCAGACTTGTGCACGGGCAGTTGTAGCACCCTGCGGCGGGGCCCGCCCAGGAAGCGCCAAGAGAAGACCAAGCATTCAAGACAAGGCCCCCGGCAAGAGGAGCTTGCCGGGCCAAGAAGACAAGACCCCGACAAGAGGAGCTTGCCGGGACGACTGAGCCCATGTAATACCATCCAAGAACAAAGTATAAGAGACAGAAGATCGAGACCCCGACAAGAGGAGCTTGTCGGGAAGGCCGAACCCAGGCACCACAAGAGAAGCCCGCCACGGCGCGCCATGAGCCCCGGCAAGGCCTGATAGCCGGCAAGCTATCAGGCACAGGAAGACGACCCCCGCGGCAAGCCACTTGCCGCGGCAAATCGCCACCTCAGGACTGCGCTCCGGCTCGCCCGCCCACGCGTCGCTCCGGGGCTTCCCCCAAGGGCACGTGGCGGGGCACCGCGCAGCCTGGGGTATGCGGTGGCATGCAGCCACCATCGTGGCGAGCGGTGGCGCACCTAACGGTCCGCCTCGGTGCTGTCTGGGCGACCGTGACGGGCATTTAATGCCCTTGTCCCCTACCGTCAGAAGTAGGTATGATAACACTGTGCCGCACTGTAGCGCCACTGTTCCCGCACTGTTACAACTTCCACCCCTTTTACACTTTTACCCCTTTCTCTTACGTTGACACCTGTCGGTGACCCCTTTGCGCTATAAAAGGAGGCCCGTGTGCAACGTAGAAAGGGTTCGGTTCGGAGATTCGCAATCCAGACAGCCATACGCTCGGTGTAGCTAGCTCTCCAAGCTCCCGAGCTCCCCAGTTCAATACAACCAAGCAGGAGTAGGGTTTTACACGTCCATCGCGGCCCGAACCTGGGTAAACCGCCCGTGTGCTCGCCTCGATCTGCTCTCCGTGCTCCCTCCGCCCCCCTCACCGGACAACGGAAGGGGCTCCGGCCCCATAGGTGCTCGCGGGGGACGCCGTCCACCCCGACATCTTTGGCGCGCCAGGTAGGGGGTGCGTCGAGGTTGTGCGGATCAGATCCGACGTTCGCGCGAGCGCGCTCTTCGTCAGCTTCTCCGAATTCGCTAGCTTCATCAACACCATGGCCCCGAAGAAGAAGGCTTCGGAGGTCGCGGGCCCGTCCGCGTCTCTTCCACCACTACCGGAGCCAACGGTGGGCGGGGGAGACGCCGTCGGAGGGGAGGCCACCGGCGAGAACACTCGCGGCGCCACCAAATCCAAGAACAGGGCGGACGACCGAGCCTCGGCCTCCGAGGACGCGGCGCGTCCGTCCCGACAAACGACGACCCAGCAGCGCCATGCCACAGGAGGTGGCATCTGCTTGCTGGACCAAGGGCAAACTGGAGGTTCACGGGACGCCCCGGGCTCCCGTCCGGACACGGGCAAGGCGAAGGCGCCGGGGAGGGACCCCGCTCTCTCTAACATTGTTAGGAGTCCGAGCGTATCCCGCTCCTCGCGCCACTCGCCCCCGCTCCCCTCCACTCCGGCAGAAGCGCTCGCGAGAGCGCAACTGCTCCTCGACTACCCTCCAGCGGCTGACAAGGCCGAAGGCTGGAGGGCCACCATCCAGAGCCTGATCGCCTTCGCCAACAACGACACGCCGCAGCAGCCGGCGACCTCCCGGCCACGGCAGGTCGAGAAGACGAAGGCCGACGGCGACAAGACCGCCGGGGGTGCAACCACCATGCACTCCCCGGCGCAGAAGCAGAAGACGCCGCCCCGCTGGAGCAACGCCGACGACGGCTCTACAGCGTCGTCAGACCCGCGGACTCGCCGGGACCAGCGCCGAGTCCTCGACGAGCGGCAGCAAGAAGACGCTCGAACAAGGATTGAGCGCCGCCGAGAAACTCGGCGGCAATCGGACCAGCGGGCTGGGAACGCTGTCGACGCGCACGTGCCCGGTGAACCAGGTGACTTACCGTACGCGGCAGGTTGCCCTGCGTTCACCCGTGAGCTGCGGCGCGTCCGGTGGCCTAGCACGAAGAACTTCAAGCCCGACGTACCGGAGAAGTACAACGGCAGGACGCACCCCTCGGAGTTTCTCAGCATCTACACGATCCCTGTGCAAGCTGCCGGGGGGCGCGACGAGAGGATATTGGCGAACTACTTCCCGCTCGTGCTTAAGCCGAACGTTCGTTCGTGGCTTATGCACTTGCCGGAAGGCTCCATTTCTTCCTGGGCGGATCTTTGCCATCAGTTTGTTGGCGCCTTCACAGGCGGCCACAAACCTCATGGCCAGGATAGCGACCTCCACATCCTAGCCCAGAAGGAAGGAGAATCCCTGCGCAAGTACATCCAGCGCTTCAGCCGCGTGCATCGCAACATCCCCGACGTTCACCCTGCCGCGGTTATCAGCGCGTTCCACCAGAACGTGCGTAACCGCCGCATGCGTGGAGAGATGGCCATGACCAAGATCCGGGACGTCAGCGAGCTATATGCCCTGGCTGACAAGTGCGCGCGCGCGGAGGAGGGGAGGAAACTCCCCGGGGAGGATGCTGGCGCAGGAGAAAGCGACAGTGACGACACCGCCCCGGCGAAGAGAAGCCAGCGGCGGAATAATAGGAGGAAGAACAGGAAAGAGGTGCTTGCCGTCGAGGAGTCCGGCAAGGAGGCTCCCGCCAAGCAAACGCAGGCTGGCGGCTCCGGCAAGGAGCCTGCCCCCGTGGCGGCAGCCGACAAGCAGGACGGCTCCGACAAGCAATACTGCAAGATCCACCGCACCAAGGGCCACGATCTCTCCAACTGCAAAAGCGTCGAGTACCTCGTCGTGCAGCAGAAGGCTGAGTACGAGAGGCGCGACAAGGGGAAGGCCCAGGGTGGAGGTGGCGAACCAAGCAAGAAGCGGCCGCCCATCGGCCGGGGAGGACGCCGCGGCAAGGCCAAGCAGCGGCAAGGCGATCGGCCTCCCCGGGGCCGCGACGAGGATGAAGAAGACGACGACGAAGACATGGAAGACGAAGATAACAGCGAGCAGGAGTTCCAGAAGGCCACGGAGGTCCTATGCGTTGACGGCGGCGCCTCTCTGCACACCTCCCACCGCCAGCTTAAGCAGTGGGTGCGAGAGGTGAACGCAGCAGAGCCGCCCATGGAGTCGCGCAGGCTCCTCAAATGGTCCAGCACGCCCATCATTTTCGATCTTGAGGATCACCCCGACCGCACAACCGCGGTCGGGTGCTTGCCGATGCTGGTCTCACCCACCATCCGCAACCTCAAGGTCACCAAAATGTTGGTAGACGGCGGGGCCGGGCTGAACTTGATCTCCTCCGCTGTGATCAAGAAACTCCAGATCCCAGACGGCGAGCTCGAAGAGACCGGTTCTTTCCAAGGAATCAACCCGGGGAGGAGCAAGCCCAAGGGGAAGATTACTCTGCCTGTGACCTTCGGCGGCGAGCTCAACTTCAGGACCGAGCGCATCACGTTCGACGTCGCTGATATCCCGTTACCATACAATGGGATCCTCGGCCGCCCCGCTCTCGCCAAGTTCATGGCAGCTTCCCACCACGCCTACAACGTACTCAAGATGCCGGGGCCGATAAGCGTCATCGCTGTCCATGGCGACAAAAAGGACGCGCTTATCTGCGCCGACAAGATCTACCGGGATGTAGAATCCGCGGCAGAGAAGGACACACTTGCCGCTGAAGCCCCCGGGGGGAAGAAGACAAGGACCAAGTCCGGTAAGTGCTCTGGGGCCCACTCCGGCAACCGCACCTCTTCGGAGTGCTGCGCCGCCGTCGAGGACGTTCCATCGAGCTCCACCGGCAAGTACAAGAGGGGAATGACCGCTCCTCCGGCAACCAAGAAGGTGTCCGCCAAGGAGGACGGCACTGGCGGTACCTTCACCATCAGTGCCACGCTTGACAGCAAATAGGAAAGCGCGCTCGTTGCCTTCCTGCGGGCGAATGTCGACGTGTTTGCATGGCAACCGTCCGACATCCCCGGTGTTCCCAGGAGGGTGATTGAGCACAAGCTCGCTGTCTGTCCTCACGCGCGACCCGTCAAGCAGAAAGTGAGAAAGCAAGCCGTGGAGCGCCAAGAATTCATCAGCGAAGAGATCAAGAAGCTAGAGGCAGCAGCCCTAGTGAGAGGTGTGATCCATCCAACGTGGCTGGCCAATCCGGTCGTCGTGCGCAAAGCCAATGGGAAGTGGAGACTGTGCATAGACTTCACCGATGTGAATAAAGCATGTCCCAAGGATCCATTTCCCTTGCCGCGCATTGACCAGATTGTTGACTCCACTGCTGGATGTGAGCTACTCTCTTTTCTTGATGCATATTCAGGCTACCACCAAGTCTTTATGGCCAAAGAAGATGAAGAGAAGACCGCATTTATCACTCCGTGCGGCACCTATTGCTTCATACGCATGCCGTTTGGACTGAAGAATGCGGGATCAACGTTTGCAAGGGTAGTGCACACTGCTTTCGAGCCACAGATCCATAGGAACGTGGAGGCCTACATGGATGACATCGTGGTGAAGAGCAGGAGCAAGGAAACCCTGGTCCAAGATCTGGAAGAGACATTTCAGAACCTGCGCAAGATACAGCTCAAGCTGAACCCCGAGAACCATCGAGCAGATCGAAGCCCCAGAGCGCGTCAAGGACGTCAGAAAGCTTGCAGGTTGTGTGGCCGCCCTCAGTCGGTTCATTTCAAGGTCTGCAGAACGCGCCCTGCCCTTCTTTAAAATCTTGAAGAAGGCAGGCCCCATGCAGTGGACTCCAGAAGCGGAGGCGGCGCTGCAAGATTTGAAAAGGTACCTATCCTCCGCTCCGATACTTGTCGCACCTAGACCACAGGAGAAGTTGTTGCTATACCTAGCGGCAACCAACCAGGTGGTTAGTGCTGCGTTAGTGGCGGAGAGGGAGGCCGACGAGGAGTCTATACCACCTGCAAGCGAATCCAGCGACAAGCGGGGGGCTGCTCCGGCAAGCTCTGGCCCCGACAAGGACAACCCTGCGCAGGAACAGGATGGAGCGCGGAAGAAGATGGTGCAGCGCCCGGTGTATTTTGTGAGTTCCCTCTTGCAGGGGGCTAGATCAAGATACTCTGGGGTGCAGAAGTTGCTTTTCGGCCTCCTCATGGCCTCGAGAAAGCTGCGCCATTACTTCCAAGCACATGAGATAACAGTAGTCACTCGCTTTCCGCTGAAGAGGATATTGCACAATCCCGAGGCAACAGGCAGGATCGTCGAGTGGGCACTAGAGCTGTCGAGCTTTGGACTGAAGTTTGAAAGTACTTCAACCATACAGAGCCGAGCTTTGGCAGAATTCATAGCTGAGTGGACCCCGACGCCAGATGGAGAAGCCCAAGAAACAAGCGCGCCCGTACAAGAAGCAACAAGCGAGTGGGTAATGTACTTCGATGGTGCCTTCTCGCTGCAAGGCGCCGGTGCTGGCGTGGTACTCATCGCGCCCACCGGAGGGCACCTCAAGTATGTTATCCAGATGCACTTCCCAAGAGAGCAAGCAACCAACAATACTGCTGAGTATGAAGGCTTGCTCGCCGGCCTCAGGATTGCGGCCGAACTTGGGATCAGAAAGCTGATTGTGCGGGGAGATTCTCAACTGGTGGTCCGGCAAGTCAACAAGAGCTACCAGAGCCCTCTGATGGAAGCTTATGTAGATGAAGTGAGGAAGCTGGAAGAACACTTTGAAGGGCTGCAAATGGAGCACGTCCCGAGAGCTCAGAATGAGATAGCAGACGGCCTTTCGAAGTGTGCTTCGTTGAAGTTACCTGTGGAACCAGGGACCTTCTTACTCAAGCTGACTCAACCATCCGTTACACCATCAGTTGGGCAGTCCAAGAAAAGGAAGTTGGTCTCCGGCGACTACTTGCTGGCGAACCTTCCTGAGACCGTCGCCAAGGTCCCCAAGATCAACAACCAGAACGCCAGGGGACAGCCCGCTCCTGCGGATCCCAGGATCCGTCCAGTCGAAGCGGGTGTCCCCGATAAGCCTTGCCCCGGCAAGCAGATCAGCAGTCTGAACGCTGAGGAACAGTCCGCTCCTGCGGATCCGAGGATCTGTCCAGTTGAAGCGGGGATTCCCTACAAGCTTTGCCCCGGCAAGCTTGCCGGGGGATCACCGGCTCCGGCGGAACCAGAGGTTCTTGCCGTAGAAGCCGGGGTCCCCGCAGCGGCCTTCATGCCTTTAGTCCTTGCCGTCGAGCCCCGGGCTCCGGCGTGGGCGCAGCAGATCGTCCGTTTTCTGCAAACTGGAGAACTTCCCGACGACCCAGAAGAGATGGAGAAGATCACCAGGCAGTCAAGTATGTACCAGTTCGTGGACAACGAGCTGTACAGAAGGAGACTCAACGGTGTCAGATTGAAGTGCATCTCCAGGGAAGACGAACAGAAGCTGTTGGCGGAGATACACGGAGGCATATGCGGCCATCACATTGGCGCAAGAGCACTTGTCGGGAAAGCCTTCCGGCAAGGGTTCTTCTGGCAAGAAGCCCTCCAAGATGCAGCTGCACTAGTAACCAAGTGTGAAGCGTGCCAGTTCCATGCAAAACAGATTCATCAGCCAGCTCAAGCTCTCCAAACGATCCCTTTATCCTGGCCCTTCTCGGTCTAGGGGCTCGATATCCTCGGCCCTTTTCCCCGAGCCGTCGGGGGCTTCGAGTACTTGTACGTTGCAATCGACAAGTTCACGAAGTGGCCAGAAGTGGAGCCAGTGAGGAAGGTGACCGCGCAGTCAGCAGTCAAGTTCTTCCGGTCGATCGTCTGCCGTTTCGGAATCCCCAACAGAATCATCACCGACAACGGAACACAATTCACAAGTCGCGCCTTCATGCAATACGCCCAGGACCTCGGCGCCAAGGTCTGTTTCGCTTCGGTTGCTCACCCCAGGAGCAACGGTCAAGCAGAAAGGGCCAACGCTGAAGTGCTGCGCGGACTCAAGACCAGGACCTTCGACAGGCTGCGCAAGTGCGGAAGAAATTGGATTGAGGAGCTGCCGGCGGCTCTTTGGTCAATCAGAACGACACTGAGTCGAGCCACCGGACAGACACCCTTTGCTCTAGTCTATGGAGCGGAAGCAGTTATCCCCACGGAACTCGTATACGGATCTCCTCAGGTGCTCGCTTATGACGAGCTCGAGCAAGAGCAGCTGCGCCAAGATGACGCGCTGCTCCTTGAGGAAGGACGTCTCCAGGCTGCGGTACGAGCTGCTCGATACCAGCAAGCCTTGCGTCGCTACCATAGCCGCAAGGTCAAGGCCAGGAGTCTCGAAGAGGGCGACCTTGTTCTTCGGCGCACTCAGTCGGCCAAGGATTCCAGCAAGTTGACGCCAAAGTGGGAAGGACCTTATCGGGTGAGACAAGTCACGAGGCCTGGCGCTGTCCGCCTCAAGACCGAAGAAGGCGTACCAGTGAGCAACTCCTGGAACATAGAGCATCTTCGCAAGTTTCACCCATAAGGCGCGGTTGTCGTGACCCGCTCCGGCAACCATCGGTTTGTACAGGCCTTGCCGCTGTTGCATGTAACCCCTCGTACAAAGCCAGGCGAAGCCCCTGGCATCAGATAAAGTTGCCCTGTTAGGCGACCTTGTTCTTAGGCACGTTCAGTCGGCCAAGAATTATAACAAGTCGACGCCGAAGCAGGAAGGCCCTTATCGGGTGAGACGAGTCGCGAGGCCCGGCGCTGTCCGCCTCAAGACCGAAGAGGGCCTACCAGTGAGCATCTCCTGGGAACATAGAGCATCTTCGCAAGTTTCGCCCATAAGGCGCGGTTGCCGTGATCCGCTCCGGCAACCATCGGTTTGTACAGGCCTTGCCGCTGTTGCATGTAACCCCTCGTACAAAGCCAGGCGAAGCCCCTGGCATCAGATAAAGTCGCCCTGTTAGGCGACCTTGTTCTTAGGCACGTTCAGTCGGCCAAGAATTATAACAAGTCGATGCCGAAGCAGGAAGGCCCTTATCGGGTGAGACGAGTCGCGAGGCCCGGCGCTGTCCGCCTCAAGACCGAAGAGGGCCTACCAGTGAGCAACTCCTGGGAACATAGAGCATCTTCGCAAGTTTCGCCCATAAGGCGCGGTTGCCGTGATCCGCTCCGGCAACCACCGGTTTGTGCAGGCCTTGTCGATGTTGCATGTAACCCCTCGTACAAAGCCAGGCGAAGCCCCTGGCCGAAGATAAAGAAGCGCTGGCGCCCTGGATTTTAGCATGCATGCTGAGTCAGAGTCTCGTCCTTGGTTAGGGTTGTCAGTTCCTAACTGTCGCTAACCCCTAACTTAGAGGTCGAGTCCGCGTCTTTTTCCCGTCCTTTCCCTTTGGCTCGCAGGAATTGAGTATCCTTGCCGGGCCGCTCAAGGACAAGGAAGAGGAGAAGGACGAGCCAACACCTACGCCCCGGCGAGCCAGAGTCGCCGGGGGCTGCAACCTCAGATAAGTTTTTGCATCCCTCATCATGCATTCTCTTATGGACTGTGGAATTTGAAAGCCTCCTTTCCTCCTGAAAAGCTACCGTGCTCTCTTAGCGGCAAGCCCCAGAGCGCGTTCCTGGGGCCCGTTTTGATAGCAGCCGCGGCAGCAAGGGGGAGGGAAGCGAGGGGCCGGAACCCGCCTGCTCCCCGCCTCCGCCAAGGGCGTGAGAAAGGTCGAGCAGTGCGGGGGAGCGGCTGGGCCTGTTGCCGGGCGAGAAACTGTCTATCTTAGCGATGTAAAGGATTCGTTCCTTACCGCGGTATCCACCCGCGAGACAAATGCTCCGGCAAACATCCCCTTTTCATTAAAAACATTCCACTCAGGTACAGTTCAGAGAGAATGAAAAACATGAAAGGAGGGATTACAAGGCTTAAACGCAACTAAGGCCCGAAGGCTTACAAGCTGAAAAGAGATAAGGTGCCCGTAATCCCTTTCTTGTCTCTCTCCTCAGGAGGTAGGGCAAGTAGGCGAAGAGGGTGAAAGGGGCACCTAGACGAGCTACGGGTGGCAGAAGGCACCAAGAGAAGATCCGGGGGCTCCGCCCGGGGGTCTCCGGAGGCTGAAGAAGACGGAGGCGCCGGAGGCAGAGCTGGAAGATGAGGCAGCGGCCTTGCCGCCAGCCTCTTCCTCTTCCCCAGCCTCGCCACTCCGGCCGCCCGAGGAGATCAAGCCCCCGGCAAGAGGAGCTTGCCGGGCCGAAGAGAAGACCCCGGTGGTCGTCACCGAGAGCAAGGGTGATGACGGCGTCTGGGGTGCATCTGGAACACGAGGCACCGGAGCGTCAGCCAGCTGTCGAAGTCGGCCCGTACTACGACTTCGCGGCCTTCGACGTCCGCCCTCTGTCCTCCTCAGCAGCCCCCCTACGCCGGCCGCCCAAGGAGACGACCCCGGGGAGTTCACGGAGCCCGGCGCGGACGATGGGGCCGCCGGTGCCACACGGAGCTGCGACCGACGCCTAGTCGGACCCGTCATCCCGGCGGCTGCTCCCCTCGTCGTCGCTGTCGCTCCCCTCCTCGTCACTCTCGCTCGAGGAGGAGCCTTCGCTGTCGGAGGAGCTATCTTCGCAGCACCGGGCCCGGATGCCGAAGCCCCAGAAGGCCTTGACGGAGAGGAGGTCCTCCCCCATTAGCTTAAAGTGGAGGGTGAACCCCTCCGTCAAGCTGTGGATCCGGGCGAACGTCTTCCACCCGCGGCCCAGACACACCACGCCGGGGGCTCGGGACTCGACGTGGACTCGCGTCCCACTGATCCCGCAGCCCCTCATGCGCAGGTTTAGCGTTTCAGGCTGCTCCACCTCCAACACGTTCGCGAATGGAGCGGGAAGCCGGAGGCGGCGACGAGGCGCCCGGCGCAGCCTGATAATGAACTCACGGGGGTCGTCCCCGAGATGGACCGCGGGAAGGAACGGAGCCGCTGGCGGAGGCAAGGACGACGCACCGATCCGTCCGCCCCGAGCGCCTCGGCCCCGTCTACGACCTCGCCCGCGACCTCGCCCTCTCCCTCTTCCCCTGACGACCGGCTCCGCCGCCGCGGGCGCAAGGGGAGGAGGGGCGCGTTGCCTAGCAGACACCCTCGCGGCAACCGAAGAAGAACCAGGGTTCCCCCCCTCCACCGCAGATGGGGGAAGGAAACCAGAAGCAGAAGGAGGAAGGAGATGGAGTGCGGATTTCCGTTGCCCCCTTTCGCTCCTTATAAAGGGGCGGAGTGGGGACGCGGCCGCCTCGCTCCTCCAATAGAAGCGGAGGAAGGGCAGGCGACTGGGGCCGACCCACTGCATCGACCCGCGCCGGCCCGACTCCCTGCCTCCGCCGCCGCGACTCCGAGTGCATGAGGACCACGTGGTGGGCGCGCAAAACCGAGGCGACGGGTGGGACGACCTCTCCCCATCCCGTGATTATGGGGAACGGACGCCTCGAAAGCCGCGCCTCACCCCCGTTCATTTATCGAGCCGCGCCTCCGCGCCTCCCTCCACTTAAAGAGGGAACGGGCGTTTCGCCCCCACGACGCCGCGATAAGCGCGCGCCGCCTGGGGAAGGTGCGACGGATGCGGAGTTAAGGAGCAGCGCGACCAAGGCCACGCGTGCCCGTGCACTGTTAGGGCCTGGCCCGACGACGCTCGGCACCGTGTGTGGCCCAGGCCCGTGGGCTCCTGTCGGTGTACTAAAGTAGGGGTACCTTAGTACCCCAGACTTGTGCACGGGCAGTTGTAGCACCCTGCGGCGGGGCCCGCCCAGGAAGCGCCAAGAGAAGACCAAGCATTCAAGACAAGGCCCCCGGCAAGAGGAGCTTGCCGGGCCAAGAAGACAAGACCCCGGCAAGAGGAGCTTGCCGGGACGACTGAGCCCATGTAATACCATCCAAGAACAAAGTATAAGAGACAGAAGATCGAGACCCCGACAAGAGGAGCTTGTCGGGAAGGCCGAACCCAGGCACCACAAGAGAAGCCCGCCACGGCGCGCCATGCGCCCCGGCAAGGCCTGATAGCCGGCAAGCTATCAGGCACAGGAAGACGACCCCCGCGGCAAGCCACTTGCCGCGGCAAATCGCCACCTCAGGACTGCGCTCCGGCTCGCCCGCCCACGCGTCGCTCCGGGGCTTCCCCCAAGGGCACGTGGCGGGGCACCGCGCAGCCTGGGGTATGCGGTGGCATGCAGCCACCATCGTGGCGAGCGGTGGCGCACCTAACGGTCCGCCTCGGTGCTGTCCGGGCGACCGTGACGGGCATTTAATGCCCTTGTCCCCTACCGTCAGAAGTAGGTATGATAACACTGTGCCGCACTGTAGCGCCACTGTTCCCGCACCGTTACAACTTCCACCCCTTTTACACTTTTACCCCTTTCTCTTACGTTGACACCTGTCGGTGACCCCTTTGCGCTATAAAAGGAGGCCCGTGTGCAACGTAGAAAGGGTTCGGTTCGGAGATTCGCAATCCAGACAGCCATACGCTCGGTGTAGCTAGCTCTCCAAGCTCCCGAGCTCCCCAGTTCAATACAACCAAGCAGGAGTAGGGTTTTACGCGTCCATCGCGGCCCGAACCTGGGTAAACCGCCCGTGTGCTCGCCTCGATCTGCTCTCCGTGCTCCCTCCGCCCCCCTCACCGGACAACGGAAGGGGCTCCGGCCCCATAGGTGCTCGCGGGGGACGCCGTCCACCCCGACATCTGCAATGGTTCAGTGTATAAGCTTTTTATTTTAGTGAAGACCTTGTTCTGATGAATCTCATAATCCAAGGTGCATAAGGCTTCAGCTCAAACGGTGACATAGCGACATTGGCCAGAGTCCTCATGAAGAAATCATGCAAGTTGACGGGAACGCCATGAATGATATTGAACAGCAGACTCTTTATGATGCCAACGACTTCTTCTTCATTCGAGTTGTGGCCCTTGATTGGACTCAATGTCTTCGTCAAAATGCGATAGACAGTCCGAGACACATATAGTAATTCTTTTACGAGGAATTTTGTTCTTGGGGCCTGACCTTGCTTCAGTGGCTTCATCAGCACTTGCATGTAGTGATCTGTAAGCTCAGGCTCACTGTAGACACAACGAGCAGCTTCAAGGGGAGGACTGAGAGGTAAAGCACGAAGCAATTCAGTAGCTGGTGCCTTGTAGTGAGTGTTTTCAGTCATCCAGTCTAGCACCCATGAATTCACATCTTCAGAATCTCCGTTGATGTGCAGCGTTGCATAAAATTGAAGAATGAATTCTTCATTCCAATCACATATGTTAGTGCAAAAGTTTAACAGTCCAGCGTCGTGAAGAACACTGAGGACTAGCACAAAGCACGGCAGAGATTCCATATCCACGTGAGGAATGTGCTCATGATCGAAGACTTTGTCTTTGTTGAACAGCACTGAGGAATAGAAATTAGCCTGACTGGTAGTCCAGAAACGCCTCTTCCTTATGCGAGCAGAGTCATTGGGGTTGTGGTCAGTGAAGAATACATGCTCGCTGAAGAAATCATCAGCCTTGAATTTTTGCTTCCTGGAGAATGGATCCTTTGGCTTGGGCAGAGGAGTGTTAGTGAGTTGCATCACAACCTCAGGAATCACAATCTCAGGTTCTTCAGGCTGAGGAATTTCTGGTTCCTCCTCAGTGGCAGTCTGCGTCTTCAGATGTTCAGCAGCATCAGTTTCTTCAGCACTAGTGGCTGGAATTTCTTCACGTACAGACGAAGTGGGGTGAGCTTCTTCAGATCCCAATGGAATAGTATGTGCTGGGGACTGAGGGATTTGTTGCAATGGCATGAACAGAGGAGAGTTGGGATGTTGAATGTCCCAGAAATCATCATTCATTAATGGAGTAGTACTCCCAATGTCCATGTCAGAATTGTGTTCATCTAATTCTTCAACGCCGGCCTCTTCAGTTGTGAACTGAGGCATGGGCGAGGAGACAAATGGAGTTGAAGGGATTGCATCTGCTTCAATTTCTTCATCCATCTGCTCTGACGAAGCAGCAGAAGGATTTTCTTCATCGAATCCGCTAGGGACTACATATTCTTCATCAAAATGTACAATTTCCTTTGATGGCATGGTTGAGAGAGGAAAAACATCAATGGGATTTGCAAGAGAGCTGGTCAAGGGCTTCATCTTCTTCGGAGCTGAAAGTGAGTTATATCGACTAGAGGGGGGGTGAATAGGCGATTTTTATGAATTCTTCACTGAGGAATTTGTGGGTGAGGAAATTCCTTAGCGAAGAACTACTTGTAGTGGAATAAGTACTCAGAAGTAAACATAACAGAACACAAGCATGGTCATCATGATGAAATGAAGACAAGCACAGAGTATAGAAAGCGTAATCACAGGATAACACATGATGAAGACAAACAGACTGAAGAAATTGAACTGAGGAAATTGGGAAAGTCTTCAGTCAAAGTCTTCAAACACAGATATGACAAGCACACAACACAATAATGAGGAAATGAAAGAGTTGAGAAACTAGAACCAGTAAGCTCGATGAAAACAATGATTTGGTAGACCAGTTCCAACTATTGTCTCAGTTGTACGTCTGGTTGGAGCAGCTAGGTATTTAAACCTGAGGACACACAGTCCCGGACACACAGTCCTCACCGTATCCTCCTTGAACTAATGTCACACAAACCTCGTCCAATCACTTGTGGTAAGTCTTCAGGTGACTTCCAAACCTTCACAAACTCGGTCACTCGGCAATCCACAATTCCTCTTGGATGCTCTAGACCATGACGCCTAACCGTCTAGAAGAAGCACAGTCTTCAAAGGTAACAAGCGTCGGATCCATGCAGGATCAATCTCTTCAGTGATGCTCAATCACTTTGGGTTTGTAGGTGTTTGGGTTTGCGTTTTTCTCACTTGATGATTTTCGCTCAAAGTCGTCGTAGGATGGGTTGCTCTCAAATGACAAGGGTCAGTCTCTCTCGGAGCAGCCAACCATCTAGTGGTTGAAGGGGGTGGCTATTTATAGCCTAGGGAGCAGCCCGACATGATAAGACATAAATGCCCTTCAATGATATGACGGTTAGGTGGATAAGATATTTTGGGACAGCTGGCGTGTAGCACAACAACGGTTGGAAATTTGAGGCTCAAATTCCTCAGGTCTATCATGTTCCTCACTGAGTAGGCAATCCACAATGGCGAATTCCTAACTCCTCAGTCAGAACAAATTCCTCAGAGACCAAAAGAACTTCGTCTCTATCACTGAAGAATATGACTGAACTGTATGAGATTTCCAATGGCTTCACTCGAAGGGATTGGTAGGTGTAGGATTTTGAGTTGAGCATCACATAGAAAATTTTCCTTAGTTCCTCGACCCCCTTTAACAGTACGGTGTTTCCTATGACTCAAGAAAGAGAAAATGAAACTACGAAAACAAAAGTCTTCACGCTTCATGTTCCCTGAATGAATACAAAGTCTTCAAGGTCACACCAATTTCTTCACTTTGAAAATCTTCAGAAATCCAAAGTCTTCAGTCGAAGAACTTCATTTTTTAGGGGTCAACTTTCTCTGTAAATATCAAACTCCTCATATACTTATAGACCTGTGTACACTCATAAGCGCATTAGTCCCTTAACCTATAAGTCTTCAATACACCAAAATCACTAAGGGGCACTAGATGCACTTACAATATCCCCCTTTTTGGTGATTGATGACAATATAGGTTAAGTTATCAACGGGAATAAACATATGAAGTGTAAATACAGATATTGAGGAATTTGATTGCAAGATATAGAAGAACTCCCCCTGAAGATGTGCATAGTGAGGAATTTGCTTTTGAAGCAATGCACACTTGAAGAGTAGAATCATGGAGATCTCCCCCTATATCTTGTAATTCATACACGCATTTGACATATAATATGAAGAATTTGAAATGCATGATGAAATATGGTGACTGATGTAATTCAGCATCCATGCATTAACATTAACGAGGAATAAGCATGCAGAAAAACACGGCAAAAGTATCAGGCCACCATAGAGTTTAAGATTACAACTCGATCCAGCAAAGTCTTCAAAAGAACGAGAGTTGTAACTTAGAAAAAAAAACACCCATATAAGATAGACCCGCTTCTAACTCAAATTTCTCCCCCTTTGTCATCAAATGACCAAAAGGATCGAAAATGAGGAGTAACGCCCCTGAAGAATATCAAGTTGAAGGAGCGCCAGCGTTGTTGGGGTCGTTTGTTGATGTTGGGCCTGCCGCAGTGTCGTCCAAGTCTTCATGCTCGTCGGTGTCGCGCGATGAAGAATATGAGCTGGCCACCAAGGAAGGAACCTTGACCTTCTTGTATTTCTTTGGAGGAGGTGCAGACCAGTCAAAATCTTCCTTGAGACCCATTTTATTCAGATCTTCTACGCTGTAGACATGAGACAGAACAGCCCAGGTACGGTTGAAGGTTTCATGGATGTAGTAGTGGTTTTTCTTCACTGCATTGTGGGTAGCAGTCATGTTGTGAAGAATTGAACCAAACTGATGCTTGACCCATTTATGATTGCGATCAACCTTCTGATGAAGACTGAAAGTGCATTATATCGACTAGAGGGGGGTGAATAGGCGATTTTTATGAATTCTTCACTGAGGAATTTGCTAGTGAGGAAATTCCTTAGCGAAGAACTACTTGCAGCGGAATATGTACTCAGAAGTAAACATAACAGAATACAAGCATAGTCATCATGATGAAATGAAGACAAACACAGAGTACAGAAAGCGTAATCACAGGATAGCACAAGTTGGAGACAAACAAACTGAAGAAATTGAACTGAGTGTCGGTGTACTAGAGTAGGGGTACCCTAGTATCCCGAACTTGTGCACGGGCAGTCGCAGCACCCCGCGGCAAGGCTTGCCAGGTGATCACCAAGGCCCTCTATGGTTCCTTTGGAGCCATTCAAGAACAAAGTATTTAAGCCAAGGAGACAAGTCCCCGGCAAGAGGAGCTTGTCGGGAAGGCCACTCGAGGCACAAGACCCCGGCAAGAGGAGCTTGCCGGGAAGGCCAACCAGAGCATCTCAAAGAACTTGCCGCGACGCGCCACGCGTCCCGGTAGGACTCGGCGAGCAACAAGCTCCCGTACGCGGCAAGACAACGGCCGCGGCAAGGCATTTGCCGCGGCAAGCAACCACTTTGTGCCTGCGCTCCAGCTCACCCACCTACGTGTCGCTCTGGGACCCTTCCAGGCGTACGTGGCGGGAGGCTGTGCAGCTAGGGGTACACTGTGGCATGCAGCGCTGACAAGATCGCCATCGTGGCGAGCGGTGGCGCCCCTGACGGTCCCTTTTCTGCATCGTCTGGGCGACGTAGATAGGCATTTAATGCCTTTGTCCCCTGCCGTCAGGGTTAGGTATGATACACTTTTTAGGTAGCTATACCTACCGCAGCACCTTTCGATTTTTACCCTCGCCTACGTTGCCACCTATTGGAGACCCCTTGAGCATATAAAAGGAGGCCCATGCACAACGTAGGGGAGGAGGGCCCCCGGAAGGACGAACAGTAGAACACTCCCGCTCGGTCTCGTTAGCTGCTGGTGTGTACTGTAGCACCCAGCGCTCCCGAGCAAGAACTCAATACAATCCACAAAGCAGCATTATCTCTCCGGAGAGCTCCGAAGCTAGGTAAAAGCCCCTCGCGTGCCTCGCCTCGATCCGCTCTTTGCGCGACCTTCGCCCCCCCCCCCCCCCCCCCCCCGCCGAACCGAGAAGGGGCTCCGTCCCCATAGGTGCTCGAGGAGCCAGATTTCCCCGGCATCTTTGGCGCGCCAGGTAGGGGGCGTCGAGGTTGTGTGAACCCGATCCGGCGTTCGCACGAGCTAGATCTTCATTGACTTAATCGACATGCCGTCGAAGAAGAAGGCTTCGGAGGCGGCTGCTCCGTCCGCGTCGAACCCACCGCCGCCAGAGCAAATGGCTGGTGGGGAAGACGCTGGCGGAAGAACGGGCATCGACGAGGAAGCCCACGGTGCCACCAGGTCCAAGGACAAGGCTGCGCTGCCCGTCGGCGGTGTAGCAGGCTCCCACGACGACCGGGCGTCGATGGATGCTCCGCGCCCATCTCAGGAAGCGCGGGACCGGCAGCGTTGTGGTACTCACGGTACCATATGTTCGCTGGACCCAAATCGAGCTGGCGGATCTCGAGATGCTCAAGTCCAGCATGCACGCCAACATGCTGGCGCAAGCGAGGCATGGTCGCCTGGACGGAATACTGCTCCTTCTTACGTCGTTGGAAGTCCCGAGCATATCCCGCTCCTTGCACCGTTCGCCGCCGTTACCCGCCACTCCAGCAGAAGCTTTGGTGCGAGCTCAACTGCTCCTAGACTTCCCTCCAGCGCCAGACAAGATCGACGACTGGAGGGCCACCATTCAGAGCCTCATCGGCTTCGCCAATGGCGACACTCCGCGGCAGCCAACCACATCGCAGCCGTGGCAAGCCAGCCAGGTGTGAGCCGATGGCGACAAGACCGGTGGGGGTGCGACCACCGTGCACTCCCCGCCCCGAAGGCCAAGATCGCCGACTCGCCGGGTCCACCGCGACAGCGACTCCACCGCTTCATCAGTTATCCCCACGGAACTCGTATATGGGTCACCTCGAGTGCTCGCTTATGATGAGCTTGAGCAAGAGCAGCTGCGGCAAGATGACGCGCTGCTCCTTGAGGAAGATCGTCTTCAGGCTGCTGTGCGAGCTGCTTGCTACCAGCAAGCTTTGCGCCGCTACCATAGCCGAAAAGTTAAAGCCAGAAGTCTCGAGGAAGGCGACCTTGTTCTTCGGCGCGTTCATTCCGCCAAGAATTCCAACAAGTTGACGCCGAAGTGGGAAGGCCCTTACCGGGTGAAACGAGTCACTAGGCTTGGCGCTGTCCGCCTTGAGACCGAAGATGGCTTTCCGGTGAGCAACTCCTGGAACATCGAGCATCTTCTTAAGTTTTACCCATAAGGCGCGGTTGTCGGACCCTGTCCGGCAACCACCATTTTGTACAAGTCTTGCCGCTGTTGCATGTAATCCTTTGTACAAAGCCAGGCGCAGACCCTGTGCATAAATAAAGCTCACGTGCTCCGCACACCTTGTCAATTTCATGCTTTTTTGCATGAATTATCTGACACTTTGTGCAGCGAACACCCCCGGTAAGCAATAATGAGACATAAGGCTCCATATTATTATTTTCTCTACTTTCTTTCTTTTGTCTTTCAAGGAAATGAAGGATCCTTTGCCCACAAGTTTGCCGGGAGGGAAGGGGAAGATAATGCTATGGGCCAAGCGTTGTTCAAGAAAGTTTCGCCTTGCCGGGAAGCGAACAACAGAAAAGCTAAGTGCCAAAGTTTGAGCAATCAGATTTTTTAATTTTAAGTTATTTTCCTTGAACGACCATGCTTTTTATGGAAAACCTGTGCGCGAAGGAACTGGCTCGTGGCTAGTTGCGCCCTTACTTTGTTTCAAGTTCGCTCAACAGTTTAAGTGTGTTGCAACTAGAGTCGCACCCTTACTTTGTTTCGAGCCCGCTCAACAACTTAAGCGAGCTGCGACTAGTTACGACAAGGTTTCCTGTCGGCAACGGCACTGCCAGCAGGCTGCTGACGTCCCGCACTCAGCGCTCGCGGCAAAAGTGCCTACGTCGGCAAGTTCCCTAAGAGCGTAGGGCAAAAACATACAAAGGAAGGAATCAAGTAAAGGAAATAACATTGCAATAGCTACCCAAAATAAAGTTATATATATTACAAGATAGATTGTCGCGGTTCTAATAGACTGCTTTCATAACATGATTAACGGCAACAAGAAAAGAAGAAGATGGGCGGCCTAGTCCACGCGATCGCCCTCAACCCTCTTGATCCCGCTCACCTTGTCCATAATGGGTGCGACAAGGTCCTTGAGCGCCTCCAGATCAGCTTCCGCCGGCAGGGATCTGAGGACATTGGTGAGGTTGAGGCCCGGGTTGCGGAAGGCTACCTTCACCAACACCTTCTGAAGAGCTCCCGCACAGATCTTGCGCGACTCGTCGGCCAGCAGCTTTGGGATCCTCTCCCGGAGTCGCTGGAGGGCCGTTGCCACGCCTTTGAAGAATAGAGTGAGCTTGGCGCTGGATGGGAGGGTCTCATCGGAGGGATACCCGAGATCCCCCATCCCCAGCTGCGTCAGCTCCTTGTCGATGTCTGCGGCAACATTCACAAGACCCTCCGTCCACTGCTCCACAGTCTCTCTAAAATCATTCTAGGTGGCGGCTATGCTCTCCAGCAGTGCCTTGTCGGCCTTGATCTCCTTCTTCAAGGACGCCTCCTCCTCCCTGGCGCCGTCCAGCGTCTTGGTCAAGGCAGCCAGCCTCAGCTCAAGTTCGGCGTTGGAATCCTTGACGGCGCTAAGCTCCTTGACCTTCTCGGCGAGACGACCATGCAGCTCGCCAAAAGTGTAGGCGTCCTTATCGCGCTCATGCTTGAGCGCGGCAAGCGCTTCACCACTCGCCTTAAGATCAGCCTCCAGCTGCGCCACCTTCGTTTCCAGCTCCTTCTTGGCGGCCTCGGCAGCTGCGGCAGCGTCCTTTGTTTCCTTGAGAGCTCCGCTGAGTGTTTGCTCGCGCGCAGCAAGCTCCTCTTCGTGGCTGTTCAGGCTGGCTTTCAGCTACACCAATTCGCCCTCCCGCGCAGATATCTCCTCGGCGGCAAGCCGCTGTTGCTCTGCAACTTCTACCTTCTCGAGGATGAAGGCCTTCTGTGCCTCATCAAGCTGCACACGCTCCGCCGCCAGCGACTGGAGAGCTGCCTGGTTGAGACCCCGGAGCTCCTCCGCGCGCTTCTCCATGTCCACCCCCGCCTTCGCGACAAGCGCTTCGCGGGACTCCAGTTTTGCTTGTCGAGCGCGGTAGAGCGACACCAGCTTCCGCAGCAGTCGCTCCTCCTCAGGCTCGTCGCTGCTACTGCCTGGCACGTCGACCAGCGTCAGCCCAGCGGAGTCGAGCACCTCCACGTCAAAGCTTTCTCCTTCGACCGGCGCCCTGGACGTCGACGCCCAGGGGAGGTTGATGAAGACGCCATCGCCGGCCTTCAAGTAGACGCCTGGCTGGGGCTCTTCGGAGCCTGGCGCTGCGGCAGCGGCGGGAGGATTGGCGGTCGGTGTAGCGCCTGTCGCTCCTGCGGCCTCAGGGTCGTCAGTGTGATCGCCGGACCCCTCGTCGGTTGCTGCGGCGGCAGCCCTGGCGGCCTCTTCGCCGGCGGGATCATCAGCGCCGGCCGCTTCTTCGGTGGCGGCGGCATCGTCGACAACGACCTCGGTCTCCATCGGCTCCACAGTGGATGGATCTGACGGCCGAAAAAGGAAGAAAAGTCAAGCAAATATCCAAAAAGAAGAACCCCAGGGGAAGTTTGGAAGCAAGGAGTACCTGTACCAGGCTCGGTAGTTGGGATCTCCGCTGCCGGGGGGTCGCTGGTACTGTCCCTTGCCGGAGACTTCTCCCTTGCCGGGGAGCTCTCCCTCGTCGGAGACTTCTCCCTTGCCGGGGAGCTCTCCCTTGTCGGAGGATTCTCCTTTGCCGGAGAACTCTCCCTTGGCGGCGTAGTCGAAGCAGATGGCATGTCGGGGGCGGCGTCCGGACGCTCCTGGTGGGGCTGCTCTGCTCCTACACAAGCCAACAGTCAGATATCAACAAGCAAAGAATATCCATGCGCGCCTAACAGCGGGAAGTAAACCATATATTTACGCTGGGGGCTGCTCTGAAGAACAGCTGTTGGGTCCGGCAAGTTTGTCTCAGGCGCACCCCCTGCTGGCACGGTGGGATCATCCTCAATGACAATCACCAGGACCTTGGCTCTCTTTGCCATTCTCTGGGCCAGAGTCCTAAAAAGAAATAAGTTCGGAGTAAGGCAAATGAGATACAAGACAAGACAGCAAGTATTGAAGACATGCAAGTACAATAAGGATCTTACTCTTCTTCTTCCTCGTCGGAGCTGAGCGCGGAGAAATCAAAGCCTGGCCCACCTCCGGCGCGAGGAGGAGGAGGAGTAGGATCCCTTGGCCGCTTGGCGGGAGCTGGAGCGGCGGATCGGGAGGAGCCCGCTCCAGTTGCCTCTGCAGCGTGAGGTGCTTCTGCGGCGACGGAACTTGCCGCGGTGGAGTGTGCCGTGCGGCGCGGCGGGGGTTGACTCGTCCGCTGCTCCGCTACGTCCCCGGCCTTGTGAAGACGCCTTCTTGGAGCCGGGGGCTCTGTTGGCGGAACCGAGGGCTCTGCTTGCGGAGCCGGGGGCTCTGCTTGAGGAGCCGGGGGCTCTGCTTGCGGCAAGCTGTCCGAAGACGAAGAGGAAGAGGAGCCGATCTCCAACGAGCTGCTCATATCCTCAGCGGGCCCGCTCGGCCCGACATCATGCCCGGCAGACCTCTTATCGCCGGCAAGCTCCTCTCGATCGGCAAGGCTCTCCGCCTCTGCTGCATCTGCCTCCTCCACGGTGAACCCAAACTCGCCCGCAGCTGCGGCCGCCGCCGCCTCCTCCAGCCTGGTGGCGATGCGCTTGAGCTCATCTTCGGTAGTGTCCCGGGTGAGGCCCCTCTTCTCATCGGCGTCGACCGGCACTTCTATCAAGTTATCGAAGAACGCCCGCACGACATCATCTGCAGGCTCTATCTAGGCTGGATCAATTCCGTGCGAGTCGCACAGCGGCATCATTGCACGGATGCGGTCGAGCGCGGAGTTGTTGCACAGCGGAACGACACCCCTCGGCAACCTGAACACTTCGGGGTGCTGTGGGTCGTGCTTGAACAGCTCCTGGAGCATCGTGTTGAGCTCCAGGACAGTGAAGTTGAAGTTGAGGCCCGGCCGCAACCTCATGATATCCGCCGCATTCTGGAACTCCCAGGCGGGTCTCCTCCTCTCCTGCAGGGGGGCGATGCGGGGGCGGAGGAAATCTGCGCCAACCACTCCTACAGTAAGCCCGGCAAGCCTGAGGCGTAGGATCCGGGCGACGGCAATCTTCAGTCTGTCGTCTTCCGGGGCCAGGCTACTCCAATCATTGCCACGCACTACTGGGGTTTCGCGCAGAGCAGTAAACGGCTGCGGATTCTCCTCGACAATCAGGCACCAGTCCGCCCTCCACTCCTCCCACTTGCTGCGGAACTCTCCTTCCAGATAAGCGTCCTTCTTGCCGGCTTTCGAGATCCAGGCGATTCCGCCGGATAAAGGCTCTCCTTTCTCAACCCGAGGCGAAAAGAAATGGCGGAAAAGGGCTACGTTTGGATGGATCCCGACAAAGTTTTCGCAGAGATGTGCGAAAACTGCCATGGTCAGGACAGCATTGGGGTTGAAGTCAAGGAGGTGGAGCCCGTAGGTATTCATGATATCACAAAAGAATTCAGAAAAGGGCGGGCAGAGCCCGCAGTAGAAGAACAAGGCGAAGAAGGGATACCCAGTGGGATACTTATCCCAAGCATTGGCTGGGAGTACCTTCGTGTGCGGATGCGCTCGCGTCCCCGTCGACCAGAAGAGGTAGAAGTCCTCCTTCACCTCTGCCGCCTCGAGCCTTGGAGGGAAGATTGCCCGCTCCTTTCGCAGCGCCGCGAGCCGCTGCGCCTCGACCGACTTCGCCTTCTCGGCTTTTGGAGCCATGGCGGGAATGGTGAGGGAGGACGACGGTGTTGGTGGTGCTGGTGGCGATGGGGGCGGGGCGCTGCTATCCTTCGGCTTTGGGAAGAAGGGGAGTGGCGGAGATTCTCGAGGAGGGAATAGCAACAGGCAGATGGGCGAACTGCCCCTGTTCCCCCCGCTTATAAGGAGGGAGGGGGCGGACGGTTCGTCTTTCCGAATAAAGAACCACCCACGACCTCTCCCACGACGCCGCAATCGACGCGTGCCGTTCGGGGAGGGTGCGGTGGATGCGGAGTAAGGTACGACGTGACCCAGGCCGCGCGTGCCCGTGCCCTGTTTTGGGCCTGGCCCAACAGCGCTCGGCACCGTGTATGGCCCAGGCCCGGGGGCTCCTATCGGTGTACTAGAGTAGGGGTACCCTAGTATCCCGAACTTGTGCACGGGCAGTCGCAGCACCCCGCGGCAAGGCTTGCCAGGTGATCACCAAGGCCCTCTATGGTTCCTTTGGAGCCATTCAAGAACAAAGTATTTAAGCCAAGGAGACAAGTCCCCGGCAAGAGGAGCTTGTCGGGAAGGCCACTCGAGGCACAAGACCCCGGCAAGAGGAGCTTGCCGGGAAGGCCAACCAGAGTATCTCAAAGAACTTGCCGCGACGCGCCACGCGTCCCGGCAGGACTCGGTGAGCGACAAGCTCCCGGACGCGGCAAGACAACGGCCGCGGCAAGGCATTTGCCGCGGCAAGCAACCACTTTGTGCCTGCGCTCCAGCTCACCCACCTACGTGTCGCTCTGGGACCCTTCCAGGTGTACGTGGTGGGAGGCTGTGCAGCCAGGGGTACACTGTGGCATGCAGCGCTGACAAGATCACCATCGTGGCGAGCGGTGGCGCCCCTGACGGTCCCTTTTCTGCACCGTTTGGGTGACGTAGATAGGCATTTAATGCCTTTGTCCCCTGCCGTCAGGGTTAGGTATGATACACTGTGTAGGTAGTTGTACCTACCGCAACACCTTTCCATTTTTGCCCTCGCCTACGTTGCCACCTGTTGGAGACCCCTTGAGCATATAAAAGGAGCCCATGCACAATGTAGGGGAGGAGGGCCCCCAGAAGGACGAACAGTAGAACACTCCCGCTCGGTCTTGTTAGCTGCTGGTGTGTACTGTAGCACCCAGCGCTCCCGAGCAAGAACTCAATACAATACACAAAGCAGTAGTAGGAGTATTATCTCTCCGGAGAGCTCCGAAGCTGGGTAAAAACCCCTCGCGTGCCTCGCCTCGATCCGCTCTTTGCGCGACCTCCGCCCCCCGCCGAACCGAGAAGGGGCTCCGTCCCGATAGGTGCTCGAGGAGCCAGATTTCCCCGGCACTGAGGAAATTGAGAAAGTCTTCAGTCAAAGTCTACAAACACAGATATGAACAAGCACACAACACAATAATGAGGAAATGAAAGTGTTGAGGAAATATAACCAGTTGGCTTGGTGAAGACAATTATTTGGTAGACCAGTTCCAACTGCTGTCTCAGTTGTACATCTGGTTGGAGAGGCTAGGTATTTAAACCTAAGGACACACAGTCCTCAGCGTATTCCACTTGAGCTAAGGACACACAGTCCTCGCTCAATCACTCGGGGTAAGTCTTCAGGTGACTTCGGAACCTTCACAAACTCGGTCACTCGGCGATCCACAATTCCTCTTGGATGCTCTAGACCTTGACGCCTAACCGTCTGGAAGAAGCACAGTCTTCAAAGGTAACAAGCGTCGGATCCACGGAGGATCAATCTCTTCAGTGATGCTCAATCACTTTGGGTTTGTAGGTGTTTGGGTTTAGGTTTTGGATTTTCCTCACTTGATGATTTTCGCTCAAAGTCCTCGGAGGATGGGATGCTCTCAAATGACAAGTGTTAGTTTCTTGCGGAGCAGCCAACCAGCTAGTGGTTGTAGGGGGTGGCTATTTATAGCCTAGGGAGCAGCCCGACATGATAAGACATAAATGCCCTTCAATGATATGACCGTTAAGTGGATAAGATATTTTGGGACAGCTGGCTCGTAGCACAGCAACGGTCGCAAATGTGAGGTACAAATTCCTGAGGGCTATCATGTTCCTCACTATGTAGGCAATCCGCACTGGCGAATTCCTAACTCCTCAGTCAGAACAAAGTCCTCAATGACCAGAAGAACTACATCTCTGTCACTGAAGATATTGTCTGAACTGTATGAGATTTACAATGGCTTCACTCAAAGGGATTGGTAGGTGTAGGATTTTGAGTTGAGCATCACATGGAAATTTTTCCTTAGTATTTCCTCGACCCCCTTTAATAGTACGGTGTTTCCTATGACTCAAGAAAGAGAAAATGAAACTAGAAAACAAAAGTCTTCACGCTTCATGTTCCACGAATGAATACCAAGTCTTCAAGGTCACACCAATTTCTTCACTTTCAAAGTCTTCAGAAAGTCTTCAGTATATCAAAGTCTTCAATCGAAGAACTTCATTTTTAGGGGTCGACTTTCTCTGTAAATATCAAACTCCTCATATACTTATAGACCTATGTACACTCATAAACACATTAGATCCTTAACCTATAAGTCTTCAATACACCAAAATCACTAAGGGGCACTAGATGCACTTACAATCTTTCCCTTTTTGGTGATTGATGACAACGTAGGTTGAGTTTTCAACGGGGTTAAACATATGAAGTGTAAATACTAATATTGAGGAATTTGATTGCAAGATATAGAAGAACTCCCCCTAAATATGTGCATAGTGAGGAATTTGCTTTTGAAGCAATGCACACTTGAAGAGTTGAATCATGGAGATCTCCCCATATATCTTGTAATTCATACACGCATTGGATATATAATATGAAGAATTTGGAATGCATGATGAAATATGGTGACTGATGTAATTCAGCATGCGTGCAATAATATTAACGAGGAATAAGCATGCAGAATAACGTAGCAGAAGTATCAGACCACCATCGGGTTTAAGTTTACAACTTGATCCAATAAAAGTTTCAAAAGAACGAGAGTTGTAACTTAGCAAAAAAACGCCCATATAGTAGACCCGCTTGAAGACTAACTCAGATTTCTCCCCCTTTGTCATGAATGACCAAAAGGATCGAATCTGAGGACTAACGCCCCCAAAGATAATCAGGTGATGAAGGAGCGCCAGCGTTGTCGGGGTCATTTGTTGTAGTAGGGCCTGCCGCTGTGTCGTCCAAGTCTTCATGTTCATCAGTGTCACGCGATGAAGAATAGGAGCTGGCCACTAAAGAAGGACCCTTGACCTTCTTGAATTTCTTTGGAGGAGGTGCAGACCAGTCAAAGTCTTCCTTGAGACCCATTTTCTTCTGATCTTCAGCGCTGTAGACATGAGAGAGGACAGCCCAGGTGCGGTTGAGGGTTTCATGGAGGTAGTAGTGGTTTTTCTTCACTACATTGTGTGTTGAAGTCATGTTGTGAAGAATTGAACCAAACTGACGCTTGACCCATTTATGATTGCGATCAACCTTCTGATGAAGACTGAGGAGTAACTCACGATCAGTCATCACCCTAGGTGATGTGGCTTGAGGATTTTGCTTGGCATTGTTGGCGGCAGAGTCATGTGTGGCAGAGTCATCATTGGTGGAGTAGGATGCAGCCTTGCGAAACAGACCATCCAATGGACGAATGCCTTCATTTGTCACAGCGGCGGCCTTGCCTTTGTCATCAGCTGAGGAAAATGTCCTTTTGAGGACTTCAATTGGAGGCAAGTAGCTGAAGTGGTTCAGAGTGTCAGATTTGTAGTTGAGTGAAGACCTTGTCCTGATGAATCTCATAATCCATGGAGCATAAGGCCTCAGCTCAAATGGTGACATTGCAATATTAGCCAGAGTCCTCATGAAGAAATCATGGAAGTTGACGGGGGGCCTGCCCTGGCTTCAAAGGCTTCATCAAAACTTGCATGTAGTGATTTGTAAGCTCAGATTCACTATAGACACAACATGCATCTTCAAGGGGAGAACTGAGTGGTAGGGAATGAAGCAATTCAGACGCTAGTGCCTTGTATTGAGTGTTCTCTGTCATCCAGTCCAGTACCCATGAATTCACATCTTCAGAGTCGCCTGTGATGTGCAACGTTGCATAGAACTGAAGAATGAGTTCTTCATTCTAGTCGCAGATGTCAGTACAGAAGTTGAGCAAACCAACGTCATGAAGAACATTAAGGACTGGCTCGAAGCACGGCAGAGACTCCATGTCCACGTGAGGAATATGTGCATGATCAAAGAGTTTGTCTTTGTTGAACAGCACTGAGGAATAGAAGTTGGCTTGACTAGCAGTCCAGAAACGACTCTTCCTTATGCGAGCAGAGTCATAAGGGTTGTAGTCAGTGAAGAATACGTGCTCGCCAAAGAAGTCTTCAGCCTTGAACTTTTGCGTCCTTGAGAACAGATCCTTTGGCTTTGGCAGAGGGGTGTTAGTGAGTTGCATCACAACCTCAGGAATCACGAGCTCAGGTTCTTCAGGCTAAGGAATTTCTGGTTCCTCTTCAGGTGTTGTCTGAGTTGTCACATTTTCAGCAGTAGCAGTTTCTTCAGCACTAGTGGCTGGAATGTCTTCACGGACAGATGAGGTGGGATGAGTTTCTTCAGAGCCCATTTGAACTGTTGGTGCAGGGGAGTGAGGAATTTGCTGTAGTGGGGTGAAGAGTTGAGAATTGGGATGCTGACTTTCCCAAAAATCATCATTCATTACTGGCGTTGTGCTTCCAATATCCATGTCTTCATCTCCCAATTCTTCAACACCAGCCTATTCGGCTGTGAACTGAGGCATTGGTGATGATACAACATGTGTTGATGGGATTGCATCCACTTCAATTTCCTCATCAATCTGCTCTGTCGAAGCAGCATATTGAGTTTCTTCATCAGATCCGCTTGGGATCTCATATTGTTCACCAAAAGGAACAAGGTCCTTTGATGGCATGGTGGAAATCGGAACAACATCGATCGGATTTGCAAAAGAGCTGGTCATAGGCTTCATCTTCTTTGGAGCTGAAGATTCTGAAGCACTTGATGCTTTCCTTTTCTTCACTGCAGCTCGTTCTGCAGCCTTGGTCTTCTTCACATCTGATGCAGATGGAAGGATAGGAGTTGGTGTAGGCGCATGAAGAGCTGAGGAATTTGTTTGAATTTCCTTAGGCGCAACTGATGCAGTTGCTCTGACTTCTTCAGTTTCTTCAGGCGCACCACTAGTGGATGCCCTGACAATTTCTTCAGCGGCTGGAATGGAGTCATCAGCCCTGGAACTAGCATTTTCTTCAGCAGCCTGAGAATCATCAGCGGTGCTGGCATGTTCTTCAGTTGGCTGAGCAGAAGCTTCAGCCTGAGGAACTTCTTGTTGCGATGGGGCTGCAACAGTTGTGAACTTCTCAGTCAGTTTCACAAACCTGACTTTGGCTCCTTTCCAATCAGCATAGTATGAGTTGAATTTGTCGCTGAGGGTTTTGATTTCAGACTGAATTTTTATGAGTTCATCAGTCGTCATTTTGACCACGTTGATCTTTAGAAACTTTTATTTCTTGTACTGGGCCTTCTTGATCTGCCTGGCCTGATCATATTTCCATTTCTCCTCTTGGATGAAATGAGTCAGCATGTGGTTTTGACCAGGTGTCAACTTGAAGTCTGGCATAGGAGTATTTGGGTCCTTGTGCCAGAGATCAATGTAGTCTAGGATCGCCCTTGGATCCAACAGCAGCGGCACAGGTGTGCCTTTGGCTCTAGCGGCCCTCATTTGTCTGTCTCTGATGATTTCTGCAAGTTCATCATCATCAGCTTCATCATCTTCAGGCGGCTCTTGAAAGGCGACATGTTTCTTCTTGGGACTTGGCTGAGGACCTCGTCCAGCAGTTGCCTTGGTCTTCAGTAGAGTGGGGCCAGATGAAGAATTTGGTGCAGCTGAGGAACTTGCTGAGACACCAGAGGCAATGGAGATGCATGTAGTCCTTTGGCACGAGGCCAGATGCGCGGGTGCTGAGGACTTTGTCGGAACAGCTGAGGACTTTGGAGGAGGTGCTGAGGATTTTGAAGGAGCAGGAGCAGCTTGAGGAATTGTTCTTGAAGATTTTGAAGTGCCTGGCCGTGAGGGCACAGCTGAGGAAGTTGGCCCTGAGGGCACTGTTGGTGAAGCACTTGGCTTACGAGCAGGCTTCTTAGGCATAGATTTCCTCGGCTTGACAGAGGCCTCAGTGGCAGCAGCAGTAGTAGAGTCTTCATTGAATTTCCTCACTTCTTCTTTGGCTTGTCTTGCCAATTTGGCTTGGCGCTTTGCCCATTCTTCAGGAAAATCCTCACCGCGTTTCATGCTAGTGGGATCTGCCTCTTGGCCAGGTGCCAATGGGGCTCTTGGGCATGGAGGATTTAGTGCGAACTTCTTCATATACTTTGGGGTACATATATGTATTCCCTCCATTCGCGTGCCCATCTCCGTTCAATCTTTGAATGCACACCTTGCGCTAATTTTTGTTTTCTTTGCCAAACTTGGCCTCATCAGGTGTGCAGTATTCTTTGTAAATGTCCTCAGGTATTTCAAAAGCAGTCATGACCTCAGGCCTCTTTCCTCCTTTCTGTGGCTTCTTACCATCTGCCATGTTCTTCAGCTGAGGAATTTGAACAATCGAATTCTCTAAAGAAGTATGCAATTTCTCTTCGAGGAACGCTGCAAATGAGTTAAGTTGATGAGAACCTAGTGATTCAGCAGTGGACATGAGTACCTGTGAACAGAGTATAGTTGCCAGGAATTTGGAGAGGTCATATGAGTTCTCAGAAGGTTTTTCAAAAAAGAACAAGTTTGAGGAATTTGACCAGATGAGTCTTGAAGAATTTCACTAAGCGTGCTTTGTCTTAGGTTCCAGAGTTGTATAGATCGAAGATCCACACAATTGAGGAATCTTGAAGAAAATAATGCTTAGAGAAATGAATCAAGAACAAATGACTTGTGAGGTGTTTTGTGTGTGAGGATTTGAAGAATAAAACACCTTTGAAGATTTTTTAGAAAACTTCCGAATCAAAGAGGGCAGTAAAAGTAACTTTTAATTACCCTGAATGAAGAACACGACGAACACAGAGATGGAGAAGTGAAGTTCGTTGGTGTAGACCTTCCACGCCCTAACTTGGCGGAGGAAGACATCTACGACGGTGGCAAAGGTGAAGATTTCCGCGGTCGGCGCGAATACGACGGCGACGAGGTCGAGGAAGTGAAGCTCTTCCTCACCGGCGACGATGGAGTAGCGGCGGCGCGAGGGTTTGGGAAGCTCGAGCGGGAGATAGAGATCGAGCAGAGTAAAGGAAGTGAGGAAGGGGTGAGGGGGTATTTATAGTTGTAGTGAAAAACTGTTCGCCCGAAGATTTGGGACGAACGTCCCCCTGACCCTTCTCCTTCGCATGACATGTGTCACCCACGTACTATGAAGTGGAAATCGTGTTAGATCTTGGGTGAATAGAATAATGCATCATGGGATGCGGAACGGTTTGAGCGGCAAAAATCGAAAATTTGGATAAGATTAGTTTTAACGTTTCGTTCGCAATTTCTTCAGCTCACAAGGACACAGTGAGGATTTTGAACAAGTTTCAAATAGAACGCACATGAAGAATTTGTGAATAGATTGGATTGAGTATAACATAGAGGGGGAAGGGTCCGATCACATTCACTTAGCAGAAAAACCAACTTGAAGAGATAGCCATAAGTGAATGCTGTAGAGGACATAAACTCATATATATATATATATATATATATATATATATATATATATATATATATATATATATATATATATATATATATATAGCGAATGAAGAAAAACTACGAAACAAGTGAAGATTTTGAAAAGTTGAAGAATTTGGAAAACTGAGGAAAAACTCAAATTGAAGATTTTTCAACTTTGGTGGTGGCGTGACCCATCGTATAAGAATGATGATTTCAGACACCGCGTACAATTGTCGTAGGGTTCTGAGAATCAAATTCTTCATTAATTTCTTCACACTTAGAGTGTTATTCTTCATTGATTGAAGAAAAACCTTTCTTCATGTGTTGCACATCTAAGTCATCAATTTTGCATAAGTGTTAGCAATTTGCCAAAAGCTGTCACCAGACAAAACAAGAAGAGAACCTCTGAATCAGAGGATGAGGACTATGTGGCAGAAGAGGAAGCCACATCCAAGAGAAAGGTGCTCAAGAAAGAGTATGACTCAGTTGCAGCCATCAAGCCTGGAATGCACAAAAAGGCACCTGCAAGAAGAGTTCCTACCTCTAAACCTAGGAAGGCTGTACCTGAAGAAACCATGAAACTTGTCATGGAATCTGAAGAGGAAGCAAGTGGCCAAGACAAGAAGAAGAAGAGAGTCAGAACTACCACTGCCAGAGTTGTTGGTAAACCCTCTATGAGGAGAGACTCGGATGAAGAAGAAGAAGAGTTTGCTGCACCAGCACCTAAGGCACCAAAGCTTATGGGTGATGCTATAAAATCAGGGGCTACTGCATCCAAGCCCAAAGAAGCACCAAAAGCTGCCTCCAAGGCCAAGTCAGCTCCAAAGAGAAATACAAGGAGCATACCAGCTGCTGAGAAGAACAAGGCCCCAGTGCCTGAAGCTGTTGGAGAAGATGAAGAAGGACAAGTTCTGAGAAAACTCAAGCCCAAGATTCCAGACCACAATGATGCTCATCCTGTGGCTGAGAACATGAAAACCAGAAGAGACTCAGGGTTAAGAAAGTGGAGATAAGCTGATCCATATGCTACAAGGAGAAGAATTGTTGTTGACTACAGGTTCCACACAAAAGAACAGCAGGACTTCTATGAGATAGTTCTGTTGGATAAGAAGCCTATCGTTTGTGACATGAGGTGGGTCGACTGGACCTACATCAAGGAGAATGAGCAGCACTATCCTGGATTGCAAGACAACTTCAGTGCTTGTGGAGTTGCTGACTTTGTTGGGCAGAAGCTCACAAAGTGGAACGAGGAGCTTATTATGCAATTCTACTCCACAGCACACTTCTACCCAGATGGAAGGATAACATGGATGTCTGAAGGTACAAGGTACCAATCAACTGTTGAGGAATGGGTAAAGTTGATCAATGCCCCAGAGGAAAATGAAGATGACTTGGATATCTATGCCAAGAAAAAGATGGATCATAACTCAATGGCAAATATGTACAAGGAGATTCCAGTAGATGATCTTGACACTCACCAGCTTGGGTCCATAAAACACTTGTTGTCAGGACTGCCTACGATCAACTGGATCCTTAGGCACACACTCTTGCCCAAGTCTGGAGATCACAGAATGATCAGTGGTCATGCCATTAACTTGCTACATATATTTGATGTGCCTCAGAAATTCAAGGTCATGAGCCTCATAGTAGAGACTATCAAGAGGACTGCAGCAGATCAGAAGAGGAGTTGTGGTTATGCCAATCAGATCCAAGAGTTGATTAACTCAAAAATGGGCACAGGCACTTACTTGTTGGACAAGGAACACTTGCCTATTCATCCAGATTTCGAGGACAATCAAGTTGTGATGAATGAGAATGAACCATCATCAGCCCAAGCTCAAGCAAAGAAGGAGAAGGCAAGGAAGGAGAAAGCTGCCAAGATGCCAACTCAAGAGGAGGCATCTGAGTATTTCTTGAAAACCAAGCAGGAGCAGCTTAGTTACTTGATTGCATCTACACTGAGGACTGAGAAAGGACTGGCCACCCTCACTCAGAATCAGGAGAGCTTAGAGAGAATCGTGGAACAAAAATTCTATGACTTGGATGTAAAAGTAACAAAGATTCAGTCTGCAGTGGAGCAACTTCAAGATGACATGCGGGGGAGGAAAGGGAAGACTACAACTGATGCATTTGCTAGAGTGCCACAAGCTCAGAGGTCAACTGCAGTGCCAGACACCAGAGCCACCACCTCAGCTCCAGCTACAGCACCAGCCCAACCAGCTCCAGCATTCACCTCAGCTCCAGCTCCAACCACTTCTACAGAAGCCTTCGTCCTTGGAGTAATCCAGACTCCACCACCACCAAAAGATCAAGCCTGAGAGTCGATCTAGCACTATGCATTTTCTAGGAACTTTTTGGTAACTTGTTGCCAAAGGGGGAGAAAAATGTATAGATCATAGGCTTCGACAGAGAGTATTGTCTTTATTCTCTCTTGCTTTACTTGGTGGTTTCTCAAACTTTGTTTGCTTTTGGTTGAGATACTATGATATGCTTGTGAGACATTGATGATCATGTGTTTGATCATAATCTACACTTATGCATGCTTGATTTTATCCTATCTATCTTATGTGATCATTCACTTTTCTTGGTGATGAGTGCATGTATTCAATTCTTATCACTTTGAGCGCTCCACCAAGATGTATGTGACATGGAAGAGTAACCTATGATTCTAACTCTTTGTGCATTTGCAGTCCAAAGCAAATTTTAAAATATGCACAAATTTAGGGGGAGCTCTTGCTTTTCACATACTTCTCAAAGTGACGATGTTCTAAAATCTTATTATCATTTATCGAAGCTTTGATCTATATGTTGTCATTAATTACCAAAAAGGGGGAGATTGAAAGAGCAACTATCCCTAGGTGGTTTTGGTAATTCATAACAACATATAGCTCATTGAGCTAATGTTATTCCAAGATGATTATTTCAGGAAAGCTCAGTTATTGGCATGGCATGGATGATGAAAGTGGATCCCTCAAAATGCTAAGGACAAAGGATTGGCTCAAGCTCAAAAGCTCAAGACTCTTCATTTTATATTTTAGTGATCCAAGATCACATTGAGTCTTTAGGAAAAGCCAATACTATCAAGGAGGGATGAGGTGTTGCTTAATGAGCCTCTTGCTTCATGTGCTTAGTGATATGCTCCAAAACCCTCAGCTACTTTCCCATATCCACACTTGACCTAAACCCAAAGCCAAACTCGGACCTACCGATTCTTTCAATCCGGCGCCACCGAGTTTCACATGTCATAGCCACTTCCAAACCCTAAGCAAATCGGTTCTACCGATAGGGATCTCGGTCTCACCGAGATCGGATTGCAATTTCTCTGTTTCCTTTTCGTAACTTCTCGGTCTCACCAAAAGAGCGGATCGGTCCCACTGAGATTGCAATGTAAACTCTCTGTTTCATTTTTGTAACATTTCGGTCTCACCGAAAGAGCAAATCGGTCCCACCGAGTTTACCTGACCAACTCTCTGGTTAGCTTATTACCAAATCGGTCTCACCGAGTTTGTGTAATCGGTCTCACCGAGATTACGTTATGCCCTAACCTTAACCATATCGGTCCTACCGAGTTGCATGTCAGTCCCACCGAAAATCACTAACGGTCACTAGGTTTACTAAATCGGTCCGACCAAGTTTGTTGATTCAGTCCCACCGAGATTGGTAAATTGTGTGTAACGGTTGGATTTTGTGTGGAGGCTATATATACCCCCCCCCACCACCTCCTCTTTATTCGTGGAGAGAGCCATCAGAACACATCTACACTTCCAACTCACATGTTCTGAGAGAGAACCACCTACCCTTGTGTTGAGCTCAAGATATTCCATTCCTACCATATGAATCTTGATCTCTAGCCTTCCCCAAGTTGCTTTCCACTCAAATCTTCTTTCCACCAGATCCAAATCCTATGAGAGAGAGTTGAGTGTAGGGGAGACTATCATTTGAAGCACAAGAGCAAGGAGTTCATCATCAACACACCATTTGTTACTTCTTGGAGAGTGGTGTCTCCTAGATTGGCTAGGTGTCACTTGGGAGCCTCCGACAAGATTGTGGAGTTGAACCAAGGAGTTTGTAAGGGCAAGGAGATTGCCTACTTCGTGAAGATCTACCGCTAGTGAGTCAAGTCCTTCGTGGGCGATGGCCATGGTGGGATAGACAAGGTTGCTTCTTCGTGGACCCTTCGTGGGTGGAGCCCTCCGTGGACTCGCGCAACCGTTACCCTTCGTGGGTTGAAGTCTCCATCAACGTGGATGTAGGATAGCACCACCTATCCGAACCACGCCAAAAACATTCGTGTCTCCAATTGCGTTTGAATTCTCCAAACCCTTCCCTTTACATTCTTGCAAGTTGCATGTTTTACTTTCCGCTGCCTATATACTCTTTGCATGCTTGCTTGAATTGTGTGATGATTGCTTGACTTGTCCTAAAGTAGCTAAAATCTGCCAAACTCTAAAATTGGGAAAAGGTTAAGTTTTTATCGGTCAAGTAGTCTAATCACCCCCCCCTCTAGACATACTTCAAGGTCCTACACGCGTCCTCGAAATTCATGCTACCTTTTCATCCCCAGTCTCCCGCCCCTCCCCAACCTCTGGAATCTCGATTCCTACTCCAGTTCCCCCAAATCCCCGTCCTGTACTCCCTGTACTCAAGCGCACTATCATGTCGCCGGTCAACGCGGATCTCCGAGCCGGAGATCCTGAGGTCTGTCCTGCCTTTGGTCGCTGCGTGCTGTCACTCAACAGTGGCATGGCGGCGCTTGACGACCAGTTTGCCGGCAAAGTGCTGATTAACCATCAACGGCGACCGGCCTCCCGTCTCGCCGGATGACCTTGTCAAAGCTCTTGGCATTGAGCACAGCATCCAAATAAGTGACTTGCTCGTTGAAGTCTGTCCGCCACCGGCTGATTTCTTCATCAGGTTCCGAACAACTTTCGACTGCAGTCGTGTGTTTGAATCTTCCCGGCGTTTGTTCTGCGATGGCGCGCTGGTGAGCTTTGATCGATGGCACCCAGGATGGGGCTCAGTGCCCTCTGAGCTTGAGTTTTTAACAAAGCTTACCTTCCACGGCATGCCTCGATGTGCTTGGAACAGCGAGTCCATGAACGAGCTTATCAACCACCTTGGAGGTGAGCTTGTAAGTATGTTTGTTCCTCCAGACAGCTGGGCTCTGACGGTTATAGCATGGATGAAGAAGCCATCCACCATACCAAAGGTGATTGGTGTTGAGATACCGGTGCAGGAACCGGGGTTGTACTATTTGTCGCCACCAAGGCCGCCAAGGACCAGGTTAGGGATGTACCTGTATCGAGTGTTCGTGCATGTCGAAGAAGTGGTCAATCCATCAATCGAAGTCCTGCCACCGCAGCTGGTGCCAGGGTCCGTCGACGACATCCATTACAGGAGTTAACGTCAGACTTTCCCCGTGTTGCTTGGAACGATAGATGGCACAGGGCCTACTCCATCGCGCGGCGGAGGCCACTGCTTCTTTGGGAGAAGAGGCAGGGTTGGCTGCCTGGATGTGCTCTAATTTGAGGTAACAACTGAATCTTGTCAGATACTAGTAAAATCCGAGATATGGGTGTGAAGCACTGATATGCCAGTACATTTGATTGTGACATGTTCTAATTTTGTACCTGAACTTTTTTTAGAAAGGGTTGTACGTCAACTTAATGTGCTAGCAGAACTTATTGTGTTGTCTGTCTGTTTTCTTTGCACAACATTCAAGATATTTCCCCGTCATTGATAAAGACGATGAACCGTTATGTACGACTTCGTTGGTTTCAACATAGCCCTTCCTATAGAGATCCACTGCTTCCATCCTGATTGTGCCGCATGCGTGGAAATTTTGTACGCAAGTTCAGTATGCTATGATGTTCTATATGATTGTGTCAACTATATAAGTTTTTATTGAGCATCAGCAATGCATATGGCTGAAAGATGTATTTACGAGCATCGATCGATGGGTCTCTCTCTCTATCTCTCTCTCTCTCTCTCACACACACACACACACGCGCGCGCGCACACGCACAAGTAGGACTCGTTGAATTATTTATTTGCTCATGACAGCTTTTATGAGGTTCCACTGTAATCTAACTTTTTTCTTAAGTTATTAATTGAGCTCGGTGACTTCAATAAGTTGTACAGAAGCCTTATTTGGGCCTTTCCGGCGTCGCTGAATGTGGGCTGAGTAACCATGTTAGGTTGTATTGTACTACACAGGCCTTTTTTTCAACATCAGCAATGCAACTGGGCCGACAGTTGTACACAATATTTGGGTCAACTTGTTATTCTCCGCTCCGTTGGGCTGCAAACTTTCCTAGGAGGTATGCATTAGGCTTAACAAGAAAATGGACTTTAAGAAATAACAAATGGGATGTAATTATAATAACTGGACAGTTACTATGCACCAAACACGTAATTAGTTTAAAAAATATATTATTTTTGGAATTTGAAAATTTTAATTTCATCACTTGTTGCGCGCACAATATTTTGTTGGATTTTAACGTAATACACCTTTACTTTGAAATTATATTTAACCTGACTAGAAATTTTGCATAAAAATATTTTCGATCCCATCAAAATGTGGGAATTTTTTTTAATTCTGTTTTGAGCGGTTGTTTGAAATTATTAATCGTTGTCCTAGCTAGAAGTTGGGTTGTACTTTTAACAAACTGTAAATGGGCTGTAGTAAATTCCATTAGAATTAAAAAATGGGTTGTACATTCTTACAAATCGCAAATGGGCTATATGTTCTCTGCAAATCCGAGCTGTGGGCCTACTAAGTTGACGCGTACCAAGGGCTTTGTCAACTTAGTCAATATAAACGATTCTAACTGCAGTGATCGTATGATGTCCATCCAACGGCCGTAGTGCTTCTTCAACCTTTGGTCTTCTTGCTCCAACCGCCCAAAGCAGCGCCGGTCGTGTCGCGTGCTCCTGCCTCCCGTGGCCGGCTGTGATCCCACGGAGGCCTCACCGCCCTGTACTACTCCCACCGCTGGCCAGGCCATCCCTCTACTCACCCACACCCCCTGTTATTCTGCGGCGACGGCAGCCTCACACCGCAGCCGAACCAGTGAACCCTCGTACTCCTCTCTGCGCGGGCTTCCACTGCTGCGTCTTCCCCGGCTTCGCGTCATCCCCTTCCTAGGCATCGCCTTCGTCCAGACCACCGCCCTGGTGCTCTCGGCGCGGCGTGGTCAACATGGTCAACGACCGACTTCCATCGGAAGAGTACTGTACGTGGAGAGGCTGACAGCTGTGTCCAGGCGGCCGCAAGGAAGTGCCTCCTTATTACGCGCAAAATAATTATTCCTCCACCTGATAGCAGGGACCCACCGAACGGGCCACCTTATTTCGCGAAAAAACATTTCCCCCCTGACTGCTGGGACCCACCGACGGGCCAGCGTGTTTCACGAAAAAAACGTTCCCCCCGTTGTCAGCTCGGACCCACCGGAAGTGCCTCCTTATTACGCAAAAAAAATGAATACTCCCCCTGCTAGCTGGGACCCACCATGGTGGGAGACTGACTTGTGGGCCTACTAAGTTGACTGGGACGGGGGCCTTTGTCAACTTTAGTCAATATGAACGGTTCTAGCTCCAGTGACCGTACGATGTCCATCCAACGGCCGTAGTGCTTCTTCAACCTCTGGTCTTCTTGCTCCAGCCTCCCAAAGCAGCGTCGGTCGTGCCGCATGCTCCTGCCTCCCGTGGCCGGCTATGCTGCCGCGGAGGCCTCACCGCCCCTACTATTCCCACCGCTGGCCAGGCCCTGCGGCGACGGCAGCCTCACACCGCAGCTGAACCAGTGAACCCTCATACTCCTCTCCGCGCGGGCTTCCACTGCCGCGTCTTCCCCGGCTCCCCATCGTCCCCTTCCTAGGCCTTGTCGTCGTCCACCGCCCTTGTGCTCTCGGCGCGGCGTGGTCAACGTGGTCAAGGAATGACTTCCTTCGGATGTGGACTGTACGTGGAGAGGCTGACAGCTGGGTCCACGGCCGCAGTAAGGAAGTGCCTCCTTATTACGCGGATAATAATGATTCCTCCACCTGACAGCTGGGACCCACTAGACGGGCCACTGTATTTCATGAAAAAACATTTCCCCCTGACTACTGGACCCACCAGCTACATCTTTGCACGCAAGGAAGTGCGTCCGGGCAAAAAAACGATTCGCCCCCCTGACTGCTGGGACCCACCAGCTACATCTTCGGGACCCACCTGGTCGAAGCGTACGTAGCGTTGTCATTCTGGTCGCGAACGTGTACGTACATATATACTGGTGGATGTAGAGGCGCGCACGTGTCGTAGTAGAGGCGCGTACGTGTCGTAGTAGAGGCGCGCACGTAGCATGTACACGTACGTACAGCGGCCAGGGTGCAAGAAAGAAAATACGGCCACGTATGTGTACATGCGGGCGGGGTCTCGAACGCCTACTCGCGCATACGTATGGCCAGGGCTCGTGTACATGGCTGGGTCGGAATGGAGAAACAGCATCATCGTCGTGTTCATGGGGAGGCAGCGGAATGCGTCGTGTTCATGGGGAGGCAACGGAATGCGTCGTGTTCATCGGGAGGCAACGGAACGCGTGGGAGCCAACCGGCTGGGTCGGAACTGAATGCGTGTTCGTGTTCATCGGGAGGGCTTGGACGGAATGGGCGATGGAAACGAGGCCTGACGTACCGCACAATGGAGGAAACGGACCTCCTACGGTCGAAACGGGGGTCCTGTTGATCGGGAGGGGTGTGGCTTACCACAAAACGGGACTCCACGGGATACTGTTCATCTCCACCGTCGACCTCCTCCAGCCTCCACGGGCTACCGTCGACCTCCTCCACCCTCCACGGGCTCCTGTTCATCCAGCCTCCACCACGCGCTACTCCACCGGCTACTGTTCAACCACCCCTCCACCGTCTACTGCTCATCCAGCCCTCCACACCACGGGGTCCTGTTCAACCACCCCTCCACGGGCACCCCTCCACCGTCTACTATTCATCTAGCCCTCCACACCACGGGGTCCTATTCAACCACCCCTCCATGGGCAACCCTCCACCGTCTACTGTTCATCCAGCCCTCCACCACACCACGGGGTCCTATTCATCCAGAGGCAACGCCACCGCTCACTGTTCATCCAACCCCCCTGCAACGCTCACTGTTCATCCCAAAGGCGGCATCGATCAGCTTCAGTTAGCAGCAGTAGAGAAGGAATCGCTCGATCGGGTTCAGTTAACAGCCATCGATCGATCGCTCGGGTTCAGTAACGCGTAGCCTGCAGTGCAATCGCTCGGGTTCAGTTAGAGCCCAACGCCTCGCTCGGGTTCAGTTAGAGCCAAGGCCTCGCACACACGCATGTACGTGTACGAGAGAAACGCGCATCGCTCGTCCCCCGACCTCCCACCGTAACCGGGAACTGCCCGAAATTTTCCTCCCCCTCGCTTCTACCACGGTTTTTTCCGTCATGGATGGCCCAAAGTATGTCATGCAGCTGCGTCTCCGGCCCGCCCAGGACGAAAAGCCCATTTTCGGTCATGATTTTTTTGTCATAGAAGTAGGAGCCCACCACATCTATGATGATACCGGGTTTTGTCACAATTATCGTCATAGAAGTGTCATATGTATGACAGGAAAAAAATTCGTTCGGCCCAAAATGTCACGGATGTGTCTTTTTTTTGTAGTGTAAGGTGTTATTTTACTACAAACTCTAGGGTTGTTTGTGACACTTATAGGAATAGCCCAATGGATTGGTCAGAAAGAATAACTTTGAGGTGGTTTCGTACCCTACAATAATCTCTTCGTTTGTTCTCCGCTATTAGTGACTTTGGAGTGACTCTTTGTTGCATGTTGAGGGATTGTTATATGATCCAATTATGTTATTATTGTTGAGAGATCTTGCACTAGTGAAAATATGAACCCTAGACCTTGTTTCCTAGCATTGCAATACCGTTTACGCTCACTTTTACCACTTGCTACCTTGGTGTTTTTATATTTTCAGATTACAAAAACCTATATCTACCATCCATATTGCACTTGTATCACCATCTCTTCGCCGAACTAGTGCACCTATACAATTTACCATTGTATTGGATGTGTTGGGGACACAAAAGACTCTTTGTTATTTGGTTGCAGGGTTGCTTGAGAGAGACCATCTTCATCCTACGCCTCCCACGGAGTGATAAACCTTAGGTCATCCACTTGAGGGAAATTTTCTACTATCCTATAAATCTCTGCACTTGGAGGCCCAACAACGTCTACAAGAAGAAGGTTGTGTAGTAGACATCAAGCTCTTTTCTGGCGCCGTTGCCGGGGAGGCTAGTGCTTGAAGGTATATCTTTAGATCTTGCAATCGAATATTTTAGTTTCTTGTTTTATCACTAGTTTAGTCTATAAAAGAAAAAAATGGAATTGAAGTTGCCTCATATGCTTCATCTTTTTAACGTCTTTCGTGAAAATAAGAATTCTGATAATTGTGCCAAAGTGTTAGAAGAAGAATGCAATAAAATGTGGCACTAAATCTTTAAATGATGAGCAGGATTGCAATGTTGTTAGTATGAATTCTATTAATATCCATGATGCTAATGATATGCAAAGCCACAAGCTTGCGGATGCTATGTTTGATGAAGATGATATTTTTTTTTGTCCCCCAAGTTTTGATGAGCAAATTTACTATGATGAAAGCGTGCCTCCTATCTATGATGATTATTGTGATGACATGTATGCTATAAAGAATAATGATAACCATGAAACTTGTCATCTTGATCTTAATTTTCAATCACATGATAGTTAGTTTGTTAAGTTTGCTCCCACCACTATTCATGAGAATAAATTTGCTTATGTGGAGAGTAATAAAATTTCTACGCTTGTGCATCATGAGAATAATGCTTTATGTGATGGTTATATTGTTGAATTCATTCATGATGCTTATTATGAGGGAGGAGTATATGCTTGTAGGAATTGCAATAATATCAAGTTTCCTCTCTATGTAGTTAAAATCTTGAAGTTTTGCTTGTCTTACCTTCCTATGCTAGTTGATTCTTCCTCCCACAAATTGTTTGCTCAAAAAATCCCTATGCATAGAAGTGGGTGATACGTCTCCAACGTATCCATAATTTTTTATTGTTCCATGCTATTATATTATATGTTTTGGATGTTTAATGGGCTTTAATATACCTTTTTATATTATTTTTGGGACTAACCTATTAACCGAAGGCCCAGTGCAAATTGTTGTTTTTTTGCCTATTTCAGTGTTTCGCATAAAAGGAATATCAAACGGAATCCAAACGGAATGAAACCTTCGCGAGGATCATTTTTTTTAACAAACGCAATCCAGGAGACTTGGAGTGGAGGTCAACGAAGCCACGAGGCAGCCACGATGTAGGAGGACGTGCCCCCACCCTCGTGGGCCCCTTGCAGCTCCACTGACCTACTTCTTTCGCCTATATATACTCTTATACCCTGAAACCATTAGGGAGAGCCACGAAACACTTTTTCCACCGCCGCAACCTTTTGTACCCATGAGATCCCATCTTGGGGCCTTTCCTGGTGATCCGCTGGAGGGGGATTCGATCATGGAGGGCTTCTACATCAACACCATAGCCTCTCTGATGATGTGTGAGTAGTTTACCACAGACCTTCGGGTCCATAGTTATTAGCTAGATGGCTTCTTCTCTCTCTTTGGATCTCAATACAAAGTTCGCCTCGATCTTCATGGAGATCTATTCGATGTAATTCTTTTTGCGGTGTGTTTGTCGAGATCCGATGAATTGTGGGTTTATGATCAAGATTATCTATGAACAATATTTGATTCTTCTCTGAATTATTATATGCATGATTTCATATCTTTGCAAGTCTCTTCGAATTATCAGTTTGGTTTGGCCTACAAGATTGATCTTTCTTGCAATGGGAGAAGTGCTTAGCTTTGGGTTCAATCTTGCGGTGTCCTTTCCCAGTGACAGTAGGGGTAGCAAGGCACGTATTGTATTGTTGCCATCGAGGATAAAAAGATGGGGTTTATATCATATTTCTTGAGTTTACCCCTCTACATCATGTCATCTTGCCTAATGCGTTACTCTGTTCTTATGAACTTAATACTCTAGATGCATGCTAGATGGTGGTCGATGTGTGGAGTAATAGTAGTAGATGCAGAATCGTTTCGGTCTACTTGTCACGGACGTAATGCCTATGTTCATGATCATGCCTAGATATTCTCATAACTATGCGCTTTTCTATCAATTGCTCGACAGTAATTTGTTGACCCACTGTCGTGGAATTGTCACGGCAGATGTCCTATTGTAAGGACTTAGTCGCGAGGCCAACGCATCTATGTGGTAGCTTGAAGGGGTTGAGCGGAATCGAGAGACGCAACACACAAGACGAGGATTTAGACAGCTTTCGGGCCCCGGGAATATCATCCGGTAATAACCCTACATGCTGTTTGCGGCTAGGTCTCATTATGATCATGAGGGAGTCGCCGTAAGCCGGCTCTCCTCTTTGTGTCTAGCCCTAGATATTGTTTCTTGTTGCTTATCCTCTTTGGGGAACCCTGCCCCTCCTTATATAAGTTGAAGGGGCGGCTTACATGTAGAGTCCTATTAGGATTAGAACTAACTTATTTTCTATTACAAGTCGGTTACAAGTACGGGTCTTGCTTCCTCGTAATGGAAATACTCCTCATGCCTTCTGTCTTAAGCCGGCCCACCATAATATGAGCCGGCCTACTGGGCCTTGGGCCTAGTCTTCTATGTGACCCGCCGTCGGGGTCATCCGTGAGTCGTCTGACCAGTGAGCCGCCAGACCCGTGAGTCGCCAGTCCACCGGCGGGTCATCGGTGAAGCGCCAAGTCCGGTCGGGTCATACTTCCGGCCGGGTCATACCACGGGGTATATCCCCGACATTAGCCCCCAGTTTAATTTGGTTTTATCGATGTTAAACTGATCCTGTAAAACAAACACAAGAACAACTTTGACAGATTGTGTTCCGGGTTAAAAATTCTTGTACGTCGGCACCTGATCATCCTTAATTCCTTGTGCTCCGGGTTAAATATTCTCCTGAGACGGGACCTAATTATCCTTAAGTCCAATTGTCATTTCCTTCATCTAGAAAATCCGGGTCAATAAGCTAGCTTCATACTTAATTTGCTGATGTTGGTTTCTCACAGAAAAATATTGTGAAGAATAATCCACTTGAGTCGGCTTCCAAGGCGCCGGCTTAATAAACATATTGGACTCAAGATTCATCTGGTGATCCGCCGGTTTAAATATGTAGAGGCTGGCGAGCAAAATTGCCGGCTTGTAAATATTGATAACACCGGGTCATAACTGTTGCTGATGCCGGGTTAATCTTATGATGACGCCGGGTCATAAACTTTGCAGATTTCTCTGATAATAATATAATACCTGATTTGCTCAAAACTGATAATTTGAAGTTATTCCTCCCTTATATGCATATCACCTGTATCCCCCAAGTGACGGGTTGTCATGCTTGCAGCAACCTGGGACTTGTAATTGCCTTATGCTCATAAAGATTTCAACCAGTGTAGCCCCCAAGGGCCGGCTCAATAAGATATTACTGAGCTGGGACTTTGTATATGATTCATTGATAATACCATCAAATAATGTAATCTCCACCATGGGGCTTGAACTCACGTCCACAAGGTTAAGAGCTTTGTACTCTACCAACTGAATAATGGATTATACAATGGAATAAGGCTTGTGTACCTTAAATTTCCGACAGGAGCAATTGGTAGCCCCCAAGGGTCGGCTCATTATGATATCATGAGTCGGGTCCTCAATAAGACTAATAAAAATGACTTTGCATTAGCCCCCAAGTGTCATGGTGCATTCTTGCAGCGACATGAGACTTGCATATTTGATATAATCCCAATCTGAATAATGTAGCCCCCAAGTACCGGGTCGTAAGCCTGCAGCGACTCGGGACTATTGATGAAGCTATGTACCTAGGGTAGGGGCATGGACCTGTCCTAAGTGCCCTACCCAAGGACATCCCTAGAAGAAGTCGCCTTTCAATCGACTTGGAGGTATCCCACTCGACGGATTCAAGACACTCGACCATGACGCTATCACTCGACCACCAAGCAAAGCACTCGACTGCAAGGAGTTCTACATTCACTCCGCACGCAACCGGTCGGTCATTAAATAGCTCTTATGGTCATTATAGCACTTTATTAGGGGCGTTACCAGTAACGCCTAACCTTAATGTACTTTAAACCCAGCATAACTGAGGGCTGGAGGGGCCTGGCGAACTCTATATAAGCCACCCCCCTCCTCAGTATCAAGGGTTCGCATCCCTGTTATCCTCACACGCATAATCCAATCGACCGCCTCCGGGCACCGAGACGTAGGGCTATTACTTCCTCCGAGAAGGGCCTGAACTCGTAAACCCTGTGTTCTTACAATTCCTACATAGCTAAGATCTAGCCTCTCCATACTTACCCCCCTACATCACTGTCAGACTTTGTACCACGACAACTATTCCTTCCATTGTAGAATAAATCATATCCATTGATAAAAATAATAGCCGTTGCGCTAAAGCGACTTTGAAAACCTCAATCATAACACTGGTTATTGGTAATCACAATAGAAATCGAGCCATGTTGGGTATTCAAGATTTGAATAATATAATCCGGTATGAAAACCTCAATCATTCAATATCATCATGAAAATCCAGCCAGTTTTGGCTATTAAAGATTTGAATGCCTCATCTGTTGATAAGTAAATCCGGAGTTTAAATAACCGGCGGCTCTTGGCCGATGGCAATTTAATACGCCTCCATTGTAAGCCGGAATTTTTATGACACGGCAACTTATAGCCTTTGAGAAAAATCCAGAACAGATAATCATTTTGAAGCATCAACTTTGGTAATGAGCTTGAACTTAATCATTTATATGTCATATTTCTGCAAATCCTGCAGAGAGTTTAAACAACATATGCCCGGGCGACTTAGCGTCAAAGCCAGGGCGGGTCATGATATCTCACATGTAACCACTGTGATATTGAATTTGTACTGCCGGTTTACATGACCTGTGCAGTAAGGGTGATAACCCAATCTTTAGAAGCCAATACTTCTAAATAGATGATGATTGTCATAAGCTGGCGACTTATAGTCAAAAGTCAAGCCGGGTTAAGCATAAACCACTTATATACATTTGAGATATAATCCAAAAAAGGTCTCAAGTCAAACCCAAAATTGCTCGCAAAAAGACTTAAAAATTTAAGGCTTCTGATTCATATACGACCAGAAAACCGTTCCAAAGGGGTGGAGCTAAGATTCGAATACGATCATATAGCCCCCAGTGGCTTTGCCGTTGCCGATCAAGAGGGTACCGACAGCTATGTTCTCTTTGCTTCGAATACGACCCATGTTTGAACAGGAAGCCCCCAAATGACCTTGAGAGTTGTTTAACGACGATGATTCAAATACAATCCACGTCGGACCCAAAAGAGGTTAAGCTATGATTCGGATACGATCAAGAAGCCCCCTAGTGAGTTTGGCAGTGTGCCGATCAAAAGGGTTTCGACAGCTATGTTCTCTTTGGTTTGAATACGACCTATGTTTGAACAGGAAGCCCCCAAGTGACCATATATTAGCATTGCACCGATCAAGAGGGTACCGACAGCTATGCTCGATGAGCAGGAAGCTCCCAAGTGACCATAGTAAGATAAGCCATAAGGCAGGATACCTATGTTTGAACCGCGCATCATGGCAGCAAGTTCTTTTTGGCAACCTTTAATTTTTCTTAGAACTCTAACTTGCGAGAGATTAATTCTTTTTGAACCGGAACTTTAAAACGGATTTGAAAGCTACAAAAATTTGTGAGGGACAAATTTACCTTGAGCCGGATTTTAAACTGGATTTGAGAGCTTCAAAAATTTGTGAGGGACAAATTTACTTTGGGCCGGATTTTGAACCGGATTTGAGAGCTTTAGTGCTTTGTGGGAGAAAGATGTCTCTTGAACCGGATTTTAAACCAGAGTCCTTATTTTGAGCCGGAAATCTTCTGACGTCCTTTAAATTTTCATCGCTCTAGCAGTAAACTCCGGGGCCGGGTTATTTTTTCCTTCAATGACCCGGAGTTCTTATTGAGACTGGCTAATTTTGCCGAGTCATACCATTGTAGCCCCCGAGTCTCAAGACGACTCGAGGAGTTGGCTTGAGATTCTCCATATTTGACCATAGCAGAAGGTGTATATTATTGGCGTTGATAACGCGATGTGAATCCATAGAAGGTTGAGGTGACTGCGGCGGGTTATAAATGATCCCATATGAGCCGTGTCAGCAACTCGGCCAATGGTTCCTTCCAATTGGCTATTTGAAGTTAACCAAACTGTAGTAGCAGCGACTTATGCGCCTGCCCATTGAACCATCCAGTGTAGACGGCGGCTAATAATATATGATAATTTGCCTCCAATTTGTTGGAAAAAAATCGGGCTTCCCAAGTAGTGACTTGCTCATACTCAACAAATAGCTCATCCAGACAAGTGCGGCCCGGTATGTTGATGTAGACCAGGCTGCGAGAGACAGACGGTAAAGACGACCGCAACATCTGAGGCGGCACAGACAGATGAACCGGCCGCGGCGTTGTAAACCGGTGCGGACGGTCAAGTTGTCCTCCTTGTTGTAAGCCGGCGTGGTCGCAAGAGACGGCCACGGTGTTGTAAGCCGGCGCGGTCGCGAGAGACGGCCACGGCATTATAAGCCAGTGGGGGAGTCCGTTGAGTAACGACGACCACCTGTGCCAAAAAATGTTGACATGCCTCCATCTCCGAGGTATAATATCACTTTTTGTCATAAATAATTGTCCTGATTTGTTTGGAAGAGGGATGACCCGTTTATCGCGACAAAGGTAGCTCAGACAGATCAGCGACTCAATATAGTTCCGGCGGCTCAGGCAGACCGGCGACTTAATATAACCCCGACGGCTCAAAGCGGCAAGGGCGGTTCAACGCGGCTCCGGCGGGTTGATGTAGATTAAGCTGCACGGGTGGCGACTTACGCACACCTGTTTCATCAGTAAGCGGGCGCAGACGCCGGTGCGTGATGATGCTAACATACACTCCATAGGCATAGTATAGCACCACCTTTATAATGAATCTTTGTCCTGCACATATAAAAAATATACAAACCAAAGTAGTTGTCCTATGATGAAAGTAATATGTGTTACTAAAATGGATTTAGATAGATATCACCTGATTTGTTCACACCCAGATGATCCGCCTATAGCATCCGTACATATCCGGGTGATGTACTGCCCATCCGGTGCAAACAGAGAAATCTGACGATTAGCCACTGTTTGTTTGTTTTTTCTTGTGAGCTCTAGAAGGCCCCCTCCTTTCTTTTAAACGCCTGACCACTTTGACTTTTCTTCTGTTGTTTCCATCAGCGCAAGGGCGTAGGAAGGGAGCAGCTTACAGGGCCAGGGCGGCCGGTTTAGCACCTGCTGGCTGGCGCAGGTCGTTTTACCGGAGCCCTGAGGCGACGGGGAGGAGCCGGCGCAGCGGCTGATCTCGGAAGCGGGCAGGGCGGCTCGAGGTGGCTCGGAACGAAGCGACGCGAGGTGACCTACGGGGTAGTGGCCTGCGGAAGTGAAGAAGCAAAAACGGCAAGGCGCCGTTTGACGAAGGGCCCCCAACGGCGACTCAGGGCCGCGAGCGTGAACTCGCTGAAATCGGCTCAAGGTGGGATGGCGGCTCCCCGGCAGCGGCTCAGTGTGAGACGGTGGCTCTCCGGGGCCGGTTCAACAGGCAGCGCGGGGCGGCTCTCCGGCCGCAGAGACTCGAGGAGGCCGCGGAGGTCTTTGGTTTATCAGGCGAGGCCGGACTGGTGGATTTGACTCGGAGTCAAACCTGTTGCAGCTCGGCGACCAGCACCCCAACGCGGCAGCGGCGGAGGCGATTTGAAGGCGGGGCCGCTCGGCGAGAGGAACGAGACCGGGGCGGCTTGCTAGGTACGGCGGCCGGCGGCTCAACGCGGCCCAGAGATGGCGCAACCAGAGGCGGGGCTGAGTCCGCGGAGACCTCTGCTTCCGAGTCATAGCCGGTTCAATGGATCCATGTTTTTTGTGTGTGATGGCGTACTCAAGTAGTACATGTATACTAGTAGTAGTATTCCAACCTGGCTTATCGTATCTTTTCTCTGATTTCTTTACGTGGAAGTAGCCTGCAATAGCATTGGTTAATGGCCTCGGGACTTGAAGCTGTACGTAGACAAGAAGATGTGGCCGAGCTTCCAAACTTGAGGTCTTGGAAACGGTATTGACAGACCGTCGAGGCGAGACCCGGAGGCGAAGAAGCACCAGCGAGGGCACGGCCGCAGCTGCAGCAGAGTCCGAGTCCTTCTCCAGGTTGTAGTTACTTTGACCGAAGTCAACTGGATTGGGTGGTTAGCTATTGTTGCGCTGAGACCCTGCGGCGCTGGATCGAATCCTTCTCAGCGCTTTGTTTTCTTTTTCTTGATTTTTTTCTTTGATGATTGAACGGTGACGGCAACTTGATCGCACAGGTTTCGGCGAGCAACCGATGAAAACATGACACGTCGATGGCGTTGGCGACTTGTCACTTCTTTTCTTGGCGACTTGCGGCAGACATCAAATCGCAACCTTAATTTTCCTTAAATCTTTCAAACTATGAATCTGGACTGATGAACTTGAAACTGATGCAGATCTTCTCCAACCGGTTCTTCTTCACCCGGAAATTGCGAACTTGTCGATCCCTGTGAGAGATCCCTTCAAGAACTCAATACCGTCGTGGGCGGGCCTTACGGTGGGCGCCAACTGTCGTGGAATTGTCACGGCAGATGTCCTATTGTAAGGACTTAGTCGCGAGGCCAACGCATCTATGTGCTAGCTTGAAGGGGTTGAGCGGAATCGAGAGACGCAACACACAAGACGAGGATTTAGACAGCTTCGGGCCCCGGGAAATATCATCCGGTAATAACCCTACATGTTGTTTGTGGCTAGGTCTCATTATGATCATGAGGGAGTCGCCGTAAGCCGCCTCTCCTCTTTGTGTCTAGCCCTAGATATTGTTTCTTGTTGCTTATCCTCTTTGGGGAACCCTGCCCCTCCTTATATAAGTTGAAGGGGCGGCTTACATGTAGAGTCCTATTAGAATTAGAACTAACTTATTTTCTATTACAAGTCGGTTACAAGTACGGGTCTTGCTTCCTCGTAAAGGAAATACTCCTCATGCCTTCTGTCTTAAGCCGGCCCACCATAATATGAGCCGGCCTACTGGGCCTTGGGCCTAGTCTTCTATGTGACCCGGTCATCCGTGAGCCGTCTGACCAGTGAGCCGCCAGACCCGTGAGTTGCCAGTCCTCTGGCGGGTCATCGGTGAAGCGCCAAGTCCGGCCGGGTCATACTTCTGGCCGGGTCATACCGCGGAGTATATCCCCGACACCCACCGTAATATATGCTATCTTGAGAGAAGCCACTAGTGAAACCTATGGCCCCCGGGTCTATTTTACATCATATTATTTTCCTATCAACTTGTTATTTCTGCCTCCATTTATTTTGCAATCTTTACTTTCTAATCTATACAACAAAAATACCAAAAATACTTATCTTATTATATTTATCAGATCTCACTTTTGCAAGTGGTCATGAAGGGATTGACAACCCCTTTATCGCATTGGTTGCAAGGTTCTTGATTGTTTGTGTAGGTACTAGGCAATTTGTGTGTAGTCTTCTACTGGATTGATACCTTGGTTCTCAAAAACTGAGGGAAATACTTACGCTACTTTGCTGCATCATCCTTTCCTCTTCAAGGGAAAACCAACGCATGCTCAAGAGGTAGCAAGAAGGATTTCCGGCGCCGTTGCCGGGGAGGCTTACGCCAAGTCAAGTCAAGATTTGATCTCCCGTCAACTAGCCATTTCTGGCGCCATTGCCAGGGAGATCTACGCACAAGTCAAGACATACCAAGTACCCATCACAAACTCTTCTCCCTCGCATTACATTATTTGCCATTCGCCTCTCGTTTTCCTCTCCCCCACTTCACAAACCTTTGCCTTTTCTTCGCCCCTCTTCCCTTCGTCTTTTTCGTTTGCTTGTGTTGCCATGTGCCTTCTATGTGCTTGCATCTTCGCTTGCTAAAAATCTATTGATATGGATCATCATCCCCTTGCTAATCTTTTTAAGAGATCCAATTATGATGAACCAATTGCTAGTGAGTTTTGTGCACTAGATTATGTTTATGAGGTTTTGCTTGAAATTCGTGAATCTGAAATTGTGATGAAGTGTTGAAATAAGAAACTTATGAAGTGATTCGCGATAGCTCCTTGAATGAAAAGCATGATTGCAATGATATTATTATAAATTCTATTAATGTCAATTGTGTTAATGATATGCAAAACCCTAAGCTTGGGGATGCTAGTTTTTCTATGTCCACTCCTTGTTGCAATGATCTTGATTGGGGTGATTCTTCTTACAATCTTGAAAATTTATTTAAGCCCCATGATTAATATGAGATTGATAATAATGTTTGCAATAATACTGAAAGTGGGTTTGGAGAGGTCATGACTTTAGATAATGATATTCCCACTATTTTGGAAGAGTGTCAACTTTGCATGCATGTGGATCATGTAGAGAAAATTTTATGTGAGAGCTATATTGTTGAATTTGAAAATGATCCCACATGTAATTATTATGAGAGACGAAAATATGGTTGTAGATATTTTCATGTTACTAAATTACCTCTCGTTATGTTGAGATTGTTATTATTTCTCACTTCTTTCTTGCATATGCTAGTTTTTGCTTGTCTTGATAATTTATTAGCCTATAAGATGCCTATGCATAGGAAGTATGTTAGATTTAGATGTGTTTTTCATATGCTTTATGATGCTCTCTTTGTGCTTCAATTCTTGTCTTTCATGTGAGCATCATCGAAATTATCAATGCCTAGCTAGGGGCGTTAAACGATAGCGCTTGTTGGGAGGCAACCCAATTTTATTTTTTATTCCTATTTAGTAATAAATAATTCATCTAGCCTCTGTTTGGATGTGTTTTTATGTTTTAATTAGTGTATGTGCCAAGTAGAACCAATAGGATCTTCTTGGGTGATAGTTGTTTGATCTTGCTGAAAAAGACAGAAACTTTTCGCTCACTAAAATAATTGTTAACATTCACCAAATTATTTTTGTCGTAGATCAGTATAAAAATTTATACAGGTTTTCCTAGTTTTTCAGAATTGTTGGAGTTCCAGAAGTATTCTAACAAATCAGATTGCTACAGACTGTTATGTTTTTGACAGATTATGTTTTTCGTGTGTTGTTTGCTTATTTTAATGAATCTATGGATAGTATCTGGGGGTATGAACCATAGAGAAGTTGGAATACAGTAGGTTTAACACCAATATAAATAAATAATGAGTTCATTACAGTACCTTAAAGTTGTGGTTAGTTTTCTTATACTAATGGAGCTCATGAGATTTTCTGTTGAGTTTTGTCTTGTGAAGTTTCCAAGTTTTTGGGTAAAGATTTGATGGATTTTGGAATAAGGAGTGGCAAGAGCCTAATCTTGGGGATTCCCAAGGCACCCCAAGGTAAAATTCAAGGACAACCAAAAGCCTAAGCTTGGGGATGCCCCAGAAGGCATCCCCTCTTTCGTATTCGTCTATCGGTAACTTTACTTGAGGCTATATTTTTATTCACCACATGATATGTGTTTTTCTTGGAGCGTATTGTATGATATGAGTCTTTGATTTTTAGTTTACCACAATAATCCTTGCTGTACACACCTTTTGGAGAGACACACATGAATCAGAATTTATTAGAATACTCTATGTGCTTCACTTATATCTTTTGAGCTAGATAATTTTGCTCTAGTGCTTCACTTAAATCTTTTAGAGCACGGTGGTGGTTTTATTTTATAGAAATTATTGATCTCTCATGCTTAACTTATATTATTTTGAGATTCCTTTAGAACAGCATGATAATTTGCTTTGGCTATAAATTTAGTCCTAATATGATAGGCATCCAAGATGGGTATAATAAAAACTTCCATATAGAGTGCATTGAATACTATGAGAAGTTTGATACTTGATGATTGTTTTGAGATATGAAGATGGTAATGTTAGAGTCATGCTAGTTGAGTAGTTGTGAATTTGAGAAATACTTGTGTTAGAGTTTGCAAGTCCCGTAGCATGCACGTATGGTAAACGTTGTGTGACAAATTTGAAGCATGAGGTGTTTCTTTGATTGTCCTCCTTATGAGTGGCTGTCGGGGACGAGCGATGGTATTTTCCTACCAATCTATACCCCTAGGAGCATGCGCGTAATGCTTGGTTTTTGATGACTTGTAGAGGTTATTTATGACTACTGTTGAGTCCATGGATTATACGCACTCTCACCTTTCCATCATTGCTAGCCTCTTCGGTTTCGTGCATTGCCCTTTCTCACCTTGAGAATTGGTGCAAATTTCGCCGGTGCATCCAACCCCCGTGATATGATACGCTCTATCACACATAAACCTCCTTATATCTTCCTCAAAACAGCCACCATACCTACCTATTATGGCATTTCCATAGCCATTCCGAGATATATTGCCATGCAACTTTCCACCGTTCCGTTTATTATGACACGCTTCATCATTGTCATATTGCCTTGCATGATTATGTAGTTGACATCGTATTTGGGGCAAAGCCACAAAGCATAATTTCATACATATCACTCTTGATTCATTGACCATCCCGGTACACCGCCGGAGGCATTCATATAGTCATACTTTGTTCTAGTATCGAGTTGTAATATTTGAGTTGTAAATAAAAAGAAGTGTGATGGTCATCATTAATAGAGAATTGTCCCGGAAAAAAAAGGAAGGCCAAAAAAAAGAGAAAGGCCAAATAAAAAAAGAAGAAAATAAAAGGGACAATGCTACTATCCTTTTTTGCACACTTGTGCTTCAAAGTAGCACCATGACCTTCATGATAGAGAGTCTCTTATATTGTCACTTTCATATACTAGTGCGGATTTTTCGTTATAGAACTTGGCTTGTATATTCCAACAATGGGCTTCCTCAAATTCCCTAGGTCTTAGTGAGCAAGCAAGTTGGATGCACAACCACTTAGTTTCTTTTGATGAGCTTTCATACATTTATAGCTCTAGTGCATCCGTTGCATGGCAATCCCTACTCCTCACATTGACATCAATTGATGGGCATATCCATAGCCCGTTGATTAGCCGCGTCAATGTGAGACTTTCTCCTTTTTTGTCTTCTCCACACAACCCCCATCATTATATTATATTCCACCCAAAGTGCTATGTCCATGGCTCACGCTCATGTATTGCGTGAAAGTTGAAAAAAGTTTGAGATTACTAAAGTATGAAACAATTTCTTGGCTTGTTATCGGGGTTTTGCATGATGCGAGAATTTTTGTGTGACAAAAATGAAGCATAGCCAAACTATATGATTTTGTAGGAATAAGCTTTCTTTGGCCATGTTATCTTGAGAAGACATAATTGCTTAGTTAGTATGCTTGAAGTATTGTTATTTTTATGTCAATATTAAACTTTGTCTTGAATCTTTCGGATCTGAACATTCATGCCACAATAAAGAAAATTATATTGAAAATTATGCTAGGTAGCATTCCACACCAAAAATTCTGTTTTTATCATTTACCTACTCGAGAACGAGCGGGAATTAAGCTTGGGGATGCTTGATACGTCTCCAACGTATCTATAATTTTTTATTGTTCCATGCTATTATATTATCTGTTTTGGATGTTTAATGGGCTTTAATATACCTTTTTATATTATTTTTGGGACTAACCTATTAACCGAAGGCCTAGTACAAATTGTTGTTTTTCTGCCTATTTCAGTGTTCCGCAGAAAAGGAATATCAAACGGAATCCAAACAGAATGAAACCTTCGCGAGGATCTTTTTTGGAACAAATGCAATCCAGGAGACTTGGAGTGGAGGTCAAGGAAGCCACGAGGCAACCACGAGGTAGGAGGGCGCGCCCCCCACCCTCGTGGGCCCCTCGCAGCTCCACCGACCTACTTCTTTCGCCTATATATACTCTTATACCCTGAAACCATCGGGGAGAGCCATGAAACACCTTTTCCACTGCCGCAACCTTCTGAACACGTGAGATCCCATCTTGGGGCCTTTTGCGGCGCTCCGCCGGAGAGGTATTCGATCACAGAGGGCTTCTACATCAACACCATAACCTCTCCGATGATGTGTGAGTAGTTTACCGCAGACCTTCAGGTCCATAGTTATTAGCTAGATGGCTTCTTCTCCCTCTTTGGATCTGAATACAAAGTTCTCCTCGATCTTCTTGGAGATCTATTCGATGTAATTCTTTTTGCGATGTGTTTGTCGAGATCCAATGAATTGTGGGTTTATGATCAAGATTATCTATGAACAATATTTGATTCTTCTCTGAATTCTTATTTGCATGATTTAATATCTTTGCAAGTCTCTTCGAATTATCATTTTGGTTTGGCCTACTAGATTGATCTTTCTTGCAATGGGAGAAGTGCTTAGCTTTGGGTTCAATCTTGTGGTGTCCTTTCCCAGTGACAGCAGGGGCAGCAAAGCACATATTGTATTGTTGCCATCGAGGATAAAAAGATGGGGTTTATATCATATTGCTTGAGTTTATCCCTCTACATCATGTCATCTTGCCTAATGCGTTACTCTGTTCTTATTGAACTTAATACTCTAGATGCATGTTGGATAGCGGTAGATGTGTGGAGTAATAGTAGTAGATGCAGAATCGTTTCGGTCTACTTGTCACGGACGTGATGCCTATGTTCATGATCATGCCTAGATATTCTCATAACTATGCGCTTTTCTATCAATTGCTCGACAGTAATTTTTTCACCCACCGTAATATATGATATCTTGAGAGAAGCCACTAGTGAAACCTATGGCCCTGGGTCTATTTTACATCATATTATTTTCCTATCAACTTGCTATTTCTGCCGCCGTTTATTTTGCAATCTTTACTTTCCAATCTATACAACAAAAATACCAAAAATATTTATTTTATTATCTTTATCATATCTCACTTTTGCAAGTGGCTGTGAAGGGATCGACAACCCCTTTATCGCGTTGGTTGCAAGGTTCTTGATTGTTTGTGCAGGTACTAGGCGATTTGCGTGTAGTCTCCTACTGGATTGATACCTTGGTTCTCAAAAACTGAGGGAAATACTTACGCTACTTTGCTGCATCACCCTTTCCTCTTCAAGGGAAAACCAACGCATGCTCAAGAGGTAGCAGTGGGTTAGACTTAAATGTGCTTGTCATATGCTTCATGATGCTCTCCTTGCGTTTCAATTCTTATCTTTTATATGAGTATCATTGAGATCATCATGCCTAGCTAAAAGGCATTGAAGAAAAGCGCTTGTTGGGAGACAACCCAATACTATTACCTACTGTAGTAATCATGTTTTATAGCTTTAGTTTCAATAAAGTGCCAAGTAAAGCCTTTGGGATAGTGTGGATGATAGTCGATTCAATTCTGTCCAAAAACAGAAACTTTTGCGCCCAGTGACATAATTCTTACGAGTCACTGGAGCGTCGAGGAATTCTAATTTTTTTACAGTATATTGATAAACAAATTTCCCAGGTTGTCCTAATTTTGCAAGACTTTTGGAGTTACAGAACTATGACTTCAATTCAGATCTTTACAGACTGTTCTATTTTTTTACAGATTATGTTCTCGATGCATAATTTGCTTGTTTTCTAGTTTCTATGGCTTATATTGCTTAATATAAATTGTAGAAATGATAGGGTACAGTAGGCATCATGTGAGAAGAATAATGAATCTTGTCTTGACAGTACCAAAGTGAATGATTTGTTTTATTATACTAACGGAGCTCACGAATTTTCTATTAAGTTTTGTGTTGTGAAGTTTTCAAGTTTTGGGTGAAGTTTCAATGGACTACGAAATAAGGAGTCGCGAGAGCCTAAGCTTGGGGATGCCCAAGGCACCCATAGGTAATATTCAAGGACAACCAAGAGCCCAAGCTTGGGGATGCCCCAGATGGCATCTCCTCTTTCGTCTTCGTTCATCGGTAACTTTACTTGGGGCTATATTTTTATTCACCACATGATATGTGTTTTGCTTGGAGCATCATTTTATTTTATTAGAATTTGCTTGATGATATTTAGAATAATGTTTTGCATCTTTTAGTTCAATAAAAGGTCAAGTATAGCCTTTACCATGCTTATTTTGCAAAGTTCATATGTTGCTGTTTTAAAAACAGAAAGTTTGCTGTTATGTTTTGGATATTGGTGAATAGTAAGAACTGTTGGGGAACGTTGCAGAAAATTAAAATTTTTCCTACGGTTTCACCAAGATCCATCTATGAGTTCATCTAAGCAACGAGTCATGGGAGAGAGATTGCATCTACATACCACTTTGTAGATCGCGAGCGGAAGCGTTCAACGAACGGGGATGAGGTAGTCATACACGACGTGATCCAAATCACCGGAGATCCTAGCACCGAAAGGACGGCACCTCCGCGTTCAACACACGTACGGTCAGCGTAACGTCTCCTTCTTCTTGATCCAGCAAGGCAAAGGAGAGGTTGGGGAAGATGGCTCCAGCAGCAGCACGACGGCGTGGTGATGGTGGAACTGCAGTACTCCGGCAGGGCTTCGCCGTGCTCAATGGAGGAGGAGGAGGTGTTGGGGAGGGAGAGGGAGGCGCCAGCAGCAAGGGGTGCGGCTGCCCCCCTCCCCTCCCCCCTTTATATAGGCCCCTGGGGGGGCGCCGGCCCTGGGAGATTGGATCTCCCAAGGGGGGCGGCGGCCAAGGGCATGAGTGGCCCCCAAGCCAAGGTGGGGCGCCCCCCCCACCCCTAGGGTTTCAACCCTAGGCGCATGGGGTGGGCCTAGGGGGGCGCACCAGCCCACTATGGGCTGGTTCCCCTCCCCACTTTGGCCCATGGGGCCCTCCGGGATAGGTGGCCCCACCCGGTGGACCCCCGGGACCCTTCTGGTGGTCCCGGTACAATACCGGTGACCCCGAAACGTGTCCCGATGGCCAAAACAGCACTTCCTATATATAATTCTTTACCTCCGGACCAATCCGGAACTCCTCGTGACGTCCGAGATCTCATCCGGGACTCCGAACAACATTCGGGTTACTGCATATACATATCCCTACAACCCTAGCGTCACCGAACCTTAAGTGTGTAGACCCTACGGGTTCGGGAGACATGCAGACATGACCGAGACAGCTCTCGGGCATATTTCCAACAGTCTCCCACTTGCACTAGAGTCAATAATCTAGGTACAATGTGATGAATCGAACACCCATCGAGTTCTGGTGCTGATCATGTTTTGCCTTAGGGAGAGGTTTAGTCAACGGATCTGCGACATTCAGATCCGTGTGCACTTTACAAATTTCTATGTCTCCATCTTGAACATTTTCACGAATGGAGTTGAAGCGACGCTTGATGTGCCTGGTCTTCTTGTGAAACCTGGGCTCCTTTGCAAGTGCAATAGCTCCAGTGTTGTCACAGAAGAGTTTGATTGGCCCCGACGCATTGGGTATGACTCCGAGGTCGGTGATGAACTCCTTCACCCAAATTGCTTCATGTGCTGCCTCCGAGGCTGCCATGTACTCCGCTTCACATGTAGATCCCGCCACAACGCTCTGCTTGCAACTGCACCAGCTTACTGCCCCACCATTCAAAATATACACGTATCCGGTTTGTGACTTAGAGTCATCCAGATCTGTGTCGAAGCTAGCGTCGACGTAACCCTTTACGACGAGCTCTTCGTCACCTCCATAAACGAGAAACATTTCCTTAGTTCTTTTCAGGTACTTCAGGATATTCTTGACCGCTGTCCAGTGTTCCTTGCCGGGATTACTTTGGTACCTTCCTACCAAACTTACGGCAAGGTTTACATCAGGTCTGGTACACAGCATGGCATACATAATAGAACCTATGGCTAAGGCATAGGGGATGACACTCATCTCTTCTATATCTTCTGTCGTGGTCGGACATTGAGCTGAGCTCAATTTCACACCTTGTAACACAGGTAAGAACCCCTTCTTAGATTGATCCATATTGAACTTCTTCAATATCTTATCAAGGTATGTGCTTTGTGAAAGACCTATGAGGCGTCTCGATCTATCCCTATAGATCTTGATGCCTAATATATAAGTAGCTTCTCCAAGGTCCTTCATTGAAAAACTTTTATTCAAGTAGGCCTTAATGCTGTCCAAGAGTTCTATATCATTTCCCATCAAAAGTATGTCATCTACATATAGTATGAGAAATGCTACAGAGCTCCCACTCACTTTCTTGTAAACGCAGGCTTCTCCATAAGTCTGCGTAAACCCAAACGCTTTGATCATCTCATCAAAGCGAATGTTCCAACTCCGAGATGCTTGCACCAGCCCATAAATCGAGCGTTGGAGCTTGCACACCTTGTCAGCATTCTTAGGATCGACAAAACCTTCCGGCTGCATCATATACAATTCTTCCTTAAGGAAACCATTAAGGAATGCCGTTTTGACGTCCATTTGCCATATTTCATAATCATAGAATGCGGCAATTGCTAACATGATTCGGACGGACTTCAGCTTCGCTACCGGTGAGAAAGTCTCATCGTAGTCAATTCCTTGAACTTGTCGATAACCCTTAGCGACAAGCCGAGCTTTATAGATGGTCACATTACCATCTGCGTCTGTCTTCTTCTTAAAGATCCATTTATTTTCTATGGCTCGCCGTTCAACGGGTAATTCAGTCAAAGTCCATACTTCGTTTTCATACATGGATCCTATCTCGGATTTCATGGCTTCTAGCCATTTGTCGGAATCCAGGCCCGCCATTGCTTCCTCATAGTTCGAAGGTTCACCGTTGTCTAACAACATGATTTCCAAGACAGGGTTGCCGTACCACTCTGGTGCGGAACGTGTCCTTGTGGACCTTCGAATTTCAGTAGGAGCTTGATTAGAAGTATCTTGATCATCATCATTAATTTCCTCTCTAGTCGGTGCAGGCACCTCAGGAACGTTTTCTTGAGTTTCGCCATCTTCCGGTTCAAGAGGTAACACTTCATCAAGTTCTACTTTCCTCCCACTTACTTCTTTCGAGAGAAACTCTTTCTCTAGAAAGGATCCATTCTTGGCAACAAAGATCTTGCCTTCGGATCTGAGGTAGAAGGTATACCCAATAGTTTCTTTAGGGTATCCTATGAAGACGCATTTTTCCGACTTGGGTTCGAGCTTTTCAGGTTGAAGTTTCTTGACATAAGCATCGCATCCCCAAACTTTTAGAAACGACAGCTTAGGTTTCTTCCGAAACCATAATTCATACGGTGTCGTCTCAACGGATTTCGACGGAGCCCTATTCAAAGTGAATGCGGCAGTCTCTAAAGCATAGCCCCAAAAAGATAGCGGTAAATCGGTAAGAGACATCATAGATCGCACCATATCTAATAGAGTGCGATTATGACGTTCGGACACACCATTACGCTGAGGTGTTCCAGGCGGCGTGAGTTGTGAAACTATTCCACATTTTCTTAAGTGTGTGCCAAATTCGTGACTCAAGTATTCTCCTCCACGATCTGATCGTAAAAACTTGATTTTTTTTTGTCACATTGATTTTCAACCTCACTCTGAAATTCCTTGAACTTTTCAAAGGTCTCAGACTTGTGTTTCATTAAGTAGATATACCCATATCTACTCAAGTCATCAGTGAGGGTGAGAACATAATGATATCCACCGCAAGCCTCAACACTCATTGGACCGCACACATCGGTATGTATGATTTCCAATAAGTTGGTTGCTCGCTCCATTGTTCCTGAGAACGGAGTCTTGGTCATTTTACCCATGAGGCATGGTTCGCACGTGTCAAATGATTCATAATCAAGAGACTCTAAAAGTCCATCTGCATGGAGCTTCTTCATGCGTTTGACACCTATGTGACCAAGGCGGCAATGCCACAAATATGTGGGACTATTGTTATCAATTTTAACTCTTTTGGTATTCACACTATGAATATGTGTATTATCACGCACGAGATTCATTAAGAATAAACCATTAACCATCGGAGCATGACCATAGAACATATCTCTCATATAAATAGAACAACCATTATTCTCGGATTTAAATGAGTAGCCATCTCGAATTAAACGAGATCCAGACACAATGTTCATGCTCAAACTTGGCACTAAATAACAATTATTGAGGTTTAAAACTAATCCCGTAGGTAAATGTAGAGGTAGCGTGCCGACGGCGATCACATCGACCTTGGAACCATTCCCGACGCGCATCGTCACCTCGTCCTTTGCCAGTCTCCGTTTATTCCGCAGCTCCTGTTTTGAGTTACAAATGTGAGCAACTGCACCGGTATCAAATACCCAAGAGCTACTACGAGTACTGGTAAGGTACACATCAATTACATGTATATCACATATACCTTTTGTTTTGCCGGCCTTCTTGTCCGCTAAGTATTTGGGGCAGTTCCGCTTCTAGTGACCACTTCCCTTGCAATAAAAGCACTCAGTCTCGGGCTTGGGTCCATTCTTTGGCTTCTTCCCGGCAACTTGCTTACCGGGCGCGGCAACTTCCTTGCCGTCCTTCTTGAAGTTCTTTTTACCCTTGCCCTTCTTGAACTTAGTGGTTTTATTCACCATCAACACTTGATGTTCCTTCTTGATTTCTACCTCTGCTGATTTCAGCATAGCATATACCTCAGGAATGGTCTTTACCATCCCCTGCATGTTGTAGTTCATCACAAAGCTCTTGTAGCTAGGTGGAAGCGACTGGAGGATTCTGTCAATGACCGCTTCATCCGGGAGATTAACTTCCAGTTGAGTCAAGCGGTTGTGCAACCCAGACATTTTGAGTATGTGTTCACTGACAGAGCTATTTTCCTCCATCTTACAGCTAAAGAATTTGTCGGAGACTTCATATCTCTTGACCCGGGCATGAGCTTGGAAAACCATTTTCAGCTCTTCGAACATCTCATATGCTCCATGTCTCTCAAAACGCTTTTGGAGCCCCGGCTCTAAGCTGTAAATCATGCCGCACTGAACGAGGGAGTAATCATCGGAACGTGACTGCCAAGCGTTCATAACGTCTTGTTCAGCAGGGAGAACAGGTGTGTCACCCAGCGGTGCTCGTAGGACATAATCTTTCTTAGCAGCTATGAGGATGATCCTCAGGTTCCGGACCCAGTCCGTATAGTTGCTGCCATCGTCTTTCAGCTTGGTTTTCTCTAGGAACGCGTTGAAGTTGAGGACTGCGTTGGCCATTTGATCTACAAGACATATTGTAAGTATTTAGACTAAGTTCATGATAATAAAGTTCATTTAATCAAATTATTTAATGAACTCCCACTTAGATAGACATCCCTCTTCTAGTCATCTAAGTATTACATGATCCGAGTCAACTAGGCCGTATCCGATCATCACGTGAGACGGACTAGTCAACATCGGTGAACATCTTCATGTTGATCGTATCTTCTATACGACTCATGCTCGACCTTTCGGTCTTCTGTGTTCCGAGGCCATGTCTGTACATGCTAGGCTCGTCAAGTCAACCTAAGTGTTTGCATGTGTAAATCTGTCTTACACCCGTTGTATGTGAACGTTAGAATCTATCACACCCGATCATCACGTGGTGCTTCGAAACAACGAACTGTCGCAACGGTGCACAGTTAGGGGGAACACTTCTTGAAATTATTATGAGGGATCATCTTATTTACTACCGTCGTTCTAAGTAAACAAGATGCAAAACATGATAAACATCACATGCAATCAAATAATAAACGTGACATGATATGGCCAATATCACATAGCTCCTTTGATCTCCATCTTGGGGCTCCATGATCATCTTGTCACCGGCTTGACACCATGATCTCCATCATCGTGTCTCCATGAAGTTGCTCGCCAACTATTACTTCTACTACTATGGCTAACGCGTTTAGCAATAAAGTAAAGTAATTTACATGGCGTTTCTCAATGACACGCAGGTCATACAAAAAAATAAAGACAACTCCTATGGCTCCTGCCGGTTGTCATACTTATCGACATGCAAGTCGTGATTCCTATTACAATAGCATGAACATCTCATACATCACATATAGATCATTCATAATTCATCACAACTTTGGCCATATCATATCACAAAGCACTTGCTGCAAAAACAAGTTAGACGTCCTCTAATTGTTGTTGCAAGTTTTACGTGGCTGAATTAGGGTTCTAGCAAGAACGTTTTCTTACCTACGTAAAAGCCACAACGTGATTTGTCAACTTCTATTTACCCTTCATAAGGACCCTTTTCATCGAATCCGCTCCAACTAAAATGGGAGAGACAGACACCCGCCAGCCACCTTATGCAACTAGTGCATGTTAGTCGGTGGAACCGGTCTCACACAAGCGTACGTGTAAGGTTGGTCCGGGCCGCTTCATCCCACAATGCCGCTGAAGCAAGATAAGACTAGTAGCGGCAAGAAAGTTGACAACATCTACGCCCACAACAAATTGTGTTCTACTCGTGCAATAGAGAACTACGCATAGACCTAGCTCATGATGCCACTGTTGGGGAACGTTGCAGAAAATTAAAATTTTTCCTACGGTTTCACCAAGATCCATCTATGAGTTCATCTAAGCAACGAGTCATGGGAGAGAGATTGCATCTACATACCACTTTGTAGATCGCGAGCGGAAGCGTTCAACGAACGGGGATGAGGTAGTCGTACACGACGTGATCCAAATCACCAGAGATCCTAGCACCGAAAGGACGGCACCTCCGCGTTCAACACACGTACGGTCAGCGTAACGTCTCCTTCTTCTTGATCCAGCAAGGCAAAGGAGAGGTTGGGGAAGATGGCTCCAGCAGCAGCACGACGGCGTGGTGATGGTGGAACTGCAGTACTCCGGCAGGGCTTCGCCGTGCTCAACGGAGGAGGAGGAGGTGTTGGGGAGGGAGAGGGAGGCGCCAGCAGCAAGGGGTGCGGCTGCCCCCCTCCCCTCCCCCTTTATATAGGCCCCTGGGGGGGCGCCGGCCCTGGGAGATTGGATCTCCCAAGGGGGCGGCGGCCAAGGGCTGGAGTGCCCCCCAAGGCAAGGTGGGGCGCCCCCCCACCCCTAGGGTTTCAACCCTAGGCGCATGGGGTGGGCCTAGGGGGCGCACCAGCCCACTATGGGCTGGTTCCCCTCCCCACTTTGGCCCATGGGGCCCTCCGGGATAGGTGGCCCCACCCGGTGGACCCCCGGGACCCTTCTGGTGGTCCCGGTACAATACCGGTGACCCCGAAACTTGTCCCGATGGCCAAAACAGCACTTCCTATATATAATTCTTTACCTCCGGACCAATCCGGAACTCCTCGTGACGTCCGGGATCTCATCCGGGACTCCGAACAACATTCGGGTTACTGCATATACATATCCCTACAACCCTAGCGTCACCGAACCTTAAGTGTGTAGACCCTACGGGTTCGGGAGACATGCAGACATGACCGAGACAGCTCTCGGGCAATAACTGTTGGGGAACGTGGTAATTTCAAAAAAATTCCTACGCACACGCAAGATCATGGTGATGCATAGCAACGAGAGGGCAGAGTTTGTCTACGTACCCTCGTAGACCGAAAGCGGAAGCGTTATATCAACGCGGTTGATGTAGTCGTACGTCTTCACGATCCGACCGATCCAAGCACCGTTACTCTGGCACCTCCGAGTTCTTGGCACACGTTCAGCTCGATGACGTTCCCCGGGCTCCGATCCAGCAAAGCTTCGGGGAAGAGTTCCGTCAGCACGACGGCGTGGTGACGATCTTGATGTTCTACTGTCGCAGGGCTTCGCCTAAGCACCGCTACAATATGACCGAGGTGGAATATGGTGGAAGGGGGCACCGCACATGGCTAAGGAACGATCTCAAGGATCAACTTGTGTGTCTTGGGGTGCCCCCCTGCCCCCGTATATAAAGGAGCAAGGGGGGAGGGCCGGCCGGCCCTAGGGGCGCACCAAGGGAGGGGGAGTCCTCCTCCTAGTGGGAGTAGGACTCCCCTTTCCTAGTCCAACTAGGAGGGGGAAGGGGGGAAGGAAGGAGAGGGAGAGGGAGAGGGAAAGGGGGGCCGGGCCCCCCCCCTCCTTGTCCAATTTGGACTCCTCATTGGGGGGGGCGCGCGCCACCTCCTGGCGCGGCCCTCTCTCTCCCCTCGCGGCCCAATAAGGCCCATACTTCCCCCGGGGGGTTCCGGTAACCCCTCCGGCACTCCGGTAATATCCGAAACCTCTCGGAACCATTCCGATGTCCGAACATAGCCGTCCAATATATCAATCTTTATGTCTCGACCATTCCGAGACTCCTCGTCATGTCCGTGATCACATCCGGGACTCCGAACTCCTTCGGTACATCAAAATGCACAAACTCATAATAATTGTCATCGTAACCTTAAGCGTGCGGACCCTACGGTTCGAGAACAATGTAGACATGACCGAGACACGTCTCCGGTCAATAACCAATAGCGGGACCTGGATGCCCATATTGGCTCCTACATATTCTACGAAGATCTTTATCGGTCAGACCGCATAACAACATACGTTGTTCCCTTTGTCCATCGGTATGTTACTTGCCCGAGATTCGATAGTCGGTATCCAATACCTAGTTCAATCTCGTTACCGGCAAGTCTCTTTACTCGTTCCGTAATACATCATCCCGCAACTAACTCATTAGTTGCAATGCTTGCAAGGCTTAAGTGATGTGCATTACCGAGAGGGCCCAGAGATACCTCTCCCACAATTGGAGTGACAAATCCTAATCTCGAAATACGCCAACCCAACATCTACCTTTGGTGACACCTGTAGTACTCCTTTATAATCACCCAGTTACGTTGTGACGTTTGGTAGCACCCAAAGTGTTCCTCCGGCAAACGGGAATTGCATAATCTCATAGTCAAAGGAACATGTATAAGTCATGGATAAAAGCAACAGCAACATACTAAACAATCGGGTGTTATGCTAATGGAATGGGTCATGTCAATTAGATCATTAAACTAATGATGTGACCTTGTTAATCAAATGACAACTCCTTTTGTCTATGGTTAGGAAACTTAACCATCTTTGATTAACAAGCTAGTCAAGTAGAGGCATACTAGTGACACTCTGTTTGTCTATGTATCCACACATGTATTATGTTTCCGGTTAATACAATTCTAGCATGAATAATAAACATTTATCATGATATGTAAGGAAATAAATAATAACTTTATTATTGCCTCTAGGGCATATTTCCTTCAGTCTCCCACTTGCACTAGAGTCAATAATCTAGATTATACAGTAATGATTCTAACACCCATGGAGTCTTGGTGTTGATCATGTTTTGCCCGTGGAAGAGGCTTAGTCAACGGGTCTGCCACATTCAGATCCGTATGTACCTTGCAAATCTCTATGTCTCCCACCTGGACCAAGTCCCGGATGGAATTGAAGCGTCTCTTGATGTGCTTTGTTCTCTTGTGAAATCTGGATTCCTTCGCCAAGGCAATTGCTCCAGTATTGTCACAAAAGATTTTCATTGGACCCGATGCACTAGGTATGACACCTAGATCGGATATGAACTCCTTCATCCAGACTCCTTCATTTGCTGCTTCCGAAGCAGCTATGTACTCCGCTTCACATGTAGATCCCGCCACGATGCTTTGTTTAGAACTGCACCAACTGACAGCTCCACCGTTTAATGTAAATACGTATCCGGTTTGCGATTTCGAATCGTCCGGATCAGTGTCAAAGCTTGCATCAACGTAACCTTTTACGATGAGCTCTTTGTCACCTCCATACACGAGAAACATTTCCTTAATCCTTTTCAGGTACTTCAGGATATTCTTGACCGCTGTCCAGTGATCCACTCCTGGATTACTTTGGTACCTCCCTGCTAAACTTATAGCAAGGCACACATCAGGTCTGGTACACAGCATTGCATACATGATAGAGCCTATGGCTGAAGCATAGGGAACATCTTTCATCTTCTCTCTATCTTCTGCAGTGGTCGGGCATTGAGTCTGACTCAACTTCACACCTTGCAATACAGGCAAGAACCCTTTCTTTGCTTGATCCATTTTGAACTTTTTCAAAATCTTGTCAAGGTATGTGCTTTGTGAAAGTCCAATTAAGCGTCTTGATCCATCTCTATAGATCTTAATGCCCAATATGTAAGCAGCTTCACCGAGGTCTTTCATTGAAAAACTCTTATTCAAATATCCCTTTATGCTATCCAGAAATTCTATATCATTTCCAATCAGTAATATGTCATCTACATATAATATCAGAAATGCTACAGATCTCCCACTCACTTTCTTGTAAATACAGGCTTCTCCAAAAGTCTGTACAAACCCAAATGCTTTGATCACACTATCAAAACGTTTATTCCAACTCCGAGATGCTTGCACCAGTCCATAAATGGATCGCTGGAGCTTGCATACTTTGTTAGCTCCCTTTGGATCAATAAAACCTTATGGTTGCATCATATACAACTCTTCTTCCAGAAACCCATTCAGGAATGCAGTCTTTACATCCATTTGCCAAATTTCATAATCATAAAATGCGGCAATTGCTAACATGATTCGGACAGACTTAAGCATCGCTACGGGTGAGAAGGTCTCATCGTAGTCAATCCCTTGAACTTGTCAAAAACCCTTTGCGACAAGTCGAGCTTTGTAGACAGTAACATTACCGTCGGCGTCAGTCTTCTTCTTAAAGATCCACTTGTTCTCTATTGCTTGCCGACCCTCGGGCAAGTCAACCAAAGTCCACACTTTGTTTTCATACATGGATCCCATCTCAGATTTCATGGCTTCCAGCCATTTTGCGGAATATGGGCTCACCATCGCTTCTTCATAGTTCGTAGGTTCGTCATGATCTAGTAGCATGATTTCCAGAATAGGACTGCCGTACCACTCTGGTGCGTATCTCACTCTGGTTGATCTACGAGGTTCAGCAGTTACTTGATCTGAAGTTTCATGATCATCATCACTAACTTCTTCTCTGATTGGTGTAGATGTCACAGAAACCGGTTCCTGTGATGAACTACTTTCCAATAAGGGAGCATGTACAGTTACCTCATCAAGTTCTACTTTCCTCCCACTCACTTCTTTCGAGAGAAACTCCTTCTCTAGAAAGGATCCATTTTTAGCAACAAATGTCTTGCCTTCGGATCTGTGATAGAAGGTGTACCCAACTGTTTCCTTTGGGTATCCTATGAAGACACATTTCTCCGATTTGGGTTCGAGCTTATCAGGTTGAAGCTTTTTCACATAAGCATCACAGCCCCAAACTTTAAGAAACGACAACTTTGGTTTCTTGCTAAACCATAGTTCATATGGCGTCGTCTCAACGGATTTTGACGGTGTCCTATTTAACGTGAATGTGGCCGTCTCTAGAGCATAACCCCAAAACGATAGCGGTAAATCTGTAAGAGACATCATAGATCGCACCATATCTAGTAAAGTGCGATTTCGACGTTCGGACACACCATTGCGCTGTGGCGTTCCGGGTGGCGTGAGTTGCGAAACTATTCCGCATTGTTTCAAATGTAGACCAAACTCATAACTCAAATATTCTCCTCCACGATCAGATCGTAGAAACTTTATTTTCTTGTTACGATGATTTTCAACTTCACTCTGAAATTCTTTGAACTTTTCAAATGTTTCAGACTTGTGTTTCATTAAGTAGATATTCCCATATCTGCTTAAATCATCTGTGAAGGTGAGAAAATAACGATATCCGCCACGAGCTTCAATATTCATCGGACCACATACATCTGTATGTATGATTTCCAATAAATCTGTTGCTCTCTCCATAGTACCGGAGAACGGTGTTTTAGTCATCTTGCCCATGAGGCACGGTTCGCAAGTACCAAGTGATTCATAATCAAGTGGTTCCAAAAGTCCATCAGTATGGAGTTTCTTCATGCGCTTTACACCGATATGACCTAAACGGCAGTGCCACAAATAAGTTGCACTATCATTATCAACTCTGCATCTTTTGGCTTCAACACTATGAATATGTGTATCACTACTATCGAGATTCATCAAAAATAGACCACTCTTCAAGGGTGCATGACCATAAAAGATATTATTCATATAAATAGAACAACCATTATTCTCTGATTTAAATGAATAACCGCCTCGCATCAAACAAGATCCAGATATAATGTTCATGCTCAACGCTGGCACCAAATAACAATTATTTAGGTCTAATACTAATCCCGAAGGTAGATGTAGAGGTAGCGTGCCGACCGCGATCACATCGACTTTGGAACCATTTCCCACGCGCATCGTCACCTCGTCCTTTGCCAGTGTTCGCTTAATCCGTAGTCCCTTTGTTCACCTTGCCATCCTTCTTGTCCGCCAGATACTTGGGGCAGTTCCGCTTCCAGTGACCAGTCTGCTTGCAGTAGAAGCACTCAGTTTCAGGCTTAGGTCCAGACTTGGGTTTCTTCGCTTGAGCAGCAACTTCTTTGCTGTTCTTCTTGAAGTTCCCCTTCTTCTTCCCTTTGCCCTTCTTCTTGAAACCGGTGGTCTTATTGACCATCAACACTTGATGCTCCTTCTTGATTTCTACCTTCGCAGCCTTTAGCATTGCGAAGAGCTCGGGCATAGTCTTGTCTATCCCTTGCATATTATAGTTCATCACGAAGCCTTTGTAGCTTGGTGGTAGTGATTGAAGAATTCTGTCAATGACACAATCATCCGGAAGATTAACTCCCAGTTGACTCAAGTGATTGTAATACCCATACATTCTGAGTATGTGCTCACTGACAGACCCATTCTCTTCCATCTTGCAGCTATAGAACTTATTGGAGACCTCATATCTCTCAATCCGGGCATTCTGTTGGAATATCAACTTCAACTCCTGGAACATCTCATATGCTCCATGGTTCTCAAACCGTCGTTGAAGTCCCGGTTCTAAGCCGTAAAGCATGGCACACTGAACTATCGAGTAGTCATCAGCTTTGCTCTGCCAGACGTTCATAACATCTGGTGTTGCTCCAGCAGCAGGCCTGGCACCTAGCGGTGCATCCAGGACGTAATTCTTCTGTGCAGTAATGAGGATAATCCTCAAGTTACGGACCCAATCTGTGTAATTGCTACCATCATCTTTCAACTTTGCTTTCTCAAGGAACGCATTAAAATTCAACGGAACAATAGCACGAGCCATCTATCTACAATTAACATAAACAAGCAAGACACTATCAGGGACTAAGTTCATGATAAATTTAAGTTCAGTTAATCATATTACTTAAGAACTCCCACTTAGATAGACATCCCTGTAATCTTCTAAGTGATCACGTGATCCAAATCAAACTAAACCATAACCGATCATCACGTGAAATGGATTAGTTCTCAATGGTGAACATCATCATGTTGATCATATCTACTATATGATTCACGTTCGACCTTTCGGTCTCCGTGTTCCGAGGCCATATCTGCATATGCTAGGCTCGTCAAGTATAACCCGAGTATTCCGCGTGTGCAAAACTGGCTTGCACCCGTTGTAGATGGACGTAGAGCTTATCACACCCGATCATCACGTGGTGTCTGGGCACGACGAACTTTGGCAACGGTGCATACTCGGGGAGAACACTTCTTGATAATTTAGTGAGAGATCATCTTATAATGCTACCGTCAATCAAAGCAAGATAAGATGCATAAAAGATAAACATCACATGCAAATCAATATAACTGATATGATATGGTCATCATCATCTTGTGCTTCGTGATCTCCATCTCTGCAGCACCATCATGATCACCATCGTCACCGGCGCGACACCTTGATCTCCATCATAGCATCGTTGTCGTCTCGCCAATCTTATGCTTCTACGACTATCGCTACCGCTTAGTGATAAAGTAAAGCATTACAGGGCGATTGCATTGCATACAATAAAGCGACAACCATACGGCTCCTGCCGGTTGCCGATAACTCGGTTACAAAACATGATCATCTCATACAATAAAATATAGCATCATGTCTTGACCATATCACATCACAACATGCCCTGCAAAAACAAGTTAGACGTCCTCTACTTTGTTTGTTGCAAGTTTTACGTGGCTGCTACGGGCTTAAGCAAGAACTCATCTTACCTACGCATCAAAACCACAACGATAGTTTGTCAAATAGACTCCGTTTTAACCTTCTCAAGGACCGGGCGTAGCCACACTTGGTTCAACTAAAGTTGGTGAGACAGTCTCCCGCAAGCCATCTGTGTGCAAAGCACGTCGAGGGAACCGGTCTCGCGTAAGCGTACGCGTAAGGTTGGTCCGGGTCGTCTCATCCAACAATACCGCTGAACCAAAGTATGACATGCTGGTAGGCAGTATGACTTGTATCGTCCACAACTCACTTGTGTTCTACTCGTGCAAATAACATCAAACCATAAAAACCTAGGCTCGGATGCCACTTTTGGGGAACATGGTAATATCAAAAAATTTCCTACGCACACGCAAGATCATGGTGATGCATAGCAACGAGAGGGGAGAATGTTGTCTACGTACCCTCGTAGACCAAAAGCGGAAGCGTTATATCAACGCGGTTGATGTAGTCGTACGTCTTCACGATCCGACCGATCCAAGCACCTTTACTCCGGCACCTCCGAGTTCTTGGCACACGTTCAGCTTGATGACGTTCCCCGGGCTCCGATCCAGCAAAGCTTCGGGGAAGAGTTCCGTCAGCACGACGGCGTGGTGACGATCTTGATGTTCTACTGTCGCAGGGCTTCGCCTAAGCACCGCTACAATATGACCGAGGTGGAATATGGTGGAAGGGGGCACCGCACACGGCTAACGAACGATCTCAAGGATCAACTTGTGTGTCTTGGGGTGCCCCCCTGCCCCCGTATATAAAGGAGCAAGGGGGGAGGGCCGGCCGGCCCTAGGGGCGCGCCAAGGGAGGGGGAGTCCTCCTCCTAGTGGGAGTAGGACTCCCCTTTCCTAGTCCAACTAGGAGGGGGAAGGGGGGAAGGAAGGAGAGGGAGAGGGAGAGGGAAAGGGGGGCCGCGCCCCCCCTCCTTGTCCAATTCGGACTCCTCATGGGGGGGCGCCACCTCCTGGCGCGGCCCTCTCTCTCCCCTCGCGGCCCAATAAGGCCCATACTTCCCCCGAGGGGTTCCGGTAACCCCTCCGGCACTCCGGTAATATCTGAAACCTCTCGGAACCATTCCGATGTCCGAACATAGCCGTCCAATATATCAATCTTTATGTCTCGACCATTCCGAGACTCCTCGTCATGTCCGTGATCACATCCGGGACTCCGAACTCCTTCGGTACATCAAAATGCATAAACTCATAATAACTGTCATCGTAACCTTAAGCGTGCGGACCCTACGGTTCGAGAACAATGTAGACATGACCGAGACACGTCTCCTGTCAATAACCAATAGCGGGACCTGGATGCCCATATTGACTCCTACATATTCTACGAAGATCTTTATCGGTCAGACCGCATAACAACATACGTTGTTCCCTTTGTCCATCGGTATGTTACTTGCCCGAGATTCGATCGTCGGTATCCAATACCTAGTTCAATCTCATTACCGGCAAGTCTCTTTACTCGTTCCGTAATACATCATCCCGCAACTAACTCATTAGTTGCAATGCTTGCAAGGCTTAAGTGATGTGCATTACCGAGAGGGCCCAGAGATACCTCTCCCACAATTGGAGTGACAAATCCTAATCTCGAAATACGCCAACCCAACATCTACCTTTGGTGACACCTGTAGTGCTCCTTTATAATCACCCAGTTACGTTGTGACGTTTGGTAGCACCCAAAGTGTTCCTCCGGCAAACGGGAGTTGCATAATCTCATAGTCAAAGGAACATGTATAAGTCATGGATAAAAGCAACAGCAACATACTAAACGATCGGGTGCTATGCTAATGGAATGGGTCATGTCAATCAGATCATTCAACTAATGATGTGACCTTGTTAATCAAATGACAACTCCTTTTGTCTATGGTTAGGAAACTTAACCATCTTTGATTAACAAGCTAGTCAAGTAGAGGCATACTAGTGACACTCTGTTTGTCTATGTATCCACACATGAATTATGTTTCCGGTTAATACAATTCTAGCATGAATAATAAACATTTATCATGATATGTAAGGAAATAAATAATAACTTTATTATTGCCTCTAGGGCATATTTCCTTCAATAACCAACAGCGGGATCTGGATACCCATGTTGGCTCCCACATGCTCCACGATGATCTCATCAGATGAACCACGATGTCGAGGATTCAATTAATCCCGTATACGATTCCCTTTGTCAATCGGTATTTTACTTGCCCGAGATTTGATCATCGGTATCCCAATACCTCGTTCAATCTCGTTACCGGCAAGTCACTTTACTCGTACCGTAATGCATGATCCCGTGATCAAACACTTTGATCACATTGAGCTCATTATGATGATGCATTACCGAGAGGGCCCGGTGATAACTCTCTGTCAAGCGGAGTGACAAATCCCAGTCTCGATCCGTGTCAACCCAACAGACACTTTCGGAGATACCCGTAGTATACCTTTATAGTCACCCAGTTACGTTGTGACGTTTGGCATACCCAAAGCACTCCTACGGTATCCAGGAGTTACACGATCTCATGGTCTAAGGAAAGGATACTTGACATTGGAAAACTCTAGCAAACGAACTATGCGATCTTATGCTATGTTTGGGTCTCGTCCATCACATCATTCTCCTAATGACGTGATCTCGTTATCAATGACATCCAATGTCCATAGTCAGGAAACCATGACTATCTATCGATCAACAAGCTAGTCAACTAGAGGCTTACTAGGGACATGTTGTTGTCTGTTATTCACACATGTATTACGATTTCCGGATAACATAATTATAGCACGAATAAAGACAATTATCATGAACAAGGAAATATAATAATAATGCTTTTATTATTGCCTCTAGGGCATATTTCCAACAAGAACATGATAAAACCTTGAAATTTTTACACAATGAGTAACAACAAATTATCTACAGTTTGGTAATTTTTCAGAATTTTTGGAATTAGGAAAGTATGAGTACAATTACATTCTTTACAGACTGTTCTGTTTAGACAGATTGCTGTTATGTTTGCATTGTTTGCATATGTTTGCTTGTTTAATGATTCTATTTGAGGATAGGAATATTAAATATGCAGAGGCATTTAGTATGCAATATCAAATAATAATTTTAGTGATTTTCTACAATAGAGAATGATAAGGTTTTGCATGGATTATACTAACCTATCTCACAAGTTCTTGTTGAGTTTTGTGTGGATAAAGTTTTAAGGTTTAGGGAAACTGCGATATGAGAGAAATTAAGGAGACACAAAAGCTAAAGCTTGGGGATTCCCAAGGCATCCCTAGTTAATATTTCAAGAAGTCTCAAGCATCTAAGCTTGGGGATGGCCAGGTTGGCATCCCACCTTTCTTCTTCAACAATGATCGGTCAGTTTTGGTTGAACCTAAGTTTTTGCTTCTTCACATGATATTTGCTATCCTTGCAATGTCATTTTATTTTGTTTTGCTTGATGTTTGAATAAAGTACTTAATATCTGAAATTATATTTATGAGAAGGAGTCTTCACATAGTCACATAATTATTCGACTACTCATTGATCTTCACTTATATCTTTTGGAGTAGTTTGTCGTTTGCTCTAGTGCTTCACTTATATCTTTTTAGAGCACGGCGGTAGTTTTATTTTGAAGAAATTATTGAACTCTCATGCTTCACTTATATCATTTTGAGAGTCTCTAAACAGCGTAGTAATTTGCTTTGGTTATGAGTTTAGTCCTAATATGATAGGCATCCAAGAGGGATATAATAAAAACTTTCATAATAAGTGCATTAAATACTAAGAGAAGTTTGATTCCTTATGATTGTTTTGAGATATGAAGATGGTGATATTAGAGTCATGCTAGTGATTAGTTGTGAATTTGAGAAATACTTGTGTTAAGGTTTGTGAGTCCCGTAGCATGCACGTATGGTGAACCGTTATGTAACGAAGTTGGAGCATGAGATGTTTTTTGATTGTCTTCCTTATGAGTGGCGGTCGGGGACGAGCAATGGTCTTTTCCTACCAATCTATCCCTCTAGGAGCATGCGCATAGTACTTTGTTTTGATGACTAATAGATATTTTCAATAAGTATGTGAGTTCTTTATGACTAATGTTGAGTCCATCGATTATACGCACTCTCACCCTTCCACCATTGCTAGCCTCTTTAGTACCGCGCAACTTTCGCCGGTACCGTACACCAACCATATACCTTCCTCAAAACAGCCACCATACCTACCTATTATGGCATTTCCATAGCCATTCCGAGATATATTGCCATGCAAGTTTTCACCGTTCCGTTTATTATGACATGTTCCATCATTGTCATATTGCTTTGCATGATCATGTACTTGACATCGTATTTGTGGCAAAGCCACCGTTCATAATTCTTTCATACATGTCAATCATGAGTCATTGCATATCCCGGTACACCGCCGGAGGCATTCATATAGAGTCATATTTTTGTTCTAGTATTGAGTTGTAATTTTTGGAGTTGTAAGTAAATAGAAGTGTGATGATATTCATTATTAGAGCATTGTCCCATGTGAGGAAATAAAAAAAGGAAAGAAGGGCAGATAAAAAAAAGAGAAGGCCCAAAAAAAGGAGAAAAAAAGGGAAAACAAAAAAATGAGAGAAAAGGAGAGAAGGGGCAATGCTACTATCCTTTGACCACACTTGTACTTCAAAGTAGCACCATGATCTTCATGACAGAGAGTCTCCTATGTTGTCACTTTCATATACTAGTGGGAATTTTTCATTATAGAAATTGGCTTGTATATTCCAACGATGGGCCTTCCTCAAAATGCCCTAGGTCTTCATGAGCAAGCAAGTTGGATGCACACCCACTTAGTTTTGTTTTTGAGCTTTCATACACTTATAGCTCTAGTGCATCCGTTGCATGGCAATCCCTACTCACTCACATTGATATCTATTGATGGGCATCTCCATAGCCCGTTGATATGCCTAGTTGATGTGAGACTATCTCCCTCTTTTTGTCTTCTCCACAACCACCTTCTATTCCACCTATAGTGCTATGTCCATGGCTCACGCTCATGTATTGCGTGAAATTTGAAAAGGTTTGAGAATGTCAAAAGTATGAAACAATTGCTTGGCTTGTCATCGGGGTTGTACATGATTTGAATATTTTGTGTGATGAAGATGGAGCATAACCAGACTATATGATTTTGTAGGGATAAACTTTCTTTGGCCATGCCATTTTGAGAAGACATGATTACTTTGTTAGTATGCTTGAAGTATTATTATTTTTATGTCAATAATAAAATTTTGTCTTGAATCTTTCGGATATGAACATTCATGCCACAATAAAGAAAATTACATTGATAATTATGTTAGGTAGCATTCCACATCAAAAATTCTGTTTTTATCATTTACCTACTCGGGGACGAGCAGGAATTAAGCTTGGGGATGCTTGATACGTCTCCAACGTATTTATAATTTTTTATTGTTCCATGCTATTATATTATCCATCTAGGATGTTTTATATGCTATTTTATATGATTTTTGGGAGTAACCTATTAACCTAGAGCCCAGTGCCAATTTCTATTTTTCCTTGTTTTTGAGTTTTATAGAAAAGGAATACCAAACCGAGTCCAATTGACCTGGCAACTTTTGTGGATTTTTTATGGACCAAAAGAAGCCCCTGAAGTAAAAGAGTCGGGCCAAAAGAGTCCCGAGCCATCCACGAGGGTGGAGGGAGCGCCCTACCCCCCTAGGCGTGCCCCCCTACCTAGTGGATGACTCGGAGACCCCTTGACGTGAGACCGACGCCAAAAATTCCTATAAATACAGAAACCCCCGAAAGAAACCTAGATCGGGAGTCCCGCCGCCGCAAGCCTCTGTAGCCACCAAAAACCAATCGGGACCCTGTTTCGGCACCATGCCAAAGGGGGGATCCATCACCGGTGGCCATCCTCATCATCCCGGCGCTCTCCACGACGAGGAGGGAGTAGTTCATCCTCGGGGCTGAGGGTATGTACTAGTAGCTATGTGCTCTCTCTCTCTCTCTCTCTCTCTCTCTCGTGTTCTTGATATGACACGATCTTGATGTATCGCGAGCTATGCTATTATAGTTGGATCTTATGATGTTTCTCCCCCTCTACTCTCTTGTACTTGATTGAGTTTTCCCTATGAATTTATCTTATCGGATTGAGCCTTTAAGGATTTGAGAACACTTGATGTATGTCTTGCATGTGCTTATCTGTGGTGACAATGGGATATTCACGTGATCTACTTGATGTATGTTTTGGTGATCAACTTGCGGGTTCAGTGACCTTGTGAACTTATGCATAGGGGTTGGCACACGTTTTCGTCTTGACTCTCCGGTAGAAACTTTGGGGCACTCTTTGAAGTACTTTGTGTTGGTTTGAATAGATGAATCTGAGATTGTGTGATGCATATCGTATAATCATACCCACGGATAATTGTGGTGACATTGGAGTATCTAGGTGACATTAGGGTATTGGTTGATGTGTGTCTTAAAGTGTTATTTTACTACGAACTCTAGGGCTGTTTGTGAAACTTATAGGAATAGCCCAATGGATTGATCGGAAAGAATAACTTTGAGGTGGTTTTGTACCCTACAATAATCTCTTCGTTTGTTCTCTGCTATTAGTGACTTTGAAGTGACTCTTTGTTGCATGTTGAGGGATTGTTATATGATCCAATTATGTTATTATTGTTGAGAGGAACTTGCACTAGTGAAACTATGAACCCTAGGCCTTGTTTCCTAGCATTGCAATACCGTTTACGCTCACTTTTACCACTTGCCACCTTGCTGTTTTTATATTTTCAGATTACAAAAACTTATATCTACCACCCATATTGCACTTGTATCACCATCTATTCGCCGAACTAGTGCACCTATGCAATTTACCATTCTATTGGGTGTGTTGGGGGACACAAGAGACTCTTTGTTATTTGGTTGCAGGGTTGCTTGAGAGTGACCATCTTCATCCTACGCCTCCACGGATTGGTAAACCTTAGGTCATCCACTTGAGGGAAATTTGCTACTGTCCTACAAACCTATGCACTTGGATGCCCAACAACGTCTACAAGAAGAAGGTTGTGTAGTAGACATCAGGCCCATCCACCTCTCCCTCACTCTTCCCTCACACTCACTTGCTCTATCTGTCGGAGTCGGCATCCGCTGCAGCCATCGCCCCCAAGGTATCTCCCTCCCTCCTCTGGCCGCCCTCCTCACTTCTCCCTCCTCTCGCCACTTGTCGTACTCCTCCTCCGGATGCCCTCCTCTCTCCTCCCTCCTCCCTCCTCTCTCCACCCGACGTCCTCCTCCTCCGGGCGCCCTTATCTCTTCACCCTCCTCTCGTTGCCCGCCCTCCTCCTCCTCCGGACACCCTCCTCCCTCCCTCCCTCCCGCCTCCCTCCATCCCTGCTCCCTGTGTTCTTGTAGAATGTATGTATTTTTTATGTTTTTCGAATACAATAGAATGCAGATTATTTGAATGGAATAGAAAATTTTCAGTAAATGTAGGTCTTTTGAATAGAATAGAAAATTTCCAGTAAATGTATGTTTTTTGAATAGAATAGAAAATTAGTAAATGTAGGTCTTTTGGATAGAATAAAATAGTAAGTGTAGAATAGAATAAAAAATTAGGAAATGTTCAGTAAATGTAGGTCTCTTGAAGCAAATACCTTTAAGTATTTTAGGTATCAAATAAAATATAAAAATGTTGTTGCCAATTATACTGCGAATTTTTATGTCATCCTCACATTGTCATCGAAGTTATGCTTGCTGAATTTAGAACAAGAGAGAGAGAGAGAGAGAGAGAGAGAGAGAGAGGGAGAGGGAGAGAGAGAGAGAGAGAGACCTACTTTCTGGAAGAACCAGGGTATTTAGTTATGCTTGTGTCCAAATGAAATGTTAGGATTATAGGATATATTGCAATGTTTTTGTCAAAATTGAACCATTGAAATTCAATGAGCATACTAAGTTTGAAATTTTCTATATAAATGCTCATGTGGCGCAGGGTAGATCACCAACGAGCGGGTCGATGTGAAGAAATATGCCCTAGAGGTTATAATAAAATTATTATTTATTTCCTTATATCATGATAAATGTTTATTATTCATGCTAGAATTGTATTAACCGGAAACATGATACATGTGTGAATACATAGACAAACAGAGTGTCACTAGTATGCCTCTACTAGACTAGCTCGTTGATCAAAGATGGTTATGTTTCCTAGCCATAGACAAAGAGTTGTCATTTGATTAACGGGATCACATCATTAGGAGAATGATGTGATTGACTTGACCCATTCCGTTAGCTTAGCACTTGATCGTTTAGTATGTTGCTATTGCTTTCTTCATGACTTATACATGTTCCTATGACTATGAGATTATGCAACTCCCGTTTACCGGAGGAACACTTTGTGTCTACCAAACGTCACAACGTAACTGGGTGATTATAAAGGTGCTCTACAGGTGTCTCCGAAGGTACTTGTTGGGTTGGCATATTTCGAGATTAGGATTTGTCATTCCGATTGTCGGAGAGGTATCTCTGGGCCCACTCGGTAATGCATATCACTTAAGCCTTGCAAGAATTGCAACTAATGAGTTAGTTGCGGGATGATGTATTACGTAACGAGTAAAGAGACTTGCCGGTAACGAGATTGAACTAGGTATTGAGATACCGACGATCAAATCTCAGGCAAGTAACATACCGATGACAAAGGGAACAACGTATGTTGTTATGCGGTCTGACCGATAAAGATCTTCGTAGAATATGTGGGAGCCAATATGAACATCCAGGTTCCGCTATTGGTTATTGATCGGAGACGTGTCTCGGTCATGTCTACATAGTTCTCGAACCCGTAGGGTCCGCACGCTTAAAGTTTCGTTGACAATTATATTATGAGTTTATCAGTTTTGATGTACCGAAGGAGTTCGGAGTCCCGGATGAGATCGGGGACATGACGAGGAGTCTCTAAATGGTCGAGACATAAAGATCGATATATTGGACGACTATATTCGGACATCGGAAAGGTTCCGAGTGATTCGGGTATTTTCGGGGGTACCGGAGAGTTACAGGAATTCGTATTGGGCCTTAATGGGCCATACGGGAAAGGAGAAAAAGGCCTCAAAGGGTGGCCGCACCCCTCCCCATGGACTGGTCCGAATTGGACTAGGGAGGGGGGCGCCCTCTTCCTTCCTTCTCCTTTTTCCTTCCCTTCTTCTACTCCAACAAGGAAAGGAGGAATCCTACTCCCGGTGGGAGTAGGACTCCCCCCTTGGCGCGCCCTCCTTGGCCGGCCGCCCCTCCCCCTTGCTCCTTTATATACGGGGGCAAGGGGGCACCCTAGACACAACAATTGATCATTTGATCTTTTAGCCGTGTGCGGTGCCCCCCTCCACCATAGTCCACCTCGATAATACTGTAGCGGTGCTTAGGCGAAGCCCTGCGTCGGTAGAACATCATCATCGTCACCACGCCGTCGTGCTGACGAAACTCTCCCTCAACACTCGGCTGGATCGGAGTTCGAGGGACGTCATCGGGCTGAACGTGTGCTGAACTCGGAGGTGTCGTGCGTTCGGTACTTGATCGGTCAGATCGTGAAGACATACGACTACATCAACCGCGTTGTGCTAACGTTTTCGCATTCGGTCTACGAGGGTACATAGACAACACTCTCCCCTCTCATTGCTATGCATCACCATGATCTTGCATGTGCGTAGGAAAATTTTGAAATTACTACGTTCCCCAACAGTGGCATCCGAGCCTGGTTTTATGCATAGATGTCATATCCACGAGTAGAACACAAGTGAGTTGTGGGCGATATAAGTCATACTGCTTACCAGCATGTCATACTTTGGTTCGGCGGTATTGTTGGATGAAGCGTCCCGGACCGACATTACGTGTACGCTTACGCGAGACTGGTTCTACCGACGTGCTTTGCACATAGGTGGCTGGCGGGTGTCAGTTTCTCCAACTTTAGTTGAACCGAGTGTGGCTACACCCGGTCCTTGCGAAGGTTAAAATAGCACAAACTTGACAAACTATCGTTGTGGTTTTGATGCGTAGGTAAGAACGGTTCTTACTCAGCCCGTAGCAGCGACGTAAAACTTGCAACAACAAAGTAGAGGACGTCTAACTTGTTTTTGCAGGGCATGTTGTGATGTGATATGGTCAAGACGTGATGAGATATAAGTTGTGTATGAGATGATCATGTTTTGTTGAAGTTATCGGCAACTGGCAAAAGCCTTATGGTTATCTCTCTATTGCATAAGATGCAAGCACCAAATAATTGCTTTACTTTATCGCTATGCGATAGCAATAGTTGCAAGAGCAATTGTTGGCGAGACGACCATGTGACGACACATTGATATAGATCAAGATGATGGAGATCATGGTGTCATGCCGGTGACGATGGAGACCATGACGATGCTTTGGAGATGGAGATCAAAGGCACAACATGATGATGGCCATATCATGCCACATATTATGATTGCATGTGATGTTTATCTTTTATACATCTTATTTTGCTTAATTCGGCGATAGCTTTATAAGATAATCTCTCACTAAATTATCAAGAAATAAGTGTTCTCCCTGAGTATGCATCGTTGCGAAAGTTCTTCGTGCTGAGACACCACGTGATTATCGGGTGTGATAGGCTCTACGTTCAAATACAACGGGTGCAAAACAGTTGCACACGCGGAATACTCAGGTTAAACTTGACGAGCCTAGCATATAACAGATATGGCCTCGGAACACGGAGACCGAAAGGTTGAGCGTGAATCATATAGTAGATATGATCAACATAGTGATGTTCACCATTGAAACTACTCCATCTCACGTAATGATCGGACATGGTTTAGTTGATATGGATCACGTGATCACTTAGAAGATTAGAGGGATGTCTGTCTAAGTGGGACTTCTTAAGTGATATGATTAATTGAATTTTAATTTATCATGAACTTAGTCCTGGTAGTATTAGCATATCTATGTTGTAGATCAATAGCTCGCGATGTTGCTCCCAGTTTATTGTGTTCCTAGAGAAAAATTATGTTGAAAAATGTTAGTAGCAATGATGCGGATTGGATTCGTGATCTGAGGATTATCCTCATTGCTGCATAGAAGAATTATGTCTTTGATGCACCGCTAGGTGACAGACCTATTGCAGGAGTAGATGCAGACGTTATGAACGTTTGGCTAGCTCAATATGATGACTACTTGATAGTTTAGTGCACCATGCTTAATGGCTTAGAATTGGGACTTCAAAGACGTTTTGAATGTCATGGACCATATGAGATGTTCCAGGAGTTGAAGTTAATATTTCAAGCAAATACCCGAGTTGAGAGATATGAAGTCTCCAACAAATTCTATAGCTTAAAAGATGGAGGAGAATAGCTCAAGCAGTGAGCATGTGCTCAGATTGTCTGGGTACTACAATCGCTTGAATCAAGTGGGAGTTAATCTTCCAGATAAGATAGTGATTGACAGAATTCTCTAGTCACCATCATCAAGTTAGTAGAACTTCGTGATGAACTATGATATGCAAGGGATAACGGAAACGATTCCCAAGCTCTTCGTAATGCTGAAACCGACGAAGGTAGAAATCAAGAAAAATATCAAGTGTTGATGGTAGACAAGACCACCAGTTTCAAGAAAAGTGCAAAGGGAAGAAGGGGAACTTCAAGAAGAATGGCAAGCAAGTTGTTGCTCAAGTGAAGAAGCCCAAGTCTGGTCCTAAGCCTGAGACTAAGCGCTTCTACTGCAAAGGGACTGGTCACTGCAAGCGGAACTGCCCCCAGTATTTGGCGGATAAGAAGGATGGCAAAGTGAACAAAGGTATATTTGATATACAGATTATTGTGTATTTTACTAAGTGTTCATAGCAACCCCTCGGTATTTGATACTGGTTCAGTTGCTAAGAGTAGTAACTCGGAACGGGAGTTGCAGAATGAACAGAGACTAGTTAAGGGTGAAGTGACGATGTGTGTTGGAAGTGGTTCCAAGATTGATATGATCATCATCGCACACTCCCTATACTTTCGGGAGTAGTGTTGAACCTAAATAAGTGTTATTTGGTGTTTGCGTTGAGCATGAATATGATTTGATCATGTTTATTGCAATACAGTTATTCATTTAAGTAAGAGAATAAATTGTTGTTCTGTTTACATGAATAAAACCTTATATGGTTACACACCCAATGAAAATGGTTTGTTGGATCTCGATCGTAGTGATACACATATTCATAATTTTGAAACTAAAAGATGCAAAGTTCATATTGATAGTGCAACTTATTTGTGGCACTGTCGTTTAGGTCATATTGGTGTAAAGCGCATGAAGAAACTCCATGCTGATGGGATTTTGGAATCACTTGATTATGAATCACTTGATGCTTGCGAACCATGCCTCATGGGCAAGATGACTAAGACTCCGTTCTCCGGAACAATGGAGCGAGCAACTGACTTATTGGAAATAATACATACTGATGTATGCGATCCGATGAGTGTTAAGGCTCGCGACGGGTATCGTTATTTTCTGATCTTCACAGATGATTTGAGCGGATATGGGTATATCTACTTGATGAAACATAAGTCTGAAACATTTGAAAAGTTCAAAGAATTTCAGAGTGAAGTGGAAAATCATCGTGACAAGAAAATAAAATTTCTACGAACTGATCGGGAAGACGGATATTTGAGTTACGAGTTTGGTCATATTTTAAAACAATGTGGAATAGTTTCACAAACTCATGCCACCTGGAACACCACTGCATAATGGTGTGTCCGAACGTCATAACCATACTTTATTGGATATAGTGCAATCTATGATGTTTCTTACCGATTTACCACTATCGTTTTGGGGTTATGCATTAGAGACATCTGCATTCACGTTAAAAGGGCACCATCAAAATCCGTTGAGACGACGCCTTATGAACTATGGTTTGGCAAGAAACAAAAGTTGTCGTTTCTTAAAGTTTGGGGCGGCGATGCTTATGTGAAAAAGTTTCAAACTGATAAGCTCGAACCCAAATCGGAGAAGTGCATCTTCATAGGATACCCAAACGAAATTGTTGGGTACACCTTCTATCGCAGATCCGAAGGCAAATTCGTTGCTAAGAATGGATCCTTTGTTTCTCTCGAAAGAAGTGAGTGGGAGGAAAGTATAACTTGATGAGGTAACCGTACCTTCTCTCGAATTGAAAAGTAGCTCATCACTGAAATCAGTTCCAGTGATGCCTACACGAATTAGTGAGGAAGTTAATGGTGATGATCATGAAACTTCAGATCAAGTTACTACCAAACCTCGTAGGTAAACCAGAGTAAGATCCGCACCAGAGTGGTACGATAATCCTGTTCTGGAGGTCATGTTACTAGACCATGACGAACCTACGAACTATGAGGAAGCGATGATGAGCCCAGATTTCGCGAAATGGCTTAAGGCCATGAAAACTGAGATGGGATCCATGTATAAGAACAAAGTATGGACTTTGATTGACTTGCCCGATGATCGGCGAGCCATTGAGATTAAATGGATCTTCAAGAGGAAGACGGACGCTGATAGTAGTGTTACTATCTACAAAGCTAGAATTGTCGCAAAAGGTTTCGACAAGTTCAAGGAGTTGACTACGATGAGACCTTCTCACTCGTAGCGATGCAAGTCTGTCCGAATCATGTTAGCAAATTGCCACATTTTATGAAATCTGGCAAATGGATGTAAAGACTGAATTCCTGAATGGATTTCTAGAAGAAGAGTTGTATATGATGCAACCTGAAGGTTTTATCGATCCAAAGGATGCTAACAAAATATGCAAGCTACAACAATCCATTTTTGGACTGGTGCAAGCATCTCGGAGTTGGAATATACGCTTTGATAAGTTGATCAAAGCATATAGTTTTATACAGACTTGCGGTGAAGCCTGTATTTACAAAAAGGTGAGTGGGAGCACTACAGCATTTCTGATAAGTATATGTGAATGACATATTGTTGATCAGAAATAATGTAAAATTATTTTGCAAAGCATAAAGGAGTGTTTGAAAGGAGTTTTTCAAAGAAAGACCTCGGTGAAGCTGCTTATATATATTGAGCATCAAGATCTATAGAGATAGATCAAGACGCTTGATAAGTTTTTTCAATGAGTACATACCTTGACAAGATTTTGAAGTAGTTCAAAATGGAACAGACAAAGAAAGAGTTCTTGCTTGTGTTACAAGGTGTGAAGTTGAGTGAAGACTCAAAACCCGACCACGACACACAATAGAAAGAGAATGAAAAGTCATTGCCTCAGTCATAGGTACTATAAAGTATGCTATGCTGTGTACCAGACCTATTTTGTACCTCACCAAGAGTTTGGCAAGAGGGTACAATGGTGATCTAGGAGTAGATCACTAGACATCGGTCAAAATTATCCTTAGTGGAATAAGGATATGTTTCTCAATTATGGAAGTGACAAATGGTTCGTCGTAAAGGGTTACGTCCATGCAAGTTTTGACACTGATCTAGATGACTCCAAGTCTCAATCTGGATACATATTGAAAGTGGGAGCTATTAGCTAGAGTAGCCCCGTGCAGAGCATTGTAGACCTAGAAATTTGCAAAATACATACGGATCTCAATATGGCAGACCCGTTGACTAAATTCTCTCACAAGCAAAACATGATCACACCTTAGTACTCTTTGGGTATTAATCACATAGCGATGTGAACTAGATTATTGACTCTAGTAAACCCTTTGGGTGTTGGTCACATGGCGATGTGAACAAAGGGTGTTAATCACATGATGATGTGAACTATCGATGTTAATCACATGGTGATGTGATCTAGATTATTGACTCTAGTGCAAGTGGGAGACTGAAGGAAATATGCCCTAGAGGCAATAATAAAGTTATTATTTATTTCCTTATATCATGATAAATGTTTATTATTCATGCTAGAATTGTATTAACCGGAAACATGATACATGTGTGAATACATAGACAAACAGAGTGTCACTAGTATGCCTCTACTAAACTAGCTCGTTGATCAAAGATGGTTATGTTTCCTAGCCATAGACAAAGAGTTGTCATTTGATTAACGGGATCACATCATTAGGAGAATGATGTGATTGACTTGATCCATTCCGTTAGCTTAGCACTCGATCGTTTAGTATGTTGCTATTGCTTTGTTCATGACTTATACATGTTCCTATGACTATGAGATTATGCAACTCCCGTTTACCAGAGGAACACTTTGTGTGCTACCAAACGTCACAACGTAACTAGGTGATTATAAAGGTGATCTACAGGTGTCTCCGAAGGTACTTGTTGGGTTGGCGTATTTCGAGATTAGGATTTATCACTCCGATTGTCGGAGAGGTATCTCTGGGCCCACTCGGTAATGCACATCACTTAAGCCTTGCAAGCATTGCAACTAATGAGTTAGTTGCGGGATGATGTATTACGGAATGAGTAAAGAGACTTGCCGGTAATGAGATTGAACTAGGTATTGACATACCGACGATCGAATCTCGGGCAAGTAACATACCGGTGACAAAGGGAACAACGTATGTTGTTATGCGGTCTGACCGATAAAGATCTTCGTAGAATATGTGGGAGCCAATATGAGCATCCAGGTTTCGCTATTGGTTATTGACCGGAGACGTGTCTAGGTCATGTCTACATAGTTCTCGAACCCGTAGGGTCCGCACGCTTAAAGTTTTGATGACAATTATATTATGATTTTATGAGTTTTGATGTACCTAAGGAGTTCGGAGTCCCGGATGAGATCGAGGACATGACGAGGAGTCTCGAAATGGTCAAGACGTAAAGATCGATATATTGGACGACTATATTCGGACATCGGAAAGGTTCCAAGTGATTCGGGTATTTTCGGGGGTACCGGGGAGTTACGGGAATTCGTATTGGGCCTTACTGGGCCATACGAGAAAGAAGAAAAAGGCCTCAAAGGATGGACGCACCCGTCCCCATGGACTGGTCCGAATTGGACTAGGGAGGGGGCGCCCTCTTCCTTCCTTCTCCTTTTTCCTTCCCTTCTCCTACTTCAACAAGGAAAGGAGGAATCCTACTCCCGGTGGGAGTATGACTCCCCCCTTGGCGCGCCCTCCTTGGCCGGCCACCCCTTCCCCCTTGCTCCTTTATATACGGGGGCAAGGGGGCACCTCTAGACACAACAATTGATCGTTTGATCTTTTAGCCGTGTGCGGTGCCCCCCTCCACCATAGTCCACCTCGATAATACTGTAGCGGTGCTTAGGCGAAGCCCTGCGTCGGTAGAACATCATCATCGTCACCATGCCGTCGTGCTGACGAAACTCTCCCTCAACACTCGGCTGGATCGGAGTTCGAGGGACGTCATCGGGCTGGACGTGTGCTAAACTCGGAGGTGCCGTACGTTCGGTAATTGATCGGTCGGGTCATGAAGACGTACGACTACATCAACCGCGTTGTGCTAACGCTTCAGCTTTCGGTCTACGAGGGTACGTAGACAACACTCTCCCCTCTCATTGCTATGCATCACCATGATCTTGCGTGTGCGTAGGAAAATTTTGAAATTACTACGTTCCCCAACACGATGATGCCCAGAAGATCACCAGTGACATTTGCATTCTCGACAACCATCGTCTATAGTGAGTAAACATGGTATATGTGGTTGCTTAAATACGAAAATGAAGGATATGTGCTTGCCCAAGTGGCCTATGTTTGCAGGGAACACCTTCGAGTGGCCTATGTTTTGCCGGAATGTTGAATCATTTTCATTTCGACAAATTTCAGGCACTCGATATCCTATTTTAGCAAAGGTCATGCTGAAATTTTTCGTGGATTTCAGCATGACTTGTTCTATAAGGAGAAATATCGAGTGCCCGTGATTTGTTGAAACGGGAATTAAATGACATTCCAGCAAACCATAGGCCATTTTTATGTCATTACTCAATATATGTAACGGGTAGACTGTCATTCTGTCGGGGCTCCTTGTGTGTCTTTTAGAGAGGAAGAATACCGACTGTTGTCGTGGGGGTCACTTATTCTTTCCCAGGTGCTAGACATTTTCGTGTAATGCACTTTGGAAAGAAAGGAGGAGCAACCATCACCGACAGTCAAAATATCTATGAGGGGTGTCCATCATATATTGTCGAAATATCATAGAGGAAGAATCCCGAATGTTATCGTGGGGGTCGTTTCCTCTCCTTCTTCTCATGATATACCTCAGTAATGCATGAGAGAAGGAGGGGAAGCGACCAGCACCGACGGCTGAAATATCTATGAGGGAGTGTCCACCATATACTGCCAAAAAATTGGAGAGGAAGAATCCCGATTGTTGTCGTGGGGGTCGCTTCTCCTTTATTCTCGTGCATTAGACATTTTGGTGTAATGCACTCGGGAATGTAGGGGGGAGCGACCATCACCGACGATCGAAAATATCAGACGAGGAGTGCCCATCATATACACACGTGAGATGAGAGTTTTCAAGGAAGACTCGACAGACCAAAACTCAACCCGTACTAAATAGTGATTTTTGTATTGAGTTCCTGGTAATTGTTGTCATTTATAATCTTTGAATTATGAACACAGGAAATGTCTGACGATGGTAGGATTCCCGAGTGCGATTACCGCGGCAACGACCGGGGTATGTGCCACATGCATCACCTAGAAAACGACATGTTCTTCACCATCAAGCTGGACGAGACCTATGATGTTTTTATGGTATGTAATTAACGACGACAAGTATTTTTTTCGTAATTATGCATGACTTGTGCTTCTTTGCTTCAACGTGTAATTTCCAAATTTTTTACAATTCAACTAATGCATCCCCTGCCATGCAAGACTGTATGTCATGGAGAAGCTCAGTTTCCAAGATAGTGACAATATGAAAACGAAGATAGCTCACCTTAGGACTCAACATAGTTATGCTTTTTTGGGTTAAGCTCTATAATGCAATTAATCGCTTCTTGAAGATGATATTGAAGATAATATCGACATTTGGGTGGATGTGGATATGCTTCCAGTTATACCTCTATATGAGTTTGTCAAATAAACTGTTTAAGTAATTTATATTGTTTATTTAACAATAGTTGACAAATTATTTCCATTGACAGCTTATTTCCATTCTTCAAGAAATGTATGAAAGGCAGTAGACAAGACCTACTATAGTTATGGCTCTGAACTAACTTCCGAGGAGAAAAACCATTTTGTCTCCTTTATTAATGATGTTGAGACTTTCAAGAACAATTATGAAATTAACCCAAATTATGCTCAATACATACCACTAGTCCACGTGCTGAACTACGGTAACATCCATGGAAATAACATGGTAAGTTTTTTTTAATATTATATATGTCACGAATGCATCTTTCACATACATTTTTCTTAAGCTAAACTACATTGCTAATTGTGTTAATATTAAACTCCGGAAGGATTGTGTGCCTCATATGATGTATATGAAAGGTGACATGAATATTATAAGCTTACAACCAAGTCTGCCTACATTTCACGGTAGTCCATACTAGATTTCTCGAAGAGATGAAGACCTCACAATCAAAGGATGGAGAAAAGTTATGAATGATCGTAGGGAACTACATGGAGGTAACATGGTGTGCAACCCACAAATTGGGGACATGTGGATCTCTATTCTTCACAATGAAGATTCAGAGGCTATTCTGGTTTATGCTATTTTACTTAGAGAGAGTAGCAGATCCTAGCTAGTAGTCATCATGTGCTAAGAATAATTAGCTAGTGTTGGTTATGACTATGATGATGGGGAGGAGTTGTTATTATGATGATGATGATGAGTTATGTGCTAGAATGATGAGTTGTTATATGACTATGACGATGGACTTGTTATTACGATATGATGATGATGAGTTGTTATGATGATGATGAGTGACCAAGTTCAAACTTGGTCACTTTGGATCCATCCACTTGAATCTAATCTGTTTTTCTTCCATCCAATGGTATAATAACTCATCATGATCATAGTGATATAACAATCTCCTAACTGCTACTGTATCAAAACTTATATAACGATATATAAATACAATATAAAACAAAAGAAATGAAATACATACGAATAATAGTAGCGCGGGGCAAAGGCGCACACTGCTAGTACTTAGCAGTAGCACCAGTTTGAACCCATGCAAGTGATAACTGACTTAGCAGTAGCGGAGGTAGGATAAGTGATACTGCTAAAATTTAGCTATAGCGCCCTAGCAGTAGCGTGGGTATGCTACTGCTAGGCAAAAACCCCACGCTACTACTAGGGTTTTCCCTAGTAGTCTGTGACTAATAATTACGATGAAATCTCTTGGAAACACCTCCTCGCGCACTAGTAGAAAAGGCTCATTTGTCCCGGTTCTGGAACCGGGACTAAAGGGTCGGTACTAAAGGCCCCCCCCTTTAGTCCCGGTTCTGTTACGAACTGGGACTAAATGCCCTCCACGTGGCCGCTGTCTGGAGCTGTACCTTTAGTCCCAATTGGTAACACCAACCGGGACTAAAGAAAATTTTACGATTTTTTTTATTTTTTATTTTTTTTCTTCCAATTTTCAAATTTCTGAATTATTATACAATTTAATCTCTAATTACTGGTCAATTTAACCTCTAATATCTAATCACCCCTCATCATTCCAAATCATCTAACTTCCCGGTCGGTCACTCATCCTCTCACTACTCCAGCCTGAGCATGCTTAACTTCCGGGTTCTATTCCCCTTTGTGTCCAAGTCTGCACTTGTTGTTTTTCTGACAATAGTAAGATGTTAATCCTATTAACCCTCAGGAGTTTAGCTTGAGCATGAAGTCACACGTTTCACTGTTTGAGTTTGAAACTGTTATTCTAAAAATAATAATTATTTAGTAACACTAATATTTCTTGAATAAGTAGTTTGACCATAGTTTGACCAGATTTGACCAAAATTCAAAAAAACTGAAATAATTATTTAGTAACACTAATATTATTGAATAATTATTTAGTAGCACTAATACTTCTTGAATAAGTAGTTTGACCAGATTTAACCAAAATTCAAAAAACCCTAAAATTTGAGCATAACTTTTTTCCTTTTAAAATTTGATGATTCTAAAAATTTGCAAACAGGCCTACAACCGTCAAAATTGGATGCAGATTTTCGTGTTGAACACTTTGATATGTTAACGTTTTTTTCGACATCGTATGCAAAAGCTATAGCCGTTTTTAATTTTTCATAACACTTTTTTGCAAAACATGTTCAATTTTTTTTAATTTTTCTAACTAGTAGATGTAGTAATATAACTACATCTCGAAGGATTTTATTTTTTCAAATTTTTATCAATTTCTTTTTTTTTTAAAACTGAAATGGCGATACACGGGGGCGGGGTAGAGTTTGAGAGTCGCACCCTTTAGTCCCGGTTCGTGTCTCAAACCGGGACTAAATGTCTCATTTGAACCGGGACTAATGCCTTTAGCCGCTTGAACCGGGACTAATGCTCACATTAGTCCCGGTTCGTAATGTAATCGGGACTAATGTGTATATTGAGCTGTGACCAAAGCCATATTTTCTACTAGTGGCGATATCAATCTCTGCTTGAAGTAATACTCCAAAGACATCGGTAAAAAAAGTTGCAATTGGGCTGAAGCAACAACGTTGTCACTCTTTCACCCGCACAAACATTACCAATAATGATTTTTAAAAGCGTCTTGAGTCGGCTATCCAAAAAATGGAAAGCCTTGATCGATGAACATACTTGGGACGTATATGATCCCCTAATAGTGCAAGCATCGAATCACTATCTTCATCATGGTGTCGATAAAATATTTCACCTCCACAATAAATCAAACCAAAAGAAAAAAAGCTTAGCACAACAACTTGAACTCAACAGGTCCTAATAATCGGACCTGCGAGGACAGAAAACTCTATGACACCGTCGAAGGAATGAGAGGACATTTACTCTCATAAAACTATCTTGATTGCAAGACGTTTACAAAGAACATATAGGTCTTGAAGATCTGAGATCTCCTATCTTTCAGCGCCAAAGATGACAACCGGAAGCGAATGAACCTAAATTTCTCGGATGTGGACGGTGACACATAGCCATGGCGCTAAGGTGAGACGGCGGCGCACGGGCCACGAGAAGCCCACGAAGGAGCAAAGCCCGTGCGCTTCGTAACCACCGAGGCGGCGAGTTAATTGACAGACATCGCGGTCCCGTGCGCTTCTTCCTCCCTCCCCCAAATTTCCCCGCTCCCGCGCGCGCGATTCGTCCCCTTCCCCGCCAAATCCCGCGCCCCCGGCCCAAACCTCCCGCGACCTGCGGCTCGCTTTTGCTCCTTAAATCCCCAGGCGCCTCCCCCTTCGCCTCCCCTCCTCGCCGCTCGCCTCCCCGCAGCCCTCAGAGCCCCCTCGGTCCACACCGCCGGCGGTCCCCCCGGGAGCATGTCTCACCGGGAGAAGCCCGCACCGGCAGCGGAAAGGGCGGATCGTCAAGCCCTAGCGCCGCCGCCTCCGCGTCGCGTGCCGATGCTACCGAGCTACTGGGTTCACCTTACCCCCGGCGGCAGCTCTACACCGAATCCGCGGTGAGGATTCGAGCAATCCTCCATTCCATGGCTGTTCATAGATGGCGTTGTCGATCATGTCTAATGTAACCGTAGATGTAGTTATTGATCCACTGTAGATTAGATGCCACTGATCACATTCTGCTGACGAGAAGAGAAATTAGAACTGCATCAGAACGTAACCGCTGGTTGTGTTGCGTTCATCTGGCTCGTGTCTGCCTAACCATATCATCTCATCTGTACTTCTAGATGCCACTATCGATCCGTGCTGACTGAATATGTTCTTTCCATCCACCATGAGTTGACTGTTCACTGTGTTGTGCTAGCAACACCAAGTAGTAATAGGCATAGGCTAATGGCTAAATTACCAGATGATACACTATGCCAATCTGTGTCAGTTTATTACTCGTGTCAAATGATACACCATGCAGATGCATCTGCTTTTGATCTAGTAAATTGCCTGTACCATGTTCTCCTATCACATCATTAGTTTCTCCTGTCATCTTGCTTACAAAAATCATTACATATGAACCATGTGGGAAGTGACGAAGTATTAAGCGAGCACATGCATCCAATGTAGCTGACCAGCTGTAGCTATCTTCTTGCTAAGCACTGGAGCGCACCATGTCAGTAACTCCACGTCAGCTTTGTGCTTAGTTGGTCCATGGATAACATGTTTGAAGAATTTGTGTGTAGAATATGTTTGAATTTTTTATATTCTTACTTGACTCATGCTGAAGACTTTGTAATGCATTACTCCACTAGGAACTGGGAATCCTTTGGACTTGTTAATCTCTTATTGTAACAATAGTTTGCTGCTGTTGATAGGCAAATGGAGTCAACCACTGAGTCATCTTGCTCTATCACTGCTGTTGGTGGCCGGAGCAAAGTAGCAACTGACTGTCGAGTTGAGGTGACGTGACCCTAATTCCACATATTTTCTCTCATCTCTCTCTCTCTCGGTCCCTGCTCATTATTTTCTGGCTCCTGCAGAACTGCTGTGCTGCCCGCAACCGCAACCAGTTTGAAGGAATACGGAAGAAGGCTGTGGTGACCAGTGAGGACCGCATCAGCGAACTCCCGGATGTGCTCCTCCACCATGTGCTCTCCTTGTTGCCGGTGCATGAGGCCGTGCAGACATCTGTGCTGGCCCGCCGGTGGCGATACCTCTGGAAGCACATACCTGTCCTGCGCCTCCTAGGTCCCAACAAGAAGAGGTTCACCAGCGCCGAGGATTTTGACAAGTTCGTGAACCATCTCATCTCCCTCCGTGGCCATTTACCTCTTGTCAGCTGCGAGATCCAAGCCTATCCAACCAGTGATGATTATGCTGGTGAACCTGATGAACCCTTGCCAAACATATACTTTGATTCGTGGATCCAATATGCTCTATTGTGCAAGGTTCAGGTGCTCAAAATCATCGGTGATGATGTGGGAGCGGAAACTGAGCTCATCGTGCCTCTCATCTCCCAGCACCTGAGGAGCCTGGAAGTTCATCATGTTCTGGTGGAAAAGGATTTTGTTGATTTCTCAAGCTGTCCAATGTTAGAAGAACTGAAGATGCAGCACTGTGGCCTTTGGGTGCGCAAGATGTCGTTTCCATCGCTAAAGCGTTTGTGGCTTACTGAATGCAACTTCCCTGAGGTGTATCGTGTTTGTATTTCTGCACCCAGTCTTGTTTCACTGCGTCTGCATGACAGTGGAGGCAAGACTCCTTTGCTTGAAAGCATGCCATTGCTTGATACAGCGTCCCTTGACCTTTCTGGTCGATGCAAGTATAAGTGTCGGGGTTGTGGTGGTGATCCAAGCTGTGAAGGTTGTCATGGTTATCCTGCTGGGAGTTATCATAGTGTCCTTTTGAATACTTTGTCCAATGCTGTAAATTTGGAGTTGAAAGATCAACCTGAAGTGGTATGCTTTGCTTTCACTTCTTCTGTATCTTCTTTTCCTGTCATTTGCAACCCACAGTTTCTCTTATAAACTAATATCTCTATTGATCGTTAGACATGCATAAATGCATACTTAAATAACTTGGTACTTCCTTTAATTAGTTTCTAATGACATACATTTTTATTAGTTTCTGTTGATTAGGATAAATTATTCTTACACTGCTGATTATACCTGCATTTTCTTACAGCATTGCAGTTTTGAAATGTTAGGCTGAGTACTTGTCAATTTCTTATATCCATGTTTAGATGCAGAAAAACTTAATGGGTTATGAACACTTCTCATTGCATGTCAAAACTACACTTTTAAGGCACTAACTGTTGTAGTACTTTGTCCAGTCAAGCCCTTATAGTGTTGTTTTCTTTATACGATCCCTCAACTAATTATTTTTATTGAAGTGCACCTTTAGATCATTGGGTTTAATTAAATGGATGCAAGATTATACAAATTGGATAGTTTAGAGACTTGAGGTGTAATTCTGTGATCTTTCTATTTATTTGTGAATTTAAATATCTGCCCAGAGTTTCTAGTAAACTCAATTATTTTCCTTTAAAATCTTGAAAACTTGAATTTCTGATTTCTTGTACTTGTGCAATTTGTCCAGTATATCTACAAAAGGGATTTGGAACGTTGCCCCATATTTGGCAGATTGAAGACTCTTTTACTCGACATGTGGTGCAGGGCTACTGACCTGCATGCACTAGTTCGCATTCTGCAGCACACGCCAGTTCTTGAAAAGCTCACTCTCCAGCTTCGTAGCGACTGGGTAGATTTTCTGGACCACTCTACTAATGAATAGATCATGTGTATTTTATTGATCTTACTAAAATGGCTTGTGTCCTGCAGAATTTGTTAAGCGCAGCCCGAGGTGAAAGAAAACATGTTCGAATAGAGCAATCATTTTCATGTGTGCATCTTCAGGAAGTCAGCATTGAATGTGAAGAGAAACTAAGGGTCAAGGATAAGGTCAACCAAATTGTGAAGATCTTGACTAGAAATGGCGTACTTACTGAGAACATCAGTTTCAAGAAGATCCCAAGGCCAGAAGGTTGTAAGCTAACTTATTGGTGTTCTTCATGCTTCATACTCCTTGCTTTTGTACATCAGTTGCTCTCTACTTTGCTTTTATGCTCCTATTACTGGCTTCCGTTTTAATATGAATCTCCTATTGTTGACTGTTTTAGTTTTGAATGGAATTTGTGACCAATTTGCTTATCAGAGAATCTCTTGATCTCGCATAATAAAACTGGGCAAACCAACATGTCAGCCACAACTCTTAACTGAAAGCTGGGTCTTTTTAGTATTGAGTTCTGTCAATGGTACACTTGGAAGTCTATGTACTTGGATAATTAAACAGAAGTTTCAGCTAACCTCCTGGTCTATGTTCTCTGATAAATACATTCATGTTATGTTAGTTCTCTCTGTTTTTCTTTTTTAAATCCTGTCCAGTCAACCAGAAATTCCTATTGTATTAATGAAGGTATCAATCATAAAATCAAACTGATGTTTTGTTTTCAATTTTGTGCAGTCTATCGTCTCGTGTGTGTATCACCTAGGGCCTTTGATCCCTACTGGTTCGGTGAAGACTAAATTGGTGTGTTCGACCAGTGATAGAAGTTGTTTCAAGCCTTTTGTGTTGTTTTGTCCAAACCTTTTTAACGGTGGCCCTGTGCTGGCAGCTGGTACAACTCAGGAAACACTTTCCAGTTGGGTAGTATGTTTTTTCTTTTCTAAGTTAAGTTGGGCAATATGTAAAGATGTTACTGGTGCTATTTATATCTCGTCAGTAATGAAAGCCATGTCGTCAGGATCTTGTTGCATTTCGAAAAATTGTATGCGTGCTTGTTGCCCGTTTGCACAAGAAATGAGATGTTGGGTGAATCAGTAAGAAGGATTAGGTTATTTGACACTTGTTAAAAACATTGAACTTCATCTCCACATTTGAGAAGTGTGTTGAACATCATCAAACTAGGTATGGTTAACCTTGTTGTCGCAGGCTTGCAGTTACGTGTTTTAAATGGCCTTCTGAGAAATGAAGAGAGCGATAGAGGCGTTAGATGCCATTGTCTTCGTTCAACCTAGAGCAACAGAGCAAGAGTACTTGGGTTCATGCCACCATAGGTATATTCCTGCATAGATGTCTGGTGAATGCAATGTGTTTCTTGTATCTGCGACAGTTGCGAGGTAGCGAAGGGGAGAAAATACAAGTGTCATGACAGTTGCTGTGTGATTTCTGTGTGCTAAACAGTCACTGCCTGGCCTGCCCCCTGGCTGGCTCACGGGCCGCTGATCGCCGCTTCAGCTCTATGAAAGAAATTGTCCGCAGCCGCTCAATGTTATTACGAGGGAGAGAAAAACAGGGTAACAAGGAAACTCAGCAGAGGGAGCTGAAGCTCAGAGTAACTCCAACTGAAAAGCTACTTATTTTCCATTAATTCGAGGAATAATATGCGACTGAAAAAGACTTGAGAAGACTTCAGTTTTGGATATACATCCGGCTGATTTTACAGGATCTCACATCATTCCTGATCAATGCAAACGTTGTGTTCCTTCTAAACTCGCCAATAACAAGGACTGCCATAGCGATGAAGTCACCCCTGAGGTTTTTGTGGGGCTCTCTTCCTAGCCTGCAACCACCATTCTTGGGAGCTTTGAATCTTTGATGCTTAGCAGCTGAGATGGGAAGTCAGCAGCTGTCCATGCTCGCACACGATTCGATTGCACTTAACAGGTGCTTTAGATTTCCAAATTGCACGGACACAGTTAGCAGGTGCTTTAGATTCAGAATGGTAGACTCCCAGGGAAACAGTCCTGCGCAAAAACCACTGCAGACGCGCACATCCCTACTACATCTATCCCATTTTTCTCAGGCTCCCAATTTTCATCGATCGCTCTTGGCTTGTATGTTCCCTTTTCACTCTTAATGTTGTTACTTTTATATCTGTGCAATTTCTGATCCATCCATACGTTGCTGTATTTGCTTTCCTTAGCACTAGGTTTAATTTGTGCATATATTTTTGCTCCATCAGAATCCTGCGCCTGCTCTTGTTTACACATAGCTGGAACACCAAAGATGAAATTTCGGAAAGAAAACTACACACAACAAAAACGAATTTCAGCTAACCATTAGCATTCTCTCCGTTTCAAAGTAGTATAGGAGAGGTTTGATTCTGCATAGTCTCCAAAACTGACCATTCTTAACCAGCCTTAGTCGACAGTGATCAATCTTCTTGCAACTCAAGAAAAAAGACAGTGATCAATTTCCAAATTCTCAAGGCAACTGATAGATAGGGACTAAAGCACACACCCAGAGAAGTATCCGTCCAAGTAGTACTGGAGAGATCTGTGCTTGATCACGCGGTGCCATTTGCCGGCGTGGTCGCCGCGCACAACCTCCACGCCGGTGAGCATTGCGAAGCACTTCTCCTTGGGAACATCCCAGCAGTAGCGGCCCCCGCCTTGGCGGGACAGAGATCAGGTGACATGCACGTTTTGCATGTCACCGTGTGCCTTGCGGCTGGAATTCAAATTTGAACATTGCGAAAAAATCTAAAAAAAATCATGCACGTTCACAGCACATATTAAGATAACCTCTAAAAAATTCAGATCAAAATTCAAAACATACATCAAGAAATAAAAAAGAGAAATCTGTCATGAATAGTTCGTGAATGGTTCTCTGTAGACTATTCACATCTGAGTTTTTCTTTTTTGTCTCTCGATGTATGTTTCGAATTTTGATCTGAATTTTTTAGGAGTTATCTTAATATGTGTTGTGAACATGCATGATTTTTTTTCAGATTTTTTCGCAATGTTTAAATTTGAATTCCGGCCACAAGGCACACAGTGACATGCAAGATCTCTGTCCGCCTTGGCGACGCAGAACCGAAAGTTGCCCAGCCTACAAATCATAATCTTCAAGCGCATTGCATCCATCTTAATCTTGTGATTATCGACGACATCAGCAACCTGCAACTTCAATTTCATTTTCTCCTTCTCAATTCTTTTTATTTTTTCTTTCAAATACTAGTTTTCTTTTATAATTAAATTTAACCTCTCGACAAAAGGTTCGGTTGGAATTTCCGGTTCACATACCTCCTAGATAAAAACATCTATGTCACCACATTTGAATTATAGACCGGATGAGGGCCGACGGGGGCGGATACCAAAACCATGGCACTATATAATAACAAACAATAATAAAATTAAGAAATTTGTACAAGTACCTATCTATCTAAATCATACAAGTAAGATTTTTTTCTTTTATAAAAAGATAAGAACAAGAGGCTCACCACGGTGGTGCCGGCGACGAGATCGGTGCGGGCAATCGACGACGGTGAGGATGGGGACGGGACGGGACGAACCGCCAAACCTAGAAAAATCTTGAGAAAAATGAAGTTTGGAGGCCGAGCTTGGAGAGGAGAAAGCTTAAGCGTGGCTCGGGCATTTCATCGAACACCTCATGTGCATAATAAGAGCAGAGCAGCACTGGCGGAGCTTAGTGCAACGCTGCAGGGGCCATGGCCCCCCAGGTTGGGGTAAACTAGTGAAGAATTTTTTTTGTGGTCAAAATACACTAGAAGAAATATTATACTTGGCTCCCACAAAAGTTCATATTTTCTACTTGGCCCCCCCATCGATCCTTGTCAAGCTCCGCCACTGCAGAGCAGCACACATCTCCCACACGTCCACCAGCCAAAAAACAGAGGAGTGAGCGAGCAAAGACGAGCATATATATAGGCATCTCTGTAGTCCCGGTTGGTGGCTAGAATCAAGACAGAAGACTTACCTACTAAAGAGGCTGCGCCAGGAGCGAGGCCCTTTAGTCCCAGTTTGTGTCTGGAACCGGGACTAAAAGGGTCAGATGAACCGGGATTGGTGCTTGCCGAGGCACGACCGGCATCTTGTCCCGGTTCATAACATGATTGGACTAATACATTTATCTGGCCTGGACTAAAACCCTATTTTCTATTAGTGAATGTAAAAAACGCTCTTATATTCTTAAACCAGGCTTTTAGATTTTCAAGTGAGATACTGTAAAAAATCAACGTACTTAATGCACCGACTAGACACTAGAGTACACAGCCGGAGAAGTATTCGCCTAAGTAGTACTGGAGACATCTGTGCTTCATCACGCGGTGCCATTTGCCGGCGTGGTCGCCGCGCACAACCTCCACGCCGGTGAGCGTTGCGAAACACTTCTCCTTGGGAACATCCCAGCAGCAGCAGCAGCCCCTGCCTTGGCGGCGGGTCGTCATCCTGAAGAGCTTGGCGACGCAGAACCGGAAGTTGCCCAGGTACATGAGGTACGACCCCATCTCGCGGCACCCCTCCGGCACCGCGAATCCCTCCCACACCTGCTCCGCCACCGGCTGCCGGTTCTCCTCGACGGAGAGGTACAGGTTGGTGGCGCAGATGTGGCCGCTGTCTGCGGCCGAGAAGCCGAACCAGAGGCCGTACTCCCAGACAGGCGACGCGCGTCCCCGGAACGGCAGCGCCCAGTCGCTGGCCTTGCTCCACATGCCGCTCCCGGTGTCCAGCCAGTACGTGCCGCGGCCCGCCGTGGACACCCAGACCAGCGAGCCGTTGACCACGCGGCCGCCGTCCATCCCGTGGCAGATGATCTCGCCGGACCGTTCGTCCGTGCCCAAGCCTGGCAATTCGTGCACGTACGGCGGCGGCGGGAGCGAGCGCCATACCCAGTCATCCTTCTGGTTACACGAGCGCTTGCCTTCGTACACGAGCGCCTCGACGGACTGTGGCTGGCCAGGGAGGTCGCGCGTCGGTTCCGCCTCGATGACGTACACGCTGCCCTCGTCCTCGGGGTCGGTGCCGACGCCGTCGACGGCGATTGGCAAGGGTTGGTAACGCTCGGGCGCCGTCATGCTGGGCATCGGGCGGACCGCGTGCGTGTCGTCCTCGTAGAGGATGCCGCGGCCGTTGCAGTCCATGCCGAGGATCTTGTCCATGCGGCGGCCGAGGAGCGTGAACTGCATGTCCTCACAAGAGCTGAAGCCCATGGTGGGTTCAGGGAGAGGCGTGTCCACCGCCGGCGCCGACGCAGCGCGGTCCGCTGCGCCATTGGTGTAGAAGAGGTGAGAAGGATCGATGCGGTGCAGCGTGTACCTGGGGCTGGAGGAGAACCTGTGCGTGTCGACGACGAGGTAGAGAAACCGCCGGCTCAACCGCATCGTCGTCGTCCGCCGTACAGATCCGATTTGCTCTTGCCTTCTTCTGTACGCGTCTAGGGTTTTCCTTCTCTCACGGCGGTAACAGTTTTATACACAAATGCATATTTTGCCACCCAAAAATGCTACACATACAGGCATATTCTACAGGTTGTTACAGGTTGAGGACCGTGCGCTTTTTTAATTGGCCCCCCTGATTTTCATCGGTGGACCCATGCATCTTAACCAATCCTCGACCAATCAATGTTAAGCAATCTGTAAAACTATGTACGTCTAGCAAAGCTCTCTTGTCACCCGTATCTAAGGATAGAGTAACGAAAACACTAATGCCCACACATGTGGGCGTTCTTCAACTCGCCCACACGCTTGGATGGTCGTTGACTGTTTTTTGCACGAATCTTGACACGAAAAGGTGGATTTGGTGTGCCACGTAGGACGGGGCTGGTGTGTGGGCGTTAGAGAGCTTGCCCACACGCCCGCACCATGTTTGCTAGCTGTGCTGTGTGGGCGAACTAGTTTCTGCCTACACAGTCACCACCTAGTCCATGCGTGTGTGGGCGAACTGCTTTTCACCCACACGACACTCATACGTTGTGGATGGCAACTGCAGTTACGCGAACGTGGCAACTAGGTAAACAAACATGACAACTGTGATTCTTTGCTAGACGGCAACTGCAGTTGCGCGTATGTGGCAACCATTTAAAAACACATGGCAACTGTGATTAACCATACATGGCAACTATGGTTGGACCACACGTGATAACTAGGTAAACACACATGACAACTACTGTTTGATCATATGTGGCAAGTAGTTAATCACACACGGCAACTACGGTTTGACTACACACGACAACTACCATAAATTAGACATGGCAACTATAGCTAATCAAAACAGATAGAGTTGTCATGCTTTTACAACTACACTTGCTATCCCGGATAAGTACATCTGCCAACCAGGATGGCAACTAAATCGTCATCCCGCGGGTACCTAACGTAGTTGCCCCAGGACGTGTGGGCATTTTTGCTTCGTGCCACACGCACGGGGTGGAGATGAGTAGTACTTGTTGGGCGTGTGGCTCGAAGTAGCCGCGCCCATACGTGTGGGCAATTTTAATGTCCGTCCACACACAGCCGTGTGGGCTGTCTCTTTGGGCACATGTCTAATATATCACACGTGTGGTGGATATCGGCGTCCTAGAGTAATGATAGGGAAAAATTGAAAAAACGAATCACATGAATCTCCGCATAAAATCAAATGGCATAAGGGTAAGATGAGACTTAGGAAATTTAGCAACTCCAGCACAAACAATATTAGTATAATATAGTTTATATGTAGTGTAAAATAAACAATATGATAAAAATTCACCCTCATGCGTTCTCCTTTTTTTTTATAAGTCTGGCCAATCCTTACAAGAACACCCTTAAGAAAATGGAAAATAACGCGGTCTCATTCACGTGGTTTCTCCTTAATTTTTTCCATAGGGTTTGTGGAGGAGTTTTCAGTTTGCAATATATATATGATGAATTGATCAAGGGGAAGTGTTAAGAAATAAAAACATGTGATCCATTGTATCGGAGGGATGCCTCCCGAGAGGTGTCTGTTGAGGAAGAGATGTTTCCCCAACACATCCCTTCAACATGTATATAAGTGGGTCTCCCACATTGCAATGGATTTAAAGATCATTTGTGCCTCTTCTTTGTCTCCTTTCCTTTCGCTCTATAATAAAAAGAAAACAACTTTGATTGTGGCCTCCTTGAAAACGGGCTGCAACAACAAAAGATGATGTCAGCTGATGTCGTGAATGAGATCAAATTATATCTCATCTAGATGAGTTCTAGGCTAAATCCTATTCGGCGCCCGATGCACCGGTTAAAGGCATCGGCACAAATGGGCGCACACCCTCCCCTCCGCTTTGGGCCGGCCCAGTTACCCTTTTTCCTTCCGTTTTTTAAACACCAAAAATATGCGTACCGTACGTGATTCAATTCCGCGACCCCTCTCATTCAGTGCTAGCGCCGATAGCCAACTAGCCAACCAACCTGACGTGTTTTTCTACATTCTTTTTCTCCTTTTGACCTTTTCCATTTTTATATTTATTTTATTTTATTTTTCAAAAATACGTGATCCTTTTCTTTTCTCTTTTTTACTTTTATTTTTTATTTTTTCAAAATACGTGAACTTTTACCATCAGAATTGATGAATTTTTTTATTCTGAATCTGTTGAACTTTTTTCGATATTCATGAACTTTTTTCAAATTCGTGAACTCTTTTTGAAAATCCCTGAACATTTTTTGAAATCAATGAACTTTTTTCAAATTATGAACATTTTTAATCGATACAGATGAACCTTTTTTAAATCTGTGAACTTGTTTGCAAAATCTGGTGAACTTTTTTTAAATGCATGCACATTTTTTTTATCAAAACCGGTGAACTTTTTCCAAATGAATGAACTTTTTTTCAAAATCCGGTGAACTTTTTTCAAATGCATGAACATTTCTTTATCAAAACCGATGTACTTTTTCCAAGTCAATGGACTTTTTTAAAAAATCTGGTGAACAATTTTCAAATTCGAGATTTTTTATATAAAAATCAATGAACCTTTTCCAAATCCGGTGAACTTTTTTTTCATCCGTGAACGTTTTCCAAAATTGATGAATTTTTTATTTTCGTGAGCATTTTCTTTGAAAATCCGTGAACTCTTTTTCAAAATCGATGAACTTTTTTTAAAAAAACCCGCAAATTTTGTTTCCTTTTTTGAAATATATTTGTACTCGGACTGAAACATGGGTCAAGTAGTACTGTTTTAGAATAAAGCGCAACGAAGTGACGTGGTGCAGTGGTTCTAGAACGAAGTCCAAGCATTTTTTCCTTGCCATTTGTTTTTGTTAGATATATTCTTCGTAAGAGGAATCATATGTGTGGAGCGTACATAAGCATTTTTTTCCTTGCCATTTGTTTTTTGAGGATACTCGAGCGAAACTGGGCCGACCCACTACAGTGTGTCTTTGAGCGTCAGCTAGGCTAACAGGCGTTGAGGGCGCGGAAGAGGAGCACTCGAGTTCTAGGCACTCCTAATATTAATTAGTAAATAGTTTCAATACATCACGTATATGTTATACATCTACTCAACCACAAACAACTATTGAATAAATACAACAGATGGTGAAGTGCACCGGGGAAAGGGGGCAATCGCCCCTTGTCCACCTCATTACTGGGAGGAGTGGCTCTGGCGACTAGCATTTGGGCGGGACCCCAACTAGTCGCGGTGGCGGACAGTGATGCTCTCCTCGCCCCCTTCTACTTGGAGGATAGAACTACTCGCCTCGCTCTAGATCGTGGTGGAGTTTGGGAGCTAGGGTTCTATCCCAATCACGAAAATGGGGAAAGTAAAAGTGATATGTTAGGTATATTCTTCGTAAGAGGAATCATATGTGTGGAGCGTAGCTCTTACAAGAATGATTGACGATCTAAAACAGCTAAGCTGTTGGCTTGTAAAGCGCAGCGAAACAGTAAGATAGTGAATAGTATGACAACTGGAAATGGAATAGTACGTGACTATGGGCCTGTTCGGATGTCCTTCAGCTCCACGCTTCGCAAAATTCTGGAGCGGGAGCGGAGCCGAACGGAATAGGCCCGAGAAGATGGCTTCGGGAAGCTCAGCCCGATTGCAGTGTAAAAATTCGAAGCTCCAAAAGCCCAGCTCCGCGAAAAGCAGAATGAGAAGTTGCCCAATATTACGATGGAAGTGCCACCGCCAAGTGAAGCCCAGCGAATCGGTACGCTCGCCAAAACAGATCGCTGGTCGTTTCCTCGATGGAATCGGTACAAGGGCTCGTTCCCTGGATGTCTAGTCCAAACTGGGCTGCCTCCAATGGCCCAAACTAGAGCCCAACAAGGCTAGCAGCCTCCCAGCGGGCCAAATCGCTGGGAGAAGCTACCACGTGCAGAACGCTTCGCTGATCGCTACATGGAGTACGAAGCCAGCTTCTGAAGCAGATTTTGAGAAGTTTTGAAAGTTTGGAGGAGATCAGAACAGGCCCTATGTAAATAAGCTTCAGTTACGACGAGCTATGCGTGTTGTAGGATCCTCGGATGAAGTGCTGGTAGTATTCGGATAACCGAAAGAGAATTGGCTTGCCTGAAGAGACTGACAATACCGTCAAAGTGAACTTGTCCTCAAGGAGCATCGGGATGGAAGGCCGAATGCCAATCTGACCGAAGGACACTATAGTTGGATTTTTCTCAGTCCAACCGAGCAGCTCGGTTGGAATTGATGCTCTTTGCGCCGCATGTTCATTAATTTGAAAATTGTTTATGAATCTTAAACCTGATGACTTTCAAAGGTAACACCCTAACAATTTCATTTTCTTACAAAGAAGGCCAGAATTTGCAGAAGTTGTTAGAATTTTCGCTAGGAATTTTGGCAGCATAACGCATGAGAAAAAAATCGCATGAGCAACAGATGTACAAATTTATTCAACAAGAATGAAGTTTTCTTGTTCATTCCAAAATTCCATTAATGCACTCCAAGTCAATACACTGGATGGTGCTCTTAACTCATTCCATACAATCATCCTACCAAATCAGTGTCAACCACCACGACACAACTAAATAAGCTCATAGATGAGTCTAACAACTTTAGATACTAATTGTCATCCATCATATCACTCCGTCATTCTCGGTCTGAATGGACATCTCATCAACACACTACCTGGGAAAGAAAGAGAACAAGATTAACAACGATTCGGTTTTGTTTTTTGTTTTTTTTAAACGCGGTCCCTTAGAGCCCGATTCATTAAAAAAGGTAGAATGAAGTTGCTCGGTTAATTAATGAAAACCCGAGGGAAAACCGTTACAACAAACACACATAAAAGGGACTACGGCCGTCCTGACACCCACAAGACCACATACACCGCCGAGGAGAGGACATCGTCGAGGTTGCCTGTAATATCATCGTCATCACCTCTCCGCGAGCAGGCGACTCGGACTTTACCGCTGACGACCTGTCAAGACCCCGCCGAGCAGACGACGCCCGAGGACCTTGTCAGCCATAGCCTAACGTCGACCGCAGGCGTTGAGGATTGGCAGCTCCGATTTTGTTGATGCGCTTCACGGGAGAAAGTTGCAAGTCTCGCATCGACATAGTCCAGCGCATCCTTTGAAGAGCACCGACTTATTGTTCTTCCAACATTTTATCTACAGGGTTCATAAGGCCATAACAAACAGCAGTTCGGTCAGGGACTCTGCTGTCCTGTGCAAATGCATGAAACATTATTCTACACGTATGTTTCAGCTATCGCCCGCCCGGCTCCGGCGAGTTGTTCTGTAGTGGGCTCGTTTTCTTTGTGTCCAGTCTCCAGAATACTGCAGATGGGGGGCCTAGACCCGCTCCAACGTTTTATGGGCGCACGCCATGCTACAGGTCCATTTGATTATCAGTCGCTGATGCTGTCAGGTCCAGTAGTTTCACAAATAATTTTGCTCTCGTTTTTTTCAGTTCTGTTGAAAATTCTCTTCCACACTCTCAACTTTCAATTCCAAAGACGTGGAGAGAGTGGAGTCGTGGAGATGGCGCACATCAAAGACGGTGTTTGTCTTGTCCCAAATACTTTGACTTGGCAGGCATGCAGCTCCCCCTAATGTGTGGCTCAAGTCAAGTGTAAAGGACGACCGAAAATATTTTGACTTTTTGTCCATTCATATAGTAGTTTGTAATGCACGTTGCGTGTATTTCGTCGCGCAAGGACTTAATCCAACGAATTTTGTTTGAATAAACAGTTAAATGTTTTGACAGTAGGCCATGACTCGGCTCAAGTTAAATGTTGAAGTTGTCCGTAAGTTATTTCCCAGCTTGAGTTGTCTGAAGTAAGAAAACACGACCGGAATATTGTGGCTTTGTCCGTCATCGACTGCCGTAATGTAGACTCGCCATGTTTTGACTCATTTCATTCCAAGTTTTGCTTATAATTTTTTCGTCCTCCATTGACTTTTTATTTGGGAATGAGTAAAGCTGGGCTCTAAGTAGATCAAACACTAGCATTATTATTTTTCTGAATGGAAGGAAAAAAAATACAATCTAGACCTCAGAGAATCTTCCATCTCTCCATCCTTCGCGTGCATGCTAATGGCACCCCAAAGTTGCCGCCGGTGGAGAGCCGGACAATAGATTAGTATCCACACATGCAATTGGGAAAGTCACACGATCTCTGCTGAAAAGCTCCAGCAATGTCGATTGCAAAGGTTCCATGACTCAGAGAAGAAGAAGATGTCAGGTTGATCACACTTAGACGCCCGCCCGAGTCAACGGAATATCAAATTTGGCGCTAGCGCGCCGAAGAACCACTTGCCCAACGAGGACATATTCAACTCCCCCTGCATTGACCACACAGGGAAAGCCAATCATGTTCATTCGATCCAGTTGCTCGATCCATAATGCACACCATCAAAGTCGGAGAAGAGTTGGGGGAGATCTTATTGCGCAAAGCCGACTCCATCACCCGAAAAAATGAAGCGATAGACAACAAAGACCTACCTTCACATTTGATCTCGTCACGAGACCCAATGTCTCATGAGCAATTGAAACCATATAAGAAGCCGGAGGAGGGCCATCATTAAGCATCCATGTCACCACCGTCGAAAGGGCCAAAGCGTCGAACATCAGAGAACCACTTGAGGTTCCAAGAAAGGGAAAAGCTACAACTCCTGTTGGAAATATTAGCACTTTTCCGATTAGATATATCCACGAGTAAACAGTAAGCATGGCATAAAAGGTATCCATCTCATAGCAATACCTAAGCATACTAGCACGTACAGAACATAGAATCGAACCTTCTATGAGGAGCACATATACGGCTAGCATAAGTACGAGTAAACGAGGGATGAACAGATCATACCCTTCGGTTGGCCAAGCCAACGCGGCGGCGGCAGCAGCAGCCTCGGCGTAGTCCGTGGCCTTCTTCTTAGCAGCGGCGTCATCGGCCATGGTGTCGATGCAGAGGAAGTAGTGGAAGCAGAGGCGAACGGAATTGGGGACGAATCAGGAGCAGTCGCTTCGAGACGCTCCCCAAAAACCTTATTGCCGTTCTCCCGGGCAGGATCTCGAACGACAGGGTTCCGGAGGCACCTGCTCTCCCGACCAGCCGTGCACGCGGTCGTCGGGATGGGATCGCCGGAGGCAGCACAGAGTGAGGAACAGTAGATGGCGGCTAGGTCACGCGAGAGGGAGTGAGTGAACCGAACTAGGTTACTTAAGTAGGACTTATTATTAATAACGAGTAGAAGTTGTATGATGATGCTTGATTAATTATTAGTAGGACTTGTTATTATATATGATGATGTATGATGCGAGCATGCATGAGTTATTATATATATATCTGCGGGTGAAATGAACATAGCAGTAGCGTAGGTAAACCAAGGACTACATATAAGAGAGGACACTTCTCTTTATTAGCTAGCTAATAACAACCTAAAAATAACCCCCTAAACCCCTAAAACAGCCACTTTTTTTTAAAAAAAAGAAAAACCTCCTGCTGACGCGTGGAAGCCTTTTGGTCCCGGTTTATGTCATCAACCGGGACCAAAGGCCCCCCTGCCTGGGCTGCCGGCAGCGGCCACGTGGAGGCCCATCTGTCCCGGTTCTGGTTTGAACCGGGACTAAAGGGTGAGGGTATTAGTAACGACCCTTTAGTCCCGGTTCAGGAACCGGGACTAAAGGCCCTTATGAACCGGGACAAAAGGCCGGTTTTCTACCAGTGCTTCACTGGCCAGAGCCTTCTTATATAGTCCGTAAGGAAGAAAGTCGTGGGCCTTGCGGAGGCCCACGACCGAGTCGGCCCACTCCCGGCAAGGGAGTCGTAGTTCCCGACAATAAGCTTCGGCTCGGCTCATTCCCGCAACCCGCGGTGCGCGCGCGCGCGTCGTGACGTGACGAGGCATGGCGAGGCGGGCGGCGGAGGAGGAGTAGCGCGCGTGTACCACTCCTCTTCCCAAGCTCCCAATGGCAAGTGGTAGAGCATCCCTTATAAAGGGGTCTCAACTCTCCTCAACTAGCAAGGTGGGACTAAACTTCCCACCACCTGCCATCTCATACATGGGCCTCAAGAATAACCAGGGATTAGTGTCTTATATGGGCCTAACCCATCCATAATCCAACAATCCCCCACCAGATCTCGAGGCACATAAGTTTGTCAACTGTTCCAAACAATGTTTGATATACCAGAATTTTCAGTGGAGACTGTTAAGTTGAACTTCCACCTAGAGCAACAGGATTAGACTTCTTCACAACTGAACAATGGACTATGCCTTGAATTGTCAGTTTGGCGTGCAGAAGTTTCGCCTGTTGTCAGCTGATACATGGCTGTCGTAGGCTAAACTCCACGGGTGGAGCCTATTAGTCATACTCAGTACCTTCTCATGAGCTTACTAGAGATTACCCAATCTCATAGACTGTGACCAGCAGTCAGGCTCACATAGGTGTGTTCCTCCAAAGAATGCTCTGTAGGTTAGCATCTTGCTTACATAAGCTTTGGAACACATTAAGACAAAAGTCAGCCTGCCTTACAGAATTGAGAGTATTACTGCACCTCCAACGGAGTGGGTTTATTAAGGATACTCCCCTTAGTTGACCGTTGGATTGTTTTCCCAGGTCCTAATTCACGGGATCTCCGATCACATAAGTTGGGTTACCCCCATGGCAACTTACGTGGGTCTCATACCCATCTCCCCCGATGCATTTTCTATCACAATCCGTGATAGCCCTTTCGTAAAAGGGTCTGCCAGATTCTTAGCCGTCTGGATATAATCCAACGCGATTACTCCGGAGTTCCTTGATTTTCTGACAGATTTCAATCTTCTTCTTATGTGCTTTGTGGATTTCATGTTGTCCTTTGAACTCTTAGCCTTGGCAATCACTGTTTGATTGTCATAGTTCATAAGGACAGCCGGCACTGGTTTATCAACCACCGGCAAATCCATCAAAAGCTCTTGAAGCCATTCTGCTTCGACGCATGATGTGTCTAATGCTGTGAGTTATGCTTCCATAGTCGATCTGGTTAAGATCGTCTGCTTGCAAGACTTCCAAGAAACAGCACCACCACCAAGTGTGAAGACATGTCCACTTGTGGCTTTCATCTCATCAGCATCAGATATCCAATTCGAATCACTATACCCCTCAAGTATCGTCGGGTACCCAGAATAGTGAATTCCATAGTTCACAGTACCTTGCAAATAACGCATCACTCGCTCAACAACAAGCCAATGCACATCTCCCAGATTGGAAACAAACTGGCTCAGTTTGCACACAGCAAATGATATGTCAGGACGAGTAGCACATGCTAGGTACATCAGTGAACCAACCACTTGAGAATATCTCAATTGATCTACAGTCGTGCCTTCAAACTTTCGAATCTGCACGCTAGGATCATATGGTGTTGCAGAAGGTTTGCAGTACGAATATCCAAAACGGCTCAAAATCTTCTCAACATAGTGGGATTGCAAAAGTGTAATTCCACCCTCAGAATTTCTCAGCAGCTTGATGTTCAGGATAGCATCAGTCACACCCAGGTCCTTCATCTCAAAGTTGTGAGATAGAAAAGACTTGACCTCCTCAATGACCTTGAGGTGGGTCCCAAATATCAGTATGTCATCAACATACAAACAAAGTATAACTCCTTCGCCCCCACCATAGCGATAGTATACACATTTGTCAGTTTCGTTCACAACAAAGCCCACATATGTCAGAGTAGTGTTGAACTTCTCATGCCATAGCTTAGGCGCTTGTTTCAGACCATACAAAGATTTCACCAGCTTACACACCTTTCTTTCCTGACCATTTACTACAAAGCCATCCGGCTGTTGCATGTAAATTTCCTCGTCTAGCTCTCCATTAAGGAAGGTCGTCTTAACGTCCATCTGATGAACGAGAAGACCATGCGAGGCAGCCAAAGCGAGTAACACTCGAATGGTTGTTAGTCTAGCCACAGGTGAATAAGTGTCAAAGAAATCCTCTTCTTCTTTCTGGGTATAACCCTTGGCCACAAGCCTGGCCTTGTACTTCTCAACAGTACCATCGGGCCTAAGCTTCTTCTTGAACACCCACTTACATCCTAATGGTCGACATGAAGGAAATATGCCCTAGAGGCAATAATAAAGTTATTATTTATTTCCTTATTTCATGATAAATGTTTATTATTCATGCTAGAATTGTATTAATCGGAAACATAATACATGTGTGAATACATAGACAAACAGAGTGTCACTAGTATGCCTCTACTTGACTAGCTCGTTAATCAAAGATGGTTATGTTTCCTGACCATAGACAAAGAGTTGTTATTTGATTAACGGGATCACATCATTAGTTGAATGATCTGATTGACATGACCCATTTCATTAGCTTAGCACCCGATCGTTTAGTATGTTGCTATTGCTTTCTTCATGACTTATACATGTTCCTATGACTATGAGATTATGCAACTCCCGTTTACCGGAGGAACACTTTATGTGCTACCAAACGTCACAACGTAACTGGGTGATTATAAAGGTGCTCTACAGGTGTCTCCAAAGGTACTTGTTGGGTTGGCGTATTTCGAGATTAGGATTTGTCACTCCGATAGTCGGAGAGGTATCTCTGGGCCCTCTCGGTAATGCACATCACATAAGCCTTGCAAGCATTACAACTAATATGTTAGTTGTGAGATGATGTATTTGAAGGAAATATGCCCTAGAGGCAATAATAAAGTTATTATTTATTTCCTTATTTCATGATAAATGTTTATTATTCATGCTAGAATTGTATTAACCGGAAACATAATACATGTGTGAATACATAGACAAACAGAGTGTCACTAGTATGCCTCTACTTGACTAGCTCGTTGATCGAAGATGGTTAAGTTTCCTAGCCATAGACATGAGTTGTCATTTGATTAACGGGATCACATCATTAGGAGAATGATGTGATTGACATGACCCATTCCGTTAGCTTAGCACTCGATCGTTTAAGTATGTTGCTATTGCTTTCTTCATGACTTATACATGTTCCTATGACTATGAGATTATGCAACTCCCGTTTACCGGAGGAACACTTTGTGTGCTACCAAATGTCACAACGTAACTGGGTGATTATAAAGGTGCTCTACAGGTGTCTCCGAAGGTAGTTGTTGGGTTGGCGTATTTCGAGATTAGGATTTGTCACTCCGAATGTCGGAGAGGTATCTCTGGGCCCTCTCGGTAATGCACATCACTTAAGCCTTGCAAGCATTGCAACTAATGAGTTAGTTGCGGGATGATGTATTACAGAACGAGTAAAGAGACTTGCCGGTAACGAGATTGAACTAGGTATTGAGATACCGACGATCGAATCTCGGGCAAGTAAGATACTGATGACAAAGGGAACAACGTATGTTGTTATGCGGTCTGACCGATAAAGATCTTCGTAGAATATGTGGGAGCCAATATGAGCATCCAGGTTCCGCTATTGGTTATTGACCGGAGACGTGTCCCGGTCATGTCTACATTGTTCTCGAACCCGTAGGGTCCGCACGCTTAAGGTTTCGATGACAGTTATATTATGAGTTTATGAGTTTTGATGTACCGAAGGAGTTCGGAGTCCCGGATGAGATCGGGGACATGACGAGGAGTCTCGAAATAGTCTAGACGTAAAGATCGATATATTGGACGACTATATTCGGACATCGGAAAGGTTTTGAGTGTTTCGGGTATCTTCGGGAGTACCGGGGAGTTACGGGAATACGGGGGAAGAAGTATATGGGCCTTATTGGGCTTTAGGGGAGAGGGAGAGGCAGGCCGCGCCCCCCCCATTGACTAGTCCGAATTGGACTAGGGGGAGGGGCGGCGCCCCCTCCTTCCTTCTCTTCCCTCTTCCCCTTCCTTGTCTCCTACTCCTAATACTTGGAAGGACTCCTAGTTGGACTAGGAAAAGGGGAATCCTACTCCCGGTGGGAGTAGGACTCCCCTAGGGCGCGCCATAGAGAAGGCCGGCCCTCCCCTCCTCCACTCCTTTATATACGGGGGCAGGGGGCACCCCATAGACACACAAGTTGATCCTCGTGATCATTCCTTAGCCGTGTGCGGTGCCCCCCTCCACGATATTACACCTCGGTCATATTGTAGCGGTGCTTACGCGAAGCCCTGCGATAGTTGAACATCAAGATCGTCACCACGCCGTCGTGCTGACGGAACTCCCCCCGAAGCTTTGCTGGATCGGAGCCTGGGGTGCGTCATCGAGTTGAACGTGTGCAGAACTCGGAGGTGCCGTCCGTTTGGTGCTTGGATCGGTCAGATCGGGAAGACGTATGACTACTTCCTCTACGTTGTGTCAACGCTTCCGCTTCGGTCTACGAGGGTACGTAGACAACACTCTCCCCTCTCGTTGCTATGCATCACCATGATCTTGCGTGTGCGTAGGATTTTTTTTGAAATTACTACGTTCCCCAACAGTGGCATCCGAGCCTAGGTTTTATGGTTTGATGTTATATGCATGAGTAGAGCACGAGTAGAACACAAGTGAGTTGTGGGCGATATAAGTCATACTGCTTACCAGCATGTCATACTTTGGTTCGGCGGTATTGTTGGATGAAGCGGCCCGGACCGACATTACGCGTACGCTTATGCGAGACTGGTTTTAGCGCCGTGCTATGCACACAGGTGACTAGCGGGTGTCAGTTTCTCCAACTTTAGTTGAATTGAGTGTGGCTACGCCCGGTCCTTGCGAAGGTTAAAACAACACCACCTTGACAAACTATCGTTGTGGTTTTGATGCGTAGGTAAGAACGGTTCTTGCTCAGCCCGTAGCAGCCACGTAAAACTTGCAACAACAAAGTAAAGGACGTCTAACTTGTTTTTGCAGGGCATGTTGTGATGTGATATGGTCAAGACGTGATGAGATATAAGTTGTTGTATAAGATGATCATGTTTTGTTGAAGTTATCGGCAACTGGCAAAAGCCTTATGATTGTCTCTCTATTGCATAAGATGCAAGCGCCAAATAATTGCTTTACTTTATCGCTATGCGATAGCAATAGTTGCAAGAGCAATTGTTGGCGAGACGACCATGTGACGATACATTGATATAGATCAAGATGATGGAGATCATGGTGTCATGCCGGTGACGATGGAGATCATGACAATGCTTTGGAGATGGAGATCAAAGGCACAAGATGATGATGGCCATATCATGTCACATATTATGATTGCATGTGATGTTTATCTTTTATACATCTTATTTTGCTTGGTTCGACGGTAGCTTTATAAGATGATCTCTCACTAAATTATCATAGTAAAAGTGTTCTCCCTGAGTATGCACCGTTGCGAAAGTTCTTCGTGCTGAGACACCACGTGATGATCGGGTGTGATAGGCTCTATGTTCAAATACAACGGGTGCAAAACAGTTGCACACGCGGAATACTCAGGTTTAACTTGACGAGCCTAGCATATAACAGATATGGCCTCGGAACACGGAGACCGAAAGGTCGAACGTGAATCATATAGTAGATATGATCAACATAATGATGTTCACCATTGAAACTACTCCATCTCACGTGATGATCAGACATGGTTTAGTTGATTTGGATCACGTGATCACTTAGAGGATTAGAGGGATGTCTTTCTAAGTGGGAGTTCTTAAGTAATATGATTAATTGAACTTTAATTTATCATGAACTTAGTCCTGGTAGTATTAGCATATCTATGTTGTAGATCAATAGCTCGCATTGTTGCTTTCATATGTTTATTTTGATATGTTCCTAGAGAAAATTGTGTTGAAAGATGTTAGTAGCAATGATGCGGATTGGATCCGTGATCTGAGGTTTATCCTCATTGCTGCACAGAAGAATTATGTCCTTGATGCACCGCTAGGTGACAGACCTATTGCAGGAGCAGATGCAGACGTTATGAATGTTTGGCTAGCTCAATATGATGACTACTTGATAGATTAAGTGCACCATGCTTAACAGCTTAGAATCGGGACTTCAAAGACGTTTTGAACGTCATGGACCATATGAGATGTTCTAGGAGTTGAAGTTAATATTTCAAGCAAATACCCGAGTTGAGAGATATGAAGTCTCCAACAAGTTCTATAGCTAAAAGATGGAGGAGAATCGCTCAACTAGTGAGCATGTGCTCAGATTGTCTGGGTAGTACAATCGCTTGAATCAAGTGGGAGTTAATCTTCCAGATAAAATAGTGATTGACAGAATTATCTAGTCACCATCACCAAGTTAGTGGAACGTCGTGATGAACTATAATATGCAAGGGATAACGGAAACAATTCCCAAACTCTTCGTGATGCTGAAATCGACGAAGGTAGAAATCAAGAAAAACATCAAGTGTTGATGGTTGACGAGACCACTAGTTTCAAGAAAAGGGCAAAGGGAAGGAGAGGAACTTCAAGAAGAACGGCAAGTGAGTTGCTGCTCAAGTGAAGAAGCTCAAGTCTGGTCCTAAGCCTGAGACTAAGTGCTTCTACTGCAAAGGGACTAGTCACTAGAAGAGGAACTACCCAAGTATTTGGCGGATAAGAAAAGATGGCAAAGTAAACAAAGGTATATTTGATATACATGTTATTGATGTGTAGTTTACTAGTGTTCATAGCAACCCCTCAATATTTGGTACTAGTTCAGTTGCTAAGATTAGTAACTTGAATCGGGAGTTGCAGAATGAACAGAGACTAGTTAAGGGTGAAGTGACGATGTGTGTTGGAAATGGTTCCAAGATTGATATGATCATCATCGCACACTCCCTATACTTTCGGGATTAGTGTTGAACCTAAATAAGTGTTATTTGGTGTTTGCATAGAGCATGAATATGATTTGATCATGTTTATTGTAATACGATTATTCATTTAAGTAAGAGAATAAATTGTTGTTCTGTTTACATGAATAAAACCTTATATGGTTACACACCCAATGAAAATGGTTCATTGGATCTCGATCGTAGTGACACATATTCATAATATTGAAACCAGAAGATGCAAAGTTAATAATGATAGTGCAACTCATTTGTGGCACTACCGTTTAGGTCATATTGGTGTAAAGCGCATGAAGAAAGTCCATGCTGATGGGATTTTGGAATCACTTGATTATGAATCACTTGATGCTTGCGAACCATGCCTTATGGGCAAGATGACTAAAACTCCATTCTCCGGAACAATGGAGCGAGCAACTGACTTATTGGAAATAATACATACTGATGTATGCGGTCCGATGAGTGTTAAGGCTCGCGGCGGGTATCATTATTTTCTAACTTCACAGATGATTTGAGCATATATGGGTATATGTACTTGATGAAACATAAGTCTGAAACATTTGAAAAGTTCAAAGAATTTCAGAGTGAAGTGGAAAATCATCGGGACAAGAAAATAAAGTTTCTACGATCTGATCGCGGAGACGAATATTTGAGTTACAAGTTTGGTCTTCAATTAAAACAATGTGAAATAGTTTCACTACTCACGCCACGAGGAACACCACAGTGTAATGGTGTGTCCGAACATCGTAACCGTACTTTATTAGATATGGTGCAATCTATGATGTTTCTTACCGATTTACCACTATTGTTTTGGGGTTATGCATTAAAGACAGCTGCATTCACGTTAAAAAAAGGGCACCATCTAAGTCCATTGAGACGACACAATCTGAACTGTGGTTTGGCAAGAAACCAAAGTTGTCGTTTCTTAAAGTTTGGGGTTGCGATGCTTATGTGAAAAAGTTTCATCCTGATAAGCTCATACCCAAATCGGAGAAGTGCGTCTTCATAGGATACCCAAAATGTTGGGTACACCTTCTATCACAGATCCAAAGGCAAGACATTCGTTTCCAAGAATGGATCCTTTCTAGAGAAGGGAGTTTCTCTCGAAAGAAGTGAGTGGGAGGAAAGTAGAAAACTTGATAAGGTAATTGTACCATCTCCCTTATTGGAAAGTAGTTCATCACAGAAATCTGTTCTTGTGACTACTACACCAATTAGTGAGGAAGATAATGATGATGATCATGTAACTTCAGATCAAGTTACTACCGAACCCCGTAGGTCAACCAGAGTGAGATGCGCACCAGAGTGGTACGGTAATCCTATTCTGGAGGTCATGTTACTTGACCATGACGAACCTACGAACTATGAGGAAGCGATGATGAGCCCAGATTCCGCGAAATGGTTTGAGGCCATGAAATCTGAGATGAGATCCATGTATGAGAACAAAGTATGGAATTTGATTGACTTGTCCAATGATCGGCGAGCCATTGAGATTAAATGGATCTTCAAGAGGAAGACGAACGCTGATAGTAGTGTTACTATCTACAAAGCTATAATTGTCGCAAAAGGTTTTCGACAAGTTCAAGGTGTTGACTATGATGAGAGTTTCTCACTCGTATCTATGCTTAAGTCTGTCCGAATCATGTTAGCAATTGCTGCATTTTATGAAATCTGGCAAATGGATAAACAAAACTGCATTCCTTAATGGATTTATTAAAAGAAGAGTTGTATATGATGCAACCAGAAGGTTTTGTCAATCCTAAAGGTGCTAACAAAATATGAAAGCTCCAGCGATCCATCTATGGACTGGTGCAAGCATCTCGGAGTTGGAATATACGCTTTGATATGTTGATCAAAGCATATAGTTTTATACAGACTTGCGGTGAAGCCTGTATTTACAAGAAAGTGAGTGGGAGCACTACAACATCTCTGATAAGTATATGTGAATGACATATTGTTGATTGGAAATAATGTAGAATTATTCTGCAAAGCATAAAGGAGTGTTTGAAAGGAGTTTTTCAAAGAAAAACCTCGATGAAGCTGCTTACACATTGAGCATCAAGATCTATAGAGATAGATCAAGACGCTTGATAAGTTTTTTCAATGAATACATACCTTGACAAGATTTTGAAGTAGTTCAAAATGGAACAGTCAAAGAAAGAGTTCTTGCCGGTGTTACAAGGTGTGAAATTGAGTAAGACTCAAAACTCGACCACGGCAGAAGATAGAAAGAGAATGAAAGTCATTCCCTATGCCTTGGCCATAGGTTCTATAAAGTATGGCATGCTGTGTACCAGATCTATTGTATACCCCACACTGATTTTGGCAAGAGAGTACAATAGTGATCTAGGAGTAGATCACTGGACAGCGGTCAAAATTATCCTTAGTGGAATAAGGATATGTTTCTCGATAATGGAGGTGACAAAAGGTTCGTCGTAAAGGGTTACGTCGATGCAAGTTTTGACACTGATCTAGATGACTCTATGTCTCAATCTGGATACATATTGAAAGTGGGAGCAATTAGCTAGAGTAGCTCCGTGCATAGCATTGTTGACATAGAAATTTGCAAAATACATACGGATCTGAATGTGGCAGACCCGTTGACTAAACTTCTCTCACAAACAAAACATGATCACACCTTAGTACTCTTTGGGTGTTAATCACATAGCGATGTGAACTAGATTATTGACTCTAGTAGACCCTTTTGGGTGTTGGTCACATGGTGATGTGAACTATTGGTGTTAAATCACATGGCGATGTGAACTAGATTATTGACTCTAGTGCAAGTGGGAGACTGAAGGAAATATGCCCTAGAGGCAATAATAAAGTTATTATTTATTTCCTTATTTCATGATAAATGTTTATTATTCATGCTAGAATTGTATTAACCGGAAACATAATACATGTGTGAATACATAGACAAACAGAGTGTCACTAGTATGCCTCTACTTGACTAGCTCGTTGATCGAAGATGGTTAAGTTTCCTAGCCATAGACATGAGTTGTCATTTGATTAACGGGATCACATCATTAGGAGAATGATGTGATTGACATGACCCATTCTGTTAGCTTAGCACTCGATCGTTTAAGTATGTTGCTATTGCTTTCTTCATGACTTATACATGTTCCTATGACTATGAGATTATGCAACTCCCGTTTACCGGAGGAACACTTTTTGTGCTACCAAACGTCACAACGTAACTGGGTGATTATAAAGGTGCTCTACAGGTGTCTCCGAAGGTAGTTGTTGGGTTGGCGTATTTCGAGATTAGGATTTGTCACTCCGAATGTCGGAGAGGTATCTCTGGGCCCTCTCGGTAATGCACATCACTTAAGCATTGCAACTAATGAGTTAGTTGCGGGATGATGTATTACAGAACGAGTAAAGAGACTTGCCGGTAACGAGATTGAACTAGGTATTGAGATACCGACGATCGAATCTCGGGCAAGTAACATACAAATGACAAAGGGAACAACGTATGTTGTTATGCGGTCTGACCGATAAAGATCTTCGTAGAATATGTGGGAGCCAATATGAGCATCCAGGTTCCGCTATTGGTTATTGACCGGAGACGTGTCCCGGTCATGTCTACATTGTTCTCGAACCCGTAGGGTCCGCACGCTTAAGGTTTCGATGACAGTTATATTATGAGTTTATGAGTTTTGATGTACCGAAGGAGTTCGGAGTCCCGGATGAGATCGGGGACATGACGAGGAGTCTCGAAATGGTCTAGACGTAAAGATCGATATATTGGACGACTATATTCGGACATCGGAAAGGTTCTGAGTGTTTCGGGTATTTTCGGGAGTACCGGAGAGTTACGGGAATACGGGGGAAGAAGTATATGGGCCTTATTGGGCTTTAGGGGAGAGGGAGAGGCAGGCCGCGCGCCCCCCCCATTGACTAGTCCGAATTGGACTAGGGGGAGGGGCGCCGCCCCCTCCTTCCTTCTCTTCCCTCTTCCCCTTCCTTGTCTCGTACTCCTAATACTTGGAAGGACTCCTAGTTGGACTAGGAAAAGGAGAATCCTACTCCCGGTGGGAGTAGGACTCCCCTAGGGCACTCCATAGAGAGGGCCGGCCCTCCCCTCCTCCACTCCTTTATATACGGGGGCAGGGGCACCCCATAGACACACAAGTTGATCCTCGTGATCATTTCTTAGCGGTGTGCGGTGCCCCCCTCCACGATATTACACCTCGGTCATATTGTAGCGGTGCTTAGGCGAAGCCCTGCGATAGTTGAACATCAAGATCGTCACCACGCCGTCGTGCTGACGGAACTCCCCCCGAAGCTTTGCTGGATCGGAGCCGGGGGTGCGTCATCGAGCTGAACGTGTGCAGAACTCGGAGGTGCCGTCCGTTCGGTGCTTGGATCGGTCGGATCGGGAAGACGTACGACTACTTCCTCTACGTTGTGTCAATGCTTCCGCTTCGGTCTACGAGGGTACGTAGACAACACTCTCCCCTCTCGTTGCTATGCATCACCATGATCTTGCGTGTGCGTAGGAAATTTTTTGAAATTACTACGTTCCCCAACAGTATTACGGAACGAGTAAAGAGACTTGCCGGCAACGAGATTGAACTAGGTATTGGATACCGACGATCGAATCTCGGGCAAGTAACATACCGATGACAAAGGGAACAACGCATGTTGTTATGCGGTTTGACCGATAAAGATCTTCGTAGAATATGTAGGAGCCAATATGGGCATCCAGGTCCCGCTATTGGTTATTGACCAGAGAGGTCATGTCTACATTGTTCTCGAACCATAGGGTCCGCACGCTTAACGTTACGATGACATTTATTATGAGTTTATACATTTTGATGTACCGAAGGTAGTTCGGAGTCCCGGATGTGATCACGGACATGACGAGGAGTCTCGAAATGGTTGAGACATAAAGATCGATATATTGGAAGCCTATATTTGGACATCGGAATCGTTCCGGGTGAAATCGGCATTTTATTGGAGTACCGAGGGGTTACCGGAACCCCCGGGGGGTTAATGGGCCTTCATGGGCCATAAGGGAGAAGAGAGGGGCCGGCCAGGGCAGGCCGCGCGCCCCCTCCCCCCTAGTCCGAATAGGACAAGGAAGGGGGGCAGCGCCCCCCTTTTTCTCTTCTCCCTCCCCCTTTCCTTCTCCAACAAGGCAAGAGAGGGGGGAGTCCTACTCCCGGTGGGAGTAGGACTCCTCCAGGCGCACCCCATGGGGGCCGGCCGCACCTCCCCCTCCCTCCTTTATACGGGGGCTGGGGGGCACCCTAGAACAGACAAGTTGATCTTCGTGATCGTTCCTCAGCCGTGTGCGGTGCCCCCTCCACCATATTCCACCTCGGTCATATCGTTGCGGTGCTTAGGCGAAGCCCTGCGTCGGTAGAACATCATCATCATCATCACGCCGTCGTGCTGACGAAACTCATCCCCGAAGCTTTGCTGGATCGGAGCCCGGGGAGCGTCATCGAGCTGAACGTGTGCTAAGAACTCGGAGGTGCCGGAGTAACGGTGCTTGGATCGGTTGGACTGGGAAGACGTACGACTACTTCCTCTACGTTGCGTCAACGCTTCCGCTTCGGTCTACGAGGGTACGTAGACAACACTCTCCCCTCTCGTTGCTATGCATCACCATGATCTTGCGTGTGCGTAGGAATTTTTTTGAAATTACTACGTTCTCCAACAGTGGCATCCGAGCCTAGGTTTTTATGGTTTGATGTTATATGCAGGAGTAGAACATAAATGAGTTGTGGGCGATATAAGTCATACTGCCTACCAGCATGTCATACTTTGGTTCGGCGGTATTGTTGGATGAAGCGGCCCGGACTGACATTACGCGTACGCTTACGCGAGACTGGTTCTACCACCGTGCTTTGCACACAAGTGGCTGGCGGGTGTCAGTTTCTCCAACTTTAGTTGAACCGAGTGTGGCTACGCCCGGTCCTTGCGAAGGTTAAAACGGCATCAACTTGACAAACTATCGTTGTGGTTTTGATGCGTAGGTGAGACTGGTTCTTGCTTAAGCCCGTAGCAGCCACGTAAAACTTGCAACAAACAAAGTAGAGGACGTCTAACTTATTTTTGCAGGGCATGTTGTGATGTGATATGGTCAAGGCATGATGCTAAATTTTATTGTATGAGATGATCATGTTTTGTAATTGAGTTATCGGCAACTGGCAAGAGCCATATGGTTGTCGCTTTATTGTATGCAATGCAATCGCCCTGTAATGTTTTACTTTATCACTAAGCGGTAGCGATAGTCGTAGAAGCATAAGATTGGAGAGACGACAACGATGCTACGATGGAGATCAAGGTGTCGCGCCGGTGACGATGGTGATCATGACGGTGCTTCGAAGATGGAGATCACAAGCACAAGATGATGATGGCCATATCATATCACTTATATTGATTGCATGTGATATTTATCTTTTATGCATCTTATCTTGCTTTGATTGACGGTAGAATTCTAAGATGATCTCTCACTAATTATCAAGAAGTGTTCTCCCTGAGTATGCACCGTTGCGAAAGTTCTTCGTGCTGAGACACCACGTGATGATCGGGTGTGATAGGCTCTACGTTCAAATACAATGGGTGCAAAACAGTCGCACACGCGGAATACTCAGGTTATACTTGACGAGCCAAGCATATACAGATATGGCCTCGGAACACGGAGACCGAAAGGTCGAGCGTGAATCATATAGTAGATATGATCAACATAGTGATGTTCACCATTGAAACTACTCCATCTCACGTGATGATCGGACATGGTTTAGTTGATATGGATCACGTGATCACTTAGAGGATTAGAGGGATGTCTATCTAAGTGGAAGTTCTTAAGTAATATGATTAATTGAACTTTAATTTATCATGAACTTAGTCCTGGTAGTATTAGCATATCTATGTTGTAGATCAATAGCTCGTGTTGTTGCTTTCATATGTTAATTTTGATATGTTCCTAAAGAAAATTGTGTTGAAAGATGTTAGTAGCAATGATGCGGATTGGATCCGTGATCTGAGGTTTATCCTCATTGCTGCACAGAAGAATTATGTCCTTGATGCACCGCTAGGTGACAGACCTATTGCAGGAGCAGATGCAGACGTTATGAACGTTTGGCTAGCTCAATATGATGACTACTTAATAGTTTAAGTGCACCATGCTTAACAGCTTAGAATTGGGACTTCAAAGACGTTTTGAACGTCATGGAGCATATGAGATGTTCTAGGAGTTGAAGTTAATATTTCAAGCAAATACCCGAGTTGAGAGATATGAAGTCTCTAACAAGTTCTATAGCTAAAAGATGGAGGAGAATCGCTCAACTAGTGAGCATGTGCTCAGATTGTCTGGGTACTACAATCGCTTGAATCAAGTGGGAGTTAATCTTCCAGATAAAATAGTGATTGACAGAATTCTCTAGTCACCATCACCAAGTTAGTAGAACTTCGTGATGAACTATAATATGCAAGGGATAACGGAAACAATTCCCAAGCTCTTCGTGATGCTGAAATCGACGAAGGTAGAAATCAAGAAAAACATCAAGTGTTGATGGTTAACAAGACCACTAGTTTCAAGAAAAGGGCAAAGGGAAGAAGGGGAACTTCAAGAAGAACAACAAGCAAGTTGCTGCTCAAGTGAAGAAGCCCAAGTCTGGACCTAAGCCTGAGACTGAGTGCTTCTACTACGAAGGGACTGGTCACTAGAAGCGGAACTACCCCAAGTAATTGGTGGATAAGAAGGATGGCAAAGTGAACAAAGGTATATTGGATATACATGTTATTGATGTGTACTTTACTAGTGTTTATAGCAACCCCTCGGTATTTGATACTGGTTCAGTTGCTAAGAGTAGTAACTCGAAACAGGAGTTGCAGAATAAACAGAGACTAGTTAAGGGTGAAGTGACGATGAGAGTTGGAAGTGGTTCCAAGATTGATATGATCATCATCGTACACTCCCTATACTTTCGAGATTAGTGTTGAGCCTAAATAAGTGTTGTTTGGTGTTTACGTTGAGCATGAATATGATTTGATCATGTTTATTGCAATACGGTTATTCATTTAAGTAAGAGAATAAATTATAGTTCTATTTACATGAATAAAACCTTATATGGTTACACACCCAATGAAAATGGTTCATTGGATCTCGATCGTAGTGATACACATATTCATAATATTGAAGCCAAAAGATGCAAAGTTAATAATGATAGTGCAACTTATTTGTGGCACTGCCGTTTAAGTCATATTGGTGTAAAGCGCATGAAGAAAATCCATGCTGATGGGATTTTGGAATCACTTGGTTATGAATCACTTGATGCTTGCGAACCATGTCTCTTGGGCAAGATGACTAAAACGCCGTTCTCCGGAACAATGGAGCAAGCAACAGATTTGTTGGAAATCATACATACTGATGTATGTGGTCCGATGAATATTAAAGCTCGCGACAAGTATCATTATTTTCTAATCTTCACAGATGATTTAACAATATATGAGAATATCTACTTAATGAAATAAGAAGTCTGAAACATTTGAAAAGTTCATATAATTTCAGAGTGAAGAGGAAAATCATCGTAACAAGAAAATAAAGTTTCTACGATCTGATCGTGGAGAAGAGTATTTGAGTTACGAGTTTGGCCTTCAATTAAAACAATGTGGAATAGTTCCACAAACTCATGCCACCTGGAACACCACAGCATAATGGTGTGTCCGAACGTCATAACCATACTTTATTGGATATAGTGCAATCTATGATGTTTCTTACCGATTTACCACTATCGTTTTGGGGTTATGCATTAGAGACAGCTGCATTCACGTTAAAAAGGGCATCATCTAAATCCGTTGAGACGACACAATCTGAACTGTGGTTTGGCAAGAAACCAAAGTTGTCGTTTCTTAAAGTTTGGGGTTGTGATGCTTATATGAAAAACTTTTTCATCCTGATAAGCTCAAACCCAAATCGGAGAAGTGCGTCTTCATAGGATACCCAAAAGGAAATGTTGGGTACACCTTCTATCACAGATCCGAAGGCATGATATTTGTTGGTGAGAATGGATCCTTTCCAGAGAAGGAGTTTCTCTTGAAAGAAGTGAGTGGGAGGAAAGTAGAAAACTTGATAAGGTAATTGTACCTTCTCCCTTATTGGAAAGTAGTTCATCACAGAAATCTGTTCCTGTGACTACTACACCAATTAGTGAGGAAGCTAATGATGATGATCATATAACTTCAGATCAAGTTACTACCGAATCTCGTAGGTAAACCAGAGTGAGATCCGCACCAGAGTGGTACGGTAATCCTGTTCTGGAAGTCATGTTACTAGACCATGACGAACTTGCGAACTATGAGGAAGCGATGATGAGCCCAGATTCCGCGAAATGGTTTGAGGCCATGAAATCTGAGATATGATCCATGTATGAGAACAAAGTATGGACTTTGATGGATTTGCCCGATGATCGGCAAACCATAAAAATAAATGGATCTTCAAGAGGAAGACGGACGCTGATAGTAGTGTTACTATCTACAAAGCTAGAATTGTCGCAAAAGGTTTTCAACAAGTTCAAGGTGTTGACTACGATGAGAGTTTCTCACTCGTATCTATGCTTAAGTCTGTCCGAATCATGTTAGCAATTGCCGCATTTTATGAAATCTGGCAAATGGATAAACAAAACTGCATTCCTCAATGGATTTATTAAAGAAGAGTTGTATATGATGCAAATAGAAGGTTTTGTCGATCCTAAAGGTGTTAACAAAATATGCAGGCTCCAGCGATCCATCTATGGACTGGTGCAAGCATCTCGGAGTTGGAATATACGCTTTGATAAGTTGATCAAAGCATATAGTTTTATACAGACTTGCGGTGAAGCCTGTATTTACAAGAAAGTGAGTGGGAGCACTACAGCATTTCTGATAAGTATATGTAAATGACATATTGTTGATCGGAAATAATGTAGAATTATTCTGCAAAGCATAAAGGAGTATTTGAAAAGAGTTTTTCGAAGAAGGACCTCGGTAAAGCTGCTTACATATTGAGTATCAAGATCTATAGAGATAGATCAAAACGCTTGATAAGTTTTTTCAATGAGTACATACCTTGACAAGATTTTGAAGTAGTTCAAAATGGAACAGTCAAAGAAAGAGTTCTTGCCTGTGTTACAAGGTGTGAAATTGAGTAAGACTCAAAGCCCGACCACGGCAGATGATAGAAAGAGAATGAAAGTCATTCCCTATGCCTCACCCATAGATTCTATAAAGTATGTCATGCTATGTACCAGATCTATTGTATACCCTACACTGTGTTAAGCAAGGGAGTACAATAGTGATCTAGGAAGTAGATCACTGGACATCGGTCAAAATTATCCTTAGTGAAATAAGGATATGTTTCTCGATTATGGACGTGACAAAAAGGTTCATCATAAAAGGTTACGTCGATGCAAGTTTTGACACTAATCTAGATGACTCTAAGTCTCAATCTAGATACATATTGAAAGTGGGAGCAATTAGCTAAAGTAGCTTCGTGCAGAGCATTGTAGACATAGAAATTTGCAAAATACATACGGATCTGAATTTTGGCAGACCTGTTGACTAAGCTTCTCTCACAAGCAAAACATGATCACACTTTAGTACTCTTTGGGTGTTAATCACATAGAGATGTGAACTAGATTACTGACTCTAGTAAACCCTTTGAGTGTTGGTCACATGATGATATGAACTATGGGTGTTAATCACATGATGATGTGAACTATTGATGTTAAATCACATGATGATGTGATCTAGATTATTGACTCTAGTGCAAGTGGGAGACTGAAGGAAATATGCCCTAGAGGCAATATTAAAGTTATTATTTATTTCCTTATTTCATGATAAATGTTTCTTATTCATGCTAGAATTGTATTAACCGGAAACATAATACATGTGTGAATACATAGACAAACAGAGTGTCACTAGTATGCCTCTACTTGACTAGCTCGTTAATCAAAGATGGTTATGTTTTCTGACCATAGACAAAGAGTTGTTATTTGATTAACGGGATCACATCATTAGTTGAATGATCTGATTGACATGACCCATTTCATTAGCTTAGCACCCGATCGTTTAGTATGTTGCTATTGCTTTCTTCATGACTTATACATGTTCCTATGACTATGAGATTATGCAACTCCCGTTTACCGGAGGAACACTTTGTGTGCTACCAAACGTCACAACGTAACTGGGTGATTATAAAGGTGCTCTACAGGTGTCTCCAAAGGTACTTGTTGGGTTGGTGTATTTCGAGATTAGGATTTGTCACTCCGATAGTCGGAGAGGTATCTCTGGGCCCTCTCGGTAATGCACATCACATAAGCCTTGCAAGCATTACAACTAATATGTTAGTTGTGAGATGATGTATTACGGAACGAGTAAAGAGACTTGCCGGCAACGAGATTGAACTAGGTATTGGATACCGACGATCGAATCTCGGGCAAGTAACATACCGATGACAAAGGGAACAACGTATGTTGTTATGCGGTCTGACCGATAAAGATCTGCGTAGAATATGTAGGAGCTAATATGGGCATCCAGGTCCCGCTATTGGTTATTGACCGGAGACGTGTCTCGGTCATGTCTACATTGTTGTCGAACCTTAGGGTCCGCACGCTTAACGTTACGATGACATTTATTATGAGTTTATACATTTTGATGTACCGAAGGTAGTTCGGAGTCCCGGATGTGATCCCGGACATGACGAGGAGTCTCGAAATGGTCGAGACATAAAGATCGATATATTGGAAGCCTATATTTGGACATCGGAATCGTTCCGGGTGAAATCGGCATTTTATTGGAGTACCGAGGGGTTACCGGAACCCCCCGGGGGGTTAATGGGCCTTCATGGGCCATAAGGGAGAAGAGAGGGGCCGGCCAGGGCAGGCCGCGCGCCCCCTCCCCCTTAGTCCGAATAAGACAAGGAAGGGGGGGGCGGCGCCCCCTTTTTCTCTTCTCCCTCCCCCTTTCCTTCTCCAACAAGGCAAGAGAGGGGGGAGTCGTACTCCCGGTGGGAGTAGGACTCCTCCAGGCGCACCCCATGGGGGCCGGCCGCACCTCCCCCTCCCTCCTTTATATACGGGGGCAGGGGGCACCCTAGAACAGACAAGTTGATCTTCGTGATCGTTCCTCAGCCGTGTGCGGTGCCCCCCTCCACCATATTCCACCTCGGTCATATCGTTGCGGTGCTTAGGCGAAGCCCTGCGTCGGTAGAACATCATCATCGTCATCACGCCGTCGTGCTGACGAAACTCATCCCCGAACTTTGCTGGATCGGAGCCCGGGGAGCGTCATCGAGCTGAACGTGTGCTAAGAACTCGGAGGTGCTGGAGTAACGGTGCTTGGATCGGTTGGACCGGGAAGACGTACGACTAATTCCTCTATGTTGCGTCAACGCTTCCGCTTCGGTCTACGAGGGTACGTAGACAACACTCTCCCCTCTCGTTGCTATGCATCACCATGATCTTGCGTGTGCGTAGGATTTTTTTTGAAATTACTACGTTCTCCAACACGACAACCATAGGGACGATCAGTGATCTCCCATGTCCCATTAGCCAAGATGGAATCCATCTCACTACGGACCGCATCCTTCCAGTAGTCAGCATCCGGAGATGCATAAGCTTCTGAAATGGTACTGGGAGTATCATCATCCACGAGGTACATGAGGAAATCATCACCAAAGGACTTTGCAGTCCTCTGTCTCTTGCTCCTAACAGGAGCTTCCTCGTCATCCTCCGTGGAACTCTCATCACTTTTATGTTCATTGTATTCCATCGGAATAGCAGGTTCAGGAGTCTCATCAGATTCCAGTCTAGAAACGCTTTGCATATCTCTCATGGGGAAAATATCCTCAAAGAATGTATCATCCCTAGACTCTATAATTGTACCGACCTTCTGATCAGGTACCTCAGATTTCACCACTAGAAATCTCTAGCCAATGCTATGCTTGGCATAGCCAAGAAAAGCACAGTCCACGGTCTTTGGTCCCAACTTGCGCTTTTTGATTATCGGCACATTGACTTTCGCCAAACAGCCCCAAGTGCGCAAGTAAGAGAGTGTAGTTCTTTGCTTTTCCCATTGCTCATAGGGAATAGTCTCATTATCCTTTGTGGGAACTTTATTCAGGACATGACAAGATGTCAATACAGCCTCCCCCCACCATGCCTTGGATAAACCCGATGTATCTAACATGGCGTTAACCAAATCAGTTAGAGTACGGTTTTTCCGTTCAACAACCCCGTTTGACTGGGGTGAGTAGGGAGGCGCCCTCTCATGAATAATACCATGTTCCGCACAGAATAAATCAAACTCATTAGAAAAGTACTCTCCACCATGATCAGACTGGACTCGTTCTATTTTCTTCTCAAGTTGGTTCTCAACTTCAGCCTTGTAGACTTTAAAGTAGTGTAGAGCCTCATCCTTGGTATTTAACAAATACACATAGCAGAATCTAGTGGAATCATCAATCAGAGTCATAAAGTATTTCTTTCCACCTTTAGTCAACACACCATTCATCTCACAGAGATCTGAATGTATAAGCTCTAGAGGTGCCAGGTGTCTCTCCTTCGCAGGCTTGTGAGGCTTACGAGGTTGCTTAGCTTGCACACACGCATGGCACTTAGATCCTTTGGCTAAAGTGAAACTCAGGATTAAATCCATCTTAGCTAGCCGCGTCATACAACCGAAATTTATGTGACAAAGACGTGAATGCCAAACCTCAGATTCGTTCACATTAGAATGAATTTGGTTCACGACTTTATTACAGAAATCCTCCAAGGAAAGGCGGAACAAACCACCACAATCATATCCTTTTCCAACAAATAGTCCATACCGAGATACGACTACTTTGTTAGACTCAAATACTAACTTAAACCCTTATTTACATAGAAGGGAGCCACTAACGAGATTCTTCTTTATGGCGGGGACATGCTGCACGTTCTTCAGTTGCACGATCTTTCCCGAAGTAAACTTCAGATCTACCGTGCCAACACCATGAACAGAAGCATGCGAGCCATTCCCCATCAAGACGGAACAATCTCATGCGACCTGGTAGGAAGAAAACAAAGACACATCATCACACACATGAATATTGGCCCCAGTGTCAACCCATCAATCGATGGACTGAGAAACTGAAAGTATGGTAAACAGATTACCATACCCAGATGCCGCATCATTGTTGCTCAGAGTGACATTCACAGACTTGAAGTCCTGTGCTGGCTTCTTGTACTTGTTTGGGCACTTATTTGCCCAATATTCATCTGAACCACAAGTAAAGCAGCCATCTCTCTTTTTGTCTTTCTTCTTACCCTTCTTCTTAAAGGTAGTATTCTGCTGGACAGAGTTCTTTCCCTTGAACTTGTGGAAGTTCTTCTGCACCACATTGGCACTAGAAGAACCCTCTGCCCCTTTCACATGTGAGTCCTTTGCTCTCGAGTTCTGCTCAACACTGAGATGACCGATGACATCCTCAACAGAGAATTCACGTCTCAAGTGCTTGAGAGAAGTAGCAAAGTTCCTCCAACTAGGAGGGAGTTTTGCAATAATGCAACCCGCGACAAACTTGTCCGGTAACTCACACTTCAGGAGCTCCAACTCCTTGGCAATGCACTGTATCTCATGAGCCTGGTCCAATACAGAACGATTATCAACCATCCTGTAATCATGGAACTGCTCCATGGCATACAACTCACTGCCAGCATCAGTTGCGCCGAATTTGACTTCGAGCGCATCCCACAAGTTTTTGACAACCCCCATATGAATATAGGCGTCAACCAACTTGTCTCCGATCACACTCAGAACTGCACCCAGAAAGATTGTGGTTGCCTCCCTAAACGTCTTCTCCTGTTCATGAGCAATCGTTTCTGTGAGAGGGACACACCACCAACCCAGAACACATTCATCGCTGTGAGCCACAAGGTGGTCCTAGTTTGCCAACGCTTAAAATGCGTCCCGGTAAACTTTTCCGGTTTCAGAGTAGCAGCAAAGCCTTGAATCGAAAAGTGCCTAAAATAAGATTTTTGGATTGTTGGAAATATTAGCACTTTTCTGATTAGATTTATCCACGAGTAAAACAGTAAGCATGGCATAAAAGGTATGCATCTCATAGCAATACATAAGCATACTAGCACGTACAGAACATAGAATCGAACCTTCTATGAGCAGCACATATACGGCTAGCATAAGTACGAGTAAACGAGGGATGAACAGATCATACCCTCCGGTTGGCCAAGCCAACGCGGCGGCGGCAGCAGCAACCTTGGCGTCGTCCGTGGCCTTCTTCTTAGCAGCGGCGTCATCGGCCATGGTGTCGATGTAGAGGAAGTAGTGGAAGCAGAGGCGAACGGAGTTGGGGATGAATCGGGAGCAGTCGCGTCGAGACGCTCCCCAAAAACCTTATTGCCGTTCTCCCGGGCAAGATCTCGAACGACAGGGTTCCGGAGGCACCTGCTCTCCCGACCAGCCGTGCACGCGGTCGTCGGGATGGGATCGCCGGAGGCAGCACAGAGTGAGAAACTGTAGATGACGGCTAGGTCACGCGAGAGGGAGTGAGTGAACCGAACTAGGTTACTTCACTGGCTAGAGCCTTCTTATATAGTCCGTAAGGAAGAAGGTCGTGGGCCTTGCGGAGGCCCACGACCGAGTCGGCCCACTCCTGGCAAGGGAGTCGTAGTTCCCGGCAAGGGTTCGACGAATCACGGCAACGAGGTCCCACGCCCACATGTTAGCGACTCGTTAATTAATCCCTGATTAATTAATTCATTACTGAGCGTCCAAAATAAGCTTCGGCTCGTTCCCGCAACCCGCGGCGCGCGCGCGTCGTGACGAGGCGGGCGGCGGAGGAGGAGGAGCGCGTGTGTACCACTCCTTTTCCGAAGCTTCCAATGGCAAGTGGTAGAGCAGCCCTTATAAAAGGGTCTCAACTCTCCTCAACTAGCAAGGTGAGACTAAACTTCCCACCACCTGCCATCTCATACATGGGCCTCAAGATTAACCAGGGATTAGTGTCTTATATGGGCCTAAGCCCATCCATAATCCAACAACTCTCACCGCAGATTAATTGTGGCTTCTCCGCACTCCCCATTGGCATAACCAACAGAAGACAGTGAATATGACAGGGTGTGGGAACTCTAGATCTCCTGGGAGGGGTGGCGGCTCAAGATGCCAACGGGGACGAAATCCACCGGGTTTTGCTTGCCCAAACCCGTCCTTGTGAGAAAACCGCAAACCCATCCCCATCCCCGTGAATGGGGCCAGTTTTTTACCCGTCCCCTAAACCCGTCGGGTTTTCTGAACCCGCGGAGACCCGTCCCCGTGAGTAGTCAGTGAAAATAGCAACTTTTCAAAGAAAAACATGAGCATATTACAACAATAGCAGCAGCAAAAATCGACATATTTAAGCAACAAAACATGATGCTATGTATTTTAAAGGGCATGGCGGGTTTTGGGGCCCTGGGACTAGGCAACTGGGCCGGTCGTGTAACTGAGGCGGGTGCTGAGCTGGATCAGTGGAGTGGATGGATGGAAATCGGTGGATCATTGGATGCTAGGTATTTTGACAGGTATGGCGGATTTCAGGTTCGGGTACTGCTAAAACGGATTCGAACCCAACATGTCGGGTTTTATATTTTACCTAAGAGCAGCCCTACAGAGTTAGAAAGACATGCATCCCATGATCTAATAGAGTAAAACACCGTGGAGACCCGGTTTTCGAGGGCTCATTGCCATCTTGAGTGGCGGCTGCTATAGCGTACTCGTCGTGCAACGTCTTACTCAAATGGACCTTGCTTGAATGAACAGGCTAGCTAGCTAGAATCGCGAAACAGAAGCACAGAAAGTCAATATTAGCGGGTGATGGACGAAGTCGTAGCAATGCGAACCGAGAGCACTTGAGAAGATCAGAGACCGGTGAGCTGGCCACGGCAGAAGATACGCAATTCCACCTCGCAGATGCCATCGGGCGGTTATATATACGCGTCCGGATACAACCCTGCATGCCAAGACACCATAGGTGCACGCAGAGCAGCACGATCACGTCCAAGTGTAGCCAGGCTAGGCAACAAGATAAACAGTTCCAGCTCTAGACAGAAGGCGAGACCGCGAGAGTGACCGACCGCGCCATGGCCGATCTCCTGTACCAGTCCATCATACTCTCGGCCGTCGCGGTGGTGCTGCTCCAGGTCCTCAAGCTCTGCCTCCGGCCGAGGGCGAGGACGCCGCCGGGCCCATGGAGGCTGCCGGTCATCGGCAGCATGCACCACCTCCTGAACGTGCTCCCGCACCGCGCCCTCAGGGACCTCGCGCGCGTGCACGGCCCGCTCATGATGCTCCAGCTCGGGCAGACCCCTCTGGTGGTGGTGTCGTCGAGGGAGATGGCCCGCGAGGTGCTCAGGACGCACGACGCCAGCTTCGCCACCCGCCCCAAGCTGCTCGTCGGCGAGGTCGTCCTCTACAGCTACGCCGACATCCTCTTCTCGCCCTCCGGCACCTACTGGCGCAAGCTCCGGCAGCTCTGCGCCGCCGAGATACTCAGCCCGAGCCGCGTCCTCTCCTTCCGCCACATCAGGGAGCAAGAGGTACGTCACACGATCTTCACCAAATAATCGCATGCACATGCATGCACGCAGCACGCGCACCACTAGCTACGAATTATTTCCTCCATTTTACTCCCTATGTTTCTAAATATAATTTTTTTTAGAGATTTCAATATGAACCATATTACATAGCAATATGAGTGAATCTATAATCTAAAATACGTCTATATAGATACATATGTAGTCCGTACTAAAATCTCTAAAAACGCTTATATTTAGAAATAGGGGAGTAGAATATAAGGTGCATCAATTTTTATGAAAAATAAACATTCAATTTTTATGGAAAATAAACATTTATAAGTTTGGATTATGCAGAGTAAAATATCAATACCTAATAGAAAATATGCAAATATTTTTTTATGATGGATTAAAGTATACAAATTTGATATTGTATATATTGATATACTCCCTCTGTTCCTAAATGTAAGTCTTTTTAGAGATTCCAATAAATGACTACATACAAAATGAGTGAATCTACACTTTAAAATATGTCTACACACATCCAAATATTGTAGTCCATTTAAAATATCTAAAAAAACTTATATTTAGAAACGGAGGAAGTATATTTTTCTAAAAACTTTATCAAACAAGTACAAGTTTGACTTTTGAAAAAAAAAGCGCATACACCTTATATTATGGAACTGAGGGGTAGTTTTGATCTTGCTTTTCTGCCTGTTTTGTACGCACCCTGACTGCTATATGTATGTTTTAGCTCCGAAAAAAATTGCTTTGCATACCTAATATGGAATCCTTTGTGGAGCCTTTTCCCATGCAACAAAAAAGAAAAGCAAATTTAGAAGAGAAGGTTGAAACCATCTAACGGTTCTCTTTGGTGCAAATAATCTTATGATTAGGTCAAGAGAATATTTTCACCAGCACATGGCTTTAAGATTATTTTCACATGAGAAAACATTTAGAAGAAGTCTCTTTGCAGGTGTTGTTTTCATCAAGTTTGAGTTGCTTACAATGTGTGCCACGTGGTTCTTTGCAAGTGTTGTTAACCCGTATTGCATGGATTGTTTTTTGATAACATGTGTGAAAACTTACTAATAGGTTGATATATCTAATAAAATTAATTTGGTGTTGTAAACATTGACACACTTTTCAGTAGACTTCATCAAATTAAATTAAGTTTGACTTAGGATAAAACTAGGACTTTAATTAATTTGGATTGGAATATAGAAAATAGTACAGATCATGGTGCTAGATAGAAGATTAGACCATCTCCAACAGCCGCCCAACACGCAGCGCGCTAAAAACCAGTTTGCAGCGTGTCCATCGCCTGATTTGGCGCGGCGGGCAGCGCTGGCTCTAGCAGCCGCGGCAAAATGCAGCACGCACGTAGCTCCAGCAGCGTGCGCGCTCTCGCACAAACAACGTATGCGCTTCAAACACAAACAAAATAAATCAACAATAAATAGTTCAATTTCGTTATTACAACTCAAACAAATAGTTTATCGTTCAATACAACAAATAGTTCAACAATACAACATCAAATACACAGATCATGATGCTCTTTATCGGCCATTTCAAACCCATCACTCCTTAATTAGATCCTTCTGAAGATCATCATGCGCTACGGGACGTCGAATGGCATGATAGGAGGCAACAAAACGGGCCACCCTTTCAGACCTCCGCCGCACTCGCACGGGATATCCCAAGAGCTCATAGTGAGAGTAGTCTACATCTTGGCCACGCTCATTCTCGGTGATCATGTTGTGCATGATCACACAAGCGTGCATGATGTATCAAAGCATCTTTTGATCCCAAAATCTAGTCGGTCCTCTCACAATAGCAAATTGGGCTTGCAAAATTCCAAAAGCTCTCTCCACATCTTTTCTAGCCGCCGCGTGAGCATTGTGGAAATCAAGATTTTTCTTACCTTCTGGTTTTTTCAACGGCTTCACAAATGTTTGCCACTTTGGGTAGATGCCATCCGCAAGATAGTAGCCAAAGTTGTATGTACGGCCATTTGCTACAAATTGCACCGGTGGCAGTTCATCATTTGCAATCTTATTCATCAGTGGTGACCGGTTGACAACGTTGATGTCATTCAAAGATCCAGACATTCCAAAAAAAGCATGTCAAATCCAAATCTCTTGATCGGCCACCGCTTCAAGGATTATAGTGGAACCCTTTTTTTGGTCGTGGAATTGCCCATACCATGCCTTTGGACAATTCTTCCAACTCCAATGCATGCAATCTATTGAGCCAAGCTACCTGGGAAGCCGCGAGCTTTGTTCATCTCCAATAGCCTTGCGGCGTCTTCAGCATTGGGAGATCTCAAATACTCCTGACCAAACACTTGCACAATTCCGATTGCGAAGCGCTTGACACACATGATGGCTTGGCTCTCACACCCATGGCCAAGTGATCATCAACTAGATCAGCCGGGATACCGTACGCCAACATACGCAAAGCGACTGTCACCTTCTGAAAGGTGCTATGCCCGAGCTCTCCGGCGGCAATCCTCCTTTGCTGAAAAAACCGGTCATGGCTCGCTAGTTTCTCTGCAATGCGCCTGAACAACTCGGTGCTCATCCTAAACCGGCGACGAAAGTACGACCCCGGGTATGTGGGATTCTCCACAATAGTGACTCATCAATCTGTTGTGGGCATCGATCCTATCCCTTCAAATTTTCTGCCGACCCAAAACTGAACCACCGTCCTTCAGTTTTTCATTGATGTGCATAGCTAGGATCATTGCAAGATCCTCCTCCTCTTCCATATCAAATTCTTCTTCGAATGAATCATACGACGAACTTATGATGAATGTAATGATACTAATTTTGTATTGGGGATGCTGATATTTTTTTTCTTAAACTTGATCAAACATAGACATGTTGACCTTTTCTTTGAAGGAGACATGTTGACTTTTTAAAAACAAAATATACTCTGCTACCTGTTGTACATGTACAGGTGAGGAAACAGGTAGAAGACATCCATGCGGTCGGGCCATCGACGCCGGTGGACGTCACCGCGATTTTCTCCGGCCTAGCGATCAGCATCATCTCCCGCGCATCCTTTGGGAACAAGCAGAGGAACGCACGGGAGTTCCTGTCGGCGGTCAAGACCGGGGTCACGCTCGCCAGCGGCTTCAAGATCCCCGACCTCTTCCCGGCATGGCGGTCCGTGCTCGCCAGGGCCACCGGCATGCGCCGCGCCTTGGAGGACGTCCACGGGACGATCGACTCGAGCCTGGAGGAGGTCATAGAGGAGAGGAAAGGCGTCCGGCAGGACAAGGCCAGGTCCGGCGGCGCGCCGGCCGCCGTCGAGGAGAACCTCGTCGACGTGCTCATCGGCCTACAGGAGAAAGGCGGGCCCGGGTCGCACCACCTGAGCAGCAACAGCATCAAGGGCGTCATAGTCGACATGTTCGTGGCCGGAACCGGCACGATATCGTCGTCGCTGGACTGGGGCATGGCGGAGCTGATGCGGAGCCCGAGGGTGATGGGCAAGCTGCAGCACGAGCTCCGGGAGGCGTTCCGCGGCAGGGCGGCCATCAGCGAGCGCGACATCGAGGCGGGCAGCCTCCCCTACCTGAAGCTCGTCATCAAAGAGAACCTTCGGCTGCACCCGCCGGCGCCGCTCCTGGTCCCGCGGGAGAGCATCCACGCGTGCGAGCTCGGCGGGTACGTCATTCGGGCCGGCTCGCGCGTCGTCGTGAACGCGTGGGCGATCGGGAGGGATCCGAGGTACTGGGGGGAGGACGCCGAGGAGTTCAGGCCCGAGCGGTTTGCGGACAGCCCCGTCGATTTCACGGGGGCCAGCTACGAGTTTCTGCCGTTCGGGGCTGGCCGGAGGATGTGCCCGGGCGTCTCGTACAGCCTCCCCTTCCTCCAGATGGCGCTCGTGCAGCTCTGCTACCACTTTGACTGGTCTCTGCCGGAGGGCGTCGCCGTCGTGGACATGACGGAGGCGGATGGCCTCGGCCTACGCCGTAAGTCGCCGCTGCGGCTCTGTGCCACACCGTTCGTCCCCGAGTCAGCGTGTTAATATAGCACATAGGTAAAAAAAAAATATTGATGGATTTACTATCCTCTATGTTCCTGATTTTTTTTTGGAGACTATGTTCCTGATTTTACTGTGTACAAATAGCACATATTGTAACACTTCCCCTTCGATACAACACCCCTAAACACATCAACGGAGGAGATTTATCCATACCCCTTCATAAGAAAGGGTAGGATGGTCTTTTTTTAATTTTTTTTGAGCGGTTGATTTTTTTTTAAATACGTCGACCATCCACCAAAGTGTATACGCTGTACGCCTACTGGGCCGGCCCATTACTGACCACTGTAGAGACTAGAGAGCTGTGGCCGTTCATGGGAGGTAAAAATTCATAAAGTAAGTAGATGCACATACTAGGAATCGAACAATGGACCTCTTGCACGTGAGGGTGAGTGGCTCACCGGCCGAAATGATTAGTGCCTGTGAAGATTTTGGAATGTACAGACTTAAGAATTACATTGTCCGGATTTATTGTGCCTACCCACAGTATTGCCAAAACAAAGGCGCATCAGGGACGATTTTTTTGTTTTGAATCTGCCCAGTTAGTGACCAGGATTGAATGGTTTTAACTACCGTAAATTAATTGTCAAACCTCCTCGCATGCATTGCTGCCCAAACACATTTTTTTTAGAATTGCTGCCCAAACACATATATTGGCTGCATGGCGCATGGGCCATCGCCCAATCAAACCGCAACTTTCTCTTAACAGCTTGAAATTAATTTTCATCGATGAACAAACTGGCTATTAATTCGGGCATATGGAATAGCAACCGGCCTTACAAAAGTGGACATCCTGTATCCTAGAAATCCCGGACATAGGTAACACCAATGTAGAATCCGGACACATTTCCAATTTTTTCGAACATTTGTTGGGAATTCTGAATAAAAATTTAAAAATCAAAGAATGTTTGAAAATCCAAAATTTTTGTGAACAACTTGAACACATTCTGAAAACATCATTTTCTAAAAAATCATAAACTTTTTTAAGAAAAATGAACAATATTTTCTAATTGCATGAACAATTTGAAATTTGTTAAGAGATATGTTATTTAAAAATGTTGAACATTTTAGGAACAACATTTTGAACAATTTCAAAGAGATATGAGGAGCGTGCAAACTTAAGAACTAACATTTTGAACAAATTTTTAATACAACTTGAACACTTTTCTTTTTGGCTTATGTGGCAAATGTAAGTTTGTGATTTTCTAACTAGTTGTATTTGCATATTTTAAAACATGGTTTTGTTCTGTTATATGATGGTTTTATTTTAAAAATCCCTTTTATTTTCCCCTTTTTTTCAAATTCATGAACTATTCACAAATTTAATAAATGTTTGGGTTACTAAAAAGTTCATGTTGATTGATAATGAAGGAAATTATAAATAACAGAAGCATCCAAAATTGTTGACAAATATCAAGAAAATGGCGAGGACATATAAAATATTCATGTTGATTGATAATAACAAAAATTGCAAATAACAAAAGCATTCTAATTAGGGAAAATTACATGCTGGCGAATGGACCAGTCTGCCCTAGTGTGGCACACTCCTCTCAACTGATGGTTTTTTGGGACTACGGATACAGACCCTTCTGGCCTACGCGGACAACCAACATGAAACATGGTCTAATTTTGGACATAAATGAAATGACCCCAACTTTTGCCAGCAGATGGGCATGTTCATGGCAGGCATCCATGCAGGTTTGAATGATTTACACCGTATGCAAGTTGCATCACGTCCGGCCATTAATCAGCCATTATTCACCAAGAAAACTCCAGAAGGTTCAAGAGTTGTCAAAAACTCAAACAACTTGGCACAATGCCTTGAATTGGTCATATAAGCTCAAGGAAAAAAATTGGATTCATTTGCCGATGCTGAAAAATAACATGCTCTCATACAGACCTTCTGGCCTACTCGGACAGCCTATGTTGAACATGGTCTATTTTTGGACATAATGAAATGATCCCATTTTTCTTTCCAAAATATGGGCATGCCCATGGTATGCATCCCTGCCAGGTTCGAAGGATTTTCCGACACAGTACGCAAGATGCATCACGTCCGGCAATTTTTCACCGAGAAAACACCAGAAAATACAAAAAATGTCGAAAAGCAAAATACTTCCCATGGTGCCTCAAATTGGTCATACAAGGACATGATTTTTTTGGAGCCATTTCAAGGATGTCGAAAAACAATGTGCACTCAGACAAAGTAGTCTGGCTTCCCGTACACCCTCCGCTAAACATGGTCTCATTTTGGACATTCTTAAAATGACCCCAAGTTTTGCCAGTTGGCGGGCATGCCTATGATAGATATTCATGCCAGATTTGAACTATTTCGACACCGAATGCAAGTTGCGTCACATTCGGCTATTTATCTCCCATTTTTCAACAAGAAAACTAAAGAAAATGCAAGAATTATTGAAAACTCAAACAACTTGGCATGGTACTTTGAATTGGTCATATAAGCTCAAGGAAAATTTGGGATCATTTGATGGAAGCTGAGAAAAACCCGCTCTCAAACGGATTCTTCTAGCATACGCAAACACCTCCGTCGAACATGGTCTATTTTTGTACATGCATGAAATGATCTCAACGTTTTCTAGCAGGCGGGCATGCCCATGATAGGCATCCATGGCATGTTTGAACAATTTCTGACACAATATGCAAGTTGCGTCATGTCCAGCCATTTATCTGCCATTTTTCGCCGAGAAAACTCTAGAAAATGTAGAAATTGTCAAAAATTCAAACAACTTGGCATGGTGCCTTGAATTGCTTATATATGCTCATGAAAAAGCATTATTTATGAAAAAAGAATTTAGAACCCTAATTTAAAACATTTGCTTAAAACTGTTATTTTGGTATTTCAAACAATATTTCAATTTTTTGACTAGATTTCAAAAGGAATTATAAATTTCAAAAGGGAGAAAAATGAATTAACGGAAAAAGAGAAGAAAAAAAAAATAGAAGGAAAAAAATATTCAGGCCTCGGACCAACTAGGCGACGGTATCGCACCAGTCAGGCGCCTGTTCAGAATTTCTAAATCATTTTGCAATTTTACAAAATTGTTCACGTTTTAAAAAAATATACATGTTATTAAAATTCTGTTTAAATATAAAAAATGCTCATATTTTCATATTTTGTTCGTTTCAAAAAATGTTGAGGAATATAAAAAATTGTTGTGCTTTAAGAAGATCAGAAGTTAAAAAATAGTCCTATTGTCAAAAACATTCACAAATTAAAAAAAATCTGTATTTGGAGAAAGGTTCCCGCATCCAAAAAAGCTCACACATCCAGAAAATATTTTCTTTTTCCAAATTTTGGTCGAAGTTTTTAAAAATGTTTGTGTGCTTTTTAAAAATCGTGTATTTGAAACCTTTTTGTGTTTATATATATATTTTTAATTTAATTTATTTGTATTTTTATAAACAGTACACATTTTGAAGAAATGTAAGGAATCCCGAAAATTCTACAAAATTTTCAAAATTGTTCAATTTTTCAGAAAAGTTTGGAGTTCTATAAATTATTTGATTTCCAAGGAATATTCGACATTTCCAAGTTGTTCACATTTTTTTCAAGAAAAGTTTCGCTTTTTATCAGATTTTTTTATATATAAACGTGTTATTTGTTCTTATAGAGTGAGCGCCGTAGGTAATCAGAAGCAGCCGCTAGGTCGTGTGGTAGGCAGCCCTTCCAAAGAGGGCGATGTTCTGTGTTCAATCCATGGTTCGTTTTTCTTTTTTGCGTTATTTCCCTACATATAAAACTGATGGACGTGAATTAATGGGCCGGCCCAGACGCTTTGCCTCGTACAAGAGGTCTCTATAGGCGTATATGTTCAGGTTGTGACCCATTGTACATACAAAAAGGAATACTATGTGTCAAAGGTCCATATTACCCTTTATACGGTTTGTGAGAGGGGGTTGTACCGAAGCGGGTCTAATATTGTAATCTCTGAATTCAGCCGTCATAGTATAGGTTTCAGTAGTTGTAGTCCTTTTTATAGTGCACAGATACTACACTTACAGTTTTTATTAGGTTTAATATCCAGACCAACTACAATGTAATGTTTGCCTCTTTATTTTGTGTAATTTACTGTAGCTTAGTGATGAATTTACAATAGCCTCATGATGTATTTACTGTTTTTAGAATTTTCTATTACAGTATTGACTCTAGTGTTGCAAAGAGCAAGAAACTTTCAATCCTTAGGTCAGTATGCTCATTCCAGTTTGTTTACATGTTTTGCTTTGTGCTGATGGTGAATTTACAGTGGCCTGATGATGAATTTAAAGCACTATAGTTATCTGAATTTCTGGTTGCTGAATGCTTGTGTTTAGGCCTTCCTTCCACAAGAATCTTCTTCAGATCTTTGATGATTCCATGGGGAACTCGGGTGTTTCTTCCACAAGTGTTCTAAAGAACAACAAACCTTCAAACTACCAAAGTGAAGGAAATATGCCCTAGAGGCAATAATAAAGTTATTATTTATTTCCTTACATATCATGATAAATGTTTATTATTCATGCTAGAATTGTATTAACTGGAAACATAATACATGTGTGGATACATAGACAAACAGAGTATCACTAGTATGCCTCTACTTGACTAGCTTGTTAATCAAAGATGGTTAAGTTTCCTAACCATGGACAAAGGAGTTGTCATTTGATTAACAAGGTCACATCATTAGTTGAATGATCTGATTGACATGACCCATTGCATTAGCATAGCACCCGATCGTTTAGTATGTTTCTGTTGCTTTTATCCATGACTTATACATGTTCCTTTGACTATGAGATTATGCAACTCCCGTTTGCCGGAGGAACACTTTGGGTGCTACCAAACGTCACAACGTAACTGGGTGATTATAAAGGAGTACTACAGGTGTCACCAAAGGTAGATGTTGGGTTGGCGTATTTCGAGATTAGGATTTGTCACTCCAATTGTGGGAGAGGTATCTCTGGGCCCTCTCGGTAATGCACATCACTTAAGCCTTGCAAGCATTGCAACTAATGAGTTAGTTGCGGGATGATGTATTACGGAACGAGTAAAGAGACTTGCCGGTAACGAGATTGAACTAGGTATTGGATACCGACGATCGAATCTCGGGCAAGTAACATACCGATGGACAAAGGGAACAACGTATGTTGTTATGCGGTCTGACCGATAAAGATCTTCGTAGAATATGTAGGAGCCAATATGGGCATCCAGGTCCCGCTATTGGTTATTGACCGGAGATGTGTCTCAGTCATGTCTACATTGTTCTCCAACCGTAGGGTCCGCACGCTTAAGGTTACGATGACAGTTATTATGAGTTTATGCATTTTGATGTACCGAAGGAGTTCGGAGTCCCGGATGAGATCGGGGACATGACGAGGAGTCTCGAAATGGTTGAGACGTAAAGATCGATATATTGGACGACTATATTCGGACATCGGAAAGGTTCTGAGTGGTTCGGATATTTATCGGAGTACCGGAGAGTTACGGGAATTCGTATTGAGCCTTATTGGGCCATACGGGAAAAGGAGAGAAAGGGCCAAAAGGTGGCCGCGCCCCTCCCCTTGCTCTAGTCCGAATTGGACTAGGGAAGGCGGGCGCCCCCTTCCTTCCTTCTCCTTCTCTCTTCCCTTTCCTTCTCTCCTACTCCCCCTACATGGAAGGACTCCTAGTTGGACTAGGAAAGGGGGAATCCTACTCCCGGTGGGAGTAGGACTCCCCTTGGCGCGCCAAACATAGGGCCGGCCTCCTCCCTCCCTTGCTCCTTTATATACGGGGGCAGGGGGCACCCCATGGACACACAAGTTGATCTTCGTGATCGTTCCTTAGCCGTGTGCGGTGCCCCCCACCACCATATTCCACCTCGAATATATCGTTGCAGTGCTTAGGCGAAGCCCTGCGCCGGTAGAACATCAAGATTGTCACCACGCCGTCGTGCTGACGGAACTCCTCACCGAAGCTTTGCTGGATCGGAGCTAGGGGTGCGTCATCGAGCTGAACGTGTGCCAAGAACTCGGAGGTGCCGGAGTAACGGTGCTTGGATCGGTCGGATCGGGAAGACGTGCGACTACTTCCTCTACGTTGCGTCAACGCTTCCGTTTCAGTCTACGAGGGTACGTAGACAACACTCTCCCCTCTCGTTGCTATGCATCACCATGATCTTGCGTGTGCGTAGGAATTTTTTTGAAATTACTACATTCCCCAACAGTGGCATCCGAGCCTAGGTTTTTATGGTTTGATGTTATATGCACGAGTAGAACACAAGTGAGTTATGGGCGATATAAGTCATACTGCCTACCAGCATGTCATACTTTGGTTCGGCGGTATTGTTGGATGAAGCGGCCCGGACCGACATTACGCGTACGCTTACGCGAGACTGGTTCTACCGCCGTGCTTTGCACACAGGTGGCTGGCGGGTGTCAGTTTCTCCAATTTTAGTTGAACCGAGTGTGGCTACGCCCGGTCCTTGCGAAGGTTAAAACGGAGTCTATTTGACAAACTATCGTTGTGGTTTTGATGCGTAGGTGAGATTGGTTCTTGCTTAAGCCCGTAGCAGCCACGTAAAAATTGCAACAAACAAAGTAGAGGACGTCTAACTTGTTTTTGCAGGGCATGTTGTGATGTGATATGGTCAAGATGTGATGAGATATAAGTTGTTGTATGAGATGATCATATTTTGTTGAAGTTATCGGCAACTGGCAGAAGCCTTACGATGGTCTCATTATTGCATAAGATGCAAGTGTCAAATAATTGCTTTACTTTATCGCTATGCGATAGCAATAGTTGCAAGAGCAATAGTTGGCGAGACGACCACGTGACGACACATTGATATAGATCAAGATGATGGAGATCATGGTGTCGTGCCAGTGACGATAGAGATCATGATGGTACTTTGGAGATGGAGATCAAAGGCGCAAGATGATCATGGCCATATCATGTCACATATATTGATTGCATGTGATGTTTATCTTTTATACATCTTATTTTTCTTAGTTTGACGGTAGCATTTTAAGATGATCTCTCACTAATTATCAAGAAGTGTTCTCCCTGAGTATGCACCGTTGCGAAAGTTCTTCGTGCTGAGACACCACGTGATGATCGGGTGTGATAGGCTCTACGTTCAAATACAACGGGTGCAAAACAGTTGCACACGCGGAATACTCGGGTTTAACTTGATGAGCCTAGCATATAACAGATATGGCCTCGGAACACGGAGACCAAAAGGTCGAGCGTGAATCATATAGTAGATATGATCAACATACTGATGTTCACCATTAAAACTACTCCATCTCACGTGATGATCGGACATGGTTTAGTTGATTTGGATCACGTGATCACTTAGAGGATTAGAGAGATGTCTATCTAAGTGGGAGTTCTTAAGTGATATGATTAATTGAACTTTAATTTATCATGAACTTAGTCCTGGTAGTATTTTGCAAATTATGTTGTAGATCAATAGCTCGCGTTGTTGCTTCCCTGTGTTTATTTTGATATGTTCCTAGAGAAAATTGTGTTGAAAAATGTTAGTAGCAATGATGCGGATTGGATCCGTGATCTGAGGTTTATCCTCATTGCTGCACAGAAGAATTATGTCCTTGATGCACCGCTAGGTGACGGACCTATTGCAGGAGCAGATGCAGACGCTATGAACGTTTTGCTAGCTCAATATGATGACTACTTAATAGTTTAGTGCACCATGCTTAACAGCTTAGAATCGGGACTTCAAAGACGTTTTGAACGTCATGGACCATATGAGATGTTCCAGGAGTTGAAGTTAATATTTCAAGCAAATACCCGAGTTGAGAGATATGAAGTCTCCAACAAGTTCTATAGCTAAAAGATGGAGGAGAATCGCTCAACTAGTGAGCATGTGCTCAGATTGTCTGGGTACTACAATCGCTTGAATCAAGTGGGAGTTAATCTTCCAGATAAAATAGTGATTGACAGAATTCTCTAGTCACCATCACCAAGTTAGTAGAACTTCGTGATGAACTATAGTATGCAAGGGATGACGAAAACGACTCCTGAGTTTTTCATAATGATGAAATCGATGAAGGTAGAAATCAAGAAAGAGCATCAAGCGTTGATGGTTGACAAGATCACTAGTTTCAAGTAAAGGGAAAAGGGAAGAAGGGGAACTTCAAGAAGAACGGCAAGCAAGTTGCTGCTCAAGTGAAGAAGCCCAAGTCTGGTCCTAAGCCTGAGACTAAGTGCTTCTAATGCAAAGGGATTGGTCACTGGAAGTGGAACTACCCCAAGTATTTGGTGGATAAGAAAGGATGGCAAAGTGAACAAAAGTATATTTGATATACAGATTATTGATGTGTAGTTTACTAGTGTTCGTAGCAACCCCTCGGTATTTGATACTGGTTCAGTTGCTAAGAAGTAGTAACTCGAAACGGAAGTTGCAGAATGAACAGAGACTAGTTAAGGGTGAGGTGACGATGTGTGTTGGAAGTAGTTCCAAGATTGATATGATCATCATCGCACACTCCCTATACTTTTGGGATTAGTGTTGAACCTAAATAAGTGTTATTTGGTGTTTGCGTTGAGCATGAACATGATTTGATCATGTTTATTGCAATACGGTTATTCATTTAAGTAAGAGGATAAATTGTTGTTCTATTTACATGAATAAAACCTTATATGGTTACACACCCAATGAAAATGGTTCGTTGGATCTCGATCGTAGTGATACACATATTCATAATATTGAAACCAAAAAGATGAAAAGTTAATAATGATAGTGCAACTTATTTGTGGCACTGCCGTTTAGGTCATATTGGTGTAAAGCACATGAAGAAACTCCATGCTGATGGAATTTTGGAATCACTTGATTATGAATCACTTGATGCTTGCGAACCATGCCTCTTGGGCAAGATGACTAAAACGCCGTTCTCCGGAACAATGGAGCAAGCAACAGATTTGTTGGAAATCATACATACTGATGTATGTGGTCCGATGAATATTAAGGCTCGCGACAAGTATCATTATTTTCTAACCTTCACAGATGATTTGAGCAGATATGGGTATATCTACTTGATGAAACATAAGTCTGAAACGTTTGAAAAGTTCAAAGAATTTCAGAGTGAAGTAGAGAATCATCGTAACAAGGAAATAAAAGTTACTACGATATGATCGCAGAGGTAAAACATTTGAGTTACGAGTTTGGCCTTCAGTTAAACAATGTGAAATAGTTTCACTACTCACGCCACCTGGAACACCACAGCATAATGGTGTGTCCGAACATCATAACCGTACTTTATTGATATAGTGCAATCTATGATGTTTCTTACCGATTTACCACTATCGTTTTGGGGTTATGCATTAGAGACAGCTGCATTCACGTTAAATAGGGCACCATCTAAATCCGTTGAGACGACACTATATGAACTGTGGTTTAGCAAGAAACCAAAGTTGTCATTTCTTAAAGTTTGGGCTTGTGATGCTTATGTGAAAAAATTTTCATCCTGATAAGCTCAAACCCAAATCGGAGAAATATGTCTTGATAGGATACCCAAAGGAGACAGTTGGGTACACCTTCTATCACAGATCCGAAGGCAAGACATTCGTTGCTAAGAATGGATCCTTTCTAGAGAAGGAGTTTCTCTCGAAAGAAGTGAGTGGGAGGAAAGTAGAACTTGATGAGGTAACTGTACCTATTCCCTTGTTGGAAACCAGTACATCACAAGAACCAGTTTCTGTGACGTCAAAACCAACTAGTGAGGAGGTTGATGATGATGATCATAGAACTACAGAACAAGTTACTACAGAACCTCGTAGATCAACCAGAGTAAGATCCGCACCAGAGTGGTACGACAATCCTGTTCTGGAAGTCATGCTACTAGATCATGATGAACCTACGAACTATGAAGAAGCGATGGTGAGCCCAGATTCCGCAAAATGGCTTAAAGCCATGAAATCTGAGATGGGATCCATGTATGAGAACAAAGTATGGACTTTGATGGATTTGCCCGATGATCGGCAAGCCATAGAAAATAAATGGATCTTCAAGAGGAAGACAGAAGCTGATAGTAGTGTTACTATCTACAAAGCTAGAATTGTCGCAAAAGGTTTTCGACAAGTTCAAGGTGTTGACTACGATGAGAGTTTCTCACTCGTATCCATGCTTAAGTCTGTCCGAATCATGTTAGCAATTGCCGTATTTTATGAAATCTGGCAAACGGATAAAACAAAACTGCATTCCTTAATGGATTTATTAAAGAAGAGTTGTATATGATGCAACCAGAAGGTTTTGTCAATCCTAAAGGTGCTAACAAAATGTGCAAGCTCCAGCGATCCATCTATGGACTGGTGCAAGCATCTCGGAGTTGTAATATACGCTTTGATGAGTTGATCAAAGTATATAGTTTTATACAGACTTGCGGTGAAGCCTGTATTTACAAGAAAGTGAGTGGGAGCACTACAGCATTTCTGATAAGTATATGTAAATGACATATTGTTGATTGGAAATAATGTAGAATTATTCTGCAAAGCATAAATGAGTGTTTGAAAGAAGTTTTTCGAAGAAGGACCTCGGTAAAGCTGCTTACATATTGAGCATCAAGATCTATAGAGATAGATCAAGACGCTTGATAAGTTTTCAATGAGTGCATACCTTGACAAGATTTTGAAGTAGTTCAAAATGGAACAGTCAAAGAAAGAGTTTTTTCCGGTGTTACAAGGTATGAAGTTGAGTAAAGACTCAAAACTCGACCACGGCAGAAGATAGAAAGAGAATGAAAGTCATTCCCTATGCCTTGGCCATAGGTTCTATAAAGTATGCCATGCTGTGTACCAGATCTATTGTATACCCTACACTGAGTTTGGCAAGGGAGTACAATAGTGATCTAGGAGTAGATCACTGGACAGCGGTCAAAATTATCCTTAGTTGAATAAGGATATGTTTCTCGATTATGGAAGTGACAAAAGGTTCGTCGTAAAGGGTTACGTCGATGCAAGTTTTGACACCGATCTGGATGACTCTAAGTCTTGATCTAGATACATATTGAAAGTGGGAGCAATTAGCTAGAGTAGCTCCATGCAGAGCATTGTAGACATAGAAAATTGCAAAATACATAACGGATCTGAATGTGGCAGACCCGTTGACTAAACTTCTCTCACAAGCAAAACATGATCACACCGTAGTACTCTTTGGGTGTTAATCACATAGCGATGTGAACTAGATTACTGAATCTAGCAAACCCTTTGGGTGTTGGTCACATGGCGATGTGAACTATGGGTGTTAATCACATGATGATGTGAACTATCGAGTTAATCACATGGTGATGTGAGTTAATCACATGGTGATGTGACCTAGATTATTGACTCTAGTGCAAGTGGGAGACTGAAGGAAATATGCCCTAGAGGCAATAATAAAGTTATTATTTATTTCCTTACATATCATGATAAATGTTTATTATTCATGCTAGAATTGTATTAACTGGAAACATAATACATGTGTGGATACATAGACAAACAGAGTGTCACTAGTATGCCTCTACTTGACTAGCTTGTTAATCAAAGATGGTTAAGTTTCCTAACCATGGACAAAGGAGTTGTCATTTGATTAACAAGGTCACATCATTAGTTGAATGATCTGATTGACATGACCCATTGCATTAGCATAGCACCCGATCGTTTAGTATGTTTCTGTTGCTTTTATCCATGACTTATACATGTTCCTTTGACTATGAGATTATGCAACTCCCGTTTGCCGGAGGAAACTTTGGGTGCTACCAAACGTCACAACGTAACTGGGTGATTATAAAGGAGTACTACAGGTGTCACCAAAGGTAGATGTTGGGTTGGCGTATTTCGAGATTAGGATTTGTCACTCCAATTGTGGGAGAGGTATCTCTGGGCCCTCTCGGTAATGCACATCACTTAAGCCTTGCAAGCATTGCAACTAATGAGTTAGTTGCGGGATGATGTATTACGGAACGAGTAAAGAGACTTGCCGGTAACGAGATTGAACTAGGTATTGGATACCGACGATCGAATCTCGGGCAAGTAACATACCGATGGACAAAGGGAACAACGTATGTTGTTATGCGGTCTGACCGATAAAGATCTTCGTAGAATATGTAGGAGCCAATATGGGCATCCAGGTCCCGCTATTGGTTATTGACCGGAGATGTGTCTCGGTCATGTCTACATTGTTCTCCAACCGTAGGGTCCGCACGCTTAAGGTTACGATGACAGTTATTATGAGTTTATGCATTTTGATGTACCGAAGGAGTTCGGAGTCCCGGATGAGATCGGGGACATGACGAGGAGTCTCGAAATGGTCGAGACGTAAAGATCGATATATTGGACGACTATATTCGGACATCGAAAAGGTTCTGAGTGGTTCGGATATTTATCGGAGTACCGGAGAGTTACGGGAATTCGTATTGGGCCTTATTGGGCCATACGGGAAAAGGAGAGAAAGGGCCAAAAGGTGGCCGCGCCCCTCCCCTTGCTCTAGTCCGAATTGGACTAGGGAAGGGGGCGCCCCCTTCCTTCCTTCTTCTTCTCTCTTCCCTTTCCTTCTCTCCTACTCCCCCTACATGGAAGGACTCCTAGTTGGACTAGGAAAGGGGGAATCCTACTCCCGATGGGAGTAGGACTCCCCTTGGCGCGCCAAACATAGGGCCGGCCTCCTCCCTCCCTTGCTCCTTTATATACGGGGGCAGGGGGCACCCCATGGACACACAAGTTGATCTTCGTGATCGTTCCTTAGCCGTGTGCGGTGCCCCCCACCACCATATTCCACCTCGAATATATCGTTGCAGTGCTTAGGCGAAGCCCTGCGCCGGTAGAACATCAAGATTGTTACCACGCCGTCGTGCTGACGGAACTCCTCCCCGAAGCTTTGCTGGATCGGAGCTAGGGGTGCGTCATCGAGCTGAACGTGTGCCAAGAACTCGGAGGTGCCGGAGTAACGGTGCTTGGATCGGTCGGATCGGGAAGACGTACGACTACTTCCTCTACGTTGCGTCAACGCTTCCGCTTCGGTCTACGAGGGTACGTAGACAACACTCTCCCCTCTCATTGCTATGCATCACCATAATCTTGCGTGTGCGTAGGAAATTTTTTGAAATTACTACGTTCCCCAACACAAAGATCTCGAGGAGACATTTACCTGGACTTATTCTGTGTTGATTTGCTTCAAATATTTGTTACTCTCAACCAAGGGCACACCCTTACAAGCGGGGCCATAGCCCACCACGGGCCACGACGCACCAGGACGCTCAAACTGGATGTAGCTTAGTATTTAAATAGATATCCACATTTGCTTCACAATATGGCTGCATATTTGTATTTGTAAAAGAAAGGACCGCAATATCCGTGGAACGTTCGCTAGGTGGATGACATTTACGAACGTTTTCCTTGGCAGTTTTAGTTGTAGAGGGATAACATTTTCTTTCGAAGAAGATGGCAATTTTTGGCAGAGAGGGCATTTTTTTAATAAAAAACTGCCATCTGCATGATTTCGATCAAGCAGTTGTGCAGTCGTTGGTTGGGACCCCAGCGAACATTCGCCAGTTAGCTTTACTGGAAAAATAATTGGTATATTTTTTAAGACAAAACAAATTGGGATATTTTTTCCATCCATTTACATTTTAATTTGGATGTTTACGTGACATATAGTTCTTTTTCTTAAATACAATACCAGATATTTCAGATTATTCACTATCACTTTCCACGCCTATGGGTTAGTTTTTTTTGGGCTTTATCATCCATTTGCATTTAAATTTGGATGTTTACTGATATATATAGGTGTTTTTTAAAGTACAAAACCAGATATTTCGGATCATTCACTGTCACTTTCACGCCTATGGGTTGGAATTTTTGGTAGGAGATAGCTCTAAGATCTTTTCCACTGACTAACCATCTGGGACGACTGGTGAGCAGCCGAGCTTTCGTTGGCAGTGTACAGCGCCTAGAGCTTGATATTATAAGATTTGCAAAAAAAAAAAGAGCTTGATATTATAACAGAAAGATCGGAAGATATTTGTTGCCACGGATTGAAAGGTGAAAGGGATTGGTGATGGGGCTGATGGCTACAGCATCTTCCGTCAAACTATTTCTTCTTGTCTACCTGCAGGCTCCCAAGTCCCAACACCAATTCCCTCAACTTCCATTCTTCATCAGAACAGGGAGAAGCTTCTGCATCACAGCATCATCAGGGTAAGCTTACTCTCTTCAGTTCTCTTCATTTTCCGTTCCCCGTTGGGAGTTCTGGGCATTTACTTGGGGCGATGCTTGCTTGCAGAAGGGAGGTGCCTCTGCGTTGTGTTTGCTCTTGGATGCGATGGTGCCGTGGAGGATGGAGGCGCGCCTGGCCGAGACGGTGTGGGTGGTGCTCCTCGGCTGGGTCTCCTCCTGCCTCACCGTCGCCGGCGACGTCGCGCGGGCGCTCAGAAGCAGCGATCTCTCCGCCTAAAATTCACTTTCGACATCGCCGGCTGCGAAGAACCGACGACTCTGCCTGGCGCTCCGTTTGGCGCGGAGGGACAGAAGATTGCAGGATAACCAGTCCGTGGACAGAGCTCATCCATAGAAGGACGAGTTTGATGTAAAACTGAAATCTTCATGTAGCATAGATGTAAAATTTTGTGTCAAGCAGAGAAAACAGGTGAAGGAGCTAATATGTCTGCTGCATCTGACGAACTACGAAGAAAACTTTGATAACTAGCCTTTGCAAGGTGGAGTGGTATCTAATATATATACAGATTGTAACACTGTTCGAGGCAGGAGGTTCTTCCAAGATATGCTATCGCCGCCCTTTTGATTTCTTGAAAGACCTAGGTTTTCCGCGACCTCTTGGAGCTTCCTCCACTTCTTCATCCTCGTCCTCCGCTTTCCTCCTCCTCTTGTGACCACCGTCCTCCTTCAGTTTCTGTCATATAATAACAAATCAGTGGTAACTGGTGTCGGTGCAGCTGCCACAGCACTTAGGAAGTCGAAAGACGATTGTGGCCTTGTGGGCACTTTCAATTGATTGCTCTGTGGGATTACATACCGTCAGTGCAATCCTCTTTGAATCGGATATATGCTCACGAAGTATCAGGATCTCATCGGCGTCTGCCGTCCGTACAGGAATTTCCTTTCCTGCGAAAATAGGCGATGACTTCAGAAAGAAATCTCCAGTTATGCGTGCAAGGGAGTACAAGCAACAAGGAAAACTATTACCAAGGAGCGTCTCGATCATCTTAAACCACAGACTCTCGTACTGATTCACAAAAGATACAGCATATCCCGATTGGCCTGCACGCGCAGTCCTGCCGACCCGATGTACATAATCCTGCATTTGGTGCAGTATAAGATTTAGAATCAATGACAATACTCCCTCCATTTTTGTATACAAGGCCACAAACTCGGATTACAGGTACCAATGTAAAATTTAATGCATGCTTTATAAGTCAACTTTTTTTTCTTATTTACTGGGATCATTAATACTTCGCATGCATGCAAAGAAACTGAATGGTGGAAGTAGATGACTGTCATTATGACTGCATGCATGCAAGTATTAAACAGGTTGTTAGTACGAGAAACTACCATTAATTTAGCCTCGATTACTGTTGGTGGCCTTATATAGATGCAAAATGTATATTTCATAGTGGCCTTGTATATAAAAATGGAGGGAGTACAAATGCATGATCTTCTCGACAATGAAGGCAATATCCGTTGAATGAGATAGAAAACCTTAGAATTCATTGGAATATCATAATTCATAACCACATCAACTCCTTGAATGTCAAGACCACGGCTCGCCACGTCGGTGCAAATAAGGATGTTGAATTCCTTTGCTTTGAACTTGTTTAAAGCGCCTAGTCTTTTGTCCTGATAAGGACAAGAAAAAGTTTAGTTATTTGTGGTGGGAAAACTAACATGTCCAAGATGGAGCTCACTTGTATCTCCTCAAAAGGCTGCCTAATGTGTGAATGGTGAAATCAAATACTTTTGTTTGTCTAAAGAAAAGTTAAGAAAGAAAACCTGACTCATCTGGCCACTGATAGAGAGAGCTTTAAACCCAAGATTCCTTAAAGTGAGAGCAAGGAGTCTTGTTGACTCGCAGGTCCGCACGAAGATCATGGTCATGCTCCCTGGCAACTCATTCAGAACATGAACAAGATAACAATCCTGAACCGAAAATGACAAACGAACAATGAAGGGAAATCAGTACTCCAACCACTGATGGTGAATAGAGAAATATAATCTCAAAACATAACATGTATTGTTCTTTCTGCTTTTTCTTTCTGTTTTTTTATTTCTTTTCCTCCTTTTTTCCCCTTTCTCCTTGTAACTTGCTCACAATTATTAATAGAAAATTACCATAGAACAATTGCTCTACAGTCAGGGCTTAAAAAAAAAAGAACATGTATGTAATTAAACTAATCTCCTGAAGTCAAGGGTATAAGCGTCGGCATTCTTTATCAGGATTGTTTATTAAATGTTGGAGAATCTCGGTCCAAGGGTTTCAACACGGGCTTAATCAGTACTGCGTTTTTTGGTTAAAAGAAGTCCAAAGAGATAACGCAGGCCTGCAATTTATCACACAGGTCCTGGTATTGAGAAAAAGAAACGGAACTTTGCACTTCTTAAATACATTATTATATTATAATAAGTGCGAGAACTAACCTTATAATCTGCAGGAACGAAATACCACTCTTCTTTAAGTGTGTCCACTGTAGAATATTTGGTGGATACTTCCACCTGTTCCCAAAAAAACCCTCCTCTTCTATTAGTAAGAGTAAGAAGGCTCCGCAAAAGGTCCTCTTCAATTAACGTTTTGCTGCTTATTGAACGCCTAAGCTACAAAGAAGAATGGTTACCTTGACAGGGTTTCTGAGACAAGCACGTTGCAGTTTGCTTACCTGCAAAGAAAACCCGTAAGCTATTCTGCATTCAGTCAAACAAAAACACATAGGTAGCAAAGCCATGAAGCAACAATTAGAAAAATAAGGATATTCATGACATTGCTGCAACTTGGAAGAGCATGTTCAAGTAATAGTCCTAGAAATACAAAGAGATGCTCAGTTCAGCAGAATCAGTGTGATTATATCACAAAGTGTCAACTTTTGCAGTATATCTCAAGACTTCACAGTGTAATCACCCAACAAAGCGGAAAACAAGGCCACATCAATCTCATAAATACAACAATGGCAGATTATTGATGTTTTATTTCGTGTGGTTCACTGAATCAGAAAAAACACTAAAAGAACTGCCCGAGTATCCACCAACCTTTTTGGTCATTGTGGCTGAAAAAAGGTAAGTTATCCTTTCTTTAGGAATGACATTCAGAATCTCATCAAGTGATTCCTTGAACTCCAAATTAAGTAATTTATCAGCTTCATCAAGTACCTAGAAAACCAGAAAATTGAGCACACGTCAAAATAAAAGCATCCAGGATTAAACTAATTGGTATAGTTTATCCAAATTGTGGAGGCATGCGCTAGTTATGTCAAGAAATAGTTGACAATGAAGGTACCGAAGAGTTTAATCACCACATATATTATGATCAGTAACTACAGCACACTGCTTCTACTTACAACTAAGAAACTATTACAACAACCAGTCAAGCATATGGAAAACAACTACTGATTCATTTATGTATTGCTAGTTCATAACGCATATGTTGGGGTGGTTCAGTTTGACAAAACAGGCTTTAAGTAATTAAAATGAAAAAATATCTGATTATATTTGATGGTTAGTACTGTATAACACTTCAGGATAGCACTGCCTGGAAAATGTAAGTTTCCACTTTAACAGGTGAGGAAGGTTTTGTGAGAAGCCACCTTTCTATATTACACATTGCACATTACTCCGTTCTATAATGCAGGTTCTATCTGTAACAACTAGATATGACTTTTCAACTATCAAAAGTGAAAATTCAACTTACCAAAATCATGTACCTGACATCCAACAATCAGAATGATCTAGGCATAAATGCAACAGCAGGATAATGTAAATTAAAAAAAGGGTACAATGCAAAGAATGCGTACCAAGTATTTCAGTTTAGTTAGGCTAAAACCTTTTGTATCTTTCAAATGGTCCAAAAGACGGCCAGGAGTTCCAACCTGCATTTTGGAGGAGATGATACATAAAACAAGCTAAGTTCTGAACTTCTGATAAAGACAGTTTTCCAATGTCATGGAAGAGAACAAAAGCGCTTTTTGTCTGCGATGGAAGGTCTTGGCCTTATCTTGCACACCCAAGTCCCGTGTCTGCTAGACTCCATCAGCCACATATACAAAATTCAGTGAAATGACGTATCTTGGGTCTTATAAGGTAGCACTTGTCATCACAGTGGCTTTCGAAACTAAAAGTGCTTATAATACTCCCTCTATTCCAAAATATTGTGCATATATATATGGTATCTGTTAAAAAAAATCTAAAAAATTGGTCAAACTTGATAAAGTTTGACTTAGGAGTTAGGACAAAATCTATATGCATTATATTTTGAAATGGAAGGAGTATATTAACTTCAGGTATATTATCGATCAATAAATCCCTGAAGTGTATTCACAAACAGAATTACTAGGTCTAGAGATGGTAACCTAATTCAAAAGGCCCAATAAGCTGGCTAATTGGAGAAGGTTCAGGTTGGCCAAAAGGGTCTTTCTACAGTCCAAAGAGTTAATACATGCTAATACTGATGTCAGAGCTTTTATGCTCCGGGATTAAAAGGAGCTGTGTTGATGGTTGAGTGTGGATTTTTGCCCGAGCGAATCAACATGTATGTCCTACATATTCAACCTCACTTGCAGTTTCAAAGTACAAAGCATCCTGAACCAATATTGTCTTAGGTTAGGATTGGGTAGAGAATACTCACCACAATATGTGGACGTTTTGCAATGGATAACACTTGCTGCATCCGGTCAACTCCTCCAACAAGCTGGAAAAGGGAAAATATCTCAACTGAAAATGATTCATGTAACTCTATATTATAGTCTCATGCACGATGACGGATACTTCATTTGAGTAAGTCGTAGCATGGTCACCAAGAAACATCTTAATGCAATAGAAGGCAGCAAATTTCATCAAATTATATTAAGAAGAAGTAAGCAATATCAAAGAGAATAGTGAAGCAGTCTTGTCATAGTGGAGGAGAAAGGTCGTCAACAAACATTGAAATTGTCGGTATGGGCTCGTATAGCAACAAGCTTATGCGAGGTCTCTTAAAACTATATAGATACAACCATGTTTCACTATGCTTTGCCTTCGCCGAACTGAAGTATCCTCAAGTTAACCAAACCAAAGGGAGTAACCAACAATTCACAACCAGCAATTAGAACAGTTAGTTAAATGAGAAATATGATCCGCGCAAGGACACGAAGCATATTCCAGTATGTGCATCCAATTAGTTGTCGGAAGATAATTCACATCAGAACAAATAAAGAGTGAGTTGTATCAACACCACTTACCACTGAGCAAACCAAGCCGATCGCTGACCCCAACGCCTCGAACTGCTCCGCAATCTGAATCGCTAGCTCCCTGAACCACCACAGCCGCACGGTAAGCTCCCACACAGACACAAGCTACCGAGAAGAAAATGTGTCACAAGAAGGAGAAAGGAAAATAAGAAGTTGACCTCGTGGGCAACATGACGCAGGCGAAGAAGGGCTGGGGGTGCTCGATCAGCGCCTGGATAATCGGCAGCGCAAAGGCACCTGTCTTCCCCGACCCCGTCTGTCCCAGACCAATCAGGTCCCTGCCTGCACCCAAAACCGAACTCGAATATATCAACGACCCGCGGCCATCAAAATCGCACATATACATGGCTGAAGATGATGCTGGTACCTTTGAGAGCGTGGGGGATGGCCCCCGCCTGGATCTTCGTGGGCTCCTTCCACCCCATGGCGTCACACGCCTCCACCAGCTCGGGGCAGATGCCCAGCTCCGCAAATGTCGATGCCTCGGCAGCCGGCTCTGGCTCCGGCTCCGGCTCCGACTGCTGCACCTCACCACCCCCGGCGACCACCTTATCCACCGCCATGGCTACAAGCGTGGTTTTGCTCTGCGAGGCGTGGCGGCGTGGTAGATTTATGAAGTGGACATAACATGCAAGTGCTCTCGTATGCATAACAAAAATGTGGGCATGGCAAACCTAATAAACAAATGCTGGCATGATAGAAGTGCTGTCATACACACACATATAGCAAAATAAGTGGACACGACAGCTTTATGAACATAGCAAAATTGTTCGTGTTTTATGGCGCCGCTGTCATATAGATAGCAGTTTTACGTTGTTGATATCATATGCATAGCGGTGTGCTAGTTCTTGGTGTCATTAGCACATGTTAGGTTAGCAGGCTGAAACATCACACACATCCACCAGCATGAAGCCATGAACATCCACAGCCCACAGCACGCACAGCCACAGCCGAATTGCACACACATCCACATCCAGCACATGCTCAACTTGGGTTCTCTCAAAATAAAAAAGCACATGCTCACCTTGGGCGGGCAGAGAACGAGCTCCGGGGAGGTGGTCGGGGAGGAGCTCCGGGAGGGAGAGGTCGAGGGCGGCGTCGCGGAGTTCTGGTGCGCGCCGGCGACGGAGATCGAGTCGCGGCGGCGGTCGGGTGGGGAATTTTGGAGGAGAAGGGCTGCCGCTCGTGGACGCACTGGTTATGGGACGGGAGAAAGAACTTGGCGCACACGGCGGCGGAGTCGGAGCGGCGGCATAAACCCCAGCGGACGAAGCGGAAGGGGGCGGGTGCCTCGTGGACCGGCTTGATCGGGCCCGTCCTTGGGCAGGCTGGCCCTGTAATATGAGCAGCCACGGTCGTAGCGTACTTTCAAAAAATATTTATTCCTTTTAAAAAAAATTCAAAGTACTTTCAAAATTGTAATATAGAAAAATGTTCATCAACCTATAAAAAGTTTAATGTATTTTATATTCTTATTTTAACACATTGATGTGTGTCTGCAAAAAGAATCAATTTTGAATTTTAGAGGAAAACCTCTAAAAATGTAGTAATATGTCAAACATTGTTGTGTGTCTGCAAAAAAAAGATTCTTTTTGAACATGTCTTATATTCTTATTTTAATATCTCATTGATCTTACCTAAAGCTAGATCTTATATTTGTTGCCCCATGATGATCTGGCGGTGATGCAATCAGGGATCAAGAAAGAATGGAGGACTCGGTATGGACAAGAACTGAGTTGTGGTGGTTGTTTTCTTGTTATAAGGCTATGATGGGATGCGTAGGTGCTTTGAGAGAGCGGTGAGACAACGTGTGTTGCTTGCTGCAATGTGCAATTGATGCCTATCAGGCATAGCGAAAGTTGTTGATGTTCTTCATGGATCAACCGGGTGAGGAGAATCGTTTTCCAAAAAAATAATCATTTTTTGTTCATATTGTAGTTCGAAAGTATTTTTTTACCTACAAAGTTGTCTCGCTGCCTAGCATTAACTTCATTAAAGATGGATGTGTGCATCTCATTGATGCAGAGGCGGGTTTCAACGGACGCGGTTGTTTATGATCCCGAGCTCACATGAGCTCGGGTGAACAGTAAAATTTAAAATTTTAAATAAATTAAAAAAAGTTCTGAATTTTTGTGTGTGAAATGTTCTGATAGCTTACAAAATTTTATCACCAGATGACATTAGTGTAAAATGTGGCAAAAAAAATCGATGCTCGAAAATGTTATTTTCAAACGCATTTTGGAGCATCGATTTTTTTTGCCAACTTTTACGCAGATGTCATATGATGAGGAAATTTTGCAAGCTATGAAAACATTTGTCAAACTTTGACAAAAAATTTCAGTTTTTTATTTATTTTACTATTCACCCAAATCACATGAGCTCAGAATCATAACAACACTTTCGTGGTTCCATAGACGCGGCTGGGCTGCGGGAGATCAAGTGCAAGAACCGTAGGTCTACGTGGAGCAATGAGAGAGAAAGCCCCACCTTAGTGAGCATTGACAAATTCTTTTGCAACCAGAGTTGGGAATCCCTCTTCCCCAACTATGGCCTCATGGCGGCATCGACGGCAGAGGGCTTCAGACATGCAAATGACCCAACCGTTGCCAGGGAGAGACATCAAACTGAGAGTCGGTCTCTATGCGGATGATGCAGTGATCTTTGTCAACCCGTAGCAGCAAGAAATCGAGTGCCTGATGGAGATCATATACAGATTTGGCATGGCTTCTGGCCTGAAAGTCAACTTACAGAAATCGACAGTGTCCCCAATCAGATGCGAGAATATTGATCTGCAGCCAGTTCTTCAGGCATTTGGGGGCCGGCTGGAGGGTTTCCCAATGACACACTTGGGCCTGCCAATCACCATCACCAGGCTTAGGATGGTGCACCTGCAATTCATCCTCGACCGTGTCCGGGCTCGTCTTGCAGGATGGAAGGGCAAGCTCCTCAACATTGCAGGAAGGCGGGTGTTGGGCGAATCAACCTGTGGTTGAGTTGGTTAGGTGGACAGTGGTATCCCCAACCCACCAGGGTTCAAATCCTGGTGCTCGCATTATTCCTGGATTTATTTCAGGATTTCCGGCGATGCGCTTTCAGTGGGAGGAGACGTTCCCGTCGACGACGAGGCGCCTACGGTGACTTCGTAAATCTCAAGATGATATGCCGGCTCAGTCTCTCGGAGGTGCTCATAGGGGTAGGGTGTGCGTGTGTGCGTTCATAGGGGTGAGTGTATGCGCGTGTATATGAGCGCTTGTGTCTGTACTGATGCTAAAAAAAAAAGGAAGGCGGGTGTTGGTGCGAGTGGTGCTAAGCTCCCTCCCCACTTTTGCACTAACGGCACTTCGTGTGCCAAAGAAATTGATCAAGGAAATTGACAAGGCCAGAAGACGATTTCTCTGGGCGCAAGATGCGGAGTTGGCTGGTGGAAAATGCAAGGTCGGGTGGGCAAAGGTTTGCTCGCCGATCGACCTAGGGGGCTTGGGCATTCTGGACTGAATAAATTCAGTAGAGTTCTGCGTCTTCGCTGGCTTTGGCAGGCATGGAAGCACCCGGATCGGCCGTGGGTCGGCATGGAGCTGCCATGTGATGAGGGCGACAAAGCTCTGTTCAGTGCCGCAACAAAAGTAACCCTCGATGATGGAAAAACTGCAAAATTTTGGACATGCTCATGGATGGGAGGGGCTACACTGAAGCTAGCTTTCCCAACGCTGTTCAAACACTCCAGAAGGAAAAATAGGACGGTTAGCGCTGCCTTAGCTGATGACACTTGGATAAAGGACCTTCGGCATGGAAACATCATGCCTCTGCTGCATGATATCCTGGCCATGGCAAGAGCTGTCCGGCAAGCGGCGACGGAAGCAAGGCAAGGCGAGCCAGATGAGATTACTTGGTCCCTCGAGGCAAGTGGAGCTTGGCGACGCAGAACCGGCCGTTGTTGAGGTGCAGGATATACGACTTCACGTCGCGGGCCCCCTCCGGCACCGAGAAGCCCTCCCACACCTGGTCCGCCGCCGGCGGACGGTCATCATGGAGGGCGGCGGCGCAGACGTGGCTGTCGTCCGCGGCCGAGAGGCCGAACCAGAGGCCGCATTCCGGGGCGGGCACGGCGCGTCCCCGGAACGGCAGCGCCCAGTGCCGGCCTTGCTCCACGCGCGCGTCGCCGTGTCCAGCCAGTACGTGCCGCGGTCCGCCGTGGAGGCCCAGATGAGCGCGCCGTCGCCCTCGCGGTGGCAGTCTCGTAGTAGAGGACGCCCCGGCCCATGTGGTCGACGGCGGCGATCTTGTCCTTGGAGCGGCCGAGGAGCGTGAAGCCCATGCTCCCGGACGCCAGGTGGAAGCTGGTGGTGGGCTCAGGCAGGCGCACGGCCTCCACCGGCGCCGGCGAGTGCTGGCAGTAGTGGAAGAGGGGAGAAGGGTCGATGCGGTGTAGCGTGTACCAGGGGGAGGGCGCGGCCTCCACCATTTGCTATAAAAGCAGGGGTACGGTGCACCCTCGCCTCTTTCACACACCAAAAGTGCAGCACACAATGGCATTCCTCACCGCCAAGCGTTCGTCCGCGGTGCTCCTCCTGCTCGGCCTGACCGTGTCCCTGGCGGCGTGCCCCGGCGCCGCCCACGACATCGCCGCCATCCTCGCGGCGCGCCCGGACCTCCGCGAGTTCAGCGGCCGGCTGGCGTCCACGGGCCTGGCGTACGACATCGACCAGCGCAACGCCTCCCTCACGGTCCTCGCCGTCGACAACGCCGGCATGGCCCTGCTCAAGGCGCGCCGCCTGCCGCGCGCGACGGTCCGGCGCCGCCTCTCGCTCCACGTCCTCCTCGGCTACTACGACCAGGCCAGGCTGCAGAGCCTCCCGCGCGACGGCTCCGCGGTCGTGTCCACCCTGCTCCCGGCCGGGGCCGGGGCCAGCGGCAAGGTGAGGATCGTCGCGCCCGGGCCCGGGCTCGGCGCCGGCCAACCGGTGGCGTTCCTGCCCATGGGCCTCGGCCCCGGCTACTGGCGCGTCGCCCTCTTCGTCAGGTCCGTGTACGAAGCTCCCGGCGACATATCGGTGCTGCAGGTCTCCGCCGTGATGTCGGGCGGAGGCCGGCGCGAAGCTACCGATTGAAGGCGAGGCTCCGGGCCGGCGCCGGCTACCCCTGGCTGACTTTCGCAGTTCTGATGGCAATCGAAATAATGGTACTGCCTGCTTGTGTGTGGTCGATTGATTGCGCGCGACCATGTGTGATGTATTGGTGTTTCAGTTCCGGCCTCGATCTTGCCTATATGTCACTGTTATTGGGAATTTGCCGAGTTACAGTATCGTCAGCACTCCATCTCGTGATGTTTTTACGATCTCATCGACTGGAGTATCTGACAAACCAATCTATAGAGTTTAATCATTAAAAACAAGAATCATGTGTCATAAAAATCGTATCATACAAAAAAAAAGTCAATTATACGGGTGGTGCTAGAAGTTGGCGTAAACGGTCACTTTAGTGCTAGAACTTGCGGCATACATTGAACTGGTGCAAAAACTTGGCTCGAACGTGCAAATACGGTGCTAATCGTGTTTCTATACACCGGTGACGCTGACGGGTCATGCCAGCACGGCATCAGGCCCACTGTCAGTGACCCCATGGTGGAGTTGGGGCGTGTGGCATGCTCCTTTTGCGAAAAACCCCTTTGATTTTTATTTTTCATTTTGTTTACGGAAAGGCCCCTTTAGGTGTAAACTAATTGTACGTGTGGCTTCTGGTGGGGTTTCATCTGTGAGCCAACATCACAAAATTTATCAGAATTTTTAAAACAGGTCACCCAACATTCTAACTGGATACATCGGGATAACCAACGCGCGTAGCTAGCCAACAAACCCACATAACAATTCATGTCCTATTAGGATAGTGACCATTTATATCTTTTAGCTAAATAATATGAACTCCAGAATTTTATTCGAAAGAAAAAAGACAGGGCAGAGGGGTTTCAACCCAGCGACCTGATAGATACCATACCAGCAGGAACTACCAATACAACCGCTGGCTCGGCTTAGCTAGAATGGATTTTTAGCATCTATGTCTACGACAGATCGCCCGCTGGACAAAACCAGACTACAGTTCGAGCGACGGATTTTAAACGTATTATTTTTTCTTTTCATTTTTCCAAATTTGTAAAGAATATGTTAATTATAATTACAATTATAGTTGTAAATATGTATTTACTTGAGAATCCATAGTCTTCTGGCACACTAGGCTCATATTTTTTTCCATACGTATAGTTATATTTGTTTTAAATACATTTTTTATAAAACACATAAACTTCATTAAAATGCATGAACAGTTTTAAAACACCATAAAAACTTAAAGCATGAACACTTTTATATAAAAAATTAATATTTATTAAAACCTTTTTATTTTTGAAATTATATGATAGATTTTTCTAAATATATCTTCTAAAATTAATTTAAATGCAAACACTTATTAAAATTATACAAATAAGTCATAATTTAATTTGATGGATTTTCTAAATTAATACATGAACAATTTTAGTATATTTTATTGTATATTATTTATATTGTAATTTATACTTAAGAAAATCAAAAATGAAGAAACTAACAGAAATTGTAGCCCACGGGCAGGTTCTGCTATAGACAAAAAAACTACAACAATTCTACATAGGCATGAGATTTGGAGTGGCGCGCCTTCCTTCTTTTACACGGGTCACTGGTTAGAAACCCATAACTGGATTGAAATTCTTAATTTATGTTATTTAGTGTAAAAATATAAACCTCACATATGCTTGTGTGTAATCAACTCAACTCTGGGCTGGGTGCTAGCCATGCGTGCGTGGTTGGCCGAGGTCTATACCTGATAGGGGCCTTTTATGAGAAAAAAACAAAATAAAATAAAAATACAGTTGTTTCTTGAAAAAAAGAGAAAACAATACAGGCGTTTCTTGAAAGAAAAAAAACGCCACAGGCCCATCTTCACCATGCAGTCACTGACATCATATGCTGTCATGCCCCGTCAGCATCATCGGTGTATACAAACGCGATTAATATCGTATTTACACGTTCAAGCCAAGTTTTTGCACCACTTTAATGTATGCCGCAAGTTATAGCACTAAAATGACCGTTTACGCCAAGTTCTAGCACCACCGGTGTAATTGACTCAAAAAAAAATTCTGAATACGAATTCAACATGTAGTTTCTTGGCAAATAACCCACATCGTATTCATTGGTTGATTAATAGCCAGACTTGAGATTCAAAAAACTTTGAGCGCGCCATATTTAAACAACTGTATGCATTTCCAGGCGTAGAAATAAATGTTGTAAAACACACGAAAACAACACATTCTCATGTAGTAGTATACAGATTATTTAGACATAGCTTGTTAATTGCTCAAAACGAGCTACTGTACCCGGCCCCTTCATATTAAGTTTGGTGATCTTCCATGTCGCACGACAGCAAAGGCAGGCACTCCCTCCATCCCTTGCACGGCGTCATGCATTGTGTTTCGTTAATTAAGTTTGATCATCAGTTAGACTACTATACATGAATCATGTGTCATACAATTCGTATCATACAAAAAACCTTTTTTGAATACGAATTCAACATGTAGTTTCTTGGCAAATAACCCACATTGTATCATTGCACTCGAGTGTCACGCCGTGTTCACATCAGCTGTAATGAGCATACACTTGTGCTAGTTCCACTGAAATCATGCCGTGCGGATTACCATGCCGATTCCTCGGAGCTTGCAATGTCCATGGCCGAAACTACCATGCATGTGATGGGTCGGTCGAGTTTCATGCCCAGCTTGCCTTTCCTGACGGGGCATAGCTAGAGTGGTAAGCCATGTTTGGAACGGGCCTCCTTTCCTTGGAGTTTTGCCTGGATATATCCAACTGCACATGCTAATTCTCATTTGTACCCCAGCTAGGTAGGTACACCTACTGGCCGGCCGTTGCACCGGGAAGAGAAGTTGCTGAAGGTACTAGTAGCTAGTAACGTGGAGAGGAAACGCTGGTGCCGGAGACTGAAACTGCCTAGCTAGAGACGAATTAAAATGGCTAGACACGTACTACTACCCGATCCCGATGCAGGGCGTGGAAAAGGAGATGTATGCTAGCTGGCCGCGATGCAGTCTCACTACTCTTTCCTTGCATTGCACCAGCGGCCGATGTAACGGACGGAGCTTGCGTTGCATCTCTACCTCGGTCGATCATATGCATATGGTTTTCCTTTTCATCTCGTGAAATCTCTAAGGCCTCCTTCCTTTGGTTTACCAATTTCCGCACCACCAAAGCATCAATCTGCTACAAAACCAGGGGTGCACACAATGGCATCCTCTTATAAATTTCATATTGCAGCCTCCACTTCAACCCAACCAACTTGATATCTTGAGTATAAGACTATTTTATTATTCACCTAGGTAGCATATATCCCACTAACATAACTGAAGCCGAAAGATATGCATGTATATCCCACCAGCATAACTAAAGCAAAAAAGAATTGCATTTCTCTTGTGATTTAGAATCTTTTACATGGTATCATGGATATGTATGTACTCAATCAAATTACAGAACCACAAGAAAATAATAAGCATGTATATAGCAGTCATTGTAGAGAGGTAGAGCATCATATATAATTAAAGCAATTGTATGGATATTTCCAGATAAGTATATGCATCTCGAGAGGAAAACACACACACAAATCCACTAAAAGTAACCATGTAGAAATGAATGTTGTAAAGCACATGAAAACAAAAAATTCTCATCTCCAAATAATATAACTCTGCTATTTAAGTTCTACTAGGGGACAGACAGAATTGCTGAAATAGACCACCAGGCAATTCACAAACTCTCCCTGAAACAAGCCTACGGTTACGAGATAATATAATGAATGAATGCATGCTTCAGCAGGGCCTACTGCATTGCACGACTCGGTGTCTGCGAGGCAGGTGGCCAATGCGGAAGCCAGTCTTTGGCACAAACAAGTGCCTCCACGATCTCAGGACGAAGCGAGCTTCTATAGTCGTCGAGCATGCGGCTTCCTGTTACTGCAGAAAATACAGAGCCAACCGTGGTCACTGTGGAAACCGGAATGGCCAAGACATCACGCGCCATCTTCGACAGCGTTGGAAACCTGAGCGTGTTAAGCTTCCACCAGTTCAGAATGTCGAACTCTTGGATACTACGTGGCGTCAGGGAATCTTCCAGGTACTGCTCCAGTTCAGATTTCGAGGGCTGGGTTGTAGCAATCTCGGAAAGATACATGTCGAAGTCTAGAAGACCGTCACCGGTGGAAGGTGGAGTTGTTTGAGTATTATTATTCCCGCTGGCAGATTGTTCAACATAGACCGGTGGCTGTGCTAGATACTCCTTATAAAGCTCATGCACTGAATCATTCACCGCCTTAACATACTTGGCTGCCTCGACGCCGTAAATCTTCGAGTAACTGAACTCAACAAGCTTCATCTTAAAACGTGGATCCATCACAACAGCGACAGCTAACACGAGGTTGCAATCGTTCCAGTACTTGTCAAAACTCTCGTGCACATCTCTAGCAATGCTGCTGACAACAGGATCCTCATGTGCTGCGGCATTTGCCAGCTCTAGCTGAAGTTTCCAGGCTTCATGGAAAAAGATGTCTGAAGTTGGGCTTGCTACTGCCATGACGCTATGAGCCGAGTCATACAGCAGCTTCAAACAATTGCTGGCAGCCTCAACCTTTTTCCAGTCCTCGGCTGAAGGTGCTTCGTTATAGTTATCATCACATGTTTCTAGTATAGTGAAAGCCTGCCTATAATCCAAGGCAGCCAAGAGCATCAGATAGGTGGTGTCCCACTGGGTTGTAACATCCAGACAAAGGGTCTTGGTACCAGGGATCTCCAGCTGCAGAGCAATCTCAGCAAACTTTTCGTCATGACTATCAGAGGCTTTTATGAACTTTATGCTTTCACGGATACCGGAGATGACACCATGGACTGAAGCAATCACATCCTGTGCAGCTGCATTCAGGATATGTGCATAGCACCTTACAACAAATAGCTGGCCCTTAAGCATGACACCATTCTTACTGGAAAGATGATCTCTCAGGTTTGCACTGTAGATATCATGAGATGGGCAATCGTTATCCAATGTGACGGCGAGTAGCTTCTCCCTCATGCCCCAGTCAAAAAGGCTTCTGCTGATAGCTTCAGCAAGTGCATCCTGCGAATGAGGAGAAGCAACCATCGTGAAATTAAGCACTCTTCGATGCACTCTCCACTCCATGTCAATAAACTGCCCCGCAATTGACACATAGCCAAGAGTCTGACTAGTTATCCATAATCCTACGGTGAGGCTCATCCTTCCAGGCATAGTGCTTAATGCTTGCAGTAGGTTGTGTTTTTCTTTCAGATACACAGCATACACTTCTCCCTCCATTGCATCAACTTCTGACAACTTGAAACACGGTTGCAGACTACCAATAAGAGCGCCGAAGGATGGCTGTTGAACAATATGAAGTGGGTAGTCATGCAAAATGATGAGCTTTGCCAGATACAAGCTGCTACGTTCTTGATCAAATGTAGCGTTTGCAGAGCCATTTCGCCTGTAACGCCTCTTAGAAGGGCGTTCTATGGTACCCTCACCATCATTGTCAGCCACTTCTGCTAAAGGCAATGCCAGTTCCCTCTCTTGGTTTTTGATAACAGGACATGAACCCTGTATAATGTGCCTTTTGAGATGACTAGTACCTGCAATTTTTGAGCCAGAACTATATGCAAAGGTTCCTTTGCATAAGTTGCAGCATGCAATTCGGCATCGCTTATCCCCAGGCACATGTTGAATGGTGAAGTGCTCCCAGACTGGTGACTTCTTTTTCCGGCGTCTTGATGAGGTTGGTGGGCTCACATCAGCACTGACCAATAGATTACCATGGGCCATTTCATCACCATTGACCATGTTGTTAACTTGAGCCATCTCATTACTATGGATCATGTCATTAACTTGAACCATCTCATTACCGTGGATCATCATCTCATTACTGTGGATCATCTCACTACCGTGGACCATCTCATTACCATTGATCACCATCTCGTCACCATGGACTATCACACTCTCTTGAACCATATTGTCACCATGGAGCATCTCACTGCAATGAACCACTTCACTGCTACTGATCATCTTGTTCCCGGCAATCATCTCCCCATCATGCAGCATTGCATTGTCATTGCTCTTTGGTTCACCCATGCTGAGAAAGACTATCTGATCGATCCCAAAAGCCTGACAATTTGGAATGATTGACCAAATAAAATCATGTCAGATCTAATGCAGTCAAGTTAGATCACTTGGACCAGACCATAAATAAAGCTAAAATAACTCAATTTAGATTCAAAACATCACAGACAGACAAAAGAGATCTTACATAACTTCTGTCAGACAGTGTCCAGTGCAACAAAAATTACTCTGCTTCAAACTGAATGTCTGAGATTTCAAGCAGAACAAAAAAAAACTAAAACAAGTTTGTATATGATGATAACATTTTCAGTCATCACTATTTCTCCTAGCAAGGCGCATTTTCTAGAAAAGAACTGTGACCACCAGACACCAGTATAATGCATATAGAGACAACACAAATGTTATAATATAATAATATATCATTGAAAATCAAATGGAAAAGGAGGATCTGTTGAGAGCCAGGAAAACACTGGAAGCGGATCAATAAATTTTCTAAAGGAATCATAACAGGAAACAAGATTTAAGGTATAACTGGAGTAAGTAGACCACAACTCAAATGATGAACTTCCAGATTTGTACAAGACGGAGTTCATTGGTGCTAATTTATGATCAATCAAACACTACATAAAGGTGATACACATAATTCATATATCTAAGTGTGTACAATGAAATTAACCAATAATAATTAATCTAAAATATGTTTGGCACCGATTGTTAAGAACTACATTTATTTTTTAGACTCATAAGCATTTCTTGAGGAGTACTGAAGCAAAACCCACTTCTACAAGCTCACAAGATACCCCCGGTTTATATTCGCATTTTACAGACGCAAGAAATGACTGTAGAAATACTAAAATAATATTCAGTAATTAATCTGATTTTCTTTCACAAAGGGTTTATGTTGCTAGCCTGGCTTGGTCAAAATGCTCAAAGTGTGCCTTATACATTAAAAGTACCTTTGACCGAGCATATTAACCACTGTCACTAGCTAGGAAGAAAAATTGAGGACAAGAAAACCAAGTTCTAATTAAGTCTCTACCTAATGACCGATGCAAAAACATACTAGTTGGCATCTTTATTCCCTATTTAACTGACAGAGAAGTTTGTTAGCCACAACTCAGTTCTTGAATATTAGAGCAGCAGCAGTTTAGTTTTCCTGGTTCCGTGTGAATGTGAACATCTACTTGAGTTGACTGGTAAGAAGGGATTAGTTGGTGAAACGTAAAACTTGAAATTCATGCGTATGCACATTGAGTTAGCTTGGATAAACTTGTGCAGTTCAACTGTTCAAACCCTGCACCGTATCAAGCATCTGTCCATACATCAGAATCAAAACCCCCCAACAAAACAACAGCCCTGCCATCATGGCGTCTCTGAGATGACGAACTGCAGTACAAATCTACACTCCAAGTCCCTTAATCACGAACAAGAACAGCCCGGCCGCAGAATCGACGCCGGTGGCGAGGGGATTCTGGAACTGGCAGCACACTGGGCCAGGAGCGCACTGACAAATCTTGTGCCCTAGACTGACAAACCCTAGATGAATCTGAGCTCCTGGCCGCGCAAGACGACGGGCACTACAGAGAGGGGATTTGGAAAGGTTTGGATGGAGAACTTACAGGAAGGAGGGAGGAGGAGGAGGAGGTGGTGGTGGCGGCGGCGTTCCGGACGGACCAGCGAGGGCTCGGCCCAAGAAGCGCCAAGGCCGCCGAGCAAGACGCAGCAGATCTCTGGGCGACGGGTGGCGGAGGTGTTGCGGGAGACGCTTTAATGGGCTCACGGGTCGCAGCCCATCGCATCTAGGGTTCCAACTTCCAAGTTTTTTTTTAAAGTTTCGGGCGCCGTGACGCACCGGCCTGACCGTGGGCTCCTGGATTGGGTTGGGTGGAATCTCTTTCTTCTCTTTCTCGGAAAAAAGAAACTGTTTTCGTACCTCTAAAAAACTGTTTTCAGTTTAAAAAAATGTTTTCGTCTCAGAATGTATCTTCATAAATTCATTCTATTCATTCTATAAAAACTCGTTGTCTTCTTAAAGATTTTTTTGTTTGTGAAACTTTGTGTAGATTTAGATACAGCACGTATCTACAATGGTGCAAAAATTTAATCCCAGATTTCAGCCTGTTATATTTGTGTCGAATATATTATACGCAAGGGGTTACGTGGACTTGGAGTTGTAATTAGTGTGGTTAGGTACTAGTTGTGTAGGAGTCGGACACTTGTATCCTAGGCCTCTTATATACGGAGGGGCACCACACGTTGTAACCCATGACGACTTGATAGCAACAGATACGCGGGGGAGCCGACGGCTTGTGCCGGCGCCTGGGTGGCGGTGTTGCGGTATCTTGGGAGGAGCGCCCGTAGTCATGCCCCGGGGATGTAGCCATATCGGTGAACCTCGTTAATAAATATCGTGCCTCGGTGTGTCGTCTATGATCTTGCATTAGCGTTTTATTCTAACAAGTGGTATCATGAGCAAGGTTGCGAGAAGGCTATGCGGAAGATCATCCGGAGGTACGAGGATCATGCCCGACGGGTGCCAGGGAACGTCCAATTGGCGCAAAGTGGAGCATGGCGGCGATCGCGGATGCGGTTGGTGGTGTCGGACACTTCGGGCATGAGGCCTGGACCGTTCGATGGGATGAGGTCGGTAAGGATCGGCTAGAAGTGGCAATCGGACCGGCGTAGTGGCCGTTGAAGACGTTGCGGAGGCGACGAATTCGGCTCGGGATCAGACCGGCGACCAGACGTGGGGGACGGCCGGATAGATCAGAGTGTGAGAGCATCGAGATGATGCGCTCGGTGTTGTACAAGGGCGGCGGCGTGGCACTGCGGACGGATTGTGTCGACGACATGAATGTCCAGGGTACGGTACAACTCGTGCACGGATGATGCGCGAGGTGGCGTCTGTTTCAGCAGGGTTGACGTACAGTGTGCGCGCGACAGGGCAAGTTACAGATGGCTAGCGAAGAACCAAGATCAAAGACAGAAGTTGTCGTTGGAACTAGCGGCGGGTGTTTTCCGATGAACGCGGAGTCGAGAGAAGGAAAGTCAGGATTCAGTTGCTGGCGTTCGTACGCGAGACGGCCGCTGGAGCCTCCCAGGAGGCGTGTGGCAACCGGTCTCAGTAGCAGCGCGACGCAAAGGAAGGTCAAGGGTGCAGGTTTCGTCGGATAGGGTGCACCGTACTCAAGGAAAGATAAAATCGTGATGAGGCAGGAGTCCAGGGAGTTAACTTGCATGGGGTCAGCGGATCAAATTTACAAGGTGATACGTGCGATGGGTGTGCATGTTCGTCAGGGGACAAGTCTGCTACTATTCATGATGATTAAGAAAAGGAAAAAAGAGACGTGTGCATGCATAGGTCCGTAGGAGACTTGGTTTGGCAAGACCGGACAAATCATGACAGACTTGAATCGGTTTCCGTGTGGAGAAAGGAAAATAAGCCACCCAATGCTCCACCTTTTACAGATGGTAAGGTTGCCAACTAAGCAAAAATCTGATATGCAGTGGCGGAGCCAGGAATATAGCATGAGGAGGGCCAAGCGTAGTAAATCCTTTTTGCAACCATTGTACATCTATTAGCATGCATATTAGGCTTAATACAGCAATGTTAGGGGGGGCCAGGGCCCCTGCTGGTCCCCCTGCCTCCGCCACTTCTGATATGGCATGCTAGTTAAGAAAAGAGAGAGTAGTATGGTGACCCGGGAAGAAACGGTGCTAAGCACGTGTACCTAGGTGGAAGCACAATTCCGAGTCTATAGCTAATTAAATGCATGAAGCTTAGCACCTTTGCATTGGGGACTTGAGTTGCTAAGGCATTTAATATACTTAGCACCATATCTAAGCACATTTGCATTGGAAGAGGTCTAAGGGCCGGGTATCCAGCAGTAATAAAAGGCTAGGGCAACGAGGCAGCGGACGTATAGAAAACAGTCTGCAGTTTCGGAAATAGGTGAAGCAATTGGTTTCGGCGGAGAGCAAGTTCATCTGCGCATCGGCAAGGCTTCATGCTATTTTCTGAAGGGCGGACAAGGACGTTGTGCTTGTCATATTTCTTGGGACACGTCTAGGGAGCAACACGGCTGCTCCCTAGCGTTTCCTGGCGGCCCAGCCAAATAAGGTAAGTTTCTATCCTCCCTAGTACAGAAAGGTAAGGCCCAAGACGATTCCCTCGCCCCCAGCCACCTGTTCCTTCGTCCCGACCCAACCAACCTCCTCTCCACGCGATATTTATTGGTCCCCTCCTCACGTGCTCTTCCTCCCCCGTACCTTGCACCCGGAGGTTGCTTCCACCTCCATTACCTACCCACTCAGCCATCTTCTTCTCCCCCAAGTAAGGCACAGATTACTTGCCCACGCTCCAACAAGATCCATTAGAGCTTCACATCCCTTGTAATGGCGGCAAGAAAACCTTCAGATGACCTTTAATGATGTCTTGATTAGTTGCTTCTCCTCTTAAATCGTCTCTGATCTGAGAAGGGGAAAAACAAGAGAAAAGGGCAGGGCTGTAATTTTAGAGGTCAGATCTCTCACCTCCTTCCACTTGATTTTGCTGTTTCTCATCAGTATTCGGAAAGCCAAATTGTCTCCCACGACATATAAGTCCCCCTGTGTACAAGAACATATAAACACCTCTGTAAAAAAACCATCTAATCTGCTGTTCTTCAGGTTCTCTTAATAACTAGATGTTTCATCTATTTGCATGTAAACAAAACAACTTTCATGATATTTTGGGCAAATGCACAAGTGACAGGCAAGCAAGTCTTAGAACCTTAGAAGTCCAAGTTATTCATCGTGAGAAAATGATGTTGTTGACATACATAATGCAATTTAACTACTACATTTGAGATGCTCTTAATCACTACATGCTTTTAGCCTGTCATTATACTGATCCTACAAAGGTTCGTATTAAATAAGTGGCAACTTATATGCATTGTTTAGGCAACTGCAACACAATAGGCAGGCAAGTCATGTGTAAAAACTTGATGCTGTTGAACTAATAAGATGTGCAGTTTTGTGAGCAACTTATAAGTGGCAACTTATATGCATTGTTTAGGCAACTGCAACACAATAGGCAGGCAAGTCATGTGTAAAAACTTGGTACTGTTGAACCAATAAGCTATGCAGTTTTGTGAGCAACTTATAAGTGGCAACTTATATGCATTGTTTAGGCAACTGCAACACAATAGGCAGGCAAGTCGTGTGTAAAAACTTGGTGTTGTTGAACTAATAAACTGTGCAGTTTTGTTAGCATGTCTGTGGAATAGACAAAGTGCAGATCATAAAAAGCTAGGCATAAGCAAAAAAAGATGGTTTTAAGCAGATGAGCGTTGATTTCAAGAGAAAACATACTGGTATGAACAAAAACTTGAAAGTAACCTAAGATGCAAAAACTCCTAAATGTGGTTGCAGCATCACTACTTTAGTAACCTAACTTGCTTATAAATGTATGATGCTTTGATGTTTTAATTGTAGATCAATTTTCTCACCTCCTTGGCTCAATGTGGCAGATTCCACATAACTTGCTTATTGAATGCTCTTAGAGATATGATGTCTGTGGTGCACCTGCTTGTATGAACATAAAGAAAATGTGTATGAGCAAAAAAATATAAATTGACTGTTGAAAACCTTCAGATTTGCTAGTTGCTAAGTTTTTAAAAGAAAACTTCATGTACTTGAACAAAAAAGCATAGCAACTTACATGAAAGTTTTTGAAAAAAATGCAAAACAGTTCATATAAAAAATGGTGGTGCTACATGAACAGGATGAAGAGTTACTTCATCTACTTGCACACAAAATCATGGCAACTTCCATACTATCATGGGGCAAATGCATCATAACAGACAAGCAAATCTTGTAAAAACATTTGGACCTTACAAGATATTTGATCATGGAAAAATAATGCTGCTACATATGTAAGTCAACTTCTATAGAAGGTTCTGTGTGGATCAGAAATGCTTCATTGCTGGATGTTAATCGGGAGGAAGGGTGGAGATGCAACCATTATTCTCCATTGGAAAATGGAATGTGCATCCTAGGATTAAAAAAGATAGGCAAGAACAAAAAATCTGGGACAAATCTGTGCTATGCTCCAGCATTATGAAGTAAGAAAAAAGAGAAAAAAACACAAACAAAAATTAAAACAGGTCCTAGCAGGAGGTAAATCTTGCCATAAGATACAGTAATAAAAGTGATACTAGTGAACATGACAGACCATGTCACTCAACTAAAGTAGTGATGCTGCTCCTATTCCTAGATTACTTTCAACTAAAGTAGAAGTATGCCATTGCATTCTTCGTGATAATTGCTGATATTTCCATGATGAATACACTCTTTGAATAAGAAGCTGCCCAATGCTGCCCGATGACTTGTGCTTCAACTGTTTGCTTCAACCTGGTGATTTGATGTCTGCCAATGATTAAAAAAAGATTAGACAAAAATGTTGTAGCACAAAACTTTCATACAAAAGATTATACAGTGCTTGTCCCCATTTTAAAAAAAGTATTAACTGCTCGCCTCTTCTCAGATTTGATGTCTTTTCATGGTGTAAAAATGCAGGTTTGGAATATGATTGACCTAAATGAAGTAACAGAGGAAGATATGCCGGAATTTGCCTTTGTTCATGACATGAATATACTTGATCCTTTATATTGCACACAACAGAGCACCCCACTTGGTGGAGCTGACAATGTTGAGTTTGTGGCTGAATCTCCCAACCCTGTCGCCGCACACAATGCTTCGACACATGTGGTGCAAACTATGCCTACAAATATGGGTGCAACGGTCGAAGCAACTACACATCCAGCGGCAGCAACAGAGACGGATGAACACACGCTTCTTGACACTAACACCGCAGGTGGAACAGGTGGGACTGTTGGAAACAGTTTGGCAAGCTTGGTTGGTGAGAACGATGACGAGGCATGGTCACAGCCCAAGGAACCTTACGTGGGGATGAGGTTTGACACTTTGGAAGGTGCAAAGGAGCACTACAATGCGTATGCTCTGCAGCTTGGGTTTTCCATCAAAATGAATACAACAAGGAGAACTGGCGACACTCGTATGTTGGTAAAGCAGCAATTTGTTTGCAACAAGTTCCGAAAACCTACAGAGGACGATGGAGGTGCAGAAAAGCCCCCTGTCCTAGACAAAATTATTTATCAGGCAGAACATGTTAACAAAGATGATGATATTGTCTTTCTTGATGATGAAAGTAAGTTAAAAAATAAAAGCAAGAAATGAAAGCGAGATAAAATAATTTAAACTGGTTGCAAGGCCAAGATGGTGGTGAAACTAGTAGATGGTCGTTGGGAGGTGGTGTACTATGTTGGTGAGCATAACCATAAGTTAGTAGACAAGCCATCTTTGAAGAAGTACTTGCGATCGCACCAAGGGATACCTCCAGAAGAAAGGGCATTCCTAACACGTCTTCACAACTGCAATTTAACTACAGGTGAAAAATGATCACTAGCTTGCCTGTGTTTTTTGTCTAAGTTGCTGAACACCAATTTAATGCTTGCGTGTTGGTCTTTTTAAGTGTGGTATTTGGCTTATGCCCTAAAACATGTTAAGTGAATCAATTCCTTTCCTTTATTGTTTTTTATGTTTTCTTTGTTACTGCTGGGGGTTGATTAGGTTAGTTTTGTTGAGCAATTTGCTTGACCATGAGTTTGGCAGTTGCTCGAAAACATGGTCCTAAACTAGATTAGTTTTGCTAAGCAAAGTTGGAGGTCTACTGTTAGTACTTGCTCAAAGTGAAGGGCACAACTTGCCCGTGCTTGTAAGCACTCATTCCCCTTGACGCTAAATGATTTGTTATTGTGCAGTAATTAGTCTTGTTGTGCTAGTTGCTTGCCCAGGTGTTAGCAGTTGCTCAATACATGTCCCCAACTTGCCTGCACTTGTTGCACACTTTTCATGTATTGGGTTGTGTGAAAAAAATACAAGTAGGACTTTCCCTGAACAATCAAAATGGTTTGGTGTGTGCACATATATTAGTCTAGTTGTACTACTTGCTTGACCATAAGTTAGTACTTGCTCAAACCATGTTTTTGTGCGTCTGAATTGCTGCTTATAAACTACTTCTCAGTGCCATGCATAAAAGTTTGTTACTTTATGAAAATGATTTTTGATAAACTACTTTTCAGGGCGTATGATGCATATTATGTCAGACTTCTATGGCACAGAGCTGATCGTCCCCTATGGTACTAAGCACATTACAAACCTAAAGACAATGTTAAACAAAGATGCCACCAAAGAAGGAGATATGATTGAGACAGTTGCCTACTTCAAAGATCAACAAAAAGATGATCCAGACTTCTTTTATAAGATAAAGTACGATGAGGAGGACAGGGTGGAGAACATTTTCTGGGTTGACGGTGTAGCTAGGAAAGCTTATGTCGAGGCTTACCATGATTGCATCTCGTTCGACACTACATACATGAATAACATGTACAACATGCCCTTTGCCCCATTTATTGGAATCAATAGACATGGGCAGTCGTTCATGTTGGGCTGCGGCTTTGTTAGGCAAGAAATGGCATCGAGCTTTGATTGGTTGTTTGAGACATTCCTTGAGGCAATGAATGGTATAGCACCAACCAACATCATAACTGACCAAGACATTGCGATGGTACAATCCATCAAAAAGATGTTTCCTACGAGTGTGCATCGTTGTTGCCGGTGGCATATAATGAAGAAGGCACAAGAGAAGCTTGGATCAATGTTGGCACGAAACCCTGGTTTGCCGCGTGATTTCAATGAATTTGTTGACTTCAGCTTGACACCAGAGGAGTTTGAGACATGATGGAATGCTCTGTTGTTGAAGTATGAGGGTATGCTTGACACCCACTTTGAGAATCTATATAACTACCGGGCAACGTGGGTTCCTTGTTACTTCAAGCACCAGTTCTTCCCTTTCTTGCAATCAACCCAACGCAGTGAGGGGTTCAACACTGTCCTTAAGCGATATGTGAACCCACATAAATCCATCTTGAAGTTCATGAAGCAGTACCAAAAAATTCAAACCCACATACTAGTCCGAGAAGGTGCCAAAGACTGTAGAACAGAGCATTTGCAGACTGAACTGTGGTCGTCTTACCCCATTGAGAAGCAAGCTTATGAGGCCTACACCTGGGTCTTGTATGTTAAGTTTCGAACAGAGTTTGCCTTGATTGCGAGGTACAATGTACCGCCTCATGGTTCCAACTTGTATGAAGTTTACCCCAACCAGGAGTGGGTTGTGAAGTATGGATCTAGAAGCTACTACATGACATGTGAACCAAGTGCTGAAGACTATAGATGTGAATGTTGCAGAATGGACAGGGATGGTGTTTTGTTGCCATATTTTGAAAGTTTTCACGCAACTGGGTGTCAATAAAATCCCTGAGAAGTACATCATTCACAGATGGACTCCACTGGCAATACCTGATGCACCACCTGCTCCTGATCATGAACCCGATGAGTTGCGAGAACAGTCAAAGAAAGAGATTTGGCTTGCAAACATGCAAATGGATTTTGCAAATCTTACCCGCAGAGCTAGCGCATCTGATGCTGCTACAAACATTGTAAAGAAACATATGCGTGCAGCACGACAAGAAATTAAAAATCTGAAGTTGTCAAGGAAAAAAGATAGCGGTATCATCTAGTAGCAACCCTGGTGGGCCTCCACCGCCGCCTAGTTCTTCAGTACCGCCAGGAAGTGGTAACCCTGCTACGTCAAGTAGTCACAAGGCTAATCGACATGCACCACCACCTAATGGGCCTGTGCAAGCACCACCTGGTCCGAGAACTCAACAGCCTACTTCCGCACCGCATCAAAAAAGTGTCGCGACGAAAGTTCCTAGCCCTGTGAACACTGCTCTACATGAGCAAACATCTTCAGCAACTGCACCATTTCAAAAGGGCCCCACTCCAGTACACTACGGCCCTGTGCCAGCAAGTTGGCGCCCTCCACCTCCACCGAGAATGCCTGCACCCAGGATGCCTGCACAAGCAACAAGGATGTGTGTTTCTCAACCTTGGGGCCCCATACTGCAACCTAGAGATCCTACTCTGCAAAACAAAGACCTTGCTCCAGAAGCCATGTCTCCTGCCACACATCCCGCCTGAACTGAACAACGTCCCATGGGTCCCAGAGGGTATGCACAACAACCCAGGCCACCAGCAATTGTGTATCTGCCGCCAAACACAAGTGCTACTAGTGGTGGGCTAATGGCATGGACTGCCCCGCAAACATTGAACTCGCCTAGTGGTTCTAGACAATATGTCATACGCTCAACATTTTCCCAACAAAATGCAGACCCGTTGTTGGTTCCTTCTCCACAAACCACCAATGATGAATGCGTACAACTAGGGGTTGCGTCACGGGGCAAAGGACCCGCCATTCCTGAAGGTGCTCCTATACTTGATCCTCATCTTGTTTATCCTACTCCCACAGCAGACCCTACCATTCCTAGAGACCCTCCAAAATCGACAACAAAAGGAAGAGCGAAGCAACGGAGGATTCACTCAGCTCTAGAGCTGCACCCCAAAAGGAAGAACAAGTGCAGTTATTGTAGTTCTACAGACCACAATTCAGCACTATGCAAGACGAGATTGGTTTGATGGACAATATTTGGGTATAAGATTCTGCAAAGAAAGAATGCTGGTAGAACGTGTGTGTGGGAATGAATTTTTTGTTTATGAATGGGATGTTGCTACTCTTTTATGTCTATGACTTACCTTAGCCTACATGTTATCTATCTAAGATTTTATGGTTATGATGTCTTAATGGGAGAGGTTGTTTTTGAAGTTCAACCTCTGCTTTTTATTTTGGCAATTAGGGGCTTGTCTCCTTTAACTACAAGCAACTCCTATGCGGGTTATTTTTGTATCATTTGATCTGTGGGCAGGCAACTCCTAAAATCTATTTTTGCAAGTTGCATGATAAAACTATGCAACTAACTCATGTCGTGTCGCTTTGTGCAACTAAGCCATGTTTCTGTCTAAATAAACTACCCTGAGATACCCAAAGTGCCTTAACATAATAAAGGATAAATTCCAATTTCTCATTCAGAAAATCAGTTTCAAAAAGCGACCACTCTCTGGTTTTGTTGCAAGTTAACACAAGGTAACTTTAATTACTTCTTAAGGCTATTAAAAAACCACAGAGAAATTGAGGAGTTCATGCAAACTAAAAAAAGATTTAAATAGCAAAAACATTGAGGTAAAAAACTAACCTATGTTAATTTGAGGACGTCTTCCCATGGTGCCTTGTTGTGAATGCTGTCAATTCATTGAATAGCCAGTTGCTTCCTGATGTTTGGGATATCATCAGGTGTAAAACTTGGAACGTTCCTTGCCTCCCATCCATTGGCAATTGTAAGAGCATAAACCCCGCAGTCAACACTATACAAACAAATTGTTTCACAGAAACACGAGCCGTAAGTTAAACATTTTTATTGACTTATTGGTGTGTTCACACTTGTGGGAAAAAAGATCTAGGGGCTTATGGGTACTTACTCCTTATTTTGCCTTGGAACATCAATGTTGACAAGCCCGAAGTTGTCCAGGACAACATGTGACTTGGGGTAGTGCAGTTCCAACTATGGCCCTTGCACACCTATCAAGCGATGGGGATTCAAGAGTTCTCCATGAATCAAGTACCTCGAACCTTCGGTCTCTTATATTCACATTGAAAACCCAGTAATGGGCTGTGACTCGCTTTGAAGGGTCAATGTTCTCTAAAACAGGAAACATGATCTACATAAATGATGACCAGACAAAAAGGGTGTTAGATAGTTGAAGAAAAATGTGTTGGTTCTCGTTACTAGGTTACGGTTCTGGTTTGTATGTGTGCAACTGCTATCATGCATGGAGACAACTTAAAAAAGATGTTATGCAAGCAACTTGGGGGGGGGGGGTGAAAAAGCAATTATGATGAGGGGATGTATTATGAAAGAAACTTAGGTTGTTGTGCAGGCAACTTAATGATGTTATGCAAGCAACTTTGGGGGATAAAAAAACAATTATGGAACATGTTCACTAAAAAAATCAGCTTCCATATGCATATCTGTAACTTCTATCATTGTGCACGGAGAAAGAAATGCTAATGATTTCTGATGGACACAATTGTTTCTGAAAAAAGTTGTAAGATGTCGAACAAACTATGACATTCCTATAAGGCAACAACTAGAAAATAATAATTGTGTAAGAAGTGCAATTAATGTGCGCACACCAACAAAGATGTAGTAAGAGAAACTGACCATGTCTTTGCGGTCCAAGCGGTTGGATTTATTGAATTTCGATGCAATCTCTTTACTATCAAAGAAGTCCATCTGTTGCATCCTTATCTGAAAAAAGATTTCAACAGAAGTGTAGAAAAAAAATGAATGATCCAAGTAATGAATGGCATGTGTGCAATGAAAAGAAAATGTACATTGGCAAGTGATGATACATTTTTCCTTTTCTTACCGAGAACTTAAGGGGCATAAGCACCTTCTTTGAGTCTGGTGGCAAGTTCATTATTATCGACAAAATGCCAATTTGAACAACGTGAGACAATAGGAATCCTTCTTTTCTCATTGAATTTGCAAGCTCCCTGACAGTAACATGGTAACCGTGGTAGTTGATGACAATGGGGCTGCAAAATAAAACAAGAACAGAAAAAAAAGAATTAAAAAGATAAGATTGACAATGCATTATCTTCTTTGTGATCAAGACCTCCCCACCTAATCCAAAAACACACCACCCCACCCCCACCCTCCCCCACCCCTACCTTCTTCTACTGCTAGCATATATTATTATTATTTATTTAGTTGCCTGTACTACAAATTAAAATTGCCATTTTACACTTGGGTGACTTGCCTAAAGACTACACAGCAGGAAAAACAAAAATTGTTTGAAACATAAACAAGTTTCATCGTACCTTGTATCTTCGTCTGGTGATTCTTCTTCGTTTAATCTGCCATGTAAAATAACCGATGAATATAGCCTATTGTCTTCAGCTTTGCAGCGAAATACTTTCTTCTCGTCGAGGTCCATGAATGGAGATCGCTTGCATGGTCCAGGCTTGATGATCCTTATCTCATGTTTATGTAAGACTGGCTCTCCTGAGCTACCGCTACTATAGTGCTTGCTGTTTGATCCCTCTTCTTCTAGCTTGTGCATTTTTTCTGGTGTGTTGTACATACAATGATCAGCTCCTGCTTCTGCACAGCCCGCAACTAGCTCCCTTGCCTTTGGTTCAGCTTGTGCGAAAACTTCATCGATGGCTCCAATGTCCCATTCAAAGTCATCATCATCAACTTCTATGATATTCTGCCATGCTCCTGAAGTTTCTTGTGCATTGCGGTGTTTAGAAACAAAAAAATCATTGTAATTCTCCCCTTCTCCTACTATCCTTACTGGACTATCTATGCCAAGATCAAATGAAGGGCCTGGACAGTATTCTTCAGAAATTTTTTCTCTTCGTGAGCCTTCAAACTTCGATGCATCCTGAACTGGTAGCTCCCTATCACAATGCCTGCTTTGAACATTCTACTTTGCTGGATCAGTGCACCTTGCAAAAAGCTCATTTATGTCTAACACATTAACTTCCAATGCAACTCTAGAATTCCCGTAGAATTGAAGGGGCAGACGATTCTCCTTCATTTCATCAAATAACTTGAAGGGCTCAGCATGAGTGCTAGTGACTTGAGCAACTTCTGTAGCATATAAAGGCAATTTACCCTTAGCTATTAGCAGTTTGTCTCTGGACTTGCTTCCCTCCTCTTTCTTATTCTAACATCATTTCGAACTGCATTGCTATTAAACTGCGTGAGCGACGGGCGATTAATTTCATCTTCATTCTTGTTTTCTCCAACATACTGTGACGATACCTTCACAGGTTTAGTCACTCGAAAACATGATTGCTGTCGCCCATTCAAATCACCTAGTGGTTGCCTCAAAACCTCCTGGTTTGTTGTGCTTCCGGGTGGTTGGGCAGCTTGTTTCGCATTTACTGGCGGTTGTACTGAGACAGATGCCTTAGGAACTGTTTGAGTTTCCTCAGATCCACTTGAACTTCCTTGATTCTTGTCTTTTTATCCAAAATACACTTAACATTTTCAGACCCATCACCTTCCTTTGTGGTCCTAACAACATTTCCCTCCTAAACTTGACCAATATCCATTGAAGCTGACTGCCTCTCCATGATTCCATGTCCTGCTTGCTCCTCAGTTTCTTGGCCCTGCTTGATGTGAATTGCCTTCTTATCAAGTCTTGCCTCATTTTTTATCTGTTTTGTCTGTTTCTTATCAAGTGTTGCCTGACATCTTGAATCAACCGCGAAAGACTGCTACAACACTGCACCTGCTGACGCAACTATTGTTGCCTTGGTTGGTTCACAACTTGCCTGGTTTTTGTTGGTACTTGCCTTTTCTTGCTCAGGAACTTGCTCAGGGGCTTGCTCCTCAATTGTTTGACTCTGTTTGCTATGACTTTCCTTGGGGACTACATGACTTGCCACATTTTTGTCTTGGGTTGCATGATTTTGAACAATGGTTGCCTGGCATCTTGGATCGACCCCGACAGACTGCTGCAACACTACCCTTGCCGACACAACTCCTCCTTCTATGATTGGTTCACATGTTGGTTGCTGCTTTGGGGCAATTGCCTCCTGTTGCACGGGAACTTGCCCGATCTTCTTCATAGCTGACTTCCTTGGTATGGCTCCCATCCCTTGCTGTCTTTTCTTTGCACGCATTTCTTGCAACTCCTCTACTGTTGCTGTGACCACCGTTGGCTCCAAGATGAAACTTACATTCTTTTTCTTGTTTGCTGGCAGCGGTGGAAGCTGCATGCGCCTAGTTCTGACTTTCTTTGCACCAACCTGGACATGTAGTCCAGTTATTTCCTGCATCAATTTCGAACGAATAGGCTCTGGACACACATCCTGAAATTTTGATGTGTAAACCTCTTTCATTTCCAGACCACTGACTAGCTCTCGAAAAAGTTTATTTGCTTCCCATGCAAGTGATGGCTCGTCAAGAAATGTTTTCAGTTCAAACTTGGGGATGCGTGGCATTGGTGATTCTTTTTTAAACTCCATCATCACAAAATCTCTCATAGAGACATGCCACAATACTCATCTATACCTGTGCCTTCCTTCTCCCTCTTCTTCTGAATAATGTACTGAAGTGGAGTCCCATCATCATCTTCGCTATCTGTACTATCAACTACTGCATCCTCGTTACCCCTGTTGCCACCACTGGAGTCACTGTTCTGACCTCCTTTCCTGTCCTGTCCTCATCATCCTTGCCGTCACCCTTCCCATCATCCTTCCTATCTTTGTCATCCTCATCATCTTCATCGTCCTCATCATCTTCGTGATCCTCCTTCTCTTCTTCCTCCTTATCTTCATCCTCCTCCTCACACTCCTTCTTCTTTTCTTTTTCAATCCAATTTGCCTCCTCTGTTTCTCCCTCTGTTCCATCAATTTCCAGTTCTGACTCCTTGTCAGCAGTTGCTGCTTCCGCACTATCTCCAATAATTTCATCCTCATTCACATCGAGCCCACTATCTACCCGTACAGTTTCATATTCATCGCCATCGTTTGAGTCGCCATCACTATCACTCCCATCACCCTCATCACCTCCATCACCAGTTCCCTCGTTTGAGCTTCCAATCTTCATCACTGTCTTCATCATCTGATGGGTATGATTCTTCGACACTTGGCAGGGAATCGGCTTCAGGGGAAGACTGTCTCCATCTTTTCCTGGATTGTTGCTTACTTGTTCCCATCCCAGTTGGTTCAGTAGTCATTGCCCCAGCTTCATCTTCGTCAATCCTTCCAATGCCTTGAACAAATTTTCACACTAGATGCGACATTTCAAAGCACATTTCATGTACCAATTCTATCAACTTCACTTGTTTCTGCAAAAAAATGAAAAAAGAAAAACACAAAAAAGAAAGGACATATGAGAAAGTATATAAAATGCACTTGCCCCAATTTATATGTCTTACATATAGACATAACATGCAACTAAGTAGACACAATAAACAACTGTGTCCAACAGAAATAGTGAATTAGGCATGTCAAGTTACAAAATGCCTATAGATGAAAAAATAGTGATCAAAGTGATTTGACTTACTGTTTTATCATACGACTCAGGGAGTCTTGCTGCAACAAATTTCGTGACGTGGTCCATGCTGCCAAAGATGCTTTCATCCGCACAGCGTGAAAACTCTGTCTTCAACTGATTACATTAAAAAAACGATGTGAGAAAACGCTGAAAAATGTATTCGCACCTAGGAAAGACAAAAAACCAGATGATAAAACATGATGTATGACACTTGCTCAAACATAGTACCAGGCTTGCTCAAAAACAGTAAGAGACTTGCTCAAACATAGTAACAGACTTGCTCAAAACACAGTAACAAGCTCGCTCAAAAACAGTAACAGACTTGCTCAAAACACAGTAACATACTTGCTCAAAAACAGTAAGAGACTTGCTCAAACATAGTAAGAGACTTGCTACAAAAATTGAGGTAGGACACTTGTCTGTAAACCCAAACAACACAAGCCCAAACAGAAACTCCCCAAACCACTGGTACGTCCATTTTACATCATGCTTTTATATTGATATTTATCGCATTATGGGCTATTATTACACGTTATGTCACAATATTTATGCCTATTCTCTCTTATTTTACAAGGTTTACATAAAGAGGGAGAATGCCGGCAGCTGGAATTCTGGGCTGGAAAAGGAGCAAATATTAGAGACATATTCTGCACAGCTCCAAAAGTCCTGAAACTTCACGGAAGTCATTTTTGGAATTACGCACGGCGGTGAGCATCATGAAATTGGTGACGGAAGATGGTTGATGATGACGATGGCGACGGATTCCCCTCTCCGGAGCCCCGAACGAACTCCAGATCAGCCCTCCCGATAGGTTTTAGGGCTTGGCGGCGGCTCCGTATCATAGAACGCGATGAATTCTTCTCTCTGGTTTTTTTCTCCCCAAAAGCAAATATATAGAGTTGGAGTTGAGGTCGGAGGAGCTCTAGGGGGCCCACGAGGTAGGGGTGCGCGCCCTAGGGGGCAGGCGCGCCCCCACTCTCGTGGACAGGGTGTGGGCCCCCTGGTCTTCATCTTTTGCAAGGATTTTTTATTAATTCCAAATAGACGTTCCGTGATGTTTCAGGTCATTCCGAGAACTTTTGTTTCTGCACATAAATAACACCATGGAAAGTTTGCTGAAAACAGCGTCAGTCCGGGTTAGTTCCATTCAAATCATGCAAGTTAGAGTCCAAAACAAGGGCAAAAGTGTTTGGAAAAGTAGATACGACGGAGATGTATCAACTCCCCCAAGCTTAAACCTTTGCTTGTCCTCAAGCAATTCAGTTGATAAACTGAGAGTGATAAAGAAAAACTTTTACAAACTCTGTTTGCTCTTGTTGTTGTAAATATGTAAAGCCAACATTCAAGTTTTCAGCAAAGATTATGACTAACCACATTTGCAATAACTCTTAGGTCTCATGTTTAGTCATATCAATAGCATAATCAACTAGCGAGCCATAATAATAAATCTCGGATGACAACACTTTCTCAAAACAATCATGATATGATATAACAAGATGGTATCTCGCTAGCCCTTTCTGAAACCGCAAAACATAAATGCAGAGCACCTTTAAAGATCAAGGACTGACTAGACATTGTAATTCATGGTAAAACAGATCCAATCATAGTCATACCCAATATAAATTAATAGTAATGGATGCAAATGACAGTTGCGCTCTCCAGCTAGTGCTTTTTAATAAGAGGGTGATGACTCAACATAAAAGTAAATAGATAGGCCCTTCGCAGAGGGAAGCAGGGATTTGTAGAGGTGCCAGAGCTCGGTTTTGATATAGAGATAAATAATATTTTGAGCGGCATACTTTCATTGCAACATAACAACCAAGAGGTCGCGATATCTTCCATGCTACACACATTATAGGCGGTTCCCAAACAGAATGGTAAAGTTTATACTCCCCCTCCACCAACAAGCATCAATCCATGACTTGCTCGAAACAACGAGTGTCTCCAACTAGCAACAGTCCCAGGGGGATTTTTGTTTGCAATTAATTTGATTTAGTTTGCATAAAGCATGGGACTGGGCATCCCGGTGACCAACCATTTTCTCGTGAATGAGGAGCGGAGTCCACTCCTCTTGAGAATAACCCGCCTAACATGGAAGATACGGACAACCCTAGTTGATACATGAGCTATTCAAGCATACAAAACAGAATGTTTATTTGAAGGTTTAGAGTTTGGCACATACAAATTTACTTGGAACGGCAGGTAGATACCGTATATAGGAAGGTATGGTGGACTCATATGGAATAACTTTGGGGTTTAAGGGATTGGATGCACAAGCAGTATTCCCGCTTAGTACAAGTGAAGGCTAGCAAGAGACTGGGAAGCGACCAACTAGAGAGCGACAACAATCATTAACATGCATTAAAATTAACAAACATTGGATGCAAGCATGAGTAGGGTATAATCCACCATGCACATAAATATCGTGAAGGCTATGTTGATTTGTTTCAACTACATGTGTGAACATGTCCCAAGTCGAGTCATTTAAATCATTCAAAGGAGGATACCACCTCACTATACCACATCACAACCATTTTAATAGCATGTTGGCACACAAGGTAAACCATTATAACTCATAGCTAATCAAGCATGGCACGAGTACCTATGATCTCTAATTGTCATTGCAAACATGTTTATTCATAATAAGCTAAATCAGGAACGATGAACTCATCATATTTACAAAATCAAGAGAGGTCGAGTTCATACCAGCTTCTCTCATCTCAGTCAGTCCATCATATATCGTCATAATTGCCTTTCACTTGGACGACCGAACGAAGTGAATAATAATAAGAGTGCACGTGCATTGGACTAAGCTGGAATCTGCGAGCATTCAATAAATAGGAGAAGACAAGGCAATATGGGCTCTTGGTTAAATCAACAATAATGCATATAAGAGCCACTTCAACAATTTAATTATGGTCTTCTCCTATCGACCCCCAAAGAAAAGAAAAGAAATAAAACTATTTACATGGGAAAGCTCCCAACAAGCAAAAGAAGAATGGGAAATATTTTTGGGTTTTCTTTTTAATTATTACTGCTACAGCAAGAAAGTAAACTAGCTAGAAGCTATTACTAATTTTTTTCTTAAGGTTTATCAAACACACAAGAAGAAAGCAGGAAAAAGAAAATAAACTAACATGGATATTACAGTGAAAGAGTACGAGCACCGACATCTAGCAATGAGTGTGTGTGAATATAAATGTAATGTCGGTGGGAAATACGTACTCCCCCAAGCTTAGGCTTTTGGCCTAAGTTGGTTTATGGCCACAGATGGCCTGGTGGATATCCATAATAATAGTTGGGGTCATACAGCGATGCAGCGGCTATCGCCTCCTGAGCTGCAGCGTGGCGGCGAGCTGCCTCCGCCCTCCTCTCATACTCATCTGCCTCCTCTCTGGTAATAACATATCTTCCTTTTGCCTGATAATCAAAGAAGGCAGGAGCAGGGAGAGTAATACAGACAACACGTCGTTTGTCAAAGATTAGTCGATACTGGAGAGGTGATTCGTTCCTCTCAACAAACTGGTGGTGAACCATAGCATTAAAGTCTAGGTAAGCAGGAGGTAATTCAATATCGTCCTCAGGAATTTCCACACCAAGAAAATCAGCTAAGCGGGTTGCATAAATTCCACCAAAGAAATCTCCATTAAATCTATTATTATGCAACCTACGTGCAACAGTGGCTCCCAAATTATAAGATTTGTCTCCTAACACAGCACTCCTAAGAATACTAAGGTCAGGGACACACAAATGACATGCTTCATCTTTACCATTTATGCACCTACCTATGAAGAGAGCAAAATAATGTATAGCAGGAAAATGAATGCTCCCTATGGTAGCTTGTGCTATATCTCTGGATTCCCCCACAGTTATATTAGTAAGAAAATTTCTAAATTCAGATTTACGAGGTTCACTAACACTACCCCATTTTGGAAGTTTGCAAGCAGTGGTAAAATCCTCTAAGTCCATGGTATAAGATTTTTCATAAAGATCAAACATGACAGTTGGAGAATTACGTGAAGATGAAAATTCAAACCTCCTCACAAATGTACTAGTGAGATAATGGTATTGGCTACACTTCTCTGCCTCAAAGCTCACAAGATCAGCGTTACGCAAATATGCATTAAATTCTTCCTTGATTCCCGCTCGATCCATAAAATTTTCTGAAGGCCATTCATAGGGCCGCACTGGAGCGTCCCTTGGTGGCTCCTCATCAGCATCACACATTGAAAGCCCGGGTCCTTGCTTCCTTGATGAACCACCTTGGAACATTTTCCTAAGCATATTTCTTCCTCTAAAAAATTTCTGAAATTTTTAGTAACTTCAAACAAAAGTGAATCAAGCTCAATAAAATTGATAGCAACTACTCCTACAAGTGCCTAGAGACTATATCAAGCATTAGAACTACTTGGAACCATAGAAATTTGACATGAAAGCTCAAGAACATGGTCACCTAGGCAGCACAAATTTGCAATGAATAGAGCACTAGAACAAAAACTAATTGGACCAATGGAGGAGTCACATACCAAGGAACAATCTCCCCAAGCAGTTTTGTGAGAGGTGCTTTGAGCAAGGAGATCGAAAATCACAGCAAAGTGAGCTAGAACTCGTGCTTGAGCTGGATATTGGTGTTTGTGGTAGGAAGAAGAACTGTATGGGTGCAGGAATAAGTGGAGGAGGGCCACCGTGGGCCCACGAGGCAGGGGGCGCACCCTAGGGTGTAGGGCGCGCCCTCCACCCTTGTGGCCAGGTGCTTGCCCCTCCTGCTGAGTTCTCAGTGCCAGAAATTCTTAAATATTCTAGAAAAAATCATACTCCATTTTCAAGGCATTTGGAGAACTTTTATTTTTAGGGTATTTTTATATTGCACAGATAAAACAGAAAACATACAGAAAAATACTATTTTTTACTTTATTTCAACTAAATAACAGAAAATAGAGAGAGGGTACAGAAGGTTGTGCCTTCTAGTTTCATCCATCTCATGCTCATCAAAAGGAATCCACTAACAAGGTTGATCAAGTCTTGGTAACAAATTCATTCCAAATAACATGGAACTGGAGAAATTTCAAATAACACTATGTTACCTCAACGGGGATATGCACATCCCCAATAATAAGAATATCATATTTCTTCTTGACAATAGGGAGAGGAAATTCAAAACCTCCAATAATAATCGATGGAATTTTTTCAATAGAGTTGATACTATGAACTTGAGGTTGTTTCCTCAGAAAGTGTACTGTATGCTCATTACCATTAACATGAAAAGTGACATTGCCTTTGTTGCAATCAATAACAGCCCCTGCAGTATTCAAAAAAGGTCTTCCAAGAATAATAGACATACTATCGTCCTCGGGAATATCAAGAATAACAAAGTCCGTTAGAATATAACGTTTGCAACCACAACAGGCACAGCCTCACAAATACCGACAGGTATAGCAGTTGATTTATCAGCCACTTGCAAAGATATTTCAGTAGGTGTCAACTTATTCAAATCAAGTCTACGATATAAAGAGAGAGGCATAACACTAACACCGGCTCCAAGATCACATAAGGTAGTTTTAACATAGTTTCTTTTAATGGAGCATGGTATAGTTGGTACTCCTGAATCTTCAAGTTTCTTTGGTATTCCACCTTTAAAAGTATACTTAGCAAGCATGGTGGAAATTTCAGCTTCAGGTATCTTTCGTTTATTAGTAACAATATCTTTCATATACTTAGCATAAGGATTCATTTTGAGCATATCAGTTAATCGCATACGCAAAAAGATAGGTCTAATTATTTCAGCAAAGCGCTCAAAATCCTCATCATCCTTTTTCTTGGATGGTTTGGGAGGAAAAGGCATGGGTTTCTGAACCCATGGCTCCCTTACTTTACCATGTTTCCTAGCAACAAAGTCTCTCTTATCATAACATTGACTCTTTGATTGTGGGTTATCAAGATCAACAGCAGGTTCAATTTCTACATCATTATCATTACTAGGTTGAGCATCATCATGAACATCATCATTAGCATTTTCATTAGGTTCATGTTCATTTCCTGATTGTGTTTCAGCATCAGAAATAGATATATCATTTGGATTCTCAGTTGGTTCAGCAATAGGTTCACTAGAAGCATGCAAAGTCATATCATTTTTCTTTTTCTTCTTTTTGGAAGGACTAGGTGCATCAATATTATTTCTCTAAGAATCTTGTTCGATTCTCTTAGGGTGGCCTTCAGGATACAAAGGTTCCCGAGTCATTCTACCTGTTCTAGTAGCCACTCTAACAGCATAATCATTTTTCCTACTATTCATTTCATTGAGCAAATCATTTTGAGCCTTAAGTACTTGTTCTACTTGAGTGGTAACCATGGAAGCATGTTTACTAATAAGTTTAAGTTCACCTTTAACATTAGCCATATAATCACCCAAGTGTTTGGGCATATCGGAATTGTATTTTAATTGTCTACCAGAATAAGCATTAAAATTTTCTTGTTTGACAGTAAAATTGTCAAACTCTTCTAAGCATTGTCTAGCAGACTTATAGTGAGGAATATCACCTTCATCAAATCTATAGAGAGAATTTACCTTTACTACCTGTGTCGGGTTATCAAGACCATGAGTTTCTTCAATAGGTAATGGATCAAGATCATATGTTTCTTCGACAGGCGGTAGATTAAGACCATGTATTTCTTCAATAGGAGGTAAATTCTTAACATCTTCAGCTTTAATACCTTTTTCTTTCATAGATTTCTTTGCCTCTTGCATATCTTCAGGACTGAGAAATAGAACACCTCTCTTCTTCGGAGTTGTTTTAGGAATAGGCTCAGGAGCTGGCTCAGGAAGTGTCCTATTATTTTCATTTGCCAACATATTATTCAATAGAATTTTAGCTTCATCCAGTGTTCTTTCCCTGAAAACAGAACCAACACAACTATCCAGGTAATCTCTGGAAGCATCGGTTAGTCCATTATAAAAGATATCAAGTATTTCATTTTTCTTAAGAGGATGATCAGACAAAGCATTAAGTAACTTGAGAAGCCTCCCCCAAGCTTGTGGGAGACTCTCTTCTTCAATTTGCACAAAGTTGTATATTTCCCTTAAAGCAGCTTGTTTCTTATGAGCAGGGAAATATTTAGCAGAGAAGTAATAAATCATATCCTGGGGACTATGCACACAACCAGGATCAAGAGAATTAAACCATATCTTAGCATCACCCTTTAATGAGAACGGAAATATTTTAAGGATATAGAAGTAGCGAGATCTCTCTTCATTAGTAAAGTGGGTGGCTATATCATTTAATTTAGTAAGATGTGCCACAACAGTTTCATATTCATAGCCATGAAAAGGATCAGATTCAACCAAAGTAATTATATCAAGATCAACAGAGAATTCATAATTCTTATCAGTAACACAGATAGGTGAAGTAGCAAAAGCAGGGTTAGGTTTCATTCTATCATTAAGTGATTGCTTATTCCATTTAGCTAATAACCTCTTGAGTTCATATCTATCTTTGCAAGCTAAAATAGCTAAAGAAGCTTCTTTATCAAAAACATAACCCTCAGGAATAACAGGAAAATCTTCATCATCACTTTCATCAATATAATCAGTTTCAATAATTTCTTTCTCTCTAGACCTAGCAATTTGTTCATCAAGAAATTCAGCAAGTGGCACAGTAGTATCAAGCATAGAAGTAGTTTCATCATAAGTATCATGCATAGCAGAAGTGGCATCATCAATAACATGCGACATATCAGAACGAATAGCAGAAGCAGGTTTAGGTGTCGCAAGCTTACTCAAAACAGAAGGTGAATCAAGTGCAAAGCTAGACGGCAGTTCCTTACCTCCCCTCATAGTTGAGGGATAAATTGTTGTCTTAGCGTCTTTCAAGTTCTTCATAATGACCAGCAGATATAAATCCCAAGTGACTCAAAGAATAGAGCTATGCTCCCCGGCAACGGCGCCAGAAAATAGTCTTGATAACCCACAAGTATAGGGGATTGCAACAATTTTCGAGGGTAGAGTATTCAACCCAAATTTATTGATTCGATAGAAGGGGAGCCAAAGAATATTCTCAAGTATTAGCAGTTGAGTTGTTAATTCAACCACACCTGGATAACTTAATATCTGCAGCAAAGTATGTAGTAGCAAAGTAATATGGAAGTAACGGTAACAGTAGCAAAAATAATATTTTTGGTATTTTGTACTGATTGTAACAGTAGCAACGAAAAAGTAAATAAGCGAAGAAAAATATGTGAAAAGCTTGTAGGCATTGGATCGGTGATGAAGAATTATGCCGGATGCGGTTCATCATGTAACAGTCATAACATAGGGTGACACAGAACTAGCTCCAATTCATCAATGTAATGTAGGCATGTATTCCGAATATAGTCATATGTGCTTATGGAAAAGAACTTGCATGACATCTTTTGTCCTACCCTCCCGTGGCAGCGGGGTCCTAATGGAAACTAAGGGATATTAAGGCCTCCTTTTAATAGAGTATCGGACCAAAGCATTAGCACATAGTGAATACATGAACTCCTCAAACTAAGGTCATCACATGGAGTGGTCCCGATTATTGTCACTACGGGGTTGCCAGATCATAACACATAGTAGGTGACTATAGACTTGCAAGATAGGATCAAGAACTCACATATATTCATGAAAACATAATAGGTTCAGATCTGAAATCATGGCACTCGGGCCCTAGTGACAAGAATTAAGCATAGCAAAGTCATAGCAACATCAGTCTCAGAACATAGTGGATACTAGGGATCAAACCCTAACAAAACTAACTCGATTACATGATAGATCTCATCCAACCCATTACCGTCCAGCAAGCCTATGATGGAATTACTCACGCACGGTGGTGAGCATCATGAAATTGGTGATGGAGGATGGTTGGTGATGACGATGGTGACGGATTCCCCTCTCCAGAGCCCCGAACGGACTCCAGATCAGCCCTCCCGAGAGGTTTTAGGGCTTGGCGGCGGCTCCGTATCGTAAAACGTGATGAATTCTTATCTCTGGGGTTTTCTCCCCGAAAGCAAATATATAGAGTTGGAGTTGAGGTCGGAGGAGCTCCAGGGGGCCCACGAGGTAGGGGGTGCTACCTCTTGAGCACTTCGTTGGATTTCCTTGAAGAGGAAAGGATGATGCAGCAAAGTAGCGTAAGTATTTCCCTCAGTTTTTGAGAACCAAGGTATCAATCCAGTAGGAGGCTACGCGCGAGTCCCTCGTACCTGCACAAAGCAAATAAGTCCTCGCAACCAATGCGATAAGGGGTTGTCAATCCCTTCACGGTCACTTACGAGAGTGAGATCTGATAGATATGATAGGATAATATTTTTGGTATTTTTGTGATAAGATGCAAAGTAAAATAGAAGCAAAGTAAAAAGCAAAGGAAATAATTAAGGGTTGGAAGATTGATATGATGAAGATAGACCCGGGGGCCATAGGTTTCACTAGTGGCTTCTCTCAAGAGCATAAGTATTTTACGGTGGGAGAACGAATTACTGTTGAGCAATTGACAGAATTGATCATAGTTATGAGAATATCTAGGTATGATCATGTATATAGGCATCACGTCCGAAACAAGTAGACCGACTCCTGCCTGCATCTACTACTATTACTCCACTCATCGACCGCTATCCAGCATGCATCTAGAGTATTAAGTCCAAGAAAACAGAGTAACACTTTAAGCAAGATGACATGATGTAGAGGGATAGATTCATGCAATATGATAAAAACCCCATCTTGTTATCCTCGATGGCAACAATACAATGCGTGGCTTGCTGACCCTACTGTAACTGGGAAAGGACACCGCAAGATTGAACCCAAAGCTAAGCACTTCTCCTATTGCAAGAAAAACCAATCTAGTAGGCCAAACCAAACTGATAATTCGAAGAGACTTGCAAAGATAACCAACCATACATAAAAGAATTCAGAAGATTCAAATATTCTTCATAGATAATCTTGATCATAAACCCACAATTCATCGGTCTCAACAAACACACCACAAAAAGAAGATTACATCGAATAGATCTCCACGAGAGAGGGGGAGAACATTGTATTGAGATCCAAAAGGAGAGAAGAAGCCATCTAGCTACTAACTATGGACCCGAAGGTCTGAGGTAAACTACTCACACTTCATCGGAGAAGCTATGATGATGTAGAAGCCCTCCCTGATGGATGCCCCCTCCGGCGGAGCTCCGGAACAGGCCCCAAGATGGGATCTCATGGGTACAGAAGGTTGCGGTGGTGGAATTAGGTTTTTGGCTCCTTATCTGATCGGTTGGGGGTACGCAGGTATATATAGGAGGAAGGAGTACGTCGGTGGAGCAACAGGGGGTCCACGAGGGTGGAAGGCGCGCCCGGGGGGGGGGGGTAGGCGCGCCCCCTACCTCGTGGCTTCCCTATTGGTTGCTTGACGTAGGGTCCAAGTCTCCTGGATCTTGTTCGTTCCAGAAATCACATTGCCGAAGATTTCATTCCGTTTGGACTCCGTTTGATATTCTTTTTCCGCGAAACTCTGAAATAGAAAAAAAACAACAATTCTGGGCTGGGCCTCCGGTTAATAGGTTAGTCCCAAAAATAGTATAAAAGTGGATAATAAAGCCCAATATTGTCCAAAACAGTAGATAATATAGCATGGAGCAATCAAAAATTATAGATACATTGGAGACGCATCTGTTGGAAATATGCCCTAGAGGCAATAATAAAATGATGATTATTATATTTCCTTGTTCATGATAATTTTCTATTGTTCATGCTATAATTGTGTTGTCTGGAAATCGTAATACATGTGTGAATACATAGACCACAACATGTCCCTAGTGAGCCTCTAGTTGACTAGCTCGTTGATCAACAGATAGTCATGGTTTCCTGACTATGGACATTAGATGTCATTGATAACGGGATCACATCATTAGGAGAATGATGTGATAGACAAGACCCAATCCTAAGCCTAGCACAAGATCGTGTAGTTCGTTTGCTAAAGCTTTTCCAATGTTAAGTATCATTTCCTTAGACCATGAGATCGTGTAACTCCCGGATGCCGTAGGAGTGCTTTGGGTGTGCCAAACGTCACAACGTAACTGGGTGACTATAATGGTATACTACAGGTATCCCCGAAAGTATCTGTTGGGTTGACACGGATCGAGACTGGGATTTGTCACTCCGTATGACGGAGAGGTATCTCTGGGCCCACTCGGTAATGCATCATCATAATGAGCTCAATGTGACCAAGTGTTTGGTCACGGGATCATGCATTACGGTACGAGTAAAGTGACTTGCCGGTAACGAGATTAAACGAGGTATTGGGATACCGACGATCGAATCTCGGGCAAGTAACGTATCGATTGACAAAGGGAATTGTATATGTGATTACTTGAATCCTCGACATCGTGGTTCATCCAATGAGATCATCGAGGAGCATGTGGGAGCCAACATGGGTATCCAGATTCCGCTGTTGGTTATTGACCGGAGAGTCGTCTCGGTCATGTCTGCATGTCTCCCGAACCCATAGGGTCTACACACTTAAGGTTCGGTGTCGCTAGGGTTGTAGAGATATTAGTATGCAGTAACCCGAAAGTTGTTCGGAGTCCCGGATGAGATCCCGGACATCACGAGGAGTTCCGGAGTAGTCCGGAGGTAAAGATTTATATATAGGAAGTCAAGTTTCGGCCATTAGGAAGGTTTTGGGGGTAATCGGTATTGTACCGGGACCACCGGAAGGGTCCTGGGGGTCCACCGGGTGGGCCACCTATCCCGGAGGGCCCCATGGGCTGAAGTGGGAGGGGAACCAGCCCCTGGTGGGCTGGTGCGCCCCCCTTGGGCCTCCCTGCGCCTAGGGTAGGGAGACCCTAGGGGTGGGGGCGCCCCACTTGGCTTGGGGGGCAAGCCACCCCCCTTGGCCGCCGCCCCCCCTTGGAGATGCATATCCTAGGGCCGGCGCCCCCCTAGGGGCCTATATAAAGAGGGGGGAGGGAGGGCAGCCGCACCTAAGCCTTGGCGCCTCCCTCTCCCTCCCGTAACACCTCTCTCTCTCGCTGAGCTTGGCGAAGCCCTGCCGAGATCCTCGCTGCATCCACCACCACGCCGTCGTGCTGCTGGATCTCCATCAACCTCTCCTTCCCCTTGCTGGATCAAGAAGGAGGAGACGTCTTCCCCAACCGTACGTGTGTTGAACGCGGAGGTGCCGTCCGTTCGGCACTTGGTCATCGTTGATTTGGATCACGGCGAGTACGACTCCATCATCCCCGTTCTCTTGAACGCTTCCGCTCGCGATCTACAAGGGTATGTAGATGCACTCCCCTCTCTCGTTGCTAGATGACTCCATAGATTGATCTTGGTGAAGCGTAGAATTTTTTATTTTCTGCAACGTTCCCCAACAGTGGCATCATGAGCTAGGTCTATGCGTAGTTTCTATGCACGAGTAGAACACAAGATGTTGTGGGCGTAGATTTTGTCAATTTAAATGCCGTTACTAGTCTTATCTTGATTTGGCGGCATTGTAGGATGAAGCGGCCCGGACCGACCTTACACGTACGCTTACGTGAGACAGGTTCCACCGACTGACATGCACTAGTTGCATAAGGTGGCTAGCGGGTGTCTGTCTCTCCCACTTAGTCGGATCAGATTCGATGAAAAGGGTCCTTATGAAGGGTAAATAGAAATTGGCATATCACGTTGTGGTTTTTGACGTAGGTAAGAAACGTTCTTGCTAGAACCCTAATGCAGCCACGTAAAAACATGCAACAACTATTAGAGGACGTATAACTTGTTTTTGTAGCATGTGCCGTGTGATGTGATATGGCCAAAAGATGTGATGAATGATATATGTGATGTATGATATTGATCATGTTCTTGTAATAGGAATCACGACTTGCATGTCGATGAGTATGACAACTGGCAGGAGCCATAGGAGTTGTCTTTATTTATTGTATGACCTGTGTGTCATTGAATAACGCCATGTAATTACTTTACTTCCTTGCTAAACGGTTAGTCATAGTAGTAGAAGTAATAGTTGGTGGACAACTTCATGAAGACACGATGATGGAGATCATGGTGTCATGCCGGTGATGAAGATGATCATGGCGCCCTGAAGATGGAGATCAAAGGAGCAATATGATATTTGCCATATCATGTCACTATTTGATTGCATCTGTTGTTTATCATGTTTTGTTTCTTATTTGCTTAGTACGACGGTAGTAAATAAGATGATCCCTCATAATAGTTTCAAGAAAGTGTTCCCCCTAAATGTGCACCGTTGCTAAAGTTCGTTGTCTCAAAGCACCACGTGATGATCGGGTGTGATAGATTCTAACGTTCACATAAAACGGGTGTAAGCCAGATTTACACATGCAAAACACTTAGGTTGACTTGACGAGCCTAGCATGTACAGACATGGCCTCGGAACACAATAGACCGAAAGGTCGAACATGAGTCGTATGGAAGATATGATCAACATGGAGATGTCCACCGATGATGATTAGTCCGTCTCATGTGATGATCGGACACGGTCTAGTTGAGTTAGATCATGTATCACTTAGATGACGAGAGGGATGTCTAATCTGAGTGGAGTTCATTAAATAATTTGATTAGATGAACTTAATTATCACGAACTTAGTCTAAATAAACTTTGCAATATGTCTTGTAGATCAAATGGCCCACGCTAATGTCAACCTCAACTTCAACGCGTTCCTAGAGAAAACCAAGCTGAAAGATGATGGCAGCAACTATACGGACTGGGTCCGGAACCTGAGGATCATCCTCATAGCTGCCAGGAAACAATATGTCCTAGAAGCACCACTAGGTGAAGCACCCATCCTAGAGAACCAAGACGTTATGAACGCTTGGCAGCAGCGTGCTGATGATTACTCCCTCATTCAGTGCGGCATGCTTTACAGCTTAGAACCGGGGCTCCAAAAGCGTTTTGAGAAACACGGAGCATATGAGATGTTCGAAGAGCTGAAAATGGTTTTCCAAGCTCATGCCCGGGTCGAGAGATATGAAGTCTCCGACAAGTTCTACAGTTGTAAGATGGAGGAAAATAGTTCTGTCAGTGAGCACATACTCAAAATGTCTGGGTTGCACAACTGCTTGACTTTGCTGGGAGTTAATCTCCCGGATGACGCGGTCGTTGACAGAATCCTGTAGTCGCTCCCACCAAGCTACAAGAGCTTTGTGATGAACTTCAATATGCAGGGGATGGAAAAGACCATTCCTGAGGTATATTCAATGCTGAAATCAGCGGAGGTGGAGATCAAAAAGGAACATCAAGTGTTGATGGTGAATAAAACCACTAAGTTCAAGAAAGGCAAGGGTAATAAGAAGGACGGCAAGGGAGTTGCCGCGCCCGGTAAGCCAGTTGCCGGGAAGAAGCCAAAGAATGGATCCAAGCCTAAAACTGAGTGCTTTTATTGCAAGGGAAAGGGACACTGGAAGCGGAACTGCCCCAAATACTCAGCAGACAAGAAGGCCGGCAACACTAAAGGTATATGTGATATACATGTAATTGATGTGTACATTACCAATACTCGTAGTAGCTCCTGGGTATTTGATACTGGTGCAGTTGCTCATATTTGTAACTCAAAACAGGAGCTGCGGAATAAACGGAGATTGGCGAAGGACGAGGTGACGATGCGCGTCGGGAATGGTTCCAAGGTCGATGTGATCGCCGTCGGCACGCTGCCTCTACATTTACCTACGGGATTAGTTTTAAACCTCAATAATTGTTATTTAGTGCCAGCTTTGAGCATGAACATTGTATCTGGATCTCGTTTAATGCGAGATGGCTACTCATTTAAATCCAAGAATAATGGTTGTTCTATTTATATGAGAGATATGTTTTATGGTCATGGCCCGCTGGTGAATGGTTTATTCTTAATGAATCTCGAACGCAATGTTACACATATTCATAGTGTGAATACCAAAAGATGTAAGGTTGATAATGATAGTCCCACATACTTGTGGCACTGCCGCCTTGGTCACATAGGTGTCAAACGCATGAAGAAGCTCCATACAGATGGACTTTTGGAGTCTCTTGATTTCGAATCATTTGACACGTGCGAACCATGCCTCATGGGGAAGATGACCAAGACTCCGTTCTCCGGAACAATGGAGCGAGCAACCAACTTATTGGAAATTATACATACTGATGTGTGCGGTCCAATGAGCGTTGAGGCTCGCGGTGGCTATCGTTATATTCTCACTCTCATTGATGACTTAAGTAGATATGGGTATGTCTATTTGATGAAACACAAGTCTGAGATCTTTGAAAAGTTCAAGGAATTTCAGAATGAGGTAGAGAATCAACTTGACCGAAAGATAAAATTCTTACGATCAGATCGTGGGGGAGAATATTTAAGTAACGAATTTGGTATGCACTTAAGGAAATGTGGAATCATTTCACAACTCACGCCACCTGGAACACCTCAGCGTAACGGTGTGTCTGAATGTCGTAATCGCACTCTATTGGATATGGTGCGATCTATGATGTCACTCACTGATTTACCGCTATCATTTTGGGGATACGCTCTAGAGACAGCTACATTCACTTTAAATAGGGCACCGTCTAAATCCGTTGAGACGACACCGTATGAATTATGGTTTGGGAAGAAACCTAACCTGTCGTTTCTAAAAGTTTGGGGATGCGATGCTTATGTCAAGAAACTTCAACCTGAAAAGCTCGAACCCAAGTTGGAAAAAGGTGTGTTCATAGGATACCCTAAGGAAACCAATGGGTATACCTTCTACCTCAGATCCGAAGGCAAGATCTTTGTTGCCAAGAACGGGTCCTTTCTGGAGAAAGAGTTTCTCTCGAAAGAAGTAAGTGGGAGGAAAGTGGAACTTGATGAAGTATTGCCTCTTGAATCGGAGAGTAGCGCAGCTCAAGAAAATGTTTCTGTGGTGCCTCCACCGAATAGAGAGGAGGTTAATGATCATGATCATGAAACTTCGGATCAAGTTGCTACTGAACCTCGTAGGTCCACAAGGACACGTTCCGCGCCAGAGTGGTACGGCAACCCTGTCCTGGAAATCATGTTGTTAGACAACGGTGAACCTTCGAACTATGAATAAGCAATGGCGAGCCCAGATTCCAATAAATGGCTTGAAGCCATGCAATCCGAGATAGGATCCATGTATGAAAACAAAGTATGGACTTTGACAGACTTGCCCGATGATCGGCGAGCGATAGAGAATAAATGGATCTTTAAGAAGAAGACGGACGCGGATGGTAATTTTACCATCTATAAGGCTCGACTTGTCGCTAAGGGTTATCGACAAGTTCAAGGGGTTGACTACGATGAGACCTTCTCACCCGTAGCAAAGCTGAAGTCCGTCTGAATCTTGTTAGCAATTGCCGCATACTATGATTATGAGATATGGCAAATGGACATCAAAATGGCATTCCTCAATGGCTTTCTTAAGGAAGAATTGTATATGATGCACCCGGAAGGTTTTGTCGATCCTAAGAATGCTAACAAGGTATGCAAGCTCCAGCGCTCCATCTATGGGCTGGTGCAAGCATCTTGGAGTTGGAACATTCACTTTGATGAAATGATCAAAGCATTTGGGTTTATGCAGACTTATGGAGAAGCCTGCGTTTACAAGAAAGTGAGTGGGAGCTCTGTAGCATTTCTCATATTATATGTGGATGACATACTTTTGATGGGAAATGATATAGAACTTTTGGACAACATTAAGGCCTATTTGAATAAGTGTTTTCAATGAAGGACCTTGGAGAAGCTGCTTATATATTAGGCATCAAGATCTATAGAGATAGATCGAGACGCCTCATAGGTCTTTCACAAAGCACATACCTTGATAAGATATTGAAGAAGTTCAATATGGATCAGTCCAAGAAAGGGTTCTTGCCTGTGTTGCAAGGTGTGAAATTGAGCTCAGCTCAATGTCCGACCTCGGCAGAAGATAGAGAAAAGATGAGTGACGTCCCCTATGCCTCAGCCATAGGGTCTATCATGTACGCCATGCTGTGTACCAGACCTGATGTAAACCTTGCCGTAAGTTTGGTAGGAAGGTACCAAAGTAATCCCGGCATGGAACACTGGACAACGGTCAACAATATCCTGAAGTACCTGAAAAGGACTAAGGACATGTTTCTCGTATATGGAGGTGACGAAGAGCTCGTCGTAAAGGGTTACGTCGACGCTAGCTTCGACACAGATCTGGATGACTCCAAGTTACAAACCGGATACGTGTTTATTTTGAATGGTGGGGCAGTAAGCTGGTGCAGTTGCAAGCAAAGCGTCGTGGCGGGAACTACATGTGAAGCGGAGTACATGGCAGCCTCGGAGGCAGCGCATGAAGCAATCTGGATGAAGGAGTTCATCACCGACCTAGGAGTCATACCCAATGCGTCGGGGCCAATCGCTCTCTTTTGTGACAACACTGGAGCTATTGCACTTGCCAAGGATCCCAGGTTTCACAAGAAGACCAGGCACATCAAGCGTCGCTTCAACTCCATTCGTGAAAATGTTCAAGATGGAGACATAGATATTTGCAAAGTACATACAGATCTGAATGTCGCAGATCCGTTGACTAAACCTCTTTCGCGAGCAAAACATGATCAACACCAGAACTCTATGGGTGTTCGATTCATCACAATGTAACTAGATTACTGACTCTAGTGCAAGTGGGAGACTGTTGGAAATATGCCCTAGAGGCAATAATAAAATGATTATTATTATATTTCCTTGTTCATGATAATTGTCTATTGTTCATGCTATAATTGTGTTATCTGGAAATCGTAATACATGTGTGAATACATAGACCACAACATGTCCCTAGTGAGCCTCTAGTTGACTAGCTCGTTGATCAACAGATAGTCATGGTTTCCTGACTATGGACATTAGATGTCATTGATAACGGGATCACATCATTATGAGAATGATGTGATGGACAAGACCCAATCCTAAGCCTAGCACAAGATCGTGTAGTTCGTTCGCTAAAGCTTTTCCAATGTTAAGTATCATTTCCTTAGACCATGAGATCGTGTAAATCCCGGATGCCGTAGGAGTGCTTTGGGTCTGCCAAACGTCACAACGTAACTGGGTGACTATAAAGGTATACTACAGGTATCCTCGAAAGTATCGGTTGGGTTGACACAGATCGAGACTGGGATTTGTCACTCCGTATGATGGAGAGGTATCTCTAGGCCCACTCGGTAATGCATCATCATGATGAGCTCAATGTGACCAAGTGTTTGGCCAGGGGATCATGCATTACGGTACGAGTAAACTGACTTGCCGGTAACGAGATTGAACGAGGTATTGGGATACAGACGATCGAATCTCGGGCAAGTAATGTACCGATAGATAAAGGGAATTGTATATAGGATTACTTGAATCCTCGACATCGTGGTTCATCCGATGAGATCATCGAGGAGCATGTGGGAGCCAACATGGGTATCCAGATCCCGCTGTTGGTTATTGACCGCAGAGTCGTCTCGGTCATGTCTGCATGTCTCCCGAATCCGTAGGGTCTACACACTCAAGGTTCGGTGACGCTAGGGTTGTAGAGATATTAGTATGCAGTAACCCGGAAGTTGTTCGGAGTCCCGGATGAGATCCCGGACGCCACGAGGAGTTCCGGAGTAGTCCGGAGGTAAAGATTTATATATAGGAAGTCAAGTTTCGGCCATCAGGAAGGTTTCGGGGGTAACCGGTATTGTACCGGGACCACCGGAAGGGTCCTGGGGGTCCACCGGATGGGGCCACCTATCCCGAAGGGCCCCATGGGCTGAAGTGGGAGGGGAACCAGCCCCTGGTGGGCTGGTGCGCCCCCCTTGGGCCTCCCCTGCGCCTAGGGTTGTGAAACCCTAGGGGTGGGGGCGCCCCACTTGGCTTGGGGGGCAAGCCACCCCCTTGGCCGCCCCCCCCTTGGAGATGCATCTCCTAGGGCCGGCGCCCCCCTAGGGGCCTATATAAAGAGGGGGGAGGGAGGGCACCCGCACCTAAGCCTTGGCACCTCCCTCTCCCTCCCGTAACACCTCTCTCTCTCGCTGAGCTTGGCGAAGCCCTGCCGAGATCCTCGCTGCATCCACCACCACGCCGTCGTGCTGCTGGATCTCCATCAACCTCTCCTTCCCCTTGCTGGATCAAGAAGGAGGAGACGTCTTCCCAACCGTACGTGTGTTGAACGCGGAGGTGCCGTCCGTTCGGCACTTGGTCATCGGTGATTTGGATCACGGCGAGTACGACTCCATCATCCCCGTTCTCTTTAACGCTTCCGCTCGCGATCTACAAGGGTATGTAGATGCACTCCTCTCTCTCGTTGCTAGATGACTCCATAGATTGATCTTGGTGAAGCGTAGAAAATTTTTATTTTCTGTAACGTTCCCCAACAGTATCAGGGGGCGCGCCCCCCACCCTCGTGGACAGGGTGTGGGCCCCCTGGTCTTCATCTTTTGCAAGGATTTTTTTATTAATTCCAAATAGACGTTCCGTGAAGTTTCAAGTCATTCCGAGAACTTTTGTTTCTGCACATAAATAACACCATGAAAAGTCTGCTGAAAACAGCGTCAGTCCGGGTTAGTTCCATTCAAATCATGCAAGTTAGAGTCCAAAACAAGGGCAAAAGTGTTTGGAAAAGTAGATACGACGGAGGTGTATCAGTGGGCTACCTTAACGCCTTCTTGATTCCAACAGATCCAGTATCCATTTTGAGGCCATCAAGTAATGAATCAAACTCCTACACTTATAGCGCAGAGTCGATCATAAAAAATGTAGACGTGGGATTTTAGTAGGTGCCAAACCATGATTCTCTATAAGCTGCAAGTACCTCCAGCCAGCAAGCATGCGTGCAGCCAAATCGTGAATCTTTATCACCTATACTTGCAAAATCTGTGAAACAAGTATGTTCTCAGTTAGTTGAAGCTAGATATGGTATGCATCTTGGACGACTACCAAACATAACATGCAACAAAGTATGAATTAGTATGAAACTGATCATCAACTTGGTCCGATTTCTTGGATATCCTTTGAACGACATATATATACTAAGAAAAAGCAACAAGTTTTACAGTTCCTTTTTCATCATCCGTGTAAAACGCGAGATGCATGCCAAGGAAGCCCAACAGCTAGCTAGTTTATACTAACAAAAATAAATCCTTGAGATGTAGGAATCAGGCTACTGAGTAGTTGAAAAAATCCATGAATGATGGATCCACAAATACTTGCAAGAGATTCTTTTCCTGATGGTCTCTTCAAGAGAGGTTAACTTCACATCACCAGTGACATGTAATGTGGTATGTTCAACTACGTAGTAAGTATATAAGTAGTATTTTCTGTTGGAAATTTATCTCTCACTGCTTCATGTAGAGTAACTTGAGTTTGCTTGAATCAAAAAGTGATTTAATGAATCATAAAGAGGAAACTAAACATCCAAACCAGCTTCGGTCAACCAGGGGTTGTACATGTAAATTTGGGGTGTAGGAGGGGCAGGCGGGTAGCTCACCACATATGCCGCTCGTAATCCCCAGCACGTGCTGGAGAGGAGGCAGGGACTGACCGTCCTTGCTCCTCTGGCCGCTCCCCATGGCTGCGGTCCACTCCTGGGAGAAAAGAAGCACACGCCAGGCAAGCGCTTGGTGGTGGAGAAGCAGCCCGAGGTGGACCGGCCGCCGATGTGCCGCCGTGGTCGCTAGGGCCTCTCTGCTACACCTCCTGCAGAATTCTAGTGATGCCCTCGAGTTTACTGTGTCTATGCCGGCGATGCCCTTGGTAGACTCGTGTCGAGTGCTTTTTTACCAAACCTGGAAAAAGAACATACCTAGCGGTGGCCTGGTTACACATTTCATTTGGAATGGTGTGGCAACATCTATCAGCATGAAAAATTAATTAGCAGCAATCTATCGTATGAAAGTAGGACCAATCGGAACATATTAAACCACATCTGAAGCTTGAAATTCTATACTTTCAAAGGAAAATTAACTCTTGGTAAAAGAGCATTGTACAAACATTTCTTATTGTAAGGTAGATTGATGTTGTTGATCTTGCGGCCACTCCTCCCCATTTCCACTTGTCTAGCACAATCACTTTTTCGGCTTCATATTGCTTGCAAACAATTTTCAAAGTCAAATCTTGCAAAAGAAATAGACAGAATCAAGAGAAATAATTTGTTACTAATTATCACCAGAAACACGTAAAACGGTGAGCAACTAATAATCTTACAAGATGGATGATTAATTCCTGCTAGGTTTCATCCTATAGACAAATCTTACAGAAGGCATGGTTTAAACATCTTTACACCTAAGGAGCTACAAATACTACAGAGACCAGGATCATTAGACAAAACAGAATTTGATGTTTGTGAAGAAAGGGGTGACGTGACTGGGGGTGAGTAGTGCTACTTGTGCCAACAAGGGCAAATAGGAACGGGAGTGATGAAAAAGAATATTATCTCACCACGGGAGCAACTGGTCGTCCCAGGCGCAGACGAGCATGAAGTTGGCCGGCCCATCAGCTCTGTCCTCGAGCTCGAACACGGTGTTGCAGCCAACACCCACTGGTTTGCCTTCCGGCGTATAGACTCGTACAAGAGAGAAGCCTTTCTTGGTCTGGGGCAAAATTCTTGATCTCGTGGCTGAGAAGAACCGACTCGACGTATGGTGGTGGAGAGGTGGCTGGGCGTGGAGGCATCAGCTCCTCCCTGGTGCGCCCATCATTGGCGGCTGGTTGTGGATCTCCTTGTCCACCGCTGCGGCTGTACCTCCATGACATGAGTACAAGGCCGGTGATGATCTCGCGAGAAGGAGGAAGGCGTGTAGGACGATCTCGCTGAGCGGCTCAAACCGGACCGGCGAGAGGTTGCTGACGGACGAGCGGGCCACGATGGAGAAGGAGGAGGGGGTGTGGATCCTACTGGTATAAGATGGCGCCTCCGCCGTGGAGATTGGAACGGCGATCGTCGCCGCCGTCGCCGGGCTAGGGATGAACGGGGAGGAGAGGGGGGACGGGGATCTGCGGTGAGTGAGAGGGAGGGAGGGAGGCGGCTATAGGAGGAGTGGAAGCGAGCGAGCAAGCGAGGAGGCGGCGGCTAGGTTTTAGCACGGGAGCCGCCGTCTATTTATAGTCATATGCGAAACGACCAAAATACCCTCGGTGGGATCTAGGAATTACGCGCGGTGGCAGCCCGGGGTGCACACTGTTTCGATCCACAGTGCCACATTTTGATCCAACGGCCGGCATTTCTCCATCTCGTCATCTAATGACTGAGAACGCATCAAGGATGGGATCCGGCGGCCAGTAAACGCTAATCTATGAGGAGGCTGGGGCTCTCCCGGTATGTATCTTACGTGATTTGAAGCAAAATTTCTATGGGCTGAAGATGCGGGAGGGGTCAGATCTTATGGAGCATGTGAATGCCTTTAATCAATTGGTCACGGATCTAGCGCGTCTGGATGTGAAGATTGAGGATGAGGATAAGGCACTACTTCTTCTTGTTTCGTTGCCACCGTCTTATGAGCATTTGGTCATTACATTGACACATGGAAAGACAACCATCAATAATGAGGAAGTCACTGCAATGTTACTTGGACATGAGTTGATGAAGCAAAAGAATGCTGCAGAAAGGGAGAGTACTCATGGTTTGGGGTTGGCAGTTAAAGGTTATCAGCTCAGGAAAGGACAAGAGGCGGAGAAGAAAAAGAAGAAAAAGGTGCAGTGCTACAGGTGCAAGGACTGGGGACATATAAAGAGGGAATGCCCATAACTGAAGGGTGGGGCAAGTGCTAATGCAGCTACTCGTGGTGATGACTCAGACAACAGTAGTGATGTTCTCGTAGTATCAAACATGCGGTCAACAAAAGCTGAAGTGTGGATGTTGGATTCAGCTTGCTCTTTTCATTCGATACCCAATAGGGAGTGGTTCTCTTCGTACAAGTCTGGTGAGTTTGGTTTAGCCTATGTGGGCGATGACACATGTTATTGTGTTGCTAGAGTAGGTGACATCAAAATCAAGATGTTTGACGGAGTTGAGCGGATGCTTCGGGGAGTCAGGCATGTGCCAGGGCTAAGGAGGAATCTAATTTCACTTGGTGTTCTTCATGATGGTGGTATGGAATTCCGTTCTGGTCGGGATAAGAGGACCATGAAAATCATGGAAGATGGGGTGACCGTGATGATAGGAGAGAGGACGGCTTCGCATATTTACAAGTTGCAAGGGAGCACTATTGCAGGTGGAGCCATGGAGAGTGGATGTTGTAGGGTGAAACCCTAGAGGGGATCTTTTCACACTTGGAGGGGGAAAAGGAGGAATAACACTCAAGAACACAAGGCACAAATCACTCAAACAAACCCAATATCACATCCACTAGGGTAGCACACAAGAGATCCACAAGATTACATGAACAATTCAAGGAAAATAGCACTAGGTAAGTTCTTCCCACTAGGTGAGGTCTTGATCTTGATCTCCTTCAAGAGGAGGGCTTGATAATCCCAAGGATCCTTCCCAAAGAGGGGTCTTGATCTCCAAGAGGAGGAGGATAGAAGGAGCAAATCTCTCTTTGGTGTTCTAAAATACTTTGCTAACCTTCCAAAAGACCTAGGAGAGAGATACTTACAGTCTAGGGACGGACTAGGGGAGGGGATACAAGGTCAAAGACCCGAAGAGGCACGCATGCCCACGCGGAGTGGTCCGGGCACCCGGACCGGTTAGAGACCACGACTCAGGCAGGACCGGGCACCCGGGGCGAAGGGGCCGGGCACCCGGCCTGGTCAGGGGGCCGACTGGGCTGACCGGGCACCCGGGGCTCCAAGTCCGGGCACCCGGGGGGGCGGCTGGGAGCCGGTGCGAGGGGGGCCGGGCACCCGGGGTTGAGGGCCCGGGCACTGGGTGTTGGCTGGGGGCGCGGCCCAGCTCCTGGCCGGGCACCTGGGGTGTCTAGGGGGATTGGCCCCTCCCGTGGTCAAGTGTCCGGGCTCCCAGGGTCCTCCCGCCCGGGCACCCGGGGTGTCAAGGGCGTCTCCCCCTTCACTCGTGTCGCGCATTTCCTCCTTCTTCTTGTACGTAGGTGCTTGGGTCTTCGTGCTAGCCTCTTCATGATCAACATCTTGATACCTAATCATGCACAATACTTCCATTTGAGGTAGGAGCCAACTCTCCGGTGAATTTGAATGGAGCTCGAAGAGGAAGGAGTTCACCTCGTTCTCGATGGCGCGTGCGCGTGCTCTTGTCATTGTTCCTCTCGGTGCTTGCGGTGGTGATGGAGTGTCGGTGCGGGTAGTCGAGGGATGCTCCGCATCATCAACCCCCCTTAGGAGAGTTCCGTGCGCTTGTAGTCGTCGCTAGGTGGTCTACGGATCAGGATGTATTTTTATTTTTGATGTTCTTTGTACTACTTTGACAGTTGATGAATAGATTGAAATTTTTTATCGAAAACAATAAGCTGCCAGTTCCTCACCAAAAAATAAAAAAGAGATGAGCTGCCAGCTCTACACAAATGAAGAAATGCTACAAAGGTGTCAGGATAAAAGCACTTAATTTTTTAATAATCTTCTACTACATTCTCTTAACTGTGATTGTATACTATGTGAAATTATGAACACTCATTTTCTCGTACTTATTAGGTTTAGCGTCTTGGTTGAGGCTTCATGTCGTTGGTGATGTCCCTCAGTAGGAATAATGTCTCTCACGTTTCGTCCCTGTCCCAACGTTGAGTCTAGCGTCATCAAAGTGCATATGGAGGTGTGTCCCAATTGGATCTCGCGGGATTCGGTCAGTGCTGGTTTTTGGTGGATATGTTTGGATCCGGTCTTCGTTTGTTTTCGTTTGGGTGTTTACTAGTTTGATCCTTCTACAACTTTCTTCATCGGCGATAATTACTATTCTGGTGCGCTGGTCCCGTGATGACTTAGCACGACGACTTTCTGTCTGTCTACTACAACAAGGTTTATCCGACTTCGATGAGGAAGGGGCGATGAGGGCGGTGCACCTTCGGCTCGCTCCAGCTCTAGTCGTCGCTAGGTGGTCAACGGATCTGGATGTATTTTTATTTTTTTATGTTCTTTGTACTACTTTGACAGTTGATGAATAGATTGAAAGTTTTTCTCGGAAAAAAAGCTGCCAGTTCCTCACCAAAAAAAAGAAATAAGAGATGAGCTGCCAACTCATCTGCTACACAAATAAAGAAACGCTACAAAGGTGCCGAGACAAAAGCACTTAAGTATTATTTTAATAATATTCTACTACATTTTCTTAACATTGATTGTATACTCTGTGAAATTATGGACACTCATTTTCTCGTACTTATTAGGTTCAGCGTCTTGGTTGAGGCTTCGTGTCGGCGGTGATGTCCCTCAGTAGGAATAATGTCTCTCATGTTCGATCCCTGTCCCAACATTGAGTCTAGCGTCATCGGAGTGCATATGGAGGTGTGTCTCAATCGGATCTCACGGGATTCGGTTAGTGCTGGTGTTCGGTGGATATGTTTGGATCCGACCTTAGTTCGTCTTCGTTTGGGTGTTTACAGGTTTGATCCTTCTACAACTTTCTTCATCAGCGATAATTACTGCTCTGGTGTGCTGGTCTCATGGTGACTTAGCACAATGAATTTCTGACTGTTTACTAAAACACGGTTTGTTCGGCTTCGATGAGGAACGAGCGATGAGGGCGGCGCACCTTCGGCTCGCTCCAGCGCTTGTAGTCGTCGCTAGGTGGTCTACGGATCTGGATGTATTTTTATTTTTGATGTTCTTTGTACAACTTTGACAGTTGATGAATAGATTGAAAGTTTTTTCTTGGAAAAAAAGCTGCCAATTCCTCACCAAAAAAAGAAAAAAAGAGATGAGCTGCCAACTCATCTGCTACACAAATAAAGAAAAGGTACAAATGTGTCAAGATAAAACCACTTAAATTTTATTCTAATAATCTTCTACTACATTTTCTTAACTATGATTGTATACTCCGTGAAATTATGGACACTCATTTTCTCGTACTTATTAGGTTCAGCGTCTTGGTTGAGGCTCTGTGTCGGCGGTGATGTCCCTCAGTAGGAAGATTGTCTCTCACGTTCCATCCATGTCCCAATGTTGAGTCTAGCGTCATCGGAGTGCATATGGAGGTGTGTCTCAATCGGATCTCGCGGGATTCGGTCAATGCTGGTTTTCGGTGGATATGTTTGGATCTGGTCTCCGTTCGTCTTCATTTGGGTGTTTACAGGTTTGATCCTTCTAAAACTTTCTTCATCGGCGATGATTACTGCTCTGGTTCGCTGGTCCCATGATGACTTAGCACGACGACTTTCCGACTGTCTACTACAGCAAGGTTTGTCCGGCTTCGATGAGGAAGGGGCGATGAGGGCGGCGCGCCTTCGGCTCACTCCAGCGCTTGTAGTCGTCGCTAGGTGGTCTACGGATCGGGATGTATTTTTATTTTTTGATGTTATTTGTACTACTTTGACAGTTGATGAATAGATTGAAAGTTTTTATCGAAAAAAATAAGCTGCCAGTTCCTCACCAAGAAAAGAAAAAAACAGATGAGCTGCCAGCAGAATGAAGAAACGCTACAAAGGTGTCAGGATAAAGGCACTTCAATTTTTTTAATAATCTTCTACTACATTCTCTTAACTGTGATTGTATACTCTGTGAAATTATGAAAACTCATTTTCCCGTACTTATTAGGTTCAGCGTCTTGGTTGAGGCTTTGTGTCGGCGGTAATGTAATAATGTCTCTCATGTTCCATCCCTGTCCCAACGTTGAGTCTAGTGTCATCGGAGTGCATATGGAGGTGTGTCTCAATTGGATCTCGCAGGATTCGGTCAGTGCTAGTTTTCGGTGGATATGTTTGGATCCGGTCTTTGCTCATCTTCGTTTGGGTGTTTTACAGTTTTGATAATTTTACAACTTTCTTCATCGGCGATGATTACTGCTCTCGTGAGCTGGTCCCATGCTGACTTAGCACGACGAATTTCTGACTGTCTACTACAAAAAGGGTTATCCGGCTTCGATGAGGTACGGGTGATGAGGGCAGCGCGCCTTTGGCTTGCTCCAGCGCTTGTAGTCGTCGCTAGGTGGTCTACGGATCAGGATGTATTTTTATTTTTTATGTTCTTTGTACTACTTTGGCAGTTGATGAATAGATTGAAAAATTTTATCGAAAAAAATAAGCTGCCAGTTCCTCACCAAAAAAGAAAAAAGAGATGAGCAGCCTGCTCATCTGCTACACAAATGAAGAAACGCTACAAAGGTGAAAGGATAAAAGCACTTCAATGTTTTTTAATAATCTTCTGCTACATTCTCTTAACTGTGATTGTATACTCTGTGAAATTATGGACACTCATTTTCTCGTACTTATTAGGTTTAGCGTCTTGGTTGAGGCTTCATGCCGTCGGTGATGTCCCTCAGTAGGAATAATGTCTCTCACGTTCCATCCCTGTCCCAACGTTGAGTCTAGCGTCATCGGAGTGCATATGGAGGTGTGTCCCAATCGAATCCCACGGGATTCGGTCAGTGCTGGTTTCGGTGGATATGTTTGGATCCGCTCTTTGTCCGTCTTCGTTTGGGTGTTTACATGTTTGATCCTTCTACAACTTTCTTCATCGGTGTTAATTACTGCTCTGGTGCGCTGGTCCCATTATGACTTTACACGACGACTTTATGACTGTCTACTACAACAAGGTTTGTCCGGTTCGATGAGGAAGGGGCGATGAGGGCGGCAGGCCTTCGGCTCGCTCCAGCGCTTGTAGTCGTCCCTAGGTGGTCTACGGATCTGGATGTATTTTTATTTTTGATGTTCTTTGTACTACTTTGACTGTTGATGAATAGATTGAAAGTTTTTCTTGGGAAAAGCTGCCAGTTCCTCACCAAAAAAAGGAAAAATAGATGAGCTGCCAACTCATCTGCTACACAAATAAAGAAACGCTACAAAGGTGTTTAGAGAAAAGCACTTAAATATTATTTTAATAATCTTCCACTACATTTTCTCAATTATGATTGTATACTCTGTGAAATATGGACACTCATTTTCTCGTACTTATTAGGTTCAGCGTCTTGGTTGAGGCTCCGTGTCGGCGGTGATGTCCCTCAGTAGGAATAATGTCTCTCACGTTCCATCCATGTCCCAACGTTGAATCTAGCGTCATCAGAGTGCATATGGAGGTGTGTCCCAATCGGATCTCGCGGGATTCGGTCAGTGCTGGTTTTCGGTGGATATGTTTGGATCTGGTCTTTGTCCGTCTTCATTTGGGTGTTTACAGGTTTGATCCTTCTAAAACTTTCTTCATCGGCGATGATTACTGCTCTGGTGCGGTGGTCCCATGATGACTTAGCACGACAACTTTCTGACTGTCTACTACAACAAGGTTTGTCCGGCTTCGATGAGGAAGGGGCGATGAGGGCGGCGCGCCTTCGGCTCGCTCCAGCATTTGTAGTCGTCGCTAGGTGGTCTACGGATCTGGATGCATTTTTCTTTTTGATGTTCTCTGTACTACTTTGATTGTTGATGAATAGACTGAAAGTTTTTATCGATAAAAAATAAGCTGCCAGTTCCTCAACAAAACAAGAAAAAAGAGATGAGATGCCAGTAGAATGAAGAAACGCTACAAAGGTGTCAGGATAAAAGCACTTCAATTTTTTTTAATAATCTTCTACTACATTCTCTTAACTGTGATTGTATACTTTGTGAAATTATGGACACTCATTTTCTCGTACTTATTAGGTTCAGCGTCTTGGTTGAGGCTTTGTGTCGGTGGTGATGTAATAATGACTCTCATATTTCATCCCTGTCCCAACGTTGAGTCTAGCGTCATCGGAGTGCATATGGAGGTGTGTCTCAATCGGATCTCGTGGGATTCGGTCAATGCTGGTTTTCGGTGGATATGTTTGGATCCGGTCTTCGTTCTTCTTCGTTTGGGTGTTTACAGTTTTGATAATTCTACAACTTTCTTCATCGGCGATGAGTACTGCTCTGGTCCCATGCCGACTTAGCACGACGAATTTCTGATTGTCTACTACAATAAGGTTTGTCCGACTTTGATGAGGAACGGGTGATGAGGCGGCGCGCCTTCGGCTTGCTCCAGCTCTTGTAGTCGTCGCTAGGTGGTCTACGGATCTGGATGTATTTTTATTTTTCATGTTCTTTGTACTACTTTGACAGTTGATGAATAGATTAAAAGTTTTTATCGAAAAAAAATAACCTGCCAGTTCCTCACCAAAAAAAGAAAAAAGAGATGAGCTCCCAGCAGAATGAAGAAACGCTACAAAGGTGTCGTGATAAAATAACTTCAATTTTTTTAATAATCTTCTACTACATTCTCTTAACTGTGATTGTATACTCTGTGAAATTATGAACACTCATTTTCTCGTACTTATTAGTTTCAGCGTCTTGGTTGAGGCTTCGTGTCGGCGGTGATGTAATAATGTCTCTCACGTTCCATCCTTGTCCCAACGTTGAGTCTAGCGTCATCGGAGTGCATATGGAGGTTTGTCTCAATCGGATCTCACGGGATTCGGTCAGTGTTGGTTTTCGGTGGATATGCTTGGATCCGGTCTTCGTTCGTCTTTGTTTGGGTGTTTACAGGTTTGATCCTTCTTCAACTTTCTTCATCGGCGATAATTACTGCTCTGGTGCGCTGGTTCCATGATGACTTAGCACGACGACTTTCTGAATGTCAACTAAAACAAGGTTAATCCAGCTTTGATGAGGAACGGGCGATGAGGGCGGCGCGCCTTCGGCTTGCTCCAGCTCTTGTAATCGTCGCTAGGTGGTCTACGGATCTGGATGTTTTTTTATTTTTGATGTTCTTTGTACAACTTTGACTCTTGATGAATAGATTGATTGTTTTTCTCGGAAAAAAAGCTGCCTGTTCCACACCCAAAAAAACAAAAAAATAGATGAGCTGCCAACTCATCTGCTACACAAATAAAGAAACACTACAAAGCTGTCTAGATAAAAGCACTTAAATATTGTTTTAATAATCTTCTACTACATTTTCTTAACTATGATTGTATACTCTGTAAAATTATGGAGACTCATTTTCTCGTACTTATTAGGTTCAGCGTCTTGGTTGAGGCTCCGTGTCGGCGGTGATGTCCCTCAGTAGGAATAATGTCTCTCACGTTCCATCCCTGTCCCAACGTTGAGTCTAGCGTCATCAGAGTGCATATGGAGGTGTGTCCCAATCGGATCTCGCGGGATTCGGTCAGTGTTGGTTTTCGGTGGATATGTTTGGATCTGGTCTTTGTTCGTCTTCATTTGGGTGTTTACAGGTTTGATCCTTCTAAAACTTTCTTCATTGGCGATGATTACTGCTCTGGTGCGCTGGTCCCATGATGACTTAGCACGACGACTTTCCGACTGTCTACTACAGCAAGGTTTGTCCGGCTTCGATGAGGAAGGGGCGATGAGGGCGGTGCGCCTTCGGCTCGCTCCAACGCTTGTAGTCGCCGCTAGGTGGTCTACGGATCTGGATGTATTTTTATTTTTGATGTTCTTTGTACTACTTTGACAGTTAATGAATAGATTGAAAGTTTTTATCGATAAAAAATAAGCTGCCAGTTCCTCACCAAAACAAGAAAAAAGAGATGAGATTCCAGCAGAATGAAGAAACGCTACAAAGGTGTCAGAATAAAAGCACTTCAATTTTTTTTAATAATCTTCTACTACATTCTCTTAACTGTGATTGTATACTGTGTGAAATTATGGACACTCATTTTCTCGTACTTATTAGGTTCAACATCTTGGTTGAGGCTTCGTGTCGGCGGTGATGTAATAATGAGTCTCATGTTCCATCCGTATCCCAACGTTGAGTCTAGCGTCATCGGAGTGCATATGGAGGTGTGTCTCAATCGGATCTCGTGGGATTCAGTCAGTGGTGGTTTTCGGTGGATATGTTTGGATCCGGTCTTCGTTCGTCTTCGTTTGGGTGTTTACAGTTTTGATAATTCTACAAGTTTCTTCATCGGCGATGAGTACTGCTCTGGTGCGCTGGTCCCATGCCAACTTAGCACGACGACTTTCTGAATGTCAACTAAAACAAGGTTAATCCAGCTTTGATGAGGAACGGGCGATGAGGGCGGCGCGCCTTCGGCTTGCTCCAGCTCTTGTAATCGTCGCTAGGTGGTCTACGGATCTGGATGTTTTTTTATTTTTGATGTTCTTTGTACAACTTTGACTCTTGATGAATAGATTGATTGTTTTTCTCGGAAAAAAAGCTGCCTGTTCCACACCCAAAAAAACAAAAAAATAGATGAGCTGCCAACTCATCTGCTACACAAATAAAGAAACACTACAAAGGTGTCTAGATAAAAGCACTTAAATATTGTTTTAATAATCTTCTACTACATTTTCTTAACTATGATTGTATACTCTGTAAAATTATGGAGACTCATTTTCTCGTACTTATTAGGTTCAGCGTCTTGGTTGAGGCTCCGTGTCGGCGGTGATGTCCCTCAGTAGGAATAATGTCTCTCACGTTCCATCCCTGTCCCAACGTTGAGTCTAGCGTCATCAGAGTGCATATGGAGGTGTGTCCCAATCGGATCTCGCGGGATTCGGTCAGTGCTGGTTTTCGGTGGATATGTTTGGATCTGGTCTTTGTTCGTCTTCATTTGGGTGTTTACAGGTTTGATCCTTCTAAAACTTTCTTCATTGGCGATGATTACTGCTCTGGTGCGCTGGTCCCATGATGACTTAGCACGACGACTTTCCGACTGTCTACTACAGCAAGGTTTGTCCGGCTTCGATGAGGAAGGGGCGATGAGGGCGGTGCGCCTTCGGCTCGCTCCAGCGCTTGTAGTCGCCGCTAGGTGGTCTACGGATCTGGTTGTATTTTTATTTTTGATGTTCTCTGTACTACTTTGATTGTTGATGAATAGACTGAAAGTTTTTATCGATAAAAAATAAGCTGCCAGTTCCTCAACAAAACAAGAAAAAAGAGATGAGATGCCAGTAGAATGAAGAAACGCTACAAAGGTGTCAGGATAAAAGCACTTCAATTTTTTTTAATAATCTTCTACTACATTCTCTTAACTGTGATTGTATACTTTGTGAAATTATGGACACTCATTTTCTCGTACTTATTAGGTTCAGCGTCTTGGTTGAGGCTTTGTGTCGGTGGTGATGTAATAATGACTCTCATATTTCATCCCTGTCCCAACGTTGAGTCTAGCGTCATCGGAGTGCATATGGAGGTGTGTCTCAATCGGATCTCGTGGGATTCGGTCAATGCTGGTTTTCGGTGGATATGTTTGGATCCGGTCTTCGTTCTTCTTCGTTTGGGTGTTTACAGTTTTGATAATTCTACAACTTTCTTCATCGGCGATGAGTACTGCTCTGGTCCCATGCCGACTTAGCACGACGACTTTCTGATTGTCTACTACAATAAGGTTTATCCGACTTTGATGAGGAACGGGTGATGAGGCGGCGCGCCTTCGGCTTGCTCCAGCTCTTGTAGTCGTCGCTAGGTGGTCTACGGATCTGGATGTATTTTTATTTTTCATGTTCTTTGTACTACTTTGACAGTTGATGAATAGATTGAAAGTTTTTATCGAAAAAAAATAACCTGCCAGTTCCTCACCAAAAAAAGGAAAAAGAGATGAGCTCCCAGCAGAATGAAGAAACGCTACAAAGGTGTCGTGATAAAATAACTTCAATTTTTTTAATAATCTTCTACTACATTCTCTTAACTGTGATTGTATACTCTGTGAAATTATGAACACTCATTTTCTCGTACTTATTAGTTTCAGCGTCTTGGTTGAGGCTTCGTGTCGGCGGTGATGTAATAATGTCTCTCACGTTCCATCCTTGTCCCAACGTTGAGTCTAGCGTCATCGGAGTGCATATGGAGGTCTGTCTCAATCGGATCTCGCGGGATTCGGTCAGTGTTGGTTTTCGGTGGATATGCTTGGATCCGGTCTTCGTTCGTCTTTGTTTGGGTGTTTACAAGTTTGATCCTTCTTCAACTTTCTTCATCGGTGATAATTACTGCTCTGGTGCGCTGGTTCCATGATGACTTAGCACGACGACTTTCTGAATGTCAACTAAAACAAGGTTAATCCAGCTTTGATGAGGAACGGGCGATGAGGGCGGCGCGCCTTCGGCTTGCTCCAGCTCTTGTAATCGTCGCTAGGTGGTCTACGGATCTGGATGTTTTTTTATTTTTGATGTTCTTTGTACAACTTTGACTCTTGATGAATAGATTGATTGTTTTTCTCGGAAAAAAGCTGCCTGTTCCACACCCAAAAAAACAAAAAAATAGATGAGCTGCCAACTCATCTGCTACACAAATAAAGAAACACTACAAAGGTGTCTAGATAAAAGCACTTAAATATTGTTTTAATAATCTTCTACTACATTTTCTTAACTATGATTGTATACTCTGTAAAATTATGGAGACTCATTTTCTCGTACTTATTAGGTTCAGCGTCTTGGTTGAGGCTCCGTGTCGGCGGTGATGTCCCTCAGTAGGAATACTGTCTCTCACGTTCCATCCCTGTCCCAACGTTGAGTCTAGCGTCATCAGAGTGCATATGGAGGTGTGTCCCAATCGGATCTCGCGGGATTCGGTCAGTGCTGGTTTTCGGTGGATATGTTTGGATCTGGTCTTTGTTCGTCTTCATTTGGGTGTTTACAGGTTTGATCCTTCTAAAACTTTCTTCATTGGCGATGATTACTGCTCTGGTGCGCTGGTCCCATGATGACTTAGCACGACGACTTTCCGACTGTCTACTACAGCAAGGTTTGTCCGACTTCGATGAGGAAGGGGCGATGAGGGCGGTGCGCCTTCGGCTCGCTCCAGCGCTTGTAGTCGCCGCTAGGTGGTCTACGGATCTGGATGTATTTTTATTTTTGATGTTCTTTGTACTACTTTGACAGTTAATGAATAGATTGAAAGTTTTTATCGATAAAAAATAAGCTGCCAGTTCCTCACCAAAACAAGAAAAAAGAGATGAGATTCCAGCAGAATGAAGAAACGCTACAAAGGTGTCAGAATAAAAGCACTTCAATTTTTTTAATAATCTTCTACTACATTCTCTTAACTGTGATTGTATACTCTGTGAAATTATGGACACTCATTTTCTCGTACTTATTAGGTTCAACATCTTGGTTGAGGCTTCGTGTCGGCGGTGATGTAATAATGAGTCTCATGTTCCATCCGTATCCCAACGTTGAGTCTAGCGTCATCGGAGTGCATATGGAGGTGTGTCTCAATCGGATCTCGTGGGATTCAGTCAGTGGTGGTTTTCGGTGGATATGTTTGGATCCGGTCTTCGTTCGTCTTCGTTTGGGTGTTTACAGTTTTGATAATTCTACAACTTTCTTCATCGGCGATGAGTACTGCTCTGGTGCGCTGGTCCCATGCCGACTTAGCACGACGACTTTCTGACTGTCTACTACAACAAGGTTTGTCCGGCTTCGATGAGGAACGGGTGATGAGGGCGGCGCGCCTTCGGCTCGCTCCAGCGCTTGTAGTCGTCGCTAGGTGGTCTACGGATCTGGATGTATTTTTATTTTTGATGTTCTTTTTACTACTTTGACAGTTGATGAATAGACTGAAAGTTTTTCTCGGAAAAAAAGAGCTGCCAGTTCCTCACCAAAAAAAGAAAAAAGAGATGAGCTGCCAACTCATCTGCTACACAAATATAAAAACTCTACAAAGGTGTCAAGATAAAACCACGTAAATTTTAATTTCATAATCTTCTACTATATTTTCTTAACTATGATTGTATACTCTGTGAAATTCTGGACACTCATTTTCTCGTATTTATTAGGATCAGCATCTTGGTTGAGGCTTCGTGTCGGCGGTGATGTCCCCCAGTAGGAATAATGTCCCTCATGTTCCATCCCTGTCCCAACGTTGAGTCTCGCGTCATCAGAGTGCATATGGAGGTGTGTCTCAATCGAATCTCGCGGGATTCGGTCAGTGCTGGTTTTCGGTGGATATGTTTGGATCCGGTCTTCGTTCGTCTTCGGTTGGGTGTTTATAGATTTGATCCTTCTACTACTATCTTCATCGGCGATGATTACTGCTCTGGTGCGCTGGTCCCATGATGACTTAGCACGACGACTTTCCGACTGTCTACTACAACAAGGTTTGTCCGGCTTCGATGAGGAAGGGGCGATGAGGGCGGCGCGCCTTCGGCTCGCTCCAGCATTTGTTGTCGCCGCTAGGTGGTCTACGGATCTGGATGTATTTTTATTTTTGATATTCTTTGTACTACTTTGACAGATGATGAATAGATTGAAAGAAATTATAGAAAAAAATAAGCTGCCAGTTCGTCACAAAAAAAAGAAAAAAAAGATGAGCTGCTAGCAGAATGAAGAAACGCTACAAAGGTGTGAGGATAAAAGAACTTCAATTTTTTTTAATAATCTTCTACTACATTCTCTTAACTGTGATTGTATACTCTGTGAAATTATGTTCAGCGTCTTGGTTGAGGCTTCGTGTCGGCGGTGATATATAATGACTCTCATGTTCCATCCCTGTCCCAACGTTGAGTCTAGCATCATCGGAGTGCATATGGAGGTGTGTCTCAATCGGATCTCGTGGGATTCGGTCGGTGCTGGTTTTTGGTGGATATGTTTGGATCCGTTCTTCGTTGGTCTTCGTTTGGGTATTTACTGTTTTGATAATTCTACAACTTTTTTCATCGGTGATGATTATTGCTCTGGTGCGCTGGTCCTATGCCGACTTAGCACGACGACTTTCTAACTGTCTACTACAACAAGGTTTGTGCGGCTTCGATGAGGAACGGGTGATGATGGCGGCGCGCCTTCGGCTCGCTCCAGCGCTTGTAGTCGTCGCTAGGTGGTCTACGGATCTGGATGTATTTTCATTTTTTTATGTTCTTTGTACCACTTTGACAGTTGATGAATAGATTGAAAGTTTTTATCGAAATAAAATAAGTTGCCAGTTCCTCACCAAAAAAAGAAAAAGAGATGAGCTGCCAGCAAAATGAAGAAATGCTACAAAGGTGTCGTGATAAAAGCACTTCAATTTTTTTAATAATCTTCTACTACATTCTCTTAACTATGATTGTATACTCTGTGAAATTATGAGACTCATTTTCTCGTACTTATTAGGTTCAGCGTCTTGGTTGAGGCTTCGTGTCGACGGTGATGTAATAATGTCTCTCATGTTCTATCCCTGTCCCAACTTTGAGTCTCGTGTCATCGGAGTGCATATGGAGGTGTGTCTCAATCGGATCTCGCGGGATTCGGTTAGTGCTAGTTTTTGGTGGATATGTTTGGATCCGGTCTTAGTTCGTCTTCGTTTGGGTGTTTATAGGTTTGATCCTTCAACAACTTTCTTCATCGGCGATAATTACTGCTCTGGTGCACTGGTCCCATGATGACTTAGCACGACAACTTTCTGAGTGTCTACTAAAACAAGGTTAGTCCGACTTCAACGAGGAACGGGCGATGAGGGCGGCGCGCCTTCGGCTCGCTCCAGCGCTTGTAGTCGTCGCTAGGTGGTCTACGGATCTGGATGTATTTTTATTTATGATGTTCTTTGTACTACTTTGACAGTTGATGAATAGTTTGAAAGTTTTTATCGGGAAAAATAAGCTGCCAGTTCCTCACCAAAAAAAAGAGATGAGTGGCCAGCTCATCTGCTACACAAATGAAGAAACACTACAAAGGTGTCAGGATAAAAGCACTTAATTTTTTTAATAATCTTCTAACTACATTCTCTTAACTGTGAAAGTATACTCTGTGAAATTATGAACACTCGTTTCATCATACTTATTAGGTTCAGCGTCTTGGTTGAGGCGTCATTTCGGCGGTGATGTCCCTCAGTAGGAATAATGTCTCTGACATTCCATCCCTGTCCCAACGTTGAGTCTAGCGTCATCGGAGTGCATATGGAGGTTTGTATCAATTGAATCTCGCGGGATTCGGTCAGTGCTGGTTTTCGGTGGATATATTTGGATCCGGTCTTCGTTCGTCTTCGTTTGGGTGTTTACGGGTTTGATCCTTCTACAAATTTCTTCATCGGCGATGATTACTACTCTGGTGCGCTGGTCCCATCATGACTTAGCACGACGACTTTCTGACTGTCTACTACAACAAGGTTTGTCCGGGTTCGATGAGGAAGGGGCGATGAGGGCAGCGCACCTTCAGCTCGCTCTAGCGCTTGTAGTCGTTGCTAGGTGGTCTACGGATTTGGATGTATTTTTATTTTTGATGTTCTTTATACTACTTTGACAGTTCATGAATAGATTGAAATTTTTTCTCGAAAAAAAAAGCTGCCAGTTCCTCACCAAAAAAAAGAAAAAAGAGATGAGCTGCCAACTCATCTGCTACACAAATAAAGAAATGCTACAAAGGTGTCTAGATAAAAGCACTTACCTATTATTTTATTAATCTTCTACTACATTTTATTGATTATGATTGTATACTCTGTGAAATTATGGACACTTATTTCTCGTATTTATTAGGTTCAGCGTCTTTGTTGAGGCTTCGTGTCGGCGGTGATGTCCCTCAGTAGGAATAATGTATCTCACGTTCCATCCCTGTCCCAACGTTGAGTCTAGCTTCATCGGAGTGCATATGGAGGTGTGTCTCAATTGGATCTCACGGGATTCGGTCAGTGCTGGTTTCGGTGGATATGTTTGGATCCGGTCTTCATTCATCTTTGTTTGGGTGTTTACAGGTTTGATCCTTCTACAACTTTCTTCATCGGCGATAATAACTCCTCTGGTGCACTGGTCCCATGATGACTTAGCACGACGACTTTCTGACTGTCTACTACAACAAGGTTTGTCCGGCTTCGATGAGGAACGGGCGATGAGGGAAGCGCGCCTTCGGCTCGCTCCAGCGCTTGTAGTCGTCGCTAGGTGCACTACAAAAAAATACACTTCCGTGATGATACGTGTTTGTCACAGTAAGTCGCGTTTTTTGCCATGCATGTACATCCATGACAAATTTATGACAGAATCAAGATAGTCATAACTGTGCTGTCGTAGAAGTGTTCCATGACATTACCAAAATTATCATCACGGAAGTGTCCACTTCCATGACGGTAAACCGTGCATCACAGAAGTGCTTTCATCAAGGGTGACCGACACGTGGCATCCACCGTAACGGAACGCCATTAAGCTATCGGGTCGGGTTTTGGATCCGATAACCCGTTAACAGCCCCGACCAATGGGAAATTTCCACGTGTAAAATTCTTATTGGCCGGACGAAACACGTGTCAGCTCGTCAGTGGGTCAGATAGGCGCCTATGATACGTAGACACGTGGCACGACCCAACAGAGGCCCATTCCTGTGAAAATGCCGGCCCATTTGACTTGGTCAAAAGGTGGCGGGTCGGCCCATGGAAAGCATGTTAACGGCCTATTCGCATATAGCCCATTTACAGCCCGCTAACCCAAGGCCCGTTACGCCCTACCCGAATTAGGCCCAATAGCGTCATCTGGGCTATCCAATATGATTCCAGCCCGTTTTCACTTCTGGCCCATGTATGGCCCATGGCGTCTTTCGGCCCATATGAGGCCCTATGTAACTCTTGGCCTATTAACGGCCCATGGTGAAACTAGCCCGTAATGAACAGTGTATCACTTTACACCCATTAACGGCCCGTGGTGAAACTGGCCCGTAATGAACAGTGTATCACTTTATACCCATTAACGACCCGTTATTCCGTTGGGCCGTTTCCAGCCCATGTTATCTTTCAGCCTTCACAGAGCCCATTTATTCTTGGGCTCATTTCCAGCATTCGTTTAGTTACGGCCCGTTACTGTCATTTTCTGCTTGTGGGCCAAATTCAACCGTGGTTACAGTCGGCACGTTTGTGGTCCGTTAATACGTTGGGCCGTTTTCATAGCGTCATCAAATATGGTCTATTAATGATGGCCCGTTACGGTCGGCCCATGAACGGACGATTCCAACTCTAGCCCATTTACGACCATAATGCGGCCTGTTATTGGCCCATGTTTGGCCAATCGATCATACGGCCCGTATAAGGCCCATTGATGATACGGCCTGTAGAAGGTCCATTGTTTCTACGACCCATAGAAGGCCTACTGTTTCTACGGCCCATAGAAGGCCCATTGTTTCTATGGCCCATAGGAGGCCCAGTGTCACTACAGTAAATATTAGCCCATGGTTATTGTGGCGTAGTTTAAAAAAAATATGTTATTGCAGCCACTAGTTAACCGCGGAAAAAGAAATGCAATGACTAGCAAACAAATAAACAAGACAACAAGGAAATAAATAAGCAAGCAACTAATGCTAGGCTATCACGGCTATTACACATATTACATCCACTGGGCATCAAAGTTCGCCACCAGTGCAAATATAGGGAACAAAGCAGCATATCATATACACTGGCCGTCAAAATTGGCCACCAGTGCAAATAAACGCGGCAGCAAAACAAGAGCATAACTGAAACAACTTCAGAAGAGCTCAAGAAACGTTATCCTGGGTATCCACCATGCTGGCAATAAGCTTAGCAAGCTGATTAGCTTTGTCCTGTTTGGCGCAAAAATCCTCCAACGCTTGCTATTGCACCAGAAAGTATGCATCTGAATGCTCCAGGGACTTCCCCAGTCCTTCCGCTTCTTGTCGCAGCACAGCTGATCGATGTCTTTCAGCTTGTAGTTGAGACTCAAGAAACCGAACTGATTCAGACAGTGAGTTTGAATAGCTTGTGCAAGCAGTAGTGGCCAGTAACTCCAACACTAAACCAATACAGGATGTGTCACTATCCTGAACCTTATCTGCATTACTTCCTTTACCGTTGCTTAATAAGGCACTCTTCCCAATATTCTGTCAGCATTCTAAAAGAAGAAACAAGCAGACACATAACAAGTTTAGCAATGACTAGTATATGAAACTCATTTCGGTGAACCAGTTCATTAGTAAGGTGGACAGGATTAAACTACCAAGTCTTCTATCGCCAAGTACTAGTACATAATAAAAGCATCAAACAAACATATATCTATGTCCTATGGTAGCAATGGAATCTTAAATTAGAACAATTGTTCTTCAGGTTTAGGCACTTGTTCTACATTAACAGAGTACAGTAAGACGCAAGAATATAATACTTAAAAATAGAAAATGAGCTCATAGACCTTACCACATTCTTGGTTCGGGACCAGTACATAACAAGGCGTTCCCAGTCATCATCCAGTAAATGTGTCTCAGGAGAACGTAAGGGAATTTGATGAGTTTCTTTGCCGGTGAAGTATGTTTTCTTCAGGTAATTCTGATACTGCACCAAGCATTCTTGAAGATAGCAGAGGTATTAGCACAGGTTACCTCATCCTGAGTTTCCAAATTGGTCCATCTCTATAGAGAAAAATGGGAAAATTTGCTCTATTATAACTGAGGGAGTCCTGGATTAGGGGGTGTCCGGATAGCTGGACTATAACCTTTGGCCGGACTCTTGGACTATGAAGATACAAGATTGAAGACTTCGTCCCGTGTCCGGATGGGACTTTCCTTGGCGCGGAAGGAAAGCTTGGTAATACGGATATGTAGATCTCCTTCCATTGTAACCGACTCTGTGTAACCCTAGCCCTCTCCAGTGTCTATATAAACCGGAGGGTTTTAGTCCATAGGACAGACAACAATCATACCATAGGCTAGCTTCTAGGGGTGAGCCTCTCTGATCTCGTGGTAGATCTACTCTTGTACTACCCATATCATCAATATTAATCAAGCAGGTGTAGGGTTTTACATCCATCGAGAGGGCCCGAACCTGGGTAAAAACATCGTGTCCCTTGTCTCCTGTTACCATCCGCCTAGATGCACAGTTCAGGACCCCCTACCCGAGATCCGCCGGTTTTGACACCGACATTGGTGCTTTCATTGAGAGTTCCTTTGTGTCGTCACCTTTGGGCCCGATGGCTCCTCCGATCATCAACAACGATGCGGTCCAGGGTGAGACTTTTCTCCCCGGACAGATCTTCGTATTCGGCGGCTTTGCACTGCGGGCTAATTCGCTTGGCCATCTGGAGCAGATTGAAAGCTATGCCCCTGGCCATCAGGTCAGATTTGGAAGTTTGAACTACACAGCCGACATCCGCGGGGGCTTGATCTTCGACGGATTCGAGCCACAGCCGGCGCGCCGCACTGTCACGATGGGCATGATCTAGCTCTGCCGCCGAACAGTGCCCTGGAGGCCGCACCCGCATCAGCTCCGACCCTTAGTTCGGAGCCAATTGCGCCGATCGCGGACGGGTGGCTAGACCCTGCCGCGGGGGCTGCAGTCTTGACGGCGATCGAGCCGAACCCCAGCCTTATCCTCTGCGAAGCCCGTGACTCCAAGGTGTCGGACTCGTCTCCGGACTCCGAACCCCCCGCGCCCCTGCCAATCGAATCCGATTGGGCGCCGATCATGGAATTCACCGCCGCAGATATCTTTCAGCACTCGCCCTTTGGCGACATTCTGAATTCACTTAGCTCTCTCTCTTTGTCAGGAGAGCCCTGGCCGGATTACGACCGGCAGGATTGGGATGCGGACGACGAAGAAATTCGACGCCCACCCACCACCCACTTCGTAGCTATTGTCGATGATTTAACCGACGTGCTCGACTTTGACTCTGAAGACATCGATGGTATGGACGACGATGCAGGAGACGAACAGGAACCAGCGCCTACAGGGCACCGGACGGCCACCTCAGCCCACGATATATACATGGTGGATACACCCAAAGGAAGCAACGACGAGGAACGGGAGGATGCAAAGAAGGATCGTTCCTTCGAGAAGCAGTCAAAGCGGCGGCGTAAGCACCGCTCCAAACCCCGCCTCGGCAGAGGGAGCTGTCGTATAGACCCAACCATAGAGCAGGGCGAGCCGGCGGACGACGAACATGGCATCAAGCAACCATCCGAACAAGGCAACTTAGATAACCAAAACGAACAACCCATCCCCGGCAAAGATAACAGTCCGGATGACCTCACGCCGGACAAGTTCCTGGAACAGGAGAACCTCCACAAAAGGCTCATCGCCACCGCGCGTAGCCTGAAAAAACAGAAGCGGAAGCTCAAGACTGCGGAGGATGCACTCAAAATCAGATGCAGCAAAGTACTCAACACCGCAGACAAATATGGCGACAGTGGCCATACAAAGAGCTACCCGAAGCGAAAGCTACTGCCCGAATTTGATGAGGAGGCTTTAGAGCCCCCGCAATAAAAAAAAAAGCAATCATCCGGTCGGATAGACGACCTCATGGCCAACACAGAGCGGCAAACAATTCCGCACACAAGACAACACGTGATCCACGCGAGGATTCACATCAAAAAGATGGCCAGCCAGATCTATCTACGGGCCAAGAAAGCGAGCTCTACCAAGCAATGCAACAAAGCATATATCCGAACACAACGGCACACCCAAATATAGGGGTGCCGCACACCCCCTATGTTTCACCGATGAGGTGCTAGACCACGAATTCCCAGCGGGATTCAAACCCGTAAACATAGAGGCATATGACGGAACGACAGACCCTGGAGTCTGGATTGAGGACTACATCCTCCATATACACATGGCCAGAGGAGACAACCTCCACGCCATAAAATACCAACCCCTCAAGCTCAAAGGGCCAGCCCGACATTGGCTTAAAGGCCTTCCCGAAAACACTATTGGAAGCTGGGAAGAGCTCGAGGACGCTTTTCGAGCAAATTTTCAAGGGACTTATGTCCGGCCACCGGATGCAGACAATTTAAGTCATATAATTCAACAACCCGGAGAGTCAGCCCGGAAGCTCTGGAACAGATTTCTTACTAAAAAGAGCCAGATAGTCGACTGTCCGGACGCCGAAGCCTTAGCAGCTTTGAAGCACAGCATCCGAGACGAATGGCTCGCCAGACACCTCGGCCAGGAAAAGCCAAGAACAATGGCCGCATTAACAAGCCTCATGACTCACTTTTGCGCGGGAGAGGACAGCTGGTTGGCAAGACGCAGCACCAGCAACCCAAGTACGTCCGAAGTCAGGGACGAAAACGGGAAGCCACGACGCAGCAAAGACCAGCGCCGGAATAAGGGAAACAGTCCGAGGAGCATGGCGGTTAACGCCGGATTCAAAAGCTCTCGGCAGGGTAAGCAGAAGCCACCCCTCAAAGATAACAGGGACGAACTATCCAACTAAATAAAATCCTGGACAAGATATGTCAAATCCACAGCACCCCTGGGAAGCCTGCAAACCATACCCACAAAGAATGTTGGGTCTTCAAGCAATCCGGCAAACTCAATGCCGAACACAAGGGGATGGATACACCAAGTGAGGACGATGATGAAACCAACAAACAGAGCACTGGGAAATAAAAGAATTTCCCACAAGAAGTTAAAATAGTAAATTTACTTCACGTGACAAAAGGGAAAGACGAAGTGGCACCTATAGAGATACGCACCGTACGACCTATCACAAAGGAGTATCGCCACTGGTTGTTAAAACCGATCACCTTCGACCATTAGGATTACTCTGGAAGTATCCGGCACGCAGGCTGGGCTGCCTTGGTATTAGACCCAATAATTGACGGATTCCACTTTACACGAGTCCTGATGGACGACGGCAGTGGTTTAAACCTGCTATATCAGGACACAGTTTGCAAAATGGGGATGGACCTAACAAAAATTCGCCATAGCAACACTTCCTTTAAAGGAGTAGCGCCAGGCCCAGATGCCCATTGCACGGGTTCCCTCTTACTAGAAGTTATGTTCGGTTCTCCCGATAACTTCCGTAGCAAAATGCTAACCTTCCACATCGCCCCATTTTCAAGTGGCTATCAAGCACTACTGGGACGCGAAGCTTTCGCCCGCTTTAACGCAATACCACATTACGCGTCTCTCACGCTTAAGATGCCCGGTCCACGAGGCATCATGTCACTAAAGGGAAATATCGAGTGTCCCTCCCGCGCGAAAGACTATGTGGCTGCCTTGACAGCCACACACTAAAATGGCTTCATCAATCAAAGCACCTAAACAGGTCGTTAAGACCACGGACATGGCTAGACGAGTCCGGCGTAAGCATACATTTGATAAGGATTAATAGCCGTATACCCCTGTACAAGGGGCTCCGTGCATGTAAAATAAGAGACAATAAGGCTCAATTTTTTCCATCTCGAATCATACTTTATTTAGTATACCTTACATTTCGCACGACCTTTTTCAACTAAGTTCCTCTCTTTTACAGATGAACACCGTGCTACACCCGTCCAGGACACGGCACAATGGAGACACAGGCGTAGACGTGCAGCAGGGACCTGTCCCAAGGATTCTTTTTAGATTAAGACCCTGCGTAAACCTTTTTTACTATCTCTTGTTGATACACATCCCCCGGATTCTCAGTATAACCGAGGAGGAGGCTGACATCTTGGCATGTGGCCACATCAGAATTTTGCATGTACCTGGACATCAGGGGCTTATTACCAAGGACACTGTTTGGCCCGTTTTCATAAAGACTGAACACCTTAGGGAGTGTTCGGCGTTGCGAGTTTGGCCTTATATGCATCAGCTCCCAATCATGGCTTTGGTCAAATGTTGGGTTTGCCTGGCTCGTGTGTTTTGCTGCCTTACGTTCCGCTCTATCGGCTAAGGCGGCACCAGGAGAACTACTGCGATTGTGCCCCGATTCAGCCAGGTGAGCACCTCAGTAGAGAAAGCCGAAAATTGACTGTCATGATATAGCGTGAGACTGGTCAACCACTCGATGACCTATCGGAATCTTCGGGATTCCTCCGCATTAATGAAGGGCTGTTTCCCGGCCAGGCACACACGCGCCCCGAATTCGGGCGAAGCGCGGTGCCACCAGGGGCTATATCGTAGCTCCACGGTCAAACTCCTATGGCTAAGTGAAAGTGATAAAGCATTATAGTCCGGTTGCCTAGTTCGCTGCGCTACCACCTCCTTAATGGACCAAGACGTTGGATCAAGTGTGATGATGCGCCTTTTGCAAACACCCCCGCATTATATGCGTGGGGGCTGAAGCCAACGACTGCCATCTTTCAGGTTACATATACATATACGTAAACGGCCGCACAGGAGGCATTATAATTCTTGCAAGCACAAGCATAAAAATCTTCTAAACTTCGGCAAAATATCGTTTTCCATAAGAATACATGTTATTCGAACATAACATCCTTCGAGCACTGCGTCTCTATTAAACGAGCGCCCTCCAGGACTTCTTGAAAGAAGTGATCGGCAGGTACTCGGCTTTCGCCCGAGTCTTGGGTTGCAACAGCGGTGGCCTCCATCTCCGCCCAGTATGTCTTGACACGGGCAAGGTCCATCCGCGCACCCTCCACACACACTGACCTCTTCATCGCGTCGATATATGACACCGCACCAAGGAACTGCCGCACCAAGCTAAAATAACTGTTCGGCTTTGGCCATTTCGGCCACAGATGATCCACGACATACTTCATGGCAAGTCCGGATAACCTATTCAGCTCAGCCCATTCGGCCAAACGATCGGTTAATGGAAGTGGACGCTCTGGATTGTGGAACCGCGACCAGAAAAGCTTTTCCACTTCACGACCCTCCTGATCTCGGAAGTGTTTGGCCGCATCAGCGGCACCTGCCGCTAAATCCAGATACGCGTCCACCGAACTCCACATCCGGTCCAACGGAGCATATTTAGGATCCCCGAACTTCATCCGCAGCATAAAGGGCTTTCCAGCCGCGATATCTCCGGCTTGACGAAGCTCCTCCCTCATCGCCCTTATCGCAGAACGAGCATCCTTGGCCGCTGTAGTGGCCTTCTCCAGGTCCGTCTATTCCGCCCGATCTTCTTTTTCAAGAAGCTTGCAACGGTCAGCAACACTCTTCAACGTCACAGCCATCTCGGCCATTTCCTTCTTGCTTCGGCAGTGAGCAGCCTGTTTGGCTTTCAGCTCTTCAACCGCATTTAAGGCAGTCGCATCACTTTTTCTGGCTTGCTCCTTGGCTCGGGCAAGCTCTGCCCGAAGTTTCTCTACGGCGACAGCCCCATCTGCGTCAAGCACATGCGTTATAAGATACTGGCATCAAGCTCCTCTTACCAGGCGTCTCCGGAGAACTTACATACCTTGTGCCTCATCAAGCCGCTTGTTGACAAGCGTGATGTCGGCATCTGCCACGTCAAGTTGCCGCTTTAGCTCGGCAAATTCATCAGTCTGGCTGGACACCGGACACTTCGCCACCTGCATATGAAGGGGGCAAAATTATACCTACGACTATGATCCTCCATGTGTCGTCGTCTTCGACAACACCTAGAGTCTCAGGGGCTACTACCTACACAGGGCACATCTTAAAGTATGCGGCACTGTCCAAACAAGGTTCATCATTTCACGTACCTCAAAGCCCGTCGGTAGACTCATGACAGCTTCATGCAACCCGCTTTCCGCGGATGAAATCTTCTCGATCACTGTACTCATCAGCGTACAGTGCTCCTCTGAGATAGGCGCTCGTCCTAGCAAGTCCTGCAGTGCCTCCGACCGTGCACCAAGCGGTGCCGGACTCGTCTGATTGCCTTTTTTGCAAGCCGGACTCGGAGGGCTTCGGGTGGCCTTATTACTACCTTCTGGCCTTACCGGATCAGGAGAAACCCTCTGCGACGACACCTCGGGATCACCCGCCTCATGAGGCGGTATGGCAGGGGGAGGCGTTCCGCCCTCCATCATCTTCGGAAGAAGATCCCCCGAAGACGAGCTCTGCGGAGAAGGGCTAAGGTCCGAACTACAAGGTAAATGTTCGGTTATTTTCCTCAGAAGTAAAGCAAAGATTTCTCTCATTATTAAAACATCCTCTTTACTTAAAGCTCGGTGGAGGGCTGATCCTCTTGAGGGCATAATACGGCCGGGGTATCACCCGGCACATGACTCTCTGGTGAAGATTTCTTCCCCCGCTTTGAGACCATTGTCTCCGGGTCTTCAGAGGCGGTCCTTTTCTTCCCCTGAGTAGAGGAATTGTCGATTCCTCCTTTCCGGACAGCCTCCTTCGGGGAGGCAGTAGCTTCCTTGTCCCCCTCCCCCTTCGCTTTCTTCCGAAAGCGTGATCTCCAGCATCCTGGTTAACACGGGATCCAGCGAGGTCTCGGGAAGGGGGGTCGGACACCCGATTAACCTCGCCTTCGCTATCCACTCCTGCTTCAAGGACAACTCCTTTAAGGGCGATGTTGTGATAAATATACGGATGGCGTAACAGGGCACATGACTACTTACTTGAGTATCCGGACGATTGCAGCTTAGATTTGCGTCCTCAGTCGAGTCCGGGCACGCTGCTTGCGGCCCGAAGAACAACTTGTACATCTCCGCGGGTGTCGCGCCCATAAAATGTTGGAGAGCTCGTGGTCCCTCCGGATTGAACTCCCACAGGCGGAGGGGGCGACGTTTGCAGGGCAGGGTTCGGCGAATCAACATGACCTGCGTCACCACGACCAGTCTGATGTCTCTTTCCAGAAGGTCTCGGATGCGGCCCTGCAGTAGGGGCACGTCCTTTGCTGGCCCCCATTCCAGCCCCTTATTGACCCATGACACTAGTCAGGGCGGGGGACCCGAGCGAAAAGCAGGCGGCGCCACCCACTTGGTACCCCTGGGAGCTGTGATATAAAACCACTCTTGTTGCCATAAGCTGGACTCCTCTTGAAAAGAGCCCTCGGGCCATGGAGCATCGGCATTCTTGCATATTACGACGCCTCCGCACTCTGCTTACTGACCCTAGATCATATTTGGCTCCACTTTGAAGGTCTTAAGCCACAGTCCGAAGTGAGGGGTAATACGGAGGAAGGCTTCGCACACGACGATGAACGATGAGATGCGGAGGATAGACTCCGGATCTAAATCATGAAATTCCAGCCCATAATAGAACATGAGCCCCCTCACGAAGGGATCCGTCGTGAAGCCTAGCCCTCGGAGGAAGTGGGACACGAACACAACGCTCTCACCAGGTTTGGGAGTGGGGATAACTTGCCCTTGAGCAGGCAGCCTATGCGGGATTTCGCCGGTTAAATACCTGGCCTCCCTCAACTTTAGTATGTCTTCCTCCGTGACAGAGGAAGGCATCCATCGGCCTTGAAGGTTGGAGCCGGACATCGTCGAAGGTTCGAAGCATCTAAGATCTGTGGCCTTGGGTGTTGGAACTCAAGGCGAGAGGCGGATTCGATTGGGATCGAAAGAAAGGAGTGAGGCCTTGGTCTCTTTATAAGAGGTTCAATACCAAGATCCGTCCCCGTGACCGTTTGGGACTTACCTTTGATCGAGGGGATATACCAACGGGCACGACTGGGTTACCCACGTCCGTAATGATGAGGATCCCGTAAATAAAGGGGACACGATCTCTGGTTCGACGAAGATGTGCCAAGGAAACCGCCTCGCAAAACGCGCTGAGGTGGGACAGTAAAAAACGTTTCGAATAAAGGCTTGGCTCTGGTGTGATGTCATGCTACAGAATACATCAGCAGATTAGATTTGTGTAAATATTATTCTCTCTACGGTGGTACGTGGAACTTATTTTGCAGAGATGGACATTATCCTTGTGTTCAAAATCTTCTATGAAGTATTCGGAGGAGGAACCCGCCTTGCAATGCCGAAGACAATCTGCGCGCCGGACTCGTCGTCATTGAAGCCTGCTTCAGGGGGCAACTGAGGGAGTCCTGGATTAGGGGGTCTCCGGATAGCCGGACTATAACCTTTGGCCAGACTCTTGGATTATGAAGATACAAGATTGAAGACTTCGTCCCGTGTCCGGATGGGACTTTCCTTGGCGTGGAAGGCAAGCTTGGTAATACAGATATGTAGATCTCCTTCCATTGTAACCTACTCTGTGTAACCCTAGCCCTCTCCGGTGTCTATATAAACCAGAGGGTTTTAGTCCATAGGACGGACAACGATCATACCATAGGCTAGCTTCTAGGGTTTAGCCTCTCTGATCTCGTGGTAGATCTACTCTTGTACTACCCATATCATCAATATTAATCAAGCAGGAGTAGGGTTTTACCTCCATCGAGAGGGCCCGAACCTGGGTAAAAACATCGTGTCCCTTGTCTCCTGTTACCATCCGCCGAGATGCACAGTTCGGGACCCCCTACCCGAGATCCGCCGGTTTTGACACCGACAATAACCATCATGGAGGTAGGATGTATGGGACGAAGCAAAGTAATTGCCATGAATAACATTACTTACACATAACTCCTGGACAAACACCTGCAACTAGCATTTTCCTTCATCTTCAGTATAATCTTTCCAAGATGGGAAGATACGCACATACGATTTAACAACATCAAATGTGATAGATGCTAAACTACGACTAGCTGGTTGTGCTTCCTCCATAGGAATAGGCGTACTAACTGGTGGAGTTGGCGTTCGCCATGATAGTACTGGCCCTTTGGGCACTGGAGCTGCCTTACTAACTGCTCTTGTTTGGGAGCTCTGTGGTGGAGATGGTGCTGTGTCAATAGGAACTGGGTTACTATCGGCTGGGGTTGGGGTTAGATTGGGTGAACCTGGTTCTCTGTCCATCGTAGTATGGGTACAATCTGCGAGAGTTTGGGTTATGTGTGGTAGGGCTGGTTCTTGTGCATGTACAACCGGGGTGCTATGTCCACCAAGAGGTAGCACTGTTTTGTTTGAAGACCATGTTTTTAGTCCGCTAGATACTGGCATCACCCGCTCCAATTCAAATGGCTGATAAACAGGAAACATAGTTGAATATACAGACATTGTATGAGAGACAGATGCAATAGATAGTGTGGAAAAAAGAGGGCATGAAATAGTTGACATGTATATTGTTTAACTAAAATGGATAGCATGACATAATTTCACATATATGATGTATATCTAAACTGGATAGCATAGCATAACATAATTCAAAGATATGATGAATAACTAAACAGGATCGCATGACATAATGCACCTACATGTTATCTAAGTAATCAGGATCACATCGTTTAATTCACATATGTGATTTATATGCTAAACAGAGGGCATTCGATATGATGTCTGAACTAAGAACATGGTGTTGAATATTGTGTATATGAGGTCTAAACTATGCAATGCAAGACACTGTATGCATGATATGAGCAATATAACCATGCCAAGTTAGAGCATACACCTCAGTGGGGGAATAGGACTGGTCATCTGTCTTTGAATCCATCTCTGAGGAGCTATTGGGACCCAACAAGAGATCTGCTTTGACAGGTAGCACTGTCTGCTCTGAAGGCCTTGTTTTCACTCTAGATTTTTCCATCTCCCACCCAAATGGTTGATTCCCAGGAAGAGTAGTTTAATGTAAAAACATTGTCGACAAATGGAAATGTAATGAAGAAAAGGATGGGCAAGATATCATTCAAATATATGATGTCTGGTTAAACAGGATGGCATTGCACATTTCACATATATTATGGCTGGCTAAAAGACATGAGACTGCATAATTCCCACATATGATATAGAAACTAAACAGGTGGCATTATAGAACATGTCTAAACTAAGCAGATGACATATATGATGTCAAAAGTAGGCACTGCAAGGCAACATATGCATGATATGACTAACATCATCATGCCAAGGTAGAGCAAACACCTTGGGGGTAAATAAGAGTGGTCAGCGGCGTCCGAATCTGCCTCAGAACAGATATCTTTCTCTGGATTACAATCTGGAGAGGGGTGGGGAGGGTTTGCCATTGAACCCACCATGGAGCGATGTCTGCATGACATTGTATTGCCGCGCAAAACTCTTCTCTTTTTCTCTACATGTTCAGCATGACTGTGTGTCGGTGGAAACGACACCTATGGGATCACAAGAATCCCTACTGCGGTTGAGGGGCGCGGGGCCGTGAAAAGAGCGGATCAAACAGATAGCACGCGGTTCCTTTACCCAGGTTCGGGCTGCAGGGATGCGTGAAACCCTACTCCTGCTTTGGTGGATTGTATTTCTGTGTTCTCGAGCTAGCTATGGGGCGTCGAGAGCTCCAAAAAGCCGAATCCCCTTCCTGGTCGCCTGGGGCCTCCTTTTATAGAGAAAGGGGTTGCCACAGTGGCACACAGGAGGTGGAAAGGGTACAGTGACGCGAGGTTATCCTTCGCATTACATGACAAGGCGCATTTAATGCGCCTTGCTTAGGTGTCCTTGCTTTATCAGGGGCGAGGGGGAGCCCCGTCTTGTCCGTTGCCGCTCCCTCTCGCGTCGACACGCGCCCTGGCCAGCAGTGCTCACGACGCCATGTAGGCGGGCAGGCAGCTGAAGTGGCGCAGCGGTGGGTCTCCACGAGAATTTGCATGCTGCCACGCAGGTGCCTGCCCAGCTGGTTGGGTTGGTAGCTGCATGCGATTGGTGGCGGAGGCGCGACTGGCGCGGGCCTGGTGGTGGCCCCATGGGTGTTCGTGGCAAGGGCCTTGCCGCGGCCCCAACAAGGGTCTTGCCGCGGCCCCGGCAAGGGTCTTGCCGGGGCCCCGGCAAGGGTCTTGCCGTGGCGCCTGCTGTCATCCCCGGCAAGGATCTTGCCGGGGGCCTTGTGGTCCTCCTTGGCTGGGATCCCGCCAAGGACCATTGTCTTCTAAAGTGCGCATCTGATCTTGAATGTATTCACAAAGATCTGCATTCCACCACGGGGATACCTCCCGAATCCTTGCCCCATGGGGGCAGTGGACTCAAGGGTGACCCGCTCCGTAGGTGTGGGGTGAGCCGCCTCGGCAAGGGTCCTGCCGGGTTTGCAAAAACCGCCCTCCGGCAAGGATCTTGCCGGGGGGCCTGCTTCGCCCCCTTCGCTCTTTGTGGTCTTGTTCTTGGCGTCGTTCCGCTTCTCCTTGGCTTCGGCCTTACCTTGGCTTACCTCCCTTGCCGTGCTCAGCGTGGCGGCGCCCGTGGCTCAGACTGCCCGTGCACAGTTATAGGGGTACAAAAAGCGTGCCCCCCTTTTTGTACATCGACAGGAGCCCCTGGGCCTGCGCCACACATAAGCTCAACGCGTTGTTGGGCTAGGCCTAGAAACGGTGCGCGGGCAGGCGGGGCGGTTTTTACCGCGATAAGTTTTTCGCGCGCTGCGCCTCCCACGCTTCCCGTGCGTGGCGCGGCGTGGGGAGGCGTGTGTGACGTGGGTGGCATGCGCGGGGCTGAGCTATGCGTGCATGCGTCACGTCGCAGTAAAAGGGGCGGTTCGCGCCTTCCCCATAAATGGAGGGAGGCGTGGAGGCGCGGTCTTCAAGGCGCCCACTCCCCATGATCACGGGGCGGGGAGAGGTCACCTCACCTGTCGCCTCGGTCCTGCACGCCCGCCACGTGGCTTTCATGCGCTTGGGGTGGCGATCGGTGGAGGCGGGAAACCGGGCCGCCGCGGGCCGGGGCGGCGGGTCGGCCCTAGTTCCCTGCGCCTTACGCGTCTTGATTGGCTGAGCGGGGCGGCCAAACCCCACCCCATTCCTTTATAAAGAGCGGGAGGGGGGATGGCGTCCCGCATTCTTTCATCTCCTCCTTCCTTTAGCTTCTGCTTCCCCTTCCATCCGCCATGGAGAAAGGGAATCCTGGTCCTTCGACAGTGGCGACGAGGGTCGCCGCTCGACAACGCGTCCCCCTGCTCCTACACCTGCGATGGCGGAGCCAGCCGCGAGGGGAAGGGGGACAGGGCGAGGCCGTGGGCAAGGCCGTGGGCGAGGCCGAGGTGCTCGGGGAAGAGGAGGACGGGGCGGCGCGCCGGCCTCGCCCCCGCCAGCAGTTCCTCCCCCCCATGGAGGGCCATGTTGGGGACGACCCTTGCGAGTTCTTCGTCAGGCTGCGCCGGCCGCCTCGCCATCGCCTTCGTCTCCCGACTCCATTTGCGCGGGAGATGGAGCTGGATCCGCCGGAGTCCCTGCGGCTGCACATGAGGGGCTGTGGGATCAGCGGCACGCGGGTTCGTGTTGACTTCCCAGCTCCTCATGTGATGTACCTTCGATGGGGGTGGAAGTCGTTCGCCCGTATCCACCGCTTGATGGAGGGGCTCACTCTCCTTTTCAAGCTGATGGAGGGCAGCCTCCTCTCCGTCAAGGTCTTCGGATGCTTCGGGACCCACGTAAGGTGCTGCGTGGAGAGCTCTTCTGATAGCGAAGACTCCTCCTCGAGCGGGAGTGACGAGGAGGACAGCCGCAACGACGACGAGGGTAGCAGGCGGCAGGATGACGGGTCCGACTAGGTGTCGGGCGCCGCCTTGTGCGGCACCGGCGACCACATCATCCGCGTCACTGGCTCACTAAACTCCTCGGGGTCGTCTCCTTGGGTGGCTGGCATTGGGAGGCTGCGGAAGAGGAAGAGGGCGGGCGGCAAGGCCGTCAACTCGGAGTACGCAGGCACGACGCCTTCGACGCGTGCTGACGTCCTGCCGCCTCGTCTTCGAGCTCTGCCTTCGGCGCTGCCATCACCATCCAGCCTTCGGACGACCACCGAGACGTTCTCTTGGTGTCTTCTGCCACCCGTAGCTCGTCTAGGCACCCCTTTTGCCCTTTTTGCCTCCTTGACCTGCCTCCTGAGGAGAGGGACAAGAAAGGGATTACGGGCACCTTATCTCTTTTTAGTTTGTAAGCCTTCGGGCCTTAGCTGAATTTAAAGCCTGTAATCCCATCATTCATGTTTTTCATCCTCCATGACCTGTACCTGAGTGGAATGTTTTTAATGAAAAAGGGATGCTTGCTGGGTCATTTGTTTGCGGGTAGAACCCACGTCAAGGAGTATATCCTCGATATCTTTAAGATAAACATTTCTTGCCCAGCAGCAGGCCTTGCCGTCTTCCCACGTCGCTCGACCTTTCTCACGCTTTCGGCGGAGGCAGGGATGAGGCGGGTTCAGGCTCCTTGTTTCATCCTTTCACTGCCGCGACTATGACCAAACCTGGCCCCAGGAACCAGCCCTGGGGCCTAGAGTTAGGGGAGCACGGTGGCTCTTGGAAGAAACGAGGTTTGACATACCTCAGTTCATAAAAGAATGTATGATAAGGGATGAAGAACTTATCTGAAGCTGTAGCCCCCGGCAACTCTGGTTCGCCGTGGGTGAATCTTTGTACTTGCAGCCCCGGCAATACTGGCTTGCCGGAGTCTAGATGCTGGTCCGTCCCTCTTCTCTTTCTTTTCATCCTCAAGTGATCCGGCAAGGATATCCACGAGCCCTGCGAACCAAAGGAGACAAAATAACGGCAAAGAGACGCACACTCGACCCCTAAGCCAGGGGTTAGCCTCCACTAAGCACTATCAACCCTAACCAAGGACTAGACTTGACCTAGCATGCATGCTATAACTTGGGGCGCCAGCACTTCATTTATTTATGCTCAGGGTCTGTGCCTGGCTTTGTACAAAGGGTTACATGCATCATCGGCAATGCTTGTACAAAAGGTGGCTTGCCGGGAGGCCCGACAAGCCGCGCCTTACGGGTAAAACTTGCGAAGATGCTCAATGTTCCAGGAGTTACTCACCGGAACAGCATCTTCGTTCTCCAGGCGGACTGCGCCGGGCCTGGTGACTCATATTACCCGAAAAGGCCTTCCCACTTTGGCGTCAACTTGTTGGAATTCTTGGCCGATTGAACGCGCCGAAGAACAAGGTCGCCTTCCTCAAGGCTTCAGGCATGGACCTTGCGGCTATGGTAGAGGCACAAGGCTTGCTGGTAGCGTGCTGCTCTCACAACCGCCCGAAGACGATCTTCCTCGAGGAGCTTTGCGTCATCTTGCCGCAGTTGCTCTTGCTCAAGCTCATCATAAGCGAGCACTCGAGGTGACCCGTATATGAGTTCAGTGGGGAGAACTGCCTCTGCCCCGTATACCAGGGCAAAGGGTGTCTGGCCGGTGGCTCGATTTGGCGTCGTCCTGATCGACCAAAGAACCGTCGGCAACTCATCAATCCAGCGCCTTCCGCTCTTGTGCAGCCTGTCAAAGGTCTTGGTCCGTAGTCCTCGCAGCACTTTAGCATTTGCCCTCTCAGCTTGACCATTGCTCCGCGGGTGGGCAACAGAAGCGAAACAGACTTTGCTGCCGAGGTCTTGGATATATTTCATGAAGGTGCGGCTTGTGAACTGTGTGCTGTTGTCGGTGATGACCCTGTTGGGCACGCCAAAACGGCACACTAGTCCCTTGAAGAACTTGACGGCTGACTGAGCTATGACCTTCCTCACTGCCTCCACCTCCGGCCACTTTGTGAACTTGTCGATTGCAACGTACAAGTACTCAAAGCCCCCGACAGCGCGGGGGAAAGGGCCCAGTATGTCGAGCCCCCAGACTGAGAAGGGCCAGGAGAGAGGAATGGTTTGAAGGGCTTGAGCTGGCTGATGAAGATTCTTCGAATGGAACTGACACGCTTCACACTTGGTGACTAGTGCCATTGCATCCTGGATGGCGGTGGGCCAGAAGAAGCCTTGCCGGAATGCCTTGCCGGCAAGGGCCCTTGACCCAATGTGGGATCCACATATGCCTCCGTGTATCTCCGCCAACAGCTCCAGTCCTTCCTCCCGAGGGATACACTTCAATTTCACACCGTTTGGCCTCTTCCTGTGCAGGACGTCATCGACGAACTGGTACATGGCAGAGCGACGGGCTACTTTTTCCGCTTCTTCCTGTTCCTCAGGAATTTCTCCCGTTTGGAGGAATCGGACGGTATGTTGTGCCCACGCTGGAGCGTGGGGCTCGACGGCGAGGACTAAAGGCGTTTCCTCTGCCAGAGGAGTGGCTGTCTCGACGGCAAGAGCTTGACGCTCTGCCAGGGCCAGCCGCCTCGAGGCGGGCTCAGTGTTCCCGGCAACATCCTTGTCGGCGGCTCCGGGGAGCTTGGCGGGAAAGTACTTGCCGGGCCCTGACTTCCTCCTCTTGTTCTGCTCTGTTGACGGATCAACGGATGGCTGAGTTAGCTGAAGCACAAAGGTACCTGGTTCCACAGGTAGCTTGAGGGCAGTGCGCTTTGACAGGTAGTCGGCGATGTCGTTCTCCGCTCAGGGAACGTGTTCAGCCTGTATACCGTCGAAGCGCTCTTCCAGCTTTCTCACTTGATCAACGTAGGCCTTCATCAATGGGCTCTGGTAATCCTTGTTGACTTGCTTGACGACAAGCTGCGAGTCACCCCTGACGATGAGTTTCTTGATTCCGAGGTCTGCCGCGATCCTGAGACCGGCAAGCAGCCCCTCGTACTCTACTGTGTTGTTGGTCGACGCCTCCCTGGGGAAGTGGATCTGGACCACGTACTTGAGGTGCTCTCCGGTGGGCGCGACTAGCAGTATGCCAGCCCCGGCGCCTTTTAAGGAGAAAGCTCTGTCAAAGTACATGATCCAATCGCAACTTGCCTCCTTGCCGGGGAGAGGAGTCTCTTGGGCTCCTTCGTCAGGTGTTGCGGTCCATTCTACAATGAACTCCGCCAGGACTCGGCTCTGAATCGTCGAAGTGCTTTCAAACTTGAGGCCAAAGCTGGACAACTGCCCATTCCACAATCCTTCCTGTTGCATCCGTATTGTGCAATATCCGTTGCAGGGGGAGGCGAGTGACGACAGTGATCTCGTGTGCCTGGAAGTAATGACGCAGCTTCGTCGAGGCCATAAGAAGGCTGAAGAGCAGTTTCTGCACGCTGGAGTACCTTGACCTAGCCCCCTGCAGGAGGGAACTAACAAAGTAGACCGGGTGTTGCATCATTTTCTTCCTCGGCAACACTTCAACCGGTCGTGTCGTCTCCGCATTGGTGGTGTCAGGCTCTGTCGCCGCCATTGCCTCGTCGTCAACCTCTCTCTGTGCCACTAGTGCGGCGCTGACCACCTGGTTCATTGCCGCTAAGTATAGCAGTAACGGCTCCTGGGGCCTAGGCGCAACTAGCGTTGGCGCGGAGGAGAGGTACCTTTTCAAATCTTGCAGTGCTGCCTCGGCATCTGGCGTCCACTCCATCAGGCCCGCCTTTTTCAGGATTTTGAAAAAGGGGAGGGCGCGCTCGGCAGACTTGGAAATGAACCTGCCCATGGCAGCGACACAACCAGCAAGCCGACGCACATCCTTGATTCGCTTGGGTGCTTCAATCTGCTCTATAGCTTTGATCTTGTCTGGATTGGCCTCTATCCCACGCTGTGACACAAAGAACCAGAGAAGCTTGCCGGACGGGACTCCGAAGACGCACTTCTCAGGGTTTAGCTTGAGGTTGATCTTGCGCAGGTTCGCAAATGTTTCTTGCAAGTCTGCGATGAGGGTTGCCCTGTTCTTGGTTTTGACCACTATGTCATCCATATAAGCCTCCATATTTCTATGGAGCTGGGGTTCAAAACCAATCTGGACCGCCCTTGCAAACGTTGAACCAGCACTCTTCAACCCCAAAGGCATCCGTATGAAACAATACGTACCACATGGGGTGATGAATGTTGTTTTCTCTTCGTCTTCTCTCGTCATGAAAATCTGGTGGTAGTCGGAGTAGGCATCGAGGAATGACAGCAGATCACACCCAGCCGTGGTGTCAACAATCTGGTCAATGCGCGGCAACGGGAAGGGGTCTTTAGGACAAGCCTTATTGATATCTGTGTAATCAATACACAGCCTCCACTTCCCATTTGCCTTGCGCACTACGACCGGATTGGCCAACCACGTCGTATGGAGCACCCCTCTTACCAGACCCGCTGCCTCTATTTTTCGCATCTCTTCTGTGATAAACTCTTGTCGTTCCAAAGCTTGCTTTCTGACCTTCTGCTTGACGGGCCGCGCATGGGGACAGATAGCAAGGTGGTGCTCAATCACCTCCCTGGGAACGCCGGGGATGTCGGAAGCTTGCCAGGCAAACACATCGACATTTGCCCGCAGGAAGGTGACAAGCGCGTCTTCCTATTTGTCGTCGAGGGTGGAGCTTATGGTGAAAGCTCCTCCCGTGCCGTCCTCATTGACAGAAACCTTCTTGGTTCCCGGCGGAAGGGCCCTGGGCTTCTTGTTCCTGCCGGTGGAGCTCTCTGGTACGTCCTCGACGGCGGCGCTACACTCCGAAGAGGAGCGCCTGCCGGAGTGGGTGTCCGAGGTCTCGCCGGGCCTCTTCTTCTTCCCAGCGGCAGGAGCAAGTGCCCTAGTGGCGGCAGCTGCTGCAACTGCTTGCTGGTATAGTTGATCAGCGCAAATCAGCACATCTTTCTTATCGGAGGGGATGGTGATGATCGTCACAGGGCCTGGCATCTTCAGGGTGTTGTAGGCGTAGTGTGACGCCGCCATGAACTTGGCCAGCGCTGGGCGGCCAAGGATCCCGTTGTAGGGCAAGGGGATCTTGGCAACATCGAACACGATCCTGTCCGTCCTGTAGTTCAGGTCACTTCCGAAGGTCACGGGCAGCGTGACCTTTCCCTTGGGTTGGCTTCTTCCTGGGTTGACCCCCTGAAACGTGCCCGTCTCTTCAAGGTCTCCATCAGGAATCTGCAGTTTCTCGATCACGGCAGGCGAGATCAAGTTCAGACCGGCCCCGCCATCGACTAGCATCTTCGTCACCTTGAGGTTGCGTATTGTTGGCGAAACCAACAACGGCAAACACCTGACCGCAGTAGTGCGATCGGGGTGATCATCGGTGTCGAAAATGATAGGTGTGCTGGACCACTTCAGCGTCTTCTCGGCATCAAACGACGGCTCTGCCGCCATAATCTCTCGTGCCCACTGTTTAAGCTGGCGGTGAGAAGTATGCAGCGAGGCGCCGCCGTCGACGCACATGGCCTCCGTAGCTTTCTGAAACTCTTGGTCGCCGGACTCGTCGTCCTCTTCGTGATTGTTGTCTTCTGGCTTCTTGTCACGGCCCCGGGCGGGCCTCTCGTGCTGTTTATCCTTGCCGCGACGGCCCGCCTGGCCGTCACGCTTCTTGCCGGACCCCTCAGCACCATCTTGGCCCTTCTCCTTGTCCCGCCTCTCATATTCAGCCCTCTGCTTCTCAGCGAGGAGCTCAACCTGTCGGCAGTCTTGGAGAGCGTGGCCTTTGGTGCGATGGATCTTGCAGTATCACTTGTCGGAGTTTCCTGACTTCTCAGCAGCCGCCAAGGCCCGGCAAGCGACACATCCGGCAATCTCCTTGCCGGGGTCGTCTGCCTTGGTTTTCTTGGTAGAGCCGGTGTCATCAGATCCCTCGACGGCAAGCACTGCTTTTCCTTTGCGCTTCCGGTTGCGGCGCTGGCCTTTCTTCGCCAGGGTGGCAGTATCCTCATCCGAGGAGTCGGTTTCCACGCCGGCATCTTCGTCGGGGTACTTCCTCCCTTCCTCAGCTCGGGCACATCTATCGGCAAGAACATAGAGCTCTGCCACATCTTTCACCTTGTTCATCGCCAGCTCTTCACGCATCTTGCAGTTACGCACGTTCTGATGGAACACGCTGATGATGGCGGCAGGATGAACATCAGGGATGTTGTACTGTATCCGGCTGAACCTCTGAATATACTTGCGGAGACTCTCGCCTCCCTTCTGGGGGATGACGTGCAGATCGCTCGCTTGGCCATGAGCTTGGTGACCGCCAGTGAAGGCGCCCACGAACTCATGGCACAAATCCGACCAGGAGGAGTTGGAGTCTACCGGCAAGTGCATCAACCATGACATGGCGTTGGGTTTAAGAGCCAACGGGAAGTAATTCGCAAGCACCTTATCGTCGCGGGCTCTGGCAGCCTGCATCGCGATGGTGTAGATGCCGAGGAACTCGGACGGGTGGGTCTTGTCGTCGTACTTCTCGCCCACGTCAGGTTTGAAGGTGCGGTGAGTGGGCCACTGGAACTGCCGCAGCTCACTGGTAAAAGCCGGACAGCCCACCTCGTAAGGCAGGCCTCCAGGGCTCTCCGGTGCCGGGTGGTTCACAGCAGGCCCCGCTCGCCTGTCTGACTGGTGGCGCGCTCCGTGCCGGCGCTCGATAGTGGTTCGAGCGTCTTCATGTTCTCGATCTCGAAGGACCTAGCGTTGGTCACAGTGGGTCCGTGGGTCGGACGATGCTATGGAGACTTCGTCGCCTGTAACGTCAAGACGGGCAGGCGTCCGCGGCACCGGGTGAGGGGGAGGCGAGTGCACCGTGGTCGCGGCGCCGCCAGCTTTCCTGCCACTGGTACATGGGACTTCATCGGAGCGTCGACCCGGGGGCCCCGCCGGACTCGGTTCGTCTTTGTTGTCCACCGCAACAAGACTTCGGATGGTGGCTCTCCATTCGTCGAGTTTCCCCGTAGTGGGAGGAAAGTCGAGGAGCAACTGCGCGCGCGCCAGGGCTTCTGCTGGCGTCGGTGGCAGCGAAACCTGCACGGATCGCGACGCACTTCGACTTCTGACCATGTCAGAAGGAGCTCTATCACGATCGCGCGGTCGCACGCCATCTTCACGAGCGCCTCGGCGAGCGGGCAGGTCTTCTATATCCTGGGAGTGGCGTTCGGGGCTTTTCCCGCGGCGACGCCCGGGGTCTTCGGGGTGAACACGCCGCTCGTCGCGCGCCGCTTGAGAGGAACGCGCCATCGGCGCCGGAGTGGGAGTCTTGGTGGCCCTCACGCCGCCAGCGGGCGGGGCAGCAGCGACCCTGGAAGGCCCCGCGCCACCTGCGGAGGGCCCGGCTCCGTCTTTGGATTTGGAGGCGTGTGGCCCGTTACCAGGCGCACAAACATTGCCGCCTCCCAAACTCCGGCTGCTGGGACGGTGTTGGTGTTCGCGAACAGCGCCCCGGGTCCTTTCTGCGATCGGTCCGCTGCTCGTCCGCGTCGGGACGGGACGCCCGGCTTCCGACGGGCCAACCGCCACCGTCGTCTTCTTCTTGGGCCAATGACGATGAAGAAGCGTCAAACTAACTGCTAAAGCCGATTCTCACCGCTGCGCCCCCTACCTGGCGCACCAAAGATGCCGGTGGAAACGACACCTATGGGATCACAAGAATCCCTACTGCGGTTGCGGGGCGCAGGGCCGTGAAAAGAGCGGATCAAACAGATAGCACGCGGTTCCTTTACCCAGGTTCGGGCCGCAAGGATGCGTGAAACCCTACTATTGCTTTGGTGGATTGTATTTCTGTGTTCTCGAGCTAGCTATGGGGCGTCAAGAGCTCCAAAAAGCTGAATCCCCTTCCTGGTCGCCCGGGGCCTCCTTTTATAGAGAAAGGGGTTGCCACAGTGGCACATAGGAGGTGGAAAGGGTACAGTGACGCGAGGTTATCCTTCGCATTACATGACAAGGCGCATTTAATGCGCCTTGGTTAGGTGTCCTTGCTTTATTGGGGGCGAGGGGGAGCCCCGTCTTATCCGTTGCCGCTCCCTCTCGCGTCGACACGCGCCCTGTCCAGCAGTGCTCACGACGCCATGTAGGCGGGCAGGCAGCTGAAGTGGCGCAGCGGTGGGTCTCCACGAGGATTTGCATGCTGGCACGCTGGTGCCTGCCCAGCTGGTTGGGTTGGCAGCTGCATGCGAGTGGTGGCAGAGGCGCGACTGGCGCGGGCCTGGTGGTGGCCCCATGGGTGTTCGTGGCAAGGGCCTTGCCGCGGCCCTGGAAAGGGTCTTGCCGGGGTCCCGGCAAGGGTCTTGCCGTGGCGCCTGCTGTCATCCCCGGCAAGGCTCTTGCCGGTGGCCTAGTGGTCCTCCTTGGCTGGGATCCTGCCAAGGATCATCGTCTTCTAAAGTGCACATCTGATCTTGAATGTCTTCACAAAGATCTGCATTCCACCACGGGGATACCTCCCGAATCCTTGCCCCATGGGGGCAGTGGACTCAAGGGTGACCCGCTCCATAGTTGTGGGGTGAGCCGCCTCGGCAAGGGTCTTGTCGGGTTTGCAAAAACCGCCCCCCGGCAAGGATCTTGCTGGGGGGCCTGCTTCGCCCCCTTCGCTCTTTGTGGTCTTGGTCTTGGCGTCGTACCGCTTCTCCTTGGCTTCGGCCTTACCTTGGCTTACCTCCCTTGCCTTGCTCAGCGTGGCGGCGCCCGTGGCTCAGACTGCCCGTGCACAGTTATAGGGGTGCAAAAAGCGTGCCCCCCTTTTTGTACACCGACACTGTGTACAATATCTGACATGCATACGAAAAAAATATGGTGAGATTATGTAAGGAGAGCATGCAGAAATTTAGAGTGATGGTAACAACCAGTGGATCGATGTTTTTCCGTTGAACCAAAATAGCCCTAATGGATCGACGTGAATGTATAGTAATAAGTGATGCAACAAGTGTACAACCTCTTTGCCGTAGCCGTGTCGACCTCAGCATCATTGGGTTGGTCACTGAAGCAGTTAAGGCAGAGGTGGCCGTCGGAGGTGTGGAGGAAGATCTGAGGATTCTGTAGACGGCGTCCAGGGCACTGCTCTGTTGTGATGGATCGTTCTGTCATTGGAGCAGCTCCGGTGAGCCGTAAGACGTCAAGGCTGAAGCAGCACAAGACAGACATCGTCAATCTCAAGTGGGATTCTAATAGCATCTCCAATAGATGATGTAAAATGGATGTAAAATTAACATCACCAAAAACCACCTGACTACGACAGATGAGGTAAAAACTGTTGACTCTGAACTTAACTGTCGAAACTGAAATTTACTGTGGAATCTGAATGCTACTGTCGAAACTGAACGCAATGGTAGCAGAGAGGCACTTGACATGTAGTTTAGGGAGGGCCTGTAGTTCATCTTCAACCTGCACCCCCCTGAGCCGCCAGCCCCCACCGGCCGAACCGCCGGCCCCAGCGTCGCCTCGCCGCTCCGAAACAACTCGCCACCACCACCCCGGCCAGCCCTCTAGCTGTTGGGGAACGTTGCAGAAAATTAAATTTTTTCCTACGGTTTCACCAAGATCCATCTATGAGTTCATCTAGCAACGAGTATTCAGATTAGATAGCATCTACATACCACTTTGTAGATCGCAACGGAAGCGTTCGAGTGAACGTGGATGAGGTAGTCGTACTCGCCGTGATCCAATTCACCGATGATCTAGTGCCGAACGGACGGCACCTCCGCGTTCAACACACGTACGGAAAGCGTGACGTCTCCTCCTTCTTGATCCACCAAGGGGGAAGGAGAGGTTGATGAAGATCCAGCAGCACGACGGCGTGGTGGTGGATGCAGCAGAACTCCGGCAGGGCTTCGCTAAGCAACTACGGGAGGAGGAGGAGGTGTTGGAGAGGGAGAGGGAGGCGCCAGGGCATTGGGTGCGCAGCCCCCTCCCCTCCCCCCCTTTATATAGGCCTCTTGGGGGGGCGCCAGCCCTGGGAGATCTAATCTCCCAAGGGGGGCGGCGGCCAGGGAGGTTTCCCTCCCCCCAAGCCATCTAGGAGGTGCCTTCCACCACTAGGACTCCTCCTAGATGGAACCCTAGGCGCATGGGACCTTTGGGGCTGGTTCCCCTTGGCCCAATCAGGCCAAGGCGCACCCCCTAAGGCCCATGTGGCCCCCCGAGGCAGGTGGCCCCACCTGGTGGACCCCCGGGACCCCTTCGGTGGTCCCGGTACAATACCGATAACCCCGAAACTTGTCCCGATGGCCGAAACAGCACTTCCTATATATAATTCTTTACCTCCGGACCATTCCGGAACTCCTCGTGACGTCCGGGATCTCATCCGGGACTCCGAACAACATTCGGGTTACTGCATATACATATCTTCACAACCCTAGCGTCACCGAACCTTAAGTGTGTAGACCCTACGGGTTCGGGAGATATGTAGACATGACCGAGACGGCTCTCGTGCAATAACCAACAGCGGGATCGGGATACCCATTGTAACGCCCTCGATGCGGCTATATCTCCCACGTGTCGAGGCACGACTTAGAGGCATAACCGCATTGAAAGCAATGTCGCAAGTGAGGTAATCTTCACACAATCCATGTAATAGATAAAGGGGAAAGATACATAGTTGGCTTACAATCGCCACTTCACACAAGTACATAAATAACATCCATCAAACAGATTACACTCAAGGTCCGACTACGGTACCAAAATGAAAGAAGACTACCCCAAATGCTAAACAGATCCCCGGATCACCCAACTGGGCTCCACTACTGATCATCTGGAAAAGAAACATAGTAACGGCCACGTTCCTCATCGAACTCCCAAGTGAGCTCGGTCGCGTCATCTGCACTGACATCATTGGTACCTGCAACTGAGGTGCTAATATCTGTGAGTCACGGGGACTCAGCAATCTCACACCCGCGAGATCAAGACTATTTAAGCTTAAAGGTGGGAAAAGGATAGTGAGGTGGAGCTGCAGCAAGCGACTAGCATATGGTGGCTACAGCGCAAAAAGAGAGCGAGAAGAGAAGGCAAAGCACGGTCGTGAAGCTAGAAGTGATCAAGAAGTGATCCTGAACAACCTACGTCAGGCATAACTCCAACAACCGTGTTCACTTCCCGGACCCCGCCGGGAAGAGACCATCACGGTTACACACGCGGTTGATGTGTTTTAGTTAAGGTCAACTTCGGGTTTTCTACAACCGGACATCAACAAATTCCCATCTGCCTCATAACCGCGGGCACGGCTTTCGAAAGATAATACCCTGCAGGGGTGTCCCAACTTAGCCCATGATAAGCTCTCACGGTCAACGAAGGATATTCCTTCTACCGGGAAGACCCGATCAATCTCGGAATCCCGGACTACAAGACATTTCGGCAGCAACAAAACAAGTCCAGCAAAACCTCCCAGATGTGCCGACAAATCCCGATAGGAGCTGCACATATCTCGTTCTCAGGGCACACCGGATGAGCAAGACGTCGGGTTGGCATAGACCCTGGTTGCCCAAGGGGCGCCGGACATCGCTCGGTTTGGACCAGCAATCGAAGGAGAACTGGCCCGGGGGTTTAAAATAAAGATGACCCTTGAGTCTGCAGAACCCAAGGGAAAAAGGCTTAGGTGGCAAATGGTAAAACCAATGTTGGGCCTTGCTGGAAAAGTCTCATTCAAAGCGAACTGTCAAGGGGGTCCCATAAATCACCCAACCGTGTAAGGAACGCAAACTCCGGGAACATAACACCGGTATGACGGAAACTAGGGTGGCAAGAGTGGAACAAAACACCAGGCATAAGGCCGAGCCTTCCACCCTTTACCAAGTATATAGATGCATTAATTAAATAAGAGGTATTGTGATATCCCAACAAGTAAACATGTTCCAAACAAGGAACAACAAGTCCATGTTCCAACAAGGAACAAACTTCATCTTCACCTGCAACTAGCAACGCTATAAGAGGGGCTGAGCAAAGCAGTAACATAGCCAAACAACGGTTTGCTAGGACAAGGATGGTTAGGGGCTGACATGGCAATATAGGAGGCATGATATAGCAAGTGGTGGGTATCGCAGCATAGGCATAGCAAAAGAGCGAGCAATCTAGCAAGCAAAGATAGAAGTGATTCCGAGGGTATGGTCATCTTGCCTGCAAGGTTCTCAGAGTTGTCGAAAGCTTGGTCCTCGTAAGCGTTCTCAACGGAATCCTCGGTCACGTACTCGTCTCCCGGCTCTACCCAAGACAAGAGAACAAGCAAAGGAACCAATATCAACCACGATGCAATGCGCAAGCAACATGATGCAAAACATGGCATGATATGCGAGAGGTGATATGCAATGCGAAAGCATGCTCCGGAAGGACAAGGATGAACAGGGCATAATCTTGGCAAACCAAGCATGCCACTGGATAGGTGAGGTGATTTCGGTTGAAATCGATATAAAGATCACCGGAATCGGATGCACGGTTTGCAAATGGCGAGCAATACAAGAATGACCCGAAACTGCCATAAACAGCATGATGCTACTTAGCAAGCAACGAGAAATTAAGCTACTGTACCCAAACATGGCAACAAGGCATATGACAGTAATCTACTCAAGATGTACGACAAAAGATGAACACTGAGATACGGCTAATTTACATCATAACAGGTTCAAACAAGCATGGCAAAAGTGCAAACGATAACAAGTTCCCAGACTTAGTGAAATTATCAAAGTAGCAGAAACTAACATCAGGATGACATGTTCAGAGCAACGAAACAACATGCTACAGGTTCAGAACATAGCAAAGAAAGGCATGGCATGAATCTACTCAAGGCACTTGACAAAATTCCTTTACTGACCATAAGCCAAAAAGGATCAGAAAACATGATTACACCCATGTCAATTAAGCAAGTTTCGTTACAGGTTTCAGACTTAGCAGAAAACTGGACATGGCAGAAAACTGATAACGACTAGGCATGTTCGTGAGCTCGATGCACTCACTACAGAGCAATTCATGATAAACTAGGCATACATACATCAAGAAGAAATGGCATATTAACTATAAATGGCAAGAATAACATCATATCATGCAAGGATCAACTACACCAAGCTTGGCAAAATCGAATAACATGTAAACAATCTGCCAGCAACATTTTGAAGCAAAAGTAGAGCTCAATTGACTCAATCTATGGCACTACATAATTGCAAACAAAGGCATGGATGGATTTATCAAATACTCAAGTTCAAAACTCCCTTACTGACCATACTCCAATTATGCATGGATCTCTCAGAAACAACAAGAATACATGGCATGAAAATAACAGCAGTCAGGGACTTAGTGAAATCACTAAGTCTCTGAAATCAGCAACATCAAGACACCTAGTTTGCATGCTTGTACTAGTCACCACGTAGAACATAAAAATACATGGCAAAATCCTCTGGATGGGTAACATGGCATTTTACAAAACTCATGTAGGACTCAACTTCATAGGAGGTACACATCAATCATGGCAAAAATGACAAAAGTGCATGTTCAGATAAGATCCAGCAACTAACATCAACTAGCCCTCTTCTAACAGCATTTTGGGCATCTAGATGACCTCAAATGAAAATGCAGCAATGGAACAAAATGATGTACTCTTCGAGACGAACAAAACGACATATTATACGCGCGAAACGGAGCTACGGGTGCAAAGTTATGGCACTGGGAACAATCGATGATATTGCAATAATTAAAGGACTTAGAGAAAAAGAGGGGGGGCGAGGAGAGTCAACCCAGGTGGGATCTCGATCCGGCGCGGCTCGGAAGCCGAGGTACGCCGGCGCGGGCGCTCGCCGGAGCACCAGCCGGAGCAGCGGGGGGGAGACGGAGCACCGGATCCGGCCGGCCCGTAGCCGGATCTGGCCGGCGCGCGCGGCGGCGGGCGGCGATGGAGGGAGGCGGCGCCGGGGAACTCGGGCAGGGGCGGCGTTGGCCGACGGACGGCGGGGCGACGGCGACTGCGGCGGCGGCGGCGCGGAGGAAGCGCGCGAGGAGGCGCGGGCGGGGCGCCCGCGGGGCTGCGGCGGCGTCCCGGGCCGGGGAGGGCCCCGCGTGGGCTCGGGCGGGCCCTGGCGGCGGCGAAGTGGGCGCAGCCCACGTGGCGGCGCGGGATTGGAGGGAAGCGGCGGCGCGGGTGAACAGTGCGGCGAAGGGTTTCGGGGCGCGGATTTCGAGGCGAAGCTAGGGTTTCGGGGTGAGGCTCTCTCAGATTTAGACGGGGGAGACGTTTTTATAGACAGAAGGAGCTAGGGAGCTCCAAATGGAGTGCGGTTTTCGCCCACGCGATCGTGATCGAATGGCGGAGGACATGGGAGTGACTTAGATGGGTTATTGGGCTGTTATGAAGGGGTTTTGGGCTGCAACACACGCGAGGCCTTCACGGTTACCCGGTTAACCGTTGGAGTACCAAACGAACTCCGATTGACCCGAAACTTGACAGGCGGTCCACCGGTGCTATACCAAGGCCACATGTCAAACCTCGGTCCATTCCGAGAATGTTTAATACCCGCTCACGAAGAAATGTAAAAGGGGACGCCGGGAGACATAGGAGCGCCGGATTGCAAAACGGACAACGGGAAAGATGCTCGGATTTATGAGACGAACACGTATGCGAATGCGATGCACATGATGACATGATATGAAATGCATGACATGACCAAAACGCAAAACGGAGAGAACCCAACCACGGAGGAAATATCATAACACATAGCCGGAAATGGCAAGAGTTGGATTACAAATATGGCAAGTTACATCGGGGGCGTTACAACACACCACCACTACGAGAGGATCTTGTCCCGAGATCTAGGACTGAAAGAACTCCGGGTACTCGGAACGTAGGTGGTCTTCACGCTCCCAGGTGGCTTCTCGGTCTGAATGATGTGACCATTTCACTTTGAGGAATTTGATTGACTTGTTGCGAGTCTTGCGCTCAGTTGTCTCAAGAATGGCAACTGGATGCTCATGATAGGACAAATCTTCTTGAAGATCAATCTCTTCGAAGTTGATGGTGCGCTCAGGCGTCTTGAAGCACTTGCGAAGCTGTGACACGTGGAAGACATCGTGCACATTTGCAAAGTTGGAGGGGAGCTCAAGTTGATAGGCGAGATCGCCTCGTTTCCCGATGATCTTGAAGGGACCGACGTATCGCGGGGCAAGTTTCCCCTTGATACCAAAGCGACGAGTTCCTTTCATTGGCGAGACGCGGAGGTAGACATGGTCTCTGATCTCGAATGCCACATCGCGGTGTTTGCTGTCGTAATAGCTCTTCTGGCGCGACTGCGCTGCTTTGAGGTTCTCACGAATCACCTTGCACATGGCCTCAGCCTCTGAGATCAAATCATTGCCGAGCAATTGACGTTCACCGGTTTCAGACCAGTTGAGAGGAGTACGGCACTTCCTGCCATAGAGAATCTCGAATGGGGCTTTGCCCGAGCTGTCTTGAAAACTGTTGTTGTAAGAGAATTCAGCATAAGGAAGACAATCCTCCCACTTGAAATATCGAGTGTCCCTCCCGCGCGAAAGACTATGTGGCTGCCTTGACAGCCACACACTAAAATGGCTTCATCAATCAAAGCACCTAAACAGGTCGTTAAGACCACGGACATGGCTAGACGAGTCCGGCGTAAGCATACATTTGATAAAGGATTAATAGCCGTATACCCCTGTACAAGGGGCTCCGTGCATGTAAAATAAGAGACAATAAGGCTCAATTTTTTCCATCTCGAATCATACTTTATTTAGTATACCGTACATTTCGCACGACCTTTTTCAACTAAGTTCCTCTCTTTTACAGATGAACACCGTGCTACACCCGTCCAGGACACGGCACAACGGAGACACAGGCGTAGACGTGCAGCAGGGACCTGTCCCAAGGATTCTTTTTAGATTAAGACCCTGCGTAAACCTTTTTTACTATCTCTTGTTGATACACATCCCCCGGATTCTCAGTATAACCGAGGAGGAGGCTGACATCTTGGCATGTGGCCACATCAGAATTTTGCATGTACCTGGACATCAGGGGCTTATTACCAAGGACACTGTTTGGCCCATTTTCATAAAGACTGAACACCTTAGGGAGTGTTCGGCGTTGCGAGTTTGGCCTTATATGCATCAGCTCCCAATCATGGCTTTGGTCAAATGTTGGGTTTGCCTGGCTCGTGTGTTTTGCTGCCTTACGTTCCGCTCTATCGGCTAAGGCGGCACCAGGAGAACTACTGCGATTGTGCCCCGATTCAGCCAGGTGAGCACCTCAGTAGACAAAGCCGAAAACTGACTGTCATGATATAGCGTGAGACTGGTCAACCACTCGATGACCTATCGGAATCTTCGGGATTCCTCCGCATTAATGAAGGGCTGTTTCCCGGCCAGGCACACACGCGCCCCGAATTCGGGCGAAGCGCGGTGCCACCAGGGGCTATATCATAGCTCCACGGTCAAACTCCTATGGCTAAGTGAAAGTGATAAAGCATTATAGTCCGGTTGCCTAGTTCGCTGCGCTACCACCTCCTTAATGGACCAAGACGTTGGATCAAGTGTGATGATGCGCCTTTTGCAAACACCCCCGCATTATATGCGTGGGGGCTGAAGCCAACGACTGCCATCTTTCAGGTTACATATACATATACGTAAACGGCCGCACAGGAGGCATTATAATTCTTGCAAGCACAAGTATAAAAATCTTCTAAACTTCGGCAAAATATCGTTTTCCATAAGAATACATGTTATTCGAACATAACATCCTTCGAGCACTGCGTCTCTATTAAACGAGCGCCCTCCAGGACTTCTTGAAAGAAGTGCTCGGCAGGTACTCGGCTTTCGCCCGAGTCTTGGGTTGCAACAGCGGTGGCCTCCATCTCCGCCCAGTATGTCTTGACACGGGCAAGGTCCATCCGCGCACCCTCCACACACACTGACCTCTTCATCGCGTCGATATATGACACCGCACCAAGGAACTGCCGCACCAAGCTAAAATAACTGTTCGGCTTTGGCCATTTCGGCCACAGATGATCCACGACATACTTCATGGCAAGTCCGGATAACCTATTCAGCTCAGCCCATTCGGCCAAACGATCGGTTAATGGAAGTGGATGCTCTGGATTGTGGAACCGCGACCAGATAAGCTTTTCCACTTCACGACCCTCCTGATCTCGGAAGTGTTTGGCCGCATCAGCGGCACCTGCCGCTAAATCCAGATACGCGTCCACCGAACTCCACATCCGGTCCAACGGAGCATATTTAGGATCCCCGAACTTCATCCGCAGCATAAAGGGCTTTCCAGCCGCGATATCTCCGGCTTGACGAAGCTCCTCCCTCATCGCCCTTATCGCAGAACGAGCATCCTTGGCCGCTGTAGTGGCCTTCTCCAGGTCCGTCTATTCCGCCCGATCTTCTTTTTCAAGAAGCTTGCAACGGTCAGCAACACTCTTCAACGTCACAGCCATCTCGGCCATTTCCTTCTTGCTTCGGCAGTGAGCAGCCTGTTTGGCTTTCAGCTCTTCAACCGCATTTAAGGCAGTCGCATCACTTTTTCTGGCTTGCTCCTTGGCTCGGGCAAGCTCTGCCCGAAGTTTCTCTACGGCGACAGCCCCATCTGCGTCAAGCACATGCGTTATAAGATACTGGCATCAAGCTCCTCTTACCAGGCGTCTCCGGAGAACTTACATACCTTGTGCCTCATCAAGCCGCTTGTTGACAAGCGTGATGTCGGCATCTGCCACGTCAAGTTGCCGCTTTAGCTCGGCAAATTCATCAGTCTGGCTGGACACCGGACACTTCGCCACCTGCATATGAAGGGGGCAAAATTATACCTACGACTATGATCCTCCATGTGTCGTCGTCTTCGACAGCACCTAGAGTCTCAGGGGCTACTACCTACACAGGGCACATCTTAAAGTATGCGGCACTGTCCAAACAAGGTTCATCATTTCACGTACCTCAAAGCCCGTCGGTAGACTCATGACAGCTTCATGCAACCCGCTTTCCGCGGATGAAATCTTCTCGATCACTGTACTCATCAGCGTACAGTGCTCCTCTGAGATAGGCGCTCGTCCTAGCAAGTCCTGCAGTGCCTCCGACCGTGCACCAAGCGGTGCCGGACTCGTCTGATTGCCTTTTTTGCAAGCCGGACTCGGAGGGCTTCGGGTGGCCTTATTACTACCTTCTGGCCTTACCGGATCAGGAGAAACCCTCTGCGACGACACCTCGGGATCACCCGCCTCATGAGGCGGTATGGCAGGGGGAGGCGTTCCGCCCTCCATCATCTTCGGAAGAAGATCCCCCGAAGACGAGCTCTGCGGAGAAGGGCTAAGGTCCGAACTACAAGGTAAATGTTCGGTTATTTTCCTCAGAAGTAAAGCAAAGATTTCTCTCATTATTAAAACATCCTCTTTACTTAAAGCTCGGTGGAGGGCTGATCCTCTTGAGGGCATAATACGGCCGGGGTATCACCCGGCACATGACTCTCTGGTGAAGATTTCTTCCCCCGCTTTGAGACCATTGTCTCCGGGTCTTCAGAGGCGGTCCTTTTCTTCCCCTGAGTAGAGGAATTGTCGATTCCTCCTTTCCGGACAGCCTCCTTCGGGGAGGCAGTAGCTTCCTTGTCCCCCTCCCCCTTCGCTTTCTTCCGAAAGCGTGATCTCCAGCATCCTGGTTAACACGGGATCCAGCGAGGTCTCGGGAAGGGGGGTCGGACACCCGATTAACCTCGCCTTCGCTATCCACTCCTGCTTCAAGGACAACTCCTTTAAGGGCGATGTTGTGATAAATATACGGATGGCGTAACAGGGCACATGACTACTTACTTGAGTATCCGGACGATTGCAGCTTAGATTTGCGTCCTCAGTCGAGTCCGGGCACGCTGCTTGCGGCCCGAAGAACAACTTGTACATCTCCGCGGGTGTCGCGCCCATAAAATGTTGGAGAGCTCGTGGTCCCTCCGGATTGAACTCCCACAGGCGGAGGGGGCGACGTTTGCAGGGCAGGGTTCGGCGAATCAACATGACCTGCGTCACCACGACCAGTCTGATGTCTCTTTCCAGAAGGTCTCGGATGCGGCCCTGCAGTAGGGGCACGTCCTTTGCTGGCCCCCAGTCCAGCCCCTTATTGACCCATGACACTAGTCAGGGCGGGGGACCCGAGCGAAAAGCAGGCGGCGCCACCCACTTGGTACCCCTGGGAGCTGTGATATAAAACCACTCTTGTTGCCATAAGCTGGACTCCTCTTGAAAAGAGCCCTCGGGCCATGGAGCATCGGCATTCTTGCATATTACGACGCCTCCGCACTCTGCTTACTGACCCTAGATCATCTTTGGCTCCACTTTGAAGGTCTTAAGCCACAGTCCAAAGTGAGGGGTAATACGGAGGAAGGCTTCGCACACGACGATGAACGATGAGATGCGGAGGATAGACTCCGGATCTAAATCATGAAATTCCAGCCCATAATAGAACATGAGCCCCCTCACGAAGGGATCCGTCGTGAAGCCTAGCCCTCGGAGGAAGTGGGACACGAACACAACGCTCTCACCAGGTTTGGGAGTGGGGATAACTTGCCCTTGAGCAGGCAGCCTATGCGGGATTTCGCCGGTTAAATACCTGGCCTCCCTCAACTTTAGTACGTCTTCCTCCGTGACAGAGGAAGGCATCCATCGGCCTTGAAGGTTGGAGCCGGACATCGTCGAAGGTTCGAAGCATCTAAGATCTGTGGCCTTGGGTGTTGGAACTCAAGGCGAGAGGCGGATTCGATTGGGATCGAAAGAAAGGAGTGAGGCCTTGGTCTCTTTATAAGAGGTTCAATACCAAGATCCGTTCCCGTGACCGTTTGGGACTTACCTTTGATCGAGGGGATATACCAACGGGCACGACTGGGTTACCCACGTTCGTAATGATGAGGATCCCGTAAATAAAGGGGACACGATCTCTGGTTCGACGAAGATGTGCCAAGGAAACCGCCTCGCAAAACGCGCTGAGGTGGGACAGTAAAAAACGTTTCGAATAAAGGCTTGGCTCTGGTGTGATGTCATGCTACAGAATACATCAGCAGATTAGATTTGTGTAAATATTATTCTCTCTACGGTGGTACGTGGAACTTATTTTGCAGAGATGGACATTATCCTTGTGTTCAAAATCTTCTATGAAGTATTCGGAGGAGGAACCCGCCTTGCAATGCCGAAGACAATCTGCGCGCCGGACTCGTCGTCATTGAAGCCTGCTTCAGGGGGCAACTGAGGGAGTCCTGGATTAGGGGGTCTCCGGATAGCCGGACTATAACCTTTGGCCAGACTCTTGGATTATGAAGATACAAGATTGAAGACTTCGTCCCGTGTCCGGATGGGACTTTCCTTGGCGTGGAAGGCAAGCTTGGTAATACAGATATGTAGATCTCCTTCCATTGTAACCTACTCTGTGTAACCCTAGCCCTCTCCGGTGTCTATATAAACCGGAGGGTTTTAGTCCATAGGACGGACAACGATCATACCATAGGCTAGCTTCTAGGGTTTAGCCTCTCTGATCTCGTGGTAGATCTACTCTTGTACTACCCATATCATCAATATTAATCAAGCAGGAGTAGGGTTTTACCTCCATCGAGAGGGCCCGAACCTGGGTAAAAACATCGTGTCCCTTGTCTCCTGTTACCATCCGCCGAGATGCACAGTTCGGGACCCCCTACCCGAGATCCGCCGGTTTTGACACCGACAATAACCATCATGGAGGTAGGATGTATGGGACGAAGCAAAGTAATTGCCATGAATAACATTACTTACACATAACTCCTGGACAAACACCTGCAACTAGCATTTTCCTTCATCTTCAGTATAATCTTTCCAAGATGGGAAGATACGCACATACGATTTAACAACATCAAATGTGATAGATGCTAAACTACGACTAGCTGGTTGTGCTTCCTCCATAGGAATAGGCGTACTAACTGGTGGAGTTGGCGTTCGCCATGATAGTACTGGCCCTTTGGGCACTGGAGCTGCCTTACTAACTGCTCTTGTTTGGGAGCTCTGTGGTGGAGATGGTGCTGTGTCAATAGGAACTGGGTTACTATCGGCTGGGGTTGGGGTTAGATTGGGTGAACCTGGTTCTCTGTCCATCGTAGTATGGGTACAATCTGCGAGAGTTTGGGTTATGTGTGGTAGGGCTGGTTCTTGTGCATGTACAACCGGGGTGCTATGTCCACCAAGAGGTAGCACTGTTTTGTTTGAAGACCATGTTTTTAGTCCGCTAGATACTGGCATCACCCGCTCCAATTCAAATGGCTGATAAACAGGAAACATAGTTGAATATACAGACATTGTATGAGAGACAGATGCAATAGATAGTGTGGAAAAAAGAGGGCATGAAATAGTTGACATGTATATTGTTTAACTAAAATGGATAGCATGACATAATTTCACATATATGATGTATATCTAAACTGGATAGCATAGCATAACATAATTCAAAGATATGATGAATAACTAAACAGGATCGCATGACATAATGCACCTACATGTTATCTAAGTAATCAGGATCACATCGTTTAATTCACATATGTGATTTATATGCTAAACAGAGGGCATTCGATATGATGTCTGAACTAAGAACATGGTGTTGAATATTGTGTATATGAGGTCTAAACTATGCAATGCAAGACACTGTATGCATGATATGAGCAATATAACCATGCCAAGTTAGAGCATACACCTCAGTGGGGGAATAGGACTGGTCATCTGTCTCTGAATCCATCTCTGAGGAGCTATTGGGACCCAACAAGAGATCTGCTTTGACAGGTAGCACTGTCTGCTCTGAAGGCCTTGTTTTCACTCTAGATTTTTCCATCTCCCACCCAAATGGTTGATTCCCAGGAAGAGTAGTTTAATGTAAAAACATTGTCGACAAATGGAAATGTAATGAAGAAAAGGATGGGCAAGATATCATTCAAATATATGATGTCTGGTTAAACAGGATGGCATTGCACATTTCACATATATTATGGCTGGCTAAAAGACATGAGACTGCATAATTCCCACATATGATATAGAAACTAAACAGGTGGCATTATAGAACATGTCTAAACTAAGCTGACATATATGATGTCAAAAGTAGGCACTGCAAGGCAACATATGCATGATATGACTAACATCATCATGCCAAGGTAGAGCAAACACCTTGGGGGTAAATAAGAGTGGTCAGCGGCGTCCGAATCTGCCTCAGAACAGATATCTTTCTCTGGATTACAATCTGGAGAGGGGTGGGGAGGGTTTGCCATTGAACCCACCATGGAGCGATGTCTGCATGACATTGTATTGCCGCGCAAAACTCTTCTCTTTTTCTCTACATGTTCAGCATGACTGTGTGTCGGTGGAAACGACACCTATGGGATCACAAGAATCCCTACTGCGGTTGAGGGGCGCGGGGCCGTGAAAAGAGCGGATCAAACAGATAGCACGCGGTTCCTTTACCCAGGTTCGGGCTGCAGGGATGCGTGAAACCCTACTCCTGCTTTGGTGGATTGTATTTCTGTGTTCTCGAGCTAGCTATGGGGCGTCGAGAGCTCCAAAAAGCCGAATCCCCTTCCTGGTCGCCTGGGGCCTCCTTTTATAGAGAAAGGGGTTGCCACAGTGGCACACAGGAGGTGGAAAGGGTACAGTGACGCGAGGTTATCCTTCGCATTACATGACAAGGCGCATTTAATGCGCCTTGCTTAGGTGTCCTTGCTTTATCAGGGGCGAGGGGGAGCCCCGTCTTGTCCGTTGCCGCTCCCTCTCGCGTCGACACGCGCCCTGGCCAGCAGTGCTCACGACGCCATGTAGGCGGGCAGGCAGCTGAAGTGGCGCAGCGGTGGGTCTCCACGAGAATTTGCATGCTGCCACGCAGGTGCCTGCCCAGCTGGTTGGGTTGGTAGCTGCATGCGATTGGTGGCGGAGGCGCGACTGGCGCGGGCCTGGTGGTGGCCCCATGGGTGTTCGTGGCAAGGGCCTTGCCGCGGCCCCACCAAGGGTCTTGCCGCGGCCCCGGCAAGGGTCTTGCCGTGGCGCCTGCTGTCATCCCCGGCAAGGATCTTGCCGGGGGCCTTGTGGTCCTCCTTGGCTGGGATCCCGCCAAGGACCATTGTCTTCTAAAGTGCGCATCTGATCTTGAATGTATTCACAAAGATCTGCATTCCACCACGGGGATACCTCCCGAATCCTTGCCCCATGGGGGCAGTGGACTCAAGGGTGACCCGCTCCGTAGGTGTGGGGTGAGCCGCCTCGGCAAGGGTCCTGCCGGGTTTGCAAAAACCGCCCTCCGGCAAGGATCTTGCCGGGGGGCCTGCTTCGCCCCCTTCGCTCTTTGTGGTCTTGTTCTTGGCGTCGTTCCGCTTCTCCTTGGCTTCGGCCTTACCTTGGCTTACCTCCCTTGCCGTGCTCAGCATGGCGGCGCCCGTGGCTCAGACTGCCCGTGCACAGTTATAGGGGTACAAAAAGCGTGCCCCCCTTTTTGTACATCGACAGGAGCCCCTGGGCCTGCACCACACATAAGCGCAACGCGTTGTTGGGCTAGGCCTAGAAACGGTGCGCGGGCAGGCGGGGCGGTTTTTACCGCGATAAGTTTTTCGCGCGCTGCGCCTCCCACGCTTCCCGTGCGTGGCGCGGCGTGGGGAGGCGTGTGTGACGTGGGTGGCATGCGCGGGGCTGAGCTATGCGTGCATGCGTCACGTCGCAGTAAAAGGGGCGGTTCGCGCCTTCCCCATAAATGGAGGGAGGCGTGGAGGCGCGGTCTTCAAGGCGCCCACTCCCCATGATCACGGGGCGGGGAGAGGTCACCTCACCTGTCGCCTCAGTCCTGCACGCCCGCCACGTGGCTTTCATGCGCTTGGGGTGGCGATCGGTGGAGGCGGGAAACCGGGCCGCCGCGGGCCGGGGCGGCGGGTCGGCCCTAGTTCCCTGCGCCTTACGCGTCTTGATTGGCTGAGCGGGGCGGCCAAACCCCACCCCATTCCTTTATAAAGAGTGGGAGGGGGGATGGCGTCCCGCATTCTTTCATCTCCTCCTTCCTTTAGCTTCTGCTTCCCCTTCCATCCGCCATGGAGAAAGGGAATCCTGGTCCTTCGACAGTGGCGACGAGGGTCGCCGCTCGACAACGCGTCCCCCTGCTCCTACACCTGCGATGGCGGAGCCAGCCGCGAGGGGAAGGGGGACAGGGCGAGGCCGTGGGCAAGGCCGTGGGCGAGGCCGAGGTGCTCGGGGAAGAGGAGGACGGGGCGGCGCGCCGGCCTCGCCCCCGCCAGCAGTTCCTCCCCCCCATGGAGGGCCATGTTGGGGACGACCCTTGTGAGTTCTTCGTCAGGCTGCGCCGGCCGCCTCGCCATCGCCTTCGTCTCCCGACTCCATTTGCGCGGGAGATGGAGCTGGATCCGCCGGAGTCCCTGCGGCTGCACATGAGGGGCTGTGGGATCAGCGGCACGCGGGTTCGTGTTGACTTCCCAGCTCCTCATGTGATGTACCTTCGATGGGGGTGGAAGTCGTTCGCCCGTATCCACCGCTTGATGGAGGGGCTCACTCTCCTTTTCAAGCTGATGGAGGGCAGCCTCCTCTCCGTCAAGGTCTTCGGATGCTTCGGGACCCACGCAAGGTGCTGCGTGGAGAGCTCTTCTGATAGCGAAGACTCCTCCTCGAGCGGGAGTGACGAGGAGGACAGCCGCAACGACGACGAGGGTAGCAGGCGGCAGGATGACGGGTCCGACTAGGTGTCGGGCGCCGCCTTGTGCGGCACCGGCGACCACATCATCCGCGTCACTGGCTCACTAAACTCCTCGGGGTCGTCTCCTTGGGTGGCTGGCATTGGGAGGCTGCGGAAGAGGAAGAGGGCGGGCGGCAAGGCCGTCAACTCGGAGTACGCGGGCACGACGCCTTCGACGCGTGCTGACGTCCTGCCGCCTCGTCTTCGAGCTCTGCCTTCGGCGCTGCCATCACCATCCAGCCTTCGGACGACCACCGAGACGTTCTCTTGGTGTCTTCTGCCACCCGTAGCTCGTCTAGGCACCCCTTTTGCCCTTTTCGCCTCCTTGACCTGCCTCCTGAGGAGAGGGACAAGAAAGGGATTACGGGCACCTTATCTCTTTTTTGTTTGTAAGCCTTCGGGCCTTAGCTGAATTTAAAGCCTGTAATCCCATCATTCATGTTTTTCATCCTCCATGACCTGTACCTGAGTGGAATGTTTTTAATGAAAAAGGGATGCTTGCTGGGTCATTTGTTTGCGGGTAGAACCCACGTCAAGGAGTATATCCTCGATATCTTTAAGATAAACATTTCTTGCCCAGCAGCAGGCCTTGCCGTCTTCCCACGTCGCTCGACCTTTCTCACGCTTTCGGCGGAGGCAGGGATGAGGCGGGTTCAGGCTCCTTGTTTCATCCTTTCACTGCCGCGACTATGACCAAACCTGGCCCCAGGAACCAGCCCTGGGGCCTAGAGTTAGGGGAGCACGGTGGCTCTAGGAAGAAACGAGGTTTGACATACCTCAGTTCATAAAAGAATGTATGATAAGGGATGAAGAACTTATCTGAAGTTGTAGCCCCCGGCAACTCTGGTTCGCCGTGGGTGAATCTTTGTACTTGCAGCCCCGGCAATACTGGCTTGCCGGAGTCTAGATGCTGGTCCGTCCCTCTTCTCTTTCTTTTCATCCTCAAGTGATCCGGCAAGGATATCCACGAGCCCTGCGAACCAAAGGAGACAAAAGAACGGCAAAGAGACGCACACTCGACCCCTAAGCCAGGGGTTAGCCTCCACTAAGCACTATCAACCCTAACCAAGGACTAGACTTGACCTAGCATGCATGCTATAACTTGGGGCGCCAGCACTTCATTTATTTATGCTCAGGGTCTGTGCCTGGCTTTGTACAAAGGGTTACATGCATCATCGGCAATGCTTGTACAAAAGGTGGCTTGCCGGGAGGCCCGACAAGCCGCGCCTTACGGGTAAAACTTGCGAAGATGCTCAATGTTCCAGGAGTTACTCACCGGAACAGCATCTTCGTTCTCCAGGCGGACTGCGCCGGGCCTGGTGACTCATATTACCCGAAAAGGCCTTCCCACTTTGGCGTCAACTTGTTGGAATTCTTGGCCGATTGAACGCGCCGAAGAACAAGGTCGCCTTCCTCAAGGCTTCAGGCATGGACCTTGCGGCTATGGTAGAGGCACAAGGCTTGCTGGTAGCGTGCTGCTCTCACAACCGCCCGAAGACGATCTTCCTCGAGGAGCTTTGCGTCATCTTGCCGCAGTTGCTCTTGCTCAAGCTCATCATAAGCGAGCACTCGAGGTGACCCGTATATGAGTTCAGTGGGGAGAACTGCCTCTGCCCCGTATACCAGGGCAAAGGGTGTCTGGCCGGTGGCTCGATTTGGCGTCGTCCTGATCGACCAAAGAACCGTCGGCAACTCATCAATCCAGCGCCTTCCGCTCTTGTGCAGCCTGTCAAAGGTCTTGGTCCGTAGTCCTCGCAGCACTTTAGCATTTGCCCTCTCAGCTTGACCATTGCTCCGCGGGTGGGCAACAGAAGCGAAACAGACTTTGCTGCCGAGGTCTTGGATATATTTCATGAAGGTGCGGCTTGTGAACTGTGTGCTGTTGTCGGTGATGACCCTGTTGGGCACGCCAAAACGGCACACTAGTCCCTTGAAGAACTTGACGGCTGACTGAGCTGTGACCTTCCTCACTGCCTCCACCTCCGGCCACTTTGTGAACTTGTCGATTGCAACGTACAAGTACTCAAAGCCCCCGACAGCGCGGGGGAAAGGGCCCAGTATGTCGAGCCCCCAGACCGAGAAGGGCCAGGAGAGAGGAATGGTTTGAAGGGCTTGAGCTGGCTGATGAAGATTCTTCGAATGGAACTGACACGCTTCACACTTGGTGACTAGTGCCATTGCATCCTGGATGGCGGTGGGCCAGAAGAAGCCTTGCCGGAATGCCTTGCCGGCAAGGGCCCTTGACCCAATGTGGGATCCACATATGCCTCCGTGTATCTCCGCCAACAGCTCCAGTCCTTCCTCCCGAGGGATACACTTCAATTTCACACCGTTTGGCCTCTTCCTGTACAGGACGTCATCGACGAACTGGTACATGGCAGAGCGACGGGCTACTTTTTCCGCTTCTTCCTGTTCCTCAGGAATTTCTCCCGTTTGGAGGAATCGGACGGTATGTTGTGCCCACGCTGGAGCCTGGGGCTCGACGGCGAGGACTAAAGGCGTTTCCTCCGCCAGAGGAGTGGCTGTCTCGACGGCAAGAGCTTGACGCTCTGCCAGGGCCAGCCGCCTCGAGGCGGGCTCAGTGTTCCCGGCAACATCCTTGTCGGCGGCTCCGGGGAGCTCGGCGGGAAAGTACTTGCCGAGCCCTGACTTCCTCCTCTTGTTCTGCTCTGTTGACGGATCAACGGATGGCTGAGTTAGCTGAAGCACAAAGGTACCTGGTTCCACAGGTAGCTTGAGGGCAGTGCGCTTTGACAGGTAGTCGGCGATGTCGTTCTCCGCTCAGGGAACGTGTTCAGCCTGTATACCGTCGAAGCGCTCTTCCAGCTTTCTCACTTGATCAACGTAGGCCTTCATCAATGGGCTCTGGTAATCCTTGTTGACTTGCTTGACGACAAGCTGCGAGTCACCCCTGACGATGAGTTTCTTGATTCCGAGGTCTGCCGCGATCCTGAGACCGGCAAGCAGCCCCTCGTACTCTACTGTGTTGTTGGTCGACGCCTCCCTGGGGAAGTGGATCTGGACCACGTACTTGAGGTGCTCTCCGGTGGGCGCGACTAGCAGTATGCCAGCCCCGGCGCCTTTTAAGGAGAAAGCTCTGTCAAAGTACATGATCCAATCGCAACTTGCCTCCTTGCCGGGGAGAGGAGTCTCTTGGGCTCCTTCGTCAGGTGTTGCGGTCCATTCTACAATGAACTCCGCCAGGACTCGGCTCTGAATCGTCGAATTGCTTTCAAACTTAAGGCCAAAGCTGGACAACTGCCCATTCCACAATCCTTCCTGTTGCATCCGTATTGTGCAATATCCGTTGCAGGGGGAGGCGAGTGACGACAGTGATCTCGTGTGCCTGGAAGTAATGACGCAGCTTCGTCGAGGCCATAAGAAGGCTGAAGAGCAGTTTCTGCACGCTGGAGTACCTTGACCTAGCCCCCTGCAGGAGGGAACTAACAAAGTAGACCGGGTGTTGCATCATTTTCTTCCTCGGCAACACTTCAACCGGTCGTGTCGTCTCCGCATTGGTGGTGTCAGGCTCTGTCGCCGCCATTGCCTCGTCGTCAACCTCTCTCTGTGCCACTAGTGCGGCGCTGACCACCTGGTTCATTGCCGCTAAGTATAGCAGTAACGGCTCCTGGGGCCTAGGCGCAACTAGCGTTGGCGCGGAGGAGAGGTACCTTTTCAAATCTTGCAGTGCTGCCTCGGCATCTGGCGTCCACTCCATCAGGCCCGCCTTTTTCAGGATTTTGAAAAAGGGGAGGGCGCGCTCGGCAGACTTGGAAATGAACCTGCCCATGGCAGCGACACAACCAGCAAGCCGACGCACATCCTTGATTCGCTTGGGTGCTTCAATCTGCTCTATAGCTTTGATCTTGTCTGGATTGGCCTCTATCCCACGCTGTGACACAAAGAACCCGAGAAGCTTGCCGGACGGGACTCCGAAGACGCACTTCTCAGGGTTTAGCTTGAGGTTGATCTTGCGCAGGTTCGCAAATGTTTCTTGCAAGTCTGCGATGAGGGTTGCCCTGTTCTTGGTTTTGACCACTATGTCATCCATATAAGCCTCCATATTTCTATGGAGCTGGGGTTCAAAACCAATCTGGACCGCCCTTGCAAACGTTGAACCAGCACTCTTCAACCCCAAAGGCATCCGTATGAAACAATACGTACCACATGGGGTGATGAATGTTGTTTTCTCTTCGTCTTCTCTCGTCATGAAAATCTGGTGGTAGTCGGAGTAGGCATCGAGGAATGACAGCAGATCACACCCAGCCGTGGTGTCAACAATCTGGTCAATGCGCGGCAACGGGAAGGGGTCTTTAGGACAAGCCTTATTGATATCTGTGTAATCAATACACAGCCTCCACTTCCCATTTGCCTTGCGCACTACGACCGGATTGGCCAACCACGTCGTATGGAGCACCCCTCTTACCAGACCCGCTGCCTCTATTTTTCGCATCTCTTCTGTGATAAACTCTTGTCGTTCCAAAGCTTGCTTTCTGACCTTCTGCTTGACGGGCCGCGCATGGGGACAGACAGCAAGGTGGTGCTCAGTCACCTCCCTGGGAACGCCGGGGATGTCGGAAGCTTGCCAGGCAAACACATCGACATTTGCCCGCAGGAAGGTGACAAGCGCGTCTTCCTATTTGTCATCGAGGGTGGAGCTTATGGTGAAAGCTCCTCCCGTCCCGTCCTCATTGACAGAAACCTTCTTGGTTCCCGGCGGAAGGGCCCTGGGCTTCTTGTTCCTGCCGGTGGAGCTCTCTGGAATGTCCTCGACGGCGGCGCTACACTCCAAAGAGGAGCGCCTGCCGGAGTGGGTGTCCGAGGTCTCGCCGGGCCTCTTCTTCTTCCCAGCGGCAGGAGCAAGTGCCCTAGTGGCGGCAGCTGCTGCAACTGCTTGCTGGTATAGTTGATCAGCGCAAATCAGCACATCTTTCTTATCGGAGGGGATGGTGATGATCGTCACAGGGCCTGGCATCTTCAGGGTGTTGTAGGCGTAGTGTGACGCCGCCATGAACTTGGCCAGCGCTGGGCGGCCAAGGATCCCGTTGTAGGGCAAGGGGATCTTGGCAACATCGAACACGATCCTGTCCGTCCTGTAGTTCAGGTCACTTCCGAAGGTCACGGGCAGCGTGACCTTTCCCTTGGGTTGGCTTCTTCCCGGGTTGACCCCCTGAAACGTGCCCGTCTCTTCGAGGTCTCCATCAGGAATCTGCAGTTTCTCGATCACGGCAGGCGAGATCAAGTTCAGACCGGCCCCGCCATCGACTAGCATCTTCGTCACCTTGAGGTTGCGTATTGTTGGCGAAACCAACAACGGCAAACACCTGACCGCAGTAGTGCGATCGGGGTGATCATCGGTGTCGAAAATGATAGGTGTGCTGGACCACTTCAGCGTCTTCTGGGCATCAAACGACGGCTCTGCCGCCATAATCTCTCGTGCCCACTGTTTAAGCTGGCGGTGAGAAGTATGCAGCGAGGCGCCGCCGTCGACGCACATGGCCTCCGTAGCTTTCTGAAACTCTTGGTCGCCGGACTCGTCGTCCTCTTCGTGATTGTTGTCTTCTGGCTTCTTGTCACGGCCCCGGGCGGGCCTCTCGTGCTGTTTATCCTTGCCGCGACGGCCCGCCTGGCCGCTTCTTGCCGGACCCCTCAGCACCATCTTGGCCCTTCTCCTTGTCCCGCCTCTCATATTCAGCCCTCTGCTTCTCAGCGAGGAGCTCAACCTGTCGGCAGTCTTGGAGAGCGTGGCCTTTGGTGCGATGGATCTTGCAGTATCACTTGTCGGAGTTTCCTGACTTCTCAGCAGCCGCCAAGGCCCGGCAAGCGACACATCCGGCAATCTCCTTGCCGGGGTCGTCTGCCTTGGTTTTCTTGGTAGAGCCGGTGTCATCAGATCCCTCGACGGCAAGCACTGCTTTTCCTTTGCGCTTCCGGTTGCGGCGCTGGCCTTTCTTCGCCAGGGTGGCAGTATCCTCATCCGAGGAGTCGGTTTCCACGCCGGCATCTTCGTCGGGGTACTTCCTCCCTTCCTCAGCTCGGGCACATCTATCGGCAAGAACATAGAGCTCTGCCACATCTTTCACCTTGTTCATCGCCAGCTCTTCACGCATCTTGCAGTTACGCACGTTCTGATGGAACACGCTGATGATGGCGGCAGGATGAACATCAGGGATGTTGTACTGTATCCGGCTGAACCTCTGAATATACTTGCGGAGACTCTCGCCTCCCTTCTGGGGGATGACGTGCAGATCGCTCGCTTGGCCATGAGCTTGGTGACCGCCAGTGAAGGCGCCCACGAACTCATGGCACAAATCCGACCAGGAGGAGTTGGAGTCTACCGGCAAGTGCATCAACCATGACATGGCGTTGGGTTTAAGAGCCAACGGGAAGTAATTCGCAAGCACCTTATCGTCGCGGGCTCTGGCAGCCTGCATCGCGATGGTGTAGATGCCGAGGAACTCGGACGGGTGGGTCTTGTCGTCGTACTTCTCGCCCACGTCAGGTTTGAAGGTGCGGTGAGTGGGCCACTGGAACTGCCGCAGCTCACTGGTAAAAGCCGGACAGCCCACCTCGTAAGGCAGGCCTCCAGGGCTCTCCGGTGCCGGGTGGTTCACAGCAGGCCCCGCTCGCCTGTCTGACTGGTGGCGCGCTCCGTGTCGGCGCTCGATAGTGGTTCGAGCGTCTTCATGTTCTCGATCTCGAAGGACCTAGCGTTGGTCACAGTGGGTCCGTGGGTCGGACGATGCTATGGAGACTTCGTCGCCTGTAACGTCAAGACGGGCAGGCGTCCGCGGCACCGGGTGAGGGGGAGGCGAGTGCACCGTGGTCGCGGCGCCGCCAGCTTTCCTGCCACTGGTACATGGGACTTCATCGGAGCGTCGACCCGGGGGCCCCGCCGGACTCGGTTCGTCTTTGTTGTCCACCGCAACAAGACTTCGGATGGTGGCTCTCCATTCGTCGAGTTTCCCCGTAGTGGGAGGAAAGTCGAGGAGCAACTGCGCGCGCGCCAGGGCTTCTGCTGGCGTCGGTGGCAGCGAAACCTGCACGGATCGCGACGCACTTCGACTTCTGACCATGTCAGAAGGAGCTCTATCACGATCGCGCGGTCGCACGCCATCTTCACGAGCGCCTCGGCGAGCGGGCAGGTCTTCTACATCCTGGGAGTGGCGTTCGGGGCTTTTCCCGCGGCGACGCCCGGGGTCTTCGGGGTGAACACGCCGCTCGTCGCGCGCCGCTTGAGAGGAACGCGCCATCGGCGCCGGAGTGGGAGTCTTGGTGGCCCTCACGCCGCCAGCGGGCGGGGCAGCAGCGACCCTAGAAGGCCCCGCGCCACCTGCGGAGGGCCCGGCTCCGTCTTTGGATTTGGAGGCGTGTGGCCCGTTACCAGGCGCACAAACATTGCCGCCTCCCAAACTCCGGCTGCTGGGACGGTGTTGGTGTTCGCGAACAGCGCCCCGGGTCCTTTCTGCGATCGGTCCGCTGCTCGTCCGCGTCGGGATGGGACGCCCGGCTTCCGACGGGCCAACCGCCACCGTCGTCTTATTCTTGGGCCAATGACGATGAAGAAGCGTCAAACTAACTGCTAAAGCCGATTCTCACCGCTGCGCCCCCTACCTGGCGCACCAAAGATGCCGGTGGAAACGACACCTATGGGATCACAAGAATCCTACTGCGGTTGCGGGGCGCAGGGCCGTGAAAAGAGCGGATCAAACAGATAGCACGCGGTTCCTTTACCCAGGTTCGGGCCGCAAGGATGCGTGAAACCCTACTATTGCTTTGGTGGATTGTATTTCTGTGTTCTCGAGCTAGCTATGGGGCGTCAAGAGCTCCAAAAAGCTGAATCCCCTTCCTGGTCGCCTGGGGCCTCCTTTTATAGAGAAAGGGGTTGCCACAGTGGCACATAGGAGGTGGAAAGGGTACAGTGACGCGAGGTTATCCTTCGCATTACATGACAAGGCGCATTTAATGCGCCTTGGTTAGGTGTCCTTGCTTTATTGGGGGCGAGGGGGAGCCCCGTCTTATCCGTTGCCGCTCCCTCTCGCGTCGACACGCGCCCTGTCCAGCAGTGCTCACGATGCCATGTAGGCGGGCAGGCAGCTGAAGTGGCGCAGCGGTGGGTCTCCACGAGGATTTGCATGCTGGCACGCTGGTGCCTGCCCAGCTGGTTGGGTTGGCAGCTGCATGCGAGTGGTGGCAGAGGCGCGACTGGCGCGGGCCTGGTGGTGGCCCCATGGGTGTTCGTGGCAAGGGCCTTGCCGCGGCCCTGGAAAGGGTCTTGCCGGGGTCCCGGCAAGGGTCTTGCCGTGGCGCCTGCTGTCATCCCCGGCAAGGCTCTTGCCGGTGGCCTAGTGGTCCTCCTTGGCTGGGATCCTGCCAAGGATCATCGTCTTCTAAAGTGCACATCTGATCTTGAATGTCTTCACAAAGATCTGCATTCCACCACGGGGATACCACCGAATCCTTGCCCCATGGGGGCAGTGGACTCAAGGGTGACCCGCTCCATAGTTGTGGGGTGAGCCGCCTCGGCAAGGGTCTTGTCGGGTTTGCAAAAACCGCCCCCCGGCAAGGATCTTGCTGGGGGGCCTGCTTCGCCCCCTTCGCTCTTTGTGGTCTTGGTCTTGGCGTCGTACCGCTTCTCCTTGGCTTCGGCCTTACCTTGGCTTACCTCCCTTGCCTTGCTCAGCGTGGCGGCGCCCGTGGCTCAGACTGCCCGTGCACAGTTATAGGGGTGCAAAAAGCGTGCCCCCCTTTTTGTACACCGACACTGTGTACAATATCTGACATGCATACGAAAAAAATATGGTGAGATTATGTAAGGAGAGCATGCAGAAATTTAGAGTGATGGTAACAACCAGTGGATCGATGTTTTTCCGTTGAACCAAAATAGCCCTAATGGATCGACGTGAATGTATAGTAATAAGTGATGCAACAAGTGTACAACCTCTTTGCCGTAGCCGTGTCGACCTCAGCATCATTGGGTTGGTCACTGAAGCAGTTAAGGCAGAGGTGGTCGTCGGAGGTGTGGAGGAAGATCTGAGGATTCTGTAGACGGCGTCCAGGGCACTGCTCTGTTGTGATGGATCGTTCTGTCATTGGAGCAGCTCCGGTGAGCCGTAAGACGTCAAGGCTGAAGCAGCACAAGACAGACATCGTCAATCTCAAGTGGGATTCTAATAGCATCTCCAATAGATGATGTAAAATGGATGTAAAATTAACATCACCAAAAACCACCTGACTACGACAGATGAGGTAAAAACTGTTGACTCTGAACTTAACTGTCGAAACTGAAATTTACTGTGGAATCTGAATGCTACTGTCGAAACTGAACGCAATGGTAGCAGAGAGGCACTTGACATGTAGTTTAGGGAGGGCCTGTAGTTCATCTTCAACCTGCACCCCCCTGAGCCGCCAGCCCCCACCGGCCGAACCGCCGGCCCCAGCGTCGCCTCGCCGCTCCGAAACAACTCGCCACCACCACCCCGGCCAGCCCTCTAGCTGTTGGGGAACGTTGCAGAAAATTAAATTTTTTCCTACGGTTTCACCAAGATCCATCTATGAGTTCATCTAGCAACGAGTATTCAGATTAGATAGCATCTACATACCACTTTGTAGATCGCAACGGAAGCGTTCGAGTGAACGTGGATGAGGTAGTCGTACTCGCCGTGATCCAATTCACCGATGATCTAGTGCCGAACGGACGGCACCTCCGCGTTCAACACACGTACGGAAAGCGTGACGTCTCCTCCTTCTTGATCCACCAAGGGGGAAGGAGAGGTTGATGAAGATCCAGCAGCACGACGGCGTGGTGGTGGATGCAGCAGAACTCCGGCAGGGCTTCGCTAAGCAACTACGGGAGGAGGAGGAGGTGTTGGAGAGGGAGAGGGAGGCGCCAGGGCATTGGGTGCGCAGCCCCCTCCCCTCCCCCCCTTTATATAGGCCTCTTGGGGGGGCGCCAGCCCTGGGAGATCTAATCTCCCAAGGGGGGCGGCGGCCAGGGAGGTTTCCCTCCCCCCAAGCCATCTAGGAGGTGCCTTCCACCACTAGGACTCCTCCTAGATGGAACCCTAGGCGCATGGGCCCTTTGGGGCTGGTTCCCCTTGGCCCAATCAGGCCAAGGCGCACCCCCTAAGGCCCATGTGGCCCCCCGAGGCAGGTGGCCCCACCTGGTGGACCCCCGGGACCCCTTCGGTGGTCCCGGTACAATACCGATAACCCCGAAACTTGTCCCGATGGCCGAAACAGCACTTCCTATATATAATTCTTTACCTCCGGACCATTCCGGAACTCCTCGTGACGTCCGGGATCTCATCCGGGACTCCGAACAACATTCGGGTTACTGCATATACATATCTTCACAACCCTAGCGTCACCGAACCTTAAGTGTGTAGACCCTACGGGTTCGGGAGATATGTAGACATGACCGAGACGGCTCTCGTGCAATAACCAACAGCGGGATCTGGATACCCATTGTAACGCCCTCGATGCGGCTATATCTCCCACGTGTCGAGGCACGACTTAGAGGCATAACCGCATTGAAAGCAATGTCGCAAGTGAGGTAATCTTCACACAATCCATGTAATAGATAAAGGGGAAAGATACATAGTTGGCTTACAATCGCCACTTCACACAAGTACATAAATAACATCCATCAAACAGATTACACTCAAGGTCCGACTACGGTACCAAAATGAAAGAAGACTACCCCAAATGCTAAACAAATCCCCGGATCACCCAACTGGGCTCCACTACTGATCATCTGGAAAAGAAACATAGTAACGGCCACGTTCCTCATCGAACTCCCAAGTGAGCTCGGTCGCGTCATCTGCACTGACATCATTGGTACCTGCAACTGAGGTGCTAATATCTGTGAGTCACGGGGACTCAGCAATCTCACACCCGCGAGATCAAGACTATTTAAGCTTAAAGGTGGGAAAAGGATAGTGAGGTGGAGCTGCAGCAAGCGACTAGCATATGGTGGCTACAGCGCAAAAAGAGAGCGAGAAGAGAAGGCAAAGCACGGTCGTGAAGCTAGAAGTGATCAAGAAGTGATCCTGAACAACCTACGTCAGGCATAACTCCAACAACCGTGTTCACTTCCCGGACCCCGCCGGGAAGAGACCATCACGGTTACACACGCGGTTGATGTGTTTTAGTTAAGGTCAACTTCGGGTTTTCTACAACCGGACATCAACAAATTCCCATCTGCCTCATAACCGCGGGCACGGCTTTCGAAAGATAATACCCTGCAGGGGTGTCCCAACTTAGCCCATGATAAGCTCTCACGGTCAACGAAGGATATTCCTTCTACCGGGAAGACCCGATCAATCTCGGAATCCCGGACTACAAGACATTTCGGCAGCAACAAAACAAGTCCAGCAAAACCTCCCAGATGTGCCGACAAATCCCGATAGGAGCTGCACATATCTCGTTCTCAGGGCACACCGGATGAGCAAGACGTCGGGTTGGCATAGACCCTGGTTGCCCAAGGGGCGCCGGACATCGCTCGGTTTGGACCAGCAATCGAAGGAGAACTGGCCCGGGGGTTTAAAATAAAGATGACCCTTGAGTCTGCAGAACCCAAGGGAAAAAGGCTTAGGTGGCAAATGGTAAAACCAATGTTGGGCCTTGCTGGAAAAGTCTCATTCAAAGCGAACTGTCAAGGGGGTCCCATAAATCACCCAACCGTGTAAGGAACGCAAACTCCGGGAACATAACACCGGTATGACGGAAACTAGGGTGGCAAGAGTGGAACAAAACACCAGGCATAAGGCCGAGCCTTCCACCCTTTACCAAGTATATAGATGCATTAATTAAATAAGAGGTATTGTGATATCCCAACAAGTAAACATGTTCCAAACAAGGAACAACAAGTCCATGTTCCAACAAGGAACAAACTTCATCTTCACCTGCAACTAGCAACGCTATAAGAGGGGCTGAGCAAAGCAGTAACATAGCCAAACAACGGTTTGCTAGGACAAGGATGGTTAGGGGCTGACATGGCAATATAGGAGGCATGATATAGCAAGTGGTGGGTATCGCAGCATAGGCATAGCAAAAGAGCGAGCAATCTAGCAAGCAAAGATAGAAGTGATTCCGAGGGTATGGTCATCTTGCCTGCAAGGTTCTCAGAGTTGTCGAAAGCTTGGTCCTCGTAAGCGTTCTCAACGGAATCCTCGGTCACGTACTCGTCTCCCGGCTCTACCCAAGACAAGAGAACAAGCAAAGGAACCAATATCAACCACGATGCAATGCGCAAGCAACATGATGCAAAACATGGCATGATATGCGAGAGGTGATATGCAATGCGAAAGCATGCTCCGGAAGGACAAGGATGAACAGGGCATAATCTTGGCAAACCAAGCATGCCACTGGATAGGTGAGGTGATTTCGGTTGAAATCGATATAAAGATCACCGGAATCGGATGCACGGTTTGCAAATGGCGAGCAATACAAGAATGACCCGAAACTGCCATAAACAGCATGATGCTACTTAGCAAGCAACGAGAAATTAAGCTATTGTACCCAAACATGGCAACAAGGCATATGACAGTAATCTACTCAAGATGTACGACAAAAGATGAACACTGAGATACGGCTAATTTACATCATAACAGGTTCAAACAAGCATGGCAAAAGTGCAAACGATAACAAGTTCCCAGACTTAGTGAAATTATCAAAGTAGCAGAAACTAACATCAGGATGACATGTTCAGAGCAACGAAACAACATGCTACAGGTTCAGAACATAGCAAAAAAAGGCATGGCATGAATCTAATCAAGGCACTTGACAAAATTCCTTTAATGACCATAAGCCAAAAAGGATCAGAAAACATGATTACACCCATGTCAATTAAGCAAGTTTCGTTACAGGTTTCAGACTTGGCAGAAAACTGGACATGGCAGAAAACTGATAACGACTAGGCATGTTCGTGAGCTCGATGCACTCACTACAGAGCAATTCATGATAAACTAGGCATACATACATCAAGAAGAAATGGCATAGTAACTAAAAATGGCAAGAATAACATCATATCATGCAAGTATCAACTACACCAAGCTTGGCAAAATCGAATAACATGTAAACAATCTGCCAGCAACATTTTGAAGCAAAAGTAGAGCTCGATTGACTCAATCTATGGCACTACATAATTGCAAACAAAGGCATGGATGGATTTAGCAAATACTAAAGTTCAAAACTCCCTTACTGACCATACTCCAATTATGCATGGATCTCTCAGAAACAACAAGAATACATGGCATGAAAATAACAGCAGTCAGGGACTTAGTGAAATCACTAAGTCTCTGAAATCAGCAACATCAAGACACCTAGTTTGAATGCTTGTACTAGTCACCACGTAGAACATAAAAATACATGGCAAAATCCTCTGGATAGGTAACATGGCATTTTACAAAACTCATGTAGGACTCAACTTCATAGGAGGTACACATCAATCATGGCAAAAATGACAAAAGTGCATGTTCAGATAAGATCCAGCAACTAACATCAACTAGCCCTCTTCTAACAGCATTTTGGGCATCGAGATGACCTCAAATGAAAATGTGGCAATGGAACAAAATGATGTACTCTTCGAGACGAACAAAACGACATATAATACGCGCGAAACGGAGCTACGGATGCAAAGTTATGGCACTGGGAACAATCGATGATATTGCAATAATTAAAGGACTTAGAGAAAAAGAGGGGGGGCGAGGAGAGTCAACCCAGGTGGGATCTCGATCCGGCGCGGCTCGGAAGCCGAGGTACGCCGGCGCGGGCGCTCGCCGGAGCACCAGCCGGAGCAGCGGGGGGGGGAGACGGAGCACCGGATCCGGCCGGCCCGTAGCCGGATCTAGCCGGCGCGCGCGGCGGCGGGCGGCGATGGAGGGAGGCGGCGCCGGGGAACTCGGGCAGGGGCGGCGTTGGCCGACGGACGGTGGGGCGACGGCGACTGCGGCGGCGGCGGCGCGGAGGAAGCGCGCGAGGAGGCGCGGGCGGGGCGCCCGCGGGGCGGCTGCGGCGTCCCGGGCCGGGGAGGGCCCCGCGTGGGCTCGGGCGGGCCCTGGCGGCGGCGAAGTGGGCGCAGCCCACGTGGCGGCGCGGGATTGGAGGGAAGCGGCGGCGCGGGTGAACAGTGCGGCAAAGGGTTTCGGGGCACGGATTTCGAGGCGAAGCTAGGGTTTCGGGGTGAGGCTCTCTCAGATTTAGACGGGGGAGACGTTTTTATAGACAGAAGGAGCTAGGGAGCTCCAAATGGAGTGCGGTTTTCGCCCACGCGATCGTGATCGAATGGCGGAGGACATGGGAGTGACTTAGATGGGTTATTGGGCTGTTATGTAGGGGTTTTGGGCTGCAACACACCCGAGGCCTTCACGGTTACCCGGTTAACCGTTGGAGTACCAAACGAACTCCGATTGACCCGAAACTTGACAGGCGGTCCACCGGTGCTATACCAAGGCCACATGTCAAACCTTGGTCCATTCCGAGAATGTTTAATACCCGCTCTCGAAGAAATGTAAAAGGGGACGCCGGGAGACATAGGAGCGCCGGATTGCAAAACGGACAACGGGAAAGATGCTCGGATTTATGAGACGAACACGTATGCGAATGCGATGCACATGATGACATGATATGAAATGCATGACATGACCAAAACGCAAAACGGAGAGAACCCAACCACGGAGGAAATATCATAACACATAGCCGGAAATGGCAAGAGTTGGATTACAAATATGGCAAGTTACATCGGGGGCGTTACAACACACCACCACTACGAGAGGATCTCGTCCCGAGATCTAGGACTGAAAGAACTCCGGGTACTCGGAACGTAGGTGGTCTTCACGCTCCCAGGTGGCTTCTCGGTCTGAATGATGTGACCATTTCACTTTGAGGAATTTGATTGACTTGTTGCGAGTCTTGCGCTCAGTTGTCTCAAGAATGGCAACTGGATGCTCATGATAGGACAAATCTTCTTGAAGATCAATCTCTTCGAAGTTGATGGTGCGCTCAGGCGTCTTGAAGCACTTGCGAAGCTGTGACACGTGGAAGACATCGTGCACATTTGCAAAGTTGGAGGGGAGCTCAAGTTGATAGGCGAGATCGCCTCGTTTCCCGATGATCTTGAAGGGACCGACGTATCGCGGGGCAAGTTTCCCCTTGATACCAAAGCGACGAGTTCCTTTCATTGGCGAGACGCGGAGGTAGACATGGTCTCCGATCTCGAATGCCACATCGCGGTGTTTGCTGTCGTAATAGCTCTTCTGGCGCGACTGCGCTGCTTTGAGGTTCTCACGAATCACCTTGCACATGGCCTCAGCCTCTGAGATCAAATCATTGCCGAGCAATTGACGTTCACCGGTTTCAGACCAGTTGAGAGGAGTACGGCACTTCCTGCCATAGAGAATCTCGAATGGGGCTTTGCCCGAGTTGTCTTGAAAACTGTTGTTGTAAGAGAATTCAGCATAAGGAAGACAATCCTCCCACTTCATGCCGAAAGAGATAACACAGGCTCTGAGCATATCTTCAAGAATTTGATTGACACGCTCGACTTGTCCACTAGTCTGAGGGTGGAAAGCTGTGCTGAAGCGAATGTTGGTGCCCATGGCCTTCTGAAAAGAATCCCAAAACTTGGAGGTAAAGATGCTGCCACGGTCTGAAGAGATCAATTGTGGAATGCCGTGCAAAGAGACAATTCTGGAGGTGTAGAGCTCTGCCAGCTGCGCTGCTGTGATAGACTCTTTGATAGGAAGAAAATGAGCCACTTTGGTGAGCTTGTCGATGACGACGAAGATAGCATCATTTCCACGCTTAGACTTAGGAAAACCAGTCACGAAGTCCATTTCGATATGATCGAACTTCCATTCTGGAATAGCAAGAGGTTGGAGAAGACCAGCTGGTCGTTGGTGTTCTGCTTTCACCCTTCTGCAGACATCACACTCATTCACGAATTGAGCGATCTCACGCTTCATTCGAGTCCACCAATACGACTGCTTGAGGTCATGGTACATCTTCGAACTTCCAGGATGAATAGACAGAAGAGAATTGTGCGCTTCGTTCATAATGACTTTACGAAGATCACCCTTTGGAACCACGATCCGGTCCTCGAAGAAAAGAGTATCTCTGTCATCAACTCGATAGCACTTGTATTTGGGAATGCTCTTTTCAATACCACGTTTCACCTTCTTCACCATGGTATCCAACAATTGTGCCTCACGAATCTGATCTTCCAAAGTAGGAGAGACGATGAGGTTGGTAAGAACACCTTGAGGAACAACTTGGAGATTCAACTTGCGGAAAGCTTCACAAAGATCCGGTTGAAAAGGCTTGAGGATTAAGCTGTTGCAATAAGCCTTTCTACTCAAAGCGTCTGCAACCACATTAGCCTTGCCTGGAGTATATTCAATACTCGGATTATAATCTTGAATCATTTCGACCCATCGAGTTTGCCTGAGGTTGAGATGAGGCTGAGTGAAGATATACTTGAGACTCTTGTGATCGGTGAAGATGTCCACTTTCCTTCCCAACAGGAGATGTCTCCATGTTATTAGTGCGTGGACAACTGCCGCCAACTCAAGATCGTGAGTGGGGTAGTTCCTTTCATTGGGCTTCAACTGGCGAGAGGTATAGGCAACAACCTTCTTCTCTTGCATTAAGACAGCACCGAGGCCCTGAAGAGAAGCATCACAGAATACTTCATAAGGCTTGGATTCGTCAGGAGGAGTCAGAACTGGAGCTGTGACGAGTTTCTCTTTGAGAGTGTTGAAAGCAACGTCACACTCAGGAGACCAGACATATTTCACATGCTTCTGGAGGAGGTTGGAAAGAGGCTTTGCAATCTTGGAGAAATTCTCAACGAATCTTCGGCAATAGCTTGCAAGTCCAAGAAAACTGCGAAGCTGCTTGACATTCTGAGGAGGATTCCAATTCAAAACTGCAGACACCCTCTCTGGATTAACAGCGATGCCCTTGGCAGAGATGATATGACCAAGATAAAGAACTTCATCAAGCCAGAATTCACATTTGGAGAACTTCGCATATAATTGATATTCTCTGAGCTTGTCGAGTACCAATCGCAAATGTTCGGCATGGTCCTTCTTATTCTTGGAGAAGACCAAAATATCATCGAGATAGACCAAGACAAATTCGTTGATGTAGGGGTTGAAGATGAAATTCATCAAGCGAGTGAAATACGGAGGAGCATTGACGAGGCCGAAAGACATGACAGTATATTCATAAGAACCAAAGCTTGTTCTGAATGCTGTCTTGGGAATATCTTCTTCACGAATGCGAATCTGATGATAACCCATACGAAGGTCAAGCTTGGAGAACACCTTAGCACCTTTGAGTTGCTCAAATAGCTCATTGATGTTGGGAAGTGGGTACTTGTTCTTGATAGTCTTCTTGTTCAATGGACGGTAATCGACGCAAAGTCGGTCCGTGCCATCCTTCTTCTTGACAAAAAGAACACCACAACCCCAAGGAGAAGAACTCGGTCTGATCAGACCCAGACGTTCCTGTTTATCGAGTTGAATCTTTAATTCCTTGAGCTCATCTGGTCCAAGCTTGTAAGGACGCTTGCAAACGGGTTCCGTGCCAGGCTCGAGTTCAATAACGAATTCAACTGGCCGACGGGGAGGCATACCCGGAAGCTCTTCTGGAAAAACATCTTGGTACTGACAAACGACTGGAATCTGGGAGATAGCCTCCATTTCACCCATCTCATTGAGAGAAAACAACCGAATGGTATCATCACGAGAAGCATAGATGATCACATCATTAGAAGTGTGAGTCAATTTGATTTCCCTGGCAGCACACTCAAGCTGAGCCTTGTGCTTAGAAAGCCAGTCCATCCCGAGAATAAGATCAATATCAGAATCACCAAGCACCATTGGAGAAGATAGAAATTTATAGTTGCCCATCTTGATGGAAACATCCGGAGCCATCATCTTGGTATTCATGAACAAACCCGGAGAGGAAACCGCCATTGGTTTGGGCAGATCGACAGTATGCAAATTGTTCATGGATGCAAAAGGTCTTGAAATGAAAGAATGCGTTGCTCCAGTATCAAATAATACTTTTGCAGGAATATCATTAATAGGAAGATTACCCATGATCACTTTAGAAGAATCCTCTGTTTGAGCTGCGTTCATCATGTTCACCTTTGCAGACTTAGGATTATGCTTGACCACTGCATTACTGGAAGATTTCACAGGAGGGGGAGGCGGAAGGCGCCTTTGATTGAAGCACTTGTTCGCATAGTGACCCTTCTGCTGACATTTGTTACAAGTCACCTCTGAGAGCGGACGATGGTAAGGAGCACTTGGCCTTGAAGCTTGATTCTGAGACTTGTTCTGATAACCAGGGTTGGGTGGGTGGGAAGATCCACGACCACTAGAATTCTTCTGTTGATAAGGCTGACGGAACGGAGGAGGAGGAGGCAACCAGAACTTCTGTTGCTTAGCTGCCACAAGTGAGGAAGAAGAAGACTGAACTGCGTCTCTGACTCTCTTCTTAGAAGCCTCACACTTGAGCTGAGCAGCTTCTTGTTTCAGTGCCATGTTGTAGAATTCATCATACTTCAATGGCTCGAAAAGCACGAGAGCAAGTTGCAGATCTTCTCTGAGACCACGCCTGAACTGGTAGATCATACTCTTCTCATCAGGGATGTCTTGCCTTGCAAAACGAGAGAGCTTCTGGAACTGAGTGTTGTATTGATAGACAGTCATGTTGCCTTGCTTGAGATTGCGGAATTCCTCACGCTTAAGCTCAACAACACTTTCTGGAATGTGGTGCGCTTTGAAATCACGACGGAAATCATCCCAAGTGATCACACGACCTCCTCTGGAATCTTTGTATTGCTGGAACCACTCAGCAGCTTGATCTTTGAGTTGAAAAGAGGCAAACTTGACAAAGTCCTCAGGTCTCACATTGCTGCACTCGAAATGCTTGCTGATGTCCACGAGCCAATCATCTGCGTTTGTGGCCTCGACACAGTAGCTGAAGGTCTTTGGCTGATTAGCAAGGAACTGGTTCAGTGAAGCGAAGTGCGGCTGATTGTTGCCTTGGCCTTGATTCTCTTAATTAGCTTGCCCTTGGTTGCGATCTTGCAAGAGCTGAATCAGAATCTGAGCATTGGCATTTGTAGCAGTCATCAGGGCCTGCCAAGCTTCCGGAGGCGGAGGTGGTGGCGGAGGGTTAGCCTGATTCCCGTCATTGCGTTCCGGATTCTGACGCGTTGGTGGAGCCATCCTGAAGAGGGTGACATCCATTAGCATCTTGACAGAGATATATTGAAGCTGAATCAAAGGAACGAAATTGCAACATATAGTCTTCACAATTAACATTCGAACGAGGATGAACGAATGAATTCCAATGTAAATCATCACACTTCCAAAGCTGAGAAGCCACTTAGAACATGGTAAGGAATAAAATCAACAAGGTACGAAAGTGAACAAATACTTGGTAAGGATTACCCAATCACAAACCAAATATCTGCGGAAGAAATACTAAAGCTACAAGAATTCCCACTTATAAACTCCCGAAACTTTCTGGTTATGCAATCAGGTGTTGGGGATACAGGGGAAGCATAATATCTCACCCAAACTAGCAAATCCTACAACCAGCTGTATCCATCCTTCAACACATAACCAAGAAACCTTCGGAAATCGTCTACCTCAACCTTCGAAAAGCATCCGTTATACAAGTCATGGCAATACTCCTGCACTCGCCACAGTACTGGGCTATCAGGTTATCTCACCAACAACTGTACAAAAGAGATTTTCGATGTCGGTCGTACTAAACTCAGGTATTCCAAAACCGCAACGATAAGATTATGACGACAACACCTCGGAGCTCAACTCCCCGGGACACTGCCACAACCCCTAAATGTCACGAGGCAACCAAGACAATGTTGCCATCATAAAACCATCGGAACGATTGTAATATACCCGCGTGATCCTAAAAAAAAAATTAGTGAAATTTGAGAAGAGAAGAGTCAAAACTCTACGTCAGGAAGCCTTACCAGAAGGTCGAAGGGACTGGGGAGTAAAAAGAATTCCTAAACTCTCCGATATATAATTCCTAAATGACTCAAAACATTTTTCTAGACACAACTCGGCCACTAAAGACGATCAAACAGTGGGGCTCCTAAGGTCGGGAAAGGCTCTGATTACCAACTTGTAACGCCCTCGATGCGGCTATATCTCCCACGTGTCGAGGCACGACTTAGAGGCATAACCGCATTGAAAGCAATGTCGCAAGTGAGGTAATCTTCACACAATCCATGTAATAGATAAAGGGGAAAGATACATAGTTGGCTTACAATCGCCACTTCACACAAGTACATAAATAACATCCATCAAACAGATTACACTCAAGGTCCGACTACGGTACCAAAATGAAAGAAGACTACCCCAAATGCTAAACAGATCCCCGGATCACCCAACTGGGCTCCACTACTGATCATCTGGAAAAGAAACATAGTAACGGCCACGTTCCTCATCGAACTCCCAAGTGAGCTCGGTCGCGTCATCTGCACTGACATCGTTGGTACCTGCAACTTAGGTGCTAATATCTGTGAGTCACGGGGACTCAGCAATCTCACACCCGCGAGATCAAGACTATTTAAGCTTAAAGGTGGGAAAAGGATAGTGAGGTGGAGCTGCAGCAAGCGACTAGCATATGGTGGCTACAGCGCAAAAAGAGAGCGAGAAGAGAAGGCAAAGCACGGTCGTGAAGCTAGAAGTGATCAAGAAGTGATCCTGAACAACCTACGTCAGGCATAACTCCAACAACCGTGTTCACTTCCCGGACCCCGCCGGGAAGAGACCATCACGGTTACACACGCGGTTGATGTGTTTTAGTTAAGGTCAACTTCGGGTTTTCTACAACCGGACATCAACAAATTCCCATCTGCCTCATAACCGCGGGCACGGCTTTCGAAAGATAATACCCTGCAGGGGTGTCCCAACTTAGCCCATGATAAGCTCTCACGGTCAACGAAGGATATTCCTTCTACCGGGAAGACCCGATCAATCTCGGAATCCCGGACTACAAGACATTTCGGCAGCAACAAAACAAGTCCAGCAAAACCTCCCAGATGTGCCGACAAATCCCGATAGGAGCTGCACATATCTCGTTCTCAGGGCACACCGGATGAGCAAGACGTCGGGTTGGCATAGACCCTGGTTGCCCAAGGGGCGCCGGACATCGCTCGGTTTGGACCAGCAATCGAAGGAGAACTGGCCCGGGGGTTTAAAATAAAGATGACCCTTGAGTCTGCAGAACCCAAGGGAAAAAGGCTTAGGTGGCAAATGGTAAAACCAATGTTGGGCCTTGCTGGAAAAGTCTCATTCAAAGCGAACTGTCAAGGGGGTCCCATAAATCACCCAACCGTGTAAGGAACGCAAACTCCGGGAACATAACACCGGTATGACGGAAACTAGGGTGGCAAGAGTGGAACAAAACACCAGGCATAAGGCCGAGCCTTCCACCCTTTACCAAGTATATAGATGCATTAATTAAATAAGAGGTATTGTGATATCCCAACAAGTAAACATGTTCCAAACAAGGAACAACAAGTCCATGTTCCAACAAGAAACAAACTTCATCTTCACCTGCAACTAGCAACGCTATAAGAGGGGCTGAGCAAAGCAGTAACATAGCCAAACAACGGTTTGCTAGGACAAGGATGGTTAGGGGCTGGCATGGCAATATAGGAGGCATGATATAGCAAGTGGTGGGTATCGCAGCATAGGCATAGCAAAAGAGCGAGCAATCTAGCAAGCAAAGATAGAAGTGATTTCGAGGGTATGGTCATCTTGCCTGCAAGGTTCTCAGAGTTGTCGAAAGCTTGGTCCTCGTAAGCGTTCTCAACGGAATCCTCGGTCACGTACTCGTCTCCCGGCTCTACCCAAGACAAGAGAACAAGCAAAGGAACCAATATCAACCACGATGCAATGCGCAAGCAACATGATGCAAAACATGGCATGATATGCGAGAGGTGATATGCAATGCGAAAGCATGCTCCGGAAGGACAAGGATGAACAGGGCATAATCTTGGCAAACCAAGCATGCCACTGGATAGGTGAGGTGATTTCGGTTGAAATCGATATAAAGATCACCGGAATCGGATGCACGGTTTGCAAATGGCGAGCAATACAAGAATGACCCGAAACTGCCCTAAACAGCATGATGCTACTTAGCAAGCAACGAGAAATTAAGCTACTGTACCCAAACATGGCAACAAGGCATATGAAAGTAATCTACTCAAGATGCACGACAAAAGATGAACACTGAGATACGGCTAATTCACATCATAACAGGTTCAAACAAGCATGGCAAAAGTGCAAACGATAACAAGTTCCCAGACTTAGTGAAATTATCAAAGTAGCAGAAACTAACATCAGGATGACATGTTCAGAGCAACGAAACAACATGCTATAGGTTCAGAACATAGCAAAGAAAGGCATGGCATGAATCTACTCAAGGCACTTGACAAAATTCCTTTACTGACCATAAGCCAAAAAGGATTAAAAAACATGATTACACCCATGTCAATTAAGCAAGTTTCGTTACAGGTTTCAGACTTAGCAGAAAACTGGACATGGCAGAAAACTGATAACGACTAGGCATGTTCGTGAGCTCGATGCACTCACTACAGAGCAATTCATGATAAACTAGGCATACATACATCAAGAAGACATGTCATAGTAACTATAAATGGCAAGAATAACATCATATCATGCAAGGATCAACTACACCAAGCTTGGCAAAATCGAATAACATGTAAACAATCTGCCAGCAACATTTTGAAGCAAAAGTAGAGCTCGATTGACTCAATCTATGGCACTACATAATTGCAAACAAAGGCATGGATGGATTTAGCAAATACTCAAGTTCAAAACTCCCTTACTGACCATACTCCAATTATGCATGGATCTCTCAGAAACAACAAGAATACATGGCATGAAAATAACAGCAGTCAGGGACTTAGTGAAATCACTAAGTCTCTGAAATCAGCAACATCAAGACACCTAGTTTGCATGCTTGTACTAGTCACCACGTAGATCATAAAAATACATGGCAAAATCCTCTGGATAGGTAACATGGCATTTTACAAAACTCATGTAGGACTCAACTTCATAGGAGGTACACATCAATCATGGCAAAAATGACAAAAGTGCATGTTCAGATAAGATCCAGCAACTAACATCAACTAGCCCTCTTCTAACAGCATTTTTGGCATCGAGATGACCTCAAATGAAAATGTAGCAATGGAACAAAATGATGTACTCTTCGAGACGAACAAAACGACATATTATACGCGCGAAACGGAGCTACGGATGCAAAGTTATGGCACTGGGAACAATCGATGATATTGCAATAATTAAAGGACTTAGAGAAAAAGAGGGGGGGCGAGGAGAGTCAACCCAGGTGGGATCTCGATCCGGCGCGGCTCGGAAGCCGAGGTACGCCGGCGCGGGCGCTCGCCGGAGCACCAGCCGGAGCAGCGGGGGGGAGACGGAGCACCGGATCCGGCCGGCCCGTAGCCGGATCTGGCCGGCGCGCGCGGCGGCGGGCGGCGATGGAGGGAGGCGGCGCCGGGGAACTCGGGCAGGGGCGGCGTTGGCCGACGGACGGCGGGGCGACGGCGACTGCGGCGGCTGCGGCGCGGAGGAAGCGCGCGAGGAGGCGCGGGCGGGGCGCCCGCGGGGCGGCTGCGGCGTCCCGGGCCGGGGAGGGCCCCGCGTGGGCTCGGGCGGGCCCTGGCGGCGGCGAAGTGGGCGCAGCCCACGTGGCGGCGCAGGATTGGAGGAAAGCGGCGGCGCGGGTGAACAGTGCGGCGAAGGGTTTCGGGGCACGGATTTCGAGGCGAAGCTAGGGTTTCGGGGTGAGGCTCTCTCAGATTTAGACGGGGGAGACGTTTTTATAGACAGAAGGAGCTAGGGAGCTCCAAATGGAGTGCGGTTTTCGCCCACGCGATCGTGATCGAACGGCGGAGGACATGGGAGTGACTTAGATGGGTTATTGGGCTGTTATGAAGGGGTTTTGGGCTGCAACACACGCGAGGCCTTCACGGTTACCCGGTTAACCGTTGGAGTACCAAACGAACTCCGATTGACCCGAAACTTGACAGGCGGTCCACCGGTGCTATACCAAGGCCACATGTCAAACCTCGGTCCATTCCGAGAATGTTTAATACCCGCTCACGAAGAAATGTAAAAGGGGACGCCGGGAGACATAGGAGCGCCGGATTGCAAGACGGACAACGGGAAAGATGCTCGGATTTATGAGACGAACACGTATGCGAATGCGATGCACATGATGACATGATATGAAATGCATGACATGACCAAAACGCAAAACGGAGAGAACCCAACCACGGAGGAAATATCATAACACATAGCCGGAAATGGCAAGAGTTGGATTACAAATATGGCAAGTTACATCGGGGGCGTTACACCCATGTTGGCTCCCACATGCTCCACGATGATCTCATCGGATGAACCACGATGTCAAGGATTCAATTAATCCCGTATACGATTCCCTTTGTCAATCGGTATTTTACTTGCCCGAGATTCGATCGTCGGTATCCCAATACCTTGTTCAATCTCGTTACCGGCAAGTCACTTTTCTCGTACCGTAATGCATGATCCCGTGATCAAACACTTTGATCACCTTGAGCTCATTATGATGATGCATTACCGAGAGGGCCCGGTGATACCTCTCCGTCAAGCGGAGTGACAAATCCCAGTCTCGATCCATGTCAACCCAACAGACACTTTCAGAGATACCCGTAGTATACCTTTATAGTCACCCAGTTACGTTGTGACGTTTGGCACACCCAAAGCACTCCTACGGTATCCGGGAGTTACACGATCTCATGGTCTAAGGAAAGGATACTTGACATTGGAAAACTCTAGCAAACGAACTATGCGATCTTATGCTATGTTAAGATTGGGTCTTGTCCATCACATCATTCTCCTAATGATGTGATCCCGTTATCGATGACATCCAATGTCCATAGTCAGGAAACCATGACTATCCGTCGATCAACGAGCTAGTAAACTAGAGGCTCACTAGGGACATGTTTGTTGTCTGTTATTCACACATGTATTACGATTTCCGGATAACACAATTATAGCACGAATAAAGACAATTATCATGAATAAGGAAATATAATAATAATGCTTTTATTATTGCCTCTAGGGCATATTTCCAACAGTCTCCCACTTGCACTAGAGTCAATAATCTAGTTACATTGTGATGAATCGAACACCCATAGAGTTCTGGTGCTGATCATGTTTTGCCTTAGGGAGAGGTTTAGTCAACGGATCTGCGACATTCAGATCCGTGTGCACTTTACAAATTTCTATGTCTCCATCTTGAACATTTTCACGAATGGAGTTGAAGCGACGCTTGATGTGCCTGGTCTTCTTGTGAAACCTGGGCTCCTTTGCAAGTGCAATAGCTCCAGTGTTGTCACAGAAGAGCTTGATTGGCCCCGACGCATTGGGTATGACTCCGAGGTCGGTGATGAACTCCTTCACCCAAATTGCTTCATGTGCTGCCTCCGAGGCTGCCATGTACTCCGCTTCACATGTAGATCCCGCCACGATGCTTTGCTTGCAACTGCACCAGCTTACTGCCCCACCATTCAAAATATACACGTATCCGGTTTGTGACTTAGAGTCATCCAGATCTGTGTCGAAGCTAGCGTCAATGTAACCCTTTACGACGAGCTCTTCGTCACCTCCATAAACGAGAAACATTTCCTTGGTCCTTTTCAGGTACTTCAGGATATTCTTGACCGCTGTCTAGTGTTCCTTGCCGAGATTACTTTGGTACCTTCCTACCAAACTTACGGCAAGGTTTACATCAGGTCTGGTACACAGCATGGCATATAATAGAACCTATGGCTGAGGCATAGGGGATGACGCTCATCTCTTCTATATCTTCTGCCGTGGTCGGACATTGAGCTGAGCTCAATTTCACACCTTGTAACACAGGTAAGAACCCTTTCTTAGATTGATCCATATTGAACTTCTTCAATATTTTATCAAGGTATGTGCTTTGTGAAAGACCTATGAGGCGTCTCGATCTATCTCTATAGATCTTGATGCCTAATATATAAGCAGCTTCTCCAAGGTCCTTCATTGAAAAACTTTTATTCAAGTAGGCCTTAATGCTGTCCAAGAGTTCTATATCATTTCCCATCAAAAGTATGTCGTCTACATATAATATGAGAAATGCTACAGAGCTCCCACTCGCTTTCTTGTAAACACAGGCTTCTCCATTAGTCTGTGTAAACCCAAACGCTTTGATCATCTCATCAAAGAGAATGTTCCAACTCCAAGATGCTTGCACCAGCCCATAAATCGAGCGTTGGAGCTTGCACACCTTGTCAGCATTCTTAGGATCGACAAAACCTTCCAGCTGCATCATATACAATTCTTCCTTAAGGAATGCCGTTTTGACGTCCATTTGCCATATTTCATAATCATAGAATGCGGCAATTGCTAACATGATTCGGACGGACTTCAGCTTCGCTACCGGTGAGAAAGTCTCATCGTAGTCACCCCCTTGAACTTGTCGATAACCCTTAGCGACAAGCCGAGCTTTATAGATGGTCACATTACCATACGCATTTGTCTTCTTCTTAAAGATCCATTTATTTTCTATGGCTCGCCGTTCAACGGGCAAGTCAGTCAAAGTCCATACTTCGTTTTCATACATGGATCCTATCTCGGATTTCATGGCTTCCAGCCATTTGTCGGAATCCGGGCCCGCCATTGCTTCCTCATAGTTCGAAGGTTCACCGTTGTCTAACAACATGATTTCCAAGACAGGGTTGCCGTACCACTCTGGTGCGGAACGTGTCCTTGTGGACCTTCGAATTTCAGTAGGAGCTTGATTAGAAGTATCTTGATCATAATCATTAATTTCCTCTGTAGTCGGTGCAGGCACCTCAGGAACGATTTCTTGAGTTTCGCCATTTTTCGGTTCAAGAGGTAACACTTCATCAAGTTCTACTTTCCTCCCACTTACTTCTTTCGAGAGAAACTCTTTCTCTAGAAAGGATCCATTCTTGGCAACAAAGATCTTGCCTTCGGATCTGAGGTAGAAGGTATACCCAACAGTTTCTTTAGGGTATCCTATGAAGACACATTTTTCCGATTTGGGTTCGAGCTTTTCAGGTTGAAGTTTCTTGACATAAGCATCGCATCCCCAAACTTTTAGAAACGACAGCTTAGGTTTCTTCCCAAACCATAATTCATACGGTGTCGTCTCAACGGATTTCGACGGAGCCCTATTTAAAGTGAATGCGGCAATCTCTAAAGCATAGCCCCAAAAAGATAGTGGTAAGTCGGTAAGAGACATCATAGATCGCACCATATCTAATAGAGTGCGATTACGACGTTCGGACACACCATTACGCTGAGGTGTTCCAGGCGGCGTGAGTTGTGAAACTATTCCACATTTTCTTAAGTGTGTGCCAAATTCGTGACTCAAGTATTATCCTCCACGATCTGATCGTAGAAACTTGATCTTTCTCTCACGTTGATTTTCAACCTCACTCTGAAATTCCTTGAACTTTTCGAAGGTCTCAGACTTGTGTTTCATTAAGTAGACATACCCATAGCTACTCAAGTCATCAGTGAGGGTGAGAACATAACGATAGCCACCGTGAGCCTCAACACTCATTGGACCGCACACATCGGTATGTATGATTTCCAATAAGTTGGTTGCTCGCTCCATTGTTCCTGAGAATGGAGTCTTGGTCATTTTACCCATGAGGCATGGTTCGCACGTGTCAAATGATTCATAATCAAGAGACTCTAAAAGTCCATCTGCATGGAGCTTCTTCATGCGTTTGACACCTATGTGACCAAGGCGGCAGTGCCACAAATATGTGGGACTATTGTTATCAACTTTAACTCTTTTGGTGTTCACACTATGAATATGTGTATCATCACGTACGAGATTCATTAAGAATAAACCATTAACCATCGGAGCATGACCATAAAACATATCTCTCATATAAATAGAACAACCATTATTCTTGGATTTAAATGAGTAGCCATCTCAAATTAAACAAGATCCAGACACAATGTTCATGCTCAAACTTGGCACTAAATAACAATTATTGAGGTTTAAAACTAATCCCATAGGTAAATGTAGAGGTAGCGTGCCGACGGCGATCACATCGACCTTGGAACCATTCCCGACGCGCATCGTCACCTCGTCCTTCGCCAGTCTCCGTTTATTCCGCAGCTCCTGCTTTGAGTTACAAATGTGAGCAACTGCACCGGTATCAAATACCCAAGAGCTACTACGAGTACTGGTAAGGTACACATCAATTACATGTATATCACATATACCTTTGGTTTTGCCGGCCTTCTTGTCCGCTAAGTATTTGGGGCAGTTCCGCTTCCAGTGACCACTTCCCTTGCAATAAAAACACTCAGTCTCGGGCTTGGGTCCATTCCTTGGCTTCTTCCCGGCAACTTGCTTACCGGGCGCGGCAACTTCCTTGCCGTCCTTCTTGAAGTTCTTTTTACCCTTGCCCTTCTTAAACTTAGTGGTTTTATTCACCATCAACACTTGATGCTCCTTCTTGATTTCTACCTCTGCTGATTTCAGCATAGCATATACCTCAGGAATGGTCTTTACCATCCCCTGCATATTGTAGTTCATCACAAAGCTCTTGTAGCTAGGTGGAAGCGACTGGAGGATTCTGTCAATGAGCGCTTCATCCGGGAGATTAACTTCCAGTTGAGTCAAGCGGTTGTGCAACCCAGACATTTTGAGTATGTGCTCACTGACAGAGCCATTTTCCTCCATCTTACAGCTAAAGAATTTGTCGGAGACTTCATATCTCTCGACCCGGGCATGAGCTTGGAAAACCATTTTCAGCTCTTCGAACATCTCATATGCTCCATGTCTCTCAAAACGTTTTTGGAGCCCCGGCTCTAAGCTGTAAAGCATGCCGCACTGAACGAGGGAGTAATCATCGCAGCGTGACTGCCAAGCGTTCATAACGTCTTGTTCTGCAGGGAGAATAGGTGCGTCACCCAGCGGTGCTCGTAGGACATAATCTTTCTTGGCAGCTATGAGGATGATCCTCAGGTTCCGGCCCAGTCCGTATAGTTGCTACCATCGTCCTTCAGCCGTGTTTTCTCTAGGAACGCGTTGAAGTTGAGGACTACGTTGGCCATTCGATCTACAAGACATATTGTAAAGATTTAGACTAAGTTCATGATAATAAAGTTCATCTAATCAAATTATTTAATGAACTCCCACTTAGATAGACATCCCTCTTCTAGTCATCTAAGTATTACATGATCCGAGTCAACTAGGCCGTGTCCGATCATCACGTGAGACGGACTAGTCAACATCGGTGAACATCTTCATGTTGATCGTATCTTCTATACGACTCATGCTCGACCTTTCGGTCTTCTGTGTTCCGAGGCCATGTCTGTACATGCTAGGCTCGTCAAGTCAACCTAAGTGTTTTGCGTGTGTAAATCTGTCTTACACCCGTTGTATGTGAACATTAGAATCTATCACACCCGATCATCACGTGGTGCTTCGAAACAACGAACTGTCGCAACGGTGCACAGTTAGGGTGAACACTTTCTTGAAATTATTACGAGGGATCCTCTTATTTACTACCGTCGTTCTAAGTAAACAAGATGCAAAACATGATAAACGTCACATGCAATCAAATAATAAACGTGACATGATATGGCCAATATCACATAGCTCCTTCGATCTCCATCTTGGGGCTCCATGATCATCTTGTCACCGGCTTGACACCATGATCTTCATCATCATGATCTTCATCATCGTGTCTCCATGAAGTTGCTCGCCAACTATTACTTCTACTACTATGGCTAACGCGTTTAGCAATACAATAAAGTAATTTACATGGCGATTCTCAATGACACGCAGGTCATACAAAAAATAAAGACAACTCCTATGGCTCCTGCCGGTTGTCATACTCATCGACATGCAAGTCGTGATTCCTATTACAATAGCATGAACATCTCATACATCACATATAGATCATTCATCATTCATCACAACTTTGGCCATATCATATCACAAAGCACTTGCTGCAAAAACAAGTTAGACGTCCTCTAATTGTTGTTGCAAGTTTTACGTGGCTGAATTAGGGTTCTAGCAAGAACGTTTTCTTACCTACGTAAAAGCCACAATGTGATTTGTCAACTTCTATTTACCCTTCATAAGGACCCTTTTCATCGAATCCGCTCCAACTAAAGTGGGAGAGACAGACACCCGCCAACCACCTTATGCAACTAGTGCATGTTAGTCGGTGGAACCGGTCTCACGTAAGCGTACGTGTAAGGTTGGTCCGGGCCGCTTCATCCCACAATACCGCCGAAGCAAGATAAGACTAGTAGCGGCAAGAAAAGTTGACAACATCAACGCCCACAACAAATTGTGTTCTACTCGCGCAAGAAGAACTACGCATAGACCTAGCTCATGATGCCACTGTTGGGGAACGTTGCAGAAAATTAAAATTTTTCCTACGGTTTCACCAAGATCCATCTATGAGTTCATCTAGCAACGAGTATTCAGATTAGATAGCATCTACATACCACTTTGTAGATCGCAACGGAAGCGTTCGAGTGAACGTGGATGAGGTAGTCGTACTCGTGATCCAATTCACCGATGATCTAGTGCCGAACGGACGGCACCTCCGCGTTCAACACACGTACAGAAAGCGTGACGTCTCCTCCTTCTTGATCCAGCAAGGGGGAAGGAGAGGTTGATGAAGATCCAGCAGCACGACGGCGTGGTGGTGGATGCAGCAGAACTCCGGCAGGGCTTCGCTAAGCAACTACGAGAGGAGGAGGAGGTGTTGGAGAGGGAGAGGGAGGCGCCAGGGCATTGGGTGCGCAGCCCCCTCCCCTCCCCCCCTTTATATAGGCCTCTTGGGGGGGCGCCAGCCCTGGGAGATCTAATCTCCCAAGGGGGGCGGCGGCCAGGGAGGTTTCCCTCCCCCCCCCAAGCCATCTAGGAGGTGCCTTCCACCACTAGGACTCCTCCTAGATGGAACCCTAGGCGCATGGGCCCTTTGGGGCTGGTTCCCCTTGGCCCAAGCAGGCCAAGGCGCACCCCCTAAGGCCCATGTGGCCCACCAGGGCAGGTGGCCCCACCTGGTGGACCCCCGGGACCCCTTCGGTGGTCCCGGTACAATACCGATAACCCCGAAACTTGTCCCGATGGCCGAAACAGCACTTCCTATATATAATTCTTTACCTCCGGACCATTCCGGAACTCCTCGTGACGTCCGGGATCTCATCCGGGACTCCGAACAACATTCGGGTTACTGCATATACATATCTTCACAACCCTAGCGTCACCGAACCTTAAGTGTGTAGACCCTACGGGTTCGGGAGATATGTAGACATGACCGAGACGGCTCTCGGGCAATAACCAACAGCGGGATCTGGATACCCATGTTGGCTCCCACATGCTCCACGATGATCTCATCGGATGAACCACGATGTCAAGGATTCAATTAATCCCGTATACGATTCCCTTTGTCAATCGGTATTTTACTTGCCCGAGATTCGATCGTCGGTATCCCAATACCTCGTTCAATCTCGTTACCTGCAAGTCACTTTTCTCGTACCGTAATGCATGATCCCGTGATCAAACACTTTGATCACCTTGATCTCATTATGATGATGCATTACCGAGAGGGCCCGGTGATACCTCTCCGTCAAGCGGAGTGACAAATCCCAGTCTCGATCCATGTCAACCCAACAGACACTTTCAGAGATACCCGTAGTATACCTTTATAGTCACCCAGTTACGTTGTGACGTTTGGCACACCCAAAGCACTCCTACGGTATCCGGGAGTTACACGATCTCATGGTCTAAGGAAAGGATACTTGACATTGGAAAACTCTAGCAAACGAACTATGCGATCTTATGCTATGTTAAGATTGGGTCTTGTCCATCACATCATTCTCCTAATGATGTGATCCCGTTATCGATGACATCCAATGTCCATAGTCAGGAAACCATGACTATCCGTCGATCAACGAGCTAGTCAACTAGAGGCTCACTAGGGACATGTTTGTTGTCTGTTATTCACACATGTATTACGATTTCCGGATAACACAATTATAGCACGAATAAAGACAATTATCATGAATAAGGAAATATAATAATAATGCTTTTATTATTGCCTCTAGGGCATATTTCCAACACTAGCCCCCCCACCCTGAACCCTAAGATAGATAGTGTGGTACCTCTCCGGCGAGCCCCCGTCCCCGCTGCGGGTGGTTCTTCCTTAACTCCGGCGAGCCCCCCCAACCCCTGAAAATTGACTGACTCAAAAGTCGATTCAGTCAACTGAAGTGTGGCTTAATCGGAGCAGAGCAGCAGCACGAGTGAGGGGGAGAGCAGCAGCAGTTGGGAGAGCGAGCGATCGAGTGAGAGCCGGAGCAGCAGCAGCAGATCCGGCTGGTATGGATGCTGCCGCCGAAGGGGCCTCGCACTGGGGGAGAGCCGCCGTGGAGATTTCGCCCGTGGCGCCAGCTTCGAGGTAGCCGCTCCATGGGGGTGCGGGATGGAGCACCATCAGCGCCGGGAGGTCGAGTTAAGGAGAAGGTGCGATGCGATGAGTGTACCACCTCTTTGGTGGCGCCGAGTAGGCCTCGGCTTCATCCGAGGAGTCGGTGAGGATGTTGCGGTTCTGGTGGAGCAGGTTAAGTTGGCGCTGTGGGGATGGAGCAGCCGCGATAGACGAGGCGATCGTCGGAGCAGCTCCTTGGAGGTGGAGAACGGGGCAGCTGAATCGGCGGGACGGCGAGATGGACGACGGATCCTCATCCGGGGAGGTGGACGAGGGATGTCGAGCTGTTGCGGTGGACGACATCGTCGGGGAAGAGGCTCCGGCTGGGCAGCGGTGATGTGGCGGACAGAGGAGGGTGGGGTTTCGCGGGTGGAGCGGAGAGGTTATGGCGGCCTGGGATTTCGAATGGCGAAAAGGGGGCGATGGGAGGGGGTGAAGCATGACTTAGGAACGCGCTTGTCCAAAATGTAGGGTGTATTACAAAAGTACCCCCACCGATTTAAACTAGTGGCCCTTTCGGCTCAGGGTTAGAAGGGGGATTTCGCGTGTCAGGATTTGGCAGCTGGAGGGAGTTTTCACGCGCGTTGTAATTTTGGGATAGCAAGGCGCGGGTTGTGAAGGCGCCAGTTTTGGGAGCACGATATTTGAATTTTCGGGATATAACAAGACGTGAGTTGAATTTTAGGGACAAGCTTAACGTGTAGTAATATTGTACTTGTACGTACCAAATCAATTCGCACTTCCCTCAACCAAAAAGAAAACGAAAAAACTAAAACTATTCACACCACACAAAGGGAGAGTCTTGCCCCGTTTTACTATACAAATGTTATTCAAAGCTACTCCCTCCTTCCATCTATATAGGGCCTAATGCGTTTTTCGATGCTAACTTTGACCAAATATTAGAGCAATGATATATGACATGCAACTTACACAAAGCACACCGTTAAAATCGTCTGTGAAAGGTTATTTCAATGATATAATTTTCACATTGTGCATGTCATGTACTATTAATCTTGTCAATATTCAAAGGCGGTCTTAAAATCTCATTACGCCCTATATAGATGGAAGGAGGGAGTATGAATCCATGTTGTGTCCGATTAATTTTTTTCGCTTGCTGTATAATGCATGTAACCTACTCATACCAACATTTTAGTGCATTCCAAATGTCTAGTACCGCTGCATTTCGAACTAAATTTGAATTTGTTTCTCTATTTCAATAAGAATCTACAATCATGATTGTTGCCAACTTCAACTATCATAGTTTCCTTGCTATCCGCCAGATATAAATCAGACGACCTATAATGCAGGATGGCAGGCACACCATCATCAACAACTCCGTTTTTATGAGAGTAGAGATAAAATATATTAAATGTAGTATACGATGTTCATAACCACACCATGTGTATCGCCTTTATATATATTCACACATTCGTCGGTTTGAAACACTATGATAAATTCTTTAAATATCTGAATTCGCTTTTTATAATGAAGTATATATGATCTCTATTCGTCTTTTACACCCACACAACCCTCTTAACTTTGTAGCTAGCGCTAACTTTCTCTTGTGCATGCACACGCCCGCATCCCTCTCACCCTCCCTCAGCATTCTCTAGCTCCATCGCGCAAATTCATCTTTTCACTTTAGGTCGTTCACCCATGGTGTGTGTAGGGCCCCCAGCTCCTTCTTTACGGCACACATTGATCAATATGCCTCTCTAGCCAGGTGTGCCTAGCACAAACACAAGCTTCCCCTCTTCTCTTGTCACCGTCCATGCCTCACTCCCACCACTCTTTTCATAGTTCTCGTACTCGCACACTCCTCCCCCTCGATATAGTATGCCTCTCGTGCCACCTCCTACATGCATCCCTCTCTCTCTATCCTTCTCCTCGTGCCTCATTTGCTTATAACACACACATGCATGTATACCGATCGATCTCCCAATATATACCTAGATCGACTTTAACTACCCCCCCCATCGATCGACGTACCACACAAGTTATGTCTCTCCTTTCTCTTACAAAGGGCGATTGATCTTCCTATGTAGTTACGTCTGCTTACCACAGCCACGTTGTCCCCCCTCATCATTCGTGCATGCCTCCTGACCCGTCTCTCACACACACGTGCACATACAACAAGCAGCCATCTCCTCTCTTATTGATATTGCGGGCGTGCCCTCCGTTTGTCTAGTAAGCTTATCCCACCATTTGTTAGAAGCAACTCCACTACCACCCCCTCCAACACTCTAGCTATGTCTCTCTCCCAACCTTATTCATCTCCTGCACATATGCATGGATGCCGATCGATCTCCCTTAATACATGAGGTAGATCGATCTCCTTAATACATGAGGTAGGCCTCTCTCCTCCTCCACACATATACCAGCCATTGTACCTCTATAGTTAATTGGGCCTCCCTCTTCCCCCACCACACACCGATAGTCGAGCGCTACAGGTAGGTATCCATGCCACAGAGACAAACTGCACATGTCCCATCTCACGTTCCAGTAGGCCAGCCACTCTATATCTTTGACGTCGGCACACACAAATTCGATGGCACTCTTTATCGATCGCGCGCGCGCACACACACACACACATCATCATCCCTCTCTTCGATTCTATGGACACCTCAAGCCGATGATACCTCCACTCTCTTCTCGTGGATCGCCCCCTCTATATATATGTTATATCCAGGACTCTATTTCACACACATTGCATATGTTAAATTTTTTGATTGACCCCCCCCCCAAAAAAAACTCTCAAGAACCCACACACTATATCTCTCTAGGTTTGTATCTCTCTCACACAACCCCACGTAGGTGGTGTACGTATACAAGAAGAGAATAGGTGCACCGTGCACGTACTCACGCTTCGTGCCCAGCCACACCCGTGCGGGTACACGGTGGAGCTCATTTCTTTATGAAATGGCAGCCCACGTGCTAATTTGAACGCCTGTAGCGGTTGTTTACCTAGGGAGGTCGTGTACCACACGTGCACGAAACAAAGTTCGACTTGACACGTTGTCGTGTTATTTTTAAATAAATTTATAGCGCTCAATGGCACGTACATAGAATATAAAATGATTTTTATGGAGGAAAAGGTAGTCTGCTCTTCAAAGTATCTCACACAAGGCTCTGGTGGCCTCTCTCTCTCTCTCATCGTTGGTCACTGATCCGGCCGCATCCCGTCCGCCGGGGGAAAGGGAGTGCGGTGGCCTCTCTCTCTCACCGTTGGTTACTGATCCAGCTGCATCACGTCCACCGGGGGAAAGGGAGGAAGTGCATCGTTTCTCTGTTCGACGGCGCCGAGGCAGCACATCCCGATCTGCGGTACATGCCGTTCTCTCTGACCAAGCTCCGACGCGGCAGGGCCTACGTCACCTGCTCGCAGATTCCGCCCGCCGCCGCTCACCTAGTTACATCCCGACGACCTCCATGTATCCCCTCCGGCCTTGCTCCACTGCCCGTTTTCCCACGTCACTGCATGTGGATCTTCCATAGTTCTTTGCACAAAACGTAGCTCGTCCGGCGTACTTTCCATATTGCATTCTCGTCCTCACACTGTTTTAGAAAAACACAACCGTGTTGTTATCTTCCCTTAGGACAAGGAATATGCATCTTTTTGTCGTCACATCTGTCATCAACTGTTATTTGCCAATAATTCTTTCCTTTCTACCTTTTTTTGCAAACAGGGCTATCCATTTCACCTCGTTGCTATTGCGACCTTTTGGTGAACTGCACAAATCACTTTTTTCTTAAGAGTGTTTTGTGTAGTTGTACTAAAATGTCCCACGGGCAACGTCTCTACATTTAAGTGCGACTGCACAAAGGGAGATTGGTTTTGCTCTATCCTCCTCATCCAACTCCGAGCCTAATCTTCTCCAACTAGTTAGTCTTAAGAGAGACTGCAAAGGTCACCGGCTTCTATTTGTGTGTTTATTGTTTCATCAGCAGTCCTCTATTAGCGTAATCACACTTGATATCTTTGGAACAGGGATGCTCGGCTCTATTTTAGTGGAACTGCACAAAATGATCGGAATGCTGCATGCTCTAGACAGCTACTTTTTTCCCAACATGCCTTGTTGATTTAGACAGAGCTGGGGGGACGTTGCTGCCAATGAAAGCATGGATCAATTTTAATTTAACACCTTCTCACAACTTTGTCTTCAGTTGTGATGTAATTATTAGCTCTGATTTGCTAACAATTGACATGCATTAGCAAGGAAGTTAGTTTTTTATTGTTTCCGAAAGAGCATCGATGGCAAGACACGCGAAACAAAAGCAGCTCACACCATTGTATAATTTCATGTCGCTGGAAAATTATTTGTATAGTACGTCAATTATGTAAACAAATGATGGAAGCTTGATAGCATTGCCAGAAGCCTCTTCATCATCCGGGTCCATGTGCCACGCACAAAATTATACTCCTTCGTTCCTAAATATTTGTCTTTTTACAAATTTCAAACAGGCATATTTTAGAGTGTAGATTCACTCATTTTGCTTCGTATGTGTACTCCCTCCGTTCCTAAATATTCTATTCGTCTTAACAGAGATTTCAACAAGTGACTACATACGTAGCAAAATGAGTGAATCTACACTCTAAAATATGTCTATATACATCCGTATGTGCCAGTCCATTTGAAATCTCTAAAAAGACAAATATTTGAGTAGTCACTCGTTGAAATCTTTAGAAAGACAAATACTCCGGAGTATATTTAAGAACCAAGGGGGTAGTGCACAACCGCATGGGAGACTCAGCCTGGTCGTTGTGCCGCATTAATAGTGAGTAATGAGCAGTCAAATCATAAGCCCCACCTTTCCCACTGTAAGTTGCTCTGAAGAAGCAACCATCAATACGCTCTTCTTTGAATCCGCTCATACTACTCCATCCGTCACTGTTTATACAGCGTGCTTCAGAAAAAAGAAAAAAAATCTATGGGACCAAGGCGACTAGCGATCGGCCTGAAAAATAGCATTGGTAGTTATAGCACGGCGTCTATTACTAGAGGGAATAATGCGTACACACATGCATGCAGTGCTTCCACCCTGGGTACACACATGCATGCACTCCGTAGTAGTACAGTACATGGAGAGAAAATTATGGACTTGATTGCGGTTACCACGCCCTAATTAATTGAGCATTAAACCAAACGCGTCTAAAGTCTCTCTGGTGGTGGAAATGCATTGAGAGAAATGCATCATAATGAAGCGTGCCCTGTAAACTGTGACGGAGGGTGGACTATTATGAAGGTGCAAAACCAAGTACGCGTACTACTGCGCTTGGCTCTTCGCCCCTTCGTGAAGTCGAACAATGATGGTACTCCGCATGTTGGGTAATACAGTGTATGCCTCTGACAATCTGACACCGTATGGACTGATGCATGTCCAAGAGTGTAGGTTGCATTAGTCAAAAGGCGTAAGCGAGCTTCACCTTGTCCTGCAAGCTTCTCCTCGTTCTACGAGTTGATGGGACACACCAAAAAGTAGTGCTAGTCCATACTCCCTCCTTTCCGGTTAATATGGCTTAATCTTTTTTGCGGGTAAATGAGAGAGCTTTATTCATATATAAGCATTCTTAGGATGATCAGCCAAGACACTGGTCACTAGGAAGTGAGGTACCCCGCAAAAAAAGAAAGTAGGAAGCGAGGTGTTTCATCAAGCCAGCTCTCGGCCATATTCAGAGTGCAGCAAGCACGATTCGCACGAAGATGCGCCACAAGGTTTGCTGACCTGTTTACATGCTGAATAACAAAAAAATAGGAAATATTACTGAGCGCTACTATTTGTAATAGGATATGAGCCAGAATTAAGCGAGAATTGTGGCGAGTGTTCCATGCAATCAACTTCCATTATCACATGCGAGAACCCTCGAAGAGAACCAAATGTGTTGAAGATTGCTTTATCACATTTTAAAATTATAATAAGAGTGCAGACGCTCCTCCATCCGGTTCCTAGTAGTAGTATAGTACGTACCTTTATGGACTATAGTAGTAGTACTAGTAAACTTTGCGCTTGGCTGTTCGGGAAGTCGAACAATAATAGCACTAGTAGTATAGTGTATGCTTCTGGGAATCTGACACCGAATTAACTGTTGCACGTCCACCGCCTGAGCGAGGGAGAGCTTGCATTAGTCAAAAGTTTCTCCTTGTCCTGCGAGCCACCGCGCGCAAGCTTCTCCCGTCCTGCAACCTTCTGGTCGTTCGGCAAGTTGATGGGACACAGCAAAGTAATCCTAGTCCATGCTGCCTCCTCTCCGGTTAATATGGCTTAATTTCAAACGAGATAAATACACTGTCTGTCATTGTATATTTGTAAAAATACGGTCAGTGGACTTCATAATATGCTCATTGCGCTCAATATATATATATATATTTTTTCCGGTGTTCATACAGTCACTAGCTCACCCTGACTGAGTATGTGTGTGCATGCACGTGTAGGTTGAGCACTTGAGCGTGACCGTGTGTGTTCCGTCGTGTGCTCGGACATGTGCATTAGGGCATCGCGCGCGTTTTTGCGTCCATGTGTACGTGTGACTGCTGCATACACGTAGGGGGAGTACGTGTAGGGGCCACTAAGAAGCAGTCAAATCACACAGTAAGTTAGTTGGAAGAAGCAACCATCATTTCACTCTTGAATGACACGTACGCAATATAAAATGGTTGATATGGAGAGAAAAAGAAAACCACTATATATACACTAGCAGGAGCCTAAGCTACAAGCCTGCTTGCTTAGGTTGCTCTCTTCACAAGCGTAGAACGACGGGCCTGATCCCGCAGCTGGGGGAAGGGAACAATGTTCTGCGGTATGGGTCGATGCTGCGTCCCAACCACCCTTCTTCCTCTAGCTACAGCCCGACGTCCCAGGTCGTCCATCTTCCTTTTGGAGCCGGCTTGCTCCACTGCCGTAGCTCCATCTCCATGTCGATCTTTCTCTACTTCTACCGGCTTCTACTTGTGATGAGTTTATGTCTCATGAACTAGTGCCAGTACTATTATTCTAATCACACTTCTTCAATATCTTTGCCATCAGGGATGCTCAGGTCGATTTTAGTGGAACTGCACAAAAGCATCGTATGATCCGAGGGTGCCAACCGTCTTTCCTTCGACAGGTTCTACCTGGCCAGGAAATTAAATCATGTTTAGGGTTTAGGGTTTAAGTCGTAGTGACCCCATCAGTAGTTTTTCTATCATACACGCTCTCACAACTTTTTTCTTTAGTTGTGAAGTAAATATTGGCTATGATGTGTGAATCATTGAGATGCATCAACATGCATGTTAGTTTTCCTTTGTATTTGATGGAATGTTGTAACGGGGCAGATTTGGAATAGGAATGAAAATGGAGTGGAAAAGTTCCCGTTTTCCGGAGAAAAAATGGAAACGGAGAGAAACCAACATTTCATTTCGTTGGATCGCGCCATCGAGCAAAACCAACGTTTAAATCACGTCTGTCGTGTTCGTGTCTCACCCTCCTCCACGGCTCGACCCCACACGGTCTCTCGCCATGCCACTCACCGCAAACCGAGTAGTATACCATAACTTTCCCGCCTGCTTGTCGATGGATCGTGCCATGGAGTACTAGCACTACTGGAAGAGATTGACGAGTTGGGGGAGGACAGCTAGCTGTAGCACGGACTCCCAAGAACTTTTTACATGCATGTTGTAGCCGGCTATTGTGACCTTTGAACGCGGAGCAGCCCCATGCACCCGGAAGCGGCGCGAGCGACGCTCTCTCGGCCGGTGCGCCGCTTCAATGTCGGGGCCAGTGAGAGGTCGCGTCCGCTCTGGCCGGGCATGAATGCGGCACTGACCGTTTCGGGCGGGAAGCACGCGTGGATGATGAAGAGGGTTCGGGTTGGTCAGGATCGGCCGTGGCAGCGGTCCGGACGTGCGCAAACAAGAGATGTTGTACGTTAATATTGGTGCATACATAATTAACAACGTAAATAATGTGCCAGTTGGACAAATATGATTGGAGATGGAGATGGAAATGGAATTTTACGTAAATACGGATATGCATGTCTATGTCTATGTGTGTGTGCGCGACGACTCTCGCGACCTGGAAGCGGGGGCATGTTTTTGATCAAGTTTTCTTTCTTGGTACGTTAGAAAATCAGTTTGTCTAATTTACATCTAGATATTATTTAAGGATATCACATCTAAGCTCCCACAAGTATATAATGTAGCAACAAGAAACAAAAAAAACTAGGAAAAGACCACAAACAGAGTGGACATAAACTTATATGTGACATAACTATGTCACATCTAGATGTGTCCTAGACAGACCCTTAAAAATTGTCCGCCAGTTTTCGTTTCTTTTTTTCGGGAACGCGCGTATTCTATTTAAAACCACTGCTATGGAGAGATTTTTTTACTCCATTACAGCCTCTTGTTTGATAGAGTTTCTCGCGTCTCGCTCTCTCACCCTCTCCATATCAAAGCAAGATGACAGTGTCCACTCTATCTCTCTCCTCACCGGTGGTCACAGATCCGGCCGAATCCCGTCCGCTGCGGGAGGTGAGGAGGTGCAGCGTTGACGTTGTCGCCGTCGGCGATGGAGGAAGCCGATGCGCACCGTCCTCTCGGAGCCGGCGCTGGCGCGGACGAAGATCCTCCGCGCCCTTGTTCGCTGCCGTCGTGTGGGCAGATCCCGCCCGCCCACCTAAACGACATCTCGCCCACCTGAGGTATAACTTCTTGTACTGATCCAGCTCCCCAGGTCGCTGCGTGCGGGTTTTCTTCTATGCGACTACTCCCCAGCTCCCCATGCATAGTAGCTAGGGTTCGTCGGCTGGTCCAACATCACCTACTAGTACTGTACTATTATAGAGGAAATGCCACTCAAAAAGTTGTCCTGATTTATGCCTCGGTGGAGGTATACATGTTGTTCTGACAAAAAGTACATGGTGGTTGTGCGGTCATTGTCCATATGGTGGTAGTACTATCACTGGTTAAATGAAGAAATGCTTTTTTTCTCGAGTATCCTCGTTTAGTTCCCATCAAGATAATTATGATGCGTCTGTTTGTTGGTGTACTTTTCATTAATTCTTATTGACAATTGAGATGTCGTTGCTAACCTTTTTTTATATTTTTGGAAACAACGATGCGTGTCTCCATACCCGGGCATGTCTTCCTCAATTTTAGTGGAACTGCACAAAATTGGATGGCCATTGTTGTTCGCCTCACTGTCCTCTGCCACGTGGTTCTTCCTTCCTCGAGCTTGATTACTGAGAAGAAACAAACCACAGTGAGGATTTTTCGAACTTCTTAGGTGCCTCGCCCAAATTTGATGCCAAATGGATGATGCATCACCACGATGACCTATCGATGCTCATGGTTGCGCCTCATGGTTGCGTCGGTTGGTGAAGCTGATCGATTTTCGACGAAAAACAAGTTGTATTCCATCAGTGCTCTTTGCTTGTTACGCACAAAGATGATACCCTTCGTCAGTTCACCTTGGTTGCGTTGGAGACGCAGTCGTCTTTCATGTTGGTGCAATTTTATCACACAATTGGCTATGAACCAAATGTTTCCTCGAAGAAGGATCGACGTTGGTACTAAGAGCATAAATTTTGTATTGATTTCTAAGCCTTCTCACAACTTTGTCTCCAGCTCCCCTGTAATTTTATTTTTCCAGCTATTAACTTTGATTTAAAAAATGGTGTGGACTAAAAACCCGGATGGACATAGTAGCCCTCCATTTTTATTTACTCCGCATATTAGATTTGACTGAAGTCAAACTTTGTAATACTCTCAAACCTTTCCGATAATTGAAATTAAATTTCTTTGTTTGTACACACTCTCACACGTTTCCGATAATTTGGCACATGTGTGGTTGTTCACTTAAGGGAGGGTAGTGTACCACACGTGAAGGACAGGAAGTGCGACCAGGACGCGTGGGTGTGGATCGTTAGTTCATCGGAAGTAGTACTATTTTTCTTCACTGTACATTAAATAAAGAGTTTCGTTTCATACTTAAACAATATAAAACGATTGTTATGGAGAGAATAAGAAAACCACTCCACTATATTTTAGTCGTATACACGAGAGTACTATATGGACGCAGCTTCATTGACTTAGTGCACCTGCCTTTGGATTTACGACAGGTGGGCCCAAAATGTGGCTGGCTCACCTGTCATACAGCCAAAAGCAGGTGCAGTGAAGGCACCGGAGCTCAGCCCGTACTACAGTAGTATATATATATATATATATATATATATATATATATATATATATATATATATATAAGCGGGAGCCTCATCGCTTGTACGCTAGGGTTTGCACTCTCCACATGCTCGCCGCACTACATATATGCTACACGCTGGAGGCTCAGCGTTCATTTGCTAGGGTTTGCTATATTCACAGTCTCTCACCCTCTCTTCACCAGATCTAAACAAGACTGCGTTGGCCTCTTGTCTCTCTCTATCCCCCCTCACGGCTAGTGAAGGAGGCGTCTGTATCCGTCGCACCGGGAAGGGGAGGAGGTGCAGCGTTCACTCTATCGCCTTCGGCGAGGGAGGCAATCCACTGCAGGCTGCGCTGTTCCCTTTCACCCAGCGCCTGTGCGGGAGGGCCACTGACCCCTTCTTCCTCGCTGTCGTACATAGTGTGGGCAGATCCGGCCTCCCACCGCACGCGTTGCCACATCCCGACGACCCTAAGGTATAAGTTTCTTTGAAACCGTCGTTGCTCTAGCTGCATGTGGATCTTTTTCGATCTGTAGTCGAATCTAGGTCTTGGTTCAAAGAGGAAAGAAGGGTGCGGTGGCCTGGAGCAAGAATCTAGGACATGGTTCAATGAGGAAATGAGGGGCAGAAAGTAGTATAGACTGGCTATCCAGCCGCTTTGTAGGTCGAAAAGGGAAAAAGGGGGTAACCCAGTACACACATCTTTAAGGAACCGATCTCTTTGTTGAAAAGGGAAAGAAACTGGGGGGTTGGGTAGTTTGTGCACGACTAGATTTGCTGCCCTCACATAGGCAGAAGGTTCAAAGAGAACAAATATGGGACCAGCGCATATATGCTGCTTGGCTACATACTCTGCATCATCCATTTATACGTGTGGACGCACATGGTGCTGGCATGTCCCATGCAGCTATTTTGCTGTTGTTAATCTCAGAATTAACTACTGATCTGTTTTATGAGAATTTCTCTGTTAATATGAATCAATGCAACGGTTTTAGAAATGCTACTGTCTTGTACTTTGTTTTCCATCAAGATAAGGTAGATGCTTCTTTTTGTGGCCGCATGTTTCATCCTCCTTTATTGGCCAGTAATTGTTTTCTTTTTTGCCTCTTAAAACAGGGGTATCTATTCAACTTGTTGCTATAGAAAACTTAAATGTCACACCGGCAACTTTGCTTGATTTCAGTGCAAGTGCACAAAACTTGATTGGATTTCCTATTCGTGTTGGTAGATTCGTATTTTATGTTGGTCGTCTCATGAAAGGTCAGTACCGGCCTTCATCCACATGATTGTGCAGTGTGCTTTGAGATGTTGTGCTATTTGTATTGGTACTATTTTGAATAAATGATGAATTGAAGCTATTGTATTGCTTTTTTTCCCATTAAGTAGTGAACAAAAATGGGACCAACCCAGACATGATGCTTGTTGCTTTGTTACAACAAATTCAGCATCACCCCCTTTATAAGCTAGTAATTGATAACACTCTTAGAATTAACTACTGAATCTTATTTTAAAACTACAACACTTGTTAGGGATTGGCGGGATTACCATTTTTGTGGCCGCATGTTTCATCCTCCTTTATTAGCCAGTAATTGATTCCTTTTTTGCCTCTGTTTATACAGGGATGTCTATTCAACTTGTTGCTATTGCGACATTTTGCTTCGCTACGCGAAACACTTTGCTTGATTTCAGTGCAACTGCACAAAACGAGATTGGATTTCCTATTCGTGTTGGCAGATTCGTATTTTATCGTTGTCGGTCTCATGAAAGGTCAGTACATGCCTTCATCCACATGATTGTGCAGTGTGCTTTGAGATGTTGTGCTACTTGTATTGGTACTGTTTTAAATAAATGTTGAATTGAAGCTATTGTATTGCTGTCTTTTCCCATTAAGTTGTGAACAAAAATGGAACCAACCTAGACATGATGCTTGTTGCTTTGTTACAACAAACTCTGCATCACCCCCTTTATAAGTAGATGGAAGCACATATTGTTGTTGTGCCCACTCTACCCTGGAACTTTTTATGCTTTTCGTTAATCTAATGCCGCTGGTAAAATTAAGCAATGCCACTCTCAGAATTAATTAACTACTGAATCTTAGTTCAAAACTGCAGCACTTGTTTGGGATTGGCGGGATTACCATTTTTGTGGCCGCATGTTTCTCCTCCTTTATTGGCCAGTAATTGATTCCTTTTTTGCCTCTGTTAAAACAGGGATATCTTTTCAACTTGTTGCTATTACGACATTTTGCTTCGCTTAATTTTGGTGGAACTGCACAAAATGAGACCGGATTTCCATATATGTGTTGAGATCTCTTTGAGATCTTCCTCACTAGTTGTTTCAAATCTTGGTCTTGAATGGTCAGTATTGACCTTCCTCAGAATTAACTACTGAATCTTAGTTCAAAACTGCAAACACTTGTTAGGTATCGGCAGGAGTACCATTTCTCTTAGGGATCGGCTGGAGTACATGTTTAAGAAATGTATTGTTCAGATAAAGTCTCTGTTATTATATATCAGTTACAGACTTACAGTGTTTTACAAATGGTACTATCCTGCTTTGTAGTTCTTTCTACATGTTTAACCAAGGTATTGTTAAGATAATATCTCTGTTAAAATGAATCAGTCACATTGTTTTAGGAATGATACTTTTCTGCTTTTTCGTTCTTTATACATCTTGAAACAAGGCATTGTTAAGATAATGTCTCAGTTAATATGAATGAATCACACTAATTGAGAATTGCTACTCTCCTGCTTTGTTTCCCATTAAGATAAGGTAGATCAATAGATGTTTTTCTTCTGGGAGTACAAGTCATCAACCTTTATTTCTCAGTAATTGTTTCCCTTATACCTTTTGTTTATTACAGGGATATCAAAATTAAAGCTCGGTTTTATTCCGACTTCGATTTTAGTTCAACTGCACAAAAGGAGCCAATGTGTCCAAGGCAAACTGCTGCATTACTGGGTCCGGTTGGTCGTTCCACTTTGCAGAAAGAAGCAGTCATTGTTTGCGCTACATTACATAAGGAATGACCGAGAAGCTTTACAGAGTATTAGGCCTTCCACTATGTAGGCCAAAAGGGGTGCCAATTTCACCTTTTCTTAGTTTGGCACCGAATCCCTCCATTGCTACAGTCGGTGCCATAAATATTAGACACCGGTGACATGACTAGTCTGCAGAGACCATTGGCAATTTAACAACACGTGGAGTGCCCTGGGCAAGAAGTGCCCAAACAAGTACAAGAAGCGACAGGACTCCACGATCATAGGCATTACATATTTTGAATGGGAAAAGCTTGTCAAAGTTTAATCATTGATGTTAGCAAGAAGCGACAGGACTCCACGATCATAGGCATTACATATTTTGAATGAGAAAAGCTTGTCAAAGTTTAATCATTGATGTTAGCAAGAAGACGTTACTTTAATATATTGGAATTGGAAAACCTTGTCAAAATTTGCTCATTGATGTTAGCCAGAAGACATGCATTTGATATTTTTGAGTGGGACACCCTTGCTGTGAGCAGCGTCGAGTGTTTTTTCCTATTCCTATGTTCAGTTTAGAAGTAAATAGTTACTCTGCTGAGATATTCCTGTGTTAAGAGTTTGTTCTGAATATTGTCTATGTAATGCCAGGCCTTGTGTTTAATTGCAAAGTTGAGCTTGGAATTTTGTGGCATGCGGCATCACGAGCTGTTCACCATGCCTCCTGAGAATAATGCTTCGTATTGTTTTGCATGTCGATCTAATGCCAGTGGTTTGCTTGTTAAGAAGATCATCCTCTTCTGTTGTTTCCGTGCTTAAGAAGTTCATCATCTGATGTTTCATTCATAGCCTATACGACAAGTCGGGTAGGTTAGACGTGAAACCATATGATCTTCCGACCAACTCATGATATTAGGTCGTGATTGGATCGTTGTTTTCCAACCAAAACCGCTTGTAAAACTGAAGCTTGTAAATTAAAGCAGATGGTCTAGGGCGAAGGCGCTTGGTTGGTCGATTTCGACTAGTAAAATATCGGAAGTACTTGACACACGATAAAAACACTGAATGACACTCGGACGGTTGCTTCCAGCCGTTAGCTGTTGTTTCAGCCTTTCCCATGGATGGCATGATACGCACGTCGTGCATGTATCCTCTGGTAATGTCGTCCATATAGCAGTGCTCGTAAAATATACACTGGTCTCTCAAATTACACGCGTAACCCGCCGGTTTTACTTACAGACCTCGGGCCCTCGGTTTCATTACACCTATATTTTATGCGTTGTTTTTGATAACGAGTAAATTACACTTGTATGTTAATACAGGTTTGAAATAAACCAGAGCTCCCAAGCGCGGCCTTACCGTTTCATGTCGTCTCAGTTTCTCGAAGGTGCTCATAGGTGTCCGATGATCCTGGCTTCCTGAATGAGTAGCAGGCACTATATCAGACCCTCCGTAGGGCCCGCGAGGCCCTCTCCGTTGTCCTTTGAGTTGTTGCGCTCACCGTGGCGCCGAGCATTGTTAACATCGTCAACGAACATGAGGATTCAGGAGATGACTTTATTTTGACTGGATGACACTAGGGACCCACTAGGGCCATAGCCGTGTGTACGCAAGTGCCTTGAGGAAGTCCTGGATTAGGGGGTGTTCGGATAGCCAAACTATATCTTCAGCCGGACTCCAGGACTATGAAGATACAAGATTGAAGACTTCGTCCCGTGTCCGGAAGGTTCTTTCCTTGGCGTGGAAGGCAAGCTAGGCGTGCGGATATTCAAGATCTCCTACCAATGTAACCGACTCTGTGTAACCCTAACCCTATCCGGTGCCTATATAAACCGGAGGGTTGTAGTCCGTAGGACGAACACATCATAACCATCATCATACTCATAGGCTAGCTTCTAGGGTTTAGCCTCCTTGATCTCGTAGTAGATCTACTCTTGTACTACCCATATCATCAATATTAATCTAGCAGGAGTAGGGTTTTACCTCCATCGAGAGGGCCCGAACCTGGGTAAAATAAAGTGTCCCTTGTCTCCTGTTACCATCCGACCTTGACGCACAGATCGGGACCCCCTACCCGAGATCCGCCGGTTTTGACACCGACATTGGTGCTTTCATTGAGAGTTCCTCTGTGTCGTTGCCTTTAGGCCCGATGGCTCCTTTGATCATCAACAACGATGAGGTCCAGGGTGAGACTTTTCTCCCCGGACAGATCTTCCTCTTCGGCGGCTTCGCTCTGCGGGCCAACTCGCTTGGCCATCTGGAGCAGATCGAAAGCCACGCCCCTGGCCATCAAGCCGGGTGGGGAAGCTTAAACTACACGGCAGATACCCTCGGAGACCTGATCTTCGATGGATTCAAGCCACAGCCAAGCGCGCCGCACTATCTCGAGGGGCATGATATAGCTCTGCCTCCGAACAGTGTCCTGGAGGCCGCATACGCTCCGGCCACGATCCTCGATCCGGAGCCCGTTGCGTTCTTTGAGGATGAACGGTTGGACATCACCTCGGGGGCTGCGATCTTAAAAGCCATTGAGCCAAACGCAAGCCCCGCACTCCGCATGGCACATGACTCCAAGGAGTCGGACTCTTCTCCGAACTCCGAACCTCCCGCGCCCCTGCCAATCGAATCAGATTGGGCGCCGGTAATGGAGTTCACCGCCGCGGACATCTTTCAGTATTCGCCTTTCGGTGATATTCTGAAATCTCTCAAGTCTCTCTCTTTTTCAGGAGAGCCCAGGCCGGACTATGGCCTGCGAGGTTGGGATTCGGACGACGAAGAAATTCAAAGCCCACCCACCACCCACTTAATAGTCACTGTCGACGATTTAATCGACATGCTCGACTTCGGTTCCGAAGACTTCGACGGTATGGACGACGAAGACGGAGACGAACGGGAACCAGCGCCCATAGGGCACTGGACCTCCACCCCACTTAATGATGTATTCATGGTGGATACACCTGAAAAAACTCACAATGAGGAAGAAGGGGCCGAAAAGAAGGGTAAACCCTCCGAAAAGCACTCAAAGCGGCGACGTAAACGCCGAGCGAAGCCCCGCCTCGATCAAGACCCAGCCATAGAGCAGGACGAGCCAGCAGATGACGAACACATCCCAGAACAGCCGTCCGAACAGGGTAACACGGGCAAAGAGGACGAACAGTCCTCCCCCGGTCATAACAGAACTCCGGACGATACCACGCCGGATAAAATCATGGAGCAGAAGAATCTCCAAGAAAGGCTCGTCGCCACAGCACAAAGCCTGAAGAAGCAGAAGCAAAAGCTAAAGACGGCGGAAGATGCACTCAAAACAAGATGGAGCAAAGTAATCAAGACCGCAGACAAATACGGCGGCAGCCGCCGCACCAAAAGCTATCCGAAGAGAAAGCTACTGCCCGAGTTCGACCAGGAGGCCCTAGAGCCCCCAAACTCGAAAAACAAAAAGGATACACGGTCGAATAAACGACCTCTCGGCCACTACAATACGGCAAATGGCGCCGCACTCAATGCGGCATGCGACAGAATCAAAGACTCGCATCATGGCCCAGCCAGGTCCATTTACGGGCCAAGAAAGCAAGCTCTCGCAAGCAATGCAAAAAATCCACCATCAGAATCTGGCACACCCAAATATAGGGGTGCCACACACCCTCTATGTTTCACCGATGAGGTCCTGGAATATGAATTCCCAGAGGGATTTAAACCCGTTAACATAGAGGCGTACGATGTAACAACAGACCCGGGAGTTTGGATCGAGGATTATATCCTCCACATACATATGGCTAGAGGAGATGATCTCCACGCCATAAAATATTTACCCCTTAAGCTTAAAGGGCCAGCCCGGCACTGGCTTAAAAGCCTTCCCGAAAACACAATTGGAAGTTGGGAAGAGCTCGAGGACGCTTTCCGAGCAAATTTTCAAGGGACCTACGTCCGTCCCCCAGACGCATACGACCTCAGTCACATAACTCAGCAATCCGGAGAATCAGCTCGGCAGTTCTGGAATAGATTCCTCACTAAAAAGAATCAAATAGTGGATTGTCCGGACGCCGAAGCCCTAGCGGCTTTCAGGCACAATGTCTGAGATGAATGGCTCGCCAGACACCTCGACCAGGAAAATCCAAGAACAATGGCCGCACTCACAAGCCTCATGACCCGCTTTTGCGCAGGAGAGGACAGCTGGTTGGCACGATGCAGCCCCAGCGACCCAAGTACATCAGAAATCAGGGATGGAATCGAGAAACCACGGTGATACAAGGACCTTCGCCAAACCAAAAGAAAAAGTCCGAAGAGCACGACAGTCAATGCCGGATTCAAAGGCTCACAGCAAAATCAGACAAAATCACCCCCTCAGGATAATAGGGAAGATCCGTCCAGTCTAAAGAGAATCATGGACAGGATATGTCAGATACACAGTACTCCTGGAAAGCCTGCTAATCATACCCATAGAGACTGTTGGGTTTTCAAACAATCCGGAAGGCTTAACGCCGAACACAAGGGGCTCGACACAACAATGGAGGAAGAGGACGAACCACAAAAGCAGAACACTATGAAGCAAAAGAACTTCCCGCAAGAAGTCAAAACAGTGAACTCACTTCACATAACAAGGCACGAGGCACCCATAAAGGTCCGCACATTCAAGCCTATCCCTCAGGAGTCTGGCCACTGGTCACTAAAGCCAATCATTTTTTATCAGCTAGATTATTCTCGCAATATCAAACACGCAGGCCGGACTGCCCTGATACTTAATCCAATAATAGACGGATTCCAGTTTACCAACGTCCTTATGGACGGTGGCAGTGGACTAAATCTGATATATCAGGATACAATTCACCGCATGGGCATAAACCCAGCACGAATCCGTCACAGTAAAACCTCCTTTCAAGGAGTAGCACCAGGCCCGGACACCCACTGTATGGGTTTTCTCCAGCTTGTGGTCATATTTGGCTCTGCCAATAACTTTCGTCGCGAAAAGCTTATCTTCCACATAGTCCCGTTTTCAACTCGCTATCAAGCACTAATGGGACGCGGAGCTTTCACTCGCTTTAACGCAATACCGCATTATGCATCCCTCACGCTAAAGATGCCCGGTCCTCGAGGCATCATCTCTTTAAAGGGAGCATATTAAACTACATCTCCTCCAAACGGAGGATTGTGCGGCCGCTTAAACGCCGCCCAACAAAATGGCCTCGCCAGCCAAAAGACTTTTTCGATGTAAGTCACAAAAGGCCGCGGACCCGGACTCAATGAGTTCGGCACAAGCCCATTTTCGTTATAGGCTTGGTACGCCTCACCAGGGGCTGTACGCAGAGACAATAAAAGTCGACCATATCTGTTTCTCACTTTACATTTTATTTATTATTCTTTTTTGATCCGCACGACCCATTTTTCAATTTAGTTCTTCCATTTTACAGATGAACGTCGTACGGCGCACGTCCAGGACACGGCACAGCGGAGACACAGGCGCAGACGTGCAGTAGGGACCCGCCCCAAAGGATTCTTCTTAGATTAAGACCCTGCGTAAACCTTTTTTACTGTCTCTTGCTGCTATACATCCCCTGGTTTACCTCACTATAACCATGGAGGAGACTGGCGTTTTGGCCTGTGGCCACGCCAGAATTCTTGCTCGTACATGGACACAAGGGGCTTTTTTCTTTTTCAAGGGTGTTGTTTTACACGCACCCACAAAGACCGAACACCTTAGGGAGTGTTCGGCGTCGCGAGTTTTGGCACTATATGCATCAGCTCCGAGTCATGATTTTGGTCACATGTTGGGTTGCCCGGCTCCTGAGTTCGGCCACCTTACGTTCCGTTCTGTCGGCTAAGGTTGCACCAGGAGAACTACTGCGATTGTGCCCCGGTTCGGCCGGGTGAGCACCTCAGTAGAGAAAGCCGAAAACCGACTGTCATGATGTAGCGCGAGACTGGTCGCCACTCGATGACTTATAGGAATTTATCGAATTCCTCCGTTTTGACGAAGGGCCGCTTCCCGGTCAGGCACATATGCGTCCCGAATTCGGGTAAACGCAGTCGCCATTAAAGGGCTACCTAAAGAGTCCCACTGTCAAGCTCCTATGGCTAAGTGAAAGTGTTAAAGCATTATAGTCCGGTTGCCTAGCCCGCGGCGCTATCACCTCCTTTGTAGGACCAAGACGTTGGGTTAAGTGTGAAAATGCGTTCTCCGCGCGCACCCCCGCACTATGTGCGTGGGGGCTGAAGCCAACGACTGCAATCTTTCAGAATTTATATATTAAAACGGCCGCACAGGAGGTGTTATTAATACTTGAAGGCACAAGTCTAAATTACGCCATTACAATTTATAAAAATATTGATCTACGATTACATATGCTGTCATAAAACAGCATCTTTCGAACACTGCGTCTCTATTATATGAGCGCCCGCGAGGACTTCCTCAAAATAGTGCTCGGAAGGAATTCGGCTTTTATCCGAATCACGGGACGCAACAACGGTGGGCTCCATATCTGCCCAGTATGTCTTGACACGGGCAAGAGCCAGCCGCGCGCCCTCTGTGCAAGCGGACCTCTTTAGAGCTTCAATCCGAGGCACCACGTCAAGAAATTGCTGCACCAAACTGAAATAGCTTCTTGGCTTCGATCTCCCCGGACACAGGCGGTCCATGGCATACTTCATGGCGAGTCCGGACAACCTATTCAGCTCGGCCCATTGGGCCAGGCAATCATCCACTAATAGTGGACGCTCTGGATTAGTGAACTGCGACCAGAAGAGCTTTTCCACTTCATGATCTTTCTTATCTTGAAAGTACCTGGTCGCATCAGCGGCACTAGCCGACAAATCCAGATAGGTTTCCTCCATGCTCCACGCTCGGTCCAACGGGGCGAACTTCGGATCACAGAATTTTCTCCACAGCAGGAAGGGCTTTCCATCCGCAATCAGTCTGGCTTGACACAACTCTTCCCTTGACGCTCTCATACCAGAGCGGGCGTCCTTGGCGTCGGCGACGGCCTTCTCTAAATCCGTCTGCCGGGCTCGACCTTCCTCCTCAAGAAGTTTGCAACGGTCAGTAGCACTTTTCAACTTATCGGCTATACCAGCCATCTCCTCCTTGCTTCGGCAATGGGAAGCCTGTTCGGCTTTTAGCTCTTCACGGGCTCTTCCGGCAGCCGTATCGCTTTTTCTGGCTTGTTCCTTTGCTTTGGCGAGCTCGGCCCTAAGTCCTTCTACGGCCGCCGCACCATCTGCATCAAGCATACACAAGGTAAGATATTGACATAAAGCTCCTCTTACTAACAATCGCCAAATAAACTCAATACCTTGAGCATCATCAAGCCGCTTGTTAACAAGCACGATGTCGGCTTCTGCCTCATCGAGTTGCCGTTTCATTTCGGCAAAATCTCGAGTCCGGCTCGACTCTCGACAACCTGCCACCTACATACAAAGGTGCCACTTAAAGGACCTGGGATTAAGATCCTCTGCGCGCCGCTAATCTTTGCGGCACACAGACTCTCAGGGGCTACTATCTATACAAGGCGCATCTTATTATGCGCAATTAACACTAATGTTCGTTATTCAAAACGTACCTCAAGGCCCGCCAGTAAACTCTTGACGGCCTCGTTCAGTCCGCTTTCCGCGAATGAAATCTTTTCAATCACCGTGTGCATCAACGCACGATGCTCCTCTGAAACAGAGGCTCGGCCCAGCAGAACCTTCAGCTCCTTCGACCGAACACCAGATGGTGTCGGACTTGTCCCATGGCCTTCTTCGGAGGCCGGACACGGAGAACCCCGGGGGGCGCATGATCACCTTCTGCCTCTGGCAGATTCGGAGAAATCCTCTGCGACGACACTTCGGCGTCGCCCGCCTTGCTAGGCAATGAAGGAGGAGGCGTTCCGCTCTCCATCATCTCCGGAAGAAGATCCCCCGATGACGAGCTCTGCCGAGAAGGGTCGAGGTCCGAACTACAAGGTAAGGTTTCGGTTAAAACTTATCAGATATAAATTAAGGATTTCTCTTAAAAGAATGACTCTCTTTCTACTTACGGCTCGTTGGAGGGCTGCTCCTTTTGAGTATTTAGTTCGGCCGAGGGGCTCCCCGGCGTCGGGTCCTCTGACGCGGATTCTTTCCCCCGCTTTGGAGCTACGGCTCCCGGGTCGTCAGAGGCGGCCCTTTTCTTCCCCTTTGGAGAGGAGTTGTCGATTCCCCCCTTTGGGATGGCCTCTTTTGAAGAGGCCACGGTTTCCATGTCCGCCCCTTCATTTTCCTCCCGAGGCGCCACCTCCAACATCCTGACTAGCACAGGATCTAGCCTGGTCTCGGGAAGGGGAGCCGGACACCGGATCAGCTTCGCCTTCGTTATCCACTCCTGCGTAAAAAGGGGAAGTATTGTTAAAAAATAAGTCAATTGTACGGATAGAAGGTCCGGGCGCAAGGTCACCTACTTCTGTATCCGGGCGGTTGCAGCTTAAACCAGCATCCTCGGTCAAATCCGGACTCACTCCTTGTGGTCCGAAGGACAGTCTATACATCTCCGTAGGCGTCATGCCCATGAGATTTCGGAGAACTCGCGGCCCCTCTGGGTTGAACTCCCACAAGCGGAGGGGGCGACGTTGGCCGGGCAGTGTCCGGCGAATCAGCATAACTTGCGTCACCTTGACCAGGTTGAGGTCTCCTTTTAGGAGATCCTTTATGCGGCCCTGCAACAGAGGAACGTCTTTGGGCAAGCCCCGATCTAACCCTGTGTTGATCCACGATGTTAAACATGGTGGGGGGCCCGAGCGAAAGGCAGGAGGCGCTACCCAAGTGGTGCCCCGAGGAGAGTGTAGAACCACTCCTGTTGCCATAAGCCGAGCTCCTCTTGAAAAGTGCCCTCGGGCCATGGAGCATCAGTATTCCTTTTTATAACAGCACCTCCGCACTCTACGTGACGCCCCTCGATTATCTTCGGTTCTACCTTGAAGGTCTTGAGCCATAATCCGAAGTGAGGAGTGATATGGAGAAACGCTTCACACGCAACAATGAAGGAGGAGATATGGAGGATGGACTCCGGAGCTAGGTCATGGAATTCCAGCCCATAATAAAACATCATCCCCCTTACGAAAGGATCCGTTGGGAAGCCTAATACCCGAAGGAAGTGGGAGACGAATACTACGCTCTCACCAGGCTGAGGGCTTGGGATCGCTTGTCCTTGAGTAGGCAACCTGTGCGGGATCTCGCTAGTCAGGAACCTAGCCTCCCTCAACCTTGATACGTCCTCCTCCGTAACGGAGGAGGGCATCCATTGGCCTTGAAGGCCGGAGCCGGACATTGTCGATGGTCCGGCGCGCCTAGAATCTAAAAGACTAGGGTGTTGGAACTCGAGGCTATGGGCGAGCTTGTTTTGAGAACACAAGAGGGGAGCAAGGTCTCGGTCTCTTTATAAGAGGCAGAATATCAAGAGCCCTCCCGTAACCGTCTTGGACTAGCCTTTAATCAAGGCAGGACGTGCTTAATGGGCACGGTTGGGTTACCCACGTCCGTATTAATGAGAATCCCGTTAAAGGGGGTACACGATCTCTGCTTCGACAAGACGTGCCAAGGAAACCGCCTCGTTGAACGTGCTACGGTGGAACAACAAAAAATAATCCATACAGAAGGCTTGGTCGCAGTGTTATGACGCACTGCGGAATGCGTCAGCAGATTTGATTTGTGTTTGTATTATTCTCTATATGGCAATACGTGGAAACTTGTTTTGCAGAGCCGGACACTATTTTTTGGTGTTTATTATCTTCTTGAAGAATTTGGAGGAGGAACCCGCCTTGCAATGCCGAAGACAATTTGCGCGCCGGACTCGTCGTCATTGAAGCCTGGTTCAGGGGCTACTAAGGGAGTCCTGGATTAGGGGGTGTTCGGATAGCCGAACTATATCTTCAGCCGGGCTCCAGGACTATGAAGATACAAGATTGAAGACTTCGTCCCGTGTCTGGAAGGTTCTTTCCTTGGCATGGAAGGCAAGCTAGGCGTGCGGATATTCAAGATCTCCTACCAATGTAACTGACTCTGTGTAACCCTAACCCTATCCGGTGCCTATATAAACTGGAGGGTTGTAGTCCGTAGGACGAACACATCATAACCAGCATCATACTCATAGGCTAGCTTCTAGGGTTTAGCCTCCTTGATCTCGTGGTAGATCTACTCTTGTACTACCCATATCATCAATATTAATCTAGCAGGAGTAGGGTTTTACCTCCATCGAGAGGGCCCGAACCTGGGTAAAATAAAGTGTCCCTTGTCTCCTATTACCATCCGACCTTGACGCACAGATCGGGACCCCCTACCCGAGATCCGCCGGTTTTGACACCGACATGCCTCCTTATTATGTACAACTATATTTTTTTGCTTTCTCCTAGTTTCCTGACATCATGGTCCCACACCATTGTCAACCTATGTAGTCAATATAAACGAGAGAATTGCACAAGGTGCGGCCGACAGCTGGGACCAAGCAGCTCGAGCAGTATTTGTGTTTTTGAGGTGTGAGCACTGCAGAGTTTTTCTTGGCGATGATTTCGTTGTTGTTCAGAGGAGAGCAAGGTATTAACTGGGTGGGTTGTGACCCATCTAGGCCAGGCCAGATATCCAGCCCAGATACTAATTTTTTTAAGATGAAAATGGCTAGCCCAGCTATACGTCTTTTTGAGGAATACCCAGGCAAGGTCAACTTGTTATTCTCCGCCCCATTGGGCTGCAAATCTTTCCTAGGAGAGATGCATTAGGCTTAACAGGAAAATGAGCTTTAAAAAATAATAAATGGGATGTAATTATAAAAACTGGGCAGTAACTATAAAAAAATACACCAAACACGAAATTAGTTTATAAAATATTATTCATGGATTTTGAAAATCTTAAATTTTCATTGTTGCGCGCGCAATGTTTCGTTGGATTTTTACGTAATACAAATTTATATTTAATCTGACTAGAAATTTCGGGATAAAAATATTTCGGAGCCCATCAAAATGTGGGAAATTTTATTGAATTGTGTCTTCAATGGTTGGTTGAAATTATTAATCATTGTCCTAGCTAGAAAATGGGTTGTACTTTTAACAAACTGTAAATGGGTTGTTGTAAATTCCATTAGAATTCCAAAATGGGATGTACATTCTTACAAAACGCAAATGGGCTATAAGTTCTCTGCCACACACTTGTGGGCCTACTAAGTGACGCGTCCCCTAAAAAAATAAGTTGACGCGTATGCAAGGCTTTGCCAACTTATTATAGTCAACACACGGTTCTATCAGCAGTGGCCGTTGGATGTCTATCCAACGGATGTCGTGCTTCTTCTTTAATCTCGGATATTCTTAGCTTCGGCCGCCCAAAAAATGATTCCTCCCCCTGACATCTAGGGCGCACCGTTTCGGAGGCTGACCTGTGGGCCTACTGAGTTGGAGCGTACCAAGGGCTTTGTCAACTTAGTCAATAATAAACGTTTCTAGCTTCAGTGACCGTACGATGTCCATCCAACGGCCGTAGTGCTTCTTCAACCTCTCGTCTTCTTGGTCCAGCCGCCCAAAGCAGCGTCGGTCGTGCCGCATGCTCCTGCCTCCCATGGCTGGCTGTGCTGCCGCGGAGGCCTCACCGCCCCCATACTACTCCCACCGCTGGCCAAGCCATCCCTCCACTCACCCACACCCCCTGTTATTCTACGGCGACGACAGCCTCACACCGTAGTTGAACCAGTGAACCCTCGTACTCCTCTCCACGCGGGCTTCCACTGCTGCATCTTCCCCGGCTCCGCGTCGTCCCCTTCCTAGGCCTCGCCGTCGTCCAGACCACCGCCCTGGTGCTCTCGGCGCGGCGTGGTCAACATGGTCAACGCCCGACTTTCATCGGAAGAGTACTGTACGTGGAGAGGCTGACAGCTGGGTCTAGGCGGCCGCAAGGAAGTGCCTCCTTATTACGCGCAAAATAATTATTCCTCCACCTTACAGCAGGGACCCACCGGACGGGCCACCTTATTTCGCAAAAAAAAACATTTCCCCCCTGACTGCTCGGACCCACCGGACAGGCCAACGTATTTCATGAAAAAACGTTCCCCCCACTGTCAGCTCAGACCTACTGGAAGTGCCTCCTTATTACGCACAAAAAAATGAATACTCCCCCTGCTAGCTGGGACCCACCATGGTGGGAGGCTGACTTGTGGGCCTACTAAGTTGACTGGGATGGGGGCCTTTGTCAACTTTAGTCAATATGAACGATTCTAGCTCCAGTGACCGTACGATGTCCATCCAACGGCCGTAGTGCTTCTTCAACCTCTGGTCTTCTTGCTCCAGCCGCCCAAAGCAACACCGGTCGTGCCGCATGCTCCTGCCTCCCGTGGCCGGTGTGCTGCCGCGGAGGCCTCACCGCCCCTACTATTCCAACCGCTGGCCAGGCCCTGCGGCGAAGGCAGCCTCACACCACAGCCGAACCAGTGAACCCTCGTACTCCTCTCCGCGCGGGCTTCCACTGCCGCGTCTTCCCCGGCTCCCCGTCGTCCCCTTCCTAGGCCTCGCCGTCCACCGCCCTGGTGCTCTCGGCGCGGAATGGTCAACATGGTCAAGGAACGACTTCCATCGGACGTGGACTGTACGTGGAGAGGCTGACAGCTGGGTCCACGGCCGCAGCAAGGAAGTGCCTCCTTATTACGTGCAAAATAATTATTCCTGCACCTGACAGTGGGGACCCACCGGACGGGCCACCGTATTTTGCGAAAAAAACATTTCCCTCCTGACTGCTGGGACCCACCAGCTACACCTTCGCATGCAAGGAAGTGCGTCTGGGCAAAAAACAAAACGATTCGCCCCCCTGACTGCTGGGACCCACCAGCTACATCTTCGCACGCAACGAAGTGCCTGACAGTCGGGACCCACCTGGTCGAAGTGTACGTAGCGTTGTCATTCTGGTCGCGAACGTATACGTACATATACACTGGTCGATGTAGAGGCACGCACGTGTCATCGTAGAGGCGCGCACGTAGCATGTACACGTACGTACAGCGGTCAGGGTGCAAGAAAGAAAATACGGCCACGTATGTGTATATACGAGCGGGGTCTCGAACGCCTACTCGCGCATATGTACGGCGAGGGCTCGTGTACATGGCTGGGTCGGAACGGAGAAATAGCATTGTCGTCGTGTTCATGGGGAGGCAACGGAATGCATCGTATTCATCGGGAGGGCTTGGACGGAACAGGCGATGGAAACGAGGCATGGCATATCGCGGAACGGAGGAAACGGCCTTGTGTTCGACCGGCCACGTTCAAAACGGGATCCTGTTCATCGGGAGGGGTCTGGTGTACCGCAAAATGGAGGAAACGGACCTCCTACAGTCAAAACGGGGTTCCTGTTGATCGGGAGGGGTGTGGCGTACCACAAAACGGACGAAACGGACTTGTGTTGGAGTGCTACAGTCGAAACGGGGGTCCTATTCATCGAGAGGGGAGTGGCGTACCGCAAAACGGGACTCCACGGGATACTATTCATCTCCACCGTCGACCTCCTCCAGCCTCCACGAGCTACTGTTCATCCACCGTCGACCTCCTCCAGCCTCCACCTACGACTGTTCATCCACGGGCTCCTGTTCATCCAGCCTCCACCGCGCGCTACTCCACCGGCTACTGTTCAACCAGCCCTCTCCACGGGCTCCTGTTCAACCACCCCCACGGGCTACTGTTCATCCTGCCCTCCACCGTCTACTGTTCATCCTGCCCTCCACGGGGTTGTCCTGTTCATCCAGCCCTCCACGGGGTCCTGTTCATCCAGCCCTAACTGGCTCGATCGATCGGGGTCCTGTTCATCCAGAGGCAACACCACGGGGTCCTGTTCATCCACCCCCATCGGGAACTGTTCATCCAACCCCCCCCCCCCAACGCTCACTGTTCATCCAGAGGCAGGATCGATCGGCTTCAGTTAGCAGCAGTAGCGAAGAATCGCTCGATCGGGTTCAGTTAACAGCCATCAATCGATCGCTTGGGTTCAGCAACGCGTAACCTGCAGTGCAATCGCTCGGGTTCAGTTAGAGCCCAACGCCTCGCTCGGGTTCAGTTAGAGCCAACGCCTCGCACACATGCGCGTACGTGTACGAGAGAAACGTGCATCGCTCGGCCCCCGACCTCCCACCGTAACCGGGAACTCCCCGAATTTTTCCTCGCCCTTGCTTCTACCACGGTTTTTTACGTCATGGACGGCCCAAAGAATGTCATGCAGCTGCGTCTCCGGCCCGCCCAGGACAAAAAGCCCATTTTCTGTCACGATTTTTTGTCATAGAAGTAGGAGCCCGCCACATCTATGATGATACCGGGTTTTGTCACAATTATCGTCATAGAAGTGTCATATGTATGACAGAAAAAATTTCGTTCGGCCCAAAATGTCACGGATGTGTCTTTTTTTGTAGTGGTGGTCTATGGATCTGGATGTATTTTTATTTTTGATGTTCTTTATACTACTCTGACAGTTGATGAATAGATTGAAAGTTTTTCTCGGAAAAAAAGCTGCAAGTTCCTCACAAAAAAGAGAAAAAAGAGATGAGCTGCCAACTCATGTGCTAAACAAATAAAGAAACGCTACAAAGGTGTCAAGATAAAACCAATTAAATTTTATTTTAATAATCTTCTACTACATATTCTTAACTATGATTGTATACTCCGTGAAATTATGGACACTCATTTTCTCGTACTTATTAGGTTCGGCGTCTTGGTTGAGGCTTTGTGCCGGCGGTGATGTCCCTCAGTAGTAATAATGTCTCTCACGTTCCATCCATGTCCCAATGTTGAGTCTAGCGTCATCGGAGTGCATATGGAGGTGTTTCTCAATCGGATCTCGCGGGATTCGGTTAGTGCTGGTTTCGGTGGATATGTTTGGATCCGGTCTTCGTTCGTCTTCGTTTGGGGTGTTTACAGGTTTGATCCTTCTACAACTTTCTTCATCGGCGATGATTACTGCTCTGGTGCATTGGTCCCATGATGATTTAGCACGACGACTTTCCGACTGTCTACTACAACAAGGTTTGTCCAGCTTCGATGAGGAAGGGGCGATGAGGGCGGCGCGCCTTCGGCTCGCTCCAGTGCTTGTAGGCCTCGCTAGGTTGTCTACGGATCTGGATGTATTTTTATTTTTGATGTCCTTTGTACAACTTTGACAGTTGATGAATAGACTGAAAGTTTTTATCGATAAAAAATAAGCTGCCAGTTCCTCACCAAAACAAGAAAAAGGAGATGAGATGCCAGCAGAATGAAGAAACGCTACAAAGGTGTCAGGATAAAAGAACTTCAATTTTTTTAATAATCTACTACTACATTCTCTTAACTGTGATTGTATACTCTGTGAAATTATGAACACTCATTTTCTCGTACTTATTAGGTTCAGCGTCTTGGTTGAGGCTTCGTGTCGGTGGTGATGTAATAATGTCTCTCACGTTCCATCCTTGTCCCAACGTTGAGTCTAACGTCATCAGAGTGCATATGGAGGTGTGTCTCAATCGAATCTCGCGGGATTCGATCAGTGCTGGTTTTCGGTGGATATGTTTGGGTCCGGTCTTCGTTCGTCTTCGTTTTGGTGTTTACAGTTTTGATCCTTCTACATCTTTCTTCATCGGCGATGATTACTACTCGGGTGCGCTGGTCCCATGATGACTTAGCACGACGACTTTCCGACAGTCTACTACAACAAGGTTTCTCCGGCTTCGATGAGGAAGGGGCGATGAGGGCGGCGCGCCTTCGGCTCACTCCAGCGCTTGTAGTCGTCGCTAGGTGGTCTAGGGATCTGGATGTATTTTTTATTTTTGATGTTCTTTGTACTACTTTGACAGTTGATGAAAAGACTGAATGTTTTTATCGAAAAACAATAAGCTGCCAGTTCCTCACCAAAAAAGAAAAAAGAGATGAGTTGCCAGCTCATCAGCTACACAAATGAACAAACGCTACAAAGGTGTAAGGATAAAAGCAATTATTTTTTTAATAATCTTCTACTACATTCTCTTAACTATGATTGTCTAATGTGTGAAATTATGAACACTCATTTTCTCGTACTTATTAGGTTCAGCGTCTTGGTTGAGGCTTCATGTCGGCAGTGATGTCCATCAGTAAGAATAATGTCTCTCACGTTTCATCCCTGTCCCAACATTGAGTCTAGCGTCATCGGAGTGCATATGGAGGTGTGTCTCAATCGGATCTCAGGGGATTCGGTCAGTGCTGGTTTTCGGTGGATATGTTTGGATCCGGTCTTCGTTCATCTTCGTTTGTGTGTTTACAGTTTTGATCCTTCTAAAACTTTCTTCATCGGCGATGATTACTGCTCTGGTGCGCTGGTCCCATGATGACTTAGCACGACGACTTTCTGACTGTCTACTACAACAAGGGTTGTCCGGTTTCAATGAGGAACGAGGGATGAGGGCGGCGTGCCTTTGGCTCGCTCCAGCGCTTGTAGTCGTCGCAAGTTGGTCTACGGATATGGATGTATTTTTATTTGTTATATTCTTTATACTACTTTGACAGTTGATGAATAGATTGAAAGTTTTTATCAAAAAAAAGAGCTACCAGTTCCTCACTAAAAAAGAAAAAAGAGATGAGCTTCCAGCTCATCTGCTACACAAATGAAGAAACGCTACAAAGGTGTCAGGATAAAAGGATCTAATTTTTTTAATAATCTTATACTACATTCTCTTAACTGTGATTGTATACTCCGTGAAATTATGAACACTCATTTTCTCGTACTTACTAGGTTCAGCGTCTTGGTTGAGGCTTCATGTCGGCGGTGATGTCCCTCAGTAGGAATAATGTCTCTCACATTCCATCCATGTCCCAACGTTGAATCTAGCGTCCTCGGAGTGCATATGGAGGTGTGTCTCAATCGGATCTCGCGGGATTCGGTCAGTGTTGGTTTTCGGTGGATACGTTTGGATCCGGTCATTGTTCGTTTTCGTTTGGGTGTTTACAGGTTTGATCCTTCTACAAATTTCTTCATCGGCGATGATTACTGCTCTGGTGCGCTGGTCCCATGATGACTTAGCACGACGACTTTTTGACTGTCTACTACAACAAGGTTTGTCCAGCTTTGATGAGGAAGGGGCGATGAGGGCGGCGCGCCTTCAGCTCGCTCCAACTCTTGTAGTCGTCGCTAGGTGGTCTACGGATCTGGATGTATTTTTTTATATTTGATGTTCTTTATACTACTTTTATAGTTGATGAATAGATTGAAAGTTTTTATTGAAAAAAATAAGCTGCCAGTTCCTCACCAAAAAAAGAAAAAAGAGATGAGCTGCTAGCAGAATGAAGAAATACTACAAAGGTGTCAGGATAAAAGCACTTCAATTTTTTTAATAATATTCTACTACATTCTCTTAACTGTGATTGTATACTCTGTGAAATTATGAACACTCATATTCTCATACTTATTTGGTTCAGCGTATTGGTTGAGGCTTCGCGTCGGCAGTGATTAAATAATGTATCTCACATTCCTTCCCTATCTCAACGTTGAGTCTAGCGTCATTGGAGTGCATATGGATGTGTGTCTCAATCGGATCTCGCAAGATTCGTTCAGTGCTGGTTTTGTTCAGTGCTGGTTTTCGATGGATATGTTTGGATCCGGTCTTCATTCGTCTTCGTTTGGGTGTTTACAGTTTTGATCCTTCTAAGACTTTCTTCATCAGCGATGATTACTGCTCTGGTGCGCTGGTCCCATGATGACTTAGCACGACGACTTTCCGACTGTCTACTACAACAAGGTTTGTCCGGCTCCGATGAGGAACCGGCGATCAGGGCGGCGCGCCTTCGGCTTGCTCCAGCTCTTATAGTCGTTGCTAGGTGGTCTATGGATCTGGATGTATTTTTATTTTTGATGTTCTTTGCACTACTTTGACAGTTGATGAACTGTTTGAAAGTTCTTATCGGAAAAAATAAGCTGCCAGTTCCTCACAAAAAAAGAAAAAAGAGATGAGCGGCCAGCTCATCTGCTACACAAATGAAGAAACGCTACAAAGGTGTCAGGATAAAAGCACTTAATTTTTTTAATAATCTTCTAACTACATTCTCTTAACTGTGAAAGTATACTATGTGAAATTATGAACACTCATTTTCTCGTACTTATTAGGTTCAGCGTCTTGGTTGAGGCTTCATTTCGGCGGTGATGTCCCTCAGTAAGAATAATGTCTCTCACGCTCCATCGATGTCCCAACGTTGAGTCTAGCGTCATTGGAGTGCATATGGAGGTGTATCTCAATCGGATCTCGCGGGATTCGGTCAGTGCTAGTTTTCGGTGGATATGTTTGGATCCGGTCTTCGTTCGTCTTCGTTTGGGTGTTTACAGGTTTGATCCTTCCACAACTTTCTTCATCGGCGATGATTACTGCTCTGGTGCGCTGGTCCCATGATGATTTAACATGACGACTTTCTGACTATCGACTACAGCAAGCTTTGTCCGGCTTCGATGAGGGACGGGCGATGAGGGCGGCGTGCCTTCGGCTCGCTCCAGCGCTTGTAGTCGTCGCTAGATGGTCTACGGATCTAGATGTATTTTTATTTTTGATGTTTTTGTACTACTTTGACAGCTGATGAATAGATTGAAAAATTTTATCAAAAAAAATAAGCTGCCAGTTTGTGACGCCCGGGTAACTAAGCTACAGTAACCTCTATTAATGATGCCACATCACCTCGATTACTGTTGCTAAGTTCACGTTAGTTCGAAAACCGATTCAAATTCATAATTCAGAATCAAGCAAAAAATAAAAGTTTTCAAATGTCAAAAATTAGATGTTCTAAAGTTGACAAATAATTCCTAAGTAATTATGGTGGTGAAACCACATTTTTATAATATGAATAGATGCACTAAGTGAAATAAAACAGTAGCAAAACAATTAATTAAATGTCCTTTTGCAGTTAATAAAATGTTAAGATATTTTATTTAGTTGCCCAAAATTAATGGGGCAGTAGCATAACTTTAATACTAAATGAGGACTTCCTATTATACTTTATAAAACTATAGTAAATAGAAAATAAAATAAAACCCTAAAGAAAATAAACAAAAACAAAAGAAGGAAACTTCCCCCTCCACTAGGCCATGGCCCAGCTGGCCTCTGGGCCTAGTAGGCCGGCCCAACCAGCGCCTCCCTTACCCCCCCCCCCCCCCCTCACACCCCCGAACCCTAACCCACTCGCTCCCGCTCCCGCTCCCCCCCCCCCCCCCCCCCGTCCTCCTACCCACCCCCCGAATGGATCTGGATCGGGGCAACCGCACCCACGGCCATCTCAGCCGCCGCTCCACTAAGGCCGCCGCCAGCCGGCGCCGGCGCTAACCCCTCCCGGACTCCTCCGCGCCCCTCCTCTTCCTCGCGCGGCACCTGCCCGAAGCCGCGGCCTCGCCTCGTCCTCGACCAGACACCGTTCGTCGCCGCCCGGAGCCCGCTTCCTCGCCGGATCTCCTCCTCCCCTGCGTCACGTCGTCCCCGACGTCCTCCCCGCGCCCCACTGCCCTTTCCCTACGGCCCCCGTGAGCCTCCGCCTCCCCCTCTCCTCGTCCAGCCTCCCTCGCGCACGCATTCGCGGCCTCGTGCCGTGCACGCGCGCACCCGCGCTGCCCCGCACGCGTGTGCCTGTTGCCGCGCTCACGAGCCCCTGGCCGCGCCCACCGCCGCCCCGTCGCTGCACACCCTGGCCACAGTCCGCGCCCAGACCTGCCCCCGCACCGCTGTCGCCGCGTCCGACTCGTGCGCCATGCCTCGCGCCCCGCCGCGCCTCTTCTCCCCCTCCCCCGCACTCTCTGCTGTGAGCTGCGGCTGCGCTGCCTAGCTACCGCGACATGCCCGCTCCGGCCTGCTGCCCCTTTCGCGCCCTCGCCTCCGTCGCCCCCCTGATTCCCCGCAAGCGCGCCCCCTCCTCTGCACTTGGCCGCGACCCTCCTCCTGCGGCTCCCTCCGCCGCGCCGGAGCCCCAGCGGTAGCCGTTGGTTGTGCCTGGACCACGGCTCGCCGCGCCTCCCCCTGTTGTCCGTGAGCGAGGCCAGCGATCGGGCGCCTGCTGTGCCCGCTCGTGCAGTGCCTCCTGCCCACACCCGCTAAGGCCGAGTGGCCCTATGACAAAGAGGACCCACCCCCAAAATGTAAAAAAACGATTTAAAAAAAGAGAATAATAAATAAAATTAAATACTAAATAATCAATTAATTAACTAAATAATTAACTTAATTAATTTTGTTTAAATTAACTAATTAAGATTAATTAATCTAATAACTAATCTCTACTCCTAATGGACGACTTGGTGAATAGTCGTCTGGTCAATTTTCGCTGGGTTTTTTCCGTCATACTCCCATCGCCGGGTTTTTTTCGTCATCGCACACCGATTTATTTTCGTCATCGTATCAAAAACCCTGGGATCGATCCCTCGTTTCGATCTCCGCCGCCGCCGTCCATCACTCCTCCCTCTCCCTCGACCTCCCTTGTCTAGGGTTCCCCGCCACCACTGCGGCAGCCGCCGCCGAATCCTAGGTTGCCGCACACCGTCGCCGCCGCCGCGAATCACCAGAGACGCTGCACGCCGCCGCCGCGGATCCCCAGGGATGCCATCGCCACCGCCGCGGATCCCCAACGGCGTGGTCGCGTTGTACTAGACAAAGTGTGGTCGCCGCCGTCCTCTCCTTGTCTGACCTTGACCTCATCCCTTCGACTCCGGTGACTCCTCTATGGCCCGGGCGGCCCTGGCCGACGCCGTCACAGCCAACGCCGGCCTCACCTCTGCGGCCTCACGCACTGCCGCCGCCGAGGAGCCGGCCTGATAGGTTTGAACCATCCCTTGATCCCTTGAGTCTTCTGCATCCCTTGATGGATCGATTCCTTGTCTTCTCCATCTATCAATCCCTCGCATCCTTGCATGCTACGAAGAGAATGGTTCCCTTTCTACAGGCATCTTTCTCTCCCCGTCTCCCTGTTTTAGTTTGATCGGATGCCTATTTAGGTTCAGTTTGCAGCATGTTGATCTGATGCTTGTCCGTGCTTGTTGCACCTGCAGCAGAAGCAGGCACTTTGGTTTTGCGGTTCCAAAACTACACAAAAGTTGGGGAGAATGTGCACCATCAATTGTCGGTGAAGAGTATACTGCATCACAATTTAGGTTCTTCTGTTGTTTCTTGTATATTAGGTGTATGTCTCAACTTTTACAGATCACTGGTCGCTAAACTAGGAACCAAGTTCCCCTGGTTAGTATCCATCAGTTCTTTCTACTTTCCGATGTACCATCATTGTTTTTTCTTGCATGGTTTCGCAGAAACATACACAAGAGAAGGAGGAAGCATAAAGTACGAGACAAGGATCCGAGTAATGGAGCAGCAAATTTACTCATCAATTTGATCTTGATCTCAATGGTTGGCCCTTCTTTTATTTATCCGATAAAAAAATATATTTCTAATTTTCCAGTCAAGTGAATCGTTTAATGTCACTGGATTCATTTTTAGGAGCTGGATGCCCTGAATGATCACCTACATGGCAGGGGCTTCTCTCTAAACTGAGCTTTAGAATGTGTCACAACTAAAGTCAAGGAATTTTGCTGTCGAATAAATTTTGGTAACTAGCTTTTTCATGTTGACCTTTATCTGCAATGTGATTGGTGTGGACAAAAACATGTGGTGTTCCCTTATAGGATTTACTTTATCTTACTATATGTTGCACACATAATGGAACTGGTAAGTATAGTTTTAGTATATTAAAACCAGCCAGTTCATTCCTTTTTTTATATGAATTTTATATTTATAAAGTAGACTTACAATGTGTCATATTTGACGCCAATGATGTGGTGATTTCATGTTATATGATCTCCAATACTCCATTTATGGTTTGCTTGACTGGAAAAAGAGAATTGACCGGATAGTTAATCAGCTCAGTTGTTGATTTGATCGGATATGTAACTTTACATTTAAAAAGAGAACTACGTCCTTATGCAAAACAGACATCACATTTCTACATTTTTACATAAACACTTTATTGTGTAAATGAGTTGTGACATGTTGGTAGATGCGGTTCACCAAATCGGTGGATTCACTAAACAATTCTCATGTTAAACTTATGGGGTAACATGGTTGTGGCATGCCCAAAAGAAGTGGAAGTAGCCATGTCGAATAAGCAGAAGAAGTAGCTGTAGAGGATGAAGATTGCAGAGTTTAAGCAGATATGCAACAAGCCTCACATTGTTGAGTTGATCTTTCTTTTAAACCAGTGCCTAAAATCGACGTGAATGTCTGTGGTATGATTACATGATTGCGCTTTTCATCTCACATGCATGTTGTTGTTTGTTTCCCTTGGTAGGTCTGGCATGTTACTGCCGTTGATCCCAAGTTGTTCGTATATCTCAAGTCAGCGGAAATACTGTGCCTGTTCCAAGAAACTGGTCCCAGAAACAAAAGTTCTTGCAGGTTTATGAGTTTTGAACCATCTATTTTTTAGTGTGTTAACCATGTATTGGGAATTTAATAACTCAGTAAGATGGTATGCAGAAGATGGTTGTATTAGTGCTGGTGTGGGCCGCCTTGTGGTGGGTTTGGTCGCACCCTTCATTAGCACTTTTCCCAGTCCATTTGCAAAATCCGAATCCAGCATTTCTGAACGTGGTGATTTTTTATCTGAATCAAGGTGTAGCTGTCTTAATCTTGTACATGTTCTCTGAATCATGTGGTATTTCTAAGTGCTCTGCATGTTTTGTGGTGCATAGGGGAAGCGGAGGCGACGACAGGCAACTGTTCTCTTTACATCTGTCATGGTCCAAAGGCTAGGTAGAAGTAGATTTTGCACTCGTATTTGGCAGCATGGAGATGAATTCGGAGAGAGATGTTGCTGGGAGTTGTACCGATCATTTTTCTGTCCTCCCTATGTTATGCCTTTGCATTGATGTGTAATTTTTTTGAGTGGGGGATAGTGTAGCGAACACGAACAGAAAAATTGGTAGAAGTTGAGGAGAACAATCTGAGTGAGCAACATTAGTTGAGCATTAAGATGTAGCTTTTCTGGTGCCTTTAGGTATTTTAGACAAGCATCATACTCTGCCCGCACCACGTAAGGGAAACCAAAAAGGAATTAAAAAATTTGGGCTTCTTCGTAATTTTCCATTTGGTTCTAAGCTTTTCTAAATGGCAAAAACATTTCACATAAATTAGTAAATAACCTTGCTGCAAACTAGAGTTGGTTTACAATGAAGTTGGCAAGTACATGTTCTTGTTGACTAAATATTTTTCAAAAATATGGAGTATGAAGATAATTTGTTCTTTCTTTTCTCTGTTCACAATGGGATAACAATATTTGTTATATTTCACAGTGTTACACAATTTATCATAGGGAGGACAGACTAATCTAATGATGTACAACAACTTTGATGTGTTGAGGATCATGGTGGTCTATGGATTCCGCACCTGGTAGTAGGCTGAGAAAGGTACATTGTTTCTGTAACACAATGATGTTCAAATCAACCGTCCACTACGTGAGATTTAGAAGGTATTCTGATTAGTGTTTGTTGATAACTGTAAATTCCATTTGTGTGAGTTTCATATTTATTATCCCGGTCGACGTACTAATCCATTCTTCTATGATGGGCAGTTGGTATTGACGGCGGATGCATCCATGTGCAAATCTCCTAGCATTGAGCGGACGGATCCAAGGGAATTGGGGCGGGCAGCCAGCTGGCAGTGCACGCATGGGCGATCACGATGCAACAAAGTTCTGGGGATTAAGCTGGGAGCGGACGGACGTGGCCCAAGGGAGAACATGGGTGGGGAGCGTGCAGACCGTCGACTAAAGAGAACAACACTGGGTTTGTTAATTACTCAACAAATCAGAGATCGATCTCTTTTTTTAGATGCAAATATTTTTCAATTTAATATGTCCACACCCGTTACTACGTGACATATTTAGATGCACTAGGTTTCGCATTAAAAAATATGCTTACTGTTTCTTCCTTCAGTTTTGGTGCACTTTCTGGTAGCAAGATGTGCAAGAAAGCTATTTCATTCTGGAGACATAAGTCATCAACTTTCTCATAGAGTCGTACATAAACTGTTCTTTTTTTTAGAATGATGAACTACCCCCATGTGAGTTTCTTGATCTTTCATTCCTGATTTCACACTATTTTATTTTCTTACATGTATTAATCGTCGGCTGTAGCTAGCTTAGTTTGCGAGCATTTCGTTGTTGTATTGTTTTTCTCTTAGGCATGAAGCTTTGGCCGTACCTAGCTCGGTTTGGAATTGTAACATCTTGCAGTGCAATTCCTCGAATCAAATTTGTTTTATGAAATATGTTCTTTCACTGGCATTCAGGTAAAACAAACAACAAAACATGTATTCGAACCTTTCTAACAACCCGTACAATAGTGTAGTGGCCTCATGGTCTCACTAAACCCCTTCTTGCAGACGCCTCTCTTCTAATTATATTTTTATTTTTGTGCACAGTTGAAATTGAGATGAAGATCTATCTAATGCTTGTTGTATTTGTCAAAGGCGGAGCGAAGTCGGAGACGAAGCCTCTTGATATATGTTTAGTGGTGGGTATTTATATTTTCAAATAGCCAGCACATCGCCGGCAAGGGGGGAATGAAGGCGAGAGGGGATTGAGGACAAATATTCATCGAGCTACAGTACATGCATATATGACTCGCTTTTTTGTTTTTTATAAGGTGTCCTCATTTTGTTGCTTCTGCTTAGGTTTGGATATTTTCCTTCAACCACAAGGCCCATCCAGTTGCGAGCTACGACGAATTTGTTAGAGTTGGAGGAGAAAACATTGCATATCAGAGCTACGTTGATTGTAGCGAGGCAACCATTAATTGGGTATGCTCACATGAGGGAGGGGAGAGTAGAGGAACATTAACATTTTCATGCTTTCGATGAAAATATCAATTCATAGTTTCTCTGTACGTGGCAACACACGAGCGGTACTGGTGGGCTCACGATGGAAGTAGCACTGGCAGAATCAGTAGGCACTCTATGGGAAGGCGGTTGTCACCCTTGTCCTTCGGTCTCCAAAAGGATTTGCTAATAACAACATAATAATTAGTACCACCAGTAACCCTTCTATTTACCCACCTTCAGTATAATTGTAAATGGCATTTGGTTGTTCATGTATGCTCAGGATTTATGGGTTGTCAATAGCCTCATCTGAATGCTTGATGTACTTATATTTCTTTCTTTTCAATGCCCATTTCACCTGAGTAGGTGATGAGGGAAAGAACATGTCCTGTTGAAAGTCAGTGCATCAAGGATGGGAAGTTCTGAGAATTGCAAGAGGTGATTGAGGATGGTTAGTTATTGTGGCTCATCATATAGTGGTGGAAGATGAGTACAAGCATATAAGCTTATTAAAAATTTACAGTTCCTGACTGCACGAGACATTTTTTTAGCTGAACTTCTTATCTGACTAATAATCATACAACGTAAAGTAACCTTTGACCATCCTTCTGAATTATACTACAAGTCTGGAAGGCGATATTTTGTTGAGCATGTTGACACAAGTTGTACCTTGCGAGGCACAAGCCTTTTCTCCTTGGCCTCATGGAGCTAAATTATGAGCATTACCTAACGAGACACAATCAGAGCATCCCCATACTCTAGCTAATTAAAGTTCGTTCTTCTATTTCACACAAATCAATTGTGTCTGCCCCAGATCGTTTGGCATTAGATGATTGTAAGGATTTTAAGTGACTTTAATAAGTTCATCTTCCGGAATGAATCTATCAGTTCACCACACACATGTACTCTTGTACTAAAAACAGAACAATCAAAAAGTATACACGTCAGAGCCGCAGAGGGGCACCTAGCTAGACAGGGGATTACAGAATATTCAAAATAAGTTTGCAACCGGGATGAATCGAGATGTACGCACGTGCCATGAGATAGGGTGGAGAAGATCGACGAAAGAGAACTGTTGGACATGGTGGAGGGGCTGCAGTAGTCCATCTACTTGCCGGCGCTGTCGAAGATGAGGACGCCAAGGTCCGCCTCGCAGAGCATGGCGAGCTAATGCACCTTCTTCAGCAGCCCGGCTCTGCTATTGCCGAATGTGGACTGCCTGGAGACGTTATTGGACCGCCCCAACAGCTACGTGGCCGGCGTGACTAGCGGCCGAATCCTGCTGCTCATCGCGGCAGATGTGCGGTCCGGCTGCTCACCGGAGAAGACCCTCCCTCTAGCTACATCGCCAGCACAAAAAATAACGGCGATGCCTTCTGCACCTCCCGGCCGGCGGCCGAATCCGGCTGCTCACCGGGCCAGATTTGCAGTCCCGCTGCTCACCGGAGATATCGCGGTGGAGGGGATGGGGTGCGGCGGGAAGTGGAGGGGGCGGGAGGCGGTATGGACCATGGAGGGGAGACAACAGATCCAAGCCATGGCGGTGATATATAGTTGCAGCGTCGCTGCAGCGCCATGGCCGGGAGAGACGGCTGCGGCGACATGTGCGGTGGAGAGTGAAATGTGAGTGAGTGCGGCGGAGAGAGATGTGAGTGTGCCGTGCAGTGAGCGAGTGAGAGCCGTCTTGACTTCTTTCATTTTTTATTTAGGTAATTTCTTTTTAAGAGGAGAAGCATGCTGCATTGCATTTGCTCAGAAAAACATGAATTTTTTAAAGTAAATAATCAGGAGACCACAAGAATGTACAATATATCTTATACATGGGATATACAACTAAAGGTTTTTCATACTTATAAATTTAGTTTAGAATATCACACAAATAAACACATTTTTAAGAGAAGAAACTGAATATACTTTAACTGTTCCAACATCATCTTCTTAAAATGGGAAAAAATGAGGTGTCTTAAACTTGCCATGCAAACGGTTTGGTTTTTATGTTGGACTGCTTGTGGTTGTTGAAATGTGTCGGACGATTTCTCTATGTATATATAAATAACTTAAAAGGATTCAAGAAATTGCGGATAAATGACTACTTTTTATATAAAGGGGAAATCGGATGTTTGCTCCTAGAGAAACGGAACACACTTTTTTATAATGAAAAATACCACTTACCTAAATAGTAGAGATTCCCGAGAATAATCATCAACAAGTGATTTAAAGCGAGCCTACAATTTATTAAAATTGGCATGGCATTCGCTCTATTATGAAGCACCCTGCATCTCAATCGGTTAAAAACGGACACCGCTCATTTCTAGCAGCTCACCAGTGAATATATATATATATATATATATATATAATACATCATTTTTTAAATAAAATATAATACTCCCTCCGTCCCAAAATAAGTGACTCAAAAGTGACCCAACTTTATACTAAAGTTAGTACAAAGTTGGGTCAGTTTTGAGTCACTTATTTTGGGACGGAGGGAGTATTTGTTTATATTTTTCCACCTTGGTAGGTAAAAATTGATGGATTTGGATGCTGCTTCGAAAATGTCGACTGGCATAGACATTGATGTAGTGATGATGGACCGGGCTGAAAACTCAACGAGCTTTACACAACCAGAAGAGGTGCATGCAAATAATTGTTTTTCTTGGTTTATATGATGCACATGATATAATACTCAAAAGGCACATGTCTATATATTTTTTATTTTGTAGAATATGAGATAGATGGAGATGGATTCTGTCAAATGCCCGTGGCAACGCACGGGCATTGTACTAGTTAACCTAATTAACAATTGTTAATTAATTAGACAGTCAATGACATGCGGGACCCACACATCAGTTTGACCAGTCAACCCCTCTGTCGACTGCTGACGTCATGATGATGTCAGCAAACACTATTCTGGATAATTTGAATTAAATAAATTCTAAAAATGATTTAAAACTTTAAAAAATCATATAAAATAAATTGTAGCTCAGATGGAAATACTTTCTACATGAAAGTTGCTCAGAACGACGAGACGAATCCGGATACGCATCCCGTTCGTCCGCCACGCGTACCTAGCATAGCAAACCTGCAACCTTCCTCCTCCGGTTCATTTGTCCGAAAACGTGAAACACCGGGGATACTTTCCCGGATGTTTCCCCCCTTCGCCGGAATTACCTATCCCTGCGTTAGATCACCTCTAGCACCGTGTCTTGCCATGTTATGCTTTGTGATGCTTTGATTGCTATGTTATTTATTCTGTTCCCCTCCGTTACTTCTTTCCGGTAGACCCCGAGACCGCTGTCGGTACCCCTGTGATCGACTACATCGACGACGACCCCTCCTTGTGTGAGCAACCAGGCAAGCCTCCCCTTGATCACCAGATATCACCTATTCCTTCTCTATACTGCTTGCATTAGAGTAGTGTAGCATGTTACTGCTTTCGGTTAATCCTATTCTGATGCATAGACTGTCATTGTTGCTATAGTTGTTACCCTTACCTGCTATCCTACTGCTTAGTATAGGATGCTAGTGTTCCATCAGTGGCCCTACACTCTTGTCCATCTACCATGCTATACTACTAGGCCGTGATCACTTCGGGAGGTGATCACGGGCATATGCTATATACTTTATACTGTTACATTACTTATGATACTCATTGGAGATGGGGGCTGAAGGGGCAGGTGGCTCCACCCTGGTAGAGATGGGCCTGGCTTCCCGATGGCCCCCGATTGTTACTTTGTGGCGGAGCGACAAGGCAGGTTGAGACCACCTGGGAGAGAGGTGGGCATGGCCTTGGTCGGCGTTCGCAGATACTTAACACGCTTAACGAGTTCTTGGTATTTGATCTGAGTCTGGCCACTGGCCTATACGCACTAACCAACTACGCGGGAACAATTATGGGCACTCGACATCGTAGTATCAGCCGAAGCCTTCGGGATGTCAGCGATTGAGCGGCGCGCGCCGGATTGGACTGGAACGCATGCTAGGCTAGGTATGCTTCCGGCCGCCCTCGCAACGTGCAGGTGTGCAATAGGCGATGGGACCAGACCCCTGCGCCATAGGATTTAGACCGGCGTGCTGACCTCTCTGTTGTGCCTAGGTAGGGCTGCGATGTGTTGATTTTCCGAGGCCAGGCATGACCCAGGAAAGTGTGTCCGGCCAAATGGGATCGAGCATGTTGGGAAATGTGGTGCACCCCTACAGGGAAGTTTATCTATTCGAATAGCCGTGTCCCTCGGTAAAAGGACGACCCGGAGTTGTACCTTGACCTTATGACAACTAGAACCGGATACTTAATAAAACACACCCTTCCAAGTGCTAGATATAACCCGGTGATCGCTCTCTAACAGGGCGACGAGGAGGGGATCGCCGGGTAGGATTATGCTATGCGATGCTACTTGGAGGACTTCAATCTACTCTCTTCTACATGCTGCAAGATGGAGGTGGCCAGAAGCGTAATCTTCGACGGGATTAGCTATCCCCCTCTTATTCTGGCATTCTGCAGTTCAGTCCACCGATATGGCCCTTTACACATATACCCATGCATATGTAGTGTAGCTCCTTGCTTGCGAGTACTTTGGATGAGTACTCACGGTTGCTTTTCTCCCTCTTTTCCCCTTTCCCTTCTACCTGGTTGTCGCGACCAGATGCCGGAGCCCAGGCGCTAGACGCCACCGTCGAAGACGACTCCTACTACACGCGGGTGCCTACTACTACGTGCAGGCTGCCGACGACGACCAGGAGTAGTTAGGAGAACCCTAGGTAGGAGGCATGCGCCTCTTTCGATCTGTATCCCAGTTTGTGCTAGCCTTCTTAAGGCAAACTTGTTTAACTTATGTTTGTACTCATATATTGTTGCTTCCGCTGACTCGTCTATGATCGAGCACTTGTATTCGAGCCCTCGAGGCCCCTGGCTTGTATTATGATGCTTGTATGACTTATTTTTTATTTTTAGAGTTGTGTTGTGATATCTTCCCGTGAGTCCCTGATCTTGATCGTACACATTTGCGTGTATGATTAGTGTATGATTGAATCGGGGGCGCCACAAGTTGGTATCAGAGCCGACTACCTGTAGGAATCCCCCTTCCACACTCCTTGGCCGAAGTCGAGTCTAGACGTTGCAAAACTTTTACTAACATGGATGTGTGCCTTATGGGCCCACGTCGCCATTGGGTGGTAGTAGGATCTTTTATTCCTCGACCTATACTCTGGGACTCTGACATCTCTTCTATTCGGGTTAAACGATTTTACTAACTCTGGTTCTAGGTTCTCGATAATATTTTCTCCTGGAGAGCCCCTTCAGTCCAGATGATCGCCAGCTACACCCGAAGGATTCCGAAGATACTCTCCGATGTTCTCTCGAGACTTTGTGTCCGTTGCTTTTGCAATTCCCTACCACCAAAATATCCCTATGGATAAATACATACATCTGTTGTTCTTACTTTTGTTCCCAGATGATCTTGTTATTACAAGATACCCTGAAATTCTCTCTATTGATCCGAGAATACTTTGTGCCTACTGCCTTGCAGTTCTTGCCACATGAATACCCCCTACGGATAATTACTCGCACTTACCGAGTATCCGCCCATCCCTAGTTGTTTGTGTGTTTCACTAAGTTCTTCAAAATAATATTCGATCTTCCGAAAATCCTTAGCAGCTTATTGCTTTTGAAATTCTTGCTTGCTTGCATTTTGGTTAATCCCATAAGTATAGTAATCCTATTGGCATCCCTTGTCACTATCATTCTTGAGTCCATTGATTCAATAAGTTGTGAATGTTCACAATCATCAGTCGAATCCTAGGATTATCCTTTCGGCTCAGACGTCATCTGGATATGAGCTGGTTCTTGACCAATCAATGCCTTGATCGGTTGTGCTTTTAAGTCTATTGAACTTATTCATTTTCGATCAGAACGATTGCTTCTGATCCCTTGATTTGGAAATCAAAAAAAAAATCTGTGCATTAAGCTTTGAATTAGTCAGTTGTTTCTATAATCTGATGCCTTGGCATTCCTTCTTCCTCTGTTTGAGTTCCGATACTCACATCAGCCCCGTTGTGGACCGCCATACCTATTGCCGGGTTATTATCCAACAGTGTCCTTGACGACCTAAATTCTTGTGATTCTTTACTTGATACATAATGCCTTTGGTAAATTGTATCCTCTACTTTTGACAACCATGCTCTACTTTTGAGTTTGTGTTATTTACTCCTAAAGTTCATGGTATATGTTCTAAGAAGCACCGATGGGTTGAACCTATGCCTTCCTTAATATGTGTGAACTCGAAAGTTTTCATGAGTCATACTCTTCTGGTATTTTGCCAGATAAAATTTCAACACTACTACTTCATCGAACGCGAGAAGTGAATGAAAGGTTATGCATTGGAGAAGTGGGAGTCGACCTTGAACTTTGTGTTCATGCCCATGGACACAATGTAGATCCTATCATGGTAGCTTCTTGTAATAATAACTATTTCCTTGATATAATATCCTTTGGTATCGATGAATTGATCCTTTGCAATTGTGGTTCCGACCATATGTCCTTCTTGGATCCCATTTCTCGGACAAGTTGAAGTACTTGTCTTCTGCAAAGCAATACCCTAGTCCAACCTCTACTTTGATCTGTCTTCGAGTATTATCCCCTGGTATCTCGAGATTATCTTGGAATTGCATAACTTCCTATGAGTTCGTCATCAAGTACTACATTCTCACTGATTACAATTTTCATGGGCTCTGAGTTATTAAACACTCAAAGACCCCGATAACTGAACCGAGTCCGCACTACGGTTCAACAACTCTTAGTAATCTTCTTTAAGTACGAGTTTGTACCTGATCACGCCATTCCTAGCCTGTTTGGCTATATCATTGTCTTGATGATTTTTTCTGTGCTACCTGGTCCTTATTCCCGGAGCACCACTTTCGACTATGAGCTAAGCTTACGTCGATTTTCCTCATCATATCATTTCTCCTTGAACATCAAGCTTGATTTCGAGTTTGTGTCGTACTCGTGGTTCAAATAAACTTTCACTTCATCATTCGTTTGACTTGATGTCATCATCGATCGATTACATCTTCATGAAATCTCTCGACAAATGTGTCGTGATCATCATAAGTATTCCGAGCTTTTCCAGGATATCAATTGAATTCATGATGAGAAAAACCATCCTTGCCCTCGATGATTTGTGTGGTCATCGACCACTTTATTGCCTTCCCTCCAACACAAATTTGATTGTGTTTTGCGTTATACCTTGAGCTCCTTGCTATCCAGCATTTGTTCTTCTTTACCTTGGAATATTACCACCTTTTATGACAAGATGTCGTGGGAAATTTCACCACCTCTTGAGAACTCTTAATACAAGTGATACTTCTCACCATCATCATTCCTTCTTGGTCCCCGTGTTATTTATAACCGGAATGCCAACAAATGAACTATGAGGTGTAAAATACAAAACTTATAGCAACCAATTGCTTTGGAGTTAATGGTTGACAGTTCATTCTTAGACCCTTGGATAATGAATCACTATTCTAACATTGATCGTGCTACCTAAGCCCATATTTCAAGTGCAACTTTCAACCAATGTTTAATTGTGTATGTTTTCCTCGAGCATACATCATTATATCATTGGATCTGACAAATGTTATCTCATTGTTCACCTACTTGTGGAAATCCATCTTAGGGAAATCTCAATGAATTGTCGCTGAGTTCATCAACCACCTCCTCACCCTCTCTTTGATTTAATGATGAACTCTTATTTCGGAACTCCCTTCCATAGTTCATTTCCCGAGAATCTTACTGAAGGAAATATGCCCTAGAGGCAATAATAAAGTTATTATTTATTTCCTTATATCATGATAAATGTTTATTATTCATGCTAGAATTGTATTAACTGGAAACATAATACATGTGTGAATACATAGACAAACAGAGTGTCACCAGTATGCCTCTACTTGACTAGCTCATTAATCAAAGATGGTTATGCTTCCTAACCATGAACAAAGAGTTGTTATTTGATTAACGAGATCACATCATTAGTTGAATGATCTGATTGACATGACCCATTTCATTAGCATAAGCACCCGATCATTTAGTATGTTGCTATTGCTTTTATCCATGACTTATACATGTTCCTTTAACTATGAGATTATGCAACTCCCGTTTACCGTAGGAACACTTTGTGTGCTACCAAACGTCACAACGTAACTGGGTGATTATAAAGGTGCTCTACAGGTGTCTCCGAAGGTACATGTTGAGTTGGCGTATTTCGAGATTAGGATTTGTCACTCCGATTGTCGGAGAGGTATCTCTGGGCCCTCTCGGTAATGCACATCACATAAGCCTTGCAAGCATTGCAACTAATGTGTTAGTTGTGAGATGATGTATTACGGAACGAGTAAAGAGACTTGCCGGTAACGAGATTGAACTAGGTATTGGATACCGACGATCGAATCTCGGGCAAGTAAACATACCGATGACAAAGGGAACAACGTATGTTGTTATGCGGTCTGACCGATAAAGATCTTCGTAGAATATGTAGGAGCCAATATGGGCATCCAGGTCCCGCTATTGGTTATTGACCGGAGACGTGTCTCGGTCATGTCTACATTGTTCTCGAACCGTAGGGTCCGCACGCTTAACGTTACGATGACAGTTATTATGAGTTTATACATTTTGATGTACCGAAGGAGTTCGGAGTCCCGGATGTGATCACGGACATGACGAGGAGTCTCGAAATGGTCGAGACGTAAAGAATGATATATTGGAAGCCTATGTTTGGACATCGGATGCATTCCAGGTGAAATCAGGATTTTACCGGAATACCGGGAGGGTTACCGGAACCCCCCAGGAGCATAATGGGCCAACATGGGCCTTGGAGGAGAGGTGAGAGGGCTGCCCTCATGGGCTGCGCGCCTCCCCCCTTCCCCTAGTCCTATTAGGACTAGGAGAGGTGGGCGCCCCCTCTCTCTCTCTCTCCCCCTTGGAGAATCCTAGTCCAACTTGGATTGGGGGGGGGGATCCTACTCCCAGAGGGAGTAGGACTCTCCTGGCGCGCCAGGCTTGGCCGGCCAGCCCCTCCCCCTTGGCTCCTTTATATACAGGGGCAGGGGGCACCCCAAAGACACACAAGTTGATCTACGGATCGTTCCTTAGCCGTGTGCGGTGCCCCCTTCCACCAAATTCCACCTCGATCATATCGTTGTAGTGCTTAGGCGAAGCCCTGCGCCGGTAACACATCAAGATCGTCACCACGCCGTCGTGCTGACAGAACTCTTCCTCGACGCTTTGCTGGATCGGAGCCCGGGGATCGTCATCGAGCTGAACGTGTGCTAAGAACTCGGAGGTGCCGGAGTAACGGTGCTGTGATCGGTCGGATCGCGAGGAGAACGTACGACTACTTCCTCTACATTGTGTCAACGCTTCCGCTTCGGTCTACGAGGGTACGTAGACTACACTCTCCCCTCTCGTTGCTATGCATCACCATGATCTTGCGTGTGCGTAGGAAATTTTTTGAAATTACTACGTTTCCCGACAGTGGTATCAGAGCCTAGGTTTTTATGGTTTGATGTTATTTGCACGAGTAGAACACAAGTGAGTTGTGGACGATACAAGTCATACTGCCTACCAGCATGTCATACTTTGGTTCAGCGGTATTGTTGGACGAGACGATCCGGACCAACCTTACGCGTACGCTTACGCGAGACCGGTTCCCTCGACGTGTTTTGCACATAGATGGCTTGCGGAAGACTGTCTCTCCAACTTTAGTTGAACCGAGTGTGGCTACGCCCGGTCCTTGAGAAGGTTAAAACGGAGTCTATTTGACAAACTATCGTTGTGGTTTTGATGCGTAGGTAAGATGAGTTCTTGCTTAAACCCGTAGCAGCCACGTAAAACTTGCAACAACAAAGTAGAGGACGTCTAACTTGTTTTTGCAGGGCATGTTGTGATGTGATATGGTCAAGACATGATGCTAAATTTTATTGTATGAGATGATCATGTTTTGTAACCGAGTTATCGGCAACTGGCAGGAGCCATATGGTTGTCGCTTTATTGTATGCAATGCAATCGCGATGTAATGCTTTACTTTATTACTAAGCGGTAGTGATAGTCGTGGAAGCATAAGATTGGCGAGACGACAACGATGCTACGATGGAGATCAAGGTGTCGCGCCGGTGACGATGGTGATCATGACGGTGCTTCGAAGATGGAGATCACAAGCACGAGATGATGATGGCCATATCATATCACTTATATTGATTGCATGTGATGTTTATCTTTTTATGCATCTTATCTTGCTTTGATTGACGGTAGCATTATAAGATGATCTCTCACTAAATTATCAAGAAGTGTTCTCCCTGAGTATGCACCGTTGCGAAAGTTCTTCGTGCTGAGACACCACGTGATGATCGGGTGTGATAGGCTCTACGTTCAAATACAACGGATGCAAAACAGTTGCACACGCGGAATACTCAGGTTATACTTGACGAGCCTAGCATATAACAGATATGGCCTCGGAACACGGAGACCGAAAGGTCGAGCGTGAATCATATAGTAGATATGATCAACATAGTGATGTTCACCATTGAAACTACTCCATCTCACGTGATGATCGGACATGGTTTAGTTGATTTGGATCACGTGATCACTTAGAGGATTAGAGGGATGTCTATCTAAGTGGGAGTTCTTAAGTAATATGATTAATTGAACTTTAATTTATCATGAACTTAGTCCTGGTAGTATTAGCATATCTATGTTGTAGATCAATAGCTCGCGTTGTTACTTCCCTATGTTTATTTTGATATGTTCCTAGAGAAAATTGTGTTGAAAAATGTTAGTAGCAATGATGCGGATTGGATCCGTGATCTGAGGTTTATCCTCATTGCTGCACAGAAGAATTATGTCCTTGATGCACCGCTAGGTGACAGGACCTATTGCAGGAGCAGATGCAGACATTATGAACGTTTTGCTAGCTCAATATGATGACTACTTAATAGTTTAGTGCACCATGCTTAACTGCTTAGAATCGGGACTTCAAAGACGTTTTGAACGTCATGGAGCATATGAGATGTTCTAGGAGTTGAAGTTAATATTTCAAGCAAATACCCGAGTTGAGAGATATGAAGTCTCCAACAAGTTCTATAGCTAAAAGATGGAGGAGAATCGCTCAACTAGTGAGCATGTGCTCAGATTGTCTGGGTACTACAATCGCTTGAATCAAGTGGGAGTTAATCTTCCAGATAAGATAGTGATTGACAGAATTCTCTAGTCACCATCACCAAGTTAGTAGAACCTCGTGATGAACTATAATATGCAAGGGATAACGGAAAATATTCCCAAGCTCTTCGCGATGCTAAAATCAGCGAAGGTAGAAATCAAAGAAAAACATCAAGTGTTGATGGTTGACAAGATCACTAGTTTCAAGAAAAGGGCAAAAGGAAAGAAGGGGAACTTCAAGAAGAACGGCAAGCAAGTTGCTTCTCAAGTGAAAAAAGCCCAAGTATGGTCCTAAGCCTGAGACTAAGTGCTTCTACTGCAAAGGGACTGGTCACTGGAAGCGGAACTACCCCAAGTGATTGGCGGATAAGAAGGATGGCAAAGTGAACATAAGTATATTTGATATACATGTTATTGATGTGTACTTTACTAGTGTTCATAGCAACCCCTCAGTATTTGGTACTAGTTCAAGTTGCTAAGATTAGTAACTCGAAACGGGAGTTGCAGAATGGAAAAAGACTAGTTAAAGGGCAAGGTGACGATGTGTGTTGGAAGTGGTTCCAAGATTGATATGATCATCATCACACACTCCCTATACTTTCGGGATTAGTATTGAAACTAAATAAGTGTTATTTGGTGTTTGCGTTGAGCATGAATATGATTTGATCATGTTAATTGCAATACAGTTATTCATTTAAGTTAGAGAACAATTGTTGTTCTGTTTACATGAATAAAACCTTCTATGGTCATACACACCAATGAAAATAGTTCATTGGATCTCGATCGTAGTGATACACATATTCATAATATTGAAACCAAAAGATGCGAAGTTAATAATGATAGTGCAACCTATTTGTGGCACTGCCGTTTAGGTCATATTGGTGTAAAGCGCATGAAGAAACTCCATGCTGATGGGATTTTGGAATCACTTGATTATGAATCACTTGATGCTTGCGAACCATGCCTCTTGGGCAAGATGACTAAGACGCCATTCTCCGGAACAATGGAGCAAGCAACAGATTTGTTGGAAATCATACATACTGATGTATATGGTCCGATGAATATTAAGGCTCGCGACAAGTATCATTATTTTCTAACCTTCACAGATGATTTGAGCAGATATGGGTATATCTACTTGATGAAACATAAGTCTAAAACGTTTGAAAAGTTCAAAGAATTTTAGAGTGAAGTGAAAATCATCGTGACAAGAAAATAAGGTTTCTACGATCTGATCGTGGAGACAAATATTTGAGTTACGAGTTTGGTCTTCAATTAAAACAATATGGAATAGTTTCACAAATTCATGCCACCTGGAATACCACAGCATAATGGTGTATCCAAACGTCATAACCGTACTTTATTGGATATAGTACAATCTATGATGTTTCTTATCGATTTACCAATATCGTTTTGGGATCATGCATTAGAGATAGCTGCATTCACGTTTAAAAGGGGCATCATCTAAAGTCCGTTGAGACGACACAATATGAACTATGGTTTGTCAAGAAACCAAAAATTGTCGTTTCTTAAAGTTTGGGGTTGCGATGCTTATAAGAAAAGGTTTCATCATGATAAGCTCAAACCCAAATCGGAAAAATATGTCTTCATAGGATACCCAAAGAAGACAGTTGGGTACACCTTCTATCACAGATCCGAAGGCAAGATATTCGTTGCTGAGAATGGATCCTTTCCAGAGAAGGAGTTTCTCTCGAAAGAAGTGAGTGGGAGGAAAGTAGAAAACTTGATAAGGTAATTGTACCTTCTCCCTTATTGGAAAGTAGTTCATCACAGAAATCTGTTCTTGTGACTACTACACCAATTAGTAAGGAAGCTAATGATGATGATCATGTAACTTCAAGATCAAGTTACTACTGAATCTCGTAAGTAAACTAGAGTGAGATCCGCACCAGAGTGGTACGGTAATCCTGTTCTGGAAGTCATGTTACTAGACCATGACGAACTTGCGAACTATGAGGAAGCGATGATGAGCCCAGATTCCGCGAAATGGTTAGAGGCCATGAAATCTGAGATATGATCCATGTATGAGAACAAAGTATGGACTTTGATGGATTTGCCCGATGATCGGCAAGCCAAAGAAAATAAATGGATCTTGAAGAGGAAGACGGACACTGATAGTAGTGTTACTATCTACAAAGCTAGAATTGTCGCAAAAGGTTTTCGACAAGTTCAAGGTGTTGACTACAATGAGAGTTTCTCACTCGTATCTATGCTTAAGTCTGTCCGAATCATGTTAGCAATTGTCGCATTTTATGAAATCCGGCAAATGGATAAACAAAACTACATTCCTTAATGGATTTATTAAAGAAGAGTTGTATACGATGCAACCAGAAGGTTTTGTCGACCATAAAAGTGCTAATAAAGTGAGCAAGCTCCAGCGATCCATCTATGGACTGGTGCAAGCATCTCAGAGTTGGAATATACGCTTTGATAAGTTGATCAAAGCATATAGTTTTATACAGACTTATGGTGAAGCCTGTATTTACAAGAAAGTGAGTGGGAGCACTACAGCATTTCTGATAAGTATATGTGAATGACATATTGTTGATCGGAAATAATGTAGAATTATTCTGCAAAGCATAAAGGAGTGTTTGAAAAGAGTTTTTCAAAGAAAGACCTCGGGGAAGCTACTTACATATCGAGCATCAAGATCTATAGAGATAGATCGAGACGCTTGATAAGTTTTTTCAATGAGTACATACCTTGACAAGTTTTTGAAGTAGTTCAAAATGGAACAGTCAAAGAAAGAGTTCTTGCCTGTGTTACAAGGTGTGAAATTGAGTAAGACTCAAAGCCCGACCACGGCAGAAGATAGAAAGAGAATGAAAGTCATTCCCTATGCTTTGGCCATAGGTTCTATAAAGTATGCCATGCTGTGTACCAGACCTATTGTATACCCTACCCTGAGATTGGCACGGGAGTACAATAGTGATCTAGGAGTAGATCACTGGACGGCGGTCAAAATTATCCTTAGTGGAATAAGGATATGTTTCTCGATTATGGAGGTGACAAAAAGGTTCGTCGTAAAGAGTTACGTCGATGCAAGTTTTGACACTGATCCAGATGACTCTAAGTCTCAATCTGGATACATATTGAAAGTGGGAGCAATAAGCTAGAGTAGCTCCATGCAGAGCATTGTTGACATAGAAATTTGCAAAGTACATGCGGATCTGAATATAGCAGACCCGTTGACTAAGATTCTCGCACAAGCAAAACATGATCACACCTTAGTACTCTTTGGGTGTTAATTACGTAGCGATGTAAACTAGATTACTGAATCTAGTAAACCCTTTGGGTGTCGGTCACATAGCGATGTGAACTATGGGTGTTAATCACATGATGATGTGAACTATTGATGTTAATCACATGGTGATGTGATCTAGATTATTGACTCTAGTGCAAGTGGGAGACTGAAGGAAATATGCCCTAGAGGCAATAATAAAGTTATTATTTATTTCCTTATATCATGATAAATGTTTATTATTCATGCTAGAATTGTATTAACTGGAAACATAATACATGTGTGAATACATAGACAAACAGAGTGTCACCAGTATGCCTCTACTTGACTAGCTCATTAATCAAAGATGGTTATGTTTCCTAACCATGAACAAAGAGTTGTTATTTGATTAACGAGATCACATCATTAGTTGAATGATCTGATTGACATGACCCATTTCATTAGCATAAGCACCCGATCATTTAGTATGTTGCTATTGCTTTTATCCATGACTTATACATGTTCCTTTAACTATGAGATTATGCAACTCCCGTTTACCGTAGGAACACTTTGTGTGCTACCAAACGTCACAACGTAACTAGGTGATTATAAAGGTGCTCTACAGGTGTCTCCGAAGGTACATGTTGAGTTGGCGTATTTCGAGATTAGGATTTGTCACTCCGATTGTCGGAGAGGTATCTCTGGGCCCTCTCGGTAATGCACATCACATAAGCCTTGCAAGCATTGCAACTAATGTGTTAGTTGTGAGATGATGTATTATGGAACGAGTAAAGAGACTTGACGGTAACGAGATTGAACTAGGTATTGGATACCGACGATCGAATCTCGGGCAAGTAAACATACCGATGACAAAGGGAACAACGTATGTTGTTATGCGGTCTGACCGATAAAGATCTTCGTAGAATATGTAGGAGCCAATATGGGCATCCAGGTCCCGCTATTGGTTATTGACCGGAGACGTGTCTCGGTCATGTCTACATTGTTCTCGAACCGTAGGGTCCGCACGCTTAACGTTACGATGACAGTTATTATGAGTTTATACATTTTGATGTACCGAAGGAGTTCGGAGTCCCGGATGTGATCACGGACATGACGAGGAGTCTTGAAATGGTCGAGACGTAAAGAATGATATATTGGAAGCCTATGTTTGGACATCGGATGCATTCCAGGTGAAATCAGGATTTTACCGGAATACCGGGAGGGTTACCGGAACCCCCCAGGAGCATAATGGGCCAACATGGGCCTTGGAGGAGAGGTGAGAGGGCTGCCCTCATGGGCTGCGCGCCTCCCCCCTTCCCCTAGTCCTATTAGGACTCGGAGAGGTGGGCGCCCCCTCTTTCTCTCTCTCCCCCTTGGAGAATCCTAGTCCAACTAGGATTGGGGGGGGGGGAATCCTACTCCCAGAGGGAGTAGGACTCTCCTGGCGCGCCAGGCTTGGCCGTCCAGCCCCTCCCCCTTGGCTCCTTTATATACGGGGGCAGGGGGCACCCCAAAGACACACAAGTTGATCTACGAATCGTTCCTTAGCCGTGTGCGGTGCCCCCTTCCACCAAATTCCACCTCGATCATATCGTTGCAGTGCTTAGGCGAAGCCCTGCGCCGGTAACACATCAAGATCGTCACCACGCCGTCGTGCTGACGGAACTCTTCCTCGACGCTTTGCTGGATCGGAGCCCGGGGATCGTCATCGAGCTGAACGTGTGCTAAGAACTCGGAGGTGCCGGAGTAACGGTGCTGTGATCGGTCGGATCGCGAGGAGAACGTACGACTACTTCCTCTACATTGTGTCAACGCTTCCGCTTCGGTCTACGAGGGTACGTAGACTACACTCTCCCCTCTCGTTGCTATGCATCACCATGATCTTGCGTGTGCGTAGGAATTTTTTTGAAATTACTACGTTTCCCGACACTTACAATGTCATGTCGTCAATTTGTGTTGCACCTTTTCTTCTCACACATCCTGAGTCTGAGGTATCTTGACACCAATCAGATCTGAATCTCGGTCAGATATGATGGTTGGAACATATTTTCAAGAGTTATAACATTGATCCTCACATGACCCGGTAAGGTGATGTCATGCCTAGCACTCTTGACCGGAGGACCTAGTGTTATAGTTTCCTTTTTAACAAGGTTAACCATTTTTTCCATGAGGAAACTAAATGCCTTGTTTAATAAGTTTATCCTGATGGATCCTTTGTGTATCCAAAGTCTGACCTTTGCTTGAAGACCATGTCAATGCTATCTCGAAGCATGTCTGTGGTACTCCGATTTTCAACAAGAACATTTGAAGCACCATGCTAAATGTTTCTTGTTGAAATTACCCAAACACCGTTGTATGGGTAAGGTCATGAAATTTCTCTCCTCTTATCTAAAGGGTTTTCTACTTTATATCATGTCTTGGATGTCATCCTTGGCTTGACTTTGGGAAGGATATACCCCTGATATATGTGTTTAAACACATTTTCCTTTCCGTTGTTTTGTTCAAACTTTCTTATAACCACTTAACTGAGCAGTGGTAATTCCCTGCTTAGGTAAGCACCTCGTGGTACAACTCTGCCAGTAAGACCCTATTACTATAATTGATGACATTTCGGTAGCCACCGATGGACGAGAACTTTGCCTAATGGTCCGCCTCGTTCAACGAGCAGGAAAATGGTTCTCTTCGTCCCTTGCCCTTGGTATCTACATTGTTGCCAACATAACTGATAGGCTACCCTCTGACATGTCTTGCTATCATGACCATGCAAGATATCAATGCCCTTTCTACTTTTAAGCCACATGGTGGGCCCATAACCCACAGTTCCACAAGATCGAAACCAGACTCTTCTCTACACCCCTTGTTCGCAAGGTTGTTCCTCGTGCGTGGCCTCGTATGTAATTCACGGACCACCTTCCTAGTGATCTATTATGGTAACACACGCAATACTTATTCTTGTTGCTCTGGACCCCTTTCACACTTTGTTTCACGCAACGAACGATTGCCTACCTGCTTGAAACTTCACATGATACCTCCTTACTTTACTCTCGATATCTTCTTAAGTTTCAATTCGAGAGTTACTTTCCGCCACCTTCCCCGATGTTATCGACCAGATAGTCAACCTTGCAGAGGTCCGTTCTTCTGGAATACCCACCCTTTATTCTTTCGTAAGTACGATGGCGACCCTGAAGAAAGGATGTCGGCTTCATCATGATGACTGAAGCATAGGAATGAAGACATCAATGTTATGGATCAACCTTGAAAGTGCTAGTTATCGACTAGAGGGGGGCTGAATAGGCGATTTTTATGGATGTCTTCAAAACATGGAGGTTTCGAAGACAAACACAAGAAATGAACCTATTGATATGCAGCAGAAGGTAGACTACACTAAGCAAGCCATAGTCAGGTATGTAATGAAGTGAAATCACGAAGACTAATAGCAGCTAGGTAGTAAAGATCAGGATGGAAGATAGTATGAAGCCAAACAAAGATAGTAGTCACAAAGTGAAGTCAAATAGGGAGTGCAAGCAGGCAATGACTTCACATAGAGAAACTGTAAGTAATGAGAGGGAGAGGATAGAACCAGTCACTTGTTGAGGACACAAGATTTGTTGGACCAGTTCCAGTTGCTGTGACAACTGTACGTCTGGTTAGGGAGGCTGAGATTGAACTCAGAAGACCGCGTCTTCACCTTATTCCCCTTGAGCTAAGGACACCCAGTCCTCGCCCAATTACTCTGGTAAGTCTTCAAGGTAGACTTCCAAACCTTCACAGACTTCGTTCACCGGCGATCCACAATGACTCTTGGATGCTCAGAACGCGATGCCTAACCGGCTGGAGGATTCACAGTCCTCAAGTGTAATAAGTCTTCAGGTCACGCAGACAGAAAGACTTCAGTGATGCCTAACACTCTTTGGCTCTGGGTGTTTGGGCTTTGTCCTCGCAAGGATTTCCCTCTCTCAAAAGCTTCGAGGTGGGTTGCTCTCAAAACGACAAAAGCCGTGCACTAACTCTGAGCAGCCACCAGTTTATGGTGCAGGGGGTGGGCTATTTATAGCCACTAGGCAACCCGACCTGATTTGTCTGAAATGACCCTGGGTCACTAAGGAACTGACACGTGTTCCAACGGTCAGATTTCAAACACACACGGCAACTTTACTTGGGCTACAAGCAAAGCTGACTCATCCAGCTCTGGATAAGATTTGCTCTCATTGTCTTCGCTCGAAGACATAGGATTTTGGTTGAGCATCACTTCAGTCACTCTGACTTTGTTCACTTGGACCCCACTTAACAGTACGGTGGTTCCTATGACTCAACAAAGAAGAAAAGGAAACAACGAAACGGCTAAGTCTTCGCGCTCCATAGTCTTCACTCAATGTTTTCTCATGTCGTAGTCTTCAATGTGAATATCTTCATATACCACCATTGTCGTCAATGTCTTCATACATTTTTAGGGGTCATCTCCGGTAGGTAAATCAAATCAATGAGGGACTAGTACCTGTGTTATCCTGTAATTCTCACAAACACATTAGTCCCTCAACCAGGTTTGTCGTCAATACTCCAAAACCAACTAGGGGTGGCACTAGATGCACTTACAATCTCCCCCTTTTTGGTGATTGATGACAAACTGGTTGAAGTTTTCAACGGGGATAAAGTATGTGAAATTGTAAGGATAAGGTATTGTCTTCATAAGTGGCAAAGGCTCCCCCTGAAGATGTGCATATAAGTAATTTGCTTTTGGAATGCAAATGCACATGGCAGGTTGTACTTGTGGAGATCCTCTTCAACTTATGACGACAATTCATCATACATGATTTGATATAAAGAAGATAATGACATGCATAATGAAAAATGGGCGTCTGCAAAATGACCTAAGTGCGGAAGTTATCATTGCACATGCGAAATTTATCATCGCATAACAGAATAGCAAAGTAAGTAGCAGGCGACCATCGAGCTTAAGTGTTACAACTCCAAGAACCAAATGTATCAAAAAGCGAGAGTTGTAAACACGAGGCAAAATATAAAGCAACCGCCCATATGGACCCGCTTGAAGACTATCAACCCATATGCTTCTCCCCCTTTTGTCAGTAAGGACCAAAAAAGTTTGAAGACATAGAGTGTCTACTCATGCCCATGAGGAGTAGATGAAGATGCGGGGTCGGTGTTGAGATTCGGCGGTGCAGACGAACGTGGTGCAGTGTCGATTCGTGCTTAAGGTGGTGAAGTAGCATCGTCTTCATCATCGATGACACGGGCATTCACTGTTGCAGCAGAAGAGGAGAACTCAGAGTCTTCAAGAGATGGAGTGCGCCGTAGCACAGTCTTTCTGGGAGGTGTTGTGTCAAACTTGAAACGTTCAGAGAAGCCATCGTCTTGAAGATCGTCTTCAGAACACATAAGCGTCAGACCTTTCCATGTACGCCGACAAGTTTCATGGGCGACAAAGGCATTCTTGGTGGCAAGGTTGCGAATCCTGTTTACGTCCACCAAGAGGCTTTTCATTTGGCACTTCAGCCAGTCATGATGCTTATCATGTTTCTGATGAAGGGCAATGAGAAGCTCTCGGTCATTGAGAACACGAGATCGCTTCCGAGGCCGTTGTGCAATTGTGCTTTCAGTGGCTTCAGTGAGGGCACGGTGAGGTGCACGTGTAGTACCAGCCAGGGGATAAACACGAGTGACTGCTTGGACTCCTTCAATGGTTTGTGAGAAGCTTTGATTATCAGCATTTTGAAGACAAAGGGGCTCCTTGGTAGGCTCGGGATAGATGGCTTCAACTGACATATCAACCTCAGACAGAAAAATCAGATGATTGTGAGCAGAGGGCTGATAGTTGACAGCTGAGTGTAGTTTGATCAGACGCATGATCCATGGAGCGTAAAACTTCAAACCAAAAAGATCAGAGCCTGATGCAGCAAGTTGGCGGATAAAGAAGTCTTGTGCATTGAAGCTTTTCCCGTGAATAATATGGAAGACCAAAGTCTTCATTGCACCTTCAAGCTTTGCATGTGGAGAGTTCGCCTTATATGTGATAGATGGTATGTGGCAGAGAGTTCGCCTTATAATAAGATAGATGGTACGTGGCAGATACTCAAGGTCTTCAACAAAGAACTCCTTAGGATATTCTGCAGCTGGAGGCAAAGGCTTCATCATGCTAAGCATCTGGCTCATGTTGGGCTCAGGCTTGTGAAAGATGCTCTCCAGAGCAGCACTGTGAAGCTGACAACCAGGTTCATAAAGATCACCTGGAGTGGGCAGGCCAGTGAGCTCAATGATATCAAAGGCTTTGGCTTCATGATGGACATTGCATGTCATCCACTCAAGGACCCAAGTCTTCGGATCCCTGTTGTAGCCACGAATATGAAGAGTGGCATAGGATTGGAGCAGCAATTCTTCATTCCAGTGCTCCTTGTCAGTGGCGAACTGCAATAAGCCAGACTCTCTGAAGCAATCCAGAGCTTCTTCCAAACAGGGCAGACCAGTTATGGCTTCAATGTCAAGACGCATATGTGGAAATATGCGACCTTGATTGTATAGAACGCATGAGTAATAACTTCGCTGCTGATAGCTCTAGAACCGATCAGATGATATCCTTGCCTTAGAGTAGGGGTTCTTGGCGCTATCAAAGAAGGTGTTGTGCGCTTTGAAACCATTGACATTGAATGATCCTGGTGCAGATGCAGTACCTGGAAACCTAGGCAGTCTTGGCAGTGGCTTCTGAACCTGAGGCCTGTGATCGACGTGGTAGTCAAAATGAGGACCAGCAGCAGGCGGAGGAACCAGAAGAGGCCATTTGACAGTGATAAGCTGCCCATAGTTGTATGCTTGCTCGATAGTATGCGGCCTTGGTGGCGGAACAGGAGCAGTGGCATTAGTAGAGGCGTCAGGCTGCACATCTGTTGCAGGTGCATCATTGGCTTCATTGGTTTCTGGCACGGTGTTCAATGCAGGCTCCACATTGTCTTCAGCCATGACCACGTCATTGGCTTCATTGGTGTTAGTGGTGGCAGCCTCAGGATTCTCAACCTCCACTTGAGGAGCTAGAGGGTTGGGTACAAACATGTTCACTTCTGGAACAACTTCTTCAGTGATAGGGGGAGTAGCGACACGCTCTTCTTCTTGTTTTTCTTCGGCTGATGCAACCGGATTGTCTTCAGCAACATTAGCTTCAGACACTGGGACCGTCACAGAAGGATTGTCATCAGGGAACACTTGACGTGCCACTGAGCTGGACAAGTTTGAGTCTTCTTCTGTGATGGTGGTCACGGAGACGTTAGGCTTCAGGCCTTTGCGAAGCCGTTGAAACACGGGCGTCACCTTTGGTGACGGTGTGGTCTCCATGTAGTCGTCATCATTTGAGACAGGCGTTGGTGAAGCACGGGGTGTACTTGGTGAGTCTTGATCTGGAGTTGCTTGTTGGGGGCGATCATCCCATGAGACATCTTGTGAGATTGGCATCAAGGGACGACCAATACTGATGAGCTCACTGTTCGCTAGAACAGGCGATGATATCATATTGTGCTCAATTTGAGGAAGAACTTCATCATCTTCAACATTATCATGGTGATCAATGTCTTCAGCTGCGGTGGGGTCAACAGCTGGAATATCTTCGGCTTCAGGAACCTCTGTGGAAGCAGGCTCATGAACTATCATGCGTCGTTCTTAGTGAGAAGAGTCAAGACGAGCAACTGAGATTGGCTCGACAACAAGGGGCTCTGTGGGAGCAGCCCGATCTTTCTTGGTTTTGTGCTTCTTCTTGGAGGGTGCGTCATCAGATGCTTCTGGATTTTTCCTTTTTCTGGCTTCAGCCTCGGCAGCCCTCGTCTTCTTCAGTTCTGAAGCGGTTGACTTGACCTTTGGCTTCGAGCCGGTCATGCTACTTGGGAAGGCAATGCGAGGCTCTTCCCGCCTTGGAGGTTCAGATCAACAGATGACTTCTTTTTCTTGGCAGCCATCCTAGGGTCGATGCCTGGATGCCCAAGATCCTTGCGCTTTTCAGCTTCATTGTAAGCTTGCACACATTTGGCAGCCGAAAGCTTCATGAGCTCATGAGATCCTTGGGCTTCATCACGTTTCGTGCGAAAGGCTTCCTTGAGCTCATGTAGCATGATCTTGAAGTTCTGCACATCCTTCACACTGAGCTTGGCCATATGCTTCTTGAATTGAGCTTTTTCAAAATCTATCTTGCGCTTCAGCTCAACAATTTTCTGAGCAAGAGCTAACTCAGAAGCAATGGCGCCTTGGAAGGAGACGTTGAGGCCAATTGGAAGTTGTAGATCATCAAAACTGAGTTCTGGATTGTCAAACCAGTCATCGATGAACTTGTTCAGAATCTCAACATCGAAGAGGGTAAGATCATTGAAGATTTCCGCCTGCTGCTTGCTCTTAATCAACATCTCAAGAGCATCATTAGTAAGATCATCGTCACTTTACAGATCAATAGCTTCATTTTCGTTTCATAAAACGGCAGCAGGAGTCAGCGCAAGACTTGAGGAGTGCATGGGCTTCTTCTTTTTCTTCTTCTCGGTCTTGGAGACTCGAGAGAGATCTTCAGACTGCACACTTGGTGCAGGTGGAGCAGTGGCCAGAGGCTTCGCACGCGAAGCTTTTGGAGCAGCAGCTGACTTTGAAGCTTTAGCCTTCTTTTGCTTCTGCGGCTTTGGAGTAGGAGTTGGGGGTTCATCAGTGTCAGCATCATCATCAGAATGATCCACTTTGGCACCTTGAACGGAAATGTGAGTGATGAGGCCAACAAGGTTGTAGAAGGGGTCGATCCTGTTCTCATTGGCTTCACGGGTGCCATCTTCTCGAGGTGAGGAAGGACCAGGGTTGAAGTCAAGCCCTAGATCCTTCTTGTTATTTGCAGCTGAGTCTTTGGCAAACTGGTAGTTGCACTTGAACAGATGGTCTTCACGGCACCATAACAGTGAAGAAGGATCAGCATCAGCTGGCTGTGGCCCTCGGACCATGCAAGGATAGAATTCCTGAGCAATGGCTTCAGATCTGGTCTTGGGTTGAAGATTTTTGTAGAGAATATCTCCCCAAGGACGTTTGATAGCATTCTTCTTAGCATACTCCTTGGCGAAGAATCTGTATTTGAACCATTACTCGGCCCAATATCTTCGAATCCATTGGATTCGATTCTTGCGCTGACCATAGCTTTCTTCGGGATCATTTTTGTATAGATCATAGAGATCCTCAGGCAGATCCGTTGATGTACCCCCACGGCGCTGTCTGCCACCCTTCCTTGCTGGTTTCTCTATTGCCATGAAGTTTATACTGAAAGGCTTCAACACTTTCAAAGGCTTCAGAGGCTTCCGTTTGCTGGTCAGACAGGAATTGGCTTCGGGAGAGTTGATGTGATGCTGTAAGAATTCTGCAAACGAATGCAGACTATGAGAACCAAGGTATTCTCCCACAGACATGTACCTGTGATAGCATTAGAGATGCGAGGGAAGGGGAAGAGGTCATATGCATTCTCAGAAGATTTTGAAGATAAATCAGTTTGAAGCATTGACCTCATAACGCGAAGACATTCACTTATGTGTTTGAGGTTGGTTCCAGATTTGTACGAATCCAAGAATAGGTACAAGTGAGGAATCTAACTAGTTTAGATGCATAAGTGAAGACGCTAGGCACAATATGAGATTCAAAACTAGATAGATCCAAGTTTGTAGTCACAGAAACCACTTTTGGTAAAAAGGATGAATCTATAGGATCAAAGCGATGGTAAAAAGAGGGTTTTATTTACCACACGAAGAACTGCTAGATGGGAAGAGTAGGAGACCGAGCAGTTCAATCCACCGTTCCCTAACTTGGCGACGGAGGATAGCTACGGCGGCGGCGGAGAGGACGATGTTCGCGGCCGGCGTGAGGACGGCATCGGTGAGGTCGCGGCAGCTAAGCGCTTCGTTGCCGGCGTCGTCGAGAGCTAGCGGTGGCGCTAGGGTTTTGATGAGGTAGAGAGGTGGAAGAAGGATTTTTTTGACCATAAGGGGACATGTATTTATAAGGAAAGGGACGGCAGAGCACAATTACGCAGGTGCCCCTGGCGGTTCACATCTGAGGGACACGTGGCAAACATGCAACATACTTGGAGTTGTCCCACGTTCCCATGCCCGCCTGGACTGTCGGATGGTCGTTCCGGCTTCTCCGGATTTCAGGCAATAAGGATAGAGCATTCTAAAACAGACTTAATGTTTGTCTCTGTATCTTCTGCTGACAAGGACGCAGAGAAGACATTTGACAGTTTCAACAGAATGCATATGATTTGGATAGATAGAATTTGAGGTAGAAAGCATAGAGAGATTAGGGTCCGATCACATTCACTTAGTTCAAAAGATTCAACAGAGAAGACATAGCTATAAGTGAATGTTGTAGAGGACAGAATACTTATATATATCCAAATGCAACCAAGTCAACATAGTGAGGAAATCATGAAGACAAGTTGAAATTGTAGAAAAACCAAATGCGAAGACATAGCAAATGTAACTCCATGAGAAAAACACTTCAAATCAAAGAATTTGGTGGTGGCGTTACCCACCGTATAGGAAGTATTAGACCCAGACACGGTGCACAATTATCGTGGCGCTCCGAAGTCAAATTCCGCATTAATGTATTCACATTCAGAATGTATGTCTTCATTGACCGAAGTTATACTTTACTTCGTGGGTTGCACATCTAAGTCATCAACATGCATAAGTGTTGGGATGTGTGCCTGATCACAAGACATTTGAGGATTCCAAGATATTTAGCTCACACCGTAACTTGCCAAACCTTTTCTCATCCAAGGGCTTTGTGAAGATATCTGCCAGTTGCTCTTCAGTGTTGACGTGTATGATATCAATATCTTCCTTCATGACATGATCTCTGAGAAAGTGATGACGAATTTCAATGTGCTTTGTCTTCGAGTGCTGAACTGGGTTGTTGGCAATCTTGATGGCACTTTCGTTGTCGCAGTAGAGTGGTACTTGTTTCAGATGGATGCCATAGTCCTTGAGAGTTTGCTTCATCCATAGAAGCTGAGCACAGCAAGATCCAGCAGCAATGTATTCAGATTCAGCAATGGAAAGTGATACACAGTTCTGCTTCTTTAAAGACCAACAGACAAGTGATCGTCCCAGAAAGTGACATGTGCCTGATGTAGACTTGCGATCCACCTTGTCACCAGCATAATCTGCATCCAAAAATCCAACCAGATCAAACTCTGAGCCCTTTGGATACCATAATCCTAATGCTGGGGTGTAAGCAAAATATCGAAGAATTCGCTTCACAGCTAAGTGATGCGATTCCTTTGGTGCCGCTTGGAATCGAGCACACATGCAAACACTAAGCATAATATCATGCACATAGATAAAGTAAAGAACCAATCATGGAGCGATAAACCTTTTGATCAAACTCTTTACCATTGGCGTCAGGACCCAGATGGTGTTTAGCTGGCATTGGCGTCGTGTATCCTTTGCAATCTTGCATTCCAAACTTCTTCAGGCAATCTTTGAGGTATTTCTCTTGAGATATGAAGATGCCATTTCTTTGCTGGCAAATTTGAAGACCAAGGAAGAACTTCAGCTCACCCATCATGGACATCTGATATTGCTCTTGCATCATGTGTCCAAACTCATCACTGTATTTCTGGTTGGTGCAGCCGAAGATAATGTCATCCACATATATTTGGCACACAAACAATTCACCATCATATGTCTTCGTAAAGAGAGTGGGATCCAGGGAACCAGGTTTGAAGCCTTTGCTCTTCAGGAAGTCTTTGAGCGTATCATACCAAGCGCGAGGAGCTTGTTTGAGGCCATATAGTGCTTTGTTCAACTTGTACACCATATCAGGATGTTTTGGATCTTCAAAGCCAGGAGGTTGTGCAACATACACTTCTTCTTCAATCTTGCCATTGAGAATGCACTCTTCACATCCATTTGATATAGCAAGATGTTGTGATGATTTGCATAGGCTAGCAGTATGCAAATAGCTTCAAGCCTAGCCACAGGAGCAAATGTTTCATCGAAGTCAATTCCTTCAAGTTGAGTATATCCTTGAGCAACAAGACGAGCCTTGTTTTTTACAACTTGACCATGCTCATCTTGCTTGTTGCGATATATCCATTTTGTGCCTATTATGTTATGCTTGCGAGGGTCAGGACACTTGACAAGTTACCAGACATTGTTCAGCTTGAACTGCTGAAGCTCTTCTTGCATAGCTTGAATCCATTCAGGTTCCATAAAGGCTTCAGCAACTTTCTTGGGTTCTGATATTGACACAAAGGCAACGTGCCCACAGAAATTTGCTAGTTGTGTTGCTCTTGAGCGAGTAAGTGGACTAGGTGCATTAATGCTATCAATTATCTTCTCGATTTGTACTTCATTTGCAACACGAGGATGAACTGGACGAAGATTTTGCTCTAGCTGATCATTGTCATCATTGGGAGGATTGTCTTTGGGCTGAGCATTGTCTTCAGGTTGATTAGGTGCAGAAATGATAAGTTCCTCTTCAGGTTGTGCTTCAGACGGCATGATTTCACCAGCTCCAATTAGCTTGATTGATTCACTGGGTGGAACTTCATCTAGCACATTTGGCAAGTGCTCTCTTTGCGAGCCATTGGTTTCATCGAATCTCACATCCACCGTTTCAACAATTTTATAGAGAAAGAGGTTGAAGACTCTGTAAGAGTGCGAGTCTTTTCAGTAGCCGAGCATAAAACCTTCATGTGCTTTCGGAGCAAATTTTGATTTGTGATGTGGATCCTTGATCCAGCACCTAGCTCCAAATACTCTGAAGTAACTGACATTTGGCTTCTTGCCAGTGAGGAGTTCATAGGATGTTTTCTTTAGAAGCTTGTGAATATAAACACGGTTGATGACGTGGCATGCAGTGTCAATAGCTTCAGGCCAGAACTTTCTAGGTGTCTTGTATTCATCAAGCATTGTTCGAGCCATCTCAATGAGGGTTCTGTTCTTGCACTCCGCGATGCCATTCTACTGAGGTGTGTATGGAGGTGAGAACTCATGAGTGATTCCCATTGTATCCAGATAAAGATCAAGTCCAGTGTTCTTGAACTCAGTGCTGTTATCACTTCTGATATGCTTGGTCTTGACGCCATAGTTGTTTATGGCACGGTTGGCGAAGCGTCTGAAGACATCTTGCACTTCAGTCTTGTAGAAAACAATATGCACCCACGTATATCTTGAATAATCATCAACAATGACGAAGCCATAGAGAAAAGCAGTTGTTGTGAGGGTAGAGTAGTGAGTAGGGTCAAATAAGTCCATGTGTAGTAGCTCGAAGGGTTGAGATGTCGTCATGATTGTCTTCGAGGGATGCTTGGCCCTAGTCATCTTTCCAGCTTCACGGCACCGCACAAATGATCCTTCTTGAACTTGACGCCCTCGATGCCTATGACATGCTTCTTCTTTGCGAGAGTGTGTAAGTTCCTCATGCCAGCATGCCCTAGCCTGCGATGCCAGAGCCAACACTCTGAAGCTTTTGCAAGAAGACATACAGCAAGTTGTGGCCCTGCTGAGAAATCTACCATGTACAGATCATCTTTCCGGTACCCTTCAAAGACTAGAGACTTGTCAGATTCCATTAGTACAAGGCAACGATATTTTCCAAATATCACAATCATGTTCAAGTCACAAAGCATTGAGACAGACATTAAGTTGAAACCAAGGGATTCAACAAGCATCACTTTATCCATGTACTGATCCTTTGAGATTGCAACTCTACCTAGACCCAATACCTTGCTTTTACCAGTGTCAGCAAATGTGATGTGACTCTTGTCAGATGGACGTAAGGTTGAGTCCATGAGAAGACTTCGATCACCAGTCATATGATTAGTGCATCCGCTGTCCATAATCCATTCTGGAGCATGAGGTGTCATACCCTACAGTACAATTAGGGGGATAGGCTTCACCAAGAGTATTGTGAAGCATAAACATTTGACGGGCAAGAGGATTGAAGCTCAGATCAAGATTAGGACTGATAGGATGTATGGCAAACGATTCAGGAACAAAATACATAGTAAGACCATTTGGGCATTTGATCTTGTGCCCTACAAGATGTTTTAGGTCCCCAGCAATGGCATCAGACGCCTTTGATTTCCGGCTGGAGACCTTACCCTGCAAAAGAAAGTTAATTCTTCTTAAGCACCCACATCTTCAGGGGTGGCTTAGAAGCAATGAGTCTAAGTGCAGCATCTGAGAGCTTCGGCTTTGGAGCCCTAGCAAATAGCCTTGCAGGAGATGAATGATACTCATATGAATAAGCAGAAAAGTTCTTAGTTCTATGAACATAGCGGTTTGAAGACACACGCTCATATTCATAAGTCTGAGTATGTTTTCCCTGCAAAACATTGGCGTTAGGGTGACTCAAGTGAGTCCTCTGTCTGTATGAAGCCTTTGGGTCATATGAAGTCTTAGGCCTGGGGTTTGTCTTCTTCCCAAGTGGTGTCATGATGACATTCACTGGAAGATTCTCAAGACAACTTTTGGGTACCCAGATCTTCTTCATAGATGGCCCATTCCTGCAGTTAGTACCAAGATACCTGGCAAACACTTCACCATTCTGATTCTTAAATAGTTTATAGTTTGCATCAAAGGATTCATCAATGATAACAGGATTAGCACAGGTAAAGCCAGATAAGGTGGATGGGTCCACTGAAGGTCCCTTTGCAGCAACGCAAGTGGTTTTGGGGTACTTCTCAGGCTTCCAGTAGGAACCATCAACATTCATTTTCCTCTCGAACCCAACACCCTCTTTCCTAGGGTTTCGGTTCAGAATCTGCTTTTTAAGGACATCGCACAGTGTCTGATGCCCTTTCAGACTTTTGTACATCCCTGTTTCAAGCAATGTCTTCAACCTAGCATTTTCATCAGCAATAGCAGTGGTATCCTCAGCAGAGGGGTTAGTTACCACATCAGCAGTTGAAGACAATGCAACAGTAACAGCAGTAGAACATTCAGCAACAGAGGTAGCATTGTCATGCTCAAGGCATTTTAGACATGGTGGTTCAAATCCATCCTGAGCGAGGCTGATCTGTTAAGCGCGAAGTGACTCATTCTCTTTTTGAAGATCTTCATGAGCCGCTCTCAATTTCTCAAGCTCTTGCTTCCTTTGAAGATAATCATAGGAGAGCTTTTCATGAGTGGTCGAGAGCATGTCATGACGACTTTCAAGTTCTTGGTACTTAGCATGAAGATTTTTTATGTCTTCAACTAAGGACTGTGAACGGGTCATTTTTGCGTCCAATAGGTCATCGCTTTTATCTAACAGTTTTTGAGTATGTTCCATAGCTTTTTGTTGTTCAGTTGCAATTTTAGCAAGTGTTTTGTAGCTGGGTTTGGATTCACAATCAGAGTCATCTTCACTTGATGTTTGAAAGTAAGCATCGCATGATTTTACCTTGGCACCGCGTGCCATGAAGCAGTAGGTGGGAGCAGAGTCGTCCTTGTCATTAGCTTCAGCGTTGGTGACGGAGCAATTGTCTTCAGTGTTGAAGATTGACTTGGCAATGTAGGCTGTGGCTAGAGCCAGACTTGCAACACCAGGGTCGGACTCCTCCTTAGACTCCACTTCTGCCTCTCTGAAGCAGACTCCTCTTTTGAATCCATTTCCTTGCCAACAAAAGCACGAGCCTTGCCAGATGAGCTCTTCTTATGGGATGAAGACTTGTATGAGGACTTGGAAGAAGACTTTGAAGATTTCTTCTTCTTCTTCTTCTTCTTCTTCTTCTTCTTCTTCTTCTTCTTCTTCTTCTTCTTCTTCTTCTTCTTCTTCTTCTTCTTCTTCTTCTTCTTCTTCTTCTTCTTCTTCTTCTTCTTCTTCTCTTCTTCTTCTTCTTCTTCTTCTTCTTCTTCTTCTTCTTCTTCTTCTTCTTCTTCTTCTTCTTCTTCTTCTTCTTCTTCTTTCTTCTTCTTCTTCTTCTTCTTCTTCTTCTTCTTCTTCTTCTTCTTCTTTCTTCTTCTTCTTCTTCTTCTTCTTCTTCTTCTTCTTCTTCTTCTTCTTCTTCTTCTTCTTCTTCTTCTTCTTCTTCTTCTTCTTCTTCTTCTTCTTCTTCTTCTTCTTCTTCTTCTTCTTCTTCTTCTTCTTCTTCTTCTTCTTCTTCTTCTTCTTCTTCTTCTTCTTCTTCTTCTTCTTCTTCTTCTTCTTCTTCTTCTTCTTCTTCTTCTTCTTCTTCTTCTTCTTCTTCTTCTTCTTCTTCTTCTTCTTCTTCTTCTTTCTTCTTCTTCTTCTTCTTCTTCTTCTTCTTCTTCTTCTTCTTCTTCTTCTTCTTCTTCTTCTTCTTCTTCTTCTTCTTCCTTCTTCTTCTCTTCTTCTTCTTCTTCTTCTTCTTCTTCTTCTTCTTCTTCTTCTTCTTCTTCTCTTCTTCTTCTTCTTCTTCTTCTTCTTCTTCTTCTTCTTCTTCTTCTTCTTCTTCTTCTTCTTCTTCTTCTTCTTCTTCTTCTTCTTCTTCTTCTTCTTCTTCTTCTTCTTCTTCTTCTTCTTCTTCTTCTTCTTCTTCTTCTTCTTCTTCTTCTTCTTCTTCTTCTTCTTCTTCTTCCAAGTAGCCAACTTGCGGAGGAGCTTGTCGACTAGGGGCATCAGGTGGGAGGGCGGCACTTTCCGAAGGGAAAGGGGCAGGCCCAAGTATGTCACCGGAAAGGAGGAAACCGGGCAGGAGAGCGTTGCCCCAGCAAAGGAGGCCCAAGTGGAGAAGGAGGACACGCTTGGCTTTTGCCTCCGAGTCAAGCCCACGGTCGGCCTTGGCAATGCGTGCGCTACGGCGCGGGGTGAAGCTGGGCGGAAGGACAGCCCTACCACGCCGCGGACTGGGGGAGGGCAGAACCGGAGACACCGGGGCTGAGATGGAGGAAATAAATTCCTTAAGCTATTCTGGTCGAGAGTATGGCTGCATGGCCCTGCATGGGTTGGGGAGACGTGGCGCATCCTGGGCCGCAGCATGGGTTGAAGTGACCTGGCCATGCACGTCGACGGGGGATGGGATCGGGCCCACGGGGTGATCTCCACAAGCCGCCAGGGGCGGCTGATCCGAAGCAGGATTCGAATCAGCCTCGGAAACCAACGCCGCAGAGGGATCGCTGCAACCGGCCGGAGACCCGGTGGGGCCAGCCGCAGCGGAGACGCTGATTGGAGCAGAGGACGCATCGATAGGAGATGACGCTGACGGGGTGGGGGCCGGGCCAGTTGTCGGAATGGGATCCGTGCCCGCCATTGAAGGGCTGGCGCGTGTCACATCAGGGGAAGGCGCCAAAAGCAGTACAGGAGAAGGTGGGGGCGATGGAGACCGGGTGCGTTGCGGGGAAGGTTCTGGAGCCGCGGCGGCCAACACGGGACTGACGCGTGTCGCAACCGAGGCAGGCTCCAGAAGCAGCGCGGGAGCGGGCAACGGTGTTTGAACCTGGTCAACAGAGCTTGGCGCGGCGGGCCCTGCTTTATCCAAAAGCAGAGCAGGGTTGCTGACGGCGGGAGGAGTCAGGCGCAGAGCAGCAGGGATCCGAGGCACGTCCGGGCCAGCAAGGGGGTGCGGGCCCAAGATGCCCTGCCAGCCCCGGTAAGGAAGCTGCCGGCGGCGACTACGTCCACCACCGAAGCCCCGACGAGAAGGACGCGCTGAGGCACGACCCCCAGGCTCCCTGGGCGGGAACTCATGACGGCGAGGCCATGGCTCCGGGACCGGAGGAGAGGCCCGGTCAACGTCAGGGTCCGCACCGGGGGTGGACGGCGATGGCCGGCGAGGAAACGGTAGTCTTCAGTCTCCTCGACATGAATGGACACAGGGAAACGAAGCAGTGGGTGCGCGAAGCGGGACACACGGTCCGGGTCGGCATCGAAAGGCACGCCGTCCCGTTCCGGCAGCAGCAGCTCGGAAGAGCGCGGAATGGCGTCCGGGTTGGCCGTCCAGGCGGAGAGGCGGAACGCCGACATGTCTTGCCCCGAACTGGTCTCCGGCGCAATCTCATCGATGAGACAGAAAGGGGCAAGAAGGGTGAGAGCAGAGGAACGGCTCCATGCGTGATCAGGGATGCCACGCATGACGATGCGCACACGGAACCGCGCGGAAACAGGCTCGCCGCCGGCAAGGCCGCTCCAGGGGCTGAACACCAGCCGGAAGCGCCGCGAACGGAGGCAGCCAGCCGCGACACGGGCATGATACTCCCTGGAGCGGAAGCGGATCAGGAAATCGTCCGGGTGATGAAGATGAACCGAAAAGTCCCCACGACGGAGCATGAAACGCGCCATGAGGGCGTCGGCGACCTCGTCCACGCAGATGCCAGCGCGGTTGCCAGCGAGGGTACCGATGAGGGCCAAGCCCAACGCCGACTCCGCCGTCTCCAACTCCGCAGACCATGGGAGGTAGCAGACCGCCGCGGCTAGGCGCAATGATGGGTGGCCAGACAGGGGGGTGGCCGCCCTGGATGAGGAGCCAGACCTGGCCGGGGGCGGGATGGAAGCCGAGGCCGTTGCTGCAGGAGAGGGGGACGCCGAGGCCGGCAGAGAAGAGCCCGCCGAGAGCGCAGGCGAAGGCGACACAACCGGCGGGGGGGGAGTCCACCGAGGCCGCCGGGGAGGACGACGCAGTCCTGGCCCCGGAAAACACGGGGACGCAGGGACCGGCCACGCTCGGCTCCGACGAACTAGGGGAACAGGGGCGAGGTCGCTTGGGCGGCGGAGATGCGGAGGGGCGGGGAGAGCGCGGGGAGGTGCAATACCGGGCTATGTGGCCATAGTGGCGGCAGCGCCGGCAGCGGACATCCCGACGACACTCGCTGCGGCGGTGGTCCGGACTGGGGCTGAGGCAGCGGGGGCACTCAGCAACCCGAGGGGGGGTCCCGGCGGAGAGGATCCCGGGGGGGTTGGCGTCGCGGGGGGCGACGAGGCGCGGCCGGAGCGCGCCGCGGCAGCGGAGGTGAGCGGCGGTCATGACCGCGGACGATGACCCAACCATCGCCGGCCGGCGATGCCACGGGCTCCTCCACCGGAAGAACGCGGTGGATCTCGGAGCGCGGGCGCGGACGGGCCGCCGGCGGGGAAGGCATCGGGGGCGAGGCAAGGACCTGGGAGAAGGACGGGCGGGGCGAGCAGGGGCGGGGCGAGCAGGGCGTGCCCGTCAGGCTGTCGTCGCGCCAGCGGAGCTCGCGAGTCCGACCCAGCCCGGAAGGGGAGGGGGAGGGGGAGGCCATGAGGGCCGTCGACAGAGGGCGCCGGAGCGCGGGGGAGTGGACGCCGGGGCCGGAGTGGCCGCCGGCGGAGAGCTCGAGGCGGAGCGGGGCTAGGCAAGCGGGGCTAGGCGGAGAATTCTTTCTCAAGCCGTCCAGTAAACTCTCTTTACCTTCATATCATCTATAGCACTAAAACCTATCTTATCCAAGACAAAAAATTCTTGCATGGCAGGCGATGCGCTAGTAGAATAGTGAAAATTTAAAATTATAAGTTGAAGCAAATGAAGCTTAAGTTTTGCATTCAAATAATAATTGACAAAGTGACTTACTGTATCAACTTCGAATGTCTCATCCAGCTTGATGCTGAAGCGCCTACCATCAACAAGGAAATTTTTGTCATACAGGCCGCGCTGGTCTTCACAGTGTTCGCACATAATGAAATCTTTTTCGTCGTCAGATGACATTTCCTATGTTCATATAGGTGAAACATTAAACACCTATATCTAGCCAAATATATATTCATCTAACATTTCACATTAATATATCTAACTATATATTTAACTTTTCGACATTAATCTAACATTTATATAAACTCAAAATATATAAAAAATTAAATAAACAGAAAAACTCATTAACAAATAATATTTTAATTAGATCATCAAATCTCAGATACCTAATTTTTTTTACTAAAAATAAACTAGTTATATTAATTATTGAACTAGTTCAAATCTCATATACCTAAATAAACTAGTTCGACAATTTTCTTACTAAAAATAAACTAGTTATATTAATTATTGAACTAGTTCTAATCTCTAGTTCGACAATTTTTCTATCTAGCTATAGCTATAACATTCGACATTATAATCTAACATTCGATCATCTAATTAACTTTTCTAAAAATCAGAAAATAAGTAAAAAAAATGTGTGTGTGTGTATGCTTGTGTGGTATGTGTGTGTGTAGTGCGGCCCCGTACGCCGCCGCCCGTACGTACGAGCGGGGGCGCCGGCGTTCGGGGTGGAGGCGGCGGCGGGGACGGACGGCGGCGCGCGGCGTTCGGGGCGGACGGCGGCACGGCGGGTACGCGCGAGGAGAGCGAGATACGTATGAACGGCGGCGCGGGACGACGACGGGACCGCGGCGCGGGACGACGACGGACGGCGGCGCGCGGCGTTCGGGGCGGCGGCGGGGACGACGACGACGATGGGCGACGGGCGGCGACGACGGGAGCGGCGGGCGAAAGGTTGACGAAAGAAGTGGGGAGATGTAACTGAAATTTCGTAAGTGCTGTATATATAGGGTGAGCCTTTAGTACCGGTTGGAGCCACCAACCGGTACTAAAGGCCAGGAATAAAGGGTGATCTTTAGTACCGGTTAGAGCCACCAACCGGTACTAAAGGCCTCGCGCTGCCTGCACAAAGTTTAGTCCCACCTCGCCGGGCAAAGGGCAGCCGCACTAGTTTATAAACCCAGTCGCGGCTGCCCTTTCGAACTCCTATGTATAGCAGGCTTGTGGGCCTAAACTCTGCGCGCTGCCCTGTGAGTCTGCTGGGCCTTTAAGGCATGTAATTGCACGCCCGTGGCCTAGCAGCCCCATAGGGCAGCGCCCCAATTTTTTTCTTTTTTTTCTTTTCTGCTTTATTTTCTTCTATTTATTTCTGTGTATTTTTTTTATAGTTTTTTTCTTTTCTGTTATATTTATTTGTGAGTAGTTTTTCATCTAGTTTGCCAAAATTCAACATTTTCATAGTTCATTTTGTAGTGATTTTCAATTTCACGGTCATTTTGTGAACGATTGAAAAATAGCAAATATTGTTTTTCTTTTCTACTTTATTTTTTCTTCTATTTATTTCTGAGTAGTTTTTTCTTTTCTGCTATATTTATTTCCTTCTATTTATTTCGGAGTAGTTTTTTATATAATTTTTTTCTTTTCTGCTATTTTTTTTTCTGCAAAACTTGATGGTCAAAGTCTGGAGTTATAACCAAAGTTTTAAAAAAAGAAATGCCGACGTGTAGTGTAATAAGTCCGGAGTTGTAATAAGTTATTAAAAATAAAAAAGAGGTGCAATGCTTCGTTAATTTGCTTCAAGCCTTTCGGAATAGTGTAAACTGCACTGCGCGTAGCTCCGTGCAATCTACCATATTCCTGAAGGCTTGAAGCTAAGCAACGTGAGCATTGAGCCTCTTCTTCATCGTCTCTGTACTCAGGGCTTATAAACCGCTTCTAGTCCCTCTCTCTTGGCGAGGTGGGACTAAAAAACAGCTTACTAAGAAACTGTAGTACTGGTCACCCTTTAGTACCGGCTGAAGCCACCAACCGGTACTAAAGGTGGTGCTATGCCTGCACAAAATTTAGTGTCATTTAGTTCAAAACAAATTATTGAATGCATGAAAAATAGCAAATGAAGGCAGAAATGGTTGAAAGTTGATGGCGTCGCTTTGAATGGTGCATACTGAACGCACAAATATTCTGGAGTTGTAATAAATTTAAAAAAATAAAATGCCTTTGTAACAGATGAGTTTAATTTCATCAGAAACCTGACTACTTCGAAAGAGATTGTTTAGTTTGTAAACGAAGTGCATCCAGCTTTAGCCGTAAGCATCTCTACTTTCTTGCACATGCTATGTGGGTGAAATGATGATACCATGCTAAGTTTCAACTTATTCAAAGTCCATTTATAGTGCTTTTCAATTTCCAGGTCATTTAGTTCTCAAAATAAATCATTGAATGCATGAAAAATAGCAAATGAAGGCAGAAATGATTGAAAGTTGATGGCGTCGCTTTGAATGATGCATACTGAATGCACAAAAATTCTGGAGTTGCAATAAGTTTAAAAAAATGAAATGCCTTTGTAACAGATGAGTTTAATTTCGTCAGAAACTTGAATACTTCGAAAGAGATTGTCCAGTTTGTAAACGAAGTGCATCCAGTTTTTGCCGTAACCCTCTCTAATTTTTTGAACAATCTATGTGGGTGAAATGATGATACCATGCCAAGTTTCAACTTTTTCAGAGTTCATTTGTAGTGCTTTTCAATTTCCAGTTCATTTAGTTCTCAAAACAAATCATTGAATGCATGAAAAATAGCAAATGAAGGTAGAAATGGTTGAAAGTTGATGGCGTCGCTTTGAATGGTGCATACTGAACGCAAAAAATATAAGAGCATTTACATCATGATCTTATATTTCTTTACAGTCTAAATTATCAATATGATCTTATAACATAAAAAATACTTTGATCATCAAAGATCTTTGTGTGTACAATCTGAATTGTCAATATGAGTCATCAACGATTTATAAACCGATGAAGACTCATATTGCGGCCACAAATTCTACACATAGAGTTCAATGAAGACCAAGTGCTTGTGATAGGTTGAGAAATAACATATTTAAGGTGGTAAAAGGCTTGTTAGGGGAGCGAGGTGGGACTAAAAACAGCCTGTCACAACGTCATTAGTACCGGTTCGTGGTACGAACCGGCACTAAATTGTGATGATGGGGCCATAGCCTGATCGCAGGCTGACACAGCCTCTTTAGTACCGGTTCGTGGTTCGAACCGGTACTAAAGGTTCTCCACGAACCGGTACTATTGATTGCCGCCACGAACCGGCACTAATATACATATTAGTGCCGGCTCTAATTCAAACCGGCACTAATGTGCTTCACGTTTGACCCTTTTTCTACTAGTGAGGTGCTGTGCCGGGGCGGCCACCCTCGCCGGGTACGCCAACGGCGGGTCGTTGCCGCCCTCGAGGTACGTCAGCACGCCCTCGAGCGTGCGGCCGGGGACGCCCCACCACAGGTGGCGCCCCTCGCTGTTCTTCTGCCCGCCGACCACCGGCGCGCCGTTGGTGGACGCCAAGCGTTGCTGCTGGCGGCGCTCAAACTACGCCGCCCAAGCCGCGTGCTTATCGGCGGCGTACTGGGGGAGGGAGAGCTGGGCGTCGGTGAGGGAGGCGCGCACGACCTCGACCTCCTCGGCGAAGTATTTGGGCTTCGCCACGGCATCGGGCAACGGGGGAATGGGCACTCCCCCGTCGCTGAGTCTCTACCCCGTCGGCTCGGCGCGCATGTCCGGCGGCGCCGGGATGTTCGCCTGGAACGGCGGCCGAAGCCGTTGCCGCCGCCTCGTCTCCGGGAAAACGCTCTGCCATGGCGACGGGCTCGGGAGAGGTAGAGAGGGAGAGGGAGGGGCTGGGCGGCGGCGAGGGGCGGGGCTGGTGTGGGCACAGGCGAGTGAGGCCACCGAATATATAGCCGCGCCGCGCCCGTGTGTACGCGTGCGAGGGAGGGGAGGCGTCGGCGCGCCGTCCCGTGACGCGCCGCCCGTGAGGAATCAATGGCAAGGCTGCCCGGCGGCAGCCTTGCCATTGAGTCCCCGCGGGAACCGAGGCCGTTGGGGAAAGACGAGGCGCCGTGTCGCTGACGCGGCTGGCCCGCGGCTTTTTCGCGCCAAAACAGCTCGCCCCGGCGCCCCCGGGCGCCCCAGCGCGCCGGGTTCGGCCTGGGTTCGCCGGCGCTGTTTTCGGCCCAGGCCGGCGAAAATCGGGCTCCTGGGGGCGCGACTGGGCCGTTTATTCGGCGCCGGCGCGAATAAATCGCCTGAGGAGGCCTTTCTGGGGCACGGCTGGAGATGCTCTTATGGCTACACACTATGAGATTCGTAGCTATCCGATCGTTTTCCAAAAATAAATACTATAAATAAAAAGTTTGTCAAAATAAATATAAAAAGAAGAGTCATGTAATCAAGGTCATCATGGTTTCAATGATGGTCCCAAAAGCCCTGTCGGCAACGAGCATAGATTTATTTGCGTACTTTACTAACTACATAATCCATCTTTATGACATAACATGGTCTTGAAGATGATATTTTGATCATCAATTAATGACCAATCAGGTTGCCTTTTCGCATAAATATAGTTATGCACTATGAAAGTATATTATTTTGATACTTTTCTTGTGATAGTAACAAGTGACCAAACATGCAGTTTACCTCATAAAATCGAAAGGAGTCCACTTAACCCCCTAGGATTTCACAAACCGGCCTGTTTACCCCCTAAGGTCTAAAACCGGGTATGTAACCCCCTGTACTTTCCTAAACCAGATGAATCACCCCCTAGCACCGATCATAGTGGTTTTTGAGGCGGTTTTGGTGACGTGGAAAGGTTGTGGGTGCAAGGCCATCGTCTCGTCAATACAGTTCCTTCCCCAGCTTTCTCCCATCGCATGTTGCTCAGGTCATCGCACCCAAATCACTTGCGTCATTGAGATACTGGTAGGCAGCAGCACCAGCCAGCAGCCGGCAGCCGGCCACGAGGAAGCTCAGCCTGTGGTTCACGAATCGCCTTTCATCGGCCTCCTCCTTGCGACCGAGTTTCTCGTGCGCTGTCGTACCGTAGTCGTCTCGGCAGCCTATTGCCTGCGAGCGTCCGCTTCGTCCTCCTTGGACAACACTGCGTCGTCGCCTACTGAGCTGGCACACGTGCCGCCTGCGGCTGCCGCCGGCAGCTGTCTACATCCACTATTGGTTATTAGAGCTAAACACGATTAGGTTGTGCGATCATGTCCGTCTCAGACTTGGTGGCACGTACTTGTGTGTATGTGCGTGCTTGTCCAGGAGGGAATCGATCCAGCAGGTAGGAGTATATACTTGTGTATTGTCTTGGCTGAGCTTGCTTCCACGCGCGATCTGGACCTTGTGACAACATCCACAAATACGTGCGCCTCGCCGGCGACTCGCTCCTGCTCCTTGCTGCTTCCCGCACCGTTGTCCTGCTCCTTGCTGCTTCCCGCGCTGTTGTCCTGCTTGTCACCATCGTACATGAGCTCGACCGCCCCACCACCGTCCGCCTCAGAGAGCTTGAGTACAAGAGCCACTGGTCGATGGTAGTACACGGATGATCTCTTGCCAGAACTTGCATCAGTTGGCGGGTTGTAACGGTGGGTGCACCCCAGCGCGCCATGGATGCGACAGTGTAGACGTCCAGGCGGCATGCGCCGGGCCGGAGCAGCAGCTTCGACAATGGCGTCCGCCTGATGGAGAGGATGCCTTGCGAGTGTGCATGGAAACCTGGAGACGTGGACGTGGAGGGTGGCGTTGAGATGCGCACAATTACAAGAATGGGACTCGGTGAGCGCCGCGAGTGGCACGACGCCGCTCGTGTCCAGAGGAGGATGGACGAGGCCGGGTGCAGATGAGAAACGAGTTGCACCTTGCTACGTCAATAAAACCGCCTATGAAACCACTCTGATCAGCGCTAGGGGATGATTCACCTGGTCTAGGAATGAACAGGGGGTTAGATACCCGGTTTTAAATGTTAGGGGGTAAACTGGCCGGTTTGAGAAACCTTAGGGAGTTATGTGGACTTCTTTTCATAAAATCTAGTAATCAATATTATCATGAATGGGCGGTGGCACTAGTTAAAATCTTTTCTAAAAGCCAACTCTTTTTTTTTACATGTTCTAAAAGCCACCCTTGAAATCATGACAAACGCGCTCACACAGAATAGGAAAAGAAAAAACAGAACCACCAGGTTGCTTGCAGCACCGCCCCAAGCCTCCAACAACCAGAGAGCACTGAGCAAGCCAGGCGGTGCGATGAAACCCCTGGGCGCAGCGCGGAGGAGGCCTCCAACTCCCACCATGGCCGCGCCCGCGCTCCTCCCCCTCCTGCTCCTCATCCTCACTCTCGCCCTGTCCTCCTGCGGCGCAGTCGCCGCCGCCTCCGGGGCTCCGGTCGGGGAGGATTACGTCCGGCCGCCGGCCCGGCCACGCGGGGGCCAGCGGAAGGCCCTCCTCTGCCTCTTCCCCTGGAGCAAGAAGAAGGCCTCCGCTTCCGCTTCCGATCCCCAGCAGGTGACGTGACCTCTCGCGCTCTTTGCTCTTGAATCGGTCCATCCCAAGGGGATTGGCGACGCTTTGGGAGGAAAAGAAATGGACTTTTTCTTTCTTGCTTTCTTGATTAGACTGCGAGTTAGCGGCTAGATCGTTCCGAGGTTATTTCTTCCTGTGATTGTAAGCTGAATCGACGATTCGGTGTTGTGGCCGGTCGTTTCTTGGCACACTCCCTGGCTAAGTGTAGGATCGAGCTGATCTATTGTATGGTGAATTAATTTAGCTCTGTTCGGCGGCCAGAAAATAGTACTAGTACTACAATTCACCGTACAGTAGATCAGCTCTGAACTAGTAGTACTAAACTGTGGTTGTCTCATTAGAGGCTAGTTGTCCTCAGATGTCTAGTTAGACAATTTGCTGGATATATCTTAATTCCAGTCTTGGATGATAGTGTATTTTGATGGTGAGGTTCAACGTTTTGTGTGTGTGTGTCTATTGAGTACTTTAGACTACTGTGCGTCTGTGCTATTCTAATTATATATGCCATGTAGCCTGGATTGAACTGATCAATTTTTCATAGACAAGTACAGATGATGGAAGCATGCATAGTGCAGGTTATGTTGAATTGGCAGCATCTTGATTTTGTATTTGATCGTGTCACATAGTAGTATTTTATCTATGTTTGGACTTGCACACAGGCTCATTTACCTTCCAGTTAATTTAATCTACCCCTGTCCCAGACAGATTTATCATTTATGTCTTGCCTTGGTGCCGATACCCGGAACCCGTCTAGTTCCGCAGTGTTCAGTTTCCTGAATTCACTTGATCCCAGAAGTTTACATTTTTATGTACCAGATCCTGTGTGTTATCCCACAGTACTTGCAAAGTCCTCATTCATAGCTTTGGTGTTATACTTTTTTGCTACTATAAAGTTCATCAACTGCTGAACTCTGTGCTATAATATGTTTTACAGGTGCACATTTCGCTATCTGGAGAGAAGCACATGAGAGTTACATGGGTCACAGATGATAACTCTGTCCCCTCAGTTGTGGACTATGGAACTAAGTCCAACACATACACATCCTCATCGAATGGAGAAAGCACGTCCTACAGCTACTTAATGTACAGCTCGGGAAAGATCCACCATGTTGTTATTGGACCCCTTGAAGACAACACTATATACTACTACCGATGCGGAGGACGAGGTTCAGAATTCCAACTTAAGACACCCCCCTCCCAGTTCCCGTTGTCATTGGCTGTTGTAGGCGATCTTGGGCAGACCAGTTGGACAACATCAACATTAAACCACATTAAGCAATGTGAATATGACATGCTTTTACTTCCTGGTGATCTCTCTTATGCTGATTATATGCAACATTTGTGGGATACCTTTGGTGAGTTGGTGGAGCCACTTGCTAGCACCCGGCCCTGGATGGTGACACAAGGCAACCATGAAAAGGAGAGGATACCGTTTTTCAAGTCTGGATTTCAATCATATAATGCACGATGGAAGATGCCTTATGAAGAGAGTGGTTCCACATCAAATCTGTACTACTCGTTTGAAGTTGCAGGGGTGCATGCTATAATGCTAGGTTCTTATACAGATTATGATGAGAGTTCAGATCAGTATGCTTGGCTTAAGGTTTATAACCTCCTAACTCCATTTCATGTTGCATTACAACTACTGCTACTTTCTGTGCATCAATTAAGGATGTTCTCCTAAAGAATTAAAGTATTTCTTTAATAGTACTTTTTCTAGAAACGTATAGTGACCATTCATCATAGTTGCAGACCTACACTCAACACTTATCTGAAATCTTATGTGACTACGAGTTAATTTTAGGCTGGTGTATTATTCTATTTTACCTTAAACACGATGCGCTTAGCTTAAAAGTTAAGTCGCCGTTGTCACTTTTGCTGACAGAAGACCACCTTTTCTGCTTTGCAGGCTGATCTTGCCAACATAGATAGAAAGCGGACGCCATGGCTCGTTGTGCTGTTGCATGTGCCATGGTATAACAGCAACTGGGCTCATCAGGGTGAAGGTGACAGTATGATGAACACGATGGAGCCTTTGCTACATGCCGCTCATGTGGATATTATAATCGCAGGTCACGTGCATGCCTATGAACGCACGGTATGACCCGTTGCAGATCACCAGTATCGCAGCACTGCTCAAGTTTGAGCCTCTGGCCATGTAACTCATTTACGTAAAGGTTTCAGATGATCATTTCGCTGTTTGTACAGGAGCGAGTCTACAAAGGTGGGGTTGATCCATGTGGTGCTGTTCATATAACGATTGGGGATGGTGGAAACCGAGAAGGCTTGGCCCGCAGGTACCTTTGCCCTCCTCCTCGTTGTTAATGCATCTGAATCCAAATTGCTTTAGTGCCACTAGATTGATGTGTCTATCTTGGTATCTTTAGGTACCATAACCCGAAACCCCTCTGGTCGGTCTTCCGGGAAGCGAGCTTTGGGCACGGCGAGCTAAAGATCGTCAACTCCACGCACGCGCACTGGACTTGGCACAGGAACGACGACGAAGAGCCGGTGAGAACAGATGATGTCTGGATAACCTCGCTGGCTGGTTCGCAGTGCATCCAGGACAGCAGCCGCGAGTTCAGGAAGATACTCATGTCCCCTTGAGACGATCATTCGGGTCGATATGTAACCTAGTCTGAAAAGGTCTTGCCATGTAATAGTACTGTATATGTATATATGTGTGTGTAAGACTACTTGCTAAACCATAACCTGATAACCTTTTTGCTGTATATGGGTTAACCAATGAGAAGATGTACTCTGTGTCATAGTTGGCATGTTTAACCGCTCGGTATGATATGATATGAAATGTTGATTCAGAAAACAACATCTGGACTGAAACTGCATCCAGAAGAAGTCCAGAGAAATTACTACTATGGCTTGAGCTTTGGTTTCCAGTTCTCATCCTTGCAGCGCCGCTGATCGGCGATCATGGACTCGAAGACGGCGAGGACACGATCCAACCCTGTCTCGTCCTCCCCAAGCTTCTTCATGGCGACGACGATGCTCTCGATGGTCGACAGGCACCCGGCCTTGGGCTCATGCCTCACCTCGCCGTACAAGCTGACACTGTCTGCTTCCACCTTCACGTGCGGCACGAGCTGCAGCCATGGGTTCTCGTGGTACATCCGGTGAGCCTTCGCCCAGGTGCCGTCCAGCACGATGAGATGTTTCACTAGTACCTGACAGTCTGAAGCTGCGTCGATGGTGGTCGCGCGCTGGCATGGGAACAGCAGGGCGGAGTGCGGCGGTATGGCGATGGAGTACTCATGTTGGAGCTCCGGCGACGGCGATGCTTCTTCGCCTGTGCTGCGTGTGGGCTTGTTCTCCTGCGTCTTCGTAACGGTGAAGCCGCTGGAGACGGCGAGTTTGGCAAGAGGAGAATCTCTTGACGGCCATCTGATCTTGGGGTTCACGCCGACGCCGCGCTCGATGTCGATCATGAGCTGTGTCTCTGTGTAAGCGATGGAGCACTTGTCCATGGTTTCCACCGTCCAGGTTTCTCCAATGGCGGCACCGGCTTCAGCATTTTCAGTCTCTCCGCCGCCAAGTCCAAGATTCGTTGTGACGAGGAAGCTGGCGCGGTGGGCGACGTCGGCGACCTGGGCGACGCCGAGGTTGCGGAGGCCGAGGCGGGCGACGCGGACGGAGCTGAGCGGGTGCCGGGCCTCCGTGGGGTGCTGCAGCACGGTGACGCCCACGGCGGTGTCCAGCGGGGGCCCGCGGAGGCGGCCGCAGAGGCAGACGCGGAGGGGCTTCGTGCAGACGGCGCACACGGGGCGGCAGCGGCGCTGGCCCGGCTCCCGGCAAAGTTGCGGGTCGCTCGCCGCCGTGGCCATGGGTGCCGAGGTCGGCAGTGTCGCTGCTGCTCGGATGGGGGTGGAGGCCGAGTAGGGGGACTTTGGATGCAGTAGAAAAATGGAGGATTTGAACCGAGGCCGCGTTCGGATTGGCGGAATTCCAAAAGAATTAGTAGTAGTACAGAAGATCGGCATTTTTGCCAAAAAGAGATCTCAGCAGCATGCGGGAAGCTCGCTTTGCTTTGCTGCTTCAAACGAGTGGATAGGGGCGACAAGAAGATTTCTTCCTCACCTTCAAAAATGTGGGGTCCATTTGTCTGTCGGTGACATGAGATGAAATCATGAAACTAAAGAAACGGTGCTCCAATAGGAATTTAGGATGAGTAATGAGAGTGGTAGTCGCCACTTTCCTCCAGTGGAATTGGTTTGTGGTTTGTGTCTTGGATTTTCATGTTGCACCTATGTCTCTTTCATCTGAAGTTTGTGTTATGTAAAACGAAAAACCCGATTCACTTTTTCTCGAGGAACCGGCACAAGCATTCACAATTGAAGATGTAACGGTTTCTGTCCTTCTATAATTTACAAAAAGTGTAGGGGAGATGCCGTTGTGGTGGCTTCATATTTTCTTTGACTCCTTAGAAAACAGGCCCTCTCACCAATTAAGATAGCCCCAAGATCTATAATTGTTAGAGTAGTCATGTATGCTCCCCACTTTAGGACCTAATATGCCTCCAAATTTGCGACCCTCCAAATGAGCAATCTTACCAAAGGTGGGTCACAGTCTTTGAGGCCCGGAGGCAAAGCTAACAACGAGGGGCATGAGTATTAGGCCTATTTATCCACTAAAATTCATCCCAAAGTACTTATGTTTGCCCCCTCGGCCCATGGCCCCTCCACGATTTTGGCTCAAGCTCTGCCACTGGTCAAGAGGCCATTCCCTCACCGCGACCATGTCAGTAGTGAGAATCCTTTCGTGGAGCACCAACCACGAGAAAATTTTGCACTTTCACTCAACATGGGCAGACCAGATCTTGGAAGAGTCGAACTTTGGGTGGGAGCCATGGAATTCTGTGGCGTAGGCCGAGGTCGAAGTGTAGATTCCAAAAGTGGTTAGTTCCAGACAACAGAGGCATGCTGGTCCGAGATGAGTTGGGTATGTTGAGTCCATCCCAACATGCGAACAAAGTCACCCTGTTGCACCATGATGGTAATGCATGCAATCACACAGATCCAGTTGTTGCCGTCAAACTCCTTGTAAACAAATCAATTCTTTCCTTTAGCAATCTTGAAAAGTTCTGGCTACACATGCGTAACATGTCCATGACCACTCCAATTATCACGCTAGAATAAAAGCCATATCGCCATATTTCGATGGTTATGATTGCAGAAGCCCGGAATAGGTCCATATTTGTATGTTCACAGGTTGAGGTTAGTCCACTGCAGCCAAGATCATCAGAAGCACAATGCCCTACCGAATATGTCCATGTCGGCAATACCAAGGGCACCAAGCATCTTCATGCGACACACGGTTTTCCAGTTCACTAGAGAATGGCCCACCGTAACGTTCTCACAGTCGTCCCACTAGCAGATATTACGCGTGATCATGTCCAACTTATTCAAGGCCCATTTAGGAAAGTGAAGCGCCATGAGGTGATGCGTCGTAGATGCTAGTGAGACATATTTTGCGAGGATGATTCTCCAAGGGCACACTAGTTTTTTTCCCTTCCACCCAGCCAACCTAGTCGAGATCTTATTGAAGGGTTTTAGGTCCATTCAACGAAGGGACAGAAGTGCAGAGGCAGATATAGACACCAACTCGGCAATGAAGTGATCTTTATCAGGAAAGCCAAGAGAACGTCATTCTATTCAGTGTCAACACATCCGATTAGGAAAATCTCTGACTTCGCAAGATCTGTAACCAACCCACTCGCCACGCCAAAGTAGTCAGGGATCGCAGAAATGGAACGAACTTACTCCTTTTTAGGGTTCGCAAAATCTTCTCCAAGCTATTGGAGAAGAGGTTGGCTTAGGTCATGCCTACCCTAGTCTCTAACTGACATAGTATGTCGGTGTCAAAACCGGCGAATCTCGGGTAGGGGGTCCCGAACTGTGCGTCTAGGCGGATGGTAACAGGAGACAAGGGACACGATGTTTTTACCCAGGTTCGGGCCCTCTCGATGGAGGTAAAACCCTACTCCTGCTTGATTAATATTGATGATATGGGTAGTACAAGATTTGATCTACCACGAGATCAGAGAGGTTAAACCCTAGAAGCTAGCCTATGGTATGATTGTTGTTGATGTGTCCTACGGACTAAACCCTCCGGTTTATATAGACACCGGAGGGGGCTAGGGTTACGCAGAGTCGGTTACAAGGAAGGAGATCTACATATCCGTATTGCCAAGCTTGCCTTCCACGCCAAGGAGAGTCCCATCCGGACACGGGACGAAGTCTTCAATCTTATATCTTCATAGTCCAACAGTCCGGCCAAAGGTTATAGTCCGACCGTCCGGATACCCCCTAATCCAGGACTCCCTCAGTAGCCTCCGAACTAGGCTTCAATGACAATGAGTCCGGCGCGCAGATTGTCTTCGGCATTGCAAGGCGGGTTCTTCTCCAAATTCCGAATACCTGCTAAATAGTGTCCGGCTTCTTGTAAATGTTGCGCTCCTTGGCTTCCACGCCCAATAATGGTCACCTTCCACGTGTCGAGCGAATGTGAGGAGCCAGGGTATTTTTACATTTACCCCCCTAGCTACGCAAATGAGCTGTCTATTAAAGAGACGAGGATTTAGATCCAAACCGCACCATCCTCCCTCAGCGAGCATTCATCGGAGCGCACCCGAAAGAATCCATTCCATCATGGCAGGTTAGCGCAGCTCCTCCTCTCGTTCCTCCAGCCCCAAGCCCGGAGATTGGGAGAGGTGTTCCGTCCCACACAGTGAACTAGTAAAGCTTCAGACCCAGGGATTTCTCCCCCCAGCATATATGGTCCCGGTTCGAGCCGGGCTCGCCACCTATAATGGCGGGGAGCAAGCGGAGAGCTTTCTCAACCCCTCTAAAGGAGGGCGGGTATGCCTTGTACCTTATCTAATAAGGGGACTCAGTTTTCCAATCCATCTGTTTCTCCGAGGGCTTCTGGAGTTCTACGGCCTCCAGTTGCACAACCTTACTCCTGCCTCCATACTACATATCGCTGGATATGTAGCCCTTTGCGAGCTGTTTTTGGGCTGCGAAGCTCATTTCGCATTGTGGAAGAAGTTGTTCTGCCTTGTGCCCCGTTCACAGAGGGGGTCAATATATCAATTGGGCGGCGCCGAAGTATGGCGCATCACCGGGACCGGATACCTATTCGGAACCCCGAAGAAGGCGTCCGAAGACTGGCCTCCAGAATGGTTTTACATAGAGGACATCCCCCTTCCGGATCCTATTCGGATCGGCCTTCCCGAGTTTGACAATGCTCCTTTGAAGAAGTGCCTGAGCTGGCGACCAAGGAGCCCTCAGGAGGAAGATAATAGAGACGTTCTTTACCTGATGGGCCGGATAAAGGCATTGGCTCAATCAGGACTGACCATAATCGAGGTTATGGCAGTTTGCATCATGCGGGGGGTGCAGCCGCTTCAATATCGAGGCCACCCCATGTGGGATTTCAACAGGGAAGATGACGCCACCCGCTGCTGTCGCAAGGGCCTGGATTCGACCGCTGCCCTAGCGAGAATCTTGTCCGATTTGTACAAGGGAGAAGAGGAGGAATTCCTCCGCGTCAATCCACAGGGTGGATTTTCTATGTACAATCCTCCGAGCTGGGTAAGTCAATACTTTTTATGCCCATCTATCCCATATTCCCACAGTTGAATATTTTACCCTGCGAATTCTACGCAGGAGCTGCGTAAGGCTGTAAGGGAGATCAACAGCCCACCTCCACAACCAGAGGACCCTGAGCGGTCCCTTGATCCGGCCCTCAAAGAGGATCCGGACATATCCATGGAGCTGATCGATAGGGTGTTCTACCAATTAAGCAGCGATGAGGCCTTGGTGGCCATTACGGCCGACTACCCTAGGCTACTCCCAGCTTCGCAGGTGAATGAGACCAAAGTCCCAACCTTTTGATAAGGATTCGCCTTTACATACTTCACTTACCGCATACCAACGGTGTTTTTTATAGGGAAGGCCCTTGGGACGCCATGCCGAGCCCGCGGCGACTAGCCAACAAGGGGCTCCGAGGCCGGGCAGGCTAAAAAGGAAAGCGGTCCGGACTAAGACGCCGGCGCAGAGGTATGATGCAACACCTCAATCCATGATATCGTCTTTAAAGACATAATAACTCCCGTGCTTTCTAGGAAGAAGAATGCTCGCCGGACTATATCCGGAGAGGTCGCCAATCACGCCTCAACCAGTCGGGCTCCAGGGCCGATATGGAAGCGGAAGCGAACACAGGGCGCACGCCGGAGGCTCCTCTGACAGAGGATGCGGATAGAGTGTCCGCCACAAATTCCGAGATGGAGAGTGCCATGAACCACAGGCGTCACCGAGCCGTTCTCCGTGACGCTTGTTTCTCCCAAGAGGCATTTGACGCCTTCAACTCAGGAGACGCGTACCTCCGTGCTGCTCAAAATGGTCTAGCCAGAGCCACAGACCAGTATGTAAAGGATATACGGGTGAGAAAATTTAATGATTATATATAGTAGTAGCCCCTGAGACTTGAAATAGTTAGAATAACTAGTTTAAGGATCATTTGTTGTGCAGGTTCTTACAGAAAAGAATACCCAATTGTCCCATGAGCTTGAAGAGTGCAAAGCCCAACTTCAGGCCGCACTAGCCGCAGAAGAGGAGTCCAAGAAGACCCCCCTCTGGTAATATGTGTTTCAAATGATAGTTACTATTTAGAGTGCGATATATGTGCAAATCTGACAAGAAAATTGCAGATGACGCCGGAGTAAATCCGGATGAGCAACATCTCCTACGCCGGCTAAAGGCTGGCGAGAGCGTGCTTACGAGGGTTCGGCGGGAGAAGAATAATCTCTAGGATGCCAACACCCAGCTGAGCGTAGAACTAAAGGATGTTCGCGCCCAACTGTCAGACTTCGTGAAGGAGAATCAGCGGCTTCGACGCGGCATTTTCAGTAAGTGCTTGAACGAACATTTAAGAAGAGTTCGGCTAAGAAGCCAACTAACAGAGTTATGTCTGCAGGTATGCTAACAGGTCGTCCCGCGGATGAAATGCCCGGGTCTGCGGGTGATCTTCTACCCGAGCTCTCACAACTGCACGAACGAGCTCGGCAGGTGATGCAAGGCATCGCCCAGGCCTTATGGCCATCCGTCTCCGTGCCCGGAGGCTTTGGGGAGCTTGCGGAGAAGCTGAAGGGAGCACGGCGGCGCTTCCGATTATGGAAGATATCGGCCTGCCGTCAAGGTGCCAGGGAAGCTTGGGCTATGGTGAAGACGCGGTATACCAAGGCTGACCCAAACCACATGGCCGAGGTTGGACCTGTGGGGCCCGATGGGAAAGAGATCCCTGTTAGCCTAGTGTACGGGCAAGTAGAATTGGCCGCAAAGTATTCCCAACAGGATTGTAGGCTAGACAGCCTGTTGGATGGTATAGAAGAGGAATTTAGTCAGTCAAAGTGACTATGTAATTGAAATGACATGTGTAATGCCTTCTAGCCGGATTGTAGATCATTTATCATGGCGGACCTTTTCACTTCAGCCTCCGGACCCGATAGTCCGGAGTGTATCCGAATACCCTCTCGGTTATGTAAGAACTGGGGCATGCGTGGAAACCAGACGTAGGGGTCATTAGTGCTTGAACAGACAAGTGCCCAACTAGTTATGTTATATTACATGGTTAGTAAGAAACATCTTCCAGGGAGAATAGTTCCGTTAGGGGTTCCTTTCCCTGGGTATGCATGCCCTAAAGTGCATGTTCGGACTGCGGAAAATGTCACAGGGAAAAAACATCTGGGGGCACATATGGAAAATAAATAAATAAGAAATCATCTTTTGTTCACTGACCGAATATTCCCTTAAGAACGCTAGCTTTCGGCTTCACCCAGTCTGAGGTACATATCCGGCTGACCCGGCAGTAACAATCGCAGAGGTGCTCCCCTTATGCCCTAGCCGAATTAACGGGAACTTAGGGCATAAATATAAGAGCCAGGCAACCCAGCTTGGCCAAAACTTAAGTCATATCGATGCATATAATGGTGAAGAAAAGGTACATGCGGAAGCAGGACACATGTGCTGGGCACGAAGCCCGGATAAATAATTAAGCTTCTGTGGAAGAAGCCCCCAGGTATAGTGAGCGCATCTAGAGCGTCAGTGGTGTGCCGGCAAGGCACGAGTTAGCCCTTGAAGGCATCATAAAAGATAAAAGAAGAAGGATAGAAAGTACAAATAATGCATATGCGAAAAATGAACAGAGGAAGGAGACGAACACGGAGTCCGGCGCTAGGCGTAGAATCTTCGGAGTCTTGCTGCGTTCCATGGGTTCGGCTCAAGTCGATTACCCGATGCATCCGCAGACGGTACGCTCCGCCGGTCAGAACTTGGTCAATGATGAAGGGACCCTCCCATTTGGGCTCCAGTTTGGTGTTTTTCTTCTCCGGCAGACGTAGAACTAGTTCACCAACGTTATAAGTTTTGGCCCGTACTTCTCTGCTTTGGTATCTTCGAGCCTGTTGCTGATAGAATGCGGAACGGGCTTTTGCCACGTCGTGCTCCTCCTCTAGGGTGTCCAAGTTGTCCTGCCGATCGAGCTCAGCTTCTCTTTCTTCGTACATGCGCACTCGGGGTGAGTCATGAATTATGTCGCAGGGCAGAACCGCCTCTACGCCGTACGCCATAAAGAAGGGTGTGTATCCGGTAGTACGATTCGGCGTGGTCCGCAGCCCCCAGAGTACGGACTTAAGCTCCTCTACCCAGTGCGTGTTAGATTCCTTTAGGGACCGCACTAATCTGTGTTTGATGCCGCTCATGATAAGACCATTTGTGCGCTCGACTTGACCGTTAGTTTGTGGGTGATAGACGGAAGCATAATCGAGTTTGATGCCCATATTTTTGCACCAGAGTTTTACCTCGTCGGCAGTGAAGTTCGTGTTGTTATCGGTGATGATGTTGTGGGGGACGCCATAACGGTGTACGACCCCGGATATGAAGTCTATCACCTGTCCGGATTCGCCCGTTTTAACAGGTTTGGCTTGGTGAATTTATCCACCATGACCAGCAAGTATTTTTTCTTGTGGGTTCCTCCTTTAAGAGGTCCAACCATGTCAAGCCCCCAGACCGCAAAGGGCCAGGTAATGAGGATTGTGTGGAGGGTGGTGGGTGGCATATGGCTTTGGTTTGCAAAGAGCTGACTACCGACGCAACGTTGGACCAAGTCCTGTGCATCTGCCCGGGCCGTCGGCCAGTAAAAACCTATACGGAAGGCCTTGCTTACTAGTGCCCGGGCTGCGGCGTGGTGGCCGCCGAGTTCGGCATGAATTTCTGCCAGAAGCTTCCGCCCTTCCTCTTCGGAGATGCACCTTTGGAGGACTCCGGTGGTGCTTTTCTTATAAAGCTCTCCCTCACAGACCCTATAGGCTTTAGATCGCCGCACTACGCAGCGTGCCTCATTTTGGTCCTCGGGGAGCTTCTGCCTAGTTAAGTAGGCCAGGAATGGTTCTGTCCACGCGGCGATAATGGCCATTATTACGTGGGCTGAAGGTGTTATTTCGGTGGCGGAGCCTCCGATTATGTCAAAGTGTTCGGTATCGGGCATTGTGGCTGTGTCCGGACTATTGTTACTGGTGTCTCCTTCCCATACCACGGATGGCTTAAACAGCCTCTCCAAAAAGATGTTTGGGGGACCGCATCGCGCTTTGCGCCGATGCGTGCGAGGACGTCTGCCGCCTGATTGTTTTCCCGGGCCACATGGTGGAATTCGAGCCCCTCGAACCGAGCTGACATCTTGAGGACGGCATTGCGATAGGCCGCCATTTTTGGATCCTTGGCATCAAAGTCTCCATTTATTTGGGATATTGTGAGGTTCAAATCCCCCCTCACCTCCAGGCGTTGAATGCCCATGGATACTGCCATCCGGAGACCATGTAAAAGGGCCTCGTATTCGGCTGCGTTGTTGGAGTCTGTATACATTATCTAGAGTACGTATTGGACTGCATCTCCGGTTGGGGATGTCAGTACGACGCCAGCCCCCAGACCAGCCAGCATTTTGGAGCCGTCGAAGTGCATGATCCAGTTAGAATATGCGTCGTACTCTTTAGGGAGTTCGACTTGTTGGGGAACGTTGCAGAAAATTAAAATTTTTCCTACGGTTTCACCAAGATCTATCTATGAGTTCATCTAAGCAACGAGTCATGGGAGAGAGATTGCATCTACATACCACTTTGTAGATCGCGAGCGGAAGCGTTCAACGAACGGGGATGAGGTAGTCGTACACGACGTGATCGAAATCACCGGAGATCCTAGCACCGAAAGGACGGCACCTCCGCGTTCAACACACGTACGGTCAGCGTAACGTCTCCTTCTTCTTGATCCAGCAAGGCAAAGGAGAGGTTGAGGAAGATGGCTCCAGCAGCAGCACGACGGCGTGGTGATGGTGGAGCTACAGTACTCCGGCAGGGCTTCGCCGTGCTCTACGGAGGAGGAGGAGGTGTTGGAGAGGGAGAGGGAGGCGCCAAGGACCAGGGGTGGGGCTGCCCCCTCCCCCCCCTTTATATAGGAGTGCCAAGGGGGGGCGCCGGCCCTAGGAGATCCAATCTCCTTGGGGCGGCGGCCAAGGGGAGGTTTCCCTCCCCCCCAAGGCACCTAGGAGGTGCCTTCCCCTTGTGGGACTCCTTCCCTTTGAAACCCTAGGCGCATGGGCCTCTTGGGGCTGGTTCCCCTTGGACCATGTAGGCCAAGGCGCACCCCTAGAGCCCATGTGGCCCCCCGAGGCAGGTGGCCCCACCCGGTGGACCCCCAGGACCCTCCGGTGGTCCCGGTACATTACCGATAACCCCGAAACTTGTCCCGATGGCCAAAACAGCACTTCCTATATATAATTCTTTACCTCCGGACCATTCCGAAACTCCTCGTGACATCCGGGATCTCATCCGGGACTCCGAACAACATTCGGGTTACTGCACATACATATCTTCACAACCCTAAAGTCACCGAACCTTAAGTGTGTAGACCCTACGGGTTCGGGAGACATGCAGACATGACCGAGACGGCTCTCGGGCAATAACAAACAGCGGGATCTGGATACCCATGTTGGCTCCCACATGCTCCACGATGATCTCATCGGATGAACCACGACGTCGAGGATTCAATTAATCCCGTATACGATTCCCTTTGTCAATCGGTATTTTACTTGCCCGAGATTCGATCGTCGGTATCCCTATACCTCGTTCAATCTCGTTACCGGCAAGTCACTTTACTCGTACCGTAATGCATGATCCCGTGATCAAACACTTTGATCACATTGAGCTCATTATGATGATGCATTACCGAGAGGGCCCGGTGATACCTCTCCGTCAAGCGGAGTGACAAATCCTAGTCTCGATCCGTGTCAACCCAACAGACACTTTCGGAGATACCCGTTTATAGTCACCCAGTTACGTTGTGACGTTTGGCACACCCAAAGCACTCCTACGGTGTCCGGGAGTTACACGATCTCATGGTCTAAGGAAAGGATACTTGACATTGGAAAACTCTAGCAAACGAACTATGCGATCTTATGCTATGTTTAGGATTGGGTCTCGTCCATCACATCATTCTCCTAATGATGTGATCTCGTTATCAATGACATCCAATGTCCATAGTCAGGAAACCATGACTATCTATCGATCAACGATCTAGTCAACTAGAGGCTTACTAGGGACATGTTGTTGTCTGTTATTCACACATGTATTACGATTTCCGGATAACACAATTATAGCACGAATAAAGACAATTATCATGAACAAGGAAATATAATAATAATGCTTTTATTATTGCCTCTAGGGCATATTTCCAACACGGCTTCCGTCCATTCGGCGACGAAGTCAGCCAATACTTGCGACTTAATGGCTCGCCGCGGCTTGTAAGTTATGTCGAACGGGAGGAGCTCAATGGCCCATTTGGCTATCCGGCCAGTGGCGTCGCGGTTATTTATAATATCGTTAAGTGGTACTTCTGAGGCTACTGTTATTGAACACTCTTGAAAGTAGTGTCGCAGTTTCCTGGATGCCATGAATACCGCGTATGCTATCTTTTGATAATGCGGATACCGTGACTTGCATGGAGTAAGGACAGTGGATACATGATAGACCGGCTTTTGCAGGGGGAATTTATGTCTGTCCGTTTCTCGTTCGACGATGAGCACTGCGCTCACAACTTGATGGGTTGCCGCAATGTATAACAACATGGGTTTGGGTTGGTTGCTAGTATGGCCTCTATGTCTTCCAATCCAGCTGTGGCGGCATCCGTCCACTCGAAGTGTTTGGTGCGCCGTAGGAGGCGGTAAAGGGGTAATGCCTTTTCTCCCAGGCAGGAGATAAAGTGGCTTAGAGCCGCCACACATCCGGTTAATTTCTGAATTTGTTTGAGGTCCGTTGGGATATCCTACTGTGACAGGGCTCGGATCTTGGCCTGATTTGCTTCGATTCCTCTGCCGAATACAATGAAGCCCAGGAGCTTTCCGGCTGGTACACCGAAAAAGCATTTTTCCTGGTTGAGCTTGATGTCATATGTTCTGAGGTTATCGAATGTGAGCCTTAAGTCGTCTACTAGAGAGTCGACATGCTTGGTTTTGACGACCACATCATCTACGTATGCCTCCACTGTTTTGCCGATCTGATTTGCCAGACATGTCTGAATCATGCGCTTATATGTTGCGCCGGCATTTTTGAGCCCAAAGGGCATTGTGTTGAAGCAGAAGGGGCCGTATGGTGTGATGAATGCCGTTGCGGCTTGGTCGGACTCCGCCATGTTAATTTAGTGGTAGCCGGAGTATGCGTCAAGGAAACACAATGAATCGTGTCATGCAGTAGCATCGATAATTTGATCGATGCGGGGGAGGGGGAAGATATCCTTTAGGCAAGCCTTGTTGAGGTCCTTGAAATCGACGCACAGGCGCCAGGATTTGTCCTTCTTTGGTACCATCACCAGGTTTGCTAGCCAGTCCAGGTGTTTTATTTCTCTAATGAATCCGGACTCCAATAGCTTGGCTAGTTCCTCTCCCATGGCTTGTCTCTTAGGTTTAGAGAAACGCTGGAGAGCCTGCTTGACAGGCTTGAACCCCTTTAGAATATTGAGGCTGTGTTCGGCCAGCCTGCGTGGGATTCCTGGCATGTCTGACGGATGCCAGGCGAAAATGTCCCAGTTCTCGCGCAGGAACTCTCGTAGTGTGGCGTCTACGGCGGGGTTTAATTGTGCCCCGATGGAGGCTGTTTTTGTAGGGTCCGTTGGATGGACTTGGAAGTTCACTATTTCATCCGCTGGTTTAAAGGAGGTGGACTTGGATCTCTTATCGAGTATCACATCGTCCCTGTTCACCGTGGAGCGCAGCGTAGTAAGTTCCTCGGCTGCTAGGGCTTCGGATAATGCCTCGAGGGCCAGTGCGGCTGTCTTGTTTTCGGCGCGGAGTGCTGTGTCCGGGTCACTAACAAGAGTGATGATTCCGTTGGGACCGAGCATTTTGAGCTTCATGTACCCGTAATGGGGTATGGCTTGGAAGACCGTGAATGCCTCCCGCCCTAGAAGGGCGTGGTATCCACTGCTGAACGGGGGCCACTTGGAACGTAACCTGTTCGGACCTGTAATTCTCCGGCGTGCCGAACACCACATCTAGTGTGATTTGGCCTGAACAGCGCGCTTCCCGACTGGGGATTATTCCTCTAAAGGTTGTGCTGCTTCGCTCGATGCGGTTCCAGTCTATTTCCATTTTTTGAAGGGTTTCTTCATAGATGAGGTTTAATCTGCTGCCGCCGTCCATGAGTACCTTGGTGAGTCGAAAGCCGTCCACAATTGGACCGAGGACCAATGCGGCTGGTGCTCGGGCTGTTCGCAATTTAGGTTCATCACTGGCAATGAAAGTAATAGTCGTGTCACTCCATGGATTTATTGTTGCCACGTGGTGGATTTCGACAAGGTTGCGGAGTGTTCGCTTTCGCCTATTGTTTGATGCGAAGGTCTCGAAGACTGTTAATACCGTATTGTTGTCCTTGGGATGGTGCTCTGTGGCTTCTAGAATAAGAAGATCCTTGCCACTTTTGGCTACCTGCCGGAGTATCCAACATGCTCTAAGGCTATGTGTTGGTATGGCGCCCTCTGTACTATGAATTTTACAGGGTCCATTGAGCCATCCCTCCAGTACGGTTCCGTGCCCTGTAGAGGGTTTTTGCTTTTTGGTAGTTAACCCGGGTGTCTTGTGATAATGCACCCTTTTATTTCGGACTGAGTTTGTGTTTAGAGCCGGATTGTCCCAAAATTTTATTTCAGTTTTCCAGGCACTTTCCATCACGCAGTACTTCCGTACTATGGCCGCCAAGTCGGCAAAGCGTGTAATTTCACGACGACTTATGGAGTTAAGGATTCCCTTGTCCGTGCAATTATTACATAATAATGAGATTGCGTCTTCCTCGCGGCAGTCCTTGACCTTGTTCATTACAAGGAGGAATCTGGCCCAATAATGATGTACTGTTTCCTGGGGCTCTTGCCTGATGTGGGAGAGATCGCTTATGCTTGGGTGGGTGGGTGTAATCGAATTCGAAACCTCACCCAATCTGAGACCCGAGGGCCAAGGAGTTTCCCATTTTGGAAATTCGGGTTTTTTGGATGTTGCCCGATCAATCTGGCCCGCTACCTGACTCTAGGTTCAGGGTTTGGGTGATGTCCTCCCGTAAACGGGTATCCGGCTCAGAGAGCTCGGGAATCCGGACATAACTAGTCCTCAAGATGGAGGAAGGGTCACCGCATTGTTCCTCCACCACCGCAACATGATGGGTGACCTGGGGAGAGTTAATCTCTCTCAGATCGGGCTTAGGCCCAATCTGATCGTAGTCCGTAGCGACTCCCAGGGCGGCGATGCGATCCAAGAGCTCGTTTAGGGAAGAGAGCTCCATTGGATCTAACTGCTCGGCGAATTCCGAGTTGACATGGAGACTGCTTTTGATGACCCGAGAAGTCATCGTCGGCGCAGCGGCCGAACAGGCGGTCATGAGGAAACCGCCTAGCCGGAGAGTTTGGCCGACAACCAAAGCTTCCTTAGCGACAGTGCCGTATTTAAAGACAAGACAAGGCATCCTTCCTTATGGCGACGACACAGTGGAACTCTCAATGAAAGCACCAATGTCGGTGTCAAAACCGGCGGATCTCGGGTAGGGGGTCCCGAACTTTGCGTCTAGGCGGATGGTAACAAGAGACAAGGGACACGATGTTTTTACCCAGGTTCGAGCCCTCTCGGTGGAGGTAAAACCCTACTCCTACTTGATTAATATTGATGATATGGGTAGTACAAGAGTTGATCTACCACGAGATCAGAGAGGCTAAACCCTAGAAGCTAGCCTATGGTATGATTGTTGTTGATGTGTCATACGGACTAAACCCTCCGGTTTATATAGACACCGGAGGGGGCTAGGGTTACGCAGAGTCGGTTACAAGGAAGGAGATCTACATATCCGTATTGCCAAGCTTGCCTTCCACACCAAGGAGAGTCCCATCCGGACACGGGACGAAGTCTTCAATCTTGTATCTTCATAGTCCAACAGTCCGGCCAAAGGTTATAGTCCGGCCGTCCGGATACCCCCTAATCCAGGACTCCCTCATAGTACCTTTGTAAATAAGCGTTGCATTTACGACAACTTCATGTTTGTTCGAAACCTCATCAAGCAGCTACATCGGTCGAGCACTCTGGGCCTTGCCTCGCATTGGACATCTTTAAGGCCTTCGATTCCGTCCACTAGTCATACTTGCTCGAGTTTCTCCATGGCTTGAGTTTTGGTACATTGTAGGAATTGGATCTGCATGCCCCTGCCATCTTCATCTTCAAGGATCCTCATGAATAGCAACCCGACAAGCCTTTCGCCCATGCTTGGGGCCTACGCCAGGGTGACTCTCTCTCTCCCTCTCTCTCGTGGCCATAAACCTGCTCCAGAAGATTTTCAGGGTGGCCTTGTAGGATCTCCCTTGGAAAATGAGACTAACTGGGAAGGCTACACTACTAGAAAAAGGGCTACTAATGGCGCACCTAATTTGGCCATTAATGGCGCATTAGTGGTGCGCCATTACTAGCACGCCATTAGTAATATTTACTAATGGCGCACCACTGGTGCGCCATTAGTATCTCGTATACTAATGGCGCACCACTGGTGCGCCATTAGTATAGGGCACGGTGCGCCATTAGTATGCCTCCCAGGGGCCATGTATAGCCAGGTGCTTTGGCATACTAATGGCGCACGACAAGAGGATGCGCCATTAGTAACCTCGGCATACTAATGGCGCACTTGCGCCATTAGTATCCTCTGGCATACTAATGGCGCACTGTTATGTGATGCGCCATTAGTATGAATATTAGTTTTTTTTAATTTTTAATTTTCTGTTTTTTTGCACAGGTTACAAAATGTATAATTGGACAAAATATAGACAGCACACATCAACAACAGATTCATCGAATACAATAGAAGATTAGTCTCTGAATACAATTCATCATATTAGTCTCCGAATACAATTCATCATATTAGTCTCCGAATTGAAAAGACCGAACAAAGATAGAACATTATATTACAAGTCTCGAGACCGCGAGTAGCGAGTTTGTCTTCACATTACAAGTCGATATCGATCATCTAAACTACCATCACATAGAAGAGAGCTGCGGTCATCACGATGAGCATCATCACAATGAAACTCGTCTTCATCTGGTTCCTCCAACGCTCCCTCCCCTCTCCCGCTAGATAGCGGGCGTATCTAGATTCGTCCTCGGCCCTAGTGGTGTACCCTTTGTAATTGTTAGCGCTGAATCGGTGAACCTGTCTCCAACACTCCTCCCAGTCGTCGTAGACTCCGGGAACCTTACCCTTGTACACGACATACGACGGCATCGCTATGCACTAGCCAAACGAAACGTTAGTACCAATTCACAGACAATACATAAGCAATATATAAGTATGCAACAGAACGATCGGAAGAAAAAAGCAAGACATTAATAGCATCAATTACATCTAAGTTGAACGACTCTCGAAACCAAAGAGACATACTACAAGTTCATTAAAGTTTAATTACAACATGAGCCAATCGATGTTTCAGAACTAGACACAACATCACTGCTTTCGACTCGACTCAAGGGACCGGAGCATGGATGAAGCCGCCGTCTATCGTGGGAGTCATGAAATTACGGGCGTTGTCAGCCTGCATTTGTAGCATTCCGTCTATCTCACTATTGGACGGTTGATTTCTGAGGTAGAACTGCCCCGAGGTACGAAGGACATCTTGATGGATGATTTCCACAAACTCCGACTGGATGCGAAAGAATTCTTGTCTGATGTCCGCGTCCTGGATTGCCGACACGCTCGCGGCCCAATCTTTGAGTTTACTCGGTAGCAGAAGTTGATGATGGTCCCGTACGATCGCCCGCATGTGATGGATGGCGTAGTAGGCACCCTTCTGACCGCCAGGCGGCTGCTTGACGCAGCAGAACGTCGTATTGTGGGAGAACACGTGCTTGCCGTACTTACGAATAGGCATGTTGAAGGTGCCTCCAGATTGGGCGTAGCCGGGGAGAACATCATCAAGAACCTTCTTAATATTTGTGTAGTCTATGTTCGACTGACGGTCCGGGTCGAAATACGTGGCCATGGAATATTTGGGGCTTAGGAGGATGAGCGTGCAATGTGTGTCACTGCAGAAAACACGGAATGTTAAAAGAAAAATGACCGAAATCTAAGAATTCGTATGTTACGGGGCGGTTGAGGGGAGGACTTACTCGGGAAAGTAAGGCACGAGGAAGTTATCCTTATCTGGGATTGCCAGAATGACGCCTTCGAGGTAAGAACTCGCGACTTGCCGGTCCCCAGCGCTGCCCAAGATCTTGGCACGCATGTAGAAGGGGTCGACTGTCACGATGTCCGGGGTCTTGTCGCGAATGATCCGCATCTCCATACTCAGCGAAATAGCCGAACGAAGGTGTAGTGCAGCGGATGAAGGTTCAACATAGCGTGGATGTCATCAAACCGCAGGACGATCGTACCCCCGATGTAGTTATCCACAAAGCCCTTGCCCTCTGGCACCTTGGCCACGAAAACCGGGTATGCCACATCCTTCTCTCTGAGACGCCGCTTCTGCAAAGAAAGAACACTGTCATGCAGACTCCGCATAGCACCGGCTGCAACATCGAGCATATTTCTCGGTAGCATCGGCCTACCCGCCACATGCACCCTCCTCATTAAATCCTCAGGTGAAGGTGGCCCGTCCTGAGCACGGATCGTACTCGGTGCCGGCTGGCCCGCACCCTTGTTAGTCTTTCTTTTGCGTGCCTTATTCTTCTCCTGTAATGGGACCGAGTTCTGCTCACAGACCGCCTTCTTGAGTGTGTTGGGGCTGAGAATATTTCGCACCTCGCCTATCTGAGGCTCGGTGAAGTCGGCAGCTGGAGGCGTCTCCTGAGAGCTGAACGGCAGACGACACCTATTGCAACTTGGCTTCTCCGCGGTACCAGCTAGATCGCGCACGTCTTTTGTTGGGTTGGGTTCTTGAGAAGGAGGCCCCATGAAGTCGCCATCGTACCCATGATCGGCAAAGTACCGATCGACGTTGCGAAATGTATCATCGTCGTCGTCGTTCTGATCCTGTGCCATATGCATGTTTGGATCCAGTGGCATAGGGATGTCCGGCACCGTTGCGGCGGTCTTGCCATGGGGCCAACTTGGCGCCCGCACGACTGGCGGTGTTGTCTTTGGGGTGGTGTCCCCCGCCCCCAAACGAATCTGGCTCTTCGGCCAAAGCAGGGGCCAGCTCAGGCAGGCGCTGAGGGTCATCACGTCATCATCGTCGGCCCCGACGGGTCGAATCGGAGGTAACAACTCGTCGCAGCCTGGCAGCACCCGAACCAGTTGAACCCTAAACAAGTTGGGTGGCATCTGGGTACTGTGGAACAAGGGGTTGCCCGGTTGAACGATTTTGCCCTTGGCGACATCGACCAACTCGTTGTTCACGAAGTGCAGGAGAGTGCACGGAACGTCGGCGGCGCCCTGCGAAAACATGTAGGGCGTCAGGGATGCCCAGTCAAAGGCAAGGAGATGAAGTCCTCGGCCGAGAGAGGCTTAATTAGTTACTGTGATGATGGCGTCGAGTTCGGCTAATGTCGAGGCACCGCCAACGGCGGGCGTGCAGTTGACGGAGGGGCCGCTTGCTGCAGAGGTGCCGGCCGGCGTACACCCGGGTGCATAAAGCTCCCGTGCCGGCATCGGAGACACCAATGCCGCCTCCGTCGGAGACACCAATGGCCCCGCCATCGCGTTCTGCGAGTTGCTGGCCGTGAAGCTAGGAATCGGGGGCGGCCCCTGTTGGCTGCTCGCAATCCACGCACTCAACCCCTGGATCAAGGTAGGCACAATGGCGGTGATCGTCGCTCCGAGTTGTTGTTGCACTTGCTCTTGGACAATCTCCGGAATCACGCCACCTATGCCTTGAGTTCTCGAACCTCGCGCGCCTGGCTTTCCGAGCTGGTCTTTTTCTCCTTTCGTCCACCAGTGTTATAGTATGACCCTCATTTTGTCGACAAGCCTTTGCCGGCCACACGACCAGCTGACGTCGGCTTACTGAGCTTATCCTTGTTCTTCATTACATTCAACGCCCTATTTAGAGTCGTGTCCCAAGGGTTGCTCTTAGTCGACCCCGCGCTACTGCTTTCTGTCGCCTGCGGAAGGAATGTGAACCATTTAGAAATTTGGCTTCATTAATTAGAATGCAACCATGTGGAGCTAATTACGCGGGGATGTATTCCTTACCAGAACAAGCTCAAGCGCCCTGGTCTTCGGATCCGTGGTAAGCTCCTTTGTTTTTGGGTCCTTCTTGTACCGGGCCCTGACATAGTTCCTGGTCTGCTTGTCACCGTATTTATCGAAGAGGGGCGGTAGGCCTTGCTCGGCACGGTCCGCCTCCTCCTTGTCCCATATAGGCTCCGCCACTCTGTAACCGCAGGGACCGAGTGTGTGTTCCCCTAAGTTCAGCTCCCACATTTCTTTCCCCCACTTACTTGATTCGGAGTGTGCGGTGCTCGAGCAATTGATCTTGAAGTCGTTGTAGTCATCTTCGGTGATCGAAGGATTTTTCTCCTTGATCTTCTCATAACTCTCACATTTCTCGATCATTCTCTTCACATTGCTTTTCCAAGTAGACAGGGCCTTGCTCATCTTCGTGAGGGCAGCATTGTTCACTTTATTCCCTTTGAGGCTTGTGTTTTCAAATTCAGCGGGGAACTTGTATCGTTCGTGCAGCTTCGTGAAGAGGAGGTTGCGCAAATTCCCTCGGTCAGGATGCCTCAGGTTCTCGGTGTTGATTGAGACGGTGCTCCGGAGAATGCACCCGAGCTGAAGCGAGTACCCCTTGACTATTCGTTCGGGCGCCGTTGGATTCCCGTCGGAGTCCACTTCAGTAACTTCCTCCTTGAGGGTGCGGAGCACGGTCGGGAGCCGGTCCTTCCGTTGCCTCTTCTGGCTGCCATCTGTGCGTGCGCCGCCATCATCAGTGGTGGCATCCTCGGCGGCACCATCAGTGGTGGCATTAGTGGGGTCATCCTCGGCGGCACCATCAGTGGTCTCAGGATCGGTGGGGAAGGCGGCGTCCTCATACAAGTGAGGTTGTTCCTCCATCTCCTGGGACAGCTCCCAGAATGCCTTGCCGCCCGAACCCCCGGCCTCATCGTTGTTGGCCATGTTTCTCTCAAAATAGCAACAAAGTTTGGTCAAAAAGTTGGTTATTGTCAAGGAACAAGATCATGGTCTCATCATTTAGGGTTTGTCGACACCGAGGCATCCTAAAATCTAAGCTTTTATCATTGAGGGTTTTTCGATGCCGAGGCACCCTAAAAGCCTAAGCTTTCATCATTTCGGTTTTTATCGACACCGAGGCACCCTAAAAGCCATGCATTAGTCACAAGTACGCCGGGGCACTTGATCCTACTTAATTAACTACTAAGATACCCCGGCCCATGGATTAGTCACAAGTACCCCATATGTCCTATTTTTAGCAAAGTCATGCTAAAATTCATGGAAAATTTCAGTATGACCTTTGCTGAAAATAGGACATATGGAGTACCCAAATTTGCCGGAACGGAAGTTAATCGACATTCCGACAAACTCAAGGGCCTCTCGGGGTACCTGCAAAATCATTATCCCCGCGTAATGAAGTCGCCAATGGGTCATTCCAGAAGATCACAAGTAGCATCATCACAAGTATAGCAGCAGCAGCAGTGAATACAGGCATAACAGCAGCAACAGCAGTTAAGAAAAAGTTGCAAAAGCTTGTAAAACTATACTTTGAAGTTGAAGCTTTTAAGAAGAAGAAAATCCAGCCGGATAACTTTCCTCCTTAAATCACTACACTGTTGACTATTCATTCACTACACTGTTGATTGTTCATTCACCAAATTTACCATACAAATAGAAGTATTGTACTAGAGTACTCTAACATCCAGATAACTCATGATGGCGCAAAAAGTGCAAATAGTGAGTAGCTTAGCTTGGCATGTCTCAGACTCATTTGTGCACTGGTAACTAGTTTTTTACAGCAACCAACAACAACACTGATCAGGGAGCTGCCTGCATATTTCTAAAAGAGAAGGAAAATTCTGTTTGCTCATAAACTTGCAGGAGGCTACAAAACTAGTGTAAGGTATCACTGTTCTACACACACTTAGTGACTGTGAAACTGTGAAGCTGCAAATTTGGCATAAGTTGTCTGTGATGCCCTTAGGGACTGAAAGAATGTTAACATGCTAATTGACCCCAAAGCAATGATGGTGCCCAACCTGTGTTCCCAAGTATGAGTTGGCTGTCCTTGCTACGAAGGACAAGAGACCAGCAAGAAGTGGCTGATTATACTGAGTTGTCAGGATCTCTCCCAGCCGATGCTCCAATAAGCCAGCAATGATCTTCAACATAAATAAACATAGTAAACAAAATTAGATAAATTGTCCTAGAACAAATAAGCTGGCAGTAGGTCCATTGGGACTCGTTTAAAGCAGAAAGTCTTGCTTTGGGTTTAGTTTACATAGTGGATCATGACAATATACCAAAATATATTGCATATATTACAGATTCTGGAGCACTGATTGAGTGATTGCAAATAAGCAAGAATGTGTCAATTTCCCATACCAAGACCTAAACACAAAGAAGTTTATGTATAAGCAGTACATCTCAACAATAACCAACTTATGCCAGGAACTATAGTTACTTGTGCAACTCAAAAGATCAGTATAACAAATTAGGCTCCTGCATCAAGACGACCACCAGTACTAATGTATTAAAAAATTCCGGCCAGTATAAGTGTATAACCAAGACAAAGCTCCTGCTCTCTCAAACTGAATGTTACTGCTAAGCTTTGATTTCAGGTCAAGACGGTGCATATAAAACAACTTAATCCTTTTCCTTTTCATATATCACCAGTCATTGCATGTTTCACTGCTAACATGTTTAAACCAAAACATTTGCTCATCTGAAGCATTATCACAAACACCTATCATGCAAAATCCTTTCACAAGTAAACTTTAACATGCACCGGAAAAAATCATGCAGCAAGTATTCATCAGGAAATGGCCATCGTTATATTCTAGCAATACCCAATCTAGTGCAAGTACTCATCAAATGCAAAAAATCAGGGGAAAATAAACAGACAGAGGATGCAAGAGGAAGGAGGGAGGGGGTGAGGGAAGAGGGAGGAGGAAGAAGGGGGGACGAAGGAGTGGTGGCTACCTGCCTATGGATTGGTCGCCGGCGTAGCTCCGGGAGGAGGCGTTGCTGGGCGGGAGGCGCTGCTGGTGGGAGCGGCTGCTCGACGGAGGGAGGCGCTGCTGGGCTCCTGTGCCGGTTGCGGGGCAGCGGAGGCTTCGAACGGCTAGGTGCGCCGCGGCGTCGGGCTGGCAGTCGTGGCGGCAGGCCGTCGACGGCGAGGACAGAGATGGCGAGGCAGAGCGCGGGGGTCGTCGGAGCGGGTTTGGAGCGAGGTCCGCCGGCGATCTCCGCGGCCGAAAGAGGAAGAAGGGGTCGGGGGGTGCACGGTGATAGAGCGGGGGGAGCACGGTGGCGCGGCTATGGCGTCGCGGCGTCGGGGCGGCGTCGAGGCGGCGGGGTAGCGGCGTCGGGAGAGGAGAGGGGAAGGGGATCGAGGGCGAGGGCGAGGGGGAGAGAGGGGATAGGTGTGGGCCCGGGAGGAAGTATGGATGGGGGCGGCACAATACTAATGGCGCACCACCCCTCGGTGCGCCATAAGTACATCCATACTAATGGCGCACCTCACCCTGGTGCGCCATTAGTATTTTTTTTTTATTTCTGCTCGAGCCAACAGGTTATCTCCCACCTAACCTGATCCACATCAAGTTCCCTCTACTAACTCGACTGGTCAGCAGCCAGTTCTCACACCAGGAGGTCCTGGGTTCGATTCCCAGGCTCCACAATTTTTTTTATGCATTTAAAATGCTGTTTGATACTTACTTGTGTTTAAATATGTTCAAACTTGTTTAAATCATAACAGTAATATTTTTTATAAGACAATAATAATTTTTTTTAAAAATATCATCAAACAGTAATGCCGGTGGAGCGGGGGAGGGTGCGGGGGGTCGGCGGCGGCGGTTGAGTAGGGGAGGGGTGCGGGGGGTCGGCGGCGGCAGTTGAGTAGGGGAATCGAGGGTGAGGGGGGTCGGCGGCGGCGGCCGGTGGACCGGGGGGTGCTCGGCAGTGAGTGGGACCGGATCTGGCGAGGTGGGATAGAGATCGAGATGGAGGGGGATCGAGATCGAGTGTCCATGAAATTTAAAAATATTCATGATAGTTCAAAAAGTGCCCATGAAATACAATCGAGAAATGAAGGCTACAATTTAATTAAATACAATCTTCTTGCCCTTCTTTTTCGCAAATGGAGTTCTTCTGTGGAACGGACGTCCTTTAGGTAGGGTGGTCCTGCTTCTTCTTGTGGTGTATGCTGCTACTTCATCATCGTCGTCATGTTCGATCCTCGGGTCGCCGTACTTGTCGAAGTCTTGCTCATTGGCTACTCCATCCATTCCGATGATCTTCCTTTTGCCTCTCCTCACGACAACACGACTGGGCTTTGACGGGTCGGTAATGAAGAAGCATTGGTCCACTTGGTAATGAAGAAGCATTGGTCCACTTGGGAAGCCAGTACCCATGGCTCATTTTTCGCGGTGACGTTTGCGCCCGCGGTCTTGGATTTGGCTTCGGGTATAACCATGGTGGTGAAATACCGGTCTTCTTTTAGGACGCTCTTGGCCCATCTGACACGGAACATCAGGACCTTCTCTCCAGCGTAGCTCAGCTCCCAGATCTCCTCGATCCTTCTGTAGTATCTGTCCTTGTCGTTACTGGTGTAGGATTCCATCGTTACCCCGAAGTTCTGATAACCATCGCTCTTCATGTCCTTGGCCTCGGTGTAGAATGTGTAGCCGTTGATATCATACGCCTCATAGGTCATCAGGTTGTGCTCGGCACCCTGTGACAAGGCGAATATGAGTTGTTCTTCTGCGGAAGAATCCTCATGTAAAGGGTACGACAGAAGCTTCAGCTTGAACCAACACGTGAAACATGAGTTGTGCTCTTTGAGTATATCTCCGTCCGTCCTTTGTTGGCCTCGGTCATTGTACGTCTTCTTAATAAAGGTTTTGTGCTCTACAACCCAAGGATCGACCATGTCTATGTGTTGTAGCGCGACTAGGTTTGCTCTTTCAAAGTCGGCGAGTCGACCCTTGAAATCGACATGCATTTCGCGGCGACCCTCACGGTGACCCCATCCAGCGAGCCTGCCGAGGTGCCTATTGACGGGCAGACCAATGGGGTTCTCAATGCCTAGATAATTCGTGCAGTAGGAGATGCACTCTTCGGTCAGAAAGCCCCTGGCTATGCTTCCCTCTGGACGTGACATGTTGCGAACGTATCCTTTGATGACACCATTCATCCTTTCGAACGGCATCATGCTGTGCAGGAACGTCGGCCCGAGTTGGATGATATCCTCCACTATATGGACCAGCAGATGCACCATAACGTCGAAGAATGCGGGCGGGAAGTACATCTCAAGCTCGCATAGTATCACCACGATCTCTTCCTGTAGCCTTCTGAGTTGCCTCACGCCAATCGACTTCCGAGAGATGATGTCGAAGAAGTTGCATAGGCCAAATAGCGTTTCACGGACGTGCGCGTCCATGATCCCACGGATTGCAACTGGAAGTATCCGCGTCATCAGCACGTGACAATCGTGAGACTTCATCCCGCTGAACTTCTGCTTCGCTGGGTCTAGGTATCTGCTTATCTTCCCCGCGTAACCGTAAGGAAGTTTTACTCCTAGGAGGCAGGTGAAAAACTGCTTGATCTCCTCCTGACTTAGAGTGAAGCACGCGGGAGGGTAGTCATTTCCAGTCTTCTTGGCCTTTTTGCCTTTACGACGACTTTCTGTGTCCTGCTTCGCCTTATCATCATCATCATCATCATCATCATCATATATAGCGTGGAGCTCCTGCCTGATGCCCATTGATTTCAAGTCTGCCCTTGCTTTCGGCCCATCTTTGGTCCTCTCTGGCATGTTGAGCAGGGTACCAAGCAGACTCTCGCACACGTTCTTCGTGATATGCATGACATCAAGGCTGTGAGGCACATGGTGGATCTTCCAGTACGGCAAGTCCCAGAAAACAGACCTCATTTTCCATACCTTCAGCAGTGGCTCTGGCGCCTTTCGCTTCTTTCCCGGCTCTGGCGCCTTTTGCTTCTTTCCCGGCAGTGGGCAGTCTTTCCAATTTTTCAACAGCTTGTCTATTTCCTCGCCGCTCCTCGTACACGGGCGTTTTCGGGGTTCGGTTTCACCATCGAACAGATCCTTGCGTTTCCTCCACGGGTCATCGTCGCGAAGCCACCTTCGATGTCCCATGTGTTGGGGAACGTAGTAATTTCAAAAAATTTCCTACGCATACACAGGATCATGGTGATGCATAGCAACGAGAGAGGAGAGTGTTGTCTACGTACCCTCGTAGACCGAAGCGGAAGCGTTGACGCAACATAGAGTAAGTAGTCGTACGTCTTCCCGATCCGACCGATCCAAGCACCGTTACTCCGGCACCTCCGAGTTCTTGGCACACGTTCAGCTCGATGACGCACCCCTAGCTCCGATCCAGCAAAGCTTCGAGGGGAGTTCCATCAGCACGACGGCGTGGTGACGATGATGATGTTCTACCGGCGCAGGGCTTCGCCTAAGCACTACAACGATATGACCCAGGTGGAATATGGTGGAGGGGGGCACCGCACACGGCTAAGGAACGATCACGAAGATCAACTTGTGTGTCTATGGGGTGCCCCTGCCCCCGTATATAAAGGAGTGGAGGAGGGGAGGGCCGGCCCTCTCTATGGCGCGCCCTAGGGAGTCCTACTCCCACCGGGAGTAGGATTCCCCCCTTTCCTAGTCCAACTAGGAGTCCTTCCATGTAGTAGGAGTAGGAGACAAGGAAGGGGAAAAGAGAAGGGAAGGAAGGAGGGGGCGCAGCCCCTCCCCCTAGTCCAATTCGGACTAGGCCTTGGGGGGCGCGCGGCCTGCCCTATGCAGCCCCTCTCCCTTTCCCGTATGGTCCAATAAGGCCCAATACTTCTCCCCGTATTCCCGTAACTCCCCGGTACTCCGAAAAATACCCTAACCACTCAGAACCTTTCCAATGTCCGAATATAGTCGTCCAATATATCGATCTTTACGTCTCGACCATTTCGAGACTCCTCGTCATGTCCCCGATCTCATCTGGGACTCCGAACTCCTTCGGTACATAAAAACTCATAAACTCATAATATAACTGTCATCGAAACCTTAAGCGTGCGGACCCTACGGTTCGAGAATAATGTAGACATGACCGAGACACGTCTCCGGTCAATAACCAATAGCGGGACCTGGATGCCCATATTGGCTCCTACATATTCTACGAAGATCTTTATCGGTCAGACCGCATAACAACATACGTTGTTCCCTTTGTCATCGGTATGTTACTTGCCCGAGATTCGATCGTCGGTATCCAATACCTAATTCAATCTCGTTACCGGCAAGTCTCTTTACTCGTTCCGTAATACATCATCTCGCAAATAACTCATTAGTTGCAATGCTTGCAAGGCTTAAGTGATGTGCATTACCGAGAGGGCCTAGAGATACCTCTCCGACAATCGAAGTGACAAATCCTAATCTCGAAATACCCCAACCCAACAAGTACCTTTGGAGACACCTGTAGAGCACCTTCATAATCACCCAGTTACGTTGTGACATTTGGTAGCACACAAAGTGTTCCTCCGGTAAATGGGAGTTGCATAATCTCATAGTCATAGGAACATGTATAAGTCATGAAGAAAGCAATAGCAACATACTTAAACGATCGAGTGCTAAGCTAACGGAATGGGTCATGTCAATCACATCATTGAACTAATGATGTGATCCCGTTAATCAAATAATAACTCTTTGTTCATGGTTAGGAAACATAACCATCTTTGATTAACGAGCTAGTCAAGTAGAGGCATACTAGTGACACTCTGTTTGTCTATGTATTCACACATGTATTATGTTTCCGGTTAATACAATTCTAGCATGAATAATAAACATTTATCATGATATAAGGAAATAAATAATAACTTTATTATTGCCTCTAGGTCATATTTCCTTCAGTCTCCCACTTGCACTAGAGTCAATAATCTAGATCACATCGTCATGTGATTTAACATCAATAGTTCACATCATCATGTGATTAACACCCATAGTTCACATCATCATGTGACCAACACTCAAAGGGTTTACTAGAGTCAGTAATCTACTTCACATCTCTATGTGATTAACACCCAAAGAGTACTAAGGTGTGATCATGTTTTGCTTGTGAGAGAAGCTTAGTCAACGGGTCTGCGAAAATTCAGCTCCGTATGTATTTTGCAAATTTCTATGTCTACAATGCTCTGCACGGAGCTACTTTAGCTAATTGCTCCCACTTTCAATATGTATCTAGATTGAGACTTAGAGTCATCTAGATTAGTGTCAAAACTTGCATCGACGTAACCTTTTACGACGAAACTTTTTGTCACGTCCATAATCGAGAAGTATATCCTTATTTCACTAAGGATAATTTTGACCGATGTCCAGTGATCTACTCCTAGATCACTATTGTACTCCCTTGCCAAAATCAGTGTAGGGTATACAATAGATCTGGTACACAGCATGGCATACTTTATAGAACCTATGGCCAAGGCATAGGGAATGACTTTCATTCTCTTTCTATCTTCTGCCGTGGTCGGGTTTTGAGTCTTACTCAATTTCACACCTTGTAACACAGGCAAGAACTCTTTCTTTGACTGTTACATTTTGAACTACTTCAAAATCTTGTCAAGGTATGTACTCATTGAAAAAACTTATCAAGCGTCTTGATCTATCTCTATAGATCTTGATACTCAATATGTAAGCAGCTTCACCGAGGTCTTTCTTCGAAAAACTCCTTTCAAATACTCCTTTATGCTTCGCAGAATAATTCTACATTATTTCCGATCAACAATATGTCATTTACATATACTTATCAGAAATGCTGTAGTGCTCCCACTCACTTTCTTGTAAATACAGGATTCACCGCAAGTCTGTATAAAACTATATGCTTTGATCAATTTATCAAAGCGTATATTCCAACTCCAAGATGCTTGCACCAGTCCATAGATGGATCGCTGGAGCTTGCATATTTTGTTAACACCTTTAGGATCGACAAAACCTTCTAGTTGCATTGTATACAACTCTTCTTTAATAAAACCATTAAGGAATGCAGTTTTGTTTATCCATTTGCCGGATTTCATAAAATACGACAATTGCTAACATGATTCGGACAGACTTAAGCATAGATACGAGTGAGAAACTCTCATCGTAGTCAACACCTTGAACTTGTCGAAAACCTTTTGCGACAATTCTAGCTTTCTAGATAGTAACACTACTATCAGCGTCCGTCTTCCTCTTGAAGATCCATTTATTTTCTATGGCTTGGCGATCATCAGGCAAATCCATCAAAGTCCATACTTTGTTCTCATACATGGATCATATCTCAGATTTCATGGCCTCAAACCATTTTGCGGAATCTGGGCTCATCATCGCTTCCTCATAGTTCGTAAGTTTGTCATGGTCTAGTAACATGACTTCCAGAACAGGATTAACGTACCACTCTGGTGCGGATCTCACTCTGGTTTACCTACGAGATTCGGTAGTAACTTGATCTGAAGTTACATGATCATCATCATTAGCTTCCTCACTAATTGGTGTAGTAGTCACAAGAACAGATTTCTGTGATGAACTACTTTCCAATGAGGGAGCAGGTACAATTACCTCATCAAGTTCTACTTTCCTCCCACTCACTTCTTTCGAGAGAAACTTCTTCTCTAGAAAGTATCCATTCTCAGCAACGAATGTCTTGCCTTTTGGATCTGTGATAGAAGGTGTACCCAACTGTCTCCTTTGGGTATCCTATGAAGACACATTTCTCCGATTTGGGTTTGAGCTTATCATCATGAAAACTTTTCTTATAAGCATCGCAACCCCAAACTTTAAGAAACGACAACTTTGGTTTCTTGACAAACCATAGTTCATATTGTGTCGTCTCAACGGACTTAGATGGTGTCCCTTTTAAACGTGAATGGAGCTGTCTCTAATGCATGATCCCAAAACGATATTGGTAAATCGGTAAGAAACATCATAGATTGTACTATATCCAATAAAGTACGGTTATGACGTTCGGATACACCATTATGCTGTGGTGTCCCAGGTGGCATGGATTTGTGAAACTATTCCACATTGTTTTAATTGAAGTCCAAACTCGTAACTCAAATATTCTCCTCCACGATCATATCGTAGAATTTTTTATTTTCTTGTTACGATGATTTTCCACTTCACTCTGAAATTCTTTGAACTTTTCAAATGTTTCAGACTTGTGTTTCATCAAGTAGATATACCCATATCTGCTCAAATCATTTGTGAAGGTCAGAAAATAATGATACTTGTCGCGAGCCTCAACACTCATCAGATCGCATACATCAGTATGTATTATTTCCAACAAGTCAGTTTCTCGCTCCATTGTTCCGGAAAACGGAGTTCTAGTCATATTGCCCATAAGTCATGGTACGCAAGCATCAAGTGATTCATAATCAAGTGATTCAAAAATCCCATCAGCATGGAGTTTCTTCATGCGCTTTACACCAATATGACCTAAACGGCAGTGCCACAGATAAGTTGCACTATCATTATTAACTTTGCATCTTTTTGGCTTCAATATTATGAATATGTGTATCACTACGATCGAGATCCAACAAACCACTTTTGTTGGGTGTATGACCATAGAAGGTTTTATTCATGTAAACAGAACAACAATTGTTCTCTAACTTAAATGAATAACCGTATTGCAATAAACATGATAAAATCATATTTATGCTCAACGCAAACACCAAATAACACTTATTTAGGTTCAACACTAATCCCGAAAGTATAGGGAAGTGTGCGATGATGATCATATCAATCTTGGAACTACTTCCAACACACATCGTCACTTCACCCTTAACTAGTTTCTGTTTATTCTGCAACTCCCGTTTCAAGTTACTAATCTTAGCAACTGAACTAGCATCAAATACTGAGGGGTTGCTATAAACACTAGTAAAGTACACATCAATAACATGTATATCAAATATACTTATGTTTACTTTGCCATCCTTCTTATCCGCCAATCACTTGGGGTAGTTCCGCTTCAAGTGACCAATCCATTTGCAGTAGAAGCACTTAGTCTCAGGCTTAGGACCAGACTTGGGCTTCTTCACTTAAGTAGCAACTTGATTGTTGTTTTTCTTGAAGTTCCCCTACTTCTTCCCTTTGCCCTTTTCTTGAAACTAGTGATCTTGTCAACCATCAACACTTGATGTTTTTCTTGATTTCTACCTTCGTTGATTTCAGCATCACGAAGAGCTTGGGAATTACTTTCGTCATCCCTTGCATATTATAGTTCATCACGAAGTTCTACTAACTTGGTGATGGTGACTAGAGAATTCTGTCAATCACTATCTTATCTGAAAGATTAACTCCCACTTGATTCAAGCGATTGTAGTACCCAGACAATCTGAGCACATGCTCACTAGTTGAGCGATTCTCCTCCATCTTTTAGCTATAGAACTTGTTGGAGACTTCATATCTCTCAACTCGGGTATTTGCTTGAAATAATAACTTCAACTCCTGGAACATCTCATATGGTCCATGACGTTCAAAACTTCTTTGAAGTCCCGATTCTAAGCCGTTAAGCATGGTGCACTAAACTATTAAGTAGTCATCATATTGAGCTAGCAAAACGTTCATAACGTCTGCATCTGCTCCTGCAATAGGTCCGTCACCTAGCGGTGCATCAAGGACATAATTCTTCTGTGCAGCAATGAGGATAAACCTCAGATCACGGATCCAATCCGCATCATTGCTACTAACATCTTTCAATACAATTTTCTCTAGGAACATATCAAAATTAACATATGAAAGCAACAACGCGAGCTATTGATCTATAACATAGAAATGCTAATACTACCAGGACTAAGTTCATGATAAATTAAAGTTCAATTAATCATATTACTTAAGAACTCCCACTTAGATAGACATCCCTCTAATCATCTAAGTGATCACGTGATCCAAATCAACTAAACCATAACCGATCATCACGTGAAATGGAGTAGTTTTCAATGGTGAACATCACTATGTTGATCATATCTACTATATGATTCACGCTCGACCTTTCGGTCTCCATGTTCCGAGGCCATATCTGTATATGCTAGGCTCGTCAAGTATAACCCGAGTATTCTGCGTGTGCAAAAACTGGCTTGCACCCGTTGTAGATGGACGTAGAGCTTATCACACCCGATCATCACGTGGTGTCTGGGCACGACGAACTTTGGCAACGGTGCATACTCAGGGAGAACACTTCTTGATAACTTGTGAGAGATCATCTTAAAATGCTACCGTCAATTAAAGCAAGATAAGATGTATAAAAGATAAACATCACATGCAATCAATATAAGTGATATGATATGGCCATCATCATCTTCGTGCTTGTGATCTCCATCTCCGAAGCACCGTCATGATCACCATCGTCACCGGCGTGACACCTTGATCTCCATCGTAGCATCGTTGTCGTCTCGCCAATCTTATGCTTCTACGACTATCGCTACCGCTTAGTGATAAAGTAAAGCATTACAGGGCGATTGCATTGCATACAATAAAGCGACAACCATATGGCTCCTGCCAGTTGCCGATAACTCGGTTACAAAACATGATCATCTCATACAATAAAATTTAGCATCATGTCTTGACCATATCACATCACAACATGCCCTGCAAAAACAATTTAGACGTCCTCTACTTTGTTGTTGCAAATTTTACGTGGCTGCTATGGGCTTAGCAAGAACCAATTTCACCTACGCATCAAAACCACAACGATAGTTTGTCAAATAGACTCCGTTTTAACCTTCGTAAGGACCGGGCGTAGCCATACTCGGTTCAACTAAAGCTGGAGAAACTGACACCCGCCAGCCACCTGTGTGCAAAGCACGGCGGTAGAACCAGTCTCGTGTAAGCGTACGCGTAATGTCGGTCCGGGCCGCTTCATCCAACAATACCGCCGAACCAAAGTATGACATGCTGGTAGGCAGTATGACTTGTATCGTCCACAACTCACTTGTGTTCTACTCGTGCATATAACATCAAACCATAAAAACCTAGGCTCTGATGCCACTGTTGGGGAACGTAGTAATTTCAAAAAATTTCCTACGCATACACAGGATCATGGTGATGCATAGCAACGAGAGGGGAGAGTGTTGTCTACGTACCCTCATAGACCGAAGCGGAAGCGTTGACGCAACGTAGAGGAAGTAGTCGTACGTCTTCCCGATCCGACCGATCCAAGCACCGTTACTCCGGCACCTCCGAGTTCTTGGCACACGTTCAGCTCGATGACGCACCCCTAGCTCCGATCCAGCAAAGCTTCGGGGGGAGTTCCGTCAGCACGACGGCGTGGTGACGATGATGATGTTCTACCGGCGCAGGGCTTCGCCTAAGCACTACAACTATATGACTGAGGTGGAATATGGTGGAGGGGGCACCGCACACGGCTAAGGAACGATCATGAAGATCAACTTGTGTGTCTATGGGGTGCCCCCTGCCCCCGTATATAAAGGAATGGAGGAGGGGAGGGCTGGCCCTCTCTATGGCGCGCCCTAGGGAGTCCTACTCCCACCGGGAGTAGGATTCCCCCCTTTCCTAGTCCAACTAGGAGTCCTTCCATGTAGTAGGAGTAGGAGACAAGGAAGGGGTAAAGAGAAGGGAAGGAAGGAGGGGGCGCAGCCCCTCCCCCTAGTCCAATTCGGACTAGGCCTTGGGGGGGCGCGCGGCCTGCCCTAGGCAGCCCCTCTCCCTTTCCCGTATGGCCCAATAAGGCCCAATACTTCTCCCCGTATTCCCGTAACTCCCCGGTACTCCGAAAAATACCCGAACCACTCAGAACCTTTCCGATGTCCGAATATAGTCGTCCAATATATCGATCTTTATGTCTCGACCATTTCGAGACTCCTCGTCATGTCCCCGATCTCATCCGGGACTCCGAACTCCTCGGTACATCAAAACTCATAAACTCATAATATAACTGTCATCGAAACCTTAAGCGTGCGGACCCTACGGTTCGAGAATAATGTAGACATGACCGAGACACGTCTCCGATCAATAACCAATAGCGGGACCTGGATGCCCATATTGGCTCCTACATATTCTACGAAGATCTTTATCGGTCAGACCGCATAACAACATACGTTGTTCCCTTTGTCATCGGTATGTTACTTGCCCGAGATTCAATCGTCGGTATCCAATACCTAGTTCAATCTCGTTACCGGCAAGTCTCTTTACTCGTTCCGTAATACATCATCTCGCAACTAACTCGTTAGTTGCAATGCTTGCAAGGCTTAAGTGATGTGCATTACCGAGAGGGCCCAGAGATACCTCTCCAACAATCGGAGTGACAAATCCTAATATCGAAATACGCCAACCCAACAAGTACCTTTGGAGACACCTGTAGAGCACCTTTATAATCACCCAGTTACGTTGTGACGTTTGGTAGCACACAAAGTGTTCCTCCGGTAAACGGGAGTTGCATAATCTCATAGTCATAGGAACAGGTATAAGTCATGAAGAAAGCAATAGCAACATACTTAAACGATCGAGTGCTAAGCTAACGGAATGGGTCATGTCAATCACATCATTCAACTAATGATGTGATCCCGTTAATCAAATAACAACTCTTTGTTCATGGTTAGGAAACATAACCATCTTTGATTAACGAGCTAGTCAAGTAGAGGCATACTAGTGACACTCTGTTTGTCTATGTATTCACACATGTATTATGCTTCCGGTTAATACAATTCTAGCATGAATAATAAACATTTATCATGATATAAGGAAATAAATAATAACTTTATTATTGCCTCTAGGGCATATTTCCTTCACCATGAACACGGTTTTTGAAGACCCGGGATCTCTATCTAGCTGGCGATACGTTGTGTCATCCATGCACCTTACACATCCAGAAAATCCGTGGACTACCTGCCCCGCGAGATATCCGTAACCGAGATAGTCGTGCACCGTCGTGAGCAGTGCGGCTCTCATAGGGAAATATTCTTTCTCTGCGGTGTCCCACGTATTGGCTGGCGTTTTCCACAGCGTGTCTAGCTCCTCCTTCAGCAGCCCCAGATACAGATTGATGTCGTTCCCTGGTTGTTTCGGCCCTTCAATTAGCATACTCATGTGAATGTACTTCCTCTTCATGCACAACCAGGGGGGAAGGTTGTACATCCACACAAACACAGGCCAGGTGCTATGTGTGCTTCTCTGGCTGCCAAACGGATTTACACCATCGGTGCTCGCGCCCAGCACGATGTTCCTTGGATCCTTCCCAAATTCTGGGTATTCAAAATTCAACGCTTGCCACTGGCTCGCATCCTTAGGGTGACTCAGCATCTTGTCTTTTTTATCTATCTCCAGATCATTTGCGTCATCTTCTCGCTTCTTCTCCTCCCTATCCGCGTGCCAACGTAGGAGCTTTGCTACCTTAGGATCCACGAAATACCGCTGCAGACGAGGAGTGATCGGAAAGTACCACACCACTTTTCGAGGAGCTTTCTTCCTCTTCTTGTATCGAGTGACGCCGCACACCGGACATATGGTAGACTCCGTGTGCTCGTCCCGATAAATGATGCAATTGTTCATGCACACATGGTATTTCACGTGCGGTAAATCCAGAGGACACACGATTTTCTTCGCCTCCTCCAAACTGGTCGGGCACTTGTTCCCCTTTGGAAGACGTTCGTGCCAGAATGACATGTTCTCGTCGAAGCATGCGTCGGTCATTTTGTGTTTTACCTTCATCTCCAGAGCCATGAGCGTTACTTTCAGGCGGGTATCCTCGGGCCTGCATCCTTCATACAATGGAGTAACCGCGTCTAACTCAAGTTGATCCACCTTGGCTTTCTCTCGGGCGGCAGTTCTTGCGTTATCCGTCTGCTTGAGAAGCAGCTCTTGAATATAAGGATCCTGCACCCAGCCCATCGATGGTCCACCGTCGTCTGCTCCGCCGGCATCATCATCTTCATGATCATGCCCGTCGTCTGCTCCGGCATCTTCCTCATCATCATGTCCTGCATCTTCTACATGATGACTGAGTACAGCATCACCGTCGTGATCATCTCCTGGGGATTCTTCGTCTTCTCGCCCGCCCGAGCCGCGGTAGTTGTCTTGCTGCCCTTCCTCATTTCTTGCCCGGCCCCCATGGACGACTTTGTAGTCATCTTCATCACCTTGCCACCGATAGCCATCCATGAAACCACGCAAGAGCAGGTGGTCCCGCACCTGCCCGGAATCCGGGTCCGCAATAAGGCTCTCCAGCTTGCATCTTCGACACGGACATCTTATCTCCGTCTCGTTCTTTTGAAGCATCTCGGCCTTCGCGGACCTCAAAAACCTATTCACGACGCCTTCGGTCATCGTGCGGACCATGGTCGCCTGCGGGGTAGAGCAAAACGATATTTTAGAACCAAGAAAAAAATTTGGCATGACTTTCCCTAAAAATAGGACCAAAAAGAATGCTTAATGCCAAAATTATCACCGAAACGGAAATGAATCAACATTCCGGCAAAATATTGGCAACTATCGCATTTCAAATACCGGTACACCTCCAAACACAAACACACATGCAACACCACAAACATATGCAACACCACGAACATACATAGATCTAGCTAGGCCATAAAAAGTGCATGTGCACATTGTTGTAGGGAGAACAACATAAATATAGCTTCCCCCCTTACTTACCTATCAAAACAAGGTAATTTAACCACTTAATTTGAATGAATCTATGGTGGAAATGAGGTGAAAAAGAGAAGGCACCCGAGACAAGGAGGAGGTGGAGAGAATGAAGTGGGGAGAAAGTGAGTGTGGTAGGAGAGACTGCCCAAAATATCTTGTTGCTGCCCACTTACTAATGGCGCACCAACAACAAATGCGCCATTAGTAATCCAGGTTACTAATGGCGCACCAACGTCTGATGCGCCATTAGTAGTTTTGCAAAAAAACATACTAATGGCGCACTGTTTCACGGTGGGCCATTACTAGTTTGAACTAGTAATGGCGCACAGTGGAAGAGTGCGCCATTAGTAGTTTTGCAACAAAAGGAATAAAAAATATAATTAAAAAACAACATTAGTGGCGCACTCTGGGACTAGTGCGCCATTACTAGTTACAACTAGTAATGGCGCACTGTGTCTGGATGCGCCATTAGTATGTTTGGACAGGCGCGCTAGTTCAAAAAAAAATTGATACTAATGGCGCATCCTAGGCCTGGTGCGCCATTAGTAGTTTCAACACTAATGGCGTATCAGAAGGTGGTGCGCCATTAGTATATACTAATGGCGCACCTCTTATCTGGTGCGCCATTAGTGTCAATCTCATCTATAGCCCTTTTTCTAGTAGTGCTAAGCCTTGGTTTGGCGGTCATGGCTTCATTTCGCGGTGGTATTCCTCCCTTCCCGCAAAACAACAACAACGTACCCAATCTCGTAGTGTCGTCATGTAAGTGGGAGATTGTATATGGACAGAACCGCAAAAGAGGAAGATTGTTGGTAAACTAGGCAAGAATACAATGGTACGAATCAAACGAGTACCTTAAGAATTCTCACTGAGAGCATATCACAATAGACCTAACCCTATAGATAATCCTTTGCATCGAAAAGGTTGAATGTGCTATATATGGTGCGAAGGGACTAGATGCGTCCCAAGTCAGCTAGATGCATACTAGTTTTTATTGGATGTGTACACAGGCCGGTTGATCGCGCAATGGAGATTGCGTCGCGCGGTAGCACTTGGCATTGCACGTGGGCCTATTATTTTTCAATAAGCGGCGCTTTATTACTTAAAAGGTATAAGTATTACACCTGGCCTCTGTATAATTAAGATACATATAACAAATCAAATCCAAACTCAAAAACAAAAAAAAGGCAAAATACAAGTAAACATAAGACTGTATGACGCCTAACCCACGGGAGGTAAAATTATGATGCTGCTATCCATGTTGGGTAAAAGTAATCCTCGCCGTGTTCTCCAATCATGTACACACCTCCGTAAACAGGTCTCGATTCTAGACACGTTGTAAAGACGACCATAAACAGAGTGTACCGGTACATCTGTAGATTACCTTAAAAATGTTTGTCTTGTATTAAAAATGTTCATAGTGTATCTTAAAAATGTTATCATGTAATTTATATTGTTCATTCTATTTTTATAAATGTTCATCTCGTCTTCAAAAATGTTCATCTTGTATTAAGAAATTCCATAATGTATTGAAAAACAGTTGATGTGCACTAAAATTGTTCCTAATGTATTTTAAAAATAGTCATCATGTACTAAAAATAACTCATCATGGAATTCAATATTTTTTATCGTGTATCGAAAATAGGTAGTCATGTATTAAGAAACTTCATGTAATTAAAAAAGTGTCAGGTATTTTACAAATCATTATTGCATTTTTAAGAAAGTGGCCAAGCATTTTTCAATAGTTATTCATGTACTCTGAAAAGACATTTGTGTATTATAAAAGTCTTTGCCCATTATTGTAAATAGTTATGTACTTTTCAAAGAAAAAGAGAAGAAAACAGGAAAAATGATAGAAAGGAAAACAGGAAAAGAACAAGAAAAACAAAAAACAAACGAAGACATGAAAAAGAAACAATATAAGAAAGAAAAAAGATTCAAAACCATGGATTTTTTTTTTGCAAATGAAAAACCATGGATTAACAGGAGAAATAAAAAAACCAAGATTAGGAAAATAAAGATGAAAAAAATGGCGAGAGAACCACACGGGTGCAGTCCGAAGCACCAGAGGCGAGTACTGTCTATTTTTGCAATAGGCCAGATATAGTGTTTGCGGTTAAATGTACTGACGATACGCGAGCACCGAAATTTCTTTGGCCTTCCGGGTCTTTTCACTTTTCCATTTATTTATTTTTCTGGTTTTCAATTCATTCCGGTTCTCTGTTTCATTTTTCTTTCCATTTTTTGGTAACTTTTATAAAGTAAATATAATTTTGTCTGATAAATATATTAAAAATATTTTTAAAGTACATAAATAATTTTAAAATTACTTGAATATTTTCTGTAAGATGTGAACACCTTTTAAAATTTGAAAAATATTTTTTTAAGCAGGAATGACAATTCTATTTTCAGCGTGAATAAGAATTGTGGTGTATTAAGACGTGGTAATTACGGTTAAGAGAACATAAGTATAAGATGTGTTATAGTTGTTTTTTTTAAACTGGGCAAAATATTTGCCACTTTCATTGATTAAGAAGAAGGTTTAGAGGTTTTGGCCAAAAAGCCGAATTACAACACATTACTCTCGCGGCACTACATTACTCAAATACTTTGCCTCTGCAAGACACCATAGCTTGGATACATCTTTGATTCGAGCAACAAGAACCCCTACTGGCACCGCGGTGTTACGGAACACACGTGCGTTTCTCTCGTTCCAAATTTCCCACGAGATACGCATAATGAGGGACATCATCGGCCGTCTAGATTGCGACATACTGGAATCAATAAGGTTCCACCAGGCCTTTACCGAATGGATAGCCATCCAAGCAGAAGGGTGCACATCCACCAAGCCAAGCCAAGTCTTGATCATTTCCCAAACTCGAACCGTGTAGCGGCATTGGAATGTGTTATAGTCTACTCTATATTGATCACTATGGTTGATAATATTGTTTTTGATGTACTTATATAAACGTTGGCTTCATATTTGGTTGATTCTTGCGTAACACGAGTATAAAGACTTGGTGAAGGTGCCATGTATACAACTATAGCTGCTGGTGGGGCTTGTGTTTCCCAATATATGCTCTGTGTTCTTCTTTTGGCTGTAGGGGGTGTACTTTTTCCTCATTCATTGTTAGCAACTAAAACATTTTTCATGTATATTTTTTGTTTTCATGTTTTTGGTGTGGGTAGTCTGCTGTATCTATAATCCAAATAAGGCTAGAAGCAGAACACCTTTTGTGGTTGCAAATGGACCCTTGTAAGCCTTCAAAATATCTTCAGGTAATCAAGTCCATCGGCAATACTCCAGTTGGTCCTATACATATGACCTACCATTAATTTCTCGAAACAAAAGACATACCATTAGCAAAAGAATAACAGTAGCTAAATGATGGTGTGCAATATCAGTCAAATACCATTGGTTACTGGATTGGATATAGTTCTCCATGAAAAGTTGGAAATACTGAGTATTTGGACAAATTTAAAGTGAATAGGAGGTTGCTGGTTTGACAATAATAGGATAAAGTTGAGCCAAAAGGTCCCACTCAAAATAAATTCGTGAGGATGTGGTACCTCATTAAGATCCATCTAACTTGAAGAAATTGGTTAATCTGTAAAAATACATTATAATGAAATGAACTAATTAAGATGAATTTAGTTTTATTTTGTTATATGGGAGGAGTACAAATTAATGCAAGTGCACATACTTCCTTCAATCTATACTAAGTGTCGCAACTTTGAACTGAGCTTGAACAAAGCTTAATATAACACTACGACACTTATTTTAAAGAGAAAATTCCTTATTTGACACTATGTTAAAATGTGGTTCCTTATTTGATTCCGAAGAAACTTTTCTTTCCTATTTGACATGTAGTCTAAATTTATTTTCTTACGTGACATCCCTGTCAGTTTCGTTACATTGTTCCGTAAAAAAAAATTGGATGGACCAAAATACCCTTGTGCTAGGCGCTAGCCCACATCGAACAAAAGAAGATATCCCGATCCTGATCTAGCCACCCCTCTCGTCTTGTTTTTTGACGTGTTTTTGTGCTTGACGCTTTGAGAAAGCTAAGTCCAGTTGCATTTTATTTGTGCAAGTTACACGTACATTTGATTGCTCGGTTGCTTCACGTACCATGCATGTATGCATGCTCGCACACACGTATACTGGCCGATTACATACGTGCACCAGTCTATGTATTTGATCATGTAGCTAGCTAATCTTGCAGATGTAGAGGTCCCGAGTAGTTCCCGCTGACGTCTCATCGACTCGTACATATATCTGAACGTCCGCGCGTCAGTTCCGAATACTCGTATACTGGCGCCGGCCAGGGCCGGCGCGTATAATACCCAAATACTGGACTAATGCATGCATGCACCAGTATAGTCTGGGCTGGCCGTGGCGTGCTAAATATGGTTGAGTTCTACTATGTACATGCACGTATACAAATACCCGCAAACTGATCCAGCCAGCAAACTTGGGAGGTACTTACGAAGGTTGCGAGCAAACATGTCGACCAAATATTGTCATGTACACATTTTTTGTCACCTTACGCGCCAGGGGTAAAAAGGTCTTTTCACATTTGTCTTTAACACCGTTAGTTAACAAAATGCACTAGAGTGTCATATTGGGAAAGAAATTTAGAGCAGATGTCAAATAGGAAGAAAAATTTCTTCAGGGCCAAATAGGAAACCACATTTTAAGGTAGTGTCAAATAAGGAATTCTCTCTATTTTAAATGAGAGGGAGTACTTTTTTTCAGGGATTAATGACGCACGCGTGTAGTCATCACCCATCTAAAGAACAAGATGGGGAGATTTCTCGTCATCAAACCTATACTTGAACGAGCGGTGCTTGATCATGCGGAGCTCCCCGCCGTCGCATCGCTCCACCTCCACGCCGGTGAGCACGGCGAGCTTGAACCTCTTCGACCACGATACATCATTCCGAAATAGCTTGGCGACGCAGAACCGACCGCCGTCGCCCAGGTGCACGAGGTGCGACTTAAGATTCCAGCTTCTGCGGGGCACCGTGAAGCCCTCCCACGCGCCGCGCGCCTCGACGGGCGCGGCGGCGGCGCCGCCCCCGGAGGCGTGCAGGTCCCACGCGGCGAGGAGGCTGCTGTCCACGGCCGGGAAGCCGAACCAGAGGCCGTGCTCCGGGGCGCACGTGGCGCGCCCTTGGAACGGCAGCGCCCGGTCGGTGAGCTTGCTCCACGCGCCGGTCACCGTGTGCATGGAGTAGGTCCCATGGCCGCGCGCCGACGCCCAGATGTACCAACCGTCGACCGGCGCCGCGTAGGCGCCGTACGCGTCGCCGCTCAGGTAGGGAGGCGGCGACGGCGGGTAGGTGTACCAGTGCCAGTCATAGCGGCACGCCGGTTCACGAATCAACCCCCGGACGGGTGTCTCGTCCTCGCCGGCGGCGAGCGGCACGTCCTCGCGCTCGGGCGATGTGAGGTCGCGGACGGACTGCGAGGAGTCGTCGTAGAGGACGGCGCGGCCCGGGGCCCGGACTTCGAATCTGTATTGGAAATCGCGACGCTCCGAGGCGACGATCTGGTCATTGCCGCGGCCGGTGAGCGCGAAGTCCATGTACACGTAGGGAGATGGGAAGGTCATGATGGGGCGCTCCAGTTGAGCCTTCTCCCCGGCAATCTCCGGCTCTCGCCACATGGCCCTCTCCCTCGCCCTCGCCGCTGCTGCTGCCGCCGCCGCCGCCGCCTCCATGGTTGTCGCCGTCGCGCACGAGGCTGCTGCCGCCGCCGCGCGCTCCGGTGAGTCCTTGGGGTAGAAAAGGAGCGATGGCTCGATGCGGTGCAGCGTGTACGAGCGGGCGGCCGGCACCCTGCCGTCCTGGAGCACCATGTACAGAAACCGCCGGCTCATCGTCGCTTTCTCCTCCTTTTTTTTGTTGTTGTTGAGATCCTCCTCCTTATTTTTCGAGTGGGAAGACCAACCTCCTCCTCGATCAGCTATGGAAGTGGTCCGCCGATACGATGGCCCATGGGCCGCACGAGAACTTGCTAGGTAAAGCAGAATGGTACTCCTCTGTAAAGGAAGATCACTATATACTGTTATTAATAAATAAATTAAAATCAATTAATAATCAAATTTTAAATCGGATACAAGCTCAGTGGTCATTCGTCATGTTTTTGGTTTATAAAGACATGAAAGAATATACGAGTGAGTAGGCAACATATAGAAATATCCAAATTAAATTATGACAGCACCATGCAAAAGCTATCCCCAAAACTAAAAATTGCATCGCTCTTAAGCCAATCGGCCAAATCATAAAACAATTCTCATAGTTGTGTTCCTCGCAAGGAGATCTTCAAAACCAAATCACATATGGACGTGTTCCCATGTGTATTTCAGAAGAGCAAATTCCTGCAAGAAGTTTTTGATATGAACATGCTTTTCTAGTACTTCCTCCATCCATATTAATTATCGCTGATTTAGTACAACTTATGGATCGACGGGAGTACAAAAAATTAAGTTAATAATTATTTTAAATAAAACTAGGCCCACATGATTATTTTTTTCCGGTTTCCTTCAACATTACTTTGAAGAAACTAGTGCATGCTCTATAAAGTTCACGGAGATGATTTAATTATATGCAAGCAACTACATTCACGGAGGAAAAGGATGACATAAAAATAAGTGTGATGAAAAAACAGGTTTCTAATAAAAAAATAGTCTTCATACTAATTTGCATTTGAGAAACTAGTGTATTCCCCGAAAGTTGTACGAAAGCAATTTGACGATATGCAAACATATAAATACACAAGAAATTTGCCTTTTACCCTTGACTACTCACAACATATGGTGGCCTTATCAATTTCTGGTGGAGAAAATATGTTTGTAGCGCATATTTGATTTCCATAACACATATAAAGAAAATACCATTGCCCTTTGAAAATTAAAAAATGTGGATTGTAAAGACCGTTTTAATGAGATGCATTCAACTATATACTAAAAGTTAGCTTGAGCTTTTAGTCCAACCAATTCTTAACTTATGGGCCCGACATGGAAAAGCATATTTGTCCCACAACCTCATGTGACAAAGTTGCTTTTCAAAAAATATACTCCCTCCATCCCAAAGTAAGTGTCTTGAGCTTAGTACAAATTTGTACTAGAGCTAGTACAAAGTTGAGACACTTATTTTGAGACGGAGGGAGTAGGTAGAAATACATCAATATTGAATCTAGTTTTGAAGACCTTGTTATGAGGAGCATAACGGTGAAGACAAATTTCGATTTGAATGCTCGGCTTGATTTTTTTTATTTGACTACATTGCAATATGTCACTAACATCATATATATTTTTGTATGTGATACCATGCTAGTTTTCCTTCTGCTTGTGAGAGCCTGTGTGCACCGAAAAAGTGAAAAGTGCATGTGCACTTGTTAGGCCCTGTACAACGCAGGTGTTTAGAGCAACTCTAGCAGACCCTGCAAAACGCCGGCCCGCAAAATGCGTTTGCAGTTCGCGCAAAATCGCTTTTGCGGGCCGGCGAGGGCTAGCATAGATGCAGACCTCCTAAACAGACCCGTAAAAAAGTATATTCGTGGAATATGCTTTTTTACGGGTCGGCTATGCGGGTTTTGCTCGGGCAACAGCGCAACGACCCGCAAACAGAAAAACTGCAAATCTGAAATTTGTCATAGGGTTTCACAAACAAGTTCAAATTCAAATGACATAAACAGTTTGCGCACGAATAAAGCGAAGTTCATTACGCAAAAGAGGACATGCAAAGGTATGCGCCCATGTCCGGCATCATCTTGGGGGGTCGATCTTCACTCGGCGCCACGGAGTCCATCTTGAAGTTTATCGGCACCACCGTAGCCACCGAAGCCACCTCCGTCGCTTGTTCCAACTCCCGCACCGAAATCATCCACATCGCCACCGTATGGAGCAGATTAAACATCACCGGAACTGGCAGACGGACCGGTCGAGGCGACCATTCTCCTCTTCAAGATCTCTCTCCTTGCCATATCATGCCATGTTTTGGTGACGTCGTCCATGTCACTGTGGTTCATTGACATAATCTTGTTCTCTTCGGCGAGCAACAATGACAGCGACCATTCTCCTCTTCAAGATCTCTCTCCTAGAGCATTTGCCATTTTTCTTACTTCTCTTTTGCCTTTTTTCGGCCAACTCTTTCTTGGTCTCCAACGACTTCAACAACATTAACTTGTTTGATTGCACCATAGCATCAATCTTCTCCCTCAAGCTCGATGCTTCTTGCTCTCTCTTTATCTTCTCTCTAGTCTTCTTGTCGCCATCGGGCTTGTTCAAATTTCTTGGGCCATCATCATCCTCATCTTCATCCATGTTTGTAAGTGAGCCTCTCTTTGGTGGGGACTCCTTGTCGATCAACTTCCACTTGTCGCACTTTTGGAGCAACTCCCAACAATGCTCTAATTTGAAGAATTTGCCTTCCGTAGCTTCCATGTCCTTGTATCTATGTTGAGCAATCTTGTCCTACACAATGCGAACAAGGTGATGCAATCATTTTTCATGATTGATAATGATGATGCACAACTTGAACAAAGGCAAAGCAAACTCACATAGTCGGACTCCACGGTGCCACTTGGAGATGCATTGCGTACTTGCTTCAAGCAAGCTGCCCAACGGCTGCACATAGGCTTGATGTTCTCCCAACGAACTTGAAGCGACCGCAATATGCGTGGAGTCTTGTTGGGGTAGTTTTTCATAATGATGAAGTATTGATCTTCGATCCTTTGCCAATATCTCTTGGCGGTTTGATTAGTACCCGTGCATGCATCAAGAGACACCGCACTGTTGGGGATCGTAGCAGAAATTTAAAATTTTCTATGCATCACCAAGATCAATCTATGGAGTAATCTAGCAACGAGGGGAAGGGGAGTGCATCTACATACCCTTGTAGATCGCTAAGCGGAAGCGTTGCAAGAACGCAGATGAAGGAGTCGTACTCGTAGCAATTCAGATCGCGGTTGATTCCGATCTAAGCGCCGAACAACGGCGCCTCCGCGTTCAACACACGTGCATCCCGGTGATGTCTCCCATGCCTTGATCCAGCAAGGAGAGAGGGAGAGGTTGGGGAAGACTCCGTCCATCAGCAGCACGAAGGCGTGGTGGTGGTGGAGGAGCGCGGGACTCCAACAGGGCTTCGCCAAGCACTACGAGAGACGAGGAGGGAGAGAGGTAGGGCTGCGCCAAGAGAGAGATCCAATCATCCTGTGGGCAGCCCCCATACCTCAAATATATATTGGGGAGGGGAGGGGGCTGCGCCCCCTCTAGGGTTCCCACCCCAAGGGGTGCGGCAGCCCCAGATCCCATCTAGGGTGGCGGCCAAAGGGGGGGGGGAGGGGGAGGCTGTTGGAAATATGCCCTAGAGGCAATAATAAATTAGTTATTATTATATTTCCTTGTTCATGATAATCGTTTATTATCCATGCTAGAATTGTATTGATAGGAAACTCAGATACATGTGTGGATACATAGACAACACCATGTCCCTAGTAAGTCTCTAGTTGACTAGCTCGTTGATCAATAGATGGTTACGGTTTCCTGACCATGGACATTAGATGTCATTGATAACGGGATCACATCATTAGGAGAATGATGTGATGGACAAGACCCAATCCTAAGCCTAGCACAAAATCGTGTAGTTCGTATGCTAAGAGTTATGGGTTTGATCATGTTATGCTTGTGAGAGATGTTATAGTCAACGGGTCTGAACCTTTCAGATCCGTGTGTGCTTTACAAATCTCTATGTCATCTTGTAGATGCAGCTACCACGCTCTATTTGGAGCTATTCCAAATAACTGTTCTACTATACGAATCTGGTTTACTACTCAGAATCATCCAGATTAGTGTCAAAGATTGCATCGGCGTAACCCTTTACGACGAACTCTTTTACCACCTCCATAATCGAGAAAATTCCTTAGTCCACTAGTTACTAAGGATATCCTTGACCGTTGTCCTGTGATCCATTCCTAGATCACACTTGTACCCCTTCAGGTGCGGTACACAACATAACATACTTTAGAGCCTACGTCTAAAGCATAGGGGACGACCTTCGTCCTTTCTCTCTATTCTGCCGTGGTCAAGTCTTGAGTCTTACTCAATACTCATACCTTATAACACAGCCAAGAACTCCTTCTTTGCCGATCTATTTTGAACTCCTTCAAAATCTTGTCATGGTATGTGTTCGTTTGAAAGTACTATTAAGCGATTTTGATCTATCCTTATAGATCTTGATGCTCAATCAAGTAGCTTAATCTAGGTTTTTCATTGAAAACCACTTTTCAAATAACCCTGCATGCTTTCCAGAAATTCTACATCAGTTCTGATAAACAATATGTTAAAAACATATACTCATCAAAAAAATTCTATAGTGCTCCCACTCACTTCTTTGGAAATACAAGTTTCTCATAAACTTTGTATAAATCCAAAATCTTTGATCATCTCATCAATGCGTACATTCCAATTCCGATATGCTTACTCCACTCCTTAGAAGGATTTCTAGAGCTTTGCATACTTGTTAGCATCTTTCAGGATTGACAACCTTCTGGTTGTATCACATACAACCTTTCCTCTAGAAAATCGTTGAGGAAACAATGTTTTGACATCCTATCTGCAAGATTTCATAAATAATGCAGTAACTGCTAACATAATTCCAACGGACTCTTAGCATCGCTACGAGTGAGAAAGTCTCATCGTAGTCAACTCCTTGAACTTGTCGGGAAACATCTTAACGACAAGTCGAGCTTTCTTAATGGTGACATTTACCATCATTGTCCGTCTTTCTTTTAAAATCCATCTGCACCCAATAGCCTTACGACCATCAAGTAGTTCTTTCAAAGTCTATACTTTGTTTTATACATGGATCCTCTCTCGGATTTTATGGCCTCGAGCCATTCGTCGGAATTCGCGCCCACCATCGCTTCTCCATAGCTCGTAGGTTCATTGTTGTCTAGCAACATGACTTCCAAGACAGGATTACGTACCACTCTAAAGTAGTACACATCCTTGTCGACCTATGAGGTTTGGTAGTGACTTGATTCGAAGTTTTATGATCACTATCATAAGCTTCCACTTCAATTGGTGTAGTTGCCACAGGAACAACTTCCTGTGCCCTGCTACACACTAGTTGAAGTGGCGGTTCAATAACCTCATCAAGTCTCCACCATCCTCCCACTCAATTCTTTCAAGAGAAACTTTTCCTCGAGAAAGGACCGGATTCTAGAAACAATCCCTATTGCTTTCGGATCTGAGACAGGAGGTATACCCAACTATTTTTGGGTGTCCTATGAAAATGCATTTATCCGCTTTGGGTTCGAGCTTATCAACCTGAAACCTTTTCACATAACGTCGTAGCCCCAAACTTTTAAGAAACGACAGCTTAGGTTTCTCTAAACCATATGGTGTCGTCTCAATGGAATTGTGTGGTGCCCTATTTAAAGTGAATGCGGTTGTCTCTAATGCCTAACCCATAAACGATAGTGGTAATTTGATAAGAAACATCATGGTATGCACCATATCCAATTAGGGTGCAGTTATGATGTTCGGACACACCATCATACTATGGTGTTCCAGGCGGTATTAGTTGTGAAACAATTTCCATAATTTCTTAATTGTGTGCCAACCTCGTAACTCAGATATTCATCTCTATGATCATATCATAGATATTTTATCCTCTTGTCACGACGATCTTTCAACTTCACCCTAAAATTACTTGAACCTTTCAATAATTCAGACCCGTGATTCATCAAGTAAATATACTCAGCATCTACTCAAATCATCTGTGAAGTAAGAACATAACGATATCCACTACATGCCTCAGCACTCATTGGACTGTACACATCAAGATGTATTACTTCCAACAAGTTGCTTTCTTGTTCCATCTTACTGAAAACGAGGCCTTTCAGTCATCTTGCCCATGCGGTATGATTTGCATGTCTCAGGTGATTCAAAATCAAGTGAGCCCAAACGATCCATCTTTATGGAGTTTCTTCATGCATATCTACCAATAGACATGGTTCGGATGTCTCAATATTTTCAAAAACGAGTGAGTCCAAAGATCCATCAACATGGAGCTTCTTCATGCGTTTTATACCAACATGACTCAAATGGAAGTGCCACAAGTATGTGGTACTATCATTAATATCTTATATCTTTTGGCATGAACATGTGTATCACTACGATCGAGATTCAATAAACCATTCATTTTAGGTGCAATACCATTGATGGTGTTATTCAAATAAATAGAGTAACCATTATTCTCCTTAAATGAATAACCGTATTGCGATAAACATAATCCAATCATGTCTATGCTCAACGCAAACGCTAAATAATAATTATTTAGGTTTAACACTAATCTCGATGGTAGAGGGAGCAGGCGATGCTTGATCACATCAACCTTGGAAACACTTCCAATACATATCGTCGTCTCACCTTTGGCTAGTCTCCGTTTTTTCCATAGCTTTTTATTTCGAGTTACTAACACTTAGCAACCGAACCGGTATCTTTATACCCTGGTGCTACTAGGAGCATTAGTAAAGTACACATTTAATATAATGTATATCCTATATATACTTCTGTCAACCTTGCCAGCCTTCTCATCTACCAAGTATCTAGGGTAGTTCTGCTTCAGTGACTGTTCCCCTCATTACAGAAGCACTTAGTCTCGGGTTTTGGGTTCAACCCTGGGTTTCTTCACTAGAGCAGCAACTGATTTGCCGTTTCATGAAGTATCCCTTCTTGCCCTTGCCCTTCTTGAAACTAGTGGTTTTACTAACCATCAACAATTGATGCTCCTACTCGATTTCTACTTTCGCGGTGTCAAATATCACGAATTGCTCAAGGATCATCATGTCTATCCCTGATATGTTATAGTTCATCATGAAGCTCTAATAGCTTGGTGGCAGTGACCATGGAGAACCATCACTATCTCATCTGGAAGATTAACTGTCACTCGATTCAAGTGATTGTAGTACTCAGACAATCTGAGCACATGCTCAATGATTGAGCTTTTCTCCCTTAGTTTGCAGGCTAAGAAACTTGTCGGAGGTCTTACACCTCTTGACGCGGGCACGAGCCTGAAATCCTAATTTCAGCTCTTGGAACATCTCATATGTTCTGTGACGTTTCAAAAATGTCTTTGGTGCCCCAATTCTAAACCGTTTAACATTATGCACTGAACTATCACGTAGTCATCAAAAAGTGTATGTCAGATGTTCGCAGCATCCACAAACGACGGTCGAGGTTCAGCACACCGAGCGGTGCATTAAGGACATAAGCCTTCTGTGCAGCAATGAGGACAATCCTCAGAATACGGACCCAGTCCGCATAATTGCTACTGTCAACTTTCAACTAAATTTTCTCTAGAAACATATCTTAAACAGTAGAACTAAAGCGTAAGCTACAACAACATTTGCAAAGATCTTTTGACTACGTTCATGATAATTAAGTTCATCTGATTATTTAATGAACTCCCACTCAGATAGACATCCCTGTAGTCTTCTAAGTGGTACATGACCCGAGTCAACTAGGCCGTGTCCGATCATCACGTGAGACGGAGTAGTCATCATCGGTGAACATCTTCATGTTGATCATATCTTCTATACGACTCATGTTCGACCTTTCGGTCTTTCGTGTTCCGAGGCCATGTCTGTATATGCTAGGCTCGTCAAGTCAACCTAAGTGTATTGCGTGTGTAAATCTGGCTCACACCCGTTGTATTCGAATGTTAGAATCTACCACACCCGATCATCATGTGGTGCTTCAAAACAACGAACCTTCGCAACAGTGCACAGTTAGGGGGAACACTTTCTTGAAATTTTAGCGAGGGATCATCTTATTTATGATACCGTCGTTCTAAGCAAATAAGATGTAAAACATGATAAACATCACCTGCAATCAAATAGTGACATGATATGGCCAATATCATTTTGCTCCTTTTGATCTCCATCTTCGGGGCGCCATGATCATCATCGTCACCGGCATGACACCATGATCTCCATCATCATGATCTCCATCATCGTGTCTTCATGAAGTTGTCTCGTCAACTATTACTTCTACTACTACGGCTAATAGTTAGCAATAATGTAAAGTAATTACATGACATTTATGTTGACACGCAGGTCATAAATAAATTAAGACAACTCTTATGGCTCCTGCCAGTTGTCATACTCATCGACATGCAAGTCGTGATTCCTATTACAAGAACATGATCAATCTCATACATCACATATCATTCATCACATTCTTTTGGCCACATCACATCACATAGCATACCCTGCAAAAACAAGTTAGACGTCCTCTAATTGTTGTTGCATGTTTTTACGTGGCTGCTATGGGTTTATAGCAAGAACGTTTCTTACCTAGGCTAAAGCCACAGCATGATATGCCAATTACTATTTACCCTTCATAAGGACCCTTTTCATCGAATCCGATCCGACTAAAGTGGGAGAGACGGACACCCGCTAGCCACCTTATGCAACTAGTGCATGCAGTCGGTGGAACCTGTCTCACGTAAGTGTACGTGTAAGGTCGGTCCGGGCCGCTTCATCCCACGATGCCGCCGGATCAAGATAAGACTAGTAACGGCAAGTAAATTGACAATATCACGTCCACAACAAACTTGTGTTCTACTCCTGCATAGAAACTACGCATAGACCTAGCTCATGATGCCACTGTTGGGGATCGTAGCAGAAATTTAAAATTTTCTACGCATCACCACGATCAATCTATGGAGTAATCTAGCAACGAGGGAAGGGGAGTGCATCTACATACCCTTGTAGATCGCTAAGCGGAAGCATTGCAAGAACGCAGATGAAGGAGTCGTACTCGTAGAGATTCAGATCGCTGTTGATTCCGATCTAAGCGCCGAACAACGACGCCTCCGCGTTCAATACACGTGCAGCCCGGTGACGTCTCCCATGCCTTGATCCAGCAAGGAGAGAGGGAGAGGTTAGGGAAGACTCCGTCCATCAACAGCACGATGACGTGTTGGTGGTGGAGGAGCGCGGGACTCCAGCAGGGCTTCGCCAAGCACTACGAGAGACGAGGAGGGAGAGAGGTAGGGTTGCGCCAAGAGAGAGATCCAATCATCCTGTGGGCAGCCCCCATACCTCAAATATATATAGGGGAGGGGAGGGGGATGCGCCCCCTCTAGGGTTCCCACCCAAAGGGGTGCGGCAGCCCCAGATCCCATCTAGGGTGGCGACCAAAGGGGGGAGAGGGGGAGGCGCACCTGGGGTGGGCCTTAGGGCCCATCTGCCCTAGGGTTTGCTCCCCTCTTCACTTGAGGCGCCTTGGGCCTTGGTGGGGGCGCCCCAGCCCACCTAGGGGCTGGTCCCTTCCCACTATTGGCCCACACAAGCCTCTGGGGCTGGTGGCCCCTCCCGGTGGACCCCCGGACCCTTCCGGTGGTCCCGGTACATTACCTGTAGTACCTGAAACCTTTCCAGTGACCAAAACGGGACTTCCCATATATAAATCTTTACCTTCGGACCATTTCGGAACTCCTCGTGATGTCCGGGATCTCATCCGGGACTCCGAACAACATTCGGTAACCGCGTACATACTTTCCCTATAACCCTAGCATCATCGAATCTTAAGTGTGTAGACCCTACGGGTTCGGGAATCATGCAGACATGACCGAGACAACTCTCCGGTCAATAACCAACAGCGGGATCTGGATACCCATGTTGGCTCCCGCATGTTCCACGATGATCTCATCGGATGAACCACGATGTCAAGGATTCAATCAATCCCGTATACAATTCCCTTTGTCTACCGGTATAGTACTTGTCCGAGATTCGATCGTCGGTATCCCGATACCTTGTTCAATCTCGTTACCGGCAAGTCTCTTTACTCGTTCCATAACACATCATCCCGTGATCAACTCCTTGAACACATTGTGCACATTATGACGATGTCCTACTGAGTGGGCCCAGAGATACCTTTCCGTCACACGGAGTGACAAATCCCAGTCTCGATTCGTGCCAACCCAACAGACACTTTCGGAGATACCCGTAGTGCACCTTTATAGCCACCCAGTTATGTTGTGATGTTTGGTACACACAAAGCATTCTACGGTATCCGGGAGTTGCACAATCTCATGGTCTAAGGAAATGATACTTGACATTAGAAAAGCTTTAGCATACGAACTACACGATCTTGTGCTAGGCTTAGGATTGTGTCTTGTCCATCACATCATTCTCCTAATGATGTGATCCCGTTATCAATGACATCCAGTGTCCATGGTCAGGAAATCGTAACCATCTATTGATCAACGAGCTAGTCAACTAGAGGCTTACTAGGAACATTGTGTTGTCTATGTATCCACACATGTATCTGAGTTTCCCATCAATACAATTCTAGCATGGATAATAAACGATTATCATGAACAAGGAAATCTAATAATAACAAATTTATTATTGCCTCTAGGGCATATTTCCAACACGCACTTCATGCTTTGATCAAAGCTTGATCTTCCAAGATGGTGTAGTTTTTCGATCTTTGGCTTTTCCCAGCTTTTGCTTGTGAATTCTCAAATGCTTCCGCTTCGATCTCCTCCAAGTCGTCCGCACAACCATGACCGTCCACGCCGCCCTCTGTTTCATTGTAGTCGAAAGGTTCGAAGGGGGCTTGATCAATGTCTACCGCGTTCTGTGTCCAACAAGTTCATGAACTCGGTTGTTGCATTGTTCGAACCACCGCTATACCGAACGATAACAAGTCACGAGCTATCGAAAAACAATGGCGAAAATGAAAGAGAATCACCAAAGTCTGAAGAGATATACCTTCCGGCCATTTCGTCGAACACCTCGCTCGCGGGGGGAGCGACACCATTGAACGGCATAGTCAGAGCACCTCCTTGCGGGGGGATGGAGTGAGAGGTTGAAGAAGATTTGTTCCTTGAAGTCGGAACCTTCCTCCGCTTTGCGCCCGCCGCCTTGCCGTCCTTCTCCGCCGTCGGCCGGGATCGCACAGCGGCATTGCCTCCCGGAGCGCGGGCCATCGCGACGGGGGCAGCCGGATTCCCGCCCTGCACAAGCACGTTGCCCTGCCGCTTCCGGGCAGGCGTGGCGTGTGCTTAGGCAACGCCGGCGGGGCCTACATGGCCAGCGACGAGATCCGCCCGAGGGGAAGGGGCGTGCGCGACCTCGGCGATGACGGGGGACAGCATGGGGTCGTCCATGGTGGCTAGGAACGGCCGGGGAGGAGCAGCCGGAGCTTTCGGAGGGGGGGGGGGACAATGGTGGCGGAGGGTGCGGGAAGCGGGAAAGGGGGCGCGGAAATGTCCCTCCCGCCAAATCTCGCGCCGGTTGGGGGTTGAGCTCAAGTCGGCCTCCCAGCCCGTGAAGATAGAGGTTTGGGGAGAATTTGCCGTGCCCCGCAAAATTTTTTGCGGGCCGGGGCGTTTTGCGGGGTCTGCTCGTGCAGATTTTTCGGTCCCGACCCGTAATTTGGCGGTTATTTTACGGACCGGGGCGTTTTGCGGGGTCTGCTAGAGTTGCTTTACACCGGTGCCCCAGAGAAAACTCTTTTTTTTTCTGCAAGTGCTTACACAGGTGCTTAGAAGTGGGACAGAAGCAAACTTTGGCTTCCTGTGCCAGCCGATGCTTAGGGAGATAACCGCTCTACTTCCGTTACGACTCACGAGTGTTACAGGTTTAAAGCAACTAAGCATCGACCCGAAGCACTCCATTGTGTGACAAAATTTCTTTAAAATGCAACAATACTCTCTTTCTTAAAGCACCGGTGCACAAGAAAGCATCGTAATACAGGGCCTTAACTTACGAGTGTGGTGGCAAGATTTTTCTTGGGAGGAGAAGGAGACGAAAATAAGAGGATTCACGTTATATCCCATTCGAAGGATTACGTGACTCGCACGTACGTCTCTTGGCTCGTGCGTCTCGCACGAGGCCGATCGGGATTTGATGCCTCCCGTCGGCGCCACGCAGCAGCTTCGTCTTCTTCTGTCGCCTTAGGGCATGGAGGCGTGGCGGATCTCGACTCTTGCGGCGGGAAGGCCACTGTTTCATTTTTGAAGGTTTTTCTATGTGCGTTTAAGATATGTGTTCTGCTTAGGAAGACGAGACGGCGGTGGCTTTCTAAAGTTGGAATAAGGTTCTCCCTGCCTAGTCACCGTTCTGGTGGCGCGTCTAGCATCATTGGAGGGCGTGTTGAGATGTGTCTCCGGCGAATCTCGTGGCATTCGGTTGGCGTTTGTCTTCGACGGATCTACATGGATCTGGCATTCGTTAGTCTGTGTTCATGTGTCTTCAGATTGGATCCTTCTGTTCTACGCTTCTCTTCATCGGCGGCGATTACTGTTTTGGTGTGTTGATCCTTTTGGGCCTTAGCACGATGACTTTCCGACTGTCTACTATAACAAGGTTTGCCCGGTTCCAGTGTGGGAGGGGCGATGATGGCGGCACGCCTCCGGCTCGCTTCAATGCTTGTAGTCATCGTTGGTCTATGGATCTGGATGTAATTTTTACTTCTAGTATTCTATGTACTGCTTTGAAAGATGATAAATAGATTGAAAGTTTATCTTGAAAAAAAGATGAAAATAAGAGGAAGATGCTCGGGAGGAAGTGGAAGAGAGATAGCTATTCCCAAATTGGAGGATAGAACGGGTTTTTGAGATGTTCTCACTTTTAACCAGGCTTTGCTCACTAAACAAGTTTGAAGGTTGCTAACTAACCCCAATTCCTTGTCTATCAGATTACCAAAAGGAAAATATTTCAGCAACGATCAGTTCATGAAAGCAAAAAAATAGAGGGGAAGTTCACATGTTTGGAGAGCTATTCTACATGGTCGTGAGTATACCTGACCATACCTCGGGCCAGGCCGGGCCTAGCCAAGCCCGACACAAAAAACCCAGGCCCGAGCCCGGGCTCGTCGGGCCTGTTTTCTGGGCCCGAGTCTGGCCCGAACATGTAAAAGCCCGTCAGGCTTCGGACCGGCCTGGCCCGTCTTTCAGAAAAACGCGAAAACGATGGGCCCGGGCCTGGCCTTCGGGCTTAAAATCTAGGCCCGAGCCCAGCCCGGGAGCGGCGTCGGGCCGGGCCGGGCTGCCCATGGGCCATGGCCAGGACTAGTCGTGAGGCACTGCATGTTGGACTGATTAAGAGGGGATGATCCATCGATCAACCCATGGGATGATCCATCGATCAACCCATGGGATGATCCATGGATTCATGATAACCCCGGGCTGAAGCCAGTGGTGAAGGACTGGAGCTCTAGTCCATAGAGTTAGCGAGTTAATTCAAGAGGAGTCAGGAGAATCAAAATTTTAGCGGGTAAGAAAATGCAGCAAATGCCATGATCACGTGCACATAGACACAGGCGCACAACAGGTAATCAAGTTTTGGGAAGGTAACAAGTATGATAGATAAAAATTGAGTGCTATTCCGCATGAAGTTGAGGCATTGAGTGTAACTTTTAGTTTTTTTTTATATTTGAGGTTTGTTGGGAGGAATGCTTCGAGAAAAAAAAGGACGAAGTGAGGGGGTGTTTGTTTTCAGGGACTTTTTTTATAGGGACTAGAAAAAGTCCCTCTTAGAGACGTTTTTACCAAACGGAAGGGACTTTTTAGGGACTAAACTAGGCATTTGAGACTAAATGAAGAAGACTCTCAAGGAGGATCTTTTTGAGACTTTTTCAACAATGCCCCTTCATGCACCCATTGACCCGCCACCTCATGGTGTTGTTTGATTGTTATTTTTCTATATACTAGAGGCAACATGGTCATTTAATAACCTCTAAAAAGGGACTAGGAACTTTTAGTCTCTGAAAACAAACATGAAAGGACTTTTTAGGGACTAGAATCTTTTTAGTTGGGACTAGAAAAAGTTCTAGGACTAAAGAACCAAAAACCACCTGAGTCATCCCGCAAAAAAAAGGAGCAAGTGAGTCAAGGCGTAAACGTCTTTGGCTTAATTATATCTATCTCCCTCCTTTCCTCGCCGACATTGCAATCAAAGCCCTTGATCAATAAAGCTCATTGATTTGCATGCATTGGGGCGGTCGGCAAGCTCATCAAGTGATTATCCTTTTAGACTAGCCACAATAGGGAGTAACATACACTAGTAACATACACATTTTTCTAGACTATATTACTACCTCAATAGTGGGTAGTAACATAAGTGTGGTAACATGCAAAGCTTCATTTATTAGGTTATAGACTCATATTGCATTGGGACATGTGATGTTACAGTAACTAGCTAAGTTACTAGTACTACATCTCTCCTCATTAACTCATTGCCACATAAGCAAATTTGCTAAGTTTGACTCGATATTACTACCGAAGTTACTCTCACTGTGGCTAGTCTTACTGGATTTTGAAAGGGTGTGATTAGATCTCAATCGACTAAGACTTAATGAATCAATCAAATGACAAAATATATAAAAATGAAGAAAAAATAATTACAAGAAAATTTTACACTGATCTTCAAATAAGGTCTGACGAATATAATATCGACCAAGACTTCGTTAATTCTCAGTCAACTAGCATTTAGCAATCCCGTTTTGAAAGAGTTAAATTCAACAATCAAACACACACACGGAAAAAAAATATCAAGCGCACACAACCTTACGATTAGCGTTCATGGTCGGCTCCACCACCTGGTCACGCGACAACCCGCACGCTGACCCCATGCACCCCAGCAGGCCGCCGCCTTTCTTCTGCGCGCCGCCGGACTTCCCCGCCGTCTTCCCCGCGCGGTCCGCCGCGAAGCTGACACGTTTCTTGCTCCCGGACGACGCCGACTCCGTGCCACCCATGGATGAGCTCAACACCGGCGACGCCGCCTCGCTGCCGCCCGGTGAAGACCGCACGGCGGGGAATTGGTGCGCCCGGAGCTGGCCCGCCGAGAACACCATGCTGGCGGGCGACGCCGAGCTGTTGCTGATCGCGGCGCTGAACTCGAAGCTGGCGTCGGTCTCCTCGGGCGGGGTCTGCGGCACCGCCACTACCACCGGCGCGGGCTGACGGCTGCGGCTGCGGCTCCCACGGCGTCGGGACGCCACGTTAGCTGCGTCGACGTCCGCGGCGGCTGCAAGGCCGGCGTCCACGGCCGTCATCAGCTCGAGGAGTGGCCGCGGCTTGCTCATGGCTGCAGAAACCCGAGGGATGCCGAGTGATAGAAACCTCATGGCTTAACCTTGGATATAAATATGGCCATGGCGAGCACAAGCGTACAAAGATGTGCGTGGTTTTAGCGGCAAGGGTGGTGATAGAAACGAAGAGTTTGTTATGGGTGTCGGCCTGTCGGGGCGTTGGTATTAACGATGGTGCACTAGCCCGTTGGTTCGGAAGGAGCCATGGCCGCCAGATTTGGATATCAGTGGGCAACACAAGCGCTAGCTAACTGGAATTATGCTTGGCGCCGTCGTCTTTTGCGATTGTCTCGTGGGAAGTGGACCGGGTAGTGCTGTGGCCGGCTTTTTTAGACTGCCAACGTTTAGTTTCTCAGTTGAGAGTGAAGAAGATGTCAAAGTCATAACTTACCCAAAATGGCGATAAAACTTACCCAAAATGTGGCATAAATAAACTTAGCTTTTATTCATGTTCTATAGTTGTTTTCTCTTTAGTCATGGATAGAAAACGTAAAATACCAAAACATAATTGTATCTGCTATACCCATAATCATTTTTAATCCAGCACTATTTTGGAACAGCGTGCATCTAAAAAGCCTTTTTTTTACTAAAATCAATGTTGTTGTATGCTCTAGAGCAATAGCATAATGAACCCGCAAATCCCTAAGGTCCTATTGTTAAGAAAAGTGAATTACTGTTCTCATAAACAACATTCAATCATCTGCATTCAGTGCCCTAAAACTGTTAGTGAAGAAAATTTATCCTCGGCCGCCTCACTATATTTAGGGATGGGGTAGGCGCCGGAGGATAAGTTATTCTTCACTGACAGTTTTAAGGGATCGGCTAGGTGCGGCGTAAGGAAAGAAAATTGAATTTATCCTCCCTTATGGCCGGATAGAGGATCGGTTAGAGTTAACCCTAATTGATAAGAATGGAAGAGGAAAAGAACCTTCCTAAGGCCAAGAGAAGGCACAAGAAGTTGGATTACAGACCATATGCTGGGAAATACAGGTCGCGGACCACCAATTATAGTTGTCTACTCGTGTTACGCAAGAAACGACCAAATATGAAGACCCCTTCATTAGGCCATAAGACTCGGCGAATTATCTTATACAAATGATGAACATTTTTTAAATACATAATAAACATTTTTAAGGACATGACAAACATATTTGAAAAACACGATAATATTTTTCTAAATACGCGATGAACATTTTATACGCGGTGATTTTATTTTTCAATACACGTATACTATCATTTTTTAATACAGATCAACATCTTATATGCATGAAGAAAACACACAAACTTTTCTTATAAATATGTGACCACTTTTTGAATTACATGAATACTTTTCAAATACATGATTAGTAATTTTATGTATAGGATGAAAAATATTTAATTACATGATGAGCATTTTTTAGATACACTATAAACAATTTTAGTTTGCTTTTAAAATACACAATGGAAGTTTTTAATACAGGAAAAACATTACTTAAAATAGAATGATTTTTTTATTAATGATTATAAATATTTTTAACAATACAATGACCATTTTTAAAGTACAAGATGAACATATCTATTACATGATGAGCTTTTTTAAGACTTTGTGAACTTCTTTTTAAACAAAAGATTTACCGATTTAGTTAACAAGATGACCATTTTTAGAATATGATGAACATATTTGAAAAATAGGTTTAACATGTTTGTAAATACCTGATGAACATTATAATACACGGTGATTTCTTTTAAATACACATGGACATTGTTTTATGCGCAAACATTTGTTTGACAGACATTAATATTTACTATTTTTCTAATAGAATAGGGAAACCCAAAAGATCGGAAAAAATAGAAGGAGAAAAGAAGGAAAATTGATAGGTTGCTTCTGTGTTGTACGCATTTTTATAGCGGAGGGCGTTGCTGAATAGGAGGAGGCATGTGTGGTAATCAGGCTGATGGTCCTGATCGAGTAGGTTTTTAAACCTTATGACAGTGGGGCATGGCTTTCAATTTAAAAGGAACTCAAAACATGATACAACAGCTAATTACATGGGAGGAGTGTGTGCCTATGTGTGTGTTTGGGATGTGTGTGTGTGTGTGTGTGGGGGGGGGGGGGGGGGGTTAGTCTTGTAGAGCAACCTTGAAACTGGAAAAGCTAGGCATAAGGGTATCAAATGGCAGCAACAGATTGGATAATGAAGGGCTCTAGGCTCCTTTTGGTCCTATACTTGAGAAGTGTAGAATCTATCTAGCCATGGTGCGTGAGTGGGTCCCTGAAAATCTTGTTGTTTCTTTCCTTCCAAAGGCTCCAAGCGGCCACAATAAAAATCTCCATGAACAAAGGTTTTGTTCAAGCACCTAGCCGCATACACCAGTTGCAACCCATTATCAAGATTTTGCCATAGAATTTCTATTTTATCCCAGCAAGCAGTACTGAATCAACACTTGAAGAAAAGATCTTCAAGGGTTTCCTCAGGTGGACTAATGAATAGGAGACAACCATAATTATTATCTTGGAGCACACAATTCCTTCTGTGTTACATGTTGCGGGTACTCTGAGCCTGTCAGCCAGCAACAACAATGCAAAAAACTTCCACTTCATCGTGCACTTTGATTTCCGTATCCATTGGACTGGATTATCAGCTCGCATATCACGAAAGCAATGCAATTACTAGAAGTGAAATGTTCCCTGCCATAGATACAACTCCAATCACTAGTAGAAAACGGTCCATTTGTCCCGGTTGGCAAGGGCCTTTTGTCCCGGTTCTTGAACCGGGACTAAAGGATCGTTACTAATGCCCTGCCCCTTTAGTCCCGGTTCAGTCCAGAACCGGGACAGATGGGCCTCCACGTGGCCTGTGCGCCGAGCCCAGGCAGGAGGGCCTTTGGTCCCGGTTGGTGGCACCAACCGGGACCAATAGGCATCCACGCGTTAGGCATTTCTGTGGCTGGGGTTTTTGTTTTGTTTTTTTGAAAGGGGGGGGGGGGGTTGGGGGTTTTGGGGGGTTAATTTAGGTGTTTCATATGTTGTGTTAGCTAGCTAATTAATAGAGAGAAGTGTCCTCTCTTATGTCTGTGCTTGGTCGACGCTACATACTATGCATACGTATAGAGAGGACTAGACACGCTAGCTAGCTAGTAAGCAAACGAAGGAAACAGAAGATCGTCATGAACATATATGCATACAGAGAGAAGTGATATCGACCAACTCTCCTTCTCCGGGAGGTAGGTCGAACAACAAGTTTTCGTATATCTATCCGACACTACCGGCTACATATACACAATAATTATCTCTTACAAATATAATCTCCTAACATACGGACGCATGGTCCATATAGTATTCTCCGTCTTCAGCGATCACGTGGTCAAGAAAGAATGCCGCCAATTCCTCTTGAATTGCTCGCATGCGATCTGGTGCTAGGAGTTCATCCCGCATCCGAAACATCTAATTTGAAGAAGGGGGTCAATACATATATATATGAATGAATGAAACTCAACACAAATGATGGTAATAAAATAAAATTGTGAATATTGTCATTTACACACTTCATATTGTTCGTTAGAGTAGCCCCGCTCACAGGTCGTGTAGCGGATGGACTCGCAAACGTAGTATCCACAGAAATCATTCCCTTGTTCCTGCCACAACCACTTTACAAGAAATAGAGGTCAATCAAACTGATAAGCAAGAATGCCAAATGGTATTGATGAAACTAGCGCTTGAATCACTAGGAGATGAGCGGAACATGCTACTATATATAGTACTTACTTCCGGGTGTCTAAATTCCAGCTTCTTCGGCAGTCCCGGAGCTTTTTTGGTGAATTTTCTCCAAACCCTGCGAGACAAATAAAACAATTACTTGATATCAGAAATGAACAAAGTTGCTGATATGGTGGATAATGATCGATTTAACTTACTTCTCGAGCATTTGAGTCATGTCCGCATACTCCTGGGGATCTTTTCGTTTCGATTCTAAGACAGTTACTACTCCCTGCTCAAGCTTAATCTCTAGGAGAATATAGTGAAACCTGCGCACGCATGCATAACTCATCAATTACATTACTATAACCTGGACTAATATATAAGGGAAACCGAATATGCACAAGACAGTAACACTCCCTTGAAGTTGTAAGGAAAGAGTATTATATCTTTGTTTTCATTTATTACCAACGATTGTAGCAAGTTAGCCTCGGTATTTTCGGCATGAAATTTAACCTTAGTTGCATCTATGAGATTTGTGTTAATGAACCCAATATCACCGACTTGTCTTTTCTTCAATTCGACGATCTTCAATCTGCATAACATAGTGAGGATAATTGCTACCTCTTGAGCTTGCGTTGGTTTTCCCCGAAGAGGAGAGGATGATGCAGCAGAGTAGCGTAAGTATTTCCCTCAGTTTTTGAGAACCAAGGTATCAATCCAGTAGGAGGCCAACTCAAGTCCCTCGTACCTGCACAAATCGATAGCAACTCGCAACCAACGCGATTAGGGGTTGTCAATCCCTTCACGGTCACTTACGAGAGTGAGATCTGATAGAGATAATATTTTTGGTATTTTTGGTATAAAGATGCAAAGTGAAAAGTAAAAGGCAAAGTAAAAAGCAAACCAAGATTAGAGTGATGGAGATTGGTATGATGAGAATAGACCCGGGGGCCATAGGTTTCACTAGTGGCTTCTCTCAAGAGCATAAGTTTTCTACGGTGGGTGAACAAATTACTGTTGAGCAATTGACAGAACTGAGCATAGTTATGAGAATATCTAGGCATGATCATGTATATAGGCATCACGTCCGTGACAAGTAGATCGAAATGATTCTGCATCTACTACTATTACTCCACTCATCGACCGCTATCCAGCATGCATCTAGAGTATTAAGTTAAAAACAGAGTAACGCTTTAAGCAGGATGACATGATGTAGAGAGATAAATTCATGCAATATGAAATAAACCCCATCTTGTTATCCTCGATGGCAACGATACAATACGTGCCTTGTTGCCCCTTCTATCACTGGGAAAGGACACCACAAGATCGAACCCAAAGCTAAGCACTTCTCCCATGGCAAGAACTACCAATCTAGTCGGCCAAACCAAACGGATAATTCGAAGAGACTTGCAAAGATAACCAATCATACATAAAAGAATTCAGAGAAGATTCAAAATTATTCATAGACAGAATTGATCATAAACCCACAATTCATCGGTCTCAACAAACACACCGCAAAAAGAAGAAGATTACATCAAATAGATCTCCAGAAGAGAGGGGGAGAGCATTGTATTGAGATCCAAAAAGAGAGAAGAAGCCATCTAGCTAATAACTATGGACCCGAAGGTCTGAGGTAAACTACTCACACTTCATCGGAGAGGCTACGATGATGTAGAAGCCCTCCGTGATGACGACCCTCTCCGGCGGAGCTCCGGAACAGGCCCCAAGATGGGATCTCGTGGATACAGAAAGTTGCGGCGGTGGAATTAGGTTTTTGGCTCCTATTCTGATCGTTTGGGGGTACGTGGATATATATAGGAGGAAGAAGTACGCCGGTGGAGCCTCGGTGGGCCCACGAGGGTGGGGGGCGTGCCTGGGGGTGTAGGGCGCGCCCCCTACCTCGTGCCCATCTGGAAACTTCCTTGGCGTAGGGTCCAAGTCTCCTGGGTTATATTCGGGAAGAAAATCACGTTCCAGAAAGGATTATTCTGTTTGGACTCCGTTTGATATTCCATTTCTTCGAAACACTGAAATAGTTAAAAAACAGCAATTCTGGGCTGGGCCTCCGGTTAACAGGTTAGTCCCAAAAATAATGTAAAAGTGGAAAATAAAGCCCAATATAGTCCAAAAGAGTAGATAATATAACATGGAGCTATAAAAAATTATAGATACGTTGGAGACGTATCAGGCATCCCCAAGCTTAATTCACGCTCGTCCTCGAGTAGGTAAATGATAAAAAGAGAATTTTTGATGCGGAGTGCTACCTGGCATAATTTCATGCAAAATTTCTTAATTGTGGTATGAATATTCAGATTAGGAAGATTCAAGACAAAAGTTCATATTGACATAAAAATAATAATACTTCAAGCATACTGATAAAGCAATCATGTCTTCTCAAAATAACATGGCCAAAGAAAGTTATCCCTACAAATTCATATAGTCTGGCTATGCTCCATCTTCACCACACAAAGTATTTAAATCATGCACAACCCCGATGACAAGCCAAGCAATTGCTTCATACTTTAACATTTTCAAAACTTTTTCAATCTTCACGCAATACATGAGCGTGAGCCATGGATATAGCACTATATATGGAATAGAACGGTGGTTATGGAGAAGACAAAAAGAGGGGAAGGTAGTCTCACATCAACTAGGCGTATCAACGGGCTATGGAGATGCCCATTAATAGATATCAATGTGAGTGAGTAGGGATTGCCATGCAACGGATGGACTAGAGCTATAAGTATGTGAAAGCTCACAAAAGAAACTAAGTGGGTGTGCATCCAACTCGCTTGCTCACGAAGACCTAGGGCATTTTGAGGAAGCCCATCATTGGAATATACAAGCCAAGTTCTATAATGAAAAATTCCCACTAGTAAATGAAAGTGACAACATAGGAGACTCTCTATCATGAAGATCTTGGTGCTACTTTGAAGCACAAGTGTGGTAAAAGGATAGTAACATTGTCCCTTCTCTCTTTTTCTCTCATTTTTTTATTTTTTTATTTGGGCCTTTTCTCTTTTTTATGGCCTCTTTTTTTATTTTTTTATTTTTCGTCCGGAGTCTCATCCCGACTTATGGGGGAATTATAGTCTCCATCATTCTTTCCTCACTTGGGACAATGCTCTAAAAATGATGATCATCACACTTTTATTTTTCTTACAACTCAACAATTACAACTCGATACTTAGAACAAGATATGACTCTATACGAATGCCTCCGGCGGTGTACCGGGATATGCAATGATCAAGAGTGACATGTATGAAATAATTATGAATGGTGGCTTTGCCACAAATACAATGTCAACTACATGATCATGCTAGCAATATGACAATGATGGAGCGTGTCATAATAAACGGAACGGTGGAAAGTTGCATGGCAATATATCTCGGAATGGCTATGGAAATGCCATGATAGGTAGGTATGGTGGCTGTTTTGAGAAAGATATATGGTGGGTGTATGATACCGGCGAAAAGTGCGCGGTATTAGAGAGGATAGCAATGGTGGAAGGATGGGAAAAAGTGCATATAATCCATGGAATCAACATTAGTCATAAAGAACTCATATACTTATTGCAAAAATTTAGAAGTTATCAAAGCAAAGTATTACGCGCATGCTCCTAGGGGGATAGATTGTTAGGAAAAGACCATCGCTCGTCCCCGACCGCCACTCATAAGGAGGACAATCAATAAACACTTCATGCTCCGACTTCGTTACATAACGGTTCACCATACGTGCATGCTACGGGAATCACAAACTTCAACGCAAGTATTCTTTAAATTCACAACTACTTCCACTAGCATGACTCTAATATTATCACCTCCATATCTCAAAACAATTATCATGCTTCAACCTTTTCTTAGTATTCAACGCACTCAAAAGAAAGTTTCACAAATCATGAATACCAAGCATATTAATATTAAGCAAATTACCATGCTATTACGACTCTCAAAGTAATTTAAGTGAAGCATGAGAGATCAATAGTTTCTTTAAAACAATCCACCACTGTGCTCTAAAAGATCTAAGTGAAGCACATAGAGCAAAATTATAACGCTCAAAAGATATAAGTGAAGCACATGGAGCAAAACTGCCTAGCTCAAAAGATATAAGTGAAGCTCAAAGAGTATTCTAACAAATTTTAATTCATAGATGGCTCTCTCAAAGGTGTGTACATCAAGGATGATTGTGGCACACTAACAAACAAAGACACAAATAATACAAGACGCTCCAAGCAAAACACATATCATGTTGGTGAATAAAAATATAGCTCCAAGTAAAATACCGATGGAAGTAGATGAAGTAGGGGATGCCTTCCGGGGCATCCCCAAGCTTTGACTTTTTGGTGTCCTTGGATTATCTTGGGGGTGCCATGGGCATCCCCAAGCTTAGGCTCTTGCCACTCCTTGTTCCATAATCCATCAAAAGATTTCACCCAAAACTTGAAAACTTCACAGAAGACGATGGAGGGGTGCCCGTGGAGGGGTGGATGAACAGGACCCCGTGGTGTGGAGGGCTGGATGAACAGTAGACGTCGGAGGGGTGGTTGAACAGGACCCCGTGGTGTGGAGGGCTGGATGAACAGTAGATGGTGGAGGGGTGCCCGTGGAGGGGTGGTTGAACAGGACCCCTTGGTGTGGAGAGCTGGATGAACAGTAGACAGTGGAGGGGTGCCCGTGGAGGGGTGGTTGAACATGACCCCGTGGTGTGGAGGGCTGGATGAACAGTGGACGATGGAGGGTTGGTTGAACAGTAGCCGGTGGAGTAGCGTGCAGTGGAGGCTAGATGAACAGGAGCCCGTGGAGGCCGGAGGAGGTCGACGGTGGATGAACAGTAGCTCGTGGAGGCTGGAGGGGGTCGATGGTGGAGATGAACAGTATCCCGTGGAGTCCCGTTTTGCGGTATGCCACACCCCTCCCGATGAACAGGACCCCCGTTTCGACCGTAGCGCCCAACACAAGTCCGTTTCCTCCGTTTTGCGGTACGCCACACCCCTCCCGATCAACAGGACCCCCCTTTCAACCGTAGGAGGTCCGTTTCCTCCGTTTTGCGGTACGCCAGACCCCTCCCGATCAACAGGACCCCGTTCCAAACGTAGGAGGTCCGTTTCCTTCGTTGTGAGGTACGCCATGCGTCGTTTCCATCGCCTGTTCCATCCAAGCCCTCCCGATGAACACGACCACGCATTCCGTTCCGACCCAGCCGGTTGGCTCCCACGCGTTCTGTGCCTCCCCATGAACACGATGCATTCCGTTGCCTCCCCATGAACACGACGCATTCCGTTGCCTCCCCATGAACACGACGACGACGCTGTTTCTCCGTTCCGACCCAACCATGTCAGCGAGCCCTCGCCGTACGTATGCGCAAGTAGGTGTTCGAGACCCCGCCCGTATGTACACATACGTGGCCGTGTTTTCTTTCTTGCACCCTAGCCGCTGTACGTACGTGTACATGCTATGTGCGCGCCTCTATTACGACACGTGAGCGCCTCTACTACGACACGTGCGCGCCTCTACATCGACCAGTATGTACGTACACGTTCGCGACCAGAATGACAATACTACGTACGCTTCGACCAGATGGGTCCCGACTGTCAGGCACATCCTTGCCTGCGAAGATGTAGCTGGTCGGTCCCAGCAGTCAGGGGCGAATCGTTTTTTTTCCTGGACGCACTTCCTTGAGTGCGAAGATGTAGCTGGTGGGTCCCAGCAGTCAGGCGGAAACATTTTTCTCATGAAATATAGTGGCCCGTCCGGTGGGTCCCAGTTGTCAGGTGGAGGAAACATTATTTTTTGCGTAATAAGGAGGCATTTCCTTGCTGCGGCCGTGGACCCAGCTGTCAGCCTCTCCACGTACAGTCCACGTCCGATGGAAGTCGTTCCTTGACCACGTTGACCACGCCGCGCCGAGAGCACCAGGGCGGTGGGCGACGGCGAGGCCTAGGAAGGGGATGACACGGAGGCAGGGAAGACTTAACAGTTCTTTCCCACGCGGAGGGGAGTACTACTGTACAAGGGTTTACCGGTTCGCCTGCCGTCGCCGAAGAATAACAGCAGGTGTGGGTGAGTAGAGGGATGGCTAGGCCAGCGATGGGAGTACGGTCGGGCGGTAAGGCCTGCGCGACAACACAGCCGCCGCGAGGAGGAGGGAGCAGCCAGTCCCGCCGACGCTTGTTTGAGCGGCTGGAGCAGGAAGAGCAGAGATTGAAGAAGCACGGCGGCCGTTGGATGGACATCCAACAGTCATTGCTTGTGCGTCAACCTTTTTTAGGAAAGCCTCAAATCTGTGGAAAACAACATACAATCCATCTGCCATTATTTCTAATAATTTACAACCCATTTGCTAATTCTTAAGGTTTTTTGGGAGCCCATATTCTTTTTGTTAGCAATGCAGCCCATATTGTGGCAGTGGTTAAAAAATTATACGAAATTTTGCATATTTTGGTGCGATCCGAACTGTTTTTAATCCCGAAATTTCGACTCACATTCAAACTGATTTTAAAAATAAATGTATATCAATATAAAATCCAACAAATTCTCCACGCATAAAAATTAATGTAATTTAAAATATTGAAATGAAAAAAAGATATTTTAAACTAATTGCAGGTTTGATGTGTTTGAAAAATGTACAACCCATTTCTCATTATTGATGGGCCATTTTCTCGGCCAGCCGAATGAAAGCTCTCCTCGTCTTGAAAGCTTTGCAGCCCAACAGGCCTGACAAAGCGACTTACTTGGCAAATCACAAAAAAACTAGGCTGTGGCCATGGACCCAGCTGTCAGCCTCTCCACGTACAGTACTCTGCCGATGGAAGTCGTTCCTTGACCACGTTGACCACGCCATGCGGAGAGCACCATGGCGAGGCCTAGGAAGGGGACGACGCGGCAGTGGAAGCCCGCGCGGAGAGGACTACGAGGGTTCACTGGTTCGGCTGCGGTGTGAGGCTACCGTCGCCGCAGGGCCTGACCAGTGGTGGGAATAGTAGGGGGCGGTGAGGCCTCTGCGGCAGCACAGCCGACCACGGGAGGCAGGAGCATGCGGCACGACCAGCGCTGCTTTGCGCGGCTAGAGCAAGAAGACCAGAGGTTGAAGAAGCACTACGACCGTTGGATGGACATCGTACGGTCACTGGAGCTAGAGTCGTTCATATTGACTAAGTTGACAAAGCCCTTCGTCCCCGTCAACTTAGTAGGCCCACAAGTCAGCCTCCCAGCAAGATGGGTCCCAGCTAGCCGGGGGAGTATTAATTTTTTTGTGCGTAATAAGGAGGCACTTCCGGTGGGTCCGAGCTGACAGCGGGGGGGGGGGGGGGACGTTTTTTTCGCAAAATACTGTGGCCCATCCGGTGGGTCCCAGCAGTCAGGGGGAAACGATTTTTTTGCAAAATACTGGTGGTCCGTCTGGTGGGTCCCTGCTGTCAGGTGGATGAATAATTATTTTCCACGTAATAAGGAGGCACTTCCTTGCGGTTGCCGTGGACCTAGCTGTCAGCCTCTGCACGTACAGTACTCTTCCGATGGAAGTCGGTCGTTGACCACGTTGACCATGCCGCGCCGAGAGCACCAGGGCGGTGGACGACGGCGAGGACTAGGAAGGGGATGACTCGGAGTCAGGGAAGACGCAGCAGTGGATGCCCACGCAAAGAGGAGTACGAGGGTTCACTGGTTCAGCTGCGGTGTGAGGCTGCTGTCGCCGCAGAATAATAGGGGGTGTGGGTGAGTAGAGGGATGGCCTGGCCAGTGGTGTGAGTAGTAGGGGGCGGTGAGGCCTCCGCGGCATCACATCCAGCCACGGGAGGCAGGAGCACGTGGCACGACCGGCGCTGGTTTGGGCGGCTGGAGCAAGAAGACCAGAGGTTGAAGAAGCACTACGGCCGTTGGATGAACATCGTACGATAACAGGAGCTAGAATCGTTCATATTGACTAAGTTGACAAAGCCCCCCGTCCTCGTCAACTTGGTAGGCCCACAAGTCAGCCTCCCACTATGTTGGGTTCCAGCTGGCAGGGGGGATATTTATTTTTTTGTGCATAATAAGGAGGCACTTCCTTGCGTGCGAAGATAGCTGGTGGGTCCGACATGTCAGCGGGGGGCACTTTATTTCGTGAAATACAGAGGCCCTTCCGGTGGGTCCTAGATGTCAGGTGGAGGAATCATTATTTTGCGTGTAATAAGGAGGCATTTCCTTGTGTACGGCCGTGGACCCAGCTGTCAGCCTCTCCACGCACAGTCTACTTCTGATGGTGTCGTTCGTTGACCATGTTGACCACGCCGCGCCGAGCGCATCCAAGGCGGTGGATGACGGCAAGGCCCCGGATAGCAACGAGCCGGAGATGGGAAGACGTGGGAGTAGAGTCACAGACGGAGAGGTGTACGAGGGTTAACTGGTTCTAGTGCCGTGTGGTTCGGCAGTCGGTGGAGAAGAACAGGAGGTGTGGAGGGGTGAAGGGATGGCCTGGCCAACGGTGGAGAAGCGTGCTAAGTAGAGCTGCTAGCAGCAGGAGGCGGGAGGTGGTCCCGACGGTGCTGGAGGAAGAAGACGAGAGATTGAAGATGGATGCCGGTCGTTGGATGTAAATCCAACGGCTAACATGTCGGAATCATTTGTTGACTAAATTGACAACGACTTGCATTGGCTTCGACCTATTGGCCCATATTTCAGCCTCCAAAAATGTGGCACGTATTCAACCCATTTTTTCAGAATTTACAATCTTTTTTTGCGCGGTAGAATTTATAGTCAATTTGATCTTTTTTTTGAATTACAGCCATTAGCTGGGCTGGGTGAACAAATAATGTAGCGTCCATGCGGCCCGTTTATTTTATTTCCTAAAAAATTACAGGCCATTTGCACTTTCTCGAAATACACGATTTTGCTGGGCCGATTCTAAATATAATGTTGGGTTGGGCCAGCAATGTTATCAAAAAATAAAAAGGGGCTGAGCATTTTGTTACAAATATATTTAAATAATAAGTGATATTATTACATTCGACCTTAAATCTTACCAAGCTTTTGTACACAATCACTAGGATTTTCGTGCCAAAACAATCCAGGATTTTATTTGTTAAGAAATTATTTTTATAAGTTAATAAGATGTGGGATATTGTTTTCTTACATATGTAAGTATCTGTTAATTATATGATGACAATAAAAATAATATATAATAACATATGAAATATTTTTTTAGAAAAACAGGGAGCATCTCCCTGGTTCCATTGCTGAGAACGAAACCACAACATATTCTGATACAGCAGCTCAAAGAGCAGTTTGAAAGCAAAGGTAGAAAAGCTACAAACTAGGGGGGTGGATGAACAAGTTCTCTGAATAACACAAATCACCCAAGCGGTGCCTAAGGCAGAGCGGATAGAGCACCCAAATGACACAAGGAGGGTCCAGCGAAGCCTTCATGGTCTTCAGCCGAGGGGCCGTGTCAGCCTGCGGCGACCAGTAAGCAAGCGGAGAAACCGGGCTGGAAGGCGTAGCATGGTGGATGTCCCTCTTTTTCGGCGCCAGGTGCCCATCATCTTCATCATAGATCCTGAGACGAGCCCACGGGTCCAGCCCCAGAGCAGGCCGAGCCTTGTTCAGCCACAAGCGATCGCCAACGGTTTCTGGAGGGATATTGTCAGGGTTTCGACGAAGCTCATCAACTTGTCCTTGTCCGATCCGGAGGAGAGAATCGCCTAGTTCCTCACCATGTTCCCGATCAACCTCAAGACCTGCGGAATGGAAATCTCGGAGGTGTTACTGAAAATCATAGCATTTCTATATTTCCAGAGGCACCAAAGGACAGCTGAGCTAACAATGTTTAAAACTGAGCACTTTTTGGTAGCAATCCAGAATCTGGCGACATATTCGAAGGATGAGCCAATCTGACTAGAGAAATATTCCTCAATGTGGGCCCAGAGATTTTTAGCAACTATACATTCAAAAATAGGTGAGAACAAGACTCTTGTTCCAAGCAGTAAACACCATCAAGGGGTTTGATGATGCGTCTCCTCCTAAGGTTATCCCTAGTCATCAATTTGTTTTTGGAGAGAAGCCAGAGAAATACATGAATTTTAGGGGGAACTCTCAATTTCCAGACAGCAGGGATAAACACGGGTTGAACCCCTCTAAAGTTGATAACATGATAGAGGGAGCTGGAGGAATACTTCCCCTTATTGTCCAGCTGCCAAATTAGGGCATCCGGCTCGGCAGTGAAGGTAATGCTTTTGTTAAAGAGAGTTTTAGGCATTAACCGTCCCAAACTTCATTGACACTTTTGTTAAGCGCATTGCGGACAGAGTAAATAGGCCAAAGTTGGACTGCTAGGGGGGATGTGCCAAACCAACTATCTTCCCAGAACCTGGTTCTGCTCCCATCCCCTATGTTCCATCTGTAGCCAAATTTCATAGCATGCATAATAGATTTTAATCCTTTCCAGAATCTAGAGGTCTTAGGGTTGGAGGAAGGGAAAAAATATTAGGTTTATTTCCTAGGTATTTATGGGCAATAAGAAGCTTCCAGGGTTTCAGGTCTTCCTCATAGAATCTTTTAATCCAAGACCCTAGAAAACGGATGTTAATTTCTTGGAGGTTAGGTATGCCTAGGCCTCCAAAATCTTTTTTCATAGAGACTAGGGCCCAATTAGCAAGGTGTAGCTTCCTATTTCCCTCAAAATCATTATACAAGCAATGAGACATCTGAGAATTGATGAGGTTCACTGCCCATTTAGGGAACTTGAAGAAGGAGAGGAGATACACTGGAATGCTAGCCAAATTTTCTTGAGCTCTCCATGGACAAAGTTTAATCTATTAGTCTCATCCTCAGAGAGGTCAGTGGTTTCTGCCTTAATATCTGGAGAATCAAACTCAAGGAGGAGAAGCCTTTTGACAGGGCAATTCTCAACTTTATGGGTAACCATTTTGCAGATAAAACAACTCTTGGGCTTGACACATTTATCCAAATGATGCCCTGGTTCCCCACAGTTGTAGCAGATCACCTGAGAGTATGCCATAAGGCCTGAAGCAGGGGCAGGAGCAGTTTTCTGGATGTCCTATCTCTTCTTTTGCTGATTCTTGCCTTGAGATTTCCCACTGATCTAAGAGTCAGAACCACCAGCAGATTGATCTTGGGCAATTACAGGAGCCTGCCCAGATTGTGCCCCCATTTGGGGTGGAGGTGGGCCGTACCACTGCCCAACCGGCGCTCCCCCCATTGTGATAGGGGAAATTCATCGGAGTTTCTGGTTCCTGCTCATCCTCCAGCCAGATGTTGTCTCTCAGGAAGCAGAAATAACCACCAGACAGCTCAATTGAAGCAGATTGCAAGCCTAATTTCAATCTTCTGCAGGTTTGGGGGAGAGGTAAGGTAGGGGATCCACCTGCTCCGGCTCCGGTGGCGTGCTGGTGGGCAGGAGTCCAGTCAAGCATTCCCATCTCGCAGCACGGTGTGGATCTCCTGAATTCACTTCTCCTTTCTCCCATCGAACGAACGCAATCGGCGGCTCACTGGGGTGGGGCATCCTGTGCTTCTCCGAGAAATCTCCTTCGAAGTAGATCCGCAGGGCTAGATTCAGTAGCTCCCAATCCACATGATCCTTGCACATCCGAGCATACCTGCGCGAGTGAGAGAACGAATGCGGTCCCTCCTCGGCTTCCTCCCTCGCAGCTTCCTCCTCTGCTTCCCTTCATTCGCGCGTGCACTGGGTCCAGGAGAGAGCGTCGTCGCGGATCTGCATCGCCCGCTCCCTCCATCTCCTCCCTCGAGTCTCCCGCAGCACCGTCAGCACGACGGAGTCGAGCGGCTGGAGCATCCGCAGGAAGGCTTTGTAGACATGTGGGAGATGCATCTTGTACATCTGCCTGTCTTCCAGCCATTCCCCCGTGGATATGGCCGACGACTCCATGGGGCGTGCGAGCGGAATTGCTGAGGGGGGCAGGCGCGCCTGGAGTCAGGAGGCGGGGGGTGGCGGCGAGATCTATTTGCCAATTACTCCCTCCTTTTCGGTTTATAGGGCTCAATTCAAAAATCTCACCAACCAAGATAGATGATGAATGGTGGAATACTTTTTGTAGTTTGCAAAAGCACCTAATTAATGCACTTGTTTTCCTAAAAAAATTATGTTTATCAATGCATAAATTGCAATGCATGCATGCATAAATTACATGCATTGGTCAATTTTCTCTTAATACTTGCATGCAATGATTTAATGCACCTTGGAATCTGAACATGTGATGGAAAACAACCAAATTGAGCCTTATAAAATGGAAAAACTAAAATTTTGAGATAAGCCCTATAAACCGAAAAGGAGGGAGTATGTGAACTAAACAATCAACATATAAAATAATTTAAATATATATAATATAGTTAGAAGGGAAACATAAGTTGGACCTGGCGTTCCTATTCTTATATAGAAAAATAGAACAGACCTCTGCGTTTTCTTCAAAAAAATACATAAATTGGGCTGCCAAAAATAAAACCTCGGATGGGAGGTCCATAGGCCGGTCGATACACGAGGCCGTAAGAAAATACAAACAGGCCTATGGACCTCGAAAACCACGTCCAACACTTGCCAAAACTTCGTCCCTTGTTTTCTCTGTGTTTTGCACACTCGACATTGTGTGGGCATTTTGACTGTGCATCATATGAAGATGTGCTATGCATGAATGTTGATCAGCATGATGTTAACTGGCCGGTAGTTCCATTTTTGACCATGAATAAAACTTCCAACATGATGTTAACCCTGTTTGAAAAGGCCGTGTTAACATAAATGCTCTGCCTCTGAAAGTTGCAGTTTCTTATCTGAAACTGAACTTGCAGTTTCTTATCTGAAACTGAAACTTACAGTTTCTTCTCTGAGTACCACATTGTGTGCACTTTTGTAGTCCTATGAAACTACATTTTTTAAGTGCTAAAAATTGATCTCTAGAATTCATAAAATACTTTATATGCTCAATACTGCAAATATGAAATTCAAAAGACATTCATATCTGAAAGTACTCTCAAAATACACAATGCAACACACAATTCACAACCTGCAAATACTGACAACCCTAAGCTCCTCCTGACAATTCACAACCTGCCCGACTATTGGGCTGGGGGGGGGGCATGCCTCTCCTATTCCTCGGCGGCAGACAGCCGCCCCGTGAGACGATGTGAACGGCGAGTGAGACGATGGCGGGGAAGCGTCGTCGGGCCAACTGCTTTTCTCCTCTTGCAGTTGGGTTCGGTCGACGAAGACTCCACCGGCTCGCTCTGGTAGGACACCCTCACAAACGACACCCTGTAGATGCTCGATCCTTCAATCTCTGGTGGATGCTCCATCTGGGATCGATACTCCCACCACCTCTCCCTCACGATCGGGTTCGGTGAATCTGTTTTCTCCATGGCCCAGAGGAGCATCTCTATGTACTCTGGCACGACTCCCTCCGGGAGTATCGCCGCCTTTTCGCTCTGTTACAGATATTTAGCCATGGATGTCGCCATCGCCGCGAGTTGGTCCTTGTTGTCAAACCAAGACTATATCTCCAACATCCTAGCTAGCTTCACAGGGTCGCCGTCTGCGATCCTCACGTATCGGTTGTACTCCTCCATCGATCTACTTCTCCACAGCACCTTCACTCGCCGGCGGTGGTTTTTGAATGGAAGAGTAGAGGAGCAGCGCTGGTTTTGGATTAGAACGGGAGAGGAGCGACACTGGTTTTGGACTGGAATAGGAGAGGAGGGGTGGTGGTTTTGAAATGGAAGAGGAGGAGCGGCGCTGCATTTAGATTGGAACAGGAGAGGAGCGGTGGTGGTTTAAGAGGAGAAGAGCGGAAGAGCGGCGCTGGCCTTGGAAGTATTTTTTTGTTGTTTCGCGTATTTTGGGTCAAAGTTTGACCACGTACTGTATTTGACAAGCAAAATGTGAATGCATGTCACCAAAAAATGTATCGTTTGGTTCGTATCTGAATGTACTTTCAAATTATACTCCCTCCATTTTTGTATACAAGGCCACAAACTCATATTACAGGTACCAAGGTAAAAATCAATGCTATTTAAGTCAATGTTGCAAGCTAGCTTGTCACCTTGATTGTCGTGTTAATTAATGTGGTTTTTCTCTCCCAAGCACAACAAGCCAACCATCTTACTCCTCATTGGTTGATTAATGTTGGGAATGCAAGCTAACCTTCTCACTCCCGCATGCACACAAGGGATATTAATGTCCTCGAGTGCTAGTACGAGGCAAACGCCATCAATTTTGCCTCGATTAATGTTAGTGGCCTTGTATAGTTGCAAATTGTAATTTTGATAGTGGCCTTGTATACAACGTATAACATATATTTTATGTGCGAAAATCATGGTCAATTATGACCCAGAATAAAAGGGAGACTAGTTAATGTGGGGTCGCTTTCTTAATTGAAGGGTAAATTGATTTTGATTTTGATGCAGTCAGAGCGCGCCGGCCCTCTCGTCCAATCCTAAATCGCTGCCGGACGCTCCTCTCCCTCTTCTCCATTGCAAAACCACCTCCTCTCCTCTCCATCATCTCCATTCCAAAACCACCGTCTCGCCTCTCCCTCTTCTCTATTGCAAGACCACTGTCTCTCCTCCGTTTTCTAGACGCTTTGCTCCATGGCGCGAGCGCAATCCATGGATACAAAATTAGTATATTGTATACTATTTAAAAGTCGAGGGCGGGGCTTTTCCTGCGCGGTAGGCGGCGGGGCAGTTCCGCCTAGTCAGTTCAATAGAGACGCGAGAAGACGAGGGAGTAGGCTGCTGCAAACGTAGGGATGTGTGATTTGACAGCGAGTTACTGCTGGACAGGTGGGGCCCCGTGATTTGTCTTGCCATTATCATTTTAACTGCGGCGCTACGACCGCGTGAGTTTCTGAAAGTGCAACTATCCCTGGGTGGTTTTGGTAATTCCTAACAACATATAGCTCATTGAGCTAACGTTATTCCAAGATGAATATTTCAGGAAAAGCTCAATGGATGGCATGGCATGGATGAGGAAAGTGGATCCCTCAAAATTATAAGGACAAAGGATTGGCTCAAACTTCAAGGACAAGACTCTACATTTTATGTTTTAGTGATCCAAGATCACATTGAGTCCATAGGAAAAGCCAATACTATTAAGGAGGGATGAGGTGTTGCTTAATGAGCCTCTTGCTTCATGTGCTTAGTGATATGCTCCAAAATCCTCAACTACCTTTCCATATCCACATATGATCTAAACCAAAAGTCAAACTCGGCCCCACCGATTCTTTCTATCCGGAGCCACCGAGTTTCATTTGTCATAGCCATTGCCACAAACCCTAGCAAATAGGTTTCACCGACAGGGATCTAGGTCTCACCAAGATGGGATTGCAATTTCTCTGTTTCCCTTCGTAACGTTTCGGTCCAACCGAAGTGAGCGATCGGTCCCACCGAGGTTGCAGTGTAAACTCACTGTTTCCCTTTCGTAACATTTCGGTCTCACCGAAAAGAGCGAATCGGTCCCACCGAGTTTACCTGACCAACCCTTGGTTAGCTGATTACCAAAATCGGTCCCACCGAGTTTGTGTAATCGGTCACACCGAGATTACGTTATTTCCCTAACCCTAACCATATCGGTCCTACCGAGTTGCATCTCAGTCCCACCGAAAATCCTAACGGTCACTAGGTTTGCTAAATCGGTCCGACCGAGTTTAACGATTCGGTCCCACCGAGTTTGGCAAATTGTGTGTAACGGTTAGATTTTGTGTGGAGGCTATATATATACCCCTCCACCTACTCTTCATTCGTGGAGAGAGCCATCAGAACAGATATTCACTTCCAATACACATTTTCTGAGAGAGAACCACCTACCCTTGTGTTGAGCTTAAGATATTCCATTCCTACCATATGAATCTTGATCTCTAGCCTTCCCCAAGTTGCTTTCCACTCAAATCTTCTTTCCACCAAATCCAAATCCTATGAGAGAGAGTTGAGTGTTGGGGAGACTATCATTTGAAGCACAAGAGCAAGGAGTTCATCATCAACACACCATTTGTTACTTCTTGGAGAGTGGTGTCTCCTAGATTGGCTAGGTGTTACTTGGGAGCCTCCGACAAGATTGTGGAGTTGAACCATGGAGTTTGTAAGGGCAAGGAGATCGCCTACTTCGTGAAGATATACCGCTAGTGAGGCAAGTCCTTCGTGGGAGACGACCGTGATGGAATAGACAAGGTTGCTTCTTCGTGGACCCTTCATGGGTGGAGCCCTCTGTGGACTCGCGCAACCGTTACCCTCTGTGGGTTGAAGTGTCCATCAACATGGATGTACGATAGTACCGCCTATCGAAACCACGCCAAAAACATCCGTGTCTCCAATTGCGTTTGAATTCTCCAAACCCTTCCCTTTACATTCTTGCAAGTTGCATGCTTTACTTCCCGCTGCTCATATACTCTTTTGCATGCTTGCTTGAATTGTGTGGAGATTGCTTGACTTGTGCTAAGATAGCTAAAATCTGCCAAGAACTAAAATTGGGAAAATGATAGATTTTTATTTGGTCAAGTAGTCTAATCACCCCCCTCTAGACATACTTCTGATCCTACAAGTGGTATCAGAGCTTTGGTCTCCATTTGCTTTGATTTCCATAGCTTTTGGTGGTCATAGCCTTGGTTTCACAACCTAGGAGAGTATGGCGTCTAGCGAGGGAAATTATCACCGTAGAGGTCCTTACTTTGATGGTACTAATTTTGCTAGTTGGAAGCATAAAATGAAAATGCATATTCTTGGACATAACCCCGCCGTTTGGGCTATTGTGTGTGTTGGCTTGCAAGGTGACTTCTTTGATGGGAAAGAACCAAACCGTGAAGCTACCGCGGAAGAGTTGAAGATGCTGCAATACAACGCTCAAGCTTGTGATATTCTCTTCAACGGATTGTGCCCCGAAGAATTTAACAAAATCAGCCGTCTTGAGAATGCAAAGGAAATTTGGGATACTTTGATTGATATGCACGAAGGTACTGACTCCGTCAAGGAATCCAAATTAGATGTGCTTCAAAGTCAACTTGACAAGTTCAAAATGAAGGATGGTGAAGGTGTCGCTGAAATGTACTCTAGGCTTGCTCTTATCACAAATGAGATTGCCGGCTTAGGGAGTGAAGAGATGACCGATTGATTCATCATCAAGAAGATCCTAAGAGCCTTGGATGGAAAATATGATACCGTGTGCACATTGATCCAAATGATGCCCAATTACAAAGATCTCAAGCCAACGGAAGTCATTGGAAGAATTGTTGCTCATGAGATGGCACTCAAGGATAAAGAGGAACTTCACAAAAAATCAAGTGGAGCTTACAAAGCCTCATGTGAAGCCCCCACATCATCAAGTGAGAAGCAAACCTTCAATGAAGAATTGAGCTTAATGGTGAATAACTTCAACAAGTTCTACAAAAGTAGAAGCAAAGATAGAAGCTCCAAGTCAAGTTCCTACAATGACAAAAGATCTTCTAGTCGAGAGCGAAACTGCTATAATTGTGGAAGACCCGGACACTATTCCAATGAGTGTACGGCTCCCTACAAGAGAAGAGAAGACCCTCCCAAAATAAGAAGTAGAAGAGAAGAATCGCCATCTAGAGAAAGAAGGAGTAGAGATGATCGTTATGAACGAAGACACTCACGGAGAAGCAAGGATTCGGAAAGAAAAGAAAAGTCATCAAGGAGCTACACAAAACGAAGACATCAAGCTCATGTTGGTGAATGGGTATCCGGCTCCGACTTCGACAACCACTCCGAGAGAAGTTATCACTCCGATTCCGAATATACTCAAAATGAAGGTGTTGCTGGTCTAGCACTTGTGCCAACCAACACCTACGACATATTTGACTCACCAAATGAAGGAGTTGGAACATGCTTCATGGCTAAAGGCCCAAAGGTAACACACCCCAAGTATGTTGATTTTAATAGCGATGAAGATGACTTGTTAGGTGATGATGATTTACTTATTGACAACTCTACTGATGAATACTATGATGAAACATCGATGAATCATGCTAAAACGAATGACAATGATAAGGATAAGATTGAGGCTCTAACTAAAGAACTAAACACTCTTAAGTTAGCTCATGAAACTATCTTAGAAGATCATCGACAACTTTTAAGAACACATGAGAAATTACGCTTTGAAAAGCTCAACCTTGAGCAAGAGCATGAGTTCTTAAAAGCAATCAATGATGATCTTCGTAAGAAAAGTTCTTCTTACATTGCCAAGCGTTTAGTCTTATGCACTTACATGCCTCAAGTCAAGTCTAGTAACAAGAACAAGAAAGATTCTTCCTCTAGTAGTAACAATGATCATGTTAAATCCAATATTGTTTCTTATAGTAGTTCTCTTGATTCCACTAATGATTCTCTTAGCCAAGTTACACTTGAGAAAGAAAATAGCCTATTGAAAGGAATTATAGAGAAAGGAGTCTACAAGAGCCTTGCCAGAAGTAAGCAATTCGAGGAAATTGTACGCAAGCAAGGAAGGCACCGGAAGAATCAAGGTGTTGGTTTTGAACGAAAGTTCAATGCCAATGGAGTTGAGTGGGAAGAAGATCAACACCCCAAGACAAAGTTTGTTCCTCAACAAGAGAAGTATGATCCTACTTCTTTCAAAGGGACACAAGCTCAAGATGATCTTCCACCACAAGACTACAAGCAAAAAGGCAAGGACAAGCTTCAAGAGGAAATTGATGCATTTGAAGAAGCTCCTAAGACCTTAGTCAAGTGGATTCCCAAGACTACTTCAAGTTCCACTTCATCAAGTACGACTAAAACTCCAAGGATTCCCATCAAGATGGTGTGGATCCAAAAGAAGAAGAACTAGAGAGTTCTTGAGGGTGACTCCGCCAACATACTTCACTCTTATCATTTTGGCAAGAACAAGTGCAATCAACTTCCATATCTTGCACTAGTTCAAGCAGTCACGAACCCTCTTGTTGGTAAGTCAAGGGACAAGGTAACCTAAAAGCTTTCATAGACATCATCTTATGTGTGCATCACTCTATGTCTATGGATATCCTTGTTTGTTCCTTGTGGGACTAACCCATGTAGGTATTGAAAGTGCAATTCACTCCAATGGATAGCTCCAATTGATCTACATCAACATTGAGCATCCACATCTTCAACATCTACATGAAGTCATCATCGACAAAACCCAGGGTTAGTTCATCCCTCTTAGGGGGGATGTCACATCTAGGGGGAGCTTTACTCTAAGAATTGAGCTAAAGCAACTCTAATGATGTGAACACAACAATGCTTTATGTAAAAGTGGTAACCCCACTTGTGCTTAAACGATGAGTATGACCTATGATCAAATGTTCTTATTTGACTCCTAAGTCAATATACTCATATATAGATGACCTAGTCATCGCCAATTGCTTGATAGATGCTAGAATTGGTTGTGCATGCTTCGCCACATATTTCAATTGCCATTTTATTGTGTGAGCATGTTGGTTGCATATTTTACTCATTCGAGGACATTCACTTGTTGTTTTGATTGATTGGTTTTCTTTTCTTTTGCCAAGCGGATGGACAAGAATGCCTAAGAACCCTCTCTAGCTATCTATGCTTTTCTCGTCTCAAACTCTATTCTTGCTACATCACAAAATTTGATCAAGTCAGATTCAAATCACTCTATGTGAGGAGCACTCGGAGTCCCCGATTTGTCATAGACTTAAACTTCCAAAACTTCTTTGTGCTTTTCGGTCTGACCGATTCCCTCATTTCGGTCATACCGAGATCACTAAGTCGATCTAGGTTTTCACCTTGGTGCAACCGATTAGAACTGTTCGGTCACACCGAGTTGCCATAACTGTCAACAGTTATGCATCTCGGTGCCACCGAGTTGTTCCACTCGGTCACACCGACAAGGTCGGGCTATATATACTCGCGGGCAAAATTTTGGAAATTTCTCCGAAACCTCTTCTCCCGCGCATAGCTCGCTCTGCCTCCTGGGTCTCCGGATCGTCCTCCTCGTCGCCAGCCGCCCCCTGTCGCTGGTCTCCGCCACCGTCAACGGAATTCGTCTCCGCCGTTGCCGCCGTAGCGAGTCCGCCGCCGAACTAGGGTATGGACTCGATCACAGTGCTAATCCCCGTCCAATTCCTAGCACATTGTGTTCTTTATGATTCTTGCTACGATTGAAACACTCCTATCCAGTCAAAACAATCCGTAGAATAGTTGAGATTCGAAAATTTAGGTTTAGGTTTCCGCCGAAATCATCTCGGACCCACCGGGTTGCGGAACTCGGTTCCACCGATTCGGCCACGGCCATTGCACATGTGGTTCCCGGTCTAACCGAGAATTACAAATCGGTGAGACCGAGTTCAGGACTTTGTGAAACCCTAGCAGTCTCGGTGCCACCGAACTATGACTCGGTCTGACCGAGTTCACTAGTTTTGGTCCCAAAAGATGCTTCGGTATCACCGAGTTTGCAAGTCGGTTGATCCGAAATGCCTTCTGTGGAAAACTAAAACTAAGTTTTGACTCATTCTTTTGCAAAAATCTCTACATTTTTTGATGCTCATCCACTCTATCTCATCTATAAACTATTCACCGGGTCAGCTGACTGTATTTGCAACATGTCTGATCAAAGAGACAGCCAGAACAAATCTGAGGAGCAGGTTCATATGAGTGAGGGCACTAGTACCTCTAGCAGCTCTGATGAGGGTAGCAGGAGCACCCCAAGCAACTTGCCTAAGGCTGCCACAAGAGCTAGCAAGAAGAGAACTTCTGAGTCAGAGGATGAGGACTAGGTGGCAGAAGAGGAAGCCACATCCAAGAAGAAGGTGCTCAAGAAAGAGTATGGCTCAGCTGCAGCCATCAAGCCTGGAATGCAGAAAAAGGCACCTGCAAGGAGAGTTCCCACTTCTAAGCCTAGGAAGGCTGTAACCGAAGAAACCATGAAGCTTATCATGGAATCTGAAGAGGAAGCAAGTGGCCAAGACAAGAAGAAGAAGAGAGTCAGAACTACCACTGCCAGAGTTCTTGGCAAACCCTCCATGAGGAGAGACTCAGATGAAGAAGAGGAAGAAGAGGTTGCTGCACCAGCACCCAAGGCACAGAAGCTTATGGGTGATGCCATAAGGTCAGGGGCTACTGCATCCAAGCCCAAGGAAGCACCCAAAGCTGCATCTAAGCCCAAGAGTGCACCAAAGAGAAACACCAGGAACATATCTACTGCTGAAAAGAACAAGGCCCCAGTGCCTGACATTGCTGAAGAAGAAGAAGGACAAGTGCTCAGGAAGCTCAAGCCCAAGATCCCAGACCACAATGATGCTCATCATGTGGCTGAGGACATGAAAATTAGAAGAGATTCAGGGCTGAGGAAGTGGAGAGAAGCAGATCCATATGCTTCAAGGAGAAGAACTGCTGTGGATTACAGGTTTCACACCAAGGAATAGCAGGATTTCTATGAGACAGTGCTGCTGGATAAGAGGCCCATAGTGTGTGACATTAGATGGGTTGATTGGGAATACATCAAGGAGAACGAAGAACACTATCCTGGAGTATATGACAGCTTCAGTGCTTGTGGAGTTGCAGACTTTGTTGGGCAGAAGCTCACAAAGTGGAATGAGGAGCTCATCATGCAATTCTACTCCATAGCACACTTCTATCCAGATGGTAGGATAGTGTGGATGTCAGAAGGAACCAGATATCAGTCTACAGTTGCTGAATGGGCACATCTGATCAATGCCCCAGAAGAGCAGGAAGATGACTTGGACATCTATGCCAAGATGAAGATGGATCACAATTCCATGTCCAACATGTACAAGGAGATCCCAAACAAAGCACTTGACACTTTGAAGTTTGGCTTAGTGCATTTCCTTCTATCAGGGCTGCCCACTATCAACTGGATTCTGAGGCACACTCTATTGCCCAAGTCAGGTGATCACAAGATGATCCGAGGCCATGCAATAAACTTGCTTCACATATTTGATGTGCCACAGAAATTCAAGGTGATGAGCCTCATGGTAGAGACCATTAAGAGGACAACAGCTGATCAGAAGAGAAGCTGTGGATATGCCCCACAAATTCAAGAGCTGATCAACTCAAAGATGGGCACAGACACATACCTGCTGGACAAGGAACACCTGCCCATCCATCCAGACTTTGAAGACAATCAGGTTGTCATGAATGAGAATGAACCATCATCTGCACATGCTCAAGCAAAGAAGGAGAAGGCAAAGATGGAGAAAGCTGCCAGGATGCCAACTCAAGAGGAGGCATCTGATTACTTCTTGAAGAACAAGCAGGAGCAGCTCAGTTACCTGATAGCATCCACTCTGAGAATTGAGAAAGGACTGGCCACCCTGACTCGAAACCAAGAGAGCCTGGAAAGAATCATGGAACAAAAGTTCTATGACCTGGATGTGAAAGTAACAGAGATTCAGTCTGCCGTGGAACAACTACAAGATGATATGCAGGAGAGGAAGGGCAAGACCACAACTGATGCATTTGCCAGAGTGCCCAGAGCTCAGAGATCATCTGCAGTGCCAGTTCCTGACACCAGAGCCACCACTTCTGCACCAGCTACAGCTTCAGTTCCACCAGCTCCAGCTCCTACCCCAGCAGTTCCAACCACTTCTACTGAAGCCTTCGTCCTTGGCGTTATTCGGACTCCACCAACTGAAGACCAAGCCTGAGAGTCGTTTAGCACTATGCATTTTCTATGAAATTTTTGGTAACTTGTTGCCAAAGGGGGAGAAAAATGTATAGATCATAGGCTTCGAGAGAGAGAGAGAGTTTGCATTTGTTCTCTCTTGTCTTCTTGGTTGAACTTTATTTGCTTTTGAGTGCTTGAGATACTATGCCTTAATCTGTGAGACTTTGATGATCATGTGTTTGATCATAAGCTACACTTAATGCTTGTTGGATGTTATTATCAGTTTATCCTTATTTTGATCATTCACTTTGCTTGGTGATGAGTGCATGTATTTAATTCTTATCATTTTGAGCGCTCCACCAAGATGTATGTGACATGGAAGAGTAACCCATGATTCTAACTCTTTGTGCATTTGCAGTCCAAAGCAAATCTTAAAACATGCACAAATTTAGGGGGAGCTCTTACTTATCACATACTTCTCAAAGCGACGATATATTTAATTCTTATTATCTTTTGTCGAAGCTTTGATCTATATGTTGTCATCAATTACCAAAAAGGGGGAGATTGAAAGTGCAACTATCCCTGGGTGGTTTTGGTAATTCCTAACAACATATAGCTCATTGAGCTAACGTTATTCCAAGATGAATATTTCAGGAAAAGCTCAATGGATGGCATGGCATGGATGAGGAAAGTGGATCCCTCAAAATTATAAGGACAAAGGATTGGCTCAAACTTCAAAGACAAGACTCTACATTTTATGTTTTAGTGATCCAAGATCACATTGAGTCCATAGGAAAAGCCAATACTATTAAGGAGGGATGAGGTGTTGCTTAATGAGCCTCTTGCTTCATGTGCTTAGTGATATGTTCCAAAATCCTCAACTACCTTTCCATATCCACATATGATCTAAACCAAAAGTCAAACTCGGCCCCACCGATTCTTTCTATCCGGAGCCACCGAGTTTTATTTGTCATAGCCACTGCCACAAACCCTAGCAAATCGGTTTCACCGATAGGGATCTCGATCTCACCGAGATGGGATTGCAATTTCTCTGTTTCCCTTCGTAATGTTTCGGTCCAACCGAAGTGAGCGATCGGTCCCACCGAGATTGCAATGTAAACTCACTGTTTTCCTTTCGTAACATTTCGGTCTCACCGAAAAGAGCGAATCGGTCCCACCGAGTTTACCTGACCAACCCTTGGTTAGCTTATTACCAAAATCGGTCCCACCGAGTTTGTGTAATCGGTCACAGCGAGATTACGTTATGCCCTAACCCTAACCATATCGGTCCTACCGAGTTGCATCTCAGTCCCACCGAAAATCCTAACGGTCACTAGGTTTGCTAAATCGGTCCGACCGAGTTTAACGATTCGGTCCCACCGAGTTTGGCAAATTGTGTGTAACGGTTAGATTTTGTGTGGAGGCTATATATACCCCTCCACCCACTCTTCATTCATGGAGAGAGCCATCAGAACAGATCTTCACTTCCAATACACATTTTCTGAGAGAGAACCACCTACCCTTGTGTTGAGCTCAAGATTTTCCATTCCTACCATATGAATCTTGATCTCTAGCCTTCCCCAAGTTGCTTTCCACTCAAATCTTCTTTCCACCAAATCCAAATCCTATGAGAGAGAGTTGAGTGTTGGGGAGACTATCATTTGAAGCACAAGAGCAAGGATTTCATCATCAACACACCATTTGTTACTTCTTGGAGAGTGGTGTCTCCTAGATTGGCTAGGTGTTACTTGGGAGCCTCCGACAAGATTGTGGAGTTGAACCAAGGAGTTTGTAAGGGCAAGGAGATCGCCTACTTCGTGAAGATCTACCGCTAGTGAGGCAAGTCCTTCGTGGGCGACGGCCGTGATGGAATAGACAAGGTTGCTTCTTCGTGGACCCTTTGTGGGTGGAGCCCTCCGTGGACTTGCGCAACCGTTACCCTCCGTGGGTTGAAGTCTCCATCAACGTGGATGTACGATAGCACCACCTATCGGAACCACGCCAAAAACATCCGTGTCTCCAATTGCGTTTGAATACTCCGAACCCTTCCCTTTACATTCTTGCAAGTTGCATGCTTTACTTTCCGCTGCTCATATACTCTTTTGCATGCTTGCTTGAATTGTGTGGAGATTGCTTGACTTGTGCTAAGATAGCTAAAATCTGCCAAGAACTAAAATTGGGAAAAGGATAGATTTTTGTTTGGTCAAGTAGTCTAATCACCCCCCCTCTAGACATACTTCCGATCCTACAGTCTCCCAGATTCCTGACCACCTCCATACAGGTGCCTCTCCCAATGCTCCACCATGTAGTAGAGGCTGGCTATTGCATGAGAGCCCACTTCTCCAGTTTTTCCTTGCCTCTCTTTCCTCCACATATGCAAAAATGCCATGTAAAGCGCACTATTGTACTTACTTTTACTTGCTCCTATAGGTGCTTAAGCTTGTCACATAGGCATAAAGTCTGATGTGGCAAGTTAATCAAGAACAGAGAGACTAGTTTGGTGACCCAAGGAAGAAACGGTGCTAAGCGCGTGTACCTAGGTGAAAAGACAATTATGAGTCTATAGCTAATTAAATGAAGCCAACTTAGCAACACCATTTCTAACACTGACAGTAATGTAGGAGGGTATGTATGGAGAGGCTAGATCTTAGCTATGGAGCAGTTGTAAGCACAGGAGTTTTACGAGTTCAGGCCCTTCTCAGAGGAAGTAACAGCCCTACGTCTCGGAGCCCGGAGACGGTCGACTGGATTATGTGTGTATGAATTACAGGGGTGCGAACCCTTTACACTGATGAGGGGGGGGGTGGCTTATATAGAGTTCGCCAGACCCCTCCGGCCCTCAGTTATGCAGGGTTTAAAGTACATTAAGGCTGGGCGTTACTGGCAACGCCTCTAATAAAGAGCTATGATGACCATAAAAGCTAGTTAATGACCGACCATTAGCGTGCGGAGTGGCTTTAGGTCTCCTGGCCGTCGAGAGGTTGGATTTTGGTCGAGTGATTGCTTCATGGTCGAGTGACCGTAAGTCCGTCGAGTGGAACACCTCCAAGTCGATTGAAAGGTGATATCTTCTAGGGATGTCCTTCGACAGGGCAGTTTGGACAGGTCCATGACCCTACCCTAGGTACATAGCTTCATCATTAGCCCCCGAATGGATCGAGGTTTGAGTGGGGAAGGAGTTGGGAATCCTTCCGACCCATTCTTCGTGCTATGAGAAGGTCTCGTTTTGGATCAATTGTCATGGATGATGTCATCAACTTCTTTCAGTCGCCTTGATCCATTCTTAGTTTGCTTTAGTCGAGTGAATCCTTTTACTTGAAGATCCCGAGTGGTTGCGTGGGAGAGATCTTCCATCTGACGAGTTGTTCTGCAGCCCACGGATTTCATGGGATTCGAACTTCGGGAAGTGCGCGGAACGGAGGCGGCCGCAGTAATCGGATGGGATAGAACAGAGCCTCCTCGATCTCCGCGCCAACTTTTTCGCCACGTATCGCGTGCGCGACTGTTGCGGGATTTGGCAGGATTGCCCAGGCCTACAGGTCAGTCACTCGGAAGCGACCCCATATAAGCTGTCGACCCAGGGCTTTTGAACAGTGCGCCTTCACTTTTCCCCTTCCTTCGCAAAATCTTCCGCCACCTCCGCTCTCGCCTCGGTGCTACCTGCCCGTTCGAGCTTCGTCCGCGACGATGGTGAAGGAGAAGACGGCGGCTCTGGAGCGCGTGAAGAAGGCGACGGCACAGGGGAAGGTGAAGAAGTCCGGTCGGGGCGGATCTTTTTCGAGGTCCGCTCTGCCCAAGGACTGGATCCAGGGCGATGGGATGCCCTCTGCGATTCGGCAAGAGGATCTTGATGATCTGGTTGAGGGGGGATTCATTCCCCACGAATCTGCGCGTCTCCCGAGGAGCGAGATCGAACCCCAGCCTCGCGAGGGTGAGTGCGTCCTCCTCACTAGCCACATCGATCGCGAATTCTCTCTGCCTCCTCATTCTTTCTTCCAGAGCTTCTTGAACTTCTTCGGAGCGCAGCTCCATCACTTTACTCCAAATTCCATTGTGTACCTTGCTGCCTTTGTTTCCTTGTGCGAGAATTTCTTGGGTTGTCGCCCCCATTGGGGGCTCTTCAAGCACATTTTCACTTGTCGTTCTTAGTCGGTTAAGAAAGCCAAGTCGAGTGATGAAAGGATGCAAGTGATTCAGTTGTGCAGGGGTCTGGCGATCCAAATGAGAGGAAAAAGCTCTTTTCCGTCCATCACTTTTCCTGAGTCGGTCCGCGGGTGGTAGGTGACCTGGTTCTACTGTAAAGACCAGGTGACCCCAGGACAGTCGACTGGGCTTCCTCCTTTCTCCCTGAACCGAGCAGAAAAACCTTCCTCCCTGAAAGTGACGCCAGAAGAAAAGGCGCAAGCCAAAGTGCTGGTCGGTTGAGTGGTTCAGCTTGTCCGCGATGGGGTGACCGGCATGGATTTGTTAGAGGTCTTCCTCCGGAGGCGTATCCAACCGCTCCAAGCTCGCGACCACCCGATGTGGTTGTATTCGGGTCTCGAAGACACCACTCGGATTCACCTGGAGGAGGTTTCTGACGAGATGCTGGAAGGGTGGCTGTCGAGTATCACAGGGAACAAGGACAACCCCCGAGGAGCTAGGAGGATTCCTCCACTCGACCATTCATATGAAGTAGACAAGGTCTGATCTTGCATCTCCGACTGTAACCTTGCTTTCTTCGTTTTGTTCTCTTCGAATCGGTCGATTGATTTTTGTCTTGTTTGCTGTCTTCCAGGATATTACTGAGATGTACTCGATGCCCAACGGAGCACAGGAGCAGGCCGAGGAGGGGGAGGAGAGCGGTGGCGAAAGTGGAGAGGAGTGGCAATCTGACGGTGAAGGGGAGGGGGACGATGATGTCGACTCCAGTGAAGAGGAGGATGAAGAGGTTGAACCTCCCCGCTCGGAGAGGCGATCCAAGCTCACACATGATCCTTCGCGCGAACGCGGTAAGGCGATTGTGCCTGTTGGGCAGTCGTCGAAACGCCCCCGGACTTCTTCCTCGGTACCGGCAGAAAAAGCTCCCAAGCATCCACGAGCGGCGCCGTCAAAACCGCCAAAGGCCCTGCCTAAGATGAAGATGACTGTTCCCACCATTTCCGGGTAACAATAGGACTTGTTTTCTTTTGTTGAACATGGACAGACTCTTGGTCGATTCATTGAATAAACCGAATGTCTTTCGAAACTTGCAGTGCTGCTACCTCTGAGATGTCTGCCAAGGACGATGACCAGGAGATGGAAGATGTTGTTACTTCCACCCTCGGTATAATTTCTGATGTTCCGCTTTTAGTCGACTGACGGTCTCTTCCGGTCGATTGGGTTTTTCATTTTTAACTTTGGATTTTTCTTATAGCTCCTCCTCATGTCATTGACCTCCCTGATGATGATGACGAAGTGCCGCTGAGGGCGAGAAGGAACAGGAAGGCGTCGACTGGCAAGACCCCACAAACCACATCAGCGCCTGAGGCCGTAGTTCAGGAGGGTGGTAATACCACTCGGACTTCTGTGTCCTTCACTGTGCCTCTGACGAGTGTCCCGCCTTCATCGTCGACTGCAGATCCGCCTTTGCTTTTTGCCACACACCACGTCCCTGAGGATCAAGTGGGTGCCGCTAAGGAGGCTATACGTCAGGAGGGAATCATGATGGAGCAAGTGAAGGTGGTCCGGGAAGCCAGCCAAACAGCTTATGACGCGAGTTCAGCCCTTCAGAGCAATGTCCAGGTCAGTCGAGCACCGCTTGTTCTGTTAGGATATGCTATCTGAAGACTCTCTTTTCCGAAGATCTTTGTATCCGTACACCCACTGGGTGTGTCGATTGAATTTTTTTTGGAGTAGTGGGGGCACGCTGAGTGCACCCACTGGGTGTAGTCCCCGAGACTACGGTGGACTGCTGGCAGTTGACTGTAGTCTTTATATTGTGTTGCTTTATTTGAACTTCTTCACTCGGTCTGGTCAGGCCATGTCGAAAGGAATCTTGGAGTAGTGGGGGCACGCTGAGAGCACCCACTAGACATGGTCGACTGCGGGCAGTCGACTTTTTTGGGTCAAACCAGTGGGGGCAAGCTGAGTGCACCCACTGGGTGTAGTCCCCGAGATTACTGTCGAATATTTTTGATTCGGTTGTGATCTTTAGAACCGTCGTAATTTTTCTCTTAGTTGCTCGGAAGCAACCTACCTTTGACATCTGTCGACTGATTATTCGCAGAAATCCTGCGAGCTTGTGGCTCGCTACACCGAATTGGAAAACAAACACATCCAGCTCAACCTTGACTTGAAGCTTGCCCAGGAAAACTTGCAGAAGGCGAGAGACGAAGCAGAAGGTATGGCTGGTGAGCATTTGACAACTGTCCTTTTCTTTTCTGCTCACTCTTGATGTTGATCTCATTTGACATTTCACAGATAGAATGGAGGAGGCTCTAAAGAAGAAAGATTGTGACCTTGCCAAAGCGCAGAAGACGGCCTTGGACAAAACGAAGCTTGCGGAAGAGAAGCTGGCTTCAGTCGGTAATCTCGAACAGGAGAACTCCAGACTAAAAGCTACTCTCGACGCATCCAACAAAGAGGCCAGCCGTCTGAAGAATGACAAGATAGCTCTGACTGACAAGGCAAGTGAACTGGCGGGGAAGAAGAAAGATCTGGAGGCTTATCTTGGAGCATTCGCCGAGAAGTTATTCGTCATGCTTGAGGGTAATCACTCCTGCCCGACTGACTTGTTGTCGTCAACCCCATGTAGAGCCACTGGCTTATCTTTGAATTGTGTTTACAGAATTCTATCAGAACTTCGAAGAAGAGACCAGTCGAGTGGAGACAGGCTTGGACCCCATTAATTCTCCAGTGAAGGATGAGGCTGCTATGAACGTACTCCGACTGGAGTCTCGTGTTGCTTGCGTGGTTGAATACCTTGCTCGACTGAAGGTTGCGATGTCGCGGATTGACACGTCGCTCTGGCCTGGAGCGATGCTTTAAAATGACCTCGAGTCCCTGATGACTCGACTGAATGAAGTTCCAGGTCGAGTGACGGAATGGAAGAAATCTTCAGCCAGGTGTGGTGCTGACGTCGCTCTGTCCCTGGTCCGCGTTCACTGCAAGGAGGCGCGAGAGGAAAAGCTGGTTGCTATCCAAGTTGCCAACACCAGGAAGCACAACTTTCAAGCCTTCATGGAGACCTTCATTGCTGCTGCCACTCGAATTGCTGATGGGATTGACTTGGACCAGTTCGTCGCCCCTTCCAGTCCTCCGCCTGAGGAATAAAACTTCTATGCTTCACATTAAATTTGCCTCGGAATGCCGAGTGGATTTTGTAATCGTTAAACTCTTTCGGGCTGAATGCTCGAGTACTGCGGTCTGGGACCTTTAGGATTTATCTGAACTTGGTTTATTGTTGAATATCTTCATGAATTATCTATCGAGTGGGACCTGTTCCTCACTCGAAACAATCTTTATATTTGGGGTGCAGCTCCGAAGGAGAAGGTAGCAATCGACTTGCACCTTGCCGTCCTTGCGGATTGGGACGTGTTCCATACTTAGGCGAGCACTGGACTGCAGCTAATCCTCTGAGTGGGAGGTTCGTTCTCCACTCGGTAGGATTTTTAACACTTAGGCGAGTACTGGACTGCAGCTAAGCCCCCGAGTGGGAGGTTTGCTCTCCACTCGGTAGGATTTTAAACACTTAGGCGAGTACTGGACTGCAGCTAAGCCCCCGAGTGGGAGGTTTGCTTTCCACTCGGTAGGATTTTAAACACTCAGGCCAGTACTGGACTGCAGCTAAGCCCCCGAGTGGGAGGCTTGCTCTCCACTCGGTAGGATTTTAAACACTTAGGCGAGTACAGGACTGCAGCTAATCCCCCGAGTGGGAGGTTTTCTTTCCACTCGGTAGGATTTTCTGAAACTTAGGCGAGTACTGGACTGCAGCTAAGCCCCCGAGTGGGAGGTTTGTTCTCCACTCGGTAGGATTTTCTGAAACTTAGGTGAGTACTGGACTGCAGCTAAGCCCCCGAGTGGGAGGTTTGCTCTTCACTCGGTAGGATTTTCTGAAACTTAGGCGAGTACTGGACTGCAGCTAAGCCCCCGAGTGGGAGGATTGCTCTCCACTCGGTAGGATTTTCTGAAACTTCGGTGAGTACTGGACTGCAGCCCCCGAGTGGGAAGTTTGCTCCCCACTCGGTAGGATTTTCTGAAACTTAGGCGAGTACTGGACTGTAGCTAAGCCCACGAGTGGGAGCTTTGCTCTCCACTCGGTAGGATTTTCTGAAACATAGGCGAGTACTGGACTGCAGCTAAGCCCCCGAGTGGGAGGATTGCTCTCCAGTCGGTAGGATTTTCTGAAACTTAGGTGAGTACTGGACTGCAGCTAAGCCCCCTAGTGGGAGGTTTGCTCTTCACTCGGTAGGATTTTCTGAAACTTAGGCGAGTACAGGACTGCAGCTAAGCCCCCGAGTGGGAGGTTTGCTCCCCACTCGGTAGGATTTTCTGAAACTTAGGCGAGTACTGGACTGCAGCTAAGCCCCCGAGTGGGAGGTTTGCTCTCCACTCGGTAGGATTTTCTGAAACTTAGGCGAGTACTGGACTGCAGCTAAGGCCCCGACTGGGAGGATTGCTCTCCACTCGGTAGGATTTTCTGAAACTTAGGAGAGTACTGGACTGCAGCTAAGCCCCCGAGTGGGAGGTTTGCTCTTCACTCGGTAGGATTTTCTGAAACTTAGGCGAGTACAGGACTGCAGCTAAGCCCCAGAGTGGGAGGTTTGTTCTCCACTCGGTAGGATTTTCTGAAACTTAGGCGAGTACTGGACTGCAGCTAAGCCCCCGAGTGGGAGGTTTGCTCTCCACTCGGTAGGATTTTCTGAAACTTAGGAGAGTACTGGACTGCAGCTAAGCCCCCGAGTGGGAGGTTTGCTCCCCACTCGGTAGGATTTTTTGAAACTTAGGCGAGTACAGGACTGCAGCTAAGCCCCCGAGTGGGAGGTTTGCTCCCCACTCAGTAGGATTTTCTGAAACTTAGGCGAGTACTGGAATGCAGCTAAGCCCCCGAGTGGGAGGTTTGCTCTCCACTCGGTAGGATTTTCTGAAACTTAGGCGAGTACTGGACTGCAGCTAAGCCCCCGAGTGGGAGGATTGCTCTCCACTCGGTAGGATTTTCTGAAACTTAGGAGAGTACTGGACTGCAGCTAAGCCCCCGAGTGGGAGGTTTGCTCTTCACTCGGTAGGATTTTCTGAAACTTAGGCGAGTACAGGACTGCAGCTAAACCCCAGAGTGGGAGGTTTGTTCTCCACTCGGTAGGATTTTCTGAAACTTAGGCGAGTACTGGACTGCAGCTAAGCCCCCGAGTGGGAGGTTTGCTCTCCACTCGGTAGGATTTTCTGAAACTTAGGAGAGTACTGGACTGCAGCTAAGCCCCCGAGTGGGAGGTTTGCTCCCCACTCGGTAGGATTTTTTGAAACTTAGGCGAGTACTGGACTGCAGCTAAGCCCCCGAGTGGGAGGTTTGCTCTCCACTCGGTAGGATTTTAAACACTTAGGCGAGTACAGGACTGCAGCTAAGCCCCCAAGTGGGAGGTTTGCTCTCCACTCGGTAGGATTTTAAACACTTATGCGAGTACTGGACTGCGGCTAAGCCCCCGAGCGGGATGTTTGCTCTCCACTCGGTAGGATTTTCTGAAACTTAGGCGAGTACAGGACTGCAGCTAAGCCCCCAAGTTGAAGGTTTGCTCTCCACTCGGTAGGATTTTCTGAAACTTAGGCGAGTACTGGACTGCATATAAGCCCCCGAGTGGGAGGTTTGCTCTCCACTCGGTAGGATTTTCTGAAACTTAGGCGAGTACTGGACTGCAGCTAAGCCCCCGAGTGGGAGGTTTGCTCTCCACTCAGTAGGATTTTCTGAAACTTAGGCGAGTACAGGACTGCAGCTAAGCCCCCGAGTTGAAGGTTTGCTCTCCACTCGGTAGGATTTTCTGAAACTTAGGCGAGTACTGGACTGCAGCTAAGCCCCCGAGTGGGAGGTTTGCTCCCCACTCGGTAGGATTTACTGAAACTTAGGCGAGTACTGGACTGCCGCTAAGCCCCCGAGTGGGAGGTTTGCTCTCCCACTCGGTAGGATTTTCTGAAACTTAGGCGAGTACTGGACTGCAGCTAAGCCACCGAGTGGGAGGTTTGCTCTCCACTCGGTAGGATTTTCTGAAACTTAGGCGAGTACTGGACTGCAGCTAAGCCCCCGAGTGGGAGGTTTGCTCTCCACTCGGTAGGATTTTCTGAAACTTAGGCGAGTACTGGACTGCAGCTAAGCCCCTGAGTGGGAGGTTTGCTCTCCACTCGGTAGGATTTTCTGAAACATAGGCGAGTACTGGACTGCAGCTAACCCCCCGAGTGGTAGGTTTGCTCTCCACTCGGTAGGATTTTCTGAAACTTAGGCGAGTACTGGACTGCAGCTAAGCCCCTGAGTGGAAGGTTTGCTCTCCACTCGGTAGGATTTTATGAAACTTAGGTGAGTACTGGACTGCAGCTAAGCCCCCAAGTGGGAGGTTTGCTCTCCACTCGGTAGGATTTTAAACACTTAGGCGAGTCATGGACTGCAGCTAAGCCCCCGAGTGGGAGATTTGCTTTCCACTCGGTAGGATTTTAAACACTTAGGCAAGTACTGGACTGCAGCTAAGCCCCCGAGTGGGAGGTTTGCTCTCCACTCGGTAGGATTTTAAACACTTAGGCGAGTACAGGACTGCAGCTAAGCCCCCGAGTGGGAGGTTTTCTCTCCACTCGGTAGGATTTTCTGAAACTTAGGCGAGTACTGGACTGCAGTAAAGCCCCCGAGTGGGAGGTTTGCTCTCCACTCGGTAGAATTTTAAACACTTAGGTGAGTACGGGACGGCAGCAAAGCCCCCAGGTGGGAGGTTTGCTCTCCACTCGGTAAGATTTTAAACACTTAGGCGAGTACTGGACTGCGGCTAAGCCCCCGATTGGGAGGTTTGTTCTCCACTCGGTAGGATTTTCTGAAACTTAGGCGAGTACTGGATTGCAGCTAAGCCCCCGAGTGGGAGGTTTGCTCTCCACTCAGTAGGATTTTCTGAAACTTAGGCGAGTACATGACTGCAGCTAAGCCCCCGAGTTGGAGGTTTGCTCTCCACTCGGTAGGATTTTCTGAAACTTAGGCGAGTACTGGATTGCAGCTAAGCCCCCGAGTGGGAGGTTTGCTCCCCACTCGGTAGGATTTTCTGAAACTTAGGCGAGTACTGGACTACAGCTAAGCCCCCGAGTGGGAGGTTTGCTCTCCACTCGGTAGGATTTTCTGAAACTTAGGCGAGTACTGGACCGCAGCTAAGCCCCCTAGTGGGAGGATTGCTCTCCACTCGGTAGGATTTTTTGAAACTTAGGTGAGTACTGGACTGCAGCTAAGCCCCCGAGTGGGAGGTTTGCTCTTCACTCGGTAGGATTTCCTGAAACTTAGGCGAGTACAGGACTGCAGCTAAGCCCCCGAGTGGGAGGTTGCTCTCCACTCGGTAGGATTTTAAAAGCTTTGTGGAGTATAGGACTGCAGCTAAGCCCCCCGAGTGGGAGGTTTGCTCTCCACTCGGTAGGATTTTCTGAAACTTAGGCGAGTATGGACTGCAGCTAAGCCCCCGAGTGGGAGGCTTGCTCCCCATTCGGTAGGATTTTCCGAAACTTAGGCGAGTACTGGACTGCAGCTAATCCCCTGAGTGGGAGGTTGACTCTCCACTCGGTAGGATTTTCTGAAACTTAGGCGAGTACTGGACTGCAGCTAAGCCCCCGAGTGGGAGGTTTGCTCTCCACTCGGTAGGATTTTCTGAAACTCAGGCGAGTACTGGACTGCAGCTAATCACCCGAGTGGGAGGTTTGCTCTCCACTCGGTAGGATTTTCTGAAACTTAGGCGAGTACTGGACTGCAACTAAGCCCCCGAGTGGGAGATTTGCTCTCCACTCAGTAGGATTTTCTGAAACTTAGGCGAGTACTGGATTGCAGCTAAGCCCCCGAGTGGGAGGTTTGCTCCCCACTCGGTAGGATTTTCTGAAACTTAGGCGAGTACAGGACTGCAGCTAAGCCCCAGAGTGGGAGGTTTGTTCTCCACTCGGTAGGATTTTCTGAAACTTAGGCGAGTACTGGACTGCAGCTAAGCCCCCGAGTGGGAGGTTTGCTCTCCACTCGGTAGGATTTTCTGAAACTTAGGAGAGTACTGGACTGCAGCTAAGCCCCCGAGTGGGAGGTTTGCTCCCCACTCGGTAGGATTTTTTGAAACTTAGGCGAGTACAGGACTGCAGCTAAGCCCCCGAGTGGGAGGTTTGCTCCCCACTCAGTAGGATTTTCTGAAACTTAGGCGAGTACTGGAATGCAGCTAAGCCCCCGAGTGGGAGGTTTGCTCTCCACTCGGTAGGATTTTCTGAAACTTAGGCGAGTACTGGACTGCAGCTAAGCCCCCGAGTGGGAGGATTGCTCTCCACTCGGTAGGATTTTCTGAAACTTAGGAGAGTACTGGACTGCAGCTAAGCCCCCGAGTGGGAGGTTTGCTCTTCACTCGGTAGGATTTTCTGAAACTTAGGCGAGTACAGGACTGCAGCTAAACCCCAGAGTGGGAGGTTTGTTCTCCACTCGGTAGGATTTTCTGAAACTTAGGCGAGTACTGGACTGCAGCTAAGCCCCCGAGTGGGAGGTTTGCTCTCCACTCGGTAGGATTTTCTGAAACTTAGGAGAGTACTGGACTGCAGCTAAGCCCCCGAGTGGGAGGTTTGCTCCCCACTCGGTAGGATTTTTTGAAACTTAGGCGAGTACTGGACTGCAGCTAAGCCCCCGAGTGGGAGGTTTGCTCTCCACTCGGTAGGATTTTAAACACTTAGGCGAGTACAGGACTGCAGCTAAGCCCCCAAGTGGGAGGTTTGCTCTCCACTCGGTAGGATTTTAAACACTTATGCGAGTACTGGACTGCGGCTAAGCCCCCGAGCGGGATGTTTGCTCTCCACTCGGTAGGATTTTCTGAAACTTAGGCGAGTACAGGACTGCAGCTAAGCCCCCGAGTTGAAGGTTTGCTCTCCACTCGGTAGGATTTTCTGAAACTTAGGCGAGTACTGGACTGCATATAAGCCCCCGAGTGGGAGGTTTGCTCTCCACTCGGTAGGATTTTCTGAAACTTAGGCGAGTACTGGACTGCAGCTAAGCCCCCGAGTGGGAGGTTTGCTCTCCACTCGGTAGGATTTTCTGAAACTTAGGCGAGTACAGGACTGCAGCTAAGCCCCCGAGTTGAAGGTTTGCTCTCCACTCGGTAGGATTTTCTGAAACTTAGGCGAGTACTGGACTGCAGCTAAGCCCCCGAGTGGGAGGTTTGCTCCCCACTCGGTAGGATTTACTGAAACTTAGGCGAGTACTGGACTGCCGCTAAGCCCCCGAGTGGGAGGTTTGCTCTCCCACTCGGTAGGATTTTCTGAAACTTAGGCGAGTACTGGACTGCAGCTAAGCCACCGAGTGGGAGGTTTGCTCTCCACTCGGTAGGATTTTCTGAAACTTAGGCGAGTACTGGACTGCAGCTAAGCCCCCGAGTGGGAGGTTTGCTCTCCACTCGGTAGGATTTTCTGAAACTTAGGCGAGTACTGGACTGCAGCTAAGCCCCTGAGTGGGAGGTTTGCTCTCCACTCGGTAGGATTTTCTGAAACATAGGCGAGTACTGGACTGCAGCTAACCCCCCGAGTGGTAGGTTTGCTCTCCACTCGGTAGGATTTTCTGAAACTTAGGCGAGTACTGGACTGCAGCTAAGCCCCTGAGTGGAAGGTTTGCTCTCCACTCGGTAGGATTTTATGAAACTTAGGTGAGTACTGGACTGCAGCTAAGCCCCCAAGTGGGAGGTTTGCTCTCCACTCGGTAGGATTTTAAACACTTAGGCGAGTCATGGACTGCAGCTAAGCCCCCGAGTGGGAGATTTGCTTTCCACTCAGTAGGATTTTAAACACTTAGGCAAGTACTGGACTGCAGCTAAGCCCCCGAGTGGGAGGTTTGCTCTCCACTCGGTAGGATTTTAAACACTTAGGCGAGTACAGGACTGCAGCTAAGCCCCCGAGTGGGAGGTTTTCTCTCCACTCGGTAGGATTTTCTGAAACTTAGGCGAGTACTGGACTGCAGTAAAGCCCCCGAGTGGGAGGTTTGCTCTCCACTCGGTAGAATTTTAAACACTTAGGTGAGTACGGGACGGCAGCAAAGCCCCCAGGTGGGAGGTTTGCTCTCCACTCGGTAAGATTTTAAACACTTAGGCGAGTACTGGACTGCGGCTAAGCCCCCGAGTGGGAGGTTTGTTCTCCACTCGGTAGGATTTTCTGAAACTTAGGCGAGTACTGGATTGCAGCTAAGCCCCCGAGTGGGAGGTTTGCTCTCCACTCAGTAGGATTTTCTGAAACTTAGGCGAGTACATGACTGCAGCTAAGCCCCCGAGTTGGAGGTTTGCTCTCCACTCGGTAGGATTTTCTGAAACTTAGGCGAGTACTGGATTGCAGCTAAGCCCCCGAGTGGGAGGTTTGCTCCCCACTCGGTAGGATTTTCTGAAACTTAGGCGAGTACTGGACTGCAGCTAAGCCCCCGAGTGGGAGGTTTGCTCTCCACTCGGTAGGATTTTCTGAAACTTAGGCGAGTACTGGACCGCAGCTAAGCCCCCGAGTGGGAGGATTGCTCTCCACTCGGTAGGATTTTTTGAAACTTAGGTGAGTACTGGACTGCAGCTAAGCCCCCGAGTGGGAGGTTTGCTCTTCACTCGGTAGGATTTCCTGAAACTTAGGCGAGTACAGGACTGCAGCTAAGCCCCCGAGTGGGAGGTTGCTCTCCACTCGGTAGGATTTTAAAAGCTTTATGGAGTATAGGACTGCAGCTAAGCCCCCCGAGTGGGAGGTTTGCTCTCCACTCGGTAGGATTTTCTGAAACTTAGGCGAGTATGGACTGCAGCTAAGCCCCCGAGTGGGAGGCTTGCTCCCCATTCGGTAGGATTTTCCGAAACTTAGGCGAGTACTCGACTGCAACTAAGCCCCCGAGTGGGAGGTTTGCTCTCCACTCAGTAGGATTTTAAACACTTAGGCGAGTACAGGACTGCAGCTAAGCCCTCGAGTGGGAGGTTTTCTCTCCACTCGGTAGGATTTTCTGAAACTTAGGCGAGTACTGGACTGCAGTAAAGCCCCCGAGTGGGAGGTTTGCTCTCCACTCGGTAGAATTTTAAACACTTAGGTGAGTACGGGACGGCAGCAAAGCCCCGAGTGGGAGGTTTGCTCTCCACTCGGTAAGATTTTAAACACTTAGGCGAGTACTGCACTGCGGCTAAGCCCCCGAGTGGGAGGTTTGTTCTCCACTCGGTAGGATTTTCTGAAACTTAGGCGAGTACTGGATTGCAGCTAAGCCCCCAAGTGGGAGGTTTGCTCTCCACTCAGTAGGATTTTCTAAAACATAGGCGAGTACATGACTGCAGCTAAGCCCCCGAGTTGGAGGTTTGCTCTCCACTCGGTAGGATTTTCTGAAACTTAGGCGAGTACTGGATTGCAGCTAAGCCCCCGAGTGGGAGGTTTGCTCCTCACTCGGTAGGATTTTCTGAAACTTAGGGGAGTATTGGACTGCAGCTAAGCCCCCAAGTGGGAGGTTTGCTCTCCACTCGGTAGGATTTTCTGAAACTTAGGCGAGTACTGGACTGCAGCTAAGCCCCCGAGTGGGAGGATTGCTCTCCACTCGGTAGGATTTTCTGAAACTTAGGTGAGTACTGGACAACAGCTAAGCCCCCGAGTGGGAGGTTTGCTCTTCACTCGGTAGGATTTCCTGAAACTTAGGCGAGTACAGGACTGCAGCTAAGCCCCCGAGTGGGAGGTTGCTCTCCACTCGGTAGGATTTTAAAAGCTTTGTGGAGTATAGGACTGCAGCTAAGCCCCCCGAGTGGGAGGTTTGCTCTCCACTCGGTAGGATTTTCTGAAACTTAGGCGAGTATGGACTGCAGCTAAGCCCCCGAGTGGGAGGCTTGCTCCCCACTCGGTAGGATTTACTGAAACTTAGGCGAGTACTGGACTGCCGCTAAGCCACCGAGTGGGAGGTTTGCTCTCCACTCGGTAGGATTTCCTGAAACTTAGGCGAGTACAGGACTGCAGCTAAGCCCCCGAGTGGGAGGTTGCTCTCCACTCGGTAGGATTTTAAAAGCTTTGTGGAGTATAGGACTGCAGCTAAGCCCCCCGAGTGGGAGGTTTGCTCTCCACTCGGTAGGATTTTCTGAAACTTAGGCGAGTATGGACTGCAGCTAAGCCCCCGAATGGGAGGCTTGCTCCCCACTCGGTAGGATTTACTGAAACTTAGGCGAGTACTGGACTGCAGCTAAGCCCCCGAGTGGGAGGTTTGCTCCCCACTCGGTAGGATTTACTGAAACTTAGGCGAGTACTGGACTGCCGCTAAGCCCCCGAGTGGGAGGTTTGCTCTCCCACTCGGTAGGATTTTCTGAAACTTAGGCGAGTACTGGACTGCAGCTAAGCCACCGAGTGGGAGGTTTGCTCTCCACTCGGTAGGATTTTCTGAAACTTAGGCGAGCACTGGACTGCAGCTAAGCCCCCGAGTGGGAGGTTTGCTCTCCACTCGGTAGGATTTTCTGAAACTTAGGCGAGTACTGGACTGCAGCTAAGCCCCTGAGTGGGAGGTTTGCTCTCCACTCGGTAGGATTTTCTGAAACATAGGCGAGTACTGGACTGCAGCTAACCCCCCGAGTGGTAGGTTTGCTCTCCACTCGGTAGGATTTTCTGAAACTTAGGCGAGTACTGGACTGCAGCTAAGCCCCTGAGTGGGAGGTTTGCTCTCCACTCGGTAGGATTTTATGAAACTTAGGTGAGTACTGGACTGCAGCTAAGCCCCCAAGTGGGAGGTTTGCTCTCCACTCGGTAGGATTTTAAACACTTAGGCGAGTCATGGACTGCAGCTAAGCCCCCGAGTGGGAGATTTGCTTTCCACTCGGTAGGATTTTAAACACTTAGGCAAGTACTGGACTGCAGCTAAGCCCCCGAGTGGGAGGTTTGCTCTCCACTCGGTAGGATTTTAAACACTTAGGCGAGTACAGGACTGCAGCTAAGCCCCCGAGTGGGAGGTTTTCTCTCCACTCGGTAGGATTTTCTGAAACTTAGGCGAGTACTGGACTGCAGTAAAGCCCCCGAGTGGGAGGTTTGCTCTCCACTCGGTAGAATTTTAAACACTTAGGTGAGTACGGGACGGCAGCAAAGCCCCCAGGTGGGAGGTTTGCTCTCCACTCGGTAAGATTTTAAACACTTAGGCGAGTACTGGACTGCGGCTAAGCCCCCGAGTGGGAGGTTTGTTCTCCACTCGGTAGGATTTTCTGAAACTTAGGCGAGTACTGGATTGCAGCTAAGCCCCCGAGTGGGAGGTTTGCTCTCCACTCAGTAGGATTTTCTGAAACTTAGGCGAGTACATGACTGCAGCTAAGCCCCTGAGTGGGAGGTTTGCTCTCCACTCGGTAGGATTTTCTGAAACATAGGCGAGTACTGGACTGCAGCTAACCCCCCGAGTGGTAGGTTTGCTCTCCACTCGGTAGGATTTTCTGAAACTTAGGCGAGTACTGGACTGCAGCTAAGCCCCTGAGTGGGAGGTTTGCTCTCCACTCGGTAGGATTTTATGAAACTTAGGTGAGTACTGGACTGCAGCTAAGCCCCCAAGTGGGAGGTTTGCTCTCCACTCGGTAGGATTTTAAACACTTAGGCGAGTCATGGACTGCAGCTAAGCCCCCGAGTGGGAGATTTGCTTTCCACTCGGTAGGATTTTAAACACTTAGGCAAGTACTGGACTGCAGCTAAGCCCCCGAGTGGGAGGTTTGCTCTCCACTCGGTAGGATTTTAAACACTTAGGCGAGTACAGGACTGCAGCTAAGCCCCCGAGTGGGAGGTTTTCTCTCCACTCGGTAGGATTTTCTGAAACTTAGGCGAGTACTGGACTGCAGTAAAGCCCCCGAGTGGGAGGTTTGCTCTCCACTCGGTAGAATTTTAAACACTTAGGTGAGTACGGGACGGCAGCAAAGCCCCCAGGTGGGAGGTTTGCTCTCCACTCGGTAAGATTTTAAACACTTAGGCGAGTACTGGACTGCGGCTAAGCCCCCGAGTGGGAGGTTTGTTCTCCACTCGGTAGGATTTTCTGAAACTTAGGCGAGTACTGGATTGCAGCTAAGCCCCCGAGTGGGAGGTTTGCTCTCCACTCAGTAGGATTTTCTGAAACTTAGGCGAGTACATGACTGCAGCTAAGCCCCCGAGTTGGAGGTTTGCTCTCCACTCGGTAGGATTTTCTGAAACTTAGGCGAGTACTGGATTGCAGCTAAGCCCCCGAGTGGGAGGTTTGCTCCCCACTCGGTAGGATTTTCTGAAACTTAGGCGAGTACTGGACAGCAGCTAAGCCCCCGAGTGGGAGGTTTGCTCTCCACTCGGTAGGATTTTCTGAAACTTAGGCGAGTACTGGACCGCAGCTAAGCCCCCGAGTGGGAGGATTGCTCTCCACTCGGTAGGATTTTTTGAAACTTAGGTGAGTACTGGACTGCAGCTAAGCCCCCGAGTGGGAGGTTTGCTCTTCACTCGGTAGGATTTCCTGAAACTTAGGCGAGTACAGGACTGCAGCTAAGCCCCCGAGTGGGAGGTTGCTCTCCACTCGGTAGGATTTTAAAAGCTTTGTGGAGTATAGGACTGCAGCTAAGCCCCCCGAGTGGGAGGTTTGCTCTCCACTCGGTAGGATTTTCTGAAACTTAGGCGAGTATGGACTGCAGCTAAGCCCCCGAGTGGGAGGCTTGCTCCCCATTCGGTAGGATTTTCTGAAACTTAGGCGAGTACTCGACTGCAACTAAGCCCCCGAGTGGGAGGTTTGCTCCCCACTCGGTAGGATTTTCTGAAACTTAGGCGAGTACTGGACTGCAGCTAAGCCCCCGAGTGGGAGGTTTGCTCTCCACTCGGTAGGATTTTCTGAAACTTAGGCGAGTACTGGACCGCAGCTAAGCCCCCGAGTGGGAGGATTGCTCTCCACTCGGTAGGATTTTTTGAAACTTAGGTGAGTACTGGACTGCAGCTAAGCCCCCGAGTGGGAGGTTTGCTCTTCACTCGGTAGGATTTCCTGAAACTTAGCGAGTACAGGACTGCAGCTAAGCCCCCGAGTGGGAGGTTGCTCTCCACTCGGTAGGATTTTAAAAGCTTTTTGGAGTATAGGACTGCAGCTAAGCCCCCCGAGTGGGAGGTTTGCTCTCCACTCGGTAGGATTTTCTGAAACTTAGGCGAGTATGGACTGCAGCTAAGCCCCCGAGTGGGAGGCTTGCTCCCCATTCGGTAGGATTTTCTGAAACTTAGGCGAGTACTCGACTGCAACTAAGCCCCCGAGTGGGAGGTTTGCTCTCCACTCAGTAGGATTTTAAACACTTAGGCGAGTACATGACTGCAGCTAAGCCCCCGAGTGGGAGGTTTTCTCTCCACTCGGTAGAATTTTAAACACTTAGGTGAGTACGGGACGGCAGCAAAGCCCCCAGGTGGGAGGTTTGCTCTCCACTCGGTAAGATTTTAAACACTTAGGCGAGTACTGGACTGCGGCTAAGCCCCCGAGTGGGAGGTTTGTTCTCCACTCGGTAGGATTTTCTGAAACTTAGGCGAGTACTGGATTGCAGCTAAGCCCCCGAGTGGGAGGTTTGCTCTCCACTCAGTAGGATTTTCTGAAACTTAGGCGAGTACATGACTGCAGCTAAGCCCCCGAGTTGGAGGTTTGCTCTCCACTCGGTAGGATTTTCTGAAACTTAGGCGAGTACTGGATTGCAGCTAAGCCCCCGAGTGGGAGGTTTGCTCCCCACTCGGTAGGATTTTCTGAAACTTAGGCGAGTACTGGACAGCAGCTAAGCCCCCGAGTGGGAGGTTTGCTCTCCACTCGGTAGGATTTTCTGAAACTTAGGCGAGTACTGGACCGCAGCTAAGCCCCCGAGTGGGAGGATTGCTCTCCACTCGGTAGGATTTTTTGAAACTTAGGTGAGTACTGGACTGCAGCTAAGCCCCCGAGTGGGAGGTTTGCTCTTCACTCGGTAGGATTTCCTGAAACTTAGGCGAGTACAGGACTGCAGCTAAGCCCCCGAGTGGGAGGTTGCTCTCCACTCGGTAGGATTTTAAAAGCTTTGTGGAGTATAGGACTGCAGCTAAGCCCCCCGAGTGGGAGGTTTGCTCTCCACTCGGTAGGATTTTCTGAAACTTAGGCGAGTATGGACTGCAGCTAAGCCCCCGAGTGGGAGGCTTGCTCCCCATTCGGTAGGATTTTCTGAAACTTAGGCGAGTACTCGACTGCAACTAAGCCCCCGAGTGGGAGGTTTGCTCCCCACTCGGTAGGATTTTCTGAAACTTAGGCGAGTACTGGACTGCAGCTAAGCCCCCGAGTGGGAGGTTTGCTCTCCACTCGGTAGGATTTTCTGAAACTTAGGCGAGTACTGGACCGCAGCTAAGCCCCCGAGTGGGAGGATTGCTCTCCACTCGGTAGGATTTTTTGAAACTTAGGTGAGTACTGGACTGCAGCTAAGCCCCCGAGTGGGAGGTTTGCTCTTCACTCGGTAGGATTTCCTGAAACTTAGCGAGTACAGGACTGCAGCTAAGCCCCCGAGTGGGAGGTTGCTCTCCACTCGGTAGGATTTTAAAAGCTTTTTGGAGTATAGGACTGCAGCTAAGCCCCCCGAGTGGGAGGTTTGCTCTCCACTCGGTAGGATTTTCTGAAACTTAGGCGAGTATGGACTGCAGCTAAGCCCCCGAGTGGGAGGCTTGCTCCCCATTCGGTAGGATTTTCTGAAACTTAGGCGAGTACTCGACTGCAACTAAGCCCCCGAGTGGGAGGTTTGCTCTCCACTCAGTAGGATTTTAAACACTTAGGCGAGTACATGACTGCAGCTAAGCCCCCGAGTGGGAGGTTTTCTCTCCACTCGGTAGGATTTTCTGAAACTTAGGCGAGTACTGGACTGCAGTAAAGCCCCCGAGTGGGAGGTTTGCTCTCCACTCGGTAGAATTTTAAACACTTAGGTGAGTACGGGACGGCAGCAAAGCCCCCGAGTGGGAGGTTTGCTCTCCACTCGGTAAGATTTTAAACACTTAGGCGAGTACTGGACTGCGGCTAAGCCCCCGAGTGGGAGGTTTGTTCTCCACTCGGTAGGATTTTCTAAAACTTAGGCGAGTACTGGATTGCAGCTAAGCCCCCGAGTGGGAGGTTTGCTCTCCACTCAGTAGGATTTTCTAAAACATAGGCGAGTACATGACTGCAGCTAAGCCCCCGAGTTGGAGGTTTGCTCTCCACTCGGTAGGATTTTCTGAAACTTAGGCGAGTACTGGATTGCAGCTAAGCCCCCGAGTGGGAGGTTTGCTCCCCACTCGGTAGGATTTTCTGAAACTTGGGCGAGTACTGGACTGCAGCTAAGCCCCCGAGTGGGAGGTTTGCTCTCCACTCGGTAGGATTTTCTGAAACTTAGGCGAGTACTGGACTGCAGCTAAGCCCCCGAGTGGGAGGATTGCTCTCCACTCGGTAGGATTTTCTGAAACTTAGGTGAGTACTGGACAACAGCTAAGCCCCCGAGTGGGAGGTTTGCTCTTCACTCGGTAGGATTTCCTGAAACTTAGGCCAGTACAGGACTGCAGCTAAGCCCCCGAGTGGGAGGTTGCTCTCCACTCGGTAGGATTTTAAAAGCTTTGTGGAGTATAGGACTGCAGCTAAGCCCCCGAGTGGGAGGTTTGCTCCCCACTCGGTAGGATTTTCTGAAACTTAGGCGAGTATGGACTGCAGCTAAGCCCCCGAGTGGGAGGCTTGCTCCCCACTCGGTAGGATTTACTGAAACTTAGGCGAGTACTGGACTGCCGCTAAGCCACCGAGTGGGAGGTTTGCTCTCCACTCGGTAGGATTTCCTGAAACTTAGGCGAGTACAGGACTGCAGCTAAGCCCCCGAGTGGGAGGTTGCTCTCCACTCGGTAGGATTTTAAAAGCTTTGTGGAGTATAGGACTGCAGCTAAGCCCCCCGAGTGGGAGGTTTGCTCTCCACTCGGTAGGATTTTCTGAAACTTAGGCGAGTATGGACTGCAGCTAAGCCCCCGAGTGGGAGGCTTGCTCCCCACTCGGTAGGATTCACTGAAACTTAGGCGAGTACTGGACTGCAGCTAAGCCCCCGAGTGGGAGGTTTGCTCCCCACTCGGTAGGATTTACTAAAACTTAGGCGAGTACTGGACTGCCGCTAAGCCCCCGAGTGGGAGGTTTGCTCTCCCACTCGGTAGGATTTTTTGAAACTTAGGCGAGTACTGGACTGCAGCTAAGCCACCGAGTGGGAGGTTTGCTCTCCACTCGGTAGGATTTTCTGAAACTTAGGCGAGTACTGGACTGCAGCTAAGCCCCCGAGTGGGAGGTTTGCTCTCTAGTCGGTAGGATTTTCTGAAACTTAGGCGAGTACTGGACTGCAGCTAAGCCCCTGAGTGGGAGGTTTGCTCTCCACTCGGTAGGATTTTCTGAAACATAGGCGAGTACTGGACTGTAGCTAACCCCCCGAGTGGTAGGTTTGCTCTCCACTCGGTAGGATTTTCTGAAACTTAGGCGAGTACTGGACTGCAGCTAAGCCCCTGAGTGGGAGGTTTGCTCTCCACTCGGTAGGATTTTATGAAACTTAGGTGAGTACTGGACTGCAGCTAAGCCCCCAAGTGGGAGGTTTGCTCTCCACTCGGTAGGATTTTAAACACTTAGGCGAGTCATGGACTGCAGCTAAGCCCCCGAGTGGGAGATTTGCTTTCCACTCGGTAGGATTTTAAACACTTAGGAAAGTACTGGACTGCAGCTAAGCCCCCGAGTGGGAGGTTTGCTCTCCACTCGGTAGGATTTTAAACACTTAGGCGAGTACAGGACTGCAGCTAAGCCCCCGAGTGGGAGGTTTTCTCTCCACTCGGTAGGATTTTCTGGAACTTAGGCGAGTACTGGACTGCAGTAAAGCCCCCGAGTGGGAGGTTTGCTCTCCACTCGGTAGAATTTTAAACACTTAGGTGAGTACGGGACGGCAGCAAAGCCCCCAGGTGGGAGGTTTGCTCTCCACTCGGTAAGATTTTAAACACTTAGGCGAGTACTGGACTGCGGCTAAGCCCCCGAGTGGGAGGTTTGTTCTCCACTCGGTAGGATTTTCTGAAACTTAGGCGAGTACTGGATTGCAGCTAAGCCCCCGAGTGGGAGGTTTGCTCTCCACTCAGTAGGATTTTCTGAAACTTAGGCGAGTACATGACTGCAGCTAAGCCCCCGAGTTGGAGGTTTGCTCTCCACTCGGTAGGATTTTCTGAAACTTAGGCGAGTACTGGATTGCAGCTAAGCCCCCGAGTGGGAGGTTTGCTCCCCACTCGGTAGGATTTTCTGAAACTTAGGCGAGTACTGGACTGCAGCTAAGCCCCCGAGTGGGAGGTTTGCTCTCCACTCGGTAGGATTTTCTGAAACTTAGGCGAGTACTGGACCGCAGCTAAGCCCCCGAGTGGGAGGATTGCTCTCCACTCGATAGGATTTTTTGAAACTTAGGTGAGTACTGGACTGCAGCTAAGCCCCCGAGTGGGAGGTTTGCTCTTCACTCGGTAGGATTTCCTGAAACTTTGGCGAGTACAGGACTGCAGCTAAGCCCCCGAGTGGGAGGTTGCTCTCCACTCGGTAGGATTTTAAAAGCTTTGTGGAGTATAGGACTGCAGCTAAGCCCCCCGAGTGGGAGGTTTGCTCTCCACTCGGTAGGATTTTCTGAAACTTAGGCGAGTATGGACTGCAGCTAAGCCCCCGAGTGGGAGGCTTGCTCCCCATTCGGTAGGATTTTCTGAAACTTAGGCGAGTACTCCACTGCAACTAAGCCCCCGAGTGGGAGGTTTGCTCTCCACTCAGTAGGATTTTAAACACTTAGGCGAGTACAGGACTGCAGCTAAGCCCCCGAGTGGGAGGTTTTCTCTCCACTCGGTAGGATTTTCTGAAACTTAGGCGAGTACTGGACTGCAGTAAAGCCCCCGAGTGGGAGGTTTGCTCTCCACTCGGTAGAATTTTAAACACTTAGGTGAGTACGGGACGGCAGCAAAGCCCCCGAGTGGGAGGTTTGCTCTCCACTCGGTAAGATTTTAAACACTTAGGCGAGAACTGGACTGCGGCTAAGCCCCCGAGTGGGAGGTTTGTTCTCCACTCGGTAGGATTTTCTGAAACTTAGGCGAGTACTGGATTGCAGCTAAGCCCCCGAGTGGGAGGTTTGCTCTCCACTCAGTAGGATTTTCTAAAACATAGGCGAGTACATGACTGCAGCTAAGCCCCCGAGTTGGAGGTTTGCTCTCCACTCGGTAGGATTTTCTGAAACTTAGGCGAGTACTGGATTGCAGCTAAGCCCCCGAGTGGGAGGTTTGCTCCCCACTCGGTAGGATTTTCTGAAACTTAGGCGAGTACTGGACTGCAGCTAAGCCCCCGAGTGGGAGGTTTGCTCTCCACTCGGTAGGATTTTCTGAAACTTAGGCGAGTACTGGACTGCAGCTAAGCCCCCGAGTGGGAGGATTTCTCTCCACTCGGTAGGATTTTCTGAAACTTAGGTGAGTACTGGACAACAGCTAAGCCCCCGAGTGGGAGGTTTGCTCTTCACTCGGTAGGATTTCCTGAAACTTAGGCGAGTAAAGGACTGCAGCTAAGCCCCCGAGTGGGAGGTTGCTCTCCACTCGGTAGGATTTTAAAAGCTTTGTGGAGTATAGGACTGCAGCTAAGCCCCCCGAGTGGGAGGTTTGCTCTCCACTCGGTAGGATTTTCTGAAACTTAGGCGAGTATGGACTGCAGCTAAGCCCCCGAGTGGGAGGCTTGCTCCCCATTCGGTAGGATTTTCTGAAACTTAGGCGAGTACTGGACTGCAGCTAAGCCCCCGAGTGGGAGGTTTGCTCTCCACTCAATAGGATTTTAAACACTTAGGCGAGTACAGGACTGCAGCTAAGCCCCCGAGTGGGAGGTTTGCTCTCCACTCGGTAGGATTTTAAACACTTACGCGAGTACTGGACTGCGGCTAAGCCCCCGAGCGGGAGGTTTGCTCTCCACTCGGTAGGATTTTCTGAAACTTAGGCGAGTACTGGACTGCATATAAGCCCCCGAGTGGGAGGTTTGCTCTCCACTCGGTAGGATTTTCTGAAAGTTAGGCGAGTACTGGACTGCAGCTAAACCCCCGAGTGGGAGGTTTGCTCTCCACTCGGTAGGATTTTCTGAAACTTAGGCGAGTACTGGACTGCAGCTAAGCCCCCGAGTGGGAGGTTTGCTCTCCACTCGGTAGGATTTTCTGAAACTTAGGCGAGTACTGGACTGCAGCTAAGCCCCCGAGTGGGAGGATTGCTCTCCACTTGGTAGGATTTTCGGAAACTTAGGTGAGTACTGGACTGCAGCTATGCCCCCGAGTGGGAGGTTTGCTCTTCACTCGGTAGGATTTCCTGAAACATAGGCGAGTACAGGACTGCAGCTAAGCCCCCGAGTGGGAGGTTGCTCTCCACTCGGTAGGATTTTCTGAAACTTAGGCGAGTACTAGACTGCAGCTAAGCCCCCGAGTGGGAGGTTTGCTCTCCACTCGGTAGGATTTTCTGAAACTTAGGCGAGTATGGACTGCAGCTAAGCCCCTGAGTGGGAGGTTTGTTCTCCACTCAGTAGGATTTTAAACACTTAGGCGAGTACAGGACTGCAGCTAAGCCCCCGAGTGGGAGGTTTGCTCTGCACTCGGTAGTATTTTAAACACTTACGCGAGTACTGGACTACGGCTAAGCCCCCGAGCAGGAGGTTTGCTCTCCACTCGGTAGGATTTTCTGAAACTTAGGCGAGTACTGGACTGCAGCTAAGCCCCCGAGTTGAAGGTTTGCTCTCCACTCGGTAGGATTTTCTGAAACTTAGGTGAGTACTGGACTGCATATAAGCCCCCGAGTGGGAGGTTTGCTCTCCACTCGGTAGGATTTTCTAAAACTTAGGCGAGTACTGGACTGCAGCTAAGCCCCCGAGTGGGAGGTTTGCTCTCCACTCGGTAGGATTTTCTGAAACTTAGGCGAGTACAGGACTGCAGCTAAGCCCCCGAGCTGAAGGTTTGCTCTCCACTTGGTAGGATTTTCTGAAACTTAGGTGAGTACTGGACTGCAGCTAAGCCCCCGAGTTTGAGGTTTGCTCCCCACTCTGTAGGATTTTCTGAAACTTAGGCGAGTACTGGACTGCCGCTAAGACCCCGAGTGGGAGGTTTCCTCTCCCACTCGGTAGGATTTTCTGAAACTTAGGCGAGTACTGGACTGCAGCTAAGCCACCGAGTGGGAGGTTTGCTCTCCACTCGGTAGAATTTTCGGAAACTTAGGCGAGTACTGGACTGCAGCTAAGCCCCCGAGTGGGAGGTTTGCTCTCCACTCGGTAGGATTTTCTGAAACTTAGGCGAGTACTGGACTGCAGCTAAGCCCCCGAGTGGGAGGTTTGCTCTCCACTCGGTAGGATTTTCTGAAACTTAGGCGAGTACTAGACTGCAGCTAAGCCCCCGAGTGGGAGGTTTGCTCTCCACTCGGTAGGATTTTCTGAAACTTAGGCGAGTACTGGACTGCAGCTAAGCCCCTGAGTGGGAGGTTTGCTCTCCACTCGGTAGGATTTTATGAAACTTAGGTGAGTACTGGACTGCAGCTAAGCCCCCAAGTGGGAGGTTTTCTCTCCACTCGATAGGATTTTAAACACTTAGGCGAGTACATGACTGCAGCTAAGCCCCCGAGTGGGAGGTTTGCTCTCCACTCGGTAGGATTTTCTGAAACTTAGGCGAGTACTGGACTGCAGCTAAGCCCCCGAGTGGGAGGTTTGCTCTCCACTTGGTACGATTTTCTGAAACTTAGACGAGTACTGGACTGCAGCTAAGCCCCTGAGTGGGAGGTTGACTCTCCACTCGGTAGGATTTTCTGAAACTTAGGCGAGTACTGGGCTGCAGCTAAGCCCCCGAGTGGGAGGTTTTCTCTCCACTCGGTAGGATTTCAATCACTTAGGCGAGTACAGGACTGCAGCTATGCCCCCGAGTGGGAGGTTTGCTCCCCACTCGGTAGGATTTTCTGAAACTTAGGCGAGTACTGGACTGCCGCTAAGCCCCCGGGTGGGAGGTTTGCTCTCCCGCTCGGTAGGATTTTCTGAAACTTAGGCGAGTACATGACTGCAGCTAAGCCCCCGAGTGGGAGGTTTGCTCTCCACTCGGTAGGATTTTCTGAAACATAGGCGAGTACTGGATTGCAGCTAAGCCCCCGAGTGGGAGCTTTGCTCCCCACTCGGTAGGACTTTCTGAAACTTAGGCGACTACTGGACTGCAGCTAAGCCCCCGAGCGGGAGGTTTGCTCTCCACTCGGTAGGATTTTCTGAAACTTAGGCGAGTACTGGACTGCAGCTAAGCCCCCGAGTGGGAGGTTTGCTCTCCACTCGGTAGGATTTTCTGAAACTTAGGCGAGTACTGGACTGCAGCTAAGCCCCCGAGTGGGAGATTTGCTCTTCACTCGGTAGGAATTTCTGAAACTTAGGCGAGTACTGGACTGCAGCTAACCCCTGAGTGGGAGGTTTGCTCTCCACTCGGTAGGATTTTCTGAAACTTAGGCGAGTACTAGACTGCATATAAGCCCCCGAGTGGGAGGTTTGCTCTCCACTCGGTAGGATTTTCTGAAAGTTAGGCGAGTACTGGACTGCAGCTAAACCCCCGAGTGGGAGGTTTGCTCTCCACTCGGTAGGATTTTCTGAAACTTAGGCGAGTACTGGACTGCAGCTAAGCCCCCGAGTGGGAGGTTTGCTCTCCACTCGGTAGGATTTTCTGAAACTTAGGCGAGTACTGGACTGCAGCTAAGCCCCCGAGTGGGAGGATTGCTCTCCACTCGGTAGGATTTTCGGAAACTTAGGTGAGTACTGGACTGCAGCTAAGCCCCCGAGTGGGAGGTTTGCTCTTCACTCGGTAGGATTTCCTGAAACATAGGCGAGTATAGGACTGCAGCTAAGCCCCCGAGTGGGAGGTTGCTCTCCACTCGGTAGGATTTTCTGAAACTTAGGCGAGTACTAGACTGCAGCTAAGCCCCCGAGTGGGAGGTTTGCTCTCCACTCGGTAGGATTTTCTGAAACTTAGGCGAGTATGGACTGCAGCTAAGCCCCTGAGTGGGTGGTTTGTTCTCCACTCAGTAGGATTTTAAACACTTAGGCGAGTACAGGACTGCAGCTAAGCCCCCGAGTGGGAGGTTTGCTCTCCACTCGGTAGGATTTTAAACACTTACGCGAGTACTGGACTACGGCTAAGCCCCCGAGCGGGAGGTTTGCTCTCCACTCGGTAGGATTTTCTGAAACTTAGGCGAGTACTGGACTGCAGCTAAGCCCCCGAGTTGAAGGTTTGCTCTCCACTCGGTAGGATTTTCTGAAACTTAGGTGAGTACTGGACTGCATATAAGCCCCCGAGTGGGAGGTTTGCTCTCCACTCGGTAGGATTTTCTGAAACTTAGGCGAGTACTGGACTGCAGCTAAGCCCCCGAGTGGGAGGTTTGCTCTCCACTCGGTAGGATTTTCTGAAACTTAGGCGAGTACAGGACTGCAGCTAAGCCCCCGAGCTGAAGGTTTGCTCTCCACTCGGTAGGATTTTCTGAAACTTAGGCGAGTACAGGACTGCAGCTAAGCCCCCGAGCTGAAGGTTTGCTCTCCACTTGGTAGGATTTTCTGAAACTTAGGTGAGTACTGGACTGCAGCTAAGCCCCCGAGTTTGAGGTTTGCTCCCCACTCTGTAGGATTTTCTGAAACTTAGGCGAGTACTGGACTGCCGCTAAGACCCCGAGTGGGAGGTTTCCTCTCCCACTCGGTAGGATTTTCTGAAACTTAGGCGAGTACTGGACTGCAGCTAAGCCACCGAGTGGGAGGTTTGCTCTCCACTCGGTAGAATTTTCGGAAACTTAGGCGAGTACTGGACTGCAGCTAAGCCCCCGAGTGGGAGGTTTGCTCTCCACTCGGTAGGATTTTCTGAAACTTAGGCGAGTACTGGACTGCAGCTAAGCCCCCGAGTGGGAGGTTTGCTCTCCACTCGGTAGGATTTTCTGAAACTTAGGCGAGTACTAGACTGCAGCTAAGCCCCCGAGTGGGAGGTTTGCTCTCCACTCGGTAGGATTTTCTGAAACTTAGGCGAGTACTGGACTGCAGCTAAGCCCCTGAGTGGGAGGTTTGCTCTCCACTCGGTAGGATTTTATGAAACTTAGGTGAGTACTGGACTGCAGCTAAGCCCCCAAGTGGGAGGTTTTCTCTCCACTCGATAGGATTTTAAACACTTAGGCGAGTACATGACTGCAGCTAAGCCCCCGAGTGGGAGGTTTGCTCTCCACTCGGTAGGATTTTCTGAAACTTAGGCGAGTACTGGACTGCAGCTAAGCCCCCGAGTGGGAGGTTTGCTCTCCACTTGGTACGATTTTCTGAAACTTAGACGAGTACTGGACTGCAGCTAAGCCCCTGAGTGGGAGGTTGACTCTCCACTCGGTAGGATTTTCTGAAACTTAGGCGAGTACTGGGCTGCAGCTAAGCCCCCGAGTGGGAGGTTTTCTCTCCACTCGGTAGGATTTCAATCACTTAGGCGAGTACAGGACTGCAGCTATGCCCCCGAGTGGGAGGTTTGCTCCCCACTCGGTAGGATTTTCTGAAACTTAGGCGAGTACTGGACTGCCGCTAAGCCCCCGGGTGGGAGGTTTGCTCTCCCGCTCGGTAGGATTTTCTGAAACTTAGGCGAGTACATGACTGCAGCTAAGCCCCCGAGTGGGAGGTTTGCTCTCCACTCGGTAGGATTTTCTGAAACATAGGCGAGTACTGGATTGCAGCTAAGCCCCCGAGTGGGAGCTTTGCTCCCCACTCGGTAGGACTTTCTGAAACTTAGGCGACTACTGGACTGCAGCTAAGCCCCCGAGCGGGAGGTTTGCTCTCCACTCGGTAGGATTTTCTGAAACTTAGGCGAGTACTGGACTGCAGCTAAGCCCCCGAGTGGGAGGTTTGCTCTCCACTCGGTAGGATTTTCTGAAACTTAGGCGAGTACTGGACTGCAGCTAAGCCCCCGAGTGGGAGATTTGCTCTTCACTCGGTAGGAATTTCTGAAACTTAGGCGAGTACTGGACTGCAGCTAACCCCTGAGTGGGAGGTTTGCTCTCCACTCGGTAGGATTTTCTGAAACTTAGGCGAGTACTAGACTGCATATAAGCCCCCGAGTGGGAGGTTTGCTCTCCACTCGGTAGGATTTTCTGAAAGTTAGGCGAGTACTGGACTGCAGCTAAACCCCCGAGTGGGAGGTTTGCTCTCCACTCGGTAGGATTTTCTGAAACTTAGGCGAGTACTGGACTGCAGCTAAGCCCCCGAGTGGGAGGTTTGCTCTCCACTCGGTAGGATTTTCTGAAACTTAGGCGAGTACTGGACTGCAGCTAAGCCCCCGAGTGGGAGGATTGCTCTCCACTCGGTAGGATTTTCGGAAACTTAGGTGAGTACTGGACTGCAGCTAAGCCCCCGAGTGGGAGGTTTGCTCTTCACTCGGTAGGATTTCCTGAAACATAGGCGAGTATAGGACTGCAGCTAAGCCCCCGAGTGGGAGGTTGCTCTCCACTCGGTAGGATTTTCTGAAACTTAGGCGAGTACTAGACTGCAGCTAAGCCCCCGAGTGGGAGGTTTGCTCTCCACTCGGTAGGATTTTCTGAAACTTAGGCGAGTATGGACTGCAGCTAAGCCCCTGAGTGGGTGGTTTGTTCTCCACTCAGTAGGATTTTAAACACTTAGGCGAGTACAGGACTGCAGCTAAGCCCCCGAGTGGGAGGTTTGCTCTCCACTCGGTAGGATTTTAAACACTTACGCGAGTACTGGACTACGGCTAAGCCCCCGAGCGGGAGGTTTGCTCTCCACTCGGTAGGATTTTCTGAAACTTAGGCGAGTACTGGACTGCAGCTAAGCCCCCGAGTTGAAGGTTTGCTCTCCACTCGGTAGGATTTTCTGAAACTTAGGTGAGTACTGGACTGCATATAAGCCCCCGAGTGGGAGGTTTGCTCTCCACTCGGTAGGATTTTCTGAAACTTAGGCGAGTACTGGACTGCAGCTAAGCCCCCGAGTGGGAGGTTTGCTCTCCACTCGGTAGGATTTTCTGAAACTTAGGCGAGTACAGGACTGCAGCTAAGCCCCCGAGCTGAAGGTTTGCTCTCCACTCGGTAGGATTTTCTGAAACTTAGGCGAGTACTGGACTGCAGCTAAGCCCCCGAGTTTGAGGTTTTCTCCCCACTCTGTAGGATTTTCTGAAACTTAGGCGAGTACTGGACTGCCGCTAAGACCCCGAGTGGGAGGTTTCCTCTCCCACTCGGTAGGCTTTTCTGAAACTTAGGCGAGTACTGGACTGCAGCTAAGCCACCGAGTGGGAGGTTTGCTCTCCACTCGGTAGAATTTTCGGAAACTTAGGCGAGTACTGGACTGCAGCTAAGCCCCCGAGTGGGAGGTTTGCTCTCCACTCGGTAGGATTTTCTGAAACTTAGGCGAGTACTGGACTGCAGCTAAGCCCCCGAGTTTGAGGTTTTCTCCCCACTCTGTAGGATTTTCTGAAACTTAGGCGAGTACTGGACTGCCGCTAAGACCCCGAGTGGGAGGTTTCCTCTCCCACTCGGTAGGCTTTTCTGAAACTTAGGCGAGTACTGGACTGCAGCTAAGCCACCGAGTGGGAGGTTTGCTCTCCACTCGGTAGAATTTTCGGAAACTTAGGCGAGTACTGGACTGCAGCTAAGCCCCCGAGTGGGAGGTTTGCTCTCCACTTGGTAGGATTTTCTGAAACTTAGGCGAGTACTGGACTGCAGCTAAGCCCCTGAGTGGGAGGTTTGCTCTCCACTCGGTAGGATTTTCTGAAACTTAGGCGAGTACTAGACTGCAGCTAAGCCCCCGAGTGGGAGGTTTGCTCTCCACTCGGTAGGATTTTCTGAAACTTAGGCGAGTACTGGACTGCAGCTAAGCCCCCGAGTGGGAGGTTTGCTCTCCACTCGGTAGGATTTTCTGAAACTTAGGCGAGTACTGGACTGCAGCTAAGCCCCCGAGTGGGAGGATTGCTCTCCACTCGGTAGGATTTTCGGAAACTTAGGTGAGTACTGGACTGCAGCTAAGCCCCCGAGTGGGAGGTTTGCTCTTCACTCGGTAGGATTTCCTGAAACATAGGCGAGTACAGGACTGCAGCTAAGCCCCCGAGTGGGAGGTTGCTCTCCACTCGGTAGGATTTTCTGAAACTTAGGCGAGTACTAGACTGCAGCTAAGCCCCCGAGTGGGAGGTTTGCTCTCCACTCGGTAGGATTTTCTGAAACTTAGGCGAGTATGGACTGCAGCTAAGCCCCTGAGTGGGAGGTTTGTTCTCCACTCAGTAGGATTTTAAACACTTAGGCGAGTACAGGACTGCAGCTAAGCCCCCGAGTGGGAGGTTTGCTCTCCACTCGGTAGGATTTTAAACACTTACGCGAGTACTGGACTACGGCTAAGCCCCCGAGCGGGAGGTTTTCTCTCCACTCGGTAGGATTTTCTGAAACTTAGGCGAGTACTGGACTGCAGCTAAGCCCCCGAGTTGAAGGTTTGCTCTCCACTCGGTAGGATTTTCTGAAACTTAGGTGAGTACTGGACTGCATATAAGCCCCCGAGTGGGAGGTTTGCTCTCCACTCGGTAGGATTTTCTGAAACTTAGGCGAGTACTGGACTGCAGCTAAGCCCCCGAGTGGGAGGTTTGCTCTCCACTCGGTAGGATTTTCTGAAACTTAGGCGAGTACAGGACTGCAGCTAAGCCCCCGAGCTGAAGGTTTGCTCTCCACTCGGTAGGATTTTCTGAAACTTAGGCGAGTACTGGACTGCAGCTAAGCCCCCGAGTTTGAGGTTTTCTCCCCACTCTGTAGGATTTTCTGAAACTTAGGCGAGTACTGGACTGCCGCTAAGACCCCGAGTGGGAGGTTTCCTCTCCCACTCGGTAGGCTTTTCTGAAACTTAGGCGAGTACTGGACTGCAGCTAAGCCACCGAGTGGGAGGTTTGCTCTCCACTCGGTAGAATTTTCGGAAACTTAGGCGAGTACTGGACTGCAGCTAAGCCCCCGAGTGGGAGGTTTGCTCTCCACTTGGTAGGATTTTCTGAAACTTAGGCGAGTACTGGACTGCAGCTAAGCCCCTGAGTGGGAGGTTTGCTCTCCACTCGGTAGGATTTTCTGAAACTTAGGCGAGTACTAGACCGCAGCTAAGCCCCCGAGTGGGAGGTTTGCTCTCCACTCGGTAGGATTTTCTGAAACTTAGGCGAGTACTGGACTGCAGCTAAGCCCCCGAGTGGGAGGTTTGCTCTCCACTCGGTAGGATTTTCTGAAACTTAGGCGAGTACTGGACTGCAGCTAAGCCCCCGAGTGGGAGGATTGCTCTCCACTCGGTAGGATTTTCGGAAACTTAGGTGAGTACTGGACTGCAGCTAAGCCCCCGAGTGGGAGGTTTGCTCTTCACTCGGTAGGATTTCCTGAAACATAGGCGAGTACAGGACTGCAGCTAAGCCCCCGAGTGGGAGGTTGCTCTCCACTCGGTAGGATTTTCTGAAACTTAGGCGAGTACTAGACTGCAGCTAAGCCCCCGAGTGGGAGGTTTGCTCTCCACTCGGTAGGATTTTCTGAAACTTAGGCGAGTATGGACTGCAGCTAAGCCCCTAAGTGGGAGGTTTGTTCTCCACTCAGTAGGATTTTAAACACTTAGGCGAGTACAGGACTGCAGCTAAGCCCCCGAGTGGGAGGTTTGCTCTCCACTCGGTAGGATTTTAAACACTTACGCGAGTACTGGACTACGGCTAAGCCCCCGAGCGGGAGGTTTTCTCTCCACTCGGTAGGATTTTCTGAAACTTAGGCGAGTACTGGACTGCAGCTAAGCCCCCGAGTTGAAGGTTTGCTCTCCACTCGGTAGGATTTTCTGAAACTTAGGTGAGTACTGGACTGCATATAAGCCCCCGAGTGGGAGGTTTGCTCTCCACTCGGTAGGATTTTCTGAAACTTAGGCGAGTACTGGACTGCAGCTAAGCCCCCGAGTGGGAGGTTTGCTCTCCACTCGGTAGGATTTTCTGAAACTTAGGCGAGTACAGGACTGCAGCTAAGCCCCCGAGCTGAAGGTTTGCTCTCCACTCGGTAGGATTTTCTGAAACTTAGGCGAGTACTGGACTGCAGCTAAGCCCCCGAGTTTGAGGTTTTCTCCCCACTCTGTAGGATTTTCTGAAACTTAGGCGAGTACTGGACTGCCGCTAAGACCCCGAGTGGGAGGTTTCCTCTCCCACTCGGTAGGCTTTTCTGAAACTTAGGCGAGTACTGGACTGCAGCTAAGCCACCGAGTGGGAGGTTTGCTCTCCACTCGGTAGAATTTTCGGAAACTTAGGCGAGTACTGGACTGCAGCTAAGCCCCCTAGTGGGAGGTTTGCTCTCCACTCGGTAGGATTTTCTGAAACTTAGGCGAGTACTGGACTGCAGCTAAGCCCCTGAGTGGGAGGTTTGCTCTCCACTCGATAGGATTTTCTGAAACTTAGGCGAGTACTAGACTGCAGCTAAGCCCCCGAGTGGGAGGTTTGCTCTCCACTCGGTAGGATTTTCTGAAACTTAGGCGAGTACTGGACTGCAGCTAAGCCCCTGAGTGGGAGGTTTGCTCTCCACTCGGTAGGATTTTACGAAACTTAGGTGAGTACTGGACTGCAGCTAAGCCCCCAAGTGGGAGGTTTTCTCTCCACTCGATAGGATTTTAAACACTTAGGCGAGTACATGACTGCAGCTAAGCCCCCGAGTGGGAGGTTTGCTCTCCACTCGGTAGGATTTTCTGAAACTTAGGCGAGTACTGGACTGCAGCTAAGCCCCCGAGTGGGAGGTTTGCTCTCCACTTGGTACGATTTTCTGAAACTTAGACGAGTACTGGACTGCAGCTAAGCCCCTGAGTGGGAGGTTGACTCTCCACTCGGTAGGATTTTCTGAAACTTAGGCGAGTACTGGGCTGCAGCTAAGCCCCCGAGTGGGAGGTTTTCTCTCCACTCGGTAGGATTTCAATCACTTAGGCGAGTACAGGACTGCAGCTAAGCCCCCGAGTGGGAGGTTTGCTCCCCACTCGGTAGGATTTTCTGAAACTTAGGCGAGTACTGGACTGCCGCTAAGCCCCCGGGTGGGAGGTTTGCTCTCCCGCTCGGTAGGATTTTCTGAAACTTAGCCGAGTACATGACTGCAGCTAAGCCCCCGAGTGGGAGGTTTGCTCTCCACTCGGTAGGATTTTCTGAAACATAGGCGAGTACTGGATTGCAGCTAAGCCCCCGAGTGGGAGCTTTGCTCCCCACTCGGTAGGACTTTCTGAAACTTAGGCGACTACTGGACTGCAGCTAAGCCCCCGAGCGGGAGGTTTGCTCTCCACTCGGTAGGATTTTCTGAAACTTAGGCGAGTACTGGACTGCAGCTAAGCCCCCGAGTGGGAGGTTTGCTCTCCACTCGGTAGGATTTTCTGAAACTTAGGCGAGTACTGGACTGCAGCTAAGCCCCCGAGTGGGAGATTTGCTCTTCACTCGGTAGGAATTTCTGAAACTTAGGCGAGTACTGGACTGCAGCTAAGCCCCTGAGTGGGAGGTTTGCTCTCCACTCGGTAGGATTTTCTGAAACTTAGGCGAGTACTAGACTGCAGCTAAGCCCCCGAGTGGGAGGTTTGCTCTCCACTCGGTAGGATTTTCTGAAACTTAGGCGAGTACTGGACTGCAGCTAAGTCCCTGAGTGGGAGGTTTGCTCTCCACTCGGTAGGATTTTATGAAACTTAGGTGAGTACTGGACTGCAGCTAAGCCCCCAAGTGGGAGGTTTTCTCTCCACTCGGTAGGATTTTAAACACTTAGGCGAGTACATGACTGCAGCTAAGCCCCCGAGTGGGAGGTTTGCTCTCCACTCGGTAGGATTTTCTGAAACTTAGGCGAGTACTGGACTGCAGCTAAGCCCCCGAGTGAGAGGTTTGCTCTCCACTTGGTACGATTTTCTGAAACTTAGACGAGTACTGGACTGCAGCTAAGCCCCTGAGTGGGAGGTTGACTCTCCACTCGGTAGGATTTTCTGAAACTTAGGCGAGTACTGGGATGCAGCTAAGCCCCCGAGTGGGAGGTTTTCTCTCCACTCGGTAGGATTTTAAACACTTAGGCGAGTACAGGACTACAGCTAAGCCCCCGAGTGGGAGGTTTGCTCCCCACTCGGTAGGATTTTCTGAAACTTAGGCGAGTACTGGACTGCCGCTAAGCCCCCGAGTGGGAGGTTTGCTCTCCCACTCGGTAGGATTTTCTGAAACTTAGGCGAGTACATGACTGCAGCTAAGCCCCCGAGTGGGAGGTTTGCTCTCCACTCGGTAGGATTTTCTGAAACATAGGCGAGTACTGGATTGCAGCTAAGCCCCCGAGTGGGAGCTTTGCTCCCCACTCGGTAGGACTTTCTGAAACTTAGGCGAGTACTGGACTGCAGCTAAGCCCCCGAGCGGGAGGTTTGCTCTCCACTCGGTAGGATTTTCTGAAACTTAGGCGAGTACTGGACTGCAGCTAAGCCCCCGAGTGGGAGGTTTGCTCTCCACTCGGTAGGATTTTCTGAAACTTAGGCGAGTACTGGACTGCAGCTAAGCCCCCGAGTGGGAGATTTGCTCTTCACTCGGTAGGAATTTCTGAAACTTAGGCGAGTACTGGACTGCAGCTAAGCCACCGAGTGGGAGGTTTGCTCTCCACTCGGTAGGATTTTATGAAACTTAGGCGAGTACAGGACTGCAGCGAAGCCCCCGAGTGGGAGGTTTGTTCTCCACTCGGTAGGATTTTAAAAGCTTTGTGTTGTATAGGACTGCAGCTAAGCCCCCCGAGTGGGAGGTTTGCTCTCCACTCGGTAGGATTTTCTGAAACTTAGGCGAGTATGGACTGCAGCTAAGCCCCCGAGTGGGAGGTTTGCTCTCCACTCGGTAGGATTTTAAACACTTAGGCGAGTACAGGACTGCAGCTAAGCCCCCGAGTGGGAGGTTTGCTCTCCACTCGGTAGGATTTCAAACACTTAGGCGAGTACTGGACTGCGGCTAAGCCCCCGAGCGGGAGGTTTGCTCTCCACTTGGTAGGATTTTCTGAAACTTAGGCGAGTACTGGACTGCAGCTAAGCCCCCGAGTGGGAGGTTTGCTCTCCACTCGGTAGGATTTTCTGAAACTTAGGCGAGTACTGGACTGCAGCTAAGCCCCCGAGTGGGAGATTTGCTCTCCACTCAATAGGATTTTCTGAAACTTAGGCGAGTACTGGATTGCATCTAAGCCCCTAAGTGGGAGGTTTGCTCCCCACTCGGTAGGATTTTCTGAAACTTAGGCGAGTACTGGACTGCAGCTAAGCCCCCGAGTGGGAGGTTTGCTCTCCACTCGGTAGGATTTTCTGAAACTTAGGCGAGTACCTGACTGCAGCTAAGCCCCCGAGTGGGAGGATTGCTCTCCATTCGGTAGGATTTTCTGAAACTTAGGGGAGTACTGGACTGCAGCTAAGCCCCCGAGTGGGAGGTTTGCTCTTCACTCGGTAGGATTTTCTGAAACTTAGGCGAGTACAGGACTGAAGCTAAGCCCCCGAGTGGGAGGTTTGCTCTCCACTCGGTAGGATTTTCTGAAACTTAGGCGAGTACTGGACTGCAGCTAAGCCCCCCGAGTGGGATATTTGCTCTCCACTCGGTAGGATTTTCTGAAACTTAGGCGAGTACTGGATTGCAGCTAAGCCCCCGAGTGGGAGGTTTGCTCCCCACTCGGTAGGATTTTCTGAAACTTAGGCGAGTGCTCGAGTGCAGCTAAGCCCCCGAGTGGGAGGTTTGCTCTCCACTCGGTAGGATTTTCTGAAACTTAGGCGAGTACTGGACTGCAGCTAAGCCCCCGAGTGGGAGGATTGCTCTCCACTCGGTAGGATTTTCTGAAACTTAGGTGAGTACTGCACTGCAGCTAAGCCCCTGAGTGGGAGGTTTGCTCTTCACTCGGTCGGATTTTCTGAAACTTAGGCGAGTACAGGACTGCAACTAAGCCCCCGAGTGGGAGGTTTGCTCTCCACTCGGTAGGATTTTCTGAAACTTAGGCGAGTACTGGACTGCAGCTAAGCCCCCGAGTGGGAGATTTGCTCTCCACTCAGTAGGATTTTCTGAAACTTAGGCGAGTACTGGATTGCAGCTAAGCCCCCGAGTGGGAGGTTTGCTCCCCACTCGGTAGGATTTTCTGAAACTTAGGCGAGTACTGGACTGCAGCTAAGCCCCCGAGTGGGAGGTTTGCTCTCCACTCGGTAGGATTTTCTGAAACTTAGGCGAGTACTGGACTGCAGCTAAGCCCCCGAGTGGGAGGATTGCTCTCCATTCGGTAGGATTTTTTGGAACTTAGGGGAGTACTGGACTGCAGCTAAGCCCCCGAGTGGGAGGTTTGCTCTTCACTCGGTAGGATTTTCTGAAACTTAGGCGAGTATAGGACTGCAGCTAAGCCCCCGAGTGGGAGGTTTGCTCTCCACTCGGTAGGATTTTCTGAAACTTAGGCGAGTACTGGACTGCAGTTAAGCCCCCGAGTGGGAGATTTGCTCTCCACTCGGTAGGATTTTTTGAAACTTAGGCGAGTACTGGATTGCAGCTAAGCCCCTGAGTGGGAGGTTTGCTCCCCACTCGGTAGGATTTTCTGAAACTTAGGCGAGTACTGGACTGCAGCTAAGTCCCCGAGTGGGAGGTTTGCTCTCCACTCGGTAGGATTTTCTGAAACTTAGGCGAGTACTAGACTGCAGCTAAGCCCCCGAGTGGGAGGTTTGCTCTCCACTCGGTAGGATTTTCTGAAACTTAGGCGAGTGCTGGACTGCAGCTAAGCCCCCGAGTGGGAGGTTTGCTCTCCACTCGGTAGGATTTTCTGAAACTTAGGCGAGTACTGGACTGCAGCTAAGCCCCTGAGTGGGAGGTTTGCTCTCCACTCGGTAGGATTTTATGAAACTTAGGTGAGTACTGGTCTGCAGCTAAGCCCCCAAGTGGGAGGTTTTCTCTCCACTCGGTAGGATTTTAAACACTTAGGCGAGTACATGACTGCAGCTAAGCCCCCGAGTGGGAGGTTTGCTCTCCACTCGGTAGGATTTTCTGAAACTTAGGCGAGTACTGGACTGCAGCTAAGCCCCCGAGTGGGAGGTTTGCTCTCCACTCGGTACGATTTTCTGAAACTTAGGCGAGTACTGGACTGCAGCTAATCCCCTGAGTGGGAGGTTGACTCTCCACTCGGTAGGATTTTCTGAAACTTAGGCGAGTACTGGACTGCAGCTAAGCCCCCGAGTGGGAGGTTTGCTCTCCACTCGGTAGGATTTTCAGAAACTTAGGCGAGTACTGGACTGCAGCTAAGCCCCCGAGTGGGAGGTTTGCTCTCCACTCGGTACAATTTTCTGAAACTTAGGCGAGTACTGGACTGCAGCTAATCCCCTGAGTGGGAGGTTGACTCTCCACTCGGTAGGATTTTCTGAAACTTAGGCGAGTACTGGACTGCAGCTAAGCCCCCGAGTGGGAGGTTTGCTCTCCACTCGGTAGGATTTTCTGAAACTCAGGCGAGTACTGGACTGCAGCTAATCACCCGAGTGGGAGGTTTGCTCTCCACTCGGTAGGATTTTCTGAAACTTAGGCGAGTACTGGACTGCAACTAAGCCCCCGAGTGGGAGATTTGCTCTCCACTCAGTAGGATTTTCTGAAACTTAGGCGAGTACTGGATTGCAGCTAAGCCCCCGAGTGGGAGGTTTGCTCCCCACTCGGTAGGATTTTCTGAAACTTAGGCGAGTACTGGACTGCAGCTAAGCCCCTGAGTGGGAGGTTCGCTCTGCACTCGGTAGGATTTTCTGAAACTTAGGCGAGTACTGGACTGCAGCTAAGCCCCCGAGTGGGAGGATTGCTCTCCATTCGGTAGGATTTTTTGGAACTTAGGGGAGTACTGGACTGCAGGTAAGCCCCCGAGTGGGAGGTTTGCTCTTCACTCGGTAGGATTTTCTGAAACTTAGGCGAGTACAGGACTGCAGCTAAGCCCCCGAGTGGGAGGTTTGCTCTCCACTCGGTAGGATTTTCTCAAACTTAGGCGAGTACTGGACTGCAGCTAAGCCCCCGAGTGGGAGATTTGCTCTCCACTCGGTAGGATTTTTTGAAACTTAGGCGAGTACTGGATTGCAGCTAAGCCCCTGAGTGGGAGGTTTGCTCCCCACTCGGTAGGATTTTCTGAAACTTAGGCGAGTACTAGACTGCAGCTAAGTCCCCGAGTGGGAGGTTTGCTCTCCACTCGGTAGGATTTTCTGAAACTTAGGCGAGTACTGGACTGCAGCTAAGCCCCCGAGTGGGAGGTTTGCTCTCCACTCGGTAGGATTTTATGAAACTTAGGCGAGTACTGGACTGCAGCTAAGCCCCCGAGTGGGAGGTTTGCTCTCCACTCGGTAGGATTTTCTGAAACTTAGGCGAGTACTGGACTGCAGCTAAGCCCCCGAGTGGGAGGTTTGCTCTCCACTCGGTAGGATTTTCTGAAACTTAGGCGAGTACTGGACTGCAGCTAAGCCCCTGAGTGGTAGGTTTGCTCTCCACTCGGTAGGATTTTATAAAACTTAGGTGAGTACTGGACTGCAGCTAAGCCCCCAAGTGGGAGGTTTTCTCTCCACTCGGTAGGATTTTAAACACTTAGGCGAGTACATGACTGCAGCTAAGCCCCCGAGTGGGAGGTTTGCTCTCCACTCGGTAGGATTTTCTGAAACTTAGACGAGTACTGGACTGCAGCTAAGCCCCCGGGTGGGAGGTTTCCTCTCCACTCGGTACGATTTTCTGAAACTTAGGCGAGTACTGGACTGCAGCTAAGCCCCCGAGTGGGAGGTTTGCTCTCCACTCGGTAGGATTTTCTGAAACTTAGGCGAGTACTGGATTGCAGCTAAGCCCCCGAGTGGGAGGTTTGCTCCCCACTCGGTAGGATTTTCTAAAACTTAGGCGAGTACTGGACTGCAGCTAAGCCCCCGAGTGGGAGGTTTGCTCTCCACTCGGTAGGATTTTCTGAAACTTAGGCGAGTACTGGACTGCAGCTAAGCCCCCGAGTGGGAGGATTGCTCTCCATTCGGTAGGATTTTTTGGAACTTAGGGGAGTACTGGACTGCAGCTAAGCCCCCGAGTGGGAGGTTTGCTCTTCACTCGGTAGGATTTTCTGAAACTTAGGCGAGTATAGGACTGCAGCTAAGCCCCCGAGTGGGAGGTTTGCTCTCCACTCGGTAGGATTTTCTGAAACTTAGGCGAGTACTGGACTGCAGCTAAGCCCCCGAGTGGGAGATTTGCTCTCCACTCGGTAGGATTTTTTGAAACTTAGGCGAGTACTGGATTGCAGCTAAGCCCCTGAGTGGGAGGTTTGCTCCCCACTCGGTAGGATTTTCTGAAACTTAGGCGAGTACTGGACTGCAGCTAAGTCCCCGAGTGGGAGGTTTGCTCTCCACTCGGTAGGATTTTCTGAAACTTAGGCGAGTACTGGACTGCAGCTAAGCCCCCGAGTGGGAGGTTTGCTCTCCACTCGGTAGGATTTTCTGAAACTTAGGCGAGTGCTGGACTGCAGCTAAGCCCCCGAGTGGGAGGTTTGCTCTCCACTCGGTAGGATTTTCTGAAACTTAGGCGAGTACTGGACTGCAGCTAAGCCCCTGAGTGGGAGGTTTGCTCTCCACTCGGTAGGATTTTATGAAACTTAGGTGAGTACTGGTCTGCAGCTAAGCCCCCAAGTGGGAGGTTTTCTCTCCACTCGGTAGGATTTTAAACACTTAGGCGAGTACATGACTGCAGCTAAGCCCCCGAGTGGGAGGTTTGCTCTCCACTCGGTAGGATTTTCTCAAACTTAGGCGAGTACTGGACTGCAGCTAAGCCCCCGAGTGGGAGGTTTGCTCTCCACTCGGTACGATTTTCTGAAACTTAGGCGAGTACTGGACTGCAGCTAATCCCCTGAGTGGGAGGTTGACTCTCCACTCGGTAGGATTTTCTGAAACTTAGGCGAGTACTGGACTGCAGCTAAGCCCCCGAGTGGGAGCTTTGCTCTCCACTCGGTAGGATTTTCAGAAACTTAGGTGAGTACTGGACTGCAGCTAAGCCCCCGAGTGGGAGGTTTGCTCTCCACTCGGTACAATTTTCAGAAACTTAGGCGAGTACTGGACTGCAGCTAATCCCCTGAGTGGGAGGTTGACTCTCCACTCGGTAGGATTTTCTGAAACTTAGGCGAGTACTGGACTGCAGCTAAGCCCCCGAGTGGGAGGTTTTCTCTCCACTCGGTAGGATTTTCTGAAACTCAGGCGAGTACTGGACTGCAGCTAATCCCCCGAGTGGGAGGTTTGCTCTCCACTCGGTAGGATTTTCTGAAACTTAGGCGAGTACTGGACTGCAGCTAAGCCCCCGAGTGGGAGGTTTGCTCTCCACTCGGTAGGATTTTCTCAAACTTAGGCGAGTACTGGACTGCAGCTAAGCCCCCGAGTGGGAGGTTTGCTCTCCACTCGGTACGATTTTCTGAAACTTAGGCGAGTACTGGACTGCAGCTAATCCCCTGAGTGGGAGGTTGACTCTCCACTCGGTAGGATTTTCTGAAACTTAGGCGAGTACTGGACTGCAGCTAAGCCCCCGAGTGGGAGCTTTGCTCTCCACTCGGTAGGATTTTCAGAAACTTAGGCGAGTACTGGACTGCAGCTAAGCCCCCGAGTGGGAGGTTTGCTCTCCACTCGGTACAATTTTCAGAAACTTAGGCGAGTACTGGACTGCAGCTAATCCCCTGAGTGGGAGGTTGACTCTCCACTCGGTAGGATTTTCTGAAACTTAGGCGAGTACTGGACTGCAGCTAAGCCCCCGAGTGGGAGGTTTTCTCTCCACTCGGTAGGATTTTCTGAAACTCAGGCGAGTACTGGACTGCAGCTAATCCCCCGAGTGGGAGGTTTGCTCTCCACTCGGTAGGATTTTCTGAAACTTAGGCGAGTACTGGACTGCAACTAAGCCCCCGAGTGGGAGATTTGCTCTCCACTCAGTAGGATTTTCTAAAACTTAGGCGAGTACTGGATTGCAGCTAAGCCCCCGAGTGGGAGGTTTGCTCCCCACTCTGTAGGATTTTCTGAAAATTAGGCGAGTACTGGACTGCAGCTAAGCCCCCGAGTGGGAGGTTTGCTCTCCACTCGGTCGGATTTTCTGAAACTTAGGCGAGTACTGGACTGCAGCTAAGCCCCCGAGTGGGAGGATTGCTCTCCATTCGGTAGGATTTTTTGGAACTTAGGGGAGTACTGGACTGCAGCTAAGCCCCCGAGTGGGAGGTTTGCTCTTCACTCGGTAGGATTTTCTGAAACTTAGGCGAGTACAGGACTGCAGCTAAGCCCCCGAGTGGGTGGTTTGCTCTCCACTCGGTAGGATTTTCTGAAACTTAGGCGAGTACTAGACTGCAACTAAGCCCCCGAGTGGGAGATTTGCTCTCCACTCGGTAGGATTTTTTGAAACTTAGGCGAGTACTGGATTGCAGCTAAGCCCCTGAGTGGGAGGTTTGCTCCCCACTCGGTAGGATTTTCTGAAACTTAGGCGAGTACTGGACTGCAGCTAAGTCCCCGAGTGGGAGGTTTGCTCTCCACTCGGTAGGATTTTCTGAAACTTAGGCGAGTACTGGACTGCAGCTAAGCCCCCGAGTGGGAGGTTTGCTCTCCACTCGGTAGGATTTTCTGAAACTTAGGCGAGTACTGGACTGCAGCTAAGCCCCCGAGTGGGAGGTTTGCTCTCCACTCGGTAGGATTTTCTGAAACTTAGGCGAGTAATGGACTGCAGCTAAGCCCCTGAGTGGGAGGTTTGCTCTCCACTCGGTAGGATTTTATGAAACTTAGGTGAGTACTGGTCTGCAGCTAAGCCCCCAAGTGGGAGGTTTTCTCTCCACTCGGTAGGATTTTAAACACTTAGGCGAGTACATGACTGCAGCTAAGCCCCCGAGTGGGAGGTTTGCTCTCCACTTGGTAGGATTTTCTGAAACTTAGGCGAGTACTGGACTGCAGCTAAGCCCCCGAGTGGGAGGTTTGCTCTCCACTCGGTAGGATTTTCTGAAACTTAGGCGAGTACTGGACTGCAGCTAAGCCCCCGAGTGGGAGGTTTGCTCTCCACTCGGTACGATTTTCTGAAACTTAGGCGAGTACTGGACTGCAGCTAATCCCCCGAGTGGGAGGTTTGCTCTCCACTCGGTAGGATTTTCAGAAACTTAGGCGAGTACTGGACTGCAGCTAAGCCCCCGAGTGGGAGGTTTGCTCTCCACTCGGTACAATTTTCTGAAACTTAGGCGAGTACTGGACTGCAGCTAATCCCCTGAGTGGGAGGTTGACTCTCCACTCGGTAGGATTTTCTGAAACTTAGGCGAGTACTGGACTGCAGCTAAGCCCCCGAGTGGGAGGTTTGCTCTCCACTCGGTAGGATTTTCTGAAACTCAGGCGAGTACTGGACTGCAGCTAATCCCCCGAGTGGGAGGTTTGCTCTCCACTCGGTAGGATTTTCTGAAACTTAGGCGAGTACTGGACTGCAACTAAGCCCCCGAGTGGGAGATTTGCTCTCCACTCAGTAGGATTTTCTGAAACTTAGGCGAGTACTGGATTGCAGCTAAGCCCCCGAGTGGGAGGTTTGCTCCCCACTCGGTAGGATTTTCTGAAACTTAGGCGAGTACTGGACTGCAGCTAAGCCCCCGAGTGGGAGGTTTGCTCTCCACTCGGTAGGATTTTCTGAAACTTAGGCGAGTACTGGACTGCAGCTAAGCCCCCGAGTGGGAGGATTGCTCTCCATTCGGTAGGATTTTTTGGAACTTAGGGGAGTACTGGACTGCAGCTAAGCCCCGAGTGGGAGGTTTGCTCTTCACTCGGTAGGATTTTCTGAAACTTAGGCGAGTACAGGACTGCAGCTAAGCCCCCGAGTGGGAGGTTTGCTCTCCACTCGGTAGGATTTTCTGAAACTTAGGCGAGTACTGGACTGCAGCTAAGCCCCCGAGTGGGAGATTTGCTCTCCACTCGGTAGGATTTTTTGAAACTTAGGCGAGTACTGGATTGCAGCTAAGCCCCTGAGTGGGAGGTTTGCTCCCCACTCGGTAGGATTTTCTGAAACTTAGGCGAGTACTGGACTGCAGCTAAGTCCCCGAGTGGGAGGTTTGCTCTCCACTCGGTAGGATTTTCTGAAACTTAGGCGAGTACTGGACTGCACCTAAGCCCCCGAGTGGGAGGTTTGCTCTCCACTCGGTAGGATTTTCTGAAACTTAGGCGAGTACTGGACTGCAGCTAAGCCCCCGAGTGGGAGGTTTGCTCTCCACTCGGTAGGATTTTCTGAAACTTAGGCGAGTAATGGACTGCAGCTAAGCCCCTGAGTGGGAGGTTTGCTCTCCACTCGGTAGGATTTTATGAAACTTAGGTGAGTACTGGTCTGCAGCTAAGCCCCCAAGTGGGAGGTTTTCTCTCCACTCGGTAGGATTTTAAACACTTAGGCGAGTACATGACTGCAGCTAAGCCCCCGAGTGGGAGGTTTGCTCTCCAGTTGGTAGGATTTTCTGAAACTTAGGCGAGTACTGGACTGCAGCTAAGCCCCCGAGTGGGAGGTTTGCTCTCCACTCGGTACGATTTTCTGAAACTTAGGCGAGTACTGGACTGCAGCTAATCCCTTGAGTGGGAGGTTGACTCTCCACTCGGTAGGATTTTCTGAAACTTAGGCGAGTACTGGACTGCAGCTAAGCCCCCGAGTGGGAGGTTTGCTCTCCACTCGGTAGGATTTTCAGAAACTTAGGCGAGTACTGGACTGCAGCTAAGCCCCCGAGTGGGAGGTTTTCTCTCCACTCGGTACGATTTTCTGAAACTTAGGCGAGTACTGGACTGCAGCTAATCCCCTGAGTGGGAGGTTGACTCTCCACTCGGTAGGATTTTCTAAAACTTAGGCGAGTACTGGACTGCAGCTAAGCCCCCGAGTGGGAGGTTTGCTCTCTACTCGGTAGGATTTTCTGAAACATAGGCGAGTACTGGATTGCAGCTAAGCCTCCGAGTGGGAGCTTTGCTCCCCACTCGGTAGGATTTTCTGAAACTTAGGCGAGTACTGGACTGCAGCTAAGCCCCCGAGTGGGAGGTTTGCTCTACACTCGGTAGGATTTTCTGAAACTCAGGCGAGTACTGGACTGCAGCTAAGCCCCCGAGTGGGAGATTTGCTCTCCACTCGGTAGGATTTTCTGAAACTTAGGCGAGTACTGGACTGCAGCTAAGCCCCCGAGTGGGAGATTTGCTCTCCACTCAGTAGGATTTTCTGAAACTTAGGCGAGTACTGGATTGCAGCTAAGCCCCCGAGTGGGAGGTTTGCTCCCCACTCGGTAGGATTTTCTGAAACTTAGGCGAGTACTGGACTGCAGCTAAGCCCCCGAGTGGGAGGTTTGCTCTCCACTCGGTAGGATTTTCTGAAACTTAGGCGAGTACTGGACTGCAGCTAAGCCCCCGAGTGGGAGGATTGCTCTCCATTCGGTAGGATTTTTTGGAACTTAGGGGAGTACTGGACTGCAGCTAAGCCCCCGAGTGGGAGGTTTGCTCTTCACTCGGTAGGATTTTCTGAAACTTAGGCGAGTACAGGACTGCAGCTAAGCCCCCGAGTGGGAGGTTTGCTCTCCACTCGGTAGGATTTTCTGAAACTTAGGCGAGTACAGGACTGCAGCTAAACCCCCGAGTGGGAGCTTTGCTCTCCACTCGGTAGGATTTTTTGAAACTTTGGCGAGTACTGGATTGCAGCTAAGCCCCTGAGTGGGAGGTTTGCTCCCCACTCGGTAGGATTTTCTGAAACTTAGGCGAGTACTGGACTGCAGCTAAGTCCCCGAGTGGGAGGTTTGCTCCCCACTCGGTAGGATTTTCTGAAACTTAGGCGAGTACTGGACTGCAGCTAAGTCCCCGAGTGGGAGGTTTGCTCTCCACTCGGTAGGATTTTCTGAAACTTAGGCGAGTACTGGACTGCAGCTAAGCCCCCGAGTGGGAGGTTTGCTCTCCACTCGGTAGGATTTTCTGAAACTTAGGCGAGTACTGGACTGCAGCTAAGCCCCCGAGTGGGAGGTTTGCTCTCCACTCGGTAGGATTTTCTGAAACTTAGGCGAGTACTGGACTGCAGCTAAGCCCCTGAGTGGGAGGTTTGCTCTCCACTCGGTAGGATTTTATGAAACTTAGGTGAGTACTGGTCTGCAGCTAAGCCCCCAAGTGGGAGGTTTTCTCTCCACTCGGTAGGATTTTAAACACTTAGGCGAGTACATGACTGCAGCTAAGCCCCCGAGTGGGAGGTTTGCTCTCCACTTGGTAGGATTTTCTGAAACTTAGGCGAGTACTGGACTGCAGCTAAGCCCCCGAGTGGGAGGTTTGCTCTCCACTCGGTATGATTTTCTGAAACTTAGGCGAGTACTGGACTGCAGCTAATCCCCTGAGTGGGAGGTTGACTCTCCACTCGGTAGGATTTTCTGAAACTTAGGCGAGTACTGGACTGCAGCTAAGCCCCCGAGTGGGAGGTTTGCTCTCCACTCGGTAGGATTTTCAGAAACTTAGGCGAGTACTGGACTGCAGCTAAGCCCCCGAGCGGGAGGTTTGCTCTCCACTCGGTACGATTTTCTGAAACTTAGGCGAGTACTGGACTGCAGCTAATCCCCTGAGTGGGAGGTTGACTCTCCACTCGGTAGGATTTTCTGAAACTTAGGCGAGTACTGGACTGCAGCTAAGCCCCCGAGTGGGAGGTTTGCTCTCCACTCGGTAGGATTTTCTGAAACATAGGTGAGTACTGGATTGCAGCTAAGTCTCCGAGTGGGAGCTTTGCTCCCCACTCGGTAGGATTTTCTGAAACTTAGGCGAGTACTGGACTGCAGCTAAGCCCCCGAGTGGGAGGTTTGCTCTCCACTCGGTAGGATTTTCTGAAACTCAGGCGAGTACTGGACTGCAGCTAAGCCCTCGAGTGGGAGGTTTGCTCTCCACTCGGTAGGATTTTCCGAAACTTAGGCGAGTACTGGACTGCAGCTAAGCCCCCGAGTGGGAGATTTGCTCTCCACTCAGTAGGATTTTCTGAAACTTAGGCGAGTACTGGATTGCAGCTAAGCCCCCGAGTGGGAGGTTTGCTCCCCACTCGGTAGGATTTTCTGAAACTTAGGCGAGTACTGGACTGCAGCTAAGCCCCCGAGTGGGAGGTTTGCTCTCCACTCGGTAGGATTTTCTGAAACTTAGGCGAGTACTGGACTGCAGCTAAGCCCCCGAGTGGGAGGATTGCTCTCCATTCGGTAGGATTTTTTGGAACTTAGGGGAGTACTGGACTGCAGCTAAGCCCCCGAGTGGGAGGTTTGCTCTTCACTCGGTAGGATTTTCTGAAACTTAGGCGAGTACAGGACTGCAGCTAAGCCCCCGAGTGGGAGGTTTGCTCTCCACTCGGTAGGATTTTCTGGAACTTAGGCGAGTACTGGACTGCAGCTAAGCCCCCGAGTGGGAGATTTGCTCTCCACTCGGTAGGATTTTTTGAAAATTAGGCGAGTACTGGACTGCAGCTAAGCCCCCGAGTGGGAGGTTTGCTCTCCACTCGGTAGGATTTTCAGAAACTTAGGCGAGTACTGGACTGCAGCTAAGCCCCCGAGTGGGAGGTTTGCTCTCCACTCGGTACGATTTTCTGAAACTTAGGCGAGTACTGGACTGCAGCTAATCCCCTGAGTGGGAGGTTGACTCTCCACTCGGTAGGATTTTCTGAAACTTAGGCGAGTACTGGACTGCAGCTAAGCCCCCGAGTGGGAGGTTTGCTCTCTACTCGGTAGGATTTTCTGAAACATAGGCGAGTACTGGATTGCAGCTAAGCCTCCGAGTGGGAGCTTTGCTCCCCACTCGGTAGGATTTTCTGAAACTTAGGCGAGTACTGGACTGCAGCTAAGCCCCCGAGTGGGAGGTTTGCTCTCCACTCGGTAGGATTTTCTGAAACTCAGGCGAGTACTGGACTGCAGCTAAGCCCCCGAGTGGGAGATTTGCTCTCCACTCGGTAGGATTTTCTGAAACTTAGGCGAGTACTGGACTGCAGCTAAGCCCCCGAGTGGGAGATTTGCTCTCCACTCAGTAGGATTTTCTGAAACTTAGGCGAGTACTGGATTGCAGCTAAGCCCCCGAGTGGGAGGTTTGCTCCCCACTCGGTAGGATTTTCTGAAACTTAGGCGAGTACTGGACTGCAGCTAAGCCCCCGAGTGGGAGGTTTGCTCTCCACTCGGTAGGATTTTCTGAAACTTAGCCGAGTACTGGACTGCAGCTAAGCCCCCTAGTGGGAGGATTGCTCTCCATTCGGTAGGATTTTTTGGAACTTAGGGGAGTACTGGACTGCAGCTAAGCCCCCGAGTGGGAGGTTTGCTGTTCACTCGGTAGGATTTTCTGAAACTTAGGCGAGTACAGGACTGCAGCTAAGCCCCCGAGTGGGAGGTTTGCTCTCCACTCGGTAGGATTTTCTGAAACTTAGGCGAGTACAGGACTGCAGCTAAGCCCCCGAGTGGGAGATTTGCTCTCCACTCGGTAGGATTTTTTGAAACTTAGGCGAGTACTGGATTGCAGCTAAGCCCCTGAGTGGGAGGTTTGCTCCCCACTCGGTAGGATTTTCTGAAACTTAGGCGAGTACTGGACTGCAGCTAAGTCCCCGAGTGGGAGGTTTGCTCTCCACTCGGTAGGATTTTCTGAAACTTAGGCGAGTACTGGACTGCAGCTAAGCCCCCGAGTGGGAGGTTTGCTCTCCACTCGGTAGGATTTTCTGAAACTTAGGCGAGTACTGGACTGCAGCTAAGCCCCCGAGTGGGAGGTTTGCTCTCCACTCGGTAGGATTTTCTGAAACTTAGGCGAGTACTGGACTGCAGCTAAGCCCCTGAGTGGGAGGTTTGCTCTCCACTCGGTAGGATTTTATGAAACTTAGGTGAGTACTGGTCTGCAGCTAAGCCCCCAAGTGGGAGGTTTTCTCTCCACTCGGTAGGATTTTAAACACTTAGGCGAGTACATGACTGCAGCTAAGCCCCCGAGTGGGAGGTTTGCTCTCCACTTGGTAGGATTTTCTGAAACTTAGGCGAGTACTGGACTGCAGCTAAGCCCCCGAGTGGGAGGTTTGCTCTCCACTCGGTACGATTTTCTGAAACTTAGGCGAGTACTGGACTGCAGCTAATCCCCTGAGTGGGAGGTTGACTCTCCACTCGGTAGGATTTTCTGAAACTTAGGCGAGTACTGGACTGCAGCTAAGCCCCCGAGTGGGAGGATTGCTCTCCATTCGGTAGGATTTTTTGGAACTTAGGGGAGTACTGGACTGCAGCTAAGCCCCCGAGTGGGAGGTTTGCTCTTCACTCGGTAGGATTTTCTGAAACTTAGGCGAGTACAGGACTGCAGCTAAGCCCCCGAGTGGGAGGTTTGCTCTCCACTCGGTAGGATTTTCTGAAACTTAGGCGAGTACTGGACTGCAGCTAAGCCCCCGAGTGGGAGATTTGCTCTCCACTCGGTAGGATTTTTTGAAACTTAGGCGAGTACTGGACTGCAGCTAAGCCCCCGAGTGGGAGGTTTGCTCTCCACTCGGTAGGATTTTCAGAAACTTAGGCGAGTACTGGACTGCAGCTAAGCCCCCGAGTGGGAGGTTTGCTCTCCACTCGGTACGATTTTCTGAAACTTAGGCGAGTACTGGACTGCAGCTAATCCCCTGAGTGGGAGGTTGACTCTCCACTCGGTAGGATTTTCTGAAACTTAGGCGAGTACTGGACTGCAGCTAAGCCCCCGAGTGGGAGGTTTGCTCTCCACTCGGTAGGATTTTCTGAAACATAGGCGAGTACTGGATTGCAGCTAAGTCTCCGAGTGGGAGCTTTGCTCCCCACTCGGTAGGATTTTCTGAAACTTAGGCGAGTACTGGACTGCAGCTAAGCCCCCGAGTGGGAGGTTTGCTCTCCACTCGGTAGGATTTTCTGAAACTCAGGCGAGTACTGGACTGCAGCTAAGCCCTCGAGTGGGAGGTTTGCTCTCCACTCGGTAGGATTTTCTGAAACTTAGGCGAGTACTGGACTGCAGCTAAGCCCCCGAGTGGGAGATTTGCTCTCCACTCAGTAGGATTTTCTGAAACTTAGGCGAGTACTGGATTGCAGCTAAGCCCCCGAGTGGGAGGTTTGCTCCCCACTCGGTAGGATTTTCTGAAACTTAGGCGAGTACTGGACTGCAGCTAAGCCCCCGAGTGGGAGGTTTGCTCTCCACTCGGTAGGATTTTCTGAAACTTAGGCGAGTACTGGACTGCAGCTAAGCCCCCGAGTGGGAGGATTGCTCTCCATTCGGTAGGATTTTTTGGAACTTAGGGGAGTACTGGACTGCAGCTAAGCCCCCGAGTGGGAGGTTTGCTCTTCACTCGGTAGGATTTTCTGAAACTTAGGCGAGTACAGGACTGCAGCTAAGCCCCCGAGTGGGAGGTTTGCTCTTCACTCGGTAGGATTTTCTGAAACTTAGGCGAGTATAGGACTGCAGCTAAGCCCCCGAGTGGGAGGTTTGCTCTCCAATCGGTAGGATTTTCTGGAACTTAGGCGAGTACTGGACTGCAGCTAAGCCCCCGAGTGGGAGGTTTGCTCTCCACTCGGTAGGATTTTCAGAAACTTAGGCGAGTACTGGACTGCAGCTAAGCCCCCGAGTGGGAGGTTTGCTCTCCACTCGGTACGATTTTCTGAAACTTAGGCGAGTACTGGACTGCAGCTAATCCCCTGAGTGGGAGGTTGACTCTCCACTCGGTAGGATTTTCTGAAACTTAGGCGAGTACTGGACTGCAGCTAAGCCCCCGAGTGGGAGGTTTGCTCTCTACTCGGTAGGATTTTCTGAAACATAGGCGAGTACTGGATTGCAGCTAAGCCTCCGAGTGGGAGCTTTGCTCCCCACTCGGTAGGATTTTCTGAAACTTAGGCGAGTACTGGACTGCAGCTAAGCCCCTGAGTGGGAGGTTTGCTCTCCACTCGGTAGGATTTTCTGAAACTCAGGCGAGTACTGGACTGCAGCTAAGCCCCCGAGTGGGAGATTTGCTCTCCACTCGGTAGGATTTTCTGAAACTTAGGCGAGTACTGGACTGCAGCTAAGCCCCCGAGTGGGAGATTTGCTCTCCACTCAGTAGGATTTTCTGAAACTTAGGCGAGTACTGGATTGCAGCTAAGCCCCCGAGTGGGAGGTTTGCTCCCCACTCGGTAGGATTTTCTGAAACTTAGGCGAGTACTGGACTGCAGCTAAGCCCCCGAGTGTGAGGTTTGCTCTCCACTCGGTAGGATTTTCTGAAACTTAGCCGAGTACTGGACTGCAGCTAAGCCCCCGAGTGGGAGGATTGCTCTCCATTCGGTAGGATTTTTTGGAACTTAGGGGAGTACTGGACTGCAGCTAAGCCCCCGAGTGGGAGGTTTGCTGTTCACTCGGTAGGATTTTCTGAAACTTAGGCGAGTACAGGACTGCAGCTAAGCCCCCGAGTGGGAGGTTTGCTCTCCACTCGGTAGGATTTTCTGAAACTTAGGCGAGTACAGGACTGCAGCTAAGCCCCCGAGTGGGAGATTTGCTCTCCACTCGGTAGGATTTTTTGAAACTTAGGCGAGTACTGGATTGCAGCTAAGCCCCTGAGTGGGAGGTTTGCTCCCCACTCGGTAGGATTTTCTGAAACTTAGGCGAGTACTGGACTGCAGCTAAGTCCCCGAGTGGGAGGTTTGCTCTCCACTCGGTAGGATTTTCTGAAACTTAGGCGAGTACTGGACTGCAGCTAAGCCCCCGAGTGGGAGGTTTGCTCTCCACTCGGTAGGATTTTCTGAAACTTAGGCGAGTACTGGACTGCAGCTAAGCCCCCGAGTGGGAGGTTTGCTCTCCACTCGGTAGGATTTTCTGAAACTTAGGCGAGTACTGGACTGCAGCTAAGCCCCTGAGTGGGAGGTTTGCTCTCCACTCGGTAGGATTTTATGAAACTTAGGTGAGTACTGGTCTGCAGCTAAGCCCCCAAGTGGGAGGTTTTCTCTCCACTCGGTAGGATTTTAAACACTTAGGCGAGTACATGACTGCAGCTAAGCCCCCGAGTGGGAGGTTTGCTCTCCACTTGGTAGGATTTTCTGAAACTTAGGCGAGTACTGGACTGCAGCTAAGCCCCCGAGTGGGAGGTTTGCTTTCCACTCGGTACGATTTTCTGAAACTTAGGCGAGTACTGGACTGCAGCTAATCCCCTGAGTGGGAGGTTGACTCTCCACTCGGTAGGATTTTCTGAAACTTAGGCGAGTACTGGACTGCAGCTAAGCCCCCGAGTGGGAGGATTGCTCTCCATTCGGTAGGATTTTTTGGAACTTAGGGGAGTACTGGACTGCAGCTAAGCCCCCGAGTGGGAGGTTTGCTCTTCACTCGGTAGGATTTTCTGAAACTTAGGCGAGTACAGGACTGCAGCTAAGCCCCCGAGTGGGAGGTTTGCTCTCCACTCGGTAGGATTTTCTGAAACTTAGGCGAGTACTGGACTGCAGCTAAGCCCCCGAGTGGGAGATTTGCTCTCCACTCGGTAGGATTTTTTGAAACTTAGGCGAGTACTGGACTGCAGCTAAGCCCCCGAGTGGGAGGTTTGCTCTCCACTCGGTAGGATTTTCAGAAACTTAGGCGAGTACTGGACTGCAGCTAAGCCCCCGAGTGGGAGGTTTGCTCTCCACTCGGTACGATTTTCTGAAACTTAGGCGAGTACTGGACTGCAGCTAATCCCCTGAGTGGGAGGTTGACTCTCCACTCGGTAGGATTTTCTGAAACTTAGGCGAGTACTGGACTGCAGCTAAGCCCCCGAGTGGGAGGTTTGCTCTCTACTCGGTAGGATTTTCTGAAACATAGGCGAGTACTGGATTGCAGCTAAGCCTCCGAGTGGGAGCTTTGCTCCCCACTCGGTAGGATTTTCTGAAACTTAGGCGAGTACTGGACTGCAGCTAAGCCCCCGACTGGGAGGTTTGCTCTCCACTCGGTAGGATTTTCTGAAACTCAGGCGAGTACTGGACTGCAGCTAAGCCCCCGAGTGGGAGATTTGCTCTCCACTCGGTAGGATTTTCTGAAACTTAGGCGAGTACTGGACTGCAGCTAAGCCCCCGAGTGGGAGATTTGCTCTCCACTCAGTAGGATTTTCTGAAACTTAGGCGAGTACTGGATTGCAGCTAAGCCCCCGAGTGGGAGGTTTGCTCCCCACTCGGTAGGATTTTCTGAAACTTAGGCGAGTACTGGACTGCAGCTAAGCCCCCGAGTGGGAGGTTTGCTCTCCACTCGGTACGATTTTCTGAAACTTAGGCGAGTACTGGACTGCAGCTAAGCCCCCGAGTGGGAGGATTGCTCTCCATTCGGTAGGATTTTTTGGAACTTAGGGGAGTACTGGACTGCAGCTAAGCCCCCGAGTGGGAGGTTTGCTGTTCACTCGGTAGGATTTTCTGAAACTTAGGCGAGTACAGGACTGCAGCTAAGCCCCCGAGTGGGAGGTTTGCTCTCCACTCGGTAGGATTTTCTGAAACTTAGGCGAGTACAGGACTGCAGCTAAGCCCCCGAGTGGGAGATTTGCTCTCCACTCGGTAGGATTTTTTGAAACTTAGGCGAGTACTGGATTGCAGCTAAGCCCCTGAGTGGGAGGTTTGCTCCCCACTCGGTAGGATTTTCTGAAACTTAGGCGAGTACTGGACTGCAGCTAAGTCTCCGAGTGGGAGGTTTGCTCTCCACTCGGTAGGATTTTCTGAAACTTAGGCGAGTACTGGACTGCAGCTAAGCCCCCGAGTGGGAGGTTTGCTCTCCACTCGGTAGGATTTTCTGAAACTTAGGCGAGTACTGGACTGCAGCTAAGCCCCCGAGTGGGAGGTTTGCTCTCCACTCGGTAGGATTTTCTGAAACTTAGGCGAGTACTGGACTGCAGCTAAGCCCCTGAGTGGGAGGTTTGCTCTCCACTCGGTAGGATTTTATGAAACTTAGGTGAGTACTGGTCTACAGCTAAGCCCCCAAGTGGGAGGTTTTCTCTCCACTCGGTAGGATTTTAAACACTTAGGCGAGTACATGACTGCAGCTAAGCCCCCGAGTGGGAGGTTTGCTCTCCACTTGGTAGGATTTTCTGAAACTTAGGCGAGTACTGGACTGCAGCTAAGCCCCCGAGTGGGAGGTTTGCTCTCCACTCGGTACGATTTTCTGAAACTTAGGCGAGTACTGGACTGCTGCTAATCCCCTGAGTGGGAGGTTGACTCTCCACTCGGTAGGATTTTCTGAAACTTAGGCGAGTACTGGACTGCAGCTAAGCCCCCGAGTGGGAGGTTTGCTCTCCACTCGGTAGGATTTTCAGAAACTTAGGCGAGTACTGGACTGCAGCTAAGCCCCCGAGTGGGAGGTTTGCTCTCCACTCGGTACGATTTTCTGAAACTTAGGCGAGTACTGGACTGCAGCTAATCCCCTGAGTGGGAGGTTGACTCTCCACTCGGTAGGATTTTCTGAAACTTAGGCGAGTACTGGACTGCAGCTAAGCCCCCGAGTGGGAGGTTTGCTCTCCACTCGGTAGGATTTTCTGAAACATAGGCGAGTACTGGATTGCAGCTAAGCCTCCGAGTGGGAGCTTTGCTCCCCACTCGGTAGGATATTCTGAAACTTAGGCGAGTACTGGACTGCACCTAAGCCCCCGAGTGGGAGGTTTGCTCTCCACTCGGTAGGATTTTCTGAAACTCAGGCGAGTACTGGACTGCAGCTAAGCCCTCGAGTGGGAGGTTTGCTCTCCATTCGGTAGGATTTTCTGAAACTTAGGCGAGTACTGGACTGCAGCTAAGCCCCCGAGTGGGAGATTTGCTCTCCACTCAGTAGGATTTTCTGAAACTTAGGCGAGTACTGGATTGCAGCTAAGCCCCCGAGTGGGAGGTTTGCTCCCCACTCGGTAGGATTTTCTGAAACTTAGGCGAGTACTGGACTGCAGCTAAGCCCCCGAGTGGGAGGTTTGCTCTCCACTCGGTAGGATTTTCTGAAACTTAGGCGAGTACTGGACTGCAGCTAAGCCCCCGAGTGGGAGATTTGCTCTCCACTCGGTAGGATTTTTTGAAACTTAGGCGAGTACTGGACTGCAGCTAAGCCCCCGAGTGGGAGGTTTGCTCTCCACTCGGTAGGATTTTCAGAAACTTAGGCGAGTACTGGACTGCAGCTAAGCCCCCGAGTGGGAGGTTTGCTCTCCACTCGGTACGATTTTCTGAAACTTAGGCGAGTACTGGACTGCAGCTAATCCCCTGAGTGGGAGGTTGACTCTCCACTCGGTAGGATTTTCTGAAACTTAGGCGAGTACTGGACTGCAGCTAAGCCCCCGAGTGGGAGGTTTGCTCTCTACTCGGTAGGATTTTCTAAAACATAGGCGAGTACTGGATTGCAGCTAAGCCTCCGAGTGGGAGCTTTGCTCCCCACCAGGTAGGATTTTCTGAAACTTAGGCGAGTACTGGACTGCAGCTAAGCCCCCGACTGGGAGGTTTGCTCTCCACTCGGTAGGATTTTCTGAAACTCAGGCGAGTACTGGACTGCAGCTAAGCCCCCGAGTGGGAGATTTGCTCTCCACTCGGTAGGATTTTCTGAAACTTAGGCGAGTACTGGACTGCAGCTAAGCCCCCGAGTGGGAGATTTGCTCTCCACTCAGTAGGATTTTCTGAAACTTAGGCGAGTACTGGATTGCAGCTAAGCCCCCGAGTGGGAGGTTTGCTCCCCACTCGGTAGGATTTTCTGAAACTTAGGCGAGTACTGGACTGCAGCTAAGCCCCCGAGTGGGAGGTTTGCTCTCCACTCGGTACGATTTTCTGAAACTTAGGCGAGTACTGGACTGCAGCTAAGCCCCCGAGTGGGAGGATTGCTCTCCATTCGGTAGGATTTTTTGGAACTTAGGGGAGTACTGGACTGCAGCTAAGCCCCCGAGTGGGAGGTTTGCTGTTCACTCGGTAGGATTTTCTGAAACTTAGGCGAGTACAGGACTGCAGCTAAGCCCCCGAGTGGGAGGTTTGCTCTCCACTCGGTAGGATTTTCTGAAACTTAGGCGAGTACAGGACTGCAGCTAAGCCCCCGAGTGGGAGATTTGCTCTCCACTCGGTAGGATTTTTTGAAACTTAGGCGAGTACTGGATTGCAGCTAAGCCCCTGAGTGGGAGGTTTGCTCCCCACTCGGTAGGATTTTCTGAAACTTAGGCGAGTACTGGACTGCAGCTAAGTCTCCGAGTGGGAGGTTTGCTCTCCACTCGGTAGGATTTTCTGAAACTTAGGCGAGTACTGGACTGCAGCTAAGCCCCCGAGTGGGAGGTTTGCTCTCCACTCGGTAGGATTTTCTGAAACTTAGGCGAGTACTGGACTGCAGCTAAGCCCCCGAGTGGGAGGTTTGCTCTCCACTCGGTAGGATTTTCTGAAACTTAGGCGAGTACTGGACTGCAGCTAAGCCCCTGAGTGGGAGGTTTGCTCTCCACTCGGTAGGATTTTATGAAACTTAGGTGAGTACTGGTCTACAGCTAAGCCCCCAAGTGGGAGGTTTTCTCTCCACTCGGTAGGATTTTAAACACTTAGGCGAGTACATGACTGCAGCTAAGCCCCCGAGTGGGAGGTTTGCTCTCCACTTGGTAGGATTTTCTGAAACTTAGGCGAGTACTGGACTGCAGCTAAGCCCCCGAGTGGGAGGTTTGCTCTCCACTCGGTACGATTTTCTGAAACTTAGGCGAGTACTGGACTGCTGCTAATCCCCTGAGTGGGAGGTTGACTCTCCACTCGGTAGGATTTTCTGAAACTTAGGCGAGTACTGGACTGCAGCTAAGCCCCCGAGTGGGAGGTTTGCTCTCCACTCGGTAGGATTTTCAGAAACTTAGGCGAGTACTGGACTGCAGCTAAGCCCCCGAGTGGGAGGTTTGCTCTCCACTCGGTACGATTTTCTGAAACTTAGGCGAGTACTGGACTGCAGCTAATCCCCTGAGTGGGAGGTTGACTCTCCACTCGGTAGGATTTTCTGAAACTTAGGCGAGTACTGGACTGCAGCTAAGCCCCCGAGTGGGAGGTTTGCTCTCCACTCGGTAGGATTTTCTGAAACATAGGCGAGTACTGGATTGCAGATAAGCCTCCGAGTGGGAGCTTTGCTCCCCACTCGGTAGGATATTCTGAAACTTAGGCGAGTACTGGACTGCACCTAAGCCCCCGAGTGGGAGGTTTGCTCTCCACTCGGTAGGATTTTCTGAAACTCAGGCGAGTACTGGACTGCAGCTAAGCCCTCGAGTGGGAGGTTTGCTCTCCATTCGGTAGGATTTTCTGAAACTTAGGCGAGTACTGGACTGCAGCTAAGCCCCCGAGTGGGAGATTTGCTCTCCACTCAGTAGGATTTTCTGAAACTTAGGCGAGTACTGGATTGCAGCTAAGCCCCCGAGTGGGAGGTTTGCTCCCCACTCGGTAGGATTTTCTGAAACTTAGGCGAGTACTGGACTGCAGCTAAGCCCCCGAGTGGGAGGTTTGCTCTCCACTCGGTAGGATTTTCTGAAACTTAGGCGAGTACTGGACTTCAGCTAAGCCCCCGAGTGGGAGGATTGCTCTCCATTCGGTAGGATTTTTTGGAACTTAGGGGAGTACTGGACTGCAGCTAAGCCCCCGAGTGGGAGGTTTGCTCTTCACTCGGTAGGATTTTCTGAAACTTAGGCGAGTACAGGACTGCAGCTAAGCCCCTGAGTGGGAGGTTTGCTCTCCACTCGGTAGGATTTTCTGAAACTTAGGCGAGTACTGGACTGCAGCTAAGCCCCCGAGTGGGAGATTTGCTCTCCACTCGGTAGGATTTTTTGAAACTTAGGCGAGTACTGGATTGCAGCTAAGCCCTTGAGTGGGAGGTTTGCTCCCCACTCGGTAGGATTTTCTGAAACTTAGGCGAGTACAGGACTGCAGCTAAGCCCCCGAGTGGGAGATTTGCTCTCCACTCGGTAGGATTTTTTGAAACTTAGGCGAGTACTGGATTGCAGCTAAGCCCCTGAGTGGGAGGTTTGCTCCCCACTCGGTAGGATTTTCTGAAACTTAGGCGAGTACTGGACTGCAGCTAAGTCTCCGAGTGGGAGGTTTGCTCTCCACTCGGTAGGATTTTCTGAAACTTAGGCGAGTACTGGACTGCAGCTAAGCCCCCGAGTGGGAGGTTTGCTCTCCACTCGGTAGGATTTTCTGAAACTTAGGCGAGTACTGGACTGCAGCTAAGCCCCCGAGTGGGAGGTTTGCTCTCCACTCGGTAGGATTTTCTGAAACTTAGGCGAGTACTGGACTGCAGCTAAGCCCCTGAGTGGGAGGTTTGCTCTCCACTCGGTAGGATTTTATGAAACTTAGGTGAGTACTGGTCTACAGCTAAGCCCCCAAGTGGGAGGTTTTCTCTCCACTCGGTAGGATTTTAAACACTTAGGCGAGTACATGACTGCAGCTAAGCCCCCGAGTGGGAGGTTTGCTCTCCACTTGGTAGGATTTTCTGAAACTTAGGCGAGTACTGGACTGCAGCTAAGCCCCCGAGTGGGAGGTTTGCTCTCCACTCGGTACGATTTTCTGAAACTTAGGCGAGTACTGGACTGCAGCTAATCCCCTGAGTGGGAGGTTGACTCTCCACTCGGTAGGATTTTCTGAAACTTAGGCGAGTACTGGACTGCAGCTAAGCCCCCGAGTGGGAGGTTTCCTCTCCACTCGGTAGGATTTTCAGAAACTTAGGCGAGTACTGGACTGCAGCTAAGCCCCCGAGTGGGAGGTTTGCTCTCCACTCGGTACGATTTTCTGAAACTTAGGCGAGTACTGGACTGCAGCTAATCCCCTGAGTGGGAGGTTGACTCTCCACTCGGTAGGATTTTCTGAAACTTAGGCGAGTACTGGACTGCAGCTAAGCCCCCGAGTGGGAGGTTTGCTCTCCACTCGGTAGGATTTTCTGAAACATAGGCGAGTACTGGATTGCAGCTAAGCCTCCGAGTGGGAGCTTTGCTCCCCACTCGGTAGGATTTTCTGAAACTTAGGCGAGTACTGGACTGCACCTAAGCCCCCGAGTGGGAGGTTTGCTCTCCACTCGGTAGGATTTTCTGAAACTCAGGCGAGTACTGGACTGCAGCTAAGCCCTCGAGTGGGAGGTTTGCTCTCCACTCGGTAGGATTTTCTGAAACTTAGGCGAGTACTGGACTGCAGCTAAGCCCCCGAGTGGGAGATTTGCTCTCCACTCAGTAGGATTTTCTGAAACTTAGGCGAGTACTGGATTGCAGCTAAGCCCCCGAGTGGGAGGTTTGCTCCCCACTCGGTAGGATTTTCTGAAACTTAGGCGAGTACTGGACTGCAGCTAAGCCCCCGAGTGGGAGGTTTGCTCTCCACTCGGTAGGATTTTCTGAAACTTAGGCGAGTACTGGACTGCAGCTAAGCCCCCGAGTGGGAGGATTGCTCTCCATTCGGTAGGATTTTTTGGAACTTAGGGGAGTACTGGACTGCAGCTAAGCCCCCGAGTGGGAGGTTTGCTCTTCACTCGGTAGGATTTTCTGAAACTTAGGCGAGTACAGGACTGCAGCTAAGCCCCCGAGTGGGAGGTTTGCTCTCCACTCGGTAGGATTTTCTGAAACTTAGGCGAGTACTGGACTGCAGCTAAGCCCCCGAGTGGGAGATTTGCTCTCCACTCGGTAGGATTTTTTGAAACTTAGGCGAGTACTGGATTGCAGCTAAGCCCTTGAGTAGGAGGTTTGCTCCCCACTCGGTAGGATTTTCTGAAACTTAGGCGAGTACTGGACTGCAGCTAAGTCCCCGAGTGGGAGGTTTGCTCTCCACTCGGTAGGATTTTCTGAAACTTAGGCGAGTACTGGACTGCAGCTAAGCCCCCGAGTGGGAGGTTTGCTCTCCACTCGGTAGGATTTTCTGAAACTTAGGCGAGTACTGGACTGCAGCTAAGCCCCCGAGTGGGAGGTTTGCTCTCCACTCGGTAGGATTTTCTGAAACTTAGGCGAGTACTGGACTGCAGCTAAGCCCCTGAGTGGGAGGTTTGCTCTCCACTCGGTAGGATTTTATGAAACTTAGGTGAGTACTGGTCTGCACCTAAGCCCCCAAGTGGGAGGTTTTCTCTCCAATCGGTAGGATTTTAAACACTTAGGTGAGTACATGACTGCAGCTAAGCCCCCGAGTGGGAGGTTTGCTCTCCACTCGGTAGGATATTCTGAAACTTAGGCGAGTACTGGACTGCAGCTAAGCCCCCGAGTGGGAGGTTTGCTCTCCACTCGGTACGATTTTCTGAAACTTAGGCGAGTACTGGACTGCAGCTAATCCCCTGAGTGGGAGGTTGACTCTCCACTCGGTAGGATTTTCTGAAACTTAGGCGAGTACTGGACTGCAGCTAAGCCCCCGAGTGGGAGGTTTGCTCTCCACTCGGTAGGATTTTCAGAAACTTAGGCGAGTACTGGACTGCAGCTAAGCCCCCGAGTGGGAGGTTTGCTCTCCACTCGGTACGATTTTCTGAAACTTAGGCGAGTACTGGACTGTAGCTAATCCCCAGAGTGGGAGGTTGACTCTCCACTCGGTAGGATTTTCTGAAACTTAGGCGAGTACTGGACTGCAGCTAAGCCCCCGAGTGGGAGGTTTGCTCTCCACTCGGTAGGATTTTCTGAAACATAGGCGAGTACTGGATTGCAGCTAAGCCTCCGAGTGGGAGCTTTGCTCCCCACTCGGTAGGATTTTCTGAAACTTAGGCGAGTACTGGACTGCAGCTAAGCCCCCGAGTGGGAGGTTTGCTCTCCACTCGGTAGGATTTTCTGAAACTCAGGCGAGTACTGGACTGCAGCTAAGCCCCCGATTGGGAGGATTGCTCTCCACTCGGTAGGATTTTCTGAAACTTAGGCGAGTACTGGACTGTAGCTAAGCCCCCGAGTGGGAGATTTGCTCTTCACTCGGTAGGAATTTCTGAAACTTAGGCGAGTACTGGACTGCAGCTAAGCCACCGAGTGGGAGGTTCGCTCTCCACTCGGTAGGATTTTATGAAACTTAGGCGAGTACAGGACTGCAGCTAAGCCCCCGAGTGGGAGGTTTGCTCTCCACTCGGTAGGATTTTAAAAGCTTTGTGTAGTATAGGACTGCAGCTAAGCCCCCTGAGTGGGAGGTTTGCTCTCCACTCGGTAGGATTTTCTGAAACTTAGGCGAGTATGGACTGCAGCTAAGCCCCCGAGTGGGAGGTTTGCTCTCCACTCGGTAGGATTAAACACTTAGGCGAGTACAGGACTGCAGCTAAGCCCCCGAGTGGGAGGTTTGCTCTCCACTCGGTAGGATTTCAAACACTTAGGCGAGTACTGGACTGCGGCTAAGCCCCCGAGCGGGAGGTTTGCTCTCGACTTGGTAGGATTTTCTGAAACTTAGGCGAGTACTGGACTGCAGCTAAGCCCCCGAGTGGGAGGTTTGCTCTCCACTTGGTAGGATTTTCTGAAACTTAGGCGAGTACTGGACTGCAGCTAAGCCCCCGAGTGGGAGATTTGCTCTCCACTCAGTAGGATTTTCTGAAACTTAGGCGAGTACTTGATTGCAGCTAAGCCCCCGAGTGGGAGGTTTGCTCCCCACTCGGTAGGATTTTCTGAAACTTAGGCGAGTACTGGACTGCAGCTAAGCCCCCGAGTGGGAGGTTTTCTCTCCACTCGGTAGGATTTTCTGAAACTTAGGCGAGTACTGGACTGCAGCTAAGCCTTCGAGTGGGAGGATTGCTCTCCATTCGGTAGGATTTTCAGGAACTTAGGGGAGTACTGGACTACAGCTAAGCCCCCGAGTGGGAGGTTTGCTCTTCACTCGGTAAGATTTTCTGAAACTTAGGCGAGTACAGGACTGCAGCTAAGCCCCCGAGTGGGAGGTTTGCTCTCCACTCGGTAGGATTTTCTGAAACTTAGGCGAGTACTGGACTGCAGCTAAGCCCCCGAGTGGGAGATTTGCTCTCCACTCGGTAGGATTTTTGGAAACTTAGGCGAGTACTGGATTGCAGCTAAGCCCCCGAGTGGGAGGTTTGCTCCCCACTCGGTAGGATTTTCTGAAACTTAGGCGAGTACTGGACTGCAGCTAAGCCCCCGAGTGGGATGTTTGCTCTCCACTCGCTAGGATTTTCTGAAACTTAGGCGAGTACTGGACTGCAGCTAAGCCCCCGAGTGGGAGGATTGCTCTCCACTCAGCAGGATTTTCTAAAACTTAGGTGAGTACTGGACTGCAGCTAAGCCCCCGAGTGGGAGGTTTGCTCTTCACTCGGTCGGATTTTCTGAAACTTAGGCGAGTACAGGACTGCAGCTAAGCCCCCGAGTGGGAGGTTTGCTCTGCACTCGGTAGGATTTTCTGAAACTTAGGCGAGTACTGGACTGCAGCTAATCCCCCGAGTGGGAGGTTTGCTCTCCACTCGGTAGGATTTTATGAAACTTAGGCCAGTACTGGACTACAGCTAAGCCCCCGAGTGGGAGGTTTTCTCTCCACTCTGTAGGATTTTAAACACTTAGGCGAGTACAGGACTGCAGCTAAGCCCCAGAGTGGGAGGTTTGCTCTCCACTCGGTAGGATTTTCCGAAAGTTAGGCGAGTACTGGACTGCAGTTAAGTCCCCGAGTGGGAGGTTTGCTCTCCACTCGGTACAATTTTCTGAAACTTAGGCGAGTACTCGACTGCAGCCAAGCCCCCGAGTGGGAGGATTGCTCTCCATTCGGTAGGATTTTCTGAAACTTAGGCGAGTACTGGACTGCAGGTAAGCCCCTGAGTGGGAGGTTTGCTCTTCACTCGGTAGGATTTTCTGAAACTTAGGCGAGTACTAGACTACAGCTAAGCACCCGAGTGGGAGGTTTGCTCTCCACTCGGTAGGATTTTCTGAAACTTAGGCGAGTACAAGACTGCAGCTAAGCCCCCGAGTTGAAGGTTTGCTCTCCACTCGGTAGGATTTTCTGAAACTTAGGCGAGTACTGGACTGCAGCTAAGCCCCCGAGTGGGAGGTTTGCTCCCCACTCGGTAGGATTTTCTGAAACTTAGGCGAGTACTGGACTGCCGCTAAGCCCCTGAGTTGGAGGTTTGCTCTCCCACTCGGTAGGATTTTCTGAAACTTAGGCGAGTACTGGACTGCATCTAAGCCACCGAGTGGGAGGTTTGCTCTCCACTCGGTAGGATTTTCTGAAACTTAGGCGAGTACTGGACTGCAGCTAAGCCCCCGAGTGGGAGGTTTGCTCTCCACTCGGTAGGATTTTCTGAAACTTAGGCGAGTACTTGACTGCAGCTAAGCCCCTGAGTGGGAGGTTTGCTCTCCACTCGGTAGAATTTCCTGAAACTTAGGCGAGTACTGGACTACAGTTAAGCCCCCGAGTGGGAGGTTTGCTCTCCACTCGGTAGGATTTTCTGAAACTTAGGCGAGTACTGGACTGCAGCTAAGCCCCTGAGTGGGAGGTTTGCTCTCCACTCGGTAGGATTTTATGAAACTTAGGTGAGTATTGGACTGCATCTAAGCCCCCACGTGGGAGGTTTGCTCTCCACTCGGTAGGATTTTAAACACTTAGGCGAGTACTGGACTGCAGCTAAGCCCCCGAGTGGGAGGTTTGCTTTCCACTCGGTAGGATTTTAAACACTTAGGCAAGTACTGGACTGCAGCTAAGCCCCCGAGTGGGAGGTTTGCTGTCCACTCGGTAGGATTTTAAACACTTAGGCGAGTACAGGACTGCAGCTAAGCCCCCGAGTGGGAGGTTTGCTCTCCACTCGGTAGGATTTCAAACACTTAGGCGAGTACTGGACTGCGGCTAAGCCCCCGAGCGGGAGGTTTGCTCTCGACTTGGTAGGATTTTCTGGAACTTAGGCGAGTACTGGACTGCAGCTAAGCCCCCGAGTGGGAGGTTTGCTCTCCACTTGGTAGGATTTTCTGAAACTTAGGCGAGTACTGGACTGCAGCTAAGCCCCCGAGTGGGAGATTTGCTCTCCACTCAGTAGGATTTTCTGAAACTTAGGCGAGTACTTGATTGCAGCTAAGCCCCCGAGTGGGAGGTTTGCTCCCCACTCGGTAGGATTTTCTGAAACTTAGGCGAGTACTGGACTGCAGCTAAGCCCCCGAGTGGGAGGTTTTCTCTCCACTCGGTAGGATTTTCTGAAACTTAGGCGAGTACTGGACTGCAGCTAAGCCTTCGAGTGGGAGGATTGCTCTCCATTCGGTAGGATTTTCAGGAACTTAGGGGAGTACTGGACTACAGCTAAGCCCCCGAGTGGGAGGTTTGCTCTTCACTCGGTAAGATTTTCTGAAACTTAGGCGAGTACAGGACTGCAGCTAAGCCCCCGAGTGGGAGGTTTGCTCTCCACTCGGTAGGATTTTCTGAAACTTAGGCGAGTACTGGACTGCAGCTAAGCCCCCGAGTGGGAGATTTGCTCTCCACTCGGTAGGATTTTTGGAAACTTAGGCGAGTACTGGATTGCAGCTAAGCCCCCGAGTGGGAGGTTTGCTCCCCACTCGGTAGGATTTTCTGAAACTTAGGCGAGTACTGGACTGCAGCTAAGCCCCCGAGTGGGAGGTTTGCTCTCCACTCGCTAGGATTTTCTGAAACTTAGGCGAGTACTGGACTGCAGCTAAGCCCCCGAGTGGGAGGATTGCTCTCCACTCAGCAGGATTTTCTAAAACTTAGGTGAGTACTGGACTGCAGCTAAGCCCCCGAGTGGGAGGTTTGCTCTTCACTCGGTCGGATTTTCTGAAACTTAGGCGAGTACAGGACTGCAGCTAAGCCCCCGAGTGGGAGGTTTGCTCTGCACTCGGTAGGATTTTCTGAAACTTAGGCGAGTACTGGACTGCAGCTAATCCCCCGAGTGGGAGGTTTGCTCTCCACTCGGTAGGATTTTATGAAACTTAGGCCAGTACTGGACTACAGCTAAGCCCCCGAGTGGGAGGTTTTCTCTCCACTCTGTAGGATTTTAAACACTTAGGCGAGTACAGGACTGCAGCTAAGCCCCAGAGTGGGAGGTTTGCTCTCCACTCGGTAGGATTTTCCGAAAGTTAGGCGAGTACTGGACTGCAGTTAAGTCCCCGAGTGGGAGGTTTGCTCTCCACTCGGTACAATTTTCTGAAACTTAGGCGAGTACTCGACTGCAGCCAAGCCCCCGAGTGGGAGGATTGCTCTCCATTCGGTAGGATTTTCTGAAACTTAGGCGAGTACTGGACTGCAGGTAAGCCCCTGAGTGGGAGGTTTGCTCTTCACTCGGTAGGATTTTCTGAAACTTAGGCGAGTACTAGACTACAGCTAAGCACCCGAGTGGGAGGTTTGCTCTCCACTCGGTAGGATTTTCTGAAACTTAGGCGAGTACAAGACTGCAGCTAAGCCCCCGAGTTGAAGGTTTGCTCTCCACTCGGTAGGATTTTCTGAAACTTAGGCGAGTACTGGACTGCAGCTAAGCCCCCGAGTGGGAGGTTTGCTCCCCACTCGGTAGGATTTTCTGAAACTTAGGCGAGTACTGGACTGCCGCTAAGCCCCTGAGTTGGAGGTTTGCTCTCCCACTCGGTAGGATTTTCTGAAACTTAGGCGAGTACTGGACTGCATCTAAGCCACCGAGTGGGAGGTTTGCTCTCCACTCGGTAGGATTTTCTGAAACTTAGGCGAGTACTGGACTGCAGCTAAGCCCCCGAGTGGGAGGTTTGCTCTCCACTCGGTAGGTTTTCTGAAACTTAGGCGAGTACTTGACTGCAGCTAAGCCCCTGAGTGGGAGGTTTGCTCTCCACTCGGTAGGATTTCCTGAAACTTAGGCGAGTACTGGACTACAGTTAAGCCCCCGAGTGGGAGGTTTGCTCTCCACTCGGTAGGATTTTCTGAAACTTAGGCGAGTACTGGACTGCAGCTAAGCCCCTGAGTGGGAGGTTTGCTCTCCACTCGGTAGGATTTTATGAAACTTAGGTGAGTATTGGACTGCATCTAAGCCCCCACGTGGGAGGTTTGCTCTCCACTCGGTAGGATTTTAAACACTTAGGCGAGTACTGGACTGCAGCTAAGCCCCCGAGTGGGAGGTTTGCTTTCCACTCGGTAGGATTTTAAACACTTAGGCAAGTACTGGACTGCAGCTAAGCCCCCGAGTGGGAGGTTTGCTCTCCACTCGGTAGGATTTTAAACACTTAGGCGAGTACAGGACTGCAGCTAAGCCCCCGAGTGGGAGGTTTTCTCTCCACTCGGTAGGATTTTCTGAAACTTAGGCGAGTACTGGACTGCAGCAAAGCCCCCGAGTGGGAGGTTTGCTCTCCACTCGGTAGAATTTTAAACACTTAGGTGAGTACAGGACGGCAGCAAAGCCCCCGAGTGGGAGGTTTGCTCTTCACTCGGTAGGATTTTAAACACTTAGGCGAGTACTGGACTGCGGCTAAGCCCCCGAGTGGGAGGTTTGTTCTCCACTCGGTAGGATTTTCTGAAACTTAGGCGAGTACTGGACTGCAGCTAAGCCCCCGAGTGGGAGGTTTGCTCTCCACTCCGTAGGATTTTCTGAAACTTAGGCGAGTACTGGATTGCAGCTAAGCCCCCGAGTGGGAGGTTTGCTCCCCACTCGGTAGGATTTTCTGAAACTTAGGCGAGTACTGGACTGCAGCTAAGCCCCCGAGTGGGAGGTTTGCTCTCCACTCGGTAGGATTTTCTGAAACTTAGGCGAGTATTGGACTGCAGCTAAGCCCCCGAGTGGGAGGATTTCTCTCCACTCGGTAGGATTTTCTAATACTTAGGTGAGTACTGGACTGCAGCTAAGCCCCTGAGTGGGAGGTTTGCTCTTCACTCGGTAGGATTTTCTGAAACTTAGGCGAGTACAGGACTGCAGCTAAACCCCCGAGTGGGAGGTTTGCTCTCCACTCGGTAGGATTTTAAAAGCTTTGTGGAGTATAGGACTGCAGCTAAGCCCCCCGAGTGGGAGGTTTGCTCTCCACTCGGTTGGATTTTCTGAAACTTAGGCGAGTATGGACTACAGCTAAGCCCCCGAGTGGGAGGTTTGCTCCCCACTCGGTAGGATTTTCTGAAACTTAGGCGAGTACTGGACTGCAGCTAAACCCCGAGTGGGAGGTTTGCTCTCCACTCGGTAGGAGTTTAAACACTTAGGCGAGTACAGGACTGCAACTAAGCCCCTGAGTGGGAGGTTTGCTCTCCACTCGGTAGGATTTTAAACACTTACGCGAGTACTGGACTGCGACTAAGCCCCCGAGCGGGAGGTTTTCTCTCCACTCGGTAGGATTTTCTGAAACTTAGGCGAGTACAGGACTGCAGCTAAGCCCACGAGTTGAAGGTTTGCTCTCCACTCGGTAGGATTTTCTGAAACTTAGGCGAGTACTGGACTGCATATAAGCCCCCGAGTGGGAGGTTTGCTCTCCACTCGGTAGGATTTTCTGAAACTTAGGCGAGTACTGGACTGCAGCTAAGCCCCCGAGTGGGAGGTTTGCTCTCCACTTCGTAGGATTTTCTGAAAATTAGGCGAGTACAGGACTGCAGCTAAGCCCCCGAGTTGAAGGTTTGCTCTCCACTCGGTAGGTTTTTCTGACACTTAGGCGAGTACTGGACTGCAGCTAAGCCCCCGAGTGAGAGGTTTGCTCCCCACTCGGTAGGATTTTCTGAAACTTAGGTGAGTACTGGACTGCCGCTAAGCCCCCGAGTGGGAGGTTTTCTCTCCCACTCGGTAGGATTTTCTGAAACTTAGGCGAGTACTGGACTGCAGCTAAGCCACCGAGTGGGAGGTTTGCTCTCCACTCGGTAGGATTTTCTGAAACTTAGGCGAGTACTGGACTGCAGCTAAGCCCCCGAGTGGGAGGATTGCTCTCCATTCGGTAGGATTTTCTGAAACTTAGGCGAGTACTGGACTACAGGTAAGCCCCCGAGTGGGAGGTTTGCTCTTCACTCGGTAGGATTTTCTGAAACTTAGGCGAGTACTAGACTGCAGCTAAGCCCCCGAGTGGGAGGTTTGCTCTCCACTCGGTAGGATTTTCTGAAACTTAGGCGAGTACAGGACTGCAGCTAAGCCCCCGAGTTGAAGGTTTGCTCTCCACTCGGTAGGATTTTCTAAAACTTAGGCGAGTACTGGACTGCAGCTAAGCCCCCGAGTGGGAGGTTTGCTCCCCACTCGGTAGGATTTTCTGAAACTTAGGCGAGTACTGGACTGCCGCTAAGCCCCTGAGTTGGAGGTTTGCTCTCCCACTCGGTAGGATTTTCTGAAACTTAGGCGAGTACTGGACTGCAGCTAAGCCCCCGAGTGGGAGATTTGCTCTCCACTCGGTAGGATTTTCTGAAACATAGGCGAGTACTGGATTGCAGCTAAGCCTCCGAGTGGGAGCTTTGCTCCCCACTCGGTAGGATTTTCTGAAACTTAGGCGAGTACTGGACTGCAGCTAAGCCCCCGAGTGGGAGGTTTGCTCTCCACTCGGTAGGATTTTCTGAAACTCAGGCGAGTACTGGACTGCAGCTAAGCCCCCGAGTGGGAGGATTGCTCTCCACTCGGTAGGATTTTCTGAAACTTAGGCGAGTACTGGACTGCAGCTAAGCCCTCGAGTAGGAGATTTGCTCTTCACTCGGTAGGAATTTCTGAAACTTAGGCGAGTACTGGACTGCAGCTAAGCCACCGAGTGGGAGGTTCGCTCTCCACTCGGTAGGATTTTATGAAACTTAGGCGAGTACAGGACTGCAGCTAAGCCCCCGAGTGGGAGGTTTGCTCTCCACTCGGTAGGATTTTAAAAGCTTTGTGTAGTATAGGACTGCATCTAAGCCCCCTGAGTGGGAGGTTTGCTCTCCACTCGGTAGGATTTTCTGAAACTTACGCGAGTATGGACTGCAGCTAAGCCCCCGAGTGGGAGGTTTGCTCTCCACTCGGTAGGATTAAACACTTAGGCGAGTACAGGACTGCAGCTAAGCCCCCGAGTGGGAGGTTTGCTCTCCACTCGGTAGGATTTCAAACACTTAGGCGAGTACTGGACTGCGGCTAAGCCCCCGAGCGGGAGGTTTGCTCTCCACTTGGTAGGATTTTCTGAAACTTAGGCGAGTACTGGACTGCAGCTAAGCCCCCGAGTGGGAGGTTTGCTCTCCACTTGGTAGGATTTTCTGAAACTTAGGCGAGTACTGGACTGCAGCTAAGCCCCCGAGTGGGAGATTTGCTCTCCACTCAGTAGGATTTTCTGAAACTTAGGCGAGTACTGGATTGCAGCTAAGCCCTGAGTGGGAGGTTTGCTCCCCACTCGGTAGGATTTTCTGAAACTTAGGCGAGTACTGGACTGCAGCTAAGCCCCCGAGTGGGAGGTTTTCTCTCCACTCGGTAGGATTTTCTGAAACTTAGGCGAGTACTGGACTGCAGCTAAGCCCCCGAGTGGGAGGATTGCTCTCCATTCGGTAGGATTTTCTGGAACTTAGGGGAGTACGGGACTACAGCTAAGCCCCCGAGTGGGAGGTTTGCTCTTCACTCGGTAGGATTTTTTGAAACTTAGGCGAGTACAGGACTGCAGCTAAGCCCCCGAGTGGGAGGTTTGCTCTCCACTCGGTAGGATTTTCTGAAACTTAGGCGAGTACTGGAATGCAGCTAAGCCCCCGAGTGGGAGATTTGCTCTCCACTCGGTAGGATTTTTGGAAACTTAGGCGAGTACTGGATTGCAGCTAAGCCCCCGAGTGGGAGGTTTGCTCCCCACTCGGTAGGATTTTCTGAAACTTAGGCGAGTACTGGACTGCAGCTAAGCCCCCGAGTGGGAGGTTTGCTCTCCACTCGCTAGGATTTTCTGAAACTTAGGCGAGTACTGGACTGCAGCTAAGCCCCCGAGTGGGAGGATTGCTCTCCACTCGGCAGGATTTTCTAAAACTTAGGTGAGTACTGGACTGCAGCTAAGCCCCTGAGTGGGAGGTTTGCTCTTCACTCGGTAGGATTTTCTGAAACTTAGGCGAGTACAGGACTGCAGCTAAACCCACGAGTGGGAGGTTTGCTCTCCACTCGGTAGGATTTTAAAAGCTTTGTGGAGTATAGGACTGCAGCTAAGCCCCCCGAGTGGGAGGTTTGCTCTCCACTCGGTTGGATTTTTTGAAACTTAGGCGAGTATGGACTACAGCTAAGCCCCCGAGTGGGAGGTTTGCTCCCCACTCGGTAGGATTTTCTGAAACTTAGGCGAGTACTGGACTGCAGCTAAACCCCGAGTGGGAGGTTTGCTCTCCACTCGGTAGGATTTTAAACACTTAGGCGAGTACAGGACTGCAGCTAAGCCCCTGAGTGGGAGGTTTGCTCTCCACTCGGTAGGATTTTAAACACTTACGCGAGTACTGGACTGCGACTAAGCCCCCGAGCGGGAGGTTTGCTCTCCACTCGGTAGGATTTTCTGAAACTTAGGCGAGTACAGGACTGCAGCTAAGCCCACGAGTTGAAGGTTTGCTCTCCACTCGGTAGGATTTTCTGAAACTTAGGCGAGTACTGGACTGCAGCTAAGCCCCCGAGTGGGAGGTTTGCTCTCCACTTGGTAGGATTTTCTGAAAATTAGGCGAGTACAGGACTGCAGCTAAGCCCCCGAGTTGAAGGTTTGCTCTCCACTCGGTAGGTTTTTCTGACACTTAGGCGAGTACTGGACTGCAGCTAAGCCCCCGAGTTGAAGGTTTGCTCTCCACTCGGTAGGTTTTTCTGACACTTAGGCGAGTACTGGACTGCAGCTAAGCCCCCGAGTGAGAGGTTTGCTCCCCACTCGGTAGGATTTTCTGAAACTTAGGTGAGTACTGGACTGCCGCTAAGCCCCCGAGTGGGAGGTTTGCTCTCCCACTCGGTAGGATTTTCTGAAACTTAGGCGAGTACTGGACTGCAGCTAAGCCACCGAGTGGGAGGTTTGCTCTCCACTCGGTAGGATTTTCTGAAACTTAGGCGAGTACTGGACTGCAGCTAAGCCCCCGAGTGGGAGGATTGCTCTCCATTCGGTAGGATTTTCTGAAACTTAGGCGAGTACTGGACTACAGGTAAGCCCCCGAGTGGGAGGTTTGCTCTTCACTCGGTAGGATTTTCTGAAACTTAGGCGAGTACTAGACTGCAGCTAAGCCCCCGAGTGGGAGGTTTGCTCTCCACTCGGTAGGATTTTCTGAAACTTAGGCGAGTACAGGACTGCAGCTAAGCCCCCGAGTTGAAGGTTTGCTCTCCACTCGGTAGGATTTTCTAAAACTTAGGCGAGTACTGGACTGCAGCTAAGCCCCCGAGTGGGAGGTTTGCTCCCCACTCGGTAGGATTTTCTGAAACTTAGGCGAGTACTGGACTGCCGCTAAGCCCCTGAGTTGGAGGTTTGCTCTCCCACTCGGTAGGATTTTCTGAAACTTAGGCGAGTACTGGACTGCAGCTAAGCCCCCGAGTGGGAGGTTTGCTCTCCACTCGGTAGGATTTTCTGAAACTTAGGCGAGTACTGGACTGCAGCTAAGCCCCCGAGTGGGAGGTTTGCTCTCCACTTGGTAGGATTTTCTGAAAATTAGGCGAGTACAGGACTGCAGCTAAGCCCCCGAGTTGAAGGTTTGCTCTCCACTCGGTAGGTTTTTCTGACACTTAGGCGAGTACTGGACTGCAGCTAAGCCCCCGAGTTGAAGGTTTGCTCTCCACTCGGTAGGTTTTTCTGACACTTAGGCGAGTACTGGACTGCAGCTAAGCCCCCGAGTGAGAGGTTTGCTCCCCACTCGGTAGGATTTTCTGAAACTTAGGTGAGTACTGGACTGCCGCTAAGCCCCCGAGTGGGAGGTTTGCTCTCCCACTCGGTAGGATTTTCTGAAACTTAGGCGAGTACTGGACTGCAGCTAAGCCACCGAGTGGGAGGTTTGCTCTCCACTCGGTAGGATTTTCTGAAACTTAGGCGAGTACTGGACTGCAGCTAAGCCCCCGAGTGGGAGGATTGCTCTCCATTCGGTAGGATTTTCTGAAACTTAGGCGAGTACTGGACTACAGGTAAGCCCCCGAGTGGGAGGTTTGCTCTTCACTCGGTAGGATTTTCTGAAACTTAGGCGAGTACTAGACTGCAGCTAAGCCCCCGAGTGGGAGGTTTGCTCTCCACTCGGTAGGATTTTCTGAAACTTAGGCGAGTACAGGACTGCAGCTAAGCCCCCGAGTTGAAGGTTTGCTCTCCACTCGGTAGGATTTTCTAAAACTTAGGCGAGTACTGGACTGCAGCTAAGCCCCCGAGTGGGAGGTTTGCTCCCCACTCGGTAGGATTTTCTGAAACTTAGGCGAGTACTGGACTGCCGCTAAGCCCCTGAGTTGGAGGTTTGCTCTCCCACTCGGTAGGATTTTCTGAAACTTAGGCGAGTACTGGACTGCAGCTAAGGCCCCGAGTGGGAGGTTTGCTCTCCACTCGGTAGGATTTTCTGAAACATAGGCGAGTACTGGATTGCAGCTAAGCCTCCGAGTGGGAGCTTTGCTCCCCACTCGGTAGGATTTTCTGAAACTTAGGCGAGTACTGGACTGCAGCTAAGCCCCCGAGTGGGAGGTTTGCTCTCCACTCGGTAGGATTTTCTGAAACTCAGGCGGGTACTGGACTGCAGCTAAGCCCCCGAGTGGGAGGATTGCTCTCCACTCGGTAGGATTTTCTGAAACTTAGGCGAGTACTGGACTGCAGCTAAGCCCCCGAGTGGGAGATTTGCTCTTCACTCGGTAGGAATTTCTAAAACTTAGGCGAGTACTGGACTGCAGCTAAGCCACCGAGTGGGAGGTTCGCTCTCCACTCGGTAGGATTTTATGAAACTTAGGCGAGTATAGGACTGCAGCTAAGCCCCCGAGTGGGAGGTTTGCTCTCCACTCGGTAGGATTTTAAAAGCTTTGTGTAGTATAGGACTACATCTAAGCCCCCTGAGTGGGAGGTTTGCTCTCCACTCGGTAGGATTTTCTGAAACTTAGGCGAGTATGGACTGCAGCTAAGCCCCCGAGTGGGAGGTTTGCTCTCCACTCGGTAGGATTAAACACTTAGGCGAGTACAGGACTGCAGCTAAGCCCCCGAGTGGGAGGTTTGCTCTCCACTCGGTAGGATTTCAAACACTTAGGCGAGTACTGGACTGCGGCTAAGCCCCCGAGCGGGAGGTTTGCTCTCCACTTGGTAGGATTTTCTGAAACTTAGGCGAGTACTGGACTGCAGCTAAGCCCCCGAGTGGGAGGTTTGCTCTCCACTTGGTAGGATTTTCTGAAACTTAGGCGAGTACTGGACTGCAGCTAAGCCCCCGAGTGGGAGATTTGCTCTCCACTCAGTAGGATTTTCTGAAACTTAGGCGAGTACTGGATTGCAGCTAAGCCCCCGAGTGGGAGGTTTGCTCCCCACTCGGTAGGATTTTCTGAAACTTAGGCGAGTACTGGACTGCAGCTAAGCCCCCGAGTGGGAGGTTTTCTCTCCACTCGGTAGGATTTTCTGAAACTTAGGCGAGTACTGGACTGCAGCTAAGCCCCCGAGAGGGAGGATTGCTCTCCATTCGGTAGGATTTTCTGGAACTTAGGGGAGTACTGGACTACTGCTAAGCCCCCGAGTGGGAGGTTTGCTCTTCACTCGGTAGGATTTTCTGAAACTTAGGCGAGTACAGGACTGCAGCTAAGCCCCCGAGTGGGAGGTTTGCTCTCCACTCGGTAGGATTTTCTGAAACTTAGGCGAGTACTGGACTGCAGCTAAGCCCCCGAGTGGGAGATTTGCTCTCCACTCGGTAGGATTTTTGGAAACTTAGGCGAGTACTGGATTGCAGCTAAGCCCCCGAGTGGGAGGTTTGCTCCCCACTCGGTAGGATTTTCTGAAACTTAGGCGAGTACTGGACTGCAGCTAAGCCCCCGAGTGGGAGGTTTGCTCTCCACTCGCTAGGATTTTCTGAAACTTAGGCGAGTACAGGACTGCAGCTAAGCCCCAGAGTGGGAGGTTTGCTCTCCACTCGGTAGGATTTTCCGAAAGTTAGGCGAGTACTGGACTGCAGTTAAGTCCCCGAGTGGGAGGTTTGCTCTCCACTCGGTACAATTTTCTGAAACTTAGGCGAGTACTCGACTGCAGCCAAGCCCCCGAGTGGGAGGATTGCTCTCCATTCGGTAGGATTTTCTGAAACTTAGGCGAGTACTGGACTGCAGGTAAGCCCCTGAGTGGGAGGTTTGCTCTTCACTCGGTAGGATTTTCTGAAACTTAGGCGAGTACTAGACTGCAGCTAAGCACCCGAGTGGGAGGTTTGCTCCCCACTCGATAGGATTTTCTGAAACTTAGGCGAGTACTGGACTGCCGCTAAGCCCCTGAGTTGGAGGTTTGCTCTCCCACTCGGTATTATTTTCTGAAACTTAGGCGAGTACTGGACTGCATCTAAGCCACCGAGTGGGAGGTTTGCTCTCCACTCGGTAGGATTTTCTGAAACTTAGGCGAGTACTGTACTGCAGCTAAGCCCCCGAGTGGGAGGTTTGCTCTCCACTCGGTAGGATTTTCTGAAACTTAGGCTAGTACTGGACTGCAGCTAAGCCCCTGAGTGGGAGGTTTGCTCTCCACTCGGTAGGATTTTCTGAAACTTAGGCGAGTACTGGACTACAGTTAAGCCCCCGAGTGGGAGGTTTGCTCTCCACTCGGTAGGATTTTCTGAAACTTAGGCGAGTACTGGACTGCAGCTAAGCCCCTGAGTGGGAGGTTTGCTCTTCACTCGGTAGGATTTTATGAAACTTAGGTGAGTATTGGACTGCAGCTAAGCCCCCCCGTTGGAGGTTTGCTCTCCACTCGGTAGGATTTTAAACACTTAGGCGAGTACTGGACTGCAGCTAAGCCCCCGAGTGGGAGGTTTGCTTTCCACTCGGTAGGATTTTAAACACTTAGGCAAGTACTGGACTGCAGCTAAGCCCCCGAGTGGGAGGTTTGCTCTCCACTCGGTAGGATTTTAAACACTTAGGCGAGTACAGGACTGCAGCTAAGCCCCCGAGTGGGAGGTTTTCTCTCCACTCGGTAGGATTTTCTGAAACTTAGGCGAGTACTGGACTGCAGCAAAGCCCCCGAGTGGGAGGTTTGCTCTCCACTCGGTAGAATTTTAAACACTTAGGGTAGTACAGGACGGCAGCAAAGCCCCCGAGTGGGAGGTTTGCTCTTCACTCGGTAGGATTTTAAACACTTAGGCGAGTACTGGACTGCGGCTAAGCCCCCGAGTGGGAGGTTTGTTCTCCACTCGGTAGGATTTTCTGAAACTTAGGCGAGTACTGGACTGCAGCTAAGCCCCCGAGTGGGAGGTTTGCTCTCCACTCCGTACGATTTTCTGAAACTTAGGCGAGTACTGGATTGCAGCTAAGCCCCCGAGTGGGAGGTTTGCTCCCCACTCGGTAGGATTTTCTGAAACTTGGGCGAGTACTGGACTGCAGCTAAGCCCCCGAGTGGGAGGTTTGCTCTCCACTCGGTAGGATTTTCTGAAACTTAGGCGAGTATTGGACTGCAGCTAAGCCCCCGAGTGGGAGGATTTCTCTCCACTCGGTAGGATTTTCTAAAACTTAGGCGAGTACTGGACTGTAGCTAAGCCCCCGAGTGGGAGGTTTTCTCTCCACTCGGTAGGATTTTCTGAAACTTAGGCGAGTACTGGACTGCAGCTAAGCCCCCGAGTGGGAGGATTGCTCTCCATTCGGTAGGATTTTCTGGAACTTAGGGGAGTACTGGACTACAGCTAAGCCCCCGAGTGGGAGGTTTGCTCTTCACTCGGTAGGATTTTCTAAAACTTAGGCGAGTACAGGACTGCAGCTAAGCCCCCGAGTGGGAGGTTTGCTCTCCACTCGGTAGGATTTTCTGAAACTTAGGCGAGTACTGGACTGCAGCTAAGCCCCCGAGTGGGAGATTTGCTCTCCACTCGGTAGGATTTTTGGAAACTTAGGCGAGTACTGGATTGCAGCTAAGCCCCCGAGTGGGAGGTTTGCTCCCCACTCGGTAGGATTTTCTGAAACTTAGGCGAGTACTGGACTGCAGCTAAGCCCCCGAGTGGGAGGTTTGCTCTCCACTCGCTAGGATTTTCTGAAACTTAGGCGAGTACTGGACTGCAGCTAAGCCCCCGAGTGGGAGGATTGCTCTCCACTCGGCAGGATTTTCTAAAACTTAGGTGAGTACTGGACTGCATCTAAGCCGCCGAGTGGGAGGTTTGCTCTTCACTCGGTCGGATTTTCTGAAACTTAGGCGAGTACAGGACTGCAGCTAAGCCCCCGAGTGGGAGGTTTGCTCTGCACTCGGTAGGATTTTCTGAAACTTAGGCGAGTACTAGACTGCAGCTAATCCCACGAGTGGGAGGTTTGCTCTCCACTCGGTAGGATTTTATGAAACTTAGGCCAGTACTGGACTACAGCTAAGCCCCCGAGTGGGAGGTTTTCTCTCCACTCTGTAGGATTTTAAACACTGAGGCGAGTACAGGACTGCAGCTAAGCCCCAGAGTGGGAGGTTCGCTCTCCACTCGGTAGGTTTTTCCGAAAGTTAGGCGAGTACTGGACTGCAGTTAAGTCCCCGAGTGGGAGGTTTGCTCTCCACTCGGTACAATTTTCTGAAACTTAGGCGAGTACTCGACTGCAGCCAAGCCCCCGAGTGGGAGGATTGCTCTCCATTCGGTAGGATTTTCTGAAACTTAGGCGAGTACTGGACTGCAGGTAAGCCCCTGAGTGGGAAGTTTGCTCTTCACTCGGTAGGATTTTCTGAAACTTAGGCGAGTACTAGACTGCAGCTAAGCACCCGAGTGGGAGGTTTGCTCTCCACTCGGTAGGATTTTCTGAAACTTAGGCGAGTACAAGACTGCAGCTAAGCCCCCGAGTTGAAGGTTTGCTCTCCACTCGGTAGGATTTTCTGAAACTTAGGCGAGTACTGGACTGCAGCTAAGCCCCCGAGTGGGAGGTTTGCTCCCCACTCGATAGGATTTTCTGAAACTTAGGCGAGTACTGGACTGCCGCTAAGCCCCTGAGTTGGAGGTTCTCTCTCCCACTCGGTAGGATTTTCTGAAACTTAGGCGAGTACTGGACTGCATCTAAGCCACCGAGTGGGAGGTTTGCTCTCCACTCGGTAGGATTTTCTGAAACTTAGGCGAGTACTGGACTGCAGCTAAGCCCCCGAGTGGGAGGTTTGCTCTCCACTCGGTAGGATTTTCTGAAACTTAGGCGAGTACTGGACTGCAGCTAAGCCCTTGAGTGGGAGGTTTGCTCTCCACTCGGTAGGATTTTCTGAAACTTAGGCGAGTACTGGACTACAGTTAAGCCCCCGAGTGGGAGGTTTGCTCTCCACTCGGTAGGATTTTCTGAAACTTAGGCGAGTACTGGACTGCAGCTAAGCCCCTGAGTGGGAGGTTTGCTCTTCACTCGGTAGGATTTTATGAAACTTAGGTGAGTATTGGACTGCAGCTAAGCCCCCCCGTGGGAGGTTTGCTCTCCACTCGATAGGATTTTAAACACTTAGGCGAGTACTGGACTGCAGCTAAGCCCCCGAGTGGGAGGTTTGCTTTCCACTCGGTAGGATTTTAAACACTTAGGCAAGTACTGGACTGCAGCTAAGCCCCCGAGTGGGAGGTTTCCTCTCCACTTGGTAGGATTTTAAACACTTAGGCGAGTACAGGACTGCAGCTAAGCCCCCGAGTGGGAGGTTTTCTCTCCACTCGGTAGGATTTTCTGAAACTTAGGCGAGTACTAGACTGCAGCAAAGCCCCCGAGTGGGAGGTTTGCTCTCCACTCGGTAGAATTTTAAACACTTAGGGTAGTACAGGACGGCAGCAAAGCCCCCGAGTGGGAGGTTTGCTCTTCACTCGGTAGGATTTTAAACACTTAGGCGAGTACTGGACTGCGGCTAAGCCCCCGAGTGGGAGGTTTGTTCTCCACTCGGTAGGATTTTCTGAAACTTAGGCGAGTACTGGACTGCAGCTAAGCCCCCGAGTGGGAGGTTTGCTCTCCACTCCGTAGGATTTTCTGAAACTTAGGCGAGTACTGGATTGCAGCTAAGCCCCCGAGTGGGAGGTTTGCTCCCCACTCGGTAGGATTTTCTGAAACTTAGGCGAGTACTGGACTGCAGCTAAGCCCCCGAGTGGGAGGTTTGCTCTCCACTCGGTAGGATTTTCTGAAACTTAGGCGAGTATTGGACTGCAGCTAAGCCCCCGAGTGGGAGGATTTCTCTCCACTCGGTAGGATTTTCTAAAACTTAGGCGAGTACTGGACTGCAGCTAAGCCCCCGAGTGGGAGGTTTTCTCTCCACTCGGTAGGATTTTCTGAAACATAGGCGAGTACTGGACTGCAGCTAAGCCCCCGAGTGGGAGGATTGCTCTCCATTCGGTAGGATTTTCTGGAACTTAGGGGAGTACTGGACTACAGCTAAGCCCCCGAGTGGGAGGTTTGCTCTTCACTCGGTAGGATTTTCTGAAACTTAGGCGAGTACAGGACTGCAGCTAAGCCCCCGAGTGGGAGGTTTGCTCTCCACTCGGTAGGATTTTCTGAAACTTAGGCGAGTACTGGACTGCAGCTAAGCCCCCGAGTGGGAGATTTGCTCTCCACTCGGTAGGATTTTTGGAAACTTAGGCGAGTACTGGATTGCAGCTAAGCCCCCGAGTGGGAGGTTTGCTCCCCACTCGGTAGGATTTTCTGAAACTTAGGCGAGTACTGGACTGCAGCTAAGCCCCCGAGTGGGAGGTTTGCTCTCCACTCGCTAGGATTTTCTGAAACTTAGGCGAGTACTGGACTGCAGCTAAGCCCCCGAGTGGGAGGATTGCTCTCCACTCGGCAGGATTTTCTAAAACTTAGGTGAGTACTGGACTGCATCTACGCCGCCGAGTGGGAGGTTTGCTCTTCACTCGGTCGGATTTTCTGAAACTTAGGCGAGTACAGGACTGCAGCTAAGCCCCCGAGTGGGAGGTTTGCTCTGCACTCGGTAGGATTTTCTGAAACTTAGGCGAGTACTGGACTGCAGCTAATCCCCCGAGTGGGAGGTTTGCTCTCCACTCGGTAGGATTTTATGAAACTTAGGCCAGTACTGGACTACAGCTAAGCCCCCGAGTGGGAGGTTTTCTCTCCACTCTGTAGGATTTTAAACACTTAGGCGAGTACAGGACTGCAGCTAAGCCCCAGAGTGGGAGGTTTGCTCTCCACTCGGTAGGATTTTCCGAATGTTAGGCGAGTACTGGACTGCAGTTAAGTCCCCGAGTGGGAGGTTTGCTCTCCACTCGGTACAATTTTCTGAAACTTAGGCGAGTACTCGACTGCAGCCAAGCCCCCGAGTGGGAGGATTGCTCTCCATTCGGTAGGATTTTCTGAAACTTAGGCGAGTACTGGACTGCAGGTAAGCCCCTGAGTGGGAGGTTTGCTCTTCACTCGGTAGGATTTTCTGAAACTTAGGCGAGTACTAGACTGCAGCTAAGCACCCGAGTGGGAGGTTTGCTCTCCACTCGGTAGGATTTTCTGAAACTTAGGCGAGTACAAGACTGCAGCTAAGCCCCCGAGTTGAAGGTTTGCTCTCCACTCGGTAGGATTTTCTGAAACTTAGGCGAGTACTGGACTGCAGCTAAGCCCCCGAGTGGGAGGTTTGCTCCCCACTCGATAGGATTTTCTGAAACTTAGGCGAGTACTGGACTGCCGCTAAGCCCCTGAGTTGGAGGTTTGCTCTCCCACTCGGTAGGATTTTCTGAAACTTAGGCGAGTATTGGACTGCATCTAAGCCACCGAGTGGGAGGTTTGCTCTCCACTCGGTAGGATTTTCTGAAACTTAGGTGAGTACTGGACTGCAGCTAAGCCCCCGAGTGGGAGGTTTGCTCTCCACTCGGTAGGATTTTCTGAAACTTAGGCGAGTACTGGACTGCAGCTAAGCCCCCGAGTGGGAGATTTGCTCTCCACTCGGTAGGATTTTTGGAAACTTAGGCGAGTACTGGATTGCAGCTAAGCCCCCGAGTGGGAGGTTTGCTCCCCACTCGGTAGGATTTTCTGAAACTTAGGCGAGTACTGGACTGCAGCTAAGCCCCCGAGTGCGAGGTTTGCTCTCCACTCGCTAGGATTTTCTGAAACTTAGGCGAGTACTGGACTGCAGCTAAGCCCCCGAGTGGGAGGATTGCTCTCCACTCGGCAGGATTTTCTAAAACTTAGGTGAGTACTGGACTGCATCTAAGCCGCCGAGTGGGAGGTTTGCTCTTCACTCGGTCGGATTTTCTGAAACTTAGGCGAGTACAGGACTGCAGCTAAGCCCCCGAGTGGGAGGATTGCTCTGCACTCGGTAGGATTTTCTGAAACTTAGGCGAGTACTGGACTGCAGCTAATCCCCCGAGTGGGAGGTTTGCTCTCCACTCGGTAGGACTTTATGAAACTTAGGCCAGTACTGGACTACAGCTAAGCCCCCGAGTGGGAGGTTTTCTCTCCACTCTGTAGGATTTTAAACACTTAGGCGAGTACAGGACTTCAGCTAAGCCCCAGAGTGGGAGGTTTGCTCTCCACTCGGTAGGATTTTCCGAAAGTTAGGCGAGTACTGGACTGCAGTTAAGTCCCCGAGTGGGAGGTTTGCTCTCCACTCGGTACAATTTTCTGAAACTTAGGCGAGTACTCGACTGCAGCCAAGCCCCCGAGTGGGAGGATTGCTCTCCATTCGGTAGGATTTTCTAAAACTTAGGCGAGTACTGGACTGCAGGTAAGCCCCTGAGTGGGAGGTTTGCTCTTCACTCGGTAGGATTTTCTGAAACTTAGGCGAGTACTAGACTGCAGCTAAGCACCCGAGTGGGAGGTTTGCTCTCCACTCGGTAGGATTTTCTGAAACTTAGGCGAGTACAAGACTGCAGCTAAGCCCCCGAGTTGAAGGTTTGCTCTCCACTTGGTAGGATTTTCTGAAACTTAGGCGAGTACTGGACTGCAGCTAAGCCCCCGAGTGGGAGGTTTGCTCCCCACTCGATAGGATTTTCTGAAACTTAGGCGAGTACTGGACTGCCGCTAAGCCCCTGAGTTGGAGGTTTGCTCTCCCACTCGGTAGGATTTTCTGAAACTTAGGCGAGTATTGGACTTCATCGAAGCCACCGAGTGGGAGGTTTGCTCTCCACTCGGTAGGATTTTCTGAAACTTAGGCGAGTACTGGACTGCAGCTAAGCCCCCGAGTGGGAGGTTTGCTCTCCACTCGGTAGGATTTTCTGAAACTTAGGCGAGTACTGGACTGCAGCTAAGCCCCTGAGTGGGAGGTTTGCTCTCCACTCGGTAGGATTTTCTGAAACTTAGGCGAGTACTGGACTCCAGTTAAGCCCCCGAGTGGGAGGTTTGCTCTCCACTCGGTAGGATTTTCTGAAACTTAGGCGAGTACTGGACTGCAGCTAAGCCCCTGAGTGGGAGGTTTGCTCTCCACTCGGTAGGATTTTATGAAACTTAGGTGAGTATTGGACTGCAGCTAAGCCCCCCCGTGGGAGGTTTGCTCTCCACTCGGTAGGATTTTAAACACTTAGGCGAGTACTGGACTGCAGCTAAGCCCCCGAGTGGGAGGTTTGCTTTCCACTCGGTAGGATTTTAAACACTTAGGCAAGTACTGGACTGCAGCTAAGCCCCCGAGTGGGAGGTTTGCTCTCCACTCGGTAGGATTTTAAACACTTAGGCGAGTACAGGACTGCAGCTAAGCCCCCGAGTGGGAGGTTTTCTCTCCACTCGGTAGGATTTTCGGAAACTTAGGCGAGTACTGGACTGCAGCAAAGCCCCCGAGTGGGAGGTTTGCTCTCCACTCGGTAGAATTTTAAACACTTAGGGTAGTACATGACGGCAGCAAAGCCCCCGAGTGGGAGGTTTGCTCTTCACTCGGTAGGATTTTAAACACTTAGGCGAGTACTGGACTGCGGCTAAGCCCCCGAGTGGGAGGTTTGTTCTCCACTCGGTAGGATTTTCTGAAACTTAGGCGAGTACTGGACTGCAGCTAAGCCCCCGAGTGGGAGGTTTGCTCTCCACTCCGTAGGATTTTCTGAAACTTAGGCGAGTACTGGATTGCAGCTAAGCCCCCGAGTGGGAGGTTTGCTCCCCACTCGGTAGGATTTTCTGAAACTTAGGCGAGTACTGGACTGCAGCTAAGCCCCCGAGTGGGAGGTTTGCTCTCCACTCGGTAGGATTTTCTGAAACTTAGGCGAGTATTGGACTGCAGCTAAGCCCCCGAGTGGGAGGATTTCTCTCCACTCGGTAGGATTTTCTAAAACTTAGGTGAGTACTGGACTGCAGCTAAGCCCCCGAGTGGGAGGTTTGCTCTTCACTCGGTAGGATTTTCTGAAACTTAGGCGAGTACAGGACTGCAGCTAAACCCCCGAGTGGGAGGTTTGCTCTCCACTCGGTAGGATTTTAAAAGCTTTGTGGAGTATAGGACTGCAGCTAAGCCCCCCGAGTGGGAGGTTTGCTCTGCACTCGGTTGGATTTTCTGAAACTTAGGCGAGTATGGACTACAGCTAAGCCCCCGAGTGGGAGGTTTGCTCCCCACTCGGTAGGATTTTCTGAAACTTAGGCGAGTACTGGACTGCAGCTAAACCCCGAGTGGGAGGTTTGCTCTCCACTCGGTAGGATTTTAAACACTTAGGCGAGTACAGGACTGCAGCTAAGCCCCTGAGTGGGAGGTTTGCTCTTCACTCGGTAGGATTTTAAACACTTACGCGAGTACTGGACTGCGGCTAAGCCCCCGAGCGGGAGGTTTGCTCTCCACTCGGTAGGATTTTCTGAAACTTAGGCGAGTACAGGACTGCAGCTAAGCCCACGAGTTGAAGGTTTGCTCTCCACTCGGTAGGATTTTCTGAAACTTAGGCGAGTACTGGACTGCATATAAGCCCCCGAGTGGGAGGTTTGCTCTCCACTCGGTAGGATTTTCTGAAACTTAGGCGAGTACTGGACTGCAGCTAAGCCCCCGAGTGGGAGGTTTGCTCTCCACTTGGTAGGATTTTCTGAAAATTAGGCGAGTACAGGACTGCAGCTAAGCCCCCGAGTTGAAGGTTTGCTCTCCACTCGGTAGGTTTTTCTGACACTTAGGCGAGTACTGGACTGCAGCTAAGCCCCCGAGTGAGAGGTTTGCTCCCCACTCGGTAGGATTTTCTGAAACTTAGGTGAGTACTGGACTGCCGCTAAGCCCCCGAGTGGGAGGTTTGCTCTCCGACTCGGTAGGATTTTCTGAAACTTAGGCGAGTACTGGACTGCAGCTAAGCCACCGAGTGGGAGGTTTGCTCTCCACTCGGTAGGATTTTCTGAAACTTAGGCGAGTACTGGACTGCAGCTAAGCCCCCGAGTGGGAGGATTGCTCTCCATTCGGTAGGATTTTCTGAAACTTAGGCGAGTACTGGACTACAGGTAAGCCCCCGAGTGGGAGGTTTGCTCTTCACTCGGTAGGATTTTCTGAAACTTAGGCGAGTACTAGACTGCAGCTAAGCCCCCGAGTGGGAGGTTTGCTCTCCACTCGGTAGGATTTTCTGAAACTTAGGCGAGTACAGGACTGCAGCTAAGCCCCCGAGTTGAAGGTTTGCTCTCCACTCGGTAGGATTTTCTGAAACTTAGGCGAGTACTGGACTGCAGCTAAGCCCCCGAGTGGGAGGTTTGCTCCCCACTCGGTAGGATTTTCTGAAACTTAGGCGAGTATTGGACTGCCGCTAAGCCCCTGAGTTGGAGGTTTGCTCTCCCACTCGGTAGGATTTTCTGAAACTTAGGCGAGTACTGGACTGCAGCTAAGCCACCGAGTGGGAGGTTTGTTCTCCACTCGGTAGGATTTTCTGAAACTTAGGCGAGTACTGGACTGCAGCTAAGCCCCCGAGTGGGAGGTTTTCTCTCCACTCCGTAGGATTTTCTGAAACTTAGGCGAGTACTGGATTGCAGCTAAGCCCCCGAGTGGGAGGTTTGCTCCCCACTCGGTAGGATTTTCTGAAACTTAGGCGAGTACTGGACTGCAGCTAAGCCCCCGAGTGGGAGGTTTGCTCTCCACTCGGTAGGATTTTCTGAAACTTAGGCGAGTATTGGACTGCAGCTAAGCCCCCGAGTGGGAGGATTTCTCTCCACTCGGTAGGATTTTCTAAAACTTAGGTGAGTACTGGACTGCAGCTAAGCCCCCGAGTGGGAGGTTTGCTCTTCACTCGGTAGGATTTTCTGAAACTTAGGCGAGTACAGGACTGCAGCTAAACCCCCGAGTGAGAGGTTTGCTCTCCACTCGGTAGGATTTTAAAAGCTTTGTGGAGTATAGGACTGCAGCTAAGCCCCCCGAGTGGGAGGTTTGCTCTCCACTCGGTTGGATTTTCTGAAACTTAGGCGAGTATGGACTACAGCTAAGCCCCCGAGTGGGAGGTTTGCTCCCCACTCGGTAGGATTTTCTGAAACTTAGGCGAGTACTGGACTGCAGCTAAACCCCGAGTGGGAGGTTTGCTCTCCACTCGGTAGGATTTTAAACACTTAGGCGAGTACAGGACTGCAGCTAAGCCCCTGAGTGGGAGGTTTGCTCTTCACTCGGTAGGATTTTAAACACTTACGCGAGTACTGGACTGCGGCTAAGCCCCCGAGCGGGAGGTTTGCTCTCCACTCGGTAGGATTTTCTGAAACTTAGGCGAGTACAGGACTGCAGCTAAGCCCACGAGTTGAAGGTTTGCTCTCCACTCGGTAGGATTTTCTGAAACTTAGGCGAGTACTGGACTGCATATAAGCCCCCGAGTGGGAGGTTTGCTCTCCACTCGGTAGGATTTTCTGAAACTTAGGCGAGTACTGGACTGCAGCTAAGCCACCGAGTGGGAGGTTTGCTCTCCACTCGGTAGGATTTTCTGAAACTTAGGCGAGTACTGGACTGCAGCTAAGCCCCCGAGTTGAAGGTTTGCTCTCCACTCGGTAGGTTTTTCTGACACTTAGGCGAGTACTGGACTGCAGCTAAGCCCCCGAGTGAGAGGTTTGCTCCCCACTCGGTAGGATTTTCTGAAACTTAGGTGAGTACTGGACTGCCGCTAAGCCCCCGAGTGGGAGGTTTGCTCTCCCACTCGGTAGGATTTTCTGAAACTTAGGCGAGTACTGGACTGCAGCTAAGCCACCGAGTGGGAGGTTTGCTCTCCACTCGGTAGGATTTTCTGAAACTTAGGCGAGTACTGGACTGCAGCTAAGCCCCCGAGTGGGAGGATTGCTCTCCATTCGGTAGGATTTTCTGAAACTTAGGCGAGTACTGGACTACAGGTAAGCCCCCGAGTGGGAGGTTTGCTCTTCACTCGGTAGGATTTTCTGAAACTTAGGCGAGTACTAGACTGCAGCTAAGCCCCCGAGTGGGAGGTTTGCTCTCCACTCGGTAGGATTTTCTGAAACTTAGGCGAGTACAGGACTGCAGCTAAGCCCCCGAGTTGAAGGTTTGCTCTCCACTCGGTAGGATTTTCTGAAACTTAGGCGAGTACTGGACTGCAGCTAAGCCCCCGAGTGGGAGGTTTGCTCCCCACTCGGTAGGATTTTCTGAAACTTAGGCGAGTACTGGACTGCCGCTAAGCCCCTGAGTTGGAGGTTTGCTCTCCCACTCGGTAGGATTTTCTGAAACTTAGGCGAGTACTGGACTGCAGCTAAGCCACCGAGTGGGAGGTTTGCTCTCCACTCGGTAGGATTTTCTGAAACTTAGGCGAGTACTGGACTGCAGCTAAGCCCCCGAGTGGGAGGTTTGCTCTCCACTCGGTAGGATTTTCTGAAACTTAGGCGAGTACTGGACTGCATCTAAGCCCCTGAGTGGGAGGTTTGCTCTCCACTCGGTAGGATTTTCTGAAACTTAGGCGAGTACTGGACTACAGTTAAGCCCCCGAGTGGGAGGTTTGCTCTCCACTCGGTAGGATTTTCTGAAACTTAGGCGAGTACTGGACTGCAGCTAAGCCCCTGAGTGGGAGGTTTGCTCTCCACTCGGTAGGATTTTATGAAACTTAGGTGAGTACTGAACTGCAGCTAAGCCCCCCCGTGGGAGGTTTGCTCTCCACTCGGTAGGATTTTAAACACTTAGGCGAGTACTGGACTACAGCTAAGCCCCCGAGTGGGAGGTTTGCTCTCCACTCGGTAGGATTTTAAACACTTAGGCGAGTACAGGACTGCAGCTAAGCCCCCGAGTGGGAGGTTTTCTCTCCACTTGGTAGGATTTTCTGAAACTTAGGCGAGTACTGGACTGCAGCAAAGCCCCCGAGTGGTAGGTTTGCTCTCCACACGGTAGAATTTTAAACACTTAGGTGAGTATAGGACGGCAGCAAAGCCCCCGAGTGGGAGGTTTGCTCTCCACTCGGTAGGATTTTAAACACTTAGGCGAGTACTGGACTGCGGCTAAGCCCCCGAGTGGGAGGTTCGTTCTCCACTCGGTAGGATTTTCTGAAACTTAGGCGAGTACTGGACTGCAGCTAAGCCCCCGAGTGGGAGGTTTTCTCTCCACTTGGTAGGATTTTCTGAAACTTAGGCGAGTACTGGACTGCAGCAAAGCCCCCGAGTGGTAGGTTTGCTCTCCACACGGTAGAATTTTAAACACTTAGGTGAGTACAGGACGGCAGCAAAGCCCCCGAGTGGGAGGTTTGCTCTCCACTCGGTAGGATTTTAAACACTTAGGCGAGTACTGGACTGCGGCTAAGCCCCCGAGTGGGAGGTTTGTTCTCCACTCGGTAGGATTTTCTGAAACTTAGGCGAGTACTGGACTGCAGCTAAGCCCCCGAGTGGGAGGTTTGCTCTCCACTCAGTAGGATTTTCTGAAACTTAGGCGAGTACTGGATTGCAGCTAAGCCCCCGAGTGGGAGGTTTGCTCCCCACTCGGTAGGATTTTCTGAAACTTAGGCGAGTACTGGACTGCAGCTAAGCCCCCGAGTGGGAGGTTTGCTCTCCACTCGGTAGGATTTTCAGAAACTTAGGCGAGTATTGGACTGCAGCTAAGCCCCCGAGTGGGAGGATTTCTCTCCACTCGGTAGGATTTTCGGAAACTTAGGTGAGTCCTGGACTGCAGCTAAGCCCCCGAGTGGGAGGTTTGCTCTTCACTCGGTAGGATTTTCTGAAACTTAGGCGAGTACAGGACTGCAGCTAAACCCCCGAGTGGGAGGTTTGCTCTCCACTCGGTAGGATATTCTGAAACTTAGGCGAGTATGGACTACAGCTAAGCCCCCGAGTGGGAGGTTTGCTCCCCACTCGGTAGGATTCTCTGAAACTTAGGCGAGTACTGGACTGCAGCTAAACCCCGAGTGGGAGGTTTGCTCTCCACTCGGTAGGATTTTAAACACTTAGGCGAGTACAGGACTGCAGCTAAGCCCCCGAGTGGGAGGTTTGTTCTCCACTCGGTAGGATTTTCTGAAACTTAGGCGAGTATGGACTACAGCTAAGCCCCCGAGTGGGAGGTTTGCTCCCCACTCGGTAGGATTCTCTGAAACTTAGGCGAGTACTGGACTGCAGCTAAACCCCGAGTGGGAGGTGTGCTCTCCACTCGGTAGGATTTTAAACACTTAGGCGAGTACAGGACTGCAGCTAAGCCCCCGAGTGGGAGGTTTGCTCTCCACTCGGTAGGATTTTAAACACTTACGCGAGTACTGGACTGCGGCTAAGCCCCCGAGCGGGAGGTTTGCTCTCCACTCGGTAGGATTTTCTGAAACTTAGGCGAGTACAGGACTGCAGCTAAGCCCCCGAGTTGAAGGTTTGCTCTCCACTCGGTAGGATTTTCTGAAACTTAGGTGAGTACTGGACTGCAGCTAAGCCCCCGAGTGGGAGGTTTGCTCTCCACTCGGTAGGATTTTCAGAAAATTAGGCGAGTACAAGACTGCAGCTAAGCCCCCGAGTTGAAGGTTTGCTCTCCACTCGGTAGGATTTTCTGACACTTAGGCGAGTACTGGACTGCAGCTAAGCCCCCGAGTGGGAGGTTTGCTCCCCACTCGGTAGGATATTCTGAAACTTAGGCGAGTATGGACTACAGCTAAGCCCCCGAGTGGGAGGTTTGCTCCCCACTCGGTAGGATTCTCTGAAACTTAGGCGAGTACTGGACTGCAGCTAAACCCCGAGTGGGAGGTTTGCTCTCCACTCGGTAGGATTTTAAACACTTAGGCGAGTACAGGACTGCAGCTAAGCCCCCGAGTGGGAGGTTTGCTCTCCACTCGGTAGGATTTTAAACACTTACGCGAGTACTGGACTGCGGCTAAGCCCCCGAGCGGGAGGTTTGCTCTCCACTCGGTAGGATTTTCTGAAACTTAGGCGAGTACAGGACTGCAGCTAAGCCCCCGAGTTGAAGGTTTGCTCTCCACTCGGTAGGATTTTCTGAAACTTAGGTGAGTACTGGACTGCAGCTAAGCCCCCGAGTGGGAGGTTTGCTCTCCACTCGGTAGGATTTTTAGAAAATTAGGCGAGTACAGGACTGCAGCTAAGCCCCCGAGTTGAAGGTTTGCTCTCCACTCGGTAGGATTTTCTGACACTTAGGCGAGTACTGGACTGCAGCTAAGCCCCCGAGTGGGAGGTTTGCTCCCCACTCGGTAGGATATTCTGAAACTTAGGTGAGTACTGGACTGCCTCTAAGCCCCCAAGTGGGAGGTTTGCTCTCCCACTCGGTAGGATTTTTTGAAACATAGGCGAGTACTGGACTGCAGCTAAGCCACCGAGTGGGAGGTTTGCTCTCCACTCGGTAGGATTTTCTGAAACTTAGGCGAGTACTGGACTTAAGCTAAGCCCCCGAGTGGGAGGTTTGTTGTCCACTAGGTAGGATTTTCAGAAACTTAGGCGAGTACTGGACTGCAGCTAGGCCCCCGAGTGGGAGGTTTGCTCTCCACTCGGTAGGATTTTCTGAAACTTAGGCGAGTACTGGACTGCAGCTAAGCCCCCGAGTGGGAGGTTTGCTCTCCACTCAGTAGGATTTTCTGAAACTTAGGCGAGTACTGGACTGCAGCTAAGCCCCTGAGTGGGAGAATTGCTCTCCACTCGGTAGGATTTTCTGAAACTTAGGCGAGTACCGGACTGCAGCTAAGCCACCGAGTGGGAGGTTTGCTCTCCACTCGGTAGGATTTTCTGAAACTTAGGCGAGTACTGGACTGCAGCTAAGACCCCGAGTGGGAGGTTTGCTCTCCACTCGGTAGGATTTTCTGAAACTTAGGCGAGTACTGGACTGCAGCTAAGCCCCTGAGTGGGAGGTTTGCTCTTCACTCAGTAGGATTTTCTGAAACTTAGGCGAGTACTGGACTACAGTTAAGCCCCCGAGTGGGAGGTTTGCTCTCCACTCGGTAGGATTTTCTGAAACTTAGGCGAGTATTGGACTGCAGCTAAGCCCCTGAGTGGGAGGTTTGCTCTCCACTCGGTAGGATTTTATGAAACTTAGGTGAGTACTGAACTGCAGCTAAGCCCCCCCGTGGGAGGTTTGCTCTCCACTCGGTAGGATTTTAAACACTTAGGCGAGTACTAGACTGCAGCTAAGCCCCCGAGTGGGAGGTTTGCTTTCCACTCGGTTGGATTTTAAACACTTAGGCAAGTACTGGACTGCAGCTAAGCCCCCTAGTGGGAGGTTTTCTCTCCACTCGGTAGGATTTTAAACACTTAGGCGAGTACAGGACTGCAGCTAAGCCCCCGAGTGGGAGGTTTTCTCTCCACTCGGTAGGATTTTCTGAAACTTAGGCGAGTACTGGACTGCAGCAAAGCCCCCGAGTGGTAGGTTTGCTCTCCACTCGGTAGAATTTTAAACACTTAGGTGAGTACAGGACGGCAGCAAAGCCCCCGAGTGGGAGGTTTGCTCTCCACTCGGTAGGATTTTAAACACTTAGGCGAGTACTGGACTGCGGCTAAGCCCCCGAGTGGGAGGTTTGTTCTCCACTCGGTAGGATTTTCTGAAACTTAGGCGAGTACTGGACTGCAGCTAAGCCCCCGAGTGGGAGGTTTGCTCTCCACTCAGTAGGATTTTCTGAAACTTAGGCGAGTACTGGATTGCAGCTAAGCCCCCGAGTGGGAGGTTTGCTCCCCACTCGGTAGGATTTTCTGAAACTTAGGTGAGTACTGGACTGCAGCTAAGCCCCCGAGTGGGAGGTTTGCTCTCCACTCGGTAGGATTTTCTGAAACTTAGGCGAGTATTGGACTGCAGCTAAGCCCCCGAGTGGGAGGATTTCTCTCCACTCGGTAGGATTTTCTGAAACTTAGGTGAGTACTGGACTGCAGCTAAGCCCCCGAGTGGGAGGTTTGCTCTTCACTCGGTAGGATTTTCTGAAACTTAGGCGAGTACATGACTGCAGCTAAACCCCCGAGTGGGAGGTTTGCTCTCCACTCGGTAGGATATTCTGAAACTTAGGCGAGTATGGACTACAGCTAAGCCCCCGAGTGGGAGGTTTGCTCCCCACTCGGTAGGATTTTCTGAAACTTAGGCGAGTACTGGACTGCAGCTAAACCCCGAGTGGGAGGTTTGCTCTCCACTCGGTAGGATTTTAAACAATTAGGCGAGTACAGGACTGCAGCTAAGCCCCTGAGTGGGAGGTTTGCTCTCCACTCGGTAGGATTTTAAACACTTACGCGAGTACTGGACTGCGGCTAAGCCCCCGAGCAGGAGGTTTGCTCTCCACTCGGTAGGATTTTCTGAAACTTAGGCGAGTACAGGACTGCAGCTAAGCCCCCGAGTTGAAGGTTTGCTCTCCACTCGGTAGGATTTTCTGAAACTTAGGCGAGTACTGGACTGCAGCTATGCCCCCGAGTGGGAGGTTTGCTCTCCACTCGGTAGGATTTTCTGAAAATTAGGCGAGTACAGGACTGCAGCTAAGCCCCCGAGTTGAAGGTTTGCTCTCCACTCGGTAGGATTTTCTGACACTTAGGCGAGTACTGGACTGCAGCTAAGCCCCCGAGTGGGAGGTTTGCTCCCCACTCGGTAGGATTTTCTAAAACTTAGGGGAGTACTGGACTGCCGCTAAGCCCCCGAGTGGGAGGTTTGCTCTCCCACTCGGTAGGATTTTCTGAAACTTAGGCGAGTACTGGACTGCAGCTAAGCCACCGAGTGGGAGGTTTGCTCTCCACTCGGTAGGATTTTCTGAAACTTAGGCGAGTACTGGACTGCAGCTAAGCCCCCGAGTGGGAGGTTTGCTCTCCACTAGGCAGGATTTTCTGAAACTTAGGCGAGTACTGGACTGCAGCTAAGCCCCCGAGTGGGAGGTTTGCTCTCCACTCGGTAGGATTTTCTGAAACTTAGGCGAGTACTGGACTGCAGCTAAGCCCCCGAGTGGGAGGTTTGCTCTCCACTCGGTAGGATTTTCTGAAACTTAGGCGAGTACTGGACTGCAGCTAAGCCCCTGAGTGGGAGGCTTGCTCTCCACTCGGTAGGATTTTATGAAACTTAGGTGAGTACTAGACTGCAGCTAAGCCCCCAAGTGGGAGATTTTCTCTCCACTCGGTAGGATTTTAAACACTTAGGCGAGTACATGACTGCAGCTAAGCCCCCGAGTGGGAGTTTTGCTCTCCACTCGGTAGGATTTTCTGAAACTTAGGCGAGTACTGGACTGCAGCTAAGCCCCCGAGTGGGAGGTTTGCTCTCCACTCGGTACGATTTTGTGAAACTTAGGCGAGTACTGGACTGCAGCTAAGCCCCTGAGTGGGAGGTTGACTCTCCACTCGGTAGGATTTTCTGAAACTTAGGCGAGTACTGGACTGCAGCTAAGCCCCCGAGTGGGAGGTTTTCTCTCCACTCGTTAGGATTTTAAACACTTAGGTGAGTACATGACTGCAGCTAAGCCCCCGAGTGGGAGGTTTGCTCTCCACTCGGTAGGATTTTCTGAAACATAGGCGAGTACTGGATTGCAGCTAAGCCCCCGAGTGGGAGCTTTGCTCCCCACTCGGTAGGATTTTCTGAAACTTAGGCGAGTACTGGACTCAGCTAAGCCCCCGAGTGGGAGGATTGCTCTCCACTCGGTAGGATTTTCTGAAACTTAGGCGAGTACTGGACTGCAGCTAAACCCCCGAGTGGGAGATTTGCTCTTCACTCGGTAGGACTTTCTGAAACTTAGGCGAGTACTGGACTGCAGCTAAGCCACCGAGTGGGAGGTTTGCTCTCCACTCGGTAGGATTTTCTGAAACTTAGGCGAGTACAGGACAGTAGCTAAGCCCCCGAGTGGGAGATTTGCTCTTCACTCGGTAGGATTTTCTGAAACTAAGGCGAGTACTGGACTGCAGCTAAGCCACCGAGTGGGAGGTTTGCTCTCCTCTCGGTACGATTTTCTGAAACTGAGGCGAGTACTGGACTGCAACTAAGCCCCTGAGTGGGAGGTTTGCTCTCCACTCGGTAGGATTTTCTGAAACTTAGGCGAGTACTGGACTGCAGCTAAGCCCCTGAGTGGGAGATTTGCTCTCCACTCGGTAGGATTTTATGAAACTTAGGTGAGTACTGAACTGCAGCTAAGCCCCCCCGTGGGAGGTTTGCTCTCCACTCGGTAGGATTTTAAACACTTAGGCAAGTACTAGACTGCAGCTAAGCCCCCGAGTGGGAGGTTTGCTTTCCACTCGGTAGGATTTTAAACACTTAGGCAAGTACTGGACTGCAGCTAAGCCCCCTAGTGGGAGGTTTTCTCTCCACTCGGTAGAATTTTAAACACTTAGGTGAGTACAGGACGGCAGCAAAGCCCCCGAGTGGGAGGTTTGCTCTCCACTCGGTAGGATTTTAAACACTTAGGCGAGTACTGGACTACGGCTAAGCCCCCGAGTGGGAGGTTTGTTCTCCACTCGGTAGGATTTTCTGAAACTTAGGCGAGTACTGGACTGTAGCTAAGCCCCCAGGTGGGAGGTTTGCTCTCCACTCAGTAGGATTTTCTGAAACTTAGGCGAGTACTGGATTGCAGCTAAGCCCCCGAGTGGGAGGTTTGCTCCCCACTCGGTAGGATTTTCTGAAACTTAGGTGAGTACTGGACTGCAGCTAAGCCCCCGAGTGGGAGGTTTGCTCTCCACTCGGTAGGATTTTCTGAAACTTAGGCGAGTATTGGACTGCAGCTAAGCCCCCGAGTGGGAGGATTTCTCTCCACTCGGTAGGATTTTCTGAAACTTAGGTGAGTTATGGACTGCAGCTAAGCCCCCGAGTGGGAGGTTTGCTCTTCACTCGGTAGGATTTTCTGAAACTTAGGCGAGTACAGGACTGCAGCTAAACCCCCGAGTGGGAGGTTTGCTCTCCACTCGGTAGGATTTTAAAAGCTTTGTGGAGTATAGGACTGCAGCTAAGCCCCCCGAGTGGGAGGTTTGCTCTCCACTCGGTAGGATATTCTGAAACTTAGGCGAGTATGGACTACAGCTAAGCCCCCGAGTGGGAGGTTTGCTCCCCACTCGGTAGGATTTTTTGAAACTTAGGCGAGTACTGGACTGCAGCTAAACCCCGAGTGGGAGGTTTGCTCTCCACTCGATAGGATTTTAAACACTTAGGCGAGTACAGGACTGCAGCTAAGCCCCTGAGTGGGAGGTTTGCTCTCCACTCGGTAGGATTTTAAACACTTACGCGAGTACTGGACTGCGGCTAAGTCCCCGAGCGGGAGGTTTGCTCTCCACTCGGTAGGATTTTCTGAAACTTAGGCGAGTACAGGACTGCAGCTAAGCCCCCGAGTTGAAGGTTTGCTCTCCACTCGGTAGGATTTTCTGAAACTTAGGCGAGTACTGGACTGCAGCTAAGCCCCCGAGTGGGAGGTTTGCTCTCCACTCGGTAGGATTTTCTGAAAATTAGGCGAGTACAGGACTGCAGCTAAGCCCCCGAGTTGAAGGTTTGCTCTCCACTTGGTAGGATTTTCTGACACTTAGGCGAGTACTGGACTGCAGCTAAGCCCCCGAGTGGGAGGTTTGCTCCCCACTCGGTAGGATTTTCTGAAACTTAGGGGAGTACTGGACTGCCGCTAAGCCCCCGAGTGGGAGGTTTGCTCTCCCACTCGGTAGGATTTTCTGAAACTTAGGCGAGTACTGGACTGCAGCTAAGCCACCGAGTGGGAGGTTTGCTCTCCACTCGGTAGGATTTTCTGAAACTTAGGCGAGTACTGGACTGCAGCTAAGCCCCCGAGTGGGAGGTTTGCTCTCCACTAGGCAGGATTTTCTGAAACTTAGGCGAGTACTGGACTGCAGCTAAGCCCCCGAGTGGGAGGTTTGCTCTCCACTCGGTAGGATTTTCTGAAACTTAGGCGAGTACTGGACTGCAGCTAAGCCCCCGAGTGGGAGGTTTGCTCTCCACTCGGTAGGATTTTCTGAAACTTAGGCGAGTACTGGACTGCAGCTAAGCCCCTGAGTGGGAGGCTTGCTCTCCACTCGGTAGGATTTTATGAAACTTAGGTGAGTACTGGACTGCAGCTAAGCCCCCAAGTGGGAGGTTTTCTCTCCACTCGGTAGGATTTTAAACACTTAGGCGAGTACATGACTGCAGCTAAGCCCCCGAGTGGGAGTTTTGCTCTCCACTCGGTAGGATTTTCTGAAACTTAGGCGAGTACTGGACTGCAGCTAAGCCCCCGAGTGGGAGGTTTGCTCTCCACTCGGTACGATTTTCTGAAACTTAGGCGAGTACTGGACTGCAGCTAAGCCCCTGAGTGGGAGGTTGACTCTCCACTCGGTAGGATTTTCTGAAACTTAGGCGAGTACTGGACTGCAGCTAAGCCCCCGAGTGGGAGGTTTTCTCTCCACTCGTTAGGATTTTAAACACTTAGGTGAGTACATGACTGCAGCTAAGCCCCCGAGTGGGAGGTTTGCTCTCCACTCGGTAGGATTTTCTGAAACATAGGCGAGTACTGGATTGCAGCTAAGCCCCCGAGTGGGAGCTTTGCTCCCCACTCGGTAGGATTTTCTGAAACTTAGGCGAGTACTGGACTCAGCTAAGCCCCCGAGTGGGAGGATTGCTCTCCACTCGGTAGGATTTTCTGAAACTTAGGCGAGTACTGGACTGCAGCTAAACCCCCGAGTGGGAGATTTGCTCTTCACTCGGTAGGATTTTCTGAAACTTAGGCGAGTACTGGACTGCAGCTAAGCCACCGAGTGGGAGGTTTGCTCTCCACTCGGTAGGATTTTCTGAAACTTAGGCGAGTACAGGACTGTAGCTAAGCCCCCGAGTGGGAGATTTGCTCTTCACTCGGTAGGATTTTCTGAAACTGAGGCGAGTACTGGACTGCAGCTAAGCCACCGAGTGGGAGGTTTGCTCTCCTCTTGGTACGATTTTCTGAAACTTAGGCGAGTACTGGACTGCAGCTAAGCCCCTGAGTGGGAGGATTGCTCTCCACTCGGTAGGATTTTCTGAAACTTAGGCGAGTAGTGGACTGCAGGTAAGCCCCCGAGTGGGAGGTTTGCTCTTCACTCGGTAGGATTTTTTGAAACTTAGGCGATTACTAGACTGCAGCTAAGCCCCCGAGTGGGAGGTTTGCTCTCCACTCGGTAGGATTTTCTGAAACTTAGGCGAGTACAGGACTGCAGCTAAGCCCCCGAGTTGAAGGTTTGCTCTCCACTCGGTAGGATTTTCTGAAACTTAGGCGAGTACTGGACTGCAGCTAAGCCCCCGAGTGGGAGGTTTGCTCCCCACTCGGTAGGATTTTCTGAAACTTAGGCGAGTACTGGACTGCAGCTAAACCCCGAGTGGGAGGTTTGCTCTCCACTCGGTAGGATTTTAAACACTTAGGCGAGTACAGGACTGCAGCTAAGCCCCTGAGTGGGAGGTTTGCTCTCCACTCGGTAGGATTTTAAACACTTACGCGAGTACTGGACTGCGGCTAAGCCCCCGAGCGGGAGGTTTGCTCTCCACTCGGTAGGATTTTCTGAAACTTAGGCGAGTACAGGACTGCAGCTAAGCCCCCGAGTTGAAGGTTTGCTCTCCACTCGGTAGGATTTTCTGAAACTTAGGCGAGTACTGGACTGCATATAAGCCCCCGAGTGAGAGGTTTGCTCTCCACTCGGTAGTATTTTCTGAAACTTAGGCGAGTACTGGACTGCAGCTAAGCCCCCGAGTGGGAGGTTTGCTCTCCACTCGGTAGGATTTTCTGAAAATTAGGCGAGTACAGGACTGCAGCTAAGCCCCCGAGTTGAAGGTTTGCTCTCCACTCGGTAGGATTTTCTGACACTTAGGCGAGTACTGGACTGCAGCTAAGCCCCCGAGTGGGAGGTTTGCTCCCCACTCGGTAGGATTTTCTGAAACTTAGGTGAGTACTGGTCTGCCGCTAAGCCCCCGAGTGGGAGGTTTGCTCTCCCACTCGGTAGGATTTTCTGAAACTTAGGCGAGTACTGGACTGCAGCTAAGCCACCGAGTGGGAGCTTTGCTCTCCACTCGGTAGGATTTTCTGAAACTTAGGCGTGTACTGGACTGTAGCTAAGCCCCCGAGTGGGAGGTTTGCTCTCTACTAGGTAGGATTTTTTGAAACTTAGGCGAGTACTGGACTGCAGCTAAGCCCCCGAGTGGGAGGTTTGCTCTCCACTCGGTAGGATTTTCTGAAACTTAGGCGAGTACTGGACTGCAGTTAAGCCCCCGAGTGGGAGGTTTGCTCTCCACTCGGTAGGATTTACTGAAACTTAGGCGAGTACTGGACTGCAGCTAAGCCCCTGAGTGGGAGGTTTGCTCTCCACTCGGTAGGATTTTATGAAACTTAGGGAGTACTGGACTGCAGCTAAGCCCCCAAGTGGGAGGTTTTCTCTCCACTCGGTAGGATTTTAAACACTTAGGCGAGTACAGGACTGCAGCTAAGCCCCCGAGTGGGAGGTTTGCTCTCCACTCGGTAGGATTTTCTGAAACTTAGGCGAGTACTGGACTTCAGCTAAGCCCCCGAGTGGGAGGTTTGCTCTCCACTCGGTACGATTTTCTGAAACTTAGGCGAGTACTGGACTGCAGCTAAGCCCCTGAGTGGGAGGTTGACTCTCCACTCGGTAGGATTTTCTGAAACTTAGGCGAGTACTGGACTGCAGCTAAGCCCCCGAGTGGGAGGTTTTCTCTCCACTCGGTAGGATTTTAAACACTTAGGCGAGTACATGACTGCAGCTAAGCCCCCGAGTGGGAGGTTTGCTCTCCACTCGGTAGGATTTTCTGAAACATAGGCGAGTACTGGATTGCAGCTAAGCCCCCGAGTGGGAGCTTTGCTCCCTACTCGGTAGGATTTTCTGAAACTTAGGCGAGTACTGGACTGCAGCTAAGCCCCCGAGTGGGAGGTTTGCTCTCCACTCGGTAGAATTTTCTGAAACTTAGGCGAGTACTGGACTGCAGCGAAGCCCCCGAGTGGGAGGTTTGCTCCCCACTCGGTAGGATTTTCTGAAACTTAGGCGAGTACTGGACTGCAGCTAAACCCCGAGTTGGAGGTTTGCTCTCCACTCGGTAGGATTTTAAACACTTAGGCGAGTACAGGACTGCAGCTAAGCCCCTGAGTAGGAGGTTTTCTCTCCACTCGGTAGGATTTTAAACACTTACGCGAGTACTGGACTGCGGCTAAGCCCCCGAGCGGGAGGTTTGCTCTCCACTCGGTAGGATTTTCTGAAACTTAGGCGAGTACAGGACTGCAGCTAAGCCCCCGAGTTGAAGTTTTGCTCTCCACTTGGTAGGATTTTCTGAAACTTAGGCGAGTACTGGACTGCATATAAGCCCCCGAGTGGGAGGTTTGCTCTCCACTCGGTAGGATTTTCTGAAACTTAGGCGAGTACTGGACTGCAGCTAAACCCCCGAGTGGGAGGTTTCCTCTCCACTCGGTAGGATTTTCTGAAAATTAGGCGAGTACAGGACTGCGGCTAAGCCCCCGAGTTGAAGGTTTGCTCTCCCCTCGGTAGGATTTTCTGACACTTAGGCGAGTACTGGACTGCAGCTAAGCCCCCGAGTGGGAGGTTTGCTCCCCACTCGGTAGGATTCTCTGAAACTTAGGCGAGTACTGGACTGCAGCTAAACCCCGAGTGGGAGGTTTGCTCTCCACTCGGTAGGATTTTCTGAAACTTAGGCGAGTACTGGACTGCAGTTAAGCCCCCGAGTGGGAGGTTTGCTCTCCACTCGGTAGGATTTACTGAAACTTAGGCGATTACTGGACTGCAGCTAAGCCCCTGAGAGGGAGGTTTGCTCTCCACTCGGTAGGATTTTATGAAACTTAGGGAGTACTGGACTGCAGCTAAGCCCCCAAGTGGGAGGTTTTCTCTCCACTCGGTAGGATTTTAAACACTTAGGCGAGTACATGACTGCAGCTAAGCCCCCGAGTGGGAGGTTTGCTCTCCACTCGGTAGGATTTTCTGAAACTTAGGCGAGTACTGGACTTCAGCTAAGCCCCCGAGTGGGAGGTTTGCTCTCCACTCGGTACGATTTTCTGAAACTTAGGCGAGTACTGGACTGCAGCTAAGCCCCTGAGTGGGAGGTTGACTCTCCACTCGGTAGGATTTTCTGAAACTTAGGCGAGTACTGGACTGCAGCTAAGCCCCCGAGTGGGAGGTTTTCTCTCCACTCGGTAGGATTTTAAACACTTAGGCAAGTACATGACTGCAGCTAAGCCCCCGAGTGGGAGGTTTGCTCTCCACTCGGTAGGATTTTCTGAAACATAGGCGAGTACTGGATTGCAGCTAAGCCCCCGAGTGGGAGCTTTGCTCCCTACTCGGTAGGATTTTCTGAAACTTAGGCGAGTACTGGACTGCAGCTAAGCCCCCGAGTGGGAGGTTTGCTCTCCACTCGGTAGAATTTTCTGAAACTTAGGCGAGTACTGGACTGCAGCGAAGCCCCCGAGTGGGAGGTTTGCTCCCCACTCGGTAGGATTTTCTGAAACTTAGGCAAGTACTGGACTGCAGCTAAACCCCGAGTTGGAGGTTTGCTCTCCACTCGGTAGGATTTTAAACACTTAGGCGAGTACAGGACTGCAGCTAAGCCCCTGAGTAGGAGGTTTTCTCTCCACTCGGTAGGATTTTAAACACTTACGCGAGTACTGGACTGCGGCTAAGCCCCCGAGCGGGAGGTTTGCTCTCCACTCGGTAGGATTTTCTGAAACTTAGGCGAGTACAGGACTGCAGCTAAGCCCCCGAGTTGAAGGCTTGCTCTCCACTTGGTAGGATTTTCTGAAACTTAGGCGAGTACTGGACTGCATATAAGCCCCCGAGTGGGAGGTTTGCTCTCCACTCGGTAGGATTTTCTGAAACTTAGGCGAGTACTGGACTGCAGCTAAACCCCCGAGTGGGAGGTTTCCTCTCCACTCGGTAGGATTTTCTGAAAATTAGGCGAGTACAGGACTGCGGCTAAGCCCCCGAGTTGAAGGTTTGCTCTCCACTCGGTAGGATTTTCTGACACTTAGGCGAGTACTGGACTGCAGCTAAGCCCCCGAGTGGGAGGTTTGCTCCCCACTCGGTAGGATTTTCTGAAACTTAGGTGAGTACTGGACTGCCGCTAAGCCCCCGAGTGGGAGGTTTGCTCTCCCGCTCGGTAGGATTTTCTGAAACTTAGGCGAGTACTGGACTGCAGGTAAGCCCCCGAGTGGGAGGTTTGCTCTCCACTAGGTAGGATTTTCTGAAACTTAGGTGAGTACTGGACTGCAGCTAAGCCCCCTAGTGGGAGGTTTGCTCTCCACTCGGTAGGATTTTCTGAAACTTAGGCGAGTACTGGACTGCAGCTAAGCCCCTGAGTGGGAGGTTTGCTCTCCACTCGGTAGGATTTTCTGAAACTTAGGCGAGTACTGGACTGCAGCTAAGCCCCTGAGTGGGAGGTTTGCTCTCCACTCGGTAGGATTTTATGAAACTTAGGTGAGTACTGGACTGCAGCTAAGCCCCCAAGTGGGAGGTTTGCTCTCCACTCGGTAGGATTTTCTGAAACTTAGGCGAGTACTGGACTGCAGCTAAGCCCCCGAGTGGGAGGTTTGCTCTCCACTCGGTACGATTTTCTGAAACTTAGGCGAGTACTGGACTGCATCTAAGCCCCTGAGTGGGAGGTTGACTTTCCACTCGGTAGGATTTTCTGAAACTTAGGCGAGTACTGGACTGCAGCAAAGCCCCCGAGTGGGAGGTTTTCTCTCCACTCGGTAGGATTTTAAACACTTAGGCGAGTACATGACTGCAGCTAAGCCCCCGAGTGGGAGGTTTGCTCTCCACTCGGTAGGATTTTCTGAAACATAGGCGAGTACTGGATTGCAGCTAAGCCCCCGAGTGGGAGCTTTGCTCCCCACTCGGTAGGATTTTCTGAAACTTAGGCGAGTACTGGACTGCAGCTAAGCCCCCGTGTGGGAGGTTTGCTCTCCACTCGATAGGATTTTCTGAAACTTAGGCGAGTACTGGACTGCAGCTAAGCCCCCGAGTGGGAGGATTGCTCTCCACTCGGTAGGATTTTCTGAAACTTAGGCGAGTACTGGACTGCAGCTAAACCCCCGAGTGGGAGATTTGCTCTTCACTCGGTAGGATTTTCTGAAACTTAGGCGAGTACTGGACTGCAGCTAAGCCACCGAGTGGGAGGTTTGCTCTCCACTCGGTAGGATTTTTTGAAACTTAGGCGAGTACAGGACTGCAGCTAAGCCCCCGAGTGGGAGATTTGCTCTTCACTCGGTAGGATTTTCTGAAACTTAGGCGAGTACTGGACTGCAGCTAAGCCACCGAGTGGGAGGTTTTCTCTCCACTCGGTACGATTTTTTGAAACTTAGGCGAGTACTAGACTGCAGCTAAGCCCCCGAGTGGGAGGATTGCTCTCCACTCGGTAGGATTTTCTGAAACTTAGGCGAGTACTGGACTGCAGGTAAGCCCCCGAGTGGGAGGTTTGCTCTTCACTCGGTAGGATTTTCTGAAACTTAGGCGAGTACTAGACTTCAGCTAAGCCCCCGAGTGGGAGGTTTGCTCTCCACTCGGTAGGATTTTCTAAAACTTAGGCGAGTACAGGACTGCAGCTAAGCCCCCGAGTTGAAGGTTTGCTCTCCACTCGGTAGGATTTTCTGAAACTTAGGCGAGTACTGGACTGCAGCTAAGCCCCCGAGTGGGAGGTTTGCTCCCCACTCGGTAGGATTTTCTGAAACTTAGGCGAGTACTTGTCACGACCGGTTTTCCGGGCATTAATTTCCAGAAAATGGCCGTTGTGCTCACCAGCCCCAGGATTACTGTTAGCTGATGAGACACCAACTTGATACAGAAATTCCAAGCAAAAGTACAAAAATATGTAGTACAAGACCATTGTGGCCTATGAGTACAACAAATGGTTTCTAGTGGTTGAGGGCGGAAGCGGTTTGTGGATCACCACGGCTATGGGACTCCATTTCCCACGGGAACAGCTGACCAGGTTAACTCCTATCTTCGCGAGGCTGCTATCACCGTTGCTTAGGTTCCGAGGCTGTCGTCGCAATGCTCCTCTCCAAGCAAGCAATCTGGCCAAGACAATAGCCAGGGACAAGCCAGTGAGTACTTTGAATGTACTCGCAAACATTAAGAATATGGGTATAATATAACCATTGATGCTCATGCTTCGCAATATCCTTATACTCACTTAGTTAGTCATAAAAATAAATATCTTGATGCACGCGACCAGGCTATTCATATGCAACCGGGAATTTATGCAATGGCCACATTGAGGTAATAAATACTGGGTGCCAAGCGAGGGTCTAAATGACTCCTCGAGCGGAAAAATGCAGAATAGCAATACCACAGTCGGGTGTCTGAGCGACACCACAGAAAGGGCTTTAAGAGAAATACCACAGTCGGGCGTCTGAGCGACACCACAGAATAGGCTTTAAGAGAAATACCACAGTCGGGCGTCTGAGCGACACCACAGAAAGGGCTTTAAGAGAAATACCACAGTCGGGCGTCTGAGCGACACCACAGAAAGGGCTTTAAGAGAAATACCACAGTCGGGCGTCTGAGCGACACCACAGAAAGGGCTTTAAAAGAAATGCCATAGCCGGGCGTCTGAGCGACACCACAGAAAGGGCTTTAAAAGAAATGCCACACTCGGGCGTCGGAGCAACACCACAGAAAGGGCTTTAGAAGAAATGATCATAGGGAATATCCCGGAGGTAGAACCATCCCAGAGATATTCGATGATAACAATAATATCACGGGTTAGTCAGCAATAGCAATAAACATAATCATCACAAGTCACAAGTAGTAATTCCCGTTCTGGTTTAACAGTTTCACCTCCGAAGACCGACACTAAGGCCGACGCTTGACCCATCCCAGACTGTAGTCCTTAACCATGGACACGGCTATTCGAATAGGTTTAATCTCTGCAGAGGGTGTACTCTTTACCCACGAGTAACGGATTCCTTTAGTCCATCGGGACTAATTCCGTCTACGGTCTTTTAGTTGAAAACACACCTGACTTGCACACACTAGCTTAGCTCACCGGTGTCTGGAATCACCCACGACACCTGTCAAGCAAACTCTAAGTGGGGAGGCTACAACCTCGACGTAGCATGGGATCACAAAATTTATACCGCGCGCAAACTGGGGGAGCTACCCCCTTCGGCTACAACCGAAACACCCATGCCCCCTGACCAGGTGGCTTGCCTACCGGCTACAACCGATATCTTCCACCATGGCCTCTCCGTACGGTGTGTGCCAAGACAAGGGTTAACAGCTTACTGAACCATACCCCACCTATGGTAGGGACCTGTGGCAGTACGGATCAAGTATGGGGGTTACTGGCACAAGACTCGATCTACGGTCGACTTAGGAGATAGTAATAATCCCTGCAAGTTTAGCATAACAATGTATATACTTCAACCAACAGATAGGAACACCACACGACATACCCCATCATGCCATACCGGACACGACCGTCTCAACGGAGGACTAGGGTCAAGACCGCGTCTACCCAAGACAGAGGCCTACCCGGCATTTCCTTCCGGTGTTCATGAAAAGTGTACGGCGGTGAGTCCCATCACAAAACATGTCAACTCCATATGCATGAAATCCACTAATAAGCACTATGAATAGGATCACATCCTCACATAAAATGACGCATGCAAGTGTCGGGGTGGTGTTGTCACCGGGCCCATCAATACATACAAAAAAAATTACACCAGGGTTCAGAATGCTTGCCTTTAGGTCATGGAAAAGAGGGGTGCATCCAAAACCTCTTGAAATCTTCCAAAATCCTATTTAAAGGAATATGTATGAATTAACACATACAATTAAAACAGCACAGAAAGTTGTTTGGAAATTTTTTCAAATAAATCTTAAAATAAACTAGACAAAATTTAAGGAGTGTAGGAAAAAGAATCAATTCATTTGGACTTATATTTAAAGAGTTATAGTCAGTCAAAGTTTAGTCAAATCTGTTATTTAAAATCAAAACAGAAAATAAAGAAAAAAACATTTCGAACTGACCACGTCGAAGGCGTATTCTAAGAATACGTTTCCACTTATGCCCGCGTGGATAGGTACTGGGTCACTGACAGTGGGCCCGCCTGGTCCACTGGTCAGGTTTGACCAGTCCACGCGCGCGCCACCTCCTCCGGCCGAAACAGAGGCGGGGCTCCAGCGATGCTCGCCGGCGAACGGCGGCACCGTTCGGGGAAACGAAGGTCACCAGCGTGCTCATGGGATCAAAACGGTCACTCCGGTAGTCATTATGGCCTCGGGGATGGGCGGAGCTGCCTGCGGCGAGCTTCGCGGCGGACGGGGGTCGTCGGGCAAAGTGAAATTCCTCCCGTGATGTGTCCCGACCAAAATCGAGTAGTGGGTTGGGTTTGCGGTGGGAAGGGGGAGTTCTTGGTGGAGAGAACGGAGAGGGGGAGGCCTTGGTGGCGCTGCACTGGCCGGGGAAATGGCGGCGGCCATGGTTGCCGGAGAGGTTGAAGACGACCTTCTCCTCTTCAATTGATGGCGATGGGGGCACTAGTGGGACGGTGTGGGGTTGCCTGAGGGCTTGGAGGAGCTCGGGGCTTCCTTATATAGGCAATGGAGGTCGGTTTGAGGTGGTCGGAGATAAGAACGGCGACGGACCGCCTCACTGTGCTTGCAGGGCGACGTGGCGGCGACGGGCGCTAGCGGACGAAGCTGTGGATGAGCACGCACTGCTCCATGAGGCAGGTGGCGAGCGCTGGCGGCTTGGGCGGCGCTGGCTATCGCAGGAGCGGTCGGGCGGCGGGCGCGCGCCGCCAAATGGCCTCTGACGACGGCGCTGTAGGGCGCCAGGGAGCGGTCGGGGCCTTTTGGTGGGATGCATCGAGAAGGGGAGTGCTAGGTGAGGTGCTGTCGTGCGGTTCAAGCCAGGGGCGCGCGACGCGGCGGCTCGGGCGCGGCACGTGCAAAACGCGCGCTCTTCTCGCGCCCGGAGCACGCCCGGGACATGCTCGACGAAATGCCAGGGCAGCCTAGGGGTTTCCAAACCACACGAGAGTTAGCAGAACGGGGCTATAGGCTAGGGCAAATCTATGGGACATGGTGGATGGGTAAGGGGCTCAAGTTCACAACGCAAACTTGAAATCATACCAAAACTGGCTATGCACTCAGGGTGTTTGACAGAATGCAAAAGGAACCTAGGCAGTTCTTGGGGTGGCCAAATCTCCCAGGGTGGGGTCTCTTTAGAAGAAAGAGGGGTTGGTGAAGTTGGTTTGCAAAAAGAAGAAACTTGCTAGTGCAAGTTTTGCAAAACTTTACTTCTGGATAGGGAGTAAATGGCATCATAACATGGATCAAAAGTGTTCCAAAGAGTGCATGCTCCTGGACTTAGGGGTTTAGCAGGGTTGGCTGCAAGTAGAAAAAGGAATCATGGTTAAAGGAGCAACTAAAAATGTGGTTGCTGTACAAACCAGCAAGTTGGGCCATAATGAAAATGAGGTTGATTTAATAAAATTCTCCAAAGAACAACTCTATGGTTTTGCATAAAGTTGAATCATATGCTGCTACTCACATCCCATAATTTTGGTGGAGGCTAGAAAGAAATATTTAAAAGGGTTGTAGTGCAAACATGCCCACTGGACCAAAGGAGAAAATTAGGTGTAGAGCTCAAATTATTTCAAGAATAAAAGATATTTTTGCACAAAAGTGATTTAATAACACCACATGACATCTCCAAATTTTGGTGGTATTTATGGGATAATTTATGAAGAGGGTGTAGTACAAAAATGGCCTTATAACCTTGAAAAACTATTTTTCAAGAAAAATAAAGATCAAGCAATTTAATTTTGTAATTAGCTCTACTAACACAAGAAAAGTTTTTCCTTGAGAGTTTAAACAAGTCCAAAAACATATTTGAAAAGTTTTCACTTTGGGGAAAAACTCCATAACAACCAAGTTCAAAAAAATAAAAATAAAAATAAAAAGGGAGCTCAGAGAATAAAAGTTTTAATTCCTGGCAAAATTTTAATCAGTAAAACAAGGTCAAAATTTTTTGGGTGTCACAGTACTGGACTGCCGCTAAGCCCCCGAGTTGGAGGTTTGCTCTCCCACTCGGTAGGATTTTCTGAAACTTAGGCGAGTACTGGACTGCAGCTAAGCCACCGAGTGGGAGGTTTGCTCTCCACTCGGTAGGATTTTCTGAAACTTAGGCGAGTACTGGACTGCAGCTAAGCCCCCGAGTGGGAGGTTTGCTCTCCACTCGGTAGGATTTTCTGAAACTTAGGCGAGTACTGGACTGCAGCTAAGCCCCTGAGTGGGAGGTTTGCTCTCCACTCGGTAGGATTTTCTGAAACTTAGGAGAGTACTGGACTACAACTAAGCCCCCGAGTGGGAGGTTTGCTCTCCACTCGGTAGGATTTTCTGAAACTTAGGCGAGTACTGGACTGCAGCTAAGCCCCTGAGTGGGAGGTTTGCTCTCCACTCGGTAGGATTTTATGAAACTTACGTGAGTACTGGACTGCAGCTAAGCCCCCCCGTGGGAGGTTTGCTCTCCACTCGGTAGGATTTTAAACACTTAGGCGAGTACTGGACTGCAGCTAAGCCCCCGAGTGGGAGGTTTGCTTTCCACTCGGTAGGATTTTAAACACTTAGGCAAGTACTGGACTGCAGCTAAGCCCCCGAGTGGGAGGTTTGCTCTCCACTTGGTAGGATTTTAAACACTTAGGCGAGTACAGGACTGCAGCTAAGCCCCCGAGTGGGAGGTTTTCTCTCCACTCGGTAGGATTTTCTGAAACTTAGGCGAGTACTGGACTGCAGCAAAGCCCCCGAGTGGGAGGTTTGCTCTCCACTCAGTAGAATTTTAAACACTTAGGTGAGTACGGGACGACAGCAAAGCCCCCGAGTGGGAGCTTTGCTCTCCACTCGGTAGGATTTTAAACACTTAGGCGAGTACTGGACTGCGGCTAAGCCCCCGAGTGGGAGGTTTGTTCTCCACTCGGTAGGATTTTCTGAAACTTAGGCGAGTACTGGATTGCAGCTAAGCCCCCGAGTGGGAGGTTTGCTCTCCACTCAGTAGGATTTTCTGAAACTTAGGCGAGTACTGGATTGCAGCTAAGCCCCCGAGTGGGAGGTTTGCTCCCCACTCGGTAGGATTTTCTGAAACTTAGGCGAGTACTGGACTGCAGCTAAGCCCCCGAGTGGGAGGTTTGCTCTCAACTTTGTAGGATTTTCTGAAACTTAGGCGAGTATTGGACTGCAGCTAAGCCCCCGAGTGGGAGGATTTCTCTCCACTCGGTAGGATTTTCTGAAACTTAGGTGAGTACTGGACTGCAGCTAAGCCCCCGAGTGGGAGGTTTGCTCTTCACTCGGTAGGATTTTCTGAAACTTAGGCGAGTACAGGACTGCAGCTAAACCCCTGAGTGGGAGGTTTGCTCTCCACTCGGTAGGATTTTAAAAGCTTTGTGGAGTATAGGACTGCAGCTAAGCCCCCCGAGTGGGAGGTTTGCTCTCCACTCGGTAGGATTTTCTGAAACTTAGGCGAGTATGGACTACAGCTAAGCCCCCGAGTGGGAGGTTTGCTCTCCACTCGGTAGGATTTTCTGAAACTTAGGCGAGTACTGGACTACAGCTAAACCCCGAGTGGGAGGTTTGCTCTCCACTCGGTAGAATTTTCTGAAACTTAGGCGAGTACTGGACTGCAGCTAAGCCCCTGAGTGGGAGGTTTGCTCTCCACTCGGTAGGATTTTATGAAACTTACGTGAGTACTGGACTGCAGCTAAGCCCCCCCGTGGGAGGTTTGCTCTCCACTCGGTAGGATTTTAAACACTTAGGCGAGTACTGGACTGCAGCTAAGCCCCCGAGTGGGAGGTTTGCTTTCCACTCGGTAGGATTTTAAACACTTAGGCAAGTACTGGACTGCAGCTAAGCCCCCGAGTGGGAGGTTTGCTCTCCACTTGGTAGGATTTTCTGAAAATTAGGCGAGTACAGGACTGCAGCTAAGCCCCCGAGTGGGAGGTTTGCTCTCCACTCAGTAGGATTTTCTGAAACTTAGGCGAGTACTGGATTGCAGCTAAGCCCCCGAGTGGGAGGTTTGCTCCCCACTCGGTAGGATTTTCTGAAACTTAGGCGAGTACTGGACTGCAGCTAAGCCCCCGAGTGGGAGGTTTGCTCTCAACTTTGTAGTATTTTCTGAAACTTAGGCGAGTATTGGACTGCAGCTAAGCCCCCGAGTGGGAGGATTTCTCTCCACTCGGTAGGATTTTCTGAAACTTAGGTGAGTACTGGACTGCAGCTTAGCCCCCGAGTGGGAGGTTTGCTCTTCACTCGGTAGGATTTTCTGAAACTTAGGCGAGTACAGGACTGCAGCTAAACCCCTGAGTGGGAGGTTTGCTCTCCACTCGGTAGGATTTTAAAAGCTTTGTGGAGTATAGGACTGCAGCTAAGCCCCCCGAGTGGGAGGTTTGCTCTCCACTCGGTAGGATTTTCTGAAACTTAGGCGAGTATGGACTACAGCTAAGCCCCCGAGTGGGAGGTTTGCTCCCCACTCGGTAGGATTTTCTGAAACTTAGGCGAGTACTGGACTACAGCTAAACCCCGAGTGGGAGGTTTGCTCTACACTCGGTAGAATTTTCTGAAACTTAGGCGAGTACTGGACTGCACCTAAGCCCCTGAGTGGGAGGTTTGCTCTCCACTCGGTAGGATTTTATGAAACTTACGTGAGTACTGGACTGCAGCTAAGCCCCCCCGTGGGAGGTTTGCTCTCCACTCGGTAGGATTTTAAACACTTAGGCGAGTACTGGACTGCAGCTAAGCCCCCGAGTGGGAGGTTTGCTTTCCACTCGGTAGGATTTTAAACACTTAGGCAAGTACTGGACTGCAGCTAAGCCCCCGAGTGGGAGGTTTGCTCTCCACTTGGTAGGATTTTAAACACTTAGGCGAGTACAGGACTGCAGCTAAGCCCCCGAGTGGGAGGTTTTCTCTCCACTCGGTAGGATTTTCTGAAACTTAGGCGAGTATGGACTACAGCTAAGCCCCCGAGTGGGAGGTTTGCTCCCCACTCAGTAGGATTTTCTGAAACTTAGGCGAGTACTGGACTGCAGCTAAACCCCGAGTGGGAGGTTTGCTCTCCACTCGGTAGGATTTTAAACACTTAGGCGAGTACAGGACTGCAGCTAAGCCCCCGAGTGGGAGGTTTGCTCTCCACTCGGTAGGATTTTAAACACTTACGCGAGTACTGGACTGCTGGCTAAGCCCCCGAGCGGGAGGTTTGCTCTCCACTCGGTAGGATTTTCTGAAACTTAGGCGAGTACTAAGCCCCCGAGTTGAAGGTTTGCTCTCCACTCGGTAGGATTTTCTGAAACTTAGGCGAGTACTGGACTGCATATAAGCCCCCGAGTGGGAGGTTTGCTCTCCACTCGGTAGGATTTTCTGAAACTTAGGCGAGTACTGGACTGCAGCTAAGCCCCCGAGTGGGAGGTTTGCTCTCCACTCGGTAGGATTTTCTGAAAATTAGGCGAGTACAGGACTGCAGCTAAGCCCCCGAGTTGAAGGTTTGCTCTCCACTCGGTAGGATTTTCTGAAACTTAGGCGAGTACTGGACTGCAGCTAAGCCACCGAGTGGGAGGTTTGCTCCCCACTCGGTAGGATTTTCTGAAACTTAGGCGAGTACTGGACTACAGCTAAACCCCGAGTGGGAGGTTTGCTCTACACTCGGTAGAATTTTCTGAAACTTAGGCGAGTACTGGACTGCAGCTAAGCCCCTGAGTGGGAGGTTTGCTCTCCACTCGGTAGGATTTTATGAAACTTACGTGAGTACTGGACTGCAGCTAAGCCCCCCCGTGGGAGGTTTGCTCTCCACTCGGTAGGATTTTAAACACTTAGGCGAGTACTGGACTGCAGCTAAGCCCCCGAGTGGGAGGTTTGCTTTCCACTCGGTAGGATTTTAAAACACTTAGGCAAGTACTGGACTGCAGCTAAGCCCCCGAGTGGGAGGTTTTCTCTCCACTCGGTAGGATTTTCTGAAACTTAGGCGAGTATTGACTACAGCTAAGCCCCCGAGTGGGAGGTTTGCTCCCCACTCAGTAGGATTTTCTGAAACTTAGGCGAGTACTGGACTGCAGCTAAACCCCGAGTGGGAGGTTTGCTCTCCACTCGGTAGGATTTTAAACACTTAGGCGAGTACAGGACTGCAGCTAAGCCCCCGAGTGGGAGGTTTGCTCTCCACTCGGTAGGATTTTAAACACTTACGCGAGTACTGGACTGCGGCTAAGCCCCCGAGCGGGAGGTTTGCTCTCCACTCGGTAGGATTTTCTGAAACTTAGGCGAGTACTAAGCCCCCGAGTTGAAGGTTTGCTCTCCACTCGGTAGGATTTTCTGAAACTTAGGCGAGTACTGGACTGCATATAAGCCCCCGAGTGGGAGGTTTGCTCTCCACTCGGTAGGATTTTCTGAAACTTAGGCGAGTACTGGACTGCAGCTAAGCCCCCGAGTGGGAGGTTTGCTCTCCACTCGGTAGGATTTTCTGAAAATTAGGCGAGTACAGGACTGCAGCTAAGCCCCCGAGTTGAAGGTTTGCTCTCCACTCGGTAGGATTTTCTGAAACTTAGGCGAGTACTGGACTGCAGCTAAGCCACCGAGTGGGAGGTTTGCTCCCCACTCGGTAGGATTTTCTGAAACTTAGGCGAGTATTGGACTGCCGCTAAGCCCCCGAGTGGGAGGTTTGCTCTCCCACTCAGTAGGATTTTCTGAAACTTAGGCGAGTATTGGACTGCAGCTAAGCCCCCGAGTGGGAGGATTTCTCTCCACTCGGTAGGATTTTCTGAAACTTAGGTGAGTACTGGACTGCAGCTAAGCCCCCGAGTGGGAGGTTTGCTCTTCACTCGGTAGGATTTTCTAAAACTTAGGCAAGTACAGGACTGCAGCTAAACCCCTGAGTGGGAGGTTTGCTCTCCACTCGGTAGGATTTTAAAAGCTTTGTGGAGTATAGGACTGACTCTAAGCCCCCCGAGTGGGACGTTTGCTCTCCACTCGGTAGGATTTTCTGAAACTTAGGCGAGTATGGACTACAGCTAAGCCCCCGAGTGGGAGGTTTGCTCCCCACTCGGTAGGATTTTCTGAAACTTAGGCGAGTACTGGACTACAGCTAAACCCCGAGTGGGAGGTTTGCTCTCCACTCGGTAGAATTTTCTGAAACTTAGGCGAGTACTGGACTGCAACTAAGCCCCTGAGTGGGAGGTTTGCTCTCCACTAGGTAGGATTTTATGAAACTTACGTGAGTACTGGACTGCAGCTAAGCCCCCCCGTGGGAGGTTTGCTCTCCACTCGGTAGGATTTTAAACACTTAGGCGAGTACTGGACTGCAGCTAAGCCCCGGAGTGGGAGGTTTGCTTTCCACTCGATAGGATTTTAAACACTTAGGCAAGTACTGGACTGCAGCTAAGCCCCCGAGTGGGAGGTTTGCTCTCCACTTGGTAGGATTTTAAACACTTAGGCGAGTACAGGACTGCAGCTAAGCCCCCGAGTGGGAGGTTTTCTCTCCACTCGGTAGGATTTTCTGAAACTTAGGCGATTACTGGACTGCAGCAAAGCCCCCGAGTGGGAGGTTTGCCCTCCACTCAGTAGAATTTTAAACACTTAGGTGAGTACGGGACGGCAGCAAAGCCCCCGAGTGGGAGGTTTGCTCTCCACTCGGTAGGATTTTCTGAAACTTAGGCGAGTACTGGACTACAGCTAAACCCCGAGTGGGAGGTTTGCTCTCCACTCGGTAGAATTTTCTGAAACTTAGGCGAGTACTGGACTGCAGCTAAGCCCCTGAGTGGGAGGTTTGCTCTCCACTCGGTAGGATTTTATGAAACTTACGTGAGTACTGGACTGCAGCTAAGCCCCCCCGTGGGAGGTTTGCTCTCCACTCGGTAGGATTTTAAACACTTAGGCGAGTACTGGACTGCAGCTAAGCCCCCGAGTGGGAGGTTTGCTTTCCACTCGGTAGAATTTTAAACACTTAGGCAAGTACTGGACTGCAGCTAAGCCCCCGAGTGGGAGGTTTGCTCTCCACTTGGTAGGATTTTAAACACTTAGGCGAGTACAGGACTGCAGCTAAGCCCCCGAGTGGGAGGTTTTCTCTCCACTCGGTAGGATTTTCTGGAACTTAGGCGAGTATGGACTACAGCTAAGCCCCCGAGTGGGAGGTTTGCTCCCCACTCAGTAAGATTTTCTGAAACTTAGGCGAGTACTGGACTACAGCTAAACCCCGAGTGGGAGGTTTGCTCTCCACTCGGTAGGATTTTAAACACTTAGGCGAGTACAGGACTGCAGCTAAGCCCCCGAGTGGGAGGTTTGCTCTCCACTCGGTAGGATTTTAAACACTTACGCGAGTACTGGACTGCGGCTAAGCCCCCGAGCGGGAGGTTTGCTCTCCACTCGGTAGGATTTTCTGAAACTTAGGCGAGTACAGGACTGCAGCTAAGCCCCCGAGTTGAAGGTTTGCTCTCCACTCGGTAGGATTTTCTGAAACTTAGGCGAGTACTGGACTGCATATAAGCCCCCGAGTGGGAGGTTTGCTCTCCACTCGGTAGGATTTTCTGAAACTTAGGCGATTACTGGACTGCAGCTAAGCCCCCGAGTGGGAGGTTTGCTCTCCACTCGGTAGGATTTTTTGAAAATTAGGCGAGTACAAGACTGCAGCTAAGCCCCCGAGTTGAAGGTTTGCTCTCCACTCGGTAGGATTTTCTGAAACTTAGGCGAGTACTGGACTGCAGCTAAGCCACCGAGTGGGAGGTTTGCTCCCCACTCGGTAGGATTTTCTGAAACTTAGGCGAGTACTGGACTGCCGCTAAGCCCCCGAGTGGGAGGTTTGCTCTCCCACTCGGTAGGATTTTCTGAAACTTAGGCGAGTATTAGACTGCAGCTAAGCCCCCGAGTGGGAGGATTTCTCTCCACTCGGTAGGATTTTCTGAAACTTAGGTGAGTACTGGACTGCAGCTAAGGCCCCGAGTGGGAGGTTTGCTCTTCACTCGGTAGGGTTTTCTAAAACTGAGGCGAGTACAGGACTGCAGCTAAACCCCTGAGTGGGAGGTTTGCTCTCCACTCGGTAGGATTTTAAAAGCTTTGTGGAGTATAGGACTGCAGCTAAGCCCCCCGAGTGGGAGGTTTGCTCTCCACTCGGTAGGATTTTCTGAAACTTAGGCGAGTATGGACTACAGCTAAGCCCCCGAGTGGGAGGTTTGCTCCCCACTCGGTAGGATTTTCTGAAACTTAGGCGAGTACTGGACTACAGCTAAACCCCGAGTGGGAGGTTTGCTCTCCACTCGGTAGAATTTTCTGAAACTTAGGCGAGTACTGGACTGCAACTAAGCCCCTGAGTGGGAGGTTTGCTCTCCACTAGGTAGGATTTTATGAAACTTACGTGAGTACTGGACTGCAGCTAAGCCCCCCCGTGGGAGGTTTGCTCTCCACTCGGTAGGATTTTAAACACTTAGGCGAGTACTGGACTGCAGCTAAGCCCCCGAGTGGGAGGTTTGCTTTCCACTCGATAGGATTTTAAACACTTAGGCAAGTACTGGACTGCAGCTAAGCCCCCGAGTGGGAGGTTTGCTCTCCACTTGGTAGAATTTTAAACACTTAGGCGAGTACGGGACTGCAGCTAAGCCCCCGAGTGGGAGGTTTTCTCTCCACTCGGTAGGATTTTCTGAAACTTAGGCGAGTACTGGACTGCAGCAAAGCCCCCGAGTGGGAGGTTTGCCCTCCACTCAGTAGAATTTTAAACACTTAGGTGAGTACGGGACGACAGCAAAGCCCCCGAGTGGGAGGTTTGCTCTCCACTCGGTAGGATTTTCTGAAACTTAGGCGAGTACTGGACTACAGCTAAACCCCGAGTGGGAGGTTTGCTCTCCACTCGGTAGAATTTTCTGAAAATTAGGCGAGTACTGGACTGCAGCTAAGCCACCGAGTGGGAGGTTTGCTCCCCACTCGGTAGGATTTTCTGAAACTTAGGCGAGTACTGGACTGCCGCTAAGCCCCCGAGTGGGAGGTTTGCTCTCACACTCGGTAGGATTTTCTGAAACTTAGGCGAGTATTGGACTGCAGCTAAGCCCCCGAGTGGGAGGATTTCTCTCCACTCGGTAGGATTTTCTGAAACTTAGGTGAGTACTGGACTGCAGCTAAGCCCCCGAGTGGGAGGTTTGCTCTTCACTCGGTAGGATTTTCTAAAACTGAGGCGAGTACAGGACTGCAGCTAAACCCCTGAGTGGGAGGTTTGCTCTCCACTCGGTAGGATTTTAAAAGCTTTGTGGAGTATAGGACTGCAGCTAAGCCCCCCGAGTGGGAGGTTTGCTCTCCACTCAGTAGGATTTTCTGAAACTTAGGCGAGTATGGACTACAGCTAAGCCCCCGAGTGGGAGGTTTGCTCTCCACTTGGTAGGATTTTAAACACTTAGGCGAGTACAGGACTGCAGCTAAGCCCCCGAGTGGGAGGTTTTCTCTCCACTCGGTAGGATTTTCTGAAACTTAGGCGAGTACTGGACTGCAGCAAAGCCCCCGAGTGGGAGGTTTGCCCTACACTCAGTAGAATTTTAAACACTTAGGTGAGTACGGGACGACAGCAAAGCCCCCGAGTGGGAGGTTTGCTCTCCACTCGGTAGGATTTTCTGAAACTTAGGCGAGTACTGGACTACAGCTAAACCCCGAGTGGGAGGTTTGCTCTCCACTCGGTAGAATTTTCTGAAACTTAGGCGAGTACTGGACTGCAGCTAAGCCCCTGAGTGGGAGGTTTGCTCTCCACTCGGTAGGATTTTATGAAACTTACGTGAGTACTGGACTGCAGCTAAGCCCCCCCGTGGGAGGTTTGCTCTCCACTCGGTAGGATTTTAAACACTTAGGCGAGTACTGGACTGCAGCTAAGCCCCCGAGTGGGAGGTTTGCTTTCCACTCGGTAGGATTTTAAACACATAGGCAAGTACTGGACTGCAGCTAAGCCCCCGAGTGGGAGGTTTGCTCTCCACTTGGTAGGATTTTAAACACTTAGGCGAGTATAGGACTGCAGCTAAGCCCCCGAGTGGGAGGTTTTCTCTCCACTCGGTAGGATTTTCTGAAACTTAGGCGAGTATGGACTACAGCTAAGCCCCCGAGTGGGAGGTTTGCTCCCCACTCAGTAGGATTTTCTGAAACTTAGGCGAGTACTGGACTACAGCTAAACCCCGAGTGGGAGGTTTGCTCTCCACTCGGTAGGATTTTAAACACTTAGGCGAGTACAGGACTGCAGCTAAGCCCCCGAGTGGGAGGTTTGCTCTCCACTCGGTAGGATTTTAAACACTTACGCGAGTACTGGACTGCGGCTAAGCCCCCGAGCGGGAGGTTTGCTCTCCACTCGGTAGGATTTTCTGAAACTTAGGCGAGTACTGGACTGCAGCTAAGCCCCCGAGTTGAAGGTTTGCTCTCCACTCGGTAGGATTTTCTGAAACTTAGGCGAGTACTGGACTGCATATAAGCCCCCGAGTGGGAGGTTTGCTCTCCACTCGGTAGGATTTTCTGAAACTTAGGCGATTACTGGACTGCAGCTAAGCCCCCGAGTGGGAGGTTTGCTCTCCACTCGGTAGGATTTTCTGAAAATTAGGCGAGTACAGGACTGCAGCTAAGCCCCCGAGTTGAAGGTTTGCTCTCCACTCAGTAGGATTTTCTAAAACTTAGGCGAGTAGTGGACTGCAGCTAAACCACCGAGTGGGAGGTTTGCTCCCCACTCGGTAGGATTTTCTGAAACTTAGGCGAGTACTGGACTGCCGCTAAGCCCCCGAGTGGGAGGTTTGCTCTCCCACTCGGTAGGATTTTCTGAAACTTAGGAGAGTATTGGACTGCAGCTAAGCCCCCGAGTGGGAGGATTTCTCTCCACTCGGTAGGATTTTCTGAAACTTAGGGGAGTACTGGACTGCAGCTAAGCCCCCGAGTGGGAGGTTTGCTCTTCACTCGGTAGGATTTTCTAAAACTGAGGCGAGTACAGGACTGCAGCTAAACCCCTGAGTGGGAGGTTTGCTCTCCACTCGGTAGGATTTTAAAAGCTTTGTGGAGTATAGGACTGCAGCTAAGCCCCCCGAGTGGGAGGTTTGCTCTCCACTCAGTAGGATTTTCTGAAACTTAGGCGAGTATGGACTACAGCTAAGCCCCCGAGTGGGAGGTTTGCTCTCCACTTGGTAGGATTTTAAACACTTAGGCGAGTACAGGACTGCAGCTAAGCCCCCGAGTGGGAGGTTTTCTCTCCACTCGGTAGGATTTTCTGAAACTTAGGCGAGTACTGGACTGCAGCAAAGCCCCCGAGTGGGAGGTTTGCCCTCCACTCAGTAGAATTTTAAACACTTAGGTGAGTACGGGACGACAGCAAAGCCCCCGAGTGGGAGGTTTGCTCTCCACTCGGTAGGATTTTCTGAAACTTAGGCGAGTACTGGACTACAGCTAAACCCCGAGTGGGAGGTTTGCTCTCCACTCGGTAGAATTTTCTGAAACTTAGGCGAGTACTGGACTGCAGCTAAGCCCCTGAGTGGGAGGTTTGCTCTCCACTCGGTAGGATTTTATGAAACTTACGTGAGTACTGGACTGCAGCTAAGCCCCCCCGTGGGAGGTTTGCTCTCCACTCGGTAGGATTTTAAACACTTAGGCGAGTACTGGACTGCAGCTAAGCCCCCGAGTGGGAGGTTTGCTTTCCACTCGGTAGGATTTTAAACACATAGGCAAGTACTGGACTGCAGCTAAGCCCCCGAGTGGGAGGTTTTCTCTCCACTTGGTAGGATTTTAAACACTTAGGCGAGTACAGGACTGCAGCTAAGCCCCCGAGTGGGAGGTTTTCTCTCCACTCGGTAGGATTTTCTGAAACTTAGGCGAGTATGGACTACAGCTAAGCCCCCGAGTGGGAGGTTTGCTCCCCACTCAGTAGGATTTTCTGAAACTTAGGCGAGTACTGGACTACAGCTAAACCCCGAGTGGGAGGTTTGCTCTCCACTCGGTAGGATTTTAAACACTTAGGCGAGTACAGGACTGCAGCTAAGCCCACGAGTGGGAGGTTTGCTCTCCACTCGGTAGGATTTTAAACACTTACGCGAGTACTGGACTGCGGCTAAGCCCCCGAGCGGGAGGTTTGCTCTCCACTCGGTAGGATTTTCTGAAACTTAGGCGAGTACAGGACTGCAGCTAAGCCCCCGAGTTGAAGGTTTGCTCTCCACTCGGTAGGATTTTCTGAAACTTAGGCGAGTACTGGACTGCATATAAGCCCCCGAGTGGGAGGTTTGCTCTCCACTCGGTAGGATTTTCTGAAACTTAGGCGATTACTGGACTGCAGCTAAGCCCCCGAGTGGGAGGTTTGCTCTCCACTCGGTAGGATTTTCTGAAAATTAGGCGAGTACAGGACTGCAGCTAAGCCCCCGAGTTGAAGGTTTGCTCTCCACTCGGTAGGATTTTCTGAAACTTAGGCGAGTATTGGACTGCAGCTAAGCCCCCGAGTGGGAGGATTTCTCTCCACTCGGTAGGATTTTCTGAAACTTAGGTGAGTACTGGACTGCAGCTAAGCCCCCGAGTGGGAGGTTTGCTCTTCACTCGGTAAGATTTTCTAAAACTTAGGCGAGTACAGGACTGCAGCTAAACCCCTGAGTGGGAGGTTTGCTCTCCACTCGGTAGGATTTTAAAAGCTTTGTGGAGTATAGGACTGCAGCTAAGCCCCCCGAGTGGGAGGTTTGCTCTCCACTCGGTAGGATTTTCTAAAACTTAGGCGAGTATGGACTACAGCTAAGCCCCCGAGTGGGAGGTTTGCACCCCACTCGGTAGGATTTTCTGAAACTTAGGCGAGTACTGGACTACAACTAAACCCCGAGTGGGAGGTTTGCTCTCCACTCGGTAGAATTTTCTGAAACTTAGGCGAGTACTGGACTGCAACTAAGCCCCTGAGTGGGAGGTTTGCTCTCCACTAGGTAGGATTTTATGAAACTTACGTGAGTACTGGACTGCAGCTAAGCCCCCCCGTGGGAGGTTTGCTCTCCACTCGGTAGGATTTTAAACACTTAGGCGAGTACTGGACTGAAGCTAAGCCCCCGAGTGGGAGGTTTGCTTTCCACTCGGTAGGATTTTAAACACTTAGGCCAGTACTGGACTGCAGCTAAGTCCCCGAGTGGGAGGTTTGCTCTCCACTTGGTAGGATTTTAAACACTTAGGCGAGTACAGGACTGCAGCTAAGCCCCCGAGTGGGAGGTTTTCTCTCCACTCGGTAGGATTTTCTGAAACTTAGGCGAGTACTGGACTGCAGCAAAGCCCCCGAGTGGGAGGTTTGCCCTCCACTCAGTAGAATTTTAAACACTTAGGTGAGTACGGGACGGCAGCAAAGCCCCCGAGTGGGAGGTTTGCTCTCCACTCAGTAGGATTTTAAACACTTAGGCGAGTACTGGACTGCGGCTAAGCCCCCGAGCGGGAGGTTTGCTCTCCACTCGGTAGGATTTTCTGAAACTTAGGCGAGTACAAGACTGCAGCCCCCGAGTTGAAGGTTTGCTCTCCACTCGGTAGGATTTTCTGAAACTTAGGCGAGTACTGGATTGCATATAAGCCCCCGAGTGGGAGGTTTGCTCTCCACTCGGTAGGATTTTCTAAAACTTAGGCGAGTACTGGACTGCAGCTAAGCCACCGAGTGGGAGGTTTGCTCCCCACTCGGTAGGATTTTCTGAAACTTAGGCGAGTACTGGACTGCCGCTAAGCCCCCGAGTGGGAGGTTTGCTCTCCCACTCGGTAGGACTTTCTGAAACTTAGGAGAGTATTGGACTGCAGCTAAGCCCCCGAGTGGGAGGATTTCTCTCCACTCGGTAGGATTTTCTGAAACTTAGGTGAGTACTGGACTGCAGCTAAGCCCCCGAGTGGGAGGTTTGCTCTTCACTCGGTAGGATTTTCTAAAACTGAGGCGAGTACAGGACTGCAGCTAAACCCCTGAGTGGGAGGTTTGCTCTCCACTCGGTAGGATTTTAAAAGCTTTGTGGAGTATAGGACTGCAGCTAAGCCCCCCGAGTGGGAGGTTTGCTCTCCACTCAGTAGGATTTTCTGAAACTTAGGCGAGTATGGACTACAGCTAAGCCCCCGAGTGGGAGGTTTGCTCTCCACTTGGTAGGATTTTAAACACTTAGGCGAGTACAGGACTGCAGCTAAGCCCCCGAGTGGGAGGTTTTCTCTCCACTCGGTAGGATTTTCTGAAACTTAGGCGAGTACTGGACTGCAGCAAAGCCCCCGAGTGGGAGGTTTGCCCTCCACTCAGTAGAATTTTAAACACTTAGGTGAGTACGGGACGACAGCAAAGCCCCCGAGTGGGAGGTTTGCTCTCCACTCGGTAGGATTTTCTGAAACTTAGGCGAGTACTGGACTACAGCTAAACCCCGAGTGGGAGGTTTGCTCTCCACTCGGTAGAATTTTCTGAAACTTAGGCGAGTACTGGACTGCAGCTAAGCCCCTGAGTGGGAGGTTTGCTCTCCACTCGGTAGGATTTTATGAAACTTACGTGAGTACTGGACTGCAGCTAAGCCCCCCCGTGGGAGGTTTGCTCTCCACTCGGTAGGATTTTAAACACTTAGGCGAGTACTGGACTGCAGCTAAGCCCCCGAGTGGGAGGTTTGCTTTCCACTCGGTAGGATTTTAAACACATAGGCAAGTACTGGACTGCAGCTAAGCCCCCGAGTGGGAGGTTTGCTCTCCACTTGGTAGGATTTTAAACACTTAGGCGAGTACAGGACTGCAGCTAAGCCCCCGAGTGGGAGGTTTTCTCTCCACTCGGTAGGATTTTCTGAAACTTAGGCGAGTATGGACTACAGCTAAGCCCCCGAGTGGGAGGTTTGCTCCCCACTCAGTAGGATTTTCTGAAACTTAGGCGAGTACTGGACTACAGCTAAACCCCGAGTGGGAGGTTTGCTCTCCACTCGGTAGGATTTTAAACACTTAGGCGAGTACAGGACTGCAGCTAAGCCCACGAGTGGGAGGTTTGCTCTCCACTCGGTAGGATTTTAAACACTTACGCGAGTACTGGACTGCGGCTAAGCCCCCGAGCGGGAGGTTTGCTCTCCACTCGGTAGGATTTTCTGAAACTTAGGCGAGTACAGGACTGCAGCTAAGCCCCCGAGTTGAAGGTTTGCTCTCCACTCGGTAGGATTTTCTGAAACTTAGGCGAGTACTGGACTGCATATAAGCCCCCGAGTGGGAGGTTTGCTCTCCACTCGGTAGGATTTTCTGAAACTTAGGCGATTACTGGACTGCAGCTAAGCCCCCGAGTGGGAGGTTTGCTCTCCACTCGGTAGGATTTTCTGAAAATTAGGCGAGTACAGGACTGCAGCTAAGCCCCCGAGTTGAAGGTTTGCTCTCCACTCGGTAGGATTTTCTAAAACTTAGGCGAGTACTGGACTGCAGCTAAGCCACCGAGTGGGAGGTTTGCTCCCAACTCGGTAGGATTTTCTGAAACTTAGGCGAGTACTGGACTGCCGCTAAGCCTCCGAGTGGGAGGTTTGCTCTCCCACTCGGTAGGATTTTCTGAAACTTAGGCGAGTATTGGACTGCAGCTAAGCCCCCGAGTGGGAGGATTTCTCTCCACTCGGTAGGATTTTCTGAAACTTAGGTGAGTACTGGACTGCAGCTAAGCCCCCGAGTGGGAGGTTTGCTCTTCACTCGGTAAGATTTTCTAAAACTTAGGCGAGTACAGGACTGCAGCTAAACCCCTGAGTGGGAGGTTTGCTCTCCACTCGGTAGGATTTTAAAAGCTTTGTGGAGTATAGGACTGCAGCTAAGCCCCCCGAGTGGGAGGTTTGCTCTCCACTCGGTAGGATTTTCTAAAACTTAGGCGAGTATGGACTACAGCTAAGCCCCCGAGTGGGAGGTTTGCACCCCACTCGGTAGGATTTTCTGAAACTTAGGCGAGTACTGGACTACAACTAAACCCCGAGTGGGAGGTTTGCTCTCCACTCGGTAGAATTTTCTGAAACTTAGGCGAGTACTGGACTGCAACTAAGCCCCTGAGTGGGAGGTTTGCTCTCCACTAGGTAGGATTTTATGAAACTTACGTGAGTACTGGACTGCAGCTAAGCCCCCCCGTGGGAGGTTTGCTCTCCACTCGGTAGGATTTTAAACACTTAGGCGAGTACTGGACTGAAGCTAAGCCCCCGAGTGGGAGGTTTGCTTTCCACTCGGTAGGATTTTAAACACTTAGGCCAGTACTGGACTGCAGCTAAGTCCCCGAGTGGGAGGTTTGCTCTCCACTTGGTAGGATTTTAAACACTTAGGCGAGTACAGGACTGCAGCTAAGCCCCCGAGTGGGAGGTTTTCTCTCCACTCGGTAGGATTTTCTGAAACTTAGGCGAGTACTGGACTGCAGCAAAGCCCCCGAGTGGGAGGTTTGCCCTCCACTCAGTAGAATTTTAAACACTTAGGTGAGTACGGGACGGCAGCAAAGCCCCCGAGTGGGAGGTTTGCTCTCCACTCAGTAGGATTTTAAACACTTAGGCGAGTACTGGACTGCGGCTAAGCCCCCGAGCGGGAGGTTTGCTCTCCACTCGGTAGGATTTTCTGAAACTTAGGCGAGTACAAGACTGCAGCTAAGCCCCCGAGTTGAAGGTTTGCTCTCCACTCGGTAGGATTTTCTGAAACTTAGGCGAGTACTGGATTGCATATAAGCCCCCGAGTGGGAGGTTTGCTCTCCACTCGGTAGGATTTTCTAAAACTTAGGCGAGTACTGGACTGCAGCTAAGCCCCCGAGTGGGAGGTTTGCTCTCCACTCGGTAGGATTTTCTGAAACTTAGGCGAGTACTGGACTGCAGCTAAGCCCCCGAGTGGGAGGATTGCTCTCCACTCGGTAGGATTTTCTAAAACTCAGGCGAGTACTGGACTGCAGCTAAACCCTCGAGTGGGAGATTTGCTCTTCACTCGGTAGGATTTTCTGAAACTTAGGCGAGTATTGGACTGCAGCAAAGCCACCGAGTGGGAGGTTTGCTCCCCACTCGGTAGGATTTTCTGAAACTTAGGCGAGTACTAGACTGCAGCTAAGCCCCCGAGTGGGAGGTTTGCTCTCCACTCGGTAGGATTTTCTAAAACTTAGGCGAGTACTGGACTGCAGCTAAGCCCCCGAGTGGGAGGTTTGCTCTCCACTCGGTAGGATTTTCTGAAACTTAGGCGAGCACTGGACTGCAGCTAAGCCCCCGAGTGGGAGGATTGCTCTCCACTCGGTAGGATTTTCTAAAACTCAGGCGAGTACTGGACTGCAGCTAAACCCCCGAGTGGGAGATTTGCTCTTCACTCGGTAGGATTTTCTGAAACTTAGGCGAGTATTGGACTGCAGCAAAGCCACCGAGTGGGAGGTTTGCTCCCCACTCGGTAGGATTTTCTGAAACTTAGGCGAGTACTAGACTGCCGCTAAGCCCCCGAGTGGGAGGTTTGCTCTCCCACTCGGTAGGATTTTCTGAAACTTAGGCGAGTACTAGACTGCAGCTAAGCCCCTGAGTGGGAGGTTTGCTCTCCACTCGGTAGGATTTTCTGAAACTTAGGCGAGTACTGGACTGCAGCTAAGCCACCGAGTGGGAGGTTTGCTCTCCACTCGGTAGGATTTTCTGAAACTTAGGCGAGTACTGGACTGCAGCTAAGCCCCCGAGTGGGAGGTTTGCTCTCCACTAGGTAGGATTTTCTAAAACTTAGGCGAGTACTGGACTGCAGCTAAGCCCTCGAGTGGGAGGTTTGCTCTCCACTAGGTAGGATTTTCTGAAACTTAGCCGAGTACTGGACTGCAGCTAAGCCCCCGAGTGGGAGGTTTGCTCTCCCACTCGGTAGGATTTTCTGAATCTTAGGCGAGTACTGGACTGCAGCTATGCCCCTGAGTGGGAGGTTTGCTCTCCACTCGGTAGGATTTTGTGAAACTTAGGTGAGTACTGGACTGCAGCTAAGCCCCCAAGTGGGAGGTTTTCTCTCCACTCGGTAGGATTTTAAACACTTAGGCGAGTACATGACTGCAGCTAAGCCCCCGAGTGGGAGGTTTGCTCTCCACTCGGTAGGATTTTTTGAAACTTAGGCGAGTACTGGACTGCAGCTAAGCCCCCGAGTGGAAGGTTTGCTCTCCACTCGATACGATTTTCTGAAACTTAGGCGAGTACTGGACTGCAGCTAAGCCCTTGAGTGGGAGGTTGACTCTCCACTCGGTAGGATTTTCTGAAACTTAGGCGAGTACTGGACTGCAGCTAAGCCCCCGAGTGGGAGGTTTTCTCTCCACTCGGTAGGATTTTAAACACTTAGGCGAGTACATGACTGCAGCTAAGCCCCCGAGTGGGAGGTTTGCTCTCCACTCGGTAGGATTTTCTGAAACATAGGCGAGTACTGGATTGCAGCTAAGCCCCCGAGTGGGAGATTTGCTCCCCACTCGGTAGGATTTTCTAAAACTTAGGCGAGTACTGGACTGCAGCTAAGCCCCCGAGTGGGAGGTTTGCTCTCCACTCGGTAGGATTTTCTGAAACTTAGGCGAGTACATGACTGCAGCTAAGCCCCCGAGTGGGAGGATTGCTCTCCACTCGGTAGGATTTTCTAAAACTCAGGCGAGTACTGGACTGTAGCTAAACCCCCGAGTGGGAGATTTGCTCTTCACTCGGTAGGATTTTCTGAAACTTAGGCGAGTATTGGACTGCAGCTAAGCCACCGAGTGGGAGGTTTGCTCCCCACTCGGTAGGATTTTCTGAAACTTAGGCGAGTACTGGACTGTCGCTAAGCCCCCGAGTGGGAGGTTTGCTCTCCCACTCGGTAGGATTTTCTGAAACTTAGGCGAGTATTGGACTGCAGCTAAGCCCCCGAGTGGGAGGATTTCTCTCCACTAGGTAGGATTTTCTGAAACTTAGGTGAGTACTGGACTGCAGCTAAGCCCCCAAGTGGGAGGTTTTCTCTCCACTCGGTAGGATTTTAAACACTTAGGCGAGTACAGGACTGCAGCTAAGCCCCCGAGTGGGAGGTTTGCTCTCCACTCGGTAGGATTTTTTGAAACTTAGGCGAGTACTGGACTGCAGCTAAGCCCCCGAGTGGGAGGTTTGCTGTCCACTCGATACGATTTTCTGAAACTTAGGCGAGTACTGGACTGCAGCTAAGCCCTTGAGTGGGATGTTGACTCTCCACTCGGTAGAATTTTCTGAAACTTAGGCGAGTACTGGACTACAGCTAAGCCCCCGAGTGGGAGGTTTTCTCTCCACTCGGTAGGATTTTAAACACTTAGGCGAGTACATGACTGCAGCTAAGCCCCCGAGTGGGAGGTTTGCTCTCCACTCGGTAGGATTTTCTGAAACATAGGCGAGTACTGGATTGCAGCTAAGCCCCCGAGTGGGAGATTTGCTCCCCACTCGGTAGGATTTTCTAAAACTTAGGCGAGTACTGGACTGCAACTAAGCCCCCGAGTGGGAGGTTTGCTCTCCACTCGGTAGGATTTTCTGAAACTTAGGCGAGTACTGGACTGCAGCTAAGCCCCCGAGTGGGAGGATTGCTCTCCACTCGGTAGGATTTTCTAAAACTCAGGCGAGTACTGGACTGCAGCTAAACCCCCGAGTGGGAGATTTGCTCTTCACTCGGTAGGATTTTCTGAAACTTAGGCGAGTATTGGACTGCAGCAAAGCCACCGAGTGGGAGGTTTGCTCCCCACTCGGTAGGATTTTCTGAAACTTAGGCGAGTACTAGACTGCCGCTAAGCCCCCGAGTGGGAGGTTTGCTCTCCCACTCGGTAGGATTTTCTGAAACTTAGGCGAGTATTGGACTGCAGCTAAGCCCCTGAGTGGGAGGATTTCTCTCCACTAGGTAGGATTTTCTGAAACTTAGGTGAGTACTGGACTGCAGCTAAGCCCCCGAGTGGGAGGTTTGCTCTTCACTCGGTAGGATTTTCTGAAACTTAGGCGAGTACAGGACTGCAGCTAAACCCCTGAGTGGGAGGTTTGCTCTCCACTTGGTAGGATTTTAAAAGCTTCGTGGAGTATAGGACTGCAGCTAAGCCCCCCGAGTGGGAGGTTTGCTCTCCACTCGGTAGGATTTTCTGAAACTTAGGCGAGTATGGACTACATCTAAGCCCCCGAGTGGGAGGTTTGCTCCCCACTCGGTAGGATTTTCTGAAACTTAGGCGAGTACTGGACTACAGCTAAACCCCGAGTGGGAGGTTTGCTCTCCACTCGGTAGAATTTTCTGAAACTTAGGCGAGTACTGGACTGCAGCTAAGCCCCTGAGTGGGAGGTTTGCTCTCCACTCGGTAGGATTTAATGAAACTTACGTGAGTACTGGACTGCAGCTAAGCCCCCCCGTGGGAGGTTTGCTCACCACTCGGTAGGATTTTAAACACTTAGGCGAGTACTGGACTGCAGCTAAGCCCCCGAGTGGGAGGTTTGCTTTCCACTCGGTAGGATTTTAAACACTTAGGCAAGTACTGGACTGCAGCTAAGCCCCCGAGTGGGAGGTTTGCTCTCCACTTGGTAGGATTTTAAACACTTAGGCGAGTAAAGGACTGCAGCTAAGCCCCCGAGTGGGAGGTTTTCTCTCCACTCGGTAGGATTTTCTGAAACTTAGGCGAGTACTGGACTGCAGCAAAGCCCCCGAGTGGGAGGTTTGCTCTCCACTCAGTAGAATTTTAAACACTTAGGCGAGTACAGGACTGCAGCTAAGCCCCCGAGTGGGAGGTTTTCTCTCCACTCGGTAGGATTTTCTGAAACTTAGGCGAGTACTGGACTGCAGCTAAGCCACCGAGTGGGAGGTTTGCTCCCCACTCGGTAGGATTTTCTGAAACTTAGGCGAGTACTGGACTGCCGCTAAGCCCCCGAGTGAGAGGTTTGCTCTCCCACTCGGTAGGATTTTCTGAAACTTAGGCGAGTACTGGACTGCAGCTAAGCCCCTGAGTGGGAGGTTTGCTCTCCACTCGGTAGGATTTTCTAAAACTTAGGCGAGTACTGGACTGCAGCTAAGCCCCTGAGTGGGAGGTTTGCTCTCCACTCGGTAGGATTTTCTGAAACTTAGGCGAGTACTGGACTGCAGCTAAGCCACCGAGTGGGAGGTTTGCTCTCCACTCGGTAGGATTTTCTGAAACTTAGGCGAGTACTGGACTGCAGCTAAGCCCCCGAGTGGGAGGTTTGCTCTCCACTAGGTAGGATTTTCTAAAACTTAGGCGAGTACTGGACTGCAGCTAAGCCCTCGAGTGGGAGGTTTGCTCTCCACTAGGTAGGATTTTCTGAAACTTAGCCGAGTACTGGACTGCAGCTAAGCCCCCGAGTGGGAGGTTTGCTCTCCCACTCGGTAGGATTTTCTGAATTTTAGGCGAGTACTGGACTGCAGCTATGCCCCTGAGTGGGAGGTTTGCTCTCCACTCGGTAGGATTTTATGAAACTTAGGTGAGTACTGGACTGCAGCTAAGCCCCCAAGTGGGAGGTTTTCTCTCCACTCGGTAGGATTTTAAACACTTAGGCGAGTACATGACTGCAGCTAAGCCACCGAGTGGGAGGTTTGCTCTCCACTCGGTAGGATTTTTTGAAACTTAGGCGAGTACTGGACTGCAGCTAAGCCGCCGAGTGGGAGGTTTGCTCTCCACTCGATATGATTTTCTGAAACTTAGGCGAGTACTGGACTGCAGCTAAGCCCCTGAGTGGGAGGTTGACTCTCCACTCGGTAGGATTTTCTGAAACTTAGGCGAGTACTGGACTGCAGCTAAGCCCCCAAGTGGGAGGTTTTCTCTCCACTCGGTAGGATTTTAAACACTTAGGCGAGTACATGACTGCAGCTAAGCCCCCGAGTGGGAGGTTTGCTCTCCACTCGGTAGGATTTTCTGAAACATAGGCGAGTACTGGATTGCAGCTAAGCCCCCGAGTGGGAGATTTGCTCCCCACTCGGTAGGATTTTCTAAAACTTAGGCGAGTACTGGACTGCAGCTAAGCCCCCGAGTGGGAGGTTTGCTCTCCACTCGGTAGGATTTTCTGAAACTTAGGCGAGTACTGGACTGCAGCTAAGCCCCCGAGTGGGAGGATTGCTCTCCACTCGGTAGGATTTTCTAAAACTCAGGCGAGTACTGGACTGCAGCTAAACCCCCGAGTGGGAGATTTGCTCTTCACTCGGTAGGATTTTCTGAAACTTAGGCGAGTATTGGACTGCAGCTAAGCCACCGAGTGGGAGGTTTGCTCCCCACTCGGTAGGATTTTCTGAAACTTAGGCGAGTACTGGACTGCCGCTAAGCCCCCGAGTGGTAGGTTTGCTCTCCCACTCTGTAGGATTTTCTGAAACTTAGGCGAGTATTGGACTGCAGCTAAGCCCCCGAGTGGGAGGATTTCTCTCCACTAGGTAGGATTTTCTGAAACTTAGGTGAGTACTGGACTGCAGCTAAGCCCCCGAGTGGGAGGTTTTCTCTTCACTCGGTAGGATTTTCTGAAACTTAGGCGAGTACAGGACTGCAGCTAAACCCCTGAGTGGGAGGTTTGCTCTCCACTCGGTAGGATTTTAAAAGCTTTGTGGAGTATAGGACTGCAGCTAAGCCCCCCGAGTGGGAGGTTTGCTCTCCCCTCGGTAGGATTTTCTGAAACTTAGGCGAGTATGGACTACATCTAAGCCCCCGAGTGGGAGGTTTGCTCCCCATTCGGTAGGATTTTCTGAAACTTAGGCGAGTACTGGACTACAGCTAAACCCCGAGTGGGAGGTTTGCTCTCCACTCGGTAGAATTTTCTGAAACTTAGGCGAGTACTGGACTGCAGCTAAGCCCCTGAGTGGGAGGTTTGCTCTCCACTCGGTAGGATTTAATGAAACTTACGTGAGTACTAGACTGCAGCTAAGCCCCCCCGTGGGAGGTTTGCTCTCCACTCGGTAGGATTTTAAACACTTAGGCGAGTACTGGACTGCAGCTAAGCCCCCAAGTGGGAGGTTTGCTTTCCACTCGGTAGGATTTTAAACACTTAGGCAAGTACTGGACTGCAGCTAAGCCCCCGAGTGGGAGGTTTGCTCTCCACTTGGTAGGATTTTAAACACTTAGGCGAGTACAGGACTGCAGCTAAGCCCCCGAGTGGGAGGTTTTCTCTCCACTCGGTAGGATTTTCTGAAACTTAGGCGAGTACTGGACTGCAGCAAAGCCCCCGAGTGGGAGGTTTGCTCTCCACTCAGTAGAATTTTAAACACTTAGGCGAGTACAGGACTGCAGCTAAGCCCCCGAGTGGGAGGTTTTCTCTCCACTCGGTAGGATTTTCTGAAACTTAGGCGAGTACTGGACTGCAGCAAAGCCCCCGAGTGGGAGGTTTGCTCTCCACTCGGTAGGATTTTAAACACTTAGGCGAGTACTGGACTGCGGCTAAGCCCCCGAGTGGGAGGTTTGTTCTCCACTCGGTAGGATTTTCTGAAACTTAGGCGAGTACTGGACTGCAGCTAACCCCCCGAGTGGGAGGTTTGCTCTCCACTCAGTAGGATTTTCTGAAACTTAGGCGAGTACTGGATTGCAGCTAATCCCCCGAGTGGGAGGTTTGCTCCCCACTCGGTAGGACTTTCTGAAACTTAGGCGAGTACTGGACTGCAGCTAAGCCCCCCAAGTGGGAGGTTTGCTCTCCACTCGGTAGGATTTTCTGAAACTTAGGCGAGTATGGACTACATCTAAGCCCCCGAGTGGGAGGTTTGCTCCCCACTCGGTAGGATTTTCTGAAACTTAGGCGAGTACTGGACTACAGCTAAACCCCGAGTGGGAGGTTTGCTCTCCACTCGGTAGAATTTTCTGAAACTTAGGCGAGTACTGGACTGCAGCTAAGCCCCTGAGTGGGAGGTTTGCTCTCCACTCGGTAGGATTTAATGAAACTTACGTGAGTACTGGACTGCAGCTAAGCCCCCCCGTGGGAGGTTTGCTCTCCACTCGGTAGGATTTTAAACACTTAGGCGAGTACTGGACTGCAGCTAAGCCCCCGAGTGGGAGGTTTGCTTTCCACTCGGTAGGATTTTAAACACTTAGGCAAGTACTGGACTGCAGCTAAGCCCCCGAGTGGGAGGTTTGCTCTCCACTTGGTAGGATTTTAAACACTTAGGCGAGTACAGGACTGCAGCTAAGCCCCCGAGTGGGAGGTTTTCTCTCCACTGGGTAGGATTTTCTGAAACTTAGGCGAGTACTGGACTGCAGCAAAGCCCCCGAGTGGGAGGTTTGCTCTCCACTCAGTAGAATTTTAAACACTTAGGCGAGTACAGGACTGCAGCTAAGCCCCCGAGTGGGAGGTTTTCTCTCCACTCGGTAGGATTTTCTGAAACTTAGGCGAGTACTGGACTGCAGCTAAGCCACCGAGTGGGAGGTTTGCTCCCCACTCGGTAGGATTTTCTGAAACTTAGGCGAGTACTGGACTGCCGCTAAGCCCCCGAGTGAGAGGTTTGCTCTCCCACTCGGTAGGATTTTCTGAAACTTAGGCGAGTACTGGACTGCAGCTAAGCCCCTGAGTGGGAGGTTTGCTCTCCACTCGGTAGGATTTTCTAAAACTTAGGCGAGTACTGGACTGCAGCTAAGCCCCTGAGTGGGAGGTTTGCTCTCCACTCGGTAGGATTTTCTGAAACTTAGGCGAGTACTGGACTGCAGCTAAGCCACCGAGTGGGAGGTTTGCTCTCCACTCGGTAGGATTTTCTGAAACTTAGGCGAGTACTGGACTGCAGCTAAGCCCCCGAGTGGGAGGTTTGCTCTCCACTAGGTAGGATTTTCTAAAACTTAGGCGAGTACTGGACTGCAGCTAAGCCCTCGAGTGGGAGGTTTGCTCTCCACTAGGTAGGATTTTCTGAAACTTAGCCGAGTACTGGACTGCAGCTAAGCCCCCGAGTGGGAGGTTTGCTCTCCCACTCGGTAGGATTTTCTGAATTTTAGGCGAGTACTGGACTGCAGCTATGCCCCTGAGTGGGAGGTTTGCTCTCCACTCGGTAGGATTTTATGAAACTTAGGTGAGTACTGGACTGCAGCTAAGCCCCCAAGTGGGAGGTTTTCTCTCCACTCGGTAGGATTTTAAACACTTAGGCGAGTACATGACTGCAGCTAAGCCACCGAGTGGGAGGTTTGCTCTCCACTCGGTAGGATTTTTTGAAACTTAGGCGAGTACTGGACTGCAGCTAAGCCGCCGAGTGGGAGGTTTGCTCTCCACTCGATATGATTTTCTGAAACTTAGGCGAGTACTGGACTGCAGCTAAGCCCCTGAGTGGGAGGTTGACTCTCCACTCGGTAGGATTTTCTGAAACTTAGGCGAGTACTGGACTGCAGCTAAGCCCCCAAGTGGGAGGTTTTCTCTCCACTCGGTAGGATTTTAAACACTTAGGCGAGTACATGACTGCAGCTAAGCCCCCGAGTGGGAGGTTTGCTCTCCACTCGGTAGGATTTTCTGAAACATAGGCGAGTACTGGATTGCAGCTAAGCCCCCGAGTGGGAGATTTGCTCCCCACTCGGTAGGATTTTCTAAAACTTAGGCGAGTACTGGACTGCAGCTAAGCCCCCGAGTGGGAGGTTTGCTCTCCACTCGGTAGGATTTTCTGAAACTTAGGCGAGTACTGGACTGCAGCTAAGCCCCCGAGTGGGAGGATTGCTCTCCACTCGGTAGGATTTTCTAAAACTCAGGCGAGTACTGGACTGCAGCTAAACCCCCGAGTGGGAGATTTGCTCTTCACTCGGTAGGATTTTCTGAAACTTAGGCGAGTATTGGACTGCAGCTAAGCCACCGAGTGGGAGGTTTGCTCCCCACTCGGTAGGATTTTCTGAAACTTAGGCGAGTACTGGACTGCCGCTAAGCCCCCGAGTGGGAGGTTTGCTCTCCCACTCTGTAGGATTTTCTGAAACTTAGGCGAGTATTGGACTGCAGCTAAGCCCCCGAGTGGGAGGATTTCTCTCCACTAGGTAGGATTTTCTGAAACTTAGGTGAGTACTGGACTGCAGCTAAGCCCCGAGTGGGAGGTTTTCTCTTCACTCGGTAGGATTTTCTGAAACTTAGGCGAGTACAGGACTGCAGCTAAACCCCTGAGTGGGAGGTTTGCTCTCCACTCGGTAGGATTTTAAAAGCTTTGTGGAGTATAGGACTGCAGCTAAGCCCCCCGAGTGGGAGGTTTGCTCTCCACTCGGTAGGATTTTCTGAAACTTAGGCGAGTATGGACTACATCTAAGCCCCCGAGTGGGAGGTTTGCTCCCCACTCGGTAGGATTTTCTGAAACTTAGGCGAGTACTGGACTACAGCTAAACCCCGAGTGGGAGGTTTGCTCTCCACTCGGTAGAATTTTCTGAAACTTAGGCGAGTACTGGACTGCAGCTAAGCCGCCGAGTGGGAGGTTTGCTCTCCACTCGATATGATTTTCTGAAACTTAGGCGAGTACTGGACTGCAGCTAAGCCCCTGAGTGGGAGGTTGACTCTCCACTCGGTAGGATTTTCTGAAACTTAGGCGAGTACTGGACTGCAGCTAAGCCCCCAAGTGGGAGGTTTTCTCTCCACTCGGTAGGATTTTAAACACTTAGGCGAGTACATGACTGCAGCTAAGCCCCCGAGTGGGAGGTTTGCTCTCCACTCGGTAGGATTTTCTGAAACATAGGCGAGTACTGGATTGCAGCTAAGCCCCCGAGTGGGAGATTTGCTCCCCACTCGGTAGGATTTTCTAAAACTTAGGCGAGTACTGGACTGCAGCTAAGCCCCCGAGTGGGAGGTTTGCTCTCCACTCGGTAGGATTTTCTGAAACTTAGGCGAGTACTGGACTGCAGCTAAGCCCCCGAGTGGGAGGATTGCTCTCCACTCGGTAGGATTTTCTAAAACTCAGGCGAGTACTGGACTGCAGCTAAACCCCCGAGTGGGAGATTTGCTCTTCACTCGGTAGGATTTTCTGAAACTTAGGCGAGTATTGGACTGCAGCTAAGCCACCGAGTGGGAGGTTTGCTCCCCACTCGGTAGGATTTTCTGAAACTTAGGCGAGTACTGGACTGCCGCTAAGCCCCCGAGTGGGAGGTTTGCTCTCCCACTCTGTAGGATTTTCTGAAACTTAGGCGAGTATTGGACTGCAGCTAAGCCCCCGAGTGGGAGGATTTCTCTCCACTAGGTAGGATTTTCTGAAACTTAGGTGAGTACTGGACTGCAGCTAAGCCCCGAGTGGGAGGTTTTCTCTTCACTCGGTAGGATTTTCTGAAACTTAGGCGAGTACAGGACTGCAGCTAAACCCCTGAGTGGGAGGTTTGCTCTCCACTCGGTAGGATTTTAAAAGCTTTGTGGAGTATAGGACTGCAGCTAAGCCCCCCGAGTGGGAGGTTTGCTCTCCACTCGGTAGGATTTTCTGAAACTTAGGCGAGTATGGACTACATCTAAGCCCCCGAGTGGGAGGTTTGCTCCCCACTCGGTAGGATTTTCTGAAACTTAGGCGAGTACTGGACTACAGCTAAACCCCGAGTGGGAGGTTTGCTCTCCACTCGGTAGAATTTTCTGAAACTTAGGCGAGTACTGGACTGCAGCTAAGCCGCCGAGTGGGAGGTTTGCTCTCCACTCGATATGATTTTCTGAAACTTAGGCGAGTACTGGACTGCAGCTAAGCCCCTGAGTGGGAGGTTGACTCTCCACTCGGTAGGATTTTCTGAAACTTAGGCGAGTACTGGACTGCAGCTAAGCCCCCAAGTGGGAGGTTTTCTCTCCACTCGGTAGGATTTTAAACACTTAGGCGAGTACATGACTGCAGCTAAGCCCCCGAGTGGGAGGTTTGCTCTCCACTCGGTAGGATTTTCTGAAACATAGGCGAGTACTGGATTGCAGCTAAGCCCCCGAGTGGGAGATTTGCTCCCCACTCGGTAGGATTTTCTAAAACTTAGGCGAGTACTGGACTGCAGCTAAGCCCCCGAGTGGGAGGTTTGCTCTCCACTCGGTAGGATTTTAAACACTTAGGCGAGTACAGGACTGCAGCTAAGCCCCCGAGTGGGAGGTTTTCTCTCCACTCGGTAGGATTTTCTGAAACTTAGGCGAGTACTGGACTGCAGCAAAGCCCCCGAGTGGGAGGTTTGCTCTCCACTCGGTAGGATTTTAAACACTTAGGCGAGTACTGGACTGCGGCTAAGCCCCCGAGTGGGAGGTTTGTTCTCCACTCGGTAGGATTTTCTGAAACTTAGGCGAGTACTGGACTGCAGCTAACCCCCCGAGTGGGAGGTTTGCTCTCCACTCAGTAGGATTTTCTGAAACTTAGGCGAGTACTGGATTGCAGCTAATCCCCCGAGTGGGAGGTTTGCTCCCCACTCGGTAGGACTTTCTGAAACTTAGGCGAGTACTGGACTGCAGCTAAGCCCCCGAGTGGGAGGTTTGCTCTCAACTCGGTAGGATTTTCTGAAACTTAGGCGAGTATTGGACTGCAGCTAAGCCCCCGAGTGGGAGGATTTCTCTCCACTCGGTAGGATTTTCTGAAACTTAGGTGAGTACTGGACTGCAGCTAAGCCCCCGAGTGGGAGGTTTGCTCTTCACTCGGTAGGATTTTCTGAAACTTAGGCGAGTACAGGACAGCAGCTAAACCCCCGAGTGGGAGGTTTGCTCTCCACTCGATAGGATTTTAAAAGCTTTGTGGAGTATAGGACTGCAGCTAAGCCCCCCGAGTGGGAGGTTTGCTCTCCACTCGGTAGGATTTTCTGAAACTTAGGCGAGTATGGACTACAGCTAAGCCCCCGAGTGGGAGGTTTGCTCCCCACTCGGTAGGATTTTCTGAAACTTAGGCGAGTACTGGACTGCAGCTAAACCCCGAGTGGGAGGTTTGCTCTCCACTCGGTAGGATTTTAAACACTTAGGCGAGTACAGGACTGCAGCTAAGCCCCTGAGTGGGAGGTTTGCTCTCCACTCGGTAGGATTATAAACACTTAGGCGAGTACATGACTGCAGCTAAGCCACCGAGTGGGAGGTTTGCTCTCCACTCGGTAGGATTTTTTGAAACTTAGGCGAGTACTGGACTGCAGCTAAGCCCCCGAGTGGGAGGTTTGCTCTCCACTCGATATGATTTTCTGAAACTTAGGCGAGTACTGGACTGCAGCTAAGCCCCTGAGTGGGAGGTTGACTCTCCACTCGGTAGGATTTTCTTAAACTTAGGCGAGTACTGGACTGCAGCTAAGCCCCCAAGTGGGAGGTTTTCTCTCCACTCGGTAGGATTTTAAACACTTAGGCGAGTACATGACTGCAGCTAAGCCCCCGAGTGGGAGGTTTGCTCTCCACTCGGTAGGATTTTCTGAAACATAGGCGAGTACTGGATTGCAGCTAAGCCCCCGAGTGGGAGATTTGCTCCCCACTCGGTAGGATTTTCTAAAACTTAGGCGAGTACTGGACTGCAGCTAAGCCCCCGAGTGGGAGGTTTGCTCTCCACTCGGTAGGATTTTCTGAAACTTAGGCGAGTACTGGACTGCAGCTAAGCCCCCGAGTGGGAGGATTGCTCTCCACTCGGTAGGATTTTCTAAAACTCAGGCGAGTACTGGACTGCAGCTAAACCCCCGAGTGGGAGATTTGCTCTTCACTCGGTAGGATTTTCTGAAACTTAGGCGAGTATTGGACTGCAGCTAAGCCACCGAGTGGGAGGTTTGCTCCCCACTCGGTAGGATTTTCTGAAACTTAGGCGAGTACTGGACTGCCGCTAGGCTTTTCTGAAACTTAGGCGAGTATTGGACTGCAGCTAAGCCCCCGAGTGGGAGGATTTCTCTCCACTAGGTAGGATTTTCTGAAACTTAGGTGAGTACTGGACTGCAGCTAAGCCCCCGAGTGGGAGGTTTTCTCTACACTCGGTAGGATTTTCTGAAACTTAGGCGAGTACAGGACTGCAGCTAAACCCCTGAGTGGGAGGTTTGCTCTCCACTCGGTAGGATTTTAAAAGCTTTGTGGAGTATAGGACTGCAGCTAAGCCCCCCGAGTGGGAGGTTTGCTCTCCACTCGGTAGGATTTTCTGAAACTTAGGCGAGTATGGACTACATCTAAGCCCCCGAGTGGGAGGTTTGCTCCCCACTCGGTAGGATTTTCTGAAACTTAGGCGAGTACTGGACTACAGCTAAACCCCGAGTGGGAGGTTTGCTCTCCACTCGGTAGAATTTTCTGAAACTTAGGCGAGTACTGGACTGCAGCTAAGCCCCTGAGTGGGAGGTTTGCTCTCCACTCGGTAGGATTTAATGAAACTTACGTGAGTACTGGACTGCAGCTAAGCCCCCCCGTGGGAGGTTTGCTCTCCACTCGGTAGGATTTTAAACACTTAGGCGAGTACTGGACTGCAGCTAAGCCCCCGAGTGGGAGGTTTGCTTTCCACTCGGTAGGATTTTAAACACTTAGGCAAGTACTGGACTGCAGCTAAGCCCCCGAGTGGGAGGTTTGCTCCCCACTTGGTAGGATTTTAAACACTTAGGCGAGTACAGGACTGCAGCTAAGCCCCCGAGTGGGAGGTTTTCTCTCCACTCGGTAGGATTTTCTGAAACTTAGGCGAGTACTGGACTGCAGCAAAGCCCCCGAGTGGGAGGTTTGCTCTCCACTCAGTAGAATTTTAAACACTTAGGCGAGTACAGGACTCCAACCAAGCCCCCGAGTGGGAGGTTTTCTCTCCACTCGGTAGGATTTTCTGAAACTTAGGCGAGTACTGGACTGCAGCAAAGCCCCCGAGTGGGAGGTTTGCTCTCCACTCGGTAGGATTTTAAACACTTAGGCGAGTACTGGACTGCGGATAAGCCCCCGAGTGGGAGGTTTGTTCTCCACTCGGTAGGATTTTCTGAAACTTAGGCGAGTACTGGACTGCAGCTAAGCCCCCGAGTGGGAGGTTTGCTCTCCACTCAGTAGGATTTTCTGAAACTTAGGCGAGTACTGGATTGCAGCTAATCCCCCGAGTGGGAGGTTTGCTCCCCACTCGGTAGGATTTTCTGAAACTTAGGCGAGTACTGGACTGCAGCTAAGCCCCCGAGTGGGAGGTTTGCTCTCAACTCGGTAGGATTTTCTGAAACTTAGGCGAGTATTGGACTGCAGCTAAGCCCCCGAGTGGGAGGATTTCTCTCCACTCGGTAGGATTTTCTGAAACTTAGGTGAGTACTGGACTGCAGCTAAGCCCCCGAGTGGGAGGTTTGCTCTTCACTCGGTAGGATTTTCTGAAACTTAGGCGAGTACAGGACAGCAGCTAAACCCCCGAGTGGGAGGTTTGCTCTCCACTCGATAGGATTTTAAAAGCTTTGTGGAGTATAGGACTGCAGCTAAGCCCCCCGAGTGGGAGGTTTGCTCTCCACTCGGTAGGATTTTCTGAAACTTAGGCGAGTATGGACTACAGCTAAGCCCCCGAGTGGGAGGTTTGCTCCCCACTCGGTAGGATTTTCTGAAACTTAGGCGAGTACTGGACTGCAGCTAAACCCCGAGTGGGAGGTTTGCTCTCCACTCGGTAGGATTTTAAACACTTAGGCGAGTACAGGACTGCAGCTAAGCCCCTGAGTGGGAGGTTTGCTCTCCACTCGGTAGGATTTTAAACACTTACGCGAGTACTGGACTGCGGCTAAGCCCCCGAGCGGGAGGTTTGCTCTCCACTCGGTAGGATTTTCTGAAACTTAGGCGAGTACAGGACTGCAGCTAAGCCCCCGAGTTGAAGGTTTGCTCTCCACTCGGTAGGATTTTCTGAAACTTAGGCGAGTACTGGACTGCATATAAGCCCCCGAGTGGGAGGTTTGCTCTCCACTCGGTAGGATTTTCTGAAACTTAGGCGTGTACTGGACTGCAACTAAGCCCCGAGTGGGAGGTTTGCTCTCTACTCGGTAGGATTTTCTGAAAATTAGGCGAGTACAGGACTGCAGCTAAGCCCCCGAGTTGAAGGTTTGCTCTCCACTCGGTAGGATTTTCTGAAACTTAGGCGAGTACTGGACTGCAGCTAAGCCACCGAGTGGGAGGTTTGCTCCCCACTCGGTAGGATTTTCTAAAACTTAGGCGAGTACTGGACTGCCGCTAAGCCCCCGAGTGGGAGGTTTGCTCTCCCACTCGGTAGGATTTTCTGAAACTTAGGCGAGTACTGGACTGCAGCTAAGCCCCCGAGTGGGAGGTTTGCTCTCCACTCGGTAGGATTTTCTGAAACTTAGGCGAGTACTGGACTGCAGCTAAGCCCCTGAGTGGGAGGTTTGCTCTCCACTCGGTAGGATTTTCTGAAACTTAGGCGAGTACTGGACTGCAGCTAAGCCACCGAGTGGGAGGTTTGCTCTCCACTCGGTAGGATTTTCTGAAACTTAGGCGAGTACTGGACTGCAGCTAAGCCCCCGAGTGGGAGGTTTGCTCTCCACTAGGTAGGATTTTCTAAAACTTATGCGAGTACTGGACTGCAGCTAAGCCCCCGAGTGGGAGGTTTGCTCTCCACTAGGTAGGATTTTCTGAAACTTAGCCGAGTACTGGACTGCAGCTAAGCCCCCGAGTGGGAGGTTTGCTCTCCACTCGGTAGGATTTTATGAAACTTAGGTGAGTACTGGACTGCAGCTAAGCCCCCAAGTGGGAGGTTTTCTCTCCACTCGGTAGGATTTTAAACACTTAGGCGAGTACATGACTGCAGCTAAGCCCCCGAGTGGGAGGTTTGCTCTCCACGCGGTAGGATTTTTTGAAACTTAGGCGAGTACTGGACTGCAACTAAGCCCCCGAGTGGGAGGTTTGCTCTCCACTAGGTAGGATTTTCTGAAACTTAGCCGAGTACTGGACTGCAGCTAAGCCCCCGAGTGGGAGGTTTGCTCTCCACTCGGTAGGATTTTATGAAACTTAGGTGAGTACTGGACTGCAGCTAAGCCCCCAAGTGGGAGGTTTTCTCTCCACTCGGTAGGATTTTAAACACTTAGGCGAGTACATGACTGCAGCTAAGCCCCCCGAGTGGGAGGTTTGCTCTCCACTCGGTAGGATTTTCTGAAACTTAGGCGAGTATGGACTACATCTAAGCCCCCGAGTGGGAGGTTTGCTCCCCACTCGGTAGGATTTTCTGAAACTTAGGCGAGTACTGGACTACAGCTAAACCCCGAGTGGGAGGTTTGCTCTCCACTCGGTAGAATTTTCTGAAACTTAGGCGAGTACTGGACTGCAGCTAAGCCCCTGAGTGGGAGGTTTGCTCTCCACTCGGTAGGATTTAATGAAACTTACGTGAGTACTGGACTGCAGCTAAGCCCCCCCGTGGGAGGTTTGCTCTCCACTCGGTAGGATTTTAAACACTTAGGCGAGTACTGGACTGCAGCTAAGCCCCCGAGTGGGAGGTTTGCTTTCCACTCGGTAGGATTTTAAACACTTAGGCAAGTACTGGACTGCAGCTAAGCCCCCGAGTGGGAGGTTTGCTCTCCACTTGGTAGGATTTTAAACACTTAGGCGAGTACAGGACTGCAGCTAAGCCCCCGAGTGGGAGGTTTTCTCTCCACTCGGTAGGATTTTCTGAAACTTAGGCGAGTACTGGACTGCAGCAAAGCCCCCGAGTGGGAGGTTTGCTCTCCACTCAGTAGAATTTTAAACACTTAGGCGAGTACAGGACTCCAACCAAGCCCCCGAGTGGGAGGTTTTCTCTCCACTCGGTAGGATTTTCTGAAACTTAGGCGAGTACTGGACTGCAGCAAAGCCCCCGAGTGGGAGGTTTGCTCTCCACTCGGTAGGATTTTAAACACTTAGGCGAGTACTGGACTGCGGATAAGCCCCCGAGTGGGAGGTTTGTTCTCCACTCGGTAGGATTTTCTGAAACTTAGGCGAGTACTGGACTGCAGCTAAGCCCCCGAGTGGGAGGTTTGCTCTCCACTCAGTAGGATTTTCTGAAACTTAGGCGAGTACTGGATTGCAGCTAATCCCCCGAGTGGGAGGTTTGCTCCCCACTCGGTAGGATTTTCTGAAACTTAGGCGAGTACTGGACTGCAGCTAAGCCCCCGAGTGGGAGGTTTGCTCTCAACTCGGTAGGATTTTCTGAAACTTAGGCGAGTATTGGACTGCAGCTAAGCCCCCGAGTGGGAGGATTTCTCTCCACTCGGTAGGATTTTCTGAAACTTAGGTGAGTACTGGACTGCAGCTAAGCCCCCGAGTGGGAGGTTTGCTCTTCACTCGGTAGGATTTTCTGAAACTTAGGCGAGTACAGGACAGCAGCTAAACCCCCGAGTGGGAGGTTTGCTCTCCACTCGATAGGATTTTAAAAGCTTTGTGGAGTATAGGACTGCAGCTAAGCCCCCCGAGTGGGAGGTTTGCTCTCCACTCGGTAGGATTTTCTGAAACTTAGGCGAGTATGGACTACAGCTAAGCCCCCGAGTGGGAGGTTTGCTCCCCACTCGGTAGGATTTTCTGAAACTTAGGCGAGTACTGGACTGCAGCTAAACCCCGAGTGGGAGGTTTGCTCTCCACTCGGTAGGATTTTAAACACTTAGGCGAGTACAGGACTGCAGCTAAGCCCCTGAGTGGGAGGTTTGCTCTCCACTCGGTAGGATTTTAAACACTTACGCGAGTACTGGACTGCGGCTAAGCCCCCGAGCGGGAGGTTTGCTCTCCACTCGGTAGGATTTTCTGAAACTTAGGCGAGTACAGGACTGCAGCTAAGCCCCCGAGTTGAAGGTTTGCTCTCCACTCGGTAGGATTTTCTGAAACTTAGGCGAGTACTGGACTGCATATAAGCCCCCGAGTGGGAGGTTTGCTCTCCACTCGGTAGGATTTTCTGAAACTTAGGCGTGTACTGGACTGCAACTAAGCCCCGAGTGGGAGGTTTGCTCTCTACTCGGTAGGATTTTCTGAAAATTAGGCGAGTACAGGACTGCAGCTAAGCCCCCGAGTTGAAGGTTTGCTCTCCACTCGGTAGGATTTTCTGAAACTTAGGCGAGTACTGGACTGCAGCTAAGCCACCGAGTGGGAGGTTTGCTCCCCACTCGGTAGGATTTTCTAAAACTTAGGCGAGTACTGGACTGCCGCTAAGCCCCCGAGTGGGAGGTTTGCTCTCCCACTCGGTAGGATTTTCTGAAACTTAGGCGAGTACTGGACTGCAGCTAAGCCCCCGAGTGGGAGGTTTGCTCTCCACTCGGTAGGATTTTCTGAAACTTAGGCGAGTACTGGACTGCAGCTAAGCCCCTGAGTGGGAGGTTTGCTCTCCACTCGGTAGGATTTTCTGAAACTTAGGCGAGTACTGGACTGCAGCTAAGCCACCGAGTGGGAGGTTTGCTCTCCACTCGGTAGGATTTTCTGAAACTTAGGCGAGTACTGGACTGCAGCTAAGCCCCCGAGTGGGAGGTTTGCTCTCCACTAGGTAGGATTTTCTAAAACTTATGCGAGTACTGGACTGCAGCTAAGCCCCCGAGTGGGAGGTTTGCTCTCCACTAGGTAGGATTTTCTGAAACTTAGCCGAGTACTGGACTGCAGCTAAGCCCCCGAGTGGGAGGTTTGCTCTCCACTCGGTAGGATTTTATGAAACTTAGGTGAGTACTGGACTGCAGCTAAGCCCCCAAGTGGGAGGTTTTCTCTCCACTCGGTAGGATTTTAAACACTTAGGCGAGTACATGACTGCAGCTAAGCCCCCGAGTGGGAGGTTTGCTCTCCACGCGGTAGGATTTTTTGAAACTTAGGCGAGTACTGGACTGCAACTAAGCCCCCGAGTGGGAGGTTTGCTCTCCACTAGGTAGGATTTTCTGAAACTTAGCCGAGTACTGGACTGCAGCTAAGCCCCCGAGTGGGAGGTTTGCTCTCCACTCGGTAGGATTTTATGAAACTTAGGTGAGTACTGGACTGCAGCTAAGCCCCCAAGTGGGAGGTTTTCTCTCCACTCGGTAGGATTTTAAACACTTAGGCGAGTACATGACTGCAGCTAAGCCCCCGAGTGGGAGGTTTGCTCCCCACTCGGTAGGATTTTCTGAAACTTAGGCGAGTACTGGACTGCAGCTAAGCCCCTGAGTGGGAGGCTGACTCTCCACTCGGTAGGATTTTCTGAAACTTAGGCGAGTACTGGACTGCAGCTAAGCCCCCGAGTGGGATGTTTTCTCTCCACTCGGTAGGTTTTTAACACTTAGGCGAGTACATGACTGCAGCTAAGCCCCCGAGTGGGAGGTTTGCTCTCCACTCGGTAGGATTTTCTGAAACATAGGCGAGTACTGGATTGCAGCTAAGCCCCCGAGTGGGAGATTTGCTCCCCACTCGGTAGGATTTTCTGAAACTTAGGCGAGTACTGGACTGCAGCTAAGCCCCCGAGTGGGAGGTTTGCTCTCCACTCGGTAGGATTTTCTGAAACTTAGGTGAGTACAGGACTGCAGCTAAGCCCCCGAGTGGGAGGTTTTCTCTCCACTCGGTAGGATTTTAAAAGCTTTGTGGAGTATAGGACTGCAGCTAAGCCCCCCGAGTGGGAGGTTTGCTCTCCACTCGGTAGGATTTTCTGAAACTTAGGCGAGTATGGACTGCAGCTATGCTCCCGAGTGGGAGGTTTGCTCTCCACTCGGTAGGATTTCAAACACTTAGGCGAGTACTGGACTTCGGCTAAGCCCCCGAGCGGGAGGTTTGCTCTCCACTTGGTAAGATTTTCTGAAACTTAGGCGAGTACTGGACTGCAGCTAAGCCCCCGAGTGGGAGGTTTGCTCTCAACTCGGTAGGATTTTCTGAAACTTAGGCGAGTATTGGACTGCAGCTAAGCCCCCGAGTGGGAGGATTTCTCTCCACTCGGTAGGATTTTCTGAAACTTAGGTGAGTACTGGACTGCAGCTAAGCCCCCGAGTGGGAGGTTTGCTCTTCACTCGGTAGGATTTTCTGAAACTTAGGCGAGTACAGGACTGCAGCTAAACCCCCGAGTGGGAGGTTTGCTCTCCACTCGATAGGATTTTAAAAGCTTTGTGGAGTATAGGACTGCAGCTAAGCCCCCCGAGTGGGAGGTTTGCTCTCCACTCGGTAGGATTTTCTGAAACTTAGGCGAGTATGGACTACAGCTAAGCCCCCGAGTGGGAGGTTTGCTCCCCACTCGGTAGGATTTTCTGAAACTTAGGCGAGTACTGGACTGCAGCTAAACCCCGAGTGGGAGGTTTGCTCTCCACTCGGTAGGATTTTAAACACTTAGGCGAGTACAGGACTGCAGCTAAGCCCCCGAGTGGGAGGTTTGCTCTCCACTCGGTAGGATTTTAAACACTTACGCGAGTACTGGACTGCGGCTAAGCCCCCGAGCGGGAGGTTTGCTCTCCACTCGGTAGGATTTTCTAAAACTTAGGCGAGTACAGGACAGCAGCTAAGCCCCCGAGTTGAAGGTTTGCTCTCCACTCGGTAGGATTTTCTGAAACATAGGCGAGTACTGGATTGCAGCTAAGCCCCCGAGTGGGAGATTTGCTCCCCACTCGGTAGGATTTTCTGAAACTTAGGCGAGTACTGGACTGCAGCTAAGCCCCCGAGTGGGAGGTTTGCTCTCCACTCGGTAGGATTTTCTGAAACTTAGGCGAGTACTGGACTGCAGCTAAGCCCCCGTGTGGGAGGATAGCTCTCCACTCGGTAGGATTTTCTAAAACTCAGGCGAGTACTGGACTGCAGCTAAACCCCCGACTGGGAGATTTGCTCTTCACTCGGTAGGATTTTCTGAAACTTAGGCGAGTACTGGACTGCAGCTAAGCCACCGAGTGGGAGGTTTGCTCTCCACTCGGTAGGATTTTCTGAAACTTAGGTGAGTACAGGACTGCAGCTAAGCCCCCGAGTGGGAGGTTTTCTCTCCACTCGGTAGGATTTTAAAAGCTTTGTGGAGTATAGGACTGCAGCTAAGCCCCCCGAGTGGGAGGTTTGCTCTCCACTCGGTAGGATTTTCTGAAACTTAGGCGAGTATGGACTGCAGCTAAGCTCCCGAGTGGGAGGTTTGCTCTCCACTCGGTAGGATTTCAAACACTTAGGCGAGTACTGGACTTCGGCTAAGCCCCCGAGCGGGAGGTTTGCTCTCCACTTGGTAAGATTTTCTGAAACTTAGGCGAGTACTGGACTGCAGCTAAGCCCCCGAGTAGGAGGTTTGCTCTCAACTCGGTAGGATTTTCTGAAACTTAGGCGAGTATTGGACTGCAGCTAAGCCCCCGAGTGGGAGGATTTCTCTCCACTCGGTAGGATTTTCTGAAACTTAGGTGAGTACTGGACTGCAGCTAAGCCCCCGAGTGGGAGGTTTGCTCTTCACTCGGTAGGATTTTCTGAAACTTAGGCGAGTACAGGACTGCAGCTAAACCCCCGAGTGGGAGGTTTGCTCTCCACTCGATAGGATTTTAAAAGCTTTGTGGAGTATAGGACTGCAGCTAAGCCCCCCGAGTGGGAGGTTTGCTCTCCACTCGGTAGGATTTTCTGAAACTTAGGCGAGTATGGACTACAGCTATGCCCCCGAGTGGGAGGTTTGCTCCCCACTCGGTAGGATTTTCTGAAACTTAGGCGAGTACTGGACTGCAGCTAAACCCCGAGTGGGAGGTTTGCTCTCCACTCGGTAGGATTTTAAACACTTAGGCGAGTACAGGACTGCAGCTAAGCCCCCGAGTGGGAGGTTTGCTCTCCACTCGGTAGGATTTTAAACACTTACGCAAGTACTGGACTGCGGCTAAGCCCCCGAGCGGGAGGTTTGCTCTCCACTCGGTAGGATTTTCTAAAACTTAGGCGAGTACAGGACAGCAGCTAAGCCCCCGAGTTGAAGGTTTGCTCTCCACTCGGTAGGATTTTCTGAAACTTAGGCGAGTACTGGACTGCGTATAAGCCCCCGAGTGGGAGGTTTGCTCTCCACTCGGTAGGATTTTCTGAAACTTAGGCGAGTACTGGACTGCAGCTAAGCCCCCGAGTGGGAGGTTTGCTCTCCACTCGGTAGGATTTTCTGAAAATTAGGCCAGTACTGGACTGCCGCTAAGCCCCCGAGTGGGAGGTTTGCTCTCCCACTCGGTAGGATTTTCTGAAACTTAGGCGAGTACTGGACTGCAGCTAAGCCCCCGAGTGGGAGGTTTGCTCTCCACTCGGTAGGATTTTCTGAAACTTAGGCGAGTACTGGACTGCAGCTAAGCCCCTGAGTGGGAGGTTTGCTCTCCACTCGGTAGGATTTTCTGAAACTTAGGCGAGTACTGGACTGCAGCTAAGCCACCGAGTGGGAGGTTTGCTCTCCACTCGGTAGGATTTTCTGAAACTTAGGCGAGTACTGGACTGCAGCTAAGCCCCCGATTGGGAGGTTTGCTCTTCACTAGGTAGGATTTTCTAAAACTTATGCGAGTACTGGACTGCAGCTAAGCCCCCGAGTGGGAGGTTTGCTCTCCACTAGGTAGGATTTTCTGAAACTTAGCCGAGTACTGGACTGCAGCTAAGCCCCCGAGTGGGAGGTTTGCTCTCCACTCGGTAGGATTTTCTGAATCTTAGGTGAGTACTAGACTGCAGCTAAGCCCCTGAGTGGGATGTTTGCTCTCCACTCGGTAGGATTTTATGAAACTTAGGTGAGTACTGGACTGCAGCTAAGCCCCCAAGTGGGAGGTTTTCTCTCCACTCGGTAGGATTTTAAACACTTAGGCGAGTACATGACTGCAGCTAAGCCCCCGAGTGGGAGGTTTGCTCTCCACGCGGTAGGATTTTTTGAAACTTAGGCGAGTACTGGACTGCAGCTAAGCCCCCGAGTGGGAGGTTTGCTCTCCACTCGATACGATTTTCTGAAACTTAGGCGAGTACTGGACTGCAGCTAAGCCCCTGAGTGGGAGGTTGACTCTCCACTCGGTAGGATTTTCTGAAACTTAGGCGAGTACTGGACTGGAGCTAAGCCCCCGAGTGGGAGGTTTTCTCTCCACTCGGTAGGTTTTTAACACTTAGGCGAGTACATGACTGCAGCTAAGCCACCGAGCGGGAGGTTTGCTCTCCACTCGGTAGGATTTTCTGAAACATTGGCGAGTACTGGATTGCAGCTAAGCCCCCGAGTGGGAGATTTGCTCCCCACTCGGTAGGATTTTCTGAAACTTAGGCGAGTACTGGACTGCAGCTAAGCCCCCGAGTGGGAGGTTTGCTCTCCACTCGGTAGGATTTTCTGAAACTTAGGCGAGTACTGGACTGCAGCTAAGCCCCCGAGTGGGAGGATTGCTCTCCACTCGGTAGGATTTTCTAAAACTCAGGCGAGTACTGGACTGCAGCTAAACCCCCGAGTGGGAGATTTGCTCTTCACTCGGTAGGATTTTCTGAAACTTAGGCGAGTACTGGACTGCAGCTAAGCCACCGAGTGGGAGGTTTGCTCTCCACTCGGTAGGATTTTCTGAAACTTAGGCGAGTACAGGACTGCAGCTAAGCCCCCGAGTGGGAGGTCTGTTCTCCACTCGGTAGGATTTTAAAAGCTTTGTGGAGTATAGGACTGCAGCTAAGCCCCCCGAGTGGGAGGTTTGCTCTCCACTCGGTAGGATTTTCTGAAACTTAGGCGAGTATGGACTGCAGCTAAGCTCCCGAGTGGGAGGTTTGCTCTCCACTCGGTAGGATTTCAAACACTTAGGCGAGTACTGGACTTCGGCTAAGCCCCCGAGCGGGAGGTTTGCTCTCCACTTGGTAAGATTTTCTGAAACTTAGGCGAGTACTAGACTGCAGCTAAGCCCCCGAGTGGGAGGTTTGCTCTCCACTCGGTAGGATTTTCTGAAACTTAGGCGAGTACTGGACTGCAGCTAAGCCCCCGAGTGGGAGATTTGCTCTCCACTCAGTAGGATTTTCTGAAACTTAGGCGAGTACTGGATTGCAGCTAAGCCCCCAAGTGGGAGGTTTGCTCCCCACTCGGTAGGATTTTCTGAAACTTAGGCGAGTACTGGACTGCCGCTAAGCCCCTGAGTGGGAGGTTTGCTCTCCACTCGGTAGGATTTTCTGAAACTTAGGCGAGTACTGGACTGCAGCTAAGCCCCCGAGTGGGAGGATTGCTCTCCATTCGGTAGGATTTTCTGAAACTTAGGTGCGTACTGGACTGCAGCTAAGCCCTCGAGTGGGAGGCTTGCTCTTCACTCGGTAGGATTTTCCGAAACTTAGGCGAGTACAGGACTGCAGCTAAGCCCCCGAGTGGGAGGTTTGCTCTCCACTCGGTAGGATTTTCTGAAACTTAGGCGAGTACTGGACTGCAGCTAAGCCCCCGAGTGGGAGATTTGCTCTCCACTCGATAGGATTTTCTGAAACTTAGGCGAGTACTGGATTGCAGCTAAGCCCCCGAGTGGGAGGTTTGCTCCCCACTCGGTAGGATTTTCTGAAACTTAGGCGAGTACTGGACTGCAGCTAAGCCCCCGAGTGGGAGGTTTGCTCTCCACTCAGTAGGATTTTCTGAAACTTAGGCGAGTACTGGACTGCAGCTAAGCCCCTGAGTGGGAGGTTTGCTCTCCACTCGGTAGGAATTTATGAAACTTAGGTGAGTACTGGACTGCAGCTAAGCCCCTCGTGGGAGGTTTGCTCTCCACTCGGTAGGATTTTAAACACTTAGGCGAGTACTGGACTGCAGCTAAGCCCCCGAGTGGGAGGTTTGCTTTCCACTCGGTAGGATTTTAAACACTTAGGCAAGTACTGGACTGCAGCTAAGCCCCCGAGTGGGAGGTTTGCTCTCCACTTGTTAGGATTTTAAACACTTAGGCGAGTACAGGACTACAGCTAAGCCCCAGAGTGGGAGGTTTGCTCTCCACTCGGTAGGATTTTCTGAAAGTTTGGCGAGTACTGGACTGCAGCTAAGTCCCCGAGTGGGAGGTTTGCTCTCCACTCAATACGATTTTCTGAAACGTAGGCGAGTACTGGACTGCTGCTAAACCCCCGAGTGGGAGGATTGCTCTCCACTCGGTAGGATTTTCTGAAACTTAGGCGAGTACTGGACTGCAGGTAAGCCCCCGAGTGGGAGGTTTGCTCTTCACTCGGTAGGATTTTCTGAAACTTAGGAGAGTACTAGACTGCAGCTAAGCCTTCGAGTGGGAGGTTTGCTCTCCACTCGGTAGGATTTTCTGAAACTTAGGCGAGTACAGGATTGCACCTAAGCCCCCGAGTTGAAGGTTTGCTCTCCACTCGGTAGGATTTTCTGAAACTTAGCCGAGTACTGGACTGCAGCTAAGCCCCCGAGTGGGAGGTTTGCTCCCCACTCGGTAGGATTTTCTGAAACTTAGGCGAGTACTGGACTGCCGCTAAGCCCCTGAGTTGGAGGTTTGCTCTCCCACTCGGTAGGATTTTCTGAAACTTAGGCGAGTACTAGACTGCAGCTAAGCCACCGAGTGGGAGGTTTGCTCTCCACTCGGTAGGATTTTCTGAAACTTAGGCGAGTACTGGACTGCAGCTAAGCCCCCGAGTGGGAGGTTTGCTCTCCACTCGGTAGGATTTTCTGAAACTTAGGCGAGTACTGGACTGCAGCTAAGCCCCTGAGTGGGAGGTTTGCTCTCCACTCGGTAGGATTTTCTGAAACTTAGGTGAGTACTGGACTACAGCTAAGCCCCCGAGTGGGAGGTTTGCTCTCCACTCGGTAGGATTTTCTGAAACTTAGGCGAGTACTGGACTGCAGCTAAGCCCCTGAGTGGGAGGTTTGCTCTCCACTCGGTAGGATTTTATGAAACTTAGGTGAGTACTGGACTGCAGCTAAGCCCCCCCCGTGGGAGGTTTGCTCTCCACTCGGTAGGATTCTAAACACTTAGGCGAGTACTGGACTGCAGCTAAGCCCCCGAGTGGGAGGTTTGCTTTCCACTCGATAGGATTTTAAACACTTAGGCAAGTACTGGACTGCAGCTAAGCCCCCGAGTGGGAGGTTTGCTCTCCACTCGGTAGGATTTTAAACACTTAGGCGAGTACAGGACTGCAGCTAAGCCCCCGAGTGGGAGGTTTTCTCTCCACTCGGTAGGATTTTCTGAAACTTAGGCGAGTACTGGACTGCAGCAAAGCTCCCGAGTGGGAGGTTTGCTCTCCACTCGGTAGGATTTTCTGAAACTTAGGTGCGTACTGGACTGCAGCTAAGCCCCCGAGTGGGAGGCTTGCTCTTCACTCGGTAGGATTTTCTGAAACTTAGGTGAGTACAGGACTGAAGCTAAGCCCCCGAGTGGGAGGTTTGCTCTCCACTCGGTAGGATTTTCTGAAACTTAGGCGAGTACTGGACTGCAGCTAAGCCCCCGAGTGGGAGATTTGCTCTCCACTCGGTAGGATTTTCTGAAACTTAGGCGAGTACTGGACTGCAGCTAAGCCCCCGAGTGGGAGGTTTGCTCTCCACTCGGTAGGATTTTCTGAAACTTAGGCGAGTACTGGACTGCAGCTAAGCCCCTGAGTGGGAGGTTTGCTCTCCACTCGGTAGGATTTTATGAAACTTAGGTGAGTACTGGACTGCAGCTAAGCCCCCCCGTGGGAGGTTTGCTCTCCACTCGGTAGGATTTTAAACACTTAGGCGAGTACTGGACTGCAGCTAATCCCCCGAGTGGGAGGTTTGCTTTCTACTCGGTAGGATTTTAAACACTTAGGCAAGTACTGGACTGCAGCTAAGCCCCCGAGTGGGAGGTTTGCTCTCCACTCGGTAGGATTTTAAACACTTAGGCGAGTACAGGACTGCAGCTAAGCCCCCGAGTTGGAGGTTTGCTCTCCACTCGGTAGGATTTTCAGAAAGTTTGGCGAGCACTGGACTGCAGCTAAGTCCCCGAGTGGGAGGTTTTCTCTCCACTCGGTAGGATTTTCTGAAACTTAGGCGAGTACTGGACTGCTGCTAAGCCCCCGAGTGTGAGGATTGCTCTCCACTCGGTAGGATTTTCTGAAACTTAGGCGAGTACTGGACTGCAGCTAAGCCCCCGAGTGGGAGGTTTGCTCTTCACTCGGTAGGATTTTCTGAAACTTAGGCGAGTACTAGACTGCAACTAAGCCCCTGAGTGGGAGGTTTGCTCTCCACTTGGTAGGATTTTCTGAAACTTAGGCGAGTACAGGACTGCACCTAAGCCCCCGAGTTGAAGGTTTGCTCTCCACTCGGTAGGATTTTCTGAAACTTAGGTGAGTACTGGACTGCAGCTAAGCCCCCGAGTGGGAGATTTGCTCTCCACTCAGTAGGATTTTTTGAAACTTAGGCGAGTACTGGATTGCAGCTAAGCCCCCAAGTGGGAGGTTTGCTCCCCACTCGGTAGGATTTTCTGAAACTTAGGCGAGTACTGGACTGCAGCTAAGCCCCCGAGTGGGAGGTTTTCTCTCCAGTCAGTAGGATTTTCTGAATCTTAGGTGAGTACTGGACTGCAACTAAGCCCCCGAGTGGGAGGATTGCTCTCCATTCGGTAGGATTTTCTGAAACTTAGGTGCGTACTGGACTGTAGCTAAGCCCCCGAGTGGGAGGCTTGCTCTTCACTCGGTAGGATTTTCTGAAACTTAGGCGAGTACAGGACTGCAGCTAAGCCCCCGAGTGGGAGGTTTGCTCTCCACTCGGTAGGATTTTCTGAAACTTAGGCGAGTACTGGACTGCAGCTAAGCCCCTGAGTGGGAGGTTTGCTCTCCACTCGGTAGGATTTTATGAAACTTAGGTGAGTACTGGACTGCAGCTAAGCCCCCCCGTGGGAGGTTTGCTCTCCACTCGGTAGGATTTTAAACACTTAGGCGAGTACTGGACTGCAGCTAATCCCCCGAGTGGGAGGTTTGCTTTCTACTCGGTATTATTTTAAACACTTAGGCAAGTACTGGACTGCAGCTAAGCCCCCGAGTGGGAGGTTTGCTCTCCACTCGGTAGGATTTTAAACACTTAGGCGAGTACAGGACTGCAGCTAAGCCCCCGAGTTGGAGGTTTGCTCTCCACTCGGTAGGATTTTCTTAAAGTTAGGCGAGTACTGGACTGCAGCTAAGTCCCCGAGTGGGAGGTTTTCTCTCCACTCGGTAGGATTTTCTGAAACTTAGGCGAGTACTGGACTGCTGCTAAGCCCCCGAGTGGGAGGATTGCTCTCCACTCGGTAGGATTTTCTGAAACTTAGGCGAGTATGGGACTGCAGCTAAGCCCCCGAGTGGGAGGTTTGCTCTTCACTCGGTAGGATTTTCTGAAACTTAGGCGAGTACTAGACTGCAACTAAGCCCCTGAGTGGGAGGTTTGCTCTCCACTTGGTAGGATTTTCTGAAACTTAGGCGAGTACAGGACTGCACCTAAGCCCCCGAGTTGAAGGTTTGCTCTCCACTCGGTAGGATTTTCTGAAACTTAGGTGAGTACTGGACTGCAGCTAAGCCCCCGAGTGGGAGATTTGCTCTCCACTCAGTAGGATTTTTTGAAACTTAGGCGAGTACTGGATTGCAGCTAAGCCCCCAAGTGGGAGGTTTGCTCCCCACTCGGTAGGATTTTCTGAAACTTAGGCGAGTACTGGACTGCCGCTAAGCCCCCGAGTGGGAGGTTTTCTCTCCAGTCGGTAGGATTTTCTGAATCTTAGGTGAGTACTGGACTGCAGCTAAGCCCCCGAGTGGGAGGATTGCTCTCCATTCGGTAGGATTTTCTGAAACTTAGGTGCGTACTGGACTGTAGCTAAGCCCCCGAGTGGGAGGCTTGCTCTTCACTCGGTAGGATTTTCTGAAACTTAGGCGAGTACAGGACTGCAGCTAAGCCCCCGAGTGGGAGGTTTGCTCTCCACTCGGTAGGATTTTCTGAAACTTAGGCGAGTACTTGACTGCAGCTAAGCCCCCGAGTGGGAGATTTGCTCTCCACTCGGTAGGATTTTCTGAAACTTAGGCGAGTACTGGATTGCAGCTAAGCGCCCGAGTGGGAGGTTTGCTCCCCACTCGGTAGGATTTTCTGAAACTTAGGCGAGTACTGGACTGCAGCTAAGCCCCCGAGTAGGAGGTTTGCTCTCCACTCGGTAGGATTTTCTGAAACTTAGGTGAGTACTGGACTGCAGCTAAGCCCCCCGTGGGAGGTTTGCTCTCCACTCCGTAGGATTTTAAACACTTAGGAGAGTACGGGACTGCAGCTAAGCCCCCGAGTAGGAGGTTTGCTTTCCACTCAGTAGGATTTTAAAAACTTAGGCAAGTACTGGACTACAGCTAAGCCCCCGAGTGGGAGGTTTGCTCTCCACTTAGTAGGATTTTAAACACTTAGGCGAGTACAGGACTGCAGCTAAGCCCCAGAGTGGGAGGTTTGCTCTCCACTCGGTAGGATTTTCTGAAAGTTAGGCGAGTACTGGACTGCAGCTAAGTCCCCGAGTGGGAGGTTTGCTCTCCACTCGGTACGATTTTCTGAAACTTAGGCGAGTACTGGATTGCTGGTAAGCCCCCGAGTGGGAGGATTGCTCTCCAGTCGGTAGGATTTTCTGAAACTTAGGCGAGTACTGGACTGCAGGTAAGCCCCAGAGTGGGAGGTTTGCTCTTCACTCGGTAGGATTTTCTGAAACTTAGGCGAGTACAGGACTGCAGCTAAGCCCCCGAGTGGGAGGTTTGCTCTCCACTCGGTAGGACTTTACGAAACTTAGGTGAGTACTGGACTGCAGCTAAGCCCCCCGTGGGAGGTTTGCTCTCCACTCCGTAGGATTTTAAACACTTAGGAGAGTACGGGACTGCAGCTAAGCCCCCGAGTGGGAGGTTTGCTTTCCACTCGGTAGGATTTTAAACACTTAGGCAAGTACTGGACTGCAGCTAAGCCCCCGAGTGGGAGGTTTGCTCTCCACTTGGTAGGATTTTAAACACTTAGGCGAGTACAGGACTGCAGCTAAGCCCCAGAGTGGGAGGTTTGCTCTCCACTCGGTAGGATTTTCTGAAAGTTAGGCGAGTACTGGACTGCAGCTAAGTCCCCGAGTGGGAGGTTTGCTCTCCACTCGGTACGATTTTTTGAGACTTAGGCGAGTACTGGACTGCTGCTAAGCCCCCGAGTGGGAGGATTGCTCTCCACTCGGTAGGATTTTCTGAAACTTAGGCGAGTACTGGACTGCAGGTAAGCCCACGAGTGGGAGGTTTGCTCTTCACTCGGTAGGATTTTCTGAAACTTAGGCGAGTACTAGACTGCAGCTAAGCCCCCGAGTGGGAGGTTTGCTCTCCACTCGGTAGGATTTTCTGAAACTTAGGCGAGTACAGGACTGCACCTAAGCCCCCGAGTTGAAGGTTTGCTCTCCACTCGGTAGGATTTTCTGAAACTTAGGCGAGTACTGGACTGCAGCTAAGCCCCCGAGTGGGAGGTTTGCTCCCCACTCGGTAGGATTTTCTGAAACTTAGGCGAGTACTGGACTGCCGCTAAGCCCCCCAGTTGGAGGTTTGCTCTCCCACTCAGTAGGATTTTCTGAAACTTAGGCGAGTACTAGACTGCAGCTAAGCCACCGAGTGGGAGGTTTGCTCTCCACTCGGTAGGATTTTCTGAAACTTAGGCGAGTACTGGACTGCAGCTAAGCCCCCGAGTGGGAGGTTTGCTCTCCACTCGGTAGGATTTTCTGAAACTTAGCCGAGTACTGGACTGCAGCTAAGCCCCCGAGTGGGAGGTTTGCTCTCCACTCGGTAGGATTTTCTGAAACTTAGGCGAGTACTAGACTGCAGCTAAGCCCCCGAGTGGGAGGTTTGCTCTCCACTTGGTAGGATTTCTGAAACTTAGGCGAGTACAGGACTGCACCTAAGCCCCCGAGTTGAAGGTTTGCTCTCCACTCGGTAGGATTTTCTGAAACTTAGGTGAGTACTGGACTGCAGCTAAGCCGCCGAGTGGGAGATTTGCTCTCCACTCAGTAGGATTTTTTGAAACTTAGGCGAGTACTGGATTGCAGCTAAGCCCCCAAGTGGGAGGTTTGCTCCCCACTCGGTAGGATTTTCTGAAACTTAGGCGAGTACTGGACTGCCGCTAAGCCCCCGAGTGGGAGGTTTGCTCTCCACTCGGTAGGATTTTCTGAAACTTAGGTGAGTACTGGACTGCAGCTAAGCCCCCGAGTGGGAGGATTGCTCTCCATTCGGTAGGATTTTCTGAAACTTAGGTGCGTACTGGACTGTAGCTAAGCCCCCGAGTGGGAGGTTTGCTCTCCACTCGGTAGGATTTTTTGAAACTTAGGCGAGTACAGGACTGCACCTAAGCCCCTGAGTTGAAGGTTTGCTCTCCACTCGGTAGGATTTTCTGAAACTTAGGCGAGTACTGGATTGCAGCTAAGCGCCCGAGTGGGAGGTTTGCTCCCCACTCGGTAGGATTTTCTGAAACTTAGGCGAGTACTGGACTGCCGCTAAGCCCCCGAGTTGGAGGTTTGCTCTCCCACTCGGTAGGATTTTATGAAACTTAGGCGAGTACTAGACTGCAGCTAAGCCACCGAGTGGGAGGTTTGCTCTCCACTCGGTAGGATTTTCTGAAACTTAGGCGAGTACTGGACTGCAGCTAAGCCCCCGAGTGGGAGGTTTGCTCTCCACTGGGTAGGATTTTCTGAAACTTAGGCGAGTACTGGACTGCAGCTAAGCCCCTGAGTGGGAGGTTTGCTCTCCACTCGGTAGGATTTTCTGAAACTTAGGCGAGTACTGGACTACAGCTAAGCCCCCGAGTTGGAGGTTTGCTCTCCACTCGGTAGGATTTTCTGAAACTTAGGCGAGTACTGGACTGCAGCTAAGCCCCTGAGTGGGAGGTTTGCTCTCCACTCGGTAGGATTTTATGAAACTTAGGTGAGTACTGGACTGCAGCTAAGCCCCCCTGTGGGAGGTTTGCTCTCCACTCGGTAGGATTTTAAACACTTAGGCGAGTACTGGACTGCAGCTAAGCCCCCGAGTGGGAGGTTTGCTTTCCACTCGATAGGATTTTAAACACTTAGGCAAGTACTGGACTGCAGCTAAGCCCCCGAGTGGGAGGTTTGCTCTCCACTCGGTAGGATTTTAAACACTTAGGCGAGTACAGGACTGCAGCTGAGCCCCCGAGTGGGAGGTTTTCTCTCCACTCGGTAGGATTTTCTGAAACTTAGGCGAGTACTGGACTGCAGCAAAGCCCCCGAGTGGGAGGTTTGCTCTCCACTCGGTAGAATTTTAAACACTTAGGTGAGTACGGGACGGCAGCAAAGCCCCCGAGTGGGAGGTTTGCTCTCCACTCGGTAGGATTTTAAACACTTAGGCGAGTACAGGACTGCAGCTAAGGCCCAGAGTGGGAGGTTTGCTCTCCACTCGGTAGGATTTTCTGAAAGTTAGGCGAGTACTGGACTGCAGCTAAGTCCCCGAGTGGGAGGTTTGCTCTCCACTCGGTACGATTTTCTGAAACTTAGGCGAGTACTGGACTGCCGCTAAGCCCCCGAGTGGGAGGTTTGCTCTCCACTCGGTAGGATTTTCTGAAACTTAGGTGAGTACTGGACTGCAGCTAAGCCCCCGAGTGGGAGGATTGCTCTCCATTCGGTAGGATTTTCTGAAACTTAGGTGCGTACTGGACTGTAGCTAAGCCCCCGAGTGGGAGGCTTGCTCTTCACTCGGTAGGATTTTCTGAAACTTAGGCGAGTACAGGATTGCAGCTAAGCCCCCGAGTGGGAGGTTTGCTCTCCACTCGGAAGGATTTTCTGAAACTTAGGCGAGTACTGGACTGCAGCTAAGCCCCCGAGTGGGAGATTTGCTCTCCACTCGGTAGGATTTTCTGAAACTTAGGCGAGTACTGGATTGCAGCTAAGCGCCCGAGTGGGAGGTTTGCTCCCCACTCGGTAGGATTTTCTGAAACTTAGGCGAGTACTGGACTGCAGCTAAGCCCCCGAGTGGGAGGTTTGCTCTCCACTCGGTAGGATTTTCTGAAACTTAGGCGAGTACTGGACTGCAGCTAAGCCCCTGAGTGGGAGGTTTGCTCTCCACTCGGTAGGATTTTATGAAACTTAGGTGAGTACTGGACTGCAGCTAAGCCCCCCGTGGGAGGTTTGCTCTCCACTCCGTAGGATTTTAAACACTTAGGAGAGTACTGGACTGCAGCTAAGCCCCCGAGTGGGAGGTTTGTTTTCCACTCGGTAGGATTTTAAACACTTAGGCAAGTACTGGACTGCAGCTAAGCCCCCGAGTGGGAGGTTTGCTCTCCACTTGGTAGGATTTTAAACACTTAGGCGAGTACAAGACTGCAGCTAAGCCCCAGAGTGGGAGGTTTGCTCTCCACTCGGTAGGATTTTCTGAAAGTTAGGCGAGTACTGGCTGCAGCTAAGTTCCCGAGTGGGAGGTTTGCTCTCCACTCGGTACAATTTTCTGAAACTTAGGCGAGTACTGGACTGCTGCTAAGCCCCCGAGTGGGAGGATTGCTCTCCACTCGGTAGGATTTTCTGAAACTTAGGCGAGTACTGGACTGCAGGTAAGCCCCCGAGTGGGAGGTTTGCTCTTCACTCGGTAGGATTTTCTGAAACTTAGGCGAGTACTAGACTGCAGCTAAGCCCCCGAGTGGGAGGTTTGCTCTCCACTCGGTAGGATTTTCTGAAACTTAGGCGAGTACAGGACTGCACCTAAGCCCCCGAGTTGAAGGTTTGCTCTCCACTCGGTAGGATTTCTGAAACTTAGGCGAGTACTGGACTGCAGCTAAGCCCCCGAGTGGGAGGTTTGCTCCCCACTCGGTAGGACTGAAACTTAGGCGAGTACTGGACTGCCGCTAAGCCCCCGAGTTGGAGGTTTGCTCTCCCACTCGGTAGGATTTTCTGAAACTTAGGCGAGTACTAGACTGCAGCTAAGCCACCGAGTGGGAGGTTTGCTCTCCACTCGGTAGGATTTTCTGAAGCTTAGGCGAGTACTGGACGGCAGCTAAGCCCCCGAGTGGGAGGTTTGCTCTCCACTCGGTAGGATTTTCTGAAACTTAGGCGAGTACTGGACTGCCGCTAAGCCCCCGAGTTGGAGGTTTGCTCTCCACTCGGTAGGATTTTCTGAAACTTAGGCGAGTACTGGACTGCAGCTAAGCCCCCGAGTGGGAGGTTTGCTATCCACTCAGTAGGATTTTCAACACTTAGGCGACAGGACTGCAGCTAAGCCCCCGAGTGGGAGGTTTTCTCTCCACTCGGAAGGATTTTCTGAAACTTAGGTGAGTACTGGACTGCAGCAAAGCCCCCGAGTGGGAGGTTTGCTCTCCACTCGGTAGAATTTTAAACACTTAGGTGAGTACGGGACGGCAGCAAAGCCCCCGAGTGGGAGGTTTGCTCTCCACTCGGTAGGATTTTAAACACTTAGGCGAGTATAGGACTGCAGCTAAGGCCCAGAGTGGGAGGTTTGCTCTCCACTCGGTAGGATTTTCTGAAAGTTAGGCGAGTACTGGACTGCAGCTAAGTCCCCGAGTGGGAGGTTTGCTCTCCACTCGGTACGATTTTCTGAAACTTAGGCGAGTACTGGACTGCCGCTAAGCCCCCGAGTGGGAGGTTTGCTCTCCACTCGGTAGGATTTTCTGAAACTTAGGTGAGTACTGGACTGCAGCTAAGCCCCCGAGTGGGAGGATTGCTCTCCATTCGGTAGGATTTTCTGAAACTTAGGTGCGTACTGGACTGTAGCTAAGCCCCCGAGTGGGAGGCTTGCTCTTCACTCGGTAGGATTTTCTGAAACTTAGGCGAGTACAGGATTGCAGCTAAGCCCCCGAGTGGGAGGTTTGCTCTCCACTCGGTAGGATTTTCTGAAACTTAGGCGAGTACTGGACTGCAGCTAAGCCCCCGAGTGGGAGATTTGCTCTCCACTCCGTAGGATTTTCTGAAACTTAGGCGAGTACTGGATTGCAGCTAAGCGCCCGAGTGGGAGGTTTGCTCCCCACTCTGTAGGATTTTTTGAAACTTAGGCGAGTACTGGACTGCAGCTAAGCCCCCGAGTGGGAGGTTTGCTCTCCACTCGGTAGGATTTTCTGAAACTTAGGCGAGTACTGGACTGCAGCTAAGCCCCTGAGTGGGAGGTTTGCTCTCCACTCGGTAGGATTTTATGAAACTTAGGTGAGTACTGGACTGCAGCTAAGCCCCCCGTGGGAGGTTTGCTCTCCACTCCGTAGGATTTTAAACACTTAGGAGAGTACTGGACTGCAGCTAAGCCCCCGAGTGGGAGGTTTGCTTTCCACTCGGTAGGATTTTAAACACTTAGGCAAGTACTGGACTGCAGCTAAGCCCCCGAGTGGGAGGTTTGCTCTCCACTTGGTAGGATTTTAAACACTTAGGCGAGTACAGGACTGCAGCTAAGCCCCAGAGTGGGAGATTTGCTCTCCACTCGGTAGGATTTTCTGAAAGTTAGGCGAGTACTGGCTGCAGCTAAGTCCCCGAGTGGGAGGTTTGCTCTCCACTCGGTACGATTTTCTGAAACTTAGGCGAGTACTGGACTGCTGCTAAGCCCCCGAGTGGGAGGATTGCTCTCCACTCGGTAGGATTTTCTGAAACTTAGGCGAGTACTGGACTGCAGGTAAGCCCCCGAGTGGGAGGTTTGCTCTTCACTCGGTAGGATTTTCTGAAACTTAGGCGAGTACTAGACTGCAGCTAAGCCCCCGAGTGGGAGGTTTGCTCTCCACTCGGTAGGATTTTCTGAAACTTAGGCGAGTACAGGACTGCACCTAAGCCCCCGAGTTGAAGGTTTGCTCTCCACTCGGTAGGATTTTCTGAAACTTAGGCGAGTACTGGACTGCAGCTAAGCCCCCGAGTGGGAGGTTTGCTCCCCACTCGGTAGGATTTTCTGAAACTTAGGCGAGTACTGGACTGCCGCTAAGCCCCCGAGTTGGAGGTTTGCTCTCCCACTCGGTAGGATTTTCTGAAACTTAGGCAAGTACTAGACTGCAGCTAAGCCACCGAGTGGGAGGTTTGCTCTCCACTCGGTAGGATTTTCTGAAACTTAGGCGAGTACTGGACGGCAGCTAAGCCCCCGAGTGGGAGGTTTGCTCTCCACTCGGTAGGATTTTCTGAAACTTAGGCGAGTACTGGACTGCAGCTAAGCCCCCGAGTGGGAGGTTTGCTCTCCACTCGGTAGGATTTTCTGAAACTTAGGCGAGTACTTGACTGCAGCTAAGCCCCCGAGTGGGAGGTTTGCTCTCCACTTGGTAGGATTTTCTGAAAGTTAGGCGAGTACAGGACTGCACCTAAGCCCCCGAGTTGAAGGTTTGCTCTCCACTCGGTAGGATTTTCTGAAACTTAGGTGAGTACTGGACTGCAGCTAAGCCCCCGAGTGGGAGATTTGCTCTCCACTCAGTAGGATTTTTTGAAACTTAGGCGAGTACTGGATTGCAGCTAAGCCCCCAAGTGGGAGGTTTGCTCCCCACTCGGTAGGATTTTCTGAAACTTAGGCAAGTACTGGACTGCCGCTAAGCCCCCGAGTGGGAGGTTTGCTCTCCACTCGGTAGGATTTTCTGAAACTTAGGTGAGTACTGGACTGCAGCTAAGCCCCCGAGTGGGAGGATTGCTCTCCTTTTGGTAGGATTTTCTGAAACTTAGGTGCGTACTGGACTGTAGCTAAGCCCCCGAGTGGGAGGCTTGCTCTTCACTCGGTAGGATTTTCTGAAACTTAGGCGAGTACAGGACTGCAGCTAAGCCCCCGAGTGGGAGGTTTGCTCTCCACTCGGTAGGATTTTCTGAAACTTAGGCGAGTACAGGACTGCAGCTAAGCGCCCGAGTGGGAGGTTTGCTCCCCACTCGGTAGGATTTTCTGAAACTTAGGCGAGTACTGGACTGCAGCTAAGCCCCCGAGTGGGAGGTTTGCTCTCCACTCGGTAGGATTTTCTGAAACTTAGGCGAGTACTGGACTGCAGCTAAGCCCCTGAGTGGGAGGTTTGCTCTCCACTCGGTAGGATTTTATGAAACTTAGGTGAGTACTGGACTGCAGCTAAGCCCCCCGTGGGAGGTTTGCTCTCCACTCCGTAGGATTTTAAACACTTAGGAGAGTACTGGACTGCAGCTAAGCCCCCGAGTGGGAGGTTTGCTTTCCACTCGGTAGGATTTTAAACACTTAGGCAAGTACTGGACTGCAGCTAAGCCCCCGAGTGGGAGGTTTGCTCTCCACTTGGTAGGATTTTAAACACTTAGGCGAGTACAGGACTGCAGCTAAGCCCCAGAGTGGGAGGTTTGCTCTCCACTCGGTAGGATTTTCTGAAAGTTAGGCGAGTACTGGACTGCAGCTAAGTCCCCGAGTGGGAGGTTTGCTCTCCACTCGGTACGATTTTCTGAAACTTAGGCGAGTACTGGACTGCTGCTAAGCCCACGAGTGGGAGGATTGCTCTCCACTCGGTAGGATTTTCTGAAACTTAGGCGAGTACTGGACTGCAGGTAAGCCCCCGAGTGGGAGGTTTGCTCTTCAGTCGGTAGGATTTTCTGAAACTTAGGCGAGTACTAGACTGCAGCTAAGCCCCCGAGTGGGAGGTTTGCTCTCCACTCTGTAGGATTTTCTGAAACTTAGGCGAGTACACGACTGCACCTAAGCCCCCGAGTTGAAGGTTTGCTCTCCACTCGGTAGGATTTTCTGAAACTTAGGCGAGTACTGGACTGCAGCTAAGCCCCCGAGTGGGAGGTTTGCTCCCCACTCGGTAGGATTTTCTGAAACTTAGGCGAGTATTGGACTACCGCTAAGCCCCCGAGTTGGAGGTTTGCTCTCCCACTCGGTAGGATTTTCTGAAACTTAGGCGAGTACTAGACTGCAGCTAAGCCACCGAGTGGGAGGTTTGCTCTCCACTCGGTAGGATTTTCTGAAACTTAGGCGAGTACTGGACGGCAGCTAAGCCCCCGAGTGGGAGGTTTGCTCTCCACTCGGTAGGATTTTCTGAAACTTAGGCGAGTACTGGACTGCAGCTAAGCCCCCGAGTGGGAGGTTTGCTCTCCACTCGGTAGGATTTTCTGAAACTTAGGCGAGTACTAGACTGCAGCTAAGCCCCCGAGTGGGAGGTTTGCTCTCCACTTGGTAGGATTTTCTGAAACTTAGGCGAGTACAGGACTGCACCTAAGACCCCGAGTTGAAGGTTTGCTCTCCACTTGGTAGGATTTTCTGAAACTTAGGTGAGTACTGGACTGCAGCTAAGCCCCCGAGTGGGAGATTTGCTCTCCACTCAGTAGGATTTTTTGAAACTTAGGCGAGTACTGGATTGCAGCTAAGCCCCCAAGTGGGAGGTTTGCTCCCCACTCGGTAGGATTTTCTGAAACTTAGGCGAGTACTGGACTGCCGCTAAGCCCCCGAGTGGGAGGTTTGCTCTCCACTCGGTAGGATTTTCTGAAACTTAGGTGAGTACTGGACTGCAGCTAAGCCCCCGAGTGGGAGGATTGCTCTCCATTTGGTAGGATTTTCTGAAACTTAGGTGCATACTAGACTGTAGCTAAGCCCCCGAGTGGGAGGCTTGCTCTTCACTCGGTAGGATTTTCTGAAACTTAGGCGAGTACAGGACTGCAGCTAAGCCCCCGAGTGGGAGGTTTGCTCTCCACTCGGTAGGATTTGCTGAAACTTAGGCGAGTACAGGACTGCACCTAAGCCCCCAAGTTGAAGGTTTGCTCTCCACTCGGTAGGATTTTCTGAAACTTAGGCGAGTACTGGATTGCAGCTAAGCGCCCGAGTGGGAGGTTTGCTCCCCACTCGGTAGGATTTTCTGAAACTTAGGCGAGTACTGGACTGCCGCTAAGCCCCCGAGTTGGAGGTTTGCTCTCCCACTCGGTAGGATTTTCTGAAACTTAGGCGAGTGCTAGACTGCAGCTAAGCCACCGAGTGTGAGGTTTGCTCTCCACTCGGTAGGATTTTCTGAAACTTAGGCGAGTACTGGACTGCAGCTAAGCCCCCGAGTGGGAGGTTTGCTCTCCACTGGGTAGGATTTTCTGAAACTTAGGCGAGTACTGGACTGCAGCTAAGCCCCTGATTGGGAGGTTTGCTCTCCACTCGGTAGGATTTTCTGAAACTTAGGCGAGTACTGGACTACAGCTAAGCCCCCGAGTGGGAGGTTTGCTCTCCACTCGGTAGGATTTTCTGAAACTTAGGCGAGTACTGGACTGCAGCTAAGCCCCTGAGTGGGAGGTTTGCTCTCCACTCGGTAGGATTGTATGAAACTTAGGTGAGTATTGGACTGCAGCTAAGCCCCCCCTTGGGAGGTTTGCTCTCCACTCGGTAGGATTTTAAACACTTAGGCGAGTACTGGACTGCAGCTAAGCCCCCGAGTGGGAGGTTTGCTTTCCACTCGATAGGATTTTAAACACTTAGGCAAGTACTGGACTGCAGCTAAGCCCCCGAGTGGGAGGTTTGCTCTCCACTCGGTAGGATTTTAAACACTTAGGTGAGTACAGGACTGCAGCTGAGCCCCCGAGTGGGAGGTTTTCTCTCCACTCGGTAGGATTTTCTGAAACTTAGGCGAGTACTGGACTGCAGCAAAGCCCCCGAGTGGGAGGTTTGCTCTCCACTCGGTAGAATTTTAAACACTTAGGTGAGTACGGGACGGCAGCAAAGCCCCCGAGTGGGAGGTTTGCTCTCCACTCGGTAGGATTTTAAACACTTAGGCGAGTACAGGACTGCAGCTAAGGCCCAGAGTGGGAGGTTTGCTCTCCACTCGGTAGGATTTTCTGAAAGTTAGGCGAGTACTGGACTACAGCTAAGTCCCCAAGTGGGAGGTTTGCTCTCCACTCGGTACGATTTTCTGAAACTTAGGCGAGTACTGGACTGCAGCTAAGCCCCCGAGTGGGAGGATTGCTCTCCACTCGGTAGGATTTTCTGAAACTTAGGCGAGTACTGGACTGCAGCTAAGCCCCCGAGTGGGAGGATTGCTCTCCACTCGGTAGGATTTTCTGAAACTTAGGCGAGTACTCGACTGCAGCTAAGCCCCCGAGTGGGAGGTTTGCTCAGCACTCGGTAGGATTTTATGAAACTTAGGCGAGTACAGGACTGCACCTAAGCCCCGGAGTTGAAGGATTGCTCTCCACTCGGTAGGATTTTCTGAAACTTAGGCGAGTACTGGACTGCAGCTAAGCCCCCGAGTGGGAGGTTTGCTCCCCACTCGGTAGGATTTTCTGAAACATAGGCGAGTACTTGACTGCCGCTAAGCCCCCGAGTTGGAGGTTTGCTCTCCCACTCGGTAGGTTTTTCTGAAACTTAGGCGAGTACTGGACTGCAGCTAAGCCACCGAGTGGGAGGTTTTCTCTCCACTCGGTAGGATTTTCTGAAACATAGGCGAGTACTGGACTGCAGCTAAGCCCCCGAGTGGGAGGTTTGCTCTCCACTCGGTAGGATTTTCTGAAACTTAGGCGAGTACTGGACTGCAGCTAAGCCCCTGAGTGGGAGGTTTGCTCTCCACTCGGTAGGATTTTCTGAAACTTAGGCGAGTACTGGACTACTGCTAAGCCCCCGAGTGGGAGGTTTGCTCTCCACTCGGTAGGATTTTCTGAAACTTAGGCGAGTACTGGACTGCAGCTAAGCCCCTGAGTGGGAGGTTTGCTCTCCACTCGGTAGGATTTTATGAAACTTAGGCGAGTACTAGACTGCAGCTAAGCCCCCGAGTGGGAGGTTTGCTCTCCACTCGGTAGGATTTTAAACACTTAGCGAGTACTGGACTGCAGCTAAGCCCCCGAGTGGGAGGTTTGCTCTCCACTCGGTAGGATTTTCTGAAACTTAGGCGAGTACTGGACTGCAGCTAAGCCCCCGAGTGGGAGGTTTGCTCTCCACTCGCTAGGATTTACTGAAACTTAGGCGAGTACTGTACTGCAGCTAAGCCCCCTAGTGGGAGGTTTGCTCTCCACTCGGTAGGATTTTCTGAAACTTAGGCGAGTACTGGACTGCAGCTAAGCCCCCGAATGGGAGGTTTGCTCCCCACTCGGTAGGATTTTCTGAAACTTAGGCGAGTACTGGACTGCCGCTAGCCCCCGAGTTGGAGGTTTGCTCTCCCACTCGGTAGGATTTTCTGAAACTTAGGCGAGTACTAGACTGCAGCTAAGCCACCGAGTGGGAGGTTTGCTCTCCACTCGGTAGGATTTTCTGAAACTTAGGCGAGTACTGGATTGCAGCTAAGCCCCCGAGTGGGAGGTTTGCTCTCCACTCGGTAGGATTTTCTGAAACTTAGGCGAGTACTGGACTGCAGCTAAGCCCCTGAGTGGGAGTTTGCTCTCCACTCGGTAGGATTTTCTGAAACTTAGGCGAGTTCTGGACTACAGCTAAGCCCCCGAGTGGGGGGTTTGCTCTCCACTCGGTAGGATTTTCTGAAACTTAGGCGAGTACTGGACTGCAGCTAAGCCCCTGAGTGGGAGGTTTGCTCTCCACGCGGTAGGATTTTATGAAACTTAGGTGAGTACTGGACTGCAGCTAAGCCCCCCCGTGGGAGGTTTGCTCTCCACTCGGTAGGATTTTAAACACTTAGGCGAGTACTGGACTGCAGCTAAGCCCCCGAGTGGGAGGTTTGCTTTCCACTCGGTAGGATTTTAAACACTTAGGCAAGTACTGGACTGCAGCTAAGCCCCCGAGTGGGAGGTTTGCTCTCCACTCGCTAGGATTTTAAACACTTAGGCGAGTACAGGACTCCAGCTGAGCCCCCGAGTGGGAGGTTTTCTCTCCACTCGGTAGGATTTTCTGAAACTTAGGCGAGTACTGGACTGCAGCAAAGCCCCCGAGTGGGAGGTTTGCTCTCCACTCGGTAGAATTTTAAACACTTAGGTGAGTACGGGACGGCAGCAAAGCCCCCGAGTGGGAGGTTTGCTCTCCACTCGGTAAGATTTTAAACACTTAGGCGAGTACAGGACAGCAGCTAAGGCCCAGAGTGGGAGGTTTGCTCTCCACTCGGTAGGATTTTCTGAAAGGTAGGCGAGTACTGGACTGCAGCTAAGTCCCCGAGTGGGAGGTTTGCTCTCCACTCGGTACGATTTTCTGAAACTTATGCGAGTACTGGACTGCAGCTAAGCCCCCGAGTGGGAGGATTGCTCTCCACTCGGTAGGATTTTCTGAAACTTAGGCGAGTACTAGACTGCAGCTAAGCCCCCGAGTGGGAGGTTTGCTCTCCACTCGGTAGGATTTTCTGAAACTTAGGCGAGTACAGGACTGCACCTAAGCCTCGGAGTTGAAGGATTGCTCTCCACTCGGTAGGATTTTCTGAAACTTAGGCGAGTACTGGACTGCAGCTAAGCCCCCGAGTGGGAGGTTTGCTCCCCACTCGGTAGGATTTTCTGAAACATAGGCGAGTACTGGACTGCCGCTAAGCCCCCGAGTTGGAGGTTTGCTCTCCCACTCGGTAGGATTTTCTGAAACTTAGGCGAGTACTGGACTGCAGCTAAGCCACCGAGTGGGAGGTTTGCTCTCCACTCGGTAGGATTTTCTGAAACTTAGGCGAGTACTGGACTGCAGCTAAGCCCCCGAGTGGGAGGTTTGCTCTCCACTCGGTAGGATTTTCCGAAACTTAGGCGAGTACTGGACTGCAGCTAAGCCCCTGAGTGGGAGGTTTGCTCTCCACTCGGTAGGATATTCTGAAACTTAGGCGAGTACTGGACTACTGCTAAGCCCCCGAGTGGGAGGTTTGCTCTCCACTCGGCAGGATTTTCTGAAACTTAGGCGAGTACTGGACTGCAGCTAAGCCCCTGAGTGGGAGGTTTGCTCTCCACTCGGTAGGATGTTATGAAACTTAGGTGAGTACTGGACTGCAGCTAAGCCCCCCCGTGGGAGGTTTGCTCTCCACTCGGTAGGATTTTAAACACTTAGCGAGTACTGGACTGCAGCTAAGCCCCCGAGTGGGAGGTTTGCTCTCCACTCGGTAGGATTTTCTGAAACTTAGGCGAGTACAGGACTGCACCTAAGCCCCGGAGTTGAAGGATTGCTCTCCACTCGGTAGGATTTTCTGAAACTTAGGCGAGTACTGGACTGCAGCTAAGCCCCCGAGTGGGAGGTTTGCTCCCCACTCGGTAGGATTTTCTGAAACATAGGCGAGTACTGGACTGCCGCTAAGCCCCCGAGTTGGAGGTTTGCTCTCCCACTCGGTAGGATTTTCTGAAACTTAGGCGAGTACTGGACTGCAGCTAAGCCACCGAGTGGGAGGTTTGCTCTCCACTCGGTAGGATTTTCTGAAACTTAGGCGAGTACTGGACTGCAGCTAAGCCCCCGAGTGGGAGGTTTGCTCTCCACTCGGTAGGATTTTCTGAAACTTAGGCGAGTACTGGACTGCAGCTAAGCCCCTGAGTGGGAGGTTTGCTCTCCACTCGGTAGGATTTTCTGAAACTTAGGCGAGTACTGGACTACTGCTAAGCCCCCGAGTGGGAGGTTTGCTCTCCACTCGACAGGATTTTCTGAAACTTAGGCGAGTACTGGACTGCAGCTAAGCCCCTGAGTGGGAGGTTTGCTCTCCACTCGGTAGGATTTTATGAAACTTAGGTGAGTACTGGACTGCAGCTAAGCCCCCCCGTGGGAGGTTTGCTCTCCACTCGGTAGGATTTTAAACACTTAGCGAGTACTGGACTGCAGCTAAGCCCCCGAGTGGGAGGTTTGCTCTCCACTCGGTAGGATTTTCTGAAACTTAGGCGAGTACTGGACTGCAGCTAAGCCCCTGAGTGGGAGGTTTGCTCTCCACTCGGTAGGATTTTCTGAAACTTAGGCGAGTACTGGACTACTGCTAAGCCCCCGAGTGGGAGGTTTGCTCTCCACTCGACAGGATTTTCTGAAACTTAGGCGAGTACTGGACTGCAGCTAAGCCCCTGAGTGGGAGGTTTGCTCTCCACTCGGTAGGATTTTATGAAACTTAGGTGAGTATGTGACTGCAGCTAAGCCCCCCCGTGGGAGGTTTGCTCTCCACTCGGTAGGATTTTAAACACTTAGCGAGTACTGGACTGCAGCTAAGCCCCCGAGTGGGAGGTTTGCTCTCCACTCGGTAGGATTTTCTGAAACTTAGGCGAGTACTGGACTGCAGCTAAGCCCCCGAGTGGGAGGTTTGCTCTCCACTCGGTAGGATTTTCTGAAACTTAGGCGAGTACTGTACTGCAGCTAAGCCCCCGAGTGGGAGGTTTGCTCTCCACTCGGTAGGATTTTCTGAAACTTAGGCGAGTACTGGACTGCAGCTAAGCCCCCGAGTGGGAGGTTTGCTCTCCACTCGGTAGGATTTTCTGAAACTTAGGCGAGTACTGGACTGCAGCTAAGCCCCTGAGTGGGAGGTTTGCTCTCCACTCGGTAGGATTTTATGAAACTTAGGTGAGTCCTGGACTGCAGCTAAGCCCCCAAGTGGGAGGTTTTCTCTCCACTCGGTAGGATTTTAAACACTTAGGCGAGTACATGACTGCAGCTAAGCCCCCGAGTGGGAGGTTTGCTCTCCACTCGGTAGGATTTTCTGAAACTTAGGCGAGTACTGGACTGCAGCTAAGCCCCCGAGTGGGAGGTTTGCTCTCTACTCGGTACGATTTTCTGAAACTTAGGCGAGTACTGGACTGCAGCTAAGCCCCTGAGTGGGAGGTTGACTCTCCACTCGGTAGGATTTTCTGAAACTTAGGCGAGTACTGGACTGCAGCTAAGCCCCCGAGTGGGAGGTTTTCTCTCCACTCGGTAGGATTTTAAACACTTAGGTGAGTACATGACTGCAGCTAAGCCCCCGAGTGGGAGGTTTGCTCTCCACTCGGTAGGATTTTCTGAAACATAGGCGAGTACTGGATTGGAGCTAAGCCCCAGAGTGGGAGCTTTGCTCCCCACTCGGGAGGATTTTCTAAAACTTAGGCGAGTACTGGACTGCAGCTAAGCCCCCGAGTGGGAGGTTTGCTCTCCACTCGGTAGGATTTTCTGAAACTTAGGCGAGTACTGGACTGCAGCTAAACCCCCGAGTGGGAGATTTGCTCTTCACTCGGTAGGATTTTCCGAAACTTAGGCGAGTACTGGACTGCAGCTAAGCCACCGAGTGGGAGGTTTGCTCTCCACTCGGTAGGATTTTCTGAAACTTAGGCGAGTACAGGACTGCAGCTAAGCCCCCGAGTGGGAGGTTTGCTCTCCACTCGGTAGGATTTTAAAAGCTTTGTGGAGTATAGGACTGCAGCTAAGCCCCCCGAGTGGGAGGTTTACTCTCCACTCGGTAGGATTTTCTGAAACTTAGGCGAGTATGGACTGCAGCTAAGCCCCTGAGTGGGAGGTTTGCTCTCCACTCGGTAGGATTTCAAACACTTCGGCGAGTACTGGACTTCTACTAAGCCCCCGAGCGGGAGGTTTGCTCTCCACTTGGTAGGATTTTCTGAAACTTAGGCGAGTACTGGACTGCAGCTAAGCCCCCGAGTGGGATGTTTGCTCTCCACTCGGTAGGATTTTCTGAAACTTAGGCGAGTACTGGACTGTAGCTAAGCCCCCGAGTGGGAGATTTGCTCTCCACTCAGTAGGATTTTCTGAAACTTAGGCGAGTACTGGATTGCAGCTAAGACCCCGAGTGGGAGGTTTGCTCCCCACTCGGTAGGATTTTCTGAAACTTAGGCGAGTACTGGACTGCAGCTAAGCCCCCGAGTGGGAGGTTTGCTCTCCATTCGGTAGGATTTTCTGAAACTTAGGGGAGTACTGGACTGCAGCTAAGCCATCGAGTGGGAGGCTTGCTCTTCACTCGGTAGGATTTTCTGAAACTTAGGCGAGTACAGGACTGCAGCTAAGCCCCCGAGTGGGAGGTTTGCTCTCCACTCGGTAGGATTTTCTGAAACTTAGGCGAGTACAGGACTGCAGCTAAGCCCCCGAGTGGGAGGTTTGCTCTCCACTCGGTAGGATTTTAAAAGCTTTGTGGAGTATAGGACTGCAGCTAAGCCCCCCGAGTGGGAGGTTTGCTCTCCACTCGGTAGGATTTTCTGAAACTTAGGCGAGTATGGACTGCAGCTAAGCCCCCGAGTGGGAGGTTTGCTCTCCACTCGGTAGGATTTTAAACACTTAGGCGAGTATAGGACTGCAGCTAAGCCCCCGAGTGGGAGGTTTGCTCTCCACTGGGTAGGATTTTCTGAAACTTAGGCGAGTACTGGACTGCAGCTAAGCCCCTGAGTGGGAGGTTTGCTCTCCACGCGGTAGGATTTTATGAAACTTAGGTGAGTACTGGACTGCAGCTAAGCCCCCCCGTGGGAGGTTTGCTCTCCACTCGGTAGGATTTTAAACACTTAGGCGAGTACTGGACTGCAGCTAAGCCCCCGAGTGGGAGGTTTGCTTTCCACTCGGTAGGATTTTAAACACTTAGGCAAGTACTGGACTGCAGCTAAGCCCCCGAGTGGGAGGTTTGCTCTCCACTCGCTAGGATTTTAAACACTTAGGCGAGTACAGGACTCCAGCTGAGCCCCCGAGTGGGAGGTTTTCTCTCCACTCGGTAGGATTTTCTGAAACTTAGGCGAGTACTGGACTGCAGCAAAGCCCCCGAGTGGGAGGTTTGCTCTCCACTCGGTAGAATTTTAAACACTTAGGTGATTACGGGACGGCAGCAAAGCCCCCGAGTGGGAGGTTTGCTCTCCACACGGTAAGATTTTAAACACTTAGGCGAGTACAGGACAGCAGCTAAGGCCCAGAGTGGGAGGTTTGCTCTCCACTCGGTAGGATTTTCTGAAAGTTAGGCGAGTACTGGACTGCAGCTAAGTCTCCGAGTGGGAGGTTTGCTCTCCACTCGGTACGATTTTCTGAAACTTATGCGAGTACTGGACTGCAGCTAAGCCCCCGAGTGGGAGGATTGCTCTCCACTCGGTAGGATTTTCTGAAACTTAGGCGAGTACTAGACTGCAGCTAAGCCCCCGAGTGGGAGGTTTGCTCTCCACTCGGTAGGATTTTCTGAAACTTAGGCGAGTACAGGACTGCACCTAAGCCCCGGAGTTGAAGGATTGCTCTCCACTCGGTAGGATTTTCTGAAACTTAGGCGAGTACTGGACTGCAGCTAAGCCCCCGAGTGGGAGGTTTGCTCCCCACTCGGTAGGATTTTCTGAAACATAGGCGAGTACTGGACTGCCGCTAAGCCCCCGAGTTGGAGGTTTGCTCTCCCACTCGGTAGGATTTTCTGAAACTTAGGCGAGTACTGGACTGCAGCTAAGCCACCGAGTGGGAGGTTTGCTCTCCACTCGGTAGGATTTTCTGAAACTTAGGCGAGTACTGGACTGCAGCTAAGCCCCCGAGTGGGAGGTTTGCTCTCCACTCGGTAGGATTTTCTGAAACTTAGGCGAGTACTGGACTGCAGCTAAGCCCCTGAGTGGGAGGTTTGCTCTCCACTCGGTAGGATATTCTGAAACTTAGGCGAGTACTGGACTACTGCTAAGCCCCCGAGTGGGAGGTTTGCTCTCCACTCGGCAGGATTTTCTGAAACTTAGGCGAGTACTGGACTGCAGCTAAGCCCCTGAGTGGGAGGTTTGCTCTCCACTCGGTAGGATGTTATGAAACTTAGGTGAGTACTGGACTGCAGCTAAGCCCCCCCGTGGGAGGTTTGCTCTCCACTCGGTAGGATTTTAAACACTTAGCGAGTACTGGACTGCAGCTAAGCCCCCGAGTGGGAGGTTTGCTCTCCACTCGGTAGGATTTTCTGAAACTTAGGCGAGTACAGGACTGCACCTAAGCCCCGGAGTTGAAGGATTGCTCTCCGCTCGGTAGGATTTTCTGAAACTTAGGCGAGTACTGGACTGCAGCTAAGCCCCCGAGTGGGAGGTTTGCTCCCCACTCGGTAAGATTTTCTGAAACATAGGCGAGTACTGGACTGCCGCTAAGCCCCCGAGTTGGAGGTTTGCTCTCCCACTCGGTAGGATTTTCTGAAACTTAGGCGAGTACTGGACTGCAGCTAAGCCACCGAGTGGGAGGTTTGCTCTCCACTCGGTAGGATTTTCTGAAACTTAGGCGAGTACTGGACTGCAGCTAAGCCCCCGAGTGGGAGGTTTGCTCTCCACTCGGTAGGATTTTCTGAAACTTAGGCGAGTACTGGACTGCAGCTAAGCCCCTGAGTGGGAGGTTTGCTCTCCACTCGGTAGGATTTTCTGAAACTTAGGCGAGTACTGGACTACTGCTAAGCCCCCGAGTGGGAGGTTTGCTCTCCACTCGACAGGATTTTCTGAAACTTAGGCGAGTACTGGACTGCAGCTAAGCCCCTGAGTGGGAGGTTTGCTCTCCACTCGGTAGGATTTTATGAAACTTAGGTGAGTACTGGACTGCAGCTAAGCCCCCCCGTGGGAGGTTTGCTCTCCACTCGGTAGGATTTTAAACACTTAGCGAGTACTGGACTGCAGCTAAGCCCCCGAGTGGGAGGTTTGCTCTCCACTCGGTAGGATTTTCTGAAACTTAGGCGAGTACTGGACTGCAGCTAAGCCCCTGAGTGGGAGGTTTGCTCTCCACTCGGTAGGATTTTCTGAAACTTAGGCGAGTACTGGACTACTGCTAAGCCCCCGAGTGGGAGGTTTGCTCTCCACTCGACAGGATTTTCTGAAACTTAGGCGAGTACTGGACTGCAGCTAAGCCCCTGAGTGGGAGGTTTGCTCTCCACTCGGTAGGATTTTATGAAACTTAGGTGAGTACTGGACTGCAGCTAAGCCCCCCCGTGGGAGGTTTGCTCTCCACTCGGTAGGATTTTAAACACTTAGCGAGTACTGGACTGCAGCTAAGCCCCCGAGTGGGAGGTTTGCTCTCCACTCGGTAGGATTTTCTGAAACTTAGGCGAGTACTGGACTGCAGCTAAGCCCCCGAGTGGGAGGTTTGCTCTCCACTCGGTAGGATTTTCTGAAACTTAGGCGAGTACTGTACTGCAGCTAAGCCCCCGAGTGGGAGGTTTGCTCTCCACTCGGTAGGATTTTCTGAAACTTAGGCGAGTACTGGACTGCAGCTAAGCCCCCGAGTGGGAGGTTTGCTCTCCACTCGGTAGGATTTTCTGAAACTTAGGCGAGTACTGGACTGCAGCTAAGCCCCTGAGTGGGAGGTTTGCTCTCCACTCGGTAGGATTTTATGAAACTTAGGTGAGTGCTGGACTGCAGCTAAGCCCCCAAGTGGGAGGTTTTCTCTCCACTCGGTAGGATTTTAAACACTTAGGCGAGTACATGACTGCAGCTAAGCCCCCGAGTGGGAGGTTTGCTCTCCACTCGGTAGGATTTTCTGAAACTCAGGCGAGTACTGGACTGCAGCTAAGCCCCCGAGTGGGAGGTTTGCTCCCCACTCGGTAAGATTTTCTGAAACATAGGCGAGTACTGGACTGCCGCTAAGCCCCCGAGTTGGAGGTTTGCTCTCCCACTCGGTAGGATTTTCTGAAACTTAGGCGAGTACTGGACTGCAGCTAAGCCACCGAGTGGGAGGTTTGCTCTCCACTCGGTAGGATTTTCTGAAACTTAGGCGAGTACTGGACTGCAGCTAAGCCCCCGAGTGGGAGGTTTGCTCTCCACTCGGTAGGATTTTCTGAAACTTAGGCGAGTACTGGACTGCAGCTAAGCCCCTGAGTGGGAGGTTTGCTCTCCACTCGGTAGGATTTTCTGAAACTTAGGCGAGTACTGGACTACTGCTAAGCCCCCGAGTGGGAGGTTTGCTCTCCACTCGACAGGATTTTCTGAAACTTAGGCGAGTACTGGACTGCAGCTAAGCCCCTGAGTGGGAGGTTTGCTCTCCACTCGGTAGGATTTTATGAAACTTAGGTGAGTACTGGACTGCAGCTAAGCCCCCCCGTGGGAGGTTTGCTCTCCACTCGGTAGGATTTTAAACACTTAGCGAGTACTGGACTGCAGCTAAGCCCCCGAGTGGGAGGTTTGCTCTCCACTCGGTAGGATTTTCTGAAACTTAGGCGAGTACTGGACTACAGCTAAGCCCCTGAGTGGGAGGTTTGCTCTCCACTCGGTAGGATTTTCTGAAACTTAGGCGAGTACTGGACTACTGCTAAGCCCCCGAGTGGGAGGTTTGCTCTCCACTCGACAGGATTTTCTGAAACTTAGGCGAGTACTGGACTGCAGCTAAGCCCCTGAGTGGGAGGTTTGCTCTCCACTCGGTAGGATTTTATGAAACTTAGGTGAGTACTGGACTGCAGCTAAGCCCCCCCGTGGGAGGTTTGCTCTCCACTCGGTAGGATTTTAAACACTTAGCGAGTACTGGACTGCAGCTAAGCCCCCGAGTGGGAGGTTTGCTCTCCACTCGGTAGGATTTTCTGAAACTTAGGCGTGTACTGGACTGCAGCTAAGCCCCCGAGTGGGAGGTTTGCTCTCCACTCGGTAGGATTTTCTGAAACTTAGGCGAGTACTGTACTGCAGCTAAGCCCCCGAGTGGGAGGTTTGCTCTCCACTCGGTAGGATTTTCTGAAACTTAGGCGAGTACTGGACTGCAGCTAAGCCCCCGAGTGGGAGGTTTGCTCTCCACTCGGTAGGATTTTCTGAAACTTAGGCGAGTACTGGACTGCAGCTAAGCCCCTGAGTGGGAGGTTTGCTCTCCACTCGGTAGGATTTTATGAAACTTAGGTGAGTGCTGGACTGCAGCTAAGCCCCCAAGTGGGAGGTTTTCTCTCCACTCGGTAGGATTTTAAACACTTAGGCGAGTACAGGACTGCAGCTAAGCCCCCGAGTGGGAGGTTTGCTCTCCACTCGGTAGGATTTTCTGAAACTTAGGCGAGTACAGGACTGCAGCTAAGCCCCCGAGTGGGAGGTTTGCTCTCCACTCGGTAGGATTTTAAAAGCTTTGTGGAGTATAGGACTGCAGCTAAGCCCCCCGAGTGGGAGGTTTGCTCTCCACTCGGTAGGATTTTCTGAAACTTAGGCGAGTATGGACTGCAGCTAAGCCCCCGAGTGGGAGGTTTGCTCTCCACTCGGTAGGATTTTAAACACTTAGGCGAGTATAGGACTGCAGCTAAGCCCCCGAGTGGGAGGTTTGCTCTCCACTGGGTAGGATTTTCTGAAACTTAGGCGAGTACTGGACTGCAGCTAAGCCCCTGAGTGGGAGGTTTGCTCTCCACGCGGTAGGATTTTATGAAACTTAGGTGAGTACTGGACTGCAGCTAAGCCCCCCCGTGGGAGGTTTGCTCTCCACTCGGTAGGATTTTAAACACTTAGGCGAGTACTGGACTGCAGCTAAGCCCCCGAGTGGGAGGTTTGCTTTCCACTCGGTAGGATTTTAAACACTTAGGCAAGTACTGGACTGCAGCTAAGCCCCCGAGTGGGAGGTTTGCTCTCCACTCGCTAGGATTTTAAACACTTAGGCGAGTACAGGACTCCAGCTGAGCCCCCGAGTGGGAGGTTTTCTCTCCACTCGGTAGGATTTTCTGAAACTTAGGCGAGTACTGGACTGCAGCAAAGCCCCCGAGTGGGAGGTTTGCTCTCCACTCGGTAGAATTTTAAACACTTAGGTGATTACGGGACGGCAGCAAAGCCCCCGAGTGGGAGGTTTGCTCTCCACACGGTAAGATTTTAAACACTTAGGCGAGTACAGGACAGCAGCTAAGGCCCAGAGTGGGAGGTTTGCTCTCCACTCGGTAGGATTTTCTGAAAGTTAGGCGAGTACTGGACTGCAGCTAAGTCTCCGAGTGGGAGGTTTGCTCTCCACTCGGTACGATTTTCTGAAACTTATGCGAGTACTGGACTGCAGCTAAGCCCCCGAGTGGGAGGATTGCTCTCCACTCGGTAGGATTTTCTGAAACTTAGGCGAGTACTAGACTGCAGCTAAGCCCCCGAGTGGGAGGTTTGCTCTCCACTCGGTAGGATTTTCTGAAACTTAGGCGAGTACAGGACTGCACCTAAGCCCCGGAGTTGAAGGATTGCTCTCCACTCGGTAGGATTTTCTGAAACTTAGGCGAGTACTGGACTGCAGCTAAGCCCCCGAGTGGGAGGTTTGCTCCCCACTCGGTAGGATTTTCTGAAACATAGGCGAGTACTGGACTGCCGCTAAGCCCCCGAGTTGGAGGTTTGCTCTCCCACTCGGTAGGATTTTCTGAAACTTAGGCGAGTACTGGACTGCAGCTAAGCCACCGAGTGGGAGGTTTGCTCTCCACTCGGTAGGATTTTCTGAAACTTAGGCGAGTACTGGACTGCAGCTAAGCCCCCGAGTGGGAGGTTTGCTCTCCACTCGGTAGGATTTTCTGAAACTTAGGCGAGTACTGGACTGCAGCTAAGCCCCTGAGTGGGAGGTTTGCTCTCCACTCGGTAGGATATTCTGAAACTTAGGCGAGTACTGGACTACTGCTAAGCCCCCGAGTGGGAGGTTTGCTCTCCACTCGGCAGGATTTTCTGAAACTTAGGCGAGTACTGGACTGCAGCTAAGCCCCTGAGTGGGAGGTTTGCTCTCCACTCGGTAGGATGTTATGAAACTTAGGTGAGTACTGGACTGCAGCTAAGCCCCCCCGTGGGAGGTTTGCTCTCCACTCGGTAGGATTTTAAACACTTAGCGAGTACTGGACTGCAGCTAAGCCCCCGAGTGGGAGGTTTGCTCTCCACTCGGTAGGATTTTCTGAAACTTAGGCGAGTACAGGACTGCACCTAAGCCCCGGAGTTGAAGGATTGCTCTCCACTCGGTAGGATTTTCTGAAACTTAGGCGAGTACTGGACTGCAGCTAAGCCCCCGAGTGGGAGGTTTGCTCCCCACTCGGTAAGATTTTCTGAAACATAGGCGAGTACTGGACTGCCGCTAAGCCCCCGAGTTGGAGGTTTGCTCTCCCACTCGGTAGGATTTTCTGAAACTTAGGCGAGTACTGGACTGCAGCTAAGCCACCGAGTGGGAGGTTTGCTCTCCACTCGGTAGGATTTTCTGAAACTTAGGCGAGTACTGGACTGCAGCTAAGCCCCCGAGTGGGAGGTTTGCTCTCCACTCGGTAGGATTTTCTGAAACTTAGGCGAGTACTGGACTGCAGCTAAGCCCCTGAGTGGGAGGTTTGCTCTCCACTCGGTAGGATTTTCTGAAACTTAGGCGAGTACTGGACTACTGCTAAGCCCCCGAGTGGGAGGTTTGCTCTCCACTCGACAGGATTTTCTGAAACTTAGGCGAGTACTGGACTGCAGCTAAGCCCCTGAGTGGGAGGTTTGCTCTCCACTCGGTAGGATTTTATGAAACTTAGGTGAGTACTGGACTGCAGCTAAGCCCCCCCGTGGGAGGTTTGCTCTCCACTCGGTAGGATTTTAAACACTTAGCGAGTACTGGACTGCAGCTAAGCCCCCGAGTGGGAGGTTTGCTCTCCACTCGGTAGGATTTTCTGAAACTTAGGCGAGTACTGGACTGCAGCTAAGCCCCTGAGTGGGAGGTTTGCTCTCCACTCGGTAGGATTTTCTGAAACTTAGGCGAGTACTGGACTACTGCTAAGCCCCCGAGTGGGAGGTTTGCTCTCCACTCGACAGGATTTTCTGAAACTTAGGCGAGTACTGGACTGCAGCTAAGCCCCTGAGTGGGAGGTTTGCTCTCCACTCGGTAGGATTTTATGAAACTTAGGTGAGTACTGGACTGCAGCTAAGCCCCCCCGTGGGAGGTTTGCTCTCCACTCGGTAGGATTTTAAACACTTAGCGAGTACTGGACTGCAGCTAAGCCCCCGAGTGGGAGGTTTGCTCTCCACTCGGTAGGATTTTCTGAAACTTAGGCGAGTACTGGACTGCAGCTAAGCCCCCGAGTGGGAGGTTTGCTCTCCACTCGGTAGGATTTTCTGAAACTTAGGCGAGTACTGTACTGCAGCTAAGCCCCCGAGTGGGAGGTTTGCTCTCCACTCGGTAGGATTTTCTGAAACTTAGGCGAGTACTGGACTGCAGCTAAGCCCCCGAGTGGGAGGTTTGCTCTCCACTCGGTAGGATTTTCTGAAACTTAGGCGAGTACTGGACTGCAGCTAAGCCCCTGAGTGGGAGGTTTGCTCTCCACTCGGTAGGATTTTATGAAACTTAGGTGAGTGCTGGACTGCAGCTAAGCCCCCAAGTGGGAGGTTTTCTCTCCACTCGGTAGGATTTTAAACACTTAGGCGAGTACATGACTGCAGCTAAGCCCCCGAGTGGGAGGTTTGCTCTCCACTCGGTAGGATTTTCTGAAACTCAGGCGAGTACTGGACTGCAGCTAAGCCCCCGAGTGGGAGGTTTGCTCCCCACTCGGTAAGATTTTCTGAAACATAGGCGAGTACTGGACTGCCGCTAAGCCCCCGAGTTGGAGGTTTGCTCTCCCACTCGGTAGGATTTTCTGAAACTTAGGCGAGTACTGGACTGCAGCTAAGCCACCGAGTGGGAGGTTTGCTCTCCACTCGGTAGGATTTTCTGAAACTTAGGCGAGTACTGGACTGCAGCTAAGCCCCCGAGTGGGAGGTTTGCTCTCCACTCGGTAGGATTTTCTGAAACTTAGGCGAGTACTGGACTGCAGCTAAGCCCCTGAGTGGGAGGTTTGCTCTCCACTCGGTAGGATTTTCTGAAACTTAGGCGAGTACTGGACTACTGCTAAGCCCCCGAGTGGGAGGTTTGCTCTCCACTCGACAGGATTTTCTGAAACTTAGGCGAGTACTGGACTGCAGCTAAGCCCCTGAGTGGGAGGTTTGCTCTCCACTCGGTAGGATTTTATGAAACTTAGGTGAGTACTGGACTGCAGCTAAGCCCCCCCGTGGGAGGTTTGCTCTCCACTCGGTAGGATTTTAAACACTTAGCGAGTACTGGACTGCAGCTAAGCCCCCGAGTGGGAGGTTTGCTCTCCACTCGGTAGGATTTTCTGAAACTTAGGCGAGTACTGGACTACAGCTAAGCCCCTGAGTGGGAGGTTTGCTCTCCACTCGGTAGGATTTTCTGAAACTTAGGCGAGTACTGGACTACTGCTAAGCCCCCGAGTGGGAGGTTTGCTCTCCACTCGACAGGATTTTCTGAAACTTAGGCGAGTACTGGACTGCAGCTAAGCCCCTGAGTGGGAGGTTTGCTCTCCACTCGGTAGGATTTTATGAAACTTAGGTGAGTACTGGACTGCAGCTAAGCCCCCCCGTGGGAGGTTTGCTCTCCACTCGGTAGGATTTTAAACACTTAGCGAGTACTGGACTGCAGCTAAGCCCCCGAGTGGGAGGTTTGCTCTCCACTCGGTAGGATTTTCTGAAACTTAGGCGTGTACTGGACTGCAGCTAAGCCCCCGAGTGGGAGGTTTGCTCTCCACTCGGTAGGATTTTCTGAAACTTAGGCGAGTACTGTACTGCAGCTAAGCCCCCGAGTGGGAGGTTTGCTCTCCACTCGGTAGGATTTTCTGAAACTTAGGCGAGTACTGGACTGCAGCTAAGCCCCCGAGTGGGAGGTTTGCTCTCCACTCGGTAGGATTTTCTGAAACTTAGGCGAGTACTGGACTGCAGCTAAGCCCCTGAGTGGGAGGTTTGCTCTCCACTCGGTAGGATTTTATGAAACTTAGGTGAGTGCTGGACTGCAGCTAAGCCCCCAAGTGGGAGGTTTTCTCTCCACTCGGTAGGATTTTAAACACTTAGGCGAGTACATGACTGCAGCTAAGCCCCCGAGTGGGAGGTTTGCTCTCCACTCGGTAGGATTTTCTGAAACTTAGGCGAGTACTGGACTGCAGCTAAGCCCCCGAGTGGGAGGTTTGCTCTCTACTCGGTACGATTTTCTGAAACTTAGGCGAGTACTGGACTGCAGCTAAGCCCCTGAGTGGGAGGTTGACTCTCCACTCGGTAGGATTTTCTGAAACTTAGGCGAGTACTGGACTGCAGCTAAGCCCCCGAGTGGGAGGTTTTCTCTCCACTCGGTAGGATTTTAAACACTTAGGCGAGTACAGGACTGCAGCTAAGCCCCCGAGTGGGAGGTTTGCTCTCCACTCGGTAGGATTTTCTGAAACATAGGCGAGTACTGGATTGGAGCTAAGCCCCAGAGTGGGAGCTTTGCTCCCCACTCGGGAGGATTTTCTAAAACTTAGGCGAGTACTGGACTGCAGCTAAGCCCCCGAGTGGGAGGTTTGCTCTCCACTCGGTAGGATTTTCTGAAACTTAGGCGAGTACTGGACTGCAGCTAAACCCCCGAGTGGGAGATTTGCTCTTCACTCGGTAGGATTTTCTGAAACTTAGGCGAGTACTGGACTGCAGCTAAGCCACCGAGTGGGAGGTTTGCTCTCCACTCGGTAGGATTTTCTGAAACTTAGGCGAGTACAGGACTGCAGCTAAGCCCCCGAGTGGGAGGTTTGCTCTCCACTCGGTAGGATTTTAAAAGCTTTGTGGAGTATATGACTGCAGCTAAGCCCCCCGAGTGGGAGGTTTACTCTCCACTCGGTAGGATTTTCTGAAACTTAGGCGAGTATGGACTGCAGCTAAGCCCCCGAGTGGGAGGTTTGCTCTCCACTCGGTAGGATTTCAAACACTTCGGCGAGTACTGGACTTCTACTAAGCCCCCGAGCGGGAGGTTTGCTCTCCACTGGGTAGGATTTTCTGAAACTTAGGCGAGTACTGGACTGCAGCTAAGCCCCCGAGTGGGATGTTTGCTCTCCACTCGGTAGGATTTTCTGAAACATAGGCGAGTACTGGACTGTAGCTAAGCCCCCGAGTGGGAGATTTGCTCTCCACTCAGTAGGATTTTCTGAAACTTAGGCGAGTACTGGATTGCAGCTAAGACCCCGAGTGGGAGGTTTGCTCCCCACTCGGTAGGATTTTCTGAAACTTAGGCGAGTACTGGACTGCAGCTAAGCCCCCGAGTGGGAGGTTTGCTCTCCATTCGGTAGGATTTTCTGAAACTTAGGGGAGTACTGGACTGCAGCTAAGCCATCGAGTGGGAGGCTTGCTCTTCACTCGGTAGGATTTTCTGAAACTTAGGCGAGTACAGGACTGCAGCTAAGCCCCCGAGTGGGAGGTTTGCTCTCCACTCGGTAGGATTTTCTGAAACTTAGGCGAGTACAGGACTGCAGCTAAGCCCCCGAGTGGGAGGTTTGCTCTCCACTCGGTAGGATTTTAAAAGCTTTGTGGAGTATAGGACTGCAGCTAAGCCCCCCGAGTGGGAGGTTTGCTCTCCACTCGGTAGGATTTTCTGAAACTTAGGCGAGTATGGACTGCAGCTAAGCCCCCGAGTGGGAGGTTTGCTCTCCACTCGGTAGGATTTTAAACACTTAGGCGAGTATAGGACTGCAGCTAAGCCCCCGAGTGGGAGGTTTGCTCTCCACTGGGTAGGATTTTCTGAAACTTAGGCGAGTACTCGACTGCAGCTAAGCCCCTGAGTGGGAGGTTTGCTCTCCACTCGGTAGGATTTTATGAAACTTAGGTGAGTGCTGGACTGCAGCTAAGCCCCCAAGTGGGAGGTTTTCTCTCCGCTCGGTAGGATTTTAAACACTTAGGCGAGTACATGACTGCAGCTAAGCCCCCGAGTGGGAGGTTTGCTCTCCACTCGGTAGGATTTTCTGAAACTTAGGCGAGTACTGGACTGCAGCTAAGCCCCCGAGTGGGAGGTTTGCTCTCTACTCGGTACGATTTTCTGAAACTTAGGCGAGTACTGGACTGCAGCTAAGCCCCTGAGTGGGAGGTTTGCTCTCCACTCGGTAGGATTTTATGAAACTTAGGTGAGTGCTGGACTGCAGCTAAGCCCCCAAGTGGGAGGTTTTCTCTCCACTCGGTAGGATTTTAAACACTTAGGCGAGTACATGACTGCAGCTAAGCCCCCGAGTGGGAGGTTTGCTCTCCACTCGGTAGGATTTTCTGAAACTTAGGCGAGTACTGGACTGCAGCTAAGCCCCCGAGTGGGAGGTTTGCTCTCTACTCGGTACGATTTTCTGAAACTTAGGCGAGTACTGGACTGCAGCTAAGCCCCTGAGTGGGAGGTTGACTCTCCACTCGGTAGGATTTTCTGAAACTTAGGCGAGTACTGGACTGCAGCTAAGCCCCCGAGTGGGAGGTTTTCTCTCCACTCGGTAGGATTTTAAACACTTAGGTGAGTACATGACTGCAGCTAAGCCCCGAGTGGGAGGTTTGCTCTCCACTCGGTAGGATTTTCTGAAACATAGGCGACTACTGGATTGCAGCTAAGCCCCCGAGTGGGAGCTTTGCTCCCCACTCGGGAGGATTTTCTAAAACTTAGGCGAGTACTTGACTGCAGCTAAGCCCCCGAGTGGGAGGTTTGCTCTCCACTCGGTAGGATTTTCTGAAACTTAGGCGAGTACTGGACTGCAGCTAAACCCCCGAGTGGGAGATTTGCTCTTCACTCGGTAGGATTTTCTGAAACTTAGGCGAGTACTGGACTGCAGCTAAGCCACCGAGTGGGAGGTTTGCTCTCCACTCGGTAGGATTTTCTGAAACTTAGGCGAGTACAGGACTGCAGCTAAGCCCCCGAGTGGGAGGTTTGCTCTCCACTCGGTAGGATTTTAAAAGCTTTGTGGAGTATATGACTGCAGCTAAGCCCCCCGAGTGGGAGGTTTACTCTCCACTCGGTAGGATTTTCTGAAACTTAGGCGAGTATGGACTGCAGCTAAGCCCCCGAGTGGGAGGTTTGCTCTCCACTCGGTAGGATTTCAAACACTTCGGCGAGTACTGGACTTCTACTAAGCCCCCGAGCGGGAGGTTTGCTCTCCACTGGGTAGGATTTTCTGAAACTTAGGCGAGTACTGGACTGCAGCTAAGCCCCCGAGTGGGATGTTTGCTCTCCACTCGGTAGGATTTTCTGAAACATAGGCGAGTACTGGACTGTAGCTAAGCCCCCGAGTGGGAGATTTGCTCTCCACTCAGTAGGATTTTCTGAAACTTAGGCGAGTACTGGATTGCAGCTAAGACCCCGAGTGGGAGGTTTGCTCCCCACTCGGTAGGATTTTCTGAAACTTAGGCGAGTACTGGACTGCAGCTAAGCCCCCGAGTGGGAGGTTTGCTCTCCATTCGGTAGGATTTTCTGAAACTTAGGGGAGTACTGGACTGCAGCTAAGCCATCGAGTGGGAGGCTTGCTCTTCACTCGGTAGGATTTTCTGAAACTTAGGCGAGTACAGGACTGCAGCTAAGCCCCCGAGTGGGAGGTTTGCTCTCCACTCGGTAGGATTTTCTGAAACTTAGGCGAGTACAGGACTGCAGCTAAGCCCCCGAGTGGGAGGTTTGCTCTCCACTCGGTAGGATTTTAAAAGCTTTGTGGAGTATAGGACTGCAGCTAAGCCCCCCGAGTGGGAGGTTTGCTCTCCACTCGGTAGGATTTTCTGAAACTTAGGCGAGTATGGACTGCAGCTAAGCCCCCGAGTGGGAGGTTTGCTCTCCACTCGGTAGGATTTTAAACACTTAGGCGAGTATAGGACTGCAGCTAAGCCCCCGAGTGGGAGGTTTGCTCTCCACTGGGTAGGATTTTCTGAAACTTAGGCGAGTACTCGACTGCAGCTAAGCCCCTGAGTGGGAGGTTTGCTCTCCACTCGGTAGGATTTTATGAAACTTAGGTGAGTGCTGGACTGCAGCTAAGCCCCCAAGTGGGAGGTTTTCTCTCCGCTCGGTAGGATTTTAAACACTTAGGCGAGTACATGACTGCAGCTAAGCCCCCGAGTGGGAGGTTTGCTCTCCACTCGGTAGGATTTTCTGAAACTTAGGCGAGTACTGGACTGCAGCTAAGCCCCCGAGTGGGAGGTTTGCTCTCTACTCGGTACGATTTTTTGAAACTTAGGCGAGTACTGGACTGCAGCTAAGCCCCTGAGTGGGAGGTTTGCTCTCCACTCGGTAGGATTTTATGAAACTTAGGTGAGTGCTGGACTGCAGCTAAGCCCCCAAGTGGGAGGTTTTCTCTCCACTCGGTAGGATTTTAAACACTTAGGCGAGTACATGACTGCAGCTAAGCCCCCGAGTGGGAGGTTTGCTCTCCACTCGGTAGGATTTTCTGAAACTTAGGCGAGTACTGGACTGCAGCTAAGCCCCCGAGTGGGAGGTTTGCTCTCTACTCGGTACGATTTTCTGAAACTTAGGCGAGTACTGGACTGCAGCTAAGCCCCTGAGTGGGAGGTTGACTCTCCACTCGGTAGGATTTTCTGAAACTTAGGCGAGTACTGGACTGCAGCTAAGCCCCCGAGTGGGAGGTTTTCTCTCCACTCGGTAGGATTTTAAACACTTAGGTGAGTACATGACTGCAGCTAAGCCCCGAGTGGGAGGTTTGCTCTCCACTCGGTAGGATTTTCTGAAACATAGGCGACTACTGGATTGCAGCTAAGCCCCCGAGTGGGAGCTTTGCTCCCCACTCGGGAGGATTTTCTAAAACTTAGGCGAGTACTTGACTGCAGCTAAGCCCCCGAGTGGGAGGTTTGCTCTCCACTCGGTAGGATTTTCTGAAACTTAGGCGAGTACTGGACTGCAGCTAAGCCCCCGAGTGGGAGGATTGCTCTCCACTCGGTAGGATTTTCTGAAACTTAGGCGAGTACTGGACTGCAGCTAAACCCCCGAGTGGGAGATTTGCTCTTCACTCGGTAGGATTTTCTGAAACTTAGGCGAGTACTGGACTGCAGCTAAGCCACCGAGTGGGAGGTTTGCTCTCCACTCGGTAGGATTTTCTGAAACTTAGGCGAGTACAGGACTGCAGCTAAGCCCCCGAGTGGGAGGTTTGCTCTCCACTCGGTAGGATTTTAAAAGCTTTGTGGAGTATAGGACTGCAGCTAAGCCCCCCGAGTGGGAGGTTTACTCTCCACTCGATAGGATTTTCTGAAACTTAGGCGAGTATGGACTGCAGCTAAGCCCCCGAGTGGGAGGTTTGCTCTCCACTCGGTAGGATTTCAAACACTTAGGCGAGTACTGGACTTCTACTAAGCCCCCGAGCGGGAGGTTTGCTCTCCACTTGGTAGGATTTTCTGAAACTTAGGCGAGTACTGGACTGCAGCTAAGCCCCCGAGTGGGATGTTTGCTCTCCACTCGGTAGGATTTTCTGAAACTTAGGCGAGTACTGGACTGTAGCTAAGCCCCCGAGTGGGAGATTTGCTCTCCACTCAGTAGGATTTTCTGAAACTTAGGCGAGTACTGGATTGCAGCTAAGCCCCCGAGTGGGAGGTTTGCTCCCCACTCGGTAGGATTTTCTGAAACTTAGGCGAGTACTGGACTGCAGCTAAGCCCCCGAGTGGGAGGTTTGCTCTGCATTCGGTAGGATTTTCTGAAAGTTAGGGGAGTACTGGACTGCAGCTAAGCCACCGAGTGGGAGGCTTGCTCTTCACTCGGTAGGATTTTCTGAAACTTAGGCGAGTACAGGACTGCAGCTAAGCCCCCGAGTGGGAGGTTTGCTCTCCACTCGGTAGGATTTTCTGAAACTTAGGCGAGTACAGGACTGCAGCTAAGCCCCCGAGTGGGAGGTTTGCTCTCCACTCGGTAGGATTTTAAAAGCTTTGTGGAGTATAGGACTGCAGCTAAGCCCCCCGAGTGGGAGGTTTGCTCTCCACTCGGTAGGATTTTCTGAAACTTAGGCGAGTATGGACTGCAGCTAAGCCCCCGAGTGGGAGGTTTGCTCTCCACTCGGTAGGATTTTAAACACTTAGGCGAGTATAGGACTGCAGCTAAGCCCCCCGAGTGGGAGGTTTGCTCTCCACTCGGTAGGATTTTAAACACTTAGGCGAGTATAGGACTGCAGCTAAGCCCCCGAGTGGGAGGTTTGCTCTCCACTCGGTAGGATTTCAAACACTTAGGCGAGTACTGGACTTCTACTAAGCCCCCGAGCGGGAGGTTTGCTCTCCACTTGGTAGGATTTTCTGAAACTTAGGCGAGTACTGGACTGCAGCTAAGCCCCCGAGTGGGATGTTTGCTCTCCACTCGGTAGGATTTTCTGAAACTTAGGCGAGTACTGGACTGTAGCTAAGCCCCCGAGTGGGAGATTTGCTCTCCACTCAGTAGGATTTTCTGAAACTTAGGCGAGTACTGGATTGCAGCTAAGCCCCCGAGTGGGAGGTTTGCTCCCCACTCGGTAGGATTTTCTGAAACTTAGGCGAGTACTGGACTGCAGCTAAGCCCCCGAGTGGGAGGTTTGCTCTCCACTCGGTAGGATTTTCGTAAACTTAGGCGAGTATAGGACTGCAGCTAAGCCCCTGAGTGGGAGGTTTGCTCTCCACTCGGTAGGATTTTAAAAGCTTTGTGGAGTATAGGACTGCAGCTAAGCCCCCCGAGTGGGAGGTTTGCTCTCCACTCGGCAGGATTTTCTGAAACTTAGGCGAGTATGGACTGCAGCTAAGCCCCCGAGTGGGAGGTTTGCTCTCCACTCGGTAGGATTTTAAACACTTAGGCGAGTATAGGACTGCAGCTAAGCCCCCGAGTGGGAGGTTTGCTCTCCACTCGGTAGGATTTCAAACACTTAGGCGAGTACTGGACTTCTACTAAGCCCCCGAGTGGGAGGTTTGCTCTCAACTCGGTAGGATTTTCTGAAACTTAGGCGAGTATTGGACTGCAGCTAAGCCCCCGAGTGGGAGGATTTCTCTCCACTCGGTAGGATTTTCTGAAACTTAGGTGAGTACTGGATTGCAGCTAAGCCCCCGAGTGGGAGGTTTGCTCCCCACTCGGTAGGATTTTCTGAAACTTAGGCGAGTACTGGACTGCAGCTAAGCCCCCGAGTGGGAGGTTTGCTCTCCATTCGGTAGGATTTTCTGAAACTTAGGTGAGTACTGGACTGCAGCTAAGCCCCCGAGTGGGAGGCTTGCTCTTCACTCGGTAGGATTTTCTGAAACTTAGGCGAGTACAGGACTGCAGCTAAGCCCCCGAGTGGGAGGTTTGCTCTCCACTCGGTAGGATTTTCTGAAACTTAGGCGAGTACTGGACTGCAGCTAAGCCCCCGAGTGGGAGATTTGCTTTTCACTCGGTAGGATTTTCTGAAACTTAGGCGAGTACTGGATTGCAGCTAAGCCCCCGAGTGGGAGGTTTGCTCCCCACTAGGTAGGATTTTATGAAACTTAGGTGAGTACTGGACTGCAGCTAAGCCCCCCCGTGGGAGGTTTGCTCTCCACTCGGTAGGATTTTAAACACTTAGCGAGTATTGGACTGCAGCTAAGCCCCCGAGTGGGAGGTTTGCTCTCCACTCGGTAGGATTTTCTGAAACTTAGGCGAGTACTGGACTGCAGCTAAGCCCCCGAGTGGGAGGTTTGCTCTCCACTCGGTAGGATTTTCTGAAACTTAGGCGAGTACTGTACTGCAGCTAAGCCCCCGAGTGGGAGGTTTGCTCTCCACTCGGTAGGATTTTCTGAAACTTAGGCGAGTACTGGACTGCAGCTAGGCCCCCGAGTGGGAGGTTTGCTCTCCACTCGGTAGGATTTTCTGAAACTTAGGCGAGTACTCGACTGCAGCTAAGCCCCCGAGTGGGAGGTTTGCTCTCCACTCGGTAGGATTTTCTGAAACTTAGGCGAGTACTGGACTGCAGCTAAGCCCCTGAGTGGGAGGTTTGCTCTCCACTGGGTAGGATTTTATGAAACTTAGGTGAGTACTGGACTACAGCTAAGCCCCCAAGTGGGAGGTTTTCTCTCCACTCGGTAGGATTTTAAACACTTAGGCGAGTACATGACTGCAGCTAAGCCCCCGAGTGGGAGGTTTGCTCTCCACTCGGTAGGATTTTCTGAAACTTAGGCGAGTACTGGACTGCAGCTAAGCCCCCGAGTGGGAGATTTGCTTTTCACTCGGTAGGATTTTCTGAAACTTAGGCGAGTACTGGATTGCAGCTAAGCCCCCGAGTGGGAGGTTTGCTCCCCACTAGGTAGGATTTTATGAAACTTAGGTGAGTACTGGACTGCAGCTAAGCCCCCCCGTGGGAGGTTTGCTCTCCACTCGGTAGGATTTTAAACACTTAGCGAGTACTGGACTGCAGCTAAGCCCCCGAGTGGGAGGTTTGCTCTCCACTCGGTAGGATTTTCTGAAACTTAGGCGAGTACTGGATTGCAGCTAAGCCCCCGAGTGGGAGGTTTGCTCTCCACTCGGTAGGATTTTCTGAAACTTAGGCGAGTACTGTACAGCAGCTAAGCCCCCGAGTGGGAGGTTTGCTCTCCACTCGGTAGGATTTTCTGAAACATAGGCGAGTACTGGACTGCAGCTAAGCCCCCGAGTGGGAGGTTTGCTCTCCACTCGGTAGGATTTTCTGAAACTTAGGCGAGTACTGGACTGCAGCTAAGCCCCCGAGTGGGAGGTTTGCTCTCCACTCGGTAGGATTTTCTGAAACTTAGGCGAGTACTGGACTTCAGCTAAGCCCCTGAGTGGGAGGTTTGCTCTCCACTCGGTAGGATTTTATGAAACTTAGGTGAGTACTGGACTGCAGCTAAGCCCCCAAGTGGGAGGTTTTCTCTCCACTCGGTAGGATTTTAAACACTTAGGCGAGTACATGACTGCAGCTAAGCCCCCGAGTGGGAGGTTTGCTCTCCACTCGGTAGGATTTTCTGAAACTTAGGCGAGTACTGGACTGCAGCTAAGCCCCCGAGTGGGAGTTTTGCTCTCCACTCGGTACGATTTTCTGAAACTTAGGCGAGTACTGGACTGCAGCTAAGCCCCTGAGTGGGAGGTTGACTCTCCACTCGGTAGGATTTTCTGAAACTTAGGCGAGTACTGGACTGCAGCTAAGCCCCCGAGTGGGAGGTTTTCTCTCCACTCGGTAGGATTTTAAACACTTAGGCGAGTACATGACTGCAGCTAAGCCCCCGAGTGGGAGGTTTGCTCTCCACTCGGTAGGATTTTCTGAAACATAGGCGAGTACTGGATTGCAGCTAAGCCCCCGAGTGGGAGCTTTGCTCCCCACTCGGGAGGATTTTCTAAAACTTAGGCGAGTACTGGACTGCAGCTAAGCCCCCGAGTGGGAGGTTTGCTCTCCACTCGGTAGGATTTTCTGAAACTTAGGCGAGTACTGGACTGCAGCTAAGCCCCCGAGTGGGAGGATTGCTCTCCACTCGGTAGGATTTTCTGAAACTAGGCGAGTACTGGACTGCAGCTAAACCCCCGAGTGGGAGATTTGCTCTTCACTCGGTAGTATTTTCTGAAACTTAGGCGAGTACTGGACTGCAGCTAAGCCACCGAGTGGGAGGTTTGCTCTCCACTCGGTAGGATTTTCTGAAACTTAGGCGAGTACAGGACTGCAGCTAAGCCCCCGAGTGGGAGGTTTGCTCTCCACTCGGTAGGATTTTAAAAGCTTTGTGGAGTATAGGACTGCAGCTAAGCCCCCCGAGTGGGAGGTTTGCTCTCCACTCGGTAGGATTTTCTGAAACTTAGGCGAGTATGGACTGCAGCTAAGCCCCCGGGTGGGAGGTTTGCTCTCCACTCGGTAGGATTTCAAACACTTAGGCGAGTACTGGACTTCTACTAAGCCCCCGAGCGGGAGGTTTCCTCTCCACTTGGTAGGATTTTCTGAAACTTAGGCGAGTACTGGACTGCAGCTAAGCCCCCGAGTGGGATGTTTGCTCTCCACTCGGTAGGATTTTCTGAAACTTAGGCGAGTACTGGACTGTAGCTAAGCCCCCGAGTGGGAGATTTGCTCTCCACTCAGTAGGATTTTCTGAAACTTAGGCGAGTACTGGATTGCAGCTAAGCCCCCGAGTGGGAGGTTTGCTCCCCACTCGGTAGGATTTTCTGAAACTTAGGCGAGTACTGGACTGCAGCTAAGCCCCCGAGTGGGAGGTTTGCTCTCCATTCGGTAGGATTTTCTGAAACTTAGGTGAGTACTGGACTGCAGCTAAGCCCCCGAGTGGGAGGCTTGCTCTTCACTCGGTAGGATTTTCTGAAACTTAGGCGAGTACAGGACTGCAGCTAAGCCCCCGAGTGGGATGTTTGCTCTCCACTTGGTAGGATTTTCTGAAACTTAGGCGAGTACTGGACTGCAGCTAAGCCCCCGAGTGGGAGATTTGCTTTTCACTCGGTAGGACTTTCTGAAACATAGGGGAGTACTGGATTGCAGCTAAGCCCCCGAGTGGGAGGTTTGCTCCCCACTAGGTAGGATTTTCTGAAACTTAGGCGAGTACTGGACTACAGGTAAGCCCCCGAGTGGGAGGTTTGCTCTCCACTCGGTAGGATTTTCTGAAACTTAGGCGAGTACTGGACTGCAGCTAAGCCCCCGAGTGGGAGGATTGCTCTCCACTCGGTAGGATTTTCTGAAACTTAGGCGAGTACTGGACTGCAGCTAAACCCCCGAGTGGGAGATTTGATCTTCACTCGGTAGGATTTTCTGAAACTTAGGCGAGTACTGGACTGCAGCTAAGCCACCGAGTGGGAGGTTTGCTCTCCACTCGGTAGGATTTTCTGAAACTTAGGCGAGTACAGGACTGCAGCTAAGCCCCCGAGTGGGAGGTTTGCTCTCCACTCGGTAGGATTTTAAAAGCTTTGTGGAGTATAGGACTGCAGCTAAGCCCCCCGAGCGGGAGGTTTGCTCTCCACTCGGTAGGATTTTCTGAAACTTAGGCGAGTATGGACTGCAGCTAAGCCCCCGAGTGGGAGGTTTGCTCTCCACTCGGTAGGATTTTCTGAAACTTAGGCGAGTACTGGACTGCAGCTAAGCCCCCGAGTGGGAGGTTTGCTCTCCACTCGGTAGGATTTTCTGAAACTTAGGCGAGTACTGGACTGCAGCTAAGCCCCTGAGTGGGAGGTTTGCTCTCCACTCGGTAGGATTTTATGAAACTTAGGTGAGTACTGGACTGCAGCTAAGCCCCCAAGTGGGAGGTTTTCTCTCCACACGGTAGGATTTTAAACACTTAGGCGAGTACATGACTGCAGCTAAGCCCCCGAGTGGGAGGTTTGCTCTCCACTCGGTAGGATTTTCTGAAACTTAGGCGAGTACTGGACTGCAGCTAAGCCCCCGAGTGGGAGGTTTGCTCTCCACTCGGTACGATTTTCTGAAACTTAGGCGAGTACTGGACTGCAGCTAAGCCCCTGAGTGGGAGGTTGACTCTCCACTCGGTAGGATTTTCTGAAACTTAGGCGAGTACTGGACTGCAGCTAAGCCCCCGAGTGGGAGGTTTTCTCTCCACTCGGTAGGATTTTAAACACTTAGGCGAGTACATGACTGCAGCTAAGCCCCCGAGTGGGAGGTTTGCTCTCCACTCGGTAGGATTTTCTGAAACATAGGCGAGTACTGGATTGCAGCTAAGCCCCCGAGTGGGAGCTTTGCTCCCCACTCGGGAGGATTTTCTAAAACTTAGGCGAGTACTGGACTGCAGCTAAGCCCCCGAGTGGGAGGTTTGCTCTCCACTCGGTAGGATTTTCTGAAACTTAGGCGAGTACTGGACTGCAGCTAAGCCCCCGAGTGGGAGGATTGCTCTCCACTCGGTAGGATTTTCTGAAACTAGGCGAGTACTGGACTGCAGCTAAACCCCCGAGTGGGAGATTTGCTCTTCAGTCGGTAGTATTTTCTGAAACTTAGGCGAGTACTGGACTGCAGCTAAGCCACCGAGTGGGAGGTTTGCTCTCCACTCGGTAGGATTTTCTGAAACTTAGGCGAGTACAGGACTGCAGCTAAGCCCCCGAGTGGGAGGTTTGCTCTCCACTCGGTAGGATTTTAAAAGCTTTGTGGAGTATAGGACTGCAGCTAAGCCCCCCGAGTGGGAGGTTTGCTCTCCACTCGGTAGGATTTTCTGAAACTTAGGCGAGTATGGACTGCAGCTAAGCCCCCGAGTGGGAGGTTTGCTCTCCACTCGGTAGGATTTCAAACACTTAGGCGAGTACTGGACTTCTACTAAGCCCCCGAGCGGGAGGTTTCCTCTCCACTTGGTAGGATTTTCTGAAACTTAGGCGAGTACTGGACTGCAGCTAAGCCCCCGAGTGGGATGTTTGCTCTCCACTCGGTAGGATTTTCTGAAACTTAGGCGAGTACTGGACTGTAGCTAAGCCCCCGAGTGGGAGATTTGCTCTCCACTCAGTAGGATTTTCTGAAACTTAGGCGAGTACTGGATTGCAGCTAAGCCCCCGAGTGGGAGGTTTGCTCCCCACTCGGTAGGATTTTCTGAAACTTAGGCGAGTACTGGACTGCAGCTAAGCCCCCGAGTGGGAGGTTTGCTCTCCATTCGGTAGGATTTTCTGAAACTTAGGTGAGTACTGGACTGCAGCTAAGCCCCCGAGTGGGAGGTTGCTCTTCACTCGGTATCATTTTCTGAAACTTAGGCGAGTACAGGACTGCAGCTAAGCCCCCGAGTGGGAGGTTTGCTCTCCACTCGGTAGGATTTTCTGAAACTTAGGCGAGTACTGGACTGCAGCTAAGCCCCCGAGTGGGAGATTTGCTTTTCACTCGGTAGGACTTTCTGAAACATAGGGGAGTACTGGATTGCAGCTAAGCCCCCGAGTGGGAGGTTTGCTCCCCACTAGGTAGGATTTTCTGGAACTTAGGCGAGTACTGGACTGCAGGTAAGCCCCCGAGTGGGAGGTTTGCTCTCCACTCGGTAGGATTTTCTGAAACTTAGGCGAGTACTGGACTGCAGCTAAGCCCCCGAGTGGGAGGATTGCTCTCCACTCGGTAGGATTTTCTGAAACTTAGGCGAGTACTGGACTGCAGCTAAACCCCCGAGTGGGAGATTTGCTCTTCACTCGGTAGGATTTTCTGAAACTTAGGCGAGTACTGGACTGCAGCTAAGCCACCGAGTGGGAGGTTTGCTCTCCACTCGGTAGGATTTTCTGAAACTTAGGCGAGTACAGGACTGCAGCTAAGCCCCCGAGTGGGAGGTTTGCTCTCCACTCGGTAGGATTTTAAAAGCTTTGTGGAGTATAGGACTGCAGCTAAGCCCCCCGAGCGGGAGGTTTGCTCTCCACTCGGTAGGATTTTCTGAAACTTAGGCGAGTATGGACTGCAGCTAAGCCCCCGAGTGGGAGGTTTGCTCTCCACTCGGTAGGATTTCAAACACTTAGGCGAGTACTGGACTTCTACTAAGCCCCCGAGCGGGAGGTTTGCTCTCCACTTGGTAGGATTTTCTGAAACTTAGGCGAGTACTGGACTGCAGCTAAGCCCCCGAGTGGGATGTTTGCTCTCCACTCGGTAGGATTTTCTGAAACTTAGGCGAGTACTGGACTGTAGCTAAGCCCCCGAGTGGGAGATTTGCTCTCCACTCAGTAGGATTTTCTGAAACTTAGGCGAGTACTGGATTGCAGCTAAGCCCCCGAGTGGGAGGTTTGCTCCCCACTAGGTAGGATTTTCTGAAACTTAGGCGAGTACTGGACTACAGGTAAGCCCCCGAGTGGGAGGTTTGCTCTCCACTCGGTAGGATTTTCTGAAACTTAGGCGAGTACTGGACTGCAGCTAAGCCCCCGAGTGGGAGGATTGCTCTCCACTCGGTAGGATTTTCTGAAACTTAGGCGAGTACTGGACTGCAGCTAAACCCCCGAGTGGGAGATTTGCTCTTCACTCGGTAGGATTTTCTGAAACTTAGGCGAGTACTGGACTGCAGCTAAGCCACCGAGTGGGAGGTTTGCTCTCCACTCGGTAGGATTTTCTGAAACTTAGGCGAGTACAAGACTGCAGCTAAGCCCCCGAGTGGGAGGTTTGCTCTCCACTCGGTAGGATTTTAAAAGCTTTGTGGAGTATAGGACTGCAGCTAAGCCCCCCGAGCGGGAGGTTTGCTCTCCACTCGGTAGGATTTTCTGAAACTTAGGCGAGTATGGACTGCAGCTAAGCCACCGAGTGGGAGGTTTGCTCTCCACTCGGTAGGATTTTCTGAAACTTAGGCGAGTACAGGACTGCAGCTAAGCCCCCGAGTGGGAGGTTTGCTCTCCACTCGGTAGGATTTTAAAAGCTTTGTGGAGTATAGGACTGCAGCTAAGCCCCCCGAGCGGGAGGTTTGCTCTCCACTCGGTAGGATTTTCTGAAACTTAGGCGAGTATGGACTGCAGCTAAGCCACCGAGTGGGAGGTTTGCTCTCCACTCGGTAGGATTTTCTGAAACTTAGGCCAGTACAGGACTGCAGCTAAGCCCCCGAGTGGGAGGTTTGCTCTCCACTCGGTAGGATTTTAAAAGCTTTGTGGAGTATAGGACTGCAGCTAAGCCCCCCGAGCGGGAGGTTTGCTCTCCACTCGGTAGGATTTTCTGAAACTTAGGCGAGTATGGACTGCAGCTAAGCCCCCGAGTGGGAGGTTTGCTCTCCACTCGGTAGGATTTCAAACACTTAGGCGAGTACTGGACTTCTACTAAGCCCCCGAGCGGGAGGTTTGCTCTCCACTTGGTAGGATTTTCTGAAACTTAGGCGAGTACTGGACTGCAGCTAAGCCCCCGAGTGGGATGTTTGCTCTCCACTCGGTAGGATTTTCTGAAACTTAGGCGAGTACTGGACTGTAGCTAAGCCCCCGAGTGGGAGATTTGCTCTCCACTCAGTAGGATTTTCTGAAACTTAGGCGAGTACTGGATTGCAGCTAAGCCCCCGAGTGGGAGGTTTGCTCCCCACTCGGTAGGATTTTCTGAAACTTAGGCGAGTACTGGACTGCAGCTAAGCCCCCGAGTGGGAGGTTTGCTCTCCATTCGGTAGGATTTTCTGAAACTTAGGTGATTACTGGACTGCAGCTAAGCCCCCGAGTGGGAGGCTTTCTCTTCACTCGGTAGGATTTTCTGAAACTTAGGCGAGTACAGGACTGCAGCTAAGCCCCCGAGTGGGAGGTTTGCTCTCCACTCGGTAGGATTTTCTGAAACTTAGGCGAGTACTGGACTGCAGCTAAGCCCCCGAGTGGGAGATTTGCTTTTCACTCGGTAGGATTTTCTGAAACTTAGGCGAGTACTAGATTGCAGCTAAGCCCCCGAGTGGGAGGTTTGCTCCCCACTATGTAGGATTTTCTGAAACTTAGGCGAGTACTGGACTGGAGGTAAGCCCCCGAGTGGGAGGTTTGCTCTCCACTCCTTAGGATTTTCTGAAACTTAGGCGAGTACTGGACTGCAGCTAAGCCACCGAGTGGGAGGTTTGCTCTCCACTCGGTAGGATTTTCTGAAACTTAGGCGAGTACAGGACTGCAGCTAAGCCCCCGAGTGGGAGGTTTGCTCTCCACTCGGTAGGATTTTAAAAGCTTTGTGGAGTATAGGACTGGAGCTAAGCCCCCCGAGCGGGAGGTTTGCTCTCCACTCGGTAGGATTTTCTGAAACTTAGGCGAGTATGGACTACAGCTAAGCCCCCGAGTGGGAGGTTTGCTCTCCACTCGGTAGGATTTCAAACACTTAGGCGAGTACTGGACTTCTACTAAGCCCCCGAGCGGGAGGTTTGCTCTCCACTTGGTAGGATTTTCTGAAACTTAGGCGAGTACTGGACTGCAGCTAAGCCCCCGAGTGGGATGTTTGCTCTCCACTCGGTAGGATTTTCTGAAACTTAGGCGAGTACTGGACTGTAGCTAAGCCCCCGAGTGGGAGATTTGCTCTCCACTCAGTAGGATTTTCTGAAACTTAGGCGAGTACTGGATTGCAGCTAAGCCCCCGAGTGGGAGGTTTGCTCCCAACTCGGTAGGATTTTCTGAAACTTAGGCGAGTACTGGACTGCAGCTAAGCCCCCGAGTGGGAGGTTTGCTCTCCATTCGGTAGGATTTTCTGAAACTTAGGTGAGTACTGGACTGCAGCTAAGCCCCCGAGTGGGAGGCTTTCTCTTCACTCGGTAGGATTTTCTGAAACTTAGGCGAGTACAGGACTGCAGCTAAGCCCCTGAGTGGGAGGTTTGCTCTCCACTTGGTAGGATTTTCTGAAACTTAGGCGAGTACTGGACTGCAGCTAAGCCCCCGAGTGGGAGATTTGCTTTTCACTCGGTAGGACTTTCTGAAACTTAGGGGAGTACTAGATTGCAGCTAAGCCCCCGAGTGGGAGGTTTGCTCCCCACTAGGTAGGATTTTCTGAAACTTAGGCGAGTACTGGACTGCAGGTAAGCCCCCGAGTGGGAGGTTTGCTCTCCACTCGGTAGGATTTTCTGAAACTTAGGCGAGTACTGGACTGCAGCTAAGCCCCCGAGTGGGAGGATTGCTCTCCACTCGGTAGGATTTTCTGAAACTTAGGCGAGTACTGGACTGCAGCTAAACCCCCGAGTGGGAGATTTGCTCTCCACTCGGTAGGATTTTCTGAAACTTAGGCGAGTACTGGACTGCAGCTAAGCCCCCGAGTGGGAGGATTGCTCTCCACTCGGTAGGATTTTCTGAAACTTAGGCGAGTACTGGACTGCAGCTAAACCCCCGAGTGGGAGATTTGCTCTTCACTCGGTAGGATTTTCTGAAACTTAGGCGAGTACTGGACTGCAGCTAAGCCACCGAGTGGGAGGTTTGCTCTCCACTCGGTAGGATTTTCTGAAACTTAGGCGAGTACAGGACTGCAGCTAAGCCCCAGAGTGGGAGGTTTGCTCTCCACTCGGTAGGATTTTAAAAGCTTTGTGGAGTATAGGACTGCAGCTAAGCCCCCCGAGTGAGAGGTTTGCTCTCCACTCGGTAGGATTTTCTGAAACTTAGGCGAGTATGGACTGCAGCTAAGCCCCCGAGTGGGAGGTTTGCTCTCCACTCGGTAGGATTTTAAACACTTAGGCGAGAATAGGACTGCAGCTAAGCCCCCGAGTGGGAGGTTTGCTCTCCACTCGGTAGGATTTCAAACACTTAGGCGAGTACTAGACTTCTACTAAGCCCCCGAGCGGGAGGTTTGCTCTCCACTTGGTAGGATTTTCTGAAACTTAGGCGAGTACTGGACTGCAGCTAAGCCCCCGAGTGGGATGTTTGCTCTCCACTCGGTAGGATTTTCTGAAACTTAGGCGAGTACTGGACTGTAGCTAAGCCCCCGAGTGGGAGATTTGCTCTCCACTCAGTAGGATTTTCTGAAACTTAGGCGAGTACTGGATTGCAGCTAAGCCCCCGAGTGGGAGGTTTGCTCCCCACTCGGTAGGATTTTCTGAAACTTAGGAGAGTACTGGACTGCAGCTAAGCCCCCGAGTGGGAGGCTTGCTCTTCACTCGGTAGGATTTTCTGAAACTTAGGCGAGTACAGGACTGCAGCTAAGCCCCCGAGTGGGAGGTTTGCTCTCCACTCGGTAGGATTTTCTGAAACTTAGGCGAGTACTGGACTGCAGCTAAGCCCCCGAGTGGGAGATTTGCTTTTCACTCGGTAGGATTTTCTGAAACTTAGGCGAGTACTGGATTGCAGCTAAGCCCCCGAGTGGGAGGTTTGCTCGCCACTAGGTAGGATTTTCTGAAACTTAGGCGAGTACTGGACTGCAGGTAAGCCCCCGAGTGGGAGGTTTGCTCTCCACTCGGTAGGATTTTCTGAAACTTAGGCGAGTACTGGACTGCAGCTAAGCCCCCGAGTGGGAGGATTGCTCTCCACTCGGTAGGATTTTCTGAAACTTTGGTGAGTACTGGACTGCAGCTAAGCCCCCGAGTGGGAGGTTTGCTTTTCACTCGGTAGGATTTTCTGAAACTTAGGCGAGTACAAGACTGTAGCTAAGCCCCCGAGTGGGAGGTTTGCTCTCCACTCGGTAGGATTTTCTGAAACTTAGGCGAGTACTGGACTGCAGCTAATCCCCCCGAGTGGGAGGTTTGCTCTCCACTCGGTAGGATTTTCTGAAACTTAGGCGAGTACTGGACTGCAGCTAAGCCCCTGAGTGGGAGGTTTGCTCTCCACTCGGTAGGATTTTATGAAACTTAGGCCAGTACTGGACTGCAGCTAAGCCCCCGAGTGGGAGGTTTTCTCTCCACTCTGTAGGATTTTAAACACTTAGGCGAGTACAGGACTGCCGCTAAGCCCCAGAGTGGGAGGTTTGCTCTCCACTCGGTAGGATTTTCTGAAAGTTAGGCGAGTACTGGACTGCAGCTAAGTCCCCGAGTGGGAGGTTTGCTCTCCACTCGGTACAATTTTCTAAAACTTAGGCGAGTACTGGACTGCAGCTAAGCCCCCGAGTGGGAGGATTGCTCTCCACTCGGTAGGATTTTCTGAAACTTAGGCGAGTACTGGACTGCAGGTAAGCCCCCGAGTGGGAGGTTTGCTCTTCACTCGGTAGGATTTTCTGAAACTTAGGCGAGTACTAGACTGCAGCTAAGCCCCCGAGTGGGAGGTTTGCTCTCCACTCGGTAGGATTTCAAACACTTAGGCGAGTACTGGACTACGGCTAAGCCCCCGAGCGGGAGGTTTGCTCTCCACTTGGTAGGATTTTCTGAAACTTAGGCGAGTACTGGACTGCTGCTAAGCCCCCGAGTGGGAGATTTGCTCTCCACTCGGTAGGATTTTCTGAAGCTTAGGCGAGTACTGGATTGCAGCTAAGCCCCCGAGTGGGAGGTTTGCTCCATACTCGGTAGGATTTTCTGAAACTTAGGCGAGTACTGGACTGCACCTAAGCCCCCGAGTGGGAGGTTTGCTCTCCACTCGGTAGGATTTTCTGAAACTTAGGCGAGTACTGGACTGCAGCTGAGCCCCCGAGCGGGAGGATTGTTCTCCACTCGGTAGGATTTTCTAAAACTTAGGTGAGTACTGGACTGCAGCTAAGCCCCCGAGTGGGAGGTTTGCTCTGCACTCGGTAGGATTTTCTGAAACTTAGGCGAGTACAGGACTGCAGCTAAGCCCCCGAGTGGGAGGTTTGCTCTCCACTCTGTAGGATTTTTTGAAACTTAGGCGAGTACTGGATTGCAGCTAAGCCCCCGAGTGGGAGGTTTGCTCCCCACGCGGTAGGATTTTCTGAAACTTAGGCGAGTACTGGACTGCACCTAAGCCCCCGAGTGGGAGGTTTGCTCTCCACTCGGTAGGATTTTCTGAAACTTAGGCGAGTACTGGACTGCAGCTAAGCCCCCGAGTGGGAGGATTGTTCTCCACTCGGTAGGATTTTCTAAAACTTAGGTGAGTACTGGACTGCAGCTAAGCCCCCGAGTGGGAGGATTGCTCTTCACTCGGTAGGATTTTCTGAAACTTAGGCGAGTACAGGACTGCAGCTAAGCCCCCGAGTGGGAGGTTTGCTCTCCACTCGGTAGGATTTTCTGAAACTTAGGCGAGTACTGGACTGCAGCTAAGCCCCCGAGTGGGAGGTTTGCTCTCCACTCGGTAGGATTTTCTGAAACTTAGGCGAGTACTGGACTGCAGCTGAGCCCCCGAGTGGGAGGTTTGCTCTCCACTCGGTACGATTTTCTGAAACTTAGGCGAGTACTGGACTGCAGCTAAGCCCCTGAGTGGGAGGTTTGCTCTCCACTCGATAGGATTTTATGAAACTTAGGCGAGTACTGGACTGTAGCTAAGCCCCCAAGTGGGAGGTTTTCTCTCCACTCGGTAGGATTTTAAACACTTAGGCGAGTACATGACTGCAGCTAAGCCCCCGAGTGGGAGGTTTGCTCTCCACTCGGTAGGATTTTCTGAAACTTAGGCGAGTACTGGACTGCAGCTAAGCCCCCGAGTGGGAGGTTTGCTCTCCACTCGGTACGATTTTCTGAAACTTAGGCGAGTACTGGACTGCAGCTAAGCCCCTGAGTGGGAGGTTTTCTCTCCACTCGGTAGGATTTTAAACACTTAGGCGAGTACATGACTGCAGCTAAGCCCCCGAGTGGGAGGTTTGCTCTCCACTCGGTAGGATTTTCTGAAACATAGGCGAGTACTGGATTGCAGCTAAGCCCCCGAGTGGGAGGTTTGCTCCCCACTCGGTAGGATTTTCTGAAACTTAGGCGAGTACTGGACTGCAGCTAAGCCCCCGAGTGGGCGGTTTGCTCTCCACTCGGTAGGATTTTCTAAAACTTAGGCGAGTACTGGACTGCAGCTAAGCCCCCGAGTGGGAGGATTGCTCTCCACACGGTAGGATTTTCTGAAACTTAGGCGAGTACTGGACTACAGCTCAGCCCCCGAGTGGGAGGTTTTCTCTCCACTCGGTAGGATTTTAAACACTTAGGCGAGTACATGACTGCAGCTAAGCCCCCGAGTGGGAGGTTTGCTCTCCACTCGGTAGGATTTTCTGAAACATAGGCGAGTACTGGATTGCAGCTAAGCTCCCGAGTGGGAGGTTTGCTCCCCACTCGGTAGGATTTTCTGAAACTTAGGCGAGTACTGGACTACAGCTAAGCCCCCGAGTGGGAGGTTTGCTCTCCACTCGATAGGATTTTCTAAAACTCAGGCGAGTACTGGACTGCAGCTAAGCCTCCGAGTGGGAGGATTGCTCTCCACTCGGTAGGATTTTCTGAAACTTAGGCGAGTACTGGACTACAGCTCAGCCCCGAGTGGGAGGTTTGCTCTTCACTTGGTAGGATTTTCTGAAACTTAGGCGAGTACAGGACTTCAGCTAAGCCCCCGAGTGGGAGGTTTGCTCTCCACTCGGTAGGATTTTCTGAAACTTAGGTGAGTACTAGACTTCAGCTAAGCCCCGAGTGGGAGGTTTGCTCTCCACTCGGTAGGATTTTCTGAAACTTAGGCGAGTACAGGACTGCAGCTAAGCCCCCGAGTGGGAGGTTTTCTCTCCACTCGGTAGGATTTTAAACACTTTGTGGAGTGTAGGACTGAAGCTAAGCCCCCGAGTGGGAGGTTTGCTCCCCACTCGGTAGGATTTTCTGAAACTTAGGCGAGTACTGTACTGCACCTAAGCCCCCGAGTGGGAGGTTTGCTCTCCACTCGGTAGGATTTTAAACACTTAGGTGAGTACAGGACTGCAGCTAAGCCCCCGAGTGGGAGGATTGTTCTCCACTCGGTAGGATTTTCTAAAACTTAGGTGAGTACTGGACTGCAGCTAAGCCCCCGAGTGGGAGGTTTGCGCTGCACTCGGTAGGATTTTCTGAAACTTAGGCGAGTACAGGACTACAGCTAAGCCCCCGAGTGGGAGGTTTGCTCTCCACTCGGTAGGATTTTTTGAAACTTAGGCGAGTACTGGATTGGAGCTAAGCCCCCGAGTGGGAGGTTTGCTCCCCACTCGGTAGGATTTTCTGAAACTTAGGCGAGTACTGGACTGCACCTAAGCCCCCGAGTGGGAGGTTTGCTCTCCACTCGGTAGGATTTTCTGAAACTTACGCGAGTACTGGACTGCAGCTAAGCCCCCGAGTGGGAGGATTGTTCTCCACTCGATAGGATTTTCTAAAACTTAGGTGAGTACTAGACTGCAGCTAAGCCCCCGAGTGGGAGGTTTGCTCTGCACTCGGTAGGATTTTCTGAAACTTAGGCGAGTACAGGACTGCAGCTAAGCCCCCGAGTGGGAGGTTAGCTCTCCACTCGGTAGGATTTTTTGAAACTTAGGCGAGTACTGGATTGCAGCTAAGCCCCCGAGTGGGAGGTTTGCTCCCCACTCGGTAGGATTTTCTGAAACTTAGGCGAGTACTGGACTGCACCTAAGCCCCCGAGTGGGAGGTTTGCTCTCCACTCGGTAGGATTTTCTGAAACTTAGGCGAGTACTGGACTGCAGCTAAGCCCCCGAGTGGGAGGATTGTTCTCCACTCGGTAGGATTTTCTAAAACTTAGGTGAGTACTGGACTGCAGCTAAGCCCCCGAGTGGGAGGTTTGCTCTTCACTCGGTAGGATTTTCTGAAACTTAGGCGAGTACAGGACTGCAGCTAAGCCCCCGAGTGGGAGGTTTGCTCTCCACTCGGTAGGATTTTCTGAAACTTAGGCGAGTACTGAACTGCAGCTAAGCCCCCGAGTGGGAGGTTTGCTCTACACTCGGTAGGATTTTCTGAAACTTAGGCGAGTACTGGACTGCAGCTAAGCCCCCGAGTGGGAGGTTTGCTCTCCACTCGGTAGGATTTTCTGAAACTTAGGCGAGTACTGGACTGCAGCTAAGCCCCTGAGTGGGAGGTTTGCTCTCCACTCGATAGGATTTTATGAAACATAGGCGAGTATTGGACTGTAGCTAAGCCCCCAAGTGGGAGGTTTTCTCTCCACTCGGTAGGATTTTAAACATTTAGGCGAGTACATCACTGCAGCTAAGCCCCCGAGTGGGAGGTTTGCTCTCCACTCGGTAGGATTTTCTGAAACTTAGGCGAGTACTGGACTGCAGCTAAGCCCCCGAGTGGGAGGTTTGCTCTCCACTCGGTACGATTTTCTGAAACTTAGGCGAGTACTGGACTTCAGCTAAGCCCCTGAGTGGGAGGTTTTCTCTCCACTCGGTAGGATTTTAAACACTTAGGCGAGTGCATGACCGCAGCTAAGCCCCCGAGTGGGAGGTTTGCTCTCCACTCGGTAGGATTTTCTGAAACTTAGGCAAGTACTGGACTGCAGCTAAGCCCCGAGTGGGAGGTTTGCTCTGCACTCGGTAGGATTTTCTGAAACTTAGGCGAGTACTGGACTGCAGCTAAGCCCGCGAGTGGGAGGATTGCTCTCCACTCGGTAGGATTTTCTGAAACTCAGGCGAGTACTGGACTGCAGCTAAGCCCCCGAGTGGGATGTTTGCTCCCCACTCGGTAGGATTTTCTGAAACTTAGGCGAGTACTGGACTGCACCTAAGCCCCCGAGTGGGAGGTTTGCTCTCCACTCGGTAGGATTTTCTAAAACTTAGGCGAGTACTGGACTGCAGCTAAGCCCCCGAGTGGGAGGATTGTTCTCCACTCGGTAGGATTTTCTAAAACTTTGGTGAGTACTGGACTGCAGCTAAGCCCCCGAGTGGGAGGTTTGCTCTTCACTCGGTAGGATTTTCTGAAACTTAGGCGAGTACAGGACTGCAGCTAAGCCCCCGAGTGGGAGGTTTGCTCTCCACTCGGTAGGATTTTCTGAATCTTAGGCGAGTACTGGACTGCAGCTAAGCCCCCTAGTGGGAGGTTTGCTCTCCACTCGGTAGGATTTTCTGAAACTTAGGCGAGTACTGGACTGCACCTAAGCCCCCGAGTGGGAGGTTTGCTCTCCACTCGGTAGGATTTTCTGAAACTTAGGCGAGTACTGGACTGCAGCTAAGCCCCCGAGTGGGGGGTTTGTTCTCCACTCGGTAGGATTTTCTAAAACTTAGGTGAGTACTGGACTGCAGCTAAGCCCCCGAGTGGGAGGTTTGCTCTTCACTCGGTAGGATTTTCTGAAACTTAGGCGAGTACTGGACTGCAGCTAAGCCCCCGAGTGGGAGGTTTGCTCTCCACTCGGTACGATTTTCTGAAACTTAGGCGAGTACTGGACTGCAGCTAAGCCCCTGAGTGGGAGGTTTTCTCTCCACTCGGTAGGATTTTAAACACTTAGGCGAGTACATGACTGCAGCTAAGCCCCCGAGTGGGAGGTTTGCTCTCCACTCGGTAGGATTTTAAACACTTAGGCGAGTACTGGATTGCAGCTAAGCCCCCGAGTGGGAGGTTTGCTCCCCACTCGGTAGGATTTTCTGAAACTTAGGCGAGTACTGGACTGCAGCTAAGCCCCTGAGTGGGAGGTTTGCTCTCCACTCGGTAGGATTTTCTAAAACTTAGGCGAGTACTGGACTGCAGCTAAGCCCCCGAGTGGGAGGATTGCTCTCCACTCGGTAGGATTTTCTGAAACTTAGGCGAGTACTGGACTACAGCTCAGCCCCCGAGTGGGAGGTTTTCTCTCCACTCGGTAGGATTTTAAACACTTAGGCGAGTACATGACTGCAGCTAAGCCCCCGAGTGGGAGGTTTGCTCTCCACTCGGTAGGATTTTCTGAAACATAGGCGAGTACTGGATTGCAGCTAAGCCCCCGAGTAGGAGGTTTGATCCCCACTCGGTAGGATTTTAAACACTTAGGCGAGTACATGACTGCAGCTAAGCCCCCGAGTGGGAGGTTTGCTCTCCACTCGGTAGGATTTTCTGAAACTTAGGCGAGTACTGGACTGCAGCTAAGCCCCCGAGTGGGAGGTTTGCTCTCCACTCGGTAGGATTTTCTAAAACTCAGGCGAGTACTGGACTGCAGCTAAGCCCCCGAGTGGGAGGATTGCTCTCCACTCGGTAGGATTTTCTGAAACTTAGGCGAGTACAGGACTTCAGCCAAGCCCCCGAGTGGGAGGTTTGCTCTTCACTTGGTAGGATTTTCTGAAACTTAGGCGAGTACAGGACTTCAGCTAAGCCCCCGAGTGGGAGGTTTGCTCTCCACTCGGTAGGATTTTCTGAAACTTAGGTGAGTACTAGACTTCAGTTAAGCCCCGAGTGGGAGGTTTGCTCTCCACTCGGTAGGATTTTCTGAAACTTAGGCGAGTACAGGACTGCAGCTAAGCCCCCGAGTGGGAGGTTTGCTCTCCACTCGGTAGGATTTTAAACACTTTGTGGAGTGTAGGACTGCAGCTAAGCCCCCGAGTGGGAGGTTTGCTCTCCACTCGGTAGGATTTTCTGAAACTTAGGCAAGTATGGACTGCAGCTAAGCCCCCGAGTGGGAGGTTTGCTATCCACTCGGTAGGATTTTAAACACTTAGGCGAGTACAGGACTGCAGCTAAGCCCCCGAGTGGGAGGTTTGCTCTCCACTCGGTAGGATTTTAAACAGTTAGGCGAGTACTGGACTGCGGCTAAGCCCCCGAGCGGGAGGTTTGCTCTCCACTCGGTAGGATTTTCTGAAACTTAGGCGAGTACTGTACTGCAGCTAAGCCCCTGAGTGGGAGGTTTGCTCACCACTCGGTAGGATTTTCTGAAACTTAGGCGAGTACAAGACTGCAGCTAAGCCCCCGAGTTGGAGGTTTGCTCTCCACTCGGTACGATTTTCTAAAAGTTAGGCGAGTACTAGACTGCAGCTAAGCCCCCGAGTAGGAGGTTTGCTCCCCACTCGGTAGGATTTTCTGAAACTTAGGCGAGTACTGGACTGCCGCTAAGCCCCCGAGTGGGAGGTTTGCTCTCCACTCGGTAGGATTTTCTGAAACTTAGGCAAGTACTGGACTGCAGCTAAGCCCCGAGTGGGAGGTTTGCTCTGCACTCGGTAGGATTTTCTGAAACTTAGGCGAGTACTGGACTGCAGCTAAGCCCGCGAGTGGGAGGATTGCTCTCCACTCGGTAGGATTTTCTGAAACTCAGGCGAGTACTGGACTGCAGCTAAGCCCCCGAGTGGGATGTTTGCTCCCCACTCGGTAGGATTTTCTGAAACTTAGGCGAGTACTGGACTGCACCTAAGCCCCCGAGTGGGAGGTTTGCTCTCCACTCGGTAGGATTTTCTAAAACTTAGGCGAGTACTGGACTGCAGCTAAGCCCCCGAGTGGGAGGATTGTTCTCCACTCGGTAGGATTTTCTAAAACTTTGGTGAGTACTGGACTGCAGCTAAGCCCCCGAGTGGGAGGTTTGCTCTTCACTCGGTAGGATTTTCTGAAACTTAGGCGAGTACAGGACTGCAGCTAAGCCCCCGAGTGGGAGGTTTGCTCTCCACTCGGTAGGATTTTCTGAAACTTAGGCGAGTACTGGACTGCAGCTAAGCCCCCTAGTGGGAGGTTTGCTCTCCACTCGGTAGGATTTTCTGAAACTTAGGCGAGTACTGGACTGCAGCTAAGCCCCCGAGTGGGAGGTTTGCTCTCCACTCGGTAGGATTTTCTGAAACTTAGGCGAGTACTGGACTGCAGCTAAGCCCCTGAGTGGGAGGTTTGCTCTCCACTCGATAGGATTTTATGAAACTTAGGCGAGTACTGGACAGCAGCTAAGCCCCCAAGTGGGAGGTTTTCTCTCAACTCGGTAGGATTTTAAACACTTAGGCGAGTACATGACTGCAGCTAAGCCCCCGAGTGGGAGGTTTGCTCTCCACTCGGTAGGATTTTCTGAAACTTAGGCGAGTACTGGACTGCAGCTAAGCCCCCGAGTGGGAGGTTTGCTCTCCACTCGGTACGATTTTCTGAAACTTAGGCGAGTACTGGACTGCAGCTAAGCCCCCGAGTGGGAGGATTGCTCTCCACTCGGTAGGATTTTCTGAAACTTAGGCGAGTACTGGACTACAGCTCAGCCCCCGAGTGGGAGGTTTTCTCTCCACTCGGTAGGATTTTAAACACTTAGGCGAGTACATGACTGCAGCTAAGCCCCCGAGTGGGAGGTTTGCTCTCCACTCGGTAGGATTTTCTGAAACATAGGCGAGTACTGGATTGCAGCTAAGCCCCCGAGTAGGAGGTTTGCTCCCCACTCGGTAGGATTTTAAACACTTAGGCGAGTACATGACTGCAGCTAAGCCCCCGAGTGGGAGGTTTGCTCTCCACTCGGTAGGATTTTCTGAAACTTAGGCGAGTACTGGACTGCAGCTAAGCCCCCGAGTGGGAGGTTTGCTCTCCACTCGGTAGGATTTTCTAAAACTCAGGCGAGTACTGGACTGCAGCTAAGCCCCCGAGTGGGAGGATTGCTCTCCACTCGGTAGGATTTTCTGAAACTTAGGCGAGTACAGGACTTCAGCTAAGCCCCCGAGTGGGAGGTTTGCTCTTCACTTGGTAGGATTTTCTGAAACTTAGGCGAGTACAGGACTTCAGCTAAGCCCCCGAGTGGGAGGTTTGCTCTCCACTCGGTAGGATTTTCTGAAACTTAGGTGAGTACTAGACTTCAGTTAAGCCCCGAGTGGGAGGTTTGCTCTCCACTCGGTAGGATTTTCTGAAACTTAGGCGAGTACAGGACTGCACCTAAGCCCCCGAGTGGGAGGTTTGCTCTCCACTCGGTAGGATTTTAAACACTTTGTGGAGTGTAGGACTGCAGCTAAGCCCCCGAGTGGGAGGTTTGCTCTCCACTCGGTAGGATTTTCTGAAACTTAGGCAAGTATGGACTGCAGCTAAGCCCCCGAGTGGGAGGTTTGCTATCCACTCGGTAGGATTTTAAACACTTAGGCGAGTACAGGACTGCAGCTAAGCCCCCGAGTGGGAGGTTTGCTCTCCACTCGGTAGGATTTTAAACAGTTAGGCGAGTACTGGACTGCGGCTAAGCCCCCGAGCGGGAGGTTTGCTCTCCACTCGGTAGGATTTTCTGGAACTTAGGCGAGTACTGTACTGCAGCTAAGCCCCTGAGTGGGAGGTTTGCTCACCACTCGGTAGGATTTTCTGAAACTTAGGCGAGTACAAGACTGCAGCTAAGCCCCCGAGTTGGAGGTTTGCTCTCCACTCGGTAGGATTTTCTAAAAGTTAGGCGAGTACTGGACTGCAGCTAAGCCCCCGAGTAGGAGGTTTGCTCCCCACTCGGTAGGATTTTCTGAAACTTAGGCGAGTACTGGACTGCCGCTAAGCCCCCGAGTGGGAGGTTTGCTCTCCACTCGGTAGGATTTTCTGAAACTTAGGCAAGTACTGGACTGCAGCTAAGCCCCGAGTGGGAGGTTTGCTCTGCACTCGGTAGGATTTTCTGAAACTTAGGCGAGTACTGGACTGCAGCTAAGCCCGCGAGTGGGAGGATTGCTCTCCACTCGGTAGGATTTTCTGAAACTCAGGCGAGTACTGGACTGCAGCTAAGCCCCCGAGTGGGATGTTTGCTCCCCACTCGGTAGGATTTTCTGAAACTTAGGCGAGTACTGGACTGCACCTAAGCCCCCGAGTGGGAGGTTTGCTCTCCACTCGGTAGGATTTTCTAAAACTTAGGCGAGTACTGGACTGCAGCTAAGCCCCCGAGTGGGAGGATTGTTCTCCACTCGGTAGGATTTTCTAAAACTTTGGTGAGTACTGGACTGCAGCTAAGCCCCCGAGTGGGAGGTTTGCTCTTCACTCGGTAGGATTTTCTGAAACTTAGGCGAGTACAGGACTGCAGCTAAGCCCCCGAGTGGGAGGTTTGCTCTCCACTCGGTAGGATTTTCTGAAACTTAGGCGTGTACTGGACTGCAGCTAAGCCCCCTAGTGGGAGGTTTGCTCTCCACTCGGTAGGATTTTCTGAAACTTAGGCGAGTACTGGACTGCAGCTAAGCCCCCGAGTGGGAGGTTTGCTCTCCACTCGGTAGGATTTTCTGAAACTTAGGCGAGTACTGGACTGCAGCTAAGCCCCTGAGTGGGAGGTTTGCTCTCCACTCGATAGGATTTTATGAAACTTAGGCGAGTACTGGACAGCAGCTAAGCCCCCAAGTGGGAGGTTTTCTCTCAACTCGGTAGGATTTTAAACACTTAGGCGAGTACATGACTGCAGCTAAGCCCCCGAGTGGGAGGTTTGCTCTCCACTCGGTAGGATTTTGTGAAACTTAGGCGAGTACTGGACTGCAGCTAAGCCCCCGAGTGGGAGGTTTGCTCTCCACTCTGTACGATTTTCTGAAACTTAGGCGAGTACTGGACTGCAGCTAAGCCCGCGAGTGGGAGGATTGCTCTCCACTCGGTAGGATTTTCTGAAACTCAAGCGAGTACTGGACTGCAGCTAAGCCCCCGAGTGGGAGATTTGCTCTCCACTCGGTAGGATTTTCTGAAACTTAGGCGAGTACTGGACTGCAGCTAAGCCCCCGAGTGGGAGGTTTGCTCTCCACTCGGTAGGATTTTCTGAAACTTAGGCGAGTACAGGACTGCAGCTAAGCCCCCGAGTTGGAGGTTTGCTCTCCACTTGGTAGGATTTTCTGAAACTTAGGCGAGTACTGGACTGCAGCTAAGCCCCCGAGTGGGAGGTTTGCTCCCCACTCGGTAGGATTTTCTGAAACTTAGGCGAGTACTGGACTGCACCTAAGCCCCCGAGTGGGAGGTTTGCTCTCCACTCGGTAGGATTTTCTAAAACTTAGGCGAGTACTGGACTGCAGCTAAGCCCCCGAGTGGGAGGATTGTTCTCCACTCGGTAGGATTTTCTAAAACTTTGGTGAGTACTGGACTGCAGCTAAGCCCCCGAGTGGGAGGTTTGCTCTTCACTCGGTAGGATTTTCTTAAACTTAGGCGAGTACAGGACTGCAGGTAAGCCCCCGAGTGGGAGGTTTGCTCTCCACTCGGTAGGATTTTCTGAAACTTAGGCGAGTACTGGACTGCAGCTAAGCCCCCTAGTGGGAGGTTTGCTCTCCACTCGGTAGGATTTTCTGAAACTTAGGCGAGTACTGGACTGCAGCTAAGCCCCCGAGTGGGAGGTTTGCTCTCCACTTGGTAGGATTTTCTGAAACTTAGGCGAGTACTGGACTGCAGCTAAGCCCCTGAGTGGGAGGTTTGCTCTCCACTCGATAGGATTTTATGAAACTTAGGCGAGTACTGGACAGCAGCTAAGCCCCCAAGTGGGAGGTTTTCTCTCAACTCGGTAGGATTTTAAACACTTAGGCGAGTACATGACTGCAGCTAAGCCCCCGAGTGGGAGGTTTGCTCTCCACTCGGTAGGATTTTCTGAAACTTAGGCGAGTACTGGACTGCAGCTAAGCCCCCGAGTGGGAGGTTTGCTCTCCACTCGGTACGATTTTCTGAAACTTAGGCGAGTACTGGACTGCAGCTAAGCCCCTGAGTGGGAGGTTTGCTCTCCACTCGGTAGGATTTTCTGAAACTTAGGCGAGTACTGGACTGCAGCTAAGCCCCTGAGTGGGAGGTTTGCTCTCCACTCGATAGGATTTTATGAAACTTAGGCGAGTACTGGACAGCAGCTAAGCCCCCAAGTGGGAGGTTTTCTCTCAACTCGGTAGGATTTTAAACACTTAGGCGAGTACATGACTGCAGCTAAGCCCCCGAGTGGGAGGTTTGCTCTCCACTCGGTAGGATTTTCTGAAACTTCGGCGAGTACTGGACTGCAGCTAAGCCCCCGAGTGGGAGGTTTGCTCTCCACTCGGTACGATTTTCTGAAACTTAGGCGAGTACTGGACTGCAGCTAAGCCCCTGAGTGGGAGGTTAACTCTCCACTCGGTAGGATTTTCTGTAAATTAGGCGAGTATTGGACTGCAGCTAAGCCCCCGAGTGGGAGGTTTTCTCTCCACTCGGTAGGAATTTAAACACTTAGGCGAGTACATGACTGCAGCTAAGCCCCCGAGTGGGAGGTTTGCTCTCCACTCGGTAGGATTTTCTGAAACATAGGCGAGTACTGGATTGCAGCTAAGCCCCCGAGTGGGAGGTTTGCTCCCCACTCGGTAGGATTTCCTAAAACTTAGGCGAGTACTGGACTGCAGCTAAGCCCCCGAGTGGGAGGTTTGCTCTCCACTCGGTAGGATTTTCCAAAACTTAGGCGAGTACTGGACTGCAGCTAAGCCCCCGAGTGGGAGGATTGCTCTCCACTCGGTAGGATTTTCTTAAACTTAGGCGAGTACTGGACTACAGCATAGCCCCCGAGTCGGAGGTTTGCTCTTCACTTGGTAGGATTTTCTGAAACTTAGGCGAGTACAGGACTTCAGCTAAGCCCCCGAGTGGGAGGTTTGCTCTCCACTCGGTAGGATTTTCTGAAACTTAGGTGAGTACTAGACTTCAGCTAAGCCCCGAGTGGGAGGTTTGCTCTCCACTCGGTAGGATTTTCTGAAACTTAGGCGAGTACAGGACTGCAGCTAAGCCCCCGAGTGGGAGGTTTGCTCTCCACTCGGTAGGATTTTAAACACTTTGTGGAGTGTAGGACTGTAGCTAAGCCCCCGAGTGGGAGGTTTTCTCTCCACTCGGTAGGATTTTCTGAAACTTAGGCGAGTATGGACTGCAGCTAAGCCCCCGGGTGGGAGGTTTGCTATCCACTCGGTAGGATTTTAAACACTTAGGCGAGTACAGGACTGCAGCTAAGCCCCCGAGTGGGAGGTTTGCTCTCCACTCGGTAGGATTTTAAACACTTAGGCGAGTACTAGACTGCGGCTAAGCCCCCGAGCGGGAGGTTTGCTCTCCACTCGGTAGGATTTTCTGAAACTTAGGCGAGTACTGTACTGCAACTAAGCCCCTGAGTGGGAGGTTTGCTCACCACTCGGTAGGATTTGCTGAAACTTAGGCGAGTACAAGACTGCAGCTAAGCCCCCGAGTTGGAGGTTTGCTCTCCACTCGGTAGGATTTTCTGAAAGTTAGGCGAGTACTGGACTGCAGCTAAGCCCCCGAGTGGGAGGTTTGCTCCCCACTCGGTAGGATTTTCTGAAACTTAGGCGAGTACTTGACTGCCGCTAAGCCCCCGAGTGGGAGGTTTGCTCTCCACTCGGTAGGATTTTCTGAAACTTAGGCGAGTACTGGACTGCAGCTAAGCCCCGAGTGGGAGGTTTGCTCTGCACTTGGTAGGATTTTCTGAAACTTAGGCGAGTACTGGACTGCAGCTAAGCCCGCGAGTGGGAGGATTGCTCTCCACTCGGTAGGATTTTCTGAAACTCAGGCGAGTACTGGACTGCAGCTAAGCCCCCGAGTGGGAGATTTGCTCTCCACTCGGTAGGATTTTCTGAAACTTAGGCGAGTACTGGACTGCAGCTAAGCCCCCGAGTAGGAGGTTTGCTCTCCACTCGGTAGGATTTTCTAAAACTTAGGCGAGTACAGGACTGCAGCTAAGCCCCCGAGTTGGAGGTTTGCTCTCCACTCGGTAGGATTTTCTGAAACTTAGGCGAGTACTGGACTGCAGCTAAGCCCCCGAGTGGGAGGTTTGCTCCCCACTCGGTAGGATTTTCTGAAACTTAGGCGAGTACTGGACTGCAGCTAAGCCCCCGAGTGGGAGGTTTGCTCTCCACTCGGTTGGATTTTCTGAAACTTAGGCGAGTACTGGACTGCAGCTAAGCCCCCGAGTGGGAGGTTTGCTCTCCACTCGGTAGGATTTTCTGAAAATTAGGCGAGTACTGGACTGCAGCTAAGCCCCCGAGTGGGAGGTTTGCTCTTCACTCGGTAGGATTTTCTGAAACTTAGGTGAGTACTGGACTGCAGCTAAGCCCCTGAGTGGGAGGTTTGCTCTCCACTCGGTAGGATTTTATGAAACTTAGGCGAGTACTGGACTGCAGCTAAGCCCCCGAGTGGGAGGTTCTCTCTCCACTCGGTAGGATTTTAAACACTTAGGCGAGTACAGGACTGCAGCTAAGCCCCTAAGTGGGAGGTTTGCTCGCCACTCGGTACGATTTTAAACACTTAGGCGAGTACTGGACTGCAGCTAAGCCCCCGAGTGGGAGGTTTGCTCTCCACTCGGTAGGATTTTCTGAAACTTAGGCGAGTACTGGACTGCAGCTAAGCCCCCGAGTGGGAGGATTGCTCTCCACTCGGTAGGATTTTCTGAAACTTAGGCAAGTACTGGACTGCAGCTAAGCCCCGAGTGGGAGGTTTGCTCTGCACTCAGTAGGATTTTCTGAAACTTAGGCGAGTACTGGACTGCAGCTAAGCCCGCGAGTGGGAGGATTGCTCTCCACTCGGTAGGATTTTCTGAAACTCAGGCGAGTACTGGACTGCAGCTAAGCCCCCGAGTGGGAGATTTGCTCTCCACTCGGTAGGATTTTCTGAAACTTAGGCGAGTACTGGACTGCAGCTAAGCCCCCGAGTAGGAGGTTTGCTCTCCACTCGGTAGGATTTTCTGAAACTTAGGCGAGTACTGGACTGCAGCTAAGCCCCCGAGTGGGAGGTTTGCTCCCCACTCGGTAGGATTTTCTGAAACTTAGGCGAGTACTGGACTGCAGCTAAGCCCCCGAGTGGGAGGTTTGCTCTCCACTCGGTTGGATTTTCTGAAACTTAGGCGAGTACTGGACTGCAGCTAAGCCCCCGAGTGGGAGGTTTGCTCTCCACTCGGTAGGATTTTCTGAAAATTAGGCGAGTACTGGACTGCAGCTAAGCCCCCGAGTGGGAGGTTTGCTCTTCACTCGGTAGGATTTTCTGAAATTTAGGTGAGTACTGGACTGCAGCTAAGCCCCTGAGTGGGAGGTTTGCTCTCCACTCGGTAGGATTTTATGAAACTTAGGCGAGTACTGGACTGCAGCTAAGCCCCCGAGTGGGAGGTTTTCTCTCCACTCGGTAGGATTTTAAACACTTAGGCGAGTACAGGACTGCAGCTAAGCCCCTGAGTGGGAGGTTTGCTCGCCACTCGGTACGATTTTAAACACTTAGGCGAGTACTGGACTGCAGCTAAGCCCCCGAGTGGGAGGTTTGCTCTCCACTCGGTAGGATTTTCTGAAACTTAGGCGAGTACTGGACTGCAGCTAAGCCCCCGAGTGGGAGGATTGCTCTCCACTCGGTAGGATTTTCTGAAACTTAGGCGAGTACTGGACTGCAGCTAAGCCCCGAGTGGGAGGTTTGCTCTGCACTCAGTAGGATTTTCTGAAACTTAGGCGAGTACTGGACTGCAGCTAAGCCCGCGAGTGGGAGGATTGCTCTCCACTCGGTAGGATTTTCTGAAACTCAGGCGAGTACTGGACTGCAGCTAAGCCCCCGAGTGGGAGATTTGCTCTCCACTCGGTAGGATTTTCTGAAACTTAGGCGAGTACTGGACTGCAGCTAAGCCCCCGAGTAGGAGGTTTGCTCTCCACTCGGTAGGATTTTCTGAAACTTAGGCGAGTACTGGACTGCAGCTAAGCCCCCGAGTGGGAGGTTTGCTCCCCACTCGGTAGGATTTTCTGAAACTTAGGCGAGTACTGGACTGCAGCTAAGCCCCCGAGTGGGAGGTTTGCTCTCCACTCGGTTGGATTTTCTGAAACTTAGGCGAGTACTGGACTGCAGCTAAGCCCCCGAGTGGGAGGTTTGCTCTCCACTCGGTAGGATTTTCTGAAAATTAGGCGAGTACTGGACTGCAGCTAAGCCCCCGAGTGGGAGGTTTGCTCTTCACTCGGTAGGATTTTCTGAAATTTAGGTGAGTACTGGACTGCAGCTAAGCCCCTGAGTGGGAGGTTTGCTCTCCACTCGGTAGGATTTTATGAAACTTAGGCGAGTACTGGACTGCAGCTAAGCCCCCGAGTGGGAGGTTTTCTCTCCACTCGGTAGGATTTTAAACACTTAGGCGAGTACAGGACTGCAGCTAAGCCCCTGAGTGGGAGGTTTGCTCGCCACTCGGTACGATTTTAAACACTTAGGCGAGTACTGGACTGCAGCTAAGCCCCCGAGTGGGAGGTTTGCTCTCCACTCGGTAGGATTTTCTGAAACTTAGGCGAGTACTGGACTGCAGCTAAGCCCCCGAGTGGGAGGATTGCTCTCCACTCGGTAGGATTTTCTGAAACTTAGGCGAGTACTGGACTGCAGCTAAGCCCCGAGTGGGAGGTTTGCTCTGCACTCAGTAGGATTTTCTGAAACTTAGGCGAGTACTGGACTGCAGCTAAGCCCGCGAGTGGGAGGATTGCTCTCCACTCGGTAGGATTTTCTGAAACTCAGGCGAGTACTGGACTGCAGCTAAGCCCCCGAGTGGGAGATTTGCTCTCCACTCGGTAGGATTTTCTGAAACTTAGGCGAGTACTGGACTGCAGCTAAGCCCCCGAGTAGGAGGTTTGCTCTCCACTCGGTAGGATTTTCTGAAACTTAGGCGAGTACTGGACTGCAGCTAAGCCCCCGAGTGGGAGGATTGCTCTCCACTCGGTAGGATTTTCTGAAACTTAGGCGAGTACTGGACTGCAGCTAAGCCCCGAGTGGGAGGTTTGCTCTGCACTCAGTAGGATTTTCTGAAACTTAGGCGAGTACTGGACTGCAGCTAAGCCCGCGAGTGGGAGGATTGCTCTCCACTCGGTAGGATTTTCTGAAACTCAGGCGAGTACTGGACTGCAGCTAAGCCCCCGAGTGGGAGATTTGCTCTCCACTCGGTAGGATTTTCTGAAACTTAGGCGAGTACTGGACTGCAGCTAAGCCCCCGAGTAGGAGGTTTGCTCTCCACTCGGTAGGATTTTCTGAAACTTAGGCGAGTACTGGACTGCAGCTAAGCCCCCGAGTGGGAGGTTTGCTCCCCACTCGGTAGGATTTTCTGAAACTTAGGCGAGTACTGGACTGCAGCTAAGCCCCCGAGTGGGAGGTTTGCTCTCCACTCGGTTGGATTTTCTGAAACTTAGGCGAGTACTGGACTGCAGCTAAGCCCCCGAGTGGGAGGTTTGCTCTCCACTCGGTAGGATTTTCTGAAAATTAGGCGAGTACTGGACTGCAGCTAAGCCCCCGAGTGGGAGGTTTGCTCTTCACTCGGTAGGATTTTCTGAAATTTAGGTGAGTACTGGACTGCAGCTAAGCCCCTGAGTGGGAGGTTTGCTCTCCACTCGGTAGGATTTTATGAAACTTAGGCGAGTACTGGACTGCAGCTAAGCCCCCGAGTGGGAGGTTTTCTCTCCACTCGGTAGGATTTTAAACACTTAGGCGAGTACAGGACTGCAGCTAAGCCCCTGAGTGGGAGGTTTGCTCGCCACTCGGTACGATTTTAAACACTTAGGCGAGTACTGGACTGCAGCTAAGCCCCCGAGTGGGAGGTTTGCTCTCCACTCGGTAGGATTTTCTGAAACTTAGGCGAGTACTGGACTGCAGCTAAGCCCCCGAGTGGGAGGATTGCTCTCCACTCGGTAGGATTTTCTGAAACTTAGGCGAGTACTGGACTGCAGCTAAGCCCCGAGTGGGAGGTTTGCTCTGCACTCAGTAGGATTTTCTGAAACTTAGGCGAGTACTGGACTGCAGCTAAGCCCGCGAGTGGGAGGATTGCTCTCCACTCGGTAGGATTTTCTGAAACTCAGGCGAGTACTGGACTGCAGCTAAGCCCCCGAGTGGGAGATTTGCTCTCCACTCGGTAGGATTTTCTGAAACTTAGGCGAGTACTGGACTGCAGCTAAGCCCCCGAGTAGGAGGTTTGCTCTCCACTCGGTAGGATTTTCTGAAACTTAGGCGAGTACTGGACTGCAGCTAAGCCCCCGAGTGGGAGGTTTGCTCCCCACTCGGTAGGATTTTCTGAAACTTAGGCGAGTACTGGACTGCAGCTAAGCCCCCGAGTGGGAGGTTTGCTCTCCACTCGGTTGGATTTTCTGAAACTTAGGCGAGTACTGGACTGCAGCTAAGCCCCCGAGTGGGAGGTTTGCTCTCCACTCGGTAGGATTTTCTGAAAATTAGGCGAGTACTGGACTGCAGCTAAGCCCCCGAGTGGGAGGTTTGCTCTTCACTCGGTAGGATTTTCTGAAATTTAGGTGAGTACTGGACTGCAGCTAAGCCCCTGAGTGGGAGGTTTGCTCTCCACTCGGTAGGATTTTATGAAACTTAGGCGAGTACTGGACTGCAGCTAAGCCCCCGAGTGGGAGGTTTTCTCTCCACTCGGTAGGATTTTAAACACTTAGGCGAGTACAGGACTGCAGCTAAGCCCCTGAGTGGGAGGTTTGCTCGCCACTCGGTACGATTTTAAACACTTAGGCGAGTACTGGACTGCAGCTAAGCCCCCGAGTGGGAGGTTTGCTCTCCACTCGGTAGGATTTTCTGAAACTTAGGCGAGTACTGGACTGCAGCTAAGCCCCCGAGTGGGAGGATTGCTCTCCACTCGGTAGGATTTTCTGAAACTTAGGCGAGTATTGGACTGCAGCTAAGCCCCCGAGTGGGAGGTTTGCTCTTCACTTGGTAGGATTTTCTGAAAATTAGGCGAGTACTGGACTGTAGCTAAGCCCCTGAGTGGGAGGTTTGCTCTCCACTCGGTAGGATTTTATGAAACTTAGGCGAGTACTGGACTGCAGCTAAGCCCCCGAGTGGGAGGTTCTCTCTCCACTCGGTAGGATTTTAAACACTTAGGCGAGTACAGGACTGCAGCTAAGCCCCTGAGTGGGAGGTTTGCTCTCCACTCGGTAGGATTTTCTAAAACTTAGGCGAGAACTGGACTGCAGCTAAGTCCCCGAGTGGGAGGTTTGCTCTCCACTTGGTACGATTTTCTGAAACTTAGGCGAGTACTGGACTGCAGCTAAGCCCCCGAGTGGGAGGTTTGCTCTCCACTCGGTAGGATTTTCTGAAACTTAGGCGAGTACTGGACTGCTGCTAAGCCCCTGAGTGGGAGGTTTGCTCTCCACTCGGTACGATTTTAAACACTTAGGCGAGTACTGGACTGCAGCTAAGCCCCCGAGTGGGAGGTTTGCTCTCCACTCGGTAGGATTTTCTGAAACTTAGGCGAGTACTGGACTGCAGCTAAGCCCCCGAGTGGGAGGATTGCTCTCCACTCGGTAGGATTTTCTGAAACTTAGGCGAGTACTGGACTGCAGCTAAGCCCCGAGTGGGAGGTTTGCTCTGCACTCAGTAGGATTTTCTGAAACTTAGGCGAGTACTGGACTGCAGCTAAGCCCGCGAGTGGGAGGATTGCTCTCCACTCGGTAGGATTTTCTGAAACTCAGGCGAGTACTGGACTGCAGCTAATCCCCCGAGTGGGAGATTTGCTCTCCACTCGGTAGGATTTTCTGAAACTTAGGCGAGTACTGGACTGCAGCTAAGCCCCCGAGTAGGAGGTTTGCTCTCCACTCGGTAGGATTTTCTGAAACTTAGGCGAGTACTGGACTGCAGCTAAGCCCCCGAGTGGGAGGTTTGCTCCCCACTCGGTAGGATTTTCTGAAACTTAGGCGAGTACTGGACTGCAGCTAAGCCCCCGAGTGGGAGGTTTGCTCTCCACTCGGTTGGATTTTCTGAAACTTAGGCGAGTACTGGACTGCAGCTAAGCCCCCGAGTGGGAGGTTTGCTCTCCACTCGGTAGGATTTTCTGAAAATTAGGCGAGTACTGGACTGCAGCTAAGCCCCCGAGTGGGAGGTTTGCTCTTCACTCGGTAGGATTTTCTGAAATTTAGGTGAGTACTGGACTGCAGCTAAGCCCCTGAGTGGGAGGTTTGCTCTCCACTCGGTAGGATTTTATGAAACTTAGGCGAGTACTGGACTGCAGCTAAGCCCCCGAGTGGGAGGTTTTCTCTCCACTCGGTAGGATTTTAAACACTTAGGCGAGTACAGGACTGCAGCTAAGCCCCTGAGTGGGAGGTTTGCTCGCCACTCGGTACGATTTTAAACACTTAGGCGAGTACTGGACTGCAGCTAAGCCCCCGAGTGGGAGGTTTGCTCTCCACTCGGTAGGATTTTCTGAAACTTAGGCGAGTACTGGACTGCAGCTAAGCCCCCGAGTGGGAGGATTGCTCTCCACTCGGTAGGATTTTCTGAAACTTAGGCGAGTATTGGACTGCAGCTAAGCCCCCGAGTGGGAGGTTTGCTCTTCACTTGGTAGGATTTTCTGAAAATTAGGCGAGTACTGGACTGTAGCTAAGCCCCTGAGTGGGAGGTTTGCTCTCCACTCGGTAGGATTTTATGAAACTTAGGCGAGTACTGGACTGCAGCTAAGCCCCCGAGTGGGAGGTTCTCTCTCCACTCGGTAGGATTTTAAACACTTACGCGAGTACAGGACTGCAGCTAAGCCCCTGAGTGGGAGGTTTGCTCTCCACTCGGTAGGATTTTCTAAAACTTAGGCGAGAACTGGACTGCAGCTAAGTCCCCGAGTGGGAGGTTTGCTCTCCACTTGGTACGATTTTCTGAAACTTAGGCGAGTACTGGACTGCAGCTAAGCCCCCGAGTGGGAGGTTTGCTCTCCACTCGGTAGGATTTTCTGAAACTTAGGCGAGTACTGGACTGCTGCTAAGCCCCTGAGTGGGAGGTTTGCTCTCCACTCGATAGGATTTTATGAAACTTAGGCGAGTACTGGACTGCAGCTAAGCCCCCAAGTGGGAGGTTTTCTCTCCACTCGGTAGGATTTTAAACACTTAGGCGAGTACATGACTGCAGATAAGCCCCCGAGTGGGAGGTTTGCTCTCCACTCGGTAGGATTTTCTGAAACTTAAGCGAGTACTGGACTGCAGCTAAGCCCCTGAGTGGGAGGTTTGCTCTCCACTCGGTACGATTTTCTGAAACTTAGGCGAGTACTGGACTGCAGCCAAGCCCCTGAGTGGGAGGTTGACTCTCCACTCGGTAGGATTTTCTGTAACTTACGCGAGTACTGGACTGCAGCTAAGCCCCCGAGTGGGAGGTTTTCTCTCCACTCGGTAGGATTTTAAACAATTAGGCGAGTACATGACTGCAGCTAAGCCCCCGAGTGGGAGGTTTGCTCTCCACTCGGTAGGATTTTCTGAAACATAGGCGAGTACTGGATTGCAGCTAAGCCCCCGAGTGGGAGGTTTGCTCCCCACTCGGTAGGATTTTCTGAAACTTAGGCTAGTACTGGACTGCAGCAAAGCCCCCGAGTGGGAGGTTTGCTCTCCACTCGGTAGGATTTTCTAAAACTTAGGCGAGTACTGGACTGCAGCTAAGCCCCCGAGTGGGAGGATTGCTCTCCACTCGGTAGGATTTTCTGAAACTTAGGCGAGTATTGGACTGCAGCTAAGCCCCCGAGTGGGAGGTTTGCTCTTCACTCGGTAGGATTTTCTGAAACATAGGCGAGTACTGGACTGTAGCTAAGCCCCTGAGTGGGAGGTTTGCTCTCCACTCGGTAGGATTTTATGAAACTTAGGCGGGTACTGGACTGCAGCTAAGCCCCCGAGTGGGAGGTTTTCTCTCCACTCGGTAGGATTTTAAACACTTAGGCGAGTACAGGACTGCAGCTAAGCCCCTGAGTGGGAGGTTTGCTATCCACTCGGTAGGATTTTCTGAAACTTAGGCGAGAACTGGACTGCAGCTAAGTCCCCGAGTGGGAGGTTTGCTCTCCACTTGGTACGATTTTCTGAAACTTAGGCGAGTACTGGACTGCAGCTAAGCCCCTGAGTGGGAGGATTCCTCTCCACTCGGTAGGATTTTCTGAAACTTAGGCGAGTACAGTACTGCAGGTAAGCCCCCGAGTGGGAGGTTTGCTGTTCACTAAGTAGGATTTTCTGAAACTTAGGCGAGTACTAGACTGCAGCTAAGCCCCCGAGTGGGAGGTTTGCTCTCCACTCGGTAGGATTTTCTGAAACTTAGGCGAGTACTGGACTGCAGCTAAGCCCCCGAGTGGGAGGTTTGCTCTCCACTCGGTAGGATTTTCTGAAACTTAGGCGAGTACTGGACTGCAGCTAAGCCCCTGAGTGGGAGGTTTGCTCTCCACTCGATAGGATTTTATGAAACTTAGGCGAGTACTGGACTGCAGCTAAGCCCCCAAGTGGGAGGTTTTCTCTCCACTCGGTAGGATTTTAAACACTTAGGCGAGTACATGACTGCAGCTAAGCCCCCGAGTGGGAGGTTTGCTCTCCACTCGGTAGGATTTTCTGAAACTTAGGCGAGTACTGGACTGCAGCTAAGCCCCCGAGTGGGAGGTTTGCTCTCCACTCGGTACGATTTTCTGAAACTTAGGCGAGTACTGGACTGCAGCTAAGCCCCTGAGTGGGAGGTTGGCTCTCCACTCGGTAGGATTTTCTGTAACTTAGGCGAGTACTGGACTGCAACTAAGCCCCCGAGTGGGAGGTTTTCTCTCCACTCGGTAGGATTTTAAACAATTAGGCGAGTACATGACTGCAGCTAAGCCCCCGAGTGGGAGGTTTGCTCCCCACTCGGTAGGATTTTCTGAAACATAGGCGAGTACTGGATTGCAGCTAAGCCCCCGAGTGGGAGGTTTGCTCCCCACTCGGTAGGATTTTATGAAACTTAGGCGAGTACTGGACTGCAGCTAAGCCCCCGAGTGGGAGGTTTGCTCTCCACTCGGTAGGATTTTCTAAAACTTAGGCGAGTACTGGACTGCAGCTAAGCCCCCGAGTAGGAGGATTGCTCTCCACTCGGTAGGATTTTCTGAAACTTAGGCGAGTACTGGACTCCAGCTCAGCCCCGAGTGGGAGGTTTGCTCTTCACTTGGTAGGATTTTCTGAAACTTAGGCGAGTACAGGACTTCAGCTAAGCCCCCGAGTTGGAGGTTTGCTCTCCACTCAGTAGGATTTTCTGAAAGTTAGGCGAGTACTGGACTGCAGCTATGCCCCCGAGTGGGAGGTTTGCTCCCCACTCGGTAGGATTTTCTGAAACTTTCGCGAGTACTGGACTGCAGCTAAGCCCCCGAGTGGGAGATTTGCTCTCCACTCGGTAGGATTTTCTGAAACTTAGGCGAGTACTGGACTGCAGCTAAGCCCCCGAGTGGGAGGTTTGCTCTCCACTCGGTAGGATTTTCTGAAACTTAGGCGAGTACAGGACTGCAGCTAAGCCCCCGAGTTGTAGGTTTGCTCTCCACTCGGTAGGATTTTCTCAAACTTAGGCGAGTACTGGACTGCAGCTAAGCCCCCGAGTGGGAGGTTTGCTCCCCACTCGGTAGGATTTTCTGAAACTTAGGCGAGTACTGGACTGCCGCTAAGCCCCCGAGTGGGAGGTTTGCTCTCCACTCGGTAGGATTTTCTGAAACTTAGGCGAGTACTGGACTGCAGCTAAGCCCCGAGTGGGAGGTTTGCTCTCCACTCGGTAGGATTTTCTGAAACTTAGGCGAGTACTGGACTGCAGCTAAGCCCCCGAGTGGGAGGTTTGCTCTCCACTCGGTTGGATTTTCTGAAACTTAGGCGAGTACTGGACTGCAGCTAAGCCCCCGAGTGGGAGGTTTGCTCTCCACTCGGTAGGATTTTCTGAAAATTAGGCGAGTACTGGACTGCAGCTAAGCCCCCGAGTGGGAGGTTTGCTCTTCACTCGGTAGGATTTTCTGAAACTTAGGCGAGTACTGGACTGCAGCTAAGCCCCCGAGTGGGAGGTTTGCTCTCCACTCGGTAGGATTTTCTAAAACTTAGGCGAGTACTGGACTGCAGCTAAGCCCCCGAGTAGGAGGATTGCTCTCCACTCGGTAGGATTTTCTGAAACTTAGGCGAGTACTGGACTACAGCTCAGCCCCCGAGTGGGAGGTTTGCTCTTCACTTGGTAGGATTTTCTGAAACTTAGGCGAGTACAGGACTTCAGCTAAGCCCCCGAGTTGGAGGTTTGCTCTCCACTCGGTAGGATTTTCTGAAAGTTAGGCGAGTACTGGACTGCAGCTAAGCCCCCGAGTGGGAGGTTTGCTCCCCACTCGGTAGGATTTTCTGAAACTTAGGCGAGTACTGGACTGCAGCTAAGCCCCCGAGTGGGAGATTTGCTCTCCACTCGGTAGGATTTTCTGAAACTTAGGCGAGTACTGGACTGCAGCTAAGCCCCCGAGTGGGAGGTTTGCTCTCCACTCGGTAGGATTTTCTGAAACTTAGGCGAGTACAGGACTGCAGCTAAGCCCCCGAGTTGGAGGTTTGCTCTCCACTCGGTAGGATTTTCTGAAACTTAGGCGAGTACTGGACTGCAGCTAAGCCCCCGAGTGGGAGGTTTGCTCCCCACTCGGTAGGATTTTCTGAAACTTAGGCGAGTACTGGACTGCCGCTAAGCCCCCGAGTGGGAGGTTTGCTCTCCACTCGGTAGGATTTTCTGAAACTTAGGCGAGTACTGGACTGCAGCTAAGCCCCGAGTGGGAGGTTTGCTCTCAACTCGGTAGGATTTTCTGAAACTTAGGCGAGTACTGGACTGCAGCTAAGCCCCCGAGTGGGAGGTTTGCTCTCCACTCGGTTGGATTTTCTGAAACTTAGGCGAGTACTGGACTGCAGCTAAGCCCCCGAGTGGGAGGTTTGCTCTCCACTCGGTAGGATTTTCTGAAAATTAGGCGAGTACTGGACTGCAGCTAAGCCCCCGAGTGGGAGGTTTGCTCTTCACTCGTTCTGAAACTTAGGTGAGTACTGGACTGCAGCTAAGCCCCTGAGTGGGAGGTTTGCTCTCCACTCGGTAGGATTTTATGAAACTTAGGCGAGTACTGGACTGCAGCTAAGCCCCCGAGTGGGAGGTTTTCTCTCCACTCGGTAGGATTTTAAACACTTAGGCGAGTACAGGACTGCAGCTAAGCCCCTGAGTGGGAGGTTTGCTCTCCACTCGGTACGATTTTAAACACTTAGGCGAGTACTGGACTGCAGCTAAGCCCCCGAGTGGGAGGTTTGCTCTCCACTTGGCAGGATTTTCTGAAACTTAGGCGAGTACTGGACTGCAGCTAAGCCCCCGAATGGGAGGATTGCTCTCCACTCGGTAGGATTTTCTGAAACTTAGGCGAGTATTGGACTGCAGCTAAGCCCCTGAGTGGGAGGTTTGCTCTTCACTCGGTAGGATTTTCTGAAACTTAGGCGAGTACTGGACTGTAGCTAAGCCCCTGAGTGGGAGGTTTGCTCTCCACTCGGTAGGATTTTATGAAACTTAGGCCAGTACTGGACTGCAGCTAAGCCCCCGAGTGGGAGGTTTTCTCTCCACTCGGTAGGATTTTAAACACTTAGGCGAGTACAGGACTGCAGCTAAGCCCCTGAGTGGGAGGTTTGCTCTCCACTCGGTAGGATTTTCTGAAACTTAGGCGAGAACTGGACTGCAGCTAAGTCCCCGAGTGGGAGGTTTGCTCTCCACTTGGTACAATTTTCTGAATCTTCGGCGAGTACTGGACTGCAGCTAAGCCCCCGAGTGGCAGGATTCCTCTCCACTCGGTAGGATTTTCTGAAACTTAGGCGAGTACTGGACTGCAGGTAAGCCCCCGAGTGGGAGGTTTGCTCTTCACTCAGTATGATTTTCTGAAACTTAGGCGAGTACTAGACTGCAGCTAAGCCCCCGAGTGGGAGGTTTGCTCTCCACTCGGTAGGATTTTCTGAAACTTAGGCGAGTACTGGACTGCAGCTAAGCCCCCGAGTGGGAGGTTTGCTCTCCAGTCGGTAGGATTTTCTGAAACTTAGGCGAGTACTGGACTGCAGCTAAGCCCCTGAGTGGGAGGTTTGCTCTCCACTCGATAGGATTTTCTGAAACTTAGCGAGTACTGGACTGCAGCTAAGCCCCCGAGTGGGAGGTTTGCTCGCCACTCGGTAGGATTTTCTGAAACTTAGGCGAGTACTGGACTGCAGCTAAGCCCCCGAGTGGGAGGTTTGCTCCCCACTCGGTAGGATTTTCTGAAACTTAGGCGAGTACTGGACTGCCGCTAAGCCCCCGAGTGGGAGGTTTGCTCTCCACTCGGTAGGATTTTATGAAACTTAGGCGAGTACTGGACTGCAGCTAAGCCCCGAGTGGGAGGTTTGCTCTCCACTCGGTAGGATTTTCTGAAACTTAGGCGAGTACTGGACTGCAGCTAAGCCCCCGAGTGGGAGGTTTGCTCTCCACTCGGTTGGATTTTCTGAAACTTAGGCGAGTACTGGACTGCAGCTAAGCCCCCGAGTGGGAGGTTTGCTCTCCACTCGGTAGGATTTTCTGAAAATTAGGCGAGTACTGGACTGCAGCTAATCCCCCGAGTGGGAGGTTTGCTCTTCACTCAGTAGGATTTTCTGAAACTTAGGTGAGTACTGGACTGCAGCTAAGCCCCTGAGTGGGAGGTTTGCTCTCCACTCGGTAGGATTTTATGAAACTTAGGCGAGTACTGGATTGCAGCTAAGCCCCCGAGTGGGAGGTTTTCTCTCCACTCGGTAGGATTTTAAACACTTAGGCGAGTACAGGACTGCAGCTAAGCCCCTGAGTGGGAGGTTTGCTCTCCACTCGGTACGATTTTAAACACTTAGGCGAGTACTGGACTGCAGCTAAGCCCTCGAGTGGGAGGTTTGCTCTCCACTTGGTAGGATTTTCTGAAACTTAGGCGAGTACTGGACTGCAGCTAAGCCCCCGAGTGGGAGGATTGCTCTCCACTCGGTAGGATTTTCTGAAACTTAGGCGAGTATTGGACTGCAGCTAAGCCCCTGAGTGGGAGGTTTGCTCTTCACTCGGTAGGATTTTCTGAAACTTAGGCGAGTACTGGACTGTAGCTAAGCCCCTGAGTGGGAGGTTCGCTCTCCACTCGGTAGGATTTTATGAAACTTAGGCGAGTACTGGACTGCAGCTAAGCCCCCGAGTGGGAGGTTTTCTCTCCACTCGGTAGGATTTTAAACACTTAGGCGAGTACAGGACTGCAGCTAAGCCCCTGAGTGGGAGGTTTGCTCTCCACTCGGTAGGATTTTCTGAAACTTAGGCGAGTACCGGACTGCAGCTAATCCCCCGAGTGGGAGGTTTGCTCTTCACTCGGTAGGATTTTCTGAAACTTAGGCGAGTACTGGACTGCAGCTAAGCCCCCGAGTGGGAGGTTTGCTCTCCACTCGGTAGGATTTTCTGAAACTTAGGCGAGTACTGGACTGCAGCTAAGCCCCTGAGTGGGAGGTTTGCTCTCCACTCGATAGGATTTTATGAAACTTAGGCGAGTACTGGACTGCAGCTAAGCCCCCAAGTGGGAGGTTTTCTCTCCACTCGGTAGGATTTTAAACACTTAGGCGAGTACATGACTGCAGCTAAGCCCCCGAGTGGGAGGTTTGCTCTCCACTCGGTAGGATTTTCTGAAACTTAGGCGAGTACTGGATTGCATCTAAGCCCCCGAGTGGGAGGTTTGCTCTCCACTCGGTACGATTTTCTGAAACTTAGGCGAGTACTAGACTGCAGCTAAGCCCCTGAGTGGGAGGTTGACTCTCCACTCGGTAGGATTTTCTGTAACTTAGGCGAGTACTAGACTGCAGCTAAGCCCCCGAGTGGGAGGTTTTCTCTCCACTCGGTAGGATTTTAAACACCTAGGCCAGTACATGACTGCAGCTAAGCCCCCGATTGGAGGTTTGCTCTCCACTCGGTAGGATTTTCTGAAACATAGGCGAGTACTGGATTGCAGCTAAGCCCCCGAGTCGGAGGTTTGCTCCCCATTCGGTAGGATTTTATGAAACTTAGGCGAGTACTGGACTGCAGCTAAGCCCCCGAGTGGGAGGTTTGCTCTCCACTCGGTAGGATTTTCTAAAACTTAGGCGAGTACTGGACTGCAGCTAAGCCCCCGAGTCGGAGGATTGCTCTCTACTCGGTAGGATTTTCTGAAACTTAGGCGAGTACTGGACTACAGCTCAGCCCCCGAGTGGGAGGTTTGCTCTTCACTTGGTAGGATTTTCTGAAACTTAGGCGAGTACAAGACTTCAGCTAAGCCCCCGAGTGGGAGGTTTGCTCTCCACTCGGTAGGATTTTCTGAAACTTAGGTGAGTACTAGACTTCAGCTAAGCCCCGAGTGGGAGGTTTGCTCTCCACTCGGTAGGATTTTTTGAAACTTAGGCGAGTACAGGACTGCAGCTAAGCCCCCGAGTGGGAGGTTTGCTCTCCACTCGGTAGGATTTTAAACACTTTGTGGAGTGTAGGACTGCAGCTAAGCCCCCGAGTGGGAGGTTTGCTCTCCACTCGGTAGTATTTTCTGAAACTTAGGCGAGTATGGACTGCAGCTAAGCCCCCGAGTGGGAGGTTTGCTATCCACTCGGTAGGATTTTAAACACTTAGGCGAGTACAGGACTGCAGCTAAGCCCCCGAGTGGGAGGTTTGCTCTCCACTCTGTAGGATTTTAAACACTTAGGCGAGTACTGGACTGCGGCTAAGCCCCCGAGCGGGAGGTTTGCTCTCCACTCGGTAGGATTTTCTGAAACTTAGGCGAGTACTGTACTGCAGCTAAGCCCCTGAGTGGGAGGTTTGCTCACCACTCGGTAGGTTTTTCTGAAACTTAGGCGAGTACAAGACTGCAGCTAAGCCCCCGAGTTGGAGGTTTGCTCCCCACTCGGTAGGATTTTCTGAAAGTTAGGCGAGTACTGGACTGCAGCTAAGCCCCCGAGTGGGAGGTTTCCTCCCCACTCGGTAGGATTTGCTGAAACTTAGGCGAGTACTGGACTGCCGCTAAGCCCCCGAGTGGGAGGTTTGCTCTCCACTCGGTAGGATTTTCTGAAACTTAGGCGAGTACTGGACTGCAGCTAAGCCCCGAGTGGGAGGTTTGCTCTGCACTCGGTAGGATTTTCTGAAACTTAGGCGAGTACTCGACTGCAGCTAAGCCCGCGAGTGGGAGGATTGCTCTCCACTCGGTAGGATTTTCTGAAACTTAGGCGAGTACTGGACTACAGCTAAGCCCCCGAGTGGGAGATTTGCTCTCCACTCGGTAGGATTTTCTGAAACTTAGGCGAGTACTGGACTGCAGCTAAGCCCCTGAGTGGGAGGTTGACTCTCCACTCGGTAGGATTTTCTGTAACTTAGGCGAGTACTAGACTGCAGCTAAGCCCCCGAGTGGGAGGTTTTCTCTCCACTCGGTAGGATTTTAAACACTTAGGCGAGTACATGACTGCAGCTAAGCCCCCGAGTGAAGGTTTGCTCTCCACTCGGTAGGATTTTCTGAAACATAGGCGAGTACTGGATTGCAGCTAAGCCCCCGAGTCGGAGGTTTGCTCCCCACTCGGTAGGATTTTATGAAACTTAGGCGAGTACTGGACTGCAGCTAAGCCCCCGAGTGGGAGGTTTGCTCTCCACTCGGTAGGATTTTCTAAAACTTAGGCGAGTACTGGACTGCAGCTAAGCCCCCGAGTGGGAGGATTGCTCTCTACTCGATAGGATTTTCTGAAACTTAGGCGAGTACTGGACTACAGCTCAGCCCCCGAGTGGGAGGTTTGCTCTTCACTTGGTAGGATTTTCTGAAACTTAGGCAAGTACAAGACTTCAGCTAAGCCCCCGAGTGGGAGGTTTGCTCTCCACTCGGTAGGATTTTCTGAAACTTATGTGACTACTAGACTTCAGCTAAGCCCCGAGTGGGAGGTTTGCTCTCCACTCGGTAGGATTTTCTGAAACTTAGGCGAGTACAGGACTGCAGCTAAGCCCCCGAGTGGGAGGTTTGCTCTCCACTCGGTAGGATTTTAAACACTTTGTGGAGTGTAGGACTGCAGCTAAGCCCCCGAGTGGGAGGTTTGCTCTCCACTCGGTAGTATTTTCTGAAACTTAGGCGAGTATGGACTGCAGCTAAGCCACCGAGTGGGAGGTTTGCTATCCACTCGGTAGGATTTTAAACACTTAGGCGAGTACAGGACTGCAGCTAAGCCCCCGAGTGGGAGGTTTGCTCTCCACTCGGTAGGATTTTAAACACTTAGGCGAGTACTGGACTGCGGCTAAGCCCCCGAGCGGGAGGTTTGCTCTCCACTCGGTAGGATTTTCTGAAACTTAGGCGAGTACTGTACTGCAGCTAAGCCCCTGAGTGGGAGGTTTGCTCACCACTCTGTAGGATTTTCTGAAACTTAGGCGAGTACAAGACTGCAGCTAAGCCCCCGAGTTGGAGGTTTGCTCTCCACTCGGTAGGATTTTCTGAAAGTTAGGCGAGTACTGGACTGCAGCTAAGCCCCCGAGTGGGAGGTTTGCTCCCCACTCGGTAGGATTTTCTGAAACTTAGGCGAGTACTGGACTGCCGCTAAGCCCCCGAGTGGGAGGTTTGCTCTCCACTCGGTAGGATTTTCTGAAACTTAGGCGAGTACTGGACTGCAGCTAAGCCCCGAGTGGGAGGTTTGCTCTGCACTCAGTAGGATTTTCTGAAAATTAGGCGAGTACTCGACTGCAGCTAAGCCCGCGAGTGGGAGGATTGCTCTCCACTCGGTAGGATTTTCTGAAACTTAGGCGAGTACTGGACTGCAGCTAAGCCCCCGAGTGGGAGATTTGCTCTCCACTCGGTAGGATTTTCTGAAACTTAGGCGAGTACTGGACTGCAGCTAAGCCCCCGAGTGGGAGGTTTGCTCTCCACTCGGTAGGATTTTCTGAAACTTAGGCGAGTACAGGACTGCAGCTAAGCCCCCGAGTTGGAGGTTTGCTCTCCACTAGGTAGGATTTTCTAAAACTTAGGCGAGTACTGGACTGCAGCTAAGCCCCCGAGTGGGAGGTTTGCTCCCCACTCGGTAGGATTTTCTGAAACTTAGGCGAGTACTGGACTGCCGCTAAGCCCCCGAGTGGGAGGTTTGCTCTCCACTCGGTAGGATTTTCTGAAACTTAGGCGAGTACTGGACTGCAGCTAAGCCCCGAGTGGGAGGTTTGCTCTCCACTCGGTAGGATTTTTTGAAACTTAGGCGAGTACTGGACTGCAGCTAAGCCCCCGAGTGGGAGGTTTGCTCTCCTCTCGGTTGGATTTTCTGAAACTTAGGCGAGTACTGGACTGCAGCTAAGCCCCCGAGTGGGAGGTTTGCTCTCCACTCGGTAGGATTTTCTGAAAATTAGGCGAGTACTGGACTGCAGCTAAGCCCCCGAGTGGGAGGTTTGCTCTTCACTCAGTAGGATTTTCTGAAACTTAGGTGAGTACTAGACTGCAGCTAAGCCCCTGAGTGGGAGGTTATCTCTCCACTCGGTAGGATTTTATGAAACTTAGGCGAGTACTGGACTGCAGCTAAGCCCCCGAGTGGGAGGTTTTCTCTCCACTCGGTAGGATTTTAAACACTTAGGCGAGTATAGGACTGCAGCTAAGCCCCTGAGTGGGAGGTTTGCTCTCCACTCGGGACGATTTTAAACACTTAGGCGAGTACTGGACTGCAGCTAAGCCCCCGAGTGGGAGGTTTGCTCTCCACTCGGTAGGATTTTCTGAAACTTAGGCGAGTACTGGACTGCAGCTAAGCCCCCGAGTGGGAGGATTGCTCTCCACTCGGTAGGATTTTCTGAAACTTAGGCGAGTATTGGACTGCAGCTAAGCCCCCGAGTGGGAGGTTTGCTCTTCACTCGGTAGGATTTTCTGAAACTTAGGCGAGTACTGGACTTTAGCTAAGCCCCTGAGTGGGAGGTTTGCTCTCCACTCGGTAGGATTTTATGAAACTTAGGCGAGTACAGGACTGCAGCTAAGCCCCCGAGTGGGAGGTTTGCTCTCCACTTGGTACGATTTTCTGAAACTTAGGCGAGTACTGGACTGCAGCTAAGCCCCCGAGTGGGAGGTTTGCTCTCCACTCGGTAGGATTTTCTGAAACTTAGGCGAGTACTGGACTGCAGCTAAGCCCCCGAGTGGGAGGTTTGCTCTCCACTCGGTAGGATTTTCTGAAACTTAGGCGAGTACTGGACTGCAGCTAAGCCCCCGAGTGGGAGATTTGCTCTCCACTTGGTAGGATTTTCTGAAACTTAGGCGAGTACTGGACTGCAGCTAAGCCCCCGAGTGGGAGGTTTGCTCTCCACTCGGTAGGATTTTCTGAAACTTAGGCGAGTACTGGACTGCAGCTAAGCCCCCGAGTGGGAGGTTTGCTCTCCACTCGGTTGGATTTTCTGAAACTTAGGCGAGTACTGGACTGCCGCTAAGCCCCCGAGTGGGAGGTTTGTTCTCCACTCGGTAGGATTTTCTGAAAATTAGGCGAGTACTGGACTGCAGCTAAGCCCCCGAGTGGGAGGTTTGCTCTTCACTTAGTAGGATTTTCTGAAACTTAGGTGAGTACTAGACTGCAGCTAAGCCCCTGAGTGGGAGGTTTGCTCTCCACTCGGTAGGATTTTATGAAACTTAGGCGAGTACTGGACTGCAGCTAAGCCCCCGAGTGGGAGGTTTTCTCTCCACTCGGTAGGATTTTAAACACTTAGGCGAGTACAGGACTGCAGCTAAGCCCCTGAGTGGGAGGTTTGCTCTCCACTCGGTACGATTTTAAACACTTAGGCGAGTACTGGACTGCAGCTAAGCCCCCGAGTGGGAGGTTTGCTCTCCACTCGGTAGGATTTTCTGAAACTTAGGCGAGTACTGGACTGCAGCTAAGCACCCGAGTGGGAGGATTGCTCTCCACTCGGTAGGATTTTCTGAAACTTAGGCGAGTATTGGACTGCAGCTAAGCCCCCGAGTGGGAGGTTTGCTCTTCACTCGGTAGGATTTTCTGAAACTTAGGCGAGGACTGGACTATAGCTAAGCCCCTGAGTGGGAGGTTTGCTCTCCACTCGGTAGGATTTTATGAAACTTAGGCGAGTACTGGACTGCAGCTAAGCCCCCGAGTGGGAGGTTTGCTCTCCACTTGGTACGATTTTCTGAAACTTAGGCGAGTACTGGACTGCAGCTAAGCCCCCGAGTGGGAGGTTTGCTCTCCACTCGGTAGGATTTTCTGAAACTTAGGCGAGTACTGGACTGCAGCTAAGCCCCGAGTGGGAGGTTTGCTCTCCACTCGGTAGGATTTTCTGAAACTTAGGCGAGTACTGGACTGCAGCTAAGCCCCCGAGTGGGAGGTTTGCTCTCCACTCGGTTGGGTTTTCTGAAACTTAGGCGAGTACTGGACTGCCGCTAAGCCCCCAAGTGGGAGGTTTGCTCTCCACTCGGTAGGATTTTCTAAAAATTAGGCGAGTACTGGACTGCAGCTAAGCCCCCGAGTGGGAGGTTTGCTCTTCACTTAGTAGGATTTTCTGAAACTTAGGTGAGTACTAGACTGCAGCTAAGCCCCTGAGTGGGAGGTTTGCTCTCCACTCGGTAGGATTTTATGAAACTTAGGCGAGTACTGGACTGAAGCTAAGCCCCCGAGTGGGAGGTTTTCTCTCCACTCGGTAGGATTTTAAACACTTAGGCGAGTACAGGACTGCAGCTAAGCCCCTGAGTGGGAGGTTTGCTCTCCACTCGGTACGATTTTAAACACTTAGGCGAGTACTGGACTGCAGCTAAGCCCCCGAGTGGGAGGTTTGCTCTCCACTCGGTAGGATTTTCTGAAACTTAGGCGAGTACTGGACTGCAGCTAAGCCCCCGAGTGGGAGGATTGCTCTCCACTCGGTAGGATTTTCTGAAACTTAGGCGAGTATTGGACTGCAGCTAAGCCCCCGAGTGGGAGGTTTGCTCTTCACTCGGTAGGATTTTCTGAAACTTAGGCGAGTACTGGACTATAGCTAAGCCCCTGAGTGGGAGGTTTGCTCTCCACTCGGTAGGATTTTATGAAACTTAGGCGAGTACTGGACTGCAGCTAAGCCCCAGAGTGGGAGGTTTGCTCTCCACTTGGTACGATTTTCTGAAACTTAGGCGAGTACTGGACTGCAGCTAAGCCCCCGAGTGGGAGGTTTGCTCTCCACTCGGTAGGATTTTCTGAAACTTAGGCGAGTACTGGACTGCACCTAAGCCCCCGAGTGGGAGGTTTGCTCTCCACTCGGTAGGATTTTCTGAAACTTAGGCGAGTACTGGACTGCAGCTAAGCCCCCGAGTGGGAGGTTTGCTCTCCACTCGGTAGGATTTTCTGAAACTTAGGGGAGTACAGGACTGCAGCTAAGCCCCCGAGTTGGAGGTTTGCTCTCCACTAGGTAGGATTTTCTGAAACTTAGGCGAGTACTGGACTGCAGCTAAGCCCCCGAGTGGGAGGTTTGCTCCCCACTCGGTAGGATTTTCTGAAACTTAGGCGAGTACTGGACTGCCGCTAAGCCCCCGAGTGGGAGGTTTGCTCTCCACTCGGTAGGATTTTCTGAAACTTAGGCGAGTACTGGACTGCAGCTAAGCCCCGAGTGGGAGGTTTGCTCTCCACTTGGTACGATTTTCTGAAACTTAGGCGAGTACTGGACTGCAGCTAAGCCCCCGAGTGGGAGGTTTGCTCTCCACTCGGTAGGATTTTCTGAAACTTAGGCGAGTACTGGACTGCAGCTAAGCCCCGAGTGGGAGGTTTGCTCTCCACTCGGTAGGATTTTCTGAAACTTAGGCGAGTACTGGACTGCAGCTAAGCCCCCGAGTGGGAGGTTTGCTCTCCACTCGGTTGGGTTTTCTGAAACTTAGGCGAGTACTGGACTGCCGCTAAGCCCCCAAGTGGGAGGTTTGCTCTCCACTCGGTAGGATTTTCTAAAAATTAGGCGAGTACTGGACTGCAGCTAAGCCCCCGAGTGGGAGGTTTGCTCTTCACTTAGTAGGATTTTCTGAAACTTAGGTGAGTACTAGACTGCAGCTAAGCCCCTGAGTGGGAGGTTTGCTCTCCACTCGGTAGGATTTTATGAAACTTAGGCGAGTACTGGACTGAAGCTAAGCCCCCGAGTGGGAGGTTTTCTCTCCACTCGGTAGGATTTTAAACACTTAGGCGAGTACAGGACTGCAGCTAAGCCCCTGAGTGGGAGGTTTGCTCTCCACTCGGTACGATTTTAAACACTTAGGCGAGTACTGGACTGCAGCTAAGCCCCCGAGTGGGAGGTTTGCTCTCCACTCGGTAGGATTTTCTGAAACTTAGGCGAGTACTGGACTGCAGCTAAGCCCCCGAGTGGGAGGATTGCTCTCCACTCGGTAGGATTTTCTGAAACTTAGGCGAGTATTGGACTGCAGCTAAGCCCCCGAGTGGGAGGTTTGCTCTTCACTCGGTAGGATTTTCTGAAACTTAGGCGAGTACTGGACTATAGCTAAGCCCCTGAGTGGGAGGTTTGCTCTCCACTCGGTAGGATTTTATGAAACTTAGGCGAGTACTGGACTGCAGCTAAGCCCCAGAGTGGGAGGTTTGCTCTCCACTTGGTACGATTTTCTGAAACTTAGGCGAGTACTGGACTGCAGCTAAGCCCCCGAGTGGGAGGTTTGCTCTCCACTCGGTAGGATTTTCTGAAACTTAGGCGAGTACTGGACTGCACCTAAGCCCCCGAGTGGGAGGTTTGCTCTCCACTCGGTAGGATTTTCTGAAACTTAGGCGAGTACTGGACTGCAGCTAAGCCCCCGAGTGGGAGGTTTGCTCTCCACTCGGTAGGATTTTCTGAAACTTAGGGGAGTACAGGACTGCAGCTAAGCCCCCGAGTTGGAGGTTTGCTCTCCACTAGGTAGGATTTTCTGAAACTTAGGCGAGTACTGGACTGCAGCTAAGCCCCCGAGTGGGAGGTTTGCTCCCCACTCGGTAGGATTTTCTGAAACTTAGGCGAGTACTGGACTGCCGCTAAGCCCCCGAGTGGGAGGTTTGCTCTCCACTCGGTAGGATTTTCTGAAACTTAGGCGAGTACTGGACTGCAGCTAAGCCCCGAGTGGGAGGTTTGCTCTCCACTCGGTAGGATTTTCTGAAACTTAGGCGAGTACTGGACTGCAGCTAAGCCCCCGAGTGGGAGGTTTGCTCTCCACTCGGTTGGATTTTCTGAAACTTAGGCGAGTACTGGACTGCAGCTAAGCTCCCGAGTGGGAGGTTTGCTCTCCACTCGGTAGGATTTTCTGAAACTTAGGCGAGTACTGGACTGCAGGTAAGCCCCCAAGTGGGAGGTTTGCTCTTCACTCAGTATGATTTTCTGAAAATTAGGCGAGTACTAGACTGCAGCTAAGAACCCGAGTGGGAGGTTTGCTCTCCACTCGGTAGGATTTTCTGAAACTTAGGCGAGTACTGGACTGCAGCTAAGCCCCCATGTGGGAGGTTTGCTCTCCACTCGGTAGGATTTTCTGAAACTTAGGCGAGTACTGGACTGCAGCTAAGCCCCTGAGTGGGAGGTTTGCTCTCCACTCGATAGGATTTTATGAAACTTAGGCGAGTACTGGACTGCAGCTAAGCCCCCGAGTGGGAGGTTTTCTCTCCACTCGGTAGGATTTTAAACACTTAGGCGAGTACATGACTGCAGCTAAGCCCCCGAGTGGGAGGTTTGCTCTCCACTCGGTAGGATTTTCTGAAACTTAGGCGAGTACTGGACTGCAGCTAAGCCCCCGAGTGGGAGGTTTGCTCTCCACTCGGTTGGATTTTCTGAAACTTAGGCGAGTACTGGACTGCAGCTAAGCCCCCGAGTGGGAGGTTTGCTCTCCACTCGGTAGGATTTTCTGAAAATTAGGCGAGTACTGGACTGCAGCTAAGCCCCCGAGTGGGAGGTTTGCTCTTCACTCAGTAGGATTTTCTGAAACTTAGGTGAGTACTAGACTGCAGCTAAGCCCCTGAGTGGGAGGTTTGCTCTCCACTCGGTAGGATTTTATGAAACTTAGGCGAGTACTGGACTGCAGCTAAGCCCCCGAGTGGGAGGTTTTCTCTCCACTCGGTAGGATTTTAAACACTTAGGCGAGTACAGGACTGCAGGTAAGCCCCTGAGTGGGAGGTTTGCTCTCCACTCGGTACGATTTTAAACACTTAGGCGAGTACTGGACTGCAGCTAAGCCCCCGAGTGGGAGGTTTGCTCTCCACTCGGTAGGATTTTCTGAAACTTAGGCGAGTACTGGACTGCAGCTAAGCCCCCGAGTGGGAGGATTGCTCTCCACTCGGTAGGATTTTCTGAAACTTAGGCGAGTATTGGACTGCAGCTAAGCCCCCGAGTGGGAGGTTTGCTCTTCACTCGGTAGGATTTTCTGAAACTTAGGCGAGTACTGGACTATAGCTAAGCCCCTGAGTGGGAGGTTTGCTCTCCACTCGGTAGGATTTTATGAAACTTAGGCGAGTTCTGGACTGCAGCTAAGCCCCCGAGTGGGAGGTTTGCTCTCCACTCGGTAGGATTTTATACAGTTAGGCGAGTACAGGACTGCAGCTAAGCCCCCGAGTGGGAGGTTTGCTCTCCACTCGGTAGGATTTTCTAAAACTTAGGCGAGTACAGGACTGCAGCTAAGCCCCCGAGTGGGAGGTTTGCTCTTCACTCAGTATGATTTTCTGAAAATTAGGCGAGTACTAGACTGCAGCTAAGCCCCCGAGTGGGAGGTTTGCTCTCCACTCGGTAGGATTTTCTGAAACTTAGGCGAGTACTGGACTGCAGCTAAGCCCCCATGTGGGAGGTTTGCTCTCCACTCGGTAGGATTTTGTAAAACTTAGGCGAGTACTGGACTGCAGCTAAGCCCCTGAGTGGGAGGTTTGCTCTCCACTCGATAGGATTTTATGAAACTTAGGCGAGTACTGGACTGCAGCTAAGCCCCCGAGTGGGAGGTTTTCTCTCCACTCGGTAGGATTTTAAACACTTAGGCGAGTACATGACTGCAACTAAGCCCCCGAGTGGGAGGTTTGCTCTCCACTCGGTAGGATTTTCTGAAACTTAGGCGAGTACTGGACTGCAGCTAAGCCCCCGAGTGGGAGGTTTGCTCTCCACTCGGTTGGATTTTCTGAAACTTAGGCGAGTACTGGACTGCAGCTAAGCCCCCGAGTGGGAGGTTTGCTCTCCACTCGGTAGGATTTTCTGAAAATTAGGCGAGTACTGGACTGCAGCTAAGCCCCCGAGTGGGAGGTTTGCTCTTCACTCAGTAGGATTTTCTGAAACTTAGGTGAGTACTAGACTGCAGCTAAGCCCCTGAGTGGGAGGTTTGCTCTCCACTCGGTAGGATTTTATGAAACTTAGGCGAGTACTGGACTGCAGCTAAGCCCCCGAGTGGGAGGTTTGCTCTCCACTCGGTTGGATTTTCTGAAACTTAGGCGAGTACTGGACTGCAGCTAAGCCCCCGAGTGGGAGGTTTGCGCTCCACTCGGTAGGATTTTCTGAAAATTAGGCGAGTACTGGACTGCAGCTAAGCCCCCGAGTGGGAGGTTTGCTCTCCACTCGGTAGGATTTTCTGAAACTTAGGCGAGTACTGGACTGCAGCTAAGCCCCCGAGTGGGAGGATTGCTCTCCACTCGGTAGGATTTTCTGAAACTTAGGCGAGTATTGGACTGCAGCTAAGCCCCCGAGTGGGAGGTTTGCTCTTCACTCGGTAGGATTTTCTGAAACTTAGGCGAGTACTGGACTATAGCTAAGCCCCTGAGTGGGAGGTTTGCTCTCCACTCGGTAGGATTTTATGAAACTTAGGCGAGTACTGGACTGCAGCTAAGCCCCCGAGTGGGAGGTTTGCTCTCCACTCGGTAGGATTTTATACACTTAGGCGAGTACAGGACTGCAGCTAAGCGCCCGAGTGGGAGGTTTGCTCTCCACTCGGTAGGATTTTCTAAAACTTAGGCGAGTACAGGACTGCAGCTAAGCCCCCGAGTGGGAGGTTTGCTCTCCACTTGGTACGATTTTCTGAAACTTAGGCGAGTACTGGACTGCAGCTAAGCCCCCGAGTGGGAGGTTTGCTCTCCACTCGGTAGGATTTTCTGAAACTTAGGCGAGTACTGGACTGCAGCTAAGCCCCCGAGTGGGAGGATTGCTCTCCACTCGGTAGGATTTTCTGAAACTTAGGCGAGTATTGGACTGCAGCTAAGCCCCTGAGTGGGAGGTTTGCTCTTCACTCGGTAGGATTTTCTGAAACTTAGGCGAGTACTGGACTATAGCTAAGCCCCTGACTGGGAGGTTTGCTCTCCACTCGGTAGGATTTTATGAAACTTAGGCGAGTACTGGACTGCAGCTAAGCCCCCGAGTGGGGGGTTTTCTCTCCACTTGGTACAATTTTCTGAAACTTAGGCGAGTACTGGACAGCAGCTAAGCCCCCGAGTGGCAGGATTCCTCTCCACTCGGTAGGATTTTCTGAAACTTAGGCGAGTACTGGACTGCAGGTAAGCCCCCAAGTGGGAGGTTTGCTCTTCACTCAGTATGATTTTCTGAAACTTAGGCGAGTACTAGACGACAGCTAAGCCCCCGAGTGGGAGGTTTGCTCTCCACTCGGTAGGATTTTCTGAAACTTAGGTGAGTACTGGACTGCAGCTAAGCCCCTGAGTGGGAGGTTTGCTCTCCACTCGATAGGATTTTATGAAACTTAGGCGAGTACAGGACTACAGCTAAGCCCCCGAGTGGGAGGTTTTCTCTCCACTCGGTAGGATTTTAAACACTTAGGCGAGTACATGACTGCAGCTAAGCCCCCGAGTGGGAGGTTTGCTCTCCACTCGGTAGGATTTTCTGAAACTTAGGCGAGTACTGGACTGCAGCTAAGCCCCCGAGTGGGAGGTTTGCTCTCCACTCAGTACGATTTTCTGAAACTTACGCGAGTACTGGACTGCAGCTAAGCCCCTGAGTGGGAGGTTGACTCTCCACTCGGTAGGATTTTCTGTAACTTAGGCGAGTACTGGACTGCAGCTAAGCCCCCGAGTGGGAGGTTTTCTCTCCACTCGGTAGGATTTTAAACACTTAGGCGAGTACATGACTGCAGCTAAGCCCCCGAGTGGGAGGTTTGCTCTCCACTCGGTAGGATTTTCTGAAACATAGGCGAGTACTGGATTGCAGCTAAGCCCCCGTGTGGGAGGTTTGCTCTCCACTCGGTAGGATTTTCTGAAACTTAGGTGAGTACTGGACTGCAGCTAAGCCCCTGAGTGGGAGGTTTGCTCTCCACTCGATAGGATTTTATGAAACTTAGGCGAGTACAGGACTACAGCTAAGCCCCCGAGTGGGAGGTTTTCTCTCCACTCGGTAGGATTTTAAACACTTAGGCGAGTACATGACTGCAGCTAAGCCCCCGAGTGGGAGGTTTGCTCTCCACTCGGTAGGATTTTCTGAAACTTAGGCGAGTACTGGACTGCAGCTAAGCCCCCGAGTGGGAGGTTTGCTCTCCACTCAGTACGATTTTCTGAAACTTACGCGAGTACTGGACTGCAGCTAAGCCCCTGAGTGGGAGGTTGACTCTCCACTCGATAGGATTTTCTGTAACTTAGGCGAGTACTGGACTGCAGCTAAGCCCCCGAGTGGGAGGTTTTCTCTCCACTCGGTAGGATTTTAAACACTTAGGCGAGTACATGACTGCAGCTAAGCCCCCGAGTGGGAGGTTTGCTCTCCACTCGGTAGGATTTTCTGAAACATAGGCGAGTACTGGATTGCAGCTAAGCCCCCGAGTGGGAGGTTTGCTCCCCACTCGGTAGGATTTTCTGAAACTTAGGCGAGTACTGGACTGCAGCTAGGCCCCCGAGTGGGAGGTTTGCTCTCCACTCGGTAGGATTTTCTAAAACTTAGGCGAGTACTGGACTGCAGCTAAGCCCCCGAGTGGGAGGATTGCTCTCTACTCGGTAGGATTTTCTGAAACTTAGGTGAGTACTAAACTTAGGCGAGTACTGGACTACAGCTCAGCCCCCGAGTGGGAGGTTTGCTCTTCACTTGGTAGGATTTTCTGAAACTTAGGCGAGTACAGGACTTCAGCTAAGCCCCCGAGTGGGAGGTTTGCTCTCCACTCGGTAGGATTTTCTGAAACTTAGGTGAGTACTAAACTTCAGCTAAGCCCCGAGTGGGAGGTTTGCTCTCCACTCGGTAGGATTTTCTGAAACTTAGGCGAGTACAGGACTGCAGCTAAGCCCCCGAGTGGGAGGTTTGCTCTCCACACGGTAGGATTTTAAACACTTTGTGGAGTGTAGGACTGCAGCTAAGCCCCCGAGTGGGAGGTTTGCTCTCCACTCGGTAGTATTTTCTGAAACTTAGGCGAGTATGGACTGCAGCTAAGCCCCCGAGTGGGAGGTTTGCTATCCACTCGGTAGGATTTTAAACACTTAGGTGAGTACAGGACCGCAGCTAAGCCCCCGAGTGGGAGGTTTGCTCTCCACTCGGTAGGATTTTAAACACTTAGGCGAGTACTGGACTGCGGCTAAGCCCCCGAGCGGGAGGTTTGCTCTCCACTCGGTAGGATTTTCTGAAACAAGGGCGAGTACTGTACTGCAGCTAAGCCCCTGAGTGGGAGGTTTGCTCACCACTCGGTAGGATTTTCTGAAACTTAGGCGAGTACAAGACTGCAGCTAAGCCCCCGAGTTGGAGGTTTGCTCTCCACTCGGTAGGATTTTCTAAAAGTTAGGCGAGTACTGGACTGCAGCTAAGCCCCCGAGTGGGAGGTTTGCTCCCCACTCGGTAGGATTTTCTGAAACTTAGGCGAGTACTGGACTGCCGCTAAGCCCCCGAGTGGGAGGTTTGCTATACACTCGGTAGGATTTTCTGAAACTTAGGCGAGTACTGGACTGCTGCTAAGCCCCGAGTGGGAGGTTTGCTCTGCACTCGGTAGGATTTTCTGAAACTTAGGCGAGTACTCGACTGCAGCTAAGCCCGCGAGTGGGAGGATTGCTCTCCACTCGGTAGGATTTTCTGAAACTTAGGCGAGTACCGGACTGCAGCTAAGATCCCGAGTGGGAGATTTGCTCTCCACTCGGTAGGCTTTTCTGAAACTTAGGCGAGTACTGGACTGCAGCTAAGCCCCCGAGTGGGAGGTTTGCTCTCCACTCGGTAGGATTTTCTGAAACTTAGGCGAGTACAGGACTGCAGCTAAGCCCCCGAGTTGGAGGTTTGCTCTCCACTCGGTAGGATTTTCTGAAACTTAGGCGAGTACTGGACTGCAGCTAAGCCCCCGAGTGGGAGGTTTGCTCCCCACTCGGTAGGATTTTCTGAAACTTAGGCGAGTACTGGACTGCCGCTAAGCCCCCGAGTGGGAGGTTTGCTCTCCACTCGGTAGGATTTTCTGAAACTTAGAAGAGTACTGGACTGCAGCTAAGCCCCGAGTGGGAGGTTTGCTCTCCACTCGGTAGGATTTTCTGAAACTTAGGCGAGTACTGGACTGCAGCTAAGCCCCCGAGTGGGAGGTTTGCTCTCCACTCGGTTGGATTTTCTGAAACTTAGGCGAGTACTGGACTGCAGCTAGGCCCCCGAGTGGGAGGTTTGCTCTCCACTCGGTAGGATTTTCTGAAAATTAGGCGAGTACTGGACTGCAGCTAAGCCCCCGAGTGGGAGGTTTGCTCTTCACTCAGTAGGATTTTCTGAAACTTAGGTGAGTACTAGACTGCAGCTAAGCCCCTGAGTGGGAGGTTTGCTCTCCACTCGGTAGGATTTTATGAAACTTAGGCGAGTACTGGACTGCAGCTAAGCCCCCGAGTGGGAGGTTTTCTCTCCACTCGGTAGGATTTTCTGAAACTTAGGCGAGTACTGGACTGCAGCTAAGCCCCTGAGTGGGAGGTTTGCTCCCCACTCGGTAGGATTTTCTGAAACTTAGGCGAGTACTGGACTGCCGCTAAGCCCCCGAGTGGGAGGTTTGCTCTCCACTCGGTAGGATTTTCTGAAACTTAGAAGAGTACTGGACTGCAGCTAAGCCCCGAGTGGGAGGTTTGCTCTCCACTCGGTAGGATTTTCTGAAACTTAGGCGAGTACTGGACTGCAGCTAAGCCCTCGAGTGGGAGGTTTGCTCTCCACTCGGTTGGATTTTCTGAAACTTAGGCGAGTACTGGACTGAAGCTAAGCCCCCGAGTGGGAGGTTTGCTCTCCACTCGGTAGGATTTTCTGAAAATTAGGCGAGTACTGGACTGCAGCTAAGCCCCCGAGTGGGAGGTTTGCTCTTCACTCAGTAGGATTTTCTGAAACTTAGGTGAGTACTAGACTGCAGCTAAGCCCCTGAGTGGGAGGTTTGCTCTCCACTCGGTAGGATTTTATCAAACTTAGGCGAGTACTGGACAGCAGCTAAGCCCCCGAGTGGGAGGTTTTCTCTCCACTTGGTACAATTTTCTGAAACTTAGGCGAGTACTGGACTGCAGCTAAGCCCCCGAGTGGCAGGATTCCTCTCCACTCGGTAGAATTTTCTGAAACTTAGGCGAGTACTGGACTGCAGCTAAGCCCCCGTGTGGGAGGTTTGCTCTCCACTCGGTAGGATTTTCTGAAACTTAGGCGAGTACTGGACTGCAGCTAAGCCCCTGAGTGGGAGGTTTGCTCTCCACTCGATAGGATTTTATGAAACTTAGGCGAGTACTGGACTGCAGCTAAGCCCCCAAGTGGGAGGTTTTCTCTCCACTCGGTAGGATTTTAAACACTTAGGCGAGTACTCGACTGCAGCTAAGCCCGCGAGTGGGAGGATTGCTCTCCACTCGGTAGGATTTTCTGAAACTTAGGCGAGTACTGGACTGCAGCTAAGCCCCCGAGTGGGAGATTTGCTCTCCACTCGGTAGGATTTTCTGAAACTTAGGCGAGTACGGGACTGCAGCTAAGCCCCCGAGTGGGAGGTTTTCTCTCCACTCGGTAGGATTTTCTGAAACTTAGGCGAGTACAGGACTGCAGCTAAGCCCCCGAGTTGGAGGTTTGCTCTCCACTCGGTAGGATTTTCTGAAACTTAGGCGAGTACTGGACTGCAGCTAAGCCCCCGAGTGGGAGGTTTGCTCTCCACTCGGTAGGATTTTCTGAAACTTAGGCGAGTACAGGACTGCAGCTAAGCCCCCGAGTTGGAGGTTTGCTCTCCACTCGGTAGGATTTTCTAAAACTTAGGCGAGTACTGGACTGCAGCTAATCCCCCGAGTGGGAGGATTGCTCTCTACTCGGTAGGATTTTCTGAAACTTAGGCGAGTACTGGACTGCCGCTAAGCCCCCGAGTGGGAGGTTTGCTCTCCACTCGGTAGGATTTTCTGAAACTTAGGCGAGTACTGGACTGCATCTAAGCCCCGAGTGGGAGGTTTGCTCTCCACTCGGTAGGATTTTCTGAAACTTAGGCGAGTACTGGACTGCAGCTAAGCCCCCGAGTGGGAGGTTTGCTATCCACTCGGTTGGATTTTCTGAAACTTAGGCGAGTACTGGACTGCAGCTAAGCCCCCGAGTGGGAGGTTTGCTCTCCACTCGGTAGGATTTTCTGAAAATTAGGCGAGTACTGGACTGCAGCTAAGCCCCCGAGTGGGAGGTTTGCTCTTCACTCGGTAGGATTTTATGAAACTTAGGCGAGTACTGGACTGCAGCTAAGACCCTGAGTGGGAGGTTTGCTCTCCACTCGGTAGGATTTTATGAAACTTAGGCGATTACTGGACTGCAGCTAAGCCCCCGAGTGGGAGGTTTTCTCTCCACTCGGTAGGATTTTCTGAAACTTAGGCGAGTACTGGACTACAACTCAGCCCCCGAGTGGGAGGTTTGCTCTTCACTTGGTAGGATTTTCTGAAACTTAGGCGAGTACAGGACTTCAGCTAAGCCCCCGAGTGGGAGGTTTGCTCTCCACTCGGTAGGATTTTCTGAAACTTAGGTGAGTACTAAACTTCAGCTAAGCCCCGAGTGGGAGGTTTGCTCTCCACTCGGTAGGATTTTCTGAAACTTAGGCGAGTACAGGACTGCAGCTAAGCCCCCGAGTGGGAGGTTTGCTCTCCACACGGTAGGATTTTAAACACTTTGTGGAGTGTAGGACTGCAGCTAAGCCCCCGAGTGGGAGGTTTGCTCTCCACTCGGTAGTATTTTCTGAAACTTAGGCGAGTATGGACTGCAGCTAAGCCCCCGAGTGGGAGGTTTGCTATCCACTCGGTAGGATTTTAAACACTTAGGTGAGTACAGGACCGCAGCTAAGCCCCCGAGTGGGAGGTTTGCTCTCCACTCGGTAGGATTTTAAACACTTAGGCGAGTACTGGACTGCGGCTAAGCCCCCGAGCGGGAGGTTTGCTCTCCACTCGGTAGGATTTTCTGAAACAAGGGCGAGTACTGTACTGCAGCTAAGCCCCTGAGTGGGAGGTTTGCTCACCACTCGGTAGGATTTTCTGAAACTTAGGCGAGTACAAGAATGCAGCTAAGCCCCCGAGTTGGAGGTTTGCTCTCCACTCGGTAGGATTTTCTGAAAGTTAGGCGAGTACTGGACTGCAGCTAAGCCCCCGAGTGGGAGGTTTGCTCCCCACTCGGTAGGATTTTCTGAAACTTAGGCGAGTACTGGACTGCCGCTAAGCCCCCGAGTGGGAGGTTTGCTATACACTCGGTAGGATTTTCTGAAACTTAGGCGAGTACTGGACTGCAGCTAAGCCCCGAGTGGGAGGTTTGCTCTGCACTCGGTAGGATTTTCTGAAACATAGGCGAGTACTCGACTGCAGCTAAGCCCGCGAGTGGGAGGATTGCTCTCCACTCGGTAGGATTTTCTGAAACTTAGGCGAGTACCGGACTGCAGCTAAGATCCCGAGTGGGAGATTTGCTCTCCACTCGGTAGGCTTTTCTGAAACTTAGGCGAGTACTGGACTGCAGCTAAGCCCCCGAGTGGGAGGTTTGCTCTCCACTCGGTAGGATTTTCTGAAACTTAGGCGAGTACAGGACTGCAGCTAAGCCCCCGAGTTGGAGGTTTGCTCTCCACTCGGTAGGATTTTCTGAAACTTAGGCGAGTACTGGACTGCAGCTAAGCCCCCGAGTGGGAGGTTTGCTGCCCACTCGGTAGGATTTTCTGAAACTTAGGCGAGTACTGGACTGCCGCTAAGCCCCCGAGTGGGAGGTTTGCTCTCCACTCGGTAGGATTTTCTGAAACTTAGAAGAGTACTGGACTGCAGCTAAGCCCCGAGTGGGAGGTTTGCTCTCCACTCCGTGGGATTTTCTGAAACTTAGGCGAGTACTGGACTGCAGCTAAGCCCCCGAGTGGGAGGTTTGCTCTCCACTCGGTTGGATTTTCTGAAACTTAGGCGAGTACTGGACTGCAGCTAGGCCCCCGAGTGGGAGGTTTGCTCTCCACTCGGTAGGATTTTCTGAAAATTAGGCGAGTACTGGACTGCAGCTAAGCCCCCGAGTGGGAGGTTTGCTCTTCACTCAGTAGGATTTTCTGAAACTTAGGTGAGTACTAGACTGCAGCTAAGCCCCTGAGTGGGAGGTTTGCTCTCCACTCGGTAGGATTTTATGAAACTTAGGCGAGTACTGGACTGCAGCTAAGCCCCCGAGTGGGAGGTTTTCTCTCCACTCGGTAGGATTTTCTGAAACTTAGGCGAGTACTGGACTGCAGCTAAGCCCCCGAGTGGGAGGTTTGCTGCCCACTCGGTAGGATTTTCTGAAACTTAGGCGAGTACTGGACTGCCGCTAAGCCCCCGAGTGGGAGGTTTGCTCTCCACTCGGTAGGATTTTCTGAAACTTAGAAGAGTACTGGACTGCAGCTAAGCCCCGAGTGGGAGGTTTGCTCTCCACTCGGTAGGATTTTCTGAAACTTAGGCGAGTACTGGACTGCAGCTAAGCCCCCGAGTGGGAGGTTTGCTCTCCACTCGGTTGGATTTTCTGAAACTTAGGCGAGTACTGGACTGCAGCTAGGCCCCCGAGTGGGAGGTTTGCTCTCCACTCGGTAGGATTTTCTGAAAATTAGGCGAGTACTGGACTGCAGCTAAGCCCCCGAGTGGGAGGTTTGCTCTTCACTCAGTAGGATTTTCTGAAACTTAGGTGAGTACTAGACTGCAGCTAAGCCCCTGAGTGGGAGGTTTGCTCTCCACTCGGTAGGATTTTATGAAACTTAGGCGAGTACTGGACTGCAGCTAAGCCCCCGAGAGGGAGGTTTTCTCTCCACTCGGTAGGATTTTCTGAAACTTAGGCGAGTACTGGACTGCAGCTAAGCCCCCGAGTGGGAGGTTTGCTGCCCACTCGGTAGGATTTTCTGAAACTTAGGCGAGTACTGGACTGCCGCTAAGCCCCCGAGTGGGAGGTTTGCTCTCCACTCGGTAGGATTTTCTGAAACTTAGAAGAGTACTGGACTGCAGCTAAGCCCCGAGTGGGAGGTTTGCTCTCCACTCGGTAGGATTTTCTGAAACTTAGGCGAGTACTGGACTGCAGCTAAGCCCCCGAGTGGGAGGTTTGCTCTCCACTCGGTTGGATTTTCTGAAACTTAGGCGAGTACTGGACTGCAGCTAGGCCCCCGAGTGGGAGGTTTGCTCTCCACTCGGTAGGATTTTCTGAAAATTAGGCGAGTACTGGACTGCAGCTAAGCCCCCGAGTGGGAGGTTTGCTCTTCACTCAGTAGGATTTTCTGAAACTTAGGTGAGTACTAGACTGCAGCTAAGCCCCTGAGTGGGAGGTTTGCTCTCCACTCGGTAGGATTTTATGAAACTTAGGCGAGTACTGGACTGCAGCTAAGCCCCCGAGTGGGAGGTTTTCTCTCCACTCGGTAGGATTTTCTGAAACTTAGGCGAGTACTGGACTGCAGCTAAGCCCCCGAGTGGGAGGTTTGCTCCCCACTCGGTAGGATTTTCTGAAACTTAGGCGAGTACTGGACTGCCGCTAAGCCCCCGAGTGGGAGGTTTGCTCTCCACTCGGTAGGATTTTCTGAAACTTAGAAGAGTACTGGACTGCAGCTAAGCCCCGAGTGGGAGGTTTGCTCTCCACTCGGTAGGATTTTCTGAAACTTAGGCGAGTACTGGACTGCAGCTAAGCCCTCGAGTGGGAGGTTTGCTCTCCACTCGGTTGGATTTTCTGAAACTTAGGCGAGTACTGGACTGAAGCTAAGCCCCCGAGTGGGAGGTTTGCTCTCCACTCGGTAGGATTTTCTGAAAATTAGGCGAGTACTGGACTGCAGCTAAGCCCCTGAGTGGGAGGTTTGCTCTCCACTCGGTAGGATTTTATCAAACTTAGGCGAGTACTGGACTGCAGCTAAGCCCCCGAGTGGCAGGATTCCTCTCCACTCGGTAGAATTTTCTGAAACTTAGACGAGTACTGGACTGCAGCTAAGCCCCCGTGTGGGAGGTTTGCTCTCCACTCGGTAGGATTTTCTGAAACTTAGGCGAGTACTGGACTGCAGCTAAGCCCCTGAGTGGGAGGTTTGCTCTCCACTCGATAGGATTTTATGAAACTTAGGCGAGTACTGGACTGCAGCTAAGCCCCCAAGTGGGAGGTTTTCTCTCCACTCGGTAGGATTTTAAACACTTAGGCGAGTACTCGACTGCAGCTAAGCCCGCGAGTGGGAGGATTGCTCTCCACTCGGTAGGATTTTCTGAAACTTAGGCGAGTACTGGACTGCAGCTAAGCCCCCGAGTGGGAGATTTGCTCTCCACTCGGTAGGATTTTCTGAAACTTAGGCGAGTACTAGACTGCAGCTAAGCCCCCGAGTGGGAGGTTTTCTCTCCACTCGGTAGGATTTTCTGAAACTTAGGCGAGTACAGGACTGCAGCTAAGCCCCCGAGTTGGAGGTTTGCTCTCCACTCGGTAGGATTTTCTGAAACTTAGGCGAGTACTGGAATGCAGCTAAGCCCCCGAGTGGGAGGTTTGCTCTCCACTCGGTAGGATTTTCTGAAACTTAGGCGAGTACAGGACTGCAGCTAAGCCCCCGAGTTGGAGGTTTGCTCTCCACTCGGTAGGATTTTCTAAAACTTAGGCGAGTACTGGACTGCAGCTAATCCCCCGAGTGGGAGGATTGCTCTCTACTCGGTAGGATTTTCTGAAACTTAGGCGAGTACTGGACTGCCGCTAAGCCCCCGAGTGGGAGGTTTGCTCTCCACTCGGTAGGATTTTCTGAAACTTAGGCGAGTAATGGACTGCATCTAAGCCCCGAGTGGGAGGTTTGCTCTCCACTCGGTAGGATTTTCTGAAACTTAGGCGAGTACTGGACTGCAGCTAAGCCCCCGAGTGGGAGGTTTGCTATCCACTCGGTTGGATTTTCTGAAACTTAGGCGAGTACTGGACTGCAGCTAAGCCCCCGAGTGGGAGGTTTGCTCTCCACTCGGTAGGATTTTCTGAAAATTAGGCGAGTACTGGACTGCAGCTAAGCCCCCGAGTGGGAGGTTTGCTCTTCACTCGGTAGGATTTTATGAAACTTAGGCGAGTACTGGACTGCAGCTAAGACCCTGAGTGGGAGGTTTGCTCTCCACTCGGTAGGATTTTATGAAACTTAGGCGATTACTGGACTGCAGCTAAGCCCCCGAGTGGGAGGTTTTCTCTCCACTCGGTAGGATTTTATGAAACTTAGGCGAGTACTCGACTGCAGCTAAGCCCCTGAGTGGGAGGTTTGCTCTCCACTCGGTACGATTTTAAACACTTAGGCGAGTACTGGACTGCAGCTAAGCCCCCGAGTGGGAGGTTTTCTCTCCACTCGGTAGGATTTTCTAAAACTTAGGTGAGTACTGGACTGCAACTAAGCCCCCGAGTGGGAGGATTGCTCTCCACTCGGTAGGATTTTCTGAAACTTAGGCGAGTATTGGACTGCAGCTAAGCCCCCGAGTGGGAGGTTTGCTCTCCACTCGATAGGATTTTATGAAACTTAGGCGAGTACTGGACTGCAGCTAAGCCCCCAAGTGGGAGGTTTTCTCTCCACTCGGTAGGATTTTAAACACTTAGGCGAGTACTCGACTGCAGCTAAGCCCGCGAGTGGGAGGATTGCTCTCCACTCGGTAGGATTTTCTGAAACTTAGGCGAGTACTGGACTGCAGCTAAGCCCCCGAGTGGGAGATTTGCTCTCCACTCGGTAGGATTTTCTGAAACTTAGGCGAGTACTGGACTGCAGCTAAGCCCCCGAGTGGGAGGTTTTCTCTCCACTCGGTAGGATTTTCTGATACTTAGGCGAGTACAGGACTGCAGCTAAGCCCCCGAGTTGGAGGTTTGCTCTCCACTCGGTAGGATTTTCTGAAACTTAGGCGAGTACTGGACTGCAGCTAAGCCCCCGAGTGGGAGGTTTGCTCTCCACTCGGTAGGATTTTCTGAAACTTAGGCGAGTACAGGACTGCAGCTAAGCCCCCGAGTTGGAGGTTTGCTCTCCACTCGGTAGGATTTTCTAAAACTTAGGCGAGTACTGGACTGCAGCTAAGCCCCCGAGTGGGAGGATTGCTCTCTACTCGGTAGGATTTTCTGAAACTTAGGCGAGTACTGGACTGCCGCTAAGCCCCCGAGTGGGAGGTTTGCTCTCCACTCGGTAGGATTTTCTGAAACTTAGGCGAGTACTGGACTGCATCTAATCCCCGAGTGGGAGGTTTGCTCTCCACTCGGTAGGATTTTCTGAAACTTAGGCGAGTACTGGACTGCAGCTAAGCCCCCGAGTGGGAGGTTTGCTATCCACTCGGTTGGATTTTCTGAAACTTAGGCGAGTACTGGACTGCAGCTAAGCCCCCGAGTGGGAGGTTTGCTCTCCACTCGGTAGGATTTTCTGAAAATTAGGCGAGTACTGGACTGCAGCTAAGCCCCCGAGTGGGAGGTTTGCTCTTCACTCGGTAGGATTTTATGAAACTTAGGCGAGTACTGGACTGCAGCTAAGACCCTGAGTGGGAGGTTTGCTCTCCACTCGGTAGGATTTTATGAAACTTAGGCGATTACTGGACTGCAGCTAAGCCCCCGAGTGGGAGGTTTTCTCTCAACTCGGTAGGATTTTAAACACTTAGGCGAGTACAGGACTGCAGCTAAGCCCCTGAGTGGGAGGTTTGCTCTCCACTCGGTACGATTTTAAACACTTAGGGGAGTACTGGACTGCAGCTAAGCCCCCGAGTGGGAGGTTTGCTCTCCACTCGGTAGGATTTTCTGAAACTTAGGCGAGTACTGGACTGCAGCTAAGCCCCCGAGTGGGAGGATTGCTCTCCACTCGGTAGGATTTTCTGAAACTTAGGCGAGTATTGGACTGCAGCTAAGCCCCCGAGTGGGAGGTTTGCTCTTCACTCGGTAGGATTTTCTGAAACTTAGGCGAGTACTGGACTGTAGCTAAGCCCCTGAGTGGGAGGTTTGCTCTCCACTCGGTAGGATTTTATGAAACTTAGGCGAGTACTGGACTGCAGCTAAGCCCCCGAGTGGGAGGTTTTCTCTCAACTCGGTAGGATTTTAAACACTTAGGCGAGTACAGGACTGCAGCTAAGCCCCTGAGTGGGAGGTTTGCTCTCCACTCGGTAGGATTTTCTGAAACTTAGGCGAGAACTGGACTGCAGCTAAGTCCCCGAGTGGGAGGTTTGCTCTCCACTTGGTACGATTTTCTGAAACTTAGGCGAGTACTGGACTGCAGCTAAGCCCCCGAGTGGGAGGATTCCTCTCCACTCGGTAGGATTTTCTGAAACTTAGGCGAGTACTGGACTGCAGGTAAGCCCCCGAGTGGGAGGTTTGCTCTTCACTCAGTAGGATTTTCTGAAACTTAGGCGAGTACTAGACTGCAGCTAAGCCCCCGAGTGGGAGGTTTGCTCTCCACTCGGTAGGATTTTCTGAAACTTAGGCGAGTACAGGACTGCAGCTAAGCCCCCGAGTGGGAGGTTTGCTCTCCACTCGGTAGGATTTTAAACACTTTGTGGAGTACAGGACTGCAGCTAAGCCCCTGAGTGGGAGGTTGACTCTCCACTCGGTAGGATTTTCTGTAACTTAGGCGATTACTGGACTGCCGCTAAGCCCCCGAGTGGGAGGTTTTCTCTCCACTCGGTAGGATTTTAAACACTTAGGCGAGTACATGACTGCAGCTAAGCCCCCGAGTGGGAGGTTTGCTCTCCACTCGGTAGGATTTTCTGAAACATAGGCGAGTACTGGATTGCAGCTAAGCCCCCGAGTGGGAGGTTTGCTCCCCACTCGGTAGGATTTTCTGAAACTTAGGCGAGTACTGGACTGCAGCTAAGCCCCCGAGTGGGAGGTTTGCTCTCCACTCGGTAGGATTTTCTAAAACTTAGGCGAGTACTGGACTGCAGCTAAGCCCCCGAGTGGGAGGATTGCTCTCCACTCGGTAGGATTTTCTGAAACTTAGGTGAGTACTAGACTGCAGCTAAGCCCCCGAGTGGGAGGTTTGCTCTCCACTCGGTAGGATTTTCTGAAACTTAGGCGAGTACAGGACTGCAGCTAAGCCCCCGAGTGGGAGGTTTGCTCTCCACTCGGTAGGATTTTAAACACTTTGTGGAGTGTAGGACTGCAGCTAAGCCCCCGAGTGGGAGGTTTGCTCTCCACTCGGTAGGATTTTCTGAAACTTAGGCGAGTATGGACTGAAGCTAAGCCCCCGAGTGGGAGGTTTGCTATCCACTCGGTAGGATTTTAAACACTTAGGCGAGTACAGGACTGCAGCTAAGCCCCCGAGTGGGAGGTTTGCTCTCCACTCGGTAGGATTTTCTAAAACTTAGGCGAGTACTGGACTGCAGCTAAGCCCCCGAGTGGGAGGATTGCTCTCCACTCGGTAGGATTTTCTGAAACTTAGGTGAGTACTAGACTGCAGCTAAGCCCCCGAGTGGGAGGTTTGCTCTCCACTCGGTAGGATTTTCTGAAACTTAGGCGAGTACAGGACTGCAGCTAAGCCCCCGAGTGGGAGGTTTGCTCTCCACTCGGTAGGATTTTAAACACTTTGTGGAGTACAGGACTGCAGCTAAGCCCCTGAGTGGGAGGTTGACTCTCCACTCGGTAGGATTTTCTGTAACTTAGGCGATTACTGGACTGCCGCTAAGCCCCCGAGTGGGAGGTTTTCTCTCCACTCGGTAGGATTTTAAACACTTAGGCGAGTACATGACTGCAGCTAAGCCCCCGAGTGGGAGGTTTGCTCTCCACTCGGTAGGATTTTCTGAAACATAGGCGAGTACTGGATTGCAGCTAAGCCCCCGAGTGGGAGGTTTGCTCCCCACTCGGTAGGATTTTCTGAAACTTAGGCGAGTACTGGACTGCAGCTAAGCCCCCGAGTGGGAGGTTTGCTCTCCACTCGGTAGGATTTTCTAAAACTTAGGCGAGTACTGGACTGCAGCTAAGCCCCCGAGTGGGAGGATTGCTCTCCACTCGGTAGGATTTTCTGAAACTTAGGTGAGTACTAGACTGCAGCTAAGCCCCCGAGTGGGAGGTTTGCTCTCCACTCGGTAGGATTTTCTGAAACTTAGGCGAGTACAGGACTGCAGCTAAGCCCCCGAGTGGGAGGTTTGCTCTCCACTCGGTAGGATTTTAAACACTTTGTGGAGTGTAGGACTACAGCTAAGCCCCCGAGTGGGAGGTTTGCTCTCCACTCGGTAGGATTTTCTGAAACTTAGGCGAGTATGGACTGAAGCTAAGCCCCCGAGTGGGAGGTTTGCTATCCACTCGGTAGGATTTTAAACACTTAGGCGAGTACAGGACTGCAGCTAAGCCCCCGAGTGGGAGGTTTGCTATCCACTCGGTAGGATTTTAAACACTTAGGCGAGTACAGGACTGCAGCTAAGCCCCCGAGTGGGAGGTTTGCTCTCCACTCGGTAGGATTTTCTAAAACTTAGGCGAGTACTGGACTGCAGCTAAGCCCCCGAGTGGGAGGATTGCTCTCCACTCGGTAGGATTTTCTGAAACTTAGGTGAGTACTAGACTGCAGCTAAGCCCCCGAGTGGGAGGTTTGCTCTCCACTCGGTAGGATTTTCTGAAACTTAGGCGAGTACAGGACTGCAGCTAAGCCCCCGAGTGGGAGGTTTGCTCTCCACTCGGTAGGATTTTAAACACTTTGTGGAGTACAGGACTGCAGCTAAGCCCCTGAGTGGGAGGTTGACTCTCCACTCGGTAGGATTTTCTGTAACTTAGGCGATTACTGGACTGCCGCTAAGCCCCCGAGTGGGAGGTTTTCTCTCCACTCGGTAGGATTTTAAACACTTAGGCGAGTACATGACTGCAGCTAAGCCCCCGAGTGGGAGGTTTGCTCTCCACTCGGTAGGATTTTCTGAAACATAGGCGAGTACTGGATTGCAGCTAAGCCCCCGAGTGGGAGGTTTGCTCCCCACTCGGTAGGATTTTCTGAAACTTAGGCGAGTACTGGACTGCAGCTAAGCCCCCGAGTGGGAGGTTTGCTCTCCACTCGGTAGGATTTTCTAAAACTTAGGCGAGTACTGGACTGCAGCTAAGCCCCCGAGTGGGAGGATTGCTCTCCACTCGGTAGGATTTTCTGAAACTTAGGTGAGTACTAGACTGCAGCTAAGCCCCCGAGTGGGAGGTTTGCTCTCCACTCGGTAGGATTTTCTGAAACTTAGGCGAGTACAGGACTGCAGCTAAGCCCCCGAGTGGGAGGTTTGCTCTCCACTCGGTAGGATTTTAAACACTTTGTGGAGTGTAGGACTACAGCTAAGCCCCCGAGTGGGAGGTTTGCTCTCCACTCGGTAGGATTTTCTGAAACTTAGGCGAGTATGGACTGAAGCTAAGCCCCCGAGTGGGAGGTTTGCTATCCACTCGGTAGGATTTTAAACACTTAGGCGAGTACAGGACTGCAGCTAAGCCCCCGAGTGGGAGGTTTGCTCTCCACTCGGTAGGATTTTAAACACTTAGGCGAGTACTGGACTGCGGCTAAGCCCCCGAGCGGGAGGTTTGCTCTCCACTCGGTAGATTTTCTGAAACTTAGGCGAGTACTGTACTGCAGCTAAGCCCCTGAGTGGGATGTTTGCTCACCACTCGGTAGGATTTTCTGAAACTTAGGCGAGTACAAGACTGCAGCTAAGCCCCCGAGTTGGAGGTTTGCTCTCCACTCGGTAGGATTTTCTGAAAGTTAGGCGAGTACTGGACTGCAGCTAAGCCCCCGAGTGGGAGGTTTGCTCCCCACTCGGTAGGATTTTCTGAAACTTAGGCGAGTACTGGACTGCCGCTAAGCCCCCGAGTGGGAGGTTTGCTCTCCACTCGGTAGGATTTTCTAAAACTTAGGCGAGTACTGGACTGCAGCTAAGCCCCGAGTGGGAGGTTTGCTCTGCACTCGGTAGGATTTTCTGAAACTTAGGCGAGTACTCGACTGCAGCTAAGCCCGCGAGTGGGAGGATTGCTCTCCACTCGGTAGGATTTTCTGAAACTTAGGCGAGTACTGGACTGCAGCTAAGCCCCCGAGTGGGAGATTTGCTCTCCACTCGGTAGGATTTTCTGAAACTTAGGCGAGTACTGGACTGCCGCTAAGCCCCCGAGTGGGAGGTTTGCTCTCCACTCGGTAGGATTTTCTGAAACTTAGGCGAGTACAGGACTGCAGCTAAGCCCCCGAGTTGGAGGTTTGCTCTCCACTCGGTAGGATTTTCTGAAACTTAGGTGAGTACTGGACTGCAGCTAAGCCCCCGAGTGGGAGGTTTGCTCTCCACTCGGTAGGATTTTCTGAAACTTAGGCGAGTACAGGACTGCAGCTAAGCCCCCGAGTGGGAGGTTTGCTCTCCACTCGGTAGGATTTTCTAAAACTTAGGCGAGTACTGGACTGCAGCTAAGCCCCCGAGTGGGAGGATTGCTCTCTACTCGGTAGGATTTTCTGAAACTTAGGCGAGTACTGGACTGCCGCTAAGCCCCCGAGTGGGAGGTTTGCTCTCCACTCGGTAGGATTTTCTGAAACTTAGGCGAGTACTGGACTGCATCTAAGCCCCGAGTGGGAGGTTTGCTCTCCACTCGGTAGGATTTTCTGAAACTTAGGCGAGTACTGGACTGCAGCTAAGCCCCCGAGTGGGAGGTTTGCTATCCACTCGGTTGGATTTTCTGAAACTTAGGCGAGTACTGGACTGCAGCTAAGCCCCCGAGTGGGAGGTTTGCTCTCCACTCGGTAGGATTTTCTGAAAATTAGGCGAGTACTGGACTGCAGCTAAGCCCCCGAGTGGGAGGTTTGCTCTTCACTCGGTAGGATTTTATGAAACTTAGGCGAGTACTGGACTGCAGCTAAGACCCTGAGTGGGAGGTTTGCTCTCCACTCGGTAGGATTTTATGAAACTTAGGCGATTACTGGACTGCAGCTAAGCCCCCGAGTGGGAGGTTTGCTCTCCACTCGGTAGGATTTTAAACACTTAGGCGAGTACAGGACTGCAGCTAAGCCCCTGAGTGGGAGGTTTGCTCTCCACTCGGTACGATTTTAAACACTTAGGTGAGTACTGGACTGCAGCTAAGCCCCCGAGTGGGAGGTTTGCTCTCCACTCGGTAGAATTTTCTGAAACTTAGGCGAGTACTGGACTGCAGCTAAGCCCCCGAGTGGGAGGATTGCTCTCCACTCGGTAGGATTTTCTGAAACTTAGGTGAGTATTGGACTGCAGCTAAGCCCCCGAGTGGGAGGTTTGCTCTTCACTCGGTAGGATTTTCTGAAACTTAGGCGAGTACTGGACTGTAGCTAAGCCCCTGAGTGGGAGGTTTGCTCTCCACTCGGTAGGATTTTATGAAACTTAGGCGAGTACTGGACTGCAGCTAAGCCCCCGAGTGGGAGGTTTTCTCTCCACTCGGTAGGATTTTAAACACTTAGGCGAGTACAGGACTGTAGCTAAGCCCCTGAGTGGGAGGTTTGCTCTCCACTCGGTAGGATTTTCTGAAACTTAGGCGAGAACTGGACTGCAGCTAAGTCCCCGAGTGGGAGGTTTGCTCTCCACTTGGTACGATTTTCTGAAACTTAGGCGAGTACTGGACTGCAGCTAAGCCCCCGAGTGGGAGGATTCCTCTCCACTCGGTAGGATTTTCTGAAACTTAGGCGAGTACTGGACTGCAGGTAAGCCCCCGAGTGGGAGGTTTGCTCTTCACTCAGTAGGATTTTCTGAAACTTAGGCGAGTACTAGACTGCAGCTAAGCCCCCGAGTGGGAGGTTTGCTCTCCACTCGGTAGGATTTTCTGAAACTTAGGCGAGTACAGGACTGCAGCTAAGCCCCCGAGTGGGAGGTTTGCTCTCCACTCGGTAGGATTTTAAACACTTTGTGGAGTATAGGACTGCAGCTAAGCCCCTGAGTGGGAGGTTGACTCTCCACTCGGTAGGATTTTCTGTAACTTAGGCGATTACTGGACTGCCGCTAAGCCCCCGAGTGGGAGGTTTTCTCTCCACTCGGTAGGATTTTAAACACTTAGGCGAGTACATGACTGCAGCTAAGCCCCCGAGTGGGAGGTTTGCTCTCCACTCGGTAGGATTTTCTGAAACATAGGCGAGTACTGGATTGCAGCTAAGCCCCCGAGTGGGAGGTTTGCTCCCCACTCGGTAGGATTTTCTGAAACTTAGGCGAGTACTGGACTGCAGCTAAGCCCCCGAGTGGGAGGTTTGCTCTCCACTCGGTAGGATTTTCTAAAACTAAGGCGAGTACTGGACTGCAGCTAAGCCCCCGAGTGGGAGGATTGCTCTCCACTCGGTAGGATTTTCTGAAACTTAGGTGAGTACTAGACTGCAGCTAAGCCCCCGAGTGGGAGGTTTGCTCTCCACTCGGTAGGATTTTCTGAAACTTAGGCGAGTACAGGACTGCAGCTAAGCCCCCGAGTGGGAGGTTTGCTCTCCACTCGGTAGGATTTTAAACACTTTGTGGAGTGTAGGACTGCAGCTAAGCCCCCGAGTGGGAGGTTTGCTCTCCACTCGGTAGGATTTTCTGAAACTTAGGCGAGTATGGACTGAAGCTAAGCCCCCGAGTGGGAGGTTTGCTATCCACTCGGTAGGATTTTAAACACTTAGGCGAGTACAGGACTGCAGCTAAGCCCCCGAGTGGGAGGTTTGCTCTCCACTCTGTAGGATTTTAAACACTTAGGCGAGTACTGGACTGCGGCTAAGCCCCCGAGCGGGAGGTTTGCTCTCCACTCGGTAGATTTTCTGAAACTTAGGCGAGTACTGTACTGCAGCTAAGCCCCTGAGTGGGAGGTTTGCTCACCACTCGGTAGGATTTTCTGAAACTTAGGCGAGTACAAGACTGCAACTAAGCCCCCGAGTTGGAGGTTTGCTCTCCACTCGGTAGGATTTTCTGAAAGTTAGGCGAGTACTGGACTGCAGCTAAGCCCCCGAGTGGGAGGTTTGCTCCCCACTCGGTAGGATTTTCTGAAACTTAGGCGAGTACTGGACTGCCGCTAAGCCCCCGAGTGGGAGGTTTGCTCTCCACTCGGTAGGATTTTCTGAAACTTAGGCGAGTACTCGACTGCAGCTAAGCCCGCGAGTGGGAGGATTGCTCTCCACTCGGTAGGATTTTCTGAAACTTAGGCGAGTACTGGACTGCAGCTAAGCCCCCGAGTGGGAGATTTGCTCTCCACTCGGTAGGATTTTCTGAAACTTAGGCGAGTACTGGACTGCCGCTAAGCCCCCGAGTGGGAGGTTTGCTCTCCACTCGGTAGGATTTTCTGAAACTTAGGCGAGTACAGGACTGCAGCTAAGCCCCCGAGTTGGAGGTTTGCTCTCCACTCGGTAGGATTTTCTGAAACTTAGGTGAGTACTGGACTGCAGCTAAGCCCCCGAGCGGGAGGTTTGCTCTCCACTCGGTAGATTTTCTGAAACTTAGGCGAGTACAGGACTGCAGCTAAGCCCCTGAGTGGGAGGTTTGCTCACCACTCGGTAGGATTTTCTGAAACTTAGGCGAGTACAAGACTGCAGCTAAGCCCCCGAGTTGGAGGTTTGCTCTCCACTCGGTAGGATTTTCTGAAAGTTAGGCGAGTACTGGACTGCAGCTAAGCCCCCGAGTGGGAGGTTTGCTCCCCACTCGGTAGGATTTTCTGAAACTTAGGCGAGTACTGGACTGCCGCTAAGCCCCCGAGTGGGAGGTTTGCTCTCCACTCGGTAGGATTTTCTGAAACTTAGGCGAGTACTGGACTGCAGCTAAGCCCCGAGTGGGAGGTTTGCTCTGCACTCGGTAGGATTTTCTGAAACTTAGGCGAGTACTCGACTGCAGCTAAGCCCGCGAGTGGGAGGATTGCTCTCCACTCGGTAGGATTTTCTGAAACTTAGGCGAGTACTGGACTGCAGCTAAGCCCCCGAGTGGGAGGTTTGCTCTCCACTCGGTAGGATTTTCTGAAACTTAGGCGAGTACTGGACTGCCGCTAAGCCCCCGAGTGGGAGGTTTGCTCTCCACTCGGTAGGATTTTCTGAAACTTAGGCGAGTACAGGACTGCAGCTAAGCCCCCGAGTTGGAGGTTTGCTCTCCACTTGGTAGGATTTTCTGAAACTTAGGTGAGTACTGGACTGCAGCTAAGCCCCCGAGTGGGAGGTTTGCTCTCCACTCGGTAGGATTTTCTGAAACTTAGGCGAGTACAGGACTGCAGCTAAGCCCCCGAGTGGGAGGTTTGCTCTCCACTTGGTAGGATTTTCTAAAACTTAGGCGAGTACTGGACTGCAGCTAAGCCCCCGAGTGGGAGGATTGCTCTCTACTCGGTAGGATTTTCTGAAACTTAGGCGAGTACTGGACTGCCGCTAAGCCCCCGAGTGGGAGGTTTGCTCTCCACTCGGTAGGATTTTCTGAAACTTAGGCGAGTACTGGACTGCATCTAAGCCCCGAGTGGGAGGTTTGCTCTCCACTCGGTAGGATTTTCTGAAACTTAGGCGAGTACTGGACTGCAGCTAAGCCCCCGAGTGGGAGGTTTGCTATCCACTCGGTTGGATTTTCTGAAACTTAGGCGAGTACTGGACTGCAGCTAAGCCCCCGAGTGGGAGGTTTGCTCTCCACTCGGTAGGATTTTCTGAAAATTAGGCGAGTACTGGACTGCAGCTAAGCCCCCGAGTGGGAGGTTTGCTCTTCACTCGGTAGGATTTTATGAAACTTAGGCGAGTACTGGACTGCAGCTAAGACCCTGAGTGGGAGGTTTGCTCTCCACTCGGTAGGATTTTATGAAACTTAGGCGATTACTGGACTGCAGCTAAGCCCCCGAGTGGGAGGTTTGCTCTCCACTCGGTAGGATTTTAAACACTTAGGCGAGTACAGGACTGCAGCTAAGCCCCTGAGTGGGAGGTTTGCTCTCCACTCGGTACGATTTTAAACACTTAGGTGAGTACTGGACTGCAGCTAAGCCCCCGAGTGGGAGGTTTGCTCTCCACTCGGTAGAATTTTCTGAAACTTAGGCGAGTACTGGACTGCAGCTAAGCCCCCGAGTGGGAGGATTGCTCTCCACTCGGTAGGATTTTCTGAAACTTAGGTGAGTACTGGACTGTAGCTAAGCCCCCGAGTGGGAGGTTTGCTCTTCACTCGGTAGGATTTTATGAAACTTAGGCGAGTACTGGACTGTAGCTAAGCCCCTGAATGGGAGGTTTGCTCTCCACTCGGTAGGATTTTAAACACTTAGGCGAGTACAGGACTGCAGCTAAGCCCCTGAGTGGGAGGTTTGCTCTCCACTCGGTAGGATTTTCTGAAACTTAGGCGAGAACTGGACTGCAGCTAAGTCCCCGAGTGGGAGGTTTGCTCTCCACTTGGTACGATTTTCTGAAACTTAGGCGAGTACTGGACTGCAGCTAAGCCCCCGAGTGGGAGGATTCCTCTCCACTCGGTAGGATTTTCTGAAACTTAGGCGAGTACTGGACTGCAGGTAAGCCCCCGAGTGGGAGGTTTGCTCTTCACTCAGTAGGATTTTCTGAAACTTAGGCGAGTACTAGACTGCAGCTAAGCCCCCGAGTGGGAGGTTTGCTCTCCACTCGGTAGGATTTTCTGAAACTTAGGCGAGTACAGGACTGCAGCTAAGCCCCCGAGTGGGAGGTTTGCTCTCCACTCGGTAGGATTTTAAACACTTTGTGGAGTATAGGACTGCAGCTAAGCCCCTGAGTGGGAGGTTGACTCTCCACTCGGTAGGATTTTCTGTAACTTAGGCGATTACTGGACTGCCGCTAAGCCCCCGAGTGGGAGGTTTTCTCTCCACTCGGTAGGATTTTAAACACTTAGGCGAGTACATGACTGCAGCTAAGCCCCCGAGTGGGAGGTTTGCTCTCCACTCGGTAGGATTTTCTGAAACATAGGCGAGTACTGGATTGCAGCTAAGCCCCCGAGTGGGAGGTTTGCTCCCCACTCGGTAGGATTTTCTGAAACTTAGGCGAGTACTGGACTGCAGCTAAGCCCCCGAGTGGGAGGTTTGCTCTCCACTCGGTAGGATCTTCTAAAACTTAGGCGAGTACTGGACTGCAGCTAAGCCCCCGAGTGGGAGGATTGCTCTCCACTCGGTAGGATTTTCTGAAACTTAGGTGAGTACTAGACTGCAGCTAAGCCCCCGAGTGGGAGGTTTGCTCTCCACTCGGTAGGATTTTCTGAAACTTAGGCGAGTACAGGACTGCAGCTAAGCCCCCGAGTGGGAGGTTTGCTCTCCACTCGGTAGGATTTTAAACACTTTGTGGAGTGTAGGACTGCAGCTAAGCCCCCGAGTGGGAGGTTTGCTCTCCACTCGGTAGGATTTTCTGAAACTTAGGCGAGTATGGACTGAAGCTAAGCCCCCGAGTGGGAGGTTTGCTATCCACTCGGTAGGATTTTAAACACTTAGGCGAGTACAGGACTGCAGCTAAGCCCCCGAGTGGGAGGTTTGCTCTCCACTCGGTAGGATTTTAAACACTTAGGCGAGTACTGGACTGCGGCTAAGCCCCCGAGCGGGAGGTTTGCTCTCCACTCGGTAGATTTTCTGAAACTTAGGCGAGTACTGTACTGCAGCTAAGCCCCTGAGTGGGAGGTTTGCTCTCCACTCGGTAGGATTTTAAACACTTAGGCGAGTACTGGACTGCGGCTAAGCCCCCGAGCGGGAGGTTTGCTCTCCACTCGGTAGATTTTCTGAAACTTAGGCGAGTACTGTACTGCAGCTAAGCCCCTGAGTGGGAGGTTTGCTCACCACTCGGTAGGATTTTCTGAAACTTAGGCGAGTACAAGACTGCAGCTAAGCCCCCGAGTTGGAGGTTTGCTCTCCACTCGGTAGGATTTTCTGAAAGTTAGGCGAGTACTGGACTGCAGCTAAGCCCCCGAGTGGGAGGTTTGCTCCCCACTCGGTAGGATTTTCTGAAACTTAGGCGAGTACTGGACTGCCGCTAAGCCCCCGAGTGGGAGGTTTGCTCTCCACTCGGTAGGATTTTCTGAAACTTAGGCGAGTACTGGACTGCAGCTAAGCCCCGAGTGGGAGGTTTGCTCTGCACTCGGTAGGATTTTCTGAAACTTAGGCGAGTACTCGACTGCAGCTAAGCCCGCGAGTGGGAGGATTGCTCTCCACTCAGTAGGATTTTCTGAAACTTAGGCGAGTACTGGACTGCAGCTAAGCCCCCGAGTGGGAGATTTGCTCTCCACTCGGTAGGATTTTCTGAAACTTAGGCGAGTACTGGACTGCCGCTAAGCCCCCGAGTGGGAGGTTTGCTCTCCACTCGGTAGGATTTTCTGAAACTTAGGCGAGTACAGGACTGCAGCTAAGCCCCCGAGTTGGAGGTTTGCTCTCCACTCGGTAGGATTTTCTGAAACTTAGGTGAGTACTGGACTGCAGCTAAGCCCCCGAGTGGGAGGTTTGCTCTCCACTCGGTAGGATTTTCTGAAACTTAGGCGAGTACAATACTGCAGCTAAGCCCCCGAGTGGGAGGTTTGCTCTCCACTCGGTAGGATTTTCTAAAACTTAGGCGAGTACTGGACTGCAGCTAAGCCCCCGAGTGGGAGGATTGCTCTCTACTCGGTAGGATTTTCTGAAACTTAGGCGAGTACTGGACTGCCGCTAAGCCCCCGAGTGGGAGGTTTGCTCTCCACTCGGTAGGATTTTCTGAAACTTAGGCGAGTACTGGACTGCATCTAAGCCCCGAGTGGGAGGTTTGCTCTCCACTCGGTAGGATTTTCTGAAACTTAGGCGAGTACTGGACTGCAGCTAAGCCCCCGAGTGGGAGGTTTGCTATCCACTCGGTTGGATTTTCTGAAACTTAGGCGAGTACTGGACTGCAGCTAAGCCCCCGAGTGGGAGGTTTGCTCTCCACTCGGTAGGATTTTCTGAAACTTAGGCGAGTATGGACTGAAGCTAAGCCCCCGAGTGGGAGGTTTGCTATCCACTCGGTAGGATTTTAAACACTTAGGCGAGTACAGGACTGCAGCTAAGCCCCCGAGTGGGAGGTTTGCTCTCCACTCGGTAGGATTTTAAACACTTAGGCGAGTACTGGACTGCGGCTAAGCCCCCGAGCGGGAGGTTTGCTCTCCACTCGGTAGATTTTCTGAAACTTAGGCGAGTACTGTACTGCAGCTAAGCCCCTGAGTGGGAGGTTTGCTCACCACTCGGTAGGATTTTCTGAAACTTAGGCGAGTACAAGACTGCAGCTAAGCCCCCGAGTTGGAGGTTTGCTCTCCACTCGGTAGGATTTTCTGAAAGTTAGGCGAGTACTGGACTGCAGCTAAGCCCCCGAGTGGGAGGTTTGCTCCCCACTCGGTAGGATTTTCTGAAACTTAGGCGAGTACTGGACTGCCGCTAAGCCCCCGAGTGGGAGGTTTGCTCTCCACTCGGTAGGATTTTCTGAAACTTAGGCGAGTACTGGACTGCAGCTAAGCCCCGAGTGGGAGGTTTGCTCTGCACTCGGTAGGATTTTCTGAAACTTAGGCGTGTACTCGACTGCAGCTAAGCCCGCGAGTGGGAGGATTGCTCTCCACTCGGTAGGATTTTCTGAAACTTAGGCGAGTACTGGACTGCAGCTAAGCCCCCGAGTGGGAGGTTTGCTCTCCACTCGGTAGGATTTTCTGAAACTTAGGCGAGTACTGGACTGCCGCTAAGCCCCCGAGTGGGAGGTTTGCTCTCCACTCGGTAGGATTTTCTGAAACTTAGGCGAGTACAGGACTGCAGCTAAGCCCCCGAGTTGGAGGTTTGCTCTCCACTCGGTAGGATTTTCTGAAACTTAGGTGAGTACTGGACTGCAGCTAAGCCCCCGAGTGGGAGGTTTGCTCTCCACTCGGTAGGATTTTCTGAAACTTAGGCGAGTACAGGACTGCAGCTAAGCCCCCGAGTGGGAGGTTTGCTCTCCACTCGGTAGGATTTTCTAAAACTTAGGCGAGTACTGGACTGCAGCTAAGCCCCCGAGTGGGAGGATTGCTCTCTACTCGGTAGGATTTTCTGAAACTTAGGCGAGTACTGGACTGCCGCTAAGCCCCCGAGTGGGAGGTTTGCTCTCCACTCGGTAGGATTTTCTGAAACTTAGGCGAGTACTGGACTGCATCTAAGCCCCGAGTGGGAGGTTTGCTCTCCACTCGGTAGGATTTTCTGAAACTTAGGCGAGTACTGGACTGCAGCTAAGCCCCCGAGTGGGAGGTTTGCTATCCACTCGGTTGGATTTTCTGAAACTTAGGCGAGTACTGGACTGCAGCTAAGCCCCCGAGTGGGAGGTTTGCTCTCCACTCGGTAGGATTTTCTGAAAATTAGGCGAGTACTGGACTGCAGCTAAGCCCCCGAGTGGGAGGTTTGCTCTTCACTCGGTAGGATTTTATGAAACTTAGGCGAGTACTGGACTGCAGCTAAGACCCTGAGTGGGAGGTTTGCTCTCCACTCGGTAGGATTTTATGAAACTTAGGCGATTACTGGACTGCAGCTAAGCCCCCGAGTGGGAGGTTTGCTCTCCACTCGGTAGGATTTTAAACACTTAGGCGAGTACAGGACTGCAGCTAAGCCCCTGAGTGGGAGGTTTGCTCTCCACTCGGTACGATTTTAAACACTTAGGTGAGTACTGGACTGCAGCTAAGCCCCCGAGTGGGAGATTTGCTCTCCACTCGGTAGAATTTTCTGAAACTTAGGCGAGTACTGGACTGCAGCTAAGCCCCCGAGTGGGAGGATTGCTCTCCACTCGGTAGGATTTTCTGAAAATTAGGTGAGTATTAGACTGCAGCTAAGCCCCCGAGTGGGAGGTTTGCTCTTCACTCGGTAGGATTTTCTGAAACTTAGGCGAGTACTGGACTGTAGCTAAGCCCCTGAGTGGGAGGTTTGCTCTCCACTCGGTAGGATTTTATGAAACTTAGGCGAGTACTGGACTGCAGCTAAGCCCCCGAGTGGGAGGTTTTCTCTCCACTCGGTAGGATTTTAAACACTTAGGCGAGTACAGGACTGCAGCTAAGCCCCTGAGTGGGAGGTTTGCTCTCCACTCGGTAGGATTTTCTGAAACTTAGGCGAGAACTGGACTGCAGCTAAGTCCCCGAGTGGGAGGTTTGCTCTCCACTTGGTACGATTTTCTGAAACTTAGGCGAGTACTGGACTGCAGCTAAGCCCCCGAGTGGGAGGATTCCTCTCCACTCGGTAGGATTTTCTGAAACTTAGGCGAGTACTGGACTGCAGGTAAGCCCCCGAGTGGGAGGTTTGCTCTTCACTCAGTAGGATTTTCTGAAACTTAGGCGAGTACTAGACTGCAGCTAAGCCCCCGAGTGGGAGGTTTGCTCTCCACTCGGTAGGATTTTCTGAAACTTAGGCGAGTACAGGACTGCAGCTAAGCCCCCGAGTGGGAGGTTTGCTCTCCACTCGGTAGGATTTTAAACACTTTCTGGAGTATAGGACTGCAGCTAAGCCCCTGAGTGGGAGGTTGACTCTCCACTCGGTAGGATTTTCTGTAACTTAGGCGATTACTGGACTGCCGCTAAGCCCCCGAGTGGGAGGTTTTCTCTCCACTCGGTAGGATTTTAAACACTTAGGCGAGTACATGACTGCAGCTAAGCCCCCGAGTGGGAGGTTTGCTCTCCACTCGGTAGGATTTTCTGAAACATAGGCGAGTACTGGATTGCAGCTAAGCCCCCGAGTGGGAGGTTTGCTCCCCACTCGGTAGGATTTTCTGAAACTTAGGCGAGTACTGGACTGCAGCTAAGCCCCCGAGTGGGAGGTTTGCTCTCCACTCGGTAGGATTTTCTAAAACTTAGGCGAGTACTGGACTGCAGCTAAGCCCCCGAGTGGGAGGATTGCTCTCCACTCGGTAGGATTTTCTGAAACTTAGGTGAGTACTAGACTGCAGCTAAGCCCCCGAGTGGGAGGTTTGCTCTCCACTCGGTAGGATTTTCTGAAACTTAGGCGAGTACAGGACTGCAGCTGAGCCCCCGAGTGGGAGGTTTGCTCTCCACTCGGTAGGATTTTAAACACTTTGTGGAGTGTAGGACTGCAGCTAAGCCCCCGAGTGGGAGGTTTGCTCTCCACTCGGTAGGATTTTCTGAAACTTAGGCGAGTATGCACTGAAGCTAAGCCCCCGAGTGGGAGGTTTGCTATCCACTCGGTAGGATTTTAAACACTTAGGCGAGTACAGGACTGCCGCTAAGCCCCTGAGTGGGAGGTTTGCTCTCCACTCGGTAGGATTTTAAACACTTAGGCGAGTACTGGACTGCGGCTAAGCCCCCGAGCGGGAGGTTTGCTCTCCACTCGGTAGATTTTCTGAAACTTAGGCGAGTACTGTACTGCAGCTAAGCCCCTGAGTGGGAGGTTTGCTCACCACTCGGTAGGATTTTCTGAAACTTAGGCGAGTACAAGACTGCAGCTAAGCCCCCGAGTTGGAGGTTTGCTCTCCACTCGGTAGGATTTTCTGAAAGTTAGGCGAGTACTGGACTGCAGCTAAGCCCCCGAGTGGGAGGTTTGCTCCCCACTCGGTAGGATTTTCTGAAACTTAGGCGAGTACTAGACTGCCGCTAAGCCCCCGAGTGGGAGGTTTGCTCTCCACTCGGTAGGATTTTCTGAAACTTAGGCGAGTACTCGACTGCAGCTAAGCCCGCGAGTGGGAGGATTGCTCTCCACTCGGTAGGATTTTCTGAAACTTAGGCGAGTACTGGACTGCAGCTAAGCCCCCGAGTGGGAGATTTGCTCTCCACTCGGTAGGATTTTCTGAAACTTAGGCGAGTACTGGACTGCCGCTAAGCCCCCGAGTGGGAGGTTTGCTCTCCACTCGGTAGGATTTTCTGAAACTTAGGCGAGTACTGGACTGCAGCTAAGCCCCCGAGTTGGAGGTTTGCTCTCCACTCGGTAGGATTTTCTGAAACTTAGGCGAGTACTGGACTGCAGCTAAGCCCCCGAGTGGGAGGTTTGCTCCCCACTCGGTAGGATTTTCTTAAACTTAGGCGAGTACTGGACTGCCTCTAAGCCCCCGAGTGGGAGGTTTGCTCTCCACTTGGTAGGATTTTCTAAAACTTAGGCGAGTACTGGACTGCAGCTAAGCCCCCGAGTGGGAGGATTGCTCTCCACTCGGTAGGATTTTCTGAAACTTAGGTGAGTACTAGACTGCAGCTAAGCCCCCGAGTGGGAGGTTTGCTCTCCACTCGGTAGGATTTTCTGAAACATAGGCGAGTACAGGACTGCAGCTAAGCCCCCGAGTGGGAGGTTTGCTCTCCACTCGGTAGGATTTTAAACACTTTGTGGAGTGTAGGACTGCAGCTAAGCCCCCGAGTGGGAGGTTTGCTCTCCACTCGGTAGGATTTTCTGAAACTTAGGCGAGTATGGACTGAAGCTAAGCCCCCGAGTGGGAGGTTTGCTATCCACTCGGTAGGATTTTAAACACTTAGGCGAGTACAGGACTGCAGCTAAGCCCCCGAGTGGGAGGTTTGCTCTGCACTCGGTAGGATTTTAAACACTTAGGCGAGTACTGGACTGCGGCTAAGCCCCCGAGCGGGAGGTTTGCTCTCCACTCGGTAGATTTTCTGAAACTTAGGCGAGTACTGTACTGCAGCTAAGCCCCTGAGTGGGAGGTTTGCTCACCACTCGGTAGGATTTTCTGAAACTTAGGCGAGTACAAGACTGCAGCTAAGCCCCCGAGTTGGAGGTTTGCTCTCCACTCGGTAGGATTTTCTGAAAGTTAGGCGAGTACTGGACTGCAGCTAAGCCCCCGAGTGGGAGGTTTGCTCCCCACTCGGTAGGATTTTCTGAAACTTAGGCGAGTACTAGACTGCCGCTAAGCCCCCGAGTGGGAGGTTTGCTCTCCACTCGGTAGGATTTTCTGAAACTTAGGCGAGTACTCGACTGCAGCTAAGCCCGCGAGTGGGAGGATTGCTCTCCACTCGGTAGGATTTTCTGAAACTTAGGCGAGTACTGGACTGCAGCTAAGCCCCCGAGTGGGAGATTTGCTCTCCACTCGGTAGGATTTTCTGAAACTTAGGCGAGTACTGGACTGCCGCTAAGCCCCCGAGTGGGAGGTTTGCTCTCCACTCGGTAGGATTTTCTGAAACTTAGGCGAGTACAGGACTGCAGCTAAGCCCCCGAGTTGGAGGTTTGCTCTCCACTCGGTAGGATTTTCTGAAACTTAGGCGAGTACTGGACTGCAGCTAAGCCCCCGAGTGGGAGGTTTGCTCCCCACTCGGTAGGATTTTCTTAAACTTAGGCGAGTACTGGACTGCCTCTAAGCCCCCGAGTGGGAGGTTTGCTCTCCACTTGGTAGGATTTTCTAAAACTTAGGCGAGTACTGGACTGCAGCTAAGCCCCCGAGTGGGAGGATTGCTCTCCACTCGGTAGGATTTTCTGAAACTTAGGTGAGTACTAGACTGCAGCTAAGCCCCCGAGTGGGAGGTTTGCTCTCCACTCGGTAGGATTTTCTGAAACATAGGCGAGTACAGGACTGCAGCTAAGCCCCCGAGTGGGAGGTTTGCTCTCCACTCGGTAGGATTTTAAACACTTTGTGGAGTGTAGGACTGCAGCTAAGCCCCCGAGTGGGAGGTTTGCTCTCCACTCGGTAGGATTTTCTGAAACTTAGGCGAGTATGGACTGAAGCTAAGCCCCCGAGTGGGAGGTTTGCTATCCACTCGGTAGGATTTTAAACACTTAGGCGAGTACAGGACTGCAGCTAAGCCCCCGAGTGGGAGGTTTGCTCTGCACTCGGTAGGATTTTAAACACTTAGGCGAGTACTGGACTGCGGCTAAGCCCCCGAGCGGGAGGTTTGCTCTCCACTCGGTAGATTTTCTGAAACTTAGGCGAGTACTGTACTGCAGCTAAGCCCCTGAGTGGGAGGTTTGCTCACCACTCGGTAGGATTTTCTGAAACTTAGGCGAGTACAAGACTGCAGCTAAGCCCCCGAGTTGGAGGTTTGCTCTCCACTCGGTAGGATTTTCTGAAAGTTAGGCGAGTACTGGACTACAGCTAAGCCCCCGAGTGGGAGGTTTGCTCCCCACTCGGTAGGATTTTCTGAAACTTAGGCGAGTACTAGACTGCCGCTAAGCCCCCGAGTGGGAGGTTTGCTCTCCACTCGGTAGGATTTTCTGAAACTTAGGCGAGTACTGGACTGCAGCTAAGCCCCGAGTGGGAGGTTTGCTCTGCACTCGGTAGGATTTTATGAAACTTAGGCGAGTACTCGACTGCAGCTAAGCCCGCGAGTGGGAGGATTGCTCTCCACTCGGTAGGATTTTCTGAAACTTAGGCGAGTACTGGACTGCAGCTAAGCCCCCGAGTGGGAGATTTGCTCTCCACTCGGTAGGATTTTCTGAAACTTAGGCGAGTACTGGACTGCCGCTAAGCCCCCGAGTGGGAGGTTTGCTCTCCACTCGGTAGGATTTTCTGAAACTTAGGCGAGTACAGGACTGCAGCTAAGCCCCCGAGTTGGAGGTTTGCTCTCCACTCGGTAGGATTTTCTGAAACTTAGGCGAGTATGGACTGAAGCTAAGCCCCCGAGTGGGAGGTTTGCTATCCACTCGGTAGGATTTTAAACACTTAGGCGAGTACAGGACTGCAGCTAAGCCCCCGAGTGGGAGGTTTGCTCTGCACTCGGTAGGATTTTAAACACTTAGGCGAGTACTGGACTGCGGCTAAGCCCCCGAGCGGGAGGTTTGCTCTCCACTCGGTAGATTTTCTGAAACTTAGGCGAGTACTGTACTGCAGCTAAGCCCCTGAGTGGGAGGTTTGCTCACCACTCGGTAGGATTTTCTGAAACTTAGGCGAGTACAAGACTGCAGCTAAGCCCCCGAGTTGGAGGTTTGCTCTCCACTCGGTAGGATTTTCTGAAAGTTAGGCGAGTACTGGACTACAGCTAAGCCCCCGAGTGGGAGGTTTGCTCCCCACTCGGTAGGATTTTCTGAAACTTAGGCGAGTACTAGACTGCCGCTAAGCCCCCGAGTGGGAGGTTTGCTCTCCACTCGGTAGGATTTTCTGAAACTTAGGCGAGTACTGGACTGCAGCTAAGCCCCGAGTGGGAGGTTTGCTCTGCACTCGGTAGGATTTTATGAAACTTAGGCGAGTACTCGACTGCAGCTAAGCCCGCGAGTGGGAGGATTGCTCTCCACTCGGTAGGATTTTCTGAAACTTAGGCGAGTACTGGACTGCAGCTAAGCCCCCGAGTGGGAGATTTGCTCTCCACTCGGTAGGATTTTCTGAAACTTAGGCGAGTACTGGACTGCCGCTAAGCCCCCGAGTGGGAGGTTTGCTCTCCACTCGGTAGGATTTTCTGAAACTTAGGCGAGTACAGGACTGCAGCTAAGCCCCCGAGTTGGAGGTTTGCTCTCCACTCGGTAGGATTTTCTGAAACTTAGGCGAGTACTGGACTGCAGCTAAGCCCCCGAGTGGGAGGTTTGCTCCCCACTCGGTAGGATTTTCTGAAACTTAGGCGAGTACTGGACTGCCTCTAAGCCCCCGAGTGGGAGGTTTGCTCTCCACTTGGTAGGATTTTCTAAAACTTAGGCGAGTATTGGACTGCAGCTAAGCCCCCGAGTGGGAGGATTGCTCTCCACTCGGTAGGATTTTCTGAAACTTAGGTGAGTACTAGACTGCAGCTAAGCCCCCGAGTGGGAGGTTTGCTCTCCACTCGGTAGGATTTTCTGAAACATAGGCGAGTACAGGACTGCAGCTAAGCCCCCGAGTGGGAGGTTTGCTCTCCACTCGGTAGGATTTTAAACACTTTGTGGAGTGTAGGACTGCAGCTAAGCCCCCGAGTGGGAGGTTTGCTCTCCACTCGGTAGGATTTTCTGAAACTTAGGCGAGTATGGACTGAAGCTAAGCCCCCGAGTGGGAGGTTTGCTATCCACTCGGTAGGATTTTAAACACTTAGGCGAGTACAGGACTGCAGCTAAGCCCCCGAGTGGGAGGTTTGCTCTCCACTCGGTAGGATTTTAAACACTTCGGCGAGTACTGGACTGCGGCTAAGCCCCTGAGCGGGAGGTTTGCTCTCCACTCGGTAGATTTTCTGAAACTTAGGCGAGTACTGTACTGCAGCTAAGCCCCTGAGTGGGAGGTTTGCTCACCACTCGGTAGGATTTTCTGAAACTTAGGCGAGTACAAGACTACAGCTAAGCCCCCGAGTTGGAGGTTTGCTCTCCACTCGGTAGGATTTTCTGCAAGTTAGGCGAGTACTGGACTGCAGCTAAGCCCCCGAGTGGGAGGTTTGCTCCCCACTCGGTAGGATTTTCTGAAACTTAGGCGAGTACAGGACTGCAGCTAAGCCCCCGAGTTGGAGGTTTGCTCTCCACTCGGTAGGATTTTCTGAAACTTAGGCGAGTACTGGACTGCAGCTAAGCCCCCGAGTGGGAGGTTTGCTCCCCACTCGGTAGGATTTTCTGAAACTTAGGCGAGTACTGGACTGCCGCTAAGCCCCCGAGTGGGAGGTTTGCTCTCCACTCGGTAGGATTTTCTGAAACTTAGGCGAGTACTGGACTGCAGCTAAGCCCCCGAGTGGGAGGATTGCTCTCCACTCGGTAGGATTTTCTGAAACTTAGGTGAGTACTAGACTGCAACTAAGCCCCCGAGTGGGAGGTTTGCTCTCCACTCGGAAGGATTTTCTGAAACTTAGGCGAGTACAGGACTGCAGCTAAGCCCCCGAGTGGGAGGTTTGCTCTCCACTCGGTAGGATTTTATGAAACTTAGGCGAGTACTGGACTGCAGCTAAGCCCCCGAGTGGGAGGTTTTCTCTCCACTCGGTAGGATTTTAAACACTTAGGCGAGTACAGGACTGCAGCTAAGCCCCTGAGTGGGAGGTTTGCTCTCCACTCAGTAGGATTTTCTGAAACTTAGGCGAGAACTGGACTGCAGCTATGTCCACGAGTGGGAGGTTTGCTCTCCACTTGGTACGATTTTCTGAAACTTAGGCGAGTACTGGACTGCAGCTAAGCCCCCGAGTGGGAGGATTCCTCTCCACTCGGTAGGATTTTCCGAAACTTAGGCGAGCACTGGACTGCAGGTAAGCCCCCGAGTGGGAGGTTTGCTCTTCACTCAGTAGGATTTTCTGAAACTTAGGCAAGTACTAGACTGCAGGTAAGCCCCCGAGTGGGAGGTTTGCTCTCCACTCGGTAGGATTTTCTGAAACTTAGGCGAGTACAGGACTGCAGCTAAGCCCCCGAGTGGGAGGTTTTCTCTCCACTCGGTAGGATTTTAAACACTTTGTGGAGTATAGGACTGCAGCTAAGCCCCTGAGTGGGAGGTTGACTCTCCACTCGGTAGGATTTTCTGTAACTTAGGCGAGTACTGGACTGCAGCTAAGCCCCCGAGTGGGAGGTTTTCCCTCCACTCGGTAGGATTTTAAACACTTAGGCGAGTACATGACTGCAGCTAAGCCCCCGAGTTGGAGGATTGCTCTCCACTCGGTAGGATTTTCTATAACTTAGGCGAGTATTGGACTGCAGCTAAGCCCCCGAGTGGGAGGTTTGCTCTTCACTCGGTAGGATTTTCTGAAACTTAGGCGAGTACTGGACTGTAGCTAAGCCCCTGAGTGGGAGGTTTGCTCTCCACTCAGTAGGATTTTATGAAACTTAGGCGAGTATTGGACTGCAGCTAAGCCCCCGAGTGGGAGGTTTTCTCTCCACTCGGTAGGATTTTAAACACTTAGGCGAGTATAGGACTGCAGCTAAGCCCCTGAGTGGGAGGTTTGCTCTCCACTCGGTAGGATTTTCTGAAACCTAGGCGAGAACTCGACTGCAGCTAAGTCCCCGAGTGGGAGGTTTGCTCTCCACTTGGTACGATTTTCTGAAACTTAGGCGAGTACTGGACTGCAGCTAAGCCCCCGAGTGGGAGGATTCCTCTCCACTCGGTAGGATTTTCTGAAACTTAGGCGAGTACTGGACTGCAGGTAAGCCCCCGAGTGGGAGGTTTGCTCTTCACTCAGTAGGATTTTCTGAAACTTAGGCGAGTACTAGACTGCAGGTAAGCCCCCGAGTGGGAGGTTTGCTCTCCACTCGGTAGGATTTTCTGAAACTTAGGCGAGTACAGGACTGCAGCTAAGCCCCCGAGTGGGAGGTTTGCTCTCCACTCGGTAGGATTTTAAACACTTTGTGGAGTATAGGACTGCAGCTAAGCCCCCGAGTGTGAGGTTTGCTCTCCACTCGGTAGGATTTTTTGAAACTTAGGCGAGTATGGACTGCAGCTAAGCCCCCGAGTGGGAGGTTTGCTATCCACTCGGTAGGATTTTAAACACTTAGGCGAGTACAGGACTGCAGCTAAGCCCCCGAGTGGGAGGTTTGCTCTCCACTCAGTAGGATTTTAAACACTTAGGCGAGTACAGGACTACAGCTAAGCCCCTGAGTTGGAGGTTTGCTCTCCACTCGGTAGGATTTTCTGAAACTTAGGCGAGTACTGTACTGCAGCTAAGCCCCTGAGTGGGAGGTTTGCTCACCACTCGGTAGGATTTTCTGAAACTTAGGCGAGTACAAGACTGCAGCTAAGCCCCCAAGTTGGAGGTTTGCTCTCCACTCGGTAGGATTTTCTGAAAGTTAGGCGAGTACTGGACTGCAGCTAAGCCCCCGAGTGGGAGGTTTGCTCCCCACTCGGTAGGATTTTCTGAAACTTAGGCGAGTACTGGACTGCCGCTAAGCCCCCGAGTGGGATGTTTGCTCTCCACTCGGTAGGATTTTCTGAAACTTAGGCGAGTACTGGACTGCAGCTAAGCCCCGAGTGGGAGGTTTGCTCTGCACTCGGTAGGATTTTCTGAAACTTAGGCGAGTACTCGACTGTAGCTAAGCCCGCGAGTGGGAGGATTGCTCTCCACTCGGTAGGATTTTCTGAAACTTAGGCGAGTACTGGACTGCAGCTAAGCCCCCGAGTGGGATGTTTGCTCTCCATTCGGTAGGATTTTCTGAAACTTAGGCGAGTACAGGACTGCAGCTAAGCCCCCGAGTTGGAGGTTTGCTCTCCACTCGGTAGGATTTTCTGAAACTTAGGCGAGTACTGGACTACAGCTAAGCCCCCGAGTGGGAGGTTTGCTCCCCACTCGATAGAATTTTCCGAAACTCAGGCGAGTACTGGACTGCCGCTAAGCCCCCGAGTGGGAGGTTTGCTCTCCACTCGGTAGGATTTTCTGAAACTTAGGCGAGTACTGGACTACAGCTAAGCCCCGAGTGGGAGGTTTGCTCTCCACTCGGTAGGATTTTCTGAAACTTAGGCGAGTACTGGACTGCAGCTAAGCCCCCGAGTGGGAGGTTTGCTCTCCACTCGGTTGGATTTTCTGAAACTTAGGCGAGTACTAGACTGCAGCTAAGCCCCCGAGTGGGAGGTTTGCTCTCCACTCGGTAGGATTTTAAACACTTAGGCGAGTACAGGACTACAGCTAAGCCCCTGAGTTGGAGGTTTGCTCTCCACTCGGTAGGATTTTCTGAAACTTAGGCGAGTACTGTACTGCAGCTAAGCCCCTGAGTGGGAGGTTTGCTCACCACTCGGTAGGATTTTCTGAAACTTAGGCGAGTACAAGACTGCAGCTAAGCCCCCAAGTTGGAGGTTTGCTCTCCACTCGGTAGGATTTTCTGAAAGTTAGGCGAGTACTGGACTGCAGCTAAGCCCCCGAGTGGGAGGTTTGCTCCCCACTCGGTAGGATTTTCTGAAACTTAGGCGAGTACTGGACTGCCGCTAAGCCCCCGAGTGGGATGTTTGCTCTCCACTCGGTAGGATTTTCTGAAACTTAGGCGAGTACTGGACTGCAGCTAAGCCCCGAGTGGGAGGTTTGCTCTGCACTCGGTAGGATTTTCTGAAACTTAGGCGAGTACTCGACTGTAGCTAAGCCCGCGAGTGGGAGGATTGCTCTCCACTCGGTAGGATTTTCTGAAACTTAGGCGAGTACTGGACTGCAGCTAAGCCCCCGAGTGGGAGATTTGCTCTCCACTCGGTAGGATTTTCTAAAACTTAGGCGAGTACTGGACTGCAGCTAAGCCCCCGAGTGGGATGTTTGCTCTCCATTCGGTAGGATTTTCTGAAACTTAGACGAGTACAGGACTGCAGCTAAGCCCCCGAGTTGGAGGTTTGCTCTCCACTCGGTAGGATTTTCTGAAACTTAGGCGAGTACTGGACTACAGCTAAGCCCCCGAGTGGGAGGTTTGCTCCCCACTCGGTAGAATTTTCCGAAACTCAGGCGAGTACTGGACTGCCGCTAAGCCCCCGAGTGGGAGGTTTGCTCTCCACTCGGTAGGATTTTCTGAAACTTAGGCGAGTACTGGACTACAGCTAAGCCCCGAGTGGGAGGTTTGCTCTCCACTCGGTAGGATTTTCTGAAACTTAGGCAAGTACTGGACTGCAGCTAAACCCCCGAGTGGGAGGTTTGCTCTCCACTCGGTTGAATTTTCTGAAACTTAGGCGAGTACTAGACTGCAGCTAAGCCCCCGAGTGGGACGTTTGCTCTCCACTCGGTAGGATTTTAAACACTTAGGCGAGTACAGGACTACAGCTAAGCCCCTGAGTTGGAGGTTTGCTCTCCACTCGGTAGGATTTTCTGAAACTTAGGCGAGTACTGTACTGCAGCTAAGCCCTTGAGTGGGAGGTTTGCTCACCACTCGGTAGGATTTTCTGAAACTTAGGCGAGTACAAGACTGCAGCTAAGCCCCCAAGTTGGAGGTTTGCTCTCCACTCGGTAGGGTTTTCTGAAAGTTAGGCGAGTACTGGACTGCAGCTAAGCCCCCGAGTGGGAGGTTTGCTCCCCACTCGGTAGGATTTTCTGAAACTTAGGCGAGTACTGGACTGCCGCTAAGCCCCCGAGTGGGAGGTTTGCTCTCCACTCGGTAGGATTTTCTGAAACTTAGGCGAGTACTGGACTGCAGCTAAGCCCCGAGTGGGAGGTTTGCTCTGCACTCGGTAGGATTTTCTGAAACTTAGGCGAGTACTCGACTGTAGCTAAGCCCGCGAGTGGGAGGATTGCTCTCCACTCGGTAGGATTTTCTGAAACTTAGGCGAGTACTGTACTGCAGCTAAGCCCCTGAGTGGGAGGTTTGCTCACCACTCGGTAGGATTTTCTGAAACTTAGGCGAGTACAAGACTGCAACTAAGCCCCCAAGTTGGAGGTTTGCTCTCCACTCGGTAGGATTTTCTGAAAGTTAGGCGAGTACTGGACTGCAGCTAAGCCCCCGAGTGGGAGGTTTGCTCCCCACTCGGTAGGATTTTCTGAAACTTAGGCGAGTACTGGACTGCCGCTAAGCCCCCGAGTGGGAGGTTTGCTCTCCACTCGGTAGGATTTTCTGAAACTTAGGCGAGTACTGGACTGCAGCTAAGCCCCGAGTGGGAGGTTTGCTCTGCACTCGGTAGGATTTTCTGAAACTTAGGCGAGTACTCGACTGTAGCTAAGCCCGCGAGTGGGAGGATTGCTCTCCACTCGGTAGGATTTTCTGAAACTTAGGCGAGTACTGGACTGCAGCTAAGCCCCCGAGTGGGAGATTTGCTCTCCACTCGGTAGGATTTTCTAAAACTTAGGCGAGTACTGGACTGCAGCTAAGCCCCCGAGTGGGATGTTTGCTCTCCATTCGGTAGGATTTTCTGAAACTTAGGCGAGTACAGGACTGCAGCTAAGCCCCCGAGTTGGAGGTTTGCTCTCCACTCGGTAGGATTTTCTGAAACTTAGGCGAGTACAGGACTGCAGCTAAGCCCCCGAGTTGGAGGTTTGCTCTCCACTCGGTAGGATTTTCTGAAAGTTAGGCGAGTACTGGACTGCAGCTAAGCCCCCGAGTGGGATGTTTGCTCTCCATTCGGTAGGATTTTCTGAAACTTAGGCGAGTACAGGACTGCAGCTAAGCCCCCGAGTTGGAGGTTTGCTCTCCACTCGGTAGGATTTTCTGAAACTTAGGCGAGTACTGGACTACAGCTAAGCCCCCGAGTGGGAGGTTTGCTACCCACTCGGTAGAATTTTCCGAAACTCATGCGAGTACTGGACTACCGCTAAGCCCCCGAGTGGGAGGTTTGCTCTCCACTCGGTAGGATTTTCTGAAACTTAGGCGAGTACTGGACTACAGCTAAGCCCCGAGTGGGAGGTTTGCTCTCCACTCGGTAGGATTTTCTGAAACTTAGGCGAGTACTGGACTGCAGCTAAACCCCCGAGTGGGAGGTTTGCTCTCCACTCGGTTTAATTTTCTGAAACTTAGGCGAGTACTAGACTGCAGCTAAGCCCCCGAGTGGGAGGTTTGCTCTCCACTCGGTAGGATTTTAAACACTTAGGCGAGTACAGGACTACAGCTAAGCCCCTGAGTTGGAGGTTTGCTCTCCACTCGGTAGGATTTTCTGAAACTTAGGCGAGTACTGTACTGCAGCTAAGCCCTTGAGTGGGAGGTTTGCTCACCACTCGGTAGGATTTTCTGAAACTTAGGCGAGTACAAGACTGCAGCTAAGCCCCCAAGTTGGAGGTTTGCTCTCCACTCGGTAGGATTTTCTGAAAGTTAGGCGAGTACTGGACTGCAGCTAAGCCCCCGAGTGGGAGGTTTGCTCCCCACTCGGTAGGATTTTCTGAAACTTAGGCGAGTACTGGACTGCCGCTAAGCCCCCGAGTGGGAGGTTTGCTCTCCACTCGGTAGGATTTTCTGAAACTTAGGCGAGTACTGGACTGCAGCTAAGCCCCGAGTGGGAGGTTTGCTCTGCACTCGGTAGGATTTTCTGAAACTTAGGCGAGTACTCGACTGTAGCTAAGCCCGCGAGTGGGAGGATTGCTCTCCACTCGGTAGGATTTTCTGAAACTTAGGCGAGTACTGTACTGCAGCTAAGCCCCTGAGTGGGAGGTTTGCTCACCACTCGGTAGGATTTTCTGAAACTTAGGCGAGTACAAGACTGCAGCTAAGCCCCCAAGTTGGAGGTTTGCTCTCCACTCGGTAGGATTTTCTGAAAGTTAGGCGAGTACTGGACTGCAGCTAAGCCCCCGAGTGGGAGGTTTGCTCCCCACTCGGTAGGATTTTCTGAAACTTAGGCGAGTACTGGACTGCCGCTAAGCCCCCGAGTGGGAGGTTTGCTCTCCACTCGGTAGGATTTTCTGAAACTTAGGCGAGTACTGGACTGCAGCTAAGCCCCGAGTGGGAGGTTTGCTCTGCACTCGGTAGGATTTTCTGAAACTTAGGCGAGTACTCGACTGTAGCTAAGCCCGCGAGTGGGAGGATTGCTCTCCACTCGGTAGGATTTTCTGAAACTTAGGCGAGTACTGGACTGCAGCTAAGCCCCCGAGTGGGAGATTTGCTCTCCACTCGGTAGGATTTTCTAAAACTTAGGCGAGTACTGGACTGCAGCTAAGCCCCCGAGTGGGATGTTTGCTCTCCATTCGGTAGGATTTTCTGAAACTTAGGCGAGTACAGGACTGCAGCTAAGCCCCCGAGTTGGAGGTTTGCTCTCCACTCGGTAGGATTTTCTGAAACTTAGGCGAGTACTGGACTACAGCTAAGCCCCCGAGTGGGAGGTTTGCTCCCCACTCGGTAGAATTTTCCGAAACTCAGACGAGTACTGGACTGCCGCTAAGCCCCCGAGTGGGAGGTTTGCTCTCCACTCGGTAGGATTTTCTGAAACTTAGGCGAGTACTGGACTACAGCTAAGCCCCGAGTGGGAGGTTTGCTCTCCACTCGGTAGGATTTTCTGAAACTTAGGCGAGTACTGGACTGCAGCTAAGCCCCCGAGTGGGAGGTTTGCTCTCCACTCGGTTGGATTTTCTGAAACTTAGGCGAGTACTCGACTGCAGCTAAGCCCCCGAGTGGGAGGTTTGCTCTCCACTCGGTAGGATTTTAAACACTTAGGCGAGTACAGGACTACAGCTAAGCCCCTGAGTTGGAGGTTTGCTCTCCACTCGGTAGGATTTTCTGAAACTTAGGCGAGTACTGTACTGCAGCTAAGCCCCTGAGTGGGAGGTTTGCTCACCACTCGGTAGGATTTTCTGAAACTTAGGCGACTACAAGACTGCAGCTAAGCCCCCAAGTTGGAGGTTTGCTCTCCACTCGGTAGGATTTTCTGAAAGTTAGGCGAGTACTGGACTGCAGCTAAGCCCCCGAGTGGGAGGTTTGCTCCCCACTCGGTAGGATTTTCTGAAACTTAGGCGAGTACTGGACTGCCGCTAAGCCCCCGAGTGGGAGGTTTGCTCTCCACTCGGTAGGATTTTCTGAAACTTAGGCGAGTACTGGACTGCAGCTAAGCCCCGAGTGGGAGGTTTGCTCTGCACTCGGTAGGATTTTCTGAAACTTAGGCGAGTACTCGACTGTAGCTAAGCCCGCGAGTGGGAGGATTGCTCTCCACTCGGTAGGATTTTCTGAAACTTAGGCGAGTACTGGACTGCAGCTAAGCCCCCGAGTGGGAGATTTGCTCTCCACTCGGTAGGATTTTCTAAAACTTAGGCGAGTACTGGACTGCAGCTAAGCCCCCGAGTGGGATGTTTGCTCTCCATTCGGTAGGATTTTCTGAAAGTTAGGCGAGTACAGGACTGCAGCTAAGCCCCCGAGTTGGAGGTTTGCTCTCCACTCGGTAGGATTTTCTGAAACTTAGGCGAGTACTGGACTGCAGCTAAGCCCCCGAGTGGGAGGTTTGCTCCCCACTCGGTAGAATTTTCCGAAACTTAGGCGAGTACTGGACTGCCGCTAAGCCCCCGAGTGGGAGGTTTGCTCTCCACTCGGTAGGATTTTCTGAAACTTAGGCGAGTACTGGACTACAGCTAAGCCCCGAGTGGGAGGTTTGCTCTCCACTCGGTAGGATTTTCTGAAACTTAGGCGAGTACTGGACTGCAGCTAAGCCCCCGAGTGGGAGGTTTGCTCTCCACTCGGTTGGATTTTCTGAAACTTAGGCGAGTACTAGACTGCAGCTAAGCCCCCGAGTGGGAGGTTTGCTCTCCACTCGGTAGGATTTTCTGAAAATTAGGCGAGTACTGGACTGCAGCTAAGCCCCTGAGTGGGAGGTTTGCTCTTCACTCGGTAGGATTTTCTGAAACTTAGGTGAGTACTGGACTGCAGCTAAGCCCCTGAGTGGGAGGTTTGCTCTCCACTCGGTTTATGAAACTTAGGCGAGTACTAGACTGCAGCTAAGCCCCCGAGTGGGAGGTTTTCTCTCCACTCGGTAGGATTTTAAACACTTAGGCGAGTACAGGACTGCAGCTAAGCCCCTGAGTGGGAGGTTTGCTCTCCACTCGGTAGGATTTTAAACACTTAGGCGAGTACTGGACTGCAGCTAAGCCCGCGAGTGGGAGGTTTGCTCTCCACTCGGTAGGATTTTCTGAAACTTAGGCGAGTACTGGACTGCAGCTAAGCCCCCGAGTGGGAGGATTCTCTCCACTCGGTAGGATTTTCTGAAACTTAGGCGAGTATTGGACTGTAGCTAAGCCCCCGAGTGGGAGGTTTGCTCTTCACTCGGTAGGATTTTCTGAAACTTAGGCGAGTACTGGACTGTAGCTAAGCCCCTGAGTGGGAGGTTTGCTCTCCACTCGGTAGGATTTTATGAAACTTAGGCGAGTACTGGACTGCAGCTAACCCCCCAAGTTGGAGGTTTGCTCTCCACTCGGTAGGATTTTCTGAAAGTTAGGCGAGTACTGGACTGCAGCTAAGCCCCCGAGTGGGAGGTTTGCTCCCCACTCGGTAGGATTTTCTGAAACTTAGGCGAGTACTGGACTGCCGCTAAGCCCCCGAGTGGGAGGTTTGCTCCCCACTCGGTAGGATTTTCTGAAACTTAGGCGAGTACTGGACTGCCGCTAAGCCCCCGAGTGGGAGGTTTGCTCTCCACTCGGTAGGATTTTCTGAAACTTAGGCGAGTACTGGACTGCAGCTAAGCCCCGAGTGGGAGGTTTGCTCTGCACTCGGTAGGATTTTCTGAAACTTAGGCGAGTACTCGACTGTAGCTAAGCCCGCGAGTGGGAGGATTGCTCTCCACTCGGTAGGATTTTCAAACTTAGGCGAGTACTGGACTGCAGCTAAGCCCCCGAGTGGTTGATTTGCTCTCCACTCGGTAGGATTTTCTGAAACTTAGGGGAGTACTCGACTGCAGCTAAGCCCCCGAGTGGGATGTTTGCTCTCCACTCGGTAGGATTTTCTGAAACTTAGGCGAGTACTGGACTGCAGCTAAGCCCCCGAGTGGGATGTTTGCTCTCCACTCGGTAGGATTTTTTGAAACTTAGGCGAGTATGGACTGCAGCTAAGCCCCCGAGTGGGAGGTTTGCTATCCACTCGGTAGGATTTTAAACACTTAGGCGAGTACAGGACTGCAACTAAGCCCCCGAGTGGGAGGTTTGCTCTCCACTCGGTAGGATTTTAAACACTTAGGCGAGTACTGGACTGCAGCTAAGCCCCTGAGTTGGAGGTTTGCTCTCCACTCGGTAGGATTTTCTGAAACTTAGGCGAGTACTGTACTGCAGCTAAGCCCCTGAGTGGGAGGTTTGCTCACCACTCGGTAGGATTTTCTGAAACTTAGGCGAGTACAAGACTGCAGCTAAGCCCCCAAGTTGGAGGTTTGCTCTCCACTCGGTAGGATTTTCTGAATGTTAGGCGAGTACTGGACTGCAGCTAAGCCCCCGAGTGGGAGGTTTGCTCCCCACTCGGTAGGATTTTCTAAAACTTAGGCGAGTACTGGACTGCCGCTAAGCCCCCGAGTGGGAGGTTTGCTCTCCACTCGGTAGGATTTTCTGAAACTTAGGCGAGTACTGGACTGCAGCTAAGCCCCCGAGTGGGAGATTTGCTCTCCACTCGGTAGCATTTTCTGAAACTTAGGCGAGTACTGGACTGCAGCTAAGCCCCCGAGTGGGATGTTTGCTCTCCACTCGGTAGGATTTTCTGAAAGTTAGGCGAGTACAGGACTGCAGCTAAGCCCCCGAGTTGGAGGTTTGCTCTCCACTCGGTAGGATTTTCTGAAACTTAGGCGAGTACTAGACTGCAGCTAAGCCCCCGAGTGGGAGGTTTGCTCCCCACTCGGTAGGATTTTCTGAAACTTAGGCGAGTACTGGACTGCCGCTAAGCCCCCGAGTGGGAGGTTTGCTCTCCACTCGGTAGGATTTTCTGAAACTTAGGCGAGTACTGGACTGCAGCTAAGCACCGAGTGGGAGGTTTGCTCTCCACTCGGTTGGATTTTCTGAAACTTAGGCGAGTACTAGACTGCAGCTAAGCCCCCGAGTGGGAGGTTTGCTCTCCACTCGGTAGGATTTTCTGAAAATTAGGCGAGTACTGGACTGCAGCTAAGCCCCTGAGTGGGAGGTTTGCTCTTCACTCGGTAGGATTTTCTGAAACTTAGGTGAGTACTGGACTGCAGCTAAGCCCCTGAGTGGGAGGTTTGCTCTCCACTCGGTTTATGAAACTTAGGCGAGTACTAGACTGCAGCTAAGCCCCCGAGTGGGAGGTTTTCTCTCCACTCGGTAGGATTTTAAACACTTAGGCGAGTACAGGACTGCAGCTAAGCCCCTGAGTGGGAGGTTTGCTCTCCACTCGGTAGGATTTTAAACACTTAGGCGAGTACTGGACTGCAGCTAAGCCCCCGAGTGGGAGGTTTGCTCTCCACTCGGTAGGATTTTCTGAAACTTAGGCGAGTACTGGACTGCAGCTAAGCCCCCGAGTGGGAGGATTCTCTCCACTCGGTAGGATTTTCTGAAACTTAGGCGAGTATTGGACTGTAGCTAAGCCCCCGAGTGGGAGGTTTGCTCTTCACTCGGTAGGATTTTCTGAAACTTAGGCGAGTACTGGACTGTAGCTAAGCCCCTGAGTGGGAGGTTTGCTCTCCACTCGGTAGGATTTTATGAAACTTAGGCGAGTACTGGACTGCAGCTAACCCCCCAAGTTGGAGGTTTGCTCTCCACTCGGTAGGATTTTCTGAAAGTTAGGCGAGTACTGGACTGCAGCTAAGCCCCCGAGTGGGAGGTTTGCTCCCCACTCGGTAGGATTTTCTGAAACTTAGGCGAGTACTGGACTGCCGCTAAGCCCCCGAGTGGGAGGTTTGCTCCCCACTCGGTAGGATTTTCTGAAACTTAGGCGAGTACTGGACTGCCGCTAAGCCCCCGAGTGGGAGGTTTGCTCTCCACTCGGTAGGATTTTCTGAAACTTAGGCGAGTACTGGACTGCAGCTAAGCCCCGAGTGAGAGGTTTGCTCTGCACTCGGTAGGATTTTCTGAAACTTAGGCGAGTACTCGACTGTAGCTAAGCCCGCGAGTGGGAGGATTGCTCTCCACTCGGTAGGATTTTCTGAAACTTAGGCGAGTACTGGACTGCAGCTAAGCCCCCGAGTGGTTGATTTGCTCTCCACTCGGTAGGATTTTCTGAAACTTAGGCGAGTACTGGACTGCAGCTAAGCCCCCGAGTGGGATGTTTGCTCTCCACTCGGTAGGATTTTCTGAAACTTAGGCGAGTACTGGACTGCAGCTAAGCCCCCGAGTGGGATGTTTGCTCTCCACTCGGTAGGATTTTTTGAAACTTAGGCGAGTATGGACTGCAGCTAAGCCCCCGAGTGGGAGGTTTGCTATCCACTCGGTAGGATTTTAAACACTTAGGCGAGTACAGGACTGCAGCTAAGCCCCCGAGTGGGAGGTTTGCTCTCCACTCGGTAGGATTTTAAACACTTTGGCGAGTACTGGACTGCAGCTAAGCCCCTGAGTTGGAGGTTTGCTCTCCACTCGGTAGGATTTTCTGAAACTTAGGCGAGTACTGTACTGCAGCTAAGCCCCTGAGTGGGAGGTTTGCTCACCACTCGGTAGGATTTTCTGAAACTTAGGCGAGTACAAGACTGCAGCTAAGCCCCCAAGTTGGAGGTTTGCTCTCCACTCGGTAGGATTTTCTGAATGTTAGGCGAGTACTGGACTGCAGCTAAGCCCCCGAGTGGGAGGTTTGCTCCCCACTCGGTAGGATTTTCTGAAACTTAGGCGAGTACTGGACTGCCGCTAAGCCCCCGAGTGGGAGGTTTGCTCTCCACTCGGTAGGATTTTCTGAAACTTAGGCGAGTACTGGACTGCAGCTAAGCCCCGACTGGGAGGTTTGCTCTGCACTCGGTAGGATTTTCTGAAACTTAGGCGAGTACTCGACTGTAGCTAAGCCCGCGAGTGGGAGGATTGCTCTCCACTCGGTAGGATTTTCTGAAACTTAGGCGAGTACTGGACTGCAGCTAAGCCCCCGAGTGGGAGATTTGCTCTCCACTCGGTAGCATTTTCTGAAACTTAGGCGAGTACTGGACTGCAGCTAAGCCCCCGAGTGGGATGTTTGCTCTCCACTCGGTAGGATTTTCTGAAAGTTAGGCGAGTACAGGACTGCGGCTAAGCCCCCGAGTTGGAGGTTTGCTCTCCACTCGGTAGGATTTTCTGAAACTTAGGCGAGTACTAGACTGCAGCTAAGCCCCCGAGTGGGAGGTTTGCTCCCCACTCGGTAGGATTTTCTGAAACTTAGGCGAGTACTGGACTGCCGCTAAGCCCCCGAGTGGGAGGTTTGCTCTCCACTCGGTAGGATTTTCTGAAACTTAGGCGAGTACTGGACTGCAGCTAAGCACCGAGTGGGAGGTTTGCTCTCCACTCGGTTGGATTTTCTGAAACTTAGGCGAGTACTAGACTGCAGCTAAGCCCCCGAGTGGGAGGTTTGCTCTCCACTCGGTAGGATTTTCTGAAAATTAGGCGAGTACTGGACTGCAGCTAAGCCCCTGAGTGGGAGGTTTGCTCTTCACTCGGTAGGATTTTCTGAAACTTAGGTGAGTACTGGACTGCAGCTAAGCCCCTGAGTGGGAGGTTTGCTCTCCACTCGGTTTATGAAACTTAGGCGAGTACTAGACTGCAGCTAAGCCCCCGAGTGGGAGGTTTTCTCTCCACTCGGTAGGATTTTAAACACTTAGGCGAGTACAGGACTGCAGCTAAGCCCCTGAGTGGGAGGTTTGCTCTCCACTCGGTTGGATTTTAAACACTTAGGCGAGTACTGGACTGCAGCTAAGCCCGCGAGTGGGAGGTTTGCTCTCCACTCGGTAGGATTTTCTGAAACTTAGGCGAGTACTGGACTGCAGCTAAGCCCCCGAGTGGGAGGATTCTCTCCACTCGGTAGGATTTTCTAAAAACTTAGGCGAGTATTGGACTGTAGCTAAGCCCCCGAGTGGGAGGTTTGCTCTTCACTCGGTAGGATTTTCTGAAACTTAGGCGAGTACTGGACTGTAGCTAAGCCCCTGAGTGGGAGGTTTGCTCTCCACTCGGTAGGATTTTATGAAACTTAGGCGAGTACTGGACTGCAGCTAACCCCCCAAGTTGGAGGTTTGCTCTCCACTCGGTAGGATTTTCTGAAACTTAGGCGAGTACTGGACTGCAGCTAAGCCCCCGAGTGGGAGGTTTGCTCCCCACTCGGTAGGATTTTCTGAAACTTAGGCGAGTACTGGACTGCCGCTAAGCCCCCGAGTGGGAGGTTTGCTCCCCACTCGGTAGGATTTTCTGAAACTTAGGCGAGTACTGGACTGCCGCTAAGCCCCCGAGTGGGAGGTTTGCTCTCCACTCGGTAGGATTTTCTGAAACTTAGGCGAGTACTGGACTGCAGCTAAGCCCCGAGTGGGAGGTTTGCTCTGCACTCGGTAGGATTTTCTGAAACTTAGGCGAGTACTCGACTGTAGCTAAGCCCGCGAGTGGGAGGATTGCTCTCCACTCGGTAGGATTTTCTGAAACTTAGGCGAGTACTGGACTGCAGCTAAGCCCCCGAGTGGTTGATTTGCTCTCCACTCGGTAGGATTTTCTGAAACTTCTGCGAGTACTGGACTGCAGCTAAGCCCCCGAGTGGGATGTTTGCTCTCCACTCGGTAGGATTTTCTGAAACTTAGGCGAGTACTGGACTGCAGCTAAGCCCCCGAGTGGGATGTTTGCTCTCCACTCGGTAGGATTTTTTGAAACTTAGGCGAGTATGGACTGCAGCTAAGCCCCCGAGTGGGAGGGTTGCTATCCACTCGGTAGGATTTTAAACACTTAGGCGAGTACAGGACTGCAGCTAAGCCCCGAGTGGGAGGTTTGCTCTCCACTCGGTAGGATTTTAAACACTTAGGCGAGTACTGGACTGCAGCTAAGCCCCTGAGTTGGAGGTTTGCTCTCCACTCGGTAGGATTTTCTGAAACTTAGGCGAGTACTGTACTGCAGCTAAGCCCCTGAGTGGGAGGTTTGCTCACCACTCGGTAGGATTTTCTGAAACTTAGGCGAGTACAAGACTGCAGCTAAGCCCCCAAGTTGGAGGTTTGCTCTCCACTCGGTAGGATTTTCTGAATGTTAGGCGAGTACTGGACTGCAGCTAAGCCCCCGAGTGGGAGGTTTGCTCCCCACTCGGTAGGATTTTCTGAAACTTAGGCGAGTACTGGACTGCCGCTAAGCCCCCGAGTGGGAGGTTTGCTCTCCACTCGGTAGGATTTTCTGAAACTTAGGCGAGTACTGGACTGCAGCTAAGCCCCGACTGGGAGGTTTGCTCTGCACTCGGTAGGATTTTCTGAAACTTAGGCGAGTACTCGACTTTAGCTAAGCCCGCGAGTGGGAGGATTGCTCTCCACTCGGTAGGATTTTCTGAAACTTAGGCGAGTACTAGACTGCAGCTAAGCCCCCGAGTGGGAGATTTGCTCTCCACTCGGTAGGATTTTCTGAAACTTAGGCGAGTACTGGACTGCAGCTAAGCCCCCGAGTGGGATGTTTGCTCTCCACTCGGTAGGATTTTCTGAAAGTTAGGCGAGTACAGGACTGCAGCTAAGCCCCCGAGTTGGAGGTTTGCTCTCCACTCGGTAGGATTTTCTGAAACTTAGGCGAGTACTAGACTGCAGCTAAGCCCCCGAGTGGGAGGTTTGCTCCCCACTCGGTAGGATTTTCTGAAACTTAGGCGAGTACTGGACTGCCGCTAAGCCCCCGAGTGGGAGGTTTGCTCTCCACTCGGTAGGATTTTCTGAAACTTAGGCGAGTACTGGACTGCAGCTAAGCACCGAGTGGGAGGTTTGCTCTCCACTCGGTAGGATTTTCTGAAACTTAGGCGAGTACTGGACTGCAGCTAAGCCCCCGAGTGGGAGGTTTGCTCTCCACTCGGTTGGATTTTCTGAAACTTAGGCGTGTACTAGACTGCAGCTAAGCCCCCGAGTGGGAGGTTTGCTCTCCACTCGGTAGGATTTTCTGAAAATTAGGCGAGTACTGGACTGCAGCTAAGCCCCCGAGTGGGAGGTTTGCTCTTCACTCGGTAGGATTTTCTGAAACTTAGGTGAGTACTGGACTGCAGCTAAGCCCCTGAGTGGGAGGCTTGCTCTCCACTCGGTTTATGAAACTTAGGCGAGTACTAGACTGCAGCTAAGCCCCCGAGTGGGAGGTTTTCTCTCCACTCGGTAGGATTTTAAACACTTAGGCGAGTACAGGACTGCAGCTAAGCCCTTGAGTGGAAGGTTTGCTCTCCACTCGGTACGATTTTAAACACTTAGGCGAGTACTGGACTGCAGCTAAGCCCGCGAGTGGGAGGTTTGCTCTCCACTCGGTAGGATTTTCTGAAACTTAGGCGAGTACTGGACTGCAGCTAAGCCCCCGAGTGGGAGGATTCTCTCCACTCGGTAGGATTTTCTGAAACTTAGGCGAGTATTGGACTGCAGCTAAGCCCCCGAGTGGGAGGTTTGCTCTTCACTCGGTAGGATTTTCTGAAACTTAGGCGAGTACTGGACTGTAGCTAAGCCCCTGAGTGGGAGGTTTGCTCACCACTCGGTAGGATTTTATGAAACTTAGGCGAGTACTGGACTGCAGCTAAGCCCCCAAGTTGGAGGTTTGCTCTCCACTCAGTAGGATTTTCTGAAAGTTAGGCGAGTACTGGACAGCAGCTAAGCCCCCGAGTGGGAGGTTTGCTCCCCACTCGGTAGGATTTTCTGAAACTTAGGCGAGTACTGGACTGCCGCTAAGCCCCCGAGTGGGAGGTTTGCTCTCCACTCGGTAGGATTTTCTGAAAGTTAGGCGAGTACTGGACTGCAGCTAAGCCCCGAGTGGGAGGTTTGCTCTGCACTCGGTAGGATTTTCTGAAACTTAGGCGAGTACTCGACTGTAGCTAAGCTCGCGAGTGGGAGGATTGCTCTCCACTCGGTAGGATTTTCTGAAACTTAGGCGAGTACTGGACTGCAGCTAAGCCCCCGAGTGGGAGATTTGCTCTCCACTCGGTAGGATTTTCTGAAACTTAGGCGAGTACTGGACTGCAGCTAAGCCCCCGAGTGGGATGTTTGCTCTCCACTCGGTAGGATTTTCTGAAACTTAGGCGAGTACAGGACTGCAGCTAAGCCCCCTAGTTGGAGGTTTGCTCTCCACTCGGTAGGATTTTCTGAAACTTAGGCGAGTACTGGACTGCAGCTAAGCCCCCGAGTGGGAGGTTTGCTCTCCACTCGGTTGGATTTTCTGAAACTTAGGCGTGTACTAGACTGCAGCTAAGCCCCCGAGTGGGAGGTTTGCTCTCCACTCGGTAGGATTTTCTGAAAATTAGGCGAGTACTGGACTGCAGCTAAGCCCCCGAGTGGGAGGTTTGCTCTTCACTCGGTAGGATTTTCTGAAACTTAGGTGAGTACTGGACTGCAGCTAAGCCCCTGAGTGGGAGGCTTGCTCTCCACTCGGTTTATGAAACTTAGGCGAGTACTAGACTGCAGCTAAGCCCCCGAGTGGGAGGTTTTCTCTCCACTCGGTAGGATTTTAAACACTTAGGCGAGTACAGGACTGCAGCTAAGCCATTGAGTGGAAGGTTTGCTCTCCACTCGGTACGATTTTAAACACTTAGGCGAGTACTGGACTGCAGCTAAGCCCGCGAGTGGGAGGTTTGCTCTCCACTCGGTAGGATTTTCTGAAACTTAGGCGAGTACTGGACTGCAGCTAAGCCCCCGAGTGGGAGGATTCTCTCCACTCGGTAGGATTTTCTGAAACTTAGGCGAGTATTGGACTGCAGCTAAGCCCCCGAGTGGGAGGTTTGCTCTTCACTCGGTAGGATTTTCTGAAACTTAGGCGAGTACTGGACTGTAGCTAAGCCCCTGAGTGGGAGGTTTGCTCTCCACTCGGTAGGATTTTATGAAACTTAGGCGAGTACTGGACTGCAGCTAAGCCCCCAAGTTGGAGGTTTGCTCTCCACTCAGTAGGATTTTCTGAAAGTTAGGCGAGTACTGGACAGCAGCTAAGCCCCCGAGTGGGAGGTTTGCTCCCCACTCGGTAGGATTTTCTGAAACTTAGGCGAGTACTGGACTGCCGCTAAGCCCCCGAGTGGGAGGTTTGCTCTCCACTCGGTAGGATTTTCTGAAAGTTAGGCGAGTACTGGACTGCAGCTAAGCCCCGAGTGGGAGGTTTGCTCTGCACTCGGTAGGATTTTCTGAAACTTAGGCGAGTACTCTACTGTAGCTAAGCTCGCGAGTGGGAGGATTGCTCTCCACTCGGTAGGATTTTCTGAAACTTAGGCGAGTACTGGACTGCAGCTAAGCCCCCGAGTGGGAGATTTGCTCTCCACTCGGTAGGATTTTCTGAAACTTAGGCGAGTACTGGACTGCAGCTAAGCCCCCGAGTGGGATGTTTGCTCTCCACTCGGTAGGATTTTCTGAAACTTAGGCGAGTACAGGACTGCAGCTAAGCCCCCTAGTTGGAGGTTTGCTCTCCACTCGGTAGGATTTTCTGAAACTTAGGCGAGTACTGGACTGCAGCTAAGCCCCCGAGTGGGAGATTTGCTCCCCACTCGGTAGGATTTTCTGAAACTTAGGCGAGTACTGGACTGCCGCTAAGCCCCCGAGTGGGAGGATTGCTCTCCACTCGGTAGGATTTTCTGAAACTTAGGCGAGTACTGGACTGTAGCTAAGCCCCGAGTGGGAGGTTTGCTCTCCACTCGGTAGGATTTTCTGAAACTTAGGTGAGTACTGGACTGCAGCTAAGCCCCCGAGTGGGAGGTTTGCTCTCCACTCGGTTGGATTTTCTGAAACTTAGGCGAGTACTAGACTGCAGCTAAGCCCCCGAGTGGGAGGTTTGCTCTCCACTCGGTAGGATTTTCTGAAAATTAGGCGAGTACTGGACTGCAGCTAAGCCCCCGAGTGGGAGGTTTGCTCTTCACTCGGTAGGATTTTCTGAAACTTAGGTGAGTACTGGACTGCAGCTAAGCCCCTGAGTGGGAGGTTTGCTCTCCACTCGGTTTATGAAACTTAGGCGAGTACTAGACTGCAGCTAAGCCCCCGAGTGGGAGGTTTTCTCTCCACTCGGTAGGATTTTAAACACTTAGGCGAGTACAGGACTGCAGCTAAGCCCCTGAGTGGGAGGTTTGCTCTCCACTCGGTACGATTTTAAACACTTAGGCGAGTACTGGACTGCAGCTAAGCCCGCGAGTGGGAGGTTTGCTCTCCACTCGGTAGGATTTTCTGAAACTTAGGCGAGTACTGGACTGCAGCTAAGCCCCCGAGTGGGAGGATTCTCTCCACTCGGTAGGATTTTCTGAAACTTAGGCGAGTATTGGACTGCAGCTAAGCCCCCGAGTGGGAGGTTTGCTCTTCACTCGGTAGGATTTTCTGAAACTTAGGAGAGTACTGGACTATAGCTAAGACCCTGAGTGGGAGGTTTGCTCTCCACTCGGTAGGATTTTATGAAACTTAGGCGAGTACTGGACTGCAGCTAAGCCCCCGAGTGGGAGGTTTTCTCTCCACTCGTTAGGATTTTAAACACTTAGGCGAGTACAGGACTGCAGCTAAGCCCCTGAGTGGGAGGTTTGCTCTCCACTCGGTAGGATTTTCTGAAACTTAGGCGAGAACTGGACTGCAGCTAAGTCCCCGAGTGGGAGGTTTGCTCTCCACTTGGAACGATTTTCTGAAACTTAGGCGAGTACTGGACTGCAGCTAAGCCCCCGAGTGGGAGGATTCCTCTCCACTCGGTAGGATTTTCTCAAACTTAGGCGAGTACTGGACTGCAGCTAAGTCCCCGAGTGGGAGGTTTGCTCTCCACTCGGTACGATTTTCTGAAACTTAGGCGAGTACTGGACTGCAGCTAAGCCCCCGAGTGGGAGGATTCCTCTCCACTCGGTAGGATTTTCTGAAACTTAGGCGAGTACTGAACTGCAGGTAAGCCCCCGAGTGGGAGGTTTGCTCTTCACTCGGTAGGATTTTCTGAAACTTAGGCGAGTACTAGACTGCAGCTAAGCCGCCGAGTGGGAGGTTTGCTCTCCACTCGGTAGGATTTTCTAAAACTTAGGCGAGTACAGGACTGCAGCTATGCCCCCGAGTGGGAGGTTTGCTCTCCACTCGGTAGGATTTTAAACACTTTGTGGAGTATAGGACTGCAGCTAAGCCCCCGAGTGGGAGGTTTGCTCTTCACTTGGTAGGATTTTCTGAAACTTAGGCGACTACTGGACTGCAGCTAAGCCCCCGAGTTGGAGGTTTGCTCTCCACTCGGTAGGATTTTCTGAAACTTAGGTGAGTACTGGACTGCAGCTAAGCCCCCGAGTGGGAGGTTTGCTCCCCACTCGGTAGGATTTTCTGAAACTTAGGCGAGTACTGGACTGCCGCTAAGCCCCCGAGTGGGAGGTTTGCTCTCCACTCGGTAGGATTTTAAACACTTAGGCGAGTACTGGACTGCAGCTAAGCCCCTGAGTGGGAGGTTTGCTCTCCACTCGGTAGGATTTTCTGAAACTTAGGCGAGTACTGGACTGCAGCTAAGCCCCCGAGTGGGAGGTTTGCTCTCCACTCGGTTGGATTTTCTGAAACTTAGGCGAGTACTAGACTGCAGCTAAGCCCCCGAGTGGGAGGTTTGCTCTCCACTCGGTAGGATTTTCTGAAAATTAGGCGAGTACTGGACTGCAGCTAAGCCCCCGAGTGGGAGGTTTGCTCTTCACTCGGTAGGATTTTCTAAAACTTAGGTGAGTACTGGACTGCAGCTAAGCCCCTGAGTGGGAGGTTTGCTCTCCACTCGGTTTATGAAACTTAGGCGAGTACTAGACTGCAGCTAAGCCCCCGAGTGGGAGGTTTTCTCTCCACTCGGTAGGATTTTAAACACTTAGGCGAGTACAGGACTGCAGCTAAGCCCCTGAGTGGAAGGTTTGCTCTCCACTCGGTACCATTTTAAACACTTAGGCGAGTACTGGACTGCAGCTAAGCCCGCGAGTTGGAGGTTTGCTCTCCACTCGGTAGGATTTTCTGAAACTTAGGCGAGTACTGGACTGCAGCTAAGCCCCCGAGTGGGAGGATTCTCTCCACTCGGTAGGATTTTCTGAAACTTAGGCGAGTATTGGACTGCAGCTAAGCCCCCGAGTGGGAGGTTTGCTCTTCACTCGGTAGGATTTTCTGAAACTTAGGCGAGTACTGGACTATAGCTAAGCCCCTGAGTGGGAGGTTTGCTCTCCACTCGGTAGGATTTTATGAAACTTAGGCGAGTACTGGACTGCAGCTAAGCCCCCAAGTTGGAGGTTTGCTCTCCACTCGGTAGGATTTTCTGAAAGTTAGGCGAGTACTGGACAGCAGCTAAGCCCCCGAGTGGGAGGTTTGCTCCCCACTCGGTAGGATTTTCTGAAACTTAGGCGAGTACTGGACTGCCGCTAAGCCCCCGAGTGGGAGGTTTGCTCTCCACTCGGTAGGATTTTCTGAAACTTAGGCGAGTACTGGACTGCAGCTAAGCCCCGAGTGGGAGGTTTGCTCTGCACTCGGTAGGATTTTCTGAAACTTAGGCGAGTACTCGACTGTAGCTAAGCCCGCGAGTGGGAGGATTGCTCTCCACTCGGTAGGATTTTCTGAAACTTAGGCGATTACTGGACTGCAGCTAAGCCCCCGAGTGGGAGATTTGCTCTCCACTCGGTAGGATTTTCTGAAAATTAGGCGAGTACTGGACTGCAGCTAAGCCCCCGAGTGGGAGGTTTGCTCTCCACTCGGTAGGATTTTCTGAAACTTAGGCGAGTACAGGACTGCAGCTAAGCCCCCGAGTTGGAGGTTTGCTCTCCACTCGGTAGGATTTTCTGAAACTTAGGCGAGTACTGGACTGCAGCTAAGCCCCCGAGTGGGAGGTTTGCTCCCCACTCGGTAGGATTTTCTGAAACTTAGGCGAGTACTGGACTGCCGCTAAGCCCCCGAGTGGGAGGTTTGCTCTCCACTCGGTAGGATTTTCTGAAACTTAGGCGAGTACTGGACTGCAGCTAAGCCCCGAGTGGGAGGTTTGCTCTCCACTCGGTAGGATTTTCTGAAACTTAGGCGAGTACTGGACTGCAGCTAAGCCCCCGAGTGGGAGGTTTGCTCTCCACTCGGTTGGATTTTCTGAAACTTAGGCGAGTACTAGACTACAGCTAAGCCCCCGAGTGGGAGGTTTGCTCTCCACTCGGTAGGATTTTCTGAAAATTAGGCGAGTACTGGACTGCAGCTAAGCCCCCGAGTGGGAGGTTTGCTCTTCACTCGGTAGGATTTTCTGAAACTTAGGTGAGTACTGGACTGCAGCTAAGCCCCTGAGTGGGAGGTTTGCTCTCCACTCGGTTTATGAAACTTAGGCGAGTACTAGACTGCAGCTAAGCCCCCGAGTGGGAGGTTTTCTCTCCACTCGGTAGGATTTTAAACACTTAGGCGAGTACAGGACTGCAGCTAAGCCCCTGAGTGGGAGGTTTGCTCTCCACTCGGTACGATTTTAAACACTTAGGCGAGTACTGGACTGCAGCTAAGCCCGCGAGTGGGAGGTTTGCTCTCCACTCGGTAGGATTTTCTGAAACTTAGGCGAGTACTGGACTGCAGCTAAGCCCCCGAGTGGGAGGATTCTCTCCACTCGGTAGGATTTTCTGAAACTTAGGCGAGTATTGGACTGCGGCTAAGCCCCCGAGTGGGAGGTTTGCTCTTCACTCGGTAGGATTTTCTGAAACTTAGGAGAGTACTGGACTATAGCTAAGCCCCTGAGTGGGAGGTTTGCTCTCCACTCGGTAGGATTTTATGAAACTTAGGCGAGTACTGGACTGCAGCTAAGCCCCCGAGTGGGAGGTTTTCTCTCCACTCGTTAGGATTTTAAACACTTAGGCGAGTACAGGACTGCAGCTAAGCCCCTGAGTGGGAGGTTTGCTCTCCACTCGGTAGGATTTTCTGAAACTTAGGCGAGAACTGGACTGCAGCTAAGTCCCCGAGTGGGAGGTTTGCTCTCCACTTGGTACGATTTTCTGAAACTTAGGCGAGTACTGGACTGCAGCTAAGCCCCCGAGTGGGAGGATTCCTCTCCACTCGGTAGGATTTTCTCAAACTTAGGCGAGTACTGGACTGCAGCTAAGTCCCCGAGTGGGAGGTTTGCTCTCCACTCGGTACGATTTTCTGAAACTTAGGCGAGTACTGGACTGCAGCTAAGCCCCCGAGTGGGAGGATTCCTCTCCACTCGGTAGGATTTTCTGAAACTTAGGCGAGTACTGGACTGCAGGTAAGCCCCCGAGTGGGAGGTTTGCTCTTCACTCGGTAGGATTTTCTGAAACTTAGGCGAGTACTAGACTGCAGCTAAGCCGCCGAGTGGGAGGTTTGCTCTCCACTCGGTAGGATTTTCTAAAACTTAGGCGAGTACAGGACTGCAGCTATGCCCCCGAGTGGGAGGTTTGCTCTCCACTCGGTAGGATTTTAAACACCTTGTGGAGTATAGGACTGCAGCTAAGCCCCCGAGTGGGAGGTTTGCTCTTCACTTGGTAGGATTTTCTGAAACTTAGGCGACTACTGGACTGCAGCTAAGCCCCTGAGTGGGAGGTTTGCTCTCCACTCGGTAGGATTTTATGAAACTTAGGCGAGTACTGGACTGCAGCTAAGCCCCCGAGTGGGAGGTTTTCTCTCCACTCTGTAGGATCTTAAACACTTAGGCGAGTACAGGACTGCAGCTAAGCCCCTGAGTGGGAGGTTTGCTCTCCACTTGGTAGGATTTTAAACACTTAGGCGAGTACTGGACTGCAGCTAAGCCCCTGAGTGGGAGGTTTGCTCTCCACTCGGTAGGATTTTCTTAAACTTAGGCGAGTACTGGACTACGGCTAAGCCCCCGAGTGGGAGGATTGCTCTCCACTCGGTAGGATTTTCTGAAACTTAGGCGAGTATTGGACTGCAGCTAAGCCCCGAGTGGGAGGTTTGCTCTGCACTCGGTAGGATTTTCTGAAACTTAGGCGAGTACTCGACTACAGCTAAGCCCGCGAGTGGGAGGATTGCTCTCCACTCGGTAGGATTTTCTGAAACTTAGGCGAGTACTGAACTGCAGCTAAGCCCCCGAGTGGGAGATTTGCTCTCCACTCGGTAGGATTTTCTAAAACTTAGGCGAGTACAGGACTGCAGCTATGCCCCCGAGTGGGAGGTTTGCTCTCCACTCGGTAGGATTTTAAACACCTTGTGGAGTATAGGACTGCAGCTAAGCCCCCGAGTGGGAGGTTTGCTCTTCACTTGGTAGGATTTTCTGAAACTTAGGCGACTACTGGACTGCAGCTAAGCCCCTGAGTGGGAGGTTTGCTCTCCACTCGGTAGGATTTTATGAAACTTAGGCGAGTACTGGACTGCAGCTAAGCCCCCGAGTGGGAGGTTTTCTCTCCACTCTGTAGGATCTTAAACACTTAGGCGAGTACAGGACTCCAGCTAAGCCCCTGAGTGGGAGGTTTGCTCTCCACTCGGTAGGATTTTAAACACTTAGGCGAGTACTGGACTGCAGCTAAGCCCCTGAGTGGGAGGTTTGCTCTCCACTCGGTAGGATTTTCTTAAACTTAGGCGAGTACTGGACTACGGCTAAGCCCCCGAGTGGGAGGATTGCTCTCCACTCGGTAGGATTTTCTGAAACTTAGGCGAGTATTGGACTGCAGCTAAGCCCCGAGTGGGAGGTTTGCTCTGCACTCGGTAGGATTTTCTGAAACTTAGGCGAGTACTCGACTACAGCTAAGCCCGCGAGTGGGAGGATTGCTCTCCACTCGGTAGGATTTTCTGAAACTTAGGCGAGTACTGAACTGCAGCTAAGCCCCCGAGTGGGAGATTTGCTCTGCACTCGGTAGGATTTTCTGAAACTTAGGCGAGTACTGGACTGCAGCTAAGCCCCCGAGTGGGAGGTTTGCTCTCCACTCGGTAGGATTTTCTGAAACTTAGGCGAGTACAGGACTACAGCTAAGCCCCCGAGTTGGAGGTTTGCTCTCCACTCGGTAGGATTTTCTGAAACTTAGGCGAGTACTGGACTGCAGCTAAGCCCCCGAGTGGGAGGTTTGCTCCCCACTCGGTAGGATTTTCTGAAACTTAGGCGAGTACTGGACTGCCGCTAAGCCCCCGAGTGGGAGGTTTGCTCTCCACTCGGTAGGATTTTCTGAAACTTAGGTGAGTACTGGACTGCAGCTAAGCCCCGAGTGGGAGGTTTGCTCTCCACTCGGTAGGATTTTCTGAAACTTAGGCGAGTACTGGACTGCAGCTAAGCCCCCGAGTGGGAGGTTTGCTCTCCACTCGGTTGGATTTTCTGAAACTTAGGCGAGTACTAGACTGCAGCTAAGCCCCCGAGTGGGAGGTTTGCTCTCCACTCGGTAGGATTTTCTGAAAATTAGGCGAGTACTGGACTGCAGCTAAGCCCCCGAGTGGGAGGTTTGCTCTTCACTCGGTAGGATTTTCTGAAACTTAGGTGAGTACTGGACTGCAGCTAAGCCCCTGAGTGGGAGGTTTGCTCTCCACTCGGTTTATGAAACTTAGGCGAGTACTAGACTGCAGCTAAGCCCCCGAGTGGGAGGTTTTCTCTCCACTCGGTAGGATTTTAAACACTTAGGCGAGTACAGGACTGCAGCTAAGCCCCTGAGTGGGAGGTTTGCTCTCCACTCGGTACGATTTTAAACACTTAGGCGAGTACTGGACTGCAGCTAAGCCCGCGAGTGGGAGGTTTGCTCTCCACTCGGTAGGATTTTTTGAAACTTAGGCGAGTACTGGACTTCAGCTAAGCCCCTGAGTGGGAGGTTTGCTCTCCAGTCGGTAGGATTTTATGAAACTTAGGAGAGTACTCGACTGCAGCTAAGCCCCCGAGTTGGAGGATCCCTCTCCACTCGGTAGGATTTTCTGAAACTTAGGCGAGTACTGGACTGCAGCTAAGCCCCGAGTGGGAGGTTTGCTCTGCACTCGGTAGGATTTTCTGAAACTTAGGCGAGTACTCGACTGTAGCTAAGCCCGCGAGTGGGAGGATTGCTCTCCACTCGGTAGGATTTTCTGAAACTTAGGCGAGTACTGGACTGCAGCTAAGCCCCCGAGTGGGAGATTTGCTCTCCACTCGGTAGGATTTTCTGAAAATTAGGCGAGTACTGGACTGCAGCTAAGCCCCCGAGTGGGAGGTTTGCTCTCCACTCGGTAGGATTTTCTGAAACTTAGGCGAGTACAGGACTGCAGCTAAGCCCCCGAGTTGGAGGTTTGCTCTCCACTCGGTAGGATTTTCTGAAACTTAGGCGAGTACTGGACTGCAGCTAAGCCCCCGAGTGGGAGGTTTGCTCCCCACTCGGTAGGATTTTCTGAAACTTAGGCGAGTACTGGACTGCCGCTAAGCCCCCGAGTGGGAGGTTTGCTCTCCACTCGGTAGGATTTTCTGAAACTTAGGCGAGTACTGGACTGCAGCTAAGCCCCGAGTGGGAGGTTTGCTCTCCACTCGGTAGGATTTTCTGAAACTTAGGCGAGTACTGGACTGCAGCTAAGCCCCCGAGTGGGAGGTTTGCTCTCCACTCGGTTGGATTTTCTGAAACTTAGGCGAGTACTAGACTACAGCTAAGCCCCCGAGTGGGAGGTTTGCTCTCCACTCGGTAGGATTTTCTGAAAATTAGGCGAGTACTGGACTGCAGCTAAGCCCCCGAGTGGGAGGTTTGCTCTTCACTTGGTAGGATTTTCTGAAACTTAGGTGAGTACTGGACTGCAGCTAAGCCCCTGAGTGGGAGGTTTGCTCTCCACTCGGTTTATGAAACTTAGGCGAGTACTAGACTGCAGCTAAGCCCCCGAGTGGGAGGTTTTCTCTCCACTCGGTAGGATTTTAAACACTTAGGCGAGTACAGGACTGCAGCTAAGCCCCTGAGTGGGAGGTTCGCTCTCCACTCGGTACGATTTTAAACACTTAGGCGAGTACTGGACTGCAGCTAAGCCCGCGAGTGGGAGGTTTGCTCTCCACTCGGTAGGATTTTCTGAAACTTAGGCGAGTACTGGACTGCAGCTAAGCCCCCGAGTGGGAGGATTCTCTCCACTCGGTAGGATTTTCTGAAACTTAGGCGAGTATTGGACTGCGGCTAAGCCCCTGAGTGGGAGGTTTGCTCTCCACTCGGTAGGATTTTATGAAACTTAGGCGAGTACTGGACTGCAGCTAAGCCCCCGAGTGGGAGGTTTTCTCTCCACTCGTTAGGATTTTAAACACTTAGGCGAGTACAGGACTACAGCTAAGCCCCTGAGTGGGAGGTTTGCTCTCCACTCGGTAGGATTTTCTGAAACTTAGGCGAGAACTGGACTGCAGCTAAGTCCCCGAGTGGGAGGTTTGCTCTCCACTTGGTACGATTTTCTGAAACTTAGGCGAGTACTGGACTGCAGCTAAGCCCCCGAGTGGGAGGATTCCTCTCCACTCGGTAGGATTTTCTCAAACTTAGGCGAGTACTGGACTGCAGCTAAGTCCCCGAGTGGGAGGTTTGCTCTCCACTCGGTACGATTTTCTGAAACTTAGGCGAGTACTGGACTGCAGCTAAGCCCCCGAGTGGGAGGATTCCTCTCCACTCGGTAGGATTTTCTGAAACTTAGGCGAGTACTGGACTGCAGGTAAGCCCCCGAGTGGGAGGTTTGCTCTTCACTCGGTAGGATTTTCTGAAACTTAGGCGAGTACTAGACTGCAGCTAAGCCGCCGAGTGGGAGGTTTGCTCTCCACTCGGTAGGATTTTCTAAAACTTAGGCGAGTACAGGACTGCAGCTATGCCCCCGAGTGGGAGGTTTGCTCTCCACTCGGTAGGATTTTAAACACCTTGTGGAGTATAGGACTGCAGCTAAGCCCCCGAGTGGGAGGTTTGCTCTTCACTTGGTAGGATTTTCTGAAACTTAGGCGACTACTGGACTGCAGCTAAGCCCCTGAGTGGGAGGTTTGCTCTCCACTCGGTAGGATTTTCTGAAAATTAGGCGAGTACTGGACTGCAGCTAAGCCCCCGAGTGGGAGGTTTGCTCTTCACTCGGTAGGATTTTCTGAAACTTAGGTGAGTACTGGACTGCAGCTAAGCCCCTGAGTGGGAGGTTTGCTCTCCACTCGGTTTATGAAACTTAGGCGAGTACTAGACTGCAGCTAAGCCCCCGAGTGGGAGGTTTTCTCTCCACTCGGTAGGATTTTAAACACTTAGGCGAGTACAGGACTGCAGCTAAGCCCCTGAGTGGGAGGTTTGCTCTCCACTCGGTACGATTTTAAACACTTAGGCGAGTACTGGACTGCAGCTAAGCCCGCGAGTGGGAGGTTTGCTCTCCACTCGGTAGGATTTTTTGAAACTTAGGCGAGTACTGGACTTCAGCTAAGCCCCTGAGTGGGAGGTTTGCTCTCCAGTCGGTAGGATTTTATGAAACTTAGGAGAGTACTCGACTGCAGCTAAGCCCCCGAGTTGGAGGATCCCTCTCCACTCGGTAGGATTTTCTGAAACTTAGGCGAGTACTGGACTGCAGCTAAGCCCCGAGTGGGAGGTTTGCTCTGCACTCGGTAGGATTTTCTGAAACTTAGGCGAGTACTCGACTGTAGCTAAGCCCGCGAGTGGGAGGATTGCTCTCCACTCGGTAGGATTTTCTGAAACTTAGGCGAGTACTGGACTGCAGCTAAGCCCCCGAGTGGGAGATTTGCTCTCCACTCGGTAGGATTTTCTGAAAATTAGGCGAGTACTGGACTGCAGCTAAGCCCCCGAGTGGGAGGTTTGCTCTCCACTCGGTAGGATTTTCTGAAACTTAGGCGAGTACAGGACTGCAGCTAAGCCCCCGAGTTGGAGGTTTGCTCTCCACTCGGTAGGATTTTCTGAAACTTAGGCGAGTACTGGACTGCAGCTAAGCCCCCGAGTGGGAGGTTTGCTCCCCACTCGGTAGGATTTTCTGAAACTTAGGCGAGTACTGGACTGCCGCTAAGCCCCCGAGTGGGAGGTTTGCTCTCCACTCGGTAGGATTTTCTGAAACTTAGGCGAGTACTGGACTGCAGCTAAGCCCCGAGTGGGAGGTTTGCTCTCCACTCGGTAGGATTTTCTGAAACTTAGGCGAGTACTGGACTGCAGCTAAGCCCCCGAGTGGGAGGTTTGCTCTCCACTCGGTTGGATTTTCTGAAACTTAGGCGAGTACTAGACTACAGCTAAGCCCCCGAGTGGGAGGTTTGCTCTCCACTCGGTAGGATTTTCTGAAAATTAGGCGAGTACTGGACTGCAGCTAAGCCCCCGAGTGGGAGGTTTGCTCTTCACTTGGTAGGATTTTCTGAAACTTAGGTGAGTACTGGACTGCAGCTAAGCCCCTGAGTGGGAGGTTTGCTCTCCACTCGGTTTATGAAACTTAGGCGAGTACTAGACTGCAGCTAAGCCCCCGAGTGGGAGGTTTTCTCTCCACTCGGTAGGATTTTAAACACTTAGGCGAGTACAGGACTGCAGCTAAGCCCCTGAGTGGGAGGTTCGCTCTCCACTCGGTACGATTTTAAACACTTAGGCGAGTACTGGACTGCAGCTAAGCCCGCGAGTGGGAGGTTTGCTCTCCACTCGGTAGGATTTTCTGAAACTTAGGCGAGTACTGGACTGCAGCTAAGCCCCCGAGTGGGAGGATTCTCTCCACTCGGTAGGATTTTCTGAAACTTAGGCGAGTATTGGACTGCGGCTAAGCCCCTGAGTGGGAGGTTTGCTCTCCACTCGGTAGGATTTTATGAAACTTAGGCGAGTACTGGACTGCAGCTAAGCCCCCGAGTGGGAGGTTTTCTCTCCACTCGTTAGGATTTTAAACACTTAGGCGAGTACAGGACTACAGCTAAGCCCCTGAGTGGGAGGTTTGCTCTCCACTCGGTAGGATTTTCTGAAACTTAGGCGAGAACTGGACTGCAGCTAAGTCCCCGAGTGGGAGGTTTGCTCTCCACTTGGTACGATTTTCTGAAACTTAGGCGAGTACTGGACTGCAGCTAAGCCCCCGAGTGGGAGGATTCCTCTCCACTCGGTAGGATTTTCTCAAACTTAGGCGAGTACTGGACTGCAGCTAAGTCCCCGAGTGGGAGGTTTGCTCTCCACTCGGTACGATTTTCTGAAACTTAGGCGAGTACTGGACTGCAGCTAAGCCCCCGAGTGGGAGGATTCCTCTCCACTCGGTAGGATTTTCTGAAACTTAGGCGAGTACTGGACTGCAGGTAAGCCCCCGAGTGGGAGGTTTGCTCTTCACTCGGTAGGATTTTCTGAAACTTAGGCGAGTACTAGACTGCAGCTAAGCCGCCGAGTGGGAGGTTTGCTCTCCACTCGGTAGGATTTTCTAAAACTTAGGCGAGTACAGGACTGCAGCTATGCCCCCGAGTGGGAGGTTTGCTCTCCACTCGGTAGGATTTTAAACACCTTGTGGAGTATAGGACTGCAGCTAAGCCCCCGAGTGGGAGGTTTGCTCTTCACTTGGTAGGATTTTCTGAAACTTAGGCGACTACTGGACTGCAGCTAAGCCCCTGAGTGGGAGGTTTGCTCTCCACTCGGTAGGATTTTATGAAACTTAGGCGAGTACTGGACTGCAGCTAAGCCCCCGAGTGGGAGGTTTTCTCTCCACTCTGTAGGATCTTAAACACTTAGGCGAGTACAGGACTGCAGCTAAGCCCCTGAGTGGGAGGTTTGCTCTCCACTTGGTAGGATTTTAAACACTTAGGCGAGTACTGGACTGCAGCTAAGCCCCTGAGTGGGAGGTTTGCTCTCCACTCGGTAGGATTTTCTTAAACTTAGGCGAGTACTGGACTACGGCTAAGCCCCCGAGTGGGAGGATTGCTCTCCACTCGGTAGGATTTTCTGAAACTTAGGCGAGTATTGGACTGCAGCTAAGCCCCGAGTGGGAGGTTTGCTCTGCACTCGGTAGGATTTTCTGAAACTTAGGCGAGTACTCGACTACAGCTAAGCCCGCGAGTGGGAGGATTGCTCTCCACTCGGTAGGATTTTCTGAAACTTAGGCGAGTACTGAACTGCAGCTAAGCCCCCGAGTGGGAGATTTGCTCTCCACTCGGTAGGATTTTCTAAAACTTAGGCGAGTACAGGACTGCAGCTATGCCCCCGAGTGGGAGGTTTGCTCTCCACTCGGTAGGATTTTAAACACCTTGTGGGGTATAGGACTGCAGCTAAGCCCCCGAGTGGGAGGTTTGCTCTTCACTTGGTAGGATTTTCTGAAACTTAGGCGACTACTGGACTGCAGCTAAGCCCCTGAGTGGGAGGTTTGCTCTCCACTCGGTAGGATTTTATGAAACTTAGGCGAGTACTGGACTGCAGCTAAGCCCCCGAGTGGGAGGTTTTCTCTCCACTCTGTAGGATCTTAAACACTTAGGCGAGTACAGGACTGCAGCTAAGCCCCTGAGTGGGAGGTTTGCTCTCCACTCGGTAGGATTTTAAACACTTAGGCGAGTACTGGACAGCAGCTAAGCCCCTGAGTGGGAGGTTTGCTCTCCACTCGGTAGGATTTTCTTAAACTTAGGCGAGTACTGGACTACGGCTAAGCCCCCGAGTGGGAGGATTGCTCTCCACTCGGTAGGATTTTCTGAAACTTAGGCGAGTATTGGACTGCAGCTAAGCCCCGAGTGGGAGGTTTGCTCTGCACTCGGTAGGATTTTCTGAAACTTAGGCGAGTACTCGACTACAGCTAAGCCCGCGAGTGGGAGGATTGCTCTCCACTCAGTAGGATTTTCTGAAACTTAGGCGAGTACTGAACTGCAGCTAAGCCCCCGAGTGGGAGATTTGCTCTCCACTCGGTAGGATTTTCTGAAACTTAGGCGAGTACTGGACTGCAGCTAAGCCCCCGAGTGGGAGGTTTGCTCTCCACTCGGTAGGATTTTCTGAAACTTAGGCGAGTACAGGACTACAGCTAAGCCCCCGAGTTGGAGGTTTGCTCTCCACTCGGTAGGATTTTATGAAACTTAGGCGAGTACTGGACTGCAGCTAAGCCCCGAGTGGGAGGTTTGCTCCCCACTCGGTAGGATTTTCTGAAACTTAGGCGAGTACTGGACTGCCGCTAAGCCCCCGAGTGGGAGGTTTGCTCTCCACTCGGTAGGATTTTCTGAAACTTAGGTGAGTACTGGACTGCAGCTAAGCCCCGAGTGGGAGGTTTGCTCTCCACTCGGTAGGATTTTCTGAAACTTAGGCGAGTACTGGACTGCAGCTAAGCCCCCGAGTGGGAGGTTTGCTCTCCACTCGGTTGGATTTTCTGAAACTTAGGCGAGTACTAGACTGCAGCTAAGCCCCCGAGTGGGAGGTTTGCTCTCCACTCGGTAGGATTTTCTGAAAATTAGGCGAGTACTGGACTGCAGCTAAGCCCCCGAGTGGGAGGTTTGCTCTTCACTCGGTAGGATTTTCTGAAACTTAGGTGAGTACTGGACTGCAGCTAAGCCCCTGAGTGGGAGGTTTGCTCTCCACTCGGTTTATGAAACTTAGGCGAGTACTAGACTGCAGCTAAGCCCCCGAGTGGGAGGTTTTCTCTCCACTCGGTAGGATTTTAAACACTTAGGCGAGTACAGGACTGCAGCTAAGCCCCTGAGTGGGAGGTTTGCTCTCCACTCGGTACGATTTTAAACACTTAGGCGAGTACTGGACTGCAGCTAAGCCCGCGAGTGGGAGGTTTGCTCTCCACTCGGTAGGATTTTCTGAAACTTAGGCGAGTACTGGACTGCAGCTAAGCCCCCGAGTGGGAGGATTCTCTCCACTCGGTAGGATTTTCTAAAACTTAGGCGAGTATTGGACTGCAGCTAAGCCCCCGAGTGGGAGGTTTGCTCTTCACTCGGTAGGATTTTCTGAAACTTAGGTGAGTACTGGACTATAGCTAAGCCCCTGAGTGGGAGGTTTGCTCTCCACTCGGTAGGATTTTATGAAACTTAGGCGAGTACTGGACTGCAGCTAAGCCCCCGAGTGGGAGGTTTTCTCTCCACTCGTTAGGATTTTAAACACTTAGGCGAGTACAGGACTGCAGCTAAGCCCCTGAGTGGGAGGTTTGCTCTCCACTCGGTAGGATTTTCTGAAACTTAGGCGAGAACTGGACTACAGCTAAGTCCCCGAGTGGGAGGTTTGCTCTCCACTTGGTACGATTTTCTGAAACTTAGGCGAGTACTGGACTGCAGCTAAGCCCCCGAGTGGGAGGATTCCTCTCCACTTGGTAGGATTTTCTCAAACTTAGGCGAGTACTGGACTGCAGCTAAGTCCCCGAGTGGGAGGTTTGCTCTCCCCTCGGTACGATTTTCTGAAACTTAGGCGAGTACTGGACTGCAGCTAAGCCCCCGAGTGGGAGGATTCCTCTCCACTCGGTAGGATTTTCTGAAACTTAGGCGAGTACTGGACTGCAGGTAAGCCCCCGAGTGGGAGGTTTGCTCTTCACTCGGTAGGATTTTCTGAAACTTAGGCGAGTACTAGACTGCAGCTAAGCCGCCGAGTGGGAGGTTTGCTCTCCACTCGGTAGGATTCTCTAAAACTTAGGCGAGTACAGGACTGCAGCTATGCCCCCGAGTGGGAGGTTTGCTCTCCACTCGGTAGGATTTTAAACACTTTGTGGAGTATAGGACTGCAGCTAAGCCCCCGAGTGGGAGGTTTGCTCTTCACTTGGTAGGATTTTCTGAAACTTAGGCGACTACTGGACTGCAGCTAAGCCCCTGAGTGGGAGGTTTGCTCTCCACTCGGTAGGATTTTATGAAATTTAGGCGAGTACTGGACTGCAGCTAAGACCCCGAGTGGGAGGTTTTCTCTCCACTCTGTAGGATCTTAAACACTTAGGCGAGTACAGGACTGCAGCTAAGCCCCTGAGTGGGAGGTTTGCTCTCCACTCGGTAGGATTTTAAACACTTAGGCGAGTACTGGACTGCAGCTAAGCCCCTGAGTGGGAGGTTTGCTCTCCACTCGGTAGGATTTTCTGAAACTTAGGCGAGTACTGGACTACAGCTAAGCCCCCGAGTGGGAGGATTGCTCTCCACTCGGTAGGATTTTCTGAAACTTAGGCGAGTATTGGACAGCAGCTAAGCCCCGAGTGGGAGGTTTGCTCTGCACTCGGTACGATTTTCTGAAACTTAGGCGAGTACTGGACTGCAGCTAAGCCCCCGAGTGGGAGGATTCCTCTCCACTCGGTAGGATTTTCTCAAACTTAGGCGAGTAATGGACTGCAGCTAAGTCCCCGAGTGGGAGGTTTGCTCTCCCCTCGGTACGATTTTCTGAAACTTAGGCGAGTACTGGACTGCAGCTAAGCCCCCGAGTGGGAGGATTCATCTCCACTCGGTAGGATTTTCTGAAACTTAGGCAAGTACTGGACTGCAGGTAAGCCCCCGAGTGGGAGGTTTGCTCTTCACTCGGTAGGATTTTCTGAAACTTAGGCGAGTACTAGACTGCAGCTAAGCCGCCGAGTGGGAGGTTTGCTCTCCACTCGGTAGGATTCTCTAAAACTTAGGCGAGTACAGGACTGCAGCTATGCCCCCGAGTGGGAGGTTTGCTCTCCACTCGGTAGGATTTTAAACACTTTGTGGAGTATAGGACTGCAGCTAAGCCCCCGAGTGGGAGGTTTGCTCTTCACTTGGTAGGATTTTCTGAAACTTAGGCGACTACTGGACTGCAGCTAAGCCCCTGAGTGGGAGGTTTGCTCTCCACTCGGTAGGATTTTATGAAACTTAGGCGAGTACTGGACTGCAGCTAAGCCCCCGAGTGGGAGGTTTTCTCTCCACTCTGTAGGATCTTAAACACTTAGGCGAGTACAGGACTGCAGCTAAGCCCCTGAGTGGGAGGTTTGCTCTCCACTCGGTAGGATTTTAAACACTTAGGCGAGTACTGGACTGCAGCTAAGCCCCTGAGTGGGAGGTTTGCTCTCCACTCGGTAGGATTTTCTGAAACTTAGGCGAGTACTGGACTACAGCTAAGCCCCCGAGTGGGAGGATTGCTCTCCACTCGGTAGGATTTTCTGAAACTTAGGCGAGTATTGGACTGCAGCTAAGCCCCGAGTGGGAGGTTTGCTCTGCACTCGGTAGGATTTTCTGAAACTTAGGCGAGTACTCGACTACAGCTAAGCCCGCGAGTGGGAGGATTGCTCTCCACTCGGTAGGATTTTCTGAAACTTAGGCGAGTACTGGACTGCAGCTAAGCCCCCGAGTTGGAGATTTGCTCTCCACTCGGTAGGATTTTCTGAAACTTAGGCGAGTACTGGACTGCAGCTAAGCCCCCGAGTGGGAGGTTTGCTCTCCACTCGGTAGGATTTTCTGAAACTTAGGCGAGTACAGGACTACAGCTAAGCCCCCGAGTTGGAGGTTTGCTCTCCACTCGGTAGGATTTTCTGAAACTTAGGCGAGTACTGGACTGCAGCTAACCCCCGAGTGGGAGGTTTGCTCCCCACTCGGTAGGATTTTCTGAAACTTAGGCGAGTACTGGACTGCCGCTAAGCCCCCGAGTGGGAGGTTTGCTCTCCACTCGGTAGGATTTTCTGAAACTTAGGCGAGTACTGGACTGCAGCTAAGCCCCGAGTGGGAGGTTTGCTCTCCACTCGGTAGGATTTTCTGAAACTTAGGCGAGTACTGGACTGCAGCTAAGCCCCCGAGTTGGAGGTTTGCTCTCCACTCGGTAGGATTTTCTGAAACTTAGGCGAGTACTGGACTGCAGCTAAGCCCCCGAGTGGGAGGTTTGCTCCCCACTCGGTAGGATTTTCTGAAACTTAGGCGAGTACTGGACTGCCGCTAAGCCCCCGAGTGGGAGGTTTGCTCTCCACTCGGTAGGATTTTCTGAAACTTAGGCGAGTACTGGACTGCAGCTAAGCCCCGAGTGGGAGGTTTGCTCTCCACTCGGTAGGATTTTCTGAAACTTAGGCGAGTACTGGACTGCAGCTAAGCCCCCGAGTGGGAGGTTTGCTCTCCACTCGGTTGGATTTTCTGAAACTTAGGCGAGTACTAGACTGCAGCTAAGCCCCCGAGTGGGAGGTTTGCTCTCCACTCGGTAGGATTTTCTGAAAATTAGGCGAGTACTGGACTGCAGCTAAGCCCCCGAGTGGGAGGTTTGCTCTTCACTCGGTAGGATTTTCTGAAACTTAGGTGAGTACTGGACTGCAGCTAAGCCCCTGAGTGGGAGGTTTGCTCTCCACTCGGTAGGATTTTATGAAACTTAGGCAAGTACTAGACTGCAGCTAAGCCCCCGAGTGGGAGGTTTGCTCTCCACTCGGTAGGATTTTAAACACTTAGGCGAGTACAGGACTGCAGCTAAGCCCCTGAGTGGGAGGTTTGCTCTCCACTCGGTACGATTTTAAACACTTAGGCGAGTACTGGACTGCAGCTAAGCCCGCGAGTGGGAGGTTTGATCTCCACTCGGTAGGATTTTCTGAAACTTAGGCGAGTACTGGACTGCAGCTAAGCCCCCGAGTGGGAGGATTCTCTCCACTCGGTAGGATTTTCTGAAACTTAGGCGAGTATTGGACTGCAGCTAAGCCCCCGAGTGGGAGGTTTGCTCTTCACTCGGTAGGATTTTCTGAAACTTAGGCGAGTACTGGACTGTAGCTAAGCCCCTGAGTGGGAGGTTTGCTCTCCACTCGGTAGGATTTTATGAAACTTAGGCGAGTACTGGACTGCAGCTAAGCCCCCGAGTGGGAGGTTTTCTCTCCACTCGTTAGGATTTTAAACACTTAGGCGAGTACAGGACTGCAGCTAAGCCCCTGAGTGGGAGGTTTGCTCTCCACTCGGTAGGATTTTCTGAAACTTAGGCGAGTACTGGACTGCAGCTAAGCCCCCGAGTGGGAGGATTCCTCTCCACTCGGTAGGATTTTCTGAAACTTAGGCGAGTACTGGACTGCAGGTAAGCCCCCGAGTGGGAGGTTTGCTCTTCACTCGGTAGGATTTTCTGAAACTTAGGCGAGTACTAGACTGCAGCTAAGCCGCCGAGTGGGAGGTTTGCTCTCCACTCGGTAGGATTTTCTGAAACTTAGGCGAGTACAGGACTGCATCTAAGCCGCCGAGTGGGAGGTTTGCTCTCCACTCGGTAGGATTTTAAACACGTTGTGGAGTATAGGACTGCAGCGAAGCCCCCGAGTGGGAGGTTTGCTCTTCACTTGGTAGGATTTTCTGAAACTTAGGCGACTACTGGACTGCAGTTAAGCCCCTGAGTGGGAGGTTTGCTCTCCACTCGGTAGGATTTTATGAAACTTAGGCGAGTACTGGACTGCAGCTAAGCCCCCGAGTGGGAGGTTTTCTCTCCACTCGGTAGGATCTTAAACACTTAGGCGAGTACAGGACTGCAGTTAAGCCCCTGAGTGGGAGGTTTGCTCTCCACTCGGTAGGATTTTAAACACTTAGGCGAGTACTGGACTGCAGCTAAGCCCCTGAGTGGGAGGTTTGCTCTCCACTCGGTAGGATTTTCTGAAACTTAGGCGAGTACTGGACTACAGCTAAGCCCCCGAGTGGGAGGATTGCTCTCCACTCGGTAGGATTTTCTGAAACTTAGGCGAGTATTGGACTGCAGCTAAGCCCCCGAGTGGGAGGTTTGCTCTTCACTCGGTAGGATTTTCTGAAACTTAGGCGAGTACTGGACTTCAGCTAAGCCCCTGAGTGGGAGGTTTGCTCTCCAGTCGGTAGGATTTTATGAAACTTAGGCGAGTACTCGACCGCAGCTAAGCCCCCGAGTTGGAGGTTTTCTCTTCACTCGGTAGGATTTTAAACACTTAGGCGAGTACAGGACTGCAGCTAAGCCCCCGAGTGGGAGGTTTGCTCTCCACTCGGTAGGATTTTCTTTAACTTAGGCGAGTACTGGACTGCAGCTAAGTCCCCGAGTGGGAGGATCCCTCTCCACTCGGTAGGATTTTCTGAAACTTAGGCGAGTACTGGACTGCAGCTAAGCCCCCGAGTGGGAGGTTTGCTCCCCACTCGGTAGGATTTTCTGAAACTTAGGCGAGTACTGGACTGCCGCTAAGCCCCCGAGTGGGAGGTTTGCTCTCCACTCGGTAGGATTTTCTGAAACTTAGGCGAGTACTGGACTGCAGCTAAGCCCCGAGTGGGAGGTTTGCTCTCCACTCGGTAGGATTTTCTGAAACTTAGGCGAGTACTGGACTGCAGCTAAGCCCCCGAGTGGGAGGTTTGCTCTCCACTCGGTTGGATTTTCTGAAACTTAGGCGAGTACTAGACTGCAGCTAAGCCCCCGAGTGGGAGGTTTGCTCTCCACTCGGTAGGATTTTCTGAAAATTAGGCGAGTACTGGACTGCAGCTAAGCCCCCGAGTGGGAGGTTTGCTCTTCACTCGGTAGGATTTTCTGAAACTTAGGTGAGTACTGGACTGCAGCTAAGCCCCTGAGTGGGAGGTTTGCTCTCCACTCGGTAGGATTTTATGAAACTTAGGCAAGTACTAGACTGCAGCTAAGCCCCCGAGTGGGAGGTTTGCTCTCCACTCGGTAGGATTTTAAACACTTAGGCGAGTACAGGACTGCAGCTAAGCCCCTGAGTGGGAGGTTTGCTCTCCACTCGGTACGATTTTAAACACTTAGGCGAGTACTGGACTGCAGCTAAGCCCGCGAGTGGGAGGTTTGATCTCCACTCGGTAGGATTTTCTGAAACTTAGGCGAGTACTGGACTGCAGCTAAGCCCCCGAGTGGGAGGATTCTCTCCACTCGGTAGGATTTTCTGAAACTTAGGCGAGTATTGGACTGCAGCTAAGCCCCCGAGTGGGAGGTTTGCTCTTCACTCGGTAGGATTTTCTGAAACTTAGGCGAGTACTGGACTGTAGCTAAGCCCCTGAGTGGGAGGTTTGCTCTCCACTCGGTAGGATTTTATGAAACTTAGGCGAGTACTGGACTGCAGCTAAGCCCCCGAGTGGGAGGTTTTCTCTCCACTCGTTAGGATTTTAAACACTTAGGCGAGTACAGGACTGCAGCTAAGCCCCTGAGTGGGAGGTTTGCTCTCCACTCGGTAGGATTTTCTGAAACTTAGGCGAGTACTGGACTGCAGCTAAGCCCCCGAGTGGGAGGATTCCTCTCCACTCGGTAGGATTTTCTGAAACTTAGGCGAGTACTGGACTGCAGGTAAGCCCCCGAGTGGGAGGTTTGCTCTTCACTCGGTAGGATTTTCTGAAACTTAGGCGAGTACTAGACTGCAGCTAAGCCGCCGAGTGGGAGGTTTGCTCTCCACTCGGTAGGATTTTCTGAAACTTAGGCGAGTACAGGACTGCATCTAAGCCCCCGAGTGGGAGGTTTGCTCTCCACTCGGTAGGATTTTAAACACGTTGTGGAGTATAGGACTGCAGCGAAGCCCCCGAGTGGGAGGTTTGCTCTTAACTTGGTAGGATTTTCTGAAACTTAGGCGACTACTGGACTGCAGTTAAGCCCCTGAGTGGGAGGTTTGCTCTCCACTCGGTAGGATTTTATGAAACTTAGGCGAGTACTGGACTGCAGCTAAGCCCCCGAGTGGGAGGTTTTCTCTCCACTCGGTAGGATCTTAAACACTTAGGCGAGTACTGGACTGCAGTTAAGCCCCTGAGTGGGAGGTTTGCTCTCCACTCGGTAGGATTTTAAACACTTAGGCGAGTACTGGACTGCAGCTAAGCCCCTGAGTGGGAGGTTTGCTCTCCACTCGGTAGGATTTTCTGAAACTTAGGCGAGTACTGGACTACAGCTAAGCCCCCGAGTGGGAGGATTGCTCTCCACTCGGTAGGATTTTCTGAAACTTAGGCGAGTATTGGACTGCAGCTAAGCCCCCGAGTGGGAGGTTTGCTCTTCACTCGGTAGGATTTTCTGAAACTTAGGCGAGTACTGGACTTCAGCTAAGCCCCTGAGTGGGAGGTTTGCTCTCCAGTCGGTAGGATTTTATGAAACTTAGGCGAGTACTCGACCGCAGCTAAGCCCCCGAGTTGGAGGTTTTCTCTTCACTCGGTAGGATTTTAAACACTTAGGCGAGTACAGGACTGCAGCTAAGCCCCCGAGTGGGAGGTTTGCTCTCCACTCGGTAGGATTTTCTTTAACTTAGGCGAGTACTGGACTGCAGCTAAGTCCCCGAGTGGGAGGATCCCTCTCCACTCGGTAGGATTTTCTGAAACTTAGGCGAGTACTGGACTGCAGCTAAGCCCCCGAGTGGGAGGTTTGCTCTCCACTCGGTAGGATTTTAAACACTTAGGCGAGTACTGGACTGCAGCTAAGCCCCCGAGTGGGAGGTTTGCTCTCCACTCGGTAGGATTTTCTGAAACATAGGCGAGTACTAGACTGCAGCTAAGCCCCCGAGTGGGAGGATTGCTCTCCACTCGGTAGGATTGTCTGAAACTTAGGCGAGTATTGGACTGCAGCTAAGCCCCCGAGTGGGAGGTTTGCTCTTCACTCGGTAGGATTTTCTGAAACTTAGGCGAGTACTGGACTGCAGCTAAGCCCCTGAGTGGGAGGTTTGCTCTCCACTCAGTAGGATTTTATGAAACTTAGGCGAGTACTCGACTGCAGCTAAGTCCCCGAGTGGGAGGTTTTCTCTCCACTCGGTAGGATTTTAAACACTTAGGCGAGTACAGGACTGCAGCTAAGCCCCTGAGTGGGAGGTTTGCTCTCCACTCGGTAGGATTTTAAACACTTAGGCGAGTACAGGACTGCAGCTAAGCCCCCGAGTGGGAGGTTTGCTCTCCACTTGGTAGGATTTTCTGAAACTTAGGCGAGTACTGTACTGCAGCTAAGTCCCCGAGTGGGAGGTTTGCTCTCCACTCGGTACGATTTTCTGAAACTTAGGCGAGTACTGGACTGCAGCTAATCCCCCGAGTGGGAGGATTCCTCTCCACTCGGTAGGATTTTCTGAAACTTAGGCGAGTACTGGACTGCAGGTAAGCTCCCGAGTGGGAAGTTTGCTCTTCACTCGGTAGGATTTTCTGAAACTTAGGCGAGTACTAGACTGCAGCTAAGTCCCCGAGTGGGAGGTTTGCTCTCCACTCAGTAGGATTTTCTGAAACTTAGGCGAGTACAGGACTGCAGCTAAGCCCCCGAGTGGGAGGTTTGCTCTTCACTCGGTAGGATTTTTTGAAACTTAGGCGAGTACTGGACTTCAGCTAAGCCCCTGAGTGGGAGGTTTGCTCTCCAGTCGGTAGGATTTTATGAAACTTAGGAGAGTACTCGACTGCAGCTAAGCCCCCGAGTTGGAGGATCCCTCTCCACTCGGTAGGATTTTCTGAAACTTAGGCGAGTACTGGACTGCAGCTAAGCCCCCGAGTGGGAGGTTTGCTCTCCACTCGGTAGGATTTTAAACACTTAGGCGAGTACTGGACTGCAGCTAAGCCCCCGAGTGGGAGGTTTGCTCTCCACTCGGTAGGATTTTCTGAAACTTAGGCGAGTACTGGACTGCAGCTAAGCCCCCGAGTGGGAGGATTGCTCTCCACTCGGTAGGATTGTCTGAAACTTAGGCGAGTATTGGACTGCAGCTAAGCCCCCGAGTGGGAGGTTTGCTCTTCACTCGGTAGGATTTTCTGAAACTTAGGCGAGTACTGGACTGCAGCTAAGCCCCTGAGTGGGAGGTGTGCTCTACACTTAGTAGGATTTTATGAAACTTAGGCGAGTACTCGACTGCAGCTAAGTCCCCGAGTGGGAGGTTTTCTCTCCACTCGGTAGGATTTTAAACACTTAGGCGAGTACAGGACTGCAGCTAAGCCCCTGAGTGGGAGGTTTGCTCTCCACTCGGTAGGATTTTAAACACTTAGGCGAGTACTGGACTGCAGCTAAGCCCCCGAGTGCGAGGTTTGCTCTCCACTTGGTAGGATTTTCTGAAACTTAGGCGAGTACTGTACTGCAGCTAAGTCCCCGAGTGGGAGGTTTGCTCTCCACTCGGTACGATTTTCTGAAACTTAGGCGAGTACTGGACTGCAGCTAATCCCCCGAGTGGGAGGATTCCTCTCCACTCGGTAGGATTTTCTGAAACTTAGGCGAGTACTGGACTGCAGGTAAGCCCCCGAGTGGGAGGTTTGCTCTTCACTCGGTAGGATTTTCTGAAACTTAGGCGAGTGCTAGACTGCAGCTAAGTCCCCGAGTGGGAGGTTTGCTCTCCACTCAGTAGGATTTTCTGAAACTTAGGCGAGTACATGACTGCAGCTAAGCCCCCGAGTGGGAGGTTTGCTCTTCACTCGGTAGGATTTTCTGAAACTTAGGCGAGTACTGGACTTCAGCTAAGCCCCTGAGTGGGAGGTTTGCTCTCCAGTCGGTAGGATTTTATGAAACTTAGGCGAGTACTCGACTGCAGCTAAGCCCCCGAGTTGGAGGATCCCTCTCCACTCGGTAGGATTTTCTGAAACTTAGGCGAGTACTGGACTGCAGCTAAGCCCCCGAGTGGGAGGTTTGCTCTCCACTCGGTAGGATTTTAAACACTTAGGCGAGTACTGGACTGCAGCTAAGCCCCCGAGTGGGAGGTTTGCTCTCCACTCGGTAGGATTTTCTGAAACTTAGGCGAGTACTGGACTGCAGCTAAGCCCCCGAGTGGGAGGATTGCTCTCCACTCGGTAGGATTGTCTGAAACTTAGGCGAGTATTGGACTGCAGCTAAGCCCCTGAGTGGGAGGTTTGCTCTTCACTCGGTAGGATTTTCTGAAACTTAGGCGAGTACTGGACTGCAGCTAAGCCCCTGAGTGGCAGGTTTGCTCTCCACTCGGTAGGATTTTATGAAACTTAGGCGAGTACTCGACTGCAGCTAAGTCCCCGAGTGGGAGGTTTTCTCTCCACTCGGTAGGATTTTAAACACTTAGGCGAGTACAGGACTGCAGCTAAGCCCCTGAGTGGGAGGTTTGCTCTCCACTCGGTAGGATTTTAAACACTTAGGAGAGTACAGGACTGCAGCTAAGCCCCCGAGTGGGAGGTTTGCTCTCCACTCGGTAGGATTTTATGAAACTTAGGCGAGTACTGGACTGCAGCTAAGCCCCCGAGTGGGAGGTTTTCTCTCCACTCGGTAGGATCTTAAACACTTAGGCGAGTACAGGACTGCAGTTAAGCCCCTGAGTGGGAGGTTTGCTCTCCACTCGGTAGGATTTTAAACACTTAGGCGAGTACTGGACTGCAGCTAAGCCCCTGAGTGGGAGGTTTGCTCTCCACTCGGTAGGATTTTCTGAAACTTAGGCGAGTACTGGACTACAGCTAAGCCCCCGAGTGGGAGGATTGCTCTCCACTCGGTAGGATTTTCTAAAACTTAGGCGAGTATTGGACTGCAGCTAAGCCCCCGAGTGGGAGGTTTGCTCTTCACTCGGTAGGATTTTCTGAAACTTAGGCGAGTACTGGACTTCAGCTAAGCCCTTGAGTGGGAGGTTTTCTCTCCAGTCGGTAGGATTTTATGAAACTTAGGCGAGTACTCGACTGTAGCTAAGCCCCCGAGTTGGAGGTTTTCTCTCCACTCGGTAGGATTTTAAACACTTAGGCGAGTATAGGACTGCAGCTAAGCCCCCGAGTGGGAGGTTTGCTCTCCACTCGGTAGGATTTTCTTTAACTTAGGCGAGTACTGGACTGCAGCTAAGTCCCCGAGTGGGAGGATCCCTCTCCACTCGGTAGGATTTTCTGAAACTTAGGCGAGTACTGGACTGCAGCTAAGCCCCCGAGTGGGAGGTTTGCTCTCCACTCGGTAGGATTTTAAACACTTAGGCGAGTACTGGACTGCAGCTAAGCCCCCGAGTGGGAGGTTTGCTCTCCACTCGGTAGGATTTTCTGAAACTTAGGCGAGTACTGGACTGCAGCTAAGCCCCCGAGTGGGAGGATTGCTCTCCACTCGGTAGGATTGTCTGAAACTTAGGCGAGTATTGGACTGCAGCTAAGCCCCCGAGTGGGAGGTTTGCTCTTCACTCGGTAGGATTTTCTGAAACTTAGGCGAGTACTGGACTGCAGCTAAGCCCCTGAGTGGGAGGTTTGCTCTCCACTCAGTAGGATTTTATGAAACTTAGGCGAGTACTCGACTGCAACTAAGTCCCCGAGTGGGAGGTTTTCTCTCCACTCGGTAGGATTTTAAACACTTAGGCGAGTACAGGACTGCAGCTAAGCCCCTGAGTGGGAGGTTTGCTCTCCACTCGGTAGGATTTTAAACACTTAGGCGAGTACAGGACTGCAGCTAAGCCCCCGAGTGGGAGGTTTGCTCTCCACTTGGTAGGATTTTCTGACACTTAGGCGAGTACTGTACTGCAGCTAAGTCCCCGAGTGGGAGGTTTGCTCTCCACTCGGTACGATTTTCTGAAACTTAGGCGAGTACTGGACTGCAGCTAATCCCCCGAGTGGGAGGATTCCTCTCCACTCGGTAGGATTTTCTGAAACTTAGGCGAGTACTGGACTGCAGGTAAGCCCCCGAGTGGGAGGTTTGCTCTTCACTCGGTAGGATTTTCTGAAACTTAGGCGAGTACTAGACTGCAGCTAAGTCCCCGAGTGGGAGGTTTGCTCTCCACTCAGTAGGATTTTCTGAAACTTAGGCGAGTACAGGACTGCAGCTAAGCCCCCGAGTGGGAGGTTTGCTCTGCACTCGGTAGGATTTTCTAAAACTTAGGCGAGTATTGGACTGCAGCTAAGCCCCCGAGTGGGAGGTTTGCTCTTCACTCGGTAGGATTTTCTGAAACTTAGGCGAGTACTGGACTTCAGCTAAGCCCTTGAGTGGGAGGTTTTCTCTCCAGTCGGTAGGATTTTATGAAACTTAGGCGAGTACTCGACTGTAGCTAAGCCCCCGAGTTGGAGGTTTTCTCTCCACTCGGTAGGATTTTAAACACTTAGGCGAGTATAGGACTGCAGCTAAGCCCCCGAGTGGGAGGTTTGCTCTCCACTCGGTAGGATTTTCTTTAACTTAGGCGAGTACTGGACTGCAGCTAAGTCCCCGAGTGGGAGGATCCCTCTCCACTCGGTAGGATTTTCTGAAACTTAGGCGAGTACTGGACTGCAGCTAAGCCCCCGAGTGGGAGGTTTGCTCTCCACTCGGTAGGATTTTAAACACTTAGGCGAGTACTGGAATGCAGCTAAGCCCCCGAGTGGGAGGTTTGCTCTCCACTCGGTAGGATTTTCTGAAACTTAGGCGAGTACTGGACTGCAGCTAAGCCCCCGAGTGGGAGGATTGCTCTCCACTCGGTAGGATTGTCTGAAACTTAGGCGAGTATTGGACTGCAGCTAAGCCCCCGAGTGGGAGGTTTGCTCTTCACTCGGTAGGATTTTCTGAAACTTAGGCGAGTACTGGACTGCAGCTAAGCCCCTGAGTGGGAGGTTTGCTCTCCACTCAGTAGGATTTTATGAAACTTAGGCGAGTACTCGACTGCAACTAAGTCCCCGAGTGGGAGGTTTTCTCTCCACTCGGTAGGATTTTAAACACTTAGGCGAGTACAGGACAGCAGCTAAGCCCCTGAGTGGGAGGTTTGCTCTCCACTCGGTAGGATTTTAAACACTTAGGCGAGTACAGGACTGCAGCTAAGCCCCCGAGTGGGAGGTTTGCTCTCCACTTGGTAGGATTTTCTGACACTTAGGCGAGTACTGTACTGCAGCTAAGTCCCCGAGTGGGAGGTTTGCTCTCCACTCGGTACGATTTTCTGAAACTTAGGCGAGTACTGGACTGCAGCTAATCCCCCGAGTGGGAGGATTCCTCTCCACTCGGTAGGATTTTCTGAAACTTAGGCGAGTACTGGACTGCAGGTAAGCCCCCGAGTGGGAGGTTTGCTCTTCACTCGGTAGGATTTTCTGAAACTTAGGCGAGTACTAGACTGCAGCTAAGTCCCCGAGTGGGAGGTTTGCTCTCCACTCAGTAGGATTTTCTGAAACTTAGGCGAGTACAGGACTGCAGCTAAGCCCCCGAGTGGGAGGTTTGCTCTTCACTCGGTAGGATTTTCTGAAACTTAGGCGAGTACTGGACTTCAGCTAAGCCCCTGAGTGGGAGGTTTGCTCTCCAGTCGGTAGGATTTTATGAAACTTAGGCGAGTACTCGACTGCAGCTAAGCCCCCGAGTTGGAGGATCCCTCTCCACTCGGTAGGATTTTCTGAAACTTAGGCGAGTACTGGACTGCAGCTAAGCCCCCGAGTGGGAGGTTTGCTCTCCACTCGGTAGGATTTTAAACACTTAGGCGAGTACTGGACTGCAGCTAAGCCCCCGAGTGGGAGGTTTGCTCTCCACTCGGTAGGATTTTCTGAAACTTAGGCGAGTACTGGACTGCAGCTAAGCCCCCGAGTGGGAGGATTGCTCTCCACTCGGTAGGATTGTCTGAAACTTAGGCGAGTATTGGACTGCAGCTAAGCCCCCGAGTGGGAGGTTTGCTCTTCACTCGGTAGGATTTTCTGAAACTTAGGCGAGTACTGGACTGCAGCTAAGCCCCTGAGTGGCAGGTTTGCTCTCCACTCGGTAGGATTTTATGAAACTTAGGCGAGTACTCGACTGCAGCTAAGTCCCCGAGTGGGAGGTTTTCTCTCCACTCGGTAGGATTTTAAACACTTAGGCGAGTACAGGACTGCAGCTAAGCCCCTGAGTGGGAGGTTTGCTCTCCACTCGGTAGGATTTTAAACACTTAGGAGAGTATAGGACTGCAGCTAAGCCCCCGAGTGGGAGGTTTGCTCTCCACTTGGTAGGATTTTCTGACACTTAGGCGAGTACTGTACTGCAGCTAAGTCCCCGAGTGGGAGGTTTGCTCTCCACTCGGTACGATTTTCTGAAACTTAGGCGAGTACTGGACTGCAGCTAATCCCCCGAGTGGGAGGATTCCTCTCCACTCGGTAGGATTTTCTGAAACTTAGGCGAGTACTGGACTGCAGGTAAGCCCCCGAGTGGGAGGTTTGCTCTTCACTCGGTAGGATTTTCTGAAACTTAGGCGAGTACTAGACTGCAGCTAAGTCCCCGAGTGGGAGGTTTGCTCTCCACTCAGTAGGATTTTCTGAAACTTAGGCGAGTACAGGACTGCAGCTAAGCCCCCGAGTGGGAGGTTTGCTCTTCACTCGGTAGGATTTTCTGAAACTTAGGCGAGTACTGGACTTCAGCTAAGCCCCTGAGTGGGAGGTTTGCTCTCCAGTCGGTAGGATTTTATGAAACTTAGGCGAGTACTCGACTGCAGCTAAGCCCCCGAGTTGGAGGATCCCTCTCCACTCGGTAGGATTTTCTGAAACTTAGGCGAGTACTGGACTGCAGCTAAGCCCCCGAGTGGGAGGTTTGCTCTCCACTCGGTAGGATTTTAAACACTTAGGCGAGTACTGGACTGCAGCTAAGCCCCCGAGTGGGAGGTTTGCTCTCCACTCGGTAGGATTTTCTGAAACTTAGGCGAGTACTGGACTGCAGCTAAGCCCCCGAGTGGGAGGATTGCTCTCCACTCGGTAGGATTGTCTGAAACTTAGGCGAGTATTGGACTGCAGCTAAGCCCCCGAGTGGGAGGTTTGCTCTTCACTCGGTAGGATTTTCTGAAACTTAGGCGAGTACTGGACTGCAGCTAAGCCCCTGAGTGGCAGGTTTGCTCTCCACTCGGTAGGATTTTATGAAACTTAGGCGAGTACTCGACTGCAGCTAAGTCCCCGAGTGGGAGGTTTTCTCTCCACTCGGTAGGATTTTAAACACTTAGGCGAGTACAGGACTGCAGCTAAGCCCCTGAGTGGGAGGTTTGCTCTCCACTCGGTAGGATTTTAAACACTTAGGAGAGTATAGGACTGCAGCTAAGCCCCCGAGTGGGAGGTTTGCTCTCCACTCGGTAGGATTTTATGAAACTTAGGCGAGTACTGGACTGCAGCTAAGCCCCCGAGTGGGAGGTTTTCTCTCCACTCGGTAGGATCTTAAACACTTAGGCGAGTACAGGACTGCAGTTAAGCCCCTGAGTGGGAGGTTTGCTCTCCACTCGGTAGGATTTTAAACACTTAGGCGAGTACTGGACTGCAGCTAAGCCCCTGAGTGGGAGGTTTGCTCTCCACTCGGTAGGATTTTCTGAAACTTAGGCGAGTACTGGACTACAGCTAAGCCCCCGAGTGGGAGGATTGCTCTCCACTCGGTAGGATTTTCTAAAACTTAGGCGAGTATTGGACTGCAGCTAAGCCCCCGAGTGGGAGGTTTGCCCTTCACTCGGTAGGATTTTCTGAAACTTAGGCGAGTACTGGACTTCAGCTAAGCCCTTGAGTGGGAGGTTTTCTCTCCAGTCGGTAGGATTTTATGAAACTTAGGCGAGTACTCGACTGTAGCTAAGCCCCCGAGTTGGAGGTTTTCTCTCCACTCGGTAGGATTTTAAACACTTAGGCGAGTATAGGACTGCAGCTAAGCCCCCGAGTGGGAGGTTTGCTCTCCACTCGGTAGGATTTTCTTTAACTTAGGCGAGTACTGGACTGCAGCTAAGTCCCCGAGTGGGAGGATCCCTCTCCACTCGGTAGGATTTTCTGAAACTTAGGCGAGTACTGGACTGCAGCTAAGCCCCCGAGTGGGAGGTTTGCTCTCCACTCGGTAGGATTTTAAACACTTAGGCGAGTACTGGACTGCAGCTAAGCCCCCGAGTGGGAGGTTTGCTCTCCACTCGGTAGGATTTTCTGAAACTTAGGCGAGTACTGGACTGCAGCTAAGCTCCCGAGTGGGAGGATTGCTCTCCACTCGGTAGGATTGTCTGAAACTTAGGCGAGTATTGGACTGCAGCTAAGCCCCCGAGTGGGAGGTTTGCTCTTCACTCGGTAGGATTTTCTGAAACTTAGGCGAGTACTGGACTGCAGCTAAGCCCCTGAGTGGGAGGTTTGCTCTCCACTCAGTAGGATTTTATGAAACTTAGGCGAGTACTCGACTGCAACTAAGTCCCCGAGTGGGAGGTTTTCTCTCCACTCGGTAGGATTTTAAACACTTAGGCGAGTACAGGACTGCAGCTAAGCCCCTGAGTGGGAGGTTTGCTCTCCACTCGGTAGGATTTTAAACACTTAGGCGAGTACAGGACTGCAGCTAAGCCCCCGAGTGGGAGGTTTGCTCTCCACTTGGTAGGATTTTCTGACACTTAGGCGAGTACTGTACTGCAGCTAAGTCCCCGAGTGGGAGGTTTGCTCTCCACTCGGTACGATTTTCTGAAACTTAGGCGAGTACTGGACTGCAGCTAATCCCCCGAGTGGGAGGATTCCTCTCCACTCGGTAGGATTTTCTGAAACTTAGGCGAGTACTGGACTGCAGGTAAGCCCCCGAGTGGGAGGTTTGCTCTTCACTCGGTAGGATTTTCTGAAACTTAGGCGAGTACTAGACTGCAGCTAAGTCCCCGAGTGGGAGGTTTGCTCTCCACTCAGTAGGATTTTCTGAAACTTAGGCGAGTACAGGACTGCAGCTAAGCCCCCGAGTGGGAGGTTTGCTCTTCACTCGGTAGGATTTTCTGAAACTTAGGCGAGTACTGGACTTCAGCTAAGCCCCTGAGTGGGAGCTTTGCTCTCCAGTCGGTAGGATTTTATGAAACTTAGGCGAGTACTCGACTGCAGCTAAGCCCCCGAGTTGGAGGATCCCTCTCCACTCGGTAGGATTTTCTGAAACTTAGGCGAGTACTGGACTGCAGCTAAGCCCCCGAGTGGGAGGTTTGCTCTCCACTCGGTAGGATTTTAAACACTTAGGCGAGTACTGGACTGCAGCTAAGCCCCCGAGTGGGAGGTTTGCTCTCCACTCGGTAGGATTTTCTGAAACTTAGGCGAGTACTGGACTGCAGCTAAGCCCCCGAGTGGGAGGATTGCTCTCCACTCGGTAGGATTGTCTGAAACTTAGGCGAGTATTGGACTGCAGCTAAGCCCCCGAGTGGGAGGTTTGCTCTTCACTCGGTAGGATTTTCTGAAACTTAGGCGACTACTGGACTGCAGCTAAGCCCCTGAGTGGGAGGTTTGCTCTCCACTCAGTAGGATTTTATGAAACTTAGGCGAGTACTCGACTGCAGCTAAGTCCCCGAGTGGGAGGTTTTCTCTCCACTCGGTAGGATTTTAAACACTTAGGCGAGTACAGGACTGCAGCTAAGCCCCTGAGTGGGAGGTTTGCTCTCCACTCGGTAGGATTTTAAACACTTAGGCGAGTACAGGACTGCAGCTAAGCCCCCGAGTGGGAGGTTTGCTCTCCACTTGGTAGGATTTTCTGAAACTTAGGCGAGTACTATACTGCAGCTAAGTCCCCGAGTGGGAGGTTTGCTCTCCACTCGGTACGATTTTCTGAAACTTAGGCGAGTACTGGACTGCAGCTAATCCCCCGAGTGGGAGGATTCCTCTCCACTCGGTAGGATTTTCTGAAACTTAGGCGAGTACTGGAATGGAGGTAAGCCCCCGAGTGGGAGGTTTGCTCTTCACTCGGTAGGATTTTCTGAAACTTAGGCGAGTACTAGACTGCAGCTAACTCCCCGAGTGGGAGGTTTGCTCTCCACTCAGTAGGATTTTCTGAAACTTAGGCGAGTACAGGACTGCAGCTAAGCCCCCGAGTGGGAGGTTTGCTCTTCACTCGGTAGGATTTTCTGAAACTTAGGCGAGTACTGGACTTCAGCTAAGCCCCTGAGTGGGAGGTTTGCTCTCCAGTCGGTAGGATTTTATGAAACTTAGGCGAGTACTCGACTGCAGCTAAGCCCCCGAGTTGGAGGATCCCTCTCCACTCGATAGGATTTTCTGAAACTTAGGCGACTACTGGACTGCAGCTAAGCCCCCGAGTGGGAGGTTTGCTCTCCACTCGGTAGGATTTTAAACACTTAGGCGAGTACTGGACTGCAGCTAAGCCCCCGAGTGGGAGGTTTGCTCTCCACTCGGTAGGATTTTCTGAAACTTAGGCGAGTACTGGACTGCAGCTAAGCCCCCGAGTGGGAGGATTGCTCTCCACTCGGTAGGATTGTCTGAAACTTAGGCGAGTATTGGACTGCAGCTAAGCCCCCGAGTGGGAGGTATGCTCTTCACTCGGTAGGATTTTCTGAAACTTAGGCGAGTACTGGACTGCAGCTAAGCCCCTGAGTGGGAGGTTTGCTCTCCACTCGGTAGGATTTTATGAAACTTAGGCGAGTACTCGACTGCAGCTAAGTCCCCGAGTGGGAGGTTTTCTCTCCACTCGGTAGGATTTTAAACACTTAGGCGAGTACAGGACTGCAGCTAAGCCCCTGAGTGGGAGGTTTGCTCTCCACTCGGTAGGATTTTAAACACTTAGGCGAGTACAGGACTGCAGCTAAGCCCCCGAGTGGGAGGTTTGCTCTCCACTTGGTAGGATTTTCTGAAACTTAGGCGAGTACTGTACTGCAGCTAAGTCCCTGAGTGGGAGGTTTGCTCTCCACTCGGTACGATTTTCTGAAACTTAGGCGAGTAGTGGACTGCAGCTAATCCCCCGAGTGGGAGGATTCCTCTCCACTCGGTAGGATTTTCTGAAACTTAGGCGAGTACTGGACTGCAGGTAAGCCCCCGAGTGGGAGGTTTGCTCTTCACTCGGTAGGATTTTCTGAAACTTAGGCGAGTACTAGACTGCAGCTAAGTCCCCGAGTGGGAGGTTTGCTCTCCACTCAGTAGGATTTTCTGAAACTTAGGCGAGTACAGGACTGCAGCTAAGCCCCCGAGTGGGAGGTTTGCTCTCCACTCGGTAGGATTTTAAACACTTTGTGGAGTATAGGACTGCAGCTAAGCCCCCGAGTGGGAGGTTTGATCTCCACTCAGTAGGATTTACTGAAACTTAGGCGAGTATGGATTGCAGCTAAGCCCCCGAGTGGGAGGTTTGCTCTCCACTTGGTAGGATTTTAAACACTTAGGCGAGTACTGGACTGGAGCTAAGCCCCCGAGTGGGAGGTTTGCTCTCCACTCGGTAGGATTTTCTGAAACTTAGGCGAGTACTGGACTGCAGCTAAGCCCCCGAGAGGGAGGATTGCTCTCCACTCGGTAGGATTTTCTGAAACTTAGGCGAGTACAGGACTGCAGCTAAGCCCCCGAGTTGGAGGTTTGCTCTCCACTCGGTAGGATTTTCTGAAACTTAGGCGAGTACTGGACTGCAGCTAAGCCCCCGAGTGGGAGGTTTGCTCCCCACTCGGTAGAATTTTCCGAAACTTAGGCGAGTACTGGACTGCCGCTAAGCCCCCGAGTGTGAGGTTTGCTCTCCACTCGGTAGGATTTTCTGAAACTTAGGCGAGTATTGGACTGCAGCTAAGCCCCCGAGTGGGAGGTTTGCTCTTCACTCGGTAGGATTTTCTGAAACTTAGGCGAGTACTGGACTGCAGCTAAGCCCCTGAGTGGGAGGTTTGCTCTCCACTCGGTAGGATTTTATGAAACTTAGGCGAGTACTCGACTGCAGCTAAGTCCCCGAGTGGGAGGTTTTCTCTCCACTCGGTAGGATTTTAAACACTTTGGCGAGTACAGGACTGCAGCTAAGCCCCTGAGTGGGAGGTTTGCTCTCCACTCGGTAGGATTTTAAACACTTAGGCGAGTACAGGACTGCAGCTAAGCCCCCGAGTGGGAGGTTTGCTCTCCACTTGGTAGGATTTTCTGAAACTTAGGCGAGTACTGTACTGCAGCTAAGTCCCCGAGTGGGAGGTTTGCTCTCCACTCGGTACGATTTTCTAAAACTTAGGCGAGTACTGGACTGCAGCTAATCCCCCGAGTGGGAGGATTCCTCTCCACTCGGTAGGACTTTCTGAAACTTAGGCGAGTACTGGACTGCAGGTAAGCCCCCGAGTGGGAGGTTTGCTCTTCACTCGGTAGGATTTTCTGAAACTTAGGCGAGTACTAGACTGCAGCTAAGTCCCCGAGTGGGAGGTTTGCTCTCCACTCAGTAGGATTTTCTGAAACTTAGGCGAGTACAGGACTGCAGCTAAGCCCCCGAGTGGGAGGTTTGCTCTTCACTCGGTAGGATTTTCTGAAACTCAGGCGAGTACTGGACTTCAGCTAAGCCCCTGAGTGGGAGGTTTGCTCTCCAGTCGGTAGGATTTTATGAAACTTAGGCGAGTACTCGACTGCAGCTAAGCCCCCGAGTTGGAGGATCCCTCTCCACTCGGTAGGATTTTCTGAAACTTAGGCGAGTACTGGACTGCAGCTAAGCCCCCGAGTGTGAGGTTTGCTCTCCACTCGGTAGGATTTTAAACACTTAGGCGAGTACTAGACTCCAGCTAAGCCCCCGAGTGGGAGGTTTGCTCTCCACTCGGTAGGATTTTCTGAAACTTAGGCGAGTACTGGACTGCAGCTAAGCCCCTGAGTGGGAGGTTTGCTCTCCACTCAGTAGGATTTTATGAAACTTAGGCGAGTACTCGACTGCAGCTAAGTCCCCGAGTGGGAGGTTTTCTCTCCACTCGGTAGGATTTTAAACACTTAGGCGAGTACAGGACTGCAGCTAAGCCCCTGAGTGGGAGGTTTGCTCTCCACTCGGTAGGATTTTAAACACTTAGGCGAGTACAGGACTGCAGCTAAGCCCCCGAGTGGGAGGTTTGCTCTCCACTTGGTAGGATTTTCTGACACTTAGGCGAGTACTGTACTGCAGCTAAGTCCCCGAGTGGGAGGTTTGCTCTCCACTCGGTACGATTTTCTGAAACTTAGGCGAGTACTGGACTGCAGCTAATCCCTCGAGTGGGAGGATTCCTCTCCACTCGGTAGGATTTTCTGAAACTTAGGCGAGTACTGGACTGCAGGTAAGCCCCCGAGTGGGAGGTTTGCTCTTCACTCGGTAGGATTTTCTGAAACTTAGGCGAGTACTAGACTGCAGCTAAGTCCCCGAGTGGGAGGTTTGCTCTCGACTCAGTAGGATTTTCTGAAACTTAGGCGAGTACAGGACTGCAGCTAAGCCCCCGAGTGGGAGGTTTGCTCTTCACTCGGTAGGATTTTCTGAAACTTAGGCGAGTACTGGACTTCAGCTAAGCCCTTGAGTGGGAGGTTTGCTCTCCAGTCGGTAGGACTTTATGAAACTTAGGCGAGTACTCGACTGCAGCTAAGCCCCCGAGTTGGAGGATCCCTCTCCACTCGGTAGGATTTTCTGAAACTTAGGCGAGTACTGGACTGCAGCTAAGCCCCTGAGTGGGAGGTTTGCTCTCCACTCGGTAGGATTTTAAACACTTAGGCGAGTACAGGACTGCAGCTAAGCCCCCGAGTGGGAGGTTTGCTCTCCACTTGGTAGGATTTTCTGAAACTTAGGCGAGTACTGTACTGCAGCTAAGTCCCCGAGTGGGAGGTTTGCTCTCCACTCGGTACGATTTTCTAAAACTTAGGCGAGTACTGGACTGCAGCTAATCCCCCGAGTGGGAGGATTCCTCTCCACTCGGTAGGACTTTCTGAAACTTAGGCGAGTACTGGACTGCAGGTAAGCCCCCGAGTGGGAGGTTTGCTCTTCACTCGGTAGGATTTTCTGAAACTTAGGCGAGTACTAGACTGCAGCTAAGTCCCCGAGTGGGAGGTTTGCTCTCCACTCAGTAGGATTTTCTGAAACTTAGGCGAGTACAGGACTGCAGCTAAGCCCCCGAGTGGGAGGTTTGCTCTTCACTCGGTAGGATTTTCTGAAACTCAGGCGAGTACTGGACTTCAGCTAAGCCCCTGAGTGGGAGGTTTGCTCTCCAGTCGGTAGGATTTTATGAAACTTAGGCGAGTACTCGACTGCAGCTAAGCCCCCGAGTTGGAGGATCCCTCTCCACTCGGTAGGATTTTCTGAAACTTAGGCGAGTACTGGACTGCAGCTAAGCCCCCGAGTGTGAGGTTTGCTCTCCACTCGGTAGGATTTTAAACACTTAGGCGAGTACTAGACTCCAGCTAAGCCCCCGAGTGGGAGGTTTGCTCTCCACTCGGTAGGATTTTCTGAAACTTAGGCGAGTACTGGACTGCAGCTAAGCCCCCGAGTGGGAGGATTGCTCTCCACTCGGTAGGATTGTCTGAAACTTAGGCGAGTATTGGACTGCAGCTAAGCCCCCGAGTGGGAGGTTTGCTCTTCACTCGGTAGGATTTTCTGAAACTTAGGCGAGTACTGGACTGCAGCTAAGCCCCTGAGTGGGAGGTTTGCTCTCCACTCAGTAGGATTTTATGAAACTTAGGCGAGTACTCGACTGCAGCTAAGTCCCCGAGTGGGAGGTTTTCTCTCCACTCGGTAGGATTTTAAACACTTAGGCGAGTACAGGACTGCAGCTAAGCCCCTGAGTGGGAGGTTTGCTCTCCACTCGGTAGGATTTTAAACACTTAGGCGAGTACAGGACTGCAGCTAAGCCCCCGAGTGGGAGGTTTGCTCTCCACTTGGTAGGATTTTCTGACACTTAGGCGAGTACTGTACTGCAGCTAAGTCCCCGAGTGGGAGGTTTGCTCTCCACTCGGTACGATTTTCTGAAACTTAGGCGAGTACTGGACTGCAGCTAATCCCTCGAGTGGGAGGATTCCTCTCCACTCGGTAGGATTTTCTGAAACTTAGGCGAGTACTGGACTGCAGGTAAGCCCCCGAGTGGGAGGTTTGCTCTTCACTCGGTAGGATTTTCTGAAACTTAGGCGAGTACTAGACTGCAGCTAAGTCCCCGAGTGGGAGGTTTGCTCTCGACTCAGTAGGATTTTCTGAAACTTAGGCGAGTACAGGACTGCAGCTAAGCCCCCGAGTGGGAGGTTTGCTCTTCACTCGGTAGGATTTTCTGAAACTTAGGCGAGTACTGGACTTCAGCTAAGCCCTTGAGTGGGAGGTTTGCTCTCCAGTCGGTAGGACTTTATGAAACTTAGGCGAGTACTCGACTGCAGCTAAGCCCCCGAGTTGGAGGATCCCTCTCCACTCGGTAGGATTTTCTGAAACTTAGGCGAGTACTGGACTGCAGCTAAGCCCCCGAGTGGGAGGTTTGCTCTCCACTCGGTAGGATTTTAAACACTTAGGCGAGTACTGGACTGCAGCTAAGCCCCCGAGTGGGAGGTTTGCTCTCCACTCGGTAGGATTTTCTGAAACTTAGGCGAGTACTGGACTGCAGCTAAGCCCCCGAGTGGGAGGATTGCTCTCCACTCGGTAGGATTGTCTGAAACTTAGGCGAGTATTGGACTGCAGCTAAGCCCCCGAGTGGGAGGTTTGCTCTTCACTCGGTAGGATTTTCTGAAACTTAGGCGAGTACTGGACTGCAGCTAAGCCCCTGAGTGGGAGGTTTGCTCTCCACTCGGTAGGATTTTATGAAACTTAGGCGAGTACTCGACTGCAGCTAAGTCCCCGAGTGGGAGGTTTTCTCTCCACTCGGTAGGATTTTAAACACTTAGGCGAGTACAGGACTGCAGCTAAGCCCCTGAGTGGGAGGTTTGCTCTCCACTCGGTAGGATTTTAAACACTTAGGCGAGTACAGGACTGCAGCTAAGCCCCCGAGTGGGAGGTTTGCTCTCCACTTGGTAGGATTTTCTGAAACTTAGGCGAGTACTGTACTGCAGCTAAGTCCCCGAGTGGGAGGTTTGCTCTCCACTCGGTACGATTTTCTGAAACTTAGGCGAGTAGTGGACTGCAGCTAATCCCCCGAGTGGGAGGATTCCTCTCCACTCGGTAGGATTTTCTGAAACTTAGGCGAGTACTGGACTGCAGGTAAGCCCCCGAGTGGGAGGTTTGCTCTTCACTCGGTAGGATTTTCTGAAACTTAGGCGAGTACTAGACTGCAGCTAAGTCCCCGAGTGGGAGGTTTGCTCTCCACTCAGTAGGATTTTCTGAAACTTAGGCGAGTACAGGACTGCAGCTAAGCCCCCGAGTGGGAGGTTTGCTCTCCACTCGGTAGGATTTTAAACACTTTGTGGAGTATAGGACTGCAGCTAAGCCCCCGAGTGGGAGGTTTGCTCTCCACTCAGTAGGATTTACTGAAACTTAGGCGAGTATGGATTGCAGCTAAGCCCCCGAGTGGGAGGTTTGCTCTCCACTTGGTAGGATTTTAAACACTTAGGCGAGTACTGGACTGGAGCTAAGCCCCCGAGTGGGAGGTTTGCTCTCCACTCGGTAGGATTTTCTGAAACTTAGGCGAGTACTGGACTGCAGCTAAGCCCCCGAGAGGGAGGATTGCTCTCCACTCGGTAGGATTTTCTGAAACTTAGGCGAGTACAGGACTGCAGCTAAGCCCCCGAGTTGGAGGTTTGCTCTCCACTCGGTAGGATTTTCTGAAACTTAGGCGAGTACTAGACTGCAGCTAAGCCCCCGAGTGGGAGGTTTGCTCCCCACTCGGTAGAATTTTCCGAAACTTAGGCGAGTACTGGACTGCCGCTAAGCCCCCGAGTGGGAGGTTTGCTCTCCACTCGGTAGGATTTTCTGAAACTTAGGCGAGTATTGGACTGCAGCTAAGCCCCCGAGTGGGAGGTTTGCTCTTCACTCGGTAGGATTTTCTGAAACTTAGGCGAGTACTGGACTGCAGCTAAGCCCCTGAGTGGGAGGTTTGCTCTCCACTCGGTAGGATTTTATGAAACTTAGGCGAGTACTCGACTGCAGCTAAGTCCCCGAGTGGGAGGTTTTCTCTCCACTCGGTAGGATTTTAAACACTTTGGCGAGTACAGGACTGCAGCTAAGCCCCTGAGTGGGAGGTTTGCTCTCCACTCGGTAGGATTTTAAAAACTTAGGCGAGTACAGGACTGCAGCTAAGCCCCCGAGTGGGAGGTTTGCTCTCCACTTGGTAGGATTTTCTGAAACTTAGGAGAGTACTGTACTGCAGCTAAGTCCCCGAGTGGGAGGTTTGCTCTCCACTCGGTAGGATTTTCTGAAACTTAGGCGAGTACTAGACTGCAGCTAAGTCCCCGAGTGGGAGGTTTGCTCTCCACTCAGTAGGATTTTCTGAAACTTAGGCGAGTACAGGACTGCAGCTAAGCCCCCGAGTGGGAGGTTTGCTCTTCACTCGGTAGGATTTTCTGAAACTCAGGCGAGTACTGGACTTCAGCTAAGCCCCTGAGTGGGAGGTTTGCTCTCCAGTCGGTAGGATTTTATGAAACTTAGGCGAGTACTCGACTGCAGCTAAGCCCCCGAGTTGGAGGATCCCTCTCCACTCGGTAGGATTTTCTGAAACTTAGGCGAGTACTGGACTGCAGCTAAGCCCCCGAGTGGGAGGTTTGCTCTCCACTCGGTAGGATTTTAAACAGTTAGGCGAGTACTGGACTCCAGCTAAGCCCCCGAGTGGGAGGTTTGCTCTCCACTCGGTAGGATTTTCTGAAACTTAGGCGAGTACTGGACTGCAGCTAAGCCCCCGAGTGGGAGGATTGCTCTCCACTCGGTAGGATTGTCTGAAACTTAGGCGAGTATTGGACTGCAGCTAAGCCCCCGAGTGGGAGGTTTGCTCTTCACTCGGTAGGATTTTCTGAAACTTAGGCGAGTACTGGACTGCAGCTAAGCCCCTGAGTGGGAGGTTTGCTCTCCACTCAGTAGGATTTTATGAAACTTAGGCGAGTACTCGACTGCAGCTAAGTCCCCGAGTGGGAGGTTTTCTCTCCACTCGGTAGGATTTTAAACACTTAGGCGAGTACAGGACTGCAGCTAAGCCCCTGAGTGGGAGGTTTGCTCTCCACTCGGTAGGATTTTAAACACTTAGGCGAGTACAGGACTTCAGCTAAGCCCCCGAGTGGGAGGTTTGCTCTCCACTTGGTAGGATTTTCTGACACTTAGGCGAGTACTGTACTGCAGCTAAGTCCCCGAGTGGGAGGTTTGCTCTCCACTCGGTACGATTTTCTGAAACTTAGGCGAGTACTGGACTGCAGCTAATCCCCCGAGTGGGAGGATTCCTCTCCACTCGGTAGGATTTTCTGAAACTTAGGCGAGTACTGGACTGCAGGTAAGCCCCCGAGTGGGAGGTTTGCTCTTCACTCGGTAGGATTTTCTGAAACTTAGGCGAGTACTAGACTGCAGCTAAGTCCCCGAGTGGGAGGTTTGCTCTCCACTCAGTAGGATTTTCTGAAACTTAGGCGAGTACAGGACTGCAGCTAAGCCCCCGAGTGGGAGGTTTGCTCTTCACTCGGTAGGATTTTCTGAAACTTAGGCGAGTACTGGACTTCAGCTAAGCCCCTGAGTGGGAGGTTTGCTCTCCAGTCGGTAGGACTTTATGAAACTTAGGCGAGTACTCGACTGCAGCTAAGCCCCCGAGTTGGAGGATCCCTCTCCACTCGGTAGGATTTTCTGAAACTTAGGCGAGTACTGGACTGCAGCTAAGCCCCCGAGTGGGAGGTTTGCTCTCCACTCGGTAGGATTTTAAACACTTAGGCGAGTACTGGACTGCAGCTAAGCCCCCGAGTGGGAGGTTTGCTCTCCACTCGGTAGGATTTTCTGAAACTTAGGCGAGTACTGGACTGCAGCTAAGCCCCCGAGTGGGAGGATTGCTCTCCACTCGGTAGGATTGTCTGAAACTTAGGCGAGTATTGGACTGCAGCTAAGCCCCCGAGTGGGAGGTTTGCTCTTCACTCGGTAGGATTTTCTGAAACTTAGGCGAGTACTGGACTGCAGCTAAGCCCCTGAGTGGGAGGTTTGCTCTCCACTCGGTAGGATTTTATGAAACTTAGGCGAGTACTCGACTGCAGCTAAGTCCCCGAGTGGGAGGTTTTCTCTCCACTCGGTAGGATTTTAAACACTTAGGCGAGTACAGGACTGCAGCTAAGCCCCTGAGTGGGAGGTTTGCTCTCCACTCGGTAGGATTTTAAACACTTAGGCGAGTACAGGACTGCAGCTAAGCCCCCGAGTGGGAGGTTTGCTCTCCACTTGGTAGGATTTTCTGAAACTTAGGCGAGTACTGTACTGCAGCTAAGTCCCCGAGTGGGAGGTTTGCTCTCCACTCGGTACGATTTTCTGAAACTTAGGCGAGTACTGGACTGCAGCTAATCCCCCGAGTGGGAGGATTCCTCTCCACTCGGTAGGATTTTCTGAAACTTAGGCGATTACTGGACTGCAGGTAAGCCCCCGAGTGGGAGGTTTGCTCTTCACTCGGTAGGATTTTCTGAAACTTAGGCGAGTACTAGACTGCAGCTAAGTCCCCGAGTGGGAGGTTTGCTCTCCACTCAGTAGGATTTTCTGAAACTTAGGTGAGTACAGGACTGCAGCTAAGCCCCCGAGTGGGAGGTTTGCTCTTCACTCGGTAGGATTTTCTGAAACTTAGGCGAGTACTGGACTTCAGCTAAGCCCCTGAGTGGGAGGTTTGCTCTCCAGTCGGTAGGATTTTATGAAACTTAGGCGAGTACTCGACTGCAGCTAAGCCCCCGAGTTGGAGGATCCCTCTCCACTCGGTAGGATTTTCTGAAACTTAGGCGAGTACTGGACTGCAGCTAAGCCCCCGAGTGGGAGGTTTGCTCTCCACTCGGTAGGATTTTAAACACTTAGGCGAGTACTGGACTCCAGCTAAGCCCCCGAGTGGGAGGTTTGCTCTCCACTCGGTAGGATTTTCTGAAACTTAGGCGAGTACTGGACTGCAGCTAAGCCCCCGAGTGGGAGGATTGCTCTCCACTCGGTAGGATTGTCTGAAACTTAGGCGAGTATTGGACTGCAGCTAAGCCCCCGAGTGGGAGGTTTGCTCTTCACTCGGTAGGATTTTCTGAAACTTAGGCGAGTACTGGACGCAGCTAAGCCCCTGAGTGGGAGGTTTGCTCTCCACTTAGTAGGATTTTATGAAACTTAGGCGAGTACTCGACTGTAGCTAAGTCCCCGAGTGGGAGGTTTTCTCTCCACTCGGTAGGATTTTAAACACTTAGGCGAGTACAGGACTGCAGCTAAGCCCCTGAGTGGGAGGTTTGCTCTCTACTCGGTAGGATTTTAAACACTTAGGCGAGTACAGGACTACAGCTAAGCCCCCGAGTGGGAGGTTTGCTCTCCACTTGGTAGGATTTTCTGAAACTTAGGCGAGTACTGTACTGCAGCTAAGTCCCCGAGTGGGAGGTTTGCTCTCCACTCGGTACGATTTTCTGAAACTTAGGCGAGTACTGGACTGCAGCTAATCCCCCGAGTGGGAGGATTCCTCTCCACTCGGTAGGATTTTCTGAAACTTAGGCGAGTACTGGACTGCAGGTAAGCCCCCGAGTGGGAGGTTTGCTCTTCACTCGGTAGGATTTTCTGAAACTTAGGCGAGTACTAGACTGCAGCTAAGTCCCCGAGTGGGAGGTTTGCTCTCCACTCAGTAGGATTTTCTGAAACTTAGGCGAGTACAGGACTGCAGCTAAGCCCCCGAGTGGGAGGTTTGCTCTCCACTTGGTAGGATTTTCTGAAACTTAGGCGAGTACTGTACTGCAGCTAAGTCCCCGAGTGGGAGGTTTGCTCTCCACTCGGTACGATTTTCTGAAACTTAGGCGAGTACTGGACTGCAGCTAATCCCCCGAGTGGGAGGATTCCTCTCCACTCGGTAGGATTTTCTGAAACTTAGGCGAGTACTGGACTGCAGGTAAGCCCCCGAGTGGGAGGTTTGCTCTTCACTCGGTAGGATTTTCTGAAACTTAGGCGAGTACTAGACTGCAGCTAAGTCCCCGAGTGGGAGGTTTGCTCTCCACTCAGTAGGATTTTCTGAAACTTAGGCGAGTACAGGACTGCAGCTAAGCCCCCGAGTGGGAGGTTTGCTCTTCACTCGGTAGGATTTTCTGAAACTTAGGCGAGTACTGGACTTCAGCTAAGCCCCTGAGTGGGAGGTTTGCTCTCCAGTCGGTAGGATTTTATGAAACTTAGGCGAGTACTCGACTGCAGCTAAGCCCCCGAGTTGGAGGATCCCTCTCCACTCGGTAGGATTTTCTGAAACTTAGGCGAGTACTGGACTGCAGCTAAGCCCCCGAGTGGGAGGTTTGCTCTCCACTCGGTAGGATTTTAAACACTTAGGCGAGTACTGGACTGCAGCTAAGCCCCCGAGTGGGAGGTTTGCTCACCACTCGGTAGGATTTTCTGAAACTTAGGCGAGTACTGGACTGCAGCTAAGCCCCCGAGTGGGAGGATTGCTCTCCACTCGGTAGGATTGTCTGAAACTTAGGCGAGTATTGGACTGCAGCTAAGCCCCCGAGTGGGAGGTTTGCTCTTCACTCGGTAGGATTTTCTGAAACTTAGGCGAGTACTGGACTGCAGCTAAGCCCCTGAGTGGGAGGTTTGCTCTCCACTCGGTAGGATTTTATGAAACTTAGGCGAGTACTCGACTGCAGCTAAGTCCCCGAGTGGGAGGTTTTCTCTCCACTCGGTAGGATTTTAAACACTTAGGCGAGTACAGGACTGCAGCTAAGCCCCTGAGTGGGAGGTTTGCTCTCCACTCGGTAGGATTTTAAACACTTAGGCGAGTACAGGACTGCAGCTAAGCCCCCGAGTGGGAGGTTTGCTCTCCACTTGGTAGGATTTTCTGAAACTTAGGCGAGTACTGTACTGCAGCTAAGTCCCCGAGTGGGAGGTTTGCTCTCCACTCGGTACGATTTTCTGAAACTTAGGCGAGTACTGGACTGCAGCTAATCCCCCGAGTGGGAGGATTCCTCTCCACTCGGTAGGATTTTCTGAAACTTAGGCGAGTACTGGACTGCAGGTAAGCCCCCGAGTGGGAGGTTTGCTCTTCACTCGGTAGGATTTTCTGAAACTTAGGCGAGTACTAGACTGCAGCTAAGTCCCCGAGTGGGAGGTTTGCTCTCCACTCAGTAGGATTTTCTGAAACTTAGGCGAGTACAGGACTGCAGCTAAGCCTCCGAGTGGGAGGTTTGCTCTTCACTCGGTAGGATTTTCTGAAACTTAGGCGAGTACTGGACTTCAGCTAAGCCCCTGAGTGGGAGGTTTGCTCTCCAGTCGGTAGGATTTTATGAAACTTAGGCGAGTACTCGACTGCAGCTAAGCCCCCGAGTTGGAGGATCCCTCTCCACTCGGTAGGATTTTCTGAAACTTAGGCGAGTACTGGACTGCAGCTAAGCCCCCGAGTGGGAGGTTTGCTCTCCACTCGGTAGGATTTTAAACACTTAGGCGAGTACTGGACTGCAGCTAAGCCCCCGAGTGGGAGGTTTGCTCACCACTCGGTAGGATTTTCTGAAACTTAGGCGAGTACTGGACTGCAGCTAAGCCCCCGAGTGGGAGGATTGCTCTCCACTCGGTAGGATTGTCTGAAACTTAGGCGAGTATTGGACTGCAGCTAAGCCCCCGAGTGGGAGGTTTGCTCTTCACTCGGTAGGATTTTCTGAAACTTAGGCGAGTACTGGACTGCAGCTAAGCCCCTGAGTGGGAGGTTTGCTCTCCACTCGGTAGGATTTTATGAAACTTAGGCGAGTACTCGACTGCAGCTAAGTCCCCGAGTGGGAGGTTTTCTCTCCACTCGGTAGGATTTTAAACACTTAGGCGAGTACAGGACTGCAGCTAAGCCCCTGAGTGGGAGGTTTGCTCTCCACTCGGTAGGATTTTAAACACTTAGGCGAGTACAGGACTGCAGCTAAGCCCCCGAGTGGGAGGTTTGCTCTCCACTTGGTAGGATTTTCTGAAACTTAGGCGAGTACTGTACTGCAGCTAAGTCCCCGAGTGGGAGGTTTGCTCTCCACTCGGTACGATTTTCTGAAACTTAGGCGAGTACTGGACTGCAGCTAATCCCCCGAGTGGGAGGATTCCTCTCCACTCGGTAGGATTTTCTGAAACTTAGGCGAGTACTGGACTGCAGGTAAGCCCCCGAGTGGGAGGTTTGCTCTTCACTCGGTAGGATTTTCTGAAACTTAGGCGAGTACTAGACTGCAGCTAAGTCCCCGAGTGGGAGGTTTGCTCTCCACTCAGTAGGATTTTCTGAAACTTAGGCGAGTACAGGACTGCAGCTAAGCCCCCGAGTGGGAGGTTTGCTCTTCACTCGGTAGGATTTTCTGAAACTTAGGCGAGTACTGGACTTCAGCTAAGCCCCTGAGTGGGAGGTTTGCTCTCCAGTCGGTAGGATTTTATGAAACTTAGGCGAGTACTCGACTGCAGCTAAGCCCCCGAGTTGGAGGATCCCTCTCCACTCGGTAGGATTTTCTGAAACTTAGGCGAGTACTGGACTGCAGCTAAGCCCCCGAGTGGGAGGTTTGCTCTCCACTCGGTAGGATTTTAAACACTTAGGCGAGTACTGGACTGCAGCTAAGCCCCCGAGTGGGAGGTTTGCTCTCCACTCGGTAGGATTTTCTGAAACTTAGGCGAGTACTGGACTGCAGCTAAGCCCCCGAGTGGGAGGATTGCTCAACACTCGGTAGGATTGTCTGAAACTTAGGCGAGTATTGGACTGCAGCTAAGCCCCCGAGTGGGAGGTTTGCTCTTCACTCGGTAGGATTTTCTGAAACTTAGGCGAGTACTGGACTGCAGCTAAGCCCCTGAGTGGGAGGTTTGCTCTCCACTCGGTAGGATTTTATGAAACTTAGGCGAGTACTCGACTGCAGCTAAGTCCCCGAGTGGGAGGTTTTCTCTCCACTCGGTAGGATTTTAAACACTTAGGCGAGTACAGGACTGCAGCTAAGCCCCTGAGTGGGAGGTTTGCTCTCCACTCGGTAGGATTTTAAACACTTAGGCGAGTACAGGACTGCAGCTAAGCCCCCGAGTGGGAGGTTTGCTCTCCACTTGGTAGGATTTTCTGAAACTTAGGCGAGTACTGTACTGCAGCTAAGTCCCCGAGTGGGAGGTTTGCTCTCCACTCGGTACGATTTTCTGAAACTTAGGCGAGTACTGGACTGCAGCTAATCCCCCGAGTGGGAGGATTCCTCTCCACTCGGTAGGATTTTCTGAAACTTAGGCGAGTACTGGACTGCAGGTAAGCCCCCGAGTGGGAGGTTTGCTCTTCACTCGGTAGGATTTTCTGAAACTTAGGCGAGTACTAGACTGCAGCTAAGTCCCCGAGTGGGAGGTTTGCTCTCCACTCAGTAGGATTTTCTGAAACTTAGGCGAGTACAGGACTGCAGCTAAGCCCCCGAGTGGGAGGTTTGCTCTTCACTCGGTAGGATTTTCTGAAACTTAGGCGAGTATTGGACTTCAGCTAAGCCCCTGAGTGGGAGGTTTGCTCTCCACTCGGTAGGATTTTATGAAACTTAGGCGAGTACTCGACTGCAGCTAAGTCCCCGAGTGGGAGGTTTTCTCTCCACTCAGTAGGATTTTAAACACTTAGGCGAGTACAGGACTGCAGCTAAGCCCCCGAGTGGGAGGTTTGCTCTCCACTCGGTAGGATTTTCTGAAACTTAGGCGAGTACTGGACTGCAGCTAAGCCCCCGAGTGGGAGGATTGCTCTCCACTCGGTAGGATTGTCTGAAACTTAGGCGAGTATTGGACTGCAGCTAAGCCCCCGAGTGGGAGGTTTGCTCTTCACTCTGTAGGATTTTCTGAAACTTAGGCGAGTACTGGACTGCAGCTAAGCCCCTGAGTGGGAGGTTTGCTCTCCACTCGGTAGGATTTTATGAAACTTAGGCGAGTACTCGACTGCAGCTAAGTCCCCGAGTGGGAGGTTTTCTCTCCACTCAGTAGGATTTTAAACACTTAGGCGAGTACAGGACTGCAGCTAAGCCCCTGAGTGGGAGGTTTGCTGTCCACTCGGTAGGATTTTAAACACTTAGGCGAGTACAGGACTGCAGCTAAGCCCCCGAGTGGGAGGTTTGCTCTCCACTTGGTAGGATTTTCTGAAACTTAGGCGAGTACTGTACTGCAGCTAAGTCCCCGAGTGGGAGGTTTGCTCTCCACTCGGTACGATTTTCTGAAACTTAGGCGAGTACTGGACTGCAGCTAATCCCCCGAGTGGGAGGATTCCTCTCCACTCGGTAGGATTTTCTGAAACTTAGGCGAGTACTGGACTGCAGGTAAGCCCCCGAGTGGGAGGTTTGCTCTTCACTCGGTAGGATTTTCTGAAACTTAGGCGAGTACTAGACTGCAGCTAAGTCCCCGAGTGGGAGGTTTGCTCTCCACTCAGTAGGATTTTCTGAAACTTAGGCGAGTACAGGACTGCAGCTAAGCCCCCGAGTGGGAGGTTTGCTCTCCACTCGGTAGGATTTTAAACACTTTGTGGAGTATAGGACTGCAGCTAAGCCCCCGAGTGGGAGGTTTGCTCTCCACTCAGTAGGATTTACGGAACTTAGGCGAGTATGGATTGCAGCTAAGCCCCCGAGTGGGAGGTTTGCTCTCCACTTGGTAGGATTTTAAACACTTAGGCGAGTACTGGACTGGAGCTAAGCCCCCGAGTGGGAGGTTTGCTCTCCACTCGATAGGATTTTCTGAAACTTAGGCGAGTACTGGACTGCAGCTAAGCCCCCGAGAGGGAGGATTGCTCTCCACTCGGTAGGATTTTCTGAAACTTAGGCGAGTACAGGACTGCAGCTAAGCCCCCGAGTTGGAGGTTTGCTCTCCACTCGGTAGGATTTTCTGAAACTTAGGCGAGTACTGGACTGCAGCTAAGCCCCCGAGTGGGAGGATTGCTCTCCACTCGGTAGGATTGTCTGAAACTTAGGCGAGTATTGGACTGTAGCTAAGCCCCCGAGTAGGAGGTTTGCTCTTCACTCGGTAGGATTTTCTGAAACTTAGGCGAGTACTGGACTGCAGCTAAGCCCCTGAGTGGGAGGTTTGCTCTCCACTCGGTAGGATTTTATGAAACTTAGGCGAGTACTCGACTGCAGCTAAGTCCCCGAGTGGGAGGTTTTCTCTCCACTCGTTAGGATTTTAAACAATTAGGCGAATACAGGACTGCAGCTAAGCCCCTGAGTGGGAGGTTTGCTCTCCACTCGGTAGGATTTTAAACACTTAGGCGAGTACAAGACTGCAGCTAAGCCCCCGAGTGGGAGGTTTGCTCTCCACTTGGTAGGATTTTCTGAAACTTAGGCGAGTACTGTACTGCAGCTAAGTCCCCGAGTGGGAGGTTTGCTCTCCACTCGGTATGATTTTCTGAAACTTAGGCGAGTACTGGACTGCAGCTAATCCCCCGAGTGGGAGGATTCCTCTCCACTCGGTAGGATTTTCTGAAACTTAGGCGAGTACTGGACTGCAGGTAAGCCCCCGAGTGGGAGGTTTGCTCTTCACTCAGTAGGATTTTCTGAAACTTAGGCGAGTACTAGACTGCAGCTAAGTCCCCGAGTGGGAGGTTTGCTCTCCACTCAGTAGGATTTTCTGAAACTTAGGCGAGTACAGGACTGCAGCTAAGCCCCCGAGTGGGAGGTTTGCTCTCCACTCGGTAGGATTTTAAACACTTTGTGGAGTATAGGACTGCAGCTAAGCTCCCGAGTGGGAGGTTTGCTCTCCACTCAGTAGGATTTACTGAAACTTAGGCGAGTATGGATTGCAGCTAAGCCCCCGAGTGGGAGGTTTGCTCTCCACTCGGTAGGATTTTAAACACTTAGGCGAGTACTGGACTGGAGCTAAGCCCCCGAGTGGGAGGTTTGCTCTCCACTCAGTAGGATTTTCTGAAACTTAGGCGAGTACTGGACTGCAGCTAAGCCCCCGAGAGGGAGGATTGCTCTCCACTCGGTAGGATTTTCTGAAACTTAGGCGAGTACAGGACTGCAGCTAAGCCCCCGAGTTGGAGGTTTGCTCTCCACTCGGTAGGATTTTCTGAAACTTAGGCGAGTACTGGACTGCAGCTAAGCCCCCGAGTTGGAGGTTTGCTCTCCACTCGGTAGGATTTTCTGAAACTTAGGCGAGTACTGGACTGCAGCTAAGCCCCCGAGTGGGAGATTTGCTCCCCACTCGGTAGGATTTTCTGAAACTTAGGCGAGTACTGGACTGCCGCTAAGCCCCCGAGTGGGAGGTTTGCTCTCCACTCGGTAGGATTTTCTGAAACTTAGGTGAGTACTGGACTGCAGCTAAGCCCCCGAGTGGGAGGTTTGCTCTCCACTCGGTTGGATTTTCTGAAACTTAGGCGAGTACTAGACTGCAGCTAAGCCCCCGAGTGGGAGGTTTGCTCTCCACTCTGTAGGATTTTCTGAAAATTAGGCGAGTACTGGACTGCAGCTAAGCCCCTGAGTGGGAGGTTTGCTCTTCACTCGGTAGGATTTTCTGAAACTTAGGTGAGTACTGGACTGCAGCTAAGCCCCTGAGTGGGAGGTTTGCTCTCCACTCGGTAGGATTTTATGAAACTTAGGCGAGTACTAGACTTCAGCTAAGCCCCCGAGTGGGAGGTTTTCTCTCCACTCGGTAGGATTTTAAACACTTAGGCGAGTACAGGACTGCAGCTAAGCCCCTGAGTGGGAGGTTTGCTCTCCACTCGGTACGATTTTAAACACTTAGGCGAGTACTGGACTGCAGCTAAGCCCGCGAGTGCGAGGTTTGCTCTCCACTCGGTAGGATTTTCTGAAACTTAGGCGAGTACTGGACTGCAGCTAAGCCCCCGAGTGGGAGGATTCTCTCCACTCGGTAGGATTTTCTGAAACTTAGGTGAGTATTGGACTGCAGCTAAGCCCCCCGAGTGGGAGGTTTGCTCTTCACTCGGTAGGATTTTCTGAAACTTAGGCGAGTACTGGACTGTAGCTGAGCCCCTGAGTGGGAGGTTTGCTCTCCACTCGGTAGGATTTTATGAAACTTAGGCGAGTACTGGACTGCGGCTAAGCCCCCGAGTGGGAGGTTTTCTCTCCACTCGTTAGGATTTTAAACACTTAGGCGAGTACAGGACTGCAGCTAAGCCCCTGAGTGGGAGGTTTGCTCTCCACTCGGTAGGATTTTCTGAAACTTAGGCGAGAACTGGACTGCAGCTAAGTCCCCGAGTGGGAGGTTTGCTCTCCACTTGGTACGATTTTCTGAAACTTAGGCGAGTACTGGACTGCAGCTAAGCCCCCGAGTGGGAGGATTCCTCTCCACTCGGTAGGATTTTCTCAAACTTAGGCGAGTACTGGACTGCAGCTAAGTCCCCGAGTGGGAGGTTTGCTCTCCACTCGGTAGGATTTTCTGAAACTTAGGCGAGTACTGGACTGTAGCTAAGCCCCTGAGTGGGAGGTTTGCTCTCCACTCGGTAGGATTTTATGAAACTTAGGCGAGTACTGGACTGCGGCTAAGCCCCCGAGTGGGAGGTTTTCTCTCCACTCGTTAGGATTTTAAACACTTAGGCGAGTACAGGACTGCAGCTAAGCCCCTGAGTGGGAGGTTTGCTCTCCACTCGGTAGGATTTTCTGAAACTTAGGCGAGAACTGGACTGCAGCTAAGTCCCCGAGTGGGAGGTTTGCTCTCCACTTGGTACGATTTTCTGAAACTTAGGCGAGTACTGGACTGCAGCTAAGCCCCCGAGTGGGAGGATTCCTCTCCACTCGGTAGGATTTTCTCAAACTTAGGCGAGTACTGGACTGCAGCTAAGTCCCCGAGTGGGAGGTTTGCTCTCCACTCGGTACGATTTTCTGAAACTTAGGCGAGTACTGGACTGCAGCTAAGCCCCGAGTGGGAGGATTCCTCTCCACTCGGTAGGATTTTCTGAAACTTAGGCGAGTACTGGACTGCAGGTAAGCCCCCGAGTGGGAGGTTTGCTCTTCACTCGGTAGGATTTTCTGAAACTTAGGCGAATAGTAGACTGCAGCTAAGCCGCCGAGTGGGAGGTTTGCTCTCCACTCGGTAGGATTTTCTGAAACTTAGGCGAGTACAGGACTGCAGCTAAGCCCCCGAGTGGGAGGTTTGCTCTCCACTCGGTAGGATTTTAAACACTTTGTGGAGTATAGGACTGCAGCTAAGCCCCCGAGTGGGAGGTTTGCTCTTCACTTGGTAGGATTTTCTGAAACTTAGGCGACTACTGGACTGCAGCTAAGCCCCTGAGTGGGAGGTTTGCTCTCCACTCGATAGGATTTTATGAAACTTAGGCGAGTACTGGACTGCAGCTAAGCCCCCGAGTGGGAGGTTTACTCTCCACTCGGTAGGATCTTAAACACTTAGGCGAGTACAGGACTGTAGCTAAGCCCCTGAGTGGGAGGTTTGCTCTCCACTCGGTAGGATTTTAAACACTTAGGCGAGTACTGGACTGCAGCTAAGCCCCTGAGTGGGAGGTTTGCTCTCCACTCGGTAGGATTTTCTGAAACTTAGGCGAGTACTGGACTACAGCTAAGCCCCCGAGTGGGAGGATTGCTCTCCACTCGGTAGGATTTTCTGAAACTTAGGTGAGTATTGGACTGCAGCTAAGCCCCCGAGTGGGAGGTTTGCTCTTCACTCGGTAGGATTTTCTGAAACTTAGGCGAGTACTGGACTTCAGCTAAGCCCCTGAGTGGGAGGTTTGCTCTCCAGTCGGTAGGATTTTATGAAACTTAGGCGGGTACTCGACTGCAGCTAAGCCCCCGAGTTGGAGGTTTTCTCTCCACTCGGTAGGATTTTAAACACTTAGGCGAGTACAGGACTGCAGCTAAGCCCCCGAGTGGGAGGTTTGCTCTCCACTCGGTAGGATTTTCTTTAACTTAGGCGAGTACTGGACTGCAGCTAAGTCCCCGAGTGGGAGGTTTACTCTCCACTCGGTACGATTTTCTAAAACTTAGGTGAGTACTGGACTGCAGCTAAGCCCCCGAGTGGGAGATTTGCTCCCCACTCGGTAGGATTTTCTGAAACTTAGGCGAGTACTGGACTGCAGCTAAGCCCCCGAGTGGGAGGATTGCTCTCCACTCGGTAGGATTGTCTGAAACTTAGGCGAGTATTGGACTGCAGCTAAGCCCCCGAGTGGGAGGTTTGCTCTTCACTCGGTAGGATTTTCTGAAACTTAGGCTAGTACTGGACTGCAGCTAAGCCCCTGAGTGGGAGGTTTGCTCTCCACTCGGTAGGATTTTATGAAACTTAGGCGAGTACTCGACTGCAGCTAAGCCCCCGAGTTGGAGGTTTTCTCTCCACTCAGTAGGATTTTAAACACTTAGGCGAGTACAGGACTGCAGCTAAGCCCCCGAGTGGGAGGTTTGCTCTCCACTCGGTAGGATTTTCTTTAACTTAGGCGAGTACTGGACTGCAGCTAAGTCCCCGAGTGGGAGGTTTACTCTCCACTCGGTACGGTTTTCTAAAACTTAGGTGAGTACTGGACTGCAGCTAAGCCCCCGAGTGGGAGGATCCCTCTCCACTCGGTAGGATTTTCTGAAACTTAGGCGAGTACTGGACTGCAGCTAAGCCCCCGAGTGGGAGGTTTGCTCTCCACTCGGTAGGATTTTAAACACTTAGGCGAGTACTGGACTGCAGCTAAGCCCCCGAGTGGGAGGTTTGCTCTCCACTCGGTAGGATTTTCTGAAACTTAGGCGAGTACTGGACTGCAGCTAAGCCCCCGAGTGGGAGGATTGCTCTCCACTCGGTAGGATTGTCTGAAACTTAGGCGAGTATTGGACTGCAGCTAAGCCCCCGAGTGGGAGGTTTGCTCTTCACTCGGTAGGATTTTCTGAAACTTAGGCGAGTACTGGACTGCAGCTAAGCCCCTGAGTGGGAGGTTTGCTCTCCACTCGGTATGATTTTATGAAACTTAGGCGAGTACTCGACTGCAGCTAAGTCCCCGAGTGGGAGGTTTTCTCTCCACTCGGTAGGATTTTAAACACTTAGGCGAGTACAGGACTGCAGCTAAGCCCCTGAGTGGGAGGTTTGCTCTCCACTCGGTAGGATTTTAAACACTTAGGCGAGTACAGGACTGCAGCTAAGCCCCCGAGTGGGAGGTTTGCTCTCCACTTGGTAGGATTTTCTGAAACTTAGGCGAGTACTGTACTGCAGCTAAGTCCCCGAGTGGGAGGTTTGCTCTCCACTCGGTACGATTTTCTGAAACTTAGGCGAGTACTGGACTGCAGCTAATCCCCCGAGTGGGAGGATTCCTCTCCACTCGGTAGGATTTTCTGAAACTTAGGCGAGTACTGGACTGCAGGTAAGCCCCCGAGTGGGAGGTTTGCTCTTCACTCGGTAGGATTTTCTGAAACTTAGGCGAGTACTGGACTGCAGCTAAGCCCCGAGTGGGAGGATTCCTCTCCACTCGGTAGGATTTTCTGAAACTTAGGCGAGTACTGGACTGCAGGTAAGCCCCCGAGTGGGAGGTTTGCTCTTCACTCGGTAGGATTTTCTGAAACTTAGGCGAATAGTAGACTGCAGCTAAGCCGCCGAGTGGGAGGTTTGCTCTCCACTCGGTAGGATTTTCTGAAACTTAGGCGAGTACAGGACTGCAGCTAAGCCCCCGAGTGGGAGGTTTGCTCTCCACTCGGTAGGATTTTAAACACTTTGTGGAGTATAGGACTGCAGCTAAGCCCCCGAGTGGGAGGTTTGCTCTTCACTTGGTAGGATTTTCTGAAACTTAGGCGACTACTGGACTGCAGCTAAGCCCCTGAGTGGGAGGTTTGCTCTCCACTCGGTAGGATTTTATGAAACTTAGGCGAGTACTGGACTGCAGCTAAGCCCCCGAGTGGGAGGTTTTCTCTCCACTCGGTAGGATCTTAAACACTTAGGCGAGTACAGGACTGCAGCTAAGCCCCTGAGTGGGAGGTTTGCTCTCCACTCGGTAGGATTTTAAACACTTAGGCGAGTACTGGACTGCAGCTAAGCCCCTGAGTGGGAGGTTTGCTCTCCACTCGGTAGGATTTTCTGAAACTTAGGCGAGTACTGGACTACAGCTAAGCCCCCGAGTGGGAGGATTGCTCTCCACTCGGTAGGATTTTCAGAAACTTAGGTGAGTATTGGACTGCAGCTAAGCCCCCGAGTGGGAGGTTTGCTCTTCACTCGGTAGGATTTTCTGAAACTTAGGCGAGTACTGGACTTCAGCTAAGCCCCTGAGTGGGAGGTTTGCTCTCCAGTCGGTAGGATTTTATGAAACTTAGGCGGGTACTCGACTGCAGCTAAGCCCCCGAGTTGGAGGTTTTCTCTCCACTCGGTAGGATTTTAAACACTTAGGCGAGTACAGGACTGCAGCTAAGCCCCCGAGTGGGAGGTTTGCTCTCCACTCGGTAGGATTTTCTTTAACTTAGGCGAGTACTGGACTGCAGCTAAGTCCCCGAGTGGGAGGTTTACTCTCCACTCGGTACGATTTTCTAAAACTTAGGTGAGTACTGGACTGCAGCTAAGCCCCCGAGTGGGAGATTTGCTCCCCACTCGGTAGGATTTTCTGAAACTTAGGCGAGTACTGGACTGCAGCTAAGCCCCCGAGTGGGAGGATTGCTCTCCACTCGGTAGGATTGTCTGAAACTTAGGCGAGTATTGGACTGCAGCTAAGCCCCCGAGTGGGAGGTTTGCTCTTCACTCGGTAGGATTTTCTGAAACTTAGGCGAGTACTGGACTGCAGCTAAGCCCCTGAGTGGGAGGTTTGCTCTCCACTCGGTAGGATTTTATGAAACTTAGGCGAGTACTCGACTGCAGCTAAGCCCCCGAGTTGGAGGTTTTCTCTCCACTCGGTAGGATTTTAAACACTTAGGCGAGTACAGGACTGCAGCTAAGCCCCCGAGTGGGAGGTTTGCTCTCCACTCGGTAGGATTTTCTTTAACTTAGGCGAGTACTGGACTGCAGCTAAGTCCCCGAGTGGGAGGTTTACTCTCCACTCGGTACGGTTTTCTAAAACTTAGGTGAGTACTGGACTGCAGCTCAGCCCCCGAGTGGGAGGATCCCTCTCCACTCGGTAGGATTTTCTGAAACTTAGGCGAGTACTGGACTGTAGCTAAGCCCCCGAGTGGGAGGTTTGCTCTCCACTCGGTAGGATTTTAAACACTTAGGCCAGTACTGGACTGCAGCTAAGCCCCCGAGTGGGAGGTTTGCTCTCCACTCGGTAGGATTTTCTGAAACTTAGGCGAGTACTGGACTGCAGCTAAGCCCCCGAGTGGGAGGATTGCTCTCCACTCGGTAGGATTGTCTGAAACTTAGGCGAGTATTGGACTGCAGCTAAGCCCCCGAGTGGGAGGTTTGCTCTTCACTCGGTAGGATTTTCTGAAACTTAGGCGAGTACTGGACTGCAGCTAAGCCCCTGAGTGGGAGGTTTGCTCTCCACTCGGTATGATTTTATGAAACTTAGGCGAGTACTCGACTGCAGCTAAGTCCCCGAGTGGGAGGTTTTCTCTCCACTCGGTAGGATTTTAAACACTTAGGCGAGTACAGGACTGCAGCTAAGCCCCTGAGTAGGAGGTTTGCTCTCCACTCGGTAGGATTTTAAACACTTAGGCGAGTACAGGACTGCAGCTAAGCCCCCGAGTGGGAGGTTTGCTCTCCACTTGGTAGGATTTTCTGAAACTTAGGCGAGTACTGTACTGCAGCTAAGTCCCCGAGTGGGAGGTTTGCTCTCCACTCGGTACGATTTTCTGAAACTTAGGCGAGTACTGGACTGCAGCTAAACCCCCGAGTGGGAGGATTCCTCTCCACTCGGTAGGATTTTCTGAAACTTAGGCGAGTACTGGACTGCAGGTAAGCCCCCGAGTGGGAGGTTTGCTCTTCACTCGGTAGGATTTTCTGAAACTTAGGCGAGTACTAGACTGCAGCTAAGTCCCCGAGTGGGAGGTTTGCTCTCCACTCAGTAGGATTTTCTGAAACTTAGGCGAGTACAGGACTGCAGCTAAGCCCCCGAGTGGGAGGTTTGCTCTCCACTCGGTAGGATTTTAAACACTTTGTGGAGTATAGGACTGCAGCTAAGCCCCCGAGTGGGAGGTTTGCTCTCCACTCAGTAGGATTTACTGAAACTTAGGCGAGTATGGATTGCAGCTAAGCCCCCGAGTGGGAGGTTTGCTCTCCACTCGGTAGGATTTTAAACACTTAGGCGAGTACTGGACTGGAGCTAAGCCCCCGACTGGGAGGTTTGCTCTCCACTCGGTAGGATTTTCTGAAACTTAGGCGAGTACTGGACTGCAGCTAAGCCCCCGAGTGGGAGGATTGCTCTCCACTCGGTAGGATTTTCTGAAACTTAGGCGAGTACAGGACTGCAGCTAAGCCCCCGAGTCGGAGGTTTGCTCTCCACTCGGTAGGATTTTCTGAAACTTAGGCGAGTACTGGACTGCAGCTAAGCCCCCGAGTGGGAGATTTGCTCCCCACTCGGTAGGATTTTCTGAAACTTAGGCGAGTACTGGACTGCCGCTAAGCCCCCGAGTGGGAGGTTTGCTCTCCACTCGGTAGGATTTTCTGAAACTTAGGCGAGTACTGGACTGCAGCTAAGCCCCCGAGTGGGAGGTTTGCTCTCCACTCGGTTGGATTTTCAGAAACTTAGGCGAGTACTAGACTGTAGCTAAGCCCCCGAGTGGGAGGTTTGCTCTCCACTCGGTAGGATTTTCTGAAAATTAGGCGAGTACTGGACTGCAGCTAAGCCCCCGAGTGGGAGGTTTGCTCTTCACTCGGTAGGATTTTCTGAAACTTAGGTGAGTACTGGACTGCAGCTAAGCCCCTGAGTGGGAGGTTTGCTCTCCACTCGGTAGGATTTTATGAAACTTAGGCGAGTACTAGACTGCAGCTAAGCCCCCGAGTGGGAGGTTTTCTCTCCACTCGGTAGGATTTTAAACACTTAGGCGAGTACAGGACTGCAGCTAAGCCCCTGAGTGGGAGGTTTGCTCTCCACTCGGTACGATTTTAAACACTTAGGCGAGTACTGGACTGCAGCTAAGCCCGCGAGTGCGAGGTTTGCTCTCCACTCGGTAGGATTTTCTGAAACTTAGGCGAGTACTGGACTGCAGCTAAGCCCCCGAGTGGGAGGATTCTCTCCACTCGGTAGGATTTTCTGAAACTTAGGCGAGTATTGGACTGCAGCTAAGCCCCCCGAGTGGGAGGTTTGCTCTTCACTCGGTAGGATTTTCTGAAACTTAGGCGAGTACTGGACTGTAGCTAAGCCCCTGAGTGGGAGGTTTGCTCTCCACTCGGTAGGATTTTATGAAACTTAGGCGAGTACTGGACTGCAGCTAAGCCCCCGAGTGGGAGGTTTTCTCTCCACTCGTTAGGATTTTAAACACTTAGGCGAGTACAGGACTGCAGCTAAGCCCCTGAGTGGGAGGTTTGCTCTACACTCGGTAGGATTTTCTGAAACTTAGGCGAGAACTGGACTGCAGCTAAGTCCCCGAGTGGGAGGTTTGCTCTCCACTTGGTACGAATTTCTGAAACTTAGGCGAGTACTGGACTGCAGCTAAGCCCCCGAGTGGGAGGATTCCTCTCCACTCGGTAGGATTTTCTCAAACTTAGGCGAGTACTGGACTGCAGCTAAGTCCCCGAGTGGGAGGTTTGCTCTCGACTCGGTACGATTTTCTGAAACTTAGGCGAGTACTGGACTGCAGCTAAGCCCCCGAGTGGGAGGATTCCTCTCCACTCGGTAGGATTTTCTGAAACTTAGGCGAGTACTGGACTGCAGGTAAGCCCCCGAGTGGGAGGTTTGCTCTTCACTCGGTAGGATTTTCTGAAACTTAGGCGAGTAGTAGACTGCAGCTAAGCCGCCGAGTCGGAGGTTTGCTCTCCACTCGGTAGGATTTTCTGAAACTTAGGCGAGTACAGGACTGCAGCTAAGCCCCCGAGTGGGAGGTTTGCTCTCCACTCGGTAGGATTTTAAACACTTTGTGGAGTATAGGACTGCAGCTAAGCCCCCGAGTGGGAGGTTTGCTCTTCACTTGGTAGGATTTTCTGAAACTTAGGCGACTACTGGACTGCAGCTAAGCCCCTGAGTGGGAGGTTTGCTCTCCACTCGGTAGGATTTTATGAAACTTAGGCGAGTACTGGACTGCAGCTAAGCCCCCGAGTGGGAGGTTTTCTCTCCACTCGGTAGGATCTTAAACACTTAGGCGAGTACAGGACTGCAGCTAAGCCCCTGAGTGGGAGGTTTGCTCTCCACTCGGTAGGATTTTAAACACTTAGGCGAGTACTGGACTGCAGCTAAGCCCCTGAGTGGGAGGTTTGCTCTCCACTCGGTAGGATTTTCTGAAACTTAGGCGAGTACTGGACTACAGCTAAGCCCCCGAGTGGGAGGATTGCTCTCCACTCGGTAGGATTTTCTGAAACTTAGGCGAGTATTGGACTGCAGCTAAGCCCCCGAGTGGGAGGTTTGCTCTTCACTCGGTAGGATTTTCTGAAACTTAGGCGAGTACTGGACTTCAGCTAAGCCCCTGAGTGGGAGGTTTGCTCTCTAGTCGGTAGGATTTTATGAAACTTAGGCGGGTACTCGACTGCAGCTAAGCCCCCGAGTTGGAGGTTTTCTCTCCACTCGGTAGGATTTTAAACACTTAGGCGAGTACAGGACTGCAGCTAAGCCCCCGAGTGGGAGGTTTGCTCTCCACTCGGTAGGATTTTCTTTAACTTAGGCGAGTACTGGACTGCAGCTAAGTCCCCGAGTGGGAGGTTTACTCTGCACTCGGTACGATTTTCTAAAACTTAGGTGAGTACTGGACTGCAGCTAAGCCCCCGAGTGGGAGGATCCCTCTCCACTCGTTAGGATTTTCTGAAACTTAGGCGAGTACTGGACTGCAGCTAAGCCCCCGAGTGGGAGGTTTGCTCTCCACTCGGTAGGATTTTAAACACTTAGGCGAGTACTGGACTGCAGCAAAGCCCCTGAGTGGGAGGTTTGCTCTCCACTCGGTAGGATTTTCTGAAACTTAGGCGAGTACTGGACTGCAGCTAAGCCCCCGAGTGGGAGGATTGCTCTCCACTCGGTAGGATTGTCTGAAACTTAGGCCAGTATTGGACTGCAGCTAAGCCCCCGAGTGGGAGGTTTGCTCTTCACTCGGTTGGATTTTCTGAAACTTAGGCGAGTACTGGACTGCAGCTAAGCCCCTGAGTGGGAGGTTTGCTCTCCACTCGGTAGGATTTTATGAAACTTAGGCGAGTACTCGACTGCAGCTAAGTCCCCGAGTGGGAGGTTTTCTCTCCACTTGGTAGGATTTTAAACACTTAGGCGAGTACAGGACTGCAGCTAAGCCCCTGAGTGGGAGGTTTGTTCTCCACTCGGTAGGATTTTAAACACTTAGGCGAGTACAGGACTGCAGCTAAGCCCCCGAGTGGGAGGTTTGCTCTCCACTTGGTAGGATTTTCTGAAACTTAGGCGAGTACTGTACTGCAGCTAAGTCCCCGAGTGGGAGGTTTGCTCTCCACTCGGTACGATTTTCTGAAACTTAGGCGAGTACTGGACTGCAGCTAATCCCCCGAGTGGGAGGATTCCTCTTCACTCGGTAGGATTTTCTGAAACTTAGGCGAGTACTGGACTGCAGGTAAGCCCCCGAGTGGGACGTTTGCTCTTCACTCGGTAGGATTTTCTGAAACTTAGGCGAGTACTAGACTGCAGCTAAGCCCCCGAGTGGGAGGTTTGCTCTCCACTCAGTAGGATTTTCTGAAACTTAGGCGAGTACAGGACTGCAGCTAAGCCCCCGAGTGGGAGGTTTGCTCTCCACTCGGTAGGATTTTAAACACTTTGTGGAGTATAGGACTGCAGCTAAGCCCCCGAGTGGGAGGTTTGCTCTCCACTCGGTAGGATTTTGAACACTTAGGCGAGTACTGGACTGCAGCTAAGCCCCCGAGTGGCAGGTTTGCTCTCCACTCGGTAGGATTTTCTGAAACTTAGGCGAGTACTGGACTGCAGCTAAGCCCCCAAGTGGGAGGATTGCTCTCCACACGGTAGGATTTTCTGAAACTTAGTCGAGTATTGGACTGCAGCTAAGCCCCCGAGTGGGTGGTTTGCTCTTCACTCGGTAGGATTTTCTGAAACTTAGGCGAGTACTGGACTGCAACTAAGCCCCCGAGTGGGAGGTTTGCTCTCCACTCGGTAGGATTTTATGAAACTTAGGCAAATACTGGACTGCAGCTAAGCCCCCGAGTGGGAGGTTTTCTCTCCACTCGGTAGGATTTTAAACACTTAGGCGAGTACAGGACTGCAGCTAAGCCCTTGAGTTGGAGGTTTGCTCTCCACTCGGTAGGATTTTCTAAAACTTAGGCGAGTACTGTACTACAGCTAAGTCCCCGAGTGGGAGGTTTGCTCTCCACTCGGTACAATTTTCTGAAACTTAGGCGAGTACTGGACTGCAGCTAAGCCCCCGAGTGGGAGGATTCCTCTCCACTCGGTAGGATTTTCTGAAACTTAGGCGAGTACTGGACTGCAGGTAAGCCCCCGAGTGGGAGGTTTGCTCTTCACTCGGTAGGATTTTCTGAAACTTAGGCGAGTACTAGACTGCAGCAAAGCCCCCGAGTGGGAGGTTTGCTCTCCACTCAGTAGGATTTTCTGAAACTTAGGCGAGTACAGGACTGCAGCTAAGCCCCCGAGTGGGAGGTTTGCTCTCCACTCGGTAGGATTTTAAACACTTTGTGGAGTATAGGACTGCAGCTAAGCCCCCCCAGTGGGAGGTTTGCTCTCCACTCAGTAGGATTTACTCAAACTTAGGCGAGTATGGACTGCAGCTAAGCCCCCGAGTGGGAGGTTTGCTCTCCACTCGGTAGGATTTTAAACACTTAGGCGAGTAATGGACTGCAGCTAGGCCCTCGAGTGGGAGGTTTGCTCTCCACTCGGTAGGATTTTCTGAAACTTAGGCGAGTACTGGACTGCAGCTAAGCCCCCGAGTGGGAGGATTGCTCTCCACTCGGTAGGATTTTCTGAAACTTAGTCGAGTATTGGACTGCAGCTAAGCCCTCGAGTGGGAGGTTTGCTCTTCACTCGGTAGGATTTTCTGAAACTTAGGCGAGTACTGGACTGCAGCTAAGCCCCCGAGTGGGAGGTTTGCTCTCCACTCGGTAGGATTTTATGAAACTTAGGCGAGTACTCGACTGCAACTAAGCCCCCGAGTGGGAGGTTTTCTCTCCACTCGGTAGGATTCTAAACACTTAGGCGAGTACAGGACTGCAGCTAAGCCCCTGAGTGGGAGGTTTGCTCTCCACTCGGTAGGATTTTAAACACTTAGGGGAGTACAGGACTGCAACTAAACCCCCGAGTGGGAGGTTTGCTCTCCACTCGGTAGGATTTTCTTTAACTTAGGCGAGTACTGGACTGCAGCTAAGTCCCCGAGTGGGAGGTTTGCTCTCCACTCGGTACGATTTTCTGAAACTTAGGTGAGTACTGGACTGCAGCTAAGCCCCCGAGTGGGAGGATTCCTCTCCACTCGGTAGGATTTTCTGAAACTTAGGCGAGTACTGGACTGCAGGTAAGCCCCCGAGTGGGAGGTTTGCTCTTCACTCGGTAGGATTTTCTGAAACTTAGGCGAGTACTAGACTGCAGCTAAGCCCCCGAGTGGGAGGTTTGCTCTCCACTCGGTAGGATTTTCTGATACTTAGGCGAGTACAGGACTGCAGCTAAGCCCCCGAGTGGGAGGTTTGCTCTCCACTCGGTAGGATTTTAAACACTTTGTGGAGTATAGGACTGCAGCTAAGCCCCTGAGTGGGAGGTTTGCTCTCCACTCAGTAGGATTTACTGAAACTTAGGCGAGTATGGACTGCAGCTAAGCCCCTGTGTGGGAGGTTTGCTCTCCACTCGGTAGGATTTTAAACACTTAGGCGAGTACTGGACTGCAGCTAATCCCCCAAGTGGGAGGTTTGCTCTCCACTCGGTAGGATTTTCTGAAACTTAGGCGAGTACTGGACTGCAGCTAAGCCCCCGAGTGGGAGGATTGCTCTCCACTCGGTAGGATTTTCTGAAACTTAGTCGAGTATTGGACTGCAGCTAAGCCCCCGAGTGGGAGGTTTGCTCTTCACTCGGTAGGATTTTCTGAAACTTAGGCGAGTACTAGACTGCAGCTAAGCCCCCGAGTGGGAGGTTTGCTCTCCACTCGGTAGAATTTTATGAAACTTAGGCGAGTACTGGACTGCAGCTAAGCCCCCGAGTGGGAGGTTTTCTCTCCACTCGGTAGGATTTTAAACACTTAGGCGAGTACAGGACTGAAGCTAAGCCCCTGAGTTGGAGGTTTGCTCTCCACTCGGTAGGATTTTCTGAAACTTAGGCGAGTACTGTACTGCAGCTAAGTCCCCGAGTGGGAGGTTTGCTCTCCACTTGGTACGATTTTCTGAAACTTAGGCGAGTACTGGACTGCAGCTAAGCCCCCGAGTGGGAGGATTCCTCTCCACTCGGTAGGATTTTCTGAAACTTAGGCGAGTACTGGACTGCAGGTAAGCCCCCGAGTGGGAGGTTTGCTCTTCACTCGGTAGGATTTTCTGAAACTTAGGCGAGTACTAGACTGCAGCTAAGCCCCCGAGTGGGAGGTTTGCTCTCCACTCAGTAGGATTTTCTGAAACTTAGGCGAGTACAGGACTGCAGCTAAGCCCCCAGGTGGGAGGTTTGCTCTCCACTCAGTAGGATTTTAAACAGTTTGTGGAGTATAGGACTGCAGCTAAGCCCCCGAGTGGGAGGTTTGCTCTCCACTCAGTAGGATTTACTGAAACTTAGGCGAGTATGGACTGCAGCTAAGCCCCTGAGTGGGAGGTTTGCTCTCCACTCGGTAGGATTTTATGAAACTTAGGAGAGTACTCGACTGCAGCTAAGTCCCCGAGTGGGAGGTTTTCTCTCCACTCGGTAGGATTTTAAACACTTAGGCGAGTACAGTACTGCAGCTAAGCCCCTGAGTGGGAGGTTTGTTCTCCACTCGGTAGGATTTTAAACACTTAGGCGAGTACAGGACTGCAGCTAAGCCCCCGAGTGGGAGGTTTGCTCTCCACTTGGTAGGATTTTCTGAAACTTAGGCGAGTACTGTACTGCAGCTAAGTCCCCGAGTGGGAGGTTTGCTCTCCACTCGGTACGATTTTCTGAAACTTAGGCGAGTACTGGACTGCAGCTAATCCCCCGAGTGGGAGGATTCCTCTCCACTCGGTAGGATTTTCTGAAACTTAGGCGAGTACTGGACTGCAGGTAAGCCCCCGAGTGGGAGGTTTGCTCTTCACTCGATAGGATTTTCTGAAACTTAGGCGAGTACTAGACTGCAGCTAAGCCCCCGAGTGGGAGGTTTGCTCTCCACTCAGTAGGATTTTCTGAAACTTAGGCGAGTACAGGACTGCAGCTAAGCCCCCGAGTGGGAGGTTTGCTCTCCACTCGGTAGGATTTTAAACACTTTGTGGAGTATAGGACTGCAGCTAAGCCCCCGAGTGGGAGGTTTGCTCTCCACTCGGTAGGATTTTGAACACTTAGGCGAGTACTGGACTGCAGCTAAGCCCCCGAGTGGCAGGTTTGCTCTCCACTCGGTAGGATTTTCTGAAACTTAGGCGAGTACTAGACTGCAGCTAAGCCCCCAAGTGGGAGGATTGCTCTCCACACGGTAGGATTTTCTGAAACTTAGTCGAGTATTGGACTGCAGCTAAGCCCCCGAGTGGGTGGTTTGCTCTTCACTCGGTAGGATTTTCTGAAACTTAGGCGAGTACTGGACTGCAGCTAAGCCCCCGAGTGGGAGGTTTGCTCTCCACTCGGTAGGATTTTATGAAACTTAGGCGAATACTGGACTGCAGCTAAGCCCCCGAGTGGGAGGTTTTCTCTCCACTCGGTAGGATTTTAAACACTTAGGCGAGTACAGGACTGCAGCTAAGCCCCTGAGTTGGAGGTTTGCTCTCCACTCGGTAGGATTTTCTGAAACTTAGGCGAGTACTGTACTGCAGCTAAGTCCCCGAGTGGGAGGTTTGCTCTCCACTCGGTACGATTTTCTGAAACTTAGGCGAGTACTGGACTGCAGCTAAGCCCCCGAGTGGGAGGATTCCTCTCCACTCGGTAGGATTTTCTGAAACTTAGGCGAGTACTGGACTGCAGGTAAGCCCCCGAGTGGGAGGTTTGCTCTTCACTCGGTAGGATTTTCTGAAACTTAGGCGAGTACTAGACTGCAGCTAAGCCCCCGAGTGGGAGGTTTGCTCTCCACTCAGTAGGATTTTCTGAAACTTAGGCGAGTACAGGACTGCAGCTAAGCCCCCGAGTGGGAGGTTTGCTCTCCACTCGGTAGGATTTTAAACACTTTGTGGAGTATAGGACTGCAGCTAAGCCCCCCCAGTGGGAGGTTTGCTCTCCACTCAGTAGGATTTACTCAAACTTAGGCGAGTATGGACTGCAGCTAAGCCCCCGAGTGGGAGGTTTGCTCTCCACTCGGTAGGATTTTAAACACTTAGGCGAGTAATGGACTGCAGCTAGGCCCTCGAGTGGGAGGTTTGCTCTCCACTCGGTAGGATTTTCTGAAACTTAGGCGAGTACTGGACTGCAGCTAAGCCCCCGAGTGGGAGGATTGCTCTCCACTCGGTAGGATTTTCTGAAACTTAGTCGAGTATTGGACTGCAGCTAAGCCCTCGAGTGGGAGGTTTGCTCTTCACTCGGTAGGATTTTCTGAAACTTAGGCGAGTACTGGACTGCAGCTAAGCCCCCGAGTGGGAGGTTTGCTCTCCACTCGGTAGGATTTTATGAAACTTAGGCGAGTACTCGACTGCAACTAAGCCCCCGAGTGGGAGGTTTTCTCTCCACTCGGTAGGATTCTAAACACTTAGGCGAGTACAGGACTGCAGCTAAGCCCCTGAGTGGGAGGTTTGCTCTCCACTCGGTAGGATTTTAAACACTTAGGGGAGTACAGGACTGCAACTAAACCCCCGAGTGGGAGGTTTGCTCTCCACTCGGTAGGATTTTCTTTAACTTAGGCGAGTACTGGACTGCAGCTAAGTCCCCGAGTGGGAGGTTTGCTCTCCACTCGGTAGGATTTTCTGAAACTTAGGTGAGTACTGGACTGCAGCTAAGCCCCCGAGTGGGAGGATTCCTCTCCACTCGGTAGGATTTTCTGAAACTTAGGCGAGTACTGGACTGCAGGTAAGCCCCCGAGTGGGAGGTTTGCTCTTCACTCGATAGGATTTTCTGAAACTTAGGCGAGTACTAGACTGCAGCTAAGCCCCCGAGTGGGAGGTTTGCTCTCCACTCGGTAGGATTTTCTGATACTTAGGCGAGTACAGGACTGCAGCTAAGCCCCCGAGTGGGAGGTTTGCTCTCCACTCGGTAGGATTTTAAACACTTTGTGGAGTATAGGACTGCAGCTAAGCCCCCGAGTGGGAGGTTTGCTCTCCACTCAGTAGGATTTACAAAAACTTAGGCGAGTATGGACTGCAGCTAAGCCCCTGTGTGGGAGGTTTGCTCTCCACTCGGTAGGATTTTAAACACTTAGGCGAGTACTGGACTGCAGCTAATCCCCCAAGTGGGAGGTTTGCTCTCCACTCGGTAGGATTTTCTGAAACTTAGGCGAGTACTGGACTGCAGCTAAGCCCCCGAGTGGGAGGATTGCTCTCCACTCGGTAGGATTTTCTGAAACTTAGTCGAGTATTGGACTGCAGCTAAGCCCCCGAGTGGGAGGTTTGCTCTTCACTCGGTAGGATTTTCTGAAACTTAGGCGAGTACTAGACTGCAGCTAAGCCCCCGAGTGGGAGGTTTGCTCTCCACTCGGTAGAATTTTATGAAACTTAGGCGAGTACTGGACTGCAGCTAAGCCCCCGAGTGGGAGGTTTTCTCTCCACTCGGTAGGATTTTAAACACTTAGGCGAGTACAGGACTGAAGCTAAGCCCCTGAGTTGGAGGTTTGCTCTCCACTCGGTAGGATTTTCTGAAACTTAGGCGAGTACTGTACTGCAGCTAAGTCCCCGAGTGGGAGGTTTGCTCTCCACTTGGTACGATTTTCTGAAACTTAGGCGAGTACTGGACTGCAGCTAAGCCCCCGAGTGGGAGGATTCCTCTCCACTCGGTAGGATTTTCTGAAACTTAGGCGAGTACTGGACTGCAGGTAAGCCCCCGAGTGGGAGGTTTGCTCTTCACTCGGTAGGATTTTCTGAAACTTAGGCGAGTACTAGACTGCAGCTAAGCCCCCGAGTGGGAGGTTTGCTCTCCACTCAGTAGGATTTTCTGAAACTTAGGCGAGTACAGGACTGCAGCTAAGCCCCCAGGTGGGAGGTTTGCTCTCCACTCAGTAGGATTTTAAACACTTTGTGGAGTATAGGACTGCAGCTAAGCCCCCGAGTGGGAGGTTTGCTCTCCACTCAGTAGGATTTACTGAAACTTAGGCGAGTATGGACTGCAGCTAAGCCCCTGAGTGGGAGGTTTGCTCTCCACTCGGTAGGATTTTAAACACTTAGGCGAGTACTGGACTGCAGCTAAGCCCCCGAGTGGGAGGTTTGCTCTCCACTCGGTAGGATTTTCTGAAACTTAGGCGAGTACTGGACTGCAGCTAAGCCCCCGAGTGGGAGGATTGCTCTCCACTCGGTAGGATTTTCTGAAACTTAGTCGAGTATTGGACTGCAGCTAAGCCCCCGAGTGGGAGGATTGCTCTCCACTCGGTAGGATTTTCTGAAACTTAGTCGAGTATTGGACTGCAGCTAAGCCCCCGAGTGGGAGGTTTGCTCTTCACTCGGTAGGATTTTCTGAAACTTAGGCGAGTACTAGACTGCAGCTAAGCCCCCGAGTGGGAGGTTTGCTCTCCACTCGGTAGAATTTTATGAAACTTAGGCGAGTACTGGACTGCAGCTAAGCCCCCGAGTGGTAGGTTTTCTCTCCACTCGGTAGGATTTTAAACACTTAGGCGAGTACAGGACTGAAGCTAAGCCCCTGAGTTGGAGGTTTGCTCTCCACTCGGTAGGATTTTCTGAAACTTAGGCGAGTACTGTACTGCAGCTAAGTCCCCGAGTGGGAGGTTTGCTCTCCACTTGGTACAATTTTCTGAAACTTAGGCGAGTACTGGACTGCAGCTAAGCCCCCGAGTGGGAGGATTCCTCTCCACTCGGTAGGATTTTCTGAAACTTAGGCGAGTACTGGACTGCAGGTAAGCCCCCGAGTGGGAGGTTTGCTCTTCACTCGGTAGGATTTTCTGAAACTTAGGCGAGTACTAGACTGCAGCTAAGCCCCCGAGTGGGAGGTTTGCTCTCCACTCAGTAGGATTTTCTGAAACTTAGGCGAGTACAGGACTGCAGCTAAGCCCCCAGGTGGGAGGTTTGCTCTCCACTCAGTAGGATTTTAAACACTTTGTGGAGTATAGGACTGCAGCTAAGCCCCCGAGTGGGAGGTTGGCTCTCCACTCAGTAGGATTTACTGAAACTTAGGCGAGTATGGACTGCAGCTAAGCCCCCGAGTGGGAGGTTTGCTCTCCACTCGGTAGGATTTTAAACACTTAGGCGAGTACTGGACTGCAGCTAAGCCCCCGAGTGGGAGGTTTGCTCTCCACTCGGTAGGATTTTCTGAAACTTAGGCGAGTACTGGACTGCAGCTAAGCCCCCGAGTGGGAGGATTGCTCTCCACTCGGTAGGATTTTCTGAAACTTAGTCGAGTATTGGACTGCAGCTAAGCCCCCGAGTGGGAGGTTTGCTCTTCACTCGGTAGGATTTTCTGAAACTTAGGCGAGTACTGGACTGCAGCTAAGCCCCCGAGTGGGAGGTTTGCTCTCCACTCGGTAGGATTTTATGAAACTTAGGCGAGTACTCGACTGCAACTAAGCCCCCGAGTGGGAGGTTTTCTCTCCACTCGGTAGGATTCTAAACACTTAGGCGAGTACAGGACTGCAGCTAAGCCCCTGAGTGGGAGGTTTGCTCTCAACTCGGTAGGATTTTAAACACTTAGGCGAGTACAGGACTGCAGCTAAACCCCCGAGTGGGAGGTTTGCTCTCCACTCGGTAGGATTTTCTTTAACTTAGGCAAGTACTGGACTGCAGCTAAGTCCCCGAGTGGGAGGTTTGCTCTCCACTCGGTACGATTTTCTGAAACTTAGGTGAGTACTGGACTGCAGCTAAGCCCCCGAGTGGGAGGATTCCTCTCCACTCGGTAGGATTTTCTGAAACTTAGGCGAGTACTGGACTGCAGGTAAGCCCCCGAGTGGGAGGTTTGCTCTTCACTCGGTAGGATTTTCTGAAACTTAGGCGAGTACTAGACTGCAGCTAAGCCCCCGAGTGGGAGGTTTGCTCTCCACTCGGTAGGATTTTCTGATACTTAGGCGAGTACAGGACTGCAGCTAAGCCCCCGAGTGGGAGGTTTGCTCTCCACTCGGTAGGATTTTAAACACTTTGTGGAGTATAGGACTGCAGCTAAGCCCCCGAGTGGGAGGTTTGCTCTCCACTCAGTAGGATTTACTGAAACTTAGGCGAGTATGGACTGCAGCTAAGCCCCTGAGTGGGAGGTTTGCTCTCCACTCGGTAGGATTTTAAACACTTAGGCGAGTACTGGACTGCAGCTAATCCCCCAAGTGGGAGGTTTGCTCTCCACTCGGTAGGATTTTCTGAAACTTAGGCGAGTACTGGACTGCAGCTAAGCCCCCGAGTGGGAGGATTGCTCTCCACTCGGTAGGATTTTCTGAAACTTAGTCGAGTATTGGACTGCAGCTAAGCCCCCGAGTGGGAGGTTTGCTCTTCACTCGGTAGGATTTTCTGAAACTTACGCGAGTACTAGACTGCAGCTAAGCCCCTGAGTTGGAGGTTTGCTCTCCACTCGGTAGGATTTTCTGAAACTTAGGCGAGTACTGTACTGCAGCTAAGTCCCCGAGTGGGAGGTTTGCTCTCCACTTGGTACGATTTTCTGAAACTTAGGCGAGTACTGGACTGCAGCTAAGCCCCCGAGTGGGAGGATTCCTCTCCACTCGGTAGGATTTTCTGAAACTTAGGCGAGTACTGGACTGCAGGTAAGCCCCCGAGTGGGAGGTTTGCTCTTCACTCGGTAGGATTTTCTGAAACTTAGGCGAGTACTAGACTGCAGCTAAGCCCCCGAGTGGGAGGTTTGCTCTCCACTTAGTAGGATTTTCTGAAACTTAGGCGAGTACAGGACTGCAGCTAAGCCCCCAGGTGGGAGGTTTGCTCTCCACTCGGTAGGATTTTAAACACTTTGTGGAGTATAGGACTGCAGCTAAGCCCCCGAGTGGGAGGTTTTCTCTCCACTTGGTAGGATTTTCTGAAACTTAGGCGAGTACTGGACTGCAGCTAAGCCCCCGAGTGGGAGGTTTGCTCTCCACTCGGTAGGATTTTATGAAACTTAGGCGAGTACTCGACTGCAACTAAGCCCCCGAGTGGGAGGTTTGCTCTCCACTCGGTAGGATTCTAAACACTTAGGCGAGTACAGGACTACAGCTAAGCCCCTGAGTGGGAGGTTTGCTTTCCACTCGGTAGGATTTTAAACACTTAGGCGAGTACAGGACTGCAGCTAAACCCCCGAGTGGGAGGTTTGCTCTCCACTCGGTAGGATTTTCTTTAACTTAGGCGAGTACTGGACTGCAGTTAAGTCCCTGAGTGGGAGGTTTGCTCTCCACTCGGTATGATTTTCTGAAACTTAGGTGAGTACTGGACTGCAGCTAAGCCCCCGAGTGGGAGGATTCCTCTCCACTCGGTAGGATTTTCTGAAACTTAGGCGAGTACTGGACTGCAGGTAAGCCCCCGAGTGGGAGGTTTGCTCTTCACTCGGTAGGATTTTCTGAAACTTAGGCGAGTACTAGACTGCAGCTAAGCCCCCGAGTGGGAGGTTTGCTCTCCACTCGGTAGGATTTTCTGATACTTAGGCGAGTACAGGACTGCAGCTAAGCCCCCGAGTGGGAGGTTTGCTCTCCACTCGGTAGGATTTTAAACACTTTGTGGAGTATAGGACTGCAGCTGAGCCCCCGAGTGGGAGATTTGCTCTCCACTCAGTAGGATTTACTGAAACTTAGGCGAGTATGGACTGCAGCTAAGCCCCTGAGTGGGAGGTTTGCTCTCCACTCGGTAGGATTTTAAACACTTAGGCGAGTACTGGACTGCAGCTAATCCCCCAAGTGGGAGGTTCGCTCTCCACTCGGTAGGATTTTCCGAAACTTAGGCGAGCACTGGACTGCAGCTAAGCCCCCGAGTGGGAGGATTGCTCTCCACTCGGTAGGATTTTCTGAAACTTAGGCGAGTATTGGACTGCAGCTAAGCCCCCGAGTGGGAGGTTTGCTCTTCACTCGGTAGGATTTTCTGAAACTTAGGCGAGTACTAGACTGCAGCTAAGCCCCCGAGTGGGAGGTTTGCTCTCCACTCGGTAGGATTTTATGAAACTTAGGCGAGTACTGGACTGCAGCTAAGCCCCCGAGTGGGAGGTTTTCTCTCCACTCGGTAGGATTTTAAACACTTAGGCGAGTACAAGACTGCAGCTAAGCCCCTGAGTTGGAGGTTTGCTCTCCACTCGGTAGGATTTTCTGAAACTTAGGCGAGTACTGTACTGCAGCTAAGTCCCCGAGTGGGAGGTTTGCTCTCCACTTGGTACGATTTTCTGAAACTTAGGCGAGTACTGGACTGCAGCTAAGCCCCCGAGTGGGAGGATTCCTCTCCACTCGGTAGGATTTTCTGAAACTTAGGCGAGTACTGGACTGCAGGTAAGCCCCCGAGTGGGAGGTTTGCTCTTCACTCGGTAGGATTTTCTGAAACTTAGGCGAGTACTAGACTGCAGCTAAGCCCCCGAGTGGGAGGTTTGCTCTCCACTTAGTAGGATTTTCTGAAACTTAGGCGAGTACAGGACTGCAGCTAAGCCCCCAGGTGGGAGGTTTGCTCTCCACTCGGTAGGATTTTAAACACTTTGTGGAGTATAGGACTGCAGCTAAGCCCCCGAGTGGGAGGTTTGCCCTCCACTCGGTAGGATTTTAAACACTTAGGCGAGTACTGGACTGCAGCTAAGCCCCCGAGTGGGAGGATTGCTCTCCACTCGGTAGGATTTTCTGAAACTTAGGCGAGTATTGGACTGCAGCTAAGCCCCCGAGTGGGAGGTTTGCTCTTCACTCGGTAGGATTTTCTGAAACTTAGGCGAGTACTAGACTGCAGCTAAGCCCCCGAGTGGGAGGTTTGCTCTCCACTCGGTAGGATTTTATGAAACTTAGGCGAGTACTGGACTGCAGCTAAGCCCCCGAGTGGGAGGTTTTCTCTCCACTCGGTAGGATTTTAAACACTTAGGCGAGTACAAGACTGCAGCTAAGCCCCTGAGTTGGAGGTTTGCTCTCCACTCGGTAGGATTTTCTGAAACTTAGGCGAGTACTGTACTGCAGCTAAGTCCCCGAGTGGGAGGTTTGCTCTCCACTTGGTACGATTTTCTGAAACTTAGGCGAGTACTGGACTGCAGCTAAGCCCCCGAGTGGGAGGATTCCTCTCCACTCGGTAGGATTTTCTGAAACTTAGGCGAGTACTGGACTGCAGGTAAGCCCCCGAGTGGGAGGTTTGCTCTTCACTCGGTAGGATTTTCTGAAACTTAGGCGAGTACTAGACTGCAGCTAAGCCCCCGAGTGGGAGGTTTGCTCTCCACTTAGTAGGATTTTCTGAAACTTAGGCGAGTACAGGACTGCAGCTAAGCCCCCAGGTGGGAGGTTTGCTCTCCACTCGGTAGGATTTTAAACACTTTGTGGAGTATAGGACTGCAGCTAAGCCCCCGAGTGGGAGGTTTGCTCTCCACTCAGTAGGATTTACTGAAACTTAGGCGAGTATGGACTGCAGCTAAGCCCCTGAGTGGGAGGTTTGCCCTCCACTTGGTAGGATTTTAAACACTTAGGCGAGTACTGGACTGCAGCTAAGCCCCTGAGTGGGAGGTTTGCTCTCCACTCGGTAGGATTTTCTGAAACTTAGGCGAGTACTGGACTGCAGCTAAGCCCCCGAGTGGGAGGATTGCTCTCCACTCGGTAGCATGTTCTGAAACTTAGTCGAGTATTGGACTGCAGCTAAGCCCCCGAGTGGGAGGTTTGCTCTTCACTCGGTAGGATTTTCTGAAACTTAGGCGAGTACTGGACTGCAGCTAAGCCCCCGAGTGGGAGGTTTGCTCTCCACTCGGTAGGATTCTAAACACTTAGGCGAGTACAGGACTGCAGCTAAGCCCCTGAGTGGGAGGTTTGCTCTCCACTCGGTAGGATTTTAAACACTTAGGCGAGTACAGGACTGCAGCTAAACCCCCGAGTGGGAGGTTTGCTCTCCACTCGGTAGGATTTTCTTTAACTTAGGCGAGTACTGGACTGCAGCTAAGTCCCCGAGTGGGAGGTTTGCTCTCCACTCGGTACGATTTTCTGAAACTTAGGTGAGTACTGGACTGCAGCTAAGCCCCCGAGTGGGAGGATTCCTCTCCACTCGGTAGGATTTTCTGAAACTTAGGCGAGTACTGGACTGCAGGTAAGCCCGCGAGTGGGAGGTTTGCTCTTCACTCGGTAGGATTTTCTGAAACTTAGGCGAGTACAGGACTGCAGCTAAGCCCCCAGGTGGGAGGTTTGCTCTCCACTCGGTAGGATTTTAAACACTTTGTGGAGTATAGGACTGCAGCTAAGCCCCCGAGTGGGAGGTTTGCTCTCCACTCAGTAGGATTTACTGAAACTTAGGCGAGTATGGACTGCAGCTAAGCCCCCGAGTGGGAGGTTTGCTCTCCACTCGGTAGGATTTTAAACACTTAGGCGAGTACTGGACTGCAGCTAAGCCCCCGAGTGGGAGGTTTGCTCTCCACTCGGTAGGATTTTCTGAAACTTAGGCGAGTACTGGACTGCAGCTAAGCCCCCGAGTGGGAGGATTGCTCTCCACTCGGTAGGATTTTCTGAAACTTAGTCGAGTATTGGACTGCAGCTAAGCCCCCGAGTGGGAGGTTTGCTCTTCACTCGGTAGGATTTTCTGAAACTTAGGCGAGTACTGGACTGCAGCTAAGCCCCCGAGTGGGAGGTTTGCTCTCCACTCGGTAGGATTTTATGAAACTTAGGCGAGTACTCGACTGCAACTAAGCCCCCGAGTGGGAGGTTTTCTCTCCACTCGGTAGGATTCTAAACACTTAGGCGAGTACAGGACTGCAGCTAAGCCCCTGAGTGGGAGGTTTGCTCTCCACTCGGTAGGATTTTAAACACTTAGGCGAGTACAGGACTGCAGCTAAACCCCCGAGTGGGAGGTTTGCTCTCCACTCGGTAGGATTTTCTTTAACTTAGGCGAGTACTGGACTGCAGTCCCGAGTGGGAGGTTTGCTCTCCACTCGGTATGATTTTCTGAAACTTAGGTGAGTACTGGACTGCAGCTAAGCCCCCGAGTGGGAGGATTCCTCTCCACTCGGTAGGATTTTCTGAAACTTAGGCGAGTACTGGACTGCAGGTAAGCCCCCGAGTGGGAGGTTTGCTCTTCACTCGGTAGGATTTTCTGAAACTTAGGCGAGTACTAGACTGCAGCTAAGCCCCCGAGTGGGAGGTTTGCTCTCCACTCGGTAGGATTTTCTGAAACTTAGGCGAGTACAGGACTGCAGCTAAGCCCCCGAGTGGAAGGTTTGCTCTCCACTCGGTAGGATTTTAAACACTTTGTGGAGTATAGGACTGCAGCTAAGCCCCCGAGTGGGAGGTTTGCTCTCCACTCAGTAGGATTTACTGAAACTTAGGCGAGTATGGACTGCAGCTAAGCCCCTGAGTGGGAGGTTTGCTCTCCACTCGGTAGGATTTTAAACACTTAGGCGAGTACTGGACTGCAGCTAAGCCCCCGAGTGGGAGGTTTGCTCTCCACTCGGTAGGATTTTCTGAAACTTAGGCGAGTACTGGACTGCAGCTAAGCCCCCGAGTGGGAGGATTGCTCTCCACTTGGTAGGATTTTCTGAAACTTAGTCGAGTGTTGGACTGCAGCTAAGCCCCCGAGTGGGAGGTTTGCTCTTCACTCGGTAGGATTTTCTGAAACTTAGGCGAGTACTAGACTGCAGCTAAGCCCCCGAGTGGGAGGATTGCCCTCCACTTTGTAGGATTTTCTGAAACTTAGGCGAGTATTGGACTGCAGCTAAGCCCCCGAGTGGGAGGTTTGCTCTTCACTCGGTAGGCTTTTCTGAAACTTAGGCGAGTACTGGACTGTAGCTAAGCCCCTGAGTGGGAGGTTTGCTCTCCACTCGGTAGGATTTTAAACACTTTGTGGAGTATAGGACTGCACCTAAGCCCCCGAGTGGGAGGTTTGCTCTCCACTCAGTAGGATTTACTGAAACTTAGGCGAGTATGGACTGCAGCTAAGCCCACGAGTGGGAGGTTTGCTCTCCACTCGGTAGGATTTTAAACACTTAGGCGAGTACTGGACGGCAGCTAAGCCCCCGAGTGGGAGGTTTGCTCTCCACTCGGTAGGATTTTCTGAAACTTAGGCAAGTACTGGACTGCAGCTAAGCCCCCGAGTGGGAGGATTGCTCTCCACTCGGTAGGATTTTCTAAAACTTAGGCGAGTACTAGACTGCAGCTAAGCCCCCGAGTGGGAGGTTTGCTCTCCACTCGGTAGGATTTTCTGAAACTTAGGCGAGTACTCGACTGCAACTAAGCCCCCGAGTGGGAGGTTTTCTCTCCACTCAGTAGGATTCTAAACACTTAGGCGAGTACAGGACTGCAGCTAAGCCCCTGAGTGGGAGGTTTGCTCTCCACTCGGTAGGATTTTAAACACTTAGGCGAGTACAGGACTGCAGCTAAACCCCCGAGTGGGAGGTTTGCTCTCCACTCGGTAGGATTTTCTTTAACTTAGGCGAGTACTGGACTGCAGTCCTGAGTGGGAGGTTTGCTCTCCACTCGGTACGATTTTCTGAAACTTAGGTGAGTACTGGACTGCAGCTAAGCCCCCGAGTGGGAGGATTCCTCTCCACTCGGTAGGATTTTCTGAAACTTAGGCGAGTACTGGACTGCAGGTAAGCCCCCGAGTGGGAGGTTTGCTCTTCACTCGGTAGGATTTTCTGAAACTTAGGTGAGTACTAGACTGCAGCTAAGCCCCCGAGTGGGAGGTTTGCTCTCCACTCGATAGGATTTTCTGAAACTTAGGCGAGTACAGGACTGCAGCTAAGCCCCCGAGTGGGAGGTTTGCTCTCCACTCGGTAGGATTTTAAACACTTTGTGGAGTATAGGACTGCAGCTAAGCCCCCGAGTGGGAGGTTTGCTCTCCACTCAGTAGGATTTACTGAAACTTAGGCGAGTATGGACTGCAGCTAAGCCCCTGAGTGGGAGGTTTGCTCTCCACTCGGTAGGATTTTAAACACTTAGGCGAGTACTTTACTGCAGCTAAGCCCCCGAGTGGGAGGTTTGCTCTCCACTCGGTAGGATTTTCTGAAACTTAGGCGAGTACTGGACTGCAGCTAAGCCCCCGAGTGGGAGGATTGCTCTCCACTTGGTAGGATTTTCTGAAACTTAGTCGAGTGTTGGACTGCAGCTAAGCCCCCGAGTGGGAGGTTTGCTCTTCACTCGGTAGGATTTTCTGAAACTTAGGCGAGTACTAGACTGCAGCTAAGCCCCCGACTGGGAGGATTGCCCTCCACTTTGTAGGATTTTCTGAAACTTAGGCGAGTATTGGACTGCAGCTAAGCCCCCGAGTGGGAGGTTTGCTCTTCACTCGGTAGGCTTTTCTGAAACTTAGGCGAGTACTGGACTGTAGCTAAGCCCCTGAGTGGGAGGTTTGCTCTCCACTCGGTAGGATTTTAAACACTTTGTGGAGTATAGGACTGCACCTAAGCCCCCGAGTGGGAGGTTTGCTCTCTACTCAGTAGGATTTACTGAAACTTAGGCGAGTATGGACTGCAGCTAAGCCCCCGAGTGGGAGGTTTGCTCTCCACTCGGTAGGATTTTAAACACTTAGGCGAGTACTGGACGGCAGCTAAGCCCCCGAGTGGGAGGTTTGCTCTCCACTCGGTAGGATTTTCTGAAACTTAGGCAAGTACTGGACTGCAGCTAAGCCCCCGAGTGGGAGGATTGCTCTCCACTCGGTAGGATTTTCTAAAACTTAGGCGAGTATTGGACTGCAGCTAAGCCCCCGAGTGGGAGGTTTGCTCTTCACTCGGTAGGATTTTCTGAAACTTAGGCGAGTACTGGACTGCAGCTAAGCCCCCGAGTGGGAGGTTTGCTCTCCACTCGGTAGGATTTTATGAAACTTAGGCGAGTACGCGACTGCAGCTAAGCCCCCGAGTGGGAGGTTTTCTCTCCACTCGGTAGGATTTTAAACACTTAGGCGAGTACAGGACTGCAGCTAAGCCCCCAGGTGGGAGGTTTGCTCTCCACTCGGTAGGATTTTAAACACTTTGTGGAGTATAGGACTGCAGCTAAGCCCCCGAGTGGGAGGTTTGCTCTCCACTCAGTAGGATTTACTGAAACTTAGGCGAGTATGGACTGCAGCTAAGCCCCCGAGTTGGAGGTTTGCTCTCCACTCGGTAGGATTTTAAACACTTAGGCGAGTACTGGACTGCAGCTAAGCCCCCGAGTGGGAGGTTTGCTCTCCACTCGGTAGGATTTTCTGAAACTTAGGCGAGTACTCGACTGCAACTAAGCCCCCGAGTGGGAGGTTTTCTCTCCACTCAGTAGGATTCTAAACACTTAGGCGAGTACAGGACTGCAGCTAAGCCCCTGAGTGGGAGGTTTGCTCTCCACTCGGTAGGATTTTAAACACTTAGGCGAGTACAGGACTGCAGCTAAACCCCCGAGTGGGAGGTTTGCTCTCCACTCGGTAGGATTTTCTTTAACTTAGGCGAGTACTGGACTGCAGTCCTGAGTGGGAGGTTTGCTCTCCACTCGGTACGATTTTCTGAAACTTAGGTGAGTACTGGACTGCAGCTAAGCCCCCGAGTGGGAGGATTCCTCTCCACTCGGTAGGATTTTCTGAAACTTAGGCGAGTACTGGACTGCAGGTAAGCCCCCGAGTGGGAGGTTTGCTCTTCACTCGGTAGGATTTTCTGAAACTTAGGCGAGTACTAGACTGCAGCTAAGCCCCCGAGTGGGAGGTTTGCTCTCCACTCGATAGGATTTTCTGAAACTTAGGCGAGTACAGGACTGCAGCTAAGCCCCCGAGTGGGAGGTTTGCTCTCCACTCGGTAGGATTTTAAACACTTTGTGGAGTATAGGACTGCAGCTAAGCCCCCGAGTGGGAGGTTTGCTCTCCACTCAGTAGGATTTACTGAAACTTAGGCGAGTATGGACTGCAGCTAAGCCCCTGAGTGGGAGGTTTGCTCTCCACTCGGTAGGATTTTAAACACTTAGGCGAGTACTTTACTGCAGCTAAGCCCCCGAGTGGGAGGTTTGCTCTCCACTCGGTAGGATTTTCTGAAACTTAGGCGAGTACTGGACTGCAGCTAAGCCCCCGAGTGGGAGGATTGCTCTCCACTTGGTAGGATTTTCTGAAACTTAGTCGAGTGTTGGACTGCAGCTAAGCCCCCGAGTGGGAGGTTTGCTCTTCACTCGGTAGGATTTTCTGAAACTTAGGCGAGTACTAGACTGCAGCTAAGCCCCCGACTGGGAGGATTGCCCTCCACTTTGTAGGATTTTCTGAAACTTAGGCGAGTATTGGACTGCAGCTAAGCCCCCGAGTGGGAGGTTTGCTCTTCACTCGGTAGGCTTTTCTGAAACTTAGGCGAGTACTGGACTGTAGCTAAGCCCCTGAGTGGGAGGTTTGCTCTCCACTCGGTAGGATTTTAAACACTTTGTGGAGTATAGGACTGCACCTAAGCCCCCGAGTGGGAGGTTTGCTCTCTACTCAGTAGGATTTACTGAAACTTAGGCGAGTATGGACTGCAGCTAAGCCCCCGAGTGTGAGGTTTGCTCTCCACTCGGTAGGATTTTAAACACTTAGGCGAGTACTGGACGGCAGCTAAGCCCCCGAGTGGGAGGTTTGCTCTCCACTCGGTAGGATTTTCTGAAACTTAGGCAAGTACTGGACTGCAGCTAAGCCCCCGAGTGGGAGGATTGCTCTCCACTCGGTAGGATTTTCTAAAACTTAGGCGAGTATTGGACTGCAGCTAAGCCCCCGAGTGGGAGGTTTGCTCTTCACTCGGTAGGATTTTCTGAAACTTAGGCGAGTACTGGACTGCAGCTAAGCCCCCGAGTGGGAGGTTTGCTCTCCACTCGGTAGGATTTTATGAAACTTAGGCGAGTACGCGACTGCAGCTAAGCCCCCGAGTGGGAGGTTTTCTCTCCACTCGGTAGGATTTTAAACACTTAGGCGAGTACAGGACTGCAGCTAAGCCCCCAGGTGGGAGGTTTGCTCTCCACTCGGTAGGATTTTAAACACTTTGTGGAGTATAGGACTGCAGCTAAGCCCCCGAGTGGGAGGTTTGCTCTCCACTCAGTAGGATTTACTGAAACTTAGGCGAGTATGGACTGCAGCTAAGCCCCCGAGTTGGAGGTTTGCTCTCCACTCGGTAGGATTTTAAACACTTAGGCGAGTACTGGACTGCAGCTAAGCCCCCGAGTGGGAGGTTTGCTCTCCACTCGGTAGGATTTTCTGAAACTTAGGCGAGTACTGGACTGCAGCTAAGCCCCCGAGTGGGAGGATTGCTCTCCACTCAGTAGGATTTTCTGAAACTTAGTCGAGTATTGGACTGCAGCTAAGCCCCCGAGTGGGAGGTTTGCTCTTCACTCGGTAGGATTTTCTGAAACTTAGGCGAGTACTGGACTGCAGCTAAGCCCCCGAGTGGGAGGTTTGCTCTCCACTCGGTAGGATTTTATGAAACTTAGGCGAGTACTCGACTGCAACTAAGCCCCCGAGTGGGAGGTTTTCTCTCCACTCGGTAGGATTCTAAACACTTAGGCGAGTACAGGACTGCAGCTAAGCCCCTGAGTGGGAGGTTTGCTCTCCACTCGGTAGGATTTTAAACACTTAGGCGAGTACAGGACTGCAGCTAAACCCCCGAGTGGGAGGTTTGCTCTCCACTCGGTAGGATTTTCTTTAACTTAGGCGAGTACTGGACTGCAGTCCCGAGTGGGAGGTTTGCTCTCCACTCGGTACGATTTTCTGAAACTTAGGTGAGTACTGGACTGCAGCTAAGCCCCCGAGTGGGAGGATTCCTCTCCACTCGGTAGGATTTTCTGAAACTTAGGCGAGTACTGGACTGCAGGTAAGCCCCCGAGTGGGAGGTTTTCTCTTCACTCGTTAGGATTTTCTGAAACTTAGGCGAGTACTAGACTGCAGCTGAGCCCCCGAGTGGGAGGTTTGCTCTCCACTCGGTAGGATTTTCTGAAACTTAGGCGAGTACAGGACTGCAGCTAAGCCCCCGAGTGGGAGGTTTGCTCTCCACTCGGTAGGATTTTAAACACTTTGTGGAGTATAGGACTGCAGCTAAGCCCCCCAGTGGGAGGTTTGCTCTCCACTCAGTAGGATTTACTGAAACTTAGGCGAGTATGGACTGCAGCTAAGCCCCTGAGTGGGAGGTTTGCTCTCCACTCGGTAGGATTTTAAACACTTAGGCGAGTACTGGACTGCAGCTAAGCCCCCGAGTGGGAGGTTTGCTCTCCACTCGGTAGGATTTTCTGAAACTTAGGCGAGTACTGGACTGCAGCTAAGCCCCCGAGTGGGAGGATTGCTCTCCACTTGGTAGGATTTTCTGAAACTTAGTCGAGTGTTGGACTGCAGCTAAGCCCCCGAGTGGGAGGTTTTCTCTTCACTCGGTAGGATTTTCTGAAACTTAGGCGAGTACTAGACTGCAGCTAAGCCCCTGAGTGGGAGGATTGCCCTCCACTTTGTAGGATTTTCTGAAACTTAGGCGAGTATTGGACTGCAGCTAAGCCCCCGAGTGGGAGGTTTGCTCTTCACTCGGTAGGCTTTTCTGAAACTTAGGCGAGTACTGGACTGTAGCTAAGCCCCTGAGTGGGAGGTTTGCTCTCCACTCGGTAGGATTTTAAACACTTTGTGGAGTATAGGACTGCACCTAAGCCCCCGAGTGGGAGGTTTGCTCTCCACTCAGTAGGATTTACTGAAACTTAGGCGAGTATGGACTGCAGCTAAGCCCCCGAGTGGGAGGTTTGCTCTCCACTCGGTAGGATTTTAAACACTTAGGCGAGTACTGGACGGCAGCTAAGCCCCCGAGTGGGAGGTTTGCTCTCCACTCGGTAGGATTTTCTGAAACTTAGGCAAGTACTGGACTGCAGCTAAGCCCCCGAGTGGGAGGATTGCTCTCCACTCGGTAGGATTTTCTAAAACTTAGGCGAGTATTGGACTGCAGCTAAGCCCCCGAGTGGGAGGTTTGCTCTTCACTCGGTAGGATTTTCTGAAACTTAGGCGAGTACTGGACTGCAGCTAAGCCCCCGAGTGGGAGGTTTGCTCTCCACTCGGTAGGATTTTATAAAACTTAGGCGAGTAAGCGACTGCAGCTAAGCCCCCGAGTGGGAGGTTTTCTCTCCACTCGGTAGGATTTTAAACACTTAGGCGAGTACAGGACTGCAGCTAAGCCCCTGAGTGGGAGGTTTGCTCTCCACTCGGTAGGATTATAAACACTTAGGCGAGTACAGGACTGCAGCTAAGCCCCCGAGTGGGAGGTTTGCTCTCCACTCGGTAGGATTTTCTTTAACTTAGGCGAGTACTGGACTGCAGCTAAGTCCCCGAGTGGGAGGTTTGCTCTCCACTCGGTACAATTTTCTAAAACTTAGGCGAGTACTGGACTGCAGCTAAGCCCCCGAGTGGGAGGATTCCTCTCCACTCGGTAGGATTTTCTGAAACTTAGGCGAGTACTGGACTGCAGGTAAGCCCCCGAGTCAGAGGTTTGCTCTTCACTCGGTAGGACTTTCTGACACTTAGGCGAGTACTAGACTGCAGCTAAGCCCCCGAGTGGGAGGTTTGCTCTCCACTCGGTAGGATTTTCTGAAACTTAGGCGAGTACAGGACTGCAGCTAAGCCCCCGAGTGGGAGGTTTGCTCTCCACTCGGTAGGATTTTAAACACTTTGTGGAGTATAGGACTGCAGCTAAGCCCCCGAGTGGGAGGTTTGCTCTCCACTCAGTAGGATTTACTGAAACTTAGGCGAGTATGGACTGCAGCTAAGCCCCCGAGTGGGAGGTTTGCTCTCCACTCGGTAGGATTTTAAACACATAGGCGAGTACTGGACTGCAGCTAAGCCCCCGAGTGGGAGGATTGCTCTCCACTCGGTAGGATTTTCTGAAACTTAGGCGAGTATTGGACTGCAGCTAAGCCCCCGAGTGGGAGGTTTGCTCTTCACTCGGTAGGATTTTCTGAAACTTAGGCGAGTACTAGACTGCAGCTAAGCCCCCGAGTGGGAGGATTGCTCTCCACTTTGTAGGATTTTCTGAAACTTAGGCGAGTATTCGACTGCAGCTAAGCCCCCGAGTGGGAGGTTTGCTCTTCACTCAGTAGGATTTTCTGAAACTTGGGCGAGTACTGGACTGTAGCTAAGCCCCTGAGTGGGAGGTTTGCTCTCCACTCGGTAGGATTTTAAACACTTAGGCGAGTACAGGACTGCAGCTAAGCCCCTGAGTGGGAGGTTTGCTCTCCACTCGGTAGGATTATAAACACTTAGGCGAGTACAGGACTGCAGCTAAGCCCCCGAGTGGGAGGTTTGCTCTCCACTCGGTAGGATTTTCTTTAACTTAGGCGAGTACTGGACTGCAGCTAAGTCCCCGAGTGGGAGGTTTGCTCTCCACTCGGTACAATTTTCTAAAACTTAGGCGAGTACTGGACTGCAGCTAAGCCCCCGAGTGGGAGGATTCCTCTCCACTCGGTAGGATTTTCTGAAACTTAGGCGAGTACTGGACTGCAGGTAAGCCCCCGAGTCAGAGGTTTGCTCTTCACTCGGTAGGACTTTCTGACACTTAGGCGAGTACTAGACTGCAGCTAAGCCCCCGAGTGGGAGGTTTGCTCTCCACTCGGTAGGATTTTCTGAAACTTAGGCGAGTACAGGACTGCAGCTAAGCCCCCGAGTGGGAGGTTTGCTCTCCACTCGGTAGGATTTTAAACACTTTGTGGAGTATAGGACTGCAGCTAAGCCCCCGAGTGGGAGGTTTGCTCTCCACTCAGTAGGATTTACTGAAACTTAGGCGAGTATGGACTGCAGCTAAGCCCCCGAGTGGGAGGTTTGCTCTCCACTCGGTAGGATTTTAAACACATAGGCGAGTACTGGACTGCAGCTAAGCCCCCGAGTGGGAGGATTGCTCTCCACTCGGTAGGATTTTCTGAAACTTAGGCGAGTATTGGACTGCAGCTAAGCCCCCGAGTGGGAGGTTTGCTCTTCACTCGGTAGGATTTTCTGAAACTTAGGCGAGTACTAGACTGCAGCTAAGCCCCCGAGTGGGAGGATTGCTCTCCACTTTGTAGGATTTTCTGAAACTTAGGCGAGTATTCGACTGCAGCTAAGCCCCCGAGTGGGAGGTTTGCTCTTCACTCAGTAGGATTTTCTGAAACTTGGGCGAGTACTGGACTGTAGCTAAGCCCCTGAGTGGGAGGTTTGCTCTCCACTCGGTAGGATTTTAAACACTTAGGCGAGTACAGGACTGCAGCTAAGCCCCTGAGTGGGAGGTTTGCTCTCCACTCGGTAGGATTTTCTGAAACTTAGGCGAGTACTGGACTGCAGCTAAGTCCCTGAGTGGGAGGTTTGCTCTCCACTCGGTACGATTTTCTGAAACTTAAGCGAGTACTGGACTGCAGCTAAGCCCCCGAGTGGGAGGATTCCTCTCCACTCGGTAGGATTTTCTGAAACTTAGGCGAGTACTAGACTGCAGGTAAGCCCCCGAGTGGGAGGTTTGCTCTTCACTCGGTAGGATTTTCTGAAACTTAAGCGAGTACTAGACTGCAGCTAAGCCCCCGAGTGGGAGGTTTGCTCTCCACTCGGTAGGATTTTCTGAAACTTGGGCGAGTACAGGACTGCAGCTAAGCCCCCGAGTGGGAGGTTTGCTCTCCTCTCGGTAGGATTTTAAACACTTTGTGGAGTACAGGACTACAGCTAAGCCCCCGAGTGGGAGGTTTGCTCTTCACTCGGTAGGATTTCCTGAAACTAAGGCGAGTACTGGACTGCAGCTAAGCCCCTGAGTAGGAGGTTTGCTCTCTACTCGGTAGGATTTTATGAAACTTAGGCGAGTACTGGACAGCAGCTAAGCCCCCGAGTGGGAGGTTTGCTCTCCACTCGGTAGGATTTTAAACACTTAGGCGAGTACTGAACTGCAGCTAAGCCCCCGAGTGGGAGGTTTGCTCTCCACTCGGTAGGATTTTCTGAAACTTAGGCGAGTACTGGACTACAGCTAAGCCCCCGAGTGGGAGGATTGCTCTCCACTCGGTAGGATTTTCTGAAACTTAGGCGAGTGTTGGACTGCAGCTAAGCCCCCGAGTAGGAGGTTTGCTCTTCACTCGGTAGGATTTTCTGGAACTTAGGCGAGTACTAGACTGCAGCTAAGCCCCCGAGTGGGAGGATTGCTCTCCACTTTGTAGGATTTTCTGAAACTTAGGCGAGTATTGGACTGCCGCTAAGCCCCCGAGTGGGAGGTTTGCTCTTCACTCGGTAGGATTTTCTGAAACTTAGGCGAGTACTGGACTGTAGCTAAGCCCCTGAGTGGGAGGTTTGCTCTCCACTCGGTAGGATTTTAAACACTTTGTGGAGTATAGGACTGCAGCTAAGCCCCCGGGTGGGAGGTTTGCTCTCCACTTAGTAGGATTTACTGAAACTTAGGCGAGTATGGACTGCAGCTAAGCCCCCGAGTGGGAGGTTTGCTCTCCACTCGGTAGGATTTTAAACACTTAGGCGAGTACTGGACTGCAGCTAAGCCCCCGAGTGGGAGGTTTGCTCTCCACTCGGTAGGATTTTCTGAAACTTAGGCGAGTACTGAACTACAGCTAAGCCCCCGAGTGGGAGGATTGCTCTCCACTCGGTAGGATTTTCTGAAACTTAGGCGAGTATTGGACTGCAGCTAAGCCCCCGAGTGGGAGGTTTGCTCTTCACTCGGTATGATTTTCTGAAACTTAGGCGAGTACTGGACTGCAGCTAAGCCCCCGAGTGGGAGGTTTGCTCTCCACTCGGTAGGATTTTATGAAACTTAGGCGAGTACTGGACTGTAGCTAAGCCCCCGAGTGGGAGGTTTTCTCTCCACTCGGTAGGATTTTAAACACTTAGGCGAGTACAGGACTGCAGCTAAGCCCCTGAGTGGGAGGTTTGCTCTCCACTCGGTAGGATTTTCTGAAACTTAGGCGAGTACTGGACTGCAGCTAAGTCCCCGAGTGGGAGGTTTGCTCTCCACTCGGTACGATTTTCTGAAACTTAGGCGAGTACTGGACTGCAGCTAAGCCCCCGAGTGGGAGGATTCCTCTCCACTCGGTAGGATTTTCTGAAACTTAGGCGAGTACTAGACTGCAGGTAAGCCCCCGAGTGGGAGGTTTGCTCTTCACTCGGTAGGATTTTCTGAAACTTAAGCGAGTACTAGACTGCAGCTAAGCCCCCGAGTGGGAGGTTTGCTCTCCACTCGGTAGGATTTTCTGAAACTTGGGCGAGTACAGGACTGCAGCTAAGCCCCCGAGTGGGAGGTTTGCTCTCCTCTCGGTAGGATTTTAAACACTTTGTGGAGTACAGGACTACAGCTAAGCCCCCGAGTGGGAGGTTTGCTCTTCACTCGGTAGGATTTCCTGAAACTAAGGCGAGTACTGGACTGCAGCTAAGCCCCTGAGTGGGAGGTTTGCTCTCTACTCGGTAGGATTTTATGAAACTTAGGCGAGTACTGGACAACAGCTAAGCCCCCGAGTGGGAGGTTTGCTCTCCACTCGGTAGGATTTTAAACACTTAGGCGAGTACTGGACTGCAGCTAAGCCCCCGAGTGGGAGGTTTGCTCTCCACTCGGTAGGATTTTCTGAAACTTAGGCGAGTACTGGACTACAGCTAAGCCCCCGAGTGGGAGGATTGCTCTCCACTCGGTAGGATTTTCTGAAACTTAGGCGAGTGTTGGACTGCAGCTAAGCCCCCGAGTAGGAGGTTTGCTCTTCACTCGGTAGGATTTTCTGGAACTTAGGCGAGTACTAGACTGCAGCTAAGCCCCCGAGTGGGAGGATTGCTCTCCACTTTGTAGGATTTTCTGAAACTTAGGCGAGTATTGGACTGCCGCTAAGCCCCCGAGTGGGAGGTTTGCTCTTCACTCGGTAGGATTTTCTGAAACTTAGGCGAGTACTGGACTGTAGCTAAGCCCCTGAGTGGGAGGTTTGCTCTCCACTCGGTAGGATTTTAAACACTTTGTGGAGTATAGGACTGCAGCTAAGCCCCCGGGTGGGAGGTTTGCTCTCCACTTAGTAGGATTTACTGAAACTTAGGCGAGTATGGACTGCAGCTAAGCCCCCGAGTGGGAGGTTTGCTCTCCACTCGGTAGGATTTTAAACACTTAGGCGAGTACTGGACTGCAGCTAAGCCCCCGAGTGGGAGGTTTGCTCTCCACTCGGTAGGATTTTCTGAAACTTAGGCGAGTACTGAACTACAGCTAAGCCCCCGAGTGGGAGGATTGCTCTCCACTCGGTAGGATTTTCTGAAACTTAGGCGAGTATTGGACTGCAGCTAAGCCCCCGAGTGGGAGGTTTGCTCTTCACTCGGTATGATTTTCTGAAACTTAGGCGAGTACTGGACTGCAGCTAAGCCCCCGAGTGGGAGGTTTGCTCTCCACTCGGTAGGATTTTATGAAACTTAGGCGAGTACTGGACTGTAGCTAAGCCCCCGAGTGGGAGGTTTTCTCTCCACTCGGTAGGATTTTAAACACTTAGGCGAGTACAGGACTGCAGCTAAGCCCCTGAGTGGGAGGTTTGCTCTCCACTCGGTAGGATTTTCTGAAACTTAGGCGAGTACTGGACTGCAGCTAAGTCCCCGAGTGGGAGGTTTGCTCTCCACTCGGTACGATTTTCTGAAACTTAGGCGAGTACTGGACTGCAGCTAAGCCCCCGAGTGGGACGATTCCTCTCCACTCGGTAGGATTTTCTGAAACTTAGGCGAGTACTAGACTGCAGGTAAGCCCCCGAGTGGGAGGTTTGCTCTTCACTCGGTAGGATTTTCTGAAACTTAAGCGAGTACTAGACTGCAGCTAAGCCCCCGAGTGGGAGGTTTGCTCTTCACTCGGTAGGATTTTCTGAAACTTAGGCGAGTACTGGACTGCAGCTAAGCCCCTGAGCGGGAGGTTTGCTCTCTACTCGGTAGGATTTTATGAAACTTAGGCGAGTACTGGACAACAGCTAAGCCCCCGAGTGGGAGGTTTGCTCTCCACTCGGTAGGATTTTAAACACTTAGGCGAGTACTGGACTGCAGCTAAGCCCCCGAGTGGGAGGTTTGCTCTCCACTCGGTAGGATTTTCTGAAACTTAGGCGAGTACTGGACTACAGCTAAGCCCCCGAGTGGGAGGATTGCTCTCCACTCGGTAGGATTTTCTGAAACTTAGGCGAGTGTTGGACTGCAGCTAAGCCCCCGAGTAGGAGGTTTGCTCTTCACTCGGTAGGATTTTCTGAAACTTAGGCGAGTACTAGACTGCAGCTAAGCCCCCGAGTGGGAGGATTGCTCTCCACTTTGTAGGATTTTCTGAAACTTAGGCGAGTATTGGACTGCCGCTAAGCCCCCGAGTGGGAGGTTTGCTCTTCACTCGGTAGGATTTTCTGAAACTTAGGCGAGTACTGGACTGTAGCTAAGCCCCTGAGTGGGAGGTTTGCTCTCCACTCGGTAGGATTTTAAACACTTTGTGGAGTATAGGACTGCAGCTAAGCCCCCGAGTGGGAGGTTTGCTCTCCACTTAGTAGGATTTACTGAAACTTAGGCGAGTATGGACTGCAGCTAAGCCCCCGAGTGGGAGGTTTGCTCTCCACTCGGTAGGATTTTAAACACTTAGGCGAGTACTGGACTGCAGCTAAGCCCCCGAGTGGGAGGTTTGCTCTCCACTCGGTAGGATTTTCTGAAACTTAGGCGAGTACTGAACTACAGCTAAGCCCCCGAGTGGGAGGATTGCTCTCCACTCGGTAGGATTTTCTGAAACTTAGGCGAGTATTGGACTGCAGCTAAGCCCCCGAGTGGGAGGTTTGCTCTTCACTCGGTAGGATTTTCTGAAACTTAGGCGAGTACTGGACTGCAGCTAAGCCCCCGAGTGGGAGGTTTGCTCTCCACTCGGTAGGATTTTATGAAACTTAGGCGAGTACTGGACTGCAGCTAAGCCCCCGAGTGGGAGGTTTTCTCTCCACTCGGTAGGATTTTAAACACTTAGGCGAGTACAGGACTGCAGCTAAGCCCCTGAGTGGGAGGTTTGCTCTCCACTCGGTAGGATTTTCTGAAACTTAGGCGAGTACTGGACTGCAGCTAAGTCCCCGAGTGGGAGGTTTGCTCTCCACTCGGTACGATTTTCTGAAACTTAGGCGAGTACTGGACTGCAGCTAAGCCCCCGAGTGGGAGGATTCATCTCCACTCGGTAGGATTTTCTGAAACTTAGGCGAGTACTAGACTGCAGGTAAGCCCCCGAGTGGGAGGTTTGCTCTTCACTCGGTAGGATTTTCTGAAACTTAAGCGAGTACTAGAATGCAGCTAAGCCCCCGAGTGGGAGGTTTGCTCTCCACTCGGTAGGATTTTCTGAAACTTAGGCGAGTACTAGACTGCAGGTAAGCCCCCGAGTGGGAGGTTTGCTCTTCACTCGGTAGGATTTTCTGAAACTTAAGCGAGTACTAGACTGCAGCTAAGCCCCCGAGTGGGAGGTTTGCTCTTCACTCGGTAGGATTTTCTGAAACTTAGGCGAGTACTGGACTGCAGCTAAGCCCCTGAGTGGGAGGTTTGCTCTCTACTCGGTAGGATTTTATGAAACTTAGGCGAGTACTGGACAGCAGCTAAGCCCGCGAGTGGGAGGTTTGCTCTCCACTCGGTAGGATTTTAAACACTTAGGCGAGTACTGGACTGCAGCTAAGCCCCCGAGTGGGAGGTTTGCTCTCCACTCGGTAGGATTTTCTGAAACTTAGGCGAGTACTGGACTACAGCTAAGCCCCCGAGTGGGAGGATTGCTCTCCACTCGGTAGGATTTTCTGAAACTTAGGCGAGTGTTGGACTGCAGCTAAGCCCCCGAGTAGGAGGTTTGCTCTTCACTCGGTAGGATTTTCTGAAACTTAGGCGAGTACTAGACTACAGCTAAGCCCCCGAGTGGGAGGATTGCTCTCCACTTTGTAGGATTTTCTGAAACTTAGGCGAGTATTGGACTGCCGCTAAGCCCCCGAGTGGGAGGTTTGCTCTTCACTCGGTAGGATTTTCTGAAACTTAGGCGAGTACTGGACTGTAGCTAAGCCCCTGAGTGGGAGGTTTGCTCTCCACTCGGTAGGATTTTAAACACTTTGTGGAGTATAGGACTGCAGCTAAGCCCCCGAGTGGGAGCTTTGCTCTCCACTTAGTAGGATTTACTGAAACTTAGGCGAGTATGGACTGCAGCTAAGCCCCCGAGTGGGAGGTTTGCTCTCCACTCGGTAGGATTTCAAACACTTAGGCGAGTACTGGACTGCAGCTAAGCCCCCGAGTGGGAGGTTTGCTCTCCACTCGGTAGGATTTTCTGAAACTTAGGCGAGTACTGAACTACAGCTAAGCCCCCGAGTGGGAGGATTGCTCTCCACTCGGTAGGATTTTCTGAAACTTAGGCGAGTATTGGACTGCAGCTAAGCCCCCGAGTGGGAGGTTTGCTCTTCACTCGGTAGGATTTTCTGAAACTTAGGCGAGTACTGGACTGCAGCTAAGCCCCCGAGTGGGAGGTTTGCTCTCCACTCGGTAGGATTTTATGAAACTTAGGCGAGTACTGGACTGCAGCTAAGCCCCCGAGTGGGAGGTTTTCTCTCCACTCGGTAGGATTTTAAACACTTAGGCGAGTACAGGACTGCAGCTAAGCCCCTGAGTGGGAGGTTTGCTCTCCACTCGGTAGGATTTTCTGAAACTTAGGCGAGTACTGGACTGCAGCTAAGTCCCCGAGTGGGAGGTTTGCTCTCCACTCGGTACGATTTTCTGAAACTTAGGCGAGTACTGGACTGCAGCTAAGCCCCCGAGTGGGAGGATTCCTCTCCACTCGGTAGGATTTTCTGAAACTTAGGCGAGTACTAGACTGCAGGTAAGCCCCCGAGTGGGAGGTTTGCTCTTCACTCGGTAGGATTTTCTGAAACTTAAGCGAGTACTAGAATGCAGCTAAGCCCCCGAGTGGGAGGTTTGCTCTCCACTCGGTAGGATTTTCTGAAACTTAGGCGAGTACTAGACTGTAGGTAAGCCCCCGAGTGGGAGGTTTGCTCTTCACTCGGTAGGATTTTCTGAAACTTAAGCGAGTACTAGACTGCAGCTAAGCCCCCGAGTGGGAGGATTGCTCTCCACTTTGTAGGATTTTCTGAAACTTAGGCGAGTATTCGACTGCAGCTAAGCCCCCGAGTGGGAGGTTTGCTCTTCACTCGGTAGGATTTTCGGAAACTTGGGCGAGTACTGGACTGTAGCTAAGCCCCTGAGTGGGAGGTTTGCTCTCCACTCGGTAGGATTTTATGAAACTTAGGCGAGTACTGGACTGCAGCTAAGCCCCCGAGTGGGAGGTTTTCTCTCCACTCAGTAGGATATTAAACACTTAGGCGAGTACAGGACTGCAGCTAAGCCCCTGAGTGGGAGGTTTGCTCTCCACTCGGTAGGATTTTCTGAAACTTAGGCGAGTACTGGACTGTAGCTAAGTCCCCGAGTGGGAGGTTTGCTCTCCACTCGGTACGATTTTCTGAAACTTAGGCGAGTACTGGACTGCAGCTAAGCCCCCGAGTGGGAGGATTCCTCTCCACTCGGTAGGATTTTCTGAAACTTAGGCGAGTACTAGACTGCAGGTAAGCCCCCGAGTGGGAGGTTTGCTCTTCACTCGGTAGGATTTTCTGAAACTTAAGCGAGTACTAGACTGCAGCTAAGCCCCCGAGTGGGAGGTTTTCTCTCCACTCGGTAGGATTTTCTGAAACTTGGGCGAGTACAGGACTGCAGCTAAGCCCCCGAGTGGGAGGTTTGCTCTCCTCTCGGTAGGATTTTAAACACTTTGTGGATTATAGGACTACAGCTAAGCCCCCGAGTGGGAGGTTTGCTCTTCACTCGGTAGGATTTTCTGAAACTTAGGCGAGTACTGGACTACAGCTAAGCCCCTGAGTGGGAGGTTTGCTCTCTACTCGGTAGGATTTTATGAATCTTAGGCGAGTACTGGACAGCAGCTAAGCCCCCGAGTGGGAGGTTTGCTCTCCACTCGGTAGGATTTTAAACACTTAGGCGAGTACTGGACTGCAGCTAAGCCCCCGAGTGGGAGGTTTGCTCTCCACTCGGTAGGATTTTCTGAAACTTAGGCGAGTACTGGACTACAGCTAAGCCCCCGAGTGGGAGGATTGCTCTCCACTCGGTAGGATTTTCTGAAACATAGGCGAGTGTTGGACTGCAGCTAAGCCCCCGAGTGGGAGGTTTGCTCTCCACTCGGTAGGATTTTCTGAAACTTAGGCGAGTACTAGACTGCAGGTAAGCCCCCGAGTGGGAGGTTTGCTCTTCACTCGGTAGGATTTTCTGAAACTTAAGCGAGTACTAGACTGCAGCTAAGCCCCCGAGTGGGAGGATTGCTCTCCACTTTGTAGGATTTTCTGAAACTTAGGCGAGTATTCGACTGCAGCTAAGCCCCCGAGTGGGAGGTTTGCTCTTCACTCGGTAGGATTTTCGGAAACTTGGGCGAGTACTGGACTGTAGCTAAGCCCCTGAGTGGGAGGTTTGCTCTCCACTCGGTAGGATTTTATGAAACTTAGGCGAGTACTGGACTGCAGCTAAGCCCCCGAGTGGGAGGTTTTCTCTCCACTCGGTAGGATATTAAACACTTAGGCGAGTACAGGACTGCAGCTAAGCCCCTGAGTGGGAGGTTTGCTCTCCACTCGGTAGGATTTTCTGAAACTTAGGCGAGTACTGGACTGTAGCTAAGTCCCCGAGTGGGAGGTTTGCTCTCCACTCGGTACGATTTTCTGAAACTTAGGCGAGTACTGGACTGCAGCTAAGCCCCCGAGTGGGAGGATTCCTCTCCACTCGGTAGGATTTTCTGAAACTTAGGCGAGTACTAGACTGCAGGTAAGCCCCCGAGTGGGAGGTTTGCTCTTCACTCGGTAGGATTTTCTGAAACTTAAGCGAGTACTAGACTGCAGCTAAGCCCCCGAGTGGGAGGTTTTCTCTCCACTCGGTAGGATTTTCTGAAACTTGGGCGAGTACAGGACTGCAGCTAAGCCCCCGAGTGGGAGGTTTGCTCTCCTCTCGGTAGGATTTTAAACACTTTGTGGATTATAGGACTATAGCTAAGCCCCCGAGTGGGAGGTTTGCTCTTCACTCGGTAGGATTTTCTGAAACTTAGGCGAGTACTGGACTACAGCTAAGCCCCTGAGTGTGAGGTTTGCTCTCTACTCGGTAGGATTTTATGAATCTTAGGCGAGTACTGGACAGCAGCTAAGCCCCCGAGTGGGAGGTTTGCTCTCCACTCGGTAGGATTTTAAACACTTAGGCGAGTACTGGACTGCAGCTAAGCCCCCGAGTGGGAGGTTTGCTCTCCACTCGGTAGGATTTTCTGAAACTTAGGCGAGTACTGGACTACAGCTAAGCCCCCGAGTGGGAGGATTGCTCTCCACTCGGTAGGATTTTCTGAAACATAGGCGAGTGTTGGACTGCAGCTAAGCCCCCGAGTGGGAGGTTTGCTCTTCACTCGGTAGGATTTTCTGAAACTTAGGTGAGTACTAGACTGCAGCTAAGCCCCCGAGTGGGAGGATTGCTCTCGACTTTGTAGGATTTTCTGAAACTTAGGCGAGTATTGGACTGCCGCTAAGCCCCCGAGTGGGAGGTTTGCTCTTCACTCGGTAGGATTTTCTGAAACTTAGGCGAGTACTGGACTGTAGCTAAGCCCCTGAGTGGGAGGTTTGCTATTCACTCGGTAGGATTTTAAACACTTTGTGGAGTATAGGACTGCAGGTAAGCCCCCGAGTGGGAGGTTTGCTCTCCACTTAGTAGGATTTACTGAAACTTAGGCGAGTATGGACTGCAGCTAAGCCCCCGAGTGGGAGGTTTGCTCTCCACTCAGTAGGATTTTAAACACTTAGGCGAGTACTGGACTGCAGCTAAGCCCCCGAGTGGGAGGTTTGCTCTCCACTCGGTAGGATTTTCTGAAACTTAGGCGAGTACTGAACTGCAGCTAAGCCCCCGAGTGGGAGGATTGCTCTCCACTCGGTAGGATTTTCTGAAACTTAGGCGAGTATTGGACTGCAGCTAAGCCCCCGAGTGGGAGGTTTGCTCTTCACTCGATAGGATTTTCTGAAACTTAGGCGAGTACTGGACTGCAGCTAAGCCCCCGAGTGGGAGGTTTGCTCTTCACTCGGTAGGATTTTATGAAACTTAGGCGAGTACTGGACTGCAGCTAAGCCCCCGAGTTGGAGGTTTTCTCTCCACTCGGTAGGATTTTAAACACTTAGGCGAGTACAGGACTGCAGCTAAGCCCCTGAGTGGGAGGTTTGCTCTCCACTCGGTAGGATTTTCTGAAACTTAGGCGAGTACTGGACTGCAGCTAAGTCCCCGAGTGGGAGGTTTGCTCTCCACTCGGTACGATTTTCTGAAACTTAGGCGAGTACTGGACTGCAGCTAAGCCCCCGAGTGGGAGGATTCCTCTCCACTCGGTAGGATTTTCTGAAACTTAGGCGAGTACTAGACTGCAGGTAAGCCCCCGAGTGGGAGGTTTGCTCTTCACTCGGTAGGATTTTCTGAAACTTAAGCGAGTACTAGACTGCAGCTAAGCCCCCGAGTGGGAGGTTTGCTCTCCACTCGGTAGGATTTTCTGAAACTTGGGCGAGTACAGGACGGCAGCTAAGCCCCCGAGTGGGAGGTTTGCTCTCCTCTCGGTAGGATTTTAAACACTTTGTGGAGTATAGGACTGCAGCTAAGCCCCCGAGTGGGAGGTTTGCTCTTCACTCGGTAGGATTTTCTGAAACTTAGGCGAGTACTGGACTGCAGCTAAGCCCCTGAGTGGGAGGTTTGCTCTCCACTCGGTAGGATTTTATGAAACTTACGCGAGTACTGGACAGCAGCTAAGCCCCCGAGTGGGAGGTTTGCTCTCCACTCAGTAGGATTTTAAACACTTAGGCGAGTACTGGACTGCAGCTAAGCCCCCGAGTGGGAGGTTTGCTCTCCACTCGGTAGGATTTTCTGAAACTTAGGCGAGTACTGGACTACAGCTAAGCCCCCGAGTGGGAGGATTGCTCTCCACTCGGTAGGATTTTCTGAAACTTAGGCGAGTGTTGGACTGCAGCTAAGCCCCCGAGTGGGAGGTTTGCTCTTCACTCGGTAGGATTTTCTGAAACTTAGGCGAGTACTAGACTGCAGCTAAGCCCCCGAGTGGGAGGATTGCTCTCCACTTTGTAGGATTTTCTGAAACTTAGGCGAGTATTGGACTGCAGCTAAGCCCCCGAGTGGGAGGTTTGCTCTTCACTCGGTAGGATTTTCTGAAACTTAGGCGAGTACTGGACTGTAGCTAAGCCCCTGAGTGGGAGGTTTGCTCTCCACTCGGTAGGATTTTAAACACTTTGTGGAGTATAGGACTGCAGCTAAGCCCCCGAGTGGGAGGTTTGCTCTCCACTCGGTAGGATTTTAAACACTTAGGCGAGTATTGGACTGCAGCTAAGCCCCCGAGTGGGAGGTTTGCTCTCCACTCGGTAGGATTTTCTGAAACTTAGGCGAGTACTGAACTGCAGCTAAGCCCCCGAGTGGGAGGATTGCTCTCCACTCGGTAGGATTTTCTGAAACTTAGGCGAGTATTGGACTGCAGCTAAGCCCCCGAGTGGGAGGTTTGCTCTTCACTCGGTAGGATTTTCTGAAACTTAGGCGAGTACTGGACTGCAGCTAAGCCCCCGAGTGGGAGGTTTGCTCTCCACTCGGTAGGATTTTATGAAACTTAGGCGAGTACTCGACTGCAGCTAAGCCCCCGAGTGGGAGGTTTTCTCTCCACTCGGTAGAATTTTATGAAACTTAGGCGAGTACTAGACTGCAGCTATGCCCCCGAGTGGGAGGTTTTCTCTCCACTTGGTAGGATTTTAAACACTTAGGCGAGTACAGGACTGCAGCTAAGCCCCTGAGTTGGAGGTTTGCTCTCCACTCGGTAGGATTTTCTGAAACTTAGGCGAGTACTGGACTGCAGCTAAGTCCCCGAGTGGGAGGTTTGCTCTCCCCTCGGTACAATTTTCCGAAACTTAGGCGAGTACTGGACTGCAGCTAAGCACCCGAGTGGGAGGATTCCTCTCCACTCGGTAGGATTTTCTGAAACATAGGCGAGTACTAGACTGCAGGTAAGCCCTCGAGTGGGAGGTTTGCTCTTCACTCGGTAGGATTTTCTGAAACTTAAGCGAGTACTAGACTGCAGCTAAGCCCCCGAGTGGGAGGTTTTCTCTCCACTCGGTAGGATTTTCTGTAACTTGGGCGAGTACAGGACTGCAGCTAAGCCCCCTAGTGGGAGGTTTGCTCTCCTCTCGGTAGGATTTTAAACACTTTGTGGATTATAGGACTACAGCTAAGCCCCCGAGTGGGAGGTTTGCTCTTCACTCGGTAGGATTTTCTGAAACTTAGGCGAGTACTGGACTGCAGCTAAGCCGCTGAGTGGGAGGTTTGCTCTCTACTCGGTAGGATTTTATGAAACTTAGGCGAGTACTGGACAGCAGCTAAGCCCCCGAGTGGGAGGTTTGCTCTCCACTCGGTAGGATTTTAAACACTTAGGCGAGTACTGGACTGCAGCTAAGCCCCCGAGTGGGAGGTTTGCTCTCCACTCGGTAGGATTTTCTGAAACTTAGGCGAGTACTGGACTACAGCTAAGCCCCCGAGTGGGAGGATTGCTCTCCACTCGGTAGGATTTTCTGAAACATAGGCGAGTGTTGGACTGCAGCTAAGCCCCCGAGTGGGAGGTTTGCTCTTCACTCGGTAGGATTTTCTGAAACTTAGGCGAGTACTAGACTGCAGCTAAGCCCCCGAGTGGGAGGATTCCTCTCCACTTTGTAGGATTTTCTGAAACTTAGGCGAGTATTGGACTGCCGCTAAGCCCCCGAGTGGGAGGTTTGCTCTTCACTCGGTAGGATTTTCTGAAACTTAGGCGAGTACTGGACTGTAGCTAAGCCCCTGAGTGGGAGGTTTGCTCTCCACTCGGCAGGATTTTAAACACTTTGTGGAGTATAGGACTGCAGGTAAGCCCCCGAGTGGGAGGTTTGCTCTCCACTTAGTAGGATTTACTGAAACTTAGGCGAGTATGGACTGCAGCTAAGCCCCCGAGTGGGAGGTTTGCTCTCCACTCGGTAGGATTTTAAACACTTAGGCGAGTACTGGACTGCAGCTAAGCCCCCGAGTGGGAGGTTTGCTCTCCACTCGGTAGGATTTTCTGAAACTTAGGCGAGTACTGAACTGCAGCTAAGCCCCCGAGTGGGAGGATTGCTCTCCACTCGGTAGGATTTTCTGAAACTTAGGCGAGTATTGGACTGCAGCTAAGCCCCCGAGTGGGAGGTTTGCTCTTCACTCGGTAGGATTTTCTGAAACTTAGGCGAGTACTGGACTGCAGCAAAGCCCCCGAGTGGGAGGTTTGCTCTCCACTCGGTAGGATTTTATGAAACTTAGGCGAGTACTGGACTGCAGCTAAGCCCCCGAGTTGGAGGTTTTCTCTCCACTCGGTAGGATTTTAAACACTTAGGCGAGTACAGGACTGCAGCTAAGCCCCTGAGTGGGAGGTTTGCTCTCCACTCGGTAGGATTTTCTGAAACTTAGGCGAGTACTGGACTGCAGCTAAGTCCTCGAGTGGGAGGTTTGCTCTCCACTCGGTACGATTTTCTGAAACTTAGGCGAGTACTGGACTGCAGCTAAGCCCCCGAGTGGGAGGATTGCTCTCCACTTTGTAGGATTTTCTGAAACTTAGGCGAGTATTGGACTGCCGCTAAGCCCCCGAGTGGGAGGTTTGCTCTTCACTCGGTAGGATTTTCTGAAACTTAGGCGAGTACTGGACTGCAGCTAAGCCCCTGAGTGGGAGGTTTGCTCTCCAGTCGGTAGGATTTTATGAAACTTAGGCGAGTACTGGACAGCAGCTAAGCCCCCGAGTGGGAGGTTTGCTCTCCACTCGGTAGGATTTTAAACACTTAGGCGAGTACTGGACTGCAGCTAAGCCCCCGAGTGGGAGGTTTGCTCTCCACTCGGTAGGATTTTCTGAAACTTAGGCGAGTACTGGACTACAGCTAAGCCCCCGAGTGGGAGGATTGCTCTCCACTCGGTAGGATTTTCTGAAACTTAGGCGAGTGCTGGACTGTAGCTAAGCCCCTGAGTGGGAGGTTTGCTCTCCACTCGGTAGGATTTTAAACACTTTGTGGAGTATAGGACTGCAGCTAAGCCCCCGAGTGGGAGGTTTGCTCTCCACTTAGTAGGATTAACTGAAACTTAGGCGAGTATGGACTGCAGCTAAGCCCCCGAGTGGGAGGTTTGCTCTCCACTCGGTAGGATTTTAAACACTTAGGCGAGTACTGGACTGCAGCTAAGCCCCCGAGTGGGAGGTTTGCTCTCCACTCGGTAGGATTTTCTGAAACTTAGGCGAGTACTGAACTGCAGCTAAGCCCCCGAGTGGGAGGATTGCTCTCCACTCGGTAGGATTTTCTGAAACTTAAGCGAGTATTGGACTGCAGCTAAGCCCCCGAGTGGGAGGTTTGCTCTTCACTCGGTAGGATTTTCTGAAACTTAGGCGAGTACTGGACTGCAGCTAAGCCCCCGAGTGGGAGGTTTGCTCTCCACTCGGTAGGATTTTATGAAACTTAGGCGAGTACTCGACTGCAGCTAAGCCCCCGAGTGGGAGGTTTTCTCTCCACTCGGTAGGATTTTAAACACTTAGGCGAGTACAGGACTGCAGCTAAGCCCCTGAGTGGGAGGTTTGCTCTCCACTCGGTAGGATTTTAAACACTTAGGCGAGTACAGGACTGCAGCTAAGCCCCCGAGTGGGAGGTTTGCTCTCCACTCGGTAGGATTTTCTTTAACTTAGGCGAGTACTGGACTGCAGCTAAGTCCCCAAGTGGGAGGTTTGCTCTCCACTCGGTACGATTTTCTGAAACTTAGGCGAGTACTGGACTGCAGCTAAGCCCCCGAGTGGGAGGATTCCTCTCCACTCGGTAGGATTTTCTGCAACTTAGGCGAGTACTAGACTGCAGGTAAGCCCCCGAGTGGGAGGTTTGCTCTTCACTCGGTAGGATTTTCTGAAACTTAGGCGAGTACTAGACTGCAGCTAAGCACCCGAGTGGGAGGTTTGCTCTCCACTCGGTAGGATTTTCTGAAACTTAGGCGAGTACAGGACTGCAGCTAAGCCCCCGAGTGGGAGGTTTGCTCTCCACTCGGTAGGATTTTAAACACTTTGTGGAGTATAGGACTGCTGCTAAGCCCCCGAGTGGGAGGTTTGCTCTCCACTCAGTAGGATTTACTGAAACTTAGGCGAGTATGGACTGCAGCTAAGCCCCCGAGTGGGAGGTTTGCTCTCCACTCGGTAGGATTTTAAACACTTAGGCGAGTACTGGACTGCAGCTAAGCCCCTGAGTGGGAGGTTTGCTCTCCACTCAGTAGGATTTTCTGAAACTTAGGCGAGTACTGGACTGCAGCTAAGCCCCCGAGTGGGAGGATTGCTCTCCACTCGGTAGGATTTTCTGAAACTTAGGCGAGTGTTGGACTGCAGCTCAGCCCCCGAGTGGGAGGTTTGCTCTTCACTCGGTAGGATTTTCTGAAACTTAGGCGAGTACTAGACTGCAGCTAAGCCCCCGAGTGGGAGGTTTTCTCTCCACTCGGTAGGATTTTAAACACTTAGGCGAGTACAGGACTGCAGCTAAGCCCCTAAGTGGGAGGTTTGCTCTCCACTCGGTAGGATTTTAAACACTTAGGCGAGTACAGGACTGCAGCTAAGCCCCCGAGTGGGAGGTTTGCTCTCCACTCGGTAGGATTTTCTTTAACTTAGGCGAGTACTGGACTGCAGCTAAGTCCCCAAGTGGGAGGTTTGCTCTCCACTCGGTACGATTTTCTGAAACTTAGGCGAGTACTGGACTGCAGCTAAGCCCCCGAGTGGGAGGATTCCTCTCCACTCGGTAGGATTTTCTGAAACTTAGGCGAGTACTGGACTGCAGGTAAGCCCCCGAGTGGGAGGTTTGCTCTTCACTCGGTAGGATTTTCTGAAACTTAGGCGAGTACTAGACGGCAGCTAAGCCCCCGAGTGGGAGGTTTGCTCTCCACTCGGTAGGATTTTCTGAAACTTAGGCGAGTACAGGACTGCAGCTAAGCCCCCGAGTGGGAGGTTTGCTCTCCACTCGGTAGGATTTTAAACACTTTGTGGAGTATAGGACTGCTGCTAAGCCCCCGAGTGGGAGGTTTGCTCTCCACTCAGTAGGATTTACTGAAACTTAGGCGAGTATGGACTGCAGCTAAGCCCCCGAGTGGGAGGTTTGCTCTCCACTCGGTAGGATGTTAAACACTTAGGCGAGTACTGGACTGCAGCTAAGCCCCCGAGTGGGAGGTTTGCTCTCCACTCAGTAGGATTTTCTGAAACTTAGGCGAGTACTGGACTGCAGCTAAGCCCCCGAGTGGGATGATTGCTCTCCACTCGGTAGGATTTTCTGAAACTTAGGCGAGTGTTGGACTGCAGCTCAGCCCCCGAGTGGGAGGTTTGCTCTTCACTCGGTAGGATTTTCTGAAACTTAGGCGAGTACTAGGCTGCAGCTAAGCCCCCGAGTGGGAGGATTGCTCTCCACTTTGTAGGATTTTCTGAAACTTAGGCGAGTATTGGACTGCAGCTAAGCCCCCGAGTGGGAGGTTTGCTCTTCACTCGGTAGGCTTTTCTGAAACTTAGGCGAGTACTGGACTGTAGCTAAGCCCCTGAGTGGGAGGTTTGCTCTCCACTCGGTAGGATTTTAAACACTTTGTGGAGTATAGGACTGCAGCTAAGCCCCCGAGTGGGAGGTTTGCTCTCCACTTAGTAGGATTTACTGAAACCTAGGCGAGTATGGACTACAGCTAAGCCCCCGAGTGGGAGGTTTGCTCTCCACTCGGTAGGATTTTAAACACTTAGGCGAGTACTGGACTGCAGCTAAGCCCCCGAGTGGGAGGTTTGCTCTCCACTCGGTAGGATTTTCTGAAACTTAGGCGAGTACTGGACTGCAGCTAAGCCCCCGAGTGGGAGGATTGCTCTCCACTCGGTAGGATTTTCTGAAACTTAGGCGAGTATTGGACTGCAGCTAAGCCCCCGAGTGGGAGGTTTGCTCTTCACTCGGTAGGATTTTCTGAAACTTAGGCGAGTACTGGACTGCAGCTAAGCCCCCGAGTGGGAGGTTTGCTCTCCACTCGGTAGGATTTTATGAAACTTAGGCGAGTACTCGACTGTAGCTAAGCCCCCGAGTGGGAGGTTTTCTCTCCACTCGGTAGGATTTTAAACACTTAGGCGAGTACAGGACTGCAGCTAAGCCCCTGAGTGGGAGGTTTGCTCTCCACTCGGTAGGATTTTAAACACTTAGGCGAGTACAGGACTGCAGCTAAGCCCCCGAGTGGGATGTTTGCTCTCCACACGGTAGGATTTTCTTTAACTTAGGCAAGTACTGGACTGCAGCTAAGTCCCCGAGTGGGAGGTTTGCTCTCCACTCGGTAGGATTTTAAACACTTAGGCGAGTACAGGACTGCAGCTAAGCCCCCGAGTGGGAGGTTTGCTCTCCACTCGGTAGGATTTTCTTTAACTTAGGCGAGTACTGGACTGCAGCTAAGTCCCCAAGTGGGAGGTTTGCTCTCCACTCGGTACGATTTTCTGAAACTTAGGCGAGTACTGGACTGCAGCTAAGCCCCCGAGTGGGAGGATTCCTCTCCACTCGGTAGGATTTTCTGAAACTTAGGCGAGTACTGGACTGCAGGTAAGCCCCCGAGTGGGAGGTTTGCTCTTCACTCGGTAGGATTTTCTGAAACTTAGGCGAGTACTCGACTGCAGCTAAGCCCCCGAGTGGGAGGTTTGCTCTCCACTCGGTAGGATTTTCTGAAACTTAGGCGAGTACAAGACTGCAGCTAAGCCCCCGAGTGGGAGGTTTGCTCTCCACTCGGTAGGATTTTAAACACTTTGTGTAGTATAGGACTGCAGCTAAGCCCCCGAGTGGGAGGTTTGCTCTCCACTCAGTAGGATTTACTGAAACTTAGGCGAGTATGGACTGCAGCTAAGCCCCCGAGTGGGAGGTTTGCTCTCCACTCGGTAGGATCTTAAACACTTAGGCGAGTACTGGACTGCAGCTAAGCCCCCGAGTGGGAGGTTTGCTCTCCACTCAGTAGGATTTTCTGAAACTTAGGCGAGTACTGGACTGCAGCTAAGCCTCCGAGTGGGAGGATTGCTCTCCACTCGGTAGGATTTTTTGAAACTTAGGCGAGTGTTGGACTGCAGCTAAGCCCCCGAGTGGGAGGTTTGCTCTTCACTCGGTAGGATTTTCTGAAGCTTAGGCGAGTACTAGGCTGCAGCTAAGCCCCCGAGTGGGAGGATTGCTCTCCACTTTGTAGGATTTTCTGAAACTTAGGCGAGTATTGGACTGCAGCTAAGCCCCCGAGTGGGAGGTTTGCTCTTCACTCGGTAGGCTTTTCTGAAACTTAGGCGAGTACTGGACTGTAGCTAAGCCCCTGAGTGGGAGGTTTGCTCTCCACTCGGTAGGATTTTAAACACTTTGTGGAGTATAGGACTGCAGCTAAGCCCCCGAGTGGGAGGTTTGCTCTCCACTTAGTAGGATTTACTGAAACTTAGGCGAGTATGGACTGCAGCTAAGCCCCCGAGTGGGAGGTTTGCCCTCCACTCGGTAGGATTTTAAACACTTAGGCGAGTACTGGACTGCAGCTAAGCCCCCGAGTGGGAGGTTTGCTCTCCACTCGGTAGGATTTTCTGAAACTTAGGCGAGTACTGGACTGCAGCTAAGCCCCCGAGTGGGAGGATTGCTCTCCACTCGGTAGGATTTTCTGAAACTTAGGCGAGTATTGGACTGCAGCTAAGCCCCCGAGTGGGAGGTTTGCTCTTCACTCGGTAGGATTTTCTGAAACTTAGGCGAGTACTGGACTGCAACTAAGCCCCCGAGTGGGAGGTTTGCTCTCCACTCGGTAGGATTTTATGAAACTTAGGCGAGTACTCGATTGTAGCTAAGCCCCCGAGTGGGAGGTTTTCTCTCCACTCGGTAGGAATTTAAACACTTAGGCGAGTACAGGACTGCAGCTAAGCCCCTGAGTGGGAGGTTTGCTCTCCACTCGGTAGGATTTTAAACACTTTGTGGAGTATAGGACTGCAGCTAAGCCCCCGAGTGGGAGGTTTGCTCTCCACTTAGTAGGATTTACTGAAACTTAGGCGAGTATGGACTACAGCTAAGCCCCCGAGTGGGAGGTTTGCTCTCCACTCGGTAGGATTTTAAACACTTAGGCGAGTACTGGACTGCAGCTAAGCCCCCGAGTGGGAGGTTTGCTCTCCACTCGGTAGGATTTTCTGAAACTTAGGCGAGTACTGGACTGCAGCTAAGCCCCCGAGTGGGAGGATTGCTCTCCACTCGGTAGGATTTTCTGAAACTTAGGCGAGTATTGGACTGCAGCTAAGCCCCCGAGTGGGAGGTTTGCTCTTCACTCGGTAGGATTTTCTGAAACTTAGGCGAGTACTGGACTGCAGCTAAGCCCCCGAGTGGGAGGTTTGCTCTCCACTCGGTAGGATTTTATGAAACTTAGGCGAGTACTCGACTGTAGCTAAGCCCCCGAGTGGGAGGTTTTCTCTCCACTCGGTAGGATTTTAAACACTTAGGCGAGTACAGGACTGCAGCTAAGCCCCTGAGTGGGAGGTTTGCTCTCCACTCGGTAGGATTTTAAACACTTAGGCGAGTACAGGACTGCAGCTAAGCCCCCGAGTGGGAGGTTTGCTCTCCACACGGTAGGATTTTCTTTAACTTAGGCAAGTACTGGACTGCAGCTAAGTCCCCGAGTGGGAGGTTTGCTCTCCACTCGGTAGGATTTTAAACACTTAGGCGAGTACAGGACTGCAGCTAAGCCCCCGAGTGGGAGGTTTGCTCTCCACTCGGTAGGATTTTCTTTAACTTAGGCGAGTACTGGACTGCAGCTAAGTCCCCAAGTGGGAGGTTTGCTCTCCACTCGGTACGATTTTCTGAAACTTAGGCGAGTACTGGACTGCAGCTAAGCCCCCGAGTGGGAGGATTCCTCTCCACTCGGTAGGATTTTCTGAAACTTAGGCGAGTACTGGACTGCAGGTAAGCCCCCGAGTGGGAGGTTTGCTCTTCACTCGGTAGGATTTTCTGAAACTTAGGCGAGTACTAGACTGCAGCTAAGCCCCCGAGTGGGAGGTTTGCTCTCCACTCGGTAGGATTTTCTGAAACTTAGGCGAGTACAGGACTGCAGCTAAGCCCCCGAGTGGGAGGTTTGCTCTCCACTCGGTAGGATTTTAAACACTTTGTGTAGTATAGGACTGCAGCTAAGCCCCCGAGTGGGAGGTTTGCTCTCCACTCAGTAGGATTTACTGAAACTTAGGCGAGTATGGACTGCAGCTAAGCCCCCGAGTGGGAGGTTTGCTCTCCACTCGGTAGGATCTTAAACACTTAGGCGAGTACTGGACTGCAGCTAAGCCCCCGAGTGGGAGGTTTGCTCTCCACTCAGTAGGATTTTCTGAAACTTAGGCGAGTACTGGACTGCAGCTAAGCCTCCGAGTGGGAGGATTGCTCTCCACTCGGTAGGATTTTCTGAAACTTAGGCGAGTGTTGGACTGCAGCTAAGCCCCCGAGTGGGAGGTTTGCTCTTCACTCGGTAGGATTTTCTGAAGCTTAGGCGAGTACTAGGCTGCAGCTAAGCCCCCGAGTGGGAGGATTGCTCTCCACTTTGTAGGATTTTCTGAAACTTAGGCGAGTATTGGACTGCAGCTAAGCCCCCGAGTGGGAGGTTTGCTCTTCACTCGGTAGGCTTTTCTGAAACTTAGGCGAGTACTGGACTGTAGCTAAGCCCCTGAGTGGGAGGTTTGCTCTCCACTCGGTAGGATTTTAAACACTTTGTGGAGTATAGGACTGCAGCTAAGCCCCCGAGTGGGAGGTTTGCTCTCCACTTAGTAGGATTTAATGAAACTTAGGCGAGTATGGACTGCAGCTAAGCCCCCGAGTGGGAGGTTTGCCCTCCACTCGGTAGGATTTTAAACACTTAGGCGAGTACTGGACTGCAGCTAAGCCCCCGAGTGGGAGGTTTGCTCTCCACTCGGTAGGATTTTCTGAAACTTAGGCGAGTACTGGACTGCAGCTAAGCCCCCGAGTGGGAGGATTGCTCTCCACTCGGTAGGATTTTCTGAAACTTAGGCGAGTATTGGACTGCAGCTAAGCCCCCGAGTGGGAGGTTTGCTCTTCACTCGGTAGGATTTTCTGAAACTTAGGCGAGTACTGGACTGCAACTAAGCCCCCGAGTGGGAGGTTTGCTCTCCACTCGGTAGGATTTTATGAAACTTAGGCGAGTACTCGATTGTAGCTAAGCCCCCGAGTGGGAGGTTTTCTCTCCACTCGGTAGGAATTTAAACACTTAGGCGAGTACAGGACTGCAGCTAAGCCCCTGAGTGGGAGGTTTGCTCTCCACTCGGTAGGATTGTAAACACTTAGGCGAGTACAGGACTGCAGCTAAGCCCCCGAGTGGGAGGTTTGCTCTCCACTCGGTAGGATTTTCTTTAACTTAGGCGAGTACTGGACTGCAGCTAAGTCCCCGAGTGGGAGGTTTGCTCTCCACTCGGTATGATTTTCTGAAACTTAGGCGAGTACTGGACTACAGCTAAGCCCCCGAGTGGGAGGATTCCTCTCCACTCGGTAGGATTTTCTGAAACTTAGGCGAGTACTGGACTGCAGGTAAGCCCCCGAGTGGGAGGTTTGCTCTTCACTCGGTAGGATTTTCTGACACTTAGGCGAGTACTAGACTGCAGCTAAGCCCCCGAGTGGGAGGTTTGCTCTCCACTCGGTAGGATTTTCTGAAACTTAGGCGAGTACAGGACTGCAGCTAAGCCCCCGAGTGGGAGGTTTGCTCTCCACTCGGTAGGATTTTAAACACGTTGTGGAGTATAGGACTGCAGCTAAGCCCCCGAGTGGGAGGTTTGCTCTCCACTCAGTAGGATTTACTGAAACTTAGGCGAGTATGGACTGCAGCTAAGCCCCCGTGTGGGAGGTTTGCTCTCCACTCGGTAGGATTTTAAACACTTAGGCGAGTACTGGACTGCAGCTAAGCCCCCGAGTGGGAGGTTTGCTCTCCACTCGGTAGGATTTTCTGAAACTTAGGCGAGTACTGGACTGCAGCTAAGCCCCCGAGTGGGAGGATTGCTCTCCACTCGGTAGGATTTTCTAAAACTTAGGCGAGGACTGGACTGCAGCTAAGACCCCGAGTGGGAGGATTGCTCTCCACTCGGTAGGATTTTCTGAAACTTAGGCGAGTATTGGACTTCAGCTAAGCCCCCGAGTAGGAGGTTTGCTCTTCACTCGGTAGGATTTTCTGAAACTTAGGCGAGTACTAGACTGCAGCTAAGCCCCCGAGTGGGAGGATTGCTCTCCACTTTGTAGGATTTTCTGAAACTTAGGGGAGTATTCGACTGCAGCTAAGCCCCCGAGTGGGAGGTTTGCTCTTCACTCGGTAGGATTTTCTGAAGCTTAGGCGAGTACTAGGCTGCAGCTAAGCCCCCGAGTGGGAGGTTTGCTCTCCACTCGGTAGGATTTTCTGAAACTTAGGCGAGTACAGGACTGCAGCTAAGCCCCCGAGTGGGAGGTTTGTTCTCCACTCGGTAGGATTTTAAACACTTTGTGGAGTATAGGACTGCAGCTAAGCCCCCGAGTGGGAGGTTTGCTCTCCACTCAGTAGGATTTGCTGAAACTTAGGCGAGTATGGACTGCAGCTAAGCCCCCGAGTGGGAGGTTTGCTCTCCACTCGGTAGGATCTTAAACACTTAGGCGAGTACTGGACTGCAGCTAAGCCCCCGAGTGGGAGGTTTGCTCTCCACTCAGTAGGATTTTCTGAAACTTAGGCGAGTACTGGACTGCAGCTAAGCCTCCGAGTGGGAGGATTGCTCTCCACTCGGTAGGATTTTCTGAAACTTAGGCGAGTGTTGGACTGCAGCTAAGCCCCCGAGTGGGAGGTTTGCTCTTCACTCGGTAGGATTTTCTGAAGCTTAGGCGAGTACTAGGCTGCAGCTAAGCCCCCGAGTGGGAGGATTGCTCTCCACTTTGTAGGATTTTCTAAAACTTAGGCTAGTATTGGACTGCAGCTAAGCCCCCGAGTGGGAGGTTTGCTCTTCACTCGGTAGGCTTTTCTGAAACTTAGGCGAGTACTGGACTGTAGCTAAGCCCCTGAGTGGGAGGTTTGCTCTCCACTCGGTAGGATTTTAAACACTTTGTGGAGTATAGGACTGCAGCTAAGCCCCCGAGTGGGAGGTTTGCTCTCCACTTAGTAGGATTTACTGAAACTTAGGCGAGTATGGACTGCAGCTAAGCCACCGAGTGGGAGGTTTGCTCTCCACTCGGTAGGATTTTAAACTCTTAGGCGAGTACTGGACTGCAGCTAAGCCCCCGAGTGGGAGGTTTGCTCTCCACTCGGTAGGATTTTCTGAAACTTAGGCGAGTACTGGACTGCAGCTAAGCCCCCGAGTGGGAGGATTGCTCTCCACTCGGTAGGATTTTCTGAAACTTAGGCGAGTATTGGACTGCAGCTAAGCCCCCGAGTGGGAGGTTTGCTCTTCACTCGGTAGGATTTTCTGAAACTTAGGCGAGTACTGGACTGCAACTATGCCCCCGAGTGGGAGGTTTGCTCTCCACTCGGTAGGATTTTATGAAACTTAGGCGAGTACTCGACTGTAGCTAAGCCCCCGAGTGGGAGGTTTTCTCTCCACTCGGTAGGAATTTAAACACTTAGGCGAGTACAGGACTGCAGCTAAGCCCCTGAGTGGGAGGTTTGGTCTCCACTCGGTAGGATTTTAAACACTTAGGCGAGTACAGGACTGCAGCTAAGCCCCCGAGTGGGAGGTTTGCTCTCCACTCGGTAGGATTTTCTTTAACTTAGGCGAGTACTGGACTGCAGCTAAGTCCCCGAGTGGGAGGTTTGCTCTCCACTCGGTATGATTTTCTGAAACTTAGGCGAGTACTGGACTACAGCTAAGCCCCCGAGTGGGAGGATTCGTCTCCACTCGGTAGGATTTTCTGAAACTTGGGCGAGTACTGGACTGCAGGTAAGCCCCCGAGTGGGAGGTTTGCTCTTCACTCGGTAGGATTTTCTGACACTTAGGCGAGTACTAGACTGCAGCTAAGCCCCCGAGTGGGAGGTTTGCTCTCCACTCGGTAGGATTTTCTGAAACTTAGGCGAGTACAGGACTGCAGCTAAGCCCCCGAGTGGGAGGTTTGCTCTCCACTCGGTAGGATTTTAAACACGTTGTGGAGTATAGGACTGCAGCTAAGCCCCCGAGTGGGAGGTTTGCTCTCCACTCAGTAGGATTTACTGAAACTTAGGCGAGTATGGACTGCAGCTAAGCCCCCGAGTGGGAGGTTTGCTCTCCACTCGGTAGGATTTTAAACACTTAGGCGAGTACAGGACTGCAGCTAAGCCCCCGAGTGGGAGGTTTGCTCTCCACTCGGTAGGATTTTCTGAAACTTAGGCGAGTACTGGACTGCAGCTAAGCCCCCGAGTGGGAGGATTGCTCTCCACTCGGTAGGATTTTCTGAAACTTAGGCGAGTACTGGACTGCAGCTAAGCCCCCGAGTGGGAGGATTGCTCTCCACTCGGTAGGATTTTCTGAAACTTAGGCGAGTATTGGACTGCAGCTAAGCCCCCGAGTGGGAGGTTTGCTCTTCACTCGGTAGGATTTTCTGAAACTTAGGCGAGTACTAGACTGCAGCTAAGCCCCCGAGTGGGAGGATTGCTCTCCACTTTGTAGGATTTTCTGAAACTTAGGCGAGTATTCGACTGCAGCTAAGCCCCCGAGTGGGAGGTTTGCTCTTCACTCGGTAGGATTTTCTGAAACTTAGGCGAGTACTGGACTGTAGCTAAGCCCCTGAGTGGGAGGTTTGCTCTCCACTCGGTAGGATTTTTTGAAACTTAGGCGAGTACTGGACTGCAGCTAAGCCCCCGAGTGGGAGGTTTTCTCTCCACTCGGTAGGATTTTAAACACTTAGGCGAGTACTGGACTGCAGCTAAGCCCCCGCGTGGGAGGTTTGCTCTCCACTCAGTAGGATTTACTGAAACTTAGGCGAGTATGGACTGCATCTAAGCCCCCGAGTGGGAGGTTTGCTCTCCACTCGGTAGGATTTTAAACACTTAGGCGAGTACTGGACTGCAGCTAAGCCCCCGAGTGGGAGGTTTGCTCTCCACTCGGTAGGATTTTCTGAAACTTAGGCGAGTATTGGACTGCAGCTAAGCCCCCGAGTGGGAGGTTTGCTCTCCACTCGGTAGGATTTGAAACACTTAGGCGAGTACTGGACTGCAGCTAAGCCCCCGAGTGGGAGGTTTGCTCTCCACTCGGTAGGATTTTCTGAAACTTTGGCGAGTACTGGACTGCAGCTAAGCCCCCGAGTGGGAGGATTGCTCTCCACTCGGTAGGATTTTCTGAAACTTAGGCGAGTATTGCACTACAGCTAAGCCCCCGAGTGGGAGGTTTGCTCTTCACTCGGTAGGATTTTCTGAAACTTAGGCGAGTACTAGACTGCAGCTAAGCCCCCGAGTGGGAGGATTGCTCTCCAATTTGTAGGATTTTCTGAAACTTAGGCGAGTACTAGACTGCAGCTAAGCCCCTGAGTGGGAGGTTTGCTCTCCACTCGGTAGGATTTTCTGAAACTTAGGCGAGTACAGGACTGCAGCTAAGCCCCCGAGTGGGAGGTTTGCTCTCCACTCGGTAGGATTTTAAACACTTTGTGGAGTATAGGACTGCAGCTAAGCCCCCGAGTGGGAGGTTTGCTCTCCACTCAGTAGGATTTACTGAAACTTAGGCGAGTATGGACTGCAGCTAAGCCCCCGAGTGGGAGGTTTGCTCTCCACTCGGTAGGATTTGAAACACTTAGGCAAGTACTGGACTGCAGCTAAGCCCCCAAGTGGGTGGTTTTCTCTCCACTCGGTAGGATTTTCTGAAACTTAGGCGAGTACTGGACTGCAGCTAAGCCCCCGAGTGGGAGGATTGCTCTCCACTCGGTAGGATTTTCTGAAACTTAGGCGAGTATTGCACTGCAGCTAAGCCCCCGAGTGGGAGGTTTGCTCTTCACTCGGTAGGATTTTCTGAAACTTAGGAGAGTACTAGACTGCAGCTAAGCCCCCGAGTGGGAGGATTGCTCTCCACTTTGTAGGATTTTCGGAAACTTAGGCGAGTATTCGACTGCAGCTAAGCACCCGAGTGGGAGGTTTGCTCTTCACTCGGTAGGATTTTCTGAAACTTAGGCGAGTACTGGACTGTAGCTAAGCCCCTGAGTGGGAGGTTTGCTCTCCACTCGGTAGGATTTTATGAAACTTAGGCGAGTACTGGACTGCAGCTAAGCCACCGAGTGGGAGGTTTTCTCTCCACTCGGTAGGATTTTAAACACGTTGTGGAGTATAGGACTGCAGCTAAGCCCCCGAGTGGGAGGTTTGCTCTCCACTCAGTAGGATTTACTGAAACTTAGGCGAGTATGGACTGCAGCTAAGCCCCCGAGTGGGAGGTTTGCTCTCCACTCGGTAGGATTTTCTAAAACTTAGGCGAGTACTGGACTGCAGCTAAGACCCCGAGTGGGAGGATTGCTCTCCACTCGGTAGGATTTTCTGAAACTTAGGCGAGTATTGGACTTCAGCTAAGCCCCCGAGTGGGAGGTTTGCTCTTCACTCGGTAGGATTTTCTGAAACTTAGGCGAGTACTAGACTGCAGCTAAGCCCCCGAGTGGGAGGATTGCTCTCCACTTTGTAGGATTTTCTGAAACTTAGGCGAGTATTCGACTGCAGCTAAGCCCCCGAGTGGGAGGTTTGCTCTTCACTCGGTAGGATTTTCTGAAGCTTAGGCGAGTACTAGGCTGCAGCTAAGCCCCCGAGTGGGAGGTTTGCTCTCCACTCGGTAGGATTTTCTGAAACTTAGGCGAGTACAGGACTGCAGCTAAGCCCCCGAGTGGGAGGTTTGCTCTCCACTCGGTAGGATTTTCTGAAACTTAGGCGAGTACTGGACTGTAGCTAAGCCCCTGAGTGGGAGGTTTGCTCTCCACTCGGTAGGATTTTTTGAAACTTAGGCGAGTACTGGACTGCAGCTAAGCCCCCGAGTCGGAGGTTTTCTCTCCACTCGGTAGGATTTTAAACACTTAGGCGAGTACTGGACTGCAGCTAAGCCCCCGAGTGGGAGGTTTGCTCTCCACTCAGTAAGATTTACTGAAACTTAGGCGAGTATGGACTGCATCTAAGCCCCCGAGTGGGAGGTTTGCTCTCCACTCGGTAGGATTTTAAACACTTAGGCGAGTACTGGACTGCAGCTAAGCCCCCGAGTGGGAGGTTTGCTCTCCACTCGGTAGGATTTTCTGAAACTTAGGCGAGTATTGGACTGCAGCTAAGCCCCCGAGTGGGAGGTTTGCTCTCCACTCGGTAGGATTTGAAACACTTAGGCGAGTATTGGACTGCAGCTAAGCCCCCGAGTGGGAGGTTTGCTCTCCACTCGGTAGGATTTTCTGAAACTTAGGCGAGTACTGGACTGCAGCTAAGCCCCCGAGTGGGAGGATTGCTCTCCACTCGGTAGGATTTTCTGAAACTTAGGCGAGTATTGCACTGCAGCTAAGCCCCCGAGTGGGAGGTTTGCTCTTCACTCGGTAGGATTTTCTGAAACTTAGGCGAGTACTAGACTGCAGCTAAGCCCCCGAGTGGGAGGATTGCTCTCCACTTTGTAGGATTTTCTGAAACTTAGGCGAGTACTAGACTGCAGCTAAGCCCCCGAGTGGGAGGTTTGCTCTCCACTCGGTAGGATTTTCTGAAACTTAGGCGAGTACAGGACTGCAGCTAAGCCCCCGAGTGGGAGGTTTGCTCTCCACTCGGTAGGATTTTAAACACTTTGTGGAGTATAGGACTGCAGCTAAGCCCCCGAGTGGGAGGTTTGCTCTCCACTCAGTAGGATTTACTGAAACTTAGGCGAGTATGGACTGTAGCTAAGCCCCCGAGTGGGAGGTTTGCTCTCCACTCGGTAGGATTTGAAACACTTAGGCGAGTACTGGACTGCAGCTAAGCCCCCGAGTGGGAGGTTTTCTCTCCACTCGGTAGGATTTTCTGAAACTTAGGCGAGTACTGGACTGCAGCTAAGCCCCCGAGTGGGAGGATTGCTCTCCACTCGGTAGGATTTTCTGAAACTTAGGCGAGTATTGCACTGCAGCTACGCCCCCGAGTGGGAGGTTTGCTCTTCACTCGGTAGGATTTTCTGAAACTTAGGAGAGTACAAGACTGCAGCTAAGCCCCCGAGTGGGAGGATTGCTCTCCACTTTGTAGGATTTTCGGAAACTTAGGCGAGTATTCGACTGCAGCTAAGCACCCGAGTGGGAGGTTTGCTCTTCACTCGGTAGGATTTTCTGAAACTTAGGCGAGTACTGGACTGTAGCTAAGCCCCTGAGTGGGAGGTTTGCTCTCCACTCGGTAGGATTTTATGAAACTTAGGCGAGTACTGGACTGCAGCTAAGCCCCCGAGTGGGAGGTTTTCTCTCCACTCGGTAGGATTTTAAACACTTAGGCGAGTACAGGACTGCAGCTAAGCCCCTGAGTGGGAGGTTTGCTCTCCACTCGGTAGGATTTTCTAAAACTTAGGCGAGTACTGGACTGCAGCTAAGTCCCCGAGTGGGAGGTTTGCTCTCCACTCGGTAGGATTTTCTGAAACTTAGGCGAGTACAGGACTGCAGCTAAGCCCCCGAGTGGGAGGTTTGCTCTCCACTCGGTAGGATTTTAAACACTTTGTGGAGTATAGGACTGCAGCTAAGCCCCCGAGTGGGAGGTTTGCTCTCCACTCAGTAGGATTTACTGAAACTTAGGCGAGTATGGACTGCAGCTAAGCCCCCGAGTGGGAGGTTTGCTCTCCACTCGGTAGGATTTTAAACACTTTGTGGAGTATAGGACTGCAGCTAAGCCCCCGAGTGGGAGGTTTGCTCTCCACTCAGTAGGATTTACTGAAACTTAGGCGAGTATGGACTGCAGCTAAGCCCCCGAGTGGGAGGTTTGCTCTCCACTCGGTAGGATTTGAAACACTTAGGCGAGTACTGGACTGCAGCTAAGCCCCCGAGTGGGAGGTTTTCTCTCCACTCGGTAGGATTTTCTGAAACTTAGGCGAGTACTGGACTGCAGCTAAGCCCCCGAGTGGGAGGATTGCTCTCCACTCGGTAGGATTTTCTGAAACTTAGGCGAGTATTGCACTGCAGCTAAGTCCCCGAGTGGGAGGTTTGCTCTTCACTCAGTAGGATTTTCTGAAACTTAGGAGAGTACTAGACTGCAGCTAAGCACCCGAGTGGGAGGATTGCTCTCCACTTTGTAGGATTTTCGGAAACTTAGGCGAGTATTCGACTGCAGCTAAGCACCCGAGTGGGAGGTTTGCTCTTCACTCGGTAGGATATTCTGAAACTTAGGCGAGTACTGGACTGTAGCTAAGCCCCTGAGTGGGAGGTTTGCTCTCCACTCGGTAGGATTTTATGAAACTTAGGCGAGTACTGGACTGCAGCTAAGCCCCCGAGTGGGAGGTTTTCTCTCCACTCGGTAGGATTTTAAACACTTAGGCGAGTACAGGACTGCAGCTAAGCCCCTGAGTGGGAGGTTTGCTCTCCACTCGGTAGGATTTTCTAAAACTTAGGCGAGTACTGGACTGCAGCTAAGTCCCCGAGTGGGAGGTTTGCTCTCCACTCGGTAGGATTTTCTGAAACTTAGGCGAGTACAGGACTGCAGCTAAGCCCCCGAGTGGGAGGTTTGCTCTCCACTCGGTAGGATTTTAAACACTTTGTGGAGTATAGGACTGCAGCTAAGCCCCCAAGTGGGAGGTTTGCTCTCCACTCAGTAGGATTTACTAAAACTTAGGCGAGTATGGACTGCAGCTAAGCCCCCGAGTGGGAGGTTTGCTCTCCACTCGGTAGGATTTTAAACACTTAAGCGAGTACTGGACTGCAGCTAAGCCCCCGAGTGGGAGGTTTGCTCTCCACTCGGTAGGATTTTCTGAAACTTAGGCGAGTACTGGACTGCAGCTAAGCCCCCGAGTGGGAGGATTGCTCTCCACTCGGTAGGATTTTCTGAAACTTAGGCGAGTGTTGGACTGCAGCTAAGCCCTCGAGTGGGAGGTTTGCTCTTCACTCGGTAGGATTTTCTGAAACTTAGGCGAGTACTAGACTGCAGCTAAGCCCCCGAGTGGGAGGATTGCTCTCCACTTTGTAGGATTTTCTGAAACTTAGGCGAGTACTAGACTGCAGCTAAGCCCCCGAGTGGGAGGTTTGCTCTCCAATCGGTAGGATTTTCTGAAACTTAGGCGAGTACAGGACTGCAGCTAAGCCCCCGAGTGGGAGGTTTGCTCTCCACTCGGTAGGATTTTAAACACTTTGTGGAGTATAGGACTGCAGCTAAGCCCCCGAGTGGGAGGTTTGCTCTCCACTCAGTAGGATTTACTGAAACTTAGGCGAGTATGGACTGCAGCTAAGCCCCCGAGTGGGAGGTTTGCTCTCCACTCGGTAGGATTTTCTGAAACTTAGGCGAGTACTGGACTGTAGCTAAGCCCCTGAGTGGGAGGTTTGCTCTCCACTCGGTAGGATTTTATGAAACTTAGGCGAGTACTGGACTGCAGCTAAGCCCCCGAGTGGGAGGTTTTCTCTCCACTCGGTAGGATTTTAAACACTTAGGCGAGTACAGGACTGCAGCTAAGCCCCCGAGTGGGAGGTTTGCTCTTCACTCGGTAGGATTTTCTGAAACTTAGGAGAGTACTAGACTGCAGCTAAGCCCCCGAGTGGGAGGATTGCTCTCCACTTTGTAGGATTTTCGGAAACTTAGGCGAGTATTCGACTGCAGCTAAGCACCCGAGTGGGAGGTTTGCTCTTCACTCGGTAGGATTTTCTGAAACTTAGGCGAGTACTGGACTGTAGCTAAGCCCCTGAGTGGGAGGTTTGCTCTCCACTCGGTAGGATTTTATGAAACTTAGGCGAGTACTGGACTGCAGCTAAGCCCCCGAGTGGGAGGTTTGCTCTCCACTCGGTAGGATTTTCTGAAACTTAGGCGAGTACTGGACTGCAGCTAAGTCCCCGAGTGGGAGGTTTGCTCTCCACTCGGTAGGATTTTCTGAAACTTAGGCGAGTACAGGACTGCAGCTAAGCCCCCGAGTGGGAGGTTTGCTCTCCACTCGGTAGGATTTTAAACACTTAGGCGAGTACTGGACTGCAGCTAAGCCCCCGAGTGGGAGGTTTGCTCTCCACTCGGTAGGATTTTCTGAAACTTAGGCGAGTATTGGACTGCAGCTAAGCCCCCGAGTGGGAGGTTTGCTCTCCACTCGGTAGGATTTGAAACACTTAGGCGAGTACTGGACTGCAGCTAAGCCCCCGAGTGGGAGGTTTGCTCTCCACTCGGTAGGATTTTCTGAAACTTAGGCGAGTACTGGACTGCAGCTAAGCCCCCGAGTGGGAGGATTGCATTCCACTCGGTAGGATTTTCTGAAACTTAGGCGAGTGTTGGACTGCAGCTAAGCCCCCGAGTGGGAGGTTTGCTCTTCACTCGGTAGGATTTTCTGAAACTTAGTCGAGTAATAGACTGCAGCTAAGCCCCCGAGTGGGAGGATTGCTCTCCACTTTGTAGGATTTTCTGAAACTTAGGCGAGTATTGGACTGCAGCTAAGCCCCCGAGTGGGAGGTTTGCTCTTCACTCGGTAGGCTTTTCTGAAACTTAGGCGAGTACTGGACTGTAGCTAAGCCCCTGAGTGGGAGGTTTGCTCTCCACTCGGTAGGATTTTAAACACTTTGTGGAGTATAGGACTGCAGCTAAGCCCCCGAGTGGGAGGTTTGCTCTCCACTCAGTAGGATTTACTGAAACTTAGGCGAGTATGGACTGCAGCTAAGCCCCCGAGTGGGAGGTTTGCTCTCCACTCGGTAGGATTTTAAACACTTAAGCGAGTACTGGACTGCAGCTAAGCCCCCGAGTGGGAGGTTTGCTCTCCACTCGGTAGGATTTTCTGAAACTTAGGCGAGTACTGGACTGCAGCTAAGCCCCCGAGTGGGAGGATTGCTCTCCACTCGGTAGGATTTTCTGATACTTAGGCGAGTGTTGGACTGCAGCTAAGCCCCCGAGTGGGAGGTTTGCTCTTCACTCGGTAGGATTTTCTGAAACTTAGGCGAGTACTAGACTGCAGCTAAGCCCCCGAGTGGGAGGATTGCTCTCCACTTTGTAGGATTTTCTGAAACTTAGGCGAGTACTAGACTGCGGCTAAGCCCCCGAGTGGGAGGTTTGCTCTCCACTCGGTAGGATTTTCTGTAACTTAGGCGAGTACAGGACTGCAGCTAAGCCCCCGAGTGGGAGGTTTGCTCTCCACTCGGTAGGATTTTAAACACTTTGTGGAGTATAGGACTGCAGCTAAGCCCCCGAGTGGGAGGTTTGCTCTCCACTCAGTAGGATTTACTGAAACTTAGGCGAGTATGGACTGCAGCTAAGCCCCCGAGTGGGAGGTTTGCTCTCCACTCGGTAGGATTTGAAACACTTAGGCGAGTGCTGGACTGCAGCTAAGCCCCCGAGTGGGAGGTTTTCTCTCCACTCGATAGGATTTTCGTAAACTTAGGCGAGTACTGGACTGCAGCTAAGCCCCCGAGTGGGAGGATTGCTCTCCACTCGGTAGGATTTTCTGAAACTTAGGCGAGTATTGCACTGCAGCTAAGCCCCCGAGTGGGAGGTTTGCTTTTCACTCGGTAGGATTTTCTGAAACTTAGGAGAGTACTAGACTGCAGCTAAGCCCCCGAGTGGGAGGATTGCTCTCCACTTTGTAGGATTTTCGGAAACTTAGGCGAGTATTCGACTGCAGCTAAGCACCCGAGTGGGAGGTTTGCTCTTCACTCGGTAGGATTTTCTGAAACTTAGGCGAGTACTGGACTGTAGCTAAGCCCCTGAGTGGGAGGTTTGCTCTCCACTCGGTAGGATTTTATGAAACTTAGGCGAGTACTGGACTGCAGCTAAGCCCCCGAGTGGGAGGTTTTCTCTCCACTCGGTAGGATTTTAAACACTTAGGCGAGTACAGGACTGCAGCTAAGCCCCTGAGTGGGAGGTTTGCTCTCCACTCGGTAGGATTTTCTGAAACTTAGGCGAGTACTGGACTGCAGCTAAGTCCCCGAGTGGGAGGTTTGCTCTCCACTCGGTAGGATTTTCTGAAACTTAGGCGAGTACAGGACTGCAGCTAAGCCCCCGAGTGGGAGGTTTGCTCTCCACTCGGTAGGATTTTAAACACTTTGTGGAGTATAGGACTGCAGCTAAGCCCCCGAGTGGGAGGTTTGCTCTCCACTCAGTAGGATTTACTGAAACTTAGGCGAGTATGGACTGCAGCTAAGCCCCCGAGTGGGAGGTTTGCTCTCCACTCGGTAGGATTTTAAACACTTAAGCGAGTACTGGACTGCAGCTAAGCCCCCGAGTGGGAGGTTTGCTCTCCACTCGGTAGGATTTTCTGAAACTTAGGCGAGTACTGGACTGCAGCTAAGCCCCCGAGTGGGAGGATTGCTCTCCACTCGGTAGGATTTTCTGAAACTTAGGCGAGTGTTGGACTGCAGCTAAGCCCCCGAGTGGGAGGTTTGCTCTTCACTCGGTAGGATTTTCTGAAACTTAGGCGAGTACTAGACTGCAGCTAAGCCCCCGAGTGGGAGGATTGCTCTCCACTTTGTAGGATTTTCTGAAACTTAGGCGAGTATTGGACTGCAGCTAAGCCCCCGAGTGGGAGGTTTGCTCTTCACTCGGTAGGCTTTTCTGAAACTTAGGCGAGTACTGGACTGTAGCTAAGCCCCTGAGTGGGAGGTTTGCTCTCCACTCGGTAGGATTTTAAACACTTTGTGGAGTATAGGACTGCAGCTAAGCCCCCGAGTGGGAGGTTTGCTCTCCACTCAGTAGGATTTACTGAAACTTAGGCGAGTATGGACTGCAGCTAAGCCCCCGAGTGGGAGGTTTGCTCTCCACTCGGTAGGATTTTAAACACTTAGGCGAGTACTGGACTGCAGCTAAGCCCCCGAGTGGGAGGTTTGCTCTCCACTCGGTAGGATTTTCTGAAACTTAGGCGAGTACTGGACTGCAGCTAAGCCCCCGAGTGGGAGGATTGCTCTCCACTCGGTAGGATTTTCTGAAACTTAGGCGAGTATTGGACTGCAGCTAAGCCCCCGAGTGGGAGGTTTGCTCTTCACTCGGTAGGATTTTCTGAAACTTAGGCGAGTACTGGACTGCAGCTAAGCCCCCGAGTGGGAGGTTTGCTCTCCACTCGGTAGGATTTTATGAAACTTAGGCGAGTACTCGACTGCAGCTAAGCCCCCGAGTGGGAGGTTTTCTCTCCACTCGGTAGGATTTTAAACACTTAGGCGAGTACAGGACTGCAGCTAAGCCCCTGAGTGGGAGGTTTGCTCTCCACTCGGTAGGATTTTAAACACTTAGGCGAGTACAGGACTGCAGCTAAGCCCCCGAGTGGGAGGTTTGCTCTCCACTCGGTAGGATTTTCTTTAACTTAGGCGAGTACTGGACTGCAGCTAAGTCCCTGAGTGGGAGGTTTGCTCTCCACTCGGTACGATTTTCTGAAACTTAGGCGAGTACTCGACTGCAGCTAAGCCCCCGAGTGGGAGGATTCCTCTCCACTCGGTAGGATTTTCTGAAACTTAGGCGAGTACTGGACTGCAGGTAAGCCCCCGAGTGGGAGGTTTGCTCTTCACTCGGTAGGATTTTCTAACACTTAGGCGAGTACTAGACTGCAGCTAAGCCCCCGAGTGGGAGGTTTGCTCTCCACTCGGTAGGATTTTCTGAAACTTACGCGAGTACAGGACTGCAGCTAAGCCCCCGAGTGGGAGGTTTGCTATCCACTCGGTAGGATTTTAAACACTTTGTGGAGTATAGGACTGCAGCTAAGCCCCCGAGTGGGAGGTTTGCTCTCCACTCAGTAGGATTTACTGAAACTTAGGCGAGTATGGACTGCAGCGAAGCCCCCGAGTGGGAGGTTTGCTCTCCACTCGGTAGGATTTTCTGAAACTTAGGCGAGTAATGGACTGCAGCTAAGCCCCCGAGTGGGAGGATTGCTCTCCACTCGGTAGGATTTTCCGAAACTTAGGCGAGTATTGCACTGCAGCTAAGCCCCCGAGTGGGAGGTTTGCTCTTCACTCGGTAGGATGTTTTGAAACTTAGGCGAGTACTAGACTGCAGCTAAGCCCCCGAGTGGGAGGATTGCTCTCCAGTTTGTAGGATTTTTTGAAACTTAGGCGAGTATTTGACTGCAGCTAAGCCCCCGAGTGGGAGGTTTGCTCTTCACTCGGTAGGATTTTCTGAAACTTAGGCGAGTACTGGACTGCAGCTAAGCCCCCGAGTGGAAGGATTGCTCTCCACTCGGTAGGATTTTCTGAAACTTAGGCGAGTATTGGACTGCAGCTAAGCCCCCGAGTCGGAGGTTTGCTCTTCACTCGGTAGGATTTTCTGAAACTTAGGCGAGTACTGGACTGCAGCTAAGCCCCCGAGTGGGAGGTTTGCTCTCCACTCGGTAGGATTTTATGAAACTTAGGCGAGTACTCGACTGCAGCTAAGCCCCCGAGTGGGAGGTTTTCTCTCCACTCGGTAGGATTTTAAATACTTAGGCGAGTACAGGACTGCAGCTAAGCCCCTGAGTGGGAGGTTGGCTCTCCACTCGGTAGGATTTTCTGAAACTTAGGCGAGTACTAGACTGCAGCTAAGCCCCCGAGTGGGAGGTTTGCTCTCCACTCGGTAGGATTTTCTGAAACTTAGGCGAGTACTAGACTGCAGCTAAGCCCCCGAGTGGGAGGATTGCTCTCCACTCGGTAGGATTTTCTGAAACTTAGGCGAGTATTGCACTGCAGCTAAGCCCCCGAGTGGGAGGTTTGCTCTTCACTCGGTAGGATTTTCTGAAACTTAGGAGAGTACTAGACTGCAGCTAAGCCCCCGAGTGGGAGGATTGCTCTCCACTTTGTAGGATTTTCGGAAACTTAGGCGAGTATTCGACTGCAGCTAAGCACCCGAGTGGGAGGTTTGCTCTTCACTCGGTAGGATTTTCTGAAACTTAGGCGAGTACTGGACTGTAGCTAAGCCCCTGAGTGGGAGGTTTGCTCTCCACTCGGTAGGATTTTATGAAACTTAGGCGAGTACTGGACTGCAGCTAAGCCCCCGAGTGGGAGGTTTTCTCTCCACTCGGTAGGATTTTAAACACTTAGGCGAGTACAGGACTGCAGCTAAGCCCCTGAGTGGGAGGTTTGCTCTCCACTCGGTAGGATTTTCTGAAACTTAGGCGAGTACTGGACTGCAGCTAAGTCCCCGAGTGGGAGGTTTGCTCTCCACTCGGTAGGATTTTCTGAAACTTAGGCGAGTACAGGACTGCAGCTAAGCCCCCGAGTGGGAGGTTTGCTCTCCACTCGGTAGGATTTTAAACACTTTGTGGAGTATAGGACTGCAGCTAAGCCCCCGAGTGGGAGGTTTGCTCTCCACTCAGTAGGATTTACTGAAACTTAGGCGAGTATGGACTGCAGCTAAGCCCCCGAGTGGGAGGTTTGCTCTCCACTCGGTAGGATTTTAAACACTTAAGCGAGTACTGGACTGCAGCTAAGCCCCCGAGTGGGAGGTTTGCTCTCCACTCGGTAGGATTTTCTGAAACTTAGGCGAGTACTGGACTGCAGCTAAGCCCCCGAGTGGGAGGATTGCTCTCCACTCGGTAGGATTTTCTGAAACTTAGGCGAGTGTTGGACTGCAGCTAAGCCCCCGAGTGGGAGGTTTGCTCTTCACTCGGTAGGATTTTCTGAAACTTAGGCGAGTACTAGACTGCAGCTAAGCCCCCGAGTGGGAGGATTGCTCTCCACTTTGTAGGATTTTCTGAAACTTAGGCGAGTATTGGACTGCAGCTAAGCCCCCGAGTGGGAGGTTTGCTCTTCACTCGGTAGGCTTTTCTGAAACTTAGGCGAGTACTGGACTGTAGCTAAGCCCCTGAGTGGGAGGTTTGCTCTCCACTCGGTAGGATTTTAAACACTTTGTGGAGTATAGGACTGCAGCTAAGCCCCCGAGTGGGAGGTTTGCTCTCCACTCAGTAGGATTTACTGAAACTTAGGCGAGTATGGACTGCAGCTAAGCCCCCGAGTGGGAGGTTTGCTCTCCACTCGGTAGGATTTTAAACACTTAGGCGAGTACTGGACTGCAGCTAAGCCCCCGAGTGGGAGGTTTGCTCTCCACTCGGTAGGATTTTAAACACATTGTGGAGTATAGGACTGCAGCTAAGCCCCCGAGTGGGAGGTTTGCTCTCCACTCGGTAGGATTTTAAACACTTTGTGGAGTATAGGACTGCAGCTAAGCCCCCGAGTGGGAGGTTTGCTCTCCACTCAGTAGGATTTACTGAAACTTAGGCGAGTATGGACTGCAGCTAAGCCCCCGAGTGGGAGGTTTGCTCTCCACTCGGTAGGATTTTAAACACTTAAGCGAGTACTGGACTGCAGCTAAGCCCCCGAGTGGGAGGTTTGCTCTCCACTCGGTAGGATTTTCTGAAACTTAGGCGAGTACTGGACTGCAGCTAAGCCCCCGAGTGGGAGGATTGCTCTCCACTCGGTAGGATTTTCTGAAACTTAGGCGAGTGTTGGACTGCAGCTAAGCCCCCGAGTGGGAGGTTTGCTCTTCACTCGGTAGGATTTTCTGAAACTTAGGCGAGTACTAGACTGCAGCTAAGCCCCCGAGTGGGAGGATTGCTCTCCACTTTGTAGGATTTTCTGAAATTTAGGCGAGTATTGGACTGCAGCTAAGCCCCCGAGTGGGAGGTTTGCTCTTCACTCGGTAGGCTTTTCTGAAACTTAGGCGAGTACTGGACTGTAGCTAAGCCCCTGAGTGGGAGGTTTGCTCTCCACTCGGTAGGATTTTAAACACTTTGTGGAGTATAGGACTGCAGCTAAGCCCCCGAGTGGGAGGTTTGCTCTCCACTCAGTAGGATTTACTGAAACTTAGGCGAGTATGGACTGCAGCTAAGCCCCCGAGTGGGAGGTTTGCTCTCCACTCGGTAGGATTTTAAACACTTAGGCGAGTACTGGACTGCAGCTAAGCCCCCGAGTGGGAGGTTTGCTCTCCACTCGGTAGGATTTTCTGAAACTTAGGCGAGTACTGGACTGCAGCTAAGCCCCCGAGTGGGAGGATTGCTCTCCACTCGGTAGGATTTTCTGAAACTTAGGCGAGTATTGGACTGCAGCTAAGCCCCCGAGTGGGAGGTTTGCTCTTCACTCGGTAGGATTTTCTGAAACTTAGGCGAGTACTGGACTGCAGCTAAGCCCCCGAGTGGGAGGTTTGCTCTCCACTCGGTAGGATTTTATGAAACTTAGGCGAGTACTCGACTGCAGCTAAGCCCCCGAGTGGGAGGTTTTCTCTCCACTCGGTAGGATTTTAAACACTTAGGCGAGTACAGGACTGCAGCTAAGCCCCTGAGTGGGAGGTTTGCTCTCCACTCGGTAGGATTTTAAACACTTAGGCGAGTACAGGACTGCAGCTAAGCCCCCGAGTGGGAGGTTTGCTCTCCACTCGGTAGGATTTTCTTTAACTTAGGCGAGTACTGGACTGCAGCTAAGTCCCTGAGTGGGAGGTTTGCTCTCCACTCGGTACGATTTTCTGAAACTTAGGCGAGTACTGGACTGCAGCTAAGCCCCCGAGTGGGAGGATTCCTCTCCACTCGGTAGGATTTTCTGAAACTTAGGCGAGTACTGGACTGCAGGTAAGCCCCCGAGTGGGAGGTTTGCTCTTCACTCGGTAGGATTTTCTAACACTTAGGCGAGTACTAGACTGCAGCTAAGCCCCCGAGTGGGAGGTTTGCTCTCCACTCGGTAGGATTTTCTGAAACTTAGGCGAGTACAGGACTGCAGCTAAGCCCCCGAGTGGGAGGTTTGCTATCCACTCGGTAGGATTTAAAACACTTTGTGGAGTATAGGACTGCAGCTAAGCCCCCGAGTGGGAGGTTTGCTCTCCACTCAGTAGGATTTACTGAAACTTAGGCGAGTATGGACTGCAGCGAAGCCCCCGAGTGGGAGGTTTGCTCTCCACTCGGTAGGATTTTCTGAAACTTAGGCGAGTAATGGACTGCAGCTAAGCCCCCGAGTGGGAGGATTGCTCTCCACTCGGTAGGATTTTCCGAAACTTAGGCGAGTATTGCACTGCAGCTAAGCCCCCGAGTGGGAGGTTTGCTCTTCACTCGGTAGGATGTTCTGAAACTTAGGCGAGTACTAGACTGCAGCTAAGCCCCCGAGTGGGAGGATTGCTCTCCAGTTTGTAGGATTTTTTGAAACTTAGGCGAGTATTTGACTGCAGCTAAGCCCCCGAGTGGGAGGTTTGCTCTTCACTCGGTAGGATTTTCTGAAACTTAGGCGAGTACTGGACTGCAGCTAAGCCCCCGAGTGGAAGGATTGCTCTCCACTCGGTAGGATTTTCTGAAACTTAGGCGAGTATTGGACTGCAGCTAAGCCCCCGAGTCGGAGGTTTGCTCTTCACTCGGTAGGATTTTCTGAAACTTAGGCGAGTACTGGACTGCAGCTAAGCCCCCGAGTGGGAGGTTTGCTCTCCACTCGGTAGGATTTTATGAAACTTAGGCGAGTACTCGACTGCAGCTAAGCCCCCGAGTGGGAGGTTTTCTCTCCACTCGGTAGGATTTTAAACACTTAGGCGAGTACAGGACTGCAGCTAAGCCCCTGAGTGGGAGGTTTGCTCTCCACTCGGTAGGATTTTCTGAAACTTAGGCGAGTACTAGACTGCAGCTAAGCCCCCGAGTGGGAGGTTTGCTCTCCACTCGGTAGGATTTTCTGAAACTTGGGCGAGTACTAGACTGCAGCTAAGCCCCCGAGTGGGAGGATTGCTCTCCACTCGGTAGGATTTTCTGAAACTTAGGCGAGTATTGCACTGCAGCTAAGCCCCCGAGTGGGAGGTTTGCTCTTCACTCGGTAGGATTTTCTGAAACTTAGGAGAGTACTAGACTGCAGCTAAGCCCCCGAGTGGGAGGATTGCTCTCCACTTTGTAGGATTTTCGGAAACTTAGGCGAGTATTCGACTGCAGCTAAGCACCCGAGTGGGAGGTTTGCTCTTCACTCGGTAGGATTTTCTGAAACTTAGGCGAGTACTGGACTGTAGCTAAGCCCCTGAGTGGGAGGTTTGCTCTCCACTCGGTAGGATTTTATGAAACTTAGGCGAGTACTGGACTGCAGCTAAGCCCCCGAGTGGGAGGTTTTCTCTCCACTCGGTAGGATTTTAAACACTTAGGCGAGTACAGGACTGCAGCTAAGCCCCTGAGTGGGAGGTTTGCTCTCCACTCGGTAGGATTTTCTGAAACTTAGGCGAGTACTGGACTGCAGCTAAGTCCCCGAGTGGGAGGTTTGCTCTCCACTCGGTAGGATTTTCTGAAACTTAGGCGAGTACAGGACTGCAGCTAAGCCCCCGAGTGGGAGGTTTGCTCTCCACTCGGTAGGATTTTAAACACTTTGTGGAGTATAGGACTGCAGCTAAGCCCCCGAGTGGGAGGTTTGCTCTCCACTCAGTAGGATTTACTGAAACTTAGGCGAGTATGGACTGCAGCTAAGCCCCCGAGTGGGAGGTTTGCTCTCCACTCGGTAGGATTTTAAACACTTAAGCGAGTACTGGACTGCAGCTAAGCCCCCGAGTGGGAGGTTTGCTCTCCACTCGGTAGGATTTTCTGAAACTTAGGCGAGTACTGGACTGCAGCTAAGCCCCCGAGTGGGAGGATTGCTCTCCACTCGGTAGGATTTTCTGAAACTTAGGCGAGTGTTGGACTGCAGCTAAGCCCCCGAGTGGGAGGTTTGCTCTTCACTCGGTAGGATTTTCTGAAACTTAGGCGAGTACTAGACTGCAGCTAAGCCCCCGAGTGGGAGGATTGCTCTCCACTTTGTAGGATTTTCTGAAACTTAGGCGAGTATTGGACTGCAGCTAAGCCCCCGAGTGGGAGGTTTGCTCTTCACTCGGTAGGCTTTTCTGAAACTTAGGCGAGTACTGGACTGTAGCTAAGCCCCTGAGTGGGAGGTTTGCTCTCCACTCGGTAGGATTTTAAACACTTTGTGGAGTATAGGACTGCAGCTAAGCCCCCGAGTGGGAGGTTTGCTCTCCACTCAGTAGGATTTACTGAAACTTAGGCGAGTATGGACTGCAGCTAAGCCCCCGAGTGGGAGGTTTGCTCTCCACTCGGTAGGATTTTAAACACTTAGGCGAGTACTGGACTGCAGCTAAGCCCCCGAGTGGGAGGTTTGCTCTCCACTCGGTAGGATTTTCTGAAACTTAGGCGAGTACTGGACTGCAGCTAAGCCCCCGAGTGGGAGGATTGCTCTCCACTCGGTAGGATTTTCTGAAACTTAGGCGAGTATTGGACTGCAGCTAAGCCCCCGAGTGGGAGGTTTGCTCTTCACTCGGTAGGATTTTCTGAAACTTAGGCGAGTACTGGACTGCAGCTAAGCCCCCGAGTGGGAGGTTTGCTCTCCACTCGGTAGGATTTTATGAAACTTAGGCGAGTACTCGACTGCAGCTAAGCCCCCGAGTGGGAGGTTTTCTCTCCACTCGGTAGGATTTTAAACACTTAGGCGAGTACAGGACTGCAGCTAAGCCCCTGAGTGGGAGGTTTGCTCTCCACTCGGTAGGATTTTAAACACTTAGGCGAGTAAAGGACTGCAGCTAAGCCCCCGAGTGGGAGGTTTGCTCTCCACTCGGTAGGATTTTCTTTAACTTAGGCGAGTACTGGACAGCAGCTAAGTCCCTGAGTGGGAGGTTTGCTCTCCACTCGGTACGATTTTCTGAAACTTAGGCGAGTACTGGACTGCAGCTAAGCCCCCGAGTGGGAGGATTCCTCTCCACTCGGTAGGATTTTCTGAAACTTAGGCGAGTACTGGACTGCAGGTAAGCCCCCGAGTGGGAGGTTTGCTCTTCACTCGGTAGGATTTTCTAACACTTAGGCGAGTACTAGACTGCAGCTAAGCCCCCGAGTGGGAGGTTTGCTCTCCACTCGGTAGGATTTTCTGAAACTTAGGCGAGTACAGGACTGCAGCTAAGCCCCCGAGTGGGAGGTTTGCTATCCACTCGGTAGGATTTTAAACACTTTGTGGAGTATAGGACTGCAGCTAAGCCCCCGAGTGGGAGGTTTGCTCTCCACTCAGTAGGATTTACTGAAACTTAGGCGAGTATGGACTGCAGCGAAGCCCCCGAGTGGGAGGTTTGCTCTCCACTCGGTAGGATTTTCTGAAACTTAGGCGAGTAATGGACTGCAGCTAAGCCCCCGAGTGGGAGGATTGCTCTCCACTCGGTAGGATTTTCCGAAACTTAGGCGAGTGTTGGACTGCAGCTAAGCCCCCGAGTGGGAGGTTTGCTCTTCACTCGGTAGGATTTTCTGAAACTTAGGCGAGTACTAGACTGCAGCTAAGCCCCCGAGTGGGAGGATTGCTCTCCACTTTGTAGGATTTTCTGAAACTTAGGCGAGTATTGGACTGCAGCTAAGCCCCCGAGTGGGAGGTTTGCTCTTCACTCGGTAGGCTTTTCTGAAACTTAGGCGAGTACTGGACTGTAGCTAAGCCCCTGAGTGGGAGGTTTGCTCTCCACTCGGTAGGATTTTAAACACTTTGTGGAGTATAGGACTGCAGCTAAGCCCCCGAGTGGGAGGTTTGCTCTCCACTCAGTAGGATTTACTGAAACTTAGGCGAGTATGGACTGCAGCTAAGCCCCCGAGTGGGAGGTTTGCTCTCCACTCGGTAGGATTTTAAACACTTAGGCGAGTACTGGACTGCAGCTAAGCCCCCGAGTGGGAGGTTTGCTCTCCACTCGGTAGGATTTTCTGAAACTTAGGCGAGTACTGGACTGCAGCTAAGCCCCCGAGTGGGAGGATTGCTCTCCACTCGGTAGGATTTTCTGAAACTTAGGCGAGTATTGGACTGCAGCTAAGCCCCCGAGTGGGAGGTTTGCTCTTCACTCGGTAGGATTTTCTGAAACTTAGGCGAGTACTGGACTGCAGCTAAGCCCCCGAGTGGGAGGTTTGCTCTCCACTCGGTAGGATTTTATGAAACTTAGGCGAGTACTCGACTGCAGCTAAGCCCCCGAGTGGGAGGTTTTCTCTCCACTCGGTAGGATTTTAAACACTTAGGCGAGTACAGGACTGCAGCTAAGCCCCTGAGTGGGAGGTTTGCTCTCCACTCGGTAGGATTTTAAACACTTAGGCGAGTAAAGGACTGCAGCTAAGCCCCCGAGTGGGAGGTTTGCTCTCCACTCGGTAGGATTTTCTTTAACTTAGGCGAGTACTGGACTGCAGCTAAGTCCCTGAGTGGGAGGTTTGCTCTCCACTCGGTACGATTTTCTGAAACTTAGGCGAGTACTGGACTGCAGCTAAGCCCCCGAGTGGGAGGATTCCTCTCCACTCGGTAGGATTTTCTGAAACTTAGGCGAGTACTGGACTGCAGGTAAGCCCCCGAGTGGGAGGTTTGCTCTTCACTCGGTAGGATTTTCTAACACTTAGGCGAGTACTAGACTGCAGCTAAGCCCCCGAGTGGGAGGTTTGCTCTCCACTCGGTAGGATTTTCTGAAACTTAGGCGAGTACAGGACTGCAGCTAAGCCCCCGAGTGGGAGGTTTGCTATCCACTCGGTAGGATTTTAAACACTTTGTGGAGTATAGGACTGCAGCTAAGCCCCCGAGTGGGAGGTTTGCTCTCCACTCAGTAGGATTTACTGAAACTTAGGCGAGTATGGACTGCAGCGAAGCCCCCGAGTGGGAGGTTTGCTCTCCACTCGGTAGGATTTTCTGAAACTTAGGCGAGTAATGGACTGCAGCTAAGCCCCCGAGTGGGAGGATTGCTCTCCACTCGGTAGGATTTTCCGAAACTTAGGCGAGTATTGCACTGCAGCTAAGCCCCCGAGTGGGAGGTTTGCTCTTCACTCGGTAGGATGTTCTGAAACTTAGGCGAGTACTAGACTGCAGCTAAGCCCCCGAGTGGGAGGATTGCTCTCCAGTTTGTAGGATTTTTTGAAACTTAGGCGAGTATTCGACTGCAGCTAAGCCCCCGAGTGGGAGGTTTGCTCTTCACTCGGTAGGATTTTCTGAAACTTAGGCGAGTACTGGACTGCAGCTAAGCCCCCGAGTGGAAGGATTGCTCTCCACTCGGTAGGATTTTCTGAAACTTAGGCGAGTATTGGACTGCAGCTAAGCCCCCGAGTCGGAGGTTTGCTCTTCACCCGGTAGGTCTTTCTGAAACTTAGGCGAGTACTGGACTGCAGCTAAGCCCCCGAGTGGGAGGTTTGCTCTCCACTCGGTAGGATTTTATGAAACTTAGGCGAGTACTCGACTGCAGCTAAGCCCCCGAGTGGGAGGTTTTCTCTCGACTCGGTAGGATTTTAAACACTTAGGCGAGTACAGGACTGCAGCTAAGCCCCTGAGTGGGAGGTTTGCTCTCCACTCGGTAGGATTTTAAACACTTAGGCGAGTACAGGACTGCAGCTAAGCCCCCGAGTGGGAGGTTTGCTCTCCACTCGGTAGGATTTTCTTTAACTTAGGCGAGTACTGGACTGCAGCTAAGTCCCTGTGTGGGAGGTTTGCTCTCCACTCGGTACGATTTTCTGAAACTTAGGCGAGTACTGGACTGCAGCTAAGCCCCTGAGTGGGAGGATTCCTCTCCACTCGGTAGGATTTTCTGAAACTTAGGCGAGTACTGGACTGCAGGTAAGCCCCCGAGTGGGAGGTTTGCTCTTCACTCGGTAGGATTTTCTAACACTTAGGCGAGTACTAGACTGCAGCTAAGCCCCCGAGTGGGAGGTTTGCTCTCCACTCGGTAGGATTTTCTGAAACTTAGGCGAGTACAGGACTGCAGCTAAGCCCCCGAGTGGGAGGTTTGCTCTCCACTCGGTAGGATTTTAAACACTTTGTGGAGTATAGGACTGCAGCTAAGCCCCCGAGTGGGAGGTTTGCTCTCCACTCAGTAGGATTTACTGAAACTTAGGCGAGTATGGACTGCAGCGAAGCCCCCGAGTGGGAGGTTTGCTCTCCACTCGGTAGGATTTTCTGAAACTTAGGCGAGTACTTGACTGCAGCTAAGCCCCCGAGTGGGAGGATTGCTCTCCACTCGGTAGGATTTTCTGAAACTTAGGCGAGTATTGCACTGCAGCTAAGCCCCCGAGTGGGAGGTTTGCTCTCCACTCGGTAGGATGTTCTGAAACTTAGGCGAGTACTAGACTGCAGCTAAGCCCCCGAGTGGGAGGATTGCTCTCCAGTTTGTAGGATTTTTTGAAACTTAGGCGAGTATTCTACTGCAGCTAAGCCCCCGAGTGGGAGGTTTGCTCTTCACTCGGTAGGATTTTCTGAAACTTAGGCGAGTACTGGACTGTAGCTAAGCCCCTGAGTGGGAGGTTTGCTCTCCACTCGGTAGGATTTTATGAAACTTAGGCGAGTACTGGACTGCAGCTAAGCCCCCGAGTGGGAGGTTTTCTCTCCACTCGGTAGGATTTTAAACACTTAGGCGAGTACAGGACTGCAGCTAAGCCCCTGAGTGGGAGGTTTGCTCTCCACTTGGTAGGATTTTCTGAAACTTAGGCGAGTACTGGACTGCGGCTAAGTCCACGAGTGGGAGGTTTGCTCTCCACTCGGTACGATTTTCTGAAACTTAGGCGAGTACTGGACTGCAGCTAAGCCCCCGAGTGGGAGGATTCCTCTCCACTCGGTAGGATTTTCTGAAACTTAGGTGAGTACTGGACTGCAGCTAAGCCCCCGAGTGGGAGGTTTGCTCTTCACTCGGTAGGATTTTCTGAAACTTAAGCGAGTACTAGACTGCAGCTAAGCCCCCGAGTGGGAGGTTTGCTCTCCACTTGGTAGGATTTTCTGAAACTTGGGCGAGTACAGGACTGCAGCTAAGCCCCCGAGTGGGAGGTTTGCTCTCCTCTCGGTAGGATTTTAAACACTTTGTGGAGTATAGGACTGCGGCTAAGCCCCCGAGTGGGAGGTTTGCTCTTCATTCGGTAGGATTTTCTGAAACTTAGGCGAGTACTGGACTGCAGCTAAGCCCCTAGGTGGGAGGTTTGCTCTCCACTCGGTAGGATTTTCTGAAACTTAGGCGAGTACAGGACTGCAGCTAAGCCCCCGAGTGGGAGGTTTGCTCTCCACTCGGTAGGATTTTAAACACTTTGTGGAGTATAGGACTGCAGCTAAGCCCCCGAGTGGGAGGTTTGCTCTCCACTCAGTAGGATTTACTGAAACTTAGGCGAGTATGGACTGCAGCTAAGCCCCCGAGTGGGAGGTTTCCTCTCCACTCGGTAGGATTTGAAACACTTAGGCGAGTACTGGACTGCAGCTAAGCCCCCGAGTGGCAGGTTTGCTCTCCACTCGGTAGGATTTTCTGAAACTTAGGCGAGTACTAGACTGCAGCTAAGCCCCCGAGTGGGAGGATTGCTCTCCACTCGGTAGGATTTTCTGAAACTTAGGCGAGTATTGGACTGCAGCTAAGCCCCCGAGTGGGAGGTTTGCTCTTCACTCGGTAGGATTTTCTGAAACTTAGGCGAGTACTAGACTGCAGCTAAGCCCCCGAGTGGGAGGATTGCTCTCCACTTTGTAGGATTTTCTGAAACTTAGGCGTGTATTCGACTGCAGCTAAGCCCCCGAGTGGGAGGTTTGCTCTTCACTCGGTAGGATTTTCTGAAACTTAGGCGAGTACTGGACTGTAGCTAAGCCCCTGAGTGGGAGGTTTGCTCTCCACTCGGTAGGATTTTATGAAACTTAGGCGAGTACTGGACTGCAGCTAAGCCCCCGAGTGGGAGGTTTTCTCTCCACTCGGTAGGATTTAAAACACTTAGGCGAGTACAGGACTGCAGCTAAGCCCCCGAGTGGGAGGTTTGCTCTCCACTCGGTATGATTTTCTGAAACTTAGGCGAGTACTGGACTGCAGCTAAGCCCCCGAGTGGGAGGATTCCTCTCCACTCGGTAGGATTTTCTGAAACTTAGGCGAGTACTGGACTGCAGCTAAGCCCCCGAGTGGGAGGTTTGCTCTTCACTCGGTAGGATTTTCTGAAACTTAAGCGAGTACTATACTGTAGCTAAGCCCCCGAGTGGGAGGTTTGCTCTCCACTTGGTAGGATTTTCTGAAACTTGGGCGAGTACAGGACTGCAGCTAAGCCCCCGAGTGGGAGGTTTGCTCTCCTCTCGGTAGGATTTTAAACACTTTGTGGAGTATAGGACTGCAGCTATGCCCCCGAGTGGGAGGTTTGCTCTTCACTCGGTAGGATTTTCTGAAACTTAGGCGAGTACTGGACTGCAGCTAAGCCCCTGGGTGGGAGGTTTGCTCTCCATTCGGTAGGATTTTCTGAAACTTAGGCGAGTACAGGACTGCAGCTAAGCCCCCGAGTGGGAGGTTTGCTCTCCACTCGGTAGGATTTTAAACACTTTGTGGAGTATAGGACTGCAGCTAGGCCCCCGAGTGGGAGGTTTGCTCTCCACTCAGTAGGATTTACTGAAACTTAGGCGAGTATGGACTGCAGCTAAGCCCCCGAGTGGGAGGTTTGCTCTCCACTCGGTAGGATTTGAAACACTTAGGCGAGTACTGGACTGCAGCTAAGCCCCCGAGTGGGAGGTTTGCTCTCCACTCGGTAGGATTTTCTGAAACTTAGGCGAGTACTAGACTGCAGCTAAGCCCCCGAGTGGGAGGATTGCTCTCCACTCGGTAGGATTTTCTGAAACTTAGGCGAGTATTGGACTGCAGCTAAGCCCCCGAGTGGGAGGTTTGCTCTTCACTCGGTAGGATTTTCTGAAACTTAGGCGAGTACTAGACTGCAGCTAAGCACCCGAGTGGGAGGATTGCTCTCCACTTTGTAGGATTTTCTGAAACTTAGGCGAGTATTCGACTGCAGCTAAGCCCCCGAGTGGGAGGTTTGCTCTTCACTCGGTAGGATTTTATGAAACTTAGGCGAGTACTGGACTGTAGCTAAGCCCCTGAGTGGGAGGTTTGCTCTCCACTCGGTAGGATTTTATGAAACTTAGGCGAGTACTGGACTGCAGCTAAGCCCCCGAGTGGGAGGTTTTCTCTCCACTCGGTAGGATTTTAAACACTTAGGCGAGTACAGGACTGCAGCTAAGCCCCTGAGTGGGAGGTTTGCTCTCCACTCGGTAGGATTTTCTGAAACTTAGGCGAGTACTGGACTGCAGCTAAGTCCTCGAGTGGGAGGTTTGCTCTCCACTCGGTACGATTTTCTGAAACTTAGGCGAGTACTGGACTGCAGCTAAGCCCCCGAGTGGGAGTATTCCTCTCCACTCGGTAGGATTTTCTGAAACTTAGGCGAGTACTGCACTGCAGCTAAGCCCCCGAGTGGGAGGTTTGCTCTTCACTCCGTAGGATTTTCTGAAACTTAAGCGAGTACTAGACTGCAGCTAAGCCCCCGAGTGGGAGGTTTGCTCTCCACTTGGTTGGATTTTCTGAAACTTGGGCGAGTACAGGACTGCAGCTAAGCCCCCGAGTGGGAGGTTTGCTCTCCTCTCGCTAGGATTTTAAACACTTTGGGGAGTATAGGACTGCAGCTAAGCCCCCGAGTGGGAGGTTTGCTCTTCACTCGGTAGGATTTTCTGAAACTTAGGCGAGTACTGGACTGCAGCAAAGCCCCTGGGTGGGAGGTTTGCTCTCCAATCGGTTTGATTTTATGAAACTTAGGTGAGTACTGGACTGCAGCTAAGCCCCCGAGTGGGAGGTTTGCTCTCCACTCGGTAGGATTTTAAACACTTAGGCGAGTACTGGACTGTAGCTAAGCCCCCGAGTGGGAGGTTTGCTCTCCACTCGGTAGGATTTTCTGAAACTTAGGCGAGTACTGGACTGCAGCTAAGCCCCCAAGTGGGAGGATTGCTCTCCACTCGGTAGGATTTTCTGAAACTTAGGCGAGTGTTGGACTGCAGCTAAGCCCCAGAGTGGGAGGTTTGCTCTTCACTCAGTAGGATTTTCTGAAACTTAGGCGAGTACTAGACTGTAGCTAAGCCCCCGAGTGGGAGGATTGCTCTCCACTTTGTAGGATTTTCTGAAACTTAGGCGAGTATTGGACTGCAGCTAAGCCCCCGAGTGGGAGGTTTGCTCTTCACTCGGTAGGATTTTCTGAAACTTAGGCGAGTACTAGACTGCAGCTAAGCCCCCGAGTGGGAGGATTGCTCTCCACTTTGTAGGATTTTCTGAAACTTAGGCGAGTATTCGACTGCAGCTAAGCCCCCGAGTGGGAGGTTTGCTCTTCACTCGGTAGGATTTTCTGAAACTTAGGCGAGTACTGGACTGTAGCTAAGCCCCTGAGTGGGAGGTTTGCTCTCCACTCGGTAGGATTTTATGAAACTTAGGCGAGTACTGGACTGCAGCTAAGCCCCCGAGTGGGAGGTTTTCTCTCCACTCGGTAGGATTTAAAACACTTAGGCGAGTACAGGACTGCAGCTAAGCCCCCGAGTGGGAGGTTTGCTCTCCACTCGGTATGATTTTCTGAAACTTAGGCGAGTACTGGACTGCAGCTAAGCCCCCGAGTGGGAGGATTCCTCTCCACTCGGTAGGATTTTCTGAAACTTAGGCGAGTACTGGACTGCAGCTAAGCCCCCGAGTGGGAGGTTTGCTCTTCACTCGGTAGGATTTTCTGAAACTTAAGCGAGTACTATACTGTAGCTAAGCTCCCGAGTGGGAGGTTTGCTCTCCACTTGGTAGGATTTTCTGAAACTTGGGCGAGTACAGGACTGCAGCTAAGCCCCCGAGTGGGAGGTTTGCTCTCCTCTCGGTAGGATTTTAAACACTTTGTGGAGTATAGGACTGCAGCTATGCCCCCGAGTGGGAGGTTTGCTCTTCACTCGGTAGGATTTTCTGAAACTTAGGCGAGTACTGGACTGCAGCTAAGCCCCTGGGTGGGAGGTTTGCTCTCCATTCGGTAGGATTTTCTGAAACTTAGGCGAGTACAGGACTGCAGCTAAGCCCCCGAGTGGGAGGTTTGCTCTCCACTCGGTAGGATTTTAAACACTTTGTGGAGTATAGGACTGCAGCTAGGCCCCCGAGTGGGAGGTTTGCTCTCCACTCAGTAGGATTTACTGAAACTTAGGCGAGTATGGACTGCAGCTAAGCCCCCGAGTGGGAGGTTTGCTCTCCACTCGGTAGGATTTGAAACACTTAGGCGAGTACTGGACTGCAGCTAAGCCCCCGAGTGGGAGGTTTGCTCTCCACTCGGTAGGATTTTCTGAAACTTAGGCGAGTACTAGACTGCAGCTAAGCCCCCGAGTGGGAGGATTGCTCTCCACTCGGTAGGATTTTCTGAAACTTAGGCGAGTATTGGACTGCAGCTAAGCCCCCGAGTGGGAGGTTTGCTCTTCACTCGGTAGGATTTTCTGAAACTTAGGCGAGTACTAGACTGCAGCTAAGCACCCGAGTGGGAGGATTGCTCTCCACTTTGTAGGATTTTCTGAAACTTAGGCGAGTATTCGACTGCAGCTAAGCCCCCGAGTGGGAGGTTTGCTCTTCACTCGGTAGGATTTTATGAAACTTAGGCGAGTACTGGACTGTAGCTAAGCCCCTGAGTGGGAGGTTTGCTCTCCACTCGGTAGGATTTTATGAAACTTAGGCGAGTACTGGACTGCAGCTAAGCCCCCGAGTGGGAGGTTTTCTCTCCACTCGGTAGGATTTTAAACACTTAGGCGAGTACAGGACTGCAGCTAAGCCCCTGAGTGGGAGGTTTGCTCTCCACTCGGTAGGATTTTCTGAAACTTAGGCGAGTACTGGACTGCAGCTAAGTCCTCGAGTGGGAGGTTTGCTCTCCACTCGGTACGATTTTCTGAAACTTAGGCGAGTACTGGACTGCAGCTAAGCCCCCGAGTGGGAGTATTCCTCTCCACTCGGTAGGATTTTCTGAAATTTAGGCGAGTACTGCACTGCAGCTAAGCCCCCGAGTGGGAGGTTTGCTCTTCACTCCGTAGGATTTTCTGAAACTTAAGCGAGTACTAGACTGCAGCTAAGCCCCCGAGTGGGAGGTTTGCTCTCCACTTGGTAGGATTTTCTGAAACTTGGGCGAGTACAGGACTGCAGCTAAGCCCCCGAGTGGGAGGTTTGCTCTCCTCTCGCTAGGATTTTAAACACTTTGTGGAGTATAGGACTGCAGCTAAGCCCCCGAGTGGGAGGTTTGCTCTTCACTCGGTAGGATTTTCTGAAACTTAGGCGAGTACTGGACTGCAGCAAAGCCCCTGGGTGGGAGGTTTGCTCTCCACTCGGTTTGATTTTATGAAACTTAGGTGAGTACTGGACTGCAGCTAAGCCCCCGAGTGGGAGGTTTGCTCTCCACTCGGTAGGATTTTAAACACTTAGGCGAGTACTGGACTGTAGCTAAGCCCCCGAGTGGGAGGTTTGCTCTCCACTCGGTAGGATTTTCTGAAACTTAGGCGAGTACTGGACTGCAGCTAAGCCCCCGAGTGGGAGGATTGCTCTCCACTCGGTAGGATTTTCTGAAACTTAGGCGAGTGTTGGACTGCAGCTAAGCCCCAGAGTGGGAGGTTTGCTCTTCACTCAGTAGGATTTTCTGAAACTTAGGCGAGTACTAGACTGTAGCTAAGCCCCCGAGTGGGAGGATTGCTCTCCACTTTGTAGGATTTTCTGAAACTTAGGCGAGTATTGGACTGCAGCTAAGCCCCCGAGTGGGAGGTTTGCTCTTCACTCGGTAGGATTTTCTGAAACTTAGGCGAGTGCTGGACTGTAGCTAAGCCCCTGAGTGGGAGGTTTGCTCTCCACTCGGTAGGATTTTTTGAAACTTAGGCGAGTACTGGACTGCAGCTAAGCCCCCGAGTGGGAGGTTTTCTCTCTACTCGGTAGGATTTTAAACTCTTAGGCGAGTACAGGACTGCAGCTAAGCCCCCGAGTGGGAGGTTTGCTCTCCTCTCGGTAGGATTTTAAACACTTTGTGGAGTATAGGACTGCAGCTAAGCCCCCGAGTGGGAGGTTTGCTCTTCACTCGGTAGGATTTTCTGAAACTTAGGCGAGTACTGGACTGCAGCTAAGCCCCTGGGTGGGAGGTTTGCTCTCCATTCGGTAGGATTTTCTGAAACTTAGGCGAGTACAGGACTGCAGCTAAGCCCCCGAGTGGGAGGTTTGCTCTCCACTCGGTAGGATTTTAAACACTTTGTGGAGTATAGGACTGCAGCTAGACCCCCGAGTGGGAGGTTTGCTCTCCACTCAGTAGGATTTACTGAAACTTAGGCGAGTATGGACTGCAGCTAAGCCCCCGAGTGGGAGGTTTGCTTTCCACTCGGTAGGATTTGAAACACTTAGGCGAGTACTGGACTGCAGCTAAGCCCCCGAGTGGGAGGTTTGCTCTCCACTCGGTAGGATTTTCTGAAACTTAGGCGAGTACTAGACTGCAGCTAAGCCCCCGAGTGGGAGGATTGCTCTCCACTCGGTAGGATTTTCTGAAACTTAGGCGAGTATTGGACTGCAGCTAAGCCCCCGAGTGGGAGGTTTGCTCTTCACTCGGTAGGATTTTCTGAAACTTAGGCGAGTACTAGACTGCAGCTAAGCACCCGAGTGGGAGGATTGCTCTCCACTTTGTAGGATTTTCTGAAACTTAGGCGAGTATTCGACTGCAGCTAAGCCCCCGAGTGGGAGGTTTGCTCTTCACTCGGTAGGATTTTCTGAAACTTAGGCGAGTACTGGACTGTAGCTAAGCCCCTGAGTGGGAGGTTTGCTCTCCACTCGGTAGGATTTTATGAAACTTAGGCGAGTACTGGACTGCAGCTAAGCCCCCGAGTGGGAGGTTTTCTCTCCACTCGGTAGGATTTTAAACACTTAGGCGAGTACAGGACTGCAGCTAAGCCCCTGAGTGGGAGGTTTGCTCTCCACTCGGTAGGATTTTTTGAAACTTAAGCGAGTACTGGACTACAGCTAAGTCCTCGAGTGGGAGGTTTGCTCTCCACTCGGTACGATTTTCTGAAACTTAGGCGAGTACTGGACTGCAGCTAAGCCCCCGAGTGGGAGTATTCCTCTCCACTCGGTAGGATTTTCTGAAACTTAGGCGAGTACTGCACTGCAGCTAAGCCCCCGAGTGGGAGGTTTGCTCTTCACTCCGTAGGATTTTCTGAAACTTAAGCGAGTACTAGACTGCAGCTAAGCCCCCGAGTGGGAGGTTTGCTCTCCACTTGGTAGGATTTTCTGAAACTTGGGCGAGTACAGGACTGCAGCTAAGCCCCCGAGTGGGAGGTTTGCTCTCCTCTCGCTAGGATTTTAAACACTTTGTGGAGTATAGGACTGCAGCTAAGCCCCCGAGTGGGAGGTTTGCTCTTCACTCGGTAGGATTTTCTGAAACTTAGGCGAGTACTGGACTGTAGCTAAGCCCCTGAGTGGGAGGTTTGCTCTCCACTCGGTAGGATTTTTTGAAACTTAGGCGAGTACTGGACTGCAGCTAAGCCCCCGAGTGGGAGGTTTTCTCTCCACTCGGTAGGATTTTAAACACTTAGGCGAGTACAGGACTGCAGCTAAGCCCCTGAGTGGGAGGTTTGCTCTCCACTCCGTAGGATTTTCTGAAACTTAAGCGAGTACTGGACTACAGCTAAGTCCTCGAGTGGGAGGTTTGCTCTCCACTCGGTACGATTTTCTGAAACTTAGGCGAGTACTGGACTGCAGCTAAGCCCCCGAGTGGGAGTATTCCTCTCCACTCGGTAGGATTTTCTGAAACTTAGGCGAGTACTGCACTGCAGCTAAGCCCCCGAGTGGGAGGTTTGCTCTTCACTCCGTAGGATTTTCTGAAACTTAAGCGAGTACTAGACTGCAGCTAAGCCCCCGAGTGGGAGGTTTGCTCTCCACTTGGTAGGATTTTCTGAAACTTGGGCGAGTACAGGACTGCAGCTAAGCCCCCGAGTGGGAGGTTTGCTCTCCTCTCGCTAGGATTTTAAACACTTTGTGGAGTATAGGACTGCAGCTAAGCCCCCGAGTGGGAGGTTTGCTCTTCACTCGGTAGGATTTTCTGAAACTTAGGCGAGTACTGGACTGTAGCTAAGCCCCTGAGTGGGAGGTTTGCTCTCCACTCGGTAGGATTTTTTGAAACTTAGGCGAGTACTGGACTGCAGCTAAGCCCCCGAGTGGGAGGTTTTCTCTCTACTCGGTAGGATTTTAAACACTTAGGCGAGTATAGGACTGTAGCTAAGCCCCCGAGTGGGAGGTTTGCTCTCCTCTCGGTAGGATTTTAAACACTTTGTGGAGTATAGGACTGCAGCTAAGCCCCCGAGTGGGAGGTTTGCTCTTCACTCGGTAGGATTTTCTGAAACTTAGGCGAGTACTGGACTGCAGCTAAGCCCCTGGGTGGGAGGTTTGCTCTCCATTCGGTAGGATTTTCTGAAACTTAGGCGAGTACAGGACTGCAGCTAAGCCCCCGAGTGGGAGGTTTGCTCTCCACTCGGTAGGATTTTAAACACTTTGTGGAGTATAGGACTGCAGCTAGACCCCCGAGTGGGAGGTTTGCTCTCCACTCAGTAGGATTTACTGAAACTTAGGCGAGTATGGACTGCAGCTAAGCCCCCGAGTGGGAGGTTTGCTCTCCACTCGGTAGGATTTGAAACACTTAGGCGAGTACTGGACTGCAGCTAAGCCCCCGAGTGGGAGGTTTGCTCTCCACTCGGTAGGATTTTCTGAAACTTAGGCGAGTACTAGACTGCAGCTAAGCCCCCGAGTGGGAGGATTGCTCTCCACTCGGTAGGATTTTCTGAAACTTAGGCGAGTATTGGACTGCAGCTAAGCCCCCGAGTGGGAGGTTTGCTCTTCACTCGGTAGGATTTTCTGAAACTTAGGCGAGTACTAGACTGCAGCTAAGCACCCGAGTGGGAGGATTGATCTCCACTTTGTAGGATTTTCTGAAACTTAGGCGAGTATTCGACTGCAGCTAAGCCCCCGAGTGGGAGGTTTGCTCTTCACTCGGTAGGATTTTCTGAAACTTAGGCGAGTACTGGACTGTAGCTAAGCCCCTGAGTGGGAGGTTTGCTCTCCACTCGGTAGGATTTTATGAAACTTAGGCGAGTACTGGACTGCAGCTAAGCCCCCGAGTGGGAGGTTTTCTCTCCACTCGGTAGGATTTTAAACACTTAGGCGAGTACAGGACTGCAGCTAAGCCCCTGAGTGGGAGGTTTGCTCTCCACTCGGTAGGATTTTCTGAAACTTAAGCGAGTACTGGACTACAGCTAAGTCCTCGAGTGGGAGGTTTGCTCTCCACTCGGTACGATTTTCTGAAACTTAGGCGAGTACTGGACTGCAGCTAAGCCCCCGAGTGGGAGTATTCCTCTCCACTCGGTAGGATTTTCTGAAACTTAGGCGAGTACTGCACTGCAGCTAAGCCCCCGAGTGGGAGGTTTGCTCTTCACTCCGTAGGATTTTCTGAAACTTAAGCGAGTACTAGACTGCAGCTAAGCCCCCGAGTGGGAGGTTTGCTCTCCACTTGGTAGGATTTTCTGAAACTTGGGCGAGTACAGGACTGCAGCTAAGCCCCCGAGTGGGAGGTTTGCTCTCCTCTCGCTAGGATTTTAAACACTTTGTGGAGTATAGGACTGCAGCTAAGCCCCCGAGTGGGAGGTTTGCTCTTCACTCGGTAGGATTTTCTGAAACTTAGGCGAGTACTGGACTGCAGCTAAGCCCCTGGGTGGGAGGTTTGCTCTCCACTCGGTAGGATTTTATGAAACTTAGGCGAGTACTGGACTGCAGCTAAGCCCCCGAGTGGGAGTATTCCTCTCCACTCGGTAGGATTTTCTGAAACTTAGGCGAGTACTGCACTGCAGCTAAGCCCCCGAGTGGGAGGTTTGCTCTTCACTCCGTAGGATTTTCTGAAACTTAAGCGAGTACTAGACTGCAGCTAAGCCCCCGAGTGGGAGGTTTGCTCTCCACTTGGTAGGATTTTCTGAAACTTGGGCGAGTACAGGACTGCAGCTAAGCCCCCGAGTGGGAGGTTTGCTCTCCTCTCGCTAGGATTTTAAACACTTTGTGGAGTATAGGACTGCAGCTAAGCCCCCGAGTGGGAGGTTTGCTCTTCACTCGGTAGGATTTTCTGAAACTTAGGCGAGTACTGGACTGTAGCTAAGCCCCTGAGTGGGAGGTTTGCTCTCCACTCGGTAGGATTTTTTGAAACTTAGGCGAGTACTGGACTGCAGCTAAGCCCCCGAGTGGGAGGTTTTCTCTCTACTCGGTAGGATTTTAAACACTTAGGCGAGTACAGGACTGTAGCTAAGCCCCCGAGTGGGAGGTTTGCTCTCCTCTCGGTAGGATTTTAAACACTTTGTGGAGTATAGGACTGCAGCTAAGCCCCCGAGTGGGAGGTTTGCTCTTCACTCGGTAGGATTTTCTGAAACTTAGGCGAGTACTGGACTGCAGCTAAGCCCCTGGGTGGGAGGTTTGCTCTCCATTCGGTAGGATTTTCTGAAACTTAGGCGAGTACAGGACTGCAGCTAAGCCCCCGAGTGGGAGGTTTGCTCTCCACTCGGTAGGATTTTAAACACTTTGTGGAGTATAGGACTGCAGCTAGACCCCCGAGTGGGAGGTTTGCTCTCCACTCAGTAGGATTTACTGAAACTTAGGCGAGTATGGACTGCAGCTAAGCCCCCGAGTGGGAGGTTTGCTCTCCACTCGGTAGGATTTGAAACACTTAGGCGAGTACTGGACTGCAGCTAAGCCCCCGAGTGGGAGGTTTGCTCTCCACTCGGTAGGATTTTCTGAAACTTAGGCGAGTACTAGACTGCAGCTAAGCCCCCGAGTGGGAGGATTGCTCTCCACTCGGTAGGATTTTCTGAAACTTAGGCGAGTATTGGACTGCAGCTAAGCCCCCGAGTGGGAGGTTTGCTCTTCACTCGGTAGGATTTTCTGAAACTTAGGCGAGTACTAGACTGCAGCTAAGCACCCGAGTGGGAGGATTGCTCTCCACTTTGTAGGATTTTCTGAAACTTAGGCGAGTATTCGACTGCAGCTAAGCCCCCGAGTGGGAGGTTTGCTCTTCACTCGGTAGGATTTTCTGAAACTTAGGCGAGTACTGGACTGTAGCTAAGCCCCTGAGTGGGAGGTTTGCTCTCCACTCGGTAGGATTTTATGAAACTTAGGCGAGTACTGGACTGCAGCTAAGCCCCCGAGTGGGAGGTTTTCTCTCCACTCGGTAGGATTTTAAACACTTAGGCGAGTACAGGACTGCAGCTAAGCCCCTGAGTGGGAGGTTTGCTCTCCACTCGGTAGGATTTTCTGAAACTTAAGCGAGTACTGGACTACAGCTAAGTCCTCGAGTGGGAGGTTTGCTCTCCACTCGGTACGATTTTCTGAAACTTAGGCGAGTACTGGACTGCAGCTAAGCCCCCGAGTGGGAGTATTCCTCTCCACTCGGTAGGATTTTCTGAAACTTAGGCGAGTACTGCACTGCAGCTAAGCCCCCGAGTGGGAGGTTTGCTCTTCACTCCGTAGGATTTTCTGAAACTTAAGCGAGTACTAGACTGCAGCTAAGCCCCCGAGTGGGAGGTTTGCTCTCCACTTGGTAGGATTTTCTGAAACTTGGGCGAGTACAGGACTGCAGCTAAGCCCCCGAGTGGGAGGTTTGCTCTCCTCTCGCTAGGATTTTAAACACTTTGTGGAGTATAGGACTGCAGCTAAGCCCCCGAGTGGGAGGTTTGCTCTTCACTCGGTAGGATTTTCTGAAACTTAGGCGAGTACTGGACTGCAGCTAAGCCCCTGGGTGGGAGGTTTGCTCTCCACTCGGTAGGATTTTATGAAACTTAGGCGAGTACTGGACTGCAGCTAAGCCCCCGAGTGGGAGTATTCCTCTCCACTCGGTAGGATTTTCTGAAACTTAGGCGAGTACTGCACTGCAGCTAAGCCCCCGAGTGGGAGGTTTGCTCTTCACTCCGTAGGATTTTCTGAAACTTAAGCGAGTACTAGACTGCAGCTAAGCCCCCGAGTGGGAGGTTTGCTCTCCACTTGGTAGGATTTTCTGAAACTTGGGCGAGTACAGGACTGCAGCTAAGCCCCCGAGTGGGAGGTTTGCTCTCCTCTCGCTAGGATTTTAAACACTTTGTGGAGTATAGGACTGCAGCTAAGCCCCCGAGTGGGAGGTTTGCTCTTCACTCGGTAGGATTTTCTGAAACTTAGGCGAGTACTGGACTGTAGCTAAGCCCCTGAGTGGGAGGTTTGCTCTCCACTCGGTAGGATTTTCTGAAACTTAAGCGAGTACTGGACTACAGCTAAGTCCTCGAGTGGGAGGTTTGCTCTCCACTCGGTACGATTTTCTGAAACTTAGGCGAGTACTGGACTGCAGCTAAGCCCCCGAGTGGGAGTATTCCTCTCCACTCGGTAGGATTTTCTGAAACTTAGGCGAGTACTGCACTGCAGCTAAGCCCCCGAGTGGGAGGTTTGCTCTTCACTCCGTAGGATTTTCTGAAACTTAAGCGAGTACTAGACTGCAGCTAAGCCCCCGAGTGGGAGGTTTGCTCTCCACTTGGTAGGATTTTCTGAAACTTGGGCGAGTACAGGACTGCAGCTAAGCCCCCGAGTGGGAGGTTTGCTCTCCTCTCGCTAGGATTTTAAACACTTTGTGGAGTATAGGACTGCAGCTAAGCCCCCGAGTGGGAGGTTTGCTCTTCACTCGGTAGGATTTTCTGAAACTTAGGCGAGTACTGGACTGTAGCTAAGCCCCTGAGTGGGAGGTTTGCTCTCCACTCGGTAGGATTTTTTGAAACTTAGGCGAGTACTGGACTGCAGCTAAGCCCCCGAGTGGGAGGTTTTCTCTCTACTCGGTAGGATTTTAAACACTTAGGCGAGTACAGGACTGTAGCTAAGCCCCCGAGTGGGAGGTTTGCTCTCCTCTCGGTAGGATTTTAAACACTTTGTGGAGTATAGGACTGCAGCTAAGCCCCCGAGTGGGAGGTTTGCTCTTCACTCGGTAGGATTTTCTGAAACTTAGGCGAGTACTGGACTGCAGCTAAGCCCCTGGGTGGGAGGTTTGCTCTCCATTCGGTAGGATTTTCTGAAACTTAGGCGAGTACAGGACTGCAGCTAAGCCCCCGAGTGGGAGGTTTGCTCTCCACTCGGTAGGATTTTAAACACTTTGTGGAGTATAGGACTGCAGCTAGACCCCCGAGTGGGAGGTTTGCTCTCCACTCAGTAGGATTTACTGAAACTTAGGCGAGTATGGACTGCAGCTAAGCCCCCGAGTGGGAGGTTTGCTCTCCACTCGGTAGGATTTGAAACACTTAGGCGAGTACTGGACTGCAGCTAAGCCCCCGAGTGGGAGGTTTGCTCTCCACTCGGTAGGATTTTCTGAAACTTAGGCGAGTACTAGACTGCAGCTAAGCCCCCGAGTGGGAGGATTGCTCTCCACTCGGTAGGATTTTCTGAAACTTAGGCGAGTATTGGACTGCAGCTAAGCCCCCGAGTGGGAGGTTTGCTCTTCACTCGGTAGGATTTTCTGAAACTTAGGCGAGTACTAGACTGCAGCTAAGCACCCGAGTGGGAGGATTGCTCTCCACTTTGTAGGATTTTCTGAAACTTAGGCGAGTATTCGACTGCAGCTAAGCCCCCGAGTGGGAGGTTTGCTCTTCACTCGGTAGGATTTTCTGAAACTTAGGCGAGTACTGGACTGTAGCTAAGCCCCTGAGTGGGAGGTTTGCTCTCCACTCGGTAGGATTTTATGAAACTTAGGCGAGTACTGGACTGCAGCTAAGCCCCCGAGTGGGAGGTTTTCTCTCCACTCGGTAGGATTTTAAACACTTAGGCGAGTACAGGACTGCAGCTAAGCCCCTGAGTGGGAGGTTTGCTCTCCACTCGGTAGGATTTTCTGAAACTTAAGCGAGTACTGGACTACAGCTAAGTCCTCGAGTGGGAGGTTTGCTCTCCACTCGGTACGATTTTCTGAAACTTAGGCGAGTACTGGACTGCAGCTAAGCCCCCGAGTGGGAGTATTCCTCTCCACTCGGTAGGATTTTCTGAAACTTAGGCGAGTACTGCACTGCAGCTAAGCCCCCGAGTGGGAGGTTTGCTCTTCACTCCGTAGGATTTTCTGAAACTTAAGCGAGTACTAGACTGCAGCTAAGCCCCCGAGTGGGAGGTTTGCTCTCCACTTGGTAGGATTTTCTGAAACTTGGGCGAGTACAGGACTGCAGCTAAGCCCCCGAGTGGGAGGTTTGCTCTCCTCTCGCTAGGATTTTAAACACTTTGTGGAGTATAGGACTGCAGCTAAGCCCCCGAGTGGGAGGTTTGCTCTTCACTCGGTAGGATTTTCTGAAACTTAGGCGAGTACTGGACTGCAGCTAAGCCCCTGGGTGGGAGGTTTGCTCTCCACTCGGTAGGATTTTATGAAACTTAGGCGAGTACTGGACTGCAGCTAAGCCCCCGAGTGGGAGGTTTTCTCTCCACTCGGTAGGATTTTAAACACTTAGGCGAGTACTGGACTGTAGCTAAGCCCCCGAGTGGGAGGTTTGCTCTCCACTCAGTAGGATTTTCTGAAACTTAGGCGAGTACTGGACTGCAGCTAAGCCCCCGAGTGGGAGGATTGCTCTCCACTCGGTAGGATTTTCTGAAACTTAGGCGAGTGTTGGACTGCAGCTAAGCCCCAGAGTGGGAGGTTTGCTCTTCACTCGGTAGGATTTTCTGAAACTTAGGCGAGTACTAGACTGTAGCTAAGCCCCCGAGTGGGAGGATTGCTCTCCACTTTGTAGGATTTTCTGAAACTTAGGCGAGTATTGGACTGCAGCTAAGCCCCCGAGTGGGAGGTTTGCTCTTCACTCGGTAGGATTTTCTGAAACTTAGGCGAGTACTGGACATTAGCTAAGCCCCTGAGTGGGAGGTTTGCTCTCCACTCGGTAGGATTTTATGAAACTTAGGCGAGTACTGGACTGCAGCTAAGCCCCCGAGTGGGAGGTTTTCTCTCCACTCGGTAGGATTTTAAACACTTAGGCGAGTACAGGACTGCAGCTAAGCCCCTGAGTGGGAGGTTTGCTCTCCACTCGGTAGGATTTTTTGAAACTTAGGCGAGTACTGGACTGCAGCTAAGTCCCCGAGTGGGAGGTTTGCTCTCCACTCGGTACGATTTTCTGAAACTTAGGCGAGTACTGGACTACAGCTAAGCCCCCGAGTGGGAGGATTCCTCTCCACTCGGTAGGATTTTCTGAAACTTAGGCGAGTACTGGACTGCAGCTAAGCCCCCGAGTGGGAGGTTTGCTCTCCACTCGGTAGGATTTTATGAAACTTAGGCGAGTACTGGACTGCAGCTAAGCCCCCGAGTGGGAGGATTGCCCTCCACTCGGTAGGATTTTAAACACTTAGGCGAGTACAGGACTGCAGCTAAGCCCCTGAGTGGGACGTTTGCTCTCCACTCGGTAGGATTTTTTGAAACTTAGGCGAGTACTGGACTGTAGCTAAGCCCCTGAGTGGGAGGTTTGCTCTCCACTCGGTAGGATTTTATGAAACTTAGGCGAGTACTGGACTGCAGCTAAGCCCCCGAGTGGGAGGTTTTCTCTCCACTCGGTAGGATTTTATACACTTAGGCGAGTACAGGACTGCAGCTAAGCCCCTGAGTGGGAGGTTTGCTCTCCACTCGGTAGGATTTTTTGAAACTTAGGCGAGTACTGGACTGCAGCTAAGTCCCCGAGTGGGAGGTTTGCTCTCCACTCGGTATGATTTTCTGAAACTTAGGCGAGTACTGGACTGCAGCTAAGCCCCCGAGTGGGAGGATTCCTCTCCACTTGGTAGGATTTTCTGAAACTTAGGCGAGTACTGGACTGCAGCTAAGCCCCCGAGTGGGAGGTTTGCTCTCCACTCGGTAGGATTTTATGAAACTTAGGCGAGTACTGCACTGCAGCTAAGCCCCCGAGTGGGAGGATTGCTCTCCACTCGGTAGGATTTTCTGAAACTTAGGCGAGTATTGGACTGCAGCTAAGCCCCCGAGTGGGAGGTTTGCTCTTCACTCGGTATGATTTTCTGAAACTTAGGCGAGTACTAGACTGCAGCTAAACCCCCGAGTGGGAGGATTGCTCTCCACTTTGTAGGATTTTCTGAAACTTAGGCGAGTATTCGACTGCAGCTAAGCCCCCGAGTGGGAGGTTTGCTCTTCACTCGGTAGGATTTTCTGAAATTTAGGCGAGTACTGGACTGTAGCTAAGCCCCTGAGTGGGAGTTTGCTCTCCACTCGATAGGATTTCATGAAACTTAGGCGAGTACTGGACTGCAGCTAAGCCCCCGAGTGGGAGGGTTTCTCTCCACTCGGTAGGATTTTAAACACTTAGGCGAGTACAGGACTGCAGCTAAGCCCCTGAGTGGGAGGTTTGCTCTCCACTCGGTAGGATTTTCTGAAACTTAGGCGAGTACTGGACTGCAGCTAAGTCCCCGAGTGGGAGGTTTGCTCTCCGCTCGGTACGATTTTCTGAAACTTAGGCGAGTACTGGACTGCAGCTAAGCCCCCGAGTGGGAGGATTCCTCTCCACTCGGTAGGATTTTCTGAAACTTAGGCGAGTACTGGACTGCAGCTAAGCCCCCGAGTGTGAGGTTTGCTCTTCACTCGGTAGGATTTTCTAAAACTTAAGCGAGTACTAGACTGCAGCTAAGCCCCCGAGTGGGAGGTTTGCTCTCCACTCTGTAGGATTTTAAACACTTTGTGGACTATAGGACTGCAGCTAAGCCCGCGAGTGGGAGGTTTGCTCTTCACTCGGTAGGATTTTCTGAAACTTAGGCGAGTACTGGACTGCAGCTAAGCCCCTGAGTGGGAGGTTTGCTCTCCACTCGGTAGGATTTTATGAAACTTAGGCGAGTACTGGACTGCAGCTAAGCCCCCGAGTAGGAGGTTTGCTCTCCACTCGGTAGGATTTTAAACACTTAGGCGAGTACTGGACTGCAGCTAAGCCCCCGAGTGGGAGGTTTGCTCTCCACTCGGTAGGATTTTCTGAAACTTAGGCGAGTACTGGACTGCAGCTAAGCCCCCGAGTGGGAGGATTGCTCTCCACTCGGTAGGATTTTCTGAAACTTAGGCGAGTGTTGGACTGCAGCTAAGCCCCCGAGTGGGAGGTTTGCTCTTCACTCGGTAGGATTTTCTGAAACTTAGGCGAGTACTAGACTGCAGCTAAGCCCCCGAGTGGGAGGATTGCTCTCCACTTTGTAGGATTTTCTGAAACTTAGGCGAGTATTGGACTGCAGCTAAGCCCCCGAGTGGGAGGTTTGCTCTTCACTCGGTAGGATTTTCTGAAACTTAGGCGAGTACTGGACTGTAGCTAAGCCCCTGAGTGGGAGGTTTGCTCTCCACTCGGTAGGATTTTAAGCACTTTTTGGAGTATAGGACTGCAGCTAAGCCCCCGAGTGGGAGGTTTGCTCTCCACTCAGTAGGATTTACTGAAACTTAGGCGAGTATGGGCTGCAGCTAAGCCCCCGAGTTGGAGGTTTGCTCTCCACTCGGTAGGATTTTAAACACTTAGGCGAGTACTGGACTGCAGCTAAGCCCCCGAGTGGGAGGTTTGCTCTCCACTCGGGAGGATTTTCGGAAACTTAGGCGAGTACTGGACTGCAGCTAAGCCCCCGAGTGGGAGGATTGCTCTCCACTCGGTAGGATTTTCTGAAACTTAGGCGAGTATTGGACTGCAGCTAAGCCCCCGAGTGGGAGGTTTGCTCTTCACTCGGTAGGATTTTCTGAAACTTAGGCGAGTACTGGACTGCAGCTAAGCCCCCGAGTGGGAGGTTTGCTCTCCACTCGGTAGGATTTTATGAAACTTAGGCGAGTACTCGACTGCAGCTAAGCCCCCGAGTGGGAGGTTTTCTCTCCACTCGGTAGGATTTTAAACACTTAGGCGAGTACAGGACTGCAGCTAAGCCCCTGAGTGGGAGGTTTGCTCTCCACTCGGTAGGATTTTAAACACTTAGGCGAGTACAGGACCGCAGCTAAGCCCCCGAGTGGGAGGTTTGCACTCCACTCGGTAGGATTTTCTTTAACTTAGGCGAGTACTGGACTGCAGCTAAGTCCCCGAGTGGGAGGTTTGCTCTCCACTCGGTACGATTTTCTGAAACTTAGGCGAGTACTGGACTGCAGCTAACCCCCGACTGGGAGGATTCCTCACCACTCGGTAGGATTTTCTGAAACTTAGGCGAGTACGGGACTGCAGGTAAGCCCCCGAGTGGGAGGTTTGCTCTTCACTCGTTAGGATTTTCTGAAACTTAAGCGAGTACTAGACTGTAGCTATGCCCCCGAGTGGGAGGTTTGCTCTCCACTCGGTAGGATTTTATGAAACTTAGGCGAGTACAGGACTGCAGCTAAGCCCCCGAGTGGGAGGTTTGCTCTCCACTCGGTAGGATTTTAAACACTTTGTAGAGTATAGGACTACAGCTAAGCCCCCGAGTGGGAGGTTTGCTCTCCACTCAGTAGGATTTACTGAAACTTAGGCGAGTATGGACTGCAGCTAAGCCCCCGAGTGGGAGGTTTGCTCTCCACTCGGTAGGATTTTAAACACTTAGGCGAGTACCGGACTGCAGCTAAGCCCCCGAGTGGGAGGTTTGCTCTCCACTCGGTAGGATTTTCTGAAACTTAGGCGAGTACTGGACTACAGCTAAGCCCCCGAGTGGGAGGATTGCTCTCCACTCGGTAGGATTTTCTGAAACTTATGCGAGTATTGGACTGCAGCTAAGCCCCCGAGTGGGAGGTTTGCTCTTCACTCGGTAGGATTTTCTGAAACTTAGGCGTGTACTAGACTGCAGCTAAGCCCCCGAGTGGGAGGATTGCTCTCCACTTTGTAGGATTTTCTGAAACTTAGGCGAGTATTGGACTGCAGCTAAGCCCCCGAGTGGGAGGTTTGCTCTTCACTCGGTAGGATTTTCTGAAACTTAGGCGAGTACTGGACTGTAGCTAAGCCCCTGAGTGGGAGGTTTGCTCTCCACTCGGTAGGATTTTAAGCACTTTTTGGAGTATAGGACTGCAGCTAAGCCCCCGAGTGGGAGGTTTGCTCTCCACTCAGTAGGATTTACTGAAACTTAGGCGAGTATGGGCTGCAGCTAAGCCCCCGAGGTGGAGGTTTGCTCTCCACTCGGTAGGATTTTAAACACTTAGGCGAGTACTGGACTGCAGCTAAGCCCCCGAGTGGGAGGTTTGCTCTCCACTCGGGAGGATTTTCGGAAACTTAGGCGAGTACTGGACTGCAGCTAAGCCCCCGAGTGGGAGGATTGCTCTCCACTCGGTAGGATTTTCTGAAACTTAGGCGAGTATTGGACTGCAGCTAAGCCCCCGAGTGGGAGGTTTGCTCTTCACTCGGTAGGATTTTCTGAAACTTAGGCGAGTACTGGACTGCAGCTAAGCCCCCGAGTGGGAGGTTTGCTCTCCACTCGGTAGCATTTTATGAAACTTAGGCGAGTACTCGACTGCAGCTAAGCCCCCGAGTGGGAGGTTTTCTCTCCACTCGGTAGGATTTTAAACACTTAGGCGAGTACAGGACTGCAGCTAAGCCCCTGAGTGGGAGGTTTGCTCTCCACTCGGTAGGATTTTAAACACTTAGGCGAGTACAGGACCGCAGCTAAGCCCCCGAGTGGGAGGTTTGCACTCCACTCGGTAGGATTTTCTTTAACTTAGGCGAGTACTGGACTGCAGCTAAGTCCCCGAGTGGGAGGTTTGCTCTCCACTCGGTACGATTTTCTGAAACTTAGGCGAGTACTGGACTGCAGCTAACCCCCGACTGGGAGGATTCCTCACCACTCGGTAGGATTTTCTGAAACTTAGGCGAGTACGGGACTGCAGGTAAGCCCCCGAGTGGGAGGTTTGCTCTTCACTCGTTAGGATTTTCTGAAACTTAAGCGAGTACTAGACTGTAGCTATGCCCCCGAGTGGGAGGTTTGCTCTCCACTCGGTAGGATTTTATGAAACTTAGGCGAGTACAGGACTGCAGCTAAGCCCCCGAGTGGGAGGTTTGCTCTCCACTCGGTAGGATTTTAAACACTTTGTAGAGTATAGGACTACAGCTAAGCCCCCGAGTGGGAGGTTTGCTCTCCACTCAGTAGGATTTACTGAAACTTAGGCGAGTATGGACTGCAGCTAAGCCCCCGAGTGGGAGGTTTGCTCTCCACTCGGTAGGATTTTAAACACTTAGGCGAGTACCGGACTGCAGCTAAGCCCCCGAGTGGGAGGTTTGCTCTCCACTCGGTAGGATTTTCTGAAACTTAGGCGAGTACTGGACTACAGCTAAGCCCCCGAGTGGGAGGATTGCTCTCCACTCGGTAGGATTTTCTGAAACTTATGCGAGTATTGGACTGCAGCTAAGCCCCCGAGTGGGAGGTTTGCTCTTCACTCGGTAGGATTTTCTGAAACTTAGGCGTGTACTAGACTGCAGCTAAGCCCCCGAGTGGGAGGATTGCTCTCCACTTTGTAGGATTTTCTGAAACTTAGGCGAGTATTGGACTGCAGCTAAGCCCCCGAGTGGGAGGTTTGCTCTTCACTCGGTAGGATTTTCTGAAACTTAGGCGAGTACTGGACTGTAGCTAAGCCCCTGAGTGGGAGGTTTGCTCTCCACTCGGTAGGATTTTAAGCACTTTGTGGAGTATAGGACTGCAGCTAAGCCCCCGAGTGGGAGGTTTGCTCTCCACTCAGTAGGATTTACTGAAACTTAGGCGAGTATGGACTGCAGCTAAGCCCCCGAGTGGGAGGTTTGCTCTCCACTCGGTAGGATTTTAAACACTTAGGCGAGTACCGGACTGCAGCTAAGCCCCCGAGTGGGATGTTTGCTCTCCACTCGGTAGGATTTTCTGAAACTTAGGCGAGTACTGGACTGCAGCTAAGCCCCCGAGTGGGAGGATTGCTCTCCACTCGGTAGGATTTTCTGAAACTTAGGCGAGTATTGGACTGCAGCTAAGCCCCCGAGTGGGAGGTTTGCTCTTCACTCGGTAGGATTTTCTGAAACTTAGGCGAGTACTAGACTGCAGCTAAGCCACCGAGTGGGAGGATTGCTCTCCACTTTGTAGGATTTTCTGAAACTTAGGCGAGTATTCGACTGCAGCTAAGCCCCCGAGTGGGAGGTTTGCTCTTCACTCGGTAGGATTTTCTGAAACTTAGGCGAGTACTGGACTGTAGCTAAGCCCCTGAGTGGGAGGTTTGCTCTCCACTCGGTAGGATTTTATGAAACTTAGGCGAGTACTGGACTGCAGCTAAGCCCCCGAGTGGGAGGTTTTCTCTCCACTCGGTAGGATTTTAAACACTTAGGCGAGTACAGGACTGCAGCTAAGCCCCCGAGTGGGAGGTTTGCTCTCCACTCGGTAGGATTTTCTGAAACTTAGGCGAGTACTGGACTGCAGCTAAGTCCCCGAGTGGGAGGTTTGCTCTCCACTCGGTACGATTTTCTGAAACTTAGGCGAGTATTGGACTGCAGCTAAGCCCCCGAGTGGGAGGATTCCTCTCCACTCGGTAGGATTTTCTGAAACTTAGGCGAGTACTGGACTGCAGGTAAGCCCCCGAGTGGGAGGTTTGCTCTTCACTCGGTAGGATTTTTGAAACTTAAGCGAGTACTAGACTGCAGCTAAGCCCCCGAGTGGGAGGTTTGCTCTCCACTCGGTAGGATTTTCTGAAACGTGGGCGAGTACAGGACTGCAGCTAAGCCCCCGAGTGGGAGGTTTGCTCTCCTCTCGGTAGGATTTTAAACACTTTGTGGAGTATAGGACTGCAGCTAAGCCCCCGAGTGGGAGGTTTGCTCTTCACTCGGTAGGATTTTCTGAAACTCAGGCGAGTACTGGACTGCAGCTAAGCCCCTGAGTGGGAGGTTTGCTCTCCACTCGGTAGGATTTTATGAAAGTTAGGCGAGTACTGGACTACAGCTAAGTCCCCGAGTGGGAGGTTTGCTCTCCACTCGGTACGATTTTCTGAAACTTAGGCGAGTACTGGACTGCAGCTAAGCCCCCGAGTGGGAGGTTTGCTCTCCACTCGGTAGGATTTTAAGCACTTTGTGGAGTATAGGGCTGCAGCTAAGCCCCCGAGTGGGAGGTTTGCTCTCCACTCAGTAGGATTTACTGAAACTTAGGCGAGTATGGGCTGCAGCTAAGCCCCCGAGTGGGAGGTTTGCTCTCCACTCGGTAGGATTTTAAACACTTAGGCGAGTACTGGACTGCAGCTAAGCCCCCGAGTGGGAGGTTTGCTCTCCACTCGATAGGATTTTCTGAAACTTAGGCGAGTACTGGACTGCAGCTAAGCCCCCGAGTGGGAGGATTTCTCTCCACTCGGTAGGATTTTCTGAAACTTAGGCGAGTATTGGACTGCAGCTAAGCCCCCGAGTGGGAGGTTTGCTCTTCACTCGGTAGGATTTTCTGAAACTTAGGCGAGTACTGGACTGCAGCTAAGCCCCCGAGTGGGAGGTTTGCTCTCCACTCGGTAGCATTTTATGAAACTTAGGCGAGTACTCGACTGCAGCTAAGCCCCCGAGTGGGAGGTTTTCTCTCCACTCGGTAGGATTTTAAACACTTAGGCGAGTACAGGACTGCAACTAAGCCCCTGAGTGGGAGGTTTGCTCTCCACTCGGTAGGATTTTAAACACTTAGGCGAGTACAGGACTGCAGCTAAGCCCCCGAGTGGGAGGTTTGCTCTCCACTCGGTAGGATTTTCTTTAACTTAGGCGAGTACTGGACTGCAGCTAAGTCCCCGAGTGGGAGGTTTGCTCTCCACTCGGTACGATTTTCTGAAACTTAGGCGAGTATTGGACTGCAGCTAATCCCCCGAGTGGGAGGATTCCTCTCCACTCGGTAGGATTTTCTGAAACTTAGGCGAGTACTGGACTGCAGGTAAGCCCCCGAGTGGGAGGTTTGCTCTTCACTCGGTAGGATTTTTGAAACTTAAGCGAGTACTAGACTGCAGCTAAGCCCCCGAGTGGGAGGTTTGCTCTCCACTCGGTAGGATTTTCTGAAACTTGGGCGAGTACAGGACTGCAGCTAAGCCCCCGAGTGGGAGGTTTGCTCTCCTCTCGGTAGGATTTTAAACACTTTGTGGAGTATAGGACTGCAGCTAAGCCCCCGAGTGGGAGGTTTGCTCTTCACTCGGTAGGATTTTCTGAAACTCAGGCGAGTACTGGACTGCAGCTAAGCCCCTGAGTGGGAGTTTTGCTCTCCACTCGGTAGGATTTTATGAAAGTTAGGCGAGTACTGGACTGCAGCTAAGTCCCCGAGTGGGAGGTTTGCTCTCCACTCGGTACGATTTTCTGAAACTTAGGCGAGTACTGGACTGCAGCTAAGCCCCCGAGTGGGAGGTTTGCTCTCCACTCGGTAGGATTTTAAGCACTTTGTGGAGTATAGGACTGCAGCTAAGCCCCCGAGTGGGAGGTTTGCTCTCCACTCAGTAGGATTTACTGAAACTTAGGCGAGTATGGGCTGCAGCTAAGCCCCCGAGTGGGAGGTTTGCTCTCCACTCGGTAGGATTTTAAACACTTAGGCGAGTACTGGACTGCAGCTAAGCCCCCGAGTGGGAGGTTTGCTCTCCACTCGATAGGATTTTCTGAAACTTAGGCGAGTACTGGACTGCAGCTAAGCCCCCGAGTGGGAGGATTGCTCTCCACTCGGTAGGATTTTCTGAAACTTAGGCGAATATTGGACTGCAGCTAAGCCCCCGAGGGGGAGGTTTGCTCTTCACTCGGTAGGATTTTCTGAAACTTAGGCGAGTACTGGACTGCAGCTAAGCCCCCGAGCGGGAGGTTTGCTCTCCACTCGGTAGCATTTTATGAAACTTAGGCGAGTACTCGACTGCAGCTAAGCCCCCGAGTGGGAGGTTTTCTCTCCACTCGGTAGGATTTTAAACACTTAGGCGAGTACAGGACTGCAACTAAGCCCCTGAGTGGGAGGTTTGCTCTCCACTCGGTAGGATTTTAAACACTTAGGCGAGTACAGGACTGCAGCTAAGCCCCCGAGTGGGAGGTTTGCTCTCCACTCGGTAGGATTTTCTTTAACTTAGGCGAGTACTGGACTGCAGCTAAGTCCCCGAGTGGGAGGTTTGCTCTCCACTCGGTACGATTTTCTGAAACTTAGGCTTGTACTGGACTGCAGCTAAGCCCCCGACTGGGAGGATTCCTCTCCACTCGGTAGGATTTTCTGAAACTTAGGCGAGTACTGGACTGCAGGTAAGCCCGCGAGTGGGAGGTTTGCTCTTCACTCGGTAGGATTTTCTGAAACTTAGGCGAGTACTAGACTGCAGCTATGCCCCCGAGTGGGAGGTTTGCTCTCCACTCGGTAGGATTTTCTGAAACTTAGGCGAGTACAGGACTGCAGCTAAGCCCCCGAGTGGGAGGTTTGCTCTCCACTCGGTAGGATTTTAAACACTTTGTAGAGTATAGGACTACAGCTAAGCCCCCGAGTGGGAGGTTTGCTCTCCACCTAGTAGGATTTACTGAAACTTAGGCGAGTATGGACTGCAGCTAAGCCCCCGAGTGGGAGGTTTGCTCTCCACTCGGTAGGATTTTAAACACTTAGGCGAGTACCGGACTGCAGCTAAGCCCCCGAGTGGGAGGTTTGCTCTCCACTCGGTAGGATTTTCTGAAACTTAGGCGAGTACTGGACTGCAGCTAAGCCCCCGAGTGGGAGGATTGCTCTCCACTCGGTAGGATTTTCTGAAACTTAGGCGAGTACTAGACTGCAGCTATGCCCCCGAGTGGGAGGTTTGCTCTCCACTCGGTAGGATTTTCTGAAACTTGGGCGAGTACAGGACTGCAGCTAAGCCCCCGAGTGGGAGGTTTGCTCTCCTCTCGGTAGGATTTTAAACACTTTGTGGAGTATAGGACTGCAGCTAAGCCCCCGAGTGGGAGGTTTGCTCTTCACTCGGTAGGATTTTCTGAAACTCAGGCGAGTACTGGACTGCAGCTAAGCCCCTGAGTGGGAGGTTTGCTCTCCACTCGGTAGGATTTTATGAAAGTTAGGCGAGTACTGGACTGCAGCTAAGTCCCCGAGTGGGAGGTTTGCTCTCCACTCGGTACGATTTTCTGAAACTTAGGCGAGTACTGGACTGCAGCTAAGCCCCCGAGTGGGAGGTTTGCTCTCCACTCGGTAGGATTTTAAGCACTTTGTGGAGTATAGGACTGCAGCTAAGCCCCCGAGTGGGAGGTTTGCTCTCCACTCAGTAGGATTTACTGAAACTTAGGCGAGTATGGGCTGCAGCTAAGCCCCCGAGTGGGAGGTTTGCTCTCCACTCGGTAGGATTTTAAACACTTAGGCGAGTACTGGACTGCAGCTAAGCCCCCGAGTGGGAGGTTTGCTCTCCACTCGATAGGATTTTCTGAAACTTAGGCGAGTACTCGACTGCAGCTAAGCCCCCGAGTGGGAGGTTTTCTCTCCACTCGGTAGGATTTTAAACACTTAGGCGAGTACAGGACTGCAACTAAGCCCCTGAGTGGGAGGTTTGCTCTCCACTCGGTAGGATTTTAAACACTTAGGCGAGTACAGCACTGCAGCTAAGCCCCCGAGTGGGAGGTTTGCTCTCCACTCGGTAGGATTTTCTTTAACTTAGGCGAGTACTGGACTGCAGCTAAGTCCCCGAGTGGGAGGTTTGCTCTCCACTCGGTACGATTTTCTGAAACTTAGGCTTGTACTGGACTGCAGCTAAGCCCCCGACTGGGAGGATTCCTCTCCACTCGGTAGGATTTTCTGAAACTTAGGCGAGTACTGGACTGCAGGTAAGCCCCCGAGTGGGAGGTTTGCTCTTCACTCGGTAGGATTTTCTGAAACTTAGGCGAGTACTAGACTGCAGCTATGCCCCCGAGTGGGAGGTTTGCTCTCCACTCGGTAGGATTTTCTGAAACTTAGGCGAGTACAGGACTGCAGCTAAGCCCCCGAGTGGGAGGTTTGCTCTCCACTCGGTAGGATTTTAAACACTTTGTAGAGTATAGGACTACAGCTAAGCCCCCGAGTGGGAGGTTTGCTCTCCACCTAGTAGGATTTACTGAAACTTAGGCGAGTATGGACTGCAGCTAAGCCCCCGAGTGGGAGGTTTGCTCTCCACTCGGTAGGATTTTAAACACTTAGGCGAGTACCGGACTGCAGCTAAGCCCCCGAGTGGGAGGTTTGCTCTCCACTCGGTAGGATTTTCTGAAACTTAGGCGAGTACTGGACTGCAGCTAAGCCCCCGAGTGGGAGGATTACTCTCCACTCGGTAGGATTTTCTGAAACTTAGGCGAGTATTGGACTGCAGCTAAGCCCCCGAGTGGGAGGTTTGCTCTTCACTCGGTAGGATTTTCTGAAACTTAGGCGAGTACTAGACTGCAGCTAAGCCACCGAGTGGGAGGATTGCTCTCCACTTTGTAGGATTTTCTGAAACTTAGGCGAGTATTCGACTGCAGCTAAGCCCCCGAGTGGGAGGTTTGCTCTTCACTCGGTAGGATTTTCTGAAACTTAGGCGAGTACTGGACTGTAGCTAAGCCCCTGAGTGGGAGGTTTTCTCTCCACTCGGTAGGATTTTATGAAACTTAGGCGAGTACTGGACTGCAGCTAAGCCCCCGAGTGGGAGGTTTTCTCTCCACTCGGTAGGATTTTAAACACTTAGGCGAGTACAGGACTGCAGCTAAGCCCCCGAGTGGGAGGTTTGCTCTCCACTCGGTAGGATTTTCTGAAACTTAGGCGAGTACTGGACTGCAGCTAAGTCCCCGAGTGGGAGGTTTGCTCTCCACTCGGTACGATTTTCTGAAACTTAGGCGAGTATTGGACTGCAGCTAAGCCCCCGAGTGGGAGGATTCCTCTCCACTCGGTAGGATTTTCTGAAACTTAGGCGAGTACTGGACTGCAGGTAAGCCCCCGAGTGGGAGGTTTGCTCTTCACTCGGTAGGATCTTTGAAACTTAAGCGAGTACTAGACTGCAGCTAAGCCCCCGAGTGGGAGGTTTGCTCTCCACTCGGTAGGATTTTCTGAAACTTGGGCGAGTACAGGACTGCAGCTAAGCCCCCGAGTGGGAGATTTGCTCTCCTCTCGGTAGGATTTTAAACACTTTGTGGAGTATAGGACTGCAGCTAAGCCCCCGAGTGGGAGGTTTGCTCTTCACTCGGTAGGATTTTCTGAAACTTAGGCGAGTACTGGACTGCAGCTAAGCCCCTGAGTGGGAGGTTTGCTCTCCACTCGGTAGGATTTTATGAAAGTTAGGCGAGTACTGGACTGCAGCTAAGTCCCCGAGTGGGAGGTTTGCTCTCCACTCGGTACGATTTTCTGAAACTTAGGCGAGTACTGGACTGCAGCTAAGCCCCTGAGTGGGAGGATTGCTCTCCACTCGGTAGGATTTTCTGAAACTTAGGCGAGTACTGGACTGTAGCTAAGCCCCCGAGTGGGAGGTTTGCTCTCCACTCGGTAGGATTTTATGAAACTTAGGCGAGTACTGGACTGCAGCTAAGCCCCCGAGTGGGAGGATTACTCTCCACTCGGTAGGATTTTCTGAAACTTAGGCGAGTATTGGACTGCAGCTAAGCCCCCGAGTGGGAGGTTTGCTCTTCACTCGGTATGATTTTCTGAAACTTAGGCGAGTACTAGACTGCAGCTAAGCCCCCGAGTGGGAGGATTTCTCTCCACTTTGTAGGATTTTCTGAAACTTAGGCGAGTATTCGACCGCAGCTAAGCCCCCGAGTAGGAGGTTTGCTCTTCACTCGGTAGGATTTTCTGAAACTTAGGCGAGTAGAGGACTGTAGCTAAGCCCCTGAGTGGGAGGTTTGCTCTCCACTCGGTAGGATTTTATGAAACTTAGGCAAGTACTGGACTGCAGCTAAGCCCCCGAGTGGGAGGTTTTCTCTCCACTCGGTAGGATTTTAAACACTTAGGCGAGTACAGGACTGCAGCTAAGCCCCTGAGTGGGAGGTTTGCTCTCCACTCGGTAGGATTTTCTGAAACTTAGGAGAGTACTGGACTGCAGCTAAGTCCCCGAGTGGGAGGTTTGCTCTCCACTCGGTACGATTTTCTGAAACTTAGGCGAGTACTGGACTGCAGCTAAGCCCCCGAGTGGGAGGATTCCTCTCCACTCGGTAGGATTTTCTGAAACTTAGGCGAGTACAGGACTGCAGCTAAGCCCCCGAGTGGGAGGTTTGCTCTCCACTCGGTAGGATTTTAAACACTTTGTGGAGTATAGGACTGCAGCAAAGCCCCCGAGTGGGAGGTTTGCTCTCCATTCGGTAGGATTTTCTGAAACTTAGGCGAGTACTGGACTGCAGCTAAGCCCCCGAGTGGGAGGATTGCTCTCCACTCGATAGGATTTTCTGAAACTTAGGCGAGTACTGGACTGCAGCTACGCCCCCGAGTGGGAGATTTGCTCTCCACTCGGTAGGATTTTCTGAAACTTAGGCGAGTACTGGACTGCAGCTAAGCCCCCGAGTGGGAGGATTGCTCTCCACTCGGTAGGATTTTCTTAAACTTAGGCGAGTATTGGACTGCAGCTAAGCCCCCGAGTGGGAGGTTTGCTCTTCACTCGGTAGGATTTTCTGAAACTTAGGCGAGTACTGGACTTCAGCTAAGCCCCTGAGTGGGAGGTTTGCTCTCCACTCGATAGGATTTTATGAAACTTAGGCGAGTACTCGACTGCAGCTAAGCCCCCGAGTGGGAGGTTTTCTCTCCACTCGTTAGGATTTTAAACACTTAGGCGAGTACAGGACTGCAGCTAAGCCCCTGAGTGGGAGGTTTGCTCTCCACTCAGTAGGATTTTCTTTAACTTAGGCGAGTACTGGACTGCAGCTAAGTCCCCGAGTGGGAGGTTTGCTCTCCACTCGGTACGATTTTCTGAAACTTAGGCGAGTACTGGACTGCAGCTAAGCCCCCGAGTGGGAGGATTCCTCTCCACTCGGTAGGATTTTCTGAAACTTAGGCGAGTACTGGACTGCAGGTAAGCCCCCGAGTGGGAGGTTTGCTCTTCACTCGGTAGGATTTTAAACACTTTGTGGAGTATAGGACTGCAGCTAAGCCCCCGAGTGCGAGGTTTGCTCTCCACTCGGTAGGATTTTCTGAAACTTAGGCGAGTACAGGACTGCAGCTAAGCCCCCGAGTGGGAGGTTTGCTCTCCACTCGGTAGGATTTTAAACACTTTGTGGAGTATAGGACTGCAGCTAAGCCCCCGAGTGGGAGGTTTGCTCTCCACTCAGTAGGATTTACTGAAACTTCGGCGAGTATGGACTGCAGCTAAGCCCCCGAGTGGGAGGTTTGCCCTCCACTCGGTAGGATTTTAAACACTTAGGCGAGTACAGGACTGCAGCTAAGCCCCCGAGTGGGAGGTTTGCTCTTCACTCGGTAGGATTTTCTGAAACTTAGGCGAGTACTAGACTGCAGCTAAGCCACCGAGTGGGAGGATTGCTCTCCACTTTGTAGGATTTTCTGAAACTTAGGCGAGTATTCGACTGCAGCTAAGCCCCCGAGTGGGAGGTTTGCTCTTCACTCGGTAGGATTTTCTGAAACTTAGGCGAGTACTGGACTGTAGCTAAGCCCCTGAGTGGGAGGTTTTCTCTCCACTCGGTAGGATTTTATGAAACTTAGGCGAGTACTGGACTGCAGCTAAGCCCCCGAGTGGGAGGTTTTCTCTCCACTCGGTAGGATTTTAAACACTTAGGCGAGTACAGGACTGCAGCTAAGCCCCCGAGTGGGAGGTTTGCTCTCCACTCGGTAGGATTTTCTGAAACTTAGGCGAGTACTGGACTGCAGCTAAGTCCCCGAGTGGGAGGTTTGCCCTCCACTCGGTACGATTTTCTGAAACTTAGGCGAGTATTGGACTGCAGCTAAGCCCCCGAGTGGGAGGATTCCTCTCCACTCGGTAGGATTTTCTGAAACTTAGGCGAGTACTGGACTGCAGGTAAGCCCCCGAGTGGGAGGTTTGCTCTTCACTCGTTTGGATCTTTGAAACTTAAGCGAGTACTAGACTGCAGCTAAGCCCCCGAGTGGGAGGTTTGCTCTCCACTCGGTAGGATTTTCTGAAACTTGGGCGAGTACAGGACTGCAGCTAAGCCCCCGAGTGGGAGATTTGCTCTCCTCTCGGTAGGATTTTAAACACTTTGTGGAGTATAGGACTGCAGCTAAGCCCCCGAGTGGGAGGTTTGCTCTTCACTCGGTAGGATTTTCTGAAACTTAGGCGAGTACTGGACTGCAGCTAAGCCCCTGAGTGGGAGGTTTGCTCTCCACTCGGTAGGATTTTATGAAAGTTAGGCGAGTACTGGACTGCAGCTAAGTCCCCGAGTGGGAGGTTTGCTCTCCACTCGGTACGATTTTCTGAAACTTAGGCGAGTACTGGACTGCAGCTAAGCCCCTGAGTGGGAGGATTGCTCTCCACTCGGTAGGATTTTCTGAAACTTAGGCGAGTACTGGACTGTAGCTAAGCCCCCGAGTGGGAGGTTTGCTCTCCACTCGGTAGGATTTTATGAAACTTAGGCGAGTACTGGACTGCAGCTAAGCCCCCGAGTGGGAGGATTCCTCTCCACTCGGTAGGATTTTCTGAAACTTAGGCGAGTATTGGACTGCAGCTAAGCCCCCGAGTGGGAGGTTTGCTCTTCACTCGGTATGATTTTCTGAAACTTAGGCGAGTACTAGACTGCAGCTAAGCCCCCGAGTGGGAGGATTGCTCTCCACTTTGTAGGATTTTCTGAAACTTAGGCGAGTATTCGAGCGCAGCTAAGCCCCCGAGTAGGAGGTTTGCTCTTCACTCGGTAGGATTTTCTGAAACTTAGGCGAGTAGAGGACTGTAGCTAAGCCCCTGAGTGGGAGGTTTGCTCTCCACTCGGTAGGATTTTATGAAACTTAGGCAAGTACTGGACTGCAGCTAAGCCCCCGAGTGGGAGGTTTTCTCTCCACTCGGTAGGATTTTAAACACTTAGGCGAGTACAGGACTGCAGCTAAGCCCCTGAGTGGGAGGTTTGCTCTCCACTCGGTAGGATTTTCTGAAACTTAGGCGAGTACTGGACTGCAGCTAAGTCCCCGAGTGGGAGGTTTGCTCTCCACTCGGTACGATTTTCTGAAACTTAGGCGAGTACTGGACTGCAGCTAAGGCCCCGAGTGGGAGGATTCCTCTCCACTCGGTAGGATTTTCTGAAACTTAGGCGAGTACAGGACTGCAGCTAAGCCCCCGAGTGGGAGGTTTGCTCTCCACTCGGTAGGATTTTAAACACTTTGTGGAGTATAGGACTGCAGCTAAGCCCCCGAGTGGGAGGTTTGCTCTCCATTCGGTAGGATTTTCTGAAACTTAGGCGAGTACTGGACTGCAGCTAAGCCCCCGAGTGGGAGGATTGCTCTCCACTCGATAGGATTTTCTGAAACTTAGGCGAGTACTGGACTGCAGCTAAGCCCCCGAGTGGGAGATTTGCTCTCCACTCGGTAGGATTTTCTGAAACTTAGGCGAGTACTGGACTGCAGCTAAGCCCCCGAGTGGGAGGATTGCTCTCCACTCGGTAGGATTTTCTTAAACTTAGGCGAGTATTGGACTGCAGCTAAGCCCCCGAGTGGGAGGTTTGCTCTTCACTCGGTAGGATTTTCTGAAACTTAGGCGAGTACTGGACTTCAGCTAAGCCCTTGAGTGGGAGGTTTGCTCTCCACTCGATAGGATTTTATGAAACTTAGGCGAGTACTCGACTGCAGCTAAGCCCCCGAGTGGGAGGTTTTCTCTCCACTCGTTAGGATTTTAAACACTTAGGCGAGTACAGGACTGCAGCTAAGCCCCTGAGTGGGAGGTTTGCTCTCCACTCAGTAGGATTTTCTTTAACTTAGGCGAGTACTGGACTGCAGCTAAGTCCCCGAGTGGGAGGTTTGCTCTCCACTCGGTACGATTTTCTGAAACTTAGGCGAGTACTGGACTGCAGCTAAGCCCCCGAGTGGGAGGATTCCTCTCCACTCGGTAGGATTTTCTGAAACTTAGGCGAGTACTGGACTGCAGGTAAGCCCCCGAGTGGGAGGTTTGCTCTTCACTCGGTAGGATTTTAAACACTTTGTGGAGTATAGGACTGCAGCTAAGCCCCCGAGTGCGAGGTTTGCTCTCCACTCGGTAGGATTTTCTGAAACTTAGGCGAGTACAGGACTGCAGCTAAGCCCCCGAGTGGGAGGTTTGCTCTCCACTCGGTAGGATTTTAAACACTTTGTGGAGTATAGGACTGCAGCTAAGCCCCCGAGTGGGAGGTTTGCTCTCCACTCAGTAGGATTTACTGAAACTTCGGCGAGTATGGACTGCAGCTAAGCCCCCGAGTGGGAGGTTTGCCCTCCACTCGGTAGGATTTTAAACACTTAGGCGAGTACAGGACTGCAGCTAAGCCCCCGAGTGGGAGGTTTGCTCTCGACTCGGTAGGATTTTGAACCCTTAGGCGAGTACTGGACTGCGGCTAAGACCCCGAGCGGGAGGTTTGCTCTCCACTCGGTAGGATTTTCTGAAACTTAGGCGAGTACTGGACTGCAGCTAAGCCCCCGAGTGGGAGGTTTTCTCTCCACTCGGTAGGATTTTCTGAAACTTAGGCGACTACTGCACTTCAGCTAAGCCCCTGAGTGGGAGGTTTGCTCTCCACTCAGTAGGATTTTATGAAACTTAGGCGAGTACTCGACTCCAGCTAAGCCCCCGAGTGGGAGGTTTTCTCTCCACTCGGTAGGATTTTAAACACTTAGGCGAGTACAGGACTGCAGCTAAGCCCCCGAGTGGGAGGTTTGCTCTCCACTCGGTAGGATTTTCTTTAACTTAGGCGAGTACTGGACTGCAGCTAAGTCCCCGAGTGGGAGGTTCGCTCTCCACTCGGTACGATTTTATAAAACTTAGGCAAGTACTGGACTGCCGCTAAGCCCCTGAGTGGGAGGATTCCTCTCCACTCGGTAGGATTTTCTGAAACTTAGGCGAGTACTGGACGGCAGCTAAGACCCGAGTGGGAGGATTGCTCTCCACTCGGTAGGATTTTCTGAAACTTAGGTGAGTACTGGACTGCAGCCCCCGAGTGGGAGGTTTGCTCCCCACTCGGTAGGATTTTCTGAAACTTAGGCGAGTACAGGACTGCAGCTAAGCCCCCGAGTGGGAGGTTTGCTCTCCACTCGGTAGGATTTTAAACACTTTGTGGAGTATAGGACTGTAGCTAAGCCCCCGAGTGGGAGGTTTGCTCTCCACTCAGTAGGATTTACTGAAACTTAGGCGAGTATGGACTGCAGCTAAGCCCCCGAGTGGGAGGTTTGCTCTCCACACGGTAGGATTTTAAACACTTAGGCGAGTACAGGACTGCAGCTAAGCCCCCGAGTGGGAGGTTTGCTCTCCACTCGGTAGGATTTTGAACCCTTAGGCGAGTACTGGACTGCGGCTAAGCCCCCGAGCGGGAGGTTTGCTCTCCACTCGGTAGGATTTTATGAAACTTAGGCGAGTACTGGACTGCAGCTAAGCCCCTGAGTGGGAGGTTTTCTCTCCACTCGGTAGGATTTTAAACACTTAGGCGAGTACAGGACTGCAGCTATGCCCCCGAGTAGGAGGTTTGCTCTCCACTCGGTAGGATTTTCTCAAACTTAGGCGAGTACTGGAGTGCAACTAAGCCCCCGAGTGGGAGATTTGCTCCCCACTCGGTAGGATTTTCTGAAACTTAGGCGAGTACTGGACTGCAGCTAAGCCCCCGAGTGGGAGGTTCGCTCTCCACTCGGTAGGATTTTCTAAAACTTAGGCGAGTACTGGACTGCAGCTAAGCCCCCGCGTGGGAGGATTGCTCTCCACTAGGTAGGATTTTCTGAAACATAGGCGAGTACTGGACTGCAGCTCAGCCCCCGAGTGGGAGGTTTGCTCTTCACTCGGTAGGATTTTCTGAAACTTAGGCGAGTACTTGGACTACAGCTAAGCCCCTGAGTGGGAGGTTTGCTCTCCACTCGGTAGGATTTTCTGAAACTTAGGCGAGTACTAGACTTCAGCTAAGCCCCCGAGTGGGAGGTTTGCTCTCCACTTGGTAGAATTTTCTAAAACTTAGGCGAGTACAGGACTGCAGCTAAGCCCCCGAGTGGGAGGTTTGCTCTCCACTCGGTAGGATTTTAAACACGTTGTGGAGTGTAGGACTGCATCTAAGCCTCCGAGTGGGAGGTTTCCTCTCCACTCGGTTGGATTTTAAACACTTAGGCGAGTACATGACTGCAGCTAAGCCCCCGAGTGGGAGGTTTGCTCTCCACTCGTAGGATTTTAAACACTTAGGCGAGTACTAGACTGCGGCTAAGCCCCTGAGCGGGAGGTTTGCTCTCCACTCGGTAGGATTTTCTGAAACTTAGGCGAGTACTGGACTGCAGCTAAGCCCCCGAATGGGAGGTTTCCTCTCCACTCGGTCGGATTTTCTGAAACTTAGGCGAGTACAGGACTGCAGCTAAGCCCTTGAGTTGGAGGTTTGCTCTCCACTCGGTAGGATTTTCTGAAACTTAGGCGAGTACAGGACTGTAGCTAAGCCCCCCAGTGGGAGGTTTGCTCCCCACTCGGTAGGATTTCCTGAAATTTAGGCGAGTATTGGACTGCCGCTAACCCCCGAGTGGGAGGTTTGCTCTCCACTCGGTAGGATTTTCTGAAACTTAGGCGAGTACTGGACTGCAGCTAAGCCCCCGAGTGGGAGGTTTGCTCTCCACTCGGTATGATTTTAAACACTTAGGCGAGTACTGGACTGCGGCTAAGCCCCCGAGCGGGAGGTTTTCTCTCCACTCGGTAGGATTTTCTGAAACTTAGGCGAGTACTGGACTGCAGCTAAGCCCCCTAGTGGGAGGTTTGCTCTCCACTCGGTAGGATTTTCTGAAACTTAGGCGAGTACTGGACTGCAGCTAAGCCCCCGCATGGGAGGATTGCTCTCCACTAGGTAGGATTTTCTGAAACTTAGGCGAGTACTGGACTGCAGCTCAGCCTCCGAGTGGGAGGTTTGCTCTTCACTCGGTAGGATTTCCTGAAACTTAGGCGAGTACAGGACTGCAGCTAAGCCCCTGAGTGGGAGGTTTGCTCTCCACTCGGTAGGATTTTCTGAAACTTAGGCGAGTACTAGACTTCAGCTAAGCCCCCGAGTGGGAGGTTTGCTCTCCACTTGGTAGAATTTTCTGAAACTTAGGCGAGTACAGGACTGCAGCTAAGCCCCCGAGTGGGAGGTTTGCTCTCCACTCGGTAGAAATTTTAAACACTTTGTGGAGTGTAGGACTGCAGCTAAGCCCCCGAGTGGGAGGTTTCCTCTCCACTCGGTAGGATTTTAAACACTTAGGCGAGTACAGGACTGCAGCTAAGCCCCCGAGTGGGAGGTTTGCTCTCCACTCGGTAGGATTTTAAACACTTAGGCGAGTACTGGACTGCGGCTAAGCCCCTGAGCGGGAGGTTTGCTCTCCACTCGGTAGAATTTTCTGAAACTTAGGCGAGTACTGGACTGCAGCTAAGCCCCCGAATGGGAGGTTTGCTCTCCACTCGGTCGGATATTCTGAAACTTAGGCCAGTACAGGACTGCAGCTAAGCCCCTGAGTTGGAGGTTTGCTCTCCACTCGGTAGGATTTTCTGAAACTTAGGCGAGTATTGGACTGCAGCTAAGCCCCCGAGTGGGAGGTTTGCTCCCCACTCGGTAGGATTTTCTGAAACTTAGGCGAGTATTGGACTGCCGCTAACCCCCCGAGTGGGAGGTTTGCTCTCCACTCGGTAGGATTTTCAGAAACTTAGGCGAGTATAGGACTGGAGCTAAGCCCCCGAGTTGGAGGTTTGCTCGCCACTCGGTAGGATTTTTTGAAACTTAGGCGAGTACTGGACTGCAGCTAAGCCCCCGAGTGGGAGGTTTGCTCCCCACTCGGTAGGATTTTCTGAAACTTAGGCGAGTACTGGACTGCAGCTAAGCCCCTGAGTTGGAGGTTTGCTCTCTACTCGGTAGGATTTTCTGAAACTTAGGCGAGTACTGGACTGCCGCTAACCCCCCGAGTGGGAGGTTTGCTCTCCACTCGGTAGGATTTTCTGAAACTTAGGCGAGTACTGGACTGCAGCTAAGCCCCGAGTGGGTGGTTTACTCTCCACTCGGTAGGATTTTCTGAAACTTAGGCGAGTACTGGACTGCAGCTAAGCCCCCGAGTGGGAGGTTTGCTCTCCACTCGGTAGGATTTTCTAAAACTTAGGCGAGTACTGGACTGCAGCTCAGCCCCCGAGTAGGAGGTTTGCTCTCCACTCGGTAGGATTTTCTGAAACTTAGGCGAGTACTGGACTGCAGCTAAGCCCCTGAGTGGGAGGTTTGCTCTCCACTCGGTAGGATTTTATGAAACTTAGGCGAGTACTGGACTGCAGCTAAGCCCCCGAGTGGGAGGTTTTCTATCCACTTGGTAGGATTTTAAACACTTAGGCGAGCACAGGACTGCAGCTAAGCCCCTGAGTGGGAGGTTTGCTCTCCACTCGGTAGGATTTTAAACACTTAGGCGAGTACTGGACTGCAGCTATGCCCCCGAGTGGGAGGTTTGCTCTCCACTCGATAGGATTTTCTGAAACTTAGGCGAGTACTAGACTGCAGCTAAGCCCCCGAGTGGGAGGATTGCTCTCCACTCGGTAGGATTTTCTGAAACTTAGGCGAGTACTGGACTGCAGCTAAGCCCCCGAGTGGGAGGTTTGCTCTTCACTCGGTAGAATTTTCTGAAACTTAGGTGAGTACAGGACTGCAGCTAAGCCCCCGAGTGGGAGGTTTGCTCTCCACTAGATAGGATTTTCTGAAACTTAGGCGAGTACTGGACTGCCGCTAACCCCCCGAGTGGGAGGTTTGCTCTCCACTCGGTAGGATTTTCTGAAACTTAGGCAAGTACTGGACTGCAGCTAAGCCCCCGAGTGGGAGGTTTGCTCTCCACTCGATAGGATTTTAAACACTTAGGCGAGTACTGGACTGCGGCTAAGCCCCCGAGCGGGAGGTTTGCTCTCCACTCGGTAGGATTTTCTGAAACTTAGGCGAGTACTGGACTGCAGCTAAGCCCCGAGTGGGAGGTTTGCTCTCCACTCGGTAGGATTTTCTGAAACTTAGGCGAGTATTGGACTGCAGCTAAGCTCCCAGGTGGGAGGTTTGCTCTCCACTCGGTAGGATTTTCTGAAACTTAGGCGAGTACTGGACTGCAGCTAAGCCCCCGAGTGGGAGGTTTGCTCTCCACTCGGTAGGATTGAAACTTAGGCGAGTACTGGACTGCAGCTCAGCCCCCGAGTAGGAGGTTTGCTCTCCACTCGGTAGGATTTTCTGAAACTTAGGCGAGTACTGGACTGCAGCTAAGCCCCTGAGTGGGAGGTTTGCTCTCCACTCGGTAGGATTTTCTGAAACTTAGGCGAGTACTGGACTGCAGCTAAGCCCCCGAGTGGGAGGTTTGCTCTTCACTCGGTAGAATTTTCTGAAACTTAGGTGAGTACAGGACTGCAGCTAAGCCCCCGAGTGGGAGGTTTGCTCTCCACTCGATAGGATTTTCTGAAACTTAGGCGAGTACTGGACTGCCGCTAACCCCCCGAGTGGGAGGTTTGCTCTCCACTCGGTAGGATTTTCTGAAACTTAGGCAAGTACTGGACTGCAGCTAAGCCCCCGAGTGGGAGGTTTGCTCTCCACTCGGTAGGATTTTAAACACTTAGGCGAGTACTGGACTGCGGCTAAGCCCCCGAGCGGGAGGTTTGCTCTCCACTCGGTAGGATTTTCTGAAACTTAGGCGAGTACTGGACTGCAGCTAAGCCCCCGAGTGGGAGGTTTGCTCTCCACTCGGTAGGATTTTCTGAAACTTAGGCGAGTATAGGACTGCAGCTAAGCCCCCGAGTTGGAGGTTTGCTCGCCACTCGGTAGGATTTCCTGAAACTTAGGCGAGTACTGGACTGCAGCTAAGCCCCCGAGTGGGAGGTTTGCTCCCCACTCGGTAGGATTGAAACTTAGGCGAGTACTGGACTGCAGCTATGCCCCCGAGTGGGAGGTTTGCTCTCCACTCGATAGGATTTTCTGAAACTTAGGCGAGTACTAGACTGCAGCTAAGCCCCCGAGTGGGAGGATTGCTCTCCACTCGGTAGGATTTTCTGAAACTTAGGCGAGTACTGGACTGCAGCTAAGCCCCCGAGTGGGAGGTTTGCTCTTCACTCGGTAGAATTTTCTGAAACTTAGGTGAGTACAGGACTGCAGCTAAGCCCCCGAGTGGGAGGTTTGCTCTCCACTCGATAGGATTTTCTGAAACTTAGGCGAGTACTGGACTGCCGCTAACCCCCCGAGTGGGAGGTTTGCTCTCCACTCGGTAGGATTTTCTGAAACTTAGGCGAGTACTGGACTGCAGCTAAGCCCCCGAGTGGGAGGTTTGCTCTTCACTCGGTAGAATTTTCTGAAACTTAGGTGAGTACAGGACTGCAGCTAAGCCCCCGAGTGGGAGGTTTGCTCTCCACTCGGTAGGATTTTCTGAAACTTAGGCGAGTACTGGACTGCAGCTAAGCCCCCGAGTGGGAGGTTTGCTCTCCACTCGGTAGGATTTTCTGAAACTTAGGCGAGTATAGGACTGCAGCTAAGCCCCCGAGTTGGAGGTTTGCTCGCCACTCGGTAGGATTTCCTGAAACTTAGGCGAGTACTGGACTGCAGCTAAGCCCCCGAGTGGGAGGTTTGCTCCCCACTCGGTAGGATTGAAACTTAGGCGAGTACTGGACTGCAGCTATGCCCCCGAGTGGGAGGTTTGCTCTCCACTCGATAGGATTTTCTGAAACTTAGGCGAGTACTAGACTGCAGCTAAGCCCCCGAGTGGGAGGATTGCTCTCCACTCGGTAGGATTTTCTGAAACTTAGGCGAGTACTGGACTGCAGCTAAGCCCCCGAGTGGGAGGTTTGCTCTTCACTCGGTAGAATTTTCTGAAACTTAGGTGAGTACAGGACTGCAGCTAAGCCCCCGAGTGGGAGGTTTGCTCTCCACTCGATAGGATTTTCTGAAACTTAGGCGAGTACTGGACTGCCGCTAACCCCCCGAGTGGGAGGTTTGCTCTCCACTCGGTAGGATTTTCTGAAACTTAGGCGAGTACTAGACTGCAGCTAAGCCCCCGAGTGGGAGGATTGCTCTCCACTCAGTAGGATTTTCTGAAACTTAGGCGAGTACAGGACTGCAGCTAAGCCCCTGAGTTGGAGGTTTGCTCTCCACTCGGTAGGATTTTCTGAAACTTAGGCGAGTATTGGACTGCAGCTAAGCCCCCGAGTGGGAGGTTTGCTCCCCACTCGGTAGGATTTTCTGAAACTTAGGCGAGTATTGGACTGCCGCTAACCCCCCGAGTGGGAGGTTTGCTCTCCACTCGGTAGGATTTTCAGAAACTTAGGCGAGTATAGGACTGGAGCTAAGCCCCCGAGTTGGAGGTTTGCTCGCCACTCGGTAGGATTTTTTGAAACTTAGGCGAGTACTGGACTGCAGCTAAGCCCCCGAGTGGGAGGTTTGCTCCCCACTCGGTAGGATTTTCTGAAACTTAGGCGAGTACTGGACTGCAGCTAAGCCCCTGAGTTGGAGGTTTGCTCTCCACTCGGTAGGATTTTCTGAAACTTAGGCGAGTACTGGACTGCCGCTAACCCCCCGAGTGGGAGGTTTGCTCTCCACTCGGTAGGATTTTCTGAAACTTAGGCGAGTACTGGACTGCAGCTAAGCCCCGAGTGGGTGGTTTACTCTCCACTCGGTAGGATTTTCTGAAACTTAGGCGAGTACTGGACTGCAGCTAAGCCCCCGAGTGGGAGGTTTGCTCTCCACTCGGTAGGATTTTCTAAAACTTAGGCGAGTACTGGACTGCAGCTCAGCCCCCGAGTAGGAGGTTTGCTCTCCACTCGGTAGGATTTTCTGAAACTTAGGCGAGTACTGGACTGCAGCTAAGCCCCTGAGTGGGAGGTTTGCTCTCCACTCGGTAGGATTTTATGAAACTTAGGCGAGTACTGGACTGCAGCTATGCCCCCGAGTGGGAGGTTTTCTATCCACTTGGTAGGATTTTAAACACTTAGGCGAGCACAGGACTGCAGCTAAGCCCCTGAGTGGGAGGTTTGCTCTCCACTCGGTAGGATTTTAAACACTTAGGCGAGTACTGGACTGCAGCTATGCCCCCGAGTGGGAGGTTTGCTCTCCACTCGATAGGATTTTCTGAAACTTAGGCGAGTACTAGACTGCAGCTAAGCCCCCGAGTGGGAGGATTGCTCTCCACTCGGTAGGATTTTCTGAAACTTAGGCGAGTACTGGACTGCAGCTAAGCCCCCGAGTGGGAGGTTTGCTCTTCACTCGGTAGAATTTTCTGAAACTTAGGTGAGTACAGGACTGCAGCTAAGCCCCCGAGTGGGAGGTTTGCTCTCCACTAGATAGGATTTTCTGAAACTTAGGCGAGTACTGGACTGCCGCTAACCCCCCGAGTGGGAGGTTTGCTCTCCACTCGGTAGGATTTTCTGAAACTTAGGCAAGTACTGGACTGCAGCTAAGCCCCCGAGTGGGAGGTTTGCTCTCCACTCGGTAGGATTTTAAACACTTAGGCGAGTACTGGACTGCGGCTAAGCCCCCGAGCGGGAGGTTTGCTCTCCACTCGGTAGGATTTTCTGAAACTTAGGCGAGTACTGGACTGCAGCTAAGCCCCGAGTGGGAGGTTTGCTCTCCACTCGGTAGGATTTTCTGAAACTTAGGCGAGTATTGGACTGCAGCTAAGCTCCCAGGTGGGAGGTTTGCTCTCCACTCGGTAGGATTTTCTGAAACTTAGGTGAGTACTGGACTGCAGCTAAGCCCCCGAGTGGGAGGTTTGCTCTCCACTCGGTAGGATTGAAACTTAGGCGACTACTGGACTGCAGCTCAGCCCCCGAGTAGGAGGTTTGCTCTCCACTCGGTAGGATTTTCTGAAACTTAGGCGAGTACTGGACTGCAGCTAAGCCCCTGAGTGGGAGGTTTGCTCTCCACTCGGTAGGATTTTCTGAAACTTAGGCGAGTACTGGACTGCAGCTAAGCCCCCGAGTGGGAGGTTTGCTCTTCACTCGGTAGAATTTTCTGAAACTTAGGTGAGTACAGGACTGCAGCTAAGCCCCCGAGTGGGAGGTTTGCTCTCCACTCGATAGGATTTTCTGAAACTTAGGCGAGTACTGGACTGCCGCTAACCCCCCGAGTGGGAGGTTTGCTCTCCACTCGGTAGGATTTTCTGAAACTTAGGCAAGTACTGGACTGCAGCTAAGCCCCCGAGTGGGAGGTTTGCTCTCCACTCGGTAGGATTTTAAACACTTAGGCGAGTACTGGACTGCGGCTAAGCCCCCGAGCGGGAGGTTTGCTCTCCACTCGGTAGGATTTTCTGAAACTTAGGCGAGTACTGGACTGCAGCTAAGCCCCCGAGTGGGAGGTTTGCTCTCCACTCGGTAGGATTTTCTGAAACTTAGGCGAGTATAGGACTGCAGCTACGCCCCCGAGTTGGAGGTTTGCTCGCCACTCGGTAGGATTTCCTGAAACTTAGGCGAGTACTGGACTGCAGCTAAGCCCCCGAGTGGGAGGTTTGCTCCCCACTCGGTAGGATTGAAACTTAGGCGAGTACTGGACTGCAGCTATGCCCCCGAGTGGGTGGTTTGCTCTCCACTCGATAGGATTTTCTGAAACTTAGGCGAGTACTAGACTGCAGCTAAGCCCCCGAGTGGGAGGATTGCTCTCCACTCGGTAGGATTTTCTGAAACTTAGGCGAGTACTGGACTGCAGCTAAGCCCCCGAGTGGGAGGTTTGCTCTTCACTCGGTAGAATTTTCTGAAACTTAGGTGAGTACAGGACTGCAGCTAAGCCCCCGAGTGGGAGGTTTGCTCTCCACTCGATAGGATTTTCTGAAACTTAGGCGAGTACTGGACTGCCGCTAACCCCCCGAGTGGGAGGTTTGCTCTCCACTCGGTAGGATTTTATGAAACTTAGGCAAGTACTGGACTGCAGCTAAGACCCCGACTGGGAGGTTTGCTCTCCACTCGGTAGGATTTTAAACACTTAGGCGAGTACTGGACTGCGGCTAAGCCCCCGAGCGGGAGGTTTGCTCTCCACTCGGTAGGATTTTCTGAAACTTAGGCGAGTACTGGACTGCAGCTAAGCCCCCGAGTGGGAGGTTTGCTCTCCACTCGGTAGGATTTTCTGAAACTTAGGCGAGTATAGGACTGCAGCTAAGCCCCCGAGTTGGAGGTTTGCTCGCCACTCGGTAGGATTTCCTGAAACTTAGGCGAGTACTGGACTGCAGCTAAGCCCCCGAGTGGGAGGTTTGCTCCCCACTCGGTAGGATTGAAACTTAGGCGAGTACTAGACTGCAGCTAAGCCCCCGAGTTGGAGGTTTGCTCTCCACTCGGTAGGATTTTCTGAAACTTAGTCGAGTACTGGACTGCCGCTAACCCCCCGAGTGGGAGGTTTGCTCTCCACTTGGTAGGATTTTCTGAAACTTAGGCGAGTACTGGACTGCAGCTAAGCCCCGAGTGGGAGGTTTGCTCTCCACTCGGTAGGATTTTCTGAAACTTAGGCGAGTACTGGACTGCAGCTAAGCTCCCGAGTGGGAGGTTTGCTCTCCACTCGGTAGGATTTTCTGAAACTTAGGCGAGTATTGGACTGCAGCTAAGCCCCCGAGTGGGAGGTTTGCTCTCCACTCGGTAGGATTTTCTGAAACTTAGGCAAGTACTGGACTGCAGCTAAGCCCCCGAGTGGGAGGTTTGCTCTCCGCTCGGTAGGATTTTAAACACTTAGGCGAGTACTGGACTGCGGCTAAGCCCCCGAGCGGGAGGTTTGCTCTCCACTCGGTAGGATTTTCTGAAACTTAGGCGAGTACTGGACTGCAGCTAAGCCCCCGAGTGGGAGGTTTGCTCTCCACTCGGTAGGATTTTCTGAAACTTAGGCGAGTATAGGACTGCAGCTAAGCCCCCGAGTTGGAGGTTTGCTCGCCACTCGGTAGGATTTCCTGAAACTTAGGCGAGTACTGGACTGCAACTAAGCCCCCGAGTGGGAGGTTTGCTCCCCACTCGGTAGGATTTTCTGAAACTTAGGCGAGTACTGGACTGCAGCTAAGCCCCCGAGTTGGAGGTTTGCTCTCCACTCGGTAGGATTTTCTGAAACTTAGTCGAGTACTGGACTGCCGCTAACCCCCCGAGTGGGAGGTTTGCTCTCCACTTGGTAGGATTTTCGGAAACTTAGGCGAGTACTGGACTGCAGATAAGCCCCGAGTGGGAGGTTTGCTCTCCACTCGGTAGGATTTTCTGAAACTTAGGCGAGTACTGGACTGCAGCTAAGCTCCCGAGTGGGAGGTTTGCTCTCCACTCGGTACGATTTTTTGAAACTTAGACGAGTATTGGACTGCAGCTAAGCCCCCGAGTGGGAGGTTTGCTCTCCACTCGGTAGGATTTTCTGAAACTTAGGCGAGTACTGGACTGCAGCTCAGCCCCCGAGTAGGAGGTTTGCTCTCCACTCAGTAGGATTTTCTGAAACTTAGGCGAGTACTGGACTGCAGCTAAGCCCCTGAGTGGGAGGTTTGCTCTCCACTCGGTAGGATTTTATGAAACTTAGGCGAGTACTGGACTGCAGCTAAGCCCCCGAGTGGGAGGTTTTCTATCCACTTGGTAGGATTTTAAACACTTAGGGGAGTACAGGACTGCAGCTAAGCCCCTGAGTGGGAGGTTTGCTCTCCACTCGGTAGGATTTTAAACACTTAGGCGAGTACTGGACTGCAGCTATGCCCCCGAGTGGGAGGTTTGCTCTCCACTCGGTAGGATTTTCTGAAACTTAGGCGAGTATTGGACTGCAGCTAAGCCCCCGAGTGGGAGGTTTGCTCTTCACTCGGTAGGATTTTCTGAAACTTAGGCGAGTACTAGACTGCAGCTAAGCCCCCGAGTGGGAGGATTGCTCTCCACTCGGTAGGATTTTCTGAAATTTGGCGAGTACTGGACTGCAGCTAAGCCCCCGAGTGGGAGGGTTTCTCTCCACTCGGTAGTATTTTCTCAATCTTAGACGAGTACTAGACTGCAGCTAATCCCCCGAGTGGGAGGTTTGCTCTCCACTCAGTAGGATTTTGAACACTTAGGCGAGTACTGGACTGCAGCTAAGCCCCCGAGCAGGAGGTTTGCTCTCCACTCGGTAGGATTTTCTGAAACTTAGGCGAGTACTGGACTGCAGCTAAGCCCCCGAGTGGGAGGGTTTCTCTCCACTCGGTAGGATTTTAAACACTTAGGCGAGTACAGGACTGCAGCTATGCCCCCGAGTAGGAGGTTTGCTCTCCACTCGGCAGTATCTTCTAAAACTTATGCGAGTACTGGATTGCAGCTAAGCCCCCGAGTGGGAGGTTTGCTCCCCACTCGGTAGGATTTTCTGAAACTTAGGAGAGTACTGGACTGCAGCTAAGCCCCCGAGTGGGAGGTTTGCTCTCCACTCGGTAGGATTTTCTGAAACTTTGGCGAGTACTAGACTGCAGCTAAGCCCCCGCGTGGGAGGTTTGCTCTCCACTTGGTAGAATTTTCTGAAACTTAGGCGAGTACAGGACTGCAGCTAAGCCCCCGAGTGGGAGGTTTGCTCTCCACTCGGTAGGATTTTAAACACTTTGTGGAGTGTAGGACTGCAGCTAAGCCCCCGAGTGGGAGGTTTCCTCTACACTCGGTAGGATTTTAAACACTTAGGCGAGTACAGGACTGCAGCTAAGCCCCCGAGTGGGAGGTTTGCTCTCCACTCGGTAGGATTTTAAACACTTAGGCGAGTACTGGACTGCGGCTAAGCCCCTGAGCGGGAGGTTTGCTCTCCACTCGGTAGAATTTTCTGAAACTTAGGCGAGTACTGGATTGCAGCTAAGCCCCCGAGTGGGAGGTTTGCTCCCCACTCGGTAGGATTGAAACTTAGGCGAGTACTGGACTGCAGCTAAGCCCCCGAGTGGGAGGTTTGCTCCCCACTCGGTAGGATTGAAACTTAGGCGAGTACTGGAATGCAGCTATGCCCCCGAGTGGGAGGTTTGCTCTCCACTCGATAGGATTTTCTGAAACTTAGGCGAGTACTAGACTGCAGCTAAGCCCCCGAGTGGGAGGATTGCTCTCCACTCGGTAGGATTTTCTGAAACTTAGGCGAGTACTGGACTGCAGCTAAGCCCCCGAGTGGGAGGTTTGCTCTTCACTCGGTAGAATTTTCTGAAACTTAGGTGAGTACAGGACTGCAGCTAAGCCCCCGAGTGGGAGGTTTGCTCTCCACTCGATAGGATTTTCTGAAACTTAGGCGAGTACTGGACTGCCGCTAACCCCCCGAGTGGGAGGTTTGCTCTCCACTCGGTAGGATTTTCTGAAACTTAGGCAAGTACTGGACTGCAGCTAAGACCCCGACTGGGAGGTTTGCTCTCCACTCGGTAGGATTTTAAACACTTAGGCGAGTACTGGACTGCGGCTAAGCCCCCGAGCGGGAGGTTTGCTCTCCACTCGGTAGGATTTTCTGAAACTTAGGCGAGTACTGGACTGCAGCTAAGCCCCCGAGTGGGAGGTTTGCTCTCCACTCGGTAGGATTTTCTGAAACTTAGGCGAGTATAGGACTGCAGCTAAGCCCCCGAGTTGGAGGTTTGCTCGCCACTCGGTAGGATTTCCTGAAACTTAGGCGAGTACTGGACTGCAGCTAAGCCCCCGAGTGGGAGGTTTGCTCCCTACTTGGTAGGATTGAAACTTAGGCGAGTACTGGACTGCAGCTATGCCCCCGAGTGGGAGGTTTGCTCTCCACTCGATAGGATTTTCTGAAACTTAGGCGAGTACTAGACTGCAGCTAAGCCCCCGAGTGGGAGGATTGCTCTCCACTCGGTAGGATTTTCTGAAACTTAGGCGAGTACTGGACTGCAGCTAAGCCCCCGAGTGGGAGGTTTGCTCTTCACTCGGTAGAATTTTCTGAAACTTAGGTGAGTACAGGACTGCAGCTAAGCCCCCGAGTGGGAGGTTTGCTCTCCACTCGATAGGATTTTCTGAAACTTAGGCGAGTACTGGACTGCCGCTAACCCCCCGAGTGGGAGGTTTGCTCTCCACTCGGTAGGATTTTCTGAAACTTAGGCAAGTACTGGACTGCAGCTAAGACCCCGACTGGGAGGTTTGCTCTCCACTCGGTAGGATTTTAAACACTTAGGCGAGTACTGGACTGCGGCTAAGCCCCCGAGCGGGAGGTTTGCTCTCCACTCGGTAGGATTTTCTGAAACTTAGGCGAGTACTGGACTGCAGCTAAGCCCCCGAGTGGGAGGTTTGCTCTCCACTCGGTAGGATTTTCTGAAACTTAGGCGAGTATAGGACTGCAGCTAAGCCCCCGAGTTGGAGGTTTGCTCGCCACTCGGTAGCATTTCCTGAAACTTAGGCGAGTACTGGACTGCAGCTAAGCCCCCGAGTGGGAGGTTTGCTCCCCACTCGGTAGGATTGAAACTTAGGCGAGTACTGGACTGCAGCTAAGCCCCCGAGTTGGAGGTTTGCTCTCCACTCGGTAGGATTTTCTTAAACTTAGTCGAGTACTGGACTGCCGCTAACCCCCCGAGTGGGAGGTTTGCTCTCCACTTGGTAGGATTTTCTGAAACTTAGGCGAGTACTGGACTGCAGCTAAGCCCCGAGTGGGAGGTTTGCTCTCCACTCGGTAGGATTTTCTGAAACTTAGGCGAGTACTGGACTGCAGCTAAGCTCCCGAGTGGGAGGTTTGCTCTCCACTCGGTAGGATTTTCTGAAACTTAGGCGAGTATTGGACTGCAGCTAAGCCCCCGAGTGGGAGGTTTGCTCTCCACTCGGTAGGATTTTCTGAAACTTAGGCAAGTACTGGACTGCAGCTAAGCCCCCGAGTGGGAGGTTTGCTCTCCACTCGGTAGGATTTTAAACACTTAGGCGAGTACTGGACTGCGGCTAAGCCCCCGAGCGGGAGGTTTGCTCTCCACTCGGTAGGATTTTCTGAAACTTAGGCGAGTACTGGACTGCAGCTAAGCCCCTGAGTGGGAGGTTTGCTCTCCACTCGGTAGGATTTTCTGAAACTTAGGCGAGTATAGGACTGCAGCTAAGCCCCCGAGTTGGAGGTTTGCTCGCCACTCGGTAGGATTTCCTGAAACTTAGGCGAGTACTGGACTGCAGCTAAGCCCCCGAGTGGGAGGTTTGCTCCCCACTCGGTAGGATTTTCTGAAACTTAGGCGAGTACTGGACTGCAGCTAAGCCCCCGAGTTGGAGGTTTGCTCTCCACTCGGTAGGATTTTCTGAAACTTAGTCGAGTACTGGACTGCCGCTAACCCCCCGAGTGGGAGGTTTGCTCTCCACTTGGTAGGATTTTCGGAAACTTAGGCGAGTACTGGACTGCAGATAAGCCCCGAGTGGGAGGTTTGCTCTCCACTCGGTAGGATTTTCTGAAACTTAGGCGAGTACTGGACTGCAGCTAAGCTCCCGAGTGGGAGGTTTGCTCTCCACTTGGTAGGATTTTTTGAAACTTAGGCGAGTATTGGACTGCAGCTAAGCCCCCGAGTGGGAGGTTTGCTCTCCACTCGGTAGGATTTTCTGAAACTTAGGCGAGTACTGGACTGCAGCTCAGCCCCCGAGTAGGAGGTTTGCTCTCCACTCAGTAGGATTTTCTGAAACTTAGGCGAGTACTGGACTGCAGCTAAGCCCCTGAGTGGGAGGTTTGCTCTCCACTCGGTAGGATTTTATGAAACTTAGGCGAGTACTGGACTGCAGCTAAGCCCCCGAGTGGGAGGTTTTCTATCCACTTGGTAGGATTTTAAACACTTAGGGGAGTACAGGACTGCAGCTAAGCCCCTGAGTGGGAGGTTTGCTCTCCACTCGGTAGGATTTTAAACACTTAGGCGAGTACTGGACTGCAGCTATGCCCCCGAGTGGGAGGTTTGCTCTCCACTCGGTAGGATTTTCTAAAACTTAGGCGAGTATTGGACTGCAGCTAAGCCCCCGAGTGGGAGGTTTGCTCTTCACTCGGTAGGATTTTCTGAAACTTAGGCGAGTACTAGACTGCAGCTAAGCCCCCGAGTGGGAGGATTGCTCTCCACTCGGTAGGATTTTCTGAAATTTGGCGAGTACTGGACTGCAGCTAAGCCCCCGAGTGGGAGGGTTTCTCTCCACTCGGTAGTATTTTCTCAATCTTAGACGAGTACTAGACTGCAGCTAATCCCCCGAGTGGGAGGTTTGCTCTCCACTCAGTAGGATTTTGAACACTTAGGCGAGTACTGGACTGCAGCTAAGCCCCCGAGCAGGAGGTTTGCTCTCCACTCGGTAGGATTTTCTGAAACTTAGGCGAGTACTGGACTGCAGCTAAGCCCCCGAGTGGGAGGGTTTCTCTCCACTCGGTAGGATTTTAAACACTTAGGCGAGTACAGGACTGCAGCTATGCCCCCGAGTAGGAGGTTTGCTCTCCACTCGGCAGGATCTTCTAAAACTTATGCGAGTACTGGATTGCAGCTAAGCCCCCGAGTGGGAGGTTTGCTCCCCACTCGGTAGGATTTTCTGAAACTTAGGAGAGTACTGGACTGCAGCTAAGCCCCCGAGTGGGAGGTTTGCTCTCCACTCGGTAGGATTTTCTGAAACTTTGGCGAGTACTAGACTGCAGCTAAGCCCCCGCGTGGGAGGTTTGCTCTCCACTTGGTAGAATTTTCTGAAACTTAGGCGAGTACAGGACTGCAGCTAAGCCCCCGAGTGGGAGGTTTGCTCTCCACTCGGTAGGATTTTAAACACTTTGTGGAGTGTAGGACTGCAGCTAAGCCCCCGAGTGGGAGGTTTCCTCTACACTCGGTAGGATTTTAAACACTTAGGCGAGTACAGGACTGCAGCTAAGCCCCCGAGTGGGAGGTTTGCTCTCCACTCGGTAGGATTTTAAACACTTAGGCGAGTACTGGACTGCGGCTAAGCCCCTGAGCGGGAGGTTTGCTCTCCACTCGGTATAATTTTATGAAACTTAGGCGAGTACTGGACTGCAGCTAAGCCCCCGAATGGGAGGTTTGCTCTCCACTCGGTCGGATTTTCTGAAACTTAGGCGAGTACAGGACTGCAGCTAAGCCCCTGAGTTGGAGGTTTGCTCTCCACTCGGTAGGATTTTCTGAAACTTAGGCGAGTATTGGACTGCAGCTAAGCCCCCGAGTGGGAGGTTTGCTCCCCACTCGGTAGGATTTTCTGAAACTTAGGCGAGTATTGGACTGCCGCTAACCCCCCGAGTGGGAGGTTTGCTCTCCACTCGGTAGGATTTTCAGAAACTTAGGCGAGTATAGGACTGGAGCTAAGCCCCCGAGTTGGAGGTTTGCTCGCCACTCGGTAGGATTTTTTGAAACTTAGGCGAGTACTGGACTGCAGCTAAGCCCCCGAGTGGGAGGTTTGCTCCCCACTCGGTAGGATTTTCTGAAACTTAGGCGAGTACTGGACTGCAGCTCAGCCCCCGAGTAGGAGGTTTGCTCTCCACTCGGTAGGATTTTCTGAAACTTAGGCGAGTACTGGACTGCAGCTAAGCCCCTGAGTGGGAGGTTTGCTCTCCACTCGGTAGGATTTTATGAAACTTAGGCGAGTACTGGACTGCAGCTAAGCCCCCGAGTGGGAGGTTTTCTATCCACTTGGTAGGATTTTAAACACTTAGGCGAGCACAGGACTGCAGCTAAGCCCCTGAGTGGGAGGTTTGCTCTCCACTCGGTAGGATTTTAAACACTTAGGCGAGTACTGGACTGCAGCTATGCCCCCGAGTGGGAGGTTTGCTCTCCACTCGATAGGATTTTCTGAAACTTAGGCGAGTACTAGACTGCAGCTAAGCCCCCGAGTGGGAGGATTGCTCTCCACTCGGTAGGATTTTCTGAAACTTAGGCGAGTACTGGACTGCAGCTAAGCCCCCGAGTGGGAGGTTTGCTCTTCACTCGGTAGAATTTTCTGAAACTTAGGTGAGTACAGGACTGCAGCTAAGCCCCCGAGTGGGAGGTTTGCTCTCCACTAGATAGGATTTTCTGAAACTTAGGCGAGTACTGGACTGCAGCTAAGCCCCCGAGTGGGAGGTTTGCTCTCCACTCGGTAGGATTTTAAACACTTAGGCGAGTACTGGACTGCGGCTAAGCCCCCGAGCGGGAGGTTTGCTCTCCACTCGGTAGGATTTTCTGAAACTTAGGCGAGTATTGGACTGCAGCTAAGCTCCCGAGTGGGAGGTTTGCTCTCCACTCGGTAGGATTTTCTGAAACTTAGGCGAGTACTGGACTGCAGCTAAGCCCCCGAGTGGGAGGTTTGCTCTCCACTCGGTAGGATTGAAACTTAGGCGAGTACTGGACTGCAGCTCAGCCCCCGAGTAGGAGGTTTGCTCTCCACTCGGTAGGATTTTCTGAAACTTAGGCGAGTACTGGACTGCAGCTAAGCCCCTGAGTGGGAGGTTTGCTCTCCACTCGGTAGGATTTTGTGAAACTTAGGCGAGTACTGGACTGCAGCTAAGCCCCCGAGTGGTAGGTTTTCTATCCACTTGGTAGGATTTTAAGCACTTAGGCGAGCACAGGACTGCAGCTAAGCCCCTGAGTGGGAGGTTTGCTCTCCACTCGGTAGGATTTTAAACACTTAGGCGAGTACTGGACTGCAGCTATGCCCCCGAGTGGGAGGTTTGCTCTCCACTCGATAGGATTTTCTGAAACTTAGGCGAGTACTAGACTGCAGCTAAGCCCCCGAGTGGGAGGATTGCTCTCCACTCGGTAGGATTTTCTGAAACTTAGGCGAGTACTGGACTGCAGCTAAGCCCCCGAGTGGGAGGTTTGCTCTTCACTCGGTAGAATTTTCTGAAACTTAGGTGAGTACAGGACTGCAGCTAAGCCCCCGAGTGGGAGGTTTGCTCTCCACTAGATAGGATTTTCTGAAACTTAGGCGAGTACTGGACTGCCGCTAACCCCCCGAGTGGGAGGTTTGCTCTCCACTCGGTAGGATTTTCTGAAACTTAGGCAAGTACTGGACTGCAGCTAAGCCCCCGAGTGGGAGGTTTGCTCTCCACTCGGTAGGATTTTAAACACTTAGGCGAGTACTGGACTGCGGCTAAGCCCCCGAGCGGGAGGTTTGCTCTCCACTCGGTAGGATTTTCTGAAACTTAGGCGAGTACTGGACTGCAGCTAAGCCCCGAGTGGGAGGTTTGCTCTCCACTCGGTAGGATTTTCTGAAACTTAGGCGAGTATTGGACTGCAGCTAAGCTCCCGAGTGGGAGGTTTGCTCTCCACTCGGTAGGATTTTCTGAAACTTAGGCGAGTACTGGACTGCAGCTAAGCCCTCGAGTGGGAGGTTTGCTCTCCACTCGGTAGGATTGAAACTTAGGCGAGTACTGGACTGCAGCTCAGCCCCCGAGTAGGAGGTTTGCTCTCCACTCGGTAGGATTTTCTGAAACTTAGGCGAGTACTGGACTGCAGCTAAGCCCCTGAGTGGGAGGTTTGCTCTCCACTCGGTAGGATTTTGTGAAACTTAGGCGAGTACTGGACTGCAGCTAAGCCCCCGAGTGGGAGGTTTTCTATCCACTTGGTAGGATTTTAAGCACTTAGGCGAGCACAGGACTGCAGCTAAGCCCCTGAGTGGGAGGTTTGCTCTCCACTCGGTAGGATTTTAAACACTTAGGCGAGTACTGGACTGCAGCTATGCCCCCGAGTGGGAGGTTTGCTCTCCACTCGATAGGATTTTCTGAAACTTAGGCGAGTACTAGACTGCAGCTAAGCCCCCGAGTGGGAGGATTGCTCTCCACTCGGTAGGATTTTCTGAAACTTAGGCGAGTACTGGACTGCAGCTAAGCCCCCGAGTGGGAGGTTTGCTCTTCACTCGGTAGAATTTTCTGAAACTTAGGTGAGTACAGGACTGCAGCTAAGCCCCCGAGTGGGAGGTTTGCTCTCCACTCGATAGGATTTTCTGAAACTTAGGCGAGTACTGGACTGCCGCTAACCCCCCGAGTGGGAGGTTTGCTCTCCACTCGGTAGGATTTTCTGAAACTTAGGCAAGTACTGGACTGCAGCTAAGCCCCCGAGTGGGAGGTTTGCTCTCCACTCGGTAGGATTTTAAACACTTAGGCGAGTACTGGACTGCGGCTAAGCCCCCGAGCGGGAGGTTTGCTCTCCACTCGGTAGGATTTTCTGAAACTTAGGCGAGTACTGGACTGCAGCTAAGCCCCCGAGTGGGAGGTTTGCTCTCCACTCGGTAGGATTTTCTGAAACTTAGGCGAGTATAGGACTGCAGCTAAGCCCCCGAGTTGGAGGTTTGCTCGCCACTCGGTAGGATTTCCTGAAACTTAGGCGAGTACTGGACTGCAGCTAAGCCCCTGAGTGGGAGGTTTGCTCCCCACTCGGTAGGATTGAAACTTAGGCGAGTACTGGACTGCAGCTATGCCCCCGAGTGGGAGGTTTGCTCTCCACTCGATAGGATTTTCTAAAACTTAGGCGAGTACTAGACTGCAGCTAAGCCCCCGAGTGGGAGGATTGCTCTCCACTCGGTAGGATTTTCTGAAACTTAGGCGAGTACTGGACTGCAGCTAAGCCCCCGAGTGGGAGGTTTGCTCTTCACTCGGTAGAATTTTCTGAAACTTAGGTGAGTACAGGACTGCAGCTAAGCCCCCGAGTGGGAGGTTTGCTCTCCACTTGATAGGATTTTCTGAAACTTAGGCGAGTACTGGACTGCCGCTAACCCCCCGAGTGGGAGGTTTGCTCTCCACTCGGTAGGATTTTCTGAAACTTAGGCAAGTACTGGACTGCAGCTAAGCCCCCGAGTGGGAGGTTTGCTCTCCACTCGGTAGGATTTTAAACACTTAGGCGAGTACTGGACTGCGGCTAAGCCCCCGAGCGGGAGGTTTGCTCTCCACTCGGTAGGATTTTCTGAAACTTAGGCGAGTACTGGACTGCAGCTAAGCCCTCGAGTGGGAGGTTTGCTCTCCACTCGGTAGGATTTTCTGAAACTTAGGCGAGTATAGGACTGCAGCTAAGCCCCCGAGTTGGAGGTTTGCTCGCCACTCGGTAGGATTTCCTGAAACTTAGGCGAGTACTGGACTGCAGCTAAGCCCCCGAGTGGGAGGTTTGCTCCCCACTCGGTAGGATTGAAACTTAGGCGAGTACTGGACTGCAGCTAAGCCCCCGAGTTGGAGGTTTGCTCTCCACTCGGTAGGATTTTCTGAAACTTAGTCGAGTACTGGACTGCCGCTAACCCCCAGAGTGGGAGGTTTGCTCTCCACTTGGTAGGATTTTCTGAAACTTAGGCGAGTACTGGACTGCAGCTAAGCCCCGAGTGGGAGGTTTGCTCTCCACTCGGTAGGATTTTCTGAAACTTAGGCGAGTACTGGACTGCAGCTAAGCTCCCGAGTGGGAGGTTTGCTCTCCACTCGGTAGGATTTTCTGAAACTTAGGCGAGTATTGGACTGCAGCTAAGCCCCCGAGTGGGAGGTTTGCTCTACACTCGGTAGGATTTTCTGAAACTTAGGCAAGTACTGGACTGCAGCTAAGCCCCCGAGTGGGAGGTTTGCTCTCCACTCGGTAGGATTTTAAACACTTAGGCGAGTACTGGACTGCGGCTAAGCCCCCGAGCGGGAGGTTTGCTCTCCACTCGGTAGGATTTTCTGAAACTTAGGCGAGTACTGGACTGCAGCTAAGCCCCCGAGTGGGAGGTTTGCTCTCCACTCGGTAGGATTTTCTGAAACTTAGGCGAGTATAGGACTGCAGCTAAGCCCCCGAGTTGGAGGTTTGCTCACCACTCGGTAGGATTTTCTGAAACTTAGGCGAGTACTGGACTGCAGCTAAGCCCCCGAGTGGGAGGTTTGCTCCCCACTCGGTAGGATTTTCTGAAACTTAGGCGAGTACTGGACTGCAGCTAAGCCCCCGAGTTGGAGGTTTGCTCTCCACTCGGTAGGATTTTCTGAAACTTAGTCGAGTACTGGACTGCCGCTAACCCCCCGAGTGGGAGGTTTGCTCTCCACTTGGTAGGATTTTCGGAAACTTAGGCGAGTACTGGACTGCAGATAAGCCCCGAGTGGGAGGTTTGCTCTCCACTCGGTAGGATTTTCTGAAACTTAGGCGAGTACTGGACTGCAGCTAAGCTCCCGAGTGGGAGGTTTGCTCTCCACTCGGTAGGATTTTCTGAAAATTAGGCGAGTATTGGACTGCAGCTAAGCCCCCGAGTGGGAGGTTTGCTCTCCACTCGGTAGGATTTTCTGAAACTTAGGCGAGTACTGGACTGCAGCTTAGCCCCCGAGTAGGAGGTTTGCTCTCCACTCAGTAGGATTTTCTGAAACTTAGGCGAGTACTGGACTGCAGCTAAGCCCCTGAGTGGGAGGTTTGCTCTCCACTCGGTAGGATTTTATGAAACTTAGGCGAGTACTGGACTGCAGCTAAGCCCCCGAGTGGGAGGTTTTCTATCCACTTGGTAGGATTTTAAACACTTAGGGGAGTACAGGACTGCAGCTAAGCCCCTGAGTGGGAGGTTTGCTCTCCACTCGGTAGGATTTTAAACACTTAGGCGAGTACTGGACTGCAGCTATGCCCCCGAGTGGGAGGTTTGCTCTCCACTCGGTAGGATTTTCTGAAACTTAGGCGAGTATTGGACTGCAGCTAAGCCCCCGAGTGGGAGGTTTGCTCTTCACTCGGTAGGATTTTCTGAAACTTAGGCGAGTACTAGACTGCAGCTAAGCCCCCGAGTGGGAGGATTGCTCTCCACTCGGTAGGATTTTCTGAAATTTGGCGAGTACTGGACTGCAGCTAAGCCCCCGAGTGGGAGGGTTTCTCTCCACTCGGTAGTATTTTCTCAAACTTAGACGAGTACTAGACTGCAGCTAATCCCCCGAGTGGGAGGTTTGCTCTCCACTCAGTAGGATTTTGAACACTTAGGCGAGTACTGGACTGCAGCTAAGCCCCCGAGCAGGAGGTTTGCTCTCCACTCGGTAGGATTTTCTGAAACTTAGGCGAGTACTGGACTGCAGCTAAGCCCCCGAGTGGGAGGGTTTCTCTCCACTCGGTAGGATTTTAAACACTTAGGCGAGTACTGGACTGCAGCTATGCCCCCGAGTAGGAGGTTTGCTCTCCACTCGGCAGGATCTTCTAAAACTTATGCGAGTACTGGATTGCAGCTAAGCCCCCGAGTGGGAGGTTTGCTCCCCACTCGGTAGGATTTTCTGAAACTTAGGAGAGTACTGGACTGCAGCTAAGCCCCCGAGTGGGAGGTTTGCTCTCCACTCGGTAGGATTTTCTGAAACTTTGGCGAGTACTAGACTGCAGCTAAGCCCCCGCGTGGGAGGTTTGCTCTCCACTTGGTAGAATTTTCTGAAACTTAGGCGAGTACAGGACTGCAGCTAAGCCCCCGAGTGGGAGGTTTGCTCTCCACTCGGTAGGATTTTAAACACTTTGTGGAGTGTAGGACTGCAGCTAAGCCCCCGAGTGGGAGGTTTCCTCTACACTCGGTAGGATTTTAAACACTTAGGCGAGTACAGGACTGCAGCTAAGCCCCCGAGTGGGAGGTTTGCTCTCCACTCGGTAGGATTTTAAACACTTAGGCGAGTACTGGACTGCGGCTAAGCCCCTGAGCGGGAGGTTTGCTCTCCACTCGGTAGAATTTTCTGAAACTTAGGCGAGTACTGTACTGCAGCTAAGCCCCCGAATGGGAGGTTTGCTCTCCACTCGGTCGGATTTTCTGAAACTTAGGCGAGTACAGGACTGCAGCTAAGCCCCTGAGTTGGAGGTTTGCTCTCCACTTGGTAGGATTTTCTGAAACTTAGGCGAGTACTGGACTGCAGCTAAGCCCCCGAGTGCGAGGTTTGCTCCCCACTCGGTAGGATTTTCTGAAACTTAGGCGAGTATTGGACTGCCGCTAACCCCCCGAGTGGGAGGTTTGCTCTCCACTCGGTAGGATTTTCTGAAACTTAGGCGAGTACTGGACTGCAGCTAAGCCCCCGAGTGGGAGGTTTGCTCTCCACTCGGTAGGATTTTAAACACTTAGGCGAGTACTGGACTGCGGCTAAGCCCCCGAGCGGGAGGTTTGCTCTCCACTCGGTAGGATTTTCTGAAACTTAGGCGAGTACTGGACTGCAGCTAAGCCCCCGAGTGGGAGGTTTGCTCTCCACTCGGTAGGATTTTCTGAAACTTAGGCGAGTATAGGACTGCAGCTAAGCCCCTGAGTTGGAGGTTTGCTCGCCACTCGGTAGGATTTTCTGAAACTTAGGCGAGTACTGGACTGCAGCTAAGCCCCCGAGTGGGAGGTTTGCTCCCCACTCGGTAGGATTTTCTGAAACTTAGGCGAGTACTGGACTGCAGCTAAGCCCCCGAGTTGGAGGTTTGCTCTCCACTCGGTAGGATTTTCTGAAACTTAGGCGAGTACTGGACTGCCGCTAACCCCCCGAGTGGGAGGTTTGCTCTCCACTCGGTAGGATTTTCTGAAACTTAGGCGAGTACTGGACTGCAGCTAAGCCCCGAGTGGGAGGTTTGCTCTCCACTCGGTAGGATTTTCTGAAACTTAGGCGAGTACTGGACTGCAGCTAAGCTCCCGAGTGGGAGGTTTGCTCTCCACTCGGTAGGATTTTCTGAAACTTAGGCGAGTACTGGACTGCAGTTAAGCCCCCGAGTGGGAGGTTTGCTCTCCACTCGGTAGGATTTTCTGAAACTTAGGCGAGTACTGGACTGCAGCTCAGTCCCCGAGTAGGAGGTTTGCTCTCCACTCGGTAGGATATTCTGAAACTTAGGCGAGTACTGGACTGCAGCTAAGCCCCCGAGTGGGAGGTTTTCTATCCACTCGGTAGGATTTTAAACACTTAGGCGAGTACAGGACTACAGCTAAGCCCCTGAGTGGGAGGTTTGCTCTCCACTCGGTAGGATTTTAAACACTTAGGCGAGTACTGGACTGCAGCTAAGCCCCCTAGTGGGAGGTTTGCTCTCCACTCGGTAGGATTTTCTGAAACTTAGGCGAGTACTAGACTGCAGCTAAGCCTCCGAGTGGGAGGATTGCTCTCCACTCGGTAGGATTTTCTGAAACTTAGGCGAGTACTGGACTGCAGCTAAGCCCCCGAGTGGGAGGTTTGCTCTTCACTCGGTAGAATTTTCTAAAACTTAGGCGAGTACAGGACTGCAGCTAAGCCCCCGAGTGGGAGGTTTGCTCTCCACTCGGTAGTATTTTCTGAAACTTAGGCGAGTACTAGACTGCAGCTAATCCCCCGAGTGGGAGGTTTGCTCTCCACTCGGTAGGATTTTGAACACTTAGGCGAGTACTGGACTGCAGCTAAGCCCCCGAGCGGGAGGTTTGCTCTCCACTCGGTAGGATTTTCTGAAACTTAGGCGAGTACTGGACTGCAGCTAAGCCCCCGAGTGGGAGGTTTTCTCTCCACTCGGTAGGATTTTAAACACTTAGGCGAGTACAGGACTGCAGCTAAGCCCCCGAGTAGGAGGTTTCCTCTCCACTCGGCAGCATCTTCTAAAACTTAGGCGAGTACCGGATTGCAGCTAAGCCCCCGAGTGGGAGGTTTGCTCCCCACTCGGTAGGATTTTCTGAAACTTAGGCGAGTACTGGACTGCAGCTAAGCCCCCGAGTGGGAGGTTTGCTCTCCACTCGGTAGGATTTTCTAAAACTTAGGCGAGTACTGGACTGCAGCTAAGCCCCCGCGTGGGAGGATTGCTCTCCACTAGGTAGGATTTTTTGAAACTTAGGCGAGTACTGGACTGCAGCTCAGCCCCCGAGTGGGAGGTTTGCTCTTCACTCGGTAGGATTTTCTGAAACTTAGGCGAGTACAGAACTGCAGCTAAGCCCCCGAGTGGGAGGTTTGCTCTCCACTCGGTTGGATTTTCTGAAACTTAGGCGAGTACTAGACTTCAGCTAAGCCCCCGAGTGGGAGGTTTGCTCTCCACTCGGTAGAATTTTCTGAAACTTAGGCGTGTACAGGACTGCAGCTAAGCCCCCGATTGGGAGGTTTGCTCTCCACTCGGTAGGATTTTAAACACTTTGTGGAGTATAGGACTGCAGCTAAGCCCCCGAGTGGGAGGTTTGCTCTCCAGTCGGTAGGATTTTCTGAAACTTAGGCGAGTATGGACTGCAGCTAAGCCCCCGAGTGGGAGGTTTGCTCTCCACTCGGTAGGATTTTAGACACTTAGGCGAGTACAAGACTGCAGCTAAGCCCCCGAGTCGGAGGTTTGCTCTCCACTCGGTAGGATTTTAAACACTTAGGCGAGTACTGGACTGCGGCTAAGCCCCCGAGCGGGAGGTTTGCTCTCCACTCGGTAGGATTTTCTGAAACTTAGGCGAGTACTGGACCTCAGCTAAGCCCCCGACTGGGAGGTTCGCGCTCCACTCGGTAGGATTTTCTGAAACTTAGGCGAGTACATGACTATAGTTAAGCCCCCGAGTTGGCCGTTTGCTCTCCAATCGGTAGGATTTTCTGAAACTTAGGCGAGTACTGGACTGCAGCTAAGCCCCCGAGTGGGAGGTTTGCTCCCCACTCGGTAGGATTTTCTGAAACTTAGGCGAGTACTGGACTGCAACTAAGCCCCCGAGTGGGAGGTTTGCTTTCCACTCGTTAGGATTTTCTGAAACTTAGGCGAGTACTGGACTTCAGCTAAGCCCTCGAATGGGAGGTTTGCTCTCCACTCGGTAGGATTTTCTGAAACTTAGGCGAGTACTGGACTGCAGCTAAGCCCCCGATTGGGAGGTTTGCTCTCCACTCGGTAGGATTTTAAACACTTTGTGGAGTATAGGACTGCAGCTAAGCCCCCGAGTGGGAGGTTTGCTCTCCAGTCGGTAGGATTTTCTGAAACTTAGGCGAGTATGGACTGCAGCTAAGCCCCCGAGTGGGAGGTTTGCTCTCCACTCGGTAGGATTTTAGACACTTAGGCGAGTACAGGACTGCAGCTAAGCCCCCGAGTGGGAGGTTTGCTCTCCACTCGGTAGGATTTTAAACACTTAGGCGAGTACTGGACTGCGGCTAAGCCCCCGAGCGGGAGGTTTGCTCTCCAATCGGTAGGATTTTCTGAAACTTAGGCGAGTACTGGACTGCAGCTAAGCCCCCGAGTGGGAGGTTTGCTCCCCACTCGGTAGGATTTTCTGAAACTTAGGCGAGTACTGGACTGCAACTAAGCCCCCGAGTGGGAGGTTTGCTCTCCACTCGGAAGGATTTTCTGAAACTTAGGCGAGTACTGGACTTCAGCTAAGCCCTCGAGTGGGAGGTTTGCTCTCCACTCGGTAGGATTTTCTGAAACTTAGGCGAGTACTGGACTGCAGCTAAGCCCCCGAGTGGGAGGTTTGCTCTCCACTCGGTAGGATTTAAACACTTAGGCGAGTATTGGACTGCAGCTAAGCCCCTGAGTGGGAGGTTTGCTCTCCACTCGGTAGGATTTTCTGAAACTTAGGCGAGTACTAGACTGCAGCTAAGCCCCCGAGTGGGAGGTTTGCTGTCCACTCGGTACGATTTTATGAAACTTAGGCGAGTACTGGACTGCAGCTAAGCCCCCGAGTGGGAGGTTTGCTCTCCACTCGGTAGGATTTTAAACACTTAGGCGAGTACATGACTGCAGCTAAGCCCCCGAGTGGGAGGTTTGCTCTCTACTCGGTAGGATTATAAACACTTTGTGGAGTATAGGACTGCAGCTAAGCCCCCGAGTGGGAGGTTTTCTCTCCAGTCGGTAGGACTTCCTGAAACTTTGCCGAGTACTGGACTGCAGCTAAGCCCCCGAGTGAGAGTTTTACTCTCCGCTCGGTAGGATTTTCTAAAACTTAGGCGAGTGCTAGACTGCAGCTAAGCCCCTGAGTGGGAGGTTTGCTCTCCACTCAGTTGGATTTTCTAAAACTTAGGCGAGTACAGGACTGCAGCTAAGCCCCCGAGTGGGAGGTTTGCTCTCCACGCGGTAGGATTTTAAACACTTAGGCGAGTATTGGACTGCAGCTAAGCCCCCGAGTGGGAGGTTTGCTCTCCACTAGGTAGGATTTTCTGAAACTTAGGCGAGTACTGGACTGCAGCTAAGCCCCCGAGTGGGAGGATTGCTCTCCACTGGGTAGGATTTTCTGAAACTTAGGCGTGTACTGGACTGCAGCTTAGCCCCCGAGTGGGAGGTTTGCTCTCCACTCGGTAGGATTTTAGACACTTAGGCGAGTATAGGACTGCAGCTAAGCCCCCGAGTCGGAGGTTTGCTCTCCACTCGGTAGGATTTTAAACACTTAGGCGAGTACTGGACTGCGGCTAAGCCCCCGAGCGGGAGGTTTGCTCTCCACTCGGTAGGATTTTCTAAAACTTAGGCGAGTACTGGAGCTCAGCTAAGCCCCCGACTGGGAGGTTCGCGCTCCACTCGGTAGGATTTTCTGAAACTTAGGCGAGTACATGACTACAGCTAATCCCCTGAGTTGGATGTTTGCTCTCCAATCGGTTGGATTTTCTGAAACTTAGGCGAGTACATGACTATAGTTAAGCCCCCGAGTTGGCCGTTTGCTCTCCACTCGGTAGGATTTTCTGAAACTTAGGCGAGTACTGGACTGCAGCTAAGCCCCCGAGTGGGAGGGTTTCTCTCCACTCGGTAGGATTTTAAACACTTAGGCGAGTACAGGACTGCAGCTATGCCCCCGAGTAGGAGGTTTGCTCTCCACTCGGCAGGATCTTCTAAAACTTATGCGAGTACTGGATTGCAGCTAAGCCCCCGAGTGGGAGGTTTGCTCCCCACTCGGTAGGATTTTCTGAAACTTAGGAGAGTACTGGACTGCAGCTAAGCCCCCGAGTGGGAGGTTTGCTCTCCACTCGGTAGGATTTTCTGAAACTTTGGCGAGTACTAGACTGCAGCTAAGCCCCCGCGTGGGAGGTTTGCTCTCCACTTGGTAGAATTTTCTGAAACTTAGGCGAGTACAGGACTGCAGCTAAGCCCCCGAGTGGGAGGTTTGCTCCCCACTCGGTAGGATTTTCTGAAACTTAGGCGAGTACTGGACTGCAGCTAAGCCCCCGAGTGGGAGGTTTGCTCCCCACTCGGTAGGATTTTCTGAAACTTAGGCGAGTACTGGACTGCAACTAAGCCCCCGAGTGGGAGGTTTGCTCTCCACTCGGTAGGATTTTCTGAAACTTAGGCGAGTACTGGACTTCAGCTAAGCCCTCGAGTGGGAGGTTTGCTCTCCACTCGGTAGGATTTTCTGAAACTTAGGCGAGTACTGGACTGCAGCTAAGCCCCCGAGTGGGAGGTTTGCTCTCCACTCGGTAGGATTTTAAACACTTAGGCGAGTACTGGACTGCAGCTAAGCCCCTGAGTGGGAGGTTTGCTCTCCACTCGGTAGGATTTTCTGAAACTTAGGCGAGTACTAGACTGCAGCTAAGCCCCCGAGTGGGAGGTTTGCTGTCCACTCGGTACGATTTTATGAAACTTAGGCGAGTACTGGACTGCAGCTAAGCCCCCGAGTGGGAGGTTTGCTCTCCACTCGGTAGGATTTTAAACACTTAGGCGAGTACATGACTGCAGCTAAGCCCCCGAGTGGGAGGTTTGCTCTCTACTCGGTAGGATTATAAACACTTTGTGGAGTATAGGACTGCAGCTAAGCCCCCGAGTGGGAGGTTTTCTCTCCACTCGGTAGGACTTCCTGAAACTTTGCCGAGTACTGGACTGCAGCTAAGCCCCCGAGTGAGAGTTTTACTCTCACCTCGGTAGGATTTTCTAAAACTTAGGCGAGTGCTAGACTGCAGCTAAGCCCCTGAGTGGGAGGTTTGCTCTCCACTCAGTTGGATTTTCTAAAACTTAGGCGAGTACAGGACTGCAGCTAAGCCCCCGAGTGGGAGGTTTGCTCTCCACGCGGTAGGATTTTAAACACTTAGGCGAGTATTGGACTGCAGCTAAGCCCCCGAGTGGGAGGTTTGCTCTCCACTCGGTAGGATTTTCTGAAACTTAGGCGAGTACTGGACTGCAGCTAAGCCCCCGAGTGGGAGGATTGCTCTCCACTGGGTAGGATTTTCTGAAACTTAGGCGTGTACTGGACTGCAGCTAAGCCCCCGAGTGGGAGGTTTGCTCTCCACTCGGTAGGATTTTAGACACTTAGGCGAGTATAGGACTGCAGCTAAGCCCCCGAGTCGGAGGTTTGCTCTCCACTCGGTAGGATTTTAAACACTTAGGCGAGTACTGGACTGCGGCTAAGCCCCCGAGCGGGAGGTTTGCTCTCCACTCGGTAGGATTTTCTGAAACTTAGGCGAGTACTGGAGCTCAGCTAAGCCCCCGACTGGGAGGTTCGCGCTCCACTCGGTAGGATTTTCTGAAACTTAGGCGAGTACATGACTACAGCTAAGCCCCTGAGTTGGACGTTTGCTCTCCAATCGGTTGGATTTTCTGAAACTTAGGCGAGTACATGACTATAGTTAAGCCCCCGAGTTGGCCGTTTGCTCTCCACTCGGTAGGATTTTCTGAAACTTAGGCGAGTACTGGACTGCAGCTAAGCCCCCGAGTGGGAGGGTTTCTCTCCACTCGGTAGGATTTTAAACACTTAGGCGAGTACAGGACTGCAGCTATGCCCCCGAGTAGGAGGTTTGCTCTCCACTCGGCAGGATCTTCTAAAACTTATGCGAGTACTGGATTGCAGCTAAGCCCCCGAGTGGGAGGTTTGCTCCCCACTCGGTAGGATTTTCTGAAACTTAGGAGAGTACTGGACTGCAGCTAAGCCCCCGAGTGGGAGGTTTGCTCTCCACTCGGTAGGATTTTCTGAAACTTTGGCGAGTACTAGACTGCAGCTAAGCCCCCGCGTGGGAGGTTTGCTCTCCACTTGGTAGAATTTTCTAAAACTTAGGCGAGTACAGGACTGCAGCTAAGCCCCCGAGTGGGAGGTTTGCTCTCCACTCGGTAGGATTTTAAACACTTTGTGGAGTGTAGGACTGCAGCTAAGCCCCCGAGTGGGAGGTTTCCTCTACACTCGGTAGGATTTTAAACACTTAGGCGAGTACAGGACTGCAGCTAAGCCCCCGAGTGGGAGGTTTGCTCTCCACTCGGTAGGATTTTAAACACTTAGGCGAGTACTGGACTGCGGCTAAGCCCCTGAGCGGGAGGTTTGCTCTCCACTCGGTAGAATTTTCTGAAACTTAGGCGAGTACTGTACTGCAGCTAAGCCCCCGAATGGGAGGTTTGCTCTCCACTCGGTCGGATTTTCTGAAACTTAGGCGAGTACAGGACTGCAACTAAGCCCCTGAGTTGGAGGTTTGCTCTCCACTTGGTAGGATTTTCTGAAACTTAGGCGAGTACTGGACTGCAGCTAAGCCCCCGAGTGCGAGGTTTGCTCCCCACTCGGTAGGATTTTCTGAAACTTAGGCGAGTATTGGACTGCCGCTAACCCCCCGAGTGGGAGGTTTGCTCTCCACTCGGTAGGATTTTCTGAAACTTAGGCGAGTACTGGACTGCAGCTAAGCCCCCGAGTGGGAGGTTTGCTCTCCACTCGGTAGGATTTTAAACACTTAGGCGAGTACTGGACTGCGGCTAAGCCCCCGAGCGGGAGGTTTGCTCTCCACTCGGTAGGATTTTCTGAAACTTAGGCGAGTACTGGACTGCAGCTAAGCCCCCGAGTGGGAGGTTTGCTCTCCACTCGGTAGGATTTTCTGAAACTTAGGCGAGTATAGGACTGCAGCTAAGCCCCTGAGTTGGAGGTTTGCTCGCCACTCGGTAGGATTTTCTGAAACTTAGGCGAGTACTGGACTGCAGCTAAGCCCCCGAGTGGGAGGTTTGCTCCCCACTCGGTAGGATTTTCTGAAACTTAGGCGAGTACTGGACTGCAGCTAAGCCCCCGAGTTGGAGGTTTGCTCTCCACTCGGTAGGATTTTCTGAAACTTAGGCGAGTACTGGACTGCCGCTAACCCCCCGAGTGGGAGGTTTGCTCTCCACTCGGTAAGATTTTCTGAAACTTAGGCGAGTACTGGACTGCAGCTAAGCCCCGAGTGGGAGGTTTGCTCTCAACTCGGTAGGATTTTCTGAAACTTAGGCGAGTACTGGACTGCAGCTAAGCTCCCGAGTGGGAGGTTTGCTCTCCACTCGGTAGGATTTTCTGAAACTTAGGCGAGTACTGGACTGCAGTTAAGCCCCCGAGTGGGAGGTTTGCTCTCCACTCGGTAGGATTTTCTGAAACTTAGGCGAGTACTGGACTGCAGCTCAGTCCCCGAGTAGGAGGTTTGCTCTCCACTCTGTAGGATATTCTGAAACTTAGGCGAGTACTGGACTGCAGCTAAGCCCCCGAGTGGGAGGTTTTCTATCCACTCTGTAGGATTTTAAACACTTAGGCGAGTACAGGACTACAGCTAAGCCCCTGAGTGGGAGGTTTGCTCTCCACTCGGTAGGATTTTAAACACTTAGGCGAGTACTGGACTGCAGCTAAGCCCCCTAGTGGGAGGTTTGCTCTCCACTCGGTAGGATTTTCTGAAACTTAGGCGAGTACTAGACTGCAGCTAAGCCTCCGAGTGGGAGGATTGCTCTCCACTCGGTAGGATTTTCTGAAACTTAGGCGAGTACTGGACTGCAGCTAAGCCCCCGAGTGGGAGGTTTGCTCTTCACTCGGTAGAATTTTCTAAAACTTAGGCGAGTACAGGACTGCAGCTAAGCCCCCGAGTGGGAGGTTTGCTCTCCACTCGGTAGTATTTTCTGAAACTTAGGCGAGTACTAGACTGCAGCTAATCCCCCGAGTGGGAGGTTTGCTCTCCACTCGGTAGGATTTTGAACACTTAGGCGAGTACTGGACTGCAGCTAAGCCCCCGAGCGGGAGGTTTGCTCTCCACTCGGTAGGATTTTCTGAAACTTAGGCGAGTACTGGACTGCAGCTAAGCCCCCGAGTGGGAGGTTTTCTCTCCACTCGGTAGGATTTTAAACACTTAGGCGAGTACAGGACTGCAGCTAAGCCCCCGAGTAGGAGGTTTCCTCTCCACTCGGCAGCATCTTCTAAAACTTAGGCGAGTACCGGATTGCAGCTAAGCCCCCGAGTGGGAGGTTTGCTCCCCACTCGGTAGGATTTTCTGAAACTTAGGCGAGTACTGGACTGCAGCTAAGCCCCCGAGTGGGAGGTTTGCTCTCCACTCGGTAGGATTTTCTAAAACTTAGGCGAGTACTGGACTGCAGCTAAGCCCCCGCGTGGGAGGATTGCTCTCCACTAGGTAGGATTTTTTGAAACTTAGGCGAGTACTGGACTGCAGCTCAGCCCCCGAGTGGGAGGTTTGCTCTTCACTCGGTAGGATTTTCTGAAACTTAGGCGAGTACAGAACTGCAGCTAAGCCCCCGAGTGGGAGGTTTGCTCTCCACTCGGTTGGATTTTCTGAAACTTAGGCGAGTACTAGACTTCAGCTAAGCCCCCGAGTGGGAGGTTTGCTCTCCACTCGGTAGAATTTTCTGAAACTTAGGCGTGTACAGGACTGCAGCTAAGCCCCCGATTGGGAGGTTTGCTCTCCACTCGGTAGGATTTTAAACACTTTGTGGAGTATAGGACTGCAGCTAAGCCCCCGAGTGGGAGGTTTGCTCTCCAGTCGGTAGGATTTTCTGAAACTTAGGCGAGTATGGACTGCAGCTAAGCCCCCGAGTGGGAGGTTTGCTCTCCACTCGGTAGGATTTTAGACACTTAGGCGAGTACAAGACTGTAGCTAAGCCCCCGAGTCGGAGGTTTGCTCTCCACTCGGTAGGATTTTAAACACTTAGGCGAGTACTGGACTGCGGCTAAGCCCCCAAGCGGGAGGTTTGCTCTCCACTCGGTAGGATTTTCTGAAACTTAGGCGAGTACTGGACCTCAGCTAAGCCCCCGACTGGGAGGTTCGCGCTCCACTCGGTAGGATTTTCTGAAACTTAGGCGAGTACATGACTATAGTTAAGCCCCCGAGTTGGCCGTTTGCTCTCCAATCGGTAGGATTTTCTGAAACTTAGGCGAGTACTGGACTGCAGCTAAGCCCCCGAGTGGGAGGTTTGCTCCCCACTCGGTAGGATTTTCTGAAACTTAGGCGAGTACTGGACTGCAACTAAGCCCCCGAGTGGGAGGTTTGCTTTCCACTCGTTAGGATTTTCTGAAACTTAGGCGAGTACTGGACTTCAGCTAAGCCCTCGAGTGGGAGGTTTGCTCTCCACTCGGTAGGATTTTCTGAAACTTAGGCGAGTACTGGACTGCAGCTAAGCCCCCGATTGGGAGGTTTGCTCTCCACTCGGTAGGATTTTAAACACTTTGTGGAGTATAGGACTGCAGCTAAGCCCCCGAGTGGGAGGTTTGCTCTCCAGTCGGTAGGATTTTCTGAAACTTAGGCGAGTATGGACTGCAGCTAAGCCCCCGAGTGGGAGGTTTGCTCTCCACTCGGTAGGATTTTAGACACTTAGGCGAGTACAGGACTGCAGCTAAGCCCCCGAGTGGGAGGTTTGCTCTCCACTCGGTAGGATTTTAAACACTTAGGCGAGTACTGGACTGCGGCTAAGCCCCCGAGCGGGAGGTTTGCTCTCCAATCGGTAGGATTTTCTGAAACTTAGGCGAGTACTGGACTGCAGCTAAGCCCCCGAGTGGGAGGTTTGCTCCCCACTCGGTAGGATTTTCTGAAACTTAGGCGAGTACTGGACTGCAACTAAGCCCCCGAGTGGGAGGTTTGCTCTCCACTCGGTAGGATTTTCTGAAACTTAGGCGAGTACTGGACTTCAGCTAAGCCCTCGAGTGGGAGGTTTGCTCTCCACTCGGTAGGATTTTCTGAAACTTAGGCGAGTACTGGACTGCAGCTAAGCCCCCGAGTGGGAGGTTTGCTCTCCACTCGGTAGGATTTTAAACACTTAGGCGAGTACTGGACTGCAGCTAAGCCCCTGAGTGGGAGGTTTGCTCTCCACTCGGTAGGATTTTCTGAAACTTAGGCGAGTACTAGACTGCAGCTAAGCCCCCGAGTGGGAGGTTTGCTGTCCACTCGGTACGATTTTATGAAACTTAGGCGAGTACTGGACTGCAGCTAAGCCCCCGAGTGGGAGGTTTGCTCTCCACTCGGTAGGATTTTAAACACTTAGGCGAGTACATGACTGCAGCTAAGCCCCCGAGTGGGAGGTTTGCTCTCTACTCGGTAGGATTATAAACACTTTGTGGAGTATAGGACTGCAGCTAAGCCCCCGAGTGGGAGGTTTTCTCTCCACTCGGTAGGACTTCCTGAAACTTTGCCGAGTACTGGACTGCAGCTAAGCCCCCGAGTGAGAGTTTTACTCTCCGCTCGGTAGGATTTTCTAAAACTTAGGCGAGTGCTAGACTGCAGCTAAGCCCCTGAGTGGGAGGTTTGCTCTCCACTCAGTTGGATTTTCTAAAACTTAGGCGAGTACAGGACTGCAGCTAAGCCCCCGAGTGGGAGGTTTGCTCTCCACGCGGTAGGATTTTAAACACTTAGGCGAGTATTGGACTGCAGCTAAGCCCTCGAGTGGGAGGTTTGCTCTCCACTCGGTAGGATTTTCTGAAACTTAGGCGAGTACTGGACTGCAGCTAAGCCCCCGAGTGGGAGGATTGCTCTCCACTGGGTAGGATTTTCTGAAACTTAGGCGTGTACTGGACTGCAGCTAAGCCCCCGAGTGGGAGGTTTGCTCTCCACTCGGTAGGATTTTAGACACTTAGGCGAGTATAGGACTGCAGCTAAGCCCCCGAGTCGGAGGTTTGCTCTCCACTCGGTAGGATTTTAAACACTTAGGCGAGTACTGGACTGCGGCTAAGCCCCCGAGCGGGAGGTTTGCTCTCCACTCGGTAGGATTTTCTGAAACTTAGGCGAGTACTGGAGCTCAGCTAAGCCCCCGACTGGGAGGTTCGCGCTCCACTCGGTAGGATTTTCTGAAACTTAGGCGAGTACATGACTACAGCTAAGCCCCTGAGTTGGACGTTTGCTCTCCAATCGGTTGGATTTTCTGAAACTTAGGCGAGTACATGACTATAGTTAAGCCCCCGAGTTGGCCGTTTGCTCTCCAATCGGTAGGATTTTCTGAAACTTAGGCGAGTACTGGACTGCAGCTAAGCCCCCGAGTGGGAGGTTTGCTCCCCAATCGGTAGGATTTTCTGAAACTTAGGCGAGTACTGGACTGCAACTAAGCCCCCGAGTGGGAGGTTTGCTTTCCACTCGGTAGGATTTTTTGAAACTTAGGCGAGTACTGGACTTCAGCTAAGCCCTCGAGTGGGAGGTTTGCTCTCCACTCGGTAGGATTTTCTGAAACTTAGGCGAGTACTGGACTGCAGCTAAGCCCCCGATTGGGAGGTTTGCTCTCCACTCGGTAGGATTTTAAACACTTTGTGGAGTATAGGACTGCAGCTAAGCCCCCGAGTGGGAGGTTTGCTCTCCAGTCGGTAGGATTTTCTGAAACTTAGGCGAGTATGGACTGCAGCTAAGCCCCCGAGTGGGAGGTTTGCTCTCCACTCGGTAGGATTTTAGACACTTAGGCGAGTACAGGACTGCAGCTAAGCCCCCGAGTGGGAGGTTTGCTCTCCACTCGGTAGGATTTTAAACACTTAGGCGAGTACTGGACTGCGGCTAAGCCCCCGAGCGGGAGGTTTGCTCTCCAATCGGTAGGATTTTCTGAAACTTAGGCGAGTACAGGACTGCAGCTAAGCCCCCGAGTGGGAGGTTTGCTCTCCACTCGGTAGGATTTTAAACACTTAGGCGAGTACTGGACTGCGGCTAAGCCCCCGAGCGGGAGGTTTGCTCTCCAATCGGTAGGATTTTCTGAAACTTAGGCGAGTACTGGACTGCAGCTAAGCCCCCGAGTGGGAGGTTTGCTCCCCACTCGGTAGGATTTTCTGAAACTTAGGCGAGTACTGGACTGCAACTAAGCCCCCGAGTGGGAGGTTTGCTCTCCACTCGGTAGGATTTTCTGAAACTTAGGCGAGTACTGGACTTCAGCTAAGCCCTCGAGTGGGAGGTTTGCTCTCCACTCGGTAGGATTTTCTGAAACTTAGGCGAGTACTGGACTGCAGCTAAGCCCCCGAGTGGGAGGTTTGCTCTCCACTCGGTAGGATTTTAAACACTTAGGCGAGTACTGGACTGCAGCTAAGCCCCTGAGTGGGAGGTTTGCTCTCCACTCGGTAGGATTTTCTGAAACTTAGGCGAGTACTAGACTGCAGCTAAGCCCCCGAGTGGGAGGTTTGCTGTCCACTCGGTACGATTTTATGAAACTTAGGCGAGTACTGGACTGCAGCTAAGCCCCCGAGTGGGAGGTTTGCTCTCCACTCGGTAGGATTTTAAACACTTAGGCGAGTACATGACTGCAGCTAAGCCCCCGAGTGGGAGGTTTGCTCTCTACTCGGTAGGATTATAAACACTTTGTGGAGTATAGGACTGCAGCTAAGCCCCCGAGTGGGAGGTTTTCTCTCCACTCGGTAGGACTTCCTGAAACTTTGCCGAGTACTGGACTGCAGCTAAGCCCCCGAGTGAGAGTTTTACTCTCCGCTCGGTAGGATTTTCTAAAACTTAGGCGAGTGCTAGACTGCAGCTAAGCCCCTGAGTGGGAGGTTTGCTCTCCACTCAGTTGGATTTTCTAAAACTTAGGCGAGTACAGGACTGCAGCTAAGCCCCCGAGTGGGAGGTTTGCTCTCCACGCGGTAGGATTTTAAACACTTAGGCGAGTATTGGACTGCAGCTAAGCCCTCGAGTGGGAGGTTTGCTCTCCACTCGGTAGGATTTTCTGAAACTTAGGCGAGTACTGGACTGCAGCTAAGCCCCCGAGTGGGAGGATTGCTCTCCACTGGGTAGGATTTTCTGAAACTTAGGCGTGTACTGGACTGCAGCTAAGCCCCCGAGTGGGAGGTTTGCTCTCCACTCGGTAGGATTTTAGACACTTAGGCGAGTATAGGACTGCAGCTAAGCCCCCGAGTCGGAGGTTTGCTCTCCACTCGGTAGGATTTTAAACACTTAGGCGAGTACTGGACTGCGGCTAAGCCCCCGAGCGGGAGGTTTGCTCTCCACTCGGTAGGATTTTCTGAAACTTAGGCGAGTACTGGAGCTCAGCTAAGCCCCCGACTGGGAGGTTCGCGCTCCACTCGGTAGGATTTTCTGAAACTTAGGCGAGTACATGACTACAGCTAAGCCCCTGAGTTGGACGTTTGCTCTCCAATCGGTTGGATTTTCTGAAACTTAGGCGAGTACATGACTATAGTTAAGCCCCCGAGTTGGCCGTTTGCTCTCCAATCGGTAGGATTTTCTGAAACTTAGGCGAGTACTGGACTGCAGCTAAGCCCCCGAGTGGGAGGTTTGCTCCCCACTCGGTAGGATTTTCTGAAACTTAGGCGAGTACTGGACTGCAACTAAGCCCCCGAGTGGGAGGTTTGCTTTCCACTCGGTAGGATTTTTTGAAACTTAGGCGAGTACTGGACTTCAGCTAAGCCCTCGAGTGGGAGGTTTGCTCTCCACTCGGTAGGATTTTCTGAAACTTAGGCGAGTACTGGACTGCAGCTAAGCCCCCGATTGGGAGGTTTGCTCTCCACTCGGTAGGATTTTAAACACTTTGTGGAGTATAGGACTGCAGCTAAGCCCCCGAGTGGGAGGTTTGCTCTCCAGTCGGTAGGATTTTCTGAAACTTAGGCGAGTATGGACTGCAGCTAAGCCCCCGAGTGGGAGGTTTGCTCTCCACTCGGTAGGATTTTAGACACTTAGGCGAGTACAGGACTGCAGCTAAGCCCCCGAGTGGGAGGTTTGCTCTCCACTCGGTAGGATTTTAAACACTTAGGCGAGTACTGGACTGCGGCTAAGCCCCCGAGCGGGAGGTTTGCTCTCCAATCGGTAGGATTTTCTGAAACTTAGGCGAGTACTGGACTGCAGCTAAGCCCCCGAGTGGGAGGTTTGATCCCCACTCGGTAGGATTTTCTGAAACTTAGGCGAGTACTGGACTGCAACTAAGCCCCCGAGTGGGAGGTTTGCTCTCCACTCGGTAGGATTTTCTGAAACTTAGGCGAGTACTGGACTTCAGCTAAGCCCTCGAGTGGGAGGTTTGCTCTCCACTCGGTAGGATTTTCTGAAACTTAGGCGAGTACTGGACTGCAGCTAAGCCCCCGAGTGGGAGGTTTGCTCTCCACTCGGTAGGATTTTAAACACTTAGGTGAGTACTGGACTGCAGCTAAGCCCCTGAGTGGGAGGTTTGCTCTCCACTCGGTAGGATTTTCTGAAACTTAGGCGAGTACTAGACTGCAGCTAAGCCCCCGAGTGGGAGGTTTGCTGTCCACTCGGTACGATTTTATGAAACTTAGGCGAGTACTGGACTGCAGCTAAGCCCCCGAGTGGGAGGTTTGCTCTCCACTCGGTAGGATTTTAAACACTTAGGCGAGTACATGACTGCAGCTAAGCCCCCGAGTGGGAGGTTTGCTCTCTACTCGGTAGGATTATAAACACTTTGTGGAGTATAGGACTGCAGCTAAGCCCCCGAGTGGGAGGTTTTCTCTCCACTCGGTAGGACTTCCTGAAACTTTGCCGAGTACTGGACTGCAGCTAAGCCCCCGAGTGAGAGTTTTAATCTCCGCTCGGTAGGATTTTCTAAAACTTAGGCGAGTGCTAGACTGCAGCTAAGCCCCTGAGTGGGAGGTTTGCTCTCCACTCAGTTGGATTTTCTAAAACTTAGGCGAGTACAGGACTGCAGCTAAGCCCCCGAGTGGGAGGTTTGCTCTCCACGCGGTAGGATTTTAAACACTTAGGCGAGTATTGGACTGCAGCTAAGCCCCCGAGTGGGAGGTTTGCTCTCCACTCGGTAGGATTTTCTGAAACTTAGGCGAGTACTGGACTGCAACTAAGCCCCCGAGTGGGAGGATTGCTCTCCACTGGGTAGGATTTTCTGAAACTTAGGCGTGTACTGGACTGCAGCTAAGCCCCCGAGTGGGAGGTTTGCTCTCCACTCGGTAGGATTTTAGACACTTAGGCGAGTATAGGACTGCAGCTAAGCCCCCGAGTCGGAGGTTTGCTCTCCACTCGGTAGGATTTTAAACACTTAGGCGAGTACTGGACTGCGGCTAAGCCCCCGAGCGGGAGGTTTGCTCTCCACTCGGTAGGATTTTCTGAAACTTAGGCGAGTACTGGACCTCAGCTAAGCCCCCGACTGGGAGGTTCGCGCTCCACTCGGTAGGATTTTCTGAAACTTAGGCGAGTACATGACTATAGCTAAGCCCCTGAGTTGGACGTTTGCTCTCCAATCGGTTGGATTTTCTGAAACTTAGGCGAGTACTGGACTGCAGCTAAGCCCCCGAGTGGGAGGTTTGCTCCCCACTCGGTAGGATTTTCTGAAACTTAGGCGAGTACTGGACTGCAACTAAGCCCCCGAGTGGGAGGTTTGCTCTCCACTCGGTAGGATTTTCTGAAACTTAGGCGAGTACTGGACTTCAGCTAAGCCCTCGAGTGGGAGGTTTGCTCTCCACTCGGTAGGATTTTCTGAAACTTAGGCGAGTACTGGACTGCAGCTAAGCCCCCGAGTGGGAGGTTTGCTCTCCACTCGGTAGGATTTTAAACACTTAGGCGAGTACTGGACTGCAGCTAAGCCCCTGAGTGGGAGGTTTGCTCTCCACTCGGTAGGATTTTCTGAAACTTAGGCGAGTACTAGACTGCAGCTAAGCCCCCAAGTGGGAGGTTTGCTGTCCACTCGGTACGATTTTATGAAACTTAGGCGAGTACTGGACTGCAGCTAAGCCCCCGAGTGGGAGGTTTGCTCTCCACTCGGTAGGATTTTAAACACTTAGGCGAGTACATGACTGCGGCTAAGCCCCCGAGTGGGAGGTTTGCTCTCTACTCGGTAGGATTATAAACACTTTGTGGAGTATAGGACTGCAGCTAAGCCCCCGAGTGGGAGGTTTTCTCTCCACTCGGTAGGACTTCCTGAAACTTTGCCGAGTACTGGACTGCAGCTAAGCCCCCGAGTGAGAGTTTTACTCTCCGCTCGGTAGGATTTTCTAAAACTTAGGCGAGTGCTAGACTGCAGCTAAGCCCCTGAGTGGGAGGTTTGCTCTCCACTCAGTTGGATTTTCTAAAACTTAGGCGAGTACAGGACTGCAGCTAAGCCCCCGAGTGGGAGGTTTGCTCTCCACGCGGTAGGATTTTAAACACTTAGGCGAGTATTGGACTGCAGCTAAGCCCCCGAGTGGGAGGTTTGCTCTCCACCCGGTAGGATTTTCTGAAACTTAGGCGAGTACTGGACTGCAGCTAAGCCCCCGAGTGGGAGGATTGCTCTCCACTGGGTAGGATTTTCTGAAACTTAGGCGTGTACTGGACTGCAGCTAAGCCCCCGAGTGGGAGGTTTGCTCTCCACTCGGTAGGATTTTAGACACTTAGGCGAGTATAGGACTGCAGCTAAGCCCCCGAGTCGGAGGTTTGCTCTCCACTCGGTAGGATTTTAAACACTTAGGCGAGTACTGGACTGCGGCTAAGCCCCCGAGCGGGAGGTTTGCTCTCCACTCGGTAGGATTTTCTGAAACTTAGGCGAGTACTGGACCTCAGCTAAGCCCCCGACTGGGAGGTTCGCGCTCCACTCGGTAGGATTTTCTGAAACTTAGGCGAGTACATGACTACAACTAAGCCCCTGAGTTGGACGTTTGCTCTCCAATCGGTTGGATTTTCTGAAACTTAGGCGAGTACTGGACTGCAGCTAAGCCCCCGAGTGGGAGGTTTGCTCCATACTCGGTAGGATTTTCTGAAACTTAGGCGAGTACTGGACTGCAACTAAGCCCCCGAGTGGGAGGTTTGCTCCCCACTCGGTAGGATTTTCTGCAACTTAGGCGAGTACTGGACTTCAGCTAAGCCCTCGAGTGGGAGGTTTGCTCTCCACTCGGTAGGATTTTCTGAAACTTAGGCGAGTACTGGACAGCAGCTAAGCCCCCGATTGGGAGGTTTGCTCTCCACTCGGTAGGATTTTAAACACTTTGTGGAGTATAGGACTGCAGCTAAGCCCCCGAGTGGGAGGTTTGCTCTCCAGTCGGTAGGATTTTCTGAAACTTAGGCGAGTATGGACTGCAGCTAAGCCCCCGAGTGGGAGGTTTGCTCTCCACTCGGTAGGATTTTAGACACTTAGGCGAGTACAGGACTGCAGCTAAGCCCCCGAGTGGGAGGTTTGCTCTCCACTCGGTAGGATTTTAAACACTTAGGCGAGTACTGGACTGCGGCTAAGCCCCCGAGCGGGAGGTTTGCTCTCCACTCGGTAGGATTTTCTGAAACTTAGGCGAGTACTGGACCTCAGCTAAGCCCCCGAGTGGGAGGTTCGCGCTCCTCTCGGTAGGATTTTCTGAAACTTAGGCGAGTACATGACTACAGCTAAGCCCCCGAGTTGGACGTTTGCTCTCCAATCGGTAGGATTTTCTGAAACTTAGGCGAGTACTGGACTGCAGCTAAGCCCCCGAGTGGGAGGTTTGCTCCCCACTCGGTAGGATTTTCTGAAACTTAGGCGAGTACTGGACTGCAACTAAGCCCCCGAGTGGGAGGTTTGCTCTCCACTCGGTAGGATTTTCTGAAACTTAGGCGAGTACTGGACTTCAGCTAAGCCCTCGAGTGGGACGTTTGCTCTCCACTCGGTAGGATTTTCTGAAACTTAGGCGAGTACTGGACTGCAGCTAAGCCCCTGAGTGGGAGGTTTGCTCTCCACTCGGTAGGATTTTAAACACTTAGGCGAGTACTGGACTGTAGCTAAGCCCCTGAGTGGGAGGTTTGCTCTCCACTCGGTAGGATTTTCTAAAACTTAGGCGAGTACTAGACTGCAGCTAAGCCCCCGAGTGGGAGGTTTGCTGTCCACTCGGTACGATTTTATGAAACTTAGGCGAGTACTGGACTGCAGCTAAGCCCCCGAGTGGGAGGTTTGCTCTCCACTCGGTAGGATTTTAAACACTTAGGCGAGTACATGACTGCAGCTAAGCCCCCGAGTGGGAGGTTTGCTCTCCACTCGGTAGGATTATAAACACTTTGTGGAGTATAGGACTGCAGCTAAGCCCTCGAGTGGGAGGTTTTCTCTCCACTCGGTAGGACTTCCTGAAACTTTGCCGAGTACTGGACTGCAGCTAAGCCCCCGAGTGAGAGTTTTACTCTCCGCTCGATAGGATTTTCTAAAACTTAGGCGAGTGCTAGACTGCAGCTAAGCCCCTGAGTGGGAGGTTTGCTCTCCACTCAGTAGGATTTTCTAAAACTTAGGCGAGTACAGGACTGCAGCTAAGCCCCCGAGTGGGAGGTTTGCTCTCCACGCGGTAGGATTTTAAACACTTAGGCGAGTATTGGACTGCAGCTAAGCCCCCGAGTGGGAGGTTTGCTCTCCACTCGGTAGGATTTTCTGAAACTTAGGCGAGTACTGAACTGCAGCTAAGCCCCCGAGTGGGAGGATTGCTCTCCACTAGGTAGGATTTTCTGAAACTTAGGCGTGTACTGGACTGCAGCTAAGCCCCCGAGTGGGAGGTTTGTTCTCCCCTTGGTAGGATTTTAGACACTTAGGCGAGTACAGGACTGCAGCTAAGCCCCCGAGTCGGAGGTTTGCTCTCCACTCGGTAGGATTTTAAACACTTAGGAGAGTACTGGACTGCAGCTAAGCCCCCGAGTGGGAGGTTTGCTCTCCACGCGGTAGGATTTTAAACACTTAGGCGAGTATTGGACTGCAGCTAAGCCCCCGAGTGGGAGGTTTGCTCTCCACTCGGTAGGATTTTCTAAAACTTAGGCGAGTGCTAGACTGCAGCTAAGCCCCTGAGTGGGAGGTTTGCTCTCCACTCAGTAGGATTTTCTAAAACTTAGGCGAGTACAGGACTGCAGCTAAGCCCCCGAGTGGGAGGTTTGCTCTTCACTCGGTAGGATTTTCTGAAACTTAGGCGAGTACTGGACTGTAGCTAAGCCCCTGAGTGGGAGGTTTGCTCTCCACTCGGTAGGATTTTATGAAACTTAGGCGAGTACTGGACTGCAGCTAAGCCCCCGAGTGGGAGGTTTTCTCTCCACTCGGTAGGATTTTAAACACTTAGGCGAGTACAGGACTGCAGCTAAGCCCCTGAGTGGGAGGTTTGCTCTCCACTCGGTAGGATTTTCTGAAACTTAAGCGAGTACTGGACTACAGCTAAGTCCTCGAGTGGGAGGTTTGCTCTCCACTCGGTACGATTTTCTGAAACTTAGGCGAGTACTGGACTGCAGCTAAGCCCCCGAGTGGGAGTATTCCTCTCCACTCGGTAGGATTTTCTGAAACTTAGGCGAGTACTGGACCTCAGCTAAGCCCCCGACTGGGAGGTTCGCGCTCCACTTGGTAGGATTTTCTGAAACTTAGGCGAGTACATGACTACAGCTAAGCCCCCGAGTTGGACGTTTGCTCTCCAATCGGTAGGATTTTCTGAAACTTAGGCGAGTACTGGACTGCAGCTAAGCCCCCGAGTGGGAGGTTTGCTCCCCACTCGGTAGGATTTTCTGAAACTTAGGCGAGTACTGGACTGCAACTAAGCCCCCGAGTGGGAGGTTTGCTCTCCACTCGGTAGGATTTTCTGCAACTTAGGCGAGTACTGGACTTCAGCTAAGCCCTCGAGTGGGAGGTTTGCTCTCCACTCGGTAGGATTTTCTGAAACTTAGGCGAGTACTGGACAGCAGCTAAGCCCCCGATTGGGAGGTTTGCTCTCCACTCGATAGGATTTTAAACACTTTGTGGAGTATAGGACTGCAGCTAAGCCCCCGAGTGGGAGGTTTGCTCTCTAGTCGGTAGGATTTTCTGAAACTTAGGCGAGTACTGGACTGCAGCTAAGCCCCCGAGTGAGAGGTTTACTCTCCGCTCGGTAGGATTTTCTAAAACTTAGGCGAGTGCTAGACTGCAGCTAAGCCCCTGAGTGGGAGGTTTGCTCTCCACTCAGTAGGATTTTCTAAAACTTAGGCGAGTACAGGACTGCAGCTAAGCCCCCGAGTGGGAGGTTTGCTCTCCACGCGGTAGGATTTTAAACACTTAGGCGAGTATTGGACTGCAGCTAAGCCCCCGAGTGGGAGGTTTGCTCTCCACTCGGTAGGATTTTCTGAAACTTAGGCGAGTACTGGACTGCAGCTAAGCCCCCGAGTGGGAGGATTGCTCTCCACTGGGTAGGATTTTCTGAAACTTAGGCGTGTACTGGACTGCAGCTAAGCCCCAGAGTGGGAGGTTTGCTCTCCACTCGGTAGGATTTTAGACACTTAGGCGAGTACAGGACTGCAGCTAAGCCCCCGAGTCGGAGGTTTGCTCTCCACTCGGTAGGATTTTAAACACTTAGGCGAGTACTGGACTGCGGCTAAGCCCCCGAGCGGGAGGTTTGCTCTCCACTCGGTAGGATTTTCTGAAACTTAGGCGAGTATTGGACCTCAGCTAAGCCCCCGACTGGGAGGTTCGCGCTCCACTCGGTAGGATTTTCTGAAACTTAGGCGAGTACATGACTACAGCTAAGCCCCCGAGTTGGACGTTTGCTCTCCAATCGGTAGGATTTTCTGAAACTTAGGCGAGTACTGGACTGCAGCTAAGCCCCCGAGTGGGAGGTTTTCTCCCCACTCGGTAGGATTTTCTGAAACTTAGGCGAGTACTGGACTGCAACTAAGCCCCCGAGTGCGAGGTTTGCTCTCCACTCGGTAGGATTTTCTGAAACTTAGGCGAGTACTGGACTTCAGCTAAGCCCTCGAGTGGGAGGTTTGCTCTCCACTCGGTAGGATTTTCTGAAACTTAGGCGAGTACTGGACAGCAGCTAAGCCCACGATTGGGAGGTTTGCTCTCCACTCGATAGGATTTTAAACACTTTGTGGAGTATAGGACTGCAGCTAAGCCCCCGAGTGGGAGGTTTGCTCTCCAGTCGGTAGGATTTTCTGAAACTTAGGCGAGTACTGGACTGCAACTAAGCCCCCGAGTGGGAGGTTTGCTCTCCACTCGGTAGGATTTTCTGCAACTTAGGCGAGTACTGGACTTCAGCTAAGCCCTCGAGTGGGAGGTTTGCTCTCCACTCGGTAGGATTTTCTGAAACTTAGGCGAGTACTGGACAGCAGCTAAGCCCCCGATTGGGAGGTTTCCTCTCCACTCGATAGGATTTTAAACACTTTGTGGAGTATAGGACTGCAGCTAAGCCCCCGAGTGGGAGGTTTGCTCTCCAGTCGGTAGGATTTTCTAAAACTTAGGCGAGTATGGACTACAGCTAAGCCCCCGAGTGGGAGGTTTGCTCTCCACTTGGTAGGATTTTAGACACTTAGGCGAGTACTGGACTACAGCTAAGCCCCCGAGTGAGAGGTTTACTCTCCGCTCGGTAGGATTTTCTAAAACTTAGGCGAGTGCTAGACTGCAGCTAAGCCCCTGAGTGGGAGGTTTGCTCTCCACTCAGTAGGATTTTCTAAAACTTAGGCGAGTACAGGACTGCAGCTAAGCCCCCGAGTGGGAGGTTTGCTCTCCACGCAGTAGGATTTTAAACACTTAGGCGAGTATTGGACTGCAGCTAAGCCCCCGAGTGGGAGGTTTGCTCTCCACTCGGTAGGATTTTCTGAAACTTAGGCGAGTACTGGACTGCAGCTGCTCTCCACTGGGTAGGATTTTCTGAAACTTAGGCGTGTACTGGACTGCAGCTAAGCCCCCGAGTGGGAGGTTTGCTCTCCACTCGGTAGGATTTTAGACACTTAGGCGAGTACAGGACTGCAGCTAAGCCCCCGAGTCGGAGGTTTGCTCTCCACTCGGTAGGATTTTAAACACTTAGGCGAGTACATGACTGCGGCTAAGCCCCCGAGCGGGAGGTTTGCTCTCCACTCGGTAGGATTTTCTGAAACTTAGGCGAGTACTGGACCTCAGCTAAGCCCCTGAGTCGGAGGTTTGCTCTCCACTCGGTAGGATTTTATGAAACTTAGGCGAGTACTGGACTGCAGCTAAGCCCCCGAGTGGGAGGTTTGCTCTCCACTTGGTAGGATTTTAAACACTTAGGCGAGTATAGGACTGCAGCTAAGCCCCCGAGTGGGACGTTTGCTCTCCACTCGGTAGGATTTTCTGAAACTTAGGCGAGTACTGGACTGCAGCTAAGCCCCCGAGTCTGAGGTTTGCTCTCCCCTCGGTAGGATTTTAAACACTTAGGCGAGTACAGGACTGCAGCTAAGCCCCCGAGTGGGAGGTTTGCTCTCCACTCGGTAGGATTTTAAACACTTTGTGGAGTATAGGACTGCAGCTAAGCGCCCGAGTGGGAGGTTTTCTCTCCACTCGGTAGGATTTTTTGATACTTACGCGAGTATGGACTGCAGCTAAGCCCCCGAGTGGGAGGTTTGCTCTCCACTCGATAGGATTATAAACACTTTGTGGAGTATAGGACTGCAGCTAAGCCCCCGAGTGGGAGGTTTTCTCTCCACTCGGTAGGATTTCCTAAAACTTTGCCGAGTTCTGGACTGCAGCTAAGCCCCCGAGTGAGAGGTTTACTCTCCGCTCGGTAGGATTTTCTAAAACTTAGGCGACTGCTAGACTGCAGCTAAGCCCCTGAGTGGGAGGTTTGCTCTCCACTCAGTAGGATTTTCTAAAACTTAGGCGAGTACAGGACTGCAGCTAAGCCCCCGAGTGGGAGGTTTGCTCTCCACGCGGTAGGATTTTAAACACTTAGGCGAGTATTGGACTGCAGCTAAGCCCCCGAGTGGGAGGTTTGCTCTCCACTCGGTAGGATTTTCTGAAACTTAGGCGAGTACTGGACTGCAGCTAAGCCCCCGAGTGGGAGGATTGCTCTCCACTGGGTAGGATTTTCTGAAACTTAGGCATGTACTGGACTGCAGCTAAGCCCCCGAGTGGGAGGTTTCCTCTTCACTCGGTAGGATTTTCTGAAACTTAGGCGAGTACAGGACTGCAGCTAAGCCCCCGAGTGGGAGGTTTGCTCTCCACTCGATAGGATTTTCTGAAACTTAGGCGAGTACTAGACTGCAGCTAAGCCCCCGAGTGGGAGGTTTGCTCTCCACTAGGTACGATTTTATGAAACTTAGGCGAGTACTGGACTGCAGCTAAGCCCCCGAGTGGTAGGTTTGCTCTCCACTCGGTAGGATTTTAAACACTTAGGCGAGTATAGGACTGCAGCTAAGCCCCCGAGTGGGAGGTTTTCTCTCCACTCGGTAGGATTTTCTGAAACTTAGGCGAGTACAGGACTGCAGCTCAGCACCCGAGTGGGAGGTTTGCTCTCCACTCGGTAGGATTTTCTGAAACTTAGGCGAGTACTGGACTGCAGCTAAGCCCCCGAGTGGGAGCTTTGCTCTCCACTCGGTAGGATTTTCTGAAACTTAGGCGAGTACTGGACTGCAGCTAAGCCCCGAGTGGGAGGTTTGCTCTCCACTCGGTAGGATTTTCTGAAACTTAGGCGAGTACAGGACTGCAGCTAAGCCCCCGAGTGGGAGGTTTGCTCTCCACTCGGTAGGATTTTAAACACTTTGTGGAGTATAGGACTGCAGCTAAGCCCCCGAGTTGGAGGTTTGCTCGCCACTCGGTTGGATTTTATGAAACTTAGGCGAGTACTGGACTGCAGCTAAGCCCCTGAGTCGGAGGTTTGCTCTCCACTCGGTAGGATTTTATGAAACTTAGGCGAGTACTGGACTGCAGCTAAGCCCCCGAGTGGGAGGTTTGCTCTCCACTCGGTAGGATTTTAAACACTTAGGCGAGTATAGGACTGCAGCTAAGCCCCCGAGTGGGACGTTTGCTCTCCACTCGGTAGGATTTTCTGAAACTTAGGCGAGTACTGGACTGCAGCTAAGCCCCCGAGTGGGAGGTTTGCTCTCCCCTCGGTAGGATTTTAAACACTTAGGCGAGTACATGACTGCAGCTAAGCCCCCGAGTGGGAGGTTTGCTCTCCACTCGGTAGGATTTTAAACACTTTGTGGAGTATAGGACTGCAGCTAAGCCCCCGAGTGGGAGGTTTTCTCTCCACTCGGTAGGATTTTTTGATACTTACGCGAGTATAGACTGCAGCTAAGCCCCCGAGTGGGAGGTTTGCTCTCCACTCGGTAGGATTTTAAACACTTAGGCGAGTACAGGACTACAGCTAAGCCCCCGAGTGGGAGGTTTGCTCTCCACTCGGTAGGATTTTAAACACTTTGTGGAGTATAGGACTGCAGCTAAGCCCCCGAGTGGGAGGTTTGCTCTCCACTCGGTAGGATTTTGTGAAACTTAGGCGAGTATGGACTGCAGCTAAGCCCCCGAGTGGGAGGTTTGCTCTCCACTCGGTAGGATTTTAAACACTTAGGCGAGTACAGGACTGTAGCTAAGCCCTCGGGTGGGAGGTTTGCTCTCCACTCGGTAGGATTTTAAACACTTAGGTGAGTACTGGACTGCAGCTAAGCCCCCGAGTGGGAGGTTTGCTCTCCACTCGGTAGGATTTTCTGAAACTTAGGCGAGTACAGGACTGCAGCTAAGCCCCCGAGTGGGAGGTTTGCTCTCCACTCGGTAGGGTTTTCTGAAACTTAGGCGAGTACTAGACTGCAGCTAAGCCCCCGAGTGGGAGGTTTGCTCTCCAATCGGTACGATTTTCTGAAACTTAGGCGAGTACTGGACTGCAGCTAAGCCCCCGAGTGGGAGGTTTGCTCTCCACTCGGTAGGATTTTAAACACTTAGGCGAGTATAGGACTGCAGCTAAAGCCCCCGAGTGGGAGGTTTGCTCTCCACTCGGTAGGATTCTAAACACTTTGTGGAGTATAGGACTGCAGCTAAGCCCCCGAGTGGGAGGTTTGCTCTCCACTCGGTAGGATTTTATGAAACTTAGGCGAGTATGGACTGCAGCTAAGCCCCCGAGTGGGAGGTTTGCTCTCCACTCGGTAGGATTTTAAACACTTAGGCAAGTACAGGACTGCAGCTAAGCCCCCGAGTGGGAGGTTTGCTCTCCACTCGGTAGGATTTTAAACACTTAGGCGAGTATAGGACTGCAGCTAAGCCCCCGAGTGGGAGGTTTGCTCTCCACTCGGTAGGATTTTCTGAAACTTAGGCGAGTACTAGACTGCAGCTAAGCCCCCGAGTGGGAGGATTGCTCTCCACTCGATAGGATTTTCTGAAACTTAGGCGAGTACTGGACTGCAGCTAAGCCCCCGAGTGGGAGGTTGGCTCTCCACTCGGTAGGATTTTCTGAAACTTAGGCGAGTACAGGACTGCAGCTAAGCCCCCGAGTGGGAGGTTTGCTCTCCACTGGGTAGGATTTTCTGAAACTTAGGCGAGTACTAGACTGCAGCTAAGCCCCCGAGTGGGAGGTTTGCTCTCCACTCGGTACGATTTTCTGAAACTTAGGCGAGTACTGGACTGCAGCTAAGCCCCCGAGTGGGAGGTTTGCTCTCCACTCGGTAGGATTTTCTGAAACTTAGGCGAGTACTGGACTGCAGCTAAGCCCCCGAGTGGGAGGATTGCTCTCCACTCGATAGGATTTTCTGAAACTTCGGGGAGTACTGGACTGCAGCTAAGCCCCCGAGTGGGAGGTTTGCTCTCCACTCGGTAGGATTTTCTGAAACTTAGGCGAGTACAGGACTGCAGCTAAGCCCCCGAGTGGGAGGTTTGCTCTCCATTGGGTAGGATTTTCTGAAACTTAAGCGAGTACTAGACTGCAGCTAAGCCCCCGAGTGGGAGGTTTGCTCTCCACTCGGTATGATTTTCTGAAACTTAGGCGAGTACTGGACTGCAGCTAAGCCCCCAAGTGGGAGGTTTGCTCTCCACTCGGTACGATTTTATGAAACTTAGGCGAGTACTGGACTGCAGCTAAGCCCCCGAGTGGGAGGTTTGCTCTCCACTCGGCAGGATTTTAAACACTTAGGCGAGTACAGGACTGCAGCTAAGCCCCCGAGTGGGAGGTTTGCTCTCCACTCAGTAGGATTTTCTGAAACATAGGCGAGTACTAGACTGCAGCTAATCCCCCGAGTGGGAGGTTTGCTCTCCACTCGGTACGATTTTATGAAACTTAGGCGAGTACTGGACTGCAGCTAAGCCCCCGAGTGGGAGGTTTGCTCTCCACTCAGTAGGATTTTAAACACTTAGGCGAGAATAGGACTGCAGCTAAGCCCCCGAGTGGGAGGATTTCTCTCCACTCGGTCGGATTTTAAACACTTAGGCGAGTATAGGACTGCAGCTAAGCCCCCGAGTGGGAGGTTTGCTCTCCCCTCGGTAGGATTTTAAACACTTAGGCGAGTACAGGACTGCAGCTAAGCCCCCGAGTGGGAGGTTTGCTCTCCACTCGGTTGGATTTTAAACACTTTGTGGAGTATAGGACTGCAGCTAAGCCCCCGAGTGGGAGGTTTTCTCTCCACTCGGTAGGATTTTCTGATACTTAGGCGAGTATGGACTGCAGCTAAGCCCCCGAGTGGGAGGTTTGCTCTCCACTCGGTAGGATTTTAAACACTTAGGCGAGTACAGGACTGCAGCTAAGCCCCCGAGTGGGAGGTTTGCTGTCCACTCGGTAGGATTCTAAACACTTTGTGGAGTATAGGACTGCAGCTAAGCCCCCGAGTGGGAGGTTTGCTCTCCACTCGGTAGGATTTTCTGAAACTTAGGCGAGTATGGACTGCAGCTAAGCCCCCGAGTGGGAGGTTTGCTCTCCACTCGGTAGGATTTTAAACACTTAGGCGAGTACAAGACTATAGCAAAGCCCTCGGGTGGGAGGTTTGCTCTCCACTCGGTAGGATTTTAAACACTTAGGCGAGTACTGGACTGCAGCTAAGCCCCCGAGTGGGAGGTTTGCTCTCCACTCGGTAGGATTTTCTGAAACTTAGGCGAGTACAGGACTGCAGCTAAGCCCCCGAGTGGGAGGTTTGCTCTCCACTCGGTAGGATTTTCTGAAACTTAGGCGAGTACTAGACTGCAGCTCAGCCCCCGAGTGGGAGGTTTGCTCGCCAATCGGTACGATTTTCTGAAACTTAGGCGAGTACTGGACTGCAGCTAAGCCCCCGAGTGGGAGGTTTGCTCTCCACTCGGTAGGATTTTAAACACTTAGGCGAGTATAGGACTGCAGCTAAGCCCCCGAGTGGGAGGTTTGCTCTCCACTCGGTAGGATTTTCTGAAACTTAGGCGAGTACTGGACTGCAGCTAAGCCCCCGAGTGGGAGGTTTGCTCTCCACTCGGTAGGATTTTAAACACTTAGGCGAGTACAGGACTGCAGCTAAGCCCCCGAGTGGGAGGTTTGCTCTCCACTCGGTAGGATTTTAAACACTTAGGCGAGTACCGGACTGCAGCTAAGCCCCCGAGTGGGAGGTTTGCTCTCCACTCGGTAGGATTTTCTGAAACTTAGGCGAGTATGGACTGCAGCTAATCCCCCGAGTGGGAGGTTTGCTCTCCACTCGGTAGGATTTTAAACACTTAGGCGAGTACAGGACTGCAGCTAAGCCCCCGAGTGGGAGGTTTGCTCTATACTCGGTAGGATTTTCTGAAACTTAGGCGAGTACTGGACTGCAGCTAAGCCCCCGAGTGGGAGGATTGCTCTCCACTCGATAGGATTTTCTGAAACTTAGGCGAGTACTGGACTGCAGCTAAGCCCCCGAGTGGGAGGTTTGCTCTCCACTCGGTAGGATTTTCTGAAACTTAGGCGAGTACAGGACTGCAGCTAAGCCCCCGAGTGGGAGGTTTGCTCTCCACTGGGTAGGATTTTCTGAAACTTAGGCGAGTACTAGACTGCAGCTAAGCCCCCGAGTGGTAGGTTTGCTCTCCACTCGGTATGATTTTCTGAAACTTAGGCGAGTACTGGACTGCAGCTAAGCCCCCGAGTGGGAGGTTCGCTCTCCACTCGGTAGGATTTTCTAAAACTTAGGCGAGCACTGGACTGCAGCTAAGCCCCCGAGTGGGAGGATTGCTCTCCACTCGATAGGATTTTCTGAAACTTACGGGAGTACTGGACTGCAGCTAAGCCCCCGAGTGGGAGGTTTGCTCTCCACTCGGTAGGATTTTCTGAAACTTAGGCGAGTACAGGACTGCAGCTAAGCCCCCGAGTTGGAGGTTTGCTCTCCACTCGGTAGGATTTTCTGAAACTTAGGCGAGTACTGGACTGCAGCTAAGCCCCCGAGTGGGAGGTTTGCTCCCCACTCGGTAGGATTTTCTGAAACTTAGGCGAGTACTGGACTGCCGCTAAGCCCCCGAGTGGGAGGTTTGCTCTCCACTGGGTAGGATTTTCTAAAACTTAGGCGAGTACTAGACTACATCTAAGCCCCCGAGTGGGAGGTTTGCTCTCCACTCGGTATGATTTTCTGAAACTTAGGCGAGTACTGGACTCCAGGTAAGCCTCCAAGTGGGAGGTTTGCTCTCCACTCGGTACGATTTTATGAAGCTTAGGCGAGTATTGGACTGCAGCTAAGCCCCCAAGTGGGAGGTTTGCTCTCCACTCGGCAGGATTTTAAACACTTAGGCGAGTACAGGAATGCAGCTAAGCCCCCGAGTGGGAGGTTTGCTCTCCACTCGGTAGGATTTTCTGAAACTTAGGCGAGTACTGGACTGCAGCTAAGCCCTCGAGTGGGAGGATTGCTCTCCACTCGATAGGATTTTCTGAAACTTAGGCGAGTACTGGACTGCAGCTAAGCCCCCGAGTGGGAGGTTTGCTCTCCACTCGGTAGGATTTTCTGAAACTTAGGCGAGTACAGGACTACAGCTAAGCCCCCGAGTGGGAGGTTTGCTCTCCACTGGATTTTCTGAAACTTAGGCGAGTACTAGACTGCAGCTAAGCCCCCGAGTGGTAGGTTTGCTCTCCACTCGGTACGATTTTCTGAAACTTAGGCGAGTACTGGACTGCAGCTAAGCCCCCGAGTGGGAGGTTTGCTCTCCACTCGGTAGGATTTTCTGAAACTTAGGCGAGCACTGGACTGCAGCTAAGCCCAGAGTGGGAGGATTGCTCTCCACTCGATAGGATTTTCTGAAACTTAGGGGAGTCCTGGACTGCAGCTAAGCCCCCGATTGGGAGGTTTGCTCTCCACTCGGTAGGATTTTCTGAAACTTAGGCGAGTACTGGACTGCAGCTAAGCCCCCGAGCGGGAGGTTTGCTCTCCACTGGGTAGGATTTTCTGAAACTTAGGCGAGTACTAGACTGCAGCTAAGCCCCCGAGTGGGAGGTTTGCTCTCCACTCGGTATGATTTTCTAAAACTTAGGCGAGTACTGGACTGCAGCTAAGCCTCCAAGTGGGAGGTTTGCTCTCCACTTGGTACGATTTTATGAAGCTTAGGCGAGTACTGGACTGCACCTAAGCCCCCGAGTGGGAGGTTTGCTCTCAACTCGGCAGGATTTTAAACACTTAGGCGAGTACAGGATTGCAGCTAAGCCCTCGAGTGGGAGGTTTGCTCTCCACTCGGTAGGATTTTCTGAAACTTAGGCGAGTACTGGACTGCAGCTAAGCCCCCGAGTGGGAGGATTGCTCTACACTCGATAGGATTTTCTGGAACTTAGGCGAGTACTGGACTGCAGCTAAGCCCCCGAGTGGGAGGTTTGCTCTCCACTCGGTAGGATTTTCTGAAACTTAGGCGAGTACAGGACTGCAGCTAAGCCCCCGAGTGGGAGGTTTGCTCTGCACTGGATTTTCTGAAACTTAGGCGAGTACTAGACTGCAGCTAAGCCCCCGAGTGGTAGGTTTGCTCTCCACTCGGTACGATTTTCCGAAACTTAGGCGAGTACTGGACTGCAGCTAAGCCCCCGAGTGGGAGGTTTGCTCTCCACTCGGTAGGATTTTCTAAAACTTAGGCGAGCACTGGACTGCAGCTAAGCCCCCGAGTGGGAGGATTGCTCTCCACTCGATAGGATTTTCTGAAACTTAGGGTAGTACTGGACTGCAGCTAAGCCCCCGAGTGGGAGGTTTGCTCTCCACTCGGTAGGATTTTCTGAAACTTAGGCGAGTACAGGACTGCAGCTAAGCCCCCGAGTGGGAGGTTTGCTCTCCACTCGGTAGGATTTTCTGAAACTTAGGCGAGTACTAGACTGCAGCTAAGCCCCCGAGTGGGAGGTTTGCTCTCCACTCGGTACGATTTTATGAAACTTAGGTGAGTACTGGACTGCAGCTAAGCCCCAGAGTGGGAGGTTTGCTCTCCACTCGGTAGGATTTTAAACACTTAGGCGAGTATAGGACTGCAGCTAAGCCCCCGAGTGGGAGGTTTGCTGTCCAGTCGGTAGGATTTTCTGAAACTTAGGCGAGTACTGGACTGTAGCTAAGCCCCCGAGTGGGAGGTTTGCTCTCCACTCGGTAGGATTTTGTGAAACTTAGGCGAGTATGGGACTGCAGCTAAGCCCCCGAGTTGGAGGTTTGCTCGCCACTCGGTAGGATTTTCTGAAACTTAGGCGAGTACTGGACTGCAGCTAAGCCCCCGAGTGGGAGGTTTGCTCTCCACTCGGTTGGATTTTATGAAACTTAGGCGAGTACTGGACTGCATCTAAGCCCCGAGTGGGAGGTTTGCTCTCCACTCGATAGGATTTTAAACACTTAGGCGAGTATAGGACTGCAGCTAAGCCCCCGAGTGGGACGTTTGCTCTCCACTCGGTAGGATTTTCTGAAACTTAGGCGAGTACTGGACTGGAGCTAAGCCCCCAAGTAGGAGGTTTGCTCTCCACTCGGTAGGATTTTAAACACTTAGGCGAGTAAAGGACTGCGGCTAAGCCCCCGAGTGGGAGGTTTGCTCTCCACTCGCTAGGATTTTAAGCACTTTGTGGAGTATAGGACTGCAGCTAAGCCCCCGAGTGGGAGGTTTTCTCTCCACTCGGTAGGATTTTCGGAAACTTAGGCGAGTATGGACTGCAGCTAAGCCCCCGAGTGGGAGGTTTGCTCTCCACTCCGTAGGATTTTAAACACTTAGGCGAGTACAGGACTGCAGCTAAGCCCCCGAGTGTGAGGTTTGCTCTCCACTCGGTAGGATTTTAAACACTTTGTGGAGTATAGGACTGCAGCTAAGCCCCCGAGTGGGAGGTTTGCTCTCCACTCGGTAGGATTTTCTGAAACTTAGGCGAGCACTGGACTGCAGCTAAGCCCAGAGTGGGAGGATTGCTCTCCACTCGATAGGATTTTCTGAAACTTAGGGGAGTCCTGGACTGCAGCTAAGCCCCCGATTGGGAGGTTTGCTCTCCACTCGGTAGGATTTTCTGAAACTTAGGCGAGTACTGGACTGCAGCTAAGCCCCCGAGCGGGAGGTTTGCTCTCCACTGGGTAGGATTTTCTGAAACTTAGGCGAGTACTAGACTGCAGCTAAGCCCCCGAGTGGGAGGTTTGCTCTCCACTCGGTATGATTTTCTAAAACTTAGGCGAGTACTGGACTGCAGCTAAGCCTCCAAGTGGGAGGTTTGCTCTCCACTTGGTACGATTTTATGAAGCTTAGGCGAGTACTGGACTGCACCTAAGCCCCCGAGTGGGAGGTTTGCTCTCAACTCGGCAGGATTTTAAACACTTAGGCGAGTACAGGATTGCAGCTAAGCCCTCGAGTGGGAGGTTTGCTCTCCACTCGGTAGGATTTTCTGAAACTTAGGCGAGTACTGGACTGCAGCTAAGCCCCCGAGTGGGAGGATTGCTCTACACTCGATAGGATTTTCTGAAACTTAGGCGAGTACTGGACTGCAGCTAAGCCCCCGAGTGGGAGGTTTGCTCTCCACTCGGTAGGATTTTCTGAAACTTAGGCGAGTACAGGACTGCAGCTAAGCCCCCGAGTGGGAGGTTTGCTCTGCACTGGATTTTCTGAAACTTAGGCGAGTACTAGACTGCAGCTAAGCCCCCGAGTGGTAGGTTTGCTCTCCACTCGGTACGATTTTCCGAAACTTAGGCGAGTACTGGACTGCAGCTAAGCCCCCGAGTGGGAGGTTTGCTCTCCACTCGGTAGGATTTTCTAAAACTTAGGCGAGCACTGGACTGCAGCTAAGCCCCCGAGTGGGAGGATTGCTCTCCACTCGATAGGATTTTCTGAAACTTAGGGTAGTACTGGACTGCAGCTAAGCCCCCGAGTGGGAGGTTTGCTCTCCACTCGGTAGGATTTTCTGAAACTTAGGCGAGTACAGGACTGCAGCTAAGCCCCCGAGCGGGAGGTTTGCTCTCCACTGGGTAGGATTTTCTGAAACTTAGGCGAGTACTAGACTGCAGCTAAGCCCCCGAGTGGGAGGTTTGCTCTCCACTCGGTATGATTTTCTAAAACTTAGGCGAGTACTGGACTGCAGCTAAGCCTCCAAGTGGGAGGTTTGCTCTCCACTTGGTACGATTTTATGAAGCTTAGGCGAGTACTGGACTGCACCTAAGCCCCCGAGTGGGAGGTTTGCTCTCAACTCGGCAGGATTTTAAACACTTAGGCGAGTACAGGATTGCAGCTAAGCCCTCGAGTGGGAGGTTTGCTCTCCACTCGGTAGGATTTTCTGAAACTTAGGCGAGTACTGGACTGCAGCTAAGCCCCCGAGTGGGAGGATTGCTCTACACTCGATAGGATTTTCTGAAACTTAGGCGAGTACTGGACTGCAGCTAAGCCCCCGAGTGGGAGGTTTGCTCTCCACTCGGTAGGATTTTCTGAAACTTAGGCGAGTACAGGACTGCAGCTAAGCCCCCGAGTGGGAGGTTTGCTCTGCACTGGATTTTCTGAAACTTAGGCGAGTACTAGACTGCAGCTAAGCCCCCGAGTGGTAGGTTTGCTCTCCACTCGGTACGATTTTCCGAAACTTAGGCGAGTACTGGACTGCAGCTAAGCCCCCGAGTGGGAGGTTTGCTCTCCACTCGGTAGGATTTTCTAAAACTTAGGCGAGCACTGGACTGCAGCTAAGCCCCCGAGTGGGAGGATTGCTCTCCACTCGATAGGATTTTCTGAAACTTAGGGTAGTACTGGACTGCAGCTAAGCCCCCGAGTGGGAGGTTTGCTCTCCACTCGGTAGGATTTTCTGAAACTTAGGCGAGTACAGGACTGCAGCTAAGCCCCCGAGTGGGAGGTTTGCTCTCCACTCGGTAGGATTTTCTGAAACTTAGGCGAGTACTAGACTGCAGCTAAGCCCCCGAGTGGGAGGTTTGCTCTCCACTCGGTACGATTTTATGAAACTTAGGTGAGTACTGGACTGCAGCTAAGCCCCAGAGTGGGAGGTTTGCTCTCCACTCGGTAGGATTTTAAACACTTAGGCGAGTATAGGACTGCAGCTAAGCCCCCGAGTGGGAGGTTTGCTGTCCAGTCGGTAGGATTTTCTGAAACTTAGGCGAGTACTGGACTGTAGCTAAGCCCCCGAGTGGGAGGTTTGCTCTCCACTCGGTAGGATTTTGTGAAACTTAGGCGAGTATGGGACTGCAGCTAAGCCCCCGAGTTGGAGGTTTGCTCGCCACTCGGTAGGATTTTCTGAAACTTAGGCGAGTACTGGACTGCAGCTAAGCCCCCGAGTGGGAGGTTTGCTCTCCACTCGGTTGGATTTTATGAAACTTAGGCGAGTACTGGACTGCATCTAAGCCCCGAGTGGGAGGTTTGCTCTCCACTCGATAGGATTTTAAACACTTAGGCGAGTATAGGACTGCAGCTAAGCCCCCGAGTGGGACGTTTGCTCTCCACTCGGTAGGATTTTCTGAAACTTAGGCGAGTACTGGACTGGAGCTAAGCCCCCAAGTAGGAGGTTTGCTCTCCACTCGGTAGGATTTTAAACACTTAGGCGAGTAAAGGACTGCGGCTAAGCCCCCGAGTGGGAGGTTTGCTCTCCACTCGCTAGGATTTTAAGCACTTTGTGGAGTATAGGACTGCAGCTAAGCCCCCGAGTGGGAGGTTTTCTCTCCACTCGGTAGGATTTTCGGAAACTTAGGCGAGTATGGACTGCAGCTAAGCCCCCGAGTGGGAGGTTTGCTCTCCACTCCGTAGGATTTTAAACACTTAGGCGAGTACAGGACTGCAGCTAAGCCCCCGAGTGGGAGGTTTGCTCTCCACTCGGTAGGATTTTAAACACTTTGTGGAGTATAGGACTGCAGCTAAGCCCCCGAGTGTGAGGTTTGCTCTCCACTCGGTAGGATTTTCTGAAACTTAGGCGAGTATGGACTGCAGCTAAGCCCCCGAGTGGGAGGTTTGCTCTCCACTCGGTAGGATTTTAAACACTTAGGCGAGTACAGGACTGTAGCTAAGCCCCCGGGTGGGAGGTTTGCTCTCCACTCGGTAGGATTTTCTGAAACTTAGGCGAGTACTAGACTGCAGCTAATCACCCGAGTGGGAGGTTTGCTCTCCACTCGGTACGATTTTATGAAACTTAGGCGAGTACTGGACTGCAGCTAAGCCCCCGAGTGGGAGGTTTGCTCTCCACTCGGTAGGATTTTAAACACTTAGGCGAGAATAGGACTGCAGCTAAGCCCCCGAGTGGGAGGTTTGCTCTCCACTCGGTAGGATTTTAAACACTTAGGCGAGTATAGGACTGCAGCTAAGCCCCCGAGTGGGAGGTTTGCTCTCCCCTCGGTAGGATTTTAAACACTTAGGTGAGTACAGGACTGCAGCTAAGCCCCCGAGTGGGAGGTTTGCTCTCCACTCGGTAGGATTTTAAACACTTTGTGGAGTATAGGACTGCAGCTAAGCCCCCGAGTGGGAGGTTTTCTCTCCACTCGGTAGGATTTTCTGATACTTAGGCGAGTATGGACTGCAGCTAAGCCCCCGAGTGGGAGGTTTGCTCTCCACTCGGTAGGATTTTAAACACTTAGGCGAGTACAGGACTGCAGCTAAGCCCCCGAGTGGGAGGTTTGCTCTCCACTCGGTAGGATTCTAAACACTTTGTGGAGTATAGGACCGCAGCAAAGCCCCCGAGTGGGAGGTTTGCTCTCCACTCGGTAGGATTTTCTGAAACTTAGGCGAGTATGGACTGCAGCTAAACCCCCGAGTGGGAGGTTTGCTCTCCACTCAGTAGGATTTTAAACACTTAGGCGAGTACAAGACTGTAGCTAAGCCCTCGGGTGGGAGGTTTGCTCTCCACTCGGTAGGATTTTAAACACTTAGGCGAGTACTGGACTGCAGCTAAGCCCCCGAGTGGGAGGTTTGCTCTCCACTCGGTAGGATTTTCTGAAACTTAGGCAAGTACAGGACTGCAGCTAAGCCCCCGAGTGGGAGGTTTGCTCTCCACTCGGTAGGATTTTCTGAAACTTAGGCGAGTACTAGACTGCAGCTAAGCCCCCGAGTGGGAGGTTTGCTCGCCAATCGGTACGATTTTCTGAAACTTAGGCGAGTACTGGACTGCATCTAAGCCCCCGAGTGGGAGGTTTGCTCTCCACTCGGTAGGATTTTAAACACTTAGGCGAGTATAGGACTGCAGCTAAGCCCCCGAGTGGGAGGTTTGCTCTCCACTCGGTAGGATTTTCTGAAACTTAGGCGAGTACTGGACTGCAGCTAAGCCCCCGAGTGGGAGGTTTCCTCTCCACTCGGTAGGATTTTAAACACTTAGGCGAGTACAGGACTGCAGCTAAGCCCCCGAGTGGGAGGTTTGCTCTCCACTCGGTAGGATTTTAAACACTTTGTGGAGTATAGGACTGCAGCTAAGCCCCCGAGTGGGAGGTTTGCTCTCCACTCGGTAGGATTTTCTGAAACTTAGGCGAGTATGGACTGCAGCTAAGCCCCCGAGTGGGAGGTTTGCTCTCCACTCGGTAGGATTTTAAACACTTAGGTGAGTATAGGACTCCAGCTAAGCCCCCGAGTGGGAGGTTTGCTGTCCAGTCGGTAGGATTTTCTGAAACTTAGGCGAGTACTGGACTGTAGCTAAGCCCCCGAGTGGGAGGTTTGCTCTCCAGTCGGTAGGATTTTCTGAAACTTAGGCGAGTACGGGACTGCAGCTAAGCCCCCGAGTTGGAGGTTTGCTCGCCACTCGGTAGGATTTTCTGAAACTTAGGCGAGTACTGGACTGCAGCTAAGCCCCCGAGTGGGAGGTTTGCTCTCCACTCGGTTGGATTTTATGAAACTTAGGCGAGTACTGGACTGCATCTAAGCCCCGAGTGGGAGGTTTGCTCTCCACTCGATAGGATTTTAAACACTTAGGCGAGTATAGGACTGCAGCTAAGCCCCCGAGTGGGACGTTTGCTCTTCACTCGGTAGGATTTTCTGAAACTTAGGCGAGTACTGGACTGCAGCTAAGCCCCCAAGTAGGAGGTTTGCTCTCCACTCGGTAGGATTTTAAACACTTAGGCGAGTAAAGGACTGCGGCTAAGCCCCCGAGTGGGAGGTTTGCTCTCCACTCGGTAGGATTTTAAGCACTTTGTGGAGTATAGGACTGCAGCTAAGCCCCCGAGTGGGAGGTCTTCTCTCCACTCGGTAGGATTTTCTGAAACTTAGGCGAGTATGGACTGCAGCTAAGCCCCCGAGTGGGAGGTTTGCTCTCCACTCCGTAGGATTTTAAACACTTAGGCGAGTACAGGACTGCAGCTAAGCCCCCGAGTGGGAGGTTTGCTCTCCACTCGGTAGGATTTTAAACACTTTGTGGAGTATAGGACTGCAGCTAAGCCCCCGAGTGTGAGGTTTGCTCTCCACTCGGTAGGATTTTCTGAAACTTAGGCGAGTATGGACTGCAGCTAAGCCCCCGAGTGCGAGGTTTGCTCTCCACTCGGTAGGATTTTAAACACTTAGGCGAGTACAGGACTGTAGCTAAGCCCCCGGGTGGGAGGTTTGCTCTCCACTCGGTAGGATTTTCTGAAACTTAGGCGAGTACTAGACTGCAGCTAATCCCCCGAGTGGGAGGTTTGCTCTCCACTCGGTACGATTTTATGAAACTTAGGCGAGTACTGGACTGCAGCTAAGCCCCCGAGTGGGAGGTTTGCTCTCCACTCGGTAGGATTTTAAACACTTAGGCGATAATAGGACTGCAGCTAAGCCCCCGAGTGGGAGGTTTGCTCTCCACTCGGTAGGATTTTAAACACTTAGGCGAGTATAGGACTGCAGCTAAGCCCCCGAGTGGGAGGTTTGCTCTCCCCTCGGTAGGATTTTAAACACTTAGGTGAGTACAGGACTGCAGCTAAGCCCCCGAGTGGGAGGTTTGCTCTCCACTCGGTAGGATTTTAAACACTTTGTGGAGTATAGGACTGCAGCTAAGCCCCCGAGTGGGAGGTTTTCTCTCCACTCGGTAGGATTTTCTGATACTTAGGCGAGTATGGACTGCAGCTAAGCCCCCGAGTGGGAGGTTTGCTCTCCACTCGGTAGGATTTTAAACACTTAGGCGAGTACAGGACTGCAGCTAAGCCCCCGAGTGGGAGGTTTGCTCTCCACTCGGTAGGATTCTAAACACTTTGTGGAGTATAGGACCGCAGCAAAGCCCCCGAGTGGGAGGTTTGCTCTCCACTCGGTAGGATTTTCTGAAACTTAGGCGAGTATGGACTGCAGCTAAGCCCCCGAGTGGGAGGTTTGCTCTCCACTCGGTAGGATTTTAAACACTTAGGCGAGTACAAGACTGTAGCTAAGCCCTCGGGTGGGAGGTTTGCTCTCCACTCGGTAGGATTTTAAACACTTAGGCGAGTACTGGACTGCAGCTAAGCCCCCGAGTGGGAGGTTTGCTCTCCACTCGGTAGGATTTTCTAAAACTTAGGCGAGTACAGGACTGCAGCTAAGCCCCCGAGTGGGAGGTTTGCTCTCCACTCGGTAGGATTTTCTGAAACTTAGGCGAGTACTAGACTGCAGCTAAGCCCCCGAGTGGGAGGTTTGCTCGCCAATCGGTACGATTTTCTGAAACTTAGGCGAGTACTGGACTGCAGCTAAGCCCCCGAGTGGGAGGTTTGCTCTCCACTCGGTAGGATTTTAAACACTTAGGCGAGTATAGGACTACAGCTAAGCCCCCGAGTGGGAGGTTTGCTCTCCACTCGGTAGGATTTTCTGAAACTTAGGCGAGTACTGGACTGCAGCTAAGCCCCCGAGTGGGAGGTTTTCTCTCCACTCGGTAGGATTTTAAACACTTAGGCGAGTACAGGACTGCAGCTAAGCCCCCGAGTGGGAGGTTTGCTCTCCACTCGGTAGGATTTTAAACACTTTGTGGAATATAGGACTGCAGCTAAGCCCCCGAGTGGGAGGTTTGCTCTCCACTCGGTAGGATTTTCTGAAACTTAGGCGAGTATGGACTGCAGCTAAGCCCCCGAGTGGGAGGTTTGCTCTCCACTCGGTAGGATTTTAAACACTTAGGCGAGTACAGGACTGCAGCTAAGCCCCGAGTGGGAGGTTTGCTCTCCACTCGGTAGGATTTTAAACACTTAGGCGAGTACAGGACTGCAGGTAAGCCCCCGAGTGGGAGGTTTGCTCTCCACTCGGTAGGATTTTCTGAAACTTAGGCGAGTACTGGACTGCAGCTAAGCCCCCGAGTGGGAGGATTGCTCTCCACTCGATAGGATTTTCTGAAACTTAGGCGAGTACTGGACTGCAGCTAAGCCCCCGAGTGGGAGGTTTGCTCTCCACTCGGTAGGATTTTAAACACTTAGGTGAGTATAGGACTCCAGCTAAGCCCCCGAGTGGGAGGTTTGCTGTCCAGTCGGTAGGATTTTCTGAAACTTAGGCGAGTACTCGACTGTAGCTAAGCCCCCGAGTGGGAGGTTTGCTCTCCACTCGGTAGGATTTTCTGAAACTTAGGCGAGTACGGGACTGCAGCTAAGCCCCCGAGTTGGAGGTTTGCTCGCCACTCGGTAGGATTTTCTGAAACTTAGGCGAGTACTGGACTGCAGCTAAGCCCCCGAGTGGGAGGTTTGCTCTCCACTCGGTTGGATTTTATGAAACTTAGGCGAGTACTGGACTGCATCTAAGCCCCGAGTGGGAGGTTTGCTCTCCACTCGATAGGATTTTAAACACTTAGGCGAGTATAGGACTGCAGCTAAGCCCCCGAGTGGGACGTTTGCTCTCCACTCGGTAGGATTTTCTGAAACTTAGGCGAGTACTGGACTGCAGCTAAGCCCCCAAGTAGGAGGTTTGCTCTCCACTCGGTAGGATTTTAAACACTTAGGCGAGTAAAGGACTGCGGCTAAGCCCCCGAGTGGGAGGTTTGCTCTCCACTCGGTAGGATTTTAAGCACTTTGTGGAGTATAGGACTGCAGCTAAGCCCCCGAGTGGGAGGTTTTCTCTCCACTCGGTAGGATTTTCTGAAACTTAGCCGAGTATGGACTGCAGCTAAGCCCCCGAGTGGGAGGTTTGCTCTCCACTCCGTAGGATTTTAAACACTTAGGCGAGTACAGGACTGCAGCTAAGCCCCCGAGTGGGAGGTTTGCTCTCCACTCGGTAGGATTTTAAACACTTTGTGGAGTATAGGACTGCAGCTAAGCCCCCGAGTGTGAGGTTTGCTCTCCACTCGGTAGGATTTTCTGAAACTTAGGCGAGTATGGACTGCAGCTAAGCCCCCGAGTGGGAGGTTTGCTCTCCACTCGGTAGGATTTTAAACACTTAGGCGAGTACAGGACTGTAGCTAAGCCCCCGGGTGGGAGGTTTGCTCTCCACTCGGTAGGATTTTCTGAAACTTAGGCGAGTACTAGACTGCAGCTAATCCCCCGAGTGGGAGGTTTGCTCTCCACTCGGTACGATTTTATGAAACTTAGGCGAGTACTGGACTGCAGCTAAGCCCCCGAGTGGGAGGTTTGCTCTCCACTCGGTAGGATTTTAAACACTTAGGCGATAATAGGACTGCAGCTAAGCCCCCGAGTGGGAGGTTTGCTCTCCACTCGGTAGGATTTTAAACACTTAGGCGAGTATAGGACTGCAGCTAAGCCCCCGAGTGGGAGGTTTGCTCTCCCCTCGGTAGGATTTTAAACACTTAGGTGAGTACAGGACTGCAGCTAAGCCCCCGAGTGGGAGGTTTGCTCTCCACTCGGTAGGATTTTAAACACTTTGTGGAGTATAGGACTGCAGCTAAGCCCCCGAGTGGGAGGTTTTCTCTCCACTCGGTAGGATTTTCTGATACTTAGGCGAGTATGGACTGCAGCTAAGCCCCCGAGTGGGAGGTTTGCTCTCCACTCGGTAGGATTTTAAACACTTAGGCGAGTATAGGACTGCAGCTAAGCCCCCGAGTGGGACGTTTGCTCTCCACTCGGTAGGATTTTCTGAAACTTAGGCGAGTACTGGACTGCAGCTAAGCCCCCAAGTAGGAGGTTTGCTCTCCACTCGGTAGGATTTTAAACACTTAGGCGAGTAAAGGACTGCGGCTAAGCCCCCGAGTGGGAGGTTTGCTCTCCACTCGGTAGGATTTTAAGCACTTTGTGGAGTATAGGACTGCAGCTAAGCCCCCGAGTGGGAGGTTTTCTCTCCACTCGGTAGGATTTTCTGAAACTTAGCCGAGTATGGACTGCAGCTAAGCCCCCGAGTGGGAGGTTTGCTCTCCACTCCGTAGGATTTTAAACACTTAGGCGAGTACAGGACTGCAGCTAAGCCCCCGAGTGGGAGGTTTGCTCTCCACTCGGTAGGATTTTAAACACTTTGTGGAGTATAGGACTGCAGCTAAGCCCCCGAGTGTGAGGTTTGCTCTCCACTCGGTAGGATTTTCTGAAACTTAGGCGAGTATGGACTGCAGCTAAGCCCCCGAGTGGGAGGTTTGCTCTCCACTCGGTAGGATTTTAAACACTTAGGCGAGTACAGGACTGTAGCTAAGCCCCCGGGTGGGAGGTTTGCTCTCCACTCGGTAGGATTTTCTGAAACTTAGGCGAGTACTAGACTGCAGCTAATCCCCCGAGTGGGAGGTTTGCTCTCCACTCGGTACGATTTTATGAAACTTAGGCGAGTACTGGACTGCAGCTAAGCCCCCGAGTGGGAGGTTTGCTCTCCACTCGGTAGGATTTTAAACACTTAGGCGATAATAGGACTGCAGCTAAGCCCCCGAGTGGGAGGTTTGCTCTCCACTCGGTAGGATTTTAAACACTTAGGCGAGTATAGGACTGCAGCTAAGCCCCCGAGTGGGAGGTTTGCTCTCCCCTCGGTAGGATTTTAAACACTTAGGTGAGTACAGGACTGCAGCTAAGCCCCCGAGTGGGAGGTTTGCTCTCCACTCGGTAGGATTTTAAACACTTTGTGGAGTATAGGACTGCAGCTAAGCCCCCGAGTGGGAGGTTTTCTCTCCACTCGGTAGGATTTTCTGATACTTAGGCGAGTATGGACTGCAGCTAAGCCCCCGAGTGGGAGGTTTGCTCTCCACTCGGTAGGATTTTAAACACTTAGGCGAGTACAGGACTGCAGCTAAGCCCCCGAGTGGGAGGTTTGCTCTCCACTCGGTAGGATTCTAAACACTTTGTGGAGTATAGGACCGCAGCAAAGCCCCCGAGTGGGAGGTTTGCTCTCCACTCGGTAGGATTTTCTGAAACTTAGGCGAGTATGGACTGCAGCTAAGCCCCCGAGTGGGAGGTTTGCTCTCCACTCGGTAGGATTTTAAACACTTAGGCGAGTACAAGACTGTAGCTAAGCCCTCGGGTGGGAGGTTTGCTCTCCACTCGGTAGGATTTTAAACACTTAGGCGAGTACTGGACTGCAGCTAAGCCCCCGAATGGGAGGTTTGCTCTCCACTCGGTAGGATTTTCCGAAACTTAGGCGAGTACAGGACTGCAGCTAAGCCCCCGAGTGGGAGGTTTGGTCTCCACTCGGTAGGATTTTCTGAAACTTAGGCGAGTACTAGACTGCAGCTAAGCCCCCGAGTGGGAGGTTTTCTCGCCAATCGGTACGATTTTCTGAAACTTAGGCGAGTACTGGACTGCAGCTAAGCCCCCGAGTGGGAGGTTTGCTCTCCACTCGGTAGGATTTTAAACACTTAGGCGAGTATAGGACTACAGCTAAGCCCCCGAGTGGGAGGTTTGCTCTCCACTCGGTAGGATTTTCTGAAACTTAGGCGAGTACTGGACTGCAGCTAAGCCCCCGAGTGGGAGGTTTGCTCTCCACTCGGTAGGATTTTAAACACTTAGGCGAGTACAGGACTGCAGCTAAGCCCCCGAGTGGGAGGTTTGCTCTCCACTCGGTAGGATTTTAAACACTTTGTGGAATATAGGACTGCAGCTAAGCCCCCGAGTGGGAGGTTTGCTCTCCACTCGGTAGGATTTTCTGAAACTTAGGCGAGTATGGACTGCAGCTAAGCCCCCGAGTGGGAGGTTTGCTCTCCACTCGGTAGGATTTTAAACACTTAGGCGAGTACAGGACTGCAGCTAAGCCCCCGAGTGGGAGGTTTGCTCTCCACTCGGTAGGATTTTAAACACTTAGGCGAGTACAGGACTGCAGGTAAGCCCCCGAGTGGGAGGTTTGCTCTCCACTCGGTAGGATTTTCTGAAACTTAGGCGAGTACTGGACTGCAGCTAAGCCCCCGAGTGGGAGGATTGCTCTCCACTCGATAGGATTTTCTGAAACTTAGGCGAGTACTGGACTGCAGCTAAGCCCCCGAGTGGGAGGTTTGCTCTCCACTCGGTAGGATTTTCTGAAACTTAGGCGAGTACAGGACTGCAGCTCAGCCCCCGAGTGGGAGGTTTGCTCTCCACTGGGTAGGATTTTCTGAAACTTAGGCGAGTACTAGACTGCAGCTAAGCCCCCGAGTGGTAGGTTTGCTCTCCACTCGGTACGATCTTCTGAAACTTAGGCGAGTACTGGACTGCAGCTAAGCCCCCGAGTGGGAGGTTTGCTCTCCACTCGGTTGGATTTTCTGAAACTTAGGCCAGCACTGGACTGCAGCTAAGCCCCCGAGTGGGAGGATTGCTCTCCACTCGATAGGATTTTCTGAAACTTAGGGGAGTACTGGACTGCAGCTAAGCCCCAGAGTGGGAGGTTTGCTCTCCACTCGGTAGGATTTTCTGAAACTTAGGCGAGTACAGGACTGCAGCTAAGCCCCCGAGTGGGAGGTTTGCTCTCCACTGGGTAGGATTTTCTGAAACTTAGGCGAGTACTAGACTGCAGCTAAGCCCCCGAGTGGGAGGTTTGCTCTCCACTCGGTATGATTTTCTGAAACTTAGGCGAGTACTGGACTGCAGCTAAGCCCCCAAGTGGGAGGTTTGCTTTCCACTCGGTACGATTTTATGAAGCTTAGGCGAGTACTGGACTGCAGCTAAGCCCCCGAGTGGGAGGTTTGCTCTCCACTCGACAGGATTTTAAACACTTAGGCGAGTACAGGACTGCAGCTAAGCCCCCGAGTGGGAGGTTTGCTCTCCACTCGGTAGGATTTTCTGAAACTTAGGCGAGTACTAGATTGCAGCTAAGCCCCCGAGTGGGAGGTTTGCTCTCCACTCGGTACGATTTTATGAAACTTAGGTGAGTACTGGACTGCAGCTAAGCCCCAGAGTGGGAGGTCTGCTCTCCACTCGGTAGGATTTTAAACACTTAGGCGAGTATAGGACTGCAGCTAAGCCCCCGAGTGGGAGGTTTGCTCTCCACTCGGTAGGATTTTCTGAAACTTAGGCGAGTACTGGACTGCAGCTAAGCCCCCGAGTGGGAGGTTTGCTCTCCACTCGGTAGGATTTTCTGAAACTTAGGCGAGTACGGGACTGCAGCTAAGCCCCCGAGTTGGAGGTTTGCTCGCCACTCGGTAGGATTTTCTGAAACTTAGGCGAGTACTGGACTGCAGCTAAGCCCCCGAGTCGGAGGTTTGCTCTCCACTCGGTTGGATTTTATGAAACTTAGGCGAGTACTGGACTGCATCTAAGCCCCCGAGTGGGAGGTTTGCTCTCCACTCGGTAGGATTTTAAACACTTAGGCGAGTATAGGACTGCAGCTAAGCCCCCGAGTGGGACGTTTGCTCTCCACTCGGTAGGATTTTTTGAAACTTAGGCGAGTACTGGACTGCAGCTAAGCCCCCGAGTAGGAGGTTTGCTCTCCACTCGGTAGGATTTTAAACACTTAGGCGAGTACAGGACTGCGGCTAAGCCCCCGAGTGGGAGGTTTGCTCTCCACTCGGTAGGATTTTGAACACTTTGTGGAGTATAGGACTGCAGCTAAGCCCCCGAGTGGGAGGTTTTCTATCCACTCGGTAGGATTTTCTGAAACTTAGGCGAGTATGGACTGCAGCTAAGCCCCCGAGTGGGAGGTTTGCTCTCCACTCGGTAGGATTTTAAACACTTAGGCGAGTACAGGACTGCAGCGAAGCCCCCGAGTGGGAGGTTTGCTCTCCACTCGGTAGGATTTTAAACACTTTGTGGAGTATAGGACTGCAGCTAAGCCCCCGAGTGGGAGGTTTGCTCTCCACTCGGTAGGATTTTAAACACTTAGGCGAGTACAGGACTGTAGCTAAGCCCCCGGGTGGGAGGTTTGCTCTCCACTCGGTAGGATTTTAAACACTTAGGCGAGTACTGGACTGCAGCTAAGCCCCCGAGTGGGAGGTTTGCTCTCCACTCGGTAGGATTTTCTGAAACTTAGGCGAGTACAGGACTGCAGCTAAGCCCCCGAGTGGGAGGTTTGCTCTCCACTCGGTATGATTTTCTGAAACTTAGGCGAGTACTAGACTGCAGCTAAGCCCCCGAGTGGGAGGTTTGCTCTCCAATCGGTACGATTTTCTGAAACTTAGGCGAGTACTGGACGGCAGCTAAGCCCCCGAGTGGGAGGTTTGCTCTCCACTCGGTAGGATTTTGAACACTTAGGCGAGTATAGGACTGCAGCTAAGCCCCCGAGTGGGAGGTTTGCTCTCCACTCGGTAGGATTTTCTGAAACTTAGGCGAGTACTGGACTGCAGCTAAGCCCCCGAGTGGGAGGTTTGCTCTCCACTCGGTAGGATTTTAAACACTTAGGCGAGTACAGGACTGCAGCTAAGCCCCCGAGTGGGAGGTTTGCTCTCCACTCGGTAGGATTTTAAACACTTTGTGGAGTATAGGACTGCAGCTAAGCCCCCGAGTGGGAGGTTTGCTCTCCACTTGGTAGGATTTTCTGAAACTTAGGCGAGTATGGACTGCAGCTAAGCCCCCGAGTGGGAGGTTTGCTCTCCACTCGGTAGGATTTTAAACACTTTGGCGAGTACAGGACTGCAGCTAAGCCCCCGAGTGGGAGGTTTGCTCTCCACTCGGTAGGATTTTAAACACTTAGGCGAGTACAGGACTGCAGCTAAGCCCCCGAGTGGGAGGTTTGCTCTCCACTCGGTAGGATTTTCTGAAACTTAGGCGAGTACTGGACTGCAGCTGAGCCCCCGAGTGGGAGGATTGCTCTCCACTCGATAGGATTTTCTGAAACTTAGGCGAGTACTGGACTGCAGCTAAGCCCCCGAGTGGGAGGTTTGCTCTCCACTCGGTAGGATTTTCTGAAACTTAGGCGAGTACAGGACTGCAGCTAAGCCCCCGAGTGGGAGGTTTGCTCTCCACTCGGTATGATTTTCTGAAACTTAGGCGAGTACTAGACTGCAGCTAAGCCCCCGAGTGGGAGGTTTGCTCTCCAATCGGTACGATTTTCTGAAACTTAGGCGAGTACTGGACGGCAGCTAAGCCCCCGAGTGGGAGGTTTGCTCTCCACTCGGTAGGATTTTGAACACTTAGGCGAGTATAGGACTGCAGCTAAACCCCCGAGTGGGAGGTTTGCTCTCCACTCGGTAGGATTTTCTGAAACTTAGGCGAGTACTGGACTGCAGCTAAGCCCCCGAGTGGGAGGTTTGCTCTCCACTCGGTAGGATTTTAAACACTTAGGCGAGTACAGGACTGCAGCTAAGCCCCCGAGTGGGAGGTTTGCTCTCCACTCGGTAGGATTTTAAACACTTTGTGGAGTATAGGACTGCAGCTAAGCCCCCGAGTGGGAGGTTTGCTCTCCACTTGGTAGGATTTTCTGAAACTTAGGCGAGTATGGACTGCAGCTAAGCCCCCGAGTGGGAGGTTTGCTCTCCACTCGGTAGGATTTTAAACACTTTGGCGAGTACAGGACTGCAGCTAAGCCCCCGAGTGGGAGGTTTGCTCTCCACTCGGTAGGATTTTAAACACTTAGGCGAGTACATGACTGCAGCTAAGCCCCCGAGTGGGAGGTTTGCTCTCCACTCGGTAGGATTTTCTGAAACTTAGGCGAGTACTGGACTGCAGCTGAGCCCCCGAGTGGGAGGATTGCTCTCCACTCGATAGGATTTTCTGAAACTTAGGCGAGTACTGGACTGCAGCTAAGCCCCCGAGTGGGAGGTTTGCTCTCCACTCGGTAGGATTTTCTGAAACTTAGGCGAGTACAGGACTGCAGCTAAGCCCCCGAGTGGGAGGTTTGCTCTCCACTGGGTAGGATTTTCTGAAACATAGGCGAGTACTAGACTGCAGCTAAGCCCCCGAGTGGGAGGGTTGCTCTCCACTCGGTACGATTTTCTAAAACTTAGGCGAGTACTGGACTGCAGCTAAGCCCCCGAGTGGGAGGTTTGCTCTCCACTCGGTAGGATTTTCTGAAACTTAGTCGAGTACTGGACTGCAGCTAAGTCCCCGAGTGGGAGGATTGCTCTCCACTCGATAGGATTTTCTGAAACTTAGGCGAGTACTGGACTGCAGCTAAGCCCCCGAGTGGGAGGTTTGCTCTCCACTCGGTAGGATTTTCTGAAACTTAGGCGAGTACAGGACTGCAGCTAAGCCCCCGAGTGGGAGGTTTGCTCTCCACTGGGTAGGATTTTCTGAAACTTAGGCGAGTACTAGACTGCAGCTAAGCCCCCGAGTGGGAGGTTTGCTCTCCACTCGGTATGATTTTCTGAAACTTAGGCGAGTACAGGACTGCAGCTAAGCCCCCGAGTGGGAGGTTTGCTCTCCACTGGGTAGGATTTTCTGAAACTTAGGCGAGTACTAGACTGCAGCTAAGCCCCCGAGTGGGAGGTTTGCTCTCCACTCGGTATGATTTTCTGAAACTTAGGCGAGTACTTGACTGCAGCTAAGCCCCCAAGTGGGAGGTTTGCTCTCCACTCGAAACGATTTTATGAAACTTAGGCGAGTACTGGACTGCAGCTAAGCCCCCGAGTGGGAGGTTTGCTCTCCACTCGGCAGGATTTTAAACACTTAGGCGAGTATAGGACTGCAGCTAAGCCCCCGAGTGGGATGTTTGCTCTACACTCGGTAGGATTTTCTGAAACTTAGGCGAGTACTGGACTGCAGCTAAGCCCCCGAGTGGGAGGTTTGCTCTCCACTCGGTAGGATTTTAAACACTTAGGCGAGTACCGGACTGCAGCTAAGCCCCCGAGTGGGAGGTTTGCTATCCACTCGGTAGGATTTTAACCACTTTGTGGAGTATAGGACTGCAGCTAAGCCCCCGAGTGGGAGGTTTGCTCTCCACTCGGTAGGATTTTCTGAAACTTAGGCGAGTACTGGACTGCAGCTAAGCCCCCGAGTGGGAGGTTTGCTCTCCACTCGGTAGGATTTTAAACACTTAGGCGAGTACAGGACTGTAGCTAAGCCCCCGAGTGGGAGGTTTGCTATCCACTCGGTAGGATTTTAACCACTTTGTGGAGTATAGGACTGCAGCTAAGCCCCCGAGTGGGAGGTTTGCTCTCCACTCGGTAGGATTTTCTGAAACTTAGGCGAGTACTGGACTGCAGCTAAGCCCCCGAGTGGGAGGTTTGCTCTCCACTCGGTAGGATTTTAAACACTTTGGCGAGTACAGGACTGCAGCTAAGCCCCCGAGTGGGAGGTTTGCTCTCCACTCGGTAGGATTTTAAACACTTTGTGGAGTATAGGACTGCAGCTAAGCCCCCGAGTGGGAGGTTTGCTCTCCACTCGGTAGGATTTTCTGAAACTTAGGCGAGTATGGACTGCAGCTAAGCCCCCGAGTGGGAGGTTTGCTCTCCACTCGGTAGGATTTTAAACACTTTGGCGAGTACAGGACTGCAGCTAAGCCCCCGAGTGGGAGGTTTGCTCTCCACTCGGTAGGATTTTAAACACTTAGGCGAGTACAGTACTGCAGCTAAGCCCCCGAGTGGGAGGTTTGCTCTCCACTCGGTATGATTTTCTGAAACTTAGGCGAGTACTGGACTGCAGCTAAGCCCCCGAGTGGGAGGTTTGCTCTCCACTGGGTAGGATTTTCTGAAACTTAGGCGAGTACTAGACTGCAGCTAAGCCCCCGAGTGGGAGGTTTGCTCTCCACTCAGTATGATTTTCTGAAACTTAGGCGAGTACTGGACTGCAGCTAAGCCCCCGAGTGGGAGGTTTGCTCTCCACTCGGTAGGATTTTAAACACTTAGGCGAGTACAGGACTGCAGCTAAGCCCCCGAGTGGGAGGTTTGCTCTCCACTCGGTAGGATTTTCTGAAACTTAGGCGAGTACTGGACTGCAGCTGAGCCCCCGAGTGGGAGGATTGCTCTCCACTCGATAGGATTTTCTGAAACTTAGGCGAGTACTGGACTGCAGCTAAGCCCCCGAGTGGGAGGTTTGCTCTCCACTCGGTAGGATTTTCTGAAACTTAGGCTAGTACAGGACTGCAGCTAAGCCCCCGAGTGGGAGGTTTGCTCTCCACTGGGTAGGATTTTCTGAAACATAGGCGAGTACTAGACTGCAGCTAAGCCCCCGAGTGGGAGGGTTGCTCTCCACTCGGTACGATTTTCTAAAACTTAGGCGAGTACTGGACTGCAACTAAGCCCCCGAGTGGGAGGTTTGCTCTCCACTCGGTAGGATTTTCTGAAACTTAGGCGAGTACTGGACTGCAGCTAAGTCCCCGAGTGGGAGGATTGCTCTCCACTCGATAGGATTTTCTGAAACTTAGGCGAGTACTGGACTGCAGCTAAGCCCCCGAGTGGGAGGTTTGCTCTCCACTCGGTAGGATTTTCTGAAACTTAGGCGAGTACAGGACTGCAGCTAAGCCCCCGAGTGGGAGGTTTGCTCTCCACTGGGTAGGATTTTCTGAAACTTAGGCGAGTACTAGACTGCAGCTAAGCCCCCGAGTGGGAGGTTTGCTCTCCACTCGGTATGATTTTCTGAAACTTAGGCGAGTACAGGACTGCAGCTAAGCCCCCGAGTGGGAGGTTTGCTCTCCACTGGGTAGGATTTTCTGAAACTTAGGCGAGTACTAGACTGCAGCTAAGCCCCCGAGTGGGAGGTTTGCTCTCCACTCGGTATGATTTTCTGAAACTTAGGCGAGTACTGGACTGCAGCTAAGCCCCCAAGTGGGAGGTTTGCTCTCCACTCGGAACGATTTTATGAAACTTAGGCGAGTACTGGACTGCAGCTAAGCCCCCGAGTGGGAGGTTTGCTCTCCACTCGGCAGGATTTTAAACACTTAGGCGAGTATAGGACTGCAGCTAAGCCCCCGAGTGGGATGTTTGCTCTCCACTCGGTAGGATTTTCTGAAACTTAGGCGAGTACTGGACTGCAGCTAAGCCCCCGAGTGGGAGGTTTGCTCTCCACTCGGTAGGATTTTAAACACTTAGGCGAGTACCGGACTGCAGCTAAGCCCCCGAGTGGGAGGTTTGCTATCCACTCGGTAGGATTTTAACCACTTTGTGGAGTATAGGACTGCAGCTAAGCCCCCGAGTGGGAGGTTTGCTCTCCACTCGGTAGGATTTTCTGAAACTTAGGCGAGTACTGGACTGCAGCTAAGCCCCCGAGTGGGAGGTTTGCTCTCCACTCGGTAGGATTTTAAACACTTAGGCGAGTACAGGACTGTAGCTAAGCCCCCGAGTGGGAGGTTTGCTATCCACTCGGTAGGATTTTAACCACTTTGTGGAGTATAGGACTGCAGCTAAGCCCCCGAGTGGGAGGTTTGCTCTCCACTCGGTAGGATTTTCTGAAACTTAGGCGAGTACTGGACTGCAGCTAAGCCCCGAGTGGGAGGTTTGCTCTCCACTCGGTAGGATTTTAAACACTTTGGCGAGTACAGGACTGCAGCTAAGCCCCCGAGTGGGAGGTTTGCTCTCCACTCGGTAGGATTTTAAACACTTTGTGGAGTATAGGACTGCAGCTAAGCCCCCGAGTGGGAGGTTTGCTCTCCACTCGGTAGGATTTTCTGAAACTTAGGCGAGTATGGACTGCAGCTAAGCCCCCGAGTGGGAGGTTTGCTCTCCACTCGGTAGGATTTTAAACACTTTGGCGAGTACAGGACTGCAGCTAAGCCCCCGAGTGGGAGGTTTGCTCTCCACTCGGTAGGATTTTAAACACTTAGGCGAGTACAGTACTGCAGCTAAGCCCCCGAGTGGGAGGTTTGCTCTCCACTCGGTATGATTTTCTGAAACTTAGGCGAGTACTGGACTGCAGCTAAGCCCCCGAGTGGGAGGTTTGCTCTCCACTGGGTAGGATTTTCTGAAACTTAGGCGAGTACTAGACTGCAGCTAAGCCCCCGAGTGGGAGGTTTGCTCTCCACTCGGTATGATTTTCTGAAACTTAGGCGAGTACTGGACTGCAGCTAAGCCCCCAAGTGGGAGGTTTGCTCTCCACTCGGAACGATTTTATGAAACTTAGGCGAGTACTGGACTGCAGCTAAGCCCCCGAGTGGGAGGTTTGCTCTCCACTCGGCAGGATTTTAAACACTTAGGCGAGTATAGGACTGCAGCTAAGCCCCCGAGTGGGATGTTTGCTCTCCACTCGGTAGGATTTTCTGAAACTTAGGCGAGTACTGGACTGCAGCTAAGCCCCCGAGTGGGAGGTTTGCTCTCCACTCGGTAGGATTTTAAACACTTAGGCGAGTACCGGACTGCAGCTAAGCCCCCGAGTGGGAGGTTTGCTATCCACTCGGTAGGATTTTAACCACTTTGTGGAGTATAGGACTGCAGCTAAGCCCCCGAGTGGGAGGTTTGCTCTCCACTCGGTAGGATTTTCTGAAACTTAGGCGAGTACTGGACTGCAGCTAAGCCCCCGAGTGGGAGGTTTGCTCTCCACTCGGTAGGATTTTAAACACTTTGTGGAGTATAGGACTGCAGCTAAGCCCCCGAGTGGGAGGTTTGCTCTCCACTCGGTAGGATTTTCTGAAACTTAGGCGAGTATGGACTGCAGCTAAGCCCCCGAGTGGGAGGTTTGCTCTCCACTCGGTAGGATTTTAAACACTTTGGCGAGTACAGGACTGAAGCTAAGCCCCCGAGTGGGAGGTTTGCTCTCCACTCGGTAGGATTTTAAACACTTAGGCGAGTACAGTACTGCAGCTAAGCCCCCGAGTGGGAGGTTTGCTCTCCACTCGGTAGGATTTTCTGAAACTTAGGCGAGTACTGGACTGCAGCTGAGCCCCCGAGTGGGAGGATTGCTCTCCACTCGATAGGATTTTCTGAAACTTAGGCGAGTACTGGACTGCAGCTAAGCCCCCGAGTGGGAGGTTTGCTCTCCACTCGGTAGGATTTTCTGAAACTTAGGCGAGTACAGGACTGCAGCTAAGCCCCCGAGTGGGAGGTTTGCTCTCCACTCGGTAGGATTTTGAACACTTTGTGGAGTATAGGACTGCAGCTAAGCCCCCGAGTGGGAGGTTTTCTCTCCACTCGGTAGGATTTTCTGAAACTTAGGCGAGTATGGACTGCAGCTAAGCCCCCGAGTGGGAGGTTTGCTCTCCACTCGGTAGGATTTTAAACACTTAGGCGAGTACAGGACTGCAGCTAAGCCCCCGAGTGGGAGGTTTGCTCTCCACTCGGTAGGATTTTAAACACTTTGTGGAGTATAGGACTGCAGCTAAGCCCCCGAGTGGGAGGTTTGCTCTCCACTCGGTAGGATTTTAAACACTTAGGCGAGTACAGGACTGTAGCTAAGCCCCCGGGTGGGAGGTTTGCTCTCCACTCGGTAGGATTTTCTGAAACTTAGGCGAGTACTCGACTGCAGCTGAGCCCCCGAGCGGGAGGATTGCTCTCCACTCGATAGGATTTTCTGAAACTTAGGCGAGTACTGGACTGCAGCTAAGCCCCCGAGTGGGAGGTTTGCTCTCCACTCGGTAGGATTTTCTGAAACTTAGGCGAGTACAGGACTGCAGCTAAGCCCCCGAGTGGGAGGTTTGCTATCCACTCGGTAGGATTTTAACCACTTTGTGGAGTATAGGACTGCAGCTAAGCCCCCGAGTGGGAGGTTTGCTCTCCACTCGGTATGATTTTCTGAAACTTAGGCGAGTACTGGACTGCAGCTAAGCCCCCGAGTGGGAGGTTTGCTCTCCACTCGGTAGGATTTTCTGAAACTTAGGCGAGTACTGGACTGCAGCTAAGTCCCCGAGTGGGAGGATTGCTCTCCACTCGATAGGATTTTCTGAAACTTAGGCGAGTACTGGACTGCAGCTAAGCCCCCGAGTGGGAGGTTTGCTCTCCACTCGGTAGGATTTTAACCACTTTGTGGAGTATAGGACTGCAGCTAAGCCCCCGAGTGGGAGGTTTGCTCTCCACTCGGTACGATTTTCTGAAACTTAGGCGAGTACTGGACTGCAGCTAAGCCCTCGAGTGGGAGGTTTGCTCTCCACTCGGTAGGATTTTCTGAAACTTAGGCGAGTACTGGACTGCAGCTAAGTCCCCGAGTGGGAGGATTGCTCTCCACTCGATAGGATTTTCTGAAACTTAGGCGAGTACTGGACTGCAGCTAAGCCCCCGAGTGGGAGGTTTGCTCTCCACTCGGTAGGATTTTCTGAAACTTAGGCGAGTACAGGACTGCAGCTAAGCCCCCGAGTGGGAGGTTTGCTCTCCACTGGGTAGGATTTTCTGAAACTTAGGCGAGTACTAGACTGCAGCTAAGCCCCCGAGTGGGAGGTTTGCTCTCCACTCAGTATGATTTTCTGAAACTTAGGCGAGTACAGGACTGCAGCTAAGTCCCCGAGTGGGAGGATTGCTCTCCACTCGATAGGATTTTCTGAAACTTAGGCGAGTACTGGACTGCACCTAAGCCCCCGAGTGTGAGGTTTGCTATCCACTCGGTAGGATTTTAAACACTTTGTGGAGTATAGGACTGCAGCTAAGCCCCCGAGTGGGAGGTTTGCTCTCCACTCGGTACGATTTTCTGAAACTTAGGCGAGTACTGGACTGCAGCTAAGCCCCCGAGTGGGAAGTTTGCTCTCCACTCGGTAGGATTTTCTGAAACTTAGGCGAGTACTGGACTGCAGCTAAGTCCCCGAGTGGGAGGATTGCTCTCCACTCGATAGGATTTTCTGAAACTTAGGCGAGTACTGGACTGCAGCTAAGCCCCCGAGTGGGAGGTTTGCTCTCCACTCGGTAGGATTTTCTGAAACTTAGGCGAGTACAGGACTGCAGCTAAGCCCCCGAGTGGGAGGTTTGCTCTCCACTGGGTAGGATTTTCTGAAACTTAGGCGAGTACTAGACTGCAGCTAAGCCCCCGAGTGGGAGGTTTGCTCTCCACTCAGTATGATTTTCTGAAACTTAGGCGAGTACAGGACTGCAGCTAAGCCCCCGAGTGGGAGGTTTGCTCTCCACTGGGTAGGATTTTCTGAAACTTAGGCGAGTACTAGACTGCAGCTAAGCCCCCGAGTGGGAGGTTTGCTCTCCACTCGGTATGATTTTCTGAAACTTAGGCGAGTACTGGACTGCAGCTAAGCCCCCAAGTGGGAGGTTTGCTCTCCACTCGGAACGATTTTATGAAACTTAGGCGAGTACTGGACTGCAGCTAAGCCCCCGAGTGGGAGGTTTGCTCTCCACTCGGCAGGATTTTAAACACTTAGGCGAGTATAGGACTGCAGCTAAGCCCCCGAGTGGGAGGTTTGCTCTCCACTCGGTAGGATTTTCTGAAACTTAGGCGAGTACTGGACTGCAGCTAAGCCCCCGAGTGGGAGGTTTGCTCTCCACTCGGTAGGATTTTAAACACTTAGGCGAGTACCGGACTGCAGCTAAGCCCCCGAGTGGGAGGTTTGCTATCCACTCGGTAGGATTTTAACCACTTTGTGGAGTATAGGACTGCAGCTAAGCCCCCGAGTGGGAGGTTTGCTCTCCACTCGGTAGGATTTTCTGAAACTTAGGCGAGTACTGGACTGCAGCTAAGCCCCCGAGTGGGAGGTTTGCTCTCCACTCGGTAGGATTTTAAACACTTAGGCGAGTACAGGACTGTAGCTAAGCCCCCGAGTGGGAGGTTTGCTATCCACTCGGTAGGATTTTAACCACTTTGTGGAGTATAGGACTGCAGCTAAGCCCCCGAGTGGGAGGTTTGCTCTCCACTCGGTAGGATTTTCTGAAACTTAGGCGAGTACTGGACTGCAGCTAAGCCCCCGAGTGGGAGGTTTGCTCTCCACTCGGTAGGATTTTAAACACTTTGGCGAGTACAGGACTGCAGCTAAGCCCCCGAGTGGGAGGTTTGCTCTCCACTCGGTAGGAGTTTAAACACTTTGTGGAGTATAGGACTGCAGCTAAGCCCCCGAGTGGGAGGTTTGCTCTCCACTCGGTAGGATTTTCTGAAACTTAGGCGAGTATGGACTGCAGCTAAGCCCCCGAGTGGGAGGTTTGCTCTCCACTCGGTAGGATTTTAAACACTTTGGCGAGTACAGGACTGCAGCTAAGCCCCCGAGTGGGAGGTTTGCTCTCCACTCGGTAGGATTTTAAACACTTAGGCGAGTACAGTACTGCAGCTAAGCCCCCGAGTGGGAGGTTTGCTCTCCACTCGGTAGGATTTTCTGAAACTTAGGCGAGTACTGGACTGCAGCTTAGCCCCCGAGTGAGAGGATTGCTCTCCACTCGATAGGATTTTCTGAAACTTAGGCGAGTACTGGACTGCAGCTAAGCCCCCGAGTGGGAGGTTTGCTCTCCACTCGGTAGGATTTTCTGAAACTTAGGCGAGTACAGGACTGCAGCTAAGCCCCCGAGTGGGAGGTTTGCTCTCCACTGGGTAGGATTTTCTGAAACTTAGGCGAGTACTAGACTGCAGCTAAGCCCCCGAGTGGGAGGATTGCTCTCTACTCGGTACGATTTTCTGAAACTTAGGCGAGTACTGGACTGCAGCTAAGCCCCCGAGTGGGAGGTTTGCTCTCCACTCGGTCGGATTTTCTGAAACTTAGGCGAGTACTGGACTGCAGCTAAGTCCCCGAGTGGGAGGATTGCTCTCCACTCGATAGGATTTTCTGAAACTTAGGCGAGTACTGGACTGCAGCTAAGCCCCCGAGTGGGAGGTTTGCTGTCCACTCGGTAGGATTTTCTGAAACTTAGGAGAGTACAGGACTGCAGCTAAGCCCCCGAGTGGGAGGTTTGCTCTCCACTGGGTAGGATTTTCTAAAACTTAGGCGAGTACTAGACTGCAGCTAAGCCCCCGAGTGGGAGGTTTGCTCTCCACTCGGTAGGATTTTCTGAAACTTAGGCGAGTACTGGACTGCAGCTAAGCCCCCGAGTGGGAGGTTTGCTCTCCACTCGGTACGATTTTCTGAAACTTAGGCGAGTACTGGACTGCAGCTAAGCCCCCGAGTGGGAGGTTTGCTCTCCACTCGGTAGGATTTTCTGAAACTTAGGCGAGTACTGGACTGCAGCTAAGTCCCCGAGTGGGAGGATTGCTCTCCACTCGATAGGATTTTCTGAAACTTAGGCGAGTACTGGACTGCAGCTAAGCCCCCGAGTGGGAGGTTTGCTCTCCACTCGGTAGGATTTTCTGAAACTTAGGCGAGTACAGGACTGCAGCTAAGCCCCCTAGTGGGAGGTTTGCTCTCCACTGGGTAGGATTTTCTGAAACTTAGGCGAGTACTAGACTGCAGCTAAGCCCCCGAGTGGGAGGTTTGCTCTCCACTCAGTATGATTTTCTGAAACTTAGGCGAGTACAGGACTGCAGCTAAGCCCCCGAGTGGGAGGTTTGCTCTCCACTGGGTAGGATTTTCTGAAACATAGGCGAGTACTAGACTGCAGCTAAGCCCCCGAGTGGGAGGTTTGCTCTCCACTCGGTATGATTTTCTGAAACTTAGGCGAGTACTGGACTGCAGCTAAGCCCCCAAGTGGGAGGTTTGCTCTCCACTCGGAACGATTTTATGAAACTTAGGCGAGTACTGGACTGCAGCTAAGCCCCCGAGTGGGAGGTTTGCTCTCCACTCGGCAGAATTTTAAACACTTAGGCGAGTATAGGACTGCAGCTAAGCCCCCGAGTGGGAGGTTTGCTCTCCACTCGGTAGGATTTTCTGAAACTTAGGCGAGTACTGGACTGCAGCTAAGCCCCCGAGTGGGAGGTTTGCTCTCCACTCGGTAGGATTTTAAACACTTAGGCGAGTACCGGACTGCAGCTAAGCCCCCAAGTGGGAGGTTTGCTATCCACTCGGTAGGATTTTAACCACTTTGTGGAGTATAGGACTGCAGCTAAGCCCCCGAGTGGGAGGTTTGCTCTCCACTCGATAGGATTTTCTGAAACTTAGGCGAGTACTGGACTGCAGCTAAGCCCCCGAGTGGGAGGTTTGCTCTCCACTCGGTAGGATTTTAAACACTTAGGCGAGTACAGGACTGTAGCTAAGCCCCCGAGTGGGAGGTTTGCTATCCACTCGGTAGGATTTTAACCACTTTGTGGAGTATAGGACTGCAGCTAAGCCCCCGAGTGGGAGGTTTGCTCTCCACTCGGTAGGATTTTCTGAAACTTAGGCGAGTACTGGACTGCAGCTAAGCCCCCGAGTGGGAGGTTTGCTCTCCACTCGGTAGGATTTTAAACACTTTGGCGAGTACAGGACTGCAGCTAAGCCCCCGAGTGGGAGGTTTGCTCTCCACTCGGTAGGAGTTTAAACACTTTGTGGAGTATAGGACTGCAGCTAAGCCCCCGAGTCGGAGGTTTGCTCTCCACTCGGTAGGATTTTCTGAAACTTAGGCGAGTATGGACTGCAGCTAAGCCCCCGAGTGGGAGGTTTGCTCTCCACTCGGTACGATTTTCTGAAACTTAGGCGAGTACTGGACTGCAGCTAAGCCCCCGAGTGGGAGGTTTGCTCTCCACTCGGTAGGATTTTCTGAAACTTAGGCGAGTACTGGACTGCAGCTAAGTCCCCGAGTGGGAGGATTGCTCTCCACTCGATAGGATTTTCTGAAACTTAGGCGAGTACTGGACTGCAGCTAAGCCCCCGAGTGGGAGGTTTGCTCTCCACTCGGTAGGATTTTCTGAAACTTAGGCGAGTACAGGACTGCAGCTAAGCCCCCGAGTGGGAGGTTTGCTCTCCACTGGGTAGGATTTTCTGAAACTTAGGCGAGTACTAGACTGCAGCTAAGCCCCCGAGTGGGAGGTTTGCTCTCCACTCAGTATGATTTTCTGAAACTTAGGCGAGTACAGGACTGCAGCTAAGCCCCCGAGTGGGAGGTTTGCTCTCCACTGGGTAGGATTTTCTGAAACATAGGCGAGTACTAGACTGCAGCTAAGCCCCCGAGTGGGAGGTTTGCTCTCCACTCGGTATGATTTTCTGAAACTTAGGCGAGTACTGGACTGCAGCTAAGCCCCCAAGTGGGAGGTTTGCTCTCCACTCGGAACGATTTTATGAAACTTAGGCGAGTACTGGACTGCAGCTAAGCCCCCGAGTGGGAGGTTTGCTCTCCACTCGGCAGAATTTTAAACACTTAGGCGAGTATAGGACTGCAGCTAAGCCCCCGAGTGGGAGGTTTGCTCTCCACTCGGTAGGATTTTCTGAAACTTAGGCGAGTACTGGACTGCAGCTAAGCCCCCGAGTGGGAGGTTTGCTCTCCACTCGGTAGGATTTTAAACACTTAGGCGAGTACCGGACTGCAGCTAAGCCCCCAAGTGGGAGGTTTGCTATCCACTCGGTAGGATTTTAACCACTTTGTGGAGTATAGGACTGCAGCTAAGCCCCCGAGTGGGAGGTTTGCTCTCCACTCGATAGGATTTTCTGAAACTTAGGCGAGTACTGGACTGCAGCTAAGCCCCCGAGTGGGAGGTTTGCTCTCCACTCGGTAGGATTTTAAACACTTAGGCGAGTACAGGACTGTAGCTAAGCCCCCGAGTGGGAGGTTTGCTATCCACTCGGTAGGATTTTAACCACTTTGTGGAGTATAGGACTGCAGCTAAGCCCCCGAGTGGGAGGTTTGCTCTCCACTCGGTAGGATTTTCTGAAACTTAGGCGAGTACTGGACTGCAGCTAAGCCCCCGAGTGGGAGGTTTGCTCTCCACTCGGTAGGATTTTAAACACTTTGGCGAGTACAGGACTGCAGCTAAGCCCCCGAGTGGGAGGTTTGCTCTCCACTCGGTAGGAGTTTAAACACTTTGTGGAGTATAGGACTGCAGCTAAGCCCCCGAGTCGGAGGTTTGCTCTCCACTCGGTAGGATTTTCTGAAACTTAGGCGAGTATGGACTGCAGCTAAGCCCCCGAGTGGGAGGTTTGCTCTCCACTCGGTAGGATTTTAAACAATTTGGCGAGTACAGGACTGCAGCTAAGCCCCCGAGTGGGAGGTTTGCTCTCCACTCGGTAGGATTTTAAACACTTAGGCGAGTACAGTACTGCAGCTAAGCCCCCGAGTGGGAGGTTTGCTCTCCACTCGGTAGGATTTTCTGAAACTTAGGCGAGTACTGGACTGCAGCTGAGCCCCCGAGTGAGAGGATTGCTCTCCACTCGATAGGATTTTCTGAAACTTAGGCGAGTACTGGACTGCAGCTAAGCCCCCGAGTGGGAGGTTTGCTCTCCACTCGGTAGGATTTTCTGAAACTTAGGCGAGTACAGGACTGCAGCTAAGCCCCCGAGTGGGAGGTTTGCTCTCCACTGGGTAGGATTTTCTGAAACTTAGGCGAGTACTAGACTGCAGCTAAGCCCCCGAGTGGGAGGATTGCTCTCTACTCGATACGATTTTCTGAAACTTAGGCGAGTACTGGACTGCAGCTAAGCCCCCGAGTGGGAGGTTTGCTCTCCACTCGGTCGGATTTTCTGAAACTTAGGCGAGTACTGGACTGCAGCTAAGTCCCCGAGTGGGAGGATTGCTCTCCACTCGATAGGATTTTCTGAAACTTAGGCGAGTACTGGACTGCAGCTAAGCCCCCGAGTGGGAGGTTTGCTGTCCACTCGGTAGGATTTTCTGAAACTTAGGAGAGTACAGGACTGCAGCTAAGCCCCCGAGTGGGAGGTTTGCTCTCCACTGGGTAGGATTTTCTAAAACTTAGGCGAGTACTGGACTGCAGCTAAGCCCCCAAGTGGGAGGTTTGCTCTCCACTCGGAACGATTTTATGAAACTTAGGCGAGTACTAGACTGTAGCTAAGCCCCCGAGTGGGAGGTTTGCTCTCCACTCGACAGGATTTTAAACACTTTGGCGAGTATAGGACTGCAGCTAAGCCCCCGAGTGGGAGGTTTGCTCTCCACTCGGTAGGATTTTCTGAAACTTAGGCGAGTACTGGACTGCAGCTAAGCCCCCGAGTGGGAGGTTTGCTCTCCACTCGGTAGGATTTTAAACACTTAGGCGAGTACAGGACTGCAGCTAAGCCCCCGAGTGGGAGATTTGCTATCCACTCGGTAGGATTTTAACCACTTTGTGGAGTATAGGACTGCAGCTAAGCCCCCGAGTCGGAGGTTTGCTCTCCACTCAGTAGGATTTTCTGAAACTTAGGCGGGTACTGGACTGCAGCTAAGCCCCCGAGTGGGAGGATTGCTCTCCACTCGATAGGATTTTCTGAAACTTAGGGGAGTACTGGACTGCAGCTAAGCCCCCGAGTGGGAGGTTTGCTCTCCACTCGGTAGGATTTTCTAAAACTTAGGCGAGTACAGGACTGCAGCTAAGCCCCCGAGTGGGAGGTTTCCTCTCCACTGGGTAGGATTTTCTGAAACTTAGGCGAGTACTAGACTGCAGCTAAGCCCCCGAGTGGGAGGTTTGCTCTCCACTCGGTATGATTTTCTAAAACTTAGGCGAGTACTGGACTGCAGCTAAGCCCCCAAGTGGGAGGTTTGCTCTCCACTCGGAACGATTTTATGAAACTTAGGCGAGTACTAGACTGTAGCTAAGCCCCCGAGTGGGAGGTTTGCTCTCCACTCGACAGGATTTTAAACACTTTGGCGAGTATAGGACTGCAGCTAAGCCCCCGAGTGGGAGGTTTGCTCTCCACTCGGTAGGATTTTCTGAAACATAGGCGAGTACTGGACTGCAGCTAAGCCCCCGAGTGGGAGGTTTGCTCTCCACTCGGTAGGATTTTAAACACTTAGGCGAGTACAGGACTGCAGCTAAGCCCCCGAGTGGGAGGTTTGCTATCCACTCGGTAGGATTTTAACCACTTTGTGGAGTATAGGACTGCAGCTAAGCCCCCGAGTCGGAGGTTTGCTCTCCACTCAGTAGGATTTTCTGAAACTTAGGCGGGTACTGGACTGCAGCTAAGCCCCCGAGTGGGAGGATTGCTCTCCACTCGATAGGATTTTCTGAAACTTAGGGGAGTACTGGACTGCAGCTAAGCCCCCGAGTGGGAGGTTTGCTCTCCACTCGGTAGGATTTTCTAAAACTTAGGCGAGTACAGGACTGCAGCTAAGCCCCCGAGTGGGAGGTTTCCTCTCCACTGGGTAGGATTTTCTGAAACTTAGGCGAGTACTAGACTGCAGCTAAGCCCCCGAGTGGGAGGTTTGCTCTCCACACGGTATGATTTTCTGAAACTTAGGCGAATACTGGACTGCAGCTAAGCCTCCAAGTGGGAGGTTTGCTCTCCACTCGGTATGATTTTATGAAACTTAGGCGAGTACTGGACTGCAGCTAAGGCCCCGAGTGGGAGGTTTGCTCTCCACTCGGCAGGATTTTAAACACTTAGGCGAGTACAGGACTGCAGCTAAGCCCCCGAGTGGGAGGTTTGCTCTCCACTCGGTAGGATTTTCTGAAACTTAGGCGAGTACTAGACTGCAGCTAAGCCCCCGAGTGGGAGGTTTGCTCTCCACTCGGTACGATTTTATGAAACTTAGGCGAGTACTGGACTGCGGCTAAGCCCCCGAGTGGGAGGTTTGCTCTCCACTCGGTAGGATTTTAAACACTTAGGCGAGTATAGGACTGCAGCTAAGCCCCTGAGTGGGAGGTTTGCTCTCCACTCGGTAGGATTTTCTGAAGCTTAGGCGAGTACCGGACTGCAGCTAAGCCCCCGAGTGGGAGGTTTGCTCTCCACTCGGTAGGATTTTCTAAAACTTAGGCGAGTACGGGACTGCAGCTAAGCCCCCGAGTTGGAGGTTTGCTCGCCACTCGGTAGGATTTTCTGAAACTTAGGCGAGTACTGGACTGCAGCTAAGCCCACGAGTCGGAGGTTTGCTCTCCACTCGGTAGGATTTTATGAAACTTAGGCGAGTACTGGACTGTAGCTAAGCCCCCGAGTGGGAGGTTTGCTCTCCACTCGGTAGGATTTTAAACACTTAGGCGAGTACAGGACTGCAGCTAAGCCCCCGAGTGGGAGGTTTGCTCTCCACTCGGTAGGAGTTTAAACACTTTGTGGAGTATAGGACCGCAGCTAAGCCCCCGAGTCGGAGGTTTGCTCTCCACTCGGTAGGATTTTCTGAAACTTAGGCGAGTATGGACTGCAGCTAAGCCCCCGAGTGGGAGGTTTGCTCTCCACTCGGTAGGATTTTAAACAATTTGGCGAGTACAGGACTGCAGCTAAGCCCCCGAGTGGGAGGTTTGCTCTCCACTCGGTAGGATTTTAAACACTTAGGCGAGTACAGTACTGCAGCTAAGCCCCCGAGTGGGAGGTTTGCTCTCCACTCGGTAGGATTTTCTGAAACTTAGGCGAGTACTGGACTGCAGCTGAGCCCCCGAGTGAGAGGATTGCTCTCCACTCGATAGGATTTTCTGAAACTTAGGCGAGTACTGGACTGCAGCTAAGCCCCCGAGTGGGAGGTTTGCTCTCCACTCGGTAGGATTTTCTGAAACTTAGGCGAGTACAGGACTGCAGCTAAGCCCCCGAGTGGGAGGTTTGCTCTCCACTGGGTAGGATTTTCTGAAACTTAGGCGAGTACTAGACTGCAGCTAAGCCCCCGAGTGGGAGGATTGCTCTCTACTCGGTACGATTTTCTGAAACTTAGGCGAGTACTGGACTGCAGCTAAGCCCCCGAGTGGGAGGTTTGCTTTCCACTCGGTCGGATTTTCTGAAACTTAGGCGAGTACTGGACTGCAGCTAAGTCCCCGAGTGGGAGGATTGCTCTCCACTCGATAGGATTTTCTGAAACTTAGGCGAGTACTGGACTGCAGCTAAGCCCCCGAGTGGGAGGTTTGCTGTCCACTCGGTAGGATTTTCTGAAACTTAGGAGGGTACAGGACTGCAGCTAAGCCCCCGAGTGGGAGGTTTGCTCTCCACTGGGTAGGATTTTCTAAAACTTAGGCGAGTACTGGACTGCAGCTAAGCCCCCAAGTGGGAGGTTTGCTCTCCACTCGGAACGATTTTATGAAACTTAGGCGAGTACTAGACTGTAGCTAAGCCCCCGAGTGGGAGGTTTGCTCTCCACTCGACAGGATTTTAAACACTTTGGCGAGTATAGGACTGCAGCTAAGCCCCCGAGTGGGAGGTTTGCTCTCCACTCGGTAGGATTTTCTGAAACTTAGGCGAGTACTGGACTGCAGCTAAGCCCCCGAGTGGGAGGTTTGCTCTCCACTCGGTAGGATTTTAAACACTTAGGCGAGTACAGGACTGCAGCTAAGCCCCCGAGTGGGAGGTTTGCTATCCACTCGGTAGGATTTTAACCACTTTGTGGAGTATAGGACTGCAGCTAAGCCCCCGAGTCGGAGGTTTGCTCTCCACTCAGTAGGATTTTCTGAAACTTAGGCGGGTACTGGACTGCAGCTAAGCCCCCGAGTGGGAGGATTGCTCTCCACTCGATAGGATTTTCTGAAACTTAGGGGAGTACTGGACTGCAGCTAAGCCCCCGAGTGGGAGGTTTGCTCTCCACTCGGTAGGATTTTCTAAAACTTAGGCGAGTACAGGACTGCAGCTAAGCCCCCGAGTGGGAGGTTTCCTCTCCACTGGGTAGGATTTTCTGAAACTTAGGCGAGTACTAGACTGCAGCTAAGCCCCCGAGTGGGAGGTTTGCTCTCCACTCGGTATGATTTTCTAAAACTTAGGCGAGTACTGGACTGCAGCTAAGCCCCCAAGTGGGAGGTTTGCTCTCCACTCGGAACGATTTTATGAAACTTAGGCGAGTACTAGACTGTAGCTAAGCCCCCGAGTGGGAGGTTTGCTCTCCACTCGACAGGATTTTAAACACTTTGGCGAGTATAGGACTGCAGCTAAGCCCCCGAGTGGGAGGTTTGCTCTCCACTCGGTAGGATTTTCTGAAACTTAGGCGAGTACTGGACTGCAGCTAAGCCCCCGAGTGGGAGGTTTGCTCTCCACTCGGTAGGATTTTAAACACTTAGGCGAGTACAGGACTGCAGCTAAGCCCCCGAGTGGGAGGTTTGCTATCCACTCGGTAGGATTTTAACCACTTTGTGGAGTATAGGACTGCAGCTAAGCCCCCGAGTCGGAGGTTTGCTCTCCACTCAGTAGGATTTTCTGAAACTTAGGCGGGTACTGGACTGCAGCTAAGCCCCCGAGTGGGAGGATTGCTCTCCACTCGATAGGATTTTCTGAAACTTAGGGGAGTACTGGACTGCAGCTAAGCCCCCGAGTGGGAGGTTTGCTCTCCACTCGGTAGGATTTTCTAAAACTTAGGCGAGTACAGGACTGCAGCTAAGCCCCCGAGTGGGAGGTTTCCTCTCCACTGGGTAGGATTTTCTGAAACTTAGGCGAGTACTAGACTGCAGCTAAGCCCCCGAGTGGGAGGTTTGCTCTCCACACGGTATGATTTTCTGAAACTTAGGCGAATACTGGACTGCAGCTAAGCCTCCAAGTGGGAGGTTTGCTCTCCACTCGGTATGATTTTATGAAACTTAGGCGAGTACTGGACTGCAGCTAAGGCCCCGAGTGGGAGGTTTGCTCTCCACTCGGCAGGATTTTAAACACTTAGGCGAGTACAGGACTGCAGCTAAGCCCCCGAGTGAGAGGTTTGCTCTCCACTCGGTAGGATTTTCTGAAACTTAGGCGAGTACTAGATTGCAGCTAAGCCCCCGAGTGGGAGGTTTGCTCTCCACTCGGTACGATTTTATGAAACTTAGGCGAGTACTGGACTGCGGCTAAGCCCCCGAGTGGGAGGTTTGCTCTCCACTCGGTAGGATTTTAAACACTTAGGCGAGTATAGGACTGCAGCTAAGCCCCTGAGTGGGAGGTTTGCTCTCCACTCGGTAGGATTTTCTGAAGCTTAGGCGAGTACCGGACTGCAGCTAAGCCCCCGAGTGGGAGGTTTGCTCTCCACTCGGTAGGATTTTCTAAAACTTAGGCGAGTACGGGACTGCAGCTAAGCCCCCGAGTTGGAGGTTTGCTCGCCACTCGGTAGGATTTTCTGAAACTTAGGCGAGTACTGGACTGCAGCTAAGCCCACGAGTCGGAGGTTTGCTCTCCACTCGGTAGGATTTTATGAAACTTAGGCGAGTACTGGACTGTAGCTAAGCCCCCGAGTGGGAGGTTTGCTCTCCACTCGGTAGGATTTTAAACACTTAGGCGAGTACAGGACTGCAGCTAAGCCCCCGAGTGGGAGGTTTGCTATCCACTCGGTAGGATTTTAACCACTTTGTGGAGTATAGGACTGTAGCTAAGCCCCCGAGTGGGAGGTTTGCTCTCCACTTGGTAGGATTTTCTGAAACTTAGGCGAGTACTGGACTGCAGCTAAGCCCCCGAGTGGGAGGTTTGCTCTCCACTCGGTAGGATTTTAAATACTTAGGCGAGTACAGGACTGCAGCTAAGCCCCCGAGTGGGAGGTTTGCTCTCCACTCGGTAGGATTTTAAACACTTTGTGGAGTATAGGACTGCAGCTAAGCCCCCGAGTGGGAGGTTTGCTCTCCACTCGGTAGGATTTTCTGAAACTTAGGCGAGTATGGACTGCAGCTAAGCCCCCAAGTGGGAGGTTTGCTCTCCACTCGGTAGGATTTTAAACACTTTGGCGAGTACAGGACTGCAGCTAAGCCCCCGAGTGGGAGGTTTGCTCTCCACTCGGTAGGATTTTAAACACTTAGGCGAGTACAGGACTGCAGCTAAGCCCCCGAGTGGGAGGTTTGCTCTCCACTTGGTAGGATTTTCTGAAACTTAGGCGAGTACTGGACTGCAGCTAAGCCCCCGAGTGGGAGGTTTGCTCTCCACTCGGTAGGATTTTAAATACTTAGGCGAGTACAGGACTGCAGCTAAGCCCCCTAGTGGGAGGTTTGCTCTCCACTCGGTAGGATTTTAAACACTTTGTGGAGTATAGGACTGCAGCTAAGCCCCTGAGTGGGAGGTTTGCTCTCCACTCGGTAGGATTTTCTGAAGCTTAGGCGAGTACCGGACTGCAGCTAAGCCCCCGAGTGGGAGGTTTGCTCTCCACTCGGTAGGATTTTCTAAAACTTAGGCGAGTACGGGACTGCAGCTAAGCCCCCGAGTTGGAGGTTTGCTCGCCACTCGGTAGGATTTTCTGAAACTTAGGCGAGTACTGGACTGCAGCTAAGCCCACGAGTCGGAGGTTTGCTCTCCACTCGGTAGGATTTTATGAAACTTAGGCGAGTACTGGACTGCAGCTAAGCCCCCGAGTGGGAGGTTTGCTCTCCACTCGGTAGGATTTTAAACACTTAGGCGAGTACAGGACTGCAGCTAAGCCCCCGAGTGGGAGGTTTGCTATCCACTCGGTAGGATTTTAACCACTTTGTGGAGTATAGGACTGCAGCTAAGACCCCGAGTGGGAGGTTTGCTCTCCACTTGGTAGGATTTTCTGAAACTTAGGCGAGTACTGGACTGCAGCTAAGCCCCCGAGTGGGAGGTTTGCTCTCCACTCGGTAGGATTTTAAATACTTAGGCGAGTACAGGACTGCAGCTAAGCCCCCGAGTGGGAGGTTTGCTCTCCACTCGGTAGGATTTTAAACACTTTGTGGAGTATAGGACTGCAGCTAAGCCCCCGAGTGGGAGGTTTGCTCTCCACTCGGTAGGATTTTCTGAAACTTAGGCGAGTATGGACTGCAGCTAAGCCCCCAAGTGGGAGGTTTGCTCTCCACTCGGTAGGATTTTAAACACTTTGGCGAGTACAGGACTGCAGCTAAGCCCCCGAGTGGGAGGTTTGCTCTCCACTCGGTAGGATTTTAAACACTTAGGCGAGTACAGGACTGCAACTAAGCCCCCGAGTGGGAGGTTTGCTCTCCACTCGGTAGGATTTTCTGAAACTTAGGCGAGTACTGGACTGCAGTTGAGCCCCCGAGTGAGAGGATTGCTCTCCACTCGATAGGATTTTCTAAAACTGAGGCGAGTACTGGACTGCAGCTAAGCCCCCGAGTGGGAGGTTTGCTCTCCACTCGGTAGGATTTTCTGAAACTTAGGCGAGTACAGGACTGCAGCTAAGCCCCCGAGTGGGAGGTTTGCTCTCCATTGGGTAGGATTTTCTGAAACTTAGGTGAGTACTAGACTGCAGCTAAGCCCCCGAGTGGGAGGTTTGCTCTCCACTCGGTAGGATTTTAAACACTTAGGCTAGTATAGGACTGCAGCTAAGCCCCCGAGTGGGAGGTTTGCTCTCCACTTGGTAGGATTTTCTGAAACTTTGGCGAGTACAGGACTACAGCTAAGCCCCCGAGTGGGAGGTTTGCTCTCCACTCGGTAGGATTTTAAACACTTTGGCGAGTACAGGACTGCAGCTAAGCCCCCGAGTGGGAGGTTTGCTCTCCACTCGGTAGGATTTTAAACACTTAGGCGAGTATAGGACTGCAGCTAAGCCCCCGAGTGGGAGGTTTGCTCTCCACTTGGTAGGATTTTCTGAAACTTAGGCGAGTACAGGACTGCAGCTAAGCCCCCGAGTGGGAGGTTTGCTCTCCACTCGGTAGGATTTTCTGAAACTTAGGCGAGTACTGGACTGCAGTTGAGCCCCCGAGTGGGAGGATTGCTCTCCAGTCGATAGGATTTTCTGAAACTTAGGCGAGTACTGGACTGCAGCTAAGCCCCCGAGTGGGAGGTTTGCTCTCCACTCGGTAGGATTTTCTGAAACTTAGGCGAGTACAGGACTGCAGCTAAGCCCCCGAGTGGGAGGTTTGCTCTCCACTGGGTAGGATTTTCTGAAACTTAGGTGAGTACTAGACTGCAGCTAAGCCCCCGAGTGGGAGGTTTGCTCTCCACTCGGTACGATTTTCTGAAACTTAGGCGAGTACTGGACTGCAGCTAAGCCCCCGAGTGGGAGGTTTGCTCTCCACTCGGTAGGATTTTCTGAAACTTAGGCGAGTACTGGACTGCAGCTAAGTCCCCGAGTGGGAGGATTGCTCTCCACTCGATAGGATTTTCTGAAACTTAGGCGAGTACTGGACTGCAGCTAAGCCCCCGAGTGGGAGGTTTGCTCTCCACTCTGTAGGATTTTCTGAAACTTAGGCGAGTACAGGACTGCAGCTAAGCCCCCGAGTGGGAGGTTTGCTCTCCACTCGGTAGGATTTTCTGAAACTTAGGCGAGTATGGACTGCAGCTAAGCCCCCGAGTGGGAGGTTTGCTCTCCACTCGGTAGGATTTTAAACACTTAGGCGAGTACAGGACTGCAGCTAAGCCCCCGAGTGGGAGGTTTGCTCTCCACTCGGTAGGATTTTCTGAAACTTAGGCGAGTACTGGACTGCATTTGAGCCCCCGAGTGGGAGGATTGCTCTCCACTCGGTAGGATTTTCTGAAACTTAGGCGAGTACTGGACTGCAGCTAAGCCCCCGAGTGGGAGGTTTGCTCTCCACTCGGTAGGATTTTCTGAAACTTAGGCGTGTACAGGACTGCAGCTAAGCCCCCGAGTGGGAGGTTTGCACTCCACTTGGTAGGATTTTCTGAAACTTAGGTGAGTACTAGACTGCAGCTAAGCCCCCGAGTGGGAGGTTTGCTCTCCACTCGGTACGATTTTCTGAAACTTAGGCGAGTAATGGACTGCAGCTAAGCCCCCGAGTGGGAGGTTTGCTCTCCACTCGGTAGGATTTTCTGAAACTTAGGCGAGTACTGGACTGCAGCTAAGTCCCCGAGTGGGAGGATTGCTCTCCACTCGATAGGATTTTCTGAAACTTAGGCGAGTACTGGACTGCAGCTAAGCCCCCGAGTGGGAGGTTTGCTCTCCACTCGGTAGGATTTTCTGAAACTTAGGCGAGTACAGGACTGTAGCTAAGCCCCCGAGTGGGAGGTTTGCTCTCCACTGGGTAGGATTTTCTGAAGCTTAGGCGAGTACTAGACTGCAGCAAAGCCCCCGAGTGGGAGGTTTGCTCTCCACTCGGTATGATTTTCAGAAACTTAGGCGAGTACTGGACTGCAGCTAAGCCCCCAAGTGGGAGGTTTGCTCTCCACTCGGAACGATTTTATGAAACTTAGGCGAGTACTGGACTGCAGCTAAGCCCCTGAGTGGGAGGTTTGCTCTCCACTCGGCAGGATTTTAAACACTTAGGCGTGTATAGGACTGCAGCTAAGCCCCCGAGTGGGAGGTTTGCTCTCCACTCGGTAGGATTTTCTGAAACTTAGGCGAGTACTGGACTGCAGCTAAGCCCCCGAGTGGGAGGTTTGCTCTCCACTCGGTAGGATTTTAAACACTTAGGCGAGTACAGGACTGCAGCTAAGCCCCCGAGTGGGAGGTTTGCTATCCACTCGGTAGGATTTTAACCACTTTGTGGAGTATAGGACTGCAGCTAAGCCCCCGAGTGGGAGGTTTGCTCTCCACTCGGTAGGATTTTCTGAAACTTAGGCGAGTACTGGACTGCAGCTAAGCCCCCGAGTGGGAGGATTGCTCTCCACTCGATAGGATTTTCTGAAACTTAGGGGAGTACTGGACTGCAGCTAAGCCCCCGAGTGGGAGGTTTGCTCTCCACTCGGTAGGATTTTCTGAAGCTTAGGCGAGTACAGGACTGCAGCTAAGCCCCCGAGTGGGAGGTTTCCTCTCCACTGGGTAGGATTTTCTGAAACTTAGGTGAGTACTAGACTGCAGCTAAGCCCCCGAGTGGGAGGTTTGCTCTCCACATGGTATGATTTTCTGAAACTTAGGCGAGTACTGGACTGCAGCTAAGCCCCCAAGTGGGAGGTTTGCTCTCCACTCGGTACGATTTTATGAAACTTAGGCGATTACTGGACTGCAGCTAAGCCCCCGAGTGGGAGGTTTGCTCTCCACTCGGCAGGATTTTAAACACTTAGGCGAGTACAGGACTGCAGCTAAGCCCCCGAGTGGGAGGTTTGCTCTCCACTTGGTAGGATTTTCTGAAACTTAGGCGAGTACTAGACTGCAGCTAAGCCCCCAAGTGGGAGGTTTGCTCTCCACTCGGTACGATTTTATGAAACTTAGGCAAGTACTGGACTGCGGCTAAGCCCCCGAGTGGTGGAGGTTTGCTCTCCACTCGGTAGGATTTAAACACTTAGGCGAGTATAGGACTGCAGCTAAGCCCCTGAGTGGGAGGTTTGCTCTCCACTCGGTAGGATTTTCTGAAGCTTAGGCGAGTACTGGACTGCAGCTAAGCCCCCGAGTGGGAGGTTTGCTCTCCACTCGGTAGGATTTTCTGAAACTTAGGCAAGTACGGGACTGCAGCTAAGCCCCTGAGTTGGAGGTTTGCTCGCCACTCGGTAGGATTTTCTGAAACTTAGGCGAGTACTGGACTGCAGCTAAGCCCCCGAGTCGGAGGTTTGCTCTCCACTCGGTAGGATTTTATGAAACTTAGGCGAGTACTGGACTGCAGCTAAGCCCCCGAGTGGGAGGTTTGCTCTCCACTCGGTAGGATTTTAAACACTTAGGCGAGTATAGGACCGCAGCTAAGCCCCCGAGTGGGACGTTTGATCTCCACTCGGTAGGATTTTCTAAAACTTAGGCGAGTACTGGACTGCAGCTAAGCCCCCGAGTGGGAGGTTTGCTCTCCACTCGGTAGGATTTTAATCACTTAGGCGAGTACAGGACTGCGGCTAAGCCCCCGAGTGGGAGGTTTGCTCTCCACTCGGTAGGATTTTAAACACTTTGTGGAGTATAGGACTGCAGCTAAGCCCCCGAGTGAGAGGTTTTCTCTCCACTCGGTAGGATTTTCTGAAACTTAGGCGAGTATGGACTGCAGCTAAGCCCCCGAGTGGGAGGTTTGCTCTCCACTCGGTAGGATTTTAAACACTTAGGCGAGTACAGGACTGCAGCTAAGCCCCCGAGTGGGAGGTTTGCTCTCCACTCGGTAGGATTTTAAACACTTTGTGGAGTATAGGACTGCAGTTAAGCCCCCGAGTGGGAGGTTTGCTCTCCACTCGGTAGGATTTTCTGAAACTTAGGCGAGTATGGACTGCAGCTAAGCCCCCGAGTGGGAGGTTTGCTCTCCACTCGGTAGGATTTTAAACACTTAGGCGAGTACAGGACTGTAGCTAAGCCCCCGGGTGGGAGGTTTGCTTTCCACTCGGTAGGATTTTAAACACTTAGGCGAGTACTGGACAACAGCTAAGCCCCCGAGTGGGAGGTTTGCTCTCCACTCGGTAGGATTTTCTGAAACTTAGGCGAGTATAGGACTGCAGCTAAGCCCCCGAGTGGGAGGTTTGCTCTCCACTCGGTATGATTTTCTGAAACTTAGGCGAGTACTAGACTGCAGCTAAGCCCCCGAGTGGGAGGTTTGCTCTCCAATCGGTACGATTTTTTGAAACTTAGGCGAGTACTGGACTGCAGCTAAGCCCCCGAGTGGGAGGTTTGCTCTCCACTCGGTAGGATTTTAAACACTTAGGCGAGTATAGGACTGCAGCTAAGCCCCCGAGTGGGAGGTTTGCTCTCCACTTGGTAGGATTTTCTGAAACTTAGGCGAGTACTGGACTGCAGCTAAGCCCCCGAGTGGGAGGTTTGCTCTCCACTCGGTAGGATTTTAAACACTTAGGCGAGTACAGGACTGCAGCTAAGCCCCCGAGTGGGAGGTTTACTCTCCACTCGGTAGGATTTTAAACACTTTGTGGAGTATAGGACTGCAGCTAAGCCCCCGAGTGGGAGGTTTGCTCTCCACTCGGTAGGATTTTCTGAAACTTAGGCGAGTATGGACTGCAGCTAAGCCCCCGAGTGGGAGGTTTGCTCTCCACTTGGTAGGATTTTAAACACTTAGGCGAGTACAGGACTGCAGCTAAGCCCCCGAGTGGGAGGTTTGCTCTCCACTCGGTAGGATTTTAAACACTTAGGCGAGTACAGGACTGGAGCTAAGCCCCCGAGTGGGAGGTTTGCTCTCCACTCGGTAGGATTTTCTGAAACTTAGGCGAGTACTGGACTGCAGCTGAGCCCCCGAGTGGGAGGATTGCTCTCCACTCGATAGGATTTTCTGAAACTTAGGCGAGTACTGGACTGCAGCTAAGCCCCCGAGTGGGAGGTTTGCTCTCCACTCGGTAGGATTTTCTGAAACTTAGGCGAGTACTAGACTGCAGCTAAGCCCCCGAGTGGGAGGTTTGCTCTCCACTCGGTACGATTTTATGAAACTTAGGCGAGTACTGGACTGCAGCTAAGCCCCCGAGTGGGAGGTTTGCTCTCCACTCGGTAGGATTTTAAACACTTAGGCGAGTATAGGACTGCAGCTAAGCCCCCGAGTGGGAGGTTTGCTCTCCACTTGGTAGGATTTTCTGAAACTTAGGCGAGTACTGGACTGCAGCTAAGCCCCCGAGTGGGAGGTTTGCTCTCCACTCGGTAGGATTTTCTGAAACTTAGGTGAGTACGGGACTGCAGCTAAGCCCCCGAGTTGGAGGTTTGCTCGCCACTCGGTAGGATTTTCTGAAACTTAGGCGAGTACTGGACTGCAGCTAAGCCCCCGAGTCGGAGGTTTGCTCTCCACTCGGTAGGATTTTATGAAACTTAGGCGAGTACTGGACTGCAGCTAAGCCCCCGAGTGGGAGGTTTGCTCTCCACTCGGTAGGATTTTAAACACTTAGGCGAGTATAGGACTGCAGCTAAGCCCCCGAGTGGGACGTTTGCTCTCCACTCGGTAGGATTTTTTGAAACATAGGCGAGTACTGGACTGCAGCTAAGCCCCCGAGTAGGAGGTTTGCTCTCCACTCGGTAGGATTTTAAACACTTAGGCGAGTCCAGGACTGCGGCTAAGCCCCCGAGTGGGAGGTTTGCTCTCCACTCGGTAGATTTTAAACACTTTGTGGAGTATAGGACTGCAGCTAAGCCCCCGAGTGGGAGGTTTTCTCTCCACTCGGTAGGATTTTCCGAAACTTAGGCGAGTATGGACTGCAGCTAAGCCCCCGAGTGGGAGGTTTGCTCTCCACTCGGTAGGATTTTAAACACTTAGGCGAGTACAGGACTGCAGCTAAGCCCCCGAGTGGGAGGTTTGCTCTCAACTCGGTAGGATTTTAAACACTTTGTGGAGTATAGGACTGCAGCTAAGCCCCCGAGTGGGAGGTTTGCTCTCCACTCGGTAGGATTTTCTGAAACTTAGGCGAGTATGGACTGCAGCTAAGCCCCCGAGTGGGAGGTTTGCTCTCCACTCGGTAGGATTTTAAACACTTAGGCGAGTACAGGACTGTAGCTAAGCCCCCGGGTGGGAGGTTTGCTTTCCACTCGGTAGGATTTTAAACACTTAGGCGAGTACTGGACAACAGCTAAGCCCCCGAGTGGGAGGTTTGCTCTCCACTCGGTAGGATTTTCTGAAACTTAGGCGAGTATAGGACTGCAGCTAAGCCCCCGAGTGGGAGGTTTGCTCTCCACTCGGTATGATTTTCTGAAACTTAGGCGAGTACTAGACTGCAGCTAAGCCCCCGAGTGGGAGGTTTGCTCTCCAATCGGTACGATTTTTTGAAACTTAGGCGAGTACTGGACTGCAGCTAAGCCCCCGAGTGGGAGGTTTGCTCTCCACTCGGTAGGATTTTAAACACTTAGGCGAGTATAGGACTGCAGCTAAGCCCCCGAGTGGGAGGTTTGCTCTCCACTTGGTAGGATTTTCTGAAACTTAGGCGAGTACTGGACTGCAGCTAAGCCCCCGAGTGGGAGGTTTGCTCTCCACTCGGTAGGATTTTAAACACTTAGGCGAGTACAGGACTGCAGCTAAGCCCCCGAGTGGGAGGTTTACTCTCCACTCGGTAGGATTTTAAACACTTTGTGGAGTATAGGACTGCAGCTAAGCCCCCGAGTGGGAGGTTTTCTCTCCACTCGGTAGGATTTTCCGAAACTTAGGCGAGTATGGACTGCAGCTAAGCCCCCGAGTGGGAGGTTTGCTCTCCACTCGGTAGGATTTTAAACACTTAGGCGAGTACAGGACTGCAGCTAAGCCCCCGAGTGGGAGGTTTGCTCTCAACTCGGTAGGATTTTAAACACTTTGTGGAGTATAGGACTGCAGCTAAGCCCCCGAGTGGGAGGTTTGCTCTCCACTCGGTAGGATTTTCTGAAACTTAGGCGAGTATGGACTGCAGCTAAGCCCCCGAGTGGGAGGTTTGCTCTCCACTCGGTAGGATTTTAAACACTTAGGCGAGTACAGGACTGTAGCTAAGCCCCCGGGTGGGAGGTTTGCTTTCCACTCGGTAGGATTTTAAACACTTAGGCGAGTACTGGACAACAGCTAAGCCCCCGAGTGGGAGGTTTGCTCTCCACTCGGTAGGATTTTCTGAAACTTAGGCGAGTATAGGACTGCAGCTAAGCCCCCGAGTGGGAGGTTTGCTCTCCACTCGGTATGATTTTCTGAAACTTAGGCGAGTACTAGACTGCAGCTAAGCCCCCGAGTGGGAGGTTTGCTCTCCAATCGGTACGATTTTTTGAAACTTAGGCGAGTACTGGACTGCAGCTAAGCCCCCGAGTGGGAGGTTTGCTCTCCACTCGGTAGGATTTTAAACACTTAGGCGAGTATAGGACTGCAGCTAAGCCCCCGAGTGGGAGGTTTGCTCTCCACTTGGTAGGATTTTCTGAAACTTAGGCGAGTACTGGACTGCAGCTAAGCCCCCGAGTGGGAGGTTTGCTCTCCACTCGGTAGGATTTTAAACACTTAGGCGAGTACAGGACTGCAGCTAAGCCCCCGAGTGGGAGGTTTACTCTCCACTCGGTAGGATTTTAAACACTTTGTGGAGTATAGGACTGCAGCTAAGCCCCCGAGTGGGAGGTTTGCTCTCCACTCGGTAGGATTTTCTGAAACTTAGGCGAGTATGGACTGCAGCTAAGCCCCCGAGTGGGAGGTTTGCTCTCCACTTGGTAGGATTTTAAACACTTAGGCGAGTACAGGACTGCAGCTAAGCCCCCGAGTGGGAGGTTTGCTCTCCACTCGGTAGGATTTTAAACACTTAGGCGAGTACAGGACTGGAGCTAAGCCCCCGAGTGGGAGGTTTGCTCTCCACTCGGTAGGATTTTCTGAAACTTAGGCGAGTATGGACTGCAGCTAAGCCCCCGAGTGGGAGGTTTGCTCTCCACTCGGTAGGATTTTAAACACTTAGGCGAGTACAGGACTGTAGCTAAGCCCCCGGGTGGGAGGTTTGCTTTCCACTCGGTAGGATTTTAAACACTTAGGCGAGTACTGGACAACAGCTAAGCCCCCGAGTGGGAGGTTTGCTCTCCACTCGGTAGGATTTTCTGAAACTTAGGCGAGTATAGGACTGCAGCTAAGCCCCCGAGTGGGAGGTTTGCTCTCCACTCGGTATGATTTTCTGAAACTTAGGCGAGTACTAGACTGCAGCTAAGCCCCCGAGTGGGAGGTTTGCTCTCCAATCGGTACGATTTTTTGAAACTTAGGCGAGTACTGGACTGCAGCTAAGCCCCCGAGTGGGAGGTTTGCTCTCCACTCGGTAGGATTTTAAACACTTAGGCGAGTATAGGACTGCAGCTAAGCCCCCGAGTGGGAGGTTTGCTCTCCACTTGGTAGGATTTTCTGAAACTTAGGCGAGTACTGGACTGCAGCTAAGCCCCCGAGTGGGAGGTTTGCTCTCCACTCAGTAGGATTTTAAACACTTAGGCGAGTACAGGACTGCAGCTAAGCCCCCGAGTGGGAGGTTTACTCTCCACTCGGTAGGATTTTAAACACTTTGTGGAGTATAGGACTGCAGCTAAGCCCCCGAGTGGGAGGTTTGCTCTCCACTCGGTAGGATTTTCTGAAACTTAGGCGAGTATGGACTGCAGCTAAGCCCCCGAGTGGGAGGTTTGCTCTCCACTTGGTAGGATTTTAAACACTTAGGCGAGTACAGGACTGCAGCTAAGCCCCCGAGTGGGAGGTTTGCTCTCCACTCGGTAGGATTTTAAACACTTAGGCGAGTACAGGACTGGAGCTAAGCCCCCGAGTGGGAGGTTTGCTCTCCACTCGGTAGGATTTTCTGAAACTTAGGCGAGTACTGGACTGCAGCTGAGCCCCCGAGTGGGAGGATTGCTCTCCACTCGATAGGATTTTCTGAAACTTAGGCGAGTACTGGACTGCAGCTAAGCCCCCGAGTGGGAGGTTTGCTCTCCACTCGGTAGGATTTTCTGAAACTTAGGCGAGTACTAGACTGCAGCTAAGCCCCCGAGTGGGAGGTTTGCTCTCCACTCGGTACGATTTTATGAAACTTAGGCGAGTACTGGACTGCAGCTAAGCCCCCGAGTGGGAGGTTTGCTCTCCACTCGGTAGGATTTTAAACACTTAGGCGAGTATAGGACTGCAGCTAAGCCCCCGAGTGGGAGGTTTGCTCTCCACTTGGTAGGATTTTCTGAAACTTAGGCGAGTACTGGACTGCAGCTAAGCCCCCGAGTGGGAGGTTTGCTCTCCACTCGGTAGGATTTTCTGAAACTTAGGTGAGTACGGGACTGCAGCTAAGCCCCCGAGTTGGAGGTTTGCTCGCCACTCGGTAGGATTTTCTGAAACTTAGGCGAGTACTGGACTGCAGCTAAGCCCCCGAGTCGGAGGTTTGCTCTCCACTCGGTAGGATTTTATGAAACTTAGGCGAGTACTGGACTGCAGCTAAGCCCCCGAGTGGGAGGTTTGCTCTCCACTCGGTAGGATTTTAAACACTTAGGCGAGTATAGGACTGCAGCTAAGCCCCCGAGTGGGACGTTTGCTCTCCACTCGGTAGGATTTTTTGAAACATAGGCGAGTACTGGACTGCAGCTAAGCCCCCGAGTGGGAGGTTTGCTCTCCACTCGGTAGGATTTTAAACACTTAGGCGAGTCCAGGACTGCGGCTAAGCCCCCGAGTGGGAGGTTTGCTCTCCACTCGGTAGATTTTAAACACTTTGTGGAGTATAGGACTGCAGCTAAGCCCCCGAGTGGGAGGTTTTCTCTCCACTCGGTAGGATTTTCCGAAACTTAGGCGAGTATGGACTGCAGCTAAGCCCTCGAGTGGGAGGTTTGCTCTCCACTCGGTAGGATTTTAAACACTTAGGCGAGTACAGGACTGCAGCTAAGCCCCCGAGTGGGAGGTTTGCTCTCAACTCGGTAGGATTTTAAACACTTTGTGGAGTATAGGACTGCAGCTAAGCCCCCGAATGGGAGGTTTGCTCTCCACTCGGTAGGATTTTCTGAAATTTAGGCGAGTATGGACTGCAGCTAATCCCCCGAGTGGGAGGTTTGCTCTCCACTCGGTAGGATTTTAAACACTTAGGCGAGTACAGGACTGTAGCTAAGCCCCCGCGTGGGAGGTTTGCTCTCCACTCGGTAGGATTTTAAACACTTAGGCGAGTACTGGACTGCAGCTAAGCCCCCGAGTGGGAGGTTTGCTCTCCACTCGGTAGGATTTTCTGAAACTTAGGCGAGTACAGGACTGCAGCTAAGCCCCCGAGTGGGAGGTTTGCTCTCCACTCGGTATGATTTTCTGAAACATAGGCGAGTACTAGACTGCAGCTAAGCCCCCGAGTGGGAGGTTTGCTCTCCACTCGGTAGGATTTTCTTAAACTTAGGCGAGTACTGGACTGCAGCTGAGCCCCCGAGTGGGAGGTTTGCTCTCCACTCGGTAGGATTTTCTGAAACTTAGGCGAGTACTGGACTGCAGCTAAGCCCCCGAGTGGGAGGTTTGCTCTCCACTCGGTAGGATTTTCTGAAACTTAGGCAAGTACTAGACTGCAGCTAAGCCCCCGAGTGGGAGGTTTGCTCTCCACTCGGTACGATTTTATGAAACTTAGGCGAGTACTGGACTGCAGCTAAGCCCCCGAGTGGGAGGTTTGCTCTCCACTCGGTAGGATTTTAAACACTTAGGCGAGTATAGGACTGCAGCTAAGCCCCCGAGTGGGAGGTTTGCTCTCCACTTGGTAGGATTTTCTGAAACTTAGGCGAGTACTGGACTGCAGCTAAGCCCCCGAGTAGGAGGTTTGCTCTCCACTCGGTAGGATTTTCTGAAACTTAGGTGAGTACGGGACTGCAGCTAAGCCCCCGAGTTGGAGGTTTGCTCGCCACTCGGTAGGATTTTCTGAAACTTAGGCGAGTACTGGACTGCAGCTAAGCCCCTGAGTCGGAGGTTTGCTCTCCACTCGGTAGGATTTTATGAAACTTAGGCGAGTACTGGACTGCAGCTAAGCCCCCGAGTGGGAGGTTTGCTCTCCACTCGGTAGGATTTTAAACACTTAGGCGAGTATAGGACTGCAGCTAAGCCCCCGAGTGGGACGTTTGCTCTCCACTCGGTAGGATTTTCTGAAACTTAGGCGAGTACTGGACTGCAGCTAAGCCCCCGAGTGGGAGGTTTGCTCTCCACTCGGTAGGATTTTAAACACTTAGGCGAGTCCAGGACTGCGGCTAAGCCCCCGAGTGGGAGGTTTGCTCTCCACTCGGTAGATTTTAAACACTTTGTGGAGTATAGGACTGCAGCTAAGCCCCCGAGTGGGAGGTTTTCTCTCCACTCGGTAGGATTTTCCGAAACTTAGGCGAGTATGGACTGCAGCTAAGCCCCCGAGTGGGAGGTTTGCTCTCCACTCGGTAGGATTTTAAACACTTAGGCGAGTACAGGACTGCAGCTAAGCCCCCGAGTGGGAGGTTTGCTCTCAACTCGGTAGGATTTTAAAAACTTTGTGGAGTATAGGACTGCAGCTAAGCCCCCGAATGGGAGGTTTGCTCTCCACTCGGTAGGATTTTCTGAAATTTAGGCGAGTATGGACTGCAGCTAATCCCCCGAGTGGGAGGTTTGCTCTCCACTCGGTAGGATTTTAAACACTTAGGCGAGTACAGGACTGTAGCTAAGCCCCCGGGTGGGAGGTTTGCTCTCCACTCGGTAGGATTTTAAACACTTAGGCGAGTACTGGACTGCAGCTAAGCCCCCGAGTGGGAGGTTTGCTCTCCACTCGGTAGGATTTTCTGAAACTTAGGCGAGTACAGGACTGCAGCTAAGCCCCCGAGTGGGAGGTTTGCTCTCCACTCGGTATGATTTTCTGAAACATAGGCGAGTACTAGACTGCAGCTAAGCCCCCGAGTGGGAGGTTTGCTCTCCACTCGGTAGGATTTTCTGAAACTTAGGCGAGTACTGGACTGCAGCTAAGCCCCCGAGTGGGAGGTTTGCTCTCCACTCGGTAGGATTTTCTGAAACTTAGGCGAGTACTGGACTGCAGCTAAGCCCCCGAGTGGGAGGTTTGCTCTCCACTCGGTAGGATTTTCTGAAACTTAGGCGAGTACTAGACTGCAGCTAAGCCCCCGAGTGGGAGGTTTGCTCTCCACTCGGTACGATTTTATGAAACTTAGGCGAGTACTGGACTGCAACTAAGCCCCCGAGTGGGAGGTTTGCTCTCCACTCGGTAGGATTTTAAACACTTAGGCGAGTATAGGACTGCAACTAAGCCCCCGAGTGGGAGGTTTGCTCTCCACTCGGTAGGATTTTCTGAAACTTAGGCGAGTACTGGACTGCAGCTAAGCCCCCGAGTGGGAGGTTTGCTCTCCACTCGGTCGGATTTTCTGAAACTTAGGCGAGTACGGGACTGCAGCTAAGCCCCCGAGTTGGAGGTTTGCTCGCCACTCGGTAGGATTTTTTGAAACTTAGGCGAGTACTGGACTGCAGCTAAGCCCCCGAGTCGGAGGTTTGCTCTCCACTCAGTAGGATTTTATGAAACTTAGGCGAGTACTGGACTGCAGCTAAGCCCCCGAGTGGGAGGTTTGCTCTCCACTCTGTAGGACTTTAAACACTTAGGCGAGTATAGGACTGCAGCTAAGCCCCCGAGTGGGACGTTTGCTCTCCACTCGGTAGGATTTTCTGAAACTTAGGCGAGTACTGGACTACAGCTAAGCCCCCGAGTGGGAGGTTTTCTCTCCACTCGGTAGGATTTTAAACACTTAGGCGAGTCTAGGACTCCGGCTAAGCCCCCGAGTGGGAGGTTTGCTCTCCACTCGGTAGATTTTAAACACTTTCTGGAGTATAGGACTGCAGCTAAGCCCCCGAGTGGGAGGTTTTCTCTCCAGTCGGTAGGATTTTCCGAAACTTAGGCGAGTATGGACTGCAGCTAAGCCCCCGAGTGGGAGGTTTGCTCTCCACTCGGTAGGATTTTAAACACTTAGGCGAGTACAGGACTGCAGCTAAGCCCCCGAGTGGGAGGTTTGCTCTCAACTCGGTAGGATTTTAAACACTTTGTGGAGTATAGGACTGCAGCTAAGCCCCCGAATGGGAGGTTTGCTCTCCACTCGGTAGGATTTTCTGAAATTTAGGCGAGTATGGACTGCAGCTAATCCCCCGAGTGGGAGGTTTGCTCTCCACTCGTTAGGATTTTAAACACTTAGGCGAGTACAGGACTGTAGCTAAGCCCCCGGGTGGGAGGTTTGCTCTCCACTCGGTAGGATTTTAAACACTTAGGCGAGTACTGGACTGCAGCTAAGCCCCCGAGTGGGAGGTTTGCTCTCCACTCGGTAGGATTTTCTGAAACTTAGGCGAGTACAGGACTGCAGCTAAGCCCCCGGGTGGGAGGTTTGCTCTCCACTCTGTAGGATTTTAAACACTTAGGCGAGTACTGGACTGCAGCTAAGCCGCCGAGTGGGAGGTTTGCTCTCCACTCGGTAGGATTTTCTGAAACTTAGGCGAGTACAGGACTGCAGCTAAGCCCCCGAGTGGGAGGTTTGCTCTCCACTCGGTATGATTTTCTGAAACATAGGCGAGTACTAGACTGCAGCTAAGCCCCCGAGTGGGAGGTTTGCTCTCCACTCTGTAGGATTTTCTGAAACTTAGGCGAGTACTGGACTGCAGCTAAGCCCCCGAGTGGGAGGTTTGCTCTCCACTCGGTAGGATTTTCTGAAACTTAGGCGAGTACTGGACTGCAGCTAAGCCCCCGAGTGGGAGGTTTGCTCTCCACTCGGTAGGATTTTCTGAAACTTAGGCGAGTACTAGACTGCAGCTAAGCCCCCGAGTGGGAGGTTTGCTCTCCACTCGGTACGATTTTATGAAACTTAGGCGAGTACTGGACTGCAGCTAAGCCCCCGAGTGGGAGGTTTGCTCTCCACTCGGTAGGATTTTAAACACTTAGGCGAGTATAGGACTGCAGCTAAGCCCCCGAGTGGGAGGTTTGCTCTCCACTCGGTAGGATTTTCTGAAACTTAGGCGAGTACTGGACTGCAGCTAAGCCCTCGAGTGGGAGGTTTGCTCTCCACTTGGTCGGATTTTCTGAAACTTAGGCGAGTACGGGACTGCAGCTAAGCCCCCGAGTTGGAGGTTTGCTCGCCACTCGGTAGGATTTTCTGAAACTTAGGCGAGTACTGGACTGCAGCTAAGCCCCCGAGTCGGAGGTTTGCTCTCCACTCGGTAGGATTTTATGAAACTTAGGCGAGTACTGGACTGCAGCTAAGCCCCCGAGTGGGAGGTTTGCTCTCCACTCGGTAGGATTTTAAACACTTAGGCGAGTATAGGACTGCAGCTAAGCCCCAGAGTGGGACGTTTGCTCTCCACTCGGTAGGATTTTCTGAAACTTAGGCGAGTACTGGACTGCAGCTAAGCCCCCGAGTGGGAGGTTTGCTCTCCACTCGGTAGGATTTTAAACACTTAGGCGAGTCCAGGACTGCGGCTAAGCCCCCGAGTGGGATGTTTGCTCTCCACTCGGTAGGATTTTAAACACTTTGTGGAGTATAGGACTGCAGCTAAGCCCCCGAGTGGGAGGTTTTCTCTCCACTCGGTAGGATTTTCCGAAATTTAGGCGAGTATGGACTGCAGCTAAGCCCCCGAGTGGGAGGTTTGCTCTCCACTCGGTAGGATTTTAAACACTTAGGCGAGTACAGGACTGCAGCTAAGCCCCCGAGTGGGAGGTTTGCTCTCCACTCGGTAGGATTTTAAACACTTTGTGGAGTATAGGACTGCAGCTAAGCCCCTGAGTGGGAGGTTTGCTCTCCACTCGGTAGGATTTTCTGAAACTTAGGCGAGTATGGACTGCAGCTAAGACCCGAGTGGGAGGTTTGCTCTCCACTCGGTAGGATTTTAAACACTTAGGCGAGTACAGGACTGTAGCTAAGCCCCCGGGTGGGAGGTTTGCTCTCCACTCGGTAGGATTTTAAACACTTAGGCGAGTACTGGACTGCAGCTAAGCCCCCGAGTGGGAGGTTTGCTCTCCACTCGGTAGGATTTTCTGAAACTTAGGCGAGTACAGGAATGCAGCTAAGCCCCCGAGTGGGAGGTTTGCTCTCCACTCGGTATGATTTTCTGAAACATAGGCGAGTACTAGACTGCAGCTAAGCCCCCGAGTGGGAGGTTTGCTCTCCACTCGGTAGGATTTTCTGAAACTTAGGCGAGTACTGGACTGCAGCTAAGCCCCCGAGTGGGAGGTTTGCTCTCCACTCGGTAGGATTTTCTGAAACTTAGGCGATTACTGGACTACAGCTAAGCCCCCGAGTGGGTGGTTTGCACACCACTCGGTAGGATTTTAAACACTTAGGCGAGTCCAGGACTGCGGCTAAGCCCCCGAGTGGGAGGTTTGCTCTCCACTCGGTAGATTTTAAACACTTTGTGGAGTATAGGACTGCAGCTAAGCCCCCGAGTGGGAGGTTTTCTCTCCACTCGGTAGGATTTTCCGAAACTAAGGCGAGTATGGTTTGCAGCTAAGCCCCCGAGTGGGAGGTTTGCTCTCCACTCGGTAGGATTTTAAACACTTAGGCGAGTACAGGACTGCAGCTAAGCCCCCGAGTGGGAGGTTTGCTCTCAACTCGGTAGGATTTTAAACACTTTGTGGAGTATAGGACTGCAGCTAAGCCCCCGAATGGGAGGTTTGCTCTCCACTCGGTAGGATTTTCTGAAATTTAGGCGAGTATGGACTGCAGCTAATCCCCCGAGTGGGAGGTTTGCTCTCCACTCGGTAGGATTTTAAACACTTAGGCGAGTACAGGACTGTAGCTAAGCCCCCGGGTGGGAGGTTTGCTCTCCACTCGGTAGGATTTTAAACACTTAGGCGAGTACTGGACTGCAGCTAAGCCCCCGAGTGGGAGGTTTGCTCTCCACTCGGTAGGATTTTCTGAAACTTAGGCGAGTACAGGACTGCAGCTAAGCCCCCGAGTGGGAGGTTTGCTCTCCACTCGGTATGATTTTCTGAAACATAGGCGAGTACTAGACTGCAGCTAAGCCCCCGAGTGGGAGGTTTGCTCTCCACTCGGTAGGATTTTCTGAAACTTAGGCGAGTACTAGACTGCAGCTAAGCCCCCGAGTGGGAGGTTTGCTCTCCACTCGGTACGATTTTATGAAACTTAGGCGAGTACTGGACTGCAGCTAAGCCCCCGAGTGGGAGGTTTGCTCTCCACTCGGTAGGATTTTAAACACTTAGGCGAGTATAGGACTGCAGCTAAGCCCCCGAGTGGGAGGTTTGCTCTCCACTCGGTAGGATTTTCTGAAACTTAGGCGAGTACTGGACTGCAGCTAAGCCCTCGAGTGGGAGGTTTGCTCTCCACTTGGTCGGATTTTCTGAAACTTAGGCGAGTACGGGACTGCAGCTAAGCCCTCGAGTTGGAGGTTTGCTCGCCACTCGGTAGGATTTTCTGAAACTTAGGCGAGTACTGGACTGCAGCTAAGCCCCCGAGTCGGAGGTTTGCTCTCCACTCGGTAGGATTTTATGAAACTTAGGCGAGTACTGGACTGCAGCTAAGCCCTCGAGTGGGAGGTTTGCTCTCCACTTGGTCGGATTTTCTGAAACTTAGGCGAGTACGGGACTGCAGCTAAGCCCCCGAGTTGGAGGTTTGCTCGCCACTCGGTAGGATTTTCTGAAACTTAGGCGAGTACTGGACTGCAGCTAAGCCCCCGAGTCGGAGGTTTGCTCTCCACTCGGTAGGATTTTATGAAACTTAGGCGAGTACTGGACTGCAGCTAAGCCCCCGAGTGGGAGGTTTGCTCTCCACTCGGTAGGATTTTAAACACTTAGGCGAGTATAGGACTGCAGCTAAGCCCCAGAGTGGGACGTTTGCTCTCCACTCGGTAGGATTTTCTGAAACTTAGGCGAGTACTGGACTGCAGCTAAGCCCCCGAGTGGGAGGTTTGCTCTCCACTCGGTAGGATTTTAAACACTTAGGCGAGTCCAGGACTGCGGCTAAGCCCCCGAGTGGGATGTTTGCTCTCCACTCGGTAGGATTTTAAACACTTTGTGGAGTATAGGACTGCAGCTAAGCCCCCGAGTGGGAGGTTTTCTCTCCACTCGGTAGGATTTTCCGAAATTTAGGCGAGTATGGACTGCAGCTAAGCCCCCGAGTGGGAGGTTTGCTCTCCACTCGGTAGGATTTTAAACACTTAGGCGAGTACAGGACTGCAGCTAAGCCCCCGAGTGGGAGGTTTGCTCTCCACTCGGTAGGATTTTAAACACTTTGTGGAGTATAGGACTGCAGCTAAGCCCCTGAGTGGGAGGTTTGCTCTCCACTCGGTAGGATTTTCTGAAACTTAGGCGAGTATGGACTGCAGCTAAGACCCGAGTGGGAGGTTTGCTCTCCACTCGGTAGGATTTTAAACACTTAGGCGAGTACAGGACTGTAGCTAAGCCCCCGGGTGGGAGGTTTGCTCTCCACTCGGTAGGATTTTAAACACTTAGGCGAGTACTGGACTGCAGCTAAGCCCCCGAGTGGGAGGTTTGCTCTCCACTCGGTAGGATTTTCTGAAACTTAGGCGAGTACAGGAATGCAGCTAAGCCCCCGAGTGGGAGGTTTGCTCTCCACTCGGTATGATTTTCTGAAACATAGGCGAGTACTAGACTGCAGCTAAGCCCCCGAGTGGGAGGTTTGCTCTCCACTCGGTAGGATTTTCTGAAACTTAGGCGAGTACTGGACTGCAGCTAAGCCCCCGAGTGGGAGGTTTGCTCTCCACTCGGTAGGATTTTCTGAAACTTAGGCGATTACTGGACTACAGCTAAGCCCCCGAGTGGGTGGTTTGCACACCACTCGGTAGGATTTTAAACACTTAGGCGAGTCCAGGACTGCGGCTAAGCCCCCGAGTGGGAGGTTTGCTCTCCACTCGGTAGATTTTAAACACTTTGTGGAGTATAGGACTGCAGCTAAGCCCCCGAGTGGGAGGTTTTCTCTCCACTCGGTAGGATTTTCCGAAACTAAGGCGAGTATGGTTTGCAGCTAAGCCCCCGAGTGGGAGGTTTGCTCTCCACTCGGTAGGATTTTAAACACTTAGGCGAGTACAGGACTGCAGCTAAGCCCCCGAGTGGGAGGTTTGCTCTCAACTCGGTAGGATTTTAAACACTTTGTGGAGTATAGGACTGCAGCTAAGCCCCCGAATGGGAGGTTTGCTCTCCACTCGGTAGGATTTTCTGAAATTTAGGCGAGTATGGACTGCAGCTAATCCCCCGAGTGGGAGGTTTGCTCTCCACTCGGTAGGATTTTAAACACTTAGGCGAGTACAGGACTGTAGCTAAGCCCCCGGGTGGGAGGTTTGCTCTCCACTCGGTAGGATTTTAAACACTTAGGCGAGTACTGGACTGCAGCTAAGCCCCCGAGTGGGAGGTTTGCTCTCCACTCGGTTGGATTTTCTGAAACTTAGGCGAGTACAGGACTGCAGCTAAGCCCCCGAGTGGGAGGTTTGCTCTCCACTCGGTATGATTTTCTGAAACATAGGCGAGTACTAGACTGCAGCTAAGCCCCCGAGTGGGAGGTTTGCTCTCCACTCGGTAGGATTTTCTGAAACTTAGGCGAGTACTAGACTGCAGCTAAGCCCCCGAGTGGGAGGTTTGCTCTCCACTCGGTACGATTTTATGAAACTTAGGCGAGTACTGGACTGCAGCTTATCCCCCGAGTGGGAGGTTTGCTCTCCACTCGGTAGGATTTTAAACACTTAGGCGAGTATAGGACTGCAGCTAAGCCCCCGAGTGGGAGGTTTGCTCTCCACTCGGTAGGATTTTCTGAAACTTAGGCGAGTACTGGACTGCAGCTAAGCCCTCGAGTGGGAGGTTTGCTCTCCACTTGGTCGGATTTTCTGAAACTTAGGCGAGTACGGGACTGCAGCTAAGCCCCCGAGTTGGAGGTTTGCTCGCCACTCGGTAGGATTTTCTGAAACTTAGGCGAGTACTGGACTGCAGCTAAGCCCCCGAGTCGGAGGTTTGCTCTCCACTCGGTAGGATTTTATGAAACTTAGGCGAGTACTGGACTGCAGCTAAGCCCCCGAGTGGGAGGTTTGCTCTCCACTCGGTAGGATTTTAAACACTTAGGCGAGTATAGGACTGCAGCTAAGCCCCAGAGTGGGACGTTTGCTCTCCACTCGGTAGGATTTTCTAAAACTTAGGCGAGTACTGGACTGCAGCTAAGCCCCCGAGTGGGAGGTTTGCTCTCCACTTGGTCGGATTTTCTGAAACTTAGGCGAGTACGGGACTGCAGCTAAGCCCTCGAGTTGGAGGTTTGCTCGCCACTCGGTAGGATTTTCTGAAACTTAGGCGAGTACTGGACTGCAGCTAAGCCCCCGAGTCGGAGGTTTGCTCTCCACTCGGTAGGATTTTATGAAACTTAGGCGAGTACTGGACTGCAGCTAAGCCCTCGAGTGGGAGGTTTGCTCTCCACTTGGTCGGATTTTCTGAAACTTAGGCGAGTACGGGACTGCAGCTAAGCCCCCGAGTTGGAGGTTTGCTCGCCACTCGGTAGGATTTTCTGAAACTTAGGCGAGTACTGGACTGCAGCTAAGCCCCCGAGTCGGAGGTTTGCTCTCCACTCGGTAGGATTTTATGAAACTTAGGCGAGTACTGGACTGCAGCTAAGCCCCCGAGTGGGAGGTTTGCTCTCCACTCGGTAGGATTTTAAACACTTAGGCGAGTATAGGACTGCAGCTAAGCCCCAGAGTGGGACGTTTGCTCTCCACTCGGTAGGATTTTCTGAAACTTAGGCGAGTACTGGACTGCAGCTAAGCCCCCGAGTGGGAGGTTTGCTCTCCACTCGGTAGGATTTTAAACACTTAGGCGAGTCCAGGACTGCGGCTAAGCCCCCGAGTGGGATGTTTGCTCTCCACTCGGTAGGATTTTAAACACTTTGTGGAGTATAGGACTGCAGCTAAGCCCCCGAGTGGGAGGTTTTCTCTCCACTCGGTAGGATTTTCCGAAATTTAGGCGAGTATGGACTGCAGCTAAGCCCCCGAGTGGGAGGTTTGCTCTCCACTCGGTAGGATTTTAAACACTTAGGCGAGTACAGGACTGCAGCTAAGCCCCCGAGTGGGAGGTTTGCTCTCCACTCGGTAGGATTTTAAACACTTTGTGGAGTATAGGACTGCAGCTAAGCCCCTGAGTGGGAGGTTTGCTCTCCACTCGGTAGGATTTTCTGAAACTTAGGCGAGTATGGACTGCAGCTAAGACCCGAGTGGGAGGTTTGCTCTCCACTCGGTAGGATTTTAAACACTTAGGCGAGTACAGGACTGTAGCTAAGCCCCCGGGTGGGAGGTTTGCTCTCCACTCGGTAGGATTTTAAACACTTAGGCGAGTACTGGACTGCAGCTAAGCCCCCGAGTGGGAGGTTTGCTCTCCACTCGGTAGGATTTTCTGAAACTTAGGCGAGTACAGGAATGCAGCTAAGCCCCCGAGTGGGAGGTTTGCTCTCCACTCGGTATGATTTTCTGAAACATAGGCGAGTACTAGACTGCAGCTAAGCCCCCGAGTGGGAGGTTTGCTCTCCACTCGGTAGGATTTTCTGAAACTTAGGCGAGTACTGGACTGCAGCTAAGCCCCCGAGTGGGAGGTTTGCTCTCCACTCGGTAGGATTTTCTGAAACTTAGGCGATTACTGGACTACAGCTAAGCCCCCGAGTGGGTGGTTTGCACACCACTCGGTAGGATTTTAAACACTTAGGCGAGTCCAGGACTGCGGCTAAGCCCCCGAGTGGGAGGTTTGCTCTCCACTCGGTAGATTTTAAACACTTTGTGGAGTATAGGACTGCAGCTAAGCCCCCGAGTGGGAGGTTTTCTCTCCACTCGGTAGGATTTTCCGAAACTAAGGCGAGTATGGTTTGCAGCTAAGCCCCCGAGTGGGAGGTTTGCTCTCCACTCGGTAGGATTTTAAACACTTAGGCGAGTACAGGACTGCAGCTAAGCCCCCGAGTGGGAGGTTTGCTCTCAACTCGGTAGGATTTTAAACACTTTGTGGAGTATAGGACTGCAGCTAAGCCCCCGAATGGGAGGTTTGCTCTCCACTCGGTAGGATTTTCTGAAATTTAGGCGAGTATGGACTGCAGCTAATCCCCCGAGTGGGAGGTTTGCTCTCCACTCGGTAGGATTTTAAACACTTAGGCGAGTACAGGACTGTAGCTAAGCCCCCGGGTGGGAGGTTTGCTCTCCACTCGGTAGGATTTTAAACACTTAGGCGAGTACTGGACTGCAGCTAAGCCCCCGAGTGGGAGGTTTGCTCTCCACTCGGTAGGATTTTCTGAAACTTAGGCGAGTACAGGACTGCAGCTAAGCCCCCGAGTGGGAGGTTTGCTCTCCACTCGGTATGATTTTCTGAAACATAGGCGAGTACTAGACTGCAGCTAAGCCCCCGAGTGGGAGGTTTGCTCTCCACTCGGTAGGATTTTCTGAAACTTAGGCGAGTACTAGACTGCAGCTAAGCCCCCGAGTGGGAGGTTTGCTCTCCACTCGGTACGATTTTATGAAACTTAGGCGAGTACTGGACTGCAGCTAAGCCCCCGAGTGGGAGGTTTGCTCTCCACTCGGTAGGATTTTAAACACTTAGGCGAGTATAGGACTGCAGCTAAGCCCCCGAGTGGGAGGTTTGCTCTCCACTCGGTAGGATTTTCTGAAACTTAGGCGAGTACTGGACTGCAGCTAAGCCCTCGAGTGGGAGGTTTGCTCTCCACTTGGTCGGATTTTCTGAAACTTAGGCGAGTACGGGACTGCAGCTAAGCCCCCGAGTTGGAGGTTTGCTCGCCACTCGGTAGGATTTTCTGAAACTTAGGCGAGTACTGGACTGCAGCTAAGCCCCCGAGTCGGAGGTTTGCTCTCCACTCGGTAGGATTTTATGAAACTTAGGCGAGTACTGGACTGCAGCTAAGCCCCCGAGTGGGAGGTTTGCTCTCCACTCGGTAGGATTTTAAACACTTAGGCGAGTATAGGACTGCAGCTAAGCCCCAGAGTGGGACGTTTGCTCTCCACTCGGTAGGATTTTCTGAAACTTAGGCGAGTACTGGACTGCAGCTAAGCCCCCGAGTGGGAGGTTTGCTCTCCACTCGGTAGGATTTTAAACACTTAGGCGAGTCCAGGACTGCGGCTAAGCCCCCGAGTGGGATGTTTGCTCTCCACTCGGTAGGATTTTAAACACTTTGTGGAGTATAGGACTGCAGCTAAGCCCCCGAGTGGGAGGTTTTCTCTCCACTCGGTAGGATTTTCCGAAATTTAGGCGAGTATGGACTGCAGCTAAGCCCCCGAGTGGGAGGTTTGCTCTCCACTCGGTAGGATTTTAAACACTTAGGCGAGTACAGGACTGCAGCTAAGCCCCCGAGTGGGAGGTTTGCTCTCCACTCGGTAGGATTTTAAACACTTTGTGGAGTATAGGACTGCAGCTAAGCCCCTGAGTGGGAGGTTTGCTCTCCACTCGGTAGGATTTTCTGAAACTTAGGCGAGTATGGACTGCAGCTAAGACCCGAGTGGGAGGTTTGCTCTCCACTCGGTAGGATTTTAAACACTTAGGCGAGTACAGGACTGTAGCTAAGCCCCCGGGTGGGAGGTTTGCTCTCCACTCGGTAGGATTTTAAACACTTAGGCGAGTACTGGACTGCAGCTAAGCCCCCGAGTGGGAGGTTTGCTCTCCACTCGGTAGGATTTTCTGAAACTTAGGCGAGTACAGGAATGCAGCTAAGCCCCCGAGTGGGAGGTTTGCTCTCCACTCGGTATGATTTTCTGAAACATAGGCGAGTACTAGACTGCAGCTAAGCCCCCGAGTGGGAGGTTTGCTCTCCACTCGGTAGGATTTTCTGAAACTTAGGCGAGTACTGGACTGCAGCTAAGCCCCCGAGTGGGAGGTTTGCTCTCCACTCGGTAGGATTTTCTGAAACTTAGGCGATTACTGGACTACAGCTAAGCCCCCGAGTGGGTGGTTTGCTCACCACTCGGTAGGATTTTAAACACTTAGGCGAGTCCAGGACTGCGGCTAAGCCCCCGAGTGGGAGGTTTGCTCTCCACTCGGTAGATTTTAAACACTTTGTGGAGTATAGGACTGCAGCTAAGCCCCCGAGTGGGAGGTTTTCTCTCCACTCGGTAGGATTTTCCGAAACTAAGGCGAGTATGGTTTGCAGCTAAGCCCCCGAGTGGGAGGTTTGCTCTCCACTCGGTAGGATTTTAAACACTTAGGCGAGTACAGGACTGCAGCTAAGCCCCCGAGTGGGAGGTTTGCTCTCAACTCGGTAGGATTTTAAACACTTTGTGGAGTATAGGACTGCAGCTAAGCCCCCGAATGGGAGGTTTTCTCTCCACTCGGTAGGATTTTCTGAAATTTAGGCGAGTATGGACTGCAGCTAATCCCCCGAGTGGGAGGTTTGCTCTCCACTCGGTAGGATTTTAAACACTTAGGCGAGTACAGGACTGTAGCTAAGCCCCCGGGTGGGAGGTTTGCTCTCCACTCGGTAGGATTTTAAACACTTAGGCGAGTACTGGACTGCAGCTAAGCCCCCGAGTGGGAGGTTTGCTCTCCACTCGGTAGGATTTTCTGAAACTTAGGCGAGTACAGGACTGCAGCTAAGCCCCCGAGTGGGAGGTTTGCTCTCCACTCGGTATGATTTTCTGAAACATAGGCGAGTACTAGACTGCAGCTAAGCCCCCGAGTGGGAGGTTTGCTCTCCACTCGGTAGGATTTTCTGAAACTTAGGCGAGTACTGGACTGCAGCGAAGCCCCCAAGTGGGAGGTTTGCTCTCCACTCGGTAGGATTTTCTGAAACTTAGGCGAGTACTGGACTGCAGCTAAGCCCCCGAGTGGGAGGTTTGCTCTCCACTCGGTAGGATTTTCTGAAACTTAGGCGAGTACTAGACTGCAGCTAAGCCCCCGAGTGGGAGGTTTGCTCTCCACTCGGTACGATTTTATGAAACTTAGGCGAGTACTGGACTGCAGCTAAGCCCCCGAGTGGGAGGTTTGCTCTCCACTCGGTAGGATTTTAAACACTTAGGCGAGTATAGGACTGCAGCTAAGCCCCCGAGTGGGAGGTTTGCTCTCCACTCGGAAGGATTTTCTGAAACTTAGGCGAGTACTGGACTGCAGCTAAGCCCTCGAGTGGGAGGTTTGCTCTCCACTCGGTCGGATTTTCTGAAACTTAGGCGAGTACGGGACTGCAGCTAAGCCCCCGAGTTGGAGGTTTGCTCGCCACTCGGTAGGATTTTCTGAAACTTAGGCGAGTACTGGACTGCAGCTAAGCCCCCGAGTCGGAGGTTTGCTCTCCACTCGGTAGGATTTTATGAAACTTAGGCGAGTACTGGACTGCAGCTAAGCCCCCGAGTGGGAGGTTTGCTCTCCACTCGGTAGGATTTTAAACACTTAGGCGAGTATAGGACTGCAGCTAAGCCCCAGAGTGGGACGTTTGCTCTCCACTCGGTAGGATTTTCTGAAACTTAGGCGAGTACTGGACTGCAGCTAAGCCCCCGAGTGGGAGGTTTGCTCTCCACTCGGTAGGATTTTAAACACTTAGGCGACTCCAGGACTGCAGCTAAGCCCCCGAGTGGGAGGTTTGCTCTCCACTCGGTAGGATTTTAAACACTTAGGCGAGTATAGGACTGCAGCTAAGCCCCCGAGTGGGAGGTTTGCTCTCCACTCGGTAGGATTTTCTGAAACTTAGGCGAGTACTGGACTGCAGCTAAGCCCTCGAGTGGGAGGTTTGCTCTCCACTTGGTCGGATTTTCTGAAACTTAGGCGAGTACGGGACTGCAGCTAAGCCCCCGAGTTGGAGGTTTGCTCGCCACTCGGTAGGATTTTCTGAAACTTAGGCGAGTACTGGACTGCAGCTAAGCCCCCGAGTCGGAGGTTTGCTCTCCACTCGGTAGGATTTTATGAAACTTAGGCGAGTACTGGACTGCAGCTAAGCCCCCGAGTGGGAGGTTTGCTCTCCACTCGGTAGGATTTTAAACACTTAGGCGAGTATAGGACTGCAGCTAAGCCCCAGAGTGGGACGTTTGCTCTCCACTCGGTAGGATTTTCTGAAACTTAGGCGAGTACTGGACTGCAGCTAAGCCCCCGAGTGGGAGGTTTGCTCTCCACTCGGTAGGATTTTAAACACTTAGGCGAGTCCAGGACTGCGGCTAAGCCCCCGAGTGGGATGTTTGCTCTCCACTCGGTAGGATTTTAAACACTTTGTGGAGTATAGGACTGCAGCTAAGCCCCCGAGTGGGAGGTTTTCTCTCCACTCGGTAGGATTTTCCGAAATTTAGGCGAGTATGGACTGCAGCTAAGCCCCCGAGTGGGAGGTTTGCTCTCCACTCGGTAGGATTTTAAACACTTAGGCGAGTACAGGACTGCAGCTAAGCCCCCGAGTGGGAGGTTTGCTCTCCACTCGGTAGGATTTTAAACACTTTGTGGAGTATAGGACTGCAGCTAAGCCCCTGAGTGGGAGGTTTGCTCTCCACTCGGTAGGATTTTCTGAAACTTAGGCGAGTATGGACTGCAGCTAAGACCCGAGTGGGAGGTTTGCTCTCCACTCGGTAGGATTTTAAACACTTAGGCGAGTACAGGACTGTAGCTAAGCCCCCGGGTGGGAGGTTTGCTCTCCACTCGGTAGGATTTTAAACACTTAGGCGAGTACTGGACTGCAGCTAAGCCCCCGAGTGGGAGGTTTGCTCTCCACTCGGTATGATTTTCTGAAACATAGGCGAGTACTAGACTGCAGCTAAGCCCCCGAGTGGGAGGTTTTCTCTCCACTCGGTAGGATTTTCTGAAACTTAGGCGAGTACTGGACTGCAGCTAAGCCCCCGAGTGGGAGGTTTGCTCTCCACTCGGTAGGATTTTCTGAAACTTAGGCGAGTACTGGACTGCAGCTAAGCCCCCGAGTGGGAGGTTTGCTCTCCACTCGGTAGGATTTTAAACACTTAGGCGAGTATAGGACTGCAGCTAAGCCCCAGAGTGGGACGTTTGCTCTCCACTCGGTAGGATTTTCTGAAACTTAGGCGAGTACTGGACTGCAGCTAAGCCCCCGAGTGGGAGGTTTGCTCTCCACTCGGTAGGATTTTAAACACTTAGGCGAGTCCAGGACTGCGGCTAAGCCCCCGAGTGGGATGTTTGCTCTCCACTCGGTAGGATTTTAAACACTTTGTGGAGTATAGGACTGCAGCTAAGCCCCCGAGTGGGAGGTTTTCTCTCCACTCGGTAGGATTTTCCGAAATTTAGGCGAGTATGGACTGCAGCTAAGCCCCCGAGTGGGAGGTTTGCTCTCCACTCGGTAGGATTTTAAACACTTAGGCGAGTACAGGACTGCAGCTAAGCCCCCGAGTGGGAGGTTTGCTCTCCACTCGGTAGGATTTTAAACACTTTGTGGAGTATAGGACTGCAGCTAAGCCCCTGAGTGGGAGGTTTGCTCTCCACTCGGTAGGATTTTCTGAAACTTAGGCGAGTATGGACTGCAGCTAAGACCCGAGTGGGAGGTTTGCTCTCCACTCGGTAGGATTTTAAACACTTAGGCGAGTACAGGACTGTAGCTAAGCCCCCGGGTGGGAGGTTTGCTCTCCACTCGGTAGGATTTTAAACACTTAGGCGAGTACTGGACTGCAGCTAAGCCCCCGAGTGGGAGGTTTGCTCTCCACTCGGTATGATTTTCTGAAACATAGGCGAGTACTAGACTGCAGCTAAGCCCCCGAGTGGGAGGTTTTCTCTCCACTCGGTAGGATTTTCTGAAACTTAGGCGAGTACTGGACTGCAGCTAAGCCCCCGAGTGGGAGGTTTGCTCTCCACTCGGTAGGATTTTCTGAAACTTAGGCGATTACTGGACTACAGCTAAGCCCCCGAGTGGGTGGTTTGCTCACCACTCGGTAGGATTTTAAACACTTAGGCGAGTCCAGGACTGCGGCTAAGCCCCCGAGTGGGAGGTTTGCTCTCCACTCGGTAGATTTTAAACACTTTGTGGAGTATAGGACTGCAGCTAAGCCCCCGAGTGGGAGGTTTTCTCTCCACTCGGTAGGATTTTCCGAAACTAAGGCGAGTATGGTTTGCAGCTAAGCCCCCGAGTGGGAGGTTTGCTCTCCACTCGGTAGGATTTTAAACACTTAGGCGAGTACAGGACTGCAGCTAAGCCCCCGAGTGGGAGGTTTGCTCTCAACTCGGTAGGATTTTAAACACTTTGTGGAGTATAGGACTGCAGCTAAGCCCCCGAATGGGAGGTTTTCTCTCCACTCGGTAGGATTTTCTGAAATTTAGGCGAGTATGGACTGCAGCTAATCCCCCGAGTGGGAGGTTTTCTCTCCACTCGGTAGGATTTTAAACACTTAGGCGAGTACAGGACTGTAGCTAAGCCCCCGGGTGGGAGGTTTGCTCTCCACTCGGTAGGATTTTAAACACTTAGGCGAGTACTGGACTGCAGCTAAGCCCCCGAGTGGGAGGTTTGCTCTCCACTCGGTAGGATTTTCTGAAACTTAGGCGAGTACAGGACTGCAGCTAAGCCCCCGAGTGGGAGGTTTGCTCTCCACTCGGTATGATTTTCTGAAACATAGGCGAGTACTAGACTGCAGCTAAGCCCCCGAGTGGGAGGTTTGCTCTCCACTCGGTAGGATTTTCTGAAACTTAGGCGAGTACTGGACTGCAGCGAAGCCCCCAAGTGGGAGGTTTGCTCTCCACTCGGTAGGATTTTCTGAAACTTAGGCGAGTACTGGACTGCAGCTAAGCCCCCGAGTGGGAGGTTTGCTCTCGACTCGGTAGGATTTTCTGAAACTTAGGCGAGTACTAGACTGCAGCTAAGCCCCCGAGTGGGAGGTTTGCTCTCCACTCGGTACGATTTTATGAAACTTAGGCGAGTACTGGACTGCAGCTAAGCCCCCGAGTGGGAGGTTTGCTCTCCACTCGGTAGGATTTTAAACACTTAGGCGAGTATAGGACTGCAGCTAAGCCCCCGAGTGGGAGGTTTGCTCTCCACTCGGAAGGATTTTCTGAAACTTAGGCGAGTACTGGACTGCAGCTAAGCCCTCGAGTGGGAGGTTTGCTCTCCACTCGGTCGGATTTTCTAAAACTTAGGCGAGTACGGGACTGCAGCTAAGCCCCCGAGTTGGAGGTTTGCTCGCCACTCGGTAGGATTTTCTGAAACTTAGGCGAGTACTGGTCTGCAGCTAAGCCCCCGAGTCGGAGGTTTGCTCTCCACTCGGTAGGATTTTATGAAACTTAGGCGAGTACTGGACTGCAGCTAAGCCCCCGAGTGGGAGGTTTGCTCTCCACTCGGTAGGATTTTAAACACTTAGGCGAGTATAGGACTGCAGCTAAGCCCCAGAGTGGGACGTTTGCTCTCCACTCGGTAGGATTTTCTGAAACTTAGGCGAGTACTGGACTGCAGCTAAGCCCCCGAGTGGGAGGTTTGCTCTCCACTCGGTAGGATTTTAAACACTTAGGCGACTCCAGGACTGCGGCTAAGCCCCCGAGTGGGATGTTTGCTCTCCACTCGGTAGGATTTTAAACACTTTGTGGAGTATAGGACTGCAGCTAAGCCCCCGAGTGGGAGGTTTTCTCTCCACTCGGTAGGATTTTCCGAAATTTAGGCGAGTATGGACTGCAGCTAAGCCCCCGAGTGGGAGGTTTGCTCTCCACTCGGTAGGATTTTAAACACTTAGGCGAGTACAGGACTGCAGCTAAGCCCCCGAGTGGGAGGTTTGCTCTCCACTCGGTAGGATTTTAAACACTTTGTGGAGTATAGGACTGCAGCTAAGCCCCTGAGTGGGAGGTTTGCTCTCCACTCGGTAGGATTTTCTGAAACTTAGGCGAGTATGGACTGCAGCTAAGACCCGAGTGGGAGGTTTGCTCTCCACTCGGTAGGATTTTAAAACACTTAGGCCAGTACAGGACTGTAGCTAAGCCCCCGGGTGGGAGGTTTGCTCTCCACTCGGTAGGATTTTAAACACTTAGGCGAGTACTCGACTGCAGCTAAGCCCCCGAGTGGGAGGTTTGCTCTCCACTCGGTAGGATTTTCTGAAACTTAGGCGAGTACAGGACTGCAGCTAAGCCCCCGAGTGGGAGGTTTGCTCTCCACTCGGTATGATTTTCTGAAACATAGGCGAGTACTAGACTGCAGCTAAGCCCCCGAGTGGGAGGTTTGCTCTCCACTCGGTAGGATTTTCTGAAACTTAGGCGAGTACTGGACTGCAGCTAAGCCCCCGAGTGGGAGGTTTGCTCTCTACTCGGTAGGATTTTAAACACTTAGGCGAGTATAGGACTGCAGCTAAGCCCCCGAGTGGGACGTTTGCTCTCCACTCGGTAGGATTTTCTGAAACTTAGGCGAGTACTAGACTGCAGCTAAGCCCCCGAGTGGGAGGTTTGCTCTCCACTCGGTAGGATTTTAAACACTTAGGCGAGTCCAGGACTGCGGCTAAGCCCCCGAGTGGGAGGTTTGCTCTCCACTCGGTAGGATTTTAAACACTTTGTGGAGTATAGGACTACAGCTAAGCCCCCGAGTGGGAGGTTTTCTCTCCACTCGGTAGGATTTTCTGAAACTTAGGCGAGTATGGACTGCAGCTAAGCCCCCGAGTGGGAGGTTTGCTCTCCACTCTGTAGGATTTTAAACACTTAGGCGATTACAGGACTGCAGCTAAGCCCCCGAGTGGGAGGTTTGCTCTCCACTCGGTAGGATTTTAAACACTTTGTGGAGTATAGGACTGCAGCTAAGCCCCCGAGTGGGAGGTTTGCTCTCCACTCGGTAGGATTTTCTGAAACTTAGGCGAGTATGGACTGCAGCTAAGCCCCCGAGTGGGAGGTTTGCTCTCCACTCGGTAGGATTTTAAACACTTAGGCGAGTACAGGACTGTAGCTAAGCCCCCGGGTGGGAGGGGTTTGCTCTCCACTCGGTAGGATTTTAAACACTTAGGCGAGTACTGGACTGCAGCTAAGCCCCCGAGTGGGAGGTTTGCTCTCCACTCGGTAGGATTTTCTGAAACTTAGGCGAGTACTAGACTGCAGATAAGCCCCCGAGTGGGAGGATTGCTCTCCAATCGGTACGATTTTCTGAAACTTAGGCGAGTACTGGACTGCAGCTAAGCCCCCGAGTGGGAGGTTTGCTCTCCACTCGGTAGGATTTTAAACACTTAGGCGAGTATAGGACTGCAGCTAAGCCCCCGAGTGGGAGGTTTGCTCTCCACTCGGTAGGATTTTCTGAAACTTAGGCGAGTACTGGACTGCAGCTAAGCCCCCGAGTGGGAGGTTTGCTCTCCACTCGGTAGGATTTTAAACACTTAGGCGAGTACAGGACTGCAGCTAAGCCCCCGAGTGGGAGGTTTGCTCTCCACTCGGTAGGATTTTAAACACTTTGTGGAGTATAGGACTGCAGCTAAGCCCCCGAGTGGGAGGTTTGCTCTCCACTCGGTAGGATTTTCTGAAACTTAGGCGAGTATGGACTGCAGCTAAGCCCCCGAGTGGGAGGTTTGCTCTCCACTCGGTAGGATTTTAAACACTTAGGCAAGTACAGGACTGCAGCTAAGCCCCCGAGTGGGAGGTTTGCTCTCCACTCGGTAGGATTTTAAACACTTAGGCGAGTACTGGACTGCAGCTAAGCCCCCGAGTGGGAGGTTTGCTCTCCACTCGGTAGGATTTTCTGAAACTTAGGCGAGTACTGGACTGCAGCTGAGCCCCCGAGTGGGAGGATTGCTCTCCACTCGATAGGATTTTCTGAAACTTAGGCGAGTACTGGACTGCAGCTAAGCCCCCGAGTGGGAGGTTTGCTTTCCACTCGGTAGGATTTTCTGAAACTTAGGCGAGTACAGGACTGCAGCTAAGCCCCCGAGTGGGAGGTTTGCTCTCCACTGGGTAGGATTTTCTGAAACTTAGGCGAGTACTAGACTGCAGCTAAGCCCCCGAGTGGGAGGTTTGCTCTCCACTCGGTACGATTTTCTGAAACTTAGGCGAGTACTAGACTGCAGCTAAGCCCCCGAGTGGGAGGTTTGCTCTCCACTCGGTAGGATTTTCTGAAACTTAGGCGAGTACTGGACTGCAGCTAAGTCCCCGAGTGGGAGGGTTGCTCTCCACTCGATAGGATTTTCTAAAACTTAGGCGAGTACTGGACTGCAGCTAAGCCCCCGAGTGGGAGGTTTTCTCTCCACTCGGTAGGATTTTCTGAAACTTAGGCGAGTACAAGACTGCAGCTAAGCCCCCGAGTGGGAGGTTTGCTCTCCACTGGGTAGGATTTTCTGAAACTTAGGCGAGTACTAGACTGCAGCTAAGCCCCCGAGTGGGAGGTTTTCTCTCCACTCGGTATGATTTTCTGAAACTTAGGCGAGTACTGGACTGCAGCTAAGCCCCCAAGTGGGAGGTTTGCTTTCCACTCGAAACGATTTTATGAAACTTAGGCGAGTACTGGACTGCAGCTAAGCCCCCGAGTGGGAGGTTTGCTCTCCACTCGGCAGGATTTTAAACACTTAGGCGAGTATAGGACTGCAGCTAAGCCCCCGAGTGGGAGGTTTGCTCTCCACTCGGTAGGATTTTCTGAAACTTAGGCGAGTACTGGACTGCAGCTAAGCCCCCGAGTGGGAGGTTTGCTCTCCACTCGGTAGGATTTTAAACACTTAGGCGAGTCCAGGACTGCGGCTAAGCCCCCGAGTGGGAGGTTTGCTCTCCACTCGGTAGGATTTTAAACACTTTGTGGAGTATAGGACTGCAGCTAAGCCCCCGAGTGGGAGGTTTTCTCTCCACTCGGTTGGATTTTCCGAAACTTAGGCGAGTATGGACTGCAGCTAAGCCCCCGAGTGGGAGGTTTGCTCTCCACTCGGTAGGATTTTCTGAAACTTAGGCGAGTACAGGACTGCAGCTAAGGCCCCGAGTGGGAGGTTTGCTCTCCACTCGGTAGGATTTTCTGAAACTTAGGCGAGTACTGGACTGAAGCTGAGCCCCCGAGTGGGAGGATTGCTCTCCACTCGATAGGATTTTCTGAAACTTAGGCGAGTACTGGACTGCAGCTAAGCCCCCGAGTGGGAGGTTTGCTCTCCACTCGGTAGGATTTTCTGAAACTTAGGCGAGTACAGGACTGCAGCTAAGCCCCCGAGTGGGAGGTTTGCTCTCCACTGGGTAGGATTTTCTGTAACTTAGGCGAGTACTAGACTGCAGCTAAGCCCCCGAGTGGGAGGTTTGCTCTCCACTCGGTACGATTTTCTGAAACTTAGGCGAGTACTAGACTGCAGCTAAGCCCCCGAGTGGGAGGTTTGCTCTCCACTCGGTAGGATTTTCTGAAACTTAGGCGAGTACTGGACTTCAGCTAAGTCCCCGAGTGGGAGGGTTGCTCTCCACTCGATAGGATTTTCTAAAACTTAGGCGAGTACTAGACTGCAGCTAAGCCCCCGAGTGGGAGGTTTTCTCTCCACTCGGTAGGATTTTCTGAAACTTAGGCGAGTACAAGACTGCAGCTAAGCCCCCGAGTGGGAGGTTTGCTCTCCACTGGGTAGGATTTTCTGAAACTTAGGCGAGTACTAGACTGCAGCTAAGCCCCCGAGTGGGAGGTTTTCTCTCCACTCGGTATGATTTTCTGAAACTTAGGCGAGTACTGGACTGCAGCTAAGCCCCCAAGTGGGAGGTTTGCTTTCCACTCGGAACGATTTTATGAAACTTAGGCGAGTACTGGACTGCAGCTAAGCCCCCGAGTGGGAGGTTTGCTCTCCACTCGGTAGGATTTTAAACACTTAGGCGAGTCCAGGACTGCGGCTAAGCCCCCGAGTGGGAGGTTTGCTCTCCACTCGGTAGGATTTTAAACACTTTGTGGAGTATAGGACTGCAGCTAAGCCCCCAAGTGGGAGATTTGCTCTCCACTCGGCAGGATTTTAAACACTTAGGCGAGTATTGGACTGCAGCTAAGCCCCCGAGTGGGAGGTTTGCTCTCCACTCGGTAGGATTTTCTGAAACTTAGGCGAGTACTGGACTGCAGCTAAGCCCCCGAGTGGGAGGTTTGCTCTCCACTCGGTAGGATTTTCTGAAACTTAGGCGAGTACTGGACTGCAGCTAAGCCCCCGAGTGGGAGGTTTGCTCTCCACTCGGTAGGATTTTAAACACTTAGGCGAGTCCAGGACTGCGGCTAAGCCCCCGAGTGGGAGGTTTGCTCTCCACTCGGTAGGATTTTCTGAAACTTAGGCGAGTACTGGACTGAAGCTGAGCCCCCGAGTGGGAGGATTGCTCTCCACTCGATAGGATTTTCTGAAACTTAGGCGAGTACTGGACTGCAGCTAAGCCCCCGAGTGGGAGGTTTGCTCTCCACTCGGTAGGATTTTCTGAAACTTAGGCGAGTACAGGACTGCAGATAAGCCCCCGAGTGGGAGGTTTGCTCTCCACTGGGTAGGATTTTCTGAAACTTAGGCGAGTACTAGACTGCAGCTAAGCCCCCGAGTGGGAGGTTTGCTCTCCACTCGGTACGATTTTCTGAAACTTAGGCGAGTACTAGACTGCAGCTAAGCCCCCGAGTGGGAGGTTTGCTCTCCACTCGGTAGGATTTTCTGAAACTTAGGCGAGTACTGGACTTCAGCTAAGTCCCCGAGTGGGAGGGTTGCTCTCCACTCGATAGGATTTTCTAAAACTTAGGCGAGTACTGGACTGCAGCTAAGCCCCCGAGTGGGAGGTTTTCTCTCCACTCGGTAGGATTTTCTGAAACTTAGGCGAGTACAAGACTGCAGCTAAGCCCCCGAGTGGGAGGTTTGCTCTCCACTGGGTAGGATTTTCTGAAACTTAGGCGAGTACTAGACTGCAGCTAAGCCCCCGAGTGGGAGGTTTTCTCTCCACTCGGTATGATTTTCTGAAACTTAGGCGAGTACTGGACTGCAGCTAAGCCCCCAAGTGGGAGGTTTGCTTTCCACTCGGAACGATTTTATGAAACTTAGGTGAGTACTGGACTGCAGCTAAGCCCCCGAGTGGGACGTTTGCTCTCCACTCGGCAGGATTTTAAACACTTAGGCGAGTATTGGACTGCAGCTAAGCCCCCGAGTGGGAGGTTTGCTCTCCACTCGGTAGGATTTTCTGAAACTTAGGCGAGTACTGGACTGCAGCTAAGCCCCCGAGTGGGAGGTTTGCTCTCCACTCGGTAGGATTTTAAACACTTAGGCGAGTCCAGGACTGCGGCTAAGCCCCCGAGTGGGAGGTTTGCTCTCCACTCGGTAGGATTTTAAACACTTTGTGGAGTATAGGACTGCAGCTAAGCCCCCGAGTGGGAGGTTTTCTCTCCACTCGGTAGGATTTTCCGAAACTTAGGCGAGTATGGACTGCAGCTAAGCCCCCAAGTGGGAGGTTTGCTCTCCACTCGGTAGGATTTTAAACACTTAGGCGAGTACAGGACTGCAGCTAAGCCCCCGAGTGGGAGGTTTGCTCTCCACTCGGTAGGATTTTAAACACTTTGTGGAGTATAGGACTGCAGCTAAGCCCCTGAGTGGGAGGTTTGCTCTCCACTCGGTAGGATTTTCTGAAACTTAGGCGAGTATGGACTGCAGCTAAGACCCGAGTGGGAGGTTTGCTCTCCACTCGGTAGGATTTTAAACACTTAGGCGAGTACAGGACTGTAGCTAAGCCCCCGGGTGGGAGGTTTGCTCTCCACTCGGTAGGATTTTAAACACTGAGGCGAGTACTAGACTGCAGCAAAGCCCCCGAGTGGGAGGTTTGCTCTCCACTCGGTAGGATTTTCTGAAACTTAGGCGAGTACAGGACTGCAGCTAAGCCCCCGAGTGGGAGGTTTGCTCTCCACTCGGTAGGATTTTCTGAAACTTAGGCGAGTACAGGACTGCAGCTAAGCCCCCGAGTGGGAGGTTTGCTCTCCACTGGGTAGGATTTTCTGAAACTTAGGCGAGTACTAGACTGCAGCTAAGCCCCCGAGTGGGAGGTTTGCTCTCCACTCGGTACGATTTTCTGAAACTTAGGCGAGTACTAGACTGCAGCTAAGCCCCCGAGTGGGAGGTTTGCTCTCCACTCGGTAGGATTTTCTGAAACTTAGGCGAGTACTGGACTTCAGCTAAGTCCCCGAGTGGGAGGGTTGCTCTCCACTCGATAGGATTTTCTAAAACTTAGGCGAGTACTGGACTGCAGCTAAGCCCCCGAGTGGGAGGTTTTCTCTTCACTCGGTAGGATTTTCTGAAACTTAGGCGAGTACAAGACTGCAGCTAAGCCCCCGAGTGGGAGGTTTGCTCTCCACTGGGTAGGATTTTCTGAAACTTAGGCGAGTACTAGACTGCAGCTAAGCCCCCGAGTGGGAGGTTTTCTCTCCACTCGGTATGATTTTCTGAAACTTAGGCGAGTACTGGACTGCAGCTAAGCCCCCAAGTGGGAGGTTTGCTTTCCACTCGGAACGATTTTATGAAACTTAGGCGAGTACTAGACTGCAGCTAAGCCCCCGAGTGGGAGGTTTGCTCTCCACTCGGCAGGATTTTAAACACTTAGGCGAGTATTGGACTGCAGCTAAGCCCCCGAGTGGGAGGTTTGCTCTCCACTCGGTAGGATTTTCTGAAACTTAGGCGAGTACTGGACTGCAGCTAAGCCCCCGAGTGGGAGGTTTGCTCTCCACTCGGTAGGATTTTAAACACTTAGGCGAGTCCAGGACTGCGGCTAAGCCCCCGAGTGGGAGGTTTGCTCTCCACTCGGTAGGATTTTAAACACTTTGTGGAGTATAGGACTGCAGCTAAGCCCCCGAGTGGGAGGTTTTCTCTCCACTCGGTAGGATTTTCCGAAACTTAGGCGAGTATGGACTGCAGCTAAGCCCCCAAGTGGGAGGTTTGCTCTCCACTCGGTAGGATTTTAAACACTTAGGCGAGTACAGGACTGCAGCTAAGCCCCCGAGTGGGAGGTTTGCTCTCCACTCGGTAGGATTTTAAACACTTTGTGGAGTATAGGACTGCAGCTAAGCCCCTGAGTGGGAGGTTTGCTCTCCACTCGGTAGGATTTTCTGAAACTTAGGCGAGTATGGACTGCAGCTAAGACCCGAGTGGGAGGTTTGCTCTCCACTCGGTAGGATTTTAAACACTTAGGCGAGTACAGGACTGTAGCTAAGCCCCCGGGTGGGAGGTTTGCTCTCCACTCGGTAGGATTTTAAACACTGAGGCGAGTACTAGACTGCAGCAAAGCCCCCGAGTGGGAGGTTTGCTCTCCACTCGGTAGGATTTTCTGAAACTTAGGCGAGTACAGGACTGCAGCTAAGCCCCCGAGTGGGAGGTTTGCTCTCCACTCGGTATGATTTTCTGAAACATAGGCGAGTACTAGACTGCAGCTAAGCCCCCGAGTGGGAGGTTTGCTCTCCACTCGGTAGGATTTTCTGAAACTTTGGCGAGTACTGGACTGCAGCTAAGCCCCCGAGTGGGAGGTTTGCTCTCCACTCGGTACGATTTTCTGAAACTTAGGCGAGTATAGGACTGCAGCTAAGCCCCCGAGTGGGACGTTTGCTCTCCACTCGGTAGGATTTTATGAAACTTAGGCGAGTACTGGACTTCGGCTAAGCCCCCGAGTGGGAGGTTTGCTCTCCACTCGGTAGGATTTTAAACACTTAGGCGAGTATAGGACTGCAGCTAAGCCCCCGAGTGGGACGTTTGCTTTCCACTCGGTAGGATTTTCTGAAACTTAGGCGAGTACTGGACTGCAGCTAAGCCCCCGAGTGGGAGGTTTGCTCTCCACTCGGTAGGATTTTAAACACTTAGGCGAGTCCAGGACTGCGGCTAAGCCCCCGAGTGGGAGGTTTGCTCTCCACTCGGTAGGATTTTAAACACTTTGTGGAGTACAGGACTGCAGCTAAGCCCCCGAGTGGGAGGTTTTCTCTCCACTCGGTAGGATTTTCTGAAACTTAGGCGAGTACAAGACTGCAGCTAAGCCCCCGAGTGGGAGGTTTGCTCTCCACTGGGTAGGATTTTCTGAAACTTAGGCGAGTACTAGACTGCAGCTAAGCCCCCGAGTGGGAGGTTTTCTCTCCACTCGGTATGATTTTCTGAAACTTAGGCGAGTACTGGACTGCAGCTAAGCCCCCAAGTGGGAGGTTTGCTTTCCACTCGGAACGATTTTATGAAACTTAGGCGAGTACTGGACTGCAGCTAAGCCCCCGAGTGGGAGGTTTGCTCTCCACTCGGCAGGATTTTAAACACTTAGGCGAGTATAGGACTGCAGCTAAGCCCCCGAGTGGGAGGTTTGCTCTCCACTCGGTAGGATTTTCTGAAACTTAGGCGAGTACTGGACTGCAGCTAAGCCCCCGAGTGGGAGGTTTGCTCTCCACTCGGTAGGATTTTAAACACTTAGGCGAGTCCAGGACTGCGGCTAAGCCCCCGAGTGGGAGGTTTGCTCTCCACTCGGTAGGATTTTAAACACTTTGTGGAGTATAGGACTGCAGCTAAGCCCCCGAGTGGGAGGTTTTCTCTCCACTCGGTAGGATTTTCCGAAACTTAGGCGAGTATGGACGGCAGCTAAGCCCCCGAGTGGGAGGTTTGCTCTCCACTCGGTAGGATTTTCTTAAACTTAGGCGAGTACAGGACTGCAGCTAAGGCCCCGAGTGGGAGGTTTGCTCTCCACTCGGTAGGATTTTCTGAAACTTAGGCGAGTACTGGACTGAAGCTGAGCCCCCGAGTGGGAGGATTGCTCTCCACTCGATAGGATTTTGTGAAACTTAGGCGAGTACTGGACTGCAGCTAAACCCCGAGTGGGAGGTTTGCTCTCCACTCGGTAGGATTTTCTGAAACTTAGGCGAGTACAGGACTGCAGCTAAGCCCCCGAGTGGGAGGTTTGCTCTCCACTGGGTAGGATTTTCTGAAACTTAGGCGAGTACTAGACTGCAGCTAAGCCCCCGAGTGGGAGGTTTGCTCTCCACTCGGTACGATTTTCTGAAACTTAGGCGAGTACTAGACTGCAGCTAAGCCCCCGAGTGGGAGGTTTGCTCTCCACTCGGTAGGATTTTCTGAAACTTAGGCGAGTACTGGACTTCAGCTAAGTCCCCGAGTGGGAGGGTTGCTCTCCACTCGATAGGATTTTCTAAAACTTAGGCGAGTACTGGACCGCAGCTAAGCCCCCGAGTGGGAGGTTTTCTCTCCACTCGGTAGGATTTTCTGAAACTTAGGCGAGTACAAGACTGCACCTAAGCCCCCGAGTGGGAGGTTTGCTCTCCACTGGGTAGGATTTTCTGAAACTTAGGCGAGTACTAGACTGCAGCTAAGCCCCCGAGTGGGAGGTTTTCTCTCCACTCGGTATGATTTTCTGAAACTTAGGCGAGTACTGGACTGCAGCTAAGCCCCCAAGTGGGAGGTTTGCTTTCCACTCGGAACGATTTTATGAAACTTAGGCGAGTACTGGACTGCAGCTAAGCCCCCGAGTGGGAGGTTTGCTCTCCACTCGGCAGGATTTTAAACACTTAGGCGAGTATTGGACTGCAGCTAAGCCCCCGAGTGGGAGGTTTGCTCTCCACTCGGTAGGATTTTCTGAAACTTAGGCGAGTATTGGACTGCAGCTAAGCCCCCGAGTGGGAGGTTTGCTCTCCACTCGGTAGGATTTTAAACACTTAGGCGAGTCCAGGACTGCGGCTAAGCCCCCGAGTGGGAGGTTTGCTCTCCACTCGGTAGGATTTTAAACACTTTGTGGACTATAGGACTGCAGCTAAGCCCCCGAGTGGGAGGTTTTCTCTCCACTCGGTAGGATTTTCCGAAACTTAGGCGAGTATGGACTGCAGCTAAGCCCCCGAGTGGGAGGTTTGCTCTCCACTCGGTAGGATTTTAAACACTTAGGCGAGTACAGGACTGCAGCTAAGCCCCCGAGTGGGAGGTTTGCTCTCCACTCGGTAGGATTTTAAACACTTTGTGGAGTATAGGACTGCAGCTAAGCCCCTGAGTGGGAGGTTTGCTCTCCACTCGGTAGGATTTTCTGAAACTTAGGCGAGTATGGACTGCAGCTAAGACCCGAGTGGGAGGTTTGCTCTCCACTCGGTAGGATTTTAAACACTTAGGCGAGTACAGGACTGTAGCTAAGCCCCCGGGTGGGAGGTTTGCTCTCCACTCGGTAGGATTTTAAACACTTAGGCGAGTACTAGACTGCAGCAAAGCCCCCGAGTGGGAGGTTTGCTCTCCACTCGGTAGGATTTTCTGAAACTTAGGCGAGTACAGGACTGCAGCTAAGCCCCCGAGTGGGAGGTTTGCTCTCCACTCGGTATGATTTTCTGAAACATAGGCGAGTACTAGACTGCAGCTAAGCCCCCGAGTGGGAGGTTTGCTCTCCACTCGGTAGGATTTTCTGAAACTTAGGCGAGTACTGGACTGCAGCTAAGCCCCCGAGTGGGAGGTTTGCTCTCCACTCGGTAGGATTTTAAACACTTAGGCGAGTATAGGACTGCAGCTAAGCCCCCGAGTGGGACGTTTGCTCTCCACTCGGTAGGATTTTATGAAACTTAGGCGAGTACTGGACTTCGGCTAAGCCCCCGAGTGGGAGGTTTTCTCTCCACTCGGTAGGATTTTAAACACTTAGGCGAGTATAGGACTGCAGCTAAGCCCCCGAGTGGGACGTTTGCTTTCCACTCGGTAGGATTTTCTGAAACTTAGGCGAGTACTGGACTGCAGCTAAGCCCCCGAGTGGGAGGTTTGCTCTCCACTCGGTAGGATTTTAAACACTTAGGCGAGTCCAGGACTGCGGCTAAGCCCCCGAGTGGGAGGTTTGCTCTCCACTCGGTAGGATTTTAAACACTTTGTGGAGTATAGGACTGCAGCTAAGCCCCCGAGTGGGAGGTTTTCTCTCCACTCGGTAGGATTTTCTGAAACTTAGGCGAGTACAAGACTGCAGCTAAGCCCCCGAGTGGGAGGTTTGCTCTCCACTGGGTAGGATTTTCTGAAACTTAGGCGAGTACTAGACTGCAGCTAAGCCCCCGAGTGGGAGGTTTTCTCTCCACTCGGTATGATTTTCTGAAACTTAGGCGAGTACTGGACTGCAGCTAAGCCCCCAAGTGGGAGGTTTGCTTTCCACTCGGAACGATTTTATGAAACTTAGGCGAGTACTGGACTGCAGCTAAGCCCCCGAGTGGGAGGTTTGCTCTCCACTCGGCAGGATTTTAAACACTTAGGCGAGTATAGGACTGCAGCTAAGCCCCCGAGTGGGAGGTTTGCTCTCCACTCGGTAGGATTTTCTGAAACTTAGGCGAGTACTGGACTGCAGCTAAGCCCCCGAGTGGGAGGTTTGCTCTCCACTCGGTAGGATTTTAAACACTTAGGCGAGTCCAGGACTGCGGCTAAGCCCCCGAGTGGGAGGTTTGCTCTCCACTCGGTAGGATTTTAAACACTTTGTGGAGTATAGGACTGCAGCTAAGCCCCCGAGTGGGAGGTTTTCTCTCCACTCGGTAGGATTTTCCGAAACTTAGGCGAGTATGGACTGCAGCTAAGCCCCCGAGTGGGAGGTTTGCTCTCCACTCGGTAGGATTTTCTGAAACTTAGGCGAGTACAGGACTGCAGCTAAGGCCCCGAGTGGGAGGTTTGCTCTCCACTCGGTTGGATTTTCTGAAACTTAGGCGAGTACTGGACTGAAGCTGAGCCCCCGAGTGGGAGGATTGCTCTCCACTCGATAGGATTTTCTGAAACTTAGGCGAGTACTGGACTGCAGCTAAGCCCCCGAGTGGGAGGTTTGCTCTCCACTCGGTAGGATTTTCTGAAACTTAGGCGAGTACAGGACTGCAGCTAAGCCCCCGAGTGGGAGGTTTGCTCTCCACTGGGTAGGATTTTCTGAAACTTAGGCGAGTACTAGACTGCAGCTAAGCCCCCGAGTGGGAGGTTTGCTCTCCACTCGGTACGATTTTCTGAAACTTAGGCGAGTACTAGACTGCAGCTAAGCCCCCGAGTGGGAGGTTTGCTCTCCACTCGGTAGGATTTTCTGAAACTTAGGCGAGTACTGGACTTCAGCTAAGTCCCCGAGTGGGAGGGTTGCTCTCCACTCGATAGGATTTTCTAAAACTTAGGCGAGTACTGGACTGCAGCTAAGCCCCCGAGTGGGAGGTTTTCTCTCCACTCGGTAGGATTTTCTGAAACTTAGGCGAGTACAAGACTGCAGCTAAGCCCCCGAGTGGGAGGTTTGCTCTCCACTGGGTAGGATTTTCTGAAACTTAGGCGAGTACTAGACTGCAGCTAAGCCCCCGAGTGGGAGGTTTTCTCTCCACTCGGTATGATTTTCTGAAACTTAGGCGAGTACTGGACTGCAGCTAAGCCCCCAAGTGGGAGGTTTGCTTTCCACTCGGAACGATTTTATGAAACTTAGGCGAGTACTGGACTGCAGCTAAGCCCCCGAGTGGGAGGTTTGCTCTCCACTCGGCAGGATTTTAAACACTTAGGCGAGTATTGGACTGCAGCTAAGCCCCCGAGTGGGAGGTTTGCTCTCCACTCGGTAGGATTTTCTGAAACTTAGGCGAGTACTGGACTGCAGCTAAGCCCCCGAGTGGGAGGTTTGCTCTCCACTCGGTAGGATTTTAAACACTTAGGCGAGTCCAGGACTGCGGCTAAGCCCCCGAGTGGGAGGTTTGCTCTCCACTCGGTAGGATTTTAAACACTTTGTGGAGTATAGTACTGAAGCTAAGCCCCCGAGTGGGAGGTTTTCTCTCCACTCGGTAGGATTTTCCGAAACTTAGGCGAGTATGGACTGCAGCTAAGCCCCCGAGTGGGAGGTTTGCTCTCCACTCGGTAGGATTTTAAACACTTAGGCGAGTACAGGACTGCAGCTAAGCCCCCGAGTGGGAGGTTTGCTCTCCACTCGGTAGGATTTTAAACACTTTGTGGAGTATAGGACTGCAGCTAAGCCCCTGAGTGGGAGGTTTGCTCTCCACTCGGTAGGATTTTCTGAAACTTAGGCGAGTATGGACTGCAGCTAAGACCCGAGTGGGAGGTTTGCTCTCCACTCGGTAGGATTTTAAACACTTAGGCGAGTACAGGACTGTAGCTAAGCCCCCGGGTGGGAGGTTTGTTCTCCACTCGGTAGGATTTTAAACACTTAGGCGAGTACTAGACTGCAGCAAAGCCCCCGAGTGGGAGGTTTGCTCTCCACTCGGTAGGATTTTCTGAAACTTAGGCGAGTACAGGACTGCAGCTAAGCCCCCGAGTGGGAGGTTTGCTCTCCACTCGGTATGATTTTCTGAAACATAGGCGAGTACTAGACTGCAGCTAAGCCCCCGAGTGGGAGGTTTGCTCTCCACTCGGTAGGATTTTCTGAAACTTAGGCGAGTACTGGACTGCAGCTAAGCCCCCGAGTGGGAGGTTTGCTCTCCACTTGGTAGGATTTTAAACACTTAGGCGAGTATAGGACTGCAGCTAAGCCCCCGAGTGGGACGTTTGCTCTCCACTCGGTAGGATTTTATGAAACTTAGGCGAGTACTGGACTTCGGCTAAGCCCCCGAGTGGGAGGTTTGCTCTCCACTCGGTAGGATTTTAAACACTTAGGCGAGTATAGGACTGCAGCTAAGCCCCCGAGTGGGACGTTTGCTTTCCACTCGGTAGGATTTTCTGAAACTTAGGCGAGTACTGGACTGCAGCTAAGCCCCCGAGTGGGAGGTTTGCTCTCCACTCGGTAGGATTTTAAACACTTAGGCGAGTCCAGGACTGCGGCTAAGCCCCCGAGTGGGAGGTTTGCTCTCCACTCGGTAGTATTTTAAACACTTTGTGGAGTATAGGACTGCAGCTAAGCCCCCGAGTGGGAGGTTTTCTCTCCACTCGGTAGGATTTTCTGAAACTTAGGCGAGTATGGACTGCAGCTAAGCCCCCGAGTGGGAGGTTTGCTCTCCACTCGGTAGGATTTTAAACACTTAGGCGAGTACAGGACTGTAGCTAAGCCCCCGGGTGGGAGGTTTGCTCTCCACTCGGTAGGATTTTAAACACTTAGGCGAGTACTGGACTGCAGCTAAGCCCCCGAGTGGGAGGTTTGCTCTCCACTCGGTAGGATTTTCTGAAACTTAGGCGAGTACAGGACTGCAGCTAAGCCCCCGAGTGGGAGGTTTGCTCTCCACTCGGTATGATTTTCTGAAACTTAGGCGAGTACTAGACTGCAGATAAGCCCCCGAGTGGGAGGATTGCTCTCCAATCGGTACGATTTTCTGAAACTTAGGCGAGTACTGGACTGCAGCTAAGCCCCCGAGTGGGAGGTTTGCTCTCCACTCGGTAGGATTTTAAACACTTAGGCGAGTATAGGACTGCAGCTAAGCCCCCGAGTGGGAGGTTTGCTCTCCACTCGGTAGGATTTTCTGAAACTTAGGCGAGTACTGGACTGCAGCTAAGCCCCCGAGTGGGAGGTTTGCTCTCCACTCGGTAGGATTTTAAACACTTAGGCGAGCACAGGACTGCAGCTAAGCCCCCGAGTGGGAGGTTTGCTCTCCACTCGGTAGGATTTTAAACACTTTGTGGAGTATAGGACTGCAGCTAAGCCCCCGAGTGGGAGGTTTGCTCTCCACTCGGTAGGATTTTTTGAAACTTAGGCGAGTATGGACTGCAGCTAAGCCCCCGAGTGGGAGGTTTGCTCTCCACTCGCTAGGATTTTAAACACTTAGGCAAGTACAGGACTGCAGCTAAGCCCCCGAGTGGGAGGTTTGCTCTCCACTCGGTAGGATTTTAAACACTTAGGCGAGTACAGGACTGCAGCTAAGCCCCCGAGTGGGAGGTTTGCTCTCCACTCGGTAGGATTTTCTGAAACTTAGGCGAGTACTGGACTGCAGCTGAGCCCCCGAGTGGGAGGATTGCTCTCCACTCGATAGGATTTTCTGAAACTTAGGCGAGTACTGGACTGCAGCTAAGCCCCCGAGTGGGAGGTTTGCTCTCCACTCGGTAGGATTTTCTGAAACTTAGGCGAGTACAGGACTGCAGCTAAGCCCCCGAGTGGGAGGCTTGCTCTCCACTCGGTAGGATTTTCTGAAACTTAGGCGAGTACTAGACTGCAGCTAAGCCCCCGAGTGGGAGGTTTACTCTCCACTCGGTACGATTTACTGAAACTTAGGCGAGTACTAGACTGCAGCTAAGCCCCCGAGTGGGAGGTTTGCTCTCCACTCGGTAGGATTTTCTGAAACTTAGGCGAGTACTGGACTGCAGCTAAGTCCCCGAGTGGGAGGATTGCTCTCCACTCGATAGGATTTTCTAAAAGTTAGGCGAGTACTGGACTGCAGCTAAGCCCCCGAGTGGGAGGTTTGCTCTCCACTCGGTAGGATTTTCTGAAACTTAGGCGAGTACTAGACTGCAGCTAAGCCCCCGGGTGGGAGGTTTGCTCTCCACTCGGTAGGATTTTAAACACTTAGGCGAGTACTGGACTGCAGCTAAGCCCCCGAGTGGGAGGTTTGCTCTCCACTCGGTAGGATTTTCTGAAACTTAGGCGAGTACAGGACTGCAGCTAAGCCCCCGAGTGGGAGGTTTGCTCTCCACTCGGTATGATTTTCTGAAACTTAGGCGAGTACTAGACTGCAGATAAGCCCCCGAGTGGGAGGATTGCTCTCCAATCGGTACGATTTTCTGAAACTTAGGCGAGTACTGGACTGCAGCTAAGCCCCCGAGTGGGAGGTTTGCTCTCCACTCGGTATGATTTTCTGAAACTTAGGCGAGTACTGGACTGCAGCTAAGCCCCCGAGTGGGAGGTTTGCTCTCCACTCGGCAGGATTTTAAACACTTAGGCGAGTATTGGACTGCAGCTAAGCCCCCGAGTGGGAGGTTTGCTCTCCACTCGGTAGGATTTTCTGAAACTTAGGCGAGTACTGGACTGCAGCTAAGCCCCCGAGTGGGAGGTTTGCTCTCCACTCGGTAGGATTTTAAACACTTAGGCGAGTCCAGGACTGCGGCTAAGCCCCCGAGTGGGAGGTTTGCTCTCCACTCGGTAGGATTTTAAACACTTTGTGGAGTATAGGACTGCAGCTAAGCCCCCGAGTGGGAGGTTTTCTCTCCACTCGGTAGGATTTTCCGAAACTTAGGCGAGTATGGACTGCAGCTAAGCCCCCGAGTGGGAGGTTTGCTCTCCACTCGGTAGGATTTTAAACACTTAGGCGAGTACAGGACTGCAACTAAGCCCCCGAGTGGGAGGTTTGCTCTCCACTCGGTAGGATTTTAAACACTTTGTGGAGTATAGGACTGCAGCTAAGCCCCTGAGTGGGAGGTTTGCTCTCCACTCGGTAGGATTTTCTGAAACTTAGGCGAGTATGGACTGCAGCTAAGACCCGAGTGGGAGGTTTGCTCTCCACTCGGTAGGATTTTAAACACTTAGGCGAGTACAGGACTGTAGCTAAGCCCCCGGGTGGGAGGTTTGCTCTCCACTCGGTAGGATTTTAAACACTTAGGCGAGTACTAGACTGCAGCAAAGCCCCCGAGTGGGAGGTTTGCTCTCCACTCGGTAGGATTTTCTGAAACTTAGGCGAGTACAGGACTGCAGCTAAGCCCCCGAGTGGGAGGTTTGCTCTCCACTCGGTATGATTTTCTGAAACATAGGCGAGTACTAGACTGCAGCTAAGCCCCCGAGTGGGAGGTTTGCTCTCCACTCGGTAGGATTTTCTGAAACTTAGGCGAGTACTGGACTGCAGCTAAGCCCCCGAGTGGGAGGTTTGCTCTCCACTCGGTAGGATTTTAAACACTTAGGCGAGTATAGGACTGCAGCTAAGCCCCCGAGTGGGACGTTTGCTCTCCACTCGGTAGGATTTTATGAAACTTAGGCGAGTACTGGACTTCGGCTAAGCCCCCGAGTGGGAGGTTTGCTCTCCACTCGGTAGGATTTTAAACACTTAGGCGAGTATAGGACTGCAGCTAAGCCCCCGAGTGGGACGTTTGCTTTCCACTCGGTAGGATTTTCTGAAACTTAGGCGAGTACTGGACTGCAGCTAAGCCCCCGAGTGGGAGGTTTGCTCTCCACTCGGTAGGATTTTAAACACTTAGGCGAGTCCAGGACTGCGGCTAAGCCCCCGAGTGGGAGGTTTGCTCTCCACTCGGTAGTATTTTAAACACTTTGTGGAGTATAGGACTGCAACTAAGCCCCCGAGTGGGAGGTTTTCTCTCCACTCGGTAGGATTTTCTGAAACTTAGGCGAGTATGGACTGCAGCTAAGCCCCCGAGTGGGAGGTTTGCTCTCCACTCGGTAGGATTTTAAACACTTAGGCGAGTACAGGACTGTAGCTAAGCCCCCGGGTGGGAGGTTTACTCTCCACTCGGTAGGATTTTAAACACTTAGGCGAGTACTGGACTGCAGCTAAGCCCCCGAGTGGGAGGTTTGCTCTCCACTCGGTAGGATTTTCTGAAACTTAGGCGAGTACAGGACTGCAGCTAAGCCCCCGAGTGGGAGGTTTGCTCTCCACTCGGTATGATTTTCTGAAACTTAGGCGAGTACTAGACTGCAGATAAGCCCCCGAGTGGGAGGATTGCTCTCCAATCGGTACGATTTTCTGAAACTTAGGCGAGTACTGGACTGCAGCTAAGCCCCCGAGTGGGAGGTTTGCTCTCCACTCGGTAGGATTTTAAACACTTAGGCGAGTATAGGACTGCAGCTAAGCCCCCGAGTGGGAGGTTTGCTCTCCACTCGGTAGGATTTTCTGAAACTTAGGCGAGTACTGGACTGCAGCTAAGCCCCCGAGTGGGAGGTTTGCTCTCCACTCGGTAGGATTTTAAACACTTAGGCGAGCACAGGACTGCAGCTAAGCCCCCGAGTGGGAGGTTTGCTCTCCACTCGGTAGGATTTTAAACACTTTGTGGAGTATAGGACTGCAGCTAAGCCCCCGAGTGGGAGGTTTGCTCTCCACTCGGTAGGATTTTTTGAAACTTAGGCGAGTATGGACTGCAGCTAAGCCCCCGAGTGGGAGGTTTGCTCTCCACTCGCTAGGATTTTAAACACTTAGGCAAGTACAGGACTGCAGCTAAGCCCCCGAGTGGGAGGTTTGCTCTCCACTCGGTAGGATTTTAAACACTTAGGCGAGTACAGGACTGCAGCTAAGCCCCCGAGTGGGAGGTTTGCTCTCCACTCGGTAGGATTTTCTGAAACTTAGGCGAGTACTGGACTGCAGCTGAGCCCCCGAGTGGGAGGATTGCTCTCCACTCGATAGGATTTTCTGAAACTTAGGCGAGTACTGGACTGCAGCTAAGCCCCCGAGTGGGAGGTTTGCTCTCCACTCCGTAGGATTTTCTGAAACTTAGGCGAGTACAGGACTGCAGCTAAGCCCCCGAGTGGGAGGCTTGCTCTCCACTCGGTAGGATTTTCTGAAACTTAGGCGAGTACTAGACTGCAGCTAAGCCCCCGAGTGGGAGGTTTACTCTCCACTCGGTACGATTTACTGAAACTTAGGCGAGTACTAGACTGCAGCTAAGCCCCCGAGTGGGAGGTTTGCTCTCCACTCGGTAGGATTTTCTGAAACTTAGGCGAGTACTGGACTGCAGCTAAGTCCCCGAGTGGGAGGATTGCTCTCCACTCGATAGGATTTTCTAAAACTTAGGCGAGTACTGGACTGCAGCTAAGCCCCCGAGTGGGAGGTTTGCTCTCCACTCGGTAGGATTTTCTGAAACTTAGGCGAGTACTAGACTGCAGCTAAGCCCCCGGGTGGGAGGTTTGCTCTCCACTCGGTAGGATTTTAAACACTTAGGCGAGTACTGGACTGCAGCTAAGCCCCCGAGTGGGAGGTTTGCTCTCCACTCGGTAGGATTTTCTGAAACTTAGGCGAGTACAGGACTGCAGCTAAGCCCCCGAGTGGGAGGTTTGCTCTCCACTCGGTATGATTTTCTGAAACTTAGGCGAGTACTAGACTGCAGATAAGCCCCCGAGTGGGAGGATTGCTCTCCAATCGGTACGATTTTCTGAAACTTAGGCGAGTACTGGACTGCAGCTAAGCCCCCGAGTGGGAGGTTTGCTCTCCACTCGGTAGGATTTTAAACACTTAGGCGAGTATAGGACTGCAGCTAAGCCCCCGAGTGGGAGGTTTGCTCTCCACTCGGTAGGATTTTCTGAAACTTTGGCGAGTACTGGACTGCAGCTAAGCCCCCGAGTGGGAGGTTTGCTCTCCACTCGGTAGGATTTTAAACACTTAGGCGAGCACAGGACTGCAGCTAAGCCCCCGAGTGGGAGGTTTGCTCTCCACTCGGTAGGATTTTAAACACTTTGTGGAGTATAGGACTACAGCTAAGCCCCCGAGTGGGAGGTTTGCTCTCCACTCGGTAGGATTTTTTGAAACTTAGGCGAGTATGGACTGCAGCTAAGCCCCCGAGTGGGAAGTTTGCTCTCCACTCGCTAGGATTTTAAACACTTAGGCAAGTACAGGACTGCAGCTAAGCCCCCGAGTGGGAGGTTTGCTCTCCACTCGGTAGGATTTTAAACACTTAGGCGAGTACAGGACTGCAGCTAAGCCCCCGAGTGGGAGGTTTGCTCTCCACTCGGTAGGATTTTCTGAAACTTAGGCGAGTACTGGACTGCAGCTGAGCCCCCGAGTGGGAGGATTGCTCTCCACTCGATAGGATTTTCTGAAACTTAGGCGAGTACTGGACTGCAGCTAAGCCCCCGAGTGGGAGGTTTGCTCTCCACTCGGTAGGATTTTCTGAAACTTAGGCGAGTACAGGACTGCAGCTAAGCCCCCGAGTGGGAGGCTTGCTCTCCACTCGGTAGGATTTCCTGAAACTTAGGCGAGTACTAGACTGCAGCTAAGCCCCCGAGTGGGAGGTTTAATCTCCACTCGGTACGATTTACTGAAACTTAGGCGAGTACTAGACTGCAGCTAAGCCCCCGAGTGGGAGGTTTGCTCTCCACTCGGTAGGATTTTCTGAAACTTAGGCGAGTACTGGACTGCAGCTAAGTCCCCGAGTGGGAGGATTGCTCTCCACTCGATAGGATTTTCTAAAACTTAGGCGAGTACTGGACTGCAGCTAAGCCCCCGAGTGGGAGGTTTGCTCTCCACTCGGTAGGATTTTCTGAAACTTACGCGAGTACTAGACTGCAGCTAAGCCCCCGAGTGGGAGGTTTTCTCTCCACTCGGTATGATTTTCTGAAACTTAGGCGAGTACTGGACTGCAGCTAAGCCCCCAAGTGGGAGGTTTGCTTTCCACTCGGAACGATTTTATGAAACTTAGGCGAGTACTGGACTGCAGCTAAGCCCCCGAGTGGGAGGTTTGCTCTCCACTCGGCAGGATTTTAAACACTTAGGCGAGTATAGGACTGCAGCTAAGCCCCCGAGTGGGAGGTTTGCTCTCCACTCGGTAGGATTTTCTGAAACTTAGGCGAGTACTGGACTGCAGCTAAGCCCCCGAGTGGGAGGTTTGCTCTCCACTCGGTAGGATTTTAAACACTTAGGCGAGTACAGGACTGCAGCTAAGCCCCCGAGTGTGAGGTTTGCTCTCCACTCGGTAGGATTTTAAACACTTTGTGGAGTATAGGACTGCAGCTAAGCCCCGAGTGGGAGGTTTGCTCTCCACTCGGTAGGATTTTCTGAAACTTAGGCGAGTATGGACTGCAGCTAAGCCCCTGAGTGGGAGGTTTGCTCTCCACTCGGTAGGATTTTAAACACTTAGGCGAGTACAGGACTGCAGCTAAGCCCCCGAATGGGAGGTTTGCTCTCCACTCGGTAGGATTTTAAACACTTAGGCGAGTACTGGACTGCGGCTAAGCCCCCGAGCGGGAGGTTTTCTCTCCACTCGGTAGGATTTTCTGAAACTTAGGCGAGTACTGGACTGCAGCTAAGCCCCCGAGTGGGAGGTTTGCTCTCCACTCGGTAGGATTTTAAACACTTAGGCGAGTATAGGACTGCAGCTAAGCCCCCGAGTGGGAGGTTTGCTCTCCACTCGGTAGGATTTTCTGAAACTTAGGCGAGTACTGGACTGCAGCTAAGCCCCCGAGTGGGAGGTTTGCTCTCCACTCGGTAGGATTTTCTGAAACTTAGGCGACTACTAGACTGCAGCTAAGCCCCCGAGTGGGAGGTTTGCTCTCCACTCGGTAGGATTTTCTGAAACTTAGGCGAGTACAGGACTACAGCTAAGCCCCCGATTGGGAGGCTTGCTCTCCACTCGGTAGGATTTTAAACACTTTGTGGAGTATAGGACTGCAGCTAAGCCCCCGAGTGGGAGGTTTTCTCTCCACTCGGTAGGATTTTCTGAAACTTAGGCGAGTATGGACTGCAGCTAAGCCCCCGAGTGGGAGGTTTGCTCTCCGCTCGGTAGGATTTTAAACACTTAGGCGAGTACAGGACTGCAGCTAAGCCCCCGAGTGGGAGGTTTGCTCTCCGCTCGGTAGGATTTTAAACACTTAGGCGTGTACTGGACTGCGGCTAAGCCCCCGAGCGGGAGGTTTGCTGTCCACTCGGTAGGATTTTCTGAAACTTAGGCGAGTACTAGACTGCAGCTAAGCCCCCGAGTGGGAGGTTTGCTCTCCACTCGGTAGGATTTTAAACACTTAGGCGAGTACAGGACTGCATCTAAGCCCCCGAGTGGGAGGTTTGCTCTCCACTCGGTAGGATTTTAAACACTTTGTGGAGTATAGGACTGTTGGGGAACGTAGTAATTTCAAAAAAATTCCTATGCACACGCAAGATCATGGTGATGCATAGCAACGAGAGGAGAGTATGATCTACGTACCCTTGTAGATCGCAACGGAAGCGTTTGACACAACGTAGAGGAAGTAGTCGTACGTCTTCTTCCTGGTCTGATCGATCCAAGCACCGTTACTCCGGCACCTCTGAGTTCTTAGCACACGTTCAGCTCGATGACGATCCCCGGGCTCCGATCCAGCAAAGCGTCGGGGAAGAGTTCCGTCAGCACGACGGCGTGGTGACGATCTTGATGTACTACTGACGCAGGGCTTCGCCTAAGCACTGTGACAATATGATCGAGGTGGAATTTGGTGGAAGGGGGCACCGCACACGGCTAAGGAACGATCTCAAGGATCAACTTGTGTGTCTATGGGGTGCCCCTGCCTTCGTATATAAAGGATCCAGGGGGAGGGGCTGGCCGGCCAAGCCCTTGGCGCGCCAGGAGAGTCCTACTCCCTCCGGGAGTAGGATTCCCCCCTAATCCTAGTTGGACTAGGACTCCTCAAGGGGGAGAGGGAGAGAGGGGGCCGGCCACCTCTCCTAGTCCTAATAGGACTAGGGGAAGGGGGGAGGCGCACGGCAACCTAGGGCAGCCCCTTTCTCCTTTCCACTAAGGCCCACTATGGCCCATTTGGCTCCCGAGGGGTTCCGGTAACCCTCCCGGTATTTCGGTAAAATCCTGATTTCACCTGGAACACTTCCGATGTCCAAACATAGGCTTCCAATATATCAATCTTTACGTCTTGACCATTTCGAGACTCCTCGTCATGTCCGTGATCACATCCGGGACTCCGAACAACCTTCGGTACATCAAAATGCATAAACTCATAATAACTGTCATCGTAACATTAAGCGTGCGGACCCTACGGTTCGAGAACAATGTAGACATGACCGAGACACGTCTCCGATCAATAACCAATAGCGGGACCTGGATGCCCATATTGGCTCCTACATATTCTACGTAGATCTTTATCGGTCAGACCGCATAACAACATACGTTGTTCCCTTTGTCATCGGTATGTTACTTGTCCGAGATTCGATCGTCAGTATCCAATACTTAGTTCAATCTCGTTACCGGCAAGTCTCTTTACTCGTTCCGTAATACATCATCCCACAACTAACTCATTAGTTGCAATGCTTGCAAGGCTTAAGTGATGTGCATTACCGAGAGGGCCCAGATATACCTCTCCGACGATCGGAGTGACAAATCCTAATATCGAAATACGCCAACCCAACATCTACCATTGGAGACACCTGTAGTACTCCTTTATAATCACCCAGTTACGTTGTGATGTTTGGTAGTACCCAAAGTGTTCCTCTAGCAAACGGGAGTTGCATAATCTCATAGTCATAGGAACATGTATAAGTCATGGATAAAGCAATAGCAACATACTAAACGATCGGGTGCTAAGCTAATATAATGGGTCATGTCAATCAGATCATTCAACTAATGATGTGACCTCGTTAATCAAATAACAACTCTTTGTTTCATGGTTAGGAAACATAACCATCTTTGATTAACGAGCTAGTCTAGTAGAGGCATACTAGTGACACTCTGTTTGTCTATGTATTCACACATGTATTATGTTTCCGGTTAATACAATTCTAGCATGAATAATAGACCTTTATCATGATATAAGGAAATAAATAATAACTTTATTATTGCCTCTAGGGCATATTTCCTTCAGTCTCCCACTTGCTCTAGAGTCAATAATCTAGATTACACTATAATGATCCTAACACCCATGGAGTCTTGGTGCTGATCATGTTTTGCTCGTGGAAGAGGCTTAGTCAACGGGTCTGCAACATTCAGATCCGTATGTATCTTGCAAATCTCTATGTCTCCCACCTGGACTAGATCCCGGATGGAGTTGAAGCGTCTCTTGATGTGTTTGGTCCTTTTGTGAAATCTGGATTCCTTTGCCAAGGCAATTGCACCAGTATTGTCACAAAAGATTTTCATTGGACCCGATGCACTAGGTATGACACCTAGATCGGATATGAACTCCTTCATCCAGACTCCTTCGTTTGTTGCTTCCGAAGCAGCTATGTATTCCGCTTCACATGTAGATCCTGCTACAACACTTTGTTTAGAACTGCACCAACTGACAGCTCCACCGTTTAATGTAAACACGTATCCGGTTTGCGATTTAGAATCGTCCGGATCAGTGTCAAAGCTTGCATCAACGTAACCTCTTACGGTGAGCTCTTTGTCACCTCCATATAAGAGAAACATATCCTTAGTCCTTTTCAGGTATTTCAGGATGTTCTTAACCGCTGTCCAGTGATCCACTCCTGGATTAGTTTGGTACCTCCCTGCTAAACTTATAGCAAGGCACACATCAGGTTTGGTACACAGCATTGCATACATGATAGAGCCTATGGATGAAGCATAGGGAACATCTTTCATTTTCTCTCTATCTTCTGCAGTGGTCGGGCTTTGAGTCTTACTCAATCTTACACCTTGTAACACAGGCAAGAACCCTTTCTTTGCTTGATCCATTTTGAACTTCTTCAAAATCTTGTCAAGGTATGTGCTTTGTGAAAGTCCAATTAAGCGTCTTGATCTATCTCTATAGATCTTTATGCCTAATATGTAAGCAGCTTCTCCGAGGTCTTTCATTGAAAAACTTTTATTCAAGTATTCCTTTATGCTATCCAGAAATTCTATATCATTTCCAATCAGTAATATGTCATCCACATATAATATTAGAAATGCTACAGAGCTCCCACTCACTTTCTTGTAAATACAGGATTCTCCGAAAGTCTGTATAAAACCAAATGCTTTGATCACACTATCAAAGCGTTTATTTCAACTCCGAGAGGCTTGCACCAGTCCATAAATGGATCGCTGGAGCTTGCACACTTTGTTAGCTCCCTTTGGATCGACAAAACCTTCCGGTTGCATCATATACAGCTCTTCTTCCAGAAATCCATTCAGGAATGCAGTTTTGACATCCATCTGCCAAATTTCATAATCATAAAATGCGGCAATTGCTAACATGATTCGGACAGACTTAAGCATCGCTACGGGTGAGAAAGTCTCATCGTAGTCAATCCCTTGAACTTGTCGAAAACCTTTCGCGACAAGTCGAGCTTTGTAGACAGTAACATTACCATCAGCGTCAGTCTTCTTCTTAAAGATCCATTTGTTCTCAATTGCTTGCCGATCATCAGGCAAGTCAACCAAAGTCCATAATTTGTTCTCATACATGGATCCCATCTCAGATTTCATGGCTTCAAGCCACTTTGCGGAATCTGGGCTCACCATCGCTTCTTCATAGTTCGTAGGTTCATCATGATCTAATATCGTGACCTCCAGAACAGGATTACCGTACCACTCTGGTGCGGATCTTACTCTGGTTGATCTACGAGGTTCAGTAGTATCTTGATCTAAAGTTTCATGATCATCATCATTAGCTTCCTCAATTATTGGTGTAGGTGTCGCAGAAACAGTTTTCTGTGATGTACTACTTCTCAATAAAGGAGTAGGTACAGTTACCTCGTCAAGTTCTACTTTCCTCCCACTCACTTCTTTCGAAAGAAACTCCTTCTCTAGAAAGTTTCCGAACTTAGCAACAAAAGTCTTGCCTTCAGATCTGTGATAGAAGGTGTATCCAACAGTTTCCTTTGGATATCCTATGAAGACACATTTCTCCGATTTGGGTTCGAGCTTATCAGGTTGAAGTTTTTTCACATAAGCATCGCAGCCCCAAACTTTAAGAAACGACAACTTTGGTTTCTTGCCAAACAATAGTTCATAAGGCGTCGTCTCAACGGATTTAGATGGTGCCCTATTTAACGTGAATGCGGCCGTCTCTAGAGCGTATCCCCAAAACGATAGTGGTAAATCAGTAAGAGACATCATAGATCGCACCATATCTAGTAAAGTACGATTACGACGTTCGGACACACCATTACGCTGTGGTGTTCCGGGTGGCGTGAGTTGCGAAACTATTCCACAATTTTTCAAATGTACACCAAACTCGTAACTCAAATATTCTCCTCCACGATCAGATCGTAGAAATTTTATTTTCTTGTTACGATGATTTTCAACTTCACTCTAAAATTCTTTGAACTTTTCAAATGTTTCAGACTTGTGTTTCATTAAGTAGATATACCCATATCTGCTTAAGTCATCTGTGAAGGTGAGAAAATAACGATATCCGCCACTAGCCTCAATATTCATCGGTCCACATACATCGGTATGTATGATTTCCAACAAATCTGTTGCTCTCTCCATCGTACCGGAGAACGGTGTTTTAGTCATCTTGCCCATGAGGCACGGTTCGCAAGTACCAAGTGATTCATAATCAAGTGGTTCCAAAAGTCCATCAGTATGGAGTTTCTTCATGAGCTTTACACCGATATGACCTAAACGACAGTGCCACAAATAAATTGCACTTTCATTATCAACTCTGCATCTTTTGGTTTCAACATTATGAATATGTGTATCACTACTATCGAGATTCATCAAGAAAAGACCACTCTTCAAAGGTGCATGACCATAAAAGATATTACTCATATAAATAGAACAACCATTATTCTCTGATTTAAATGAATAACCGTCTCGCATTAAACAAGATCCAGATATAATGTTCATGCTCAACGCTGGCACCAAATAACAATTATTTAGGTCTAATATTAATCCCGAAGGTAGATGTAGAGGTAGCGTGCCGACCGCGATCACATCGACTTTGGAACCGTTTCCTACGCGCATCGTCACCTCGTCCTTTGCTAGTGTCCGCTTATTCTGTAGTCCCTGTTTTGAGTTGCAAATATTAGCAACAGAACCAGTATCAAATACCCAGGTGCTACTGCGAACATTAGTAAGGTACACATCAATAACATGTATATCACATATACCTTTGTTCACCTTGCCATCCTTCTTATCCGCCAAATACTTGGGGCAGTTCCGCTTCCAGTGACCAGTCTGCTTGCAGTAGAAGCACTCAGTTTCAGGCTTAGGTCCAGACTTGGGTTTCTTCTCTTGAGCAGCAACTCGCTTGCCGTTCTTCTTGAAGTTCCCCTTTTTCTTCCCTTTGCCCTTTTTCTTGAAACTAGTGGTTTTGTTAACCATCAACACTTGATGCTCCTTCTTGATTTCTACCTCCGCAGCTTTTAGCATTGCGAAGAGCTCGGGAATAGTCTTGGTCATCCCTTGCATATTATAGTTCATCACGAAGCTCTTGTAGCTTGGTGGAAGTGATTGGAGAATTCTGTCAATGACGCAATTATCTAGAAGAGTAACTCCCAATTGAATCAAGTGATTATTATACCAAGACATTTTGAGTATATGCTCACTGACAGAACTGTTCTCCTCCATTTTGCAGCTATAGAACTTATTGGAGACTTCATATCTCTCAATCCGGGCATTTGCTTGAAATATTAACTTCAACTCCTGGAACATCTCATATGCTCCATGACGTTCAAAACGTCGTTGAAGTCCCGGTTCTAAGCCGTAAAGCATGGCACACTGAACTATTGAGTAGTCATCAGCTTTGCTCTGCCAGACGTTCATAACTTCTGGTGTTGCTCTAGCAGCAGGCCTGGCACCTAGCGGTGCTTCCAGGACGTAATTCTTCTGTGCAGCAATGAGGATAATCCTCAAGTTACGGACCCAGTCCGTGTAATTGCTACCATCATCTTTCAACTTTGCTTTCTCAAGGAACGCATTAAAATTTAACGGAACAACAACACGAGCCATCTATCTACAATCAACATAACAAGCAAGATACTATCAGATACTAAGTTCATGATAAGTTTAAGTTCAGTTAATCAAATTAATTAAGAACTCCCACTTAGATAGACATCCCTCTAATCCTCTAAGTGATCACGTGATCCAAATCAACTAAACCATAACCGATCATCACGTGATATGGAGTAGTTTTCAATGGTGAACATCGTTATGTTGATCATATCTACTATATGATTCACGCTCGACCTTTCGGTCTCTATGTTCCGAGGTCATATCTTATATGCATAGCTCGTCAAGTATAACCTGAGTATTCCGCGTGTGCAACTGTTTTGCACCCGTTGTATTTGAACGTAGAGCCTATCACACCCGATCATCACGTGGTGTCTCAGCACGAAGAACTTTTGCAACGGTGCATACTCAGAGAGAACACTTCTTGATAATTTAGTGAGAGATCATCTTATAATGCTACCGTCAATCAAAGCAAGATAAGATGCATAAAAAGATAAACATCGCATGCAATCAATACAAGTGATATGATATGGTCATCATCATCTTGTGCTTGTGATCTCCATCTCCGAAGCACCGTCATGATCACCATCGTCACCGGCGCGACACCTTGATCTCCATCGTAGCATCGTTGTAGTCTCGCCAATCTTATGCTTCCACGACTATCACTACCGCTTAGTAATAAAGTAAAGCATTACATCGCGATTGCATTGCATACAATAAAGCGACAACCATATGGCTCCTGCCAGTTGCCAATAACTCGGTTACAAAACATGATCATCTCATACAATAAAGTTTAGCATCATGTCTTGACCATATCACATCACAACATGCCCTGCAAAAACAAGTTAGACGTCCTCTACTTTGTTGTTGCAAGTTTTACGTGGCTGCTACGGGCTTAAGCCAGAACTCATCTTACCTACGCATCAAAACCACAACGATAGTTTGTCAAATAGACTCCGTTTTAACCTTCTCAAGGACCGGGCGTAGCAACACTCGGTTCAACTAAAGTTGGAGAGACAGTCTTCCGCAAGCCATCTATGTGCAAAGCACGTCGAGGGAACCGGTCTCGCGTAAGCGTACGCGTAAGGTTGGTCCGGATCGTCTCGTCCAACAATACCGCTGAACCAAAGTATGACATGCTGGTAGGCAGTATGACTTGTATCGTCCACAACTCACTTGTGTTCTACTCGTGCAAATAACATCAAACCATAAAAACCTAGGCTCTGATACCACTGTTGGGGAACGTAGTAATTTCAAAAACTTTCCTACGCACACGCAAGATCATGGTGATGCATAGCAACGAGAGGAGAGTATGATCTACGTACCCTTGTAGATCGCAACGGAAGCATTTGACACAACGTAGAGGAAGTAGTCGTACGTCTTCTTCCCGGTCCGATCGATCCAAGCACCGTTACTCCGGCACCTCCGAGTTCTTAGCACACGTTCAGCTCGATGACGATCCCCGGGTCCGATCCAGCAAAGCGTCGGGGAAGAGTTCCGTCAGCACGACGGCGTGGTGACGATCTTGATGTACTACTGACGCAGGGCTTCGCCTAAGCACTGTGACAATATGATCGAGGTGGAATTTGGTGGAAGGGGGCACCGCACATGGCTAAGGAACGATCTCAAGGATCAACTTGTGTGTCTATGGGGCGCCCGCTGCCTCCGTATATAAAGGATCTAGGGGGAGGGGCTGGCCGGCCAAGCCCTTGGCGCGCCAGGAGAGTCCTACTCCCTCCGGGAGTAGGATTCCCCCCCTAATCCTAGTTGGACTAGGACTCCTCAAGGGGGAGAGGGAGAGAGGGGGCCGGCCACCTCTCCTAGTCCTAATAGGACTAGGGGAAGGGGGGAGGCGCGCGGCCACCTAGGGAAGCCCCTTTCTCCTTTCCACTAAGGCCCACTATGGCCCATTTGGCTCCCGGGGGTTCCGGTAACCCTCCCGGTATTCCGCTAAAATCCTGATTTCACCTGGAACACTTCCGATGTCCAAACATAGGCTTCCAATATATCAATCTTTACGTCTCGACCATTTCGAGACTCCTCGTCATGTCCGTGATCACATCCAGGACTCCGAACAACCTTCGGTAAATCAAAATGCATAAACTCATAATAACTGTCATCGTAACGTTAAGCGTGCGGACCCTACGGTTCGAGAACAATGTAGACATGACCGAGACACGTCTCCGGTCAATAACCAATAGCGGGACCTGGATGCCCATATTGGCTCCTACATATTCTACGAAGATCTTTATCGGTCAGACCGCATAACAACATACGTTGTTCCCTTTGTCATCGGTATGTTACTTGTCCGAGATTCGATCGTCAGTATCCAATACTTAGTTCAATCTCATTACCGGCAAGTCTCTTTACTCGTTCCGTAATACATCATCCCGCAACTAACTCATTAGTTTCAATGCTTGCAAGGCTTAAGTGATGTGCATTACCGAGAGGGCCCAGAGATACCTCTCCGACGATCGGAGTGACAAATCCTAATCTCGAAATACGCCAACCCAACATCTACCATTGGAGACACCTATAGTACTCCTTTATAATCACCCAGTTACGTTGTGACGTTTGGTAGTACCAAAGTGTTCCTCTGGCAAACGGGAGTTGCATAATCTCATAGTCATAGGAACATGTATAAGTCATGGATAAAGCAATAGCAACATACTAAACGATCGGGTGCTAAGTTAATATAATGGGTCATGTCAATCAGATCATTCAACTAATGATGTGACCTCGTTAATCAAATAACAACTCTTTGTTTCATGGTTAGGAAACATAACCATCTTTGATTAACGAGCTAGTCTAGTAGAGGCATACTAGTGACACTCTGTTTGTCTATGTATTCACACATGTATTATGTTTCCGGTTAATACAATTCTAGCATGAATAATAGACCTTTATCATGATATAAGGAAATAAATAATAACTTTATTATTGCCTCTAGGGCATATTTCCTTCAAGGACTGCAGCTAAGCCCCCGAGTGGGAGGTTTGCTCTCCACTCGGTAGGATTTTCTGAAACTTAGGCGAGTACTGGACTGCAGCTAAGCCCCCGGGTGGGAGGATTGCTCTCCACTTTGTAGGATTTTCTGAAACTTAGGCGAGTACTGGACTGCAGCTAAGCCCCCGAGTGGGAGGTTTGCTCTTCACTCGGTAGGATTTTCTGAAACTTAGGCGAGTACAGGACTGCAGCTAAGCCCCTAAGTGGGAGGTTTGCTCTCCACTCGGTAGGATTTTCTAAAACTTAGGCAAGTACTAGACTGCAGCTAAGCCCCCGAGTGGGAGGTTTGATCTCCACTCGGTAGGATTTTCTGAAACTTAGGTGAGTACTGGACTGCAGCTAAGCCCCCGAGTGGGAGATTTGCTCTTCACTCGGTAGGATTTTCTGAAACTTAGGCGAGTACAGGACTGCAGCTAAGCCCCTGAGCGGGAGGTTTGCTCTCCACTCGGTAGGATTTTCTAAAACTTAGGCGAGTACTAGACTGCAGCTAAGCCCCCGAGTGGGAGGTTTGCTCTCCACTCGGTAGGATTTTTCGAAACTTAGGCGAGTACTAGACTGCGACTAAGCCCCCGAGCGGGAGGTTTGCTGTCCACTCGGTAGGATTTTCTGAAACTTAGGCAAGTACTGGACTGCAGCTAAGCCCTCCGAGTGAGAGGTTTACTCTCCACTCGGTACGATTTTCTAAAACTTAGGCGAGTACTGGACTGCAGCTATGCCCCTGAGTGGGAGGTTTGCTCTCCACTCAGTAGGATTTTCTGAAACTTAGGAGAGTACTGGACTGCAGCTAAGCCCCCGAGTGGGAGGTTTTCTCTCCACTCGGTAGGATTTTAAACACTTAGGCGAGTACTAGACTGCAGCTAAGCCCCCGAGTGGGAGGTTGCTCTGCACTCGGTAGGATTTTCTGAAACTTAGGCGAGTACTGGACTACAGCTAAGCCCCCGAGTGGGAGGATTGCTCTCCACTCGGTAGGATTTTCTGAAACTTAGGCGAGTACTGGACTGCAGCTAAGCCTCCGAGTGGGAGGTTTGGTCTTCACTCGGTAGAATTTTCTGAAACTTAGGCGAGTATAGGACTGCAGCTAAGCCCCCGAGTGGGAGGTTTGCTCTCCACTCGGTAGGATTTTCTGAAACTTAGGCAAGTACTTGACTGCAGCTAAGCCCCCGAGTGGGAGGTTTGCTCTCCACTCGGTAGGATTTTCTGAAACTTAGGCGAGTACTAGACTGCAGCTAAGCCCCCGAGTGGGAGGTTTGCTCCCCACTCGGTAGGATTTTCTGAAACTTACACGAGTACTGGACTGCAGCTAAGCCCCCGAGTGGGAGGTTTGCAATCCACTCGGTAGGATTTTAAACACTTAGGCGAGTATAGGACTGCAGCTAAGCCCCCGAGTGGGAGGTTTCCTCTCCACTCGGTAGGATTTTCTGAAACTTAGGCGAGTACTGGACTGCAGCTAAGCCCCCGAGTGGGACGTTTGCTCTCCACTCGGTAGGATTTTAAACACTTAGGCGAGTACAGGACTGCAGCTAAGCCCCCGGTTGGGAGGTTTGCTCTCCACTCGGTACAATTATCTGAAAGTTACGCGAGTACTGGACTGCAGCTAAGCCCCCGAGTGGGAGGTTTGCTCTCCACTCGGTATGATTTTATGAAACTTAGGTGAGTACTGGACTGCAGCTAAGCCCCCGAGTGGGAGGTTTGCTCTCCCCTCGGTAGGATTTTAAACACTTAGGCGAGTACTGGACTGCAGCTAAGCCCCCGAGTGGGAGGTTTGCTCCCCACTCGGTAGGATTTTCTGAAACTTAGGCGAGTACAGGACTGCAGCTAAGCCCCCGAGTGGGAGGTTTGCTCCCCACTCGGTAGGATTTTCTGAAACTTAGGCGAGTACTAGACTGCAGCTAAGCCCCCGAGTGGGAGGTTTGCTCTCCACTCGGCAGGATTTTCTGAAACTTAGCCGAGTACAGGACTGCAGCTAAGCCCCCGAGTGGGAGGTTTGCTCTCCACTCGGTAGGATTTTAAACACTTTGTGGAGTATAGGACTGCAGCTAAGCCCCCGAGTGGGAGGTTTTCTCTCCACTCGGTAGGATTTTCTGAAACTTAGGCGAGTATGGACTGCAGCTAAGCCCCCGAGTGGGAGGTTTGCTCTCCACTCGGTAGGATTTTAAACACTTAGGCGAGTACAGGACTGCAGCTAAGCCCCCGAGTGGGAGGTTTGCTCTCCACTCGGTAGGATTTTAAACACTTTGTGGAGTATAGGACTGCAGCTAAGCCCCCGAGTGGGAGGTTTGCTCTCCACTCGGTAGGATTTTCTGAAACTTAGGCGAGTATGGACTGTAGCTAAGCCCCCGAGTGGGATGTTTGCTCTCAACTCGGTAGGATTTTAAACACTTAGGCGAGTACATGACTGCAGCTAAGCCCCCGAGTGGGAGGTTTGCTCTCCACTCGGTAGGATTTTAAACACTTAGGCGAGTACTGGACTGCGGCTAAGCCCCCGAGCGGGAGGTTTGCGCTCCACTCAGTAGGATTTTCTGAAACTTAGGCGAGTACTGGACTGCAGCTAAGCCCCCGAGTGGGAGGTTTGCTCTCCACTCGGTAGGATTTTAAACACTTAGGCGAGTATAGGACTGCAGATAAGCCCCCGAGTGGGAGGTTTGCTCTCCACTCGGTAGGATTTTCTGAAACTTAGGCGAGTACTGGACTGCAGCTAAGCCCCCGAGTGGGAGGTTTGCTCTCCACTCGGTAGGATTTTAAACACTTTGTGGAGTATAGGACTGCAGCTAAGCCCCCGAGTGGGAGGTTTTCTCTCCACTCGGTAGGATTTTCTGAAACTTAGGCGAGTATGGACTGCAGCTAAGCCCCCGAGTGGGAGGTTTGCTCTCCGCTCGGTAGGATTTTATACACTTAGGCAAGTACAGGACTGTAGCTAAGCCCCCGAGTGGGAGGTTTGCTCTCCACTCGGTAGGATTTTCTGAAACTTAGGCGAGTACTGGACTGCAGCTAAGCCCCTGAGTGGGAGGTTTGCTCTCCACTCGGTAGGATTTTAAACACTTAGGCGAGTACAGGACTGCAGCTAAGCCCCCGGTTGGGAGGTTTGCTCTCCACTCGGTAGGATTTTAAACACTTTGTGGAGTATATGACTGCAGCTAAGCCCCCGTGTGGGAGGTTTTCTCTCCACTCGGTAGGATTTTCTGAAACTTAGGCGAGTATGGACTGCAGCTAAGCCCCCGAGTTGGAGGTTTGCTCTCCACTCGGTAGGATTTTAAACACTTAGGCGAGTACATGACTGCAGCTAAGCCCTCGAGTGGGAGGTTTGCTCTCCACTCGGTAGGATTTCAAACACTTAGGCGAGTACTGGACTGCGGCTAAGCCCCCGAGCGGGAGGTTTGCTGTCCTCTCGGTAGGATTTTCAGAAACTTAGGCGAGTACTGGACTGCAGCTAAGCCCTCCGAGTGAGAGGTTTACTCTCCACTCGGTAGGATTTTCTAAAACTTAGGCGAGTACTGGACTGCAGCTAAGCCCCTGACTGGGAGGTTTGCTCTCCACTCAGTAGGATTTTTTGAAACTTACGCGAGTACTGGACTGCAGCTAAGCCCCCGAGTGGGAGGTTTGCTCTCCACTCGGTAGGATTTTAAACACTTAGGCGAGTACTAGACTGCAGCTAAGCCCCCGAGCGGGAGGTTTTCTCTCCACTCGGTATGATTTTCTGAAACTTAGGCGAGTACTGGACTGCAGCTAAGCCCCCAAGTGGGAGGTTTGCTTTCCACTCGGAACGATTTTATGAAACTTAGGCGAGTACTGGACTACAGCTAAGCCCCCGAGTGGGAGGATTGCTCTCCACTCGGTAGGATTTTCTGAAACTTAGGCGAGTACTGGACTGCAGCTAAGCCCCCGAGTGGGAAGTTTGCTCTTCACTCGGTAGGATTTTCTGAAACTTAGGCGAGTATAGGACTGCAGCTAAGCCCCCGAGTGGGAGGTTTGCTCTCCACTCGGTAGGCTTTTCTGAAACTTAGGCAAGTACTAGACTGCAGCTAAGCCCCTGAGTGTGAGGTTTGCTCTCCACTCGGTAGGATTTTCTGAAACTTAGGCGAGTACTGGACTGCAGCTAAGCCCCCGAGTGGGAGGTTTGCTCCCCACTCGGTAGGATTTTCTGAAACTTAGGCGAGTACTAGACTGCAGCTAAGCCCCCGAGTGGGAGGTTTGCTCTCCACTCGGTAGGATTTTAAACACTTAGCCGAGTATAGGACTGCAGCTAAGCCCCCGAGTGGGAGGTTTGCTCTCCACTCGGTAGGATTTTCTGAAACTTAGGCGAGTACTGGACTGCAGCTAAGCCCCCGAGTGGGAGGTTTGCTCTCCACTCGGTAGGATTTTAAACACTTAGCCGAGTACAGGACTGCAGCTAAGCCCCCGATTGGGAGGTTTGCTCTCCACTCGGTAGGATTTTAAACACTTCGTGGAGTATAGGACTGCAGCTAAGCCCCCGTGTGGGAGGTTTTGTCTCCACTCGGTAGGATTTTGTGAAACTTAGGCGAGTATGGACTACAGCTAAGCCCCCGAGTTGGAGGTTTGCTCTCCACTCGGTAGGATTTTAAACACTTAGGCGAGTACAGGACTGCAGCTAAGCCCTCGAGTGGGAGGTTTGCTCTCCACTCGGTAGGATTTTAAACACTTAGGCAAGTACTGGACTGCGGCTAAGCCCCCGAGCGGGAGGTTTGCTGTCCACTCGGTAGGATTTTCTGAAACTTAGGCGAGTACTGGACTGCAGCTAAGCCCCCGAGTGGGAGGTTTGCTCTCCACTCGATAGGATTTTAAACACTTAGGCGAGTACAGGACTGCAGCTAAGCCCCCGAGTGGGAGGTTTGCTCTCCACTCGGTAGGATTTTAAACACTTTGTGGAGTATAGGACTACATCTAAGCCCCCGAGTGGGAGGTTTCCTCTCCACTCGGTAGGATTTTCTGAAACTTAGGCGAGTACTGGACTGCAGCTCAGCCCCCGAGTGGTAGGATTGCTCTCCACTCGGTAGGATTTTCTGAAACTTAGGCGAGTACTGGACTGCAGCTAAGCCCCCGAGTGGGAGGTTTGCTCTTCACTCGGTAGGATTTTCTGAAACTTAGGCGAGTACAGGACTGCAGCTAAGCCCCTGAGTGGGAGGTTTGCTCTCCACTCGGTAGGATTTTCTGAAACTTAGGCAAGTACTAGACTGCAGCTAAGCCCCCGAGTGGGAGGTTTGCTCTCCACTCGGTAGGATTTTAAACACTTAGGCTAGTATAGGACTGCAGCTAAGCCCCCGAGTGGGAGGTTTGCTCTCCACTTGGTAGGATTTTCTGAAACTTTGGCGAGTACAGGACTACAGCTAAGCCCCCGAGTGGGAGGTTTGCTCTCCACTCGGTAGGATTTTAAACACTTAGGCGAGTACAGGACTGCAGCTAAGCCCCCGAGTGGGAGGTTTGCTCTCCACTCGGTAGGATTTTAAACACTTTGTGGAGTATAGGACTGCAGCTAAGCCCCTGAGTGGGAGGCTTGCTCTCCACTCGGTAGGATTTTAATCACTTAGGCGAGTACACGACAGCAGCTAAGCCCCCGAGTGGGAGGTGTGCTCTCCACTCGGTAGGATTTTAAACACTTAGGCGAGTACTGGACTGCAGCTAAGCCCCCGAGTGGGAAGTTTGCTCTCCACTCGGTAGGATTTTAAACACTTAGGTGAGTACTGGACTGCGGCTAAGCCCCCGAGCGGGAGGTTTGCTGTCCACTCGGTAGGATTTTCTGAAACTTAGGTGAGTACTGGACTGCAGCTAAGCCCCCGAGTGGGAGGTTTGCTCTCCACTCAGTAGGATTTTCTGAAACTTAGGCGAGTACTAGACTGTAGCTAAGCCACCGAGTGGGAGGTTTGCTCTCCACTCGATAGGATTTTCTAAAACTTAGGCGAGTACTGGACTGCAGCTAAGCCCCCGAGTGGGAGGTTTGCTCTCCACGCGGTAGGATTTTAAACACTTAGGCGCGTATTGGACTGCAGCTAAGCCCCCGAGTGGGAGGTTTGCTCTCCACTCGGTAGGATTTTCTGAAACTTAGGCGAGTACTAGACTGCAGCTAAGCCCCCGAGTGGGAGGTTTGCTCTCCACTCGGTAGGATTTTAAACACTTAGGCTAGTATAGGACTGCAGCTAAGCCCCCAAGTGGGAGGTTTGCTCTCCACTTGGTAGGATTTTCTGAAACTTAGGCGAGTACAGGACTACAGCTAAGCCCCCGAGTGGGAGGTTTGCTCTCCACTCGGTAGGATTTTAAACACTTAGGCGAGTACAGGACTGCAGCTAAGCCCCCGAGTGGGAGGTTTGCTCTCCACTCGGTAGGATTTTAAACACTTTGTGGAGTATAGGACTGCAGCTAAGCCCCTGAGTGGGAGGTTTCCTCTCCACTCGGTAGGATTTTCTGAAACTTAGGCGAGTACTGGACTGCAGCTAAGTCCCCGAGTGGGAGGATTGCTCTCCACTCGGTAGGATTTTCTGAAACTTAGGCGAGTACTGGACTGCAGCTAAGCCCCCGAGTGGGAGGTTTGCTCTTCACTCGGTAGGATTTTCTAAAACTTAGGCGAGTACAGGACTGCAGCTAAGCCCCTGAGTGGGAGGTTTGCTCTCCACTCGGTAGGATTTTCTGAAACTTTGGCGAGTACTAGACTGCAGCTAAGCCCCCGAGTGGGAGGTTTGCTCTCCACTCGGTAGGATTTTCTGAAACTTAGGCGAGTACTAGACTGCAGCTAAGCCCCCGAGTGGGAGGTTTGCTCTCCACTCGGTAGGATTTTAAACACTTAGGCTAGTATAGGACTGCAGCTAAGCCCCCGAGTGGGAGGTTTGCTCTCCACTTGGTAGGATTTTCTGAAACTTTGGCGAGTACAGGACTACAGCTAAGCCCCCGAGTGGGAGGTTTGCTCTCCACTCGGTAGGATTTTAAACACTTAGGCGAGTACAGGACTGCAGCTAAGCCCCCGAGTGGGAGGTTTGCTCTCCACTCGGTAGGATTTTAAACACTTTGTGGAGTATAGGACTGCAGCTAAGCCCCCGAGTGGGAGGTTTGCTCTCCACTCGGTAGGATTTTAATCACTTAGGCGAGTACACGACAGCAGCTAAGCCCCCGAGTGGGAGGTGTGCTCTCCACTCGGTAGGATTTTAAACACTTAGGCGAGTACTGTACTGAAGCTAAGCCCCCGAGTGGGAGGTTTGCTCTCCACTCGGTAGGATTTTAAACACTTAGGTGAGTACTGGACTGCGGCTAAGCCCCCGAGCGGGAGGTTTGCTGTCCACTCGGTAGGATTTTCTAAAACTTAGGCGAGTACTGGACTGCAGCTAAACCCCCGAGTGGGAGGTTTGCTCTCCACTCGGTAGGATTTTCTGAAACTTAGGCGAGTACTAGACTGTAGCTAAGCCCCCGAGTGGGAGGTTTGCTCTCTACTCGATAGGATTTTCTGAAACTTAGGCGAGTACTGGACTGCAGCTAAGCCCCCGAGTGGGAGGTTTGCTCTCCACGCGGTCGGATTTTAAACACTTAGGCGAGTATTGGACTGCAGCTAAGCACCCGAGTGGGAGGTTTGCTCTCGACTCGGTAGGATTTTCTGAAACTTAGGCGAGTACTAGACTGCAGCTAAGACCCCGAGTGGGAGGTTTGCTCTCCACTTGGTAGGATTTTAAACACTTAGGCTAGTATAGGACTGCAGCTAAGCCCCCGAGTGGGAGGTTTGCTCTCCACTTTGTAGGATTTTCTGAAACTTAGGCGAGTACAGGACTACAGCTAAGCCCCCGAGTGGGAGGTTTGCTCTCCACTCGGTAGGATTTTAAACACTTAGGCGAGTACAGGACTGCAGCTAAGCCCCCGAGTGGGAGGTTTGCTCTCCACTCGGTAGGATTTTTTGAAACTTAGGCGAGTACTGGACTGCAGCTCAGCCCCCGACTGGTAGGATTGCTCTCCACTCGGTAGGATTTTCTGAAACTTAGGCGAGTACTGGACTGCAGCTAAGCCCCCGAGTGGGAGGTTTGCTCTTCACTCGGTAGGATTTTCTGAAACTTAGGCGAGTACAGGACTGCAGCTAAGCCCCTGAGTGGGAGGTTTGCTCTCCACTCGGTAGGATTTTCTGAAACTTAGGCAAGTACTAGACTGCAGCTAAGCCCCCGAGTGGGAGGTTTGCTCTCCACTCGGTAGGATTTTAAACACTTAGGCTAGTATAGGACTGCAGCTAAGCCCCCGAGTGGGAGGTTTGCTCTCCACTTGGTAGGATTTTCTGAAACTTTGGCGAGTACAGGACTACAGCTAAGCCCCCGAGTGGGAGGTTTGCTCTCCACTCGGTAGGATTTTAAACACTTAGGCGAGTACAGGACTGCAGCTAAGCCCCCGAGTGGGAGGTTTGCTCTCCACTCGGTAGGATTTTAAACCTTGTGGAGTATAGGACTGCAGCTAAGCCCCTGAGTGGGAGGCTTGCTCTCCACTCGGTAGGATTTTAATCACTTAGGCGAGTACACGACAGCAGCTAAGCCCCCGAGTGGGAGGTGTGCTCTCCACTCGGTAGGATTTTAAACACTTAGGCGAATACTGGACTGCAGCTAAGCCCCCGAGTGGGAAGTTTGCTCTCCACTCGGTAGGATTTTAAACACTTAGGTGAGTACTGGACTGCGGCTAAGCCCCCGAGCGGGAGGTTTGCTGTCCACTCGGTAGGATTTTCTGAAACTTAGGTGAGTACTGGACTGCAGCTAAGCCCCCGAGTGGGAGGTTTGCTCTCCACTCGGTAGGATTTTCTGAAACTTAGGCGAGTACTAGACTGTAGCTAAGCCCCCGAGTGGGAGGTTTGCTCTCCACTCGATAGGATTTTCTAAAACTTAGGCGAGTACTGGACTGCAGCTAAGCCCCCGAGTGGGAGGTTTGCTCTCCACGCGGTAGGATTTTAAACACTTAGGCGCGTATTGGACTGCAGCTAAGCCCCCGAGTGGGAGGTTTGCTCTCCACTCGGTAGGATTTTCTGAAACTTAGGCGAGTACTAGACTGCAGCTAAGCCCCCGAGTGGGAGGTTTGCTCTCCACTCGGTAGGATTTTAAACACTTAGGCTAGTATAGGACTGCAGCTAAGCCCCCGAGTGGGAGGTTTGCTCTCCACTTGGTAGGATTTTCTGAAACTTAGGCGAGTACAGGACTACAGCTAAGCCCCCGAGTGGGAGGTTTGCTCTCCACTCGGTAGGATTTTAAACACTTAGGCGAGTACAGGACTGCAGCTAAGCCCCCGAGTGGGAGGTTTGCTCTCCACTCGGTAGGATTTTAAACACTTTGTGGAGTATAGGACTGCAGCTAAGCCCCCGAGTGGGAGGTTTCCTCTCCACTCGGTAGGATTTTCTGAAACTTAGGCGAGTACTGGACTGCAGCTAAGCCCCCGAGTGGGAGGATTGCTCTCCACTCGGTAGGATTTTCTGAAACTTAGGCGATTAATGGACTGCAGCTAAGCCCCCGAGTGGGAGGTTTGCTCTTCACTCGGTAGGATTTTCTGAAACTTAGGCGAGTACAGGACTGCAGCTAAGCCCCTGAGTGGGAGGTTTGCTCTCCACTCGGTAGGATTTTCTGAAACTTTGGCGAGTGCTAGACTGCAGCTAAGCCCCCGAGTGGGAGGTTTGCTCTCCACTCGGTAGGATTTTCTGAAACTTAGGCGAGTACTAGACTGCAGCTAAGCCCCCGAGTGGGAGGTTTGCTCTCCACTCGGTAGGATTTTAAACACTTAGGCTAGTATAGGACTGCAGCTAAGCCCCCGAGTGGGAGGTTTGCTCTCCACTTGGTAGGATTTTCTGAAACTTTGGCGAGTACAGGACTACAGCTAAGCCCCCGAGTGGGAGGTTTGCTCTCCACTCGGTAGGATTTTAAACACTTAGGCGAGTACAGGACTGCAGCTAAGCCCCCGAGTGGGAGGTTTGCTCTCCACTCGGTAGGATTTTAAACACTTTGTGGAGTATAGGACTGCAGCTAAGCCCCCGAGTGGGAGGTTTGCTCTCCACTCGGTAGGATTTTAATCACTTAGGCGAGTACACGACAGCAGCTAAGCCCCCGAGTGGGAGGTTTGCTCTCCACTCGGTAGGATTTTAAACACTTAGGCGAGTACTGGACTGCAGCTAAGCCCCCGAGTGGGAGGTTTGCTCTCCACTCGGTAGGATTTTAAACACTTAGGTGAGTACTGGACTACGGCTAAGCCCCCGAGCGGGAGGTTTGCTGTCCACTCGGTAGGATTTTCTGAAACTTAGGCGAGTACTGGACTGCAGCTAAACCCCCGAGTGGGAGGTTTGCTCTCCACTCGGTAGGATTTTCTGAAACTTAGGCGAGTACTAGACTGTAGCTAAGCCCCCGAGTGGGAGGTTTGCTCTCCACTCGATAGGATTTTCTGAAACTTAGGCGAGTACTGGACTGCAGCTAAGCCCCCGAGTGGGAGGTTTGCTCTCCACGCGGTCGGATTTTAAACACTTAGGCGAGTATTGGACTGTAGCTAAGCCCCCGAGTGGGAGGTTTGCTCTCGACTCGGTAGGATTTTCTGAAACTTAGGCGAGTACTAGACTGCAGCTAAGACCCCGAGTGGGAGGTTTGCTCTCCACTTGGTAGGATTTTAAACACTTAGGCTAGTATAGGACTGCAGCTAAGCCCCCGAGTGGGAGGTTTGCTCTCCACTTGGTAGGATTTTCTGAAACTTAGGCGAGTACAGGACTACAGCTAAGCCCCCGAGTGGGAGGTTTGCTCTCCACTCGGTAGGATTTTAAACACTTAGGCGAGTACAGGACTGCAGCTAAGCCCCCGAGTGGGAGGTTTGCTCTCCACTCGGTAGGATTTTAAACACTTTGTGGAGTATAGGACTGCAGCTAAGCCCCCGAGTGGGAGGTTTGCTCTCCACTCGGTAGGATTTTCTGATACTTACGCGAGTATGGACTGCAGCTAAGCCCCCGAGTGGGAGGTGTGCTCTCCACTCGGTAGGATTTTAAACACTTAGGCGAGTACTGGACTGCAGCTAGGCCCCCGAGTGGGAGGTTTTCTCTCCACTCGGTAGGATTTTAAACACTTAAGTGAGTACTGGACTGCGGCTAAGCCCCCGAGCGGGAGGTTTGCTGTCCACTCGGTAGGATTTTCTGAAACTTAGGCGAGTACTGGACTGCATCTAAGCCCCCGAGTGGGAGTTTTGCTCTCCACTCGGTAGGATTTTCTGAAACTTAGGCGAGTACTAGACTGTAGCTAAGACACCGAGTGGGAGGTTTGCTCTACACTTGATAGGATTTTCTGAAACTTAGGCGAGTACTGGACTGCAGCTAAGCCCCTGAGTGGGAGGTTTGCTCTCCACTCGGTAGGATTTTCTGAAACTTAGGCGAGTACTGGACTGCAGCTAAGCCCCCGAGTGGGAGGATTGCTCTCCACTCGGTAGGATTTTCTGAAACTTAGGCGAGTACTGGACTGCAGCTAAGCCCCCGAGTGGGAGGTTCGCTCTTCACTCGGTAGGATTTTCTGAAACTTAGGCGAGTACAGAACTGCAGCTAAGCCCCTGAGTGGGAGGTTTGCTCTCCACTCGGTAGGATTTTTTGAAACTTAGGCGAGTACTAGACTGCAGCTAAGCCCCCGAGTGGGAGGTTTGCTCTCCACTCGGTAGGATTTTCTGAAACTTAGGTGAGTACTGGACTGCAGCTAAGCCCCCGAGTGGGAGGTTTGCTCTCCACTCGGTAGGATTTTAAACACTTAGGCGAGTATAGGACCGCAGCTAAGCCCCCGAGTGGGAGGTTTGCTCTCCACTTGGTAGGATTTTCTGAAACTTAGGCGAGTAATGGACTGCAGCTAAGCCCCCGAGTGGGAGGTTTGCTCTCCACTCGTTAGGATTTTAAACACTTAGGCGAGTACAGGACTGCAGCTAAGCCCCCGAGTGGGAGGTTTGCTCTCCACTCGGTAGGATTTTAAACACTTTGTGGAGTATAGGGTTGCAGCTAAGCCCCCGAGTGGGAGGTTTTCTCTCCACTCGGTAGGATTTTCTGAAACTTAGGCGAGTATGGACTGCAGCTAAGCCCCCGAGTGGGAGGTTTGCTCTCCACTCGGTAGGATTTTAAACACTTAGGCGAGTATAGGACTGCAGCTAAGCCCCCGAGTGGGAGGTTTGCTCTCCACTCGGTAGGATTTTAAACACTTAGGCGAGTACCGGACTGCGGCTAAGCCCCCGAGCGGGAGGTTTGCTGTCCACTCGGTAGGATTTTCTGAAACTTAGGCGAGTACTGGACTCCAGCTAAGCCCCCGAGTGGGAGCTTTGCTCTCCACTCGGTAGAATTTTAAACACTTAGGCGAGTACAGGGCTGCAGCTAAGCCCCGAGTGGGAGGTTTGCTCTCTACTCGGTAGGATTTTAAACACTTTTTGGAGTATAGGACTGCAGCTAAGCGCCCGAGTGGGAGGTTTGCTCTTCACTCGGTAGGATTTTCTGAAACTTAGGCTAGTATGGACTGCAGCTAAGACCCCGAGTGGGAGCTTTGCTCTCCACTCGGTAGGATTTTAAACACTTAGGCGAATACATGAGTGCAGCTAAGCCCCCGAGTGGGAGGTGTGCTCTCCAGTCGGTAGGATTTTAAACACTTAGGCGAGTACTGGACTGCAGCTAAGCCCCCGAGTGGGAGGTTTGCTCTCCACTCGGTAGGATTTTCTGAAACTTAGGCGAGTACTGGACTGCAGCTAAGCCCCCGAGTGGGAGGATTGCTCTCCACTCCGTAGGATTTTCTGAAACTTAGGCGAGTACTGGACTGCAGCTAAGCCCCCGAGTGGGGGGTTTGCTCTTCACTCGGTAGGATTTTCTGAAACTTAGGCGAGTACAGGACTGCAGCTAAGCCCCCGAGTGGGAGGTTTGCTCTCCACTCGGTAGGATTTTCTTAAACTTAGGCGAGTACTAGACTGCAGCTAAGCCCCCGAGTGGGAGGTTTGCTCTCTAGTCGGTACGATTTTCTGAAACTTAGGCGAGTACTGGACTGCAGCTAAGCCCCCGAGTGGGAGGTTTGCTCTCCACTCGGTAGGATTTTAAACACTTAGGCGAGTATAGGACTGCAGCTAAGCCCCCGAGTGGGAGTTTTTCTCTCCACTCGGTAGGATTTTCTGAAACTTAGGCGAGTACTGGACTGCAGCGAAGCCCCCGAGTGGGAGGTTTGCTCTCCACTCGGTAGGATTTTAAACACTTAGGCGAGTGTAGGAGTGCAGCTAAGCCCCCGAGTGGGAGGTTTGCTCTCCACTCGGTAGGATTTTCTGAAACTTAGGCGAGTATGGACTGCAGCTAAGCCCCCGAGTGGGAGGTTTGCTCTCCACTCGGTAGAATTTTAAACACTTAGGCGAGTACAGGACTGCAGCTAAGCCCCCGAGTGGGAGGTTTGCTCTCCACTCGGTAGGATTTTAAACACTTAGCCGAGTACTGGACTGCGGCTAAGCCCCCGAGCGGGAGGTTTGCTGTCCACTCGGTAGGATTTTCTGAAACTTAGGCGAGTACTGGACTCCAGCTATGCCCCCGAGTGGGAGCTTTGCTCTCCACTCGGCAGAATTTTAAACACTTAGGCGAGTACAGGGCTGCAGCTAAGCCCCGAGTGGGAGGTTTGCTCTCTACTCGGTAGGATTTTAAACACTTTGTGGAGTATAGGACTGCAGCTAAGCCCCTGAGTGGGAGGTTTGCTCTCCACTCGGTAGGATTTTCTGAAACTTAGGCGAGTATGGACTGCAGCTAAGCCCCCGAGTGGGAGGTTTGCTCTCCACTCGGTAGGATTTTAAACACTTAGGGGAATACATGAGTGCAGCTAAGCCCCCGAGTGGGAGGTGTGCTCTCCACTCGGTAGGATTTTAAACACTTAGGCGAGTACTGGACTGCAGCTAAGCCCCCGAGTGGGAGGTTTGCTCTCCACTCGGTAGGATTTTCTGAAACTTAGGCGAGTACTGGACTGCAGCTAAGCCCCCGAGTGGGAGGATTGCTCTCCACTCGGTAGGATTTTCTAAAACTTAGGCGAGTACTGGACTGCAGCTAAGCCCCCGAGTGGGGGGTTTGCTCTTCACTCGGTAGGATTTTCTGAAACTTAGGCGAGTACAGGACTGCAGCTAAGCCCCCGAGTGGGAGGTTTGCTCTCCACTCGGTAGGATATTAAACACTTAGGCGAGTACTGGACTGTGGCTAAGCCCCCGAGCGGGAGGTTTGCTGTTCACTCGGTAGGATTTTCTGAAACATAGGCGAGTACAGGACTGCAGCTAATCCCCCGAGTGGGAGGTTTGCTCTCCACTCGGTAGAATTTTCTGAAACTTAGGCGAGTACTAGACTGCAGCTAAGCCCCCGAGTGGGAGGTTTGCTCTCCAGTCGGTACGATTTTCTGAAACTTAGGCGAGTACTGGACTGCAGCTAAGCCCCCGAGTGGGAGGTTTGCTCTCCACTCGGTAGGATTTTAGACACTTAGGCGAGTATAGGACTGCAGCTAAGCCCCCGAGTGGGAGGTTTGCTCTCCACTCGGTAGGATTTTCTGAAACTTAGGCGAGTACTGGACTGCAGCGAAGCCCCCGAGTGGGAGGTTTGCTCTCCACTCGGTAGGATTTTAAACACTTAGGCGAGTGTAGGAGTGCAGCTAAGCCCCCGAGTGGGAGGTTTGCTCTCCACTCGGCAGGATTTTAAACACTTTGTGGAGTATAAGACTGCAGCTAAGCCCCCGAGTGGGAGGTTTGCTCTCCACTCGGTAGGATTTTCTGAAACTTAGGCGAGTATGGACTGCAGCTAAGCCCCCGAGTGGGAGGTTTGCTCTCCACTCGGTAGAATTTTAAACACTTAGGCGAGTACAGGACTGCAGCTAAGCCCCCGAGTGGGAGGTTTGCTCTCCACTCGGTAGGATTTTAAACACTTAGCCGAGTACTGGACTGCGGCTAAGCCCCCGAGCGGGAGGTTTGCTGTCCACTCGGTAGGATTTTTTGAAACTTAGGCGAGTACTGGACTCCAGCTATGCCCCCGAGTGGGAGCTTTGCTCTCCACTCGGCAGAATTTTAAACACTTAGGCGAGTACAGGGCTGCAGCTAAGCCCCGAGTGGGAGGTTTGCTCTCTACTCGGTAGGATTTTAAACACTTTGTGGAGTATAGGACTGCAGCTAAGCCCCCGAGTGGGAGGTTTGCTCTCCACTCGGTAGGATTTTCTGAAACTTAGGCGAGTATGGACTGCAGCTAAGCCCCCGAGTGGGAGGTTTGCTCTCCACTCGGTAGGATTTTAAACACTTAGGGGAATACATGAGTGCAGCTAAGCCCCCGAGTGGGAGGTGTGCTCTCCACTCGGTAGGATTTTAAACACTTAGGCGAGTACTGGACTGCAGCTAAGCCCCCGAGTGGGAGGTTTGCTCTCCACTCGGTAGGATTTTCTGAAACTTAGGCGAGTACTGGACTGCAGCTAAGCCCCCGAGTGGGAGGTTTGCTCTCCACTCGGTAGGATTTTCTGAAACTTAGGCGAGTACTAGACTGCAGCTAAGCCCCCGAGTGGGAGGTTTGCTCTCCAGTCGGTACGATTTTCTGAAACTTAGGCGAGTACTGGACTGCAGCTAAGCCCCCGAGTGGGAGGTTTGCTCTCCACTCGGTAGGATTTTAAACACTTAAGCGAGTATAGGACTGCAGCTAAGCCCCCGAGTGGGAGGTTTGCTCTCCACTCGGTAGGATTTTCTGAAACTTAGGCGAGTACTGGACTGCAGCGAAGCCCCCAAGTGGGACGTTTGCTCTCCACTCGGTAGGATTTTAAACACTTAGGCGAGTGTAGGAGTGCAGCTAAGCCCCCGAGTGGGAGGTTTGCTCTCCACTCGGTAGGAATTTAAACACTTTGTGGAGTATAAGACTGCAGCTAAGCCCCCGAGTGGGAGGTTTGCTCTCCACTCGGTAGGATTTTCTGAAACTTAGGCGAGTATGGACTGCAGCTAAGCCCCCGAGTGGGAGGTTTGCTCTCCACTCGGTAGAATTTTAAACACTTAGGCGAGTACAGGACTGCAGCTAAGCCCCCGAGGGGGAGGTTTGCTCTCCACTCTGTAGGATTTTAAACACTTAGCCGAGTACTGGACTGCGGCTAAGCCCCCGAGCGGGAGGTTTGCTGTCCACTCGGTAGGATTTTCTGAAACTTAGGCGAGTACTGGACTCCAGCTATGCCCCCGAGTGGGAGCTTTGCTCTCCACTCGGCAGAATTTTAAACACTTAGGCGAGTACAGGGCTGCAGCTAAGCCCCGAGTGGGAGGTTTGGTCTCTACTCGGTAGGATTTTAAACACTTTGTGGAGTATAGGACTGCAGCTAAGCCCCCGAGTGGGAGGTTTGCTCTCCACTCGGTAGGATTTTCTGAAACTTAGGCGAGTATGGACTGCAGCTAAGCCCCCGAGTGGGAGGTTTGCTCTCCACACGGTAGGATTTTAAACACTTAGGGGAATACATGAGTGCAGCTAAGCCCCCGAGTGGGAGGTGTGCTCTCCACTCGGTAGGATTTTAAACACTTAGGCGAGTACTGGACTGCAGCTAAGCCCCCGAGTGGGAGGTTTGCTCTCCACTCGGTAGGATTTTCTGAAACTTAGGCGAGTACTGGACTGCAGCTAAGCCCCCGAGTGGGAGGATTGCTCTCCACTCGGTAGGATTTTCTAAAACTTAGGCGAGTACTGGACTGCAGCTAAGCCCCCGAGTGGGGGGTTTGCTCTTCACTCGGTAGGATTTTCTGAAACTTAGGCGAGTACAGGACTGCAGCTAAGCCCCCGAGTGGGAGGTTTGCTCTCCACTCGGTAGGATATTAAACACTTAGGCGAGTACTGGACTGCGGCTAAGACCCCGAGCGGGAGGTTTGCTGTTCACTCGGTAGGATTTTCTGAAACTTAGGCGAGTACTGGACTCCAGCTAAGCCCCCGAGTGGGAGCTTTAATCTCCACTCGGTAGAATTTTAAACACTTAGGCGAGTACAGGGCTGCAGCTAAGCCCCGAGTGGGAGGTTTGCTCTCTACTCGGTAGGATTTTAAACACTTTGTGGAGTATAGGACTGGAGCTAAGCGCCCGAGTGGGAGGTTTGCTCTCCACTCGGTAGGATTTTCGGAAACTTAGGCGAGTATGGACTGCAGCTAAGCCCCCGAGTGGGAGGTTTGCTCTCCACTCGGTAGGATTTTAAACACTTAGGCGAATACATGAGTGCAGCTAAGCCCCCGAGTGGGAGGTGTGCTCTCCACTCGGTAGGATTTTAAACACTTAGGCGAGTACCGGACTGCAGCTAAGCCCCCGAGTGGGAGGTTTGCTCTCCACTCGGTAGGATTTTCTGAAACTTAGGCGAGTATGGACTGCAGCTAAGACCCCGAGTGGGAGGTTTGCTCTCCACTCGGTAGGATTTTAAACACTTAGCCGAGTACTGGACTGCGGCTAAGCCCCCGAGCGGGAGGTTTGCTGTCCACTCGGTAGGATTTTCTGAAACTTAGGCGAGTACTGGACTCCAGCTAAGCCCCCGAGTGGGAGCTTTGCTCTCCACTCGGTAGAATTTTAAACACTTAGGCGAGTACAGGGCTGCAGCTAAGCCCCGAGTGGGAGGTTTGGTCTCTACTCGGTAGGATTTTAAACACTTTGTGGAGTATAGGACTGCAGCTAAGCCCCCGAGTGGGAGGTTTGCTCTCCACTCGGTAGGATTTTCTGAAACTTAGGCGAGTATGGACTGCAGCTAAGCCCCCGAGTGGGAGGTTTGCTCTCCACTCGGTAGGATTTTAAACACTTAGGGGAATACATGAGTGCAGCTAAGCCCCCGAGTGGGAGGTGTGCTCTCCACTCGGTAGGATTTTAAACACTTAGGCGAGTACTGGACTGCAGCTAAGCCCCCGAGTGGGAGGTTTGCTCTCCACTCGGTAGGATTTTCTGAAACTTAGGCGAGTACTGGACTGCAGCTAAGCCCCCGAGTGGGAGGATTGCTCTGCACTCGGTAGGATTTTCTGAAACTTAGGCGAGTACTGGACTGCAGCTAAGCCCCCGAGTGGGGGGTTTCCTCTTCACTCGGTAGGATTTTCTGAAACTTAGGCGAGTACAGGACTGCAGCTAAGCCCCCGAGTGGGAGGTTTGCTCTCCACTCGGTAGGATTTTCTGAAACTTAGGCGAGTACTAGACTGCAGCTAAGCCCCCGAGTGGGAGGTTTGCTCTCCAGTCGGTACGATTTTCTGAAACTTAGGCGAGTACTAGACTGCAGCTAAGCCCCCGAGTGGGAGGTTTGCTCTCCACTCGGTAGGATTTTAAACAATTAGGCGAGTATAGGACTGCAGCTAAGCCCCCGAGTGGGAGGTTTGGTCTCCACTCGGTAGGATTTTCTGAAACTTAGGCGAGTACTGGACTGCAGCGAAGCGCCCGAGTGGGAGGTTTGCTCTCCACTCGGTAGGATTTTAAACACTTAGGCGAGTGTAGGAGTGCAGCTAAGCCCCCGAGTGGGAGGTTTGGTCTCCACTCGGTAGGATTTTAAACACTTTGTGGAGTATAAGACTGCAGCTAAGCCCCCGAGTGGGAGGTTTGCTCTCCACTCGGTAGGATTTTCTGAAACTTAGGCGAGTATGGACTGCAGCTAAGCCCCCGAGTGGGAGGTTTGCTCTCCACTCGGTAGAATTTTAAACACTTAGGCGAGTACAGGACTGCAGCTAAGCCCCCGAGTGGGAGGTTTGCTCTCCACACGGTAGGATTTTAAACACTTAGCCGAGTACTGGACTGCGGCTAAGCCCCCGAGCGGGAGGTTTGCTGTCCACTCGGTAGGATTTTCTGAAACTTAGGCGAGTACTGGACTCCAGCTAAGCCCCCGAGTGGGAGCTTTGTTCTCCACTCGGTAGAATTTTAAACACTTAGGCGAGTACAGGGCTGCAGCTAAGCCCCGAGTGGGAGGTTTGCTCTCTACTCGGTAGGATTTTAAACACTTTGTGGAGTATAGGACTGCAGCTAAGCCCCCGAGTGGGAGGTTTGCTCTCCACTCGGTAGGATTTTCTGAAACTTAGGCGAGTATGGACTGCAGCTAAGCCCCCGAGTGGGATGTTTGCTCTCCACTCGGTAGGATTTTAAACACTTAGGGGAATACATGAGTGCAGCTAAGCCCCCGAGTGGGAGGTTTGCTCTCCACTCGGTACGATTTTCTGAAACTTAGGCGAGTACTGGACTGCAGCTAAGCCCCCGAGTGGGAGGATTGCTCTCCACTCGGTAGGATTTTCTGAAACTTAGGCGAGTACTGGACTGCAGCTAAGCCCCCGAGTGGGGGGTTTGCTCATCACTCGGTAGGATTTTCTGAAACTTAGGCGAGTACAGGACTGCAGCTAAGCCCCCGAGTGGGAGGTTTGCTCTCCACTCGGTAGGATTTTCTGAAACTGAGGCCAGTACTAGACTGCAGCTAAGCCCCTGAGTGGGAGGTTTGCTCTCCACTCGGTACGATTTTCTGAAACTTAGGCGAGTACTGGACTGCAGCTAAGCCCCCGAGTGGGAGGTTTGCTCTCCACTCGGTAGGATTTTCTGAAACTTAGGCGAGTACCGGACTGCAGCGAAGCCCCCGAGTGGGAGGTTTGCTCTCCACTCGGTAGGATTTTAAACACTTAGGCGAGTGTAGGAGTGCAGCTAAGCCCCCGAGTGGGAGGTTTGCTCTCCACTCGGTAGGATTTTAAACAATTTGTGCAGTATAGGACTGCAGCTAAGCCCCCGAGTGGGAGGTTTGCTCTCCACTCGGTAGGATTTTCGGAAACTTAGGCGAGTATGGACTGCAGCTAAGCCCCCGAGTGGGAGGTTTGCTCTCCACTCGGTAGGATTTTAAACACTTAGGCGAATACATGAGTGCAGCTAAGACCCCGAGCGGGAGGTTTGCTGTTCACTCGGTAGGATTTTCTGAAACTTAGGCGAGTACTGGACTCCAGCTAAGCCCCCGAGTGGGAGCTTTAATCTCCACTCGGTAGAATTTTAAACACTTAGGCGAGTACAGGGCTGCAGCTAAGCCCCGAGTGGGAGGTTTGCTCTCTACTCGGTAGGATTTTAAACACTTTGTGGAGTATAGGACTGGAGCTAAGCGCCCGAGTGGGAGGTTTGCTCTCCACTCGGTAGGATTTTCGGAAACTTAGGCGAGTATGGACTGCAGCTAAGCCCCCGAGTGGGAGGTTTGCTCTCCACTCGGTAGGATTTTAAACACTTAGGCGAATACATGAGTGCAGCTAAGCCCCCGAGTGGGAGGTGTGCTCTCCACTCGGTAGGATTTTAAACACTTAGGCGAGTACCGGACTGCAGCTAAGCCCCCGAGTGGGAGGTTTGCTCTCCACTCGGTAGGATTTTCTGAAACTTAGGCGAGTATGGACTGCAGCTAAGACCCCGAGTGGGAGGTTTGCTCTCCACTCGGTAGGATTTTAAACACTTAGCCGAGTACTGGACTGCGGCTAAGCCCCCGAGCGGGAGGTTTGCTGTCCACTCGGTAGGATTTTCTGAAACTTAGGCGAGTACTGGACTCCAGCTAAGCCCCCGAGTGGGAGCTTTGCTCTCCACTCGGTAGAATTTTAAACACTTAGGCGAGTACAGGGCTGCAGCTAAGCCCCGAGTGGGAGGTTTGGTCTCTACTCGGTAGGATTTTAAACACTTTGTGGAGTATAGGACTGCAGCTAAGCCGCCGAGTGGGAGGTTTGCTCTCCACTCGGTAGGATTTTCTGAAACTTAGGCGAGTATGGACTGCAGCTAAGCCCCCGAGTGGGAGGTTTGCTCTCCACTCGGTAGGATTTTAAACACTTAGGGGAATACATGAGTGCAGCTAAGCCCCCGAGTGGGAGGTGTGCTCTCCACTCGGTAGGATTTTAAACACTTAGGCGAGTACTGGACTGCAGCTAAGCCCCCGAGTGGGAGGTTTGCTCTCCACTCGGTAGGATTTTCTGAAACTTAGGCGAGTACTGGACTGCAGCTAAGCCCCCGAGTGGGAGGATTGCTCTGCACTCGGTAGGATTTTCTGAAACTTAGGCGAGTACTGGACTGCAGCTAAGCCCCCGAGTGGGGGGTTTGCTCTTCACTCGGTAGGATTTTCTGAAACTTAGGCGAGTACAAGACTGCAGCTAAGCCCCCGAGTGGGAGGTTTGCTCTCCACTCGGTAGGATTTTCTGAAACTTAGGCGAGTACTAGACTGCAGCTAAGCCCCCGAGTGGGAGGTTTGCTCTCCAGTCGGTACGATTTTCTGAAACTTAGGCGAGTACTAGACTGCAGCTAAGCCCCCGAGTGGGAGGTTTGCTCTCCACTCGGTAGGATTTTAAACAATTAGGCGAGTATAGGACTGCAGCTAAGCCCCCGAGTGGGAGGTTTGGTCTCCACTCGGTAGGATTTTCTGAAACTTAGGCGAGTACTGGACTGCAGCGAAGCGCCCGAGTGGGAGGTTTGCTCTCCACTCGGTAGGATTTTAAACACTTAGGCGAGTGTAGGAGTGCAGCTAAGCCCCCGAGTGGGAGGTTTGGTCTCCACTCGGTAGGATTTTAAACACTTTGTGGAGTATAAGACTGCAGCTAAGCCCCCGAGTGGGAGGTTTGCTCTCCACTCGGTAGGATTTTCTGAAACTTAGGCGAGTATGGACTGCAGCTAAGCCCCCGAGTGGGAGGTTTGCTCTCCACTCGGTAGAATTTTAAACACTTAGGCGAGTACAGGACTGAAGCTAAGCCCCCGAGTGGGAGGTTTGCTCTCCACTCGGTAGGATTTTAAACACTTAGCCGAGTACTGGACTGCGGCTAAGCCCCCGAGCGGGAGGTTTGCTGTCCACTCGGTAGGATTTTCTGAAACTTAGGCGAGTACTGGACTCCAGCTAAGCCCCCGAGTGGGAGCTTTGTTCTCCACTCGGTAGAATTTTAAACACTTAGGCGAGTACAGGGCTGCAGCTAAGCCCCGAGTGGGAGGTTTGCTCTCTACTCGGTAGGATTTTAAACACTTTGTGGAGTATAGGACTGCAGCTAAGCCCCCGAGTGGGAGGTTTGCTCTCCACTCGGTAGGATTTTCTGAAACTTAGGCGAGTATGGACTGCAGCTAAGCCCCCGAGTGGGATGTTTGCTCTCCACTCGGTAGGATTTTAAACACTTAGGGGAATACATGAGTGCAGCTAAGCCCCCGAGTGGGAGGTTTGCTCTCCACTCGGTACGATTTTCTGAAACTTAGGCGAGTACTGGACTGCAGCTAAGCCCCCGAGTGGGAGGATTGCTCTCCACTCGGTAGGATTTTCTGAAACTTAGGCGAGTACTGGACTGCAGCTAAGCCCCCGAGTGGGGGGTTTGCTCATCACTCGGTAGGATTTTCTGAAACTTAGGCGAGTACAGGACTGCAGCTAAGCCCCCGAGTGGGAGGTTTGCTCTCCACTCGGTAGGATTTTCTGAAACTGAGGCCAGTACTAGACTGCAGCTAAGCCCCTGAGTGGGAGGTTTGCTCTCCACTCGGTACGATTTTCTGAAACTTAGGCGAGTACTGGACTGCAGCTAAGCCCCCGAGTGGGAGGTTTGCTCTCCACTCGGTAGGATTTTCTGAAACTTAGGCGAGTACCGGACTGCAGCGAAGCCCCCGAGTGGGAGGTTTGCTCTCCACTCGGTAGGATTTTAAACACTTAGGCGAGTGTAGGAGTGCAGCTAAGCCCCCGAGTGGGAGGTTTGCTCTCCACTCCGTAGGATTTTAAACAATTTGTGCAGTATAGGACTGCAGCTAAGCCCCCGAGTGGGAGGTTTGCTCTCCACTCGGTAGGATTTTCTGAAACTTAGGCGAGTATGGACTGCAGCTAAGCCCCCGAGTGGGAGGTTTTCTCTCCACTCGGTAGGATTTTAAACACTTAGGCGAGTACAGGACTGCAGCTAAGCCCCCGAGTGGGAGGTTTGCTCTCCACTCGGTAGGATTTTAAACACTTAGCCGAGTACTGGACTGCGGCTAAGCCCCCGAGCGGGAGCTTTGCTGTCCACTCGGTAGGATTTTCTGAAACTTAGGCGAGTACTGGACTCCAGCTAAGCCAACGAGTGGGAGCTTTGCTCTCCACTCGGTAGAATTTTAAACACTTAGGCGAGTACAGGGCTGCAGCTAAGCCCTGAGTGGGAGGTTTGCTCTGTACTCGGTAGGATTTTAAACACTTTGTGGAGTATAGGACTGCAGCTAAGCCCCCGAGTGGGAGGTTTGCTCTCCACTCAGCAGGATTTTCTGAAACTTAGGCGAGTATGGACTGCAGCTAAGCCCCCGAGTGGGAGGTTTGCTCTCCACTCGGTAGGATTTTAAACACTTAGGGGAATACATGAGTGCAGCTAAGCCTCCGAGTGGGAGGTGTGCTCTCCACTCTGTCGGATTTTAAACACTTAGGCGAGTACTGGACTGCAGCTAAGCCCCCGAGTGGGAGGTTTGCTCTCCACTCGGTAGGATTTTCTGAAACTTAGGCGAGTACTGGACTGCAGCGAAGCCCCCGAGTGGGAGGATTGCTCTACACTCGGTAGGATTTTCTGAAACTTAGGCGAGTACTGGACTGCAGCTAAGCCCCCGAGTGGGGGGTTTGCACTTCACTCGGTAGGATTTTCTGAAACTTAGGCGAGTACAGGACTGCAGCTAAGCCCCCGAGTGGGAGGTTTGCTCTCCACTCGGTAGGATTTTCTGAAACTTAGGCGAGTACTGGACTGCAGCTAAGCCCCCAAGTGGGAGGTTTGCTCTCCACTCGGTATGATTTTCTGAAACTTGGGCGAGTACTGGACTGCAGCTAAGCCCCCGAGTGGGAGGTTTGCTCTCCACTCGGTAGGATTTTCTGAAACTTAGGCGAGTACTGGACTGCAGCTAAGCCCCCGAGTGGGAGGTTTGCTCTCCACTCGGTACGATTTTCTAAAACTTGGGCGAGTACTGGACTGCAGCTAAGCCCCCGAGTGGGAGGTTTGCTCTCCACTCGGTAGGATTTTCTGAAACTTAGGCGAGTACCGGACTGCAACGAAGCCCCCGAGTGGGAGGTTTGCTCTCCACTCGGTAGGATTTTAAACACTTAGGCGAGTGTAGGAGTGCAGCTAAGCCCCCGAGTGGGAGGTTTGCTCTCCACTCGGTAGAATTTTAAACACTTTGTGGAGTATAGGACTGCAGCTAAGCCCCCGAGTGGGAGGTTTGCTCTCCACTCGGTAGGATTTTCTGAAACTTAGGCGAGTATGGACTGCAGCTAAGCCCCCGAGTGGGAGGTTTTCTCTCCACTAGGTAGGATTTTAAACACTTAGGCGAGTACAGGACTGCAGCTAAGCCCCCGAGTGGGAGGTTTGCTCTCCACTCGGTAGGATTTTCTGAAACTTAGGCGAGTACAGGACTGCAGCTAAGCCCCCGAGTGGGAGGTTTGCTCTCCACTCGGTAGGATTTTAAACACTTAGCCGAGTACTGGACTGTGGCTAAGCCCCCGAGCGGGAGGTTTGCTGTCAACTCGGTAGGATTTTCTGAAACTTAGGCGAGTACTGGACTCCAGCTAAGCCCCCGAGTGGGAGCTTTGCTCTCCACTCGATAGAATTTTAAACACTTAGGCGAGTACAGGGCTGCAGCTAAGCCCCGAGTTGGAGGTTTGCTCTCTACTCGGTAGGATTTTAAACACTTTGTGGAGTATAGGACTGCAGCTAAGCCCCCGAGTGGGAGGTTTGCTCTCCACTCCGTAGGATTTTCTGAAACTTAGGCGAGTATGGACTGCAGCTAAGCCCCTGAGTGGGAGGATTGCTCTCCACTCGGTAGGATTTTCTGAAACTTAGGCGAGTACTGGACTGCAGCTAAGCCCCCGAGTGGGAGGATTGCTCTTCACTCAGTAGGATTTTCTGAAACTTAGGCGAGTACTGGACTGCAGCTAAGCCCCCGAGTGGGGGGTTTGCTCATCACTCGGTAGGATTTTCTTAAACTTAGGCGAGTACAGGACTGCAGCTAAGCCCCCGAGTGGGAGGTTTGCTCTCCACTCGGTAGGATTTTCTGAAACTTAGGCGAGTACAGGACTGCAGCTAAGCCCCCGAGTGGGAGGTTTGCTCTCCACTCGGTAGGATTTTAAACACTTAGCCGAGTACTGGACTGTGGCTAAGCCCCCGAGCGGGAGGTTTGCTGTCAACTCGGTAGGATTTTCTGAAACTTAGGCGAGTACTGGACTGCAGCTAAGCCCCCGAGTGGGAGGATTGCTCTCCACTCAGTAGGATTTTCTGAAACTTAGGCGAGTACTGGACTGCAGCTAAGCCCCCGAGTGGGGGGTTTGCTCATCACTCGGTAGGATTTTCTGAAACTTAGGCGAGTACAGGACTGCAGCTAAGCCCCCGAGTGGGAGGTTTGCTCTCCACTCGGTAGGATTTTCTGAAACTAAGGCCAGTACTAGACTGCAGCTAAGCCCCCGAGTGGGAGGTTTGCTCTCCACTCGGTATGATTTTCTGAAACTTAGGCGAGTACTGGACTGCAGCTAAGCCCCCGAGTGGGAGGTTTGCTCTCCACTCGGTAGGATTTTCTGAAACTTAGGCGAGTACCGGACTGCAGCGAAGCCCCCGAGTGGGAGGTTTGCTCTCCACTCGGTAGGATTTTAAACACTTAGGCGAGTGTAGGAGTGCAACTAAGCCCCCGAGTGGGAGGTTTGCTCTCCACTCGGTAGGATTTTAAACACTTTGTGGAGTATAGGACTGCAGCTAAGCCCCCGAGTGGGAGGTTTGCTCTCCACTCGGTAGGATTTTCTGAAACTTAGGCGAGTATGGACTGCAGCTAAGCCCCCGAGTGGGAGGTTTGCTCTCCACTCGGTAGGATTTTAAACACTTAGGCGAGTACAGGACTGCAGCTAAGCCCCCGAGTGGGAGGTTTGCTCTCCACTCGGTAGGATTTTAAACACTTAGCCGAGTACTGGACTGCGGCTAAGCCCCCGAGCGGGAGCTTTGCTGTCCACTCGGTAGGATTTTCTGAAACTTAGGCGAGTACTGGACTCCAGCTAAGCCCCCGAGTGGGAGCTTTGCTCTCCACTCGGTAGAATTTTAAACACTTAGGCGAGTACAGGGCTGCATCTAAGCCCCGAGTGGGAGGTTTGCTCTCTACTCGGTAGGATTTTAAACAATTTGTGGAGTATAGGACTGCAGCTAAGCCCCCGAGTGGGAGGTTGGCTCTCCACTCGGTAGGATTTTCTGAAACTTAGGCGAGTATGGACTGCAGCTAAGCCCCCGAGTGGGATGTTTGCTCTCCACTCGGTAGGATTTTATACACTTAGGGGAATACATGAGTGCAGTTAAGCCTCCGAGTGGGAGGTGTGCTCTCCACTCGGTAGGATTTTAAACACTTAGGCGAGTACTGGACTGCAGCTAAGCCCCCGAGTGGGAGGTTTGCTCTCCACTCGGTAGGATTTTCTGAAACTTAGGCGAGTACTGGACTGCAGCTAAGCCCCCGAGTGGGAGGATTGCTCTACACTCGGTAGGATTTTCTGAAACTTAGGCAAGTACTGGACTGCAGCTAAGCCCCCGAGTGGGGGGTTTGCACTTCACTCGGTAGGATTTTCTGAAACTTAGGCGAGTACAGGACTGCAGCTAAGCCCCTGAGTGGGAGGTTTGCTCTCCACTCGGTAGGATTTTCTGAAACTGAGGCGAGTACTAGACTGCAGCTAAGCCCCCGAGTGGGAGGTTTGCTCTCCACTCGGTACGATTTTCTGAAACTTAGGCGAGTACTGGACTGCAGCTAAGCCCCCGAGTGGGAGGTTTGCTCTCCACTCGGTAGGATTTTCTGAAACTTAGGCGAGTACCGGACTGCAACGAAGCCCCCGAGTGGGAGGTTTGCTCTCCAGTCGGTAGGATTCTAAACACTTAGGCGAGTGTAGGAGTGCAGCTAAGCCCCCGAGTGGGAGGTTTGCTCTCCACTCGGTAGGATTTTAAACACTTTGTGGAGTATAGGACTGCAGCTAAGCCCCCGAGTGGGAGGTTTGCTCTCCACCCGGTAGGATTTTCTGAAACTTAGGCGAGTATGGACTGCGGCTAAGCCCCCGAGTGGGAGGTTTGCTCTCCACTCGGTAGGATTTTAAACACTTAGGCGAGTACAGGACTGCAGCTAAGCCCCCGAGTGGGAGGTTTGCTCTCCACTCGGTAGGATTTTCTGAAACTTAGGCGAGTATGGACTGCAGCTAAGCCCCCGAGTGGGAGGTTTGCTCTCCACTCGGTAGGATTTTAAACACTTAGGCGAGTACAGGACTGCAGCTAAGCCCCCGAGTGGGAGGTTTGCTCTCCACTCGGTAGGATTTTAAACACTTAGCCGAGTACTGGACTGCGGCTAAGCCCCCGAGCGGGAGCTTTGCTGTCCACTCGGTAGGATTTTCTGAAACTTAGGCGAGTACTGGACTCCAGCTAAGCCCCCGAGTGGGAGATTTGCTCTCCACTCGGTAGAATTTTAAACACTTAGGCGAGTACAGGGCTGCAGCTAAGCCCCGAGTGGGAGGTTTGCTCTCTACTCGGTAGGATTTTAAACACTTTGTGGAGTATAGGACTGCAGCTAAGCCCCCGAGTGGGAGGTCGGCTCTCCACTCGGTAGGATTTTCTGAAACTTAGGCGAGTATGGACTGCAGCTAAGCCCCCGAGTGGGAGGTTTGCTCTCCACTCGGTAGGATTTTAAACACTTAGGGGAATACATGAGTGCAGCTAAGCCTCCGAGTGGGAGGTGTGCTCTCCACTCGGTAGGATTTTAAACACTTAGGCGAGTACTGGACTGCAGCTAAGCCCCCGAGTGGGAGGTTTGCTCTCCACTCGGTAGGATTTTCTGAAACTTAGGCGAGTACTGGACTGCAGCTAAGCCCCCGAGTGGGAGGATTGCTCTACACTCGGTAGGATTTTCTGAAACTTAGGCGAGTACTGGACTGCAGCTAAGCCCCCGAGTGGGGGGTTTGCACTTCACTCGGTAGGATTTTCTGAAACTTAGGCGAGTACAGGACTGCAGCTAAGCCCCCGAGTGGGAGGTTTGCTCTCCACTCGGTAGGATTTTCTGAATCTGAGGCGAGTACTAGACTGCAGCTAAGCCCCCGAGTGGGAGGTTTGCTCTCCACTCGGTACGATTTTCTGAAACTTAGGCGAGTACTGGACTGCAGCTAAGCCCCCGAGTGGGAGGTTTGCTCTCCACTCGGTAGGATTTTCTGAAACTTAGGCGAGTAGCGGACTGCAACGAAGCCCCCGAGTGGGAGGTTTGCTCTCCAGTCGGTAGGATTCTAAACACTTAGGCGAGTGTAGGAGTGCAGCTAAGCCCCCGAGTGGGAGGTTTGCTCTCCACTCGGTAGGATTTTAAACACTTTGTGGAGTATAGGACTGCAGCTAAGCCCCCGAGTGGGAGGTTTGCTCTCCACTCGGTAGGATTTTCTGAAACTTAGGCGAGTATGGACTGCAGCTAAGCCCCCGAGTGGGAGGTTTGCTCTCCACTCGGTAGGATTTTAAACACTTAGGCGAGTACAGGACTGCAGCTAAGCCCCCGAGCGGGAGGTTTGCTCTCCACTCGGTAGGATTTTCTGAAACTTAGGCGAGTATGGACTGCAGCTAAGCCCCCGAGTGGGAGGTTTGCTCTCCACTCGGTAGGATTTTAAACACTTAGCCGAGTACTGGACTGTGGCTAAGCCCCCGAGCGGGAGGTTTGCTGTCAACTCGGTAGGATTTTCTGAAACTTAGGCGAGTACTGGACTGCGGCTAAGCCCCCGTGCGGGAGCCTTGCTGTCCACTCGGTAGGATTTTCTGAAACTTAGGCGAGTACTGGACTCCAGCTAAGCCCCCGAGTGGGAGCTTTGCTCTCCACTCGGTAGAATTTTAAACACTTAGGCGAGTACAGGGCTGCAGCTAAGCCCCGAGTGGGAGGTTTGCTCTCTACTCGGTAGGATTTTAAACACTTTGTGGAGTATAGGACTGCAGCTAAGCCCCCGAGTGGGAGGTTGGCTCTCCACTCGGTAGGATTTTCTGAAACTTAGGCGAGTATGGACTGCAGCTAAGCCCCCGAGTGGGAGGTTTGCTCTCCACCCGGTAGGATTTTAAACACTTAGGGGAATACATGAGGGCAGCTAAGCCTCCGAGTGGGAGGTGTGCTCTCCACTCGGTAGGATTTTAAACACTTAGGCGAGTACTGGACTGCAGCTAAGCCCCCGAGTGGGAGGTTTGCTCTCCACTCGGTAGGATTTTCTGAAACTTAGGCGAGTACTGGACTGCAGCTAAGCCCCCGAGTGGGAGGATTGCTCTACACTCGGTAGGATTTTCTGAAACTTAGGCGAGTACTGGACTGCAGCTAAGCCCCCGAGTGGGGGGTTTGCACTTCACTCGGTAGGATTTTCTGAAACTTAGGCGAGTACAGGACTGCAGCTAAGCCCCCGAGTGGGAGGTTTGCTCTCCACTCGGTAGGATTTTCTGAAACTGAGGCGAGTACTAGACTGCAGCTAAGCCCCCGAGGGGGAGGTTTGCTCTCCACTCGGTACGATTTTCTGAAACTTAGGCGAGTACTGGACTGCAGCTAAGCCCCCGAGTGGGAGGTTTGCTCTCCACTCGGTAGGATTTTCTGAAACTTAGGCGAGTACCGGACTGCAACGAAGCCCCCGAGTGGGAGGTTTGCTCTCCAGTCGGTAGGATTCTAAACACTTAGGCGAGTGTAGGAGTGCAGCTAAGCCCCCGAGTGGGAGGTTTGCTCTCCACTCGGTAGGATTTTAAACACTTTGTGGAGTATAGGACTGCAGCTAAGCCCCCGAGTGGGAGGTTTGCTCTCCACTCGGTAGGATTTTCTGAAACATAGGCGAGTATGGACTGCAGCTAAGCCCCCGAGTGGGAGGTTTGCTCTCCACTCGGTAGTATTTTAAACACTTAGGTGAGTACAGGACTGCAGCTAAGCCCCCGAGTGGGAGGTTTGCTCTCCACTCGGTAGGATTTTCTTAAACTTAGGCGAGTACAGGACTGCAGCTAAGCCCCCGAGTGGGAGGTTTGCTCTCCACTCGGTAGGATTTTAAACACTTAGCCGAGTACTGGACTGTGGCTAAGCCCCCGAGCGGGAGGTTTGCTGTCAACTCGGTAGGATTTTCTGAAACTTAGGCGAGTACTGGACTCTAGCTAAGCCCCCGAGTGGGAGCTTTGCTCTCCACTCGATAGAATTTTAAACACTTAGGCGAGTACAGGGCTGCAGCTAAGCCCCGAGTTGGAGGTTTGCTCTCTACTCGGTAGGATTTTAAACACTTTGTGGAGTATAGGACTGCAGCTAAGCCCCCGAGTGGGAGGTTTGCTCTCCACTCCGTAGGATTTTCTGAAACTTAGGCGAGTATGGACTGCAGCTAAGCCCCCGAGTGGGAGGTTTGCTCTCCACTCGGTAGGATTTTAAACACTTAGGCGAATACATGAGTGCAGCTAAGCCCCCGAGTGGGAGGTGTGCTCTCCACTCGGGAGGATTTTAAACACTTAGGCGAGTACTGGACTGCAGCTAAGCCCCCGAGTGGGAGGTTTGCTCTCCACTCGGTAGGATTTTCTGAAACTGAGGCGAGTACTAGACTGCAGCTAAGCCCCCGAGTGGGAGGTTTGCTCTCCACTCGGTACGATTTTCTGAAACTTAGGCGAGTACTGGACTGCAGCTAAGCCCCCGAGTGGGAGGTTTGCTCTCCACTCGGTAGGATTTTCTGAAACTTAGGCGAGTACCGGACTGCAACGAAGCCCCCGAGTGGGAGGTTTGCTCTCCAGTCGGTAGGATTCTAAACACTTAGGCGAGTGTAGGAGTGCAGCTAAGCCCCCGAGTGGGAGGTTTGCTCTCCACTCGGTAGGATTTTAAACACTTTGTGGAGTATAGGACTGCAGCTAAGCCCCCGAGTGGGAGGTTTGCTCTCCACTCGGTAGGATTTTCTGAAACTTAGGCGAGTATGGACTGCAGCTAAGCCCCCGAGTGGGAGGTTTGCTCTCCCCTCGGTAGGATTTTAAACACTTAGGCGAGTACAGGACTGCAGCTAAGCCCCCGAGTGGGAGGTTTGCTCTCCACTCGGTAGGATTTTCTGAAACTTAGGCGAGTACAGGACTGCAGCTAAGCCCCCGAGTGGGAGGTTTGCTCTCCACTCGGTAGGATTTTAAACACTTAGCCGAGTACTGGACTGTGTCTAAGCCCCCGAGCGGGAGGTTTGCTGTCAACTCGGTAGGATTTTCTGAAACTTAGGCGAGTACTGGACTCTAGCTAAGCCCCCGAGTGGGAGCTTTGCTCTCCACTCGATAGAATTTTAAACACTTAGGCGAGTACAGGGCTGCAGCTAAGCCCCGAGTTGGAGGTTTGCTCTCTACTCGGTAGGATTTTAAACACTTTGTGGAGTATAGGACTGCAGCTAAGCCCCCGAGTGGGAGGTTTGCTCTCCACTCCGTAGGATTTTCTGAAACTTAGGCGAGTATGGACTGCAGCTAAGCCCCCGAGTGGGAGGTTTGCTCTCCACTCGGTAGGATTTTAAACACTTAGGCGAATACATGAGTGCAGCTAAGCCCCCGAGTGGGAGGTGTGCTCTCCACTCGGGAGGATTTTAAACACTTAGGCGAGTACTGGACTGCAGCTAAGCCCCCGAGTGGGAGGTTTGCTCTCCACTTGGTAGGATTTTCTGAAACTTAGGCGAGTACTGGACTGCAGCTAAGCCCCCGAGTGGGAGGATTGCTCTCCACTCGGTAGGATTTTCTGAAACTTAGGCGAGTACTGGACTACAGCTAAGCCCCCGAGTGGGGGGTTTGATCTTCACTCGGTAGGATTTTCTGAAACTTAGGCGAGTACAGGACTGCAGCTAAGCCCCCGAGTGGGAGGTTTGCTCTCCACTCGGTACGATTTTCTGAAATTTAGGCGAGTACTAGACTGCAGCTAAGCCCCCGAGTGGGAGGTTTTCTCTCCACTCGGTACGATTTTCTGAAACTTAGGCGAGTACTGGACTGCAGCTAAGCCCCCGAGTGGAAGGTTTGCTCTCCACTCGGTAGGATTTTAAACACTTAGGCGAGTATAGGACTGCAGCTAAGCCCCCGAGTGGGAGGTTTGCTCTCCACTCGGTAGGATTTTCTGAAACTTAGGCGAGTACAGGACTGCAGCTAAGCCCCCGAGTGGGAGGTTTGCTCTCCACTCGGTAGGATTTTCTAAAACTGAGGCCAGTACTAGACTGCAGCTAAGCCCCCGAGTGGGAGGTTTGCTCTCCACTCGGTACGATTTTCTGAAACTTAGGCGAGTACTGGACTGCAGCTAAGCCCCCGAGTGGGAGGTTTGCTCTCCACTCGGTAGGATTTTCTGAAACTTAGGCGAGTACCGGACTGCAGCGAAGCCCCCGAGTGGGAGGTTTGCTCTCCACTCGATAGGATTTTAAACACTTAGGCGAGTGTAGGAGTGCAGCTAAGCCTCCGAGTGGGAGGTTTGCTCTCCACTCGGTAGGATTTTAAACACTTTGTGGAGTATAGGACTGCAGCTAAGCCCCCGAGTGGGAGGTTTGCTCTCCACTCGGTAGGATTTTCTGAAACTTAGGCGAGTATGGACTGCAGCTAAGCCCCCGAGTGGGAGGTTTGCTCTCCACTCGGTAGGATTTTAAACACTTAGGGGAATACATGAGTGCAGCTAAGCCTCCGAGTGGGAGGTGTGCTCTCCACTCGGTAGGATTTTAAACACTTAGGCGAGTACTGGACTGCAGCTAAGCCCCCGAGTGTGAGGTTTGCTCTCCACTCGGTAGGATTTTCTGAAACATAGGCGAGTACTGGACTCCAGCTAAGCCCCCGAGTGGGAGGATTGCTCTACACTCGGTAGGATTTTCTGAAACTTAGGCGAGTACTGGACTGCAGCTAAGCCCCCGAGTGGGGGGTTTGCACTTCACTCGGTAGGATTTTCTGAAACTTAGGCGAGTACAGGACTGCAGCTAAGCCCCCGAGTGGGAGGTTTGCTCTCCACTCGGTAGGATTTTCTGAAACTGAGGCGAGTACTAGACTGCAGCTAAGCCCCCGAGTGGGAGGTTTGCTCTCCACTCGGTACGATTTTCTGAAACTTAGGCGAGTACTGGACTGCAGCTAAGCCCCCGAGTGGGAGGATTGCTCTCCACTCGGTAGGATTTTCTGAAACTTAGGCGAGTACTGGACTACAGCTAAGCCCCGGAGTGGGGGGTTTGCTCTTCACTCGGTAGGATTTTCTGAAACTTAGGCGAGTACAGGACTGCAGCTAAGCCCCCGAGTGGGAGGTTTGCTCTCCACTCGGTAGGATTTTCTGAAATTTAGGCGAGTACTAGACTGCAGCTAAGCCCCCGAGTGGGAGGTTTTCTCTCCACTCGGTACGATTTTCTGAAACTTAGGCGAGTACTGGACTGCAGCTAAGCCCCCGAGTGGAAGGTTTGCTCTCCACTCGGTAGGATTTTAAACACTTAGGCGAGTATAGGACTGCAGCTAAGCCCCCGAGTGGGAGGTTTGCTCTCCACTCGGTAGGATTTTCTGAAACTTAGGCGAGTACAGGACTGCAGCTAAGCCCCCGAGTGGGAGGTTTGCTCTCCACTTGGTAGGATTTTCTGAAACTGAGGCCAGTACTAGACTGCAGCTAAGCCCCCGAGTGGGAGGTTTGCTCTCCACTCGGTACGATTTTCTGAAACTTAGGCGAGTACTGGACTGCAGCTAAGCCCCCGAGTGGGAGGTTTGCTCTCCACTCGGTAGGATTTTCTGAAACTTAGGCGAGTACCGGACTGCAGCGAAGCCCCCGAGTGGGAGGTTTGCTCTCCACTCTATAGGATTTTAAACACTTAGGCGAGTGTAGGAGTGCAGCTAAGCCCCCGAGTGGGAGGTTTGCTCTCCACTCGGTAGGATTTTAAACACTTTGTGGAGTATAGGACTGCAGCTAAGCCCCCGAGTGGGAGGTTTGCTCTCCACTCGGTAGGATTTTCTGAAACTTAGGCGAGTATGGACTGCAGCTAAGCCCCCGAGTGGGAGGTTTGCTCTCCACTCGGTAGGATTTTAAACACTTAGGGGAATACATGAGTGCAGCTAAGCCTCCGAGTGGGAGGTGTGCTCTCCACTCGGTAGGATTTTCTGAAACTTAGGCGAGTACTGGACTCCAGCAAAGCCCCCGAGTGGGAGGATTGCTCTACACTCGGTAGGATTTTCTGAAACTTAGGCGAGTACTGGACTGCAGCTAAGCCCCCGAGTGGGGGGTTTGCACTTCACTCGGTAGGATTTTCTGAAACTTAGGCGAGTACAGGACTGCAGCTAAGCCCCCGAGTGGGAGGTTTGCTCTCCACTCGGTAGGATTTTCTGAAACTGAGGCGAGTACTAGACTGCAGCTAAGCCCCCGAGTGGGAGGTTTGCTCTCCACTCGGTACGATTTTCTGAAACTTAGGCGAGTACTGGACTGCAGCTAAGCCCCCGAGTGGGAGGTTTGCTCTCCACTCGGTAGGATTTTCTGAAACTTAGGCGAGTACCGGACTGCAACGAAGCCCCCGAGCGGGAGGTTTGCTCTCAAGTCGGTAGGATTCTAAACACTTAGGCGAGTGTAGGAGTGCAGCTAAGCCGCCGAGTGGGGGGTTTGCTCTCCACTCGGTAGGATTTTAAACACTTTGTGGAGTATAGGACTGCAGCTAAGCCCCCGAGTGGGAGGTTTGCTCTCCACTTGGTAGGATTTTCTAAAACTTAGGCGAGTACTGGACTGCAGCTAAGCCCCCGAGTGGGAGGATTGCTCTCCACTCGGTAGGATTTTCTGAAACTTAGGCGAGTACTGGACTACAGCTAAGCCCCCGAGTGGGGGGTTTGCTCTTCACTCGGTAGGATTTTCTGAAACTTAGGCGAGTACAGGACTGCAGCTAAGCCCCCGAGTGGGAGGTTTGCTCTCCACTCGGTAGGATTTTCTGAAACTTAGGCGAGTACTAGACTGCAGCTAAGCCCCCGAGTGGTAGGTTTTCTCTCCACTCGGTACGATTTTCTGAAACTTAGGCGAGTACTGGACTGCAGCTAAGCCCCCGAGTGGAAGGTTTGCTCTCCACTCGGTAGGATTTTAAACACTTAGGCGAGTATAGGACTGCAGCTAAGCCCCCGAGTGGGAGGTTTGCTCTCCACTCGGTAGGATTTTCTGAAACTTAGGCGAGTACAGGACTGCAGCTAAGCCCCCGAGTGGGAGGTTTGCTCTCCACTCGGTAGGATTTTCTGAAACTGAGGCCAGTACTAGACTGCAGCTAAGCCCCCGAGTGGGAGGTTTGCTCTCCACTCGGTACGATTTTCTGAAAATTAGGCGAGTACTGGACTGCAGCTAAGCCCCCGAGTGGGAGGTTTGCTCTCCACTTGGTAGGATTTTCTAAAACTTAGGCGAGTACTGGACTGCAGCTAAGCCCCCGAGTGGGAGGATTGCTCTCCACTCGGTAGGATTTTCTGAAACTTAGGCGAGTACTGGACTACAGCTAAGCCCCCGAGTGGGGGTTTGCTCTTCACTCGGTAGGATTTTCTGAAACTTAGGCGAGTACAGGACTGCAGCTAAGCCCCCGAGTGGGAGGTTTGCTCTCCACTCGGTAGGATTTTCTGAAACTTAGGCGAGTACTAGACTGCAGCTAAGCCCCCGAGTGGGAGGTTTTCTCTCCACTCGGTACGATTTTCTGAAACTTAGGCGAGTACTGGACTGCAGCTAAGCCCCCGAGTGGAAGGTTTGCTCTCCACTCGGTAGGATTTTAAACACTTAGGCGAGTATAGGACTGCAGCTAAGCCCCCGAGTGGGAGGTTTGCTCTCCACTCGGTAGGATTTTCTGAAACTTAGGCGAGTACAGGACTGCAGCTAAGCCCCCGAGTGGGAGGTTTGCTCTCCACTCGGTAGGATTTTCTGAAACTAAGGCCAGTACTAGACTGCAGCTAAGCCCCCGAGTGGGAGGTTTGCTCTCCACTCGGTACGATTTTCTGAAACTTAGGCGAGTACTGGACTGCAGCTAAGCCCCCGAGTGGGAGGTTTGCTCTCCACTCGGTAGGATTTTCTGAAACTTAGGCGAGTACCGGACTGCAGCGAAGCCCCCGAGTGGGAGGTTTGCTCTCCACTCGATAGGATTTTAAACACTTAGGCGAGTGTAGGAGTGCAGCTAAGCCCCCGAGTGGGAGGTTTGCTCTCCACTCGGTAGGATTTTAACACTTTGTGGAGTATAGGACTGCAGCTAAGCCCCCGAGTGGGAGGTTTGCTCTCCACTCGGTAGGATTTTCTGAAACTTAGGCGAGTATGGACTGCAGCTAAGCCCCCGAGTGGGAGGTTTGCTCTCCAGTCGGTAGGATTTTAAACACTTAGGGGAATACATGAGTGCAGCTAAGCCTCCGAGTGGGAGGTGTGCTCTCCACTCGGTAGGATTTTAAACACTTAGGCGAGTACTGGACTGCAGCTAAGCCCCCGAGTGGGAGGTTTGCTCTCCACTCGGTAGGATTTTCTGAAACTTAGGCGAGTACTGGACTCCAGCTAAGCCCCCGAGTGGGAGGATTGCTCTACACTCGGTAGGATTTTCTGAAACTTAGGCGAGTACTGGACTGCAGCTAAGCCCCCGAGTGGGGGGTTTGCACTTCACTCGGTAGGATTTTCTGAAACTTAGGCGAGTACAGGACTGCAGCTAAGCCCCCGAGTGGGAGGTTTGCTCTCCACTCGGTAGGATTTTCTGAAACTGAGGCGAGTACTAGACTGCAGCTAAGCCCCCGAGTGGGAGGTTTGCTCTCCACTCGGTACGATTTTCTGAAACTTGGGCGAGTACTGGACTGCAGCTAAGCCCCCGAGTGGGAGGTTTGCTCTCCACTCGGTAGGATTTTCTGAAACTTAGGCGAGTACCGGACTGCAACGAAGCCCCCGAGTGGGAGGTTTGCTCTCAAGTCGGTAGGATTCTAAACACTTAGGCGAGTGTTGGAGTGCAGCTAAGCCCCCGAGTGGGAGGTTTGCTCTCCACTCGGTAGGATTTTAAACACTTTGTGGAGTATAGGACTGCAGCTAAGCCCCCGAGTGGGAGGTTTGCTCTCCACTTAGTAGGATTTTCTGAAACTTAGGCGAGTACTGGACTGCAGCTAAGCCCCCGAGTGGGAGGATTGCTCTCCACTCGGTAGGATTTTCTGAAACTTAGGCGAGTACCGGACTGCAGCGAAGCCCCCGAGTGGGAGGTTTGCTCTCCACTCGGTAGGATTTTCTGAAACTTAGGCGAGTACTGGACTACAGCTAAGCCCCCGAGTGGGGGGTTTGCTCTTCACTCGGTAGGATTTTCTGAAACTTAGGCGAGTACAGGACTGCAGCTAAGCCCCCGAGTGGGAGGTTTGCTCTCCACTCGGTAGGATTTTCTGAAACTTAGGCGAGTACTAGACTGCAGCTAAGCCCCCGAGTGGGAGGTTTTCTCTCCACTCGGTACGATTTTCTGAAACTTAGGCGAGTACTGGACTGCAGCTAAGCCCCCGAGTGGAAGGTTTGCTCTCCACTCGGTAGGATTTTAAACACTTAGGCGAGTATAGGACTGCAGCTAAGCCCCCGAGTGGGAGGCTTGCTCTCCACTTGGTAGGATTTTCTGAAACTTAGGCGAGTACTGGACTGCAGCTATGCCCCCAAGTGGGAGGATTGCTCTCCACTCGGTAGGATTTTCTGAAACTTAGGCGAGTACTGGACTACAACTAAGCCCCCGAGTGGGGGGTTTGCTCTTCACTCGGTAGGATTTTCTGAAACTTAGGCGAGTACAGGACTGCAGCTAAGCCCCCGAGTGGGAGGTTTGCTCTCCACTCGATAGGATTTTAAACACTTAGGCGAGTGTAGGAGTGCAGCTAAGCCCCCGAGTGGGAGGTTTGCTCTCCACTCGGTAGGATTTTAACACTTTGTGGAGTATAGGACTGCAGCTAAGCCCCCGAGTGGGAGGTTTGCTCTCCACTCGGTAGGATTTTCTGAAACTTAGGCGAGTATGGACTGCAGCTAAGCCCCCGAGTGGGAGGTTTGCTCTCCAGTCGGTAGGATTTTAAACACTTAGGGGAATACATGAGTGCAGCTAAGCCTCCGAGTGGGAGGTGTGCTCTCCACTCGGTAGGATTTTAAACACTTAGGCGAGTACTGGACTGCAGCTAAGCCCCCGAGTGGGAGGTTTGCTCTCCACTCGGTAGGATTTTCTGAAACTTAGGCGAGTACTGGACTCCAGCTAAGCCCCCGAGTGGGAGGATTGCTCTACACTCGGTAGGATTTTCTGAAACTTAGGCGAGTACTGGACTGCAGCTAAGCCCCCGAGTGGGGGGTTTGCACTTCACTCGGTAGGATTTTCTGAAACTTAGGCGAGTACAGGACTGCAGCTAAGCCCCCGAGTGGGAGGTTTGCTCTCCACTCGGTAGGATTTTCTGAAACTGAGGCGAGTACTAGACTGCAGCTAAGCCCCCGAGTGGGAGGTTTGCTCTCCACTCGGTACGATTTTCTGAAACTTGGGCGAGTACTGGACTGCAGCTAAGCCCCCGAGTGGGAGGTTTGCTCTCCACTCGGTAGGATTTTCTGAAACTTAGGCGAGTACCGGACTGCAACGAAGCCCCCGAGTGGGAGGTTTGCTCTCAAGTCGGTAGGATTCTAAACACTTAGGCGAGTGTAGGAGTGCAGCTAAGCCCCCGAGTGGGAGGTTTGCTCTCCACTCGGTAGGATTTTAAACACTTTGTGGAGTATAGGACTGCAGCTAAGCCCCCGAGTGGGAGGTTTGCTCTCCACTTAGTAGGATTTTCTGAAACTTAGGCGAGTACTGGACTGCAGCTAAGCCCCCGAGTGGGAGGATTGCTCTCCACTCGGTAGGATTTTCTGAAACTTAGGCGAGTACCGGACTGCAGCGAAGCCCCCGAGTGGGAGGTTTGCTCTCCACTCGGTAGGATTTTCTGAAACTTAGGCGAGTACTGGACTACAGCTAAGCCCCCGAGTGGGGGGTTTGCTCTTCACTCGGTAGGATTTTCTGAAACTTAGGCGAGTACAGGACTGCAGCTAAGCCCCCGAGTGGGAGGTTTGCTCTCCACTCGGTAGGATTTTCTGAAACTTAGGCGAGTACTAGACTGCAGCTAAGCCCCCGAGTGGGAGGTTTTCTCTCCACTCGGTACGATTTTCTGAAACTTAGGCGAGTACTGGACTGCAGCTAAGCCCCCGAGTGGAAGGTTTGCTCTCCACTCGGTAGGATTTTAAACACTTAGGCGAGTATAGGACTGCAGCTAAGCCCCCGAGTGGGAGGTTTGCTCTCCACTTGGTAGGATTTTCTGAAACTTAGGCGAGTACTGGACTGCAGCTATGCCCCCAAGTGGGAGGATTGCTCTCCACTCGGTAGGATTTTCTGAAACTTAGGCGAGTACTGGACTACAACTAAGCCCCCGAGTGGGGGGTTTGCTCTTCACTCGGTAGGATTTTCTGAAACTTAGGCGAGTACAGGACTGCAGCTAAGCCCCCGAGTGGGAGGTTTGCTCTCCACTCGGTAGGATTTTCTGAAACTTAGGCGAGTACTAGACTGCAGCTAAGCCCCCGAGTGGGAGGTTTTCTCTCCACTCGGTACGATTTTCTGAAACTTAGGCGAGTACTGGACTGCAGCTAAGCCCCCAAGTGGAAGGTTTGCTCTCCACTCGGTAGGATTTTAAACACTTAGGCGAGTATAGGACTGCAGCTAAGCCCCTGAGTGGGAGGTTTGCTCTCCACTCGGTAGGATTTTCTGAAACTTAGGCGAGTACCGGACTGCAGCGAAGCCCCCGAGTGGGAGGTTTGCTCTCCACTCGATAGGATTTTAAACACTTAGGCGAGTGTAGGAGTGCAGCTAAGCCCCCGAGTGGGAGGTTTGCTCTCCACTCGGTAGGATTTTAACACTTTGTGGAGTATAGGACTGCAGCTAAGCCCCCGAGTGGGAGGTTTGCTCTCCACTCGGTAGGATTTTCTGAAACTTAGGCGAGTATGGACTGCAGCTAAGCCCCCGAGTGGGAGGTTTGCTCTCCAGTCGGTAGGATTTTAAACACTTAGGGGAATACATGAGTGCAGCTAAGCCTCCGAGTGGGAGGTGTGCTCTCCACTCGGTAGGATTTTAAACACTTAGGCGAGTACTGGACTGCAGCTAAGCCCCCGAGTGGGAGGTTTGCTCTCCACTCGGTAGGATTTTCTGAAACTTAGGCGAGTACTGGACTCCAGCTAAGCCCCCGAGTGGGAGGATTGCTCTACACTCGGTAGGATTTTCTGAAACTTAGGCGAGTACTGGACTGCAGCTAAGCCCCCGAGTGGGGGGTTTGCACTTCACTCGGTAGGATTTTCTGAAACTTAGGCGAGTACAGGACTGCAGCTAAGCCCCCGAGTGGGAGGTTTGCTCTCCACTCGGTAGGATTTTCTGAAACTGAGGCGAGTACTAGACTGCAGCTAAGCCCCCGAGTGGGAGGTTTGCTCTCCACTCGGTACGATTTTCTAAAACTTAGGCGAGTACTGGACTGCAGCTAAGCCCCCGAGTGGGAGGTTTGCTCTCCACTCGGTAGGATTTTCTGAAACTTAGGCGAGTACCGGACTGCAACGAAGCCCCCGAGTGGGAGGTTTGCTCTCAAGTCGGTAGGATTCTAAACACTTAGGCGAGTGTAGGAGTGCAGCTAAGCCCCCGAGTGGGAGGTTTGCTCTCCACTCGGTAGGATTTTAAACACTTTGTGGAGTATAGGACTGCAGCTAAGCCCCCGAGTGGGAGGTTTGCTCTCCACTTAGTAGGATTTTCTGAAACTTAGGCGAGTACCGGACTGCAGCGAAGCCCCCGAGTGGGAGGTTTGCTCTCCACTCGATAGGATTTTAAACACTTAGGCGAGTGTAGGAGTGCAGCTAAGCCCCCGAGTGGGAGGTTTGCTCTCCACTCGGTAGGATTTTAACACTTTGTGGAGTATAGGACTGCAGCTAAGCCCCCGAGTGGGAGGTTTGCTCTCCACTCGGTAGGATTTTCTGAAACTTAGGCGAGTATGGACTGCAGCTAAGCCCCCGAGTGGGAGGTTTGCTCTCCAGTCGGTAGGATTTTAAACACTTAGGGGAATACATGAGTGCAGCTAAGCCTCCGAGTGGGAGGTGTGCTCTCCACTCGGTAGGATTTTAAACACTTAGGCGAGTACTGGACTTCAGCTAAGCCCCCGAGTGGGAGGTTTGCTCTCCACTCGGTAGGATTTTCTGAAACTTAGGCGAGTACTGGACTCCAGCTAAGCCCCCGAGTGGGAGGATTGCTCTACACTCGGTAGGATTTTCTGAAACTTAGGCGAGTACTGGACTGCAGCTAAGCCCCCGAGTGGGGGGTTTGCACTTCACTCGGTAGGATTTTCTGAAACTTAGGCGAGTACAGGACTGCAGCTAAGCCCCCGAGTGGGAGGTTTGCTCTCCACTCGGTAGGATTTTCTGAAACTGAGGCGAGTACTAGACTGCAGCTAAGCCCCCGAGTGGGAGGTTTGCTCTCCACTCGGTACGATTTTCTGAAACTTAGGCGAGTACTGGACTGCAGCTAAGCCCCCGAGTGGGAGGTTTGCTCTCCACTCGGTAGGATTTTCTGAAACTTAGGCGAGTACCGGACTGCAACGAAGCCCCCGAGTGGGAGGTTTGCTCTCAAGTCGGTAGGATTCTAAACACTTAGGCGAGTGTAGGAGTGCAGCTAAGCCCCCGAGTGGGAGGTTTGCTCTCCACTCGGTAGGATTTTAAACACTTTGTGGAGTATAGGACTGCAGCTAAGCCCCCGAGTGGGAGGTTTGCTCTCCACTTAGTAGGATTTTCTGAAACTTAGGCGAGTACTGGACTGCAGCTAAGCCCCCGAGTGGGAGGATTGCTCTCCACTCGGTAGGATTTTCTGAAACTTAGGCGAGTACCGGACTGCAGCGAAGCCCCCGAGTGGGAGGTTTGCTCTCCACTCGGTAGGATTTTCTGAAACTTAGGCGAGTACTGGACTACAGCTAAGCCCCCGAGTGGGGGGTTTGCTCTTCACTCGGTAGGATTTTCTGAAACTTAGGCGAGTACAGGACTGCAGCTAAGCCCCCGAGTGGGAGGTTTGCTCTCCACTCGGTAGGATTTTCTGAAACTTAGGCGAGTACTAGACTGCAGCTAAGCCCCCGAGTGGGAGGTTTTCTCTCCACTCGGTACGATTTTCTGAAACTTAGGCGAGTACTGGACTGCAGCTAAGCCCCCGAGTGGAAGGTTTGCTCTCCACTCGGTAGGATTTTAAACACTTAGGCGAGTATAGGACTGCAGCTAAGCCCCCGAGTGGGAGGTTTGCTCTCCACTTGGTAGGATTTTCTGAAACTTAGGCGAGTACTGGACTGCAGCTATGCCCCCAAGTGGGAGGATTGCTCTCCACTCGGTAGGATTTTCTGAAACTTAGGCGAGTACTGGACTACAACTAAGCCCCCGAGTGGGGGGTTTGCTCTTCACTCGGTAGGATTTTCTGAAACTTAGGCGAGTACAGGACTGCAGCTAAGCCCCCGAGTGGGAGGTTTGCTCTCCACTCGGTAGGATTTTCTGAAACTTAGGCGAGTACTAGACTGCAGCTAAGCCCCCGAGTGGGAGGTTTTCTCTCCACTCGGTACGATTTTCTGAAACTTAGGCGAGTACTGGACTGCAGCTAAGCCCCCAAGTGGAAGGTTTGCTCTCCACTCGGTAGGATTTTAAACACTTAGGCGAGTATAGGACTGCAGCTAAGCCCCTGAGTGGGAGGTTTGCTCTCCACTCGGTAGGATTTTCTGAAACTTAGGCGAGTACCGGACTGCAGCGAAGCCCCCGAGTGGGAGGTTTGCTCTCCACTCGATAGGATTTTAAACACTTAGGCGAGTGTAGGAGTGCAGCTAAGCCCCCGAGTGGGAGGTTTGCTCTCCACTCGGTAGGATTTTAACACTTTGTGGAGTATAGGACTGCAGCTAAGCCCCCGAGTGGGAGGTTTGCTCTCCACTCGGTAGGATTTTCTGAAACTTAGGCGAGTATGGACTGCAGCTAAGCCCCCGAGTGGGAGGTTTGCTCTCCAGTCGGTAGGATTTTAAACACTTAGGGGAATACATGAGTGCAGCTAAGCCTCCGAGTGGGAGGTGTGCTCTCCACTCGGTAGGATTTTAAACACTTAGGCGAGTACTGGACTGCAGCTAAGCCCCCGAGTGGGAGGTTTGCTCTCCACTCGGTAGGATTTTCTGAAACTTAGGCGAGTACTGGACTCCAGCTAAGCCCCCGAGTGGGAGGATTGCTCTACACTCGGTAGGATTTTCTGAAACTTAGGCGAGTACTGGACTGCAGCTAAGCCCCCGAGTGGGGGGTTTGCACTTCACTCGGTAGGATTTTCTGAAACTTAGGCGAGTACAGGACTGCAGCTAAGCCCCCGAGTGGGAGGTTTGCTCTCCACTCGGTAGGATTTTCTGAAACTGAGGCGAGTACTAGACTGCAGCTAAGCCCCCGAGTGGGAGGTTTGCTCTCCACTCGGTACGATTTTCTAAAACTTAGGCGAGTACTGGACTGCAGCTAAGCCCCCGAGTGGGAGGTTTGCTCTCCACTCGGTAGGATTTTCTGAAACTTAGGCGAGTACCGGACTGCAACGAAGCCCCCGAGTGGGAGGTTTGCTCTCAAGTCGGTAGGATTCTAAACACTTAGGCGAGTGTAGGAGTGCAGCTAAGCCCCCGAGTGGGAGGTTTGCTCTCCACTCGGTAGGATTTTAAACACTTTGTGGAGTATAGGACTGCAGCTAAGCCCCCGAGTGGGAGGTTTGCTCTCCACTTAGTAGGATTTTCTGAAACTTAGGCGAGTACCGGACTGCAGCGAAGCCCCCGAGTGGGAGGTTTGCTCTCCACTCGATAGGATTTTAAACACTTAGGCGAGTGTAGGAGTGCAGCTAAGCCCCCGAGTGGGAGGTTTGCTCTCCACTCGGTAGGATTTTAACACTTTGTGGAGTATAGGACTGCAGCTAAGCCCCCGAGTGGGAGGTTTGCTCTCCACTCGGTAGGATTTTCTGAAACTTAGGCGAGTATGGACTGCAGCTAAGCCCCCGAGTGGGAGGTTTGCTCTCCAGTCGGTAGGATTTTAAACACTTAGGGGAATACATGAGTGCAGCTAAGCCTCCGAGTGGGAGGTGTGCTCTCCACTCGGTAGGATTTTAAACACTTAGGCGAGTACTGGACTTCAGCTAAGCCCCCGAGTGGGAGGTTTGCTCTCCACTCGGTAGGATTTTCTGAAACTTAGGCGAGTACTGGACTCCAGCTAAGCCCCCGAGTGGGAGGATTGCTCTACACTCGGTAGGATTTTCTGAAACTTAGGCGAGTACTGGACTGCAGCTAAGCCCCCGAGTGGGGGGTTTGCACTTCACTCGGTAGGATTTTCTGAAACTTAGGCGAGTACAGGACTGCAGCTAAGCCCCCGAGTGGGAGGTTTGCTCTCCACTCGGTAGGATTTTCTGAAACTGAGGCGAGTACTAGACTGCAGCTAAGCCCCCGAGTGGGAGGTTTGCTCTCCACTCGGTACGATTTTCTGAAACTTAGGCGAGTACTGGACTGCAGCTAAGCCCCCGAGTGGGAGGTTTGCTCTCCACTCGGTAGGATTTTCTGAAACTTAGGCGAGTACCGGACTGCAACGAAGCCCCCGAGTGGGAGGTTTGCTCTCAAGTCGGTAGGATTCTAAACACTTAGGCGAGTGTAGGAGTGCAGCTAAGCCCCCGAGTGGGAGGTTTGCTCTCCACTCGGTAGGATTTTAAACACTTTGTGGAGTATAGGACTGCAGCTAAGCCCCCGAGTGGGAGGTTTGCTCTCCACTTAGTAGGATTTTCTGAAACTTAGGCGAGTACTGGACTGCAGCTAAGCCCCCGAGTGGGAGGATTGCTCTCCACTCGGTAGGATTTTCTGAAACTTAGGCGAGTACCGGACTGCAGCGAAGCCCCCGAGTGGGAGGTTTGCTCTCCACTCGGTAGGATTTTCTGAAACTTAGGCGAGTACTGGACTACAGCTAAGCCCCCGAGTGGGGGGTTTGCTCTTCACTCGGTAGGATTTTCTGAAACTTAGGCGAGTACAGGACTGCAGCTAAGCCCCCGAGTGGGAGGTTTGCTCTCCACTCGGTAGGATTTTCTGAAACTTAGGCGAGTACTAGACTGCAGCTAAGCCCCCGAGTGGGAGGTTTTCTCTCCACTCGGTACGATTTTCTGAAACTTAGGCGAGTACTGGACTGCAGCTAAGCCCCCGAGTGGAAGGTTTGCTCTCCACTCGGTAGGATTTTAAACACTTAGGCGAGTATAGGACTGCAGCTAAGCCCCCGAGTGGGAGGTTTGCTCTCCACTTGGTAGGATTTTCTGAAACTTAGGCGAGTACTGGACTGCAGCTATGCCCCCAAGTGGGAGGATTGCTCTCCACTCGGTAGGATTTTCTGAAACTTAGGCGAGTACTGGACTACAGCTAAGCCCCCGAGTGGGGGGTTTGCTCTTCACTCGGTAGGATTTTCTGAAACTTAGGCGAGTACAGGACTGCAGCTAAGCCCCCGAGTGGGAGGTTTGCTCTCCACTCGGTAGGATTTTCTGAAACTTAGGCGAGTACTAGACTGCAGCTAAGCCCCCGAGTGGGAGGTTTTCTCTCCACTCGGTACGATTTTCTGAAACTTAGGCGAGTACTGGACTGCAGCTAAGCCCCCGAGTGGAAGGTTTGCTCTCCACTCGGTAGGATTTTAAACACTTAGGCGAGTATAGGACTGCAGCTAAGCCCCCGAGTGGGAGGTTTGCTCTCCACTCGGTAGGATTTTCTGAAACTTAGGCGAGTACAGGACTGCAGCTAAGCCCCCGAGTGGGAGGTTTGCTCTCCACTCGGTAGGATTTTCTGAAACTGAGGCCAGTACTAGACTGCAGCTAAGCCCCCGAGTGGGAGGTTTGCTCTCCACTCGGTACGATTTTCTGAAACTTAGGCGAGTACTGGACTGCAGCTAAGCCCCCAAGTGGGAGGTTTGCTCTCCACTTGGTAGGATTTTCTGAAACTTAGGCGAGTACTGGACTGCAGCTAAGCCCCCGAGTGGGAGGATTGCTCTCCACTCGGTAGGATTTTCTGAAACTTAGGCGAGTACTGGACTACAGCTAAGCCCCCGAGTGGGGGGTTTGCTCTTCACTCGGTAGGATTTTCTGAAACTTAGGCGAGTACAGGACTGCAGCTAAGCCCCCGAGTGGGAGGTTTGCTCTCCACTCGGTAGGATATTCTGAAACTTAGGCGAGTACTAGACTGCAGCTAAGCCCCCGAGTGGGAGGTTTTCTCTCCACTCGGTACGATTTTCTGAAACTTAGGCGAGTACTGGACTGCAGCTAAGCCCCCGAGTGGAAGGTTTGCTCTCCACTCGGTAGGATTTTAAACACTTAGGCGAGTATAGGACTGCAGCTAAGCCCCCGAGTGGGAGGTTTGCTCTCCACTCGGTAGGATTTTCTGAAACTTAGGCGAGTACAGGACTGCAGCTAAGCCCCCGAGTGGGAGGTTTGCTCTCCACTCGGTAGGATTTTCTGAAACTGAGGCCAGTACTAGACTGCAGCTAAGCCCCCGAGTGGGAGGTTTGCTCTCCACTCGGTATGATTTTCTGAAACTTAGGCGAGTACGGGACTGCAGCTAAGCCCCCGAGTGGGAGGTTTGCTCTCCACTCGGTAGGATTTTCTGAAACTTAGGCGAGTACCGGACTGCAGCGAAGCCCCCGAGTGGGAGGTTTGCTCTCCACTCGATAGGATTTTAAACACTTAGGCGAGTGTAGGAGTGCAGCTAAGCCCCCGAGTGGGAGGTTTGCTCTCCACTCGGTAGGATTTTAACACTTTGTGGAGTATAGGACTGCAGCTAAGCCCCCGAGTGGGAGGTTTGCTCTCCACTCGGTAGGATTTTCTGAAACTTAGGCGAGTATGGACTCCAGCTAAGCCCCTGAGTGGGAGGTTTGCTCTCCAGTCGGTAGGATTTTAAACACTTAGGGGAATACATGAGTGCAGCTAAGCCTCCGAGTGGGAGGTGTGCTCTCCACTCGGTAGGATTTTAAACACTTAGGCGAGTACTGGACTGCAGCTAAGCCCCCGAGTGGGAGGTTTGCTCTCCACTCGGTAGGATTTTCTGAAACTTAGGCGAGTACTGGACTCCAGCTAAGTCCCCGAGTGGGAGGATTGCTCTACACTCGGTAGGATTTTCTGAAACTTAGGCGAGTACTGGACTGCAGCTAAGCCCCCGAGTGGGGGGTTTGCACTTCACTCGGTAGGATTTTCTGAAACTTAGGCGAGTACAGGACTGCAGCTAAGCCCCCGAGTGGGAGGTTTGCTCTCCACTCGGTAGGATTTTCTGAAACTGAGGCGAGTACTAGACTGCAGCTAAGCCCCCGAGTGGGAGGTTTGTTCTCCAATCGGTACGATTTTCTGAAACTTAGGCGAGTACTGGACTGCAGCTAAGCCCCCGAGTGGGAGGTTTGCTCTCCACTCGGTAGGATTTTCTGAAACTTAGGCGAGTACCGGACTGCAACGAAGCCCCCGAGTGGGAGGTTTGCTCTCAAGTCGGTAGGATTCTAAACACTTAGGCGAGTGTAGGAGTGCAGCTAAGCCCCCGAGTGGGAGGTTTGCTCTCCACTCGGTAGGATTTTAAACACTTTGTGGAGTATAGGACTGCAGCTAAGCCCCCGAGTGGGAGGTTTGCTCTCCACTTAGTAGGATTTTCTGAAACTTAGGCGAGTACTGGACTGCAGCTAAGCCCCCGAGTGGGAGGATTGCTCTCCACTCGGTAGGATTTTCTGAAACTTAGGCGAGTACTGGACTACAGCTAAGCCCCCGAGTGGGGGGTTTGCTCTTCACTCGATAGGATTTTCTGAAACTTAGGCGAGTACAGGACTGCAGCTAAGCCCCCGAGTGGGAGGTTTTCTCTCCACTCGGTACGATTTTCTGAAACTTAGGCGAGTACTGGACTGCAGCTAAGCCCCCGAGTGGAAGGTTTGCTCTCCACTCGGTAGGATTTTAAACACTTAGGCGAGTATAGGACTGCAGCTAAGCCCCCGAGTGGGAGGTTTGCTCTCCACTCGGTAGGATTTTCTGAAACTTAGGCGAGTACAGGACTGCAGCTAAGCCCCCGAGTGGGAGGTTTGCTCTCCACTCGGTAGGATTTTCTGAAACTGAGGCCAGTACTAGACTGCAGCTAAGCCCCCGAGTGGGAGGTTTGCTCTCCACTCGGTACGATTTTCTGAAACTTAGGCGAGTACTGGACTGCAGCTAAGCCCCCGAGTGGGAGGTTTGCTCTCCACTCGGTAGGATTTTCTGAAACTTAGGCGAGTACCGGACTGCAGCGAAGCCCCCGAGTGGGAGGTTTGCTCTCCACTCGATAGGATTTTAAACACTTAGGCGAGTGTAGGAGTGCAGCTAAGCCCCCGAGTGGGAGGTTTGCTCTCCACTCGGTAGGATTTTAAACACTTTGTGGAGTATAGGACTGCAGCTAAGCCCCCGAGTGGGAGGTTTGCTCTCCACTCGGTAGGATTTTCTGAAACTTAGGCGAGTATGGACTGCAGCTAAGCCCCCGAGTGGGAGGTTTGCTCTCCACTCGGTAGGATTTTAAACACTTAGGCGAGTACAGGACTGCAGCTAAGCCCCCGAGTGGGAGGTTTGCTCTCCACTCGGTAGGATTTTAAACACTTAGCCGAGTACTGGACTGCGGCTAAGCCCCCGAGCGGGAGCTTTGCTGTCCACTCGGTAGGATTTTCTGAAACTTAGGCGAGTACTGGACTCCAGCTAAGCCCCCGTGTGGGAGCTTTGCTCTCCACTCGGTAGAATTTTAAACACTTAGGCGAGTACAGGGCTGCAGCTAAGCCCCGAGTGGGAGGTTTGCTCTCAAATCGGTAGGATTTTAAACACTTTGTGGAGTATAGGACTGCAGCTAAGCCCCCGAGTGGGAGGTTTGCTCTCCACTCGGTAGGATTTTCTGAAACTTAGGCGAGTATGGACTGCAGCTAAGCCCCCGAGTGGGAGGTTTGCTCTCCACTCGGTAGGATTTTAAACACTTAGGGCAATACATGAGTGCAGCTAAGCCTCCGAGTGGGAGGTGTGCTCTCCACTCGGTAGGATTTTAAACACTTAGGCGAGTACTGGACTGCAGCTAAGCCCCCGAGTGGGAGGTTTGCTCTCCACTCGGTAGGATTTTCTGAAACTTAGGCGAGTACTGGACTGCAGCTAAGCCCCCGAGTGGGAGGATTGCTCTACACTCGGTAGGATTTTCTGAAACTTAGGCGAGTACTGGACTGCAGCTAAGCCCCCGAGTGGGGGTTTTGCACTTCACTCGGTAGGATTTTCTGAAACTTAGGCGAGTACAGGACTGCAGCTAAGCCCCCGAGTGGGAGGTTTGCTCTCCACTCGGTAGGATTTTCTGAAACTGAGGCGAGTACTAGACTGCAGCTAAGCCCCCGAGTGGGAGGTTTGCTCTCCACTCGGTACGATTTTCTTAAACTTAGGCGAGTACTGGACTGCAGCTAAGCCCCCGAGTGGGAGGTTTGCTCTCCACTCGGTAGGATTTTCTGAAACTTAGGCGAGTACCGGACTGCAACGAAGCCCCCGAGTGGGAGGTTTGCTCTCCAGTCGGTAGGATTCTAAACACTTAGGCGAGTGTAGGAGTGCAGCTAAGCCCCCGAGTGGGAGGTTTGCTCTCCACTCGGTAGGATTTTAAACACTTTGTGGAGTATAGGACTGCAGCTAAGCCCCCGATTGGGAGGTTTGCTCTCCACTCGGTATGATTTTCTGAAACTTAGGCGAGTATGGACTGCAGCTAAGCCCCCGAGTGGGAGGTTTGCTCTCCACTCGGTAGGATTTTAAACACTTAGGCGAGTACAGGACTGCAGCTAAGCCCTCGAGTGGGAGGTTTGCTCTCCACTCGGTAGGATTTTCTGAAACTTAGGCGAGTACAGGACTGCAGCTAAGCCCCCGAGTGGGAGGTTTGCTCTCCACTCGGTAGGATTTTAAACACTTAGCCGAGTACTGGACTGTGGCTAAGCCCCCGAGCGGGAGGTTTGCTGTCAACTCGGTAGGATTTTCTGAAACTTAGGCGAGTACTGGACTCCAGCTAAGCCCCCGAGTGGGAGCTTTGCTCTCCACTCGATAGAATTTTAAACACTTAGGCGAGTACAGGGCTGCAGCTAAGCCCCGAGTTGGAGGTTTGCTCTCTACTCGGTAGGATTTTAAACACTTTGTGGAGTATAGGACTGCAGCTAAGCCCCCGAGTGGGAGGTTTGCTCTCCACTCCGTAGGATTTTCTGAAACTTAGGCGAGTATGGACTGCAGCTAAGCCCCCGAGTGGGAGGTTTGCTCTCCACTCGGTAGGATTTTAAACACTTAGGCGAATACATGAGTGCAGCTAAGCCCCCGAGTGGGAGGTGTGCTCTCCACTCGGGAGGATTTTAAACACTTAGGCGAGTACTGGACTGCAGCTAAGCCCCCGAGTGGGAGGTTTGCTCTCCACTTGGTTGGATTTTCTGAAACTTAGGCGAGTACTGGACTGCAGCTAAGCCCCCGAGTGGGAGGATTGCTCTCCACTCGGTAGGATTTTCTGAAACTTAGGCGAGTACTAGACTACAGCTAAGCCCCCGAATGGGGGGTTTGCTCTTCACTCGGTAGGATTTTCTGAAACTTAGGCGAGTACAGGACTGCAGCTAAGCCCCCGAGTGGGAGGTTTTCTCTCCACTCGGTAGGATTTTCTGAAACTTAGGCGAGTACTAGACTGCAGCTAAGCCCCCGAGTGGGAGGTTTTCTCTCCACTCGGTACGATTTTCTGAAACTTAGGCGAGTACTGGACTGCAGCTAAGCCCCCGAGTGGAAGGTTTGCTCTCCACTCGGTAGGATTTTAAACACTTAGGCGAGTATAGGACTGCAGCTAAGCCCCCGAGTGGGAGGTTTGCTCTCCACTCGGTAGGATTTTCTGAAACTTAGGCGAGTATGGACTGCAGCTAAGCCCTCGAGTGGGAGGTTTGCTCTCCACTCGGTAGAATTTTAAACACTTAGGCGAGTACAGGACTGCAGCTAAGCTCCCGAGTGGGAGGTTTGCTCTCCACTTGGTAGGATTTTAAACACTTAGCCGAGTACTGGACTGCGGCTAAGCCCCCGAGCGGGAGGTTTGCTGTCCACTCGGTAGGATTTTCTGAAACATAGGCGAGTACTGGACTCCAGCTAAGCCCCCGAGTGGGAGCTTTGCTCTCCACTCGGTAGAATTTTAAACACTTAGGCGAGTACAGGGCTGCAGCTAAGCCCCGAGTGGGAGGTTTGCTCTCTACTCGGTAGGATTTTAAACACTTTGTGGAGTATAGGACTGCAGCTAAGCCCCCGAGTGGGAGGTTTGCTCTCCACTCGGTAGGATTTTCTGAAACTTAGGCGAGTATGGACTGCAGCTAAGCCCCCGAGTGGGAGGTTTGCTCTCCACTCGGTAGGATTTTAAACACTTAGGGGAATACATGAGTGCCGCTAAGCCCCCGAGTGGGAGGTGTGCTCTCCACTCGGTAGGATTTTAAACACTTAGGCGAGTACTGGACTGCAGCTAAGCCCCCGAGTGGGAAGTTTGCTCTCCACTCGGTAGGATTTTCTGAAACTTAGGCGAGTACTGGACTGCAGCTAAGCCCCCGAGTGGGAGGATTGCTCTCGACTCGGTAGGATTTTCTGAAACTTAGGCGAGTACTGGACTGCAGCTAAGCCCCCGAGTGGGGGGTTTGCTCTTCACTCGGTAGGATTTTCTGAAACTTAGGCGAGTACAGGACTGCAGCTAAGCCCCCGAGTGGGAGGTTTGCTCTCCACTCGGTAGGATTTTCTGAAACTGAGGCGAGTACTAGACTGCAGCTAAGCCACCGAGTGGGAGGTTTGCTCTCCACTCAGTACGATTTTCTGAAACTTAGGCGAGTACTGGACTGCAGCTAAGCCCCCGAGTGGGAGGTTTGCTCTCCACTCGGTAGGATTTTCTGAAACTTAGGCGAGTACTGGACTGCAGCGAAGCCCCCGAGTGGGAGGTTTGCTCTCCACTCGGTAGGATTTTAAACACTTAGGCGAGTACAGGACTGCAGCTAAGCCCCCGAGTGGGAGGTTTTCTCTCCACTCGGTAGGATTTTGAACACTTAGGCGAGTACTGGACTGCAGCAAAGCCCCCGAGTGGGAGGTTTGCTCTCCACTCGGTAGGATTTTCTGAAACTTAGGCGAGTACTGGACTGCAGCTAAGCCCCCGAGTGGAAGGTTTGCTCTCCACTCGGTAGGATTTTAAACACTTAGGCGAGTACAGGACTGCAGCTAAGCCCCCGAGTGGGAGGTTTTCTCTCCACTCGGTAGGATTTTGAACACTTAGGCGAGTACTCGACTGCAGCAAAGCCCCCGAGTGGGAGGTTTGCTCTCCACTCGGTAGGATTTTCTGAAACTTAGGCGAGTACTGGACTGCAGCGAAGCCCCCGAGTGGGAGGTTTGCTCTCCACTCGGTAGGATTTTAAACACTTAGGCGAGTGTAGGAGTGCAGCTAAGCCCCCAAGTGGGAGGTTTGCTCTCCACTCGGTAGGATTTTAAACACTTTGTGGAGTATAGGACTGCAGCTATGCCCCCGAGTGGGAGGTTTGCTCTCCACTCGGTAGGATTTTCTGAAACTTAGGCGAGTATGGACTGCAGCTAAGCCCCCGAGTGGGAGGTTTGCTCTCCACTCGGTAGGATTTTCTGAAACTTAGGCGAGTACTGGACTGCAGCTAAGCCCCCGAGTGGGAGGTTTTCTCTCCACTCGGTAGGATTTTGAACACTTAGGCAAGTACTGGACTGCAGCAAAGCCCCCGAGTGGGAGGTTTGCTCTCCACTCGGTACGATTTTCTGAAACTTAGGCGAGTACTGGACTGCAGCTAAGCCCCCGAGTGGAAGGTTTGCTCTCCACTCGGTAGGATTTTAAACACTTAGGCGAGTACAGGACTGCAGCTAAGCCCCCGAGTGGGAGGTTTTCTCTCCACTCGGTAGGATTTTCTGAAACTTAGGCGAGTACTAGACTGCAGCTAAGCCCCCGAGTGGGAGGTTTTCTCTCCACTCGGTACGATTTTCTGAAACTTAGGCGAGTACTGGACTGCAGCTAAGCCCCCGAGTGGAAGGTTTGCTCTCCACTCGGTAGGATTTTAAACACTTAGGCGAGTATAGGACTGCAGCTAAGCCCCCGAGTGGGAGGTTTGCTCTCCACTCGGTAGGATTTTCTGAAACTTAGGCGAGTATGGACTGCAGCTAAGCCCTCGAGTGGGAGGTTTGCTCTCCACTCGGTAGAATTTTAAACACTTAGGCGAGTACAGGACTGCAGCTAAGCTCCCGAGTGGGAGGTTTGCTCTCCACTTGGTAGGATTTTAAACACTTAGCCGAGTACTGGACTGCGGCTAAGCCCCCGAGCGGGAGGTTTGCTGTCCACTCGGTAGGATTTTCTGAAACATAGGCGAGTACTGGACTCCAGCTAAGCCCCCGAGTGGGAGCTTTGCTCTCCACTCGGTAGAATTTTAAACACTTAGGCGAGTACAGGGCTGCAGCTAAGCCCCGAGTGGGAGGTTTGCTCTCTACTCGGTAGGATTTTAAACACTTTGTGGAGTATAGGACTGCAGCTAAGCCCCCGAGTGGGAGGTTTGCTCTCCACTCGGTAGGATTTTCTGAAACTTAGGCGAGTATGGACTGCAGCTAAGCCCCCGAGTGGGAGGTTTGCTCTCCACTCGGTAGGATTTTAAACACTTAGGGGAATACATGAGTGCCGCTAAGCCCCCGAGTGGGAGGTGTGCTCTCCACTCGGTAGGATTTTAAACACTTAGGCGAGTACTGGACTGCAGCTAAGCCCCCGAGTGGGAAGTTTGCTCTCCACTCGGTAGGATTTTCTGAAACTTAGGCGAGTACTGGACTGCAGCTAAGCCCCTGAGTGGGAGGATTGCTCTCGACTCGGTAGGATTTTCTGAAACTTAGGCGAGTACTGGACTGCAGCTAAGCCCCCGAGTGGGGGGTTTGCTCTTCACTCGGTAGGATTTTCTGAAACTTAGGCGAGTACAGGACTGCAGCTAAGCCCCCGAGTGGGAGGTTTGCTCTCCACTCGGTAGGATTTTCTGAAACTGAGGCGAGTACTAGACTGCAGCTAAGCCACCGAGTGGGAGGTTTGCTCTCCACTCAGTACGATTTTCTGAAACTTAGGCGAGTACTGGACTGCAGCTAAGCCCCCGAGTGGGAGGTTTGCTCTCCACTCGGTAGGATTTTCTGAAACTTAGGCGAGTACTGGACTGCAGCGAAGCCCCCGAGTGGGAGGTTTGCTCTCCACTCGGTAGGATTTTAAACACTTAGGCGAGTACAGGACTGCAGCTAAGCCCCCGAGTGGGAGGTTTTCTCTCCACTCGGTAGGATTTTGAACACTTAGGCGAGTACTGGACTGCAGCAAAGCCCCCGAGTGGGAGGTTTGCTCTCCACTCGGTAGGATTTTCTGAAACTTAGGCGAGTACTGGACTGCAGCTAAGCCCCCGAGTGGAAGGTTTGCTCTCCACTCGGTAGGATTTTAAACACTTAGGCGAGTACAGGACTGCAGCTAAGCCCCCGAGTGGGAGGTTTTCTCTCCACTCGGTAGGATTTTGAACACTTAGGCGAGTACTCGACTGCAGCAAAGCCCCCGAGTGGGAGGTTTGCTCTCCACTCGGTAGGATTTTCTGAAACTTAGGCGAGTACTGGACTGCAGCGAAGCCCCCGAGTGGGAGGTTTGCTCTCCACTCGGTAGGATTTTAAACACTTAGGCGAGTGTAGGAGTGCAGCTAAGCCCCCAAGTGGGAGGTTTGCTCTCCACTCGGTAGGATTTTAAACACTTTGTGGAGTATAGGACTGCAGCTAAGCCCCCGAGTGGGAGGTTTGCTCTCCACTCGGTAGGATTTTCTGAAACTTAGGCGAGTATGGACTGCAGCTAAGCCCCCGAGTGGGAGGTTTGCTCTCCACTCGGTAGGATTTTCTGAAACTTAGGCGAGTACTGGACTGCAGCTAAGCCCCCGAGTGGGAGGTTTTCTCTCCACTCGGTAGGATTTTGAACACTTAGGCAAGTACTGGACTGCAGCAAAGCCCCCGAGTGGGAGGTTTGCTCTCCACTCGGTACGATTTTCTGAAACTTAGGCGAGTACTGGACTGCAGCTAAGCCCCCGAGTGGAAGGTTTGCTCTCCACTCGGTAGGATTTTAAACACTTAGGCGAGTACAGGACTGCAGCTAAGCCCCCGAGTGGGAGGTTTTCTCTCCACTCGGTAGGATTTTGAACACTTAGGCGAGTACTGGACTGCAGCAAAGCCCCCGAGTGGGAGGTTTGCTCTCCACTCGGTAGGATTTTCTGAAACTTAGGCGAGTACTGGACTGCAGCGAAGCCCCCGAGTGGGAGGTTTGCTCTCCACTCGGTAGGATTTTAAACACTTAGGCGAGTGTAGGAGTGCAGCTAAGCCCCCAAGTGGGAGGTTTGCTCTCCACTCGGTAGGATTTTAAACACTTTGTGGAGTACTCGACTGCAGCAAAGCCCCCGAGTGGGAGGTTTGCTCTCCACTCGGTACGATTTTCTGAAACTTAGGCGAGTACTGGACTGCAGCTAAGCCCCCGAGTGGAAGGTTTGCTCTCCACTCGGTAGGATTTTAAACACTTAGGCGAGTACAGGACTGCAGCTAAGCCCCCGAGTGGGAGGTTTTCTCTCCACTCGGTAGGATTTTGAACACTTAGGCGAGTACTGGACTGCAGCAAAGCCCCCGAGTGGGAGGTTTGCTCTCCACTCAGTAGGATTTTCTGAAACTTAGGCGAGTACTGGACTGCAGCGAAGCCCCCGAGTGGGAGGTTTGCTCTCCACTCGGTAGGATTTTAAACACTTAGGCGAGTGTAGGAGTGCAGCTAAGCCCCCAAGTGGGAGGTTTGCTCTCCACTCGGTAGGATTTTAAACACTTTGTGGAGTATAGGACTGCAGCTAAGCCCCCGAGTGGGAGGTTTGCTCTCCACTCGGTAGGATTTTCTGAAACTTTGGCGAGTATGGACTGCAGCTAAGCCCCCGAGTGGGAGGTTTGCTCTCCACTCGGTAGGATTTTAAACACTTAGGCGAGTACAGGACTGCAGCTAAGCCCCCGAGTGGGAGGTTTGCTCTCCACTCGGTAGGATTTTTTGAAACTTAGGCGAGTACTGGACTGCAGCTAAGCCCGCGAGTGGGAGGATTGCTCTCCACTGATAGGATTTTCTGAAACTTAGGCGAGTACTGGACTGCAGCTAAGCCCCCGAGTGGGAGGTTTGCTCTTCACTCGGTAGAATTTTCTGAAACTTAGGCGAGTACAGGACTGCAGCTAAGCCCCCGAGTGGGACGTTTGCTCTCCACTCGGTAGGATTTTCGGAAACTTAGGCGAGTACTGGACTACAGCTAAGCCCCCGAGTGGAAGGTTTGCTCTCCACTCGGTAGGATTTTAAACACTTAGGCGAGTATAGGACTGCAGCTAAGCCCCCGAGTGGGAGGTTTGCTCTCCACTCGGTAGGATTTTCTGAAACTTAGGCGAGTACTGGACTGCAGCGAAGCCCCCGAGTGGGAGGTTTGCTCTCCACTCGGTAGGATTTTAAACACTTAGGCGAGTGTAGGAGTGCAGCTAAGCCCCCAAGTGGGAGGTTTGCTCTCCACTCGGTAGGATTTTAAACACTTTGTGGAGTATAGGACTGCAGCTAAGCCCCCGAGTGGGAGGTTTGCTCTCCACTCGGTAGGATTTTCTGAAACTTAGGCGAGTATGGACTGCAGCTAAGCCCCCGAGTGGGAGGTTTGCTCTCCACTCGGTAGGATTTTAAACACTTAGGCGAGTACAGGACTGCAGCTAAGCCCCCGAGTGGGAGGTTTGCTCTCCACTCGGTAGGATTTTCTGAAACTTAGGCAAGTACTGGACTGCAGCTAAGCCCGCGAGTGGGAGGATTGCTCTCCACTGATAGGATTTTCTGAAACTTAGGCGAGTACTGGACTGCAGCTAAGCCCCCGAGTGGGAGGTTTGCTCTTCACTCGGTAGAATTTTCTGAAACTTAGGCAAGTACAGGACTGCAGCTAAGCCCCCGAGTGGGACGTTTGCTCTCCACTCGGTAGGATTTTCTGAAACTTAGGCGACTACTAGACTGCAGCTGAGCCCCCGAGTGGGAGGTTTGCTCTCCACTCGGTAGGATTTTAAACACTTAGGCGAGTACTGGACTGCAGCTAAGCCCCAGAGTGGGAGGTTTGCTCTCCACTCGGTAGAATTTTCTGAAACTTAGGCGAGTACTGGACTGCAGCTAAGCCCCCGAGTGGGAGGATTGCTCTCCACTCGGTAGGATTTTCTGAAACTTAGGCGAGTACTGGACTACAGCTAAGCCCCCGAGTGGGGGGTTTGCTCTTCACTCGGTACGATTTTCTGAAACTTAGGCGAGTACTGGACTGCAGCTAAGCCCCCGAGTGGAAGGTTTGCTCTCCACTCGGTAGGATTTTAAACACTTAGGCGAGTACAGGACTGCAGCTAAGCCCCCGAGTGGGAGGTTTTCTCTCCACTCGGTAGGATTTTGAACACTTAGGCGAGTACTGGACTGCAGCAAAGCCCCCGAGTGGGAGGTTTGCTCTCCACTCGGTAGGATTTTCTGAAACTTAGGCGAGTACTGGACTGCAGCGAAGCCCCCGAGTGGGAGGTTTGCTCTCCACTCGGTAGGATTTTAAACACTTAGGCGAGTGTAGGAGTGCAGCTAAGCCCCCAAGTGGGAGGTTTGCTCTCCACTCGGTAGGATTTTAAACACTTTGTGGAGTACTGGACTGCAGCAAAGCCCCCGAGTGGGAGGTTTGCTCTCCACTCGGTACGATTTTCTGAAACTTAGGCGAGTACTGGACTGCAGCTAAGCCCCCGAGTGGAAGGTTTGCTCTCCACTCGGTAGGATTTTAAACACTTAGGCGAGTACAGGACTGCAGCTAAGCCCCCGAGTGGGAGGTTTTCTCTCCACTCGGTAGGATTTTGAACACTTAGGCGAGTACTGGACTGCAGCAAAGCCCCCGAGTGGGAGGTTTGCTCTCCACTCAGTAGGATTTTCTGAAACTTAGGCGAGTACTGGACTGCAGCGAAGCCCCCGAGTGGGAGGTTTGCTCTCCACTCGGTAGGATTTTAAACACTTAGGCGAGTGTAGGAGTGCAGCTAAGCCCCCAAGTGGGAGGTTTGCTCTCCACTCGGTAGGATTTTAAACACTTTGTGGAGTATAGGACTGCAGCTAAGCCCCCGAGTGGGAGGTTTGCTCTCCACTCGGTAGGATTTTCTGAAACTTTGGCGAGTATGGACTGCAGCTAAGCCCCCGAGTGGGAGGTTTGCTCTCCACTCGGTAGGATTTTAAACACTTAGGCGAGTACAGGACTGCAGCTAAGCCCCCGAGTGGGAGGTTTGCTCTCCACTCGGTAGGATTTTTTGAAACTTAGGCGAGTACTGGACTGCAGCTAAGCCCGCGAGTGGGAGGATTGCTCTCCACTGATAGGATTTTCTGAAACTTAGGCGAGTACTGGACTGCAGCTAAGCCCCCGAGTGGGAGGTTTGCTCTTCACTCGGTAGAATTTTCTGAAACTTAGGCGAGTACAGGACTGCAGCTAAGCCCCCGAGTGGGACGTTTGCTCTCCACTCGGTAGGATTTTCGGAAACTTAGGCGAGTACTGGACTACAGCTAAGCCCCCGAGTGGAAGGTTTGCTCTCCACTCGGTAGGATTTTAAACACTTAGGCGAGTATAGGACTGCAGCTAAGCCCCCGAGTGGGAGGTTTGCTCTCCACTCGGTAGGATTTTCTGAAACTTAGGCGAGTACTGGACTGCAGCGAAGCCCCCGAGTGGGAGGTTTGCTCTCCACTCGGTAGGATTTTAAACACTTAGGCGAGTGTAGGAGTGCAGCTAAGCCCCCAAGTGGGAGGTTTGCTCTCCAATCGGTAGGATTTTAAACACTTTGTGGAGTATAGGACTGCAGCTAAGCCCCCGAGTGGGAGGTTTGCTCTCCACTCGGTAGGATTTTCTGAAACTTAGGCGAGTATGGACTGCAGCTAAGCCCCCGAGTGGGAGGTTTGCTCTCCACTCGGTAGGATTTTAAACACTTAGGCGAGTACAGGACTGCAGCTAAGCCCCCGAGTGGGAGGTTTGCTCTCCACTCGGTAGGATTTTCTGAAACTTAGGCAAGTACTGGACTGCAGCTAAGCCCGCGAGTGGGAGGATTGCTCTCCACTGATAGGATTTTCTGAAACTTAGGCGAGTACTGGACTGCAGCTAAGCCCCCGAGTGGGAGGTTTGCTCTTCACTCGGTAGAATTTTCTGAAACTTAGGCAAGTACAGGACTGCAGCTAAGCCCCCGAGTGGGACGTTTGCTCTCCACTCGGTAGGATTTTCTGAAACTTAGGCGACTACTAGACTGCAGCTGAGCCCCCGAGTGGGAGGTTTGCTCTCCACTCGGTAGGATTTTAAACACTTAGGCGAGTACTGGACTGCAGCTAAGCCCCAGAGTGGGAGGTTTGCTCTCCACTCGGTAGAATTTTCTGAAACTTAGGCGAGTACTGGACTGCAGCTAAGCCCCCGAGTGGGAGGATTGCTCTCCACTCGGTAGGATTTTCTGAAACTTAGGCGAGTACTGGACTACAGCTAAGCCCCCGAGTGGGGGGTTTGCTCTTCACTCGGTAGGATTTTCTGAAACTTAGGCGAGTACAGGACTGCAGCTATGCCCCCGAGTGGGAGGTTTGCTCTCCACTCGGTAGGATTTTCTGAAACTTAGGCGAGTACTAGACTGCAGCTAAGCCCCCGAGTGGGAGGTTTGCTCTCCACTCGGTACGATTTTCTGAAACTTAGGCGAGTACTGGACTGCAGCTAAGCCCCCGAGTGGGAGGTTTGCTCTCCACTCGGTAGGACTTTAAACACTTAGGCGAGTATAGGACTGCAGCTAAGCCCCCGAGTGGGAGGTTTGCTCTCCACTCGGTAGGATTTTCTGAAACTTAGGCGAGTACTGGACTGCAGCGAAGCCCCCGAGTGGGAGGTTTGCTCTCCACTCGGTATGATTTTCTGAAACTTAGGCGAGTACTGGACTGCTGCTAAGCCCCCGAGTGGGAGGTTTGCTCTCCACTCGGTAGGATTTTAAACACTTAGGCGAGTATAGGACTGCAGCTAAGCCCCCGAGTGGGAGGTTTGCTCTCCACTCGGTAGGATTTTCTGAAACTTAGGCGAGTACTGGACTGCAGCGAAGCCCCCGAGTGGGAGGTTTGCTCTCCACTCGGTAGGATTTTAAACACTTAGGCGAGTGTAGGAGTGCAGCTAAGCCCCCGAGTGGGAGGTTTGCTCTCCACTCGGTAGGATTTTAAACACTTTGTGGAGTATAGGACTGCAGCTAAGCCCCCGAGTGGGAGGTTTGCTCTCCACTCGGTAGGATTTTCTGAAACTTAGGCGAGTATGGACTGCAGCTAAGCCCCCGAGTGGGAGGTTTGCTCTCCACTCGGTAGGATTTTAAACACTTAGGCGAGTACAGGACTGCAGCTAAGCCCCCGAGTGGGAGGTTTGCTCTCCACTCGGTAGGATTTTCTGAAACTTAGGCGAGTACTGGACTGCAGCTAAGCCCGCGAGTGGGAGGATTGCTCTCCACTGATAGGATTTTCTAAAACTTAGGCGAGTACTGGACTGCAGCTAAGCCCCCGAGTGGGAGGTTTGCTCTTCACTCGGTAGAATTTTCTGAAACTTAGGCGAGTACAGGACTGCAGCTAAGCCCCCGAGTGGGACGTTTGCTCTCCACTCGGTAGGATTTTCTGAAACTTAGGCGAGTACTGGACTGCAGCTAAGCCCGCGAGTGGGAGGATTGCTCTCCACTGATAGGATTTTCTGAAACTTAGGCGAGTACTGGACTGCAGCTAAGCCCCCGAGTGGGAGGTTTGCTCTTCACTCGGTAGAATTTTCTGAAATTTAGGCGAGTACAGGACTGCAGCTAAGCCCCCGAGTGGGACGTTTGCTCTCCACTCGGTAGGATTTTCTGAAACTTAGGGGAATACTAGACTGCAGCTAAGCCCCCGAGTGGGAGGTTTGCTCTCCACTCGGTAGGATTTTAAACACTTAGGCGAGTATAGGACTGCAGCTAAGCCCCCGAGTGGGAGGTTTGCTCTCCACTCGGTAGGATTTTCTGAAACTTAGGCGAGTACAGGACTGCAGCGAAGCCCCCGAGAGGGAGGTTTGCTCTCCACTCGGTAGGATTTTAAACACTTAGGCGAGGGTAGGAGTGCAGCTAAGCCCCCGAGTGGTAGGTTTGCTCTCCACTCGGTAGGATTTTAAACACTTTGTGGAGTATAGGACTGCAGCTAAGCCCCCGAGTGGGAGCTTTGCTCTCCACTCGGTAGGATTTTCTGAAACTTAGGCGAGTATGGACTGCAGCTAAGCCCCCGAGTGGGAGGTTTGCTCTCCACTCGGTAGGATTTTAAACACTTAGGCGAGTACAGGACTGCAGCTAAGCCCCCGAGTGGGAGGTTTGCTCTCCACTCGGTAGGATTTTCTGAAATTTAGGCGAGTAGTGGACTGCAGCTAAGCCCGCGAGTGGGAGGATTCCTCTCCACTGATAGGATTTTCTGAAACTTAGGCGAGTACTGGACTGCAGCTAAGCCCCCGAGTGGGAGGTTTGCTCTTCACTCGGTAGAATTTTCTGAAACTTAGGCGAGTACAGGACTGCAGCTAAGCCCCCGAGTGGGACGTTTGCTCTCCACTCGGTAGGATTTTCTGAAACTTAGGCGACTACTAGACTGCAGCTAAGCCCCCGAGTGGGAGGTTTGCTCTCCACTCGGTAGGATTTTCTGAAACTTAGGCGAGTACTGGACTGCAGCGAAGCCCCCGAGAGGGAGGTTTGCTCTCCACTCGGTAGGATTTTAAACAGGCGAGGGTAGGAGTGCAGCTAAACCCCCGAGTGGGAGGTTTGCTCTCCACTCGGTAGGATTTTAAACACTTTGTGGAGTATAGGACTGCAGCTAAGCCCCCGAGTGGGAGCTTTGCTCTCCACTCGGTAGGATTTTCTGAAACTTAGGCGAGTATGGACTGCAGCTAAGCCCCCGAGTGGGAGGTTTGCTCTCCACTCGGTAGGATTTTAAACACTTAGGCGAGTACAGGACTGCAGCTAAGCCCCCGAGTGGGAGGTTTGCTCTCCACTCGGTAGGATTTTCTGAAACTTAGGCGAGTAGTGGACTGCAGCTAAGCCCGCGAGTGGGAGGATTGCTCTCCACTGATAGGATTTTCTGAAACTTAGGCGAGTACTGGACTGCAGCTAAGCCCCCGAGTGGGAGGTTTGCTCTTCACTCGGTAGAATTTTCTGAAACTTAGGCGAGTACAGGACTGCAGCTAAGCCCCCGAGTGGGAGGTTTGCTCTCCACTCGGTAGGATTTTCTGAAACTTAGGCGACTACTAGACTGCAGCTAAGCCCCCGAGTGGGAGGTTTGCTCTCCACTCGGTAGGATTTTAAACACTTAGGCGAGTGCAGGAGTGCAGCTAAGCCCCCGAGTGGGAGGTTTGCTCTCCACTCGGTAGGATTTTAAACACTTTGTGGAGTATAGGACTGCAGCTAAGCCCCCGAGTGGGAGGTTTCCTCTCCACTCGGTAGGATTTTCTGAAACTTAGGCGAGTATGGACTGCAGCTAAGCCCCCGAGTGGGAGGTTTGCTCTCCACTCGGTAGGATTTTAAACACTTAGGCGAGTACAGGACTGCAGCTAAGCCCCCGAGTGGGAGGTTTGCTCTCCACTCGGTAGGATTTTCTGAAACTTAGGCGAGTACTGGACTGCAGCTAAGCCCGCGAGTGGGAGGATTGCTCTCCACTGATAGGATTTTCTAAAACTTAGGCGAGTACTGGACTGCAGCTAAGCCCCCGAGTGGGAGGTTTGCTCTTCACTCGGTAGAATTTTCTGAAACTTAGGCGAGTACAGGACTACAGCTAAGCCCCCGAGTGGGACGTTTGCTCTCCACTCGGTAGGATTTTCTGAAACTTAGGCGAGTACTGGACTGCAGCTAAGCCCGCGAGTGGGAGGATTGCTCTCCACTGATAGGATTTTCTGAAACTTAGGCGAGTACTGGACTGCAGCTAAGCCCCCGAGTGGGAGGTTTGCTCTTCACTCGGTAGAATTTTCTGAAATTTAGGCGAGTACAGGACTGCAGCTAAGCCCCCGAGTGGGACGTTTGCTCTCCACTCGGTAGGATTTTCTGAAACTTAGGGGAATACTAGACTGCAGCTAAGCCCCCGAGTGGGAGGTTTGCTCTCCACTCGGTAGGATTTTAAACACTTAGGCGAGTATAGGACTGCAGCTAAGCCCCCGAGTGGGAGGTTTGCTCTCCACTCGGTAGGATTTTCTGAAACTTAGGCGAGTACAGGACTGCAGCGAAGCCCCCGAGAGGGAGGTTTGCTCTCCACTCGGTAGGATTTTAAACACTTAGGCGAGGGTAGGAGTGCAGCTAAGCCCCCGAGTGGTAGGTTTGCTCTCCACTCGGTAGGATTTTAAACACTTTGTGGAGTATAGGACTGCAGCTAAGCCCCCGAGTGGGAGCTTTGCTCTCCACTCGGTAGGATTTTCTGAAACATAGGCGAGTATGGACTGCAGCTAAGCCCCCGAGTGGGAGGTTTGCTCTCCACTCGGTAGGATTTTAAACACTTAGGCGAGTACAGGACTGCAGCTAAGCCCCCGAGTGGGAGGTTTGCTCTCCACTCGGTAGGATTTTCTGAAATTTAGGCGAGTAGTGGACTGCAGCTAAGCCCGCGAGTGGGAGGATTCCTCTCCACTGATAGGATTTTCTGAAACTTAGGCGAGTACTGGACTGCAGCTAAGCCCCCGAGTGGGAGGTTTGCTCTTCACTCGGTAGAATTTTCTGAAACTTAGGCGAGTACAGGACTGCAGCTAAGCCCCCGAGTGGGACGTTTGCTCTCCACTCGGTAGGATTTTCTGAAACTTAGGCGACTACTAGACTGCAGCTAAGCCCCCGAGTGGGAGGTTTGCTCTCCACTCGGTAGGATTTTCTGAAACTTAGGCGAGTACTGGACTGCAGCGAAGCCCCCGAGAGGGAGGTTTGCTCTCCACTCGGTAGGATTTTAAACAGGCGAGGGTAGGAGTGCAGCTAAACCCCCGAGTGGGAGGTTTGCTCTCCACTCGGTAGGATTTTAAACACTTTGTGGAGTATAGGACTGCAGCTAAGCCCCCGAGTGGGATCTTTGCTCTCCACTCGGTAGGATTTTCTGAAACTTAGGCGAGTATGGACTGCAGCTAAGCCCCCGAGTGGGAGGTTTGCTCTCCACTCGGTAGGATTTTAAACACTTAGGCGAGTACAGGACTGCAGCTAAGCCCCCGAGTGGGAGGTTTGCTCTCCACTCGGTAGGATTTTCTGAAACTTAGGCGAGTAGTGGACTGCCGCTAAGCCCGCGAGTGGGAGGATTGCTCTCCACTGATAGGATTTTCTGAAACTTAGGCGAGTACTGGACTGCAGCTAAGCCCCCGAGTGGGAGGTTTGCTCTTCACTCGGTAGAATTTTCTGAAACTTAGGCGAGTACAGGACTGCAGCTAAGCCCCCGAGTGGGAGGTTTGCTCTCCACTCGGTAGGATTTTCTGAAACTTAGGCGACTACTAGACTGCAGCTAAGCCCCCGAGTGGGAGGGTTGCTCTCCACTCGGTAGGATTTTCTTAAACTTAGGCGAGTACTGGACTGCAGCTAAGCCCCCGAGTGGGAGGTTTGCTCTCCACTCGGTAGGATTTAAAACACTTAGGCGAGTATAGGACTGCAGCTAAGCCCCCGAGTGGGAGGTTTGCTCTCCACTCGGTAGGATTTTCTGAAACTTAGGCGAGTACTGGACTGCAGCTAAGCCCCCGAGTGGGAGGTTTGCTCTCCACTCGGTAGGATTTTAAACACTTAGGCGAGTACAGGACTGCAGCTAAGCCCCCGAGTGGGAGGTTTGCTCTCCACTCGGTAGGATTTTAAACACTTTGTGGAGTATAGGACTGCAGCTAAGCCCCCGAGTGGGAGGTTTGCTCTCCACTCGGTAGGATTTTCTGAAACTTAGGCGAGTATGGACTGCAGCTAAGCCCCCGAGTGGGAGGTTTGCTCTCCACTCGGTAGGATTTTAAACACTTAGGCGAGTACTGGACTGCGGCAAAGCCCCCGAGCGGGAGGTTTGCTGTCCACTCAGTACGATTTTCTGAAACTTAGGCGAGTGCTGGACTGCAGCTAAGCCCCTGAGTGGGAGGTTTGCTCTCCACTCAGTAGGATTTTAAACACTTAGGCGAGTACAGGACTGCAGCTAAGCCCCGAGTGGGAGGTTTGCTCTCCACTTGGTAGGATTTTAAACACTTTGTGGAGTTTAGGACTCCAGCTAAGCCCCCGAGTGGGAGGTTTGCTCCCCACTCGGTAGGATTTTCTGAAACTTAGGCGAGTATGGACAGCAGCTAAGCCCCCGAGTGGGAGGTTTGCTCTAAACTCGGTAGGATTTTAAACACTTAGGCGAGTACAGGACTGCAGCTAAGCCCCCGAGTGGGAGGTGTGCTCTCCACTCGGTAGGATTTTAAACACTTAGGCGAGTACTGGACTGCCGCTAAGCCCCCGAGTGGGAGGTTTGCTCTCCACTCGATAGGATTTTCTGAAACTTAGGCGAGTACTGGACTGCAGCTAAGCCCCCGAGTGGGAGGATTGCTCTCCACTCGGTAGGATTTTCTGAAACTTAGGCGAGTACTGGACTGCAGCTAAGCCCCCGAGTGGGGGGTTTGCTCTTCACTCGGTAGGATTTTCTGAAACTTAGGCGAGTACAGGACTGCAGCTATGCCCCCGAGTGGGAGGTTTGCTCTCCACTAGGTAGGATTTTCTGAAACTTAGGCGAGTTCTAGACTGCAGCTAAGCCCCCGAGTGGGAGGTTTGCTCTCCACTCGATACGATTTTCTGAAACTTAGGCGAGTACTCGACTGCAGCTAAGCCCCCGAGTGGGATGTTTGCTCTCCACTCGGTAGGACTTTAAACACTTAGGCGAGTATAGGACTGCAGCTAAGCCCCCGAGTGGGAGGTTTTCTCTCCACTCGGTAGGATTTTGAACACTTAGGCGAGTACAGGACTGCAGCTAAGCCCCCGAGTGGGAGGTTTGCTCTCCACTCGGTAGGATTTTCTGAAACTTAGGCGAGTACAGGACTGCAGCTAAGCCCCCGAGTGGGAGGTTTGCTCTCCACTCGGTAGGATTTTAAACACTTAGCCGAGTACTGGACTGTGGCTAAGCCCCCGAGCGGGAGGTTTGCTGTCAACTCGGTAGGATTTTCTGAAACTTAGGCGAGTACTGGACTCCAGCTAAGCCCCCGAGTGGGAGCTTTGCTCTCCACTCGATAGAATTTTAAACACTTAGGCGAGTACAGGGCTGCAGCTAAGCCCCGAGTTGGAGGTTTGCTCTCTACTCGGTAGGATTTTAAACACTTTGTGGAGTATAGGACTGCAGCTAAGCCCCCGAGTGGGAGGTTTGCTCTCCACTCCGTAGGATTTTCTGAAACTTAGGCGAGTATGGACTGCAGCTAAGCCCCCGAGTGGGAGGTTTGCTCTCCACTCGGTAGGATTTTAAACACTTAGGCGAATACATGAGTGCAGCTAAGCCCCCGAGTGGGAGGTGTGCTCTCCACTCGGGAGGATTTTAAACACTTAGGCGAGTACTGGACTGCAGCTAAGCCCCCGAGTGGGAGGTTTGCTCTCCACTTGGTAGGATTTTCTGAAACTTAGGCGAGTACTGGACTGCAGCTAAGCCCCCGAGTGGGAGGATTGCTCTCCACTCGGTAGGATTTTCTGAAACTTAGGCGAGTACTGGACTACAGCTAAGCCCCCGAATGGGGGGTTTGCTCTTCACTCGGTAGGATTTTCTGAAACTTAGGCGAGTACAGGACTGCAGCTAAGCCCCCGAGTGGGAGGTTTGCTCTCCACTCGGTAGGATTTTCTGAAACTTAGGCGAGTACTAGACTGCAGCTAAGCCCCCGAGTGGGAGGTTTTCTCTCCACTCGGTACGATTTTCTGAAACTTAGGCGAGTACTGGACTGCAGCTAAGCCCCCGAGTGGAAGGTTTGCTCTCCACTCGGTAGGATTTTAAACACTTAGGCGAGTATAGGACTGCAGCTAAGCCCCCGAGTGGGAGGTTTGCTCTCCACTCGGTAGGATTTTCTGAAACTTAGGCGAGTATGGACTGCAGCTAAGCCCTCGAGTGGGAGGTTTGCTCTCCACTCGGTAGAATTTTAAACACTTAGGCGAGTACAGGACTGCAGCTAAGCTCCCGAGTGGGAGGTTTGCTCTCCACTTGGTAGGATTTTAAACACTTAGCCGAGTACTGGACTGCGGCTAAGCCCCCGAGCGGGAGATTTGCTGTCCACTCGGTAGGATTTTCTGAAACATAGGCGAGTACTGGACTCCAGCTAAGCCCCCGAGTGGGAGCTTTGCTCTCCACTCTGTAGAATTTTAAACACTTAGGCGAGTACAGGGCTGCAGCTAAGCCCCGAGTGGGAGGTTTGCTCTCTACTCGGTAGGATTTTAAACACTTTGTGGAGTATAGGACTGCAGCTAAGCCCTCGAGTGGGAGGTTTGCTCTCCACTCGGTAGGATTTTCTGAAACTTAGGCGAGTATGGACTGCAGCTAAGCCCCCGAGTGGGAGGTTTGCTCTCCACTCGGTAGGATTTTAAACACTTAAGGGAATACATGAGTGCCGCTAAGCCCCCGAGTGGGAGGTGTGCTCTCCACTCGGTAGGATTTTAAACACTTAGGCGAGTACTGGACTGCAGCTAAGCCCCCGAGTGGGAAGTTTGCTCTCCACTCGGTAGGATTTTCTGAAACTTAGGCGAGTACTGGACTGCAGCTAAGCCCCCGAGTGGGAGGATTGCTCTCGACTCGGTAGGATTTTCTGAAACTTAGGCGAGTACTGGACTGCAGCTAAGCCCCCGAGTGGGGGGTTTGCTCTTCACTCGGTAGGATTTTCTGAAACTTAGGCGAGTACAGGACTGCAGCTAAGCCCCCGAGTGGGAGGTTTGCTCTCCACTCGGTAGGATTTTCTGAAACTGAGGCGAGTACTAGACTGCAGCTAAGCCACCGAGTGGGAGGTTTGCTCTCCACTCAGTACGATTTTCTGAAACTTAGGCGAGTACTGGACTGCAGCTAAGCCCCCGAGTGGGAGGTTTGCTCTCCACTCGGTAGGATTTTCTGAAACTTAGGCGAGTACTGGACTGCAGCGAAGCCCCCGAGTGGGAGGTTTGCTCTCCACTCGGTAGGATTTTAAACACTTAGGCGAGTACAGGACTGCAGCTAAGCCCCCGATTGGGAGGTTTTCTCTCCACTCGGTAGGATTTTGAACACTTAGGCGAGTACTGGACTGCAGCAAAGCCCCCGAGTGGGAGGTTTGCTCTCCACTCGGTAGGATTTTCTGAAACTTAGGCGAGTACTGGACTGCAGCTAAGCCCCCGAGTGGAAGGTTTGCTCTCCACTCGGTAGGATTTTAAACACTTAGGCGAGTACAGGACTGCAGCTAAGCCCCCGAGTGGGAGGTTTTCTCTCCACTCGGTAGGATTTTGAACACTTAGGCGAGTACTCGACTGCAGCAAAGCCCCCGAGTGGGAGGTTTGCTCTCCACTCGGTAGGATTTTCTGAAACTTAGGCGAGTACTGGACTGCAGCGAAGCCCCCGAGTGGGAGGTTTGCTCTCCACTCGGTAGGATTTTAAACACTTAGGCGAGTGTAGGAGTGCAGCTAAGCCCCCAAGTGGGAGGTTTGCTCTCCACTCGGTAGGATTTTAAACACTTTGTGGAGTATAGGACTGCAGCTAAGCCCCCGAGTGGGAGGTTTGCTCTCCACTCGGTAGGATTTTCTGAAACTTAGGCGAGTATGGACTGCAGCTAAGCCCCCGAGTGGGAGGTTTGCTCTCCACTCGGTAGGATTTTCTGAAACTTAGGCGAGTACTGGACTGCAGCTAAGCCCCCGAGTGGGAGGTTTTCTCTCCACTCGGTAGGATTTTGAACACTTAGGCAAGTACTGGACTGCAGCAAAGCCCCCGAGTGGGAGGTTTGCTCTCCACTCGGTACGATTTTCTGAAACTTAGGCGAGTACTGGACTGCAGCTAAGCCCCCGAGTGGAAGGTTTGCTCTCCACTCGGTAGGATTTTAAACACTTAGGCGAGTACAGGACTGCAGCTAAGCCCCCGAGTGGGAGGTTTTCTCTCCACTCGGTAGGATTTTGAACACTTAGGCGAGTACTGGACTGCAGCAAAGCCCCCGAGTGGGAGGTTTACTCTCCACTCGGTAGGATTTTCTGAAACTTAGGCGAGTACTGGACTGCAGCGAAGCCCCCGAGTGGGAGGTTTGCTCTCCACTCGGTAGGATTTTAAACACTTAGGCGAGTGTAGGAGTGCAGCTAAGCCCCCAAGTGGGAGGTTTGTTCTCCACTCGGTAGGATTTTAAACACTTTGTGGAGTACTGGACTGCAGCAAAGCCCCCGAGTGGGAGGTTTGCTCTCCACTCGGTACGATTTTCTGAAACTTAGGCGAGTACTGGACTGCAGCTAAGCCCCCGAGTGGAAGGTTTGCTCTCCACTCGGTAGGATTTTAAATACTTAGGCGAGTACAGGACTGCAGCTAAGCCCCCGAGTGGGAGGTTTTCTCTCCACTCGGTAGGATTTTGAACACTTAGGCGAGTACTGGACTGCAGCAAAGCCCCCGAGTGGGAGGTTTGCTCTCCACTCAGTAGGATTTTCTGAAACTTAGGCGAGTACTGGACTGCAGCGAAGCCCCCGAGTGGGAGGTTTGCTCTCCACTCGGTAGGATTTTAAACACTTAGGCGAGTGTAGGAGTGCAGCTAAGCCCCCAAGTGGGAGGTTTGCTCTCCACTCGGTAGGATTTTAAACACTTTGTGGAGTATAGGACTGCAGCTAAGCCCCCGAGTGGGAGGTTTGCTCTCCACTCGGTAGGATTTTCTGAAACTTAGGCGAGTATGGACTGCAGCTAAGCCCCCGAGTGGGAGGTTTGCTCTCCACTCGGTAGGATTTTAAACACTTAGGCGAGTACAGGACTGCAGCTAAGCCCCCGAGTGGGAGGTTTGCTCTCCACTCGGTAGGATTTTTTGAAACTTAGGCGAGTACTGGACTGCAGCTAAGCCCGCGAGTGGGAGGATTGCTCTCCACTGATAGGATTTTCTGAAACTTAGGCGAGTACTGGACTGCAGCTAAGCCCCCGAGTGGGAGGTTTGCTCTTCACTCGGTAGAATTTTCTGAAACTTAGGCGAGTACAGGACTGCAGCTAAGCCCCCGAGTGGGACGTTTGCTCTCCACTCGGTAGGATTTTCGGAAACTTAGGCGAGTACTGGACTACAGCTAAGCCCCCGAGTGGAAGGTTTGCTCTCCACTCGGTAGGATTTTAAACACTTAGGCGAGTATAGGACTGCAGCTAAGCCCCCGAGTGGGAGGTTTGCTCTCCACTCGGTAGGATTTTCTGAAACTTAGGCGAGTACTGGACTGCAGCGAAGCCCCCGAGTGGGAGGTTTGCTCTCCACTCGGTAGGATTTTAAACACTTAGGCGAGTGTAGGAGTGCAGCTAAGCCCCCAAGTGGGAGGTTTGCTCTCCACTCGGTAGGATTTTAAACACTTTGTGGAGTATAGGACTGCAGCTAAGCCCCCGAGTGGGAGGTTTGCTCTCCACTCGGTAGGATTTTCTGAAACTTAGGCGAGTATGGACTGCAGCTAAGCCCCCGAGTGGGAGGTTTGCTCTCCACTCGGTAGGATTTTAAACACTTAGGCGAGTACAGGACTGCAGCTAAGCCCCCGAGTGGGAGGTTTGCTCTCCACTCGGTAGGATTTTCTGAAACTTAGGCAAGTACTGGACTGCAGCTCCCGCGAGTGGGAGGATTGCTCTCCACTGATAGGATTTTCTGAAACTTAGGCGAGTACTGGACTGCAGCTAAGCCCCCGAGTGGGAGGTTTGCTCTTCACTCGGTAGAATTTTCTGAAACTTAGGCAAGTACAGGACTGCAGCTAAGCCCCCGAGTGGGACGTTTGCTCTCCACTCGGTAGGATTTTCTGAAACTTAGGCGACTACTAGACTGCAGCTGAGCCCCCGAGTGGGAGGTTTGCTCTCCACTCGGTAGGATTTTAAACACTTAGGCGAGTACTGGACTGCAGCTAAGCCCCCGAGTGGGAGGTTTGCTCTCCACTCGGTAGGATTTTTTGAAACTTAGGCGAGTACTGGACTGCAGCTAAGCCCGCGAGTGGGAGGATTGCTCTCCACTGATAGGATTTTCTGAAACTTAGGCGAGTACTGGACTGCAGCTAAGCCCCCGAGTGGGAGGTTTGCTCTTCACTCGGTAGAATTTTCTGAAACTTAGGCAAGTACAGGACTGCAGCTAAGCCCCCGAGTGGGACGTTTGCTCTCCACTCGGTAGGATTTTCGGAAACTTAGGCGAGTACTGGACTACAGCTAAGCCCCCGAGTGGAAGGTTTGCTCTCCACTCGGTAGGATTTTAAACACTTAGGCGAGTATAGGACTGCAGCTAAGCCCCCGAGTGGGAGGTTTGCTCTCCACTCGGTAGGATTTTCTGAAACTTAGGCGAGTACTGGACTGCAGCGAAGCCCCCGAGTGGGAGGTTTGCTCTCCACTCGGTAGGATTTTAAACACTTAGGCGAGTGTAGGAGTGCAGCTAAGCCCCCAAGTGGGAGGTTTGCTCTCCACTCGGTAGGATTTTAAACACTTTGTGGAGTATAGGACTGCAGCTAAGCCCCCGAGTGGGAGGTTTGCTCTCCACTCGGTAGGATTTTCTGAAACTTAGGCGAGTATGGACTGCAGCTAAGCCCCCGAGTGGGAGGTTTGCTCTCCACTCGGTAGGATTTTAAACACTTAGGCGAGTACAGGACTGCAGCTAAGCCCCCGAGTGGGAGGTTTGCTCTCCACTCGGTAGGATTTTCTGAAACTTAGGCAAGTACTGGACTGCAGCTCCCGCGAGTGGGAGGATTGCTCTCCACTGATAGGATTTTCTGAAACTTAGGCGAGTACTGGACTGCAGCTAAGCCCCGAGTGGGAGGTTTGCTCTTCACTCGGTAGAATTTTCTGAAACTTAGGCAAGTACAGGACTGCAGCTAAGCCCCCGAGTGGGACGTTTGCTCTCCACTCGGTAGGATTTTCTGAAACTTAGGCGACTACTAGACTGCAGCTGAGCCCCCGAGTGGGAGGTTTGCTCTCCACTCGGTAGGATTTTAAACACTTAGGCGAGTACTGGACTGCAGCTAAGCCCCCGAGTGGGAGGTTTGCTCTCCACTCGGTAGGATTTTTTGAAACTTAGGCGAGTACTGGACTGCAGCTAAGCCCCCGAGTGGGAGGATTGCTCTCCACTCGGTAGGATTTTCTGAAACTTAGGCGAGTACTGGACTACAGCTAAGCCCCCGAGTGGGGGGTTTGCTCTTCACTCGGTAGGATTTTCTGAAACTTAGGCAAGTACTGGACTGCAGCTAAGCCCGCGAGTGGGAGGATTGCTCTCCACTGATAGGATTTTCTGAAACTTAGGCGAGTACTGGACTGCAGCTAAGCCCCCGAGTGGGAGGTTTGCTCTTCACTCGGTAGAATTTTCTGAAACTTAGGCAAGTACAGGACTGCAGCTAAGCCCCCGAGTGGGACGTTTGCTCTCCACTCGGTAGGATTTTCTGAAACTTAGGCGACTACTAGACTGCAGCTGAGCCCCCGAGTGGGAGGTTTGCTCTCCACTCGGTAGGATTTTAAACACTTAGGCGAGTACTGGACTGCAGCTAAGCCCCAGAGTGGGAGGTTTGCTCTCCACTCGGTAGAATTTTCTGAAACTTAGGCGAGTACTGGACTGCAGCTAAGCCCCCGAGTGGGAGGATTGCTCTCCACTCGGTAGGATTTTCTGAAACTTAGGCGAGTACTGGACTACAGCTAAGCCCCCGAGTGGGGGGTTTGCTCTTCACTCGGTAGGATTTTCTGAAACTTAGGCGAGTACAGGACTGCAGCTATGCCCCCGAGTGGGAGGTTTGCTCTCCACTCGGTAGGATTTTCTGAAACTTAGGCGAGTACTAGACTGCAGCTAAGCCCCCGAGTGGGAGGTTTGCTCTCCACTCGGTACGATTTTCTGAAACTTAGGCGAGTACTGGACTGCAGCTAAGCCCCCGAGTGGGAGGTTTGCTCTCCACTCGGTAGGACTTTAAACACTTAGGCGAGTATAGGACTGCAGCTAAGCCCCCGAGTGGGAGGTTTGCTCTCCACTCGGTAGGATTTTCTGAAACTTAGGTGAGTACTGGACTGCAGCGAAGCCCCCGAGTGGGAGGTTTGCTCTCCACTCGGTATGATTTTCTGAAACTTAGGCGAGTACTGGACTGCTGCTAAGCCCCCGAGTGGGAGGTTTGCTCTCCACTCGGTAGGATTTTAAACACTTAGGCGAGTATAGGACTGCAGCTAAGCCCCCGAGTGGGAGGTTTGCTCTCCACTCGGTAGGATTTTCTGAAACTTAGGCGAGTACTGGACTGCAGCGAAGCCCCCGAGTGGGAGGTTTGCTCTCCACTCGGTAGGATTTTAAACACTTAGGCGAGTGTAGGAGTGCAGCTAAGCCCCCGAGTGGGAGGTTTGCTCTCCACTCGGTAGGATTTTAAACACTTTGTGGAGTATAGGACTGCAGCTAAGCCCCCGAGTGGGAGGTTTGCTCTCCACTCGGTAGGATTTTCTGAAACTTAGGCGAGTATGGACTGCAGCTAAGCCCCCGAGTGGGAGGTTTGCTCTCCACTCGGTAGGATTTTAAACACTTAGGCGAGTACAGGACTGCAGCTAAGCCCCCGAGTGGGAGGTTTGCTCTCCACTCGGTAGGATTTTCTGAAACTTAGGCGAGTACTGGACTGCAGCTAAGCCCGCGAGTGGGAGGATTGCTCTCCACTGGTAGGATTTTCTGAAACTTAGGCGAGTACTGGACTGCAGCTAAGCCCCCGAGTGGGAGGTTTGCTCTTCACTCGGTAGAATTTTCTGAAACTTAGGCGAGTACAGGACTGCAGCTAAGCCCCCGAGTGGGACGTTTGCTCTCCACTCGGTAGGATTTTCTGAAACTTAGGCGAGTACTGGACTGCAGCTAAGCCCGCGAGTGGGAGGATTGCTCTCCACTGATAGGATTTTCTGAAACTTAGGCGAGTACTGGACTGCAGCTAAGCCCCCGAGTGGGAGGTTTGCTCTTCACTCGGTAGAATTTTCTGAAATTTAGGCGAGTACAGGACTGCAGCTAAGCCCCCGAGTGGGACGTTTGCTCTCCACTCGGTAGGATTTTCTGAAACTTAGGGGAATACTAGACTGCAGCTAAGCCCTCGAGTGGGAGGTTTGCTCTCCACTCGGTAGGATTTTAAACACTTAGGCGAGTATAGGACTGCAGCTAAGCCCCCGAGTGGGAGGTTTGCTCTCCACTCGGTAGGATTTTCTGAAACTTAGGCGAGTACTGGACTGCAGCGAAGCCCCCGAGAGGGAGGTTTGCTCTCCACTCGGTAGGATTTTAAACACTTAGGCGAGGGTAGGAGTGCAGCTAAGCCCCCGAGTGGTAGGTTTGCTCTCCACTCGGTAGGATTTTAAACACTTTGTGGAGTATAGGACTGCAGCTAAGCCCCCGAGTGGGAGCTTTGCTCTCCACTCGGTAGGATTTTCTGAAACTTAGGCGAGTATGGACTGCAGCTAAGCCCCCGAGTGGGAGGTTTGCTCTCCACTCGGTAGGATTTTAAACACTTAGGCGAGTACAGGACTGCAGCTAAGCCCCCGAGTGGGAGGTTTGCTCTCCACTCGGTAGGATTTTCTGAAATTTAGGCGAGTAGTGGACTGCAGCTAAGCCCGCGAGTGGGAGGATTCCTCTCCACTGATAGGATTTTCTGAAACTTAGGCGAGTACTGGACTGCAGCTAAGCCCCCGAGTGGGAGGTTTGCTCTTCACTCGGTAGAATTTTCTGAAACTTAGGCGAGTACAGGACTGCAGCTAAGCCCCCGAGTGGGACGTTTGCTCTCCACTCGGTAGGATTTTCTGAAACTTAGGCGACTACTAGACTGCAGCTAAGCCCCCGAGTGGGAGGTTTGCTCTCCACTCGGTAGGATTTTCTGAAACTTAGGCGAGTACTGGACTGCAGCGAAGCCCCCGAGAGGGAGGTTTGCTCTCCACTCGGTAGGATTTTAAACAGGCGAGGGTAGGAGTGCAGCTAAACCCCCGAGTGGGAGGTTTGCTCTCCACTCGGTAGGATTTTAAACACTTTGTGGAGTATAGGACTGCAGCTAAGCCCCCGAGTGGGAGCTTTGCTCTCCACTCGGTAGGATTTTCTGAAACTTAGGCGAGTATGGACTGCAGCTAAGCCCCCGAGTGGGAGGTTTGCTCTCCACTCGGTAGGATTTTAAACACTTAGGCGAGTACAGGACTGCAGCTAAGCCCCCGAGTGGGAGGTTTGCTCTCCACTCGGTAGGATTTTCTGAAACTTAGGCGAGTAGTGGACTGCAGCTAAGCCCGCGAGTGGGAGGATTGCTCTCCACTGATAGGATTTTCTGAAACTTAGGCGAGTACTGGACTGCAGCTAAGCCCCCGAGTGGGAGGTTTGCTCTTCACTCGGTAGAATTTTCTGAAACTTAGGCGAGTACAGGACTGCAGCTAAGCCCCCGAGTGGGAGGTTTGCTCTCCACTCGGTAGGATTTTCTGAAACTTAGGCGACTACTAGACTGCAGCTAAGCCCCCGAGTGGGAGGGTTGCTCTCCACTCGGTAGGATTTTCTTAAACTTAGGCGAGTACTGGACTGCAGCTAAGCCCCTGAGTGGGAGGTTTGCTCTCCACTCGGTAGGATTTAAAACACTTAGGCGAGTATAGGACTGCAGCTAAGCCCCCGAGTGGGAGGTTTGCTCTCCACTCGGTAGGATTTTCTGAAACTTAGGCGAGTACTGGACTGCAGCTAAGCCCCCGAGTGGGAGGTTTGCTCTCCACTCGGTAGGATTTTAAACACTTAGGCGAGTACAGGACTGCAGCTAAGCCCCCGAGTGGGAGGTTTGCTCTCCACTCGGTAGGATTTTAAACACTTTGTGGAGTATAGGACTGCAGCTAAGCCCCCGAGTGGGAGGTTTGCTCTCCACTCGGTAGGATTTTCTGAAACTTAGGCGAGTATGGACTGCAGCTAAGCCCCCGAGTGGGAGGTTTGCTCTCCACTCGGTAGGATTTTAAACACTTAGGCGAGTACTGGACTGCGGCAAAGCCCCCGAGCGGGAGGTTTGCTGTCCACTCAGTACGATTTTCTGAAACTTAGGCGAGTGCTGGACTGCAGCTAAGCCCCTGAGTGGGAGGTTTGCTCTCCACTTAGTAGTATTTTAAACACTTAGGCGAGTACAGGACTGCAGCTAAGCCCCGAGTGGGAGGTTTGCTCTCCACTTGGTAGGATTTTAAACACTTTGTGGAGTTTAGGACTCCAGCTAAGCCCCCGAGTGGGAGGTTTGCTCCCCACTCGGTAGGATTTTCTGAAACTTAGGCGAGTATGGACAGCAGCTAAGCCCCCGAGTGGGAGGTTTGCTCTAAACTCGGTAGGATTTTAAACACTTAGGCGAGTACAGGACTGCAGCTAAGCCCCCGAGTGGGAGGTGTGCTCTCCACTCGGTAGGATTTTAAACACTTAGGCGAGTACTGGACTGCCGCTAAGCCCCCGAGTGGGAGGTTTGCTCTCCACTCAATAGGATTTTCTGAAACTTAGGCGAGTACTGGACTGCAGCTAAGCCCCCGAGTGGGAGGATTGCTCTCCACTCGGTAGGATTTTCTGAAACTTAGGCGAGTACTGGACTGCAGCTAAGCCCCCGAGTGGGGGGTTTGCTCTTCACTCGGTAGGATTTTCTGAAACTTAGGCGAGTACAGGACTGCAGCTATGCCCCCGAGTGGGAGGTTTGCTCTCCACTAGGTAGGATTTCCTGAAACTTAGGCGAGTTCTAGACTGCAGCTAAGCACCCGAGTGGGAGGTTTGCTCTCCACTCGGTACGATTTTCTGAAACTTAGGCGAGTACTCGACTGCAGCTAAGCCCCCGAGTGGGATGTTTGCTCTCCACTCGGTAGGACTATAAACACTTAGGCGAGTATAGGAATGCAGCTAAGCCCCTGAGTGGGAGGTTTGCTCTGCACTCGGTAGGATTTTCTGAAACTTAGGCGAGTACTGGACTGCAGCGAAGCCCCCGAGTGGGAGGTTTGCTCTCCACTCGGTATGATTTTCTGAAACTTAGGCGAGTACTGGACTGCTGCTAAGCCCCCGAGTGGGAGGTTTGCTCTCCACTCGGTAGGATTTTAAACACTTAGGCGAGTATAGGACTGCAGCTAAGCCCCCGAGTGGGAGGTTTGCTCTCCACTCGGTAGGATTTACTGAAACTTAGGCGAGTACTGGACTGCAGCGAAGCCCCCGAGTGGGAGGTTTGCTCTCCACTCGGTAGGATTTTAAACACTTAGGCGAGTGTAGGAGTGCAGCTAAGCCCCCGAGTGGGAGGTTTGCTCTCCACTCGGTAGGATTTTAAACACTTTGTGGAGTATAGGACTGCAGCTAAGCCCCCGAGTGGGAGGTTTGCTCTCCACTCGGTAGGATTTTCTGAAACTTAGGCGAGTATGGACTGCAGCTAAGCCCCCGAGTGGGAGGTTTGCTCTCCACTCGCTAGGATTTTAAACACTTAGGCGAGTACAGGACTGCAGCTAAGCCCCGAGTGGGAGGTTTGCTCTCCACTCGGTAGGATTTTCTGAAACTTAGGCGAGTACTGGACTGCAGCTAAGCCCGCGAGTGGTAGGATTGCTCTCCACTGATAGGATTTTCTGAAACTTAGGCGAGTACTGGACTGCAGCTAAGTCCCCGAGTGGGAGGTTTGCTCTTCACTCGGTAGAATTTTCTGAAACTTAGGCGAGTACAGGACTGCAGCTAAGCCCCCGAGTGGGACGTTTGCTCTCCACTCGGTAGGATTTTCTGAAACTTAGGCGAGTACTGGACTGCAGCTAAGCCCGCGAGTGGGAGGATTGCTCTCCACTGATAGGATTTTCTGAAACTTAGGCGAGTACTGGACTGCAGCTAAGCCCCCGAGTGGGAGGTTTGCTCTTCACTTGGTAGAATTTTCTGAAACTTAGGCGAGTACAGGACTGCAGCTAAGCCCCCGAGTGGGACGTTTGCTCTCCACTCGGTAGGATTTTCTGAAACTTAGGCGAGTACTAGACTGCAGCTAAGCCCGCGAGTGGGAGGATTGCTCTCCACTGATAGGATTTTCTGAAACTTAGGCGAGTACTGGACTGCAGCTAAGCCCCCGAGTGGGAGGTTTGCTCTTCACTCGGTAGAATTTTCTGAAATTTAGGCGAGTACAGGACTGCAGCTAAGCCCCCGAGTGGGACGTTTGCTCTCCACTCGGTAGGATTTTCTGAAACTTAGGCGACTACTAGACTGCAGTTAAGCCCCCGAGTGGGAGGTTTGCTCTCCACTCGGTAGGATTTTCTGAAACTTAGGCGAGTACAGGACTGCAGCTAAGCCCCCGAGTGGGAGGTTTGCTCTCCACTCGGTAGGATTTTAAACACTTAGGCGAGTCTAGGAGTGCAGCTAAGCCCCCGAGTGGGAGGTTTGCTCTCCACTCGGTAGGATTTTAAACACTTTGTGGAGTATAGGACTGCAGCTAAGCCCCCGAGTGGGAGGTTTGCTCTCCACTCGGTAGGATTTTCTGAAACTTAGGCGAGTATGGACTGCAGCTAAGCCCCCGAGTGGGAGGTTTGCTCTCCACTCGCTAGGATTTTAAACACTTAGGCGAGTACAGGACTGCAGCTAAGCCCCGAGTGGGAGGTTTGCTCTCCACTCGGTAGGATTTTCTGAAACTTAGGCGAGTACTGGACTGCAGCTAAGCCCGCGAGTGGGAGGATTGCTCTCCACTGATAGGATTTTCTGAAACTTAGGCGAGTACTGGACTGCAGCTAAGTCCCCGAGTGGGAGGTTTGCTCTTCACTCGGTAGAATTTTCTGAAACTTAGGCGAGTACAGGACTGCAGCTAAGCCCCCGAGTGGGACGTTTGCTCTCCACTCGGTAGGATTTTCTGAAACTTAGGCGAGTACTGGACTGCAGCTAAGCCCGCGAGTGGGAGGATTGCTCTCCACTGATAGGATTTTCTGAAACTTAGGCGAGTACTGGACTGCAGCTAAGCCCCCGAGTGGGAGGTTTGCTCTTCACTTGGTAGAATTTTCTGAAACTTAGGCGAGTACAGGACTGCAGCTAAGCCCCCGAGTGGGACGTTTGCTCTCCACTCGGTAGGATTTTCTGAAACTTAGGCGAGTACTAGACTGCAGCTAAGCCCGCGAGTGGGAGGATTGCTCTCCACTGATAGGATTTTCTGAAACTTAGGCGAGTACTGGACTGCAGCTAAGCCCCCGAGTGGGAGGTTTGCTCTTCACTCGGTAGAATTTTCTGAAATTTAGGCGAGTACAGGACTGCAGCTAAGCCCCCGAGTGGGACGTTTGCTCTCCACTCGGTAGGATTTTCTGAAACTTAGGCGACTACTAGACTGCAGCTAAGCCCCCGAGTGGGAGGTTTGCTCTCCACTCGGTAGGATTTTAAACACTTAGGCGAGTATAGGACTGCAGCTAAGCCCCCGAGTGGGAGGTTTGCTCTCCACTCGGTAGGATTTTCTGAAACTTAGGCGAGTACTGGACTGCAGCGAAGCCCCCGAGAGGGAGGTTTGCTCTCCACTCGGTAGGATTTTAAACACTTAGGCGAGTACAGGACTGCAGCTAAGCCCCGAGTGGGAGGTTTGCTCTCCACTCGGTAGGATTTTCTGAAACTTAGGCGAGTACTGGACTGCAGCTAAGTCCCCGAGTGGGAGGTTTGCTCTTCACTCGGTAGAATTTTCTGAAACTTAGGCGAGTACAGGACTGCAACTAAGCCCCCGAGTGGGAGGTTTGCTCTTCACTCGGTAGAATTTTCTGAAATTTAGGCGAGTACAGGACTGCAGCTAAGCCCCCGAGTGGGACGTTTGCTCTCCACTCGGTAGGATTTTCTGAAACTTAGGCGACTACTAGACTGCAGTTAAGCCCCCGAGTGGGAGGTTTGCTCTCCACTCGGTAGGATTTTCTGAAACTTAGGCGAGTACAGGACTGCAGCTAAGCCCCCGAGTGGGAGGTTTGCTCTCCACTCGGTAGGATTTTAAACACTTAGGCGAGTCTAGGAGTGCAGCTAAGCCCCCGAGTGGGAGGTTTGCTCTCCACTCGGTAGGATTTTAAACACTTTGTGGAGTATAGGACTGCAGCTAAGCCCCCGAGTGGGAGGTTTGCTCTCCACTCGGTAGGATTTTCTGAAACTTAGGCGAGTATGGACTGCAGCTAAGCCCCCGAGTGGGAGGTTTGCTCTCCACTCGCTAGGATTTTAAACACTTAGGCGAGTACAGGACTGCAGCTAAGCCCCGAGTGGGAGGTTTGCTCTCCACTCGGTAGGATTTTCTGAAACTTAGGCGAGTACTGGACTGCAGCTAAGCCCGCGAGTGGGAGGATTGCTCTCCACTGATAGGATTTTCTGAAACTTAGGCGAGTACTGGACTGCAGCTAAGTCCCCGAGTGGGAGGTTTGCTCTTCACTCGGTAGAATTTTCTGAAACTTAGGCGAGTACAGGACTGCAGCTAAGCCCCCGAGTGGGACGTTTGCTCTCCACTCGGTAGGATTTTCTGAAACTTAGGCGAGTACTGGACTGCAGCTAAGCCCGCGAGTGGGAGGATTGCTCTCCACTGATAGGATTTTCTGAAACTTAGGCGAGTACTGGACTGCAGCTAAGCCCCCGAGTGGGAGGTTTGCTCTTCACTTGGTAGAATTTTCTGAAACTTAGGCGAGTACAGGACTGCAGCTAAGCCCCCGAGTGGGACGTTTGCTCTCCACTCGGTAGGATTTTCTGAAACTTAGGCGAGTACTAGACTGCAGCTAAGCCCGCGAGTGGGAGGATTGCTCTCCACTGATAGGATTTTCTGAAACTTAGGCGAGTACTGGACTGCAGCTAAGCCCCCGAGTGGGAGGTTTGCTCTTCACTCGGTAGAATTTTCTGAAATTTAGGCGAGTACAGGACTGCAGCTAAGCCCCCGAGTGGGACGTTTGCTCTCCACTCGGTAGGATTTTCTGAAACTTAGGCGACTACTAGACTGCAGCTAAGCCCCCGAGTGGGAGGTTTGCTCTCCACTCGGTAGGATTTTAAACACTTAGGCGAGTATAGGACTGCAGCTAAGCCCCCGAGTGGGAGGTTTGCTCTCCACTCGGTAGGATTTTCTGAAACTTAGGCGAGTACTGGACTGCAGCGAAGCCCCCGAGAGGGAGGTTTGCTCTCCACTCGGTAGGATTTTAAACACTTAGGCGAGTACAGGACTGCAGCTAAGCCCCGAGTGGGAGGTTTGCTCTCCACTCGGTAGGATTTTCTGAAACTTAGGCGAGTACTGGACTGCAGCTAAGTCCCCGAGTGGGAGGTTTGCTCTTCACTCGGTAGAATTTTCTGAAACTTAGGCGAGTACAGGACTGCAACTAAGCCCCCGAGTGGGACGTTTGCTCTCCACTCTGTAGGATTTTCTGAAACTTAGGCGAGTACTGGACTGCAGCTAAGCCCGCGAGTGGGAGGATTGCTCTCCACTGATAGGATTTTCTGAAACTTAGGCGAGTATTGGACTGCAGCTAAGCCCCCGAGTGGGAGGTTTGCTCTTCACTCGGTAGAATTTTCTGAAACTTAGGCGAGTACAGGACTGCAGCTAAGCCCCCGAGTGGGACGTTTGCTCTCCACTCGGTAGGATTTTCTGAAACTTAGGCGAGTACTGGACTGCAGCTAAGCCCGCGAGTGGGAGGATTGCTCTCCACTGATAGGATTTTCTGAAACTTAGGCGAGTACTGGACTGCAGCTAAGCCCCCGAGTGGGAGGTTTGCTCTTCACTCGGTAGAATTTTCTGAAACTTAGGCGAGTACAGGACTGCAGCTAAGCCCCCGAGTGGGACGTTTGCTCTCCACTCGGTAGGATTTTCTGAAACTTAGGTGACTACTAGACTGCAGCTAAGCCCCCGAGTGGGAGGTTTGCTCTCCACTCGGTAGGATTTTAAACACTTAGGCGAGTATAGGACTGCAGCTAAGCCCCCGAGTGGGAGGTTTGCTCTCCACTCGGTAGGATTTTCTGAAACTTAGGCGAGTACTGGACTGCAGCGAAGCCCCCGAGAGGGAGGTTTGCTCTCCACTCGGTAGGATTTTAAACACTTAGGCGAGGGTAGGAGTGCAGCTAAGCCCCCGAGTGGGAGGTTTGCTCTCCACTCGGTAGGATTTTAAACACTTTGTCGAGTATAGGACTGCAGCTAAGCCCCCGAGTGGGAGCTTTGCTCTCCACTCGGTAGGATTTTCTGAAACTTAGGCGAGTATGGACTGCAGCTAAGCCCCCGAGTGGGAGGTTTGCTCTCCACTCGGTAGGATTTTAAACACTTAGGCGAGTACAGGACTGCAGCTAAGCCCCCGAGTGGGAGGTTTGCTCTCCACTCGGTAGGATTTTCTGAAACTTAGGCGAGTACTGGACTGCAGCTAAGCCCGCGAGTGGGAGGATTGCTCTCCACTGATAGGATTTTCTGAAACTTAGGCGAGTACTGGACTGCAGCTAAGCCCCCGAGTGGGAGGTTTGCTCTCCACTCGATACGATTTTCTGAAACTTAGGCGAGTACTGGACTGCAGCTAAGCCCCCGAGTGGGAGGTTTGCTCTCCACTCGGTAGGATTTTAAACACTTAGGCGAGTATAGGACTGCAGCTAAGCCCCCGAGTGGGAGGTTTGCTCTCCACTCGGTAGGATTTTCTGAAACTTAGGCGAGTACTGGACTGCAGCGAAGCCCCCGAGAGGGAGGTTTGCTCTCCACTCTGTAGGATTTTAAACACTTAGGCGAGGGTAGGAGTGCAGCTAAGCCCCCGAGTGGGAGGTTTGCTCTCCACTCGGTAGGATTTTAAACACTTTGTGGAGTATAGGACTGCAGCTAAGCCCCCGAGTGGGAGCTTTGCTCTCCACTCGGTAGGATTTTCTGAAACTTAGGCGAGTATGGACTGCAGCTAAGCCCCCGAGTGGGAGGTTTGCTCTCCACTCGGTAGGATTTTAAACACTTAGGCGAGTACAGGACTGCAGCTAAGCCCCCGAGTGGGAGGTTTGCTCTCCACTCGGTAGGATTTTCTGAAACTTAGGCGAGTAGTGGACTGCAGCTAAGCCCGCGAGTGGGAGGATTGCTCTCCACTGATAGGATTTTCTAAAACTTAGGCGAGTACTGGACTGCAGCTAAGCCCCCGAGTGGGAGGTTTGCTCTTCACTCGGTAGAATTTTCTGAAACTTAGGCGAGTACAAGACTGCAGCTAAGCCCCCGAGTGGGACGTTTGCTCTCCACTCGGTAGGATTTTCTGAAACTTAGGCGACTACTAGACTGCAGCTAAGCCCCCGAGTGGGAGGTTTGCTCTCCACTCGGTAGGATTTTCTGAAACTTAGGCGAGTACTGGACTGCAGCTAAGCCCCCGAGTGGGAGGTTTGCTCTTCACTCGGTAGAATTTTCTGAAACTTAGGCGAGTACAGGACTGCAGCTAAGCCCCCGAGTGGGACGTTTGCTCTCCACTCGGTAGGATTTTCTGAAACTTAGGCGAGTACTGGACTGCAGCTAAGCCCGCGAGTGGGAGGATTGCTCTCCACTGATAGGATTTTCTGAAACTTAGGCGAGTACTGGACTGCAGCTAAGCCCCCGAGTGGGAGGTTTGCTCTTCACTTGGTAGAATTTTCTGAAACTTAGGCGAGTACAGGACTGCAGCTAAGCCCCCGAGTGGGACGTTTGCTCTCCACTCGGTAGGATTTTCTGAAACTTAGGCGAGTACTGGACTGCAGCTAAGCCCGCGAGTGGGAGGATTGCTCTCCACTGATAGGATTTTCTGAAACTTAGGCGAGTATTGGACTGCAGCTAAGCCCCCGAGTGGGAGGTTTGCTCTTCACTCGGTAGAATTTTCTGAAATTTAGGCGAGTACAGGACTGCAGCTAAGCCCCCGAGTGGGACGTTTGCTCTCCACTCGGTAGGATTTTCTGAAACTTAGGTGACTACTAGACTGCAGCTAAGCCCCCGAGTGGGAGGTTTGCTCTCCACTGATAGGATTTTCTGAAACTTAGGCGAGTATTGGACTGCAGCTAAGCCCCCGAGTGGGAGGTTTGCTCTTCACTCGGTAGAATTTTCTGAAACTTAGGCGAGTACAGGACTGCAGCTAAGCCCCCGAGTGGGACGTTTGCTCTCCACTCGGTAGGATTTTCTGAAACTTAGGCGAGTACTGGACTGCAGCTAAGCCCGCGAGTGGGAGGATTGCTCTCCACTGATAGGATTTTCTGAAACTTAGGCGAGTACTGGACTGCAGCTAAGCCCCCGAGTGGGAGGTTTGCTCTTCACTCGGTAGAATTTTCTGAAACTTAGGCGAGTACAGGACTGCAGCTAAGCCCCCGAGTGGGACGTTTGCTCTCCACTCGGTAGGATTTTCTGAAACTTAGGTGACTACTAGACTGCAGCTAAGCCCCCGAGTGGGAGGTTTGCTCTCCACTCGGTAGGATTTTAAACACTTAGGCGAGTATAGGACTGCAGCTAAGCCCCCGAGTGGGAGGTTTGCTCTCCACTCGGTAGGATTTTCTGAAACTTAGGCGAGTACTGGACTGCAGCGAAGCCCCCGAGAGGGAGGTTTGCTCTCCACTCGGTAGGATTTTAAACACTTAGGCGAGGGTAGGAGTGCAGCTAAGCCCCCGAGTGGGAGGTTTGCTCTCCACTCGGTAGGATTTTAAACACTTTGTCGAGTATAGGACTGCAGCTAAGCCCCCGAGTGGGAGCTTTGCTCTCCACTCGGTAGGATTTTCTGAAACTTAGGCGAGTATGGACTGCAGCTAAGCCCCCGAGTGGGAGGTTTGCTCTCCACTCGGTAGGATTTTAAACACTTAGGCGAGTACAGGACTGCAGCTAAGCCCCCGAGTGGGAGGTTTGCTCTCCACTCGGTAGGATTTTCTGAAACTTAGGCGAGTACTGGACTGCAGCTAAGCCCGCGAGTGGGAGGATTGCTCTCCACTGATAGGATTTTCTGAAACTTAGGCGAGTACTGGACTGCAGCTAAGCCCCCGAGTGGGAGGTTTGCTCTCCACTCGATACGATTTTCTGAAACTTAGGCGAGTACTGGACTGCAGCTAAGCCCCCGAGTGGGAGGTTTGCTCTCCACTCGGTAGGATTTTAAACACTTAGGCGAGTATAGGACTGCAGCTAAGCCCCCGAGTGGGAGGTTTGCTCTCCACTCGGTAGGATTTTCTGAAACTTAGGCGAGTACTGGACTGCAGCGAAGCCCCCGAGAGGGAGGTTTGCTCTCCACTCGGTAGGATTTTAAACACTTAGGCGAGGGTAGGAGTGCAGCTAAGCCCCCGAGTGGGAGGTTTGCTCTCCACTCGGTAGGATTTTAAACACTTTGTGGAGTATAGGACTGCAGCTAAGCCCCCGAGTGGGAGCTTTGCTCTCCACTCGGTAGGATTTTCTGAAACTTAGGCGAGTATGGACTGCAGCTAAGCCCCCGAGTGGGAGGTTTGCTCTCCACTCGGTAGGATTTTAAACACTTAGGCGAGTACAGGACTGCAGCTAAGCCCCCGAGTGGGAGGTTTGCTCTCCACTCGGTAGGATTTTCTGAAACTTAGGCGAGTAGTGGACTGCAGCTAAGCCCGCGAGTGGGAGGATTGCTCTCCACTGATAGGATTTTCTAAAACTTAGGCGAGTACTGGACTGCAGCTAAGCCCCCGAGTGGGAGGTTTGCTCTTCACTCGGTAGAATTTTCTGAAACTTAGGCGAGTACAAGACTGCAGCTAAGCCCCCGAGTGGGACGTTTGCTCTCCACTCGGTAGGATTTTCTGAAACTTAGGCGACTACTAGACTGCAGCTAAGCCCCCGAGTGGGAGGTTTGCTCTCCACTCGGTAGGATTTTCTGAAACTTAGGCGAGTACTGGACTGTAGCTAAGCCCCCGAGTGGGAGGTTTGCTCTTCACTCGGTAGAATTTTCTGAAACTTAGGCGAGTACAGGACTGCAGCTAAGCCCCCGAGTGGGACGTTTGCTCTCCACTCGGTAGGATTTTCTGAAACTTAGGCGAGTACTGGACTGCAGCTAAGCCCGCGAGTGGGAGGATTGCTCTCCACTGATAGGATTTTCTGAAACTTAGGCGAGTACTGGACTGCAGCTAAGCCCCCGAGTGGTAGGTTTGCTCTTCACTTGGTAGAATTTTCTGAAACTTAGGCGAGTACAGGACTGCAGCTAAGCCCCCGAGTGGGACGTTTGCTCTCCACTCGGTAGGATTTTCTGAAACTTAGGCGAGTACTGGACTGCAGCTAAGCCCGCGAGTGGGAGGATTGCTCTCCACTGATAGGATTTTCTGAAACTTAGGCGAGTACTGGACTGCAGCTAAGCCCCCGAGTGGGAGGTTTGCTCTTCACTCGGTAGAATTTTCTGAAATTTAGGCGAGTACAGGACTGCAGCTAAGCCCCCGAGTGGGACGTTTGCTCTCCACTCGGTAGGATTTTCTGAAACTTAGGTGACTACTAGACTGCAGCTAAGCCCCCGAGTGGGAGGTTTGCTCTCCACTCGGTAGGATTTTAAACACTTAGGCGAGTATAGGACTGCAGCTAAGCCCCCGAGTGGGAGGTTTGCTCTCCACTCGGTAGGATTTTCTGAAACTTAGGCGAGTACTGGACTGCAGCGAAGCCCCCGAGAGGGAGGTTTGCTCTCCACTCGGTAGGATTTTCAACACTTAGGCGAGGGTAGGAGTGCAGCTAAGCCCCCGAGTGGGAGGTTTGCTCTCCACTCGGTAGGATTTTAAACACTTTGTCGAGTATAGGACTGCAGCTAAGCCCCCGAGTGGGAGCTTTGCTCTCCACTCGGTAGGATTTTCTGAAACTTAGGCGAGTATGGACTGCAGCTAAGCCCCCGAGTGGGAGGTTTGCTCTCCACTCGGTAGGATTTTAAACACTTAGGCGAGTACAGGACTGCAGCTAAGCCCCCGAGTGGGAGGTTTGCTCTCCACTCGGTAGGATTTTCTGAAACTTAGGCGAGTACTGGACTGCAGCTAAGCCCGCGAGTGGGAGGATTGCTCTCCACTGATAGGATTTTCTGAAACTTAGGCGAGTACTGGACTGCAGCTAAGCCCCCGAGTGGGAGGTTTGCTCTCCACTCGATACGATTTTCTGAAACTTAGGCGAGTACTGGACTGCAGCTAAGCCCCCGAGTGGGAGGTTTGCTCTCCACTCGGTAGGATTTTAAACACTTAGGCGAGTATAGGACTGCAGCTAAGCCCCCGAGTGGGAGGTTTGCTCTCCACTCGGTAGGATTTTCTGAAACTTAGGCGAGTACTGGACTGCAGCGAAGCCCCCGAGAGGGAGGTTTGCTCTCCACTCGGTAGGATTTTAAACACTTAGGCGAGGGTAGGAGTGCAGCTAAGCCCCCGAGTGGGAGGTTTGCTCTCCACTCGGTAGGATTTTAAACACTTTGTCGAGTATAGGACTGCAGCTAAGCCCCCGAGTGGGAGCTTTGCTCTCCACTCGGTAGGATTTTCTGAAACTTAGGCGAGTATGGACTGCAGCTAAGCCCCCGAGTGGGAGGTTTGCTCTCCACTCGGTAGGATTTTAAACACTTAGGCGAGTACAGGACTGCAGCTAAGCCCCCGAGTGGGAGGTTTGCTCTCCACTCGGTAGGATTTTCTGAAACTTAGGCGAGTAGTGGACTGCAGCTAAGCCCGCGAGTGGGAGGATTGCTCTCCACTGATAGGATTTTCTAAAACTTAGGCGAGTACTGGACTGCAGCTAAGCCCCCGAGTGGGAGGTTTGCTCTTCACTCGGTAGAATTTTCTGAAACTTAGGCGAGTACAAGACTGCAGCTAAGCCCCCGAGTGGGACGTTTGCTCTCCACTCGGTAGGATTTTCTGAAACTTAGGCGACTACTAGACTGCAGCTAAGCCCCCGAGTGGGAGGTTTGCTCTCCACTCGGTAGGATTTTCTGAAACTTAGGCGAGTACTGGACTGCAGCTAAGCCCCCGAGTGGGAGGTTTGCTCTTCACTCGGTAGAATTTTCTGAAACTTAGGCGAGTACAGGACTGCAGCTAAGCCCCCGAGTGGGACGTTTGCTCTCCACTCGGTAGGATTTTCTGAAACTTAGGCGAGTACTGGACTGCAGCTAAGCCCACGAGTGGGAGGATTGCTCTCCACTGATAGGATTTTCTGAAACTTAGGCGAGTACTGGACTGCAGCTAAGCCCCCGAGTGGGAGGTTTGCTCTTCACTTGGTAGAATTTTCTGAAACTTAGGCGAGTACAGGACTGCAGCTAAGCCCCCGAGTGGGACGTTTGCTCTCCACTCAGTAGGATTTTCTGAAACTTAGGCGAGTACTAGACTGCAGCTAAGCCCGCGAGTGGGAGGATTGCTCTCCACTGATAGGATTTTCTGAAACTTAGGCGAGTACTGGACTGCAGCTAAGCCCCCGAGTGGGAGGTTTGCTCTTCACTCGGTAGAATTTTCTGAAATTTAGGCGAGTACAGGACTGCAGCTAAGCCCCCGAGTGGGACGTTTGCTCTCCACTCGGTAGGATTTTCTGAAACTTAGGCGACTACTAGACTGCAGCTAAGCCCCCGAGTGGGAGGTTTGCTCTCCACTCGGTAGGATTTTAAACACTTAGGCGAGTATAGGACTGCAGCTAAGCCCCCGAGTGGGAGGTTTGCTCTCCACTCGGTAGGATTTTCTGAAACTTAGGCGAGTACTGGACTGCAGCGAAGCCCCCGAGAGGGAGGTTTGCTCTCCACTCGGTAGGATTTTAAACACTTAGGCGAGTACAGGACTGCAGCTAAGCCCCGAGTGGGAGGTTTGCTCTCCACTCGGTAGGATTTTCTGAAACTTAGGCGAGTACTGGACTGCAGCTAAGTCCCCGAGTGGGAGGTTTGCTCTTCACTCGGTAGAATTTTCTGAAACTTAGGCGAGTACAGGACTGCAGCTAAGCCCCCGAGTGGGACGTTTGCTCTCCACTCTGTAGGATTTTCTGAAACTTAGGCGAGTACTGGACTGCAGCTAAGCCCGCGAGTGGGAGGATTGCTCTCCATTGATAGTATTTTCTGAAACTTAGGCGAGTACTGGACTGCAGCTAAGCCCCCGAGTGGGAGGTTTGCTCTTCACTCGGTAGAATTTTCTGAAACTTAGGCGAGTACAGGACTGCAGCTAAGCCCCCGAGTGGGACGTTTGCTCTCCACTCGGTAGGATTTTCTGAAACTTAGGCGAGTACTGGACTGCAGCTAAGCCCGCGAGTGGGAGGATTGCTCTCCACTGATAGGATTTTCTGAAACTTAGGCGAGTACTGGACTGCAGCTAAGCCCCCGAGTGGGAGGTTTGCTCTTCACTCGGTAGAATTTTCTGAAATTTAGGCGAGTACAGGACTGCAGCTAAGCCCCCGAGTGGGACGTTTGCTCTCCACTCGGTAGGATTTTCTGAAACTTAGGTGACTACTAGACTGCAGCTAAGCCCCCGAGTGGGAGGTTTGCTCTCCACTCGGTAGGATTTTAAACACTTAGGCGAGTATAGGACTGCAGCTAAGCCCCCGAGTGGGAGGTTTGCTCTCCACTCGGTAGAATTTTCTGAAACTTAGGCGAGTACTGGACTGCAGCGAAGCCCCCGAGAGGGAGGTTTGCTCTCCACTCGGTAGGATTTTAAACACTTAGGCGAGGGTAGGAGTGCAGCTAAGCCCCCGAGTGGGAGGTTTGCTCTCCACTCGGTAGGATTTTAAACACTTTGTCGAGTATAGGACTGCAGCTAAGCCCCCGAGTGGGAGCTTTGCTCTCCACTCGGTAGGATTTTCTGAAACTTAGGCGAGTATGGACTGCAGCTAAGCCCCCGAGTGGGAGGTTTGCTCTCCACTCGGTAGGATTTTAAACACTTAGGCGAGTACAGGACTGCAGCTAAGCCCCCGAGTGGGAGGTTTGCTCTCCACTCGGTAGGATTTTCTGAAACTTAGGCGAGTACTGGACTGCAGCTAAGCCCGCGAGTGGGAGGATTGCTCTCCACTGATAGGATTTTCTGAAACTTAGGCGAGTACTGGACTGCAGCTAAGCCCCCGAGTGGGAGGTTTGCTCTCCACTCGATACGATTTTCTGAAACTTAGGCGAGTACTGGACTGCAGCTAAGCCCCCGAGTGGGAGGTTTGCTCTCCACTCGGTAGGATTTTAAACACTTAGGTGAGTATAGGACTGCAGCTAAGCCCCCGAGTGGGAGGTTTGCTCTCCACTCGGTAGGATTTTCTGAAACTTAGGCGAGTACTGGACTGCAGCGAAGCCCCCGAGAGGGAGGTTTGCTCTCCACTCGGTAGGATTTTAAACACTTAGGCGAGGGTAGGAGTGCAGCTAAGCCCCCGAGTGGGAGGTTTGCTCTCCACTCGGTAGGATTTTAAACACTTTGTGGAGTATAGGACTGCAGCTAAGCCCCCGAGTGGGAGCTTTGCTCTCCACTCGGTAGGATTTTCTAAAACTTAGGCGAGTATGGACTGCAGCTAAGCCCCCGAGTGGGAGGTTTGCTCTCCACTCGGTAGGATTTTAAACACTTAGGCGAGTACAGGACTGCAGCTAAGCCCCCGAGTGGGAGGTTTGCTCTCCTCTCGGTAGGATTTTCTGAAACTTAGGCGAGTAGTGGACTGCAGCTAAGCCCGCGAGTGGGAGGATTGCTCTCCACTGATAGGATTTTCTAAAACTTAGGCGAGTACTGGACTGCAGCTAAGCCCCCGAGTGGGAGGTTTGCTCTTCACTCGGTAGAATTTCCTGAAACTTAGGCGAGTACAAGACTGCAGCTAAGCCCCCGAGTGGGACGTTTGCTCTCCACTCGGTAGGATTTTCTGAAACTTAGGCGACTACTAGACTGCAGCTAAGCCCCCGAGTGGGAGGTTTGCTCTCCACTCGGTAGGATTTTCTGAAACTTAGGCGAGTACTGGACTGCAGCTAAGCCCGCGAGTGGGAGGATTGCTCTCCACTGATAGGATTTTCTGAAACTTAGGCGAGTACTGGACTGCAGCTAAGCCCCCGAGTGGGAGGTTTGCTCTTCACTCGGTAGAATTTTCTGAAATTTAGGCGAGTACAGGACTGCAGCTAAGCCCCCGAGTGGGACGTTTGCTCTCCACTCGGTAGGATTTTCTGAAACTTAGGTGACTACTAGACTGCAGCTAAGCCCCCGAGTGGGAGGTTTGCTCTCCACTCGGTAGGATTTTAAACACTTAGGCGAGTATAGGACTGCAGCTAAGCCCCCGAGTGGGAGGTTTGCTCTCCACTCGGTAGAATTTTCTGAAACTTAGGCGAGTACTGGACTGCAGCGAAGCCCCCGAGAGGGAGGTTTGCTCTCCACTCGGTAGGATTTTAAACACTTAGGCGAGGGTAGGAGTGCAGCTAAGCCCCCGAGTGGGAGGTTTGCTCTCCACTCGGTAGGATTTTAAACACTTTGTCGAGTATAGGACTGCAGCTAAGCCCCCGAGTGGGAGCTTTGCTCTCCACTCGGTAGGATTTTCTGAAACTTAGGCGAGTATGGACTGCAGCTAAGCCCCCGAGTGGGAGGTTTGCTCTCCACTCGGTAGGATTTTAAACACTTAGGCGAGTACAGGACTGCAGCTAAGCCCCCGAGTGGGAGGTTTGCTCTCCACTCGGTAGGATTTTCTGAAACTTAGGCGAGTACTGGACTGCAGCTAAGCCCGCGAGTGGGAGGATTGCTCTCCACTGATAGGATTTTCTGAAACTTAGGCGAGTACTGGACTGCAGCTAAGCCCCCGAGTGGGAGGTTTGCTCTCCACTCGATACGATTTTCTGAAACTTAGGCGAGTACTGGACTGCAGCTAAGCCCCCGAGTGGGAGGTTTGCTCTCCACTCGGTAGGATTTTAAACACTTAGGTGAGTATAGGACTGCAGCTAAGCCCCCGAGTGGGAGGTTTGCTCTCCACTCGGTAGGATTTTCTGAAACTTAGGCGAGTACTGGACTGCAGCGAAGCCCCCGAGAGGGAGGTTTGCTCTCCACTCGGTAGGATTTTAAACACTTAGGCGAGGGTAGGAGTGCAGCTAAGCCCCCGAGTGGGAGGTTTGCTCTCCACTCGGTAGGATTTTAAACACTTTGTGGAGTATAGGACTGCAGCTAAGCCCCCGAGTGGGAGCTTTGCTCTCCACTCGGTAGGATTTTCTAAAACTTAGGCGAGTATGGACTGCAGCTAAGCCCCCGAGTGGGAGGTTTGCTCTCCACTCGGTAGGATTTTAAACACTTAGGCGAGTACAGGACTGCAGCTAAGCCCCCGAGTGGGAGGTTTGCTCTCCTCTCGGTAGGATTTTCTGAAACTTAGGCGAGTAGTGGACTGCAGCTAAGCCCGCGAGTGGGAGGATTGCTCTCCACTGATAGGATTTTCTAAAACTTAGGCGAGTACTGGACTGCAGCTAAGCCCCCGAGTGGGAGGTTTGCTCTTCACTCGGTAGAATTTCCTGAAACTTAGGCGAGTACAAGACTGCAGCTAAGCCCCCGAGTGGGACGTTTGCTCTCCACTCGGTAGGATTTTCTGAAACTTAGGCGACTACTAGACTGCAGCTAAGCCCCCGAGTGGGAGGTTTGCTCTCCACTCGGTAGGATTTTCTGAAACTTAGGCGAGTACTGGACTGCAGCTAAGCCCCCGAGTGGGAGGTTTGCTCTCCACTCGGTAGGATTTTAAACACTTAGGCGAGTATAGGACTGCAGCTAAGCCCCCGAGTGGGAGGTTAGCTCTCCACTCGGTAGGATTTTCTGAAACTTAGGCGAGTACTGGACTGCAGCTAAGCCCCCGAGTGGGAGGTTTGCTCTCCACTCGGTAGGATTTTAAACACTTAGGCGAGTACAGGACTGCAGCTAAGCCCCCGAGTGGGAGGTTTGCTCTCCACTCGGTAGGATTTTAAACACTTTGTGGAGTATAGGACTGCAGCTAAGCCCCCGAGTGGGAGGTTTGCTCTCCACTTGGTAGGATTTTCTGAAACTTAGGCGAGTATGGACTGCAGCTAAGCCCCCGAGTGGGTGGTTTGCTCTCCACTCGGTAGGATTTTAAACACTTAGGCGAGTACTGGACTGCGGCAAAGCCCCCGAGCGGGAGGTTTGCTCTCCACTCGGTAGGATTTTCTGAAACTTAGGCGAGTACTGGACTGCAGCGAAGCCCCCGAGTGCGAGGTTTGCTCTCCAGTCTGTAGGATTTTAAACACTTAGGCGAGTGTAGGACTGCAGCTAAGCCCCCGAGTGGGAGGTTTGCTCTCCACTCGGTAGGATTTTAAACACTTTGTGGAGTATAGGACTGCATCTAAGCTCCCGAGTGGGAGGTTTGCTCTCCACTCGGTAGGATTTTCTGGAACTTAGGTGAGTATGGACTGCAGCTAAGCCCCCGAGTGGGAGGTTTGCTCTCCACTCGGTAGGATTTTAAACACTTAGGCGAGTACAGGACTGCAGCTAAGCCCCCGAGTGGGAGGTTTGCTCTCCACTCGATAGGATTTTCTGAAACTTAGGCGAGTACTGGACTGCAGCTAAGCCCGCGAGTGGGAGGATTGCTCTCCACTGATAGGATTTTCTGAAACTTAGGCGAGTACTGGACTGCAGCTAAGCCCCCGAGTGGGAGGTTTGCTCTTCACTCGGTAGAATTTTCTGAAACTTAGGCGAGTACAGGACTGCAGCTAAGCCCCCAAGTGGGAGGTTTGCTCTCCACTCGGTAGGATTTTCTGAAACTTAGGCGACTACTAGACTGCAGCTAAGCCCCCGAGTGGGAGCGTTGCTCTCCACTCGGTACGATTTTCTTAAACTTAGGCGAGTACTGGACTGCAGCTAAGCCCCCGAGTGGGAGGTTTGCTCTCCACTCGGTAGGATTTAAAACACTTAGGCGAGTATAGGACTGCAGCTAAGCCCCCGAGTGGGAGGTTTGCTCTCCACTCGGTAGGATTTTCTGAAACTTAGGCGAGTACTGGACTGCAGCTAAGCCCGCGAGTGGGAGGATTGCTCTCCACTGATAGGATTTTCTGAAACTTAGGCGAGTACTGGACTGCAGCTAAGCCCCCGAGTGGGAGGTTTGCTCTCCACTCGGTACGATTTTCTGAAACTTAGGCGAGTACTGGACTGCAGCTAAGCCCCCGAGTGGGAGGTTTGCTCTCCACTCGGTAGGATTTTAAACACTTAGGCGAGTATAGGACTGCAGCTAAGCCCCCGAGTGGGAGGTTTGCTCTCCACTCGGTAGGATTTTCTGAAATTTAGGCGAGTACTGGACTGCAGCGAAGCCCCCGAGAGGGAGGTTTGCTCTCCACTCGGTAGGATTTTAAACACTTAGGCGAGGGTAGGAGTGCAGCTAAGCCCCCGAGTGGGAGGTTTGCTCTCCACTCTGTAGGATTTTAAACACTTTGTGGAGTATAGGACTGCAGCTAAGCCCCCGAGTGGGAGCTTTGCTCTCCACTCGGTAGGATTTTCTGAAACTTAGGCGAGTATGGACTGCAGCTAAGCCCCCGAGTGGGAGGTTTGCTCTCCACTCGGTAGGATTTTAAACACTTAGGCGAGTACAGGAGTGCAGCTAAGCCCCCGAGTGGGAGGTTTGCTCTCCACTCGGTAGGATTTTCTGAAACTTAGGCGAGTAGTGGACTGCAGCTAAGCCCGCGAGTGGGAGGATTGCTCTCCACTGATAGGATTTTCTGAAACTTAGGCGAGTACTGGACTGCAGCTAAGCCCCCGAGTGGGAGGTTTGCTCTTCACTCGGTAGATTTTTCTGAAACTTAGGCGAGTACAGGACTGCAGCTAAGCCCCCGAGTGGGACGTTTGCTCTCCACTCGGTAGGATTTTCTGAAACTTAGGCGACTACTAGACTGCAGCTAAGCCCCCGAGTGGGAGGTTTGCTCTCCACTCGGTAGGATTTTCTGAAACTTAGGCGAGTACTGGACTGCAGCTAAGCCCCCGAGTGGGAGGTTTGCTCTCCACTCGGTAGGATTTTAAACACTTAGGCGAGTATAGGACTGCAGCTAAGCCCCCGAGTGGGAGGTTTGCTCTCCACTCGGTAGGATTTCCTGAAACTTAGGCGAGTACTGGACTGCAGCTAAGCCCCCGAGTGGGAGGTTTGCTCTCCACTCGGTAGGATTTTAAACACTTAGGCGAATACATGACTGCAGCTAAGCCCCCGAGTGGGAGGTTTGCTCTCCACTCGGTAGGATTTTAAACACTTTGTGGAGTATAGGACTGCAGCTAAGCCCCCGAGTGGGAGGTTTGCTCTCCACTCGGTAGGATTTTCTGGAACTTAGGTGAGTATGGACTGCAGCTAAGCCCCCGAGTGGGAGGTTTGCTCTCCACTCGGTAGGATTTTAAACACTTAGGCGAGTACAGGACTGCAGCTAAGCCCCCGAGTGGGAGGTTTGCTCTCCACTCGATAGGATTTTCTGAAACTTAGGCGAGTACTGGACTGCAGCTAAGCCCGCGAGTGGGAGGATTGCTCTCCACTGATAGGATTTTCTGAAACTTAGGCGAGTACTGGACTGCAGCAAAGCCCCCGAGTGGGAGGTTTGCTCTTCACTCGGTAGAATTTTCTGAAACTTAGGCGAGTACAGGACTGCAGCTAAGCCCCCGAGTGGGAGGTTTGCTCTCCACTCGGTAGGATTTTCTGAAACTTAGGCGACTACTAGACTGCAGCTAAGCCCCCGAGTGGGAGGGTTGCTCTCCACTCGGTAGGATTTTCTTAAACTTAGGCGAGTACTGGACTACAGCTAAGCCCCCGAGTGGGAGGTTTGCTCTCCACTCGGTAGGATTTAAAACACTTAGGCAAGTATAGGACTGCAGCTAAGCCCCCGAGTGGGAGGTTTGCTCTCCACTCGGTAGGATTTTCTGAAACTTAGGCGAGTACTGGACTGCAGCTAAGCCCCCGAGTGGGAGGTTTGCTCTCCACTCGGTAGGATTTTAAGCACTTAGGCGAGTACAGGACTGCAGCCAAGCCCCCGAGTGGGAGGTTTGCTCTCCACTCGGTAGGATTTTAAACACTTTGTGGAGTATATTACTGCAGCTAAGCCCCCGAGTGGGAGGTTTGCTCTCCACTCGGTAGGATTTTCTGAAACTTAGGCGAGTATGGACTGCAGCTAAGCCCCCGAGTGGGAGGTTTGCTCTCCACTCGGTAGGATTTTAAACACTTAGGCGAGTACTGGACTGCGGCAAAGCCCCCGAGCGGGAGGTTTGCTGTCCACTCAGTACGATTTTCTGAAACTTAGGCGAGTGCTGGACTGCAGCTAAGCCCCTGAGTGGGAGGTTTGCTCTCCACTCGGTAGGATTTTAAACACTTAGGCGAGTACAGGCTGCAGCTAAGCCCCGAGTGGGAGGTTTGCTCTCCACTTGGTAGGATTTTAAACACTTTGTGGAGTTTAGGACTCCAGCTAAGCCCCCGAGTGGGAGGTTTGCTCTCCACTCGGTAGGATTTTCTGAAACTTAGGTGAGTATGGACAGCAGCTAAGCCCCCGAGTGGGAGGTTTGCTCTAAACTCGGTAGGATTTTAAACACTTAGGCGAGTACAGGACTGCAGCTAAGCCCCCGAGTGGGAGGTGTGCTCTCCACTCGGTAGGATTTTAAACACTTAGGCGAGTACTGGACTGCCGCTAAGCCCCCGAGTGGGAGGTTTGCTCTCCACTCGATAGGATTTTCTGAAACTTAGGCGAGTACTGGACTGCAGCTAAGCCCCCGAGTGGAAGGATTGCTCTCCACTCGGTAGGGTTTTCTAAAACTTAGGCGAGTACTGGACTGCAGCTATGCCCCCGAGTGGGAGGTTTGCTCTTCACTCAGTAGGATTTTCTGAAACTTAGGCGAGTACATGACTGGAGCTAAGCCCCCGAGTGGGTGGTTTGCTCTCCACTCGGTAGGTTTTTCTGAAACTTAGGCGAGTACTAGACTGTAGCCAAGCCCCCGAGTGGGAGGTTTGCTCTCCACTCGGTAGGATTTTCTGAAACTTAGGCGAGTACTGGACTGCAGCTAAGCCCCCGAGTGGGAGGATTGCTCTCCACTCGGTAGGGTTTTCTAAAACTTAGGCGAGTACTGGACTGCAGCTATGCCCCCGAGTGGGAGGTTTGCTCTTCACTCAGTAGGATTTTCTGAAACTTAGGCGAGTACAGGACTGGAGCTAAGCCCCCGAGTGGGTGGTTTGCTCTCCACTCGGTAGGATTTTCTGAAACTTAGGCGAGTACTAGACTGCAGCCAAGCCCCCCAGTGGGAGGTTTGCTCTCCACTCGGTACGATTTTCTGAAACTTAGGCGAGTACTGGACTGCAGCTAAGCCCCCGAGTGGGAGGTTTGCTCTCTACTCGGTAGGATTTTAAACACTTAGGCGAGTACAGGACTGCAGCTAAGCCCCCGAGTGGGAGGTTTGCTCTCCACTCGGTAGGATTTTCTGAAACTTAGGCGAGTATGGACTGCAGCTAAGCCCCCGAGTGGGAGGTTTGCTCTCCACTCGGTAGGATTTTAAACACTTAGGCGAGTACTGGACTGCGGCAAAGCCCCCGAGCGGGAGGTTTGCTCTCCACTCGGTAGGATTTTCTGAAACTTAGGCGAGTACTGGACTGCAGCGAAGCCCCCGAGTGGGAGGTTCGCTCTCCACTCATTAGGATTTTAAACACTTAGGCGAGTGTAGGACTGCAGCTAAGCCCCCGAGTGGGAGGTTTGCTCTCCACTCGGTAGGATTTTAAACACTTTGTGGAGCATAGGACTACAGCTAAGCCCCCGAGTGGGAGGTTTGCTCTGCACTCTGTAGGATTTTCTGAAACTTAGGTGAGTATGGACTGCAGCTAAGCCCCCGAGTGGGAGGTTTGCTCTCCACTCGGTAGGATTTCAAACACTTAGGCGAGTACAGGACTGCAGCTAAGCCCCCGAGTGGGAGGTTTGCTCTCCACTCGATAGGATTCTTTGAAACTTAGGCGAGTACTGGACTGCAGCTAAGCCCGCGAGTGGGAGTATTGCTCTCCACTGATAGGATTTTCTGAAACTTAGGCGAGTACTGGACTGCAGCTAAGCCCCCGAGTGGGAGGTTTGCTCTTCACTCGGTAGAATTTTCTGAAACTTAGTCGAGTACAGGACTGCAGCTAAGCCCCCGAGTGGGAGGTTTGCTCTCCACTCGGTAGGATTTTCTGAAACTTAGGCGACTACTAGACTGCAGCTAAGCCCCCGAGTGGGAGGTTTGCTCTCCACTCGGTAGTATTTTCTGAAACTTAGGCGAGTACTGGATTGCAACTAAGCCCCCGAGTGGTAGGTTTGCTCTCCACTCGGTAGGATTTTAAACACTTAGGCGAGTATGGGACTGCAGCTAAGCCCCCGAGTGGGATGTTTGCTCTCCACTCGGTAGGATTTTCTGAAACTTAGGCGAGTACTGGACAGCAGCTAAGCCCCCGAGTGGGAGGTTTGCTCTCCACTCGGTAGGATTTTAAACACTTAGGCGAGTACAGGACTGCAGCTAAGCCCCCGAGTGGGAGGTTTGCTCTCCACTCGGTAGGATTTTAAACACTTTGTGGAGTATAGGACTCCAGCTAAGCCCCCGAGTGGGAGGTTTGCTCTCCACTCGGTAGGATTTTCTGAAACTTAGGCGAGTATGGACAGCAGCTAAGCCCCCGAGTGGGAGGTTTGCTCTAAACTCGGTAGGATTTTAAACACTTAGGCGAGTACAGGACTGCAGCTAAGCCCCCGAGTGGGAGGTGTGCTCTCCACTCGGTAGTATTTTAAACACTTAGGCGAGTACTGGACTGCCGCTAAGCCCCCGAGTGGGAGGTTTGCTCTCATTCGGTAGGATTTTCTGAAACTTAGGCGAGTACTGGACTGCAGCTAAGCCCCCGAGTGGGAGGTTTGCTCTCCACTCGGTAGGATTTTAAACACTTAGGCGAGTACAGGACTGCAGCTAAGCCCCCGAGTGGGAGGTTTGCTCTCCACTCGGTAGGATTTTAAACACTTTGTGGAGTATAGGACTGCAGCTAAGCCCCCGAGTGGGAGGTTTGCTCTCCACTCGGTAGGATTTTCTGAAACTTAGGCGAGTATGGACTGCAGCTAAGCCCCCAAGTGGGAGGTTTGCTCTCCACTCGGTAGGCTTTTAAACACTTAGGCGAGTACTGGATTGCAGCAAAGCCCCCGAGCGGGAGGTTTGCTGTCCACTCAGTACGATTTTCTGAAACTTAGGCGAGTGCTGGACTGCAGCTAAGCCCCTGAGTGGGAGGTTTGCTCTCCACTCAGTAGGATTTTAAACACTTAGGCGAGTACAGGACTGCAGCTAAGCCCCGAGTGGGAGGTTTGCTCTCCACTTGGTAGGATTTTAAACACTTTGTGGAGTATAGGACTCCAGCTAAGCCCCCGAGTGGGAGGTTTGCTCTCCACTCGGTAGGATTTTCTGAAACTTAGGCGAGTATGGACAGCAGCTAAGCCCCCAAGTGGGAGGTTTGCTCTAAACTCGGTAGGATTTTAAACACTTAGGCGAGTACAGGACTGCAGCTAAGCCCCCGAGTGGGAGGTGTGCTCTCCACTCGGTAGGACTTTAAACACTTAGGCGAGTACTGGACTGCCGCTAAGCCCCCGAGTGGGAGGTTTGCTCTCCACTCGGTAGGATTTTCTGAAACTTAGGCGAGTACTGGACTGCAGCTAAGCCCCCGAGTGGGAGGTTTGCTCTCCACTCGGTAGGATTTTCTTCAACTTAGGCGAGTACTGGACTGCAACTAAGCCCCCGAGTGGGAGGTTTGCTCTTCACTCGGTAGGATTTTCTGAAACTTAGGCGAGTACAGGACTGCAGCTAAGCCCCCGAGTGGGAGGTTTGCTCTCCACTCGGTAGGATTTTCTGAAACTTAGGCGAGTACTAGACTGCAGCTAAGCCCCCGAGTGGGAGGTTTTCTCTCCACTCGGTACTATTTTCTGAAACTTAGGCGAGTACTGGACTGCAGCTAAGCCCCCGAGTGGGAGGTTTGCTCTCCACTCGGTAGGATTTTAAACACTTAGGCGATTATAGGACTGCAGCTAAGCCCCCGAGTGGGAGGTTTGCTCTCCACTCGGTATGATTTTCAGAAACTTAGGCGAGTACTGGACTGCAGCTAAGCCCCCCCAGTGGGAGGTTTGCTCTCCACTCGATAGGATTTTAAACACTTAGGCGAGTACAGTACTGCATCTAAGCCCCCGAGTGGGAGGTTTGCTCTCCACTCGGTAGGATTTTAAACACTTTGTGGAGTATAGGACTGCAGCTAAGCCCCCGAGTGGGAGGTTTGCTCTCCACTCGGTAGGATTTTCTGAAACTTAGGCGAGTATGGACTGCAGCTAAGCCCCCGAGTCGGAGGTTTGCTCTCCACTCGGTAGGATTTTAAACACTTAGGCGAGTACTGGACTGCAGCTAAGCCCCCGAGTGGGAGGTTTGCTCTCCACTCGGTTGGATTTTCTGAAACTTAGGCGAGTACTGGACTGCAGCTAAGTCCTCGAGTGGGAGGATTGCTCTCCATTGATAGGATTTTCTGAAACTTAGGCGAGTACTGGACTGCAGCTAATCCCCGAGTGGGAGGTTTGCTCTTCACTCGGTAGGATTTTCTGAAACTTAGGCGAGTACTGGACTGCCGCTAACCCCCCGAGTGGGAGGTTTGCTCTCCACTCGGTAGGGTTTTCTAAAACTTAGGCGAGTACTGGACTGCAGCTATGCCCCCGAGTGGGAGGTTTGCTCTTCACTTAGTAGGATTTTCTGAAACTTAGGCGAGTACAGGACTGCAGCTAAGCCCCCGAGTGGGTGGTTTCCTCTCCACTCGGTAGGATTTTCTGAAACTTAGGCGAGTACTAGACTGCAGCTAAGCCCCCGAGTGGGAGGTTTGCTCTCCACTCGGTACGATTTTCTGAAACTTAGGTGAGTACTGGACTGCAGCTAAGCCCCCGAGTGGGAGGTTTGCTCTCTACTCGGTAGGATTTTAAACACTTAGGCGAGTACAGGACTGCAGCTAAGCCCCCGAGTGGGAGGTTTGCTCTCCACTCGGTAGGATTTTCTGAAACTTTGGCTAGTACTAGACTGCAGCTAAGCCCCCGAGTGGGAGGTTTGCTCTCCACTCGGTACGATTTTCTGAAACTTAGGCGAGTACTGGACTGCAGCTAAGCCCCCGAGTGGGAGGTGTGCTCTCCACTCGGTAGGATTTCAAACACTTAGGCGAGTACTGGACTGCAGCTAAGCCCCCGAGTGGGAGGTTTGCTCTCCACTCGGTAGGATTTTCTGAAACTTAGGCGAGTACTGGACTGCAGCTAAGCCCCCGAGTGGGAGGTTTGCTCTAAACTCGGTAGGATTTTAAACACTTAGGCGAGTACAGGACTACAGCTAAGCCCCCGAGTGGGAGGTGTGCTCTCCACTCGGTAGGATTTTAAACACTTAGGCGAGTACTGGACTGCCGCTAAGCCCCCGAGTGGGAGGTTTGCTCTCCACTCGGTAAGATTTTCTGAAACTTAGGCGAGTACTGGACTGCAGCTAAGCCCCCGAGTGGGAGGATTGCTCTCCACTCGGTAGGGTTTTCTAAAACTTAGGCGAGTACTGGACTGCAGCTATGCCCCCGAGTGGGAGGTTTGCTCTTCACTCAGTAGGATTTTCTGAAACTTAGGCGAGTAGAGGACTGGAGCTAAGCCCCCGAGTGGGTGGTTTGCTCTCCACTCGGTAGGATTTTCTGAAACTTAGGCGAGTACTAGACTGCAGCCAAGCCCCCGAGTGGGGGGTTTGCTCTCCACTCGGTATGATTTTCTAAAACTTAGGCGAGTACTGGACTGCAGCTAAGCCCCCGAGTGGGAGGATTGCTCTCCACTCGGTAGGATTTTCTTCAACTTAGGCGAGTACTGGACTGCAGCTAAGCCCCCGAGTTGGAGGTTTGCTCTTCACTCGGTAGGATTTTCTGAAACTTAGGCGAGTACAGGACTGCAGCTAAACCCCCGAGTGGGAGGTTTGCTCTCCACTCGGTAGGATTTTCTGAAACTTAGGCGAGTACTAGACTGCAGCTAAGCCCCCGAGTGGGAGGCTTGCTCTCCACTCGGTACGATTTTCTGAAACTTAGGCGAGTACTGGACTGCAGCTAAGCCCCCGAGTGGGAGGTTTGCTCTCCACTCGGTAGGATTTTAAACACTTAGGCGATTATAGGACTGCAGCTAAACCCCCGAGTGGGAGGTTTGCTCTCCACTCGGAAGGATTTTCTGAAACTTAGGCGAGTACTGGACTGCAGCTAAGCCCCTGAGTGGGAGGTTTGCTCTCCACTCGGTAGGATTTTAAACACTTGGCGAGTACAGGACTGCAGCTAAGCCCCCGAGTGGGAGGTTTGCTCTCCACTCGGAAGGATTTTAAACACTTTGTGGTGTATAGGACTGCAGCTAAGCCCCCGAGTGGGAGGTTTGCTCTCCACTCGGTAGGATTTTCTGAAACTTAGGCGAGTATGGACTGCAGCTAAGCCCCCGAGTGGGAGGTTTGCTCTCCACTTGGTAGGATTTTAAACACTTTGTGTTGTATAGGACTGCAGCTAAGTCGCCGAGTGTGAGGTTTGCTCTCCACTCGGTAGGATTTTCTGAAACTTAGGCAAGTATGGACTGCAGCTAAGCCCCCGAGTGGGAGGTTTGCTCTCCACTCGGTAGGATTTTAAACACTTAGGCGAGTACAGGACTGTAGCTAAGCCCCCGAGTGGGAGGTTTGCTCTCCACTCGGTAGGATTTTAAACACTTAGGCGAGTACTGGACTGCAGCTAAGCCCCCGAGTGGGAGGTTTGCTCTCCACTCGGTAGGATTTTCTGAAACTTAGGAGAGTACAGGACTGCAGCTAAACCCCGAGTGGGAGGTTTGCTCTCCACTCGGTAGGATTTTCTGAAACTTAGGCGAGTACTAGACTGCAGCTAAGCCCCCGAGTGGGAGGTTTGCTCTCCACTCGGTACGATTTTCTGAAACTTAGGCGAGTACTGGACTGCAGCTAAGCCCCCGAGTGGGAGGTTTGCTCTCCACTCGGTAGGATTTTAAACACTTAGGCGAGTATAGGACTGCAGCTAAGCCCCCGAGTGGGAGGTTTGCTCTCCACTCGGTAGGATTTTCTGAAACTTAGGCGAGTACTGGACTGCAGCTAAGCCCCCGAGTGGGAGGTTTGCTCTCCACTCAGTAGGATTTTAAACACTTGGCGAGTACAGGACTGCAGCTAAGCCCCCGACTGGGAGGTTTGCTCTCCACTCGGTAGGATTTTAAACACTTTGTGGAGTATAGGACTGCAACTAAGCCCCCGACTGGGAGGTTTTCTCTCCACTCGGTAGGATTTTCTGAAACTTAGGCGAGTATGGAATGCAGCTAAGCCCCTGAGTGGGAGGTTTGCTCTCCACTCGGTAGGATTTTCTGAAACTTAGGCGAGTACTGGACTGCAGCTAAGCCCCCAAGTGCGAGGTTTGCTCTCCACTCGGTAGGATTTTAAACACTTAGGCGAGTATAGGACTGCAGCTAAGCCCCCGAGTGGGAGGTTTGCTCTCCACTTGGTAGGATTTTCTGAAACTTAGGTGAGTAGTGGACTGCAGCTAAGCCCCCGAGTGGGAGGTTTGCTCTCCACTCGGTAGGATTTTAAACACTTAGGCGAGTACAGGACTGCAGCTAAGCCCCCGAGTGGAAGGTTTTCTCTCCACTCGGTAGGATTTTAAACACTTTGTGGAGTATAGGACTGCAGCTAAGCCCCCGAGTGGGAGGTTTGCTCTCCACTCGGTAGGATTTACTGAAACTTTGGCGAGTACGGACTGCAGCTAAGCCCCCGAGTGCGAGGTTTGCTCTCTACTCGGTAGGATTTTCTGAAACTTAGGCGAGTACAGGACTGCAGCTAAGCCCCCGAGCGCGAGGTTTGCTCTCCACTCGATAGGATTTTAAACACTTTGTGGAGTATAGGACTGCAGCTAAGCCCCCGAGTGGGAGGTTTGCTCTCCACTCGGTAGGATTGTCTGAAACTTAGGCGAGTACTAGACTGCAGCTAAGCCCCCGAGTGGGAGGTTTGCTCTCCACTCGGTACGATTTTCTGAAACTTAGGCGAGTACTGGACTGCAGCTAAGCCCCCGAGTGGGAGGTTTGCTCTCCACTCGGTAGGATTTTAAACACTTTGTGTTGTATAGGACTGCAGCTAAGTCGCCGAGTGTGAGGTTTGCTCTCCACTCGGTAGGATTTTCTGAAACTTAGGCAAGTATGGACTGCAGCTAAGCCCCCGAGTGGGAGGTTTGCTCTCCACTCGGTAGGATTTTAAACACTTAGGCGAGTACAGGACTGTAGCTAAGCCCCCGAGTGGGAGGTTTGCTCTCCACTCGGTAGGATTTTAAACACTTAGGCGAGTACTGGACTGCAGCTAAGCCCCCGAGTGGGAGGTTTGCTCTCCACTCGGTAGGATTTTAAACACTTAGGCGATTATAGGACTGCAGCTAAACCCCCGAGTGGGAGGTTTGCTCTCCACTCGGAAGGATTTTCTGAAACTTAGGCGAGTACTGGACTGCAGCTAAGCCCCTGAGTGGGAGGTTTGCTCTCCACTCGGTAGGATTTTAAACACTTGGCGAGTACAGGACTGCAGCTAAGCCCCCGAGTGGGAGGTTTGCTCTCCACTCGGAAGGATTTTAAACACTTTGTGGTGTATAGGACTGCAGCTAAGCCCCCGAGTGGGAGGTTTGCTCTCCACTCGGTAGGATTTTCTGAAACTTAGGCGAGTATGGACTGCAGCTAAGCCCCCGAGTGGGAGGTTTGCTCTCCACTTGGTAGGATTTTAAACACTTTGTGTTGTATAGGACTGCAGCTAAGTCGCCGAGTGTGAGGTTTGCTCTCCACTCGGTAGGATTTTCTGAAACTTAGGCAAGTATGGACTGCAGCTAAGCCCCCGAGTGGGAGGTTTGCTCTCCACTCGGTAGGATTTTAAACACTTAGGCGAGTACAGGACTGTAGCTAAGCCCCCGAGTGGGAGGTTTGCTCTCCACTCGGTAGGATTTTAAACACTTAGGCGAGTACTGGACTGCAGCTAAGCCCCCGAGTGGGAGGTTTGCTCTCCACTCGGTAGGATTTTCTGAAACTTAGGAGAGTACAGGACTGCAGCTAAACCCCGAGTGGGAGGTTTGCTCTCCACTCGGTAGGATTTTCTGAAACTTAGGCGAGTACTAGACTGCAGCTAAGCCCCCGAGTGGGAGGTTTGCTCTCCACTCGGTACGATTTTCTGAAACTTAGGCGAGTACTGGACTGCAGCTAAGCCCCCGAGTGGGAGGTTTGCTCTCCACTCGGTAGGATTTTAAACACTTAGGCGAGTATAGGACTGCAGCTAAGCCCCCGAGTGGGAGGTTTGCTCTCCACTCGGTAGGATTTTCTGAAACTTAGGCGAGTACTGGACTGCAGCTAAGCCCCCGAGTGGGAGGTTTGCTCTCCACTCAGTAGGATTTTAAACACTTGGCGAGTACAGGACTGCAGCTAAGCCCCCGACTGGGAGGTTTGCTCTCCACTCGGTAGGATTTTAAACACTTTGTGGAGTATAGGACTGCAACTAAGCCCCCGACTGGGAGGTTTTCTCTCCACTCGGTAGGATTTTCTGAAACTTAGGCGAGTATGGAATGCAGCTAAGCCCCTGAGTGGGAGGTTTGCTCTCCACTCGGTAGGATTTTCTGAAACTTAGGCGAGTACTGGACTGCAGCTAAGCCCCCAAGTGCGAGGTTTGCTCTCCACTCGGTAGGATTTTAAACACTTAGGCGAGTATAGGACTGCAGCTAAGCCCCCGAGTGGGAGGTTTGCTCTCCACTTGGTAGGATTTTCTGAAACTTAGGTGAGTAGTGGACTGCAGCTAAGCCCCCGAGTGGGAGGTTTGCTCTCCACTCGGTAGGATTTTAAACACTTAGGCGAGTACAGGACTGCAGCTAAGCCCCCGAGTGGAAGGTTTTCTCTCCACTCGGTAGGATTTTAAACACTTTGTGGAGTATAGGACTGCAGCTAAGCCCCCGAGTGGGAGGTTTGCTCTCCACTCGGTAGGATTTACTGAAACTTTGGCGAGTACGGACTGCAGCTAAGCCCCCGAGTGCGAGGTTTGCTCTCTACTCGGTAGGATTTTCTGAAACTTAGGCGAGTACAGGACTGCAGCTAAGCCCCCGAGCGCGAGGTTTGCTCTCCACTCGATAGGATTTTAAACACTTTGTGGAGTATAGGACTGCAGCTAAGCCCCCGAGTGGGAGGTTTGCTCTCCACTCGGTAGGATTGTCTGAAACTTAGGCGAGTACTAGACTGCAGCTAAGCCCCCGAGTGGGAGGTTTGCTCTCCACTCGGTACGATTTTCTGAAACTTAGGCGAGTACTGGACTGCAGCTAAGCCCCCGAGTGGGAGGTTTGCTCTCCACTCGGTAGGATTTTAAACACTTTGTGTTGTATAGGACTGCAGCTAAGTCGCCGAGTGTGAGGTTTGCTCTCCACTCGGTAGGATTTTCTGAAACTTAGGCAAGTATGGACTGCAGCTAAGCCCCCGAGTGGGAGGTTTGCTCTCCACTCGGTAGGATTTTAAACACTTAGGCGAGTACAGGACTGTAGCTAAGCCCCCGAGTGGGAGGTTTGCTCTCCACTCGGTAGGATTTTAAACACTTAGGCGAGTACTGGACTGCAGCTAAGCCCCCGAGTGGGAGGTTTGCTCTCCACTCGGTAGGATTTTCTGAAACTTAGGAGAGTACAGGACTGCAGCTAAGCCCCGAGTGGGAGGTTTGCTCTCCACTCGGTAGGATTTTCTGAAACTTAGGCGAGTACTAGACTGCAGCTAAGCCCCCGAGTGGGAGGTTTGCTCTCCACTCGGTACGATTTTCTGAAACTTAGGCGAGTACTGGACTGCAGCTAAGCCCCCGAGTGGGAGGTTTGCTCTCCACTCGGTAGGATTTTAAACACTTAGGCGAGTATAGGACTGCAGCTAAGCCCCCGAGTGGGAGGTTTGCTCTCCACTCGGTAGGATTTTCTGAAACATAGGCGAGTACTGGACTGCAGCTAAGCCCCCGAGTGGGAGGTTTGCTCTCCACTCAGTAGGATTTTAAACACTTGGCGAGTACAGGACTGCAGCTAAGCCCCCGACTGGGAGGTTTGCTCTCCACTCGGTAGGATTTTAAACACTCTGTGGAGTATAGGACTGCAACTAAGCCCCCGACTGGGAGGTTTTCTCTCCACTCGGTAGGATTTTTTGAAACTTAGGCGAGTATGGAATGCAGCTAAGCCCCTGAGTGGGAGGTTTGCTCTCCACTCGGTAGGATTTTCTGAAACTTAGGCGAGTACTGGACTGCAGCTAAGCCCCCAAGTGCGAGGTTTGCTCTCCACTCGGTAGGATTTTAAACACTTAGGCGAGTATAGGACTGCAGCTAAGCCCCCGAGTGGGAGGTTTGCTCTCCACTTGGTAGGATTTTCTGAAACTTAGGCGAGTAGTGGACTGCAGCTAAGCCCCCGAGTGGGAGGTTTGCTCTCCACTCGGTAGGATTTTAAACACTTAGGCGAGTACAGGACTGCAGCTAAGCCCCCGAGTGGGAGGTTTTCTCTCCACTCGGTAGGATTTTAAACACTTTGTGGAGTATAGGACTGCAGCTAAGCCCCCGAGTGGGAGGTTTGCTCTCCACTCGGTAGGATTTACTGAAACTTTGGCGAGTACTAGACTGCAGCTAAGCCCCCGAGTGGGAGGTTTGCCCTCCACTCGGTAGGATTTTCTGAAACTTAGGCGAGTACTGGACTGCAGCTAAGCCCCCAAGTGCGAGGTTTGCTCTCCACTCGGTAGGATTTTAAACACTTAGGCGAGTATAGGACTGCAGCTAAGCCCTCGAGTGGGAGGTTTGCTCTCCACTTGGTAGGATTTTCTGAAACTTAGGCGAGTAGTGGACTGCAGCTAAGCCCCCGAGTGGGAGGTTTGCTCTCCACTCGGTAGGATTTTAAACACTTAGGCGAGTACAGGACTGCAGCTAAGCCCCCGAGTGGGAGGTTTTCTCTCCACTCGGTAGGATTTTAAACACTTTGTGGAGTATAGGACTGCAGCTAAGCCCCCGAGTGGGAGGTTTGCTCTCCACTCGGTAGGATTTACTGAAACTTTGGCGAGTACGGACTGTAGCTAAGCCCCCGAGTGCGAGGTTTGCTCTCCACTCGGTAGGATTTTCTGAAACTTAGGCGAGTACTGGACTGCAGCTAAGCCCCCAAGTGCGAGGTTTGCTCTCCACTTGGTAGGATTTTAAACACTTAGGCGAGTACAGGACTGCAGCTAAGCCCCCGAGCGCGAGGTTTGCTCTCCACTTGGTAGGATTTTCTGAAACTTAGGCGAGTAGTGGACTGCAGCTAAGGCCCCGAGTGGGAGGTTTGCTCTCCACTCGGTAGGATTTTAAACACTTAGGCGAGTACAGGACTGCAGCTAAGCCCCCGAGTGGGAGGTTTTCTCTCCACTCGGTAGGATTTTAAACACTTTGTGGAGTATAGGACTGCAGCTAAGCCCCCGAGTGGGAGGTTTGCTCTCCACTCGGTAGGATTTACTGAAACTTTGGCGAGTACGGACTGCAGCTAAGCCCCCGAGTGCGAGGTTTGCTCTCCACTCGGTAGGATTTTCTGAAACTTAGGCGAGTACAGGACTGCAGCTAAGCCCCCGAGCGCGAGGTTTGCTCTCCACTCGATAGGATTTTAAACACTTTGTGGAGTATAGGACTGCAGCTAAGCCCCCGAGTGGGAGGTTTGCTCTCCACTCGGTAGGATTTTCTGAAACTTAGGCGAGTACTAGACTGCAGCTAAGCCCCCGAGTGGGAGGTTTGCTCTCCACTCGGTACGATTTTCTGAAACTTAGGCGAGTACTGGACTGCAGCTAAGCCCCCGAGTGGGAGGTTTGCTCTCCACTCGGTAGGATTTTAAACACTTTGTGTTGTATAGGACTGCAGCTAAGTCGCCGAGTGTGAGGTTTGCTCTCCACTCGGTAGGATTTTCTGAAACTTAGGCAAGTATGGACTGCAGCTAAGCCCCCGAGTGGGAGGTTTGCTCTCCACTCGGTAGGATTTTAAACACTTAGGCGAGTACAGGACTGTAGCTAAGCCCCCGAGTGGGAGGTTTGCTCTCCACTCGGTAGGATTTTAAACACTTAGGCGAGTACTGGACTGCAGCTAAGCCCCCGAGTGGGAGGTTTGCTCTCCACTCGGTAGGATTTTCTGAAACTTAGGAGAGTACAGGACTGCAGCTAAGCCCCGAGTGGGAGGTTTGCTCTCCACTCGGTAGGATTTTCTGAAACTTAGGCGAGTACTAGACTGCAGCTAAGCCCCCGAGTGGGAGGTTTGCTCTCCACTCGGTACGATTTTCTGAAACTTAGGCGAGTACTGGACTGCAGCTAAGCCCCCGAGTGGGAGGTTTGCTCTCCACTCGGTAGGATTTTAAACACTTAGGCGAGTATAGGACTGCAGCTGAGCCCCCAAGTGGGAGGTTTGCTCTCCACTCGGTAGGATTTTCTGAAACTTAGGCGAGTACTGGACTGCAGCTAAGCCCCCGAGTGGGAGGTTTGCTCTCCACTCAGTAGGATTTTAAACACTTGGCGAGTACAGGACTGCAGCTAAGCCCCCGACTGGGAGGTTTGCTCTCCACTCGGTAGGATTTTAAACACTTTGTGGAGTATAGGACTGCAACTAAGCCCCCGACTGGGAGGTTTTCTCTCCACTCGGTAGGATTTTCTGAAACTTAGGCGAGTATGGAATGCAGCTAATCCCCTGAGTGGGAGGTTTGCTCTCCACTCGGTAGGATTTTCTGAAACTTAGGCGAGTACTGGACTGCAGCTAAGCCCCCAAGTGCGAGGTTTGCTCTCCACTCGGTAGGATTTTAAACACTTAGGCGAGTATAGGACTGCAGCTAAGCCCCCGAGTGGGAGGTTTGCTCTCCACTTGGTAGGATTTTCTGAAACTTAGGCGAGTAGTGGACTGCAGCTAAGCCCCCGAGTGGGAGGTTTGCTCTCCACTCGGTAGGATTTTAAACACTTAGGCGAGTACAGGACTGCAGCTAAGCCCCCGAGTGGGAGGTTTTCTCTCCACTCGGTAGGATTTTAAACACTTTGTGGAGTATAGGACTGCAGCTAAGGCCCCGAGTGGGAGGTTTGCTCTCCACTCGGTAGGATTTACTGAAACTTTGGCGAGTACTAGACTGCAGCTAAGCCCCCGAGTGGGAGGTTTGCCCTCCACTCGGTAGGATTTTCTGAAACTTAGGCGAGTACTGGACTGCAGCTAAGCCCCCAAGTGCGAGGTTTGCTCTCCACTCGGTAGGATTTTAAACACTTAGGCGAGTATAGGACTGCAGCTAAGCCCCCGAGTGGGAGGTTTGCTCTCCACTTGGTAGGATTTTCTGAAACTTAGGCGAGTAGTGGACTGCAGCTAAGCCCCCGAGTGGGAGGTTTGCTCTCCACTCGGTAGGATTTTAAACACTTAGGCGAGTACAGGACTGCAGCTAAGCCCCCGAGTGGGAGGTTTTCTCTCCACTCGGTAGGATTTTAAACACTTTGTGGAGTATAGGACTGCAGCTAAGCCCCCGAGTGGGAGGTTTGCTCTCCACTCGGTAGGATTTACTGAAACTTTGGCGAGTACGGACTGTAGCTAAGCCCCCGAGTGCGAGGTTTGCTCTCCACTCGGTAGGATTTTCTGAAACTTAGGCGAGTACTGGACTGCAGCTAAGCCCCCGAGTGAGAGGTTTGCTCTCCATTCAGTAGGATTTTAAACACTTAGGCGAGTACAGGACTGCAGCTAAGCCCCCGAGCGCGAGGTTTGCTCTCCACTCGATAGGATTTTAAACACTTTGTGGAGTATAGGACTGCAGCTAAGCCCCCGAGTGGGAGGTTTGCTCTCCACTCGGTAGGATTTTCTGAAACTTAGGCGAGTACTAGACTGCAGCTAGGCCCCCGAGTGGGAGGTTTGCTCTCCACTCGGTACGATTTTCTGAAACTTAGGCGAGTACTGGACTGCAGCTAAGCCCCCGAGTGGGAGGTTTGCTCTCCACTCGGTAGGATTTTAAACACTTAGGCGAGTATAGGACTGCAGCTAAGCCCCCGAGTGGGAGGTTTTCTCTCCACTCGGTAGGATTTTCTGAAACTTAGGCGAGTACTGGACTACAGCTAAGCCCCCGAGTGGGAGGTTTGCTCTCCACTCGGTAGGATTTTAAACACTTGGCGAGTACAGGACTGCAGCTAAGCCCCCGACTGGGAGGTTTGCTCTCCACTCGGTAGGATTTTAAACACTTTGTGGAGTATAGGACTGCAGCTAAGCCCCCGAGTGGGAGGTTTGCTCTCCACTCAGTAGGATTTTAAACACTTGGCGAGTACAGGACTGCAGCTAAGCCCCCGACTGGGAGGTTTGCTCTCCACTCGGTAGGATTTTAAACACTTTGTGGAGTATAGGACTGCAACTAAGCCCCCGACTGGGAGGTTTTCTCTCCACTCGGTAGGATTTTCTGAAACTTAGGCGAGTATGGAATGCAGCTAAGCCCCTGAGTGGGAGGTTTGCTCTCCACTCGGTAGGATTTTCTGAAACTTAGGCGAGTACTGGACTGCAGCTAAGCCCCCAAGTGCGAGGTTTGCTCTCCACTTGGTAGGATTTTAAACACTTAGGCGAGTATAGGACTGCAGCTAAGCCCCCGAGTGGGAGGTTTGCTCTCCACTTGGTAGGATTTTCTGAAACTTAGGCGAGTAGTGGACTGCAGCTAAGCCCCCGAGTGGGAGGTTTGCTCTCCACTCGGTAGGATTTTAAACACTTAGGCGAGTACAGGACTGCAGCTAAGCCCCCGAGTGGGAGATTTTCTCTCCACTCGGTAGGATTTTAAACACTTTGTGGAGTATAGGACTGCAGCTAAGCCCCCGAGTGGGAGGTTTGCTCTCCACTCGGTAGGATTTACTGAAACTTTGGCGAGTACTAGACTGCAGCTAAGCCCCCGAGTGGGAGGTTTGCCCTCCACTCGGTAGGATTTTTTGAAACTTAGGCGAGTACTGGACTGCAGCTAAGCCCCCAAGTGCGAGGTTTGCTCTCCACTCGGTAGGATTTTAAACACTTAGGCGAGTATAGGACTGCAGCTAAGCCCCCGAGTGGGAGGTTTGCTCTCCACTTGGTAGGATTTTCTGAAACTTAGGCGAGTAGTGGACTGCAGCTAAGCCCCCGAGTGGGAGGTTTGCTCTCCACTCGGTAGGATTTTAAAAAATTAGGCGAGTACAGGACTGCAGCTAAGCCCCCGAGTGGGAGGTTTTCTCTCCACTCGGTAGGATTTTAAACACTTTGTGGAGTATAGGACTGCAGCTAAGCCCCCGAGTGGGAGGTTTGCTCTCCACTCGGTAGGATTTACTGAAACTTTGGCGAGTACGGACTGTAGCTAAGCCCCCGAGTGCGAGGTTTGCTCTCCACTCGGTAGGATTTTCTGAAACTTAGGCGAGTACTGGACTGCAGCTAAGCCCCCGAGTGAGAGGTTTGCTCTCCATTCAGTAGGATTTTAAACACTTAGGCGAGTACAGGACTGCAGCTAAGCCCCCGAGCGCGAGGTTTGCTCTCCACTCGATAGGATTTTAAACACTTTGTGGAGTATAGGACTGCAGCTAAGCCCCCGAGTGGGAGGTGTGCTCTCCACTCGGTAGGATTTTCTGAAACTTAGGCGAGTACTAGACTGCAGCTAGGCCCCCGAGTGGGAGGTTTGCTCTCCACTCGGTACGATTTTCTGAAACTTAGGCGAGTACTGGACTGCAGCTAAGCCCCCGAGTGGGAGGTTTGCTCTCCACTCGGTAGGATTTTAAACACTTAGGCGAGTATAGGACTGCAGCTAAGCCCCCGAGTGGGAGGTTTTCTCTCCACTCGGTAGGATTTTCTGAAACTTAGGCGAGTACTGGACTACAGCTAAGCCCCCGAGTGGGAGGTTTGCTCTCCACTCGGTAGGATTTTAAACACTTGGCGAGTACAGGACTGCAGCTAAGCCCCCGACTGGGAGGTTTGCTCTCCACTCGGTAGGATTTTAAACACTTTGTGGAGTATAGGACTGCAGCTAAGCCCCCGAGTGGGAGGTTTGCTCTCCACTCAGTAGGATTTTAAACACTTGGCGAGTACAGGACTGCAGCTAAGCCCCCGACTGGGAGGTTTGCTCTCCACTCGGTAGGATTTTAAACACTTTGTGGAGTATAGGACTGCAACTAAGCCCCCGACTGGGAGGTTTTCTCTCCACTCGGTAGGATTTTCTGAAACTTAGGCGAGTATGGAATGCAGCTAAGCCCCTGAGTGGGAGGTTTGCTCTCCACTCGGTAGGATTTTCTGAAACTTAGGCGAGTACTGGACTGCAGCTAAGCCCCCAAGTGCGAGGTTTGCTCTCCACTCGGTAGGATTTTAAACACTTAGGCTTGTATAGTACTGCAGCTAAGCCCCCGAGTGGGAGGTTTGCTCTCCACTTGGTAGGATTTTCTGATACTTAGGCGAGTAGTGGACTGCAGCTAAGCCCCCGAGTGGGAGGTTTGCTCTCCACTCGGTAGGATTTTAAACACTTAGGCGAGTACAGGACTGCAGCTAAGCCCCCGAGTGGGAGGTTTTCTCTCCACTCGGTAGGATTTTAAACACTTTGTGGAGTATAGGACTGCAGCTAAGCCCCCGAGTGGGAGGTTTGCTCTCCACTCGGTAGGATTTACTGAAACTTTGGCGAGTACTAGACTGCAGCTAAGCCCCCGAGTGGGAGGTTTGCCCTCCACTCGGTAGGATTTTCTGAAACTTAGGCGAGTACTGGACTGCAGCTAAGCCCCCAAGTGCGAGGTTTGCTCTCCACTCGGTAGGATTTTAAACACTTAGGCGAGTATAGGACTGCAGCTAAGCCCCCGAGTGGGAGGTTTGCTCTCCACTTGGTAGGATTTTCTGAAACTTAGGCGAGTAGTGGACTGCAGCTAAGCCCCCGAGTGGGAGGTTTGCTCTCCACTCGGTAGGATTTTAAAAAATTAGGCGAGTACAGGACTGCAGCTAAGCCCCCGAGTGGGAGGTTTTCTCTCCACTCGGTAGGATTTTAAACACTTTGTGGAGTATAGGACTGCAGCTAAGCCCCCGAGTGGGAGGTTTGCTCTCCACTCGGTAGGATTTACTGAAACTTTGGCGAGTACGGACTGTAGCTAAGCCCCCGAGTCCGAGGTTTGCTCTCCACTCGGTAGGATTTTCTGAAACTTAGGCGAGTACTGGACTGCAGCTAAGCCCCCGAGTGAGAGGTTTGCTCTCCATTCAGTAGGATTTTAAACACTTAGGCGAGTACAGGACTGCAGCTAAGCCCCCGAGCGCGAGGTTTGCTCTCCACTCGATAGGATTTTAAACACTTTGTGGAGTATAGGACTGCAGCTAAGCCCCCGAGTGGGAGGTTTGCTCTCCACTCGGTAGGATTTTCTGAAACTTAGGCGAGTACTAGACTGCAGCTAGGCCCCCGAGTGGGAGGTTTGCTCTCCACTCGGTACGATTTTCTGAAACTTAGGCGAGTACTGGACTGCAGCTAAGCCCCCGAGTGGGAGGTTTGCTCTCCACTCGGTAGGATTTTAAACACTTAGGCGAGTATAGGACTGCAGCTAAGCCCCCGAGTGGGAGGTTTTCTCTCCACTCGGTAGGATTTTCTGAAACTTAGGCGAGTACTGGACTACAGCTAAGCCCCCGAGTGGGAGGTTTGCTCTCCACTCGGTAGGATTTTAAACACTTGGCGAGTACAGGACTGCAGCTAAGCCCCCGACTGGGAGGTTTGCTCTCCACTCGGTAGGATTTTAAACACTTTGTGGAGTATAGGACTGCAACTAAGCCCCCGAGTGGGAGGTTTGCTCTCCACTCAGTAGGATTTTCTGAAACTTAGGCGAGTATGGACTGCAGCTAAGCCCCTGAGTGTTAGGTTTGCTCTCCACTCGGTAGGATTTTAAACACTTAGGCGAGTACAGGACTGCAGCTAAGCCCCCGAGTGGGAGGTTTGCTCTCCACTCGGTAGGATTTTCTGAAACTTAGGCGAGTACTGGACAGCAGCTAAGCCCCCGAGTGGGAGGTTTGCTCTTCACTCGGAAGGATTTTCTGAAACTTTGGCGAGTACAGGACTGCAGCTAAGCCCTCGAGTGGGAGGTTTGCTCTCCACTCGGTAGGATTTTCTGAAACTTAGGCGAGTACTAGACTGCAGCTAAGCCCCTGAGTGGGAGGTTTGCTCTCCACTCGGTAGGATTTTCTGAAACTTAGGCGAGTACTGGACTGCAGCTAAGCCCCCAAGTGTGAGGTTTGCTCTCCACTCGGTAGGATTTTAAACACTTAGGCGAGTATAGGACTGCAGCTAAGCCCCCGAGTGGGAGGTTTGCTCTACACTCGGTAGGATTTTCTGAAACTTAGGCGAGTAGTGGACTGCAGCTAAGCCCCCGAGTGGGAGGTTTGCTCTCCACTCGGTAGGATTTTAAACACTTAGGCGAGTACAGGACTGCAGCTAAGCCCCCGAGTGGGAGGTTTTCTCTCCACTCGGTAGGATTTTAAACACTTTGTGGAGTATAGGAGTGTAGCTAAGCCCCCGTGTGGGAGGTTTGCTCTCCACTCGGTAGGATTTACTAAAACTTTGGCGAGTACGGACTGCAGCTAAGCCCCCGAGTGCGAGGTTTGCTCTCCACTCGGTAGGATTTTCTGAAACTTAGGCGAGTACTGGACAGCAGCTAAGCCCCCGAGTGAGAGGTTTGCTCTACATTCGGTGGGATTTTAAACACTTAGGCGAGTACAGGACTGCAGCTAAGCCCCCGAGTGCGAGGTTTGCTCTCCACTCGGTAGGATTTTAAACACTTTGTGGAGTATAGGACTGCAGCTAAGCCCCCGAGTGGGAGGTTTACTCTCCACTCGGTAGGATTTTCTGAAACTTTCGCGAGTATGGACTGCAGCTAAGCCCCCGAGTGGGAGGTTTGCTCTCCACTCGGTAGGATTTTCTGAAACTTAGGCGAGTACTGGACTGCAGCCAAGCCCCCGAGTGGGAGGTTTGCTCTCCATTCAGTAGGATTTTAAACACTTAGGCGAGTACATGACTGTAGCTAAGCCCCCGAGTGGGAGGTGTGCTCTCCACTCGGTAGGATTTTAAACACTTAGGCGAGTACTGGACTGCGGCTAAGCCCCCGAGCGGGAGGTTTGGTCTCCACTCGGTAGGATTTTTTGAAACTTAGGCGAGTACTGGACTGCAGCTAAGCCCCCGAGTGGGAGGTTTGCTCTCCACTCGGTAGGATTTTCTAAAACTTAGGCGAGTACAGGACTGCAGCTAAGCCCCGAGTGGGAGGTTTGCTCTCCACTCTGTAGGATTTTCTGAAACTTGGGCGAGTATGGACTGCAGCTAAGCCCCCGAGTGGGAGGTTTGCTCTCCACTCGGTAGGATTTTAAACACTTAGGCGAGTACAGGACTGCAGCTAAGCCCCCGAGTGGGAGGTTTGCTATCCACTCGGTAGGATTTTCCGAAACTTAGGCGAGTACGGGACTGCAGCTAAGCCCCCGAGTGGGAGGACTGCTCTCCACTCGGTAGGATTTTCTGAAACTTAGGCGAGTACGGGACTGCAGCTAAGCCCCCGAGTGGGAGGTTTGCTCTCCACTCGGCAGGATTTTCTGAAACTTAGGCGAGTACTGGACAACAGCTAAGCCCCCGAGTGGGAGGTTTGCTCTTCACTCGGTAGGATTTTCTGAAACTTTGGCGAGTACAGGACTGCAGCTAAGCCCCCGAGTGGGAGGTTTGCTCTCCACTCGGTAGGATTTTCTGAAACTTAGGCGAGTAGTGGACTGCAGCTAAGCCCCCGAGTGGGAGGTTTGCTCTCCACTCGGTAGGATTTTAAACACTTAGGCGAGTACAGGACTGCAGCTAAGCCCCCGAGTGGGAGGTTTTCTCTCCACTCGGTAGGATTTTAAACACTTTGTGGAGTATAGGACTGTAGCTAAGCCCCCGAGTGGGAGGTTTGCTCTCCACTCGGTAGGATTTACTAAAACTTTGGCGAGTACGGACTGCAGCTAAGCCCCCGAGTGCGAGGTTTGCTCTCCACTCGGTAGGATTTTCTGAAACTTAGGCGAGTACTGGACAGCAGCTAAGCCCCCCAGTGAGAGGTTTGCTCTACATTCGGTGGGATTTTAAACACTTAGGCGAGTACAGGACTGCAGCTAAGCCCCCGAGTGCGAGGTTTGCTCTCCACTCGGTAGGATTTTAAACACTTTGTCGAGTATAGGACTGCAGCTAAGCCCCCGAGTGGGAGGTTTACTCTCCACTCAGTAGGATTTTCTGAAACTTTCGCGAGTATGGACTGCAGCTAAGCCCCCGAGTGGGAGGTTTGCTCTCCACTCGGTAGGATTTTCTGAAACTTAGGCGAGTACTGGACTGCAGCCAAGCCCCCGAGTGGGAGGTTTGCTCTCCATTCAGTAGGATTTTAAACACTTAGGCGAGTACATGACTGTAGCTAAGCCCCCGAGTGGGAGGTGTGCTCTCCACTCGGTAGGATTTTAAACACTTAGGCAAGTACTGGACTGCGGCTAAGCCCCCGAGTGGGAGGTTTGATCTCCACTCGGTAGGATTTTTTAAAACTTAGGCGAGTACTGGACTGCAGCTAAGCCCCCGAGTGGGAGGTTTGCTCTCCACTCGGTATGATTTTCTAAAACTTAGGCGAGTACAGGACTGCAGCTAAGCCCCGAGTGGGAGGTTTGCTCTCCACTATGTAGGATTTTATGAAACTTAGGCGAGTATGGACTGCAGCTAAGCCCCCGAGTGGGAGGTTTGCTCTCCACTCGGTAGGATTTTAAAAACTTAGGCGAGTACAGGACTGCAGCTAAGCCCCCGAGTGGGAGGTTTGCTCTCCACTCGGTAGGATTTTCTGAAACTTAGGCGAGTACGGGACTGCAGCTAAGCCCCCGAGTGGGAGGACTGCTCTCCACTCGGTAGGATTTTCTGAAACTTAGGCGAGTACGGGACTGCAGCTAAGCCCCCGAGTGGGAGGTTTGCTCTCCACTCGGTAGGATTTTCTGAAACTTAGGCGAGTACTGGACAGCAGCTAAGCCCCCGAGTGGGAGGTTTGCTCTTCACTCGGTAGGATTTTCTGAAACTTTGACGAGTACAGGACTGCAGCTAAGCCCCCGAGTGGGAGGTTTGCTCTCCACTCGGTAGGATTTTCTGAAACTTAGGCGAGTAGTGGACTGCAGCTAAGCCCCCGATTGGAGGTTTGCTCTCCACTCGGTAGGATTTTAAACACTTAGGCGAGTACAGGACTGCAGCTAAGCCCCCGAGTGGGAGGTTTTCTCTCCACTCGGTAGGATTTTAAACACTTTGTGGAGTATAGGACTGTAGCTAAGCCCCCGAGTGGGAGGTTTCCTCTCCACTCGGTAGGATTTACTAAAACTTTGGCGAGTACGGACTGCAGCTAAGCCCCCGAGTGCGAGGTTTGCTCTCCACTCGGTAGGATTTTCTGAAACTTAGGCGAGTACTGGACAGCAGCTAAGCCCCCGAGTGAGAGGTTTGATCTACATTCGGTGGGATTTTAAACACTTAGGCGAGTACAGGACTGCAGCTAAGCCCCCGAGTGCGAGGTTTGCTCTCCACTCGGTAGGATTTTAAACACTTTGTGGAGTATAGGACTGCAGCTAAGCCCCCGAGTGGGAGGTTTACTCTCCACTCGGTAGGATTTTCTGAAACTTTCGCGAGTATGGACTGCAGCTAAGCCCCCGAGTGGGAGGTTTGCTCTCCACTCGGTAGGATTTTCTGAAACTTAGGCGAGTACTGGACTGCAGCCAAGCCCCCGAGTGGGAGGTTTGCTCTCCATTCAGTAGGATTTTAAACACTTAGGCGAGTACATGACTGTAGCTAAGCCCCCGAGTGGGAGGTGTGCTCTCCACTCGGTAGGATTTTAAACACTTAGGCGAGTACTGGACTGCGGCTAAGCCCCCGAGCGGGAGGTTTGATCTCCACTCGGTAGGATTTTTTAAAACTTAGGCGAGTACTGGACTGCAGCTAAGCCCCCGAGTGGGAGGTTTGCTCTCCACTCGGTAGGATTTTCTAAAACTTAGGCGAGTACAGGACTGCAGCTAAGCCCCGAGTGGGAGGTTTGCTCTCCACTCGGTAGGATTTTCTGAAACTTAGGCGAGTATGGACTGCAGCTAAGCCCCCGAGTGGGAGGTTTGCTCTCCACTCGGTAGGATTTTAAACACTTAGGCGAGTACAGGACTGCAGCTAAGCCCCCGAGTGGGAGGTTTGCTCTCCACTCGGTAGGATTTTCTGAAACTTAGGCGAGTACGGGACTGCAGTAAGCCCCCGAGTGGGAGGTTTGCTCTTCACTCGGTAGGATTTTCTGAAACTTTGGCGAGTACAGGACTGCAGCTAAGCCCTCGAGTGGGAGGTTTGCCCTCCACTCGGTAGGATTTTCTGAAACTTAGGCGAGTACTAGACTGCAGCTAAGCCCCCGAGTGGGAGGTTTGCTCTCCACTCGGTACGATTTTCTGAAACTTAGGCGAGTACTGGACTGCAGCTAAGCCCCCGAGTGGGAGGTTTGCTCTCCACTCGGTAGGATTTTGAACACTTAGGCAAGTACAGGACTGTAGCTAAGCACCCGAGTGGGAGGTTTGCTCTCCACTCGGTAGGATTTTCTGAAACTTAGGCGAGTACAGGACTGCAGCTAAGCCCCGAGTGGGAGGTTTGCTCTCCACTCGGTAGGATTTTCTGAAACTTAGGCGAGTACAGGACTGCAGCTAAGCCCCGAGTGGGAGGTTTGCTCTCCACTCGGTAGGATTTTCTGAAACTTAGGCGAGTACTAGACTGCAGCTAAACCCCCGACTGGGAGGTTTGCTCTCCACTCGGTATGATTTTCTGAAACTTAGGCGAGTACTGGACTGCAGCTAAGCCCCCGAGTGGGAGGTTTGCTCTCCACTCGGTAGGATTTTAAACACTTAGGCGAGTATAGGACTGCAGCTAAGCCCCCGAGGGGGAGGTTTGCTCTCCACTCGGTAGGATTTTCTGAAACTTAGGCGAGTACGGGACTGCAGCTAAGCCCCCGAGTGGGAGGACTGCTCTCCACTCGGTAGGATTTTCTGAAACTTAGGCGAGTACGGGACCGCAGCTAAGCCCCCGAGTGGGAGGTTTGCTCTTCACTCGGTAGGATTTTCTGAAACTTAGGCGAGTACAGGACTGCAGGTAAGCCCCGAGTGGGAGGTTTGCTCTCCACTCGGTAGGATTTTCTGAAACTTAGGCGAGTACTAGACTGCAGCCAAGCCCCCGAGTGGGAGGTTTGCTCTCCATTCAGTAGGATTTTAAACACTTAGGCGAGTACATGACTGTAGCTAAGCCCCCGAGTGTGAGGTGTGCTCTCCACTCGGTAGGATTTTAAACACTTAGGCGAGTACTGGACTGCGGCTAAGCCCCCGAGCGGGAGGTTTGATCTCCACTCGGTAGGATTTTTTAAAACTTAGGCGAGTACTGGACTGCAGCTAAGCCCCCGAGTGGGAGGTTTGCTCTCCACTCGGTAGGATTTTCTAAAACTTAGGCGAGTATGGACTGCAGCTAAGCCCCCGAGTGGGAGGTTTGCTCTCCACTCGGTAGGATTTTAAACACTTAGGCGAGTACAGGACTGCAGCTAAGCCCCCGAGTGGGAGGTTTGCTCTCCACTCGGTAGGATTTTCTGAAACTTAGGCGAGTACGGGACTGCAGTAAGCCCCCGATTGGGAGGTTTGATCTTCACTCGGTAGGATTATCTGAAACTTTGGCGAGTACAGGACTACAGCTAAGCCCTCGAGTGGGAGGTTTGCTCTCTACTCGGTAGGATTTTCTGAAACTTAGGCGAGTACTAGACTGCAGCTAAGCCCCTGAGTGGGAGGTTTGCTCTCCACTCGGTAGGATTTTCTGAAACTTAGGCGAGTACAGGACTGCAGCTAAGCCCCGAGTGGGAGGTTTGCTCTCCACTCGGTAGGATTTTCTGAAACTTAGGCGAGTACTAGACTGCAGCTAAGCCCCCGAGTGGGAGGTTTGCTCTCCACTCGGTACGATTTTCTGAAACTTAGGCGAGTACTGGACTGCAGCTAAGCCCCCGAGTGGGAGGTTTGCTCTCCACTCGGTAGGATTTTGAACACTTAGGCAAGTACAGGACTGTAGCTAAGCCCCCGAGTGGGAGGTTTGCTCTCCACTCGGTAGGATTTTCTGAAACTTAGGCGAGTACAGGACTGCAGCTAAGCCCCGAGTGGGAGGTTTGCTCTCCACTCGGTAGCATTTTCTGAAACTTAGGCGAGTACAGGACTGCAGCTAAGCCCCGAGTGGGAGGTTTGCTCTCCACTCGGTAGGATTTTCTGAAACTTAGGCGAGTACTAGACTGCAGCTAAACCCCCGACTGGGAGGTTTGCTCTCCACTCGGTACGATTTTCTGAAACTTAGGCGAGTACTGGACTGCAGCTAAGCCCCCGAGTGGGAGGTTTGCTCTCCACTCGGTAGGATTTTAAACACTTAGGCGAGTATAGGACTGCAGCTAAGCCCCCGAGGGGGAGGTTTGCTCTCCACTCGGTAGGATTTTCTGAAACTTAGGCGAGTACGGGACTGCAGCTAAGCCCCCGAGTGGGAGGACTGCTCTCCACTCGGTAGGATTTTCTGAAACTTAGGCGAGTACGGGACTGCAGCTAGGCCCCCGAGTGGGAGGTTTGCTCTTCACTCGGTAGGATTTTCTGAAACTTAGGCGAGTACAAGACTGCAGGTAAGCCCCGAGTGGGAGGTTTGCTCTCCACTCGGTAGGATTTTCTGAAACTTAGGCGAGTACTAGACTGCAGCTAAGCCCCCGAGTGGGAGGTTTGCTCTCCACTCGGTAGGATTTTCTGAAACTTAGGCGAGTACTGGACTACAGCTAAGTCCCCAAGTGGGAGGTTTGCTCTCCACTCGGTAGGATTTTAAACACTTAGGCGAGTATAGGACTGCAGCTAAGCCCCCGAGTGGGAGGTTTGCTCTCCACTCGGTAGGATTTTCTGAAACTTAGGCGAGTACTGGACTGCAGCTAAGCCCCCGAGTGGGAGGTTTGCTCTCCACTCGGTAGGATTTTAAACACTTAGGCAAGTACAGGACTGCAGCTAAGCCCCCGAGTGGGAGGTTTGCTCTCCACTCGGAAGGATTTTAAACACTTTGTGGAACTAAGGCGAGTATGGACTACAGCTAAGCCCCCGAGTGGGAGGTTTGCTCTCCACTCGGTAGGATTTTAAACACTTTTTGTTGTATAGGACTGCAGCTAAGCTGCCGAGTGTGAGGTTTGCTCTCCACTCGGTAGGATTTTCTGAAACTTAGGCACGTATGGACTGCAGCTAAGCCCCCGAGTGGGAGGACTGCTCTCCATTCGGTAGGATTTTCTGAAACTTAGGCGAGTACGGGACTGCAGCTAAGCCCCCGAGTGGGAGGTTTGCTCTTCACTCGGTAGGATTTTCTGAAACTTAGGCGAGTACAAGACTGCAGGTAAGCCCCCGAGTGGGAGGTTTGCTCTCCACTCGGTAGGATTTTAAACACTTAGGCGAGTACAGGAATGCAGCTAAGCCCCCGAGTGGGAGGTTTGCTCTCCACTCGGTGGGATTTTAAACACTTTGTGGAGTATAGGACTGCAGCTAAGCCCCCGAGTGGGAGGTTTACTCTCCACTCGGTAGGATTTTCTGAAACTTAGGCGAGTACTGGACAGCAGCTAAGCCCCCGAGTGGGAGGTTTGCTCTTCACTCGGTAGGATTTTCTGAAACTTTGGCGAGTACAGGACTGCAGCTAAGCCCCCGAGTGGGAGGTTTGCTCTCCACTCGGTAGGATTTTAAACACTTAGGCGAGTACAGGACTGCAGCTAAGCCCCCGAGTGGGAGGTTTGCTCTCCACTCGGTAGGATTTTCTGAAACTTAGGCGAGTACGGGACTGCAGTAAGCCCCCGAGTGGGAGGTTTGCTCTTCACTCGGTAGGATTTTCTGAAACTTTGGCGAGTACAGGACTGCAGCTAAGCCCTCGAGTGGGAGGTTTGCTCTCCACTCGGTACGATTTTCTGAAACTTAGGCGAGTACTGGACTGCAGCTAAGCCCCCGAGTGGGAGGTTTGCTCTCCACTCGGTAGGATTTTAAACACTTAGGCGAGTATAGGACTGCAGCTAAGCCCCCGAGGTGGAGGTTTGCTCTCCACTCGGTAGGATTTTCTGAAACTTAGGCGAGTACGGGACTGCAGCTAAGCCCCCGAGTGGGAGGACTGCTCTCCACTCGGTAGGATTTTGTGAAACTTAGGCGAGTACGGGACTGCAGCTAAGCCCCCGAGTGGGAGGTTTGCTCTTCACTCGGTAGGATTTTCTGAAACTTAGGCGAGTACAAGACTGCAGGTAAGCCCCCGAGTGGGAGGTTTGCTCTCCACTCGGTAGGATTTTAAACACTTAGGCGAGTACAGGAATGCAGCTAAGCCCCCGAGTGGGAGGTTTGCTCTCCACTCGGTGGGATTTTAAACACTTTGTGGAGTATAAGACTGCAGCTAAGCCCCCGAGTGGGAGGTTTGCTCTCCACTCGGTAGGATTTTCTGAAACTTAGGCGAGTACTGGACTGCAGCTAAGCCCCCGAGTGGGAGGTTTTCTCTCCACTCGGTAGGATTTTAAACACTTGGCGAGTACAGGACTGCAGCTAAGCCCCTGACTGGGAGGTTTTCTCTCCACTCGGTAGCATTTTAAACACTTTGTGGAGTATAGGACTGCAACTAAGCCCCCGACTGGGAGGTTTGCTCTCCACTCGGTAGGATTTTCTGAAACTTAGGCGAGTATGGACTGCAGCTAAGCCCCTGAGTGGGAGGTTTGCTCTCCACTCGGTAGGATTTTAAACACTTAGGCGAGTATAGGACTGCAGCTAAGCCCCCGAGTGGGAGGTTTGCTCTCCACTCGGTTGGATTTTAAACACTTAGGCGAGTACTGGACTGCAGCTAAGCCCCCGAGTGGGAGGTTTGCTCTCCACTCGGTAGGATTTTCTGAAACTTAGGTGAGTACTGGACTACAGCTAAGCCCCTGAGTGGGAGGTTTGCTCTTCACTCGGTAGGATTTTCTGAAACTTAGGCGAGTACAGGACTGCAACTAAGCCCTCGAGTGGGAGGTTTGCTCTCCACTCGATAGGATTTTCTGAAACTTACGCGAGTACTAGACTGCAGCTAAGCCCCTGAGTGGGAGGTTTGCTCTCCACTCGGTAGGATTTTCTGAAACTTAGGCGAGTAGTGGACTGCAGCTAAGCCCCCGAGTGGGAGGTTTGCTCTCCACTCGGTAGGATTTTAAACACTTGGCGAGTACAGGACTGCAGCTAAGCCCCTGACTGGGAGGTTTGCTCTCCACTCGGTAGGATTTTAAACACTTTGTGGAGTATAGGACTGCAACTAAGCCCCCGACTGGGAGGTTTGCTCTCCACTCGGTAGGATTTTCTGAAACTTAGGCGAGTATGGACTGCAGCTAAGCCCCTGAGTGGGAGGTTTGCTCTCCACTCGGTAGGATTTTAAACACTTAGGCGAGTAAAGGACTGCAGCTAAGCCCCCGAGTGGGAGGTTTGCTCTCCACTCGGTAGGATTTTAAACACTTAGGCGAGTATTGGACTGCAGCTAAGCCCCCGAGTGGGAGGTTTGCTCTCCACTCGGTAGGATTTTCTGAAACTTAGGTGAGTACTGGACTGCAGCTAAGCCCCCGAGTGGGAGGTTTGCTCTTCACTCGGTAGGATTTTCTGAAACTTAGGCGAGTACAGGACTGCAGCTAAGCCCTCGAGTGGGAGGTTTGCTCTCCACTCGGTAGGATTTTCTGAAACTTACGCGAGTACTAGACTGCAGCTAAGCCCCTGAGTGGGAGGTTTGCTCTCCACTCGGTAGGATTTTCTAAAACTTAGGCGAGTACTGGACTGCGGCTAAGCCCCCAAATGGGAGGTTTGCTCTCCACTCGGTAGGATTTTAAACACTTAGGCGATTATAGGACTGCAGCTAAGCCCCCGAGTGGGAGGTTTGCTCTCCACTCGGTTGGATTTTAAACACTTAGGCGAGTACTGGACTGCAGCTAAGCCCCCGAGTGGGAGGTTTGCTCTCCACTCGGTAGGATTTTCTGAAACTTAGGTGAGTACTGGACTACAGCTAAGCCCCTGAGTGGGAGGTTTGCTCTTCACTCGGTAGGATTTTCTGAAACTTAGGCGAGTACAGGACTGCAACTAAGCCCTCGAGTGGGAGGTTTGCTCTCCACTCGGTAGGATTTTCTGAAACTTACGCGAGTACTAGACTGCAGCTAAGCCCCTGAGTGGGAGGTTTGCTCTCCACTCGGTAGGATTTTCTGAAACTTAGGCGAGTAGTGGACTGCAGCTAAGCCCCCGAGTGGGAGGTTTGCTCTCCACTCGGTAGGATTTTAAACACTTGGCGAGTACAGGACTGCAGCTAAGCCCCTGACTGGGAGGTTTGCTCTCCACTCGGTAGGATTTTAAACACTTTGTGGAGTATAGGACTGCAACTAAGCCCCCGACTGGGAGGTTTGCTCTCCACTCGGTAGGATTTTCTGAAACTTAGGCGAGTATGGACTGCAGCTAAGCCCCTGAGTGGGAGGTTTGCTCTCCACTCGGTAGGATTTTAAACACTTAGGCGAGTAAAGGACTGCAGCTAAGCCCCCGAGTGGGAGGTTTGCTCTCCACTCGGTAGGATTTTAAACACTTAGGCGAGTATTGGACTGCAGCTAAGCCCCCGAGTGGGAGGTTTGCTCTCCACTCGGTAGGATTTTCTGAAACTTAGGTGAGTACTGGACTGCAGCTAAGCCCCCGAGTGGGAGGTTTGCTCTTCACTCGGTAGGATTTTCTGAAACTTAGGCGAGTACAGGACTGCAGCTAAGCCCTCGAGTGGGAGGTTTGCTCTCCACTCGGTAGGATTTTCTGAAACTTACGCGAGTACTAGACTGCAGCTAAGCCCCTGAGTGGGAGGTTTGCTCTCCACTCGGTAGGATTTTCTAAAACTTAGGCGAGTACTGGACTGCGGCTAAGCCCCCAAATGGGAGGTTTGCTCTCCACTCGGTAGGATTTTAAACACTTAGGCGATTATAGGACTGCAGCTAAGCCCCCGAGTGGGAGGTTTGCTCTTCACTCGGTAGGATTTTCTGAAACTTTGACGAGTACAGGACTGCAGCTAAGCCCCCGAGTGGGAGGTTTGCTCTCCACTCGGTAGGATTTTATACACTTAGGCGAGTACAGGACTGCAGCTAAGCCCCCGAGTGGGAGGTTTTCTCTCCACTCGGTAGGATTTTAAACACTTTGTGGAGTATAGGAGCGCAGCTAAGCCCCCGAGTGGGAGGTCTGCTCTCCACTCGGTAGGATTTACTGAAACTTTGGCGAGTATGGACTGCAGCTAAGCCCCCGAGTGGGAGGTTTGCTCTCCACTGGGTAGGATTTTCTGAAACTTAGGCGAGTACTGGACTACAGCTAAGCCCCCGAGTGGGATGTTTGCTCTCCATTCGGTAGGATTTTAAACACTTAGGCGAGTACAGGACTGCAGCTAAGCCCCCGAGTGGGAGGTTTGCTCTCCACTCGGTAGGATTTTAAACACTTTGTGGAGTATAGGACTGCAGCTAAGACCCCGAGTGGGAGGTTTCCTCTCCACTCGGAAGGATTTCCTGAAACTTTCGCGAGTATGGACTGCAGCTAAGCCCCCGAGTGGTTGGTTTGCTCTCCACTCGGTAGGATTTTGTGAAACTTAGGCGAGTACTGGACTGCAGCTAAGCCCCCGAGTGGGAGGTTTGCTCTCCATTCGGTAGGATTTTAAACACTTAGGCGAGTACATGACTGTAGCTAAGCCCCCGAGTGGGAGGTGTGCTCTCCACTCGGTAGGATTTTAAACACTTAGGCGAGTACTGGACTGCGGCTAAGCCCCTGAGCGGGAGGTTTGCTCTCCACTTGGTAGGATTTTTTGAAACTTAGGCGAGTACTGGACTGCAGCTAAGCCCCCGAGTGGGAGGTTTGCTCTCCACTCGGTAGGATTTTCTAAAACTTAGGCGAGTACAGGACTGCAGCTAAGCCCCCGAGTGGGAGGTTTGCTCTCCACTCGGTAGGATTTTCTGAAACTTAGGCGAGTACAGGACTGCAGCTAAGCTCCCGAGTTGGAGGTTTGCTCTCCACTCGGTAGGATTTTTCTGAAACTTAGGCGAGTACTGGACTGCAGCTAAGCCCCCGAGTGGGAGGTTTGCTCCCCACTCGGTAGGATTTTCTGAAACTTAGGCGAGTACTGGACTGCAGCTAAGCCCCCGAGTGGAAGGTTTGCTCTCCACTCGGTAGGATTTTTGAAACTTAGGCGAGTACTGGACTCCAGCTAAGCCCCCGAGAGGGAGGTTTGCTCTCCACTCGGTAGGATTTTCTGAAACTGAGGCGAGTACTGGACTGCAGCTAAGCCCCCGAGTGGGAGGCTTGCTCTCCACTCGGTAGGATTATCTGAAACTTAGGCGAGTACTGGACTGCAGCTAAGCCCCCGAGTGGGAGGTTTGCTATCCACTCGGTAGGATTTTAAACAGTTTGTGGAGTATAGGACTGCAGCTGAGCCCCCGAGTGGGAGGTTTGCTCTCCACTCGGTAGGATTTTCTGAAACTTAGGCGAGTATGGATTGCAGCTAAGCCCCCGAGTGGGAGGTTTGCTCTCCACTCGTTAGGATTTTAAACACTTAGGCGAGTACAGGACTGCAGCTAAGCCCCCGAGTGGGAGGTTTGCTGTCCACTCGGTAGGATTATAAACACTTTGTGGAGTATAGGACTGCAGCTAAGCCCCCGAGTGGGAGGTTTGCTCTCAACTCGGTAGGATTTTAAACACTTAGGCGAGTACTGGACTGCAGCTAAGCCCCCGAGTGGGAGGTTTGCTGTCCACTCGGTAGGATTTTAAACACTTAGGCGAGTACTGGACTGCAGCTAAGCCACCGAGTGGGAGGTTTGCTCTCCACTCGGTAGGATGTTCTGAAACTTAGGCGAGTATGGACTGCAGCTAAGCCCCCGAGTGGGAGGTTTGCTCTCCACTCGGTAGGATTTTAAACACTTAGGCGAGTACTGGACTGCAGCTAAGCCCCCGAGTGGGAGGTTTGCTCTCCACTCGGTAGGATTTTCTGAAACTTAGGCGAGTACTGGACTGCAGCTCAACCCCCGAGTGGGAGGATTGCTCTCCACTCGATAGGATTTTCAGAAACTTAGGCGAGTACTGGACTGCAGCTAAGCCCCCGAGTGGGAGGTTTGCTCTTCACTCGGTAGGATTTTCTGAAACTTAGGCGAGTACAGGACTGCAACTAAGCCCCCGAGTGGGAGGTTTGCTCTCCACTCGGTTGGATTTTCTGAAACTTAGGCGAGTACTAGACTGTAGCTAAGCCCCCGAGTGGGAGGTTTGCTCTCCACTCGGTAGGATTTTCTGAAACTTAGGCGAGTACTGGACTGCAGCTAAGCACCCGAGTGGGAGATTTGCTCTCCACTCGGTAGGATTTTAAACACTTAGGCGAGTATAGGACTGCAGCTAAGCCCCCGAGTGGGAGGTTTGCTCTCCACTCGGTAGGATTTTCTGAAACTTAGGCGAGTACTGGACTGCAGCTAAGCCCCCAAGTGGGAGGTTTGCTCTCCACTCGGTAGGATTTTAAACACTTTGTGGAGTATAGGACTGCAGCTGAGCCCCCGAGTGGGAGGTTTGCTCTCCACTCGGTAGGATTTTCTGAAACTTAGGCGAGTATGGACTGCAGCTAAGCCCCCGAGTGGGAGGTTTGTTCTCCACTCGGTAGGATTTTAAACACTTAGGCGAGTACAGGACTGCAGCTAAGCCCCCGAGTGGGAGGTGTGCTCTCCACTCGGTAGGATTTTAGACACTTAGGCGAGTACTGGACTGTGGCTAAGCCCCCGAGCAGGAGGTTTGCTGTCCACTCGGTAGAATTTTCTGAAACTTAGGCGAGTACTGGACTGCAGCTAAGCCCCCGAGTGGGAGGTTTGCTCTCCACTCGGTAGGATTTTCTGAAACTTAGGCGAGTACTGGACTGCAGCTAAGCCCCCGTGTGGGAGGTTTGCTCTCCATTCGGTAGGATTTTAAACACTTAGGCGAGTACATGACTGTAGCTAATCCCCTGAGTGGGAGGTTTGCTCTCCACTCGGTAGGATTTTAAACACTTAGGCGAGTACAGGACTGCAGCTAAGCCCCCGAGTGGGAGGTTTGCTCTCCACTCGGTAGGATTTTAAACACTTAGGCCAGTACTGGACTGCAGCTAAGCCCCCGAGTGGGCGGTTTGCTCTCCACTTGGTAGGATTTTCTGAAACTTAGGTGAGTACTGGACTGCAGCTAAGCCCCTGAGTGGGAGGTTTTCTCTTCACTCGGTAGGATTTTCTGAAACTTAGGCGAGTAGAGGACTGCAGCTAAGCCCTCGAGTGGGAGGTTTGCTCTCCACTCGGTAGGATTTTCTGAAACTTACGCGAGTACTAGAATGCAGCTAAGCCCCTGAGTGGGAGGTTTGCTCTCCACTCGGTAGGATTTTCAAAAACTTAGGCGAGTACTGGACTGCAGCTAAGCGCCCAAATGGGAGGTTTGCTCTCCACTCGGTAGGATTTTAAACACTTAGGCGATTATAGGACTGCAGCTAAGCCCCCGAGTGGGAGGATTGCTCTCCACTCGGTAGGATTTTCTAGAACTTAGGCGAGTAGTGGACTGCAGCTAAGCCCCCGAGTGGGAGGTTTGCTCTCCACTCGGTAGGATTTTATACACTTAGGCGAGTACAGGACTGCAGCTAAGCCCCCGAGTGGGAGGTTTTCTCTCCACTCGGTAGGATTTTAAACACTTTGTGGAGTATAGGATCGCAGCTAAGCCCCCGAGTGGGAGGTTTGCTCTCCACTCGGTAGGATTTACTGAAACTTTGGCGAGTATGGACTGCAGCTAAGCCCCCGAGTGGGAGGTTTGCTCTCCACTCGGTAGGATTTTCTGAAACTTAGGCGAGTACTGGACTGCAGCTAAGCCCCCGAGTGGGATGTTTGCTCTCCATTCGGTAGGATTTTAAACACTTAGGCGAGTACAGGACTGCAGCTAAGCCCCCGAGTGGGAGGTTTGCTCTCCACTCGGTAGGATTTTAAACACTTTGTGGAGTATAGGACTGCAGCTAAGCCCCCGAGTGGGAGGTTTGCTTTCCACTCGGTAGGATTTCCTAAAACTTTCGCGAGTATGGACTGCAGCTAAGCCCCCGAGTGGGAGGTTTGCTCTCCACTCGGTAGGATTTTCTGAAACTTAGGCGAGTACTGGACTGCAGCTAAGCCCCCGAGTGGGAGGTTTGCTCTCCATTCGGTAGGATTTTAAACACTTAGGCGAGTACATGACTGTAGCTAAGCCCCCGAGTGGGAGGTGTACTCTCCACTCGGTAGGATTTTAAACACTTAGGTGAGTACTGGACTGCGGCTAAGCCCCTGAGCGGGAGGTTTGCTCTCCACTCGGTAGGATTTTTTGAAACTTAGGCGAGTACTGGACTGCAGCTAAGCCCCCGAGTGGGAGGTTTGCTCTCCACTCGGTAGGACTTTCTAAAACTTAGGCGAGTACAGGACTGCAGCTAAGCCCCCGAGTGGGAGGTTTGCTCTCCACTCGGTAGGATTTTCTGAAACTTAGGCGAGTACAGGACTGCAGCTAAGCCCCCGAGTTGGAGGTTTGCTCTCCACTCGGTAGGATTTTCTGAAACTTAGGCGAGTACTGGACTGCAGCTAAGCCCTCGAGTGGGAGGTTTGCTCCCCACTCGGTAGGATTTTCTGAAACTTAGGCGAGTACTGGACTGCAGCTAAGCCCCCGAGTGGGAGGTTTGCTCTCCACTCGGTAGGATTTATGAAACTTAGGCGAGTACTGGACTCCAGCTAAGCCCCCGAGAGGGAGGTTTGCTCTCCACTCGGTAGGATTTTCTGAAACTGAGGCGAGTACTGGACTGCAGCTAAGCCCCCGAGTGGGAGGCTTGCTCTCCACTCCGTAGGATTCTCTGAAACTTAGGCGAGTACTGGACTGCAGCTTAGCCCCCGAGTGGGAGGTTTGCTATCCACTCGGTAGGATTATCTGAAACTTAGGCGAGTACAGGACTGCAGCTAAGCCCCCGAGTGGGAGGTTTGCTCTCCACTCGGTAGGATTTTAAACACTTTGTGGAGTATAGGACTGCAGCTGAGCCCCCGAGTGGGAGGTTTGCTCTCCACTCGGTAGGATTTTCTGAAACTTAGGCGAGTATGGACTGCAGCTAAGCCCCCGAGTGGGAGGTTTGCTCTCCACTCGTTAGGATTTTAAACACTTAGGCGAGTACAGGACTGCAGCTAAGCCCCCGAGTGGGAGGTTTGCTGTCCACTCGGTAGGATTTTAAACACTTTGTGGAGTATAGGACTGCAGCTAAGCCCCCGAGTGGGAGGTTTGCTCTCCACTCGGTAGGATTTTCTGAAACTTAGGCGAGTATGGACTGTAGCTAAGCCCCCGAGTGGGAGGTTTGCTCTCAACTCGGTAGGATTTTAAACACTTAGGCGAGTACTGGACTGCAGCTAAGCCCCCGAGTGGGAGGTTTGCTGTCCACTCGGTAGGATTTTAAACACTTAGGCGAGTACTGGACTGCAGCTAAGCCCCCGAGTGGGAGGTTTGCTCTCCACTCGGTAGGATGTTCTGAAACTTAGGCGAGTATGGACTGCAGCTAAGCCCCCGAGTGGGAGGTTTGCTCTCCACTCGGTAGGATTTTCAAAAACTTAGGCGAGTACTGGACTGCAGCTAAGCCCCCAAATGGGAGGTTTGCTCTCCACTCGGTAGGATTTTAAACACTTAGGCGATTATAGGACTGCAGCTAAGCCCCCGAGTGGGAGGATTGCTCTCCACTCGGTAGGATTTTCTAGAACTTAGGCGAGTAGTGGACTGCAGCTAAGCCCCCGAGTGGGAGGTTTGCTCTCCACTCGGTAGGATTTTATACACTTAGGCGAGTACAGGACTGCAGCTAAGCCCCCGAGTGGGAGGTTTTCTCTCCACTCGGTAGGATTTTAAACACTTTGTGGAGTATAGGATCGCAGCTAAGCCCCCGAGTGGGAGGTTTGCTCTCCACTCGGTAGGATTTACTGAAACTTTGGCGAGTATGGACTGCAGCTAAGCCCCCGAGTGGGAGGTTTGCTCTCCACTCGGTAGGATTTTCTGAAACTTAGGCGAGTACTGGACTGCAGCTAAGCCCCCGAGTGGGATGTTTGCTCTCCATTCGGTAGGATTTTAAACACTTAGGCGAGTACAGGACTGCAGCTAAGCCCCCGAGTGGGAGGTTTGCTCTCCACTCGGTAGGATTTTAAACACTTTGTGGAGTATAGGACTGCAGCTAAGCCCCCGAGTGGGAGGTTTGCTTTCCACTCGGTAGGATTTCCTGAAACTTTCGCGAGTATGGACTGCAGCTAAGCCCCCGAGTGGGAGGTTTGCTCTCCACTCGGTAGGATTTTCTGAAACTTAGGCGAGTACTGGACTGCAGCTAAGCCCCCGAGTGGGAGGTTTGCTCTCCATTCGGTAGGATTTTAAACACTTAGGCGAGTACATGACTGTAGCTAAGCCCCCGAGTGGGAGGTGTACTCTCCACTCGGTAGGATTTTAAACACTTAGGTGAGTACTGGACTGCGGCTAAGCCCCTGAGCGGGAGGTTTGCTCTCCACTCGGTAGGATTTTTTGAAACTTAGGCGAGTACTGGACTGCAGCTAAGCCCCCGAGTGGGAGGTTTGCTCTCCACTCGGTAGGACTTTCTAAAACTTAGGCGAGTACAGGACTGCAGCTAAGCCCCCGAGTGGGAGGTTTGCTCTCCACTCGGTAGGATTTTCTGAAACTTAGGCGAGTACAGGACTGCAGCTAAGCCCCCGAGTTGGAGGTTTGCTCTCCACTCGGTAGGATTTTCTGAAACTTAGGCGAGTACTGGACTGCAGCTAAGCCCTCGAGTGGGAGGTTTGCTCCCCACTCGGTAGGATTTTCTGAAACTTAGGCGAGTACTGGACTGCAGCTAAGCCCCCGAGTGGGAGGTTTGCTCTCCACTCGGTAGGATTTATGAAACTTAGGCGAGTACTGGACTCCAGCTAAGCCCCCGAGAGGGAGGTTTGCTCTCCACTCGGTAGGATTTTCTGAAACTGAGGCGAGTACTGGACTGCAGCTAAGCCCCCGAGTGGGAGGCTTGCTCTCCACTCCGTAGGATTCTCTGAAACTTAGGCGAGTACTGGACTGCAGCTTAGCCCCCGAGTGGGAGGTTTGCTATCCACTCGGTAGGATTATCTGAAACTTAGGCGAGTACAGGACTGCAGCTAAGCCCCCGAGTGGGAGGTTTGCTCTCCACTCGGTAGGATTTTAAACACTTTGTGGAGTATAGGACTGCAGCTGAGCCCCCGAGTGGGAGGTTTGCTCTCCACTCGGTAGGATTTTCTGAAACTTAGGCGAGTATGGACTGCAGCTAAGCCCCCGAGTGGGAGGTTTGCTCTCCACTCGTTAGGATTTTAAACACTTAGGCGAGTACAGGACTGCAGCTAAGCCCCCGAGTGGGAGGTTTGCTGTCCACTCGGTAGGATTTTAAACACTTTGTGGAGTATAGGACTGCAGCTAAGCCCCCGAGTGGGAGGTTTGCTCTCCACTCGGTAGGATTTTCTGAAACTTAGGCGAGTATGGACTGTAGCTAAGCCCCCGAGTGGGAGGTTTGCTCTCAACTCGGTAGGATTTTAAACACTTAGGCGAGTACTGGACTGCAGCTAAGCCCCCGAGTGGGAGGTTTGCTGTCCACTCGGTAGGATTTTAAACACTTAGGCGAGTACTGGACTGCAGCTAAGCCCCCGAGTGGGAGGTTTGCTCTCCACTCGGTAGGATGTTCTGAAACTTAGGCGAGTATGGACTGCAGCTAAGCCCCCGAGTGGGAGGTTTGCTCTCCACTCGGTAGGATTTTAAACACTTAGGCGAGTACTGGACTGCAGCTAAGCCCCCGAGTGGGAGGTTTGCTCTTCACTCGGTAGGATTTTCTGAAACTTAGGCGAGTACAGGACTGCAGCTCAACCCCCGAGTGGGAGGATTGCTCTCCAGTCGATAGGATTTTCTGAAACTTAGGCGAGTACTAGACTGTAGCTAAGCCCCCGAGTGGGAGGTTTGCTCTCCACTCGGTAGGATTTTCTGAAACTTAGGCGAGTACTGGACTGCAGCTAAGCACCCGAGTGGGAGATTTGCTCTCCACTCGGTAGGATTTTAAACACTTAGGCGAGTATAGGACTGCAGCTAAGCCCCCGAGTGGGAGGTTTGCTCTCCACTCGGTAGGATTTTCTGAAACTTAGGCGAGTACTGGACTGCAGCTAAGCCCCCAAGTGGGTGGTTTGCTCTCCACTCGGTAGGATTTTAAACACTTTGTGGAGTATAGGACTGCAGCTAAGCCCCCGAGTGGGAGGTTTGCTCTCCACTCGGTAGGATTTTCTGAAACTTAGGCGAGTATGGACTGCAGCTAAGCCCCCGAGTGGGAGGTTTGCTCTCCACTCGGTAGGATTTTAAACACTTAGGCGAGTACAGGACTGCAGCTAAGCCCCCGAGTGGGAGGTGTGCTCTCCACTCGGTAGGATTTTAGACACTTAGGCGAGTACTGGACTGTGGCTAAGCCCCCGAGCAGGAGGTTTGCTGTCCACTCGGTAGGATTTTCTGAAACTTAGGCGAGTACTGGACTGCAGCTAAGCCCCCGAGTGGGAGGTTTGCTCTCCACTTGGTAGGATTTTCTGAAACTTAGGCGAGTACGGGACTGCAGCTCAGCCCCCGAGTTGGAGGTTTGCTCGCCACTCGGTAGGATTTTCTAAAACTTAGGCGAGTACTGGACTGCAGCTAAGCCCCCGAGTCGGAGGTTTGCTCCCCACCCGGTAGGATTTTCTGAAACTTAGGCGAGTACTGGACTGCAGCTAAGCCCCCGAGTGGGAGGTTTGCTCTCCACTCGGTAGGATTCTCTGAAACTTAGGCGAGTACTGGACTGCAGCTAAGCCCCCGAGTGGGAGGTTTGCTCTCCACTCGGTAGGATTTTTTGAAACTTAGGCGAGTACAGGACTGCAGCTCAGCCCCCGAGTGGGAGGTTTGCTCTCCACTCAGTAGGATTTTCTGAAACTTAGGCGAGTACTGGACTGCAGCTAAGCCCCCGAGTGGGAGCTTTGCTCTCCACTCGGTAGGATTTTCTGAAACTTAGGCGAGTACTTGACTACAGCTAAGCCCCCGAGTGGGAGGTTTGCTCTCCACTCGGTAGGATTTTCTGAAACTTAGGCGAGTACTGGACTGCAGCTAAGCCCCCGAGTGGGAGGTTTGCTCTCCACTCGGTAGGATTCTCTGAAACTTAGCCGAGTACTGGACTGCAGCTAAGCCCCCGAGTAGGAGGTTTGCTCTCCACTCGGTAGGATTTTCTGAAACTTAGGCGAGTACAGGACTGCAGCTAAGCCCCCGAGTGGGAGGTTTGCTCTCCACTCGGTAGGATTTTAAACACTTAGGCGAGTACAGGACTGCAGCTAAGCCCCCAAGTGGGAGGTTTGCTCTCCACTCGGTAGGATTTTAAACACTTTGTGGAGTATAGGACTGCAGCTAAGCCCCCGAGTGGGAGGTTTGCTCTCCACTCGGTTGGATTTTCTGAAACTTAGGCGAGTACCATACTGCAGCTAAGCCCCCGAGTGGGAGGTTTGCTCTCCACTCAGTAGGATTTTCGGAAACTTAGGCGAGTACTGGACTGCAGCTAAGCCCCCTACTGGGAGATTTGCTCTCCACTCGGTAGGATTTTAAACACTTAGGTGAGTATAGGACTGCAGTTAAGCCCCCGATTGGGAGGTTTGCTCTCCACTCGTTAGGATTTTCTGAAACTTAGGCGAGTACTGGACTGCAGCTAAGCCCCCGAGTGGGAGGTTTGCTCTCCATTCGGTAGGATTTTAAACACTTAGGCGAGTACATGACTGCAGCTAAGCCCCCGAGTGGGAGGTTTGCTCGCCACTCGGTAGGATTTTAAACACTTTGTGGAGTATAGGACTGCAGCTAAGCACCCGAGTGGGAGGTTTGCTCTCCACTCGGTACGATTTTCTGAAACTGAGGCGAGCATGGACTGCAGCTAAGCCCCCGAGTGAGATGTTTGCTCTCCACTCGGTAGGATTTTAAACACTTAGGAGAGTACAGGACTGCAGCTAAGCCCCCGAGTGGGAGGTGTGCTCTCCACTCGGTAGGATTTTAAACACTTAGGCGAGTACTGTACTGCGGCTAAGCCCCCGAGCAGGAGGTTTGCTGTCCACTTGGTAGGATTTTCTGAAACTTTGGCGAGTACTGGACTGCAGCTAAGCCCCCGAGTGGGAGGTTTGCTCTCCACTCGGTATGATTTTCTGAAACTTAGACGAGTACGGGACTGCAGCTAAGCCCCCGAGTTGGAGGTTTGCTCGCCATTCGGTAGGATTTTCTGAAACATAGGCGAGTACTGGACTGCAGCTAAGCCCCCGAGTTGGAGGTTTGATCTCCACTCGGTAGGATTTTCTGAAACGTAGGCGAGTACTGAACTGCAGCTAAGCCCCCGAGTGGGAGCTTTGCTCTCCACTCGGTAGGATTTTCTGAAACTTAGGCGAATACTGGACTACAGCTAAGCCCGTGAGTGGGAGGTTCGCTCTCCACTCGGTAGGATTTTCTGAAACTTAGGCGAGTACTGGACTGCAGCTAAGCCCCCGAGTGGGTGGTTTGCTCTCCACTCGGTAGGATTCTCTGAAACTTAGGCGAGTACTTGACTGCAGCTAAGCCCCGAGTGGGAGCTTTGCTCTCCACTCGGTAGGATTTTCTGAAACTTAGGCGAGTACTTGACTACAGCTAAGCCCCCGAGTGGGAGGTTTGCTCTCCACTCGGTAGGATTTTCTGAAACTTAGGCGAGTACTGGACTGCAGCTAAGCTCCCGAGTGGGAGGTTTGCTCTCCACTCGGTAGGATTCTCTGAAACTTAGCCGAGTACTGGACTGCTGCTAAGCCCCCGAGTAGGAGGTTTGCTCTCCACTCGGTAGGATTTTCTGAAACTTAGGCGTGTATAGGACTGCAGCTAAGCCCCCGAGTGGGAGGTTTGCTCTCCACTCGGTAGGATTTTAAACACTTAGGCGAGTACAGGACTGCAGCTAAGCCCCCAAGTGGGAGGTTTGCTCTCCACTCGGTAGGATTTTAAACACTTTGTGGAGTATAGGACTGCAGCTAAGCCCCCGAGTGGGAGGTTTGCTCTCCACTCGGTAGGATGTTCTGAAACTTAGGCGAGTATGGACTGCAGCTAAGCCCCCGAGTGGGAGGTTTGCTCTCCACTCGGTGGGATTTTAAACACTTAGGCGAGTACAGGACTGCAGCTAAGCCCCCGAGTGGGAGGTTTGCTCTCCACTCGGTAGGATTTTCTGAAACTTAGGCGAGTACTGGACTGCAGCTAAGCCCCCGAGTGGGAGGTTTGCTCTCCACTCGGTAGGATTCTCTGAAACTTAGCCGAGTACTGGACTGCAGCTAAGCCCCCGAGTAGGAGGTTTGCTCTCCACTCGGTAGGATTTTCTGAAACTTAGGCGAGTACAGGACTGCAGCTAAGCCCCCGAGTGGGAGGCTTGCTCTCCACTCGGTAGGATTTTAAACACTTAGGCGAGTACAGGACTGCAGCTAAGCCCCCAAGTGGGAGGTTTGCTCTCCACTCGGTAGGATTTTAAACACTTTGTGGAGTATAGGACTGCAGCTAAGCCCCCGAGTGGGAGGTTTGCTCTCCACTCGGTAGGATGTTCTGAAACTTAGGCGAGTATGGACTGCAGCTAAGCCCCCGAGTGGGAGGTTTGCTCTCCACTCGGTGGGATTTTAAACACTTAGGCGAGTACAGGACTGCAGCTAAGCCCCCGAGTGGGAGGTTTGCTCTCCACTCGGTAGGATTTTCTGAAACTCAGGCGAGTACTGGACTGCAGCTCAGCCCCCGAGTGGGAGGATTGCTCTCCACTCGATTGGATTTTCAGAAACTTAGGCGAGTACTGGACTGCAGCTAAGCCCCCGAGTGGGAGGTTTGCTCCTCACTCGGTAGGATTTTCTGAAACTTAGGCGAGTATAGGACTGCAGCTAAGCCCCCAAGTGGGAGGTTTGCTCTCCACTCGGTTGGATTTTCTGAAACTTAGGCGAGTACCATACTGCAGCTAAGCCCCCGAGTGGGAGGTTTGCTCTCCACTCAGTAGGATTTTCGGAAACTTAGGCGAGTACTGGACTGCAGCTAAGCCCCCTACTGGGAGATTTGCTCTCCACTCGGTAGGATTTTAAACACTTAGGTGAGTATAGGACTGCAGTTAAGCCCCCGATTGGGAGGTTTGCTCTCCACTCGTTAGGATTTTCTGAAACTTAGGCGAGTACTGGACTGCAGCTAAGCCCCCGAGTGGGAGGTTTGCTCTCCATTCGGTAGGATTTTAAACACTTAGGCGAGTACATGACTGCAGCTAAGCCCCCGAGTGGGAGGTTTGCTCGCCACTCGGTAGGATTTTAAACACTTTGTGGAGTATAGGACTGCAGCTAAGCACCCGAGTGGGAGGTTTGCTCTCCACTCGGTACGATTTTCTGAAACTGAGGCGAGCATGGACTGCAGCTAAGCCCCCGAGTGAGATGTTTGCTCTCCACTCGGTAGGATTTTAAACACTTAGGAGAGTACAGGACTGCAGCTAAGCCCCCGAGTGGGAGGTGTGCTCTCCACTCGGTAGGATTTTAAACACTTAGGCGAGTACTGTACTGCGGCTAAGCCCCCGAGCAGGAGGTTTGCTGTCCACTTGGTAGGATTTTCTGAAACTTTGGCGAGTACTGGACTGCAGCTAAGCCCCCGAGTGGGAGGTTTGCTCTCCACTCGGTATGATTTTCTGAAACTTAGACGAGTACGGGACTGCAGCTAAGCCCCCGAGTTGGAGGTTTGCTCGCCATTCGGTAGGATTTTCTGAAACATAGGCGAGTACTGGACTGCAGCTAAGCCCCCGAGTTGGAGGTTTGATCTCCACTCGGTAGGATTTTCTGAAACGTAGGCGAGTACTGAACTGCAGCTAAGCCCCCGAGTGGGAGCTTTGCTCTCCACTCGGTAGGATTTTCTGAAACTTAGGCGAATACTGGACTACAGCTAAGCCCGTGAGTGGGAGGTTCGCTCTCCACTCGGTAGGATTTTCTGAAACTTAGGCGAGTACTGGACTGCAGCTAAGCCCCCGAGTGGGTGGTTTGCTCTCCACTCGGTAGGATTCTCTGAAACTTAGGCGAGTACTTGACTGCAGCTAAGCCCCGAGTGGGAGCTTTGCTCTCCACTCGGTAGGATTTTCTGAAACTTAGGCGAGTACTTGACTACAGCTAAGCCCCCGAGTGGGAGGTTTGCTCTCCACTCGGTAGGATTTTCTGAAACTTAGGCGAGTACTGGACTGCAGCTAAGCTCCCGAGTGGGAGGTTTGCTCTCCACTCGGTAGGATTCTCTGAAACTTAGCCGAGTACTGGACTGCTGCTAAGCCCCCGAGTAGGAGGTTTGCTCTCCACTCGGTAGGATTTTCTGAAACTTAGGCGTGTATAGGACTGCAGCTAAGCCCCCGAGTGGGAGGTTTGCTCTCCACTCGGTAGGATTTTAAACACTTAGGCGAGTACAGGACTGCAGCTAAGCCCCCAAGTGGGAGGTTTGCTCTCCACTCGGTAGGATTTTAAACACTTTGTGGAGTATAGGACTGCAGCTAAGCCCCCGAGTGGGAGGTTTGCTCTCCACTCGGTAGGATGTTCTGAAACTTAGGCGAGTATGGACTGCAGCTAAGCCCCCGAGTGGGAGGTTTGCTCTCCACTCGGTGGGATTTTAAACACTTAGGCGAGTACAGGACTGCAGCTAAGCCCCCGAGTGGGAGGTTTGCTCTCCACTCGGTAGGATTTTCTGAAACTCAGGCGAGTACTGGACTGCAGCTCAGCCCCCGAGTGGGAGGATTGCTCTCCACTCGATTGGATTTTCAGAAACTTAGGCGAGTACTGGACTGCAGCTAAGCCCCCGAGTGGGAGGTTTGCTCCTCACTCGGTAGGATTTTTTGAAACTTAGGCGAGTACAGGACTGCAGCTAAGCCCCCAAGTGGGAGGTTTGCTCTCCACTCGGTTGGATTTTCTGAAACTTAGGCGAGTACCATACTGCAGCTAAGCCCCCGAGTGGGAGGTTTGCTCTCCACTCAGTAGGATTTTCGGAAACTTAGGCGAGTACTGGACTGCAGCTAAGCCCCCTACTGGGAGATTTGCTCTCCACTCGGTAGGATTTTAAACACTTAGGTGAGTATAGGACTGCAGTTAAGCCCCCGATTGGGAGGTTTGCTCTCCACTCGTTAGGATTTTCTGAAACTTAGGCGAGTACTGGACTGCAGCTAAGCCCCCGAGTGGGAGGTTTGCTCTCCATTCGGTAGGATTTTAAACACTTAGGCGAGTACATGACTGCAGCTAAGCCCCCGAGTGGGAGGTTTGCTGGTCACTCGGTAGGATTTTAAACACTTTGTGGAGTATAGGACTGCAGCTAAGCACCCGAGTGGGAGGTTTGCTCTCCACTCGGTACGATTTTCTGAAACTGAGGCGAGCATGGACTGCAGCTAAGCCCCCGAGTGAGATGTTTGCTCTCCACTCGGTAGGATTTTAAACACTTAGGAGAGTACAGGACTGCAGCTAAGCCCCCGAGTGGGAGGTGTGCTCTCCACTCGGTAGGATTTTAAACACTTAGGCGAGTACTGTACTGCGGCTAAGCCCCCGAGCAGGAGGTTTGTTGTCCACTTGGTAGGATTTTCTGAAACTTTGGCGAGTACTGGACTGCAGCTAAGCCCCCGAGTGGGAGGTTTGCTCTCCACTCGGTAGGATTTTCTGAAACTTAGACGAGTACGGGACTGCAGCTAAGCCCCCGAGTTGGAGGTTTGCTCGCCATTCGGTAGGATTTTCTGAAACATAGGCGAGTACTGGACTGCAGCTAAGCCCCCGAGTCGGAGGTTTGATCTCCACTCGGTAGGATTTTCTGAAACGTAGGCGAGTACTGAACTGCAGCTAAGCCCCCGAGTGGGAGCTTTGCTCTCCACTCGGTAGGATTTTCTGAAACTTAGGCGAATACTGGACTACAGCTAAGCCCGTGAGTGGGAGGTTCGCTCTCCACTCGGTAGGATTTTCTGAAACTTAGGCGAGTACTGGACTGCAGCTAAGCCCCCGAGTGGGTGGTTTGCTCTCCACTCGGTAGGATTCTCTGAAACTTAGGAGAGTACTTGACTGCAGCTAAGCCCCGAGTGGGAGGTTTGCTCTCCACTCGGTAGGATTTTCTGAAACTTAGGCGAGTACAGGACTGCAACTAAGCCCCCGAGTGGGAGGTTTGCTCTCCACTCGGTAGGATTTTAAACACTTTGTGGAGTATAGGACTGCAGCTAAGCCCCCGAGTGGGAGGTTTGCTCAACACTCGGTAGGATTTTCTGAAACTTAGGCGAGTATGGACTGCAGCTAAGCCCCCGAGTGGGTGGTTTGCTCTCCACTCGGTAGGATTTTAAACACTTAGGCGAGTACAGGACTGCAGCTAAGCCCCCGAGTGGGAGGTTTTCTCTCCACTCGGTAGGATTTTGAACACTTAGGCGAGTACTGGACTGCAGCAAAGCCCCCGAGTGGGAGGTTTGCTCTCCACTCGGTAGGATTTTCTGAAACTTAGGCGAGTACTGCACTGCAGCTAAGCCCCCGAGTGGGAGGATTGCTCTCCACTCGATAGGATTTTCTGAAACTTAGGCGAGTACTGGACTGCAGCTAAGCCCCCGAGTGGGAGGTTTGCCCTCCACTCGGTAGGATTTTCTGAAACATAGGCGAGTACAGGACTGCAGCTAAGCCCCGAGTGGGAGGTTTGCTCTCCACTCGGTAGGATTTTCTGAAACTTAGGCGAGTACTAGACTGCAGCTAAGCCCCCGAGTGGGAGGTTTGCCCTCCACTCGGTAGGATTTTCTGAAACTTAGGCGAGTACTGGACTGCAGCTAAGCCCCTGAGTGGGAGGTTTGCTCTCCACTCGGTAGGATTTTCTGAAACTTAGCCGAGTACTGGACTGCAGCTAAGCCCCCGAGTGAGAGGTTTGCTCTCCACTCGGTAGGATTTTCTGAAACTTAGGCGAGTACTGGACTGCAGTTAAGCCCCTGAGTGGGAGGTTTGCTCTCCACTCCGTAGGATTTTCTGAAACTTAGGCGAGTACTGGACTGCAGCTAAGCCCCCGAGTGGGAGGTTTTCTCTCCACTCGGTAGGATTTTAAACACTTAGGCGAGTACAGGACTGCAGCTAAGCCCCCGAGTGGGAGGTTTGCTCTCCACTCGGTAGGATTTTAAAAACTTAGGCGAGTACAGGACTGCAGCTAAGCCCCCGAGTGGGAGGTTTGCTCTCCACTCGGTAGGATTTTCTGAAACTTAGGCGAGTACTAGACAGCAGCTAAGCCCCCGAGTAGGAGGATTGCTCTCCACTCGATAGGATTTTCTGAAACTTAGGCGGGTACTGGACTGCAGCTAAGCCCCCGAGTGGGAGGTTTGCTCTTCACTCGGTAGGATTTTCTGAAACTTAGGCGAGTACAGGACTGCAGCTAAGCCCCCGAGTGGGAGGTTTGCTCTCCACTCGGTAGGATTTTCCGAAACTTAGGCGAGTACTAGACTGCAGCTAAGCCCCCGAGTGGGAGGTTTGCTCTCCACTCAGTAGGATTTTCTGAAACTTAGGCGAGTACTGGACTGCAGCTAAGCCCCTGAGTGGGAGGTTTGCTCTCCACTCGGTAGGATTTTATGAAACTTAGCCGAGTACTGGACTGCAGCTAAGCCCCCGAGTGAGAGGTTTGCTCTCCACTCGGTAGGATTTTCTGAAACTTAGGCGAGTACTGGACTGCAGCTAAGCCCCTGAATAGGAGGTTTGCTCTCCACTCCGTAGGATTATCTGAAACTTAGGCGAGTACTGGACTGCAGCTAAGCCCCCGAGTGGGAGGTTTGCTCTCCACTCGGTAGGATTTTCTGAAACTTATTCGAGTACTGGACTGCAGCTAAGCCCCCGAGTGGGAGGATTGCTCTCCACTCGGTAGGATTTTCTGAAACTTAGGCGAGTACTGTACTGCACCTAACCTCCCGAGTGGGAGGTTCGCTCTTCACTCGGTAGGATTTTCTGAAACTTAGGCGAGTACAGGACTGCAGCTAAGCCCCGAGTGGGAGGTGTGCTCTCCACTCGGTAGGATTTTCTGAAACTTAGGCGAGTACTGGACTGCAGCTCAGCCCCCGAGTGGGAGGATTGCTCTCCACTCGATTGGATTTTCAGAAACTTAGGCGAGTACTGGACTGCAGCTAAGCCCCTGAGTGGGAGGTTTGCTCCTCACTCGGTAGGATTTTCTGAAACTTAGGCGAGTACAGGACTGCAGCTAAGCCCCCGAGTGGGAGGTTTGCTCTCCACTCGGTTGGATTTTCTGAAACTTAGGCGAGTACCATACTGCAGCTAAGCCCCCGAGTGGGAGGTTTGCTCTCCACTCAGTAGGATTTTCGGAAACTTAGGCGAGTACTGGACTGCAGCTAAGCCCCCTACTGGGAGATTTGCTCTCCACTCGGTAGGATTTTAAACACTTAGGCGAGTATAGGACTGCAGCTAAGCCCCCGATTGGGAGGTTTGCTCTCCACTCGTTAGGATTTTCTGAAACTTAGGCGAGTACTGGACTGCAGCTAAGCCCCCGAGTGGGAGGTTTGCTCTCCATTCGGTAGGATTTTAAACACTTAGGCGAGTACATGACTGCAGCTAAGCCCCCGAGTGGGAGGTTTGCTCTCCACTCGGTAGGATTTTCTGAAACTTAGGCGAGTACTAGACTGCAGCTAAGCCCCCGAGTGGGAGGTTTTCTCTCCACTCGATAGGATTTTAAACACTTAGGCGAGTACAGGACTGCAGCTAAGCCCCCGAGTGGGAGGTTTGCTCTCCACTCGGTAGGATTTTAAACACTTAGGCGAGTACAGGACAGCAGCTAAGCCCCCGAGTGGGAGGATTGCTCTCCACTCGATAGGATTTTCTGAAACTTAGGCGAGTACTGGACTGCAGCTAAGCCCCCAAGTGGGAGGTTTGCTCTTCACTCGGTAGGATTTTCTGAAACTTAGGCGAGTACAGGACTGCAGCTAAGCCCCCGAGTGGGAGGTTTGCTCTCCACTCGGTAGGTTTTTCTGAAACTTAGGCGAGTACTAGACTGCAGCTAAGCCCCCGAGTGGGAGGTTTGCTCTCCACTCGGTAGGATTTTCTGAAACTTAGGCGAGTACTTGACTGCAGCTAAGCCCCTGCGTGGGAGGTTTGCTCTCCACTCGGTAGGATTTTCTGAAACTTAGCCGAGTATTGGACTGCAGCTAAGCCCCCGAGTGAGAGGTTTGCTCTCCACTCGGTACGATTTTCTGAAACTTAGGCGAGTACTGGACTGCAGCTAATCCCCTGAGTGGGAGGTTTGCTCTCCACTCCGTAGGATTTTCTGAAACTTAGGCGAGTACTGGACTGCAGCTAAGCCCCCGAGTGGGAGGTTTTCTTTCCACTCGGTAGGATTTTAAACACTTAGGCGAGTACAGGACTGCAGCTAAGCCCCCGAGTGGGAGGTTTGCTCTCCACTCGGTAGGATTTTAAACACTTAGGCAAGTACAGGACTGCAGCTAAGCCCCCGAGTGGGAGGTTTGCTCTCCACTCGGTAGGATTTTATGAAACTTAGAAGAGTACTGGGCTGCAGCTAAGCCCCCGAGTGGGAGGATTGCTCTCCACTCGGTAGGATTTTCTGAAACTTAGGCGAGTACTGGACTACACCTAACCTACCGAGTGGGAGGTTCGCTCTTCACTCGGTAGGATTTTCTGAAACTTAGGCGAGTACAGGACTGCAGCTAAGCCCCCGAGTGGGAGGTGTGCTCTCCACTCGGTAGGATTTTAAACACTTAGGCGAGTACTGGACTGCGGCTAAGCCCCCGAGCGGGAGGTTTGCTCTCCACTCGGTAGGATTTTTTGAAACTTAGGCGAGTACTGGACTGCAGCTAAGGCCCCGAGTGGGAGGTTTGCTCTCCACTCGGTAGGATTTTCTAAAACTTAGGCGAGTACAGGACTGCAGCTAAGCCCCCTAGTGGGAGGTTTGCTCTCCACTCGGTAGGATTTTCTGAAACTTAGGCGAGTACTAGACTGCAGCTAAGCCCCCGAGTGGGAGGTTTGCTCTCCACTCAGTAGGATTTTCTGAAACTTAGGCGAGTACTGGACTGCAGCTAAGCCCCTGAGTGGGAGGTTTGCTCTCCACTCGGTAGGATTTTCTGAAACTTAGCCGAGTACTGGACTGCAGCTAAGCCCCCGAGTGAGAGGTTTGCTCTCCACTCGGTAGGATTTTCTGAAACTTAGGCGAGTACTGGACTGCAGCTAAGCCCCTGAATAGGAGGTTTGCTCTCCACTCCGTAGGATTATCTGAAACTTAGGCGAGTACTGGACTGCAGCTAAGCCCCCGAGTGGGAGGTTTGCTCTCCACTCGGTAGGATTTTCTGAAACTTATTCGAGTACTGGACTGCAGCTAAGCCCCCGAGTGGGAGGATTGCTCTCCACTCGGTAGGATTTTCTGAAACTTAGGCGAGTACTGTACTGCACCTAACCTCCCGAGTGGGAGGTTCGCTCTTCACTCGGTAGGATTTTCTGAAACTTAGGCGAGTACAGGACTGCAGCTAAGCCCCGAGTGGGAGGTGTGCTCTCCACTCGGTAGGATTTTCTGAAACTTAGGCGAGTACTGGACTGCAGCTCAGCCTCCGAGTGGGAGGATTGCTCTCCACTCGATTGGATTTTCAGAAACTTAGGCGAGTACTGGACTGCAGCTAAGCCCCTGAGTGGGAGGTTTGCTCCTCACTCGGTAGGATTTTCTGAAACTTAGGCGAGTACAGGACTGCAGCTAAGCCCCCGAGTGGGAGGTTTGCTCTCCACTCGGTTGGATTTTCTGAAACTTAGGCGAGTACCATACTGCAGCTAAGCCCCCGAGTGGGAGGTTTGCTCTCCACTCAGTAGGATTTTCGGAAACTTAGGCGAGTACTGGACTGCAGCTAAGCCCCCTACTGGGAGATTTGCTCTCCACTCGGTAGGATTTTAAACACTTAGGCGAGTATAGGACTGCAGCTAAGCCCCCGATTGGGAGGTTTGCTCTCCACTCGTTAGGATTTTCTGAAACTTAGGCGAGTACTGGACTGCAGCTAAGCCCCCGAGTGGGAGGTTTGCTCTCCATTCGGTAGGATTTTAAACACTTAGGCGAGTACATGACTGCAGCTAAGCCCCCGAGTGGGAGGTTTGCTCTCCACTCGGTAGGATTTTCTGAAACTTAGGCGAGTACTAGACTGCAGCTAAGCCCCCGAGTGGGAGGTTTTCTCTCCACTCGATAGGATTTTAAACACTTAGGCGAGTACAGGACTGCAGCTAAGTCCCCGAGTGGGAGGTTTGCTCTCCACTCGGTAGGATTTTAAACACTTAGGCGAGTACAGGACAGCAGCTAAGCCCCCGAGTGGGAGGATTGCTCTCCACTCGATAGGATTTTCTGAAACTTAGGCGAGTACTGGACTGCAGCTAAGCCCCCAAGTGGGAGGTTTGCTCTTCACTCGGTAGGATTTTCTGAAACTTAGGCGAGTACAGGACTGCAGCTAAGCCCCCGAGTGGGAGGTTTGCTCTCCACTCGGTAGGTTTTTCTGAAACTTAGGCGAGTACTAGACTGCAGCTAAGCCCCCGAGTGGGAGGTTTGCTCTCCACTCGGTAGGATTTTCTGAAACTTAGGCGAGTACTTGACTGCAGCTAAGCCCCTGCGTGGGAGGTTTGCTCTCCACTCGGTAGGATTTTCTGAAACTTAGCCGAGTATTGGACTGCAGCTAAGCCCCCGAGTGAGAGGTTTGCTCTCCACTCGGTACGATTTTCTGAAACTTAGGCGAGTACTGGACTGCAGCTAATCCCCTGAGTGGGAGGTTTGCTCTCCACTCCGTAGGATTTTCTGAAACTTAGGCGAGTACTGGACTGCAGCTAAGCCCCCGAGTGGGAGGTTTTCTTTCCACTCGGTAGGATTTTAAACACTTAGGCGAGTACAGGACTGCAGCTAAGCCCCCGAGTTGGAGGTTTGCTCTCCACTCGGTAGGATTTTAAACACTTAGGCAAGTACAGGACTGCAGCTAAGCCCCCGAGTGGGAGGTTTGCTCTCCACTCGGTAGGATTTTATGAAACTTAGAAGAGTACTGGGCTGCAGCTAAGCCCCCGAGTGGGAGGATTGCTCTCCACTCGGTAGGATTTTCTGAAACTTAGGCGAGTACTGGACTGCACCTAACCTCCCGAGTGGGAGGTTCGCTCTTCACTCGGTAGGATTTTCTGAAACTTAGGCGAGTACAGGACTGCAGCTAAGCCCCCGAGTGGGAGGTGTGCTCTCCACTCGGTAGGATTTTAAACACTTAGGCGAGTACTGGACTGCGGCTAAGCCCCCGAGCGGGAGGTTTGCTCTCCACTCGGTAGGATTTTTTGAAACTTAGGCGAGTACTGGACTGCAGCTAAGGCCCCGAGTGGGAGGTTTGCTCTCCACTCGGTAGGATTTTCTAAAACTTAGGCGAGTACAGGACTGCAGCTAAGCCCCCTAGTGGGAGGTTTGCTCTCCACTCGGTAGGATTTTCTGAAACTTAGGCGAGTACAGGACTGCAGCTAAGCCCCCGAGTTGGAGGCTTGCTCGCCACTCGGTAGGATTTTCTGAAACTTAGGCGAGTACTGGACTGCAGCTAAGCCCCCGAGTGGGAGGTTTGCTCCCCACTCGGTAGGATTTTCTGAAACTTAGGCGAGTACTGGACTGCAGCTAAGCCCCCGAGTGGGAGGTTTGCTCTCCACTCGGTAGGATTTTCCGAAACTTAGGCGAGTACTGGACTGCAGCTAAGCCCCCGAGTGGGAGGTTTGCTCTCCACTCGGTAGGATTTTAAACACTTAGGCGAGTACAGGACTGCAGCTAAGCCCCCGAGTGGGAGGTTTGCTCTCCACTCGGTAGGATTTTCTGATACTTAGACGAGTACTGGACTGCACCTAAGCCCCCGAGTGGGAGGATTGCTCTCCACTCGGTAGGATTTTCTGAAACTTAGGCGAGTACTGGACTGCACCTAACCTCCCGAGTGGGAGGTTCGCTCTTCACTCGGTAGGATTTTCTGAATCTTAGGCGAGTACAGGACTGCAGCTAAGCCCCCGAGTGGGAGGTGTGCTCTCCTCTCGGTAGGATTTTAAACACTTAGGCGAGTACTGGACTGCGGCTAAGCCCCCGAGCGGGAGGTTTTCTCTCCACTCGGTAGGATTTTTTGAAACTTAGGCGAGTACTGGACTGCAGCTAAGCCCCCGAGTGGGAGGTTTGCTCTCCACTCGGTAGGATTTTCTAAAACTTAGGCGAGTACAGGACTGCAGCTAAGCCCCCGAGTGGGAGGTTTGCTCTCCACTCGGTAGGATTTTCTGAAACTTAGGTGAGTACAGGACTGCAGCTAAGCCCCCGAGTTGGAGGTTTGCTCGCCACTCGGTAGGATTTTCTGAAACTTAGGCGAGTACTGGACTGCAGCTAAGCCCCCGAGTGGGAGGTTTGCTCCCCACTCGGTAGGATTTTCTGAAACTTAGGCGAGTACTGGACTGCAGCTAAGCCCCCGAGTGGGAGGTTTGCTCTCCACTCGGTAGGATTTTTGAAACTTAGGCGTGTACTGGACAGCAGCTAAGCCCCCGAGTGGGAGGTTTGCTCTTCAGTCGGTAGGATTTTCTGAAACTTAGGCGAGTACTGGACTGCAGCTAAGCCCTTGAGTGGGAGGTTTGCTCTCCACTCGGTAGGATTTTCTGAAACTTAGGCGAGTGCTGGACAGCAGCTAAGCCCCCGAGTGGGATGATTGCTCTCCACTCGATAGGATTTTCTGAAACTTAGGCGAGTACTGGACTGCAGCTAAGCCCCCGAGTGGGAGGTTTGCTCTTCACTCGGTAGGATTTTCTGAAACTTAGGCGAGTACAGGACTGCAGCTGAGCCCCCGAGTGGGAGGTTTGCTCTCCACTCGGTAGGATTTTCTGAAACTTAGGCGAGTACTGGACTGCAGCTAAGCCCCCGAGTGGGAGGTTTGCTCTCCACTCGGTAGGATTTTAAACACTTAGGCGAGTACAGGACTGCAGCTAAGCCCCCGAGTGGGAGGTTTGCTGTCCACTCGGTAGGATTTTAAACACTTTGTGGAGTATAGGACTGCAGCTAAGCCCCCGAGTGGGAGGTTTGCTCTCCACTCGGTAGGATTTTCTGAAACTTAGGCGAGTATGGACTGCAGCTAAGCCCCCGAGTGGGAGGTTTGCTCTCCACTCGGTAGGATTTTAAACACTTAGGCGAGTACAGGACTGCAGCTAAGCCCCCGAGTGGGAGGTTTGCTGTCCACTCGGTAGGATTTTAAACACTTAGGCGAGTACTGGACTGCAGCTAAGCCCCCGAGTGGGAGGTTTGCTCTCCACTCGGTAGGATGTTCTGAAACTTAGGCGAGTATGGACTGCAGCTAAGCCCCCGAGTGGGAGGTTTGCTCTCCACTCGGTAGGATTTTAAACACTTAGGCGAGTACAGGACTGCAGCTAAGCCCCCGAGTGGGAGGTTTGCTCTTCACTCGGTAGGATTTTCTAAAACTTAGGCGAGTACAGGACTGCAGCTAAGCCCCCTAGTGGGAGGTTTGCTCTCCACTCGGTAGGATTTTCTGAAACTTAGGCGAGTACAGGACTGCAGCTAAGCCCCCGAGTTGGAGGTTTGCTCGCCACTCGGTAGGATTTTCTGAAACTTAGGCGAGTACTGGACTGCAGCTAAGCCCCCGAGTGGGAGGTTTGCTCCCCACTCAGTAGGATTTTCTGAAACTTAGGCGAGTACTGCACTGCAGCTAAGCCCCCGAGTGGGAGGTTTGCTCTCCACTCGGTAGGATTTTCCGAAACTTAGGCGAGTACTGGACTGCAGCTAAGCCCCCGAGTGGGAGGTTTGCTCTCCACTCGGTAGGATTTTAAACACTTAGGCGAGTACAGGACTGCAGCTAAGCCCCCGAGTGGGAGGTTTGCTCTCCACTCGGTAGGATTTTCTGAAACTTAGACGAGTACTGGACTGCACCTAAGCCCCCGAGTGGGAGGATTGCTCTCCACTCGGTAGGATTTTCTGAAACTTAGGCGAGTACTGGACTGCACCTAACCTCCCGAGTGGGAGGTTCGCTCTTCACTCGGTAGGATTTTCTGAATCTTAGGCGAGTACAGGACTGCAGCTAAGCCCCCGAGTGGGAGGTGTGCTCTCCTCTCGGTAGGATTTTAAACACTTAGGCGAGTACTGGACTGCGGCTAAGCCCCCGAGCGGGAGGTTTTCTCCCCACTCGGTAGGATTTTTTGAAACTTAGGCGAGTACTGGACTGCAGCTAAGCCCCCGAGTGGGAGGTTTGCTCTCCACTCGGTAGGATTTTCTAAAACTTAGGCGAGTACAGGACTGCAGCTAAGCCCCCGAGTGGGAGGTTTGCTCTCCACTCGGTAGGATTTTCTGAAACTTAGGTGAGTACAGGACTGCAGCTAAGCCCCCGAGTTGGAGGTTTGCTCGCCACTCGGTAGGATTTTCTGAAACTTAGGCGAGTACTGGACTGCAGCTAAGCCCCCGAGTGGGAGGTTTGCTCCCCACTCGGTAGGATTTTCTGAAACTTAGGCGAGTACTGGACTGCAGCTAAGCCCCCGAGTGGGAGGTTTGCTCTCCACTCGGTAGGATTTTTGAAACTTAGGCGTGTACTGGACAGCAGCTAAGCCCCCGAGTGGGAGGTTTGCTCTTCACTCGGTAGGATTTTCTGAAACTTAGGCGAGTACTGGACTGCAGCTAAGCCCTTGAGTGGGAGGTTTGCTCTCCACTCGGTAGGATTTTCTGAAACTTAGGCGAGTGCTGGACAGCAGCTAAGCCCCCGAGTGGGATGATTGCTCTCCACTCGATAGGATTTTCTGAAACTTAGGCGAGTACTGGACTGCAGCTAAGCCCCCGAGTGGGAGGTTTGCTCTTCACTCGGTAGGATTTTCTGAAACTTAGGCGAGTACAGGACTGCAGCTGAGCCCCCGAGTGGGAGGTTTGCTCTCCACTCGGTAGGATTTTCTGAAACTTAGGCGAGTACTGGACTGCAGCTAAGCCCCCGAGTGGGAGGTTTGCTCTCCACTCGGTAGGATTTTAAACACTTAGGCGAGTACAGGACTGCAGCTAAGCCCCCGAGTGGGAGGTTTGCTGTCCACTCGGTAGGATTTTAAACACTTTGTGGAGTATAGGACTGCAGCTAAGCCCCCGAGTGGGAGGTTTGCTCTCCACTCGGTAGGATTTTCTGAAACTTAGGCGAGTATGGACTGCAGCTAAGCCCCCGAGTGGGAGGTTTGCTCTCCACTCGGTAGGATTTTAAACACTTAGGCGAGTACAGGACTGCAGCTAAGCCCCCGAGTGGGAGGTTTGCTGTCCACTCGGTAGGATTTTAAACACTTAGGCGAGTACTGGACTGCAGCTAAGCCCCCGAGTGGGAGGTTTGCTCTCCACTCGGTAGGATGTTCTGAAACTTAGGCGAGTATGGACTGCAGCTAAGCCCCCGAGTGGGAGGTTTGCTCTCCACTCGGTAGGATTTTAAACACTTAGGCGAGTACAGGACTGCAGCTAAGCCCCCGAGTGGGAGGTTTGCTCTCCACTCGGTAGGATTTTCTAAAACTTAGGCGAGTACAGGACTGCAGCTAAGCCCCCTAGTGGGAGGTTTGCTCTCCACTCGGTAGGATTTTCTGAAACTTAGGCGAGTACAGGACTGCAGCTAAGCCCCCGAGTTGGAGGTTTGCTCGCCACTCGGTAGGATTTTCTGAAACTTAGGCGAGTACTGGACTGCAGCTAAGCCCCCGAGTGGGAGGTTTGCTCCCCACTCAGTAGGATTTTCTGAAACTTAGGCGAGTACTGCACTGCAGCTAAGCCCCCGAGTGGGAGGTTTGCTCTCCACTCGGTAGGATTTTCCGAAACTTAGGCGAGTACTGGACTGCAGCTAAGCCCCCGAGTGGGAGGTTTGCTCTCCACTCGGTAGGATTTTAAACACTTAGGCGAGTACAGGACTGCAGCTAAGCCCCCGAGTGGGAGGTTTGCTCTCCACTCGGTAGGATTTTCTGAAACTTAGACGAGTACTGGACTGCACCTAAGCCCCCGAGTGGGAGGATTGCTCTCCACTCGGTAGGATTTTCTGAAACTTAGGCGAGTACTGGACTGCACCTAACCTCCCGAGTGGGAGGTTCGCTCTTCACTCGGTAGGATTTTCTGAATCTTAGGCGAGTACAGGACTGCAGCTAAGCCCCCGAGTGGGAGGTGTGCTCTCCTCTCGGTAGGATTTTAAACACTTAGGCGAGTACTGGACTGCGGCTAAGCCCCCGAGCGGGAGGTTTTCTCCCCACTCGGTAGGATTTTTTGAAACTTAGGCGAGTACTGGACTGCAGCTAAGCCCCCGAGTGGGAGGTTTGCTCTCCACTCGGTAGGATTTTCTAAAACTTAGGCGAGTACAGGACTGCAGCTAAGCCCCCGAGTGGGAGGTTTGCTCTCCACTCGGTAGGATTTTCTGAAACTTAGGTGAGTACAGGACTGCAGCTAAGCCCCCGAGTTGGAGGTTTGCTCGCCACTCGGTAGGATTTTCTGAAACTTAGGCGAGTACTGGACTGCAGCTAAGCCCCCGAGTGGGAGGTTTGCTCCCCACTCGGTAGGATTTTCTGAAACTTAGGCGAGTACTGGACTGCAGCTAAGCCCCCGAGTGGGAGGTTTGCTCTCCACTCGGTAGGATTTTTGAAACTTAGGCGTGTACTGGACAGCAGCTAAGCCCCCGAGTGGGAGGTTTGCTCTTCACTCGGTAGGATTTTCTGAAACTTAGGCGAGTACTGGACTGCAGCTAAGCCCTTGAGTGGGAGGTTTGCTCTCCACTCGGTAGGATTTTCTGAAACTTAGGCGAGTGTTGGACAGCAGCTAAGCCCCCGAGTGGGATGATTGCTCTCCACTCGATAGGATTTTCTGAAACTTAGGCGAGTACTGGACTGCAGCTAAGCCCCCGAGTGGGAGGTTTGCTCTTCACTCGGTAGGATTTTCTGAAACTTAGGCGAGTACAGGACTGCAGCTGAGCCCCCGAGTGGGAGGTTTGCTCTCCACTCGGTAGGATTTTCTGAAACTTAGGCGAGTACTGGACTGCAGCTAAGCCCCCGAGTGGGAGGTTTGCTCTCCACTCGGTAGGATTTTAAACACTTAGGCGAGTACAGGACTGCAGCTAAGCCCCCGAGTGGGAGGTTTGCTGTCCACTCGGTAGGATTTTAAACACTTTGTGGAGTATAGGACTGCAGCTAAGCCCCCGAGTGGGAGGTTTGCTCTCCACTCGGTAGGATTTTCTGAAACTTAGGCGAGTATGGACTGCAGCTAAGCCCCCGAGTGGGAGGTTTGCTCTCCACTCGGTAGGATTTTAAACACTTAGGCGAGTACAGGACTGCAGCTAAGCCCCCGAGTGGGAGGTTTGCTGTCCACTCGGTAGGATTTTAAACACTTAGGCGAGTACTGGACTGCAGCTAAGCCCCCGAGTGGGAGGTTTGCTCTCCACTCGGTAGGATGTTCTGAAACTTAGGCGAGTATGGACTGCAGCTAAGCCCCCGAGTGGGAGGTTTGCTCTCCACTCGGTAGGATTTTAAACACTTAGGCGAGTACAGGACTGCAGCTAAGCCCCCGAGTGGGAGGTTTGCTCTCCACTCGGTAGGATTTTAAACACTTAGGTGAGTACTGGACTGCAGCTAAGCCCCCGAGTGGGAGGTTTGCTTTCCACTCGGTAGGATTTTTTGAAACTTAGGCGAGTACTGGACTGCAGCTCAACCCCCGAGTGGGAGGATTGCTCTCCACTCGATTGGATTTTCAGAAACTTAGGCGAGTACTGGACTGCAGCTAAGCCCCCGAGTGGGAGGTTTGCTCTTCACTCGGTAGGATTTTCTGAAACTTAGGCGAGTATAGGACTGCAGCTAAGCCCCCGAGTGGGAGGTTTGCTCTCCACTCGGTTGGATTTTCTAAAACTTAGGCGAGTACTAGACTGTAGCTAAGCCCCCGAGTGGGAGATTTGCTCTCCACTCGGTTGGATTTTCTGAAACTTAGGCGAGTACTGGACTGCAGCTAAGCACCCGAGTGGGAGATTTGCTCTCCACTCGGTAGGATTTTAAACACTTAGGTGAGTATAGGACTGCAGCTAAGCCCCCTAGTGGGAGGTTTGCTCTCCACTCGGTAGGATTTTCTGAAAGTTAGGCGAGTACTGGACTGCAGCTAAGCCCCCGAGTGGGAGGTTTGCTCTCCACTCGGTAGGATTTTAAACACTTTGTTGAGTATAGGACTGCAGCTAAGCCCCCGAGTGGGAGGTTTGCTCTCCACTCGGTAGGATTTTCTGAAACTTAGGCGAGTATGGACTGCAGCTAAGCCCCCGAGTGGGAGGTTTGCTCTCCACTCGGTAGGATTTTAAACACTTAGGCGAGTACAGGACTGCAGCTAAGCCCCCGAGTGAGAGGTTTGCTCTCCACTCGGTAGGATTTTAAACACTTAGGCGAGTACTGGACTGCGGCTAAGCCCCCGAGAGGGAGGTTTGCTCTCCATTTGGTAGGATTTTCTGAAACTTAGGCGAGTACAGGACTGCAGCTAAGCCCCCGAGTGGGAGGTTTTCTCTCCACTTGGTAGGATTTTCTGAAACTTAGGCGAGTACAGGGCTGCAGCTAAGCCCCCGAGTGGGAGGTTTGCTCTCCACTCGGTAGGATTTTCTGAAACTTAGGCGACTACAGGACTGCAGCTAAGCCCCCGAGTGGGAGGTTTGCTCTCCACTCAGTAGGATTTTCTGAAACTTAGGCGAGTACTGGACTGCAGCTAAGCCCCCGAGTGGGAGGTTTGCTCTCCACTCGGTAGGATTTTAAACACTTAGGCAAGTACAGGACTGCAGCTAAGCCCCCGAGTGGGAGGTTTGCTCTCCACTCGGTAGGATTTTAAACACTTAGGCAAGTACTGGACTGCGGCTAAGCCCCCGAGCAGGAGGTTTGCTGTCCACTTGGTAGGATTTTCTGAAACTTAGACGAGTACGGGACTGCAGCTAAGCCCCCGAGTTGGAGGTTTGCTCGCCACTCGGTAGGATTTTCTGAAACATAGGCGAGTACTGGACTGCAGCTAAGCCCCCGAGTCGGAGGTTTGCTCCCCACTCGGTAGGATTTTCTGAAACTTAGGCGAGTACTGAACTGCAGCTAAGCCCCCGAGTGGGAGGTTTGCTCTCCACTCGGTAGGATTTTCTGAAACTTAGGCGAGTACTGGACTACAGCTAAGCCCCTGAGTGGGAGGTTTGATCTCCACTCGGTAGGATTTTCTGAAACTTAGGCGAGTACTGGACTGCAGCTAAGCCCCCGAGTGGGTGGTTTGCTCTCTACTCGGTAGGATTCTCTGAAACTTAGGCGAGTACTGGACTGCAGCTAAGCCCCGAGTGGGAGGTTTGCTCTCCACTCGGTAGGATTTTCTGAAACTTAGGCGAGTACAGGACTGCAGCTAAGCCCCCGAGTGGGAGGTTTGCTCTCCACTCGGTAGGATTTTAAACACTTTGTGGAGTATAGGACTGCAGCTAAGCCCCCGAGTGGGAGGTTTGCTCTCACTCGGTAGGATTTTCTGAAACTTAGGCGAGTATGGACTGCAGCTAAGCCCCCGAGTGGGAGGTTTGCTCTCCACTCGGTAGGATTTTAAACACTTAGGTGAGTACTGGACTGTAGCTAAGCCCCCGAGTGGGAGGTTTGCTCTCCACTCGGTAGGATTTTTTGAAACTTAGGCGAGTACTGGACTGCAGCTCAACCCCCGAGTGGGAGGATTGCTCTCCACTCGATTGGAATTTCAGAAACTTAGGCGAGTACTGGACTGCAGCTAAGCCCCCGAGTGGGAGGTTTGCTCTTCACTCGGTAGGATTTTCTGAAACTTAGGCAAGTACAGGACTGCAGCTAAGCCCCCGAGTGGGAGGTTTGCTCTCCACTCGGTTGGATTTTCTAAAACTTAGGCGAGTACTAGACTGTAGCTAAGCCCCCGAGTGGGAGGTTTGCTCTCCACTCGGTAGGATTTTCTAAAACTTAGGCGATTACTGGACTGCAGCTAAGCACCCAGTGGGAGATTTGCTCTCCACTCGGTAGGATTTTAAACACATAGGCGAGTATAGGACTGCAGCTAAGCCCCCGAGTGGGAGGTTTGCTCTCCACTCGGTAGGATTTTCTGAAACTTAGGCGAGTACTGGACTGCAGCTAAGCCCCCGAGTGGGAGGTTTGCTCTCCACTCGGTAGGATTTTAAACACTTTGTGGAGTATAGGACTGCAGCTAAGCCCCCGAGTGGGAGGTTTGCTCTCCACTCGGTAGGATTTTCTGAAACTTAGGCGAGTATGGACTGCACTAAGCCCCCGAGTGGGAGGTTTGCTCTCCGCTCGGTAGGATTTTAAACACTTAGGCGAGTACAGGACTGCAGCTAAGCCCCCGAGTGGGAGGTGTGCTCTCCACTCGGTAGGATTTTAAACAATTAGGCGAGTACTGGACTGCGGCTAAGCCCCCGAGCAGGAGGTTTGCTGTCCACTCGGTAGGATTTTCTGAAACTTAGGCGAGTACTGGACTGCAGCTAAGCCCCCGAGTGGGAGGTTTTCTCTCCACTTGGTAGGATTTTCTGAAACTTAGGCGAGTACAGGACTGCAGCTAAGCCCCCGAGTGGGAGGTTTGCTCTCCACTCGGTAGGATTTTAAACACTTAGGCAAGTACAGGACTGCAGCTAAGCCCCCAAGTGGGAGGTTTGCTCTCCACTCGGTAGGATTTTAAACACTTAGGCAAGTACTGGACTGCGGCTAAGCCCCCGAGCAGGAGGTTTGCTGTCCACTTGGTAGGATTTTCTGAAACTTAGACGAGTACGGGACTGCAGCTAAGCCCCCGAGTTGGAGGTTTGCTCGCCACTCGGTAGGATTTTCTGAAACATAGGCGAGTACTGGACTGCAGCTAAGCCCCCGAGTCGGAGGTTTGCTCCCCACTCGGTAGGATTTTCTGAAACTTAGGCGAGTACTGAACTGCAGCTAAGCCCCCGAGTGGGAGGTTTGCTCTCCACTCGGTAGGATTTTCTGAAACTTAGGCGAGTACTGGACTACAGCTAAGCCCCTGAGTGGGAGGTTTGATCTCCACTCGGTAGGATTTTCTGAAACTTAGGCGAGTACTGGACTCCAGCTAAGCCCCCGAGTGGGTGGTTTGCTCTCTACTCGGTAGGATTCTCTGAAACTTAGGCGAGTACTGGACTGCAGCTAAGCCCCGAGTGGGAGGTTTGCTCTCCACTCGGTAGGATTTTCTGAAACTTAGGCGAGTACAGGACTGCAGCTAAGCCCCCGAGTGGGAGGTTTGCTCTCCACTCGGTAGGATTTTAAACACTTTGTGGAGTATAGGACTGCAGCTAAGCCCCCGAGTGGGAGGTTTGCTCTCACTCGGTAGGATTTTCTGAAACTTAGGCGAGTATGGACTGCAGCTAAGCCCCCGAGTGGGAGGTTTGCTCTCCACTCGGTAGGATTTTAAACACTTAGGTGAGTACTGGACTGCAGCTAAGCCCCCGAGTGGGAGGTTTGCTCTCCACTCGGTAGGATTTTTTGAAACTTAGGCGAGTACTGGACTGCAGCTCAACCCCCGAGTGGGAGGATTGCTCTCCACTCGATTGGATTTTCAGAAACTTAGGCGAGTACTGGACTGCAGCTAAGCCCCCGAGTGGGAGGTTTGCTCTTCACTCGGTAGGATTTTCTGAAACTTAGGCAAGTACAGGACTGCAGCTAAGCCCCCGAGTGGGAGGTTTGCTCTCCACTCGGTTGGATTTTCTAAAACTTAGGCGAGTACTAGACTGTAGCTAAGCCCCCGAGTGGGAGGTTTGCTCTCCACTCGGTAGGATTTTCTGAAACTTAGGCGAGTACTGGATTGCAGCTAAGCACCCAGTGGGAGATTTGCTCTCCACTCGGTAGGATTTTAAACACTTAGGCGAGTATAGGACTGCAGCTAAGTCCCCGAGTGGGAGGTTTGCTCTCCACTCGGTAGGATTTTATGAAACTTAGGCGAGTACTGGACTGCAGCTAAGCCCCCGAGTGGGAGGTTTGCTCTCCACTCGGTAGGATTTTAAACACTTTGTGGAGTATAGGACTGCAGCTAAGCCCCCGAGTGGGAGGTTTGCTCTCCACTCGGTAGGATTTTCTGAAACTTAGGCGAGTATGGACTGCACTAAGCCCCCGAGTGGGAGGTTTGCTCTCCGCTCGGTAGGATTTTAAACACTTAGGCGAGTACAGGACTGCAGCTAAGCCCCCGAGTGGGAGGTGTGCTCTCCACTCGGTAGGATTTTAAACACTTAGGCGAGTACTGGACTGCGGCTAAGCCCCCGAGCAGGAGGTTTGCTGTCCACTCGGTAGGATTTTCTGAAACTTAGGCGAGTACTGGACTGCAGCTAAGCCCCCGAGTGGGAGGTTTTCTCTCCACTTGGTAGGATTTTCTGAAACTTAGGCGAGTACAGGACTGCAGCTAAGCCCCCGAGTGGGAGGTTTGCTCTCCACTCGGTAGGATTTTCTGAAACTTAGGCGACTACAGGACTGCAGCTAAGCCCCCGAGTGGGAGGTTTGCTCTCCACTCAGTAGGATTTTCTGAAACTTAGGCGAGTACTGGACTGCAGCTAAGCCCCCGAGTGGGAGGTTTGCTCTCCACTCGGTAGGATTTTAAACACTTAGGAAAGTACAGGACTGCAGCTAAGCCCCCGAGTGGGAGGTTTGCTCTCCACTCGGTAGGATTTTAAACACTTAGGCAAGTACTGGACTGCGGCTAAGCCCCCGAGCAGGAGGTTTGCTGTCCACTTGGTAGGATTTTCTGAAACTTAGACGAGTACGGGACTGCAGCTAAGCCCCCGAGTTGGAGGTTTGCTCGCCACTCGGTAGGATTTTCTGAAACATAGGCGAGTACTGGACTGCAGCTAAGCCCCCGAGTCGGAGGTTTGCTCCCCACTCGGTAGGATTTTCTGAAACTTAGGCGAGTACTGAACTGCAGCTAAGCCCCCGAGTGGGAGGTTTGCTCTCCACTCGGTTGGATTTTCTAAAACTTAGGCGAGTACTAGACTGTAGCTAAGCCCCCGAGTGGGAGATTTGCTCTCCACTCGGTAGGATTTTCTGAAACTTAGGCGAGTACTGGACTGCAGCTAAGCACCCGAGTGGGAGATTTGCTCTCCACTCGGTAGGATTTTAAACACTTAGGCGAGTATAGGACTGCAGCTAAGCCCCCTAGTGGGAGGTTTGCTCTCCACTCGGTAGGATTTTCTGAAAGTTAGGCGAGTACTGGACTGCAGCTAAGCCCCCGAGTGGGAGGTTTGCTCTCCACTCGGTAGGATTTTAAACACTTTGTGGAGTATAGGACTGCAGCTAAGCCCCCGAGTGGGAGGTTTGCTCTCCACTCGGTAGGATTTTCTGAAACTTAGGCGAGTATGGACTGCAGCTAAGCCCCCGAGTGGGAGGTTTGCTCTCCACTCGGTAGGATTTTAAACACTTAGGCGAGTACAGGACTGCAGCTAAGCCCCCGAGTGAGAGGTTTGCTCTCCACTCGGTAGGATTTTAAACACTTAGGCGAGTACTGGACTGCGGCTAAGCCCCCGAGAGGGAGGTTTGCTCTCCATTTGGTAGGATTTTCTGAAACTTAGGCGAGTACAGGACTGCAGCTAAGCCCCCGAGTGGGAGGTTTTCTCTCCACCTGGTAGGATTTTCTGAAACTTAGGCGAGTACAGGACTGCAGCTAAGCCCCCGAGTGGGAGGTTTGCTCTCCACTCGGTAGGATTTTCTGAAACTTAGGCGACTACAGGACTGCAGCTAAGCCCCCGAGTGGGAGGTTTGCTCTCCACTCGGTAGGATTTTCTGAAACTTAGGCGAGTACTGGACTGCAGCTAAGCCCCCGAGTGGGAGGTTTGCTCTCCACTCGGTAGGATTTTAAACACTTAGGCAAGTATAGGACTGCAGCTAAGCCCCCGAGTGGGAGGTTTGCTCTCCACTCGGTAGGATTTTAAACACTTAGGCAAGTACTGGACTGCGGCTAAGCCCCCGAGCAGGAGGTTTGCTGTCCACTTGGTAGGATTTTCTGAAACTTAGACGAGTACGGGACTGCAGCTAAGCCCCCGAGTTGGAGGTTTGCTCGCCACTCGGTAGGATTTTCTGAAACATAGGCGAGTACTGGACTGCAGCTAAGCCCCCGAGTCGGAGGTTTGCTCCCCACTCGGTAGGATTTTCTGAAACTTAGGCGAGTACTGAACTGCAGCTAAGCCCCCGAGTGGGAGGTTTGCTCTCCACTCGGTAGGATTTTCTGAAACTTAGGCGAGTACTGGACTACAGCTAAGCCCCTGAGTGGGAGGTTTGATCTCCACTCGGTAGGATTTTCTGAAACTTAGGCGAGTACTGGACTGCAGCTAAGCCCCCGAGTGGGTGGTTTGCTCTCTACTCGGTAGGATTCTCTGAAACTTAGGCGAGTACTGGACTGCAGCTAAGCCCCGAGTGGGAGGTTTGCTCTCCACTCGGTACGATTTTCTGAAACTTAGGCGAGTACAGGACTGCAGCTAAGCCCCCGAGTGGAGGTTTGCTCTCCACTCGGTAGGATTTTAAACACTTTGTGGAGTATAGGGCTGCAGCTAAGCCCCCGAGTGGGAGGTTTGCTCTCACTCGGTAGGATTTTCTGAAACTTAGGCGAGTATGGACTGCAGCTAAGCCCCCGAGTGGGAGGTTTGCTCTCCACTCGGTAGGATTTTAAACACTTAGGTGAGTACTGGACTGCAGCTAAGCCCCCGAGTGGGAGGTTTGCTCTCCACTCGGTAGGATTTTTTGAAACTTAGGCGAGTACTGGACTGCAGCTCAACCCCCGAGTGGGAGGATTGCTCTCCACTCGATTGGATTTTCAGAAACTTAGGCGAGTACTGGACTGCAGCTAAGCCCCCGAGTGGGAAGTTTGCTCTTCACTCGGTAGGATTTTCTGAAACTTAGGCAAGTACAGGACTGCAGCTAAGCCCCCGAGTGGGAGGTTTGCTCTCCACTCGGTTGGATTTTCTAAAACTTAGGCGAGTACTAGACTGTAGCTAAGCCCCCGAGTGGGATGTTTGCTCTCCACTCGGTAGGATTTTCTGAAACTTAGGCGAGTACTGGACTGCAGCTAAGCACCCAGTGGGAGATTTGCTCTCCACTCGGTAGGATTTTAAACACTTAGGCGAGTATAGGACTGCAGCTAAGCCCCCGAGTGGGAGGTTTGCTCTCCACTCGGTAGGATTTTCTGAAACTTAGGCGAGTACTGGACTGCAGCTAAGCCCCCGAGTGGGAGGTTTGCTCTCCACTCGGTAGGATTTTAAACACTTTGTGGAGTATAGGACTGCAGCTAAGCCCCCGAGTGGGAGGTTTGCTCTCCACTCGGTAGGATTTTCTGAAACTTAGGCGAGTATGGACTGCACTAAGCCCCCGAGTGGGAGGTTTGCTCTCCGCTCGGTAGGATTTTAAACACTTAGGCGAGTACAGGACTGCAGCTAAGCCCCCGAGTGGGAGGTGTGCTCTCCACTCGGTAGGATTTTAAACAATTAGGCGAGTACTGGACTGCGGCTAAGCCCCCGAGCAGGAGGTTTGCTGTCCACTCGGTAGGATTTTCTGAAACTTAGGTGAGTACTGGACTGCAGCTAAGCCCCCGAGTGGGAGGTTTGCTCTCCACTCGGTAGGATTTTAAACACTTAGGCAAGTACTGGACTGCGGCTAAGCCCCCGAGCAGGAGGTTTGCTGTCCACTTGGTAGGATTTTCTGAAACTTAGACGAGTACGGGACTGCAGCTAAGCCCCCAAGTTGGAGGTTTGCTCGCCACTCGGTAGGATTTTCTGAAACATAGGCGAGTACTGGACTGCAGCTAAGCCCCCGAGTCAGAGGTTTGCTCCCCACTCGGTAGGATTTTCTGAAACTTAGGCGAGTACTGAACTGCAGCTAAGCCCCCGAGTGGGAGCTTTGCTCTCCACTCGGTAGGATTTTCTGAAACTTAGGCGAGTACTGGACTACAGCTAAGCCCCTGAGTGGGAGGTTTGGTCTCCACTCGGTAGGATTTTCTGAAACTTAGGCGAGTACTGGACTGCAGCTAAGCCCCCGAGTGGGTGGTTTGCTCTCTACTCGGTAGGATTCTCTGAAACTTAGGCGAGTACTGGACTGCAGCTAAGCCCCGAGTGGGAGGTTTGCTCTCCACTCGGTAGGATTTTCTGAAACTTAGGCGAGTACAGGACTGCAGCTAAGCCCCCGAGTGGGAGGCTTGCTCTCCACTCGGTAGGATTTTAAACACTTTGTGGAGTATAGGACTGCAGCTAAGCCCCCGAGTGGGAAGTTTGCTCTCCACTCGGTAGGATTTTCTGAAAGTTCGGCGAGTACTGGACTGCAGCTAAGCCCCCGAGTGGGAGGTTTGCTCTCCACTCGGTAGGATTTTAAACACTTTGTGGAGTATAGGACTGCAGCTAAGCCCCCGAGTGGGAGGTTTGCTCTCCACTCGGTAGGATTTTCTGAAACTTAGGCGAGTATGGACTGCAGCTAAGCCCCCGAGTGGGTGGTTTGCTCTCCACTCGGTAGGATTTTAAACACTTAGGCGAGTACAGGACTGCAGCTAAGCCCCCGATTGGGAGGTTTTCTCTCCACTCGGTAGGATTTTGAACACTTAGGCGAGTACTGGACTGCAGCAAAGCCCCCGAGTGGGAGGTTTGCTCTCCACTCGGTAGGATTTTCTGAAACTTAGGCGAGTACTGGACTGCAGCTAAGCCCCCGAGTGGGAGGATTGCGCTCCACTCGATAGGATTTTCTGAAACTTAGGCGAGTACTAGACTGCAGCTAAGCCCCCGAGTGGGAGGTTTGCCCTCCACTCGGTAGGATTTTCTGAAACTTAGGCGAGTACTAGACTGCAGCTAAGCCCCTGAGTGGGAGGTTTGCTCTCCACTCGGTAGGATTTTCTGAAACTTAGCCGAGTACTGGACTGCAGCTAAGCCCCCGAGTGGGAGGTTTTCTCTCCACTCGGTAGGATTTTCTGAAACTTAGGCGAGTACTGGACTACAGCTAAGCCCCTGAGTGGGAGGTTTGGTCTCCACTCGGTAGGGTTTTTTGAAACTTAGGCGAGTACTGGACTGCAGCTAAGCCCCCGAGTGGGTGGTTTGCTCACTACTCGGTAGGATTCTCTGAAACTTAGGCGAGTACTGGACTGCAGCTAAGCCCCCGAGTGGGTGTTTTGCTCTCTACTCGGTAGGATTCTCTGAAACTTAGGCGAGTACTGGACTGCAGCTAAGCCCCGAGTGGGAGGTTTGCTCTCCACTCGGTAGGATTTTCTGAAACTTAGGCGAGTACAGGACTGCAGCTAAGCCCCCGAGTGGGAGGTTTGCTCTCCACTCGGTAGGATTTTAAACACTTTGTGGAGTATAGGACTGCAGCTAAGCCCCCGAGTGGGAGGTTTGCTCTCCACTCGGTAGGATTTTCTGAAACTTAGGCGAGTATGGACTGCAGCTAAGCCCCCGAGTGGGAGGTTTGCTCTCCACTCGGTAGGATTTTAAACACTTAGGCGAGTACAGGACTGCAGCTAAGCCCCCGATTGGGAGGTTTTCTCTCCACTCGGTAGGATTTTGAACACTTAGGCGAGTACTGGACTGCAGCAAAGCCCCCGAGTGGGAGGTTTGCTCTCCACTCGGTAGGATTTTCTGAAACTTAGGCGAGTACTGGACTGCAGCTAAGCCCCCGAGTGGGAGGATTGCTCTCCACTCGATAGGATTTTCTGAAACTTAGGCGAGTACTGGACTGCAGCTAAGCACCCGAGTGGGAGGTTTTCTCTTCACTCGGTAGGATTTTCTGAAACATAGGCGAGTACAGGACTGCAGCTAAGCCCCCGAGTGGGAGGTTTGCTCTCCACTCGGTAGGATTTTCTGAAACTTAGGCGAGTACTAGACTGCAGCTAAGCCCCCGAGTGGGAGGTTTGCCCTCCACTCGGTAGGATTTTCTGAAACTTAGGCGAGTACTAGACTGCAGCTAAGCCCCTGAGTGGGAGGTTTGCTCTCCACTCGGTAGGATTTTCTGAAACTTAGCCGAGTACTGGACTGCAGCTAAGCCCCCGAGTGAGAGGTTTGCTCTCCACTCGGTAGGATTTTCTGAAACTTAGGCGAGTACTGGACTGCAGCTAAGCCCCTAAGTGGGAGGTTTGCTCTCCACTCCGTAGAATTTTCTGAAACTTAGGCGAGTACTGGACTGCAGCTAAGCCCCCGAGTGGGAGGTTTTCTCTCCACTCGGTAGGATTTTAAACACTTAGGCGAGTACAGGACTGCAGCTAAGCCCTCGAGTGGGAGGTTTGCTCTCCACTCGGTAGGATTTTAAACACTTAGGCAAGTACAGGACTGCAGCTAAGCCCCCGAGTGGGAGGTTTGCTCTCCACTCGGTAGGATTTTCTGAAACTTAGGCGAGTACTGGACAGCAGCTAAGCCCCCGAGTGGGAGGATTGCTCTCCACTCGATAGGATTTTCTGAAACTTAGGCGAGTACTGGACTGCAGCTAAGTCCCCGCGTGGGAGGTTTGCTCTTCACTCGGTAGGATTTTCTGAAACTTAGGCGAGTACAGGACTGCAGCTAAGCCCCCGAGTGGGAGGTTTGCTCTCCACTCGGTAGGATTTTCTGAAACTTAGGCGAGTACTAGACTGCAGCTAAGCCCCCGAGTGGGAGGTTTGCTCTCCACTCGGTAGGATTTTCTAAAACTTAGGCAAGTACTGGACTGCAGCTAAGCCCCTGAGTGGGAGGTTTGCTCTCCACTCGGTAGGATTTTCTGAAACTTAGCCGAGTACTGGACTGCAGCTAAGCCCCCGAGTGAGAGGTTTGCTCTCCACTCGGTAGGATTTTCTGAAACTTAGGCGAGTACTGGACTGCAGCTAAGCCCCTGAGTGGGAGGTTTGCTCTCCACTCCGTAGGATTTTCTGAAACTTAGGCGAGTACTGGACTGCAGCTAAGCCCCCGAGTGGGAGGTTTTCTTTCCACTCGGTAGGATTTTAAACACTTAGGCGAGTACAGGACTGCAGCTAAGCCCCCGAGTGGGAGGTTTGCTCTCCACTCGGTAGGATTTTAAACACTTAGGCGAGTACAGGACTGCAGCTAAGCCCCCGAGTGGGAGGTTTGCTCTCCACTCGGTAGGATTTTCTGAAACTTAGGCGAGTACTGGACTGCAGCTAAGCCCCCGAGTGGGAGGGTTGCTCTCCACTCGGTAGGATTTTCTGAAACTTAGGCGAGTACTGGACTGCACCTAACCTCCCGAGTGGGAGGTTCGCTCTTCACTCGGTAGGATTTTCTGAAACTTAGGCGAGTACAGGACTGCAGCTAAGCCCCCGAGTGGGAGGTTTGCTCTCCACTCGGTAGGATTTTCTGAAACTTAGGCGAGTACTAGACTGCAGCTAAGCCCCCGAGTGGGAGGTTTGCCCTCCACTCGGTAGGATTTTCTGAAACTTAGGCGAGTACTAGACTGCAGCTAAGCCCCTGAGTGGGAGGTTTGCGCTGCACTCGGTAGGTTTTTCTGAAACTTAGACGAGTACTGGACTGCAGCTAAGCCCCCGAGTGAGAGGTTTGCTCTCCACTCGGTAGGATTTTCTGAAACTTAGGCGAGTACTGGACTGCAGCTAAGCCCCTAAGTGGGAGGTTTGCTGTCCACTCCGTAGGATTTTCTGAAACTTAGGCGAGTACTGGACTGCAGCTAAGCCCCCGAGTGGGAGGTTTTCTCTCCACTCGGTAGGATTTTAAACACTTAGGCGAGTACAGGACTGCAGCTAAGCCCTCGAGTGGGAGGTTTGCTCTCCACTCGGTAGGATTTTAAACACTTAGGCAAGTACAGGACTGCAGCTAAGCCCCCGAGTGGGAGGTTTGCTCTCCACTCGGTAGGATTTTCTGAAACTTAGGCGAGTACTGGACAGCAGCTAAGCCCCCGAGTGGGAGGATTGCCCTCCACTCGATAGGATTTTCTGAAACTTAGGCGAGTACTGGACTGCAGCTAAGCCCCCGAGTGGGAGGGTTGCTCTCCACTCGGTAGGATTTTCTGAAACTTAGGCGAGTACTGGACTGCAGCTAAGCACCCGAGTGGGAGGTTTGCTCTTCACTCGGTAGGATTTTCTGAAACATAGGCGAGTACAGGACTGCAGCTAAGCCCCCGAGTGGGAGGTTTGCTCTCCACTCGGTAGGATTTTCTGAAACTTAGGCGAGTACTAGACTGCAGCTAAGCCCCCGAGTGGGAGGTTTGCCCTCCACTCGGTAGGATTTTCTGAAACTTAGGCGAGTACTAGACTGCAACTAATCCCCTGAGTGGGAGGTTTGCTCTCCACTCGGTAGGATTTTCTGAAACTTAGCCAAGTACTGGACTGCAGCTAAGCCCCCGAGTGAGAGGTTTGCTCTCCACTCGGTAGGATTTTCTGAAACTTAGGCGAGTACTGGACTGCAGCTAAGCCCCTAAGTGGGAGGTTTGCTCTCCACTCCGTAGGATTTTCTGAAACTTAGGCGAGTACTGGACTGCAGCTAAGCCCCCGAGTGGGAGGTTTTCTCTCCACTCGGTAGGATTTTAAACACTTAGGCGAGTACAGGACTGCAGCTAAGCCCTCGAGTGGGAGGTTTGTTCTCCACTCGGTAGGATTTTAAGCACTTAGGCAAGTACAGGACTGCAGCTAAGCCCCCGAGTGGGAGGTTTGCTCTCCACTCGGTAGGATTTTCTGAAACTTAGGCGAGTACTAGACTGCAGCTAAGCCCCCGAGTGGGAGGTTTGCCCTCCACTCGGTAGGATTTTCTGAAACTTAGGCGAGTACTAGACTGCAACTAATCCCCTGAGTGGGAGGTTTGCTCTCCACTCGGTAGGATTTTCTGAAACTTAGCCAAGTACTGGACTGCAGCTAAGCCCCCGAGTGAGAGGTTTGCTCTCCACTCGGTAGGATTTTCTGAAACTTAGGCGAGTACTGGACTGCAGCTAAGCCCCTAAGTGGGAGGTTTGCTCTCCACTCCGTAGGATTTTCTGAAACTTAGGCGAGTACTGGACTGCAGCTAAGCCCCCGAGTGGGAGGTTTTCTCTCCACTCGGTAGGATTTTAAACACTTAGGCGAGTACAGGACTGCAGCTAACCCCTCGAGTGGGAGGTTTGTTCTCCACTCGGTAGGATTTTAAGCACTTAGGCAAGTACAGGACTGCAGCTAAGCCCCCGAGTGGGAGGTTTGCTCTCCACTCGGTAGGATTTTCTGAAACTTAGGCGAGTACTGGACAGCAGCTAAGCCCCCGAGTGGGAGGATTGCTCTCCACTCGATAGGATTTTCTGAAACTTAGGCGAGTACTGGACTGCAGCTAAGTCCCCGCGTGGGAGGTTTGCTCTTCACTCGGTAGGATTTTCTGAAACTTAGGCGAGTACAGGACTGCAGCTAAGCCCCCGAGTGGGAGGTTTGCTCTCCACTCGGTAGGATTTTCTGAAACTTAGGCGAGTACTAGACTGCAGCTAAGCCCCCGAGTGGGAGGTTTGCTCTCCACTCGGTAGGATTTTCTAAAACTTAGGCAAGTACTGGACTGCAGCTAAGCCCCTGAGTGGGAGGTTTGCTCTCCACTCGGTAGGATTTTCTGAAACTTAGCCGAGTACTGGACTGCAGCTAAGCCCCCGAGTGAGAGGTTTGCTCTCCACTCGGTAGGATTTTCTGAAACTTAGGCGAGTACTGGACTGCAGCTAAGCCCCTGAGTGGGAGGTTTGCTCTCCACTCCGTAGGATTTTCTGAAACTTAGGCGAGTACTGGACTGCAGCTAAGCCCCCGAGTGGGAGGTTTGCTCTCCACTCGGTAGGATTTTAAACACTTAGGCGAGTACAGGACTGCAGCTAAGCCCCCGAGTGGGAGGTTTGCTCTCCACTCGGTAGGATTTTCTGAAACTTAGGCGAGTACTGGACTGCAGCTAAGCCCCCGAGTGGGAGGGTTGCTCTCCACTCGGTAGGATTTTTTTAAACTTAGGCGAGTACTGGACTGCACCTAACCTCCCGAGTGGGAGGTTCGCTCTTCACTCGGTAGGATTTTCTGAAACTTAGGCGAGTACAGGACTGCAGCTAAGCCCCCGAGTGGGAGGTTTGCTCTCCACTCGGTAGGATTTTCTGAAACTTAGGCGAGTACTAGACTGCAGCTAAGCCCCCGAGTGGGAGGTTTGCCCTCCACTCGGTAGGATTTTCTGAAACTTAGGCGAGTACTAGACTGCAGCTAAGCCCCTGAGTGGGAGGTTTGCGCTGCACTCGGTAGGTTTTTCTGAAACTTAGACGAGTACTGGACTGCAGCTAAGCCCCCGAGTGAGAGGTTTGCTCTCCACTCGGTAGGATTTTCTGAAACTTAGGCGAGTACTGGACTGCAGCTAAGCCCCTAAGTGGGAGGTTTGCTCTCCACTCCGTAGGATTTTCTGAAACTTAGGCGAGTACTGGACTGCAGCTAAGCCCCCGAGTGGGAGGTTTTCTCTCCACTCGGTAGGATTTTAAACACTTAGGCGAGTACAGGACTGCAGCTAAGCCCTCGAGTGGGAGGTTTGCTCTCCACTCGGTAGGATTTTAAACACTTAGGCAAGTACAGGACTGCAGCTAAGCCCCCGAGTGGGAGGTTTGCTCTCCACTCGGTAGGATTTTCTGAAACTTAGGCGAGTACTGGACAGCAGCTAAGCCCCCGAGTGGGAGGATTGCTCTCCACTCGATAGGATTTTCTGAAACTTAGGCGAGTACTGGACTGCAGCTAAGCCCCCGCGTGGGAGGTTTGCTCTTCACTCGGTAGGATTTTCTGAAACTTAGGCGAGTACAGGACTGCAGCTAAGCCCCCGAGTGGGAGGTTTGCTCTCCACTCGGTAGGATTTTCTAAAACTTAGGCGAGTACTAGACTGCAGCTAAGCCCCCGAGTGGGAGGTTTGCTCTCGACTCGGTAGGATTTTCTAAAACTTAGGCAAGTACTGGACTGCAGCTAAGCCCCTGAGTGGGAGGTTTGCTCTCCACTCGGTAGGATTTTCTGAAACTTAGCCGAGTACTGGACTGCAGCTAAGCCCCCGAGTGAGAGGTTTGCTCTCCACTCGGTAGGATTTTCTGAAACTTAGGCGAGTACTGGACTGCAGCTAAGCCCCTGAGTGGGAGGTTTGCTCTCCACTCCGTAGGATTTTCTGAAACTTAGGCGAGTACTGGACTGCAGCTAAGCCCCCGAGTGGGAGGTTTTCTTTCCACTCGGTAGGATTTTAAACACTTAGGCGAGTACAGGACTGCAGCTAAGCCCCCGAGTGGGAGGTTTGCTCTCCACTCGGTAGGATTTTAAACACTTAGGCGAGTACAGGACTGCAGCTAAGCCCCCGAGTGGGAGGTTTGCTCTCCACTCGGTAGGATTTTCTGAAACTTAGGCGAGTACTGGACTGCAGCTAAGCCCCCGAGTGGGAGGATTGCTCTCCACTCGGTAGGATTTTCTGAAACTTAGGCGAGTACTGGACTGCACCTAACCTCCCGAGTGGGAGGTTCGCTCTTCACTCGGTAGGATTTTCTGAAACTTAGGCGAGTACAGGACTGCAGCTAAGCCCCCGAGTGGGAGGTTTGCTCTCCACTCGGTAGGATTTTCTGAAACTTAGGCGAGTACTAGACTGCAGCTAAGCCCCCGAGTGGGAGGTTTGCTCTCCACTCGGTAGGATTTTCTGAAACTTAGGCGAGTACTGGACTGCAGCTAAGCCCCCGAGTGGGAGGTTTGCTCTCCACTCGGTAGGATTTTAAACACTTAGGAGAGTATAGGACTGCAGCTAAGCCCCTGAGTGGGAGGTTTGCTCTCCACTCGGTAGGATTTTCTGAAACTTAGGCGAGTACTAGACTGCAGCTAAGCCCCCGAGTGGGAGGTTTGCTCTCCACTCGGTAGGATATTAAACACTTAGGCAAGTAAAGGACTGCAGCTAAGCCCCCGAGTGGGAGGTTTGCTCTCCACTCGGTAGGATTTAAAAACACTTTGTGGAGTATAGGACTGCAGCTAAGCCCCTGAGTGGGAGGTTTGCTCTCCACTCGGTAGGATTTTCTGAAACTTAGGCGAGTACAGGACTGCAGCTAAGCCCCCGAGTTGGAGGTTTGCTCTCCACTCGGTAGGATTTTCTGAAACTTAGGCGGGTACTGGACTGCAGCTAAGCCCCCGAGTGGGAGGTTTGCTCTCCACTCGGTAGGATTTTCTGAAACTTAGGCGAGTACTGGACTGCAGCTAAGCCCCCGAGTGGGAGGTTTGCTCTCCACTCGGTAGAATTTTCTGAAACTTAGGCGAGTACTGGACTGCAGCTAAGCCCCCGAGTGGGAGGTTTGCTCTCCACTCGGTAGGATTCTTTGAAACTCAGGTGAGTACTGGACTGTAGCTACGCCCCCGAGTGGGACGTTTGCTCTCCACTCGGTAGGATTTTCTGAAACTTAGCCGAGTACTGGACTGCAGCTAAGCCCCCGAGTGAGAGGTTTGCTCTCCACTCGGTAGGATTTTCTGAAACTTAGGCGAGTACTGGACTGCAGCTAAGCCCCTGAGTGGGAGGTTTGCTCTCCACTCCGTAGGATTTTCTGAAACTTAGGCGAGTACTGGACTGCAGCTAAGCCCCCGAGTAGGAGGTTTTCTCTCCACTCGGTAGGATTTTAAACACTTAGGCGAGTACAGGACTGCAGCTAAGCCCCCGAGTGGGAGGTTTGCTCTCCACTTGGTTGGATTTTAAACACTTAGGCGAGTACAGGACTGCAGCTAAGCCCCCGAGTGGGAGGTTTGCTCTCCACTCGATAGGATTTTCTGAAACTTAGGAGAGTACTGGACTGCAGCTAAGCCCCCGAGTATGAGGATTGCTCTCCACTCGGTAGGATTTTCTGAAACTTAGGCGAGTACTGGACTGCACCTAACCTCCCGAGTGGGAGGTTCGCTCTTCACTCGGTAGGATTTTCTGAAACTTAGGCGAGTACAGGACTGCAGCTAAGTCCCCGAGTGGGAGGTTTGCTCTCCACTCGGTAGGATTTTCTGAAACTTAGGCGAGTACTAGACAGCAGCAAAGCCCCCGAGTGGGAGGTTTGCTCTCCACTCGGTAGGATTTTCTAAAACTTAGGCGAGTACTGGACTACAGCTAAGCCCCCGAGTGGGAGGTTTGCTCTCCACTCGGTAGGATTTTAAACACTTGGGCGAGTATAGGACTGCAGCTAAGACCCTGAGTGGGAGGTTTGCTCTTCACTCGGTAGGATTTTAAACACTTAGGCAAGTACAGGACTGCAGCTAAGCCCCCGAGTGGGAGGTTTGCTCTCCACTCGGTAGGATTTTCTGAAACTTAGGCGAATACAGGACTGCAGCTAAGCCCCCGAGTGGGAGGTTTGCTCTCCACTCGGTAGGATTTTCTGAAACTTAGGCGAGTACTGGACTGCAGCTAAGCCCCCGAGTGGGAGGTTTGCTCTCCACTCGGTAGGATTTTAAACACTTTGTGGAGTATAGGACTGCAGCTAAGCCCCCGAGTGGGAGGTTTGCTCTCCACTCGGTAGGATTTTCTGAAACTTAGGCGAGTATGGACTGCAGCTAAGCCCCCGAGTGGGAGGTTTGCTCTCCACTCGGTAGGATTTTAAACACATAGGCGAGTACAAGACTGCAGCTAAGCCCCCGAGTGGGAGGTGTGCTCTCCACTCGGTAGGATTTTAAACACTTAGGCGAGTACTGGACTGCGGCTAAGCCCCCGAGCAGGAGGTTTGCTGTCCACTCGGTAGGATTTTCTGAAACTTAGGCGAGTACTGTACTGCAGCTAAGCCCCCGAGTGGGAGGTTTGCTCTCCACTCGGTAGGATTTTAAACACTTAGGCAAGTACTGGACTGCGGCTAAGCCCCCGAGCAGGAGGTTTGCTGTCCACTTGGTAGGATTTTCTGAAACTTAGATGAGTACGGGACTGCAGCTAAGCCCCCGAGTTGGAGGTTTGCTCGCCACTCGGTAGGATTTTCTGAAACATAGGCGAGTACTGGACTGCAGCTAAGCCCCCGAGTCGGAGGTTTGCTCCCCACTCGGTAGGATTTTCTGAAACTTAGGCGAGTACTGAACTGCAGCTAAGCCCCCGAGTGGGAGCTTTGCTCTCCACTCGGTAGGATTTTCTGAAACTTAGGCGAGTACTGGACTACAGCTAAGCCCCTGAGTGGGAGGTTTGATCTCCACTCGGTAGGATTTTCTGAAACTTAGGCGAGTACTGGACTGCAGCTAAGCCCCCGAGTGGGTGGTTTGCTCTCTACTCGGTAGGATTCTCTGAAACTTAGGCGAGTACTGGACTGCAACTAAGCCCCGAGTGGGAGGTTTGCTCTCCACTCGGTAGGATTTTCTGAAACTTAGGCGAGTACAGGACTGCAGCTAAGCCCCCGAGTGGGAGGTTTGCTCTCCGCTCGGAAGGATTTTAAACACTTTGTGGAGTATAGGACTGCAGCTAAGCCCCCGAGTGGGAGGTTTGCTCTCCACTCGGTAGGATTTTCTGAAACTTAGGCGAGTATGGACTGCAGCTAAGCCCCCGAGTGGGAGGTTTGCTCTCCACTCGGTAGGATTTTAAACACTTAGGCGAGTACAGGACTGTAGCTAAGCCCCCGAGTGGGAGGTTTTCTCTCCACTCGGTAGGATTTTGAACACTTAGGCGAGTACTGGACTGCAGCAAAGCCCCCGAGTGGGTGGTTTGCTCTCCACTCGGTAGGATTTTCTGAAACTTAGGCGAGTACTGGACTGCAGCTAAGCCCCCGAGTGGGAGGATTGCTCTCCACTCGATAGGATTTTCTGAAACTTAGGCGAGTACTGGACTGCAGCTAAGCACCCCGAGTGGGAGGTTTGCTCTTCACTCGGTAGGATTTTCTGAAACATAGGCGAGTACAGGACTGCAGCTAAGCCCCCGAGTGGGAGGTTTGCTCTCCACTCGGTAGGATTTTCTGAAACTTAGGCGAGTACTAGACTACAGCTAAGCCCCCGAGTGGGAGGTTTGCCCTCCACTCGGTAGGATTTTCTGAAACTTAGGCAAGTACTGGACTGCAGCTAAGCCCCTGAGTGGGAGGTTTGCTCTCCACTCGGTAGGATTTTCTGAAACTTAGCCGAGTACTGGACTGCAGCTAAGCCCCCGAGTGAGAGGTTTGCTCTCCACTCGATAGGATTTTCTGAAACTTAGGCGAGTACTGGACTGCAGCTAAGCCCCTGAGTGGGAGGTTTGCTCTCCACTCCGTAGGATTTTCTGAAACTTAGGCGAGTACTGGACTGCAGCTAAGCCCCCGAGTGGGAGGTTTTCTCTCCACTCGGTAGGATTTTAAACACTTAGGCGAGTACAGGACTGCAGCTAAGCCCTCGAGTGGGAGGTTTGCTCTCCACTCGGTAGGATTTTAAACACTTAGGCGAGTACAGGACTGCAGCTAAGCCCCCGAGTGGGAGGTTTGCTCTCCACTCGGTAGGATTTTCTGAAACTTAGGCGAGTACTGGACAGCAGCTAAGCCCCCGAGTGGGAGGATTGCTCTCCACTCGATAGGATTTTCTGAAACTTAGGCGAGTACTGGACTGCAGCTAAGCCCCCGCGTGGGAGGTTTGCTCTTCACTCGGTAGGATTTTCTGAAACTTAGGCGAGTACAGGACTGCAGCTAAGCCCCCGAGTGGGAGGTTTGCTCTCCACTCGGTAGGATTTTCTGAAACTTAGGCTAGTACTAGACTGCAGCTAAGCCCCCGAGTGGGAGGTTTGCTCTCCACTCGGTAGGATTTTCTGAAACTTAGGCAAGTACTGGACTGCAGCTAAGCCCCTGAGTGGGAGGTTTGCTCTCCACTCGGTAGGATTTTCTGAAACTTAGTCGAGTACTGGACTGCAGCTAAGCCCCCGAGTGAGAGGTTTGCTCTCCACTCGGTAGGATTTTCTGAAACTTAGGCGAGTACTGGACTGCAGCTAAGCCCCTGAGTGGGAGGTTTGCTCTCCACTCTGTAGGATTTTCTGAAACTTAGGCGAGTACTGGACTGCAGCTAAGCCCTCGAGTGGGAGGTTTTCATTCCACTCGGTAGGATTTTAAACACTTAGGCGAGTACAGGACTGCAGCTAAGCCCCCGAGTGGGAGGTTTGCTCTCCACTCGGTAGGATTTTAAACACTTAGGCGAGTACAGTACTGCAGCTAAGCCCCCGAGTGGGAGGTTTGCTCTCCACTCGGTAGGATTTTCTGAAACTTAGGCGAGTACTGGACTGCAGCTAAGCCCCCGAGTGGGAGGATTGCTCTCCACTCGGTAGGATTTTCTGAAACTTAGGCGAGTACTGGACTGCACCTAACCTCCCGAGTGGGAGGTTCGCTCTTCACTCGGTAGGATTTTCTGAAACTTAGGCAAGTACAGGACTGCAGCTAAGCCCCCGAGTGGGAGGTTTGCTCTCCACTCGGTAGGATTTTCTGAAACTTAGGCGAGTACTAGACTGCAGCTAAGCCCCCGAGTGGGAGGTTTGCTCTCCACTCGGTAGGATTTTCTGAAACTTAGGCGAGTACTGGACTGCAGCTAAGCCCCCGAGTGGGAGGTTTGCTCTCCACTCGGTAGGATTTTCTGAAACTTAGGCGAGTACAAGACTGCAGCTAAGCCCCCGAGTGGGAGGTTTGCTCTCCACTCGGTAGGATTTTCTGAAACTTAGGCAAGTACTGGACTACAGCTAAGCCCCTGAGTGGGAGGTTTGCTCTCCACTCGGTAGGATTTTCTGAAACTTAGCCGAGTACTGGACTGCAGCTAAGCCCCCGAGTGAGAGGTTTGCTCTCCACTCGGTAGGATTTTCTGAAACTTAGGCGAGTACTGGACTGCAGCTAAGCCCCTGAGTGGGAGGTTTGCTCTCCACTCCGTAGGATTTTCTGAAACTTAGGCGAGTACTGGACTGCAGCTAAGCCCCCGAGTGGGAGGTTTTCTTTCCACTCGGTAGGATTTTAAACACTTAGGCGAGTACAGGACTGCAGCTAAGCCCCCGAGTGGGAGGTTTGCTCTCCACTCGGTAGGATTTTAAACACTTAGGCGAGTAGAAGACTGCAGCTAAGCCCCCGAGTGGGAGGTTTGCTCTCCACTCGGTAGGATTTTCTGAAACTTAGGCGAGTACTGGACTGCAGCTAAGCCCCCGAGTGGGAGGATTGCTCTCCACTCGATAGGATTTTCTGAAACTTAGGCGAGTACTGGACTGCAGCTAAGCCCCCGCGTGGGAGGTTTGCTCTTCACTCGGTAGGATTTTCTGAAACTTAGGTGAGTAGAGGACTGCAGCTAAGCCCCCGAGTGGGAGGTTTGCTCTCCACTCGGTAGGATTTTCTGAAACTTAGGCGAGTACTAGACTGCAGCTAAGCCCCCGAGTGGGAGGTTTGCTCTCCACTCGGTAGGATTTTCTGAAACTTAGGCAAGTACTGGACTGCAGCTAAGCCCCTGAGTGGGAGGTTTGCTCTCCACTCGGTAGGATTTTCTGAAACTTAGCCGAGTATTGGACTGCAGCTAAGCCCCCGAGTGAGAGGTTTGCTCTCCACTCGGTAGGATTTTCTGAAACTTAGGCGAGTACTGGACTGCAGCTAAGCCCCTGAGTGGGAGGTTTTCTTTCCACTCGGTAGGATTTTAAACACTTAGGCGAGTACAGGACTGCAGCTAAGCCCCCGAGTGGGAGGTTTGCTCTCCACTCGGTAGGATTTTAAACACTTAGGCGAGTACAGGACTGCAGCTAAGCCCCCGAGTGGGAGGTTTGCTCTCCACTCGGTAGGATTTTCTGAAACTTAGGCGAGTACTGGACTGCAGCTAAGCCCCCGAGTGGGAGGATTGCTCTCCACTCGGTAGGATTTTCTGAAACTTAGGCGAGTACTGGACTGCACCTAACCTCCCGAGTGGGAGGTTCGCTCTTCACTCGGTAGGATTTTCTGAAACTTAGGCGAGTACAGGACTGCAGCTAAGCCCCCGAGTGGGAGGTTTGCTCTCCACTCGGTAGGATTTTCTGAAACTTAGGCGAGTACTAGACTGCAGCTAAGCCCCCGAGTGGGAGGTTTGCTCTCCACTCGGTAGGATTTTCTGAAACTTAGGCGAGTACTGGACTGCAGCTAAGCCCCCGAGTGGGAGGTTTGCTCTCCACTCGGTAGGATTTTCTGAAACTTAGGCGAGTACTGGACTGCAGCTAAGCCCCCGCGTGGGAGGTTTGCTCTTCACTCGGTAGGATTTTCTGAAACTTAGGCAAGTACTGGACTGCAGCTAAGCCCCTGAGTGGGAGGTTTGCTCTCCACTCGGTAGGATTTTCTGAAACTTAGCCGAGTACTGGACTGCAGCTAAGCCCCCGAGTGAGAGGTTTGCTCTCCACTCGGTAGGATTTTCTGAAACTTAGGCGAGTACTGGACTGCAGCTAAGCCCCTGAGTGGGAGGTTTGCTCTCCACTCCGTAGGATTTTCTGAAACTTAGGCGAGTACTGGACTGCAGCTAAGCCCCCGAGTGGGAGGTTTTCTTTCCACTCGGTAGGATTTTAAACACTTAGGCGAGTACAGGACTGCAGCTAAGCCCCCGAGTGGGAGGTTTGCTCTCCACTCGGTAGGATTTTAAACACTTAGGCGAGTAGAGGACTGCAGCTAAGCCCCCGAGTGGGAGGTTTGCTCTCCACTCGGTAGGATTTTCTGAAACTTAGGCGAGTACTGGACTGCAGCTAAGCCCCCGAGTGGGAGGATTGCTCTCCACTCGATAGGATTTTCTGAAACTTAGGCGAGTACTGGACTGCAACTAAGCCCCCGCGTGGGAGGTTTGCTCTCCACTCGGTAGGATTTTAAACACTTAGGCGACTACAGGACTGCAGCTAAGCCCCCGAGTGGGAGGTTTGCTCTCCACTCGGTAGGATTTTCTGAAACTTAGGCGAGTACTGGACTGCAGCTAAGCCCCCGAGTGGGAGGATTGCTCTCCACTCGATAGGATTTTCTGAAACTTAGGCGAGTACTGGACTGCAGCTAAGCCCCCGCGTGGGAGGTTTGCTCTTCACTCGGTAGGATTTTCTGAAACTTAGGCGAGTACAGGACTGCAGCTAAGCCCCCGAGTGGGAGGTTTGCTCTCCACTCGGTAGGATTTTCTGAAACTTAGGCGAGTACTAGACAGCAGCTAAGCCCCCGAGTGGGAGGTTTGCTCTCCACTCGGTAGGATTTTCTGAAACTTAGGCAAGTACTGGACTGCAGCTAAGCCCCTGAGTGGGAGGTTTGCTCTCCACTCGGTAGGATTTTCTGAAACTTAGCCGAGTACTGGACTGCAGCTAAGCCCCCGAGTGAGAGGTTTGCTCTCCACTCGGTAGGATTTTCTGAAACTTAGGCGAGTACTGGACTGCAGCTAAGCCCCTGAGTGGGAGGTTTGCTCTCCACTCCGTAGGATTTTCTGAAACTTAGGCGAGTACTGGACTGCAGCTAAGCCCCCGAGTGGGAGGTTTTCTTTCCACTCGGTAGGATTTTAAACACTTAGGCGAGTACAGGACTGCAGCTAAGCCCCCGAGTGGGAGGTTTGCTCTCCACTCGGTAGGATTTTAAACACTTAGGCGAGTACAAGACTGCAGCTAAGCCCCCGAGTGGGAGGTTGCTCTCCACTCGGTAGGATTTTCTGAAACTTAGGCGAGTACTGGACTGCAGCTAAGCCCCCGAGTGGGAGGATTGCTCTCCACTCGGTAGGATTTTCTGAAACTTAGGCGAGTACTGGACTGCACCTAACCTCCCGAGTGGGAGGTTTGCTCTCCACTCGGTAGGATTTTAAACACTTGGGCGAGTATAGGACTGCAGCTAAGCCCCTGAGTGGGAGGTTTGCTCTTCACTCGGTAGGATTTTAAACACTTAGGCAAGTACAGGACTGCAGCTAAGCCCACGAGTGGGAGGTTTGCTCTCCACTCGGTAGGATTTAAAACACTTTGTGGAGTATAGGACTGCAGCTAAGCCCCCGAGTGGGAGGTTTGCTCTCCACTCGGTAGGATTTTCTAAAACTTAGGCGAGTATGGACTGCAGCTAAGCCCCCGAGTGGGAGGTTTGCTCACCACTCGGTAGGATTTTAAACACTTAGGCGAGTACAGGACTGCAGCTAAGCCCCCGAGTGGGAGGTTTGCTCTCCACTCGGTAGGATTTTAAACACTTAGGCGAGTACAGGACTGTAGCTAAGCCCCCGAGTGGGAGGTTTTCTCTCCACTCGGTAGGATTTTGAACACTTAGGCGAGTACTAGACTGCAGCAAAGCCCCCGAGTGGGTGGTTTGCTCTCCACTCGGTAGGATTTTCTGAAACTTAGGCGAGTACTGGACTGCAGCTAAGCCCCCGAGTGGGAGGATTGCTCTCCACTCGATAGGATTTTCTGAAACTTAGGCGAGTACTGGACTGCAGCCAAGCACCCGAGTGGGAGGTTTGCTCTTCACTCGGTAGGATTTTCTGAAACATAGGCGAGTACAGGACTGCAGCTAAGCCCCCGAGTGGGAGGTTTGCTCTCCACTCGGTAGGATTTTCTGAAACTTAGGCGAGTACTAGACTCCAGCTAAGCCCCCGAGTGGGAGGTTTGCCCTCCACTCGGTAGGATTTTCTGAAACTTAGGCGAGTACTGGACTGCAGCTAAACCCCTGAGTGGGAGGTTTGCTCTCCACTCGGTAGGATTTTCTGAAACTTAGCCGAGTACTGGACTGCAGCTAAGCCCCCGAGTGAGAGGTTTGCTCTCCACTCGGTAGGATTTTCTGAAACTTAGGCGAGTACTGGACTGCAGCTAAGCCCCTGAGTGGGAGGTTTGCTCTCCACTCCGTAGGATTTTCTGAAACTTAGGCGAGTACTGGACTGCAGCTAAGCCCCCGAGTGGGAGGTTTTCTCTCCACTCGGTAGGATTTTAAACACTTAGGCGAGTACAGGACTGCAGCTAAGCCCTCGAGTGGGAGGTTTGCTCTCCACTCGGTAGGATTTTAAACACTTAGGCGAGTAAAGGACTGCAGCTAAGCCCCCGAGTGGGAGGTTTGCTCTCCACTCGGTAGGATTTTCTGAAATTTAGGCGAGTACTGGACAGCAGCTAAGCCCCCGAGTGGGAGGATTGCTCTCCACTCGATAGGATTTTCTGAAACTTAGGCGAGTACTGGACTGCAGCTAAGCCCCCGCGTGGGAGGTTTGCTCTTCACTCGGTAGGATTTTCTGAAACTTAGGCGAGTACAGGACTGCAGCTAAGCCCCCGAGTGGGAGGTTTGCTCTCCACTCGGTAGGATTTTCTGAAACTTAGGCGAGTACTAGACTGCAGCTAAGCCCCCGAGTGGGAGGTTTGCTCTCCACTCGGTAGGATTTTCTGAAACTTAGGCAAGTACTGGACTGCAGCTAAGCCCCTGAGTGGGAGGTTTGCTCTCCACTCTGTAGGATTTTCTGAAACTTAGCCGAGTACTGGACTGCAGCTAAGCCCCCGAGTGAGAGGTTTGCTCTCCACTCGGTAGGATTTTCTGAAACTTAGGCGAGTACTGGACTGCAGCTAAGCCCCTGAGTGGGAGGTTTGCTCTCCACTCCGTAGGATTTTCTGAAACTTAGGCGAGTACTGGACTACAGCCAAGCCCTCGAGTGGGAGGTTTTCTTTCCGCTCGGTAGGATTTTAAACACTTAGGCGAGTACAGGACTGCAGCTAAGCCCCCGAGTGGGAGGTTTGCTCTCCACTCGGTAGGATTTTAAACACTTAGGCGAGTACAGGACTGCAGCTAAGCCCCCGAGTGGGAGGTTTGCTCTCCACTCGGTAGGATTTTCTGAAACTTAGGCGAGTACTGGACTGCAGCTAAGCCCCCGAGTGGGAGGATTGCTCTCCACTCGGTAGGATTTTCTGAAACTTAGGCGAGTACTGGACTGCACCTAACCTCCCGAGTGGGAGGTTCGCTCTTCACTCGGTAGGATTTTCTGAAACTTAGGCGAGTACAGGACTGCAGCTAAGCCCCCGAGTGGGAGGTTTTCTCTCCACTCGGTAGGATTTTCTGAAACTTAGGCGAGTACTAGACTGCAGCTAAGCCCCCGAGTGGGAGGTTTGCTCTCCACTCGGTAGGATTTTCTGAAACTTAGGCGAGTACTGGACTGCAGCTAAGCCCCCGAGTGGGAGGTTTGCTCTCCACTCGGTAGGATTTTCTGAAACTTAGGCGAGTACTGGAATGCAGCTAAGCCCCCGCGTGGGAGGTTTGCTCTTCACTCGGTAGGATTTTCTGAAACTTAGGCGAGTACAGGACTGCAGCTAAGCCCCCGAGTGGGAGGTTTGCTCTCCACTCAGTAGGATTTTTTGAAACTTAGGCGAGTACTAGACTGCAGCTAAGCCCCCGAGTGGGAGGTTTGCTCTCCACTCGGTAGGATTTTCTGAAACTTAGGCAAGTACTGGACTGCAGGTAAGCCCCTGAGTGGGAGGTTTGCTCTCCACTCGGTAGGATTTTCTGAAACTTAGCCGAGTACTGGACTGCAGCTAAGCCCCCGAGTGAGAGGTTTGCTCTCCACTCGGTAGGATTTTCTGAAACTTAGGCGAGTACTGGACTGCAGCTAAGCCCCTGAGTGGGAGGTTTGCTCTCAACTCCGTAGGATTTTCTGAAACTTAGGCGAGTACTGGACTGCAGCTAAGCCCCCGAGTGGGAGGTTTTCTTTCCACTCGGTAGGATTTTAAACACTTAGGCGAGTACAGGACTGCAGCTAAGCCTCCGAGTGGGAGGTTTGCTCTCCACTCGGTAGGATTTTAAACACTTAGGCGAGTAGAAGACTGCAGCTAAGCCCCCGAGTGGGAGGTTTGCTCTCCACTCGGTAGGATTTTCTCAAACTTAGGCGAGTACTGGACTGCAGCTAAGCCCCCGAGTGGGAGGTTTGCTCTCCACTCGATAGGATTTTCTGAAACTTAGGTGAGTACTGGACTGCAGCTAAGCCCCCGCGTGGGAGGTTTGCTCTTCACTCGGTAGGATTTTCTGAAACTTAGGCGAGTACAGGACTGCAGCTAAGCCCCCGAGTGGGAGGTTTGCTCTCCACTCGGTAGGATTTTCTGAAACTTAGGCGAGTACTAGACTGCAGCTAAGCCCCCGAGTGGGAGGTTTGCTCTCCACTCGGTAGGATTTTCTGAAACTTAGGCAAGTACTGGACTGCAGCTAAGCCCCTGAGTGGGAGGTTTGCTCTCCACTCGGTAGGATTTTCTGAAACTTAGCCGAGTACTGGACTGCAGCTAAGCACCCGAGTGAGAGGTTTGCTCTCCACTCGGTAGGATTTTCTGAAACTTAGGCGAGTACTGGACTGCAGCTAAGCCCCTGAGTGGGAGGTTTTCTTTCCACTCGGTAGGATTTTAAACACTTAGGCGAGTACAGGACTGCAGCTAAGCCCCCGAGTGGGAGGTTTGCTCTCCACTCGGTAGGATTTTAAACACTTAGGCGAGTACAGGACTGCAGCTAAGCCCCCGAGTGGGAGGTTTGCTCTCCACTCGGTAGGATTTTCTGAAACTTAGGCGAGTACTGGACTGCAGCTAAGCCCCCGAGTGGGAGGATTGCTCTCCACTCGGTAGGATTTTCTGAAACTTAGGCGAGTACTGGACTGCACCTAACCTCCCGAGTGGGAGGTTCGCTCTTCACTCGGTAGGATTTTCTGAAACTTAGGCGAGTACATGACTGCAGCTAAGCCCCCGAGTGGGAGGTTTGCTCTCCACTCGGTAGGATTTTCTGAAACTTAGGCGAGTACTAGACTGCAGCTAAGCCCCCGAGTGGGAGGTTTGCTCTCCACTCGGTAGGATTTTCTGAAACTTAGGCGAGTACTGGACTGCAGCTAAGCCCCCGAGTGGGAGGTTTGCTCTCCACTCGGTAGGATTTTCTGAAACTTAGGCGAGTAATGGACTGCAGCTAAGCCCCCGCGTGGGAGGTTTGCTCTTCACTCGGTAGGATTTTCTGAAACTTAGGCGAGTACAGGACTGCAGCTAAGCCCCCGAGTGGGAGGTTTGCTCTCCACTCGGTAGGATTTTCTGAAACTTAGGCGAGTACTAGACTGCAGCTAAGCCCCCGAGTGGGAGGTTTGCTCTCCACTCGGTAGGATTTTCTGAAACTTAGGCAAGTACTGGACTGCAGCTAAGCCCCTGAGTGGGAGGTTTGCTCTCCACTCGGTAGGATTTTCTGAAACTTAGCCGAGTACTGGACTGCAGCTAAGCCCCCGAGTGAGAGGTTTGCTCTCCACTCGGTAGGATTTTCTGAAACTTAGGCGAGTACTGGACTGCAGCTAAGCCCCTGAGTGGGAGGTTTGCTCTCCACTCCGTAGGATTTTCTGAAACTTAGGCGAGTACTGGACTGCAGCTAAGCCCCCGAGTGGGAGGTTTTCTTTCCACTCGGTAGGATTTTAAACACTTAGGCGAGTACAGGACTGGAGCTAAGCCCCCGAGTGGGAGGTTTGCTCTCCACTCGGTAGGATTTTAAACACTTAGGCGAGTAGAGGACTGCAGCTAAGCCCCCGAGTGGGAGGTTTGCTCTCCACTCGGTAGGATTTTCTGAAACTTAGGCGAGTACTGGACTGCAGCTAAGCCCCCGAGTGGGAGGATTGCTCTCCACTCGATAGGATTTTCTGAAACTTAGGCGAGTACTGGACTGCAGCTAAGCCCCCGCGTGGGAGGTTTGCTCTCCACTCGGTAGGATTTTAAACACTTAGGCGAGTACAGGACTGCAGCTAAGCCCCCGAGTGGGAGGTTTGCTCTCCACTCGGTAGGATTTTCTGAAACTTAGGCGAGTACTGGACTGCAGCTAAGCCCCCGAGTGGGAGGATTGCTCTCCACTCGATAGGATTTTCTGAAACTTAGGCGAGTACTGGACTGCAGCTAAGCCCCCGCGTGGGAGGTTTGCTCTCCATTCGGTAGGATTTTAAACACTTAGGCGAGTACAGGACTGCAGCTAAGCCCCCGAGTGGGAGGTTTGCTCTCCACTCGGTAGGATTTTCTGAAACTTAGGCGAGTACTAGACTGCAGCTAAGCCCCCGAGTGGGAGGTTTGCTCTCCACTCGGTAGGATTTTCTGAAACTTAGGCAAGTACTGGACTGCAGCTAAGCCCCTGAGTGGGAGGTTTGCTCTCCACTCGGTAGGATTTTCTGAAACTTAGCCGAGTACTGCACTGCAGCTAAGCCCCCGAGTGAGAGGTTTGCTCTCCACTCGGTAGGATTTTCTGAAACTTAGGCGAGTACTGGACTGCAGCTAAGCCCCTGAGTGGGAGGTTTGCTCTCCACTCCGTAGGATTTTCTGAAACTTAGGCGAGTACTGGACTGCAGCTAAGCCCCCGAGTGGGAGGTTTTCTTTCCACTCGGTAGGATTTTAAACACTTAGGCGAGTACAGGACTGCAGCTAAGCCCCCGAGTGGGAGGTTTGCTCTCCACTCGGTAGGATTTTAAACACTTAGGCGAGTACAAGACTGCAGCTAAGCCCCCGAGTGGGAGGTTTGCTCTCCACTCGGTAGGATTTTCTGAAACTTAGGCGAGTACTGGACTGCAGCTAAGCCCCCGAGTGGGAGGATTGCTCTCCACTCGGTAGGATTTTCTGAAACTTAGGCGAGTACTGGACTGCACCTAACCTCCCGAGTGGGAGGTTCGCTCTTCACTCGGTAGGATTTTCTGAAACTTAGGCGAGTACAGGACTGCAGCTAAGCCCCCGAGTGGGAGGTTTGCTCTCCACTCGGTAGGATTTTCTGAAACTTAGGCGAGTACTAGACTGCAGCTAAGCCCTCGAGTGGGAGGTTTGCTCTCCACTCGGTAGGATTTTCTGAAACTTAGGCGAGTACTGGACTGCAGCTAAGCCCCCGAGTGGGAGGTTTGCTCTCCACTCGGTAGGATTTTAAACACTTAGGCGAGTATAGGACTGCAGCTAAGCCCCTGAGTGGGAGGTTTGCTCTCCACTCGGTAGGATTTTCTGAAACTTAGGCGAGTACTGGACTGCAGCTAAGCCCCCGAGTGGGAGGTTTGCTCTCCACTCGGTAGGATATTAAACACTTAGGCAAGTACAGGACTGCAGCTAAGCCCCCGAGTGGGAGGTTTGCTCTCCACTCGGTAGGATTTAAAAACACTTTGTGGAGTATAGGACTGCAGCTAAGCCCCTGAGTGGGAGGTTTGCTCTCCACTCGGTAGGATTTTCTGAAACTTAGGCGAGTACAGGACTGCAGCTAAGCCCCCGAGTTGGAGGTTTGCTCTCCACTCGGTAGGATTTTCTGAAACTTAGGCGGGTACTGGACTGCAGCTAAGCCCCGAGTGGGAGCTTTGCTCGCCACTCGGTAGGATTTTCTGAAACTTAGGCGAGTACTGGACTTCAGCTAAGCCCCCGAGTGGGAGGTTTGCTCTCCACTCGGTAGGATTTTCTGAAACTTAGGCGAGTACTGGACTGCAGCTAAGCCCCTGAGTGGGAGGTTTGCTCTCCACTCCGTAGGATTTTCTGAAACTTAGGCGAGTACTGGACTGCAGCTAAGCCCCCGAGTGGGAGGTTTTCTTTCCACTCGGTAGGATTTTAAACACTTAGGCGAGTACAGGACTGGAGCTAAGCCCCCGAGTGGGAGGTTTGCTCTCCACTCGGTAGGATTTTAAACACTTAGGCGAGTAGAGGACTGCAGCTAAGCCCCCGAGTGGGAGGTTTGCTCTCCACTCGGTAGGATTTTCTGAAACTTAGGCGAGTACTGGACTGCAGCTAAGCCCCCGAGTGGGAGGATTGCTCTCCACTCGATAGGATTTTCTGAAACTTAGGCGAGTACTGGACTGCAGCTAAGCCCCCGCGTGGGAGGTTTGCTCTCCACTCGGTAGGATTTTAAACACTTAGGCGAGTACAGGACTGCAGCTAAGCCCCCGAGTGGGAGGTTTGCTCTCCACTCGGTAGGATTTTCTGAAACTTAGGCGAGTACTGGACTGCAGCTAAGCCCCCGAGTGGGAGGATTGCTCTCCACTCGATAGGATTTTCTGAAACTTAGGCGAGTACTGGACTGCAGCTAAGCCCCCGCGTGGGAGGTTTGCTCTCCATTCGGTAGGATTTTAAACACTTAGGCGAGTACAGGACTGCAGCTAAGCCCCCGAGTGGGAGGTTTGCTCTCCACTCGTTAGGATTTTCTGAAACTTAGGCGAGTACTAGACTGCAGCTAAGCCCCCGAGTGGGAGGTTTGCTCTCCACTCGGTAGGATTTTCTGAAACTTAGGCAAGTACTGGACTGCAGCTAAGCCCCTGAGTGGGAGGTTTGCTCTCCACTCGGTAGGATTTTCTGAAACTTAGCCGAGTACTGCACTGCAGCTAAGCCCCCGAGTGAGAGGTTTGCTCTCCACTCGGTAGGATTTTCTGAAACTTAGGCGAGTACTGGACTGCAGCTAAGCCCCTGAGTGGGAGGTTTGCTCTCCACTCCGTAGGATTTTCTGAAACTTAGGCGAGTACTGGACTGCAGCTAAGCCCCCGAGTGGGAGGTTTTCTTTCCACTCGGTAGGATTTTAAACACTTAGGCGAGTACAGGACTGCAGCTAAGCCCCCGAGTGGGAGGTTTGCTCTCCACTCGGTAGGATTTTAAACACTTAGGCGAGTACAAGACTGCAGCTAAGCCCCCGAGTGGGAGGTTTGCTCTCCACTCGGTAGGATTTTCTGAAACTTAGGCGAGTACTGGACTGCAGCTAAGCCCCCGAGTGGGAGGATTGCTCTCCACTCGGTAGGATTTTCTGAAACTTAGGCGAGTACTGGACTGCACCTAACCTCCCGAGTGGGAGGTTCGCTCTTCACTCGGTAGGATTTTCTGAAACTTAGGCGAGTACAGGACTGCAGCTAAGCCCCCGAGTGGGAGGTTTGCTCTCCACTCGGTAGGATTTTCTGAAACTTAGGCGAGTACTAGACTGCAGCTAAGCCCCCGAGTGGGAGGTTTGCTCTCCACTCGGTAGGATTTTCTGAAACTTAGGCGAGTACTGGACTGCAGCTAAGCCCCCGAGTGGGAGGTTTGCTCTCCACTCGGTAGGATTTTAAACACTTAGGCGAGTATAGGACTGCAGCTAAGCCCCTGAGTGGGAGGTTTGCTCTCCACTCGGTAGGATTTTCTGAAACTTAGGCGAGTACTGGACTGCAGCTAAGCCCCTGAGTGGGAGGTTTGCTCTCCACTCGGTAGGATATTAAACACTTAGGCAAGTACAGGACTGCAGCTAAGCCCCCGAGTGGGAGGTTTGCTCTCCACTCGGTAGGATTTAAAAACACTTTGTGGAGTATAGGACTGCAGCTAAGCCCCTGAGTGGGAGGTTTGCTCTCCACTCGGTAGGATTTTCTGAAACTTAGGCGAGTACAGGACTGCAGCTAAGCCCCCGAGTTGGAGGTTTGCTCTCCACTCGGTAGGATTTTCTGAAACTTAGGCGGGTACTGGACTGCAGCTAAGCCCCGAGTGGGAGCTTTGCTCGCCACTCGGTAGGATTTTCTGAAACTTAGGCGAGTACTGGACTGCAGCTAAGCCCCCGAGTGGGAGGTTTGCTCTCCACTCGGTAGGATTTTCTGAAACTTAGGCGAGTACTGGACTGCAGCTAAGCCCCCGAGTGGGAGGTTTGCTCTCCACTCGGTAGAATTTTCTGAAACTTAGGCGAGTACTGGACTGCAGCTAAGCCCCCGAGTGGGAGGTTTGCTCTCCACTCGGTAGGATTCTTTGAAACTCAGGTGAGTACTGGACTATAGCTACGCCCCCGAGTGGGACGTTTGCTCTCCACTCGGTAGGATTTTCTGAAACTTAGCCGAGTACTTGACTGCAGCTAAGCCCCCGAGTGAGAGGTTTGCTCTCCACTCGGTAGGATTTTCTGAAACTTAGGCGAGTACTGGACTGCAGCTAAGCCCCTGAGTGGGAGGTTTGCTCTCCACTCCGTAGGATTTTCTGAAACTTAGGCGAGTACTGGACTGTAGCTAAGCCCCCGAGTGGGAGGTTTTCTCTCCACTCGGTAGGATTTTAAACACTTAGGCGAGTACAGGACTGCAGCTAAGCCCCCGAGTGGGAGGTTTGCTCTCCACTTGGTTGGATTTTAAACACTTAGGCGAGTACAGGACTGCAGCTAAGCCCCCGAGTGGGAGGTTTGCTCTCCACTCGGTAGGATTTTCTGAAACTTAGGAGAGTACTGGACTGCATCTAAGCCCCCGAGTGGGAGGATTGCTATCCACTCGGTAGGATTTTCTGAAACTTAGGCGAGTACTGGACTGCACCTAACCTCCTGAGTGGGAGGTTCGCTCTTCACTCGGTAGGATTTTCTGAAACTTAGGCGAGTACAGGACTGCAGCTAAGTCCCCGAGTGGGAGGTTTGCTCTCCACTCGGTAGGATTTTCTGAAACTTAGGCGAGTACTAGACTGCAGCTAAGCCCCCGAGTGGGAGGTTTGCTCTCCACTCGGTAGGATTTTCTAAAACTTAGGCGAGTACTGGACTGCAGCTAAGCCCCCGAGTGGGAGGTTTGCTCTCCACTCGGTAGGATTTTAAACACTTGGGCGAGTATAGGACTGCAGCTAAGCCCCTGAGTGGGAGGTTTTCTCTTCACTCGGTAGGATTTTAAACACTTAGGCAAGTACAGGACTGCAGCTAAGCCCCCGAGTGGGAGGTTTGCTCTCCACTCGGTAGGATTTTCTGAAACTTAGGCGAATACAGGACTGCAGCTAAGCCCCCGAGTGGGAGGTTTGCTCTCCACTCGGTAGGATTTTCTGAAACTTAGGCGTGTACTGGACTGCAGCTAAGCCCCCGAGTGGGAGGTTTGCTCTCCACTCGGTAGGATTTTATACACTTAGGCAAGTACAGGACTGCAGCTAAGCCCCCGAGTGGGAGGTTTGCTCTCCACTCGGTAGGATTTAAAACACTTTGTGGAGTATAGGACTGCAGCTAAGCCCCCGAGTGGGAGGTTTGCTCTCCACTCGGTAGGATTTTCTAAAACTTAGGCGAGTATGGACTGCAGCTAAGCCCCCGAGTGGGAGGTTTGCTCACCACTCGGTAGGATTTTAAACACTTAGGCGAGTACAGGACTGCAGCTAAGCCCCCGAGTGAGAGGTTTGCTCTCCACTCGGTAGGATTTTAAACACTTAGGCGAGTACTGGACTGCGGCTAAGCCCCCGAGAGGGAGGTTTGCTCTCCATTTGGTAGGATTTTCTGAAACTTAGGCGAGTACAGGACTGCAGCTAAGCCCCCGAGTGGGAGGTTTGCTCTCCACTCGGTAGGATTTTCTGAAACTTAGGCGAGTACAGGACTGCAGCTAAGCCCCCGAGTGGGAGGTTTGCTCTCCACTCGGTAGGATTTTCTGAAACTTAGGCGACCACAGGACTGCAGCTAAGCCCCCGAGTGGGAGGTTTGCTCTCCACTCGGTAGGATTTTCTGAAACTTAGGCGAGTACTGGACTGCAGCTAAGCCCCCGAGTGGGAGGTTTGCTCTCCACTCGGTAGGATTTTCTGAAACTTAGCCGAGTACTGGACTGCAGCTAAGCCCCCGAGTGAGAGGTTTGCTCTCCACTCAGTAGGATTTTCTGAAACTTAGCCGAGTACTGGACTGCAGCTAAGCCCCCGAGTGAGAGGTTTGCTCTTCACTCGGTAGGATTTTCTGAAACTTAGGCGAGTACAGGACTGCAGCTAAGTCCCCGAGTGGGAGGTTTGCTCTCCACTCGGTAGGATTTTCTGAAACTTAGGCGAGTACTAGACTGCAGCTAAGCCCCCGAGTGGGAGGTTTGCTCTCCACTCGGTAGGATTTTCTAAAACTTAGGCGAGTACTGGACTGCAGCTAAGCCCCCGAGTGGGAGGTTTGCTCTCCACTCGGTAGGATTTTAAACACTTGGGCGAGTATAGGACTGCAGCTAAGCCCCTGAGTGGGAGGTTTGCTCTTCACTCGGTAGGATTTTAAACACTTAGGCAAGTACAGGACTGCAGCTAAGCCCCCGAGTGGGAGGTTTGCTCTCCACTCGGTAGGATTTTCTGAAACTTAGGCGAATACAGGACTGCAGCTAAGCCCCCGAGTGGGAGGTTTGCTCTCCACTCGGTAGGATTTTCTGAAACTTAGGCGAGTACTGGACTGCAGCTAAGCCCCCGAGTGGGAGGTTTGCTCTCCACTCGGTAGGATTTTAAACACTTAGGCAAGTACAGGACTGCAGCTAAGCCCCCGAGTGGGAGGTTTGCTCTCCACTCGGTAGGATTTAAAACACTTTGTGGAGTATAGGACTGCAGCTAAGCCCCCGAGTGGGAGGTTTGCTCTCCACTCGGTAGGATTTTCTAAAACTTAGGCGAGTATGGACTGCAGCTAAGCCCCCGAGTGGGAGGTTTGCTCACCACTCGGTAGGATTTTAAACACTTAGGCGAGTACAGGACTGCAGCTAAGCCCCCGAGTGACAGGTTTGCTCTCCACTCGGTAGGATTTTAAACACTTAGGCGAGTACTGGACTGCGGCTAAGCCCCCGAGAGGGAGGTTTGCTCTCCATTTGGTAGGATTTTCTGAAACTTAGGCGAGTACAGGACTGCAGCTAAGCCCCCGAGTGGGAGGTTTGCTCTCCACTCGGTAGGATTTTCTGAAACTTAGGCGAGTACAGGACTGCAGCTAAGCCCCCGAGTGGGAGGTTTGCTCTCCACTCAGTAGGATTTTCTGAAACTTAGGCGACCACAGGACTGCAGCTAAGCCCCCGAGTGGGAGGTTTGCTCTCCACTCGGTAGGATTTTCTGAAACTTAGGCGAGTACTGGACTGCAGCTAAGCCCCCGAGTGGGAGGTTTGCTCTCCACTCGGTAGGATTTTCTGAAACTTAGCCGAGTACTGGACTGCAGCTAAGCCCCCGAGTGAGAGGTTTGCTCTCCACTCAGTAGGATTTTCTGAAACTTAGGCGAATACAGGACTGCAGCTAAGCCCCCGAGTGGGAGGTTTGCTCTCCACTCGGTAGGATTTTCTGAAACTTAGGCGAGTACTGGACTGCAGCTAAGCCCCCGAGTGGGAGGTTTGCTCTCCACTCGGTAGGATTTTATACACTTAGGCAAGTACAGGACTGCAGCTAAGCCCCCGAGTGGGAGGTTTGCTCTCCACTCGGTAGGATTTAAAACACTTTGTGGAGTATAGGACTGCAGCTAAGCCCCCGAGTGGGAGGTTTGCTCTCCACTCGGTAGGATTTTCTAAAACTTAGGCGAGTATGGACTGCAGCTAAGCCCCCGAGTGGGAGGTTTGCTCACCACTCGGTAGGATTTTAAACACTTAGGCGAGTACAGGACTGCAGCTAAGCCCCCGAGTGAGAGGTTTGCTCTCCACTCGGTAGGATTTTAAACACTTAGGCGAGTACTGGACTGCGGCTAAGCCCCCGAGAGGGAGGTTTGCTCTCCATTTGGTAGGATTTTCTGAAACTTAGGCGAGTACAGGACTGCAGCTAAGCCCCCGAGTGGGAGGTTTGCTCTCCACTCGGTAGGATTTTCTGAAACTTAGGCGAGTACAGGACTGCAGCTAAGCCCCCGAGTGGGAGGTTTGCTCTCCACTCGGTAGGATTTTCTGAAACTTAGGCGACCACAGGACTGCAGCTAAGCCCCCGAGTGGGAGGTTTGCTCTCCACTCGGTAGGATTTTCTGAAACTTAGGCGAGTACTGGACTGCAGCTAAGCCCCCGAGTGGGAGGTTTGCTCTCCACTCGGTAGGATTTTCTGAAACTTAGCCGAGTACTGGACTGCAGCTAAGCCCCCGAGTGAGAGGTTTGCTCTCCACTCAGTAGGATTTTCTGAAACTTAGCCGAGTACTGGACTGCAGCTAAGCCCCCGAGTGAGAGGTTTGCTCTTCACTCGGTAGGATTTTCTGAAACTTAGGCGAGTACAGGACTGCAGCTAAGTCCCCGAGTGGGAGGTTTGCTCTCCACTCGGTAGGATTTTCTGAAACTTAGGCGAGTACTAGACTGCAGCTAAGCCCCCGAGTGGGAGGTTTGCTCTCCACTCGGTAGGATTTTCTAAAACTTAGGCGAGTACTGGACTGCAGCTAAGCCCCCGAGTGGGAGGTTTGCTCTCCACTCGGTAGGATTTTAAACACTTGGGCGAGTATAGGACTGCAGCTAAGCCCCTGAGTGGGAGGTTTGCTCTTCACTCGGTAGGATTTTAAACACTTAGGCAAGTACAGGACTGCAGCTAAGCCCCCGAGTGGGAGGTTTGCTCTCCACTCGGTAGGATTTTCTGAAACTTAGGCGAATACAGGACTGCAGCTAAGCCCCCGAGTGGGAGGTTTGCTCTCCACTCGGTAGGATTTTCTGAAACTTAGGCGAGTACTGGACTGCAGCTAAGCCCCCGAGTGGGAGGTTTGCTCTCCACTCGGTAGGATTTTAAACACTTAGGCAAGTACAGGACTGCAGCTAAGCCCCCGAGTGGGAGGTTTGCTCTCCACTCGGTAGGATTTAAAACACTTTGTGGAGTATAGGACTGCAGCTAAGCCCCCGAGTGGGAGGTTTGCTCTCCACTCGGTAGGATTTTCTAAAACTTAGGCGAGTATGGACTGCAGCTAAGCCCCCGAGTGGGAGGTTTGCTCACCACTCGGTAGGATTTTAAACACTTAGGCGAGTACAGGACTGCAGCTAAGCCCCCGAGTGAGAGGTTTGCTCTCCACTCGGTAGGATTTTAAACACTTAGGCGAGTACTGGACTGCGGCTAAGCCCCCGAGAGGGAGGTTTGCTCTCCATTTGGTAGGATTTTCTGAAACTTAGGCGAGTACAGGACTGCAGCTAAGCCCCCGAGTGGGAGGTTTGCTCTCCACTCGGTAGGATTTTCTGAAACTTAGGCGAGTACAGGACTGCAGCTAAGCCCCCGAGTGGGAGGTTTGCTCTCCACTCAGTAGGATTTTCTGAAACTTAGGCGACCACAGGACTGCAGCTAAGCCCCCGAGTGGGAGGTTTGCTCTCCACTCGGTAGGATTTTCTGAAACTTAGGCGAGTACTGGACTGCAGCTAAGCCCCCGAGTGGGAGGTTTGCTCTCCACTCGGTAGGATTTTCTGAAACTTAGCCGAGTACTGGACTGCAGCTAAGCCCCCGAGTGAGAGGTTTGCTCTCCACTCAGTAGGATTTTCTGAAACTTAGCCGAGTACTGGACTGCAGCTAAGCCCCCGAGTGAGAGGTTTGCTCTCCACTCGGTAGGATTTTCTGAAACTTAATGAGTACTGGACTGCAGCTAAGCCCCTAAGTGGGAGGTTTGCTCTCCACTCCGTAGGATTTTCTGAAACTTGGGCGAGTACTGGACTGCAGCTAAGCCCCCGAGTGGGAGGTTTTCTTTCCACTCGGTAGGATTTTAAACACTTAGGCGAGTACAGGACTGCAGCTAAGCCCCCGAGTGGGAGGTTTGCTCTCCACTCGGTAGGATTTTAAACACTTAGGCGAGTACAGGACTGCAGCTAAGCCCATGAGTGGGAGGTTTGCTCTCCACTCGGTAGGATTTTCTGAAACTTAGGCGAGTACTGGACTGCAGCTAAGCCCCCGAGTGGGAGGATTGCTCTCCACTCGATAGGGTTTTCTGAAACTTAGGCGAGTACTGGACTGCAGCTAAGCCCCCGCGTGGGAGGTTTGCTCTTCACTCGGTAGGATTTTCTGAAACTTAGGCGAGTACAGGACTGCAGCTAAGCCCCCGAGTGGGAGGTTTGCTCTCCACTCGGTAGGATTTTCTGAAACTTAGGCGAGTACTAGACTGCAGCTAAGCCCCCGAGTGGGAGGTTTGCTCTCCACTCGGTAGGATTTTCTGAAACTTAGGCAAGTACTGGACTGCAGCTAAGCCCCTGGGTGGGAGGTTTGCTCTCCACTCGGTAGGATTTTCTGAAACTTAGCCGAGTACTGGACTACAGCTAAGCCCCCGAGTGAGAGGTTTGCTCTCCACTCGGCAGGATTTTCTGAAACTTAGGCGAGTACTGGACTGCAGCTAAGCCCCTGAGTGGGAGGTTTGCTCTCCACTCCGTAGGATTTTCTGAAACTTAGGCGAATACAGGATTGCAGCTAAGCCTCCGAGTGGGAGGTTTGCTCTCCACTCGGTAGGATTTTCTGAAACTTAGGCGAGTACTGGACTGCAGCTAAGCCCCCGAGTGGGAGGTTTGCTCTCCACTCGGTAGGATTTTAAACACTTAGGCAAGTACAGGACTGCAGCTAAGCCCCCGAGTGGGAGGTTTGCTCTCCACTCGGTAGGATTTAAAACAATTTGTGGAGTATAGGACTGCAGCTAAGCCCCCGAGTGGGAGGTTTGCTCTCCACTCGGTAGGATTTTCTAAAACTTAGGCGAGTATGGACTGCAGCTAAGCCCCCGAGTGGGAGGTTTGCTCACCACTCGGTAGGATTTTAAACACTTAGGCGAGTACAGGACTGCAGCTAAGCCCCCGAGTGAGAGGTTTGCTCTCCACTCGTTAGGATTTTAAACACTTAGGCGAGTACTGGACTGCGGCTAAGCCCCCGAGAGGGAGGTTTGCTCTCCATTTGGTAGGATTTTCTGAAACTTAGGCGAGTACAGGACTGCAGCTAAGCCCCCGAGTGGGAGGTTTGCTCTCCACTCGGTAGGATTTTCTGAAACTTAGGCGAGTACAGGACTGCAGCTAAGCCCCCGAGTGGGAGGTTTGCTCTCCACTCGGTAGGATTTTCTGAAACTTAGGCGACCACAGGACTGCAGCTAAGCCCCCGAGTGGGAGGTTTGCTCTCCACTCAGTAGGATTTTCTGAAACTTAGGCGAGTACTGGACTGCAGCTAAGCCCCCGAGTGGGAGGTTTGCTCTCCACTCGGTAGGATTTTCTGAAACTTAGCCGAGTACTGGACTGCAGCTAAGCCCCCGAGTGAGAGGTTTGCTCTCCACTCAGTAGGATTTTCTGAAACTTAGCCGAGTACTGGACTGCAGCTAAGCCCCCGAGTGAGAGGTTTGCTCTTCACTCGGTAGGATTTTCTGAAACTTAGGCGAGTACAGGACTGCAGCTAAGTCCCCGAGTGGGAGGTTTGCTCTCCACTCGGTAGGATTTTCTGAAACTTAGGCGAGTACTGGACTGCAGCTAAGCCCCCGAGTGGGAGGTTTGCTCTCCACTCGGTAGGATTTTAAACACTTAGGCAAGTACAGGACTGCAGCTAAGCCCCCGAGTGGGAGGTTTGCTCTCCACTCGGTAGGATTTAAAACAATTTGTGGAGTATAGGACTGCAGCTAAGCCCCCGAGTGGGAGGTTTGCTCTCCACTCGGTAGGATTTTCTAAAACTTAGGCGAGTATGGACTGCAGCTAAGCCCCCGAGTGGGAGGTTTGCTCACCACTCGGTAGGATTTTAAACACTTAGGCGAGTACAGGACTGCAGCTAAGCCCCCGAGTGAGAGGTTTGCTCTCCACTCGGTAGGATTTTAAACACTTAGGCGAGTACTGGACTGCGGCTAAGCCCGAGAGGGAGGTTTGCTCTCCATTTGGTAGGATTTTCTGAAACTTAGGCGAGTACAGGACTGCAGCTAAGCCCCCGAGTGGGAGGTTTGCTCTCCACTCGGTAGGATTTTCTGAAACTTAGGCGAGTACAGGACTGCAGCTAAGCCCCCGAGTGGGAGGTTTGCTCTCCACTCGGTAGGATTTTCTGAAACTTAGGCGACCACAGGACTGCAGCTAAGCCCCCGAGTGGGAGGTTTGCTCTCCACTCGGTAGGATTTTCTGAAACTTAGGCGAGTACTGGACTGCAGCTAAGCCCCCGAGTGGGAGGTTTGCTCTCCACTCGGTAGGATTTTCTGAAACTTAGCCAAGTACTGGACTGCAGCTAAGCCCCCGAGTGAGAGGTTTGCTCTCCACTCAGTAGGATTTTCTGAAACTTAGCCGAGTACTGGACTGCAGCTAAGCCCCCGAGTGAGAGGTTTGCTCTCCACTCGGTAGGATTTTCTGAAACTTAGGCGAGTACTGGACTGCAGCTAAGCCCCTGAGTGGGAGGTTTGCTCTCCACTCGGTAGGATTTTCTGAAACTTGGGCGAGTACTGGACTGCAGCTAAGCCCCCGAGTGGGAGGTTTTCTTTCCACTCGGTAGGATTTTAAACACTTAGGCGAGTACAGGACTGCAGCTAAGCCCCTGAGTGGGAGGTTTGCTCTCCACTCGGTAGGATTTTCTGAAACTTAGGCGAGTACTGGACTGCAGCTAAGCCCCCGAGTGGGAGTATTGCTCTCCACTCGATAGGATTTTCTGAAACTTAGGCGAGTACTGGACTGCAGCTAAGCCCCCGCGTGGGAGGTTTGCTCTTCACTCGGTAGGATTTTCTGAAACTTAGGCGAGTACAGGACTGCAGCTAAGCCCCCGAGTGGGAGGTTTGCTCTCCACTCGGTAGGATTTTCTGAAACTTAGGCGAGTACTAGACTGCAGCTAAGCCCCCGAGTGGGAGGTTTGCTCTCCACTCGGTAGGATTTTCTGAAACTTAGGCGAGTACTGGACTGCAGCTAAGCCCCTGAGTGGGAGGTTTGCTCTCCACTCGGTAGGATTTTCTGAAACTTAGCCGAGTACTGGACTGCAGCTAAGCCCCCGAGTGAGAGGTTTGCTCTCCACTCAGTAGGATTTTCTGAAACTTAGCCGAGTACTGGACTGCAGCTAAGCCCCCGAGTGAGAGGTTTGCTCTTCACTCGGTAGGATTTTCTGAAACTTAGGCGAGTACAGGACTGCAGCTAAGTCCCCGAGTGGGAGGTTTGCTCTCCACTCGGTAGGATTTTCTGAAACTTAGGCGAGTACTGGACTGCAGCTAAGCCCCCGAGTGGGAGGTTTGCTCTCCACTCGGTAGGATTTTAAACACTTAGGCAAGTACAGGACTGCAGCTAAGCCCCCGAGTGGGAGGTTTGCTCTCCACTCGGTAGGATTTAAAACAATTTGTGGAGTATAGGACTGCAGCTAAGCCCCCGAGTGGGAGGTTTGCTCTCCACTCGGTAGGATTTTCTAAAACTTAGGCGAGTATGGACTGCAGCTAAGCCCCCGAGTGGGAGGTTTGCTCACCACTCGGTAGGATTTTAAACACTTAGGCGAGTACAGGACTGCAGCTAAGCCCCCGAGTGAGAGGTTTGCTCTCCACTCGGTAGGATTTTAAACACTTAGGCGAGTACTGGACTGCGGCTAAGCCCGAGAGGGAGGTTTGCTCTCCATTTGGTAGGATTTTCTGAAACTTAGGCGAGTACAGGACTGCAGCTAAGCCCCCGAGTGGGAGGTTTGCTCTCCACTCGGTAGGATTTTCTGAAACTTAGGCGAGTACAGGACTGCAGCTAAGCCCCCGAGTGGGAGGTTTGCTCTCCACTCGGTAGGATTTTCTGAAACTTAGGCGACCACAGGACTGCAGCTAAGCCCCCGAGTGGGAGGTTTGCTCTCCACTCGGTAGGATTTTCTGAAACTTAGGCGAGTACTGGACTGCAGCTAAGCCCCCGAGTGGGAGGTTTGCTCTCCACTCGGTAGGATTTTCTGAAACTTAGCCAAGTACTGGACTGCAGCTAAGCCCCCGAGTGAGAGGTTTGCTCTCCACTCAGTAGGATTTTCTGAAACTTAGCCGAGTACTGGACTGCAGCTAAGCCCCCGAGTGAGAGGTTTGCTCTCCACTCGGTAGGATTTTCTGAAACTTAGGCGAGTACTGGACTGCAGCTAAGCCCCTGAGTGGGAGGTTTGCTCTCCACTCCGTAGGATTTTCTGAAACTTGGGCGAGTACTGGACTGCAGCTAAGCCCCCGAGTGGGAGGTTTTCTTTCCACTCGGTAGGATTTTAAACACTTAGGCGAGTACAGGACTGCAGCTAAGCCCCTGAGTGGGAGGTTTGCTCTCCACTCGGTAGGATTTTCTGAAACTTAGGCGAGTACTGGACTGCAGCTAAGCCCCCGAGTGGGAGTATTGCTCTCCACTCGATAGGATTTTCTGAAACTTAGGCGAGTACTGGACTGCAGCTAAGCCCCCGCGTGGGAGGTTTGCTCTTCACTCGGTAGGATTTTCTGAAACTTAGGCGAGTACAGGACTGCAGCTAAGCCCCCGAGTGGGAGGTTTGCTCTCCACTCGGTAGGATTTTCTGAAACTTAGGCGAGTACTAGACTGCAGCTAAGCCCCCGAGTGGGAGGTTTGCTCTCCACTCGGTAGGATTTTCTGAAACTTAGGCAAGTACTGGACTGCAGCTAAGCCCCTGAGTGGGAGGTTTGCTCTCCACTCGGTAGGATTTTCTGAAACTTAGCCGAGTACTGGACTGCAGCTAAGCCCCCGAGTGAGAGGTTTGCTCTCCACTCGGCAGGATTTTCTGAAACTTAGGCGAGTACTGGACTGCAGCTAAGCCCCTGAGTGGGAGGTTTGCTCTCCACTCCGTAGGATTTTCTGAAACTTAGGCGAGTACTGGACTGCAGCTAAGCCCCGAGTGGGAGGTTTTCTCTCCACTCGGTAGGATTTTAAACACTTAGGCGAGTACAGGACTGCAGCTAAGCCCCCGAGTGGGAGGTTTGCTCTCCACTCGGTAGGATTTTAAACACTTAGGCGAGTACAGGACTGCAACTAAGCCCCCGAGTGGGAGGTTTGCTCTCCACTCGGTAGGATTTTCCGAAACTTAGGCGAGTACTAGACTGCAGCTAAGCCCCCGAGTGGGAGGTTTGCTCTCCACTCGGTAGGATTTTCTGAAACTTAGCCGGGTACTGGACTGCAGCTAAGCCCCCGAGTGAGAGGTTTGCTCTCCACTCAGTAGGATTTTCTGAAACTTAGCCGAGTACTGGACTGCAGCTAAGCCCCCGAGTGAGAGGTTTGCTCTTCACTTGGTAGGATTTTCTGAAACTTAGGCGAGTACAGGACTGCAGCTAAGTCCCCGTGTGGGAGGTTTGCTCTCCACTCGGTAGGATTTTCTGAAACTTAGGCGAGTACTGGACTGCAGCTAAGCCCCCGAGTGGGAGGTTTGCTCTCCACTCGGTAGGATTTTAAACACTTAGGCAAGTACAGGACTGCAGCTAAGCCCCCGAGTGGGAGGTTTGCTCTCCACTCGGTAGGATTTAAAACAATTTGTGGAGTATAGGACTGCAGCTAAGCCCCCGAGTGGGAGGTTTGCTCTCCACTCGGTAGGATTTTCTAAAACTTAGGCGAGTATGGACTGCAGCTAAGCCCCCGAGTGGGAGGTTTGCTCACCACTCGGTAGGATTTTAAACACTTAGGCGAGTACAGGACTGCAGCTAAGCCCCCGAGTGAGAGGTTTGCTCTCCACTCGGTAGGATTTTAAACACTTAGGCGAGTACTGGACTGCGGCTAAGCCCGAGAGGGAGGTTTGCTCTCCATTTGGTAGATTTTTCTGAAACTTAGGCGAGTACAGGACTGCAGCTAAGCCCCCGAGTGGGAGGTTTGCTCTCCACTCGGTAGGATTTTCTGAAACTTAGGCGAGTACAGGACTGCAGCTAAGCCCCCGAGTGGGAGGTTTGCTCTCCACTCGGTAGGATTTTCTGAAACTTAGGCGACCACAGGACTGCAGCTAAGCCCCCGAGTGGGAGGTTTGCTCTCCACTCGGTAGGATTTTCTGAAACTTAGGCGAGTACTGGACTGCAGCTAAGCCCCCGAGTGGGAGGTTTGCTCTCCACTCGGTAGGATTTTCTGAAACTTAGCCATGTACTGGACTGCAGCTAAGCCCCCGAGTGAGAGGTTTGCTCTCCACTCAGTAGGATTTTCTGAAACTTAGCCGAGTACTGGACTGCAGCTAAGCCCCTGAGTGAGAGGTTTGCTCTCCACTCGGTAGGATTTTCTGAAACTTAGGCGAGTACTCGACTGCAGCTAAGCCCCTGAGTGGGAGGTTTGCTCTCCACTCCGTAGGATTTTCTGAAACTTGGGCGAGTACTGGACTGCAGCTAAGCCCCCGAGTGGGAGGTTTTCTTTCCACTCGGTAGGATTTTAAACACTTAGGCGAGTACAGGACTGCAGCTAAGCCCCCGAGTGGGAGGTTTGCTCTCCACTCGGTAGGATTTTAAACACTTAGGCGAGTACAGGACTGCAGCTAAGCCCCTGAGTGGGAGGTTTGCTCTCCACTCGGTAGGATTTTCTGAAACTTAGGCGAGTACTGGACTGCAGCTAAGCCCCCGAGTGGGAGTATTGCTCTCCACTCGATAGGATTTTCTGAAACTTAGGCGAGTACTGGACTGCAGCTAAGCCCCCGCGTGGGAGGTTTGCTCTTCACTCGGTAGGATTTTCTGAAACTTAGGCGAGTACAGGACTGCAGCTAAGCCCCCGAGTGGGAGGTTTGCTCTCCACTCGGTAGGATTTTCTGAAACTTAGGCGAGTACTAGACTGCAGCTAAGCCCCCGAGTGGGAGGTTTGCTCTCCACTCGGTAGGATTTTCTGAAACTTAGGCAAGTACTGGACTGCAGCTAAGCCCCTGAGTGGGAGGTTTGCTCTCCACTCGGTAGGATTTTCTGAAACTTAGCCGAGTACTGGACTGCAGCTAAGCCCCCGAGTGAGAGGTTTGCTCTCCACTCGGCAGGATTTTCTGAAACTTAGGCGAGTACTGGACTGCAGCTAAGCCCCTGAGTGGGAGGTTTGCTCTCCACTCCGTAGGATTTTCTGAAACTTAGGCGAGTACTGGACTGCAGCTAAGCCCCGAGTGGGAGGTTTTCTTTCCACTCGGTAGGATTTTAAACACTTAGGCGAGTACAGGACTGCAGCTAAGCCCCCGAGTGGGAGGTTTGCTCTCCACTCGGTAGGATTTTAAACACTTAGGCGAGTACAGGACTGCAACTAAGCCCCCGAGTGGGAGGTTTGCTCTCCACTCGGTAGGATTTTCTGAAACTTAGGCGAGTACTGGACTGCAGCTAAGCCCCCGAGTGGGAGGTTTGCTCTCCACTCGGTAGGATTTTCTGAAACTTAGCCAGGTACTGGACTGCAGCTAAGCCCCCGAGTGAGAGGTTTGCTCTCCACTCGGTAGGATTTTCTGAAACTTAGCCGAGTACTGGACTGCAGCTAAGCCCCCGAGTGAGAGGTTTGCTCTTCACTCGGTAGGATTTTCTGAAACTTAGGCGAGTACAGGACTGCAGCTAAGTCCCCGAGTGGGAGGTTTGCTCTCCACTCGGTAGGATTTTCTGAAACTTAGGCGAGTACTGGACTGCAGCTAAGCCCCCGAGTGGGAGGTTTGCTCTCCACTCGGTAGGATTTTAAACACTTAGGCAAGTACAGGACTGCAGCTAAGCCCCCGAGTGGGAGGTTTGCTCTCCACTCGGTAGGATTTAAAACAATTTGTGGAGTATAGGACTGCAGCTAAGCCCCCGAGTGGGAGGTTTGCTCTCCACTCGGTAGGATTTTCTAAAACTTAGGCGAGTATGGACTGCAGCTAAGCCCCCGAGTGGGAGGTTTGCTCACCACTCGGTAGGATTTTAAACACTTAGGCGAGTACAGGACTGCAGCTAAGCCCCCGAGTGAGAGGTTTGCTCTCCACTCGGTAGGATTTTAAACACTTAGGCGAGTACTGGACTGCGGCTAAGCCCGAGAGGGAGGTTTGCTCTCCATTTGGTAGGATTTTCTGAAACTTAGGCGAGTACAGGACTGCAGCTAAGCCCCCGAGTGGGAGGTTTGCTCTCCACTCGGTAGGATTTTCTGAAACTTAGGCGTGTACAGGACTGCAGCTAAGCCCCCGAGTGGGAGGTTTGCTCTCCACTCGGTAGGATTTTCTGAAACTTAGGCGACCACAGGACTGCAGCTAAGCCCCCGAGTGGGAGGTTTGCTCTCCACTCGGTAGGATTTTCTGAAACTTAGGCGAGTACTGGACTGCAGCTAAGCCCCCGAGTGGGAGGTTTGCTCTCCACTCGGTAGGATTTTCTGAAACTTAGCCATGTACTGGACTGCAGCTAAGCCCCCGAGTGAGAGGTTTGCTCTCCACTCAGTAGGATTTTCTGAAACTTAGCCGAGTACTGGACTGCAGCTAAGCCCCCGAGTGAGAGGTTTGCTCTCCACTCGGTAGGATTTTCTGAAACTTAGGCGAGTACTCGACTGCAGCTAAGCCCCTGAGTGGGAGGTTTGCTCTCCACTCCGTAGGATTTTCTGAAACTTGGGCGAGTACTGGACTGCAGCTAAGCCCCCGAGTGGGAGGTTTTCTTTCCACTCGGTAGGATTTTAAACACTTAGGCGAGTACAGGACTGCAGCTAAGCCCCCGAGTGGGAGGTTTGCTCTCCACTCGGTAGGATTTTAAACACTTAGGCGAGTACAGGACTGCAGCTAAGCCCCTGAGTGGGAGGTTTGCTCTCCACTCGGTAGGATTTTCTGAAACTTAGGCGAGTACTGGACTGCAGCTAAGCCCCCGAGTGGGAGTATTGCTCTCCACTCGATAGGATTTTCTGAAACTTAGGCGAGTACTGGACTGCAGCTAAGCCCCCGCGTGGGAGGTTTGCTCTTCACTCGGTAGGATTTTCTGAAACTTAGGCGAGTACAGGACTGCAGCTAAGCCCCCGAGTGGGAGGTTTGCTCTCCACTCGGTAGGATTTTCTGAAATTTAGGCGAGTACTAGACTGCAGCTAAGCCCCCGAGTGGGAGGTTTGCTCTCCACTCGGTAGGATTTTCTGAAACTTAGGCAAGTACTGGACTGCAGCTAAGCCCCTGAGTGGGAGGTTTGCTCTCCACTCGGTAGGATTTTCTGAAACTTAGCCGAGTACTGGACTGCAGCTAAGCCCCCGAGTGAGAGGTTTGCTCTCCACTCGGCAGGATTTTCTGAAACTTAGGCGAGTACTGGACTGCAGCTAAGCCCCTGAGTGGGAGGTTTGCTCTCCACTCCGTAGGATTTTCTGAAACTTAGGCGAGTACTGGACTGCAGCTAAGCCCCGAGTGGGAGGTTTTCTTTCCACTCGGTAGGATTTTAAACACTTAGGCGAGTACAGGACTGCAGCTAAGCCCCCGAGTGGGAGGTTTGCTCTCCACTCGGTAGGATTTTAAACACTTAGGCGAGTACAGGACTGCAACTAAGCCCCCGAGTGGGAGGTTTGCTCTCCACTCGGTAGGATTTTCTGAAACTTAGGCGAGTACTGGACTGCAGCTAAGCCCCCGAGTGGGAGGATTGCTCTCCACTCGGTAGGATTTTCTGAAACTTAGGCGAGTACTGGACTGCACCTAACCTCCCGAGTGGGAGGTTCGCTCTTCACTCGGTAGGATTTTCTGAAACTTAGGCGAGTACAGGACTGCAGCTAAGCCCCCGAGTGGGAGGTTTGCTCTCCACTCGGTAGGATTTTCTGAAACTTAGGCGAGTACTAGACTGCAGCTAAGCCCCCGAGTGGGAGGTTTGCTCTCCACTCGGTAGGATTTTCTGAAACTTAGGCGAGTACTGGACTGCAGCTAAGCCCCCGAGTGGGAGGTTTGCTCTCCACTCGGTAGGATTTTAAACACTTAGGCGAGTATAGGACTGCAGCTAAGCCCCTGAGTGGGAGGTTTGCTCTCCACTCGGTAGGATTTTCTGAAACTTAGGCGAGTACTGGACTGCAGCTAAGCCCCCGAGTGGGAGGATTGCTCTCCACTCGATAGGATTTTCTGAAACTTAGGCGAGTACTGGACTGCAGCTAAGCCCCCGCGTGGGAGGTTTGCTCTTCACTCGGTAGGATTTTCTGAAACTTAGGCGAGTACAGGACTGCAGCTAAGCCCCCGAGTGGGAGGTTTGCTCTCCACTCGGTAGGATTTTCTGAAACTTAGGCGAGTACTAGACTGCAGCTAAGCCCCCGAGTGGGAGGTTTGCTCTCCACTCGGTAGGATTTTCTGAAACTTAGGCAAGTACTGGACTGCAGCTAAGCCCCTGAGTGGGAGGTTTGCTCTCCACTCGGTCGGATTTTCTGAAACTTAGCCGAGTACTGGACTGCAGCTAAGCCCCCGAGTGAGAGGTTTGCTCTCCACTCGGCAGGATTTTCTGAAACTTAGGCGAGTACTGGACTGCAGCTAAGCCCCCGAGTGGGAGGTTTGCTCTCCACTCGGTAGGATTTTCTGAAACTTAGCCGAGTACTGGACTGCAGCTAAGCCCCCGAGTGAGAGGTTTGCTCTCCACTCAGTAGGATTTTCTGAAACTTAGCCGAGTACTGGACTGCAGCTAAGCCCCCGAGTGAGAGGTTTGCTCTGCACTCGGTAGGATTTTCTGAAACTTAGGCGAGTACTGGACTGCAGCTAAGCCCCTGAGTGGGAGGTTTGCTCTCCACTCCGTAGGATTTTCTGAAACTTGGGCGAGTACTGGACTGCAGCTAAGCCCCCGAGTGGGAGGTTTTCTTTCCACTCGGTAGGATTTTAAACACTTAGGCGAGTACAGGACTGCAGCTAAGCCCCCGAGTGGGAGGTTTGCTCTCCACTCGGTAGGATTTTAAACACTTAGGCGAGTACAGGACTGCAGCTAAGCCCCTGAGTGGGAGGTTTGCTCTCCACTCGGTAGGATTTTCTGAAACTTAGGCGAGTATTGGACTGCAGCTAAGCCCCCGCGTGGGAGGTTTGCTCTTCACTCGGTAGGATTTTCTGAAACTTAGGCGAGTACAGGACTGCAGCTAAGCCCCCGAGTGGGAGGTTTGCTCTCCACTCGGTAGGATTTTCTGAAACTTAGGCGAGTACTAGACTGCAGCTAAGCCCCCGAGTGGGAGGTTTGCTCTCCACTCGGTAGGATTTTCTGACACTTAGGCAAGTACTGGACTGCAGCTAAGCCCCTGAGTGGGAGGTTTGCTCTCCACTCGGTAGGATTTTCTGAAACTTAGCCGAGTACTGGACTGCAGCTAAGCCCCCGAGTGAGAGGTTTGCTCTCCACTCGGCAGGATTTTCTGAAACTTAGGCGAGTACTGGACTGCAGCTAAGCCCCTGAGTGGGAGGTTTGCTCTCCACTCCGTAGGATTTTCTGAAACTTAGGCGAGTACTGGACTGCAGCTAAGCCCCCGAGTGGGAGGTTTTCTTTCCACTCGGTAGGATTTTAAACACTTAGGCGAGTACAGGACTGCAGCTAAGCCCCCGAGTGGGAGGTTTGCTCTCCACTCGGTAGGATTTTAAACACTTAGGCGAGTACAGGACTGCAACTAAGCCCCCGAGTGGGAGGTTTGCTCTCCACTCGGTAGGATTTTCTGAAACTTAGGCGAGTACTGGACTGCAGCTAAGCCCCCGAGTGGGAGCATTGCTCTCCACTCGGTAGGATTTTCTGAAACTTAGGCGAGTACTGGACTGCACCTAACCTCCCGAGTGGGAGGTTCGCTCTTCACTCGGTAGGATTTTCTGAAACTTAGGCGAGTACAGGACTGCAGCTAAGCCCCCGAGTGGGAGGTTTGCTCTCCACTCGGTAGGATTTTCTGAAACTTAGGCGAGTACTAGACTACAGCTAAGCCCCCGAGTGGGAGGTTTGCTCTCCACTCGGTAGGATTTTCTGAAACTTAGGCAAGTACTGGACTGCAGCTAAGCCCCTAAGTGGGAGGTTTGCTCTCCACTCGGTCGGATTTTCTGAAACTTAGCCGAGTACTGGACTGCAGCTAAGCCCCCGAGTGAGAGGTTTGCTCTCCACTCGGCAGGATTTTCTGAAACTTAGGCGAGTACTGGACTGCAGCTAAGCCCCCGAGTGGGAGGTTTGCTCTCCACTCGGTAGGATTTTCTGAAACTTAGCCGAGTACTGGACTGCAGCTAAGCCCCCGAGTGAGAGGTTTGCTCTCCACTCAGTAGGATTTTCTGAAACTTAGCCGAGTACTGGACTGCAGCTAAGCCCCCGAGTGAGAGGTTTGCTCTGCACTCGGTAGGATTTTCTGAAACTTAGGTGAGTACTGGACTGCAGCTAAGCCCCTGAGTGGGAGGTTTGCTCTCCACTCCGTAGGATTTTCTGAAACTTGGGCGAGTACTGGACTGCAGCTAAGCCCCCGAGTGGGAGGTTTTCTTTCCACTCGGTAGGATTTTAAACACTTAGGCGAGTACAGGACTGCAGCTAAGCCCCCGAGTGGGAGGTTTGCTCTCCACTCGGTAGGATTTTAAACACTTAGGCGAGTACAGGACTGCAGCTAAGCCCCTGAGTGGGAGGTTTGCTCTCCACTCGGTAGGATTTTCTGAAACTTAGGCGAGTATTGGACTGCAGCTAAGCCCCCGCGTGGGAGGTTTGCTCTTCACTCGGTAGGATTTTCTGAAACTTAGGCGAGTACAGGACTGCAGCTAAGCCCCCGAGTGGGAGGTTTGCTCTCCACTCGGTAGGATTTTCTGAAACTTAGGCGAGTACTAGACTGCAGCTAAGCCCCCGAGTGGGAGGTTTGCTCTCCACTCGGTAGGATTTTCTGAAACTTAGGCAAGTACTGGACTGCAGCTAAGCCCCTGAGTGGGAGGTTTGCTCTCCACTCGGTAGGATTTTCTGAAACTTAGCCGAGTACTGGACTGCAGCTAAGCCCCCGAGTGAGAGGTTTGCTCTCCACTCGGCAGGATTTTCTGAAACTTACGCGAGTACTGGACTGCAGCTAAGCCCCCGCGTGGGAGGTTTGCTCTCCACTCGGTAGGATTTTCTGAAACTTAGGCGAGTACTAGACTGCAGCTAAGCCCCCGAGTGGGAGGTTTGCTCTCCACTCGGTAGGATTTTCTGAAACTTACGCGAGTACTGGACTGCAGCTAAGCCCCCGAGTGGGAGGTTTGCTCTCCACTCGGTAGGATTTTAAACACTTAGGCGAGTATAGGACTGCAGCTAAGCCCCTGAGTGGGAGGTTTGCTCTCCACTCGGTAGGATTTTCTGAAACTTAGGCGAGTACTGGACTGCAGCTAAGCCCCCGAGTGGGAGGTTTGCTCTCCACTCGGTAGGATATTAAACACTTAGGCAAGTACAGGACTGCAGCTAAGCCCTCGAGTGGGAGGTTTGCTCTCCACTCGGTAGGATTTAAAAACACTTTGTGGAGTATAGGACTGCAGCTAAGCCCCTGAGTGGGAGGTTTGCTCTCCACTCGGTAGGATTTTCTGAAACTTAGGCGAGTACAGGACTGCAGCTAAGCCCCCGAGTTGGAGGTTTGCTCTCCACTCGGTAGGATTTTCTGAAACTTAGGCGGGTACTGGACTGCAGCTAAGCCCCGAGTGGGAGGTTTGCTCGCCACTCGGTAGGATTTTCTGAAACTTAGGCGAGTACTGGACTGCAACTAAGCCCCCGAGTGGGAGGTTTGCTCTCCACTCGGTAGGATTTTCTGAAACTTAGGCGAGTACTGGACTGCAGCTAAGCCCCCGAGTGGGAGGTTTGCTCTCCACTCGGTAGAATTTTCTGAAACTTAGGCGAGTACTGGACTGCAGCTAAGCCCCCGAGTGGGAGGTTTGCTCTCCACTCGGTAGGATTCTTTGAAACTTAGGTGAGTACTGGACTGTAGCTACGCCCCCGAGTGGGACGTTTGCTCTCCACTCGGTAGGATTTTCTGAAACTTAGCCCAGTACTGGACTGCAGCTAAGCCCCCGAGTGAGAGGTTTGCTCTCCACTCGGTAGGATTTTCTGAAACTTAGGCGAGTACTGGACTGCAGCTAAGCCCCTGAGTGGGAGGTTTGCTCTCCACTCCGTAGGATTTTCTGAAACTTAGGCGAGTACTGGACTGCAGCTAAGCCCCCGAGTGGGAGGTTTTCTCTCCACTCGGTAGGATTTTAAACACTTAGGCGAGTACAGGACTGCAGCTAAGCCCCCGAGTGGGAGGTTTGCTCTCCACTTGGTTGGATTTTAAACACTTAGGCGAGTACAGGACTGCAGCTAAGCCCCCGAGTGGGAGGTTTGCTCTCCACTCGGTAGGATTTTCTGAAACTTAGGAGAGTACTGGACTGCAGCTAAGCCCCCGAGTGGGAGGATTGCTCTCCACTCGGTAGGATTTTCTGAAACTTAGGCGAGTAGGGGACTGCACCTAACCTCCCGAGTGGGAGGTTCGCTCTTCACTCGGTAGGACTTTCTGAAACTTAGGCGAGTACAGGACTGCAGCTAAGTCCCCGAGTGGGAGGTTTGCTCTCCACTCGGTAGGATTTTCTGAAACTTAGGCGAGTACTAGACTGCAGCTAAGCCCTGGAGTGGGAGGTTTGCTCTCCACTCGGTAGGATTTTCTAAAACTTAGGCGAGTACTGGACTGCAGCTAAGCCCCTGAGTGGGAGGTTTGCTCTCCACTCGGTAGGATTTTAAACACTTGGGCGAGTATAGGACTGCAGCTAAGCCCCTGAGTGGGAGGTTTGCTCTTCACTCGGTAGGATTTTAAACACTTAGGCAAGTACAGGACTACAGCTAAGCCCCCGAGTGGGAGGTTTGCTCTCCACTCGGTAGGATTTTCTGAAACTTAGGCGAATACAGGACTGCAGCTAAGCCCCCGAGTGGGAGGTTTGCTCTCCACTCGGTAGGATTTTCTGAAACTTAGGCGAGTACTGGACTGCAGCTAAGCCCCCGAGTGGGAGGTTTGCTCTCCACTCGGTAGGATTTTAAACACTTAGGCAAGTACAGGACTGCAGCTAAGCCCCCGAGTGGGAGGTTTGCTCTCCACTCGGTAGGATTTAAAACACTTTGTGGAGTATAGGACTGCAGCTAAGCCCCCGAGTGGGAGGTTTGCTCTCCACTCGGTAGGATTTTCTAAAACTTAGGCGAGTATGGACTGCAGCTAAGCCCCCGAGTGGGAGGTTTGCTCACCACTCGGTAGGATTTTAAACACTTAGGCGAGTACAGGACTGCAGCTAAGCCCCCGAGTGAGAGGTTTGCTCTCCATTCGGTAGGATTTTAAACACTTAGGCGAGTACTGGACTGCGGCTAAGCCCCCGAGAGGGAGGTTTGCTCTCCATTTGGTAGGATTTTCTGAAACTTAGGCGAGTACAGGACTGCAGCTAAGCCCCCGAGTGGGAGGTTTGCTCTCCACTCGGTAGGATTTTCTGAAACTTAGGCGACTACAGGACTGCAGCTAAGCCCCCGAGTGGGAGGATTGCTCTCCACTCGGTAGGATTTTCTGAAACTTAGGCGAGTACTGGACTGCAGGTAAGCCCCCGAGTGGGAGGTTTGCTCTTCACTCGGTAAGATTTTCTGAAACTTAGGCGAGTACTAGACTGCAGCTAAGCCCTCGAGTGGGAGGTTTGCTCTCCACTTGGTAGGATTTTCTGAAACTTAGGCGAGTACTGGACTGCACCTAACCTCCCGAGTGGGAGGTTCGCTCTTCACTCGGTAGGATTTTCTGAAACTTAGGCGAGTACAGGACTGCAGCTAAGCCCCCGAGTGGGAGGTTTGCTCTCCACTCGGTAGGATTTTCTGAAACTTAGGCGAGTACTAGACTGCAGCTAAGCCCCCGAGTGGGAGGTTTGCTCTCCACTCGGTAGGATTTTCTGAAACTTAGGCGAGTATTGGACTGCAGCTAAGCCCCCGAGTGGGAGGTTTGCTCTCCACTCGGTAGGATTTTAAACACTTAGGCGAGTATAGGACTGCAGCTAAGCCCCTGAGTGGGAGGTTTGCTCTCCACTCGGTAGGATTTTCTAAAACTTAGGCGAGTACTGGACTGCAGCTAAGCCCCCGAGTGGGAGGTTTGCTCTCCACTCGGTAGGATATTAAACACTTAGGCAAGTACAGGACTGCAGCTAAGCCCCCGAGTGGGAGGTTTGCTCTCCACTCGGTAGGATTTAAAAACACTTTGTGGAGTATAGGACTGCAGCTAAGCCCCTGAGTGGGAGGTTTGCTCTCCACTCGGTAGGATTTTCTGAAACTTAGGCGAGTACAGGACTGCAGCTAAGCCCCCGAGTTGGAGGTTTGCTCTCCACCCGGTAGGATTTTCTGAAACTTAGGCGGGTACTGGACTGCAGCTAAGCCCCGAGTGGGAGGTTTGCTCGCCACTCGGTAGGATTTTCTGAAACTTAGGCGAGTACTGGACTGCAGCTAAGCCCCCGAGTGGGAGGTTTGCTCTCCACTTGGTAGGATTTTCTGAAACTTAGGCGAGTACTGGACTGCAGCAAAGCCCCCGAGTGGGAGGTTTGCTCTCCACTCAGTAGAATTTTCTGAAACTTAGGCGAGTACTGGACTGCAGCTAAGCCCCCGAGTGGGAGGTTTGCTCTCCACTCGGTAGGATTCTTTGAAACTCAGGTGAGTACTGGACTGTAGCTACGCCCCCGAGTGGGACGTTTGCTCTCCACTCGGTAGGATTTTCTGAAACTTAGCCGAGTACTGGACTGCAGCTAAGCCCCCGAGTGAGAGGTTTGCTCTCCACTCGGTAGGATTTTCTGAAACTTAGGCGAGTACTGGACTGCAGCTAAGCCCCTGAGTGGGAGGTTTGCTCTCCACTCCATAGGATTTTCTGAAACTTAGGCGAGTACTGGACTGCAGCTAAGCCCCCGAGTGGGAGGTTTTCTCTCAACTCGGTAGGATTTTAAACACGTAGGCGAGTACAGGACTGCAGCTAAGCCCCCGAGTGGGAGGTTTGCTCTCCACTTGGTTGGATTTTAAACACTTAGGCGAGTACAGGACTGTAGCTAAGCCCCCGAGTGGGAGGTTTGCTCTCCACTCGGTAGGATTTTCTGAAACTTAGGAGAGTACTGGACTGCAGCTAAGCCCCCGAGTGGGAGGATTGCTCTCCACTCGGTAGGATTTTCTGAAACTTAGGCGAGTAGTGGACTGCACCTAATCTCCCGAGTGGGAGGTTCGCTCTTCACTCGGTAGGATTTTCTGAAACTTAGGCGAGTACAGGACTGCAGCTAAGTCCCCGAGTGGGAGGTTTGCTCTCCACTCGGTAGGATTTTCTGAAACTTAGGCGAGTACTAGACTGCAGCTAAGCCCCCGAGTGGGAGGTTTGCTCTCCACTCGGTAGGATTTTCTAAAACTTAGGCGAGTACGGGACTGCAGCTAAGCCCCCGAGTGGGAGGTTTGCTCTCCACTCGGTAGGATTTTAAACACTTGGGCGAGTATAGGACTGCAGCTAAGCCCCTGAGTGGGAGGTTTGCTCTTCACTCGGTAGGATTTTAAACACTTAGGCAAGTACAGGACTGCAGCTAAGCCCCCGAGTGGGAGGTTTGCTCTCCACTCGGTAGGATTTTCTGAAACTTAGGCGAATACAGGACTGCAGCTAAGCCCCCGAGTGGGAGGTTTGCTCTCCACTCGGTAGGATTTTCTGAAACTTAGGCGAGTACTGGACTGCAGCTAAGCCCCCGAGTGGGAGGTTTGCTCTCCACTCGGTAGGATTTTAAACACTTAGGCAAGTACAGGACTGCAGCTAAGCCCCCGAGTGGGAGGTTTGCTCTCCACTCGGTAGGATTTAAAACACTTTGTGGAGTATAGGACTGCAGCTAAGCCCCCGAGTGGGAGGTTTGCTCTCCACTCGGTAGGATTTTCTAAAACTTAGGCGAGTATGGACTGCAGCTAAGCCCCCGAGTGGGAGGTTTGCTCACCACTCGGTAGGATTTTAAACACTTAGGCGAGTACAGGACTGCAGCTAAGCCCCCGAGTGAGAGGTTTGCTCTCCACTCGGTAGGATTTTAAACACTTAGGCGAGTACTGGACTGCGGCTAAGCCCCCGAGAGGGAGGTTTGCTCTCCATTTGGTAGGATTTTCTGAAACTTAGGCGAGTACAGGACTGCAGCTAAGCCCCCGAGTGGGAGGTTTTCTCTCCACTTGGTAGGATTTTCTGAAACTTAGGCGAGTACAGGACTGCAGCTAAGCCCCCGAGTGGGAGGTTTGCTCTCCACTCGGTAGGATTTTAAACACTTAGGCAAGTACAGGACTGCAGCTAAGCCCCCGAGTGGGAGGTTTGCTCTCCACTCGGTAGGATTTAAAACACTTTGTGGAGTATAGGACTGCGGCTAAGCCCCCGAGTGGGAGGTTTGCTCTCCACTCGGTAGGATTTTCTAAAACTTAGGCGAGTATGGACTGCAGCTAAGCCCCCGAGTGGGAGGTTTGCTCACCACTCGGTAGGATTTTAAACACTTAGGCGAGTACAGGACTGCAGCTAAGCCCCCGAGTGAGAGGTTTGCTCTCCACTCGGTAGGATTTTAAACACTTAGGCGAGTACTGGACTGCGGCTAAGCCCCCGAGAGGGAGGTTTGCTCTCCATTTGGTAGGATTTTCTGAAACTTAGGCGAGTACAGGACTGCAGCTAAGCCCCCGAGTGGGAGGTTTTCTCTCCACTTGGTAGGATTTTCTGAAACTTAGGCGAGTACAGGACTGCAGCTAAGCCCCCGAGTGGGAGGTTTGCTCTCCACTCGGTAGGATTTTAAACACTTAGGCAAGTACAGGACTGCAGCTAAGCCCCCGAGTGGGAGGTTTGCTCTCCACTCGGTAGGATTTAAAACACTTTGTGGAGTATAGGACTGCAGCTAAGCCCCCGAGTGGGAGGTTTGCTCTCCACTCGGTAGGATTTTCTAAAACTTAGGCGAGTATGGACTGCAGCTAAGCCCCCGAGTGGGAGGTTTGCTCACCACTCGGTAGGATTTTAAACACTTAGGCGAGTACAGGACTGCAGCTAAGCCCCCGAGTGAGAGGTTTGCTCTCCACTCGGTAGGATTTTAAACACTTAGGCGAGTACTGGACTGCGGCTAAGCCCCCGAGAGGGAGGTTTGCTCTCCATTTGGTAGGATTTTCTGAAACTTAGGCGAGTACAGGACTGCAGCTACGCCCCCGAGTGGGAGGTTTGCTCTCCACTCGGTAGGATTTTCTGAAACTTAGGCGAGTACAGGACTGCAGCTAAGCCCCCGAGTTGGAGGTTTGCTCTCCACTCGGTAGGATTTTCTGAAACTTAGGCGAGTACTGGACTGCAGCTAAGCCCCCGAGTGGGAGGTTTGCTCTCCACTCGGTAGGATTTTAAACACTTAGGCGAGTATAGGACTGCAGCTAAGCCCCCGAGTGGGAGGTTTGCTCTCCACTCGATAGGATTTTCTGAAGCTTAGGCGAGTACTGGACTGCAGCTAAGCCCCCAAGTGGGAGGTTTGCTCTCCACTCGGTAGGATTTTAAACACTTAGGCGAGTACAGGACTGCAGCTAAGCCCCCGAGTGGGAGGTTTGCTCTCCACTCGATAGGATTTTAAACACTTTGTGGAGTATAGGACTGCAGCTAATCCCCCGAGTGGGAGGTTTTCTCTCCACTCGGTAGGATTTTCTGAAACTTAGGCGAGTATGGACTTCAGCTAAGCCCCCGAGTGTTAGGTTTGCTCTCCACTCGGTAGGATTTTATAAAACTTAGGCGAGTACAGGACTGCAGCTAAGCCCCCGAGTGGGAGGTTTGCTCTCCACTTGGTAGGATTTTCTGAAACTTAGGCGAGTATGGACTGCAGTTAAGCCCCCGAGTGGGAGGTTTGCTCTCCACTCGGTAGGATTTTATACACTTAGGCGAGTACAGGACTACAGCTAAGCCCCCGAGTGGGTGGTTTGCTCTCCACTCGGTAGGATTTTAGACACTTAGGCGAGTACTGGACTGCAGCTAAGCCCCCGAGTGGGAGGTTTGCTCTCCACTCGGTAGGATTTTCTGAAACTTAGGCGAGTACTGGACTGCAGCTAAGCCCCCGACTGGGAGGATTGCTCTCCACTCGGTAGGATTTTAAACACTTAGGCGAGTATAGGACTGCAGCTAAGCCCCTGAGTGGGAGGTTTGCTCTCCACTCGGTAGGATTTTCTGAAACTTAGGCGAGTACTGGACTGCAGCTAAGCCCCCGAGTGGGAGGTTTGCTCTCCACTCGGTTGGATTTTAAACACTTAGGCAAGTATAGGACTGCCGCTAAGCCCCCGAGTGGGAGGTTTGCTCTCTACTCGGTAGGATTTTCAACACTTTGTGGAGTATAGGACTGCAGCTAAGGCCCCGAGTGGGAGGTTTGCTCTCCACTCAGTAGGATTTTCTGAAACTTAGGCGAGTATGGACTGCAGCTAAGCCCCCGAGTGGGAGGTTTGCTCACCACTCGGTAGGATTTTAAACACTTAGGCGAGTACTGGACTGCGGCTAAGCCCCCGAGAGGGAGGTTTGCTCTCCATTTGGTAGGATTTTCTGAAACTTAGGCGAGTACAGGACTGCAGCTAAGCCCCCGAGAGGGAGGTTTGCTCTCCACTCGGTAGGATTTTCTGAAACTTATGCGAGTACAGGACTGCAGCTAAGCCCCCGAGTGGGAGGATCGCTCTCCAGTCGGTAGGATTTTCTGAAACTTAGGCGAGTAGTGGACTGCACCTAACCTCCCGAGTGGGAGGTTCGCTCTTCACTCGGTACGATTTTCTGAAACTTAGGCGAGTACAGGACTGCAGCTAAGTCCCCGAGTGGGAGGTTTGCTCTCCACTCGGTAGGATTTTCTGAAACTTAGGCGAGTACTAGACTGCAGCTAAGCCCCCGAGTGGGAGGTTTGCTCTCCACTCGGTAGGATTTTCTAAAACTTAGGCGAGTACTGGACTGCAGCTAAGCCCCCGAGTGGGAGGTTTGCTCACCACTCGGTAGGATTTTAAACACTTAGGCGAGTACAGGACTGCAGCTAAGCCCCCGAGTGAGAGGTTTGCTCTCCACTCGGTAGGATTTTAAACACTTAGGCGAGTACTGGACTGCGGCTAAGCCCCCGAGAGGGAGGTTTGCTCTCCATTTGGTAGGATTTTCTGAAACTTAGGCGAGTACAGGACTGCAGCTAAGCCCCCGAGTGGGAGGTTTTCTCTCCACTTGGTAGGATTTTCTGAAACTTAGGTGAGTACAGGACTGCAGCTAAGCCCCCGAGTGGGAGGTTTGCTCTCCACTCGGTAGGATTTTCTGAAACTTAGGCGACTACAGGACTGCAGCTAAGCCCCCGAGTGGGAGGTTTGCTCTCCACTCGGTAGGATTTTCTGAAACTTAGGCGAGTACTGGACTGCAGCTAAGCCCCCGAGTGGGAGGTTTGCTCTCCACTCGGTAGGATTTTAAACACTTAGGCAAGTACAGGACTGCAGCTAAGCCCCCGAGTGGGAGGTTTGCTCTCCACTCGGTAGGATTTAAAACACTTTGTGGAGTATAGGACTGCAGCTAAGCCCCCGAGTGGGAGGTTTGCTCTCCACTCGGTAGGATTTTCTAAAACTTAGGCGAGTATGGACTGCAGCTAAGCCCCCGAGTGGGAGGTTTGCTCACCACTCGGTAGGATTTTAAACACTTAGGCGAGTACAGGACTGCAGCTAAGCCCCCGAGTGAGAGGTTTGCTCTCCACTCGGTAGGATTTTAAACACTTAGGCGAGTACTGGACTGCGGCTAAGCCCCCGAGAGGGAGGTTTGCTCTCCATTTGGTAGGATTTTCTGAAACTTAGGCGAGTACAGGACTGCAGCTAAGCCCCCGAGTGGGAGGTTTGCTCTCCACTCGGTAGGATTTTCTGAAACTTAGGCGAGTAGAGGACTGCAGCTAAGCCCCCGAGATGGAGGTTTGCTCTCCACTCGGTAGGATTTTCTGAAACTTAGGCGAGTACTGGACTGCAGCTAAGCCCCCGACTGAGAGGATTGCTCTCCACTCGGTAGGATTTTAAACACTTAGGCGAGTATAGGACTGCAGCTAAGCCCCTGAGTGGGAGGTTTGCTCTCCACTCGGTAGGATTTTCTGAAACTTAGGCGAGTACTGGACTGCAGCTAAGCCCCCGAGTGGGAGGTTTGCTCTCCACTCGGTTGGATTTTAAACACTTAGGCAAGTATAGGACTGCCGCTAAGCCCCCGAGTGGGAGGTTTGCTCTCTACTCGGTAGGATTTTCAACACTTTGTGGAGTATAGGACTGCAGCTAAGGCCCCGAGTGGGAGGTTTGCTCTCCACTCAGTAGGATTTTCTGAAACTTAGGCGAGTATGGACTGCAGCTAAGCCCCCGAGTGGGAGGTTTGCTCACCACTCGGTAGGATTTTAAACACTTAGGCGAGTACTGGACTGCGGCTAAGCCCCCGAGAGGGAGGTTTGCTCTCCATTTGGTAGGATTTTCTGAAACTTAGGCGAGTACAGGACTGCAGCTAAGCCCCCGAGAGGGAGGTTTGCTCTCCACTCGGTAGGATTTTCTGAAACTTATGCGAGTACAGGACTGCAGCTAAGCCCCCGAGTGGGAGGATCGCTCTCCAGTCGGTAGGATTTTCTGAAACTTAGGCGAGTAGTGGACTGCACCTAACCTCCCGAGTGGGAGGTTCGCTCTTCACTCGGTACGATTTTCTGAAACTTAGGCGAGTACAGGACTGCAGCTAAGTCCCCGAGTGGGAGGTTTGCTCTCCACTCGGTAGGATTTTCTGAAACTTAGGCGAGTACTAGACTGCAGCTAAGCCCCCGAGTGGGAGGTTTGCTCTCCACTCGGTAGGATTTTCTAAAACTTAGGCGAGTACTGGACTGCAGCTAAGCCCCCGAGTGGGAGGTTTGCTCACCACTCGGTAGGATTTTAAACACTTAGGCGAGTACAGGACTGCAGCTAAGCCCCCGAGTGAGAGGTTTGCTCTCCACTCGGTAGGATTTTAAACACTTAGGCGAGTACTGGACTGCGGCTAAGCCCCCGAGAGGGAGGTTTGCTCTCCATTTGGTAGGATTTTCTGAAACTTAGGCGAGTACAGGACTGCAGCTAAGCCCCCGAGTGGGAGGTTTTCTCTCCACTTGGTAGGATTTTCTGAAACTTAGGTGAGTACAGGACTGCAGCTAAGCCCCCGAGTGGGAGGTTTGCTCTCCACTCGGTAGGATTTTCTGAAACTTAGGCGACTACAGGACTGCAGCTAAGCCCCCGAGTGGGAGGTTTGCTCTCCACTCGGTAGGATTTTCTGAAACTTAGGCGAGTACTGGACTGCAGCTAAGCCCCCGAGTGGGAGGTTTGCTCTCCACTCGGTAGGATTTTAAACACTTAGGCAAGTACAGGACTGCAGCTAAGCCCCCGAGTGGGAGGTTTGCTCTCCACTCGGTAGGATTTAAAACACTTTGTGGAGTATAGGACTGCAGCTAAGCCCCCGAGTGGGAGGTTTGCTCTCCACTCGGTAGGATTTTCTAAAACTTAGGCGAGTATGGACTGCAGCTAAGCCCCCGAGTGGGAGGTTTGCTCACCACTCGGTAGGATTTTAAACACTTAGGCGAGTACAGGACTGCAGCTAAGCCCCCGAGTGAGAGGTTTGCTCTCCACTCGGTAGGATTTTAAACACTTAGGCGAGTACTGGACTGCGGCTAAGCCCCCGAGAGGGAGGTTTGCTCTCCATTTGGTAGGATTTTCTGAAACTTAGGCGAGTACAGGACTGCAGCTAAGCCCCCGAGTGGGAGGTTTGCTCTCCACTCGGTAGGATTTTCTGAAACTTAGGCGAGTACAGGACTGCAGCTAAGCCCCCGAGATGGAGGTTTGCTCTCCACTCGGTAGGATTTTCTGAAACTTAGGCGAGTACTGGACTGCAGCTAAGCCCCCGAGTGGGAGGTTTGCTCTCCACTCGGTAGGATTTTAAACACTTAGGCGAGTATAGGACTGCAGCTAAGCCCTCGAGTGGGAGGTTTGCTCTCCACTCGATAGGATTTTCTGAAACTTAGGCGAGTACTGGACTGCAGCTAAGCCCCCAAGTGGGAGGTTTGCTCTCCACTCGGTAGGATTTTAAACACTTAGGCGAGTACAGGACTGCAGCTAAGCCCCCGAGTGGGAGGTTTGCTCTCCACTCGGTAGGATTTTAAACACTTTATGGAGTATAGGACTGCAGCTAATCCCCCGAGTGGGAGGTTTTCTCTCCACTCGGTAGGATTTTCTGAAACTTAGGCGAGTATGGACTGTAGCTAAGCCCCCGAGTGGGAGGTTTGCTCTCCACTCGGTAGGATTTTATAAAACTTAGGCGAGTACAGGACTGCAGCTAAGCCCCCGAGTGGGAGGTTTGCTCTCCACTTGGTAGGATTTTCTGAAACTTAGGCGAGTATGGACTGCAGTTAAGCCCCCGAGTGGGAGGTTTGCTCTCCACTCGGTAGGATTTTATACACTTAGGCGAGTACAGGACTACAGCTAAGCCCCCGAGTGGGTGGTTTGCTCTCCACTCGGTAGGATTTTAGACACTTAGGCGAGTACTGGACTGCAGCTAAGCCCCCGAGTGGGAGGTTTGCTCTCCACTCGGTAGGATTTTCTGAAACTTAGGCGAGTACTGGACTGCAGCTAAGCCCCCGACTGGGAGGTTTGCTCTCCACTCGGTAGGATTTTAAACACTTAGGCGAGTATAGGACTGCAGCTAAGCCCCTGAGTGGGAGGTTTGCTCTCCACTCGGTAGGATTTTCTGAAACTTAGGCGAGTACTGGACTGCAGCTAAGCCCCCGAGTGGGAGGTTTGCTCTCCACTCGGTTGGATTTTAAACACTTAGGCAAGTATAGGACTGCAGCTAAGCCCCCGAGTGGGAGGTTTGCTCTCTACTCGGTAGGATTTTAAACACTTTATGGAGTATAGGACTGCAGCTAAGCCCCCGAGTGGGAGGTTTGCTCTCCACTCGGTAGGATTTTCTGAAACTTAGGCGAGTATGGACTGCAGCTAAGCCCCCGAGTGGGAGGTTTGCTCACCACTCGGTAGGATTTTAAACACTTAGGCGAGTACAGGACTGCAGCTAAGCCCCCGAGTGAGAGGTTTGCTCTCCACTCGGTAGGATTTTAAACACTTAGGCGAGTACTGGACTGCGGCTAAGCCCCCGAGAGGGAGGTTTGCTCTCCATTTGGTAGGATTTTCTGAAACTTAGGCGAGTACAGGACTGCAGCTAAGCCCCCGAGAGGGAGGTTTGCTCTCCACTCGGTAGGATTTTCTGAAACTTAGGCGAGTACAGGACTGCAGCTAAGCCCCCGAGTGGGAGGATTGCTCTCCACTCGGTAGGATTTTCTGAAACTTAGGCGAGTAGTGGACTGCACCTAACCTCCCGAGTGGGAGGTTCGCTCTTCACTCGGTACGATTTTCTGAAACTTAGGCGAGTACAGGACTGCAGCTAAGTCCCCGAGTGGGAGGTTTGCTCTCCACTCGGTAGGATTTTAAACACTTGGGCGAGTATAGGACTGCAGCTAAGCCCCTGAGTGGGAGGTTTGCTCTTCACTCGGTAGGATTTTAAACACTTAGGCAAGTACAGGACTGCAGCTAAGCCCCCGAGTGGGAGGTTTGCTCTCCACTCAGTAGGATTTTCTGAAACTTAGGCGAATACAGGACTGCAGCTAAGCCCCCGAGTGGGAGGTTTGCTCTCCACTCGGTAGGATTTTCTAAAACTTAGGCGAGTAATGGACTACAGCTAAGCCCCCGAGTGGGAGGTTTGCTCTCCACTCGGTAGGATTTTCTAAAACTTAGGCGAGTACTGGACTGCAGCTAAGCCCCCGAGTGGGAGGTTTGCTCTCCACTCGGTAGGATTTTAAACACTTGGGCGAGTATAGGACTGCAGCTAAGCCCCTGAGTGGGAGGTTTGCTCTTCACTCGGTAGGATTTTAAACACTTAGGCAAGTACAGGACTGCAGCTAAGCCCCCGAGTGGGAGGTTTGCTCTCCACTCAGTAGGATTTTCTGAAACTTAGGCGAATACAGGACTGCAGCTAAGCCCCCGAGTGGGAGGTTTGCTCTCCACTCGGTAGGATTTTCTAAAACTTAGGCGAGTAATGGACTACAGCTAAGCCCCCGAGTGGGAGGTTTGCTCTCCACTCGGTAGGATTTTAAACACTTAGGCAAGTACAGGACTCCAGCTAAGCCCCCGAGTGGGAGGTTTGCTCTCCACTCGGTAGGATTTAAAACACTTTGTGGAGTATAGGACTACAGCTAAGCCCCCGAGTGGGAGGTTTGCTCTCCACTCGGTAGGATTTTCTAAAACTTAGGTGAGTATGGACTGCAGCTAAGCCCCCGAGTGGGAGGTTTGCTCACCACTCGGTAGGATTTTAAACACTTAGGCGAGTACAGGACTGCAGCTAAGCCCCCGAGTGAGAGGTTTGCTCTCCACTCGGTAGGATTTTAAACACTTAGGCGAGTACTGGACTGCGGCTAAGCCCCCGAGAGGGAGGTTTGCTCTCCATTTGGTAGGATTTTCTGAAACTTAGGCGAGTACAGGACTGCAGCTAAGCCCCCGAGTGGGAGGTTTGCTCTCCACTCGGTAGGATTTTCTGAAACTTAGGCGAGTACAGGACTGCAGCTAAGCCCCCGAGTGGGAGGTTTCCTCTCCACTCGGTAGGATTTTCTGAAACTTAGGCGACTACAGGACTGCAGCTAAGCCCCCGAGTGGGAGGTTTGCTCTCCACTCGGTAGGATTTTCTGAAACTTAGGCGAGTACTGGACTGCAGCTAAGCCCCCGAGTGGGAGGTTTGCTCTCCACTCGGTAGGATTTTAAACACTTAGGCAAGTACAGGACTGCAGCTAAGCCCCCGAGTGGGAGGTTTGCTCTCCACTCGGTAGGATTTAAAACACTTTGTGGAGTATAGGACTTCAGCTAAGCCCCCGAGTGGGAGGTTTGCTCTCCACTCGGTAGGATTTTCTAAAACTTAGGCGAGTATGGACTGCAGCTAAGCCCCTGAGTGGGAGGTTTGCTCACCACTCGGTAGGATTTTAAACACTTAGGCGAGTACAGGACTGCAGCTAAGCCCCCGAGTGAGAGGTTTGCTCTCCACTCGGTAGGATTTTAAACACTTAGGCGAGTACTGGACTGCGGCTAAGCCCCCGAGAGGGAGGTTTGCTCTCCATTTGGTAGGATTTTCTGAAACTTAGGCGAGTACAGGACTGCAGCTAAGCCCCCGAGTGGGAGGTTTGCTCGCCACTCGGTAGGATTTTCTGAAACTTAGGCGAGTACAGGACTGCAGCTAAGCCCCCGAGTGGGAGGTTTGCTCTCCACTCGGTAGGATTTTCTGAAACTTAGGCGACTACAGGACTGCAGCTAAGCCCCCGAGTGGGAGGTTTGCTCTCCACTCGGTAGGATTTTCTGAAACTTAGGCGAGTACTGGACTGCAGCTAAGCCCCCGAGTGGGAGGTTTGCTCTCCACTCGGTAGGATTTTAAACACTTAGGCAAGTACAGGACTGCAGCTAAGCCCCCGAGTGGGAGGTTTTCTCTCCACTCGGTAGGATTTAAAACACTTTGTGGAGTATAGGACTTCAGCTAAGCCCCCGAGTGGGAGGTTTGCTCTCCACTCGGTAGGATTTTCTAAAACTTAGGCGAGTATGGACTGCAGCTAAGCTCCTGAGTGGGAGGTTTGCTCACCACTCGGTAGGATTTTAAACACTTAGGCGAGTACAGGACTGCAGCTAAGCCCCCGAGTGAGAGGTTTGCTCTCCACTCGGTAGGATTTTAAACACTTAGGCGAGTACTGGACTGCGGCTAAGCCCCCGAGAGGGAGGTTTGCTCTCCATTTGGTAGGATTTTCTGAAACTTAGGCGAGTACAGGACTGCAGCTAAGCCCCCGAGTGGGAGGTTTGCTCTCCACTCGGTAGGATTTTCTGAAACTTAGGCGAGTACAGGACTGCAGCTAAGCCCCCGAGTGGGAGGTTTGCTCTCCACTCGGTAGGATTTTCTGAAACTTAGGCGACTACAGGACTGCAGCTAAGCCCCCGAGTGGGAGGTTTGCTCTCCACTCGGTAGGATTTTCTGAAACTTAGGCGAGTACTGGACTGCAGCTAAGCCCCCGAGTGGGAGGTTTGCTCTCCACTCGGTAGGATTTTAAACACTTAGGCAAGTACAGGACTGCAGCTAAGCCCCCGAGTGGGAGGTTTTCTCTCCACTCGGTAGGATTTAAAACACTTTGTGGAGTATAGGACTTCAGCTAAGCCCCCGAGTGGGAGGTTTGCTCTCCACTCGGTAGGATTTTCTAAAACTTAGGCGAGTATGGACTGCAGCTAAGCCCCTGAGTGGGAGGTTTGCTCACCACTCGGTAGGATTTTAAACACTTAGGCGAGTACAGGACTGCAGCTAAGCCCCCGAGTGAGAGGTTTGCTCTCCACTCGGTAGGATTTTAAACACTTAGGCGAGTACTGGACTGCGGCTAAGCCCCCGAGAGGGAGGTTTGCTCTCCATTTGGTAGGATTTTCTGAAACTTAGGCGAGTACAGGACTGCAGCTAAGCCCCCGAGTGGGAGGTTTGCTCTCCACTCGGTAGGATTTTCTGAAACTTAGGCGAGTACAGGACTGCAGCTAAGCCCCCGAGTTGGAGGTTTGCTCTCCACTCGGTAGGATTTTCTGAAACTTAGGCGAGTACTGGACTGCAGCTAAGCCCCCGAGTGGGAGGTTTGCTCTCCACTCGGTAGGATTTTAAACACTTAGGCGAGTATAGGACTGCAGCTAAGCCCCCGAGTGGGAGGTTTGCTCTCCACTCGGTAGGATTTTCTGAAACTTAGGCGAGTATGGACTGCAGGTAAGCCCCCGAGTGGGAGGTTTGCTCACCACTCGGTAGGATTTTAAACACTTAGGCGAGTACAGGACTGCAGCTAAGCCCCCGAGTGAGAGGTTTGCTCTCCACTCGGTAGGATTTTAAACACTTAGGCGAGTACTGGACTGCGGCTAAGCCCCCAAGAGGGAGGTTTGCTCTCCATTTGGTAGGATTTTCTGAAACTTAGGGGAGTACAGGACTGCAGCTAAGCCCCCGAGTGGGAGGTTTGCTCTCCACTTGGTAGGATTTTCTGAAACTTAGGTGAGTACAGGACTGCAGCTAAGCCCCCGAGTGGGAGGTTTGCTCTCCACTCGGTAGGATTTTCTGAAACTTAGGCGAGTACTGGACTGCAGCTAAGCCCCCGAGTGGGAGGTTTGCTCTCCACTCGGTAGGATTTTAAACACTTAGGCAAGTACAGGACTGCAGCTAAGCCCCCGAGTGGGAGGTTTTCTCTCCACTCGGTAGGATTTAAAACACTTTGTGGAGTATAGGACTTCAGCTAAGCCCCCGAGTGGGAGGTTTGCTCTCCACTCGGTAGGATTTTCTAAAACTTTGGCGAGTATGGACTGCAGCTAAGCCCCTGAGTGGGAGGTTTGCTCACCACTCGGTAGGATTTTAAACACTTAGGCGAGTACAGGACTGCAGCTAAGCCCCCGAGTGAGAGGTTTGCTCTCCACTCGGTAGGATTTTAAACACTTAGGCGAGTACTGGACTGCGGCTAAGCCCCCGAGAGGGAGGTTTGCTCTCCATTTGGTAGGATTTTCTGAAACTTAGGCGAGTACAGGACTGCAGCTAAGCCCCCGAGTGGGAGGTTTGCTCTCCACTCCGTAGGATTTTCTGAAACTTAGGCGAGTACAGGACTGCAGCTAAGCCCCCGAGTTGGAGGTTTGCTCTCCACTCGGTAGGATTTTCTGAAACTTAGGCGAGTACTGGACTGCAGCTAAGCCCCCGAGTGGGAGGTTTGCTCTCCACTCGGTAGGATTTTAAACACTTAGGCGAGTATAGGACTGCAGCTAAGCCCCCGAGTGGGAGGTTTGCTCTCCACTCGGTAGGATTTTCTGAAACTTAGGCGAGTATGGACTGCAGGTAAGCCCCCGAGGGGGAGGTTTGCTCACCACTCGGTAGGATTTTAAACACTTAGGCGAGTACAGGACTGCAGCTAAGCCCCCGAGTGAGAGGTTTGCTCTCCACTCGGTAGGATTTTAAACACTTAGGCGAGTACTGGACTGCGGCTAAGCCCCCGAGAGGGAGGTTTGCTCTCCATTTGGTAGGATTTTCTGAAACTTAGGCGAGTACAGGACTGCAGCTAAGCCCCCGAGTGGGAGGTTTGCTCTCCACTCGGTAGGATTTTCTGAAACTTAGGCGAGTACAGGACTGCAGCTAAGCCCCCGAGTGGGAGGATTGCTCTCCACTCGGTAGGATTTTCTGAAACTTAGGCGAGTAGTGGACTGCACCTAACCTCCCGAGTGGGAGGTTCGCTCTTCACTCGGTACGATTTTCTGAAACTTAGGCGAGTACAGGACTGCAGCTAAGTCCCCGAGTGGGAGGTTTGCTCTCCACTCGGTAGGATTTTCTGAAACTTAGGCGAGTACTAGACTGCAGCTAAGCCCCCGAGTGGGAGGTTTGCTCTCCACTCGGTAGGATTTTCTAAAACTTAGGCGAGTACTGGACTGCAGCTAAGCCCCCGAGTGGGAGGTTTGCTCTCCACTCGGTAGGATTTTAAACACTTGGGCGAGTATAGGACTGCAGCTAAGCCCCTGAGTGGGAGGTTTGCTCTTCACTCGGTAGCATTTTAAACACTTAGGCAAGTACAGGACTGCAGCTAAGCCCCCGAGTGGGAGGTTTGCTCTCCACTCAGTAGGATTTTCTGAAACTTAGGCGAATACAGGACTGCAGCTAAGCCCCCGAGTGGGAGGTTTGCTCTCCACTCGGTAGGATTTTCTGAAACTTAGGCGAGTACTGGACTGCAGCTAAGCCCCCGAGTGGGAGGTTTGCTCTCCACTCGGTAGGATTTTAAACACTTAGGCCAGTACAGGACTGCAGCTAAGCCCCCGAGTGGGAGGTTTGCTCTCCACTCGGTAGGATTTAAAACACTTTGTGGAGTATAGGACTGCAACTAAGCCCCCGAGTGGGAGGTTTGCTCTCCACTCGGTAGGATTTTCTAAAACTTAGGCGAGTATGGACTGCAGCTAAGCCCCCGAGTGGGAGGTTTGCTCACCACTCGGTAGGATTTTAAACACTTAGGCGAGTACAGGACTGCAGCTAAGCCCCCGAGTGAGAGGTTTGCTCTCCACTCGGTAGGATTTTAAACACTTAGGCGAGTACTGGACTGCGGCTAAGCCCCCGAGAGGGAGGTTTGCTCTCCATTTGGTAGGATTTTCTGAAACTTAGGCGAGTACAGGACTGCAGCTAAGCCCCCGAGTGGGAGGTTTGCTCTCCACTCGGTAGGATTTTCTGAAACTTAGGCGAGTACAGGACTGCAGCTAAGCCACCGAGTGGGAGGTTTGCTCTCCACTCGGTAGGATTTTCTGAAACTTAGGCGACTACAGGACTGCAGCTAAGCCCCCGAGTGGGAGGTTTGCTCTCCACTCGGTAGGATTTTGAACACTTAGGCGAGTACAGGACTGCAGCTAAGCCCCCGAGTGAGAGGTTTGCTCTCCACTCGGTAGGATTTTAAACACTTAGGCGAGTACTGGACTGCGGCTAAGCCCCCGAGAGGGAGGTTTGCTCTCCATTTGGTAGGATTTTCTGAAACTTAGGCGAGTACAGGACTGCAGCTAAGCCCCCGAGTGGGAGGTTTGCTCTCCACTCGGTAGGATTTTCTGAAACTTAGGCGAGTACAGGACTGCAGCTAAGCCCCCGAGTGGGAGGATTGCTCTCCACTCGGTAGGATTTTCTGAAACTTAGGCGAGTAGTGGACTGCACCTAACCTCCCGAGTGGGAGGTTCGCTCTTCACTCGGTACGACTTTCTGAAACTTAGGCGAGTACAGGACTGCAGCTAAGTCCCCGAGTGGGAGGTTTGCTCTCCACTCGGTAGGATTTTAAACACTTAGGCGAGTACAGGACTGCAGCTAAGCCCCCGAGTGGGAGGTTTGCTCTCCACTCGGTAGGATTTTAAACACTTAGGCAAGTACAGGACTGCAGCTAAGCCCCCGAGTGGGAGGTTTGCTCTCCACTCGGTAGGATTTAAAACACTTTGTGGAGTATAGGACTTCAGCTAAGCCCCCGAGTGGGAGGTTTGCTCTCCACTCGGTAGGATTTTCTAAAACTTAGGCGAGTATGGACTGCAGCTAAGCCCCTGAGTGGGAGGTTTGCTCACCACTCGGTAGGATTTTAAACACTTAGGCGAGTACAGGACTGCAGCTAAGCCCCCGAGTGAGAGGTTTGCTCTCCACTCGGTAGGATTTTAAACACTTAGGCGAGTACTGGACTGCGGCTAAGCCCCCGAGAGGGAGGTTTGCTCTCCATTTGGTAGGATTTTCTGAAACTTAGGCGAGTACAGGACTGCAGCTAAGCCCCCGAGTGGGAGGTTTGCTCTCCACTCGGTAGGATTTTCTGAAACTTAGGCGAGTACAGGACTGCAGCTAAGCCCCCGAGTGGGAGGTTTGCTCTCCACTCGGTAGGATTTTCTGAAACTTAGGCGACTACAGGACTGCAGCTAAGCCCCCGAGTGGGAGGTTTGCTCTCCACTCGGTAGGATTTTCTGAAACTTAGGCGAGTACTGGACTGCAGCTAAGCCCCCGAGTGGGAGGTTTGCTCTCCACTCGGTAGGATTTTAAACACTTAGGCAAGTACAGGACTGCAGCTAAGCCCCCGAGTGGGAGGTTTTCTCTCCACTCGGTAGGATTTAAAACACTTTGTGGAGTATAGGACTTCAGCTAAGCCCCCGAGTGGGAGGTTTGCTCTCCACTCGGTAGGATTTTCTAAAACTTAGGCGAGTATGGACTGCAGCTAAGCCCCTGAGTGGGAGGTTTGCTCACCACTCGGTAGGATTTTAAACACTTAGGCGAGTACAGGACTGCAGCTAAGCCCCCGAGTGAGAGGTTTGCTCTCCACTCGGTAGGATTTTAAACACTTAGGCGAGTACTGGACTGCGGCTAAGCCCCCGAGAGGGAGGTTTGCTCTCCATTTGGTAGGATTTTCTGAAACTTAGGCGAGTACAGGACTGCAGCTAAGCCCCCGAGTGGGAGGTTTGCTCTCCACTCGGTAGGATTTTCTGAAACTTAGGCGAGTACAGGACTGCAGCTAAGCCCCCGAGTGGGAGGTTTGCTCTCCACTCGGTAGGATTTTCTGAAACTTAGGCGACTACAGGACTGCAGCTAAGCCCCCGAGTGGGAGGTTTGCTCTCCACTCGGTAGGATTTTCTGAAACTTAGGCGAGTACTGGACTGCAGCTAAGCCCCCGAGTGGGAGGTTTGCTCTCCACTCGGTAGGATTTTAAACACTTAGGCAAGTACAGGACTGCAGCTAAGCCCCCGAGTGGGAGGTTTTCTCTCCACTCGGTAGGATTTAAAACACTTTGTGGAGTATAGGACTTCAGCTAAGCCCCCGAGTGGGAGGTTTGCTCTCCACTCGGTAGGATTTTCTAAAACTTAGGCGAGTATGGACTGCAGCTAAGCCCCTGAGTGGGAGGTTTGCTAAACACTCGGTAGGATTTTAAACACTTAGGCGAGTACAGGACTGCAGCTAAGCCCCCGAGTGAGAGGTTTGCTCTCCACTCGGTAGGATTTTAAACACTTAGGCGAGTACTGGACTGCGGCTAAGCCCCCGAGAGGGAGGTTTGCTCTCCATTTGGTAGGATTTTCTGAAACTTAGGCGAGTACAGGACTGCAGCTAAGCCCCCGAGTGGGAGGTTTGCTCTCCACTCGGTAGGATTTTCTGAAACTTAGGCGAGTACAGGACTGCAGCTAAGCCCCCGAGTTGGAGGTTTGCTCTCCACTCGGTAGGATTTTCTGAAACTTAGGCGAGTACTGGACTGCAGCTAAGCCCCCGAGTGGGAGGTTTGCTCTCCACTCGGTAGGATTTTAAACACTTAGGCGAGTATAGGACTGCAGCTAAGCCCCCGAGTGGGAGGTTTGCTCTCCACTCGGTAGGATTTTCTGAAACTTAGGCGAGTATGGACTGCAGGTAAGCCCCCGAGTGGGAGGTTTGCTCACCACTCGGTAGGATTTTAAACACTTAGGCGAGTACAGGACTGCAGCTAAGCCCCCGAGTGAGAGGTTTGCTCTCCACTCGGTAGGATTTTAAACACTTAGGCGAGTACTGGACTGCGGCTAAGCCCCCGAGAGGGAGGTTTGCTCTCCATTTGGTAGGATTTTCTGAAACTTAGGCGAGTACAGGACTGCAGCTAAGCCCCCGAGTGGGAGGTTTGCTCTCCACTCGGTAGGATTTTCTGAAACTTAGGCGAGTACAGGACTGCAGCTAAGCCCCCGAGTGGGAGGATTGCTCTCCACTCGGTAGGATTTTCTGAAACTTAGGCGAGTAGTGGACTGCACCTAACCTCCCGAGTGGGAGGTTCGCTCTTCACTCGGTACGATTTTCTGAAACTTAGGCGAGTACAGGACTGCAGCTAAGTCCCCGAGTGGGAGGTTTGCTCTCCACTCGGTAGGATTTTCTGAAACTTAGGCGAGTACTAGACTGCAGCTAAGCCCCCGAGTGGGAGGTTTGCTCTCCACTCGGTAGGATTTTCTAAAACTTAGGCGAGTACTGGACTGCAGCTAAGCCCCCGAGTGGGAGGTTTGCTCTCCACTCGGTAGGATTTTAAACACTTGGGCGAGTATAGGACTGCAGCTAAGCCCCTGAGTGGGAGGTTTGCTCTTCACTCGGTAGCATTTTAAACACTTAGGCAAGTACAGGACTGCAGCTAAGCCCCCGAGTGGGAGGTTTGCTCTCCACTCAGTAGGATTTTCTGAAACTTAGGCGAATACAGGACTGCAGCTAAGCCCCCGAGTGGGAGGTTTGCTCTCCACTCGGTAGGATTTTCTGAAACTTAGGCGAGTACTGGACTGCAGCTAAGCCCCCGAGTGGGAGGTTTGCTCTCCACTCGGTAGGATTTTAAACACTTAGGCCAGTACAGGACTGCAGCTAAGCCCCCGAGTGGGAGGTTTGCTCTCCACTCGGTAGGATTTAAAACACTTTGTGGAGTATAGGACTGCAGCTAAGCCCCCGAGTGGGAGGTTTGCTCTCCACTCGGTAGGATTTTCTAAAACTTAGGCGAGTATGGACTGCAGCTAAGCCCCCGAGTGGGAGGTTTGCTCACCACTCGGTAGGATTTTAAACACTTAGGCGAGTACAGGACTGCAGCTAAGCCCCCGAGTGAGAGGTTTGCTCTCCACTCGGTAGGATTTTAAACACTTAGGCGAGTACTGGACTGCGGCTAAGCCCCCGAGAGGGAGGTTTGCTCTCCATTTGGTAGGATTTTCTGAAACTTAGGCGAGTACAGGACTGCAGCTAAGCCCCCGAGTGGGAGGTTTGCTCTCCACTCGGTAGGATTTTCTGAAACTTAGGCGAGTACAGGACTGCAGCTAAGCCACCGAGTGGGAGGTTTGCTCTCCACTCGGTAGGATTTTCTGAAACTTAGGCGACTACAGGACTGCAGCTAAGCCCCCGAGTGGGAGGTTTGCTCTCCACTCGGTAGGATTTTGAACACTTAGGCGAGTACAGGACTGCAGCTAAGCCCCCGAGTGAGAGGTTTGCTCTCCACTCGGTAGGATTTTAAACACTTAGGCGAGTACTGGACTGCGGCTAAGCCCCCGAGAGGGAGGTTTGCTCTCCATTTGGTAGGATTTTCTGAAACTTAGGCGAGTACAGGACTGCAGCTAAGCCCCCGAGTGGGAGGTTTGCTCTCCACTCGGTAGGATTTTCTGAAACTTAGGCGAGTACAGGACTGCAGCTAAGCCCCCGAGTGGGAGGATTGCTCTCCACTCGGTAGGATTTTCTGAAACTTAGGCGAGTAGTGGACTGCACCTAACCTCCCGAGTGGGAGGTTCGCTCTTCACTCGGTACGACTTTCTGAAACTTAGGCGAGTACAGGACTGCAGCTAAGTCCCCGAGTGGGAGGTTTGCTCTCCACTCGGTAGGATTTTCTGAAACTTAGGCGAGTACTAGACTGCAGCTAAGCCCCCGAGTGGGAGGTTTGCTCTCCACTCGGTAGGATTTTCTGAAACTTAGGCGAGTACTGGACTGCAGCTAAGCCCCCGAGTGGGAGGTTTGCTCTCCACTCGGTAGGATTTTCTAAAACTTAGGCGAGTACTGGACTGCAGCTAAGCCCCCGAGTGGGAGGTTTGCTCTCCACTCGGTAGGATTTTAAACACTTGGGCGAGTATAGGACTGCAGCTAAGCCCCTGAGTGGGAGGTTTGCTCTTCACTCGGTAGGATTTTAAACACTTAGGCAAGTACAGGACTGCAGCTAAGCCCCCGAGTGGGAGGTTTGCTCTCCACTCAGTAGGATTTTCTGAAACTTAGGCGAATACAGGACTGCAGCTAAGCCCCCGAGTGGGAGGTTTGCTCTCCACTCGGTAGGATTTTCTGAAACTTAGGCGAGTACTAGACTGCAGCTAAGCCCCCGAGTGGGAGGTTTGCTCTCCACTCGGTAGGATTTTAAACACTTAGGCAAGTACAGGACTGCAGCTAAGCCCCCGAGTGGGAGGTTTGCTCTCCACTCGGTAGGATTTAAAACACTTTGTGGAGTATAGGACTGCAGCTAAACCCCCGAGTGGGAGGTTTGCTCTCCACTCGGTAGGATTTTCTAAAACTTAGGCGAGTATGGACTACAGCTAAGCCCCCGAGTGGGAGGTTTGCTCACCACTCGGTAGGATTTTAAACACTTAGGCGAGTACAGGACTGCAGCTAAGCCCCCGAGTGAGAGGTTTGCTCTCCACTCGGTAGGATTTTAAACACTTAGGCGAGTACTGGACTGCGGCTAAGCCCCCGAGAGGGAGGTTTGCTCTCCATTTGGTAGGATTTTCTGAAACTTAGGCGAGTACAGGACTGCAGCTAAGCCCCCGAGTGGGAGGTTTGCTCTCCACTCGGTAGGATTTTCTGAAACTTAGGCGAGTACAGGACTGCAGCTAAGCCCCCGAGTGGGAGGTTTGCTCTCCACTCGGTAGGATTTTCTGAAACTTAGGCGACTACAGGACTGCAGCTAAGCCCCCCAGTGGGAGGTTTGCTCTCCACTCGGTAGGATTTTCTGAAACTTAGGCGAGTACTGGACTGCAGCTAAGCCCCCGTGTGGGAGGTTTGCTCTCCACTCGGTAGGATTTTAAACACTTAGGCAAGTACAGGACTGCAGCTAAGCCCCCGAGTGGGAGGTTTGCTCTCCACTCGGTAGGATTTAAAACACTTTGTGGAGTATAGGACTGCAGCTAAGCCCCCGAGTGGGAGGTTTGCTCTCCACTCGGTAGGATTTTCTAAAACTTAGGCGAGTATGGACTGCAGCTAAGCCCCCGAGTGAGAGGTTTGCTCACCACTCGGTAGGATTTTAAACACTTAGGCGAGTACAGGACTGCAGCTAAGCCCCCGAGTGAGAGGTTTGCTCTCCACTCGGTAGGATTTTAAACACTTAGGCGAGTACTGGACTGCGGCTAAGCCCCCGAGAGGGAGGTTTGCTCTCCATTTGGTAGGATTTTCTGAAACTTAGGCGAGTACAGGACTGCAGCTAAGCCCCCGAGTGGGAGGTTTGCTCTCCACTCGGTAGGATTTTCTGAAACTTAGGCGAGTACAGGACTGCAGCTAAGCCCCCGAGTTGGAGGTTTGCTCTCCACTCGGTAGGATTTTATGAAACTTAGGCGAGTACTGGACTGCAGCTAAGCCCCCGAGTGGGAGGTTTGCTCTCCACTCGGTAGGATTTTAAACACTTAGGTGAGTATAGGACTGCAGCTAAGCCCCCGAGTGGGAGGTTTGCTCTCCACTCGATAGGATTTTCTGAAACTTAGGCGAGTACTGGACTGCAGCTAAGCCCCCAAGTGGGAGGTTTGCTCTCCACTCGGTAGGATTTTAAACACTTAGGCGAGTACAGGACTGCAGCTAAGCCCCCGAGTGGGAGGTTTGCTCTCCACTCGGTAGGATTTTAAACACTTTGTGGAGTATTGGACTGCAGCTAATCCCCCGAGTGGGAGGTTTTCTCTCCACTCGGTAGGATTTTCTGAAACTTAGGCGAGTATGGACTGCAGCTAAGCCCCCGAGTGGGAGGTTTGCTCTCCACTCGGTAGGATTTTATAAAACTTAGGCGAGTACAGGACTGCAGCTAAGCCCCCGAGTGGGAGGTTTGCTCTCCACTTGGTAGGATTTTCTGAAACTTAGGCGAGTATGGACTGCAGTTAAGCCCCCGAGTGGGAGGTTTGCTCTCCACTCGGTAGGATTTTATACACTTAGGCGAGTACAGGACTACAGCTAAGCCCCCAAGTGGGTGGTTTGCTCTCCACTCGGTAGGATTTTAGACACTTAGGCGAGTACTGGACTACAGCTAAGCCCCCGAGTGGGAGGTTTGCTCTCCACTCGGTAGGATTTTCTGAAACTTAGGCGAGTACTGGACTGCAGCTAAGCCCCCGACTGGGAGGTTTGCTCTCCACTCGGTAGGATTTTAAACACTTAGGCGAGTATAGGACTGCAGCTAAGCCCCTGAGTGGGAGGTTTGCTCTCCACTCGGTAGGATTTTCTGAAACTTAGGCGAGTACTGGACTGCAGCTAAGCCCCCGAGTGGGAGGTTTGCTCTCCACTCGGTAGGATTTTAAACACTTTGTGGAGTATAGGACTGCAGCTAATCCCCCGAGTGGGAGGTTTTCTCTCCACTCGGTAGGATTTTCTGAAACTTAGGCGAGTATGGACTGCAGCTAAGCCCCCGAGTGGGAGGTTTGCTCTCCACTCGGTAGGATTTTATAAAACTTAGGCGAGTACAGGACTGCAGCTAAGCCCCCGAGTGGGAGGTTTGCTCTCCACTTGGTAGGATTTTCTGAAACTTAGGCGAGTATGGACTGCAGTTAAGCCCCCGAGTGGGAGGTTTGCTCTCCACTCGGTAGGATTTTATACACTTAGGCGAGTACAGGACTACAGCTAAGCCCCCGAGTGGGTGGTTTGCTCTCCACTCGGTAGGATTTTAGACACTTAGGCGAGTACTGGACTGCAGCTAAGCCCCCGAGTGGGAGGTTTGCTCTCCACTCGGTAGGATTTTCTGAAACTTAGGCGAGTACTGGACTGCAGCTAAGCCCCCGACTGGGAGGTTTGCTCTCCACTCGGTAGGATTTTAAACACTTAGGCGAGTATAGGACTGCAGCTAAGCCCCTGAGTGGGAGGTTTGCTCTCCACTCGGTAGGATTTTCTGAAACTTAGGCGAGTACTGGACTGCAGCTAAGCCCCCGAGTGGGAGGTTTGCTCTCCACTCGGTAGGATTTTAAACACTTAGGCAAGTATAGGACTGCAGCTAAGCCCCCGAGTGGGAGGTTTGCTCTCTACTCGGTAGGATTTTAAACACTTTGTGGAGTATAGGACTGCAGCTAAGATCCCGAGTGGGAGGTTTGCTCTCCACTCGGTAGGATTTTCTGAAACTTAGGCCAGTATGGACTGCAGCTATGCCCCCGAGTGGGAGGTTTGCTCACCACTCGGTAGGATTTTGAACACTTAGGCGAGTACAGGACTGCAGCTAAGCCCCCGAGTGAGAGGTTTGCTCTCCACTCGGTAGGATTTTAAACACTTAGGCGAGTACTGGACTGCGGCTAAGCCCCCGAGAGGGAGGTTTGCTCTCCATTTGGTAGGATTTTCTGAAACTTAGGCGAGTACAGGACTGCAGCTAAGCCCCCGAGTGGGAGGTTTGCTCTCCACTCGGTAGGATTTTCTGAAACTTAGGCGAGTACAGGACTGCAGCTAAGCCCCCGAGTGGGAGGATTGCTCTCCACTCGGTAGGATTTTCTGAAACTTAGGCGAGTAGTGGACTGCACCTAACCTCCCGAGTGGGAGGTTAGCTCTTCACTCGGTAGGATTTTCTGAAACTTAGGCGAGTACAGGACTGCAGCTAAGTCCCCGAGTGGGAGGTTTGCTCTCCACTCGGTAGGATTTTCTGAAACTTAGGCGAGTACTAGACTGCAGCTAAGCCCCTGAGTGGGAGGTTTGCTCTCCACTCGGTAGGATTTTCTAAAACTTAGGCGAGTACTGGACTGCAGCTAAGCCCCCGAGTGGGAGGTTTGCTCTCCACTCGGTAGGATTTTAAACACTTGGGCGAGTATAGGACTGCAGCTAAGCCCCTGAGTGGGAGGTTTGCTCTTCACTCGGTAGGATTTTAAACACTTAGGCAAGTACAGGACTGCAGCTAAGCCCCCGAGTGGGAGGTTTGCTCTCCACTCGGTAGGATTTTCTGAAACTTAGGCGAATACAGGACTGCAGCTAAGCCCCCGAGTGGGAGGTTTGCTCTCCACTCGGTAGGATTTTCTGAAACTTAGGCGAGTACTGGACTGCAGCTAAGCCCCCGAGTGGGAGGTTTGCTCTCCACTCGGTAGGATTTTAAACACTTAGGCAAGTACAGGACTGCAGCTAAGCCCCCGAGTGGGAGGTTTGCTCTCCACTCGGTAGGATTTAAAACACTTTGTGGAGTATAGGACTGCAGCTAAGCCCCCGAGTGGGAGGTTTGCTCTCCACTCGGTAGGATTTTCTAAAACTTAGGCGAGTATGGACTGCAGCTAAGCCCCCGAGTGAGAGGTTTGCTCACCACTCGGTAGGATTTTAAACACTTAGGCGAGTACAGGACTGCAGCTAAGCCCCCGAGTGAGAGGTTTGCTCTCCACTCGGTAGGATTTTAAACACTTAGGCGAGTACTGGACTGCGGCTAAGCCCCCGAGAGGGAGGTTTGCTCTCCATTTGGTAGGATTTTCTGAAACTTAGGCGAGTACAGGACTGCAGCTAAGCCCCCGAGTGGGAGGTTTGCTCTCCACTCGGTAGGATTTTCTGAAACTTAGGCGAGTACAGGACTGCAGCTAAGCCCCCGAGTTGGAGGTTTGCTCTCCACTCGGTAGGATTTTATGAAACTTAGGCGAGTACTGGACTGCAGCTAAGCCCCCGAGTGGGAGGTTTGCTCTCCACTCGGTAGGATTTTAAACACTTAGGTGAGTATAGGACTGCAGCTAAGCCCCCGAGTGGGAGGTTTGCTCTCCACTCGATAGGATTTTCTGAAACTTAGGCGAGTACTGGACTGCAGCTAAGCCCCCAAGTGGGAGGTTTGCTCTCCACTCCGTAGGATTTTAAACACTTAGGCGAGTACAGGACTGCAGCTAAGCCCCCGAGTGGGAGGTTTGCTCTCCACTCGGTAGGATTTTAAACACTTTGTGGAGTATTGGACTGCAGCTAATCCCCCGAGTGGGAGGTTTTCTCTCCACTCGGTAGGATTTTCTGAAACTTAGGCGAGTATGGACTGCAGCTAAGCCCCCGAGTGGGAGGTTTGCTCTCCACTCGGTAGGATTTTATAAAACTTAGGCGAGTACAGGACTGCAGCTAAGCCCCCGAGTGGGAGGTTTGCTCTCCACTTGGTAGGATTTTCTGAAACTTAGGCGAGTATGGACTGCAGTTAAGCCCCCGAGTGGGAGGTTTGCTCTCCACTCGGTAGGATTTTATACACTTAGGCGAGTACAGGACTACAGCTAAGCCCCCAAGTGGGTGGTTTGCTCTCCACTCGGTAGGATTTTAGACACTTAGGCGAGTACTGGACTACAGCTAAGCCCCCGAGTGGGAGGTTTGCTCTACACTCGGTAGGATTTTCTGAAACTTAGGCGAGTACTGGACTGCAGCTAAGCCCCCGACTGGGAGGTTTGCTCTCCACTCGGTAGGATTTTAAACACTTAGGCGAGTATAGGACTGCAGCTAAGCCCCTGAGTGGGAGGTTTGCTCTCCACTCGGTAGGATTTTCTGAAACTTAGGCGAGTACTGGACTGCAGCTAAGCCCCCGAGTGGGAGGTTTGCTCTCCACTCGGTAGGATTTTAAACACTTTGTGGAGTATAGGACTGCAGCTAATCCCCCGAGTGGGAGGTTTTCTCTCCACTCGGTAGGATTTTCTGAAACTTAGGCGAGTATGGACTGCAGCTAAGCCCCCGAGTGGGAGGTTTGCTCTCCACTCGGTAGGATTTTATAAAACTTAGGCGAGTACAGGACTGCAGCTAAGCCCCCGAGTGGGAGGTTTGCTCTCCACTTGGTAGGATTTTCTGAAACTTAGGCGAGTATGGACTGCAGTTAAGCCCCCGAGTGGGAGGTTTGCTCTCCACTCGGTAGGATTTTATACACTTAGGCGAGTACAGGACTACAGCTAAGCCCCCGAGTGGGTGGTTTGCTCTCCACTCGGTAGGATTTTAGACACTTAGGCGAGTACTGGACTGCAGCTAAGCCCCCGAGTGGGAGGTTTGCTCTCCACTCGGTAGGATTTTCTGAAACTTAGGCGAGTACTGGACTGCAGCTAAGCCCCCGACTGGGAGGTTTGCTCTCCACTCGGTAGGATTTTAAACACTTAGGCGAGTATAGGACTGCAGCTAAGCCCCTGAGTGGGAGGTTTGCTCTCCACTCGGTAGGATTTTCTGAAACTTAGGCGAGTACTGGACTGCAGCTAAGCCCCCGAGTGGGAGGTTTGCTCTCCACTCGGTAGGATTTTAAACACTTAGGCAAGTATAGGACTGCAGCTAAGCCCCCGAGTGGGAGGTTTGCTCTCTACTCGGTAGGATTTTAAACACTTTGTGGAGTATAGGACTGCAGCTAAGATCCCGAGTGGGAGGTTTGCTCTCCACTCGGTAGGATTTTCTGAAACTTAGGCCAGTATGGACTGCAGCTATGCCCCCGAGTGGGAGGTTTGCTCACCACTCGGTAGGATTTTGAACACTTAGGCGAGTACAGGACTGCAGCTAAGCCCCCGAGTGAGAGGTTTGCTCTCCACTCGGTAGGATTTTAAACACTTAGGCGAGTACTGGACTGCGGCTAAGCCCCCGAGAGGGAGGTTTGCTCTCCATTTGGTAGGATTTTCTGAAACTTAGGCGAGTACAGGACTGCAGCTAAGCCCCCGAGTGGGAGGTTTGCTCTCCACTCGGTAGGATTTTCTGAAACTTAGGCGAGTACAGGACTGCAGCTAAGCCCCCGAGTGGGAGGATTGCTCTCCACTCGGTAGGATTTTCTGAAACTTAGGCGAGTAGTGGACTGCACCTAACCTCCCGAGTGGGAGGTTAGCTCTTCACTCGGTAGGATTTTCTGAAACTTAGGCGAGTACAGGACTGCAGCTAAGTCCCCGAGTGGGAGGTTTGCTCTCCACTCGGTAGGATTTTCTGAAACTTAGGCGAGTACTAGACTGCAGCTAAGCCCCTGAGTGGGAGGTTTGCTCTCCACTCGGTAGGATTTTCTAAAACTTAGGCGAGTACTGGACTGCAGCTAAGCCCCCGAGTGGGAGGTTTGCTCTCCACTCGGTAGGATTTTAAACACTTGGGCGAGTATAGGACTGCAGCTAAGCCCCTGAGTGGGAGGTTTGCTCTTCACTCGGTAGGATTTTAAACACTTAGGCAAGTACAGGACTGCAGCTAAGCCCCCGAGTGGGAGGTTTGCTCTCCACTCGGTAGGATTTTCTGAAACTTAGGCGAATACAGGACTGCAGCTAAGCCCCCGAGTGGGAGGTTTGCTCTCCACTCGGTAGGATTTTCTGAAACTTAGGCGAGTACTGGACTGCAGCTAAGCCCCCGAGTGGGAGGTTTGCTCTCCACTCGGTAGGATTTTAAACACTTAGGCAAGTACAGGACTGCAGCTAAGCCCCCGAGTGGGAGGTTTGCTCTCCACTCGGTAGGATTTAAAACACTTTGTGGAGTATAGGACTGCAGCTAAGCCCCCGAGTGGGAGGTTTGCTCTCCACTCGGTAGGATTTTCTAAAACTTAGGCGAGTATGGACTGCAGCTAAGCCCCCGAGTAGGAGGTTTTCTCACCACTCGGTAGGATTTTAAACACTTAGGCGAGTACAGGACTGCAGCTAAGCCCCCGAGTGAGAGGTTTGCTCTCCACTCGGTAGGATTTTAAACACTTAGGCGAGTACTGGACTGCGGCTAAGCCCCCGAGAGGGAGGTTTGCTCTCCATTTGGTAGGATTTTCTGAAACTTAGGCGAGTACAGGACTGCAGCTAAGCCCCCGAGTGGGAGGTTTGCTATCCACTCGGTAGGATTTTCTGAAACTTAGGCGAGTACAGGACTGCAGCTAAGCCCCCGAGTGGGAGGTTTGCTCTCCACTCGGTAGGATTTTCTGAAACTTAGGCGAATACAGGACTGCAGCTAAGCCCCCGAGTGGGAGGTTTGCTCTCCACTCGGTAGGATTTTCTGAAACTTAGGCGAGTACTGGACTGCAGCTAAGCCCCCGAGTGGGAGGTTTGCTCTCCACTCGGTAGGATTTTAAACACTTAGGCAAGTACAGGACTGCAGCTAAGCCCCCGAGTGGGAGGTTTGCTCTCCACTCGGTAGGATTTAAAACACTTTGTGGAGTATAGGACTGCAGCTAAGCCCCCGAGTGGGAGGTTTGCTCTCCATTTGGTAGGATTTTCTGAAACTTAGGCGAGTACAGGACTGCAGCTAAGCCCCCGAGTGGGAGGTTTGCTATCCACTCGGTAGGATTTTCTGAAACTTAGGCGAGTACAGGACTGCAGCTAAGCCCCCGAGTGGGAGGTTTGCTCTCCACTCGGTAGGATTTTCTGAAACTTAGGCGACTACAGGACTGCAGCTAAGCCCCCGAGTGGGAGGTTTGCTCTCCACTCGGTAGGATTTTCTGAAACTTAGGCGAGTACTGGACTGCAGCTAAGCCCCCGAGTGGGAGGTTTGCTCTCCACTCGGTAGGATTTTAAACACTTAGGCAAGTACAGGACTGCAGCTAAGCCCCCGAGTGGGAGGTTTGCTCTCCACTCGGTAGGATTTAAAACACTTTGTGGAGTATAGGACTGCAGCTAAGCCCCCGAGTGGGAGGTTTGCTCTCCACTCGGTAGGATTTTCTAAAACTTAGGCGAGTATGGACTGCAGCTAAGCCCCCGAGTGGGAGGTTTGCTCACCACTCGGTAGGATTTTAAACACTTGGGCGAGTATAGGACTGCAGCTAAGCCCCTGAGTGGGAGGTTTGCTCTTCACTCGGTAGGATTTTAAACACTTAGGCAAGTACAGGACTGCAGCTAAGCCCCCGAGTGGGAGGTTTGCTCTCCACTCGGTAGGATTTTCTGAAACTTAGGCGAATACAGGACTGCAGCTAAGCCCCCGAGTGGGAGGTTTGCTCTCCACTCGGTAGGATTTTCTGAAACTTAGGCGAGTACTGGACTGCAGCTAAGCCCCCGAGTGGGAGGTTTGCTCTCCACTCTGTAGGATTTTAAACACTTAGGCAAGTACAGGACTGCAGCTAAGCCCCCGAGTGGGAGGTTTGCTCTCCACTCGGTAGGATTTAAAACACTTTGTGGAGTATAGGACTGCAGCTAAGCCCCCGAGTGGGAGGTTTGCTCTCCACTCGCTAGGATTTTCTAAAACTTAGGCGAGTATGGACTGCAGCTAAGCCCCCGAGTGGGAGGTTTGCTCACCACTCGGTAGGATTTTAAACACTTAGGCGAGTACAGGACTGCAGCTAAGCCCCCGAGTGAGAGGTTTGCTCTCCACTCGGTAGGATTTTAAACACTTAGGCGAGTACTGGACTGCGGCTAAGCCCCCGAGAGGGAGGTTTGCTCTCCATTTGGTAGGATTTTCTGAAACTTAGGCGAGTACAGGAATGCAGCTAAGCCCCCGAGTGGGAGGTTTGCTATCCACTCGGTAGGATTTTCTGAAACTTAGGCGAGTACAGGACTGCAGCTAAGCCCCCGAGTGGGAGGTTTGCTCTCCACTCGGTAGGATTTTCTGAAACTTAGGCGACTACAGGACTGCAGCTAAGCCCCCGAGTGGGAGGTTTGCTCTCCACTCGGTAGGATTTTCTGAAACTTAGGCGAGTACTGGACTGCAGCTAAGCCCCCGAGTGGGAGGTTTGCTCTCCACTCGGTAGGATTTTAAACACTTAGGCAAGTACAGGACTGCAGCTAAGCCCCCGAGTGGGAGGTTTGCTCTCCACTCGGTAGGATTTAAAACACTTTGTGGAGTATAGGACTGCAGCTAAGCCCCCGAGTGGGAGGTTTGCTCTCCACTCGGTAGGATTTTCTAAAACTTAGGCGAGTATGGACTGCAGCTAAGCCCCCGAGTGGGAGGTTTGCTCACCACTCGGTAGGATTTTAAACACTTAGGCGAGTACAGGACTGCAGCTAAGCCCTCGAGTGAGAGGTTTGCTCTCCACTCGGTAGGATTTTAAACACTTAGGCGAGTACTGGACTGCGGCTAAGCCCCCGAGAGGGAGGTTTGCTCTCCATTTGGTAGGATTTTCTGAAACTTAGGCGAGTACAGGACTGCAGCTAAGCCCCCGAGTGGGAGGTTTGCTCTCCACTCGGTAGGATTTTCTGAAACTTAGGCGAGTACAGGACTGCAGCTAAGCCCCCGAGTTGGAGGTTTGCTCTCCACTCGGTAGGATTTTCCGAAACTTAGGCGAGTACTGGACTGCAGCTAAGCCCCCGAGTGGGAGGTTTGCTCTCCACTCGGTAGGATTTTAAACACTTAGGCGAGTATAGGACTGCAGCTAAGCCCCCGAGTGGGAGGTTTGCTCTCCACTCGATAGGATTTTCTGAAACTTAGGCGAGTACTGGACTGCAGCTAAGCCCCCAAGTGGGAGGTTTGCTCTCCACTCGGTAGGATTTTAAACACTTAGGCGAGTACAGGACTGCAGCTAAGCCCCCGAGTGGGAGGTTTGCTCTCCACTCGGTAGGATTTTAAACACTTTGTGGAGTATAGGACTGCAGCTAATCCCCCGAGTGGGAGGTTTTCTCTCCACTCGGTAGGATTTTCTGAAACTTAGGCGAGTATGGACTGCAGCTAAGCCCCCGAGTGGGAGGTTTGCTCTCCACTCGGTAGGATTTTATAAAACTTAGGCGAGTACAGGACTGCAGCTAAGCCCCCGAGTGGGAGGTTTGCTCTCCACTTGGTAGGATTTTCTGAAACTTAGGCGAGTATGGACTGCAGTTAAGCCCCCGAGTGGGAGGTTTGCTCTCCACTCGGTAGGATTTTATACACTTAGGCGAGTACAGGACTACAGCTAAGCCCCCGAGTGGGTGGTTTGCTCTCCACTCGGTAGGATTTTAGACACTTAGGCGAGTACTGGACTGCAGCTAAGCCCCCGAGTGGGAGGTTTGCTCTCCACTCGGTAGGATTTTCTGAAACTTAGGCGAGTACTGGACTGCAGCTAAGCCCCCGACTGGGAGGTTTGCTCTCCACTCGGTAGGATTTTAAACACTTAGGCGAGTATAGGGCTGCAGCTAAGCCCATGAGTGGGAGGTTTGCTCTCCACTCGGTAGGATTTTCTGAAACTTAGGCGAGTACTGGACTGCAGCTAAGCCCCGAGTGGGAGGTTTGCTCTCCACTCGGTAGGATTTTAAACACTTAGGCGAGTATAGGACTGCAGCTAAGCCCCTGAGTGGGAGGTTTGCTCTCCATTTGGTAGGATTTTCTGAAACTTAGGCGAGTACAGGACTGCAGCTAAGCCCCCGAGTGGGAGGTTTGCTCTCCACTCGGTAGGATTTTCTGAAACTTAGGCGACTACAGGACTGCAGCTAAGCCCCCGAGTGGGAGGTTTGCTCTCCACTCGGTAGGATTTTCTGAAACTTAGGCGACTACAGGACTGCGGCTAAGCCCCCGAGTGGGAGGTTTGCTCTCCACTCGGTAGGATTTTCTGAAACTTAGGCGAGTACTGGACTGCAGCTAAGCCCCCGAGTGGGAGGTTTGCTCTCCACTCGGTAGGATTTTAAACACTTAGGCAAGTACAGGACTGCAGCTAAGCCCCCGAGTGGGAGGTTTGCTCTCCACTCGGTAGGATTTAAAACACTTTGTGGAGTATAGGACTGCAGCTAAGCCCCCGAGTGGGAGGTTTGCTCTCCACTCGGTAGGATTTTCTAAAACTTAGGCGAGTATGGACTGCAGCTAAGCCCCCGAGTGGGAGGTTTGCTCACCACTCGGTAGGATTTTAAACACTTAGGCGAGTACAGGACTGCGGCTAAGCCCTCGAGAGGGAGGTTTGCTCTCCATTTGGTAGGATTTTCTGAAACTTAGGCGAGTACAGGACTGCAGCTAAGCCCCCGAGTGGAAGGTTTGCTCTCCACTCGGTAGGATTTTCTGAAACTTAGGCGAGTACAGTACTGCAGCTAAGCCCCCGAGTTGGAGGTTTGCTCTCCACTCGGTAGGATTTTCTGAAACTTAGGCGAGTACTGGACTGCAGCTAAGCCCCCGAGTGGGAGGTTTGCTCTCCACTCGGTAGGATTTTAAACACTTAGGCGAGTATAGGACTGCAGCTAAGCCCCCGAGTGGGAGGTTTGCTCTCCACTCGATAGGATTTTCTGAAACTTAGGCGAGTACTGGACTGCAGCTAAGCCCCCAAGTGGGAGGTTCGCTCTCCACTCGGTAGGATTTTAAACACTTAGGCGAGTACAGGACTGCAGCTAAGCCCCCGAGTGGGAGGTTTGCTCTCCACTCGGTAGGATTTTAAACACTTTGTGGAGTATAGGACTGCAGCTAATCCCCCGAGTGGGAGGTTTTCTCTCCACTCGGTAGGATTTTCTGAAACTTAGGCGAGTATGGACTGCAGCTAAGCCCCCGAGTGGGAGGTTTGCTCTCCACTCGGTAGGATTTTCTGAAACTTAGGCGAGTACTGGACTGCAGCTAAGCCCCCAAGTGGTAGGTTTGCTCTCCACTCGGTAGGATTTTAAACACTTAGGCGAGTACAGGACTGCAGCTAAGCCCCCGAGTGGGAGGTTTGCTCTCCACTCGGTAGGATTTTAAACACTTTGTGGAGTATAGGACTGCAGCTAATCCCCCGAGTGGGAGGTTTTCTCTCCACTCGGTAGGATTTTCTGAAACTTAGGCGAGTATGGACTGCAGCTAAGCCCCCGAGTGGGAGGTTTGCTCTCCACTAGGTAGGATTTTATAAAACTTAGGCGAGTACAGGACTGCAGCTAAGCCCCCGAGTGGGAGGTTTGCTCTCCACTTGGTAGGATTTTCTGAAACTTAGGCGAGTATGGACTGCAGTTAAGCCCCCGAGTGGGAGGTTTGCTCTCCACTCGGTAGGATTTTATACACTTAGGCGAGTACAGGACTACAGCTAAGCCCCCGAGTGGGTGGTTTGCTCTCCACTCGGTAGGATTTTAGACACTTAGGCGAGTACTGGACTGCAGCTAAGCCCCCGTGTGGGAGGTTTGCTCTCCACTCGGTAGGATTTTCTGAAACTTAGGCGAGTACTGGACTGCAGCTAAGCCCCCGACTGGGAGGTTTGCTCTCCACTCGGTAGGATTTTAAACACTTAGGCGAGTATAGGACTGCAGCTAAGCCCCTGAGTGGGAGGTTTGCTCTCCACTCGGTAGGATTTTCTGAAACTTAGGCGAGTATTGGACTGCAGCTAAACCCCCGAGTGGGAGGTTTGCTCTCCACTCGGTAGGATTTTAAACACTTAGGCGAGTACAGGACTGCAGCTAAGCCCCCGAGTGGGAGGTTTGCTCTCCACTCGGTAGGATTTTAAACACTTTGTGGAGTATAGGACTGCAGCTAATCCCCCGAGTGGGAGGTTTTCTCTCCACTCGGTAGGATTTTCTGAAACTTAGGCGACTATGGACTGCAGCTAAGCCCCCGAGTGGGAGGTTTGCTCTCCACTCGGTAGGATTTTATAAAACTTAGGCGAGTACAGGACTGCAGCTAAGCCCCCGAGTGGGAGGTTTGCTCTCCACTTGGTAGTATTTTCTGAAACTTAGGCAAGTATGGACTGCAGTTAAGCCCCCGAGTGGGAGGTTTGCTCTCCACTCGGTAGGATTTTATACACTTAGGCGAGTACAGGACTACAGCTAAGCCCCCGAGTGGGTGGTTTGCTCTCCACTCGGTAGGATTTTAGACACTTAGGCGAGTACTGGACTGCAGCTAAGCCCCCGAGTGGGAGGTTTGCTCTCCACTCGGTAGGATTTTCTGAAACTTAGGCGAGTACTGGACTGCAGCTAAGCCCCCGACTGGTAGGTTTGCTCTCCACTCGGTAGGATTTTAAACACTTAGGCGAGTATAGGACTGCAGCTAAGCCCCTGAGTGGGAGGTTTGCTCTCCACTCGGTAGGATTTTCTGAAACTTAGGCGAGTACTGGACTGCAGCTAAGCCCCCGAGTGGGAGGTTTGCTCTCCACTCGGTAGGATTTTAAACACTTAGGCAAGTATAGGACTGCAGCTAAGCCCCTGAGTGGGAGGTTTGCTCTCTACTCGGTAGGATTTTAAACAGTTTGTGGAGTATAGGAGTGCAGCTAAGCCCCCGAGTGGGAGGTTTGCTCTCCACTCGGTAGGATTTTCTGAAACTTAGGCGAGTATGGACTGCAGCTAAGCCCCCGAGTGGGAGGTTTGCTCACCACTCGGTAGGATTTTAAACACTTAGGCGAGTACAGGACTGCAGCTAAGCCCCCGAGTGAGAGGTTTCCTCTCCACTCGGTAGGAATTTAAACACTTAGGCGAGTACTGGACTGCGGCTAAGCCCCCGAGCGGGAGGTTTGCTCTCCATTTGGTAGGATTTTCTGAAACTTAGGCGAGTACAGGACTGCAGCTAAGCCCCAAAGTGGGAGGTTTGCTCTCCACTCGGTAGGATTTTCTGAAACTTAGGCGAGTACACGACTGCAGCTAAGCCCCCGAGTTGGAGGTTTTCTCTCCACTCGGTAGGATTTTTTGAAACTTAGGCGAGTACTGGACTGCAGCTAAGCCCCCGAGTGGGAGGTTTGCTCTCCACTCGGTAGGATTTTAAACACTTAGGCGAGTATAGGACTGCAGCTAAGCCCCCGAGTGGGAGGTTTGCTCTCCACTCGATAGGATTTTCTGAAACTTAGGCGAGTACTAGACTGCAGCTAAGCCCCCAAGTGGGAGGTTTGCTCTCCACTCGGTAGGATTTTAAACACTTAGGTGAGTACAGGACTGCAGCTAAGCCCCCGAGTGGGAGGTTTCTTCTCCACTCGGTAGGATTTTAAACACTTTGTGGAGTATAGGACTGCAGCTAAGCCCTCGAGTGGGAGGTTTGCTCTACACTCGGTAGGATTTTCTGAAACTTAGGCGAGTATGGACTGCAGCTAAGCCCCCGAGTGGGAGGTTTGCTCTCCACTCGGTAGGATTTTCTGAAACTTAGGCGAGTACAGGACTGCAGCTAAGCCCCCAAGTGGGAGGATTGCTCTCCACTCGTTAGGATTTTCTGAAACTTAGGCGAGTATAGGACTGCAGCTATGCCCCCGAGTGGGAGGTTTGCTCTCCACTCGGTAGGATTTTCTGAAACTTAGGCGAGTACTAGACTGCAGCTAAGCCCCCGAGTGGGAGGTTTGCTATGCACTCGGTTGGATTTTCTGAAACTTAGGCGATTACTGGTCTGCAGCTAAGCCCCCAAGTGGGAGGTTTGCTCTCCACTCGGTTGGATTTTAAACACTTAGGCGAGTATAGGACTGCAGCTAAGCCCCCGAGTGGGAGGTTTGCTCTCCACTCGATAGGATTTTCTGAAACTTAGGCGAGTACTGGACTGCAGCTAAGCCCCCGAGTGGGAGGTTTGATCTCCACTCGGTAGGATTTTAAACACTTATGCGAGTACAGGACTGCAGCTAAGCCCCCGAGTGGGAGGTTTGCTCTCCACTCGGTAGGATTTTAAACACTTGGGCGAGTATAGGACTGCAGCTAAGCCCCCGAGTGGGAGGTTTGCTCTCCACTCGATAGGATTTTCTGAAACTTAGGCGAGTACTAGACTGCAGCTAAGCCCCCAAGTGGGAGGTTTGCTCTCCACTCGGTAGGATTTTAAACACTTAGGCGAGTACAGGAGTGCAGCTAAGCCCCCGAGTGGGAGGTTTTCTCTCCACTCGGTAGGATTTTAAACACTTTGTGGAGTATAGGACTGCAGCTAAGCCCTCGAGTGGGAGGTTTGCTCTACACTCGGTAGGATTTTCTGAAACTTAGGCGAGTATGGACTGCAGCTAAGCCCCCGAGTGGGTGGTTTGCTCTCCACTCGGTAGGATTTTCTGAAACTTAGGCGAGTACAGGACTGCAGCAAAGCCCCCGAGTGGGAGGATTGCTCTCCACTCGGTAGGATTTTCTGAAACTTAGGCGAGTACAGGACTGCAGCTATGCCCCCGAGTGGGAGGTTTGCTCTCCACTCGGTAGGATTTTCTGAAACTTAGGCGAGTACTAGACTGTGGCTAAGCCCCCGAGTGGGAGGTTTGCTCTGCACTCGGTAGGATTTTCTGAAACTTAGGCGAGTATGGACTGCAGCTAAGCCCCGAGTGGGAGGTTTGCTCTCCACTCGGTACGATTTTATACACTTAGGCGAGTACAGGACTACAGCTAAGCCCCCGAGTGGGAGGTTTGCTCTCCACTTGGTAGGATTTTAGACACTTAAGCGAGTACTGGACTGCAGCTAAGCCCTCGAGTGGGAGGTTTGCTCTACACTCGGTAGGATTTTCTGAAACTTAGGCGAGTATGGACTGCAGCTAAGCCCCCGAGTGGGAGGTTTGCTCTCCACTCGGTAGGATTTTCTGAAACTTAGGCGAGTACAGGACTGCAGCTAAGCCCCCAAGTGGGAGGATTGCTCTCCACTCGGTAGGATTTTCTGAAACTTAGGCGAGTACTCGACTGCAGCTAAGCCCCCGAGTGGGAGGTTTGCTCTCCACTCGGTAGGATTTTAAACACTTAGGCAAGTATAGGACTGCAGCTAAGCCCCCGAGTGGGAGGTTTGCTCTCCACTCGGTAGGATTTTAAACACTTTGTGGAGTATAGGACTGCAGCTAAGCCCCCGAGTGGGAGGTTTGCTCTCCACTCGGTAGGATTTTCTGAAACTTAGTCGATTATGGACTGCAGCTAAGCCCCCGAGTGGGAGGTTTGCTCACCACTCGGTAGGATTTTAAACACTTAGGTGAGTACAGGACTGCAGCTAAGCCCCCGAGTGAGAGGTTTTCTCTCCACTCGGTAGGATTTTAAACACTTAGGCGAGTACTGGACTGCGGCTAAGCCCCCGAGCGGGAGGTTTGCTCTCCATTTGGTAGGATTTTCTGAAACTTAGGCGAGTACAGGACTGCAGCTAAGCCCCGGAGTGGGAGGTTTGCTCTCCACTCGGTAAGATTTTGTGAAACTTAGGCGAGTACACGACTTCAGCTAAGCCCCCGAGTTGGAGGTTTGCTCTCCACACGGTAGGATTTTTTGAAACTTAGGCGAGTACTGGACTGCAGCTAAGCCCCCGAGTGAGAGGTTTGCTCTCCACTCGGTAGGATTTTAAACACTTAGGCGAGTATAGGACTGCAGCTACGCCCCAGAATGGGAGGTTTTCTCTCCACTCGATAGGATTTTCTGAAACTTAGGCGAGTACTAGACTGCAGCTAAGCCCCCAAGTGGGAGGTGTGCTCTCCACTCGGTAGGATTTTAAACACTTAGGCGAGTACAGGACTGCATCTAAGCCCCCGAGTGGGAGGTTTGCACTCCACTCGGTAGGATTTTAAACACTTTGTGGAGTATAGGACTGCAGCGAAGCCCTCGAGTGGGAGGTTTGCTCTACACTCGGTAGGATTTTCTGAAACTTAGGCGAGTATGGACTGCAGCTAAACCCCCGAGTGGGAGGTTTGCTCCCCAATCGGTAGGATTTTCTGAATCTTAGGCGAGTACAGGACGGCAGCTAAGCCCCCGAGTGGGAGGTTTGCTCTCCACTCGGTAGGATTTTCTGAAATTTAGGCGAGTATGGACTGCAGCTAAGCCCCCGAGTGGGAGGTTTGCTCTCCACTCGGTAGGATTTTATACACTTAGGCGAGTACAGGACTACAGCTAAGCCCCCGAGTGGGAGGTTTGCTCTCCACTCGGTAGGATTTTAGACACTTAGGCGAGTACTGGACTGCAGCTAAGCCCCCGAGTGGGAGGTTTGCTCTCCACTCGGTAGGATTTTCTGAAACTTAGGCGAGTACTGGACTGCATCTAAGCCCCCGAGTGGGAGGATTGCTCTCCACTCGGTAGGATTTTCTGAAACTTAGGCGAGTATGGACTGCAGCTAAGCCCCCGAGTTAGAGGTTTGCTCTCCACTCGGTAGGATTTTAAACACTTAGGCGAGTACAGGACTGTAGCTAAGCCCCCGAGTGGGAGGTTTGCTCTCCACTCGGTAAGATTTTGTGAAACTTAGGCGAGTACACGACTTCAGCTAAGCCCCCGAGTTGGAGGTTTGCTCTCCACACGGTAGGATTTTTTGAAACTTAGGCGAGTACTGGACTGCAGCTAAGCCCCCGAGTGAGAGGTTTGCTCTCCACTCGGTAGGATTTTAAACACTTAGGCGAGTATAGGACTGCAGCTACGCCCCCGAATGGGAGGTTTTCTCTCCACTCGATAGGATTTTCTGAAACTTAGGCGAGTACTAGACTGCAGCTAAGCCCCCAAGTGGGAGGTGTGCTCTCCACTCGGTAGGATTTTAAACACTTAGGCGAGTACAGGACTGCATCTAAGCCCCCGAGTGGGAGGTTTGCACTCCACTCGGTAGGATTTTAAACACTTTGTGGAGTATAGGACTGCAGCGAAGCCCTCGAGTGGGAGGTTTGCTCTACACTCGGTAGGATTTTCTGAAACTTAGGCGAGTATGGACTGCAGCTAAACCCCCGAGTGGGAGGTTTGCTCCCCAATCGGTAGGATTTTCTGAATCTTAGGCGAGTACAGGACGGCAGCTAAGCCCCCGAGTGGGAGGTTTGCTCTCCACTCGGTAGGATTTTCTGAAATTTAGGCGAGTATGGACTGCAGCTAAGCCCCCGAGTGGGAGGTTTGCTCTCCACTCGGTAGGATTTTATACACTTAGGCGAGTACAGGACTACAGCTAAGCCCCCGAGTGGGAGGTTTGCTCTCCACTCGGTAGGATTTTAGACACTTAGGCGAGTACTGGACTGCAGCTAAGCCCCCGAGTGGGAGGTTTGCTCTCCACTCGGTAGGATTTTCTGAAACTTAGGCGAGTACTGGACTGCATCTAAGCCCCCGAGTGGGAGGATTGCTCTCCACTCGGTAGGATTTTCTGAAACTTAGGCGAGTATGGACTGCAGCTAAGCCCCCGAGTTAGAGGTTTGCTCTCCACTCGGTAGGATTTTAAACACTTAGGCGAGTACAGGACTGTAGCTAAGCCCCCGAGTGGGAGGTTTGCTCTCCACTCGGTAAGATTTTGTGAAACTTAGGCGAGTACACGACTTCAGCTAAGCCCCCGAGTTGGAGGTTTGCTCTCCACACGGTAGGATTTTTTGAAACTTAGGCGAGTACTGGACTGCAGCTAAGCCCCCGAGTGAGAGGTTTGCTCTCCACTCGGTAGGATTTTAAACACTTAGGCGAGTATAGGACTGCAGCTACGCCCCCGAATGGGAGGTTTTCTCTCCACTCGATAGGATTTTCTGAAACTTAGGCGAGTACTAGACTGCAGCTAAGCCCCCAAGTGGGAGGTGTGCTCTCCACTCGGTAGGATTTTAAACACTTAGGCGAGTACAGGACTGCATCTAAGCCCCCGAGTGGGAGGTTTGCACTCCACTCGGTAGGATTTTAAACACTTTGTGGAGTATAGGACTGCAGCGAAGCCCTCGAGTGGGAGGTTTGCTCTACACTCGGTAGGATTTTCTGAAACTTAGGCGAGTATGGACTGCAGCTAAACCCCCGAGTGGGAGGTTTGCTCCCCAATCGGTAGGATTTTCTGAATCTTAGGCGAGTACAGGACGGCAGCTAAGCCCCCGAGTGGGAGGTTTGCTCTCCACTCGGTAGGATTTTCTGAAATTTAGGCGAGTATGGACTGCAGCTAAGCCCCCGAGTGGGAGGTTTGCTCTCCACTCGGTAGGATTTTATACACTTAGGCGAGTACAGGACTACAGCTAAGCCCCCGAGTGGGAGGTTTGCTCTCCACTCGGTAGGATTTTAGACACTTAGGCGAGTACTGGACTGCAGCTAAGCCCCCGAGTGGGAGGTTTGCTCTCCACTCGGTAGGATTTTCTGAAACTTAGGCGAGTACTGGACTGCATCTAAGCCCCCGAGTGGGAGGATTGCTCTCCACTCGGTAGGATTTTCTGAAACTTAGGCGAGTACAGGACTGCAGCTATGCCCCCGAGTGGGAGGTTTGCTCTCCACTCGGTAGGATTTTCTGAAACTTAGGCGAGTACTAGACTGCAGCTAAGCCCCCGAGTAGGAGGTTTGCTCTGCACTCGGTAGGATTTTCTGAAACTTAGACGAGTACTGGACTGCAGCTAAGCCCCCAAGTGGGAGGTTTGCTCTCCACTCGGTAGGATTTTAAACACTTAGGCGAGTATAGGACTGCAGCTAAGCCCCCGAGTGGGAGGTTTGCTCTCCACTCGGTAGGATTTTCTGAAACTTAGGCGAGTACTGGACTGCAGCTAAGCCCCGGAGTGGGAGGTTTGCTCTCCACTCGGTAGGATTTTAAACACTTATGCGAGTACAGGACTGCAGCTAAACCCCCGAGTGGGAGGTTTGCTCTCCACTCGGTAGGATTTTAAACACTTTTTGGAGTATAGGACTGCAGCTAAGCCCCCGAGTGGGAGGTTTGCTCTCCACTCGGTAGGATTTTCTGAAACTTAGGCGAGTATGGACTGCAGCTAAGCCCCCGAGTGGGAGGTTTGCTCTCCACTCGGTAGGATTTTAAACACTTAGGCGAGTACTGGACTGCGGCTAAGCACCCGAGCGGGAGGTTTGCTCTCCACTCGGTAGGATTTTCTGAAACTTAGGCGAGTACTGGATTGCAGCTAAGCCCCCGAGTGGGAGGTTTGCTCTCCACTCGGTAGGATTTTAAACACTTAGGCTAGTACAGGACTGCAGCTAAGCCCCCGAGTGGGAGGTTTGCTCTCCACTCGATAGGATGTTAAACACCTTGTGGAGTATAGCACTGCAGCTAAGCCCCCGAGTGGGAGGTTTGCTCTCCACTCGGTAGGATTTTCTGAAACTTAGGCGAGTATGGACTGCAGCTAAGCCCCCGAGTTAGAGGTTTGCTCTCCACTCGGTAGGATTTTAAACACTTAGGCGAGTACAGGACTGTAGCTAAGCCCCCGAGTGGGAGGTTTGCTCTCCACTCGGTAGGATTTTAAACACTTTGTGGAGTATAGGACTGCAGCTAAGCCCCCGAGTGGGAGGTTTTCTCTCCACTCGGTAGGATTTTCTGAAACTTAGGCGAGTATGGACTGCAGCTAAGCCCCCGAGTGGGAGGTTTGCTCACCACTCGGTAGGATTTTCTGAAACTTAGGCGAGTATGGACTGCAGCTCAGCCCCCGAGTGGGAGGTTTGCTCACCACTCGGTAGGATTTTAAACACTTAGGCGAGTACAGGACTGCAGCTAAGCCCCCGAGTGAGAGGTTTGCTCTCCACTCGGTAGGATTTTAAACACTTAGGCGAGTACTGGACTGCGGCTAAGCCCCCGAGCGGGAGGTTTGCTCTCCATTTGGTAGGATTTTCTGAAACTTAGGCGAGTACAGGACTGCAGCTAAGCCCCGGAGTGGGAGGTTTGCTCTCAACTCGGTAAGATTTTGTGAAACTTAGGCGAGTACACGACTGCAGCTAAGCCCCCGAGTTGGAGGTTTGGTCTCCACTCGGTAGGATTTTTTGAAACTTAGGCGAGTACTGGACTGCAGCTAAGCCCACGAGTGGGAGGTTTGCTCTCCACTCGGTAGGATTTTAAACACTTAGGCGAGTATAGGACTGCAGCTAAGCCCCCGAGTGGGAGGTTTTCTCTCCACTCGATAGGATTTTCTGAAACTTAGGCGAGTACTAGACTGCAGCTAAGCCCCCAAGTGGGAGGTTTGCTCTCCACTCGGTAGGATTTTAAACACTTAGGCGAGTACAGGACTGCATCTAAGCCCCCGAGTGGGAGGTTTGCACTCCACTCGGTAGGATTTTAAACACTTTGTGGAGTATAGGACTGCAGCGAAGCCCTCGAGTGGGAGGTTTGCTCTACACTCGGTAGGATTTTCTGAAACTTAGGCGAGTATGGACTGCAGCTAAACCCCCGAGTGGGAGGTTTGCTCTCCACTCGGTAGGATTTTCTGAATCTTAGGCGAGTACAGGACTGCAGCTAAGCCCCCGAGTGGGAGGTTTGCTCTCCACTCGGTAGGATTTTAAACACTTAGGCGAGTACTAGACTGCGGCTAAGCACCCGAGCGGGAGGTTTGCTCTCCACTCGGTAGGATTTTCTGAAACTTAGGCGAGTACTGGATTGCAGCTAAGCCCCCGAGTGGGAGGTTTGCTCTCCACTCGGTAGGATTTTAAACACTTAGGCTAGTACAGGACTGCAGCTAAGCCCCCGAGTGGGAGGTTTGCTCTCCACTCGATAGGATGTTAAACACCTTGTGGAGTATAGCACTGCAGCTAAACCCCCGAGTGGGAGGTTTGCTCTCCACTCGGTAGGATTTTCTGAAACTTAGGCGAGTATGGACTGCAGCTAAGCCCCCGAGTTGGAGGTTTGCTCTCCACTCGGTAGGATTTTAAACACTTAGGCGAGTACAGGACTGTAGCTAAGCCCCCGAGTGGGAGGTTTGCTCTCCACTCGGTAGGATTTTAAACACTTTGTGGAGTATAGGACTGCAGCTAAGCCCCCGAGTGGGAGGTTTTCTCTCCACTCGGTAGGATTTTCTGAAACTTAGGCGAGTATGGACTGCAGCTAAGCCCCCGAGTGGGAGGTTTGCTCACCACTCGGTAGGATTTTAAACACTTAGGCGAGTACAGGACTGCAGCTAAGCCCCCGAGTGAGAGGTTTGCTCTCCACTCGGTAGGATTTTAAACACTTAGGCGAGTACTGGACTGCGGCTAAGCCCCCGAGCGGGAGGTTTGCTCTCCATTTGGTAGGATTTTCTGAAACTTAGGCGAGTACAGGACTGCAGCTAAGCCCCGGAGTGGGAGGTTTGCTCTCCACTCGGTAAGATTTTGTGAAACTTAGGCGAGTACACGACTGTAGCTAAGCCCCCGAGTTGGAGGTTTGTCTCCACTCGGTAGGATTTTTTGAAACTTAGGCGAGTACTGGACTGCAGCTAAGCCCACGAGTGGGAGGTTTGCTCTCCACTCGGTAGGATTTTAAACACTTAGGCGAGTATAGGACTGCAGCTAAGCCCCCGAGTGGGAGGTTTTCTCTCCACTCGATAGGATTTTCTGAAACTTAGGCGAGTACTAGACTGCAGCTAAGCCCCCAAGTGGGAGGTTTGCTCTCCACTCGGTAGGATTTTAAACACTTAGGCGAGTACAGGACTGCATCTAAGCCCCCGAGTGGGAGGTTTGCACTCCACTCGGTAGGATTTTAAACACTTTGTGGAGTATAGGACTGCAGCGAAGCCCTCGAGTGGGAGGTTTGCTCTACACTCGGTAGGATTTTCTGAAACTTAGGCGAGTATGGACTGCAGCTAAACCCCCGAGTGGGAGGTTTGCTCTCCACTCGGTAGGATTTTCTGAATCTTAGGCGAGTACAGGACTGCAGCTAAGCCCCCGAGTGGGAGGTTTGCTCCCCACTCGGTAGGATTTTCTGAAAATTAGGCGTGTATGGACTGCAGCTAAGCCCCCGAGTGGGAGGTTTGCTCTCCACTCGGTAGGATTTTATACACTTAGGCGAGTACAGGACTACAGCTAAGCCCCCGAGTGGGAGGTTTGCTCTCCACTCGGTAGGATTTTAGACACTTAGGCGAGTACTGGACTGCAGCTAAGCCCCCGAGTGGGAGGTTTGCTCTCCACTCGGTAGGATTTTCTGAAACTTAGGCGAGTACTGGACTGCAGCTAAGCCCCCGAGTGGGAGGATTGCTCTCCACTCGGTAGGATTTTCTGAAACTTAGGCGAGTACAGGACTGCAGCTATGCCCCCGAGTGGGAGGTTTGCTCTCCACTCGGTAGGATTTTCTGAAACTTAGGCGAGTACTAGACTGCAGCTAAGCCCCCGAGTAGGAGGTTTGCTCTGCACTCGGTAGGATTTTCTGAAACTTAGGCGAGTACTGGACTGCAGCTAAGCCCCCAAGTGGGAGGTTTGCTCTCCACTCGGTAGGATTTTAAGCACTTAGGCGAGTATAGGACTGCAGCTAAGCCCCCGAGTGGGAGGTTTGCTCTCCGCTCGGTAGGATTTTCTGAAACTTAGGCGAGTACTGGACTGCAGCTAAGCCCCCAAGTGGGAGGTTTGCTCTCCACTCGGTAAGATTTTAAACACTTATGCGAGTATAGGACTGCAGCTAAACCCCCGAGTGGGAGGTTTGCTCTCCACTCGGTAGGATTTTAAACACTTTTTAGAGTATAGGACTGCAGCTAAGCCCCCGAGTGGGAGGTTTGCTCTCCACTCGGTAGGATTTTAAACACTTAGGCGAGTACAGGACTGTAGCTAAGCCCCCGAGTGGGAGGTTTGCTCTCCACTCGGTAGGATTTTAAACACTTTGTGGAGTATAGGACTGCAGCTAAGCCCCCGAGTGGGAGGTTTTCTCTCCACTCGGTAGGATTTTCTGAAACTTAGGCGAGTATGGACTGCAGCTAAGCCCCCGAGTGGGAGGTTTGCTCACCACTCGGTAGGATTTTAAACACTTAGGCGAGTACAGGACTGCAGCTAAGCCCCCGAGTGGGAGGTTTGCTCTCCACTCGGTAGGATTTTAAACACTTTGTGGAGTATAGGACTGCAGCTAAGCCCCCGAGTGGGAGGTTTTCTCTCCACTCGGTAGGATTTTCTGAAACTTAGGCGAGTATGGACTGCAGCTAAGCCCCCGAGTGGGAGGTTTGCTCACCACTCGGTAGGATTTTAAACACTTAGGCGAGTACAGGACTGCAGCTAAGCCCCCGAGTGAGAGGTTTGCTCTCCACTCGGTAGGATTTTAAACACTTAGGCGAGTACTGGACTGCGGCTAAGCCCCCGAGCGGGAGGTTCGCTCTCCATTTGGTAGGATTTTCTGAAACTTAGGCGAGTACAGGACTGCAGCTAAGCCCCGGAGTGGGAGGTTTGCTCTCCACTCGGTAAGATTTTGTGAAACTTAGGCGAGTACACGACTGTAGCTAAGCCCCCGAGTTGGAGGTTTGTCTCCACTCGGTAGGATTTTTTGAAACTTAGGCGAGTACTGGACTGCAGCTAAGCCCACGAGTGGGAGGTTTGCTCTCCACTCGGTAGGATTTTAAACACTTAGGCGAGTATAGGACTGCAGCTAAGCCCCCGAGTGGGAGGTTTTCTCTCCACTCGATAGGATTTTCTGAAACTTAGGCGAGTACTAGACTGCAGCTAAGCCCCCAAGTGGGAGGTTTGCTCTCCACTCGGTAGGATTTTAAACACTTAGGCGAGTACAGGACTGCATCTAAGCCCCCGAGTGGGAGGTTTGCACTCCACTCGGTAGGATTTTAAACACTTTGTGGAGTATAGGACTGCAGCGAAGCCCTCGAGTGGGAGGTTTGCTCTACACTCGGTAGGATTTTCTGAAACTTAGGCGAGTATGGACTGCAGCTAAACCCCCGAGTGGGAGGTTTGCTCTCCACTCGGTAGGATTTTCTGAATCTTAGGCGAGTACAGGACTGCAGCTAAGCCCCCGAGTGGGAGGTTTGCTCCCCACTCGGTAGGATTTTCTGAAAATTAGGCGTGTATGGACTGCAGCTAAGCCCCCGAGTGGGAGGTTTGCTCTCCACTCGGTAGGATTTTATACACTTAGGCGAGTACAGGACTACAGCTAAGCCCCCGAGTGGGAGGTTTGCTCTCCACTCGGTAGGATTTTAGACACTTAGGCGAGTACTGGACTGCAGCTAAGCCCCCGAGTGGGAGGTTTGCTCTCCACTCGGTAGGATTTTCTGAAACTTAGGCGAGTACTGGACTGCAGCTAAGCCCCCGAGTGGGAGGATTGCTCTCCACTCGGTAGGATTTTCTGAAACTTAGGCGAGTACAGGACTGCAGCTATGCCCCCGAGTGGGAGGTTTGCTCTCCACTCGGTAGGATTTTCTGAAACTTAGGCGAGTACTAGACTGCAGCTAAGCCCCCGAGTAGGAGGTTTGCTCTGCACTCGGTAGGATTTTCTGAAACTTAGGCGAGTACTGGACTGCAGCTAAGCCCCCAAGTGGGAGGTTTGCTCTCCACTCGGTAGGATTTTAAGCACTTAGGCGAGTATAGGACTGCAGCTAAGCCCCCGAGTGGGAGGTTTGCTCTCCGCTCGGTAGGATTTTCTGAAACTTAGGCGAGTACTGGACTGCAGCTAAGCCCCCAAGTGGGAGGTTTGCTCTCCACTCGGTAAGATTTTAAACACTTATGCGAGTATAGGACTGCAGCTAAACCCCCGAGTGGGAGGTTTGCTCTCCACTCGGTAGGATTTTAAACACTTTTTAGAGTATAGGACTGCAGCTAAGCCCCCGAGTGGGAGGTTTGCTCTCCACTCGGTAGGATTTTCTGAAACTTAGGCGAGTATGGACTGCAGCTAAGCCCCCGAGTGGGAGGTTTGCTCTCCACTCGGTAGGATTTTAAACACTTAGGCGAGTACTGGACTGCGGCTAAGCACCCGAGCGGGAGGTTTGCTCTCCACTCGGTAGGATTTTCTGAAACTTAGGCGAGTACTGGATTGCAGCTAAGCCCCCGAGTGGGAGGTTTGCTCTCCACTCAGTAGGATTTTAAACACTTAGGCTAGTACAGGACTGCAGCTAAGCCCCCGAGTGGGAGGTTTGCTCTCCACTCGATAGGATGTTAAACACCTTGTGGAGTATAGCACTGCAGCTAAGCCCCCGAGTGGGAGGTTTGCTCTCCACTCGGTAGGATTTTCTGAAACTTAGGCGAGTATGGACTGCAGCTAAGCCCCCGAGTTGGAGGTTTGCTCTCCACTCGGTAGGATTTTAAACACTTAGGCGAGTACAGGACTGTAGCTAAGCCCTCGAGTGGGAGGTTTGCTCTCCACTCGGTAGGATTTTAAACACTTAGGCGAGTACTGGACTGCAGCTAAGCCCCCGAGTGGGAGGTTTGCTCTCCACTCGGTAGGATTTTCTGAAACTTAGGCGAGTACAGGACTGCAGCTAAGCCCCCGAGTGGGAGGTTTGCTCTCCACTCGGTTGGATTTTCTGAAACTTAGGCGAGTACTAGACTGCAGCTAAGCCCCCGAGTGGGAGGTTTGCTCTCCAGTCGGTACGATTTTCTGAAACTTAGGCGAGTACTAGACTGCAGCTAAGCCCCCGAGTGGGAGGTTTGCTCTCCACTCGGTAGGATTTTAAACACTTAGCCGAGTACAGGACTGCAGCAAAGCCCCCGAGTGGGAGGTTTGCTCTCCACTCGGTAGGATTTTCTGAAACTTAGGCGAGTACAGGACTGCAGCTAAGCCCTCGACTGGGAGCTTTGCTCTCCACTCGGTAGGATTTTAAACACTTAGGCGAGTACAGGACTGCAGCTAAGCCCCCGAGTGGGAGGTTTGCTCTCACTCGGTAGGATTTTAAACACTTTGTGGAGTATAGGACTGCAGCTAAGCCCCCGAGTGGGAGGTTTGCTCTCCACTCGGAAGGATTTTCTGAAACTTAGGCGAGTATGGACTGCAGCTAAGCCCCCGAGTGGGAGGTTTGCTCTCCACTCGGTAGGATATTAAACACTTAGGCGAGTACAGGACTGCAGCTAAGCCCCCGAGTGGGAGGTTTGCTCTCCACTTTGTAGGATTTTAAACACTTAGGCGAGTACTTGACTGCAGCTAAGCCCCCGAGTGGGAGGTTTGCTCTCCACTCGGTAGGATTTTCTGAAACTTAGGCGAGTACAGGACTGCAGCTAAGCCCCCGAGTGGGAGGTTTGCTCTCCACTCGGTAGGATTTTCTGAAACTTAGGCGAGTACTAGACTGCAGCTAAGCCCCCGAGTGGGAGGTTTGCTCTCCACTCGGTACGATTTTCTGAAACTTAGGCGAGTACTAGACTGCAGCTAAGCCCCCGAGTGGGAGGTTTGCTCTCCACTCGGTAGGATTTTAAACACTTAGGCGAGTACAGGACTGCAGCTAAGCCCCCGAGTGGGAGGTTTTCTCTCCACTCGGTAGGATTTTAAACACTTTGTGGAGTATAGGACTGCAGCTAAGCCCCCAAGTGGGAGGTTTGCTCTCCACTCGGTAGGATTTTAAACACTTATGCGAGTACAGGACTGCAGCTAAACCCCCGAGTGGGAGGTTTGCTCTCCACTCGGTAGGATTTTAAACACTTTTTGGAGTATAGGACTGCAGCTATGCCCCCGAGTGGGAGGTTTGCTCTCCACTCGGTAGGATTTTCTGAAACTTAGGCGAGTATGGACTGCAGCTAAGCCCCCGAGTGGGAGGTTTGCTCTCCACTCGGTAGGATTTTAAACACTTAGGCGAGTACTGGACTGCGGCTAAGCACCCGAGCGGGAGGTTTGCTCTCCACTCGGTAGGATTTTCTGAAACTTAGGCGAGTATTGGATTGCAGCTAAGCCCCCGAGTGGGAGGTTTGCTCTCCACTCGGTAGGATTTTAAACACTTAGGCTAGTACAGGACTGCAGCTAAGCCCCCGAGTGGGAGGTTTGCTCTCCACTCGATAGGATGTTAAACACCTTGTGGAGTATAGCACTTCAGCTAAGCCCCTGAGTGGGAGTTTTGCTCTCCACTCGGTAGGATTTTCTGAAACTTAGGCGAGTATGGACTGCAGCTAAGCCCCCGAGTGGGAGGTTTGCTCTCCACTCGGTAGGATTTTAAACACTTAGGCGAGTACAGGACTGTAGCTAAGCCCCCGAGTGGGAGGTTTGCTCTGCACTTGGTAGGATTTTAAACACTTAGGCGAGTACAGGACTGCAGCTAAGCCCCCGAGTGGGAGGTTTGCTCTCACTCGGTAGGATTTTAAACACTTTGTGGAGTATAGGACTGCAGCTAAGCCCCCGAGTGGGAGGTTTGCTCTCCACTCGGTAGGATTTTCTGAAACTTAGGCGAGTATGGACTGCAGCTAAGCCCCCGAGTGGGAGGTTTGCTCTCCACTCGGTAGGATTTTAAACACTTAGGCGATTACAGGACTGCAGCTAAGCCCCCGAGTGGGAGGTTTGCTCTCCACTCGGTAGGATTTTAAACACTTAGGCGAGTACTTGACTTCAGCTAAGCCCCCGAGTGGGAGGTTTGCTCTCCACTAGGTAGGATTTTCTGAAACTTAGGCGAGTACAGGACTGCAGCTAAGCCCTCGAGTGGGAGGTTTGCTCTCCACTCGGTACGATTTTCTGAAACTTAGGCGAGCACTAGACTGCAGCTAACCCCCCAGTGGGAGGTTTGCTCTCCACTCGGTAGGATTTTAAACACTTAGGCGAGTACAGGACTGCAGCTAAGCCCCCGAGTGGGAGGTTTTCTCTCCACTCGGTAGGATTTTAAACACTTTGTGGAGTATAGGACTGCAGCTAAGCCCCCGAGTGGGAGGTTTGCTCTCCACTCGGTAGGATTATAAACACTTATGCGAGTACAGGACTGCAGTTAAACCCCCGAGTGGGAGGTTTGCTCTCCACTCGGTAGGATTTTAAACACTTTTTGGTGTATAGGACTGCAGCTAAGCCCCCGAGTGGGAGGTTTGCTCTCCACTTGGTAGGATTTTCTGAAACTTAGGCGAGTATGGACTGTAGCTAAGCCCCCGAGTGGGAGGTTTTCTCTCCACTCGGTAGGATTTTAAACACTTAGGCGAGTACTGGACTGCGGCTAAGCACCCGAGCGGGAGGTTTGCTCTCCACTTGGTAGGATTTTCTGAAACTTAGGCGAGTACTGGATTGCAGCTAAGCCCCCGAGTGGGAGGTTTGCTCTCCACTCGGTAGGATTTTAAACACTTAGGCTAGTACAGGACTGCAGCTAAGCACCCGAGTGGGAGGTTTGCTCTCCACTCGATAGGATGTTAAACACCTTGTGGAGTATAGCACTGCAGCTAAGCCCCCGAGTGGGAGGTGTGCTCTCCACTCGGTAGGATTTTCTGAAACTTAGGCGAGTATGGACTGCAGCTAAGCCCCCGAGTGGGAGGTTTGCTCTCCACTCGGTAGGATTTTAAACACTTAGGCGAGTACAGGACTGTAGCTAAGCCCCCGAGTGGGAGGTTTGCTCTCCACTCGGTAGGATTTTAAACACTTAGGCGAGTACAGGACTGCAGCTAAGCCCCCGAGTGGGAGGTTTGCTCTCACTCGGTAGGATTTTAAACACTTTGTGGAGTATAGGACTGCAGTTAAGCCCCCGAGTGGGAGGTTTGCTCTCCACTCGGTAGGATTTTCTGAAACTTAGGCGAGTATGGACTGCAGCTAAGCCCCCGAGTGGGAGGTTTGCTCTCCACTCGGTAGGATTTTAAACACTTAGGCGAGTACAGGACTGCAGCTAAGCCCCCGAGTGGGAGGTTTGCTCTCCACTCGGTAGGATTTTAAACACTTAGGCGAGTACTTGACTGCAGCTAAGCCCCCGAGTGGGAGGTTTGCTCTCCACTCGGTAGGATTTTCTGAAACTTAGGCGAGTACAGGACTGCAGCTAAGCCCCCGAGTGGGAGGTTTGCTCTCCACTCGGTAGGATTTTCTGAAACTTAGGCGAGTACTAGACTGCAGCTAAGCCCCCGAGTGGGAGGTTTGCTCTCCACTCGGTACGATTTTCTGAAACTTAGGCGAGTACTAGACTGCAGCTAAGCCCCCGAGTGGGAGGTTTGCTCTCCACTCGGTAGGATTTTAAACACTTAGGCGAGTACAGGACTGCAGCTAAGCCCCCGAGTGGGAGGTTTTCTCTCCACTCGGTAGGATTTTAAACACTTTGTGGAGTATAGGACTGCAGCTAAGCCCCCGAGTGGGAGGTTTGCTCTCCACTCGGTATGATTTTAAACACTTATGCGAGTACAGGACTGCAGCTAAACCCCCGAGTGGGAGGTTTGCTCTCCACTCGGTAGGATTTTAAACACTTTTTGGAGTATAGGACTGCAGCTAAGCCCCCGAGTGGGAGGTTTGCTCTCCACTCGGTAGGATTTTCTGAAACTTAGGCTAGTATGGACTGCAGCTAAGCCCCCGAGTGGGAGGTTTGCTCTCCACTCGGTAGGATTTTAAACACTTAGGCGAGTACTGGACTGCGGCTAAGCACCCGAGCGGGAGGTTTGCTCTCCACTCGGTAGGATTTTCTGAAACTTAGGCGAGTACTGGATTGCAGCTAAGCCCCCGAGTGGGAGGTTTGCTCTCCACTCGGTAGGATTTTAAACACTTAGGCTAGTACAAGACTGCAGCTAAGCCCCCGAGTGGGAGGTTTGCTCTCCACTCGATAGGATGTTAAACACCTTGTGGAGTATAGCACTGCAGCTAAGCCCCCGAGTGGGAGGTTTGCTCTCCACTCGGTAGGATTTTCTGAAACTTAGGCGAGTATGGACTGCAGCTAAGCCCCCGAGTGGGAGGTTTGCTCTCCACTTGGTAGGATTTTAAACACTTAAGCGAGTACAGGACTGTAGCTAAGCCCCCGAGTGGGAGGTTTGCTCTCCACTTGGTAGGATTTTAAACACTTAGGCGAGTACAGGACTGCAGCTAAGCCCCCGAGTGGGAGGTTTGCTCTCACTCGGTAGGATTTTAAACACTTTGTGGAGTATAGGACTGCAGCTAAGCCCCCGAGTGGGAGGTTTGCTCTCCACTGGGTAGGATTTTCTGAAACTTAGGCGAGTATGGACTGCAGCTAAGCCCCCGAGTGGGAGGTTTGCTCTCCACTCGGTAGGATTTTAAACACTTAGGCGAGTACAGGACTGCAGCTAAGCCCCCGAGTGGGAGGTTTGCTCTCCACTCGGTAGGATTTTAAACACTTAGGCGAGTACTTGACTGCAGCTAAGCCCCCGAGTGGGAGGTTTGCTCTCCACTCGGTAGGATTTTCTGAAACTTAGGCGAGTACAGGACTGCAGCTAAGCCCCCGAGTGGGAGGTTTGCTCTCCACTCGGTAGGATTTTCTGAAACTTAGGCGAGTACTAGACTGCAGCTAAGCCCCCGAGTGGGAGGTTTGCTCTCCACTCGGTACGATTTTCTGAAACTTAGGCGAGTACTAGACTGCAGCTAAGCCCCCGAGTGGGAGATTTGCTCTCCACTCGGTAGGATTTTAAACACTTAGGCGAGTACAGGACTGCAGCTAAGCCCCCGAGTGGGAGGTTTTCTCTCCACTCGGTAGGATTTTAAACACTTTGTGGAGTATAGGACTGCAGCTAAGCCCCCGAGTGGGAGGTTTGCTCTCCACTCGGTAGGATTTTAAACACTTATGCGAGTACAGGACTGCAGCTAAACCCCCGAGTGGGAGGTTTGCTCTCCACTCGGTAGGATTTTAAACACTTTTTGGAGTATAGGACTGCAGCTAAGCCCCCGAGTGGGAGGTTTGCTCTCCACTCGGTAGGATTTTCTGAAACTTAGGCGAGTATGGACTGCAGCTAAGCCCCCGAGTGGGAGGTTTGCTCTCCACTCGGTAGGATTTTAAACACTTAGGCGAGTACTGGACTGCGGCTAAGCACCCGAGCGGGAGGTTTGCTCTCCACTCGGTAGGATTTTCTGAAACTTAGGCGAGTACTGGATTGCAGCTAAGCCCCCGAGTGGGAGGTTTGCTCTCCACTCGGTAGGATTTTAAACACTTAGGCGAGTACAGGACTGCAGCTAAGCCCCCGAGTGGGAGGTTTTCTCTCCACTCGGTAGGATTTTAAACACTTTGTGGAGTATAGGACTGCAGCTAAGCCCCCGAGTGGGAGGTTTGCTCTCCACTCGGTAGGATTTTAAACACTTATGCGAGTACAGGACTGCAGCTAAACCCCCGAGTGGGAGGTTTGCTCTCCACTCGGTAGGATTTTAAACACTTTTTGGAGTATAGGACTGCAGCTAAGCCCCCGAGTGGGAGGTTTGCTCTCCACTCGGTAGGATTTTCTGAAACTTAGGCGAGTATGGACTGCAGCTAAGCCCCCGAGTGGGAGGTTTGCTCTCCACTCGGTAGGATTTTAAACACTTAGGCGAGTACTGGACTGCGGCTAAGCACCCGAGCGGGAGGTTTGCTCTCCACTCGGTAGGATTTTCTGAAACTTAGGCGAGTACTGGATTGCAGCTAAGCCCCCGAGTGGGAGGTTTGCTCTCCACTCGGTAGGATTTTAAACACTTAGGCTAGTACAGGACTGCAGCTAAGCCCCCGAGTGGGAGGTTTGCTCTCCACTCGATAGGATGTTAAACACCTTGTGGAGTATAGCACTGCAGCTAAGCCCCCGAGTGGGAGGTTTGCTCTCCACTCGGTAGGATTTTCTGAAACTTAGGCGAGTATGGACTGCAGCTAAGCCCCCGAGTGGGAGGTTTGCTCTCCACTCGGTAGGATTTTAAACACTTAGGCGAGTACAGGACTGTAGCTAAGCCCCCGAGTGGGAGGTTTGCTCGCCACTCGGTAGGATTTTAAACACTTAGGCGAGTACAGGACTGCAGCTAAGCCCCCGAGTGGGAGGTTTGCTCTCACTCGGTAGGATTTTAAACACTTTGTGGAGTATAGGACTGCAGCTAAGCCCCCGAGTGGGAGGTTTGCTCACCACTCGGTAGGATTTTCTGAAACTTAGGCGAGTATGGACTGCAGCTAAACCCCCGAGTGGGAGGTTTGCTCTCCACTCGGTAGGATTTTAAACACTTAGGCGAGTACAGGACAGCAGCTAAGCCCCCGAGTGGGAGGTTTGCTCTCCACTCGGTAGGATTTTAAACACTTAGGCAAGTACTTGACTGCAGCTAAGCCCCCGAGTGGGAGGTTTGCTCTCCACTCGGTAGGATTTTCTGAAACTTAGGCGAGTACAGGACTGCAACTAAGCCCCCGAGTGGGAGGTTTGCTCTCCACTCGGTAGGATTTTCTGAAACTTAGGCGAGTACTAGACTGCAGCTAAGCCCCCGAGTGGGAGGTTTGCTCTCCACTCGGTACGATTTTCTGAAACTTAGGCGAGTACTAGACTGCAGCTAAGCCCCCGAGTGGGAGGTTTGCTCTCCACTCGGTAGGATTTTAAACACTTAGGCGAGTACAGGACTGCAGCTAAGCCCCCGAGTGGGAGGTTTTCTCTCCACTCGGTAGGATTTTAAACACTTTGTGGAGTATAGGACTGCAGCTAAGCCCCCGAGTGGGAGGTTTGCTCTCCACTCGGTAGGATTTTAAACACTTTTTGGAGTATAGGACTGCAGCTAAGCCCCCAAGTGGGAGGTTTGCTCTCCACTCGGTAGGATTTTCTGAAACTTAGGCGAGTATGGACTGCAGCTAAGCCCCCGAGTGGGAGGTTTGCTCTCCACTCGGTAGGATTTTAAACATTTAGGCGAGTACTGGACTGCGGCTAAGCACCCGAGCGGGAGGTTTGCTCTCCACTCGGTAGGATTTTCTGAAACTTAGGCGAGTACTGGATTGCAGCTAAGCCCCCGAGTGGGAGGTTTGCTCTCCACTCGGTAGGATTTTAAACACTTAGGCTAGTACAGGACTGCAGCTAAGCCCCCGAGTGGGATGTTTGCTCTCCACTTGATAAGATGTTAAACACCTTGTGGAGTATAGCACTGCAGCTAAGCCCCCGAGTGGGAGGTTTGCTCTCCACTCGGTAGGATTTTCTGAAACTTAGGCGAGTATGGACTGCAGCTAAGCCCCCGAGTGGGAGGTTTGCTCTCCACTCGGTAGGATTTTAAACACTTAGGCGAGTACAGGACTGTAGCTAAGCCCCCGAGTGGGAGGTTTGCTCTCCACTCGGTAGGATTTTAAACACTTAGGCGAGTACTGGACTGCAGCTAAGCCCCCGAGTGGGAGGTTTGCTCTCCACTCGGTAGGATTTTCTGAAACTTAGGCGAGTACAGGACTGCAGCTAAGCCCCCGAGTGGGAGGTTTGCTCTCCACTCGGTTGGATTTTCTGAAACTTAGGCGAGTACTAGACTGCAGCTAAGCCCCCGAGTGGGAGGTTTGCTCTCCACTCGGTAGGATTTTAAACACTTAGCCGAGTACAGGACTGCAGCAAACCCCCCGAGTGGGAGGTTTGCTCTCCACTCGGTAGGATTTTCTGAAACTTAGGCGAGTACAGGACTGCAGCTAAGCCCTCGAGTGGGAGGTTTGCTCTCCACTCGGTAGGATTTTAAACACTTAGGCGAGTATAGGGCTGCAGCTAAGCCCCCGAGTGGGAGGTTTTCTCTCCACTCGGTAGGATTTTCTGAAAGTTAGGCGAGTATGGACTGCAGCTAAGCCCCTGAGTGGGGGGTTTGCTCTCCACTCGGTAGGATTTTAAACACTTAGGCGAGTACAGGACTGCAGCTAAGCCCCCGAGTGGGAGGTTTTCTCTCCACTCGGTAGGATTTTAAACACTTAGGCGAGTACTTGACTGCAGCTAAGCCCCCGAGTGGGAGGTTTGCTCTCCACTCGGTAGGATTTTCTGAAACTTAGGTGAGTAAAAGACTGCAGCTAAGCCCCTGAGTGGGAGGTTTGCTCTCCACTCGGTAGGATTTTCTGAAACTTAGGCGAGTACTAGACTGCAGCTAAGCCCCCGAGTGGGAGGTTTGCTCTCCACTCGGTACGATTTTCTGAAACTTAGGCGAGTACTAGACTGCAGCTAAGCCCCCGAGTGGGAGGTTTGCTCTCCACTCGGTAGGATTTTCTGAAACTTAGGCGAGTACAGGACTGCAGCTAAGCCCTCGAGTGGGAGGTTTGCTCTCCACTCGGTAGGATTTTAAACACTTAGGCGAGTACAGGACTGCAGCTAAGCCCTCGAGGGAGGTTTGCTCTCACTCGGTAGGATTTTAAACACTTTGTGGAGTATAGGACTGCAGCTAAGCCCCCGAGTGGGAGGTTTGCTCTCCACTCGGTAGGATTTTCTGAAACTTAGGCGAGTATGGACTGCAGCTAAGCCCCCGAGTGGGAGGTTTGCTCTCCACTCGGTAGGATTTTAAACACTTAGGCGAGTACAGGACTGCAGCTATTCCCCCGAGTGGGAGGTTTGCTCTCCACTCGGTAGGATTTTAAACACTTAGGCGAGTACTGGGCTGCAGCTAAGCCCCCGAGTGGGAGGTTTGCTCTCCACTCGGTAGGATTTCTTGAAACTTAGGCGAGTACTGGACTGCAGCTAAGCCCCCGAGTGGGAGGTTTGCTCTTCACTCGGTAGGATTTTCTGAAACTTAGGCGAATACAGGACTGCAGCTAAGCCCCCGAGTGGGAGGTTTGCTCTCCACTCGGTAGGATTTTCTGAAACTTAGGCGAGTACTAGACTGCAGCTAAGCCCCCGAGTGGGAGGTTTGCTCTCCACTCGATAGGATTTTCTGAAACTTAGGCGAGTACTGGACTGCAGCTAAGCCCCCGAGTGGGAGGTTTGCTCTCCACTCGGTAGGATTTTAAACACTTAGGCGAGTATAGGACAGCAGCTAAGCCCCCGAGTAGGATGTTTGCTCTCCACTCGGTAGGATTTTCTGAAACTTAGGCGAGTACTGGACTGCAGCTAAGCCCCCAAGTGGGAGGTTTGCTCTCCACTCGGTAGGATTTTAAACACTTAGGCGAGTACAGGACTGCAGCTAAGCCCCCGAGTGGGAGGTTTGCTCTCCACTCAGTAGGATTTTAAACACTTTGTGGAGTATAGGACTGCAGCTAAGCCCCCGAGTGGGAGGTTTGCTCTCCACTCGGCAGGATTTTCTGAAACTTAGGCGAGAATTGGACTGCAGCTAATCCCCCAAGTGGGAGGTTTGCTCTCCACTCGGTAGGATTTTAAACACTTAGGCGAGTATAGGACTGCAGCTAAGCCCCCGAGTGGGAGGTTTGCTCTCCACTCGGTAGGATTTTCTGAAACTTAGGCGAGTACAGGACTGCAGCTAAGCCCCCGAGTGGGAGGTTTGCTCTCCACTCAGTAGGATTTTAAACACTTTGTGGAGTATAGGACTGCAGCTAAGCCCCCGAGTGGGAGGTTTGCTCTCCACTCGGTAGGATTTTCTGAAACTTAGGCGAGTACTGGACTGCAGCTAAGCCCCCGAGTGGGAGGTTTGCTCTCCACTCAGTAGGATTTTAAACACTTAGGCGAGTACAGGACTGCAGCTAAGCCCCGAGTGGGAGGTTTGTTCTCCACTCGGTAGGATTTTAAACACTTTGTGGAGTATAGGACTGCAGCTAAGCCCCCGAGTGGGAGGTTTGCTCTCCACTCGGTAGGATTTTCTGAAACTTAGGCGAGTATGGACTGCAGCTAAGCCCCCGAGTGGGAGGTTTGCTCTCCACTCGGTAGGATTTTAAACACTTAGGTGAGTACAGGACTGCAGCTAAGCCCCCGAGTGGGAGGTTTGCCCTCCACTCAGTAGGATTTTCTGAAACTTAGGCGAGTACTGGACTGCAGCTAAGCCCCCGAGTGGGAGGTTTGCTCTCCACTCGGTAGGTATTTAAACACTTAGCCGAGTACAGGACTGCAGCTAAGCCCCCGAGTGGGAGGTTTGCTCTCCACTCGGTAGGATTTTCTGAAACTTAGGCGAGTACAGGACTGCAGCTAAGCCCTCGAGTGGGAGGTTTGCTCTCCACTCGGTAGGATTTTAAACACTTAGGCGAGTACAGGACTGCAGCTAAGCCCCCGAGTGGGAGGTTTGCTCTCACTCGGTAGGATTTAAAACACTTTGTGGAGTATAGGACTGCAGCTAAGCCCCCGAGTGGGAGGTTTGCTCTCCACTCGGTAGGATTTTCTGAAACTTAGGCGAGTATGGACTGCAGCTAAGCCCCCGAGTGGGAGGTTTGCTCTCCACTCGGTAGGATTTTAAACACTTAGGCGAGTACAGGACTGCAGCTAAGCCCTCGAGTGGGAGGTTTGCTCTCCACTCGGTAGGATTTTAAACACTTAGGCGATTACTGGACTGCAGCTAAGCCCCCGAGTGGGAGGTTTGCTCTCCACTCGGTAGGATTTTCGGAAACTTAGGCGAGTACTGGACTGCAGCTAAGCCCCCGAGTGGGAGGACTGCTCTCCACTCGATAGGATTTCTTGAAACTTAGGCGAGTATGGACTGCAGTTACGCCCCCGAGTGGGAGGTTTGCTCTCCACTCGGTAGGATTTTAAACACTTAGGTGAGTACAGGACTGCAGCTAAGCCCCCGAGTGGGAGGTTTGCTCTCCACTCGGTAGGATTTTCTGAAACTTAGGCGAGTACTGGACTACAGCTAAGAACCCGAGTGGGAGGTTTGCTCTCCACTCGGTAGGATTTTAAACACTTAGCCGAGTACAGGACAACAGCTAAGCCCCCGAGTGGGAGGTTTGCTCTCCACTCGGTAGGATTTTCTGAAACTTAGGCGAGTACAGGACTACAGCTAAGCCCTCGAGTGGGAGGTTTGCTCTCCACTCGGTAGGATTTTAAACACTTAGGCGAGTACAGGACTGCAGCTAAGCCCCCGAGTGGGAGGTTTGCTCTCACTCGGTAGGATTTTAAACACTTTGTGGAGTATAGGACTGCAGCTAAGCCCCCGAGTGGGAGGTTTGCTCTCCACTCGGTAGGATTTTCTGAAACTTAGGCGAGTATGGACTGCAGCTAAGCCCCCGAGTGGGAGGTTTGCTCTCCACTCGGTAGGATTTTAAACACTTAGGTGAGTACAGGACTGCAGCTAAGCCCCCGAGTGGGAGGTTTTCCCTCCACTCAGTAGGATTTTCTGAAACTTAGGCGAGTACTGGACTGCAGCTAAGCCCCCGAGTGGGAGGTTTGCTCTCCACTCAGTAGGATTTTAAACACTTTGTGGAGTATAGGACTGCAGCTAAGCCCCCGAGTGGGAGGTTTGCTCTCCACTCGGCAGGATTTTCTGAAACTTAGGCGAGAATTGGACTGCAGCTAATCCCCCAAGTGGGAGGTTTGCTCTCCACTCGGTAGGATTTTAAACACTTAGGCGAGTATAGGACTGCAGCTAAGCCCCCGAGTGGGAGGTTTGCTCTCCACTCGGTAGGATTTTCTGAAACTTAGGCGAGTACAGGACTGCAGCTAAGCCCCCGAGTGGGAGGTTTGCTCTCCACTCAGTAGGATTTTAAACACTTTGTGGAGTATAGGACTGCAGCTAAGCCCCCGAGTGGGAGGTTTGCTCTCCACTCGGTAGGATTTTCTGAAACTTAGGCGAGTACTGGACTGCAGCTAAGCCCCCGAGTGGGAGGTTTGCTCTCCACTCAGTAGGATTTTAAACACTTAGGCGAGTACAGGACTGCAGCTAAGCCCCGAGTGGGAGGTTTGTTCTCCACTCGGTAGGATTTTAAACACTTTGTGGAGTATAGGACTGCAGCTAAGCCCCCGAGTGGGAGGTTTGCTCTCCACTCGGTAGGATTTTCTGAAACTTAGGCGAGTATGGACTGCAGCTAAGCCCCCGAGTGGGAGGTTTGCTCTCCACTCGGTAGGATTTTAAACACTTAGGTGAGTACAGGACTGCAGCTAAGCCCCCGAGTGGGAGGTTTGCCCTCCACTCAGTAGGATTTTCTGAAACTTAGGCGAGTACTGGACTGCAGCTAAGCCCCCGAGTGGGAGGTTTGCTCTCCACTCGGTAGGTATTTAAACACTTAGCCGAGTACAGGACTGCAGCTAAGCCCCCGAGTGGGAGGTTTGCTCTCCACTCGGTAGGATTTTCTGAAACTTAGGCGAGTACAGGACTGCAGCTAAGCCCTCGAGTGGGAGGTTTGCTCTCCACTCGGTAGGATTTTAAACACTTAGGCGAGTACAGGACTGCAGCTAAGCCCCCGAGTGGGAGGTTTGCTCTCACTCGGTAGGATTTTAAACACTTTGTGGAGTATAGGACTGCAGCTAAGCCCCCGAGTGGGAGGTTTGCTCTCCACTCGGTAGGATTTTCTGAAACTTAGGCGAGTATGGACTGCAGCTAAGCCCCCGAGTGGGAGGTTTGCTCTCCACTCGGTAGGATTTTAAACACTTAGGCGAGTACAGGACTGCAGCTAAGCCCCCGAGTGGGAGGTTTGCTCTCCACTCGGTAGGATTTTAAACACTTAGGCGATTACTGGACTGCAGCTAAGCCCCCGAGTGGGAGGTTTGCTCTCCACTCGGTAGGATTTTCGGAAACTTAGGCGAGTACTGGACTGCAGCTAAGCCCCCGAGTGGGAGGACTGCTCTCCACTCGATAGGATTTCTTGAAACTTAGGCGAGTATGGACTGCAGTTACGCCCCCGAGTGGGAGGTTTGCTCTCCACTCGGTAGGATTTTAAACACTTAGGTGAGTACAGGACTGCAGCTAAGCCCCCGAGTGGGAGGTTTGCTCTCCACTCGGTAGGATTTTCTGAAACTTAGGCGAGTACTGGACTGCAGCTAAGAACCCGAGTGGGAGGTTTGCTCTCCACTCGGTAGGATTTTAAACACTTAGCCGAGTACAGGACAACAGCTAAGCCCCCGAGTGGGAGGTTTGCTCTCCACTCGGTAGGATTTTCTGAAACTTAGGCGAGTACAGGACTACAGCTAAGCCCTCGAGTGGGAGGTTTGCTCTCCACTCGGTAGGATTTTAAACACTTAGGCGAGTACAGGACTGCAGCTAAGCCCCCGAGTGGGAGGTTTGCTCTCACTCGGTAGGATTTTAAACACTTTGTGGAGTATATGACTGCAGCTAAGCCCCCGAGTGGGAGGTTTGCTCTCCATTCGGTAGGATTTTCTGAAACTTAGGCGAGTATGGACTGCAGCTAAGCCCCCGAGTGGGAGGTTTGCTCTCCACTCGGTAGGATTTTAAACACTTAGGTGAGTACAGGACTGCAGCTAAGCCCCCGAGTGGGAGGTTTGCCCTCCACTCAGTAGGATTTTCTGAAACTTAGGCGAGTACTGGACTGCAGCTAAGCCCCCGAGTGGGAGGTTTGCTCTCCACTCGGTAGGTATTTAAACACTTAGCCGAGTACAGGACTGCAGCTAAGCCCCCGAGTGGGAGGTTTGCTCTCCACTCGGTAGGATTTTCTGAAACTTAGGCGAGTACTGGATTGCAGCTAAGCCCCCGAGTGGGAGGTTTGCTCTCCACTCGGTAGGATTTTAAACACTTAGGCTAGTACAGGACTGCAGCTAAGCCCCCGAGTGGGATGTTTGCTCTCCACTTGATAAGATGTTAAACACCTTGTGGAGTATAGCACTGCAGCTAAGCCCCCGAGTGGGAGGTTTGCTCTCCACTCGGTAGGATTTTCTGAAACTTAGGCGAGTATGGACTGCAGCTAAGCCCCCGAGTGGGAGGTTTGCTCTCCACTCGGTAGGATTTTAAACACTTAGGCGAGTACAGGACTGTAGCTAAGCCCCCGAGTGGGAGGTTTGCTCTCCACTCGGTAGGATTTTAAACACTTAGGCGAGTACTGGACTGCAGCTAAGCCCCCGAGTGGGAGGTTTGCTCTCCACTCGGTAGGATTTTCTGAAACTTAGGCGAGTACAGGACTGCAGTTAAGCCCCCGAGTGGGAGGTTTGCTCTCCACTCGGTTGGATTTTCTGAAACTTAGGCGAGTACTAGACTGCAGCTAAGCCCCCGAGTGGGAGGTTTGCTCTCCACTCGGTAGGATTTTAAACACTTAGCCGAGTACAGGACTGCAGCAAACCCCCCTAGTGGGAGGTTTGCTCTCCACTCAGTAGGATTTTAAACACTTTGTGGAGTATAGGACTGCAGCTAAGCCCCCGAGTGGGAGGTTTGCTCTCCACTCGGCAGGATTTTCTGAAACTTAGGCGAGAATTGGACTGCAGCTAATCCCCCAAGTGGGAGGTTTGCTCTCCACTCGGTAGGATTTTAAACACTTAGGCGAGTATAGGACTGCAGCTAAGCCCCCGAGTGGGAGGTTTGCTCTCCACTCGGTAGGATTTTCTGAAACTTAGGCGAGTACAGGACTGCAGCTAAGCCCCCGAGTGGGAGGTTTGCTCTCCACTCAGTAGGATTTTAAACACTTTGTGGAGTATAGGACTGCAGCTAAGCCCCCGAGTGGGAGGTTTGCTCTCCACTCGGTAGGATTTTCTGAAACTTAGGCGAGTACTGGACTGCAGCTAAGCCCCCGAGTGGGAGGTTTGCTCTCCACTCAGTAGGATTTTAAACACTTAGGCGAGTACAGGACTGCAGCTAAGCCCCGAGTGGGAGGTTTGTTCTCCACTCGGTAGGATTTTAAACACTTTGTGGAGTATAGGACTGCAGCTAAGCCCCCGAGTGGGAGGTTTGCTCTCCACTCGGTAGGATTTTCTGAAACTTAGGCGAGTATGGACTGCAGCTAAGCCCCCGAGTGGGAGGTTTGCTCTCCACTCGGTAGGATTTTAAACACTTAGGTGAGTACAGGACTGCAGCTAAGCCCCCGAGTGGGAGGTTTGCCCTCCACTCAGTAGGATTTTCTGAAACTTAGGCGAGTACTGGACTGGAGCTAAGCCCCCGAGTGGGAGGTTTGCTCTCCACTCGGTAGGTATTTAAACACTTAGCCGAGTACAGGACTGCATCTAAGCCCCTGAGTGGGAGGTTTGCTCTCCACTCGGTAGGATTTTCTGAAACTTAGGCGAGTACAGGACTGCAGCTAAGCCCTCGAGTGGGAGGTTTGCTCTCCACTCGGTAGGATTTTAAACACTTAGGCGAGTACAGGACTGCAGCTAAGCCCCCGAGTGGGAGGTTTGCTCTCACTCGGTAGGATTTTAAACACTTTGTGGAGTATAGGACTGCAGCTAAGCCCCCGAGTGGGAGGTTTGCTCTCCACTCGGTAGGATTTTCTGAAACTTAGGCGAGTATGGACTGCAGCTAAGCCCCCGAGTGGGAGGTTTGCTCTCCACTCGGTAGGATTTTAAACACTTAGGCGAGTACAGGACTGCAGCTAAGCCCCCGAGTGGGAGGTTTGCTCTCCACTCGGTAGGATTTTAAACACTTAGGCGATTACTGGACTGCAGCTAAGCCCCCGAGTGGGAGGTTTGCTCTCCACTCGGTAGGATTTTCGGAAACTTAGGCGAGTACTGGACTGCAGCTAAGCCCCCGAGTGGGAGGACTGCTCTCCACTCGATAGGATTTCTTGAAACTTAGGCGAGTATGGACTGCAGTTACGCCCCCGAGTGGGAGGTTTGCTCTCCACTCGGTAGGATTTTAAACACTTAGGTGAGTACAGGACTGCAGCTAAGCCCCCGAGTGGGAGGTTTGCTCTCCACTCGGTAGGATTTTCTGAAACTTAGGCGAGTACTGGACTGCAGCTAAGAACCCGAGTGGGAGGTTTGCTCTCCACTCGGTAGGATTTTAAACACTTAGCCGAGTACAGGACAACAGCTAAGCCCCCGAGTGGGAGGTTTGCTCTCCACTCGGTAGGATTTTCTGAAACTTAGGCGAGTACAGGACTACAGCTAAGCCCTCGAGTGGGAGGTTTGCTCTCCACTCGGTAGGATTTTAAACACTTAGGCGAGTACAGGACTGCAGCTAAGCCCCCGAGTGGGAGGTTTGCTCTCACTCGGTAGGATTTTAAACACTTTGTGGAGTATATGACTGCAGCTAAGCCCCCGAGTGGGAGGTTTGCTCTCCATTCGGTAGGATTTTCTGAAACTTAGGCGAGTATGGACTGCAGCTAAGCCCCCGAGTGGGAGGTTTGCTCTCCACTCGGTAGGATTTTAAACACTTAGGTGAGTACAGGACTGCAGCTAAGCCCCCGAGTGGGAGGTTTGCCCTCCACTCAGTAGGATTTTCTGAAACTTAGGCGAGTACTGGACTGCAGCTAAGCCCCCGAGTGGGAGGTTTGCTCTCCACTCGGTAGGTATTTAAACACTTAGCCGAGTACAGGACTGCAGCTAAGCCCCCGAGTGGGAGGTTTGCTCTCCACTCGGTAGGATTTTCTGAAACTTAGGCGAGTACTGGATTGCAGCTAAGCCCCCGAGTGGGAGGTTTGCTCTCCACTCGGTAGGATTTTAAACACTTAGGCTAGTACAGGACTGCAGCTAAGCCCCCGAGTGGGATGTTTGCTCTCCACTTGATAAGATGTTAAACACCTTGTGGAGTATAGCACTGCAGCTAAGCCCCCGAGTGGGAGGTTTGCTCTCCACTCGGTAGGATTTTCTGAAACTTAGGCGAGTATGGACTGCAGCTAAGCCCCCGAGTGGGAGGTTTGCTCTCCACTCGGTAGGATTTTAAACACTTAGGCGAGTACAGGACTGTAGCTAAGCCCCCGAGTGGGAGGTTTGCTCTCCACTCGGTAGGATTTTAAACACTTAGGCGAGTACTGGACTGCAGCTAAGCCCCCGAGTGGGAGGTTTGCTCTCCACTCGGTAGGATTTTCTGAAACTTAGGCGAGTACAGGACTGCAGTTAAGCCCCCGAGTGGGAGGTTTGCTCTCCACTCGGTTGGATTTTCTGAAACTTAGGCGAGTACTAGACTGCAGCTAAGCCCCCGAGTGGGAGGTTTGCTCTCCACTCGGTAGGATTTTAAACACTTAGCCGAGTACAGGACTGCAGCAAACCCCCCTAGTGGGAGGTTTGCTCTCCACTCGGTAGGATTTTCTGAAACTTAGGCGAGTACAGGACTGCAGCTAAGCCCTCGAGTGGGAGGTTTGCTCTCCACTCGGTAGGATTTTAAACACTTAGGCGAGTACAGGACTGCAGCTAAGCCCCCGAGTGGGAGGTTTTCTCTCCACTCGGTAGGATTTTCTGAAAGTTAGGGGAGTATGGACTGCAGCTAAGCCCCTGAGTGGGAGGTTTGCTCTCCACTCGGTAGGATTTTAAACACTTAGGCGAGTACAGGACTGCAGCTAAGCCCCCGAGTGGGAGGTTTTCTCTCCACTCGGTAGGATTTTAAACACTTAGGCGAGTACTTGACTGCAGCTAAGCCCCCGAGTGGGAGGTTTGCTCTCCACTCGGTAGGATTTTCTGAAACTTAGGTGAGTAAAAGACTGCAGCTAAGCCCCTGAGTGGGAGGTTTGCTCTCCACTCGGTAGGATTTTCTGAAACTTAGGCGAGTACTAGACTGCAGCTAAGCCCCCGAGTGGGAGGTTTGCTCTCCACTCGGTACGATTTTCTGAAACTTAGGCGAGTACTAGACTGCAGCTAAGCCCCCGAGTGGGAGGTTTGCTCTCCACTCGGTAGGATTTTCTGAAACTTAGGCGAGTACAGGACTGCAGCTAAGCCCTCGAGTGGGAGGTTTGCTCTCCACTCGGTAGGATTTTAAACACTTAGGCGAGTACAGGACTGCAGCTAAGCCCTCGAGGGAGGTTTGCTCTCACTCGGTAGGATTTTAAACACTTTGTGGAGTATAGGACTGCAGCTACGCCCCCGAGTGGGAGGTTTGCTCTCCACTCGGTAGGATTTTCTGAAACTTAGGCGAGTATGGACTGCAGCTAAGCCCCCGAGTGGGAGGTTTGCTCTCCACTCGGTAGGATTTTAAACACTTAGGCGAGTACAGGACTGCAGCTATTCCCCCGAGTGGGAGGTTTGCTCTCCACTCGGTAGGATTTTAAACACTTAGGCGAGTACTGGGCTGCAGCTAAGCCCCCGAGTGGGAGGTTTGCTCTCCACTCGGTAGGATTTCTTGAAACTTAGGCGAGTACTGGACTGCAGCTAAGCCCCCGAGTGGGAGGTTTGCTCTTCACTCGGTAGGATTTTCTGAAACTTAGGCGAATACAGGACTGCAGCTAAGCCCCCGAGTGGGAGGTTTGCTCTCCACTCGGTAGGATTTTCTGAAACTTAGGCGAGTACTAGACTGCAGCTAAGCCCCCGAGTGGGAGGTTTGCTCTCCACTCGATAGGATTTTCTGAAACTTAGGCGAGTACTGGACTGCAGCTAAGCCCCCGAGTGGGAGGTTTGCTCTCCACTCGGTAGGATTTTAAACACTTAGGCGAGTATAGGACAACAGCTAAGCCCCCGAGTGGGATGTTTGCTCTCCACTCGGTAGGATTTTCTGAAACTTAGGCGAGTACTGGACTGCAGCTAAGCCCCCAAGTGGGAGGGTTGCTCTCCACTCGGTAGGATTTTAAACACTTAGGCGAGTACAGGACTGCAGCTAAGCCCCCGAGTGGGAGGTTTGCTCTCCACTCAGTAGGATTTTAAACACTTTGTGGAGTATAGGACTGCAGCTAAGCCCCCGAGTGGGAGGTTTGCTCTCCACTCGGCAGGATTTTCTGAAACTTAGGCGAGTATGGACTGCAGCTAAGCCCCCGAGTGGGAGGTTTGCTCTCCACTCGGTAGGATTTTAAACACTTAGGCGAGTACAGGACTGTAGCTAAGCCCCCGAGTGGGAGGTTTGCTCTCCACTCGGTAGGATTTTAAACACTTAGGCGAGTACTGGACTGCAGCTAAGCCCCCGAGTGGGAGGTTTGCTCTCCACTCGGTAGGATTTTCTGAAACTTAGGCGAGTACAGGACTGCAGCTAAGCCCCCGAGTGGGAGGTTTGCTCTCCACTCGGTTGGATTTTCTGAAACTTAGGCGAGTACTAGACTGCAGCTAAGCCCCCGAGTGGGAGGTTTGCTCTCCACTCGGTTGGATTTTAAACACTTAGCCGAGTACAGGACTGCAGCAAACCCCCCTAGTGGGAGGTTTGCTCTCCACTCGGTAGGATTTTCTGAAACTTAGGCGAGTACAGGACTGCAGCTAAGCCCTCGAGTGGGAGGTTTGCTCTCCACTCGGTAGGATTTTAAACACTTAGGCGAGTACAGGACTGCAGCTAAGCCCCCGAGTGGGAGGTTTTCTCTCCACTCGGTAGGATTTTCTGAAAGTTAGGGGAGTATGGACTGCAGCTAAGCCCCTGAGTGGGAGGTTTGCTCTCCACTCGGTAGGATTTTAAACACTTAGGCGAGTACAGGACTGCAGCTAAGCCCCCGAGTGGGAGGTTTTCTCTCCACTCGGTAGGATTTTAAACACTTAGGCGAGTACTTGACTGCAGCTAAGCCCCCGAGTGGGAGGTTTGCTCTCCACTCGGTAGGATTTTCTGAAACTTAGGTGAGTAAAAGACTGCAGCTAAGCCCCTGAGTGGGAGGTTTGCTCTCCACTCGGTAGGATTTTCTGAAACTTAGGCGAGTACTAGACTGCAGCTAAGCCCCCGAGTGGGAGGTTTGCTCTCCACTCGGTACGATTTTCTGAAACTTAGGCGAGTACTAGACTGCAGCTAAGCCCCCGAGTGGGAGGTTTGCTCTCCACTCGGTAGGATTTTCTGAAACTTAGGCGAGTACAGGACTGCAGCTAAGCCCTCGAGTGGGAGGTTTGCTCTCCACTCGGTAGGATTTTAAACACTTAGGCGAGTACAGGACTGCAGCTAAGCCCTCGAGGGAGGTTTGCTCTCACTCGGTAGGATTTTAAACACTTTGTGGAGTATAGGACTGCAGCTACACCCCCGAGTGGGAGGTTTGCTCTCCACTCGGTAGGATTTTCTGAAACTTAGGCGAGTATGGACTGCAGCTAAGCCCCCGAGTGGGAGGTTTGCTCTCCACTCGGTAGGATTTTAAACACTTAGGCGAGTACAGGACTGCAGCTATTCCCCCGAGTGGGAGGTTTGCTCTCCACTCGGTAGGATTTTAAACACTTAGGCGAGTACTGGGCTGCAGCTAAGCCCCCGAGTGGGAGGTTTGCTCTCCACTCGGTAGGATTTCTTGAAACTTAGGCGAGTACTGGACTGCAGCTAAGCCCCCGAGTGGGAGGTTTGCTCTTCACTCGGTAGGATTTTCTGAAACTTAGGCGAATACAGGACTGCAGCTAAGCCCCCGAGTGGGAGGTTTGCTCTCCACTCGGTAGGATTTTCTGAAACTTAGGCGAGTACTAGACTGCAGCTAAGCCCCCGAGTGGGAGGTTTGCTCTCCACTCGATAGGATTTTCTGAAACTTAGGCGAGTACTGGACTGCAGCTAAGCCCCCGAGTGGGAGGTTTGCTCTCCACTCGGTAGGATTTTAAACACTTAGGCGAGTATAGGACAACAGCTAAGCCCCCGAGTGGGATGTTTGCTCTCCACTCGGTAGGATTTTCTGAAACTTAGGCGAGTACTGGACTGCAGCTAAGCCCCCAAGTGGGAGGTTTGCTCTCCACTCGGTAGGATTTTAAACACTTAGGCGAGTACAGGACTGCAGCTAAGCCCCCGAGTGGGAGGTTTGCTCTCCACTCAGTAGGATTTTAAACACTTTGTGGAGTATAGGACTGCAGCTAAGCCCCCGAGTGGGAGGTTTGCTCTCCACTCGGCAGGATTTTCTGAAACTTAGGCGAGAATTGGACTGCAGCTAATCCCCCAAGTGGGAGGTTTGCTCTCCACTCGGTAGGATTTTAGACACTTAGGCGAGTATAGGACTGCAGCTAAGCCCCCGAGTGGGAGGTTTGCTCTCCACTCGGTAGGATTTTCTGAAACTTAGGCGAGTACTGGACTGCAGCTAAGCCCCCGAGTGGGAGGTTTGCTCTCCACTCAGTAGGATTTTAAACACTTAGGCGAGTACAGGACTGCAGCTAAGCCCCGAGTGGGAGGTTTGTTCTCCACTCGGTAGGATTTTAAACACTTTGTGGAGTATAGGACTGCAGCTAAGCCCCCGAGTGGGAGGTTTGCTCTCCACTCGGTAGGATTTTCTGAAACTTAGGCGAGTATGGACTGCAGCTAAGCCCCCGAGTGGGAGGTTTGCTCTCCACTCGGTAGGATTTTAAACACTTAGGTGAGTACAGGACTGCAGCTAAGCCCCCGAGTGGGAGGTTTGCCCTCCACTCAGTCGGATTTTCTGAAACTTAGGCGAGTACTGGACTGCAGCTAAGCCCCCGAGTGGGAGGTTTGCTCTCCACTCGGTAGGTATTTAAACACTTAGCCGAGTACAGGACTGTAGCTAAGCCCCCGAGTGGGAGGTTTGCTCTCCACTCGGTAGGATTTTCTGAAACTTAGGCGAGTACAGGACTGCAGCTAAGCCCTCGAGTGGGAGGTTTGCTCTCCACTCGGTAGGATTTTAAACACTTAGGCGAGTACAGGACTGCAGCTAAGCCCCCGAGTGGGAGGTTTGCTCTCACTCGGTAGGATTTTAAACACTTTGTGGAGTATAGGACTGCAGCTAAGCCCCCGAGTGGGAGGTTTGCTCTCCACTCGGTAGGATTTTCTGAAACTTAGGCGAGTATGGACTGCAGCTAAGCCCCCGAGTGGGAGGTTTGCTGTCCACTCGGTAGGATTTTAAACACTTAGGCGAGTACAGGACTGCAGCTAAGCCCCCGAGTGGGAGGTTTGCTCTCCACTCGGTAGGATTTTAAACACTTAGGCGATTACTGGACTGCAGCTAAGCCCCCGAGTGGGAGGTTTGCTCTCCACTCGGTAGGATTTTCGGAAACTTAGGCGAGTACTGGACTGCAGCTAAGCCCCCGAGTGGGAGGACTGCTCTCCACTCGATAGGATTTCTTGAAACTTAGGCGAGTATGGACTGCAGTTACGCCCCCGAGTGGGAGGTTTGCTCTCCACTCGGTAGGATTTTAAACACTTAGGTGAGTACAGGACTGCAGCTAAGCCCCCGAGTGGGAGGTTTGCTCTCCACTCGGTAGGATTTTCTGAAACTTAGGCGAGTACTGGACTGCAGCTAAGAACCCGAGTGGGAGGTTTGCTCTCCACTCGGTAGGATTTTAAACACTTAGCCGAGTACAGGACAACAGCTAAGCCCCCGAGTGGGAGGTTTGCTCTCCACTCGGTAGGATTTTCTGAAACTTAGGCGAGTACAGGACTACAGCTAAGCCCTCGAGTGGGAGGTTTGCTCTCCACTCGGTAGGATTTTAAACACTTAGGCGAGTACAGGACTGCAGCTAAGCCCCCGAGTGGGAGGTTTGCTCTCACTCGGTAGGATTTTAAACACTTTGTGGAGTATAGGACTGCAGCTAAGCCCCTGAGTGGGAGGTTTGCTCTCCACTCGGTAGGATTTTCTGAAACTTAGGCGAGTATGGACTGCAGCTAAGCCCCCGAGTGGGAGGTTTGCTCTCCACTCGGTAGGATTTTAAACACTTAGGTGAGTACAGGACTGCAGCTAAGCCCCCGAGTGGGAGGTTTGCCCTCCACTCAGTAGGATTTTCTGAAACTTAGGCGAGTACTGGACTGCAGCTAAGCCCCCAAGTGGGAGGTTTGCTCTCCACTCGGTAGGTATTTAAACACTTAGCCGAGTACAGGACTGCAGCTAAGCCCCCGAGTGGGAGGTTTGCTCTCCACTCGGTAGGATTTTCTGAAACTTAGGCGAGTACAGGACTGCAGCTAAGCCCTCGAGTGGGAGGTTTGCTCTCCACTCGGTAGGATTTTAAACACTTAGGCGAGTACAGGACTGCAGCTAAGCCCCCGAGTGGGAGGTTTGCTCTCACTCGGTAGGATTTTAAAAACTTTGTGGAGTATAGGACTGCAGCTAAGCCCCCGAGTGGGAGGTTTGCTCTCCACTCGGTAGGATTTTCTGAAACTTAGGCTAGTATGGACTGCAGCTAAGCCCCCGAGTGGGAGGTTTGCTCTCCACTCGGTAGGATTTTAAACACTTAGGCGAGTACAGGACTGCAGCTAAGCCCCCGAGTGGGAGGTTTGCTCTCCACTCGGTAGGATTTTAAACACTTAGGCGATTACTGGACTGCAGCTAAGCCCCCGAGTGGGAGGTTTGCTCTCCACTTGGTAGGATTTTCGGAAACTTAGGCGAGTACTGGACTGCAGCTAAGCCCCCGAGTGGGAGGACTGCTCTCCACTCGATAGGATTTCTTGAAACTTAGGCGAGTATGGACTACAGTTACGCCCCCGAGTGGGAGGTTTGCTCTCCACTCGGTAGGATTTTAAACACTTAGGTGAGTACAGGACTGCAGCTAAGCCCCCGAGTGGGAGGTTTGCTCTCCACTCGGTAGGATTTTCTGAAACTTAGGCGAGTACTGGACTGCAGCTAAGAACCCGAGTGGGAGGTTTGCTCTCCACTCGGTAGGATTTTAAACACTTAGCCGAGTACAGGACAACAGCTAAGCCCCCGAGTGGGAGGTTTGCTCTCCACTCGGTAGGATTTTCTGAAACTTAGGCGAGTACAGGACTGCAGCTAAGCCCTCGAGTGGGAGGTTTGCTCTCCACTCGGTAGGATTTTAAACACTTAGGCGAGTACAGGACTGCAGCTAAGCCCCCGAGTGGGAGGTTTGCTCTCACTCGGTAGGATTTTAAACACTTTGTGGAGTATAGGACTGCAGCTAAGCCCCCGAGTGGGAGGTTTGCTCTCCACTCGGTAGGATTTTCTGAAACTTAGGCGAGTATGGACTGCAGCTAAGCCCCCGAGTGGGAGGTTTGCTCTCCACTCGGTAGGATTTTAAACACTTAGGCGAGTACAGGACTGCAGCTAAGTCCCCGAGTGGGAGGTTTGCTCTCCACTCTGTAGGATTTTAAACACTTAGGCGAGTACTGGACTGCAGCTAAGCCCCGGAGTGGGAGGTTTGCTCTCCACTCGGTAGGATTTTCTGAAACTTATGCGAGTACTGGACTGCAGCTAAGCCCCCGAGTGGGAGGATTGCTCTCCACTCGATAGGATTTCTTGAAACTTAGGCGAGTACTGGACTGCAGCTAAGCCCCCGAGTGGGAGGTTTGCTCTTCACTCGTTTGGATTTTCTGAAACTTAGGTGAATACAGGACTGCAGCTAAGCCCCCGAGTGGGAGGTTTGCTCTCCACTCGGTAGGATTTTCTGAAACTTAGGCGAGTACTAGACTGCAGCTAAGCCCCCGAGTGGGAGGTTTGCTCTCCGCTCGATAGGATTGTCTGAAACTTAGGCGAGTACTGGACTGCAGCTAAGCCCCCGAGTGGGAGGTTTGCTCTCCACTCGGTAGGATTTTAAACACTTAGGCGAGTATAGGACAGCAGCTAAGCCCCCGAGTGGGATGTTTGCTCTCCACTCGGTAGGATTTTCTGAAACTTAGGCGAGTACTGGACTGCAGCTAAGCCCCCAAGTGGGAGGTTTGCTCTCCACTCGGTAGGATTTTAAACACTTAGGCGAGTACAGGACTGCAGCTAAGCCCCCGAGTGGGAGGTTTGCTCTCCACTCGGTAGGATTTTAAACACTTTGTGGAGTATAGGACTGCAGCTAAGCCCCCGAGTGGGAGGTTTGCTCTCCACTCGGCAGGATTTTCTAAAACTTAGGCGAGAACTGGACTGCAGCTAAGCCCCCAAGTGGGAGGTTTGCTCTCCACTCGGTAGGATTTTAAACACTTAGGTGAGTATAGGACTGCAACTAAGCCCCCGAGTGGGAGGTTTGCTCTCCACTCGGTAGGATTTTCTGAAACTTAGGCGAGTACTGGACTGCAGCTAAGCCCCCGAGTGGGGGGTTTGCTCTCCGCTCGGTAGGATTTTAAACACTTAGGCGAGTACAGGACTGCAGCTAAGCCCCGAGTGGGAGGTTTGCTCTCCACTCGGTAGGATTTTAAAAACTTTGTGGAGTATAGGACTGCAGCTAAGCCCCCGAGTGGGAGGTTTGCTCTCCACTCGGTAGGATTTTCTGAAACTTAGGTGAGTATGGACTGCAGCTAAGCCCCCGAGTGGGAGGTTTGCTCTCCACTCCGTAGGATTTTAAACACTTGGGTGAGTACAGGACTGCAGCTAAGCCCCCGAGTGGGAGGTTTGCTCTCCACTCGGTAGGATTTTCTGAAACTTAGGCGAGTACTGGACTGCAGCTAAGCCCCCGAGTGGGAGGTTTGCTCTCCACTCGGTAGGATTTTAAACACTTAGCCGAGTACAGGACTGCAGCTAAGCCCCCGAGTGGGAGGTTTGCTCTCCACTCGGTAGGATTTTCTGAAACTTAGGCGAGTACAGGACTGCAGCTAAGCCCTCGAGTGGGAGGTTTGCTCTCCACTCGGTAGGATTTTAAACACTTAGGCGAGTACAGGACTGCAGCTAAGCCCCCGAGTGGGAGGTTTGCTCTCACTCGGTAGGATTTTAAACACTTTGTGGAGTATAGGACTGCAGCTAAGCCCCCGAGTGGGAGGTTTGCTCTCCACTCAGTAGGATTTTTTGAAACTTAGGCGAGTATGGACTGCAGCTAAGCCCCCGAGTGGGAGGTTTGCTCTCCACTCGGTAGGATTTTAAACACTTAGGCGAGTACAGGACTGCAGCTAAGCCCCCGAGTGGGATGTTTGCTCTCCACTCGGTAGGATTTTGTGAAACTTAGGCGAGTACTGGACTGCAGCTAAGCCCCCAAGTGGGAGGTTTGCTCTCCACTCGGTAGGATTTTAAACACTTAGGCGATTACTGGACTGCAGCTAAGCCCCCGAGTGGGAGGTTTGCTCTCCACTCGGTAGGATTTTCGGAAACTTAGGCGAGTACAGGACTGCAGCTAAGCCCCCGAGTGGGAGGACTGCTCTCCACTCGATAGGATTTCTTGAAACTTAGGCGAGTATGGACTGCAGTTACGCCCCCGAGTGGGAGGTTTGCTCTCCACTCGGTAGGATTTTAAACACTTAGGTGAGTACAGGACTGCAGCTAAGCCCCCGAGTGGGAGGTTTGCTCTCCACTCGGTAGGATTTTCTGAAACTTAGGCGAGTACTGGACTGCAGCTAAGAACCCGAGTGGGAGGTTTGCTCTCCACTCGGTAGGATTTTAAACACTTAGCCGAGTACAGGACAACAGCTAAGCCCCCGAGTGGGAGGTTTGCTCTCCACTCGGTAGGATTTTCTGAAACTTAGGCGAGTACAGGACTGCAGCTAAGCCCTCGAGTGGGAGGTTTGCTCTCCACTCGGTAGGATTTTAAACACTTAGGCGAGTACAGGACTGCAGCTAAGCCCCCGAGTGGGAGGTTTGCTCTCACTCGGTAGGATTTTAAACACTTTGTGGAGTATAGGACTGCAGCTAAGCCCCCGAGTGGGAGGTTTGCTCTCCACTCGGTAGGATTTTCTGAAACTTAGGCGAGTATGGACTGCAGCTAAGCCCCCGAGTGGGAGGTTTGCTCTCCACTCGGTAGGATTTTAAACACTTAGGCGAGTACAGGACTGCAGCTAAGTCCCCGAGTGGGAGGTTTGCTCTCCACTCTGTAGGATTTTAAACACTTAGGCGAGTACTGGACTGCAGCTAAGCCCCGGAGTGGGAGGTTTGCTCTCCACTCGGTAGGATTTTCTGAAACTTATGCGAGTACTGGACTGCAGCTAAGCCCCCGAGTGGGAGGATTGCTCTCCACTCGATAGGATTTCTTGAAACTTAGGCGAGTACTGGACTGCAGCTAAGCCCCCGAGTGGGAGGTTTGCTCTTCACTCGGTAGGATTTTCTGAAACATAGGCGAGTACAGGACTGCAGCTAAGCCCCCGAGTGGGAGGTTTGCTCTTCACTCGGTAGGATTTTCTGAAACTTAGGTGAATACAGGACTGCAGCTAAGCCCCCGAGTGGGAGGTTTGCTCTCCACTCGGTAGGATTTTCTGAAACTTAGGCGAGTACTAGACTGCAGCTAAGCCCCCGAGTGGGAGGTTTGCTCTCCGCTCGATAGGATTGTCTGAAACTTAGGCGAGTACTGGACTGCAGCTAAGCCCCGAGTGGGAGGTTTGCTCTCCACTCGGTAGGATTTTAAACACTTAGGCGAGTATAGGACAGCAGCTAAGCCCCCGAGTGGGATGTTTGCTCTCCACTCGGTAGGATTTTCTGAAACTTAGGCGAGTACTGGACTGCAGCTAAGCCCCCAAGTGGGAGGTTTGCTCTCCACTCGGTAGGATTTTAAACACTTAGGCGAGTACAGGACTGCAGCTAAGCCCCCGAGTGGGAGGTTTGCTCTCCACTCGGTAGGATTTTAAACACTTTGTGGAGTATAGGACTGCAGCTAAGCCCCCGAGTGGGAGGTTTGCTCTCCACTCGGCAGGATTTTCTAAAACTTAGGCGAGAACTGGACTGCAGCTAAGCCCCCAAGTGGGAGGTTTGCTCTCCACTCGGTAGGATTTTAAACACTTAGGTGAGTATAGGACTGCAACTAAGCCCCCGAGTGGGAGGTTTGCTCTCCACTCGGTAGGATTTTCTGAAACTTAGGCGAGTACTGGACTGCAGCTAAGCCCCCGAGTGGGGGGTTTGCTCTCCGCTCGGTAGGATTTTAAACACTTAGGCGAGTACAGGACTGCAGCTAAGCCCCGAGTGGGAGGTTTGCTCTCCACTCGGTAGGATTTTAAAAACTTTGTGGAGTATAGGACTGCAGCTAAGCCCCCGAGTGGGAGGTTTGCTCTCCACTCGGTAGGATTTTCTGAAACTTAGGTGAGTATGGACTGCAGCTAAGCCCCCGAGTGGGAGGTTTGCTCTCCACTCCGTAGGATTTTAAACACTTGGGTGAGTACAGGACTGCAGCTAAGCCCCCGAGTGGGAGGTTTGCTCTCCACTCGGTAGGATTTTCTGAAACTTAGGCGAGTACTGGACTGCAGCTAAGCCCCCGAGTGGGAGGTTTGCTCTCCACTCGGTAGGATTTTAAACACTTAGCCGAGTACAGGACTGCAGCTAAGCCCCCGAGTGGGAGGTTTGCTCTCCACTCGGTAGGATTTTCTGAAACTTAGGCGAGTACAGGACTGCAGCTAAGCCCTCGAGTGGGAGGTTTGCTCTCCACTCGGTAGGATTTTAAACACTTAGGCGAGTACAGGACTGCAGCTAAGCCCCCGAGTGGGAGGTTTGCTCTCACTCGGTAGGATTTTAAACACTTTGTGGAGTATAGGACTGCAGCTAAGCCCCCGAGTGGGAGGTTTGCTCTCCACTCAGTAGGATTTTTTGAAACTTAGGCGAGTATGGACTGCAGCTAAGCCCCCGAGTGGGAGGTTTGCTCTCCACTCGGTAGGATTTTAAACACTTAGGCGAGTATAGGACAGCAGCTAAGCCCCCGAGTGGGATGTTTGCTCTCCACTCGGTAGGATTTTCTGAAACTTAGGCGAGTACTGGACTGCAGCTAAGCCCCCAAGTGGGAGGTTTGCTCTCCACTCGGTAGGATTTTAAACACTTAGGCGAGTACAGGACTGCAGCTAAGCCCCCGAGTGGGATGTTTGCTCTCCACTCGGTAGGATTTTGTGAAACTTAGGCGAGTACTGGACTGCAGCTAAGCCCCCAAGTGGGAGGTTTGCTCTCCACTCGGTAGGATTTTAAACACTTAGGCGATTACTGGACTGCAGCTAAGCCCCCGAGTGGGAGGTTTGCTCTCCACTCGGTAGGATTTTCGGAAACTTAGGCGAGTACAGGACTGCAGCTAAGCCCCCGAGTGGGAGGACTGCTCTCCACTCGATAGGATTTCTTGAAACTTAGGCGAGTATGGACTGCAGTTACGCCCCCGAGTGGGAGGTTTGCTCTCCACTCGGTAGGATTTTAAACACTTAGGTGAGTACAGGACTGCAGCTAAGCCCCCGAGTGGGAGGTTTGCTCTCCACTCGGTAGGATTTTCTGAAACTTAGGCGAGTACTGGACTGCAGCTAAGAACCCGAGTGGGAGGTTTGCTCTCCACTCGGTAGGATTTTAAACACTTAGCCGAGTACAGGACAACAGCTAAGCCCCCGAGTGGGAGGTTTGCTCTCCACTCGGTAGGATTTTCTGAAACTTAGGCGAGTACAGGACTGCAGCTAAGCCCTCGAGTGGGAGGTTTGCTCTCCACTCGGTAGGATTTTAAACACTTAGGCGAGTACAGGACTGCAGCTAAGCCCCCGAGTGGGAGGTTTGCTCTCACTCGGTAGGATTTTAAACACTTTGTGGAGTATAGGACTGCAGCTAAGCCCCCGAGTGGGAGGTTTGCTCTCCACTCGGTAGGATTTTCTGAAACTTAGGCGAGTATGGACTGCAGCTAAGCCCCCGAGTGGGAGGTTTGCTCTCCACTCGGTAGGATTTTAAACACTTAGGCGAGTACAGGACTGCAGCTAAGTCCCCGAGTGGGAGGTTTGCTCTCCACTCTGTAGGATTTTAAACACTTAGGCGAGTACTGGACTGCAGCTAAGCCCCGGAGTGGGAGGTTTGCTCTCCACTCGGTAGGATTTTCTGAAACTTATGCGAGTACTGGACTGCAGCTAAGCCCCCGAGTGGGAGGATTGCTCTCCACTCGATAGGATTTCTTGAAACTTAGGCGAGTACTGGACTGCAGCTAAGCCCCCGAGTGGGAGGTTTGCTCTTCACTCGGTAGGATTTTCTGAAACATAGGCGAGTACAGGACTGCAGCTAAGCCCCCGAGTGGGAGGTTTGCTCTTCACTCGGTAGGATTTTCTGAAACTTAGGTGAATACAGGACTGCAGCTAAGCCCCCGAGTGGGAGGTTTGCTCTCCACTCGGTAGGATTTTCTGAAACTTAGGCGAGTACTAGACTGCAGCTAAGCCCCCGAGTGGGAGGTTTGCTCTCCGCTCGATAGGATTGTCTGAAACTTAGGCGAGTACTGGACTGCAGCTAAGCCCCCGAGTGGGAGGTTTGCTCTCCACTCGGTAGGATTTTAAACACTTAGGCGAGTATAGGACAGCAGCTAAGCCCCCGAGTGGGATGTTTGCTCTCCACTCGGTAGGATTTTCTGAAACTTAGGCGAGTACTGGACTGCAGCTAAGCCCCCAAGTGGGAGGTTTGCTCTCCACTCGGTAGGATTTTAAACACTTAGGCGAGTACAGGACTGCAGCTAAGCCCCCGAGTGGGAGGTTTGCTCTCCACTCGGTAGGATTTTAAACACTTTGTGGAGTATAGGACTGCAGCTAAGCCCCCGAGTGGGAGGTTTGCTCTCCACTCGGCAGGATTTTCTAAAACTTAGGCGAGAACTGGACTGCAGCTAAGCCCCCAAGTGGGAGGTTTGCTCTCCACTCGGTAGGATTTTAAACACTTAGGTGAGTATAGGACTGCAACTAAGCCCCCGAGTGGGAGGTTTGCTCTCCACTCGGTAGGATTTTCTGAAACTTAGGCGAGTACTGGACTGCAGCTAAGCCCCCGAGTGGGGGGTTTGCTCTCCGCTCGGTAGGATTTTAAACACTTAGGCGAGTACAGGACTGCAGCTAAGCCCCGAGTGGGAGGTTTGCTCTCCACTCGGTAGGATTTTAAAAACTTTGTGGAGTATAGGACTGCAGCTAAGCCCCCGAGTGGGAGGTTTGCTCTCCACTCGGTAGGATTTTCTGAAACTTAGGTGAGTATGGACTGCAGCTAAGCCCCCGAGTGGGAGGTTTGCTCTCCACTCCGTAGGATTTTAAACACTTGGGTGAGTACAGGACTGCAGCTAAGCCCCCGAGTGGGAGGTTTGCTCTCCACTCGGTAGGATTTTCTGAAACTTAGGCGAGTACTGGACTGCAGCTAAGCCCCCGAGTGGGAGGTTTGCTCTCCACTCGGTAGGATTTTAAACACTTAGCCGAGTACAGGACTGCAGCTAAGCCCCCGAGTGGGAGGTTTGCTCTCCACTCGGTAGGATTTTCTGAAACTTAGGCGAGTACAGGACTGCAGCTAAGCCCTCGAGTGGGAGGTTTGCTCTCCACTCGGTAGGATTTTAAACACTTAGGCGAGTACAGGACTGCAGCTAAGCCCCCGAGTGGGAGGTTTGCTCTCACTCGGTAGGATTTTAAACACTTTGTGGAGTATAGGACTGCAGCTAAGCCCCCGAGTGGGAGGTTTGCTCTCCACTCAGTAGGATTTTTTGAAACTTAGGCGAGTATGGACTGCAGCTAAGCCCCCGAGTGGGAGGTTTGCTCTCCACTCGGTAGGATTTTAAACACTTAGGCGAGTACAGGACTGCAGCTAAGCCCCCGAGTGGGATGTTTGCTCTCCACTCGGTAGGATTTTGTGAAACTTAGGCGAGTACTGGACTGCAGCTAAGCCCCCAAGTGGGAGGTTTGCTCTCCACTCGGTAGGATTTTAAACACTTAGGCGATTACTGGACTGCAGCTAAGCCCCCGAGTGGGAGGTTTGCTCTCCACTCGGTAGGATTTTCGGAAACTTAGGCGAGTACAGGACTGCAGCTAAGCCCCCGAGTGGGAGGACTGCTCTCCACTCGATAGGATTTCTTGAAACTTAGGCGAGTATGGACTGCAGTTACGCCCCCGAGTGGGAGGTTTGCTCTCCACTCGGTAGGATTTTAAACACTTAGGTGAGTACAGGACTGCAGCTAAGCCCCCGAGTGGGAGGTTTGCTCTCCACTCGGTAGGATTTTCTGAAACTTAGGCGAGTACTGGACTGCAGCTAAGAACCCGAGTGGGAGGTTTGCTCTCCACTCGGTAGGATTTTAAACACTTAGCCGAGTACAGGACAACAGCTAAGCCCCCGAGTGGGAGGTTTGCTCTCCACTCGGTAGGATTTTCTGAAACTTAGGCGAGTACAGGACTGCAGCTAAGCCCTCGAGTGGGAGGTTTGCTCTCCACTCGGTAGGATTTTAAACACTTAGGCGAGTACAGGACTGCAGCTAAGCCCCCGAGTGGGAGGTTTGCTCTCACTCGGTAGGATTTTAAACACTTTGTGGAGTATAGGACTGCAGCTAAGCCCCCGAGTGGGAGGTTTGCTCTCCACTCGGTAGGATTTTCTGAAACTTAGGCGAGTATGGACTGCAGCTAAGCCCCCGAGTGGGAGGTTTGCTCTCCACTCGGTAGGATTTTAAACACTTAGGCGAGTACAGGACTGCAGCTAAGTCCCCGAGTGGGAGGTTTGCTCTCCACTCTGTAGGATTTTAAACACTTAGGCGAGTACTGGACTGCAGCTAAGCCCCGGAGTGGGAGGTTTGCTCTCCACTCGGTAGGATTTTCTGAAACTTATGCGAGTACTGGACTGCAGCTAAGCCCCCGAGTGGGAGGATTGCTCTCCACTCGATAGGATTTCTTGAAACTTAGGCGAGTACTGGACTGCAGCTAAGCCCCCGAGTGGGAGGTTTGCTCTTCACTCGGTAGGATTTTCTGAAACTTAGGTGAATACAGGACTGCAGCTAAGCCCCCGAGTGGGAGGTTTGCTCTCCACTCGGTAGGATTTTCTGAAACTTAGGCGAGTACTAGACTGCAGCTAAGCCCCCGAGTGGGAGGTTTGCTCTCCGCTCGATAGGATTTTCTGAAACTTAGGCGAGTACTGGACTGCAGCTAAGCCCCCGAGTGGGAGGTTTGCTCTCCACTCGGTAGGATTTTAAACACTTAGCCGAGTACAGGACTGCAGCTAAGCCCCCGAGTGGGAGGTTTGCTCTCCACTCGGTAGGATTTTCTGAAACTTAGGCGAGTACAGGACTGCAGCTAAGCCCTCGAGTGGGAGGTTTGCTCTCCACTCGGTAGGATTTTAAACACTTAGGCGAGTACAGGACTGCAGCTAAGCCCCCGAGTGGGAGGTTTGCTCTCACTCGGTAGGATTTTAAACACTTTGTGGAGTATAGGACTGCAGCTAAGCCCCCGAGTGGGAGGTTTGCTCTCCACTCAGTAGGATTTTCTGAAACTTAGGCGAGTATGGACTGCAGCTAAGCCCCCGAGTGGGAGGTTTGCTCTCCACTCGGTAGGATTTTAAACACTTAGGCGAGTACAGGACTGCAGCTAAGCCCCCGAGTGGGATGTTTGCTCTCCACTCGGTAGGATTTTGTGAAACTTAGGCGAGTACTGGACTGCAGCTAAGCCCCCAAGTGGGAGGTTTGCTCTCCACTCGGTAGGATTTTAAACACTTAGGCGAGTACAGGACTGCAGCTAAGCCCCCGAGTGGGAGGTTTGCTCTCCACTCGGTAGGATTTTAAACACTTAGGCGATTACTGGACTGCAGCTAAGCCCCCGAGTGGGAGGTTTGCTCTCCACTCGGTAGGATTTTCGGAAACTTAGGCGAGTACAGGACTGCAGCTAAGCCCCCGAGTGGGAGGACTGCTCTCCACTCGATAGGATTTCTTGAAACTTAGGCGAGTATGGACTGCAGTTACGCCCCCGAGTGGGAGGTTTGCTCTCCACTCGGTAGGATTTTAAACACTTAGGTGAGTACAGGACTGCAGCTAAGCCCCCGAGTGGGAGGTTTGCTCTCCACTCGGTAGGATTTTCTGAAACTTAGGCGAGTACTGGACTGCAGCTAAGAACCCGAGTGGGAGGTTTGCTCTCCACTCGGTAGGATTTTAAACACTTAGCCGAGTACAGGACAACAGCTAAGCCCCCGAGTGGGAGGTTTGCTCTCCACTCGGTAGGATTTTCTGAAACTTAGGCGAGTACAGGACTGCAGCTAAGCCCTCGAGTGGGAGGTTTGCTCTCCACTCGGTAGGATTTTAAACACTTAGGCGAGTACAGGACTGCAGCTAAGCCCCCGAGTGGGAGGTTTGCTCTCACTCGGTAGGATTTTAAACACTTTGTGGAGTATAGGACTGCAGCTAAGCCCCCGAGTGGGAGGTTTGCTCTCCACTCGGTAGGATTTTCTGAAACTTAGGCGAGTATGGACTGCAGCTAAGCCCCCGAGTGGGAGGTTTGCTCTCCACTCGGTAGGATTTTAAACACTTAGGCGAGTACAGGACTGCAGCTAAGTCCCCGAGTGGGAGGTTTGCTCTCCACTCTGTAGGATTTTAAACACTTAGGCGAGTACTGGACTGCAGCTAAGCCCCGGAGTGGGAGGTTTGCTCTCCACTCGGTAGGATTTTCTGAAACTTATGCGAGTACTGGACTGCAGCTAAGCCCCCGAGTGGGAGGATTGCTCTCCACTCGATAGGATTTCTTGAAACTTAGGCGAGTACTGGACTGCAGCTAAGCCCCCGAGTGGGAGGTTTGCTCTTCACTCGGTAGGATTTTCTGAAACTTAGGTGAATACAGGACTGCAGCTAAGCCCCCGAGTGGGAGGTTTGCTCTGCACTCGGTAGGATTTTCTGAAACTTAGGCGAGTACTAGACTGCAGCTAAGCCCCCGAGTGGGAGGTTTGCTCTCCGCTCGATAGGATTTTCTGAAACTTAGGCGAGTACTGGACTGCAGCTAAGCCCCCGAGTGGGAGGTTTGCTCTCCACTCGGTAGGATTTTAAACACTTAGGCGAGTATAGGACTGCAGCTAAGCCCCCGAGTGGGATGTTTGCTCTCCACTCGGTAGGATTTTCTGAAACTTAGGCGAGTACTGGACTGCAGCTAAGCCCCCAAGTGGGAGGTTTGCTCTCCACTCGGTAGGATTTTAAACACTTAGGCGAGTACAGGACTGCAGCTAAGCCCCCGAGTGGGAGGTTTGCTCTCCACTCGGTAGGATTTTAAACACTTTGTGGAGTATAGGACTGCAGCTAAGCCCCCGAGTGGGAGGTTTGCTCTCCACTCGGCAGGATTTTCTGAAACTTAGGCGAGAACTGGACTGCAGCTAAGCCCCCAAGTGGGAGGTTTGCTCTCCACTCGGTAGGATTTTAAACACTTAGGTGAGTATAGGACTGCAACTAAGCCCCCGAGTGGGAGGTTTGCTCTCCACTCGGTAGGATTTTCTGAAACTTAGGCGAGTACTGGACTGCAGCTAAGCCCCCGAGTGGGGGGTTTGCTCTCCGCTCGGTAGGATTTTAAACACATAGGCGAGTACAGGACTGCAGCTAAGCCCCGAGTGGGAGGTTTGCTCTCCACTCGGTAGGATTTTAAACACTTTGTGGAGTATAGGACTGCAGCTAAGCCCCCGAGTGGGAGGTTTGCTCTCCACTCGGTAGGATTTTCTGAAACTTAGGTGAGTATGGACTGCAGCTAAGCCCCCGAGTGGGAGGTTTGCTCTCCACTCGGTAGGATTTTAAACACTTGGGTGAGTACAGGACTACAGCTAAGCCCCCGAGTGGGAGGTTTGCTCTCCACTCGGTAGGATTTTCTGAAACTTAGGCGAGTACTGGACTGCAGCTAAGCCCCCGAGTGGGAGGTTTGCTCTCCACTCGGTAGGATTTTAAACACTTAGCCGAGTACAGGACTGCAGCTAAGCCCCCGAGTGGGAGGTTTGCTCTCCACTCGGTAGGATTTTCTGAAACTTAGGCGAGTACAGGACTGCAGCTAAGCCCTCGAGTGGGAGGTTTGCTCTCCACTCGGTAGGATTTTAAACACTTAGGCGAGTACAGGACTGCAGCTAAGCCCCCGAGTGGGAGGTTTGCTCTCACTCGGTAGGATTTTAAACACTTTGTGGAGTATAGGACTGCAGCTAAGCCCCCGAGTGGGAGGTTTGCTCTCCACTCAGTAGGATTTTCTGAAACTTAGGCGAGTATGGACTGCAGCTAAGCCCCCGAGTGGGAGGTTTGCTCTCCACTCGGTAGGATTTTAAACACTTAGGCGAGTACAGGACTGCAGCTAAGCCCCCGAGTGGGAGGTTTGCTCTCCAGTCAGTAGGATTTTAAACACTTAGGCGAGTACTGGACTGCAGCTAAGCCCCCAAGTGGGAGGTTTGCTCTCCACTCGGTAGGATTTTCTGAAACTTAGGCGAGTACTGGACTGCAGCTAAGCCCCCGAGTGGGAGGATTGCTCTCCACTCGATAGGTTTTTCTGAAACTTAGGCGAGTACAGGACTGCAGCTAAGCCCCCGAGTGGGAGGTTTGCTCTCCACTCGGTAGGATTTTAAACACTTTGTGGAGTATAGGACTGCAGCTAAGCCCTCGAGTGGGAGGTTTGCTCTCCACTCGATAGGATTTTAAACACTTAGGCGAGTACATGACTGTAGCTAAGCCCCCGAGTGGGAGGTTTGCTCTCCACTCGGTAGGATTTTAAACACTTAGGCGAGTACTGGACTGCGGCTAAGCCCCCGAGTGGGAGGTTTGCTCTCCACTCGGTAGGATTTTCTGAAACTTAGGCGAGTACAGGACTGCAGCTAAGCCCCCGAGTGGGAGGTTTGCTCTCCACTCGGTAGGATTTTCTGAAACTTAGGCGAGTACTAGACTGCAGCTAAGCCCCCGAGTGGGAGGTTTGCTCTCCACTCGGTACGATTTTCTGAAACTTAGGTGAGTACTAGACTGCAGCTAAGCCCCCGAGTGGGAGGTTTGCTCTCCACTCGGTAGGATTTTAAACACTTAGCCGAGTACAGGACTGCAGCTAAGCCCCCGAGTGGGAGGTTTGCTCTCCACTCGGTAGGATTTTCTGAAACTTAGGCGAGTACAGGACTGCAGCTAAGCCCTCGAGTGGGAGGTTTGCTCTCCACTCGGTAGGATTTTAAACACTTAGGCGAGTACAGGACTGCAGCTAAGCCCCCGAGTGGGAGGTTTGCTCTCACTCGGTAGGATTTTAAACACTTTGTGGAGTATAGGACTGCAGCTAAGCCCCCGAGTGGGAGGTTTGCTCTCCACTCGGTAGGATTTTAAACACTTAGGCGAGTACTGGACTGCAGCTAAGCCCCCGAGTGGGAGGTTTGCTCTCCACTCGGTAGGATTTTCTGAAACTTAGGCGAGTACAGGACTGCAGCTAAGCCACGAGTGGGAGGTTTGCTCTCCACTCGGTAGGATTTTCTGAAACTTAGGCGAGTACAGGACTGCAGCTAAGTCCCCGAGTGGGAGGTTTGCTCTCCACTCGGTAGGATTTTCTGAAACTTAGGCGAGTACTAGACTGCAGCTAAGCCCCCGAGTGGGAGGTTTGCTCTCCTCTCGGTACGATTTTCTGAAACTTAGGCGAGTACTAGACTGCAGCTAAGCCCCCGAGTGGGAGGTTTGCTCTCCACTCGGTAGGATTTTAAACACTTAGCCGAGTACAGGACTGCAGCTAAGCCCCCGAGTGGGAGGTTTGCTCTCCACTCGGTAGGATTTTCTGAAACTTAGGCGAGTACAGGACTGCAGCTAAGCCCTCGAGTGGGAGGTTTGCTCTCCACTCGGTAGGATTTTAAACACTTAGGCGAGTACAGGACTGCAGCTAAGCCCCCGAGTGGGAGGTTTGCTCTCCACTCGGTAGGATTTTAAACACTTAGGCGAGTACTGGACTGCAGCTAAGCCCCCGAGTGGGAGGTTTGCTCTCCACTCGGTAGGATTTTCTAAAACTTAGGCGAGTACAGGACTGCAGCTAAGCCACGAGTGGGAGGTTTGCTCTCCACTCGGTAGGATTTTCTGAAACCTAGGCGAGTACTAGACTGCAGCTAAGCCCCCGAGTGGGAGGTTTGCTCTCCACTCGGTACGATTTTCTGAAACTTAGGCGAGTACTAGACAGCAGCTAAGCCCACGAGTGGGAGGTTTGCTCTCCACTCGGTAGGATTTTAAACACTTAGCCGAGTACAGGACTGCAGCTAAGCCCCCGAGTGGGAGGTTTGCTCTCCACTCGGTAGGATTTTCTGAAACTTAGGCGAGTACAGGACTGCAGCTAAGCCCTCGAGTGGGAGGTTTGCTCTCCACTCGGTAGGATTTTAAACACTTAGGCGAGTACAGGACTGCAGCTAAGCCCCCGAGTGGGAGGTTTGCTCTCACTCGGTAGGATTTTAAACACTTTGTGGAGTATAGGACTGCAGCTAAGCCCCCGAGTGGGAGGTTTGCTCTCCACTCAGTAGGATTTTCTGAAACTTAGGCGAGTATGGACTGCAGCTAAGCCCCCGAGTGGGAGGTTTGCTCTCCACTCGGTAGGATTTTAAACACTTAGGCGAGTACAGGACTGCAGCTAAGCCCCCGAGTGGGAGGTTTGCTCTCCAGTCAGTAGGATTTTAAACACTTAGGCGAGTACTGGACTGCAGCTAAGCCCCCAAGTGGGAGGTTTGCTCTCCACTCGGTAGGATTTTCTGAAACTTAGGCGAGTACTGGACTGCAGCTAAGCCCCCGAGTGGGAGGATTGCTCTCCACTCGATAGGTTTTTCTGAAACTTAGGCGAGTAGTTGACTGCAGCTAAGCCCCCGAGTGGGAGGTTTGCTCTCCACTCGGTAGGATTTTAAACACTTTGTGGAGTATAGGACTGCAGCTAAGCCCTCGAGTGGGAGGTTTGCTCTCCACTCGGTAGGATTTTAAACACTTAGGCGAGTACATGACTGTAGCTAAGCCCCCGAGTGGGAGGTTTGCTCTCCACTCGGTAGGATTTTCTGAAACTTAGGCGAGTACAGGACTGCAGCTAAGCCCCCGAGTGGGAGGTTTGCTCTCCACTCGGTAGGATTTTCTGAAACTTAGGCGAGTACTAGACTGCAGCTAAGCCCCCGAGTGGGAGGTTTGCTCTCCACTCGGTACGATTTTCTGAAACTTAGGTGAGTACTAGACTGCAGCTAAGCCCCCGAGTGGGAGGTTTGCTCTCCACTCGGTAGGATTTTAAACACTTAGCCGAGTACAGGACTGCAGCTAAGCCCCCGAGTGGGAGGTTTGCTCTCCACTCGGTAGGATTTTCTGAAACTTAGGCGAGTACAGGACTGCAGCTAAGCCCTCGAGTGGGAGGTTTGCTCTCCACTCGGTAGGATTTTAAACACTTAGGCGAGTACAGGACTGCAGCTAAGCCCCCGAGTGGGAGGTTTGCTCTCACTCGGTAGGATTTTAAACACTTTGTGGAGTATAGGACTGCAGCTAAGCCCCCGAGTGGGAGGTTTGCTCTCCACTCGGTAGGATTTTCTGAAACTTAGGCGAGTATGGACTGCAGCTAAGCCCCCGAGTGGGAGGTTTGCTCTCCACTCGGTAGGATTTTAAACACTTAGGCGAGTACTGGACTGCAGCTAAGCCCCCGAGTGGGAGGTTTGCTCTCCACTCGGTAGGATTTTCTGAAACTTAGGCGAGTACAGGACTGCAGCTAAGCCACGAGTGGGAGGTTTGCTCTCCACTCGGTAGGATTTTCTGAAACTTAGGCGAGTACAGGACTGCAGCTAAGTCCCCGAGTGGGAGGTTTGCTCTCCACTCGGTAGGATTTTCTGAAACTTAGGCGAGTACTAGACTGCAGCTAAGCCCCCGAGTGGGAGGTTTGCTCTCCTCTCGGTACGATTTTCTGAAACTTAGGCGAGTACTAGACTGCAGCTAAGCCCCCGAGTGGGAGGTTTGCTCTCCACTCGGTAGGATTTTAAACACTTAGCCGAGTACAGGACTGCAGCTAAGCCCCCGAGTGGGAGGTTTGCTCTCCACTCGGTAGGATTTTCTGAAACTTAGGCGAGTACAGGACTGCAGCTAAGCCCTCGAGTGGGAGGTTTGCTCTCCACTCGGTAGGATTTTAAACACTTAGGCGAGTACAGGACTGCAGCTAAGCCCCCGAGTGGGAGGTTTGCTCTCCACTCGGTAGGATTTTAAACACTTAGGCGAGTACTGGACTGCAGCTAAGCCCCCGAGTGGGAGGTTTGCTCTCCACTCGGTAGGATTTTCTAAAACTTAGGCGAGTACAGGACTGCAGCTAAGCCACGAGTGGGAGGTTTGCTCTCCACTCGGTAGGATTTTCTGAAACTTAGGCGAGTACTAGACTGCAGCTAAGCCCCCGAGTGGGAGGTTTGCTCTCCACTCGGTACGATTTTCTGAAACTTAGGCGAGTACTAGACAGCAGCTAAGCCCCCGAGTGGGAGGTTTGCTCTCCACTCGGTAGGATTTTAAACACTTAGCCGAGTACAGGACTGCAGCTAAGCCCCCGAGTGGGAGGTTTGCTCTCCACTCGGTAGGATTTTCTGAAACTTAGGCGAGTACAGGACTGCAGCTAAGCCCTCGAGTGGGAGGTTTGCTCTCCACTCGGTAGGATTTTAAACACTTAGGCGAGTACAGGACTGCAGCTAAGCCCCCGAGTGGGAGGTTTGCTCTCACTCGGTAGGATTTTAAACACTTTGTGGAGTATAGGACTGCAGCTAAGCCCCCGAGTGGGAGGTTTGCTCTCCACTTGGTAGGATTTTCTGAAACTTAGGCGAGTATGGACTGCAGCTAAGCCCCCGAGTGGGAGGTTTGCTCTCCACTCGGTAGGATTTTAAACACTTAGGCGAGTACTGGACTACAGCTAAGCCCCCGAGTGGGATGTTTGCTCTCCACTCGGTAGGATTTTCTGAAACTTAGGCGAGTACTGTACTGCAGCTAAGCCCCCGAGTGGGAGGATTGCTCTCGACTCGATAGGATTTCTTGAAACTTAGGCGAGTACTGGACTGCAGCTAAGCCCCCGAGTGGGAGGTTTGCTCTTCACTCGGTAGGATTTTCTAAAACTTAGGCGAATACAGGACTGCAGCTAAGCCCCCGAGTGGGAGGTTTGCTCTCCACTCGGTAGGATTTTCTGAAACTTAGGCGGGTACTAGACTGCAGCTAAGCCCCCGAGTGGGAGGTTTGCTCTCCACTCGGTACGATTTTCTGAAACTTAGGCGAGTACTAGACTGCAGCTAAGCCCCCGAGTGGGAGGTTTGCTCTCCACTCGGTAGGATTTTAAACACTTAGCCGAGTACAGGACTGCAGCTAAGCCCCCAAGTGGGAGGTTTGCTCTCCACTCGGTAGGATTTTCTGAAACTTAGGCGAGTACAGGACTGCAGCTAAGCCCTCGAGTGAGAGGTTTGCTCTCCACTCGGTAGGATTTTAAACACTTAGGCGAGTACAGGACTGCAGCTAAGCCCCGGAGTGGGAGGTTTGCTCTCACTCGGTAGGATTTTAAACACTTTGTGGAGTATAGGACTGCAGCTAAGCCCCCGAGTGGGAGGTTTGCTCTCCACTCGGTAGGATTTTCTGAAACTTAGGCGAGTATGGACTGCAGCTAAGCCCCCGAGTGGGAGGTTTGCTCTCCACTCGGTAGGATTTTAAACACTTAGGCGAGTACTGGACTACAGCTAAGCCCCCGAGTGGGAGGTTTGCTCTCCACTCGGTAGGATTTTCTGAAACTTAGGCGAGTACTGGACTGCAGCTAAGCCCCCGAGTGGGAGGATTGCTCTCCACTCGATAGGATTTCTTGAAACTTAGGCGAGTACTCGACTGCAGCTAAGCCCCCGAGTGGGAGGTTTGCTCTTCACTCGGTAGGATTTTCTAAAACTTAGGCGAATACATGACTGCAGCTAAGCCCCCGAGTGGGAGGTTTGCTCTCCACTCTGTAGGATTTTCTGAAACTTAGGCGAGTACTAGACTGCAGCTAAGCCCCCGAGTGGGAGGTTTGCTCTCCACTCGATAGGATTTTCTGAAACTTAGGCGAGTACTGGACTGCAGCTAAGCCCCCGAGTGGGAGGTTTTCTCTCCACTCGGTAGGAATTTAAACACTTAGGCGAGTATAGGACTGCAGCTAAGCCCCCGAGTGGGATGTTTGCTCTCCACTCGGTAGGATTTTCTGAAACTTTGGCGAGTACTGGACTGCAGCTAAGCCCCCAAGTGGGAGGTTTGCTCTCCACTCGGTAGGATTTTAAACACTTAGGCGAGTACAGGACTGCAGCTAAGCCCCCGAGTGGGAGGTTTGCTCTCCACTCGGTAGGATTTTAAACACTTTGTGGAGTATAGGACTGCAGCTAAGCCCCCGAGTGGGAGGTTTGCTCTCCACTCGGCAGGATTTTCCGAAACTTAGGCGAGAACTGGACTGCAGCTAAGCCCCCAAGTGGGAGGTTTGCTCTCCACTCGGTAGGATTTTAAACACTTAGCCGAGTACAGGACTGCAGCTAAGCCGCCGAGTGGGAGGTTTGCTCTCCACTCGGTAGGATTTTCTGAAACTTAGGCGAGTACAGGACTGCAGCTAAGCCCTCGAGTGGGAGGTTTGCTCTCCACTCGGTAGGATTTTAAACACTTAGGCGAGTACAGGACTGCAGCTAAGCCCCCGAGTGGGAGGTTTGCTCTCACTCGGTAGGATTTTAAACACTTTGTGGAGTATAGGACTGCAGCTAAGCCCCCGAGTGGGAGGTTTGCTCTCCACTTGGTAGGATTTTCTGAAACTTAGGCGAGTATGGACTGCAGCTAAGCCCCCGAGTGGGAGGTTTGCTCTCCACTCGGTAGGATTTTAAACACTTAGGCGAGTACTGGACTACAGCTAAGCCCCCGAGTGGGATGTTTGCTCTCCACTCGGTAGGATTTTCTGAAACTTAGGCGAGTACTGTACTGCAGCTAAGCCCCCGAGTGGGAGGATTGCTCTCGACTCGATAGGATTTCTTGAAACTTAGGCGAGTACTGGACTGCAGCTAAGCCCCCGAGTGGGAGGTTTGCTCTTCACTCGGTAGGATTTTCTAAAACTTAGGCGAATACAGGACTGCAGCTAAGCCCCCGAGTGGGAGGTTTGCTCTCCACTCGGTAGGATTTTCTGAAACTTAGGCGGGTACTAGACTGCAGCTAAGCCCCCGAGTGGGAGGTTTGCTCTCCACTCGGTACGATTTTCTGAAACTTAGGCGAGTACTAGACTGCAGCTAAGCCCCCGAGTGGGAGGTTTGCTCTCCACTCGGTAGGATTTTAAACACTTAGCCGAGTACAGGACTGCAGCTAAGCCCCCAAGTGGGAGGTTTGCTCTCCACTCGGTAGGATTTTCTGAAACTTAGGCGAGTCCAGGACTGCAGCTAAGCCCTCGAGTGAGAGGTTTGCTCTCCACTCGGTAGGATTTTAAACACTTAGGCGAGTACAGGACTGCAGCTAAGCCCCGGAGTGGGAGGTTTGCTCTCACTCGGTAGGATTTTAAACACTTTGTGGAGTATAGGACTGCAGCTAAGCCCCCGAGTGGGAGGTTTGCTCTCCACTCGGTAGGATTTTCTGAAAGTTAGGCGAGTATGGACTGCAGCTAAGCCCCCGAGTGGGAGGTTTGCTCTCCAATCGGTAGGATTTTAAACACTTAGGCGAGTACTGGACTACAGCTAAGCCCCTGAGTGGGATGTTTGCTCTCCACTCGGTAGGATTTTCTGAAACTTAGGCGAGTACTGTACTGCAGCTAAGCCCCCGAGTGGGAGGATTGCTCTCGACTCGATAGGATTTCTTGAAACTTAGGCGAGTACTGGACTGCAGCTAAGCCCCCGAGTGGGAGGTTTGCTCTTCACTCGGTAGGATTTTCTAAAACTTAGGCGAATACAGGACTGCAGCTAAGCCCCCGAGTGGGAGGTTTGCTCTCCACTCTGTAGGATTTTCTGAAACTTAGGCGAGTACTAGACTGCAGCTAAGCCCCCGAGTGGGAGGTTTGCTCTCCACTCGATAGGATTTTCTGAAACTTAGGCGAGTACTGGACTGCAGCTAAGCCCCCGAGTGGGAGGTTTTCTCTCCACTCGATAGGATTTTAAACACTTAGGCGAGTATAGGACTGCAGCTAAGCCCCCGAGTGGGATGTTTGCTCTCCACTCGGTAGGATTTTCTGAAACTTTGGCGAGTACTGGACTGCAGCTAAGCCCCCAAGTGGGAGGTTTGCTCTCCACTCGGTAGGATTTTAAACACTTAGGCGAGTATAGGACTGCAGCTAAGCCCCCGAGTGGGAGGTTTGCTCTCCACTCGGTAGGATTTTAAACACTTTGTGGAGTATAGGACTGCAGCTAAGCCCCCGAGTGGGAGGTTTGCTCTCCACTCGGCAGGATTTTCCGAAACTTAGGCGAGAACTGGACTGCAGCTAAGCCCCCAAGTGGGAGGTTTGCTCTCCACTCGGTAGGATTTTAAACACTTAGGCGAGTATAGGACTGCAGCTAAGCCCCCGAGTGGGACGTTTGCTCTCCACTCGGTAGGATTTTCTGAAACTTAGGCGAGTACTGGACTGCAGCTAAGCCCCCGAGTGGGAGGTTTGCTCTCCACTCAGTAGGATTTTAAACACTTAGGCGAGTACAGGACTGCAGCTAAGCCCCGAGTGGGAGGTTTGCTCTCCACTCGGTAGGACTTTAAACACTTTGTGGAGTATAGGACTGCAGCTAAGCCCCCGAGTGGGAAGTTTGCTCTCCACTCGGTAGGATTTTCTGAAACTTAGGCGAGTATGGACTGCAGCTAAGCCCCCGAGTGGGAGGTTTGCTGTCCACTCGGTAGGATTTTCTGAAACTTAGGCGAGTACTGGACTGCAGCTAAGTCCCCGAGTGGGAGGTTTGCTCTCCACTCGGTAGGATTTTAAACACTTAGCCGAGTACAGGACTGCAGCTAAGCCTCCGAGTGGGAGGTTTGCTCTCCACTCGGTAGGATTTTCTGAAACTTAGGCGAGTACAGGACTGCAGCTAAGCCCTCGAGTGGGAGGTTTGCTCTCCACTCGGTAGGATTTTAAACACCTAGGCGAGTACAGGACTGCAGCTAAGCCCCCGAGTGGGAGGTTTCCTCTCACTCGGTAGGATTTTAAACACTTTGTGGAGTAGTCCTGTACTCGCCTAAGTTTCAGAAAATCCTACCGAGTGGAGAGCAAACCTCCCACTCGGGGGCTTAGCTGAAGTTCTGTACTCGGCTAAGTGTTTAAAATCCTACCGAGTGGAGAGCAAACCTCCCACTCGGGTGCTTAGCTGCAGTCCAGTACTCGCCTAAGTTTCAGAAAATCCTACCGAGTGGAGAGCAAACCTCCCACTCGGGGGCTTAGCTGTAGTCCATACTCGCCTAAGTTTCAGAAAATCCTACCGAGTGGAGAGCAAACCTCCCACTCGGGGGCTCTCCACTCGGTAGGATTTTAAACACTTAGGCTAGTACAGGACTGCAGCTAAGCCCCCGAGTGGGAGGTTTGCTCTCACTCGGTAGGATTTTAAACACTTTGTGGAGTATAGGACTGCAGCTAAGCCCCCGAGTGGGAGGTTTGCTCTCCAGTCGGTAGGATTTTCTGAAACTTAGGCGAGTATGGACTGCAGCTAAGCCCCCGAGTGGGAGGTTTGCTCTCCACTCGGTAGGATTTTCTGAAACTTAGGCGAGTATGGATTGCCGCTAAGCCCCCGAGTGGGAGGTTTGCTCTCCACTCGGTAGGATTTTCTGAAACTTAGGCGAGTATGGACTGCAGCTAAGCCCCCGAGTGGGAGGTTTGCTCTCCACTCGGTAGGATTTTAAACACTTAGGCGAGTACAGGACTGCAGCTAAGCCCCTGAGTGGGAGGTTTGCTCTCCACTCGGTAGGATTTTAAACACTTAGGCGAGTACTGGACTGCAGCTAAGCCCCCGAGTGGGATGTTTGCTCTCCACTCGGTAAGATTTTCTGAAACTTAGGCGAGTACTGGACTGCAGCTAAGCCCCCGAGTGGGAGGATTGCTCTCCACTCGATAGGATTTCTTGAAAGTTAGGCGAGTACTGGACTGCAGCTAAGCCCCCGAGTGGGAGGTTTGCTCTCCACTCTGTAGGATTTTCTGAAACTTAGGCGAGTACTAGACTGCAACTAAGCCCCCGAGTGGGAGGTTTGCTCTCCACTCGATAGGATTTTCTGAAACTTAGGCGGGCACTGGACTGCAGCTAAGCCCCCGAGTGGGAGGTTTGCTCTCCACTCGGTAGGATTTTGAACACTTAGGCGAGTATAGGACTGCAGCTAAGCCCCCGAGTGGGATGTTTGCTCTCCACTCGGTAGGATTTTCTGAAACTTAGGCGAGTACTGGACTGCAACTAAGCCCCCAAGTGGGAGGTTTGCTCTCCACTCGGTAGGATTTTAAACACTTAGGCGAGTATAGGACTGCAGCTAAGCCCCCGAGTGGGAGGTTTGCTCTCCACTCTGTAGGATTTTAAACACTTTGTGGAGTATAGGACTGCAGCTAAGCCCCCGAGTGGGAGGTTTGCTCTCCACTCGGCAGGATTTTCTGAAACTTAGGCGAGAACTGGACTGCAGCTAAGCCCCCAAGTGGGAGGTTTGCTCTCCACTCGGTAGGATTTTAAACACTTAGGCGAGTATAGGACTGCAGCTAAGCCCCCGAGTGGGAGGTTTGCTCTCCACTCGGTAGGATTTTCTGAAACTTAGGCGAGTACTGGACTGCAGCTAAGCCCCCGAGTGGGAGGTTTGCTCTCCACTCGGTAGGATTTTAAACACATAGGCGAGTACTAGACTGCAGCTAAGCCCCCGAGTGGGATGTTTGCTCTCCACTCGGTAAGATTTTCTAAAACTTAGGCGAGTACTGGACTGCAGCTAAGCCCCCGAGTGGGAGGATTGCTCTCCACTCGATAGGATTTCTTGAAAGTTAGGCGAGTACTGGACTGCAGCTAAGCCCCCGAGTGGGAGGTTTGCTCTTCACTCGGTAGGATTTTTTGAAACTTAGGCGAATACCGGACTGCAGCTAAGCCCCCGAGTGGGAGGTTTGCTCTCCACTCGGTAGGATTTTCTGAAACTTAGGCGAGTACTAGACTGCAACTAAGCCCCCGAGTGGGAGGTTTGCTCTCCACTCGATAGGATTTTCTGAAACTTAGGCGGGCACTGGACTGCAGCTAAGCCCCCGAGTGGGAGGTTTGCTCTCCACTCGGTAGGATTTTGAACACTTAGGCGAGTATAGGACTGCAGCTAAGCCCCCGAGTGGGATGTTTGCTCTCCACTCGGTAGGATTTTCTGAAACTTAGGCGAGTACTGGACTGCAGCTAAGCCCCCAAGTGGGAGGTTTGCTCTCCACTCGGTAGGATTTTAAACACTTAGGCGAGTATAGGACTGCAGCTAAGCCCCCGAGTGGGAGGTTTGCTCTCCACTCGGTAGGATTTTAAACACTTTGTGGAGTATAGGACTGCAGCTAAGCCCCCGAGTGGGAGGTTTGCTCTCCACTCGGCAGGATTTTCTGAAACTTAGGCGAGAACTGGACTGCAGCTAAGCCCCCAAGTGGGAGGTTTGCTCTCCACTCGGTAGGATTTTAAACACTTAGGCGAGTATAGGACTGCAGCTAAGCCCCCGAGTGGGAGGTTTGCTCTCCACTCGGTAGGATTTTCTGAAACTTAGGCGAGTACTGGACTGCAGCTAAGCCCCCGAGTGGGAGGTTTGCTCTCCACTCGGTAGGATTTTAAACACTTAGGCGAGTACAGGACTGCAGCTAAGCCCCGAGTGGGAGGTTTGCTCTCCACCTGGTAGGATTTTCTGAAACTTAGGCGAGTACTGGACTGCAGCTAAGCCCCCGAGTGGGAGGTTTGCTCTCCACTTGGTAGGATTTTAAACACTTAGGCGAGTACAGGACTGGAGCTAAGCCCCGAGTGGGAGGTTTGCTCTCCACTCGGTAGGATTTTAAACACTTTGTGGAGAATAGGACTGCAGCTAAGCCCCCGAGTGGGAGGTTTGCTCTCCACTCTGTAGGATTTTAAACACTTTGTGGAGTATAGGACTGCAGCTAAGCCCCCGAGTGGGAGGTTTGCTCTCCACTCGGCAGGATTTTCTGAAACTTAGGCGAGAACTGGACTGCAGCTAAGCCCCCAAGTGGGAGGTTTGCTCTCCACTCGGTAGGATTTTAAACACTTAGGCGAGTATAGGACTGCAGCTAAGCCCCCGAGTGGGAGGTTTGCTCTCCACTCGGTAGGATTTTCTGAAACTTAGGCGAGTACTGGACTGCAGCTAAGCCCCCGAGTGGGAGGTTTGCTCTCCACTCGGTAGGATTTTAAACACATAGGCGAGTACTAGACTGCAGCTAAGCCCCCGAGTGGGATGTTTGCTCTCCACTCGGTAAGATTTTCTAAAACTTAGGCGAGTACTGGACTGCAGCTAAGCCCCCGAGTGGGAGGATTGCTCTCCACTCGATAGGATTTCTTGAAAGTTAGGCGAGTACTGGACTGCAGCTAAGCCCCCGAGTGGGAGGTTTGCTCTTCACTCGGTAGGATTTTTTGAAACTTAGGCGAATACCGGACTGCAGCTAAGCCCCCGAGTGGGAGGTTTGCTCTCCACTCGGTAGGATTTTCTGAAACTTAGGCGAGTACTAGACTGCAACTAAGCCCCCGAGTGGGAGGTTTGCTCTCCACTCGATAGGATTTTCTGAAACTTAGGCGGGCACTGGACTGCAGCTAAGCCCCCGAGTGGGAGGTTTGCTCTCCACTCGGTAGGATTTTGAACACTTAGGCGAGTATAGGACTGCAGCTAAGCCCCCGAGTGGGATGTTTGCTCTCCACTCGGTAGGATTTTCTGAAACTTAGGCGAGTACTGGACTGCAGCTAAGCCCCCAAGTGGGAGGTTTGCTCTCCACTCGGTAGGATTTTAAACACTTAGGCGAGTATAGGACTGCAGCTAAGCCCCCGAGTGGGAGGTTTGCTCTCCACTCGGTAGGATTTTAAACACTTTGTGGAGTATAGGACTGCAGCTAAGCCCCCGAGTGGGAGGTTTGCTCTCCACTCGGCAGGATTTTCTGAAACTTAGGCGAGAACTGGACTGCAGCTAAGCCCCCAAGTGGGAGGTTTGCTCTCCACTCGGTAGGATTTTAAACACTTAGGCGAGTATAGGACTGCAGCTAAGCCCCCGAGTGGGAGGTTTGCTCTCCACTCGGTAGGATTTTCTGAAACTTAGGCGAGTACTGGACTGCAGCTAAGCCCCCGAGTGGGAGGTTTGCTCTCCACTCGGTAGGATTTTAAACACTTAGGCGAGTACAGGACTGCAGCTAAGCCCCGAGTGGGAGGTTTGCTCTCCACCTGGTAGGATTTTCTGAAACTTAGGCGAGTACTGGACTGCAGCTAAGCCCCCGAGTGGGAGGTTTGCTCTCCACTTGGTAGGATTTTAAACACTTAGGCGAGTACAGGACTGGAGCTAAGCCCCGAGTGGGAGGTTTGCTCTCCACTCGGTAGGATTTTAAACACTTTGTGGAGAATAGGACTGCAGCTAAGCCCCCGAGTGGGAGGTTTGCTCTCCACTCGGCAGGATTTTCTGAAACTTAGGCGAGAACTGGACTGCAGCTAAGCCCCCAAGTGGGAGGTTTGCTCTCCACTCGGTAGGATTTTAAACACTTAGGCGAGTATAGGACTGCAGCTAAGCCCCCGAGTGGGAGGTTTGCTCTCCACTCGGTAGGATTTTCTGAAACTTAGGCGAGTACTGGACTGCAGCTAAGCCCCCGAGTGGGAGGTTTGCTCTCCACTCGGTAGGATTTTAAACACATAGGCGAGTACTGGACTGCAGCTAAGCCCCCGAGTGGGATGTTTGCTCTCCACTCGGTAAGATTTTCTAAAACTTAGGCGAGTACTGGACTGCAGCTAAGCCCCCGAGTGGGAGGATTGCTCTCCACTCGATAGGATTTCTTGAAAGTTAGGCGAGTACTGGACTGCAGCTAAGCCCCCGAGTGGGAGGTTTGCTCTTCACTCGGTAGGATTTTTTGAAACTTAGGCGAATACCGGACTGCAGCTAAGCCCCCGAGTGGGAGGTTTGCTCTCCACTCGGTAGGATTTTCTGAAACTTAGGCGAGTACTAGACTGCAACTAAGCCCCCGAGTGGGAGGTTTGCTCTCCACTCGATAGGATTTTCTGAAACTTAGGCGGGCACTGGACTGCAGCTAAGCCCCCGAGTGGGAGGTTTGCTCTCCACTCGGTAGGATTTTGAACACTTAGGCGAGTATAGGACTGCAGCTAAGCCCCCGAGTGGGATGTTTGCTCTCCACTCGGTAGGATTTTCTGAAACTTAGGCGAGTACTGGACTGCAGCTAAGCCCCCAAGTGGGAGGTTTGCTCTCCACTCGGTAGGATTTTAAACACTTAGGCGAGTATAGGACTGCAGCTAAGCCCCCGAGTGGGAGGTTTGCTCTCCACTCGGTAGGATTTTAAACACTTTGTGGAGTATAGGACTGCAGCTAAGCCCCCGAGTGGGAGGTTTGCTCTCCACTCGGCAGGATTTTCTGAAACTTAGGCGAGAACTGGACTGCAGCTAAGCCCCCAAGTGGGAGGTTTGCTCTCCACTCGGTAGGATTTTAAACACTTAGGCGAGTATAGGACTGCAGCTAAGCCCCCGAGTGGGAGGTTTGCTCTCCACTCGGTAGGATTTTCTGAAACTTAGGCGAGTACTGGACTGCAGCTAAGCCCCCGAGTGGGAGGTTTGCTCTCCACTCGGTAGGATTTTAAACACTTAGGCGAGTACAGGACTGCAGCTAAGCCCCGAGTGGGAGGTTTGCTCTCCACCTAGTAGGATTTTCTGAAACTTAGGCGAGTACTGGACTGCAGCTAAGCCCCCGAGTGGGAGGTTTGCTCTCCACTCGGTAGGATTTTAAACACTTAGGCGAGTACAGGACTGGAGCTAAGCCCCGAGCGGGAGGTTTGCTCTCCACTCGGTAGGATTTTAAACACTTTGTGGAGAATAGGACTGCAGCTAAGCCCCCGAGTGGGAGGTTTGCTCTCCACTCGGTAGGATTTTCTGAAACTTAGGCGAGTATGGACTGCAGCTAAGCCCCCGAGTGGGAGGTTTGCTCTCCACTCGGTAGGATTTTCTGAAACTTAGGCGAGTACTGGACTGCAGCTAAGCCCCCGAGTGGGAGGTTTGCTCTCCACTTGGTAGGATTTTAAACACTTAGGCGAGTACAGGACTGGAGCTAAGCCCCGAGTGGGAGGTTTGCTCTCCACTCGGTAGGATTTTAAACACTTAGGCGAGTACAGGACTGCAGCTAAGCCCCGAGTGGGAGGTTTGCTCTCCACCTGGTAGGATTTTCTGAAACTTAGGCGAGTACTGGACTGCAGCTAAGCCCCCGAGTGGGAGGTTTGCTCTCCACTTGGTAGGATTTTAAACACTTAGGAGAGTACAGGACTGGAGCTAAGCCCCGAGTGGGAGGTTTGCTCTCCACTCGGTAGGATTTTAAACACTTTGTGGAGAATAGGACTGCAGCTAAGCCCCCGAGTGGGAGGTTTGCTCTCCACTCGGCAGGATTTTCTGAAACTTAGGCGAGAACTGGACTGCAGCTAAGCCCCCAAGTGGGAGGTTTGCTCTCCACTCGGTAGGATTTTAAACACTTAGGCGAGTATAGGACTGCAGCTAAGCCCCCGAGTGGGAGGTTTGCTCTCCACTCGGTAGGATTTTCTGAAACTTAGGCGAGTACTGGACTGCAGCTAAGCCCCCGAGTGGGAGGTTTGCTCTCCACTCGGTAGGATTTTAAACACATAGGCGAGTACTGGACTGCAGCTAAGCCCCCGAGTGGGATGTTTGCTCTCCACTCGGTAAGATTTTCTAAAACTTAGGCGAGTACTGGACTGCAGCTAAGCCCCCGAGTGGGAGGATTGCTCTCCACTCGATAGGATTTCTTGAAAGTTAGGCGAGTACTGGACTGCAGCTAAGCCCCCGAGTGGGAGGTTTGCTCTTCACTCGGTAGGATTTTTTGAAACTTAGGCGAATACCGGACTGCAGCTAAGCCCCCGAGTGGGAGGTTTGCTCTCCACTCGGTAGGATTTTCTGAAACTTAGGCGAGTACTAGACTGCAACTAAGCCCCCGAGTGGGAGGTTTGCTCTCCACTCGATAGGATTTTCTGAAACTTAGGCGGGCACTGGACTGCAGCTAAGCCCCCGAGTGGGAGGTTTGCTCTCCACTCGGTAGGATTTTGAACACTTAGGCGAGTATAGGACTGCAGCTAAGCCCCCGAGTGGGATGTTTGCTCTCCACTCGGTAGGATTTTCTGAAACTTAGGCGAGTACTGGACTGCAGCTAAGCCCCCAAGTGGGAGGTTTGCTCTCCACTCGGTAGGATTTTAAACACTTAGGCGAGTATAGGACTGCAGCTAAGCCCCCGAGTGGGAGGTTTGCTCTCCACTCGGTAGGATTTTAAACACTTTGTGGAGTATAGGACTGCAGCTAAGCCCCCGAGTGGGAGGTTTGCTCTCCACTCGGCAGGATTTTCTGAAACTTAGGCGAGAACTGGACTGCAGCTAAGCCCCCAAGTGGGAGGTTTGCTCTCCACTCGGTAGGATTTTAAACACTTAGGCGAGTATAGGACTGCAGCTAAGCCCCCGAGTGGGAGGTTTGCTCTCCACTCGGTAGGATTTTCTGAAACTTAGGCGAGTACTGGACTGCAGCTAAGCCCCCGAGTGGGAGGTTTGCTCTCCACTCGGTAGGATTTTAAACACTTAGGCGAGTACAGGACTGCAGCTAAGCCCCGAGTGGGAGGTTTGCTCTCCACCTAGTAGGATTTTCTGAAACTTAGGCGAGTACTGGACTGCAGCTAAGCCCCCGAGTGGGAGGTTTGCTCTCCACTCGGTAGGATTTTAAACACTTAGGCGAGTACAGGACTGGAGCTAAGCCCCGAGCGGGAGGTTTGCTCTCCACTCGGTAGGATTTTAAACACTTTGTGGAGAATAGGACTGCAGCTAAGCCCCCGAGTGGGAGGTTTGCTCTCCACTCGGTAGGATTTTCTGAAACTTAGGCGAGTATGGACTGCAGCTAAGCCCCCGAGTGGGAGGTTTGCTCTCCACTCGGTAGGATTTTCTGAAACTTAGGCGAGTACTGGACTGCAGCTAAGCCCCCGAGTGGGAGGTTTGCTCTCCACTCGGTAGGATTTTAAACACTTAGCCGAGTACAGGACTTCAGCTAAGCCCCCGAGTGGGAGGTTTGCTCTCCACTCGGTAGGATTTTCTGAAACTTAGGCGAGTACAGGACTGCAGCTAAGCCCTCGAGTGGGAGGTTTGCTCTCCACTCGGTAGGATTTTAAACACTTAGGCTAGTACCGGACTGCAGCTAAGCCCCCGAGTGGGAGGTTTGCTCTCACTCGGTAGGATTTTAAACACTTTGTGGAGTATAGGACTGCAGCTAAGCCCCCGAGTGGGAGGTTTGCTCTCCACTCGGTAGGATTTTCTGAAACTTAGGCGAGTATGGACTGCAGCTAAACCCCCGAGTGGGAGGTTTGCTCTCCACCCGGTAGGATTTTAAACACTTAGGCGAGTACAGGACTGCAGCTAAGCCGCCGAGTGGGAGGTTTGCTCTCCACTCGGTAGGATTTTAAACACATAGGTGAGTACTGGACTGCAGCTAAGCCCCCGAGTGGGATGTTTGCTCTCCACTCGGTAGGATTTTCTGAAACTTAGGCGAGTACTGGACTGCAGCTAAGCCCCCGAGTGGGAGGATTGCTCTCCACTCGATAGGATTTCTTGAAAGTTAGGCGAGTACTGGACTGCAGCTAAGCCCCCGAGTGGGAGGTTTGCTCTTCAATCGGTAGGATTTTTTGAAACTTAGGCGAATACCGGACTGCAGCTAAGCCCCCGAGTGGGAGGTTTGGTCTCCACTCGGTAGGATTTTCTGAAACTTAGGCGAGTACTAGACTGCAATTAAGCCCTCGAGTGGGAGGTTTGCTCTCCACTCGATAGGATTTTCTGAAACTTAGGCGGGCACTGGACTGCATCTAAGCCCCCGAGTGGGAGGTTTGCTCTCCAATCGGTAGGATTTTGAACACTTAGGCGAGTATAGGACTGCAGCTAAGCCCCCGAGTGGGATGTTTGCTCTCCACTCGGTAGGATTTTCTGAAACTTAGGCGAGTACTGGACTGCAGCTAAGCCCCCAAGTGGGAGGTTTGCTCTCCACTCGGTAGGATTTTAAACACTTAGGCGAGTATAGGACTGCAGCTAAGCCCCCGAGTGGGAGGTTTGCTCTCCACTCGGTAGGATTTTAAACACTTTGTGGAGTATAGGACTGCAGCTAAGCCCCCGAGTGGGAGGTTTGCTCTCCACTCGGCAGGATTTTCTGAAACTTAGGCGAGAACTGGACTGCAGCTAAGCCCCCAAGTGGGAGGTTTGCTCTCCACTCGGTAGGATTTTAAACACTTAGGCGAGTATAGGACTGCAGCTAAGCCCCCGAGTGGGAGGTTTGCTCTCCACTCGGTAGGATTTTCTGAAACTTAGGCGAGTACTGGACTGCAGCTAAGCCCCCGAGTGGGAGGTTTGCTCTCCACTCGGTAGGATTTTAAACACTTAGGCGAGTACAGGACTGCAGCTAAGCCCCGAGTGGGAGGTTTGCTCTCCACCCGGTAGGATTTTCTGAAACTTAGGCGAGTACTGGACTGCAGCTAAGCCCCCGAGTGGGAGGTTTGCTCTCCACTCGGTAGGATTTTAAACACTTAGGCGAGTACAGGACTGGAGCTAAGCCCCGAGTGGGAGGTTTGCTCTCCACTCGGTAGGATTTTAAACACTTTGTGGAGTATTGGACTGCAGCTAAGCCCCCGAGTGGGAGGTTTGCTCTCCACTCGGTAGGATTTTCTGAAACTTAGGCGAGTATGGACTGCAGCTAAGCCCCCGAGTGGGAGGTTTGCTCTCCACTCGGTAGGATTTTCTAAAACTTAGGCGAGTACTGGACTGCAGCTAAGCCCCCAAGTGGGAGGTTTGCTCTCCACTCGGTACGATTTTAAACACTTAGCCGAGTACAGGACTTCAGCTAAGCCCCCGAGTGGGAGATTTGCTCTCCACTCGGTAGGATTTTCTGAAACTTAGGCGAGTACAGGACTGCAGCTAAGCCCTCGAGTGGGAGGTTTGCTCTCCACTCGGTAGGATTTTAAACACTTAGGCTAGTATCGGACTGCAGCTAAGCCCCCGAGTGGGAGGTTTGCTCTCACTCGGTAGGATTTTAAACACTTTGTGGAGTATAGGACTGCAGCTAAGCCCCCGAGTGGGAGGTTTGCTCTCCACTCGGTAGGATTTTCTGAAACTTAGGCGAGTATGGACTGCAGCTAAGCCCCCGAGTGGGAGGTTTGCTCTCCACTCGGTAGGATTTTAAACACTTAGGCGAGTACAGGACTGCAGCTAAGCCGCCGAGTGGGAGGTTTGCTCTCCACTCGGTAGGATTTTAAACACTTAGGCGAGTACTGGACTGCAGCTAAGCCCCCGAGTGGGATGTTTGCTCTCCACTCGGTAAGATTCTCTGAAACTTAGGCGAGTACTGGACTGCAGCTAAGCCCCCGAGTGGGAGGATTGCTCTCCACTCGATAGGATTTCTTGAAACTTAGGCGAGTACTGGACTGCAGCTAAGCCCCCGAGTGGGAGGTTTGCTCTTCACTAGGTAGGATTTTTTGAAACTTAGGCGAATACCAGACTGCAGCTAAGCCCCCGAGTGGGAGGTATGCTCTCCACTCGGTAGGATTTTCTGAAACTTACGCGAGTACTAGACTGCAACTAAGCCCCCGAGTGGGAGGTTTGCTCTCCACTCGAAAGGATTTTCTGAAACTTAGGCGAGTACTGGACTGCAGCTAAGCCCCCGAGTGGGAGGTTTGCTCTCCACTCGGTAGGATTTTTAACACTTAGGCAAGTATAGGACTGCAGCTAAGCCCCCGAGTGGGATGTTTGCTCTCCACTCGGTAGGATTTTCTGAAACTTAGGCGAGTACTGGACTGCAGCTAAGCCCCCGAGTGGGAGGTTTGCTCTCCACTCGGTAGGATTTTAAACACTTAGGCGAGTACAGGACTGCAGCTAAGCCCCGAGTGGGAGGTTTGCTCTCCACTCGGTTGGATTTTAAACACTTTGTGGAGTATAGGACTGCAGCTAAGCCCCCGAGTGGGAGGTTTGCTCTCCACCCGGTAGGATTTTCTTAAACTTAGGCGAGTATGGACTGCAGCTAAGCCCCCGAGTGGGAGGTTTGCTCTCCACTCGGTAGGATTTTAAACACTTAGGCGAGTACAGGACTGGAGCTAAGCCCCGAGTTGGAGGTTTGCTCCCCACTCGGTAGGATTTTAAACACTTTGTGGAGTATAGGACTGCAGCTAAGCCCCCGAGTGGGAGGTTTGCTCTCCACTCGGTAGGATTTTCTGAAACTTAGGCGAGTATGGACTGCAGCTAAGCCCCCGAGTGGGAGGTTTGCTCTCCACTCGGTAGGATTTTCTGAAACTTAGGCGAGTACTGGACTGCAGCTAAGCCCCCGAGTGGGAGGTTTGCTCTCCACTCGGTACGATTTTAAACACTTAGCCGAGTACAGGACTTCAGCTAAGCCCCCGAGTGGGAGATTTGCTCTCCACTCGGTAGGATTTTCTGAAACTTAGGCGAGTATAGGACTGCAGCTAAGCCCTCGAGTGGGAGGTTTGCTCTCCACTCGGTAGGATTTTAAACACTTAGGCTAGTATCGGACTGCAGCTAAGCCCCCGAGTGGGAGGTTTGCTCTCACTCGGTAGGATTTTAAACACTTTGTGGAGTATAGGACTACAGCTAAGCCCCCGAGTGGGAGGTTTGCTCTCCACTCGGTAGGATTTTCTGAAACTTAGGCGAGTATGGACTGCAGCTAAGCCCCCGAGTGGGAGGTTTGCTCTCCACTCGGTAGGATTTTAAACACTTAGGCGAGTACAGGACTGCAGCTAAGCCGCCGAGTGGGAGGTTTGCTCTCCACTCGGTAGGATTTTAAACACTTAGGCGAGTACTGGACTGCAGCTAAGCCCCCGAGTGGGATGTTTGCTCTCCACTCGGTAAGATTCTCTGAAACTTAGGCGAGTACTGGACTGCAGCTAAGCCCCCGAGTGGGAGGATTGCTCTCCACTCGATAGGATTTCTTGAAACTTAGGCGAGTACTGGACTGCAGCTAAGCCCCCGAGTGGGAGGTTTGCTCTTCACTCGGTAGGATTTTTTGAAACTTAGGCGAATACCAGACTGCAGCTAAGCCCCCGAGTGGGAGGTATGCTCTCCACTCGGTAGGATTTTCTGAAACTTACGCGAGTACTAGACTGCAACTAAGCCCACGAGTGGGAGGTTTGCTCTCCACTCGAAAGGATTTTCTGAAACTTAGGCGAGTACTGGACTGCAGCTAAGCCCCCGAGTGGGAGGTTTGCTCTCCACTCGGTAGGATTTTTAACACTTAGGCAAGTATAGGACTGCAGCTAAGCCCCCGAGTGGGATGTTTGCTCTCCACTCGGTAGGATTTTCTGAAACTTAGGCGAGTACTGGACTGCAGCTAAGCCCCCGAGTGGGAGGTTTGCTCTCCACTCGGTAGGATTTTAAACACTTAGGCGAGTACAGGACTGCAGCTAAGCCCCGAGTGGGAGGTTTGCTCTCCACTCGGTTGGATTTTAAACACTTTGTGGAGTATAGGACTGCAGCTAAGCCCCCGAGTGGGAGGTTTGCTCTCCACCCGGTAGGATTTTCTGAAACTTAGGCGAGTATGGACTGCAGCTAAGCCCCCGAGTGGGAGGTTTGCTCTCCACTCGGTAGGATTTTAAACACTTAGGCGAGTACAGGACTGGAGCTAAGCCCCGAGTTGGAGGTTTGCTCTCCACTCGGTAGGATTTTAAACACTTTGTGGAGTATAGGACTGCAGCTAAGCCCCCGAGTGGGAGGTTTGCTCTCCACTCGGTAGGATTTTCTGAAACTTAGGCGAGTATGGACTGCAGCTAAGCCCCCGAGTGGGAGGTTTGCTCTCCAATCGGTAGGATTTTCTGAAACTTAGGCGAGTACTGGACTGCAGCTAAGCCCCCGAGTGGGAGGTTTGCTCTCCACTCGGTACGATTTTAAACACTTAGCCGAGTACAGGACTTCAGCTAAGCCCCCGAGTGGGAGATTTGCTCTCCACTCGGTAGGATTTTCTGAAACTTAGGCGAGTACAGGACTGCAGCTAAGCCCTCGAGTGGGAGGTTTGCTCTCCACTCGGTAGGATTTTAAACACTTAGGCTAGTATCGGACTGCAGCTAAGCCCCCGAGTGGGAGGTTTGCTCTCACTCGGTAGGATTTTAAACACTTTGTGGAGTATAGGACTGCAGCTAAGCCCCCGAGTGGGAGGTTTGCTCTCCACTCGGTAGGATTTTCTGAAACTTAGGCGAGTATGGACTGCAGCTAAGCCCCCGAGTGGGAGGTTTGCTCTCCACTCGGTAGGATTTTAAACACTTAGGCGAGTACAGGACTGCAGCTAAGCCGCCGAGTGGGAGGTTTGCTCTTCACTCGGTAGGATTTTAAACACTTAGGCGAGTACTGGACTGCAGCTAAGCCCCCGAGTGGGATGTTTGCTCTCCACTCGGTAAGATTCTCTGAAACTTAGGCGAGTACTGGACTGCAGCTAAGCCCCCGAGTGGGAGGATTGCTCTCCACTCGATAGGATTTCTTGAAACTTAGGTGAGTACTGGACTGCAGCTAAGCCCCCGAGTGGGAGGTTTGCTCTTCACTCGGTAGGATTTTTTGAAACTTAGGCGAATACCAGACTGCAGCTAAGCCCCCGAGTGGGAGGTATGCTCTCCACTCGGTAGGATTTTCTGAAACTTACGCGAGTACTAGACTGCAACTAAGCCCCCGAGTGGGAGGTTTGCTCTCCACTCAAAAGGATTTTCTGAAACTTAGGCGAGTACTGGACTGCAGCTAAGCCCCCGAGTGGGAGGTTTGCTCTCCACTCGGTAGGATTTTTAACACTTAGGCAAGTATAGGACTGCAGCTAAGCCCCCGAGTGTGATGTTTGCTCTCCACTCGGTAGGATTTTCTGAAACTTAGGCGAGTACTGGACTGCAGCTAAGCCCCCGAGTGGGAGGTTTGCTCTCCACTCGGTAGGATTTTAAACACTTAGGCGAGTACAGGACTGCAGCTAAGCCCCGAGTGGGAGGTTTGCTCTCCACTCGGTTGGATTTTAAACACATTGTGGAGTATAGGACTGCAGCTAAGCCCCCGAGTGGGAGGTTTGCTCTCCACTCGGTAGGATTTTCTGAAACTTAGGCGAGTATGGACTGCAGCTAAGCCCCCGAGTGGGAGGTTTGCTCTCCACTCGGTAGGATTTTAAACACTTAGGTGAGTAGAGGACTGCAGCTAAGCCCCCGAGTGGGAGGTTTGCTCTCCACTCGGTAGGATTTTCCGAAACTTAGGCGAGTACTGGACTGCAGCTAAGCCCCCGAGTGGGAGGTCTGCTCTCCACTCGGTAGGATTTTAAACACTTAGCCGAGTACAGGACTGCAGCTAAGCCCCCGAGTGGGAGGTTTGCTCTCCACTCGGTAGGATTTTCTGAAACTTAGGCGAGTACAGGACTGCAGCTAAACCCTCGAGTGGGAGGTTTGCTCTCCACTCGGTAGGATTTTAAACACTTAGGCGAGTACGGGACTGCAGCTAAGCCCCCGAGTTGGAGGTTTGCTCTCACTCGGTAGGATTTTAAACACTTTGTGGAGTATAGGACTGCAGGTAAGCCCCCGAGTGGGAGGTTTGCTCTCCACTCGGTAGGATTTTCTGAAACTTAGGCGAGTATGGACTGCAGCTAAGCCCCCGAGTGGGAGGTTTGCTCTCCACTCGGTAGGATTTTAAACACTTAGGCGAGTACAGGACTGCAGCTAAGCCCCTGAGTGGGAGGTTTGCTCTCCAGTCGGTAGGATTTTAAACACTTAGGCGAGTACTGGACTGCAGCTAAGCCCCCGAGTCGGAGGTTTGCTCTCCACTTGGTAGGATTTACTGAAACTTAGGCGAGTACTGGACTGCAGCTAAGCCCCCGAGTGGGAGGATTGCTCTCGACTCGATAGGATTTTCTGAAACTTAGGCGAGTACTGGACTGCAGCTAAGCCCCCGAGTGGGAGGTTTGCTCTTCACTCGGTAGGATTTTCTGAAACTTAGGTGAATACAGGACTGCAGCTAAGCCCCCGAGTGGGAGGTTTGCTCTCCACTCGGTAGGATTTTCTGAAACTTAGGCGAGTATGGACTGCAGCTAAGCCCCCGAGTGGGAGGTTTGCTCTCCACTCGGTAGGATTTTAAACACTTAGGCGACTACAGGACTGCAGCTAAGCCCCCGAGTGGGAGGTTTGCTCTCCACTCGGTAGGATTTTAAACACTTAGGCGAGTACTGGACTGCAGCTAAGCCCCCGAGTGGGATGTTTGCTCTCCACTCGGTAAGATTCTCTGAAACTTAGGCGAGTACTGGACTGCAGCTAAGCCCCCGAGTGGGAGGATTGCTCTCCACTCGATAGGATTTCTTGAAACTTAGGCGAGTACAGGACTGCAGCTAAGCCCCCGAGTGGGAGGTTTGCTCTTCACTCGGTAGGATTTTTTGAAACTTAGGCGAATACCAGACTGCAGCTAAGCCCCCGAGTGGGAGGTATGCTCTCCACTCGGTAGGATTTTCTGAAACTTACGCGAGTACTAGACTGCAACTAAGCCCCCGAGTGGGAGGTTTGCTCTCCACTCGAAAGGATTTTCTGAAACTTAGGCGAGTACTGGACTGCAGCTAAGCCCCCGAGTGGGAGGTTTGCTCTCCACTCGGTAGGTTTTTTAACACTTAGGCAAGTATAGGACTGCAGCTAAGCCCCCGAGTGGGATGTTTGCTCTCCACTCGGTAGGATTTTCTGAAACTTAGGCGAGTACTGGACTGCAGCTAAGCCCCCGAGTGGGAGGTTGCTCTCCACTCGGTAGGATTTTAAACACTTAGGCGAGTACAGGACTGCAGCTAAGCCCCGAGTGGGAGGTTTGCTCTCCACTCGGTTGGATTTTAAACACTTTGTGGAGTATAGGACTACAGCTAAGCCCCCGAGTGGGAGGTTTGCTCTCCACTCGGTAGGATTTTCTGAAACTTAGGCGAGTATGGACTGCAGCTAAGCCCCCGAGTGGGAGGTTTGCTCTCCACTCGGTAGGATTTTAAACACTTAGGTGAGTAGAGGACTGCAGCTAAGCCCCCGAGTGGGAGGTTTGCTCTCCACTCAGTAGGATTTTCTGAAACTTAGGCGAGTACTGGACTGCAGCTAAGCCCCCGAGTGGGAGGTCTGCTCTCCACTCGGTAGGATTTTAAACACTTAGCCGAGTACAGGACTGCAGCTAAGCCCCCGAGTGGGAGGTTTGCTCTCCACTCGGTAGGATTTTCTGAAACTTAGGCGAGTACAGGACTGCAGCTAAACCCTCGAGTGGGAGGTTTGCTCTCCACTCGGTAGGATTTTAAACACTTAGGCGAGTACAGGACTGCAGCTAAGCCCCCGAGTGGGAGGTTTGCTCTCACTCGGTAGGATTTTAAACACTTTGTGGAGTATAGGACTGCAGGTAAGCCCCCGAGTGGGAGGTTTGCTCTCCACTCGGTAGGATTTTCTGAAACTTAGGCGAGTATGGACTGCAGCTAAGCCCCCGAGTGGGAGGTTTGCTCTCCACTCGGTAGGATTTTAAACACTTAGGCGAGTACAGGACTGCAGCTAAGCCCCCGAGTGGGAGGTTTGCTCTCCAGTCGGTAGGATTTTAAACACTTAGGCGAGTACTGGACTGCAGCTAAGCCCCCGAGTGGGAGGTTTGCTCTCCACTTGGTAGGATTTACTGAAACTTAGGCGAGTACTGGACTGCAGCTAAGCCCCCGAGTGGGAGGATTGCTCTCCACTCGATAGGATTTTCTGAAACTTAGGCGAGTACTGGACTGCAGCTAAGCCCCCGAGTGGGAGGTTTGCTCTTCACTCGGTAGGATTTTCTGAAACTTAGGTGAATACAGGACTGCAGCTAAGCCCCCGAGTGGGAGGTTTGCTCTCCACTCGGTAGGATTTTCTGAAACTTAGGCGAGTACTAGACTGCAGCTAAGCCCCCGAGTGGGAGGTTTGCTCTCCACTCGATAGGATTTTCTGAAACTTAGGCGTGTACTGGACTGCAGCTAAGCCCCCGAGTGGGAGGTTTGCTCTCCACTCGGTAGGATTTTAAACACTTAGGCGAGTATAGGACTGCAGCTAAGCCCCCGAGTGGGATGTTTCCTCTCCACTCGGTAGGATTTTCTTAAACTTAGGCGAGTACTGGACTGCAGCTAAGCCCCCGAGTGGGAGGTTTGCTCTCCACTCGGTAGGATTTTCTGAAACTTAGGTGAGTACAGGACTGCAGCTAAGCCCTCGAGTGGGAGGTTTGCTCTCCACTCGGTAGGATTTTAAACACTTAGGCTAGTACAGGACTGCAGCTAAGCCCCCTAGTGGGAGGTTTGCTCTCACTCGGTAGGATTTTAAACACTTTGTGGAGTATAGGACTGCAGCTAAGCCCCCGAGTGGGAGGTTTGCTCTCCACTCGGTAGGATTTTCTGAAACTTAGGCGAGTATGGACTGCAGCTAAGCCCCCGAGTGGGAGGTTTGCTCTCCACTCGGTAGGATTTTAAACACTTAGGCGAGTACAGGACTGCAGCTAAGCCCCCGAGTGGGAGGTTTGCTCCCCACTCGGTAGGATTTTAAACACTTAGGCGAGTACTGGACTGCAGCTAAGCCCCCGAGTGGGATGTTTGCTCTCCACTCGGTAGGATTTTCTGAAACTTAGGCGAGTACTGGACTGCAGCTAAGCCCCCGAGTGGGAGGATTGCTCTCCACTCGATAGGATTTCTTGAAACTTAGGCGAGTACAGGACTGCATCTAAGCCCCCGAGTGGGAGGTTTGCTCTTCACTCGGTAGGATTTTCTGAAACTTAGGCGAATACAGGACTGTAGCTAAGCCCCCGAGTGGGAGGTTTGCTCTCCACTCGGTAGGATTTTCTGAAACTTAGGCGAGTATGGACTGCAGCTAAGCCCCCGAGTCGGAGGTTTGCTCTCCACTCGGTAGGATTTTAAACACTTAGGCGAGTACAGGACTGCAGCTAAGCCCCCGAGTGGGAGGTTTGCTCTCCACTCGGTAGGATTTTAAACACTTAGGCGAGTACTGGACTGCAGCTAAGCCCCCGAGTGGGAGGTTTGCTCTCCACTCGGTAGGATTTTCTGAAACTTAGGCGAGTACTGGACTGCAGCTAAGCCCCCGAGTGGGAGGATTGCTCTCCACTCGATAGGATTTCTTGAAACTTAGGCGAGTACTGGACTGCAGCTAAGCCCCCGAGTGGGTGGTTTGCTCTTCACTCGGTAGGATTTTCTGAAACTTAGGCGAATACAGGACTGCAGCTAAGCCCCCGAGTGGGAGGTTTGCTCTCCACTCGGTAGGATTTTCTGAAACTTAGGCGAGTACTAGACTGCAGCTAAGCCCCCGATTGGGAGGTTTGCTCTCCACTCGATAGGATTTTCTGAAACTTAGGCGAGTACTGGACTGCAGCTAAGCCCCCGAGTGGGAGGTTTGCTCTCCACTCGGTAGGATTTTAAACACTTAGGCGAGTATAGGACTGCAGCTAAGCCCCCGAGTGGTATGTTTGCTCTCCACTCGGCAGGATTTTCTGAAACTTAGGTGAGTACTGGACTGCAGCTAAGCCCCCAAGTGGGAGGTTTGCTCTCCACTCGGTAGGATTTTAAACACTTAGGCGAGTACAGGACTGCAGCTAAGCCCCCGGGTGGGAGGTTTGCTCTCCACTCGGTAGGTTTTTCTGAAACTTAGGCGAGTACTGGACTGCAGCTAAGCCCCCGAGTGGGAGGATTGCTCTCCACTCGATAGGATTTCTTGAAACTTAGGCGAGTACTGGACTGCAGCTAAGCCCCCGAGTGGGAGGTTTGCTCTTCACTCGGTAGGATTTTCTGAAACTTAGGCGAATACAGGACTGCAGCTAAGCCCCCGAGTGGGAGGTTTGCTCTCCACTCGGTAGGATTTTCTGAAACTTAGGCGAGTACTAGACTGCAGCTAAGCCCCCGAGTGGGAGGTTTGCTGTCCACTCGATAGGATTTTCTAAAACTTAGGCGAGTACTGGAATGCAGCTAAGCCCCCGAGTGGGAGGTTTGCTCTCCACTCGGTAGGATTTTAAACACTTAGGCGAGTATAGGACTGCAGCTAAGCCCCCGAGTGGTATGTTTGCTCTCCACTCGGCAGGATTTTCTGAAACTTAGGTGAGTACTGGACTGCAGCTAAGCCCCCAAGTGGGAGGTTTGCTCTCCACTCGGTAGGATTTTAAACACTTAGGCGAGTACAGGACTGCAGCTAAGCCCCCGAGTGGGAGGTTTGCTCTCCACTCGGTAGGATTTTAAACACTTTGTGGAGTATAGGACTGCAGCTAAGCCCCCGAGTGGGAGGTTTGCTCTCCACTCGGCAGGATTTTCTGAAACTTAGGCGAGAACTGTACTGCAGCTAAGCCCCCAAGTGGGAGGTTTGCTCTCCACTCGGTAGGATTTTAAACACTTAGGCGAGTATAGGACTTCTACTAAGCCCCCGAGTGGGAGGTTTGCTCTCCACTCAGTAGGATTTTCTGAAACTTAGGCGAGTATGGACTGCAGCTAAGCCCCCGAGTGGGAGGTTTGCTCTCCACTCGGTAGGATTTTAAACACTTAGGCGAGTACAGGACTGCAGCTAAGCCCCCGAGTGGGAGGTTTGCTCTCCACTAGGTAGGATTCTAAACAGTTAGGCGAGTACTGGACTGCAGCTAAGCCCCCGAGTGGGATGTTTGCTCTCCACTCGGTAGGATTTTCTGAAACTTAGGCGAGTACTAGACTGCAGCTAAGCCCCCGAGTGGGAGGATTGCTCTCCACTCGATAGGATTTCTTGAAACTTAGGCGAGTACTGGACTGCATCTAAGCCCCCGAGTGGGAGGTTTGCCCTTCACTCGGTAGGATTTTCTGAAACTTAGGCGAATACAGGACTGCAGCTAAGCCCCCGAGTAGGAGGTTTGCTCTCCACTCGGTAGGATTTTCTGAAACTTAGGCGAGTATGGACTGCAGCTAAGCCCCCGAGTGGGAGGTTTGCTCTCCACTCGGTAGGATTTTAAACACTTAGGCGAGTACAGGACTGCAGCTAAGCCCCCGAGTGGGAGGTTTTCTCTCCACTCGGTAGGATTTTAAACTCTTAGGCGAGTACTGGACTGCAGCTAAGCCCCCGAGTGGGAGGTTTGCTCTCCACTCGGTAGGTTTTTCTGAAACTTAGGCGAGTACTGGACTGCAGCTAAGCCCCCGAGTGGGAGGATTGCTCTCCACTCGATAGGATTTCTTGAAACTTAGGCGAGTACTGGACTGCAGCTAAGCCCCCGAGTGGGAGGTTTGCTCTTCACTCGGTAGGATTTTCTGAAACTTAGGCGAATACAGGACTGCAGCTAAGCCCCCGAGTGGGAGTTTTGCTCTCCACTCGGTAGGATTTTCTGAAACTTAAGCGAGTACTAGACTGCAGCTAAGCCCCCGAGTGGGAGGTTTGCTCTCCACTCGATAGGATTTTCTAAAACTTAGGCGAGTACTGGACTACAGCTAAGCCCCCGAGTGGGAGGTTTGCTCTCCACTCGGTAGGATTTTAAACACTTAGGCGAGTATAGGACTGCAGCTAAGCCCCCGAGTGGTATGTTTGCTCTCCACTCGGTAGGATTTTCTGAAACTTAGGTGAGTACTGGACTGCAGCTAAGCCCCCAAGTGGGAGGTTTGCTCTCCACTCGGTAGGATTTTAAACACTTAGGCGAGTACAGGACTGCAGCTAAGCCCCCGAGTGGGAGGTTTGCTCTCCACTCGGTAGGTTTTTCTGAAACTTAGGCGAGTACTGGACTGCAGCTAAGCCCCCGAGTGGGAGGATTGATCTCCACTCGATAGGATTTCTTGAAACTTAGGCGAGTACTGGACTGCAGCTAAGCCCCCGAGTGGGAGGTTTGCTCTTCACTCGGTAGGATTTTCTGAAACTTAGGCGAATACAGGACTGCAGCTAAGCCCCCGAGTGGGAGGTTTGCTCTCCACTCGGTAGGATTTTCTGAAACTTAGGCGAGTACTAGACTGCAACTAAGCCCCCGAGTGGGAGGTTTGCTCTCCACTCGATAGGATTTTCTAAAACTTAGGCGAGTACTGGACTGCAGCTAAGCCCCCGAGTGGGAGGTTTGCTCTCCACTCGGTAGGATTTTAAACACTTAGGCGAGTATAGGACTGCAGCTAAGCCCCCGAGTGGTATGTTTGCTCTCCACTCGGCAGGATTTTCTGAAACTTAGGTGAGTACTGGACTGCAGCTAAGCCCCCAAGTGGGAGGTTTGCTCTCCACTCGGTAGGATTTTAAACACTTAGGCGAGTACAGGACTGCAGCTAAGCCCCCGAGTGGGAGGTTTGCTCTCCACTCGGTAGGATTTTAAACACTTTGTGGTGTATAGGACTGCAGCTAAGCCCCCGAGTGGGAGGTTTGCTCTCCACTCGGCAGGATTTTCTGAAACTTAGGCGAGAACTGTACTGCAGCTAAGCCCCCAAGTGGGAGGTTTGCTCTCCACTCGGTAGGATTTTAAACACTTAGGCGAGTATAGGACTGCTACTAAGCCCCCGAGTGGGAGGTTTGCTCTCCACTCAGTAGGATTTTCTGAAACTTAGGCGAGTATGGACTGCAGCTAAGCCCCCGAGTGGGAGGTTTGCTCTCCACTCGGTAGGATTTTAAACACTTAGGCGAGTACAGGACTGCAGCTAAGCCCCCGAGTGGGAGGTTTGCTCTCCACTAGGTAGGATTCTAAACACTTAGGCGAGTACTGGACTGCAGCTAAGCCCCCGAGTGGGATGTTTGCTCTCCACTCGGTAGGATTTTCTGAAACTTAGGCGAGTACTAGACTGCAGCTAAGCCCCCGAGTGGGAGGATTGCTCTCCACTCGATAGGATTTCTTGAAACTTAGGCGAGTACTGGACTGCATCTAAGCCCCCGAGTGGGAGGTTTGCCCTTCACTCGGTAGGATTTTCCGAAACTTAGGCGAATACAGGACTGCAGCTAAGCCCCCGAGTAGGAGGTTTGCTCTCCACTCGGTAGGATTTTCTGAAACATAGGCGAGTATGGACTGCAGCTAAGCACCCGAGTGGGAGGTTTGCTCTCCACTCGGTAGGATTTTAAACACTTAGGCGAGTACAGGACTGCAGCTAAGCCCCCGAGTGGGAGGTTTTCTCTCCACTCGGTAGGATTTTAAACTCTTAGGCGAGTACTGGACTGCAGCTAAGCCCCCGAGTGGGAGGTTTGCTCTCCACTCGGTAGGTTTTTCTGAAACTTAGGCGAGTACTGGACTGCAGCTAAGCCCCCGAGTGGGAGGATTGCTCTCCACTCGATAGGATTTCTTGAAACTTAGGCGAGTACTGGACTGCAGCTAAGCCCCCGAGTGGGAGGTTTGCTCTTCACTCGGTAGGATTTTCTGAAACTTAGGCGAATACAGGACTGCAGCTAAGCCCCCGAGTGGGAGTTTTGCTCTCCACTCGGTAGGATTTTCTGAAACTTAAGCGAGTACTAGACTGCAGCTAAGCCCCCGAGTGGGAGGTTTGCTCTCCACTCGGTAGGATTTTAAACACTTAGGCGAGTACAGGACTGCGGCTAAGCCCCCGAGTGGGAGGTTTGCTCTCCACTCGGTTGGATTTTAAACACTTTGTGGAGTATAGGACTGCAGCTAAGCCCCCGAGTGGGAGGTTTGCTCTCCACTCGGCAGGATTTTCTGAAACTTAGGCGAGAACTGTACTGCAGCTAAGCCCCCAAGTGGGAGGTTTCCTCTCCACTCGGTAGGATTTTAAACACTTAGGCGAGTATAGGACTGCAGCTAAGCCCCCGAGTGGGAGGTTTGCTCTCCACTCGGTAGGATTTTCTGAAACTTAGGCGAGTATGGACTGCAGCTAAGCCCCCGAGTGGGAGGTTTGCTCTCCACTCGGTAGGATTTTAAACACTTAGGCGAGTACAGGACTGCAGCTAAGCCCCCGAGTGGGAGGTTTGCTCTCCACTCGGTAGGATTTTAAACACTTAGGCGAGTACTGGACTGCAGCTAAGCCCCCGAGTGGGAGGTTTTCTCTCCACTCGGTAGGATTTTAAACTCTTAGGCGAGTACTGGACTGCAGCTAAGCCCCCGAGTGGGAGGTTTGCTCTCCACTCGGTAGGTTTTTCTGAAACTTAGGCGAGTACTGGACTGCAGCTAAGCCCCCGAGTGGGAGGATTGCTCTCCACTCGATAGGATTTCTTGAAACTTAGGCGAGTACTGGACTGCAGCTAAGCCCCCGAGTGGGAGGTTTGCTCTTCACTCGGTAGGATTTTCTGAAACTTAGGCGAATACAGGACTGCAGCTAAGCCCCCGAGTGGGAGTTTTGCTCTCCACTCGGTAGGATTTTCTGAAACTTAAGCGAGTACTAGACTGCAGCTAAGCCCCCGAGTGGGAGGTTTGCTCTCCACTCGATAGGATTTTCTAAAACTTAGGCGAGTACTGGACTACAGCTAAGCCCCCGAGTGGGAGGTTTGCTCTCCACTCGGTAGGATTTTAAACACTTAGGCGAGTATAGGACTGCAGCTAAGCCCCCGAGTGGTATGTTTGCTCTCCACTCGGTAGGATTTTCTGAAACTTAGGCGAGTACTGGACTGCAGCTAAGCCCCCATGTGGGAGGTTTGCTCTCCACTCGGTAGGATTTTAAACACTTAGGCGAGTACAGGACTGCGGCTAAGCCCCCGAGTGGGAGGTTTGCTCTCCACTCGGTTGGATTTTAAACACTTTGTGGAGTATAGGACTGCAGCTAAGCCCCCGAGTGGGAGGTTTGCTCTCCACTCGGCAGGATTTTCTGAAACTTAGGCGAGAACTGTACTGCAGCTAAGCCCCCAAGTGGGAGGTTTCCTCTCCACTCGGTAGGATTTTAAACACTTAGGCGAGTATAGGACTGCAGCTAAGCCCCCGAGTGGGAGGTTTGCTCTCCACTCGGTAGGATTTTCTGAAACTTAGGCGAGTATGGACTGCAGCTAAGCCCCCGAGTGGGAGGTTTGCTCTCCACTCGGTAGGATTTTAAACACTTAGGCGAGTACAGGACTGCAGCTAAGCCCCCGAGTGGGAGGTTTGCTCTCCACTCGGTAGGATTTTAAACACTTAGGCGAGTACTGGACTGCAGCTAAGCCCCCGAGTGGGATGTTTTCTCTCCACTCGGTAGGTTTTTCTGAAACTTAGGCGAGTACTGGACTGCAGCTAAGCCCCCGAGTGGGAGGATTGCTCTCCACTCGATAGGATTTCTTGAAACTTAGGCGAGTACTGGACTGCAGCTAAGCCCCCGAGTGGGAGGTTTGCTCTTCACTCGGTAGGATTTTCTGAAACTTAGGCGAATACAGGACTGCAGCTAAGCCCCCGAGTGGGAGGTTTGCTCTCCACTCGGTAGGATTTTCTGAAACTTAGGCGAGTATGGACTGCAGCTAAGCCCCCGAGTGGGAGGTTTGCTCTCCACTCGATAGGATTTTCTAAAACTTAGGCGAGTACTGGACTGCAGCTAAGCCCCCGAGTGGGAGGTTTGCTCTCCACTCGGTAGGATTTTAAACACTTAGGCGAGTATAGGACTGCAGCTAAGCCCCCGAGTGGTATGTTTGCTCTCCACTCGGCAGGATTTTCTGAAACTTAGGTGAGTACTAGACTGCAGCTAAGCCCCCAAGTGGGAGGTTTGCTCTCCACTCGGTAGGATTTTAAACACTTAGGCGAGTACAGGACTGCAGCTAAGCCCCCGAGTGGGAGGTTTGCTCTCCACTCGGTAGGATTTTAAACACTTTGTGGTGTATAGGACTGCAGCTAAGCCCCCGAGTGGGAGGTTTGCTCTCCACTCGGCAGGATTTTCTGAAACTTAGGCGAGAACTGTACTGCAGCTAAGCCCCCAAGTGGGAGGTTTGCTCTCCACTCGGTAGGATTTTAAACACTTAGGCGAGTATAGGACTGCTACTAAGCCCCCGAGTGGGAGGTTTGCTCTCCACTCAGTAGGATTTTCTGAAACTTAGGCGAGTATGGACTGCAGCTAAGCCCCCGAGTGGGAGGTTTGCTCTCCACTCGGTAGGATTTTAAACACTTAGGCGAGTACAGGACTGCAGCTAAGCCCCCGAGTGGGAGGTTTGCTCTCCACTAGGTAGGATTCTAAACACTTAGGCGAGTACTGGACTGCAGCTAAGCCCCCGAGTGGGATGTTTGCTCTCCACTCGGTAGGATTTTCTGAAACTTAGGCGAGTACTAGACTGCAGCTAAGCCCCCGAGTGGGAGGATTGCTCTCCACTCGATAGGATTTCTTGAAACTTAGGCGAGTACTGGACTGCATCTAAGCCCCCGAGTGGGAGGTTTGCCCTTCACTCGGTAGGATTTTCCGAAACTTAGGCGAATACAGGACTGCAGCTAAGCCCCCGAGTAGGAGGTTTGCTCTCCACTCGGTAGGATTTTCTGAAACTTAGGCGAGTATGGACTGCAGCTAAGCACCCGAGTGGGAGGTTTGCTCTCCACTCGGTAGGATTTTAAACACTTAGGCGAGTACAGGACTGCAGCTAAGCCCCCGAGTGGGAGGTTTTCTCTCCACTCGGTAGGATTTTAAACTCTTAGGCGAGTACTGGACTGCAGCTAAGCCCCCGAGTGGGAGGTTTGCTCTCCACTCGGTAGGTTTTTCTGAAACTTAGGCGAGTACTGGACTGCAGCTAAGCCCCCGAGTGGGAGGATTGCTCTCCACTCGATAGGATTTCTTGAAACTTAGGCGAGTACTGGACTGCAGCTAAGCCCCCGAGTGGGAGGTTTGCTCTTCACTCGGTAGGATTTTCTGAAACTTAGGCGAATACAGGACTGCAGCTAAGCCCCCGAGTGGGAGTTTTGCTCTCCACTCGGTAGGATTTTCTGAAACTTAAGCGAGTACTAGACTGCAGCTAAGCCCCCGAGTGGGAGGTTTGCTCTCCACTCGATAGGATTTTCTAAAACTTAGGCGAGTACTGGACTACAGCTAAGCCCCCGAGTGGGAGGTTTGCTCTCCACTCGGTAGGATTTTAAACACTTAGGCGAGTATAGGACTGCAGCTAAGCCCCCGAGTGGTATGTTTGCTCTCCACTCGGTAGGATTTTCTGAAACTTAGGCGAGTACTGGACTGCAGCTAAGCCCCCATGTGGGAGGTTTGCTCTCCACTCGGTAGGATTTTAAACACTTAGGCGAGTACAGGACTGCGGCTAAGCCCCCGAGTGGGAGGTTTGCTCTCCACTCGGTTGGATTTTAAACACTTTGTGGAGTATAGGACTGCAGCTAAGCCCCCGAGTGGGAGGTTTGCTCTCCACTCGGCAGGATTTTCTGAAACTTAGGCGAGAACTGTACTGCAGCTAAGCCCCCAAGTGGGAGGTTTCCTCTCCACTCGGTAGGATTTTAAACACTTAGGCGAGTATAGGACTGCAGCTAAGCCCCCGAGTGGGAGGTTTGCTCTCCACTCGGTAGGATTTTCTGAAACTTAGGCGAGTATGGACTGCACCTAAGCCCCCGAGTGGGAGGTTTGCTCTCCACTCGGTAGGATTTTAAACACTTAGGCGAGTACAGGACTGCAGCTAAGCCCCCGAGTGGGAGGTTTGCTCTCCACTCGGTAGGATTTTAAACACTTAGGCGAGTACTGGACTGCAGCTAAGCCCCCGAGTGGGATGTTTTCTCTCCACTCGGTAGGATTTTCGGAAACTTAGGCGAGTACTAGACTGTAGCTAAGCCCCCGAGTGGGAGGATTGCTCTCCACTCAATAGGATTTCTTGAAACTTAGGCGAGTACTGGACTGCAGCTAAGCCCCCGAGTGGGAGGTTTGCTCTTCACTCGGTAGGATTTTCTGAAACTTAGGCGAATACAGGACTGCAGCTAAGCCCCCGAGTAGGAGGTTTGCTCTCCACTCGGTAGGATTTTCTGAAACTTAGGCGAGTATGGACTGCAGCTAAGCCCCCGAGTGGGAGGTTTGCTCTCCACTCGGTAGGATTTTAAACACTTAGGCGAGTACAGGACTGCAGCGAAGCCCCCGAGTGGGAGGTTTGCTCTCCACTCGGTAGGATTTTAAACACTTAGGCGAGTACTGGACTGCAGCTAAGCCCCCGAGTGGGAGGTTTGCTCTCCACTCGGTAGGATTTTCTGAAACTTAGGCGAGTGATGGACTGCAGCTAAGCCCCCGAGTGGGAGGATTGCTCTCCACTTGATAGGATTTCTTGAAACTTAGGCGAGTACTGGACTGCAGCTAAGCCCCCGAGTGGGAGTTTTGCTCTCCACTCGGTAGGATTTTCTTAAACTTAAGCGAGTACTAGACTGCAGCTAAGCCCCCGAGTGGGAGGTTTTCTCTCCACTCGATAGGATTTTCTGAAACTTAGGCGAGTACAGGACTGCAGCTAAGCCCCCGAGTGGGAGGTTTGCTCTCCACTCGATAGGATTTTCTAAAACTTAGGCGAGTACTGGACTACAGCTAAGCCCCCGAGTGGGAGGTTTGCTCTCCACTCGGTAGGATTTTAAACACTTAGGCGAGTATAGGACTGCAGCTAAGCCCCCGAGTGGTATGTTTGCTCTCCACTCGGTAGGATTTTCTGAAACTTAGGCGAGTACTGGACTGCAGCTAAGCCCCCATGTGGGAGGTTTGCTCTCCACTCGGTAGGATTTTAAACACTTAGGCGAGTACAGGACTGCGGCTAAGCCCCCGAGTGGGAGGTTTGCTCTCCACTCGGTAGGATTTTAAACACTTTGTGGAGTATAGGACTGCAGCTAAGCCCCCGAGTGGGAGGTTTGCTCTCCACTCGGCAGGATTTTCTGAAACTTAGGCGAGAACTGTACTGCAGCTAAGCCCCCAAGTGGGAGGTTTCCTCTCCACTCGGTAGGATTTTAAACACTTAGGCGAGTATAGGACTGCAGCTAAGCCCCCGAGTGGGAGGTTTGCTCTCCACTCAGTAGGATTTTCTGAAACTTAGGCGAGTATGGACTGCAGCTAAGCCCCCGAGTGGGAGGTTTGCTCTCCACTCGGTAGGATTTTAAACACTTAGGCGAGTACAGGACTGCAGCTAAGCCCCCGAGTGGGAGGTTTGCTCTCCACTCGGTAGGATTTTAAACACTTAGGCGAGTACTGGACTGCAGCTAAGCCCCCGAGTGGGATGTTTTCTCTCCACTCGGTAGGATTTTCGGAAACTTAGGCGAGTACTAGACTGCAGCTAAGCCCCCGAGTGGGAGGATTGCTCTCCACTCAATAGGATTTCTTGAAACTTAGGCGAGTACTGGACTGCAGCTAAGCCCCCGAGTGGGAGGTTTGCTCTTCACTCGGTAGGATTTTCTGAAACTTAGGCGAATACAGGACTGCAGCTAAGCCCCCGAGTAGGAGGTTTGCTCTCCACTCGGTAGGATTTTCTGAAACTTAGGCGAGTATGGACTGCAGCTAAGCCCCCGAGTGGGAGGTTTGCTCTCCACTCGGTAGGATTTTAAACACTTAGGCGAGTACAGGACTGCAGCGAAGCCCCCGAGTGGGAGGTTTGCTCTCCACTCGGTAGGATTTTGAACACTTAGGCGAGTACTGGACTGCAGCTAAGCCCCCGAGTGGGAGGTTTGCTCTCCACTCGGTAGGATTTTCTGAAACTTAGGCGAGTGATGGACTGCAGCTAAGCCCCCGAGTGGGAGGATTGCTCTCCACTTGATAGGATTTCTTGAAACTTAGGCGAGTACTGGACTGCAGCTAAGCCCCCGAGTGGGAGGTTTGCTCTTCACTCGGTAGGATTTTCTGAAACTTAGGCGAATACAGGACTGCAGCTAAGCCCCCGAGTGGGAGGTTTGCTCTCCACTCGGTAGGATTTTCTGAAACTTAGGCGAGTACTAGACTGCAGCTAAGCCCCCGAGTGGGAGGTTTGCTCTCCACTCGATAGGATTTTCTGAAACTTAGGCGAGTACTGGACTGCAGCTAAGCCCCCGAGTGGGAGGTTTGCTCTCCACTCGGTAGGATTTTAAACACTTAGGCGAGTATAGGACTGCAGCTAAGCCCCCGAGTGGGATGTTTGCTATCCACTCGGTAGGATTTTCTGAAACTTAGGCGAGTACTGGACTGCAGCTAAGCCCCCAAGTGGGAGGCTTGCTCTCCACTCGGTAGGATTTTAAACACTTAGGCGAGTACAGGACTGCAGCTAAGCCCCCGAGTGGGAGGTTTGCTCTCCCCACGGTAGGATTTTAAACACTTTGTGGAGTATAGGACTGCAGCTAAGCCCCCGAGTGGGAGGTTTGCTCTCCACTCGGCAGGATTTTCTGAAACTTAGGCGAGAACTGTACTGCAGCTATGCCCCCAAGTGGGAGGTTTGCTCTCCACTCGGTAGGATTTTAAACACTTAGGCGAGTATAGGACTGTAGCTAAGCCCCCGAGTGGGAGGTTTGCTCTCCACTCGGTAGGATTTTCTGAAACTTAGGCGAGTACTGGACTGCAGCTAAGCCCCCCGAGTGGGAGGTTTGCTCTCCACTCGGTAGGATTTTAAACACTTAGGCGAGTACAGGACTACAGCTAAGCCCCGAGTGGGAGGTTTGCTCTCCACTCGGTAGGATTTTAAACACTTAGGCTAGTACAGGACTGCAGCTAAGCCCCCGAGTGGGAGGTTTGCTCTCACTCGGTAGGATTTTAAACACTTTGTGGAGTATAGGACTGCAGCTAAGCCCCCGAGCTGGAGGTTTGCTCTCCACTCGGTAGGATTTTCTGAAACTTAGGCGAGTGATGGACTGCAGCTAAGCCCCCGAGTGGGAGGATTGCTCTCCACTCGATAGGATTTCTTGAAACTTAGGCGAGTACTGGACTGCAGCTAAGCCCCCGAGTGGGAGGTTTTCTCTTCACTCGGTAGGATTTTCTGAAACTTAGGCGAATACAGGACTGTAGGTAAGCCCCCGAGTGGGAGGTTTGCTCTCCACTCGGTAGGATTTTCTGAAACTTAGGCGAGTACTAGACTGCAGCTAAGCCCCCGAGTGGGAGGTTTGCTCTCCACTCGATAGGATTTTCTGAAACTTAGGCGAGTACTGGACTGCAGCTAAGCCCCCGAGTGGGAGGTTTGCTCTCCACTCGGTAGGATTTTAAACACTTAGGCGAGTATAGGACTGCAGCTAAGCCCCCGAGTGGGATGTTTGCTATCCAATCGGTAGGATTTTCTGAAACTTAGGCGAGTACTGGACTGCAGCTAAGCCCCCAAGTGGGAGGTTTGCTCTCCACTCGGTAGAATTTTAAAGACTTAGGCGAGTACAGGACTGCAGCTAAGCCCCCGAGTGGGAGGTTTGCTCTCCCCTCGGTAGGATTTTAAACACTTTGTGGAGTATAGGACTGCAGCTAAGCCCCCGAGTGGGAGGTTTGCTCTCCACTCGGCAGGATTTTCTGAAACTTAGGCGAGAACTGTACTGCAGCTAAGCCCCCAAGTGGGAGGTTTGCTCTCCACTCGGTAGGATTTTAAACACTTAGGCGAGTATAGGACTGTAGCTAAGCCCCCGAGTGGGAGGTTTGCTCTCCACTCGGTAGGATTTTCTGAAACTTAGGCGAGTACTGGACTGCAGCTAAGCCCCCCGAGTGGGAGGTTTGCTCTCCACTTGGTAGGATTTTAAACACTTAGGCGAGTACAGGACTGCAGCTAAGCCCCGAGTGGGAGGTTTGCTCTCCACTCGGTAGGATTTTATACACTTAGGCTAGTACAGGACTGCAGCTAAGCCCCCGAGTGGGAGGTTTGCTCTCACTCGGTAGGATTTTAAACACTTTGTGGAGTATAGGACTGCAGCTAAGCCCCCGAGCTGGAGGTTTGCTCTCCACTCGGTAGGATTTTCTGAAACTTAGGCGAGTATGGACTGCATCTAAGCCCCCGAGTGGGAGGTTTGCTCTCCACTCGGTAGGATTTTAAACACTTAGGCGAGTACAGGACTGCAGCTAAGCCCCTGAGTGGGAGGTTTGCTCTCCACTCGGTAGGATTTTAAACACTTAGGCGAGTACTGGACTGCAGCTAAACCCCCGAGTGGGATGTTTGCTCTCCACTCGGTAGGATTTTCTGAAACTTAGGCGAGTACTGGACTGCAGCTAAGCCCCCGAGTGGGAGGTTTGCTCTCCACTCGATAGGATTTCTTGAAACTTAGGCGAGTACTGGACTGCAGCTAAGCCCCCGAGTGGGAGGTTTGCTCTTCACTCGGTAGGATTTTCTGAAACTTAGGTGAATACGGGACTGCAGCTAAGCCCCCGAGTGGGAGGTTTGCTCTCCACTCGGTAGGATTTTCTGAAACTTAGGCGAGTACTAGACTGCAGCTAAGCCCCCGAGTGGGAGGTTTGCTCTCCACTCGATAGGATTTTCTGAAACTTAGGCGAGTACTGGACTGCAGCTAAGCCCCCGAGTGGGAGGTTTGCTCTCCACTCGGTAGGATTTTAAACACTTAGGCGAGTATAGGACTGCAGCTAAGCCCCCGAGTGGGATGTTTGCTCTCCACTCGGTAGGATTTTCTGAAACTTAGGCGAGTACTGGACTGCAGCTAAGCCCCCAAGTGGGAGGTTTGCTCTCCACTCGGTAGGATTTTAAACACTTAGGCCAGTATAGGACTGCAGCTAAGCCCCCGAGTGGGAGGTTTGCTCTCCACTCGGTAGGATTTTCTGAAACTTAGGCGAGTACTGGACTGCAGCTAAGCACCCGGGTGGGAGGTTTGCTCTCCACTCGGTAGGATTTTAAACACTTAGGTGAGTACAGGACTGCAGCTAAGCCCCCGAGTGGGAGGTTTGCTCTCCACTCGGTAGGATTTTCTGAAACTTAGGCGAGTACTGGACTGCAGCTAAGCCCCCGAGTGGGAGGTTTGCTCTCCACTCGGTAGGATTTTAAACACTTAGCCGAGTACAGGACTGCAGCTAAGCCCCCGAGTGGGAGGTTTGCTCTCCACTCGGTAGGATTTTCTGAAACTTAGGCGAGTACAGGACTGCAGCTAAGCCCTCGAGTGGGAGGTTTGCTCTCCACTCGGTAGGATTTTAAACACTTAGGCGAGTACAGGACTGCAGCTAAGCCCCCGAGTAGGAGGTTTGCTCTCACTCGGTAGGATTTTAAACACTTTGTGGAGTATAGGACTGCAGCTAAGCCCCCGAGTGGGAGGTTTGATCTCCACTAGGTAGGATTTTCTGAAACTTAGGCGAGTATGGACTGCAGCTAAGCCCCCGAGTGGGAGGTTTGCTCTCCACTCGGTAGGATTTTAAACACTTAGGCGAGTACAGGACTGCAGCTAAGCCCCCGAGTGGGAGGTTTGCTCTCAAGTCGATAGGATTTTAAACACTTAGGCGAGTACTGGACTGCAGCTAAGCCCCCGAGTGGGAGGTTTGCTCTCCACTTGGTAGGATTTTCTGAAACTTAGGCGAGTACTGGACTGCAGCAAAGCCCCCGAGTGGGAGGATTGCTCTCCACTCGATAGGATTTCTTGAAACTTAGGCGAGTACTGGACTGCAGCTAAGCCCCCGAGTGGGAGGTTTGCTCTCCACTCGGTGGGATTTTCTGAAACTTAGGCGAGTACTAGACTGCAGCTAAGCCCCTGAGTGGGAGGTTTGCTCTCCACTCGATAGGATTTTCTGAAACTTAGGCCAGTACTGGACTGCAGCTAAGCCCCAGAGTGGGAGGTTTGCTCTCCACTCGGTAGGATTTTAAACACTTAGGCGAGTATAGGACTGCAGCTAAGCCGCCGAGTGGGATGTTTGCTCTCCACTCGGTAGGATTTTCTGAAACTTAGGCGAGTACTGGACTGCAGCTAAGCCCCCAAGTGGGAGGTTTGCTCTCCAGTCGGTAGGATTTTAAACACTTAGGCGAGTATAGGACTGCAGCTAAGCCCCCGAGTGGGAGGTTTGCTCTCCACTCGGTAGGATTTTAAACACTTTGTGGAGTATAGGACTGCAGCTAAGCCCCCGAGTGGGAGGTTTGCTCTCACTCGGTAGGATTTTAAACACTTTGTGGAGTATAGGACTGCAGCTAAGCCCCCGAGCTGGAGGTTTGCTCTCCACTCGGTAGGATTTTCTAAAACTTAGGCGAGTATGGACTGCAGCTAAGCCCCCGAGTGGGAGGTTTGCTCTCCACTCGGTAGGATTTTAAACACTTAGGCGAGTACAGGACTGCAGCTAAGCCCCCGAGTGGGAGGTTTGCTCTCCACTCGGTAGGATTTTAAACACTTAGGCGAGTACTGGACTGCAGCTAAGCCCCCGAGTGGGATGTTTGCTCTCCACTCGGTAGGATTTTCTGAAACTTAGGCGAGTACTGGACTGCAGCTAAGCCCCCGAGTGGGAGGTTTGCTCTCCACTCGATAGGATTTCTTGAAACTTAGGCGAGTACTGGACTGCAGCTAAGCCCCCGAGTGGGAGGTTTGCTCTTCACTCGGTAGGATTTTCTGAAACTTAGGTGAATACGGGATTGCAGCTAAGCCCCCGAGTGGGAGGTTTGCTCTCCACTCGGTAGGATTTTCTGAAACTTAGGCGAGTACTAGACTGCAGCTAAGCCCCCGAGTGGGAGGTTTGCTCTCCACTCGATAGGATTTTCTGAAACTTAGGCGAGTACTGGACTGCAGCTAAGCCCCCGAGTGGGAGGTTTGCTCTCCACTCGGTAGGATTTTAAACACTTAGGCGAGTATAGGACTGCAGCTAAGCCCCCGAGTGGGATGTTTGCTCTCCACTCGGTAGGATTTTCTGAAACTTAGGCGAGTACTGGACTGCAGCTAAGCCCCCAAGTGGGAGGTTTGCTCTCCACTCGGTAGGATTTTAAACACTTAGGCGAGTATAGGACTGCAGCTAAGCCCCCGAGTGGGAGGTTTGCTCTCCACTCGATAGGATTTTAAACACTTTGTGGAGTATAGGACTGCAGCTAAGCCCCCGAGTGGGAGGTTGGATCTCCACTCGGTAGGATTTTCTGAAACTTAGGCGAGTATGGACTGCAGCTAAGCCCCCGAGTGGGAGGTTTGCTCTCCACTCGGTAGGATTTTAAACACTTAGGCGAGTACAGGACTGCAGCTAAGCCCCCGAGTGGTAGGTTTGCTCTCAAGTCGGTAGGATTTTAAACACTTAGGCGAGTACTGGACTGCAGCTAAGCCCCCGAGTGGGATGTTTGCTCTCCACTTGGTAGGATTTTCTGAAACTTAGGCGAGTACTGGACTGCAGCTAAGCCCCCGAGTGGGAGGATTGCTCTCCACTCGATAGGATTTCTTGAAACTTAGGCGAGTACTGGACTGCAGCTAAGCCTCCGAGTGGGAGGTTTGCTCTTCACTCGGTAGGATTTTCTGAAACTTAGGTGAATACAGGACTGCAGCTAAGCCCCCGAGTGGGAGGTTTGCTCTCCACTCGGTGGGATTTTCTGAAACTTAGGCGAGTACTAGACTGCAGCTAAGCCCCTGAGTGGGAGGTTTGCTCTCCACTCGGTAGGATTTTAAACACTTAGGCGAGTATAGGACTGCAGCTAAGCCGCCGAGTGGGATGTTTGCTCTCCACTCGGTAGGATTTTCTGAAACTTAGGCGAGTACTGGACTGCAGCTAAGCCCCCAAGTGGGAGGTTTGCTCTCCACTCGATAGGATTTTAAACACTTAGGCGAGTATAGGACTGCAGCTAAGCCCCCGAGTGGGAGGTTTGCTCTCCACTCGGTAGGATTTTAAACACTTTGTGGAGTATAGGACTGCAGCTAAGCCCCCGAGTGGGAGGTTTGCTCTCACTCAGTAGGATTTTAAACACTTTGTGGAGTATAGGACTGCAGCTAAGCCCCCGAGCTGGAGGTTTGCTCTCCACTCGGTAGGATTTTCTAAAACTTAGGCGAGTATGGACTGCAGCTAAGCCCCCGAGTGGGAGGTTTGCTCTCCACTCGGTAGGATTTTCTGAATCTTAGGCGAGTACAGGACTGCAGCTAAGCCCCCGAGTGGGAGGTTTGCTCTCCACTCGGTAGGATTTTAAACACTTAGGCGAGTATAGGACTGCAGCTAAGCCCCCGAGTGGGATGTTTGCTCTCCACTCGGTAGGATTTTCTGAAACTTAGGCGGGTACTGGACTGCAGCTAAGCCCCCGAGTGGGAGGTTTGCTCTCCACTCGGTAGGATTTTAAACACTTAGGCGAGTACAGGACTGCAGCTAAGCCCCCGAGTGGGAGGTTTGCTCTCCACTCGGTAGGATTTTAAACACTTTGTGGAGTATAGGACTGCAGCTAAGCCCCCGAGTGGGAGGTTTGCTCTCCACTCGGCAGGAGTTTCTAAAACTTAGGCGAGAACTAGACTGCAGCTAAGCCCCCAAGTGGGAGGTTTGCTCTCCACTCGGTAGGATTTTAAACACTTAGGCGAGTATAGGACTGCAGCTAAGCCCCCGAGTGGGAGGTTTGCTCTCCACTCGGTAGGATTTTCTGAAACTTAGGCGAGTACTGGACTACAGCTAAGCCCCCGAGTGGGAGGTTTGCTCTCCACTCGGTATGATTTTAAACACTTTGTGGAGTATAGGACTGCAGCTAAGCCCCCGAGTGGGAGGTTTGCTCTCCACTCGGCAGGAGTTTCTAAAACATAGGCGAGAACTGGACTGCACCTAAGCCCCCAAGTGGGAGGTTTGCTCTCCACTCAGTAGGATTTTAAACACTTAGGCGAGTATAGGACTGCAGCTAAGCCCCCGAGTGGGAGGTTTGCTCTCCACTCGGTAGGATTTTCTGAAACTTAGGCGAGTACTGGACTGCAGCTAAGCCCCCGAGTGGGAGGTTTGCTCTTCACTCGGTAGGATTTTCTGAAACTTAGGCGAATACAGGACTGCAGCTAAGCCCCTGAGTGGGAGGTTTGCTCTCCACTCGGTAGGATTTTCTGAAACTTAGGCGAGTACTAGACTGCAGCTAAGCCCCCAAGTGGGAGGTTTGCTCTCCACTCGATAGGATTTTCTGAAACTTAGGCGAGTACTGGACTGTAGCTAAGCCCCCGAGTGGGTGGTCTGCTCTCCACTCGGTAGGATTTTAAACACTTAGGCGAGTATAGGACTGCAGCTAAGCCCCCGAGTGGGATGTTTGCTCTCCACTCGGTAGGATTTTCTGAAACTTAGGCGAGTACTGGACTGCAGCAAAGCCCCCGAGTGGGAGGTTTGCTCTCCACTCGGCAGGATTTTCTGAAACTTAGGCGAGAACTGGACTGCAGCTAAGCCCCCAAGTGGGAGGTTTGCTCTCCACTCGGTAGGATTTTAAACACTTAGGCGAGTATAGGACTGCAGCTAAGCCCCCGAGTGGGAGGTTTGCTCTCCACTCGGTAGGATTTTCTGAAACTTAGGCGAGTACTGGACTGCAGCTAAGCCCCCGAGTGGGAGGTTTGCTCTCCACTCGGTAGGATTTTAAACACTTAGGCGAGTACAGGACTGCAGCTAAGCCCCCGAGTGGGAGGTTTGCTCTCCACTCGGTAGGATTTTAAACACTTTGTGGAGTATAGGACTGCAGCTAAGTCCCCGAGTGGGAGGTTTGCTCTCCACTCGGTAGGATTTTCTGAAACTTAGGCGAGTATGGGCTGCAGCTAAGCCCCCGAGTGGGAGGTTTGCTCTCCACTCGGTAGGATTTTAAACACTTAGGCGAGTACAGGACTGCAGCTAAGCCCCCGAGTGGGAGGTTTTCTCTCCACTCGGTAGGATTTTCTGAAACTTAGGCGAGTACTGGACTGCAGCTAAGCCCCCGAGTGGGAGGTTTGCTCTCCACTCGGTAGGATTTTAAACACTTAGCCGAGTACAGGACTGCAGCTAAGCCCCCGAGTGGGAGGTTTGCTCTCCACTCGGTAGGATTTTCTGAAACTTAGGCGAGTATAGGACTGCAGCTAAGCCCTCGAGTGGGAGGTTTGCTCTCCACTCGGTAGGATTTTAAACACTTAGGCGAGTACAGGACTGCAGCTAAGCCCCCGAGTGGGAGGTTTGCTCTCACTCGGTAGGATTTTAAACACTTTGTGGAGTATAGGACTGCAGCTAAGCCCCCGAGTGGGAGGTTTGCTCTCCACTCGGTAGGATTTTCTGAAACTTAGGCGAGTATATACTGCAGCTAAGCCCCCGAGTGGGAGGTTTGCTCTCCACTCGGTAGGATTTTAAACACTTAGGCGAGTACAGGACTGCAGCTAAGCCCCCGAGTGGGAGGTTTGCTCTCCACTCGGTAGGATTTTAAACACTTAGGCGAGTACTGGACTGCAGCTAAGCCCCCGAGTGGGAGGTTTGCTCTCCACTCGGTAGGATTTTCTGAAACTTAGGCGAGTACTGGACTGCAGCTAAGCCCCCGAGTGGGAGGATTGCTCTCCACTCGATAGGATTTTCTGAAACTTAGGCGAGTACTGGACTGCAGCTAAGCCCCCGAGTGGGAGGTTTGCTCTTGACTCGGTAGGATTTTCTGAAACTTAGGCGAATACAGGACTGCAGCTAAGCCCCTGAGTGGGAGGTTTGCTCTCCACTCGGTAGGATTTTCTGAAACTTAGGCGAGTACTAGACTGCAGCTAAGCCCCCGAGTGGGAGGTTTGCTCTCCACTCGATAGGATTTTCTGAAACTTAGGCGAGTACTGGACTGCAGCTAAGCCCTCGAGTGGGAGGTTTGCTCTCCACTCGGTAGGATTTTAAATTCTTAGGCGAGTATAGGACTGCAGCTAAGCCCCCGAGTGGGATGTTTGCTCTCCACTCGGTAGGATTTTCTGAAACTTAGGCGAGTACTGGACTGCAGCTAAGCCCCCGAGTGGGAGGTTTGCTCTCCACTCGGTAGGATTTTAAACACTTTGTGGAGTATAGGACTGCAGCTAAGCCCCCGAGTGGGAGGTTTGCTCTCCACTCGGCAGGAGTTTCTAAAACTTAGGCGAGAACTGGACTGCAGCTAAGCCCCCAAGTGGGAGGTTTGCTCTCCACTCAGTAGGATTTTAAACACTTAGGCGAGTATAGGACTGCAGCTAAGCCCCCGAGTGGGAGGTTTGCTCTCCACTCGGTAGGATTTTCTGAAACTTAGGCGAGTACTGGACTGCAGCTAAGCCCCCGAGTGGGAGGTTTGCTCTCCACTCGGTAGGATTTTAAACACTTTGTGGAGTATAGGACTGCAGCTAAGCCCCCGAGTGGGAGGTTTGCTCTCCACTCGGCAGGAGTTTCTAAAACATAGGCGAGAACTGGACTGCACCTAAGCCCCCAAGTGGGAGGTTTGCTCTCCACTCGGTAGGATTTTAAACACTTAGGCGAGTACAGGACTGCAGCTAAGCCCCCGAGTGGGAGGTTTGCTCTCACTCGGTAGGATTTTAAACACTTTGTGGAGTATAGGACTGCAGCTAAGCCCCCGAGTGGGAGGTTTGCTCTCCACTCGGTAGGATTTTCTGAAACTTAGGCGAGTATGGACTGCAGCTAAGCCCCCGAGTGGGAGGTTTGCTCTCCACTCGGTAGGATTTTAAACACTTAGGCGAGTACAGGACTGCAGCTAAGCCCCCGAGTGGGAGGTTTGCTCTCCACTCGGTAGGATTTTAAACACTTAGGCGAGTACTGGACTGCAGCTAAGCCCCCGAGTGGGAGGTTTGCTCTCCACTCGGTAGAATTTTCTGAAACTTAGGCGAGTACTGGACTGCAGCTAAGCCCCCGAGTGGGAGGATTGCTCTGCACTTGATAGGATTTTCTGAAACTTAGGCGAGTACTGGACTACAGCTAAGCCCCCGAGTGGGAGGTTTGCTCTTCACTCGGTAGGATTTTCTGAAACTTAGGCGAATACAGGACTGCAGCTAAGCCCCTGAGTGGGAGGTTTGCTCTCCACTCGGTAGGATTTTCTGAAACTTAGGCGAGTACTAGACTGCAGCTAAGCCCCCGAGTGGGAGGTTTGCTCTCCACTCGATAGGATTTTCTGAAACTTAGGCGAGTACTGGACTGTAGCTAAGCCCCCGAGTGGGAGGTTTGCTCTCCACACGGTAGGATTTTAAACACTTAGGCGAGTATAGGACTGCAGCTAAGCCCCCGAGTGGGATGTTTGCTCTCCACTCGGTAGGATTTTCTGAAACTTAGCCGAGTACTGGACTGCAGCTAAGCCCCCGAGTGGGAGGTTTGCTCTCCACTCGGTAGGATTTTAAACACTTAGGCGAGTACAGGACTGCAGCTAAGCCCCCGAGTGGGAGGTTTGCTCTCCACTCGGTAGGATTTTAAACACTTTGTGGAGTATAGGACTGCAGCTAAGCCCCCGAGTGGGAGGTTTGCTCTCCACTCGGCAGGAGTTTCTAAAACTTAGGCGAGAACTGGACTGCAGCTAAGCCCCCAAGTGGGAGGTTTGCTCTCCACTCGGTAGGATTTTAAACACTTAGGCGAGTATAGGACTGCAGCTAAGCCCCCGAGTGGGAGGTTTGCTCTCCACTCGGTAGGATTTTCTGAAACTTAGGCGAGTACTGGACTGCAGCTAAGCCCCCGAGTGGGAGGTTTGCTCTCCACTTGGTAGGATTTTAAACACTTTGTGGAGTATAGGACTGCAGCTAAGCCCCCGAGTGGGAGGTTTGCTCTCCACTCGGCAGGAGTTTCTAAAACATAGGCGAGAACTGGACTGCACCTAAGCCCCCAAGTGGGAGGTTTGCTCTCCACTCGGTATGATTTTAAACACTTAGGCGAGTATAGGACTGCAGCTAAGCCCCCGAGTGGGAGGTTTGCTCTCCACTCGGTAGGATTTTCTGAAACTTAGGCGAGTACTGGACTCCAGCTAAGCCCCCGAGTGGGAGGTTTGCTCTTCCCTCGGTAGGATTTTCTGAAACTTAGGCGAATACAGGACTGCAGCTAAGCCCCTGAGTGGGAGGTTTGCTCTCCACTCGGTAGGATTTTCTGAAACTTAGGCGAGTACTAGACTGCAGCTAAGCCCCCGAGTGGGAGGTTTGCTCTCCACTCGATAGGATTTTCTGAAACTTAGGCGAGTACTGGACTGCAGCTAAGCCCCCGAGTGGGAGGTTTGCTCTCCACTCGGTAGGATTTTAACCACTTAGGCGAGTATAGGACTGCAGCTAAGCCCCCGAGTGGGATGTTTGCTCTCCACTCGGTAGGATTTTCTGAAACTTAGGCGAGTACTGGACTGCAGCGAAGCCCCCGAGTGGGAGGTTTGCTCTCCACTCGGTAGGATTTTAAACACTTAGGCGAGTACAGGACTGCAGCTAAGCCCCCGAGTGGGAGGTTTGCTCTCCACTCGGTAGGATTTTAAACACTTTGTGGAGTATAGGACTGCAGCTAAGCCCCCGAGTGGGAGGTTTGCTCTCCACTCGGCAGGAGTTTCTAAAACTTAGGCGAGAACTGGACTGCAGCTAAGCCCCCAAGTGGGAGGTTTGCTCTCCACACGGTAGGATTTTAAACACTTAGGTGAGTATAGGACTGCAGCTAAGCCCCCGAGTGGGAGGTTTGCTCTCCACTCGTTAGGATTTTAAACACTTAGGCCAGTATAGGACTGCAGCTAATTCCCCGAGTGGGATGTTTGCTCTCCACTCGGTAGGATTTTCTGAAACTTAGGCGACTACTGGACTGCAGCTAAGCCCCCGAGTGGGAGGTTTGCTCTCCACTCCGTAGGATTTTAAACACTTAGGCGAGTACAGGACTGCAGCTAAGCCCCCGAGTGGGAGGTTTGCTCTCCACTCGGTAGGATTTTAAACACTCTGTGGAGTATAGGACTGCAGCTAAGCCCCCGAGTGGGAGGTTTGCTCTCCACTCGGTAGGATTTTCTAAAACTTAGGCGAGTATGGGCTGCAGCTAAGCCCCCGAGTGGGAGGTTTGCTCTCCACTCGGTAGGATTTTAAACACTTGGGCGAGTACAGGACTGCAGCTAAGCCCCCGAGTGGGAGGTTTTCTCTCCACTCGGTAGGATTTTCTGAAACTTAGGCGAGTACTGGACTGCAGCTAAGCCCCCGAGTGGGAGGTTTGCTCTCCACTCGGTAGGATTTTAAACACTTAGCCGAGTACAGGACTGCACCTAAGCCCCCGAGTGGGAGGTTTGCTCTACACTCGGTAGGATTTTCTGAAACATAGGCGAGTATAGGACTGCAGCTAAGCCCTCGAGTGGGAGGTTTGCTCTCCACTCGGTAGGATTTTAAACACTTAGGCGAGTACAGGACTTCAGCTAAGCCCCCGAGTGGGAGGTTTGCTCTCCACTCGGTAGGATTTTCTGAAACTTAGGCGAGTATGGACTGCAGCTAAGCCCCTGAGTGGGAGGTTTGCTCTCCACTCGGTAGGATTTTAAACACTTAGGCGAGTACAGGACTGCAGCTAAGCCCCTGAGTGGGAGGTTTGCTCTCCACTCGGTAGGATTTTAAACACTTAGGCGAGTACTGGACTGCAGCTAAGCCCCCGAGTGGGAGGTTTGCTCTCCACTCGGTAGGATTTTCTGAAACTTAGGCGAGTACTGGACTGCAGCTAAGCCCCCGAGTGGGAGGTTTGCTCTTGACTCGGTAGGATTTTCTGAAACTTAGGCGAATACAGGACTGCAGCTAAGCCCCTGAGTGGGAGGTTTGCTCTCCAGTCGGTAGGATTTTCTGAAACTTAGGCGAGTACTAGACTGCAGCTAAGCCCCCGAGTGGGAGGTTTGCTCTCCACTCGATAGGATTTTCTGAAACTTAGGCGAGTACTGGACTGCAGCTAAGCCCCCGAGTGGGAGGTTTGCTCTCCACTCGGTAGGATTTTAAACACTTAGGCGAGTATAGGACTGCAGCTAAGCCCCCGAGTGGGATGTTTGCTCTCCACTCGGTAGGATTTTCTGAAACTTAGGCGAGTACTGGACTGCAGCTAAGCCCCCGAGTGGGAGGTTTGCTCTCCACTCGGTAGGATCTTAAACACTTAGGCGAGTACAGGACTGCAGCTAAGCCCCCGAGTGGGAGGTTTGCTCTCCACTCGGTAGGATTTTAAACACTTTGTGGAGTATAGGACTGCAGCTAAGCCCCCGAGTGGGAGGTTTGCTCTCCACTCGGCAGGAGTTTCTAAAACTTAGGCGAGAACTGGACTGCAGCTAAGCCCCCAAGTGGGAGGTTTGCTCTCCACACGGTAGGATTTTAAACACTTAGGTGAGTATAGGACTGCAGCTAAGCCCCCGAGTGGGAGGTTTGCTCTCCACTCGTTAGGATTTTAAACACTTAGGCCAGTATAGGACTGCAGCTAATTCCCCGAGTGGGATGTTTGCTCTCCACTCGGTAGGATTTTCTGAAACTTAGGCGACTACTGGACTGCAGCTAAGCCCCCGAGTGGGAGGTTTGCTCTCCACTCCGTAGGATTTTAAACACTTAGGCGAGTACAGGACTGCAGCTAAGCCCCCGAGTGGGAGGTTTGCTCTCCACTCGGTAGGATTTTAAACACTCTGTGGAGTATAGGACTGCAGCTAAGCCCCCGAGTGGGAGGTTTGCTCTCCACTCGGTAGGATTTTCTAAAACTTAGGCGAGTATGGGCTGCAGCTAAGCCCCCGAGTGGGAGGTTTGCTCTCCACTCGGTAGGATTTTAAACACTTGGGCGAGTACAGGACTGCAGCTAAGCCCCCGAGTGGGAGGTTTTCTCTCCACTCGGTAGGATTTTCTGAAACTTAGGCGAGTACTGGACTGCAGCTAAGCCCCCGAGTGGGAGGTTTGCTCTCCACTCGGTAGGATTTTAAACACTTAGCCGAGTACAGGACTGCACCTAAGCCCCCGAGTGGGAGGTTTGCTCTACACTCGGTAGGATTTTCTGAAACATAGGCGAGTATAGGACTGCAGCTAAGCCCTCGAGTGGGAGGTTTGCTCTCCACTCGGTAGGATTTTAAACACTTAGGCGAGTACAGGATTTCAGCTAAGCCCCCGAGTGGGAGGTTTGCTCTCCACTCGGTAGGATTTTCTGAAACTTAGGCGAGTATGGACTGCAGCTAAGCCCCTGAGTGGGAGGTTTGCTCTCCACTCGGTAGGATTTTAAACACTTAGGCGAGTACAGGACTGCAGCTAAGCCCCTGAGTGGGAGGTTTGCTCTCCACTCGGTAGGATTTTAAACACTTAGGCGAGTACTGGACTGCAGCTAAGCCCCCGAGTGGGAGGTTTGCTCTCCACTCGGTAGGATTTTCTGAAACTTAGGCGAGTACTGGACTGCAGCTAAGCCCCCGAGTGGGAGGTTTGCTCTTGACTCGGTAGGATTTTCTGAAACTTAGGCGAATACAGGACTGCAGCTAAGCCCCTGAGTGGGAGGTTTGCTCTCCAGTCGGTAGGATTTTATGAAACTTAGGCGAGTACTAGACTGCAGCTAAGCCCCCGAGTGGGAGGTTTGCTCTCCACTCGATAGGATTTTCTGAAACTTAGGCGAGTACTGGACTGCAGCTAAGCCCCCGAGTGGGAGGTTTGCTCTCCACTCGGTAGGATTTTAAACACTTAGGCGAGTATAGGACTGCAGCTAAGCCCCCGAGTGGGATGTTTGCTCTCCACTCGGTAGGATTTTCTGAAACTTAGGCGAGTACTGGACTGCAGCTAAGCCCCCGAGTGGGAGGTTTGCTCTCCACTCGGTAGGATCTTAAACACTTAGGCGAGTACAGGACTGCAGCTAAGCCCCCGAGTGGGAGGTTTGCTCTCCACTCGGTAGGATTTTAAACACTTTGTGGAGTATAGGACTGCAGCTAAGCCCCCGAGTGGGAGGTTTGCTCTCCACTCGGCAGGAGTTTCTAAAACTTAGGCGAGAACTGGACTGCAGCTAAGCCCCCAAGTGGGAGGTTTGCTCTCCACTCGGTAGGATTTTAAACACTTAGGCGAGTATAGGACTGCAGCTAAGCCCCCGAGTGGGATGTTTGCTCTCCACTCGGTAGGATTTTAAACACGTTGTGGAGTATAGGACTGCAGCTAAGCCCCCGAGTGGGAGGTTTGCTCTCCACTCGGTAGGATTTTCTGAAACTTAGGCGAGTATGGGCTGCAGCTAAGCCCCCGAGTGGGAGGTTTGCTCTCCACTCGGTAGGATTTTAAACACTTAGGCGAGTACAGGACTGCAGCTAAGCCCCCGAGTGGGAGGTTTTCTCTCCACTCGGTAGGATTTTCTGAAACTTAGGCGAGTACTGGACTGCAGCTAAGCCCCCGAGTGGGAGGTTTGCTCTCTACTCGGTAGGATTTTAAACACTTAGCCGAGTACAGGACTGCAGCTAAGCCCCCGAGTGGGAGGTTTGCTCTCCACTCGGTAGGATTTTAAACACTTAGGCGAGTACAGGACTGCAGCTAAGCCCTCGAGTGGGAGGTTTGCTCTCCACTCGGTAGGATTTTAAACACTTAGGCGAGTACAGGACTGCAGCTAAGCCCCCGAGTTGGAGGTTTGCTCTCACTCGGTAGGATTTTAAACACTTTGTGGAGTATAGGACTGCAGCTAAGACCCCGAGTGGGAGGTTTGCTCTCCACTCGGTAGGATTTTCTGAAACTTAGGCGAGTATGGACTGCAGCTAAGCCCCCGAGTGGGAGGTTTACTCTCCACTCGGTAGGATTTTAAACACTTAGGCGAGTACAGTACTGCAGCTAAGCCCCCGAGTGGGAGGTTTGCTCTCCACTCAGTAGGATTTTAAACACTTAGGCGAGTACTGGACTGCAGCTAAGCCCCCGAGTGGGAGGTTTGCTCTCCACTCGGTAGGATTTTCTGAAACTTAGGCGAGTACTGGACTGCAGCTAAGCCCCCGAGTGGGAGGATTGCTCTCCACTCGATAGGATTTTCTGAAACTTAGGCGAGTACTGGACTGCAGCTAAGCACCCGAGTGGGAGGTTTGCTCTCCACTCGGTAGGATTTTAAACACTTAGGCGAGTATAGGACTGCAGCTAAGCCCCCGAGTGGGAGGTTTGCTCTCCACTCGGTAGGATTTTCTGAAACTTAGGCGAGTACTAGACTGCAGCTAAGCCCCCGAGTGGGAGGTTTGCTCTCCACTCGATAGGATTTTCTGAAACTTAGGCGAGTACTGGACTGCAGCTAAGCCCCCGAGTGGGAGGTTTGCTCTCCACTCGGTAGGATTTTAAACACTTAGGCGAGTATAGGACTGCAGCTAAGCCCCCGAGTGGGATGTTTGCTCTCCACTCGGTAGGATTTTCTGAAACTTAGGCGAATACAGGACTGCAGCTAAGCCCCTGAGTGGGAGGTTTGCTCTCCAGTCGGTAGGATTTTCTGAAACTTAGGCGAGTACTAGACTGCAGCTAAGCCCCCGAGTGGGAGGTTTGCTCTCCACTCGATAGGATTTTCTGAAACTTAGGCGAGTACTGGACTGCAGCTAAGCCCCCGAGTGGGAGGTTTGCTCTCCACTCGGTAGGATTTTAAACACTTAGGCGAGTATAGGACTGCAGCTAAGCCCCCGAGTGGGATGTTTGCTCTCCACTCGGTAGGATTTTCTGAAACTTAGGCGAGTACTGGACTGCAGCTAAGCCCCCGAGTGGGAGGTTTGCTCTCCACTCGGTAGGATCTTAAACACTTAGGCGAGTACAGGACTGCAGCTAAGCCCCCGAGTGGGAGGTTTGCTCTCCACTCGGTAGGATTTTAAACACTTTGTGGAGTATAGGACTGCAGCTAAGCCCCCGAGTGGGAGGTTTGCTCTCCACTCGGCAGGAGTTTCTAAAACTTAGGCGAGAACTGGACTGCAGCTAAGCCCCCAAGTGGGAGGTTTGCTCTCCACTCGGTAGGATTTTAAACACTTAGGCGAGTATAGGACTGCAGCTAAGCCCCCGAGTGGGATGTTTGCTCTCCACTCGATAGGATTTTAAACACGTTGCGGAGTATAGGACTGCAGCTAAGCCCCCGAGTGGGAGGTTTGCTCTCCACTCGGTAGGATTTTCTGAAACTTAGGCGAGTATGGGCTGCAGCTAAGCCCCCGAGTGGGAGGTTTGCTCTCCACTCGGTAGGATTTTAAACACTTAGGCGAGTACAGGACTGCAGCTAAGCCCCCGAGTGGGAGGTTTTCTCTCCACTCGGTAGGATTTTCTGAAACTTAGGCGAGTACTGGACTGCAGCTAAGCCCCCGAGTGGGAGGTTTGCTCTCTACTCGGTAGGATTTTAAACACTTAGCCGAGTACAGGACTGCAGCTAAGCCCCCGAGTGGGAGGTTTGCTCTCCACTCGGTAGGATTTTAAACACTTAGGCGAGTACAGGACTGCAGCTAAGCCCTCGAGTGGGAGGTTTGCTCTCCACTCGGTAGGATTTTAAACACTTAGGCGAGTACAGGACTGCAGCTAAGCCCCCGAGTTGGAGGTTTGCTCTCACTCGGTAGGATTTTAAACACTTTGTGGAGTATAGGACTGCAGCTAAGACCCCGAGTGGGAGGTTTGCTCTCCACTCGGTAGGATTTTCTGAAACTTAGGCGAGTATGGACTGCAGCTAAGCCCCCGAGTGGGAGGTTTACTCTCCACTCGGTAGGATTTTAAACACTTAGGCGAGTACAGTACTGCAGCTAAGCCCCCGAGTGGGAGGTTTGCTCTCCACTCAGTAGGATTTTAAACACTTAGGCGAGTACTGGACTGCAGCTAAGCCCCCGAGTGGGAGGTTTGCTCTCCACTCGGTAGGATTTTCTGAAACTTAGGCGAGTACTGGACTGCAGCTAAGCCCCCGAGTGGGAGGATTGCTCTCCACTCGATAGGATTTTCTGAAACTTAGGCGAGTACTGGACTGCAGCTAAGCACCCGAGTGGGAGGTTTGCTCTCCACTCGGTAGGATTTTAAACACTTAGGCGAGTATAGGACTGCAGCTAAGCCCCCGAGTGGGAGGTTTGCTCTCCACTCGGTAGGATTTTCTGAAACTTAGGCGAGTACTAGACTGCAGCTAAGCCCCCGAGTGGGAGGTTTGCTCTCCACTCGATAGGATTTTCTGAAACTTAGGCGAGTACTGGACTGCAGCTAAGCCCCCGAGTGGGAGGTTTGCTCTCCACTCGGTAGGATTTTAAACACTTAGGCGAGTATAGGACTGCAGCTAAGCCCCCGAGTGGGATGTTTGCTCTCCACTCGGTAGGATTTTCTGAAACTTAGGCGAATACAGGACTGCAGCTAAGCCCCTGAGTGGGAGGTTTGCTCTCCACTCGGTAGGATTTTCTGAAACTTAGGCGAGTACTAGACTGCAGCTAAGCCCCCGAGCGGGAGGTTTGCTCTCCACTCGATAGGATTTTCTGAAACTTAGGCGAGTACTGGACTGCAGCTAAGCCCTCGAGTGGGAGGTTTGCTCTCCACTCGGTAGGATTTTAAACACTTAGGCGAGTATAGGACTGCAGCTAAGCCCCCGAGTGGGATGTTTGCTCTCCACTCGGTAGGATTTTCTGAAACTTAGGCGAGTACTGGACTGCAGCTAAGCCCCCGAGTGGGAGGTTTGCTCTCCACTCGGTAGGATTTTAAACACTTAGGCGAGTACAGGACTGCAGCTAAGCCCCCGAGTGGGAGGTTTGCTCTCCACTCGGTAGGATTTTAAACACTTTGTGGAGTATAGGACTGCAGCTAAGCCCCCGAGTGGGAGGTTTGCTCTCCACTCGGCGGGAGTTTCTAAAACTTAGGCGAGAACTGGACTGCAGCTAAGCCCCCAAGTGGGAGGTTTGCTCTCCACTCGGTAGGATTTTAAACACTTAGGCGAGTATAGGACTGCAGCTAAGCCCCCGAGTGGGAGGTTTGCTCTCCACTCGGTAGGATTTTCTGAAACTTAGGCGAGTACTGGACTGCAGCTAAGCCCCCGAGTGGGAGGTTTGCTCTCCACTCGGTAGGATTTTAAACACTTTGTGGAGTATAGGACTGCAGCTAAGCCCCCGAGTGGGAGGTTTGCTCTCCACTCGGCAGGAGTTTCTAAAACATAGGCGAGAACTGGACTGCACCTAAGCCCCCAAGTGGGAGGTTTGCTCTCCACTCGGTAGGATTTTAAACACTTAGGCGAGTACAGGACTGCAGCTAAGCCCCGAGTGGGAGGTTTGCTCTCAGTCGGTAGGATTTTAAACACTTTGTGGAGTATAGGACTGCAGCTAAGCCCCCGAGTGGGAGGTTTGCTCTCCACTCGGTAGGATTTTCTGAAACTTAGGCGAGTATGGACTGCAGCTAAGCCCCCGAGTGGGAGGTTTGCTCTCCACTCGGTAGGATTTTAAACACTTAGGCGAGTACAGGACTGCAGCTAAGCCCCCGAGTGGGAGGTTTGCTCTCCACTCGGTAGGATTTTAAACACTTAGGCGAGTACTGGACTGCAGCTAAGCCCCCGAGTGGGAGGTTTGCTCTCCACTCGGTAGGATTTTCTGAAACTTAGGCGAGTACTGGACTGCAGCTAAGCCCCCGAGTGGGAGGATTGCTCTCCACTCGATAGGATTTTCTGAAACTTAGGCGAGTACTGGATTGCAGCTAAGCCCCCGAGTGGGAGGTTTGCTCTTCACTCGGTAGGATTTTCTGAAACTTAGGCGAATACAGGACTGCAGCTAAGCCCCTGAGTGGGAGGTTTGCTCTCCACTCGGTAGGATTTTCTGAAACTTAGGCGAGTACTAGACTGCAGCTAAGCCCCCGAGTGGGAGGTTTGCTCTCCACTCGATAGGATTTTCTGAAACTTAGGCGAGTACTCGACTGCAGCTAAGCCCCCGAGTGGGAGGTTTGCTCTCCACTCGGTAGGATTTTAAACACTTAGGCGAGTATAGGACTGCAGCTAAGCCCCCGAGTGGGATGTTTGCTCTCCACTCGGTAGGATTTTCTGAAACTTAGGCGAGTACTGGACTGCAGCTAAGCCCCCGAGTGGGAGGTTTGCTCTCCACTCGGTAGGATTTTAAACACTTAGGCGAGTACAGGACTGCAGCTAAGCCCCCGAGTGGGAGGTTTGCTCTCCACTCGGTAGGATTTTAAACACTTTGTGGAGTATAGGACTGCAGCTAAGCCCCCGAGTGGGAGGTTTGCTCTCCACTCGGCAGGAGTTTCTAAAACTTAGGCGAGAACTGGACTGCAGCTAAGCCCCCAAGTGGGAGGTTTGCTCTCCACTCGGTAGGATTTTAAACACTTAGGCGAGTATAGGACTGCAGCTAAGCCCCCGAGTGGGAGGTTTGCTCTCCACTCGGTAGGATTTTCTGAAACTTAGGCGAGTACTGGACTGCAGCTAAGCCCCCGAGTGGGAGGTTTGCTCTCCACTCGGTAGGATTTTAAACACTTTGTGGAGTATAGGACTGCAGCTAAGCCCCCGAGTGGGAGGTTTGCTCTCCACTCGGCAGGAGTTTCTAAAACATAGGCGAGAACTGGACTGCACCTAAGCCCCCAAGTGGGAGGTTTGCTCTCCACTCGGTATGATTTTAAACACTTAGGCGAGTAGAGGACTGCAGCTAAGCCCCCGAGTGGGAGGTTTGCTCTCCACTCGGTAGGATTTTCTGAAACTTAGGCGAGTACTGGACTCCAGCTAAGCCCCCGAGTGGGAGGTTTGCTCTTCCCTCGGTAGGATTTTCTGAAACTTAGGCGAATACAGGACTGCAGCTAAGCCCCTGAGTGGGAGGTTTGCTCTCCACTCGGTAGGATTTTCTGAAACTTAGGCGAGTACTAGACTGCAGCTAAGCCCCCGAGTGGGAGGTTTGCTCTCCACTCGATAGGATTTTCTGAAACTTAGGCGAGTACTGGACTGCAGCTAAGCCCCCGAGTGGGAGGTTTGCTCTCCACTCGGTACGATTTTAAACACTTAGGCGAATATAGGACTGCAGCTAAGCCCCCGAGTGGGATGTTTGCTCTCCACTCGGTAGGATTTTCTGAAACTTAGGCGAGTACTGGACTGCAGCTAAGCCCCCGAGTGGGAGGTTTGCTCTCCACTCGGTAGGATTTTAAACACTTAGGCGAGTACAGGACTGCAGCTAAGCCCCCGAGTGGGAGGTTTGCTCTCCACTCGGTAGGATTTTAAACACTTTGTGGAGTATAGGACTGCAGCTAAGCCCCCGAGTGGGAGGTTTGCTCTCCACTCGGCAGGAGTTTCTAAAACATAGGCGAGAACTGGACTGCAGCTAAGCCCCCAATTGGGAGGTTTGCTCTCCACTCGGTAGGATTTTAAACACTTAGGTGAGTATAGGACTGCAGCTAAGCCCCCGAGTGGGAGGTTTGCTCTCCACTCGGTAGGATTTTCTGAAACTTAGGCGAGTACTGGACTGCAGCTAAGCCCCCGAGTGGGAGGTTTGCTCTTCACTCGGTAGGATTTTCTGAAACTTAGGCGAATATAGGACTGCAGCTAAGCCCCTGAGTGGGAGGTTTGCTCTCCACTCGGTAGGATTTTCTGAAACTTAGGCGAGTACTAGACTGCAGCTAAGCCCCCGAGTGGGAGGTTTGCTCTCCACTCGATAGGATTTTCTGAAACTTAGGCGAGTACTGGACTGCAGCTAAGCCCCCAAGTGGGAGGTTTGCTCTCCACTCGGTAGGATTTTAAACACTTAGGCGAGTATAGGACTGTAGCTAAGTCCCCGAGTGGGAGGTTTGCTCTCCACTCGGTAGGATTTTCTGAAACTTAGGCGAGTACTGGACTGCAGCTAAGCCCCCGAGTGTGAGGTTTGCTCTCCACTCGGTAGGATTTTAAACACTTAGGCGAGTACAGGACTGCAGCTAAGCCCCCGAGTGGGAGGTTTGCTCTCCACTCGGTAGGATTTTAAACACTTTGTGGAGTATAGGACTGCAGCTAAGCCCCCGAGTGGGAGGTTTGCTCTCCACTCGGTAGGATTTTCTGAAACTTAGGCGAGTACAGGACTGCAGCTAAGCCCTCGAGTGGGAGGTTTGCTCTCCACTCGGTAGGATTTTAAACACTTAGGCGAGTACAGGACTGCAGCTAAGCCCCCGAGTGCGAGGTTTGCTCTCCACTCGGTAGGATTTTAACCACTTAGGCGAGTACTGGACTCCAGCTAAGCCCCCGAGTGGGAGGTTTGCTCTTCACTCGGTAGGATTTTCTGAAACTTAGGCGAATACAGGACTGCAGCTAAGCCCCTGAGTGGGAGGTTTGCTCTCCACTCGGTAGGATTTTCTGAAACTTAGGCGAGTACTAGACTGCAGCTAAGCCCCCAAGTGGGAGGTTTGCTCTCCACTCGATATGATTTTCTGAAACTTAGGCGAGTACTGGACTGCAGCTAAGCCCCCGAGTGGGAGGTTTGCTCTCCACTCGGTAGGATTTTAAACACTTAGGCGAGTATAGGACTGCAGCTAAGCCCCCGAGTGGGATGTTTGCTCTCCACTCGGTAGGATTTTCTGAAACTTAGGCGAGTACTGGACTGCAGCTAAGCCCCCGAGTGGGAGGTTTGCTCTCCACTCGGTAGGATTTTAAACACTTAGGCGAGTACAGGACTGCAGCTAAGCCCCCGAGTGGGAGGTTTGCTCTCCACTCGGTAGGATTTTAAACACTTTGTGGAGTATAGGACTGCAGCTAAGCCCCCGAGTGGGAGGTTTGCTCTCCACTCGGCAGGAGTTTCTAAAACTTAGGCGAGAACTGGACTGCAGCTAAGCCCCCAAGTGGGAGGTTTGCTCTCCACTCGGTAGGATTTTAAACACTTAGGCGAGTATAGGACTGCAGCTAAGCCCCCGAGTGGGAGGTTTGCTCTCCACTCGGTAGGATTTTCTGAAACTTAGGCGAGTACTGGACTGCAGCTAAGCCCCCGAGTGGGAGGTTTGCTCTCCACTCGGTAGGATTTTAAACACTTTGTGGAGTATAGGACTGCAGCTAAGCCCCCGAGTGGGAGGTTTGCTCTCCACTCGGCAGGAGTTTCTAAAACTTAGGCGAGAACTGGACTGCAGCTAAGCCCCCAAGTGGGAGGTTTGCTCTCCACTCGGTAGGATTTTAAACACTTAGGCGAGTATAGGACTGCAGCTAAGCCCCCGAGTGGGAGGTTTGCTCTCCACTCGGTAGGATTTTCTGAAACTTAGGCGAGTACTGGACTGCAGCTAAGCCCCCGAGTGGGAGGTTTGCTCTTCACTCGGTAGGATTTTCTGAAACTTAGGCGAATACAGGACTGCAGCTAAGCCCCTGAGTGGGAGGTTTGCTCTCCACTTGGTAGGATTTTCTGAAACTTAGGCGAGTACTAGACTGCAGCTAAGCCCCCGAGTGGGAGGTTTGCTCTCCACTCGATAGGATTTTCTGAAACTTAGGCGAGTACTGGACTGCAGCTAAGCCCCCGAGTGGGAGGTTTGCTCTCCACTCGGTAGGATTTTAAACACTTAGGCGAGTATAGGACTGCAGCTAAGCCCCCGAGTGGGATGTTTGCTCTCCACTCGGTAGGATTTTCTGAAACTTAGGCGAGTACTGGACTGCAGCTAAGCCCCCGAGTGGGAGGTTTGCTCTCCACTCGGTAGGATTTTAAACACTTAGGCGAGTACAGGACTCCAGCTAAGCCCCCGAGTGGGAGGTTTGCTCTCCACTCAGTAGGATTTTAAACACTTTGTGGAGTATAGGACTGCAGCTAAGCCCCCGAGTGGGAGGTTTGCTCTCCACTCGGCAGGAGTTTCTAAAACTTAGGCGAGAACTGGACTGCAGCTAAGCCCCCAAGTGGGAGGTTTGCTCTCCACTCGGTAGGATTTTAAACACTTAGGCGAGTATAGGACTTTAGCTAAGCCCCCGAGTGGGAGGTTTGCTCTCCACTCGGTAGGATTTTCTGAAACTTAGGCGAGTACAGGACTGCAGCTAAGCCCTCGAGTGGGAGGTTTGCTCTCCACTCGGTAGGATTTTAAACACTTAGGCGAGTACAGGACTGCAGCTAAGCCCCCGAGTGGGAGGTTTGCTCTCACTCAGTAGGATTTTAAACACTTTGTGGAGTATAGGACTGCAGCTAAGCCCCCGAGTGGGAGGTTTGCTCTCCACTCGGTAGGATTTTCTGAAACTTAGGCGAGTATGGACTGCAGCTAAGCCCCCGAGTGGGAGGTTTGCTCTCCACTCGGTAGGATTTTCTGAAACTTAGGCGAGTATGGACTGCAGCTAAGCCCCCGAGTGGGAGGTTTGCTCTCCACTCGGTAGGATTTTAAACACTTAGGCGAGTACTGGACTGCAGCTAAGCCCCTGAGTGGGAGGTTTGCTCTCCACTCGGTAGGATTTTCTGAAACTTAGGCGAGTACTGGACTGCAGCTAAGCCCCGAGTGGGAGGATTGCTCTCCACTCGATAGGATTTTCTGAAACTTAGGCGAGTACTGGACTGCAGCTAAGCCCCCGAGTGGGAGGTTTCCTCTTCACTCGGTAGGATTTTCTGAAACTTAGGCGAATACAGGACTGCAGCTAAGCCCCTGAGTGGGAGGTTTGCTCTCCACTCGGTAGGATTTTCTGAAACTTAGGCGAGTACTAGACTGCAGCTAAGCCCCCGAGTGGGAGATTTGCTCTCCACTCGATAGGATTTTCTGAAACTTAGGCGAGTACTGGACTGCAGCTAAGCCCCCGAGTGGGAGGTTTGCTCTCCACTCGGTAGGATTTTAAACACTTAGGCGAGTATAGGACTGCAGCTAAGCCCCCGAGTGGGATGTTTGCTCTCCACTCGGTAGGATTTTCTGAAACTTAGGCGAGTAATGGACTGCAGCTAAGCCCCCGAGTGGGAGGTTTGCTCTCCACTCGGTAGGATTTTAAACACTTAGGCGAGTACAGGACTGCAGCTAAGCCCCCGAGTGGGAGGTTTGCTCTCCACTCGGTAGGATTTTAAACACTTTGTGGAGTATAGGACTGCAGCTAAGCCCCCGTGTGGGAGGTTTGCTCTCCACTCGGCAGGAGTTTCTAAAACTTAGGCGAGAACTGGACTGCAGCTAAGCCCCCAAGTGGGAGGTTTGCTCTCCACTCGGTAGGATTTTAAACACTTAGGCGAGTATAGGACTGCAGCTAAGCCCCCGAGTGGGAGGTTTGCTCTCCACTCGGTAGGATTTTCTGAAACTTAGGCGAGTACTGGACTGCAGCTAAGCCCCCGAGTGGGAGGTTTGCTCTCCACTCCGTAGGATTTTAAACACTTAGGCGAGTACAGGACTGCAGCTATGCCCCGAGTGGGAGGTTTGCTCTCCACTCGGTAGGATTTTCTGAAACTTAGGCGAGTATGGACTACAGCTAAGCCCCCGAGTGGGAGGTTTGCTCTCCACTCGGTAGGATTTTAAACACTTAGGCGAGTACAGGACTGCAGCTAAGCCCCCGAGTGGGAGGTTTGCTCTCCACTCGGTAGGATTTTAAACACTTAGGCGAGTACTGGACTGCAGCTAAGCCCCCAAGTGGGAGGTTTGCTCTCCACTCGGTAGGATTTTCTGAAACTTAGGCGAGTACTAGACTGCAGCTAAGCCCCCGAGTGGGAGGTTTGCTCTCCACTCGATAGGATTTTCTGAAACTTAGGCGAGTACTGGACTGCAGCTAAGCCCCGAGTGGGAGGTTTGCTCTCCACTCGGTAGGATTTTAAACACTTAGGCGAGTATAGGACTGCAGCTAAGCCCCCGAGTGGGATGTTTGCTCTCCACTTGGTGGGATTTTCTGAAACTTAGGCGAGTATTGGACTGCAGCTAAGCCCCCGACTGGGAGGATTGCTCTCCACTCGATAGGATTTTCTGAAACTTAGGCGAGTACTGGACTGTAGCTAAGCCCCCGATTGGGAGGTTTGCTCTTCACTCGGTAGGATTTTCTGAAACTTAGGCGAATACAGGACTGCAGCTAAGCCCCCGAGTGGGAGGTTTGCTCTCCACTCGGTAGGATTTTAAACACTTAGGCGAGTACAGGACTGCAGCTAAGCACCCGAGTGGGAGGTTTGCTCTCCACTCGGTAGGATTTTAAACACTTTGTGGAGTATAGGACTGCAGCTAAGCCCCCGAGTGGGAGGTTTGCTCTCCACTCGGCAGGATTTTCTAAAACTTAGGCGAGAACTGGACTGCGGCTAAGCCCCCGAGTGGGAGGTTTGCTCTCCACTCGGTAGGATTTTCTGAAACTTAGGCGAGTACTGGACTGCACCTAAGCCCCCGAGTGGGAGGTTTGCTCTCCACTCGATAGGATTTTCTGAAACTTAGGCGAGTACTGGACTGCAGCTAAGCCCCCAAGTGGGAGGTTTGCTCTCCACTCGGTAGGATTTTAAACACTTAGGCGAGTATACGACTGCAGCTAAGCCCCCGAGTGGGATGTTTGCTCTCCACTCGGTAGGATTTTCTGAAACTTAGGCGAGTATTGGACTGCAGCTAAGCCCCCGACTGGGAGGATTGCTCTCCACTCGATAGGATTTTCTGAAACTTAGGCGAGTACTGGACTGCAGCTAAGCCCCCGATTGGGAGGTTTGCTCTTCACTCGGTAGGATTTTCTGAAACTTAGGCGAATACAGGACTGCAGCTAAGCCCCCGAGTGGGAGGTTTGCTCTCCACTCGGTAGGATTTTCTGAAACTTAGGCGAGTACTAGACTGCAGCTAAGCCCCCGAGTGGGAGGTTTTCTCTCCACTCGATAGGATTTTCTGAAACTTAGGCAAGTACTGGACTGCAGCTAAGCCCCCGAGTGGGAGGTTTGCTCTCCACTCGGTAGGATTTTGAACACTTAGGCGAGTATAGGACTGCAGCTAAGCCCCCGAGTGGGATGTTTGCTCTCCACTCGGTAGGATTTTCTGAAACTTAGGCGAGTACTGGACTGCAGCTAAGCCCCCGAGTGGGAGGTTTGCTCTCCACTCGGTAGGATTTTAAACACTTAGGCGAGTACATGACTGCAGCTAAGCACCCGAGTGGGAGGTTTGCTCTCCACTCGGTAGGATTTTAAACACTTTGTGGAGTATAGGACTGCAGCTAAGCCCCCGAGTGGGAGGTTTGCTCTCCACTCGGCAGGATTTTCTGAAACTTAGGCGAGAACTGGACTGCGGCTAAGCCCCCAAGTGGGAGGTTTGCTCTCCACTCGGTAGGATTTTAAACACTTAGGCGAGTATAGGACTGCAGCTAAGCCCCCGAGTGGGAGGTTTGCTCTCCACTCGGTAGGATTTTCTGAAACTTAGGCGAGTACTGGACTGCAGCTAAGCCCCCGAGTGGGAGGTTTGCTCTCCACTCGGTAGGATTTTAAACACTTAGGCGAGTACAGGACTGCAGCTAAGCCCCCGAGTGGGAGGTTTGCTCTCCACTCGGTAGGATTTTCTGAAACTTAGGCGAGTACAGGACTGCAGCTCTGCCCTCGAGTGGGAGGTTTGCTCTCCACTCGGTAGGATTTTAAGCACTTGGGCGAGTAAAGGACTGCAGCTAAGCCCCCGAGTGGGAGGTTTGCTCTCCACTCGGTAGGATTTTAAACACTTTGTGGAGCATAGGAATACAGCTAAGCCCCCGAGTGGGAGGGTTGCTCTCCACTCCTTAGGATTTTCTAAAACTTAGGCGAGTACAGGACTGCAGCTCTGCCCTCGAGTGGGAGGTTTGCTCTCCACTCGGTAGGATTTTAAACACTTAGGCGAGTACAGGACTGCAGCTAAGCCCCCGAGTGGGAGGTTTGCTCTCACTTGGTAGGATTTTAAACACTTTGTGGAGTATAGGACTGCAGCTAAGCCCCCGAGTGGGAGGTTTGCTCTCCACTCGATAGGGTTTTCTGAAACTTAGGCGATTATGGACTGCAGCTAAGCCCCCGAGTGGGAGGTTTGCTCTCCACTCGGTAGGATTTTAAACACTTAGGCGAGTACAGGACTGCAGCTAAGCCCCCGAGTGGGAGGTTTGCTCTCCACTCGGTAGGATTTTAAACAATTAGGCGAGTACTGGACTGTAGCTAAGTCCCCGAGTGGGAGGTTTGCTCTCCACTCGGTAGGATTTTCTGAAACTTAGGCGAGTACTGGACTGCAGCTGAGCCCCCGAGTGGGAGGATTGCTCTCCACTCAATAGGATTTTCTGAAACATAGGCGAGTACTGGACTGCAGCTAAGCCCCCGAGTGGGAGGTTTGCTCTTCACTCGGTAGGATTTTCTGAAACTTAGGCGAATACAGGACTGCAGCTAAGCCCCCGAGTGGGAGGTTTGCTCTCCAGTCGGTAGGATTTTCTGAAACTTAGGCGAGTACTAGACTGCAGCTAAGCCCCCGAGTGGGAGGTTTGCTCTCCACTCGATAGGATTTTCTAAAACTTAGGCGAGTACTGTACTGCAGCTAAGCCCCCGAGTGGGAGGTTTGCTCTCCACTCGGTAGGATTTTAAACACTTAGGCGATTATAGGACTGCAGCTAAGCCCCCGAGTGGGATGTTTGCTCTCCACTCGGTAGGATTTTAAACACTTTGTGGAGTATAGGACTGCAGCTAAGCCCCCGAGTGGGAGGTTTGCTCTCCACTCGGCAGGATTTTCTGAAACTTAGGCGAGAACTGGACTGCAGCTAAGCCCCCAAGTGGGAGGTTTGCTCTCCACTCGGTAGGATTTTAAAAACTTAGGCGAGTATAGGACTGCAGCTAAGCCCCCGAGTAGGAGGTTTGCTCTCCACTCGGTAGGATTTTCTGAAACTTAGGCGAGTACTGGACTGCAGCTAAGCCCCCGAGTGGGAGGTTTGCTCTCCACTCGGTAGGATTTTAAACACTTAGGCGAGTACAGGACTGCAGCTAAGCCCCCGAGTGGGAGGTTTGCTCTCCACTCGGTAGGATTTTAAACACTTTGTGGAGTATAGGACTGCAGCTAAGCCCCCGAGTGGGAGGTTTGCTCTCCACTCGGTAGGATATTCCGAAACTTAGGCGAGTATGGACTGCAGCTAAGCCCCCGAGTGGGAGGTTTGCTCTCCACTCGGTAGGATTTTCTGAAACTTAGGCGAGTACTGGACTGCAGCTAAGCCCCCGAGTGGGAGGTTTGCTCTCCACTCGGTAGGATTCTAAACACTTAGGCGAGTACTGGACTGCGGCTAAGCCCCCGAGCAGGAGGTTTGCTCTCCACTCTGTAGGATTTTCTGAAACTTAGGCGAGTACTGGACTGCAGCTAAGCCCCCGAGTGGGAGGTTTGCTCTCCACTCGGTAGGATTTTAAACACTTAGGCGAGTATACGACTGCAGCTAAGCCCCCGAGTGGGATGTTTGCTCTCCACTCGGTAGGATTTTCTGAAACTTAGGCGAGTATTGGACTGCAGCTAAGCCCCCGACTGGGAGGATTGCTCTCCACTCGATAGGATTTTCTGAAACTTAGGCGAGTACTGGACTGCAGCTAAGCCCCCGAGCGGGAGGTTTGCTCTCAACTCGGTAGGATTTTAAACACTTAGGCGAGTACTGGACTGCAGCTAAGCCCCCAAGTGGGAGGTTTGCTCTTCACTCGGTAGGATTTTCTGAAACTTAGGCGAGTAATGGACTGCAGCTAAGCCCCCGAGTGGGAGGTTTGCTCTCCACTCGATAGGATTTTCTGAAACTTAGGCGAGTACTGGACTGCAGCTAAGCCCCGAGTGGGAGGTTTGCTCTCCACTCGGTAGGATTTTAAACACTTAGGCGAGTATAGGACTGCAGCTAAGCCCCCGAGTGGGATGTTTGCTCTCCACTCGGTAGGATTTTCTGAAACTTAGGCGAGTACTGGACTGCAGCTAAGCCCCCGAGTGGGAGGTTTGCTCTCCACTCGGTAGGATTTTAAACACTTAGGCGAGTATAGGACTGCAGCTAAGCCCCCGAGTGGGAGGTTTTCTCTCCACTCGGTAGGATTTTAAACACTTTGTGGAGTATAGGACTGCAGCTAAGCCCCCGAGTGGGAGGTTTGCTCTCCACTCGGTAGGATTTTCTGAAACTTAGGCGAGTACTAGACTGCAGCTAAGCCCCCGAGTGGGAGGTTTGCTCTCCACTCGGTGGGATTTTAAACACTTTGGCGAGTACAGGACTACAGCTAAGCCCCCGAGTGGGAGGTTTGCTCTCCACTCGGTAGGATTTTAAACACTTAGGCGAGTACAGGACTGCAGCTAAGCCCCCGAGTGGGAGGTTTGCTCTCCACTCGGTAGGATTCTAAACACTTAGGCGAGTACTGGACTGCGGCTAAGCCCCCGAGCAGGAGGTTTGCTCTCCACTCTGTAGGATTTTCTGAAACTTAGGCGAGTACTGGACTGCAGCTAAGCCCCCGAGTGGGAGGTTTGCTCTCCACTCGGCAGGATTTTCTGAAACTTAGGCGAGAACTGGACTGCAGCTAAGCCCCCAAGTGGGAGGTTTGCTCTCCACTCGGTAGGATTTTAAACACTTAGGAGAGTATAGGACTGCAGCTAAGCCCCCGAGTGGGAGGTCTGCTCTCCACTCGGTAGGATTTTCTGAAACTTAGGCGAGTACTGGACTGCAGCTAAGCCCCCGAGTGGGAGGTTTGCTCTCCACTCGGTAGGATTTTAAACACTTAGGCGAGTACAGGACTGCAGCTAAGCCCCCGAGTGGGAGGTTTGCTCTCCACTCAGTAGGATTCTAAACACTTAGGCGAGTACTGGACTGCGGCTAAGCCCCCAAGCAGGAGGTTTGCTCTCCACTCTGTAGGATTTTCTGAAACTTAGGCGAGTACTGGACTGCAGCTAAGCCCCCGAGTGGGAGGTTTGCTCTCCACTCGGTAGGATTTTAAACACTTAGGCGAGTACAGGACTGCAGCTAAGCCCCCGAGTGGGAGGTTTGCTCTCCACTCGGTAGGATGTTCTGAAACTTAGGCGAGTATGGACAGCAGCTAAGCCCCCGAGTGGGAGGTTTGCTCTCCACTCGGTAGGATTTTGAACACTTAGGCGAGTACAGGACTGCAGCTAAGCCCCCGAGTGGGAGGTTTGCTCTCCACTCGGTAGGATTTTAAACACTTAGGCGAGTACTGGACTGCAGCTAAGCCCCCGAGTGGGAGGTTTGCTCTCCACTCGGTAGGATTTTCTGAAACTTAGGCGAGTACTGGACTGCAGCTAAGCCCCCGAGTGGGAGGATTGCTCTCCACTCGATAGGATTTTCTGAAACTTAGGCGAGTACTGGACTGCAGCTAAGCCCCCGAGTGGGAGGTTTGCTCTTCACTCGGTAGGATTTTCTGAAACTTAGGCGAATACAGGACTGCAGCTAAGCCCCCGAGTGGGAGGTTTTCTCTCCACTCGGTAGGATTTTCTGAAACTTAGGCGAGTACAAGACTGCAGCTAAGCCCCCAAGTGGGAGGTTTGCTCTCCACTCGATAGGATTTTCTGAAACTTAGGCGAGTACTGGACTGCAGCTAAGCCCCCGAGTGGGAGGTTTGCTCTCCACTAGGTAGGATTTTAAACACTTAGGCGAGTACAGGACTGCAGCTAAGCCCCCGAGTGGGAGGTTTGCTCTCCACTCGGTAGGATTCTAAACACTTAGGCGATTACTGGACTGCGCTAAGCCCCCGAGCGGGAGGTTTGCTCTCCACTCTGTAGGACTTTCTGAAACTTAGGCGAGTACTGGACTGCAGCTAAGCCCCCGAGTGGGAGGTTTGCTCTCCACTCGGTAGGATTTTAAACACTTAGGCGAGTACAGGACTGCAGCTAAGCCCCCGAGTGGGAGGTTTGCTCTCCACTCGGTAGGATTTTAAACACGTTGTGGAGCATAGGACTGCAGCTAAGCCCCCGAGTGGGAGGTTTCCTCTCCACTCGGTAGGATTTTCTGAAACTTAGGCGAGTATGTACTGCAGCTAAGCCCCCGAGTGGGAGGTTTGCTCTCCACTCGGTAGGATTTTAAACACTTAGGCGAGTACAAGACTGCAGCTAAGCCCCCAGGTGGGAGGTTTGCTCTCCACTCGGTAGGATTTTAAACACTTAGGCGAGTACTGGACTGCAGCTAAGCCCCCGAGTGGGAGGTTTGCTCTCCACTCGGTAGGATTTTCTGAAACTTAGGCGAGTACTGGACTACAGCTAAGCCCCCGAGTGGGAGGATTGCTCTCCACTCGATAGGATTTTCTGAAACTTAGGCGAGTACTGGACTGCAGCTAAGCCCCCGAGTGGGAGGTTTGCTCTTCACTCGGTAGGATTTTCTGAAACTTAGGCAAATACAGGACTGCAGCTAAGCCCCCGAGTGGGAGATTTGCTCTCCACTCGGTAGGATTTTCTGAAACTTAGGCTGGTACTAGACTGCAGCTAAGCCCCCGAGTGGGAGGTTTGCTCTCCACTCGATAGGATTTTCTGAAACTTAGGCGAGTACTGGACTGCAGCTAAGCCCCCGAGTGGGAGGTTTGCTCTCCACTCGGTAGGATTTTAAACACTTAGGCGAGTATAGGACCGCAGCTAAGCCCCCGAGTGGGAGGTTTGCTCTCCACTCGGTAGGATTTTCTGAAACTTAGGCGAGTACTGGACTGCAGCTAAGCCCCCGAGTGGGAGGTTTGCTCTCCACTCGGTAGGATTTTAAACACTTTGGCGAGTACAGGACTGCAGCTAAGCCCCCGAGTGGGAGGTTTGCTCTCCACTCGGTAGGATTTTAAACACTTTGTGGAGTATAGGACTGCAGCTAAGCCCCCGAGTGGGAGGTTTGTTCTCCACTCGGTAGGATTTTCTGAAACTTAGGTGAGTATGGACTGCAGCTAAGCCCCCGAGTGGGAGGTTTGCTCTCCACTCGGTAGGATTTTAAACACTTAGGCGAGTACATGACTGCAGCTAAGCCCCCGAGTGGGAGGTTTGCTCTCCACTCGGTAGGATTCTAAACACTTAGGCGAGTACTGGACTGCGGCTAAGCCCCCGAGCAGGAGGTTTGCTCTCCACTCTGTAGGATTTTCTGAAACTTAGGCGAGTACTGGACTGCAGCTAAGCCCCCGAGTGGGAGGTTTGCTCTCCACTCAGTAGGATTTTAAACACTTAGGCGAGTACAGGACTGCAGCTAAGCCCCCGAGTGGGAGGTTTGCTCTCCACTCGGTAGGATGTTCTGAAACTTAGGCGAGTATGGACTGCAGCTAAGCCCCCGAGTGGGAGGTTTGCTCTCCACTCGGTAGGATTTTGAACACTTAGGCGAGTACAGGACTGCAGCTAAGCCCCCGAGTGGGAGGTTTGCTCTCCACTCGGTAGGATTTTAAACACTTAGGCGAGTACTGGACTGCAGCTAAGCCCCCGAGTGGGAGGTTTGCTCTCCACTCGGTAGGATTTTCTGAAACTTAGGCGAGTACTGGACTGCAGCTAAGCCCCCGAGTGGGAGGATTGCTCTCCACTCGATAGGATTTCCTGAAACTTAGGCGAGTACTGGACTGCAGCTAAGCCCCCGAGTGGGAGGTTTGCTCTCCACTTGGTAGGATTTTAAACACTTAGGCGAGTACAGGACTGCAGCTAAGCCCCCGAGTGGGAGGTTTGCTCTCCACTCGGTAGGATTTTAAACACGTTGTGGAGCATAGGACTGCAGCTAAGCCCCCGAGTGGGAGGTTTGCTCTCCACTCGGTAGGATTTTCTGAAACTTAGGCGAGTATGTACTGCAGCTAAGCCCCCGAGTGGGAGGTTTGCTCTCCACTCGGTAGGATTTTAAACACTTAGGCGAGTACAGGACTGCAGCTAAGCCCCCAGGTGGGAGGTTTGCTCTCCACTCGGTAGGATTTTAAACACTTAGGCGAGTACTGGACTGCAGCTAAGCCCCCGAGTGGGAGGTTTGCTCTCCACTCGGTAGGATTTTCTGAAACTTAGGCGAGTACTGGACTACAGCTAAGCCCCCGAGTGGGAGGATTGCTCTCCACTCGATAGGATTTTCTGAAACTTAGGCGAGTACTGGACTGCAGCTAAGCCCTCGAGTGGGAGGTTTGCTCTCCACTCGGTAGGATTCTAAACACTTAGGCGATTACTGGACTGCGCTAAGCCCCCGAGCGGGAGGTTTGCTCTCCACTCTGTAGGACTTTCTGAAACTTAGGCGAGTACTGGACTGCAGCTAAGCCCCCGAGTGGGAGGTTTGCTCTCCACTCGGTAGGATTTTAAACACTTAGGCGAGTACAGGACTGCAGCTAAGCCCCCGAGTGGGAGGTTTGCTCTCCACTCGGTAGGATTTTAAACACTTAGGCGAGTACAGGACTGCAGCTAAGCCCCCGAGTGGGAGGTTTGCTCTCCACTCGGTAGGATTCTAAACACTTAGGCGAGTACTGGACTGCGGCTAAGCCCCCGAGCAGGAGGTTTGCTCTCCACCCTGTAGGATTTTCTGAAACTTAGGCGAGTACTGGACTGCAGCTAAGCCCCCGAGTGGGAGGTTTGCTCTCCACTCGGTAGGATTTTAAACACTTAGGCGAGTACAGGACTGCAGCTAAGCCCCCGAGTGGGAGGTTTGCTCTCCACTCGGTAGGATTTTAAACACTTTGTGGAGTATAGGACTGCAGCTAAGCCCCCGAGTGGGAGGTTTGTTCTCCACTCGGTAGGATTTTCTGAAACTTAGGTGAGTATGGACTGCAGCTAAGCCCCCGAGTGGGAGGTTTGCTCTCCACTCGGTAGGATTTTAAACACTTAGGCGAGTACATGACTGCAGCTAAGCCCCCGAGTGGGAGGTTTGCTCTCCACTCGGTAGGATTCTAAACACTTAGGCGAGTACTGGACTGCGGCTAAGCCCCCGAGCAGGAGGTTTGCTCTCCACTCTGTAGGATTTTCTGAAACTTAGGCGAGTACTGGACTGCAGCTAAGCCCCCGAGTGGGAGGTTTGCTCTCCACTCAGTAGGATTTTAAACACTTAGGCGAGTACAGGACTGCAGCTAAGCCCCCGAGTGGGAGGTTTGCTCTCCACTCGGTAGGATGTTCTGAAACTTAGGCGAGTATGGACTGCAGCTAAGCCCCCGAGTGGGAGGTTTGCTCTCCACTCGGTAGGATTTTGAACACTTAGGCGAGTACAGGACTGCAGCTAAGCCCCCGAGTGGGAGGTTTGCTCTCCACTCGGTAGGATTTTAAACACTTAGGCGAGTACTGGACTGCAGCTAAGCCCCCGAGTGGGAGGTTTGCTCTCCACTCGGTAGGATTTTCTGAAACTTAGGCGAGTACTGGACTGCAGCTAAGCCCCCGAGTGGGAGGATTGCTCTCCACTCGATAGGATTTCCTGAAACTTAGGCGAGTACTGGACTGCAGCTAAGCCCCCGAGTGGGAGGTTTGCTCTCCACTTGGTAGGATTTTAAACACTTAGGCGAGTACAGGACTGCAGCTAAGCCCCCGAGTGGGAGGTTTGCTCTCCACTCGGTAGGATTTTAAACACGTTGTGGAGCATAGGACTGCAGCTAAGCCCCCGAGTGGGAGGTTTGCTCTCCACTCGGTAGGATTTTCTGAAACTTAGGCGAGTATGTACTGCAGCTAAGCCCCCGAGTGGGAGGTTTGCTCTCCACTCGGTAGGATTTTAAACACTTAGGCGAGTACAGGACTGCAGCTAAGCCCCCAGGTGGGAGGTTTGCTCTCCACTCGGTAGGATTTTAAACACTTAGGCGAGTACTGGACTGCAGCTAAGCCCCCGAGTGGGAGGTTTGCTCTCCACTCGGTAGGATTTTCTGAAACTTAGGCGAGTACTGGACTACAGCTAAGCCCCCGAGTGGGAGGATTGCTCTCCACTCGATAGGATTTTCTGAAACTTAGGCGAGTACTGGACTGCAGCTAAGCCCTCGAGTGGGAGGTTTGCTCTCCACTCGGTAGGATTCTAAACACTTAGGCGATTACTGGACTGCGCTAAGCCCCCGAGCGGGAGGTTTGCTCTCCACTCTGTAGGACTTTCTGAAACTTAGGCGAGTACTGGACTGCAGCTAAGCCCCCGAGTGGGAGGTTTGCTCTCCACTCGGTAGGATTTTAAACACTTAGGCGAGTACAGGACTGCAGCTAAGCCCCCGAGTGGGAGGTTTGCTCTCCACTCGGTAGGATTTTAAACACGTTGTGGAGCATAGGACTGCAGCTAAGCCCCCGAGTGGGAGGTTTGCTCTCCACTCGGTAGGATTTTCTGAAACTTACGCGAGTATGTACTGCAGCTAAGCCCCCGAGTGGGAGGTTTGCTCTCCACTCGGTAGGATTTTAAACACTTAGGCGAGTACAGGACTGCAGCTAAGCCCCCAGGTGGGAGGTTTGCTCTCCACTCGGTAGGATTTTAAACACTTAGGCGAGTACTGGACTGCAGCTAAGCCCCCGAGTGGGAGGTTTGCTCTCCACTCGGTAGGATTTTCTGAAACTTAGGCGAGTACTGGACTACAGCTAAGCCCCCGAGTGGGAGGATTGCTCTCCACTCGATAGGATTTTCTGAAACTTAGGCGAGTACTGGACTGCAGCTAAGCCCCCGAGTGGGAGGTTTGCTCTTCACTCGGTAGGATTTTCTGAAACTTAGGCAAATACAGGACTGCAGCTAAGCCCCCGAGTGGGAGATTTGCTCTCCACTCGGTAGGATTTTCTGAAACTTAGGCTGGTACTAGACTGCAGCTAAGCCCCCGAGTGGGAGGTTTGCTCTCCACTCGATAGGATTTTCTGAAACTTAGGCGAGTACTGGACTGCAGCTAAGCCCCCGAGTGGGAGGTTTGCTCTCCACTCGGTAGGATTTTAAACACTTAGGCGAGTATAGGACCGCAGCTAAGCCCCCGAGTGGGAGGTTTGCTCTCCACTCGGTAGGATTTTCTGAAACTTAGGCGAGTACTGGACTGTAGCTAAGCCCCCGAGTGGGAGGTTTGCTCTCCACTCGGTAGGATTTTAAACACTTTGGCGAGTACATGACTGCAGCTAAGCCCCCGAGTGGGAGGTTTGCTCTCCACTCGGTAGGATTTTAAACACTTTGTGGAGTATAGGACTGCAGCTAAGCCCCCGAGTGGGAGGTTTGTTCTCCACTCGGTAGGATTTTCTGAAACTTAGGTGAGTATGGACTGCAGCTAAGCCCCCGAGTGGGAGGTTTGCTCTCCACTCGGTAGGATTTTAAACACTTAGGCGAGTACATGACTGCAGCTAAGCCCCCGAGTGGGAGGTTTGCTCTCCACTCGGTAGGATTCTAAACACTTAGGCGAGTACTGGACTGCGGCTAAGCCCCCGAGCAGGAGGTTTGCTCTCCACTCTGTAGGATTTTCTGAAACTTAGGCGAGTACTGGACTGCAGCTAAGCCCCCGAGTGGGAGGTTTGCTCTCCACTCAGTAGGATTTTAAACACTTAGGCGAGTACAGGACTGCAGCTAAGCCCCCGAGTGGGAGGTTTGCTCTCCACTCGGTTGGATGTTCTGAAACTTAGGCGAGTATGGACTGCAGCTAAGCCCCCGAGTGGGAGGTTTGCTCTCCACTCGGTAGGATTTTGAACACTTAGGCGAGTACAGGACTGCAGCTAAGCCCCCGAGTGGGAGGTTTGCTCTCCACTCGGTAGGATTTTAAACACTTAGGCGAGTACTGGACTGCAGCTAAGCCCCCGAGTGGGAGGTTTGCTCTCCACTCGGTAGGATTTTCTGAAACTTAGGCGAGTACTGGACTGCAGCTAAGCCCCCGAGTGGGAGGATTGCTCTCCACTCGATAGGATTTTCTGAAACTTAGGCGAGTACTGGACTGCAGCTAAGCCCCCGAGTGGGAGGTTTGCTCTCCACTCGGTAGGATTTTCTGAAACTTAGGCGAGTACTGGACTACAGCTAAGCCCCCGAGTGGGAGGATTGCTCTCCACTCGATAGGATTTTCTGAAACTTAGGCGAGTACTGGACTGCAGCTAAGCCCCCGAGTGGGAGGTTTGCTCTTCACTCGGTAGGATTTTCTGAAACTTAGGCAAATACAGGACTGCAGCTAAGCCCCCGAGTGGGAGATTTGCTCTCCACTCGGTAGGATTTTCTGAAACTTAGGCTGGTACTAGACTGCAGCTAAGCCCCCGAGTGGGAGGTTTGCTCTCCACTCGATAGGATTTTCTGAAACTTAGGCGAGTACTGGACTGCAGCTAAGCCCCCGAGTGGGAGGTTTGCTCTCCACTCGGTAGGATTTTAAACACTTAGGCGAGTATAGGACCGCAGCTAAGCCCCCGAGTGGGAGGTTTGCTCTCCACTCGGTAGGATTTTCTGAAACTTAGGCGAGTACTGGACTGTAGCTAAGCCCCCGAGTGGGAGGTTTGCTCTCCACTCGGTAGGATTTTAAACACTTTGGCGAGTACATGACTGCAGCTAAGCCCCCGAGTGGGAGGTTTGCTCTCCACTCGGTAGGATTTTAAACACTTTGTGGAGTATAGGACTGCAGCTAAGCCCCCGAGTGGGAGGTTTGTTCTCCACTCGGTAGGATTTTCTGAAACTTAGGTGAGTATGGACTGCAGCTAAGCCCCCGAGTGGGAGGTTTGCTCTCCACTCGGTAGGATTTTAAACACTTAGGCGAGTACATGACTGCAGCTAAGCCCCCGAGTGGGAGGTTTGCTCTCCACTCGGTAGGATTCTAAACACTTAGGCGAGTACTGGACTGCGGCTAAGCCCCCGAGCAGGAGGTTTGCTCTCCACTCTGTAGGATTTTCTGAAACTTAGGCGAGTACTGGACTGCAGCTAAGCCCCCGAGTGGGAGGTTTGCTCTCCACTCAGTAGGATTTTAAACACTTAGGCGAGTACAGGACTGCAGCTAAGCCCCCGAGTGGGAGGTTTGCTCTCCACTCGGTAGGATGTTCTGAAACTTAGGCGAGTATGGACTGCAGCTAAGCCCCCGAGTGGGAGGTTTGCTCTCCACTCGGTAGGATTTTGAACACTTAGGCGAGTACAGGACTGCAGCTAAGCCCCCGAGTGGGAGGTTTGCTCTCCACTCGGTAGGATTTTAAACACTTAGGCGAGTACTGGACTGCAGCTAAGCCCCCGAGTGGGAGGTTTGCTCTCCACTCGGTAGGATTTTCTGAAACTTAGGCGAGTACTGGACTGCAGCTAAGCCCCCGAGTGGGAGGATTGCTCTCCACTCGATAGGATTTTCTGAAACTTAGGCGAGTACTGGACTGCAGCTAAGCCCCCGAGTGGGAGGTTTGCTCTCCACTTGGTAGGATTTTAAACACTTAGGCGAGTACAGGACTGCAGCTAAGCCCCCGAGTGGGAGGTTTGCTCTCCACTCGGTAGGATTTTAAACACGTTGTGGAGTATAGGACTGCAGCTAAGCCCCCGAGTGGGAGGTTTGCTCTCCACTCGGTAGGATTTTCTGAAACTTAGGCGAGTATGGACTGCAGCTAAGCCCCCGAGTGGGAGGTTTGCTCTCCACTCGGTAGGATTTTAAACACTTAGGCGAGTACAGGACTGCAGCTAAGCCCCCAAGTGGGAGGTTTGCTCTCCACTCGGTAGGATTTTAAACACTTAGGCGAGTACTGGACTGCAGCTAAGCCCCCGAGTGGGAGGTTTGCTCTCCACTCGGTAGGATTTTCTGAAACTTAGGCGAGTACTGGACTACAGCTAAGCCCCCGAGTGGGTGGATTGCTCTCCACTCGATAGGATTTTCTGAAACTTAGGCGAGTACTGGACTGCAGCTAAGCCCCCGAGTGGGAGGTTTGCTCTTCACTCGGTAGGATTTTCTGAAACTTAGGCGAATACAGGACTGCAGCTAAGCCCCCGAGTGGGAGATTTGCTCTCCACTCGGTAGGATTTTAAACACTTAGGCGAGTATAGGACTGCAGCTAAGCCCCCGAGTGGGAGGTTTGCTCTCCACTCGGTAGTATTTTCTGAAACTTAGGCGAGTACTCGACTGCAGCTAAGCCCCCGAGTGGGAGGTTTGCTCTCCACTCGGTAGGATTTTAAACACTTTGGCGAGTACAGGACTGCAGCTAAGCCCCCGAGTGGGAGGTTTGCTCTCCACTCGGTAGGATTTTAAACACTTTGTGGAGTATAGGACTGCAGCTAAGCCCCCGAGTGGGAGGTTTGTTCTCCACTCGGTAGGATTTTCTGAAACTTAGGTGAGTATGGACTGCAGCTAAGCCCCCGAGTGGGAGGTTTGCTCTCCACTCGGTAGGATTTTAAACACTTAGGCGAGTACAGGACTGCAGCTAAGCCCCCGAGTGGGAGGTTTGCTCTCCACTCGGTAGGATTCTAAACACTTAGGCGAGTACTGGACTGCGGCTAAGCCACCGAGCAGGAGGTTTGCTCTCCACCCTGTAGTATTTTCTGAAACTTAGGCGAGTACTGGACTGCAGCTAAGCCCCCGAGTGGGAGGTTTGCTCTCCACTCGGTAGGATTTTAAACACTTAGGCGAGTACAGGACTGCAGCTAAGCCCCCGAGTGGGAGGTTTGCTCTCCACTCGGTAGGATGTTCTGAAACTTAGGCGAGTATGGACTGCAGCTAAGCCCCCGAGTGGGAGGTTTGCTCTCCACTCGGTAGCATTTTGAACACTTAGGCGAGTACAGCACTGCAGCTAAGCCCCCGAGTGGGAGGTTTGCTCTCCACTCGGTAGGATTTTAAACACTTAGGCGAGTACTGGACTGCAGCTAAGCCCCCGAGTGGGAGGTTTGCTCTCCACTCGGTAGGATTTTCTGAAACTTAGGCGAGTACTGGACTGCAGCTAAGCCCCCGAGTGGGAGGATTTCTCTCCACTCGATAGGATTTTCTGAAACTTAGGCGAGTACTGGACTGCAGCTAAGCCCCCGAGTGGGAGGTTTGCTCTTCACTCGGTAGGATTTTCTGAAACTTAGGCGAAAACAGGACTGCAGCTAAGCCCCCGAGTGGGATGTTTGCTCTCCACTCGGTAGGATTTTCTGAAACACAGGCGAGTACTAGACTGCAGCTAAGCCCCCGAGTGGGAGGTTTGCTCTCCACTCGATAGGATTTTCTGAAACTTAGGCGAGTACTGGACTGCAGCTAAGCCCCCGAGTGGGAGGTTTGCCCTCCACTCGGTAGGATTTTAAACACTTAGGCGAGTACAGGACTGCAGCTAAGCCCCCGAGTGGGAGGTTTGCTCTCCACTCGGTAGGATTCTAAACACTTAGGCGAGTACTGGACTGCGGCTAAGCCCCCGAGCAGGAGGTTTGCTCTCCACTCTGTAGGATTTTCTGAAACTTAGGCGAGTACTGGACTGCAGCTAAGCCCCCGAGTGGGAGGTTTGCTCTCCACGCGGTAGGATTTTAAACACTTAGGCGAGTACAGGACTGCAGCTAAGCCCCCGAGTGGGAGGTTTGCTCTCCACTCGGTAGGATTTTAAACACGTTGTGGAGTATAGGACTGCAGCTAAGCCCCCGAGTGGGAGGTTTGCTCTCCACTCGGTAGGATTTTCTGAAACTTAGGCGAGTATGGACTGCAGCTAAGCCCCCGAGTGGGAGGTTTGCTCTCCACTCGGTAGGATTTTAAACACTTAGGCGAGTACAGGACTGCAGCTAAGCCCCCAAGTGGGAGGTTTGCTCTCCACTCGGTAGGATATTAAACACTTAGGCGAGTACTGGACTGCAGCTAAGCCCCCGAGTGGGAGGTTTGCTCTCCACTCGGTAGGATTTTCTGAAACTTAGGCGAGTACTGGACTACAGCTAAGCCCCCGAGTGGGAGGATTGCTCTCCACTCGATAGGATTTTTTGAAACTTAGGCGAGTACTGGACTGCAGCTAAGCCCCCGAGTGGGAGGTTTGCTCTTCACTCGGTAGGATTTTCTGAAACTTAGGCGAATACAGGACTGCAGCTAAGCCCCCGAGTGGGAGATTTGCTCTCCACTCGGTAGGATTTTCTGAAACTTAGGCTGGTACTAGACTGCAGCTAAGCCCCCGAGTGGGAGGTTTGCTCTCCACTCGATAGGATTTTCTGAAACTTAGGCGAGTACTGGACTGCAGCTAAGCCCCCGAGTGGGAGGTTTGCTCTCCACTCGGTAGGATTTTAAACACTTAGGCGAGTATAGGACTGCAGCTAAGCCCCCGAGTGGGAGGTTTGCTCTCCACTCGGTAGGATTTTCTGAAACTTAGGCGAGTACTGGACTGCAGCTAAGCCCCCGAGTGGGAGGTTTGCTCTCCACTCGGTAGGATTTTAAACACTTTGGCGAGTACAGGACTGCAGCTAAGCCCCCGAGTGGGAGGTTTGCTCTCCACTCGGTAGGATTTTAAACACTTTGTGGAGTATAGGACTGCAGCTAAGCCCCCGAGTGGGAGGTTTGTTCTCCACTCGGTAGGATTTTCTGAAACTTAGGTGAGTATGGACTGCAGCTAAGCCCCCGAGTGGGAGGTTTGCTCTCCACTCGGTAGGATTTTAAACACTTAGGCGAGTACAGGACTGCAGCTAAGCCCCCGAGTGGGAGGTTTGCTCTCCACTCGGTAGGATTCTAAACACTTAGGCGAGTACTGGACTGCGGCTAAGCCACCGAGCAGGAGGTTTGCTCTCCACCCTGTAGTATTTTCTGAAACTTAGGCGAGTACTGGACTGCAGCTAAGCCCCCGAGTGGGAGGTTTGCTCTCCACTCGGTAGGATTTTAAACACTTAGGCGAGTACAGGACTGCAGCTAAGCCCCCGAGTGGGAGGTTTGCTCTCCACTCGGTAGGATGTTCTGAAACTTAGGCGAGTATGGACTGCAGCTAAGCCCCCGAGTGGGAGGTTTGCTCTCCACTCGGTAGCATTTTGAACACTTAGGCGAGTACAGCACTGCAGCTAAGCCCCCGAGTGGGAGGTTTGCTCTCCACTCGGTAGGATTTTAAACACTTAGGCGAGTACTGGACTGCAGCTAAGCCCCCGAGTGGGAGGTTTGCTCTCCACTCGGTAGGATTTTCTGAAACTTAGGCGAGTACTGGACTGCAGCTAAGCCCCCGAGTGGGAGGATTTCTCTCCACTCGATAGGATTTTCTGAAACTTAGGCGAGTACTGGACTGCAGCTAAGCCCCCGAGTGGGAGGTTTGCTCTTCACTCGGTAGGATTTTCTGAAACTTAGGCGAAAACAGGACTGCAGCTAAGCCCCCGAGTGGGATGTTTGCTCTCCACTCGGTAGGATTTTCTGAAACACAGGCGAGTACTAGACTGCAGCTAAGCCCCCGAGTGGGAGGTTTGCTCTCCACTCGATAGGATTTTCTGAAACTTAGGCGAGTACTGGACTGCAGCTAAGCCCCCGAGTGGGAGGTTTGCCCTCCACTCGGTAGGATTTTAAACACTTAGGCGAGTACAGGACTGCAGCTAAGCCCCCGAGTGGGAGGTTTGCTCTCCACTCGGTAGGATTCTAAACACTTAGGCGAGTACTGGACTGCGGCTAAGCCCCCGAGCAGGAGGTTTGCTCTCCACTCTGTAGGATTTTCTGAAACTTAGGCGAGTACTGGACTGCAGCTAAGCCCCCGAGTGGGAGGTTTGCTCTCCACGCGGTAGGATTTTAAACACTTAGGCGAGTACAGGACTGCAGCTAAGCCCCCGAGTGGGAGGTTTGCTCTCCACTCGGTAGGATTTTAAACACGTTGTGGAGTATAGGACTGCAGCTAAGCCCCCGAGTGGGAGGTTTGCTCTCCACTCGGTAGGATTTTCTGAAACTTAGGCGAGTATGGACTGCAGCTAAGCCCCCGAGTGGGAGGTTTGCTCTCCACTCGGTAGGATTTTAAACACTTAGGCGAGTACAGGACTGCAGCTAAGCCCCCAAGTGGGAGGTTTGCTCTCCACTCGGTAGGATATTAAACACTTAGGCGAGTACTGGACTGCAGCTAAGCCCCCGAGTGGGAGGTTTGCTCTCCACTCGGTAGGATTTTCTGAAACTTAGGCGAGTACTGGACTACAGCTAAGCCCCCGAGTGGGAGGATTGCTCTCCACTCGATAGGATTTTTTGAAACTTAGGCGAGTACTGGACTGCAGCTAAGCCCCCGAGTGGGAGGTTTGCTCTTCACTCGGTAGGATTTTCTGAAACTTAGGCGAATACAGGACTGCAGCTAAGCCCCCGAGTGGGAGATTTGCTCTCCACTCGGTAGGATTTTCTGAAACTTAGGCTGGTACTAGACTGCAGCTAAGCCCCCGAGTGGGAGGTTTGCTCTCCACTCGATAGGATTTTCTGAAACTTAGGCGAGTACTGGACTGCAGCTAAGCCCCCGAGTGGGAGGTTTGCTCTCCACTCGGTAGGATTTTAAACACTTAGGCGAGTATAGGACTGCAGCTAAGCCCCCGAGTGGGAGGTTTGCTCTCCACTCGGTAGGATTTTCTGAAACTTAGGCGAGTACTGGACTGCAGCTAAGCCCCCGAGTGGGAGGTTTGCTCTCCACTCGGTAGGATTTTAAACACTTTGGCGAGTACAGGACTGCAGCTAAGCCCCCGAGTGGGAGGTTTGCTCTCCACTCGGTAGGATTTTAAACACTTTGTGGAGTATAGGACTGCAGCTAAGCCCCCGAGTGGGAGGTTTGTTCTCCACTCGGTAGGATTTTCTGAAACTTAGGTGAGTATGGACTGCAGCTAAGCCCCCGAGTGGGAGGTTTGCTCTCCACTCGGTAAGATTTTAAACACTTAGGCGAGTACAGGACTGCAGCTAAGCCCCCGAGTGGGAGGTTTGCTCTCCACTCGGTAGGATTCTAAACACTTAGGCGAGTACTGGACTGCGGCTAAGCCCCCGAGCAGGAGGTTTGCTCTCCACTCTGTAGGATTTTCTGAAACTTAGGCGAGTACTGGACTGCAGCTAAGCCCCCGAGTGGGAGGTTTGCTCTCCACTCGGTAGGATTTTAAACACTTAGGCGAGTACAGGACTGCAGCTAAGCCCCCGAGTGGGAGGTTTGCTCTCCACTCGGTAGGATTTTAAACACGTTGTGGAGTATAGGACTGCAGCTAAGCCCCCGAGTGGGAGGTTTGCTCTCCACTCGGTAGGATTTTCTGAAACTTAGGCGAGTATGGACTGCAGCTAAGCCCCCGAGTGGGAGGTTTGCTCTCCACTCGGTAGGATTCTAAACACTTAGGCGAGTACTGGACTGCGGCTAAGCCCCCGAGCAGGAGGTTTGCTCTCCACCCTGTAGGATTTTCTGAAACTTAGGCGAGTACTGGACTGCAGCTAAGCCCCCGAGTGGGAGGTTTGCTCTCCACTCGGTAGGATTTTAAACACTTAGGCGAGTACAGGACTGCAGCTAAGCCCCCGAGTGGGAGGTTTGCTCTCCACTCGGTAGGATGTTCTGAAACTTAGGCGAGTATGGACTGCAGCTAAGCCCCCGAGTGGGAGGTTTGCTCTCCACTCGGTAGCATTTTGAACACTTAGGCGAGTACAGCACTGCAGCTAAGCCCCCGAGTGGGAGGTTTGCTCTCCACTCGGTAGGATTTTAAACACTTAGGCGAGTACTGGACTGCAGCTAAGCCCCCGAGTGGGAGGTTTGCTCTCCACTCGGTAGGATTTTCTGAAACTTAGGCGAGTACTGGACTGCAGCTAAGCCCCCGAGTGGGAGGATTTCTCTCCACTCGATAGGATTTTCTGAAACTTAGGCGAGTACTGGACTGCAGCTAAGCCCCCGAGTGGGAGGTTTGCTCTTCACTCGGTAGGATTTTCTGAAACTTAGGCGAATACAGGACTGCAGCTAAGCCCCCGAGTGGGATGTTTGCTCTCCACTCGGTAGGATTTTCTGAAACACAGGCGAGTACTAGACTGCAGCTAAGCCCCCGAGTGGGAGGTTTGCTCTCCACTTGATAGGATTTTCTGAAACTTAGGCGAGTACTGGACTGCAGCTAAGCCCCCGAGTGGGAGGTTTGCCCTCCACTCGGTAGGATTTTAAACACTTAGGCGAGTACAGGACTGCAGCTAAGCCCCCGAGTGGGAGGTTTGCTCTCCACTCGGTAGGATTCTAAACACTTAGGCGAGTACTGGACTGCGGCTAAGCCCCCGAGCAGGAGGTTTGCTCTCCACTCTGTAGGATTTTCTGAAACTTAGGCGAGTACTGGACTGCAGCTAAGCCCCCGAGTGGGAGGTTTGCTCTCCACGCGGTAGGATTTTAAACACTTAGGCGAGTACAGGACTGCAGCTAAGCCCCCGAGTGGGAGGTTTGCTCTCCACTCGGTAGGATTTTAAACACGTTGTGGAGTATAGGACTGCAGCTAAGCCCCTGAGTGGGAGGTTTGCTCTCCACTCGGTAGGATTTTCTGAAACTTAGGCGAGTATGGACTGCAGCTAAGCCCCCGAGTGGGAGGTTTGCTCTCCACTCGGTAGGATTTTAAACACTTAGGCGAGTACAGGACTGCAGCTAAGCCCCCAAGTGGGAGGTTTGCTCTCCACTCGGTAGGATATTAAACACTTAGGCGAGTACTGGACTGCAGCTAAGCCCCCGAGTGGGAGGTTTGCTCTCCACTCGGTAGGATTTTCTGAAACTTAGGCGAGTACTGGACTACAGCTAAGCCCCCGAGTGGGAGGATTGCTCTCCACTCGATAGGATTTTTTGAAACTTAGGCGAGTACTGGACTGCAGCTAAGCCCCCGAGTGGGAGGTTTGCTCTTCACTCCGTAGGATTTTCTGAAACTTAGGCGAATACAGGACTGCAGCTAAGCCCCCGAGTGGGAGATTTGCTCTCCACTCGGTAGGATTTTCTGAAACTTAGGCTGGTACTAGACTGCAGCTAAGCCCCCGAGTGGGAGGTTTGCTCTCCACTCGATAGGATTTTCTGAAACTTAGGCGAGTACTGGACTGCAGCTAAGCCCCCGAGTGGGAGGTTTGCTCTCCACTCGGTAGGATTTTAAACACTTAGGCGAGTATAGGACTGCAGCTAAGCCCCCGAGTGGGAGGTTTGCTCTCCACTCGGTAGGATTTTCTGAAACTTAGGCGAGTACTGGACTGCAGCTAAGCCCCCGAGTGGGAGGTTTGCTCTCCACTCGGTAGGATTTTAAACACTTTGGCGAGTACAGGACTGCAGCTAAGCCCCCGAGTGGGAGGTTTGCTCTCCACTCGGTAGGATTTTAAACACTTTGTGGAGTATAGGACTGCAGCTAAGCCCCCGAGTGGGAGGTTTGTTCTCCACTCGGTAGGATTTTCTGAAACTTAGGTGAGTATGGACTGCAGCTAAGCCCCCGAGTGGGAGGTTTGCTCTCCACTCGGTAAGATTTTAAACACTTAGGCGAGTACAGGACTGCAGCTAAGCCCCCGAGTGGGAGGTTTGCTCTCCACTCGGTAGGATTCTAAACACTTAGGCGAGTACTGGACTGCGGCTAAGCCCCCGAGCAGGAGGTTTGCTCTCCACTCTGTAGGATTTTCTGAAACTTAGGCGAGTACTGGACTGCAGCTAAGCCCCCGAGTGGGAGGTTTGCTCTCCACTCGGTAGGATTTTAAACACTTAGGCGAGTACAGGACTGCAGCTAAGCCCCCGAGTGGGAGGTTTGCTCTCCACTCGGTAGGATTTTAAACACGTTGTGGAGTATAGGACTGCAGCTAAGCCCCCGAGTGGGAGGTTTGCTCTCCACTCGGTAGGATTTTCTGAAACTTAGGCGAGTATGGACTGCAGCTAAGCCCCCGAGTGGGAGGTTTGCTCTCCACTCGGTAGGATTTTAAACACTTAGGCGAGTACAGGACTGCAGCTAAGCCCCCAAGTGGGAGGTTTGCTCTCCACTCGGTAGGATTTTAAACACTTAGGCGAGTACTGGACTGCAGCTAAGCCCCCGAGTGGGAGGTTTGCTCTCCACTCGGTAGGATTTTCTGAAACTTAGGCGAGTACTGGACTACAGCTAAGCCCCCGAGTGGGAGGATTGCTCTCCACTCGATAGGATTTTCTGAAACTTAGGCGAGTACTGGACTGCAGCTAAGCCCCCGAGTGGGAGGTTTGCTCTTCACTCGGTAGGATTTTCTGAAACTTAGGCGAATACAGGACTGCAGCTAAGCCCCCGAGTGGGAGATTTGCTCTCCACTCGGTAGGATTTTCTGAAACTTAGGCTGGTACTAGACTGCAGCTAAGCCCCCGAGTGGGAGGTTTGCTCTCCACTCGATAGGATTTTCTAAAACTTAGGCGAGTACTGGACTGCAGCTAAGCCCCCGAGTGGGAGGTTTGCTCTCCACTCGGTAGGATTTTAAACACTTAGGCGAGTATAGGACTGCAGCTAAGCCCCCGACTGGGAGGTTTGCTCTCCACTTGGTAGGATTTTCTGAAACTTAGGCGAGTACTGGACTGCAGCTAAGCCCCCGAGTGGGAGTTTTGCTCTCCACTCGGTAGGATTTTAAACACTTTGCCGAGTATAGGACTGCAGCTAAGCCCCCGAGTGGGAGGTTTGCTCTCCACTCGGTAGGATTTTAAACACTTTGTGGAGTATAGGACTGCAGCTAAGCCCCCGAGTGGGAGGTTTGTTCTCCACTCGGTAGGATTTTCTGAAACTTAGGTGAGTATGGACTGCAGCTAAGCCCCCGAGTGGGAGGTTTGCTCTCCACTCGGTAGGATTTTAAACACTTAGGCGAGTACAGGACTGCAGCTAAGCCCCCGAGTGGGAGGTTTGCTCTCCACTCGGTAGGATTCTAAACACTTAGGCGAGTACTGGACTGCGGCTAAGCCCCCGAGCAGGAGGTTTGCTCTCCACCCTGTAGGATTTTCTGAAACTTAGGCGAGTACTGGACTGCAGCTAAGCCCCCGAGTGGGAGGTTTGCTCTCCACTCGGTAGGATTTTAAACACTTAGGCGAGTACAGGACTGCAGCTAAGCCCCCGAGTGGGAGGTTTGCTCTCCACTCGGTAGGATGTTCTGAAACTTAGGCGAGTATGGACTGCAGCTAAGCCCCCGAGTGGGAGGTTTGCTCTCCACTCGGTAGGATTTTAAACACTTAGGCGAGTACAGGACTGCAGCTAAGCCCCCAAGTGGGAGGTTTGCTCTCCACTCGGTAGGATTTTAAACACTTAGGCGAGTACTGGACTGCAGCTAAGCCCCCGAGTGGGAGGTTTGCTCTCCACTCGGTAGGATTTTCTGAAACTTAGGCGAGTACTGGACTACAGCTAAGCCCCCGAGTGGGAGGATTGCTCTCCACTCGATAGGATTTTCTGAAACTTAGGCGAGTACTGGACTGCAGCTAAGCCCCCGAGTGGGAGGTTTGCTCTTCACTCGGTAGGATTTTCTGAAACTTAGGCGAATACAGGACTGCAGCTAAGCCCCCGAGTGGGAGATTTGCTCTCCACTCGGTAGGATTTTCTGAAACTTAGGCTGGTACTAGACTGCAGCTAAGCCCCCGAGTGGGAGGTTTGCTCTCCACTCGATAGGATTTTCTAAAACTTAGGCGAGTACTGGACTGCAGCTAAGCCCCCGAGTGGGAGGTTTGCTCTCCACTCGGTAGGATTTTAAACACTTAGGAGAGTATAGGACTGCAGCTAAGCCCCCGAGTGGGAGGTTTGCTCTCCACTCGGTAGGATTTTCTGAAACTTAGGCGAGTACTGGACTGCAGCTAAGCCCCCGAGTGGGAGGTTTGCTCTCCACTCGGTAGGATTTTAAACACTTTGGCGAGTATAGGACTGCAGCTAAGCCCCCGAGTGGGAGGTTTGCTCTCCACTCGGTAGGATTTTAAACACTTTGTGGAGTATAGGACTGCAGCTAAGCCCCCGAGTGGGAGGTTTGTTCTCCACTCGGTAGGATTTTCTGAAACTTAGGTGAGTATGGACTGCAGCTAAGCCCCCGAGTGGGAGGTTTGCTCTCCACTCGGTAGGATTTTAAACACTTAGGCGAGTACAGGACTGCAGCTAAGCCCCCGAGTGGGAGGTTTGCTCTCCACTCGGTAGGATTCTAAACACTTAGGCGAGTACTGGACTGCGGCTAAACCCCCGAGCAGGAGGTTTGCTCTCCACCCTGTAGGATTTTCTGAAACATGGGCGAGTACTGGACTGCAGCTAAGCCCCCGAGTGGGAGGTTTGCTCTCCACTCGGTAGGATTTTAAACACTTAGGCGAGTACAGGACTGCAGCTAAGCCCCCGAGTGGGAGGTTTGCTCTCCACTCGGTAGGATGTTCTGAAACTTAGGCGAGTATGGACTGCAGCTAAGCCCCCGAGTGGGAGGTCTGCTCTCCACTCGGTAGCATTTTGAACACTTAGGCGAGTACAGCACTGCAGCTAAGCCCCCGAGTGGGAGGTTTGCTCTCCACTCGGTAGGATTTTAAACACTTAGGCGAGTACTGGACTGCAGCTAAGCCCCCGAGTGGGAGGTTTGCTCTCCACTCGGTAGGATTTTCTGAAACTTAGGCGAGTACTGGACTGCAGCTAAGCCCCCGAGTGGGAGGATTGCTCTCCACTCGATAGGATTTTCTGAAACTTAGGCGAGTACTATACTGCAGCTAAGCCCCCGAGTGGGAGGTTTGCTCTTCACTTGGTAGGATTTTCTGAAACTTAGGCGAATACAGGACTGCAGCTAAGCCCCCGAGTGGGATGTTTGCTCTCCACTCGGTAGGATTTTCTGAAACTTAGGCGAGTACTAGACTGCAGCTAAGCCCCCGAGTGGGAGGTTTGCTCTCCACTCGATAGGATTTTCTGAAACTTAGGCGAGTACTGGACTGCAGCTAAGCCCCCGAGTGGGAGGTTTGCCCTCCACTCGGTAGGATTTTAAACACTTAGGCGAGTACAGGACTGCAGCTAAGCCCCCGAGTGGGAGGTTTGCTCTCCACTCGGTAGGATTCTAAACACTTAGGCGAGTACTGGACTGCGGCTAAGCCCCCGAGCAGGAGGTTTGCTCTCCACTCTGTAGGATTTTCTGAAACTTAGGCGAGTACTGGACTGCAGCTAAGCCCCCGAGTGGGAGGTTTGCTCTCCACTCGGTAGGATTTTAAACACTTAGGCGAGTACAGGACTGCAGCTAAGCCACCGAGTGGGAGGTTTGCTCTCCACTCGGTAGGATTTTAAACACGTTGTGGAGTATAGGACTGCAGCTAAGCCCCCGAGTGGGAGGTTTGCTCTCCACTCGGTAGGATTTTCTGAAACTTAGGCGAGTATGGACTGCAGCTAAGCCCCCGAGTGGGAGGTTTGCTCTCCACTCGGTAGGATTTTAAACACTTAGGCGAGTACAGGACTGCAGCTAAGCCCCCAAGTGGGAGGTTTGCTCTCCACTCGGTAGGATTTTAAACACTTAGGCGAGTACTGGACTGCAGCTAAGCCCCCGAGTGGGAGGTTTGCTCTCCACTCGGTAGGATTTTCTGAAACTTAGGCGAGTACTGGACTACAGCTAAGCCCCCGAGTGGGAGGATTGCTCTCCACTCGATAGGATTTTTTGAAACATAGGCGAGTACTGGACTGCAGCTAAGCCCCCGAGTGGGAGGTTTGCTCTTCACTAGGTAGGATTTTCTGAAACTTAGGCGAATACAGGACTGCAGCTAAGCCCCCGAGTGGGAGATTTGCTCTCCACTCGGTCGGATTTTCTGAAACTTAGGCTGGTACTAGACTGCACCTAAGCCCCCGTGTGGGAGGTTTGCTCTCCACTCGATAGGATTTTCTGAAACTTAGGCGAGAACTGGACTGCAGCTAAGCCCCCGAGTGGGAGGTTTGCTCTCCACTCGGTAGGATTTTAAACACTTAGGCGAGTATAGGACTGCAGCTAAGCCCCCGAGTGGGATGTTTGCTCTCCACTCGGTAGGATTTTTTGAAACTTAGGCGAGTACTGGACTGCAGCTAAGACCCCGAGTGGGAGGTTTGCTCTCCACTCGGTAGGATTTTAAACACTTAGGCGAGTACAGGACTGCAGCTAAGCCCCCGAGTGGGAGGTTTGCTCTCCACTCGGTAGGATTTTAAACACTTTGTGGAGTATAGGACTGCAGCTAAGCCCCCGAGTGGGAGGTTTGCTCTCCACTCGGCAGGATTTTCTGAAACTTAGGCGAGAACTGGACTGCAGCTAAGCCCCCAAGTGGGAGGTTTGATCTCCACTTGGTAGGATTTTAAACACTTAGGCGAGTATAGGACTGCAGCTAAGCCCCCGAGTGGGAGGTTTCCTCTCGACTCAGTAAGATTTTCTGAAACTTAGGCGAGTACTGGACTGCAGCTAAGCCCCCGAGTGGGAGGTTTGCTCTCCACTCGGTAGGATTTTAAACACTTAGGCGAGTACAGGACTGCAGCTAAGCCCCCTAGTGGGAGGTTTGCTCTCCACTCGGTAGGATTTTAAACACTTTGTGGAGTATAGGACTGCAGCTAAGCCCCCGAGTGGGAGGTTTGCTCTCCACTTGGTAGGATTTTCTAAAACTTAGGCGAGTATGGACTGCAGCTAAGCCCCCGAGTGGGAGGTTTGCTCTCCACTCGGTAGGATTTTCTGAAACTTAGGCGAGTACTGGACTGCAGCTAAGCCCCCGAGTGGGAGGATTGCTCTCCACTCGATAGGATTTCTTGAAACTTAGGCGAGTACTGGACTGCAGCTAAGCCCCCGAGTGGGAGGTTTGCTCTCCACTCGATAGGATTTTCTGAAACTTAGGCGAGTACTGGACTGCAGCTAAGCCCCCGAGTGGGAGGTTTGCTCTCCACTCGGTAGGATTTTAAACACTTAGGCGAGTACATGACTGCAGCTAAGCCCCCGAGTGGGAGGTTTGCTCTCCACTCAGTAGGATTCTAAACACTTAGGCGAGTACTGGACTGCGGCTAAGCCCCCGAGCGGGAGGTTTGCTCTCCACTCTGAAGGATTTTCTGAAACTTAGGCGAGTACTGGACTACAGCTAAGCCCCCGAGTGGGAGGTTTGCTCTCCACTCGGTAGGATTTTAAACACTTAGGCGAGTACAGGACTGCAGCTAAGCCCCCGAGTGGGAGGTTTGCTCTCCACTCGGTAGGATTTTAAACACTTTGTGGAGTACTGGACTGCAGCTAAGCCCCCGAGTGGGAGGTTAGCTCTCCACTCGGTAGGATGTTCTGAAACTTAGGCGAGTATGGACTGCATCTAAGCCCCCGAGTGGGAGGTTTGCTCTCCACTCGGTAGGATTTTAAACACTTAGGCGAGTACTGGACTGCAGCTAAGCCCCCGAGTGGGAGGTTTGCTCTCCACTCGGTAGGATTTTCTGAAACTTAGGCGAGTACTGGACTGCAGCTAAGCCCCCGAGTGGGAGGATTGCTCTCCACTCAATAGGATTTTCTGAAACTTAGGCGAGTACTGGACTGCAGCTAAGCCCCCGAGTGGGAGGTTTGCTCTTCACTCGGTAGGATTTTCTGAAACTTAGGCGAATACAGGACTGCAGCTAAGCCCCCGAGTGGGAGGTTTGCTCTCCACTCGGTACGATTTTCTGAAACTTAGGCGAGTACTAGACTGCAGCTAAGCCCCCGAGTGGGAGGTTTGCTCTCCACTCGATAGGATTTTCTGAAACTTAGGCGAGTACTGGACTGCAGCTAAGCCCCCGAGTGAGAGGTTTGCTCTCCACTCGGTAGGATTTTAAACACTTAGGCGAGTACAAGACTGCAGCTAAGCCCCCGAGTGGGAGGTTTGCTCTCCACTCGGTAGGATTCTAAACACTTAGGCGAGTACTGGACTGAGGCTAAGCCCCCGAGCGGGAGGTTTGCTCTCCACTCTGTAGGATTTTCTGAAACTTAGGCGAGTACTGGACTGCAGCTAAGCCCCCGAGTGGGAGGTTTGCTCTCCACTCGGTAGGATTTTAAACACATAGGCGAGTACAGGACTGCCGCTAAGCCCCCGAGTGGGAGGTTTGCTCTCAACTCGGTAGGATTTTAAACACGTTTTGGAGTATAGGACTGCAGCTAAGCCCCCGAGTGGGAGGTTTGCTCTCCACTCGGTAGGATTTTCTGAAACTTAGGCGAGTATGGACTGCAGCTAAGCCCCCGAGTGGGAGGTTTGCTCTCCACTTGGTAGGATTTTAAACACTTAGGCGAGTACAGGACTGCAGCTAAGCCCCCAAGTGGGAGGTTTGCTCTACACTCGGTAGGATTTTAAACACTTAGGCGAGTATAGGACTGCAGCTAAGCCCTCGAGTGGGATGTTTGCTCTCCACTCGGTAGGATTTTCTGAAACTTAGGCGAGTACTGGACTGCACCTAAGCCCCCGAGTGGGAGGTTTGCTCTCCACTCGGTAGGATTTTAAACACTTAGGCGAGTACAGGACTGCAGCTAAGCCCCCGAGTGGGAGGTTTGCTCTCCACTCGGTAGGATTTTAAACACTTTGTGGAGTATAGGTGTCACATCCCACCTAGCTCATGCATTAGAGTGTGCATCATGTTTACTTTTGATAGAAATTTGAAATGGGGAAGGCAGAACCCCCAGCACCCCTCCTGAAATCAACTAGGGTTTACTAAAAATATTTTCAGTGAACCTGAAATGCCCTTCTAAAATGTTCACCCTCTTTGTCTTGGGTTGAAACCTCTGGCAAAAATGGTGCATATTTTTCTAGGTCAACAGAAGGTCATTGAATTAATGCATTAGTATTTGAATTGGGGCATTTAAACTACCGAGCTCCGACCTTCCCCAAGCCCGCCTCGACGCTTGCTGCATTCACCGTGAGTCTGGCCACCTCTCCATCCTCCCCGTTCCTTTTCCCGTGCCCTACAACGAGCGCACGAAGCTCGCCCACATGCGCCGACGCGGAGCTCGTCGCCGACGAGGCTCCGGCCACCCAACGGCCGCACCACCTTGTCCACTAGCCTCACCGCACACCCAGGGGCCCGACGCATCACTCCACGAGCCTCGCCGTGCCCCGCAGCTCCGGTTTCACCTTCGCCCGAGCCCCGGCGCCGCCAAACTCGTCGCCGGCGCCAACTCCGGCCACCCCGACCCCAACCAACCTCACCAAGAGTTGCGGGTCAGCTCCAGCTTCACGTAGATGCCCTCCGCGCCCCATTTGGTGGCCGGAACGGCCAAATCCACTTGCTCCGCCGCGTCTGGCCTCGCCGGCGGCTAGACGCCGGCGAGTTGACCCTTGACCGTTGACGGGTGGGCCCTCGTTGACTCCCCTGAGTCAATGACAGGTGGGCCCCCCTGTTAACTTTTTGGTTTAGTTCTAATTTAAATTAATTAGTTAAATTAACTACTGACATGCGGGTCCCACTGGTCAGTTTGACCTGGACGACCCCGTTGACCCCTAACGTCACGCTGACCTCATGCTGACGCAATTAATTAATTACTGGATTTATTCTTATACAGGAAAATCCAGAAAATAGTTCAAACTTCAAAAATTCATAGAAAATTATCTGTAACTCCAAATGCAAAGTTCTATATATGAAAAATGATCAGAAAAATCCAAGCTATCCATTGGTGCTGGTTTCATGCATGTCAGAACAAGTTAAACCCACTGTTTAGGCATTACAAGATGATACACTAATATGATCTTAATAAATGAGTTTCCATTGAATCTTTGGTTCAAATGGGTTCATTCCCTTCTGTTTTAACTTGCACTAGGGCAGGACACATTCATATTGCCATGTCATAGCATGCATCATATTGTTGCATATCGCCATGTATTGATTGTGTTCCGATGTGTTCATCGTGGTAGGTTCTGCCTCCGAGGATATCTCCGAGTATCCATCTGAAGGGCAGTATCCCACGACCACTCCATCAGGCAAGCAACTCGTTGATCATTTCGATACAAACCCATGTTCTCGCTTCTGCCCTCGTTTACTGCATTAAGACAACGCGTTTCAAACTGCTGTGTGTGTTGCGGTAGTTGAACCCACTTCCTTTGCATGACCTGTCATTGCCACAGTAACTAGATGAAACCCACTAGCATGTGTAGGAGTTGATTGAGCCAATACATGTGTGTGTGTGTTCCTACCATGCTATGCTTGCTATGCTTAGAGTTGTGTCAGGTCTGGCTCATCGGGATGATGATCCGGAGTGAAAGGTTGTATCGTTGTCAATGGTGTGGAAGTGTTGAACACGATTTGGTAAAGGAATCGATGGAAGGCCATGTAGGAGTACATGGTGGGTTGTTTCATTGAGGCCGTCCTTAAGAACTGAGATCTGTGTGTGTGATTTAAGACTCAGCTAATACCACGCATCGGGCCCGAAACCAATGGACCCTCTCGGCTTCTTGATCACGCTTGTCCTCTGTCCAGGAGTTGCAAAGTAGTTTCTGGTGTTTGTAGCATGCTGGGGGCCGCACGCGGCGCTGACCATCGGGGTGGGCTGTGTTGCGGTAGGCACGTGGCCGGGTCAACCGGGCGCCCATTTGGTGTCTCGGAACCCTGTTCACATCGTTCGGGGCCGTTAGTGGAAACCTCGGCCGGACTCCCTGCAGATGGAACCCGAATAGGCGATAAACCTGGACTAGAGACTTGAGTGTTTAGGTAGGCCGTGGCCGACACCCTCGCTGGGCTTCCGCTTGAAGGTTGTCGAGTACATGTCGTGTAAACGGCGATAAGTGGTGAGAGCGTGTGTGAAGAAGTACACCCCTGCAGGGTATAAATCTATTCGAATAGCCGCGTCCGCGGTAAAGGACTACTTGGTCACCTATACAGTTCATAGATAAATTAAATGGATACTACTAAAAATCTCAAGATAAGTGTGAGTACCGCGGATGGCCCTCTCGTAGGATGGCGAGAGAGGATCCTCGGTGGAGTATTGTGTTGGTGATAGTGGACTCGTGTGCGACAAATGATTTACGAGTGGTGTCTATCGTAGGATAGCTTAGCCAAGAGTCAAAGCTGGCTTGCTGCAATAACCCCACTACCTTCTTGAGAATGTGCATGTATAGTAGGTTCCTGTTGTAAGACTTGCTGAGTACCTTCGTACTCATGTTGCTTTAATCATGTTTTTCAGACGACTGCACCAACCCCTCTGATGGGTTCTATGTAGACCTCGACGTTGACGAGTGACTTATCACCCAGGTGGTGATCCAAGACTTGTGAAGGGTCGTTGTAGATAAACAGGCTTCGTCAAGCCTTCTTTCTTTCTAGTGTCTGTACTCAGACTACTTCGCTTCCGCATGTGCTTGAATGTTTGTATGACTTGAGTGTTGGGTCATGTGGCCCCTATCTGTATGGATGATATGTATGGCTCCTCGGAGCCTTCTAAATAAAGTACTTGAGTCGTAGAGTACTGTTGTGATGCGATGTTGTATTTACTCATATCGGGCATACTGTGTGTATGATTGAAATGCTTGGTATGAGTGGGATCCGACTATCTAGTTGTTTATCCTTGGCAGCCTTTCATATGGGGAAATGTAAGTCTTGTGCTTCTGAGCGATAGTAGTCCGCTACAGCCCGGTTCACCGGAGTCCTGCTAGCCCAGCACTACTGCTTAGACACTTGACTGGCCGGCATGTGTTTCACGTCGTTCCTATGTCTGTCCCTTCGGGGAAATGTCATGCGCTGTTATTCGGAGTCCTGCCTAGCCTGCTACAGCCCGGGTTACCGGAGTCCTGTTAGCCCAGTGCTACAGCCCGAATAAATACGTTGATGACCGACATGCTCGATGTGATTCATGTATGTCTTTCCTCATAGGCTAGCGCCGCTTTGGGTTCACGACTAGCCATGTCGGCCCGGGTTCTCTGTCATATGGATGCTAGCGACACTATCATATACGTGAGCCAAAAGGCGCAAACGGTCCCGGGCCAGGTAAGGTGGCACCCGTGGGAGTACCATGCGTGAGGCCGCAAAGCGATATGATGTGTTACGCGCTGGATCGATGTGGCATAGGATCGGGGTCCTAACAGCGTTGGCATCAGAGCCGGACTGCCTGTAGGTTCGCTAAGCCAAACTGGTCGATGTCGAGTCTAGAAATGCTTTAGTTATATGTAGGGGAATTGATTGTGGGAGGGAACGTAAGGCTATTTTACTCCTTTACCTTATGCCCTCTATTCTGAGTCATTCTCTTCTCATTCTACGTGGGTTAAGGACTAGGCTCTTTTCTCTCTATCAGGTTCACGTGTTACTAAATCCGTAGTAACTTATAGGATTGTTGGTTATAACCCAGTCCAGTTCTACTAAAGTTTAGTATGTTGCCAATTGAACCAGAACCTTGATATGATGTTGTTGAGTGGTTTCTCAAACTATTGTGGATGTCTCAAGTCTTTTTCTGAGCATTTACAACCGTTATGCTGTCCAATTTCATCCAGAAATTCTAATGCCTTTGCACTATTTTGTGCTTTCAGATGGCTACCCGTCCCCAGAACCAAGTGGTTCGTCTGACCCGTTGCATTGGTATATGTGGTCATACCGCCATGTTGGTTCGAGTGATGGTTGAGGCAGGTTACCGATGGTACCCTGAATACACCGTCGAAGAGCAGTTTAGAGATTTTAACCAGAGCCAATATCTGTGCACGGTCAGGATATATCCATCTTATCCCGGAGCCACGGAACCACTCCACTGTTCTTATGGACTCGGGATCACTATTGGGATGTCCGTTCAAGATGCAGCCTACTCGATGAAGACCATTATGCGAGCTAGAACTGCCTTGTTGAGCAACACTGAATTTCGCTACATGCCAGCATCCCTCCCTGGGGCGCATGGTTACCTTCAGGGCATGTACAGTGATGCATCCCATGAGGACTCACTCCTTTGCACCACTACTGAGATGTTGGAAGATAAGGACCGTGAAAACCGGGCCTTGCGTATGGAGCTCTTTAATGCTCGTGCTGATCATTGGGCCACCTTGACGAGGTTTGCACCTGCTGTGCAAGCCGGATACATGGACACGAGAGACTTGTACCCTGTGCGGGCTAGTCTGCCAGACTTCATGGAATGGCGTGAGGTGGGAGGCATCACCCCTCCTCGTGGGCCTCTTCTGCCGCCATTTGTTGGACCGAGGCCGCACCCAAGTCCCTATGGTCCACAAGCACCGCAGGACCGTCTGTTCCCAGATGACCATGTTCCGCTTCCAGGTCTGGGTGGTGACTTCTATGAGGACTTCTACGGAGCCGTCTGAGCTAGTAGTAGTCTCGCTAGTATTGTAATAGTTGTATGTCCACCGTCCTGCGTGATTGTGGAATATAACTTAGTTTGTATCAATTCCGGAGGTGTAGAAAAATAATGTATAGGAGCTTGGAATGCCTCCGATGAGATGTAACGTCTGTCGTCTTAGTTGTACTTCAGCTTGAGCTTGTACTAAACTATGTATGATGTGTATGACCGTTGGTATATATATGGCAGTTTCTATATTACCATGTCATACGGATGATCATCTCTGCATTCCTTGTTATCCATTACATTCCGCACTTCCTTGGCCAGATTTTGCCATCCTGGTTTAAATCATTGTTTTGTTTTCCTAGGATGGTCAACACCCGCAGCAACCCTGCTGCTCCGGAGCAGGGAGAAGCTAGTGCACCTAGAGAGGAAAGTCTGCCTCAACCACCTTCTCTGGCCGAAGTGATGCTGGAGGCAGAGCGCAACAGGCGCGACACCAACCGCTTGTTAGAGCGGATTGAGCAGAACACTGCACGCCAGCAGAGGATCAATTCGGTGTCCATCAATGACTTTGTCAAGCTGTACCCGCCAAAGTTCAATCATTCCATCGAACCTCTCGATGCGGATGACTGGCTCCGCAGCATCGCCCACAAGCTACGTTCTGACAACGTGGCTGAAGATGATAAAGTCACCTTTGCTGCCTATCACCTTGAAGGCCCTGCCAGCCTTTGGTGGGAGAATTATGAAGCTATGCGCCCGGTCGGCCAACTCACTACTTGGGCTGATTTCAGTGCCGCTTTTCGTGAGCATCATATTCCGGAAGGTCTCATGGATCGCAAGAGGGAGGAGTTCTATAACTTCACCCAGGGGAAGCTGACTGTGGATGCATACAGTCGCGAGTTTGGTAAGCTTGCACGCTATGCTCCCGAAGAGGTATCCACCGACGCCAAGAAGCAGGCAAGGTTCCGCAAGGGACTTAGCCCTGAGCTCCGTTGTGAGCTCCGTCTGCATGAATGCACTTCCTTTCCGAAGCTAGTCAATAAGGCCATCAGTGCCGAGACAGGGCAGAATGATTTTGAAGCTTCACGCAAACACTCCCGTGACTATGGTTCTTCATCCGGCTCTGGATCTCAGAAGCGCCAGGTCTGGATTCCAAATTCTGCTATGCCACCCAGGTATACTCCGAGGCCATCCTTTGAGGCGCCTCGCTCCAATCAGCAGTATGTGCCGCCCAAGACTTTTGGTGGCCCCACTGCCAATGCTGCTCCATGCCCCAATTCGGTAACTTGCTTCAAGTGTGGTGAGCCGGGCCACTACATCCGTGAGTGTCCCCAGAACAACCCCAGCCAGTTCGGAAAGTCTGTTGGACGTGGTAAGTCAACAGCAAAGGTGCTTGTCGCCAAGCCAGCCACCACTGCTCGTGGCCATGTCAACTACGTTTCAGCTGAAGAGATTCAAGAGGACCCCAACGTCATTCTCGGTACACTCCTTGTTAATTGCCACCCGGCAACTGTTCTCTTTGATACTGGAGCATCTCATTCATTTATTTCTGAGAGCTATGCTCGATTGCACAACACTACCTTTAGTGACATGCCCACCTCCATGGAAATTCAAACTCCCGGTTCTAGATGGCAAACCTCTAGGATCAGCCATGGAAATGAAATTCTTGTCGACAGATTGGTTTTTCTCGCGTCACTAATAGCTCTCAAGTCTTCGGACATAAACATCATCTTGGGTATGGACTGGATGTCAGCTCATTACGCCAAGATTGATTGCTCAACTAGAACTGTCCAACTTACCCATCCATCGGGCAAGACAGTCAATGTTTTGACCCGAGTATCGGAGCGTCAGCTCTACTCTCTAAATGCCAATCCCCTTCCAGACCTCGAAGATATTCCGGTAGTCCGTGACTTCCCGGATGTCTTTCCAGAGGAGCTGCCAGGTGTTCCACCTGACAGAGATGTTGAGTTCGTGATAGACCTTGTTCCAGGAACTGTCCCAATCTCTAGGAGACCTTATAAGATGGCACCCCTAGAACTAGCTGAGCTTAAGAAACAACTCGATGAGTCCTTGCAAAAGGGTTTCATCCGTCCTAGTTCATCTCCATGGGCTTGCCCCGTCCTCTTCGTCAAGAAGAAGGATGGAACGGATTGGATGGTTGTGGATTATCGACCTGTCAATTTGGTCACTATCAAGAACAAGTATCCGCTCCCCAGGATCAACGACCTGTATGACCAGCTCGCTGGATCCTCAGTCTTTTCCAAGATGGATTTGAGGTTGGGCTACCATCAAATCAAAATCAAGAACGGGGACATTCCCAAAACGGCTTTCGTTACTCGTTACGGCCAATACGAGTACACCGTCATGTCCTTCGGTTTAACCAATGCTCCAGCCACCTTCTCTCGGTTAATGAACTCGATCTTCATGGAGTACTTGGATAAATTCGTCGTGGTATACCTCGATGATATACTCATCTACTCTAAGAATGAGGAAGAACATGCCGAACATCTAAGTCTAGTATTGATGAAACTTCGAGAGCATCGCCTTTATGCCAAATTCTCCAAGTGCGAATTCTGGTTGCCAGAAGTGACCTATCTGGGCCATGTAATCTCTGGCAAGGGCATTGCTGTCAATCCCGAGCGAGTTCAAGCGGTCGTTGACTGGACTCCACCTGAAACGGTCAAGAAAGTCCGGAGTTTTCTTGGTTTGGCGAGCTATTGCCGCCGCTTCGTCGAGAATTTCTCCAAGGTTGCTAAGCCTCTAACTGAACTCCTCAAGAAAGATAAAAAGTTCGAGTGGACCCCACAGTGCGAGTTCAGCTTTCGGGAACTGAAAAGACGCCTGACATCTGCTCCCATACTGGTACCACCAGATTTCTCTACGGACTTTGTTATCTATTGCGACGCCTCGCGACAAGGACTAGGTTGCATACTCATGCAAGATCGCCATGTGATTGCCTATGCATCTCGACAGTTGCGTCCACATGAGGATAATTATCCCACTCATGATCTAGAGCTTGCAGCAGTAGTCCATGCACTCAAAACCTGGCGACACTACCTTCTGGGTAATCGTTGCAAAATTTACACTGATCACCAAAGTTTGAAATATATCTTCACCCAACCGGATTTGAATCTCAGGCAAAGACGTTGGGTCGAGTTGATCTCGGATTACGACTTAGGAATAACTTACACCCCAGGCAAAGCCAATGTCATGGCTGATGCACTAAGTCGTAAATCTTATTGTAACAACTTGATATTACAACAAGGTCAACCACTTCTCCACGAGGAATTTCATAAGCTTAACCTTCACATTGTTCCTCAAGGATTCCTTTCCACCCTGGTGGCGAAACCTAACCTTACGGATCAGATCATCAAGGCACAAAAGGTGGATCCGGGAATTTCCCGTATCAAGAGAAACATCAAGAAGGGAGTTGCAGATTGTTTCTCCATTGATGATCAAGGTGTTGTGTTCTTTGGAAACCGTCTAGTGGTTCCCAAGGTACGCAACTTGAGGCGATTGATCCTTAAGGAAGCTCATGAATCCCCTCTCACCATTCATCCCGGTAGTACTAAGATGTATCAAGACCTACGCCAGAGGTTTTGGTGGACTAGGATGAAGAGAGAAATCGCTCAATACATTGCAACTTGCGACGTCTGTTGTCGTGTTAAAGCAGAGCATCAACGGCCTGCTGGCACCCTTCAACCATTGGAGATTCCTGAATGGAAATGGGATAAAATCGGTATGGATTTCATCACCGGGTTTCCCAGAACCAAAAGAGGGAATAATGCTATCTTCGTTGTTGTCGATCGTCTTTCCAAAGTAGCCCACTTCTTACCTGTTCGCGAGAGCATAACCGCTAGCCAGCTAGCTGATTTGTACATCTCTCGAATAGTGTCTCTCCATGGTGTCCCTTTGGAAATTAACTCAGACCGTGGAAGTCTTTTCACCTCTCGATTTTGGGAAAGTTTCCAAAATGCTATGGGGACTCGTCTCTCCTTTAGCACCGCCTTCCATCCTCAGTCAAGTGGTCAAGTAGAATGAGTCAATCAAATTCTGGAGGATATGCTCCGAGCTTCTGTCATCTCTTTTGGTATGAATTGGGAGAAGTGCCTTCCATTCGCCGAGTTCGCTTATAACAACAGTTATCAAGCTAGCTTGGGTAAAGCTCCTTTCGAAGTTCTTTATGGACGAAAATGTCGAACGCCTCTTAACTGGTCAGAAACCGGCGAAAGACAACTCTTTGGCCCGGACATGATCCAGGATGCAGAAGAGCAGGTTCGCATTATTCGTGAGAAGTTGAAAACCGCCCAGTCTCGACAAAAGAGTCAGTATGACCGCAAGCATAAGCCCATGGTTTATGAAGTCGGCGAGATGGCTTACCTCCGGGTTACACCTTTAAAGGGGACCCATCGATTCGGTATCAAAGGCAAATTGGCTCCTCGTTACATTGGACCCTTTCGCATTCTTGCCAAACGAGGGGAAGTTGCCTACCAACTGGAACTACCTCCGCATCTCTCAAGAGTCCATGATGTCTTCCACGTCTCTCAACTCAGGCGTTGCTTCTCGGATCCTATCCGTGGAGTGGACCACGAAACGATTGATCTCCAAGATAACCTCACTTATCGAGAATACCCCACTCGTATCCTTGATCAAGCCGAGCGTACCACTCGACGCCACAATATTAAGTTTCTCAAGGTTCAATGGTCACACCATTCCGAGCAAGAAGCTACATGGGAAAGGGAGGATCGTCTTCGACTTGAGTACCCCACCTTCTTTCCGACAGATCCTAAATCTCGGGACGAGATTCTTTTGAGTGGGGGTGAGTTGTCACATCCCACCTAGCTCATGCATTAGAGTGTGCATCATGTTTACTTTTGACAGAAATTTGAAATGGGGAAAGCAGAACCCCCAGCACCCCTCCTGAAATCAACTAGGGTTTACTAAAAATATTTTCAATGAACCTGAAATGCCCTTCTAAAATGTTCACCCTCTTTGTCTTGGGTTGAAACCTCTGGCAAAAATGGTGCATATTTTTCTAGGTCAACAGAAGGTCATTGAATTAATGCATTAGTATTTGAATTTGGGCATTTAAAATTTATAAAATATTTCAAATGCTCAAATATCTCCAAACTAAAATGTTCCTGGCTGGAAATATTCTAACTAAGGACCAGATGCAGTTTGGTGAATTTTGGAAGTGTCTAAGTATTTTTAATAAGTCCACAAAGTTGCAGAAAAATAGAAAAGGAAAATAAAAAGGAAAAACTTACCTGGCACCTGCCAACCGGCCCACCTGCCGGCCCAGCCCAGCTGCCACGCCAGCGAGCTGCTTGGCTCGGCCAGGCAGGCACGCAGGTGCTCGACGCCGGCACCAGCGAGCGCCACGCAGCTCCCCGCCGCCCTGCTTCACCTCCTCGCCGCCCTGCTGCCCTGGACGTGCTCCACGTCGTCGCCCCGAGCCCCTGGACACGCCATTCGCCTCTGCCTCGCCTCCCTCGCTTCCCTTCGCCATGGTCGACGCCACCGCCGCCGCACCTACGCCGTAGGCGCGCTCTCCGTCGTCCCCGCGCCACCCGACCGTGTCCACGAGCTCCGCCACCCTCTTCTTCTTCGAGCAAGACGAGCCCCGAGCGCTCGCCCGCTCTGGAATCGCCCCCGACCCCGTCTTCCCCAACTCCGGCCGCCGAGATCGCCATCATCGCCCCGCTCAGCTCCGACCTTCCCCGAGCCCGCCTCGACGCTCGCTGCAATCACCGTGAGTCTGGCCACCTCTCCATCCTCCCCGTTCCTTTTCCCGTGCCCTACAACGAGCGCGCGAAGCTCGCCCGCATGCGCCGTCGCGGAGCTCGTCGCCGACGAGGCTCCGGCCACCCAACGGCCGCACCACCTTGTCCACTAGCCTCACCGCACACCCAGGGGCCCGACGCATCACTCCACGCGCCTCGCCGTGCCCCGCAGCCCCGGTTTCACCTTCGCCCGAGCCCCGGTGCCGCCAAACTCGTCGCCGACGCCAACTCCGGCCACCCCGACCCCAACCAACTCCACCAAGAGTTGCGGGTCAGCTCCAGCTTCACGTAGATGCCCTCCGCGCCCCATTTGGTGGCCAGAACGGCCAAATCCACTTGCTCCACCGCGTCTGGCCTCGCCGGCGGCTAGACGCCGGCGAGTTGACCCTTGACCGTTGACGGGTGGGCCCTCGTTGACTCCCCTGAGTCAATGACAGGTGGGCCCCCCTGTTAACTTTTTGGTTTAGTTCTAATTTAAATTAATTAGTTAAATTAACTACTGACATGCGGGTCCCACTGGTCAGTTTGACCTGGACGACCCCGTTGACCCCTGACGTCACGCTGACCTCATGCTGACGCAATTAATTAATTACTGGATTTATTCTTATACAGGAAAATCCAGAAAATAGTTCAAACTTCAAAAATTCATAGAAAATTATATGTAACTCCAAATGCAAAGTTCTATATATGAAAAATGATCAGAAAAATCCAAGCTATCCATTGGTGCTGGTTTCATGCATGTCAGAACAAGTCAAACCCACTGTTTAGGCATTACAAGATGATACACTAATATGATCTTAATAAATGAGTTTCCATTGAATCTTTGGTTCAAATGGGTTCATTCCCTTCTGTTTTAACTTGCACTAGGGCAGGACACATTCATATTGCCATGTCATAGCATGCATCATATTGTTGCATATCGCCATGTATTGATTGTGTTCCGATGTGTTCATCGTGGTAGGTTCTGCCTCCGAGGATATCTCCGAGTATCCATCTGAAGGGCAGTATCCCACGACCACTCCATCAGGCAAGCAACTCGTTGATCATTCCGATACAAACCCATGTTCTCGCTTCTGCCCTCGTTTACTGCATTAAGACAACGCGTTTCAAACTGCTGTGTGTGTTGCAGTAGTTGAACCCACTTCCTTTGCATGACCTGTCATTGCCATAGTAACTAGATGAAACCCACTAGCATGTGTAGGAGTTGATTGAGCCAATACATGTGTGTGTGTGTTCCTACCATGCTATGCTTGCTATGCTTAGAGTTGTGTCAGGTCTGGCTCATCGGGATGATGATCCGGAGTGAAAGGTTGTATCGTTGTCAATGGTGTGGAAGTGTTGAACACGATTTGGTAAAGGAATCGATGGAAGGCCATGTAGGAGTACATGGTGGGTTGTTTCATTGACGCCGTCCTTAAGAACTGAGATCTGTGTGTGTGATTTAAGACTCAGCTACTACCACGCATCGGGCCCGAAACCAATGGACCCTCTCGGCTTCTTGATCACGCTTGTCCTCTGTCCAGGAGTTGCAAAGTAGTTTCTGGTGTTTGTAGCATGCTGGGGGCCGCACGCGGCGCTGACCATCGGGGTGGGCTGTGTTGCGGTAGGCACGTGGCCGGGTCAACCGGGCGCCCGTTTGGTGTCTCGGAACCCTATTCACATCGTTCGGGGCCGTTAGTGGAAACCTCGGCCGGACTCCCTGCGGATGGAACCCGAATAGGCGATAAACCTGAACTAGAGACTTGAGTGTTTAGGTAGGCCGTGGCCGACACCCTCGCTGGGCTTCCGCTTGAAGGTTGCCGAGTACATGTCGTGTAAACGGCGATAAGTGGTGAGAGCGTGTGTGAAGAAGTACACCCCTGCAGGGTATAAATCTATTCGAATAGCCGCGTCCGCGGTAAAGGACTACTTGGTCACCTATACAGTTCATAGATAAATTAAATGGATACTACTAAAAATCTCAAGATAAGTGTGAGTACCGCGGATGGCCCTCTCGTAGGATGGCGAGAGAGGATCCTCGGTGGAGTATTGTGTTGGTGATAGTGGACTCGTGTGCGACAAATGATTTACGAGTGGTGTCTATCATAGGATAGCTTAGCCAAGAGTCAAAGCTGGCTTGCTGCAATAACCCCACTACCTTCTTGAGAATGTGCATGTATAGTAGGTTCCTGTTGTAAGACTTGCTGAGTACCTTCGTACTCATGTTGCTTTAATCATGTTTTTCAGACGACTGCACCAACGCCTCTGATGGGTTCTATGTAGACCTCGATGTTGACGAGTGACTTATCACCCAGGTGGTGATCCAAGACTTGTGAAGGGTCCTTGTAGATAAACAGGCTTCGTCAAGCCTTCTTTCTTTCTAGTGTCTGTACTCAGACTACTTCGCTTCCGCATGTGCTTGTATGTTTGTATGACTTGAGTGTTGGGTCATGTGGCCCCTATCTGTATGGATGATATGTATGGCTCCTCGGAGCCTTCTAAATAAAGTACTTGAGTCGTAGAGTACTGTTGTGATGCCATGTTGTATTTACTCATATCGGGCATACTGTGTGTATGATTGAAATGCTTGGTATGAGTGGGATCCGACTATCTAGTTGTTTATCCTTGGCAGCCTTTCATATGGGGAAATGTAAGTCTTGTGCTTCTGAGCGATAGTAGTCCGCTACAGCCCGGTTCACCGGAGTCCTGCTAGCCCAGCACTACTGCTTGGACACTTGACTGGCCGGCATGTGTTTCACGCCGTTCCTATGTTTGTCCCTTCGGGGAAATGTCACGCGCTGTTATTCGGAGTCCTGCCTAGCCTGCTATAGCCCAGGTTACCGGAGTCCTGTTAGCCCAGTGCTACAGCCCGAATAAATACGTTGATGACCGACATGCTCGATGTGATCCATGTATGTCTGTCCTCATAGGCTAGCGCCGCTTTGGGTTCACGACTAGCCATGTCAGCCCGGGTTCTCTGTCATATGGATGCTAGCGACACTATCATATACGTGAGCCAAAAGGCGCAAACGGTCCCGGGCCAGGTAAGGTGGCACCCGTGGGAGTACCGTGCGTGAGGCCGCAAAGGGATATGATGTGTTACGCGCTGGATCGATGTGGCATAGGATCGGGGTCCTGACAATAGGACTGCAGCTAAGCCCCCGAGTGGGAGGTTTGCTCTCCACTCGGCAGGATGTTCTGAAACTTAGGCGAGAACTGGACTGCAGCTAAGCCCCCAAGTGGGAGGTTTGATCTCCACTCGGTAGGACTTTAAACACTTAGGCGAGTATAGGACTGCAGCTAAGCCCCCGAGTGGGAGGTTTGCTCTCCACTCGGTAGGATTTTCTGAAACTTAGGCGAGTACTGGACTGCAGCTAAGCCCCCGAGTGGGAGGTTTGCTCTCCACTCGGTAGGATTTTAAACACTTAGGCAAGGACAGGACTGCAGCTAAGCCCCCGAGTGGGAGGTTTGCTCTCCACTCGGTAGGATTTTTAACACTTTGTGGAGTATAGGACTGCAGCTAAGCCCCCGAGTGGGAGGTTTGCTCTCCACTCGGTAGGATTTTCTGAAACTTAGGCGAGTATGGACTGCAGCTAAGCCCCCGAGTGGGAGGTTTGCTCTCCACTCGGTAGGATTTTAAACACTCAGGCGAGTACATGACTGCAGCTAAGCCCCCGAGTGGGAGGTTTGCTCTCCACTCGGTAGGATTCTAAACACTTAGGCGAGTACTGGACTGCGGCTAAGCCCCCGAGCGGGAGGTTTGCTCTCCACTCTGTAGGATTCTCTGAAACTTAGGCGAGTACTGGAATGCAGCTAAGCCCCCGAGTGGGAGGTTTGCTCTCCACTCGGTAGGATTTTAAACACTTAGGCGAGTACAGGACTGCAGCTAAGCCCCCGAGTGGGAGGTTTGCTCTCCACTCGATAGGATTTTAAACACTTTGTGGAGTATAGGACTGCAGCTAAGCCCCCGAGTGGGAGGTTTGCTCTCCACTCGGTAGGATTTTCTGAAACTTAGGCGAGTATGGACTGCAGCTAAGCCCCGAGTGGGAGGTTTGCTCTCCACTCGGTAGGATTTTAAACACTTAGGCGAGTACAAGACTGCAGCTAAGCCCCCGAGTGGGAGGTTTGCTCTCCACTCGGTAGGATTTTAAACACTTAGGCGAGTACTGGACTGCAGCTAAGCCCCCGAGTGGGAGGTTTGCTCTCCACTCGGTAGGATTTTCTGAAACTTAGGCGAGTACTGGACTGCAGCTAAGCCCCCGAGTGGGAGGATTGCTCTCCACTCGATAGGATTTTCTGAAACTTAGACGAGTACTAGACTGCAGCTAAGCCCCCGAGTGGGAGGTTTGCTCTCCACTCGGTAGGATTTTCTGGAAACTTATGCGAGTACTGGACTGCAGCTAAGCCCCCGAGTGGGAGGATTGCTCTCCACTCGATAGGATTTCTTGAAACTTAGGCGAGTACTGGACTGCAGCTAAGCCCCCGAGTGGGAGGTTTGCTCTCCACTCGATAGGATTTTCTGAAGCTTAGGCGAGTACTGGACTGCAGCTAAGCCCCCGAGTGGGAGGTTTGCTCTCCACTCGGTAGGATTTTAAACTCTTAGGCGAGTACAGGACTGCAGCTAAGCCCCCAAGTGGGAGGTTTGCTCTCCACTTGGTAGGATTTTAAACACTTAGGCGAGTACTGGACTGCAGCTAAGCCCCCGAGTGGGAGGTTTGCTCTCCACTCGGTAGGATTTTCTGAAACTTTGGCGAGTACTGGACTGCAGCTAAGCCCCCGAGTGGGAGGATTGCTCTCCACTCGATAGGATTTTCTGAAACATAGACGAGTACTGGACTGTAGCTAAGCCCCCGAGTGGGAGGTTTGCTCTTCACTCGGTAGGATTTTCTGAAACTTAGGCGAATACAGGACTGCAGCTAAGCCCCCGAGTGGGAGGTTTGCTCTCCACTCGGTAGGATTTTTAACACTTTGTGGAGTATAGGACTGCAGCTAAGCCCCCGAGTGGGAGGTTTGCTCTCCACTCGGTAGGATTTTCTGAAACTTAGGCGAGTATGGACTGCAGCTAAGCCCCCGAGTGGGAGGTTTGCTCTCCACTCGGTAGGATTTTAAACACTCAGGCGAGTACATGACTGCAGCTAAGCCCCCGAGTGGGAGGTTTGCTCTCCACTCGGTAGGATTCTAAACACTTAGGCGAGTACTGGACTGCGGCTAAGCCCCCGAGCGGGAGGTTTGCTCTCCACTTTGTAGGATTCTCTGAAACTTAGGCGAGTACTGGAATGCAGCTAAGCCCCCGAGTGGGAGGTTTGCTCTCCACTCGGTAGGATTTTAAACACTTAGGCGAGTACAGGACTGCAGCTAAGCCCCCGAGTGGGAGGTTTGCTCTCCACTCGATAGGATTTTAAACACTTTGTGGAGTATAGGACTGCAGCTAAGCCCCCGAGTGGGAGGTTTGCTCTCCACTCGGTAGGATTTTCTGAAACTTAGGCGAGTATGGACTGCAGCTAAGCCCCGAGTGGGAGGTTTGCTCTCCACTCGGTAGGATTTTAAACACTTAGGCGAGTACAAGACTGCAGCTAAGCCCCCGAGTGGGAGGTTTGCTCTCCACTCGGTAGGATTTTAAACACTTAGGCGAGTACTGGACTGCAGCTAAGCCCCCGAGTGGGAGGTTTGCTCTCCACTCGGTAGGATTTTCTGAAACTTAGGCGAGTACTGGACTGCAGCTAAGCCCCCGAGTGGGAGGATTGCTCTCCACTCGATAGGATTTTCTGAAACTTAGACGAGTACTAGACTGCAGCTAAGCCCCCGAGTGGGAGGTTTGCTCTCCACTCGGTAGGATTTTCTGGAAACTTATGCGAGTACTGGACTACAGCTAAGCCCCCGAGTGGGAGGATTGCTCTCCACTCGATAGGATTTCTTGAAACTTAGGCGAGTACTGGACTGCAGCTAAGCCCCCGAGTGGGAGGTTTGCTCTCCACTCGATAGGATTTTCTGAAGCTTAGGCGAGTACTGGACTGCAGCTAAGCCCCCGAGTGGGAGGTTTGCTCTCCACTCGGTAGGATTTTAAACTCTTAGGCGAGTACAGGACTGCAGCTAAGCCCCCAAGTGGGAGGTTTGCTCTCCACTTGGTAGGATTTTAAACACTTAGGCGAGTACTGGACTGCAGCTAAGCCCCCGAGTGGGAGGTTTGCTCTCCACTCGGTAGGATTTTCTGAAACTTTGGCGAGTACTGGACTGCAGCTAAGCCCCCGAGTGGGAGGATTGCTCTCCACTCGATAGGATTTTCTGAAACATAGACGAGTACTGGACTGTAGCTAAGCCCCCGAGTGGGAGGTTTGCTCTTCACTCGGTAGGATTTTCTGAAACTTAGGCGAATACAGGACTGCAGCTAAGCCCCCGAGTGGGAGGTTTGCTCTCCACTCGGTAGGATTTTTAACACTTTGTGGAGTATAGGACTGCAGCTAAGCCCCCGAGTGGGAGGTTTGCTCTCCACTCGGTAGGATTTTCTGAAACTTAGGCGAGTATGGACTGCAGCTAAGCCCCCGAGTGGGAGGTTTGCTCTCCACTCGGTAGGATTTTAAACACTCAGGCGAGTACATGACTGCAGCTAAGCCCCCGAGTGGGAGGTTTGCTCTCCACTCGGTAGGATTCTAAACACTTAGGCGAGTACTGGACTGCGGCTAAGCCCCCGAGCGGGAGGTTTGCTCTCCACTTTGTAGGATTCTCTGAAACTTAGGCGAGTACTGGAATGCAGCTAAGCCCCCGAGTGGGAGGTTTGCTCTCCACTCGGTAGGATTTTAAACACTTAGGCGAGTACAGGACTGCAGCTAAGCCCCCGAGTGGGAGGTTTGCTCTCCACTCGATAGGATTTTAAACACTTTGTGGAGTATAGGACTGCAGCTAAGCCCCCGAGTGGGAGGTTTGCTCTCCACTCGGTAGGATTTTCTGAAACTTAGGCGAGTATGGACTGCAGCTAAGCCCCGAGTGGGAGGTTTGCTCTCCACTCGGTAGGATTTTAAACACTTAGGCGAGTACAAGACTGCAGCTAAGCCCCCGAGTGGGAGGTTTGCTCTCCACTCGGTAGGATTTTAAACACTTAGGCGAGTACTGGACTGCAGCTAAGCCCCCGAGTGGGAGGTTTGCTCTCCACTCGGTAGGATTTTCTGAAACTTAGGCGAGTACTGGACTGCAGCTAAGCCCCCGAGTGGGAGGATTGCTCTCCACTCGATAGGATTTTCTGAAACTTAGACGAGTACTAGACTGCAGCTAAGCCCCCGAGTGGGAGGTTTGCTCTCCACTCGGTAGGATTTTCTGGAAACTTATGCGAGTACTGGACTACAGCTAAGCCCCCGAGTGGGAGGATTGCTCTCCACTCGATAGGATTTCTTGAAACTTAGGCGAGTACTGGACTGCAGCTAAGCCCCCGAGTGGGAGGTTTGCTCTCCACTCGATAGGATTTTCTGAAGCTTAGGCGAGTACTGGACTGCAGCTAAGCCCCCGAGTGGGAGGTTTGCTCTCCACTCGGTAGGATTTTAAACTCTTAGGCGAGTACAGGACTGCAGCTAAGCCCCCAAGTGGGAGGTTTGCTCTCCACTTGGTAGGATTTTAAACACTTAGGCGAGTACTGGACTGCAGCTAAGCCCCCGAGTGGGAGGTTTGCTCTCCACTCGGTAGGATTTTCTGAAACTTTGGCGAGTACTGGACTGCAGCTAAGCCCCCGAGTGGGAGGATTGCTCTCCACTCGATAGGATTTTCTGAAACATAGACGAGTACTGGACTGTAGCTAAGCCCCCGAGTGGGAGGTTTGCTCTTCACTCGGTAGGATTTTCTGAAACTTAGGCGAATACAGGACTGCAGCTAAGCCCCCGAGTGGGAGGTTTGCTCTCCACTCGGTAGGATTTTTAACACTTTGTGGAGTATAGGACTGCAGCTAAGCCCCCGAGTGGGAGGTTTGCTCTCCACTCGGTAGGATTTTCTGAAACTTAGGCGAGTATGGACTGCAGCTAAGCCCCCGAGTGGGAGGTTTGCTCTCCACTCGGTAGGATTTTAAACACTCAGGCGAGTACATGACTGCAGCTAAGCCCCCGAGTGGGAGGTTTGCTCTCCACTCGGTAGGATTCTAAACACTTAGGCGAGTACTGGACTGCGGCTAAGCCCCCGAGCGGGAGGTTTGCTCTCCACTTTGTAGGATTCTCTGAAACTTAGGCGAGTACTGGAATGCAGCTAAGCCCCCGAGTGGGAGGTTTGCTCTCCACTCGGTAGGATTTTAAACACTTAGGCGAGTACAGGACTGCAGCTAAGCCCCCGAGTGGGAGGTTTGCTCTCCACTCGATAGGATTTTAAACACTTTGTGGAGTATAGGACTGCAGCTAAGCCCCCGAGTGGGAGGTTTGCTCTCCACTCGGTAGGATTTTCTGAAACTTAGGCGAGTATGGACTGCAGCTAAGCCCCGAGTGGGAGGTTTGCTCTCCACTCGGTAGGATTTTAAACACTTAGGCGAGTACAAGACTGCAGCTAAGCCCCCGAGTGGGAGGTTTGCTCTCCACTCGGTAGGATTTTAAACACTTAGGCGAGTACTGGACTGCAGCTAAGCCCCCGAGTGGGAGGTTTGCTCTCCACTCGGTAGGATTTTCTGAAACTTAGGCGAGTACTGGACTGCAGCTAAGCCCCCGAGTGGGAGGATTGCTCTCCACTCGATAGGATTTTCTGAAACTTAGACGAGTACTAGACTGCAGCTAAGCCCCCGAGTGGGAGGTTTGCTCTCCACTCGGTAGGATTTTCTGGAAACTTATGCGAGTACTGGACTACAGCTAAGCCCCCGAGTGGGAGGATTGCTCTCCACTCGATAGGATTTCTTGAAACTTAGGCGAGTACTGGACTGCAGCTAAGCCCCCGAGTGGGAGGTTTGCTCTCCACTCGATAGGATTTTCTGAAGCTTAGGCGAGTACTGGACTGCAGCTAAGCCCCCGAGTGGGAGGTTTGCTCTCCACTCGGTAGGATTTTAAACTCTTAGGCGAGTACAGGACTGCAGCTAAGCCCCCAAGTGGGAGGTTTGCTCTCCACTTGGTAGGATTTTAAACACTTAGGCGAGTACTGGACTGCAGCTAAGCCCCCGAGTGGGAGGTTTGCTCTCCACTCGGTAGGATTTTCTGAAACTTTGGCGAGTACTGGACTGCAGCTAAGCCCCCGAGTGGGAGGATTGCTCTCCACTCGATAGGATTTTCTGAAACATAGACGAGTACTGGACTGTAGCTAAGCCCCCGAGTGGGAGGTTTGCTCTTCACTCGGTAGGATTTTCTGAAACTTAGGCGAATACAGGACTGCAGCTAAGCCCCCGAGTTGGAGGTTTGCTCTCCACTCGGTAGGATTTTCTGAAACTTAGGCGAGTACTAGACTGCAACTAAGCCCCCGAGTGGGAGGTTTGCTCTCCACTCGATAGGATTTTCTGAACATAGGCGAGTACTGGACTGCAGCTAAGCCCCCGTGTGGGAGGTTTGCTCTCCACTCGGTAGGATTTTAAACACTCAGGCGAGTACATGACTGCAGCTAAGCCCCCGAGTGGGAGGTTTGCTCTCCACTCGGTAGGATTCTAAACACTTAGGCGAGTACTGGACTGCGGCTAAGCCCCCGAGCGAGAGGTTTGCTCTCCACTCTGTAGGATTCTCTGAAACTTAGGCGAGTACTGGAATGCAGCTAAGCCCCCGAGTGGGAGGTTTGCTCTCCACTCGGTAGGATTTTAAACACTTAGGCGAGTACAGGACTGCAGCTAAGCCCCCGAGTGGGAGGTTTGCTCTCCACTCGATAGGATTTTAAACACTTTGTGGAGTATAGGACTGCAGCTAAGCCCCCGAGTGGGAGGTTTGCTCTCCACTCGGTAGGATTTTCTGAAACTTAGGCGAGTATGGACTGCAGCTAAGCCCCGAGTGGGAGGTTTGCTCTCCACTCGGTAGGATTTTAAACACTTAGGCGAGTACAAGACTGTAGCTAAGCCCCCGAGTGGGAGGTTTGCTCTCCACTCGGTAGGATTTTAAACACTTAGGCGAGTACTGGACTGCAGCTAAGCCCCCGAGTGGGAGGTTTGCTCTCCACTCGGTAGGATTTTCTGAAACTTAGGCGAGTACTGGACTGCAGCTAAGCCCCCGAGTGGGAGGATTGCTCTCCACTCGATAGGATTTTCTGAAACTTAGACGAGTACTAGACTGCAGCTAAGCCCCCGAGTGGGAGGTTTGCTCTCCACTCGGTAGGATTTTCTGGAAACTTATGCGAGTACTGGACTGCAGCTAAGCCCCCGAGTGGGAGGATTGCTCTCCACTCGATAGGATTTCTTGAAACTTAGGCGAGTACTGGACTGCAGCTAAGCCCCCGAGTGGAAGGTTTGCCTTCCACTCGATAGGATTTTCTGAAGCTTAGGCGAGTACTGGACTGCAGCTAAGCCCCCGAGATGGAGGTTTGCTCTCCACTCGGTAGGATTTTAAACTCTTAGGCGAGTACAGGACTGCAGCTAAGCCCCCAAGTGGGAGGTTTGCTCTCCACTTGGTAGGATTTTAAACACTTAGGCGAGTACTGGACTGCAGCTAAGCCCCCGAGTGGGAGGTTTGCTCTCCACTCGGTAGGATTTTCTGAAACTTTGGCGAGTACTGGACTGCAGCTAAGCCCCCGAGTGGGAGGATTGCTCTCCACTCGATAGGATTTTCTGAAACATAGACGAGTACTGGACTGTAGCTAAGCCCCCGAGTGGGAGGTTTGCTCTTCACTCGGTAGGATTTTCTGAAACTTAGGCGAATACAGGACTGCAGCTAAGCCCCCGAGTTGGAGGTTTGCTCTCCACTCGGTAGGATTTTCTGAAACTTAGGCGAGTACTAGACTGCAACTAAGCCCCCGAGTGGGAGGTTTGCTCTCCACTCGATAGGATTTTCTGAACTTAGGCGAGTACTGGACTGCAGCTAAGCCCCCGTGTGGGAGGTTTGCTCTCCACTCGGTAGGATTTTAAACTCTTAGGCGAGTACAGGACTGCAGCTAAGCCCCCAAGTGGGAGGTTTGCTCTCCACTCGGTAGGATTTTAAACACTTAGGCGAGTACTGGACTGCAGCTAAGCCCCCGAGTGGGAGGTTTGCTCTCCACTCGGTAGGATTTTCTGAAACTTAGGCGAGTACTGGACTGCAGCTAAGCCCCCGAGTGGGAGGATTGCTCTCCACTCGATAGGATTTTCTGAAACTTAGACGAGTACTGGACTGTAGCTAAGCCCCCGAGTGGGAGGTTTGCTCTTCACTCGGTAGGATTTTCTGAAACTTAGGCGAATACAGGACTGCAGCTAAGCGCCCGAGTGGGAGGTTTGCTCTCCACTCGGTAGGATTTTCTGAAACTTAGGCGAGTAATAGACTGCAACTAAGCCCCCGAGTGGGAGGTTTGCTCTCCACTCGATAGGATTTTCTGAAACTTAGGCGAGTACTGGACTGCAGCTAATCCCCCGAGTGGGAGGTTTGCTCTCCACTCGGTAGGATTTTAAACACTTAGGCGAGTACAGGACTGCAGCTAAGCCCCCAAGTGGGAGGTTTGCTCTCCACTCGGTAGGATTTTAAACACTTAGGCGAGTACTGGACTGCAGCTAAGCCCCCGAGTGGGAGGTTTGCTCTCCACTCGGTAAGATTTTCTGAAACTTAGGCGAGTACTGGACTACAGCTAAGCCCCCGAGTGGGAGGATTGCTCTCCACTCGATAGGATTTTCTGAAACTTAAGCGAGTACTGGACTGCAGCTAAGCCCCTGAGTGGGAGGTTTGCTCTTCACTCGGTAGGATTTTCTGAAACTTAGGCGAATACAGGACTGCAGCTAAGCCCCCGAGTGGGAGGTTTGCTCTCCACTCGGTAGGATTTTCTGAAACTTAGGCGAGTACTAGACTGCAGCTAAGCCCCCGAGTGGGAGGTTTGCTCTCCACTCGATAGGATTTTCTGAAACTTAGGCGAGTACTGGACTGCAGCTAAGCCCCCGAGTGAGAGGTTTGCTCTCCACTCGGTAGGATTTTAAACACTTAGGCGAGTATAGGACTGCAGCTAAGCCCCCGAGTGGGATGTTTGCTCTCCACTCGGTAGGATTTTCTGAAACTTAGGCGAGTACTGGACTGCAGCTAAGCCCCCGAGTGGGAGGTTTGCTCTCCACACGGTAGGATTTTAAACACTTAGGCGAGTACAGGACTGCAGCTAAGCCCCCGAGTGGGAGGTTTGCTCTCCACTCGGTAGGATTTTCTGAAACTTAGGCGAGTACTGGACTGCAGTTAAGCCCCCGAGTGGGAGGTTTGCTCTCCACTCGGTAGGATTTTAAACACTTAGGCGAGGACAGGACTGCAGCTAAGCCCCTGAGTGGGAGATTTGCTCTCCACTCGGCAGGATTTTCTGAAACTTAGGCGAGAACTGGACTGCAGCTAAGCCCCCAAGTGGGAGGTTTGATCTCCACTCGGTAGGATTTTAAACACTTAGGCGAGTATAGGACTGCAGCTAATCCCCCGAGTGGGAGGTTTGCTCTCCACTCGGTAGAATTTTCTGAAACTTAGGCGAGTACTGGACTGCAGTTAAGCCCCCGAGTGGGAGGCTTGCTCTCCACTCGGTAGGATTTTAAACACTTAGTTGAGGACAGGACTGCAGCTAAGCCCCCGAGTGGGAGATTTGCTCTCCACTCGGTAGGATTTTAAACACTTTGTGGAGTATAGGACTGCAGCTAAGCCCCCGAGTGGGAGGTTTGCTCTCCACTCGGTAGGATTTTCTGAAACTTAGGCGAGTATGGACTGCAGCTAAGCCCCCGAGTGGGAGGTTTGCTCTCCACTCGGTAGGATTTTAAACACTTAGGCGAGTACATGACTGCAGCTAAGCCCCCGAGTGGGAGGTTTGCTCTCCACTCGGTAGGATTCTAAACACTTAGGCGAGTACTGGACTGCGGCTAAGCCCCCGAGCGGGAGGTTTGCTCTCCACTCTGTAGGATTTTCTGAAACTTAGGCGAGTACTGGACTGCAGCTAAGCCCCCGAGTGGGAGGTTTGCTCTCCACTCGGTAGGATTTTAAACACTTAGTCGAGTACAGGACTGCAGCTAAGCCCCCGAGTGGGAGGTTTGCTCTCCACTCGATAGGATTTTAAACACTTTGTGGAGTATAGGACTGCAGCTAAGCCCCCGAGTGGGAGGTTTGCTCTCCACTCGGTAGGATTTTCTGAAACTTAGGCGAGTATGGACTGCAGCTAAGCCCCGAGTGGGAGGTTTGCTCTCCACTCGGTAGGATTTTAAACACTTAGGCGAGTACAAGACTGCAGCTAAGCCCCCGAGTGGGAGGTTAGCTCTCCACTCGGTAGGATTTTAAAGACTTAGGCGATTACTGGACTGCAGCTAAGCCCCCGAGTGGGAGGTTTGCTCTCCACTCGGTAGGATTTTCTGAAACTTAGGCGAGTACTGGACTGCAGCTAAGCCCCCGAGTGGGAGGATTGCTCTCCACTCGATAGGATTTTCTGAAACTTAGGCGAGTACTGGACTGCAGCTAAGCCCCCGAGTGGGAGGTTTGCTCTTCACTCGGTAGGATTTTCTGAAACTTAGGCGAATACAGGACTGCAGCTAAGCCCCCGAGTGGGAGGTTTGCTCTCCACTCGGTAGGATTTTCTGAAACTTAGGCGAGTACTAGACTGCAGCTAAGCCCCCGAGTGGGAGGTTTGCTCTCCACTCGATAGGATTTTCTGAAACTTAGGCGAGTACTGGACTGCAGCTAAGCCCCCGAGTGGGAGGTTGGATCTCCACTCGGTAGGATTTTAAACACTTAGGCGAGTATAGGACTGCAGCTAAGCCCCCGAGTGGGATGTTTGCTCTCCACTCGGTAGGATTTTCTGAAACTTAGGCGAGTACTGGACTGCAGCTAAGCCCCCGTGTGGGAGGTTTGCTCTCCACTCGGTAGGATTTTAAACACTTAGGCGAGTACAGGACTGCAGCTAAGCCCCCGAGTGGGAGGTTTGCTCTCCACTCGGTAGGATTTTAAACACTTTGTGGAGTATAGGACTGCAGCTAAGCCCCCGAGTGGGAGGTTTGCTCTCCACTCGGCAGGATTTTCTGAAACTTAGGCGAGAACTGGACTGCAGCTAAGCCCCCAAGTGGGAGGTTTGCTCTCCACTCGGTAGGATTTTAAACACTTTGTGGAGTATAGGACTGCAGCTAAGCCCCCGAGTGGGAGGTTTGCTCTCCACTCGGTAGGATTTTCTGAAACTTAGGCGTGTATGGACTGCAGCTAAGCCCCCGAGTGGGAGGTTTGCTCTCCACTCGGTAGGATTTTAAACACTTAGGCGAGTACTGGACTACAGCTAAGCCCCCGAGTGGGAGGATTGCTCTCCACTCGATAGGATTTTCTGAAACTTAAGCGAGTACTGGACTGCAGCTAAGCCCCTGAGTGGGAGGTTTGCTCTTCACTCGGTAGGATTTTCTGAAACTTAGGCGAATACAGGACTGCAGCTAAGCCCCCGAGTGGGAGGTTTGCTCTCCACTTGGTAGGATTTTCTGAAACTTAGGCGAGTACTAGACTGCAGCTAAGCCCCCGAGTGGGAGGTTTGCTCTCCACTCGATAGGATTTTCTGAAACTTAGGCGAGTACTGGACTGCAGCTAAGCCCCCGAGTCAGAGGTTTGCTCTCCACTCGGTAGGATTTTAAACACTTAGGCGAGTATAGGACTGCAGCTAAGCCCCCGAGTGGGATGTTTGCTCTCCACTCGGTAGGATTTTCTGAAACTTAGGCGAGTACTGGACTGCAGCTAAGCCCCCGAGTGGGAGGTTTGCTCTCCACACGGTAGGATTTTAAACACTTAGGCGAGTACAGGACTGCAGCTAAGCCCCCGAGTGGGAGGTTTGCTCTCCACTCGGTAGGATTTTCTGAAACTTAGGCGAGTACTGGACTGCAGTTAAGCCCCCGAGTGGGAGGTTTGCTCTCCACTCGGTAGGATTTTAAACACTTAGGCGAGGACAGGACTGCAGCTAAGCCCCTGAGTGGGAGATTTGCTCTCCACTCGGCAGGATTTTCTGAAACTTAGGCGAGAACTGGACTGCAGCTAAGCCCCCAAGTGGGAGGTTTGATCTCCACTCGGTAGGATTTTAAACACTTAGGCGAGTATAGGACTGCAGCTAATCCCCCGAGTGGGAGGTTTGCTCTCCACTCGGTAGGATTTTCTGAAACTTAGGCGAGTACTGGACTGCAGTTAAGCCCCCGAGTGGGAGGCTTGCTCTCCACTCGGTAGGATTTTAAACACTTAGTTGAGGACAGGACTGCAGCTAAGCCCCCGAGTGGGAGATTTGCTCTCCACTCGGTAGGATTTTAAACACTTTGTGGAGTATAGGACTGCAGCTAAGCCCCCGAGTGGGAGGTTTGCTCTCCACTCGGTAGGATTTTCTGAAACTTAGGCGAGTATGGACTGCAGCTAAGCCCCCGAGTGGGAGGTTTGCTCTCCACTCGGTAGGATTTTAAACACTTAGGCGAGTACATGACTGCAGCTAAGCCCCCGAGTGGGAGGTTTGCTCTCCACTCGGTAGGATTCTAAACACTTAGGCGAGTACTGGACTGCGGCTAAGCCCCCGAGCGGGAGGTTTGCTCTCCACTCTGTAGGATTTTCTGAAACTTAGGCGAGTACTGGACTGCAGCTAAGCCCCCGAGTGGGAGGTTTGCTCTCCACTCGGTAGGATTTTAAACACTTAGTCGAGTACAGGACTGCAGCTAAGCCCCCGAGTGGGAGGTTTGCTCTCCACTCGATAGGATTTTAAACACTTTGTGGAGTATAGGACTGCAGCTAAGCCCCCGAGTGGGAGGTTTGCTCTCCACTCGGTAGGATTTTCTGAAACTTAGGCGAGTATGGACTGCAGCTAAGCCCCGAGTGGGAGGTTTGCTCTCCACTCGGTAGGATTTTAAACACTTAGGCGAGTACAAGACTGCAGCTAAGCCCCCGAGTGGGAGGTTAGCTCTCCACTCGGTAGGATTTTAAAGACTTAGGCGATTACTGGACTGCAGCTAAGCCCCCGAGTGGGAGGTTTGCTCTCCACTCGGTAGGATTTTCTGAAACTTAGGCGAGTACTGGACTGCAGCTAAGCCCCCGAGTGGGAGGATTGCTCTCCACTCGATAGGATTTTCTGAAACTTAGGCGAGTACTGGACTGCAGCTAAGCCCCCGAGTGGGAGGTTTGCTCTTCACTCGGTAGGATTTTCTGAAACTTAGGCGAATACAGGACTGCAGCTAAGCCCCCGAGTGGGAGGTTTGCTCTCCACTCGGTAGGATTTTCTGAAACTTAGGCGAGTACTAGACTGCAGCTAAGCCCCCGAGTGGGAGGTTTGCTCTCCACTCGATAGGATTTTCTGAAACTTAGGCGAGTACTGGACTGCAGCTAAGCCCCCGAGTGGGAGGTTGGATCTCCACTCGGTAGGATTTTAAACACTTAGGCGAGTATAGGACTGCAGCTAAGCCCCCGAGTGGGATGTTTGCTCTCCACTCGGTAGGATTTTCTGAAACTTAGGCGAGTACTGGACTGCAGCTAAGCCCCCGTGTGGGAGGTTTGCTCTCCACTCGGTAGGATTTTAAACACTTAGGCGAGTACAGGACTGCAGCTAATCCCCCGAGTGGGAGGTTTGCTCTCCACTCGGTAGGATTTTAAACACTTTGTGGAGTATAGGACTGCAGCTAAGCCCCCGAGTGGGAGGTTTGCTCTCCACTCGGCAGGATTTTCTGAAACTTAGGCGAGAACTGGACTGCAGCTAAGCCCCCAAGTGGGAGGTTTGCTCTCCACTCGGTAGGATTTTAAACACTTTGTGGAGTATAGGACTGCAGCTAAGCCCCCGAGTGGGAGGTTTGCTCTCCACTCGGTAGGATTTTCTGAAACTTAGGCGTGTATGGACTGCAGCTAAGCCCCCGAGTGGGAGGTTTGCTCTCCACTCGGTAGGATTTTAAACACTTAGGCGAGTACAAGACTGCAGCTAAGCCCCCGAGTGGGAGGTTTGCTCTCCACTCGGTAGGATTCTAAACACTTAGGCGAGTACTGGACTGCGGCTAAGCCCCCGAGCGGGAGGTTTGCTCTCCACTCTGTAGGATTTTCTGAAACTTAGGCGAGTACAGGATGCAGCTAAGCCCCCGAGTGGGAGGTTTGCTCTCCACTCGGTAGGATTTTAAGCACTTAGGCGAGTACAGGACTGCAGCTAAGCCCCCGAGTGGGAGGTTTGCTCTCCACTCGCTAGGATTTTAAACACTTTGTGGAGTATAGGACTGCAGCTAAGCCCCCGAGTGGGAGGTTTGCTCTCCACTCGGTAGGATTTTAAACACTTAGGCGAGTACAGGACTGCAGCTAAGCCCCCGAGTGGGAGGTTTGCTCTCCACTCGATAGGATTTTAAACACTTTGTGGAGTATAGGACTGCAGCTAAGCCCCCGAGTGGGAGGTTTTCTCTCCACTCGGTAGGATTTTCTGAAACTTAGGCGAGTATGGACTGCAGCTAAGCCCCGAGTGGGAGGTTTGCTCTCCACTCGGTAGGATTTTAAACACTTAGGCGAGTACAAGACTGCAGCTAAGCCCCCGAGTGGGAGGTTTGCTCTCCACTCGGTAGGATTTTAAAGACTTAGGCGATTACTGGACTGCAGCTAAGCCCCCGAGTGGGAGGTTTGCTCTCCACTCGGTAGGATTTTCTGAAACTTAGGCGAGTACTGGACTGCAGCTAAGCCCCCGAGTGGGAGGATTGCTCTCCACTCGATAGGATTTTCTGAAACTTAGGCGAGTACTGGACTGCAGCTAAGCCCCCGAGTGGGAGGTTTGCTCTTCACTCGGTAGGATTTTCTGAAACTTAGGCGAATACAGGACTTCAGCTAAGCCCCCGAGTGGGAGGTTTGCTCTCCACTCGGTAGGATTTTCTGAAACTTAGGCGAGTACTAGACTGCAGCTAAGCCCCCGAGTGGGAGGTTTGCTCTCCACTCGATAGGATTTTCTGAAACTTAGGCGAGTACTGGACTGCAGCTAAGCCCCCGAGTGGGAGGTTGGATCTCCACTCGGTAGGATTTTAAACACTTAGGCGAGTATAGGACTGCAGCTAAGCCCCCGAGTGGGATGTTTGCTCTCCACTCGGTAGGATTTTCTGAAACTTAGGCAAGTACTGGACTGCAGCTAAGCCCCCGTGTGGGAGGTTTGCTCTCCACTCGGTAGGATTTTAAACACTTAGGCGAGTACAGGACTGCAGCTAAGCCCCCGAGTGGGAGGTTTGCTCTCCACTCGGTAGGATTTTAAACACTTTGTGGAGTATAGGACTGCAGCTAAGCCCCCGAGTGGGAGGTTTGCTCTCCACTCGGCAGGATTTTCTGAAACTTAGGCGAGAACTGGACTGCAGCTAAACCCCCAAGTGGGAGGTTTGCTCTCCACTCGGTAGTATTTTCTAAAACTTAGGCGAGTACTGGACTGCAGCTAAGCCCCCGAGTGGGAGGTTTGCTCTCCACTCGGTAGGATTTTAAACACTTTGTGGAGTATAGGACTGCATCTAAGCCCCCGAGTGGGAGGTTTGCTCTCCACTCGGTAGGATTTTCTGAAACTTAGGCGAGTATGGACTGCAGCTAAGCCCCCGAGTGCGAGGTTTGCTCTCCACTCGGTAGGATTTTAAACACTTAGGCGAGTACAGGACTGCAGCTAAGCCCCCGAGTGGGAGGTTTGCTCTCCACTCGGTAGGATTCTAAACACTTAGGCGAGTACTGGACTGCGGCTAAGCCCCCGAGCGGGAGGTTTGCTCTCCACTCTGTAGGATTTTCTGAAACTTAGGCGAGTACAGGACTGCAGCTAAGCCCCCGAGTGGGAGGTTTTCTCTCCACTCGGTAGGATTTTAAGCACTTAGGCGAGTACAGGACTGCAGCTAAGCCCCCGAGTGGGAGGTTTGCTCTCCACTCGGTAGGATTTTAAACACTTTGTGGAGTATAGGACTGCAGCTAAGACCCCGGGTGGGAGGTTTGCTCTCCGCTCGGTAGGATTTTAAACACTTAGGCCAGTACAGGACTGGAGCTAAGCCCCCGGGTGGGAGGTTTGCTCTCCACTCGGTAGGATTTTAAACACTTAGGCGAGTACTGAACTGCAGCTAAGCCCCCGAGTGGGAGGTTTGCTCTCCACTCGGTAGGATTTTAAACACTTTGTGGAGTATAGGACTGCAGCTAAGCCCCCGAGTGGGAGGTTTGCTCTCCACTCGGTAGGATTTTCGGAAACTTAGGCGAGTATGGACTGCAGCTAAGCCCCCGAGTGGGAGGTTTGCTCTCCACTCGGTAGGATTTTAAACACTTAGGCGAGTACAGGACTGCAGCTAAGCCCCCGAGTGGGAGGTTTGCTCTCCGCTCGGTAGGATTCTAAACAATTAGGCGAGTACTGGACTGCGGCTAAGCCCCCGAGCGGGAGGTTTGCTCTCCACTCTGTAGGATTTTCTGAAACTTAGGCGAGTACTGGACTGCAGCTAAGCCCCCGAGTGGGAGGTTTGCTCTCCACTCGATAGGACTTTAAACACTTAGGCGAGTACAGGACTGCAGCTAAGCCCCCGACTGGGAGGTTTGCTCTCCACTCGGTAGGATTTTAAACACTTTGTGGAGTATAGGACTGCAGCTAAGCCCCCGAGTGGGAGGTTTGCTCTCTACTCGGTAGGATTTTAAACACTTAGGCGAGTACAGGACTGGAGCTAAGCCCCCGGGTGGGAGGTTTGCTCTCCACTCGGTAGGATTTTAAACACTTAGGCGAGTACTGGACTGCAGCTAAGCCCCCGAGTGGGAGGTTTGCTCTCCACTCGGTAGGATTTTCTGAAACTTAGGCGAGTACAGGACTGCAGCTAAGCCCCCGAGTGGGAGGTTTGCTCTCCACTCGGTAGGATTTTCTGAAACTTAGGCGAGTACTAGAATGCAGCTAAGCCCCCGAGTGGGAGGTTTCCTCTCCACTCGGTACGATTTTCTGAAACTTAGGCAATACTGGACTGCAGCTAATGTGACACCCAAGTTTTATTTAGATTTTTCGAAAGGTTTTATTTGACTTGAGGGGAGTGATTTAAAAAATTTTCTTCAAGAGGACTCTCCCTCTCATATAATTTCCTTATGGCAAAAGTTTTATTTGGATTCACCCAAGGTCTACCTTTGGTCTTGGGAGTCCTTGCTCTTCATTTGGGCTTATGAAAAAATGTTTTTTTTTTCATTTGAGAAAATAGCCTTTGAAAATCTTTTTGAGAATGCACTATGGCTTTTGGAAAAGTCCTTTGCCACTTGCAACTATCCCTCTTGCCATGGCATTGGTGCAAATACTCTCTCCTAACCTTTCCCCCACCATTGGATCAAGATTTGCATGAAACCCAGCAAGTTGAACCTCCCCGTGTGATCATTTCCATTCAAATTCTATTCAAATAAATTTCTGTCTTCTCTTATAGCACTTCGAGTTTTGCAAAGGAACTCCTTTTTCTGTTTTGATTTTTGCCACCAAACCTTTTCCCCTCCTAATCCTTTGAACCCTCAACCTAGAACTATGAAGATCCACTGGTCTCTAGTTCAAATTTTTCAAATTACATCTGCTGCAAGTTTGGACCAGATTTGTCAAATTTGGTGAAATTCATATCTACACTTCTCCAAAATTCCACCAAAAATTAGGCAGCCTACTGGAGCAATGAGAAGTCAATCCACCAAAAATCAGCCCAAGGAAAAATCCCTACATGCCTGGATCATTCTGTCGAACACCTTGCATGCACTGTTCAAACACTTTCAGAAAATTCAGTTTCAGTGTCGATTTCTTCAGTTCAGTTCAGTCACGCGCCCACAGTGCTTTGGCGCGTTGCTCACCGCCTGGCTCGCTTGTCCGGAGCCCCGCACGCACGCTTGGCTTCTTCTTGGCGTCGGTGGCGCCCTAGCCCGACCACGCCGGCGTGTCTCGCGGCGGCTGAACCGCCGTGGCAGCCAACAGGGAGCAGAACGGCGGCTCAACGTCGTTCCGCACCGCCCAACCCCGCTGATGGCTCCGCGTGGCCATCTCCATGCCAGCGAACGCATGCAGCACATCCGTCGTGGCGCGGCACGCACAGAGCATGCTCTCTGCCGTCGATGGACCCGCGCCGTCCCGTTCCGTCGAACTTCACCTCAGCAAGCATAACCCGACGCCATTGCCTCCTAAACAGGCCCAGTGAACCTCCACGACGGCGCTCAACCCCTTAACTCCCCCGACCGAGCACTGCACCGCCGTAATCCTCGCCGGAGAACGCCGTTCTCGGCCACCGCCTCGGATCGCCTATAAAAGGAGACCCCGAGCCCCCCCCTCGAGCACGCACCACCCCTACACTCCACCAACGCCCTGCCAGGTCACTGGGAGGACCTCGAGGAGGTCTCCTCCCCCGACTCCGGCCACCCCGCTCCGCCTCGGCCTCCAGCTCGATTCACTTCGGTGAGGCCGTCTCCGGCGCCCATACTTCGTCCAGCTCCCTCTCTAGCTACCAGATCCTTGACTCCCTCCTCAATTTGATCAGTGCAGCTCTCTCCGGCGACCTCCATCCACGCCCGAACCACCGCCCGCCAGAGCAGGGGCCACCGCCGACGTGGTGCTTCTCGGCGACCACCACCACCACCAACCGACGCGAAATGGCACCCTGAGCACGGAGGTAACCTCCGATCTCTCCGCCTCGCCATGGATCGCCGTCGGCGATCGCCGCGGCTCTCTGGCGCCAAAGGCGCCGTTCGTTTTCAAACCTGACGGGTGGGACCGCCCCGTCAGATTTCTCTCTTTTTCCGAATCGTTTTCTGAAGGCGTAATCGGGCAGAATACGTCTTCTCCTCTGAGCCGGCGTATTCGAGTCTGAAACATTTTCTGCTTTTATAAATAAGACCTTGGGAAGTTTCTGTTTCATTACAGATGGGTCCCTGGGCAAAAACCTTTATAACTTTTTATCAGGAGCATATTTTTGATTGATTCTTTTTCTGTTCTCTTCAAAATTTTGTCTAGTTTTTTATCAGATTTATTTGAAAAGTATTTGCAATACTTTTTCTGCACCTCTCGGTTTTCACGTTAGCGCGTATGTTTTCTCTATACCGTAGATACTGACGGAGGTGACGGGGCCGCGAACTTCACCGAGCTAGGCTCCGACTACTCCGAACCAGGCAAGCATGTTCGAACTTTTGATATGATGAGTGTCTTGGCATGTTTGCATGTAGATAGTTTCATGGCATGGGTGAAGCATACCGATGAACCGTTCATCATGCATTGTTGAGGCAAGTAAGCCCGATGATTTCACACGTCGTTGGAGGTAAGTATGCAAGGCCATGTGTTGGCATGAAGATGGGTAAGATGGCAGTGTTGTAGCATGCCAGTCTTAGGCCATGCAAGTTATCTTCAGTACCAACCCATATCGGTTGGGTTCAAATCCATTACCTTTCCCTGTACTACCACATGTTTCCCGAAAGGGATATGGTTTAGTAAGACGCAAACCGCTTTCTGGGTACACACCAAAAAGGAGAGGCCGGGATGATGGTTCCATGGCCCTGGATTAAAGCCAGGCATCCGGTCAGGGGGCATGGGTGTTTCCGGTTGGGACCGAGAGGGGGGCACCCCTTAGAGCGCGCATATATAAATTTGATCCCATGCTATTCGAGATTGTGATCTCCCTGTCTCAATAGTTTTTCTTGGACGATGTTGAGGGTGATTCCTGGCATCGAAGAGTTGGATGGGTGTGTACTAGTTAGCTATGTTTCCTTCTGAAATACCGTAACGGAACTAGTCCTGGTGACTACGGAAATCCGTCGATTGTGGGCAATTTTTGTACAAACTCTGCAGAGCTCTATATCCTTAAATCATCTTATCTATATCCAAGTTCCTTGCTAACAGTCATGTGCCAGTTTGGTGACAGATTACCCGGTGGGACACATGGGCACTAAGACCGGTTAAATGTTTATCCTTGTGGATGGACTAACCCGTTTAATTCCATGAGTTGAATATATTTATGATGAATATATTATTTCCTTATCAGTCAAAAGCCCTTTATGTGGTGTCGCTCAGACGCCCGACTGTGGCATTTCTTTTTAAAGCCCTTTATGTGGTGTCGCTCAGACGCCCGACTGTGGCATTTCTTTCAAAGCCCTTTATGTGGTGTCGCTCAGACGCCCGACTGTGGAATTTCTTTAAAGCCCTTTATGTGGTGTCGCTCAGACGCCCGACTGTGGCATTTCTTTTTAAAGCCCTTTATGTGGTGTCGCTCAGACGCCCGACTGTGGCATTATTATTCCGCATTTTTCCGCTCGAGGAGTCTTTCAGACACTCGTTTGGCACCAGCATTATTATTCCGCATTTTTCCGCTCGAGGAGTCTTTCAGACACTCGTTTGGCACCAGTATTACTATCCTGCATTTTCCGCTCGAGGAGTCTTTCAGACACTCGTTTGGCACCAGCATTATTATTCCGCATTTTTCCGCTCGAGGAGTCTTTCAGACACTCGTTTGGCACCAGTATTACTATCCTGCATTTTCCGCTCGAGGAGTCTTTCAGACACTCGTTTGGCACCAGCATTATTATTCCGCATTTTTCCGCTCGAGGAGTCTTTCAGACACTCGTTTGGCACCAGCATTATTATTCCGCATTTTTCCGCTCGAGGAGTCTTTCAGACACTCGTTTGGCACCAGTATTACTATCCTGCATTTTCCGCTCGAGGAGTCTTTCAGACACTCGTTTGGCACCAGCATTATTATTCCGCATTTTTCCGCTCGAGGAGTCTTTCAGACACTCGCTTGGCACCCAGTATTATTACCTCTATGTCTGATCGTACTGGTTAACTTATTCATGTATCTCATGTTAGCATTTGTTATATCTTACATCCGAACTGTCTTGCGAGTACTTTCAAAGTACTCACTGGCTTGTTGATTTGGCCAGATGCTGACGAAGGTGATCTCATGGATGAAGAGTTCGATAGCGAATCCGACGCCTAGAGGAGTCCCAGTCAGTCTCGTGCAACCCTGGAGTTGGTCACTGTATTATATCCGCTTCCGCTACCCTAATAAATTCATCGAGCCTCACCTCGACGCTCGATGGGATGTTAGTTTGAGAATCCCATATCCACTCCCCACTGTGTTACTCCACCTCTACCATATTTGCGAGTCAGTAGTATGCCACCACTCCCTTGTGTCATTAATCGCCTTTATGTATAATTATTGGCACGCTTGTAATAAAATTGTTGAGCATCGTCAGCTCAACCCTATAACATATCTATGCTACTGGATTATTGTATCAAAAGTTTGTCTGCCAGTGAGGAGGCTTTATCTCAAACTGGAATCTAAAGATTGGTTTCTCAATAAATATTTTTATTGGAAAACCGGTCGTGACAAGCTTGGTACCAGAGCCAGGCTGACTGTAGGAAGCCACTAGGTGCGATCGCTAATCGGTTATTGGCATGATAGAGCTTATTCATGTTTTTGCAATAGTAGTCATTTTTCTGACAGTCAGCATATATTTATGATCTGACCATTCAGGATTTTTTCCTACTTTTGTAGATGGCCGACCGCAGCTGCGAGTCTCAGACCTTCGCCAACATGCCCGATGGGTTCGTCAAGCTTCTCTCCTTCGTCGTTCAGGTCGTGATGGGGCCGTCTGTGCGCCCAGTCGTCACTCTTTGTCAGCACAGAGTCAATGACAGTCTGACTATGCACCAGGCCGCGGTGCAGTTCAAGGGAGGGCGTGGTGAGCTACGCCGCTTCCGGTTCTTGGGGAGAGCCATGCCTACGGAGAAGCATGCCATCCAGATGGCAGCCCGCGAGGCGATAGCTCGTCTCAGGGATGCCCTTCCCGCGATGAAGGCTCGTCGCTACCGCTATCTTCCATGCCATGTGCCCTACACCTGTCACAACGCATTCTCCTGCCCCAGAGGAGAACGAGACGAGACTTTTGAGATGCTTATTGAGTATCTCCGGGCCTTGGAGGCAGCCTTCGACAACTTGGTGGATGACTTTGTGGCCGCCCGCATGGACTCAGTCCACGGTTGTGCCGCCAACAGGAGGGAGCTCCTGCCCACCGCACCGCCACTGACTTTTGTCTCGTCCTCTGCATCCCATGCTCCTGCTCGTCGCCTGCCTACCACCGAGGAGTTCAACCAGGTCATTGCGCCCACTCCAGCGCGCACTGCACCGCCACTCGCACCGACTCCAATCCGTGTCATTCCGCCCCTGGCACCCGCTCCATCTACTCGGCGCAGCACTACTCGCTTGGAGCCTATTAGCGAGGAAGAAGTCGAGTCCCCGGCTTCGCTACGCCTCACCCTTGGCAGGGCCAAGGACGTCATCAACATCTCCGACTGAGTACGCTTAGCCGCCATGCGTTGCATCGCCATGTAAGATGTTGTGAGAAGTAGCTTGTTTGCGCATCATGTAGGATCTGGAGAAGTGCACTAGCCTAAACAACATGTCAGGATTATGTACGCATATCCTGAGTGATGTATTGTATAATTATCGCCGCGTGTAAGATACGTAATGACGCAGTCCTTCTCTATGCGCAAACCAATTTGTTTTCCCTTGAGTAATCTTGGCTTTAAAAATTTATTTGTCAACCTTGTGCATTATGGGTTTTATCTTTGCAACCCTTCCATTTTTTCTTATGGGTTTTACAAATACATCCCCAGAGTGAAAAATGTCTCGTCCTTGGACTCGCTCCATGCCAGCCCCACCAGAGGAAAATTATGGCAATCAACCGGGCAACAATTTTGCACAAGGGCAGTCAAGTCAACACTATAATACTCAATCAGGCAACAATTTTGCACGAGGTCAGACAAGTCAACAGGACAGTGAAACGGCACTTTCCCAAATGTGTCGCCTTTATGAACAGAGTCAGCAACAACATCGGGAAATGATGAACCAAGTCATTAAAATGGGAAATCACCATGGGCAGTATCCGCAGCATTCCAAGTTATCTGAGCTACGGAAGACACGTCCCTCAACATTTTCTCATACTGACAAGCCACTTGAGGCCGAAGACTGGCTTCGCGATATTGAGAGAAAGTTAATTATTGCAAAATGCTCAGACCCAGAAAAGGTACTGTACGCACCGCATTATCTCACGGGAGCAGCCGCATCCTGGTGGGAAAATTTTCTGCACATGCATTCCAACGAAAATGACATAACCTGGGATGATTTCAAAGAAGGTTTCCGTGGCGCGCATATTCCTAAGAGTATTATGAAAATCAAGAAAAGAGAGTTCGATGACCTCAAGCAAAGGAACATGACAGTGTCAGATTACAACAGCCAATTTACTCTGTTATCTCGCTACGCCAACGAAGAGCGTATGACTGAAAGCAAGAAAATGGAGAAGTTCCTTGACGGCCTAGCGCCCGCGCTTAAATGCCAACTGGTCATACACACTTTCCCAGATTTTAAGACGCTGGTGGATAAAGCCATTACTCTAGAAAATGGAAGATGCAGTTTGGAAGATATCCACAAGTGAAAAAGGGACCAGACTAACCATGCTCGCAATCACCGAAGTAAGACCGATTTTCAGAAGGGTGGGACGCACAAATCATCATCCAACGTCTCACGCCCAACAAAGAATTTTCATGCTAGGGACAAGGAGTTCACATCTCGCCCAGGTGTTACTTGTTACGCCTGTGGAGAAGAAGGACACTATGCCAAGCAGTGTCCCAAGCCAAGAAGCTCAGCACCAAAGCCGAACAACGGCAACAATAATTCAGCGCCCAAGCGAAACAACTTCAATCCCAACAATAACCATAGGAAAGGTCATCTGAACCACGTTACCAAAGAGGAGGCACAAAATGCTCCGGATATCATACTCAGTACGTTCCCTGTCAACACAATACCTGCAATGGTTTTGTTTGATTCTGGAGCTTCTCACTCTTTTATTTCGAAAAGTTTTGCTTTGCAAAATAATTTTTCGATGCGTCCTTTGGAGAAATCCATGATCATCAAGTCCCCTGGGATTCAGTAAGTCACTCAGAATTACTGTCAGGATGTGATTATTGAGTTCAAAGGATTGAAGTTTCACGCCAATCTCATTGTGTTGGAAAATAAGGGACTGGATGTCATCCTAGGGATGGATTGGTTAACCACCAATAAAGGTTTCATTGATTGTTTCAATCGGACCGTGATTCTCACACACCACCATGGTAAGGCAATAAGAGTATCCGCCAAAGAAAGGGAAATGCCCAGACAACCAAGACTGAACAAGGTGGACATTTCCGAATTAAACAAGGTCCCAGTAGTATGTGAATTTCCACACGTATTTCCCGAAGAGCTACCAGGCATGCCACCAGACCGAGAGATAGAATTCAGCATTGAGCTAGCACCAGGGACCACCCCCATATACAAGAAACCATACAGAATGGCACCATCCGAGTTAGTTGAACTGAAGAAACAAATAAAGGAATTGCTTGACAAAGGATACATTCGAGCCAGTTCCTCACCATGGGGATCACCAATTTCGTTTGCCAAAAAGAAAGATGGAACACTACGATTGTGTGTTGACTACCGAGCACTCAACATGGTCACGATCAAGAACAAATACCCGATGCCAAGAATAAATGATTTATTCGATCAACTCGCTAAGGCCAAGGTATTCTCAAAAATTGACCTAAGGTCAGGATACCATCAATTAAAGGTACGAACAGAAGATATCCCCAAGACAGCCTTCACCTCCAGATATGGACAGTATGAGTTCACAGTAATGCCTTTTGGATTAACAAATGCCCCTGCATATTTTGTTCACCTCATGAACAAAGTATTTATGAAGTTTATGGACAAGTTCGTTGTGGTATTCATCGACGATATTTTAGTATACTCCAAAAACACCAGAAGAACACGCTGAACATCTCAGAATTGTACTAGGAGAACTCAGGAAACACCAATTGTACGCCAAGTTCAGCAAGTGTGAATTTTGGTTAAGGCAAGTAGGCTTTCTAGGCCACGTGCTAACCCAAGACGGGATCGCCGTGGACCCAGAGAAAGTCAAGGCCGTACTTGGCTGGAAGTCACCAGCCAGCGTAACGGACATACGGAGTTTCTTGGGAATGGCAGGATATTACCACAGATTTATTGAAGGATTCTCCACCATAGCCAAGCCAATGACGCAGTTGCTCAAGAAAGATAAGAAGTTTGAATGGACAGAAGCCTGTGAGAAAAGTTTCCAAGAGCTAAAACGGAAATTAACAACATCACTAGTATTGATTGTGCCAGACATACGCAAGAATTTTGAAGTATATTGTGACGCGTCCAGAAAGGGACTCGGATGCGTATTAATGCAAGAAGGCAAGGTTGTCGCATACGCTTCGAGGCAACTTCGCAAGCATGAGGAAAACTATCCCAGTCATGACTTAGAAATGGCAGCTGTTATTCATGCACTCAAGGAATGGAGGCATTTCCTACTTGGAAATCGATGTGAAATATATACGAACCATAAAAGTCTCAAATATATTTTCACACAACCAGAGCTGAATTTAAGGCAACGACGCTGGTTGGAGCTAGTAAAGGATTATGATGTCGGAATCCACTATCATCCTGGAAAAGCAAATGTAGTAGCCGATGCTCTTAGTCGGAACCCCAGCGCCGACAACAACAGTCTGCCCAACTTAAGACCCGAATTCCAACGGGAATTTGCCAGACCTAACTTGTTGATGGTAGCAGAAGGCACCATAACAAACTTGGAGATACAACCCAACCTTGTGAAAAGAATCAAAGAAGCCCAGCCGGGTCACCCCAGCATTGAAGGCATCAAAAGAAAGGTGGGTATGGGCAAGGCCTCGGAATTCATCATAGACGAAGAAGGGACACTATGGTACGGAAACAGACTCTGCGTGCCAGACATAGAAGACCTCAAACGGCAAATTCTAGCTGAAGCCCACACCGCTCCATATTCGATCCACCCTGGAGGAACCAAGATGTATAAGGATATCCAGGAAGGATTTTGGTGGCACGGTATGAAGAGGGACATAGCCACCTTCATTGCATGCTGCGACTCTTGTCAACGTATAAAGGCTGAACATCAGAGACCAGTCGGACTACTACAACCAAATAAAATACCTGAGTGGAAATGGGATGAAATAGGGATGGATTTCATTGTCGGACTACCTCGATCACGACACGGGAATGATGCCATATGGGTTATCACCGACAGGTTGACTAAGGTGGCACATTTCATTCTAGTAAAGACGACCCACACCACTCAGAAGCTTGCCAAGATATATCTCTCTCGCATAGTTTGTCTGCACGGTGTCCCGAAGACTATAATATCTGACAGAGGAACACAGTTCGTCTCGAGATTCTGGGAGCAGTTACAACAGGCTCTAGGAACTCAACTAGCCTTCAGTACGGCATACCACCCCCAGACAGATGGACAAACAGAACGGGTAAACCAGATTTTAGAGGACATGCTGAGAGCATGTGTCCTCACCTATGGAACCAGTTGGGAAGATAGCCTGCCATACGCCGAGTTCGCGTACAACAACAGTCATCAGGCCAGCCTGCAAATGGCACCATTTGAGGCCTTGTATGGACGAAGATGTCGTACCCCGTTAAATTGGTCAGAGACCGGAGACAGCCGTATCTTCGGCCCAGACATGCTCAAGGAAGCCGAGGAAAAGGTCCAGCTAATCAGAGATCGACTCAAGACCGCCCAAAGCCGACAAAAAAATTATTACGATCAGAAACATCGTGGGGTCAGCTTCGAACCCGGAGAATTCGTGTATCTACGAGTATCCCCTATGAGAGGACTACAACGATTCAAGATCAAAGGGAAACTAGCACCAAGGTTCATCGGGCCATTCGGTATATTGGCACGGAGAGGCACTGTAGCCTACCAGCTAGACCTACCTAAGGAACTATGAGATATCCACAACGTATTCCATGCTTCACAATTAAGGAAATACGTGAGCAACCCAGAGAAACAAGTATCCCATGAGAACATAGACGTGCAGCCAGACCTCACTTATCGGGAACACCCAGTAAAAATATTAGAGGAGTCTGAAAGGAGGACCCGGCAGAAAACCGTCAAATTTTTCAAAGTTCAGTGGAGTAATCACACCGAAAGTGAAGCAACATGGGAAAGAGAGGACTTTCTTCGAACAGAGCATCCACACTTATTTAAGGATCAACTGAAATCTCGGGGATGAGATTTTTCCTAAGGGGGTAGGTGTTGTGACACCCAAGTTTTATTTAGACTTTTCGAAAGGTTTTATTTGACTTGAGGGGAGTGATTTAAAATTTTTTTCTTCAAGAGGACTCTCCCTCTCATATAATTTCCTTATGGCAAAAGTTTTATTTGGATTCACCCAAGGTCTGCCTTTGGTCTTGGGAGTCCTTGCTCTTCATTTGGGCTTAAGAAAAAATGTTTTTTTTTCATTTGAGAAAATAGCCTTTGAAAATCTTTTTGAGAATGCACTATGGCTTTTGGAAAAGTCCTTTGCCACTTGCAACTATCCCTCTTGCCATGGCATTGGTGCAAATACTCTCTCCTAACCTTTCCCCCACCTTTGGATCAAGATTTGCATCAAACCCAGCAAGTTGAACCTCCCATGTGATCATTTCCATTCAAATTCTATTCAAATAAATTTCTGTCTTCTCTTATAGCACTTGGAGTTTTGCAAAGGAACTCCTTTTTCTGTTTTGATTTTTGCCACCAAAACTTTTTCCCCTCCTAGTCCTTTGAACCATCAACCTAGAACTATGAAGATCCACTGGTCTCTAGTTCAAAATTTTCAAATTACATCTGCTGCAAGTTTGGACCAGATTTGTCAAATTTGGTGAAATTCATATCTACACTTCTCCAAAAATTCCACCAAAAATCAGGCAGCCTACTGGAGCAATGAGAAGTCACTCCACCAAAAATCAGCCCAAGGAAAAATCCCTACATGCCTGGATCATTCCGTCGAACACCTTGCATGCACTGTTCAAACACTTTCAGAAAATTCAGTTTCAGTGTCGATTTCTTCAGTTCAGTTCAGTCACGCGCCCACAGTGCTTTGGCGCGTTTCTCACCGCCTGGCTCGCTTGTCCGGAGCCCCGCACGCACGCTTGGCTTCTTCCTGGCGTCGGTGGCGCCCTGGCCCGACCACGCCGACGTGTCTCGCTTCGGCTGAACCGCCATGGCAGCCAACAGGGAGCAGAACGGCGGCTCAACGCCGTTCCGCGCCGCCCAACCCCGCTGATGGCTCCGCGTGGCCATCTCCACGCCAGTGCACGCATGCAGCACAGCCGTCGTGGCGCGGCACGCACAGAGCATGCTCTCTGCCGCCGATGGACCCGCGCCGTCCCGTTCCGTCGAACTTCACCTCAGCAAGCATAACCCGACGCCGTTGGCTCCTAAACAGGCCCAGTGAACCTCCACGACGGCGCTCAACCCCTTAACTCCCCCGACCGAGCACTGCACCGCCGTAATCCTCGTTGGAGAACGCCGTTCTCGGCCACCGCCTCGGATCGCCTATAAAAGGAGACCCCGAGCCCCCCCCTCGAGCACGCACCACCCCTACACTCCACCAACGCCCTGCCAGGTCATTGGGAGGACCTCGAGGAGGTCTCCTCCCCCGACTCCGGCCACCCCGCTCCGCCTCGGCCTCCAGCTCGATTCACTTCGGTGAGGCCGTCTCCGTGGCCCATACTTCGTCCAGCTCCCTCTCTAGCTACCAGATCCTTGACTCCCTCCTCAATTTGATCAGTGCAGCTCTCTCCGGCGACCTCCATCCACGCCCGAACCGCCGCCCGCCAGAGCAGGGGCCACCGCCGACGTGGTGCTTCTCGGCGACCACCACCACCACCAACCGATGCGGAATGGCACCCTGAGCACGGAGGTAACCTCCGATCTCTCCGCCTCGCCGTGGATCGCCGCCGGCGATCGCCGCGGCTCTCTGGAGCCAAAGGCGCCGTTCGTTTTCAAACCTGACGGGTGGGACCGCCCAGTCAGATTTCTCTCTTTTTCCGAATCGTTTTCTGAAGGCATAATCAGGCAGAATACGTCTTCTCCTCTGAGCCGGCGTATTCGAGTCTGAAACGTGTTCTGCTTTTATAAATAAGACCCTGGGAAGTTTCTGTTTCATTACAGATGGGTCCCTGGGCAAAAACCTTTATAACTTTTTATCAGAAGCATATTTTTGATTGATTCTTTTTCTGTTCTCTTCAAAATTTTGTCTAGTTTTTTATCAGATTTATTTGAAAAATATTTGCAATACTTTTTCTGCACCTCTCGGTATTCACGTTAGCGCGTATGTTTTCTCTGTACCGTAGATACCAACGGAGGTGACGGGGCCGCGAACTTCACCGAGCTAGGCTCCGACTACTCCGAACTAGGCAAGCATGTTCGAACTTTTGATATGATGAGTGTTTTGGCATGTTTGCATGTAGATACTTTCATGGCATGTGTGAAGCACACCGATGAACCGTTCATCATGCATTGTTGAGGCAAGTAAGCCCGATGATTTCACACGTCGTTGGACGTAAGTATGCAAGGCCATGTGTTGGCATGAAGATGGGTAAGATGGCAGTCTTAGGCCATGCAAGTTATCTTCAGTACCAACCCATATCGGTTGGGTTCAAATCCATTTCCTTTCCCTGTACTACCACATGTTTCCCGAAAGGGATATGGTTTAGTAAGACGCAAACCGCTTTCTGGGTACACACCAAAAAGGAGAGGCCGGGATGATGGTTCCATGGCCCTTGATTAAAGCCAGGCATCCGGTCAGGGGGCATGGGTGTTTCCGGTTGGGACCGAGAGGGGGGCACCCCTTAGAGCGCGCGTATATAAATTTGATCCCATGCTATTCGAGATTGTGATCTCCCCGTCTCAATAGTTTTTCTTGGACGATGTTGAGGGTGATTCCTGGCATCGAAGAGTTGGATGGGTGTGTACTGGTTAGCTGTGTTTCCTTCTGAAATACCGTAACAGAACTAGTCCTGGTGACTACGGAAATCCGTCGACTGTGGGAAATTTTTGTAAAAACTCTGCAGAGCTCTATATCCTTAAATCATCTTATCTATATCCAAGTTCCCTGCTAACAGTCATGTGCCAGTTTGGTGACAGATTACCCGGTGGGACACATGGGCACTAAGACCGCTTAAATGTTTATCCTTGTGGATGGACTAACCCGTTTAATTCCATGAGTTGAATATATTTATGATGAATATATTATTTCCTTATCAGTCAAAAGCCCTTTATGTGGTGTCGCTCAGACGCCCGACTGTGGCATTTCTTTTTAAAGCCCTTTATGTGGTGTCGCTCAGACGCCCGACTGTGGCATTTCATTCAAAGCCCTTTATGTGGTGTCGCTCAGACGCCCGACTGTGGCATTTCTTTTAAAGCCCTTTATGTGGTGTCGCTCAGACGCCCGATTGTGGCATTTCTTTTTAAAGCCCTTTATGTGGTGTCGCTCAGACGCCCGACTGTGGCATCATTATTCCGCATTTTTCCGCTCGAGGAGTCTTTCAGACACTCGTTTGGCACCAGCATTATTATTCCGCATTTTTCCGCTCGAGTAGTCTTTCAGACACTCGTTTGGCACCAGCATTATTATTCCGCATTTTTCCGCTCGAGGAGTCTTTCAGACACTCGTTTGGCACCAGTATTACTATCCTGCATTTTCCGCTCGAGGAGTCTTTCAGACACTCGTTTGGCACCAGCATTATTATTCCGCATTTTTCCGCTCGAGGAGTCTTTCAGACACTCGTTTGGCACCAGTATTACTATCCTGCATTTTCCGCTCGAGGAGTCTTTCAGACACTCGTTTGGCACCAGCATTATTATTCCGCATTTTTCCGCTCGAGGAGTCTTTCAGACACTCGCTTGGCACCCAGTATTATTACCTCTATGTCTGATCGTACTGGTTAACTTATTCATGTATGTCATGTTAGCATTTGTTATATCTTACATCCGAACTGTCTTGCGAGTACTTTCAAAGTACTCACTGGCTTGTTGATTTGGCCAGATGCTGACGAAGGTGATCTCATGGATGAAGAGTTCGATAGCGAATCCGACGCCTAGAGGAGTCCCAGTCAGTCTCGTGCAACCCTGGAGTTGGTCACTGTATTATATCCGCTTCCGCTACCCTAATAAATTCATCGAGCCTCACCTCGACGCTCGATGGGATGTTAGTTTGAGAATCCCATATCCACTCCCCACTGTGTTACTCCACCTCTACCATATTTGCGAGTCAGTAGTATGCCACCACTCCCTTGTGTCATTAATCGCCTTTATGTATAATTATTGGCACGCTTGTAATAAAATTGTTGAGCATCGTCAGCTCAACCCTGTAACATATCTATGCTACTGGCTTATTGTATCAAAAGTTTGTCTGCCAGTGAGGAGGCTTTATCTCAAACTTGAATCTGAAGATTGGTTTCTCAATAAATATTTTTATTGGAAAACCGGTCGTGACAGCTAAGCCCCCGAGTGGGAGGTTTGCTCTCCACTCGGTAGGATTTTAAACACTTAGGCAAGTATAGGACTGCAGCTAAGCCCCCGAGTGGGAGGTTTGCTCTCCACTCGGTAGGATTTTCTGAAACTTAGGCGAGTACTGGACTGCAGCTAAGCCCCCGAGTTGGAGGTTTGCTCTCCACTTGGTAGGATTTTAAACACTTAGGCGAGTACAGGACTGCAGCTAAGCCCCCGAGTGGGAGGTTTGCTCTCCACTCGGTAGGATTTTAAACACTTTGTGGAGTATAGGACTGCAGATAAGCCCCCGAGTGGGAGGTTTGCTCTCCACTCGGTAGGATTTTCTTAAACTTAGGCGAGTATGGACTGCAGCTAAGCCCCCGAGTGGGAGGTTTGCTCTCCACTCGGTAGAATTTTAAACACTTAGGCGAGTACAGGACTATAGCTAAGCCCCCGGGTGGGAGGTTTGCGCTCCACTCGGTAGGATTTTAAACACTTAGGCGAGTACTGGACTGCAGCTAAGCCCCCGAGTGGGAGGTTTGCTCTCCACTCGGTAGGATTTTCTGAAACTTAGGCGAGTACAGGACTGCAGCTAAGCCCGCGAGTGGGAGGTTTGCTCTCCACTCGGTAGGATTTTCTGAAACTTAGGCGAGTACTGGACTGCAGCTAAGCCCCCGAGTGGGAGGTTTGCTCTCCACTCGGTAGGATTTTAAACACTTAGGCGAGTATAGGACTGCAGCTAAGCCTCCGAGTGGGAGGTTTGCTCTCCACTCGGTAGGATTTTCTGAAACTTAGGCGAATACTGGACTGCAGCTAAGCCCCCGAGTGGGAGGTTTGCTCTCCACTCGGTAGGATTTTAAACACTTAGGCGAGTACAGGACTGCAGCGAAGCCCCCGAGTGGGAGGTTTGCTCTCCACTCGGTAGGATTTTAAATACTTTGTGGAGTATAGGACTGCAGCTAAGCCCTCGAGTGGGAGGTTTGCTCTCCACTCGGTAGGATTTTCTGAAACTTAGGCGAGTATGGACTGCAGCAAAGCCCCCGAGTGGGAGGTTTGCTCTCCACTCGGTAGGATTTTAAACACTTAGGCGAGTACAGGACTGCAGCTAAGCCCCCGAGTGGGAGGTTTGCTCTCCACTCGGTAGGATTTTAAACACTTAGGCGAGTACTGGACTGCAGCTAAGCCCCCGAGTGGGAGGTTTGCTCTCCACTCGGTAGGATTTTCTGAAACTTAGGGGAGTACTGGACTGCAGCAAAGCCCCCGAGTGGGAGGATTGCTCTCCACTCGATAGGATATTCTGAAACTTAGGCGAGTACTGGACTGCAGCTAAGCCCCCGAGTGGGAGGTTTGCTCTCCACTCGGTAGGATTTTCTGAAACTTAGGCGAGTACACGACTGCAGCTAAGCCCCCGAGTGGGAGGTTTGCTCTCCACTGGGTAGGATTTTCTGAAACTTAGGCGAGTACTAGACTGCAGCTAATCCCCTGAGTGGGAGGTTTGCTCTCCACTCGGTACGATTTTCTGAAACTTAGGCGAGTACTGGACTGCAGCTAAGCCCCCGAGTGGGAGGTTTGCTCTCCAATCGGTAGGATTTTCTGAAACTTAGGCGAGTACTGGACTGCAACTAAGCCCTCGAGTGGGAGTTTTGCTCTCCACTCGGTAGGATTTTAAACACTTAGGCGAGTACAGGACTGCAGCTAAGCCCCCGAGTGGGAGGTTTTCTCTCCACTCGGTAGGATTTTAAACACTTTGTGGAGTATAGGACTGCAGCTAAGCCCCCGAGTGGGAGGTTTGCTCTCCACTCGGTAGGATTTTCTGAAACTTAGGCGAGTATGGACTGCAGCTAAGCACCCGAGTGGGAGGTTTGCTCTCCACTCGGTTGGATTTTAAACACTTAGGCGAGTAGAGGACTGCAGCTAAGCCCCCGAGTGGGAGGTTTGCTCTCCACTCGGTAGGATTTTAAACACTTAGGCGAGTACTGGACTGCAGATAAGCCCCCGAGTGGGAGGTTTGCTCTCCACTCGGTAGGATTTTCTGAAACTTAGGCGAGTACTGGATTGCAGCTAAGCCCCTGAGTGGGAGGATTGCTCTCCACTCGATAGGATTTTCTGAAACTTAGGCGAGTACTGGACTACAGCTAAGCCCCCGAGTGGGAGGGTTGCTCTCCACTCGGTAGGATTTTAAACACTTAGGCGAGTACTGGACTGCAGATAAGCCCCCGAGTGGGAGGTTTACTCTCCACTCGGTAGGATTTTCTGAAACTTAGGCGAGTACTGGACTGCAGCTAAGCCCCCGAGTGGGAGGATTGCTCTCCACTCGGTAGGATTTTCCAAAACTTAGGCGAGTACTGGACTGCAGCTAAGCCCCCGAGTGGGAGGTTTGCTCTCCACTCGGTAGGATTTTAAACACTTAGGCGAGTACATGACTGCAGCTAAGCCCCCGAGTGGGAGGTTTTCTCTCCACTCAGTAGGATTTTAAACAATTTGTGGAGTATAGGACTGCAGCTGAGCCCCCGAGTGGGAGGTTTGCTCTCCACTCGGCAGGATTTTCTGAAACTTACGCGAGTACTGGACTGCAGCTAAGCCCCCAAGTGGGACGTTTGCTCTCCACTCGGTAGGATTTTAAACACCTAGGCGAGTATAGGACTGCAGCTAAGCCCCCGAGTGGGAGGTTTGCTCTCCACTCGGTAGGATTTTCTGAAACTTAGCTTAATAATGGACTGCAGCTAAGCCCCCGAGTGGGAGGTTTGCTCTCCACTCGGTAGGATTTTAAACACTTAGGCGAGTACAGGACTGCAGCTAAGCCCCCGAGTGGGAGGTTTGCTCTCCACTCGGTAGGATTATAAACACTTTGTGGAGTATAGGACTGCAGCTAAGCCCCCGAGTGGGAGGTTTGCTCTCCACTCGGTAGGATTTTCTGAAACTTAGGCGAGTATGGACTGCAGCTAAGCCCCCGAGTGGGAGGTTTGCTCTCCACTCGGTAGGATTTTAAACACTTAGGCGAGTACAGGACTGCAGCTAAGCCCCCGAGTGGGAGGTTTGCTCTCCACTCGGTAGGATTTTCTGAAACTTAGGCGAGTACTGTACTGCAGCTAAGCCCCCGAGTGGGAGGATTGCTCTCCACTCGATAGGATTTTCTGAAACTTAGGCGAGTACTGGACTGCAGCTAAGCCCCCGAGTGGGAGGTTTGCTCTCCACTCGGTAGGATTTTCTGAAACTTAGGCGAGTACAGGACTACAGCTAAGCCCCCGAGTGGGAGGTTTGCTCTCCACTAGGTAGGATTTTCTGAAACTTAGGCGAGTACTAGACTGCAGCTAAGCCCCCGAGTGGGAGGTTTGCTCTCCACTCGGTACGATTTTCTGAAACTTAGGCGAGTACTGGACTGCAGCTAAGCCCCCGAGTGGGAGGTTTGCTCTCCACTCGGTAGGATTTTCTGAAACTTAGGCGAGTACTGGACTGCAACTAAGCCCTCGAGTGGGAGGTTTGCTCTCCACTCGGTAGGATTTTAAACACTTAGTCCAGTACAGGACTGCAGCTAAGCCCCCGAGTGGGAGGTTTGCTCTCCACTCGGTAGAATTTTAAACACTTTGTGGAGTATAGGACTGCAGCTAAGCCGCCGAGTGGGAGGTTTGCTCTCCACTCGGTAGGATTTTCTGAAACTTAGGCGAGTATGGACTGCAGCTAAGCCCCCGAGTGGGAGGTTTGCTCTCCACTCGGTAGGATTTTAAACACTTAGGCGAGTACATGACTGCAGCTAAGCCCCCGAGTGGGAGGTTTGCTCTCCACACGGTAGGATTTTCTGAAACTTAGGCGAGTACTGGACTGCACCTAAGCCCTCGAGTGGGAGTTTTGCTCTCCACTCGGTAGGATTTTAAACACTTAGGCGAGTACATGACTGCAGCTAAGCCCCCGAGTGGGAGGTTTGCTCTCCACTCGGTAGGATTTTAAACACTTTGTGGAGTATAGGACTGCAGCTAAGCCCCCGAGTGGGAGGTTTGCTCTCCACTCGGTAGGATTTTCTGAAACTTAGGCGAGTATGGACTGCAGTTAAGCCCCCGAGTGGGAGGTTTGCTCTCCACTCGGTAGGATTTTAAACACTTAGACGAGTAGAGGACTGCAGCTAAGCCCCCGAGTGGGAGGTTTGCTCTCCACTCGGTAGGATTTTAAACACTTAGGCGAGTACTGGACTGCAGATAAGCCCCCGAGTGGGAGGTTTGCTCTCCACTCGGTAGGATTTTCTGAAACTTAGGCGAGTACTGGACTGCAGCTAAGCCCCCGAGTGGGAGGATTGCTCTCCACTCGATAGGATTTTCTGAAACTTAGGCGAGTACTGGACTGCAGCTAAGCCCTCGAGTGGGAGGTTTGCTCTCCACTCGGTAGGATTTTCTGAAACTTAGGCGAGTATGGACTGCAGCTAAGCCCCCGAGTGGGAGGTTTGCTCTCCACTCGGTAGGATTTTAAACACTTAGGCGAGTACAGGACTGCAGCTAAGCCCCCGAGTGGGAGGTTTGCTCTCCACTCAGTAGGATTTTAAACACTTTGTGGAGTATAGGACTGCAGCTGAGCCCCCGAGTGGGAGGTTTGCTCTCCACTCGGCAGGATTTTCTGAAACTTACGCGACTACTGGACTGCAGCTAAGCCCCCGAGTGGGAGGTTTGCTCTCCACTCGGTAGGATTTTAAACACTTAGGCGAGTATAGGACTGCAGCTAAGCCCCTGAGTGGGAGGTTTGCTCTCCACTCGGTAGGATTTTCTGAAACTTAGGTGAGTATGGACTGCAGCTAAGCCCCCGAGTGGGAGGTTTGCTCTCCACTCGGTAGGATTTTAAACACTTAGGCGAGTACATGACTGCAGCTAAGCCCCCGAGTGGGAGGTTTGCTCTCCACACGGTAGGATTTTCTGAAACTTAGGCGAGTACTGGACTGCACCTAAGCCCTCGAATGGGAGTTTTGCTCTCCACTCGGTAGGATTTTAAACACTTAGGCGAGTACAGGACTGCAGCTAAGCCCCCGAGTGGGAGGTTTGCTCTCCACTCGGTAGGATTTTAAACACTTTGTGGAGTATAGGACTGCAGCTAAGCCCCCGAGTGGGAGGTTCGCTCTCCACTCGGTAGGATTTTCTGAAACTTAGGCGAGTATGGACTGCAGTTAAGCCCCCGAGTGGGAGGTTTGCTCTCCACTCGGTAAGATTTTAAACACTTAGGCGAGTAGAGGACTGCAGCTAAGACCCCGAGTGGGAGGTTTGCTCTCCACTCGATAGGATTTTAAACACTTAGGCGAGTACTGGACTGCAGATAAGCCCCCGAGTGGGAGGTTTGCTCTCCACTCGGTAGGATTTTCTGAAACTTAGGTGAGTACTCGACTGCAGCTAAGCCCCCGAGTGGGAGGATTGCTCTCCACTCGGTAGGATTTTCTGAAACTTAGGCGAATACTGGACTGCAGCTAAGCCCCCGAGTGGGAGGTTTGCTCTCCACTCGGTAGGATTTTAAACACTTAGGCGAGTACAGGACTGCAGCTAAGCCCCCGAATGGGAGGTTTGCTCTCCACTCGGTAGGATTTTAAATACTTTGTGGAGTATAGGACTGCAGCTAAGCCCTCGAGTGGGAGGTTTGCTCTCCACTCGGTAGGATTTTCTGAAACTTAGGCGAGTATGGACTGCAGCTAAGCCCCCGAGTGGGAGGTTTGCTCTCCACTCGGTAGGATTTTAAACACTTAGGCGAGTACAGGACTGCAGCTAAGCCCCCGAGTGGGAGGTTTGCTCTCCACTCGGTAGGATTTTAAACATTTAGGCGAGTACTGGAACTGCAGCTAAGCCCCCGAGTGGGAGGTTTGCTCTCCACTCGGTAGGATTTTCTGAAACTTAGGTGAGTACTGGACTGCAGCCAAGCCCCCGAGTGGGAGGATTGCTCTCCACTCGATAGGATATTCTGAAACTTAGGCGAGTACTGGACTGCAGCTAAGCCCCCGAGTGGGAGGTTTGCTCTCCACTCGGTAGGATTTTCTGAAACTTAGGCGAGTACAGGACTGCAGCTAAGCCCCCGAGAGGGAGGTTTGCTCTCCACTGGGTAGGATTTTCTGAAACTTAGGCGAGTACTAGACTGCAGCTAATCCCCTGAGTGGGAGGTTTGCTCTCCACTCGGTACGATTTTCTGAAACTTAGGCGAGTACTGGACTGCAGCTAAGCCCCCGAGTGGGAGGTTTGCTCTCCACTCGGTAGGATTTTCTGAAACTTAGGCGAGTACTGGACTGCAACTAAGCCTTCGAGTGGGAGTTTTGCTCTCCACTCGGTAGGATTTTAAACACTTAGGCGAGTACAGGACTGCAGCTAAGCCCCCGAGTGGGAGGTTTTCTCTCCACTCGGTAGGATTTTAAACACTTTGTGGAGTATAGGACTGTAGCTAAGCCCCCGAGTGGGAGGTTTGCTCTCCACTCGGTAGGATTTTCTGAAACTTAGGCGAGTATGGACTGCAGCTAAGCCCCCGAGTGGGAGGTTTGCTCTCCACTCGGTAGGATTTTAAACATTTAGGCGAGTAGAGGACTGCAGCTAAGCCCCTGAGTGGGAGGTTTGCTCTCCACTCGGTAGGATTTTAAACAATTAGGCGAGTACTGGACTGCAGATAAGCCCCCGAGTGGGAGGTTTGCTCTCCACTCGGTAGGATTTTCTGAAACTTAGGCGAGTACTGGACTGCAGCTAAGCCCCCGAGTGGGAGGATTGCTCTCCACTCGATAGGATTTTCTGAAACTTAGGCGAGTACTGGACTACAGCTAAGCCCCCGAGTGGGAGGGTTGCTCTCCACTCGGTAGGATTTTAAACACTTAGGCGAGTACTAGACTGCAGATAAGCCCCCGAGTGGGAGGTTTACTCTCCACTCGGTAGGATTTTCTGAAACTTAGGCGAGTACTGGACTGCAGCTAAGCCCCCGAGTGGGAGGATTGCTCTCCACTCGGTAGGATTTTCCGAAACTTAGGCGAGTACTGGACTGCAGCTAAGCCCCCGAGTGGGAGGTTTGCTCTCCACTCGGTAGGATTTTAAACACTTAGGCGAGTACAGGACTGCAGCTAAGCCCCCGAGTGGGAGGTTTGCTCTCCACTCAGTAGGATTTTAAACAATTTGTGGAGTATAGGACTGCAGCTGAGCCCCCGAGTGGGAGGTTTGCTCTCCACTCGGCAGGATTTTCTGAAACTTACGCGAGTACTGGACTGCAGCTAAGCCCCCTAGTGGGACGTTTGCTCTCCACTCGGTAGGATTTTAAACACTTAGGCGAGTATAGGACTGCAGCTAAGCCCCCGAGTGGGAGGTTTGCTCTCCACTCGGTAGGATTTTCTGAAACTTAGCTTAATAATGGACTGCAGCTAAGCCCCCGAGTGGGAGGTTTGCTCTCCACTCGGTAGGATTTTAAACACTTAGGCGAGTACAGGACTGCAGCTAAGCCCCCGAGTGGGAGGTTTGCTCTCCACTCGGTAGGATTATAAACACTTTGTGGAGTATAGGACTGCAGCTAAGCCCCCGAGTGGGAGGTTTGCTCTCCACTCGGTAGGATTTTCTGAAATTTAGGCGAGTATGGACTGCAGCTAAGCCCCCGAGTGGGAGGTTTGCTCTCCACTCGGTAGGATTTTAAACACTTAGGCGAGTACAGGACTGTAGCTAAGCCCCCGAGTGGGAGGTTTGCTCTCCACTCGTTAGGATTTTCTGAAACTTAGGCGAGTACTGTACTGCAGCTAAGCCCCAGAGTGGGAGGATTGCTCTCCACTCGATAGGATTTTCTGAAACTTAGGCGAGTACTGGACTGCAGCTAAGCCCCCAAGTGGGAGGTTTGCTCTCCACTCGGTAGGATTTTCTGAAACTTAGGCGAGTACAGGACTACAGCTAAGCCCCCGAGTGGGAGGTTTGCTCTCCACTGGGTAGGATTTTCTGAAACTTAGGCGAGTACTAGACTGCAGCTAAGCCCCCGAGTGGGACGTTTGCTCTCCACTCGGTACGATTTTCTGAAACTTAGGCGAGTACTGGACTGCAGCTAAGCCCCCGAGTGGGAGGTTTGCTCTCCACTCGGTAGGATTTTCTGAAACTTAGGCGAGTACTGGACTGCAACTAAGCCCTCGAGTGGGAGGTTTGCTCTCCACTCGGTAGGATTTTAAACACTTAGTCCAGTACAGGACTGCAACTAAGCCCCCGAGTGGGAGGTTTGCTCTCCACTCGGTAGAATTTTAAACACTTTGTGGAGTATAGGACTGCAGCTAAGCCCCCGAGTGGGAGGTTTGCTCTCCACTCGGTAGGATTTTCTGAAACTTAGGCGAGTATGGACTGCAGCTAAGCCCCCGAGTGGGAGGTTTGCTCTCCACTCGGTAGGATTTTAAACACTTAGGCGAGTACATGACTGCAGCTAAGCCCCCGAGTGGGAGGTTTGCTCTCCACATGGTAGGATTTTCTGAAACATAGGCGAGTACTGGACTGCACCTAAGCCCTCGAGTGGGAGTTTTGCTCTCCACTCGGTAGGATTTTAAACACTTAGGCGAGTACAGGACTGCAGCTAAGCCCCCGAGTGGGAGGTTTGCTCTCCACTCGGTAGGATTTTAAACACTTTGTGGAGTATAGGACTGCAGCTAAGCCCCCGAGTGGGAGGTTTGCTCTCCACTCGGTAGGATTTTCTGAAACTTAGGCGAGTATGGACTGCAGTTAAGCCCCCGAGTGGGAGGTTTGCTCTCCACTCGGTAGGATTTTAAACACTTAGGCGAGTAGAGGACTGCAGCTAAGCCCCCGAGTGGGAGGTTTGCTCTCCACTCGGTAGGATTTTAAACACTTAGGCGAGTACTGGACTGCAGATAAGCCCCCGAGTGGGAGGTTTGCTCTCCACTCGGTAGGATTTTCTGAAGCTTAGGCGAGTACTGGACTGCAGCTAAGCCCCCGAGTGGGAGGATTGCTCTCCACTCGATAGGATTTTCTGAAACTTAGGCGAGTACTGGACTGCAGCTAAGCCCCCGAGTGGGAGGGTTGCTCTCCACTCGGTAGGATTTTAAACACTTAGGCGAGTACTGGACTGCAGATAAGCCCCCGAGTGGGAGGTTTGCTCTCCACTCGGTAAGATTTTCTGAAACTTAGGCGAGTACTGGACTGCAGCTAAGCCCCCGAGTGGGAGGATTGCTCTCCACTCGGTAGGATTTTCCGAAACTTAGGCGAGTACTGGACTGCAGCTAAGCCCCCGAGTGGGAGGTTTGCTCTCCATTCGGTAGGATTTTAAACACTTAGGCAAGTACAGGACTGCAGCTAAGCCCCCGAGTGGGAGGTTTGCTCTCCACTCAGTAGGATTTTAAACACTTTGTGGAGTATAGGACTGCAGCTGAGCCCCCGAGTGGGAGGTTTGCTCTCCACTCGGCAGGATTTTCTGAAACTTACGCGAGTACTGGACTGCAGCTAAGCCCCCGAGTGGGAGGTTTGCTCTCCACTCGGTAGGATTTTAAACACTTAGGCGAGTATAGGACTGCAGCTAAGCCCCTGAGTGGGAGGTTTGCTCTCCACTCGGTAGGATTTTCTGAAACTTAGGCGAGTATGGACTGCAGCTAAGCCCCCGAGTGGGAGGTTTGCTCTCCACTCGGTAGGATTTTAAACACTTAGGCGAGTACATGACTGCAGCTAAGCCCCCGAGTGGGAGGTTTGCTCTCCACACGGTAGGATTTTCTGAAACTTAGGCGAGTACTGGACTGCACCTAAGCCCTCGAGTGGGAGTTTTGCTCTCCACTCGGTAGGATTTTAAACACTTAGGCGAGTACAGGACTGCAGCTAAGCCCCCGAGTGGGAGGTTTGCTCTCCACTCGGTAGGATTTTAAACACTTTGTGGAGTATAGGACTGCAGCTAAGCCCCCGAGTGGGAGGTTTGCTCTCCACTCGGTAGGATTTTCTGAAACTTAGGCGAGTATGGACTGCAGTTAAGCCCCCGAGTGGGAGGTTTGCTCTCCACTCGGTAGGATTTTAAACACTTAGGCGAGTAGAGGACTGCAGCTAAGCCCCCGAGTGGGAGGTTTGCTCTCCACTCGGTAGGATTTTAAACACTTAGGCGAGTACTGGACTGCAGATAAGCCCCCGAGTGGGAGGTTTGCTCTCCACTCGGTAGGATTTTCTGAAACTTAGGCGAGTACTGGACTGCAGCTAAGCCCCCGAGTGGGAGGATTGCTCTCCACTCGATAGGATTTTCTGAAACTTAGGCGAGTACTGGACTGCAGCTAAGCCCCCGAGTGGGAGGGTTGCTCTCCACTCGGTAGGATTTTAAACACTTAGGCGAGTACTGGACTGCAGATAAGCCCCTGAGTGGGAGGTTTGCTCTACACTCGGTAGGATTTTCTGAAACTTAGGCGAGTACTGGACTGCAGCTAAGCCCCCGAGTGGGAGGATTGCTCTCCACTCGGTAGGATTTTCCGAAACTTAGGCGAGTACTGGACTGCAGCTAAGCCCCCGAGTGGGAGGTTTTCTCTCCATTCGGTAGGATTTTAAACACTTAGGCGAGTACAGGACTGCAGCTAAGCCCCCGAGTGGGAGGTTTGCTCTCCACTCAGTAGGATTTTAAACACTTTGTGGAGTATAGGACTGCAGCTGAGCCCCCGAGTGGGAGGTTTGCTCTCCACTCGGCAGGATTTTCTGAAACTTACGCGAGTACTGGACTGCAGCTAAGCCCCTGAGTGGGAGGTTTGCTCTCCACTCGGTAGGATTTTAAACACTTAGGCGAGTATAGGACTGCAGCTAAGCCCCTGAGTGGGAGGTTTGCTCTCCACTCGGTAGGATTTTCTGAAACTTAGGCGAGTATGGACTGCAGCTAAGCCCCCGAGTGGGAGGTTTGCTCTCCACTCGGTAGGATTTTAAACACTTAGGCGAGTACATGACTGCAGCTAAGCCCCCGAGTGGGAGGTTTGCTCTCCACATGGTAGGATTTTCTGAAACTTAGGCGAGTACTGGACTGCACCTAAGCCCTCGAGTGGGAGTTTTGCTCTCCACTCGGTAGGATTTTAAACACTTAGGCGAGTACAGGACTGCAGCTAAGCCCCCGAGTGGGAGGTTTGCTCTCCACTCGGTAGGATTTTAAACACTTTGTGGAGTATAGGACTGCAGCTAAGCCCCCGAGTGGGAGGTTTGCTCTCCACTCGGTAGGATTTTCTGAAACTTAGGCGAGTATGGACTGCAGTTAAGCCCCCGAGTGGTAGGTTTGCTCTCCACTCGGTAGGATTTTAAACACTTAGGCGGGTAGAGGACTGCAGCTAAGCCCCCGAGTGGGAGGTTTGCTCTCCACTCGGTAGGATTTTAAACACTTAGGCGAGTACTGGACTGCAGATAAGCCCCCGAGTGGGAGGTTTGCTCTCCACTCGGTAGGATTTTCTGAAGCTTAGGCGAGTACTGGACTGCAGCTAAGCCCCCGAGTGGGAGGATTGCTCTCCACTCGATAGGATTTTCTGAAACTTAGGCGAGTACTGGACTGCAGCTAAGCCCCCGAGTGGGAGGGTTGCTCTCCACTCGGTAGGATTTTAAACACTTAGGCGAGTACTGGACTGCAGATAAGCCCCCGAGTGGGAGGTTTGCTCTCCACTCGGTAGGATTTTCTGAAACTTAGGCGAGTACTGGACTGCATCTAAGCCCCCGAGTGGGAGGATTGCTCTCCACTCGGTAGGATTTTCCGAAACTTAGGCGAGTACTGGACTGCAGCTAAGCCCCCGAGTGGGAGGTTTGCTCTCCATTCGGTAGGATTTTAAACACTTAGGCGAGTACAGGACTGCAGCTAAGCCCCCGAGTGGGAGGTTTGCTCTCCACTCAGTAGGATTTTAAACACTTTGTGGAGTATAGGACTGCAGCTGAGCCCCCGAGTGGGAGGTTTGCTCTCCACTCGGCAGGATTTTCTGAAACTTACGGGAGTACTGGACTGCAGCTAAGCCCCCGAGTGGGAGGTTTGCTCTCCACTCGGTAGGATTTTAAACACTTAGGCGAGTATAGGACTGCAGCTAAGGCCCTGAGTGGGAGGTTTGCTCTCCACTCGGTAGGATTTTCTGAAACTTAGGCGAGTATGGACTGCAGCTAAGCCCCCGAGTGGGAGGTTTGCTCTCCACTCGGTAGGATTTTAAACACTTAGGCGAGTACATGACTGCAGCTAAGCCCCCGAGTGGGAGGTTTGCTCTCCACATGGTAGGATTTTCTGAAACTTAGGCGAGTACTGGACTGCACCTAAGCCCTCGAGTGGGAGTTTTGCTCTCCACTCGGTAGGATTTTAAACACTTAGGCGAGTACAGGACTGCAGCTAAGCCCCCGAGTGGGAGGTTTGCTCTCCACTCGGTAGGATTTTAAACACTTTGTGGAGTATAGGACTGCAGCTAAGCCCCCGAGTGGGAGGTTTGCTCTCCACTCGGTAGGATTTTCTGAAACTTAGGCGAGTATGGACTGCAGTTAAGCCCCCGAGTGGGAGGTTTGCTCTCCACTCGGTAGGATTTTAAACACTTAGGCGAGTAGAGGACTGCAGCTAAGCCCCCGAGTGGGAGGTTTGCTCTCCACTCGGTAGGATTTTAAACACTTAGGCGAGTACTGGACTGCAGATAAGCCCCCGAGTGGGAGGTTTGCTCTCCACTCGGTAGGATTTTCTGAAACTTAGGCGAGTACTGGACTGCAGCTAAGCCCCCGAGTGGGAGGATTGCTCTCCACTCGATAGGATTTTCTGAAACTTAGGCGAGTACTGGACTGCAGCTAAGCCCCCGAGTGGGAGGGTTGCTCTCGACTCGGTAGGATTTTAAACACTTAGGCGAGTACTGGACTGCAGATAAGCCCCTGAGTGGGAGGTTTGCTCTACACTCGGTAGGATTTTCTGAAACTTAGGCGAGTACTGGACTGCAGCTAAGCCCCCGAGTGGGAGGATTGCTCTCCACTCGGTAGGATTTTCCGAAACTTAGGCGAGTACTGGACTGCAGCTAAGCCCCCGAGTGGGAGGTTTGCTCTCCATTCGGTAGGATTTTAAACACTTAGGCGAGTACAGGACTGCAGCTAAGCCCCCGAGTGGGAGGTTTGCTCTCCACTCAGTAGGATTTTAAACACTTTGTGGAGTATAGGACTGCAGCTGAGCCCCCGAGTGGGAGGTTTGCTCTCCACTCGGCAGGATTTTCTGAAACTTACGCGAGTACTGGACTGCAGCTAAGCCCCCGAGTGGGAGGTTTGCTCTCCACTCGGTAGGATTTTAAACACTTAGGCGAGTATAGGACTGCAGCTAAGCCCCTGAGTGGGAGGTTTGCTCTCCACTCGGTAAAATTTTCTGAAACTTAGCTTAATAATGGACTGCAGCTAAGCCCCCGAGTGGGAGGTTTGCTCTCCACTCGGTAGGATTTTAAACACTTAGGCGAGTACAGGACTGCAGCTAAGCCCCCGAGTGGGAGGTTTGCTCTCCACTCGGTAGGATTTTCTGAAACTTAGGCGAGTACTGGACTGCAGCTAAGCCCCCGAGTGGGAGGATTGCTCTCCACTCTATAGGATTTTCTGAAACTTAGGCGAGTACTGGACTGCAGCTAAGCCCCCGAGTGGGAGGTTTGCTCTCCACTCGGTAGGATTTTCTGAAACTTAGGCGAGTACAGGACTGCAGCTAAGCCCCCGAGTGGGAGGTTTGCTCTCCACTGGGTAGGATTTTCTGAAACTTAGGCGAGTACTAGACTGCAGCTAAGCCCCCGAGTGGGAGGTTTGCTCAGCACTCGGTACGATTTTCTGAAACTTAGGCGAGTACCGGACTGCAGCTAAGCCCCCGAGTGGGAGGTTTGATCTCCACTCGGTAGGATTTTCTGAAACTTAGGCGAGTACTGGACTGCAACTAAGCCCTCGAGTGGGAGGTTTGCTCTCCACTCGGTAGGATTTTAAACACTTAGGCGAGTACAGGACTGCAGCTAAACCCCCGAGTGGGAGGTTTCCTCTCCACTCGGTAGAATTTTAAACACTTTGTGGAGTATAGGACTGCAGCTAAGCCCCCGAGTGGGAGGTTTGCTCTCCACTCGGTAGGATTTTCTTAAACTTAGGCGAGTATGGACTACAGCTAAGCCCCCGAGTGGGAGGTTTTCTCTCCACTCGGTAGGATTTTAAACACTTAGGCGAGTAGAGGACTGCAGCTAAGCCCCCGAGTGGGAGGTTTGCTCTCCACTCGGTAGGATTTTAAACACTTAGGCGAGTACTGGACTGCAGCTAAGCCCCCGAGTGGGAGGTTTGCTCTCCACTCGGTAGGATTTTCTGAAACTTAGGCGAGTACTGGACTGCAGCTAAGCCCCCGAGTGGGAGGATTGCTCTCCACTCGATAGGATTTTCTGAAACTTAGGCGAGTACTGGACTGCAGCTAAGCCCCCGAGTGGGAGGTTTGCTCTTCACTCGGTAGGATTTTCTGAAACTTAGGCGAATACAGGACTGCAGCTAAGCCCCCGAGTGGGAGGTTTGCTCTCCACTCGGTAGGATTTTCTGAAACTTAGGCGTGTACTAGACTGCAGCTAAGCCCCCGAGTGGGAGGTTTGCTCTCCACTCGATAGGATTTTCTGAAACTTAGGCGAGTACTGGACTGCAGCTAAGCCCCTGAGTGGGAGGTTTGCTCTCCACTCGGTAGGATTTTAAACACTTAGGCGAGTATAGGACTGCAGCTAAGCCCCCGAGTGGGATGTTTGCTCTCCACTCGGTAGGATTGTCTGAAACTTAGGCGAGTACTGGACTGCAGCTAAGCCCCCGAGTGGGAGGTTTGCTCTCCACTCGGTAGGATTTTAAACACTTAGGCGAGTACATGACTGCAGCTAAGCCCCCGAGTGGGAGGTTTGCTCTCCACATGGTAGGATTTTCTGAAACTTAGGCGAGTACTGGACTGCACCTAAGCCCTCGAGTGGGAGTTTTGCTCTCCACTCGGTAGGATTTTAAACACTTAGGCGAGTACAGGACTGCAGCTAAGCCCCCGAGTGGGAGGTTTGCTCTCCACTCGGTAGGATTTTAAACACTTTGTGGAGTATAGGACTGCAGCTAAGCCCCCGAGTGGGAGGTTTGCTCTCCACTCGGTAGGATTTTCTGAAACTTAGGCGAGTATGGACTGCAGTTAAGCCCCCGAGTGGGAGGTTTGCTCTCCACTCGGTAGGATTTTCTGAAACTTAGGCGAGTACTGGACTGCAGCTAAGCCCCCGAGTGGGAGGATTGCTCTCCACTCGATAGGATTTTCTGAAACTTAGGCGAGTACTGGACTGCAGCTAAGCCCCCGAGTGGGAGGGTTGCTCTCCACTCGGTAGGATTTTAAACACTTAGGCGAGTACTGGACTGCAGATAAGCCCCCGAGTGGGAGGTTTGCTCTCCACTCGGTAGGATTTTCTGAAACTTAGGCGAGTACTGGACTGCATCTAAGCCCCCGAGTGGGAGGATTGCTCTCCACTCGGTAGGATTTTCCGAAACTTAGGCGAGTACTGGACTGCAGCTAAGCCCCCGAGTGGGAGGTTTGCTCTCCATTCGGTAGGATTTTAAACACTTAGGCGAGTACAGGACTGCAGCTAAGCCCCCGAGTGGGAGGTTTGCTCTCCACTCAGTAGGATTTTAAACACTTTGTGGAGTATAGGACTGCAGCTGAGCCCCCGAGTGGGAGGTTTGCTCTCCACTCGGCAGGATTTTCTGAAACTTACGCGAGTACTGGACTGCAGCTAAGCCCCCGAGTGGGAGGTTTGCTCTCCACTCGGTAGGATTTTAAACACTTAGGCGAGTATAGGACTGCAGCTAAGGCCCTGAGTGGGAGGTTTGCTCTCCACTCGGTAGGATTTTCTGAAACTTAGGCGAGTATGGACTGCAGCTAAGCCCCCGAGTGGGAGGTTTGCTCTCCACTCGGTAGGATTTTAAACACTTAGGCGAGTACATGACTGCAGCTAAGCCCCCGAGTGGGAGGTTTGCTCTCCACATGGTAGGATTTTCTGAAACTTAGGCGAGTACTGGACTGCACCTAAGCCCTCGAGTGGGAGTTTTGCTCTCCACTCGGTAGGATTTTAAACACTTAGGCGAGTACAGGACTGCAGCTAAGCCCCCGAGTGGGAGGTTTGCTCTCCACTCGGTAGGATTTTAAACACTTTGTGGAGTATAGGACTGCAGCTAAGCCCCCGAGTGGGAGGTTTGCTCTCCACTCGGTAGGATTTTCTGAAACTTAGGCGAGTATGGACTGCAGTTAAGCCCCCGAGTGGGAGGTTTGCTCTCCACTCGGTAGGATTTTAAACACTTAGGCGAGTAGAGGACTGCAGCTAAGCCCCCGAGTGGGAGGTTTGCTCTCCACTCGGTAGGATTTTAAACACTTAGGCGAGTACTGGACTGCAGATAAGCCCCCGAGTGGGAGGTTTGCTCTCCACTCGGTAGGATTTTCTGAAACTTAGGCGAGTACTGGACTGCAGCTAAGCCCCCGAGTGGGAGGATTGCTCTCCACTCGATAGGATTTTCTGAAACTTAGGCGAGTACTGGACTGCAGCTAAGCCCCCGAGTGGGAGGGTTGCTCTCGACTCGGTAGGATTTTAAACACTTAGGCGAGTACTGGACTGCAGATAAGCCCCTGAGTGGGAGGTTTGCTCTACACTCGGTAGGATTTTCTGAAACTTAGGCGAGTACTGGACTGCAGCTAAGCCCCCGAGTGGGAGGATTGCTCTCCACTCGGTAGGATTTTCCGAAACTTAGGCGAGTACTGGACTGCAGCTAAGCCCCCGAGTGGGAGGTTTGCTCTCCATTCGGTAGGATTTTAAACACTTAGGCGAGTACAGGACTGCAGCTAAGCCCCCGAGTGGGAGGTTTGCTCTCCACTCAGTAGGATTTTAAACACTTTGTGGAGTATAGGACTGCAGCTGAGCCCCCGAGTGGGAGGTTTGCTCTCCACTCGGCAGGATTTTCTGAAACTTACGCGAGTACTGGACTGCAGCTAAGCCCCCGAGTGGGAGGTTTGCTCTCCACTCGGTAGGATTTTAAACACTTAGGCGAGTATAGGACTGCAGCTAAGCCCCTGAGTGGGAGGTTTGCTCTCCACTCGGTAAAATTTTCTGAAACTTAGCTTAATAATGGACTGCAGCTAAGCCCCCGAGTGGGAGGTTTGCTCTCCACTCGGTAGGATTTTAAACACTTAGGCGAGTACAGGACTGCAGCTAAGCCCCCGAGTGGGAGGTTTGCTCTCCACTCGGTAGGATTTTCTGAAACTTAGGCGAGTACTGGACTGCAGCTAAGCCCCCGAGTGGGAGGATTGCTCTCCACTCTATAGGATTTTCTGAAACTTAGGCGAGTACTGGACTGCAGCTAAGCCCCCGAGTGGGAGGTTTGCTCTCCACTCGATAGGATTTTCTGAAACTTAGGCGAGTACAGGACTGCAGCTAAGCCCCCGAGTGGGAGGTTTGCTCTCCACTGGGTAGGATTTTCTGAAACTTAGGCGAGTACTAGACTGCAGCTAAGCCCCCGAGTGGGAGGTTTGCTCAGCACTCGGTACGATTTTCTGAAACTTAGGCGAGTACCGGACTGCAGCTAAGCCCCCGAGTGGGAGGTTTGATCTCCACTCGGTAGGATTTTCTGAAACTTAGGCGAGTACTGGACTGCAACTAAGCCCTCGAGTGGGAGGTTTGCTCTCCACTCGGTAGGATTTTAAACACTTAGGCGAGTACAGGACTGCAGCTAAACCCCCGAGTGGGAGGTTTCCTCTCCACTCGGTAGAATTTTAAACACTTTGTGGAGTATAGGACTGCAGCTAAGCCCCCGAGTGGGAGGTTTGCTCTCCACTCGGTAGGATTTTCTTAAACTTAGGCGAGTATGGACTACAGCTAAGCCCCCGAGTGGGAGGTTTTCTCTCCACTCGGTAGGATTTTAAACACTTAGGCGAGTAGAGGACTGCAGCTAAGCCCCCGAGTGGGAGGTTTGCTCTCCACTCGGTAGGATTTTAAACACTTAGGCGAGTACTGGACTGCAGCTAAGCCCCCGAGTGGGAGGTTTGCTCTCCACTCGGTAGGATTTTCTGAAACTTAGGCGAGTACTGGACTGCAGCTAAGCCCCCGAGTGGGAGGATTGCTCTCCACTCGATAGGATTTTCTGAAACTTAGGCGAGTACTGGACTGCAGCTAAGCCCCCGAGTGGGAGGTTTGCTCTTCACTCGGTAGGATTTTCTGAAACTTAGGCGAATACAGGACTGCAGCTAAGCCCCCGAGTGGGAGGTTTGCTCTCCACTCGGTAGGATTTTCTGAAACTTAGGCGTGTACTAGACTGCAGCTAAGCCCCCGAGTGGGAGGTTTGCTCTCCACTCGATAGGATTTTCTGAAACTTAGGCGAGTACTGGACTGCAGCTAAGCCCCTGAGTGGGAGGTTTGCTCTCCACTCGGTAGGATTTTAAACACTTAGGCGAGTATAGGACTGCAGCTAAGCCCCCGAGTGGGATGTTTGCTCTCCACTCGGTAGGATTGTCTGAAACTTAGGCGAGTACTGGACTGCAGCTAAGCCCCCGAGTGGGAGGTTTGCTCTCCACTCGGTAGGATTTTAAACACTTAGGCGAGTACATGACTGCAGCTAAGCCCCCGAGTGGGAGGTTTGCTCTCCACATGGTAGGATTTTCTGAAACTTAGGCGAGTACTGGACTGCACCTAAGCCCTCGAGTGGGAGTTTTGCTCTCCACTCGGTAGGATTTTAAACACTTAGGCGAGTACAGGACTGCAGCTAAGCCCCCGAGTGGGAGGTTTGCTCTCCACTCGGTAGGATTTTAAACACTTTGTGGAGTATAGGACTGCAGCTAAGCCCCCGAGTGGGAGGTTTGCTCTCCACTCGGTAGGATTTTCTGAAACTTAGGCGAGTATGGACTGCAGTTAAGCCCCCGAGTGGGAGGTTTGCTCTCCACTCGGTAGGATTTTAAACACTTAGGCGAGTAGAGGACTGCAGCTAAGCCCCCGAGTGGGAGGTTTGCTCTCCACTCGGTAGGATTTTAAACACTTAGGCGAGTACTGGACTGCAGATAAGCCCCCGAGTGGGAGGTTTGCTCTCCACTCGGTAGGATTTTCTGAAACTTAGGCGAGTACTGGACTGCAGCTAAGCCCCCGAGTGGGAGGATTGCTCTCCACTCGATAGGATTTTCTGAAACTTAGGCGAGTACTGGACTGCAGCTAAGCCCCCGAGTGGGAGGGTTGCTCTCGACTCGGTAGGATTTTAAACACTTAGGCGAGTACTGGACTGCAGATAAGCCCCTGAGTGGGAGGTTTGCTCTACACTCGGTAGGATTTTCTGAAACTTAGGCGAGTACTGGACTGCAGCTAAGCCCCCGAGTGGGAGGATTGCTCTCCACTCGGTAGGATTTTCCGAAACTTAGGCGAGTACTGGACTGCAGCTAAGCCCCCGAGTGGGAGGTTTGCTCTCCATTCGGTAGGATTTTAAACACTTAGGCGAGTACAGGACTGCAGCTAAGCCCCCGAGTGGGAGGTTTGCTCTCCACTCAGTAGGATTTTAAACACTTTGTGGAGTATAGGACTGCAGCTGAGCCCCCGAGTGGGAGGTTTGCTCTCCACTCGGCAGGATTTTCTGAAACTTACGCGAGTACTGGACTGCAGCTAAGCCCCCGAGTGGGAGGTTTGCTCTCCACTCGGTAGGATTTTAAACACTTAGGCGAGTATAGGACTGCAGCTAAGCCCCTGAGTGGGAGGTTTGCTCTCCACTCGGTAAAATTTTCTGAAACTTAGCTTAATAATGGACTGCAGCTAAGCCCCCGAGTGGGAGGTTTGCTCTCCACTCGGTAGGATTTTAAACACTTAGGCGAGTACAGGACTGCAGCTAAGCCCCCGAGTGGGAGGTTTGCTCTCCACTCGGTAGGATTTTCTGAAACTTAGGCGAGTACTGGACTGCAGCTAAGCCCCCGAGTGGGAGGATTGCTCTCCACTCTATAGGATTTTCTGAAACTTAGGCGAGTACTGGACTGCAGCTAAGCCCCCGAGTGGGAGGTTTGCTCTCCACTCGGTAGGATTTTCTGAAACTTAGGCGAGTACAGGACTGCAGCTAAGCCCCCGAGTGGGAGGTTTGCTCTCCACTGGGTAGGATTTTCTGAAACTTAGGCGAGTACTAGACTGCAGCTAAGCCCCCGAGTGGGAGGTTTGCTCAGCACTCGGTACGATTTTCTGAAACTTAGGCGAGTACCGGACTGCAGCTAAGCCCCCGAGTGGGAGGTTTGATCTCCACTCGGTAGGATTTTCTGAAACTTAGGCGAGTACTGGACTGCAACTAAGCCCTCGAGTGGGAGGTTTGCTCTCCACTCGGTAGGATTTTAAACACTTAGGCGAGTACAGGACTGCAGCTAAACCCCCGAGTGGGAGGTTTCCTCTCCACTCGGTAGAATTTTAAACACTTTGTGGAGTATAGGACTGCAGCTAAGCCCCCGAGTGGGAGGTTTGCTCTCCACTCGGTAGGATTTTCTTAAACTTAGGCGAGTATGGACTACAGCTAAGCCCCCGAGTGGGAGGTTTTCTCTCCACTCGGTAGGATTTTAAACACTTAGGCGAGTAGAGGACTGCAGCTAAGCCCCCGAGTGGGAGGTTTGCTCTCCACTCGGTAGGATTTTAAACACTTAGGCGAGTACTGGACTGCAGCTAAGCCCCCGAGTGGGAGGTTTGCTCTCCACTCGGTAGGATTTTCTGAAACTTAGGCGAGTACTGGACTGCAGCTAAGCCCCCGAGTGGGAGGATTGCTCTCCACTCGATAGGATTTTCTGAAACTTAGGCGAGTACTGGACTGCAGCTAAGCCCCCGAGTGGGAGGTTTGCTCTTCACTCGGTAGGATTTTCTGAAACTTAGGCGAATACAGGACTGCAGCTAAGCCCCCGAGTGGGAGGTTTGCTCTCCACTCGGTAGGATTTTCTGAAACTTAGGCGTGTACTAGACTGCAGCTAAGCCCCCGAGTGGGAGGTTTGCTCTCCACTCGATAGGATTTTCTGAAACTTAGGCGAGTACTGGACTGCAGCTAAGCCCCTGAGTGGGAGGTTTGCTCTCCACTCGGTAGGATTTTAAACACTTAGGCGAGTATAGGACTGCAGCTAAGCCCCCGAGTGGGATGTTTGCTCTCCACTCGGTAGGATTGTCTGAAACTTAGGCGAGTACTGGACTGCAGCTAAGCCCCCGAGTGGGAGGTTTGCTCTCCACTCGGTAGGATTTTAAACACTTACGCGAGTACAGGACTGCAGCTAAGCCCCCGAGTGGGAGGTTTGCTCTCCACTCAGTAGGATTTTAAACACTTTCTGGAGTATAGGACTGCAGCTGAGCCCCCGAGTGGGAGGTTTGCTCTCCACTCGGCAGGATTTTCTGAAACTTAGGGGAGTACTAGACTGCATCTAAGCCCCCGAGTGGGAGGCTTGCTCTCCACTCGGTAGGATTTTAAACACCTAGGCGAGTATAGGACTGCAGCTAAGCCCCCGAGTGGGAGGTTTGCTCTCCACTCGGTAGGATTTTCTGAAACTTAGGCGAATACTGGACTGCAGCTAAGCCCCCGAGTGGGAGGTTTGCTCTCCACTCGGTAGGATTTTCCGAAACTTAGGCGAGTACTGGACTGCAGCTAAGCCCCCGAGTGGGAGGTTTGCTCTCCACTCAGTAGGATTTTAAACACTTTGTGGAGTATAGGACTGCAGCTGAGCCCCCGAGTGGGAGGTTTGCTCTCCACTCGGCAGGATTTTCTGAAACTTACGCGAGTACTGGACTGCAGCTAAGCCCCCGAGTGGGAGGTTTGCTCTCCACTCAGTAGGATTTTAAACACTTAGGCGAGTATAGGACTGCAGCTAAGCCCCTGAGTGGGAGGTTTGCTCTCCACTCGGTAGGATTTTCTGAAACTTAGGCGAGTATGGACTGCAGCTAAGCCCCCGAGTGGGAGGTTTGCTCTCCACTCGGTAGGATTTTAAACACTTAGGCGAGTACATGACTGCAGCTAAGCCCCCGAGTGGGAGGTTTGCTCTCCACACGGTAGGATTTTCTGAAACTTAGGCGAGTACTGGACTGCACCTAAGCCCTCGAGTGGGAGTTTTGCTCTCCACTCGGTAGGATTTTAAACACTTAGGCGAGTACAGGACTGCAGCTAAGCCCCCGAGTGGGAGGTTTGCTCTCCACTCGGTAGGATTTTAAACACTTTGTGGAGTATAGGACTGCAGCTAAGCCCCCGAGTGGGAGGTTTGCTCTCCACTCGGTAGGATTTTCTGAAACTTAGGCGAGTATGGACTGCAGTTAAGCCCCCGAGTGGGAGGTTTGCTCTCCACTCGGTAGGATTTTAAACACTTAGGCGAGTAGAGGACTGCAGCTAAGCCCCCGAGTGTGAGGTTTGCTCTCCACTCGGTAGGATTTTAAACACTTAGGCGAGTACTGGACTGCAGATAAGCCCCCGAGTGGGAGGTTTGCTCTCCACTCGGTAGGATTTTCTGAAACTTAGGCGAGTACTGGACTGCAGCTAAGCCCCCGAGTGGGAGGATTGCTCTCCACTCGATAGGATTTTCTGAAACTTAGGCGAGTATTGGACTGCAGCTAAGCCCCCGAGTGGGAGGGTTGCTCTCCACTCGGTAGGATTTTAAACACTTAGGCGAGTACTGGACTGCAGATAAGCCCCTGAGTGGGAGGTTTGCTCTCCACTCGGTAGGATTTTCTGAAACTTAGGCGAGTACTGGACTGCAGCTAAGCCCCCGAGTGGGAGGATTGCTCTCCACTCGGTAGGATTTTCCGAAACTTAGGCGAATACTGGACTGCAGCTAAGCCCCCGAGTGGGAGGTTTGCTCTCCATTCGGTAGGATTTTAAACACTTAGGCGAGTACAGGACTGCAGCTAAGCCCCCGAGTGGGAGGTTTGCTCTCCACTCAGTAGGATTTTAAACACTTTGTGGAGTATAGGACTGCAGCTGAGCCCCCGAGTGGGAGGTTTGCTCTCCACTCGGCAGGATTTTCTGAAACTTACGCGAGTACTGGACTGCAGCTAAGCCCCCGAGTGGGAGGTTTGCTCTCCACTCGGTAGGATTTTAAACACTTAGGCGAGTATAGGACTGCAGCTAAGCCCCTGAGTGGGAGGTTTGCTCTCCACTCGGTAAAATTTTCTGAAACTTAGCTTAATAATGGACTGCAGCTAAGCCCCCGAGTGGGAGGTTTGCTCTCCACTCGGTAGGATTTTAAACACTTAGGCGAGTACAGGACTGCAGCTAAGCCCCCGAGTGGGAGGTTTGCTCTCCACTCGGTAGGATTTTCTGAAACTTAGGCGAGTACTGGACTGCAGCTAAGCCCCCGAGTGGGAGGATTGCTCTCCACTCGATAGGATTTTCTGAAACTTAGGCGAGTACTGGACTGCAGCTAAGCCCCCAAGTGGGAGGTTTGCTCTCCACTCGGTAGGATTTTCTGAAACTTAGGCGAGTACAGGACTGCAGCTAAGCCCCGGAGTGGGAGGTTTGCTCTCCACTTGGTAGGATTTTCTGAAACTTAGGCGAGTACTAGACTGCAGCTAAGCCCCCGAGTGGGAGGTTTGCTCAGCACTCGGTACGATTTTCTGAAACTTAGGCGAGTACTGGACTGCAGCTAAGCCCCCGAGTGGGAGGTTTGCTCTCCACTCGGTAGGATTTTCTGAAACTTAGGCGAGTACTGGACTGCAACTAAGCCCTCGAGTGGGAGGTTTGCTCTCCACTCGGTAGGATTTTAAACACTTAGGCGAGTACAGGACTGCAGCTAAACCCCCGAGTGGGAGGTTTCCTCTCCACTCGGTAGAATTTTAAACACTTTGTGGAGTATAGGACTGCAGCTAAGCCCCCGAGTGGGAGGTTTGCTCTCCACTCGGTAGGATTTTAAACACTTTGTGGAGTATAGGACTGCAGCTAAGCCCCCGAGTGGGAGGTTTGCTCTCCACTCGGTAGGATTTTCTGAAACTTAGGCTAGTATGGACTGCAGTTAAGCCCCCGAGTGGGAGGTTTGCTCTCCACTCGGTAGGATTTTAAACACTTAGGCGAGTAGAGGACTGCAGCTAAGCCCCCGAGTGTGAGGTTTGCTCTCCACTCGGTAGGATTTTAAACACTTAGGCGAGTACTGGACTGCAGATAAGCCCCCGAGTGGGAGGTTTGCTCTCCACTCGGTAGGATTTTCTGAAACTTAGGCGAGTACTGGACTGCAGCTAAGCCCCCGAGTGGGAGGATTGCTCTCCACTCGATAGGATTTTCTAAAACTTAGGCGAGTACTGGACTGCAGCTAAGCCCCCGAGTGGGAGGGTTGCTCTCCACTCGGTAGGATTTTAAACACTTAGGCGAGTACTGGACTGCAGATAAGCCCCTGAGTGGGAGGTTTGCTCTCCACTCGGTAGGATTTTCTGAAACTTAGGCGAGTACTGGACTACAGCTAAGCCCCCGAGTGGGAGGATTGCTCTCCACTCGGTAGGATTTTCCGAAACTTAGGCGAATACTGGACTGCAGCTAAGCCCCCGAGTGGGAGGTTTGCTCTCCATTCGGTAGGATTTTAAACACTTAGGCGAGTACAGGACTGCAGCTAAGCCCCCGAGTGGGAGGTTTGCTCTCCACTCAGTAGGATTTTAAACACTTTGTGGAGTATAGGACTGCAGCTGAGCCCCCGAGTGGGAGGTTTGCTCTCCACTCGGCAGGATTTTCTGAAACTTACGCGAGTACTGGACTGCAGCTAAGCCCCCGAGTGGGAGGTTTGCTCTCCACTCGGTAGGATTTTAAACACTTAGGCGAGTATAGGACTGCAGCTAAGCCCCTGAGTGGGAGGTTTGCTCTCCACTCGGTAAAATTTTCTGAAACTTAGCTTAATAATGGACTGCAGCTAAGCCCCCGAGTGGGAGGTTTGCTCTCCACTCGGTAGGATTTTAAACACTTAGGCGAGTACAGGACTGCAGCTAAGCCCCCGAGTGGGAGGTTTGCTCTCCACTCGGTAGGATTTTCTGAAACTTAGGCGAGTACTGGACTGCAGCTAAGCCCCCGAGTGGGAGGATTGCTCTCCACTCGATAGGATTTTCTGAAACTTAGGCGAGTACTGGACTGCAGCTAAGCCCCCAAGTGGGAGGTTTGCTCTCCACTCGGTAGGATTTTCTGAAACTTAGGCGAGTACAGGACTGCAGCTAAGCCCCGGAGTGGGAGGTTTGCTCTCCACTTGGTAGGATTTTCTGAAACTTAGGCGAGTACTAGACTGCAGCTAAGCCCCCGAGTGGGAGGTTTGCTCAGCACTCGGTACGATTTTCTGAAACTTAGGCGAGTACTGGACTGCAGCTAAGCCCCCGAGTGGGAGGTTTGCTCTCCACTCGGTAGGATTTTCTGAAACTTAGGCGAGTACTGGACTGCAACTAAGCCCTCGAGTGGGAGGTTTGCTCTCCACTCGGTAGGATTTTAAACACTTAGGCGAGTACAGGACTGCAGCTAAACCCCCGAGTGGGAGGTTTCCTCTCCACTCGGTAGAATTTTAAACACTTTGTGGAGTATAGGACTGCAGCTAAGCCCCCGAGTGGGAGGTTTGCTCTCCACTCGGTAGGATTTTCTTAAACTTAGGCGAGTATGGACTACAGCTAAGCCCCCGAGTGGGAGGCTTGCTCTCCACTCGGTAGGATTTTAAACACTTAGGCGAGTAGAGGACTGCAGCTAAGCCCCCGAGTGGGAGGTTTGCTCTCCACTCGGTAGGATTTTAAACACTTAGGCGAGTACTGGACTGCAGCTAAGCCCCCGAGTGGGAGGTTTGCTCTCCACTCGGTAGGATTTTCTAAAACTTAGGCGAGTACTGGACTGCAGCTAAGCCCCCGAGTGGGAGGATTGCTCTCCACTCGATAGGATTTTCTGAAACTTAGGCGAGTACTGGACTGCAGCTAAGCCCCCGAGTGGGAGGTTTGCTCTTCACTCGGTAGGATTTTCTGAAACTTAGGCGAATACAGGACTGCAGCTAAGCCCCCGAGTGGGAGGTTTGCTCTCCACTCGGTAGGATTTTCTGAAACTTAGGCGTGTACTAGACTGCAGCTAAGCCCCTGAGTGGGAGGTTTGCTCTCCACTCGATAGGATTTTCTGAAACTTAGGCGAGTACTGGACTGCAGCTAAGCCCCTGAGTGGGAGGTTTGCTCTCCACTCGGTAGGATTTTAAACACTTAGGCGAGTATAGGACTGCAGCTAAGCCCCCGAGTGGGATGTTTTCTCTCCACTCGGTAGGATTTTCTGAAACTTAGGCGAGTACTGGACTGCAGCTAAGCCCCCGAGTGGGAGGTTTGCTCTCCACTCGGTAGGATTTTAAACACTTACGCGAGTACAGGACTGCAGCTAAGCCCCCGAGTGGGAGGTTTGCTCTCCACACAGTAGGATTTTAAACACTTTGTGGAGTATAGGACTGCAGCTGAGCCCCCGAGTGGGAGGTTTGCTCTCCACTCGGCAGGATTTTCTGAAACTTAGGGGAGTACTAGACTGCAGCTAAGCCCCCGAGTGGGAGGCTTGCTCTCCACTCGGTAGGATTTTAAACACTTAGGCGAGTATAGGACTGCAGCTAAGCCCCCGAGTGGGAGGTTTGCTCTCCACTCGGTAGGATTTTCTGAAACTTAGGCGAATACTGGACTGCAGCTAAGCCCCCGAGTGGGAGGTTTGCTCTCCACTCGGTAGGATTTTCTGAAACTTAGGCGAGTACAGGACTGCAGCTAAGCCCCCGAGTGGGAGGTTTGCTCTCCACTGGGTAGGATTTTCTGAAACTTAGGCGAGTACTGGACTGCAACTAAGCCCTCGAGTGGGAGGTTTGCTCTCCACTCGGTAGGATTTTAAACACTTAGGCGAGTACAGGACTGCAGCTAAGCCCCCGAGTGGGAGGTTTGCTCTCCACTCGGTAGGATTTTAAACACTTTGTGGAGTATAGGACTGCAGCTAAGCCCCCGAGTGGGAGGTTTGCTCTCCACTCGGTAGGATTTTCTTCAACTTAGGCGAGTATGGACTACAGCTAAGCCCCCGAGTGGGAGGTTTGCTCTCCACTCGGTAGGATTTTAAACACTTAGGCGAGTACAGGACTGCAGCTAAGCCCCCGAGTGGGAGGTTTGCTCTCCACTCGGTAGGATTTTAAACACTTAGGCGAGTACTGTACTGCAGCTAAGCCCCCGAGTGGGAGGTTTGCTCTCCACTCGGTAGGATTTTCTGAAACTTAGGCGAGTACTGGACTGCAGCTAAGCCCCCGAGTGGGAGGATTGCTCTCCACTCGATAGGATTTTCTGAAACTAAGGCGAGTACTGGACTGCAGCTAAGCCCCCGAGTGGGAGGTTTGCTCTCCACTCGGTAGGATTTTCTGAAACTTAGGCGAGTACAGGACTGCAGCTAAGCCCTTGAGTGGGAGGTTTGCTCTCCACTGGGTAGGATTTTCTGAAACTTAGGCGAGTACTAGACTGCAGCTAAGCCCCCGAGTGGGAGGTTTGCTCTCCACTCGGTACGATTTTCTGAAACTTAGGCGAGTACTGGACTGCAGCTAAGCCCCCGAGTGGGAGGTTTGCTCTCCACTCGGTAGGATTTTCTGAAACTTAGGCGAGTACTGGACTGCAACTAAGCCCTCGAGTGGGAGGTTTGCTCTCCACTCGGTAGGATTTTAAACACTTAGGCGAGTACAGGACTGCAGCTAAGCCCCCGAGTGGGAGGTTTGCTCTCCACTCGGTAGAATTTTAAACACTTTGTGGAGTATAGGACTGCAGCTAAGCCCCCGAGTGGGAGGTTTGCTCTCCACTCGGTAGGATTTTCTGAAACTTAGGCGAGTATGGACTGCAGCTAAGCCCCTGAGTGGGAGGTTTGCTCTCCACTCGGTAGGATTTTAAACACTTAGGCGAGTACAGGACTGCAGCTAAGCCCCCGAGTGGGAGGTTTGCTCTCAACTCGGTAGGATTTTAAACACTTAGGCGAGTACTGGACTGCAGCTAAGCCCCCGAGTGGGAGGTTTGCTCTCCACTCGGTAGGATTTTCTGAAACTTAGGCGAGTACTGGACTGCAGCTAAGCCCCCGAGTGGGAGGATTGCTCTCCACTTGATAGGATTTTCTAAAATTTAGGCGAGTACTGGACTGCAGCTAAGCCCCCGAGTGGGAGGTTTGCTCTTCACTCGGTAGGATTTTCTGAAACTTAGGCGAATACAGGACTGCAGCTAAGCTCCCGAGTGGGAGGTTTGCTCTCCACTCGGTAGGATTTTCTGAAACTTAGGCGAGTACTAGACTGCAGCTAAGCCCCCGAGTGGGAGGTTTGCCCTCCACTCGATAGGATTTTCTGAAACTTAGGCGAGTACTGGACTGCAGCTAAGCCCCCGAGTGGGAGGTTTGCTCTCCACTCGGTAGGATTTTAAACACTTAGGCGAGTACAGGACTGCAACTAAGCCCCCGAGTGGGAGGTTTGCTCTCCACTCGGTAGGATTTTCTGAAACTTAGGCGAGTACAGGACTGCAGCTAAGCCCCCGAGTGGGAGGTTTGCTCTCCACTCGGTGGGATTTTAAACACTTTGTGGAGTATAGGACTGCAGCTAAGCCCCCGAGTGGGAGGTTTGCTCTCCACTCGGTAGGATTTTCTTCAACTTAGGCGAGTATGGACTGCAGCTAAGCCCCCGAGTGGGAGGTTTGCTCTCCACTCTGTAGGATTTTAAACACTTAGGCGAGTATAGGACTGCAGCTAAGCCCCCGAGTGGGAGGTTTGCTCTCCACTCGGTAGGATTTTAAACACTTAGGCGTGTACTGTACTGCAGCAAAGCCCCCGAGTGGGAGGTTTGCTCTCCACTCGGTAGGATTTTCTGAAACTTAGGCGAGTACTGGACTGCAGCTAAGCCCCCGAGTGGGAGGATTGCTCTCCACTCGATAGGATTTTCTGAAACTAAGGCGAGTACTGGACTGCAGCTAAGCCCCCGAGTGGGAGGTTTGCTCTCCACTCGGTAGGATTTTCTGAAACTTAGGCGAGTACAGGACTGCAGCTAAGCCCCCGAGTGGGAGGTTTGCTCTCAACTGGGTAGGATTTTCTGAAACTTAGGCGAGTACTAGACTGCAGCTAAGCCCCCGAGTGGGAGGTTTGCTCTCCACTCGGTACGATTTTCTGAAACTTAGGCGAGTACTGGACTGCAGCTAAGCCCCCGAGTGGGAGGTTTGCTCTCCACTCGGTAGGATTTTCTGAAACTTAGGCAAGTATTGGACTGCAACTAAGCCCTCGAGTGGGAGGTTTGCTCTCCACTCGGTAGGATTTTAAACACTTAGGCGAGTACAGGACTGCAGCTAAGCCCCCGAGTGGGAGGTTTGCTCTCCACTCGATAGAATTTTAAACACTTTGTGGAGTATAGGACTGCAGCTAAGCCCCCGAGTGGGAGGTTTGCTCTCCACTCGGTAGGATTTTCTGAAACTTAGGCGAGTATGGACTGCAGCTAAGCCCCCGAGTTGGAGGTTTGCTCTCCACTCGGTAGGATTTTAAACACTTAGGCGAGTACAGGACTGCAGCTAAGCCCCCGAGTGGGAGGATTGCTCTCCACTCGGTAGGATTTTAAACACTTAGGCGAGTACTGGACTGCAGCTAAGCCCCCGAGTGGGAGGTTTGCTCTCCACTCGGTAGGATTTTCTGAAACTTAGGCGAGTACTGGACTGCAGCTAAGCCCCCCGAGTGGGAGGATTGCTCTCCACTCGATAGGATTTTCTAAAATTTAGGCGAGTACTGGACTGCAGCTAAGCCCCCGAGTGGGAGGTTTGCTCTTCACTCGGTAGGATTTTCTGAAACTTAGGCGAATACAGGACTGCAGCTAAGCTCCCGAGTGGGAGGTTTGCTCTCCACTCGGTAGGATTTTCTGAAACTTAGGCGAGTACTAGACTGCAGCTAAGCCCCCGAGTGGGAGGTTTGCTCTCCACTCGATAGGATTTTCTGAAACTTAGGCGAGTACTGGACTGCAGCTAAGCCCCCGAGTGGGAGGTTTGCTCTCCACTCGGTAGGATTTTAAACAATTAGGCGAGTACAGGACTGCAGCTAAGCCCCCGAGTGGTAGGTTTGCTCTCCACTCGGTAGGATTTTAAACACTTAGGCGAGTATAGGACTGCAGCTAAGCCCCCGAGTGGGATCTTTGCTCTCCACTCGGTAGGATTTTCTGAAACTTAGGCGAGTACTGGACTGCAGCTAAGCCCCCGAGTGGGAGGTTTGCTCTCCACTCGGTAGGATTTTAAACACTTAGGCGAGTACAGGACTGCAGCTAAGTCCCCGAGTGGGAGGTTTGCTCTCCACTCGGTAGGATTTTAAACACTTAGGCGATTATAGGACTGCAGCTAAGCCCCCGAGTGGGATCTTTGCTCTCCACTTGGTAGGATTTTCTGAAACTTAGGCGAGTACTGGACTGCAGCTAAGCCCCCGAGTGGGAGGTTTGCTCTCCACTCGGTAGGATTTTAAACAATTAGGCGAGTACAGGACTGCAGCTAAGCCCCCGAGTGGTAGGTTTGCTCTCCACTCGGTAGGATTTTAAACACTTAGGCGAGTATAGGACTGCAGCTAAGCCCCCGAGTGGGATCTTTGCTCTCCACTCGGTAGGATTTTCTGAAACTTAGGCGAGTACTGGACTGCAGCTAAGCCCCCGAGTGGGAGGTTTGCTCTCCACTCGGTAGGATTTTAAACACTTAGGCGAGTACAGGACTGCAGCTAAGCCCCCGAGTGGGAGGTTTGCTCTCCACTCAGTAGGATTTCAAACACTTTGTGGAGTATAGGACTGCAGCTGAGCCCCCGAGTGGGAGGTTTGCTCTCCACTCGGTAGGATTTTCTGAAAACTTAGGCGACTAAGGGACTGCAGCTAAGCCCCCGAGTGGGAGGTTTGCTCTCCACTCGGCTGGATTTTTTGAAACTTAGGCGAGTACTAGACTGCAGCTAAGCCCCCGAGTGGGAGGTTTGCTCTCCACTCGGTACAATTTTCTGAAACTTAGGCGAGTACTGGACTGCAGCTAAGACCCCGAGTGGGAGGTTTGCTCTCCACTCGGTAGGATTTTAAACACTTAGGCGAGTATAGGACTGCAGCTAAGCCCCCGAGTGGGAGGTTTGCTCTCCACTCGGTAGGATTTTCTGAAACTTAGGCGAGTACTGGACTGCAGCTAAGCCCCCGAGTGGGACGTTTGCTCTCCACTCGGTAGGATTTTAAACACTTAGGCGAGTACAGGACTGCAGCTAAGCCCCCGAGTTGGAGGTTTGCTCTCCACTCGGTAGGATTTTAAACACTTTGTGGAGTATAGGACTGCAGCTAAGCCCCCGAGTGGGAGGTTTGCTCTCCACTCGGTAGGATTTTCTGAAACTTTGGCGAGTATGGACTGCAGCTAAGCCCCCGAGTGGGAGGTTTGCTCTCCACTCGGTAGGATTTTAAACACTTAGGCGAGTACAGGACTGCAGCTAAGCCCCCGAGTGGGAGGTTTGCTCTCCACTCGGTAGGATTTTAAACACTTAGGCGAGTACTGGACTGCAGCTAAGCCCCCGAGTGGGAGGTTTGCTCTCCACTCGGTAGGATTTTCTGAAACTTAGGCGAGTACTGGACTGCAGCTAAGCCCCCGAGTGGCAGGATTGCTCTCCACTCGATAGGATTTTCTAAAATTTAGGCGAGTACTGGACTGCAGCTAAGCCCCCGAGTGGGAGGTTTGCTCTTCACTCGGTAGGATTTTCTGAAACTTAGGCGAGTACTAGACTGCAGCTAAGCCCCCGAGTGGGAGGTTTGCTCTCCACTCGGTAGGATTTTCTGAAACTTAGGCGAGTACTAGACTGCAGCTAAGCCCCCGAGTGGGAGGTTTGCTCTCCACTCGATAGGATTTTCTGAAACTTAGGCGAGTACTGGACTGCAGCTAAGCCCCCGAGTGGGAGGTTTGCTCTCCACTCGGTAGGATTTTAAACACTTAGGCGAGTACAGGACTGCAGCTAAGCCCCCGAGTGGGAGGTTTGCTCTCCACTCGGTAGGATTTTAAACACTTAGGCGAGTATAGGACTGCAGCTAAGCCCCCGAGTGGGATCTTTGCTCTCCACTCGGTAGGATTTTCTGAAACTTAGGCGAGTACTGGACTGCAGCTAAGCCCCCGAGTGGGAGGTTTGCTCTCCACTCGGTAGGATTTTAAACACTTAGGCGAGTATAGGACTGCAGCTAAGCCCCCGAGTGGGAGGTTTGCTCTCCACTCGGTAGGATTTTCTGAAACTTAGGCGAGTACTGGACTGCAGCTAAGCCCCCGAGTGGGACGTTTGCTCTCCACTCGGTAGGATTTTAAACACTTAGGCGAGTACAGGACTGCAGCTAAGCCCCCGAGTTGGAGGTTTGCTCTCCACTCGGTAGGATTTTAAACACTTTGTGGAGTATAGGACTGCAGCTAAGCCCCCGAGTGGGAGGTTTGCTCTCCACTCGGTAGGATTTTCTAAAACTTTGGCGAGTATGGACTGCAGCTAAGCCCCCGAGTGGGAGGTTTGCTCTCCACTCGGTAGGATTTTAAACACTTAGGCGAGTACAGGACTGCAGCTAAGCCCCCGAGTGGGAGGTTTGCTCTCCACTCGGTAGGATTTTAAACACTTAGGCGAGTACTGGACTGAAGCTAAGCCCCCGAGTGGGAGGTTTGCTCTCCACTCGGTAGGATTTTCTGAAACTTAGGCGAGTACTGGACTGCAGCTAAGCCCCCGAGTGGCAGGATTGCTCTAAACTCGATAGGATTTTCTAAAATTTAGGCGAGTACTAGACTGCAGCTAAGCCCCCGAGTGGGAGGTTTGCTCTTCACTCGGTAGGATTTTCTGAAACTTAGGCGAATACAGGACTGCAGCTAAGCCCCCAAGTGGGAGGCTTGCTCTCCACTCGGTAGGATTTTCTGAAACTTAGGCGAGTACTAGACTGCAGCTAAGCCCCCGAGTGGGAGGTTTGCTCTCCACTCGATAGGATTTTCTGAAACTTAGGCGAGTACTGGACTGCAGCTAAGCCCCCGAGTGGGAGGTTTGCTCTCCACTCGGTAGGATTTTAAACACTTAGGCGAGTACAGGACTGCAGCTAAGCCCCCAAGTGGGAGGTTTGCTCTCCACTCGGTAGGATTTTAAACACTTAGGCGAGTATAGGACTGCAGCTAAGCCCCCGAGTGGGATCTTTGCTCTCCACTCGGTAGGATTTTCTGAAACTTAGGCGAGTACTGGACTGCAGCTAAGCCCCCGAGTGGGAGGTTTGCTCTCCACTCGGTAGGATTTTAAACAATTAGGCGAGTACAGGACTGCAGCTAAGCCCCCGAGTGGTAGGTTTGCTCTCCACTCGGTAGGATTTTAAACACTTAGGCGAGTATAGGACTGCAGCTAAGCCCCCGAGTGGGATCTTTGCTCTCCACTCGGTAGGATTTTCTGAAACTTAGGCGAGTACTGGACTGCAGCTAAGCCCCCGAGTGGGAGGTTTGCTCTCCACTCGGTAGGATTTTAAACACTTAGGCGAGTACAGGACTGCAGCTAAGCCCCCGAGTGGGAGGTTTGCTCTCCACTCAGTAGGATTTCAAACACTTTGTGGAGTATAGGACTGCAGCTGAGCCCCCGAGTGGGAGGTTTGCTCTCCACTCGGTAGGATTTTCTGAAAACTTAGGCGACTAAGGGACTGCAGCTAAGCCCCCGAGTGGGAGGTTTGCTCTCCACTCGGCTGGATTTTTTGAAACTTAGGCGAGTACTAGACTGCAGCTAAGCCCCCGAGTGGGAGGTTTGCTCTCCACTCGGTACAATTTTCTGAAACTTAGGCGAGTACTGGACTGCAGCTAAGCCCCCGAGTGGGAGGTTTGCTCTCCACTCGGTAGGATTTTAAACACTTAGGAGAGTACAGGACTGCAACTAAGCCCCCGAGTTGGAGGTTTGCTCTCCACTCGGTAGGATTTTAAACACTTTGTGGAGTATAGGACTGCAGCTAAGCCCCCGAGTGGGAGGTTTGCTCTCCACTCGGTAGGATTTTCTGAAACTTTGGCGAGTATGGACTGCAGCTAAGCCCCCGAGTGGGAGGTTTGCTCTCCACTCGGTAGGATTTTAAACACTTAGGCGAGTACAGGACTGCAGCTAAGCCCCCGAGTGGGAGGTTTGCTCTCCACTCGGTAGGATTTTAAACACTTAGGCGAGTACTGGACTGCAGCTAAGCCCCCGAGTGGGAGGTTTGCTCTCCACTCGGTAGGAATTTCTGAAACTTAGGCGAGTACTAGACTGCAGCTAAGCCCCCGACTGGGATCTTTGCTCTCCACTCGGTAGGATTTTCTGAAACTTAGGCGAGTACCGGACTGCAGCTAAGCCCCCGAGTGGGAGGTTTGCTCTCCACTCGGTAGGATTTTAAACACTTAGGCGAGTATAGGACTGCAGCTAAGCCCCCGAGTGGGAGGTTTGCTCTCCACTCGGTAGGATTTTCTGAAACTTAGGCGAGTACAGGACTGCAGCTAAGCCCCCGAGTGGGACGTTTGCTCTCCACTCGGTAGGATTTTAAACACTTAGGCGAGTACAGGACTGCAGCTAAGCCCCCGAGTTGGAGGTTTGCTCTCCACTCGGTAGGATTTTAAACACTTTGTGGAGTATAGGACTGCAGCTAAGCCCCCGAGTGGGAGGTTTGCTCTCCACTCGGTAGGATTTTCTAAAACTTTGGCGAGTATGGACTGCAGCTAAGCCCCCGAGTGGGAGGTTTGCTCTCCACTCGGTAGGATTTTAAACACTTAGGCGAGTACAGGACTGCAGCTAAGCCCCCGAGTGGGAGGTTTGCTCTCCACTCGGTAGGATTTTAAACACTTAGGCGAGTACTGGACTGCAGCTAAGCCCCCGAGTGGGAGGTTTGCTCTCCACTCGGTAGGATTTTCTGAAACTTAGGCGAGTACTGGACTGCAGCTAAGCCCCCGAGTGGCAGGATTGCTCTCCACTCGATAGGATTTTCTAAAATTTAGGCGAGTACTGGACTGCAGCTAAGCCCCCGAGTGGGAGGTTTGCTCTTCACTCGGTAGGATTTTCTGAAACTTAGGCGAATACAGGACTGCAGCTAAGCCCCCGAGTGGGAGGCTTGCTCTCCACTCGGTAGGATTTTCTGAAACTTAGGCGAGTACTAGACTGCAGCTAAGCCCCCGAGTGGGAGGTTTGCTCTCCACTCGATAGGATTTTCTGAAACTTAGGCGAGTACTGGACTGCAGCTAAGCCCCCGAGTGGGAGGTTTGCTCTCCACTCGGTAGGATTTTAAACACTTAGGCGAGTACAGGACTGCAGCTAAGCCCCCAAGTGAGAGGTTTGCTCTCCACTCGGTAGGATTTTAAACACTTAGGCGAGTATAGGACTGCAGCTAAGCCCCCGAGTGGGATCTTTGCTCTCCACTCGGTAGGATTTTCTGAAACTTAGGCGAGTACTGGACTGCAGCTAAGCCCCCGAGTGGGAGGTTTGCTCTCCACTCGGTATGATTTTAAACAATTAGGCGAGTACAGGACTGCAGCTAAGCCCTCGAGTGGTAGGTTTGCTCTCCACTCGGTAGGATTTTAAACACTTAGGCGAGTATAGGACTGCAGCTAAGCCCCCGAGTGGGATCTTTGCTCTCCACTCGGTAGGATTTTCTGAAACTTAGGCGAGTACTGGACTGCAGCTAAGCCCCCGAGTGGGAGGTTTGCTCTCCACTCGGTAGGATTTTAAACACTTAGGCGAGTACAGGACTGCAGCTAAGCCCCCGAGTGGGAAGTTTGCTCTCCACTCAGTAGGATTTCAAACACTTTGTGGAGTATAGGACTGCAGCTGAGCCCCCGAGTGGGAGGTTTGCTCTCCACTCGGTAGGATTTTCTGAAAACTTAGGCGACTAAGGGACTGCAGCTAAGCCCCCGAGTGGGAGGTTTGCTCTCCACTCGGCTGGATTTTTTGAAACTTAGGCGAGTACTAGACTGCAGCTAAGCCCCCGAGTGGGAGGTTTGCTCTCCACTCGGTACAATTTTCTGAAACTTAGGCGAGTACTGGACTGCAGCTAAGCCCCCGAGTGGGAGGTTTGCTCTCCACTCGGTAGGATTTTAAACACTTATGAGAGTACAGGACTGCAGCTAAGCCCCCGAGTTGGAGGTTTGCTCTCCACTCGGTAGGATTTTAAACACTTTGTGGAGTATAGGACTGCAGTTAAGCCCCCGAGTGGGAGGTTTGCTCTCCACTCGGTAGGATTTTCTGAAACTTTGGCGAGTATGGATTGCAGCTAAGCCCCCGAATGGGAGGTTTGCTCTCCACTCGGTAGGATTTTAAACACTTAGGCGAGTACAGGACTGCAGCTAAGCCCCCGAGTGGGAGGTTTGCTCTCCACTCGGTAGGATTTTAAACACTTAGGCGAGTACTGGACTGCAGCTAAGCCCCCGAGTGGGAGGCTTGCTCTCCACTCGGTAGGATTTTCTGAAACTTAGGCGAGTACTGGACTGCAGCTAAGCCCCCGAGTGGCAGGATTGCTCTCCACTCGATAGAATTTTCTAAAATTTAGGCGAGTACTGGACTGCAGCTAAGCCCCCGAGTGGGAGGTTTGCTCTTCACTCGGTAGGATTTTCTGAAACTTAGGCGAATACAGGACTGCAGCTAAGCCCCCAAGTGGGTGGTTTGCTCTCCACTCGGTAGGATTTTCTGAAACTTAGGCGAGTACTAGACTGCAGCTAAGCCCCCGAGTGGGAGGTTTGCTCTCCACTCGATAGGATTTTCTGAAACTTAGGCGAGTACTGGACTGCAGCTAAGCCCCCGAGTGGGAGGTTTGCTCTCCACTCGGTAGGATTTTAAACACTTAGGCGAGTACAGGACTGCAGCTAAGCCCCCGAGTGGGAGGTTTGCTCTCCACTCAGTAGGATTTTAAACAATTAGGCGAGTATAGGACTGCAGCTAAGCCCCCGAGTGGGATCTTTGCTCTCCACTCGGTAGGATTTTCTGAAACTTAGGCGAGTACTGGACTGCAGCTAAGCCCCAGAGTGGGAGGTTTGCTCTCCACTCGGTAGGATTTTAAACACTTAGGCGAGTATAGGACTGCAGCTAAGCCCCCGAGTGGGAGGTTTGCTCTCCACTCGGTAGGATTTTCTGAAACTTAGGCGAGTACAGGACTGCAGCAAAGCCCCCGAGTTGGAGGTTTGCTCTCCACTCGGTAGGATTTTAAACACTTTGTGGAGTATAGGACTGCAGCTAAGCCCCCGAGTGGGAGGTTTGCTCTCCACTCGGTAGGATTTTCTGAAACTTTGGCGAGTATGGACTGCAGCTAAGCCCCCGAGTGGGAGGTTTGCTCTCCACTCGGTAGGATTTTAAACACTTAGGCGAGTACAGGACTGCAGCTAAGCCCCCGAGTGGGAGGTTTGCTCTCCACTCGGTAGGATTTTAAACACTTAGGCGAGTACTGGACTGCAGCTAAGCCCCCGAGTGGGAGGTTTGCTCTCCACTCGGTAGGATTTTCTGAAACTTAGGCGAGTACTGGACTGCAGCTAAGCCCCCGAGTGGCAGGATTGCTCTCCACTCGATAGGATTTTCTAAAATTTAGGCGAGTACTGGACTGCAGCTAAGCCCCCGAGTGGGAGGTTTGCTCTTCACTCGGTAGGATTTTCTGAAACTTAGGCGAATACAGGACTGCAGCTAAGCCCCCGAGTGGGAGGTTTGCTCTCCACTCGGTAGGATTTTCTGAAACTTAGGCGAGTACTAGACTGCAGCTAAGCCCCCGAGTGGGAGGTTTGCTCTCCACTCGATAGGATTTTCTAAAACTTAGGCGAGTACTGGACTGCAGCTAAGCCCCCGAGTGGGAGGTTTGCTCTCCACTCGGTAGGATTTTAAACACTTAGGCGAGTACAGGACTGCAGCTAAGCCCCCGAGTGGGAGGTTTGCTCTCCACTCGGTAGGATTTTAAACACTTAGGCGAGTATAGGACTGCAGCTAAGCCCCCTAGTGGGATCTTTGCTCTCCACTCGGTAGGATTTTCTGAAACTTAGGCGAGTACTAGACTGCAGCTAAGCCCCCGAGTGGCAGGTTTGCTCTCCACTCGATAGGATTTTCTAAAACTTAGGCGAGTACTGGACTGCAGCTAAGCCCCCGAGTGGGAGGTTTGCTCTCCACTCGGTAGGATTTTAAACACTTAGGCGAGTACAGGACTGCAGCAAAGCCCCCGAGTTGGAGGTTTGCTCTCCACTCGGTAGGATTTTAAACACTTTGTGGAGTATAGGACTGCAGCTAAGCCCCCGAGTGGGAGGTTTGCTCTCCACTCGGTAGGATTTTCTGAAACTTTGGCGAGTATGGACTGCAGCTAAGCCCCCGAGTGGGAGGTTTGCTCTCCACTCGGTAGGATTTTAAACACTTAGGCGAGTACAGGACTGCAGCTAAGCCCCCGAGTGGGAGGTTTGCTCTCCACTCGGTAGGATTTTAAACACTTAGGCGAGTACTGGACTGCAGCTAAGCCCCCGAGTGGGAGGTTTGCTCTCCACTCGGTAGGATTTTCTGAAACTTAGGCGAGTACTGGACTGCAGCTAAGCCCCCGAGTGGCAGGATTGCTCTCCACTCGATAGGATTTTCTAAAATTTAGGCGAGTACTGGACTGCAGCTAAGCCCCCGAGTGGGAGGTTTGCTCTTCACTCGGTAGGATTTTCTGAAACTTAGGCGAATACAGGACTGCAGCTAAGCCCCCGAGTGGGAGGTTTGCTCTCCACTCGGTAGGATTTTCTGAAACTTAGGCGAGTACTAGACTGCAGCTAAGCCCCCGAGTGGGAGGTTTGCTCTCCACTCGATAGGATTTTCTAAAACTTAGGCGAGTACTGGACTGCAGCTAAGCCCCCGAGTGGGAGGTTTGCTCTCCACTCGGTAGGATTTTAAACACTTAGGCGAGTACAGGACTGCAGCTAAGCCCCCGAGAGGGAGGTTTGCTCTCCACTCGGTAGGATTTTAAACACTTAGGCGAGTACAGGACTGCAGCTAAGCCCCCGAGTGGTAGGTTTTCTCTCCACTCGGTAGGATTTTAAACACTTAGGCGAGTATAGGACTGCAGCTAAGCCCCCGAGTGGGATCTTTGCTCTCCACTCGGTAGGATTTTCTGAAACTTAGGCGAGTACTGGACTGCAGCTAAGCCCCCGAGTGGGAGGTTTGCTCTCCACTCGGTAGGATTTTAAACAATTAGGCGAGTACAGGACTGCAGCTAAGCCCCCGAGTGGTAGGTTTTCTCTCCACTCGGTAGGATTTTAAACACTTAGGCGAGTATAGGACTGCAGCTAAGCCCCCGAGTGGGATCTTTGCTCTCCACTCGGTAGGATTTTCTGAAACTTAGGCGAGTACTGGACTGCAGCTAAGCCCCCGAGTGGGAGGTTTGCTCTCCACTCGGTAGGATTTTAAACACTTAGGCGAGTACAGGACTGCAGCTAAGCCCCCGAGTGGGAGGTTTGCTCTCCACTCAGTAGGATTTCAAACACTTTGTGGAGTATAGGACTGCAGCTGAGCCCCCGAGTGGGAGGTTTCCTCTCCACTCGGTAGGATTTTCTGAAAACTTAGGCAACTAAGGGACTGCAGCTAAGCCCCCGAGTGGGAGGTTTGCTCTCCACTCGGCTGGATTTTTTGAAACTTAGGCGAGTACTAGACTGCAGCTAAGCCCCCGAGTGGGAGGTTTGCTCTCCACTCGGTACAATTTTCTGAAACTTAGGTGAGTACTGGACTGCAGCTAAGCCCCCGAGTGGGAGGTTTGCTCTCCACTCGGTAGGATTTTAAACACTTAGGCGAGTATAGGACTGCAGCTAAGCCCCCGAGTGGGAGGTTTGCTCTCCACTCGGTAGGATTTTCTGAAACTTAGGCGAGTACTGGACTGCAGCTAAGCCCCCGAGTGGGACGTTTGCTCTCCACTCGGTAGGATTTTAAACACTTAGGCGAGTACAGGACTGCAGCTAAGCCCCCGAGTTGGAGGTTTGCTCTCCACTCGGTAGGATTTTAAACACTTTGTGGAGTATAGGACTGCAGCTAAGCCCCCGAGTGGGAGGTTTGCTCTCCATTCGGTAGGATTTTCTGAAACTTTGGCGAGTATGGACTGCAGCTAAGCCCCCGAGTGGGAGGTTTGCTCTCCACTCGGTAGGATTTTAAACACTTAGGCGAGTACAGGACTGCAGCTAAGCCCCCGAGTGGGAGGTTTGCTCTCCACTCGGTAGGATTTTAAACACTTAGGCGAGTACTGGACTGCAGCTAAGCCCCCGAGTGGGAGGTTTGCTCTCCACTCGGTAGGATTTTCTGAAACTTAGGCGAGTACTGGACTGCAGCTAAGCCCCCGAGTGGCAGGATTGCTCTCCACTCGATAGGATTTTCTAAAATTTAGGCGAGTACTGGACTGCAGCTAAGCCCCCGAGTGGGAGGTTTGCTCTTCACTCGGTAGGATTTTCTGAAACTTAGGCGAATACAGGACTGCAGCTAAGCCCCCGAGTGGGAGGTTTGCTCTCCACTCGGTAGGATTTTCTGAAACTTAGGCGAGTACTAGACTGCAGCTAAGCCCCCGAGTGGGAGGTTTGCTCTCCACTCGATAGGATTTTCTAAAACTTAGGCGAGTACTGGACTGCAGCTAAGCCCCCGAGTGGGAGGTTTGCTCTCCACTCGGTAGGATTTTAAACACTTAGGCGAGTACAGGACTGCAGCTAAGCCCCCGAGTGGGAGGTTTGCTCTCCACTCGGTAGGATTTTAAACACTTAGGCGAGTATAGGACTGCAGCTAAGCCCCCTAGTGGGATCTTTGCTCTCCACTCGGTAGGATTTTCTGAAACTTAGGCGAGTACTGGACTGCAGCTAAGCCCCCGAGTGGGAGGTTTGCTCTCCACTCGGTAGGATTTTAAACAATTAGGCGAGTACAGGACTGCAGCTAAGCCCCCGAGTGGTAGGTTTGCTCTCTACTCGGTAGGATTTTAAACACTTAGGCGAGTATAGGACTGCAGCTAAGCCCCCGAGTGGGATCTTTGCTCTCCACTCGGTAGGATTTTCTGAAACTTAGGCGAGTACTGGACTGCAGCTAAGCCCCCGAGTGGGAGGTTTGCTCTCCACTCGGTAGGATTTTAAACACTTAGGCGAGTACAGGATTGCAGCTAAGCCCCCGAGTGGGAGGTTTGCTCTCCACTCAGTAGGATTTCAAACACTTTGTGGAGTATAGGACTGCAGCTGAGCCCCCGAGTGGGAGGTTTGCTCTCCACTCGGTAGGATTTTCTGAAAACTTAGGCAACTAAGGGACTGCAGCTAAGCCCCCGAGTGGGAGGTTTGCTCTCCACTCGGCTGGATTTTTTGAAACTTAGGCGAGTACTAGACTGCAGCTAAGCCCCCGAGTGGGAGGTTTGCTCTCCACTCGGTACAATTTTCTGAAACTTAGGTGAGTACTGGACTGCAGCTAAGCCCCCGAGTGGGAGGTTTGCTCTCCACTCGGTAGGATTTTAAACACTTAGGCGAGTATAGGACTGCAGCTAAGCCCCCGAGTGGGAGGTTTGCTCTCCACTCGGTAGGATTTTCTGAAACTTAGGCGAGTACTGGACTGCAGCTAAGCCCCCGAGTGGGACGTTTGCTCTCCACTCGGTAGGATTTTAAACACTTAGGCGAGTACAGGACTGCAGCTAAGCCCCCGAGTTGGAGGTTTGCTCTCCACTCGGTAGGATTTTAAACACTTTGTGGAGTATAGGACTGCAGCTAAGCCCCCGAGTGGGAGGTTTGCTCTCCATTCGGTAGGATTTTCTGAAACTTTGGCGAGTATGGACTGCAGCTAAGCCCCCGAGTGGGAGGTTTGCTCTCCACTCGGTAGGATTTTAAACACTTAGGCGAGTACAGGACTGCAGCTAAGCCCCCGAGTGGGAGGTTTGCTCTCCACTCGGTAGGATTTTAAACACTTAGGCGAGTACTGGACTGCGGCTAAGCCCCCGAGTGGGAGGTTTGCTCTCCACTCGGTAGGATTTTCTGAAACTTAGGCGAGTACTGGACTGCAGCTAAGCCCCCGAGTGGCAGGATTGCTCTCCACTCGGTAGGATTTTCTAAAATTTAGGCGAGTACTGGACTGCAGCTAAGCCCCCGAGTGGGAGGTTTGCTCTTCACTCGGTAGGATTTTCTGAAACTTAGGCGAATACAGGACTGCAGCTAAGCCCCCGAGTGGGAGGTTTGCTCTCCACTCGGTAGGATTTTCTGAAACTTAGGCGAGTACTAGACTGCAGCTAAGCCCCCGAGTGGGAGGTTTGCTCTCCACTCGATAGGATTTTCTGAAACTTAGGCGAGTACTGGACTGCAGCTAAGCCCCCGAGTGGGAGGTTTGCTCTCCACTCGGTAGGATTTTAAACACTTAGGCGAGTACAGGACTGCAGCTAAGCCCCCGAGTGGGAGGTTTGCTCTCCACTCGGTAGGATTTTAAACACTTAGGCGAGTATAGGACTGCAGCTAAGCCCCCGAGTGGGATCTTTGCTCTCCACTCGGTAGGATTTTCTGAAACTTAGGCGAGTACTGGACTGCAGCTAAGCCCCCGAGTGGGAGGTTTGCTCTCCACTCGGTAGGATTTTAAACACTTAGGCGAGTACAGGACTGCAGCTAAGCCCCCGAGTGGGAGGTTTGCTCTCCACTCAGTAGGATTTCAAACACATTGTGGAGTATAGGACTGCAGCTGAGCCCTCGAGTGGGAGGTTTGCTCTCCACTCGGTAGGATTTTCTGAAAACTTAGGCGACTAAGGGACTGCAGCTAAGCCCCCGAGTGGGAGGTTTGCTCTCCACTCGGTAGGATTTTTTGAAACTTAGGCGAGTACTAGACTGCAGCTAAGCCCCCGAGTGGGAGGTTTGCTCTCCACTCGGTACGATTTTCTGAAACTTAGGCGAGTACTGGACTGCAGCTAAGCCCCCGAGTGGGAGGTTTGCTCTCCACTCGGTAGGATTTTAAACACTTAGGCGAGTATAGGACTGCAGCTAAGCCCCCGAGTGGGAGGTTTGCTCTCCACTTGGTAGGATTTTCTGAAACTTAGGCGAGTACTGGACTGCAGCTAAGCCCCCGAGTGGGATGTTTGCTCTCCACTCGGTAGGATTTTAAACACTTAGGCGAGTACAGGACTGCAGCTAAGCCCCCGAGTGGGAGGTTTGCTCTCCACTCGGTAGGATTTTAAACACTTTGTGGAGTATAGGACTGCAGCTAAGCCCCCGAGTGGGAGGTTTGCTCTCCACTCGGTAGGATTTTCTGAAACTTAGGCGAGTATGGACTGCAGCTAAGCCCCCGAGTGGGAGGTTTGCTCTCCACTCGGTAGGATTTTAAACACTTAGGCGAGTACAGGACTGCAGCTAAGCCCCCGAGTGGGAGGTTTGCTCTCCACTCGGTAGGATTTTAAACACTTTGTGGAGTATAGGACTGCAGCTAAGCCCCCGAGTGGGAGGTTTGCTCTCCACTCGGTAGGATTTTCTGAAACTTAGGCGAGTATGGACTGCAGCTAAGCCCCCGAGTGGGAGGTTTGCTCTCCACTCGGTAGGATTTTAAACACTTAGGCGAGTACAGGACTGCAGCTAAGCCCCCGAGTGGGAGGTTTGCTCTCCACTCGCTAGGATTTTAAACACTTAGGCGAGTACTGGACTGCAGCTAAGCCCCCGAGTGGGAGGTTTGCTCTCCACTCGGTAGGATTTTCTGAAACTTAGGCGAGTACTGGACTGCAGCTAAGGCCCCGAGTGGGAGGATTGCTCTCCACTCGATAGGATTTTCTGAAACTTGGGCGAGTACTGGACTGCAGCTAAGCCCCCGAGTGGGAGGTTTGCTCTTCACTCGGTAGGATTTTCTGAAACTTAGGCGAGTACAGGACTGCAGCTAAGCCCCCGAGTGGGAGGTTTGCTCTCCACTGGGTAGGATTTTCTGAAACTTAGGCGAGTACTAGACTGCAGCTAAGGCCCCGAGTGGGAGGTTTGCTCTCCACTCGGTACGATTTTCTGAAACTTAGGCGAGTACTGGACTGCAGCTAAGCCCCCGAGTGGGAGGTTTGCTCTCCACTCGGTAGGATTTTAAACACTTAGGCGAGTATAGGACTGCAGCTAAGCCCCCGAGTGGGAGGTTTGCTCTCCACTCGGTAGGATTTTCTGAAACTTAGGCGAGTATGGACTGCAGCTAAGCCCCCGAGTGGGAGGTTTGCTCTCCACTCGGTAGGATTTTAAACACTTAGGCGAGTACAGGACTGCAGCTAAGCCCCCGAGTGGGAGGTTTGCTCTCCACTCGGTAGGATTTTAAACACTTTGTGGAGTATAGGACTGCAGCTAAGCCCCCGAGTGGGAGGTTTGCTCTCCACTCGGTAGGATTTTCTGAAACTTAGGCGAGTATGGACTGCAGCTAAGCCCCCGAGTGGGAGGTTTGCTCTCCACTCGGTAGGATTTTAAACACTTAGGCGAGTACAGGACTGCAGCTAAGCCCCCGAGTGGGAGGTTTGCTCTCCACTCGCTAGGATTTTAAACACTTAGGCGAGTACTGGACTGCAGCTAAGCCCCCGAGTGGGAGGTTTGCTCTCCACTCGGTAGGATTTTCTGAAACTTAGGCGAGTACTGGACTGCAGCTAAGGCCCCGAGTGGGAGGATTGCTCTCCACTCGATAGGATTTTCTGAAACTTGGGCGAGTACTGGACTGCAGCTAAGCCCCCGAGTGGGAGGTTTGCTCTTCACTCGGTAGGATTTTCTGAAACTTAGGCGAGTACAGGACTGCAGCTAAGCCCCCGAGTGGGAGGTTTGCTCTCCACTGGGTAGGATTTTCTGAAACTTAGGCGAGTACTAGACTGCAGCTAAGGCCCCGAGTGGGAGGTTTGCTCTCCACTCGGTACGATTTTCTGAAACTTAGGCGAGTACTGGACTGCAGCTAAGCCCCCGAGTGGGAGGTTTGCTCTCCACTCGGTAGGATTTTAAACACTTAGGCGAGTATAGGACTGCAGCTAAGCCCCCGAGTGGGAGGTTTGCTCTCCACTCGGTAGGATTTTCTGAAACTTAGGCGAGTACTGGACTGCAGCTAAGCCCCCGAGTGGGACGTTTGCTCTCCACTCGGTAGGATTTTAAACACTTAGGCGAGTACAGGACTGCAGCTAAGCCCCCGAGTGGGAGGTTTGCTCTCCACTCGGTAGGATTTTAAACACTTTGTGGAGTATAGGACTGCAGCTAAGCCCCCGAGTGGGAGGTTTGCTCTCCACTCGGTAGGATTTTCTGAAACTTAGGCGAGTATGGACTGCAGCTAAGCCCCCGAGTGGGAGGTTTGCTCTCCACTCGGTAGGATTTTAAACACTTAGGCGAGTACAGGACTGCAGCTAAGCCCCCGAGTGGGAGGTTTGCTCTCCACTCGGTAGGATTTTAAACACTTTGTGGAGTATAGGACTGCAGCTAAGCCCCCGAGTGGGAGGTTTGCTCTCCACTCGGTAGGATTTTCTGAAACTTAGGCGAGTATGGACTGCAGCTAAGCCCCCGAGTGGGAGGTTTTCTCTCCACTCGGTAGGATTTTAAACACTTAGGCGAGTACATGACTGCAGCTAAGCCCCCGAGTGGGAGGTTTGCTCTCCACTCGCTAGGATTTTAAACACTTAGGCGAGTACTGGACTGCAGCTAAGCCCCCGAGTGGGAGGTTTGCTCTCCACTCGGTAGGATTTTCTGAAACTTAGGCGAGTACTGGACTGCAGCTAAGGCCCCGAGTGGGAGGATTGCTCTCCACTCGATAGGATTTTCTGAAACTTGGGCGAGTATTGGACTGCAGCTAAGCCCCCAAGTGGGAGGTTTGCTCTTCACTCGGTAGGATTTTCTGAAACTTAGGCGAGTAGAGGACTGCAGCTAAGCCCCCGAGTGGGAGGTTTGCTCTCCACTGGGTAGGATTTTCTGAAATTTAGGCGAGTACTAGACTGCAGCTAAGCCCCCGAGTGGGAGGTTTGCTCTCCACTCGGTACGATTTTCTGAAACTTAGGCGAGTACTGGACTGCAGCTAAGCCCCCGAGTGGGAGGTTTGCTCTCCACTCGGTAGGATTTTAAACACTTAGGCGAGTATAGGACTGCAGCAAAGCCCCCGAGTGGGAGGTTTGCTCTCCACTCGGTAGGATTTTAAACACTTTGTGGAGTATAGGACTGCAGCTAAGCCCCCGAGTGCGAGGTTTGCTCTCCACTCGGTAGGATTTTCTGAAACTTAGGCGAGTATGGACTGCAGCTAAGCCCCCGAGTGGGAGGTTTGCTCTCCACTCGGTAGGATTTTAAACACTTAGGCGAGTACAGGACTGCAGCTAAGCCCTTGAGTGGGAGGTTTGCTCTCCACTCGCTAGGATTTTAAACACTTAGGCGAGTACTGGACTGCAGCTAATCCCCCGAGTGGGAGGTTTGCTCTCCACTCGGTAGGATTTTCTGAAACTTAGGCGAGTACTGGACTGCAGCTAAGGCCCCGAGTGGGAGGATTGCTCTCCACTCGATAGGATTTTCTGAAACTTGGGCGAGTACTGGACTGCAGCTAAGCCCCCGAGTGGGAGGTTTGCTCTTCACTCGGTAGGATTTTCTGAAACTTAGGCGAGTACAGGACTGCAGCTAAGCCCCCGAGTGGGAGGTTTGCTCTCCACGGGGTAGGATTTTCTGAAACTTAGGCGAGTACTAGACTGCAGCTAAGCCCCCGAGTGGGAGGTTTGCTCTCCACTCGGTACGATTTTCTGAAACTTAGGCGAGTACTGGACTGCAGCTAAGCCCCCGAGTGGGAGGTTTGCTCTCCACTCGGTAGGATTTTAAACACTTAGGCGAGTATAGGACTGCAGCTAAGCCCCCGAGTGGGAGGTTTGCTCTCCACTCGGTACGATTTTCTGAAACTTAGGCGAGTACTGGACTGCAGCTAAGCCCCCGAGTGGGAGGTTTGCTCTCCACTCGGTAGGATTTTAAACACTTAGGCGAGTATAGGACTGCAGCTAAGCCCCCGAGTGGGAGGTTTGCTCTCCACTCGGTAGGATTTTCTGAAACTTAGGCGAGTACTGGACTGCAGCTAAGCCCCCGAGTGGGACGTTTGCTCTCCACTCGGTAGGATTTTAAACACTTAGGTGAGTACAGGACTGCAGCTAAGCCCCCGAGTGGGAGGTTTGCTCTCCACTCGGTAGGATTTTAAACACTTTGTGGAGTATAGGACTGCACCTAAGCCCCCGAGTGGGAGGTTTGCTCTCCACTCGGTAGGATTTTCTGAAACTTAGTCGAGTATGGACTGCAGCTGAGCCCCCGAGTGGGAGGTTTGCTCTCCACTCGTTAGGATTTTAAACACTTAGGCGACTACAGGACTGCAGCTAAGCCCCCGAGTGGGAGGTTTGCTCTCCACTCGGTAGGATTTTAAACACTTTGTGGAGTATAGGACTGCAGCTAAGCCCCCGAGTGGGAGGTTTGCTCTCCACTCGGTAGGATTTTCTGAAACTTAGGCGAGTATGGACTGCAGCTAAGCCCCCGAGTGGGAGGTTTGCTCACCACTCGGTTGGATCTTAAACACTTAGGCGAGTACAGGACTGCAGCTAAGCCCCCGAGTGGGAGGTTTGCTCTCCACTCGCTAGGATTTTAAACACTTAGGCGAGTACTGGACTGCAGCTAAGCCCCCGAGTGGGAGGTTTGCTCTCCACTCGGTAGGATTTTCTGAAACTTAGGCGAGTACTGGACTGCAGCTAAGGCCCCGAGTGGGAGGATTGCTCTCCACTCGATAGGATTTTCTGAAACTTGGGCGAGTACTGGACTGCAGCTAAGCCCCCAAGTGGGAGGTTTGCTCTTCACTCGGTAGGATTTTCTGAAACTTAGGCGAGTACAGGACTGCAGCTAAGCCCCCGAGTGGTAGGTTTGCTCTCCACTCGGTAGGATTTTCTGAAACTTAGGCGAGTACTAGACTGCAGCTAAGCCCCCGAGTGGGAGGTTTGCTCTCCACTCGGTACGATTTTCTGAAACTTAGGCGAGTACTGGACTGCAGCTAAGCCCCCGAGTGGGAGGTTTGCTCTCCACTCGGTAGGATTTTAAACACTTAGGCGAGTATAGGACTGCAGCTAAGCCCCCGAGTGGGAGGTTTGCTCTCCACTCGGTAGGATTTTCTGAAACTTAGGCGAGTACTAGACTGCAGCTAAGCCCCCGAGTGGGAGGTTTGCTCTCCACTCGGTAGGATTTTAAACACTTAGGCGAGTACAGGACTGCAGCTAAGCCCCCGAGTGGGAGGTTTGCTCTCCCCTCGGTAGGATTTTAAACACTTTGTGGAGTATAGAACTGCAGCTAAGCCCCCAAGTGGGAGGTTTGCTCTCCACTCGGTAGGATTTTCTGAAACATAGGCGAGTATGGAATGCAGCTAAGCCCCCGAGTGGGAGGTTTGCTCTCCACTCGGTAGGATTTTAAACACTTAGGCGAGTACAGGACTGTAGCTAAGCCCCCGGGTGGGAGGTTTGCTCTCCACTCGGTAGGATTTTAAACACTTAGGCGAGTACTGGACTGCAGGTAAACCCCCGAGTGGGAGGTTTGCTCTCCACTCGGTAGGATTTTCTGAAAACTTAGGCGAGTACAGGACTGCAGCTAAGCCCCCGAGTGGGAGGTTTGCTCTCCACTCGGTAGGATTTTCTGAAACTTAGGCGAGTACTAGACTGCAGCTAAGCCCCCGAGTGGGAGGTTTGCTCTCCACTCGGTATGATTTTCTGAAACTTAGGCGAGTACTGGACTGCAGCTAAGCCCCCGAGTGGGAGGTTTGCTCTCCACTCGGTAGGATTTTCTGAAACTTAGGCAAGTACTGGACTGCAGCTAAGCCCCCGAGTGGGAGGTTTGCTCTCCACTCGGTAGGATTTTAAAGACTTAGGCGAGTACATGACTGCAGCTAAGCCCCCGAGTGGGAGGTTTGCTCTCCACTCGGTAGGATTTTAAACACTTTGTGTTGTATAGGACTGCAGCTAAGCCCCCGAGTGGGAGGTTTGCTCTCCACTCGGTAGGATATTCCGAAACTTAGGTGAGTATGGACTGCAGCTAAGCCCCCGAGTGGGAGGTTTGCTGTCCACTCGGTAGGATTTTAAACACTTAGGCGAGTACAGGACTGCAGCTAAGCCCCCGAGTGGGAGGTTTGCTCTCCACTCGGTAGGATTTTAAACACTTAGGCGAGTACTGGACTGCAGCTAAGCCCCCCGAGTGGGAGGTTTGCTCTCTACTCGGTAGGATTTTCTGAAACTTAGGCGAGTACTGGACTGCAGCTAAGCCCCCGAGTGGGAGGATTGCTCTCCACTCGATAGAATTTTCTGAAACTTAGGCGAGTACTGGAATGCAACTAAGCCCCCGAGTGGGAGGTTTGCTCTTCACTCGGTAGGATTTTCTGAAACTTAGGCGAGTACAGGACTGCAGCTAAGCCCCCGAGTGGGAGGTTTGCTCTGCACTCGGTAGGATTTTCTGAAACTTAGGCAAGTACTAGACTGCAGCTAAGCCCCCAAGTGGGAGGTTTGCTCTCCACTCGGTAGGATTTTCTGAAACTTAGGCGAGTACTGGACTTCAGCTAAGCCCCCGAGTGGGAGGTTTGCTCTCCACTCGGTAGGATTTTAAACACTTAGGCGAGTATAGGACAGCAGCTAAGCCCTCGAGTGGGAGGTTTGCTCTCCACTCAGTAGAATTTTCTGAAACTTAGGCGAGTACAAGACTGCAGCTAAGCCCCCGAGTGGGAGGTTTGCTCTCCACTCGGTAGGATTTTAAACACATAGGCGAGTACAGGACTGCAGCTAAGCCCCCGAGTGGGAGGTTTGCTCTCCACTCGGTAGGATTTTAAACACTTTGTGGAGTATAAGACTGCAGCTAAGCCCCCGAGTGGGAGGTTTGCTCTCCACTCGGTAGGATTTTCTGAAACTTAGGCGAGTATGGACTGCAGCTAAGCCCCCGAGCGGGAGGTTTGCTCTCCACTCGGTAGGATTTTAAACACTTAGGCGTGTAGAGGACTGCAGCTAAGCCCCCGAGTGGGAGGTGTGCTCTCCACTCGGTAGGATTTTAAACACTTAGGCGAGTACTGGACAGCGGCTAAGCCCCTGAGCGGGAGGTTTGGTCTCCACTCAGTAGGATTTTCTGAAACTTAGGCGAGTACTGGACTGCAGGTAAGCCCCCGAGTGGGAGGTTTTCTCTCCACTCGGTAGGATTTTCTGAAACTTAGGCGAGTACAGGACTGCAGCTAAGCCGCCGAGTTGGAGGTTTGCTCTCCACTTGGTAGGATTTTCTGAAACTTAGGCGAGTACTGGACTGCAGCTAAGCCCCCGAGTGAGAGGTTTGCTCCCCACTCGGTAGGATTTTCTGAAACTTAGGCGAGTACTGGACTACATGTAAGCCCCCGAGTGGGAGGTTTGCTCTTCACTCGGTAGGATTTTCTGAAACTTAGGCGAGTACTGGACTACAGCTAAGCCCCCGAGTGGGAGGTTTGCTCTCCACTCGGTGGGATTTTCTGAAACTTAGGCGAGTACTGGACTGCAGCTAAGCCCCCGAGTGGGAGGTTTGCTCTCCAATCGGTAGGATTCTCTGAAACTTAGGCGAGTACTGGACTGCAGCTAAGCCCCCGAGTGGGAGGTTTGCTCTCCACTCGGTAGAATTTTAAACACTTTGTGGAGTATAGGACTGCAGCTAAGCCCCCGAGTGGGAGGTTTGCTCTCCACTCGATAGGATTTTCTGAAACTTAGGCGAGTATGGACTGCAGCTAAGCCCCTGAGTGGGAGGTTTGCTCTCCACTCAGTAGAATTTTCTGAAACTTAGGCGAGTACAAGACTGCAGCTAAGCCCCCGAGTGGGAGGTTTGCTCTCCACTCGGTAGGATTTTAAACACTTAGGCGAGTACAGGACTGCAGCTAAGCCCCCGAGTGGGAGGTTTGCTCTCCACTCGGTAGGATTTTAAACACTTTGTGGAGTATAAGACTGCAGCTAAGCCCCCGAGTGGGAGGTTTGCTCTCCACTCGGTAGGATTTTCTGAAACTTAGGCGAGTATGGACTGCAGCTAAGCACCCGAGCGGGAGGTGTGCTCTCCACTCGGTAGGATTTTAAACACTTAGGCGTGTAGAGGACTGCAGCTAAGCCCCCGAGTGGGAGGTGTGCTCTCCACTCGGTAGGATTTTAAACACTTAGGCGAGTACTGGACTGCGGCTAAGCCCCCGAGCGGGAGGTTTGGTCTCCACTCAGTAGGATTTTCTGAAACTTAGGCGAGTACTGGACTGCAGGTAAGCCCCCGAGTGGGAGGTTTTCTCTCCACTCGGTAGGATTTTCTGAAACTTAGGCGAGTACAGGACTGCAGCTAAGCCGCCGAGTTGGAGGTTTGCTCTCCACTCGGTAGGATTTTCTGAAACTTAGGCGAGTACTGGACTGCAGCTAAGCCCCCGAGTGAGAGGTTTGCTCCCCACTCGGTAGGATTTTCTGAAACTTAGGCGAGTACTGGACTACATGTAAGCCCCCGAGTGGGATGTTTGCTCTTCACTCGGTAGGATTTTCTGAAACTTAGGCGAGTACTGGACTACAGCTAAGCCCCCGAGTGGGAGGTTTGCTCTCCACTCGGTGGGATTTTCTGAAACTTAGGCGAGTACTGGACTGCAGCTAAGCCCCCGAGTGGGAGGTTTGCTCTCCAATCGGTAGGATTCTCTGAAACTTAGGCGAGTACTGGACTGCAGCTAAGCCCCCGAGTGGGAGGTTTGCTCTCCACTCGGTAGAATTTTAAACACTTTGTGGAGTATAAGACTGCAGCTAAGCCCCCGAGTGGGAGGTTTGCTCTCCACTCGGTAGGATTTTCTGAAACTTAGGCGAGTATGGACTGCAGCTAAGCCCCCGAGCGGGAGGTTTGCTCTCCACTCGGTAGGATTTTAAACACTTAGGCGTGTAGAGGACTGCAGCTAAGCCCCCGAGTGGGAGGTGTGCTCTCCACTCGGTAGGATTTTAAACACTTAGGCGAGTACTGGACAGCGGCTAAGCCCCTGAGCGGGAGGTTTGGTCTCCACTCAGTAGGATTTTCTGAAACTTAGGCGAGTACTGGACTGCAGGTAAGCCCCCGAGTGGGAGGTTTTCTCTCCACTCGGTAGGATTTTCTGAAACTTAGGCGAGTACAGGACTGCAGCTAAGCCGCCGAGTTGGAGGTTTGCTCTCCACTTGGTAGGATTTTCTGAAACTTAGGCGAGTACTGGACTGCAGCTAAGCCCCCGAGTGAGAGGTTTGCTCCCCACTCGGTAGGATTTTCTGAAACTTAGGCGAGTACTGGACTACATGTAAGCCCCCGAGTGGGAGGTTTGCTCTTCACTCGGTAGGATTTTCTGAAACTTAGGCGAGTACTGGACTACAGCTAAGCCCCCGAGTGGGAGGTTTGCTCTCCACTCGGTGGGATTTTCTGAAACTTAGGCGAGTAGTGGACTGCAGCTAAGCCCCCGAGTGGGAGGTTTGCTCTCCAATCGGTAGGATTCTCTGAAACTTAGGCGAGTACTGGACTGCAGCTAAGCCCCCGAGTGGGAGGTTTGCTCTCCACTCGGTAGAATTTTAAACACTTTGTGGAGTATAGGACTGCAGCTAAGCCCCCGAGTGGGAGGTTTGCTCTCCACTCGATAGGATTTTCTGAAACTTAGGCGAGTATGGACTGCAGCTAAGCCCCTGAGTGGGAGGTTTGCTCTCCACTCAGTAGAATTTTCTGAAACTTAGGCGAGTACAAGACTGCAGCTAAGCCCCCGAGTGGGAGGTTTGCTCTCCACTCGGTAGGATTTTAAACACTTAGGCGAGTACAGGACTGCAGCTAAGCCCCCGAGTGGGAGGTTTGCTCTCCACTCGGTAGGATTTTAAACACTTTGTGGAGTATAAGACTGCAGCTAAGCCCCCGAGTGGGAGGTTTGCTCTCCACTCGGTAGGATTTTCTGAAACTTAGGCGAGTATGGACTGCAGCTAAGCACCCGAGCGGGAGGTGTGCTCTCCACTCGGTAGGATTTTAAACACTTAGGCGTGTAGAGGACTGCAGCTAAGCCCCCGAGTGGGAGGTGTGCTCTCCACTCGGTAGGATTTTAAACACTTAGGCGAGTACTGGACTGCGGCTAAGCCCCCGAGCGGGAGGTTTGGTCTCCACTCAGTAGGATTTTCTGAAACTTAGGCGAGTACTGGACTGCAGGTAAGCCCCCGAGTGGGAGGTTTTCTCTCCACTCGGTAGGATTTTCTGAAACTTAGGCGAGTACAGGACTGCAGCTAAGCCGCCGAGTTGGAGGTTTGCTCTCCACTCGGTAGGATTTTCTGAAACTTAGGCGAGTACTGGACTGCAGCTAAGCCCCCGAGTGAGAGGTTTGCTCCCCACTCGGTAGGATTTTCTGAAACTTAGGCGAGTACTGGACTACATGTAAGCCCCCGAGTGGGATGTTTGCTCTTCACTCGGTAGGATTTTCTGAAACTTAGGCGAGTACTGGACTACAGCTAAGCCCCCGAGTGGGAGGTTTGCTCTCCACTCGGTGGGATTTTCTGAAACTTAGGCGAGTACTGGACTGCAGCTAAGCCCCCGAGTGGGAGGTTTGCTCTCCAATCGGTAGGATTCTCTGAAACTTAGGCGAGTACTGGACTGCAGCTAAGCCCCCGAGTGGGAGGTTTGCTCTCCACTCGGTAGAATTTTAAACACTTTGTGGAGTATAGGACTGTAGCTAAGCCCCCGAGTGGGAGGTTTGCTCTCCACTCGATAGGATTTTCTGAAACTTAGGCGAGTATGGACTGCAGCTAAGCCCCCGAGTGGGAGGTTTGCTCTCCACTCAGTAGAATTTTCTGAAACTTAGGCGAGTACAAGACTGCAGCTAAGCCCCCGAGTGGGAGGTTTGCTCTCCACTCGGTAGGATTTTAAACACTTAGGCGAGTACAGGACTGCAGCTAAGCCCCCGAGTGGGAGGTTTGCTCTCCACTCGGTAGGATTTTAAACACTTTGTGGAGTATAAGACTGCAGCTAAGCCCCCGAGTGGGAGGTTTGCTCTCCACTCGGTAGGATTTTCTGAAACTTAGGCGAGTATGGACTGCAGCTAAGCCCCCGAGCGGGAGGTTTGCTCTCCACTCGGTAGGATTTTAAACACTTAGGCGTGTAGAGGACTGCAGCTAAGCCCCCGAGTGGGAGGTGTGCTCTCCACTCGGTAGGATTTTAAACACTTAGGCGAGTACTGGACTGCGGCTAAGCCCCCGAGCGGGAGGTTTGGTCTCCAGTCAGTAGGATTTTCTGAAACTTAGGCGAGTACTGGACTGCAGGTAAGCCCCCGAGTGGGAGGTTTTCTCTCCACTCGGTAGGATTTTCTGAAACTTAGGCGAGTACAGGACTGGAGCTAAGCCGCCGAGTTGGAGGTTTGCTCTCCACTCGGTAGGATTTTCTAAAACTTAGGCGAGTACTGGACTGCACCTAAGCCCCCGAGTGAGAGGTTTGCTCCCCACTCGGTAGGATTTTCTGAAACTTAGGCGAGTACTGGACTACATGTAAGCCCCCGAGTGGGAGGTTTGCTCTTCACTCGGTAGGATTTTCTGAAACTTAGGCGAGTACTGGACTACAGCTAAGCCCCCGAGTGGGTGGTTTGCTCTCCACTCGGTGGGATTTTCTGAAACTTAGGCGAGTACTGGACTGCAGCTAAGCCCCCGAGTGGGAGGTTTGCTCTCCAATCGGTAGGATTCTCTGAAACTTAGGCGAGTACTGGACTGCAGCTAAGCCCCCGAGTGGGAGGTTTGCTCTCCACTCGGTAGAATTTTAAACACTTTGTGGAGTATAGGACTGCAGCTAAGCCCCCGAGTGGGAGGTTTGCTCTCCACTCGATAGGATTTTCTGAAACTTAGGCGAGTATGGACTGCAGCTAAGCCCCCGAGTGGGAGGTTTGCTCTCCACTCGGTAGGATTTTAAACACTTAGGCGAGTACAGGACTGCAGCTAAGCCCCCAAGTGGGAGGTTTGCTCTCCACTCGGTAGGATTTTAAACACTTAGGCGAGTACTGTACTGCAGCTAAGCCCCCGAGTGGGAGCTTTGCTCTCCACTCGGTAGGATTTTCTGAAACTTAGGCGAGTACTGGACTGCAGCTAAGCCCCCGAGAGGGAGGATTGCTCTCCACTCGATAGGATTTTCTAAAACTTAGGCGAGTACTGGACTGCAGCTAAGCCCCCGAGTGGGAGGTTTGCTCTTCACTCGGTAGGATTTTCTAAAACTTAGGCGAGTACAGGACTGCAGCTAAGCCCCCGAGTGGGAGGTTTGCTCTCCACTCGGTAGGATTCTCGGAAACTTAGGCGAGTACTAGATTGCAGCTAAGCCCCCGAGTGGGAGGTTTGCTCTCCACTCGGTAGGATTTTCTGAAACTTAGGCGAGTACTGGACTACAACTAAGCCCCCGAGTGGGAGGTTTGCTCTCCACTCGGTAGGATTTTAAACACTTAGACGAGTATAGGACTGCAGCTAAGCCCCCGAGTGCAAGGTTTGCTCGCCACTCGGTAGGATTTTCTGAAACTTAGGCGAGTACTGGACTGCAGCTAAGCCCCCGACTGGGAGGTTTGCTCTCCACTCGGTAGGATTTTAAACACTTAGGCGAGTACAGGACTGCAGCTAAACCCCCGAGTGGGAGGTTTGCTCTCCACTCGGTAGGATTTTAAACACTTTGTGGAGTATAGGACTGCAGCTAAGCCCCCGAGTGGGAGGTTTGCTCTCCACTCGGTAGGATTTTCTGAAACTTAGGCGAGTATGGACTGCAGCTAAGCCCCCGAGTGGGAGGTGTGCTCTCCACTCGGTAGGATATTAAACACTTAGGCGACTACAGGACTGCAGCTAAGCCCCCGAGTGGGAGGTGTGCTCTCCACTCGGTAGGATTTTAAATACTTAGGCGAGTACTGGACTGTGGCTAAGCCCCTGAGCGGGAGGTTTGCTCTCCACTCGGTAGGATTTTCTGAAACTTAGGCGAGTACTAGACTGCAGCTAAGCCCCTTAGAGGGAGGTTTGCTCCCCACTCGGTAGGATTTTCTGAAACTTAGGCGAGTACTGGACTGCAGCTAAGCCCCCGAGTGGGAGGTTTGCTCTCCACTCGGTAGGATTTTCTGAAACTTAGGCGAGTACTGGACTGCAGCTAAGCCCCCGAGTGGGAGGTTTGCTCTCCACTCGGTAGGATTTTCTGAAACTTAGGCGAGTACTGGACTGCAGCTAAGCCCCCGAGTGGGAGGTTTGCTCTCCACTCCGTAGGATTTTCGGAAACTTAGGCGAGTACTAGATTGCAGCTAAGCCCCCGAGTGGGAGGTTTGCTCTCCACTCGGTAGGATTTTCTGAAACTTAGGCGAGTACTGGACTACAACTAAGCCCCCGAGTGGGAGGTTTGCTCTCCACTCGGTAGGATTTTAAACACTTAGACGAGTATAGGACTACAGCTAAGCCCCCGAGTGGGAGGTTTGCTCTCCACTCGGTAGGATTTTCTGAAACTTAGGCGAGTACTGGACTGCAGCTAAGCCCCCGACTGGGAGGTTTGCTCTCCACTCGGTAGGATTTTAAACACTTAGGCGAGTACAGGACTGTAGCTAAACCCCCGAGTGGGAGGTTTGCTCTCCACTCGGTAGGATTTTAAACACTTTGTGGAGTATAGGACTGCAGCTAAGCCCCCGAGTGGGAGGTTTGCTCTCCACTCGGTAGGATTTTCTGAAACTTAGGCGAGTATGGACTGCAGCTAAGCCCCCGAGTGGGAGGTTTGCTCTCCACTCGGTAGGATATTAAACACTTAGGCGACTACAGGACTGCAGCTAAGCCCCCGAGTGGGAGGTGTGCTCTCCACTCGGTAGGATTTTAAATACTTAGGCGAGTACTGGACTGCGGCTAAGCCCCTGAGCGGGAGGTTTGCTATCCACTCGGTAGGATTTTCTGAAACTTAGGCGAGTACTAGACTGCAGCTAAGCCCCTTAGAGGGAGGTTTGCTCCCCACTCGGTAGGATTTTCTGAAATTTAGGCGAGTACTGGACTGCAGCTAAGCCCCCGAGTGGGAGGTTTGCTCTCCACTCGGTAGGATTTTCTGAAACTTAGGCGAGTACTGGACTGCAGCTAAGCCCCCGAGTGGGAGGTTTGCTCTCCACTCGGTAGGATTTTCTGAAACTTAGGCGAGTACTGGACTGCAGCTAAGCCCTCGAGTGGGAGGTTTGCTCTCCACTCGGTAGGATTTTATACACTTAGGCGAGTATAGGACTGCAGCTAAGCCCCCGAATGGGAGGTTTGCTCTCCACTCGGTAGGATTTTCTGAAACTTAGCCGAGTACTGGACTGCAGCTAAGCCCCCGAGTGAGAGGTTTGCTCTCCACTCGGTAGGATTTTCTGAAACTTAGGCGAGTACTGGACTGCAGCTAAGCCCCCGAGTGGGAGGTTTGCTCTCCACTCGGTAGGATTTTAAACACTTAGGCGACTACAGGACTGCAGCTAAGCCCCCGAGTGGGAGGTGTGCTCTCCACGCGGTAGGATTTTAAATACTTAGGCGAGTACTGGACTGCAGCTAAGCCCCTGAGCGGGAGGTTTGCTCTCCACTCGGTAGGATTTTCTGAAACTTAGGCGAGTACTGGACTGCAGCTAAGCCCCCGAGAGGGAGGTTTGCTCCCCACTCGGTAGGATTTTCTGAAACTTAGGCGAGTACTGGACTGCAGCTAAGCCCCCGAGTGGGAGGTTTGCTCTCCACTCGGTAGGATTTTCTGAAACTTAGGCGAGTACTGGACTGCAGCTAAGCCCCCGAGTGGGAGGTTTGCTCTCCACTCGGTAGGATTTTCTGAAACTTAGGCGAGTACTGGACTGCAGCTAAGCCCCCGAGTGGGAGGTTTGCTCTCCACTCGGTAGGATTTTCTGAAACTTAGCTGAGTACTGGACTGCAGCTAAGCCCCCGAGTGAGAGGTTTGCTCTCCACTCGGTAGGATTTTCTGAAACTTAGGCGAGTACTCGACTGCACCTAAGCCCCTGAGTGGGAGGTTTGCTCTCCACTCAGTAGGATTTGCTGAAACTTAGGCGAGTACTGGACTGCAGCTAAGCCCCCGAGTGGGAGGTTTTCTCTCCACTCGGTAGGATTTTAAACACTTAGGCGAGTACAGGACTGCAGCTAAGCCCCCGAGTGGGAGGTTTGCTCTCCACTCGGTAGGATTTTAAACACTTAGGCGAGTACTGGACTGCAGCGAAGCCCCCGAGTGGGAGGTTTGCTCTCCGCTCGGTAGGATTTTCTGAAACTTAGGCGAGTACTGGACTGCAGCTAAGCCCCCGAGTGAGAGGTTTGCTCTCCACTCGGTAGGATTTTCTGAAACTTAGGCGAGTACTGGACTGCAGCTAAGCCCCCGAGTGGGAGGTTTGCTCACCACTCGGTAGGATTTTAAACACTTAGGCGAGTACAGGACTGCAGCTAAGCCCCCGAGTGGGAGGTTTGCTCTCCACTCGCTAGGATTTTAAACACTTAGGCGAGTACTGGACTGCAGCTAAGCCCCCGAATGGGAGGTTTGCTCTCCACTCGGTAGGATTTTCTGAAACTTAGCCGAGTACTGGACTGCAGCTAAGCCCCCGAGTGAGAGGTTTGCTCTCCACTCGGTAGGATTTTCTGAAACTTAGGCGAGTACTGGACTGCAGCTAAGCCCCCGAGTGGGAGGTTTGCTCTCCACTCGGTAGGATTTTAAACACTTAGGCGACTACAGGACTGCTGCTAAGCCCCCGAGTGGGAGGTGTGCTCTCCACTCGGTAGGATTTTAAATACTTAGGCGAGTACTGGACTGCAGCTAAGCCCCTGAGCGGGAGGTTTGCTCTCCACTCGGTAGGATTTTCTGAAACTTAGGCGAGTACTGGACTGCAGCTAAGCCCCCGAGAGGGAGGTTTGCTCCCCACTCGATAGGATTTTCTGAAACTTAGGCGAGTACTGGAATGCAGCTAAGCCCCCGAGTGGGAGGTTTGCTCTCCACTCGGTAGGATTTTCTGAAACTTAGGCGAGTACTGGACTGCAGCTTAGCCCCCGAGTGGGAGGTTTGCTCTCCACTCGGTAGGATTTTCTGAAACTTAGGCGAGTACTGGACTGCAGCTAAGCCCCTGAGTGGGAGGTTTGCTCTCCACTCGGTAGGATTTTAAACACTTAGGCGAGTATACGACTGCAGCTAAGCCCCCGAGTGGGAGGTTTGCTCTCCACTCGGTAGGATTTTCTGAAACTTAGCTGAGTACTGGACTGCAGCTAAGCCCTCGAGTGAGCGGTTTGCTCTCCACTCGGTAGGATTTTCTGAAACTTAGGCGAGTACTGGACTGCACCTAAGCCCCTGAGTGGGAGGTTTGCTCTCCACTCAGTAGGATTTGCTGAAACTTAGGCGAGTACTGGACTGCAGCTAAGCCCCCGAGTGGGAGGTTTTCTCTCCACTCGGTAGGATTTTAAACACTTAGGCGAGTACAGGACTGCAGCTAAGCCCCCGAGTGGGAGGTTTGCTCTCCACTCGGTAGGATTTTAAACACTTAGGCGAGTACTCGACTGCAGTTAAGCCCCCGAGTGGGAGGTTCGCTCTCCGCTCGGTAGGATTTTCTGAAACTTAGGCGAGTACTGGACTACAGCTAAGCCCCCGAGTGGGAGGATTGCTCTCCACTCGGTAGGATTTTCTGAAACTTAGGCGAGTACTGGACTGCAGCTAAGCCCCCGAGTGGGAGGTTTGCTCTTCACTCGGTAGGATTTTCTGAAACTTAGGCGAGTACTGGACGCAGCTAAGCCCCTGAGTGGGAGGTTTGCTCTCCACTCAGTAGGATTTTCTGAAACTTAGGCGAGTACTAGACTGCAGCTAAGCCCCCGAGTGGGAGGTTTGCTCTCCACTCGGTAGGATTTTCTGAAACTTAGGCGAGTACTGGACTGCAGCTAAGCCCCCGAGTGGGAGGTTTGCTCTCCACTCGGTAGGATTTTGAACACTTAGGCGAGTATAGGACTGCAGCTAAGCCCCCGAGTGGGAGGTTTGCTCTCCGCTCGGTAGGATTTTCTAAAACTTAGGCGAGTACTGGACTGCAGCTAAGCCCCCGAGTGAGAGGTTTGCTCTCCACTCGGTAGGATTTTCTGAAACTTAGGCGAGTACTGGACTACAGCTAAGCCCCCCGAGTGGGAGGTTTGCTCTCTACTCGGTAGGATTTTCTGAAACTTAGGCGAGTACTGGACTGCAGCTAAGCCCCCGAGTGGGAGGTTTGCTCTCCACTCGGTAGGATTTTCTGAAACTTAGGCGAGTACTGGACTGCAGCTAAGCCCCCGAGTGGGAGGTTTGCTCTCCACTCGGTAGGATTTTAAACACTTAGGCGAGTATACGACTGCAGCTAAGCCCCCGAGTGGGAGGTTTGCTCTCCACTCGGTAGGATTTTCTGAAACTTAGCTGAGTACTGGAATGCAGCTAAGCCCCCGAGTGAGAGGTTTGCTCTCCACTCGGTAGGATTTTCTGAAACTTAGGCGAGTACTCGACTGCACCTAAGCCCCTGAGTGGGAGGTTTGCTCTCCACTCAGTAGGATTTGCTGAAACTTAGGCGAGTACTGGACTGCAGCTAAGCCCCCGAGTGGGAGGTTTTCTCTCCACTCGGTAGGATTTTAAACACTTAGGCGAGTACAGGACTGCAGCTAAGCCCCCGAGTGGGAGGTTTGCTCTCCACTCGGTAGGATTTTAAACACTTAGGCGAGTACTGGACTGCAGCGAAGCCCCCGAGTGGGAGGTTTGCTCTCCGCTCGGTAGGATTTTCTGAAACTTAGGCGAGTACTGGACTGCAGCTAAGCCCCCGAGCGAGAGGTTTGCTCTCCACTCGGTAGGATTTTAAACACTTAGGCGAGTATACGACTGCAGCTAAGCCCCCGAGTGGGAGGTTTGCTCTCCACTCGGTAGGATTTTCTGAAACTTAGCTGAGTACTGGACTGCAGCTAAGCCCTCGAGTGAGCGGTTTGCTCTCCACTCGGTAGGATTTTCTGAAACTTAGGCGAGTACTGGACTGCACCTAAGCCCCTGAGTGGGAGGTTTGCTCTCCACTCAGTAGGATTTGCTGAAACTTAGGCGAGTACTGGACTGCAGCTAAGGCCCCGAGTGGGAGGTTTTCTCTCCACTCGGTAGGATTTTAAACACTTAGGCGAGTACAGGACTGCAGCTAAGCCCCCGAGTGGGAGGTTTGCTCTCCACTCGGTAGGATTTTAAACACTTAGGCGAGTACTCGACTGCAGTTAAGCCCCCGAGTGGGAGGTTCGCTCTCCGCTCGGTAGGATTTTCTGAAACTTAGGCGAGTACTGGACTACAGCTAAGCCCCCGAGTGGGAGGATTGCTCTCCACTCGGTAGGATTTTCTGAAACTTAGGCGAGTACTGGACTGCAGCTAAGCCCCCGAGTGGGAGGTTTGCTCTTCACTCGGTAGGATTTTCTGAAACTTAGGCGAGTACTGGACGCAGCTAAGCCCCTGAGTGGGAGGTTTGCTCTCCACTCAGTAGGATTTTCTGAAACTTAGGCGAGTACTAGACTGCAGCTAAGCCCCCGAGTGGGAGGTTTGCTCTCCACTCGGTAGGATTTTCTGAAACTTAGGCGAGTACTGGACTGCAGCTAAGCCCCCGAGTGGGAGGTTTGCTCTCCACTCGGTAGGATTTTGAACACTTAGGCGAGTATAGGACTGCAGCTAAGCCCCCGAGTGGGAGGTTTGCTCTCCGCTCGGTAGGATTTTCTAAAACTTAGGCGAGTACTGGACTGCAGCTAAGCCCCCGAGTGAGAGGTTTGCTCTCCACTCGGTAGGATTTTCTGAAACTTAGGCGAGTACTGGACTACAGCTAAGCCCCCCGAGTGGGAGGTTTGCTCTCTACTCGGTAGGATTTTCTGAAACTTAGGCGAGTACTGGACTGCAGCTAAGCCCCCGAGTGGGAGGTTTGCTCTCCACTCGGTAGGATTTTCTGAAACTTAGGCGAGTACTGGACTGCAGCTAAGCCCCCGAGTGGGAGGTTTGCTCTCCACTCGGTAGGATTTTAAACACTTAGGCGAGTATACGACTGCAGCTAAGCCCCCGAGTGGGAGGTTTGCTCTCCACTCGGTAGGATTTTCTGAAACTTAGCTGAGTACTGGAATGCAGCTAAGCCCCCGAGTGAGAGGTTTGCTCTCCACTCGGTAGGATTTTCTGAAACTTAGGCGAGTACTCGACTGCACCTAAGCCCCTGAGTGGGAGGTTTGCTCTCCACTCAGTAGGATTTGCTGAAACTTAGGCGAGTACTGGACTGCAGCTAAGCCCCCGAGTGGGAGGTTTTCTCTCCACTCGGTAGGATTTTAAACACTTAGGCGAGTACAGGACTGCAGCTAAGCCCCCGAGTGGGAGGTTTGCTCTCCACTCGGTAGGATTTTAAACACTTAGGCGAGTACTGGACTGCAGCGAAGCCCCCGAGTGGGAGGTTTGCTCTCCGCTCGGTAGGATTTTCTGAAACTTAGGCGAGTACTGGACTGCAGCTAAGCCCCCGAGCGAGAGGTTTGCTCTCCACTCGGTAGGATTTTCTGAAACTTAGGCGAGTACTGGACTGCAGCTAAGCCCCCGAGTGGGAGGTTTGCTCACCACTCGGTAGGATTTTAAACACTTAGGCGAGTACAGGACTGCAGCTAAGCCCCCGAGTGGGAGGTTTGCTCTCCACTCGCTAGGATTTTAAACACTTAGGCGAGTACTGGACTGCAGCTAAGCCCCCGAATGGGAGGTTTGCTCTCCACTCGGTAGGATTTTCTGAAACTTAGCCGAGTACTGGACTACAGCTAAGCCCCCGAGTGAGAGGTTTGCTCTCCACTCGGTAGGATTTTCTGAAACTTAGGCGAGTACTGGACTGCAGCTAAGCCCCCGAGTGGGAGGTTTGCTCTCCACTCGGTAGGATTTTAAACACTTAGGCGACTACAGGACTGCTGCTAAGCCCCCGAGTGGGAGGTGTGCTCTCCACTCGGTAGGATTTTAAATACTTAGGCGAGTACTGGACTGCAGCTAAGCCCCTGAGCGGGAGGTTTGCTCTCCACTCGGTAGGATTTTCTGAAACTTAGGCGAGTACTGGACTGCAGCTAAGCCCCCGAGAGGGAGGTTTGCTCCCCACTCGGTAGGATTTTCTGAAACTTAGGCGAGTACTGGACTGCAGCTAAGCCCCCGAGTGGGAGGTTTGCTCTCCACTCGGTAGGATTTTCTGAAACTTAGGCGAGTACTGGACTGCAGCTAAGCCCCCGAGTGGGAGGTTTGCTCTCCACTCGGTAGGATTTTCTGAAACTTAGGCGAGTACTGGACTGCAGCTAAGCCCCTGAGTGGGAGGTTTGCTCTCCACTCGGTAGGATTTTAAACACTTAGGCGAGTATACGACTGCAGCTAAGCCCCCGAGTGGGAGGTTTGCTCTCCACTCGGTAGGATTTTCTGAAACTTAGCTGAGTACTGGACTGCAGCTAAGCCCTCGAGTGGGAGGTTTGCTCTCCACTCGGTAGGATTTTCTGAAACTTAGGCGAGTACTGGACTGCACCTAAGCCCCTGAGTGGGAGGTTTGCTCTCCACTCAGTAGGATTTGCTGAAACTTAGGCGAGTACTGGACTGCAGCTAAGCCCCCGAGTGGGAGGTTTTCTCTCCACTCGGTAGGATTTTAAACACTTAGGCGAGTACAGGACTGCAGCTAAGCCCCCGAGTGGGAGGTTTGCTCTCCACTCGGTAGGATTTTAAACACTTAGGCGAGTACTCGACTGCAGTTAAGCCCCCGAGTGGGAGGTTTGCTCTCCGCTCGGTAGGATTTTCTGAAACTTAGGCGAGTACTGGACTACAGCTAAGCCCCCGAGTGGGAGGATTGCTCTCCACTCGGTAGGATTTTCTGAAACTTAGGCGAGTACTGGACTGCAGCTAAGCCCCCGAGTGGGAGGTTTGCTCTTCACTCGGTAGGATTTTCTGAAACTTAGGCGAGTACTGGACGCAGCTAAGCCCCTGAGTGGGAGGTTTGCTCTCCACTCAGTAGGATTTTCTGAAACTTAGGCGAGTACTAGACTGCAGCTAAGCCCCCGAGTGGGAGGTTTGCTCTCCACTCGGTAGGATTTTCTGAAACTTAGGCGAGTACTGGACTGCAGCTAAGCCCCCGAGTGGGAGGTTTGCTCTCCACTCGGTAGGATTTTGAACACTTAGGCGAGTATAGGACTGCAGCTAAGCCCCCGAGTGGGAGGTTTGCTCTCCACTCGGTAGGATTTTCTGAAACTTGGGCGAGTACTGGACTGCAGCGAAGCCCCCGAGTGGGAGGTTTGCTCTCCACTCGGTAGGATTTTAAACACTTAGGCGAGTACAGAACTGCAGCTAAGCCCCCGAGTGGGAGGTTTGCTCTCCACTCGGTGGGATTTTAAACATTTTGTGGAGTATAGGACTGCAGCTAAGCCCCCGAGTGGGAGGTTTGCTCTCCACTCGGTAGGATTTTCTGAAACTTAGGCGAGTATGGACTGCAGCTAAGCCCCCGAGTGGGAGGTTTGCTCTCCACTCGGTAGGATTTTAAACACTTAGGCGAGTACAGGACTGCAGCTAAGCCCCCGAGTGGGAGGTTTGCTCTCCACTCGGTAGGATTTTAAACACTTAGGCGAGTACTGGACTGCGGCTAAGCCCCTGAGCGGGAGGTTTGCTCTCCACTCTGTAGGATTTTCTGAAACTTAGGCGAGTACAGGACTGCAGGTAAGCCCCCGAGTGGGAGGTTTGCTCTCCACTCAGTAGGATTTTCTGAAACATAGGCGAGTACAGGACTGCAGCTAAGCCCCCGAGTTGGAGGTTTGCTCTCCACTCGGTAGGATTTTCTGAAACTTAGGCGAGTACTGGACTGCAGCTAAGCCCCCGAGTGGGAGGTTTGCTCCCCACTCGGTAGGATTTTCTGAAACTTAGGCGAGTACTGGACTGCAGCTAAGCCCCCGAGTGGGAGGTTTGCTCTCCACTCGGTAGGATTTTCTGAAACTTAGGCGAGTACTGGACTACTGCTAAGCCCCCGAGTGGGAGTTTTGCTCTCCACTCGGTAGGATTTTAAACACTTAGGCGAGTATAGGACTGCAGCTAAGCCCCTGAGTGGGAGGTTTGCTCTCCACTCGGTAGGATTTTCTGAAACTTAGCCGAGTACTGGACTGCAGCTAAGCCCCCGAGTGAGAGGTTTGCTCTCCACTCGGTAGGATTTTCTGAAACTTAGGCGAGTACTGGACTGCAGCTAAGCCCCTGAGTGGGAGGTTTGCTCTCCACTCAGTAGGATTTTCTGAAACTTAGGCGAGTACTGGACAGCAGCTAAGCCCCCGAGTGGGAGGTTTTCTCTCCACTAGGTAGGATTTTAAACACTTAGGCGAGTACAGGACTGCAGCTAAGCCCCCGAGTGGTTGGTTTGCTCTCCACTCGGTAGGATTTTAAACACTTAGGCGAGTACTGGACTGCAGCTAAGCCCCCGAGTGGGAGGTTTGCTCTCCACTCGGTAGGATTTTAAACACTTAGGCGAGTACTGGACTGCAGCTAAGCCCCCGAGTGGGAGGTTTGCTCTCCGCTCGGTAGAATTTTCTGAAACTTAGGCGAGTACTGGACTGCAGCTAAGCCCCCGAGTGGGAGGTTTGCTCTTCACTCGGTAGGATTTTCTGAAACTTTGGCGAGTACAGGACTGTAGCTAAGCCCCCGAGTGGGAGATTTGCTCTCCACTCGGTAGGATTTTCTGAAACTTAGGCGAGTACTAGACTGCAGCTAAGCCCCCGAGTGGGAGGTTGGCTCTCCACTCGGTAGGATTTTCTGAAACTTAGGTGAGTACTGGACTGCAGCTAAGCCCCCGAGTGGGAGGTTTGCTCTCCACTCGGTAGGATTTTGAACACTTAGGCGAGTATAGGACTGCAGCTAAGCCCCCGAGTGGGAGGTTTGCTCTCCACTCGGTAGGATTTTCTGAAACTTAGGCGAGTACTAGACTGCAGCTAAGCCCCTTAGAGGGAGGTTTGCTCCCCACTCGGTAGGATTTTCTGAAACTTAGGCGAGTACTGGACTGCAGCTAAGCCCCCGAGTGGGAGGTTTGCTCTCCACTCGGTGGGATTTTAAACACTTTGTGGAGTATAGGACTGCAGCTAAGCCCCCGAGTGGGAGGTTTGCTCTCCACTCGGTAGGATTTTAAACACTTAGGCGAGTACAGGACTGCAGCTAAGCCCCCGAGTGGGAGGTTTCCTCTCCACTTGGTAGGATTTTAAACACTTAGGCGAGTATTGGACTGCGGCTAAGCCCCTAAGCGGGAGGTTTTCTCTCCACTCGGTAGGATTTTCTGAAACTTAGGCGAGTACTGGACTGCAGGTAAGCCCCCGAGTGGGAGGTTTGCTCTCCACTCGGTAGGATTTTCTGAAACATAGGCGAGTACAGGACAGCAGCTAAGCCCCCGTGTTGGAGGTTTGCTCTCCACTCGGTAGGATTTTCTGAAACTTAGGCGAGTACTGGACTGCAGCTAAGCCCCCGAGTGGGAGGTTTGCTCTCCACTCGGTAGGATTTTCTGAAAATTAGGCGAGTACTGGACTGCAGCTAAGCCCCCAAGTGGGAGGTTTGCTCTCCACTCGGTAGGATTTTCTGAAACTTAGGCGAGTACTGGACTGCAGCGAAGCCCCCGAGTGGGAGGTTTGCTCTCCACTCGGTAGGATTTTCTGAAACTTAGGCGAGTACTGGACTGCAGCTAAGCCCCCGAGTGGGAGGTTTGCTCTCCACTCGGTAGGATTTTCTGAAACTTAGCTGAGTACTGGACTGCAGCTAAGCCCTCGAGTGGGAGGTTTGCTCTCCACTCGGTAGGATTTTCTGAAACTTAGGCGAGTACTGGACTGCACCTAAGCCCCTGAGTGGGAGGTTTGCTCTCCACTCAGTAGGATTTGCTGAAACTTAGGCGAGTACTGGACTGCAGCTAAGCCCCCGAGTGGGAGATTTTCTCTCCACTCGGTAGGATTTTAAACACTTAGGCGAGTACAGGACTGCAGCTAAGCCCCCGAGTGGGAGGTTTGCTCTCCACTCGGTAGGATTTTAAACACTTAGGCGAGTACTCGACTGCAGTTAAGCCCCCGAGTGGGAGGTTTGCTCTCCGCTCGGTAGGATTTTCTGAAACTTAGGCGAGTACTGGACTACAGCTAAGCCCCCGAGTGGGAGGATTGCTCTCCACTCGGTAGGATTTTCTGAAACTTAGGCGAGTACTGGACTGCAGCTAAGCCCCCGAGTGGGAGGTTTGCTCTTCACTCGGTAGGATTTTCTGAAACTTAGGCGAGTACTGGACGCAGCTAAGCCCCTGAGTGGGAGGTTTGCTCTCCACTCAGTAGGATTTTCTGAAACTTAGGCGAGTACTAGACTGCAGCTAAGCCCCCGAGTGGGAGGTTTGCTCTCCACTCGGTAGGATTTTCTGAAACTTAGGCGAGTACTGGACTGCAGCTAAGCCCCCGAGTGGGAGGTTTGCTCTCCACTCGGTAGGATTTTGAACACTTAGGCGAGTATAGGACTGCAGCTAAGCCCCCGAGTGGGAGGTTTGCTCTCCACTCGGTAGGATTTTCTGAAACTTGGGCGAGTACTGGACTGCAGCGAAGCCCCCGAGTGGGAGGTTTGCTCTCCACTCGGTAGGATTTTAAACACTTAGGCGAGTACAGAACTGCAGCTAAGCCCCCGAGTGGGAGGTTTGCTCTCCACTCGGTGGGATTTTAAACATTTTGTGGAGTATAGGACTGCAGCTAAGCCCCCGAGTGGGAGGTTTGCTCTCCACTCGGTAGGATTTTCTGAAACTTAGGCGAGTATGGACTGCAGCTAAGCCCCCGAGTGGGAGGTTTGCTCTCCACTCGGTAGGATTTTAAACACTTAGGCGAGTACAGGACTGCAGCTAAGCCCCCGAGTGGGAGGTTTGCTCTCCACTCGGTAGGATTTTAAACACTTAGGCGAGTACTGGACTGCGGCTAAGCCCCTGAGCGGGAGGTTTGCTCTCCACTCTGTAGGATTTTCTGAAACTTAGGCGAGTACAGGACTGCAGGTAAGCCCCCGAGTGGGAGGTTTGCTCTCCACTCAGTAGGATTTTCTGAAACATAGGCGAGTACAGGACTGCAGCTAAGCCCCCGAGTTGGAGGTTTGCTCTCCACTCGGTAGGATTTTCTGAAACTTAGGCGAGTACTGGACTGCAGCTAAGCCCCCGAGTGGGAGGTTTGCTCCCCACTCGGTAGGATTTTCTGAAACTTAGGCGAGTACTGGACTGCAGCTAAGCCCCCGAGTGGGAGGTTTGCTCTCCACTCGGTAGGATTTTCTGAAACTTAGGCGAGTACTGGACTACTGCTAAGCCCCCGAGTGGGAGTTTTGCTCTCCACTCGGTAGGATTTTAAACACTTAGGCGAGTATAGGACTGCAGCTAAGCCCCTGAGTGGGAGGTTTGCTCTCCACTCGGTAGGATTTTCTGAAACTTAGCCGAGTACTGGACTGCAGCTAAGCCCCCGAGTGAGAGGTTTGCTCTCCACTCGGTAGGATTTTCTGAAACTTAGGCGAGTACTGGACTGCAGCTAAGCCCCTGAGTGGGAGGTTTGCTCTCCACTCAGTAGGATTTTCTGAAACTTAGGCGAGTACTGGACAGCAGCTAAGCCCCCGAGTGGGAGGTTTTCTCTCCACTAGGTAGGATTTTAAACACTTAGGCGAGTACAGGACTGCAGCTAAGCCCCCGAGTGGTTGGTTTGCTCTCCACTCGGTAGGATTTTAAACACTTAGGCGAGTACTGGACTGCAGCTAAGCCCCCGAGTGGGAGGTTTGCTCTCCACTCGGTAGGATTTTAAACACTTAGGCGAGTACTGGACTGCAGCTAAGCCCCCGAGTGGGAGGTTTGCTCTCCGCTCGGTAGAATTTTCTGAAACTTAGGCGAGTACTGGACTGCAGCTAAGCCCCCGAGTGGGAGGTTTGCTCTTCACTCGGTAGGATTTTCTGAAACTTTGGCGAGTACAGGACTGTAGCTAAGCCCCCGAGTGGGAGATTTGCTCTCCACTCGGTAGGATTTTCTGAAACTTAGGCGAGTACTAGACTGCAGCTAAGCCCCCGAGTGGGAGGTTGGCTCTCCACTCGGTAGGATTTTCTGAAACTTAGGTGAGTACTGGACTGCAGCTAAGCCCCCGAGTGGGAGGTTTGCTCTCCACTCGGTAGGATTTTGAACACTTAGGCGAGTATAGGACTGCAGCTAAGCCCCCGAGTGGGAGGTTTGCTCTCCACTCGGTAGGATTTTCTGAAACTTAGGCGAGTACTAGACTGCAGCTAAGCCCCTTAGAGGGAGGTTTGCTCCCCACTCGGTAGGATTTTCTGAAACTTAGGCGAGTACTGGACTGCAGCTAAGCCCCCGAGTGGGAGGTTTGCTCTCCACTCGGTGGGATTTTAAACACTTTGTGGAGTATAGGACTGCAGCTAAGCCCCCGAGTGGGAGGTTTGCTCTCCACTCGGTAGGATTTTAAACACTTAGGCGAGTACAGGACTGCAGCTAAGCCCCCGAGTGGGAGGTTTCCTCTCCACTTGGTAGGATTTTAAACACTTAGGCGAGTATTGGACTGCGGCTAAGCCCCTAAGCGGGAGGTTTTCTCTCCACTCGGTAGGATTTTCTGAAACTTAGGCGAGTACTGGACTGCAGGTAAGCCCCCGAGTGGGAGGTTTGCTCTCCACTCGGTAGGATTTTCTGAAACATAGGCGAGTACAGGACAGCAGCTAAGCCCCCGTGTTGGAGGTTTGCTCTCCACTCGGTAGGATTTTCTGAAACTTAGGCGAGTACTGGACTGCAGCTAAGCCCCCGAGTGGGAGGTTTGCTCTCCACTCGGTAGGATTTTCTGAAAATTAGGCGAGTACTGGACTGCAGCTAAGCCCCCAAGTGGGAGGTTTGCTCTCCACTCGGTAGGATTTTCTGAAACTTAGGCGAGTACTGGACTGCAGCGAAGCCCCCGAGTGGGAGGTTTGCTCTCCACTCGGTAGGATTTTCTGAAAATTAGGCGAGTACTGGACTGCAGCTAAGCCCCCAAGTGGGAGGTTTGCTCTCCACTCGGTAGGATTTTCTGAAACTTAGGCGAGTACTGGACTGCAGCGAAGCCCCCGAGTGGGAGGTTTGCTCTCCACTCGGTAGGATTTTCTGAAACTTAGCCGAGTACTGGACTGCAGCTAAGCCCCCGAGTGAGAGGTTTGCTCTCCACTCGGTAGGATTTTTTGAAACTTAGGCGAGTACTGGACTGCAGCTAAGCCCCTGAATGGGAGGTTTGCTCTCCACTCAGTAGGATTTTCTGAAACTTAGGCGAGTACTGGACTGCAGCTAAGCCCCCGAGTGAGAGGTTTGCTCTCCACTCGGTAGGATTTTTTGAAACTTAGGCGAGTACTGGACTGCAGCTAAGCCCCTGAATGGGAGGTTTGCTCTCCACTCAGTAGGATTTTCTGAAACTTAGGCGAGTACTGGACTGCAGCTAAGCCCCCGAGTGGGAGGTTTTCTCTCCACTCGGTAGGATTTTAAACACTTAGGCGAGTACAGGACTGCAGCTAAGCCCCCAAGTGGGAGGTTGGCTCTCCACTCGGTAGGATTTTAAACACTTAGGCGAGTACTGGACTGCAGCTAAGCCCCCGAGTGGGAGGTTTGCTCTCCGCTCGGTAGGATTTTCTGAAACTTAGGCGAGTACTGGACTGCAGCTAAGCCCCCGAGTGGGAGGATTGCTCTCCACTCGGTAGGATTTTCTGAAACTTAGGCGAGTACCGGACTACAGCTAACCCCCGAGTGGGAGGTTTGCTCTCCACTCGGTAGGATTTTCTGAAACTTAGGCGAGTACCGGACTGCAGCTAAGCCCCCGAGTGGGAGGTTTGCTCTTCACTCGGTAGGATTTTCTGAAACTTAGGCGAGTACAGGACTGCAGCTAAGCCCCCGAGTGGGAGGTTTGCTCTCCACTCGGTAGGATTTTCTGAAACTTAGGCGAGTACTGGACTGCAGCTAAGCCCCTGAGTGGGAGGTTTGCTCTCCACTCAGTAGGATTTTCTGAAATTAGGCGAGTACTGGACAGCAGCTAAGCCCCTGAGTGGGAGGTTTGCTCTCCACTCGGTAGGATTTTAAACACTTAGGCGAGTACAGGACTGCAGCTAAGCCCCCGAGTGGGAGGTTTGCTCTCCACTCGGTAGGATTTTAAACACTTAGGCGAGTACTGGACTGCAGCTAAGCCCCCGAGTGGGAGGTTTGCTCTCCACTCGGTAGGATTTTAAACACTTAGGCGAGTACTGGACTACAGCTAAGCCCCAGAGTGGGAGGTTTGCTCTCCGCTCGGTAGGATTTTCTGAAACTTAGGCGAGTACTGGACTACAGCTAAACCCCCGAGTGGGAGGTTTGCTCTTCACTCGGTAGGATTTTCTGAAACTTAGGCGAGTACAGGACTGCAGCTAAGCCCCCGAGTGGGAGGTTTGCTCTCCACTCGGTAGGATTTTCTGAAACTTAGGCGAGTACTAGACTGCAGCTAAGCCCCCGAGTGGGAGGTTGGCTCTCCACTCGGTAGGATTTTCTGAAACTTAGGCGAGTACTGGACTGCAGCTAAGCCCCCGAGTGGGAGGTTTGCTCTCCACTCGGTAGGATTTTGAACACTTAGGCGAGTATAGGACTGCAGCTAAGCCCCCGAGTGGGAGGTTTGCTCTCCACTCGGTAGGATTTTCTGAAACTTGGGCGAGTACTGGACTGCAGCGAAGCCCCCGAGTGGGAGGTTTGCTCTCCACTCGGTAGGATTTTAAACACTTAGGCGAGTACAGGACTGCAGCTAAGCCCCCGAGTGGGAGGTTTGCTCTCCACTCGGTGGGATTTTAAACACTTTGTGGAGTATAGGACCGCAGCTAAGCCCCTGAGTGGGAGGTTTGCTCTCCACTCGGTAGGATTTTAAACACTTACGCGAGTACAGGACTGTAGCTAAGCCCCCGAGTGGGAGGTTTGATCTCCACTTGGTAGGATTTTAAACACTTAGGCGAGTATTGGACTGCGGCTAAGCCCCTAAGCGGGAGGTTTTCTCTCCACTCGGTAGGATTTTCTGAAACTTAGGCGAGTACTGGACTGCAGGTAAGCCCCCGAGTGGGAGGTTTGCTCTCCACTCGGTAGTATTTTCTGAAACATAGGCGAGTACAGGACTGCAGCTAAGCCCCAGAGTTGGAGGTTTGCTCTCCACTCGGTAGGATTTTCTGAAACTTAGGCGAGTACTGGACTGCAGCAAAGCCCCCGAGTGGGAGGTTTGCTCCCCACTCGGTAGGATTTTCTGAAACTTAGGCGAGTACTGGACTGCAGCTAAGCCCCCGAGTGGGAGGTTTGGTCTCCACTTGGTAGGATTTTCTGAAACTTAGGCGAGTACTGGACTGCAGCTAAGCCCCCGAGTGGGAGGTTTTCTCTCCACTCGGTAGGATTTTCTGAAAATTAGGCGAGTACTGGACTGCAGCTAAGCCCCCAAGTGGGAGGTTTGCTCTCCACTCGGTAGGATTTTCTGAAACTTAGGCGAGTACTGGACTGCAGCGAAGCCCCCGAGTGGGAGGTTTGCTCTCCACTCGGTAGGATTTTCTGAAACTTAGCCGAGTACTGGACTGCAGCTAAGCCCCCGAGTGAGAGGTTTGCTCTCCACTCGGTAGGATTTTTTGAAACTTAGGCGAGTACTGGACTGCAGCTAAGCCCCTGAATGGGAGGTTTGCTCTCCACTCAGTAGGATTTTCTGAAAGTTAGGCGATTACTGGACTGCAGCTAAGCCCCCGAGTGGGAGGTTTTCTCTCCACTCGGTAGGATTTTAAACACTTAGGCGAGTACAGGACTGCAGCTAAGCCCCCAAGTGGGAGGTTTGCTCTCCACTCGGTAGGATTTTAAACACTTAGGCGAGTACTGGACTGCAGCTAAGCCCCCGAGTGGGAGGTTTGCTCTCCGCTCGGTAGGATTTTCTGAAACTTAGGCGAGTACTGGACTGCAGCTAAGCCCCCGAGTGGGAGGATTGCTCTCCACTCGGTAGGATTTTCTGAAACTTAGGCGAGTACCGGACTGCAGCTAAGCCCCCGAGTGGGAGGTTTGCTCTTCACTCGGTAGGATTTTCTGAAACTTAGGCGAGTACAGGACTGCAGCTAAGCCCCCGAGTGGGAGGTTTGCTCTCCACTCGGTAGGATTTTCTGAAACTTAGGCGAGTACTAGACTGCAGCTAAGCCCCCGAGTGGGAGGTTTGCTCTCCACTCGGTAGGATTTTCTGAAACTTAGGCGAGTACTGGACTGCAGCTAAGCCCCCGAGTGGGAGGTTTGCTCTCCACTCGGTAGGATTTTGAACACTTAGGCGAGTATAGGACTATAGCTAAGCCCCCGAGTGGGAGGTTTCCTCTCCACTCAGTAGGATTTTCTGAAACTTGGGCGAGTACTGGACTGCAGCAAAGCCCCCGAGTGGGAGGTTTGCTCTCCACTCGGTAGGAATTTCAACACTTAGGCGAGTACAGGACTGCAGCTAATCCCCCGAGTGGGAGGTTTGCTCTCCACTCGGTGGGCTTTTAAACACTTAGGCGATTACTGGACTGCGGCTAAGCCCACGAGCGGGAGGTTTGCTCTCCACTCGGTAGGATTTTCTGAAACTTAGGCGAGTACTATACTGCAGGTAAGCCCCCGAGTGGGAGGTTTGCTCTCCACTCGGTAGGATTTTCTGAAACATAGGCGAGTACAGGACTGCAGCTAAGCCCCCGAGTTGGAGGTTTGCTCTCCACTCGGTAGGATTTTCTAAAACTTAGGCGAGTACTGGACTGCAGCTAAGCCCCCGAGTGGGAGGTTTGCTCTCCACTCGGTAGGATTTTGAACACTTAGGCGAGTATAGGACTGCAGCTAAGCCCCCGAGTGGGAGGTTTGCTCTCCACTCAGTAGGATTTTCTGAAACTTGGGCGAGTACTGGACTGCAGCAAAGCCCCCGAGTGGGAGGTTTGCTCTCCACTCGGTAAGATTTTAAACACTTAGGCGAGTACAGGACTGCAGCTAAGCCCCCGAGTGGGAGGTTTGCTCTCCACTCGGTGGGATTTTAAACACTTTGTGGAGTATAGGACTGCAGCTAAGCCCCCGAGTGGGAGGTTTGCTCTCCACTCGGTAGGATTTTAAACACTTAAGCGAGTACAGGATTGCAGCTAAGCCCCCGAGTGGGAGGTTTGCTCTCCACTTGGTAGGATTTTAAACACTTAGGCGAGTATTGGACTGCGGCTAAGCCCCTAAGCGGGAGGTTTTCTCTCCACCCGGTAGGATTTTCTGAAACTTAGGCGAGTACTGGACTGCAGGTAAGCCCCCGAGTGGGAGGTTTGCTCTCCACTCGGTAGGATTTTCTGAAACATAGGCGAGTACAGGACTGCTGCTAAGCCCCCGAGTTGGAGGTTTGCTCTCCACTCGGTAGGATTTTCTGAAACTTAGGCGAGTACTGGACTGCAGCTAAGCCCCCGAGTGGGAGGTTTGCTCCCCACTCGGTAGGATTTTCTGAAACTTAGGCGAGTACTGGACTGCAGCTAAGCCCCCGAGTGGGAGGTTTGCTCTCCACTCGGTAGGATTTTCTGAAACTTAGGCGAGTACTGGACTGCAGCTAAGCCCCCGAGTGGGAGGTTTGCTCCCCACTCGGTAGGATTTTCTGAAACTTAGGCGAGTACTGGACTGCAGCTAAGCCCCCGAGTGGGAGGTTTGGTCTCCACTCGGTAGGATTTTCTGAAACTTAGCCGAGTACTGGACTGCAGCTAAGCCCCCGAGTGAGAGGTTTGCTCTCCACTCGGTAGGATTTTTTGAAACTTAGGCGAGTACTGGACTGCAGCTAAGCCCCTGAATGGGAGGTTTGCTCTCCACTCAGTAGGATTTTCTGAAACTTAGGCGAGTACTGGACTGCAGCTAAGCCCCCGAGTGAGAGGTTTGCTCTCCACTCGGTAGGATTTTTTGAAACTTAGGCGAGTACTGGACTGCAGCTAAGCCCCTGAATGGGAGGTTTGCTCTCCACTCAGTAGGATTTTCTGAAACTTAGGCGAGTACTAGACTGCAGCTAAGCCCCCGAGTGGGAGGTTTTCTCTCCACTCGGTAGGATTTTAAACACTTAGGCGAGTACAGGACTGCAGCTAAGCCCCCAAGTGGGAGGTTGGCTCTCCACTCGGTAGGATTTTAAACACTTAGGCGAGTACTGGACTGCAGCTAAGCCCCCGAGTGGGAGGTTTGCTCTCCGCTCGGTAGGATTTTCTGAAACTTAGGCGAGTACTGGACTGCAGCTAAGCCCCCGAGTGGGAGGATTGCTCTCCACTCGGTAGGATTTTCTGAAACTTAGGCGAGTACCGGACTACAGCTAACCCCCGAGTGGGAGGTTTGCTCTCCACTCGGTAGGATTTTCTGAAACTTAGGCGAGTACCGGACTGCAGCTAAGCCCCCGAGTGGGAGGTTTGCTCTTCACTCGGTAGGATTTTCTGAAACTTAGGCGAGTACAGGACTGCAGCTAAGCCCCCGAGTGGGAGGTTTGCTCTCCACTCGGTAGGATTTTCTGAAACTTAGGCGAGTACTGGACTGCAGCTAAGCCCCTGAGTGGGAGGTTTGCTCTCCACTCAGTAGGATTTTCTGAAATTAGGCGAGTACTGGACAGCAGCTAAGCCCCTGAGTGGGAGGTTTGCTCTCCACTCGGTAGGATTTTAAACACTTAGGCGAGTACAGGACTGCAGCTAAGCCCCCGAGTGGGAGGTTTGCTCTCCACTCGGTAGGATTTTAAACACTTAGGCGAGTACTGGACTGCAGCTAAGCCCCCGAGTGGGAGGTTTGCTCTCCACTCGGTAGGATTTTAAACACTTAGGCGAGTACTGGACTGCAGCTAAGCCCCAGAGTGGGAGGTTTGCTCTCCGCTCGGTAGGATTTTCTGAAACTTAGGCGAGTACTGGACTACAGCTAAGCCCCCGAGTGGGAGGTTTGCTCTTCACTCGGTAGGATTTTCTGAAACTTAGGCGAGTACAGGACTGCAGCTAAGCCCCCGAGTGGGAGGTTTGCTCTCCACTCGGTAGGATTTTCTGAAACTTAGGCGAGTACTAGACTGCAGCTAAGCCCCCGAGTGGGAGGTTGGCTCTCCACTCGGTAGGATTTTCTGAAACTTAGGCGAGTACTGGACTGCAGCTAAGCCCCCGAGTGGGAGGTTTGCTCTCCACTCGGTAGGATTTTGAACACTTAGGCGAGTATAGGACTGCAGCTAAGCCCCCGAGTGGGAGGTTTGCTCTCCACTCGGTAGGATTTTCTGAAACTTGGGCGAGTACTGGACTGCAGCGAAGCCCCCGAGTGGGAGGTTTGCTCTCCACTCGGTAGGATTTTAAACACTTAGGCGAGTACAGGACTGCAGCTAAGCCCCTGAGTGGGAGGTTTGCTCTCCACTCGGTGGGATTTTAAACACTTTGTGGAGTATAGGACTGCAGCTAAGCCCCTGAGTGGGAGGTTTGCTCTCCACTCGGTAGGATTTTAAACACTTAGGCGAGTACAGGACTGCAGCTAAGCCCCCGAGTGGGAGGTTTGATCTCCACTTGGTAGGATTTTAAACACTTAGGCGAGTATTGGACTGCGTCTAAGCCCCTAAGCGGGAGGTTTTCTCTCCACTCGGTAGGATTTTCTGAAACTTAGGCGAGTACTGGACTGCAGGTAAGCCCCCGAGTGGGAGGTTTGCTCTCCACTCGGTAGTATTTTCTGAAACATAGGCGAGTACAGGACTGCAGCTAAGCCCCAGAGTTGGAGGTTTGCTCTCCACTCGGTAGGATTTTCTGAAACTTAGGCGAGTACTGGACTGCAGCAAAGCCCCCGAGTGGGAGGTTTGCTCCCCACTCGGTAGGATTTTCTGAAACTTAGGCGAGTACTGGACTGCAGCTAAGCCCCCGAGTGGGAGGTTTGGTCTCCACTTGGTAGGATTTTCTGAAACTTAGGCGAGTACTGGACTGCAGCTAAGCCCCCGAGTGGGAGGTTTTCTCTCCACTCGGTAGGATTTTCTGAAAATTAGGCGAGTACTGGACTGCAGCTAAGCCCCCAAGTGGGAGGTTTGCTCTCCACTCGGTAGGATTTTCTGAAACTTAGGCGAGTACTGGACTGCAGCGAAGCCCCCGAGTGGGAGGTTTGCTCTCCACTCGGTAGGATTTTCTGAAACTTAGCCGAGTACTGGACTGCAGCTAAGCCCCCGAGTGAGAGGTTTGCTCTCCACTCAGTAGGATTTTCTGAAAGTTAGGCGATTACTGGACTGCAGCTAAGCCCCAGAGTGGGAGGTTTGCTCTCCGCTCGGTAGGATTTTCTGAAACTTAGGCGAGTACTGGACTACAGCTAAGCCCCCGAGTGGGAGGTTTGCTCTTCACTCGGTAGGATTTTCTGAAACTTAGGCGAGTACAGGACTGCAGCTAAGCCCCCGAGTGGGAGGTTTGCTCTCCACTCGGTAGGATTTTCTGAAACTTAGGCGAGTACTAGACTGCAGCTAAGCCCCCGAGTGGGAGGTTGGCTCTCCACTCGGTAGGATTTTCTGAAACTTAGGCGAGTACTGGACTGCAGCTAAGCCCCCGAGTGGGAGGTTTGCTCTCCACTCGGTAGGATTTTGAACACTTAGGCGAGTATAGGACTGCAGCTAAGCCCCCGAGTGGGAGGTTTGCTCTCCACTCGGTAGGATTTTCTGAAACTTGGGCGAGTACTGGACTGCAGCGAAGCCCCCGAGTGGGAGGTTTGCTCTCCACTCGGTAGGATTTTAAACACTTAGGCGAGTACAGGACTGCAGCTAAGCCCCTGAGTGGGAGGTTTGCTCTCCACTCGGTGGGATTTTAAACACTTTGTGGAGTATAGGACTGCAGCTAAGCCCCTGAGTGGGAGGTTTGCTCTCCACTCGGTAGGATTTTAAACACTTAGGCGAGTACAGGACTGCAGCTAAGCCCCCGAGTGGGAGGTTTGATCTCCACTTGGTAGGATTTTAAACACTTAGGCGAGTATTGGACTGCGTCTAAGCCCCTAAGCGGGAGGTTTTCTCTCCACTCGGTAGGATTTTCTGAAACTTAGGCGAGTACTGGACTGCAGGTAAGCCCCCGAGTGGGAGGTTTGCTCTCCACTCGGTAGTATTTTCTGAAACATAGGCGAGTACAGGACTGCAGCTAAGCCCCAGAGTTGGAGGTTTGCTCTCCACTCGGTAGGATTTTCTGAAACTTAGGCGAGTACTGGACTGCAGCAAAGCCCCCGAGTGGGAGGTTTGCTCCCCACTCGGTAGGATTTTCTGAAACTTAGGCGAGTACTGGACTGCAGCTAAGCCCCCGAGTGGGAGGTTTGGTCTCCACTTGGTAGGATTTTCTGAAACTTAGGCGAGTACTGGACTGCAGCTAAGCCCCCGAGTGGGAGGTTTTCTCTCCACTCGGTAGGATTTTCTGAAAATTAGGCGAGTACTGGACTGCAGCTAAGCCCCCAAGTGGGAGGTTTGCTCTCCACTCGGTAGGATTTTCTGAAACTTAGGCGAGTACTGGACTGCAGCGAAGCCCCCGAGTGGGAGGTTTGCTCTCCACTCGGTAGGATTTTCTGAAACTTAGCCGAGTACTGGACTGCAGCTAAGCCCCCGAGTGAGAGGTTTGCTCTCCACTCAGTAGGATTTTCTGAAAGTTAGGCGATTACTGGACTGCAGCTAAGCCCCCGAGTGGGAGGTTTTCTCTCCACTCGGTAGGATTTTAAACACTTAGGCGAGTACAGGACTGCAGCTAAGCCCCCAAGTGGGAGGTTTGCTCTCCACTCGGTAGGATTTTAAACACTTAGGCGAGTACTGGACTGCAGCTAAGCCCCCGAGTGGGAGGTTTGCTCTCCGCTCGGTAGGATTTTCTGAAACTTAGGCGAGTACTGGACTGCAGCTAAGCCCCCGAGTGGGAGGATTGCTCTCCACTCGGTAGGATTTTCTGAAACTTAGGCGAGTACCGGACTGCAGCTAAGCCCCCGAGTGGGAGGTTTGCTCTTCACTCGGTAGGATTTTCTGAAACTTAGGCGAGTACATGACTGCAGCTAAGCCCCCGAGTGGGAGGTTTGCTCTCCACTCGGTAGGATTTTCTGAAACTTAGGCGAGTACTAGACTGCAGCTAAGCCCCCGAGTGGGAGGTTTGCTCTCCACTCGGTAGGATTTTCTGAAACTTAGGCGAGTACTGGACTGCAGCTAAGCCCCCGAGTGGGAGGTTTGCTCTCCACTCGGTAGGATTTTGAACACTTAGGCGAGTATAGGACTATAGCTAAGCCCCCGAGTGGGAGGTTTCCTCTCCACTCAGTAGGATTTTCTGAAACTTGGGCGAGTACTGGACTGCAGCGAAGCCCCCGAGTGGGAGGTTTGCTCTCCACTCGGTAGGAATTTCAACACTTAGGCGAGTACAGGACTGCAGCTAATCCCCCGAGTGGGAGGTTTGCTCTCCACTCGGTGGGCTTTTAAACACTTAGGCGATTACTGGACTGCGGCTAAGCCCACGAGCGGGAGGTTTGCTCTCCACTCGGTAGGATTTTCTGAAACTTAGGCGAGTACTATACTGCAGGTAAGCCCCCGAGTGGGAGGTTTGCTCTCCACTCGGTAGGATTTTCTGAAACATAGGCGAGTACAGGACTGCAGCTAAGCCCCCGAGTTGGAGGTTTGCTCTCCACTCGGTAGGATTTTCTAAAACTTAGGCGAGTACTGGACTGCAGCTAAGCCCCCGAGTGGGAGGTTTGCTCTCCACTCGGTAGGATTTTGAACACTTAGGCGAGTATAGGACTGCAGCTAAGCCCCCGAGTGGGAGGTTTGCTCTCCACTCAGTAGGATTTTCTGAAACTTGGGCGAGTACTGGACTGCAGCAAAGCCCCCGAGTGGGAGGTTTGCTCTCCACTCGGTAAGATTTTAAACACTTAGGCGAGTACAGGACTGCAGCTAAGCCCCCGAGTGGGAGGTTTGCTCTCCACTCGGTGGGATTTTAAACACTTTGTGGAGTATAGGACTGCAGCTAAGCCCCCGAGTGGGAGGTTTGCTCTCCACTCGGTAGGATTTTAAACACTTAAGCGAGTACAGGATTGCAGCTAAGCCCCCGAGTGGGAGGTTTGCTCTCCACTTGGTAGGATTTTAAACACTTAGGCGAGTATTGGACTGCGGCTAAGCCCCTAAGCGGGAGGTTTTCTCTCCACCCGGTAGGATTTTCTGAAACTTAGGCGAGTACTGGACTGCAGGTAAGCCCCCGAGTGGGAGGTTTGCTCTCCACTCGGTAGGATTTTCTGAAACATAGGCGAGTACAGGACTGCTGCTAAGCCCCCGAGTTGGAGGTTTGCTCTCCACTCGGTAGGATTTTCTGAAACTTAGGCGAGTACTGGACTGCAGCTAAGCCCCCGAGTGGGAGGTTTGCTCCCCACTCGGTAGGATTTTCTGAAACTTAGGCGAGTACTGGACTGCAGCTAAGCCCCCGAGTGGGAGGTTTGCTCTCCACTCGGTAGGATTTTCTGAAACTTAGGCGAGTACTGGACTGCAGCTAAGCCCCCGAGTGGGAGGTTTGCTCCCCACTCGGTAGGATTTTCTGAAACTTAGGCGAGTACTGGACTGCAGCTAAGCCCCCGAGTGGGAGGTTTGGTCTCCACTCGGTAGGACTTTCTGAAACTTAGCCGAGTACTGGACTGCAGCTAAGCCCCCGAGTGAGAGGTTTGCTCTCCACTCGGTAGGATTTTTTGAAACTTAGGCGAGTACTGGACTGCAGCTAAGCCCCTGAATGGGAGGTTTGCTCTCCACTCAGTAGGATTTTCTGAAACTTAGGCGAGTACTGGACTGCAGCTAAGCCCCCGAGTGAGAGGTTTGCTCTCCACTCGGTAGGATTTTTTGAAACTTAGGCGAGTACTGGACTGCAGCTAAGCCCCTGAATGGGAGGTTTGCTCTCCACTCAGTAGGATTTTCTGAAACTTAGGCGAGTACTGGACTGCAGCTAAGCCCCCGAGTGGGAGGTTTTCTCTCCACTCGGTAGGATTTTAAACACTTAGGCGAGTACAGGACTGCAGCTAAGCCCCCAAGTGGGAGGTTGGCTCTCCACTCGGTAGGATTTTAAACACTTAGGCGAGTACTGGACTGCAGCTAAGCCCCCGAGTGGGAGGTTTGCTCTCCGCTCGGTAGGATTTTCTGAAACTTAGGCGAGTACTGGACTGCAGCTAAGCCCCCGAGTGGGAGGATTGCTCTCCACTCGGTAGGATTTTCTGAAACTTAGGCGAGTACCGGACTACAGCTAACCCCCGAGTGGGAGGTTTGCTCTCCACTCGGTAGGATTTTCTGAAACTTAGGCGAGTACCGGACTGCAGCTAAGCCCCCGAGTGGGAGGTTTGCTCTTCACTCGGTAGGATTTTCTGAAACTTAGGCGAGTACAGGACTGCAGCTAAGCCCCCGAGTGGGAGGTTTGCTCTCCACTCGGTAGGATTTTCTGAAACTTAGGCGAGTACTGGACTGCAGCTAAGCCCCTGAGTGGGAGGTTTGCTCTCCACTCAGTAGGATTTTCTGAAATTAGGCGAGTACTGGACAGCAGCTAAGCCCCTGAGTGGGAGGTTTGCTCTCCACTCGGTAGGATTTTAAACACTTAGGCGAGTACAGGACTGCAGCTAAGCCCCCGAGTGGGAGGTTTGCTCTCCACTCGGTAGGATTTTAAACACTTAGGCGAGTACTGGACTGCAGCTAAGCCCCCGAGTGGGAGGTTTGCTCTCCACTCGGTAGGATTTTAAACACTTAGGCGAGTACTGGACTGCAGCTAAGCCCCAGAGTGGGAGGTTTGCTCTCCGCTCGGTAGGATTTTCTGAAACTTAGGCGAGTACCGGACTGCAGCTAAGCCCCCGAGTGGGAGGTTTGCTCTTCACTCGGTAGGATTTTCTGAAACTTAGGCGAGTACAGGACTGCAGCTAAGCCCCCGAGTGGGAGGTTTGCTCTCCACTCGGTAGGATTTTCTGAAACTTAGGCGAGTACTAGACTGCAGCTAAGCCCCCGAGTGGGAGGTTGGCTCTCCACTCGGTAGGATTTTCTGAAACTTAGGCGAGTACTGGACTACAGCTAAGCCCCCGAGTGGGAGGTTTGCTCTCCACTCGGTAGGATTTTGAACACTTAGGCGAGTATAGGACTGCAGCTAAGCCCCCGAGTGGGAGGTTTGCTCTCCACTCGGTAGGATTTTCTGAAACTTGGGCGAGTACTGGACTGCAGCGAAGCCCCCGAGTGGGAGGTTTGCTCTCCACTCGGTAGGATTTTAAACACTTAGGCGAGTACAGGACTGCAGCTAAGCCCCCGAGTGGGAGGTTTGCTCTCCACTCGGTGGGATTTTAAACACTTTGTGGAGTATAGGACTGCAGCTAAGCCCCTGAGTGGGAGGTTTGCTCTCCACTCGGTAGGATTTTAAACACTTAGGCGAGTACAGGACTGCAGCTAAGCCCCCGAGTGGGAGGTTTGATCTCCACTTGGTAGGATTTTAAACACTTAGGCGAGTATTGGACTGCGGCTAAGCCCCTAAGCGGGAGGTTTTCTCTCCACTCGGTAGGATTTTCTGAAACTTAGGCGAGTACTGGACTGCAGGTAAGCCCCCGAGTGGGAGGTTTGCTCTCCACTCGGTAGTATTTTCTGAAACATAGGCGAGTACAGGACTGCAGCTAAGCCCCAGAGTTGGAGGTTTGCTCTCCACTCGGTAGGATTTTCTGAAACTTAGGCGAGTACTGGACTGCAGCAAAGCCCCCGAGTGGGAGGTTTGCTCCCCACTCGGTAGGATTTTCTGAAACTTAGGCGAGTACTGGACTGCAGCTAAGCCCCCGAGTGGGAGGTTTGGTCTCCACTTGGTAGGATTTTCTGAAACTTAGGCGAGTACTGGACTGCAGCTAAGCCCCCGAGTGGGAGGTTTTCTCTCCACTCGGTAGGATTTTCTGAAAATTAGGCGAGTACTGGACTGCAGCTAAGCCCCCAAGTGGGAGGTTTGCTCTCCACTCGGTAGGATTTTCTGAAACTTAGGCGAGTACTGGACTGCAGCGAAGCCCCCGAGTGGGAGGTTTGCTCTCCACTCGGTAGGATTTTCTGAAACTTAGCCGAGTACTGGACTGCAGCTAAGCCCCCGAGTGAGAGGTTTGCTCTCCACTCGGTAGGATTTTTTGAAACTTAGGCGAGTACTGGACTGCAGCTAAGCCCCTGAATGGGAGGTTTGCTCTCCACTCAGTAGGATTTTCTGAAAGTTAGGCGATTACTGGACTGCAGCTAAGCCCCCGAGTGGGAGGTTTTCTCTCCACTCGGTAGGATTTTAAACACTTAGGCGAGTACAGGACTGCAGCTAAGCCCCCAAGTGGGAGGTTTGCTCTCCACTCGGTAGGATTTTAAACACTTAGGCGAGTACTGGACTGCAGCTAAGCCCCCGAGTGGGAGGTTTGCTCTCCGCTCGGTAGGATTTTCTGAAACTTAGGCGAGTACTGGACTGCAGCTAAGCCCCCGAGTGGGAGGATTGATCTCCACTCGGTAGGATTTTCTGAAACTTAGGCGAGTACCGGACTGCAGCTAAGCCCCCGAGTGGGAGGTTTGCTCTTCACTCGGTAGGATTTTCTGAAACTTAGGCGAGTACAGGACTGCAGCTAAGCCCCGAGTGGGAGGTTTGCTCTCCACTCGGTAGGATTTTCTGAAACTTAGGCGAGTACTAGACTGCAGCTAAGCCCCCGAGTGGGAGGTTTGCTCTCCACTCGGTAGGATTTTCTGAAACTTAGGCGAGTACTGGACTGCAGCTAAGCCCCCGAGTGGGAGGTTTGCTCTCCACTCGGTAGGATTTTGAACACTTAGGCGAGTATAGGACTATAGCTAAGCCCCCGAGTGGGAGGTTTCCTCTCCACTCAGTAGGATTTTCTGAAACTTGGGCGAGTACTGGACTGCAGCGAAGCCCCCGAGTGGGAGGTTTGCTCTCCACTCGGTAGGAATTTCAACACTTAGGCGAGTACAGGACTGCAGCTAATCCCCCGAGTGGGAGGTTTGCTCTCCACTCGGTGGGCTTTTAAACACTTAGGCGATTACTGGACTGCGGCTAAGCCCACGAGCGGGAGGTTTGCTCTCCACTCGGTAGGATTTTCTGAAACTTAGGCGAGTACTATACTGCAGGTAAGCCCCCGAGTGGGAGGTTTGCTCTCCACTCGGTAGGATTTTCTGAAACATAGGCGAGTACAGGACTGCAGCTAAGCCCCCGAGTTGGAGGTTTGCTCTCCACTCGGTAGGATTTTCTAAAACTTAGGCGAGTACTGGACTGCAGCTAAGCCCCCGAGTGGGAGGTTTGCTCTCCACTCGGTAGGATTTTGAACACTTAGGCGAGTATAGGACTGCAGCTAAGCCCCCGAGTGGGAGGTTTGCTCTCCACTCAGTAGGATTTTCTGAAACTTGGGCGAGTACTGGACTGCAGCAAAGCCCCCGAGTGGGAGGTTTGCTCTCCACTCGGTAAGATTTTAAACACTTAGGCGAGTACAGGACTGCAGCTAAGCCCCCGAGTGGGAGGTTTGCTCTCCACTCGGTGGGATTTTAAACACTTTGTGGAGTATAGGACTGCAGCTAAGCCCCCGAGTGGGAGGTTTGCTCTCCACTCGGTAGGATTTTAAACACTTAAGCGAGTACAGGATTGCAGCTAAGCCCCCGAGTGGGAGGTTTGCTCTCCACTTGGTAGGATTTTAAACACTTAGGCGAGTATTGGACTGCGGCTAAGCCCCTAAGCGGGAGGTTTTCTCTCCACCCGGTAGGATTTTCTGAAACTTAGGCGAGTACTGGACTGCAGGTAAGCCCCCGAGTGGGAGGTTTGCTCTCCACTCGGTAGGATTTTCTGAAACATAGGCGAGTACAGGACTGCTGCTAAGCCCCCGAGTTGGAGGTTTGCTCTCCACTCGGTAGGATTTTCTGAAACTTAGGCGAGTACTGGACTGCAGCTAAGCCCCCGAGTGGGAGGTTTGCTCCCCACTCGGTAGGATTTTCTGAAACTTAGGCGAGTACTGGACTGCAGCTAAGCCCCCGAGTGGGAGGTTTGGTCTCCACTTGGTAGGATTTTCTGAAACTTAGGCGAGTACTGGACTGCAGCTAAGCCCCCGAGTGGGAGGTTTGCTCTCCACTCGGTAGGATTTTCTGAAAATTAGGCGAGTACTGGACTGCAGCTAAGCCCCCGAGTGGGAGGTTTGCTCTCCACTCGGTAGGATTTTCTGAAACTTAGGCGAGTACTGGACTGCAGCGAAGCCCCCGAGTGGGAGGTTTGCTCTCCACTCGGTAGGATTTTCTGAAACTTAGCCGAGTACTGGACTGCAGCTAAGCCCCCGAGTGAGAGGTTTGCTCTCCACTCGGTAGGATTTTTTGAAACTTAGGCGAGTACTGGACTGCAGCTAAGCCCCTGAATAGGAGGTTTGCTCTACACTCAGTAGGATTTTCTGAAACTTTGGCGAGTACTGGACTGCAGCTAAGCCCCCGAGTGGGCGGTTTTCTCTCCACTCGATAGGATTTTAAACACTTAGGCGAGTACAGGACTGCAGCTAAGCCCCCAAGTGGGAGGTTTGCTCTCCACTCGGTAGGATATTAAACACTTAGGCGATTACTGGACTGCAGCTAAGACCCCGAGTGGGAGGTTTGCTCTCCGCTCGGTAGGATTTTCTGAAACTTAGGCGAGTACTGGACTGCAGCTAAGCCCCCGAGTGGGAGGATTGCTCTCCACTCGGTAGGATTTTCTGAAACTTAGGCGAGTACCGGACTGCAGCTAAGCCCCCGAGTGGGAGGTTTGCTCTTCACTCGGTAGGATTTTCTGAAACTTAGGCGAGTACAGGACTGCAGCTAAGCCCCCGAGTGGGAGGTTTGCTCTCCACTCGGTAGGATTTTCTGAAACTTAGGCGAGTACTAGACTGCAGCTAAGCCCCCGAGTGGGAGGTTTGCTCTCCACTCGGTAGGATTTTCTGAAACTTAGGCGAGTACTGGACTGCAGATAAGCCCCCGAGTGGGAGGTTTGCTCTCCACTCGGTAGGATTTTCTGAAACTTAGGCGAGTACTGGACTGCAGGTAAGCCCCCGAGTGGGAGGTTTGCTCTCCACTCGGTAGGATTTTCTGAAACTTAGGCGAGTACAGGACTGCAGCTAAGCCCCCGAGTTGGAGGTTTGCTCTCCACTCGGTAGGATTTTCTGAAACTTAGGCGAGTACTGGACTGCAGCTAAGCCCCGGAGTGGGAGGTTTGCTCCCCACTCGGTAGGATTTTCTGAAACTTAGGCGAGTACTGGACTGCAGCTAAGCCCCCGAGTGGGAGGTTTGGTCTCCACTTGGTAGGATTTTCTGAAACTTAGGCGAGTACTGGACTGCAGCTAAGCCCCCGAGTGGGAGGTTTGCTCTCCACTCGGTAGGATTTTCTGAAAATTAGGCGAGTACTGGACTGCAGCTAAGCCCCCAAGTGGGAGGTTTGCTCTCCACTCGGTAGGATTTTCTGAAACATAGGCGAGTACTGGACTGCAGCGAAGCCCCCGAGTGGGAGGTTTGCTCTCCACTCGGTAGGATTTTCTGAAACTTAGCCGAGTACTGGACTGCAGCTAAGCCCCCGAGTGAGAGGTTTGCTCTCCACTCGGTAGGATTTTTTGAAACTTAGGCGAGTACTGGACTGTAGCTAAGCCCCTGAATGGGAGGTTTGCTCTCCACTCAGTAGGATTTTCTGAAACTTAGGCGAGTACTGGACTGCAGCTAAGCCCCCGAGTGGGAGGTTTTCTCTCCACTCGGTAGGATTTTAAACACTTAGCCGAGTACTGGACTGTAGCTAAGCCCCCGAGTGAGAGGTTTGCTCTCCACTCGGTAGGATTTTTTGAAACTTAGGCGAGTACTGGACTGCAGCTAAGCCCCTGAATAGGAGGTTTGCTCTACACTCAGTAGGATTTTCTGAAACTTAGGCGAGTACTGGACTGCAGCTAAGCCCCCGAGTGGGCGGTTTTCTCTCCACTCGATAGGATTTTAAACACTTAGGCGAGTACAGGACTGCAGCTAAGCCCCCAAGTGGGAGGTTTGCTCTCCACTCGATAGGATATTAAACACTTAGGCGATTACTGGACTGCAGCTAAGACCCCGAGTGGGAGGTTTGCTCTCCGCTCGGTAGGATTTTCTGAAACTTAGGCGAGTACTGGACTGCAGCTAAGCCCCCGAGTGGGAGGATTGCTCTCCACTCGGTAGGATTTTCTGAAACTTAGGCGAGTACCGGACTGCAGCTAAGCCCCCGAGTGGGAGGTTTGCTCTTCACTCGGTAGGATTTTCTGAAACTTAGGCGAGTACAGGACTGCAGCTAAGCCCCCGAGTGGGAGGTTTGCTCTCCACTCGGTAGGATTTTCTGAAACTTAGGCGAGTACTAGACTGCAGCTAAGCCCCCGAGTGGGAGGTTTGCTCTCCACTCGGTAGGATTTTCTGAAACTTAGGCGAGTACTGGACTGCAGATAAGCCCCCGAGTGGGAGGTTTGCTCTCCACTCGGTAGGATTTTCTGAAACTTAGGCGAGTACTGGACTGCAGGTAAGCCCCCGAGTGGGAGGTTTGCTCTCCACTCGGTAGGATTTTCTGAAACTTAGGCGAGTACAGGACTGCAGCTAAGCCCCCGAGTTGGAGGTTTGCTCTCCACTCGGTAGGATTTTCTGAAACTTAGGCGAGTACTGGACTGCAGCTAAGCCCCGGAGTGGGAGGTTTGCTCCCCACTCGGTAGGATTTTCTGAAACTTAGGCGAGTACTGGACTGCAGCTAAGCCCCCGAGTGGGAGGTTTGGTCTCCACTTGGTAGGATTTTCTGAAACTTAGGCGAGTACTGGACTGCAGCTAAGCCCCCGAGTGGGAGGTTTGCTCTCCACTCGGTAGGATTTTCTGAAAATTAGGCGAGTACTGGACTGCAGCTAAGCCCCCAAGTGGGAGGTTTGCTCTCCACTCGGTAGGATTTTCTGAAACTTAGGCGAGTACTGGACTGCAGCGAAGCCCCCGAGTGGGAGGTTTGCTCTCCACTCGGTAGGATTTTCTGAAACTTAGCCGAGTACTGGACTGCAGCTAAGCCCCCGAGTGAGAGGTTTGCTCTCCACTCGGTAGGATTTTTTGAAACTTAGGCGAGTACTGGACTGTAGCTAAGCCCCTGAATGGGAGGTTTGCTCTCCACTCAGTAGGATTTTCTGAAACTTAGGCGAGTACTGGACTGCAGCTAAGCCCCCGAGTGGGAGGTTTTCTCTCCACTCGGTAGGATTTTAAACACTTAGGCGAGTACAGGACCGCAGCTAAGCCCCCAAGTGGGAGGTTTGCTCTCCACTCGGTAGGGTTTTAAACACTTAGGCGAGTACTGGACTGCAGCTAAGCCCCCGAGTGGGAGGTTTGCTCTCCGCTCGGTAGGATTTTCTGAAACTTAGGCGAGTACTGGACTGCAGCTAAGCCCCCGAGTGGGAGGATTGCTCTCCACTCGGTAGGATTTTCTGAAACTTAGGCGAGTACCGGACTGCAGCTAAGCCCCCGAGTGGGAGGTTTGCTCTCCACTCGGTAGGATTTTCTGAAAATTAGGCGAGTACTGGACTGCAGCTAAGCCCCCGAGTGGGAGGTTTGCTCTCCACTCGGTAGGATTTTCTGAAACTTAGGCGAGTACTGGACTGCAGCGAAGCCCCCGAGTGGGAGGTTTGCTCTCCACTCGGTAGGATTTTCTGAAACTTAGCCGAGTACTGGACTGCAGCTAAGCCCCCGAGTGAGAGGTTTGCTCTCCACTCGGTAGGATTTTTTGAAACTTAGGCGAGTACTGGACTGCAGCTAAGCCCCTGAATGGGAGGTTTGCTCTACACTCAGTAGGATTTTCTGAAACTTAGGCGAGTACTGGACTGCAGCTAAGCCCCCGAGTGGGAGGTTTTCTCTCCACTCGGTAGGATTTTAAACACTTAGGCGAGTACAGGACTGCAGCTAAGCCCCCAAGTGGGAGGTTTGCTCTCCACTCGGTAGGATATTAAACACTTAGGCGATTCCTGGACTGCAGCTAAGACCCCGAGTGGGAGGTTTGCTCTCCGCTCGGTAGGATTTTCTGAAACTTTGGCGAGTACTGGACTGCAGCTACGCCCCCGAGTGGGAGGATTGCTCTCCACTCGGTAGGATTTTCTGAAACTTAGGCGAGTACCGGACTGCAGCTAAGCCCCCGAGTGGGAGGTTTGCTCTTCACTCGGTAGGATTTTCTGAAACTTAGGCGAGTACAGGACTGCAGCTAAGCCCCCGAGTGGGAGGTTTGCTCTCCACTCGGTAGGATTTTCTTAAACTTAGGCGAGTACTAGACTGCAGCTAAGCCCCCGAGTGGGAGGTTTGCTCTCCACTCGGTAGGATTTTCTGAAACTTAGGCGAGTACTGGACTGCAGCTAAGCCCCCGAGTGGGAGGTTTGCTCTCCACTCGGTAGGATTTTGAACACTTAGGCGAGTATAGGACTGCAGCTAAGCCCCCGAGTGGGAGGTTTGCTCTCCACTCAGTAGGATTTTCTGAAACTTGGGCGAGTACTGGACTGCAGCGAAGCCCCCGAGTGGGAGGTTTGCTCTCCACTCGGTAGGATTTTCAACACTTAGGCGAGTACAGTACTGTAGCTAATCCCCCGAGTGGGAGGTTTGCTCTCCACTCGGTAGGATTTTCAACACTTAGGCGAGTACAGGACTGCAGCTCATCCCCCGAGTGGGAGGTTTGCTCTCCACTCGGTGGGCTTTTAAACACATTGTGGAGTATAGGACTGCAGCTAAGCCCCCGAGTGGGAGGTTTGCTCTCCACTCGGTAGGATTTTCTGAAACTTAGGCGAGTATGGACTGCAGCTATGCCCCCGAGTGGGAGGTTTGCTCTCCACTCGGTAGGATTTTAAACACTTAGGCGAGTACAGGACTGCAGCTAAGCCCCCGAGTGGGAGGTTTGCTCTCCACTCGGTAGGATTTTAAACACTTAGGCGATTACTGGACTGCGGCTAAGCCCACGAGCGGGAGGTTTGCTCTCCACTCGGTAGGATTTTCTGAAACTTAGGCGAGTACTATACTGCAGGTAAGCCCCCGAGTGGGAGGTTTGCTCTCCACTCGGTAGGATTTTCTGAAACATAGGCGAGTACAGGACTGCAGCTAAGCCCCCGAGTTGGAGGTTGGCTCTCCACTCGGTAGGATTTTCTGAAACTTAGGCGAGTACTGGACTGCAGCTAAGCCCCCGAGTGGGAGGTTTGGTCCCCACTCAGTAGGATTTTCTGAAACTTAGGCGAGTACTGGACTGCAGCTAAGCCCCCGAGTGGGAGGTTTGCTCTCCACTCGGTAGGATTTTCTGAAAATTAGGGGAGTACTGGACTGCAGCTAAGCCCCCGAGTGGGAGGTTTGCTCTCCACTCGATAGGATTTTCTGAAACTTAGGCGAGTACTGGACTGCAGCGAAGCCCCCGAGTGGGAGGTTTGCTCTCCACTCGGTAGGATTTTCCGAAACTTAGGCGAGTACTGGACTGCAGCTAAGCCCCCGAGTGGGAGGTTTGCTCTCCACTCGGTAGGATTTTCTGAAACTTAGGCGAGTACTGGACTGCAGCTAAGCCCCCGAGTGGGATGTTTGCTCTCCACTCGGTAGAATTTTCTGAAACTTAGGCGAGTACTGGACTGCAGTTAAGCCCCCGAGTGGGAGGCTGGCTCAGCACTCGGTAGGATTTTTTTTACAAACTTAGGCGAAACGGATTCTCAGCTAAACCACCCACTGGGGGATTTCACACGCAAACAAAAGCTACAACAATTACTTGGAAAATTTGCAACACTTTTTGTCTTTGATAAATAAACTACAGGAGTTTTTCTTATTACATCTCATCCGAGTGAGAACTCAAGTGTAAAAGGGGCGAAGCAGTTCTGCATTCCAAGCTCGTGGCTCGTCAATCTGGCGATTGACATTGTAAAGGTTTTACGCTCCATTGTGGAGGACTCTGGTGACGATGAAGGGGCCTTCCCAAGTAGGAGCAAGCTTGTGTGGTTTCTGTTGATCCACTCAGAGGACCAAGTCTCCTTCTTGGAAGGCTCGACTCTTCACATTTCTGGCATGGAATCGACGCAAGTCTTGCTGATAAATGGTCGATCGGATCATTGCCATTTCTCTTTCTTCTTCCAGGAGGTCAACTGCATCTTGCCGAGCTTGTTCTGCTCCATCTTCAGAGTAGAGCTCGACTCGGGGTGCATTTTGAAGCAGATCACTCGGCAAGACTGCCTCCGCTCCGTAGACCAAAAAGAACGGGGTTCTTCGAGTCAATCGATTCAGGGAAGTCCTCAATCCCCAAAGAACTGAAGGAAGCTCGTCGACCCATGCGCCTGCTGCGTGCTTAAGATCGCGCATCAACCGAGGTTTCAGCCCTTTGAGAATCAGACCGTTGGCCCTTTCCGCTTGTCCATTCGACTGGGGGTGTGCGACTGAAGCGTAGTTGACTCGTGTGCCTTGAGAGGCGCAGAAAGCTCTGAACTTATCTGAATCAAAGTTCGATCCATTGTCAGTAATGATGCTATGCGGGACTCCATATCTGAATATCAACTCCCTGATGAAACTGATAGTAGTGCAAGCATCAAGATTCTTGATAGGCTTAGCTTCAATCCATTTGGTGAACTTGTCGACTGCCACAAGCACATGCGTGAAACTGCTCCTGCCCGTTCTCAGTGGTCCAACCATATCCAGTCCCCACACAGCGAAGGGACAGATGAGTGGAATGGTCTTAAGGGTTGACGCGGGTTTGTGCGACATATTGGAGTAGAACTGGCATCCTTCACACTTGTCGACTATCTCTTTCGCCTTTCATTTGCTCTTGGCCAGTAAAATCCCGCTCAGTATGCTTTAGCCACAATGGTCCGAGAGGACGCATGATGACCACAGGTCCCCGAGTGGATATCATCAAGGATTATCTGACCTTCTTCCGGTGTTATACACTTCTGACTGAATCCAGTCGCACTTTCTCTATACAACTGCCCCTTTATGACTGTAAAGGCTTTGGATCGACGGCGATCTGCCGAGCCTCTTCTTCGTCTTTTGGGAGTTCTTTCCTTAGGATGTACGCGATGTATGGCTCAATCCAGTCGGGAGTGATTACCAAGACTTCCATGATTAGGTCGACCACTGCTGGAATTTCAACTTCAGTAGGATCAGTGGCACTTTTTGGCTGCGGAGCTTCATCAGTAAAAGGATCTTCTTGAACTGACGGCGAGTGGATGTGTTCTAAAAACACATTGCTGGGAATGGCTTCTCTCTTGGAACCTATTTTTGCCAAGTCATCAGCTGCTTGATTCTTCAGTCGGGGTATGTGATGAAGCTCTAACCCCTCAAATTTCTTCTCTAACTTTCTTACTGCATTGCAATAACCAGTCATGGCTGGACTTCTGACGTCCCACTCCTTCATCACCTGATTAACCACCAAATCTGAGTCGCCATAGACCATGAGGCGACGGCCGCCGAGTGAAATGGCCATGCGCAACCCATACAAGAGTGCTTCATATTCTGCTTCGTTATTGGAGGAATCGAAGTGAATCTGGACAACATATATGAGCTTATCTCCTCGGGGGGAAACCAATACTAACCCAGCACCGGAACCATTCAGCATCTTAGACCCATCGAAGAACATGGTCTAGTGCTCCGAGTGAACTTGAGTCGGCAGTTGCTATTCGATCCACTCGGCGACGAAATCTGCTATTGCTTGGGACTTGATAGCCTTCTTTGCCTCAAACTTGATATCTAGGGGAAGGAGTTCAATCGCCCATTTTGCCACTCGACTAGTTGCATCTCTGTTGTGCAAACTCTCTGACAATGGAACGTCGCTGACGACTGTGATGGAATGGTCAGAGAAGTAATGTGCAACCTTCTTCGTGGTCATATAAATCCAATATACAAGCTTCTGGTAATGAGGATATCTTTGCTTTGATGGAGTCAAAACTTCAGAAATATAATATACAGGGCGTTGAACTTTGAAGGCCTTTCCTTCTTCTTCCCGCTCGACCGTAAGTACTATACTGACGACTTGTCCCGTGGCTGCAATGTAAAGCAGCAAAGGCTCTTTGCTGATTGGCGCAGCAAGCACCGGCTGGGTGGAGAGCAGAGCTTTGAGCTCTGCAAATGCTGCATCAGCTTCTAGAGTCCACTCGAACTTGTCTGACTTCTTCATCAGTCGGTAAAGAGGCAATGCCTTTTCACCGAGACGAGAGATGAATCGACTTATAGCGGCCAAGCAACCTATAAGCTTCTGGACGTCGTGCACGCGCACAGGGCGTTTCATCCGGAGTATAGTTCCAACCTTTTATGGATTGGCGTCGATTCCCCGTTCAGAAACGAGAAAACCGAGTAACTTCCCACCTGGAACTCCGAACGTGCACTTTGATGGATTAAGCTTGATATCATACCTCCTGAGGTTGGCAAAGGTTTCAGCAAGGTCAGTCAGCAGGTCGGAACCTTTCCGTGACTTGACCACGATATCATCCATGTATGATTCCACATTCCGACTGATTTGAGTGAGCAAACACTTCTGAATCATCCTCATGAACGTGGCTCCGGCATTCTTGAGGCCGAATGGCATGGTTACATAACAGAAGCACCCGAATGGAGTGATGAAAGCTGTTTTGATCTCGTCGGGCCTGTATAGACGGATCTGATGGTACCCGGAATAGGCGTCTAAAAAAGACAATCGCTCACACCCCGCAGTCGAGTCGACTATCTGGTCAATGCGGGGGAGAGGAAAATGATCTTTTGGGCAGGCCCGATTGATATGCTTAAAGTCAATGCACATGTGAAGTGACTTGTCCTTCTTGGGGACCATGACCACGTTGGCGAGCCACTCGGAGTGGTAAATCTCTCGTATGAACTCCGCTGTTGGAGCCGAGCAACCTCCTCGCCAATAGCCTTTCTCTTCTGGACAGCGGACCGTTGGAGATGTTCTTTGACAAGTTTCACTTTTGGGTCGACTCGTAGGCGGTGCTCAGCCAGCCCCCTGGGAACACCTGGCATGTCAGAAGGCTTCCATGCGAATAAGTCCCAGTTCTCATATAGGAACTGGATGAGCGCTTCTTCCTATTTGGAGTCGAGTGTTGTTGAAATATGAGTCGGAGCAGCGCTGGGGTCGGTCGGGTGAATGTGGACCGGCTTTGTTTCACCGGACGACTGAAAAGCTGATTCGGTAGCGGGCTTCTTGGCTCGCAACAAATCACTCGGGTTTGCCGTCTTCTGGTATTCCTGCAGCTCCACCACCGCCATCTAAGCATCAGCAATCTTTGAGCCTTTTTGAAAACACTCTTCTGCCGTTTTTCGATTGCCCGTAACAGTGATCACACCTTTGGGACCAGGCATCTTCAATTTGAGATACACATAACATGGTCGAGCCATGAAGCGTGCATAAGCTGGCCTGCCCAAAATGGCGTGATAAGCACTCTGAAAATCCACAACCTCGAATGTCAAATTTTCTTTGCGGTAATTCTTGGAATCACCGAAAACCACATCAAGAGCAATTTGGCCGAGTGACTCAGCCTTCTTTCCAGGAACGACTCCGTGGAAACTCATGTTGCTGGAACTGAGTCTGGACATCGGAATGCCCATCCCTTTCAACGTCTCTGCATACAGTATGTTCAAACCGCTGCCACCATCCATCAAGACTTTGGTCAATCGAGTGCCTTCGACAACTGGGTCGACCACCAAAGCTTGCCTCCCAGGGGTGGCAATGTGCGTTGGGTGATCGGACTGGTCGAATGTGATGGTAGTCTGAGACCACTTCAGATAACTGGGTGTCGCCGGAGCAACCATATTCACCTCACGGTTGATAACTTTCAGTCGACTTTTGCTTTCAACATCAGCAAAAATCATCAGGGTGGAATTGACCTGGGGGTATCCATCATCACTGTCTTCCGTGTCCTCAACTTTGTCCGACTCCTTTTCCTTATCTTCGGGTTGTTTGCCCTGGAACTGCTGGATCAAGAGTAGTCACTGTCGAGTGGTATGTTTCGGGTAAATGAGTTTACCCTCTTCATCTTTCTTTGTGTGTATGTGACATGGCAAATCCAACACATCATTTCCATCTTGGTCTTTAACTTTCTTGGGGTTTCAAGGCCCTTTGGGTTTCCCCTTGAACTTTCCTTGAGTTACAGCCAAGGTTTCCCCAGGAGCAGCTGGCTCGTCTTTCCGCTTCTGCTTCCGATTGGAATTTCCTCCCCCGGTTTCTTGGGCGACTGACTTGAGTTTGCCACTCCGGAGTCGATCCTCATCTTCACCATTAGCGTACTTGGTGGCAATCTCCATCATCCGATTCAGAGACACGTCTCCGGTTCGACCGAATTTTAGATTCAGTTCTCTGTTCTTGACACCTTCCTTGAAGGCACAGACTGCTTGGTGGTCAGGCACATTTTCTATAGTGTGGTGCAATGTGATCCACTTATGGATGTAATCCCTCAAAGTTTCATTCGACTTCTGCACACAAGACCGCAGTTCGGTCAGCCCTGCCGGTCGCTTGCATGTTCCTTCAAATGTCATGACAAATACTCGGGCGAGATCTTCCCAAGTGTAAATGCTGCTAGGTGCTAACTGATTCAGCCATGCTCTGGCCGAGCCTCCCAACATGAGAGGCAGGTGCTTCATGGCCACTTCATCATTGCCACCGCCAATTTGGACAGCCACTCGGTAGTCTTCAAGCCAAGTATCAGGCTTGGACTCACCAGTGAACTTACTGACTCCAGTCGCCAACCTGAAGTTGGGAGGAATCGCTGCGGCCCTGATGGCTCTACTAAAGCACTATGGCCCTGAAACATGTACTCTGCTGCTGGTAGGTGCATCCCTGTCGTGACCTTCTCGGTGAGCTCTGTTTCTGTCGAGCAAACTGTGAACGAGAATGGATCTCACATCAAAGCTTGGTTCCCTGGGGTCGACTGGAATCCTCCGCCCAACACTCTGAGGGCGCCTGTCATCCTACTGTCGAGGCACGTACGATCCGCTTCTCGGGGGAGGGGTGGGCACTCGACGTCAATTGTCACGATCGAATTGGTGACCATACTGCTCACGGTTCTTGTACTAATCTCGTCGGTCCCCACGTCCCTCACGCCTCGGAGGCGATCTTGGGCTGTGAGCCGACTGGACTGTGTCTGCAGCAATGGATCTGCTGTGGATTCTGTTCCACGACTGAGAAACAACGGAATTCTGGTCTCCTGCTGCCCGGAGCAACGCTCTGATCTGCAGCAAGCCTTTGCCAGACTCTGATTGGGAAGGCTGAATCGACTCTGCTATACGGGTTGCAGCTGCTAAATTCTGAATCGGAGTTCGATATACCTGCGGGGGCGGAAAGAGCTGGCGTCGATTGGATTCTGGAACCCGCTGACGGGCTCGCTCGTCGAGTGCTCGCTGGAGGTTCTCCAGTCGAGTGCGCTCAGCCAAGTTGGCCAAACACGCGTCCTCCATGGCACGGGCCTCGGGGGTTTCTCCAACGATAGGTGTGTGAAGTGCGTCCATGTTCCGGCGACGAAGTTCTTCTCTCTGCATCGACGTGAGAGGCTCGGGGAGATATTCTTCATGGGGATGCGACGGGTCGCCCCCATCTGCGCCTCCGTCGGTGCGGGGAAAACTAGGAGGACTGCGCGGTCCATCGACCATCAGAACCTCTGCCGCCGGATCACTGCTGTCGCACTCGGATGCGGTCTCTAGTGAGCCAGTCAAATAGGCCGTAGGGAGATTCATCAGGCTCGATGGCCGCGACTTGGGAGGTGGCCGACTGGCGGGCCACTGCATGCCTCACCCACCGCTGATGCCTCGACCGACCGTAGCGCTTGCGCCGGCGGGAGACAGGGAGGGAGGACGCCACAAGAGCCGTCCGATACTGGGTCGACGGCTGTCGCAGGAGGACACCATGGACACATGCACGAAAGTGCGTCGCCCCGCGGACGGGGAGCGCGTCGACGTCAAGTGGAGCTTCCTGGAGCCAAGCGGAATCGTTGGCGATGAACGTGAGCGCGCCGAGACGGATCTCGCGGCCCTCCACCAAAACTCCGCCTGAAACCATGATCAAGGGATCAGAAAAATCGCAACTTCTCCAACTAGGCGCTAAGACTCCCGCCCCACGGTGGGCGCCAACTGTCATGGTTCTAACTCTGACAGTAATGTAGGAGGGTATGTATGGAAAGGCTAGCTTTTAGCTATGGAGCAGGTGTAAGCACATGAGTTTTACGAGTTCAGGCCCTTCTCGGAGGAAGTAACAGCCCTACGTCTCGGAGCCCATAGGCGGTCAACTGGATTATGTGTGTATGAATTATAGGGGTGCGAACCCTTTACACTGAGGAGGGGGGTGGCTTATATAGAGTTTGCCAGACCCCTCTGACCCTCAGTTATGCAGGGTTTAAAGTACATTAAGGCTGGGCGTTACTGGTAATGCCTCTAATAAAGAGCTATAATGACCATAAAAGCTACTTAATGACCGACCGTTAGCGTGCGGAGTGGCTTTAGACCTCCTGGCCGTCGAGTGGTTGGATCTTGGTCGAGTGATTGCTTCATGGTCGAGTGACCGTAAGTCCGTCGAGTGGAACACCTCCAAGTCAATTGAAAGGTGATATCTTCTAGGGATGTCCTTGGGTAGGGCAGTTTGGACAGGTCCATGACCCTACCCTAGGTACATAGCTTCATCAGTCACTCCTTGGGAAATGCAATAAATACATGCGCTTACTAGCACCATTTCTTTCTTGAGTACGAAGAAAGAGATAGAGAGGAGTAAAAAAATACACTTATAGCCAACCTTGTTGTAGTATGAGTGACTAAGTGATGATTATGTATGACATGCCAATATCAGATAGCCTAACACACCGTGTCAAATCTCCAAGGGCGCGACCGCGCGAGCGACGCGACGGTCGTGGTAGGCGTGACCATGATACGGGCTGCTGGCAGCCCTTGGATCTGAGATCAAACGGTCGCATGCTAAGTTGCTGGAAAATTGCAGAATAACCCTCCAGGATAGGATATTCACCCATAGGTCTAGAATCACGCCATGCAACCGTTCGATCTCAGATCCAAGGGCTCTCGGAAGCCCGTATCATGGGAGAATGGAAAGCCACTAACCTGCCTTTTGCACGCTGGAAGTTCGCTCCTACTCGTCCCCGCACGTCCTTCAATACTACGGTGGTTCGCTCCTACTCGTCCCGTCCATTCACATTACGGCAGTTCCACTAATCCTAACCCTCCTTCCAAAACCATGGAGTCCCAAATCTCCATGATCGGTGGTGAGTACAAGGTTAGAACCATCACCTGCGATGAGTTCGACGTCACCTACACCCGTTCTTCCACGACGGTGAAAGGATGCCTTTCTCGCTTTAGACGCATGTTCGAAAACTCAGATGATGAGTGGGTCGCTGGGCTAGATGTTGAGTACACCACAGTCCTGGGACGAGAGAAGGATCTAAAGGACGAAGAGAGGAAGAAGCCCGCCGTGATCCAGGTTTGCGTGCATGACTTATGCTTGGTCTACCACATATGCCATGCCGACGTTGAGTGCCAGGATTTTATGGACTTCCTCGGGAGCAACCTAGTCAAATTCATTACTGTAGACTTTGGTAATGACAAAGAAGTCCTACGTCGGGGAGGCCTCGTTGTAGACAACACCTTCGACCTCCAGAAGAATCGGCTGGTGTCCTCTCTTCAGCCTTCAATGTTGACCCTGGCAGGAGGCATGGTTCATCCTTCGTACGGTAAACTGGTGAAACCTCCATACACGTTTCATCGTCATGCATGGCAGCAGAATGCACTAGATATAGACCACATCCACTACGCTGCAATGGATGGCTACCTTTGCTTCAATATCTACAAGGGTTCGACGAAGAGCAACAGCCAAGTGTGCGGTTCAAGCAAGGAAGTATCGGCCAACAGGAATAGGGACAAGGACGAAGTTGAGGACGTGGACGAGGACTCCGAGTAAGGTGGAAGTGTCGTTGCTCATGGTGGTTCTAAACTTCTAATGCAGTGTCTACCGGATTAGTTGCATATTTTAATTTCAGGTGTGCTTAGTTTAATTTGAGGGTGTGTTGTGCTGAGCCCGCAGCAGAACTATGTTATGTTTCTTCTCGTTACTTTAACTCTTCAATATGTACATACTAATAGTATTTCTTTAATAGAATTTAGCACCCCAATTAAGCACGTACTAGCTTTTTTAATAGTACTATATGCATAATTTGGCGACGAGCGCTCTCTATATGTACGACCTTTTTTTAATTTCAAGTTTTACTCCATGGCGCAATCCATCGATACTACTGTTGTACAAAAGTATACATTTTTTAAAAGGCTAGAGGGCAGGGCAGTCTAGCTTGGTCGGTTTCACGAGAGGCGAGGGCCTTTGTGATTTGACGGCTCATTACTGCTGGAAGGCGGGGCCTTGTGATTTGACTGCTCGTATAAATGCGCCGACGACCTGATCGAGGAGGAGCAAAGAACCGTGTGGTATACTCAAATTTTCCACTGGAGTAGTATTGCGATGGAGGAGCACGAAACACGGCAGACCAGTGCCATATGGCGATAAAAAATGATCTAATGTGCTAGTCATCTCATTGTTAGCATTGTTCTATTCATTCCCTAAAAAAACATTGTTCTATTCATGCCTTGCAGAGAACATGACACGTGCGGCGAAACACCCGAAGCAAAAGATGAACCACAGGAGCAAAAGAAGAAGGAAGATTATCACCCCAAATGATCTAATTCGCCCCGGAGTCGTAACTGCTTCTTCATCGCCTCCACGACCTCCATCTCCTTGCGCGTCTCCTACGCCATCTTCATCATTGTGTCCATGACGCGGCATTTCTCGACGCGAGCCTTCATCATCTGTTCCACGGCCATATTACGTACCTTGACAGCAGCCGGGTACTCGATGCGGAGCTTCGCCAACTCTTCCTTCTATTCCATGGCGAGGGCCTACAGCATCTTCATCGAGGAACTACTATTCTCATGCAGTTTCTTCTAGCCGGCGTTCTTCTCCTTCAACAGGTCGATCTCGTGGCAGAGCTTCGCTTGTCCTCCCGAAGTCGTAGGATTTCGCCGGTCGCCTTCTTCTCCGAGGCAATGCTCTTCTTCAGCAGCATCACCAAGCCGGCGGTCAACTCCCCCTGCTGATTGAGCTCAGCGGGCATGTCGTCGAGGCTCTCCTTCAGCAACTCCATCAAGACTTGGATGAACTCATTCTGCTTATTGAGCTGATCGGGCATGCCATCGAGGGATAACGACTCCAGCTCCGCCGACTCGGCATGTTCGCCTCCGCAGCTAGGGCGCTCCTGGGAGCCATCGCTGTCGGATCACGGGTTCCGGCAGACCCTTAAGGTTCGAACTCTGGGGTGCGCGCGGAGATCGTGCCCTCTACCTCTCCGTCTCGTAAGGATCTAAGCTACTGTGGGAACAACACAAGAGACACAGGGTTTATACTGGTTCGGGCCACCATTGTGGTGTAATACCCTACTTCAGTGTGGTGTGGTGGATTGCCTCTTGGGCTGATGAGGAAGAACAGTACAGGGAAGAACGACCTTGCGAGGGTCTGTTCTTGGCTAGGAGATGAACTGCTAGGGGGAGTTCGATCGCCCTTCTCTCTCTCTAGATGCTCGGTTCGATCCTAGCTTCTTCCTATCCAGATGCCTCTACTCTAGGGGTGGCTAGTCCTATTTATAGGCAAAGGCCCTGGGCCTCTTCCCAAATATTGAGCGGGAAGGGCGCCAACAATTGGCCAATTTGAAGGGGAACATCTGGTACACTTATCCTGACTAAAGTTGGTCTTCGCCTGCCAAAGGCTCTGGTGATGACGCCGGCTTGGGCTCCACAGTGACTTCCTCCTTGTCGCGGAGTTGGTCTTGGTCTCGTTGCACCGAAATGGGTGCCTTTGCTTCATCCTCTCGCCTGCGCTTGCCCCCTTTGCACCAAAGAGGAAAGGGAGGACACTGCGCGGGCTGGCGCCCGCCTGGCACCTTCGGTCGTCATGGCTTGCGTCATGGGCACCTGGTGAGGTACCCCACCTTGATCTCTCCGCCTCCTCGCGAGCCAGCCTAAGGAGGCCGTGCTGGAGGAAGCGCCGTGTCGTCCGCCTCGCGAGGCTTGGCCCCTCGCGAGGGTCTTGAGCCTTGTGTTGATGAAGATGGGCCACGTTGGGCCCGCACTCGAGCCACGCCGCAGGCCGCAGGCAGGCAAGTCCGGGGACCCCCGTTCCCAGAATGTCGACAGTAGCCCCCGGGCCCAAGGCGCGCATGGACTTGGCCGTGCCGAGAGGCGAAATGGCAAGGGCGAAGCGCCGCGGGCCCTAACAGCCTGCGGCCTCGGGCGCCACGTGGCGGTTGATTGGACGTGGGCCCTTTCACTTACCCACGACGCCTCGATGATCGCGCGGATTGGACAAGTCCCTCCATGTGAACCATGTCATGATTACCTGTGATCGTGGAGGCCAGCGGTTGGCCTCCGCCGGCTATAAGTACGGCACCGCGCGTGCCCTTCTATTCCATCTCTTCTTGCTTCCTCCCCCGCCTCAGTTCTTGCTCCGTCTTGGTGTGATGGCTCCGATTCGCCGGTTCTCCACGGCGGAGAAGGGGAAGGCTCCTCAAGTGGTACCTGACCCGCTCCCGCTGAAGAAACGGCCTGCCTTGCGCGGCCGAGACGAGGAGAACCGCCTAGTGGTTCTGAGGCCTTGGTACGAGCGGCCTCCGCCGGGGTTCCCGCTTCCCTTGTATGCCCAAGCCGAGGGCTCTGGAAGAGGAGATGCCGATCCCCTCGGCCAGCGCCGTCGGCGGCGCCAGAGGGTCACGAAGGTGTTGGTTGTTCCTCCTGGAGTCCACATCAAGGGCTCCTCCCGCGAGCTCGTGCTCCACGCCGCCATGCCTCCGCGGACATGGATCCGCCTTCCTCCCTTCTTCGCCTCCGCCTTCCAGCAGGGGAGACTCCTGGAGCTGTGGCTGCAGCACGCCGAGTGCAGCACTCCTGCGACCGGGGCAGAGGTTGCGATCACCGCCCCGGGCGAGGTCTTCATGACTCGTGGCTGGGGTGAAATCGCTCGGTGCTGCAGAACCAAGGGCACCCTCACGATCCACCTGGAGTACGACGGCGCTTCGGTGATGTTCTTCAAGGTCTTCGACGCGAACGGTTGCCGGCTGAGTGCTGCCCCGGGGGAGGCGGCCAGGACCCTGCCACGGCGACGGCTGGGCCCGCCAATCGCCCCCTGGATAGCTCCGCAAGCGATGGGAGCGTCGGAGGATCCAGCGATCCCAGTGAGGTCTTCGCGACGCCGGAGACAAGCGACGACAGCTACGAGCCCGCGAGCCGACGCCGCTCCCGGAGCAGGGCAGGCTCGCTTGGTCGCCGTCGATCCTGATCTGGATGGGGTTGGCGCCGGCGCCTGCCGGCCCACTGTTGATGATGGCATCTTTTGCAGGGGCGCGTGTAATTAGCACCTTTTAGGATTCGTTCCCTGCGAGGAATTACATTGTGCCCCGTAGGGGCTTGTAAGGTGGCTGTGATCCTTGTTGTTAATATGTAAGCCTTGCTATGGATTTATGCGAATCGCGAATTCCGTCATAGTTTGGTTCCCCCTTCCGCACCTCGCGAGGGCTTGGTGCTCTGCGTCAACAGGTCCCAGTCCCAAGGCGGCGTCAGCCATCGCTAGTATGCCAGGTCGCGATGCCGTGGTCAAGGCCAGGAGGTGAGCGACCCGGGGTGCGGTAAGAGCCCCTGAGTTGCGATGCTCAGGAGGTCCCCTTTGGCGCCCAAGCAGCCGTCGCTAGGTGAGAAAGGGAAGCAACGTCGCTAGTAAGGAGTCGCTTTAGGTGCGGGGGTAGTGCTGCGGTAGCCAACGCTTTGGATGGTGACTTATCTTGAGTATCGGAGATTGCCCTCAGCGTGCCGCCGGGTCCGGGAGGTAGTTTGAGCGGAGCTGCTTGACGAGGTCCTCGCGTGCCCCTTCTCCCTCGCCTCTGATCCCCTTTATGCTCTACGTCCTCGGGTCCCGGCCCTCGAGCTGGTCTCAGACGTCGCTGGTATGCCAGGTCGCGTTGTCGTGGTCAAGGCCAGAGGGTGAGGGCTGGAGAGCCGGTAGGAGCCCTGAGTCGCGATGCTCAGGCACCCCCATTTAACATGCAAGTGGCTCGTGCGGGATAGGGCGAAGGGAACGCCGTGAGGGCCTTGGCTAGCGCGGTTCCCCCTATGCGCCCTGTAGATTCATCACAAAAAGAGAAGACGGGGTTGCCTTAGCTGCGATTAGTTGACTGTTAGTCGCTCAAGAGCTCGCCGGTTGGAGCGGGTGAGGTGTGTCGGGGCACCCATGAGCCAGCGCGAGACTCACGAGGCCCTACCTCTAGGCGGGTTGCGCCTGGCGCTGGGCCGTATCTTGAGATGTGTCCCTGCAAAATCTGGTTAGATGCCGGCACTCTACGTCCTCGGGTCCCGGCCCTCGAGCTTGTCTCAGCCGTCGCTGGTATGCCAGGTCGCGATGCCGTGGACAAGGCCAGAGGGTGAGGGCTGGAGAGCCAGTAAGAGCCCTGAGTCACGATGCTCAGGCACCCCCCTTTAACGCGCAAGTGGTCGACATGAAGAAGAAGAGGTGCCGCGGACGGCCTCGAGTAATGATACATAATTGGAAATAAGCGCGGAAGGGATACATGCCGCTGGGCCTAGCCCGAGTGGCCTGGGGATGATGCAGCCCGAGGGGCGCCCCCAGCAAAGCAAGCTAGCGACTGAGAAGATAAAAAGGGATACATGCCGCAGGGACAGACCCACGCGGCCTGGGAATGACGCAACCCTGGGAGGGCGCTCCCAGCTGAGAATGAAACTTGAAAGATGTCACCTGAAGACGTCGTCGGTGCAGTGGCGTTGGTGCAGTGGCGTTGGTGCAGCAGACTCGGTGGGCCGCGGAAGCTGATCCTCACGAGCCCCAGGCCCGGGGGGGCTCGGGAGGCTCCGGAGGCACTGGTGGCTCCTCGTGAGCAGCCTCCATCTCCGCCAGGGCTGCGGAACTCCTGCCTTCTTGCGCCTCCAAGATGCTCCTCATGATGCGCTGGTACGCCGCAGCCACGCTCGGCAGGCCATAAGGCATGCGAACATAGCTGTGGGGTGGTCCTTCGCAGCGCCCCACTTGTGAGGGCCAGAGGCGCTCCGTCGTGGCGATCTGATTGAGCCCTGGTACGTCGACGCAGACGTGCAGCCCACCATCCTCGCCTGGATGGGGAGCCACAGCTGGTGGGCGACGACAACCTCTCATGATCCTCGACTCCTGTAGTTCTTGAATGGCCTTGCTAACAAACTCCTGCTGGTCTGACCTTCCTCCCCTGGCTTCCTTCCGAGGGAAGCGTGCTTCGAAACACGCCTCCACATGGTGCCCCAGTGCCTCCCTCGTGACCTTGGCGAGGTCGGTGGCCCTCCAGGTGAGAGCCCCAGAGCCCTGCCTAAGGAGGGCGCTGGGCGCGCTTCCCTATGCGATTGAAGGAGGGTCCCCCTGGGCAGACGCGGGCCTTGAAGGGCCTGCCTCCTGAGGGTCTGAGCCTGACGTTGTCTTCTTTTTCTTGGGGGTGGTCTCAGGAAGCCTCCTGCTTCCGCGATCTGGGTCTTCTAGTGATGCGGCCTGGAAGGCTCGCTCCAGGGCACACACTGCATCCTTCTCTTGACATGGCACCGTGATGACGCCGCCGCTTCCTGGCATCTTGAGGACGTTGTAGCCATGGTGAGTCACGGCCATGAACTTGGCCAGTGCTGGGTACCCGAGGATGGCATTGTACGGCAGGCGGATGTGGGCGACGTCAGAGTCGATGAGCTCGGTGCGGTAGTTGTCGTAGGTGTCGAAGGTGACTGGGAGGCGGACCTGCCCGATCGGGACTGTGGAACCGTCGGTGACTCCGGAGAAGGGCTTGGTTGGCTGAAGCTGGTCATAGGGCACTTGGAGGCTATTGAACGTTTCCACGGACAAGACATTGAGCCCTGCCCCTCCGTCGATGAGGGTCCTGGTGACCAGAACGTTGCTGATGACTGGGGAACAAAGCATTGGGAGGACTCCGGCTGTGGCTGCGCACTTGAGCTGGTCTATTGAGCTGAACGTGATGGTGCAGGCCGACCACCTGAGGGGACGCGTTGCTTCGAGCTTGGGGAGAACTGCATTCACTTCGCGAGCAAACTGCTTGAAGATACGTTGAGAGGCTGGGGCTTGAGCTCCGCCCAGGATGCAGGCGATGGCGCGAGGCTCCTGGAAGCCCCCAGCCCCCACGTCTTGGTGGCGGTCTTCATTCCTTCTTGGCTAAGGCGGCAACGGCGGCAGGCCTGGGTTGCCATGAGGGCGATCCTCACGAGGCTGATCCATCCAGTCCCCCTCGCGAGGCGGGTCGTGCCAGCGGTCCTTGCGAGGTTGGTCACGCAGCCTGGACGTGGGCCGCGGTCTTCCCAGCGTCCCGGGTTCCTTCCTCCGCCTCGGCCATAGCCCCGGTCAGCACGGTCAGGGCGTCGGCCGACTCTTCCTTCTCGCACGGCGCAGAGTTCTTGGCATTCATTGGTGTTGTGGGTGTGGAGGTCGTGGTACACGCAGTACCGGCTGCCCCTGGAGGATTCAGGCAGATCCTTGCCCCGCTTGGTGTCCGGTTCTGCCGCGAGCACGGCAGCCCCCTTGCGCTTCACGTCCTTGGCCTTGGGCTTCTTCTCTTCTGGATCTGCGGCAGGCAGCTCGAGGAGGGAGAGGCGTCCCTCCTCAGCTCTGGCGCACTTGGTCGCCAGGTTGAACATCTCCAGCGAGGTGCAGAGGTCTTCATGCATCGCCAGCTCCTCCTTCATCTTGACGTCGCGCACGCCATCGGAGAAGGCCGAAATGATGGCTTCTTCAGACACCCTGGGGATCTTGAGGCACGCACTGTTGAAGCGTTGGATGTACTTCTGCAGGGTCTCTCCAGGTTGCTGCTTGATGCGGCGCATGTCGCTCACGGTGGGAGGCCGGTTGCGGGTACCTTGGAAGTTGGCGATGAAGCGAGTACGCATCTGGTCCCAGGAGGAGATCGTGCCTGGGGCCAGGTTCAGGAGCCAAGTGCGAGCACCTTCCTTCAGCGCCATGGGGAACCAGTTCACCATGACCTTCTCGTCCCCGCTGGCAGCCTCGATTCCCAGCTCGTAGAATTGGAGGAACTCCGTGGGATCTGTTGTGCCGTCGTAGCGAGGAGGCAGGTCCGGCTTGAACATGCCGGGACACGCGACGCTATGCAGCTCGGGGGTGTAGGCGCGGCAGCCAGCTGTGGCCGCAGGGGGTTTTGGTTGAGGGAGAGCTTGGCCTTGTGGGTCCCCTTGCGCCGTAGCCGGGAGCAGCGCAGGGTCTTGACGTGTCGGAGCTGGAGCAGGGTCTCGGCGAGCCGGGGCCGGGAGCGCCCGGGCGGCCTCTTGCGGTCGCGGGACTTCTTGGCAGCTCCGCTCCTGCTGGGCCGGCGCATGACAGAGCGGCTTCCGCCCAGGAGCTGCGCGCATTGGGGCCATGGCATCTTCTTGTTAAGGTGGCGGCTGGAACGCCCCCGGGGGCTGGGATGCCGCTTGCAGCTTGTTCCCCGCCGGGCCGGTGGCGGCGTTGACAGCGGGCGACGGGGAATGACGAGGACGCCCACCGACAGGGGCCGTCTGGACGGCGTGGGAAGCGATGGCGGCCCGGTGCTCAGCGCGGGCCCGACGAGCGTCAGACATGGACGTGGTGGTCGGAGGAGAGCGGAGCGGTGGAAGGCAGATTCCGGCGCACCCCTACCTGGCACGCCAAATGTCGGATCACGGGTTCCGGCAGACCCTTAAGGTTCGAAGTCTGGGGTGCGCGCGGAGATCGTGCCCTCTACCTCTCCGTCTGGTAAGGATCTAAGCTACTGCAGGAACAACACAAGAGACACAGGGTTTTTACTGGTTCGGGCCACCATTGTGGTGTAATACCCTACTCCAGTGTGGTGTGGTGGATTGCCTCTTGGGCTGATGAGGAAGAACAGTACAGGGAATAACGACCTCGCGAGGGTCTGTTCTTGGCTAGGGGATGAACTGCTAGGGGGAGTTCGATCGCCCTTATCTCTCTAGAGATGCTCAGTTCGATCCTAGCTTCTTCCTATCCAGATGCCTCTACTCTGGGGGTGGCTAGTCCTATTTATAGGCAAAGGCCCTGGGCCTCTTCCCAAATATTGAGCGGGAAGGGCGCCAACAATTGGCCAATTTGAAGGGGAACATCTGCTACACTTATCCTGACTAAAGTTTGTCTTCGCCTGCCAAAGGCTCTGGTGATGACGCCGGCTTGGGCTCCACAGTGACTTCCTCCTTGTCGCGGAGTTGGTCTTGGTCTCGTTGCACCAAAATGGGTGCCTTTGCTTGATCCTCTCGCCTGCGCTTGCCCCCTTTGCACCAAAGAGGAAAGGGAGGACACTGCGCGGGCTGGCGCCCGCCTGGCACCTTCGGTCATCATGGCTTGCGTCATGGGCACCTCGTGAGGTACCCCACCTTGATCTCTCCGCCTCCTCGCGAGCCAGCCTAAGGAGGCCGTGCTGGAGGAAGCGTCGTGTCGTCCACCTCGTGAGGCTTGGCCCCTCGCGAGGGTCTTGAGCCTTGTGTTGATGAAGATGGGCCACGTTGGGCCCCCACTCGAGCCATGCCGCAGGCCGCAGGTAGGCAAGTCTGGGGACCCCCGTTCCCAGAACGCCGACAATCGCCTGCCCATCAGAGATCTTTCGAGGTCTCTGCGTGGTGGCGAGCCCTCTCTTTATTTCCGCAGCCTTGGTTTCCTCTCCCTTGTTACGAGTAGTTCTCGACCTAGAGATCCGCTCACCGGCCATGGCAACGACGGACGAAGAAGAAGCACTTACGAGGAGGAAAGGTAGAGTGCTTTTTGGTTAGGTAGTTCCCCTTTTTATAACCTAAGTACTAGCACTAGTACTAATACCTGCATAGTGGGAACAGGTTCAGGTTTGGTACGTACTACTAGTAGGTGTGAGCAAGCTTTCGAATGTGATGGAACAAGGTAAAGATTAATTGATGGTTTTGGTTTTGAGGCCCGAAGCGGCTACCGATGAGTTTAGCGAAACATAAATTTCAAGTACTACACTGCTCAAATGCGTAAATATTATGTTACTGTCAAAAATTGGCACAAAATACGAAGGAGACCAATGGAAGTACTACTAGCAACCCACGATTTAACTACTCGCATGCGCGCAGTGGAGTAATAATGTCTTTCTTCCGCCCTCACGTCCACTCAATTTGCATGTGCTGTATTAGTTGACCATCAATGAAGTGAACGACTTTACACGCGTCAAATTATCACATGGGGTGGATCTTGGTACAAAATTGCATCCGCCCGTGTACCCGCGTGTGCATGCGAGGAATGAGTGCATGCATGGCGTGCGTGCACATCTTCGCTTCGTGCATGTACCGCCAGCATGGCTCAGGGAGGACGAGTACATTCTTCTGGAACCAGCAGCACGTCACTGTGATCAATCCACGGAAGGAGGTCGCGACAACGCCTACACATGTGCCACGTGGCTTCATGAATTGTAAGATAGACACTGTGTAGCGTGCCATTGGTATTCTAATTTACGTGTTTTGCACAAACTCGAAGTACTAGTAAGGTACACGTGCATTGCATGCATCAGATTTTGCAACCAAATTATGAATAAATACCACACTATAGCATGTAAGCTCTGAGTCATATATGCCTGATGTAGCCCTTCGTTTAATTCTTATAGTTCATCTCGTTCAAAATCCATTAGTTTTTATAAAAAAAGCTAAGAACGCGGGAATAGGAAAACATGGGATTATAGTGGAATGTCGTCTTGAATCCTATAGGATTGTACGAGTGTTTGATTGTGCATAGAAAAAACGCAGAATTCTTTCAAAGAGGTTTGAGTGGATGAGATGTTTCCTATGAAATCTAGTGCAAATGAATCATATGGAAAAGTTCCTATGGTTTACAATCCTACGAATCAAACAACCAAGATAGGAAAAATCCTAATGATTAGAATCCTCCAAAATTCCTTTGAGAATCCTTTGAATCAAAGAAGCCCTTAATCTATTTCATGATTCATGGAATTGTGCGTTGTAAAGCATAAATTAAAAACAAATAATGGCAATTCAACTAGAAAAAAAGTTTGGGCAGTTATGATACGGAAGATTCTAGAACAAAAGAGAACCACTGTTGTTTTGAGGTTTGTGCATTATGCTTAAGTTCAACCATGGAGTCTGCTAGATTGTACATGTGGCAAAATCCGGTGGGGGGCTAGAAGATGGTGCGAGGGGCCGAGTGGAGGGAGACTATGAAGGAATGCACAAGTGAAGATCGATATTTAGAGAGAGGGGGCGAACACGTGCGCTGATGCGCGCGGTGGCGGAGCCATGAAAAATAAATGAGCTAGGGGGCCAAGCATTGTTAATCCTTTACGAGGAGGGTCAAGTCATGAACTTAAACCATTTTTAGCAGCAATTGTCTAATGATCACATTCATATTAGCCTTGATATATAGTGATGTTAGGGGGGAGGGGAGCAGGGCCCTTACTGCCCCCTGTCTTCGCCATTGTGCACGCATCTGAGAGATGAAGCAGAAGGCATGGATGATGAGAGGGGGACGTTGGATATATGGTTAATGTGGGTGTATTAGCTATATATGTTAATCCTATATAGAGAGGTATAGATTGATCGATGTGGACGTGGGAAAGAGGGTGCGACCTCACTGGATATATCGATTGATCGATTTGTGTGGAAAACTATGAAAGACCTAGCTATATACACACATACATAGAAGAACATCGATCGTTGCGCATGCACGCGTGAGAGATAAAGAATGCCCGATATGATGGAGAGGGGGATGTGTGTTGGTTTGTGCCTTCATGGGAGACCGACCTGAAGAAAAAGATTGCATGCGTGCGATGGATAATGTCGACTGGTAGTGTGTGTGCATGCATGCACGAGAGAAAGTTAGTGGTACAATTATAAAGAGAATACTGTGTGGGTGTAAAATAATAGCTGAATAGGTGAGGTCACAATCAATGTAAAGTTGAATTCAAATATTTGAATAAGAGATCCTGATGTTTGAAACCCATGCATGCATGAATATAACGGAGATCTGCGCGGTGTGGTTTGGAAACGAGCATGTTGTAATGTATACACATTGAACAAGGTCAGACTGATTTGAATTTGAGATACCGATGGCAGACATCATTTCGCCACGTCGCATCCGTGCATGGACACACTATTCTAATTGGAGATGATGGGCGGCTTTTGTATCACATATCTATATCTATACCCATATATATATTTATATTTTATATATTTTTTATATTGTGTGCGGGTAACTTTAACTTTGAAAGATGGTCGTTGGATGAGGCGAATCCGATGGTCCAAAGATGACAAATTTGAGCACTACTGGCCGTTGGATATGATCTAGATTCCACCAGATTTTGCCACATGTATAATCTAGAAGACTCCATGGTTGAACTTAAGCATAATGCACAAACATCAAAACACAAGCACTTCTTATTTGTTCTAGAATCTTCCGTATCAGAATTGCCCAAATATTTTCTACATGATTTACCATTATTTGTTTTTACTTTATGTCTTACAACGCACAATTCCATGAATCTTAAAATAGACTTTCTTTCTTATAAAAACTAGATGATTTTGAATGAAATGAACTATAAGAATTAAACGAACATCTACATCATGCATATATGACTCAAAGCTTGCATGCTATAATGTGGTATCTATTCATAATTTGGTTGCCAAATCTCATGCGTGCAATGCACGTGTACCTTACTCTAGTCTAAATGGTGTTTGTGTGTGTGTTGTGCGTGTTGAGGTGCAAATTGTCTTTTTTTTTGGTACACGTTAAGCTTGTTCTTCCGAAATTTCAAGCCGCGCCTTGTTATGTGGAAAATTCAAGCTAACGTCTCTGTCTATCATGCTGCAAAACTCCCGCCACTTCAGTCCACGCCTTGTTAGCCCGAAATATTTAAGATATATCTTTGTCTCGTTGTGCTCCGACGACTCCCTCCATCTCAACCAGCGCCTTGCTATTCCGAAATTACAACGCGCGCGAAAACTCCCACCTCCTGTGAAATCCCGACATGCAAAATGCCCGTGGTACCCCTGAACCGAAAGAACCACCTCAAATCAGTGGGGGTACTTTCGTAACTTACCCCACATTTCAGACAAGCACGTCTCTAAGCCATGGTTCCCCACTGCCATCCCATCCGCCCACCCATTCATACACCGAGGCCGCGAAAACCCGCGACAAAACCCCACACCCTGCTCCGTCCGCCACCCAGCCGGAGCCTCTTCCCCGACGACGTCGTCCACAGCAACACCTCGACGTCCCTCATCCACCGTAACGGATTAGGATCCATCTTCGATCTCATCGTCCCGCTGGTTCAGCCACCCCATCCTCCACCTGCAAGGAGATGCCCCGACGTTCCCCTCGTCTTTCGTGCCAACTCCATTCCCACACCGCCATCTTCACCTGCACCACCGAAAGAGCATCATCATCACCGTTTCCTCGGATGAAGTTGCGGCCTAATCGGCGCCACCAAAGAGGTTGTACACTAATCACCGCATTTCCTTCTTGATTCGATCTCACGGTGCTGCCGACGCTCGGTCCCGAGTCGACACGGCGCGGCACCATCCACGGCGGCGTCGCCGACCACTTCCTCCACGGCGTCGCTCCCTCGGCGGCGACATCCACTTCAGTAGGACATGCTGCTGCTTTAGCTCTCGCTCGCGCTGCTGCTCTGCTCTTGCTCTCGGTCCCCTGCCTGGTCTGCTCTTGCTATTGCTCTTGCTCGCGCTGCTGCTCTCGCTCTTGCTCTTGCTTGCGATGCTGCTCCGATTTAGCTAAACTTCAGTCGACTGAATCGACTTTTGGGTCAGTCGATTTTCAGGGGGTGGGGGGCTCGCCGGGGTGAAGAAAGAACCAGCTGCAGCGGGGAGGGGGCTCGCCGGAGAGGTACCCCACTATCTATCTTAGGGTTCAGGATGGGGGCGGTGGTTGCCGGCGGTGGCGGGGCGGTGGCGTGGGGATCGCCGGAGAAAAAGCTCGGCACGGGGGGGGGGGGGGGCTAGAGGGATGGCCGGGGCGGCGGCAGACTTGCGGTGGGGAGTGTTTTCGGGGCGGGCCGGGCGGCGCACCGCCGGCCGCGGGCGGCGGGGGGCTGCTATTTGGCCGGCTCAGGGGGTGGAGGTTGAAGATGAACCGCAGATCCTTGATTTCGTATCCAACGGCTGCAAAATCGACTGACCAGAGATGAAAAAGTCAGTCGACCGACGTGTAGCCTCACCTTGCTAGTGCGTTCAGTTTCGACAGCAAAATTCAGTTTCGACAGTTAAGTTCAGTTTTGACAGTTAAGTTCAGTTTAGACAGTTAAATTCAGTTTTGACAGTTAAGTTCAGAGATGAGCGGCTGATGTATTTTACATCTAGCACTTTGTGGTTATGTATTTTACGTCATGTATTGGAGATGCTATTAGAATTCCACTCAGGTTAACGTTGCTCGTTGTCTCTCTTGTCCTGCTTCAGCCTCGGCGTCGTACAACTCACCGGAGCCGCTCCAACGACGAAACCCTCCATCACAGCGGAGTAGTACCTCGGGCTCCATCTCCAGACGCCTAAGATCTTCTTCCCCTCCTCCAACAGCCAAGTCAGCCGGAGCATCCTCACCAGCCAACCCAATCACGCTGAGATCGACATGGCTTCGCCAAAGAGGTTGTACACTTGTTGCATCTCTTTTTTACTCTACATGTTATATATATTGTCCACTGAGCACTCGTAGTAACGGGAAATACGATGACAAGCAGTGAGGTACCAGGCAACTTAGCTATCCGTGATGGACTCTCTTGAACGCCATCATTATTTATCTCTGCGCGTTTGAGCTGTGCATTTGTCGATGGGCCTGGGAGTTGAGCTAGTATGGCATTGGCCTGGGTCCAAAGTAATATAAGTAGCACAAAAACATTTTTTTAGTGTAGGATTTTCCTTGCTCAAGCCTGCCTACTAGAATCGCCAGTGCTTGAAAGGAAAAGTGAATGAATAACATTGGAATTGGAAAGTTTCCTATGGTACTACTTTTCATGAATTTGGTGCAAAGGAATGGAGCAGAGGAAAACTGTAGGATTTGTTCCTTTAGTGTCTCCTTGAAAGAAAAACTGTAGGAATTCTAATTTCCACTTCTCCTCCGTTTCATATTCCTACTCATCAAGCACAAGACTAAGAGATAGTAGCATAATAGCATTATAACCGTACATTTTCTTGTGGTTTGACTTAATCTCACCATGCTTTTTTGCATCTTGTGATCTTCCAATTGTTGTGAATCAAACACCCAGATTGGCAGAAATCCTGTGTTTTCAAATTCTCTGTTTTGCACGGGCATTCCTATCCTATTCCTGTCTATTTCCTATCCCTGCATTGTTAGAATCCTCAAATTCAAACAAGCCCTTACTCAATTACTTCTGTTACAGATATGTGTCAAAGAAAACCTTGTGTGGTTTGTCCTGCTCCTGCGGTGCTGTGTTCCATCCCAGCTCAGCTGCTCCAACGACGGAAGGGTTCACCACAGCAGGGATCCGCTCTCCAGACTGTCTTTCGCCGCCTCAGATCTTCTTCCCCGCCGCTGGCAGCCACGGCAACTCCATTACCATCATCAACTGAGCAGATGACCTTGAGGACTACACGGGTCCGCAAGAGAGGTCGCACTCTTCCGTGTCTGCTTACGTTATGCGTCGCTTAATATGATGACATGCTACATTATCGTCATGTTCACCTATTAGACTCTGAGTCAGGTCCAAACTAATGCTGAAACTTGAGTTTTTAAATGGTTGTGGGGTACATATTGTGGCAGCAATCAGTACTATCTGTCTACTATCTGGTTAATCTCCGGTGTCTACAATGAGTTTCATGTTGGGTGCACACAAACATTAAAGGAGCCATTATCTGTATTTTTAACTAAAGCTATTATCTGCTTGCTATCACTGGTTTTGGGTCTATCCACAGTTTGCTAACATCACTCTGGATTTGTGCATGCACTCCTTACATAATCTCACTATGTTTTATTCCTATGCATGCCAGTTATTATACACAATGGAACTGATCATGTAGAGCAAAAGAGACGAGCCTTGCGTGGCAATAAAATTTCATGCAGACATCGTTCCATGGTGGGCGCAAAGGCAGCCCCCTCCACCCATTTCGGATCGTAATCAAGAGGAAGATAACTGTTATTAGGGGGATTCAGAAGGAGAAGACCACTCCTATTTACCCCATGAGGTCTTCGCTCTAACTTGGCATGTTGATGTTGGTAATATCATGCATATGGTGCCTTGCATTGCTTACTGTATACATTAAAGATGTCATCTGCTTAGTTTAGACATGCTTTGTGTCAATGCCATCTGTTTAGTTTCTTTATCGTATATGTGAATCATGCAATGCCATCTTGTCTAGCCAGGCATCATATATGTGAATTTTGCAATGCCACCCTGGTTAGCCAGTCATCTTATATGTGAATTATATCATGCCATCATTTTTTTATTACGTGTTAAATTTGTCAACAATTTTAGCACATTCAATTACTCTTCCTGTGCATCAGCCATTTGGCACGGTCATGGAAAAATCTAGAGTGGAAACAAGGTCTTTAGAGCAGATAATGCTATCTAACGAATCGCATGTCTTGCTCGTTACCGATAGCTCCTCAGAGGAGGATTCATAGACAGATGACCAGTCATATTCCCCCCACCCCCCGAGGTGCATGCCCTAACTTGGCAGGGTTATGTTGCTCATATCGTGCGTATGGTATCTTGCATTGCTATGTCATTTGCTTAGTTTAGACATGCTTTGTGTGAATGCCACCTGTTTAGTGTCTAATTACCATATATGTGAATTATGCAATGCCACCTTGTTGCAAGACATTATATATGTGAATTATGCAATGTTATCTTGTTGCAAGGCATTATGTATGTGAATTATGCAATGCCATGCTGTTTGGGCAAGCGTCATATATGTGAATTATATCATGCCATCCTTTTTTTGTATTTCTCATTGCTTTTGTCGACAATGTTTGTATATTCAACTGCTCTTCTTGTGCATCAGCCATTTGAATTGGTGATGGGGAAATCTGGAGTGAAAACAAGGTCTTCAGAGCAGACAATGTTACCTGCTGAAGCAGATATCTTGCTGGTTATAGATAGCTCTTCAGAGGAGGATTCAGAGGCAGATGACCAGTCCTATTATCCCCCTGAGGTGTATGCTCAAACTTGGCAGGGTTATATTACTCATATAATGCATATGTTGTATTGCAATGCTTAGTTTTTACATCATATACACAATATTGAATGCCATCTCCTTAGTTGACACATCATATATGTGATTGCCCTCTGCTCACTTCCTTATTATATAAATCATATATTTGAATTATGTCATGCTATGATGTTTACATAGACAGCATGTATCTGAATTATGGCATGCCAACCCATTTTCTAAAGACATAATATAGTTATATCATCTCATCCTGTTTACATAATCATCATATTTAAATTATGTCATTCTATCCGTGAATTATATCATGCCATCATGTTTCCATCGACGGCATGTTTGTGATTTATGGCATGCCAACCACTTTAATAGACACATCGTATAGTTATATCATGTCATCCTGTTTACATAGTCATCATATTTTGAAGTATGTCATTCTATCCTATTTAGTTAGCCATCATACATGTGAAATTGTGTCATGCTATCCTGTTTAATTAGCCATCATATATGTGAAATTATGTCCTGCTATTCTGTTTGCTTAGACAACATAAATGTGAATTATTTCATGCTCTGTTTTCTTCCCTACTATCCATTGCAGCTGTCTATCTTACAATGTCTGTACATTCAATTACTTTTCTTGTTTATCAGTCATTTCAATTGGAAGGAGTGATGGTAGTATCTGTGGGAGTAAAAACAGGGTCTTCAGAAAAGATCGTGCTACCTGTCGATGCAGATAGAACCACGGTTGTACTTGCCCAAGAACCAGCCCCACCACACATAGCCCACACTCATGCAGATTGTACCCCTACCCAGTTGGACAAAGAACCAGCTACACCCCTTCTAACCCCAACCCCAGCAGATAGACACCCAGTTCCCGTTGACACAGCACCGTCTCCACCACAGAGCACCCAAACATGAGCAGTTAGTAAGGCAACTGCAGTGCCCAAATCACGAGAACCACCACTCCGAACCCGAAGTCAACGCTTTAAGCAGAAGAAGAATTGTTCTCAGGTCAGGTTCCGTAGCTATGGTTCATACTACTTTGCTCTTGCATCACTGTATTTACTGATACCAACTAATTTCAAATTTGAAGGATGCAATTGAAACTCCAGTGGCGCAACAGGTATGTTTTAAACCTGTTTCTTCAACGTGTTTGGCTGTTTGTTGTTGTAACTTGCTCTATGTTGATTTCAGTTTCAATTGAATGAACAGTTATGTTCTCATGCCATGCACATTACAAGTGTTGTTATTGTTGTGTAGTTTCCCACACTTATATTCTGTCTATGCTGCTTTGTCTTAAATAGATATGATTTGAACTGTATCTATCTTGATTTGGCAACATAAACTAGAATGATATAGACCATACAGTGACCATACTACATAGATATATGTTTGTTTCATGTTGTTATCCTGTCCACCTTACTACTGAACTGGTTTACCAAAATGAGTTTCATATAATACATTGTAAACCTGAGATGTGTTTGTTTGTTTCTCTTTTAGATCGTGGATAAAATATTGGAGAAGAGTACCCTGTTATGCAATGGTAAAGGAAGTAATGCAGATAAGGTTCAAGATAGTGAGACATCCCTGTTGTTCTCCAAGAAAGCTGATAAAAACTATATTGAAGACACTGAGACAACCCCAAAGTCCTGTCTTGATGTACTATTCAAGTTACTGGCTACCACTGCTGGCACCAGCTCTTCGAACTCGTTGCCTGAATCATTTCGGCTTCTTGAGTCTCAACTTCAAGTTGAAAGACATCGATCATATGTTATGCTACAGGAAGCCGAAGGACTGACGAAGTCCCTGCAGAATTCAGATGCATACTTTCTGGTGCAACAGCAAGCGCTGGAGGGCTTAAGCGCCAAACAAGATAAAGTTAATAAGCTTTCTAAGCATCTTGCCAACATTATGAGTACCCAGGATATTGTTTCTTGAGCTCTTCTGAAGTGGTTTCAGTTCCGGACTTGTTTTGTTGCGGTGTTTATATGCTGCTGTGTTCCCTATATTTGCACTGGTGGCGAACTTTGATGCCCAGTGGATGTAATATGTGTAATAGCCGTGATAGCCTAGTGTAAGTTGCTTGCTTATTTATTTCCTTGTTGTCTTGTTAATTTGTTTGCTTGTAGTCAGTGCAGTTCTTTTTCTACGGTTTGCTAGTGGCTGCAATAACCTATTTTTTAAATTAGGCCACAATAACCATGGGCTAATATTTACTGTAGTGACACTGGGCCTCCTACGGGCCGTAGAAACTATGGGCCTTCTATGGGCCGTATAAACAGTGGGCCTTCTACGGGCCGTAGAAGCAGTGGGCCTTCTACGGGCCATAGAAACAATGGGCCTTCTACGGGCCGTATCATCAATGGGCCTTCTACGGGCCGTAGAAGCAGTGGGCCTTCTACGGGCCGTAGAAACAATGGGCCTTCTACGGGCCGTATCATCAATGGGCCTTCTACGGGCCGTATCATCAATGGGCCTTATACGGGCCGTATGATTGATTGGCCAAACATGGGCCAAACAGACCGCATTCTGGTCGTAAATGGGCTAGAGTTGGAATCGTCCGTTCATGGGCCGACCATAACGAGCCATCGTTAATAGGCCATATTTGATGACGCTATGAAAACGGCCCAACGTATTAACGGACCACAAACGGGCCGACTGTAACCACGGGCCGAATTTGGCCCACAAGCAGAAAATGACAGTAACGGGCCATAAGTAACTGAATGCTGCAAATGAGCCCAAGAATAAATGGGCTCTGAGAAGGCCGAAAGATAACATGGGCTGGAAACGGCCCAACGGAATAACGGGCCGTTAATGGGTATAATGTGATACACTATTCATTACGGGCCAGTTTCACCACGGGCCGTTAATGGGTGTAAAGTGATACACTGTTCATTACGGGCCAGTTTCACCACGGGCCGTTAATAGGCCAAGAGTTACATAGGGCCTCATATGGGCCGAAAGACGTCATGGGCCATACAAGGGCCAGAAGTGAAAACAGGCTGGAATCATATTGGATGGCCTAGATGACGCTACTGGGTCTAATTCGGATAGGGCGTAACGGGCCTTGGGTTAGCAGGCTGTAAATGGGCTATATGCGAACATGCCGTTAACAGGCTTTCCATGGGCCGGCCCGCCACCTTTTGACCAAGTCAAACGGGCCGGCCTTTTCACAGGAGTGGGCCTCTATTGGGTCGTGCCACGTGTCGACGTATCATAGGTGCCTATCTGACCCACTGACGAGCTGACACGTGTTTCGTCCGGCCAGTAAGAATTTTACACGTGGAAATTTCCCATTTGTCGGGGCTATTAATGGGTTATTGGATCCAAAACCCGAACCGATAGCTTAACGGTGTTCCGTTACGGTGGATGCCATGTGTCGGTCACCCTTCACGAAAGCACTTCTGTGACGCGCGATTTATCGTCGTGGAAGTGGACACTTCCGTGATGATAATTTTGGTAATGTCATGGAACACTTCTACGACAGCACAGGTATGACTATCTTGATTCTGTCATAAATTTGTCATGGATGTACATGCATGACAAAAAACGCGACCTACTGTGACAAACACGTATCATCACGGAAGTGTATTTTTTTGTAGTGTTCTCTGGAGTCTTCAGAGAAGGACCGAATCTGTATTTCCTCCCGCCTTTGGCTGTACTGCTAGACGCCGGCAGAGCAGACGGAGCGGTTGTCTTCTTACGAGGCGGAGGTGAAGGACTACGACGCGCCGGAGCAGCCGGAGCGGCGGCGGGTCTCTTCCGCCCTTGCTAACGAGGCGGAGAAGGAGGAGGCTGGCTGCTCGGGCACGCCTGCGCAGGCGGAGAAGGAGGCGGAGTGCCGCCACGCGCCGGAGAAGGAGCCGGCCAAGTGCCCTGATTGTCACTCACCGGAGGAGGAGGCGGAGTGCCCTGACTCGCCAGAGGAGGAGGAGGAGGAGGAGGCGGAGGTGTCAAGTTCAGAAGGTTGATGAGCTCCTTCCGCCATAGGCACGGAGTCTTCAGAGCAGAACCCAGCAGAGTCTCCCCTTCACCGGTAGGGTGGTCAAGCTGGAGGTCCTCAAATCCCTCCGTTATTTCATCCATCATCTGTAACACCCCGGATGTAACTTGCCATATTTGTATTCCAACTCTTGCCATTTTCGGCTATGTGATATGATATTCCCTCCGTGGTTGGGTTTCCCGTCAGTTTGCATTTTGTTCATGTCATGCATTTCATATCATGTCATCATGTGCATCGCATTCGCATACGTGTTCGTCTCTTGAATCCGAGCTTTTTCCCCGTTGTCCGTTTTCCAATCCGGCGCTCCTATGTCCCCCGGCGTCCCCTTTTACCTTTTTCCGTGTGCGGGTATTAAACTTTCTCGGAATGGGCCGAGGTTTGCCAAGCGGCCTTGGTATAGCACCAGTAGACCGCCTGTCAAGTTTCGGGTCAATCGGAGGTCGTTTGATACTCCAACGGTTAACCGAGTAACCGTGAAGGCCTCGTGTGTGTTGCAGCCCAAAACACCTCCAAAACAGCCCAACAACCCATCTAAGACACTCCCATGTCCACCGCCGTTCGATCACGATCGCGTGGCCGAAAACCGCACTCCATTTGGAGCTTCCTAGCTCCTTCTACCTATAAAAAGGCATCCCCTCCTCCATTTCCGGATCAAATCCGCCCCTAAACCCTAGCCCCGCTCCTCCGCCGCCACCGGACATGTCCGGATCGGGCCGGACGTGTCCGTGCCGCCGCCCGCAGCCACTCAGGGGCCGACACGTGGCGCGCCGCCGCCCCCGCTCGCCGCCGACCCCGCGGGCCCGCGAGGCCCGTGCGGGGCCATCCTGGCCCGCAGCCGCGCCGCCCGCGCCCAGGCACCTCCCCGACGCCGCGCTCTCGCGCCGGCTCCGCCCCGCCGCCGCGCCCGCCGGCCACGGCCTCGCCGCTTCGTCGCGCCCCCGCGGCCCCGCGCGCGCCCCATCGCCGCCGCACCTCCACGCCGGCGCCCGCTCCGCCGCCCGCGCCTCCACGCCGCTGCCCGACCCCGCGCCCTTCCACCGCCTCGCCTCCGCCCATCGTCGCTGGCCTCCGGCAAGCCGCCGTCGGCGGGCCCGTCCCCGATCCAGATCTCAGATCCAAATACCGAAGGGTTGACTTTTCCCCTCCCCGAATTCCTCCAAGTCCCATGAATTTTGCATTATTGTTGCATCTTTGTCGTGTCATAACTTGGCGTATATTGCTCCATTTCGTGCGTATAATATGTCAAATTGTTCACCTCAAAGAATACATCATTTCATTTCATTGCATCATTTTCATTTGAGCTCATCTTGGTGCCCGAAATGCTGTTGGAAGAGGGCTATGTGATGTTAGTTTCTGATTCTTATCAGAACATGCACTTTTGTCAATTTTGCCATGATTGATGTGTGCACCCTATGAAGTTGAGTCCCACATGAGTTTTGTAATATGCCATGTCATATTTCCGGAGAATTATGCCATGTATTTTTTTGTTATTTGTGGTGACTATCACAAGCATGCAAACTAGGCTACTTAACGTTGCTGATTTCAGAGACTTAGTAATTTCACTAAGTCCCTGCCTGCTGTTATTTTTATGCCATGTGTTCATGTTGTTTCAGAGAGATATATGCCTCTTTTGAGCATGATCCGTAAGAGTGTTTTGAGCATATGGATTTTCTATCCATACATGCCTTTGTTTGTAATTATGGAGTGCCATAGCTTGGGTCAATCGATCTCCACTTTTGCTATAAAATGTTGCTGGCAGATTGTCTACATGTTATTCGATTTTGCCCAGCTTGGTGTAGTTGATCCTTGCATGCTATGATGTAGTTCTTGCTATGTATAGTTTCTCCCCCATGTCTTCTTGATGTATGTATGCTTAGTTTATCATGTAATGCTCTGTAGTGAGTGCATCGAGATCACGAACATGCCTACTTGTTATCTGTTTTTGACATGTCCAGTTTTCTGCTAAGTCTGAAACCTGTAACGAAACTTGCTTAATTGACATGGGTGTTATTATATTTTCTGTTCCTTTTTGGCTCATGGTCAGTAAGGGACTTTTGTTAAGTGCTTTGAGTAGATTCATGCCATGCCTTATTTTGCTATGTCCTGTTCCTATAGCATGTTGTTTCATTGCTCTAAACATGTCATCCTGATGTTAATTTCTGTGAACCTGTTATCTTTTGCACTTTTGCCATGCTTGTTTGAACCTGTTATGATGTGATTTAGCCGTAGCTCAGTATTCATCTTTTGTCAAGCATCTTGAGTAGATTACTGTCATATGCCTTGTTGCTATGTTTAGGTGCAGTAGCTTAACTTATTGTTGCTTGCTAAGTAGCATCATGCTGTTAATGGCAGATTATTGTCATCCTTGTTTTGCGTGTCATTTGCAAGCCGTGCATCCGATTCCGGTGATCTTTATATCGATTTCAACCGAAATCACCTCACCTATCCAGCGGCATACTTGGTTTGCCAAGATTATGCTTTGTTCATCCTTGTCCTTCCGGAGCACGCATATGCATTACATATCATATCTCGTATATCATGCCATGTTTTGCATCATGTTGTTTGCGCATTGCATCGTGATTGATGTTTGTCCCCTTTGCTTGTGTTCTTGCTTTGGGTAGAGCCGGGAGACGAGTACGTGAATGAGGAACCTGTTGAGAACGCTTACGAGGATCAAGCTTTCGACAACTCTGAGAACCTTACAGGCAAGATGACCATACCCTCGAAATCACTTCTATCTTTGCTTGCTAGATGCTCGCTCTTATGCTATGCCTTTGCTGCGATACCTACCACTTGCTATATTATGCCACCCATATTGCCATGTCAGCCTCTAACCATCCATGTCCTAGCAAACCGTTGTTTGGCTATGTTATCGCTTTGCTCAGCCCCTCTTATAGCGTTGCTAGTTGCAGGTGAAGATGAAGTTTGTTCCTTGTTGGAACATGGACTTGTTGTTCCTTGTTGGAACATGTTTACTTGTTGGGATATCACAATACCTCTTATCTAATTAATGCATATATATACTTGGTAAAGGGTGGAAGGCTCGGCCTTATGCCTGGTGTTTTGTTCCACTCTTGCCACCCTAGTTTCCGTCACACCGGTGTTATGTTCCTTGATTTTAGCGTCCCTTACACGGTTGGGTGATTTATGGGACCCCCTTGACAGTTCGTTTTTAATAAGACTCCTCCAGCAAGGCCCAACATTGGTTTTACCATTTGCCACCTAAGCCTTTTTCCCTTGGGTTCTGCAGACTCAAGGGTCATCTTTATTTTAACCCCCCGGGCCAGTTCTCCTTCGATTGCTGGTCCAAACTAGAGCACCGTGCGGGACCGTCCCTTGGCAACTTGGGTTATGTTGGTTCCTGTACGCTTAGCTTATCCGGATGTGCCCTGAGACCGAGATATGTGCAGCTCCTATCAGGATTTGTCGGCACAATCGGGCGGCTTTGCTGGACTTGTTTTATTACTGCCGAGATGTCTTGTAGTCCGGGATTTCGAGACTGATCGGGTCTTCTCGGTAGAAGGAATATCCTTCGTTGACCGTGAGAGCTTATAATGGGCTAAGTTGGGACACCCCTGCAGGGTATTATCTTTCGAAAGCCGTGCCCGCGGTTATGAGGCAGATGGGAATTTGTTGATGTCCGGTTGTAGAAAAACCCGAAGTTGACCTTAACTAAAACACATCAACCACGTGTGTAACCGTGATGGTCTCTTCTCGGCGGGGTCCGGGAATTGAACACGGTGTTGGAGTTATGTTTGACGTAGGTTGTTCTAGGATCACTTCTCGATCACTTCTAGCTTCACGACCGTGCTTTGCTTCTCTTCTCGCTCTCTTTTGCGTTGTAGCCACCATATATGCTAGTCGCTTGCTGCAGTTCCACCTCACAACCCTTTCCTACCTATAAGCTTAAATATTCTTGATCTCGCGGGTGTGAGATTGCTGAGTCCCCGTGACTCACAGATTCTACCACAACAGTTGCAGGTACCAACGATGCCAGTGCAGATGATGCGACCGAGCTCACTTGGGAGTTCGACGAGGAACGTGGCCGTTACTATGTGTCTTTTCCAGATGATCAGTAGTGGAGCCCAGTTGGGGTGATCCGGGGATCTATGTAGCATTTGGGGTAGTCTTCTTTCATTTTGGTACCGTAGTCGGACCTTGAGTGTAATCTGGATGATGAATGCTTATTTATGTATTGTGTGAAGTGGCTACTGTAAGCCAACTATGTATCTCTTTCCCTTATGTATTACATGGGTTGTGTGAAGATTACCTCACTTACGACATTGCTTTCCATGCGGTTATGCCTCTAAGTCGTGCCTCGACACGTGAGAGATATAGCCGCATCGAGGGCGTTACAAGTTGGTAATCAGAGCCTTCCCCGACCTTAGGAGCCCCCACTGATTGATCGTTTTTAGCGGCCGAGTTGTGTCTAGAAAAATGTTTTGAGTCATTTAGAAATTATATATCGAAGAGTTTAGGAATTCTTTTTACTCCCCAGTCTCCTCATCGCTCTGGTAAGGCATCCTGACGTAGAGTTTTGACTCTTCTCTTCTCAAATTTCACAAAAAAAAATAGGATCACGCGGGTATCTTAGAATTGTTCCGATGGTTTTATGATGACAACATTGTCTTGGTTGCCTCCCGTCAGCAGGGGTTTTAGAGGAGGTGTCCCGGGGAGTTGAGCTCCGAGGTGTTGTCGTCATAATTTTATCGTTGCGGTTTTGGAATACCTGAGTTTAGTACGCCGACATCGAAAATCTCTTTTGTACAGTTGTTGGTGAGATAACCCTGATAGCCCAGTACTGAGGCGAGTGCGGGAGTATTGCCATGACTTGTATAACGGATGCTTTTCGAAGGTTGAGGTAGATGATTTCCGAGGATTTCTTGGTTATGTGTTGAAGGATAGATACAGCTGGATCTAGGTATTGTTAGTTTGGGTGGGATATTTTGTGTCCCCTGTATCCCCAACACCTGATTGCATAACCAGAAAGTTTCGGGAGTTTATAAGTGGGAATTCATGTAGCTCTAGTACTTCTTCCGCAGATATTTGGTTCGTGATTGGGTAATCCTTACCAAGTATTTTTTTTCACATCCATACCTTGTTGATTTTATTCCATACCTTTTTCTAAGTGGCTTCTCAACTTATGGAAGTGTGATGAATTACTTTGGAATTCATTCGTTCATTCTTGTTCGAATGTTTATTGTGAAGACTATATGTTGCAATTTCGATCCTTTGATTCAGCTTGATTATATCTTTTTTAAGATGCTAATGGATGTCACCCTCTTCAGGATGGCTCCGCCAACGCGTCAGAATCCGGAACGCAATGAAGGAAGTCAGGATAACCCTCCGCCACCACCTCCGCCTCCGGAGGCATGGCAAGCCCTGATGACTGCCACAAATGCCAACGCTCAGATTCTGATTCAGCTCTTGCAAGATCGCAACCAAGGGCAAGATAATCAAGGGAATCAAGGCCAAGGCAACAATCAGCCGCACTTCGCTTCACTCAACCAGTTCCTTGCTAATCAGCCAAAGACCTTCAGCTACTGTGTCGAGGCCACAGACGCCGACACTACTAGAAAAAGGGCTATCCGTAATATCACTATTAGTGGCGCACCGTGGATGTGGTGCGCCACTGCTATATAGTAGTGGCGCACCATAAGCAGGTGCGCCATTACTATTTTTTTACTAGCGGCGCACCTGGTGTGTGGTGCGCCACTAGTAAGTTTGTTCTGTGCACACCCCCCTCCCCAGACATACTAGTGGCGCACCGTGTGGAGGTGCGCCATTACTAGTTTAACTAGTAATGGCGCACCTCCACATGGTGCGCCACTACTAACATTTTTTTTAAAAAAAAAATTTCAAAGTTAGTAGTGGCGCACCATGTGGAGGTGCGCCATTACTAGTTTGAACTAGTAATGGCGCACCTCCACACGGTGCGCCACTACTAACATTTTATTTTTTAAATTTTTTTTCAAAGGTAGTAGTGGCGCACCGTTGCAGAGGTGCGCCATTACTAGTTTTAACTAGTAATGGCGCACCTCTGCCACGGTGCGCCACTACTAACATTTCTATCATTTTTCAGATTTAACGCATTTTCACCAAATGCACCCCCCCTGGACCGCCTTTTCAGTTTAAAAAAAATAAAGGAAAATGATAGAAATGTCAAAAAAATAAAAAAAAATAAGATTCCAATGTGATTTGTGGTCTAGTTGTTAGCAAAATTTACAAACATGAATTTCGACTTTTTTTGCAAAATCTCTCGAGAATTTGTAAAATGGGCATAACTTTTGCATACGAACTCCGATGAAAAAGTTTTTTATATGAAAAAGAATCTACTCGAAAAGTTACGGGGCTTTTAAGATCTACCCGTTAAAGATTCTTAGAATCCCCAAAAACCTAACCGAATAAAAGATACAGGGCTTTTAAGATCTAGAGGCAAAAAAATTCAAAAAAATTCAAAAATAGTAGTGGCGCATCGTGGGTGTGGTGCGCCACTAATATAGTTCTTTTTTTGAATTTTTTTTTTTGAAAAACTATTTTTTTTGGAATAAATATTTTTTTTTTGAAAAAAAATTTTTTGGGGAAAAAATGGTTTTTTTTTGAAAAATGTTTTTTTTGAAAAAAAAATAGTTTTTTTGAAAAAAAAATGGTTTTTTTTAAAAAAAATAGTTTTTTAAAAAAAATTCAAAATATGATATGTAAAATGACCGGGAAGTTTGAAATATTTTTTCAAAATTTCATCACACTCATGAACATGAACAAACTCCTAGACATCAACAAGGTTTAATAGGATTGATATGATAGATATATCAACAAGTGCCTGCTAAGTGAGCTGGTGCTGGGGTTGGATAGAACTCAGAAGTTAAGCGTGCTTGGGCTGGAGTAGTGTAGGATGGGTGACCTTCCGGGAAGTTTGACCACGGAGTGCGATTTGACCCGAGATTAAGCCATATTGACCCGAGATTAAGCCATAGTGACCCGAGATTAAGGAAAAAAAATTCCCGCCAAAATTGAAAAAAAAATTGAAAAAAAAAATTCTGGAAAAAAATTTGAAAAAAAAAATTGTTACTAGTGGCGCACCTGTAGCAATATCAGTGGCGCACCTGTAGCAATTCTGGAATAAAATTTGAAAAAAAAAATTTGAAAAAAAAAATTCTGAAAAAATATCAGTGGCGCACCCATATACTTAGTAGTGGCGCACCAGCAGGCCACCCCTATACATTATCAGTGGCGCACCCGGGGGGATATCAATGGCGCACCAGGTGGTGCGCCACTGATATCTGGATTAGTAATGGCGCACCTCTGATGCGCCACTAATACACATTACTAGTGGCGTGGTAATAGTGGCGCACCAGAGGTGCGCCACTAATACCCAAAAGTGGTGCGCCACTAATGAGCTTTTTTCTAGTAGTGCGATGATTGGCTCGTGGACATCAGCAAGCATTTCGAGTGCAGCAATGTCAGACCTGAGGACTTTGTCAAGTTTGCCTCTTTTCAACTCAAAGATCAAGCTGCTGAGTGGTTCCAGCAATACAAAGATTCCAGAGGAGGTCGTGTGATTACCTGGGATGATTTCCGCCGTGACTTCAAAGCTCACCACATTCCAGAAAGTGTTGTTGAGAGTAAGCGTGAGGAATTCCGCAATCTCAAGCAAGGCACCATGTCCGTGTATCAATACAACACTCAGTTCCAAAAGCTCTCTCGTTTTGCGAGGTAAGACATCCCTGATGAGAAGAGTATGATCTACCAATTCAGGCGTGGTCTCAGAGAAGATCTCCAACTTGCTCTCGTGCTTTTCGAGCCATTAAAGTATGATGAATTCTACAACATGGCGCTGAAACTAGAAGCTGCTCCGCTCAAGTGTGAGGCATCTAAGAAGAGAGTCAGAGACGCAGTTCAGTCTTCTTCTTCCTCACTTGTGGCAGCTAAGCAACAGAAGTTCTGGTTGCCTCCTCCTCCATTCCGCCAGCCTTATCAGCAGAAGAACTCAGGTGGTCGTGGATCTTCCCACCCACCCAACCCTGGCTATCAGAACAAGTCTCAGAACCAAGCTCCAAGGCCAAGTGCTCCTTACCATCGTCCGCTCTCAGAGGTGACTTGTAACAAATGTCAGCAGAAGGGTCACTATGCGAACAAGTGCTTCAACCAAAGGCGCCTTCCGCCTCCTCCTCCTGTGAGATCTTTCAGCAATGTAGTGGTCAAGCATAATCCTAAGTCTGCAAAGGTGAACATGATGAATGCAGCTCAAGCGGAGGATTCTTCTGACGTGATCATGGGTAATCTTCCTGTCAATGATATTCCTGCAAAAGTCTTATTTGATACTGGTGCATCGCATTGTTTCATATCGAGATCATTTGTTTCAAAGCATGACTTCATTTCGGAATTGTTGGAAAAACCCATGGGGGTTGTTTCTCCAGCCAAGCCTATGAGGGCTACCACGATGATCCCGAATGTTTCTATCAAGATGGGCGACTATAGATTCTTGTCTAAACCAATGGTGCTTGGTGACTCTGATGTTGATCTTATTCTCGGGATGGACTGGCTTTCTAAGCACAAGGCTCAGCTTGATTGTGCTGCCAGGGAAATTCAATTGACTCACTGTTCTGACAATGTGATCATCTATGCCTCACGTGATGATACCATTCGGTTGTTTTCTCTCAATGAGAATGGTGAATTGGATGCTATCTCTCAGATTCCAGTCGTTTGTGAGTACCAAGATGTCTTTCCAGAAGAGCTTCCGGGTATGCCTCCCCGCCGGCCAGTTGAATTCGTTATTGATCTTGAGCCTGGCACGGAACCCGTTTGCAAGCGTCCTTACAAGCTTGGACCAGATGAGTTGAAGGTATTGAAGAAACAACTCGATGAACAAGAACGTCTGGGTCTGATCAGACCGAGTTCTTCTCCTTGGGGTTGTGGTGTTCCTTTTGTCAAGAAGAAGGATGGCACGGACCGACTTTGCATCGATTACCGTCCATTGAACAAGAAGACTGTCAAGAACAAGTACCCACTTCCCAACATCAATGAGCTATTCGAGCAACTTAAAGGTGCTAAGGTGTTCTCCAAGCTTGACCTTTGCATGGGTTATCATCAAATTCGCATTCGTGAAGAAGATATTCCCAAGACAGCATTCAGAACAAGCTTTGGTTCTTATGAATATACTGTCATGTCTTTCGGCCTTGTCAATGCTCCTCCAGCATTCACTCGCTTATTGAATTTCATCTTCAACCCCTACATCAACGAATTTGTCTTGGTCTATCTCAATGATATTTTGGTTTTCTCCAAGAATAAGGAGGATCATGCCAAACATTTGCGATTGGTGCTCGACAAGCTCAGAGAGTATAAATTATATGCGAAGTTCTCCAAATGTGAATTCTGGCTTGATGAAGTTCTTTATCTTGGTCATATCATCTCTGCCAAGGGCATTGCTATTAATCCTGAGAGAGTGTCTGCAGTTTTGAATTAGGAACCTCCTCGGAATGTCAAGCAGCTTCGCAGTTTTCTTGGACTTGCAAGCTATTGCCGAAGATTCGTTGAGAATTTCTCTAAGATTGCAAAGCCTCTTTCCAACCTCCTCCAGAAGCATGTGAAGTATGTCTGGTCTCCTGAGTGTGACATTGCTTTCAACACTCTCAAAGAGAAACTCGTCACTGCTCCAGTTCTGACTCCTCCTGACGAAGACAAGCCTTATGAAGTTTTCTGTGATGCTTCTCTTCAGGGCCTCGGTGCCTTCTTAATGCAAGAGAAGAAGGTTGTGGCCTATACCTCTCGTCAGTTGAAGCCCAACGAAAAGAACTACCCCACTCACGATCTTGAGTTGGCGGCAGTGGTCCACGCACTAATAAGATGGAGACATCTCCTGTTGGGAAGGAAAGTGGACATTTTCACCGATCACAAGAGTCTCAAGTACATCTTCACTCAGCCCCATCTCAACCTCAGGCAAACTCGATGGGTCGAAATGATTCAAGAGTATAATCCGAGTATTGAATATACTCCAGGCAAGGCTAAGGTGATTGCAGACGCATTTAGCAGGAAGGCTTATTGCAACAGCTTAATCCTCAAGCCATTTCAACCGGATCTTTGTGAGGCTTTCCGCAAGTTGAATCTCCAAGTCGTCCCTTAAGGTTTTCTTGCCAACCTCATTGTCTCTCCTACTTTGGAAGATCAGATTCGTGAGGCACAACTGTTGGATACCATGGTGAAGAAGGTGAACATGGTATTGACAAGGGCATTTCCAAATACAAGTGCTATCGAGTTGATGACAGAGATACTCTTTTCTTCGAGGACCGGATCGTGGTTCCAAAGGGTGATCTTCGTAAAGTCATTATGAACGAAGCGCACAACTCTCTTCTGTCAATTCATCCTGGAAGTACAAAGATGTACCATGACCTCAAGCAGTCGTATTGGTGGACTCGAATGAAGCGAGAGATTGCTCAATTCGTGAATGAATGTGATGTCTGCAGAAGGGTGAAAGCAGAACACCAATGACCAGCTGGTCTTCTCCAACCTCTTGCTATTCCAGAATGGAAGTTTGATCATATTGAAATGGACTTCGTGACTGGTTTTCCTAAGTCCAAGCGTGGAAATGATGCTATCTTCGTCGTCATCGACAAGCTCACCAAAGTGGCTCATTTTCTTCCTATCAAAGAGTCTATCACAGCAGCGCAGCTGGCAGAGCTCTACACTTCCGGAATTGTCTCCTTGCATGGCATTCCACAATTGATCTCGTCAGACCGTGGCAGCATCTTTACCTCCAAGTTTTGGGATTCTTTTCAGAAGGCCATGGGCACCAACATTCGCTTCAGCACAGCTTTCCACCCTCAAACTAGTGGACAAGTCGAGCGTGTCAACCAAATTCTTGAGGGTATGCTCAGAGCTTGTGTTATCTCTTTCGGCATGAAGTGGGAGGATTGTCTTCCTTACGCTGACTTCTCTTACAACAATAGTTTTCAAGCCAGCTCGGGCAAAGCCCCATTCGAGATTCTCTATGGCAGAAAGTGGCGTACTCCTCTCAACTGGTCTGAGACGGGCGAACGCCAACTTCTTGGCAACGATTTGATCTCAGAGGCTGAGGCTATGTGCAAGGTCATTCGTGAGAACCTCAAAGCCGCGCAATCGCACCAGAAGAGCTATTACGATAGCAAACATCGTGATTTGGCATTCGAGATCGGAGACCATGTCTACCTCCACGTCTCTCCAATGAAAGGAACTCGTCGCTTCGGTATCAAGAAGAAACTTGCCCCTAGATACGTGGGCCCTTTCAAGATCATCGGTAAACGAGGCGATCTCGCCTATCAACTTGAGCTTCCCTCCAACTTTGCAAATGTGCACGATGTCTTCCACGTGTCACAGCTTCGCAAGTGCTTCAAGACGTCTGAGCGCATCGTCAACTTCGAAGAGATTGATCTTCAAGAAGATTTGTCCTATCATGAGCATCCCGTTGCTATTCTTGAAGAAACTGAGCGCAAGACTCGCAACAAGTCAATCAAATTCCTGAAAGTGAAATGGTCACACCATTCAGACCGAGAAGCCACCTGGGAGCGTGAGGACCACCTACGTTCCGAGTATCCGGAGTTCTTTCAGTCCTAGATCTCGGGACGAGATCCTCTCGTAGTGGTGGAGTGTTGTAACACCCCGGATGTAACTTGCCATATTTGTATTCCAACTCTTGCCATTTTCGGCTATGTGATATGATATTCCCTCCGTGGTTGGGTTTCCCGTCAGTTTGCATTTTGTTCATGTCATGCATTTCATATCATGTCATCATGTGCATCGCATTCGCATACGTGTTCGTCTCTTGAATCCGAACTTTTTCCCCGTTGTCCGTTTTCCAATCCGGCGGTCCTATGTCCCCCGGCGTCCCCTTTTACCTTTTTCCGTGTGCGGGTATTAAACTTTCTCGGAATGGGCCGAGGTTTGCCAAGCGGCCTTGGTATAGCACCGGTAGACCGCCTATCAAGTTTCGGGTCAATCGGAGGTCGTTTGATACTCCAACGGTTGACCGGGTAACCGTGAAGGCCTCGTGTGTGTTACCGCCCAAAACCCCTCCAAAACAGCCCAACAACCCATCTAAGACACTCCCATGTCCATCGCCGTTCGATCACGATCGCGTGGCCGAAAACCGCACTCCATTTGGAGCTTCCTAGCTCCTTCTACCTATAAAAAGGCATCCCCTCCTCCATTTCCGGATCAAATCCGCCCCTAAACCCTAGCCCGCTCCTCCGCCGCCACCGGACGTGTCCGGATCAGGCCGGACGCGTCCGCGCCGCCGCCCGCAGCCACTCAGGGGCCGACACGTGGCGCGCCGCCGCCCCCGCGGGCCCGCGAGGCCCGTGCGGGGCCCTCCCGGCCCGCAGCCGCGCCGCCCGCGCCCAGGCATCTCCCCGACGCCGCGCTCCTGCACCGTCGCCGCCGCGCCCGCCGGCCACGGCCTCGCCGCGCCCCCGCGGCCCCGCGCGCGCTCCATCGCCGCCGCACCTCCACGCCGTCGCCCGACCCCGCGCCCTTCCACCGCCTCGCCTCCGCCCGTCGTCGCCGGCCTCCGGCGAGCCGCCGTCGGCGGGCCCGTCCCCGATCCAGATCTCAGATCCAAATACCGAAGGGTTGACTTTTCCCCTCCCCGAATTCCTGCAAGTCCCATGAATTTTGCATTATTGTTGCATATTTGTCGCGCCATAACTTGCTGTATATTTCTCCGTTTCGTGCGTATAATATGTCAAATTGTTCGCCTCGAAGAATGCATCATTTCATTTCATTGCATTATTTTCATTTGAGCTCATCTTGATGCCCGAAATGCTGTTGGAAGAGGGCTATGTGATGTTAGTTTCTGATTCTTATCAGAACATGCACTTTTGTCAATTTTTCCATGATTGATGTGTGCATCCTATGAAGTTGAGTCCTACATGAGTTTTGTAATATGCCATGTCATCTTTTCGGAGAATTATGCCATGTATTTTTGTGGTCTTTGTGGTGACTAGCACAAGCATGCAAACTAGGGTACTTAACGTTGCTGATTTCAGAGACTTAGTAATTTCACTAAGTCACTGCCTGCTGTTATTTTTATGCCATGTGTTCATGTTGTTTTAGAGAGATCTATGCCTCTTTTGAGCATGATCAGTAAGAGTGTTTTGAGCATATGGATTTTCTCTATCCATCCATGCCTTTGTTTGTAATTATGGAGTGCCATAGCTTGGGTCAATCGAGCACCACTTTTGCTATAAAATGTTGCTGGCAGATTGTCTACATGTTATTCGATTTTGCCAAGCTTGGTGTAGTTGATACTTGCATGCTATGATGTAGTTCTTGCCATGTATAGTTTCTATGCCATGTCTTCTTGATTTATGTATTCTTAGTTTATCATGTAATGCTCTGTAGTGAGTGCATCGAGCTCACGAACATGCCAACTTGTTATCTGTTTTTGACATGTCCAGTTTTCTGCCAAGTCTGAAACCTGTAACGAAACTTGCTTAATTGACATGGGTGTTATTATATTTTATGTTCCTTTTTGGCTCATGGTCAGTAAGGACTTTTGTTAAGTGCTTTGGGTAGATTCATGCCATGCCTTATTTTGCTATGTCCTGTTCCTGTAGCATGTTGTTTCATTGCTCTAAACATGTCATCCTGATGTTAATTTCTGGCATGTTGTTATTTTCACCAAGTCTGTGAACCATTTATCTTTTGCACTTTTGCCATGCTTGTTTGAACCTGTTATGATGTGATTTAGCCGTAGCTCAGTGTTCATCTTTTGTCAAGCATCTTGAGTAGATTACTGTCATATGCCTTGTTGCTATGTTTAGGTGCAGTAGCTTAACTTATTGTTGCTTGCTAAGTAGCATCATGCTGTTAATGGCAGATTATTGTCATCCTTGTTTTGCGTGTCATTTGCAAGCCGTGCATCCGATTCCGGTGATCTTTATATCGATTTCAACCGAAATCACCTCACCTATCCAGCGGCATACTTGGTTTGCCAAGATTATGCCTTGTTCATCCTTGTCCTTCCGGAGCACGCATATGCATTACATATCATATCTCGCATATCAAGCCATGTTTTGCATCATGTTGTTTGCGCATTGCATCGTGATTGATGTTTGTCCCCTTTGCTTGTGTTCTTGATTTGGGTAGAGCCGGGAGACGAGTACGTGAATGAGGAACCTGTTGAGAACGCTTACGAGGATCAAGCTTTGGACAACTCTGAGAACCTTGCAGGCAAGATGACCATACCCTCGAAATCACTTCTATCTTTGCTTGCTAGATGCTCGCTCTTATGCTACGCCTTTGCTGCGATACCTACCACTTGCTATATTATGCCACCCGTATTGCCATGTCAGCCTCTAACCATCCATGTCCTAGCAAACCGTTGTTTGGCTATGTTACCGCTTTGCTCAGCCCCTCTTATAGCGTTGCTAGTTGCAGGTGAAGATGAAGTTTGTTCCTTGTTGGAACATGGACTTTGTGTTCCTTGTTGGAACATGTTTACTTGTTGGGATATCACAATACCTCTTATTTAATTAATGCATCTATATACTTGGTAAAGGGTGGAAGGCTCGGCCTTATGCCTGGTGTTTTGTTCCACTCTTGCCACCCTAGTTTCCGTCATACCGGTGTTATGTTCCTTGATTTTAGCGTCCCTTACACGGTTGGGTGATTTATGGGACCCCCTTGACAGTTCGTTTTGAATAAGACTCCTCCAGCAAGGCCCAACATTGGTTTTACCATTTGCCACCTAAGCCTTTTTCCCTTGGGTTCTGCAGACTCAAGGGTCATCTTTATTTTAACCCCCCGGGCCAGTTCTCCTTCGATTGCTGGTCCAAACTAGAGCACCGTGCGGGACCGTCCCTTGGCAACTTGGGTTATGTTGGTTCTTGTACGCTTAGCTTATCCGGATGTGCCCTGAGACCGAGATATGTGCAGCTCCTATCAGGATTTGTCGGCACAATCGGGCGGCTTTGCTGGACTTGTTTTATTACTGCCGAGATGTCTTGTAGTCCAGGATTCCGAGACTGATCGGGTCTTCCCGGTAGAAGGAATATCCTTCGTTGACCGTGAGAGCTTATAATGGGATAAGTTGTGACACCCCTGCAGGGTATTATCTTTCGAAAGCCGTGCCCGCGGTTATGAGGCAGATGGGAATTTGTTGATGTCCGATTGTAGAAAACCCGAAGTTGACCTTAACTAAAACACATCAACCACGTGTGTAACCGTGATGGTCTCTTCTCGGCGGGGTCCGGGAAGTGAACACGGTGTTGGAGTTATGTTTGATGTAGGTTGTTCTAGGATCACTTCTTGATCACTTCTAGCTTCACGACCGTGCTTTGCTGCTCTTCTCGCTCTCTTTTGCGTTGTAGCCACCATATATGCTAGTCGCTTGCTGCAGTTCCACCTCACAACCCTTTCCTACCTATAAGCTTAAATAGTCTTGATCTCGCGGGTATGAGATTGCTGAGTCCCCGTGACTCATAGATTCTACCACAACAGTTGCAGGTACCAATGATGCCAGTGCAGATGATGCGACTGAGCTCACTTGGGAGTTCAACGAGGAAAGTGGCCGTTACTATGTGTCTTTTCCAGATGATCAGTAGTGGAGCCCTGTTGGGGTGATCCGGGGATCTATGTAGCATTTGGGGTAGTCTTCTTTCATTTTGGTACCATAGTCGGACCTTGAGTGTAATCTGGATGATGAATGCTTATTTATGTATTGTGTGAAGTGGCGACTGTAAGCCAACTATGTATCTCTTTCCCTTATGTATTACATGGGTTGTGTGAAGATTACCTCACTTACGACATTGCTTTCCATGCGGTTATGCCTCTAAGTCGTGCCTCGACACGTGAGAGATATAGCCGCATCGAGGGCGTTACAACTTGGTAATCAGAGCCTTCCCCAACCTTAGGAGCCCCCACTGATTGATCGTTTTTAGCGGCCGAGTTGTGTCTAGAAAAATGTTTTGAGTCATTTAGAAATTATATATCGGAGAGTTTAGGAATTCTTTTTACTTCCCAGTCTCCTCATCGCTCTGGTAAGGCATCCTGACGTAGAGTTTTGCTATAAAATGTTGCTGGCAGATTGTCTACATGTTATTCGATATTGCCAAGCTTGGTGTAGTTGATCCTTGCATGCTATGATGTATTTCTTGCCATGTATAGTTTCTATGCCATGTCTTCTTGATGTATGTATGCTTAGTTTATCATGTAATGCTCTGTAGTGAGTGCATCGAGCTCACGAACATGCCTACTTGTTATCTGTTTTTGACATGTCCAGTTTTCTGCTAAGTCTGAGACCTCTAACGAAACTTGCTTAATTGACATGGGTGTTATTATATTTTCTTGTCCTTTTTGGCTGATGGTCAGTAAGGGACTTTTGTTAAGTGCTTTGAGTAGATTCAAGCCGTGCCTTATCTTGCTATGTCCTGTTCTTGTAGCATCTTGTTTCATTGCTCTAAACATGTCATCCTGATGTTAATTTTTGGCATGTTGTTATTTTCACCAAGTCTGTGAACCTGTTATCTTTTGCACTTTTGCCATGCTTGTTTGAACCTGTTATGGTGTGATTTAGCCGTAGCTCAGTGTTCATCTTTTGTCAAGCATCTTGAGTAGATTACTGTCATATGCCTTGTTGCTATGTTTGGGTGCAATAGCTTAACTTCTTGTTGCTTGCTAAGTAGCATCATGCTGTTAATGGCAGATAATAATGGGCTAAGTTGTCACACCATTCAAGAAGATTTGTCCTATCATGAGCATCGCGTTGCTATTCTTGAAGAAACTGAGCGCAAGACTCGCAACAAGTCAATCAAATTCCTGAAAGTGAAATGGTCACACCATTCAGACCGAGAAGCCACCTGGGAGCGTGAGGACCACCTATGTTCCGAGTATCCGGAGTTCTTTCAGTCCTAGATCTCCGGACGAGATCCTCTCGTAGTGGTGGAGTGTTGTAACACCCCGGATGTAACTTGCCATATTTGTATTCCAACTCTTGCCATTTTCGGCTATGTGATATGATATTCCCTCTGTGGTTGGGTTTCCCGTCAGTTTGCATTTTGTTCATGTCATGCATTTCATATCATGTCATCATGTGCATCGCATTCGCATACGTGTTCGTCTCTTGAATCCGAGCTTTTTCCCCGTTGTCCGTTTTCCAATCCGGCGCTCCTATGTCCCCCGGCGTCCCCTTTTACCTTTTTCCGTGTGCGGGTATTAAACTTTCTCGAAATGGGCCGAGGTTTGCCAAGCGGCCTTGGTATAGCACCGGTAGACCGCCTGTCAAGTTTCGTGTCAATCGGAGGTCGTTTCATACTCCAACGGTTCACCGGGTAACCGTGAAGGCCTCGTGTGTGTTGCAGCCCAAAACCCCTCCAAAATAGCCCAACAACCCATCTAAGACACTCCCATGTCCACCGCCATTCGATCACGATTGCGTGGCCAAAAACCGCACTCCATTTGGAGCTTCCTAGCTCCTTCTACCTATAAAAAGGCATCCCCTCCTCCATTTCCGGATCAAATCCGCCACTAAACCCTAGCCCCGCTCCTCCGCTGCCACCGGACGTGTCCGGATCGGGCCGTACGCGTCCGCGCCGCCGCCCGCAGCCACTCAGGGGCCGACACGTGGCGCGCCGCCGCCCCCGCTCGTCGTCGACCCCGCGGGCCCGCGAGGCCCGTGCGGGGCCCTCCCGGCCCGCAGCCGCGCCGCCCGCGCCCAGGCACCTCCCCGACGCCGCGCTCCCGCGCCGGCTCCGCCCCGCCGCCGTCGCCGCCGCGCCCGCCGGCCACGGCCTCGCCGCCCCGCCGCGCCCCTGCGGCCCCGCGCGCGCTCCATCGCCGCCGCACCTCCACGCCGGCGCCCGCTCCCCCGCCCGCGCCTCCACGCCGCCGCCCAACCCCGCGCCCTTCCACCGCCTCGCCTCCGCCCGTTGTCGCCGGCCTCCGGCGATCCGCCGTCGGCGGGCCCGTCCCCGATCCAGATCTCAGAGCCAAATACCGAAGGGTTGACTTTTCCCCTCCCCGAATTCCTCTAAGTCCCATGAATTTTGCATTATTGTTGCATATTTGTCGCATCATAACTTGCTGTATATTGCTCCGTTTCATGCGTATAATATGTCAAATTGTTTGTCCCGAAGAGTACATCATTTCGTTTCATTGCATCATTTTCATTTGAGCTCATCTTGATGCCCGAAATGCTGTTGGAAGGGGGCTTTGTGATGTTAGTTTCTGATTCTTATCAGAACATGCACTTTTGTCATTTTTTCCATGATTGATGTGTGCACCCTATGAAGTTGTGTTCTACATGAGTTTTGTAATATGCCATGTCATCTTTCCGTAGAATTATGCTATGTATTTTTTTGGTCTTTGTGGTGACTAGAACAAGCATGCAAACTAGGGTACTTAACGTTGTTGAGTCCCTGCCTGCTGTTATTTTTATGCCATGTGTTCATGTTGTTTCAGAGAGATCTATGCCTCTTTTGAGCATGATCAGTAAGAGTGTTTTGAGAATATGGATTTTCTCTATCCATCCATGCCTTTGTTTGTAATTATGGAGTGCCATAGCTTGGGTCAATCGAGCTCCACTTTTGCTATAAAATGTTGCTGGCAGATTGTCTACATGTTATTCGATATTGCCAAGCTTGGTGTAGTTGATCCTTGCATGCTATGATGTATTTCTTGCCATGTATAGTTTCTATGCCATGTCTTCTTGATGTATGTATGCTTAGTTTATCATGTAATGCTCTGTAGTGAGTGCATCGAGCTCACGAACATGCCTACTTGTTATCTGTTTTTGACATGTCCAGTTTTCTGCTAAGTCTGAGACCTCTAACGAAACTTGCTTAATTGACATGGGTGTTATTATATTTTATTTTCCTTTTTGGCTGATGGTCAGTAAGGGACTTTTGTTAAGTGCTTTGAGTAGATTCATGCCGTGCCTTATCTTGCTATGTCATGTTCCTGTAGCATGTTGTTTCATTGCTCTAAACATGTCATCCTGATGTTAATTTTTGGCATGTTATTTTCACCGTCTGTGAACCTGTTATCTTTTGCACTTTTGCCATGCTTGTTTGAACCTGTTATGGTGTGATTTAGCCGTAGCTCAGTGTTCATCTTTTGTCAAGCATCTTGAGTAGATTACTGTCATATGCCTTGTTGCTATGTTTGGGTGCAGTAGCTTAACTTATTGTTGCTTGCTAAGTAGCATCATGCTGTTAATGGCAGATAATAATGGGCTAAGTTGTCACACCATTCAAGAAGATTTGTCCTATCATGAGCATCGCGTTGCTATTCTTGAAGAAACTGAGCGCAAGACTCGCAACAAGTCAATCAAATTCCTGAAAGTGAAATGGTCACACCATTCAGACCGAGAAGCCACCTGGGAGCGTGAGGACCACCTACGTTCCGAGTATCCGGAGTTCTTTCAGTCCTAGATCTCGGGACGAGATCCTCTCGTAGTGGTGGAGTGTTGTGACACCCCGGATGTAACTTGCCATATTTGTATTCCAACTCTTGCCATTTTCGGCTATGTGATATGATATTCCCTCTGTGGTTGGGTTTCCCGTCAGTTTGCATTTTGTTCATGTCATGCATTTCATATCATGTCATCATGTGCATCGCATTCGCATACGTGTTCGTCTCTTGAATCCGAGCTTTTTCCCCGTTGTCCGTTTTCCAATCCGGCGCTCCTATGTCCCCCGGCGTCCCCTTTTACCTTTTTCCGTGTGCGGGTATTAAACTTTCTCGAAATGGGCCGAGGTTTGCCAAGCGGCCTTGGTATAGCACCGGTAGACCGCCTGTCAAGTTTCGTGTCAATCGGAGGTCGTTTCATACTCCAACGGTTCACCGGGTAACCGTGAAGGCCTCGTGTGTGTTGCAGCCCAAAACCCCTCCAAAATAGCCCAACAACCCATCTAAGACACTCCCATGTCCACCGCCGTTCGATCACGATTGCGTGGCCAAAAACCGCACTCCATTTGGAGCTTCCTAGCTCCTTCTACCTATAAAAAGGAATCCCCTCCTCCATTTCCGGATCAAATCCGCCCCTAAACCCTAGCCCCGCTCCTCCGCCTCCACCGGACGTGTCCGGATCGGGCCGTACGCGTCCGCGCCGCCGCCCGCAGCCACTAAGGGGCCGACACGTGGCGCGCCGCCGCCCCCGCTCGCCGCCGACCCCGCGGGCCCGCGAGGCCCGTGCGGGGCCCTCCCGGCCCGCAGCCGCGCCGCCCGCGCCCAGGCACCTCCCCGACGCCGCGCTCCCGCGCCGGCTCTGCCCCGCCGCCGTCGCCGCCGCGCCCGCCGGCCACGGCCTCGCCGCCCCGCCGCGCCCCCGCGGCCCCGCGCGCGCTCCATCGCCGCCGCACCTCCACGCCGGCGCCCGCTCCCCCGCCCGCGCCTCCACGCCGCCGCCCAACCCCGCGCCCTTCCACCGCCTCGCCTCCGCCCGTTGTCGCCGGCCTCCGGCGATCCGCCGTCGGCGGGCCCGTCCCCGATCCAGATCTCAGAGCCAAATACCGAAGGGTTGACTTTTCCCCTCCCCGAATTCCACTAAGTCCCATGAGTTTTGCATTATTGTTGCATATTTGTCGCATCATAACTTGCTGTATATTGCTCCGTTTCGTGCGTATAATATGTCAAATTGTTTGTCCCGAAGAGTACATCATTTCGTTTCATTGCATCATTTTCATTTGAGCTCATCTTGATGCCCGAAATGCTGTTGGAAGGGGGCTTTGTGATGTTAGTTTCTAATTCTTATCAGAACATGCACTTTTGTCATTTTTTCCATGATTGATGTGTGCACCCTATGAAGTTGAGTCCTACATGAGTTTTGTAATATGCCATGTCATCTTTCCGGAGAATTATGCTATGTATTTTTTTGGTCTTTGTGGTGACTAGAACAAGCATGCAAACTAGGGTACTTAACGTTGCTGAGTCCCTGCCTGCTGTTATTTTTATGCCATGTGTTCATGTTGTTTCAGAGAGATCTATGCCTCTTTTGAGCATGATCAGTAAGAGTGTTTTGAGAATATGGATTTTCTCTATCCATCCATGCCTTTGTTTGTAATTATGGAGTGCCATAGCTTGGGTCAATCGAGCTCCACTTTTGCTATAAAATGTTGCTGGCAGATTGTCTACATGTTATTCGATATTGCCAAGCTTGGTGTAGTTGATCCTTGCATGCTATGATGTATTTCTTGCCATGTATAGTTTCTATGCCATGTCTTCTTGATGTATGTATGCTTAGTTTATCATGTAATGCTCTGTAGTGAGTGCATCGAGCTCACGAACATGCCAACTTGTTATCTGTTTTTGACATGTCCAGTTTTCTGCTAAGTCTGAGACCTCTAACGAAACTTGCTTAATTGACATGGGTGTTATTATATTTTATTTTCCTTTTTGGCTGATGGTCAGTAAGGGACTTTTGTTAAGTGCTTTGAGTAGATTCATGCCGTGCCTTATCTTGCTATGTCCTGTTCTTGTAGCATGTTGTTTCATTGCTCTAAACATGTCATCCTGATGTTAATTTTTGGCATGTTATTTTCACCAAGTCTGTGAACCTGTTATCTTTTGCACTTTTGCCATGCTTGTTTGAACCTGTTATGGTGTGATTTAGCAGTAGCTCAGTGTTCATCTTTTGTCAAGCATCTTGAGTAGATTACTGTCATATGCCTTGTTGCTATGTTTGGGTGCAGTAGCTTAACTTCTTGTTGCTTGCTAAGTAGCATCATGCTGTTAATGGCAGATAATAATGGGCTAAGTTGTCACACCATTCAAGAAGATTTGTCCTATCATGAGCATCGCGTTGCTATTCTTGAAGAAACTGAGCGCAAGACTCGCAACAAGTCAATGAAATTCCTGAAAGTGAAATGGTCACACCATTCAGACCGAGAAGCCACCTGGGAGCGTGAGGACCACCTACGTTCCGAGTATCCGGAGTTCTTTCAGTCCTAGATCTCGGGACGAGATCCTCTCGTAGTGGTGGAGTGTTGTGACACCCCGGATGTAACTTGCCATATTTGTATTCCAACTCTTGCCATTTTCGGCTATGTGATATGATATTCCCTCTGTGGTTGGGTTTCCCGTCAGTTTGCATTTTGTTCATGTCATGCATTTCATATCATGTCATCATGTGCATCGCATTCGCATATGTGTTCGTCTCTTGAATCCGAGCTTTTTCCCCGTTGTCCGTTTTCCAATCCGGCGCTCCTATGTCCCCCGGCGTCCCCTTTTACCTTTTTCCGTGTGCGGGTATTAAACTTTCTCGAAATGGGCCGAGCTTTGCCAAGCGGCCTTGGTATAGCACCGGTAGACCGCCTGTCAAGTTTCGTGTCAATCGGAGGTCGTTTCATACTCCAACGGTTCACCGGGTAACCGTGAAGGCCTCGTGTGTGTTGCAGCCCAAAACCCCTCCAAAATAGCCCAACAACCCATCTAAGACACTCCCATGTCCACCGCCGTTCGATCACGATTGCGTGGCCAAAAACCGCACTCCATTTGGAGCTTCGTAGCTCCTTCTACCTATAAAAAGGCATCCCCTCCTCCATTTCCGGATCAAATCCGCCCCTAAACCCTAGCCCCGCTCCTCCGCCGCCACCGGACGTGTCCGGATCGGGCCGTACGCGTCCGCGCCGCCGCCCGCAGCCACTCAGGGGCCGACACGTGGCGCGCCGCCGCCCCCTCTCGCCGCCGACCCCGCGGGCCCGCGAGGCCCGTGCGGGGCCCTCCCGGCCCGCAGCCGCGCCGCCCGCGCCCAGGCACCTCCCCGACGCCGCGCTCCCGCGCCGGCTCCGCCCCGCCGCCGTCGCCGCCGCGCCCGCCGGCCACGGCCTCGCCGCCCCGCCGCGCCCCCGCGGCCCCGCGCGCGCTCCATCGCCGCCGCACCTCCACGCCGGCGCCCGCTCCGCCGCCCGCGCCTCCACGCCGCCGCCCAACCCCGCGCCCTTCCACCGCCTCGCCTCCGCCCGTTGTCGCCGGCCTCCGGCGATCCGCCGTCGGCGGGCCCGTCCCCGATCCAGATCTCAGAGCCAAATACCGAAGGGTTGACTTTTCCCCTCCCCGAATTCCTCTAAGTCCCATGAATTTTGCATTATTGTTGCATATTTGTCGCATCATAACTTGTTGTATATTGCTCCGTTTCGTGCGTATAATATGTCAAATTGTTTGTCCCGAAGAGTACATCATTTCGTTTCATTGCATCATTTTCATTTGAGCTCATCTTGATGCCCGAAATGCTGTTGGAAGGGGGCTTTGTGATGTTAGTTTCTGATTCTTATCAGAACATGCACTTTTGTCATTTTTTCCATGATTGATGTGTGCACCCTATGAAGTTGAGTCCTACATGAGTTTTGTAATATGCCATGTCATCTTTCCGGAGAATTATGCTATGTATTTTTTTGGTCTTTGTGGTGACTAGAACAAGCATGCAAACTAGGGTACTTAACGTTGCTGAGTCCCTGCCTGCTGTTATTTTTATGCCATGTGTTCATGTTGTTTCAGAGAGATCTATGCCTCTTTTGAGCATGATCAGTAAGAGTGTTTTGAGAATATGGATTTTCTCTATCCATCCATTCCTTTGTTTGTAATTATGGAGTGCCATAGCTTGGGTCAATCGAGCTCCACTTTTGCTATAAAATGTTGCTGGCAGATTGTCTACATGTTATTCGATATTGCCAAGCTTGGTGTAGTTGATCCTTGCATGCTATGATGTATTTCTTGCCATGTATAGTTCTATGCCATGTCTTCTTGATGTATGTATGCTTAGTTTATCATGTAATGCTCTGTAGTGAGTGCATCGAGCTCACGAACATGCCAACTTGTTATCTGTTTTTGACATGTCCAGTTTTCTACTAAGTCTGAGACCTCTAACGAAACTTGCTTAATTGACATGGGTGTTATTATATTTTATTTTCCTTTTTGGCTGATGGTCAGTAAGGGACTTTTGTTAAGTGCTTTGAGTAGATTCATGCCGTGCCTTATCTTGCTATGTCATGTTCCTGTAGCATGTTGTTTCATTGCTCTAAACATGTCATCCTGATGTTAAGTTTTGGCATGTTGTTATTTTCACCAAGTCTGTGAACCTGTTATCTTTTACACTTTTGCCATGCTTGTTTGAACCTGTTATGGTGTGATTTAGCCGTAGCTCAGTGTTCATCTTTTGTCAAGCATCTTGAGTAGATTACTGTCATATGCCTTGTTGCTATGTTTGGGTGCAGTAGCTTAACTTCTTGTTGCTTGCTAAGTAGCATCATGTTGTTAATAGCATCATCGTTGACCGTGAGAGCTTATAATGGGCTAAGTTGGGACACCCCTGCAGGGTATTATCTTTCGAAAGCAGTGCCCGCGGTTATGAGGCAGATGGGAATTTGTTGATGTCCGGTTGTAGAAAACCCGAAGTTGACCTTAACTAAAACACATTAACCACGTGTGTAACCGTGATGGTCTCTTCTCGGCGGGGTCCGGGAAGTGAACACGGTGTTGGAGTTATGTTTGACGTAGGTTGTTCTAGGATCACTTCTTGATCACTTCTAGCTTCACGACCGTGCTTTGCTGCTCTTCTCGCTCTCTTTTGCGTTGTAGCCACCATATATGCTAGTCGCTTGCTGCGGTTCCACCTCACAACCCTTTCCTACCTATAAGCTTAAATAGTCTTGATCTCGCGGGTGTGAGATTGCTGAGTCCCCGTGACTCATAGATTCTACCACAACAGTTGCAGGTACCAACGATGCCAGTGCAGATGATGCGACCGAGCTCACTTGGGAGTTCGACGAGGAACGTGGCCTTTACTATGTGTCTTTTCCAGATGATCAGTAGTGGAGCCCAGTTGGGGTGATCCGTGGATCTATGTAGCATTTGGGGTAGTCTTCTTTTATTTTGGTACCGTAGTCGGACCTTGAGTGTAATCTGGATGATGAATGCTTATTTATGTATTGTGTGAAGTGGCGACTGTAAGCCAACTATGTATCTCTTTCCCTTATGTATTACATGGGTTGTGTGAAGATTACCTCACTTACGACATTGCTTTCCATGCGGTTATGCCTCTAAGTCGTGCATCGACATGTGAGATATATAGCCGCATCGAGGGCATTACAAGTTGGTAATCAGAGCCTTCCCCGACCTTAGGAGCCCCCACTGATTGATCGTTTTTAGCGTCCGAGTTGTGTCTAGAAAAATGTTTTGAGTCATTTAGGAATTATATATCGGAGAGTTTAGGAATTCTTTTTACTTCCCAGTCTCCTCATCGCTCTGGTAAGGCATCCTGACGTAGAGTTTTGACTCTTCTCTTCTCAAATTTCACAAAAAAAAATAGGATCACGCGGGTATCTTAGAATCGTTCCGATGGTTTTATGATGACAACATTGTCTTGGTTGCCTCCCGTCAGCAGGGGTTTTAGAGGAGGTGTCCCGGGGAGTTGAGCTCCGAGGTGTTGTTGTCATAATTTTATCGTTGCGGTTTTGGAATACCTGAGTTTAGTACGCCGACATCAAAAATCTCTTTTGTACAGTTGTTGGTGAGATAACCCTGATAGCCCAGTACTGAGGCGAGTGCGGGAGTATTGCCATGACTTGTATAACGGATGCTTTTCGAAGGTTGAGGTAGATTATTTCCGAGGATTTCTTGGTTATGTGTTGAAGGATGGATACAGCTGGATCTAGGTATTGTTAGTTTGGGTGAGATATTTTGTGTCCCCTGTATCCCCAACACCTGATTGCATAACCAGAAAGTTTCGGGAGTTTATAAGTGGGAATTCATGTAGCTCTAGTACTTCTTCCGCATATATTTGGTTCGTGATTGGGTAATCCTTACCAAGTATTTGTTCACATCCGTACCTTGTTGATTTTATTCCATACCTTTTTCTAAGTGGCTTCTCAACTTATGGAAGTGTGATGAATTACTTTGGAATTCATTCGTTCATTCTTGTTCGAATGTTTATTGTGAAGACTATATGTTGCAATTTCGATCCTTTGATTCAGCTTGATTATATCTTTTTCAAGATGCTAATGGATGTCACCCTCTTCAGGATGGCTCCGCCAACGCGTCAGAATCCGGAACGCAATGAAGGAAGTCAGGCTAACCCTCCGCCACCACCTCCGCCTCCGGAGGCATGGCAAGCCCTGATGACTGCCACAAATGCCAATGCTCAGATTCTGATTCAGCTCTTGCAAGATCGCAACCAAGGGCAAGATAATCAAGGGAATCAAGGCCAAGGCAACAATCAGCCGCACTTCGCTTCACTCAACCAGTTCCTTGCTAATCAGCCAAAGACCTTCAGCTACTGTGTCGAGGCCACAGACGCCGATGATTGGCTCGTGGACATCAGCAAGCATTTCGAGTGCAGCAATGTCAGACCTGAGGACTTTGTCAAGTTTGCCTCTTTTCAACTCAAAGATCAAGCTGCTGAGTGGTTCCAGCAATACAAAGATTCCAGAGGAGGTCGTGTGATTACCTGGGATGATTTCCGCCGTGACTTCAAAGCTCACCACATTCCAGAAAGTGTTGTTGAGAGTAAGCGTGAGGAATTCCGCAATCTCAAGCAAGGCACCATGTCCGTGTATCAATACAACACTCAGTTCCAGAAGCTCTCTCGTTTTGCGAGGCAAGACATCCCTGATGAGAAGAGTATGATCTACCAATTCAGGCGTGGTCTCAGAGAAGATCTCCAACTTGCTCTCGTGCTTTTCGAGCCATTAAAGTATGATGAATTCTACAACATGGCGCTGAAACAAGAAGCTGCTCAGCTCAAGTGTGAGGCATCTAAGAAGAGGTCAGAGACGCAGTTCAGTCTTCTTCTTCCTCACTTGTGGCAGCTAAGCAACAGAAGTTCTGGTTGCCTCCTCCTCCTCTGTTCCGTCAGCCTTATCAGCAGAAGAACTCAGGTGGTCGTGGATCTTCCCACCCACCCAACCCTGGCTATCAGAACAAGTCTCAGAACCAAGCTCCAAGGCCAAGTGCTCCTTACCATCGTCCGCTCTCAGAGGTGACTTGTAACAAATGTCAGCAGAAGGGTCACTATGCGAACAAGTGCTTCAACCAAAGGCGCCTTCCGCCTCCTCCTCCTGTGAGATCTTCCAGCAATGTAGTGGTCAAGCATAATCCTAAGTCTGCAAAGGTGAACATGATGAATGCATCTCAAGAGGAGGATTCTTCTGACGTGATCATGGGTAATCTTCCTGTCAATGATATTCCTTCAAATGTCTTATTTGATACTGGTGCATCGCATTGTTTCCTGTCGAGATCATTTGTTTCAAAGCATGACTTCATTTCGGAATTGTTGTGTAACGCCCTCGATGCGGCTATATCTCCCACGTGTCGAGGCACGACTTAGAGGCATAACCGCATTGAAAGCAATGTCGCAAGTGAGGTAATCTTCACACAATCCATGTAATAAATAAGGGGAAAAGATACATAGTTGGCTTACAATCGCCACTTCACACAAGTACATAAATAACATCCATCAAACAGATTACACTCAAGGTCCGACTACGATACCAAAATGAAAGAAGACTACCCCAAATGCTAAACAGATCCCCGGATCACCCAACTGGGCTCCACTACTGATCATCTGGAAAAGAAACATAGTAACGGCCACGTTCCTCATCGAACTCCCAAGTGAGCTCGGTCGCGTCATCTGCAAGGACATCGTTGGTACCTGCAACTGAGGTGATAATATCTGTGAGCCACGGGGACTCAGCAATCTCACACCCGCGAGATCAAGACTATTTAAGCTTAAGGTGGGAAAAGGATAGTGAGGTGGAGCTGCAGCAAGCGACTAGCATATGGTGGCTACAGCGCAAAAGAGAGCGAGAAGAGAAGGCAAAGCACGGTCGTAAAACTAGTAGTGATCAAGAAGTGATCCTGAAACGACCTACATCAGACATAAATCCAACAACCGTGTTCACTTCCCAGACCCTGCCGAGAAGAGACCATCACGGTTACACACGCGGTTGATGTGTTTTAGTTAAGGTCAACTTCGGGTTTTCTACAACCGGACATCAACAAATTCCCATCTGCCTCATAACCGTGGGCACGGCTTTCGGAAGATAATACCCTGCAGGGGTGTCCCAACTTAGCCCATGATAAGCTCTCACGGTCAACGAAGGATATTCCTTCTACCGGGAAGATCCGATCAATCTCGGAATCCCGGACTACAAGACATTTCAACAGCAATAAAACAAGTCCAGCAAAACCGCCCGATTGTGCCGACAAATCCTGATAGGAGCTGCACATATCTCGGTCTCAGGGCACATCCGGATAAGTCAAGCTACGAGTAAAACCAGCCCTCGTGTTGCCACGAGGTGGCCCCGCAGGCTGCTCGGTTCGAACCAGCACTTGGAGAAGCACTGGCCCGGGGGGGCTAAAATAAAGATGACCCTCGGGCTCGCGAAAACCCGGGGGAAAAAGGGTAGGTGGTGGCAAATGGTAAAACCAATGTTGGGCCTTGCTGGAAAAGTCTTATTCAAAGCGAACTGTCAAGGGGGTCCCATAAATCACCCAACCGTGTAAGGAACGCAAACTCCGGGAACATAACACCGGTATGACGGAAACTAGGGTGGCAAGAGTGGAACAAAACACCAGGCATAAGGTCGAGCCTTCCACCCTTTACCAAGTATATAGAAGCATTAATTAAATAAGAGGTATTGTGATATCCCAACAAGTAAACATGTTCCAACAAGGAACAACAAGATCATGTTCCAACAAGGAACAAACTTCATCTTCACCTGCAACTAGCAACGCTATAAGAGGGGCTGAGCAAAAGCGGTAACATAGCCAAACAACGGTTTGCTAGGACATGGATGGTTAGGGGCTGACATGGCAATATAGGAGGCATGATATAGCAAGTGGTAGGTATCGCAGCATAGGCATAGCAAAAGAGCGAGCAATCTAGCAAGCAAAGATAGAAGTGATTTCGGGGGTATGGTCATCTTGCCTGCAAGGTTCTCAGAGTTGTCGAAAGCTTGGTCCTCGTAAGCGTTCTCAACAGGCTCCTCGTTCACGTACTCGTCTCCCGGCTCTACCCAAGACAAGAGAACAAGCAAAGGAACCCAAAATCAACCACGATGCAATGCGCAAGCAATATGATGCAAAACATGGCATGATATGCGAGAGGTGATATGCAATGCGTATGCATGCTCCGGAAGGACAAGGATGAATAGGGCATAATCTTGGCAAACCAAGCATGCCGCTGGATAGATGAGGTGATTTCGGTTGAAATCGATATATAGATCACCGGATTCGGATGCACGGTTTGCAAATGGCAAGCAATACAAGAATGACACGAATCTGCCATAAACAGCATGATGCTACTTAGCAAGCAACAATTAATTAAGCTACTGCACCCAAACATGGCAGCAAAGCATATAAAAGTAATCTACACAAGATGCACGACAAAAGATGAACACTGATCTACGGCTAATTCACATCACAACAGGTTCAAACAAGCATGGCAAAAGTGCAAATGATAATAGGTTCACAGACTTAGTGAAAATATCAACAAGCAGAAACGAACATCAGGATGACATGTTCAGAGCAATGAAACAACATGCTACAGGTTCAGAACATAGTAAAATAAGACATGGCATGAATCTACACATAGCACTAGACAAAAGTCCCTTACTGACCATAAGCCAAAAAGGACCAGAAAAAATGATTACACCCATGTCAAATAAGCAAGTTTCGTTACAGGTTTCAGACTTAGCAGAAAACTGGACATGGCAGAAAACTGATAACGACTAGGCATGTTCGTGAGCTCGATGCACTCACTACAGAGAAATTCATGATATACTAAGCATACATACATCAATAAGACATGGCATAGTAACTAGACATGGCAAGAATAACATCATATCATGCAAGGATCAACTACACCAAGCTTGGCAAAATCGAATAACACGTAAACAATCTGCCAGCAATATTTTGAAGCAAAAGTAGAGCTCGATTGACTCAAGCTATGGCACTCCATAATTGCAAACAAAGGCATGGATGGATAGAGCAAATACTCAAGTTCAAAACTCCCTTACTGATCATGCTCAAATAATGCATAGATCTCTCGGAAACAATATGAACACATGGCATGAAATCACTAAGTCCCTGAAATCAGCAACATCAAGTTACCTAGTTTGCATGCTTGTGCTAGTCACCACAAGTATCACAAAAATACATGGCAAAATCCTCTGGATAGGTAACATGGCATATTACAAAACTCATGTAGGACTCAACTTCATAGGAGGTACACATCAATCATAGCAAAAATGACAAAAGTGCATGATCAGATAAGATCCAGCAACTAACATCAACTAGCCCTCTTCTAACAGCATTTCGGGCATCAAGATGACTTCAAATGAATCGACATATTATACGCACGAATCGGAGCTATGGATGCAAAGTTATGGCATGTAGAAGAACTGATGATAATGATGAAATGCACGGGACTTAGAAATATTTTGAGGGGAGAGAAGTCAACGGTTGGCGCGGAAATCGAGGTTCGCCGGCGCGGGCCGCCGGAGGAGCGCCGGAGGAGGCGGCCCGAGGCGGGGGAAGGCCGGATCTGCACGGGGGGGCCCCGGATCCGCGCGGACGGCGGCGGGATCCGCGGAGAGGCGGCGGTAGGAGGCGGGCCGGCGACGTCCGGCGCGGCGTCGCGCGAGCGCCGGCGCGGGCGCGACCGGGCGCGGGCGGCGGCGGCTGCCCGGGCGCGAGGCGGAGAGGCGGGAGCCGGTCGGGGCGCGACGGCGGGAGGAGGCGCTGGGCGCGGGCGGCGGCGACCGGGCCCCGCGGGCCGGATCTGGGCCGCGCGGGCCCTGGCGGCGGGGCGCGGCGGAGGCGGCGGCGGGCACCACGTGGCGCGCTCCCACTGGCCCGGGGCGCGCCGGCGGCGGGCAGGAGAGAGAGAGGCGCGCGGATCGAGGAGAAATTAGGGTTTCGGGGTGTTTCTCTCCCAGATTTGGACGGGGAAGGCATTTTTATAGACAGAAGGAGCTAGGGAGCTCCAAATGGAGTGCGGTTTTCGCCCACGCGATCGTGATCGAACGGCGGAGGACATGGGAGTGACTTAGATGGGTTATTGGGCTGTTTTGAAGGGGTGTTGGGCTGCAACACACACGAGGCCTTCACGGTTACCCGGTTAACCGTTGGAGTACCAAACGAACTCCGATTGACCCGAAACTTGACAGGCGGTCTACCGGTGCTATACCAAGGCCACATGTCAAACCTCGGTCCATTCCGAGAATTTTTAATACCCGCTCACGGAGAAATGTAAAAGGGGACGCCGGGAGACATAGGAGCGCCGGATTGCAAAACGGACAACGGGAAAGATGCTCGGATTTATGAGACGAACACGTATGCGAATGCGATGCACATGATGACATGATATGAAATGCATGACATGACCAAAATGCAAAACGGAGAGAACCCAACCACGGAGGGAATATCATAACACATAGCCGGAAATGGCAAGAGTTGGATTACAATTATGGCAAGTTACATCGGGGGCGTTACATGTTGGAAAACCCCATGGGGGTTGTTTCTCCGGCCAAGCCTATGAGGGCTACCACGATGATCCCGAATGTTTCTATCAAGATGGGCGACTATAGATTCTTGTCTAAACCAATGGTGCTTGGTGACTCTGATGTTGATCTTATTCTCGGGATGGACTGGCTTTCTAAGCACAAGGCTCAGCTTGATTGTGCTGCTAGGGAAATTCAATTGACTCACTCTTCTGACGATGTGATCATCTATGCCTCTCGTGATGATACCATTCGGTTGTTTTCTCTCAATGAGAATGGTGAATTGGATGCTATCTCTCAGATTCCAGTCGTTTGTGAGTACCAAGATGTCTTTCCAGAAGAGCTTCCGGGTATGCCTCCCCGCCGGCCAGTTGAATTCGTTATTGATCTTGAGCCTGGCATGGAACCCGTTTGCAAGCGTCCTTACAAGCTTGGACCAGATGAGTTGAAGGTATTGAAGAGACAACTCGATGAACAAGAACGTCTGGGTCTGATCAGACCGAGTTCTTCTCCTTGGGGTTGTGGTGTTCCTTTTGTCAAGAAGAAGGATGGCACGGACCGACTTTGCATCGATTACCGTCCATTGAACAAGAAGACTGTCAAGAACAAGTACCCACTTCCCAACATCAATGAGCTATTCGAGCAACTTAAAGGTGCTAAGGTGTTCTCCAAGCTTGACCTTTGCATGGGTTATCATCAAATTCGCATTCATGAAGAAGATATTCCCAAGACAGCATTCAGAACAAGCTTTGGTTCTTATGAATATACGGTCATGTCTTTCGGCCTTGTCAATGCTCCTCCAGCATTCACTCGCTTGATGAATTTCATCTTCAACCCCTACATCAATGAATTTGTCTTGGTCTATCTCAATGATATTTTGGTTTTCTCCAAGAATAAGGAGGATCATGCCAAACATTTGCGATTGGTGCTCGACAAGCTCAGAGAGTATAAATTATATGCGAAGTTCTCCAAATGTGAATTCTGGCTTGATGAAGTTCTTTATCTTGGTCATATCATCTCTGCCAAGGGCATTGCTATTAATCCTGAGAGAGTGTCTGCAGTTTTGAATTAGGAACCTCCTCGGAATGTCAAGCAGCTTCGCAGTTTTCTTGGACTTGCAAGCTATTGCCGAAGATTCGTTGAGAATTTCTCTAAGATTGCAAAGCCTCTTTCCAACCTCCTCCAGAAGCATGTGAAGTATGTTTGGTCTCCTGAGTGTGACGTTGCTTTCAACACTCTCAAAGAGAAACTCGTCACTGCTCCAGTTCTGACTCCTCCTGACGAAGACAAGCCTTATGAAGTTTTCTGTGATGCTTCTCTTCAGGGCCTCGGTGCCGTCTTAATGCAAGAGAAGAAGGTTGTGGCCTATACCTCTCGTCAGTTGAAGCCCAACGAAAAGAACTACCCCACTCACGATCTTGAGTTGGCGGCAGTGGTCCACGCACTAATAACATGGAGACATCTCCTGTTGGGAAGGAAAGTGGACATTTTCACCGATCACAAGAGTCTCAAGTACATCTTCACTCAGCCCCACCTCAACCTCAGGCAAACTCAATGGGTCGAAATGATTCAAGAGTATAATCCGAGTATTGAATATACTCCAGGCAAGGCTAATGTGATTGCAGACGCATTGAGCAGGAAGGCTTATTGCAACAGCTTAATCCTCAAGCCATTTCAACCGGATCTTTGTGAGGCTTTCCGCAAGTTGAATCTCCAAGTCGTCCCTCAAGGTTTTCTTGCCAACCTCATTGTCTCTCCTACTTTGGAAGATCAGATTCGTGAGGCACAACTGTTGGATACCATGGTGAAGAAGGTGAAACGTGGTATTGACAAGGGCATTTCCAAATACAAGTGTTATCGAGTTGATGACAGAGATACTCTTTTCTTCAAGGACCGGATCGTGGTTCCAAAGGGTGATCTTCGTAAAGTCATTATGAACGAAGCGCACAACTCTCTTCTGTCAATTCATCCTGGAAGTACAAAGATGTACCATGACCTCACGTAGTCGTATTGGTGGACTCGAATGAAGCGAGAGATTGCTCAATTCGTGAATGAATGTGATGTCTGCAGAAGGGTGAAAGCAGAACACCAACGACCAACTGGTCTTCTCCAACCTCTTGCTATTCCAGAATGTAAGTTTGATCATATTGAAATGGACTTCGTGACTGGTTTTCCTAAGTCCAAGCGTGGAAATGATGCTATCTTCGTCGTCATCGACAAGCTCACCAAATTGGCTCATTTTCTTCCTATCAAAGAGTCTATCACAGCAGCGCAGCTGGCAGAGCTCTACACTTCCAGAATTGTCTCCTTGCATGGCATTCCACAATTGATCTCGTTAGACCGTGGCAGCATCTTTACCTCCAAGTTTTGGGATTCTTTTCAGAAGGCCATGGGCACCAACATTCGCTTCAGCACAGCTTTCCACCCTCAAACTAGTGGACAAGTCGAGCGTGTCAACCAAATTCTTGAGGGTATGCTCAGACCTTGTGTTATCTCTTTCGGCATGAAGTGGGAGGATTGTCTTCCTTACGCTGACTTCTCTTACAACAACAGTTTTCAAGCCAGCTCGGGCAAAGCCCCATTCGAGATTCTCTATGGCAGAAAGTGGCGTACTCCTCTCAACTGGTCTGAGACGGGCGAACGCCAACTTCTTGGCAACGATTTGATCTTAGAGGCTGAGGCTATGTGCAAGGTCATTCGTGAGAACCTCAAAGCCGCGCAATCGCGCCAGAAGAGCTATTACGATAGCAAACATCGTGATTTGGCATTCGAGATCGGAGACCATGTCTACCTCCGCGTCTCTCCAATGAAAGGAACTCGTCGCTTCGGTATCAAGGGGAAACTTGCCCCTAGATACGTGGGCCCTTTCAAGATCATCGGTAAACGAGGCGATCTCGCCTATCAACTTGAGCTTCCCTCCAACTTTGCAAATGTGCACGATGTCTTCCACGTGTCACAGCTTCGCAAGTGCTTCAAGACGCCTGAGCGCACCGTCAACTTCGAAGAGATTGATCTTCAAGAAGATTTGTCCTATCATGAGCATCCCGTTGCTATTCTTGAAGAAACTGAGCGCAAGACTCGCAATAAGTCAATCAAATTCCTGAAAGTGAAATGGTCACACCATTCAGACCGAGAAGCCACCTGGGAGCGTGAGGACCACCTACGTTCCGAGTATCCGGAGTTCTTTCAGTCCTAGATCTCGGGACAAGATCCTCTCGTAGTGTTGGAGTGTTGTAACACCCCGGATGTAACTTGCCATATTTGTATTCCAACTCTTGCCATTTTAGGCTATGTGATATGATATTCCCTCCGTGGTTGGGTTTCCCGTCAGTTTGCATTTTGTTCATGTAATGCATTTCATATCATGTCATCATGTGCATCGCATTCGCATACGTGTTCGTCTCTTGAATCCGAGCTTTTTCCTCGTTGTCCGTTTTCCAATCCGGCGCTCCTATGTCCCCCGGCGTCCCCTTTTACCTTTTTCTATGTGCGGGTATTAAACTTTCTCGTAATGGGCCGAGGTTTGCCAAGCGGCCTTGGTATAGCACCGGTAGACCGCCCATCAAGTTTCGGGTCAATCGGAGGTCGTTTGATACTCCAACGGTTGACCGGGTAACCGTGAAGGCCTCGTGTGTGTTGCAGCCCAAAACCCCTCCAAAACAGCCCAACAACCCATCTAAGACACTCACATGTCCACCGCCGTTCGATCACGATCGCGTGGCCGAAAACCGCACTCCACTTGGAGCTTCCTAGCTCCTTCTACCTATAAAAAGGCATCCCCTCCTCCATTTCCGGATCAAATCCGCCCCTAAACCCTAGCCCCGCTCCTCCGCCGCCACCGGACGTGTCCGGATCAGGCCGGACGCGTCCGCGCCGCCGCCCGCAGCCACTCAAGGGCCGACACGTGGCGCGCCGCCACCCCCGCTCGCCGCCGACCCCGCGGGCCCGCGAGGCCTGTGCGGGGCCCTCCCGGCCCGCAGCCGCGCCGCCCGCGCCCAGGCACCTCCCCGACGCCGCGCTCCCGCGCCGGCTTCGCCCCGCCGCCGTCGCCGCCGCGCCCGCCGGCCACGGCCTCGCCGCCCCGCCGCGCCCCCGCGGCCCCGCGCGCGCTCCATCGCCGCCGCACCTCCACGCCGGCGCCCGCTCCGCCGCCCGCGCCTCCACGCCGCCGCCCGACCCCGCGCCCTTCCACCGCCTCACCTCCGCCCGTTGTCGCCGGACTCCGGCGAGCCGCCGTCGGCGGGCCCGTCCCCGATCCAGATCTCAGATCCAAATACTGAAGGGTTGACTTTTCCCCTCCCCGAATTCCTCTAAGTCCCATGAATTTTGCATTATTATTGCATCTTTGTCGCGTTATAACTTGTTGTATATTGCTCCGTTTCGTGCGTATAATATGTCAAATTCTTCGTCTCGAAGAGTAAATCATTTCGTTTTATTGCATCATTTTCTTTTGAGCTCATTTGATGCCCGAAATGCTGTTGGAAGAGGGCTATGTGATGTTAGTTTCTGATTCTTATCAGAACATGCACTTTTGTCATTTTTTCCATGATTGATGTGTGCACCCTATGAAGTTGAGTCCTACATGAGTTTTATAATATGCCATGTCATCTTTCCGGAGAATTATTCCATGTATTTTTGTGGTCTTTGTGGTGACTAGCACAAGCATGCAAACTAGGGTACTTAACGTTGCTGATTTCAGAGACTTAGTAATTGACATGGGTGTTATTATATTTTCTATTCCTTTTTGGATCATGGTCAGTAAGGGACTTTTGTTAAGTGCTTTGAGTAGATTCATGCCATGCCTTATTTTTCTATGTCCTTTTCCTGTAGCATGTTGTTTCATTGCTCTAAACATGTCATCCTGATGTTAATTTCTGCCATGTTATTTTCACCAAGTCTGTGAACCTGTCATCTTTTGCACTTTTGCCATGCTTTTTTGAACCTGTTATGGTGTGATTTAGCCGTAGCTTAGTGTTCATCTTTTGTCAAGCATCTTGAGTAGATTACTGCCTTGTTGCTATGTTTGGGTGCAGTAGCTTAACTTCTTGTTGCTTGCTAAGTAGCATCATGCTGTTAATGGCAGATTATTGTCATCCTTGTTTTGCGTGTCATTTGCAAGCCGTGCATCCGATTCCGGTGATCTTTATATCAATTTCAACCGAAATCACCTCACCTATCCAGCGGCATACTTGGTTTGCCAAGATTATGCCTTGTTCATCCTTGTCCTTCCGGAGCACGCATATGCATTACATATCATATCTCGCATATCATGCCATGTTTTGCATCATGTTGTTTGCGCATTGCATCGTGATTGATGTTTGTCCCCTTTGCTTGTGTTCTTGCTTTGGGTAGAGCCGGGAGACGAGTACGTGAATGAGGAACCTGTTGAGAACGCTTACGAGGATCAAGCTTTCGACAACTCTGAGAACCTTGCAGGCAAGATGACCATACCCTCGAAATCACTTCTATCTTTGCTTGCTAGATGCTCGCTCTTATGCTATGCCTTTGCTGCGATACCTACCACTTGCTATATTATGCCACCCATATTGCCATGTCAGCCTCTAACCATCCATGTCCTAGCAAACCGTTGTTTGGCTATGTTATCGCTTTGCTCAGCCCCTCTTATAGCGTTGCTAGTTGCAGGTGAAGATGAAGTTTGTTCCTTGTTGGAACATGGACTTGTTGTTCCTTGTTGGAACATGTTTACTTGTTGGGATATCACAATACCTCTTATTTAATTAATGCATCTATATACTTGGTAAAGGGTGGAAGGCTCGGCCTTATGCCTGGTGTTTTGTTCCACTCTTGCCACCCTAGTTTCCGTCACACCGGTGTTATGTTCCTTGATTTTAGCGTCCCTTACACGGTTGGGTGATTTATGGGACCCCCTTGACAGTTCGTTTTGAATAAGACTCCTCCAGCAAGGCCCAACATTGGTTTTACCATTTGCCACCTAAGCCTTTTTCCCTTGGGTTCTGCAGACTCAAGGGTCATCTTTATTTTAACCCCCCGGGCCAGTTCTCCTTCGATTGCTGGTCCAAACTAGAGCACCGTGCGGGACCGTCCCTTGGCAACTTGGGTTATGTTGGTTCCTGTACGCTTAGCTTATCCGGATGTGCCCTGAGACCGAGATATGTGCAGCTCCTATCAGGATTTGTCGGCACAATCGGGCGGCTTTGCTAGACTTGTTTTATTACTGCCGAGATGTCTTGTAGTCCGGGATTCCGAGACTGATCGGGTCTTCCCGGTAGAAGGAATATCCTTCGTTGACCGTGAGAGCTTATAATGGGCTAAGTTGGGACACCCCTGCAGGGTATTATCTTTCGAAAGCCGTGCCCGCGGTTATGAGGCAGATGGGAATTTGTTGATGTCCGGTTGTAGAAAAACCCGAAGTTGACCTTAACTGAAACACATCAACCACATGTGTAACCGTGATGATCTCTTCTCGGCGGGGTCCGGGAAGTGAACACGGTGTTGGAGTTATGTTTGATGTAGGTTGTTCTAGGATCACTTCTCGATCACTTGTAGCTTCACGACCGTGCTTTGCTTCTCTTCTCGCTCTCTTTTGCGTTGTAGCCACCATATATGCTAGTCGCTTGCTGCAGTTCCACCTCACAACCCTTTCCTACCTATAAGCTTAAATAGTCTTGATCTCGCGGGTGTGAGATTGCTGAGTCCCCGTGACTCATAGATTCTACCACAATAGTTGCAGGTACCAACGATGTCAGTGCAGATGATGCGACCGAGCTCACTTGGGAGTTCGACGAGGAACGTGGCCGTTACTATGTGTCTTTTCCAGATGATCAGTAGTGGAGCCCAGTTGGGGTGATCCGGGGATCTATGTAGCATTTGGGGTAGTCTTCTTTCATTTTGGTACCGTAGTCGGACCTTGAGTGTAATCTGGATGATGAATGCTTATTTATGTATTGTGTGAAGTGGCGACTGTAAGCCAACTATGTATCTCTTTCCCTTATGTATTACATGGGTTGTGTGAAGATTACCTCACTTACGACATTGCTTTCCATGCGGTTATGCCTCTAAGTCGTGCCTCGACACGTGAGAGATATAGCTGCATCGAGGGCGTTACATCATCACCCTAGCATATCCTTCTGGAATCGGCCGGCAGTGAAAAGTTGCGCCGGGTTCAGTTGGTAAAACAAAGCCAACAGCCGCCTTGACCCTCATATTAATCCATTGCATCATAAGGTGGCAATTTTGAGACTCCGTGATAGCATCCACGAGATAGCTGGCAGGAGCCGTCAATACATGCTCCCGCTGAAGTAGCTCGGTGGAAGCCACGCTGCTTCTCCACTGAGATGGCGGGGTAGCTTCGGGGGAAGTTTCGGCAGTTCGTTTGCTGCGATTTGCTTCTTATTCCTCTATCGCTTGTACCCTTGTGTGCAGCGCCTGCAGTTCGGTCTGCTGCACTTTCTTCCTCCTCTCCTGGCATTTGTAACCGCCTGCGTCTCGAAACCCAGCCTTCCATGGAACGGAGCCTAGCGTGCCTCGTGTCCGTCCAGGGTGCTCAGGATTCCCGAGGGCCATTGTGAGCTCGTCGTTCTCTCTGTCTGGAACGAACGTCCATTGCTGCGCTGCGTCGATATATTGCTGAAGCCTCTTGACTGGTATTTCCAATTGATCGTTCGTCCAAATGCACTTCCTTGATACAGGGTCCAAGGTTCCGCCAGCCCCGAAGAACCAAGTCCGGCAACGGTCTGGCCAGTTCATTGTCTCTGGTTTGATCCCTTTATCAAGCAGATCATTCTCATCCTTGGCCCACTTAGGCCAGGCTACGAGGTAGCCACCTGACCCCGTGCGATGGTGAAGCTTTTTCTTCACAGCATTTTTCTTGTTTGTCGCCGACATCTTCTTACTCTTTTCCGATGTCTTGTGTGTTGGGGAATGTTGCAGAAAATGAAAATTTTTCCTACGGTTTCACCAAGATCCATCTATGAGTTTATCTAGCAACGAGTATTCATATTGGATAGCATCTACATACCACTTTGTAGATCGCAACGGAAGCGTTCGAGTGAACGTGGATGAGGTAGTCGTACTTGCCGTGATCCAATTCACCGATGATCTAGTACCGAACGGACGGCACCTCCGCGTTCAACACACGTACGGGACGGGAGACGTCTCCTCCTTCTTGATCCGGCAAGGGGGAAGGAGAGGTTGAGGAAGATCCAACACGACGGTGTGGTGGTGGATGCAGCAGAACTCCGGCAGGGCTTCGCTAAGCAACTACGGGAGGAGGAGGAGGTGTTGCAGGGAGGAGGGAGTGCCAGGGCATAAGGGTGCGCTGCCCCCTCCCCTGCCCCCCTTTATATAGATGCATTAGAGGGGGGAGGGCGCAGCCTTGCCCCTTCCTCCAAGGAAGGGGTGCGGCCAAGAGGGGGGGAGGAGTCCATCCTCCCCAAGGCACCTTGGAGGTGCCTTCCCCCCTTTGGACTCTCCCTCTCCAAGTTTCCTTGGCGCATGGGCCCTTGGGGCTGGTTCCCCTTGGCCCAAGCAGGCCAAGGCGCACCCCCTAAGGCCCATGTGGCCCACCAAGGCAGGTGGACCCACCTGGTGGACCCCCGGGACCCCTCCGGTGGTCCCGGTACAATACCGATAACACCGAAACTTGTCCCGATGGCCAAAATAGCACTTCCTATATATAATTCTTTACCTACGGACCATTCCGGAACTCCTCGTGACGTCCGGGATCTCATCCGGGACTCCGAACAACATTCGGGTTACTGCACATACATATCTTCACAACCCTAGCGTCACCGAACCTTAAGTGTGTAGACCCTACGGGTTCGGGAGACATGCAGTCATGACCGAGACGGCTCTCGGGCAATAACCAACAGCGGGATCTGGATACCCATGTTGGCTCCCACATACTCCACGATGATCTCATCGGATGAACCACGATGTCGAGGATTCAATTAATCCCGTATACGATTCCCTTTGTCAATCGGTATTTTACTTGCCCGAGATTCGATCGTCGGTATACCAATACCTCGTTCAATCTCGTTACCGGCAAGTCAGTTTTCTCGTTACCGTAATGCATGATCCCGTGATCAAACACTTTGATCACATTGAGCTCATTGTGATGATGCATTACCGAGAGGGCCCGGTGATACCTCTCCGTCAAGCGGAGTGACAAATCCCAGTCTCGATCCATGTCAACCCAACAGACACTTTCAGAGATACCCGTAGTGTACCTTTATAGTCACCCAGTTACGTTGTGACGTTTGGCATACCCAAAGCACTCCTACGGTATCCGGGAGTTACACGATCTCATGGTCTAAGGAAAGGATACTTGACATTGGATAACTCTAGCAAACGAACTATGCGATCTTATGCTATGTTTAGGATTGGGTCTTGTCCATCACATCATTCTCCTAATGATGTGATCCCGTTATCGATGACATCCAATGTCCATAGTCAGGAAACCATGACTATCTGTCGATCAACGAGCTAGTCAACTAGAGGCTCACTAGGGACATGTTTGTTGTCTGTTATTCACACATGTATTACGATTTCCGGATAACACAATTATAGCACGAATAAAGACAATTATCATGAATAAGGAAATATAATAATAATGCTTTTATTATTGCCTCTAGGGCATATTTCCAACATTGTGGGCCACAAATGCGGGCCAGTCATCTCTGATCTTCTCATATTTGCCCTTGAATTCTGGTGTCTCTTTTTTATCGACAAACCTATTCAGGTCTTTCTTCCACCTCCTGAATAGGTCTTCCATCTTCTTCAGAGCAAAAGACTTGATTAATTGCTCTTTAACTGGCTTCTCCGGATCATCCTCTGGCGGTAGGGTGAAATTTGACTTCAGCTCAGTCCAAAGATCATTTTTCTGCATATCATTGACATAAGACATCTCAGGGTCTTCTTTAGCCGGCTTTAACCATTGCTGGATGCTGATCAGGATCTTGTCCCTAACCAGAACCCCGCACTGAGCAACAAATGCGTTCTTTGTCCGGATGGGTTCAATCGGTTGGCCGTCGCGCGCGATTTCTATGATCTCAAACCTTTCCGAGATCAAGTTTTTCTTCGGGCCTCGTCTCTTTACCGAAGTTGTGCTCGACCCGGAGGGCTAGAAAAAAGAACAAAGACAAGAGTTAATTAATATGTGTACATACCAAAACAATGAATGCATCAATTAGCTAGTCAGCACAGGCTTAACTAATATATATACCTGGCCGGACTCGGTTCGGTCATCGGGGCCGTCATCACGGTCTCCTTCTTGCACCGGCATTGGGTCACCGGAGCCGTCCTCACGGTCTCCTTCTTGCACCGGCATTGGGTCACCGGAGCCGTCCTCACGGTGTCCTTCTTGCACTGGCATTGGGTCACCGGAGCCATCATAATCATAGCCAGCTGCTTCTTCACCCTCTCCTTCCAGACCATCAGTGTCATTGAGAAACAACGAGCAGACGGCATCACTCCCTTGTGCGATGATGTCCCTCAACAACGCTTCTTTTGCTTCATCTCGGGTGGTGTCCATAGTTTCCACAAATATTTACAACATGGCAATTATTATTCAAACATGACAGATGGATATATTAGTGGAAAACGTAGAACTAGCTAGCTAATCACAGTAAGGAATCATATTAATTAGTGGCCTCGATGCTGCTTCTCTAGGGTTTGGGGTGGCCTCGACAATGCTTCAAGGGTTTGGGGTGGCCTCGAGAATGCTTCAAGGAAGGGGTAATATCGACAACGACGAGATACATACACAGGAAAATAATGTTATCGGGGAGGGGGGTATATCAACCCCCCCCCCCTTGTGTTGAAGTTATCGGGGAGGGGGTATATCGACGACGACAGACTCGATAAAACATAAGAAAACGAAGAAGAAATAAAAAGAGGAGAAGAAGAAAGGAATAGAGGAGAAGATCGAAGAAAAAAAGAAGAAAAAAAAGAGGAGAAGAAGAATTTCTCCTCTATTCCTTTCTTCTTCTCCTCTTCTTTTTCTTCTTTTTTCCTCTTATTTATTTCTCCTCTTCTTCCTCTCCTCTTCTTCTCCTCTTCTTCTCCTTTCTTCCTCTTCTTATTTTCGTTTTTCCACTCCTTTTTCTTTCTTCTTCCTTTCCTAGCTAGATATATAAAACTTTTCTAAAAATGTAACTTTTTCATATATAAAACTTTTCCATGGATCATCATTTCTCATATATACCCATCTATAGCCACACACATATATAAATGGAAAAAAATGCTATGAACAAAAATACATATATACTTGGTAAATATTCTATCAAACATCGTTTCTCATATATATCAATGCATACATCCATGGATCATCATTGCTTATATATCCATAGTCATATATAAAAAATTTCTGTATATGAACAAAAAACTTTCTATGAACAAAAAAATATTTTGGACATATTTAGCACATTCTAAATTTTCCTAACTCTTTTACAACCACAAAAATTACTCCAACTTCATGACAGTACCCACACTCCATTTCACCAAAAACCTTCTGATCCATAGTTCAAATTTTTTAAATTTCATTCAAATGAAATTTGAACCAAATTCAAATTCCTTGCTGAAAACCTATTATAAACCAATCCAAAAATTGTAAAATTTTGCCATCACCTTTGTCTTGCATCAATACCTCACCACAAAAAATATCATAAATCCTAAAAATGCCCAAAGCCATCTAGCATTTGATCAAACACCCTCTATATGCACTGTTCATATCTGTAAAAAAATTCAGAAATTTCAGAAAAGTTTGTTGCTGCTCCACTCCTTCTCCTCTCCTCTCCTTCTCCTCTCCTTCTGCTCTTCAATGCGTCGGGGCCGGCGGCGACCATGGAGCAGGGGCAGAGAGCAAGGGGCGCTCGGGACCATGGGAAATGGGAGGCTCACTTCGAGGGGGGCGGCGATGGCAGGAGTCTGGCGGCGAGGACGGCGGGCTCGGGGTGGCATGCGGTGACGGGGACGGCGGTCTCGGGACGGCACGCGACCGGCGACAGGGACGAGGAGGGGTGGGCTCGGGGAGGCACGCAGCGACGGGGACGACGAGGACGGCGCGGGCTCGGGGAGGCGACGGTGTTGGCGGCGGCGGCGTAGACGGCGAGGTGGAGCAGCCTGACGGCATCGTCAGTCGGGGAGGGGGAACTGGCGATGCAAACTGAAAATTTTCACAAGTGTTTGTTATATAGTCCAAGCTTTAGTCCCAGTTCGTGGCACAAACCGGGACCAATGCCCCCTTTAGTCCAGGCAAAGGCCTCTTTTCAACAGCCCAAAGGGCGGTAAGCGGCGGCCTTTGGTCCCGGTTGGTGGCACCAACCGGGACTAAAGGGGGGCATTGGTCCCGGTTGGTGCCACGAACCGGGACCAAAGCCTCCTTTAGCCCCGGTTGGTGGCACCAACCGGGACCAAAGGCCTTGTGCTGCCCCGCGCCAAAACTTTAGTCCCGCCTCGCTAGCTGAGAGAGCTCTAGAGTTGTTTATAAGCGCTGTTGCGCCTTCCCTCTCGAGCTCCTCTCAAATGCAGGCTTTCGGGCCTAACCCTGCGCTGTGTGCCTGTGGGCCTACTGGGCCTCCTGCGGGCCTGAATCCTGGCCCATGGTAGGGTTCCTAGTCGTATTCAGGCCGTGGGGGCCCAGTAGGTGGTACTTTTTTTCTTTGTTGCTTTATTTATTTTATTTTGTTTCTACTTACAACAAAATACTTATTGTTGCTATTTTTTCCAGTTTTTTGTTTTGTTTTCTGCATTATTTATTTTCTTTTGTTTTTTGCTTTATTTTTTAATTGTTTTTGCTTTTAGTTTTACAAAAAATATAAACTTTCTGTTAGTGCCATTAGTTTTCAAATTTGATCCCACTTTTTTGTTTTTTTCTTTGCTGCTTTATTTATTTTATTTTGTTTCTACTTACAACAAAATACTTATTGTTGCTATTTTTATTTTTTTCTAGTTTTTTTGTTTTGTTTTCTGCATTATTTATTTTCATTTGTTTTTTCCTTTATTTTTTAATTCTTTTTGCTTTTAGGTCAGCAAAATTTTAAACTTTCTGTTAGTGCCATTAGTTTTAGAAAAATTGTAAACTTTCTGTTAGTGCCATTAGTTTTCAAATTTGAATAGTTAAAATTTGAATTCTTTGAAATTTGTGTGAATCACAAGTTTGTGATTAACTTCACTAAAAAATGAACATAGATGCACCTATAGAGAAAATTCGACCTAAATTCATAATCAATTTCTATGAATTTCCGAGAAATTCACTATGAATTTAGGTCAAATTCCCTGTATAGGGGCATCTATTTTCACTTTGAGAGGAGCTCAACAAGGCAGAGAGGGACGGGCTTATAAACTGGTGTGAGTGCCCTTCGGTTGGCGAGGTGCCTCTTGAGAGTGTTCTTGGTGAGAACATAGTTGACAAGGAGCGAACCGGGATTAATGGTATTACGAGGGCCAAACCATAAGACATTAAAGCATTTCAAATGAACTCTGAAAAAGTTGGCATAGCATGTGCATGTACAAAACGGAAAATGGTATCATACTCGTCTGTTACAAAATTGGCATGGTATCATCATAATAGTTGCGGGAGAAAGTCTTCACTTTTTCTTCACTTGTGTCATTTGCTTATTGCGCCGTAACCATGGATAATCTTCATCATTTATCAGGATGCTTGGGTCAGCCTTGACTTTGAAGGGAGGAATTTCATGAAACTTTTCATAATCTTTAGACATGTCTGTCTTGCCCTACACTCCCAGGATGTCCCTTTTTCCTGAAAGAACTATGTGGCGCTTTGGCTCATCATATGATGTATTCGCTTCCTTATCTTTTCTTTTTCTCGGCCTGGTAGAAATGCCTTCACATAGATAACCTGTGCCACATCATTGGCTAGGACGAATGGTTCGTCAGTGTACCCAAGATTTTTCAGATCCACTATTGTCATTCCGTATTGTGGGTCTACCTGTACCCCGCCTCCTAACAGATTGACCCATTTGCACTTAAACAAAGGGACCTTAAAATCATGTCCGTAATCAAGTTCCCATATGTCCACTATGTAACCATAATATGTGTCCTTTCCCTTCTCGGTTGTTGCATCAAAGCGGACACCGCTGTCTTGGTTGGTGCTCTTTTGATCTTGGTCAATCGTGTAAAATGTATTCCCATTTATCTCGTATCCTTTGTAAATCAATACAGTCAAAGATGGTCCCCTGGACAACAAGTACAGCTCATCACAAACAGTGTTGTCACCTCTGAGACGTGTTTCCAACCAACTGCTGAAAGTCCTGATGTCTTCACATGTAATCCAGTCGTCGCACTGCTCCGGGTGTTTGGAGCGCAGATTGTTCTTGTGTTCATCGACATACGGAGTCACCAAGGTAGAGTTTTGTAGAACTGTGTAGTGTGCTTGAGACCAAGAATATCCGTCCCTGCATATTATTGAGTCCCTTCCAAGTGTGCCTTTTCCAGTCAGTCTCCCCTCATACCACGATTTAGGGAGACCTATCTTCTTAAGGCCAGGAATGAAGTCAACACAAAACCCGATGACATCCTCTATTTGATGGTCCATGGAGATGCTTCCTTCTGGCCTAGCACGGTTATGGACATATTTCTTTAGGACTCCCATGAACCTCTCAAAGGGGAACATATTGTGTAGAAATACGGGCCCCAGAATGACAATCTCGTCGACTAGATGAACTAGGACATGCGTCATGATATTGAAGAAGGATGGTGGGAACACCAGCTCGAAATTGACAAGACATTGCGCCACATCACTCCTTAGCCTTGGTACGATTTTTGTATTGATCACCTTCTGAGAGATTGCATTGAGGAATGCACCTAGCTTCACAATGGCTAATCGGACGTTTTCCGGTAGAAGCCCCCTCAATGCAACCGGAAGCAGTTGCGTCATAATCACGTGGCAGTCATGAGACTTTAGGTTCTGGAACTTTTTCTCCGCATATTTATTATTCCCTTTATATTCGACGAGAAGCCAGTCGGGAGCTTCATACTGAGCAGGCATTCAAAGAAGATTTCTTTCTCTTCTTTCGTAAGAGCGTAGCTAGCAGGACCTTCATACTGCTTCGGAGGCATGCCGTCTTTTTCGTGCAAACGTTGCAGGTCCTCCCATGCCTCAGGTGTATCTTTTGTCTTTCCATACATGCCCAAGAAGCCTAGCAGGTTCACGCAAAGGTTCTTCGTCACGTGCATCACGTCGATTGAAGAGCGGACCTCTAGGTCTTTCCAGTAGGGTAGGTCCCAAAATATAGATTTCTTCTTCCACATGGGTGTGTCTCCCTCAGCGTCATTCGGAGCAGCTAGTGCACTAGGACCCTTTCCAAAGATTACGTGTAAATCATTGACCATAGCAAGTACGTGATCACCGGTACGCATGGCGGGCTTCTTCTGGTGATCTGCCTCGCCTTTGAAATGCTTGCCTTTCTTTCGACATTGATGGTTGGTCGAAAGAAATCGACGATGGCCCAGGTACACATTCTTCCTGCATTTGTCCAGGTATATACTTTCAGTGTCATCTAAACAGTGCGTGCATGCGTGGTATCCTTTGTTTGTCTGTCCAGAAAGGTTACTAAGAGCGGGCCCATCGTTGATGGTCACTAACAGCAACGCCTTTAGGTTAAATTCCTCCTGTCTGTGCTCATCCCACGTACGTACACCGTTTCCATTCCACAGCAGTAAAAGTTCTTCAACTAATGGCCTTAGGTACACATCAATGTCGTTGTCGGGTTGCTTGGGTCCTTGGATGAGAACTGGCATCATAATGAACTTCCGCTTCATGCACATCCAAGGAGGAAGGTTATACATACATAGAGTCACGGGCCAGGTGCTGTGATTGCTGCTCTGCTCCCCGAAAGGATTAATGCCATCCGCGCTTAAAGCAAACCTTACATTCCTTGGGTCCTTTGCAAACTCATCCTAGTACTTTATCTCAATTTTTCTCCATTGCGACCCGTCAGCGGGTGCTCTCGACTTCTCGTCTTTCTTACGGTCCTTACTGTGCCATCGCATCAACTTGGCATGATCTCCGTTTCTGAACAGACGTTTCAACCGTGGTATTATAGGAGCATACCACATCACCTTCGCAGGAACCCTCTTCCTGGGGGGCTCGCCGTGAACATCACCAGGGTCATCTCGTCTGATCTTATACCGCAATGCACCGCATACCGGGCATGCGTTCAGATCCTTGTATGCACCGCGGTAGAGGATGCAGTCATTAGGGCATGCATGTATCTTCTCCACCTCCAATCCTAGAGGGCATACGACCTTCTTTGCTACGTATGTACTGTCGGGAAATTCGTTATCCTTTGGAAGCTTCTTCTTCAATATTTTCAGTAGCTTCTCAAATCCTTTGTCAGGCACAACATTCTCTGCCTTCCATTGCACCAATTCCAGTACGGTACTGAGCTTTGTGTTGCCATCTTCGCAATTGGGGTACAACCCTTTTTTGTGATCTAACATGCGATCGAACTTCAGCTTCACCTTTTGACTTTCGCATTGCGTCCTTGCATCGACAATGACTCGGCGGAGATCATCATCATCGGGCACATCGTCTGGTTCCTCTTGATCTTCAACAGCTTCACCCGTTGCAGCATCATTGGGCACCTCGTCTGGTTCCTCTTGATCTTCACCAGCTCCCCCCGTTGCAGCATCACCATATTTAGGGGGCACATAGTTGTCATCGTACTCTTCTTCTTCGCCGTCTTCCATCATAACCCCTATTTCTCCGTGCCTCATCCAAACATTATAGTGTGGCATGAAACCCTTGTAAAGCAGGTGGGTGTGAAGGATTTTCCGGTTAGAGTAAGACATCGTATTCCCACATTTAGTGCATGGACAACACATAAAACCATTCTGCTTGTTTGCCTCAGCCGCATCGAGAAACTCATGCACGCCCTACATAGTTCATCGAGACATTTAGTGTGTCTGTCACCGTACATCCATTGTCGGTTCATCTGCGTGCATTATATATAATTAAGTGTCCAAATTAATAGAAGTTCACCATCACATTAAAGTACATACATAGTTCTCATCTAACAACATATAGCTCTCCAGATCATCTAATTAATTAAACCATACATTGAAACTATGTAAAACATTTCAATGCGAAAACAAATGCGATCATAATCGCAACCAATGTAACAATTGATCCAACGGCATAATGATACCAAGCCTCGGTATGAATGGCATATTTTCTAATCTTTCTAATCTTCAAGCGCATTGCATCCATCTTGGTCTTGTGATCATCGACAACATCCGCAACATGCAACTCCAATATCATCTTCTCCTCCTCAATTTTTTTATTTTTTCCTTCAAGAAATTGTTTTCTTCTTCAACTAGATTTAACCTCTCGACAATAGGGTTGGTTGGAATTTCCGGTTCACATACCTCCTAGATAAATAAAATCTATGTCCTGTTGGTCGGCATAAATTTCATAAACAATAAATGAACCAATAGTTATAAAGATAATATATACCACATCTGAATCATAGACAGGACGAGGGCCGAGGGGGGCGGATACCAAAACCATCCCACTATATAAGATGCAATAATAAAAGTAAGAAAATAATACAAGTATCTATGTAAACATACAAGTAAGAATATTTTTCCTTTCAGAAAGAAGATAAGAACAAGAGGCTCACCACGGTGGTGCCAGCGATGAGCTCGGCGCGGGTGATCGACGGCGGTGAAGACGCAGACGGGGCGTGACGGACCGCTAAACCTAGACAAATATTGAGGAAAATGGAGCTTGGAGGTAGAGCTTGGAGAGAATAAAGCTTAAGTAGTGTGGCTCGGGCATTCCATCGAACACCTTGTGTGCATAGGAGGTGAGCTAGAGCACCACCAACCCCTCTCCCCCTCGGCGGCCAAAAAAACAGAGCAGTGTGCTCTGCACTTACGCGAGGGCGTATATATAGGAACCTCCTTGGTCCCGGTTGGTGGCATGAACCGGGACTAAAGGGGAGCCTTTGGTCCCGGTTCCAGCCACCAACCGGGACCAATGATGGTGGGCCAGGAGCCAGGCCCATTGGTCCCGGTTCCTCCCACCAATTGGGACCAATGGTCCAGACGAACCGGGACCAATGGCCCACATGGCCCAGCCGGCCCCCTGGGCTCACGAACCGGGTCCAATGCCCCCATGGGTCCCGGTTCTAGACTGAACCGGGACTAATGGGCTGACCCAGCCTGGACCCTTGCCCCCTTTTCTACTAGTGAATGATCACACCCTTCATTCAACACCACCGACGTTGCCATGTTTTGCAGGTCAGAGAGTTCCTCACTTGGCGTGTCAGCATGATGTAGGACCCACTAAACAGGATGGCTTGCATAGCATCTATCTCTATGGCCCGTGGGTTAGCACAAAGGAAAATTGACGCAAAAAAATGGTGGCCGCTTGGACTCAACGAAGCGACCTCGCGTAAGCCAATAACACTGCACGGCGCCAACATTTCCTCATGTCCAACGAGGATAATGGTACTCAATGTTCAGTAAAGAAACACGGTTTGTGGGTTTTTAATGAGTGCGGCGAATCTGCACCCGGGCTCAGCTGCACCCGCGCTCACGGAAAAAATCAAAAAAAAAACTAGAAAAATTCAAATAATTCCAAAAACAATTTGTGTGGTAGATAATTTGATGCGTGAGGTTCGCTCCAAAATTCAACTCATTTGGACATTTGAGAAGCTCTAGGCAAAAAAGACAAAATCGGGGTCTGTAAAACAGTTTACTGTTCAGGAACTGTTTTGGCTTGATTTGTCTTTTTTGCCCAGAATTGCTCAGATGTCCAAATGAGTTGAAATTTGGAGCGGAGCTCACGCATCAAATTATCGACCACACAAAGTTTTTTTTGAAATTTTTTGAATGTTTCTAGTATTTTTTTTGAATTTTTTCCAATGTTTTAAATAGCGGGCTATGCCAAATAGCGGCGGACCTCAAAATCAGCTATAGCGGGCCATAGCAGGCTATAGCGGGAAATTTGTACATGAGTCCATTTAGCGGCACCCTACTGAAAAGGCTATAGCGGGCTATAGCGGAGCTATAGCCGGCTATTTAAAACTATGATCTTTTCTGAGCGGGTGCAGCTGAGACCGTGCTCAGATGCAGATTTTCGGTTTTTAATGGGCTATATTTAGTGCAACCCATTTCGCACGTGTTATTTTTTTAGAAATCTTTAATCAGTTTATAAATTTTAATTACAGTAATAAAATAAATTTAAATTTTTGTGTTATAAATATTATCTGGATACATAAAATAATTTAATTAAAAAAAATCATGTAATTTTTAAAAATATTCACTTATTTACAAGTGGATTCATTTAAAAGTTAATACAAGAATTTAAACTATTTAGTAAATGCAGAAAAGAATACACATGTGGCTCATAATAAATTATACAAAACTATAAATAAAAATATTTTATTAATATTCACTTGTATATAACTTCCACTTGAGGCATAGATTCATAATTTTTATATAGTTGAAATATATTTCGGAGTGAAATTTATAAAAAAACATTTTTTAAAATTGATGTACATTTTAAAATTATGTTTTTTTCCTCTAACAACATACTTATGAATTTTAAAATGTGCATACAATTATTCAAATTTTTATATAAACAAAATAATATTGATGAATTTTAATTTATAAATACTTGTATTTACATGAGTTTTTATAAATAATACGTGAATATTTAGAAAAATACTTGAACATTTTGCTAAAGAAGTTGTTTTTAATGGTATGTATAATATTTATAACACACGAATGTTTGAAGTTTATTTTTTATCATTATAATTTACGTACTTTCTACAAATTCTGAAAAAATAAAATAAATCTAACATGTGCAACATGGACTGCACTGACTGCAGCCCATTTATATCTCTACTATTAATGGGGGATCGAACGTCGTGATGGTTCGACCTCCCTCGACCACCTCGTTCGATCCCCCGCCTCGTACGACACCCATCGCACGGTGTCCCACACGCCCGCACAGAATCCAGCCTGCAAGCCCAAAAAAACAAGGGCAACTCATCCGATATTCGTCCCATGGATCACCAGTCAAACGAGCCAACCCCCACGATCACACGCCCAGCCAACAAACAAAACAGTTCGGCAACCCACGAACGAGGTCCATCTACCAAAAATCAAACCATCGAACGAGCTCCATCGACCCGCCAACGCACGTCGCCACCAGGGACAGAAACGCCAGTTCTTCCTCGCGTACGAGCTCCATCGACGCCAGTTCTTCCTCGCGTAGGAGCTCCATCGACCCAGCTGTGCGATCAGCACAACTACACCACAACCTCGGCGTCAGAACCACAACCTTCGCTTGACGGCTGTTGCGAGGCGTTGTTGCTGCAAAGGACGGAGGTCCTGTTGCGAGGCGACGGCTATTGCTGCAAAGGACAGAGATCCACCTTTGTTATGTTTAACGGTGCCCATCATGCCCTAGGTTTGCCATCATCAACTGTTTCAGCAATGCAGTTACCTGCATATTACAGTACTACTCAGATTGCATCTTTAAGTTGAACTCCAACTACATTGAAAAAGCATCACAGGACAAAGGTATCTCCAACTAGCTTTGTACCAACAGTTAAATACCTTTCTGTCCACCGTAGTGTATAAGCTGTGTCCCTGTTTGACTTGCGCTCTTCTTATTGCTGCAGTGTGCTGGAAGACTTCGGCTTTCTTAGATTCTTACTGCTTTCTGTATAGAAGAGAAAATGGTATGGTAAAGATAATATTTATTGAACAAATCTCTAATCTGCACTATTAGACAAGAGCAAGATGCCCAGGTTAAAAGAGAATATCTCTGTTTTTTTTTTGGCGCAACATGCCCAGGTTAAAAGACAACAGCAATATGCCCAGGTTAAGGCTGTGTTTGATAGCAAAGTATTATATAAATTAAAGTATTAAAAACTACAGTAATTTTGCCTATATGTATGCGATACCATGGTTTTACAAAAATACAATATTTTGATATATTCACAATACATAGAACCTGTTTGGTAGTTACTGCACAACGCTGTATATTTTGCTGCCTAGCCTTTTGCAAGGAGAAGCTAGCTGAAAAATAGTGGATGGAAGGAGCACCGTGATGTAGTACTAGAATAGAATATATAGATCGATTAGCCTAATTATGATTAGCGACAGCGACGGCAGCGGAGTAATTAGGCAGATAACCTCCGAGCAATCTGAGATACTTAAAACACTTCGTAGCGTCGCCTTCATATACCCAAGCATCTATTCCAGCCCAAGTTTTTGGCTTGAGGTTTACCCATTTGGTTGAAAGTGACTCTTGGGTAGGTTTGAATCTGCCACGCGTATATTTTTGGGCTCCTGGTGTGTAAATTTCCCTGGTGACTGTAGGTCTTCGCTTCAAATTTTCGTAACGTGGTTTGCGTGATTGTGTGTGCCTGTAGCCATTTTCGTTGTGTGTAGGCTATGCCGATACGTTGACTAGATTGTGTATTTTTCTTTCCAGTGTGCATGTACGCGTGGGCCTTCGTGAGTTGGGCTCGCCGCTTGCGTGTTCCTATCTTTGCGAGCCACGTTTGCTTGCATGCGCTATCAAGATCGGCGTTGGCGCCGCTTCCATCATCTAATCTAGAGTTGCCGCCTTTGGTAATCGGCGCCGCTCGCAGCTTCTAATCTAGAGACCCCGTCGTTAGCCGTGTCGTGATCGCTTCGGTTACCTCTTTCTGCTTCCCGTCGGCTATAAATAGGGCTCCTTCGGTTAAGATTGATTGTGGGCTGCGTTTTTCGCGTTCGTACACATTAATTAGATGGCTAGTGCTTCATCTAGCCGTAATGGTCTGCGGCGTCCGGGTCGACCTCCCCGGGTGCGTGCCGCTGTGGTTGGCCGGCGTCGTGCCCTCCCGTCGAACATGGCGCCAGCGTTGCCGGCGGAGAGCCTGGGTTCTATCCTAGCGACCAACATCCACGTCGTCGTCGGCTGCGCTATGGCGGCCAACGTCCCACACGTGAAGCTGCATGAGGGAGGTGCATGCAGACCATGTCGATGACCATGAGCACAGTCTTCACCATGGACGGCAACCACGGCGATGTCCGCGTCGTCATCAGCTGCACTCTGATGGTGAACAGCTCACAGGAAGGTGCACGGAGGGAGCTGTGTGTAGACCATGGCGGCGGCCATGAGCGCGGCAGTGTTTGTCTTGCGCATGTGGTGTGTCAGGCTGTTACCGTGGGATACTACCGAGCCCCACGAACTCGCTTGGCTGAAAGCAGATGCGACAGCGTAGCTACCCGAGTCGACGGTGGCCCGCTGCTTTCATGACGGCCACGCCTCGCGTGACACTGGTCGTGAGTACGAGAATGCCGGACATCGCTGCAGCGCCCGCGACTTCGACGTCTAACTTCCGTTAATAGATGGCAAGTATGTGTTGTCAGCTGTTCCATTGTATTTCTTTTGCGGTCGTCTTTATATCGTGAAGCTGATCGGTGCTCCGATCACAGCTTCGTCGTTCTGCAGACGTGCTTGGCGCGTCGAGGAGGCTGGGCCAGCTGATGTCTCTGACGGAAGATGTTGCATCTCAGACCGGACTTTCCTTCACTGCATGTCAGGGCCGGGGCCGGAGCACGTGCGCGCTTGTCGGATTTCGGGTTCCGGCAGACCCTTGAGGTTCGAACTCTGGGGTGCGCGCGGAGATTACACTTCCTACCTACCTGTACCCCTCCGTCTCGCAAGGATCTAAGCTACCAGAAGAACAACATAAGCGACACAGAGTTTATACTGGTTCGGGCCACCGATGTGGTGTAATACCCTACTCCAGTGCGGTGGTGTGGTGGATTGCCTTTTGGGCTGATGATGAACAATACAAAGAAGAACAGCCTCCCGAGGGTCTGTTCTTAGCTGGGGGGACGAACCGCTAGGAGGGGTTCAGTCGCCCTTCTCTCTAGATCCTAGCTGATTGGGTTTCACGATCTCTAGATGCCTCTACCCCGGGGGTGGCTAGCCCTATTTATAGGCAAAGGTCCTGGGCCTCTTCCCAAATATTGAGCGGGAAGGGCGCCAACAATTGGCCATTTTAAAGGGGAACATCTGGTACACTTATCCTGACTAAAGTTGGTCCTCGCCTGCCAAAGACTCTGGTGGTGACGCCGGCCTGGGCTCCACAGTGACTTCCTCCTTGTCGCGGAGCTGGTCTTGGTCTCGTTACACCGAAATGGATGCCTTTGCTTGATCCTCCCGCCTGCACTTGCTCCCTTTGCACCAAAGAGGAAAGGAAGGACACCGCGCGGGCTGGCGCCCGCCTGGCGCCCTTGGTCGTCATGGCTTGCGTCATGGGCACCTCGTGAGGTACCCCGCCTTGATCTCTCTGCCTCCTCGCGAGCCAGCCTGATGAGGCCGCGCCTGAGGAAGCTCCGTGTCGTCCGCCCCGCGAGGCTTGGCCCCTCGCGAGGGTCTTGGGTCTGTGTTGATGAAGATTGTCCGTGCTGGGGCCCCTTTGAGCCACGCCGCAGGCCGCAGACAGGCAAGTCTGGGGACCCCCGTTCCCAGAACGCCGACAGTAGCCCCCGGGCCCAAGGCGCGCCCGGACTTGGCCGTGCAGGCAGGCGAAAGGGCAAGGGCGAAGCGCCGCGGGCCCTAAGAGCCTGCGGCCTTGGGCGCCGCGTGGCGGTTGATTGGACGTGGGCGTCTCCGCTTCCCCATGACGCCTCGGCATTTGCACGGATTGGACAAGTCCCTGCATGCAAAACGGGTCATGATTACATGAGGTCGTGGAGGCCGACGTGTGACGCCCCCGATTCAATCGTACACTAATCATGCACGCAAATGTGTACGATCAAGATCAGGGACTCACGGGAAGATATCATAACACAACTCTACAAATAAAAAAAATAAGTCATACAAGCATCATAATACAAGCCAGGGGCCTCGAGGGCTCGAATACAAGTGCTCGATCATAGACGAGTCAGCGGAAGCAACAATATCTGAGTACAGACATAAGTTAACAAGATGCCATAAGATGGCTAGCACAAACTGGATACAGATCGAACGAGGCGCAGGCCTCCTGCCTGGGATCCTCCTAGCTACTCCTGGTCGTCGTCAGCCGGCTGCACGTAGTAGTAGGCACCTCCAGTGTAGTAGGAGTCGTCGTCGACGGTGGCGTCTGGATCCTGGGCTCCAGCATCTGGTTGCGACAACCAGAAGAGGAAAGGGGGAAAAAGGGGGGGAGAAAGCAACCGTGAGTACTCATCCAAAGTACTCGCAAGCAAGGAGCTACACTACATATGCATGGATATATGTGTAAGGGGTCATATCAGTGGACTGAACTGCAGAATGCCAGAATAAGAGGGGGATAGCTAGTCTTATCGAAGACTACGCTTCTGGTCGCCACCGTCTTGCAGCATATAGAAGAGAGTAGACTGAAGTCCTCCAAGTAGCATCGTATAGCATAATCCTACCCGGCGATCCCCTCCTCGTCGCCCTGTTAGAGAGCGAACACCGGGTTATAGGTGGCACTTGGAAGGGTGTGTTTTATTAAGTATCCGGTTCTAGTTGTCATAAGGTCAAGGTACAACTCCGGGTCGTCCTTTTACCGAGGGACACGGCTATTCGAATAGATAAACTTCCCTGCAGGGGTGCACCACATAGCCCAACACGCTTGATCCCATTTGGCCGGACACACTTTCCTGGGTCATGCCCGGCCTCGGAAGATCAACACGTCGCAGCCCCACCTAGGCACAACAGAGAGGTCAGCACGCCGGTCTAAACCTAAGCGCGCAGGGGTCTGGGCCCATCGCCCTGAGCACACCTGCACGTTGCGTACGCGGCCGGAGAGCAGACCTAGCAACCTCCATTTCAAAGGAAGTCACGTTACGCGGTCCAACCCGGCGCGCGCCGCTCAGTTGCTGACGTCAAGAAGTGCTTCGGCTGATACCACGACGTCGGGATACCCATAACTACTCCCGCGTAGGTGGTTAGTGCGTATAGACCAAATGGCCAGACTCAGATCAAATACCCAGATCTCGTTAAGCGTGTTAAGTATCGCGAACGCCGACTAGGGCCAGGCCCACCTCTCTCCTAGGTGGTCCGAACCTGCCCTGTCGCTCCGCCTCAAAGTAACAGTCGGGGGCCGTCGGGAACCCAGGCCCACCTCTACCGGGATGGAGCCACCTGCCCCTTCAGCCCCCATCTCCGAACAGTATCACATGTAATGTAACAGTGTAAAGTATATAGTATGCCCGTGATCACCCCCGAGTGATCACGGCCCAGTAGTATAGCATGGCAGACAGACAAGAGTGTAGGGCCACTGATGGAACACTAGCATCCTATACTAAGCAGTAGGATTGCAGGTAAAGGTATCAACAGCAGTATCAAAAACAGGCTATGCATCAGGATAGGAATAACGAAAGCAGTAACATGCTACACTACTCTAATGCAAGCAGTATAGAGGAGAGTAGGCGATATCTGGTGATCAAGGGGGGGCTTGCCTGGTTGCTCTGGCAAGAGAGAGGGATCGTCAACTCCGTAGCCGAACGGGGCAGCAGCAGCGTCGGTCTCGGTGTCTAGCGAGAGAAGAGGGGGAAGAAACAATAAATATTTAAGCAAGCAGATGCATAGTGATGCATGACATGACAAGTAACGGCGTTAGAGGTGCCCTAACGCGGTATGCGGTGATACCGGTGAAGGGGGGAAACAACCGGGAAAATATCCCCGGTGTTTCGCGTTTTCGGGCAAAGGAGGCGGAGGGGGAAAGTTGCGAGTTGGATATGTTAGGGATGCGTGGCGGACGAACGGGCTGCGTATCCGGATTCGTCTCGCCGTTCCGAGCAACTTTCATGTTGAAAATATTCTAATCCGAGTTACGGATTAAAAGATATGATTTTATAAAGGTTTTACTAATTTCTGGAATTTAATTAATTATTTAAATCTAACATTATCCAAAACAGTGTTTGCTGACGTCATCATGACGTCAGCATGACGTCAGCAGTCAACAGGGGTGTTGACTGGTCAAACTGTCATGTGGGTCCAGTGGGACCCACCTGTCATTCCCTAATTAGGTTAATTAGGGTTAGCTAATTAACTACTATTCTGATTAAACTAACAGTTAATTAGGTTAATCTAATTATGATTAATTAATTCTTTAATTAATGAATGAATTAATTAATTTTATTTATTATTTATTATTACTATTATTTTTTTATTTTTTATTTTTAATTCTGTGGGCTGGGCCCCACATGTCTGTGACCTAGGGGAGGCCTACCGGGCATGCGGTTACGGGCGCGCGGGCGATGTTGCCCGAGCAGGCGCACGCCCAAGGGCGACGGACCCGGCAGGGCGCTGGTGCAGGGGAGGTCAGTGGCCATGGCGAGGCCATGGCCGGAGCGGGGTCCGGCCGGCGGCGGCGACGGGACCGCAGAGGCGGGGCGGAGTGCACTGGCCGGACGCGGCCACGACGGGCGCGCGCGGGCCGGCTAGCAGGGACGTGGGGAGCGGCGATGCTGGGGCAAGGCGGGGGCATCACGCCCCGAGGAGCGTGCAGTGGCGCGCTGGGCGACGACGTGCGGGCGCGCGCCGCAGCTGACGGGAGGCAGGCGAGGCGGCCCAACATCATGCAGTAGCAGCAGTAGGGACAAGCGGGAGGAGCAGCTGGGCGTCGCGGGGGCCGGGCTCCGGAGTTGGCCGCGGGCGTAGCGGCGTCGCCGGCGCAGGGGGTTCGGTGGCCGCATCGGGGACGGCAGGGGGGCTGCGGGCCACGGCAGGTGCGGTGCGCGGGCACGGCGCGGTGAGCGCGCATCGGACGCGGCCGGAGCGCGTCAACCGCGGGCGAGATCGGCGGGGACCGCGGCGACGAGCGCGAGCGCGCGAGGGAGAGGGAGGGAGCAAGGCGGGGCAGCTCACGGGGAGGGACGCGTAGGGTCTCGGAGGCGAGCTCGGTGGAGGTCGGGGAGGTCCGGCGAGTGGCGATGGGTGACGACGTCAGCCTCGGGGCGCCGCGGGCGTCAGGGGCGAGGCGGGGAGGTGACGGTGACGAGGCCCGACGCGTCGAGGCGGCGATGCCCAGGGCGACGGCGTCGGAGCCAGGCCGACATGGTGGCTCCGGCATCGAGCGGCGGGGCGGCGTTTGGCATCAAGGGCGATGGGGTCGATCCGATCTAGCTCAGGTCGAGGTGGGGCGGGCGCCAAGCGGGGGAAGATGGGGAGGCGGACGCCGGCGAGGGGGGGTGGCCGGAGGCACTGGGCAGCGGCGGCGGCCAGGCGAGGGGGGTCGGGGCCCTCTGCCCCGATCCAGGCGGGGAAGGGGAGAGGCGTGTGGGGAGCGAGTGGGGCGACGGGGGGGAGTGGTGCGTGGGGTCTAGGGTTTCAGGAGGGGTGGGGGGTTAAGTGAGCGGCGGTGGGCTTTGGCCCTGTTGGGCTTGTGGCCGGCCTGGCTAGCTGGGCCGAAAGGCCCAGGGGGAGGTTCTGTTTCTTTTTTTATTTGTTTTCTTTTTATTAGTTTTCTATTTTATTTTCTATATATTCTTGTTTTATAAAATATACAAGTACTACCTAAATTAGTGTTACAAGATATGCCACCACCACAATTAACTTGGCACCTAAAATAAATTAGTTTATAATTGTTTATTATTTTAAAAGCATTTAAATAATTGTTCTCGCTGCGTTTTATATATTTTAGAGTATTTAAACAATTTATAAAAGTGTTGTCTCTTCACCAAAATTACCTTTGCTTTATTTGGCACAACCCAAACATTTTCGTTTTAAAGTTTGAAAACCTTTATCGTTTGACTTGACTTTTGAATTTGAATTTGGAACGGTTTCGAATCAACGCGGGTTTATCACCAGTAACCGAGGTGACGTGGCAACATTAGCAGAGGTTTACTGTAGCGTAATTATCGGGGTGTCACAATTCTCCTCCACTACAAGAAATCTCGTCCCGAGATTTAAGAGTTAGAGAAGGGGGGAAAGGTCTAGTTACGAAATTCTAATGGATCTTCTCGGCCTTGGTTGCTCTTCTCGAAGAGGTCGATCCCTTACATTGATGTCTTTATTCATCATGATCAAGTCGTCATCCTTTCTTCGGGATCTCCATCGCCCTATGAACGCGACCAAGGGGAAAAACTCCGGAAGAATGCATCTCCACAAAGCTGGGCATCTGACGGTGAACTCAATGGGAAATACATAAGGTACCCCACGAGTTGTATTTCAGTGAATTCGCTGAGTGCAATATACGATGGTACCAAGTTTCAAACGCGTAGGCAATCGTTCGATGCCTGAAACGGAGTGTGAATAGGGGTTCAGAGCAACGAGTATTGCGTCTGATACCAGAATTGAGGATCTCTCGGAAGGTGGCTCATGAATTACATATGAGGCCATGCGTGAGGAACCACCTTGGGAACGGGGAATGTACAGGAGAGTCAGGTTTCGATCCTATGGAACTGTGGGTTATGGGCCCACCATGTGGTTTTTTTTATGGGAGCAGTGACATCTTGCACGGACATGATAGCAAGGCATGTCAGAGAGTACCATGTCAGTTATGTCGGCAACAACGTTGGTACCAAGGGCGAGGGACGAAGAGAACCATTTTCCTGCTCGTTTGGACGAGGCGGACCAATAGGCAAAGTTCTCGTCCATCGGTGGTTACCGTAATGTCATCAACAATAGTAACAGGGTCTGGATGATAAGGTGGTGCACCGGTGTTTTCGTAAGCAGGAAAATATTACTGCTTAGATCATATAAATCACAAGAAAGGTTAAATCAAACAATGGAAGGGAAAATATGATTATCAGATTAAACAACAACGGAAAGGAAAATTGCATTAAAACACATATTTCGGGGGTATATCCTTCCCAATGACAAGCAGAGCATGATATCCATGACAGGATATAATGTAGAAAACCCTTTAGGTAAGGGGAGAAAAATTTCATGACATTACCCATACAACGGTGTTTGGATAATTGATAAAGAGAATTTGGCATTGTGCTTCAAATGTTCTTGTTGATGAACGGAGTACCACAGACATGCTTCAGGTAGCAATGATATGGTGTTTCAATCAAGGGCCAGACTTTGGATACACAAATGATCCATCTGGAGTAACTTATAAAATAAGTACTGCAAATTTCCTCCAGGAGGAATGGTTATCCTTGCAAAAGAAATTATAATGATAGGTCATCCATCCAGGGGGGTGCTAGGCATGACATCATATTACCGGGTCATCAAAGGACCAACAACATAACTCCTGGAAAGTTGTCCCAACCATCATATCTGACCGAGATTCAGATCCGATTGGGGTCATGATACCTCAGACTCAGGATGTCCAAGAAGAAAAGGTGCAACAAAATGACGAGAAGACATCATAAGATTATCGGGAAATGAACTATGGAATCGAGTTCCGAAACAAGAGTTCATCAGTAAACCTAGGAGAGGATGAGAAGGTGGCTGATGGACTCAGCGACAACTCATCGAGATTTCCAAAAAGATGGATTTCCACAATTATGTGAACAAGGAGATAACATTAGTCAGATCAAATGATATAATGATGTATGCTCGAGAAAAACATACATAGTTAAACATTGGTTGAAAGGTGCACCCGAAATATGGGCTGGGTTGCACGATCAATGTTAGAATGATGATTCAATAAGCAATAGACTTAGAATGAAACTGTAGACCAAATAACTTCAAGGCAATAGGGTCGCTAGAAGTTTAGAATTTACACATCACATACCATTTGTCGGTATTACGGTTAGAAACAACACGGAGACCAAGAAATGAACGGATATGACAAAAGGTATCACCTGCGTCAAGAATTCTTAAGAGGTGGTGAAATTACCACGACATTCTTGACACAAAAGGTGGTAATATTCCAAGGTAAAGAAGAACAAATGCTGGATAGCAAGGAACTCAATGTATAACACAAAACACGAACAAGTTTGTGTTGGAGGGGAGGCAATAAAGTGGTCGATAACAACACAAATCATCGAGGGGCAAGGATGGTAATTCTCATCATGAATTTGATTGATATTCTGGAATAGCTCAGAATGTTGATAATGATCACGACACATTTGTCGAGAGATTACCTGAAGATGTAATCGATCCGCGATCACATCAAGTCAAAAGAATGATGAAGCAAGAGGTTATTGGAACCATGGGTACGACACAAACCCGAAACCAAGCTTGTTGTCTGAGGTGGAATGATAAGATAAGGAGATCATCGTAAGCTTGGCTCAGCGTCGAAAATTGTGTTCCGGGAAGAAGGACCAGGTAGCACAGTTAAGATTTAGCACGTTAATGATATAGCCGATCAGGCTAGGAATGACATGATCGAGTACAAACTCGGCCTTAAATAAGATTATCAAGAGTTGTTGAACCGTAGGGCAGACTCAGTTCAGTTATCGGTGTCTTTGAGTGTTTAATAACTCAGAGCCCATGAAAACTGTAATCAGTGAGAATGTAGTACTTGATGAAGAACTCATAAGAAATTATGCAGTTCCAAGATAATCTCGAGATACCAGGGGGTAATACTCGACGGTAGATCAAAGTAAAGGTTGGACTGGGGTACTGATCCACAGAAGACAAGTACTTAAACTTGCCCAGGAAATGGTATTTAAAGGAGAACATGGTCGGAACCATGATTGCAAGGGATCAATTCACTGATACCAAAGGGTATTATTTCACGGAAATAGTTACAAGAAGGTTCCAGGATAGGATCTACATCGTGTCTATGGGCATGAACACAAAGTTCAAGGTCGACTCCCACTTCTCCAATGCATAACCTTTCATTCACTTCTCGCGTTCGATGAAGTTGTATTGTTGAAATTTTATCTGGCAAAATACCAGAAGAGTATGACTCGTGAAAACGTCCGAGTTCACACATATAAAAGGATGGCATAGGTTCAACCGGTCAGGGTATCGTGGAAACATATACCACAAGCTTCAATAGTAAATACCACCAGCTCGAAAGCAGAGCATCGGTGGCCAAGCAGATGATACAATTTACCAAGGGCAATATGTATCAGGTAAAGAACTCACAAAAATTTTGGTTGTGAAGGACTTTGTCGGAAAATAACCCTGCAATGGTTATGGCGGCCCACAACGGGACTGGCGTGAGTATCGGAACTCAATCAAAGGAAGAAGGAATGCAAATGCAACAGGTTATGGAATCATCTGAATAATTCAAAGCTTAAATGCAAAGGAATTATGATTTCCAAAACAAAGGATCAGAAGCAGACGCTCTGATCAAGGATGGATAAGTTGGATAGACCAGAGGCACAATTGACGACAAATAGTTTGGTCGAGAACCAGCTCATGTTCAAAAATGATGTCTGAGCCGGAAAGATAATTTAGAAGGGTTGATAGATGATTGTGTGCTTTCGCACACATGTGATCAATAGGATCAAAATGACCGTGTCAAAAGATACTAGTGAATTTTGCCAGATATATGGGAAGCATCCATAATGCAAGTAGACAAGTACTTGCAAAGCAATAAAGCTGCTAAGGATTTTTGGGGGATTGAATAGTATTACGAAGACCATGGTGTAACACACGAACAACTAGGGATGAGCGAATACTCGGTAAGTGCGAGAATTATCCGTAGGGGTATTCAGGTGACAAAGAACAGCAAGGCAGTAGGCTCAAAGGATTATCGAAACATCGACGAGTATCTCGGGGCATCTTGTAATAACAAGACCAACTGGGGATGAATGTAAGAATAACAACTGTAAGTAGTTATCCATAAGGGTTGACGGTGGAAGGGAAATTGCAAACGCGATGAACACAAGTTCTTGGGTTAACAGCGGAGAGTATCTTCAGGGTCTTCACGTGCAGCAGACGATCAACCATAATTAGGGGGCTCTCCGTGTGAAAGTGATAACGAGATCCTAATGTTAGATTTAGCAGAATTCATTTATCCCGAACAGAAGAGAGGTCAGAGTCCCAGAGTATAGATCAAGGAGTACAAGATCCTACAACCACCCGATGGCGACGTGTGCCCGTAAGACACACAGCCATGTTAGTAAAAGTTTTGTAATGTCTAGACTCGACTTCGGCCAAGGAGTGTGGAAGGGGGATTCCTACAGGCAGTTGGCTCTGATACCAACTTGTGACGCCCCCGATTCAATCGTACACTAATCATGCACGCAAATGTGTACGATCAAGATCAGGGACTCACGGGAAGATATCACAACACAACTCTACAAATAAAAAAATAAGTCATACAAGCATCATAATACAAGCTAGGGACCTCGAGCGCTCGAATACAAGTGCTCGATCATAGACAAGTCAGCGGAAGCAACAATATCTGAGTACAGACATAAGTTAACAAGATGCCATAAGATGGCTAGCACAAACTGGATACAGATCGAACGAGGCGCAGGCCTCCTGCCTGGGATCCTCCTAGCTACTCCTGGTCGTCGTCAGCCGGCTGCACGTAGTAGTAGGCACCTCCAGTGTAGTAGGAGTCGTCGTCGACGGTGGCGTCTGGATCCTGGGCTCCAGCATCTGGTTGCGACAACCAGAAGAGGAAAGGGGGAAAAAGGGGGGGAGAAAGCAACCGTGAGTACTCATCCAAAGTACTCGCAAGCAAGGAGCTACACTACATATGCATGGATATATGTGTAAGGGGTCATATCAGTGGACTGAACTGCAGAATGCCAGAATAAGAGGGGGATAGCTAGTCTTATCGAAGACTACGCTTCTGGTCGCCACCGTCTTGCAGCATATAGAAGAGAGTAGACTGAAGTCCTCCAAGTAGCATCGTATAGCATAATCCTACCCGGCGATCCCCTCCTCGTCGCCCTGTTAGAGAGCGAACACCGGGTTATAGGTGGCACTTGGAAGGGTGTGTTTTATTAAGTATCCGGTTCTAGTTGTCATAAGGTCAAGGTACAACTCCGGGTCGTCCTTTTACAGAGGGACACGGCTATTCGAATAGATAAACTTCCCTGCAGGGGTGCACCACATAGCCCAACACGCTTGATCCCATTTGGCCGGACACACTTTCCTGGGTCATGCCCGGCCTCGGAAGATCAACACGTCGCAGCCCCACCTAGGCACAACAGAGAGGTCAGCACGCGGGTCTAAACCTAAGCGCGCAGGGGTCTGGGCCCATCGCCCTGAGCACACCTGCACGTTGCGTACGCGGCCGGAGAGCAGACCTAGCAACCTCCATTTCAAAGGAAGTCACGTTACGCGGTCCAACCCGGCGCGCGCCGCTCAGTCGCTGACGTCAAGAAGTGCTTCGGCTGATACCACGACGTTGGGATACCCATAACTACTCCCGCGTAGGTGGTTAGTGCGTATAGACCAAATGGCCAGACTCAGATCAAATACCCAGATCTCGTTAAGCGTGTTAAGTATCGCGAACGTCGACTAGGGCCAGGCCCACCTCTCTCCTAGGTGGTCCGAACCTGCCCTGTCGCTCCGCCTCAAAGTAACAGTCGGGGGCCGTCGGGAACCCAGGCCCACCTCTACCGGGATGTAGCCACCTGCCCCTTCAGCCCCCATCTCCGAACAGTATCACATGTAATGTAACAGTGTAAAGTATATAGTATGCCCGTGATCACCCCCGAGTGATCACGGCCCAGTAGTATAGCATGGCAGACAGACAAGAGTGTAGGGCCACTGATGGAACACTAGCATCCTATACTAAGCAGTAAGATTGCAGGTAAAGGTATCAACAGCAGTATCAAAAACAGGCTATGCATCAGGATAGGAATAACGAAAGCAGTAACATGCTACACTACTCTAATGCAAGCAGTATAGAGGAGAGTAGGCGATATCTGGTGATCAAGGGGGGGCTTGCCTGGTTGCTCTGGCAAGAGAGAGGGATCGTCAACTCCGTAGCCGAACGGGGCAGCAGCAGCGTCGGTCTCGGTGTCTAGCGAGAGAAGAGGGGGAAGAAACAATAAATATTTAAGCAAGCAGATGCATAGTGATGCATGACATGACAAGTAACGGCGTTAGAGGTGCCCTAACGCGGTATGCGGTGATACCGGTGAAGGGGGGAAACAACCGGGAAAATATCCCCGGTGTTTCGCGTTTTCGGGCAAAGGAGGCGGAGGGGGAAAGTTGCGAGTTGGATATGTTAGGGATGCGTGGCGGACGAACGGGCTGCGTATCCGGATTCGTCTCGCCGTTCCGAGCAACTTTCATGTTGAAAATATTCTAATCCGAGTTACGGATTAAAAGATATGATTTTATAAAGGTTTTACTAATTTCTAGAATTTAATTAATTATTTAAATCTAACATTATCCAAAACAGTGTTTGCTGACGTCATCATGACGTCAGCAGTCAACAGGGGTGTTGACTGGTCAAACTGTCATGTGGGTCCAGTGGGACCCACCTGTCATTCCCTAATTAGGTTAATTAGGGTTAGCTAATTAACTACTGTTCTGATTAAACTAACAGTTAATTAGGTTAATCTAATTATGATTAATTAATTCTTTAATTAATTAATTAATTAATTAATTTTATTTATTATTTATTATTACTATTATTATTTTTATTTTATTTTTTTAATTCTGTGGGCTGGGCCCCACATGTCTGTGACCCAGGGGAGGCCTACCGGGCATGCGGTTACGGGCGCGCGGGCGATGTTGCCCGAGCAGGCGCACGCCCAGGGGCGACGGACCCGGCAGGGCGCTGGTGCAGGGGAGGTCAGTGGCCATGGCGAGGCCATGGCCGGAGCGGGGTCCGGCCGGCGGCGGCGACGGGACCGCAGAGGCGGGGCGGAGTGCACTGGCCGGACGCGGCCACGACGGGCGCGCGCGGGCCGGCTAGCAGGGACGTGGGGAGCGGCGATGCTGGGGCAAGGCGGGGGCATCACGCCCCGAGGAGCGTGCAGTGGCGCGCTGGGCGACGACGTGCGGGCGCGCGCCGCAGCTGACGGGAGGCAGGCGAGGCGGCCCAACATCATGCAGTAGCAGCAGTAGGGACAAGCGGGAGGAGGAGCTGGGCGTCGCGGGGGCCGGGCTCCGGAGTTGGCCGCGGGCGTAGCGGCGTCGCCGGCGCAGGGGGTTCGATGGCCGCATCGGGGACGGCAGGGGGCTGCGGGCCACGGCAGGTGCGGTGCGCGGGCACGGCGCGGTGAGCGCGCATCGGACGCGGCCGGAGCACGTCAACCGCGGGCGAGATCGGCGGGGACCGTGGCGACGAGCGCGAGCGCGCGAGGGAGAGGGAGGGAGCAAGGCGGGGCAGCTCACGGGGAGGGACGCGTAGGGTCTCGGAGGCGAGCTCGGTGGAGGTCGGGGAGGTCCGGCGAGTGGCGATGGGTGACGACGTCGGCCTCGAGGCGCCGCGGGCGTCAGGGGCGAGGCGGGGAGGTGACGGTGACGAGGCCCGACGCGTCGAGGCGGCGATGCCCAGGGCGACGGCGTCGGAGCCAGGCCGACGTGGTGGCTCCGGCATCGAGCGGCGGGGCGGCGTTTGGCATCAAGGGCGATGGGGTCGATCCGATCTAGCTCAGGTCGAGGTGGGGCGGGCGCCAAGCGGGGGAAGATGGGGAGGCGGACGCCGGCGAGGGGGGGTGGCCGGAGGCACTGGGCAGCGGCGGCGGCCAGGCGAGGGGGGGTCGGGGCCCTCTGCCCCGATCCAGGCGGGGAAGGGGAGAGGCGTGCGGGGAGCGAGTTGGGCGACGGGGGGGAGTGGTGCGTGGGGGCTAGGGTTTCAGGAGGGGTGGGGGGTTAAGTGAGCGGCGGTGGGCTTTGGCCCTGTTGGGCTTGTGGCCGGCCTGGCTAGCTGGGCCGAAAGGCCCAGGGGGAGGTTCTGTTTCTTTTTTTTATTTGTTTTCTTTTTATTAGTTTTCTATTTTATTTTCTATATATTTTTGTTTTATAAAATATACAAGTACTACCTAAATTAGTGTTACAAGATATGCCACCACCACAATTAACTTGGCACCTAAAATAAATTAGTTTGTAATTGTTTATTATTTTAAAAGCATTTAAATAATTGTTCTCGCTGCGTTTTATATATTTTAGAGTATTTAAACAATTTATAAAAGTGTTGTCTCTTCACCAAAATTACCTTTGCTTTATTTGGCACAACCCAAACATTTTCGTTTTAAAGTTTGAAAACCTTTATCGTTTGACTTGACTTTTGAATTTGAATTTGGAACGGTTTCGAATCAACGCGGGTTTATCAACAGTAACCGAGGTGACGTGGCAACATTAGCAGAGGTTTACTGTAGCGTAATTATCGGGGTGTCACACGACGGTTGGCCTTCGCCGGCTATAAGTACGGCACGGCACGCGCCCTTTCAGTCCATCCCCCTTGTGTTGGGTAACATAGTAATTTCAAAAAAAATCCTACGCACACGCAAGATCATGGTGATGCATAGCAACAAGAAGGGAGAGTGTTGTCTACGTACCCTCGTAGACCGAAGCGGAAGCGTTGACGCAACGTAGAGGAAGTAGTCGTACGTCTTCCCGGTCCAACCGATCCAAGCACCGTTACTCCGGCACCTCCGAGTTCTTGGCACACGTTCAGCTTGATGACGCTCCCCGGGCTCCGATCCAGCAAAGCTTCGGGGAGGAGTTCCGTCAGCACGACGGCGTCGTGACGATCTTGATGTTCAACCGTCGCAGGGCTTCGCCTAAGCACCGCTACAATATGACCGAGGTGGAATATGGTGGAGGGGGGCACCGCACACGGCTAAGGAACGATCACGAAGATCAACTTGTGTGTCCTAGGGTGCCCCCCTGCCCCCGTATATAAAGGAGCCAGGGGGAGGGGCCGGCCGGCCAAGGAGGGCGCGCCAAGGGGGAGTCCTACTCCCACCGGGAGTAGGACTCCCTTGTTTCCTAGTTGGAGAAGGAGAAGGGGGAAAGAGGAGGAAGAGGGAAAGGAAAGGGGGGGGGCGCCGCCCCCCTCTCCTTGTCCTATTCGGACTAGGGAGGGGAGGGGCACGCGGCCACCTCTTGCCTCCTTTCCTCTTCTCCATTAGGGCCCTTGTAGGCCCAATAACCACCGGGGGGGTTCCGGTAACCCCCGGTACTCCGGTAAAATCCCGATTTCACCTGGAACGATTCCGATATCCAAATATAGGCTTCCAATATATCGATCTTTATGTCTTGACCATTTCGAGACTCCTCGTCATGTCCATGATCACATCCGGGACTCCGAACAACCTTCGGCACATCAAAATACAAAAACTCATAATGAAATTGTCATCGTAATGTTAAGCGTGCGGACCCTACGGTTCGAGAACAATGTAGACATGACCGAGACATGTCTCCGGTCAATAACCAATAGCGGAACCTGGATGCTCATATTGGTTCCTACATATTCTACGAAGATCTTTATCGGTCAGACCGCATAACAACATACGTTGTTCCCTTTGTCATCGGTATGTTACTTGCCCGAGATTCGATCGTCGGTATCTCAATACCTAGTTCAATCTCGTTACCGGCAAGTCTCTTTACTCGTTCCGTAATACATCATCTCACAACTAACTCATTAGTTGCAATGCTTGCAAGGCTTATGTGATGTGCATTACCGAGAGGGCCGAGAGATACCTCTCCGACAATCGGAGTGACAAATCCTAATCTCGAAATACGCCAACCCAACATGTACCTTTGGAGACACCTGTAGAGCTCCTTTATAAACCCAGTTACGTTGTGACGTTTGGTAGCACACAAAGTGTTCCTCCGGTAAACGGGAGTTGCATAATCTCATAGTCATAGGAACATGTATAAGTCATGAAGAAAGCAATAGCAACATATTAAACGATCGGGTGCTAAGCTAATGGAATGGGTCATGTCAATCAGATCATTCACCTAATGATGTGATCCCGTTAATCAAATAACAACTCTTTGTTCATGGTTAGGAAACATAACCATCTTTGATTAACGAGCTAGTCAAGTAGAGGCATACTAGTGAAACTTTGTTTGTCTATGTATTCACACATGTATTATGTTTCCGGTTAATACAATTCTAGCATGAATAATAAACATTTATCATGATATAAGGAAATAAATAATAACTTTATTATTGCCTCTAGGGCATATTTCCTTCAGTCTCCCACTTGCACTAAATTCAATAATCTAGATTACAGAGTAATGATTCTGACACCCATGGAGTCTTGGTGCTGATCATGTTTTGCTCGTGGAAGAGGCTTAGTCAACGGGTCTGCTACATTCAGATCCGTATGTATCTTGCAAATCTCTATGTCTCCCACCTGGACTGGATCCCGGATGGAATTGAAGCGTCTCTTGATGTGCTTGGTTCTCTTGTGAAATCTGGATTCCTTTGCCAAGGCAATTGCACCAGTATTGTCACAAAAGATTTTCATTGGACCCGATGCACTAGGTATGACACCTAGATCGGATATGAACTCCTTCATCCAGACTCCTTCGTTTGCTGCTTCCGAAGCAACTATGTACTCCGCTTCACATGTAGATCCCGCCACGACGCTTTGTTTAGAACTGCACCAACTGACAGCTCCTCCGTTTAATGTAAACACATCTCCGGTTTGCGATTTAGAATCGTCCGGATCAGTGTCAAAGCTTGCATCAACGTAACCGTTTACGATGAGCTCTTTGTCACCTCCATATACGAGAAACATATCCTTAGTCCTTTTCGGGTATTTCACGATGTTCTTGACCGCTGTCCAGTGATCCACTCCTGGATTACTTTGATACCATCTTGCTAGACTTATAGCAAGACACACATCAGGTCTGGTACACAACATTGCATACATGATAGAGCCTATGGCTGAAGCATAGGGAACATCTTTCATTTTCTCTCTATCTTCTGCAGTGGTCGGGCATTGAGTCTTACTCAACTTCACACCTTGTAACACAGGCAAGAATCCTTTCTTTGCTTGATCCATTTTGAACTTCTTCAAAACTTTGTCAAGGTATGTGCTTTGTGAAAGTCCAATTAAGCATCTTGATCTATCTCTATAGATCTTAATGCCTAATATGTGAGCAGCTTCACCGAGGTCTTTCATTAAAAAAACTCTTATTCAAGTATCCCTTTATGCTATCCAGAAACTCTATATCATTTCTAATTAGTAATATGTCATCCACATATAATATCAGAAATGCTACAGAGCTCCCACTCACTTTCTTGTAAATACAGGCTTCTCCAAAAGTCTGTACAAACCCAAATGCTTTGATCACACTATCAAAGCATTTATTCCAACTCCGAGAGGCTTGCACCAGTCCATAAATGGATCGCTGGAGCTTGCACACTTTGTTAGCTCCTTTTGGATTGACAAAACCTTCTGGTTGCATCATATACAACTCTTCTTCCAGAAATCAATTCAGGAATGCAGTTTTGACATCCATTTGCCAAATTTCCTAATCATAAAATTCAGACAGACTTAAGCATCGCTACGGGTGAGAAGGTCTCATCGTAGTCAATCCCTTGAACTTGTCAAAAACCTTTTGCGACAAGTCGAGCTTTGTAGACAGTAACATTATCGTCAGCGTCAGTCTTCTTCTTGAAGATCCACTTATTCTCAATTGCTTGCCGATCATCGGGCAAGTCAACCAAATTCCATACTTTGTTCTCATACATGGATCCCATCTCAGATTTCATGGCTTCAAGCCATTTTGTGGAATCTGGGCTCACCATCGCTTCTTCACAGTTTGTAGGTTCATCATGATCTAGTAGCATGACTTCCAGAACAGGATTGCCGTACCACTCTGGCGCGGATCTTACTCTGGTTGATCTACGAGGCTCAATAGTAACTTAATCTGAAGTTTCATGATCATCATCATCAACTTCCTCACTAATTGGTGTAGGTGTTGCAGAAACCGGTTTCTGTGATGAACTACTTTCCAATAAGGGAGTAGGTACAATTACCTCATCAAGTTCTACTTTCCTCCCACTCACTTCTTTCGAGAGAAACTCCTTCTCTAGAAAGATTCCGAATTTAGCAACAAAAGTCTTGCCTTCGGATCTGTGATAGAAGGTGTATCCAACAGTCTCCTTTGGATATCCTATGAAGACACATTTCTCCGATTTGGGTTCGAGCTTATCAGGTTGAAGTTTTTTCACATAAACATCGCAGCCCCAAACTTTAAGAAACGACAACTTTGGTTTCTTGCCAAACCATAGTTCATAAGGCGTCATTTCAAGGGATTTTGATGGTGCCCTATTTAACGTGAATGCGGCCGTCTCTAAAGCATAACCCCAAAATGATAGCGGTAAATCTGTAAGAGACATCATAGATCGCACCATATCAAGTAAAGTACGATTACGATGTTTGGACACACCATTACGTTGTGGTGTTCCAGGTGGCGTGAGTTGTGAAACTATTCCGCATTTTTTTCAAATGTACACCAAAGTCGTAACTCAAATATTCTCCTCCACGATCAGATCGTAGAAACTTTATTTTCTTGTTACGATGATTTTCAACTTCACTACGAAATTCTTTGAACTTTTCAAATGTTTCAGACTTATGTTTCATTAAGTAGATATACCCATATCTGCTTAAGTCATCTGTGAAGGTGAGAATATAACGATATCCGCCATGAGCCTCAACATTCATCGGACCACATACATCTCTCTCTCCATAGTATCGGAGAACGGCGTTTTAGTCATCTTGCCCATGAGGCATGGTTCGCAAGTACCAAGTGATTCATAATCAAGTGGTTCCAAAAGTCCATCAGTATGGAGTTTCTTCATGCGCTTTACACCGATATGACCTAAACGGCAGTGCCACAAATAAGTTGCACTATCATTATCAACTCTGCATCTTTTGGCTTCAACATTATGAATATGTGTGTCATTACTATCGAGATTCAATAAAAATAGACCATTCTTCAAGGGTGCATGACCATAAAAGATATTACTCATATAAATAGAACAACCATTATTCTGTGATTTAAATGAATAACCGTCTCGCAACAAACAAGATCCAGATATAATATTCGTGCTCAACGCTGGCACCAAATAACAATTATTTAGGTCTAATACTAATCCCGAAGGTAGATGTAGAGGTAGCGTGCCGACTGCGATCACATCGACTTTGGAACCATTTCCCACACGCATCGTCACCTCGTCCTTAGCCAATCTTTGCTTAATCCGTAGTCCCTGTTTCGAGTTGCAAATATTAGCAACAGAACCAGTATCAAATACCCAGGTGCTACTGCGAGTATTAGTAAGGTACACATCAATAACATGTATATCACATATACCTTTGTTCACCTTGCCATCCTTCTTATCCGCCTAATACTTGGGGCAGTTCCGCTTCCAGTGACCAGTCTGCTTACAGTAGAAGCACTCAGTTTCAGGCTTAGGTCCTGACTTGGGTTTCTTCTCCTGAGCAGCAACTTGCTTGCTGTTCTTCTTGAAGTTCCCCTTCTTCTTCCCTTTGCCCTTTTTCTTGAAACTAGTGGTCTTGTTGACCATCAACACTTGATGCTCCTTCTTGATTTCTACCTCCGCAGCCTTTAGCATTGCGAAGAGCTAGGGAATTGTCTTATCCATCCCTTGCATATTATAGTTCATCACGAAGCTCTTGTAGCTTGGTGGAAGTGATTGGAGAATTCTGTCAATGACGCTATCATCCAGAAGATTAACTCCCAGTTCAATCAAGTGATTACAATACCCAGACATCTTGAGTATATGCTCACTGACAGAACTATTCTCCTCCATCTTGCAGCTATAGAATTTATTGGAGACTTCATATCTCTCAATCCGGGCATTCTGCTGGAATATTAACTTCAACTCCTGGAACATCTCATATGCTCCATGACGTTCAAAACGTCGTTGAAGTCTCGGTTCTAAGCCGTAAAGCATGGCACATTGAACTATCGAGTAGTCATTAGCTTTGCTTTGCCAGACGTTCTTAACGTCGTCAGTTGCATCAGCAGCAGGCCTGGCACCTAGCGGTGCTTCCAGGACGTAACTCTTCTGTGCAGCAATGAGGATAATCCTGAAGTTATGGACCCAGTCTGTGTAATTGCTACCATCATCTTTCAACTTTGCTTTCTCAAGGAACGCAATAAAATTCAACGGAACAACAGCACGGGCCATCTATCTACAATCAAACATAAACAAGCAAGATACTATCAGGGACTAATTTCATGATAAATTTAAGTTCAATTAATCATATTACCAAAGAACTCCCACTTAGATAGACATCCCTCTAATCCTCTAAGTGATCACGTGATCCATATCAACTAAACCATGTCCGATCATCACGTGAGATGAATAGTTTCAATGGTGAACATCATTATGTTGATCATATCTACTATATGATTCACACTCAACCTTTCGGTCTCCGTGTTCCGAGGCCATATCTGTTATATGCTAGGCTCGTCAAGTTAAACCTGAGTATTCCGCGTGTGCAACTATTTTGCACCCGTTGTATTTGAACGTAGAGCCTATCACACCCGATCATCACGTGGTGTCTCAGCACGAAGAACTTTCGCAACGGTGCATACTTAGGGAGAACACTTTTACTATGATAATTTAGTGAGAGATCATCTTATAATGCTACCGTCAATCAAAGCAAGATAAGATGCATAAAAGATAAACATCACATGCAATCAATATAAGTGATATGATATGGCCATCATCATCTTGTGCTTGTGATCTCCATCTTCGAAGCACCGTCATGATCACCATCGTCATCGGCGTGACACCTTGATCTCCATCGTAGCATCGTTGTCGTCTCGCCAATCTTATGCTTCTACGACTATCGCTACCGCTTACTGATAAAGTAAAGCATTACAGGGCGATTGCATTGCATACAATAAAGCGACAACCATATGGCTCCTGCCAGTTGCCGATAACTCGGTTACAAAACATGATCATCTAATAAAATAAAATTTAGCATCATGCCTTGACCATATCACATCACAACATGCCCTGCAAAAACAAGTTAGACGTCCTCTACTTTGTTTGTTGCAAGTTTTACGTGGCTGCTACGGGCTTAAGCAAGAACCAATCTTACCTACGCATCAAAACCACAACGATAGTTTGTCAAGTTGGTGATGTTTTAACCTTCGCAAGGACCGGGCGTAGCCACACTCGGTTCAACTTAACTTGGAGAAACTGACACCCGCCAGCCACCTGTGTGCAAAGCACGGCGGTAGAACCAGTCTCGCGTAAGCGTACGCGTAATGTCGGTCCGGGCCACTTCAGCCAACAATACCGCCGAACCAAAGTATGACATGCTGGTAAGCAGTATGACTTATATCGCCCACAACTCACTTGTGTTCTACTCGTGCATATAACATCAACATATAAAACCTAGGCTCGGATGCCACTGTTGGGTAACGTAGTAATTTCAAAAAAATTCCTACGCACACGCAAGATCATGGTGATGCATAGCAACGAGAGGGGAGAGTGTTGTCTACGTACCCTCGTAGACCGAAGCGGAAGCATTGACGCAACGTAGAGGAAGTAGTCGTACGTCTTCCCGGTCTAACCGATCCAAGCACCGTTACTCCGGCACCTCCGAGTTCTTGGCACACGTTCAGCTTGATGACGCTCCCGGGCTCCGATCCAGCAAAGCTTCGGGGAGGAGTTCTGTCAGAACGACGGCGCGGTGACGATCTTGATGTTCAACCGTCGCAGGGCTTCGCCTAAGCACCGCTACAATATGATCGAGGTGGAATATGGTGGAGGGGGGCACCGCACACGGCTAAGGAACGATCACGAAGATCAACTTGTGTGTCCTAGGGTGCCCCCCTGCCCCCGTATATAAAGGAGCCAGGGGGAGGGGGAGGCCAGCCAAGGAGGGCGCGCCAAGGGGGAGTCCTACTCCCACCGGGAGTAGGACTCCCTTCTTTCCTAGTTGGAGAAGGAGAAGGGGGAAAGAGGATGAAGAGGGAAAGGAAAGGGGGGGCGCCGCCCCCCTCTCCTTGTCCTATTCGGACTAGGGAGGGGAGGGGCGCGCGGCCACCTCTTGCCTCCTTTCCTCTTCTCCCTTAGGGCCCATGTAGGCCCAATAACCCCCGGGGGGGTTTCGGTAACCCCCGGTACTCCGGTAAAATTCCGATTTCACCTGGAACGATTCCGATATCCAAATATAGGCTTCCAATATATAGATCTTTATTTCTCGACCATTTCAAGACTCCTCGTCATGTCCATGATCACATCCGGGACTCCGAACAACCTTTGGTACATCAAAATACATAAACTCATAATGAAATTGTCATCGTAACGTTAAGCGTGCGGACCCTACGGTTCGAGAACAATGTAGACATGACCGAGACACGTCTCTGGTCAATAACCAATAGCGGAACCTGGATGCTCATATTAGTTCCTACATATTCTACGAAGATCTTTATCGGTCAGACCGCATGACAACATACGTTGTTCCCTTTGTCATCGGTATGTTACTTGCCCGAGATTCGATCGTCGGTATCTCAATACCTAGTTCAATCTCGTTACCGGCAAGTCTCTTTACTCGTTCCGTAATACATCATGTCACAACTAACTCATTAGTTGCAATGCTTGCAAGGCTTATGTGATGTGCATTACCGAGAGGGCCCAGAGATACCTCTCCGACAATCGGAGTGACAAATCCTAATCTCGAAATACGCCAACCCAACATGTACCTTTGGAGACACCTGTAGAGCTCCTTTATAATCACCCAGTTACGTTGTGACGTTTGGTAACACACAAAGTGTTCCTCCGGTAAATGGGAGTTGCATAATCTCATAGTCATAGGAACATGTATAAGTCATGAAGAAAGCAATAGCAACATACTAAACGATCGGGTGCTAAGCTAATGGAATGGGTCATGTCAATCAGATCATTCACCTAATGATGTGATCCCGTTAATCAAATAACAACTCTTTGTTCATGGTTAGGAAACATAACCATCTTTGATTAACGAGCTAGTCAAGTAGAGGCATACTAGTGACACTATGTTTGTCTATGTATTCACACATGTATTATGTTTCCGGTTAATACAATTCTAGCATGAATAATAAACATTTATCATGATATAAGGAAATAAATAATAACTTTATTATTGCCTCTAGGGCATATTTCCTTCACCTTGCTTCTCCTTCTTCTTCATGGCGCCATCGAGGAGGTTCTCAGCCGCAAAGAAAGGGAAGGCTCGCCAGGTTGAGCCTGCCTCTCCCCCGCCCAAGCGTGGCCGGGGGCGTCCTCGCAAACATCCCGCGGCCACTATGACAGCCCTTCGCGGCCGTGGGGGCGATTTCCAGCTCGGTGACGGGCGGGCAGCGGCGACCGGGGGGCACACCTCGGTCGCGCGCCCCCTAGGCCACGTTCTCGCGCGGCAGAGGTGCTACCAGAGTTTGTTGTGTGGTCGGCGGAGCCGACTAGCACCCGGCTTCATCTTCCTCGCTTCCTCCTCGGCGAGCTCCCGGCCCGTGCCCCGGGCGGCCTCTGGCTTCTAGCAGATGGCTGCTGCAGCCGGGCCTCATGGGCTTCACTGGAGGTCTCCGCAGCTGGGAGCCTGGCCCTGGCCCGCGGTTGGCAGACGTTTGCCCGCGCGCGGGGCCTGCGCCATCGGTGCACCCTGCACTTCAAGTTTGACGGCGATGCCACCCTCTTCGTGAGGGTGTTCGGGGAAGATGGTCGCCGCGCAGGGTGCTGCCCTGAGGACGACGACCGTGGCCGGGAACCCAGCCCCGGCGACGATGGAGAGGGCAGCGCTCGCGTGATCGGCGGTGCTCAGGGTTCCCCAAGCTTCACCCGTTCTTCCTCAGGCGGCGACTCTTCTAGCGGTGGCCGCAGCCAGCCTCCACGCCGCCATACCTGCCTGGGAGGTGGTGGTGTGTCTGGCCGCCGTCGCACTTCGGTGAAGCGTGAGAGGGAGTCTGCCTGAGTCCTGGAGGCGGCTCGAGTCTTCCCAGCAGGCCGGTGTGAGGCGAGCTGCGCCCGATTTGTTCTTTCTTTTCCTTTGTCCTGCATGAAAAGATAGTAGCGTGGGGCCCCGCGGGGGCCTGTTTGGGTTATCGCTGTTAATCATTGCTTTGCTCTTGCTATCGTGCCTATGTGTAGGTAGTTTCCAACCCCAGCCGTGAGGGGGGCGACCGACCCAGGCCCTGTGTTCATGTCGCGGTGCCCGTGGGGCACGGACTGGAGGGGTGCTCCTGCAATGGACCCAGGTCGCGAAACCTTTGAAGGACTAGGACAGTAATACTCGCGAGGGCGCTCAGCTGCCCCTTCCCCTCGCGAGGCCTTGCATAAGAGAAATCGAGGCAGGAGAGTGAAAAATTCGAAGAACCATAAGTCAAAGGCGGCAATAGCTCCAATAAAACTTCGAATGAGAATGAACAAGCCAACTGCGGAAAGCAAATGAAAAAGCTGCGCCCGGCACCTAATCTAGTCTTCGACGTCTTCTCACCAGCACGGAGCTAAGTGCTGCCACTAGGCGTGGGAGGGAGCCCCAGGGCCTGAGACCGGCGCTCCTGAGACTCCGGGGCGTGTACAGCCCCACTCATTATTACGTGAGAGTGTCACGGGCGGCGCGCTTCACAGGCGTTGGCCTTCTTCACAGGCTCCGGGCCTTTCTTAAGGGGAACGACCTTCACGGGCATTTGCCCTCTTCACAGGCTCTGGGCCTTTTCCAAAACGCGACAGCTTCACAGGCAGTCGCCTTCCTCACAGGCTCTGGGCCTTTTCCAAAAAGGATAATCTTCACAGGCGTTCGCCTTCTTCACAGGCTCCGGGCCTTTTCCAAAAAGGATAATCTTCACAGGCGTTCGCCTTCTTCACAGGCTCTGGGCCTTTTCCAAAAAGGATAATCTTCACAGGCGTTCGCCTTCTTCACAGGCTCCGGGCCTTTTCCAAAAAGGATAATCTTCACAGGCGTTCGCCTTCTTCACAGGCTCTGGGCCTTTTTAGGGGTAGAACCTCCGGAGGTGCTGGATGTTCCACGCGTTCTGGATCGGCACCCCCTCCTGAGTCTCCAAGCGCGCGGAGCCAGGCCTGGAAATATGAACAACCTTGAACGGGCCCTCCCACATGGGAGAGAGCTTGTGCAGTCCCTCCCTGGAGAGGACCCGCCAGAGCACGAGGTCTCCTACCTCGAGAGTTCTGGGGCGGATGTGGCGGCAGTGATATCGTCGCAGTGCTTGTTGGTACCTCGCTGCCCGCAGCGCGGCTTCTCGGCGGCGTTCCTCCCCCAGCACGAGGTCCATCCCCCGCATGGCGTCCTGCTGCGCCTCGTCGAACGCCAGGACCCGTGCGGAGCGACGTCTGACCTCGTGAGGGAGGACCGCCTCGGCTCCGTAGACCCGGAAGAACGGGGTCTCTCCCGTCGGCTTGGTCGCGGTTGTGCGGATGGACCACAACACGGACGGAAGCTCGTCGTACCAACCTCTTCCGCAGGCCTCCAGCTTCTTCTTGAACATCCTGGTCTTGAGGCCCCTTAGGACCTCTGCGTTGGCTCGCTTCGCTTGGCCGTTGCTTCGGGGGTGTGCCACCGAAGCGTAGGATATCTGTGTCCCAAGGTTAGCATAGTATGTTTTAAAGAGGTTACTGGTGAACTGCGAACCATTGTCTGTGATGATGCGGTTTGGCACCCCGAACCGGCTCACGATGCCCCTGATGAACTTGACCGCGGAACCCGCGGGGATGGTGCGGAGGGCCTCTACTTCATCCCACTTGGTGAACTTGTCCACGGCGATGTAGAGGTAGCGGTAGCCCCCTGGCGCCCGAGGAAACGGGCCCAGGATATCCAGCCCCCAGACTGTGAATGGCCACGAAAGGGGTATAGTCTGCAGGCCTCCCGCCGGCTGATGGATCTGCTTGGCGTGGAACTGGCAGGCCTCACAAGCCTTCACCAGTTCGACGGCGTCATTGAGTGCGGTGGGCCAATAAAACCCACTGCGAAACGCATTGCCGACGAGGGTCCGTGATGATGAATGATGTCCACAGTCTCCGCCGTGTATGTCTTCCAGCAGTTCCTTTCCTTGCTCCCTGGAGATGCAGCGCAGGGATACGTCGTTTGGTCGCTTCCGGTAGAGCTCTCCATCCTTGATGCAGTATGCCATGGCCTGCCGTGCCACACGCTCCTCTTCCTCCTCCTTCTCCGGCAGGATCCCATGTGTTAAGTAACTCCGGAGCTCCGTGATCCAGCACCCCTCCTAAGGTTCCATCGTCAGGAGCAGGCGCGCTCCTGAGGCCGGGCCACAGACCGGGGCTCCTAAGGCAGGTGGCTGGGGCAGCTCTTCTCGAGGCTGAGCCGTGTTTGATAATGACGGCAGGGCTGAGGGCTTGAAGAGCCGCTCCTCGAAGACGCCAGGCTCCTGAGGTAGCCGCCTGGACGCCCGTCTGGCGATGTTGTCGGCCTCCTGATTGGTGCCACGGGGTACATGCTTCAACTCCAGCCCCCAGAACTGCTTCTCCATCTTGCGGACCTCTGCAAGGTAGGCCTCCATGTGCTCATCCTTCGGCTCGTACACCTTATTGGAGAAATTGACAAGAAGCTGCGAATCGCCCTTGATGGTGAGGCGTTTCACCCCCAGGGCAACTGCGGCCTTCAAGCCCGCTATTAGACCTTCATACTCCGCTATGTTGTTGGAGACCTTTTCGCCTTGCTGGAAACAGAGTTGTACTGCGTAGTAGAGCTTGTCCTGAGTGGCCGATATAAGCACCGCCCCAGCCCCAGCACCATGCCTGGAGAACGCCCCATCGAAGTACATGACCCAGCCTTCCGGCGCCTCGCTCCCTGGGAAGAGGGACCGATCCTCGTCGGCCTTGAGGCCTGGTGCCTCCATCCATTCTGCCACAAAATCTGCTAATGCTGCTCCCTTGATGACCCTGGTCATGCTGAATTCGAGCTGGAACGCTTGCAGTTCTATGTTCCACTCGGCGACCCTTCTGGCCAAGTTAGGGCTCCTGAGCACCCTCTCCAAGGGGTATAACAAGACGACCTTGATGGGGTGACCCTGAAAGTAGTGCCGCAACTTGCGTGAGGCCACCAGTAGTGCGAGGAGGAGCTTCTGAGGCATGGGGTACCGTGCTCTCGCGTCCCGCAATACCGTGCTGACGAAGTACACGGGGTGCTCAACGAGGCTGGGTGTGTCAATGCTTGTGGCGCCCTCCGGAGATGATTGCGCCTCCGGAGGCGATGAGGCCTCCGGAGGCTGACTATCTAGGTGAGGAGCCCCTTCCACCTCCGGTGCGCTCCTCTGCGGCGGCTGATTCTCCTCAACTGCCGTGGCGGTTTCTGTGGGCCTTCTTTGTTCTTGTTTTGCCTTGTCCCGGGCAGCAGCTGCGGTTTTGATTCGACGCTCCTCCCTAACCGCCACTAGGGCTGTACTGGCGGAGTAAGGAGTGGCGGTGAGGTAGAGCACCAGGGGCTCCTGAGGGCGCGGGGCCACCATGACCGGAGGGCTGGTCAGGTATCTCTTGAGATCTTGGAATGCCTTGTCGACCTCTTCAGTCCATTCAAAGGGCCCCTTTTTCTTCATTAGCTGGAAGAAAGGCAGCGCTCGCTCCCCCAGCCTAGAGATGAAGCGCCCTAGTGCGGTCACGCGTCCAGTGAGCTTCTGCATTTCTCTGAGGGTCTTTGGCGGGCTCATGTCGCCTTGACTTTCTCAGGGTTGGCCTCAATGCCTCGGTGGGACACGAGGAAACCCAAGAGCTTGCCTGAGGGGACCCCGAACACACACTTCTCTGGGTTGAGCCGCAGGTTCACCGCGTCGAGGCTCGCGAAGGTTTCCTCCAAGTCTTGTATCAGGGCCTTGGCCTCTCGAGAATTCACCACAATGTCATCGATGTAAGCCTCGACATTCTTCCCGAGCTGCCGACCCAACGTGATGTGCATCAGCCCCTGAAAGGTCGCCCCTGCGTTTCGCAGCCCGAATGGCATGCATGTGTAGCAGTACACCCCACATGGGGTTAGGAAGGCTGTCTTCTCGACGTCTTCTACGGCCATCTTGATCTGGTGATACCCAGAGAAGGCATCCAGGAAGCATAGCAGGTCGCATTCCGCTGTGGAATCGACGATCTGATCGATGCGGGGGAGCGGGAATGGGTCTTGCGGACATGCCTTGTTGAGGTTGGTGAAGTCGACACACATGCGCTCCTTACCTCCCTTCTTTGGCACAACGACAGGGTTGGCCAACCAATCCGGGTATCGGACCTCCCGAATGACCCCAGCGGCTTCTAGTTTTCGGGTCTCTTGGACGATGAAAGCCTGCTTCTCTGTGGACTGCCGCCTCGCCTTCTGCTTCACAGGGCGCACGTTGGGGCACATGTTGAGGTGATGCTCGATTACACTCCTAGGGATCCCCGCCAACTGGTCTGGCTCCCAGCGAATACCTTCTTGTTTGCGCGCAGGAACCTGACCAAGGCTTCCTCCTGCTCGGGCTCGAGGTTGGCGCCTATGGTAAAAGTGGCACTGGTGGACCCGTCCTCATCGACGGGTATCTGCTTGGTTTCTGCCTTGTCTTGGGTGAACAACTGCTTCTTCTTGGCGGGTGCAGCCCCCTTGGGCTCGGCGGCCTTCGAGTCGGCGGGCTGTGCTGACGCCGCCGTCTTGAAGGCGAGCTTGAGCACTCGCAGCGCGTCTCCAGTGTCCCCGTGCACAGTAAGGACACCGCTGCTTCCGGGCATCTTCATGAGGTTGTACGCCGGGTGTGTCGCGGCCATGAACTGGGCCAGCGCTGGGTAGCCGAGGATGGCGTTGTAGGGGAGGCCGATGGGGGCGATGTCGAAGTCGACCATCTCCGTGCGGAAGTTGTCGTAGGTGCCAAAGGTTACTGGGAGCCGGATCTGTCCCAAGGAGCTGGATGATCCGCCCCCAACGCCCGAGAAGGGCCGGCTGGGTTGCAGTCGTTCCAGGGGTATGCGGAGGAGGTTGAAGGCCTCGACCGAGAGCACGTTGAGGCCCGCACCGCCATCGATGAGAGTTCTTGTGACGGCTGTTGGAAATATGCCCTAGAGGCAATAATAAATTGATTATTATTATATTTCCTTGTTCATGATAATCGTTTATTATCCATGCTAGAATTGTATTGATAGGAAACTCAGATACATGTGTGGATACATAGACAACACCATGTCCCTAGTAAGCCTCTAGTTGACTAGCTTGTTGATCAATAGATGGTTACGGTTTCCTGACCATGGACATTGGATGTCGTTGATAACGGGATCACATCATTAGAAGAATGATGTGATGGACAAGACCCAATCCTAAGCCTAGCACAAGATCATGTAGTTCGTATGCTAAAGCTTTTCTAATGTCAAGTATCATTTCCTTAGACCATGAGATTGTGCAACTCTCGGATACCGTAGGAATACTTTGGGTGTGCCAAACGTCACAACGTAAATGGGTGGCTATAAAGGTACACTACAGGTATCTCCGAAAGTGTCTGTTGGGTTGGCACGAATCGAGACTGGGATTTGTCACTCCGTGTGACGGAGAGGTATCTCTGGGCCCACTCGGTAGGACATCATCATAATGTGCACAATGTGATCAAGGAGTTGATCACGGGATGATGTGTTACGGAACGAGTAAAGAGACTTGCCGGTAACGAGATTGAACAAGGTATTGGGATACCGACGATCGAATCTCGGGCAAGTATCGTACCGATAGACAAAGGGAATTGTATACGGGATTGATTAAGTCCTTGACATCGTGGTTCATCCGATGAGATTCGATCTCTCTCTCTTTCTCTCGTTGGTGCAGCCCTAGGGCTGCCCATAACACACGTGATTCGATCTCTCTCTCGTTGGTGCAGCCCTGCGTCTCTTCTTCCTCCTCTCTTGCGGTGCTTGGCGAAGCCCTGCTGGATTGCCACGCTCCTCCATCATCACCACGCCGTTGTGCTGCTGCTGGATGGAGTCTTCCTCAACCTCTCCCTCTCTCCTTGCTGGATCAAGGCATGGGAGATGTCACCGGGCTGTACGTGTGTTGAACGCGGAGGTGCCGTCCGTTCGGCACTTGGTCATCGGTGATTTGAATCACGACGAGTACGACTCCATCAACCCCGTTCACTTGAACGCTTCCGCTTAGCGATCTACAAGGGTATGTAGATGCACTCTCTTTCCCTTCGTTCCTGGTTTCTCCTTAGATAGATCTTGGTGACACGTAGGAAAATTTTGAATTTCTGCTACGTTCCCCAACAGTGGCATCATGAGCTAGGTCTATTGCGTAGATTCTATGCACGAGTAGAACACAAAGTAGTTGTGGGCGTTGATTTTGTTCAATATGCTTACCGTTACTAGTCATCTTGATTCGGCGGCATTGTGGGATGAAGCGGCCCGGACCAACCTTACACGTACACTTACGTGAGACAGGTTCCACCGACTGACATGCACTAGTTGCATAAGGTGGCTAGCGGGTGCCAGTCTCTCCCACTTTAGTCGGATCGGATTTGATGAAAAGGGTCCTTATGAAGGGTAAATAGCAATTGACATATCACGTTGTGGTTTTGCGTAGGTAAGAAACGTTCTTGCTAGAAACCCATAGCAGCCACGTAAAACATGCAAGCAACAATTAGAGGACGTCTAACTTGTTTTTGCAGGGTATGCCATGTGATGTGATATGGCCAAAAGGATGTGATGAATGATATATGTGATGTATGAGATGATCATGTTCTTGTAATAGGAATCACGACTTGCATGTCGATGAGTATGACAACTGGCAGGAGCCATAGGAGTTGTCTTAATTTATTTATGACCTGCGTGTCAACATAAATGTCATGTAATTACTTTACTTTATTGCTAAAGTGTTAGCCATAGTAGTAGAAGTAATAGTTGACGTGACAAATTCATGAAGACACGATGATGGAGATCATGATGATGGAGATCATGGTGTCATGCCGGTGACGACGATGATCAAGGAGCCCCGAAGATGGAGATCAAAAGGAGCAAAGTGATGATGGCCATATCATGTCACTATTTGATTGCATGTGATGTTTATCATGTTTATACATCTTATTTGCTTAGAACGACGGTAGTAAATAAGATGATCCCTCATTAAAATTTCAAGAAAGTGTTCCCCCTAACTGTGCACCGTTGTGCAAGTTCGTCGTTTCGAAGCACCACGTGATGATCGGGTGTGATAGATTCTTACGTTCGAATACAACGGGTGTTGACGAGCCTATCATGTACATACATGGCCTCGGAACACACGCGAAACACTTAGGTTGACTTGACGAGCCTAGCATGTACAGACATGGCCTCGGAACACAAGAGACCGAAAGGTCGAGCATGAGTCGTATGGTAGATACGATCAACATGAAGATGTTCACCGATGATGACTAGTCCGTCTCACGTGATGATTGGACACGGCCTAGTTGACTCGGATCATGTAATCACTTAGATGACTACAGGGATGTCTATCTGAGTGGGAGTTCATAAGATGAACTTAATTATCCTGAACATAGTCAAAAGATCTTTGCAAATTATGTCATAAGCTCGCGCTTTAGTTCTACTGTTTTAGATATGTTCCTAGAGAAAATATAATTGAAAGTTGATAGTAGCAATTATGCGGACAGTAGAAGCTTGTGTCCTTAATGCACCGCTCGGTGTGCTGGACCTCGAACGTGGTCTGTGGATGTTGCGAACATCTGACATACATGTTTTGATGACTACATGATAGTTCGGTAATGATAAATGGTTTAGAATTGAGGCACCGAAGACATTTTTGAAATGTCGCGGAACATATGAGATGTTTCGAGGGCTGAAATTGGGATTTCAGGCTTGTGCCCACGTCAAGAGGTATAAGACCTCCGACGATTTTCTTGGCCTACAAACTAAGGGAGAAAAGCTCAATCGTTGAGCTTGTGCTCAGATTGTCTGAGTACAACAATCACTTGAATTGAGTGGGAGTTGATCTTCCAGATAAGATAGTGATGTTTCTCCAAAGTCATTGCCACCAAGCTGCTAGAGCTTCGTAATGAACTATAACATATCAGGGATAGATATGATGATCCTTGAAATATTCGCGATGTTTGACACCGCGAAAGTAGAAATCAAGAAGGAGCATCAATTGTTGATGGTTAGTGAAACCACTAGTTTCAAGAAGGGCAAGGGCAAGAAGGGATACTTCATGAAACGACAAATCAGTTGCTGCTCTAGTGGAGAAACCCAAGGTTGAACCCAAACCCGAGACTGAGTGCTTCTGTAATAAGGGGAACAACCACTAGAGCAGAATTACCCTAGATACTTGGTAGATGAGAAGGCTGTCAATAGAAGTATATTGGATATACATTATGTGAATGTGTACTTTACTAGTACTCCTAGTAGCATCAGGGTATTAGATACTGGTTTGGTTGCTAAGTGTTAGTAACTCGAAATAAAAGCTACGAAATAAACGGAGACTAGCTAAAGGTGAGCTGACGAGATGTGTTGGAAATGTTTCCAAGGTTGATGTGATCAAGCATCGCACGCTCCCTCTACCATCGAGATTGGTGTTAAACCTAAATAATTGTTATTTGGTGTTTGCGTTGAGCATAGACATGATTGGATTATGTCTATCGCAATACGGTTATTCATTTAAGGAGAATAATGGTTACTCTATTTTGAATAATACCTTCAATGGTCTTGCACCTAAAATGAATGGTTTATTGAATCTCGATCATAGTGATACACATGTTCATGCCAAAAGATATAAGATAGTAATGATAGTACCACCTACTTGTGGCACTGCCATGTAAGTCATATTGGTATAAAACGCATGAAGAAGCTCCATGTTGATGGATCTTTGGACTCACTCATTTTTGAAAAGATTGAGACATGTGAACCATGTCTATTGGTATATACGCATGAAGAAACTCCATGCAGATGGACCGTTTGGACTCACTTGATTTTGAATCGCTTGAGACATGCAGATCATACCACATGGGCAAGATGACTGAAAGCTTCGGTTTCAGTAAAATGGAACAAGAAAGCAACTTGTTGGAAGTAACACATTTTGATGTGTGCAGTCCAATGAGTGCTGAGGCACGCAGTGGATATCGTTATGCTCTTACTTCACAGATGATTTGAGTAGATACTGAGCATATTTACTTGATGAAACACAAGTCTGAATTATTGAATGGTTCAAGTAATTTCAGAGTGAAGTTGAATATTGTCGTGACAAGAGGATAAAATATCTATGATATGATCATAGAGATGAATATCTGAGTTGCGAGTTTGGTACACAATTGAGACATTGTGGAAATTGTTTCACGACTAGTACCGCCTGGAACACCATGGTGTGATGGTGTGTCCGAACATCATAACTGCACCCTATTGGATATGATGCATACCATGATGTCTCTTATCGAATTACCACTATCGTTCATGGGTTAGGCATTAGAGACAACCGCACTCACTTTAAATAGGACACCACGCAAATCCGTCGAGACAACACCGTATGAACTATGGTTTAGAGAAACCTACGCTGTTGTTTCTTAAAAGTTTGGGGTCACGACGCTTATGTGAAAAAATTTCAGGCTGATAAGCTCGAACCCAAAGCGGATAAATGCATCTTCATAGGACACCCAAAACAGTTGGGTATACCTCCTGTCTCAGATCCGAAAGCAATAGGGATTGTTTCTAGAATCGGGTCCTTTCTCGAGGAAAAGTTTCTCTCGAAAGAATTGAGTGGGAGGATGGTGGAGACTTGATGAGGTTATTGAACCGTCACTTCAACTAGTGTACAGCAGGGCACAAAGAGTTGTTCCTGTGGCACCTACACCAATTGAAGTGGAAGCTTATGATAGTGATCATGAGACTTGGGATCAAGTCACTCCCAAACCTCGTAGGATGACAAGGATGCGTACTACTTCAGAGTGGTACGTAATCCTGTCTTGGAAGTCATGTTGCTAGACAACAATGAACCTACGAGCTATGGAGAAGCGATGGTGGGCCCGGATTCCGATGAATGGCTCGAGGCCATAAAATCCGAGAGAGGATCCATGTATGAAAACAAAGTGTAGACTTTGGCAGAACGACTCGATGGTCGTGAGGCTGTTGAGTACAGATGGATTTTAAAAGGAAGACGGACAATGATGGTAAATGTCACCATTAAGAAAGCTCGACTTGTCATTAAGATGTTTCCTGACAAGTTCAAGGAGTTGACTACGATGAGACTTTCTCACCTGTAGCGATGCTAAAAGTCTGTTGGAATTATGTTAGCGATTACTGCATTATTTATGAAATCGTGCAGATAAGATGTCAAAACATTGTTTCCTCAATGATTTTTCTTGAGGAAAGGTTGTATGTGATGCAACCGGAAGGTTTTGTCAATCCTGAAAGATGCTAATAAGTATGCAAAGCTCCAGCAATCCTTCTGAGGACTGGAGTAAGCATCTCGGAGTTGGAATGTACACTTTGATGAGTTGATTAAAGATTTTAGGTTTATACAAAGTTTATGAGAAACTTGTATTTCCAAAGAAGTGAGTGGGAGCACTATAGAATTTCTGATGAGTATATGTTGTGAACATATGGTTGATCAGAAATGATGTAGAATTTCTGGAAAGCATATAGGGTTATTTGAAAAGTGTTTTTCAATGGAAAACCTGGATTAAGCTACTTGAACATTGAACATCAAGATCTATAAGGATAGATCAAAATCGCTTAATAGTACTTTCAAACGAACACATACCATGACAAGATTTTGAAGGAGTTCAAAATAGATCAGCAAAGAAGGAGTTCTTGGCTGTATTACATGTGTGAGTATTGAGTAAGACTCAAGACCTGACCATGGCAGAAGAGAGAGAAAGGACGAAGGTCGTCCCCTATGCTTAGACATAGGCTCTAAAGTATGCTATGCTGTGTACCGCATCTGAAGTGTGCCTTGCCATGAGTCAGTCAAGGGTTACAAGAGTGATCCAGGAATGGATCACAGGACAGCGGTCAAGGTTATCCTTGGTAACTGGTGGACTGAGGAATTTTCTCGATTATGGAGGTGGTAAAAGAGTTCGTCTTAAAGGGTTACGCCGATGCAAACTTTGACACTAATCCAGATTATTCTGAGTAGTAAACTGGATTCGTATAGTAGAACAGTTATTTGGAATAGTTCCAAATAGAGCGTGGTAACTGCATCTAGGAGATGACATAGAGATTTGTAAAGCACACACGGATCTGAAAGGTTCAGACCCGTTGACTATAACCTCTCTCGCAAGCATAACATGTACAAACCCAGAACTCCTGGGTGTTAGTCACATAGGGATGTGACCTTGAGTGTTAATCACATATCGATGTGAACTAGATTATTGACTCTAGTGCAAGTGGGAGACTGTTGGAAATATGCCCTAGAGGCAATAATAAATTGATTATTATTATATTTCCTTGTTCATGATAATCGTTTATTATCCATGCTAGAATTGTATTGATAGGAAACTCAGATACATGTGTGGATACATAGACAACACCATGTCCCTAGTAAGCCTCTAGTTGACTAGCTCGTTGATCAATAGATGGTTACGGTTTCCTGACCATGGACATTGGATGTCGTTGATAACGGGATCACATCACATTAATGATGTGATGGACAAGACCCAATCCTAAGCCTAGCACAAGATCATGTAGTTCGTATGCTAAAGCTTTTCTAATGTCAAGTATCATTTCCTTAGACCATGAGATTGTGCAACTCCCGGATACCGTAGGAATACTTTGGGTGTGCCAAACGTCACAACGTAAATGGGTGGCTATAAAGGTACACTACAGGTATCTCCGAAAGTGTCTGTTGGGTTGGCACGAATCGAGACTGGGATTTGTCACTCCGTGTGACGGAGAGGTATCTCTGGGCCCACTCGGTAGGACATCATCATAATGTGCACAATGTGATCAAGGAGTTGATCACGGGATGATGTGTTACGGAACGAGTAAAGAGACTTGCCGGTAACGAGATTGAACAAGGTATTGGGATACCGACGATCGAATCTCGGGCAAGTATCGTACCGATAGACAAAGGGAATTGTATACGGGATTGATTAAGTCCTTGACATCGTGGTTCATCCGATGAGATCATCGTGGAACATGTGGGATCCAACATGGGTATCCAGATCCCGCTGTTGGTTATTGACCGGAGAACGTCTCGGTCATGTCTGTGAAGGAAATATGCCCTAGAGGCAATAATAAAGTTATTATTTATTTCCTTATATCATGATAAATGTTTATTATTCATGCTAGAATTGTATTAACTGGAAACATAATACATGTGTGAATACATAGACAAACAGAGTGTCACTAGTATGCCTCTACTTGACTAGCTCATTAATCAAAGATGGTTATGTTTCCTAACCATGAACAAAGAGTTGTTATTTGATTAACGAGATCACATCATTAGTTGAATGATCTGATTGACATGACCCATTCCATTAGCATAACACCCGATCGTTTAGTATGTTGCTATTGCTTTTATCCATGACTTATACATGTTCCTTTAACTATGAGATTATGCAACTCCCGTTTACCGTAGGAACACTTTGTGTGCTACCAAACGTCACAACGTAACTGGGTGATTATAAAGGTGCTCTACAGGTGTCTCCGAAAGTACATATTGGGTTGGCGTATTTCGAGATTAGGATTTGTCACTCCGATTGTCGGAGAGGTATCTCAGGGCCTTCTCGGTAATGCACATCACATAAAGCCTTGCAAGCACTGCAACCAATGAGTTAGTTGCGAGATGATGTATTACAAAACGAGTAAAGAGACTTGCCGGTAACGAGATTGAACTAGGTATTGGATACCGACGATCGAATCTCAGGCAAGTAACATACCGATGACAAAGGGAACAACGTATGTTGTTATGCGGTCTGACCGATAAAGATCTTCGTAGAATATGTAGGAGCCAATATGGGCATCCAGGTCCCGCTGTTGGTTATTGACCGGAGACGTGTCTCGGTCATGTCTACATTGTTCTCGAACCGTAGGGTCCGCACGCTTAACGTTACGATGACAGTTATTATGAGTTTATGCATTTTGATGTACCGAAGGAGTTCGGAGTCCCGGATGTGATCACGGACGTGACGAGGAGTCTCGAAATGGTCGAGACATAAAGAATTATATATTGGAAGCCTATGTTTGGATATCGGATGCATTCCAGGTGAAATCAGGATTTTACTGGAATACCGGGAGGGTTACCGGAACCCCCCGGGAGCATAATGGGCCAACATGGGCCTTGGAGGAGAGGTGAGAGGGCTGCCCTAGGGGCTGCGCGCCTCCCCCCCTTTCCCTAGTCCTATTAGGACTAGGAGAGGTGGGCGCCCCCCCTCTCTCTCTCTCCCCCTTGGAGAATCCTAGTCCAACTAGGATTGGGGGGGGGGGAATCCTACTCCCAGAGGGAGTAGGACTCTCCTGGCGCACCAGAGTTGGCCGGCCAGCCCCTCCCCCTTGGCTCCTTTATATACGGGGGCAGGGGGCACCCCAAAGACACAAGTTGATCTACGGATCGTTCCTTAGCCGTGTGCGGTGCCCCCTTCCACCAAATTCCACCTCGGTCATATCGTTGCAGTGCTTAGGCGAAGCCCTGCGCCGGTAACACATCAAGATCGTCACCACGCCGTCGTGCTGACGGAACTCTTCCCCGACGCTTTGCTGGATCGGAGCCCGGGGATCGTCATCGAGCTGAACGTGTGCCAAGAACTCGGAGGTGCCGGAGTAACGGTGCTGTGATCGGTTGGATCGCGAGGAGAACGTACGACTACTTCCTCTACGTTGTGTCAACGCTTCCGCTTTGGTCTACGAGGGTACGTAGACAACACTCTCCCCTCTCGTTGCTATGCATCACCATGATCTTGCGTGTGCGTAGGAAAAAATTTTGAAATTACTACGTTCCCCAAAAGTGGCATCCGAGCCTAGGTTTTTATGGTTTGATGTTATTTGCACGAGTAGAACACAAGTGAGTTGTGGACGATATAAGTCATACTGCCTACCAGCATGTCATACTTTGGTTCAGCGGTATTGTTGGACGAGACGATCCGGACCAACCTTACGCGTACGCTTACGCGAGACCGGTTCCCTCGACGTGCTTTGCACATAAATGGCTTGCGGAAGACTGTCTCTCCAACTTTAGTTGAACCGAGTGTGGCTACGCCCGGTCCTTGAGAAGGTTAAAACGGAGTCTATTTGACAAACTATCATTGTGGTTTTGATGCGTAGGTAAGATGAGTTCTTGCTTAAGCCCGTAGCAGCCACGTAAAACTTGCAACAACAAAGTAGAGGACGTCTAACTTGTTTTTGCAGGGCATGTTGTGATGTGATATGGTCAAGACATGATGCTAAATTTTATTGTATGAGATGATCATGTTTTGTAACCGAGTTATCGGCAACTGGCAGGAGCCATATGGTTGTCGCTTTATTGTATGCAATGCAATCGCGATGTAATGCTTTACTTTATTACTAAGAGGTAGTGATAGTCGTGGAAGCATAAGATTGGCGAGACGACAACGATGCTACGATGGAGATCAAGGTGTCGCGCCGGTGACGATGGTGATCATGACGGTGCTTCGAAGATGGAGATCACAAGCACAAGATGATGATGGCCATATCATATCACTTATATTGATTGCATGTGATGTTTATCCTTTTATGCATCTTATCTTGCTTTGATTGACGGTAGCATTATAAGATGATCTCTCACTAAATTATCAAGAAGTGTTCTCCCTGAATATGCACCGTTGCGAAAGTTCTTCGTGCTGAGACACCACGTGATGATCGGGTGTGATAGGCTCTACGTTCAAATACAACGGGTGCAAAACAGTTGCACACGCGGAATACTCAGGTTTAACTTGACGAGCCTAGCATATAACAGATATGGCCTCGGAGCACAGAGACCGAAAGGTCGAGCGTGAATCATATAGTAGATATGATCAACATAAGATGTTCACCATTGAAACTACTCCATCTCACATGATGATCGGACATGGTTTAGTTGATTTGGATCACGTGATCACTTAGAGGATTAGAGGGATGTCTATCTAAGTGGGAGTTCTTAAGTAATATGATTAATTGAACTTAAATTTATCATGAACTTAGTCCTGGTAGTATTAGCATATCTATGTTGTAGATCAATAGCTCGCGTTATTGCTTCCCTGTGTTTATTTTGATATGTTCCTAGAGAAAATTGTGTTGAAAAATGTTAGTAGCAATGATGCGGATTGGATCCGTGATCTGAGGTTTATCCTCATTGCTGCACAGAAGAATTACGTCCTTGATGCACCGCTAGGTGACGGACCTATTGCAGGAGCAGATGCAGACGTTATGAACGTTTTGCTAGCTCAATATGATGACTACTTAATAGTTTAGTGCACCATGCTTAACGGCTTAGAATCGGGACTTCAAAGACGTTTTGAACGTCATGGACCATATGACATGTTCCAGGAGTTGAAGTTAATATTTCAAGCAAATACCCGAGTTGAGAGATATGAAGTCTCCAACAAGTTCTATAGCTAAAATATGGAGGAGAATCGCTCAACTAGTGAGCATGTGCTCAGATTGTCTGGGTACTACAATCGCTTGAATCAAGTGGGAGTTAATCTTCCAGATAAGATAGTGATTGACAGAATTCTCTAGTCACCATCAGCAAGTTAGTAGAACTTCGTGATGAACTATAATATGCAAGGGATAACGGAAAATATTCCCAAGCTCTTCGCGATGCTAAAATCAGCGAAGGTAGAAATCAAAGAAAAACATCAAGTGTTGATGATTGACAAGATCACTAGTTTCAAGAAAAGGGCAAAAGGAAAGAAGGGGAACTTCAAGAAGAACGGCAAGCAAGTTGCTACTCAAGTGAAAAAACCCAAGTCTGGTCCTAAGCCCGAGACTAAGTGCTTCTACTGCAAAGGGACTGGTCACTGGAAGCGGAACTACCCCAAGTGATTGGCGGATAAGAAGGATGGCAAAGTGAACATAAGTATATTTGATATACATGTTATTGATGTGTACTTTACTAGTGTTCATAGCAACCCATCAGTATTTGGTACTAGTTCAAGTTGCTAAGATTAGTAACTCGAAACGGGAGTTGCAGAATGAACAAAGACTAGTTAAAGGGCAAGGTGACGATGTGTGTTGGAAGTGGTTCCAAGATTGATATGATCATCATCACACACTCCCTATACTTTCGGGATTAGTGTTGAAACTAAATAAGTGTTATTTGGTGTTTGCGTTGAGCATGAATATGATTTGATCATGTTAATTGCAATACAGTTATTCATTTAAGTTAGAGAACAATTGTTGTTCTGTTTACATGAATAAAACCTTCTATGGTCATACACACCAATGAAAATAGTTCATTGGATCTCGATAGTAGTGATACACATATTCATAATATTGAAACCAAAAGGATGCGAAGTTAATAATGATAGTGCAACCTATTTGTGGCACTGCCGTTTAGGTCATATTGGTGTAAAGCGCATGAAGAAACTCCATGCTGATGGGATTTTGGAATCACTTGATTATGAATCACTTGATGCTTGCGAACCATGCCTCTTGGGCAAGATGACTAAAACGCCGTTCTCCGGAACAATGGAGCAAGCAACAGATTTGTTGGAAATCATACATACTGATGTATGTGGTCCGATGAATATTAAGGCTCGCGACAAGTATCATTATTTTCAGAACTTCACAGATGATTTAAGCAGATATGGGTATATCGACTTAATGAAACATAAGTCTGAAACGTTTGAAAAGTTCAAAGAATTTCAGAGTGAAGTGGATAATCATCGTAACAAGAAAATAAAAAGTTTCTACGATATGATCGCAGAGGTAAAATATTTGAGTTACGAGTTTTGGCCTTCAATTAAAACAATGTGGAATAGTTTCACAAATTCATGCCACCTGGAACACCACAACATAATGGTGTGTCCAAACGTCATAACCGTACTTCATTGGATATAGTACAATCTATGATGTTTCTTACCGATTTACCAATATCGTTTTGGGATCATGCATTAGAGACAGCTGCATTCATGTTAAAAGGGGCACCATCTAAGTCCGTTAAGACGACACAATATGAACTGTGGTTTAGCAAGAAACCAAAGTTGTCGTTTCTTAAAGTTTGGGGTTGTGATGCTTATATGGAAAAGTTTCATCCTGATAAGCTCAAACCCAAATCGGAGAAATATGTCTTCATAGGATACCCAAAGGAAATTGTTGGGTACACCTTCTATCACAGAACCAAAGGCAAGACATTTGTTGCTGAGAATGGATCCTTTCTAGAGAAGGAGATTCTCTCGAAAGAAGTGAGTGGGAGGAAAGTAAAAACTTGATAAGGTAATTGTACCTTCTCCCTTATTGGAAAGTAGTTCATCACAGAAATCTGTTCTTGTGACTACTACACCAATGAGTAAGGAAGCTAATGATGATGATCATGTAACTTCAAGATCAAGTTACTACCGAATCTCGTAAGTAAACTAGAGTGAGATCCGCACCAGAGTGGTACGGTAATCCTGTTCTGGAAGTCATGTTACTAGACCATGACGAACTTGCGAACTATGAGGAAGCGATGATGAGCCCAGATTCCGCGAAATGGTTAGAGGCCATGAAATCTGAGATATGATCCATGTATGAGAACAAAGTATGGACTTTGATGGATTTGCCCAATGATCGGCAAGCCAAAGAAAATAAATGGATCTTGAAGAGGAAGACGGACACTGATAGTAGTGTTACTATCTACAAAGCTATAATTGTCGCAAAAGGTTTTCGACAAGTTCAAGGTGTTGACTACGATGAGAGTTTCTCACTCGTATCTATGCTTAAGTCTGTCCGAATCATGTTAGCAATTGCCGCATTTTATGAAATCCGGCAAATGGATAAACAAAACTACATTCCTTAATGGATTTATTAAAGAAGAGTTGTATACCATGCAACTAGAAGGTTTTGTCGATCCTGAAGGTGTTAACAAAATATGCAAGCTCCAGCGATCCATCTATGGACTGGTGCAAGCATCTCGGAGTTGGAATATACGCTTTGATAAGTTGATCAAAGCATATAGTTTTATACAGACTTGCGGTGAAGCCTGTATTTACAAGAAAGTGAGTGGGAGCACTGCAGCATTTCTGATAAGTATATGTAAATGACATATTATTGATCGGAAATAATGTAGAATTATTCTGTAAAGTATAAAGGAGTATTTGAAAGGAGTTTTTCGAAGAAGGACCTCGGTGAAGCTGCTTACATATTGAGCATCAAGATCTATAGAGATAGATCAAGACGCTTGATAAGTTTTTCAATAAATACATACCTTGAAAAAAATTTGAAGTAGTTCAAAATGGAACAGTCAAAGAAAGAGTTCTTGCCTGTATTACAAGGTGTGAAATTGAGTAAGACTCAAAACCCGACCACGGCAGAAGATAGAAAGAGAATGAAAGTCATTCCCTATGCCTCAGCCATAGGCTCTATGAAGTATGCCATGCTGTGTACCAGATCTATTGCATACCCTACCACTGAGTTTGGCAAGGGAGTACAATAGTGATCTAGGAGTAGATCACTGGACATCGGTCAAAATTATCCTTAGTAAAATAAGGATATGTTTCTCGATTATGGATGTGACAAAAAAGGTTCGTCGTAAAAGGTTACGTCGATGCAAGTTTTGACACTAATCTAGATGACTCTAAGTCTCAATCTAGATACATATTGAAAGTGGGAGCAATTAGCTAAAGTAGCTCCGTGCAGAGCATTGTAGACATAGAAAATTGCAAAATACATAACGGATCTGAATGTGGCAGACCCGTTGACTAAACTTCTCTCGCAAGCAAAACATGATCACACCGTAGTACTCTTTGGGTGTTAATCACATAGCGATGTGAACTAGATTACTGAATCTAGTAAACCCTTTGGGTGTTGGTCACATATCGATGTGAACTATGGGTGTTAATCACATGGTGATGTGAACTATTGCTGATAAATCACATGGCGATGTGAACTAGATTATTGACTCTAGTGCAAGTGGGAGACTGAAGGAAATATGCCCTAGAGGCAATAATAAAGTTATTATTTATTTCCTTATATCATGATAAATGTTTATTATTCATGCTAGAATTGTATTAACTGGAAACATAATACATGTGTGAATACATAGACAAACAGAGTGTCACTAGTATGCCTCTACTTGACTAGCTCATTAATCAAAGATGGTTATGTTTCCTAACCATGAACAAAGAGTTGTTATTTGATTAACGAGATCACATCATTAGTTGAATGATCTGATTGACATGACCCATTCCATTAGCATAGCACCCGATCGTTTAGTATGTTGCTATTGCTTTTATCCATGACTTATACATGTTCCTTTAACTATGAGATTATGCAACTCCCGTTTACCGTAGGAACACTTTGTGTGCTACCAAACGTCACAACGTAACTGGGTGATTATAAAGGTGCTCTACAGGTGTCTCCGAAAGTACATATTGGGTTGGCGTATTTCGAGATTAGGATTTGTCACTCCGATTGTCGGAGAGGTATCTCAGGGCCTTCTCGGTAATGCACATCACATAAAGCCTTGCAAGCATTGCAACCAATGAGTTAGTTGCGAGATGATGTATTACAGAACGAGTAAAGAGACTTGCCGGTAACGAGATTGAACTAGGTATTGGATACCGACGATCGAATCTCAGGCAAGTAACATACCGATGACAAAGGGAACAACGTATGTTGTTATGCGGTCTGACCGATAAAGATCTTCATAGAATATGTAGGAGCCAATATGGGCATCCAGGTCCCGCTGTTGGTTATTGACCGGAGACGTGTCTCGGTTATGTCTACATTGTTCTCGAACCGTAGGGTCCGCACGCTTAACGTTACGATGACAGTTATTTGAGTTTATGCATTTTGATGTACCGAAGGAGTTCGGAGTCCCGGATGTGATCACGGACGTGACGAGGAGTCTCGAAATGGTCGAGACATAAAGAATTATATATTGGAAGCCTATGTTTGGACATCGGATGCATTCCAGGTGAAATCAGGATTTTACCGGAATACCGGGAGGGTTACCGGAACCCCCCGGGAGCATAATGGGCCAACATGGGCCTTGGAGGAGAGGTGAGAGGGCTGCCCTAGGGGCTGCGCGCCTCCCCCCTTTCCCTAGTCCTATTAGGACTAGGAGAGGTGGGCGCCCCCCCTCTCTCTCTCTCCCCCTTGGAGAATCCTAGTCCAACTAGGATTGGGGGGGGGGGAATCCTACTCCCAGAGGGAGTAGGACTCTCCTGGCGCACCAGAGTTGGCCGGCCAGCCCCTCCCCCTTGGCTCCTTTATATACGGGGGCAGGGGGCACCCCAAAGACACAAGTTGATCTACGGATCGTTCCTTAGCCGTGTGCGGTGCCCCCTTCCACCAAATTCCACCTCGGTCATATCGTTGCAGTGCTTAGGCGAAGCCCTGCGCCGGTAACACATCAAGATCGTCACCACGCCGTCGTGCTGACGGAACTCTTCCCCGACGCTTTGCTGGATCGGAGCCTGGGGATCGTCATCGAGCTGAACGTGTGCCAAGAACTCGGAGGTGCCGGAGTAACGGTGTTGTGATCGGTTGGATCGCGAGGAGAACGTACGACTACTTCCTCTACGTTGTGTCAACGCTTCCGCTTCGGTCTACGAGGGTACGTAGACAACACTCTCCCCTCTCATTGCTATGCATCACCATGATCTTGCGTGTGCGTAGGAAAAAAATTTGAAATTACTACGTTCCCCAACAGTCTGCATGTCTCCCGAACCCGTAGGGTCTACACACTTAAGGTTCGATGACGCTAGGGTTATAAAGGAAGCTTATATGTGGTTACCGAATGTTGTTCGGAGTCCCGGATGAGATCCCGGACGTCACGAGGAGTTCCGGAATGGTCCGGAGGTAAAGATTTATATATAGGAAGTATGGTTTTGGCCACCGAAAGTGTTCTGGGCATCACCGGTAGTGTACCGGGACCACCGGAGGTGTCCGGGGGTCCACCAAGTGGGGCCACCATCCCCGGAGGTCTACTTGAGCTAAGTGTGGGAGGGGACCAGCCCCAGGTGGGCTGGTACGCCCCCCCACAAGGGCCAAGGCGCAGCAAAGGAGGAGAAAGGGGAAACCCTAGGCTTAGATGGGCCTAAGGCCCACCCTAGGGGGCGCCCCCTCTCTCCCCTCTTGGCCGCCTCCCCCTTCCCCATCTAGGGCTGCCGCCCCCCCCCCTAGGGGTGTGAACCCTAGAGGGGGCGCACCCTCCTCCCTCTCCCCTATATATAGTGAGGCCTAGGGCTTCCCATAACACACGTGATTCGATCTCTCTCTCGTTGGTGCAGCCCTGCGTCTCTTCTTCCTCCTCTCTTGCGGTGCTTGGCGAAGCCCTGCTGGATTGCCACGCTCCTCCATCATCACCACGCCGTTGTGCTATTGCTGGATGGAGTCTTCCTCAACCTTTCCCTCTCTCCTTGCTGGATCAAGGCATGGGATACGTCACCGGGCTGTACGTGTGTTGAACGCGGAGGTGCCGTCCGTTCGGCACTTGGTCATCGGTGATTTGAATCACGACGAGTACGACTCCATCAACCCCGTTCACTTGAACGCTTCCGCTTAGCGATCTACAAGGGTATGTAGATGCACTCTCTTTCCCTTCGTTGCTGGTTTCTCCTTAGATAGATCTTGGTGACACGTAGGAAAATTTTGAATTTCTGCTACGTTCCCCAACAACGGCCACCTGGCAAATGGTGGGGGTGCACAGCATGGGGAGCGCGCCCGAGAAGGCCGAGTTGGAGGGGTGGTCCTCCGAGCTGAAGGTCAGGCCGGCCTTGGGCGCCGTCCGGTCCGGGAGAGCCCCCTGCCGCGCGGGAGCGGCGCTGACCCGGCGGACGACGAACGGCTTGATGTGGTGACTTGTAGGCGGCGCCCGCGAGCCGTCCAGGAGGGTCGCGACGACCGGGGGTGTTGGTGTAGCAGTGCGGCCGTCTTGCCGCACGGACGGATGCTGAGACGACACTTGCTGCTCGTTCCCCGCCAGGCTGGTGGCGGTGTTGACGGCGGGTGCCTGGGAACGGCGAGGAGGCCTGCCGACGGGAGCCGTCTGGGAGATGAGGGCGGCCCGGCACCCGGCGCGAGCCCGTCGGGCGTCAGACATGGACGCGATGGTCGGAGGAGAACGGAGCGGTGGAACGCGAATTCCGACGCACCCCTACCTGGCGCGCCAAATGTCGGATTTCGGGTTCTGGCAGACCCTTGAGGTTCGAACTCTGGGGTGCGCGCGGAGATTATGCTTCCTACCTACCTGTACCCCTCCGTCTCGCAAGGATCTAAGCTACCAGAAGAACAACACAAGTGACACAGAGTTTATACTGGTTCGGGCCACCGATGTGGTGTAATACCCTACTCCAGTGCGATGGCGTGGTGGATTGCCTCTTGGGCTGATGATGAACAATACAAGGAAGAACAGCCTCGCGAGGGTCTGTTCTTGGCTGGGGGGACGAACCGCTAGGAGGGGTTCAGTCGCCCTTCTCTCTAGATCCTAGCTGATTGGGTTTCACGATCTCTAGATGCCTCTACCTCGGGGGTGGCTAGCCCTATTTATAGGCAAAGGCCCTGTGCCTCTTCCCAAATATTGAGCGGAAGGGCGCCAACAATTGGCCATTTTGAAGGGGAACATCTGATACACTTATCCTGACTAAAGTTGGTCCTCGCCTGCCAAAGGCTCTGGTGGTGACGCCGGCCTGGGCTCCACAGTGACTTTCTCCTTGTCGCTGAGCTGGTCTTGGTCTCGTTACACCAAAATGGGTGCCTTTGCTTGATCCTCCCGCCTGTGCTTGCTCCCTTTGCACCAAAGAGGAAAGGAAGGACAACGCGCGGGCTGGCGCCCGCCTGGCGCCCTTGGTCATCATGGCTTGCGTCATGGGCACCTCGTGAGGTACCCCGCCTTGATCTCTCCACCTCCTCGCGAGCCAGGCTGATGAGGCCGCGCCTGAGGAAGCTCCGTGTCGTCCGCCCCGCAAGGCTTGGCCCCTCGTGAGGGTCTTGGGTCTGTGTTGATGAAGATGAGCCGTGCTGGGCCCCCTTTGAGCCACGCCGCAGGCCGCAAGCAGGCAAGTCTGGGGACCCCGTTCCCAGAACACCGACAGCGCTGACGCAGGGGCGATGAGAGGGACATCTCTCCCTTGTTTCTTCGTCGAGGCGATGCCTCACGAGCCCAGTAAGGAGAGCAGGCATTCATGGAGGGACAATCTCTCGACCCTCCCTCTTCTTCCACTCCTCCTCTCCCAGATTGAGCGTTGCTCTGGAGCATCACGGCTCTACGCGTCGAGGGGCGCCGTGCCATTGCTACCTGCTCTGTCTCACCGTGCAGTTCGGCCGCTGCTATCCGGTAGAGACATAGATGGGTGGAGGTTGAGCCCGAGGGCGAGGCAGATGAGTGCGCTCCTCGCAGTATCAGGTCTGGTGGAAGCTCCGCTTCTTGTGGCCGCGTGTGTCTGTGTTGCCGTCCGGCATTTCTTTGCTTCTTCAGTTACATATATGTGCGAATATTCTGTAGCCTGTTCCAGCTAAGTTCATATAGATTGTGGCAAGACAGCAAAATAGAATGTTCTAAAATTTGGGCATGTATTGCTGATTGCATGCAGATTGGAGAAGTGGGTTGCATGATGGGTTGTGTACAGGTCTAAATAGGTAGCTGTCGGATTTTGTCGGATGTAGCGAAGTTAAATCAGATTTGTCTTCCTAGAGTTGGTCGGTTGAGATCTGCGTGTCGGTTGGGGAATATTGTATGCTCAATTGTTGGAGTTAGCCCGAACTGTACATGCTTGTGTGTGTGCATGGCCCATGCGTGTTGGCGACGTTTTTGTCCGATGTGTTTTCGTCTAAATATTAGAGATACGCTAGGTTGTACATTGTTGCTTGAGTGCATGGGACATGCACGTGGACGACGTGGTTTTGTTTTGCATTTAGCTGTTAGGGTACGTCAAGTTGTACACGGCTTTTTGCATGCATGCGCCATGCAAGTGGACGACGTGATCGTGTGTGTTTTTTTTTGTGCAAAATTTAAATAAATATGCATCTACTATATTTATAGTCACACCAAGTCAACAATTTTAAACCCACTAAGATATTAGCAGTTCAAAGTTCTTTCTATCTGTGTCCTACAGATAGCAAGATAGCAATGATAGCAATAGCATGTCAGAGAGTTTATTCTATTCTTATTCATGATGTTTTTGCTGACAATTAAAGGGTGATTACTTTTGTAACAATGAGAATGGCCCTCTTCTTGGATTGATCAAGCAAAAATGCATATGCAGCTCACAAACTCTTGTTTCCTAAAAGATAAGAGTGAAAGACTACGGTGAATAATAATTTTAGTCTATCATGGTTAATTGATTTTAAATTATGAGTATTTGAAATGATTTAGAAGTTATTGAATGATTTTTTTTACTTTTACTTCAACTCACAATCGATTGGTCAGTTCTGAATCAAATGCATATCATATCGATGCCTCTTTTATTTGTTCACAATCATTGCTGCATCCACTGTCACTAAGCACCCGTAGGTCGCATGGAACAATTTGCAAAGGCTTTGCATCATTTAATTGCAGGTACCAAGCTGGCGGAAGGCTCCACAAGAATGATATAAGCTTCGAATGGATGTAATTAGTCTGGTCTTGATTAAAAAAAGGGCAATGTATAATTTCCAACTTGCAAGATGAAGCACTGACAACGTTGTATGGTTTCATTCTGGTTAATGGAACCGGGGAGGAGCCTCCCTGTTCTTCTAAAAAAAGATGAAGCACTGATGCTGATAATAAATGTATCATTTGCAAATTGTTCCTGTGCATGCCTTGCTTTTTGTGACTACAAACACATGCTCACAAAAGTCTTATTTTTTATCACACGAACACACACACACACACACACACACACACACACACACACACACACACACACACACACACACACACACACACACACACACAATTTATCGACAGGGCGCGGCGTGCCGCCGCGCGGGCATGGCTAGTTGATCTCAAATGCAACAGCAGCTAACTCCCTATGGTTACCCGTATGCATCATACCACACAATCTGAGGCCAGAGCGAGTTGTTGAGCGGAGCGGGGAAGGTCAACGACGCAAGTACTTTCTTTTCAGCTGCTCTGTTTTATAAAAAAGAGGTCGGAGGTTCTTTTTTTATGCAGAGAAAAAACTACAGTTTGGCCAATACTACAATATTAAAATCACAGTTTTTAAGGGCAACCAAACATCTCATTATAAATAAAACAGTGGTAACCTCAAAAACTGCAGTATTCTCAAAATACTTAGAAAATACTTTGCTATCAAACGGAGCCTAAAAGACGATATCTCTATTTTTTGCAGTAATAATAGCCTTGTCACTACCTACAGTAGAACATCATACTTTGTTAGCTTTTTCTTGTCACTATCTAATCTGCACTATTAGACAAGAGCAAGATGCCCAGGTTAATCTAGCTAGCCTTATACTGCAAGCACAAGTTAATTTTACTCCTCCCTAATTAACAGTACTCCTGAATGACAGATATAACTACTCCTGAATGACCAATACTACTGGAGGAGTACTCCTTAACTGAAAAGATTGAAGTTAATTAAAGGAAAAGGCTTCAGTTTATTTTTATTAACAAAAAATGTTTTAGTTAATTTGAGTTAACACAAAAGGTTTCAGTTAATTATTACTGGAGGAGTAAATTAAAAGGTTTAAGTTAATTAAAGGAAAAGGTTTGAATTTATTTTAATTAATAGAAAAATGTTTCAGTCAAAGTTACAGTTAAAGCAGATAAGAGAATGCTCCTACTGTACTGAAAAAGAAGAGAGAGAGAGAGAGAGAGAAAGAGAGGACACTACTGCACTTGCTACAGAGTCTGTAGGGGGACTACTCAAGCAGTGCAAGCAAGCAAAATTGCAAGCTACTGCTGCTGCAAGAAAATTCTGTTAAAGCAAGTTCTTCCTACTGCAATTTAAAGCAAGCACAGCTTCCACAATTCACAACAAAAAGGCAGGACAAGGAAAGTGTAATGGTGGATGACTGAGTGATGCTAACAAATCAAAAAATGGACAATTTGCATAGGTTGTAAACAATTATCCCTCTGAATGAACGAATGAATGAAGCTCGTGATTGATTGCAAGAACAATTCCATGAATGATCTTAGCTGAATTTGACTGAATTGTCTTAGCTGAATTTGACTAAATTATTCAGTCCATGGATGATCCAGTAACAATCGTAACAAAATCCTTAATAGAAATTGACTGAATTATGCACAAACATTATTCAGTCCAAGCTAAAGTTTGAGATTTCTACAGTTTTATCTTGACTTAATTATGCATCAGTAAGTTGCAGCAAGCATAGCATGGAGCATAGCAGAGCATAACATGGAGTACCTTCAATGGCGACCCAGGAAGAAGTAGAGTTGGAGAAGCATGTCCATGTCCATCCGGTAAGCGGCGCCTCCTGCCTATTTCCTTGGCCATTGTACTATTTCTGGCGGGGGCGTAGGTGGATGTGGAGGGCGAGGGCGGAGGCGGAGGTGGAAGACGACCGTCAGGCTACTCCCTTTATCCTCTCCTCGCTGCTATAGTTGGTGGCCCTTCCATGGCGTCGCCCTGGTCATGGAGACGGGGGTCAGAGAGGGAGGGAGAAGAGACGGGGGTGGGTCAGAGAGAGAGAGAGAGGAGGGTGGATTTGTACCCATGGACCCATGGCTCCCTGAGCTCGCTGGCTAGGGATTCGGCTCCTCCGCTGCTGCGGCTGCATGGTCGTGGAGGAGGACGGCGCTGTGAGGTGAGGAAGAAAGCCCCGCGCCGCTCCACATCAAGCGCCGCTGCGAAGCCGGCGTGGATGCATGCGGATCCAGCCTCCGCCGCCCAGAAGCTCGTCGTCGGCGCCTAAAAAATCAAGCTTTTGACCTATGGTACGGGGTGCGCGGTGGGAGGAAACGGGGTGCATGGTGGTGGAGAGAAAGGGAGTCGAGGAGAGGCCAGCGACGGCGGGGATCTGGAGGGGAGCGAGAAGGGGTGGGTGAGAGGGGGACGAGAGAGTGAGCTCGAGTGTGTGAGAGCGGTGGTGGGAGGGTATTTCTGGAAAGTGAAAAGTATTCGTAGCGTGAGGGGTAAAGCGGTGAGGAGAAAGTGAGAGCGGTGAGGAGAGAGTGAGACTAAAGAGTGCTGCACTTCCTTGGTTCCTAAATACGAAGTATAAATCTTTTTTAAATTTTTTAATAAAGGACTACATATGGATGTATAAAAACATACTTTAAAGTGTAGAATCACTCATTTTGCTTCGTATTTAGTCCATGTTCGAACCGAGGTATTTAGGAACGGAGGGAGTAGAATCAAGGTATTTAGACGGTCTGTGAGGGCTATCAAATATCTTAGATGTCTATCCTTTTAACCTTTTATTTTCCATGTTGCATATGAATTATGATACTATTCCCCGGAAAAAATATAGTACTATATTTAATTCATATAGTTGTATATGTATTTCACTTTGTAGCATGTGTCACTGATAGATATGGATATTGTTAATTCACGTCGAGTTATCTTTTTACATCATATTTTGTATTCCCATGGCAACGCACGTGCATTCAACTAGTACCACAAAAGTGTATTCGTTTACTGCATTAAGCGTTCTTATGCTTCTTGGACATCAAAATTTGTACTGCCTCTATCCCAAAATATAAGAACGTTTTTCACACTACGCTAATATAAAAAACGTTCTTATATTATGGAACGGAGGGAGTATGTTGTAGTGGCCGCTGCATAGCTTGAGGTGGCCCAACCACCATTTTTCGTGCAAAATTTTCCTTTCTACTGACATGTGGCAAGATTTTCCTTTTTATTGACATGTGGCCCCACTGGTCATAGCGACTTATACCGAGCCAGCCATCCGTTGGGAGTGGGTTCCATGCCACATGTGCGCGCTAACCGAAATACGGTGCCACGTCAACGTATTTTACGTCCACGAAAGGGATTAGCATCGTATTTACATGCCCGTGCCACGTTTTATAACCAGTTCGATGTATTTAATTACACAATTTTTTTAGTTAAATGATGACCATTTTTTAACATTGTATGAAAAAAATTAATGCACATCAATTGCTATTAAAATGCACGATGGAAGTTTTTACTACAGGAAAAACATTATTTAAGACTAAATAAATTTTTTAATGAATTATATATATTTGAGGCCCACGCAGCCCATTCGTGCAAGGCAAGAGGTGAAACTATAGTTTAGTCTCACATTGCTAGTTTAGAGGGAGTTGGACCTCTTTATAAGGGAGGTTCTTTCCCCACATGTATGAGCATGAGAACAAGAGGGACATCCACGCGGGCTCCTCCACCACCGCCCGCCTCGCCTCGCCACGCCACGCCACGCGGGAATAAAAGTTTTGCGATAGTGGAGTTTGAATGCGAACAGTGCAGCCCTTCGGCTGCTGGTTGTACGCTTCATCTTCGTCCCTTCGTTTCACCTTCCGTCGCTGCCCTCTCACCTTCTTCTCTTGTGCCTATAAAAGGGAGGTCGCTCCTCTCAGAGAGACGTACCAAAACCTCTTCCTCCTCTCGCCACAAGTTCCTAAGCACTGCGCTGCTGCTACATTCTTCCCCATCCCGGCTTGCGGCGTGCACCGCAGGTCGGGACAGTAGGCCTCCGAAACCGCACCTCTTTGAGTCCTGTAGGGAGAAGGGTGATGAGGTTTTTGGGGAGCGCTCCACGCGACTACTGACTTCTTCATCACGGACTCCGCCGACTACTTCCCCGACGACGACTTCTTCCCCGACGTCGACAACCTCCTCGACAACATGGCCGGCGAGGACACCGACCCCAAGTTCAGTGCAACTGCTACTGCTGTTCCGTATGTGTTCTTCTCCTTTCTGTTCGAGGTTCTGCCACAGTTCCTTGTTCTGTCTACATATATGAAACTTGTCCTACTGTCTATTCTAGATAAGCTTGGCTATAGTTCCTATATGCAGATGTTATTTACCTTCTCTCTGTCAGATCGCATGACTAATTTTATCACTGTTATATTAGTCATGCTTTATCTAATATTTCTGTTAATAAAATCATTTGGTAAATTGCTCATATTCCCAACAATCCAAAAACCTTATTATAGGCAATTTACCCCGAGTGATTTTGCTGCTTCCATGAGATCTCCTATGTTTGAGGGTATCCACTATAAGAGGTGGCGCGTGAGAGAAGTCTTATGGTTCCAAACCATGAGTTGCTATGACGCCACTCTTGGCAAACCTGAAGGAGAACTTGATGCTCAACAGACACAAGCTTTTCAGAAAATGGATACTCTGTTTAAGACTGCTCTCTTTAGTGTTCTTGGTGAGAACATAGTCGATGCTTATGCATCAATTGATAATGGAAAAGATATGTGGGATGCACTCGAGGCCAAGTTTGGAGTCTCGGAGCCGGCACTGAGCTGTACATCATGGAGCAATTCTATGATTATAGGATGACTGAAGAGCGCTCCATGGTTGAGCAGGCTCATGAGATACAGTCATTTGCTAGAGAACTTGAGAACTTCAATTGCATGCTACCGGACAAGTTTGTTGTCGGGGGTATCATCACTAAGCTTCCTCCTTCGTGGAGAAACTTTGCTACCTTACTGAAGCATAAGAGACAGGAGTTTTCCGTCCCGGATCTCATTGGCACTCTTGATGTGGAAGAAAGGGCGAGAGCAAAGGACACACGTGCTCGAGGTATTGATGGAGGATCTAGTGCCAATCTGGTACAGAAGAAGAACTTTCAGCCCAACAAGTTCAAGAACAAGGGCAAGTTTGATGGTAAAGCAAAGTTTGATGGGAAGAACAAGGTTGTGCAACACACGAACTTCAAGAAGAAGAATGACAAGAAGAAAGGTGCTTGTCATGTGTGTGGGGATCCTGATCATTGGGCTCCTAGTTTCCCTAATCGCTATGACAAGCATCATCCTGGGAAAGGTGACAAGATCGCTAATGTTGTCATTGGAGACACTTACATGAAGGATGTTGGGTATGGTATATTTCCCACTATTCTTTCAGTATGTCATTCTCCTAATTGGTTGATTGACATTGGTGCTAATGTGCATGTTTGCGGTGATATTTTCATGTTTTCGTCTTATCAGACAACAGGGACTTCAATCGTGCTAATGGGCAATGGTTCAAGTGCCTTGCAAGCATTGCAACTAATGAGTTAGTTGCGGGATGATGTATTACGGAACGAGTAAAGAGACTTGCCGGCAACGAGATTGAACTAGGTATTGGATACCGACGATCGAATCTTGGGCAAGTAACATACCGATGACAAAGGGAACAACGTATGTTATTATGCGGTCTGACCGATAAAGATCTTCATAGAATATGTAGGAGCCAATATGGGCATCCAGGTCCCGCTATTGGTTATTGACCGGAGACGTGTCTCGGTCATGTCTACATTGTTCTCGAACCGTAGGGTCCGCACGCTTAAGGTTTCGATGAAAGTTATATTATGAGTTTATGAGTTTTGATGTACCGAAGGAGTTCGGAGTCCCGGATGAGATCGGGGACATGACGAGGAGTCTCGAAATGGTCGAGACGTAAAGATCGATATATTGGACGACTATATTCGGACATCGGAAAGGTTCTGAGTGATTCGGGTATTTTCGGGAGTATCGGGGAGTTACGGGATTACGGGAGAAGTAATGGGCCTTGATGGGCTTTAGTGGGAAGAGGAAAAAGGCTGCTGCGCCCCCCCTCCCCTCTAGTCCGAATTGGACTAGGGAAAGGGGGGCCGGCCACCTTTCCTACTCCTCCACTTCCTTCTCCTTTGCTCCCCTCTTGGTGGACTCCTACTAGGACTTGGAGTCCTAGTAGGACTCCACATCCTGGCCGCACCAAGCCTTGGCCGGCCTCCTCCTCCTCCATCCTTTATATACAGGGGCAGGGAGCACCCCATAGACACACAATTGATCAACGTGATCGTTCCTTAGCCGTGTGCGGTGCCCCCTCCACCATATTCCACCTCGGTCATATTGTCGCGGTGCTTAGGCGAAGCCCTGCGTCGGTAGTACATCAAGATCGTCACCACGCCGTCGTGCTGACGGAACTCTTCCCCGAAGCTTTGCTGGATCGGAGCCCGGGGAACGTCATCGAGCTGAACGTGTGCCAAGAACTCGGAGGTGCCGGAGTAACGGTGCTTGGATCGGTCGGATCGTGAAGACGTACGACTACATCAACCGCATTGATATAACGCTTCCGCTTTCGGTCTACGAGGGTACGTAGACAACACTCTCCCCTCTCGTTGCTATGCATCACCATGATCTTGCGTGTGCGTAGAACTTTTTTTTGAAATTACTATGTTCCCCTACACCGGGGAGTTACGGGAATACGAGGAAGAAGCAATGGGCCCTGATGGGCCTTAGTGGGAAGGACCAGGAGGTGGCGCACGCCCCTCCCAAGCCCAGTCCAAATTGGACAAGGGGTTTGGGGCGCGGCCCCTCTCTCCCTTCCTTCCCCTCTTCCCCCCTTTCCCCCCTTCTCCTAGTTGGACTAGGAAAGGAGGAAACCTACTCCAATTAGGAGTAGGAATCCTACTCCTTGGCGCGCCCCTCCTAGGTCGGCCGCCCCCTCCCCCTTGCTCCTTTATATACGGGGGCAGGGGGCACCCCATGACACACAAGTTGATCTTCGTGATCGTTCCTTAGCCGTGTGCGGTGCCCCCCTCCACCATATTCCACCTCGGTCATATCGTCGCGGTGCTTAGGCGAAGCCCTGCGTCGGTAGAACATCATCATCGTCACCACGCCGTCGTACTGACGGAACTCATCCCCGAAGCTTTGCTGGATCGGAGCCCGGGGAGCGTCATCGAGCTGAACGTGTGCTAAGAACTCGGAGGTGCCGGAGTAACGGTGCTTGGATCGGTTGGACCGGGAAGACATACGACTACTTCCTCTACGTTGCGTCAACGCTTCCGCTTCGGTCTACGAGGGTACGTAGACAACACTCTCCCCTCTCGTTGCTATGCATCACCATGATCTTGCGTGTGCGTAGGAAATTTTTTGAAATTACTACGTTCCCCAACAATATAGACTCCACACAAAATCTAACCGTTACACACGATTTACCAATCTCGGTGAGACCGAATTGAGAAACTCGGTCGGGCCGATTTAGCAAACCTAGTGACCGTTAGGATTTTCGGTGGGACTGAGATGCAACTCGGTAGGACTGATATGGTTAGGGTTAGGGCATAACGTAATCTCGGTGAGACCGATTACACAAACTCGGTGGAACAGATTTTGGTAATAAGCTAACCAGAGAGTTGGTCAGGTAAACTCGGTGGGACCGATTTGCTCATTTCGGTGAGACCGAAATGTTACAAAGGGGAAACAGAGAGTTTACATTGCAATGTCGGTGGGACCGATCGCTCATCTCGGTAGGTCCCAAACGTTACAAAGGGAAACATAGAGATTACAATCCCATCTCGGTGTGACCGAGATCCCTATCGGTAAAACCGATTTGCCTAGGGTTTGTGGCAGTGGCTATGACATCTGAACTCGGTGGCGCCGGATAGAAAGAATCGATGGGGCCGAGTTTGACTTTTGGTTTAGGTCATATGTGGATGTGGGAAGGTAATTGAGGGTTTTGGAGCATATCACTAAGCACTATGAAGCAAGAACCTCATCAAGCAACACCTCATCCCTCCTTGATAGTATTGGCTTTTCCTATAGACTCAATGTGATTTTGGATCACTAAAATATAAAATGTAGAGTCTTGAGCTTTGAGCTTGAGCCAAACTTTTTGTCCTTAGTATTTTGAGGGGTCCACTTTCCTCATCCATGCCATGCCATTCATTGAGCTTTTCCTGAAATATTAATCTTGGAATAATGTTAGCTCAATGAGCTATATGTTGTTAGGAATTACCAAAACCACCCAGGGATAGTTGCACTTTCAATCTCCCCCTTTTTGGTAATTGATGACAACATATAGATCAAAGCTTCGACAAATGATAATAAGAGTGAAAAAACATTGTCTGTTTGAGAAGTATGTGAAAACCAAGAGCTCCCCCTAAATTTGTGCATAGTTTAAGATTTGCTTTGGACTGCAAATGCACAATGAGTTAGGATCATGGGTTACTCTTCCATGTCACATACATCTTGGTGAAGCGCTCAAAATGATAATAATTAAATACATGCACTCATCACCAAGCAAAGTGAATGATCATATAGGGATAAAATGATAATGTCATCCAACAAGCATTAACGTAGCATATGATCAAGCACACATGATCATCCAAGTGACACACACAAGCATAAAGCATCTCAATCAAGCAAATAAAGTTCAACCACCAAAGCAAGAGAGAATAAAAAGCAACACTCTCTCTCGAAGCCTATGATCTATACATGTTCCTCCCCCTTTGGCAACAAGTTACCAAAAAGTTCATAGAAAATGCATAGCACTAAATCGTCTCTCAAGCTTGGTCTTTAGGTGGTGGTGTCCGGAGAACTCCAAGAACGAAGGATTTAGTCGATGCAGATGGAGCTGTTGGAGTAGGTGCTGGAGCTGGTGGCACTGAAGCTGTAGCTGGGGCGGATGAAGTGGCTCTGGTGTCTGTTACTGGCATTGTAGTTGACCTCTGAGATCTAGGCACTCTGGCAAATGCCTCAGTGGTTGTCTTGCCCTTCCTCTCCTGCATATCATCCTGAAGTTGCTCCATAACAGACTGGATCTCAGTTACCTTCACATCCATGTCATAGAACTTCTGCTCCATGATTCTTTCCAAGCTCTCCTGGTTTCGAGTCAGGGTGGCCAGTCCTTTCTCAATCCTTAGAGTGTATGCAATCAAGTAGCCAAGCTGATCTTGCTTGCTCTTCAGAAGATACTGAGATGCCTCTTCCATGGTTGGCATCTTTGCAGCTTTCTCAGCCTTTGCCTTCTCCCTCTTGGCTTGAACTTGCACAGAAGATGGTTCATCCTCATTCATAACCACTTGGTCGTCCTCAAAATCTGGATAGATATGCAAGTGCTCCTTGTCCAAAAGGTATGTGTCAGTGCCCATCTTGGAGTTAATCAACTCCTGGATCTGTGGGGCATACCCATAGCTTCTATTTTGGTCAGCAGTTGTTCTCTTGATAGTTTCAACTATAAGACTCATGACCTTGAACTTTTGTGGCACATCAAATATATGTAGCAGATTGATGGAGTGGCCTCTGTTCATTCTGTGATCACCAGACTTGGGCAGAAGAGTGTGCCTGAGTATCCAATTGATAGTAGGCAGTTCTGACAGCAGGTGTTTCACTGATCCAAATTGGTGAGTCTCAAGGTCTGCATCTGGAATCTCCTTATACATGCTAGCCATGGAGTTGTGATCCTTCTTCTTCTTGGCATAGACATCCAAGTCATCTTCATTCTCCTCAGGAGCATTGATCAATTGAGCCCATTCTGCTACTATTGACTGGTATTGAGTGCCTTCAGACATCCAGACTATCTTGCCATCTGGGTAGAAGTGAGCTGTGGAGTAGAACTGCATGATGAGCTCGTCATTCCACTTTGTGAGTTTCTGAGCCACAAACTCATCAACTCCACAAGCCTTGAAACTGTCATATACTCCTGGATAGTGTACTTCATTCTCCTTGATGTACTTCCAGTCAACCCATCTCATGTCACATACTATTGGTTTCTTGTCAAGCAGCACTGTCTCATAGAAATCATGTTGTTCCTTGGTATGGAACCTGTAGTCCACATCAGTTCTTCTTCTGGTGGCATATGGATCTGACTCTCTCCATAGCCTCAATCCTGAGTCCTTCCTGATCTTCATGTTTTCTGCTACAGGATGATCATCATTATGATCTGGAATTTTTGGCTTTAACTTCCTCAGAACATGTGCCTCATCATCTTCTTCAGCGGCAGTTTCAGGCACTGGGCCTTGTTTTTTTCAGCAGCTGGAATGTTCCTGGTACTCCTCTTTGGTGCAGACTTGGGTTTTGGAGCAGCTGGCTTGGGAGCTTCTTTGGGCTTAGATGAAGTAGCCCCTGACCTGATAGCATCACCCATGAGCTTCTGGGCTTTAGGTGCTGCTGCAGCAACCTCTTCCTCTTCTTCTTCTTCAGAGTATCTCCTCATAGAGGGTTTACCAAGAACTCTGGCAGTAGTGGTTCTGACTCTCTTTTTCTTCTTGTCTTGACCAATAGCTTCCTCTTCTGACTCAATGGTAAACTTCATGGTTTCTCCAGTGGCAACCTTCCTAGGTTTGGAAGTGGGAACCCTTCTTGCAGGTGCCTTCTTCTGCATTCCTGGCTTAGTGGCTGCAGCTGAGCCATGCTCCTTTTTCGGCACTTTCTTCTTGGAAGTGGCCTCATCCTCAACTGCCACATAGTCTTCATCCTCAAACTCAGAAGTTTTGTTCTTTCTGGCCCTGGTGGCAGCTTTGGGTAGGTTGCTTGGGGTGCTCCTGCTTCCATCATCTGAGCTGCTAGAGGGACTAGTGCCCTCACTCATGTGAACCTGCTCCTCTGACTTGTACTGACTATCACTTTGATCAGACATGATGCAAACTCTGACAACTGACCCTGTGAATAGATTATAGATGAGGTAGAGTGGATAAGCATCACAAAATATAGAGGTTTTTGCAAAAGAATGAATCAAAAACTTAGTTTTAGTTTTCCTCAGAAAGCATTTCGGATCGACCGATTTGTAAACTCGGTGATACCGAAGCAGCTGTTGGAACCTAAACTAGTGAACTCGGTCAAACCGAGTCACAGTTCGGTGGCACCGAGACTGCTAGGGTTTCACAAAGTCCTGAACTTGGTCACACCGATTTTCAATTCTCGGTCAGACCGAGAATCTCTTATGCAATGGCCTGAGCCGAATCGGTGGTACCGAGTTCCACAACTCGGTTGGTCCGAGATGGTTTCGGCGGAAACCTAACCCTAAATTTTCAAATCATCTCTAATCTACAGAGTGTTTTTGACTGGATAAGATAGTTTCAATCGTGGCAAGATTCATGGCGAACACAATGTGCTAGGAATCAGATAAGGATAGCACAGTGATCAAGTTCATACCCTAGTTCGGCGATGAACTCGCTACGGCGGCAACGGCGGGGAAGATTCCCGTTGACGACGGCGGAGACCAGCGGCAGGAGGCAACTGGCGACGAGGAGGACGATCCGGAGACCCTGGAGGCAGAGCGGGCTAAGCGCGGTTGAAAGAGTTCGGAGAAAAATTCCAAAATTTTGCCCGTGGGTATATATAGCCCGACCCTATCGATGTGACCGAGTGGAACAACTCGGTGGCACCGAGATGCATAACTGCAAGCAGTTACTGCAACTCGGTGTGACCGAAAAGTTCAAATCGGTTGCATCAAGATGAAAACCTAGATCGACTTAGTGATCTTGGTATGACCGAAATGGATGAATCGGTCGGACCGAAACGCACAAAGAAGGTTTGGAAGTTTAAGTCTATGACGAATCGGGGACTCCGAGTGCTCCTCACACAGAGTGGTTCGAATCTGACTTGATCAAATTTTGTGATGTAGCATGAATAGAGTTTGAGACGAGAAAAGCATAGATAGCTACAGAAGGTTCTTAGGCATTCTTGTCCATCCACTTGGCAAGAGAAAAATAAATCAATCAATCAAAAAAACAAGTGGATGTCCTTGAATTAGTAAATTATGCAACCAACATGCTCACACAATAAAATGGCAATTGAAATATGTGGCAAAGCATGCACAACCAATTCTAGCATCTATCAAGCAATTTGCGATGACTAGGTCATCTATATATGAGTATATTGACTTAGGAGTCAAATGAGAACATTTGATCATAGGTCATACTCATCGTTTAAGCACAAGTGGGGTTACCACTTTTACATAAAGCGTTGTTGTTTTCACACCATTAGAGTTGCTTTAGCTCAATTCTTAGAGTAAAGCTCCCCCTAGATGTGAGATCCCCCCTAAGAGGGAAGAACTAACCTTGGGTTTTGTCGGTGATGACTTCATGTAGATGTCGAAGATGTGGATGCTCAATATTGATGTAGATCATTTGGAGCTATCCTTTGGAGTGAGTTGCACTTTCAATACATACACGGGTTAGTCCCACAAGGAACAAACAAGGATATCCATAGACATAGAGTGATGCACACACAAGATGATGTCTATGAAAGCTTTAGGTTACCTTTTCCCTTGTCTTACCAACAAGAGGGTTTGTGACTCCTTGAACTAGTGCAAGATGTGGAAGTTGATTGCACTCGTTCTTGCCAAAATGATAAGAGTGAAGTATGTTGGCGGAGTCACCCTCAAGAACTCTCTAGTTCTTCTTCTTCGGGATCCACACCATCTTGATGGGAATCCTCGGAGTTGTAGTTGTACTTGATGAAGTGGAAATTGATGTAGTCTTGGGAACCCACTTGACCAAGGCCTTAGGAGCTTCTTCAAATGCATCAATTTCCTCTTGAAGCTTGTCCTTGCCTTTTTGCCTGTGGTCTTGTGGTGGAAGATCATCTTGAGCTTGTGTCCCTTTGAAAGAAGTAGGATCATACTTCTCTTGTTGAGGAACAAACTTCGTCTTGGGGTATTGATCTTCTTCCCACTCAACTCCATTGGCATTGAACTTTCGTTCAAAACCAACACCTTGGTTCTTCCAATGCCTTCTTTCTTGCGTACAATTTCCTCGAATTGCTTACTTCCGGCAAGGCTCTTGTAGACACCTTTCTCTATAATTCCCTTCAATAAGCTATTTTATTGCTCAAGTGTAACTTGGCTAAGAGAATCATTAGTGGAATCAAGAGAACTACTAGAAGCAACAACATTGGATTTAGCATGATTATTGTCACTACTAGAGGAAGAATCTTTCTTGTTCTTGTTACTAGGCTTGACTTTAGGCATGTAAGTGGATAAGAGTAAACGCTTGGCAATGTAAGAAGAACATTTCTTGCGAAGATCATCATTGATTGCCTTTAGGAACTCATGCTCTTGCTCAAGGTTGAGCTTTTCAAAACGTAATTTCTCATGAGTCCTTAAAAGTTCTCAATGATCTCCTAAGATAGTTTCATGAGCTAACTTAAGAATGTTTAGCTCTTTAGTTAGAGACTCAATATTCTCCTTATCATTGTCATTCGTTTCATCTTGATTAGCATGATTAATTGATGTTTCATCATAGTATTCATCACTAGAGTTGTCAACAAGTAAATCATCATCACCTAACAAGTCATCTTCATCACTATTGAAATCAACATACTCGGGGTGTGATACCTTTGGACCTTTGGCCATGAAGCATCTTCCAATTCCTTCATTTGGTGACTCGAATATGTCGTAGGAGTTGGTTGACACAAGTGCTAGACCGGCAACACCTTCATCTTGAGTATATTCGGAGTCGGAGTGATAGCTTCTCTCGGAGTGATTGTTGGAGTCGGAGCCGGATACCCATTCACCAACATGAGCTTGATGTCTTGATTTTGTGTAGCTCCTTGATGACTTGTCCTTTCTTTCCGAATCCTTGCTTCTCCGTGAGGGTCTTCGTTCATAGCGATCATCTCTACTCCTTTTTTCTCTAGGTGGTGATTCTTCTCTTCTACTTCTTCTTTTGGTAGAATCTTCTCTTCTCTTGTAGGGGGCCGTACACTCATTGGAATAGTGTCCGGGTCTTCCACATTTATAACAGTTTCGCTCTTGACTAGAAGATCTTTTGTCATTGTAGGACCTTGACTTGGAGCTTCTCTCTTTGCTTCTATTCTTGTAGAATTTGTTGAAGTTCTTCACCATTAAGCTCAATTCTTCATTGAAGGTTTGTTTCTCACTTGATGATGTGGGGGCTTCACATCAGGCTTTGTAAGCACCACTTGATTTGTTGTGAAGTTCCTCTTTATCCTTGAGTGACATCTCATGAGCAACAATTCTTCCAATGACTTCTGTTGGCTTGAGATCTATGTAATTGGGCATCATTTGAATCAATGTGCACACGGTATCATATTTTCCATCCAAGGATCTTAGGATCTTCTTGATGATGAATCTGTCGGTCATCTCTTCACTTCCTAAGCCGACAATCTCATTTGTGATAAGAGCAAGCCTAGAGTACATTTCAGCGACACCTTCACCATCCTTCATTTTGAACTTGTCAAGTTGACTTTGAAGCACATCCAATTTGGATTCCTTGATGGAGTCGGTACCTTCATGCATGTCAATCAAAGTATCCCAAATTTCCTTTGCATTCTCAAGACGGCTAATTTTGTTGAATTCTTCAGGGCACAATCCGTTGAAGAGGATATCACAAGCTTGAGCGTTGTATTGCAGCATTTTCAACTCTTCCACGGTGGCTTCTCGATTCGCAAAGAATTCACCTTGCAAGCCAATACACACAATAGCCCAAATGGCGGGGTTATGTCCAAGAATATGCATTTTCATCTTATGCTTCCAACTAGCAAAATTAATACCATCAAAGGAAGGACCTCTACGGTGGTAATTTCCCTCGCTAGACGCCATACTCTCCTAGGTTGTGAAACCAAGGCTATGACCACCAAAAGCTATGGAAATCAAAGCAAATTGAGACCAAAGCTTTGATACCACTTGTAGGATCGAAAGTATGTCTAGAGGGGGTGATTAGACTACTTGACCAATTAAAAATCTATCCTCTTCCCAATTTTAGTCTTTGGCAGATTTTAGCTATCTTAGCACAAGTCAAGCAATCTTAACACAATTCAAGCAAGCATGCAAAGAGTATATGAGCAGCGGAAAGTAAAGCATGCAACTTGCAAGAATGTAAAGGGAAGGGTTTGGAGAATTCAAATGCAATTGGAGACACGGATGCTTTTGTCGTGGTTCCGATAGGTGGTGCTATCGTACATCCACGTTGATGGAGACTTCAACCCACGAGGGGTAACGGTTGCGTGAGTCCACGGAGAGCTCCACCCACGAAGGGTCCACGAAGAAGAAACCTTGTCTATTCCATCATGGCCATCGCCCACGAAGGACTTGCCTCACTAGCGGTAGATCTTCACGAAGTAGGCGATCTCCTTGCCCTTACAAACTCCTTGGTTCAACTCCACAATCTTGTTGGAGGCTCCCAAGTGACACCTAGCCAATCTAGGAGACACCACTCTCCAAGAAGTAACAAATGGTGTGTTGATGATGAACTCCTTGCTCTTGTGCTTCAAATGATAGTCTCCCCAACACTCAACTCTCTCTCACAGGATTTGGATTTGGTGAAAAGAGGATTTGAGTGGAAAGCAACTTGGGGAAGGCTAGAGATCAAGATTCATATGGTAGGAATGGAATATCTTGGTCTCAACACATGAGTAGGTGGTTCTCTCTCAGAAAATGTGTATTGGAAGTGTAGATATGTTCTGGTGGCTCTCTCCTCGAATGAAGAGTGGGTGGAGGGGTATATATAGCCTCCACACAAAATCTAACCGTTACACATGATTTACCAATCTCGGCGAGACCAAATTGAGAAACTCGGTCGGACCGATTTAGCAAACCTAGTGACCGTTAGGATTTTCGGTGGGACTAAGATGCAACTCGGTAGGACCGATATGGTTAGGGTTAGGGCATAACGTAATCTCGGTGAGACCGATTACACAAACTCGGTGGGACCGATTTTGGTAATAAGCTAACCAGAGAGTTGGTCAGGTAAACTCGGTGGGACCGATTTGCTCATTTCGGTGAGACCGAAATGTTACAAAGGGGAAACAGAGAGTTTACACTGCAATCTCGGTGGGACCGATCGCTCATCTCGGTAGGATCGAAACGTTACGAAGGGAAACAGAGAGATTACAATCCCATCTCGGTGTGACCGATATCCCTATCAGTAAAACCGATTTGCCTAGGGTTTGTGGCAGTGGCTATGACATCTGAACTCGGTGGCGCCGGATAGAAAGAATCAGTGGGGCCGAGTTTGACTCTTGGTTTAGGTCATATGTGGATGTGGGAAGGTAGTTGAGGGTTTTGGAGCATATCACTAAGCACTATGAAGCAAGAACCTCATCAAGCAACACCTCATCCCTCCTTGATAGTATTGGCTTTTCCTATAGACTCAATGTGATCTAGGATCACTAAAATATAAAATGTAGAGTCTTGAGCTTTGAGCTTGAGCCAAACTTTTTGTCCTTAGTATTTTGAGGGTTCCACTTTCCTCATCCATGCCATGCCATTCATTAAGCTTTTCCTGAAATATTAATCTTTGAATAATGTTAGCTCAATGAGCTATATGTTATTAGGAATTACCAAAACTACCTAGGGATAGTTGCACTTTCACGATGTCATTCTGAACATCAAGTTGTTGAGAGACGATTATGGTGGTATTACATTGCTTCAATCTCACTGTGGAAAAGATCTTGAGTCGCTTTGGCTACAGTGACTGCAAGCCCTCTCCAACACCATATGATGCTAGTGTGTTGCTTCGAAAGAATCGAAGAATTGCTAGAGACCAATTGAAGTATTCTCAGATTATTGGCTTGCTTATGTACTTAGCCAGTGCTACAAGACCTGACATCTCTTGTGTTGTTAGCAAACTGAGTCGGTTTGTTTCAAAACCAGGAGATGTGCATTGGAAAGCTCTAGAGAGAGTTTTGCGTTATTTGAAAGGCACTGCAAATTATGGAATTCACTACACCGGGCACCCAAAGGTGCTTGAAGGGTATATGTTGGAAATATGCCCTAGAGGCAATAATAAAAGCATTATTATTATATTTCCTTATTCATGATAATTGTCTTTATTCGTGCTATAATTGTGTTAACCGGAAATCGTAATACATGTGTGAATAACAGACAACAAACATGTCCCTAGTGAGCCTCTAGTTGACTAGCTCGTTGATCGACAGATAGTCATGGTTTCCTGACTATGGACATTGGATGTCATCGATAACGGGATCACATCATTAGGAGAATGATGTGATGGACAAGACCCAATCCTAAACATAGCATAAGATCGCATAGTTCGTTTGCTAGAGTTTTCCAATGTCAAGTATCCTTTCCTTAGACCATGAGATCGTGTAACTCCCGGATACCGTAGGAGTGCTTTGGGTGTGCCAAACGTCACAACGTAACTGGGTGACTATAAAGGTATACTACGGGTATCTCTGAAAGTGTCTGTTGGGTTACATGGATCGAGACTGGGATTTGTCACTCCGCTTGACGGAGAGGTATCACCGGGCCCTCTCGGTAATGCATCATCACAATGAGCTCAATGTGATCAAAGTGTTTGATCACGGGATCATGCATTACGGAACGAGAAAAGTGACTTGCCGGTAACGAGATTGAACGAGGTATTGGTATACCGACGATCGAATCTCGGGCAAGTAAAATACCGATTGACAAAGGGAATCGTATACGGGATTAATTGAATCCTTGACATCGTGGTTCATCCGATGAGATCATCGTGGAGCATGTGGGAGCCAACATGGGTATCCAGATCCCGCTTTTGGTTATTGCCCGAGAGCCGTCTCGGTCATGTCTGCATGTCTCCCGAACCCGTAGGGTCTACACACTTAAGGTTCGGTGACGCTAGGGTTGTGAAGATATGTATGTGCAGTAACCCAAATGTTGTTCGGAGTCCCGGATGAGATCCCGGACGTCACGAGGAGTTCCGGAATGGTCCGGAGGTAAAGAATTATATATAGGAAGTGCTATTTTGGCCATCGGGGCAAGTTTCGGTGTTATCGGTATTGTACCGGGACCACCGGAGGGGTCCCGGGGGTCCACCAGGTGGGGCCACCTGCCTTGGTGGGCCACATGGGCCTTAGGGGGTGCGCCTTGGCCTGCTTGGGCCAAGGGCACCAGCCCCAAGGGGCCCATGCGCCAACAGAGAAAAAAAGGGGAGAGTCCTACAAGGGGAAGGCACCTCCGAAGTGCCTTGGGGAGGATGGACTCCTCCCCACCCTTGGCCGCACCCTTCCTTGGAGGAAGGGGCAAGGGCTGCGCCTCCCCCTCTCCCTTGGCCCTATATATAGTGGGGAAAAGGAGGAGCAAACCAACCCTAATGCCCTGGCTCCTCCCTCCTCCCTGCAACACCTCCTCCTCCTCCCGTAGTTGCTTAGCGAAGCCCTGCCGGAGTTCTGCTGCATCCACCACCACACCGTCGTGCTGGATCTTCCTCAACCTCTCCTTCCCCCTTGCTGGATCAAGAAGGAGGAGACGTCTCCCGTCCCGTACATGTGTTGAACGCGGAGGTGCCGTCCGTTCGGTACTAGATCATCGGTGAATTGGATCACGGCAAGTACGACTACCTGATCCACGTTCACTCGAACGCTTCCGTTGCGATCTACAAAGTGGTATGTAGATGCTATCTAATCTGAATACTCGTTGCTAGATGAACTGATAGATGGATCTTGGTGAAACCGTAGGAAAATTTTTTAATTTTCTGCAACGTTCCCCAACAGTGGCATCATGAGCTAGGTCTATGCATAGTTCTTCTTGCGCGAGTAGAACACAATTTGTTGTGGGCATAGATGTTGTCAACTCTTCTTGCCTCTACTAGTCTTATCTTGCTTCAGCGGTATTGTGGGATGAAGCGGCCCGGACCAACCTTACACGTACGCTTACGTGAGACCGGTTCCACCGACTAACATGCACTAGTTGCATAAGGTGGCTGGCAGGTGTCTGTCTCTCCTACTTTAGTTGGAGCGGATTCGATGAAAAGGGTCCTTATGAAGGGTAAATAGAAGTTGACAAATCACGTTGTGGTTTTAACGTAGGTAAGAAAACGTTCTTGCTAGAACCCTAATTCAGCCACGTAAAACTTGCAACAACAATTAGAGGACGTCTAACTTGTTTTTGCAGCAAGTGATTTGTGATATGATATGGCCAAAGTTGTGATGTATGATGAATGATCTATATGTGATGTATGAGATGTTCATGCTATTGTAATAGGAATCACGACTTGCATGTCGATGAGTATGACAACCGGCAGGAGCCATAGGAGTTGTCTTTATTTTTTTGTATGACCTGCGTGTCATTGAGAATCGCCATGTAAGTTACTTTACTTTATTGCTAAACGCGTTAGCCATAGTAGTAGAAGTAATAGTTGGCGAGCAACTTCATGGAGACACAATGATGAAGATCATGATGATGAAGATCATGGTGTCAAGCCGGTGACAAGATGATCATGGAGCCCCCAGATGAAGATCAAAGGAGCTATGTGATATTGGCCATATCATGTCACGTTTATTATTTAATTGCATCTGATGTTTATCATGTTTTGCATCTTGTTTACTTAGAACGACGGTAGTAAATAAGATGATCCCTCATAATAATTTCAAGAAAGTGTTCTCCCTAACTGTGCACCGTTGCTAAGGTTCGTCGTTCCGAAGCACCACGTGATGATCGGGTGTGATAGGTCCTTACGTTCGCATACAACGGGTGTAAGACAGATTTACACACGCAAAACACTTAGGTTGACTTGACGAGCCTAGCATGTACAGACATGGCCTCGGAACACAGAAGACCGAAAGGTCGAGCATGAGTCGTATAGAAGATACGATCAACATGAAGATGTTCACCGATGTTGACTAGTCCGTCTCACGTGATGATCGGACACGGCCTAGTTGACTCGGATCATGTAATACTTAGATGACTAGAAGAGGGATGTCTATCTAAGTGGGAGTTCATTAAATAATTTGATTAAATGAACTTTATTATCATGAACTTAGTCTAAATATTTACAATATGTCTTGTAGATCAAATGGCCAACGTAGTCCTCAATTTCAACGCGTTCCTAGAGAAAACCAAGCTGAAAGACGATGGTAGCAACTATACGGACTGGGTCCGAAACCTGAGGATTATCCTCATAGCTGCCAAGAAAGATTATGTCCTAAGAGCACCGCTGGGTGACGCACCTATTCTCCCTGCAGAACAAGACGTTATGAACGCTTGGCAGTCATGCTGCGATGATTACTCCCTCGTTCAGTGCGGCATGCTTTACAGCTTAGAGCCGGGGCTCCAAAAGCGTTTTGAGAGACATGGAGCATATGAGATGTTCGAAGAGCTGAAAATGGTTTTCCAAGCTCATGCCCGGGTCGAGAGATATGAAGTCTCCGATAAATTCTTTAGCTGTAAGATGGAGGAAAATGGCTCTGTCAGTGAGCACATACTCAAAATGTCTGGGTTGCACAACCGCTTGACTCAACTGGAAGTTAATCTCCCGGATAAAGCGGTCATTGACAGAATCCTCCAGTCGCTTCCACCTAGCTACAAGAGCTTTGTGATGAACTACAATATGCAGGGGATGGTAAAGACCATTCCTGAAGTATATGCTATGTTGAAATCAGCAGAGGTAGAAATCAAGAAGGAGCATCAAGTGTTGATGGTGAATAAAACCACTAAGTTCAAGAAGGGCAAGGGTAAAAAGAACTTCAAGAAGGACGGCAAGGAAGTTGCCGCGCCCGGTAAGCAAGTTGCCGGGAAGAAGCCAAAGAATGGATCCAAGCCCGAGACTGAGTGTTTTTATTGCAAGGGAAGTGGTCACTGGAAGCGGAACTGCCCCAAATACTTAGCGGACAAGAAGGCCGGCAAAACCAAAGGTATATGTGATATACATGTAATTGATGTGTACCTTACCAGTACTCGTAGTAGCTCTTGGGTATTTGATACCGGTGCAGTTGCTCACATTTGTAACTCAAAACAGGAGCTGCGGAATAAATGGAGACTGGCGAAGGACGAGGTGACGATGCGCGTCGGGAATGGTTCCAAGGTCGATGTGATCGCCGTCGGCACGCTGCCTCTACATTTACCTACGGGATTAGTTTTAAACCTCAATAATTGTTATTTAGTGCCAAGTTTGAGCATGAACATTGTATCTGGATCTCGCTTAATTCGAGATGGCTACTCATTTAAATCCGAGAATAATGGTTGTTCTATTTATATGAGAGATATGTTTTATGGTCATGCTCCAATGGTTAATGGTTTATTCTTGATGAATCTCATACGTGATGATACACATGTTCATAGTGTGAATACCAAAAGAGTTAAAGTTGATAACAATAGTCCCACATATTTGTGGCACTGCCGCCTTGGTCACATAGGTGTCAAACGCATGAAGAAGCTCCATGCAGATGGACTTTTAGAGTCTCTTGATTATGAATCATTTGACACGTGCGAACCATGCCTCATGGGTAAAATGACCAAGACTCCGTTCTCAGGAACAATGGAGCGAGCAACCAGCTTATTGGAAATCATACATACCGATGTGTGCGGTCCAATGAGTGTTGAGGCTCGCGGTGGCTATCGTTATGTTCTCACCCTCACTGATGACTTGAGTAGATATGGGTATATCTACTTAATGAAACACAAGTCTGAGACCTTTGAAAAGTTCAAGGAATTTCAGAGTGAGGTTGAAAATCAACGTGATAGAAAGATCAAGTTTCTACGATCAGATCGTGGAGGAGAATACTTGAGTCACGAATTTGGCACACACTTAAGAAAATGTGGAATAGTTTCACAACTCACGCCGCCTGGAACACCTCAGCGTAATGGTGTGTCCGAACGTCGTAATCGCACTCTATTAGATATGGTGTGATCTATGATGTCTCTTACCGACTTACCGCTATCTTTTTGGGGCTATGCTTTAGAGACTGCCGCATTCACTTTAAATAGGGCTCCGTCGAAATCCGTTGAGACGACACCGTATGACAGCTTAGGTTTGGGACAGCTTAGGTTTGGGAAGAAACCTAAGCTGTCGTTTCTAAAAGTTTGGGGATGCGATGCTTATGTGAAGAAACTTCAACCTGAAAAGCTCGAACCCAAGTCGGAAAAATGCGTCTTCATAGGATACCCTAAAGAAACTGTTGGGTATACCTTCTACCTCAGATCCGACGGCAAGATCTTTGTAGCCAAGAATGGATCCTTTCTAGAGAAAGAGTTTCTCTCGAAAGAAGTAAGTGGGAGGAAAGTAGAACTTGATGAAGTATTACCTCTTGAACCGGAAAATGGCGAAACTCAAGAAATCGTTCCTGAGGTGCCTCCACCGACTAGAGAGGAAATTAATGATTATGATCAAGATACTTCTGATCAAGCTCCTACTGAAATTCGAAGGTCCACAAGGACACGTTCCGCACCAGAGTGGTACGGCATCCCTGTCTTGGAAATCATGTTGTTAGACAACGGTGAACCTTCGAACTATGAGGAAGCAATGGCGGGCCCGGATTCCGACAAATGGCTAGAAGCCATGAAATCTGAGATAGGATCCATGTATGAAAACAAAGTATGGACTTTGACTGACTTGCCCGTTGAACGGCGAGCCATAGAAAATAAATGGATCTTTAAGAAGAAGACAGACGCGGATGGTAATGTGACCATCTATAAAGCTCGGCTTGTCGCTAAGGGTTATCGACAAGTTCAAGGGGTTGACTACGATGAGACTTTCTCACCGGTAGCGAAGCTGAAGTCAGTCCGAATCATGTTAGAAATTGCCGCATACTATGATTATGAGATATGGCAAATGGAAGTCAAAACGGCATTCCTTAATGGTTTCCTTAAGGAAGAATTGTATATGATGCAGCCGGAAGGTTTTGTCGATCCTAAGAATGCTGACAAGGTATGCAAGCTCCAACGCTCGATTTATGGGCTGGTGCAAGCATCTCGGAGTTGGAACATTCGCTTTGATGAGATGATCAAAGCGTTTGTGTTTACACAGACTTATGGAGAAGCCTGTGTTTATAAGAAAGTGAGTGGGAGCTCTGTAGCATTTCTCATATTATATGTAGACGACATACTTTTGATGGGAAATGATATAGAACTCTTGGACAGCATTAAGGCCTACTTGAATAAAAGTTTTTCAATGAAGGACCTTGGAGAAGCTGCTTATATATTAGGCATCAAGATCTATAGAGATAGATTGAGACGCCTCATAGGTCTTTCACAAAGCACATACCTTGATAAAATATTGAAGAAGTTCAATATGGATCAATCTAAGAAATGGTTCTTACCTGTATTACAAGGTGTGAAATTGAGCTCAGCTCAATGTCCGACCACGGCAGAAGATATAGAAGAGATGAGTGTCATCCCCTATGCCTCAGCCATAGGTTCTATTATGTATGCCATGCTGTGTACCAGACCTGATGTAAACCTTGCCGTAAGTTTGGTAGGAAGGTACCAAAGTAATCCCGGCAAGGAACACTGGACAGCGGTCAAGAATATCCTGAAGTACCTGAGAAGGACCAAGGAAATGTTTCTCGTTTATGGAGGTGACAAAGAGCTCATCGCAAAAGGTTACGTCGACGCTAGCTTCGACACAGATCTGGATGACTCTAAGTCACAAACCGGATACGTGTATATTTTGAATGGTGGGGCAGTAAGCTGGTGCAGTTGCAAGCAAAGCGTCGTGGCGGGATCTACATGTGAAGCGGAGTACATGGCAGCCTCGAAGGCAGCACATGAAGCAATTTGGGTGAAGGATTTCATCACCGACCTCGGAGTCATACCCAATGCGTCGGGGCCAATCAAGCTCTTCTGTGACAACACTGGAGCTATTGCACTTGCAAAGGAGCCCAGGTTTCACAAGAAGACTAGGCACATCAAGCGTCGCTTCAACTCCATTCGTGAAAATGTTCAAGATGGAGACATAGAAATTTGTAAAGTGCACACGGATCTGAATGTCGCAGATCCGTTGACTAAACCTCTCCCTAAGGCAAAACATGATCAGCACCAGAACTCTATGGGTGTTCGATTCATCACAATGTAACTAGATTATTGACTCTAGTGCAAGTGGGAGACTGTTGGAAATATGCCCTAGAGGCAATAATAAAAGCATTATTATTATATTTCCTTATTCATGATAATTGTCTTTATTCGTGCTATAATTGTGTTAACCGGAAATCGTAATACATGTGTGAATAACAGACAACAAACATGTCCCTAGTGAGCCTCTAGTTGACTAGCTCGTTGATCGACAGATAGTCATGGTTTCCTGACTATGGACATTGGATGTCATCGATAACGGGATCACATCATTAGGAGAATGATGTGATGGACAAGACCCAATCCTAAACATAGCATAAGATCGCATAGTTCGTTTGCTAGAGTTTTCCAATGTCAAGTATCCTTTCCTTAGACCATGAGATCGTGTAACTCCCGGATACCGTAGGAGTGCTTTGGGTGTGCCAAACGTCACAACGTAACTGGGTGACTATAAAGGTATACTACGGGTATCTCTGAAAGTGTCTGTTGGGTTACATGGATCGAGACTGGGATTTGTCACTCCGCTTGACGGAGAGGTATCACCGGGCCCTCTCGGTAATGCATCATCACAATGAGCTCAATGTGATCAAAGTGTTTGATCATGGGATCATGCATTACGGAACGAGAAAAGTGACTTGCCGGTAACGAGATTGAACGAGGTATTGGTATACCGACGATCGAATCTCGGGCAAGTAAAATACCGATTGACAAAGGGAATCGTATACGGGATTAATTGAATCCTTGACATCGTGGTTCATCCGATGAGATCATCGTGGAGCATGTGGGAGCCAACATGGGTATCCAGATCCCGCTGTTGGTTATTGCCCGAGAGCCGTCTCGGTCATGTCTGCATGTCTCCCGAACCCGTAGGGTCTACACACTTAAGGTTCGGTGACGCTAGGGTTGTGAAGATATGTATGTGCAGTAACCCGAATGTTGTTCGGAGTCCCGGATGAGATCCCAGACGTCACGAGGAGTTCCGGAATGGTCCGGAGGTAAAGAATTATATATAGGAAGTGCTATTTTGGCCATCGGGGCAAGTTTCGGTGTTATCGGTATTGTACCGGGACCACCGGAGGGGTCCCGGGGGTCCACCAGGTGGGGCCACCTGCCTTGGTGGGCCACATGGGCCTTAGGGGGTGCGCCTTGGCCTGCTTGGGCCAAGGGCACCAGCCCCAAGGGGCCCATGCGCCAAGAGAGAAAAAAAGGGGAGAGTCTACAAGGGGAAGGCACCTCCGAAGTGCCTTGGGGAGGATGGACTCCTCCCCACCCTTGGCCGCACCCTTCCTTGGAGGAAGGGGCAAGGGCTGCGCCTCCCCCTCTCCCTTGGCCCTATATATAGTGGGGAAAAGGAGGAGCAAACCAACCCTAATGCCCTGGCTCCTCCCTCCTCCCTGCAACACCTCCTCCTCCTCCCGTAGTTGCTTAGCGAAGCCCTGCCGGAGTTCTGCTGCATCCACCACCACACCGTCGTGCTGGATCTTCCTCAACCTCTCCTTCCCCCTTGCTGGATCAAGAAGGAGGAGACGTCTCCCGTCCCGTACGTGTGTTGAACGCGGAGGTGCCGTCCGTTCGGTACTAGATCATCGGTGAATTGGATCACGGCAAGTACGACTACCTCATCCACGTTCACTCGAACGCTTCCGTTGCGATCTACAAAGTGGTATGTAGATGCTATCTAATCTGAATACTCTTTGCTAGATGAACTCATAGATGGATCTTGGTGAAACCATAGGAAATTTTTTTAATTTTCTGCAACGTTCCCCAACAGTATAGTGACTCAAACTGGATCTCAGATGCTGATGAGATAAAGGCCACGAGCGGATATGTATTTACTCATGGAGGTGGCGCTATTTCTTGTAAGTCTTGCAAGCAGACCATCTTAATGAGGTCAACAATGGAAGCAGAACTCACAGCACTAGATACAGCTACGGTCGAAGCAGATTGGCTTCGCCGGCTCTTGAATGACTTGCCGATTGTTGAGAAACCTGTATCGGGTATCCTTATGAACTGTGGCAATCAAACTGTGATCACGAAAGTGAGCAGATCAAAGGATAACATGAAGTCATCAAGACACGTTCAGAGAAGGTTAAAGTCTGTCAGGAAAATGAGAAACTCCGGAGTTATTGCATTGGATTATATCCAAACGTCTAAGAATCTGGCAGATCCTTTTACTAAGGGTCTATCACGTAATGTGATAGATAATGCATCAAGGGAGATGGGTATGAGACCCACAATATGAGTTGTTCACAGTGGTAACCTATACTTTGTGATCGGAGATCCCGTGAATTAGATGTGGAAGACAAGCTGTTGGTCAACTGAGAGGAGAGTATCCTTACTATCAATAATACCACTCCATGGAGATGCAATACTCTCCTAATCTGCATGGCAGGTTGATGTATATCTTAATGTGTTCTAAGTGACTCATTGAAGCAGAGATGTCGTCCTGCAGAACATCTTTTGAAGAACGCACCTATATGAGTCTGATTGTTAAATGTCGCAATCTATGAGAGTAGGGTTCTCTCTAGTAAACTCATGAAAGGTCTCGGAGTATGACGCATAAGCCCCACCCGCGGGAAAGACCCACGGTAGCCACGTATCGGTCAAGGCTTTATGTGAAGCTAGTTTCGCAGAAAACTTGCAGTTCAAGGCCTAGTCCACTGTCCAAGTTGCTTACTAGTGTAGCATAGAGTTCTAGGTGACTTAACAGTCTCCACTATAGTACCGGTATATAAAACAGTGTTTTGGAACCAAAGGCAAATTTTGTGTGCCTCTGGGATCTGGTGGGGGGTTGCTAGAATTTTGTCTATTATGGGGCAGCCCAATAGCAGTTTCAGAAATTCCTAATAAATCCTAGAGGCCCACGCAGCCCATTCGTGCAAGGAAAGAGGTGGAACTAAAGTTTAGTCCCACATTGCTAGTTTAGAGGGAGTTGGACCTATTTATAAGGGAGGTTCTTTCCCCACATGTATGAGCATGACAACAAGAGGAACATCCATGCGCACTCCTCCTCCGCCGCCCGCCTCGCCACGCCTCGTCACGACGCGCCGCGGGTTGCGGGAATGAGCCGAGCCGATGTATAAATTTTGCCACGCACGACGGGTATAAAAAAGGTCACACGAAAGCTGAAAAAATTTTGCGATAGTGGAGTTTCAATGCGAACGGTGCAGCCCTTCGTCTCCTGGCTGTTCGCTTCATCTTCGTCTCTTCGTTTCACCTTCCGTCGCTGCCCTCTCACCTCCTTCTCTTGCGCCTATAAAAGGGAGGTCGCTCCTCTCAGAGAGACGCACCAGAACCTCTTCCTCCTCTCGCCACAAGTTCCTAAGCACTGCGCTGCTGCTACGTTCTTCCCCGTCCCGGCTTGCGGCGTGCACCGCCAGTCGGGACAGTAGGCCTCCGAAACCGCACCTCTTTGAGTCATGTACGGGAGAAGGGTGATAAGGTGTGACGCCCGGATATTTAAGCTACAGTAATTCCCTGTTAATCATGCCACATCATCATGGTTACTGTTGTTAATCTCACGTTAGTTCAAAACGATTCAAATTCAAATTTGAGTTAAATGCAAACCACAAAAGTTTTCAAATATTAAAACTAAAATGTTCGGATTGTGACAAATAATACATAGGTAATTATGGTGAAGAAACCACACTTTAATAAAATGCTTAAATATTCAAATGTTAATAAATCAGTAACAAAAACTATTATTTAAATACTTTTAAATAATAAATAATTACAAAACTATTTTATTTAGGTGCCAAAGTTATTGTGGTAGAGGTATATTTAGTAATGCAAATTTGGGTGTTAATGTTGGGGAACGTAGTAATTTCAAAATGTTCCTACGCACACGCAAGATCATGGTGATGCATAGCAACGAGAGGGGAGAGTGTTGTCTACGTACCCTCATAGACTGAAGCGGAAGCGTTGACGCAACGTAGAGGAAGTAGTCGTACGTCTTCCCGGTCCAACCGAACCAAGCACCGTTACTCCGGCACCTCCGAGTTCTTGGCACACGTTCAGCTCGATGACGCTTCCCGGGCTCCGATCCAGCAAAGCTTCGGGGAGGAGTTCCGTCAGCACGACGGCGTGGTGACGATCTTGATGTTCAACAGTCACAGGGCTTCGCCTAAGCACCGCTACAATATGACCGAGGTGGAATATGGTGGAGGGGGCACCGCACACGGCTAAGGAACGATCACGAAGATCAACTTGTGTGTCTATGGGGTGCCCCCTGCCCCCGTATATAAAGGAGTGGAGGAGGGGAGGTTCGGCCCTCTCTATGGCGCGCCCTAGGGGAGTCCTACTCCCACCGGGAGTAGGATTCCCCTTTTCCTAGTCCAACTAGGAGTCCTTCCAAGTATTAGGAGTAGGAGACAAGGAAGGGGAAGAGGGAAGAGAAGGAAGGAGGGGGCGCCGCCCCTCCCCCTAGTCCAATTCGGAATAGTCAATGGGGGGGCGCGCGGCCTGCCTCTCCCTCTCCCCTAAAGCCCAATAAGGCCCATATACTTCTTCCCCCGTATTCCAGTAACTCCCGGTACTCCCAAAAATACCCGAATCACTCAGAACCTTTCCGATGTCCGAATATAGTCGTCCAATATATCGATCTTTATGTCTCGACCATTTCGAGACTCCTCGTCATGTCCCAGGTCTCATCCGGGACTCCGAACTCCTTCGGTACATCAAAACTCATAAACTCATAATATAACTGTCACCGAAACCTTAAGCGTGCGGACCCTACGGTTCGGGAACAATGTAGACATGACCGAGACACATCTCCGGTCAATAACCAATAGAGGAACCTGGATGCTCATATTGGCTCCTACATATTCTACGAAGATCTTTATCGGTCAGACCGCATAACAGCATACGTTGTTCCCTTTGTCATCGGTATGTTACTTGCCCGAGATTCGATCGTCGGTATCTCAATACCTAGTTCAATCTCGTTACCGGCAAGTCTCTTTACTCGTTCCGTAATACATCATCTCGCAACTAACTCATTAGTTGCAATGCTTGCAAGGCTTATGTGATGTGCATTACCGAGAGGGCCCAGAGATACCTCTCCGACAATCGGAGTGACAAATCCTAATCTCGAAATACGCCAACCCAACATCTACCTTTGGAGACACCTGTAGAGCTCCTTTATAATCACCCAGTTACGTTGTGACATTTGGTAGCACACAAAGTGTTCCTCCGGCAAACGGGAGTTGCATAATCTCATAGTCATAGGAACATGTATAAGTCATGAAGAAAGCAATAGCAACATACTAAACGATCGGGTGCTAAGCTAACGAATGGGTCATGTCAATCAGATCATTCACCTAATTATGTGATCCCGTTAATCAAATAACAACTCTTTGTCCATGGTTAGGAAACATAACCATCTTGGATTAACGAGCTAGTCAAGTAGAGGCATACTAGTGACACTCTGTTTGTCTATGTATTCACACATGTATTATGTTTCCGGCTAATACAATTCTAGCATGAATAATAAACATTTATCATGAAATAAGGAAATAAATAATAACTTTATTATTGCCTCTAGGGCATATTTCCTTCAGTCTCCCACTTGCACTAGAGTCAATAATCTAGTTCACATCGCCATGTGGTTTAACAGCAATAGTTCACATCACCATGTGATTAACACCCATAGTTCACATCGACATGTGACCAACAGCAAAAGGATTTACTAGAGTCAATAATCTAGTTCACATCGCTATGTGATTAACACCCAAAGAGTACTAAGGTGTGATCATGTTTTGTTTGTGAGAGAAGTTTAGTCAATGGGTCTGCCACATTCAGATCCGTATGTATTTTGGAAATTTCTATGTCAACAATGCTCTGCACGGAGCTACTCTAGCTAATTGCTCCCACTTTCAATATGTATCCAGATTGAGACTTAGAGTCATCTAGATTAGTGTCAAAACTTGCATCGACGTAACCTTTTACGATGAACCTTATTGTCATGTCCATAATCGAGAAACATATCCTTATTTCACTAAGGATAATTTTGACCGATGTCCAGTGATCTACTTCCTAGATCACTATTGTACTCCCTCACTTAACACAGTGTAGGGTATACAATAGATCTGGTACATAGCATGGCATACTTTATAGAATCTATGGCTGAGGCATAGGGAATGACTTTCATTCTCTTTCTATCATCTGTCGTGGTCGGGCATTGAGTCTTACTCAATTTCACATCTTGTAACATAGGCAAGAACTCTTTCTTTGACTGTTCCATTTTGAACTACTTCAAAATCTTGTCAAGGTATGTACTCATTGAAAAAACTGATCAAGCGTTTTGATCTATCTCTATAGATCTTGATGCTTAATATGTAAGCAGCTTCACCGAGGTCCTTCTTCGAAAAACTCCTTTCAAATACTCCTTTATGCTTTGCAGAATAATTCTACATTATTTCCGATCAACAATATGTCATTTACATATACTTATCAGAAATGCTGCAGTGCTCCCACTCACTTTCTTGTAAATACAGGCTTCGCCGCAAGTCTGTATAAAACTATATGCTTTGATCATCTTATCAAAGCGTATATTCCAACTCTGAGATGCTTGCACCAGTCCATAGATAGATCGCTGGAGCTTGCATATCTTGTTAACACCTTTAGGATCGACAAAACCTTCTAGTTGCATCGTATACAATTCTTCTTTAATAAATCCATTAAGGAATGCAGTTTTGTTTATCCATTTGCCGGATTTCATAAAATGCGGCAATTGCTAACATCATTCGGACAAACTTAAGCATAGATACGAGTGAGAAATCTCATCGTAGTCAACACCTTGAACTTGTCGAAAACCTTTTGTGACAATTCTAGCTTTGTAGATAGTAACACTACTATCAGCGTCCGTCTTCCTCTTGAAGATCCATTTATTTTCTTTGGCTTGCCGATCATCGGGCAAATCCATCAAAGTCCATACTTTGTTCTCATACATGGATCATATCTCAGATTTCATGGCCTCAAACCATTTCGCGGAATCTGGGCTCATCATCGCTTCCTCATAGTTTGCAAGTTCGTCATGGTCAAGTAATATGACCTCCATAATAGGATTACCGTACCACTCTGGTGCGGATCTCACTCTGGTTGACCTACGAGGTTCGATAGTAACTTGATCCGAAGTTACATGATCATCATCATTATCTTCCTCACTAATTGGTGTAGTAGTCACAGGAACAGATTTCTGTGATGAACTACTTTCCAATAAGGGAGCAGGTACAGTTACCTTATCAAGTTCTGCTTTCCTCCCACTCACTTCTTTCGAGAGAAACTCCTTCTCTAGAAAGGATCCATTCTTAGCAACGGATGTCTTGCCTTCGGATCTGTGATAGAAGGTGTACCCACCAATCTCCTTTGGGTATCCTATGAAGACATATTTCTCCGATTTTGGTTTGAGCTTATGAGGATGAAACTTTTTCATATAAGCATCACAACCCCAAACTTTAAGAAACGACAACTTTGGTTTCTTGCTAAACCACAGTTCATATAGTGTCGTCTCAACAGATTTAGATGGTGCCCTTTTTAACGTGAATGCAGCTGTCTTTAATGCATAACCCCAAAACGATAGTGGTAAATCGGTAAGAAACATCATAGATTGCACCATATCTAATAAAGTACGGTTACGATGTTCGGACACACCATTACACTGTGGTGTTCCTGGTGGCGTGAGTAGTGAAACTATTTCACATTGTTTTAATTGAAGACCAAACTCGTAACTCAAATATTCGTCTCCGCGATCAGATCGTAGAAACTTTATTTTCTTGTCACGATGATTTTCCACTTCACTCTGAAATTCTTTGAACTTTTCAAATGTTTCAGACTTATGTTTCATCAAGTACATATACCCATATATGCTCAAATCATCTGTGAAGTTAGAAAATAATGATACCCGCTGCGAGCCTTAACACTCATCGGACCGCATACATCAGTATGTATTATTTCCAATAAGTCAGTTGCTCGCTCCATTGTTCCGGAGAACGGAGTTTTAGTCATCTTGCCCATAAGGCATGGTTCGCAAGCATCAAGTGATTCATAATCAAGTGATTCCAAAATCCCATCAGCATGGAGTTTCTTCATGCGCTCTACACCAATATGACCTGAACGGTAGTGCCACAAATGAGTTGCACTATCATTATTAACTTTGCATCTTTTGGTTTCAATATTATGAATATGTTGTCACTACGATCGAGATCCAATGAACCATTTTCATTGGGTAACCATATAAGGTTTTATTCATGTAGACAGAACAACAATTTATTCTCTTACTTAAATGAATAACCGTATTACAATAAACATGACCAAATCATATTCATGCTCTACGCAAACACCAAATAACACTTACTTAGGTTCAACACTAATCCCGAAAGTTTAGGGAGTGTGCGATGATGATCATATCAATCTTGGAACCATTTCCAACACACATCGTCACTTCACCCTTAACTAGTCTCTGTTCATTCTGCAACTCCTGATTCAAGTTACTAATCTTAGCAACTGAACTAGTACCAAATACTGAGGGGTTGCTATGAACACTAGTAAAGTACACATCAATAACATGTATATCAAATATACCTTTGTTTACTTTGCCATCCTTTCTTATCCGCCAAATACTTGGGTAGCTCCGCTTCCAGTGACTAGTCCCTTTGCAGTAGAAGCACTTAGTCTCAGGCTTAGGACCAGACTTGAGCTTCTTCACTTGAGCAGCAACTCACTTGTCGTTCTTCTTGAAGTTCCTCTTCTTCCCTTTGCCCTTTTCTTGAAACTAGTGGTCTCGTCAACCATCAACACTTGATGTTTTTCTTGATTTCTACCTTCGTCGATTTTAGCTTCACGAAGAGCTTGGGAATGGTTTCCGTTATCCCTTGCAAATTATAGTTCATCACGAAGTTCTACTAACTTGGTGATGGTGACTAGAGAATTCTGTCAATCACTATCTTATCTGGAAGATTAACTCCCACTTGATTCAAGCGATTGTAGTACCCAGACAATCTGAGCACATGCTCACTAGTTGAGCGATTCTCCTCCATATTTTAGCTATAGAACTTGTTGGAGACTTCATATCTCTCAACTCGGGTATTTGCTTGAAATATTAACTTCAACTCATGGAACATCTCATATGGTCCATGACGTTCAAAACGTCTTTGAAGTCCCGATTCTAAGCCGTTTAAGCATGGTGCACTAAACTATCAAGTAGTCATCATATTGAGTTAGCCAAACGTTCATAACGTCTGTATCTGCTCCTGCAATAGGTCTGTCACCTAGCGGTGCATTAAGGACATAATTCTTCTGTGCAGCAATGAGGATAAACCTCAGATCACGGATCCAATCCGCATCATTGCTACTAACATCTTTCAACTTGGTTTTCTCTAGGAACATATCAAAATAAACATATGAAAGCAACAACGCGAGCTACTGATCTACAACATAGATATGCTAATACTACCAGGACTAAGTTCATGATAAATTAATGTTCAATTAATCATATTACTTAAGAACTCCCACTTAGATAGACATCCCTCTAATCTTCTAAGTGATCACGTGATCCAAATCAACTAAACCATGTCCGATCATCATGTGAGATGGAGTAGTTTCAACGGTGAAAATCACTATGTTGATCATATCTACTATATGATTCACGCTCGACCTTTCGGTCTCCGTGTTCCGAGCCCATATCTGTTATATGCTAGGCTCGTCAAGTTAGACCTGAGTATTCTGCGTGTGCAACTGTTTTGCACCCGTTGTATTTGAACGTAGAGCCTATCACACCCGATCATCACGTGGTGTCTCAGCACGAAGAACTTTCGCAACGGTGCATACTCAGGGAGAACACTTTTACTATGATAATTTAGTGAGGGATCATCTTATAATGCTACCGTCAATCAAAGCAAGATAAGATGCATAAAAGATAAACATCACATGCAATCAATATAAGTGATATGATATGGCCATCATCATCTTGTGCTTGCGATCTCCATCTCCAAAGCACCGTCATGATCACCATCGTCACCGGCGCGACACCTTGATCTCCATCATAGCATCGTTGTCGTCTCGCCAATCTTATGCTTCTACGACTATCGCTACCGCTTAGTGGTAAAGTAAAGCATTACAGGGCGATTGCATTGCATACAATAAAGCGACAACCATATGGCTCCTGCCAGTTGTCGATAACTCGGTTACAAAACATGATCATCTCATACAATAAAATTTAGCATCATGCCTTGACCATATCACATCACAACATGCCCTGCAAAAACAAGTTAGACGTCCTCTACTTTGTTTGTTGCAAGTTTTACGTGGCTGCTACGGGCTTAATCAAGAACCAATCTTACCTACGCATCAAAACCACAACGATAGTTTGTCAAGTTAGTGCTGTTTTAACCTTCGCAGGGACCGGGCGTAGCCACACTCGGTTCAACTAAAGTTGGCAAAACTGACACCCGCCAGCCACCTGTGTGCAAAGCACGGCGGTAGAACCAGTCTCGCGTAAGCGTACGCGTAATGTCGGTCCGCGCCGCTTCATCCAACAATACCGCCGAACCAAAGTATGAAATGTTGGTAAGCAGTATAACTTATATCGCCCACAACTCACTTGTGTTCTACTCGTGCATATAATATACACACATAAAACCTAGGCTCGGATGCCACTGTTGGGGAACGTAGTAATTTCAAAAATTTCCTACGCACACGCAAGATCATGGTGATGCATAGCAACGAGAGGGGAGAGTGTTGTCTACGTACCCTCGTAGACTGAAGCGGAAGCGTTGACGCAACGTAGAAGAAGTAGTCGTACGTCTTCCCGGTCCAACCGATCCAAGCACCGTTACTCCGGCACCTCCGAGTTCTTGGCACAAGTTCAGCTCGATGACGCTCCCCGGGCTCCGATCCAACAAAGCTTCGGGGAGGAGTTCCGTCAGCACGACGGCGTGGTGACGATCTTGATGTTCAACCGTCGCAGGGCTTCGCCTAAGCACCGCTACAATATGACCGAGGTGGAATATGGTGGATGGGGGCACCGCACACGGCTAAGGAACGATCACGAAGATCAACATCAACTTGTGTGTCTATGGGGTGCCCCCTGCCCCCGTATATAAAGGAGTGGAGGAGGGGAGGGTCGGCCCTCTCTATGGCGCGCCCTAGGGGAGTCCTACTCCCACCAGGAGTAGGATTCCCCTTTTCCTAGTCCAACTAGGAGTCCTTCCAAGTATTAGGAGTAGGAGACAAGGAAGGGGAAGAGGGAAGAGAAGGAAGGAGGGGGCGCCGCCCCTCCCCCTAGTCCAATTCGGACTAGTCAATGGGGGGGCGCGCGACCTGCCTCTCCCTCTGCCCTAAAGCCCAACAAGGCCCATATACTTCTTCCCCCGTATTCCAGTAACTCCCCGGTACTCCCGAAAATACCCGAATCACTCAGAACCTTTCCGATGTCCGAATATAGTCGTCCAATATATTGATCTTTACGTCTCGACCATTTCGAGACTCCTCGTCATGTCCCCGATCTCATCCGGGACTCCGAACTCCTTCGGTACATCAAAATGCATAAACTCATAATATAACTGTCATCGAAACCTTAAGCATGCGGACCCTACGGTTCGAGAACAATGTAGACATGACCGAGACACGTCTCCGGTCAATAACCAATAGCGGGACCTGGATGCCCATATTGGCTCCAACATATTCTACGAAGATCTTTATCGGTCAGACCGCATATCAACATACTTTGTTCCCTTTGTCATCGGTATGTTACTTGCCCGAGATTCGATCGTCGGTATCCAATACCTAGTTCAATCTTGTTACCGGCAAGTCTCTTTACTCGTTTCGTAATACATCATCTCGCAACTAACTCATTAGTTGCAATGCTTGCAAGGCTTGTGTGATGTGCATTACCGAGAGGGCCCAGAGATACCTCTCCGACAATCGGAGTGACAAATCCTAATCTCGAAATATGCCAACCCAACATCTACCTTTGGAGACACCTGTAGAGCTCCTTTATAATCACCCAGTTACGTTGTGACGTTTGGTAGCACACAAAGTGTTCCTCCGGCAAATGGGAGTTGCATAATCTCATAGTCATAGGAACATGTATAAGTCATGAAGAAAGCAATAGCAACATACTAAACGATCGGGTGCTAAGCTAACAAATGGGTCATGTCAATCAGATCATTCACCTAATTATGTGATCCCGTTAATCAAATAACAACTCTTTGTCCATGGTTAGGAAACATAACCATCTTGGATTAACGAGCTAGTCAAGTAGAGGCATACTAGTGACACTCTATTTGTCTATGTATTCACACATGTATTATGTTTCCGGTTAATACAATTCTAGCATGAATAATAAACATTTATCATGAAATAAGGAAATAAATAATAACTTTATTATTGCCTCTAGGGCATATTTCCTTCAGTTAATAACATATTTTGCAAACAAAAATAAATTGGGAAATCAAATAAAATCAGTAAAAGAATAATACACAAAATAAAAAAAGAAAGAAAGGCCCGCAACTCCCCCTCCCCCTGGGCCAACCGGCCTACCTGGCCAGTCTACCCGACCCAGGCTGCCCTCCTTATCCCCCACCCCGATCGAACCCTAGGGCAACCACCCTCCACTTCTCCCATCAATCCAGATCTGGATCGGGATCATCCCCGTCGCACGAACCCCCCCTCCCCCCACTCCTCCCGCACGACCCTCCCACTCCTCCTGACCGAGACCCCCACCGGCTCTTGTTCTCCAGCGCCACCAAGCACCGCGCGCACGACCCCTGTCGCCGCTGGATGGATGCCCCGCCACCTCGCCGCTGGATGGATCCCGGCTGCCTACCGTCGACGCCCGCCTCCCCGACACTGGACCTTCTCGTCCTCCTCCCCGATGGCTCCATCGAGCCTCGCCACATGTTCCCCTGCAACGGACGTGAGCAAGCCCCCCCCCCTCTCTCCTCTGTCTCCCGCCGTTAGTCACCGTCGACACTCACCACGCCCACCTAGTGGCACCCGAATGAGCCCCGCGCACACCCGCGCCGCGCACCCTTGTCGCCGTCTGTTGCAGCCACTACTGCGGCTGCACTCGCTCCGCCGCGCCACCCCTGCGTGCTTCATCGTGTTCACCCACTGTCCCGTCCGCGCCGTCCAGGGCACCACCACGGCCATCACACCGCACCGCCTTGCCCTTCGCTCGCCCGCCCGTTGCCGTGCTCCGGCACCCCGAAGCCCTTCTGCCTCCGCCCTCGCTGTCGCGTCCGTCTGCGGTGGCCTTCCCCACCTCCTGTCGCTACTCGCCGCAGCCACCTAGCTCCGCCACCGCGCTGGCCACCTCCCGTGCATCCCGTAGCCCCGCCTCCTTCCACGGCCCCGTCACGCCGCTGTTCCGGCCACGGTCGCTGTGCGCCCACGCCCGCGCCCTGCGCCCGTTTCCCGTCGCCCGTTGCCCGACCCACTAAGGCCTCTATGCCACTGGACAGAGGGGCCCGGCCCCAAAACGTTTACAAAAAACAATAAATTAACTAAAAGTAATTAAAAAATAATATAAAAATTAATTAATTAATTAATTAAAGAATTAATTAACTTAATTAATTTTGTTTAATTAAACTAAACAACTAATTAAGCTAACTAATTAACCTAAACAAAGAATGACAGGTGGGTCCCACTGGACCCACACGTCAGGTTGACCAGGTCAACGGTCAACGTTGACTGCTGACGCCATGCTGACATCAACATGCACTGTTCTGGATAATGTTGATTTTAAATAATTAAATAAATCCTAAAAATAATTTAAATCTTTTAAAACTAATATAAAATAAACCGTAGCTTGGATGAAAATACTTTGTACATGATAGTTGCTCAGATCGACGAGACGAATCCGGATACGCAGCCCGTTCGTCTGCCACGCATCCTTAGCATAGCGAACACGCAACTTTCCCCCTCAGGTTCACTTGTTTGAAAACGCGAAACATCGGGGATACTTTCCCGGATGTTTCCCCTTTCGCCGGTATCACCTATCCCTGCGTTAGGTCACCCCTAGCACAACGTATTGCCGCGTCTTGCTTTGTGTTACATTTGATTGCTCTGTTATTTATTGTGTTCCCCCTCCGTTACTTCTTTCCGGTAGACTCCGAGACTGCTGCCGATGTCCGTGTGTTCGACTACATTGAAGATGACCCCTCCTTATTGCCAGAGCAACCAGGCAAGCCCCTCCATGATCACCAGATATCGCCTACTCTATTCTCTACTGCTTGCATTAGTGTGACGCCCCCGATTCAATCGTACACTAATCATGCACGCAAATGTGTATGATCAAGATCAGAGACTCACGGGAAGATATCACAACACAACTCTACAAATAAAATAAGTCATACAAGCAACATAATGCAAGCCAGGGTCCTTGAGGCCTCGAATACAAGTGCTTGATCATAGACGAGTCAGCGGAAGCAACAATATCTGAGTACAGACATAAGTTAAACAAGTTGCCTTAAGAAGGCTAGCACAAACTGGGATACAGATCGAACGAGGCACAGGCCTCCTGCCTGGGATCCTCCTAACTACTCCTGGTCGTCGTCAGCGGGCTGCACGTAGTAGTAGGCACCTCCAGTGTAGTAGGAGTCATCGTCGACGGTGGCGTCTGGATCCTGGGCTCCATCGTCTGGTCGCAGCAATCGGGTAGAGAGATGGGGAAAAGGGGAAACAAAGCAACCGTGAGTACTCATCCAAAGTACTCGCAAGCAAGGAGCTACACTACATATGCATGGATATATGTGTAAGGGGCCATATCAGTGGACTGAACTGCAGAATGCCAGAATAAGAGGGGGGTATCTAATCCTGTCGAAGACTATGCTTCTGGCAGCCTCCGTCTTGCAGCATATAGAAGAGAGTAGACTGAAGTCCTCCAAGTAGCATCGCATAGCATAATCCTACCCGGCGATCCCCTCCTCGATGCCCTGTTAGAGAGCGATCACTGGGTTGTATCTGGCACTTGGAAGGGTGTGTTTTATTAAGTATCCAGTTCTAGTTGTCATAAGGTCAAGGTACAACTCCGGGTCGTCCTTTTACCGAGGGATACAGCTATTCGAATAGATTAACTTCCCTGCAGGGGTGCACCACATAACCCAACACGCTTGATCCCATTTGGCCGGACACACTTTCCTGGGTCATGCCCGGCCTCGGAACATCAACACGTCGTAGCCCCACCTAGGCTTAACAGAGAGGTCAGCACGCCGGTCTAAATCCTATGCGCGCAGGGGTCTGGGCCCATCGCCCATTGCACACCTGCATGTTGCGTACGCGGCCGGAGAGCAGACCTAGCAACCTCCATTACAAAGGAAGTCACGTTACGCGGTCCAACCCGGCGCGCGCCGCTCAGTCGCTGACGTCACGAAGTGCTTCGGCTGATACCACGACGCCGAGTGCCCATATCTTTCCCGCGTAGTTGGTTAGTGCGTATAGGCCAGTAGCCAGACTCAGATCAAATACCAAGATCTCGTTAAGCGTGTTAAGTATCCGCGAACGCCGACAGGGCCAGGCCCACCTCTCTCCTAGGTGACCTCAACCTGCCCTGTCGCTCCGCCACAAAGATCCACACAGAGGGCCGTTGGGACAAAGGTCCTTTCAGCCCCCAATCCGTGAATCACTCGCGGGTGCTCCTCGAGCCGACCCGACTTTAGTTACCACATGTATCATGTATAAAGTAGTATATACCCGTGATCAACTCCCGAGTGATCACCGCCCGATAGTATAGCACAACAGACGGACAAGAATGTAGGGCCACTGATGGAAAACTAGCATCCTATACTAGGCAGGTAGGATTGTAGGTAAAGGTAACAACAGTAGTAACAAGGACAGGCTATGCATCAGGATAGGATAAACGGAAAGCAGTAACATGCTACACTACTCTAATGCAAGCAGTATAGAATAGAGTAGGCGATATCTAGTGATCAAGGGGGGGCTTGCCTGGTTGCTCTGGCAAGAGTGAGGGGTCGTCAACTCCGTAATCGTACTGGGTAGCAGCGGCGTCGGTCTCGGGGTCTACCGGAGAAGAAAGGGGGAAAGAAATAGTAAATACAGAGCAAACAAAGCATAACAAGGCAATACACGGTGTAGGTATGCCCTAACGCGGTAGGAGGTGATACCGACGAAGGGGGAAACATCCGGGAAAGAGTTCCCGAAGTTTCGCGTTTTCGGACAGATGAACCGGAGGGAAAAAGTTGCGTGTTTGCTATGCTAGGGATGTGTGGCGGACGAACGGAGGGCGTATTCGGATTCGTCTCGTCGTTCTGAGCAATTTTCATGTACAAAGTTTTTCCATCCGAGCTACGGATTTTTTTATATTAATTTTCAAAGTTTTATTCATTTTCCGAATTTAATTTAAATCGAAAATAAAAGGGAAATTACTACGTGTACACAGAAGTGTACCCACATATGTGCTACTAAGACTGACATGTGGGGCCAGGGGCTGAGTCAGCCTAGTCAACTGTTGACCAGCTGACTGGTCAACGAAGTCAAAGGGGCCCAGGGGGTCCTACCTGTCATTGGCTGGGAGTCCCCAGTCAGCAGAGTTGACTAGTCAATTGGGTCCAGCGGGACCCAGTAGTCAGTGACTCAGCTTAAAACTAACAGTTAATTTCCTTTAATTAAATGGTCCTAATTAAACGGCGGGTCCCACTGTCATACACAGGGGGGGTAATTAAGCGTGTGATTAACCTAATCTAATGGTGCCACGTCAGCGTAACCACCGGCGCTAATCCGACGGCTCCGGCGATCGCCGGCAGGCCGACTCCGGCCACGGGAGCTCGCGTGGGTGGTGGCGTTCGAGCGAGCGCTCCCGGGCGAGTCGAATGGTCGCCGTGGGGGAGCCGGTGGTGGGTTGTGGCGGCGGCGTCACTGAGCGGGGGGCGGTGGAGCTCGGGCCTGCAGCGGGCACGGGGCGGCGGGCGCCGGCCGGGGTGAGCGAGGCCGCGACTGGGTGAGGGGCGGTTGCGCGCAGGCAGGCGGCTGGCGGCAGCGGGCGGGCACTAGGCTGCGGGGGCGCGCGCGCGTGGCCAGGAGTGCGCGGGGAAGAGCTACGGGCGGCGGGGCAAAGCCGCGCCGGGGCAACGGCGAGCGGGGACGGGGCGAGCGTGGCAGCGCGGCGAAGGAGCAACAGGGGGAAACGGAGCGCGGCCAGCTGGAGGGGAGGCGGCGGCGACAAGCGGAGCGGAGGCCGAAGCTCAGTTGTGTGGAGCGCTGCGGGGCAACGGGCTCGGGTGGAGGAGCTCAAGACCATGGAGGTCGTCGACCATGGCGGCAACGGCGACAATCGGAGCTCGCGGGAACGGCACCAGGTGCAGGTCTGGGAGCAGAGAGAAAACGAGGTGGAGCTCACCGGGGAGGCACACGGGGGCCCGGTGGTAGCTTAGGAGCAGCAGAACGGCGACAACCGCCGGAGGAGCGCCGGCGGCCTTGGACGAAGATGGGCTCGATCTCGAGGCTGCGGTGGCATAGAGCTCGAGCTCGGGGACGGAGAGGGAGTAGTGGAGCTCGGTGGAGCCCGTGCACATGCTTGCGAGGCGCGGGGATGACGATGGCCATGGCGACGGTTGCTCGGTGAAGCTCGGGATCGAAGAGAGCAGTGATGGGGAGAGAGGAACGACGCGGGTGGAGGGGAAGATATTTTTGGGCGAGGCCACGGCGTCGACGCTGGCAATCTTATCCCCTCCAGGCGCTCTGTAGCGACCCACAGACGAGGTGGCGCGGCTGGAACGGCGCCCAGCGCTCGGTCGTGTTCGAGAGGCGGAGGAGAGAGGAGGAGGGCGTCGCTGGCTGGGTTGGGCCGGCCTGGTGGCCCAGAGGCCAGTTAGGCCGAAGCCCAATGGGGGAGGGGGGTTTGCTTTTCCTTTTTTTCGGTTTTGTATTTTCTTTTTCATTCATTTAATTTTCTGTTTTCTATTTAGTCCCAGCTATCAAATAAATTTTGTTGAAAACAAAACTTGCCACCTAAATATTGGTCATATAATGGAGTTGCACACAAAGTTTCAAAACATTTTGAAAAGGATAAATATTCGTTTATTTTTAAATGGTTAATATAAATGTTGTTTGTTCCTGTTCTAAATATCGTAGAGGCCTATCAACATTCCCAATAATGTTGCTTGATGTTTGTTAATTAGTTAGTGACTACTTACAACCTTTTGAACAATTTTAATTCACTGTTTTATGATATTATAATTTGACTTGTTATTTGAATTTGAATTTGATCTCAGTTTGAAACAAGTTAGGTTGATCAAAAGTTTAATTATGATGACCTGGCATGATTAGCCAGGGTTTACTGTAGCTTAATTACCCGGGCGTCACAATTAGAGTAGTGTAACCTGTTACTGCTTTCAGTTTATCCTATCCTGATGCATAGCCTGTCCTTGCTACTGCTGTTGTTACCTTTACCTGCAATCCTACATGTCTAGTATAGGATGCTAGTTTTCCATCAGTGGCCCTACATTCTTGTCCGTCTGCCGTGCTATATTATCGGGCCATGATCAGTCGGGAGGTGATCACGGGGTATATACTATATACTTTATACATGATACCTGTGGTGACTAAAAGACGGGTCGGCTCGTAGGAGTACCCGCGAGTGGATCTTTGTGGCGGAGCGACAGGGCAGGTTGAGACCACCTAGAAGAGAGGTGGGCCTGGCCCTGTTCGGCGTTCGTGGATACTTAACATGCTTAACGAGATCTTGGTATTTGATCTGAGTCTGGCTACTAGCCTATACGCACTAACCAACTACGTGGGAAAGATATGGGCACTCGGCGTCGTGGTATCAGCCGAAGCCTTCGTGACGTCAGCGACTGAGCGGCGCGCGCCGGATTGGAATGTAAGCCTGCTCTTGTATTAAGGGGGCTAGTTCTGCTTCCGGGCGCCCACGCAACGTGTAGGTGTGCTAAGGACGATGGGCCCAGACCCCTATGCGCTTAGGTTTAGACCGGCGTGCTGACCTCTCTGTTGTGCCTAGGTGGGGCTGCGACGTGTTGATCTTCCGCGGCCGGGCATGACCCAAAAAAGTGTGTCCGGCCAAGTGGGATCGAGCGTGTTGGGCTATGTGGTGCACCCCTGCAGGGAAGTTAATCTATTTGAATAGCCGTGATCTTCGATAACAGGACGACTTGGAGTTGTACCTTGACCTGATGACAGCTAGAACCGGATACTTAATAAAACACACCCTTCCAAGTGCCAGATACAACCCGGTGATCGCTCTCTAACAGGGTTATGAGGAGGGGATTGCCGGGTAGGATTATGCTATGCGATGCTACTTGGTGGACTTCAGTCTACTCTCTTCTACATGCTGCAAGACGGAGGCTGCCAGAAGCGTAGTCTTCGACAGGATTAGCTATCCCCCTCTTATTTTGGCATTCTGCAGTTCAGTCCACCGATATGACCCTTTACACATATACCCATGCATATGTAGTGTAGCTCCTTGCTTGCGAGTACTTTGGATGAGTACTCACGGTTGCCTTGTTTCCCCTTTTCCCCTTTTCTTTACCCGATTGCTGCGACCAGACGATGGTGTCCAGGATCCAGACGCCACCGTCGACAACGACTCCTACTACACTGGAGGTGCCTACTACTACGTGCAGCCCGCTGACGATGACCAGGAGTAGTTAGGAGGACCCCAGGCAGGAGGCCTGCGCCTCGTTCGATCTGTATCCCCGTTTGTGCTAGCCATCTTATGGCAACTTGTTTAACTTATGTTTGTACTCAGATATTGTTGCTTCCGCTGACTCGTCTATGATCGACCACTTGTATTCGAGCCCTCGAGGCCCCTGTCTTGTATTATGATGCTTGTATGACTTATTTATGTTTTAGAGTTGTGTTGTGATATCTTCCCGTGAGTCCCTGATCTTGATCGTACACATTTGCGTGCATGATTAGTGTATGATTGAATCGGGGCCGTCACATAAGGTTGAATCGGGGCCGTCGAGAGGAGCTTGGGTTGCGGCCAAGACTTCGGTAGTTTTGATGTCACATTGTTGCGGGTCCTCTGAGCCTATCAGCCAGCAACAACCATGCAAAAAACTTCCACTTCAGTGTGCACTTTGATTTCCGTACCCATTGGACTGCATCATCAGCTTCCATATCACGAAAGTACTGCAATTACTAGAAGTGAAATGTTCCCTGCCCTAGATACAACTCCATTGATCACATCCTTCATTCAACACCATCGACGTTGCCATGTTTTGCAGGTCAGAGAGTTCCTCACTTGGCGTGTCAGCATGATGTAGGACCCACTAAATAGGATGACTTGCATAGCATCTGTCTCTATGGCCCATGGGTTAGCACAGAGTGAAATTGACGCAAAAAAAATGGTGGCCGCTTGGACTCGACGAAGCGACCTCACGTAAGCCAACAACACTGCACGCCGCCAACATTTCCTCATGTCCAATGAGGATAACGGTTCTTAATGTTGAGTAAAGAAACACGGTTTGTGGGTTTTTAATGGGCTATATTTAGTGCAACCCATTTTGCACATGTTATTTTTTAGAAATCTTTAATCAGTTTGTAAATTTTAATTACAGTAATAAAATAAATTCAATATTTTTGTGTTATAAATATTATCTGTATACATAAAATAATATAATTAAAAAAATTCATGTAATTTTTAAAAATATTCACTTATTTACATGTGGATTCATTTAAAAGTTAATACAAGAATTTAAACTATTTAGTAAATGCAAAAAATCATATACATGTGGCTCATAATTAAATTATACAAAATTATGAATAAAAATATTTTAATTAATACCCACTTGTATATAACTTCCACTTGAGGCATAGATTTATAATTTTTATATATTTGAAAAATATTTAGGAGTGAAATTTATAAAAAACATTTTTTTAAATTGATGTACATTTTAAAATTATGTTTTTTTCCTTTAACAACATACTTATGAATTTTAAAATGTGCATAGAATTATTCAAATTTTTATATAAACAAAATAATATTGATGAATTTTAATTTATAAATAGTTGTATTTACATGATTTTTTAGAAATAGTACATGAATATTTAGAAAAATACTTGAAACTTTTGCTAAAGAAGTTGTTTTTAATGATGTGATAATATTTATATCACACGAATGTTTGAAGTTTATTTTTTTATTATCATTATAATTTACGTACTTTTTAAAAATTCTGAAAAAAATAAAAGAAAGCTAACATGTGCAACATGGACTGCACTGACTGCAGCCCATTTATAAACCACAAAAGTGTGTTCATTTACTACATTAAGTGTTCTTATGCTTCTTGGACATCAAAACTTTCATGTTGTAGTGGCCGTTGCGTAGCTTGAGGTGGCCCAGCCACCATTTTTCGTGCAAAATTTTCCTTTCTACCGACATTTGTTAAGATTTTCCTTTCTATTGACATGTGGCCCCACTGGTCATAGCGACTTATACCGAGCCAGCCATCCGTTGGGAGTGGGTTCCATGCCACGTGTGCGCGCTAACCGAAATATGGTGCCACGTCAACGTATTTTACGTCCACGAAAGGGATTAGCATCGTATTTACACGCTTGTGCCAAGTTTTATCACCAGTTTGATTTATTTAGTTACACAATGATTTTTTAGTTAAATGATGACCATTTTTTAATATTGTAGGAAAAAAATTAATGCACATCAATTGCTATTAAAATGCATGATGGAAGTTTTTACTACAGGAAAGACATTGCTTAATACCAAATATTTTTTCTTAATGAGTTAAAAATATTTGAAAAATACAGTGAACATTTTTAATGTACAAGATGAACATATTTATTACGTTACGAGATTTTGTAAGACTTGGTGAACATATTTTAAATAAGAGATTTACAGTTTTGGTTAACAACATGACCATTTTGAAAATATGTGATGAACATATTTGAAAAATAGTTAAGCTTTTTTGTAAATACTTGATGAAGATGATTATACAAGGTGATTTTTATTAGATACACATGAACATTGTTTTATGCGCAAACATTAGTTTTACAGACATTAATATTTACTGTTTTTCTAAAAGAACAGAGAAAGCAAAAAAATGGGGAAAATAGAAGGAGAAAAGAAGGAAACTTGATTGCTTGCTTCTGTGTTGTTCGAGTTTTTAGAGCGAAGGGCGTTGTTGAATAGGAGGAGGCATGCATTGTAATCGTGTTGATGGGCCTGGTCAAATACTCGCTTTTAAAAAATACTTGTGACAGTGGGCATCGCTTTTTTTGAAACGAGCCAAAAGACTTGTCATTTTCATTGATTAAAAAAAGAGTGAGAATTGCCCAGTTAATTGACGAAAAAACGGGCTAAAACCCATAACTCAATCCACATGACATGGACATCACCGGCCAACCTAGCCACCGACATGAAAATTGCCATGATGACACATGCCAATAGATGGCCACACTCGCAAGCAAACGACAGCTTTGACTTTGACAACGAGCCTCAAAAGGAAAATATGCAGGACTTGCGCCGATCGTGCCCTCTGCAAACGACCACCGAGTGCCTGTCATCGCCGCCACATGGACTTGCTCCACCGCAGCTCCGACTTCGAAGCAACCCAAGGAAGAGCATATTGGACACGCCGGAAAGAACAGACTACCGAAGTCCTGGCCGCGACCCAAGCTCCTCTCGACGCCATTCCTTTTGTGTTACATGTTGCGGGTACTCTGAGCCTGTCAGCCAGCAACAACCATGCAAAAGACTTCCACTTCATCGTGCACTTTTGATTCCGTATCCATTGGACTGCATCATCAGCTTGCATATCACGAAAGCAATGCAATTACTAGAAGTGAAATGTTCCCTGCCCTAGATACAACCCCAGTGATCACACCCTTCATTCAACACCACCGACGTTGCCATGTTTTGAGTTCAAATAGTTCCTCACTTGGCATGTCAGCATGATGTAGGATCCACTAAACAGGATGACTTGCATAGCATCTGTCTCTATGGCCCGTGGGTTAGCACAAAGGGAAATTGACGCAAAAAAATGGTGGCCGCTTGGACTGCACGAAGCGACCTCGCGTAAGCCAACAACACTGCACGGCGCCAACATTTCCTCATGTCCAATGAGGATAACGGTGCTTAATGTTGAGTAAAGAAACATGGTTTGTGGGTTTTTAATGGGCTATATTTAGTGCAACCCATTTTGCACATCTTATTTTTTTAAGAAATCTTTAATCAGTTTGTAAAGTTTAATTACAGTAATAAAATAAATTTAATATTTTTGTGTTATAAATATTATCTGTATACATAAAATAATTTAACTAAAAAATTTCATGTAATTTTTAAAAATATTCACTTATTTACATGTGGATTCATTTAAAAGTTAATACAAGAATTTAAACTATTTATTAAATGCAAAAAGAATACACATGTGGCTCATAATTAAATTATACAAAATTATGAATAAAAATAATTTTATTAATATTCACTTGTATATAACTTCCACTTGAGGCATAGATTCATAATTTTATATAGTTGAAATATATTTAGGAGTGAAACTTATAAAAAAACATTTTTTTGAAATTGATGTACAATTTAAAATTATGTTGTTTTCCTTTAGCAACATACATATGAATTTTAAAATGTGCATAAAATTATTCAAATTTTATATAAAAATATTATTAATGAATTTTAATTTATGAATATTTGTATTTACATGATTTTTATAAATAGTATTTGAATATTTAGAAAAATACTTGAACATTTTGCTAAAGAAGTTGTTTTTAATGGTATGTATAATATTTATAACACACAAATGTCTGAAGTTTATTTTTTTAATATCATTATAATTTACGTACTTTTTAAAAATTCTGAAAAAATAAAAGAAAGCTAACATGTGCAACATGGACTGCACTGACTGCAGCCCATTTATAAACCACAAAAGTGTGTTCGTTTACTACATTAAGCGTTCTTATGCTTCTTGGACATCAAAACTTGTATGTTGCAGTGGCCGCTGTGTAGCTTGAGATGGCCCGACCACCATTTTTCGTGCAAAATTTTCCTTTCTACCGACATGTGGCAAGATTTTCCTTTCTATTGACATGTGGCCCCACTGGTCATAGCGACTTATACCGAGCCAGCCATCCGTTGGGACTTGGGAGTGGGTTCCATGCCACATGTGCACGCTAACCTAAATGTGGTGCCACGTCAACGTATTTTACATCCACGAAAGGGATTAGTATCGTATTTACACGCTCGTGCCAAGTTTTATAACCAGTTTGATGTATTTAATTACACAATAATTTTTATTTAAATGATGACCATTTTTTAATACTGTATAAAAAATTAATGCACATCAATTGCTATTAAAATGCACGATGGAAGTTTTTATTACAGGAAAAACATTATTTAATACCAAATAATTTTTCTTAAGGAATATAAATATTTTAAATATACAATGAACATTTTTAATGTACAAGATGGACATATTTATTAGATGACGAGATTTTGTAAGACTTGGTGAACATATTTTAAATACGAGATTTACAGTTTTGGTTAACAAGATGACCATTTTTAAAATACATGATGAACATATTTGAAAAATAGTTAAGCATTTTTGTAAATACCCGATGAAGATAATTATACAAGGTGACTTTTATCAAATACACATGAACATTGTTTTATGCGCAAACATTATTTCGACAGACATTAATATTTACTGTTTTTCTAAAAGAACAGAGAAAACCCAAAAATGGGGGAAATAGAAGGAGAAAAGAAGGAAACTTGATCGTTTGCTTCTATGTTGTTCGCGTTTTCAGAGCGAAGGGCGTTGTTGCATAGAAGGAAGCATGCATTGTAATCGTGTTGATGGGCCTGGTCAAGTACTCACTTAAAAAATACTTATGACAGTGGGTATTTTTTTTAACGAGCCAAAAGACTTGTCATTTTCATTGATTAAAAAGAAAGTGAGAATTGCCCAATTAAGTGATGGAAAACCGGGCTAAAACCCATACAACTCAACCCACATGGTATGAGCATCACCGGTCAACCTGGCTACCGACATGAAACACGCCATGATGACACATGCCAACAGATGGCCACACGCACAAGCAAACGACAACTTCGACTTTGACAACGAGCCTCATATGGGAAATATGCAGGACTTGCCCTCTGCAAACGACCACTGAGTGCCTGGACTTGCTCCACCGCAGCTCCGACTTCAAAGCAACTAAGCAACCCACGGAAGAGCACCTCGGATACGCAGGGAAGAACCTACTATCGAAGTCCTCGCTGCGACCCAAGCTCCTCCCAACGCCATCATCGTTGTCAAAACAGAAATCAGCACCCCACGCCTCAGCAAACCACGCAGCCAACATGCCGTCATCCACCGGTCTCCCAGTCATAGCCGGCTCGAAGATTATGCCCCAAGAAGGAGAAAGACGTGAATACGCCTCCATAGCCCGATCCAGAGAATCTGAGGTTTCTTTCGGAGCCAAGGCCATGAGGAAAGGGGTGAGCACACCTCCACGACAACGCTTCTAAGAAAGACCACGACACCGACGGACGTTGCCATCGTCAGTTCCAAAGAAGAGGATTTCTCCCGGAGATGCCTCCACCACCTGTAGCCCACATACTGCAACCCACCGTCACAATTTAAAAAAAACTCAAAACATGATACAACAGCTAATTACATAGGAGAAATAGTTACCTACTCCGTCTGTCACATAATATAAAAACATTTTTAGCGCTACAGTAGTGTCAAAACAGCCTGGACCTGACAGTTTATTCTTGGGCTTGTTTCTGCAATTCAAGGTCAATTAGAGGGTGTTTGGATACTCTCTAGTCATGTGACTAGTAGTAGTCAGACTAGAAGTTTTTAGTCAGGCCCTGTTTGGAAGGTGACTACTACTAGTCAGCATTAAATGTTTGGAAGGCAACACCAATTAAAGAAGAGAGAGGGGGACTTTAGTCAGTAAAAGTCAGGGGTGTTTGGAGGTTTAGTGACTAAAGGTGACTACTGCTAGTCTCTAGTCACTTTTAGTTGGAGGTGGGGTGACTAGGAACTAAACTAGTTTTAGTCACCCAGTAGTCAGGGGTGTTTGGAGGTTTACTGACTAAAAATGACTACTACTAGTTTCTAGTCTCTAGTCACTAGTGATCCAAACACCCTCTTAGTCCACCGTGATGGATGCCGATACGGGAAGCCGTGCCCTTTTCAGCTTTCTGGTGGCGTGCTGACGCGGTTTCGCGTCCAAACCGTGTGTTGGTCAGGTCCGCTGCCTTCTTTGGAACGCTTTTCCCGCCTCATCTTATCTTGGTCGGGTCGCTTTCCGTTGCCCCCGTCCGGCGGTGTGGTAGAGGCCCCTGTTGCCGCGGCTGTGGACCATGATGCGCATCGGGAGAGACGTGGTGCGCACTTCGCTGTCGTCGTTGGGTACCATCGGTCGTTGTCTGCGCCAGCCACACTTGCAGTCAAACTCGCACGCCGTTTCTTATTATTCGTTCTTATATTTTCTAGAAGCATCAGGCATGTACGGAGTAGTATCCATCGCAAAAAAAGATAAATGTCTGGTGTGATTATATGTGCGGATTCAGGCTGCAAGTGGGACGCTCCGCGGGACGCCCGCATCACGCCGCATCAGCCCGCGTAATTAAGTGGGCTTATGCGGGCTTGCCACATAACATGCAGTTTTGTCCGCGGTTGCCGCTCGTCCCACATAATTTCAGGTCGTATTCCTACGTATCTCTGTGTGTAACGACTTCACATACAACTCCTACTATAACGGCTGTACGTGCCTTGTATCTAGGATCATGAGCTACTAAAAGCAGGCTGTTATGCCCCGGTTTGCATTAAATTTAGTTAAGAATTAGAAGGCATAGGGATTCATATTTGAAACATCAGAATCTGACGAACAGATGTACACTTGTAGAGGATACTAGTATATGTGAAGATTCAGATTTAATTACTACTTGGATCCTTATAAAATTGAAAGGCAACAACCAACTAGCAGTCTAGCTACATGGATCGGATCCTCTTTGCTATTCCCACGTCAGGATGGATAGATAGGATATGCGGCAGTCCCAGTAATGCAGATATGCAGATGCACTTTGCCCAACACAGGGAGGCAGCAGGTAGTGCTGAACCATGCTATCTTGCAGTGAATATGGCTGATGACCAGGGTAATTTTCTTGCGAAACAACTGGAAACGACCCCACTTGTTCAACCGTTCAAGGCCAGCCAGTAGCTAGCTTTTTTTTTTGCATGAACCAGTAGCTAGCTGCAGACATAGCCATGGCGTCGATGTTTTTCACCTCATGTACGGTAAAGGTACGTACGACATGGCGCCGTGTACGACGCGCCGGGCGGGGAGTGGAAAAGGCCATGCGGTGTAACAGCAGCGCTGCGGCGGAACTGGACGGCGGTCTTGCGACCATGGCGGAACTGGACAGCGGCGGCGCCCTAATCATCATTGCATTATCGCGGAAAGGTGGGCTTGATGCGGACGCCGCGGGACAGCCCACATATCCCACATATTTGGCTGCTCTATCCGCGGGCGTCCGCGAACGTTGATTATGTGGGTTTTTATGTGGGCGTCGCGGGTAGCCCGCGTCCACTTGCAGCGTGAGTGCGGATGGATGGTGCTAGGATGTTCCAGTTCTAAACGCATGCCGTACGAACAAATCAAGAAACTTGCCGTCAAAAAAGCAAATCAAGAAACATGCACGTACAATTTCTGCGCAAGCAAAGCATAGATCCGTGTAGTGTTGCCAAGGCTCCAAAAATCCTTGCATTTATATATTTACCGGCCTAAGTTTGGATAGGTTTTGAATGAATGCAAAGAAAAGAAAAACCATTGATCATCATTTCCATTCCTTCGTAACAAAGAAAACCAAAAGTGAACCTGACGTCTGGATGAGCAAAAGTAAAAGCAGTGCAGTTTTGCTGAAGGAAAATGATAATAAAACCTGAAGAAACTGAATACTCTCTCCGTTTCTAAATATTTGTCTTTTTAGAGGTTTCAAATTGTGACTACATACAAAACAAAATAAATGAATCTATACTTTAAAATATGTCTATATACATCCGTATGTGGTGACCATTTGAAACCTCTATAAAAACAAATATTTAGGAACGGAGGGAGTACATTTTACCCGTTCGTCCCAAGGCGCCCCTCCGCCCACCGTCAGAGAACTTCGAACGATCGACAGATGCCGCGCGCGCCTATTTATACCCTGCCCGCTCAGTCGCCCCCATCAGACCATCACCCAACAGCACTCAAGCAGAGCAGAGCATTCGCCATTGTAGCACACTAGCACTCGCGGCGTGCCGGCAGAGACACGGCGGCGAGCATGGGTTCGAGGTACGAGGTGGAGGTGACGGTGGGCTCGGCGCGGGACCTCAAGAACGTCAACTGGCGCAACGGCGACCTGCAGCCCTACGCCGTGCTCTGGGTCGACGACGGCCCCAAGTGCTCCACCCGCGTCGACCTGGACAACGGCGAGAGCCCGGTCTGGGACGAGAAGCTCACCGTCCCGCTCCCGCCCTCCGCCGCCCGCCTCGAGGACGCCGTCCTCCGCATCGACGTCGTCCACGCCGGCGCCGCCGAGGGCACCAAGCCGCTCGTCGGGTCCGCGCGGCTCCCGCTGCGCGACATCCTCGACGACGCCGGCCTCGGCGGCCGCGCGTCCCGCACGCTCCGCCTCAAGCGCCCCTCCGGCCGGCCCCAGGGCCGCCTCGACGTCCGCGTCGCCGTCCGCGAGGCCGCCCGCTATTACGACCCCGCCTACCCGCCGCCCTACGGCCAGAGCCAGTCCCGCGACCCCTACGCGGCCCCGGCGCCGTACGGCTCAGGCAGGTACGGGTACGGCCAGCAGCAGCAGCAGCCGTACGCCGCGCCGCCGTCGGGCTACCCGGCCGCATACGGCGCCGGCGCGCCCCCGCAGCCCGCCGGGTACCCTGCCGCCTATGGAGGCGGCGCGCAGCCGGCGTACGGGTCGGGCGGGTACGGGTCGGGGTCGGTGAGTGACCCTGCTGCGAAGAAGAAGGGGATGGGGATGGGGGCGGGGCTGGCGGTGGGCGCGGCGGCGGGGGTGCTGGGCGGGCTGGCGCTGGCGGAAGGGGCGAGCTACCTGGAGGACAAGTTCGAGGACGACGTGGCGGAGAAGGTGGAGGACGACCTGGCCGGCGGCGGCTACGACGACGACGACTACTAGAGAAAACGATGGGCACCTCCTGAGAGATTGTTTGTTGTATGCGGCGGTGCTGACTAGCCGCCAGCATCTTCTTTGCTTCTATTCTGGCCGGATTTGTTGAATAAAGGCGCGAAAGAAATTAACAACGAGTGTAGCAACAGGTTAAATTGAACTTTTTTATGTGCCTTCCTTTTGTGCTTCGAGTTGATCTGGTGTGGGAGTTCTTTGGAGCTGCTCTCCTGTTGATCCGCCCAGATTGATGTTTCCTTTGGCAGCGGTATGAGCCGTCACGTATGCGGGTTGTGGACGCCTTTGGAAGTCTGGAGTCATTGATACTGATACGTCTCGAGGTTGATTGCTGTGGCTTCCCAGCAACTGCAGAAGCATCCATCCATCCATCTACCTGGGCCGTTCAGGTCTGATCGATTTGGCCTGCTTCAGTCCAGCACAAATCCTCCATGAGCATGGGGGGATGCGGCGCTCCTCTACCGTGCCCAGCGGCACGGCACGGGTCCCATGCCTTCTTAGTTAGTCCTTACGAACTAGTACAATCGATGCCAGAGAACGAACGGCCAGGATATTTTAGAAGCCAATCTACATAGCCGTTCGCTCCATTGGCGTCCAAATACGCCGTCGTATCGTCTTCTCGCGCCAAAAAAGCAGAACAGGGCATCGTGTGCGGCAGAGACGCTCTTTAAAGCTCCTCCCTCTCAAAGCGTCGCCAGCAGCTCCGCCGGAACGTTCTTCACGCTTCTTCCTTCAGGCATTTTTTTTAATTAAAACAAGGCAAAAGACTTCATTTTCATTGATTAAGAAGAAGTGAGGATTGACCAGTTAATTAACAAAAAACCGGGCTAACACCGATACATTCAACCCACAAACACATGGGCATCTCCGGCCAACCTAGCCACCGACATGCAACAGAAGACACGACGGCACACGCCAACAGTGGCACTTGACGACTGCAGTAGCGTAAAATATGTTTGAAATGAAAAAGAATTGAATGAATACACAAAACGAAAAGGAAAAATAAATCATAAATCCTAAAACCCTAAACCCCTAAACCTCTAATCCCGGTTGGTGTCACCAACCGGGCCTAAAGGTCCCCCAGCCCCAGGCGCGGGCTCGTGCCACATGATGGGCCTTTGGTCCCGGGTCGTGGCCAACCGGGACTAAAGGTTGGAGCATTTAGTCCCGGTTGGTGAACAAAGACTAAACGCCCTTACGAACCAGGACTAATGGTCAATTCTGTACTAGTGAAAGAAAGATCCTTGCGGCATTGAGAATGATTTTCATGGTTATGGATGCATTAAGAGTTACACTGAATTATTGATGGTATGCTTCACTCCATGTGCTATTGTGCTTGAGTATCGGTTTCAGAATTTTTTTTTGATGTTTTTTAATATAAGCAATCCTTTAATGATGCTGGGTTTTAGCGTTGAACAACTGTACGCAAATGATATGTTTTTATCAGACCCCTTTTGTCATCAGAGTATTTGAAGTTGAAGATCCCTTTTTATCATCAGAGGACTTGAAGAGTGGTCAGTGCTAATGATTCGATGGGTGGTGATGGTCATGCATTTCCTTTGTAGTGTCTGTCATGTACTCTCTCCGTTCCGAATTACTTGTCTTATATTTGTCTAGATACAGATGTGTCTAGGTACATCCGTATCTGCCTATGCAGCCAAGTTCTGGGGCAGGCAAGTCGTCCCCACAACCGAATTCACCTGGAAATCTAAAGCACCGGCGCCCTGCCGCTTCTTCACATGGCTCGCAATCCAAGATAGGTGCTGGACGTCCGATCGGCTGGCAAGACGAGGGCTCGATCATCAGGACTGCTGCCCAATGTGCAACCAAGAAGAGGAGAGCATAAACCACATTTTGCTTCACTGTGTAGTCGCGCGGGAAGTGTGGACCGCGATTTGTCACCCCCTACGCAGACCGGAATGGATACCTACTGTGAATGAAAGCCTCGGTGCATGGTGCCAAGACAAGAGAGGAAGAGGAAAGGCCGGGAGGGATGCAAATGCAATCATCATCCTAGGGCTATGGCAAATATGAAAACACCGCAACTCGATTCTCTTCGATGGAGCTACACTTTCAAAGAACACGATTATCCATGCAGTCGTAAGAGAGGGCCGTGTATGGAAGAAAGCGGGCATACTACGAGGAGACATGGGTGCCTTCTTCACTGAGGTGGAAGAGTGGGCAGCGGAGATTAGATAGCTTGTGACTAGGTGGAGGGTGGAAGTAGAGTTAGCGTGCAGTGTATATATGTAATCTGTAATGCTAACGTGGACGGGCTCTTTACCCCGGTTCCTTCTATATAATATAGTACGCACACTCGTGCGTATTCGAGAAAAAAAAAGACAAGTAATTCGGAATGGAGGGAGTATTAGTTAGTTAAATCTGCCCTAGAAAAAGAACAAGTAGAAGATCTAGTATCTCAACTTTTGTACTGCTCTTGAATTTGTCAATGCCAGGCCATGAAGCCATTGATTAATACTGCTATGTAGAGTTCACTTGGTTGTAACCTGCAGAGCTTGCTTCAAATTTCAGTTTGCTGCTGTGTTCAGTTTCTGTGTGATTTTTCAATTATGCGTCATGCTCAGTTCCTGCGTGAATCTTCAGTGTCAAGTTCAGTTCAGGCCAGCGGCTGCTGCATCAGCCAACGGCTGTGTAGATGGGCTTCTAAAATATCCTGGCCCATATAAGGGCATGTACAACAGTTAGACAGATCCTGTCTATAGCCCCTGTCCATGTCAGATTATAGTCTATTTAGTTGTTTACTACAGACACCCTTTACAACGCATTGTCTATTTAGTAGTCTGTATAGCCTCTAAAATCATGTGGTGGTTGTATCGATCTTGGAAGAAAAAACTGCTAGATGCAGACACCCCTTCGTACAATGGGAGGTTGGACGTCGCTAAGCAGCGATTTTTGTGCTGTTAGACGGTCGGTAATTGTACAGACGACTGGTTTCACTCTCCTCTTTCTTTTCCCACCACGTAGTCAAATATCCTATGTGTGCTTGCTTACAGACAGCTGAGTTAACCCCACTGTACATGCCCTAAGTGCGTTCGCTGGCATCAATTGTAACGACTAAGGAGGCAGCGGCACGGTAGAGGAGCCGGATCCGAGCTTGAGACGACGACGGTGAGACCTTAGCACCCACAAATTGTTGACCACAGCAACGTTGCCTAGACTGGCTTTGCTTTTATTGTGTTTGTACAATCTTGAGTGACATTCTGCAGTCTTAAAAATGACATAGATACTCCCTCCGTTCCTTTTTACTTTGCGTATAAGATTTTTGCCAAGTCAAACTTTTACAAAGTTTGACCAAATTTATATTAAAAAATATTAACATCTACAATGCAAAATACTCCTATGGTAATTAATTAAGGATTGAACGTTGCATTCAATAAGGACGATAACAAATGACATGAGTTAGATGGAATTGACGATAAAGGGGGCGTAAAATGCAAGTACAATCCAGAACATAGGACATGATATGACTGGATTCACGATGTTTTCAAGTACCGCTTGGCTTGGAAGCCAATTATTATCATATTATCTTGTGCGTACCTATTCCCAAAAGGTCGCAGAACAGAAAAATCTTTAGGGTGCAGGCATGATATCTGAAAGAGGCTCACTTGACCGAAAATTCCTAAAGCTATGCTTTGAAGGCTACTTATCCTACTAACTTAATTGGATATAATAGCTTGACAATGAGAAAGAAGGACATCTTTAACATTCTATTAAGTAACACGTAGGGTTACCGAAATTGTGCCACCAAAATAAATATTAAATTTCTTGCATGATCACAAATAGTATCTAAATCAGAGATTCAAAAGTGAATGCCAAAAAAAACTATGCACAAACAACACGAGGGAGATGGATTATCCTTTGAGTACATTATAAAAATTACATTAGCTCACCGCAGTGGCAGCCTGTTTGGGTTTTTATCTAATACCTTGTTAACATGACAAAACAAAGATTTACACAAACGGCAAGAGAGTAAGTGACTTAATATTAATGGACTAATGCAGCCCCAGGATGTTGGTATTGCTGCTGAAAAAAAATAGTAATAAGAAAGGTCAAATAATAAACAATGTCCAAAATTAATCTAAATGAATTGCAGCAGCACAAACCACACAACCAAAACTATATTCAGTTCCCTTAGTGTGTGCAAAGCCTGCCTAAATTTCGCTACTTCTCTTGAGTGTTTCGTTGTCTCAAAGGAAGATCCAGCCCAGCCACACGCCCACATTGTTGGACTTAGTGACCGTACTGACGACGACATCGTTCAAATAGTTGTCGAGCAACTCGGATGACATGCACAGCGCAACACATGTATTTCTAAAAGAACTCCATCTTTGAAAAAGCTCGTTTGCACCTTGCATCGAATTAAACCACTATCCGTTGGCCAGTGGCAGAGCTTAGCGAGGGCCGTGGGGGGGGGGGGGGCTATGGCCCCCAACCAAATTTATTTGTTTGCATAAACACATAATTTTCAACTATTTGGGCCAAATTTAAAATAATTTTTAACATTAGGATGTGCAACTCACTACTGTTTGCGGTGGTCGCGCTGGCCTTCCTGAAGTGCTCGACCGTGTCGGCAGTGGCCATGGCCATTGCGTCGAGGACTAGGCAAAGCCCCATTCTCTGCAGGTTGGTGGGTCTGGTCGGGCGTCCAATGAGCCGTGCGAGGAATTGGTAGATGACCTGCTCGTACAAGAATATAGTGGTTGCAACCATGAGAAGGTTGAAGACTTGCATGCTGGACATGCCAAGATTGCACCAAGCTAGGTGTGGTTCTGCGAATCGCGGTTCCCTACACGACGCTGAGCAACTCCAGCTGGGTGTAAATAATGGAGTAGATCTAGACAGGGAGGGTCTGTAAGACGCTCTTCACTTGATAAGAGGTGTGAGGCATTTGGGAAAGCTCCGCGGAATTGGTTAGGAGAGGTGGTGAAGGTCGATGTCGAGCAAGATGGGTTTGCACAAGGAAAGCACCTTCGGGTTAGAGCTAAGGTGGGAGTGACTGAACCATTAAAAAGGGGATTTTCTGTGATCTTCACCGGAGGATAAGCAAGTGACATGGTTTGATTTCACATATGAAAAAAATTCCCCACTTCTGCTTGGATTGCGAGAGACTCATGCATGCCAATGGTAGATGTGAACCCTCGATTGGATATTCTGTTCAGTGGGCAGACATGCTTATTATCATCTGATACTCCAAGGTGGAAATTATCAACCTAAAGTACCTCCTAATGTGTTTCGATGCAATGTCGGGGCTAAAGATACATTTTGACAAGAGTGAAGCGATGATTGTGGGATGTAAATTGGAGGACCAACTGAGGGTTGCACATATGATGAACTACAAGTTAGGTTGATTGATGTGGCTTCCGGACAGCTGCAGAAGCATCCATCCATCTACCTTATCTGTTCAAGTCTGGTCGATTTGGAGAAGGAAGCATCCCCTGCTGCGGTCCAGCACAAATCCTCCATGAGCTTGAGACGACGGCGGTGAGACCTTTGCAACGAAAAATTCTCGAACATGCGAGGCCCTTGAGTGTACTGTGTACAACAATGTCTGTGACAAGCTTGGTATCGATCACGTGAGAAACGAGGGCGTTAGAAATCCATGTTGTGGTTTAGGATCAATGGCAGCCCTACCCTACGGGTATGGCGTTAAACACCGCAGACAGAATTATATTTGGCCAACTATTCCTGCACCACCAGCCCATCACAGTGTTCATCAATTGGGTTATAACCGTCACTAGAGGGTGACCATCGGACCATATACACCAAAATGTTCCTCCCTTTTTCTCTAACTTCCTTTCTTTAGTGGCACATGTAGACCCATGTACGATGCACATCCCCCACAAAACCTACTTCACTCGTGTATTTACCTCTCGGAATTACTCTCATTGCACTAGTTTTCTTCCCAAAAGGACTCCATCTCTCAACCTAGTCGTCTTTCGATCTTGAGGTTAGATCTATTGGCACAAGTACTAGCTACAACGGCTCTACAACAAGTGCTCATGTTGGCTTGGATCTTTAGCGCCTAGCTTTTGGTTCTAACTCTCCCCCAATGCTAGCACGATGCCGGTCTTCTACCATGAATCCACCATCCGAGAAGCCCGAAGGGAAGACAGATCGAGAAAGCAGCTACCTAACAGCTCGGCGCAGAACCAACAAGCTAGCGCTACTCCCTCACTACTGCACAAAGCAGAAAACCTTCATGGCGGATAGTCCTGTTTGTGAAGCAAGTGCCACATCAACGATGTGTATTGGATATTTGAAGGTCGGAACAACTTATCCTTTTACATGTGTAACTAATGTGTGTACATTAGGGTGTGTAAAGAGGCTAAGGTAATACTACAACTTTAAAGTGACAAAGTTACAGTAATTAGAAAGAGATTGGAAAATAAATTGAGGCATTGTATGGGCGATGAAAACTAGCCGGAAGAGAATGGTGAGAAAGAGAGGGGAAAGAAATAAAATGCAATAAGTAAACATAAATGCAATGAAAATAATATTTAAAAATTAAGTTACATATCTAATAAAGTTTTTTTTAAATAGGTAAATTATAAATCGAGTGTATTATATGCCGGGCACTCAGCTTATATTTAGTATAAGCCAAGCATTTTTATGCCTACACTCGGCTTATACTGTACGTCATCACAGAGCCGTCAACCACATCCATGATTACCACGTGACAGAAAATTGTACCTAGTCTTTCTAAAAGCCGTAGTCATTCTTGGCTATATGCCTAGTTTCATCTATAAACGGGGTGTGTCTTAGAGCCGTACTCGGCTTACTGTTAGGTACGCCGAGATCTCATTTTTGTACCATGCGTTTTGTATTGTGTACTCGATTTAGTGTCCTCTAAGCCGAGTACCTTCTGATAAAAGACTCTCGCCTTACCTCTTGGTACAACGTGTGTTTTTCCGGTAATGAATCAACTCAAAATAAATATACGATTAATATGTTGCCACGCATATTGCAGGCCACTGTGCTACCTGGTACTATGAAATACGAATGGGGTCGTCCGTGGTGCTGATTTCGCCGCCGCACTTTAATTAAACCAGGTTGGAGAGAAAAGTGTGCATTATTGTGCACACAACTAATTATTGAGGCCAAATAAACAGGGAGGCGGACGTTTGGTCTATGGTGACATATGTCCCCGGTATCCATACGGTGCACAGGGGCTTTGTGATCTGGACGTAAAGTAGTGAATAAAGAAATACAAACAGTCGTCTGGAGTGATAAAGCGCGTTATACATTGCTGCGACAGTGCAATACCGTCAGAAGTACAGGCTGAAACAGGGTCTGGTACAGTGTTTTGACGCGCTCTATTCTGTCGAAGGATAAATGCTGCTCTACTGACACACGCCCCTTTCTGTTCTTGGGTGGCTACCGTCAGAGTCGTGTCTCTCCGAAATTCTGTACGCTGCTAAGATAAAACGAACTGTAAAGCTTGCCTCCAATGTTTTCGTTAATAAAGCTGGAAGTTGGCAGCCTCATTTAATGGGAGTGTATTGCCTAGTACTAGGAAGAAGCGTTGGTTCCACGCTTCGAGTCAAAAATCCTGAAACTTTTTCGAAAATAAATTTGATTTTTTCAGAAGTTGTATAGAAAGTTTGGAGAAACAAAAACTCCCGTATACTTGTGGGCGAAAAAAAAACAAAATCATGATTACCAAAGGAGTAAAAAAATGATTTTTTTGAAAATACATTTGACTTTCTTTTGTACAGTAGTTGCATAAAAAGTTTGGTGAAAGAAAAACTCCCGTTGACTTGTGGGCGAAAAAACAAAATCAACACTATATAGAAGTTACTATTCACATGTTTTTCCTCGAGTTTTTATTTTCTTCACCCGGGAATCAATGGGAGTTTTTCCTTCGTCAAACTTTTTGTACAACTACAAAAGAAGGCCATGTTTATTTAAAAAAAATTGACTTTTGTGATTACTATTTTTTCATATCAGGCGCATATACACCCTATATAACAAATATTAATTACCAAAAAGAAAAAAAATGTTTTGAAATAAACTTGACCTTCTGTTGTACTCGTATATAAAGTTTGGGCAAGGAAGAACTTTCATGGTATTTTTTGCTGGGAAAATAATAATATCAACACTATATAAAAGTTACTATTCAAACTTTTGTCTTTGAAATATTGTTGTTTTGCCCTGAAGTTGATGTCAGTTTTTCCTTCTCAAAACTTTTTATACGGGTAGAAAAGAAGATCAAGTTTATTTCAAAAAAGTTTTAGAAACTTTTGAATTTTTTCATAATTACTTTTTTTTGCATATCAGGTATATATAAATCCGAAAAACAAAGGGTATTTGCAATGAAAATTGTAAACCGACGTTCTACATGATTTATTAATCCGGAATAAAATAAACCAAGGTAAGTAGTTCGTCGCTATGAATAACAACTTGATTTGATCAACATTAGAAAAAATGAACGTACATAAAGCATGTTACCATGATTGGTGAACAATGAAAATATTACATAATCCTTTACTGAACAGGAAGCATTTTATTAAACAATATGTTGGCCGCGCAGAGAGAAGTTGTCTTAAGATTACTGGAAATAAAATAAGCAAATTTAAGATGATAAGTTCAATAATGTTTAGTGTAGGAACAGTTGACTGCCCAGTACTGGAAACAAGGATTTTAGGTTCTGTAATCTCCATAAAGCACCGGAGTGCCGAAGTGGTAATCTTCAATTCTTGTCGCGGGCGCGGAGTGCAAAATCTGGAGGTACATCGAGTTGAAGCCAAAAGTGACGGATGCAGGTACATATTGTAAGAGGATTTGGCAGTTGGTAGATGAGACACTGGTTTAATGTCACGCGGGCCCAAGTCAAATACGAATTGATAAATTGTAGGTGTGACAGAATATAGGAGGGAAAGTCAGAATACTGATAGCAGAGGGGGAGATCGGGAGGGTAATGAATGGTGAGATTCCAGGGACAGATGTCCCAGGAACCAACAGGTATTTCCCAAATAAACAGGCACTACATCCAGAACGCAACGGGTGAAAACGACCTAAGCTGTTTAGACACTGGACAGGACCTGGTGCTGCGGTCGAAGATCTCCAGCTCTCCCTTCCGGTTGTGCCTGAGCCGGAACGTGGTGACTTGGAGCAGGCGGCCATGGAACTCCATCCCCTTGACGCAGTCCAAAAGGCAGAATCTGGCATTGCCCATGGCAGTGAGGGTAGGCCCATGATCCACCGCCTGCTGCTCCTCACTCCACAGCTTGTCCTTGGCGATCTTCCAGTCGAGCTGCTGCTGCATGGCCATGGCACCAGCTGCCGTGCCGCTACGGGAGGCGACTCGGCAGGTGCCGATGTGGCCGTTCTTGTCAAGCCCAACCCAAGCGTCCAGGTCACCGTCGAAGTAGCCTTGGCCGTTGAAAGGCAACGCCCACTCCCCGTGGCACCTCCATTCGCCGTCGCCTGGTTTCTCCTGGTTTCTCCTCCGGTGATCAACTCGCCGGAGCTCATCTTCTCCTGACTCGTCACTGAGCCGAGGTCCGATTTTGAGAAGCCTGCCAATAAAAAACAATACGAGGTCTGAAATCGGTGTGTGGTGGGTTTGCAATTGATCTGAAGTAATCTGACGATGCAGTGGTGTATTTGTGGAGCCTGCTTGTTTTCCTAGTTCAAATCGAAGTCGAAGGGATTCCGAAACCGTCTGTGTTTGCCTAAGGCGCCAAACCGGTGGAAACTTCCGAAACGGGCCAGTATGCCATTTACGACTGACTACATTTTTTTTTACTATATTTACGACTGACTATAAGGCGCCTTAAACACGCACGCGAGGTGAGTTAAGCCGGCCCAGTTCGGGGTATCGCTAGGCTGCTGCTTGTTGTTTCGCTGGCTGCGCTGCTGCAGTTTCTTTTTTCGTTTTTTCTGTTGTTGCTTTTTGATGGGTTTTCTGTTTTGGCTCTTTTTTATTTCGTTATTTATTTATTTATATATTTCCTTTTTCTTATTATTTTATCTTCTTTATTTTTCCCTTCCTTTCTTCAACACATGATGTTAGTTTTTTTTCTTTTGGGCATCCTTCTGATGTTTTTATTTTTAATAATTTTATGCACAATAAACATTTTATAATAACAATTATGTTTTCTAAATTCACACTCAGCACTATTAAAATATATGGTGAATATAGTTTATATATAATAAAATTTTCTGTTTATTTTTCGTATTAGTTTTTAGCCTTTTACCTTTTCAAGTATACTTTTACTTTCAATATATGTTTTTGTTTTAAAATAAATCATAAATTCATTTTTGTGGAAACAAATCATAAATTCATTTTCAAACAATGCTAGTGTGTTTCAGGAAAGAATCAGAATTTTCAGAGAATGTTACCGTTTTCAATTTTTTTGTTCATGAATTCAAAACATATTTGGGGATTTTAAAAATGTATGTGTTTTTGAAAAGTGTCCAATATTTCAAAAAGTATTTCTATTTTTCAAATTTTGTTCACAAATTTGGAAACTTTTGTCATTTTCCAATTTTTTGTTTTAATTTCATAAAATGTTGGTGTTTTTATATTTTTTTTGAAATTTCAAAAAATGTCTAAAATAATTTTTTCCCTTTTTGTAAAAAATGTTCGAAATTTCAAAAGGTGTTTGCATCTTGAAATGAAACTTTTTATATTATGCTATCATACAATTATTAAATTTTCATCCTGTATAAATAAAAGGCTTATAATATATCAAAATGTGTATTATTTATTTCAAATTTCTTGTGTATTTGTAAAAATAATCATGCATTTTTATATGTATTTTATTTTGAAAATGTAAATTTTAATGTATTTATAATGTATTTTAAATATGCTCATCGTGTACCAATTTTAGTATGATCCCATGAGGAATCGAGGTGAGTGTTATTGTTAATGTTTCGGTTATACTTGAGGTGTCACTGGGGTGAAGTGAATTGACTATTTGAGTACCTACAGGAATTACGAAGCAGTGATAGTTGTAAAACAAAGGATTAAAGATTAACTATGGTCATAAGAAAGTAATTAATGTTATGAAGCAATGACAATGAGATGGTTAAGCTTAAGACAATTCATTTCACGGTAAATAATGGTAATCGCCTCTCGCCGAATGGTAATGTGACATTAATTCTTGTGTGACATATTCGACACCGTTGTTGTCCCGCCTCCCCACTAATACAGGATCGGACAACATTGACCCTATCACTGACTAGCTAGTGTCCACTGGTCAAAGATGAAGCTCTTTACTAGTAGGGCATGAAACATGCAAGGCCACGAAATGTGCATTACTGATGACTATCATCACTAACCGGCCAGTTCATGGAGTCACTATTGACTCGTAAGTCATGCATCACTCAATGGCCTCAACATTAGGTGGTAGTCATCAGTGAGAGTGGTCACTGATGACTCATACTTTATCACTGACCAACCATTCCAAGTGGAGGTCACTGATGACATGTCATCACCAACCTTTTTAGTGACTAGTCAATGTTGACATTTTAATTAAATATTCGCTAATGCCTAGAAATGCACTAAATTACTTAAATAGGGGTATATCTCGTTGTCGACACTTCCTTCTTCCTCGTAAGCACTCCTTTCGTCCACCTTGCCACTCTTCCTGTAGCGGCTGGCAAACACGAGGTACAACGTGAAGTCTACCAGGCACTGGCGGAGCTTCGTGAGGGCAAAAGCGTGCTATGGCCCGCCCAGCCCCTGGAGTAAAAATACATATAGTAGTACAAATATACGACTGCCTTTTGCATGTAGCCTCGTCTCGTCCCTATTCTCTTCTTGCATCCAGCCTCTGTTGCTCGATGCCTCCCTTGATTGCTCTCCTATCCAGCAGAGTAGAAGACCGACGCTAAGGCACGAGTCACGCGTACAGCCGCAGGGAGGGCCAAAGAGATGTCGCACGGAGCTGGGGAGGTTTAGCTGCTAGTCGCACCATCGCAGCAAGTAGCAACACCGAGTGGTGCAGAGGCCTGAGGGCTACCCATGCCCCAGGAAACACAGGTAGCAGCGGTGGCGGGCAGTCGGGCGAGTAGTAACCTAGACGTCGAGCGCTGCTGCTCAGGCACATCCGCACCATCCAAACTCTCATCTCTTGCTCATTGGTCAGTACTAATTTTCCTATAAAATATAGGTTGTAGGCTGTAGCACTCTGAAATTAAATCAATTAATAATACACATCTTAATTTGGTAGATAATTGTCATGGGCAGGCTAATCAACGTAGAATCAATTTAGTTTTCAAGAGAAAAGGAGAGATGGTACAATTACATATGAAGTTGAGAAAGATTTTTCAGCGGCAGCTCTTCGTCCATTGCTTGGGTTGAAATATTTTGTGTTTTCTTTTAGTTTCGCCCGCCCAGGTTTTCCTCTGTAGCACTACAAGAAATATGTCAACTTGTGACCACCACTATTGGTCACTGAAAAGTCACAAATTTCCATTTACGACCTTTTTTTGACAAAAACAGAAGGTCAAAAGCTGGCGGTCGTAAACTGACTATAGCGACCTTTCTTCTGGAATGGTCAAAGACGTTTACGACTAAAATATTCCTACTGTGGCGTTTTGGTCACTAGCAACCTCCCCCAGGCCACGTAGGCATCCAATGTGGCAAGCTGATGTGGCACAAGATTCAGCCCGGTCCAATTCGATTTTCTACATGGGCCAAGCCCAATAATTCGGCCTTTTTACTGTATTTTTTCCTATTAATTTTTGCTAGCTACATGGGCCTGGCCCAGCAATTCAGCCTTTTTATTTCTAGATGCGGCCTTTTACAGCATATGATCTTTTATTTTTTGCCATTTTATTTTCCACTGTTTTACATTTGTCTCAGATATCATAATATCATACACTGGTCCCACGCATGAGTCATGTTTCCATTGCACACATTTTCAAATCACATACATAATTACTATTTCATATGAAACAGAAATTGTAGTTCTGAAACATACATGAAATTCAGAGAGAAAATACATTAAATCACATACATAATTACTATTTCATTCACAAATAGATAGAAGATACATTAAATTCCCAGATAACCCTTCCCCTACTGCTGCTACTTCTGATGTACAAAAGCAGGATCATCAGGTTTTACAAAACGCCAACACTCTCTTACTCCTTGTGCTCACCCTTCTGATGTACAGACACCTTTTAGATGAATTTGTCTGCAGAAAACATCAAAGAATCTAGTAAAAAAATGGAATCATCAGGTTCTAACAGACTGAAAGCAACACTGAAATATATTTAGATCAGGGTAAAAACAGTAAACCAACAGGAAATACAAAGTTAAAACGCATTGGAAATAGACAAGAAAATAAGGGCGTTAATGTAGATGCAATTTACAATGTCAGAAGACCAGGAAATTAGAGATAAAGCATGGAGTATGATAAATGTGGGACTTTACATTGTAATAGAAATTGAGGATATACAGTGAAAAAATAGAGGAATTCCACTGTAAATACCTGCAGTTTATACAATGTATAAAATGGGTTATTTACAATGTAACTCCCTAAAAAAATCTTAGGTATTCCACTGTAATACCTACAAGTTTTACAGTGACTATGAAGTAAATTACACTGTAAAACTAGGCGATATTACAGTAAAATGAAACTGAAAAAGCACACTATAGGAATGACAACAATGAAGTAGGCACTGTTGGAAATATGCCCTAGAGGCAATAATAAATTGATTATTATTATATTTCCTTGTTCATGATAATCGTTTATTATCCATGCTAGAATTGTATTGATAGGAAGCTCAAATACATGTGTGGATACATAGACAACACCATGTCCCTAGTAAGCCTCTAGTTGACTAGCTCGTTGATCAATAGATGGTTACGGTTTCCTGACCATGGACATTGGATGTCGCTGATAACGGGATCACATCATTAGGAGAATGATGTGATGGACAAGACCCAATCCTAAGCCTAGCACAAGATCATGTAGTTCGTATGCTAAAGCTTTTCTAATGTCAAGTATCGTTTCCTTAGACCATGAGATTGTGCAACTCCCGGATACCGTAGGAGTGCTTTGGGTGAGCCAAACGTCACAACGTAACTGGGTGGCTATAAAGGTACACTACAGGTATCTCCGAAAGTGTCTGTTGGGTTGGCACGAATCGAGACTGGGATTTGTCACTCCGTGTGACGGAGAGGTATCTCTGGGCCCACTCGGTAGGACATCATCATAATGTGCACAATGTGATCAAGGAGTTGATCACGGGATGATGTGTTACGGAACGAGTAAAAAGAGACTTGCCAGTAACGAGATTGAACAAGGTATCGTGATACCGACGATTGAATCTCGGGCAAGTACTATACCACTAGACAAAGGGAATTGTATACGGGATTGATTAAGTCCTTGACATCGTGGTTCATCCGATGAGATCATCGTGGAACATGTGGGAGCCAACATGGGTATCCAGATCCCGCTGTTGGTTATTGACCGGAGAACGTCTCGGTCATGTCTGCATGTCTCCCGAACCCGTAGGGTCTACACACTTAAGGTTCGATGATGCTAGGGTTATAAAGGAAGTTTGTATGTGGTTACCGAATGTTGTTCGGAGTCCCGGATGAGATCCCGGACGTCACGAGGAGTTCCGGAAAGGTCCGGAGGTAAAGATTTATATATAGGAAGTATGGTTTTGGCCACCGGAAGTGTTCTGGGCATCACCGGTAGTGTACCGGGACCACCGGAGGTGTCCGGGGGTCCACCAAGTGGGGCCACCTGCCCCGGAGGCTAGCATGGGCCAAGAGTGATGAGGGACCAGCCCCTAAGTGGGCTGGTGCGCCCCCCACAAGGGCCCATGGCGCCTAAGAGGTGGAAAAGGGGGCAAACCCTAGGGGATATGGGCCTTAGGGCCCATATTGGTGCGCCTCCCTCTCCCCTCCCCTCTTGGCCGCCACCCTTATTCCCCATCTAGGGCTGCCGCCCCCCTAGGGGTGGGAACCCTAGAGGGGGCGCAGCCCCTCCCCTTCCCTATATATATTGAGGCATTGGGCTGCCCACAACACGCGATTCGATCTCTCCCTGTTGGTGCAGCCCTGCCTCTCTCCCTCCTCCTCTCTTGCGGTGCTTGGCAAAGCCCTGCTGGATTGCCACGCTCCTCCACCACCACCATGCCGTTGTGCTGCTGCTGGACGGAGTCTTCCTCAACCTCTCCCTCTCCCCTTGCTGGATCAAGGCATGGGAGACGTCACCGGGCTGTACGTGTGTTGAACGCGGAGGTGCCGTCCGTTCGGCACTTGGTCATCGGTGATTTGGATCGCGACGAGTACGACTCCATCAACCCCGTTCACTTGAATGCTTCTGCTTAGCGATCTAAAGGGTACGTAGGTGCACTCTCCTTCCCCTCGTTGCTGGTTTCTCCATAGATAGATCTTGGTGACACGTAGGAAAATTTTGAATTTCCACTACGTTCCCCAACAGTGGCATCATGAGCTAGGTCTATTGCGTAGATTCTTTGCACGAGTAGAACACAAAGTAGTTGTGGGCGTTGATTTTGTTCAATATGCTTACCGTTACTAGTCAATCTTGATTCGGCGGCATTGTGGGATGAAGCGGCCCGGACCGACCTTACACGTACACTTACGTGAGACAGGTTCCACCGACTGACATGCACTAGTTGCATAAGGTGGCTAGTGGGTGCCAGTCTCTCCCACTTTAGTCGGATCGGATTCGATGAAAAGGGTCCTTATGAAGGGTAAATAGCAATTGGCATATCACGTTGTGGTTTTGCGTAGGTAAGAAACGTTCTGGCTAGAAACCCATAGCAGCCACGTAAAACATGCAAACAACAATTAGAGGACGTCTAACTTGTTTTTGCAGGGTATGCCATGTGATGTGATATGGCCAAAGGATGTGATGTATGATATATGTGATGTATGAGATGATCATGTTCTTGTAATAGGAATCACGACTTGCATGTTGATGAGTATGACAACCGGCAGGAGCCATAGGAGTTGTCTTAATTTATTTGTGACCTGCGTGTCAACTTAAATCGTCATGTAATTACTTTACTTTATTGCTAAAGCGTTAGCCATAGTACTAGAAGTAATAGTTGACGAGACAACTTCATGAAGACTCGATGATAGAGATCATGATGATGGAGATCATGGTGTCATGCCGGTGACGATGATGATCATGGAGCCCCCGAAGATGGAGATCAAAAGGAGCAAAGTGATGATGGCCATATCATGTCACTATTTGATTGCATGTGATGTTTATCATGTTTATACATCTTATTTGCTTAGAACGACGGTAGTAAATAAGATGATCCCTCATTAAAATTTCAAGAAAGTGTTCCCCCTAACTGTGCACCGTTGCGAAAGTTCGTCGTTTCAAAGCACCACGTGATGATCGGGTGTGATAGATTCTTACGTTCACATACAACGGGTGTAAGACAGATTTACACACGCGAAACACTTAGGTTGACTTGACGAGCCTAGCATGTACAGACATGGCCTCGGAACACAAGAGACCGAAAGGTCGAGCATGAGTCGTATGGTAGATACGATCAACATGAAGATGTTCACCGATGATGACTAGTCCGTCTCACGTGATGATCGGACACGGCCTAGTTGACTCGGATCATGTAATCACTTAGATGACTAGAGGGATGTCTATCTGAGTGGGAGTTCATAAGATGAACTTAATTATCCTGAACATAGTTAAAAGATCTTTGCAAATTATGTCGTAAGCTCGCGCTTTAGTTCTACTGTTTTAGATACGTTCCTAGAGAAAATATAGTTGAAAGTTGACAGTAGCAATTATGCGGACAGTAGAAGGCTTATGTCCTTAATGCACCGCTCGGTGTGCTGGACCTCGAACGTGGTCTGTGGATGTTGCGAACATCTGACATACACGTTTTGATGACTACATGATAGTTCGGTAATGATAAATGGTTTAGAATTGAGGCACCGAAGACATTTTTGAAATGTTGCGGAACATATGAGATGTTTCGAGGGCTGAAATTGGGATTTCAGGTTCGTGCCCACGTCAAGAGGTATAAGACCTCCGACGATTTTCTTAGCCTGCAAACTAAGGGAGAAAAGCTCAATCGTTGAGCTTGTGCTCAAATTGTCTGAGTACAACAATCACTTGAATCGAGTGGGAGTTGATCTTCCAGATAAGATAGTGATGTTTCTCCAAAGTCATTGCCACCAAGCTGCTGAGAGCTTCGTAATGAACTATAACATATCAGGGATAGATATGATGATCCTTGAAATATTCGCGATGTTTGACACCGCGAAAGTAGAAATCAAGAAGGAGCATCAATTGTTGATGGTTAGTCAAACCACTAGTTTCAAGAAGGGCAAGGGCAAGAAGGGATACTTCATGAAACGGCAAATCAGCTGCTGCTCTAGTGGAGAAACCCAAGGTTGAACCCAAACCCGAGACTGAGTGCTTCTGTAATAAGGGGAACAGCCACTGGAGCAGAATTACCCTAGATATTTGGTAGATGAGAAGGCTGTCGATAGAAGTATATTGGATATACATTATGTGAATGTGTACTTTACTAGTACTCCTAGTAGCATCAGGGTATTAGATACCGGTTCGGTTGCTAAGTGTTAGTAACTCGAAATAAAAGCTACGGAATAAACGGAGACTAGCTAAAGGTGAGCTGACGAGATGTGTTGGAAGTGCTTCCAAGGTTGATATGATCAAGCATCGCACGCTCCCTCTACCATCGAGATTGGTGTTAAACCTAAATAATTGTTATTTGGTGTTTGCGTTGAGCATAAACATGATTGGATTATGTCTATCGCAATACGGTTATTCATTTAAGGAGAATAATGGTTACTCTATTTATTTGAATAACACCTTCAATGGTCTTGCACCTAAAATGGATGGTTTATTGAAATCTCGATCATAGTGATACACATGTTCATGCCAAAAGATATAAGATAGTAATGATAGTACCACCTACTTGTGGCACTGCCATGTAAGTCATATTGGTATAAAACGCATGAAGAAGCTCCATGTTGATGGATCTTTGGACTCACTCCTTTTAAAGGATTGAGACATGTGAACCATGTCTATTGGTATGTACGCATGAAGAAACTCCATGCAGATGGACCGTTTGGACTCACTTGATTTTGAATCACTTGAGACATGCAAATCATACCACATGGGCAAGATGACTGAAAGCTTCGGTTTCAGTAAAATGGAACAAGAAAGCAACTTGTTGGAAGTAACACATTTTGATGTGTGCAGTCCAATGAGTGCTGAGGCACACAGTGGATATCGTTATGCTCTTACTTCACAGATGATTTGAGTAGATACTGAGCATATTTACTTGATGAAACACAAGTCTGAATTATTGAATGGTTCAAGTAATTTCAGAGTGAAGTTGAATATCGTCGTGACAAGAGGATAAAATATCTATGATATGATCATAGAGATTTATATCTGAGTTACGAGTTTGGCACACAATTAAGACATTGTGGAAATTGTTTCAAGACTAATACCGTCGGGAACACCATAGTGTGATGGTGTGTCCGAACACCATAACTACACCCTATTGGACATGGTGCATACCATGATGTCTCTTATCAAATTACCACTATCTTTTATGGGTTAGGCATTAGAGACAACCGCATTCACTTTAAATAGGGAACCACACAAATCCGTTGAGACGACACCGTATGAACTATGGTTTAGAGAAACCTAACCTGTTGTTTCTTAAAGGTTTGGGGCTGCGACGCTTATATGAAAAGGTTTCAGGTTGATAAGCTCGAACCCAAAGCGGATAACTGCATCTTCATAGGTCACCCAAAACAGTTGGGTATACCTCCTGTCTCAGATCCAAAAGCAATAGGGATTGTTTCTGAAATCGGGTCCTTTCTCGAGGAAAAGTTTCTCTCGAAAGAATTGAGTGGGAGGATGGTGGAGACTTGATGAGGTTATTGAACCGTCACTTCAACTAGTGTGTAGCAGGGCACAGGAGTTGTTCCTTTGGCACCTACACCAATTGAAGTGGAAGCTTATGATAGTGATCATGAGACTTCGGATCAAGTCACTCCCAAACCTCGTAGGATGACAAGGATGCGTACTACTTCAGAGTGGTACGTAATCCTGTCTTGGAAGTCATGTTGCTAGACAACAATGAACCTACGAGCTATGGAGAAACGATGGTGGGCCCGGATTCCGATGAATGGCTCGAGGCCATAAAATCCGAGAGAGGATCCATGTATGAAAACAAAGTGTAGACTTTGGCAGAACGGCTCGATGGTCGTGAGGCTGCTGAGTACAGATGGATTTTAAAAGAAAGACGGACAATGATGGTAAATGTCACCATTAAGAAAGCTCGACTTGTCATTAAGATGTTTCCCGACAAGTTCAAGGAGTTAAATGCGATGAGACTTTCTCACTCGTAGCGATGCTAAGAGTCTGTTGGAATTATGTTAGCGATTACTGCATTATTTATGAAATTGTGCAGATAGGATGTCAAAACATTGTTTCCTCAACGTCATGAGGAAAGGTTGTATGCGATACAACCAGAAGATTTTTGTCAATCCTGAAAGATGCTAACAAGTATGCAAAGCTCCAGCAATCCTTCTAAGGACTGGAGTAAGCATCTCGGAGTTGGAATGTACGCTTTGATGAGATGATCAAAGATTTGGGTTTATACAAAGTTTGTGAGAAACTTGTATTTCCAAAGAAGTGAGTGGGAGCACTATAGAATTTCTGATGAGTATATGTTGTTTATCGGAAATAATGTAGAATTTCTGAAAGCATATAGGGTTGTTTGAAAAGTGTTTTTCAATGGAAAACCTGGATTAAGCTACTTGAACATTGAGCATCAAGATCTATAAGGATAGATCAAAAATCGCTTAATGGTACTTTCAAACGAACACATACCATGACAAGATTTTGAAGGAGTTCAAAATAGATCAGCAAAGAAGGAGTTCTCGGCTGTGTTACAAGGTGTGAGTATTGAGCAAGACTCAAGACATGACCACGGCAGAATAGAGATAAAGGACGAAGGTCGCCCCTATGATTTAGTCGTAGGCTCTAAAGTATGCTATGTTGTGTACCGCACCTGAAGTGTGCCAAACCATGAGTCAGTCAAGGGGTACAAGTGTGATCTAGAAATGGATCACAGGACAACGGTCAAGGTTATCCTTAGTAACTAGTGGACTAAGGAATTTTCTCGATTATGGAGGTGGAAAAAGAGTTCGTCGTAAAGGGTTACGCCGATGCAAACTTTGACACTATCCAGATTATTCTAAGTAGTAAATTGGATTCGTATAGTAGAACAGTTATTTGGAATAGCTCCAAATAGAGCGTGGTAACTGCATCTAGGAGATGACATAGAGATTTGTAAAGCACACACGGATCTAAAAGGTTCAGACCCGTTGACTATAACCTCTCTCACAAGCATAACATGATCAAACCCAGGACTCTTGGGTGTTAGTCACATAGGGATGTGACCTTGAGTGTTAATCACATATCGATGTGAACTAGATTATTGACTCTAGTGCAAGTGGGAGACTGTTGGAAATATGCCCTAGAGGCAATAATAAATTGATTATTATTATATTTCCTTGTTCATGATAATCGTTTATTATCCATGCTAGAATTGTATTGATAGGAAACTCAAATACATGTGTGGATACATAGACAACACCATGTCCCTAGTAAGCCTCTAGTTGACTAGCTCGTTGATCAATAGATGGTTACGGTTTCCTGACCATGGACATTGGATGTCGCTGATAACGGGATCACATCATTAGGAGAATGATGTGATGGACAAGACCCAATCCTAAGCCTAGCACAAGATCATGTAGTTTGTATGCTAAAGCTTTTCTAATGTCAAGTATCGTTTCCTTAGACCATGAGATTGTGCAACTCCCGGATACCGTAGGAGTGCTTTGGGTGAGCCAAACGTCACAACGTAACTGGGTGGCTATAAAGGTACACTACAGGTATCTCCGAAAGTGTCTGTTGGGTTGGCACGAATCGAGACTGGGATTTGTCACTCCGTGTGACGGAAAGGTATCTCTGGGCCCACTCGGGAGGACATCATCATAATGTGCACAATGTGATCAAGGAGTTGATCACGGGATGATGTGTTACGGAACGAGTAAAAAGAGACTTGCCAGTAATGAGATTGAACAAGGTATCGTGATACCGACGATCGAATCTCGGGCAAGTACTATACCACTAGACAAAGGGAATTGTATACGGGATTGATTAAGTCCTTGACATCGTGGTTCATCCGATGAGATCATCGTGGAACATGTGGGAGCCAACATGGGTATCCAGATCCCGCTGTTGGTTATTGACCGGAGAACGTCTCGGTCATGTCTGCATGTCTCCCGAACCCGTAGGGTCTACACACTTAAGGTTCGATGACGCTAGGGTTATAAAGGAAGTTTGTATGTGGTTACCGAATGTTGTTCGGAGTCCCAGATGAGATCCCGGACGTCACGAGGAGTTCCGGAATGGTCCGGAGGTAAAGATTTATATATAGGAAGTATGGTTTTGGCCACCGGAAGTGTTCTGGGCATCACCGGTAGTGTACCGGGACCACCGGAGGTGTCCGGGGGTCCACCAAGTGGGACCACCTGCCCCGGAGGCTAGCATGGGCCAAGAGTGATGAGGGACCAGCCCCTAAGTGGGCTGGTGCGCCTCCCACAAGGGCCCATGGCGCCTAAGAGGTGGAAAAGGGGGCAAACCCTAGGGGATATGGGCCTTAGGGCCCATATTGGTGCGCCTCCCTCTCCCCTCCCCTCTTGGACGCCACCCTTATTCCCCATCTAGGGCTGCCGCCCCCCTATGGGTGGGAACCCTAGAGGGGGCGCAGCCCCTCCCCTTCCCTATATATATTGAGGCATTGGGCTGCCCACAACACGCGATTCGATCTCTCCCTGTTGGTGCAGCCCTGCCTCTCTCCCTCCTCCTCTCTTGCGGTGCTTGGCGAAGCCCTGCTGGATTGCCACACTCCTCCACCACCACCACGCCGTTGTGCTGCTGCTGGACGGAGTCTTCCTCAACCTCTCCCTCTCCCCTTGCTGGATCAAGGCATGGGAGACGTCACCGGGCTGTACGTGTGTTGAACGCGGAGGTGCCGTCCGTTCGGCACTTGGTCATCGGTGATTTGGATCGCGACGAGTACGACTCCATCAACCCCGTTCACTTGAACGCTTCCGCTTAGCGATCTAAAGGGTACGTAGATGCACTCTCCTTCCCCTCGTTGCTGGTTTCTCCATAGATAGATCTTGGTGACACGTAGGAAAATTTTGAATTTCTACTACGTTCCCCAACAGGCACAAAGACAACATTTTAGACACATCAGAGAAAATTCACTAAATAAGAAGTCAGCACTCTTAAGAAACCATTTTAAACGACCAATGATCCACCACTCATGATGTAACTAGGTCTACTTCCAAGTGGACGCATGATTCACTTGGTGTATTGTTGTAGAAGTGAAGAAAACAAACCCACGGTGATTGATCGACAGTTGGCACTTGATGTGCGCATCCACCCTAGCTGAACAATCCAGCTCAATCAGGTCTACTAGAACAGAAGGAAAAACCAACACTGTAAATCTACGGAGGATCACCAACAACATCCCACACTTGGATGCACACCCAGCAAGCAGATAGACAGCAACAAATGGACATTCTATATGAGAACAAAACAACATTGATCAAGCAGATGTTACGAGGACAGATATGTGACTGCTACAGATGAGTGAATTATCAAAAAAAGGAAGAGCTATAGATATGCATCTGCCTGCCAAATACACAAGACTAGTGCAGCTAAAGGATGATGGAAAATTTGCATCTAATGCTACCAATTAATTTCAATGCATGACAAGACAAAAAGCATGGCATCATCAACATCATCAGCAGCATAGTACCATCGCAAATAGCAGCACAACAGCAACAGTAGGTAGTAGAAGTAGAAGAGTGAGGGCGCTATCATGCACAGGGGCACAACTAGGAGTCGGGGAGGACGGGGCCGGAGTAGGTGAAGAGGCCATCATCCTCCTTGTGGTGCATGCCGGCCGTTGTGACGGCCTTGACTTGCTGGCCATCGCCTGATTTTGCTCCCCCACCCGCTGCTCCGCCTGCAGGAATATATACCAATAAAACGAGGAAAAATGAGAACCAACAGAGCACTTTCTGTATTACCAGAACAAAACTGAAATTCAAACAATAACATGGCCCTTGGTATGGAAACAATTCTGCAGGTATATACCAATAAAATGAGGTGAAATGTGAACCAATGGCACAATGGCACAATTCAGATTAGACACTTTCTTACAACTGAATTCCAGATACAATTGGTTTAAGCTCCATGTGTACTAATTAAGAAGGAGGGTGAGGAGGTGGTACTCCAGGACCTCAAACAGCAGCCAGATGGCGGTGGCGCCCGCAAGCACCCCGCCAGAGATCTTCTTGTTCCTCCACAGGAAGAGGTCGACAGCTGCAAGCATAACAACACATAAGCACAGCAAATCAGAAGCCCAGATGAACAAGCAATATATCTACTCCTAGAAAACAAACAAAGCATCTCAGGGTTTAAGCTAGTACTAGGATGCAGCACTAGTTTCGGCTGCTTCCTCTGCAAAGCAGCAGCAGCAGAATCGCACAATCACTTCAACCCAACGCAGGAACAAAGAAGCTTCAAGTATAAATAGTACTAATCTGATGCTACCCTATTCACACCCTGCGGGCGGGCAATGCCGCGGAAACTGGGCCCGGAAAATCGCAGATCGGGACGCTTCCTACACACACTAGTAATCAGCGAGACCTATCTCCGACGAACACGAAATTTTCCACAGAGGCTAGAGCAACCGCAGATTTGCCTCCCTCGGACACGAAACCGCGAGCGCGGCGGAAGCGAAGCGCGGGGAGCACCCGAGTGGGGGGAGGGGGTGCTCACGCTTGCTGCCGCCGAGGACGGAGTGGACGGGCTTCTCGCGGCTGAAGAGGCGGTAGATCTTGGCCTTGACGGACGACGACGACCCCGACTTCCCCTCGTCGTCCGACGAGGAGGACGAGGAGGAGGACCCCCCGTGGAACTTCTCCGTGATCTTGTCCATCACCGACTCCTCCTTGTGCTCCGCCATGGATGCTTCGCTCGCCCGCTCGCCCGCCGCCCCCTCTCCCCTCTCTCTCTCTCAACCCACAACTGGTAGTTACAGTAGCACCGACCCGTCGAGGCATAGCAGGGAGGAGCGGTCGACGGGGGTGGGCGGCGCGATTGGAGTGGGGATGGGGATGGGTGCGGCGGAGGAGGGGGGAGGCTTGATTTGGGCATGGCGTTGTGGCTGGGTGCGGTGGAGAATCGCCGCGACCCGATCTCCGCCCGCTCCGACGAGATCGAGGGGAGGATCGATGGAGCTGGCGGGGAGGAAGGGGACAGGATCGAGAGGAGCTAGGGTTTGTGCGGGTGAGGAAGGGAGGGAAAGAAAGGAGGGTGGATGGAAATTGACCCGGAGGACATAGCTAGGGTTTCGGGGTTGGTGTGGATGGGTCGAGGACAACCGTTGGATCCCTGAGCATCCGACGGTGTTGGATGCACGATCCGCGTGATTTGTCCATGAACCAATCAGAATGCAGTACGATGTTATGACCATCTAAATTGGTCGTAGTTGGCTTAAAATAATTTGTTAAAATCATTTAAACTACTTTATGATCTGAGAAATAATTTGTTAAAAATGGAAAACCTTCTTGTTGTGTCACCAAAATGTGAACAAGTTTGCAGAAAAAATAACAACATGGAATAAGATAAATATCTTTAAAAAGGTGTCATCGGAAATGAGTTTTTGCAAAAAAAATCCATTTTCCGAGTGCCCGAAATGAGGTTTTTTTGTGAAGGGCCTACCAAATATTTGTTGCAAAATTGGACCAAATAAATTTTATAAAATACTAGGTCATATTTAATGCACAATTAACCAAATGGTTGTGTGTTAAAAGTTTTGATCCACCTCTGGTGAAAAAGACAAATATCCGCCGATTCAGTAGGAAGCGGGTGAAATTTGAACTGCAGCTGCCTCATAGTTTGCTCTTTATTTTTTCCAAAAATCATTTCTAGGTACATAAGTATCTATTTAATAAGAGAAACACCAAAAAAATTCCAAGATTCAACCACTAGCTAGGAACGGCCTTTCCTGCCGTTTTGACCGCATTTTGAAACGGGCATAAAAAATTCAAAAAAATCAAAAAATTGGGAAACCTTCGCATTGTGTCATGATATGTGGCCAAGTTCCCAGGAAAAATAATAAACTTGTAATACGGCAATTATTTTAAAAAAGTGTTATCAGAAACGAGCTATCACGTGTGGAGATCAATGGCTTTCAAGCCAAATGATCAATCTTATGGCCACATTCATGGCATAGTTTGTTCAAATGATCTCATATTGTTCACAAGGGTGCATATTGGAATGGAAAACAATGTTGCCTAAGGAAGTTTTCTTTTTCTTTAGACGAAAGAACCATTTTCCATTTTCTGAGTGTCCAAAAGGAGGGTTTTTTGTGAAGGACCTCCCAAATAATTGTTGCAAACTTGGACCAAATCAATTTTCTAAAATACTAGGACATATTTAATGCACAATTGACAAAATGTTTGGGTGCAAAAAGTTTTGATCCACCTCTCGTGAAAAAGACAAATTGCCGTCGATTCAGTTGGAAACGGGTCACGTTTGAACTGTAGCTGCCTCATAGTTTACTCTTTATTTTTTCGAAAAATCATTTCTAGGTACATAAGTACCTATTTAATCAGAGAAACACCAAAAAAATTCCAAGATTCAACCACTAGCTAGGAACGGTCAAGCCCGCCGTTTTGACCGCATTTTGAAACGGGCATAAAAAATTCAAAAAAAATCAAAAAATTGGAAAACCTTCGCATTGTGTCATTATATGTGACCAAGTTTCCAGGAAAAATAATAAACTTGTAATACGGTAATTATTTTAGAAAAGTGTTCTCATAAATGAGCCATCATGTGTGAAGATTCATGGATTTCAACCCAAACGCTCAATCTTATGGCCACATTCATGGCATAGTTTGTTCAAATGATCTCATATTGTGCACAAGGGTGCATCTTGGAATGGCAAACAATGTTGCCTAAGGAAGTTTTCATTTTCTTTGGACGAAAAAACCATTTTTCATTTTTCGAGTGCCCGAAAGGAGGTTTTTTTGTGAAGGACCTCCCAAATAATTGTTGCAAAATTGGACCAAATCATTTTTATAAAATACTAGGCCATATTTAATGCAAAATTGACCAAATGGTTGGGTGCAAAAAGTTTTGATCCACCTCTCGTGAAAAAGACAAATTTCCGCCGATTCAGCTGGAAGCGGGTCAAATTTCTACTGCAGCTGCCTCATAGTTTGCTATTTATTTTTTCCAAAAATCATTTCTAGGTGCATAAGGAACTATTTAATCAGAGAAACACCAAAAAAATTCCAAGATTCAACCACTAGCTAGGAACGGTCATTCCCGCCGTTTTGACCGCATTTTGAAACGGGCATAAAAAATTCAAAAAAAAATCAAAATATTGGGAAACCTTCGCATTGTGTCATCATATGTGGCCAAGTTCCCAGGAAAAATAACAAACTTGTAATACGGCAATTATTATAAAAAAGTGTTCTCAGAAACGAGCTATCATGTGTGGAGATCAATGGCTTTCAAGCCAAATAATCAATCTTATGGCCACATCCATGGCATAGTTTGTTCAAATGATCTCATATTGTGCACAAGGGTGCATCTTGGAATTCCAAGCAATGTTGCCAAAGGGAGTTTTCATTTTCTTTGCACGGAAAATTCATTTTCCGTTTTTCGAGTGCCCGAAATGAGGTTTTTTTGTGAAGGACCTCCCAAATAATTGTTGCAAAATTGGACCAAATCATTTTTGTAAAATACTAGGACATATTTAATTCACAATTGACAAAATGGTTGGGTGCAAAAAGTTTTGATCCACCTCTCTTGAAAAAGACAAATTTCTGCCGATTCAGCTGGAAGCGGGTCAAATTTGAACTGCAGCTGCCTCATAGTTTGCTATTTATTTTTTCCAAAAATCATTTCTAGGTACATAAGGACCTATTTAATCATAAATACATGGTTTGGTGGCGATACGTCAAGGTTTGTGCGGCGGCCAAGGGCCCCAACTCTAGAGCGCGTAAACTCGCATGCCCGCCGCGTGGTCACCGCGCGACCGTGACGTTGCCATGTGTTCTGTGCGGCCTAGGCATGTCTAGTGGGTTGGGCACTCCCCAGGTTGGTGCTAGGAAGAAAATTACAACATAAGATTCCCACGAGGAGACCGATCGATGCTCAAACATGAATTAGCAGCCAAGTGTTTGATTAGCGGTACGGGAAATGTACATGGCTAATGGGCGTGAGTTTTGTCTGAGGATGATCAGTTACTAAGAAGACCGTGTTCACAAATTTTCAGCTCAAAAGGAGGAGCCTAGGTGGTACTTGCTTTGCAAACCACCACACTGGACATAACTACGATGTTGAAGCTCGGCTCAAAATAATGAATGTATTGAGCTAGCATTTGGTGGAGGATGGTTATTTGGGCATAGGAAAGCACTGTAGAAAATGGATGCTATTTGGACATGCCAAAGTGGTACTTCCTTCACAAACTGTTACTCTGAACAGAATAGGAAAATGAATATTTTTGAATTATTTTTGAACTAGGAAAGGAAGGTTTTTACATATTTAACGAAGATATGACCCAAAGAATTTGTGAGAATTTTTTGGGAATTTTGGAAATGACAGAAATATAGGTTGCTTCACAACCTAGGGCAAAAACTGCCACATGGACATGACACATAGGCAAAACTGATGAGGTGGCGCCTAGTCATAGCAACCCACCACAATTTACAAGGCTATGACCATCTATATTGGTCGTTAACAACTAGAAATAAGGCAGCGGACTAGCGCTGTTTGCTTTATGACCATTTCGTGTAAAGAAATTACGACCTTTCTGACCAAAATGGTCGCAATGGTTTAGGGTTTGGAGCCCCCCGAACAGCTTTTGACCAATTGGTCTGAAATGGTCATAAATTTATGACCAATTCTTCGAGGGTCACTGACATAAGGTCATAAGTTGACATATTTCTTGTAGTGTAGCTCCGCCACTGCTACCAGGGATAGCATGTCGAGAAGGAATAGAAACTTATTGAGGTGGTTCTTGTTCAGGTTAGCGGGGATCCAGCATGACCGCATGCCGACTTGCCACAACTGCAGGATGCTGCTAACGCGACGCTACGATCAGAGATCCTTTCACAAAACTGTGTGCGTTATATTAATCGTAAACGGTAATGTAAAAAAACCGTGAAAAAATATGCAAAATGTTTCCAATGATGGAGCCATCAAACACGGTTTTGATTTTAGTTGCGTGTGCAATACAGGGCATACGGTTCAGTTCAATTAACTGTTTGTGATGAGGAAGAAGAACAAAAACGGGCAGCCAGATAAAGACGTGTGCGATATACGGCATACAGTTCAGTCGGATTAACTATTTGTGATGAGGCGGAACAACAGAAATGGGCAGCTAGATAAAGGTGTGCGTGCGATTGAGGGCATACGCTTCAGAAGGATTAACTATTTGCGATTATGCAACAAAACAGAAATGGTCAGCCAGATCAATGTCTGCGATTGACGGCATACACTTCACACGGATGAACTATTTACGATTAGCCACAACAAACAGAAATAGTTAGACAGATCAACGTGTGTGCGCTAGACGGGCACACATTCTAATTAAAAGAAGCGTGCGTGATGGTAATAACAAGAGGTGTGCTGACATTGCCTATTGTGGTGCACCATATGGTGCAAACGCCACGTACGCGGTCGAGAAAGCGTGCCCACATTATGCCGTTCAGGAATAGTGTCGCACTTAGAAATTATAGAACCGTCAATAAATTTTGAGCCTGCATCTCGTCACATTCCAAATTAGTACCACACTATATTTAATTGCAAACCTGTTCACACTGATCTAAACCTAAACGGTTTTCCACTTAGGAGCATATTAGTACTCGGTTATAATTATTACTACAAGATGACTGCACATTCCTCCTCAACTCCTCATCCACAAAAACAAACAAGTCACTGATCATCGTTTCATTCCGTCTGCCATGGCCAGCGTGAGTTCTGGGTCGAGAGATTACCATCAGGGAGAGGCGAGCATGGAAGTGGAAGCACGAGAGATGTCCCGCCTCGCCGCGAAAGCAGCCGACATGTCCCGCCACGCGGCTGTAGCAGCACAGAGGTCCATCCACGCCGGCGAAGCGGCACGGAGGTCCCGCCGCGCCGTCGATGCAGCAGACTGGTCTAGCCGCGCCGCGGAAGTAGCAGAGATGTCCCGCCGCACCGTGAATGCAGCAGAGATGTCCTCCCGCGTCACGGCTGTCTGGGAAAATGTCTCGCAGGCAGGGGAGGACTGTTACAGGCACATGAATGCGATCGTCCATAGCCAGATGGATCAAATCTCCGGCTAGGCGAGGTTGCAGGACAACATGAAAGCCTCGTTTGAACAGGCTACCGACGTCAACCGGCAACTAAGTGACCTGCTGAGGGCGAAGATCGTCGGAAGTGCGGAGCAGCAGGAGGAGACCACTGCCTTGTTGAAGAGGACCGGCGTCAACGTCAAGAAACTTATGGATGAGAATGACACGCTCCGCATCGAGCGCCAAAGGCTGGTGGAGGAATCCGTGTATGCTCTCAAGCAGCGTCTTGAGGACACGAAAGAGCTCATCGCCGCTCGCCGCAGAGACTAGTTCCCACGGCCTGCAGGCATCAAGAAAGTAGATATCAGCAAGCTAGATCGTTGTCTTCCTTCTTCTTTTTCCCTTGTGTATTTCGGGCGTTGTCGCATGTGGCTTTTTAATTTAGGGTTTTTATCACTTTTGCCACTAGTTGTGTCACACTACTCACTTTTGCCATTAAAATGTTTCAGTACTAAAAAATGCCACTCTTCCGTTAGAGCCACACTCAAAAATGACATTTTCTCACGTTACCGTCAGTCAAAGGCTCGTTGACCGCGCTAGATGACCGAAATGCCCCTGGCTCCATTTCTTCCCGAACTGTGGGCCCGACATGTCAGAGACAGGGAAATAGTTTTTAGGATGTAAAAATAGGCAGTAGAGGGGTTCGAACCCCAGACCTCTGGGATGCGCTCGCACGAGCTAGCCACCACACCCAAGGTCATTAGTTGACTAACGAATGGAGATATGGTACATATCCTTACGTGATATCTTGGCATAGCTATTAAAAAACCAAGTAAACAAAAGTTGTACACGCAACAGCAGCAACAAATGGTTCTCTAAATTTCTCTAAAAAATAAATTTACCATGACGCATGTACATAAGGTTGAAAACATCCAGCACACAAGCAAACATAATGTTCATTTCCTGGATTTTCAGCACACAAAGTGTCTCAGGTTCACAAACATACATTAAGGTCGAATAAGATCCACTTGCTAGTTTGAAGTAAAAGGTCCAAATTCTCAACATAAGGTTCAAAATAAACAGGTCCAGGAAATGAACATTATGTTTGCTTGTGTGCTGGATGTTTTCAACCTTATGTACATGCGTCATGGTAAATTTATTTTTTAGAAAAATTTACAGAACCATTTGTTGCTGCTGTTGCGTGTACAACTTTTGTTTACTTGGTTTTTTAATAGCTATGCCAAGATATCACGTAAGGATATGTACCATATCTCCATTCGTTAGTCAACTAATGACCTTGGGTGTGGTGGCTAGCTCGTGCGAGCGCGTCCCAGAGGTCTGGGGTTCGAACCCCTCTACTGCCTATTTTTACATCCTAAAAACTATTTCCCTGTCTCTGACATGTCGGGCCCACAGTTCGGGAAGAAATGGAGCCAGGGGCATTTCGGTCATCTAGCGCGGTCAACGAGCCTTTGACTGACGGTAACGTGAGAAAATGTCATTTTTGAGTGTGGCTCTAACGGAAGAGTGGCATTTTTGAGTACTAAAACATTTTAATGGCAAAAGTGAGTAGTGTGGCACAACTAGTGGCAAAAGTGATAAAAACCCTTTAATTTATATTCCTAAATATGTTAGACAATTATTATCCACTGTCATCGTCCTTATATTCACCAGTCTTGCTATAAGTCACAGTTGATGCTATATAGGTCTGTCGGATCTTACATCAAGATCCGTGTAAAACTTTCTTTTCAGATTTTCTTTTTTCTCTCTTAAATCTTAGTCGAGTGAGACATAGCCAGGCTGTGAAACAGGGGCTCGGGCGCCATTAATGGAGACGTTGGCTGGGAGGTGGCCGGCGGATAGAGGCCAAAGGGCTCTCCTCCCGATGAGCATGCGCAGGGGTCTGATCGCATGCCTCCCGTACTCAAATAGCTACCCCGCACGACACCTCCTAGCCAATAAAAAAGGACACGCATGGCGGCATGTAATTGGTAAGTAGAATGCTCATGATTTCAATGATTTGTAACATGACAACACTTGTTCCAAAATGACTTTGTTGATTGTTAATGTGTGCGCCTTCGCAAATCGGACAAAAAAGTTACCACAATATATTGGTGCCATGTCATGACACCATGCCAAGTTTCATGATTTTCAGGCGAGTTTGGGATTTACGAGAATTTTAAAACCAAGTTTTTCCTTGTTTCCGGCCGAGCCAAGACGCTCAAATGTTTGAATTCCATTCCCACTTCTTCCATGGCACCTAGAACTTCGCCCAAGTACATAAATGATTTTCCAACCAACTTTTGTGCATTGGAGCATGCGCTTGTACTTCAAATTCGAATTATGTGCATTAAATGACTAGAAAATCAATTAAAGTATAAAAAGGCCAAACGAACCCGGAATAATTTCAAAATTGAGTATGACACTCCTATTTGGTTTAAGCTGCCTGTGTAAAACAATTAAGGCGGGAGAAGGCAGTGTATGTCGTTTCGCACACGGAGATGACACGTTCCCTCTCGGAACCATGAGCCTTCTTGAGAGAAGCTCCGGTTTTCAAGAAGCTTATAACAAAGCTTGTCCCAACTCGGCCAAAAAATTTACCACATCATGTTGGTGCCATGTCGTGACACCATGCCAAGTTTCATGATTTGCAGGATTTACAGGAATTAAAAAACTAAGTTTATCAATATTTCCAGCCGAGGCACGATGCCTAGATGTTTGAATTCCATTCTCATTTATTGCATGGGACCTACAAATTCACCCAAGGACAGATATGTAATTTTTTAACCAACTTTGGTGCACTGGAGCATGCGCTTGTAGTTCAAATTTGAATTATGCATATTAAATGCCCAGAAATTCAATTAATGTATAAAAAAGGCCAAACATACCCGGAATAATTCCAAATTTTAGCATGATACTTCAATTTGGTCTAATCTTTCTGTGTAAAAAAATCAAGGTGGGAGAAGGCAGTGTATGTCGTTTCGCACATGGAGGTGACACGTTCCCTCTCGGAACCACGAGCCTTCTTGAGAGAAACTCCAGTTTGCAAGAAGCTTATACCAAAACTTGTCCCAATTCGGTCAAAAAATTTACCACAGCATGTGGGTGCCATGTCATGACACCATGCCAAGTTTCATGATTTTCAGGCATGTTTTGGATTTACATGAATTAAAAAACCAAGTTTTTCAATGTTTCCGGCCGAGCCATGACGCCTAGATGTTTGAATTTCATTCTCATTTCTTGCATGGGACCTAGAAATTCACCCAAGGACACACATGTGATTTTTCAACCAACTTTGGTGCACTGGAGCATGTGCTTATAGTTCAAATTTGAATTATGCACATTAAATGACCAAAAATTCAATTAATGTATAAAAAAGTCCAAACGAACCTGGAATAATTCCAAATTTTAACACAACACTCATATAGTTCTATGTTGCCTTTGTAAAAAATCAAGGGGCAGTGTATATCATTTCCCACACAAAGGTGACACGTCCCCCCTCGGGTACCACGAGTCTTCTTGCACTAGTAGAAAAAGGGCATGTAGTCCCGGTTCATAGGGCCTTTAGTCCCGGTTCTTAAACCGGGACTAAAGGGTCGTTACTAATGCCTGACCCTTTAGTCCCGGTTCAAACCAGAACCGGGACTAAAGGCCCTCCACGTGGCCGCTGCCTGGAGGTCCATCTTTAGTCCCGGTTGGTAACACCAACCGGTACTAAAGGAATTTTTTTGATTTTTTTTTGAAATTTTTTCTGAATTTTTTTTATTTTCAAATTTCTGAATTATTTTAATCTCTAATATCTAATCACCCCTCATCACTGCGCAATTTAATCTCTAATCACCCTCATCATTCCAAATCATCTAACTTCCCGGACGGTCACCCATCCTCCCACTCCCCCAGCCTGAGCACGCTTAACTTCCAGGTTCTATTCTCCCTCGTTTCCAAGTCTGCACTTGTTGTTTTTCTGACAATAGTAAGATGTTAATCCTATTAACCCTCAAGAGTTTAGCTTGAGCATGAAGTCACACATTTCACTGTTTGAGTTTGAAACTATTGTTTTAAAAAACAATAATTATTTAGTAACACTAATATTTCTTGAATAAGTAGTTTGACCATAGTTTGACCAGATTTGACCAAAATTCAAAAAAACTGAAATAATTATTTAATAACACTAATATTCTTGAAACATTATTTAGTAACACTAATACTTCTTGAATAAGTAGTTTGACCATAGTTTGACCAGATTTAATGAAAATTTAAAAAAAACTGAAATTTGAGCATAACTTTTTTTACTTTTGGAATTTGAGGATTCTACAAATTTGCAAACAGGCCGTAGGTAGTTTCCATCGGATGTAACTTTTCGAGTAGATGATTTTTCATATAAAAAACTTTTTAATCCGAGTTCGTATGCAAAAGTTATGCCCATTTTTACAAATTCCAGAGAGATTTTGTAAATAAAGTCGAAATTCATATTTGTAAATTTTTCCCAACAACTAGACCACATATCACATGGGAAACTTATTTTATTTTATTTTATTGACATTTCCATCATTTTCTTTTGTTTTTTCTAAAACTGAAAAGGCAGTCCACGGGGGGGGGGGGGGGGGAGGGGGGAGAGTTTGAAAATTGCACCTTAGTACCGGTTTGTGGCACGAACCGGTACTAAAGGTCTCAACCCCATTAGTACCGTTTCGTGGCACGAACCGGTACTAAAGGTTAGACCTTTAGTACCGGTTCGTGCCACGAACCGGGACTAAAGGTCCCATTAGATCCGGGAGTAATGCCTTTCCGACGCCCTCGCCGCTCGAACCGGGACTAATGCTCACATTAGTCCCGATTCGTAACGAAACCGGGATTAATGCCTTTTCTGGCCTGAACCGTTGCCCCCTTTTCTACTAGTGTTGAGAGAAGCTCCGGTTTGCAAGAAGCTTATACCAAAACTTGTCCAAATGCGGCCATTTTTTTACAACAACATGTTGGTGCCATGAAACGACATCATGCCAAGTTTCAGGCGAGTTTTGAATTTCTAGGAATTTAAAAACCAAGTTTCTCAATGTTCCCGGCTGAGCCACGACGCCCAGATGTTTGAATTGCATTCCCATTTCTTGCATGGGACCTATAAATTTACCCAAAGACACACATGTGATTTTTCAACAAACTTTAGTGCAGTGGAGCATGTGCTTGTAGTTCAAATTTGGATTATGCACATTAAATGCCTAGAAACTCAATTAATGCATAAATATGCCAAACGAACATGGAATAATTCCAAATTTAAACACGACACTCATGTACTTGCATGTTCACTGTACATAAATGTTCTAACAATTCAAACACCATCATTTCCATCCGTAACACCATTTTGTCTTAAAAAATGAAAAAATCAAGTATACCACAAACAGTTACAAGAAAGAATCATGTGGGATGCGATATAAAATATCTTGGCGCATCGTCTTGTCTGGCTTACGCAGGAAGCTTCGTCGTCTACAGTCCACCGCCCGTGCTTGAACCACACATGTGCGCCAGTTTCTCATGGCCCGGAGCTCAATTTTTCTGCCACCACGGAAATATCTATCTCCCTGCCCCTCCCTCCCACCAAAAGCCACATTTTCACTGTTCCACCTTGCTTTTCAAGTTCAAACCTTCACTGCTGCTTACTAGCAGCTTAGCCTCCTCGCCGACGATCGTTCTTCTTGCAGTGCCGCCTCCTCGCCGGCTACCCTTCTTCTTGCAGCGCCGCCTCCTCGCCGGCAACCCTTCTTCTTGCAGAGTCGCCTCCTCGCCGGCGACCCTTTTTCTTGCTGCCTCCTCACCGCCGACCCTTCTTCTTGCTGCGCGGCCTCGTCGAGATGGTCAGGTAATCCACACCCCACCCACACCATCCTCCTCCTTTCCCGTCCCACATGCCCCGACCGACGACGCGACACCTTCCGCCAAAAACACTGTCCACGTCATCCAATTAAGCGCCGCCCACAACCATTTTGCACGCAGTATAACGTGGAGGTCAGTAGCATCTGGCAGCGGAGATGCAAATCGCGGCCGCACGTGCGCATGAGGTCACTATGGCTGCCATGCGTTCCGACGGCCAGATCTTAGAGGAGCACCTCGTCTTCGAGGCCACCGTCGACACCGCCACGCGGTTGTCTACTTTAAAATACAGCTCGTGCAGTTTTCTTGAGGCCACCGCCTGTGCCTTCTAGTGATTTGTCCTCTGTAATGTTAATATGCAATCTGATATTCAGTTAACAGTTTGGTACATTGAAATGTAATGTTCGGTTAACAGTTTGGTCCTCTGAAATGTAATGTTTAGTTATCAGTTTGGTCCAACAATTGCTATATTTTATAGTACTGTTCTCAAGCATTCTTTTTTTTGTTAACTGTCTTATTTTCTAGCACATGTTTCTATTCTGCAATGTCGTGCTCAGTTAATTATTTTGGTTCATTTGGTCTGCTGTCCATTTAACTGTTTGGTTCAATTCTGCAATTTGATTTTCGTTTGTTGTGGGTAAAATTTTGTATTGTTATGCATGTGAGAAATAAATCAAATTTGGCTGTATTCAATACATATTCTATTGATAGTATGACAACTCTCAATTAACCTGATCAAGATATTCCTTATGTGTGTTGCAGGGAAACAATGGGAGACACTACGGTTTACTATCGAGGTTTGCTCATGCATGGTCCTTTCTAATATTTAGGTTTCTTACAATTTGGTCTTGCACATGTCGGTCCTGTTGTCAAAGGCTTAGACCCACTGTTCGACCCATTTTGCATATGGGAAAATGAGATGTCCACGAATATCAGTCAAGTCAACAAACTCAGAAAGATTGTTAGGATAAAAAAACTTGCGATGAATAACAAGAAGATCTTTTCGGTTTGAAAAACAAAAACAAAATTCAAACTTGCATATGGGGAAATGAGATGTCCATGGAGGCCTTAAAAAAACAAAATTCAAACTTTTTCAGTTTCAAAATAATCTGAAATAATCGTGCAAGTAAATAAGGATGTCACGTGTATGTGTGTAAAATTTCAAGATGAAAAAGTTGCAATGCGACCTGTACAAAAAGACAAATTCATGGCCTAGGAGGATAAATAGTATCATGTGTTAAAAAGTTCCAGATTTGTCTTTTTTGCACAGCCCTCATTTCAATGTATTTTGCCCTCAAAATTTACACACATGTGTGTTATACCTTCATTTATATATGTTTTTTTTTAATTTTTTAAAGCACAGAAAATATGAAATTTGATGTAATTCAAAATTTTCAAAACCGAGCTCCATGGAGCTCGGTCTCCAAAGACAATATTCGGTCGTCACTGCATTTTTTTAAGAAAATGCCCCCTCAGCGATGTCTTCACTGCTTTTTTTAGCCCCATGTCAGTAAAGATGAGTTCCCATACTGTGTAACGTTAACATTTATGGTATAAGGAATAGGAGACCATTAAATCCCTGAATGCAAATATTCCCTCCGTTTTTATTTACTTTGCATATTATATTTGACTGAAGTCAAACTTCATAAAATTTACCAAGTTTATAGAAAAAATATGAACATTTACAATAGCAAATCTATATGATGTGAAAGTATATCCAATAATAAATCTAATGGTATTGATTTGTCATTGTATATATGTTAATATTTTTGTCTATAAACTTTGTTAAAATTTATAATGTTTGACTTTAACGAAAGCTAATATGCGGAGTAAGTAAGAACGGATGAGGTATTATTTCACCTTGGGTAGTGATGCGATATTGTTTGAGGGAATTGAGATGCCACACGTATTTAATTTAGTGATGAGTATCTTGATGGGATGCGATGGAACAAAGGCGCGCAAATAACATGGAGATCCCTCGGCGCGACAGGGAAAGTATCTACCGGTGCACCGGATGCCCTTAGCGCATTTTAAAATGTTTGAAACATAATTTTTTTAGCACATTCACACAACATCGATCTGTTTTGTCAAAAAAGTTCAACTCAAAATTTGAAACGTTGATTTAGATACAAAAATCACAAAATCGACACAACAAAGTTTGGGCTTTAGATTTGGCCCATTTATCATATTGATGCCAAAAATTTATTTTTGTATCACGTACAATGTTTCAAATTTGATTTGGATTTTTGCGACAACATAGACCGTTGTTCTGTCAATGTACAACATTTTGTTTTCAGATTTTTTGGAACATTTTTGTAATGTGCTACGACGTCCGGCGCACCACAAGCATTGGTGCACCGGATACTTTCCCCGGCGCGACAAATCGTGCGTAGTCTCTAGTACACATGAATACCTGTATCTCCACCATGCCCGTTCTCCTCCTGCTCATCCTCTCCGCGTCGTGGGCGTTCCACGCCATCTAGAACGTCACCCCCTTCCAGAAGGACCAGAACATCCTCCCTACGGCAACCCCGGACCTCAGCGAGTTCAGGAGCTCGCAAGGACGACATCAACGTGGGCGACGCCGGTCCTCATCGTAGACAACACTAAAATGGTGCCATTCAAAGGCTCGTCTAGACGTCAGTGCCCACGCTAGGTGTGCCGGATCTTCTGCGTTGTGCCAGTGGTCTCTGCCATGGTGAGCATCATCAAGGTCCGCCACGGCAAAAGCGTGCTGTTGGTGCCCATGGTGGGCGCTCACATCTGGCACGGCGCGCTCTTCATGTCTGTGCACGAAAGAGCTTACGACATATCGGTATTGCAAGTCTTCGGCGCGATGGATGGTCAAATAAGCAAGGAAGAGATGGCGGCAAGAAGAAAAATTGGAGGCGCTTCACTTGAGGTGCTCGATTTGGTGGTACATTCTAATGGGAAAAATGCTTTTATAAGGTAGTGATCTAAACGATCTTATATTTCTTCAGTACAAGCGGTGGAGGATGGCTCCAACGGCTCCTGTACGGACAGCCGTCCCGGGCGACGGGGGCGGCGATTTCACGCTCGTCTTTGCTTCCGGCGGCCTCGACGCTGATGCTCAGGCCCCGGAGCGGGACGGAGCGGTGGCGGCTCCGGCGGAGTCCACGAGGACGGCTGGCATCTCCTTGGGAGCGGCTCGGGGGTCGGGGAGCCGCTTTTGGGCTCTGGCAGAGGAGGTTTCCGACGACGAGGAGGAAGATGAGGTGTGCGCCGAGCCGGGTTCTGCGGCAGGCGTGCGCGCGGCCTGCTCCATTGGGGAGTTTGTGGCGCGCGCGGAGGAGCTCGGGGGATCCTTTAAGGCCGGGCGCCGGCGTGCTTTTGCACCCGGAGGCCGTGGCTCACAGCGGCCTTCTCTGGCTTCGGCAAAGGCGCTGCGCGCCTCTCCGGCGCGCGAGGGTCGTGGATGTCCTGGTGCGGCCGCCGCGGATCTGTTCCTCAGACCTACGCCGACCCTGCCCTGTGGTGGTGGCGGCGACGGCGCGGAGGCGGCGGCACCGACGGGTTCGGGGTCGCCTCGCTCTACGGTTGGGGACGACGCGCCAAGTGGTGGGCTGGGCCTGTTTGCCAAGGCGCCCGGCGGGCCTCCTGCGGGGCCGCCATGTCTGCCGGCCCAGCCAAGGGGTATGCATGCGCCTGAGTCGCAGGGGGCCTCGCCCGCACTCGTGGCCCAGTCCGGCCCGGGAGTGGAAGGCCTGCCAATGACGGCCCACACCGCGCAGCCATATAAATGGCTTTGGCTCCCCCGTGGAACCCTAGACATCTCGCTAGGGTTCCTGCCTCCAAATCAGAGGTGCGGCGATTCGGTCACTCCGCTCGCTTCCTCCACCCCACTCCACCCCCCCACCCTTGCTTCGTTCCTTCGCCGAAGTGGTGTCGATGGGATCCAAGCCCGACCGCCGAGTGGAGAAACCGCCCATGGAGCCGCCACGGGACCGCACCCGTGGGCGCGCCGACGACGAGGGCGGTTGGGGGCCGCCGCCCGCATGGTGGCTCAAGGAGCAAGAGCGAAAGAAGAAGAAAAAGGAAGAATACATGAAGAAAGGCCTCGAGCTCAAGCGCAAGGGTCAGATGGCAGCTCAGGGTGGCGATCGCGCCGGCGACTCGCTCGCGAAGAAGCAGAAGTCCAAGCCTGCGGGGGCGGCGGCTACCAAGCCTCCCCTCCCGCCCAGATCTGAGGCGCCGGGCTCGTCCAAGGGCACGCAGGAGGAGCCAAGCCCTGTCAAAGATGCTGGCGGCCCAGAGTACTTCAAGTGCGGCCGCACAGGCCATTTCCAGAACCTGTGTACCTTCCAGCCGCTCTGCGTGGTGTGCAGCATGGAGGGGCACACCTCGGCGCAGTGCCCATCCCGCGGCTAACCTCTGCTTCTCCAGACCATGGGGCACGCCATTGCCGGCGAGGGATTCTTCTGCCTCCAGTTTCCGGTCGATGCGCGGGAGGAGTCCCCGGTCCAGATGGGGGCCAACACGGCGGTGCTCTCCATGCCTTCTGGCGTGCTCTCCCATCAGAGCTTGGAGGCGGAGCTGCAGCATCTTTTTGAGGGTGAGTGGGATTGGCAGATCTCCCCTCTTGAAGGCGGGGCCTTCTCGGTGGTCTTCCCAGATCCAGCAATGCTTCGGATGGCTACTAGGAGCGGCAAGCTCTTCTTGTCCCTCAACAATCTCATGGTGGATATTCGTGACGCGGTCCTCGACGCGCCCAAGGGGCTGGAGATGCCGGAGGTGTGGGTCAAGTTAGGTGGGATTCCCCCCAAGCATCGGTGCTCAGAAGGCTCATGGCGGCGACTATCATGCTCGGTTGCCCTCTGCTGGTCGATGAGGAATCTCTACTCCGCCCTGGGCCGGTCCGCATGCGCTTTGCTTGCCGCAATCCTCGCAAGCTTCACGGGTCGGTCCAGATCTGGATCAACAACGAAGGCTACAACATCTCCGTCGACCCGGAGATCCCCCTGGAGCAGCCCACGACGCCCGCCCTCCCCCCACCTCCCCCTCACGGCAAGGGCCCGGACGGGAAGGGCCGCGACGGCGACAAGGACGGCGACAAGGAGCCTGACACAAGCATGGAGGACGACTCCATCGACACAGCGGCGTGGGAAAAGTTGGACATCACCGACATCGGCGGGGCGAGGGCGTGCGAGCTGTAGCCCCAGGTGGAGAACTCTCTGGCGGGAGGGTCGATCGTCGGAGATGGAGCTCTCCATCCCGAACCAGTACGGCTCCAATCTGGGCTCGGTCACGTCTCCTCCGGTCCGGATGGAGGCGGCGGTGGAATATCTGCTGTTGGCGGAGCCGACGGGCAACCCCTCTGCGGTGTCTGTGGACCTGAAGCCCCGTCTCCCCCCTCACGCTCTTCTTCCCAGGGAGGCCGCAGCGGCAGCAAGCTCGGCGCGATGAAGCAACTCAAGAAGGTGGCGGTGCGCAAGGTGACAGTGGAGGCTGGGCGTGTAGCGGAGAACTTGGGGGCGCCGGCGACGCCGCGTCAGGCGGTGATGGCGCTGGCCGTGCCTGCCTCCGCTTCGGTCGCGCTGGAGACGCCCTTGACGGCGCCCGTCCCGAAGGCCAAGCGCTCCAAGGCGGTGGTGGACGGGCAGGCGGCCCCCGTGCGGGCTAGTGCGCATCCTAAGGGCGCCAAGGGCAACTTGCCGTCGCTTCAGCGCGCCCAACTCCTCCAAGCACAGAAAAATCTGGAAATCTCAGGTAATCCCATGCCCCGCTTTACGATTCTTGACTCCTTTTCGGACGAGCATTTGAGCGAGGTTTTGGGGGAGAGTGGGGTGGAACCAACGGGAGGAGGTGAGAAGAGCGAGCTTATCTCGTTGATTCGCGCGAAGGAATTGGCACAAGCGGCGCTAGCGGCGGCGGCTGTGCAACACGCGGATCGTTTGGCACTGGAGGTTGAGGCCTTGACATCGCTAACGACCTGGCCCGACGAGGAGACATCAACAGGGGTTGCTGCTCCTCCCTCACCTCGCCGCGGCAGGGCGAGACGTGTGGCCAAGGCGATCACATCCAGGGGTGCGCCTGCGCAATGGCGTCATGTAGATGCGTGCGTTTCTATGGAATATCCGTGGCTTCGGCCACTCGGGTCGGTGCACCCAACTAAGGGAGTACATTAGGAAAGAAACGATAGATATCGTAGGGCTCCAGGAAACGATCAAATCTGAGTTCCGGCATCAAGATATCTTAGCGATTGATCCCTTAGAGCGTTTTGCTTGGCATCATAGTCCGGCCAACGGCCACTCGGGTGGCATGTTGCTTGGCTTATGCACTGCCACATACGAGGTGCTGAACTGGGAGAGTATCACCTTCTTCATTGCGGCCAAGTTCCGCGTGCGAGCGTCGCTTCACGAGCTCACAATCGTGCAAGTCTACGGACCTACAGATCACTCACGCTCGGCTGAGTTTCTGGAAGAACTTGAAGCCAAGGTGATGGCCTTATCGGCAGCTCAGACCCCGCTAATGGTGGGGGGAGATTTCAACCTAATCCATTCGGGGGAGGACAAAAACAACGACAACATCAACTGGCCAAGGGTGGCCATGTTCAACAACTCAATTGCATCTATGGCACTTAGGGAAGTGACTAGATCTTGGGCAAGATACACTTGGACTAACAAGCAACTAACCCCAGTGCGATCCGTGCTGGATTGAGCTTTCATGTCTCCGGACTGGGAAGTTTTGTTCCCCTTGTGCTCACTCCTTGCTGAAACAAGGATTGGGTCGGACCATGTTCCGCTAATCCTATCTTTTGGGGAAGATACAGTGCGTCGCAGCCCGCGTTTCTATTTTGAAACCGCATGGTTTGAGGTCCCAGACTTTGACACCATCTTCAGGGAGAGTTGGCGGAGATGTGTCCAACTCACAGGCCAGCAACGAGGCCCTATGGAGTTCTGGACTGCGGTAGGGGGCCGCCTTCGTGCAAGCCTTAAGGGGTGGGGCGCGAACCAGGGTCGCGACGATAAGGTCCTGAGGGCGAGGCTCATTGATGAGATTGCTCATCTCGACGTCCAGGCGGACACGCGCCCTTTCTACGAGCAAGAATGGGCGCGGCGATATGCCCTAGAGGGGCAAGTCTAAGCTCTGCTTCGGGCCGAGGAGGAATACTGGAGGCGTAGGGGAGGCCTCAAGTGGACGCTCAAGGGTGATGCGAACACGAACTACTTGTTGGAAATATGCCCTAGAGGCAATAATAAATTGATTATTATTATATTTCCTTGTTCATGATAATCGTTTATTATTCATGCTAGAATTGTATTGATAGGAAACTCAGATACATGTGTGGATACATAGACAACACCATGTCCCTAGTAAGCCTCTAGTTGACTAGCTCGTTGATCAATAGATGGTTACGGTTTCCTGACCATGGACATTGGATGTCATTGATAACGGGATCACACCATTAGAAGAATGATGTGATGGACAAGACCCAATCCTAAGCCTAGCACAAGATCATGTAGTTCGTATGCTAAAGCTTTTCTAATATCGAGTATCATTTCCCTAGACCATGAGATCGTGCAACTCCCGGATGCCGTAGGAATACTTTGGGTGTGCCAAACGTCACAACGTAACTGGGTGGCTATAAAGGTACACTACAGGTATCTCCGAAAGTGTCTGTTGGGTTGGCACGAATCGAGACTGGGATTTGTCACTCCGTGTGACAGAGAGGTATCTCTGGGCCCACTCGGTAGGACATCATCATAATGTGCACAATGTGATCAAGGAGTTGATCACGGGATGATGTGTTGCAGAACGAGTAAAAGAGACTTGCCGGTAACGAGATTGAACAAGGTATCGGGATACCGACGATCGAATCTCGGGCAAGTATCGTATCGATAGACAAAGGGAATTGTATACGGGATTGATTAAGTCCTTGACATCGTGGTTCATCCGATGAGATCATCGTGGAACATGTGGGAGCCAACATGGGTATCCAGATCCCGCTGTTGGTTATTGACCGGAGAACATCTCGGTCATGCCTGCATGTCTCCCGAACCCGTAGGGTCTACACACCTAAGGTTCGATGACGCTAGGGTTATAAAGGAAGCATGTATGTGGTTACCGAATGTTGTTCGGAGTCCCGGATGAGATCCCGAACGTCACGAGGAGTTCCGGAATGGTTCGGAGGTAAAGATTTATATATAGGAAGTCCTCTTTCGGCCATCGGGACAAGTTTTGGGGTCATCGGTATTGTACCGGGACCACCGGAGGGGTCCCGGGGGCCCACCGGGTGGGGCCACCCATCCCGGAGGGTCCCATGGGCTGAAGTGAGAAGGGATCCAGCCCAAAGTGGGCCGGGGCGCCACTTCCCTTATGGCCCATGCGCCTAGGGTGAAGGGGGAACCCTAAGGAAGAGTCCCAAGGAGGGAAGGCACCTCCTAGGTGCCTTGGGGGGGAGGGAAACCTCTCCTGGCCGCCGCCCCCTAGGAGATTGGATCTCCTAGGGCTGGCGCACCCCCCCTTGGGATCCCTATATATAGTGGGGGTAGAGGGCCTCTTGAGACACACCTTTTGCCTTTGGTGCAGCCCCTCCCTCTCTCCCAAGTTCTTCTCCTCTCCCGTGGTGCTTGGCGAAGCCCTGCAGGATTGCCACGCTCCTCCACCACCACCACGCCGTTGTGCTGCTGCTGGATGGAGTCTTCCTCAACCTCTCCCTCTCTCCTTGCTGGATCAAGGCGTGGGAGACGTCATCGGGCTGTACGTGTGTTGAACGCGGAGGTGCCATGCGTTCGGCACATGGTCATCGGTGATTTGAATCACGACGAGTATGACTCCATCAACCCCGTTCACTTGAACGCTTCCGCTTAGCGATCTACAAGGGTATGTAGATGCACTCTTCTTCCCCTCGTTGCTGGTTTCTCCATAGATAGATCTTGGTGACACGTAGGAAAATTTTGAATTTCTGCTACGTTCCCCAACAGTGGTATCAGAGCTAGGTCTATTGCGTAGATTCTTTGCACGAGTAGAACACAAGGTAGTTGGGGGCGTTGATTTTGTTCAATATGCTTACCGTTACTAGTCAATCTTGATTCGGCGGCATTGTGGGATGAAGCGGCCCGGACCGACCTTACACGTACACTTACGTGAGACAGGTTCCACCGACTGACATGCACTAGTTGCATAAGGTGGCTAGCGGGTGCCAGTCTCTCCCACTTTAGTCGGATCGGATTCGATGAAAAGGGTCCTTATGAAGGGTAAATAGCAATTGACATATCATGTTGTGGTTTTGCGTAGGTAAGAAACATTCTTGCTAGAAACCCATAGCAGCCACGTAAAACATGCAAACAACAATTAGAGGACGTCTAACTTGTTTTTGCAGGGTATGCCATGTGATGTGATATGGCCAAAGGATGTGATGTATGATATATGTGATGTATGAGATGATCATGTTCTTGTAATAGGAATCACGACTTGCATGTCGATGAGTATGACAACCGGCAGGAGCCATAGGAGTTGTCTTAATTTATTTATGACCTGCGTGTCAACTTAAACGTCATGCAATTAGTTTACTTTATTGCTAAAGCGTTAGCCATAGTAGTAGAAGTAATAGTTGACGTGACAACTTCCTGAAGACACGATGATGGAGATCATGACGATGGAGATCATGGTGTCATGCCGGTGACGACGATGATCATGGAGCCCCGAAGATGGAGATCAAAAGGAGCAAAGTGATGATGGCCATATCATGTCACTATTTGATTGCATGTGATGTTTATCATGTTTTTGCATCTTATTTGCTTAGAACGACGGTAGTAAATAAGATGATCCCTCATTAAAATTTCAAGAAAGTGTTCCCCCTAACTGTGCACCGTTGCGAAAGTTCGTCGTTTCAAAGCACCACGTGATGATCGGGTGTGATAGATTCTTACGTTCACATACAACGGGTGTAAGCCAGATTTACACACGCGAAACACTTAGGTTGACTTGACGAGCCTAGCATGTACAGACATGGCCTCGGAACACAAGAGACCGAAAGGTCAAGCATGAGTCGTATGGTAGATACGATCAACATGAAGATGTTCACCGACGTTGACTAGTCCGTCTCACGTGATGATCGGACACGGCCTAGTTGACTCGGATCATGTAATCACTTGGATGACTAGAGGGATGTCTATCTGAGTGGGAGTTCATAAGATGAACTTAATTATCCTGAACATAGTCAAAAGATCTTTGCAAATTATGTCGTAAGCTCGCGCTTTAGTTCTACTGTTTTAGATATGTTCCTAGAGAAAATATAGTTGAAAGTTGATAGTAGCAATTATGCGGACAATAGAAGGCTTATGTCCTTAATGCAACGCTCGGTGTGCTGGACCTCGAACGTGGTCTGTGGATGTTGCGAACATCTGACATACACGTTTTGATGACTACATGATAGTTCGGTAATGTTAAATGGTTTAGAATTGAGGCACCGAAGACATTTTAAAATGTCGCGGAACATATGAGATGTTTCGAGGGCTGAAATTGGTATTTCAGGCTCGTGCCCACGTCAAGAGGTATAAGACCTCCGACGATTTTCTTGGCCTGCAAACTAAGGGAGAAAAGCTCAATCGTTGAGCTTGTGCTCAGATTGTCTGAGTACAACAATCACTTGAATCGAGTGGGAGTTGATCTTCCAGATAAGATAGTGATGTTTCTCCAAAGTCATTACCACCAAGCTGCTAGAGCTTCGTAATGAACTATAACATATCAGGGATAGATATGATGATCCTTGAAATATTCGCGATGTTTGACACCGCGAAAGTAGAAATCAAGAAGGAGCATCAATTGTTGATGGTTAGTCAAACCACTAGTTTCAAGAAGGGCAAGGGCAAGAAGGGATACTTCATGAAACGGCAAATCAGCTGCTGCTCTAGTGGAGAAACCCAAGGTTGAACCCAAACCCGAGACTAAGTGCTTCTGTAATAAGGGGAACAGCCACTGGAGCAGAATTACCCTAGATACTTGGTAGATGAGAAGGCTGTCGATAGAAGTATATTGGATATACATTATGTGAATGTTTACTATACTAGTACTCCTAGTAGCATCAGGGTATTAGATACCGGTTCGGTTGCTAAGTGTTAGTAACTAGAAATAAAAGCTACGGAATAAACGGAGACTAGCTAAAGGTGAGCTGACGATATGTGTTGGAAGTGTTTCCAAAGTTGATATGATCAAGCATCGCTCGCTCCCTCTACCATCGAGATTGGTGTTAAACCTAAATAATTGTTATTTGGTGTTTTGCGTTGAGCATAGACATGATTGGATTATGTCTATCGCAATACGGTTATTCATTTAAGGAGAATAATGGTTATTTTATTTATTTGAATAATACCTTCAATGGTCTTGCACCTAAAATGAATAGTTTATTGAATCTCGATCATAGTGATACACATGTTCATGCCAAAAGATATAAGATAGTAATGATAGTACCACCTACTTGTGGCACTGCCATGTAAGTCATATTGGTATAAAACGCATGAAGAAGCTCCATGTTGATGGATCTTTGGACTCACTCATTTCTGAAAAGATTGAGACATGTGAACCGTGTCTGTTGGTATGTACGCATGAAGAAACTCCATGCAGATGGACCGTCTGGACTCACTTGATTTTGAATCACTTGAGATATGCAAATCATACCACATGGGCAAGATGACTGAAAGCTTCGTTTTCAGTAAAATGGAACTAGAAAGCAACTTGTTGGAAGTAACACATTTTGATGTGTGCGGTCTAATGAGTGCTGAGGCACGCAGTGGATATCGTTATGCTCTTACTTCACAGATGATTTGAGTAGATACTGAGCATATTTACTTGATGAAACACAAGACTGAATTATTGAATGGTTCAAGTAATTTCAGAATGAAGTTGAATATCGTCGTGACAAGAGGATAAAATATCTATGATATGATCATAGAGATTTGTATCTGAGTTGCGAGTTTGGTACACAATTGAGACATTGTGGAAATTATTTCACGACTAGTACCGCCTGGAACACCATAGTGTGATGGTGTCTCCGAACATCATAACTGCACCCTATCGGATATGATGCATACCATGATGTCTCTTATCGAATTACCACTATCGTTCATGGGTTAGGCATTAGAGACAACCGCACTCACTTTAAATAGGACACCACGCAAATCCGTCGAGACAACACCGTATGAACTATGGTTTAGAGAAACCTAAGCTGTTGTTTCTTAAAAGTTTGGGGCTGCGACGCTTATATGAAATAGTTTCAGGCTGATAAGCTCGAACCCAAAGCGGATAACTGCATCTTCATAGGACACCCAAAACAGTTGGGTATACCTCCTGTCTCAGATCCGAAAGCAATAGGGATTGTTTCTCAAATCGGGTCCTTTCTCGAGGAAAAGTTTCTCTCGAAAGAATTGAGTGGGAGGATGGTGGAGACTTGATGAGGTTATTGAACCGTCACTTCAACTAGTGTATAGCAGGGCACAAAGAGTTGTTCCTGTGGCACCTACACCAATTGAAGTGGAAGCTTATGATAGTGATCATGAGACTTCAGATCAAGTCACTACAGTACCTCGTAGGATGACAAGGATGCGTACTACTTCAGAGTGGTATGTAATCCTGTCTTGGAAGTCATGTTGCTAGACAACAATGAACCTACGAGCTATGGAGAAGCGATGGTGGGCCCGGATTCCGATGAATGGCTCGAGGCCATAAAATCCGAGAGAGGATCCATGTATGAAAACAACGTGTAGACTTTGGCAGAACGGCTCGATGGTCGTGAGGCTGTTGAGTACAGATGGATTTTTAAAAGAAAGACGGACAATGATGGTAAATGTCACCATTAAGAAAGCTCGACTTGTCATTAAGATGTTTTCCGACAAGTTCAAGGAGTTGACTGCGATGAGGCTTTCTCACTCGTAGCGATGCTAAGAGTCTGTTGGAATTATGTTAGCGATTACTGCATTATTTATGAAATTGTGCAGATAGGATGTCAAAACATTGTTTCCTCGACGATTTTCTTGAGGAAAGGTTGTATGTGATACAACCAGAAGATTTTTGTCAATCCTGAAAGATGCTAACAAGTATGCAAAGCTCCAGCAATCCTTCTAAGGACTGGAGTAAGCATCTCGGAGTTGGAATGTACGCTTTGATGAGATGATCAAAGATTTGGGTTTATACAAAGTTTATGAGAAACTTGTATTTCCAAAGAAGTGAGTGGGAGCACTATAGAATTTCTGATGAGTATATGTTGTTGACATATTGTTTATCGGAAATGATTTCTGGAAGGCATATAGGGTTGTTTGAAAAATGTTTTTCAATGAAAACCTGGATTAAGCTACTTAAACATTGAGCATCAAGATCTATAAGGATAGATCAAAATTGCTTAATAGTACTTTCAAACAAACACATACCACGACAAGATTTTGAAGGAGTTCAAAATAGATCAGCAAAGAAGGAGTTCTCGGCTGTGTTACAAGGTGTGAGTATTGAGCAAGACTCAAGACATGACCACGGCAGAATAGAAAGGACGAAGGTCGTCCCCTATGCTTTAGTCGTAGGCTCTAAAGTATGCTATGTTATGAACCACACCTGAAGTGTGCCAAACCATGAGTCAGTCAAGGGGTACAAGTGTGATCTAGAAATGGATCACAGGACAACGGTCAAAGTTATCCTTAGTAACTAGTGGACTAAGGAATTTTTTCGATTATGGAGGTGGAAAAAGAGTTCGTCGTAAAGGGTTACGCCGATGCAAACTTTGACACTAATCCAGATTATTCTAAGTAGTAAATTGGATTCGTATAGTAGAACAGTTATTTGGAATAGCTCCAAATAGAGCGTGGTAGCTGCATCTGCAAGATGACATAGAGATTTGTAAAGCACACATGGATCTGAAAGGTTCAGACCCGTTGACTATAACCTCTCTCACAAGCATAACATGATCAAACCCAGAACTCTTGGGTGTTAGTCACATAGGGATGTGACCTTGAGTGTTAATCACATATCGATGTGAACTAGATTATTGACTCTAGTGCAAGTGGGAGACTGTTGGAAATATGCCCTAGAGGCAATAATAAATTGATTATTATTATATTTCCTTGTTCATGATAATCGTTTATTATTCATGCTAGAATTGTATTGATAGGAAACTCAGATACATGTGTGGATACATAGACAACACCATGTCCCTAGTAAGCCTCTAGTTGACTAGCTCGTTGATCAATAGATGGTTACGGTTTCCTGACCATGGACATTGGATGTCATTGATAACGGGATCACATCATTAGAAGAATGATGTGATGGACAAGACCCAATCCTAAGCCTAGCACAAGATCATGTAGTTCATATGCTAAAGCTTTTCTAATGTCGAGTATCATTTCCTTAGACCATGAGATCGTGCAACTCCCGGATACCGTAGGAATACTTTGGGTGTGCTAAACGTCACAACGTAACTGGGTGGCTGTAAAGGTACACTACAGGTATCTCCGAAAGTGTCTGTTGGGTTGGCATGAATCGAGACTGGGATTTGTCACTCCGTGTGACGGAGAGGTATCTCTGGGCCCACTCGGTAGGACATCATCATAATGTGCACAATGTGATCAAGGAGTTGATCACGGGATGATGTGTTGCGAAACGAGTAAAAGAGACTTGCCGGTAACGAGATTGAACAAGGTATCGGGATACCGATGATCGAATCTCGGGCAAGTATCGTATCGATAGACAAACGGAATTGTATACGGGATTGATTAAGTCCTTGACATCGTGGTTCATCCGATGAGATCATCGTGGAACATGTGGGAGACAACATGGGTATCCAGATCCCGCTGTTGGTTATTGACCGGAGAACATCTCGGTCATGTCTGCATGTCTCCCGAACCCGTAGGGTCTACACACTTAAGGTTCGATGACGCTAGGGTTATAAAGGAAGCTTGTATGTGGTTACCGAATGTTGTTCGGAGTCCCGGATGAGATCCCGGACGTCACGAGGAGTTCCGGAATGGTCCGGAGGTAAAGATTTATATATAGGAAGTCCTATTTCGGCTATCGGGACAAGTTTCGGGGTCATCGGTATTGTACCGGGACCACCGGAGGGGTCCCGGGGGCCCACCGGGTGGGGCCACCCATCCCGGAGGGTCCCATGGGCTGAAGTGGGAAGGGATCCAGCCCAAAGTGGGCTGGGGCGCCACTTCCCTTATGGCCCATGCGCCTAGGGTGAAGGGGGAACCCTAAGGAAGAGTCCCAAGGAGGGAAGGCACCTCCTAGGTGCCTTGGGGGGGGGGGAGGGAAACCTCCCCTGGCCGCCGCCCCCTAGGAGATTGGATCTCCTAGGGCTGGCGCACCCCCCCTTGGGATCCCTATATATAGTGGGGTAGAGGGCCTCTTGAGACACACCTTTTGCCTTTGGTGCAGCCCCTCCCTCTCTCCCCCAAGTTCTTCTCCTCTCCCGTGGTGCTTGGCGAAGCCCTGCAGGATTGCCACGCTCTTCCACCACCACCACGCCGTTGTGTTGCTGCTGGATGGAGTCTTCCTCAACCTCTCCCTCTCTCCTTGCTGGATCAAGGCGTGGGAGACGTCATCGGGCTGTACGTGTGTTGAACGCGGAGGTGCCGTGCGTTCGGCACTTGGTCATCGGTGATTTGAATCACGACGAGTATGACTCCATCAACCCCGTTCACTTGAACGCTTCCGCTTAGCGATCTACAAGGGTATGTTGATGCACTCTTCTTCCCCTCGTTGCTGGTTTCTCCATAGATAGATCTTGGTGATACGTAGGAAAATTTTGAATTTCTGCTACGTTCCCCAACAGTACTTCCATGCGTACGCCAATGGCCGGCGCAGGAAATGCTCAATTCTCAGGTTGCTGACGGAGCAGGGGCTCCTTCTTCAACAATCGGAGATTTCCCGCCACATCTATGACTTTTATATAGGTCTAATGGGGACGGAGGAGGCCCAGCGAGCACGTCTGCGTGCAGATGTTTGGCTTTCGTCTCAATGGGTGCTCGATAGCGAAAACGAGGGGCTGGAGCTCGCTTTCCTACCGAAGGAGATTGCACTCCAGGTTATGAAATCCGACACGGCCCCGGGGCCGGACGGATGGCCGGTGTTTCTAGCCTTTGCTACGCGAACCCATCTTCGAGGTGTGCAACGAATTCATGCGAGGATTCGTCGACATAGCGCGGCTTAATTTTGGTGTGCTGTCGCTAATTCCGAAAGTACCTGGTGCGGACAACATTTGCCAGTACAGACCCATTGCGCTCATTAACGTACCTTTCAAAATATGTGCTAAAGGCCGCGCTACTCGACTCACGCCGATCGCTCATCGAACCATTAGTCGTGCGCAGTCGTCGTATATTCGCGGTAGGAACATTTTGGAGGGACCGTTAGCCTTACAAGAGACCCTTCACGAGCTCAAACGCACGCAAGAACCTGCGATCCTACTCAAGTTAGATTTCGAGAAGGCTTACGATCGCGTCAATTGGGATTTTCTCCGACAAATTCTTACTAGCAGAGGCTTCTCGTCGGCGTGGGTGCACCGAGTCATGCAATTGGTCACGGGGGGCCAAACTGCGGTCTCGGTAAATGGAGAAGTAGGGAACTTCTTCAGGAACAAGCGTGGCTTACGCCAAGGTGATCCCATGTCACCGATCTTGTTCAACTTTGTCGTGGATGCGCTGGCAGCAATGCTGAGGAAAGCCGTGGAGGCTGGGCACATCAAAGGGGTGCTGGGACACCTCATCACAGGGGGGATATCACATTTGCAATACGCGGACGATACGCTATTGCTATTTCAGCCGGACCTCCACAGTGTGGCCACAGTTAAAGCCCTGCTTATCAGCTTCAACCTCATGTCAGGCCTTAAAATCAATTTTCACAAGTGTGAAGTGATGCCCATGTGCATGGACGAGCAAGAAGGTAGACGCATCGCGGATCTACTGAACTGTAAACTAGGCAAACTTCCGTTTACATATTTGGTCCTCCCGTTGGACGCCAAGCGCGTCTCGATTGAGGGGTGGGCTCCACTCTGGACCAAGGTGGGAGGGCGGGTATGCCCATGGAGGGGAAATTTTATGTCCTCTGCCGCTAGGCTGGTGCTCACGAATGCGAGTCTCTCCTCGCTCCCGCAATTTGCCATGGGACTTTTCCTTCTGGCAGAAGGGGTGCATGCCAAAATGGATACTCCTCGGTCCCGTTTCTTTTGGGAAGGATCGGGACCCAAGCGCAAGTACCACATGGTTAGGTGGGAGGCGGTTTGCCGTCCCAAAGCCCAGGGAGGGCTAGGGATCACGAACACTAGAATCCTCAACATCGCGCTGATGTGTAAGTGGATTTGGAAGCTTTCGCAGGGGGCGACGGGTTTGTGGGTAGACCTGTTGCGTGCAAAGTACTTCCCCTCCGGGAACTTTTTTGAAGGAGCGGCGAGGGGCTCTCCTTTCTGGAACGACCCGCAAGCGGTCCGGCCGGCTTTCGCTATGGGTGCCAAGTTCGGCACTGGCAATGGGCGTTCGACCCGTTTCTGGTTAGACCATTGGGTGGGAACCCGGCCTCTATGGCAAGACTTCCAGGACCTCTACAGCCTGGCGGTCAATCCAGAGCAGCACGTTGCCATGGCACTTGCCTCCTCCCCCCCCCCCCCGTTGATTTACTTCCAACGGGAGTTAACGGGAACAGAACAAGCCCACCTCACAGATTTGCTCGCTCTTATTGCGCCGGTCGCGCTTTCCTCGCACGAGGATACAGTGACCTGGTCTCTTACCCCCTCCGGCAAGTTTTCCGTCCAGTCGCTGTACCGGAAACTTTGCCAGGGCCAGTCCTCCCAAGTGCCGAAAGGTCTATGGAAGGCGCGACTCCCGCTTAAAATTAAGGTGTTTTTTTGGCAACTGTTCCGTAACAGATTGCCCACCTCGGCCAATGTTGCTAAACGCAATGGCCCGTCGTCCGGCCTTTGTGCGATTTGCAACGTCTCGGAAGACGCGAACCACGTGTTTTTTTGCTGCCCGTTAGCTCGTTTCGCTTGGAGTGCGGTTCGCACCGCAGCCAACACCACATGGAACCCGTGCTTGACCGCCGATCTCGTGACCATTGTTGACTCGATTCAAGGAGGCAACAAACGCGTTCTTTGGACCTGTGTGGGCGCGCTGGCCTGGGCCCTCTGGCTCACGAGGAACAAACTTGCGATCGAGGGTATCTTCCCAACCCACCCTGCTAATATCATCTACAAATGTAACCTTTTCCTGCAGCAGTGGAGTCCGTTGGGGAGGCGCAAGGATGATGATAAACTTAAACATGCACAAGACCGTCTTCACCAAGTCTACATGATGGCTAGGGAGCCAACCGCCACTTCTTCGACTTGAAGTGGCCCTTTTGGATGGCGCACGGGCAAACCTGCGTGCTCTAAGCTCAGGCTTCGAGCCATGTAATCTTCTCTGCTTGCTCAGTGCTGCTTTTGGCCTTCCCGTTAACTCTCCAGACTATGTGCTCTCTTTGGCCGGAGCCTCCGTGCTCGTGTTTGTAATCTCAGACTCTGTCAGTCACGCTGCTTAGTTGTGGGCTTTATTAATTTAAAACCGGACGCGCCCAGCGTCTTCGTTCTAAAAAAGAGAGTATATAGCATGTCACCGAACCCAACTACTAGCAGAATACAATAGCTGTGAAAGAACTAGCATACAAGCTTGGCGAAGTAGAAGGGATTGGTTATGCCCAAGTTGTACCGGCACGACTTGTGCTGGATCAGGCGGAACCCCCCGTCGCCTGCGTCCTCCAACTCCACGCCGGTAAGCATGGCGAAGAAACGACTAGTGGTCTGGTTGTGGCGACAGGAAAAACAGCTGGAGCAGCAACCACACGGCCGCCGTGGTTCCACCTCGAACACCTTGGGGACACAGAACCGACCGTCGCCCAGGTTGACGACGTCCGACCGCGAGACGAGCCCATCGACTTTGCAGATATCCGCCCACGTGTGGCGTGCCGCTGGCCCGGTGCCGGTCGGTGCGACGGCGCGCAGGTCCCACGCTGACAGGAGTCCGTTGGAGACGCCGAAGCCGAGCCAGAGGCCGTGCTCTGGCGCGTACTCGCCGCGTCCTTTAAACGGCAGCTCCCAGTCGCCGGCCTTGCTCCACGCGTCGCTCGACGTGTCCAGGGCGAAGGTGCCGCGGCCCGGCACCGACACCCAGATGCTGGACTCGCCGGCCACCGTGTAGGCCTCGATGCTCTCCCGGACCCGGTCGCTCTTGGCTCCGTCGTCGATGCTGTCGTGGCACTTCCCGCAGGGCGGAGGCGGGACGGTGCGCCACAAGTAGCGGTCATCTTCTTGATAATATTTGCGCTCTGGAACAAGCGCCTCGACGCACGCTGGCGTCGGCCCCGCCCAGAGTACGTCGTGTTCAGGCAGCCGAGGGAAGCTCTCGAAAACGTACAGGCTTTCGCCGACGGGGACCGAAAAGGCCAAGTTTTTGGGCGGACACCAGCTGGGCATCACGTGGATGGAGTGAGAACCGTCGTCGTACATGACGGCGTGGGCGTTGGTCGTGCCCCCTCTGCTGACGACGAGGATCTTGTCCTTGTCGCGGCCGAGGAGCATGAAGTTGGGCAAATCCATAGAGTGGGTGCAGACGAAGGTCGTGGCGGGCGGCGGCAGACGGGCCTTCTTCACCGCCGCCGTCGCCCCCGCTGCCTTCGCCGCTGCCGCCGCCACGCGTTCTGGTGAATCTTTAGGGTAGAAAAGGCCCGACGGGTTGATGCGGTGCAGCCTGTGCGAGCAGCGCCCGCGGCAGGCCTCGACCACCATGTACAGGAACTGCCGGTTCATCGTCGTCGGCGAGGAGAGAGCCTCTCCTTCCGGGATCCTCGCCGTAGAGTGTAGATCGACAACTAATCTGTTCTATAATTCTGTTTGTGGTACCATACTCGTAACCCGTGAGCCGCACGGCAATTAATTTGCTGGAATGTCCTTTTGGTGAGACAGGGGGACGCATCCATTTTTCTTTAAAAATGATTTTTTTAACCATTCGGTTGAATTAAGAGTTGTTTTCACCCTTGCATTTCTCGCAACGAGATCTCTCCAAGTATATCCCATGTTGATAAGTTTTTAAACCACTCATTTGAATTCTTTTGACGCGCAAGTGTGCTTCCCGTGTTAGTGTATGTGTACTATGCTCGAAAGTTCCGCGGATAAATAGTTTGTTCACAGTACTATGCTCGAAATTAGCTTGAGATCGTTACAAGTAGAGTATAAGTCATTTCTGTAGCTTGACCCTTAACTCGACTTAGGCTGAGCTCTCTTGAATTTTAGTTTGAGCTGAGTCAAGACAAGCCCAACACACTCGAACTCGACTAAAAAGAATAAGAAAGTTGCGAAAGTTGTGAATCCTAGAGGTCCGTCATTCACACAATTTAAAGATGTTTTGTCGTGTGAAAGTTGGTGCAACACTAGCATGGATCCGATTTGTGGAACTAAGAAAAAAAGGGGAGAAAATATTGGAAAAAATATGAAAACTTTACCATGAACAAAAACACTATGTGAAGCCACACCCAGTATGCACCAAACGTGTCTTGCGCTCTCTGCAACATAGATGGTCACTCATCCAAGCGACCATTAGCAAATTTGTTGGTTATCTCAAACAAGTTGTAGGCCGAAACCAAAGCGGCATCGGAGTTCAAAACGATGCAATTTTGGCAGGAGCTTTGTACCATCATGTGAAGAAGAAGCCATTCACTTTTTCACATTGTTGGTTGAAGTTGAATGGGAGACCCAAATGAAAAAACATCCTCGATGATCTTGAAAAGGCCTCAGAAGAATGGGTTAATTGGATTCATGCCACTGCAACTTCCATGAGTTGGAAAAATTCCATTACAAAAACCAAAGTTGAAAATATGCCACTACAACTTTCCCATACCTCTACCTATGCCATTTTCTTTACTTAAAAGAATATCGGTTCAATAAATTTTGTATTTCAATGTGTATTCAGTACTGGGTTGCAGAACCAGCAGCCGCATAGCGCCCCTCCAGCCACGGCGTGCCCGTCGCGCCCACCTCCATGGTTGCCGCTAACAGAGGGAAGCAACCGGCGGGACTCACGGCAACCTCTCCATGGCTGCTGTCGACAAAGCTTGAGCAACAACGGCTTCTGCACAATGTGCAGCGATGTGAGCAAGTTGGCACTGGACAGCAGCCAGCATCACGGCCGTCGAGGCGGTAATAGGGAACGACGGAGGAGCTCGGCACGGCAGATGCAACATGCGGCTGCAGTGGCACGGAGCGACATCGTCGTATCCTACCCCAATGTCGAGCATGCTCCCGCCGCTCCACGCGCGATATTAACAGAGCATGGCGAGCTCGGCTTCGTGGGCGACCTTGTGCATGGCGGGATTCATCTCGAGCTCCCGCACCCGGGCCGACCTGGAGCACGCCGGGCGCGCTGGCCTCGCCTTGACTTCACCGAGCTCGAGTTCTTGGGACCCTCGAACTTGTGGAGGCCGTGAACTTGTTTCCGTCGCAGGTCGCCGAGCTCGTTCTGGACTGGAGGCTGGGCGGCAACGACATCGAGCTGGTCGCGGGGCCGTCGAGGCAGTACCTGTTGGAAATATGAACAAATTACTACAAGATTTAATCCGAATAAACATAAGATAAATCATGACTACAGTAGCAGAGATTAAATTAATCATGCGAACTAGCATATCAGATGAACAAATCACATCTAGGGCACATACTAGAAACATGAATTCTACCACGATCTCAAACAGGAAGAATAGAATCACATACGGTACAGCGGGAGCAGCACCGCCGGCGTTGACGTTGTCACCCATGTCGTCAAGGATGAGGTTGCCGAGGTCGTGGAAGAAGTCGTCATTCGCGCAGTCGTCACTGCCAGCAGTCATGCGAGCGCGCTCCCCAAAAACCTGATCGTCCCTCTCCATACAGGATCACGAGAGGCGGGGTTCCGTAGGCCTGCTATCCCTTCTCCCGGTGCACGCCGAAAGGAGGGATGGAGAAGACTTGCTTGGCGGCGCAATGATCTGGAGCGATGGTGAGAAACCATACGAAGCGGCAGCGGCTAGGGTAGACGTCGGCCTGACTATATAGTGCGGGTCGGGTAGGTCGTGAGAGTAAACCCCACGTCCGAGTCTCACAATCCAAAAGAATCAGAAACGGTTCAGTAATTAACGTGTCCGTTAATTATTAATTAATGACTCATTAATTTTCCCGAGCAGCAAAAATATAGACAACGTGCATAGCTCTGTCCTAGGCTCGGCTCAAAACCGCAACCCACGGCGCGTCGTGACGAGGCGTGGCATGGCGAGGCGAGCGAGGAGGAGGAGCGCGCGTGTAGGTCTCCTCTTCTCATGCTCATACAAGTGGTAGAAGAGCTCACCTTATAAAGAGGTGCAACTCTCTCTCAACTTATGAGGCGAGACTAAACTTTAGCCTCACTCACTCCACTCACATGTGTGCATGAATGGACCAAGGGAATTTCAGAATTTTAGTTCGGCTTTGGGCCAAATGCCCAATAGCAAATTCCAACAATCCCCCACAAAGTCTCATTGGCACATCTCACCATTTGGTTCCAAAACATTGTTTATATACCGGTGCTTAGTGGAGACTGTGAAGTTGAACTTACACTTAGAGATTTATGCTACACTAGATCACAACTTGAATAGTGGTCTATGCCTTGAACTACAAGTTTTCTGCGAGACTAGTTTCACACAAATTCTTGACCAATACTGGGATGCCACAAGGCTTCCCCGTGGGTGGAGCGTATACGTCATACTCCTAGGCCTTCCATGAATTTACTAGAGAACACCCAATTCTCATAGACTGTGACGTTGACAGTCAAATTCATATAGGTATGTTCCTTGGGAGAAGTTCTGCAGGACAACATCTCTGCTTACACAAATAAGCCACTTGGAACACATTAAGATAAATATCAACCTGTCATGCAGATCAGGAGAGTATTGCATCTTCACGGAGTGAGATAGTTAATATAGGGATACTCTCCTCCCAGCTGATCACCAGCTTGTCTCCCACTTCTACTTCATGGGATCCCCGATCACATAGAGTGGGTTACCACTACGGACAACTTATGCGGTGGGTCTCAAACCCATCTGCATCGATGCATTATCTATCACATTACGTGATAGACCCTTTGTGAAGGGATCTGCCAAGTTTTTCGACGTTTGGATATAATCTAACGTAATAACTCCGGAGTTCCTCATTTTTCTGACATATTTTAGTCTCCTCTTCACATGCCTTGAGGACTTCATACTGTCCTTAGAACTGTTTATCTTGAGGATCACAGTTTGATTATCACAGTTCATCAGGATAGGGGGTATTGGTTTTTCAACCATAGGTAAGTCCATCAAAAGCTCATGAAGCCACTCCGCTTCAACAGTGGCAGTGTCTAATGCTATGAGTTCTGCTTCCATAGTTGACCTCGTTAAGATGGTCTACTAGCAAGACTTCCAGGAAACAGCGCAACCACCAAGTGTAAAAACATAACCACTTGTGGCCTTAATCTCATCAGCGTCAGATGTCCAGTTTGAGTCACTATAACCCTCTAGTACCCTTGGATACCCGCTGTAGTGTATCCCATAGCTCGTAGTGCCTTTCAAATAGCGCATAACTCTCTCAAGCGCATGGCAATGATCATCTCCCAGTTTTGACACAAACCGACTCAGCTTGCTCACAGCAAAAGAGATGCCAGGCCTCGTGGCACTCGCCAAATACATAAGCGAGCTGATAATCTGAGAATACCTCAGTTGATCTCTACCAATCCGTCGATTCTTTCGAAGCAACACACTAGCTTCATATGGAGTCGGAGAAGGCGTGCAGTCGCTATACCCAAAACGACTCAAGACCTTTTCCACATAGTGAGACTGAAGTAGTGTGATCCCACCATTCTCATCTCTCAACAACTTGATGTTTAAGATAACATCAGCTACTCCTAGATCCTTCATCTCAAAACAACGAGATAAGAAATCCTTAACCTCCTTGATTATATCAAGTTTGGTTCCAAAGATCAATATGTCGTCGACATACAGACAAAGAATAACTCCTTCGCCCCCACCATGGCGATAGTACACACACTTGTCACCATCGTTTACTACAAAGCTGACAACAGTTAAGGTTCTTTCGAACTTCTCATGCCACTCCTTAGGAGCTTGTTTAAGGCCATATAAAGACTTTAATAACTTGCACACCATTCCTTCCTAACCAGGTACTACAAAACCATCTGGCTGATCCATGTAAATTTCCTCCTTCAACTCTCCATTGAGGAAAGCCGTCTTAACGTCAATTTGGTGAACGAGAAGACCATGTGAGGCAACCAGTGATAGTAGCACCCGAATTATGGTCAGTCTAGCCACGGGTGAGTAAGTATCAAAGAAGTCTTCACCTTGTTTCTGGGTATAACCCTTAGCCACAAGCCGTGCCTTGTACTTTTCAATCGTAACATCAGGTCTAAGCTTCTTCTTGAACACCCACTTACATCCTACAGGTTTGCACCCATAAGGACGGCCAGTGATCTCCCAGGTTCCGTTAGCTAAGATGGAATCCATCTCGCTACGAACAACTTCCTTCCAGTAGTCAGCATCAGGAGATGCATAGGCTTCTGAAATAGTCCTGGGTGTGTCATCCACAAGCTACACAACGAAATCATCACCAAAGGACTTTGCAGTCCTCTGTCTCTTACTCCTCACAGGAGTTCTGTTGTCACCCTCAATAGGATTCTCAACGTGTTCCATCGCAATGGTGGGTTCAGGAATTACATCGAATTCCTCACTAGATGGAGTAGGTATCTCCTGGTTTGATGAACTCGACATATCCTTCATAGGAAATATGTCCTCAAAGAAAGTCACATCATTCGACTCCATAATCATACCAACATGCATGTCGGATACCTCAGATTTTATTATCAAAAATCTATAGCCAACGCTATGAAAAGCATAGCCAAGAAGAACACAATCCACGGCTTTTGGTCCAAGCTTGCGCTTCTTGGGAATTGGTATACTGACTTTCGCCAAACAACCCCAAGTACGCAGGTAAGAGAGTTTCAATCTTTTCCTTTCCCATTCCTTAAATGGATTCATGGTCTTATGCTTTGTGGAAGCTCGGTTTAGGACATGACACGCAGTCATTAGCGCATGCCCCCACCATTTCTTGGAAAGACCAGATGTGTCTAACATGGTGTTAACCATATTAGTTAGAGTTCGGTTCTTTCTTTCGGCTACCCCATTTGACTGAGGTGAGTAGGGAGGCGTCCTCTCATGGATTAAACCATGTTCCGCTCAAAACAAATCAAATTCATTAGAAAAATACTCTCCACCACAATCGGACCTAAGCCGTTTAATTTTTTGATCAAGTTGGTTCTCTGCCTCGGCTTTATAGTTTCTGAAGAAAGTTAAAGCCTCATCTTTTGATTTCAAAGGATACACATAACAATATCTAGTGGAGTCATCAATCAACGTCATGAAATATCTCTTTCCACCTTTTGTCAACACGCCATTCATCTCACAAAGATCAGAATGTATAAGCTCTAGTGGTGCCAAGTCTCTTGCCTCTGCAGTCTTATGGCACTTGCGAGGATGCTCCGCTTGCACACATACATGGCACTTAGAGCCTTTGACAGTAGAGATTTTCGGAATTAAATTCATATTGGCTAGCCGCCTCATGCAACCAAAGTTAATGTGACAAAGTCGTGAATGCCAAATATCAGACTCGTTATTGTGGCAAACATTATTAATAACTTTCACTAGTGCAGAACCGGGCAATAGCACTGGTTCGTAAGGCCCTTTAGTGCCGGTTCCATAACCGGCACTAAAGTGTGGGCACTAAAGGCCCCCCCTTTAGTACCGGTTCAGCACGAATCGGTGCTAAAGGGCAACCACGTGGCACGAGCCAACTCCGGGGGCCGGGAGCCCTTTAGTACCGGTTGGTAACACCAACCGGTACTAAAATGTTTGGCGGGTTTTTGGTTTTATGATTACTTTTTCATTTAATTTTGTGTTTTCCATTTTAATTCTTTTTCGTTTGCTGGTATTTTACGATACTACACATTGTACACGTTATGCATATATATATATATATATATATATATATATATATATATATATATATATATATATATATATATATATATCATCAATGTCTCACAAACCACCACATATTAATTCACACATACACACATGTATAGCTATATACAATTTCTCCTACATATGCATGTTGCCTTCGGAGCCAGTGGCATTAGCCTAATTGGTGCCTTCGGAGCACGATGACAATTGGAAGTGGTTCATGACCTGGTCGATGGGGGCGGTAGCGGGTAATAGTATTCTCCCTTCGGATTTATGACCTGGTCGAGCAAAAATCCCGCTATTTCCTCTTGAAGTGCTTGTACGCGCTCCGTTTCTAGGAGCTTGTCCCGCACCTCTGTGAACTATTAAGAAGGAGATCAATATGCATGTGTATTAGTTGTGTGACTAGATATCGATAATGGTGTACAAATTGTGAATAGTGTTCTGACAAGCGTACCCATTCCTGTCTTTGAGATCTGCTCCTTTCGGACGCCATCATGCGAATGTTCTCGCAAACACAGAATGCACACAGATCAGTCCCCTGCGCCTGCTTCAGGGCCTTTACGAGAATGAAATTTAATTTGATCAGATAATAATTAATCAAGCATGATAATTAAAGAGATGGCAACTAGCTAGCTAGCTAGTACTACTTAATTACTTACCTTGGGTCGAAACCATTTCAGCTGTCGTTTCCATTCGCCTTCCGTGACGCTGATGAACCTTGCCCAAGCCCTGCCCGCCGACAAAGAAAATGAATAGACGGGTTATTAAATAGTTCATATCATGAAATGACGAACTAAATAGGCCGGGATATATAGTTAATAATGACTGAAATTACCTGTTGACTATCCCAAACAAGATGTTATAGTCACTATTTTCTTTGAGTAGTGAGTCCAGTAATTCAACTGTTCCGGCTTCAACTTTAATGATACACAAGATCCAGTGAAATCTGCATGCACACACGTTTGCATGTCTTAATTAAGCGGGCATATGTAAGCAAAAACATGTAGCTAGCTAGTAGGCAAAAACAGAGAATTTGTAGTACAAGAAAGTGTGACTCGCTGGAAGTTGTAAGGAAGTAGTATATCTTCATTGTATTTGAGGCGCTTCAAGAACTCTAGCATGCTGTCCTCTACCTGCTTTTCATGATGCTTGTTTATTTTCCATGTGTATTCATTAACGATGTTTGGGTCAATGAACCCAATGCCATAGCGTCCATCTTTTCTCATTTCATACATCTTCATCCTGCATAATACCACAGAAAAGAATATAGTGAGGATAATTACAGGTAATGATTGATCAAAAGGATCACTACAGCTAGCTTGAGACTTAAATTACAGAAAGAAATCACTTACAGACAATAGCAACTGACGATAGATTTGTCGAGTGCGTCTTGATTGTATAACTGAAACAGTTCAGAATACTCAACGGTCACAGGTTTCAGATGGTAGTAATGATCCTTCTTGACTTGCACCATGAGGGACTCTCGATCGAATATCTTGGTAATGTCCATGTACCATTGATGCAATTCATACATTCTCGTTGGGAGCTTCTTGACCTCTTCTGGCTTGACCAAAGGTTGGCCCCGAACATATTTCCATTTTATTTCCTCCTCTGTAAGCACAGGCATGTCCTTGATCTCGAGGAGTTGTCCAACAGTGATGTTGAGAGTTTCAGCCTGCATTATATGCTCCTGGGTTATTACCACATCGCCCACCTGGGGAACATAAATTGTTTGCCCACAATAATATTGGGCGCGCGTACAGTCATGTGTTGTTGGCACAACAAGCGGGGGGATCGATTGCGCCGCCTGTTCTCCCAGCTGGGCAACGGTTTTCCCGCATTTTTGACAGCTGCTTGTTGTTTGCTCGAGCTCGAGCTCGCCTCCTTCTGTAGACATTGTCGATGTAACTTCCTGATGTGGAGCTCATAGTCTGTGTCAACAGGCTTAGGAGCTGGTGGTTGAGCCATACGAATGAAGTGGTCAATAACTTCCACAGGCACTTTCTCCCTTGGCGGCGGCGGCGGCAGCTTCAGTCCAAAATGGGCGTCGACTTCTGCCCGCACTATGGCCTTGGTTTGCTCCTCGGTCCTGTCGTAAGCTCTCTCAGGAAGAGGAGTAGTGAGGTTTGGACCATATTTATATCGCTTGCCTCCGCCTGTACTTCCTGTACTATGACCTCGACTCATACCGCTACGCACCATAGCTGCGGGGTGTCTCTTCTACGATTGCTGAGGCGGCAGAGACGGCTGACGGGGCTGAGTTGGACGAGGAGGAGTGGCCTGAAGCTGTGCCGGACTTGGAGGAGGAGTGGCCTGAGGTTGTGCTGGACTTGGAGGAGTAGTGGACGTCTGACGCTGTGTCGGACTTGGAGGAGGAGTGGCCTGACACTTTGCCGGACTTGGAGGAGGAGGAGTGGCCTCACGTGTTGGTGGACTTGGAGGAGCGGGAGTCTGCTGAATCGGTGGCGGACTTCGACAAGGAGTCGGGTGACGCGGTGTCGGTGGCCTTCGAAAGATGATGCAATCCTTTCTCCATAGGATGATACGATGTTTGGCCTCTCCGAGTGTGTGCTCCTCGTCACCTCCAGGAATGTCAAGCTCTAGCCCCTAATATTGGTCCACCACCTCATCAACCACGACACGAGCATAGCCTGCTGGAATCGGGTTGCAATGGAAGGTTGCATCGGGGGAATTTGTATAAGCAACGCCGTCCGCCACCTTCAAGGATATGTTCTTAATTTTGAAGTGTAGCTCGCAGTTAGTGTTCACTGTGATGTCATCCACGGGGTATCTATCCAGCATTGCGTCAAACGGGGCGGAACCCACGCTGCTTCTCGGCATGGATGGGGCGGTGGTATCCAATGCTGGATCATCCGCTAGCTGCTGCAGCTGCTGAGACCCCCTTTGCTGGCTAAGTGAGTCGATCTGCTCCTGCTGCCGCTGGAATTTGACTGCCAAGTCCGCGTGCGCTGATTCTAGGCCTTGAAGGCATTCATAGTCCAGCTTCCTCTTCTCCTCCTCCATCTTCCTCTGCTTCTCCTCCTCAATCTTCCTTCTCGCACGGGTTATGTAGTCGGCGTTCCAGTCCGAAAACCCCTCATACCACGGAATAGCACCCTTGCCTCGTGTTCTTCCCGGGTGTTCAGGATTTCCCAGGGCACGCGTAAGCTCGTCGTTCTCTCCGTTGGGCTGGAACACCCCCGTTCGAGCCTCTTCTATTGCAACAAGTATCTTATCGTCGGCTCCGTTCAGACATGCCTTCGTCGAAACGTTGCCTGTCTTCGGGTCCAACTCCCCCCCATGCGCATAGAACCAAGTCATGCACCTGGGGGGCCAGCTCCTAGTAACCGGAGTGCACCTGCATCCTCCATCTCTTTCTCAGACTTATCCCACTTAGGCATTGCCACCGCGTAGCCACCTGGCCCCAGCTTATGGAACTTATCCTTTTTTCGGCATTCTTCTTGTTTATTCTCGACCGTTGCTTAGCTAATTCTGAATCCTTGAATTTCACGAAATCGTCCCAATGAGCACTTTGATTCTCTAGTGTTCCCTCGAATACTGGAGTCTTCCTTCGTCCCTTGACGTACTTGTCCCATACACGATTCTTGTGGTTGTTGAATGCAACCGCCATCTTCCTAAGAGCGGCGTCCTTGACTTTCTCCACATCTGCATCTGTGAAATGGTCTGGTAGGGTGAAATGTTCCATGAGAGTATCCCAAAGCAGACTTTTTTGTCTGTCGTCGACAAAAGTAACATCTGGACGTGGCTTTGCTGGCTCTCTCCATTCTTGAAGGGAGATCGGGAGTTGGTCCTTCAGAACAACTCCGCACTGACAAACGAACTTGTCCGCAACCTTCTTAGGCGCTAATGGTTCGCCATTAGGTCTGATTGCCTCGATATTGTACTTTACGCCCTCCTTCAACTTTTTGTTCGGGCCTCGTTTCGTCCTGTTGCCTGAAGATTTGCTCGATCTGGATGGCTGAAAGAAGAAAGATCGATTCGTTAATATATCTTCAACTCATTTAAAACATGTGATGATCACCAGATGCCTGGTTATATAAATATATATACCTCGCCGGTCTTTGTTGTTTCAGGATCAACATGTTCTTCGTCATCGTCATAATCGTAGTTCATGACTTCGTCAATTCGGTCGTCGCGATCGAATATCATATCACCCTCTCCGGTGTTGTTTAGAAATTCGGAGCCGTCATAATCTTCTTCATTCTGATCATCATCTGGCCCGCGTATCATATCGAACATGCTCTGTTCTCCCTCTCTGTCGGTATTGTCCGCCATAGCTTTTATTTAACTAATCCAAAAGAAATATAAAAAAAATTAGTATTCAAATTACATCGTCTCGAATAATAGATATAATCTCGAATACATCGTCTCGAATAATAGATATAATCTCGAATACATCATCTCGAATAATAGATATAATCTCGAATACATCGTCTCGAATAATAGATATAATCTCGAATACAACGTCTCGAATAATATATAATATTGAATAGTACATCACTGGCTAGGTAGCTAATTAAAGATCGAATACTACAGAAGAATCTAGGACACTCGCGGTTCCTGCGGCGCGGGCGGTGGACACCCAAAGAGAAGGAACCCTCACAGGATCATAGCTGAAGTGAGATCCCTGAAGAAACTGCCACGTATTGGAGAACCTGCCGCCCTCTAACGCAACCATGTAGCGATGGACGTGCTCGTCCTCCTCCCTGACACGGCGACGTACCACCTCCGGCGGGGCCGGCTCCTCCGCACCAAAACAGGCCCACGCGAACGCCACCAAACGAGATCAGGGTCGACGACGGGACCCGGGGCCGGGTTCCTCATCAAGCGGCGCGCCCCTCCAGGCAGCACCTCCCAGTGCCAGCCCGGCGGAGCCCAGCTCCGGACATGGGTCAGCCGGACGTCGTCGCGGACGTGTCGACGGCGAGGATGCGGGCCGGGCATCGTTGACAACAAATACTATATGCCGCAAAAGTAAAGTAACATTTTTTAAATGATGGATTGTGATTTCATATATGCAAATTCTAAATTTTATAACTAAAAATATAAGAAACTAAAAAAACATCGATCATCGTCTAACAATTTGAAATTAATCTAATTCATCTAGCTAGCTAAAACGAACATTTCCAAAATTTCTAACATTTCTATATAACTAATATTTCTATAACATTTGACATTATATATATCATAACTAACATTTCTATATACTATTTGACATTAATCTAATCAAATTAATTAATTCATCTAAAACTTTGTATGAAAAACAGAAAAACAGAAAAAACTAAAAGCTAAAAACAGAAAAATTGTGTGTGTGCGCGTGTAGTGTGTGTGTGTGTGCATGTAGTGTGTGTGTGTGCGCGCGCGTGTGTGTGCGCTACGGTCGGCGCCGGCGCGCGGTGTGGCTTTGATCGATTGGAGGGAGGAGAGGGGCCGGGGGAGGGGCTCACAGCGCGCGGGGGCAAGGTCGAGGTGACGGCGACGGCGAGGCGAGGTCGATCCAAAGGCGACGGCGACGGGCCGGTGCGGCGACCGGGACAGGCCGGCGACGGGGGCGCCGCGGAGTCGACGGGGACGATTCGACGAGGACGGGGGCGTCGCGGAGTCGACGGGGACGGTGCGACAGGGGCGGCGACGGCGTGGGACGGGGCGGCGGCAGAGAGAAGTGGGAGATGAGAAACTGAAATTTTTCGAAGTGTTTCTTATATAGGGGACACCTTTAGTACCGGTTGGAGCCACCAACCAGTACTAAAGGCCTGTTTTGGCCAGGCCAAGCGGCGGGAAGCGACCCCCTTTAGTACCGGGTGGTGGCTCCAACCGGTACTAAAGGCCCCCCTTTAGTACCGGTTGGTGCCACGAACCGGTACTAAAGGAGGGTGCGCTGCCAGGCGAGGGGCGCAAAGTTTAGTCCCACCTCGCCTAGCGAAGGGCAGCCACACTGGTTTATAAACCCAGCCGCGGCTGCTCCTTTGAGCTCCTCTCAAATGCAGGCCTTCTGGGCCTACATGTGTTGTGCTGCCCTGTGGGCCTACTGGGCCTTTACGGGTCTGCATCCTGGCCCAACAACAGGTTGGGTTTCTAGTCGTATGTAGGCCGCTCTGGCCTAGTAGGCGGGCTTTTTTTTATTTTTTTCCTTTATTTATTTTTGAGTTGTTTTTTTGTATTTAGAGTTTCTTTTTGAATATTTTTGCTTTAGGTACAAAAAATTACAAACTTTCTGTTAGTGCTCGTAGTTTTCAAATTTGAATAGTTTAAATTTTGAATTATTTGAAATTAGTGTGAATCACTAGTTTGTGAATAACTTAACTTTAAAAATCAGTAAAGGCATGAAAGAATTTTTTTGCACATAAAATTTCTTCGCGTTTCAAATGCCAAAACACATAATTAACTACCCTAACTATTACAGAGATTCCCTTCTGGGTGTGAAACACAGAAGAAAGTGATGATAGTGAAGCCGATCACATCCCAGATCTTTGGGTGTGAAACTTTTTCTTCGCGTGTGTCCCTTTGCGCCGTAACCATGGAAAATCTTCATCATTTAACGGGATGCTTGGGTCAATATTCACTATGAATGGAGCAATTTCATCAAACTTTTCATAATCTTCTGACTTGTCTGTCTTGTCATCCACTCCCATGATGTTTCTCTTCCCAGAAAGAACTATGTGCCGCTTTGGCTCATCGTACGATGCATTCGCTTCCTTATCTTTTCTTTTTCTTGGCTTGGTAGACATGTCCTTCACATAGAAAACCTGTGCCACATCATTGGCTAGGACGAATGGTTCGTCTACATACGCAAGATTGTTGAGATCCACTGTTGTCATTCCGTACTGCGGGTCTTCTGTTACCCCGCCTCGTGTCATATTGACCCATTTGCACCGAAACAAAGGGACCTTCAAACCACGTCGATAGTCAAGTTCCCATATGTCCTGTATATAACCATAATATGTTTCCTTTCCCGTCTTGGTTTCTGCATCAAAGCAGACACCACTGTTCTGATTGGTGCTCTTCTTATCTTGGACGATCGTGTAAAATGTATTACCATTTATCTCGTACCCTTTGAAAGTCATTATATTCGAAGATGGTAACTGGGACAGCAAGTACATGTCATCTTCAATAGAGGTGTCATGCATGGTACGTGTCTGCAACCAGCTGGCAAAACTCCTGGTTTGTTCACGTGTAATCAAGTCATCAGACCTCTCCGGGTGTTTGGAGCGTAGCAAATTCTTGTGTTCATCCATATACGGAGCCACCAAGGCGGAATTCTGTAGAACTGTGTAGTGTGCTTCAGTGAGAGAATGTCCGTCCATACATATTATTTGTTCCCCTCCTAGCGTGCCTTTTCCATCCAGTCTGCCCTTATGCCGCGATTCAGGAACACCAATCGGCTTAAGGTCAGGAATAAAGTCAATACAAAACTCAACGACCTCCTCATTTTGACGGCCCTTGGAGATGCTTCCTTCTGGCCTAGCACGGTTATGCACATATTTCTTTAAGACTCCCATGAACCTCTCAAAGGGGAACATATTGTGTAGAAATACAGGACCCAAAACGTTAATCTCTTCGCATAGGTGAACTAGGACGTGCGTCATGATGTTGAAGAAGGATGGTGGGAACACCAACTCGAAACTGATAAGACATTGCACCAAATCATTCTCTAACCTTGGTATGATTTCTGGATCGATTACCTTCTGAGAGATTGCATTGAGAAATGCACATAGCTTCACAATGGCTAATCGAACATTTTCCGGTAGAAGCCCCCTCAATGCAACCGGAAGCAGTTGCGTCATAATCACGTGGCAGTCATGAGACTTTAGGTTCTGGAACTTTTTCTCTGCCATGTTTATTATTCCCTTTATATTCAACGAGAAGCCAGATGGTACCTTAATACTGAGCAGGCATTCAAAGAAAATTTCCTTCTCTTCTTTGGTAAGAGCGTAGCTTGCATGACCCTGATGTATGCCGTCTTTTCCGTGCATACGTTGCTGGTCCTCCCGTGCCTCAGGTGTATCTTTTGTCTTCCCATACACGCCCAAGAAGCCAAGCAGGGTCACACAAAGATTCTTCGTCACGTGCATCACGTCGATTGCGGAGCGGACCTCTAGGTGTTTCCAATAGGGCAGGTCCCAAAATATAGATTTCTTCTTCCACATGGGTGCGCGTCCGTCAGCGTCTTTCGGAACAGGTTGTCCACCAGGACCCTTTCCAAAGACCACCTTCAAATCCTTGACCATATCATGTACATCAGCACCAGTACGGAGGCGAGGCTTCGTCCGGTGATCCGCCTCACCTTTGAAATGCTTGCCTTTCTTTCTTACGGGATGCCTGCTCGGAAGAAATCGATGATGTCCCAGGTACACATTCTTCTTACAATTAGCCAAATATATACTGTCGGTATCATCCAAACAGTGTGTGCATGCGCGGTATCCCTTGTTTGTCTGTCCTGAAAGGTTACTGAGAGCAGGCCAATCATTGATGGTCACGAACAGCAACGCCTTTAGGTCAAATTCTTCCCCCATGTGTTCATCCCACGCACGTACACCTGTTCCATTCCACAGTTGTAAGAGTTCTTCAACTAATGGCCTTAGGTACACATCAATGTCCTTGCCGGGTTGCTTAGGGCCTTGGATGAGCACTAGCATCATAATGAACTTCCGCTTCATGCACAACCAAGGAGGAAGGTTATACAAACATAGAGTCACAGGCCAGGTGCTATGGTTGCTGCTCTGCTCCCCAAAAGGATTAATGCCATCTGCGCTTAGACCAAACCATACGCTCCTTGCGTCATCTGCAAACTCCTTCCCATACTTTCTTTCGATTTTTCTCCATTGCGACCCGTCAGCGGGTACTCTCAACTTTCCGTCTTTCTTACGGTCTTCTCTGTGCCATCGCATCGCCTTGGCATGCTCTTTGTTTTGGAACAAATGTTTCAACCGTGGTATTATAGGAGCATACCACATCACCTTGGTAGGAATCTTCTTCCTGGGGCGCTCGCCCTCGACATCACCAGGGTCATCGCGGCTGATCTTATAGCGCAATGCACCACATACCGGGCAAGCATTCAAATCCTCGTACTCACCGCGGTAGAGGATGCAATCATTAGGGCAAGCATGTATCTTCTGCACCTCTAACCCTAGAGGGCAGACAGCCTTCTTTGCTTCGTACGTACTCTCGGGCAATTCGTTGTCCTTTGGAAGCATATCCTTTATCATTACCAGCAACTTTCCAAATCCCTTGTCAGATACACCATTCTCTGCCTTCCATTGCAGCAATTCCAGTGTGGTGCCCAGCTTTTTCTTGTCACCTACGCAATTCGGGTACAACATTTTTTTGTGATCCTCTAACATGCGCTGCAACTTCTTCTTCTCCAAATCACTTGCGCAGTTTCTCTTTGCATCGGCAATGGCCCGACCTAGATCATCAACGGGTTCATCTGATGCCTCTTCTTCAGCTTCTTCCCGCATTGCCGGCTCAGCTTCTTCCCGCATTATCGGCTCAGCTTCTTCCCCCATTGTTGTATCATCGTATTCAGGGAACCCATGGCCAGGATAGCTGTCATCGTCCTCTTCTTCTTCATTGTCTTCCATCATAACCCCTCTTTCTCCGTGCTTGGTCCAAACATTATAGTGGGGCACGAAACCGGACTTAAACAGGTGGACATGAATGATTCTTGACTTAGAGTAATTTTGACCATTCTTACAGACAGCACATGGACAAGGCATAAAACCATCCGCCCGCTTGTTTGCCTCAGCCGCAAGCAGAAAAGTTTGCACACCATTAGTGAACTCGGGAGAGCATCGGTCATCGTACATCCATTGTCGGCTCATCTTCAATACACAGCACCAAAAACACCAACTTAATACAAGTTCATACATAAAGTACATACAACACTTAAATGCAACAAACAAATAACTCTCTAGCTAAAGCATTTAAATGCAACAACAAATGTGATCAAGATCGCAACTAAGGTAAAATGGATCCAACAGCATAATGATACCAAGCCTCACTATCGATGGCATATTTTCTAATCTTTCTAATCTTCAAGCGCATTTTCTCCATCTTGATCTTGTGATCATCGACGACATCGGCAACATGCAACTCCAATTCCATCTTCTCCCCCTCAATTCTTTTCAATTTTTCTTTCAAGTACTTGTTTTCTCTTTCAACTAAATTTAACCTCTCGACAATAGGGTCGGTTGGAATTTCCGGTTCACATACCTCCTAGAAAATTTTTCTATGTCAACTTGATGGGCATAATTTGTCATAATCACGAAATGCAACTAGTTTTAAAAGAGAATATATATACCACATCCGAATCATAACAAGGACGAGGGCCGACGGGGACGGATATAAAAACCATGGCACTATATGTATAACAAACAACGTACGGGTAAGATAATTATACGAGTAACTATATATCCAAATCACACAAACATCAATTTTTATATAAAATTTCATGAACAAGAGGCTCACCACAAGGTGGTGCCGGCGACGGGACGGTGCGGGCGATCGACGGTGGTTACGACGGAGATTTAGAAGGCACTAAGTAAACCACACCTACATATGCAAACTAAGTGTTATTTTTGACCTCAAATTGCATGTAAATCAAATACTAGCACATATATATATTTCCTCCCAAATTACTAAACTCACAAATTAATCACTATATAAAGCATTGCAAGAGCTAATCTAGCAATGAGAGATGAAAGGACAAAGTTGCTAACCTTTGTGACCATTTGAATGGATGGGGGCCTTCAAATCTTGACAAATTTTGGGAAAAATGTGTGATGAGCTCGAGAGGAAGAGGGGAAGAACAGAGAGGAGAGGGGAAAGGGGAAAGGGGAAGAACAGAGCGAGCTCGGGTGGACGAAGGGTTTATGTAGGACGACCTTTAGTACCGGTTCGTGCCACGAACCGGTACTAAAGGTGCTGGAGGGGCCCCAGACTGACAACATCCTGCCACCACTCTCATTAGTACCGGTTCGTGCCTCGAACCGGTGCTAAAGGTTCGCCACGAACCGGTACTAATGAGAGCGGCCCGGCTAGCCGTTGGAACCGGCACTAATGTACACATTAGTGCCGGCTCTAATTCAAACCGGCACTAATGTGCTTCACGTTTGACTCTTTTTCTACTTGTGTTTAGTGCAAATATCTGACAAAGACAGGCAGAGCAAGCCTCCGCTCTCATAGCCTTTTCCAACAAATTGTTCATACTTAGAAATTACAACTTTATTGGATTCGAAAACCAACTTAAAACCATCTTGACATAAACGGGGATCGCTAACGAGATTTTTATTAATGGATGGCACATGATGAACGTTCTTCAGACGCACGGTCTTCCCCGAAGTAAACTTCAGATCGACCGTACCAACACCTCGAACGATGGCATGTGACCCGTTCCCCATCAGCACGGAAGAAGTCCTTGTGGCCTGGTAATAAGAAAACATGAAGGCGTCAACACAAACATGTACATTGGCACCGGTGTCAATTAACCAATCAGGAGATTGAAATACTGAAAGGATGGTAGGAACAATACCGTACCCTGATTCCTTCATATCAGTATCACCGATGACAACATTAGCGGACTTGCCGCTCTTTTCATGTTCGTCCTCCTCGAAGCGGTTAGGACACTTCGGAGCCCAGTGATTAGGATCGCCGCAGACATGGCAAAGTCCCTTCCCCTTCTTATGAGAATTCTTCTTGAAGTTGGTAGAATGTGATGGCTTGTTCTTTGTATCAAACTTGCCTTTGCCCTGAGTTTTGTTCTTGAACTTGTTGGGCTGGAAGTTCTTCTTCTGTACCATGTGGGCACTAGAAGCTCCCTCAGCAACTCGAACACGTGTGTCCTTTGCTCTCATCTTCTCTTCAACATCAAGACTACTAATGAGATCCGCAATGGAAAACTCCTGTCTCTTGTGTTTCAGGGAAGTAGCAAAATTGTTCCACGAAGGTGGAAGCTTGGCAATGATGCCTCCGGCAACAAATTTGTCCGGCAACACACACTTGAAGTAATCAAGTTCTTTTGCGAGCGACTGTATCTCAAGAGCCTGCTGTACAACAGAGAGCTCATCAGTCATCTTGTAGTCATAGGATTGCTCCATGACGTACGACTCGGTGCCGGTGTCCGAGGCACCAAACTTGGCCTCGAGCGCAGCCTACATGTCCTTGCCGTTTTCAAACGACATATACGAATCCACAATGTAATCATCGAGAACACTCAGAAGAGCGCCTTTAAAGAGAGTATCGATCTTCTCAAAAGCTTCCAGTTGTGCTGGATTGAGATCGCCCTCAGGATTGTCCTTGGTGGCATCATAGCAGCCCATGGTCTGAAACCAGTAGACTGCTCTCGTGCACCACCTCTTATATTGTGCCCCCTTAAAGGCAGGCGGCTTCAGATGCGTAGCAAAACCACTTGGAGTAAATTGCCTATAATCAGGTTTTTGTATTGTTGGAAATATGAGCAAATTACTATGAGATTTAATCCGAATAAACAGAAGATAAATTATGACTACAATAGCAGAGATTAAACTAATCATGCGAACTAGCATAGCAGATGAACAGATCACATCTAGGGCACATACTAGAAACATGAATTCTACCACGATCTCGAACAGAAAGGATAGAATCACATACGGTGCAGCGGGAGCAGCACCGCCGGCGTTGACGTTGTCGCCCATGTCGTCGAGGATGAGGTTGCCGAGGTCGGGGAAGAAGTCATCGTTCGTGAAGCGGTCGCTGCCAGCAGTCGCGCAAGCGCACTCCCCAAATACCTGATCGCCCCTCTCCCATACAGGATCACGAGAGGCGGGTTTTCGAAGGCCTGCTGTCCCTTCTCCCGGTGCACGCCGACAGGAGGGATGGAGAAGACTTGCTTAGCGGCGCAATAATCTGGAGCAGTGGTGAGAAACCATACGAAGCGGCAGCGGCTAGGCTAGACGTATGCCTGACTATATAGTGCGGGCCGGGTAGGTCGTGAGAGTAAACCCCACGCCCGAGTCGTCACGATCCAAAAGAATTGGAAACGGTTCGGTAATTAACGTGTCAGTTAATTATTAATTAATGACTCATTAATTTTTCCCGAGCAGCAAAAATATAGACAACATGCATAGCCGTGTCCTCGGCTTGGCTCAATCCCGCAACCCACGGCGCATCGTGACGAGGCGTGGCGTGGCGAGGCGAGCGAGGAGGAGGAGCGCGCGTGTAGGTCTCCTCTTCTCATGCTCATACAAGTGGTAGAAGAGCTCACCTTATAAATAGGTGCAACTCTCTCTCAACTTATGAGGTGGGACTAAACTTTAGCCTCACTCCCTCCACTCACATGTGTGCATGAATGGGCCAAGAGAATTTCAGAATTTTAGTTGGGCTTTGGGCCAAAAGCCCACTAGCAAATTCCAACAATCCCCCACAAAGTCTCATTGGCACATCTCTCCACTTGGTTCCAAAACATTGTTTATATACCGGTGCTTAGTGGAGACTGTGAAGTTGAACTTCCACTTAGAGATTTATGCTACACTAGATCACAACTTGAGTAGTGGACTATGCCTTGAACTACAAGTTTTCTGCGATACTAGTTTCACACAAATTCTTGACCGATACTGGGCTGCCGCAAGGCTTCCCCACGGGTGGAGCGTATACGTCATACTCCAAGGCCTTTCATGAACTTACTAGAGAACACCCAATTCTCACAGACTGCGACCTTGACAGTCAAATTCATATAGGTATGTTCCTCGGAGATGTTCTGCAGGACAACATCTCTGCTTACTCAAATAAGCCACTTGGAACACATTAAGATAAATATCAACCTGCCATGCAGATCAGGAAAGTATTGCATCTTCACGGAGTGGGTTAGTTAATATAGGGATACTCTCCTCCCAGCAGAGCAACAGCCTTTGTCCCACTTCTACTTCGCGGGATCTCCGATCACATAGAGTGGGTTACCACTATGGAAAACTCATGCGGTGGGTCTCAAACCCATCTCCATCGATGCATTATCTATCACATTGTGTCATAGACCCTTTGTGAAGGGATCTGCCAAGTTTTCCGACGTTTGGATATAATCCAACGTAATAACTCCGGAGTTGCTCATTTTTCTGACAGATTTTAGTCTCCTCTTCACATGCCTTGAGGACTTCATATTGTCCTTAGAACTGTTTATCTTGACGATCATAGTTTGATTATCACAGTTCATCAGGATAGGGGGTATTGGTTTTTCAACCATAGGTAAGTCCATCAAAAGCTCATGAAGCCACTCTGCTTCAACAGTGGCAGTGTCTAATGTTGTGAGTTCTGCTTCCATAGTTGACCTTGTTAAGATGGCCTGCTTGCAAGACTTTCAGGAAATAGCGCCACCACCAAGTGTAAAAATATAACCACTTGTGGCCTTAATCTCATCAGCATCAGATATCCAGTTTGAGTCACTATAACCCTCTAGTACCCTTGGATACCCGGTGTAATGAATCCCATAGCTCGCAGTGCCTTTTAAAGAGCGCATAACTCTCTCAAGCGCATGGCAATGATCATCTCCCGGTTTTGACACAAACCGACTCAGCTTCCTCACAGCAAAAGAAATGACAGGCCTCGTGGCACTCTCCAAATACATAAGCGAGCCAATAATCTGAGAATACCTCAGTTGATCTCTAGCAATCTGTCGATTCTTTCGAAGCAACACACTAGCATATTGGTAGAAGAGCTCACCTTATAAAGAGGTGCAACTCTCTCTCAACTTATGAGGTGGGACTAAACTTTAGCCTCACTCACTCCACTCACATGTGTGCATGAATGGACCATGAGAATCTCAGAATTTTAGTTGGGCTTTGGGCCAAAAGCCCACTAGCAAATTCCAACACTAGCGGGGAACGGTGGATGGGGTTGTTGGGGAACGTAGTAATTTCAAAAAAATTCCTACGCACACGCAAGATCATGGTGATGCATAGCAACGAGAGGGGAGAGTATTGTCTACGTACCCTCGTAGACTGAAGCGGAAGCGTTAACGCAACGTAGAGGAAGTAGTCGTACGTCTTCCCGATCCGGCCGGTCCAAGTACCATTACTCCGGCACCTCCGAGTTCTTAGCACACGTTCAGCTCGATGACGCTCCCCGGGCTCCGATCCAGCAAAGCTTCGGGGATGAGTTTCGTCAGCACGACGGCGTGATGACGATGATGATGTTCTACCGACGCAGGGCTTCGCCTAAGCACCGCAACGATATAACCGAGGTGGAATATGGTGGAGGGGGGCACCGCACACGGCTAAGGAACGATCACGAGGATCAACTTGTGTGTCTATGGGGTGCCCCCTGCCCCCGTATATAAAGGAGTGGAGGAGTGGAGGGTCGGCCCTCTCTATGGCGCGCCCTAGGGGAGTCCTACTCCCACCGGGAGTCGGATTCCCCCTTTCCTAGTCCAACTAGGAGTCCTTCCATGTATTTGGAGTAGGAGACAAGGAAGGGGAACAGGGAAGAGAAGGAAGGAGGGGGCGCCGCCCCTCCCCCTAGTCCAATTCGGACTAGCCAATGGGGGGGCGCGCGGCCTGCCTCTCCCTCTCCCCTAAAGCCCAATAAGGCCCATATACTTCTTCCCCCGTATTCCCGTAACTCCCCGGTACTCCCGAAAATACCCGAACCACTCAGAACTTTTCCGATGTCCGAATATAGTCGTCCAATATATCGATCTTTACGTCTCGACCATTTCGAGACTCCTCGTCATGTCCCCGATCTCATCTGGGACTCCAAAATCCTTCGGTACATCAAAACTCATAAACTCATTATATAACTGTCATCGAAACCTTAAGCGTGCCGACCCTACGGTTCGAGAACAATGTAGACATGACCGAGACACGTCTCCGGTCAATAACAAATAGCGGGACCTGGATGCCCATATTGGCTCCTACATATTCTACGAAGATCTTTATCGGTCAGACCGCATAACAACATACGTTGTTCCCTTTGTCATCGGTATGTTATTTGCCCGAGATTCGATCGTCGGTATCCAATACCTAGTTCAATCTCGTTACCGGCAAGTCTATTTACTCGTTCCGTAATACATCATCTCGTAACTAACTCATTAGTTGCAATGCTTGCAAGGCTTATGTGATGTGCATTACCGAGAGGGCCCAGAGATACCTCTCCGACAATCGGAGTGACAAATCCTAATCTCGAAATACGCCAACCCAACATCTACCTTTGGAGACACCTGTAGAGCTCCTTTATAATCACCCAATTACGTTGTGACGTTTGGTAGCACACAAAGTGTTCCTCCGCTAAACGGGAGTTGCATAATCTCATAGTCATAGGAACATGTATAAGTCATGAAGAAAGCAATAGCAACATACTAAACGATCGGGTGCTAAGCTAACGAATGGGTCATGTCAATCACATCATTCTCCTAATGATATGATCCCGTTAATCAAATGACAACTCATGTCTATGGCTAGGAAACTTAACCATCTTTGATCAACGAGCTAGTCAAGTAGAGGCATACTAGTGACACTCTGTTGGTCTATGCATTCACACATGTATTATGTTTCCGGTTAATACAATTCTAGCATGAATAATAAACATTTATCATGAAATAAGGAAATAAATAATAACTTTATTATTGCCTCTAGGGCATATTTCCTTCAGTCTCCCACTTGCACTAGAGTCAATAATCTAGTTCACATCGTCATGTGATTTAACAGCAATGGTTCACATCACCATGTGATCAACACCCATAGTTCACGTCGATATGTGACCAACAGCAAAAGGGTTCACTAGAGTCAGTAATCTAGTTCACATCGCTATGTGATTAACACCCAAAGAGTACTAAGGTGTGATCATGTTTTGCTTGTGAGAGAAGCTTAGTCAACGGGTCTGCCAAGATTCAGATCCGTATGTATTTTGCAAATTTCTATGTCTACAATGCTCTGCACGGAGCTACTTTAGCTAATTGCTCCCACTTTCAATATGTATCTAGATTGAGACTTAGAGTCATCTAGATTAGTGTCAAAACTTGCATCGACGTAACCTTTTACGACGAACCTTTTTGTCACGTCCATAATCGAGAAACATATCCTTATTTCACTAAGGATAATTTTGACCGCTGTCCAGTGATCTACTCCTAGATCATTATTGTAATCCCTTGCCAAAATCAGTGCAGGGTATACAATAGATCTGGTACACAGCATGGCATACTTTATAGAACCTATGGCCAAGGCATAGAGAATGAATTTCATTCTCTTTCTATCTTCTGCTGTGGTCGGGTTTTGAGTCTTACTCAATTTCACACCTTGTAACACAGGCAAGAACTCTTTCTTTGACTGTTCCATTTTGAACTACTTCAAAATCTTGTCAAGGTATGTACTCATTGAAAACTTATCAAGCGTCTTGATCTATCTCTATAGATATTGATGCTTAATATGTAAGCAGCTTCACCGAGGTCCTTCTTCGAAAAACTCCTTTCAAATACTCCTTTATGCTTTGCAGAATAATTCTACATTATTTCCGATCAATAATATGTCATTTACATATATTTATCAGAAATGCTGTAGTGCTCCCACTCACTTTCTTGTAAATATAGGCTTCACCGCAAGTCTGTATAAAACCATATGCTTTGATCTTTTTATCAAAGCGTATATTCCAACTCCGAGATGCTTGCACCAGTCCATAGATGGATCGCTGGAGCTTGCATATTTTGTTAACACCTTCAGGATCAACAAAACCTTCTAGTTGCATCGTATACAACTCTTCTTTAATAAATCCATTAAGGAATGCAGTTTTTGTTTATCCATTTGCCGGATTTCATAAAATGCGGCAATTGCTAACATGATTCAGACAGACTTAAGCATAGATACGAGTGAGAAACTCTCATTGTAGTCAACACTTTGAACTTGTCGAAAACCTTTTGCGACAATTCTAGCTTTGTAGATAGTAACACTACTATCAGCGTCCGTCTTCCTCTTGAAGATCCATTTATTTTCTATGGCTTGCCGATCATCGGGCAAATCCAGCAAAGTCCATACTTTGTTCTCATACATGGATCATATCTCAGATTTCATGGCCTCAAACCATTTCGCGGAATCTGGGCTCATCATCGCTTCCTCATAGTTCGCAAGTTCGTCATGGTCTAGTAACATGACTGCCAGAACAGGATTACCGTACTACTCTGGTGCGGATCTCACTCTGGTTTACCTACGAGATTCGGTAATAACTTGATCTGAAGTTACATGATCATTATCATTAGCTTCCTCACTAATTGGTGTAGTAGTCACAGGAACAGATTTCTGTGATGAAATACTTTCCAATAAGGGAGAAGGTACAATTACCTTATCAAGTTCTACTTTCCTCCCACTCACTTCTTTCGAGAGAAACTCCTTCTCTGGAAAGGATCCATTCTCAGCAATGAGTATCTTGCCTTCGGATCTGTGATAGAAGGTGTACCCATTTGTCTCCTTTGGGTATCCTATGAAGGCATATTTCTCCAATTTGGGTTTGAGCTTATCAGGATGAAACTTTTTCATATAAGCATCACAATCCCAAACTTTAAGAAACGACAACTTTGGTTTCTTGCCAAACCACAGTTCATATTGTGTCGTCTCAACGGACTTAGATGGTGCCCCTTTTTAACGTGAATGCAGCTGTCTTTAATGCATAACCCCAAAACGATGTTGGTAAATCTGTAAGAAACATCATAGATTGCACTATATCCAATAAAGTACGGTTATGACGTTCGGACACACCATTATGCCGTGGTGTTCCAGGTGGCGTGAGTAGTGAAACTATTTCACATTGTTTTAACTGAAGACCAAACTCGTAACTCAAATACTCTTCTCTACGATCAGATCGTAGAAATTTTATTTTCTTGTTACGATGATTTTCCACTTCACTCTGAAATTATATGAACTTTTCAAATGTTTCAGACTTCTTATTTCATTAAGTAGATATACTCATATCTGCTTAAATCATCTGTGAAGGTTAGAAAATAATGATACTTGTCGCGAGCTTTAATATTCATCGGACCACATACATCAGTATGTATGATTTCCAACAAATCTGTTGCTCGCTCCATTGTTCCGGAGAACGGAGTCTTAGTCATCTTTCCCATGAGGCATGGTTCGCAAGCATCAAGTGATTCATAATCAAGTGATTCCAAAAGCCCATCAGCATGGAGTTTCTTCATGCGCTTTACACCAATATGACCTAAACGGCAGTGCCACAAACAAGTTGCACTATCATTATTAACTTTGCATCTTTTGGCTTCAATAATATGAATATGTGTATCACCACGATCGAGATCCAACAAACCATTTTCTTTGGGTGTGTAACCATATAAGGTTTTATTCATGTAAACAGAACAACAATTTATTCTCTTACTTAAATGAATAACCGTATTGCAATAAACATGATCAGATCATATTCATGCTCAACGTAAACACCAAATAACACTTATTTAGGTTCAACACTAATCCCGAAAGTATAGGGAGTGTGCGATGATGATCATATCAATCTTGGAACCACTTCCAACACACATCGTCACTTCACCCTTAACTAGTCTCTGTTCATTCTGCAACTCCCGTTTCGAGTTACTAATCTTAGCAACTGAACCAGCATCAAATGCCGAGGGGTTGCTATAAACACTAGTAAAGTACACATCAATAACATGTATATCCAATATACCTTTGTTCACTTTGCCATTCTTCTTATCCACCAATTACTTGGGGTAGTTCCGCTTCCAGTGACCAATCCCTTTGCAGTAGAAGCACTTAGCCTCAGGCTTAGGACCAGACTTGGGCTTCTTCACTTAAGTAGCAACTTGATTGTTGTTTTTCTTGAAGTTCCCCTTCTTCTTCCCTTTGCCTTTTTCTTGAAACTAGTGATCTTGTCAACCATCGACACTTGATGTTTTTCTTGATTTCTACCTTCGTTGATTTCAGCATCACGAAGAGCTTGGGAATTACTTTCGTCATCCCTTGCATATTATAGTTCATCACGAAGTTCTACTAACTTGGTTATGGTGACTAGAGAATTCTGTCAATCACTATCTTATCTGGAAGATTAACTCCCACTTGATTCAAGCGATTGTAGTACCCAGACAATCTGAGCACATGCTCACTAGTTGAGCGATTCTCCTCCATCTTTTAGCTGTAGAACTTGTTGGAGACTTCATATCTCTCAACTCGGGTATTTGCTTGAAATATTAACTTCAACTCCTGGAACATCTCATATGGTCCATGACGTTCAAAACGTCTTTGAAGTCCCGATTCTAAGCCGTTAAGCATGGTGCACTAAACTATTAAGTAGTCATCATATTGAGCTAGCAAAACGTTCATAACGTCTGCATCTGCTCCTGCAATAGGTCCGTCACCTAGTGGTGCATCAAGGACATAATTCTTCTGTGCAGCAATGAGGATAAACCTCAGAACACGGATCCAATCCGCATCATTGCTACTAACTTTTTTCAACACAATTTTCTCTAGGAACATATCAAAATAAACATATGAAAGCAACAACGCGAGCTATTGATCTACAACATAGATATGCTAATACTACCAGGACTAAGTTCATGATAAATTAAAGTTCAATTAATCATATTACTTAAGAACTCCCACTTAGAAAGACATCCCTCTAATCTTCTAAGTGATCATGTGATCCAAATCAACTAAACCATGTCCGATCATCACGTGAGATGGAGTAGTTTCAATGGTGAACATCACTATGTTGATCATATATACTATATGATTCATGCTCGACCTTTCGGTCTCCGTGTTCCGAGGCCATATCTATATATGCTTGGCTCGTCAAGTATAACCTGAGTATTCCGCGTGTGCAACTGTTTTGCACCCGTTGTATTTGAACGTAGAGCCTATCACACCCGATCATCACGTGGTGTCTCAGCACGAAGAACTTTCGCAACGGTGCATACTCAGGGAGAACACTTCTTGATAATTAGTGAGTGATCATCTTAAAATGCTACCGTCAAACAAAGCAAAATAAGATGTATAAAAGATAAACATCACATGCAATCAATATATGTGACATGATATGGCCATGATCATCTTGCGCCTTTGATCTCCATCTCCAAAGTACCGTCATGATCTCTATCGTCACCGGCACGACACCATGATCTCCATCATCTTGATCTATATCAATGTGTCGTCACGTGGTCGTCTCGCCAACTATTGCTCTTGCAACTATTGCTATCGCATAGTGATAAAGTAAAGCAATTATTTGGCACTTGCATCTTATGCAATAATGAGACAACCGTAAGGCTTCTGCCAGTTGCCGATAACTTCAACAAAACATGATCATCTCATACAACAACTTATATCTCATCACATCTTGACCATATCACATCACAACATGCCCTGCAAAAACAAGTTAGACGTCCTCTACTTTGTTGTTGCAAGTTTTACGTGGCTGCTACGGGCTTAAGCAAGAACCAATCTCACCTACGCATCAAAACCACAACAATAGTTTGTCAAATAGACTCCGTTTTAACCTTCGCAAGGACCGGGCATAGCCATACTCGGTTGAACTAAAGTTGGAGAAACTGACACCCGCCAGCCACCTGTGTGCAAAGCACGTCGGTAGAACCAGTCTCGCGTAAGCGTATGCGTAATGTCGGTCCGGGCCGCTTCATCCAACAATACCGCCGAACCAAAGTATGACATGTTGGTAGGCAGTATGACTTATATCATCCACAACTCACTTGTGTTCTACTCGTGCATATAACATCAAACCATAAAAACCTAGGCTCGGATGCCACTGTTGGGGAACGTAGTAATTTCAAAAAAATTCATACGCACACGCAAAATCATGGTGATGCATAGCAACGAGAGGGTAGAGTATTGTCTACGTACCCTCGTAGACCGAAGCGGAAGCGTTGACGCAACGTAGAGGAAGTAGTCGTACGTCTTCCCGATCCGACCGATCCAAGTACCGTTACTCCGGCACCTCCGAGTTCTTAGCACACGTTCAGCTCGATGACGCTCCCCGGGCTCCGATCCAGCAAAGCTTCGGGGATGAGTTTCGTCAGCACGACGGCGTGATGACGATGATGATGTTCTACCGACAGGGCTTCGCCTAAGCACCGCAACGATATGACCGAGGTGGAATATGGTGGAGGGGGGCACCGCACACGGCTAAGGAACGATCACGAAGATCAACTTGTGTGTCTATGGGGTGCCCCCTGCCCCCGTATATAAAGGAGTGGAGGAGGGGAGGGCCGGCTGTAACGCCCTCGATGCGGCTATATCTCCCACGTGTCGAAGCACGACTTAGAGGCATAACCGCATTGAAAGCAATGTCGCAAGTGAGGTAATCTTCACACAACCCATGTAATACATAAGGGAAAGGGATACATAGTTGGCTTACAATCGCCACTTCACACAATACATGAGTAAAACATTACATCATACAGATACAATCAAGGTCTGACTACGGAACCAAAATAAAAGAAGACTACCCCAAATGCTACACAGATCCCCGATCGTCCCGACCTGGGCTCCACTACTGATCAACTGAAACGAAACAATACAATGAACAAGATCTTCATCGAACTCCTCCTTGAGCTCGGATGCGTCACCTGCACGATTTCATCGACACCTGCAAACTGGTTTTGGAAGTATCTGTGAGTCACGAGGACTCAGCAATCTCACACCCGCGAGATCAAGACTATTTAAGCTTAAAGGTAGGACAGGGTAGTGAGGTGGAGCTGCAGCAAGCGACTAGCATATATGGTGTCTAACATACGCAAATGAGAGCGAGAAGAGAAGGCAAAAGCACGGTCGAGCAACTATGATCAAGAAGTGATCCTGAAACTACTTACGTCAAGCATAACTCCAACACCGTGTTCACTTTCCGGACCCCGCCGAGAAGAGACCATCACGGTTACACACGCGGTTGGTGTATTTTAGTTAAGATCAACTTCGGGTTTTCTACAACCGGACATTAACAAATTCCCATCTGCCACATAACCGCGGGCACGACTTTCGAAAGATATTACCCTGCAGGGGTGTCCCAACTTAGCCCATGATAAGCTCTCGCGATCAACGAAGGATATTCCTTCTCCCCGGGAAGACCCGATCAGTCTCGGAATCCCGGCTACAAGACATTTCGACAGTAATAAAACAAGACCAGCAAAGCCGCCCGAATGTGCCGACAAATCCTGATAGGAGCTGCACATATCTCGGTCTCAGGGCACATCCGGATGAGACTAGCTACGAGTAAAACCAACCCTCAGGTTGCCTCAAGGTGGCCCCGCAGGCAGCTCGGTTCGGACCAACACTCGAAGGAGCACTGGCTCGGGGGGGGCTAAAATAAAGATGACCCTTAGGCTCCGGAAACCCAAGGGAAAAAGGGCATAGGTGAGGCAAATGGTAAAACCAATGTTGGGCCTTGCTGGAGGAGTCTTATTCAAAGCGAACTTTCAAGGGGGTCCCATAAATCACCCGACCGCGTTAGGGACGCAAAATCCGAGAACATAACACCGATATGACGGAAACTAGGGCGGCAAGAGTGGAACAAAACACCAGGAATAAGGCCGAGCTTTCCACCCTTTACCAAGTATATAGATGCGTTAATTAAATAAGATATATTGTGATATCCCAACAAGTAAACATGTTCCAATCAAGGAACAACATCTCCATGTTCCAACAAGGAACAAACTTCATCTTCACCTGCAACTAACAACGCTATAAGAGGGGCTGAGCAAAGCGGTAACATAGCCAAACAACGGTTTACTAGGACATGGATGGTTAGAGGCTGACATGGCAATATGAGTGGCATGATATAGCAAGTGGTAGGTATCGCAGCATAGGCATAGCAAAAGAGCGAGCAACTAGCAAGCAAAGATAGAAGTGATTTCGAGGGTATGGTCATCTTGCCTGAAATCCCGCTAGGAAGAAGAACGAGTCCATGAAGAAGACAAACGGACGTAGTCGAACGAATCCTCACAACTCCGGAACGAAAACCGAAGCTAACGAGAGAAGCAACCCGGAAACAAACAAACAACATAGTAAACAACCAACACATGAACATGGCATGATGCACAAACAAGTATGATGCATGTCCGGTTTAAATATGCATGGCATGGCAAAGTGCAACAAACAATACTACAAGTTAAGTGGAGCTCAATATGCAACGAGTTGCATATTGACGAAACCCCATATTTAATTATTTAGTTCACTCTCGGTTAGGTACCCAACAATGTTAAATGTTGATTAACAAGGCAAGAGGTGAAGCATAACAAAACTACCTATCCAGGCAATTTAAATGAGGCCGGAAATAACAAACAACAATTCCGGAAAATCCTCATGTGCATATTTTAAGGTTTGGTACTGTTCTGCCTAAAATCATATTATATTGTTGTTAAACAGGAAAATAAAGTGCAACATGGTAGTCTATGCATTTTTCTACCCCATTTACATATATAATTTATTTAAATCCGAGCTACGGTTATTTAGTTATTAATTAAAACATTTTAGCATGTCATAGGAGCAAATTAAGGCAAACAACACTTTAAAGATTTTTAAACATGGATGAGAGTTGCATATTATGAAACTAGACACAATTTTAAGCATTTTCATATATACAACATTTCAATCCGATGCACGGTTGTTGGGTTATTATATGCATGAAGTTCAAGGGTTTTTCTGTAAAACTGGCATCTCTGGATAATAGCTAAAATCACAGATCTGTAAAAAAAACAGATCGGGCCGAAATCTGCTGGGGAGCTGGGCTTGGGGTGGCTCACCATGGGCCAAGCCCAGAACCGTGGAGAGGAGGAGGCAGGCCGGGACGCTGGGCCTTGGGGAGGCGCTGGCCCACGCAGCAGGGTGACGGGTCAACGGCGCGGGCGAGCGGGACGAGCGGAGCCTCTCTGCTCGATGCAGAGCGAGCAGAGGCCGGCGGCGCTGGGTCTTGCAGGTCGGCGCGCGAGCCGGCAAGGAACTCCGGCGAGGGGTGGCGGATCCGGGTTGCGGGAAACGGCGGGGATGGATGGATCCACCTCGGATCCGGCAAGGCAGGGACCATGGCGCGAACGAGACTCCTCTTGTTCGTCAGGAAGCAGAGCAGCGGCGAAGAGGTAGGGCGCGCCGGCGCGATGCAGAAGAAGCAGCGGGCGGCTGGGCGCGAGGAGACCGGTCCGAGCTCGTCGAGGACGCCGAGGAGGAGGCAGGGCCTCGGGACTGCTGCTGCTGCTTGGAGACACGGCGTCCCTGGCTGCTACCACCATGACAGGGAGAGAGGAGGGTTAGAGAGAGAGAAGAAGGCATGAGAAAGGGAAGGGACAGGGGCGACACGACCTGGGTCCAACGGGGCTGCCGCGGTCACCGGCGGCGGCTGGTTCCGCTGGGCGCTCGCCAGCGGGAGGCACGGTCAGGGGCTCTCTCTCAAACAAAAACGAGCATGGAGGGGGAGCGACGAAGAGAGAGGAGGGCAGGGAAGGCGGCCTGGTTCTGGTCGATGTGGCGCCGGTGCAGGGACCGAGAGAAAGGAGCTTGAGCTCCTGGATCCTGCCGGTCGAGGAGGGCCGTGGGGTTCTCTGATTGGTGGGGATCGAGGAAGGAGGAGGTTGCGGCTGGTTGGTCTGGTGGCAAAATCGAGGAGGGGAAGGTGGTGGCTGCTGATTTGGAGCGGGGGAGATCCCGAGGAGGAAGAGAACTGGCGGCGGCGGCTGAGGGGACAAGGGGCTAGATTTTAGGGTTGCTGCCTAGGGATTGGTCTATATATACATAGCACTGGATTTTGGTTAGGGGCATCTGGTCCCTCCGATCTTAAACGGACGGTCGCGAATAAAAAGGTTATGGAGTCCAATTAACAAAACGGAGATGTTTTATAGACGTTAGGGGATGATCCGGACACAACGGTAGCGACAGTCCGGGACAACTTTCGGACGCGCGCGCGAGGAGGGCCGCGGGCTGACGAGAGGGGTTAGGTTGGGCCTGGCGGATTGTGAAGAGCGGGTTGGTCTAAGAGAAGAGGGGAGAGATGCAGCCCGGCACGGTTTCCGGAGACCGAAAACGTCCGACGTTAGACCGGCTATATGCCGCTATAGTTATCCGTTGGGGCGTCAAACGGACTCCGAATGCGATGAAACTTGGCAGGCGGCCTACCTACAACATAACAACACCACATGCCAACTTTCAACCCATTCCGAGAACATTTTCCGGCCACTTATAAAATAATATTTCGGACATGCCGCGGGCGCGATGCAAGTGTGTCTGGGCTCAGAACGGACAACGGAGAGAACAAAGAGACCGGGACGGATGCAAGTTTTGAAAACATGATGATGCAACGCGGATGATGACATGACAAGATGCGACACGCAAGCAAATAACAAAGCAACAACAGCGAAAAACTGGAGGACAACTGGCACATCGGTCTCGGGGCGTCACACCGGCCCTCTCTATGGCGCGCCCTAGGGGAGTCCTACTCCCACCGAGAGTCGGATTCCCCCTTTCCTAGTGCAACTAGGGGTCCTTCCATGTATTAGGAGTAGGAGACAAGGAAGGGGAAGAGGGAAGAGAAGGAAGGAGGGGGCGCCGCCCCTCCCCCTAGTCCAATTCGGACTAGCCAATGGGGGGGGGCGCGCGGCCTGCCTCTCCCTCTCCCCTAAAGCCCAATAAGGCCCATATACTTCTTCCTCCGTATTCCCGTAACTCCCCGGTACTCCCGAAAATATCTGAACCACTCAGAACCTTTCCGACGTCCGAATATAGTCGTCCAATATATCGATCTTTATGTCTCGACCATTTCGAGACTCCTATTCATGTCCCCGATCTCATCCGGGACTCCGAACTCCTTCGGTACATCAAAACTCATAAACTCATTATATAACTGTCATCGAAACCTTAAGCGTGCGGACCCGACGGTTCGAGAACAATGTAGACATGACCGAGACACGTCTCCGGTCAATAATCAATAGCGGGACCTGGATGCCCATATTGGCTCCTACATATTCTACGAAGATCTTTATCGGTCAGACCGCATAACAACATACGTTGTTCCCTTTGTCATCGGTATGTTACTTGCCCGAGATTCGATCGTCGGTATCCAATACCTAGTTCAATCTCGTTACCGGCAAGTCTCTTTACTCGTTCCGTAATACATCATCTCGCAACTAACTCATTAGTTGCAATGCTTGCAAGGCTTATGTGATGTGCATTACCGAGAGGGCCCAGAGATACCTCTCCGACAATCGGAGTGACAAATCCTAATCTCGAAATACGCCAACCCAACATCTACCTTTGGAGACACATGTAGAGCTCCTTTATAATCACCCATTTACGTTGTGACGTTTGGTAGCACACAAAGTGTTCCTCCGGTAAACGGGAGTTGCATAATCTCATAGTCATAGGAACATGTATAAGTCATGAAGAAAGCAATAGCAACATACTAAATGATCGGGTGCTAAGCTAACGAATGGGTCATGTCAATCACATCATTCTCCTAATGATATGATCCCGTTAATCAAATGACAACTCATGTCTATGGCTAGGAAACTTAACCATCTTTGATCAACGAGCTAGTCAAGTAGAGGCATACTAGTGACACTCTGTTTGTCTATGTATTCACACATGTATTATGTTTCCGGTTAATACAATTCTAGCATGAATAATAAATATTTATCATGAAATAAGGAAATAAATAATAACTTTATTATTGCCTCTAGGGCATATTTCCTTCAGGGGTTTGGCATGGCGGATGCAGCACGTGGCGGCTGCGGCTGCAACTCGGGCGTCGCGTCGTTGTGCTCGGCCGACGGGGTCGCAGATGAAGCCACACGACAGCGTGCCAGCATGGAGACACGCGCGGTGACCAACACCATCGCGCAGCAGACGCGGCACGCGGTCGTGTGGTGAGCGCGTAGGTGCATCCGCACCAGCTCCAGTCGTATAATGCTACGTGAACAAATACGGGGCGTATAAGGGCTGTATTTGGAATTTTGGATTGATATTAGAGAAAATGGCATAGATAGAGGTATGGGAAAGTTGTAGTGGCATATTTCCAACTTCTGTTTTTGTAATGACATTTTTCCAACTCATGAAAGTTGTAGTGGCATGAATCCAATTAACCCAATGATAAAACGTCCTCGTTGATCTTGAAAAGGCCTCGGAAGAAGTTGGAGAAAAACGATGAGTCGATCTCGGCACAATTAATTGGAGTGGACGAGGAAGGAGAAGAAGAGAATGGTGGGGCGGACTTGCAACCAACCGTGCCAAAGAGAAACCGGCAAGTGATGGGGACCAAGTGGGAGAAGGAGAGGGTGGCGCGTGAGGGAGCGGCAAGCAAAATGTCCGCCACTTGGACGGGCATTTTTTACGCCAAGGAGGTGAAGAAAAGGGAAAATGTACCAGATATTCATTGATGTTCAAAGGGAGAAAATGGAATTCGACCAGGAGAGGTTGATCTTGGAGAAGAACAAAGTGGACTTTGGTAGGCAAGAGAAGGTTGCCAAATGGGAGCTTGAGCAAACGGTGGCAATGCATAGTCTTGAGCTCGAGAAAGAGAAGTGGCTTGCAAGAAAGATGGAGGAGTCGAGGATCATGTTGCAGGACATCAACGTCTTGAATGAGGATGGGAATAAGTGCTTGCTCCGCATGAAGAAGAGGATCAACACTGAACCGGTTGCAATTCCAAGAGAGAAATGAAGTTGTTGATTCATTCATGTATCGCTTATCTATGTATGAACTATGAGTTTGCTAATCCATTTTTCATTGCCATGGACTATGCGGAGGGAGCGTCCAGAACATCTTCCAGCAGTGAGCTTGGGCCAGCCATCGCCTTCCCAAAACTATTGCCGAGCACTGTAGCCGTGGACCAATCTTCAAAAAAGCAGGCATCAATATTGAACTTACAAGTGTTCGGTGAAGGCTTCAACCACGTTTCCTTACGAATATAAACTGCATTTGAAGCATTTGATGTCATCACATGTATCGCCAGTGCCGTTCTGGATGAATTAGCAACACTTTCTCCTTTTACTTTCCCTTCTTTGCCACAAAATATACCAAGCCCCAACTATAATACTCTCTTCGAATTGCAACCGGTTCAGTGTTTGGGATCGTTTCCTTAGATCTCTGAGAAGATCTTCTAGAGTGACGCTGCATGACCTATCAACTAGCGGAGCACCCTCAGTTTCCTTCAGCCCCAACGCCTCCCATAGTTATTTCGTTCTCTTACAAGTAAACATCAAATGTCTCACATCATCAGCTCCGCTCTTATGGACTAGACACTGAGACAGAAATATGGATGTTCACGAGAACAACCATACTAGGTATGATTCGATGTAACACCTTCCACCCAAAAAAATATCTTACTTGACACCCGCAATTTCCACAGTATTTCTCAGTCATGGTTCTTTATTGATGATCCTTGGTCGTCATCTCTTCTCATTTTATTGTGAAAGTGGGGCCGCCTTTCAACATAATATGATAAACGAACCAAGTACGTCCTTTGTCACATGCCAAGCTACAAAATCTTCAGTCATTTTATCACCTAGAGGAATTCTCAAAATTCTTGCAACATCAACTGTCATAAATTTGCCCCTAACGAGAGCTTCATCCCGATACCCTGGGATTCGGTCAGCTAGTTCATCACGTTTGATCGAAGTCACTGGCAAAAAACCACCACGCATCTGAGGCTCGATTCGCAGAAAATTACCACACTTGTTTATGCATAAAAAAAACACTAACCCACGGTAACCATTTTGCAAAAGACATTGATGGCTCTTTAAGCGCATTGTGACATTGTTTCTGACGCGCGGAGCGCAAATCATAATTTACATCAAGAAGATGGACGCATCACACTTTACATCAAGAAGATGGACGCATCACACATATATAGTTACTCTCCATTGCATGCGACTAATTATCCAAGCCAAATAAACAGCAAATGACCACTACATCCAGAACGCCACCGGTGAAAATGTGTGGAGGCGCTTAGACACCGGACATGACCTAGGAGAAAATTGGCTATTTACCACTTTCAATATGGGCTTCGCACAAATGCCACTGTCAAGATTGACTTCGTAAAATGCCACTCAGCTCATGTGTATTTTGATTAACATGCCACTCCAGCGCTTTTACAGATTTTCCTTTTTCTTTTCCCATTTACAGGCACCGGAAAAGACTAAACTGCCCCTGTTGTTATCTACACGTACTTGGTACCTAATCAGCGCACTTGAAACAGACGAGAGCGTGCAGCCCCGCCGAGGATAACGTGCTTGCCGTATCCACGTCTTGCGTCAACCTCTGGACGCCGCCCCCATCTCCTCGACGCCCGCGTGACACTGATATTCTCGCCGCCGCCGATTTCGTCCACGCTGCGTGCCGCCGATCTCCTCGGTGACGCTTTCATTGTATCTGTGATTGTATTTGTGGAAGGCAAACATACACTCTCCTCTGACTGCAATTCCTTTTTCCTATCTTTACATACACTATGATTAGATACACAAGCAGGTATACATACACTATGATTAGATACACAAGCAGGTACACATACACTGTGATTAGATACATGTAATTGCCAAACTGCAATGCAAGATTCAAGTAAAGGATTAGAGCAAACGTCACTTACAGGTTGCTTGCATCCCGTCTTCAGAACATGTACACGCATCCATCTCCTCCAGCCGGTGCTGGCATCACGCCACTGGAGCTGCCGTTCAACGCTGCCGTCGTATGTCTTGGCTCTCGGGACAAGCTACGCCAACGCGCGAAGGGGAGGGCGAGCTGCGCTGGCGTGGGCCACAGGGCCAGCACCGGCAGGTGGCTCGCGGAGGCACCCGCGAGGCTGCGCCGTTACGTGCACGAGCACCGGCGGCGTGCTGCAGTGTCTCGTGCAGGCATCGGCAAGGCGACGGTGAGCTGCGCCGGCACGGTAGACCGTAGGCGTGGGCGAGTACCTGCGGCGACCTGCGGATGCACACACGGGCGTGGTCAAGGCGAGCTGCGGTGGCGCGCGCAGGTGTGGGGCGAGCAACGGCGGCGACCTGTGGTTGCGCGGCCAAGCATCAGCGACATGACGACCTAGCCAGAGCCCACAAACGCATCGGATAAGTTTGAAAGGTCCAAGGGCACTTTGGTCCTTTCAGGTGCCAGAAAATGGAAAAGAAAAAGAAAAGCAATGGGAAAAGCAAAAATGGCATGTTAATCAAAGTACACATGAGCTAGGTGGCATTTTTACGAAGTCAGTCTTGACAGTGGCATTTGTGCGAAGCCCCATATTGAAAGTGGCAAATAGCCAATTTTCTCCATGACCTAGTGTTGCGGTCGAAGATCTCCAGCTCTCCCCTGCGACTGTACCTGAGCCGGAACGTGGTGACTTGGAGCATGCAGCCATGGAGCTCCTCTCCCTTGACGCAGTCCACCAGGCAGAATCTGGCATTGCCCATGGCAGTGAGAGTAGGCCCATCAGCCGCCTGCTGCTCCTCACTCCACAGCTTGTCCTTGGCCATCTTCCAGTCGAGCTGCTCCTGCATGGCACTGGCTGTTGTATTGCTGCTGCTGCCGCTACGGGAGACGACCTGGCAGGTGCCGATGTGGCCGTCCTCGTCAAGTCCGACCCAGGCGTCGAGGTCGCCGTCGAAGTAGCCTTGACCCTCGAACGGCAGCGCCCATTCCCCGTGGCACCTCCACTCGCAGTCACCGTCCCCGGTGGCGTTGAAGGAGAAGGTACGCGTGCGTGGACTGCCGGTGCAACATATAAAAGCGGACACGAAGACGGTGCGCCCGTCCGGGTGCACGGCGTAGGAGGATATCCTTTCGTCCATGGTGAACGGCGACGGCGCGACGCTCCTCCATGACCAGTCCTTGCTCAACAGATTGAGGCCTTTCCGTGAAGTAGTACCCAAATGCGTAGATCGCATCGGCAGCGGGCAGGAAGATGTTGGAGGCGCCGAGCAGCGCGTCCGGCAGGGAAGGGCCGGCGGCCAGCCCCCCGCTGTCCGTGTCGTACGCGAGGGTCACGGGGTGCCGGTTGCTCGCCGCGAGGATGTGGCTGCCCAGGGAGGTGAAGATCATGCGAACAGAAGGTGCCGGGGAGGCCAGGCGTAGAGCAGGGGGGTCGCTGAGGATGAGGGCTGGGCTGTCGGCGGCGTCGTCGTCGTCGATCTTGCGGATGGTGTAGCCTCTGTCCCAGTCGTCCAGCACCAGATACAGGTGCCTCTGCCGCTGGTGCTTCTTCCTCGTCTCGGTGCTCGGCTGCCCTTGCGCCTGCTGCCGCTTATGCATCCTACTTTCTCCAATGGTCACCTCGCCGGAGCTCATCTTCTCCGGGGAGTCGAGATCCGATTTTTGAGACGACTGCCGATGAAAAACAATACGAGATCTGAAATCGGATCTGATCTGCCAACGGGGTGAGATGGCCGTGTAGTTGTACGGCCTGCTTGATAATCGGAGCCGGACAGTATTGCGAAACCGTCCATGTTTTTTTAGGCAACATGGATTACGTAATCAAACCGGGACTGATTGATTACGTTTTTTATTTTGAGACACAGTGGATTAAATTATTTTTTAGACACAGTTGATTGATTACGTTTTTTTTTGAGACACCGTAGATTGATTACGTACCGTCAGGGCGCCGAGCCAGGCCCGGTGCTCCTACCCGGGCTGTAGCACCGGTCCGGCCCGAAAGCCATGCACCCCATCATTCTGGCACCCACAGGCCACGGCCCAGTCGCGCGACAAAAAACTGCTGGTTCCTGTACACATGTTCCTTTATTTATTTTTTTGAGGTAAATACGCTAGTGGTGCTTTAACTTGCCATGAATATTCACTTTAGTGCCTGAACTTGAAAAATACATCAAACTGGTTCTAAAACTTGGCACGAACGTGCAAATACGGTGCTAATCCCATATGTAGACGTAAATTGAATCCACGTGTCACCGTATATGGATGATGTGGCACTGACGTGGTGTGGGCCCCAACTGTAGCTAGGAAACATAATTATTACTAGCAAAAAGACCCGTGTGTTGCAACGGGTGAACAAAAACCTTACATGTATCTAGCGACACATCGGTCTTGCCACTTCTTCCATTCGTCGACGGTGGTCATGTATATTCCACCTAATCACGGCAAACACTTCTCCCGTTCGTCGATGGTGGTCATAATTTTCACCTAATCACGGTAAAAATGATCAATTGGCCATTACACTATAGCATGCTGCATTCACGTGCCCCTTTTTCACAGACTTGTAATTCGACGGATGACATGTCCCCTTTAGTGTATACATGAGTACGATTAAAATGTAATATTGTAAGATACACAATTTTACTATTGTTTACTTACATATTAATTCTGCACTATGGCTTTAGTATATTACAATCAAATATAAAATAGATTAGAATCTCTCCTAGAATGGCAAATGCCAGCAGCAAAAGATCCAATTTTTTCCTAAGAGCATCAATAGTCATGTTCGAAATTTAATCTGCCAATCTTAAATACTATATGATGAATCTGACAACTTAAAATCAAATAATAGGTTGGGTCCTTCATTAAGAATAAGAGACAGGTAGATGCTTGAAACCATATAGTTATTATAGGGAAAGATTTTTGTTTTTGCCTTTTTCTTTTATTTATATTACTTTTTCTGTTTCAGTTTTGTTTCCTATTAATTTTAGTTTTAGTAAAATATAAATGTAGCATCTAAATTAGTATTTCAATTTAGTCCATAGTCACAAAAAGTCTAGTCCTCAAATAAAACACTACCTTCTATTTCTAACCATAGAACACTGAGGTACCTTTGGAAAGCTAGCAACGGCCTCTAAAACTTTCAAGAACCTAAACTGATAACTACTGATAAGCATATAGTGAGAATTTGGTATCCTAATATAGTGAGTTCCATTCTTCTCTGAATAGTGTTGACCTCATTTTTTCGTGGGTGGCATTGATCATTAATTTCTTATTTGTCAGATGATGATGACCTCATCTGACTATTTCCTTTTTATGGAAATAACATGGTGAGCATTGAACCAGACTGTGAGTGAATCCTCACTAACCCATAACTGAAAAAGTAATGACACTGGCATCTTATTACTGAAAGTACAGTACATATAAGCTATATATACTTTCAGTTTTCTAGTGGGAAAGGATTGTTACGCATCAGTATGCACAATAGTACATGCTTTAACCTGTCAAATATGTACTGTCATAAACAAAGAAAAAATGTATTTGACTTGCCATGGAACTGCTTGAAATTGAAGATATGGATGATGGTGCAGCACACAAATTAAATCAGCATCACACTTAAACTGAGGTTTGTTTATGATAAGCCTGAAACTCGACTCGATAGGCTGAATACACACAATGAAACACAGGTTTCAGTGAGATTCTCAGATTCACACAGGAAGTGCTTAGTACTTTAACTGAAAAAAGGATCAAAGTTGAACATGAACTGAGAAACATTCTCAAAGTTCAGACTGGACAGGCTAGTCTGCTGCTGTTGAAAACTGCCAGTATAACCGTATATATCGCCGCAGACAGAGCCGGGGGACAGAAAAATAACTAAAACAGGGGATTCCATCTAGTGATTAGCTTTCGAGGGGATAAATACCTCTGGTGTAGCCGCTGCAGGCGACGTTGAACGGCTCGACCGATGTTCTTGTTCCTCCAGCGAATTCGGTGCTTCTTCCTCCGGCGAACTTGGTGGCAACATTGGACGCTTCGTGCAATTTTCGAAGGAACTTGATGAAGATCTGTTGCAACTGCAACACTTCATACTTGTATCTCAGTTAATTATGTACCCATCTACTACATATGTATACTTGTCAATGCAAATTGTATTCAGATTAGCAGTGCTACTTATCGATGTAATAGGCGCACAGGAGAAATTAAGGTTGATGTTTCAACTTCTTATCAGGCTATATTTTCCGCATGCAGACATAAGTGATTAAGCTCAGGGAAAACCATGGTAGTGGTACCTTGTTTGATGCTAGAACTCCCGTACCAGCAACATGGGGCAGTCCTGCAGATCGTGCGGCAAGTGTCATGAAGGTTGTAAGGCGAGCGTGAAGCCACCAACAACCCCATGATTGAGCTGCAGAGAAGGGTGGACTCTGATCCTACAGCTCCCGCTTTGCCGATTGCTTATTTCTGATTAAATTAGAAGATGGGAGAAGAGCACCATGGTCAGACCTTTAGATCGTATGGCATGTGCCGAGGAGGCCAGCTATCCTTCTTCCCCCATTCTTCTTCTCCCTACCTCTCCTCCCCGAATCCTCTTCTGTTTCTCTTTCGTACCAGGGAAAACTGAAGCCCCGCCTCTCCAGCCTTCCTCTTCCTCACCGGCGACCCCTGCCTCGCCGCCCACCTTCGAATTAGCCTCCCCAACCACTGCCACACACGGATCCGACCCCTGCAAGCTCCAGCCGCCGCCGCCGTTCTGCAATCTGCATCGAGCAGCCGTGCCGCCCCCAACCGCTCAAGCCGCCGCGTTGACCCGATATAAAAGGTGCGCTCGAGCGTCGTCCGCGTGTAGTCGGTCGGGTAAGGGTAGGCGCGCCGGCGTGGTGGGCGGTGGCGGCGGCGGCGCACGGCGGTACGCGTGAGGGGCATGGCAGGAAATGGAGATGGGATTGGGAGGCAGGGTCGGGAGGCTGATTTTCTTTCTTTTATCTCGGGCGTACCGGTTCGGGTTAGCTTATTGTGAGGACGGCGGGTTTAATTGTCAAAACAACAGGGGCCTTTATGAAAAAATGCCGCGACGGTGAACCCGACAGATTCACTCCGTGCTTTATTATTAGGGAGAGACTTCAGTATTATATACGACTCTATGACTACTGGACCCACCTGTCAGTACATTAGAAAAATTAATATGAAGAATGAAAAAGTGCGACAAACATGAATCGGACAAGCAACCGGATGACTGCCATCTAGTTGCGCTGGCCACTATACCAAACATGTACTTATTATTAAAAAATGCCACTCAATTTATATGTATTTTAACTAAAAGTCTTGTGCCCATAATTTGGCTGCAGCAAGTGACCCATTTTGCACATCTTATTTTTTCAAAAAAAATTGAAAAGCATATTACTACTAATCATAATAATAAATTTAAGACTCAAATATTCATGTGTCAGTAATAAATACGTCATGCTACACAAATATCTGTGTGCACAAAAAGTAAATATATAGAGGAGTTTAATTAAATAACATACAGGAAAATGTTCATGTAATTTTTACAAATATTGTCTTATTATTTAGAATATTTGTTTAACTATAATACATGAGTGTTAAAAATATTTGTAAATTATTTAAAAAATATGTGAATAATTATTCAAATATTTGAATAATTGAGTGAATATTTACAAACGGTAATCTAAAAGAAATGAATGTTTTATATTATACAAACATTGTTATAATTCATATATATTATTTCATGACTGTATATTTTAAATATTTGTATATCATTGTTGAATATAATCCATGACTGTGTATTTTCAATGTTTGTTTACAAACATTTTGAAACACTCATATATTATATTTAAAATAGTACTTTCCAAATAATTAGTTAATATTTCTAAAAGTAAGTTTTTTGATCGCATACCTTTGTATATTTATTTTATGTGCACACTGATATTTGTGTATAATGAGCTAATTATTAATAACACATGAATATTCGAACCTAACTTTTAATATTATCATTATTATTTACATACTTTTTACATTTTAAAAAAATGTGTGCAACATGGCCACTGGCTGCAGCCAATTTATGTACATAAGAGTTTTCTGTTTTAAGTACATAATCTGAGGGACTTTCCTTGTCAGCAAAATATGTTGGTTGGAGTGGCTAGCGCATGCATCGCCCAAGGGGCAGGTAGCAGATTCGATTCATGCAGTGTAGATTTTATGTTAATTTTCCTCATTACTGACAGGCGGGCCCACTACTCATAGAATCATATAGTGCTTAAGCATTTTTATTTCGTAACTACGAATGGGCCCCACGCCATGTCAGTGACACGTCAGCCATATACATTGCCACGTCGATGCATATTACGTCTACAGACAACATTAGCACCGTATTTGCCTGTTCGTGCCAAGTTGTAGAACTAGTTCGATGTATTTTTCAAGTTTAGGAACCAAAGTGAACATCCATGGCAAGTTCAAGCACCACTGGTGTATTTACCTTTATTTTTTTATACTTCGCCTATTAGGATTAGCTCAAGTCAAATTTCGGGAGTTTGATTAAGTGTTTTTTGCAGGGAAAGCTTGACCAAGTTTATGATGAAGCATGGAGTATTTTTTTTTCACAGCCCATTGAATTGATATTCTCGATGTGGATTTTACATAAATTTGGTCAAATTTTATAAAGTTTTAACTTGATACAATTCTAATTTGCGGAGTAAAAGGAAATGGAGGGAGTATGTCAATGTTTGTCTGCAAATCATACTCCGCGCCCTGGGGCACTCATTTTCTTTTCTTTTTTGCTTTCACTTATTATGTCCTTCATTTCAAATAAACCAATTTTTTAAATTAAATTCAAATTTTGTTTGTGTGTGCCATGCAATCAACACCAGGTAGTGGAGAGAGATATAGCAAACACATCAGCCTCATGGCGCCATCCCGTGACAGCAAATGCCAGCCCCCACATCGTCGCCATGGAGGCGGCCGACAGCGGACCAATGAAACCCTAGTCGCGACAGCAAATGCCAGCCCTCGCGTCGTCGCCATGGAGGCGGTCGACGGCGGACCAATGAAACCCTAGTCGCCTAGGGATATGCCTACACATTCTAGTTGTTCAAGACCAAACACGTTCGATAGAAATCTTACAGTTCCTCGTCATATTCTAGATTTTCATAAAATTTAACTTGATTTAAGTATGGGAGGTGAAGGCAAGAAAAGTTTTGATTTATGTGAGGTTTTGGTAAGATTTGATTTGGCCATGGGTAAAGGAAGGCACAAAAAGATTTTATCCGGTTGAGGTTTGGTAAGATTTGATTTGATTGAGTTAATGCATAACATGAGGAGGAAGAACGTACAACGATCAACTCCCCTTTGATTACTAAAAGTGTAACTTTTGTTTTGTTTTTTCATTTCAAAGGACTTTGCACTTTTTTGTCTATGAATGAATATATGATTATGTTGCTCAGAAATAGCAAAATAATATATTATAAAATACCTTTCACAAGAACCCTAATGGTACTAATATGATTTTTCTCAGTAACCATATATTAAGCTCATCAAACTACGAGAACACCAGTGAAAATAAGTAGCAAAGCTACAGGATCGCTAAATCAATTGTGGCCTAATCTTATACTCTCGTAATCAGGCCCAGGTCCTCCTTTCATGTCCATCTCTTACTATTCTCCTTCGATGTGCTGCCTACCTTGGCCTCGCTAATGAAGCCACAATTGGTGGCCAACCCCAAGCGTGAAGTCAATGGTGCCACCATGATTTATTAGCCGGGTTTTCAATTCAACATTAAAGTAGAAATTCCAGTACAGTTCAGCAGCATCATAAGAAACTGAACATCAACAGCATAGTAGCACTTCTAGCACACCTAATGAGGATCATAAGCATCGCTACTGCCTTTTGCCACCCTTGTGAGACGGATTTGATTTCCCTCTCAGTGCGCGGCCCCTCAGTGGGCGGCGCCTCAGTGCCGGCCGTTCACTTTGAACCATGCACGTAGCGGGACACCGACTCAATGACGCTACATGACGGGGCGTCGCCGAGATCAACTCCGAGACACCATGGCTCGATAGCACTGCGTGATCGGGCACCGTTGCCAGAGAGGCTGTAGGCGTTGATGTTTGGCGGGTCGGCGATGAGGCCGTCACACCAGTATACGGTGTCAGCACGGATACGAGGGGACAACCCGGCGGACACAAGAGAGCAGGCCCTGCCCCAGGTTGCCTTCTCCGGCGAACAAGGCGCGCCCACCACCAAGCCCTTGCTGCATAGGCAGGGTGATCCCCACCTCCAAATCCACCCGGTGCGCCTTGTAACCGTGCGAAATGGCATACATCATGCGCACAAGAATCAGTTCCCCGCTGGCCCATTCATACAGCCACAGAGAATCCAGATCGCCCAGTTCGGCCGCCACCGTCAGCCGCGGCGGCCGCCGGTCTGCGGTTGCGGTGGTGTCTATTGCCATGATGGCCTCCTGGGAGACGCAGTAGAAGCGGCTGGCGAACGGCGAGGATGCAATGATCTTGTTGCCATGGCCGATCTGCAACCGCGTCCACTCCGTGTCGCCTGGCTTGGCGGTGGCCAGCCAAGTCGTGTCGAAGTGGAGGGCCACGGTCGAGTCGTTGAGGACGTGGACGTGGTGCACTGCCTCCATGCGCGGCACACCGCACGAAAGCGGAGGTAGTCCGACGTCGTCCCCAAGGAGACGCTCGGCGATCAGATCCGCCCAATCCCTCCTGCAAGCAACGTGTATAGGGCCGGCCCCGTGAGGTGGGAAGACAAATTCTTGCCATGGATCGGGGGGACAGGAACTCCACTTACCAGTTAGGGTCGTCGACGGCGATCCTGGCGATGCGTGCACGCTTTTCTCGCCGGCAAGACGTTTCTGCAACTTGGTTAGGCAGCGTAGTGCTCGTCGTAATGTTCGTCAACACTCCTTGATTTGCGCGATGATATCGCTTGAAACTACGTCGGTATTTCCACAAAGAGGAAGGGATGATGCAGCATAGCGGCGGTAGGTATTTTCCTCAGATATGAAACCAAGGTTATCGAACCAGTAGGAGAACCAAGCAACACAACGTAAACAGCCCCTGTACACAAACAACAACCACTCGTAACCCGACGTGTTAAAGGGGTTGTCAATCCCTTTCGGGTAACGGCGCCTCAAGATGGTGCGTGAATGGGAGAAAGTTGTAATAGATTGAATAAATAGATCGCAAATAAAATAAAATGCATCAAAGTATTTTATGTATTTTTGGTTTAATAGATCTGAAAATAAATGCAAAGGTATAGTAGATCGCAAAGGAAAATATATGAGAAAGAGACCCGGGGGCCGTAGGTTTCACTAGTGTCTTTTCTCGAGAAAAATAGCAAACAGTGGGTGAATAAATTACTGTTGGGCAATTGATAGAATTTCAAATAATCATGACGATATCCAGTGAATGATCATTATATAGGCATCACGTCCAAGATTAGTAGACCGACTCCTGCCTGCATCTACTATTATTACCCCACACATCGACCGCTATCCAGCATGCATCTAGTGTATTAAGTTCATGGAGAAACGGAGTAATGCAATAAGAACGATGACATAATGTAGACAAGATCTATCTATGTAGAGATAAATCCCATCGTCTTATCCTTAATAGCAACAATACATACGTGTCGGTTCCCCTTCTGTCACTGGGATCAAGCACTATAAGATCGAACCCACTACAAAGCACCTTTTCCCATTGCAAGATAAACTAAAACATGGAAGCGCGCTTTGCCGTGCCCGTTCATCTTAATAAATAACTTTTTTTTGAAAGTTAACTGTACATATTTGCGAAATAAAATAGGATGGTAAACTATATCAATTAGTGATTTATTCTCTGTTGAGACCCATGCTGAATGGTGCATCTCATAGACGTGCGTGGTGAAAAAACAAGAGTTGTGTGACGCCTATATTTGTGAGACACTCATAGGATGCAAATTGAAATGTAAAACAAAAGATTATAAAAGAACATGCAAAAAATATGCAGCGGGTGCACCTGTAACCAAAAGTAGCACATATTATTTTGGCTCTAATTCTTAAATGGCGTAGAATTTGCGAACAGTGCACCACTTCCATGAAACCTGCAACTTCAATACTTTTCAGCTAGAACACTACCCGCAATATCAATAACAATAGAAGAAATAAACTGTAAACAGTTTATTCTTTAAAATTATATTTTAAATAAGTACTCCCTTTGTAAACTAATACAATATCATTTTGATCACTAAAGTAGTGATATAAAATATTGTATATTAGTTTAGAGAGGGAGTATCAAATAAGCAATATATATAGCCTGAACAAGTGTGGAAACAACAAAGTGAAAAGAAAATACTCCCTCCTTCCATCTATATAGGGTCTAATGCGTTTTTAAGACCGCCTTTGACTATTGACAAGGTTAATAGTACATCACATGCACAACGTGAAAATTATATCATTGAAAGCTCCTTTCACACACGAATTTAACGGTGTGCTTTGTGTGAGTTGCATGTCATATATTATTGCTTTAATATTTGGTCAAAGTTAGCCTCGAAAAATGCATTAGGCCCTATATAGATGGAAGGAGGGAGTACATTTCTTACCTTTTTTCGCAAGTGCCACCACACGTTAGTTTTCAAGATGCTCTCTATGCTAGTTACCCGAACTAATGTGTGCACGTCTTTTGCAGTTGATAAGCCATTAAACCTGTAAAAGACAGCTAATGAGTTATGCACAGAAAGCAACTAAGACCAGGGTCGCATAATTATACATATACTAAACCTGGCCAGGTTAGTTTATCTTGTTTTTTTTACTTTTTCTTATCAGTGAAAACCGGACCAACCAGGATGTGACACGTGCATTATTGGGGGACCTGGCGGGGTGTACGGCTGTGTGCGTTTAGCAATTGTGGGTGGGATTCTGGCTGCAGCACGCTATTGGTTGCATGCATGCACGATGGAGCAGTTCTCATTGGCTTGCATGCGTGGTCTGTATTCAGTTTCGATTTATTTACATCGTTATTGGCGTTTTGTGGTTGGCTCTGCATGCTTCTCCCTAGACTGCCGCTTTGTTTTTTTCTTTCCTCGATGTGCTTTGTCTTCTCCCGTTTGTCCGTCTCTGCCTGTGTGCGCTGGTGCGGGACTGCTAGGTGGGCCTGCATTTGAACGCGGGTTCTGGTGCCGTGGGTGAATTGCTGTTTTGATTTTGGATTTCTCTTACGACACGGGTGCATTTCTGAAGCCGGTCGCCGCTTCGGCTGTGGTTGTTTCAGTTTTGGATTTCTCCTGCGGCATGAACTCCCTTTTTAAATCAGCCACCGCTTCGTTCGTGCTTTCCAGGCGTGAGGTATAGTCGCTTTTCTCCGTCATTCTAGCTGCTTCTCTCCTGCATTGAGTGGCTGTCTTCAACTTGTGTTTCGCTTCATCGTTGGATGCTATAAATACGGGGCTCTCCCATTCGTCTTCACCCCATCCTGGTTTCGGTCACTTGCGCGTTCGTCGCATTTAGTGGTAGAATTTATTAGAGGTGGAGATGGTTACTCCTGCTATTATCCGGTCTGGTCGAGGCCGGCGGGGGCGTCCTCCTGGATCCGGGCGGCCGTTATCGGCCGTGTGCGTAATGACGGCGGTCGTTCTCCTGCGGCTCATTTAGGGCGGCATTGCTGCCGTGCTGTTCGCCGGCCGTTGCGTCCTGCACAGGTTGGTAAGTTTCTTTCCTGTAGATTTTCCCCCCTCCTTTTTCCTGTAGATACGTGTGTTCGCCCGTGTTGCCTCGCTCGATCTCTCCAGATATTTCTGTCGAGAAGTATCGAGTCCAATCTCCGCCACCGCTTGGCCACCCATTGCGCATATAAAAGGACCCCCGGCGGGCTCTCGCCTCATCTTCTTCCCATCCCCATCTGGCCATCTCCTCTCCGCGGAAGCCATGCGGAGGCCACGAGACTGCGGAGGAGCGCCCATCCAGGCTACCGGTGCCCCTCGCCACTGGATCCCTCCCCCGGCGTCGTCGTTCGAGGCACCGCCGCGGCGCCGTCCCGCTTCTGCCGCCACGGCCATCTCCACGACGCTGTGGCAGACCTCCTCTCGGAGCTCCACGTTGAAGGCTGGGCCGAGCTGCCGCTGCCTGGGTCCCCCGTGTGCGCCGCCCGCATCCCGTTCACTGCCGCAGTGCTGCCATCGGCGTGCTTCGCGCTACCCTCCACGAGACTCCCGGTTGGCACCGTGCCGCCGACGATGATCCCATGGTGATGACGACATGCAGCCTATCCCTGCTGTGCTGGAGGTCGTCCATCCTCCACCCTCTATCGGGGACGAGGTACGCCGCGGTGCATTCATCCATGCTTCACCCCTTCCGACCCATCTCCGACGGCGCCGCACCGTGGTAGCAGCCAGTCGCAACGAGACCGGCAACGCCTCCGCGTGCGGGCAGCGCACTTTCAAGGCCCGGTTGCAGTTCGCCGCATGGCGCCATCACCGAGCGTACGTGCTCTCCGTCTACAAGAGCACGGACCACAGCACGTACACTATGCCGCTGCGCTGTTTGTCCTTCAAGATTAGCTGCATGATTATCCGGCAAAAACCAGTCATCTCAAGGACAGACCGTCGTTTGCGGGCGTGTGCTGTTTGCTAGCTGCTTCCACCAGGTGTGAAGGAGGCGGCATACAACAATCAAAATAAATTCCTATCTCTCTCTCCTTTTGCTTTTTGATGTATTTCTTTGGTACGTGTTACATGCATGCAGCTCCACTGACGTGCTACTCTGTTTGAGTTCTTCTGTTTGAAGTATGAGAGAAATCAAATTCCTATGTATAGTGAGCCTTCCAATTTGCACTAATTATTTATGCATCTTTTGATGTACTTGAGGTGCAGGAATCTACAAGCAAGCTTGATAATGCAGCATACGTAGTTCCTACTATAGAATCTCTAAAAAGGCTTATATTTATGAACGGATGGAGTATTAGTTGATAACATGCGGAGCTCAATCTAATGAATCAGAAACAAAGTGTGGACATAGTACTTCATTTAGTCTTTTAAGGTTTTTGCAGATTGAGCTTTTGTGGTTTCATGAATTTTCACTATTTGAAGATGTGGTGACCGCAGGCACAACCGCACAATCGTATTATTATTTTTGTATTTTTTGTTTGAAGGAAGGCCTACTCCTCTTGGTAAGTTCACCTTTTTTAATGTGCCTGTGCCGCTGCTGCTATTGATAATTTCCTTCTATATCTGATTCTATATTGTATACATGGTTGGTATTTGAGTGATGCCTACTCGGTCCATCTTTCCTTTACCCAAAAAGGGTTTTCCCCGCTTTGTATTACAAAGCAACCAACACCGATACAGAGAAGTGCTCGGGCAAGAAGCACAACAAGCCCAAAGGAAAGAAAAAGAACAAAGAAGAAGAAAGAAATGCCAACAACGGCAGCTCGACAAAGCGCGGATGACCCGCCACCGCTGCGCCCTCCGAAATTGACCCACCACAGACCCAGGCTCCGACCCGCCGCGTACCAAGCAGCACCTCCAGCAAGGGATGCGACGTCAACGACGCTGCTGCCCGGACGTGTCCTAGGGTTTCCCACGGCACGCGAAAGGAAGTGGGGGATGGTACATCCGACACCCTCCAAGAAGGGATGGTGGCAACCGCAGGTGTCACTGCATCGGAGCCGGAAGAGAGCCGGCAAGGGATTTCTCCCGCACTCCAAGCCCCACCGCCCAACCAGGCCGAAGCCAACCAGCCACCTCGCCGCCCACCAGCATGCGCCACCGCGGTCTTGACGCCACCCACGCCGCCTCACCGAGATCACCACCACGAGGCCAAGAGGATGAAGAGAGACGCACGAGGCGACAGGAGCAGCAGCACCGGAGCCACGCGGGAGGGAACTACCCTCCACCGCAGTCGTGCTGGAGGCCGAGTCTCCGGCACCGTCGCGGTCGCCGTCCAGACGCAGCAGCAGGGCATACCAGGCCACCCTGGCCCGGCCAGGTCCGATTTGGGCCCGTAAAGCCCCGCCGGCCACGCTGCAGCAGGGCGGCACCAGTGCCGCCAGCATCCACCCGCCCATCGCCGCTCCCCTGCCTCCCGGAAGCCACACCGACGACCCTCCCCGCCGTCGGCCCGCCCAGACCCAGATGGGGCCCGAAGGGCCTAGATCTGGGCCGAGCGGGCGCCGCCAGATCTCATCGCCGCGCCGCCCTGCCGCCAACGGCAGCGCCACCGCCCAGAAGATCCCCCGCCACCACGCCGGAGAGCACCGCCGCCGCGCCGGACCGCCGCCGCCTGGGAGCATCCCGCAGCGCCGCCCCGCCCCGCATCGGAGCGACCCGCGAGGGGAAAGGCCAGAGGCCGCCGTCGCCAGCGCCGCCCGGGCCAGGCCCGGCCGGACGCCAGCGACGGCGGCAAGGAGAGAGGGGAGGGGGGCTCGGGGAGGAGGCGCTGGAGGCGCGACCGGTCGCCCGCGGGGGCGACGCGGTCGCGAGAGGATGGTCTCAATCTTTCCCCAGTCCTCCATCTTTCCTTTTACCTCCATGTAGAACCAGGTGAGACACCTACTGAAGTAGCGTGCAGAAAATGCATGCCATTTAGTGGCCTCAACGAAGCGCAACGTTGACTCACTTACCTGTACATGCTCTATATATTACCGGTTGTGCACTCACGAGCAAGATCAGCTCAGTATACCACAATGGACGGAGCTTACCGTCCCCAAAGAGCATCCTCCGTAGCAAAGAAAATTAAGAAGAAGGGCAAACATCCAGCCCTAAATTTTGATCATGGGAGCGGAAGCAGCTCGGTAAGCTCTTGGCTTCACCTAACTTTTTGTCTTCGTATATCCCTTACAAGTAAGTAACTTATTATATTATAAATTCTACCATGCAGGAGGAGAATCTTATAGTATACATTCCAATACGACCAATACTTGAAATAGTGAATGAACAGTTGGCCTAAAAATACAATGCTACACCTGTTGGTATGTTCATGAAGGTATGATACAAGCGTCCGTACTAATTGCTCTGTCACGACAGAGAGATAGTTTCAGAGAATCCTCCATTACATATGAAGGAGAGGCAGCTAATACAGAAGATGAAGCAATGGAAAAGGCAGCTCAGGTGGCCTTACAATGCATTTGTGCATACTATAATATTTCTATCAAAGACCATAATTACTATGCCCTTGAAGTCACAAAGAAAAGGTTGTTTACAGCAAGAGAGAAGGCTCAAACAAAGCAATGGTGGTTCAACATGGTCTGCCAGCAAGTAACTGCACAGCAAAATGAAATTACAAGACAAGCAATGATTCTGGCAAAGATATGCAACAACTTCTTTGATATATTACCACTTCGCATGTCATTACAAGAAATATGTCAACTTGTGACCACCACTATTGGTCACTGAAAGGTCACAAATTTCCATTTGCGACCTTTTTGTGACTAAAAACAGAAGGTCAAAAGTTGGCGGTCGTAAACTGACTATAGCGACCTTTCTTCTGGAATGGTCGAAGACGTTTACGACCAAAATATTCCTACTGTGGCGTTTTGGTCACTAGCAACCTCCCCAGTCCACGTAGGCATCCAGCGTGGCAAGCTGATGTGGCACAAGATTCAGCCCGGTCCAATTCGGTTTTCTACATGGGTCGAGCCCAACAATTCAGCCTTTTTTATATGTTTTTTCTGTTAATTTTCACTAGCTACATGGGCCTGGCCCAACTATCCAGGCTTTTAATTTCTGGGCCACACCCTATTACAATCAATTCATTTTTTGTAGCCTCGGTCTTTTTTGCTCTCCTTTTAAATTTCATAAATCGGCCTTTTTACAGTTTATTTTATTTATTTTCAAGAATTAATATACTGGTATTTGCTGAAACCGAGTTCAACTATGTTTGGTCAGTGACCTTTTTAAGGTCCAGTAGCGTTTGGGCCAAGGACTCTTTCAGTACTATTTATACATTTAGCACAAATTTAAATTCCAAGCATTTGTATAACAAGTACAACCAGCATTTGAATAACAAGTACAGGAACTAAATATACACCCAATTCCCAAGATCAACCTTACATTAAAATTCCAAGAAAATTCTGCATTACAAGTTCAATAACATATAAAGCAAGTCGCTGGCAGGGGCTTCGAGCTTCTTCGAATTTCTTCGACCTAGGAACTCCTATATAAGAGAGGCGAAAACTGATTAGTCATAACTACACAAGCAGTGTTCGCATTAGTACATCGACGCTATCAAGAAATACAACATTCACTTAATAAAACATCTAACGTGATAATAGATACATGACATGACAAGAGGCTTATGTTGCCAGACATAGATGGCACTTGTATAGGCCTTGGAGAAAAAACATACTAGTCAGTGATGCTACAACACAACACTCAGACAAAAATAACAAGATAAAGCATCACTAGGGATGCATACTGATTTTACTAACATCTTTTAATTTTTCTACTTTGGAGTATCCCTTCACAGCATGCTACAGTCTTAGGTATGGTAAGCAACACCTATCTATCTGAAATTAGTGTTGATAAAAAAAGTCTGGTGACTTCCATAGGATGACATATGAAATCAGCAGGTTTATTCCTCATGACGCTACATGTAGATATCAAGAACACAAACTACTGGGTATGTATACATGCTAGGCTGGACCATACTGAACAAGCAAGATTTTGTTCCACCTTCGAGTACGGAGTAAGTAAAAGGAGACCTCATGCATACCCAACTCCAAGCCGATGCAGTGGATGGGTATGTACTTGAAGAAGATTTGGTCTGCATCGTCGCCTCAACTACGCAGAGTGTTCCTGCGCTCAACCAGCAAGAATCCTATCCATGGCGAATTGGGCAGAAATGAGAAGGGCATAGTTTAGAGTCCTGTCAGTTAGCGTTCACGACCGAACCTTCTGGAATTGCAGGAGGACACAAATGGCGAGTTCAGGACTGGGCGCACAGCTGGAAACCATCTCGTTCAACGTCTACGTGAGAATCATCCCGATGGCAGCCCACCGGTACATCTCAAAGGTAGCCGTCACTCCAAGATCCCTTCCCCTGTGACATCAACAGTACAGGATTCAGAAAACCCCAACCAACCGTTTCATTAAGTTCAACACACGCTGAAACTACAATAATAATCATCGATCGTGTCACAGCATATGCACAAATTATATATTACAAAAGAAAGTCAAGCAACTCAACTCCCTGATCCCTTCCTCCCCTGCAATGTCTAATATGGGTGTGCTTCTCTGGAATGAACAAATTTGAATATATTTTTCAAATACATGTGCTAGTATGGGGATGCTTCTCCCGAATGACTACATGTGCAAAGATTTTTCAAATGAATAAGGACTCCTAGAACAATCAGAGAATGAATGAATGTGAAAGCCATAGCAGTATGCAATGGAAGCGACTGCAGCTGGAGCAAGTATGCAATGGAAGCGACTGCATTACTCATGATTGCTGTCTCTGAAGACAAAGTGCTCCTACTATATACAGTACTTTAATACAACAAACGGTGTGAAGAGCTTGATGATTATATTTGACATAGGCAGTTACACGGGAGAGTTATCGGAGCTGGGATTTCGCTTTTTCTCTGGAACTAATAGAACATGCTAACAAGTTATCGGAACCATTCCATGATGCTACATAGCATTGAAACTAACAATACATGCTAATAAGTCATCAGAGCTACTGCATGATGCTACATGACCCTATCAAGAAGCAAACCATCCAATCATGCCAACATAATTAAGCGAAGAGATAAACAGCAGCCTAGCAAGTGTGGAACAGTCTGGTGATGATTATTCAAAATGTAACCAACATCCTAGCAAGTTCCAAACAGGGTCTAATGGAGCAAACACGAATCGGGTTTCGATTCATTTAATCAAATGATTATTCACACTGCTAAATGAATTCCCTGTGTACACCCTTCAATATTAAATGATGATTGTACATGACAAGAACAAACACCGGTAAGGTGGAAGATATGAAGATCAAATCAGAATTAATAACAGTACCAATAGGCAAAGATATGAAGAGGCAGCGTCAGATCAATTCATCAAGGAGCATCTAAGTACAGACAATTGTCAGACATCAGAATGCACGACCACCGTTCCACAACAAACATCCCACTGCAACTGCAGTTAACGGTGGCTTCAGGATCAGGGACACAAAAAACATACAGCAGCAGCAACATCTCAAGTTCAATAACTTGCTGCCTTGCTGCCCAACCTGCTAGCTAAGCTAGTATAGACATGAACAAGGGGTATTACACACAACACACTGACTGACACATGAAACTAGAAAGCATCAAGAGTTCACACCGGTGACTGCATGTGACGATCAATCTAACTTGCATCAGTTCTATGACTACACAGCTACCATTGCTTGTATAATCTGCATACAGGAAAAAGGTACTCCTCTCGCAGAGCACACACCATCCATCCAATAAACACAAGAGGCTAGATTCTATCGCCCTTCCAGATTTCACGCGGGCACACAGCAGCCTCCGCAAAAAATGATCTAGGGTGCCAGATCTCAACTGGCGCATGGAAATCAAACGCCTAATGAATAAGTCGCCAGATCCGGTGTGGATCGAGAGACGAAGGAGGGGAAGGGAACAGGGGGGCTCACCGCTGTCGCCGATGAGGAGGAGTTTGATGAGGTAGTCATAGTCGGCCTGAGCCCTGGCCGGCGGCGCCGCCATCACGCCCTAACTCCCGGGCCCGTCAAAAAAACCGCGGCGAAATTAAAATCAGATCAACACGGCGAATGCGGGGCGAGGCGAACAGCGCGACGGACCGAGCGAGGCGGGGACGGCGTCGCGCGCGCGCGTGCTCCGATGCGGCGGCGGCGGTGGAGTAGAGAGCCCCGCGGGCGAGGGAGGCAGAGGAGCATCGGAGGAGGACCTCGGGCTTCTCTTCTGTCGTGCGCGGGTGTGGACTGGCGGCGATGCGAGAGCCCCGCGGACCGCAAGGTTGGTCGAGGACGAGGGAGACGAGGGGAAGAATGAGGGCGGCGGCGGAGGTGGGTTGATCTGCATCGGGGGAGAGGAGGGAGGGAGAGAAATAAAGAAAGGAGGCGGGGGGTGGATGGAAAACGGGGGAGAACAGAGCTAGGGTTTCGCCTCACGTGGGGTTGGTGGGGGAGGCGAGGGGTGAGGGCTGCCGTTGGATCCGGGAGGATCCAACGGTGTTTCGTGCATGATCCGCCTGTCTGGTCCACGGACCAATCAGAACGTAGTACAACATTATGACCAACTAGATTGGTCGTGATAGATTTAAAAATAAGATGTTAAAAGCATGTAAGCTATTTTATGATCACAGAAATTCAAAAAAATAAAAGACCTTCTCATTGTGTCACCATTTGTGAACTACCTTTCAGGAAAATAACAAACATGGAATGGCAAACAATGTTGCCTAAGAAAGTTTTCATTTTCTTTGCACGAAAAAATCATTTTTCATTTTTCGAGTGCCCAAAATGAGTTTTTTTGTGAAGAACCTACCAAGTAATTGTTGCAAAATTGGACCAAATCAATTATATAAAATACTAGGACATATTTAATGCACAATTGAAAAAATGGTTGGGTGTAGAAAGGTTTGATCCACCTCTCGTGAAAAAGACAAATTCCTGCCGATTCAGCTGGAAGCAGGTCAAATTTGAACTGTAGCTTCCTTGTAGTTTGCTCTTTATTTTTTCCAAAAATCATTTCTAGGTACATAAGTACCTATTTAATCAGAGAAACACCAAAAAAATTCCAAGATTCAACCACTAGCTAGGAGCGGTCATGCCCGCTGTTTTGACCGCATTTTGAAACGGGCATAAAAATTTCAAAAAAAACAAAAAATTGGGAAACCTTCGCATTGTGTCATCATATGTGACCAAGTTTTCAGGAAAAATAACAAACTTGTAATACGACAATTATTTTAAAAAAGTGTTCTCAGAAATGAGCTATCATGGGTGAAGATTCATGGCTTTCAAGCCAAATGATCAATCTTATGGCCACATTCATGGCATAGTTTGTTCAAATAATCTCATATTGTGCACAAGGGTGCATATTGGAATGGCAAACAATGTTTCCTAAGGAAGTTTTCATTTTCTTTGGACGAAAAAACCATTTTCCATTTTCCGAGTGCCTGAAAGGAGGTTTTTTTGTGAAGGATCTCCCAAATAATTGTTGCAAAATTGGACCAAATCATTTTTCTAAAATATTAGAACATATTTAATGCACAATTGACCAAATGGTTGGGTTTCAAAAGTTTTTATCCACCTCCGGTGAAAAAGACAAATTTCCGCCGATTCAGCTGGAAGTGGGTCAAATTTGAATTGTAGCTGCCTTGTAGTTTGCTCTTTATTTTTTTTCCAAAAATCATTTCTAGGTACATAAGTATCTATTTAATCATAGAAACACCAAAAAAGTTCCAAGATTCAACCACTAGCTAGGAACGGTCATTCCCGCCGTTTTGACCGCATTTTGAAACGGGCATAAAAAATTCAAAAAAAATCAAAAAAATGGGAAACCTTCGCATTGTGTCATTATATGTGGCCAAGTTCCTAGGAAAAATAACAAACTTGTAATACGACAATTATTTTAAAAAAGTGTTCTCAGAAACGAGCTATCACGTGTGGAGATCAATGGCTTTCAAGCCAAATGATCAATCTTATGGCCACATCCATGGCATAGTTTGTTCAAATGATCTCATATTGTGCACAAGGGTGCATATTGGAATGGCAAACAATGTTTCCTAAGGAAGTTTTCATTTTCTTTGGACGAAAAAACCATTTTCCATTTTCCGAGTGCCTGAAAGGAGGTTTTTTTGTGAAGGATCTCCCAAATAATTGTTGCGAAATTGGACCAAATCATTTTTCTAAAATACTAGGACATATTTAATGCACAATTGACCAAATGGTTGGGTTTCAAAAGTTTTTATCCACCTTTGGTGAAAAAGACAAATTTCTGCCGATTCAGTTGGAAGTGGGTCAAATTTGAACTGTAGCTGCCTTGTAGTTTGCTCTTTATTTTTTTCCAAAAATCATTTCTAGGTACATAAGTATCTATTTAATCATAGAAACACCAAAAAAGTTCCAACATTCAAGCACTAGCTAGGAACGGTCATTCCCGCGTTTTGACCGCATTTTGAAACGGGCATAAAAAATTCAAAAAAATGGGAAACCTTCGCATTGTATCATTATATGTGGCCAAGTTCCTAGGAAAAATAACAAACTTGTAATACAGCAATTATTTTAAAAAAGTGTTCTCAGAAACGAGCTATCACGTGTGGAGATCAATGGCTTTCAAGCCAAATGATCAATCTTATGGCCACATCCATGGCATAGTTCGTTCAAATGATCTCATATTGTGCACAAGGGTGCATATTGGAATGGAAAACAATGTTGCCTAAGGAAGTTTTCATTTTCTTTGGACGAAAAAACCATTTTCCATTTTTGAGTGCCCAAAAGGAGGTTTTTTTTATGAAGGACCTACCAAATAATTGTTGCAAAATTGGACCAAATCAATTTTCTAAAATACTAGGACATATTTAATGTACAATTGACAAGATGATTGGGTGTAAAATGTTTTTATCCACCTCTCGTGAAAAAGACAAATTTCCGCCGATTCAGCTGGAAGCGGATCAAATTTGAACTGCAGCTGCCTCATGGTTTGCTATTTATTTTTTCCAAAAATCATTTCTAGTTACATAGTACCTATTTAATCATAGATGCATTGTTTGGTGGTGATACGTCGAGGTTTGGGCGGTGGCCGAGGGCCCCAACTCTAGAGCGCGTAAACTCGCATGCCCGTCACGTGGTCACCGCGTGACCGTGGCGTTTCCATGTGTTCTGGGCAGCCTAGGCATGTCTAGTGGGTTTAGCACTCCCTAGGTAGGTGCTAGGAACAAAATTACAACATAAGATTCTCACGAGGAGACCGATCGATGCTCAAACATGAATTAGCAGCCAAGTGTTTGATTAGCGGTACGGGAAATGTACATGGCTAATGGGCGTGAGTTTTGGCTGAGGATGATCAGTTACTAAGAAGACCGTCTTCACAAATTTTCAGCTCAAAAGGAGGAGTCTAGGTGGTACTTACTTTGCAAACCAGCACACTGGACATAAATACGAATGTTGAAGCTCGGCTCAAAATAATGAATGGATTGAGCTGGCATTTGGTGGAGGATGGTTATTTGGGCATAGGAAAGTACTGTAGAAAATGCATATTATTTGGATATGCCAAAGTGGTACTTCCTTCACAAACTGTTACTTTGAACAAAATAGGAAAATGAATATTTTTGAATTATTTTTGAACTAGGCAAGGAAGGTTTTTACATATTTGACGAAGATATGACCCAAAGAATTTATGAGATTTTTTTGGGAATTTTGGGAATGGCAGAAATATAGGTTGCTTCACAACCTGGGGCAAAAACTGCCACATGGACATGACACATAGGCAAAACTAATGAGGTGGCGCCTAGTCATAGCAACCCACCACAATTTACAAGGCTATGACCATCTATATTGGTCGTTAACAACTAGAAATAAGGCAGCGGACTAGCGCTGTTTGCTTTATGACCATTTCGTGTAAGAAAATTATGACCTTTCTCACCAAAATGGTCGCAATGGTTTAGGGTTTGGAGCCCCTTAAACAGCTTTTGACCAATTGGTCTCAAATGGTCATAAATCTATGACCAATTCTTCCAGGGTCACTGACAGAAGGTCATAAGTTGACATATTTCTTGTAGTGTGTATCCCCAGCGCCCAGACAGCGACGATCCCATTATCACATACACAGGCACGCACCCTCCCGTAGAACGTGTGCAGGAATTTGCAAAATCACTTTATCACTTTGTCACAGGCACCAATCCTGCAGGAGGGTATACTAGGATGATCTAATCCACCAGCAACTACTTCTATCTCATTTATGTAGTGTGTTTGTGTTTCTATATATAGTTCTCTGCGTACAGTGAACTGTATGTAGTTTAAATAGTTTGTTTGCCTCAGAAGTGTGCCACTTTTAATTTGTATCTTTGTATCCTATATTTGAAAAAAATTTAATAGCTTCATACGCTCAGTTTCTTTAATATAATGTCTCTATACACTGTTCTGAGATTAAATTAAATGAGCATGCACTGATCCATTCTTGAATCAATAGATTGCACATTTGCGAGTGATCATCGAGCGCGGCGTGCCGCCGCGCGGGTTACGCTAGTAATAAGCTAAGGAGCTGACCTGATTGAACGCCCAACGCCTTGGTAATTAAAATAGTACCAACACTTATTTCAGATTTATCTCCTTCCACAACATGAATGGCATGGCTACGTCGTCGTACTCTTCCTCCTAGACCCACTGCCGCCAATGTAGCATTGGAGATGGTTACCTGCACTTGCACTCATGGACTTAATCGGCCTGTCGCTGATTGGTCGCTAGGCGTGCGAGCTCTGATGATCGACACCATAGACTCCACACATCGGTATCCTATACCACGAACCATGCACAACGCCATTTTTCTCCAATGGATCTAGCTTCAACGTACCGTATGGAGCGCGCGCGGCCACAACCAGGTTGTATTTTTCGTTTTTTCTCTTCTGAAGCGACCCGGATCAGAGTGGCGGTGGACATCGGAGGAAAGGTAGTGAACCTTGAAGGTGGAGAAAAGAAGCCTCAGCGATTGCCGCCAATACGGCGGCCATATTCCGGCGAGCGAGGAGAGGTTTCTAAACCAGACAAAACGTTACTGCCGCCGCCGCCATTGCCCAAGGAGACTAACCAGTAACCACACTGCCGTGTAGTCCTTCCGTATACATAGTGTGGACCAGGAATCAATCAAGCCAAGAAAACGGGCCTAGATAATAGCTTCATGGCCCAGTTAACGAGAGTGCTCCCAGATCGGTCCCAAGAGCAGTGGCCCGGAAACGTTAGGGTCGGCTATGTGATGCTGAAGGAATTATGCCCTACAGGCAATAATAAAGTTATTATTTATTTTCTTATATCATGATAAATGTTTATTATTCATACTAGAATTGTATTAACCGAAAACATAATACATGTGTGAATACATAGACAAACAGAGTGTCACTAGTATGCATCTACTTGACTAGCTCGTTGATAAAAGGTGGTTATGTTTCCTAACCATAGACATGAGTTGTCATTTGATTAACGGGATCACATCATTAGGACAATGATGTGATCGACATGACCCATTCCGTTAGCTTAGCACACGATCGTTTAGTATGTTGCTATTGCTTTCTTCATGACTTATACATGTTCCTATGACTATGAGATTATGCAACTCCCGTTTACCGGAGGAACACTTTGTGTGCTACCAAACGCCACAACGTAACTGGGTGATTATAAAGGTGCTCTACAGGTGTCTCCAAAGGTACTTGTTGGGTTGGCGTATTTCGAGATTAGGATTTGTCACTCCGATTGTCGAAGAGGTATCTCTGGGCCCTCTCGGTAATGCACATCACTTGAGCCTTGCAAGCATTGCAACTAATGAGATAGTTGCGGGATGATGTATTACGGAACGAGTAAAGAGACTTGCCGGTAACAAGATTGAACTAGGTATTAAGATACCGACGATCGAATCTCGGGCAAGTAACATACCGATGACAAAGGGAACAACATATGTTGTTATGCGGTTTGACCAATAAAGATCTTTGTAGAATATGTGGGAGCCAATATGAGCATCCAGGTTACGCTATTTTTTATTGACCGGAGACGTGTCTCGGTCATGTCTACATAGTTCTCGAACCCGTAGGGTCCGCACGCTTAACGTTACGATGACAGTTATATTATGAGTTTATATGTTTTGATGTACCGAAGATTGTTCGGAGTCCCGGATGTGATCACGGACATGACAAGGAGTCTCGAAATGGTCGAGACATGAAGATTGATATATTGAAAGCTTATGTTTGGATATCGGAAGTGTTCCGAGTGAAATAGTGATTTTACCGGAGTACCGAGGGGTTATCGCAACCCCCCGGGGACTTAATGGGCCTTGGTGGGCTTTAGTGGAAGAGAGGAGAGGCGGCTAGGGATGGGTCGCGCGCCCCTCCCCCCTAGTCCGAATAGGACAAGGAGAGGGGGGCGCCCCCTTTCTTCTCTCTCTCCTCTTTCCCCCTCTCGAATCCTATTCCAACTAGGAAGGGGGGAGTCCTGGGAGTAGGACTCCCCATGGCTGGCCGCACCCCCCTTGCTCCTTTATATACGGGGGCAGGGGGCACCCTAGAGACACAACAATTGATCATTTGATCTTTTAGCCGTGTGCGGTGCCCCCCTCCACCATAGTCCACCTCGATAATACTGTAGCCGTGCTTAGGCGAAGCCCTGCGTCGGTAGAACATCAACATCGTCACCACGCCGTCGTGCTGACAAAACTCTCCCTCAACACTCAGCTGGATCGGAGATCGAGGGACGTCATCGGGCTGAATGTGTGCTGAACTCGGAGGTGCCGTACGTTTGGTACTTGATCGGTCAGATCGTGAAGACGTACGACTACATCAACCGCGTTGTGCTAACACTTCCGCTTTCGGTCTACGAGGGTACGTAGACAACACTCTCCCCTCTCGTTGCTATGCATCACCATGATCTTGCGTGTGCGTAGGAAAAGTTTGAAATTGCTAGGTTCCCCAACAGTGGTATCAGAGCCTGGTTTTATGCGTTGATGTTATATGCACGAGTAGAACCCAAGTGAGTTGTGGGCAATATAAGTCATACTGCTTACCAGCATGTCATACTTTGGTTTGCGGTATTGTTGGATGAAGCGGCCCAGACCGACATTACGCATACGCTTACGCGAGACTGGTTCTACCGATGTGCTTTGCACATAGGTGGCTGGCGGGTGTCAGTTTCTCCAACTTTAGTTGAACCGAGTGTGGCTACGCCCGGTCCTTGTGAAGGTTAAAACATCACCAACTTGACAAACTATCGTTGTGGTTTTTGATGCGTAGGTAAGAACGGTTCTTGCTAAGCCCATAGCAGCCACGTAAAACTTGCAACAACAAAGTAGAGGACGTCTAACTTGTTTTTGCAGGGCACGTTGTGATGTGATATGGTCAAGACATGATGCTAAATTTTATTGTATGAGATGATCATGTTTTGTAACCGAGTTATCAGCAACTGGCAGGAGCCATATGGTTGTCGCTTTATTGTATGCAATGCAATCGCCCTGTAATGCTTTACTTTATCACTAAGCGGTAGCGATAGTCGTAGAAGCATAAGATTGGTGAGATGACAACGATGCTACAATGGAGATAAAGGTGTCGTGCCGGTGACGATGGTGATCATGACGGTGCTTCAGAGATGGAGATCACAAGAACAAGATGATGATGGCCATATCATATCACTTATATTGATTGCATGGGATGTTTATCTTTTATGCATCTTATCTTGCTTTGATTGACGGTAGCATTATAAGATGATCTCTCACTAAATTTTAAGATAAAAGTGTTCTCCCTGAGCATGCACCATTGCCGAAGTTCGTTGTGCCCAGACACCACGTGATGATCGCTTGTGATAAGCTCTACGTCCATCTATAACAGGTGCAAGCCAGTTCTGCACACGCAGAATACTCAGGTTAAACTTGACGAGCCTAGCATATGCAGATATGGCCTCGGAACACTGAGACCGAAAGGTCGAGCGTGAATCATATAGTAGATATGATCAACATAGTGATGTTCACCATTGAAAGCTACTCCATTTCACATGATGATCGGTTATGGTTTAGTTGATTTGGATCACGTGATCACTTAGAATATTAGAGGGATGTCTTTCTAAGTGGGAGTTCTTAAGTAATATGATTAATTGAACTTAAATTTATCATGAACTTAGTACCTGATAGTATCTTGCTTGTCTATGTTGATTGTAGATAGAAGGCCCGTGTTGTTGTTCCGTTGAATTTTAATGCGTTCCTTGAGAAAGCAAAGTTGGAAGATGATGGTAGCAATTACACGGACTGGGTCCGTAACTTGAGGATTATCCTCATTGCTGCATAGAAGAATTACGTCCTGGAAGCACCGCTGGGTGCCAGGCCTGCTGCAGGAGCAACACCAAATGTTATGAACGTCTGGCAGGGCAAAGCTGATGACTACTCAATAGTTCAGCGAGTCATGCTTTATGGCTTAGAACTGGGACTTTGACGATGTTTTGAACGTCATGGAGCATATGAGATGTTCTAGGAGTTGAAGTTAATATTTCAAGCAAATGCCCGGATTGAGAGATATGAAGTCTCCAATAAGTTCTATAGCTACAAGATGGAGGAGAATAGTTCTGTCAATGAGCATATACTCAAGATGTCTGGGTATAATAATCACTTGATTCAACTGGGAGTTAATCTTCTGAATGTTAGCGTCATTGACAGAATTCTCCAATCACTGCCACCAAGCTACAAGAGCTTAGTGATGAACTATAACATGCAAGGGATGGATAAGACGATTCCCGAGCTCTTCGCAATGCTAAAGGCTGCGGAGGTAGAAATCAAGAAGGAACATCAAGTGTTGATGGTCAACAAGACCATTAGTTTCAATAAAAAGGGCAAAGGGAAGAAGAAGGTGAACTTCAAGAAGAACAGCAAGCAAGTTGCTGCTTAGGAGAAGAACCCAGGTCTGGACCTAAGCCTGAAACTAAGTGCTTCTACTGCAAGCAGACTGGTCACTGGAAGTGGAACTGCCCCAAGTATTTGGCGGATAAGAGGGATGGCAAGGTGAACAAAGGTATATGTGATATACATGTTATTGATGTGTACCTTACTACAGCTCGCAGTAGCACCTGGGTATTTGATACTGGTTCTATTGCTAATTTTGCAACTCGAAACAGGGACTACGGATTAAGCGAACACTGGCAAAGGACGAGGTGAAGATGCGCGTGGGAAATGGTACCAAAGTCGATGTGATCGCGGTCGGCACGCTACCTCTACATCTACCTTCGGGATTAGTTTTACACCTAAATAATTGTTATTTGGTGCCAGCGTTAAGCATGAACATTATATCTGGATCTTGTTTGATGCGAGACGGTTATTCATTTAAATCAGAGAATAATGGTTGTTCTATTTATATGAGTAATATCTTTTATGGTCATGCACCCTTGAAGAGTGGTCTATTTTTGATGAATCTTGATAGTAGTGATACACATATTCATAATGTTGAAGCCAAAAGATGCAGAGTTGATAATGATAGTGCAACTTATTTGTGGCACTGCCATTTAGGTCATATCGGTGTAAAGCGCATGAAGAAACTCCATACCGATGGACTTTTGGAGCCACTTGATTATGAATCACTTGGTACTTGCGAACCGTGCCTCATGGGCAAGATGACTAAAACGCCGTTCACCGGTACTATGAAGAGAGCAACAAATTTGTTGGAAATCATACATACAGATGTATGTGGTCCTATGAATGTTGATGCTCATGGCGGATATCGTTATTTTCTCACCTTCACAGATGATTTAAGCAGATATGGGTATATCTACTTAATGAAGCATAAGTCTGAAACATTTGAAAAGTTCAAAGAATTTCAGAGTAAAGTTGAAAATCATCGTAACAAGAAAATAAATTTTCTACAATCTGATCATGGAGGAGAATATTTGAGTTACGAGTTTGGTCTACATTTGAAACAATGCGGAATAGTTTCGCAACTCACGCCACCCGGAACACCACAGCGTAATGGTGTGTCCGAACATCGTAATCGTACTTTACTAGATATGGTGCGATCTATGATGTCTCTTACTGATTTACCGCTATCGTTTTGGGGTTATGTTTTAGAGACGACCGCATTCACGTTAAATAGGGTACCATCAAAATCCGTTGAGATGACACCTTATGAACTGTGGTTTGGCAAGAAACCAAAGTTGTCGTTTCTGAAAGTTTGGGGCTGCGATGCTTATGTGAAAAAACTTCAACCTGATAAGCTCGAACCCAAATCGGAGAAATGTGTATTCATAGGATACCCAAAGGAGACTGTTGGGTACACCTTCTATCACAGATCCGAAGGCAAGACATTCGTTGCTAAGAATGGATCCTTTCTAGAGAAGGAGTTTCTCTCAAAAGAAGTGAGTGGGAGGAAAGTAGAACTTGATGAGGTAACTGTACCTGCTCCCTTATTGGAAAGTAGTTCATCACAGAAACCAGTTTCTGTGACACCTACACCAATTGGTGAGGAAGTTTATGATGATGATCATGGAACTTCAGATCAAGTTGTTACTGAACCTTGCAGATCAACCAGAGTAAGATCCGCACCAGAGTGGTACGGTAATCCTGTTCTGGAAGTCATGCTACTAGATCATGATGAACCTACAAACTATGTGCTACCTCTTGAGCACTGCGTTGGATTTCCCCGAAGAGGAGAGGATGATGCAGCAAAGTAGCGTAAGTATTTCCCTCAGTTTTTGAGAACCAAGGTATCAATCCAGTAGGAGGCTACGCGCGAGTCCCTCGTACCTACACAAAAACAATAGCTCAATGCAACCGACGCGATTAGGGGTTGTCAATCCCTTCACGGTCACTTACGGGAGTGAGATCTGATAGAGATGACAGATAATATTTTTGGTATTTTGATATAGAGATGCAAGGTGAAAAGTAAAAGGCAAAGTAAAAAAGCAAAGCAATAATAAAGTGATGGAGATTGATATGATGCGAATAGACCCGGGGGCCATAGGTTTCACTAGTGGCTTCTCTCAAGAGCATAAGTATTCTACGGTGGGTGAACAAATTACTGTTGAGCAATTGACAGAATTGAGCATAGTTATGAGAATATCTAGGTATGATCATGTATATAGGCATCACGTCCGAGACAAGTAGACCGACTCCTGCCTGCATCTACTACTATTACTCCACTCATCGACCGCTATCCAGCATGCATCTAGAGTATTAAGTTAAAAACAGAGTAACGCCTTAAGCAAGATGACATGATGTAGAGGGATAGTTTCATGCAATATGATAAAAACCCCATCTTGTTATCCTCGATGGCAACAATACAATATGTGCCTTGCTGCCCCTACTGTCACTGGGAAAGGACACCGCAAGATTGAACCCAAAGCTAAGCACTTCTCCCATGGCAAGAAAAACCAATCTAGTAGGCCAAAGCAAACTGATAATTCGAAGACACTTGCAAAGATAACCAATCATACATAAAAGAATTCAGAGAAGATTCAAATATTATTCATAGATAGACTTGATCATAAACCCACAATTCAGCGGCCTCAACAAACACACTGCAAAAAGAAGATTACATCGAATAGATCTCCACGAGCGAGGGTGAGAACATTGTATTGAGATCCAAAAAGAGAGAAGAAGCCATCTAGCTACTAACTATGGACCCGAAGGTCTGAGGTAAACTACTCACACTTCATCGGAGGGGCTAGGATGATGTAGAAGCCCTCCGTGATGGTGGTCCCCTCCGGCAGAGCTCTGGAACAGGCCCCAAGATAGGATCTCGTGGGTACAGAAGGTTGCGGCAGTGGAATTAGGTTTTTGGCTCCCTGTTCTGATTGTTTGGGGGTACGTAGGTATATATAGGAGGAAGAAGTACGTCGGTGGAGCTTCCAGGGGCCCACGAGGTAGGGGGCGCGCCCTAGGGGGGCGCCCTCCACCCTCGTGACCGCCTCGTGGCTTTCTTGACGGAGGGTCCAAGTCTCATGGGTCTTATCTGATGAGAAAATCACGTTCCCGAAGGTTTCATTCCGTTTGGACTCCGTTTGATATTCTGTTTCTCCGAAACTCTGAAATAGGCAAAAAACAGCAATTCCGGGCTGGGCCTCCGGTTAATAGGTTAGTCCCAAAAATAATATAAAAGTGGAAAAAAAGCCCAATATAGTCCAAAACAGTAGATGATATAGCATGGAGCAATCAAAAATTATAGATACGTTGGAGACGTATCAGGCATCCCCAAGCTTAATTCCTGCTCGTCCTCGAGTAGGTAAATGATAAAAAGAGAATTTTTGATGCGGAGTGCTACTTGGCATAATTTCAATGTAAATCTTCTCAATTGTGGTATGAATATTCAGTTCCGAAAGATTCAAGACAAAAGTTCATATTGACATAAAAATGATAATACTTCGAGCAAACTAACAAAGCAATTATGTCTTCTCAAAGTAACATGGCCAAAGAAAGTTTATCCCTACAAAATCATATAGTTTAGTCATGCTCCATTTTCGTCACACAAGAATGCTCTCATCATGCACAACCCCGATGACAAGCCAAGCAATTGTTTCATACTTTAATAATCTCAAACTCATAAACCTTCACGCAATACATGAGCGCGAGCCATGGATATAGCACTATGGGTCGAATAGAATATGATGATGGGGGTTATGTGGAGAAGACAAAAAAGGATAAAGTCTCACATCAACGAGTATAATCAACGGGCTATGGAGATGCCCATCAATTGATGTTAATGCAAGGAGTAGGGATTGCCATGCAATGGATGCACTAGAGCTATAAATGTATGAAAGCTCAACAAAAGAAACTAAGTGGGTGTGCATCCAACTTGCTTGCTCACGAAGACCTAGGGCACTTGAGGAGGCCCATTGTTGAAATATACAAGCCAAGTTCTATAATGAAAAATTCCCACTAGTATATGAAAGTGACAAAACAAGAGACTCTCTATCATGATGATTATGGTGCTACTTTGAAGCACAAGTGTGGCAAAGGATAGTAACATTGTCCCTTCTCTCTTTTTCTCTCATTTTTTTGTTTTTTTTTGTTTTTTTGGGCCTTCTTTTTTTATGGCCTTTCTCTTTTTTTTATTCCTCACTTGGGACAATGCTCTAGAAAATGATAATCATCACACTTCTATTTATTTACAACTCAATGATTACAACTCGATACTAGAACAAAGTATGACTCTATATGAATGCCTTCGGCAGTGTACCGGGATATGCAATAAATCAAGAGTGACATGTATGAAAGAATTATGAACGGTGGCTTTGCCACGAATACTATGTCAACTACATGATCATGCTAGCAATATGACAATGATGAATGCGTCATGACGGACGGAATGGTGGAAAGTTGCATGGCAATATATTTCGGAGTGGCTATGGAAATGCAATAATAGGTAGGTATGGTGGCTGTTTTGAGGAAGATATAGGGAGGTTTATGTGTGAAATAGCGTATCATATCACGGGGTTTGGATGCACCGGCGAAGTTTGCACCAACTCTCAATGTGAGAAAGGGCAATGCACGGTACCGAAGAGGCTAGCAATGATGGAAGGGTGAGAGTGCGTATATTCCATGGACTCAACATTAGTCGTAAAGAACTCATATACTTATTGAAAAAATCTACAAGCCATCAAAAACCAAAGCATTACGCGCATTCTCCTAGGGGGATAGATTGGTAGGAAAAGACCATCGCTCATCCCCGACCGCCACTCATAAGGAGGACAATCAAATAACACCTCATGTTTCAAATTTGTTACATAACGTTTACCATACGTGCATGCTACGGGACTTGCAAACTTCAACTCAAGAACTTCTCAAATTCACAATTACTCTACTAGCATGACTTTGATATTATCACCTCCATATCTCAAAACAATTATCAAGCATCAAACTTTTCTTAGTATTCAACACACTCAAAAGAAAGTTTTACAAATCTTGAATACCAAGCTTATTATTATTATTATTAAGAAAATTACCATGCTATTTAAGACTCTCAAAATAATATAAGTGAAGCATAAGAGATCAATAGTTTCTTTAAAACAAATCCACCACCGTGCTCTAAAAGATATAAGTGAAGCACTAGAGCAAAACTATAAAGCTCAAAAGATATAAGCGAAGCACATAGAGTATTCTATCAAATTCTAATTCATGTATGGCTATCTCAAAAGGTGTGTACAGCAAGGATGATTGTGGCTAACAAACAAAGACACAAATAATACAAGACGCTCCATGCAAAACACATATCATGTGGTGAATAAAAATATAGCACCAAGTAAAATTACAAGTGGAAGTAGACGAAAGAGGGGATGCCTTCTGGGGCATCCCCAAGCTTTGACTTTTTGGTGTCCTTGGATTATCTTGGGGGTGCCATGGGCATACCCAAGCTTAGGCTCTTGCCATTCCTTGTTCCATAATCCATCAAAAGATTTCACCCAAAACTTGAAAACTTCACAACACAAAACTCAACAGAAATCTCGTGAGCTCAGTTAGCGAAAGAAAACAAAAGACCAATTAGAGGTACTTGTAATGAACTCATTCTTTATTTATATTGGTGTTAAACCTATTGTATTCCAAGTTCTTATGGATTATAAACTCTTTTACTAGCCATAGATTCATCAAAATAAGCAAACAACACACGAAAAACAGAATCTGTCAAAAACAGAACAGTCTGTAGTAATATGTAACTAACGCAAACTTCTGGAACTCCAAAAAATCTACCAAACTATGATGACCTAGACAATTTGTTTATTGATCAGCATCAATTGGAATCAGTATTTTATCACGTTCTGGTGATTTGTAACAATTGTTTTGGTTAACAGAAATATTCTGGAAATTACAGCAAGATCAAATAACTATCATCCAAGAAGATCATATAGGTCTAACTTGGCACAAACACTAATTAAAACACAAAACCACATCTAAACAGAAGGTAGATGGATTATTTATTCCTAAACAGAAGCAAAAAAAAAAAAATTGGGTTGCCTCCCAACAAGCGCTATCGTTTAACACCCCTAGCTAGGCATAAAAACGATGATAGATCTAGGTGTTGCCATCTTTGGTAGGCAATCCATAAGTGGCTCTCATGATAGATTCATATGGTAATTTTATTTTCTTCCTAGGGAAGTGTTCCATGCCATTTTTTAATGGAAATTGAATTCTAATATTCCCTTCATTCATATCAATAATTGCACCAACCGTTCTAAGGATAGGTCTACCGAGAATAATAGGGCAAAAAGGATTGCGATCTATATCAAGAACGATAAAATATACAGGCACATAATTCCTATTTTCAACAATAAGAACATCATTAATTCTTCCCATAGGTTTCTTAATAGTGGAATCCGCAAGATGCAAGTTTAGAGAGCAATCATCAAAATCACGGAAATCTAGCAAATCACACAAAGTTTTGGGAATAGTGGAGACACTAGCACCCAAATCACACAAAGCATAAAACTCATAATCTTTAATTTTAATTTTAATAGTAGGTTCCCACTCATCATAAAGTTTTCTAGGGATAGAAACTTTCAACTCAAGTTTTTCTTCATAAGATTGCATCAAGGCATCAACGATATGTTCGGTAAAGGCTTTATTTTGACTATAAGCATGAGGAGAATTTAGCACAGATTGCAATAAGGAAATACAATCAATTAAAGAGCAACTTTCATAATTAAATTCCTTGAAATCCAATATAGTGGGTTTAGCAGCATCTAGGGTTTTATTTCTTTCAATCCCACTTTTATCAATTTCATCATCAAGATCTAAATACTCCGAATTTTTGGAACGCCTTCTAGGTAAAGGAAGATCATACTCTGTCTCATGAATATTCATATTGCGAAAAAAAGATTTAATAGGGGACACATCAATAACTTTTAGATCTTCATCTTGATTTTCTAGGAATTGGAAGAACACACTTTAATAAAGGCATCTTTCGTAGCACGCATCCTAGCGGTTCTTTCTTTGCACTCATCAATGGAAATTCTCATGGCTTTGAGAGACTCATGATATAATGCTTAGGAGGAATAGATCTAAGCTTTAAAGAATCAACCTCAAGAGAAATTCTATCAACATTCCTAGCCAAATCATCAACTTTAAGCAATTTCTCTTCAAGCAAAGCATTAAAATTCTTTTGTGAATCTTTAACACTATTCTCAAATTCAGAGGGTATCTTATTATAATTTCCATAAGAGTTGTTGTAGGAATTTCCATAATTATTAGAAGGATTACTAGGATAAGGCATAGAATTAAAATTCCCTCTATACGCGTTGTTACCAAAATTATTCCTACCAACAAAATTCACATCCATAGATTCATTATTTGTAACACTCCAAAAAATTTGATTTGGTTTTATCAAATAATTTATTTGATTTGAAGGAGGTTATTTAAATTTTTTCTAAAAGACTCTCCTTCTAAAAAAAATTCATTTATGACAAGTATTTTTTTATGGGTTCATCCAAATCTTGATCTTTGGTCTTGAGGGATTTTCATCTTGTGTTGGCTCAACCCAAATGATTTTTGGAAAGTTTTTACAATTCCTTCAATTAAAAAGAAATCCTATGGATTTTTGGATTTATTCTTTTCCCATTCAAAACTTTCTCTTTTGCCATGTCACATGTTGAAATCTTTCTTCCAAACCCACCTCTCTACTTTGGGTCAAGTCAAACATCCAATTCCAGCAAGTTTCAACCTCTTTTAGATTTTATATCTATTTGATTTATCCTCAAACATTTTTCTGTAATTTAGTTTGGACTCTTGGGATTTACAAAGGAAGTACCAGATCCTTTAAGTTTCTGAGCCCAAGCAAGTTAGCCCAACTAGTCCTTGGTACCCTCAACCAAGATCCATCAAGATCCACCGGTCCACAGTTCAAATTTTTCAAAATTTGCTTACTGCAAATTTGGACCAGATTTGCCATTTTGGTGAAATTCATTCTTTTTCTTTTCCTAAAAATCTGAGATAAATCAGGCAACCTCTAGATGCATCAAGAGACCACCTCACCAAGTCCCAGCTCCAGAAATTTTTTTCACGTGCCTAAATCATTTCGTCGAACAGTTGGCATACACTGTTCCTGTCAAAATTCAGAGTTTCAGTGTTGTGGTTCAGTCGTCAGTGTCGTTTTCTTCAGAACTTGGCATCGATCTCGCCAGTGCGCGCGTTGGCGCCTTGCTCATTGCTCCCCCTCCTTATCCATCGCGTCGCACGGTTGCCTGGACGGTTGCGAGCGTCGGCGGTGAGCTGGCAGGGTTACATTGCCCCCGTGAGCAGCGCCAGCAACACTCGCTGTGGCCGCCAGAGAGGCTCAGCGTGGAACGGCGCCGTCCAGCACCGCCCAATCCTCCAAGAGCCTCCGCGTGGCCGTCCCCTTCCCTGTACGTGTTGCAGAGCCGTCGTCGTGGCCTGGAAAGCACATGGCGCGCTCCCTGCCACCGACGTGCCCGTGAGGCCTTTTCGTCGAGAGCTTGGAGTATCACCCAAGTCATACCAAGTTTAGCCCTTGAACGGAACCAGTTGACCAACATGATGATGCCCAATCACCTAAACCTCTAGCCCGACCACTGCCTCGCCGTAATCGCTCGTCGGAGTTATCGCGTTCTCGGCAACCGCCTCGGGCCGGCTATAAATAGCGACCCCGAGCTCGTCCTCAACCCAACACCTCCCCTCCTCTCCTCAGAACCTCACTACGCTCATCGGAGGGCCTCGAGAGAGCCTTCTTCCCCAACTCCGGCCGCCCCTATACGCTTCGGGCTCCGGCACGATTCTCTCCGGTGAGGGCACCCCCGCCTCCCAAACCTTGCCAGTAGCCTCCTAGTGCTCCCACTCTTCTGACCCTAGCCTCAATTTGGCGTATGCAGCCCTCCTCGGCGAGATCCACCACCGCCCGAACCCCCGTCCGCCGGAGTGGAGGCCGCCGTCGACGTGGTGCTCGCCGACGACCAACTCCACCACCCACAGACGCGGAAGAGCTCCGTGAACCCGTAGGTACTCTCCGTTTCCCCTACCTCGCCGTGGATCTACGCCGGCGACCACCGCGGTCCTCGGGCGCCGGTGTGCTCTGTTTTCTTTTTCAAATTTTTAAACCTGACGGGTGGGACCCCCTCGTCAGCCCCTCCACTTCTATTTGAAACGTTTTCTGAAAGCGCCTTCGGGCAAAGTACGTTTTTCCTTTGGGCTGGCATATTTTTAACCGAAGCGTTTTCTGTTTTTCTAAACTAGCCCCTGAAAATTTTCTGTTTCATCATAGATTAGTCCCTGCACTAAAACCTTAATAACTTTTAAACAAAAGATGATTTTGAGTTGATTCGTTTTCTGTCATCTTTATTTTTCTGTCTAGTTCTTTATCATATTTATTCAAAAAATATTTGGAACAATTTTTATGCACGCACGGTATTCACGTTAGTATCTGACTTTTTTTATACCGTAGATACCGAAGGATGTGACGGAACCGCAAACTTCGCCGAGCTAGACTCCGACTACTCCGAACGAGGAAAGCATGTTTGAACCTTTGATATGATGAGTGTTTTGCATGTTTGCTTGAGTAGTTTTCTCATGGCATGTTTATATAAGCATTAGTGAATGTTATATTGCATGGAAGGCAAGCTACAGGTGAGCTTCAAAGTTTGATGTGTTCATATGATGGTGAGATAACCTGATCATGTGGTGGCATGATAGGTTGTAACCTGGTATTGTTGAAGCATGCCAGTCTTATGTCAACCATGTAACTCCAGTGTTAACGTGGATCAAATCTTGTTCCCGTTCGTCCCCTTCCGTGCTACCACATGTTTTCTACAAAGAATGCGGTTTAGTAAGTTGCAAACCTCTTTCCTTGTACACACCAAATAGAGGGGCCGTGATGAGGGTTCCATGGCCCTGTATTAAAGCCCGTCATCCGGTCAGGGGGCATGGGTGTTTCCGGTTGGGACCGAGAGGGGGCACCCCTTAGAGCGCGCGATATAAATTTGATCCCATGCTATTTGAGGTTGTGGCCTCCCCGTCTTAAAGTTTTTCTTGAATGTTGCCTAGGGTGATTCCTGGCAGCAGAATGTGGAATGGGTGTGTAATGGTTAGATGTGTTTCTTCTAAAATACCGTAAACGGAACTAGTCCTTGGTGACTACTGAAATCCGTTGGCTGTGGATAAAGAGTACAAACTCTGCAGAGTCAAAACTAATCAAGTAACCATGCCCATGGTCAAGGACCTCGGTCATCACATCAGTGTTAGTCTCAGTATCAGTCTCAGTGACAGTCTCTGGAGAATGAGCATGAAACCGAGAATGGTAAACCTGGCTGAATGTTATTCCTGTGGATGGACTAACCGGTTTATTATTATGTACTAAGTATTTCCTTGGGATGATTTAACTTCATGAGCTACTTAAATTCGAATGACGAAATATAAGCCCTTTATGTGATGTCGCTCAAACGTCCGACTGTGGCATTCTTGTTATTTAATTTTGATATAAGCCCTTTATGTGATGTCGCTCAGACGTCCGACTGTGGCATTCTTGTTATTTACCTTTGATATAAGCCCTTTATGTCATGTCGCTCAGACGTCCGACTGTGGCATTCTTGTTATTTACCTTTGATATAAGCCCTTTATGTGATGTCGCTCAGACGTCGGACTGTGGCATCCTGATTATTTACTTTCATTATAAGCCCTTTTCGAGATGTCGCTTAGACGTCCGACTGTGGGATGCACTGTCATTTATATTTCAATATAAGCCCTTTATGAGGTGTCACCCTGACGCCCGACTGTGGCATGTTAATTTATTTTTACCTTTCGAGGCGTCGCTTCAGACACCCGATCGGTCTTCAGTTATTTTTATTGGGATTTCGGGAGGACTACTGCCTGACTTCCTTTCATTTATCATACAGTACAAATCTATTATCTGAGTGTGCATTACTAATCTGCTCATGTGCATCATGTTTGCATTTGTTATATCTTATGTCCAAACTGTCTTGCGAGTACATTCAAAGTACTCACCTAGCTTGTTGATTTGGCCAGATGTTGACGAAGGCGATCTTATGGATGAAGAGTACGATAGCGAGTCCGACGCCTAGAGGAGTCCCAGTCAGTCACGTGCGATCCCGGAGTTGATCACTTGTATTATATACACTTCCGATACCCAATATAATCATCGAGCCTCACTCCGACGCTTGATGAGCTGTAAGATTTCAGAGTCATGTCACCCACTTCACTGTGACATATCCACCACCACCCTGATTACGAGTCAGTAGTTAGGCCACCATACCCTTTGTGTCATATCCGCCTTTATGTATAATATCGGTGTGCTTGTAATAAATTGTTGAGCAGCCTCAGCTCAACCTTGTATAATATTTAGTACTTCTGGATTTTTGTATCAAGGATTTGTCTACTAGTAAGGAGGATTCTTCTGTACTGGTCAATATAAGGGTCGGCTTTTCAATAAATGTCTTACTGGAAAACCGGTCCTGACATTATTATTCTCAATCAAAGTAGACAAAGGCATATCATTAGGATCAGAAGAAACACTCTTAGTAGCAAATAATTTCATAAGTTCATCCATCTTTCCACTCAAAACATTGATTTCTTCTATCGCATGCACTTTTTTATTAGTAGATCTTTCAGTGTGCCATTGAGAATAATTAACCATAATATTATCTAGGAGTTTAGTAGCATCTCTTAAAGTGATTTCCATAAAAGTGCCTCATGCGGCTGAATCTAAAAGATTTCTAGAAGCAAAATTCAATCTGGCATAAAAATTGTATAGTCATCCACAAATTCAAACCATGAGTAGGAAAATTACGTATCATTAATTTCATTCTCTCCCAAGCTTGTGCAACATGTTCATGATAAAGTTGCTTAAAATTCATAATATCATTTCTAAGAGAGATGATCTTAGCGGGAGGAAAATACTTAGAGATAAAAGCATATTTGCACTTGTTCCAAGAATCAATACAATTTTTAGGCAAAGACGAAAACCAAGCTTTAGCACGATCTCTAAGCCAAAAAGGAAATAGCTTCAATTTAACAATATCATTATCGACATCTTTCTTCTTTTGCATATCACATAAATCAACGAAGCTATTCAGATGAGTAGCGTCATCTTCACTAGGAAGGCCGGCGAATTGATCTTTCATAACAAGATTCAACAAAGCAGTATTGATTTCACAAGATTCAATAAAGCAGTATTGATTTCACAAGATTCAATATTGGTAAGAGGAGCAATCGGAGTGCTAAGGAAATCATTATTGTTGGTATTGGTGAAGTCACACAATTTGGTATTATCTTGAGCCATTGCGACAAACAAGCAATCCAACACATGAGCGAACAAAAAGGCAAGCAAGAAAGAGGCAAACAAAAAAGAGAGGGCAAATAAAACGGCAAGGGTGAAGTGGGGGAGAGGAAAATGAGAGGCAAATGGCAACTAATGTAATGCGAGAGATAGGGATTGTGATGGGTACTTGGTATGTTGACTTTTGCGCAGACTCCCCGGCAACGGCGCCAGAAATTCTTCTTGCTACCTCTTGAGCATTGCGTTGGATTTCCCCGAAGAGGAGAGGATGATGCAGCAAAGTAGCGTAAGTATTTGCCTTAGTTTTTGAGAACTAAGGTATCAATCCAGTAGGAGGCTACGCGTGAGTCCCTCGTACCTACACAAAAACAATAGCTCAACGCAACCAACGCGATTAGGGGTTGTCAATCCCTTCACGGTCACTTACGGGAGTGAGATCTGATAGAGATGACAGATAATATTTTTGGTATTTTTGATATAGAGATGCAAGGTGAAAAGTAAAAGGCAAAGTGAAAAAAAGCAAAGAAATAATAAAGTGATGGAGATTGATATGATGCGAATAGACCCGGGGGCCATAGGTTTCACTAGTGGCTTCTCTCAAGAGCATAAGTATTCTACGGTGGGTGAACAAATTACTGTTGAGCAATTGACAGAATTGAGCATAGTTATGAGAATATCTAGGTATGATCATGTATATAGGCATCACGTCCGAGACAAGTAGACCGACTCCTGCCTACATCTACTACTATTACTCCACTCATCAACCGCTATCCAGCATGCATCTAGAGTATTAAGTTAAAAACAGAGTAACGCCTTAAGCAAGATGACATGATGTAGACGGATAGTTTCATGCAATATGATAAAAACCCCATCTTATTATCCTCGATGGCAACTATACAATACGTGCCTTGCTGCCCCTACTGTCACTGGCAAAGGACACCGTAAGATTGAACCCAAAGCTAAGCACTTCTCCCATGGCAAGAAAAACCAATCTAGTAGGCCAAACCAAACTGATAATTCGAAGAGACTTGCAAAGATAACCAATCATACATAAAAGAATCTAGAGAAGATTCAAATATTATTCATAGATAGACTTGATCATAAACCCACAATTCATCGATCTCAACAAACACACCGCAAAAAGAAGATTACATCGAATAGATCTCCACGAGAGAGGGGGAGAACATTGTATTGAGATCCAAAAAGAGAGAAGAAGCCATCTAGCTACTAACTATGGACCCGAAGGTCTGAGGTAAACTACTCACACTTCATCGGAGGGGCTAGGATGATGTAGAATCCCTCCATGATGATGGCCCCCTCCGGCGGAGCTCCGGAACATGCCCCAAGATGGGATCTCGTGGGTACAGAAGGTTGCGGTGGTGGGATTAGGTTTTTGGATCCCTCTTCTGATTGTTTGGGGGTACGTAGGTATATATAGGAGGAAGAAGTACGTCGGTGGAGCTTCGAGGGGCCCACGAGGTAGGGGGCGCGCCCTCCACCCTCGTGACCGCCTCGTGGCTTTCTTGACGGAGGGTCCAAGTCTCCTGGGTCTTATCTGATGAGAAAATCACGTTCCCGAAGGTTTCATTCCGTTTGGACTCCGTTTGATATTCTGTTTCTCCGAAACTCTGAAATAGGCAAAAAACGGCAATTCTGTGCTGGGCCTCCGGTTAATAGGTTAGTCCCATAAATAATATAAAAGTGGAAAATAAAACCCAATATAGTCCAAAACAGTAGATAATATAGCATGGAGCAATAAAAAATTATAGATACGTTGGAGACGTATCACTATGAAGAAGCGATGGTGAGCCCAGATTCCGCAAAATGGCTTGAAGCCATGAAATCTGAGATGGGATCCATGTATGAGAACGAAGTGTGGACTTTGGTTGACAAGCAATTGAGAATAAATGGATCTTCAAGAAGAAGACTCACGCTGACGGTAATATTACTGTCTACAAAGCTCGACTTGTTGGGAAAGGTTTTTGACAAGTTCAAGGGATTGACTACGATGAGACCTTCTCACCTGTAGCGATGCTTAAGTCTGTCCGAATCGTGTTAGCGATTGCCGCATTTTATGATTATGAAATATGGCAGATGGATGTCAAAACTGCATTCCTGAATGGATTTCTGGAAGAAGAGTTGTATATGATGCAACCGAAAGGTTTTGTCGATCCAAAGGGAGCTAACAAAGTGTACAAGCTCCAGCGATCCGTTTATGGACTGGTGCAAGCCTCTCGGAGTTGGAATAAATGCTTTGATAGTGTGATCAAAGCATTTGGTTTTGTACATACTTTTGGAGAAGCCTGTATTTACAAGAAAGTGAGTGGGATCTCTGTAGCATTTCTGATATTATATGTGGATGACATATTGCTGATTGGAAATGATATAGAATTTCTGGATAGCATAAAGGGATACTTGAATAAGAGTTTTTCAATGAAAGACCTCGGTGAAGCTGCTTACATATTGGGCATCAAGATCTATAGAGATAGATCAAGACGCTTAATTGGACTTTCACAAAGCACATACCTTGACAAAGTTTTGAAGAAGTTCAAAATGGATCAAGCAAAGAAAGGGTTCTTGCCTGTGTTACAAGGTGTGAAGTTGAGTAAGACTCAATGCCCGACCACTGCAGAAGATAGAGAGAAAATGAAAGTTGTTCCCTATGCTTCAGCCATAGGCTCTATCATGTATGCAATGCTGTGTACGAGACCTGATGTGTGCCTTGCTATAAGTCTGGCAGGGAGGTACCAAAGTAATCCAGGAGTGGATCACTGGACAGCGGTCAAAAACATCCTGAAGTACCTGAAAAGGACTAAGGATATGTTTCTCGTTTATGGAAGTGACAAAGAGCTCATCGTAAATGGTTATGTTGATGCAAGCTCTGACACTGATCCGGACGATTCTAAATCGCAAACCGGATACGTGTTTACATTGAATGGTGGAGCTATCAGTTGGTGCAGTTCTAAACAAAGCGTCGTGGCGGGATCTACGTGTGAAACAGAGTACATAGCTGCTTCGAAAGCAGCAAATGAAGGAGGCTGGATAAAGGAGTTCATATCCAATCTAGGTGTCATACCTAGTGCATCGGGTCCAACAAAAATCTTTTGTGACAATACTGGAGCAATTGCCTTAGCGAAGGAATCCAGATATCACAAGAGAACCAAGCACATCAAGAGACACTTCAATTCCATCCAGGATCTTGTCTAGGTGGGAGACATAGAAATTTGCAAGATACATACGGATCTGAATGTTGCAGACCCGTTGACTAAGCCTCTTCCACGAGCAAAACATGATCAGCACCAAGACTCCATGGGTGTTAGAATCATTGCTGTATAATCTAGATTATTGACTCTAGTGCAAGTGAGAGACTGAAGGAAATATGCCCTAGAGGCTATAATAAAGTTATTATTTATTTCCTTATATCATGATAAATGTTTATTATTCATGCTAGAATTGTATTAACCGGAAACATAATACATGTGTGAATACATAGACAAACAGAGTGTCACTAGTATGCCTCTACTTGACTAGCTCGTTGATCAAAGATGGTTACGTTTCCTAACCATAGACATGAGTTATCATTTGATTAACGGGATCACATCATTAGGACAATGATGTGTTTGACATGACCAATTCCGTTAGCTTAGCATACGATCATTTAGTATGTTGCTATTGCTTTCTTCATGACTTATACATGTTCCTATGATTATGAGATTATGCAACTCCCGTTTACCGGAGGAACACTTTGTGTGCTACCAAATGTCACAACATAACTGGGTGATTATAAAGGTGTTCTACAGGTGTCTCTGAAGGTACTTGTTGGGTTGGCGTATTTCGAGATTAGGATTTGTCACTACGATTGTCGGAGAGGTATCTCTGGGCCCTCTCGGTAATGCACATCACTTAAGCCTGGCAAGCATTGCAACTAATGAGATAGTTGCGGGATGATGTATTACAGAACGAGTAAAGAGACTTGTCGGTAACGAGATTGAACTAGGTATTGAGATACCGACGATCGAATCTCGGGCAAGTAACATACCGATGACAAAGGGAACAACGTATGTTGTTATGCGGTTTGACCGATAAAGATCTTCATAGAATATGTGGGAGCCAATATGAGCATCCAGGTTCCGCTATTGGTTATTGACCGGAGAAGTGTCTCGGTCATGTCTACATAGTTCTCGAACCCGTAGGGTCCGCACGCTTAACGTTACGATGGCAGTTATATTATGAGTTTATATGTTTTGATGTACCAAAGGTTGTTCGGAGTCCCTGATGTGATCGCGGACATGACGAGGAGTCTCGAAATGGTCGAGACATGAAGATTGATATATTGGAAGGCTATGTTTGGATATCGGAAGTGTTCCGGGTGAAATAGTGATTTTACCGGAGTACCAAGGGGTTACCGGAACCCCACGGGGACTTAATGGGCCTTGGTGGGCTTTAGTGGAAGAGAGGATAGGCGGCTAGGGCTGGGCCGCACGCCCCTCCCCCCTAGTCCGAATAGGACAAGGAGAGGGGGGCGGCGCCCCCCTTTCTTCTCTCTCTCCTCTTTCCCCGTCCCGAATCCTATTCCAACTAGGAAAGGGGGGAGTCCTAATCCCGGTGGGAGTAGGACTCGTCCTGGCACGCCTCTCCCCATGGCCGGCCGCACCCCCCTTGCTCCTTTATATACGGGGGCAGGGGGCACCCTAGAGACACAACAATTGATCAGTTGATCTTTTAGCCGTGTGCGGTGCCTCCCTCCACCATAGTCCACCTCGATAATACTGTAGCGGTGCTTTGGCGAAGCCATGCGTCGGTAGAACATCAACATTGTCACCACATTGTCATGCTGACAAAACTCTCCCTCAACACTCGGCTGGATCAGAGTTCGAGGGACGTCATCGGGCTGAACGTGTGCTGAACTCGGAGGTGACGTACGTTCGATACTTGATCGGTCGGATCGTGAAGACGTACGGCTACATCAACCGCGTTGTGCTAACGCTTCCTCTTTCGGTCTACGAGGGTACGTAGACAACACTCTCCCCTCTCGTTGCTATGCATCACCATGATCTTGCGTGTGCGTAGGAAAATTTTGAAATTACTACGTTCCCCAACAGATGCGTCAGGTGGCGAGTGAAAGGTGCACTTGTTCGTGCAGTCATGATTGAGCTATCCAGGTCGCAGGTTACTGAATCCGACGGCTGATGAGCTGAAGTCGCTGAGAGGGCTCATAGGTGGCTCCATTATACTGTTTCCCAATAGATCAAGTTGGCCAAACAAAACCCAAATATCGGAGAAGAAATACGAGGCTATAAGCAATCGTGCATATAAGAGATCAAAGAAACTCAAATAACTTTCATGGATATAAAAAATATAACTGATCATAAACTCAAAGTTCATCAGATCCCAACAAACACACGCAAAAATAGTTACATCATATGGATCTTCAAGAGACCATTGTATTGAGAATTCAGCGAGAGAGAGAGAGGAAGTCATCTAGCTACAAACTACGGACCCGAAGGTCTACAAAGAACTACTCACGCATCATCAGAGAGGCACCAATGGAGGTGGTGAACCCCATCTGAGATGGTGTCTAGATTGGATCTGGTGGTTCTGGACTCTGCGGCGGCTGGATCAATATTTCATCGACTCCCCTAGGGTTTTGGGAATATTGGGGTATTTATAGAGCAAAGAGGCGGTCCAGGGGGCACCCGAGGTGGGCACAACCCACCAGGGCGTGCCTTGGTGGGTTGTGCCCTCCTCGAGGCACCCCTAGTCGCAGCCAGGGCCCATTATGTTCCTTCTGGTCCATAAAAATTCTCTGTGAAGTTTCCTTGCATTTGGACTCCGTCTGATATTGATTTTCTGTGATGTAAAAACATGCAGAAAACAACAACTGACACTTGGCACTATGTCAATAGGTTAGTACCAAAAAATGATATAAAATGATTATAAAACATCCAAGATTGATAATATAATAGCATGGAACAATCAAAAATTATAGATACGTTGGAGACGTATCAGCATCCCCAAGCTTAACTCCTACTCGTCCTCGAGTAGGTAAGTGATAAAAACAGAATTTTTGATGTGGAATGCTGCCTAACATGTCATATCATATTCTTTCTTTATAGCATGAACATTTGGACTTTTATGTGATTCAAAGCAATAGTCTAGTTTTGACATGATAATTTAAATAATCAAGCATAGCAACAAGCAACCATGTCTTTCAAAATATCAACGCTAAAATAACTTATCCCTAGCTCATCATGCTCAACCATTGATCCATTCATGAAACACACTCGCATATTAGCTACACCCAATACTCAAGTACGATCATATTGCCTCTTAGTTGGTGCTTTTATAAGATAAGATGTGGACTCAAGTTGAAAAATAAAAATTGCATAAAGTAAAAGAAAGGCCCTTCGCAGAGGGAAGTAGGAATTTGTAGAGGTCTCGAAGCTCAAAGTGAAAAAATTAGAGATAAAAACATTTTGGGAGGTGTATCCATCCCACCAACGAGAACGACCTAGAGTTCCCAACACTTTCCATGCTAGATATATCATTTTTTGTTCCCAAACATAAAATAAAGTTTATTCCTTTTTCCACCATACTTTTGTTGGGGAACGTTGCAGAAAATTAAAATTTTTCCTACGGTTTCACCAAGATCCATCTATGAGTTCATCTAAGCAACGAGTCATGGGAGAGAGATTGCATCTACATACCACTTTGTAGATCCCGAGCGGAAGCGTTCAACGAACGGGGATGAGGTAGTCGTACACGACGTGATCCAAATCACCGGAGATCCTAGCACCGAACGGACGGCACCTCCGCGTTCAACACACGTACGGTCAGCGTAACGTCTCCTTCTTCTTGATCCAGCAAGGCAAAGGAGAGGTTGGGGAAGATGGCTCTAGCAGCAGCACGACGGCGTGGTGATGGTGGAGCTGCAGTACTCCGGCAGGGCTTCGCCGAGCTCTACGGAGGAGGAGGAGGTGTTGGAGAGGGAGAGGGAGGCGCCAAGGACCAGGGGTGCGGCTGCCCCCTCCCCTCCCCCTTTATATAGCCCCCTAGGGGGGCGCCGGCCCTAGGAGATGCAATCTCCTAGGAGGGCGGCGACCAAGGGGTGGGGCTTGCCCCCCAAGCAAGGGGGCGCCCCCCTTTAGGGTTTCCCCCACCCTAGGCACGCATGGGCCCTGGGGAAGTGGCGCCCCAGCCCACTTTGGGCTAGATCCTTTCCTACTTCAGCCCATGGGGCTCTCCGGGATAGGTGGCCCCACCCGGTGGACCCCCCGGGACCCTCCGGTGGTCCCGGTACAATACCGATAACCCCGAAACTTGTCCCGATGGCCAAAACATCACTTCCTATATATAATTCTTTACCTCCGGACCATTCCGAAACTCCTTGTGACGTCCGGGATCTCATCCGGGACTCCGAACAACATTCGGGTTACTGCATATACATATCTTCACAACCCTAGCGTTACCGAACCTTAAGTGTGTAGACCCTACGGGTTCGGGAGACATGCAGACATGATCGAGACGGCTCTCGGGCAATAACCAACAGCGGGATCTGGATACCCATGTTGGCTCCCACATGCTCCACGATGATCTCATCGGATGAACCACGATGTCGAGGATTCAATCAATCCCGTATACGATTCCCTTTGTCAATCGGTATTTTACTTGCCCGAGATTCGATCGTCGGTATCCCAATACCTCGTTCAATCTCATTACCGGCAAGTCACTTTACTCATACCGTAATGCATGATCCCGTGATCAAACACTTTGATCACATTGAGCTCATTATGATGATGCATTACTGAGTGGGCCCGGTGATACCTCTCCGTCAAGCGGAGTGACAAATCCCTGTCTCGATCCGTGTCAACCCAACAGACACTTTCGGAGATACCCGTAGTATACCTTTATAGTCACCCAGTTACGTTGTGACGTTTGGCACACCCAAAGCACTCCTACGGTGTCCGGGAGTTACACGATCTCATGGTCTAAGGAAAGGATACTTGACACTGGAAAACTCTAGCAAACGAACTATGCGATCTTATGCTATGTTTAGGATTGGGTCTCGTCCATCACATCATTCTCCTAATGACGTGATCTCGTTATCATTGACATCCAATGCCCATAGTCAGGAAACCATGACTATCTATTGATTAACGAGCTAGTCAACTAGAGGCTTTACTAGGGACACGTTGTTGTCTGTTATTCACACATGTATTACGATTTCCGGATAACACAATTATAGCACGAATAAAGACAATTATCATGAACAAGGAATAATAATAATGCTTTTATTATTGCCTCTAGGGCATATTTCCAACAGTCTCCCACTTGCACTAGAGTCAATAATCTAGTTACAATGTGATGAATCAAACACCCATAGAGTTCTGGTGCTGATCATGTTTTGCCTTAGGGAGAGGTTTAGTCAACGGATCTGCGACATTCAGATCCGTGTGCACTTTACAAATTTCTATGTCTCCATCTTGAACATTTTCACGAATGGAGTTGAAGCGACGCTTGATGTGCCTGGTCTTCTTGTGAAACCTGGGCTCCTTGGCAAGTGCAATAGCTCCAGTGTTGTCACAGAAGAGTTTGATTGGCCCCGACGCATTGGGTATGACTCCGAGGTTGGTGATGAACTCCTTCACCCAAATTGCTTCATGTGCTGCCTCTGAGGCTGCCATGTACTCCGCTTCACATGTAGATCCCGCCACGACGCTCTGCTTGCAACTGCACCAACTTACTGCCCCACCATTCAAAATATACACGTATCCGGTTTGTGACTTAGAGTCATCCAGATCTGTGCCGAAGCTAGCGTCGACGTAACCCTTTACGACGAGCTCTTCGTCACCTCCATAAATGAGAAACATTTCCTTAGTCCTTTTCAGGTACTTCAGGATATTCTTGACCGCTGTCCAGTGTTCCTTGCCGGGATTACTTTGGTACCTTCCTACCAAACTTACGGCAAGTTTTACATCAGGTCTGGTACACAACATGGCATACATAATAGAACCTATGGCTGAGGCATAGGGGATGACACTCATCTCTTCTATATCTTCTGCCGTGGTCGGACATTGAGCTGAGCTCAATTTCACACCTTGTAACACAGGTAAGAACCCCTTCTTACATTGATCCATATTGAACTTCTTCAATATCTTATCAAGGTATGTGCTTTGTGAAAGACCTATGAGGCGTCTTGATCTGTCTCTATAGATCTTGATGCCCAATATATAAGCAGCTTCTCCAAGGTCCTTGAAAAACTTTTATTCAAGTAGGCCTTAATGCTGTCCAAGAGTTCTATATCATTTCCCATCAAAAGTATGTCATCTACATATAGTATGAGAAATGCTACAGAGCTCCCACTCACTTTCTTGTAAACGCAGGCTTCTCCATAAGTCTGCGTAAACCCAAACGCTTTGATCATCTCATCAAAGCGAATGTTCCAACTCCGAGATGCTTGCACCAGCCCATAAATCGAGCGTTGGAGCTTGCACACCTTGTCAGCATTCTTAGGATCGACAAAACCTTCCGGCTGCATCATATACAATTCTTCCTTAAGGAAACCATTAAGGAATGCCGTTTTGACGTCCATTTGCCATATTTCATAATCGTAGAATGCGGAAATTGCTAACATGATTCGGACGGACTTCAGCTTCGCTACCGGTGAGAAAGTCTCATCGTAGTCAACCCCTTGAACTTGTCGATAACCCTTAGCGACAAGCCGAGTTTTATAGATGGTCACATTACCATCCGCGTCTGTCTTCTTCTTAAAGATCCATTTATTTTCTATGGCTCGCCGCTCAACGGGCAAGTCAGTCAAAGTCCATACTTCGTTTTCATACATGGATCCTATCTCGGATTTCATGGCTTCTAGCCATTTGTCGGAATCCGGGCCCGCCATCGCTTCTTCATAGTTCGAAGGTTCACCGTTGTCTAACAACATGATTTCTAAGACAGGGTTGCCGTACCACTCTGGCGCGGAACGTGTCCTTGTGGACCTTCGAATTTCAGTAGGAGCTTGATCATCATCATTAATTTCCTCTCTAGTCGGTGCAGGCATCTCAGGAACGTTTTCTTGAGTTTCGCCATTTTCCGGTTCAAGAGGTAACACTTCATCAAGTTCTACTTTCCTCCCACTTACTTCTTTCGAGAGAAACTCTTTCTCTAGAAAGGATCCATTCTTGGCAACAAAGATCTTGCCTTCGGATCTGAGGTAGAAGGTATACCCAATAGTTTCTTTAGGGTATCCTATGAAGACGCATTTTTCCGACTTGGGTTCGAGCTTTTCAGGTTGAAGTTTCTTGACATAAGCATCGCATCCCCAAACTTTTAGAAACGACAGCTTAGGTTTCTTCCCAAACCATAATTCATACGGTGTCGTCTCAACGGATTTCGACGGAGCCCTGTTTAAAGTGAATGCGGTAGTCTCTAAAGCATAGCCCCAAAAAGATAGCGGTAAATCGGTAAGAGACATCATAGATCGTACCATATCTAATAGAGTGCGATTACGACGTTTGGACACACCATTACGCTGAGGTGTTCCAGGCGGCATGAGTTGTGAAACTATTCCACATTTTCTTAAGTGTGTGCCAAATTCGTGACTTAAGTATTCTCCTCCACGATCTGATCGTAGAAACTTGATTTTTCTGTCACGTTGATTTTCAACCTCACTCTGAAATTCTTTGAACTTTTCAAAGGTCTCAGACTTGTGTTTCATTAAGTAGATATACCCATATCTACTCAAGTCATCAGTGAGGGTGAGAACATAACGATAGCCACCGCGAGCCTCAACACTCATTGGACCGCACACATCGGTATGTATGATTTCCAATAAGTTGGTTGCTCGCTCCATTGTTCCTGAGAACGGAGTCTTGGTCATTTTACCCATGAGGCATGGTTCGCACGTGTCAAATGATTCATAATCAAGAGACTCTAAAAGTCCATCTGCATGGAGCTTCTTCATGCGTTTGACACCTATGTGACCAAGGCGGCAATGCCACAAATATGTGGGACTATTGTTATCAACTTTAACTCTTTTGGTATTCACACTATGAATATGTGTATCATCACGTACGAGATTCATTAAGAATAAACCATTAACCATCGGAGCATGACCATAAAACATATCTCTCATATAAATAGAACAACCATTATTCTCGAATTTAAATGAGTAGCCATCTCGAATTAAATGAGATCCAGACACAATGTTCATGCTCAAACTTGGCACTAAATAACAATTATTGAGGTTTAAAACTAATCCCGTAGGTAAATGTAGAGGTAGCGTGCCGACGGCGATCACATCGACCTTGGAACCATTCCCTACGCGCATCGTCACCTCGTCCTTCGCCAGTCTCCGTTTATTCCGCAGCTCCTGCTTTGAGTTACAAATGTGAGCAACTTCACCGGTATCAAATACCCAAGAGCTACTACGAGTACTGGTAAGGTACACATCAATTACATGTATATCACATATACCTTTTGTTTTGCCGGCCTTCTTGTCCGCTAAGTATTTGGGGCAGTTCCGCTTCCAGTGACCACTTCCCTTGCAATAAAAGCACTCAGTCTCGGGCCTGGGTCCATTCTTTGGCTTCTTCCTGGCAACTTGCTTACCGGGCGTGGCAACTTCCTTGCCGTCCTTCTTGAAGTTCTTTTTACCCTTGCCCTTCTTGGACTTAGTGGTTTTATTCACCATCAACACTTGATGTTCCTTCTTGATTTCTACCTCTGCTGATTTCAGCATAGCATATACCTCAGGAATGGTCTTTACCATCCCCTGCATGTTGTAGTTCATCACAAAGCTCTTGTAGCTAGGTGGAAGCGACTGGAGGATTCTGTCAATGACCGCTTCATCCGGGAGATTAACTTCCAGTTGAGTCAAGCGGTTGTGCAACCCAGACACTTGAGTATGTGTTCACTGACAGAGCTATTTTCCTCCATCTTACAGCTAAAGAATTTGTCGGAGACATCATATCTCTCGATCCGGGCATGAGCTTGGAAAACCATTTTCAACTCTTCGAACATCTCATATGCTCCATGTCTCTCAAAACGCTTTTGGAGCCCCGGCTCTAAGCTGTAAAGCATGCCGCACTGAACGAGGGAGTAATCATTGGAACGTGACTGCCAAGCATTCATAACGTCTTGTTCTGCAGGGAGAACGGGTGCGTCACCCAGCGGTGCTCATAGGACATAATCTTTCTTGGCAGCTATGAGGATGATCCTCAGGTTCCGGACCCAGTCCGTATAGTTGCTGCCATCGTCTTTCAGCTTGGTTTTCTCTAGGAACGCGTTGAAGTTGAGGACTACGTTGGCCATTTGATCTACAAGACATATTGTAAATATTTTAGACTAAGTTCATGATAATAAAGTTCATTTAATCAAATTATTTAATGAACTCCCACTTAGATAGACATCCCTCTTCTAGTCATCTACGTATTACATGATCCGAGTCAACTAGGCCGTGTCCGATCATCACGTGAGACGGACTAGTCAACATCGGTGAACATCTTCATGTTGATCGTATCTTCTATACGACTCATGCTCGACCTTTCGGTCTTCTGTGTTCCGAGGCCATGTCTGTACATGCTAGGCTCGTCAAGTCAACCTAAGTGTTTGCATGTGTAAATCTGTCTTACACCCGTTGTATGTGAACGTTAGAATCTATCACACCCGATCATCACGTGGTGCTTCGAAACAACGAACTGTCGCAACGGTGCACAGTTAGGGGGAACACTTCTTGAAATTATTATGAGGGATCATCTTATTTACTACCGTCGTTCTAAGTAAACAAGATGCAAAACATGATAAACATCACATGCAATCAAATAATAAACGTGTCATGATATGGCCAATATAGCTCCTTTGATCTCCATCTTGGGGCTCCATGATCATCTTGTCACCGGCTTGACACCATGATCTCCATCATCATGATCTCCATCATCGTGTCTCCATGAAGTTGCTCGCCAACTATTACTTCTACTACTATGGCTAACGCGTTTAGCAATAAAGTAAAGTAATTTACATGGCGTTTCTCAATGACACGCAGGTCATACAAAAAATAAAGACAACTCCTATGGCTCCTGCCGGTTGTCATACTCATCGACATGCAAGTCGTGATTCCTATTACAATAGCATGAACATCTCATACATCACATATAGATCATTCATCATTCATCACAACTTTGGCCATATCATATCACAAAGCACTTGCTGCAAAAACAAGTTAGACGTCCTCTAATTGTTGTTGCAAGTTTTACGTGGCTGAATTAGGGTTCTAGCAAGAACGTTTTCTTACCTACGTAAAAGCCACAACGTGATTTGTCAACTTCTATTTACCCTTCATAAGGACCCTTTTCATCGAATCCGCTCCAACTAAAGTGGGAGAGACAGACACCCGCCAGCCACCTTATGCAACTAGTGCATGTTAGTCGGTGGAACCGGTCTCACGTAAGCGTATGTGTAAGGTTGGTCCGGTCCGCTTAATCCCACAATACCGCTGAAGCAAGATAAGACTATTAGCGGCAAGAAAGTTGACAACATCTACGCCCACAACAAATTGTGTTCTACTCGTGCAATAGAGAACTACACATAGACCTAGCTCATGATGCCACTGTTGGGGAACGTTGCAGAAAATTAAAAAATTTCCTACGATTTCACCAAGATCCATCTATGAGTTCATCTAAGCAACGAGTCATGGGAGAGAGATTGCATCTACATACCACTTTGTAGATCGCGAGCGGAAGCGTTCAACGAACGGGGATGAGGTAGTCGTACACGAGGTGATCCAAATCACCGTAGATCCTAGCACCGAACGGACGGCACCTCCGCGTTCAATACACGTACGGTCAGCGTAACGTCTCCTTCTTCTTGATCCAGCAAGGCAAAGGAGAGGTTGGGGAAGATGGCTCTAGCAGCAGCACGACGGCGTGGTGATGGTGGAGCTGCAGTACTCCGGCAGGGCTTCGCCGAGCTCTACGGAGGAGGAGGAGGTGTTGGAGAGGGAGAGGGAGGCGCCAAGGACCAGGGGTGCGGCTGCCCCCTCCCCTCCCCCCTTTATATAGCCCCCTAGGGGGGGCGCCGGCCCTAGGAGATGCAATCTCCTAAGGGGGCGGCGGCCAAGGGGTGGGGCTTGCCCCCCAAGCAAGGGGGCGCCCCCCTTTAGGGTTTCCCCCACCCTAGGCGCGCATGGGCCCTGGGGAAGTGGCGCCCCAGCCCACTTTGGGCTGGATCCTTTCCCACTTCAGCCCATGGGGCTCTCTGGGATAGGTGGCCCCACCCGGTGGACCCCCCGGGACCCTCCGGTGGTCCCGGTACAATACCGATAACCCCGAAACTTGTCTCGATGGCCAAAACAACACTTCCTATATATAATTCTTTACCTCCGGACCATTCCGAAACTCCTCGTGACGTCCGGGATCTCATCCGGGACTCCGAACAACATTCGGGTTACTGCATATACATATCTTCACAACCCTAGCGTTACCGAACCTTAAGTGTGTAGACCCTACGGGTTCGGGAGACATGCAGACATGACCGAGACGGCTCTCGGGCAATAACCAACAGCGGGATCTGGATACCCATGTTGGCTCCCACATGCTCCACGATGATCTCATCGGATGAACCACGATGTCGAGGATTCAATCAATCCCGTTACGATTCCCTTTGTCAATCGGTATTTTACTTGCCCGAGATTCGATCGTCGGTATCCCAATACCTCGTTCAATCTCGTTACCGGCAAGTCACTTTACTCGTACCGTAATGCATGATCCCGTGATCAAACACTTTGATCACATTGAGCTCATTATGATGATGCATTACTGAGTGGGCCCGGTGATACCTCTCCGTCAAGCGGAGTGACAAATCCCAGTCTCGATCCGTGTAAACCAACAGACACTTTCGGAGATACCCGTAGTATACCTTTATAGTCACCCGGTTACGTTGTGACGTTTGGCACACCCAAAGCACTCCTACGGTGTCCGGGAGTTACACGATCTCATGGTCTAAGGAAAGGATACTTGACACTGGAAAACTCTAGCAAACGAACTATGCGATCTTATGCTATGTTTAGGATTGGGTCTCGTCCATCACATCATTCTCCTAATGACGTGATCTCGTTATCATTGACATCCAATGCCCATAGTCAGGAAACCATGACTATCTATTGATCAACGAGCTAGTCAACTAGAGGCTTTACTAGGGACACGTTGTTGTCTGTTATTCACACATGTATTACGATTTCTGGATAACACAATTATAGCACGAATAAAGACAATTATCATGAACAAGGAAATATAATAATAATGCTTTTATTATTGCCTCTAGGGCATATTTCCAACAACTTTCACTCTCCATGGCTAGCCGTATCCATGGTTGGCCTCCATACCAACACTTTCCAAGGAATTTATTAATTGACAACATAAAGTAAATTCATTTTTTTTCATTTCGGGACTGGGCATCCCTAAAACATTTGCCTTACTCTTGTGCAATGACATCTGAATAAGCACTCATCGTGAGAATAACACATCCAGCATGGAAAATGTTAGCCTCTCCTCATCGCTCCGCGAGCGAAACGAACACACAAAAGAGAAGTTTATCTTAAAAATTAGAGATGGCACATGCAAATTTGCTTAGAACGGCAAAAGAATACCGCATATAGGTAGATATAGTGGACTCATGTGGCAAAAGTAGTTTAAAGGATTTTGGATGCACAAGTAGAGATCATACTTAGTGCAAAATGAAGGCTAGCAAAAGATTGAGAAGCGACCAACCAAAAAAAGAATAATCTCATAAGCAAGCATTAACCATAATTAACACCGAATAATGCACCACAAGTAGGATATAATTTCATTTCATGACTATTGACTTGCGTGCTTGCATAGGGAATCACAAACCTTTACACCGATATTCTTATTAAAGCATAATTACTCATCAACACAACCCACATATCACATCATCATATCTCAAAACTATTACTAAGAATCAAGTTTATTTTGTCCAATGATCTTTATGAAAGTTTTTATTATATCCTTCTTGGATAGTATCACTTTGGGACTAATTTTCATGTGTTTCTTTTCATAAGCTCAAACAAATATAAGTGAAGATCATGAGAGAGAATTTCTTGAAAATTTGAATAACTTTCAAATAAATCTAAGTGAAGCAAGAGAGCATTTCTTCAAAAATACTAAAGCACACCGTGCTTAAAGAGATATAAGTGAAGCACTAGAGCAAGTCCATAGCTCAAAAAAATTTAAGTGAAGCGTAGAGGGCAATTATAACAAGTCATGACATAATTTTGGCTCTCTCAAATAGGTGTGTCCAGCAAGGATTGATGACTTAAGACACAAAATAAAACAAGCAAAGACTCATATCATACAAAATGCTCCAAGCAAAACACATAGTATGTGACGAATAAAAATATAGCTTCGAGTAAAATACCGATGGTCGTTAGAAGAAAGAGGGGATGCCACTCGGGAGCATCCCCAAGCTTAGTAGGTTGCTCATTTTTTGATAATAGCTTGGGATGCCGGGGCATCCCCAAGCTTAGGCTCTTCTATCCTTCCTTCATCCATCGTAAGATAACCCAAAACTTGGAAACTTTAATCACACAATACTCAACAAAACCTTCGTGAGATCCGTTAGTATAAGAAAGCAAACCACTACTATAAGTACTGTATCAAACCAATTCATATTTATTATTTTTCATTATATCTATTGTATTCCAATTTTTCTATGGCAAAAACCCATCAAAGAAAATCATAGAGCCATCAAAATAAGCACACAACACAAAGAAAATAGAATCTGTTAAAACAGAACAGTCTGTAGCAATCTGACTATTTCGAATACTTATGTAACTCCAAAAATTCTGAAACAATAGGACGGCCAGGGTAATTTGTATATTAATCTTCTAAAAAAATAATTGGCATTTTATCATGTTCTGGTGATTTTTTACAATTGTTGTTGTGAGTGCAAAAGTTTCTGTTTTTCAGCAAGATCAAACTACTATCACCCAAGAAGATCATATAGGCTTTACTTGGCACAAACACTAATTAAAACACAATTATAAAAGTAGCATAATTGTGCAAACACTCAAGAACATAAAGCAAAAAAGCAAAATAAATTTTACTCATTGGGTTGCCTCCCAACAAGCGCTATAGTTTTACGCCCTTAGCAAGGCATAAAGCAAGGATCTAAGTTTTGTCATCCTTCTTCTTCTTAATTTTCTTAGAGGTGTTTTCGTCATGGGGTTTTGTAAACACAACATACAACATATTATCCATGGAAACTTTAGCATTCGTTAGTTGGTTTCCATTATAACCCCTTTGATTTCCCGCAACAATCCAAGAGTAATGTTGATTAACATTATTGAAAACTTGTTGGATTATATCTATAGCGGGGTCTTCTTTTTTAAGATTCTCATCAAAGATTTTATTATCCCCAAGTAAATGCCTTAGTGCATAGTCACTATTGTAGAGAATTTCATCTATCACGGGCTTTTCATGATTCATACCATAAAAATCAAAGACTTCCTGTAGCGACCCGACCTGAAATCGGTCAAGTCTCTGTGTAGCTGTACCATCCCAAGATCATGCTGGCACACACAGTACATTGATGCAAAGATTCAAAGTTCAATCACACCTGAATTTATTACACGATTCTCATATCGAGTCTTTATTACATCATAATAAATTCGGCCGAAGGCCAACTCATGAGAAATAAACTAAATAAAGCTGCGGAAGCGTAGACGACTAGCGAGTCCATCCGACTCCATAGGGCAATCGCCAAGCATGGATCGTAGCCTCACTCCTGGTCGGAAAACTCCTCTGCAACATAAGACGTTGCAGCCGTGTAGGTCAGCATTTTGAATATGCTGGCAAGTCATGGAGAAAACAACAATAATAATGCTAACACTATATGCAATTTGGCTGTGGGGCTCTAAGTTTTATGTTTTTGCGAAAAAGCCAATTTTTTCCTATGACAAAGGACTTGCTTGCAATTACTACAAAATGCTGGTTGTTATTGAGATGGTTCCGCCAACCAATGTCTCATACCCAATTATTAAATAACCCCTCAATTAATTTATTAAGTTCAGTGTTGAGATTTCTGAAATACTCCAATTTCCAGAGGCTCATTTGTCCATAACCGGGGACGCGGCTAATCGATTAGGTTGTTACTCTGCAGAGTCTTGTGCACTTTACCCGCAAGAATCATTCCCTCCTTTATGTCCTCGCACTGCCTGGTGTTTGAAGACGGGACGAACGAAACAGGGTCTTCCGTAGAGTTTCTCTGGGCACTGCCGGTGCCCATCCATGTCCTACCGTTCTTCTACATCTGCTGGCACCGTCCGTCCAGAGTCACGCCTAGGGTCAACCCAGCCAGAGCCCATAATGGCTTGCGGCTGCACAGGTAAGCTTCCGGTCAGGGTGTATCCATCCGTCTCTTCGTGGCTGGGTGAAGCTTTCCGCAAGATGTCATGGCGCTTCTCCATGCATCCCGGCCATCCGCTGGTTTCTCCAGGGTGCCCGTCAACCGTCCTCCACCCAGTAGTGAATTTGAAGTCCATCTTGAGCTTGAAGTCATGGGGTTGTCATCATATTGACTCTCACATCTCCCTTATGAATCTCTCAACCAACCCCGTCTACGAGCATAACAAAATAAACTACATCGTCCCGGGCAATGGTAAGGGGAATTGGGTTCATCCTACCTCATGATACTACTCAAGAACATAACTTAAAATTCTCCTACTGCATGCATGGTGGGGAGGCATAATTCTAATGCAACAAAATCATAGGTATTGTAAAACATGATCAAATGACTTGCCTGGTTGACGGTCTTCGAAAGCTAGCGACTCGAGATAGCAAGCTTCGCACTCCGGAAATTCTATCGAAGCAAACAATAATCATATAAGCATACAAACATAAAATCACTTAACATAACAGCATGCTAACATAAATCACACAAAACAATCAAACCAAAACCAAAGAAAAACTCAGAGAAAGCAAATCAAGGTTTTCATCATAACAAGCAACAACTAAGAAATAGTTTTACACAACTAAAACTTTTCTTAACAGAACCTAAGCATTGGTTTTGCTAACTAACAGAAGGGAAAACATCATACAAACTGGTAGCAGAAAGAATCACATCAAAAGCTATGATGGAACTCCTATTATGCCTAAAACAATCCTAGCAAAGAAAATAAAATAATTTTTTTTCTACCGTAAATAAAAGTTCCTCCTCTGTAGCTACAGAAACTAATCTAAAATAAATTATAATAGAGGTAAAATAAAATTTTAAAAATAACTAGGACAACAGAAACAGCAGCAAGCTAAATAAACTAGAAAAGCTTGTTTTCGCATAAAACAATTTTTAATAAAGACTATAAATACCCAAATAAATACCTACTGCTAGGCAAGGTCAAAACAGAGCAGTGACAAAAAGAATCACTAAAATAAAATAATCCTAACTCAATTTATAGTAGAAAAACCAATCTGACTAAAACTAACATAAAACAATTTTTAAAAACCTAAACATGGACGAATCTATTTTCTACAGAAACTATAGGAAATTTTCAAACTAGAGCAAAAAGAATCAACTAAAAATATTAAATAACCTAAAAGATACGGATTTTACAAAACTGAAACTATTCTGTTAAAAACAGAAACGAAAAATAAATAAACAAAACAAACTAACGCGCTAACGGGCCGAAACAGTGAGCGTTCGGAAACTAAACAGCGCGCATGCGTTGAATAGGCTAATACGCGTACGGGTTAATATTAAAACAACCGATCAGGCCGGTCTACACTAAACCGAACTAAACCGGAAATAAACCGTAAACTAAACCGATCTATTGAAAATAACCTAACCCTTCGCGCATCTAATCTAAGCCGTACATGCGAGATCTAATGGTGGAGGGGGTCCGGTGGCTTACAGCGGCGACGATGGACGACGGCGGCTCGGGTGACGGTGGCGAGGGTGCTCCGGTGGTCCGGGGCGGCGGCGGAGTCATCGGGCAGGTGCGGCAGCTCGAGGGGAGGTCGGGGATGGAGTCAGTGGAGCTCGGGGACGACGGAGGCGGTCGGGGCGATGACGATGAGGCTCATGCGCTCCGTGGCTCCGGCGAGTTGCGGCGAGCTCGGGGTGGTCGGCGTCGGGGTTCCTGGAAGGAAGAGGGGATGTCAAAGAGGAGCAAAACGAAGAGGGGGTTCGGTGAAGGTGCTTAGAGGTAAGGGGAATTCTCACCGGGGTCGGTAGCGGCGGCGAACCGAGGCGGCGGCGGCGAGATGCGTTCGGGTAGTGGCGGGGCTGTGGTGGGTTTTCAAGTAGGGTTTTAGGGGGTTCGAGGGAGGAAGGGCATAGGTATTTATAGGACATCAACTTGGAGGAGGGGGCAGCTTCGGAGCGCGATCGCGGGAAGATCGGAAACACGGCGGTGCTCGGGCGTGCTCCGAAGCGGCATAGCATGGGCGAGGGGAAAGAGAAGGGTGGGGCCGGCGCGTCGGTGAGAGAGGGAGAGAGGAGTGCGAGCGGGTGACCGAGGCGGAGTGGGATCGGGCGTGCGGCGCGCTGGGCTGCAGCCTCGGCGCGGGTGGGCTGCGGCCTCGGCGCTGGGCCTGCTGGCCTGGCGCCTGGCGCGCGGTTGAGTGGCGCTCGGCGCTGGCTGGGCCGGTTAGCCTGGCTGGCGCCTGGGGCTTTTCCTCTTCTTTTTTTTGAATTACACAGGAGAAGAAAAAAATATAGAAACATATATATGTTATTTTTATATAGGACATATATATATCAATAAAATCAGAAAAATAAATGCTACAACGTGAACATTTTTCCAGAGGCAAAACAGAAACAAAATAAAAACACTTTTTTGTAGATTCCAAATAAAAATCAATTTTGAATTCAAACCTTTTTTTGGCAATATTTTCTTCTAACATTTTTTTCTTTGGAGTGTCATGTTTACTCCTCTCATACTTTTGCTCAAGTATTTATCAGGTATTTTTGAAGTAAATTCCAATTGCCAAAATCAAATTCAAATTCAAATAAAACTCAAATGCCTCTGAAATTTCCAAATGCCACTCAATTCAAACAAAATACATAGATGCTTAGCTAATAATTGTAAAACATTCCAAATTGAAAATTTGGGATGTTACAAACCTACCCACCTTAAGATGAATCTCGCCCTCGAGATTCGGGTTAGCTAGCAAATAGGTGCGCGTGGTCTCGGCGGAGATCTTCTTCTCGCTCCCAGGTGGCTTCCTCCTCGGAATGATTACTCCACAGAACCTTGCAAAACTTGATGATCTTGCTGCGGGTGACTCTGTTCGCAGTCTCGAGAATTCTGATGGGTTTCTCCTCATAAGTCAGATCACTGTCGAGCTGTATGGCCTCTAGGGGCACTGTGTCTCCCAAAGGAATATCAGCCATCTCAGCATGGCATTTCTTCAGCTGAGAAACATGAAAGACATCATGAACTCCGGACAATCCTTCCGGCAATTCCAGCTTGTAAGAAACTTCTCCACGACGTTCGAGGATTTTGTAGGGGCCAATGAATCGTGGTGCTAACTTTCCTTTAACACCGAACCTCTTGATTCCACGAAGTGGGGACACACGAAGATATGCTCGGTCTCCGGCTTCGTATGTTACTTCCTTGCGTTTACTGTCGGCATAACTCTTCTGCCTCGATTGAGCTACCTTGAGTCTATCTCGAATCAGCTTGACCTTCTCTTCAGAGTCTCTGATAAGATCGGAACCAAAAAGGTTTCGGTCTCCAACACCATCCCACAGCAATGGGGTTCTACACCTCCTTCCGTATAGAGCTTCGAAAGGGGCCATCTTCAGACTGGTCTGATAGTTGTTGTTGTACGAGAACTCTGCGTATGGCAGATTGTCATCCGAGCTAGACCCATAGTCTAGTGCACAGGCTCTCAACATGTCCTCCAAAATCTGGTTGACTCTCTCGGTCTGTCCATCTGTCTGCGGATGAGAAGCTGTACTGAACTCCAGCCTTGTACCCAAAGTTTATTGCAACTGATTCCAAAACTTTGAGGTAAATTGCGTTCCTCTATCTGACACGATACTCCTCGGAACTCCATGCAGACATACGATCATGGTCATGTATATCTTGGCTAACTTAGCGCTGGTATAGGTAGTCTTCACGGGAATGAAATGAGCTACCTTGGTCAAGCGATCAACCACTACCCAGATGGAGTCATAACCTGAACGGGTCCTGGGTAATCCTGTGATAAAATCCATTCCAAGTTTCTCCCATTTCCACTCGGGAATTGGCAGAGGTTGTAGTAACCCTGCCGGCTTCTGATGTTCCGCCTTTACTCGCTGACAAACATTGCATACTGCTACGTACCCGGCAATATCCTTCTTCATACCTGTCCACCAGAAACTTTCCTTCAAATCCATATACATCTTGGTGTTGCCTGGGTGAATCGAGTACGGTGAATAATGGGCCTCCTGAAGAATTAACTTCCTGACCTCTGGGTCATTTGGCACATAGATGCGATCCTCAAACCATAAAGTTCCATGCTCATCTTCACGAAAACCTTTAGCCTTTCCATTACTCATCTTTTCCTTTATCTCTGCAATTTCCTTGTCCGTCTTCTGGGCTTCACGGATTCTTTCGGTCAAAGTGGACTGAATATCCAGGGTGGCGACATATCCTCTCGGTACTATCTCCAGTCGGAGTTCTCTGAGATCGTCGGCTAATTCCAGAGGTAATCCTCCAGCTATGAGGGTGTTCACATAGCTTTTACGGCTCAAGGCATCTGCTACAACATTAGCCTTCCTTGGGTGGTAATGCAATCTCATGTCATAGTCCTTGATCAACTCTAGCCATCTCCTCTGTCTGAGGTTTAACTCCTTCTGCGTGAAAATGTATTTCAAGCTCTTATGATCCGTGTAAACATCACAACTGTTTCCGATAAGGAAATGCCTCCAGGTCTTGAGTGCGTGCACTACGGCTGCTAACTCCAAATCATGTGTGGCATAATTCATCTCGTGAGGTCGTAGCTGTCTGGAGGTATAAGCTACAACTTTTCCTTCCTGCATGAGTACTCCTCCGAGTCCCTGACGAGAAGCATCACAATATACCTGGTAATCCTTGTGTATGTCCGGCAAAATCAGCACTGGGGCTGTAACCAAACGTTTCTTCAATTCCTGGAAACTAGCTTCACAATCCTCGGTCCAAATGTACTTGGCGTCCTTCTTCAACAGCTCAGTCATGGGCTTTGCAATCTTCGAGAAGTTCTCAATAAACCTCCGATAATATCCTGCGAGTCCGAGAAAACTGCGGATCTCCTTGACTGAGGTGGGTGACTGCCAATCGGTGACTGATACAACCTTGGTGGGGTCGACTGCTATTCCTTCTCCTGAAATAACATGTCCGAGGAATCCGACTTCCTTCAGCCAAAATTCACATTTGCTGAACTTGTCATACAACTGATGTTCTCGGAGTTTCTCCAGAACTAGAAGCAAATGTTCCTTATGCTCTTCCTCGCTCTTGGAGAAAATCAGTATATCATCGATGAACACCACGACAAACTTGTCCAGATATTCCATAAATACCTTGTTCATCAAATTCATGAAGTATGCAGGGGCATTAGTCAATCCAAATGACATGACGGTATACTCATATAAACCATACCTGGTGGTGAAAGCTGTTTTGGGTATATCCTGTTCACGAATCTTCAACTGATGATACCCTGATCGAAGATCGATCTTGGAGAATACCTTAGCTCCAACTAGCTGATCAAATAAATCATTAATCATCGGCAGGGGGTACTTGTTCTTGATGGTCACGTCGTTCAATGAATGATAATCCACAACCATTCTCAGGGTTCCATCCTTCTTCTCTACCAAAAGAACTGGGGCTCCCCAAGGTGACGAGCTTGGCCGAATATATCCCTTCTCCAATAATTCCTTGATTTGCTTCTTGATCTCTTCCAAATCATTCGGGGGCATCCGATAAGGTCTCTTGGATATTGGGGCTGTGCCGGGCAATAACTCAATCAGAAATTCAATGTCTCTGTCCGGTGGCATTCCTGGTAATTCCTCAGGAAATACATCAGGAAAATCTTGCACTACGGGCACTTCCTCCTGAACAACTCCCGTGAGGGAATTCACCTGATGCTTCGTCGGGGTGCATCTGGATACATACTTGATCCTTTTCTGCTCCAGGGTGGTGAGCAAAATCGTCTTGCGGGCACAGTCGATGTTTCCTTCAAACTTGGTCAACCAATCCATGCCTAGGATTACATCCAAACTCTGGGATTCCAGTACTATGAGGTCTGCGGGAAAATCATGATTTCCGATGCTGAGGGTCGAATGACAGCATAAGCCTGTCGTCATCTCTCCTCCTGGGGAAGTGACCTGAAGCGGGGTTCTAAGGGTTCTAATGGGTAACCCGTACTTTTCCACAACTACCCTTGATATGAATGAATGCGTTGCACCGGAATCAAAGAGTACCAATACTGGACGTGAATTTAATAAAAACTTACCAACCACAGTTTCTGGCTGATCGTAGATGTCCTCCACATCAATGTGATTCACCTGAGCACGAGGAAAAGGATTGGGCTTCTTTGTTGAGCTTCCATTGCCGTTGCCGTTTCCATTCCTCTGCCTGGCCTCCGGGCAGTCGGTGGCATAGTGTCCTGTTTTCTGGCACTTGAAATAGGTGATATGACTCAGATCCTTCTGAGCCGGAGCGGGACGGTACTGGTTGCCATTGCCTCCATTGCCTGACTTGGAGTTGTTGTCGTGGTTGCGGTTGTTCCCATTTCCTCCATGGTTATGTCCTCCATGATTATGTCCTCCATGGGTGTGATGGGTATGTCCTCCCGAGTATGGGGCATAGCGGGGCTTCTGCTGAGCTCCGGAGTTGTACTTTCCCTGGCCATATTTCCGCTTGCGGCTATCAATCTGCTGCGGCTTGCCTTCAAGTATGGTGGCCTTGTCTACCAGCTCCTGGTAGTTGTTGAAGGTAGCCACCATTAGCTGCATTCCCAGCTCATCATTGAGTCCCTCGAGAAACTTCTCCTGCTTTGCGGCATCTGTGGCCACATCATCTGGGGCATAGCGGGCTAACTTGCTGAACTCATCCACGTACTGCCCCACAGTACGGTTCCCCTGGCGTAAGTTGCGGAACTCACGCTTCTTCAGACTCATGGCTCCAGCTGAGACATGAGTGGTGCGAAAAGCCTGCTGGAACTGATCCCACGTGATGGTGGCGATGGGATAAGTGGTGGTGTAGTTCTCCCACCAAGAGGCTGCAGGTCCATCAAGCTGATGTGCGGCAAAGCGCACCTTCTCTGCATCTGTGCATCCAGCAGTGGCTAACTCCCTTCCGACTTTGCGGAGCCAATCATCGGCCACAATCGGCTCAGTGCTGCTAGAGAACACTGGCGGATTCAGCCTTAGGAAGCGGGTCAAGTTGTCAACAGGGGGTGGTGGCGGTGGATTGTTGTTGTTGTTGTTGTGGTTCTGGATGAGTATCTGCATCAGGGCATTCTGCTGCTGGATCAGCTAGGTGAGCTTCGGCGGAAAGTTGGAACCGGGGTCACGTCTCGGAGGCATCTGGTGTTTTGGAGTGGATGAGAAATTAGAATAGAACAAGGGTCTAATGAGAAAATAGCACTACCCATATGAATGCACAATCATAATCACACAAATCATTTATTCATTCATCTCAAACAAGGTTCAATCTCGGATTACAAAATCTCACGACTAATCGAAAAAATAACGGCCTAACTGATCGACGAAAAATAAAATAAAATAACATGGCGGTCGACTAAATGTCTTCATCAATTATCCTTGCGTCCTCTGGCGCGGCATCCTCCGGTGCGGTGTTCTCTGGTGCGGCACCTCCTCTTGCGGCTTCCTTCGGTGGAGCTCTCTTCATAATCCTGATCATTGCTCACGAGGGGTCCATCATCTCCACTCGGAAAAAGGTCTTCTCCCAGGTCCATCTTCTCCTCTAATGCGGCAACATCAATCTTCAGCTGGTCGACTCTCTCCATGAAATCCTTGATTTCTTCTTCATGGTCAAGGAAGTCCGCGCGTGCTTTCTCCTCCAGTTCCAGTTCACGGAACAACAGCCTCCTGTGTACCTTCGAGTTTCGGCGAGTCTGGATTTCCCGGTTCCTGAGGAGACTCTCCAAGTCTTGGACGTATGAGAGAATGGAGTCGTTCTCCACAGTACGGATGATATCTCCATTCCTAGCTCTGCGAGAAATCATGGCGAAATCTGATGGGTCGAGCTCGGCCCTGTACTCTTCTCGGAGATGTCCAAGTGCACGATAAATCTCCATGTCTCTTCCGAGGATCCAAGTGAAATCGACAAACTCAAAGTCAATAGGCTCTGAATGTCCTCCGAAGGTCCTCCCTGGAATGTGCACCTTAATCCTGTAGCGGGTATCCGTCGGAAGTGCATTGGTAGGCTTCCCGGTGATTGAGAGCAGAGCAATCTTCAGCTTCTTCACGATCTGAACCAGCTTGTTGCCGAGAGGCATCGTCTCATCTGGCTGGTAAAACGCCGGTAGAAGAACTGGGGTGAACTCGGCGGCCATCTAGAATGTTGAAAATCGGAGAGAAGTCAGAAATGAACAGGGGAGATTTACTGAATGATAAGGACATAAAATAAAATAGTCTCTTCATATGGCTTTCCGATCCTAGGGGTTACGTCCTACGATCAGCGTGTGCTCTGAATACCATCTCTGTAGCGACCCGACCCGAAATCGGTCAAGTCTCTGTGTAGCTGTACCATCCCAAGATCATGCTGGCACACACAGTACATTGATGCAAAGATTCAAAGTTCAATCACACCTGAATTTATTACACGATTCTCATATCGAGTCTTTATTACATCATAATAAATTCGGCCGAAGGCCAACTCATGAGAAATAAACTAAATAAAGCTGCGGAAGCGTAGACGACTAGCGAGTCCATCCGACTCCATAGGGCAATCGCCAAGCATGGATCGTAGCCTCACTCCTGGTCGGAAAACTCCTCTGCAACATAAGACGTTGCAGCCGTGTAGGTCAGCATTTTGAATATGCTGGCAAGTCATGGAGAAAACAACAATAATAATGCTAACACTATATGCAATTTGGCTGTGGGGCTCTAAGTTTTATGTTTTTGCGAAAAAGCCAATTTTTCCGAAAAAGCCAATTTTTCCCTATGACAAAGGACTTTCTTGCAATTACTACAAAATGCTGGCTGTTATTGAGATGGTTCCGCCAACCAATGTCTCATACCCAATTATTAAATAACCCCTCAATTAATTTATTAAGTTCAGTGTTGAGATTTCCGAAATACTCCAATTTCCAGAGGCTCATTTGTCCGTAACCGGGGACACGGCTAATCGATTAGGTTGTTACTCTGCAGAGTCTTGTGCACTTTACCCGCAAGAATCGTTCCCTCCTTTATGTCCTCGCACTGCCTGGTGTTTGAAGACGGGACGAACGAAACAGGGTCTTCCGTAGAGTTTCTCTGGGCACTGCCGGTGCCCATCCATGTCCTACCGTTCTTCTACATCTGCTGGCACCGTCCGTCTAGAGTCACGCCTAGGGTCAACCCAGCCAGAGCCCATAATGGCTTGCGGCTGCACAGGTAAGCTTCCGGTCAGGGTGTATCCATCCGTCTCTTCGTGGCTGGGTGAAGCTTTCCGCAAGATGTCATGGCGCTTCTCCATGCATCCCGGCCATCCGCTGGTTTCTCCAGGGTGCCCGTCAACCGTCCTCCACCCAGTAGTGAATTTGAAGTCCATCTTGAGCTTGAAGTCATGGGGTTGTCATCATATTGACTCTCACATCTCCCTTATGAATCTCTCAACCAACCCCGTCTACGAGCATAACAAAATAAACTACATCGTCCCGGGCAATGGTAAGGGGAATTGGGTTCATCCTACCTCATGATACTACTCAAGAACATAACTTAAAATTCTCCTACTGCATGCATGGTGGGGAGGCATAATTCTAATGCAACAAAATCATAGGTATTGTAAAACATGATCAAATGACTTGCCTGGTTGACGGTCTTCGAAAGCTAGCGACTCGAGATAGCAAGCTTCGCACTCCGGAAATTCTATCGAAGCAAACAATAATCATATAAGCATACAAACATACAATCACTTAACATAACGGCATGCTAACATAAATCACACAAAACAATCAAACCAAAACCAAAGAAAAACTCAGAGAAAGCAAATCAAGGTTTTCATCATAACAAGCAACAACTAAGAAATAGTTTTACACAACTAAAACTTTTCTTAACAGAACCTAAGCATTGGTTTTGCTAACTAACAGAAGGGAAAACATCATACAAACTGCTAGCAGAAAGAATCACATCAAAAGCTATGATGGAACTCCTATTATGCCTAAAACAATCCTAGCAAAGAAAATAAAATAATTTTTTTTCTACCATAAATAAAAGTTCCTCCTCTGTAGCTACAGAAACTAATCTAAAATAAATTGTAATAGAGGTAAAATAAAATTTTAAAAATAACTAGGACAACAGAAACAGCAGCAAGCTAAATAAACTAGAAAAGCTTGTTTTCGCATAAAACTATTTTTAATAAAGACTATAAATACCCAAATAAATACCTACTGCTAGGCAAGGTCAAAACAGAGCAGTGACAAAAAGAATCACTAAAATAAAATAATCCTAACTCAATTTATAGTAGAAAAACCAATCTGACTAAGACTAACATAAAACAATTTTTAAAAACCTAAACATGGACGAATCTATTTTCTACAGAAACTATAGGAAATTTGCAAACTAGAGCAAAAAGAATCAACTAAAAATATTAAATAACCTAAAAGATACGGATTTTACAAAACTGAAACTATTCTGTTAAAAACAGAAACGAAAAATAAATAAACAAAACAAACTAACGCGCTAACGGGCCGAAACAGTGAGCGTTCGGAAACTAAACAGCGCGCATGCGTTGAATAGGCTAATACGCGTACGGGTTAATATTAAAACAACCGATCAGGACGGTCTACACTAAACCAAACTAAACCGGAAATAAACCGTAAACTAAACCGATCTATTGAAAATAACCTAACCCTTCGCGGATCTAATCTAAGCCGTACATGCGAGATCTAATGGTGGAGGGGGTCCGGTGGCTTACAGCGGTGACGATGGACGACGGCGGCTCGGGTGACGGTGGCGAGGGTGCTCCGGTGGTCCGGGGCGGCGGCGGAGTCGTCGGGCAGGTGCGGCAGCTCGAGGGGAGGTCGGGGATGGAGTCAGTGGAGCTCGGGGACGACGGAGGCGGTCGGGGCGATGACGATGAGGCTCATGCGCTCCGTGGCTCCGGCGAGGTGCGGCGAGCTCGGGGTGGTCGGCGTCGGGGTTCCTGGAAGGAAGAGGGGATGTCAAAGAGGTGCAGAACGAAGAGGGGGTTCGGTGAAGGTGCTTAGAGGTAAGGGGAATTCTCACCGGGGTCGGTAGCGGCGGCGAACCGAGGCGGCGGCGGCGAGATGCGTTCGGATAGTGGCGGGGCTGTGGTGGGTTTTCAAGTAGGGTTTTAGGGGGTTCGAGGGAGGAAGGGCATAGGTATTTATAGGACATCAACTTGGAGGAGGGGGCAGCTTCGGAGCGCGATCGCGGGAAGATCGGAAACATGGCGGTGCTCGGGCGTGCTCCGAAGCGGCATAGCGTGGGCGAGGGGAAAGAGAAGGGTGGGGCCGGCGCGTCGGTGAGAGAGGGAGAGAGGAGTGCGAGCGGGCGACCGAGGCGGAGTGGGATCGGGCGTGCGGCGCGCTGGGCTGCAGCCTTGGCGCGGGTGGGCTGCGGCCTCGACGCTGGGCTTGCTGGCCTGGCGCCTGGCGAGCGGTTGAGTGGCGCTCGGCGCTGGCTGGGCCGGTTGGCCTGGCGGGCGCCTGGGGCTTTTCCTCTTTCTTTTTTTTTGAATTAGATAGGAGAAGAAAAAAATATATAGAAACATATATATGTTATTTTTATATAGGACATATATATATCAATAAAATCAGAAAAATAAATGCTACAACGTGAACATTTTTCCAAAGGCAAAACAGAAAAAAAATAAAAACACTTTTTTGTAGATTCCAAATAAAAATCAATTTTGAATTCAAACCTTTTTTTTGGCAATATTTTCTTCTGACATTTTTTTCTTTGGAGTGTCATGTTTACTCCTCTCATACTTTTGCTCAAGTATTTATCAGGTATTTTTGAAGTAAATTCCAATTGCCAAAATCAAATTCAAATTCAAATAAAACTCAAATTCCTTTGAAATTTCCAAATGCCACTCAATTCAAACAAAATGCATAGATGCTTAGCTAATAATTGTAAAACATTCCGAATTGAAAATTTGGGATGTTACACTTCCCTAGCTTCTTGTATTATGTAGTCAAACTCATTCATAAGAACGAGAGTGGCCAACCTTTTAGCCCTAGGATTCTTTATTTTGGGAATCTCAAAAAACAATATTTCAAAGTAGGATGAGTACGAATAAATTTACTTTCAAGTTTCAGAACTAGTGCTGAAATAGCATCCGCATAAGATCTAGTAGTTTTAAGTGTAGGAGCATCATCAAGACTTAGATTTCCCACACAATTAAAAAATTCTTGGATAAGTTATTTTCCCATATTGTTTCCTTGCCACAAGATAAAAGTTTTAGCATCCAGATTGCCCGTACATCCTATCTTAGGAGTTAGGCCATCATCTGTTGGTGCCATACCAAAATCACTCATGATTGCAAGCAAAGAATAGATCTGACGAGAAAACGGCGAACGGAAAAAGAGGGGCGAATAAAACGGCAAATTTTTGTGAAGTGGGGGAGAGGAAAACGAGAGGTAAATGGAAAATAATGTAAATTGTAAGGAGATGAGATTTGTGATTAGGAACCTGGTATATGTTGAAGATCCTTCCCGGCAACGGCGCCATGAATTCCTTTTGATGTCGCTTGAAGCTACGTCGGTATCTCCCCAAAAAGGAAGGGATGATGCAGCACAGTGGCGGTAGGTATTTCCCTCAGATATGAAACCAAGGTTATCGAACCAGTAGGAGAACCAAGTAACACAATGTAAACATCCCCTGCACACAAACAACAACCACTCGCAACCCAACGTGTTAAAGGGGTTGTCAATCCCTTTCGGGTAACGGCGCCTCAAGATGGTGCGTGGACGGGAGAAAGTTGTAATAGATTGAATAAATAGATCACAAATAAAATAAAGTGCAGTAAAATATTTTTTGTATTTTTGGTTTAATAGATCTGAAAATAAAATGCAAAGAAAAAGTAGATCGTAAAGGAAAATATATGATAAATAGACCAGGGGGCCATAGGTTTCACTAGTGGCTTCTCTCGAGAAAAATAGCAAACGGTGAGTGAACAAATTACTGTTGGGCAATTGATAGAACTTCAAATAATCATGACGATATCCAGGCAATGATCATTATATAGCCATCACGTCCAAGATTAGTAGACCGACTCCTGCCTGCATCTACTACTATTACTCCACACATCGACCGTTATCCAGCATGCATCTAGTGTATTAAGTTCATGGACAAACGAAGTAATGCAATAAGAACGATGACATAATGTAGGCAAGATCTATCTATGTAGAAATAGACCCCATCGTTTTATCCTTAGTAGCAACGATACATATGTGTCGGTTCCCCTTCTGTCATTGCGATCAAGCACCGTAAGATCGAACCCACTACAAAGCACCTCTTCCCATTGCAAGATAAATAGATCAAGTTGGCCAAACAAAACCCAAATATCGGAGAAGAAATACGAGGCTATAAGCAATCATGCATATAAGAGATCAAAGAAACTCAAATAACTTTGATGGATATAAAAAGATATAACTAATCATAAACTCAAAGTTCATCAGATCCCTACAAACACACCGCAAAAAGAGTTACATCATATGGATCTGCAAGAGACCATTGTATTGAGAATTCAGCGAGAGAAAGGAAGTCATCTAGCTACTAACTATGGACCCGAAGGTCTACAAAGAACTACTCACGCATCATCGGAGAGGCACCAATGGAGGTGGTGAACCCCATCCGAGATGGTGTCTAGATTGGATCTGGTGGTTCTGGACTCTGCGGTGGTGGATCAATATTTCGTCGACTCCCCTAGGGTTTTGGGAATATTGGGGTATTTATAGAGTAAAGAGGCGGTCCGGCGGGCACCCGAGGTGGGCACAACCTACCAGGGCGCGCCTGGGCCTCCTGGCGTGCCCTTGTGGGTTGTGCTCTCCTCGAGGCACCCCCCAGGCGCAGCCAGGGCCCATTATGTTCCTTCTGGTCCATTAAAATTCTCCGTGAAGTTTCGTTGCATTTGGACTCCGTCTGATATTGATTTCCTGCAATGTAAAAAATATGCAGAAAACAACAACTGTCACTATGTCAATAGGTTAGTACCAAAAATGATATAAAATGGCTATAAAATGATTATTAAACATACAAGATTGATAACATAATAGCATGGAACAATCAAAAATTATAAATACGTTGGAGACGTATCACGCCTTCGTGCGCCTCAGATCGATCAGGGATGGTTTTGATACGAGGTTATGTACGCCTGGCTGGCAATAAGGAGATGGGGTTATCTGACGCGAGGACGAGCTCAAACCCTACCTTAGTGCATCTCCACTCGTTCGACCCCCAGCGCATCGTCATGCGCTATTTTGGCCCTTCGGCCGGCACTTTTTTGGTCCTGGGGGCGTTCTAGTTTCCAGCCACGCCCCCAGGTCTCGTCCCCAAAGACGTCATAAATTCAAACCTGGCATTCCCGCCACAAAAAAATGCCACAAGTCCGGCGATCAGTGTCACAAGTCCGGCGATCACCATGCCACAGTTCGGCAATCAATAACTCGAAGGTTTGGCGTTCAAAAGAAAGGACACATAGGCCATCAAATGGCGGCGTCGACCTCCGGCGTCAGGCTGGCGGGAGTCGGCGTGCGCGGGCTGGTCGGCGTCGGTGCGGCTTCTGTGCTTGGCGTCGTGGAGGCATCATCGCTCGGGCTTGGAGGCGGCGTTGGGGTCGGCGTGGGAGTTGGCGCGGCCGCCGACGGCATCTGGTTCAAGATGAGGCCACGCTCCGCCAAGTACCACGCCCTGACCTGCTCGTCCATCAGTGGTGACAGCCTCCCGGCGTTGAACCTCCGCCTTTCAGTCGGCGTTCGACATGCCCGGTGGTTTGGACGGTGAAGCCCTCGGCTTCCTCTGCTTCGGCTAGGTGGCATCGGCATCGGTAGCGGTGCGAGGGGCCGTGTACTTCTTCGGCGGCATGGTGGCCGGATGGAGGGGAGATGGAGGAGAACGGCAGGAGAAGAGGGTCGGAAGGGGGGAATGGAGGGAAACGGGGGAGGAGCGGGGGATCGGCAGGAAAAAGGGCCTTCTCTCGCTGACAGAGCGGGCCCACGCGCCTTTTCGCTTCGGCCGACGCCCCCAGGCGACCCCCGGGGGCTTGGGTTCGGCTCGGGTTCGTCGGCTGTTATTTCGGCCCAAACTGACGATAAACAAGGCCCTGAAGGCGCGACTAGGACGATTTTTTGGCGTCGGCGCTAAAGTTAGTGCCCAGGGGGCATGTTGGGGGTGCGAGTGGAGATGCCCTTAGGGTTTGAAAAAAGAAGAAGAAAATGGTGCTGATTCCTTTTTGGGCCAGGTCTGTGAACGAGGCCGTCAAGACTTTTCGGTAAGAGGAAAGTACAGTACCTTCCCGGGGAGCGCCGCTGTGCCGGTTTCCCTCCCCGCCCTCCTTGTACGCACAGTCTGCGCCACGTCACCATGCATGCATGTGGAAATCATTTTGAATTTTCAGTTTTTAAAATGTTTTTGTCTTAAATGAAAAATCCGATTGAAGATCTGCTTTCACCATTAAATCCCTCGCGGCGAGATTTTCGAAACTAGATCTCATATCAATATATTTCGATGAATTTTTTTGGAGGTTAAAAGTTGTCATGTCTATTGCACATGAATTGCCATGGTGTTTACACTGAAGTTGTCATGATATGTTTCAGCTACTTTCATCTACATTTAAAAGTAAATTTTGACATATTATAAACGGAAAATTAAGAAACTAGACTTGCCATGAACCATAAACTAAAATTGCCATGACACACGCATTTAAAATTGCCATGGTTCATATGAAAAATAATTTTCATGATCAAAGTACTGGAATTGCCATCATTAAAAAACTAAAATTGTCATGCTCTACAAACTAAAATTGCCACATGGCAACTTTAGTTTATGCACTATGGCAACTACAGTGTAAACATCATGGCAACTTTTGGGCACAAAATAATTCGTCGAAACATGTCAACATGGGGTCTAGTTTTGAAGATCTCGTCGAGATGGATTTAATGGTGAAAATGGATTTTTAATTCGCTTTTCTAATTAGGAGATAAAACATTTTTAAGCCGAAAACCAAAAAGATTCCTACTAATGTCATCTTTTCATACGTGGCAAAATGTGTAATGATGGAGGCGTGTGGGCAGTGTGCAAGATGCCACACGTGTGGACGTTAGTTTTTTCACAGAGTAATAAGCATCCGACCTTCAGACCACTCACGTCACGCCCCATTCTTCTGAATTCTCTATGGCCCAAATGGCAATTTTCCCTTTCAGATGTTCAGATTCTTGTCACGTAGGATAAATATGGAACCAATACTACTATTGTTGCTCCGTGCAAGAATGTGCGTGCGCGCCTAGCATGTGCTCAAACATCTGCGGAAGACGACAAGGGGCGATCGATTCGAGTTTAATTCTTTGGTTTAATTTGCATCTATCTTTTTTTAATTTGTTTGGATTGCTTATCACATATGTTACGTGGTGGTTTAATTAGCATTCTTTGTTGTATTTTATTTCTCCTGCAAAGTTATGACGTGATCTGAAAGTCAAACTCTAAAATTGGATCAAGTCGGCCACTCCTCACGGGCACCTGTACTGATGGGGGCACACCGAGTCCGGGCTAACTGGCCAGATGGTGGTGTTCAACATGGTGGCCGAGGCGATCCGACGGATGCCTCCTCCAGTCGTCAGCTGCAAGGAGCACTTGCACTTGCTCGTCATGTACGGGTCGCTCATGGCGTTCGAGCTGGGCCGCCTGTGCATGGACCTTTGGGTTCTCGTGGACTACGGTGACGGTGCAACTGTTAAGTCCTCGATGGGTGGGGGGTAATTTGGTTTTAGAGTTTAGGAGGATATTGACCCGTTAGCAAGGATTTCAGGGGGAACTATACTTTACTCTTTCGGCAAACAACTCCACCAACTCCTGAACCGCCAAATCTTATTAGCGCCAAATAGAGACTTTTTTTTATATTACCTTCGTCCCGAAAAATGACAAATCTAAGACGCACTTTTTTGGGATGGAGGAAGTAGTAAATAGAGGCTTGTTGGTACAAGGTGCACACCCCGGCACGCGCTAACAGCCAATTGGGTCGGTGGCCCATATTACCTCTCCAACCTATTCCCTTTATTTTTTTTATGGGTTTTAGGTTTTCATTGGGTTTTTCGGGTTTGTTGGTTTTTACTTTTTGCTTTTATCCTTTTTAAAAATAAAAAATTCATTTTTAATTTTATTTACCATTATATGTTTTCCCATTTTATTTTCTTTTTTGTGAACCTTTTCAGATTTCCATACTTTAAAAAATCTTGAAATTTTCAAATCCATGAAGCTTACCGCAAATTTGTGAACTTTTCCTATTTTGAGCACTTTTCCAAAAAAAAACGTGAACTTGTTTTCTTTAATACATGGAATTGTTTACATCTCAATGTTTTTCCTCATATTTGTTAAAAAAATCAATCTGTGGAACCCATGATTTTTTTTGAAAAATGTTAAATGTTTTCGAAATACATGATCTTTTCTTAATTCATGATTTTTTAATATGCGATTTTGTGAAATATTTTTGAAAATGGCAACGGCCAATGAACGAGTCAACAGTGAACGGATAAAGCCAACAATCAATATGCCTATACTCCAATGAAAATGGCAACGGCCACTGCTATCATCAACCTATCAAGTTCGGATTGCAAAGCTGCGATGGAGGCAATTGGAAAGGGTACCTCATCTGAGCATGGAGCAGTAGTGCTGGAGATCAAACAGTTGGCTAGAGATTTTAATTCTTGTATTTTCTCTCATGAGTTTAGAACCTCGAATGTTGAGGCCTACAAGATTGCAAAGCATGCCTTAACTCTAGGGATCGGTCGCCATGTTTGGTTAGGCCATCCTGAAGAGCTAAGTTTCGTCCCTGTAAACGTTGTGACAGGTTAATAAAAAGCTTTGCAAGTTTGCCTAAAAAAACCTATCAAGTTCGGAGAACAACCAGTTTTTTAGGAACTTCAACCGATAAGGAGGGGGGCGACCTTTTTTTTAGGCGAAGGAGGGGGACGACCTGAGCGAGCACCAGTGGCCAATGCTTGCGTTGGTGGGCTTGCCCACATGCAGCGTGTGAGCCTAGTTGGTGCGCCTTGCAAGAACTGCTGATACATTAAAAAATGTTCGTGCAACTTGTAAGAACTGTTTTTTTTTAAAAAGCTTTCAATCTATTCATCTTCAATTATGGCAATACAACGAAGATTAGAAATAAAAATTACATCCAGATCCGTAGATCACCTAGAGACGACTACAAGCACTGAAGCGAGCCGAAGGCGGGCCGCCGTCATCACCCCTCCATTGCCGGAGTCGGGCACAACTTGTTGTAGTAGACAGTCGGGAAGTCGTTGTGCTAAGACCCCATAGGACCAGCACACCAGAACAGCAACCGCCGCGATGAAGAATAACGTAGGTTGGAAGGATTCAACCTGAAGACACACGAACATAGACGAACAACAACGAGATCCGAGCAAATCCACCAAAGATAGATCCCCGGAGACACACCTCCACACGCCCACCAACGATGCTAGATGCACCGCCAGAAAGAGGGCCAGGCAGGGAGACCTTTATTCCATCTTCAGAGAGCCGCCGCCATCTCGCCTTCCTAAGCAGGACACAAACCCTAACAAGAAAGGAAAAAAAGACTGAAAACGGAGCCCTCCCGCCGGCCCTTGGCAGGACCACCGCGCCCCCATGGCCCTAGGGCCATCGGAGACGAGGCGGACCTGCGGCGGCGCCGGCGAGAGGCAGTAACCCTAGCTTTTATTCTTGGAAGAGGAGGAGCGGCTTGGCGGCTGTGGGTCGTTACTTGTAAGAACTGTTGATAGCATTAAAAAAATGTTTATGCACTGTGACATAAAAAAATCATGCAAAATGCTAAACGTGTATAAAATATGTTCTTCAAGTATATGAAAAATGTAAAACATGTATTGAAAAAATGCTGACGTTGAGACATATATTAGGAAAAAATATTAACCATGTATTCAAAAATTGTTAAACGTGTATGGACCCCCCCCCCCCCCGCGTGCAAAAAAACATGTATTACATGTGAACTTTTTGAAATGTGTTAACTTTTTATTCAAATTCGTGACTTTTTCAAATCCATGAAGTTTTCCCCAAATTTTTGAAGCTTTTCCTATTTTGTACACTTTTCCAAAAAAAGTCGTGAAATTTTTTCCTCAAATAAGTAATTTTTTTAAATATGGTAAATTAGAATTTCCGATTTTTTTTCTCCTCAAATATGTGGAACCATTGACTTTTTCCCAAAATTATTTACTTTTTCTGACATACATGATCTTCTTTTAATTCATGAACTTTTTTTTGAAATATGTGATTTTTTAACTTTTTTGAAAATGGCAACGGTCAGCGATCGAGTAAACACAGAACGGACAAAGTCAACATGCCTAGTCATTCGTCAACCTATCAAGTAAGGAGAACAAACCATTTTCTCGGAACTTAAACCAATCTTTTTTTTCTTTTATAAACTTCAACCGATCAAGGAGGGGGACGATCCGAGTGGGCACCAGTGGCCGATGTTTGTGTTGGTGGCCAGCCCAAGTAATGCAGCGTGTGAGCCTAGTGGGGGATAGCTGACGCCAGAAGCGCTGAATAGGCACTCTCTCCCGAACCAACAAAGAGAGCTCAAGAGCTCCTATATCGATGCGTCTATAGATCCCTTACTGTCGCGCTGGTCTCTCTAGCATGCGTTTTTTCTGTACTTTTTCATTTGTTTTATTGCTTTTACTTACATCTCAAAAATGGATAATCATTTTTCTTATATTTTTAAAGATCTCGCGTTAAAAAATTTATTTATGAGGTGTTACAAAAATGTCGGTACAACTTGTAGAAACTGTTGGTAGCATTCAAAAATGTTTATGCAGCATGACATAATAAGAAAATGATGATCATGCAAAATGTTCAGCGTGTATAAAAATGTTCTTCAAGTATATAAAAAATGCACAACATGTATTCAACAAAATAAGACATTGAAACATATATCATAAAAAATATTAATTATGTATTTGAAAACTCTAAAATGTGTATAGAACCCCCACAAAAAAATTGCGTATTTTGTGCGAACTTTTTATTCCAATTCGTTACTTTTTCAAATCCGTGGAGCTTTCCCAAATTTACGAACCTTTTTCTATTTTGTGCACTTTTTCCAAAATTTTGTGAACTTTTTTCCTCAAATATGTGAAAATTTTAACATCTTGATTTTTTTTCTTCAAAATTTTGAGTTTTTCCCTCAATTTTGTTTACTTTTTTCAAATATGTGGAACCCATGAATAGTTTTTAAAAATTGTTAACTTTTCCCGTAATAGTTAATCTTTTTTTAATTGATGAACTTTTTTGAAATATGCAGATTTTTTTTGAAACTTTTTTGAAAATAGCAACGATCAACAATCGAGTCAACATTGAATGGATAAAGCCAGCGGTCAATATGCCTAGTCATTCGTCAACCTATCGAGTTAGGAGAACAAACCATTTTTTAGGAACTTCATCCGATCAAGTTTCTTTGTGTGAGGTGAACTAGGGATTTTATTCAAGATTCAAAGATTCAGGAATACAAATAATGTCACGCGCTATCCCTAGCCACAGATGGCATCCAATTACAATGGAGGACGCAACTTTTGCTAATATATGAGCTTCATAATTAGCTTCCCGATGCTCAAAATGGAAGCACACTTCATCAAAATCCTCGTACGATGCTTTATTTCATCCAGGACTGGAGCATAAGTTGGTAACGCAGCCCTGTTGATACTAGTAATCACTTCCAGGCAATCAGACGCCACAACCACATTCCTCAAATTGAGGTCTTGGGCAAGCGCCACTTCCTCGTTGCATGCGTGAGACTCTAGGCAGGCTGCTTCAATCAAGCCTTCAAGAACGATAGCTAAGGGACCAAGGTAACGGCCATCTTTATCTCTGCAAATCACTGTCGCTGCTCCCCTATTACCATGACGTGAGACACCTCCATCTGCATTGATCTTTGCCCCAAGACCACCCGGAGAGATCCATTTACGAATCCTTTGGCATGGACCAGATAGTACAGATGGTACAGAGCTATTAGGATGTCGTGACCCTGCAATATCAAGATCTTGGAGATATGTCGTGATGAAGCTCATCGTTGTTAGAGGGCTCTGGAATCATCATCATGGATCGCTCGCCTTCTTTCCCACCAGATCCTCCATAGTGTGACGAGAACACGCGCCAAATCTTGTTGATTCATGTAGTCAAAAGGTGAGAACAACCAGAGACGAGCATCATCTGATCTGTTTGATATCACATGCTCCAGAAGATCTTCATCGCCCAGCGCCCACAAACATCTAGCCATATGGCATTCGATCAGTTCGTATTGACATGTGTCTTCCACAGCTTTGCAGATTGAACAGACCGGAGTAGTGGTCATGTTCCTGTCATACCTACACATGCCCGTTGGTAATGATGTATGAGCTAACCTCCAAACAAAAACTCTTACTTTGGATGGCACCTTCACTTTCCACACTGGTGTCCACTCCTTCTCTCCTACCTGGTTTAAGTGACTCGTACGATTATCTAGCCAATCCTTTGTCTGTAATTTAATTCTACTAATCATACGTATGCTAATCGGACTAAAAAGACGCCTCTTTTATCATAATGCCATGCCCGAAAATCATCCTGCAATCTTGAGCTAATCGGAATATTCAGTATGACATCAATATCTAGTGTTATAAAATGGTCAGCAAGAACCTGCTGGTTCCAAGTTTTGGTCGCTCCATCTATGAGTTCAAAAACAAACGTTGGCGGGTTCTGTGATATAGCACAAATTGGCCTTAACTTATAGTCCATCGAGAGCCAATTGTTATGCAAAATCTTCATATCAATTCATGTTCCTATCCGTTTGATCAATCCAAGCGAGAGAACCTCACACCCTTCTCTGATGGGTCGCCATACCTACGATGGGTTCTAGCCCAAAGGCGCATCAAGTAACTCACACTCCAGATAATATCATGCTTTTAAGACCCGAGCACTTAGCGAGTTTGGATCTTCCATAAGTCCCCATGCTTGATGCGGGAGTAAAGCTAGATTGAATAATTCAATGTCTCCAAATCCCATGCCTCCCATGAACTTTGGTTTGGACATTGTCTTCCATGAGGCCCACACTATCTTTCTTTCTCCTCTTCTACTACCCCACCAAAACTTCTGAAGCAAGCCATTTATGTGTTGACAAAGACCACAGGGAAGTTTGAAACAAGACATGGAATATGTCAGCATTGCTTGCGCAACAGACTTGATTAGCACTTCCTTCCCACCTAAAGATAAAACACTTTTCCATCCAACCTTGATCATGTTTCCAAATTCTGTTCTCGAGGTATCTGAAATAACCCTCCTTTGATTTACCAACATCTTTGGGGAGGCCCAAGTATTTTTCTAAAAGTGACTCATTCTAGACCTCAAGGATATCTTTTACATCAACTCTCAAGCTCTGAGGCACACCCTTGTTGAAATAAATTGAAGATTTGTTAATGTTGATTCTTTGTCGAGAAGCTTCACAATATCTCCTTAACAGGTCCTTGATCCGAATTGAACTATCATTAGATGCTTAAAAAAAATAGACTATCATCGGCGAATAGTAGATGATTTACTTCTAGTGCAGTACGAGCCACATTAATGCTAGGAAGGCGACCCGAACGAGCGCCAGTGGCCAACGTTTGCGTTGGTGGGCCGGCGCAGGTAATGCAACGTGTGAGTCTAGTGGGGGATAGCTAGTGCTAAAGACGCTGAATAGGTACTCTCTCCCGAACCAACCAAGAGAGCTCGAGAGCTCCTATATCAGTGTGTCTATAGATCGATTACTGCAGCTCTGGTCTCTCTAGCACGTATTTTTTTATTACTTTTACTTACATTTGAAAAATGGATCATCATTGTACTTATATTTTAAAAGAGTTCGTCACGCGTTAAAAAAATGTTTATGCGGTGTTACAAAAATGTTCGTTCAACTTCTTAGAACTATTGATAGTATTCAAAATGTTTATGCAGTGTGACATCATGTGAAAATGATAATCATGCAAAATATTAAACATGTATAAAAAATGTTCTTCAATTGTATGAAAAACGTACAACATATATTGTAAAAAAACCCCGACATTTAAACATATGAGAAAAATATTAATCATGTATTTAAAAAGTTTTAAACGTGTATAGAACCCCGGCAATGGCAATAAATGTGTATTATGTGTGAAATATTTATTCAAATTCGTGACTTTTTCAAATCCATGAAGTTTTCCCCAAATTTTGTGAACTTTTTCTATTTTGTGCACTTTTTCCAAAATTTCGTGAACCTTTTTCCTCAAAAACTTGAAATTTTAAATATCTTGACTTTTTTCAAAATTTTGAGTTTTTGCGTCAAATTTGTTAAAAAATCAAAGCTGTGGAAACCAAAAAATGTTTTTAAGAATTTTGAATTTTTTCCATAATACATGATCTTTTTTTAATTCATGAAGTTTTTCAAATATGCATTTTTTTAAATAATTTTGAAAATATAAAAGGTCAATGATCGAGTCAACAGCGAACAAATAAAGTCAAGGTCAACATTCCTAGTCTTTTCTCAACTTAACAAGTTAGGAGAACAAACCATTTTTTTAGGAACTTCGACCGATCAAGGAGGCGGTTGACCGGAGCGGGCGCCAGCGGACAATGTTTGCGTTGGTGGGCCAACCCACGTTATGCAGCATATGAGCCTAGTGGGGGATAGCTGACGCCAGAGCTCCTATATCGGTGCGTCTATAGATCTCTTACTCCAGCGTCTATAGATCTCTTACTGCAGCGCTGGTCTCTCTAGCGTGTGTTTTTTCTTTTCGTTTTTATTTCTTTTATTACTTTTACATACATTTCAAAAATTGATAACCATTTTACTTATATTTTAAAAATTGATAAACAAATATTATGTAGTGTTACAAAAATATTCATGCACCCTGTAAGAAGTGTTGATAGCATTCAAAAATGTTTATGTAGTGTGACATAATAAGAAAATGATAATCAAGAAAAATGTTAAACGTTTATAAAAAATGTTCTTCAAGTATACGAAAAATGTACAACATGTATCGAAAAAGCATACATCGAAACATATATTCAAAATATATTAATCTTGTATTTAAAAACTTTAAACGTGTATAGAGGCCCCGCTAAAAAACCTGTATAAAAAAATTTCAGGTGTATATGAAAAATGGAAAAATGTGTATGAAAAAAGTAGGCATCAAACATATGTTTATATATTGTTAATCATGTATTTTAAAAATGTTAAACATATATAAAAAATGTTTTATATGTATATGAAACATGCACAATATGTATGAAAACTAGACATCAAAACATATATTTGAAAAAAAATACTCTTCATGTATTTGAAAAATGTTAAACATGTATAAAAATGATTCTGGTATATACAAAAATGAACAGTATGTATGAAAAAAATGAAGACATGTATTAAAAAGGTGGATATCATAACATATATTCAGAAAATATTAATCATTGAAAAATATTGAAAACATATAATGTGTACGATAAAATATAGAAATGTGTTGAAGAAAAAATAAAAATGAAAAAAAAACTGGTGAAAGCTAAAAAAGAAACAAAATAAAACCAAAGAAACAAAGAAAGATGAAAAACCCGAAGAAAACCGCGAAAAACATACAAGAAAACGAAGAAACCCATTTTTTGGGAAGAAAAAACGATGAAGAAACAAAGAAAAACAGAAAAAGAAAACCCCCAAAGAAGGCAAAGCAGTGGAAAAGGACAAGAAATGTGCAACAGTACCGCGTCGACCCATGACTCGGGACGCTAGAGGCGAGATCTTACTATATCTCGCAATAGGAGAGATATAGCACTGGTGCTCCTTATGGCGCCTTCAACGTTAATTCGTGAGTTGCCTATGGTGTGCTCGGATGATGCATCGCCGTCCACTACAAGGGCGATTGGGCATAATTTTGTGCTCGGTACTAAACCTAAAGGTAATAGAGAGAAGCAGACAACATACCTTCACGCCGTTGGCGAGGCTAAGGAACACCTCCATTATGCCAGCGTCGGCGGACAAAAACTGGCCAAGGTTGGCATCTAGTGCGGCACGATAGTCGGGGAGAAGAAAGGATCTTGATAGATCAATCTAAGCCGCTTGGCGGCGCTCCGCCAGCTCAACCTCGGAAATACCCGGGGCCTGCACTGGAGACCCCAGCACCTTGTTGTTGGCTGCAGGAGGCGGGACGATCGCCGGATGTTCACGTAGGTCTGAAACCACATGAGTTGAGGATGTTGGGACGACATCCAACCTTTCTTCATGAACTGGGGGATTTCTCCTCCCCGGTTCGTACCTTGGTCCTCTACCGCTGAAGTATCAACTCGGTCGTGGAAGGGTTGATCCCACCCTCAACATCAGACGTTGGGTGGGGGATGGAACGCGCCCTCTGGTACCTCGGCTTGAGCGAGGGAAGGGTCGGCCTCCACCTCTAAAGTGGCCGAAGTGGCTCCCACACTAGGGTGCTGCTCCCTAGAGGAAAAGACGCGGGAAAATAAGACAAAATCCTGCCAATAAAACCTCTCCACCCTCCCTTGCTAGATCAAGAAGGTGGAGACGTCACCAAGCCGTACATGTGCACATCTCAGAGGTGGCGTCCGTTCGGCGCTGGATTGCATTGGATCGCGAAGGGAGTATGATTATGCCAACCACGATCTCGATTGTTAACGCTTTCGGTCTATAAGGGTATGTAGACACCTCCCCTTCTCGTTGCTAACTTCTCCATAGAATAGATCTTGGGTGTTTCGTAGGAAATTTTTTGTTTTCCATGCAATGTTCCCCATCAATCTCTGTCTCTCCATTGCAAGCTTGAATTATCTAAGGACAATCTAAATCGATAATAACTTTTGAGTAGCCTAATCTTTCCACCAAGAGCTAAGCCATTTTCATTGCCGTCAACTCTGTAGAGGGAACGTCTACAACATGTTCCAGTAGTGAGCTTGTGTCAGCCAATGCCTTCCTATAACTATTGCAGAGTACCACCAATGTCATCGGACCCATCTTCAGAGAAGCAGGCATCATCATTCAAATTATAAGTGTTCTGTGAAGGCCTCGAGCACTTTTCGTTGCGAATCTCAAACTGCGCCTATTGCACTCGAAGCATTTTATGTTATCACATGTATCGTTGGTGCGTTCTATAATACTCTCTTGGAATCCCAAACGTTCAATGTTGGGGATTGCTTCCTTGTCTCTCTCATAAGATCTTCTAGAACAATGTTGCATGAGCTATCAACTAGCAAAGCATGATCAAGAGTTTCCTTTGGCCCCAACGCCCCTCATATTTCGTCGGAAATCGTATCTGGTGACCTTTCCCTGGGAGGCCAGCCCCAGCAAATTCCCCCATCACCGTCGCAAGAACCTTGACGCGCGTCTGATGCCACGTAGGCCAACTCAAGCAAGTCGCTGCTTTAGATTTCTTGGCGAATGTTTGTCTTTTTGTCTCAAAAACATGGGAGAAGTAGGGGGGCTCGAACCAGAGACCTCACGCACCTGGCGCGCACCCCCTAACACTTGGACCATAGCAAGTTTTGTGTATATTTGTAGTTAAACCTGTTTTTTTATATCTTATGAAACTAATTTTATTTTAAATTTAATAATTCATTTGAAAATAATCCAAAAAATCATGAGTTTTTTTTCATTATTGGTAGAACAAAAATCCTTTTTAGAGGTGTTTTTTTCTTCTAAACTTGCCATGTGCATTTTTATTATATGTAGCTTGGCATTTCGTCTATGTCCTTTTTAGAGGTGTTTTTTTCTTCTAAACTTGCCATGGCATTTTTAGTAATTAATAAGATGACATTTTTCTAGGTCATTTTAATAACCCAGATGGCCTTTTTTTTAGTAAAGAGCATGTCATTTTAATAATTAATACCATGGTATTTTCTATTATTAGGAGGACGACAGTTTTATTATCAGTCACATGACATTTTCATCTTTTAGTTACATGGCATTTTTATTTATTAAGAGGGATAGCAATTTATGATAAATAATATGACATTCTTTTAGTAAAGCGTGTAGAAATTTAATAATTAAGAACATGACATTTTCTATTATTATGAGGATGGCAGTTTTATTATTAGTAACATGGCATTTTTATTTTCTAGTTACATGGCATTTTTATTTATCAAGAGGGAATGCCAGTTTGTGAAAAATACCATGGCATTTATTAATAACATGACATTTTTATTATTATTAAGAGGATGTCAGTTTTATAATTAGGAGGGTGACAATTTTATTATTGAGAGCATGGCATTTATACTACAGTTTCCATGGAACTTTTTATTAGGAAGAGGATGGCAATTTTTTTGCCATGGAAAAATTTCACTGAAATGGATTTTTTTTCATGAATTGTGCACAGTGGAAAAAACAAAGCAAAAAAATTACATCATAGTCTCAATTAGACAAGAAAATTAATGGCATGGATGGATTTTTCATGAATTTTGCAGATCATTTTTTAAAGTTTTTTTTGAAGAACTTGACAGTGGGAGAGAACTCCCACTGTATATTTTCATATATCTATATAAATGGGGTGTTTACATAGACATACCACTCACATACCTCCAGCTCCACTCCTGGTGTTGCCACCAGGGGGTGGGGCAACTACAGCATGATCACAACTATACACTTGTCTCTATGTAAGTTAAAAGGGCAAAAGAAAGCAAAGTAGGACTCATCTAAGTGTGTCACAGTATGAAAGCAGGGCAGCTCTACGTGCAACCTTAACTCTATGTTGCAAAAGTCCCAAGTCCTCTTTGAATCGATGGAAGCAAGATGCAATGGTTGGGGCTACACCTCTGAAGTGCTTATTGTTTCTTTCCTTCCACAAACTCCAGGCCGCAGTGAAGAATGTTTCGATGAAGAAAGGGTTGGGCCAACTGGGATTTGCGTTTTGCAACGCAGCAAACCTATTTTGAAAATCAGGCCAGTCCACACCTATCTTGGCCCAACACCTTTCGCTGAACTAACAAGTGAAGATCATATGCTCGAGAGTCTCATCAGTATTTTGCCCACAAAGGAGACATGTGAAATCACTCCCAATGTCATAGTGTCTTCTCCTCAGCATGTCTCGTGTGTTCAACCTGTCATGCAGCAGCAACCATCCAAACACTTTGATTTTCATCGTACAGTTTGATTTCCAAAGGAGCCGAAAAATGGGATGAGTTGTTGCGTCACGGAAGAAGTTGTTATAGTAGTCTTTTGGTCTGTACTCAGCAGTACCCCAAGTGTAGTGCCAAACATCAGATATTGTTGTGGATGGGTGTATGCGGGATGCTGCATGTTGGACATCTTGCACCTCATTGAGCGCCCGAGCAGACAGCGGCAGGTGAAAGGTTTCATGCAGCTCGGTGTTGGCCCAGAAGTCAGCGACCGTCATGTCTTCATGCAGAGCAAAAGAAAAGGAATGCGGGCGAAAAGTGCTTATTTTTTAAAGTAGCCTGGCCTTTTTATAAATTAATGGCATTTTTCATAAAGTAGCATGGCATTTTTCATTTTTTATATTCATAGCAATTATAAAATGTTTATTCTCTGTGTGTTACAAAAATAATATGTATTTTTTTATTCATGGCATTTTGAGAAGAGAAAAACTGTAAACTGGGCCTCTGGGCTTCCCCGGCAAAATATCGAGGGAGGGTTGATTCGTTCACTAGGAGCAGCTCGCCCCAACGACAAAATCGTTCGATCGACCACCACGCACGCGCCCCGTCTCTCCTGCAGTGGCAGTAGGTATGCGTGCGTGAAAACTTTCCCCACCCTCCCGAGCCGCTCGCGCGGGCGGCTCCGGAGGCATCAACCCTAGCCTCGCGTGCGCCCCCGTCCTCGAGCTTCCCTGGCCGTCACCTGCAGCGGTGGCGGCGCCCGGCCGTCAAAGGCGGTGGGCGAAGTTTGTCGTGCCCCGACGGGCCTCCCACGCGCGGGGGAGTGGCGTCAAGCGGGCGGCGCAGTGGTCGCTCCGGCGAGAAGGCGGGTGGCGTGGTAGGCGGCGAGGTGCGCATGGGAAGGCGGAGCACGGCCGCGGGCTTGTGGAGGAGGTGTTGGTGCGTGGCGGCCCTCCCGGTCATGGAGGCAGAGGATCTCGGAGGGGACGGCACGCCGGTCATGGAGGCACCAGTTATCGGCCAGGTGGGCTGCGCTAGCGGCGGTCGGGAGCTGCTGCGGTGGACGGGGTGCGTTGTGCCTCCTGGTGAAGCAGATGTGGGGTCTGCTGCTAGCGAGTGGAAGGAGGAGGAGATGGAGCGGTGCTGGATCTAAGATTGAGCTCGGAGCAAGGGCTCTCGGTAGGGAGCTCCATCCTTTGTTCGTGGGTTCCAGGCGTCGAGGGTTGCTCTCTGTGTGTGGCTGTCCGGCAGGAGTGGTGCATTCAGCCATTGCTTAAGGCGCCGGCGGCCCCTGGCCGTGTTGGTTTTGGGTCGGGAAGGTGGTCTAGAGTCGGCCCCTAAAAATGAATGTCTTCAACTGAAGACTTTGGTTTTCTGAAAACTTTGAAAGCGAAGAAATTGGTGTGACCGTGAATACTCTACATTCATGTGCGGAATATGAAGCGTGAAGACTTTTGTTTTTGTAGTTTCGTTTTTCTCTTTATTGAGTCATAGGAAACACCGTACTGTTTAAGGGGGTCGAGAAAAAACTAAGGAAAAGTTTCCAAGTGATGCTCATCTCAAAATCCTACACCTACCAATCCTCTCGAGTGAAGCCATTGGAAATCTCATACAGTTCAGTCAATTTCTTCAGTGACAGAGACGAAGATCTTCTGGTCTCTGAGGAATTTGTTCTGACCGAGGAGTTAGGAATTTGCCAGTGGGATTTCCTACAAGTGAGGAACATGATAGCCCTGAGGAATTTGATAGTGAAATTTCTGACCGTTGCTGTGCTATGCGCCAGCTATCCTAAAATATCTTATCCACCTAACGGTCATATCATTGAAGGGCATTTATGTCTTATCATGTCGGGCTGTTCCCTAGGCTATAAATAGCCGCCCCCTACTACCACTAGCTGGTTGGCTGCTCGGAGAGAAACTGACACTTGTCATTGAGATCATCCCATCCTCCGAAGACTTTGAGCGAAAATCATCAAGTGAGGAAAACCCAAACCCAAACACCTACAAACCCAAAGTGATTGAGCATCACTGAAGAGATTGTTTCTGTGTGGATCTGACGCTTGTTACCTTTGAAGACTGTGCATCTTCCTGATGGTTAGGCGTCATGGTCTAGAGCATCCAAGAGGAAATTGTGGATCACCGAGTGACCGAGTTTGTGAAGGTTTGAAAGTCACCTGAAGACTTACCACGAGTGATTGGGCGAAGTCTGTGTGACCTTAGCTCAAGGAGAATATGTGAGGATTGTGTGTCCTCAGGTTTAAATACCTAGCCGCTCCAACCACACGTACGACTGTCACAACAGTTGGAACTGGTCTACCAAATCACTGTCTTCACCAAGCTACTGATTCTATTTCGTCAACCCTTCCATTTTCTCATTAATGTGTTCTGTACTTGATCGTTACTGTTTGAAGACTTTGATTGAAGACTTTCTCAATTTCCTCAGTTCAATTTCTTCAGTCAGTTTGTCTTCAACCTGCTTATCATATGTTTACGCTTTCTGTACTCTGTGCTTGTTTTCATTTCATCATGATGACTATGCTTCTGTTCTGTTTTGCTTGCGTCTGAGTACTTATTCTGCTGCTAGTTGTTCGTGACTTAGGAATTTCCTCACCCTGAAATTCCTCATTGACAAATTTGTAAAAATCGCCTATTTACCCCCTCTAGTCGATATAACGCACTTTCACACTTACTGATTGGTGGGGTCCGCGTGGTCAAACTATTCTTTTGTTCTTGGTCTTTGCCACATCAGGCCGACAGGTGGGCCAAACTTGTCAGTTTCACTGTTTGTGCGAGCTTATCCGAGAATCAGTGCGATATGTCAGTCGTTAGGCGTAATTTTGATGATTTTTTGTGTCCTAGCACAAATATGGTACCAAGTTGGTAGAGCATCTACACTCGGGTGCCCTAAACCAGCCTCAAACTCCCGGTCGGCCCGTCTGGTCACTGACCGGTCACAAAAATCTGACCCAGACGGGTATCTTGAAAGGGCCTCAAACGCCTGGGCTAATCAGCATCCCTCATATCCAGCCTAAATATGAAGCGGATATGGGGTGGCCCGGGCACGCCCGGGCGCGTCCTCCTGACAAGCCCGGCCCACCACCAACCCCACGACCGTCCCATAAAAAAACCATCCGGCTCATCCTCTGAAACCCTAACTCACACTCCCCTCTCTCGCTCCGTCCATTCCTCTCCTGCACCGATTTTGATGAATCCGGTGCAATGTCAAGCTTCGGCAGCCACTCCAACTCCAAGCTGGATCCAGACTTTGAGCTTGCCCTCCGCATCACATTGGAGCGGTCCAAGGTGGAGACCGGGGGAAACTCCGGATCCGCAGCGTTGCCGCAGATGCAGCTTCCTCGCCAGCGCAGCTTGGACGCCGACGCTGGCCCTTCCCGGCCTGTGCGTAGTTCCGACAGGCGACGTGCATATTTCGCGCCTCCCTTATGCCGTCTCCTGGCCCCGTCGGCAGCTGCTCCCCCACATGGGCAGCGCTGGGTGCTTGTGCCCGCCCCACCAGCCCAGACGCGCACACCGGAATCAGAGGCGCGCGCCACCCGCCGCGAGAGGCAGCGAGAAAGGGGGAGGAAGGAGGCGGAGCAGTCCGTGCGCCGCCGCCACGGGATGCAGGCGGAGCCCAACGAGGACGTGCGTCTCCTCGAATGGGTCTACCGCCGGTCGCTTACGACCGCGGAGACGGACGCACGGCGGCTACGCTGGAAGAACGCCAAGACGCTCCGGATTACCATTGAGCAGTCTGAGCGCGAGGCGGCGGAGGCTCGCGAAGCTCAAGCGGCAGCAGGACAGGGAGGTCTAGCGGTTGAAAGGGCTCAACATCCTCTCTGACACCTCCGCCGCCGACGACGACCACGGCTCCTCGTCCGATGACCCGGACGAACCGCCACCAGCCGCCGACGCCTACAGTTGCGCCGGTGACCGGAAGGGCAAAGGGCCGGAGAGGAAATGGTGAAGCTCTGCCGTCCCCGTCTTCAATTTCAAGTTTTTAATAATCTAGTTTGAACTTGTCTGTCATTTATGTGAACTTTGGCGATCTTTTGGTCATTCGTTGGTGATCTTCTGGTGATCGGAATGTGCATATGTCTGATTCTATGTCTATGTGATGATCTACGTTGTTTTTTCTATGTTGCATGCTTCGTATGAATATGATATACCGGACATGAGATACACGGATGTGGATGACAGGCTTTGATGTAACGCCCCGAGACCGATGTGCCAGTTGTCCTCCAGTTATTCGTTGTGGTTGCTTTGTCATTTGTTTGCGTGTCGCATCTTGCCATGTCATCATCCGCATTGCATCATCATGTTTTCAAAAACTTGTATCTGTCCCGGTCTCTTTGTTCTCTCCGTTGTCCGTTCTGAGCCCACACACACTTGCACGCGCCCGCGGCATGTCTGAAATATTATTTTATAAGTGGCCGGAAAATGTTCTCAGAATGGGATGAAAGTTGGCGTGCGGTGTTGTTTTGGTGTCAGTAGACCGCCTGCCAAGTTTCATCGCATTCGGAGTTCGTTTGACGCCCCAACGGATAAATATAGCGGCAGTATAGCCGGTCTAACGTCGGACGTTTTCGGTCTCCGGAAACCGTGCCGGGCTGCATCTCTCCCCTCTTCTCTCAGACCAACCCGCTCTTCACAATCCGCTAGGCCCAACCTAACCCCTCTCGTCAGCCCACGGCCCTCCTCGCGCGCGTTCGAAAGTTGTCCCGGACCTGACCCGGACAGTCGTTACCGCTGTGTCCGGATCATCCCCTAACGTCTACAAAACATCTCCGTTTTGTTAATTGGGCTCCCTAGCCTATTTTTCCTGACCGTTCGATTACGATCGGAGGGACGAGATAGCCCCTAAGCCTAGTCCGCTACTATATAAACCGACCTAACCCTAAAATCTGGGGACCTTGTCCCATCAGTCCCATCTATCCCGCCGCCGCCACTTTCATCCTCGGATTCCTCAGCAAACCAATCCCGCGGCCTCTCTTCGATCCCCACCGAATTCCATCAATCCATCCATCCAGCCGCAGCTCGCGGGTGCTCTTCCTCCACTGCCTCCTGGATGTCCGGCGACCGCAGCCGTCTTCATCCACGCGACCTCAGGAGTAGAAGCTCCCGAAACCGCCTTCATCCGCTCGCGCAGCTGCGGACGCCCCGTGGAGCCGCTCGGCTCTGTCCATTCCCTCGGTCGCCACCCGAGGTCTTCCTCCTCGTCGCCGCTGCTCCGGCGAGCACCACCAGGTTGTGGCGCCCTGCCCTCCATCTCTCCCTTCTGCTCTCTTCTCTCCCGCTCACGTTTCTCTCTCTCCTTCTCTGTGTTCAGCGCCGGTTATGGAGCCCCGATGCCCAGGAGCTTCGTCCTTGCCTCCACCACCAGATCCGGCCGGCCTCCGCCGCCCTTGCCTGTTCCCGGCCGGATCCCGCTGGCAAGGCCCCGTCCCTGCCTCCGGCGCCCAAGTTCCAGGCCGCTGCTGCTCTGCTTCTTCTCGAACAGAGGAACGCGCCCGCTATCCTCTGTCTTATCCGCTCGTTCCAGCTGCGTTGACCGCATCGTTCCACGACACCTGAACACCGCGGGTCGGCCTCCTCCGCGCCAAGGCCCAGCGCGCCCAGCCGGCCTGCCCCGCCTCCTGCTCCACCGACCGGGCCAAGGCCCAATGTGAGTAGCCCAGTCCCAGCAGATCTGGCCCGTGTCATGTTTTTTTTCCGGCTGCGAATTTGTCCATTTATCCAGTGATTTATAGTTTACAGAAAAACCCCTGTTCTTCATGCATTTAATAACTAAATAACCGTAGCTCGGATTTAAATAAATTATATATGTAAATGGGGTAGAAAAATGCATAGATTAACTTGGTGTACTTTGTTATACTGCTTAACAACAATAAAATATGCTTTAGGTCAGAACAGTACCAAACCTAATATATGCATATGAGGAGTTTCCGGACTTGTTGTTTTGTTGTTCCGGCCTCATTTAAACTTTCCTAGATAGGTAGTTTTCATATGCTTCTCCCCTTGCCATGTTTAATAACATTTAATATTGTTGGGTAGCCTAAACAAGAGTGAACTAAATAAATGTTGTGAAGTTTCGTCAATATGCAACTCGTTGCATATTGAACTCCACTTGTAGTATTGTTTGTTGCATTTTGCCATGCCATGCATATTTAAACCGGACATGCATCATACTTGTTTGTGCATCATGCCATGTGTATGTGGTGGTTGTTTACTATGTTGTTTGTTTGTTTCCGGGTTGCTTCTCTCATTAGCTTCGGTTTCGTTCCGGAGTTGTGAGGATTCGTTTGACTACGTCCGTTTGTCTTCTTCATGGACTCGTTCTTCTTCCTTGCGGGATCTCAGGCAAGATGATCATACCCTCGAAATCACTTCTATCTTTGCTTGCTAGTTGCTCGCTCTTTTGCTATGCCTATGCTGCGATACCTACCACTTGCTTATCATGCCTCCCATATTGTTAAACCAAGCCTCTAACCCACCTTGTCCTAGCAAACCGTTGTTTGGCTATGTTACCGCTTTGGTCAGCCCCTCTTATAGCGTTGTTAGTTGCAGGTGAAGATGAAGTTTGTTCCTTGTTGGAACATGGAGATGTTGTTCCTTGATTGGAACATGTTTACTTGTTGGGATATCACAATATATCTTATTTAATTAATGCATCTATATACTTGGTAAAGGGTGGAAGGCTCGGCCTTATGCCCGGTGTTTTGTTCCACTCTTGCCGCCCTAGTTTCTGTCATATCGGTATTATGTTCCCGGATTTTGCGTCCCTAACGCGGTCGGGTGATTTATGGGACCCCCTTGACAGTTCGCTTTGAATAAAGCTCTTCCAGCAAGGCCCAACCTTGGTTTTACCATTTGCCTCACCTAGCCCTTTTTCCCTTGGGAGTCGCGCTCTCAAGGGTCATCTTTATTTTACCCCCCGGGCCAGTGCTCGTCGTGAGTGCTGGTCCAAACCGTCAGCCGCCGGTGGCCACCAGGGGCAACTCTGGGTTTCGCCTACCGGAAGTTTGGACAATCCGGTGTGCCCTGAGACCGAGATATGTGCAGCTCCTATCAGGATTTGTCGGCACATCCGGGCGGCTTTGCTGGACTTGTTTTATTACTGTCGAAATGTCTTGTAGCCGGGATTCCGAGACTGATCGGGTCTTCCCGGGGAGAAGGAATATCCTTTGTTGATCGCGAGAGCTTATAATGGGCTAAGTTGGGACACCCCTGCAGGGTTTGAACTTTCGAAAGCCGTGCCCGCGGTTATGTGGCAGATGTGAATTTGTTAATGTCCGGTTGTAGAAAACCTGAAGTTGACCTTAATTAAAATACATCAACGCGTGTGTAACCGTGATGGTCTCTTCTCGGTGGAGTCCGGGAAGTGAACACGGTTGTTGGAGTTATGCTTGACGTAAGTAGTTTCAGGATCACTTCTTGATCATAGTTGTTCGACCGTGCTTTTGCCCTCTCTTCTCGCTCTCATTTGCGTATGTTAGACACCATATATGCTAGTCGCTTGTTGCAGCTCCACCTCATACCTTTACCCTACCTATAAGCTTAAATAGTCTTGATCTCGCGGGTGTGAGATTGCTGAGTCCCCGTGACTCACAGATACTTCCAAAACCAGTTTGCAGGTGCCGATGAAACCGTGCCGGTGACGCACCCGAGCTCAAGGAGGAGCTCGATGAAGATCTTGTTCATTGTGTTGTTTCGTTTCAGTTGATTAGTAGTGGAGCCCAGTCGGGACTTATCGGGGATCTGTGTAGCATTTGGGGTAGTCTTCTTTTATTTTGGTTCCATAGTCGGACCTTGATTGTATCTGTATGATGTAATGCTCTACTCATGTATTGTGTGAAGTGGCGATTGTAAGCCAACTATGTATCTCTTTCCCTTATGTATTACATGGGTTGTGTGAAGATTACCTCACTTGCGACATTGCTTTCAATGCGGTTATGCCTCTAAGTCGTGCTTCGACACGTGGGAGATATAGCCTCATCGAGGGCGTTACAAGTTGGTATCAGAGCCTTCCCCGACCTTAGGAGCCCCCACTGATTGATCGTTTTTAGCGGCCGAGTTGTGTCTAGAAAAATGTTTTGAGTCATTTAGGAATTATGTATCGGAGAGTTTAGGAATTCTTTTTACTTCCCAGTCTCCTCATCGCTCTGGTAAGGCATCCTGACGTAGAGTTTTGACTCTTCTCTTCTCAAATTTCACTAATTTTTTTTAGGATCACGCGGGTATCTTAGAATCGTTCTGATGGTTTTGTGATGATAACATTGTCTTGGTTGCCTCCCGTCAGCAGGGGTTTACTGGAGGTGTCCCGGGGAGTTGAGCTCCGAGGTGTTGTCGTCATAATTTTATCGTTGCAGTTCTGGAATACCTGAGTTTAGTACGCCGACATCGAAAATCTCTTTTGTACAGTTGTTGGTGAGATAACCCTGATAGCCCAGTACTGAGGCGAGTGCGGGAGTATTGCCATAACTCGTATAACGGATGCTTTTCGAAGGTTGAGGTAGACAATTTCCGAAGGTTTCGTGGTTATGTGTTGAAGGATGGATACAGCTGGATCTAGGTATTGTTAGTTTGGGTGATATATTTTGTGTCCCCTGTATCCCCAACACCAGATTGCATAACCAGAAAGTTTCGGGAGTTTATAGGTGGGAATTCAAGTAGCTCCTAGAATATCTTTCCGACAGATGCATGATATGGGATTGGGTAAGTCTCTATCATATGTATTTGTTTCGGCTTATTCTGCAAGCCAATCCTTTGTTTTGTTTTGGTTTTGTGGTATTCGAGTTGCTTCAATGCCAAGTGTTGATTCCATACCTTTCCTAAACGGTGTTCTCATATTGCTATGTGAATACTAATCCTTCTTGATCATCGAGGTTGTCATGTTAATTCTTTTTCAACCGGTGTGTCCCTCTTCAAGTGGATCCGATCACTTCAACATTCGCAAGATCAATTATCAGTTCTTATTAACGGTGTTTGCTTCATCCGTTCCAAGTTGTCTTTGTTTTTCCCGCCCTCCCACCCTTATTTCTCCAAGGACGCAGATTTTCTTAATCAAGTATCCATTTTATTCTTGTGAAGTCTCTATTTTTTCCGTCAATGTTCTTATCCGGTGATTTCCATGAAGATACTAACGGAGCTTCAAGTTCATCATTCGTCATTCTTTTGTTCTCCGGTGGTTTCAATTCAAGCTTTGTCGATCATATCTTTCCTCGTTTCAAATGTTTTTTTCTCGTACCAGTGCACCTCTTAATCATCCACTTCTCGCTATTCAATTGTTCCGGAGTGATGAAGATATCTTAGAAGATTCAAGTTTCCATTCTCAATTCACTCAAGTTCTTTTGAGGATGTTATCTCATTCAAGCCATTTAAATCAACCAGTGTGTTCTCCCTTCAAGTAATCGTTCAACGGTGTTTCTTTTGAGTGGGCCCTAACCCACAGGTCTTTTCCCAGGATCTTACCTGACTCTTCTAATTTTTTCGGAGTTATTCCCGAATTCATTTCAAAGTTTGACGTAAGAATGAGTTATCATCAGTCAAATGTTTTCTCCAAGTTTGCTTTCATATTCTTTTCATCGTTGGTTCAACTTTTCCAATTTTCATTCCGGAGTGCCTCAACAATTCATGGTGGTGTTTCTCATCATCATTCTCGGATTTTGAAGACCGAAGAAGAGTTTCTCTTAAATCTTGTCCATTCTCTTGAAGATGCGTGGTTCTAGATTGATGGCATTCTCTCATAATTGTTTCGATTGTGAGAATTCTTTTCATACCCATCCGGAGCATCTCATGAGTTGTTTCCATTTCTTTTCCCCGAAGGCCATCATTTCATAATTCCTCATTCTCAGCTTTCAGCTCTTGTTTTCCAAATCATACCGGTGCATCATTCAAGTATTATCTAATCAGCTCGTGATCAATTCGTTCATTTGTATCTAAATTCTAGCAAGCATCTTCGTTCATTTGCTAATTCTTCCCGGTGTTTCTTTATCTTTTATTCGTCCATTTTAAATTCTTACGGTGGTTCGTTCAAGATCCTTCTTCCTTTGTTATCATATAGATTCATTCTTTCTTCCCAATTCTATGGGTGGTTCGTTGAAGACCTTCCCAAGTTAAGCAATATCTCTCTTCAATCCTTTCTACGAGAATTAGTAGTATGCCAAATCCATTGCTTTTCATCAATTTAATTGATGAAGGATGAGCATAATGTAATTCTTATTCTTGTTTCATCGAGTAAACTCAATTCCTTATTCCGGAGGTCAATCAAAATTCTTGTTTTCGTTGTTCATCTTTTCTTTCCGGAGTTCCAAGTTTTCTCGTTTATATCATTTCAAAGCTCCATCTAAATCATTGCAAGGCTTCACCTTGTGTTGTCAACTTCTCTTTCTTTATATCATCCTTTTGTTTACCGGAGTTTTTCATGGAGGCTCTACATGGTGGTTCGTCAAGGATTCCTTTCATTCTTCAATTGTTCTTCAAGATTTCTCTCGGAGTTAAGATCCGCCAAGCTATACTCCTAAATAAACATGGTGTTCAACACATGTTTTGTTTTGTGGAGTCCAAGCATTCTTCATCTTGCATTCTGAAGTGCAATTCTTTCTATCTTATCTTTTGAGGTGGTGTTATGTCATTCTTGATAATTTGAGTTCATGTTTCATGACTCACTTGTTGGCAAGAATGAGATATTTTAATCCATCGATCTCTTCATTGGAGTTACCTTGGGTTATATTTCACCTAAAGCTTTCCCTAAGGATTGTTTTTTTTTATGGTGCTTATAAATGACCCAAATTCTTCTTTTATCCTCCCGGTGAAATAGTTTCTAGTCTCCTCGTTTTTATCTATCCAATCTCTTTCGTTGGTGGCAGAAGCTCACCTCAAAAATTTGAGATGTTTCCATAAGTCCACTATAAGCTTATCCTTTCGTTGATTGTTTTTCCAACAACTCCGTTGTAACCTTCTTGGAAGGGTACTTTCCAAGCTCATTTGTGGCATAAGTTGGCTTTTTCTTCCCCGTTCTTTTATTCCAATGATCTATCTTCTATTCTTTCTTCCGGAGGCATGGTGATGTTGCTCTCTTCACTCATCATCTTGAATTGTGAGGATCGTGTTCTTTTCATGCTTATCCATTTAACCGGAGTGTTGTGCCCTCTGCTCAAGTTCTTTTCATCTTATCAAGTTTCGTATCACTTTTCAACCGGAGTGCCGTCTGAAATATTTCTTAACCCTTGTGCCATTCTTTCTTTAGTTCCGGAGGCTGTGTGTTGCTAATCTCATCGAGTATCCTCTCATCTTGTCAAGTTCATGTTGTTTACTTTCCATTTACAGTCGGAGTGTTGCCCAAATTATATCATTCTTATTCCTTCTCTACCTTGTTTAACCGGACTGTTGGCCTATCATTCTTCTTCTAACTGGAGTCTCATCAAAGTGCTTTCATTTTGCCAAGTTCATGATTCTAATTCCTTCCATTTCCAACCAGAGTGTGGTGTTCTCTTTTCAAGTTATTTCCATCTTATCAAGTTTTCCTCCTCTTTTCTACCGGAGTGCTGTCCAAATTCTGTCATTCTTGTTCCTTGACTATCTCATTATACCAAGGTGGTCATATTCTTTTCGCTCGTGAAGCTCTTATTTCCATGCCTTTCAACCTACAAGGTTCTTGTGATGTTCCTTGTTCCTCTTTTCTAACGGAGCGCTATCAACTTCGTTCATCTCCGTTGTAGTATTTCTTGCAAGATTCTTCAACATCTCAAGGTTCATGGTTTCACTCTTTTGTCAAGAAGCAACTTAGTTTACCTCTTCCTCTTCCGCTTCTCTCTGGTGCCATCCCAGATCTCGGGACGAGATCCTCTCGTAGTGGTGGAGTGTTGTAACGCCCCGAGACCGATGTGCCAGTTGTCCTCCAGTTATTCGTTGTGGTTGCTTTGTCATTTGTTTGCGTGTCGCATCTTGCCATGTCATCATCCGCATTGCATCATCATGTTTTCAAAAACTTGTATCCGTCCCGGTCTCTTTGTTCTCTCCGTTGTCCGTTCTGAGCCCACACACACTTGCACGCGCCCGCAGCATGTCCGAAATATTATTTTATAAGTGGCCGAAAAATGTTCTCGGAATGGGATGAAAGTTGGCGTGCGGTGTTGTTTTGGTGTCCGTAGACCGCCTGCCAAGTTTCATCGCATTCGGAGTTCGTTTGACGCCCCAACGGATAAATATAGCGGCAGTATAGCCGGTCTAACGTCGGACGTTTTTGGTCTCCGGAAACCGTGACGGGGTGCATCTCTCCCCTCTTCTCTAAGACCAACCCGCTCTTCACAATCCGCCAGGCCCAACCTAACCCCTCTCGTCAGCCCGCGGCCCTCCTCGCGCGCGTTCGAAAGTTGTCCCGGACCTGACCCGGACAGTCATTACCGCTGTGTCCGGATCATCCCCTAACGTCTAAAAAACATCTCCGTTTTGTTAATTGGGCTCCCTAGCCTATTTTTCCCGACCGTTCGATTACGATCGGAGGGACGAGATAGCCCCTAAGCCTAGTCCGCTACTATATAAACCGACCTAACCATAAAATCTAGGGACCTTGTCCCATCAGTCCCATCTATCCCGCCGCCGCCACTTTCATCCTCGGATTCCTCAGCAAACCAATCCCGCGGCCTCTCTTTGATCCCCACCGAATTCCATCGATCCATCCATCCAGCCGCAGCTCGCGGGTGCTCTTCCTCCACTGCCTCCTGGATGTCCGGCGACCGCAACCGTCTTCATCCACGCGACCTCAGGAGTAGAAGCTCCCGCAACCGCCTTCATCCGCTTGCGCAGCTGCGGACGCCCCGTGGAGCCGCTCGGCTCTGTCCATTCCCTCGGTCGCCACCTGAGGTCTTCCTCCTCGTCGTCGCTGCTCCGGCGAGCACCACCAGGTTGTGGCGCCCCTGCCCTCCATCTCTCCCTTCCGCTCTCTTCTCTCCCGCTCACGTTTCTCTCTCTCCCTCTCTGTGTTCAGCGCCGGTTATGGAGCCCCGATGCCCAGGAACTTCGTCCTCGCCTCCACCACCAGATCCGGCCGGCCTCCGCCGCCCTTGCGTGTTCCCGGCCGGATCCCGCTGGCAAGGCCCCGTCCCTGCCTCCGGCGCCCAAGTTCCAGGCCGCTGCTGCTCTGCTTCTTCTCGAACAGAGGAACGCGCCCGCTATCCTCTGTCTCGCCCGCTCGTCCCAGCCGCGTTGACCGCATCGTTCCACGACACCTGAACACCGCGGGTCGGCCTCCTCCGCGCCAAGGCCTAGCGCGCCCAGCCGGCCTACCCCGCCTCCTGCTCCACCGACCGGGCCAAGGCCCAATGTGAGCAGCCCAGTCCCAGCAGATCTGGCCCGTGTGATGTTTTTTTTCCTGCTGCGAATTTGTCCATTTATCCAGTGATTTACAGTTTACAGAAAAACCCCTGTTCTTCATGCATTTAATAACTAAATAACCGTAGCTCAGATTTAAATAAATTATATATGTAAATGGGGTAGAAAAATGCATAGATTAACTTGGTGTACTTTGTTATACTGCTTAACAACAATAAAATATGCTTTAGGTCAGAACAGTACCAAACCTAATATATGCATATGAGGAGTTTCCGGACTTGTTGTTTTGTTGTTCCGGCCTCATTTAAACTTGCCTAGATAGGTAGTTTTCATATGCTTCTCCCCTTGCCATGTTTAATAACATTTAATATTGTTGGGTAGCCTAAACAAGAGTGAACTAAATAAATGTTGTGAAGTTTCGTCAATATGCAACTCGTTGCATATTGAGCTCCACTTAACTTGTAGTATTGTTTGTTGCATTTTGCCATGCCATGCATATTTAAACCGGACATGCATCATACTTGTTTGTGCATCATGCCATGTGTATGCGGTGGTTGTTTACTATGTTGTTTGTTTGTTTCCGGGTTGCTTCTCTCGTTAGCTTCGGTTTCGTTCCGGAGTTGTGAGGATTCGTTCGACTACGTCCGTTTGTCTTCTTCATGGACTCGTTCTTCTTCCTTGCGGGATCTCAGGCAAGATGATCATACCCTCGAAATCACTTCTATCTTTGCTTGCTAGTTGCTCGCTCTTTTGCTATGCCTATGCTGCGATACCTACCACTTGCTTATCATGCCTCCCATATTGTTAAACCAAGCCTCTAACCCACCTTGTCCTAGCAAACCGTTGTTTGGCTATGTTACCGCTTTGCTCAGCCTCTCTTATAGCGTTGTTAGTTGCAGGTGAAGATGAAGTTTGTTCCTTGTTGGAACATGGAGATGTTGTTCCTTGATTGGAACATGTTTACTTGTTGGGATATCACAATATATCTTATTTAATTAATGCATCTATATACTTGGTAAAGGGTGGAAGGCTCGGCCTTATGCCCGGTGTTTTGTTCCACTCTTGCCGCCCTAGTTTCCGTCATATCGGTATTATATTCCCGGATTTTGCGTCCCTAACGCGGTCGGGTGATTTATGGGACCCCCTTGACAGTTCGCTTTGAATAAAGCTCTTCCAGCAAGGCCCAACCTTGGTTTTACCATTTGCCTCACCTAGCCCTTTTCCCTTGGGAGTCGCGCTCTTAAGGGTCATCTTTATTTTACCCCCCCGGACCAGTGCTCGTCGTGAGTGCTGGTCCAAACCGTCAGCCGCCGGTGGCCACCAGGGGCAACTCTGGGTTTCGCCTACCGGAAGTTTGGACAATCCGGTGTGCCCTGAGATCGAGATATGTGCAGCTCCTATCAGGATTTGTCGGCACATCCGGGCGGCTTTGCTGGACTTGTTTTATTACTGTCGAAATGTCTTGTAGCCGGGATTCCGAGACTGATCGGGTCTTCCCGGGGAGAAGGAATATCCTTCGTTGATCGTGAGAGCTTATAATGGGCTAAGTTGGGACACCCCTGCAGGGTTTGAACTTTCGAAAGCCGTGCCCGCGGTTATGTGGCAGATGGGAATTTGTTAATGTCCGGTTGTAGAAAACCTGAAGTTGACCTTAATTAAAATACATCAACCGCGTGTGTAACCGTGATGGTCTCTTCTCGGCGGAGTCCGGGAAGTGAACACGGTTGTTGGAGTTATGCTTGACGTAAGTAGTTTCAGGATCACTTCTTGATCATAGTTGTTCGACCGTGCTTTTGCCCTCTCTTCTTGCTCTCATTTGCGTATGTTAGACACCATATATGCTAGTCGCTTGCTGCAGCTCCACCTCATACCTTTACCCTACCTATAAGCTTAAATAGTCTTGATCTCGCGGGTGTGAGATTGCTGAGTCCCCATGACTCACAGATACTTCCAAAACCAGTTTGCAGGTGCCGATGAAACCGTGCAGGTGCGCACCCGAGCTCAAGGAGGAGCTCGATGAAGAACTTGTTCATTGTGTTGTTTCGTTTCAGTTGATCAGTAGTGGAGCCCAGTCGGGACGATCGGGGATCTGTGTAGCATTTGGGGTAGTCTTCTTTTATTTTGGTTCCATAGTCGGACCTTGATTGTATCTGTATGATGTAATGCTCTACTCATGTATTGTGTGAAGTGGCGATTGTAAGCCAACTATGTATCTCTTTCCCTTATGTATTACATGGGTTGTGTGAAGATTACCTCACTTGCGACATTGCTTTCAATGCGGTTATGCCTCTAACTCGTGCTTTGACACGTGGGAGATATAGCCGCATCGAGGGCGTTACATTTAAAGAGTGCCCTATCAGTGCCCCGTCTGCGCCCAGCGGACACACCTGGATTCGTCCGCAGGCCTTTGAGGACGCAGATTTGTAGGTTGCGGCTGTAGTTGCTTTTAGCCTAACCCCAAATGTGATGGTTTTGCATAAATAACTCCTAGAAGGATGAAGTGCCTATGGGCGTGTTTGGTTGCCGTAGTCTAGAGTAGTTGCATTGCATAGTCTTCTCAACTCAGCCTGGCTATGCAAATGTAGCCTCAAATGCACCATCTGCAAGTTGTCTGGTTGCCTGCATGCCCTCTTGCCTGCATGGGCTGAACAACACTGCCTGGTGTTTGGTTGCCTGCATGTTAGTGGACAAACCCAAGGCATGGTGTTTGGTTGTATGCAATGCCTGGTGCGTGGTAACCTCTTTGGCTAGTTGGAGAGGTTACCAGCACACTTCGACAAAACCATGTAGCACACATCATAAGCAGAGCAGAGTATAAACAGATGATCAACTACTTAACATCATCGTTCAGATAAGCAGTACCACACTTCATAACAGTTCAACGCATAAACCATAAACATAAACAGTTCAAAGCAGACTCGATAGTACTTAGGAAGGAGGTGCCCCGGCCCTAGTCCTTGGCGGCAAAGACTTGTGCTTCCCGCACTTGTTGACGACCTCAATGCCTTCATCGTCGAAGATGATGACCTTGAGGGTGTCGGGAGTGAGGAGCTTGAACGTCACCATGTAGCAGATCTTGATCTGATGAATGGCTGCGTAGGTGGCCCAACCCTGATCCAGGGTCACCCTGCCGTTCATCAGCTTCACCGTCACCTTCCAGGAGCAGACGATGTTGTTCCTGAGCTTGAACTCCGTCGGCACCACGACGAAGTGCTTGGTGAAGTCCAGGGGCATGGGGATGGACTCAAGCTTCGGTGCAAGGATGACCTTGCAGAAGTGAGTTGGGCCATCCTCCTCATGGTAGTGGTCGTAGTTGCGGCGCTTGTTGCTGGGGGGCTCCTCCATGCGCTTGTCGTCGCCAGCCTCCGGCGCCTTCGGTTCTTCCTCGGCGGTAGGCGGCAGCACAACCTCCCCGGGCATTGGATGAAGGGGTTGCTTCCCTTGTTTTCAACGGCCTGGAACACATCCGTGCCCATCTCATTGCTCTCCTCGATCTGCACACAATTCATGGAGTCAGGCACATCACAGAGTTCATGGCTTATTGAAGAGCATGTAGTTAAAACGGCATGACTGTCACTCTTCTCCTCCTCTCCATCGCCCCTATATTTACTCACCCTGCCCACCACTACTTATCCACCCCCTCTCTTCTCTCACTTTCAACCTTCCTCCTCTCCATCCCATGAGCTCTAGCTCCAGCTCCAACGCCAACCCCTTCCCTTGGGGTATTGACTGGAGGGCCTTCTTCCTCGGGTGGTCGGCTGGTGACTGCACCAAGTTCGAGAACACCATGGAGGTGTGCTCGAACTTCGGCTCCATGCCTGAGATGCAGAAGGAATCTGATGCAGTGCTCAAGAGGGCCATTGCACAAGAGCTGAAGACGTTGATTCCTGACCCAGCAAAGGGCGCGATGGCAGTCGACATCATTCGCTGGGCCATAAATCAAGCCGTCTCCGACGATGCTAAACAGAGGAAGAAGTCGTGCAAGTACAAGAACTACTGGGCTCCTAATGACTGTCGTGCCGCAGTGTACTTGGAGACGACAATCGCGCCGCCGGCAGTCATTGGTGGGGAGCCTAAGGAGGAGGAAGAACCGGTGCAAATGCCAGCGAGGGCGCCGGAGCCAGGCCGTCGTACCTGGCAGATCGACCTCGACTCCGCCGAGGACGACGACGACGACGACGACCCGCCGCCCCGCACGGCGATGAACAAGAAGATGAAGGCTAGCGGCTCGACCCGCCGCTCCGCACGCCCGTGACGGCCGCCGCGGTGAGCCGGTGTCTGTTGTGTACCCCCAATCCCCCTTCTTCATCCGCATCTACCTCTATTCTGATCTTGCATGAACTAGTTTGAAGTACTATGAACGCGTATGAACTCGTAGTATGAACTAGTATGAACTATCTCTACATGCTTATCTACCTCTATTCCCCATTCCCCTCCGCCGTGGATCAAATCTATCGCCGGATCGAACGGGAAAAAGTACTGCATGACAAACAGAGAGAAGTGTTTACCGCCATTGCCGCGGGCCAAGTGATGATCCGCTCGCCGGTGATGGAGTCTGGTGGTCTTCTTGCTCTACTCCGATCCGCCGCCGCCGGTGAGAGTTCGGAGAGTGGGGGAGAGTGGAGAGAGGGAGCGGTGAGGGGCGGTGAGGCTAATAACTGCCGGCGCTTCGGGAAGCAACGCGGCTTCTCGAACGTGGCCGCACGCGTGCAGCCGTCGCCGCCCACGTGCACCGCTCGGGCCTAGCCCTGAAGAAACTGCCGATTCGAGCGTTCCCAGGGAGTCAGGCCCAGAAATGCTTTAAGGTTCGTGCCATGTGAGCTGACCAGTAAAAGCAGGCAACTAATTGATCCGTTTTTATCCCGTGCGAGCCAGGCCAGGCCTCATGCAAGCAACCAAACATGCTCTATCTGTAGACCGTGTAGCACCAAAATTTTGGAACCTCTGGCACACTGTAACCTGGAATGTATTTCATTATGTGTTAGAACGCGGGAAAGATGGGCTTGAACACATGACCCGGAAAGAATAGCAGGACAGCAGAGATCACCAAGACTGATCGAGCAAGACGTGGAAAGATACCAAGAATCACAAAGACTTGTATTAAAATAGAGTGGTGGCTGGCCACCTAATCCTAGTGCCATCCGTACTTCTTGCCATTCTTTCGGCCGTACCTGCCGTCCCTTCCACCAAGAGAAAACATGGTGTTGTATTCTACAAAAAAAATTACCTATGGAATAATTAATTTCTTTCCGATCGTACACCCTTCCGGCCACCTGTCATCAGCGTCGCCGCCAACTCACGACTTCGATGATTTCCACGCGTTCTCAGCCAGTGTAGGATAGGGTAGAAACGAGTTTCTTGTCATATTGTTTGCGCAGATCCTCCGTTATGATCCTTGTGAGATGTTGAAAGGTCTCTTTGTTGTTGTTGGCTAGAAATTTACATGGATCAGATCTGTTTTAGGCATTTGGAATATTTTCCATAAACCAAAGATGCTTTATAAGTGATGAATTCTCGGAAATTGCTTTTGGGGGTTGAGCTCCATGAAGGCCTCCAAATGTAAAATTCAAAATTCATGAAAATTCATATGTTTACATGAAGGCATACTGCACAAGTTTGTAAATTTTCAGGATGAAATATGTTGAAATGAGGGTTGTGCAACATTTTTTTTACTAATATAGGTTTTTTAACACATGATACTATTCATTTTTCCTGACCATGAATTTGTTCTTTTTGGACAGGTTGCATTTCAATATATTTCATCCTGAAATTTTACACACATACACTTCACATCCTTGTTTACATGTACAATTATTTTTCAGATTTTTCTTAAACAAAATTTTTCGATTTTTTATTTTTTAAAAAATTCGGCCTCCATGGAGGCCGGGAGCCAAAAGGCCATTCTCATGAATTCTATAGTACTATAGTCACACTTTGCGCATTGGTTTTGCATAATTTTTGTAAAGAAAATGCCTTCTACCACCTGACGGATACCTTGCACCGCCGTTCTCGTCTGTGGCCGCCCGATCTATTCTTAATCAGATGGCTCAGTAGCAACCTGATGGAAGGAGAAACGAGGGTGTGTCGCAATTGCAACAAGGCTCTTTTTGCAATAGGGCCATGTTTTAGCCTCGTAAAAAAAACCTTGCAATTTCTTTTTGCAACAGGACCTCTGTTACATAAGTTTTTTATAGCAAGACCTCTATTGCAGAAAGTACTACAAAACCGCTGCTCATGTAGGCATATCGGATGGTCATCAGCGGGTCCATGCAATGGTAGGGGGTGGATGATTTTTCTCAGTTATCCATTGGTCGACCTGTAGCGTCACACCGAGAGATTTTTTATTTAGATAGCTCACCACTCATGTCGAATGGTAGAGATAACTTATATGATTTGGTCCTGGTACTACTCTGTATTAAACAAGCTAGTTAATTACGATGTATTTTGTAAATAGGAGAACTTGAAAACACACCTTAAAACAACATACTTGAGGTTCATTAGTCGGTGAACTTAAAACAAATACCACACTTTTTCTCCCTTTCTGAAAGATGGATTCCTCAACTCTTAGCTTAGGCATTCATGGTCATGCTTTTCTAGAATATGCGGAAAATTCAAACAGCAAAACTGTTGGGAAAAATTGCTAGTCAGCTACAGCAAAATGGATATTCGTTCCCTAAGAGCATCTCCAGCCGCGCCCCCAACAGCCCTCCAGGCCATCTTTTAGCGTCGGCGTTGAAAAAACGGTCCAGTCGCGCCCCTAGGAGCCCAATTTTCACCGGTTAGGCCCGAAACTGGCGCCGGCGGAACCAAACTAAACCCCCGCGCGCAGGGGGCGCCCGGGGGCGTCGGAGTAATCGTTTTTGGCGTGAAAGAATGGCGGGCCTGCCGAATCAGCGACCCCCGCGCATCATCGTCCTCATCGCCTCGGTTTCCTGCGAGGAATCAATTCCAAGGCTGCCGCTGGTCAGCCTTTCATTGATTCCTCACGAGCGACACGGTGAGGCGACGCGCCCCCTCCCGCCACGCGTACACACGTTTGTCGTCCCCCGGCCGCTATAAAAGCCGCCCCTCCCTCGCCGGTGGATGCACCCGCCTGCAGCCCCCCTCTCTCGCCGCTGACGCCCTATCTTCCCCTCTCTCCCCGTCTAGCCACCGCGTGCATGCCCCGCCGATGGGAGAGCGGTTCCCCGGCGATGGAGCGACGGCCAACAGCTTCGGCCGCCGCCACCTGCATGAGTGGGAAGCCCACCTCCTCCATGAGGCGAACTACCCGGCGCCCCCTGACATGCGCGCGCCGGGGGCATCCCAGCCCCCCCACTGCCCGACGTCGACCACCCCGCCTACTTCCATGCCGAGATCGAGCATGTTCGGGCCTCTCTGTCGGAGGAGGAGCGGGACATCCCGGAGTACGATGATAGCAACCACGCGCACTGGCGGCGTACTTCGAACGCCGGCACGCGGAGCGGCTCGCCTCCATCAACAACGCCGGGGGTAAGGGGCGCAAGAACAGCGACGGCAGTTGCCTGTGGTGGGGCGCCCCCGGCCGCACGCTCCACGCCATCCTCAAGTAGCTAGATTGCGGCAACGATCCGCCGCTCGAGTACCCGGCGGCCCCGGGCCCCCGCCGGAGTGGCAGCCCGTGGCTGCCGAGGCACATGCTGGGCGGGTCATCCTCCTCTTCCCGATCCTCCTCCCACTCCTCCGGGTCGCCGGCGCTCGTCAGCGTCAAGATCGAGCCCGTGGAAACGCCGCTTGGCCGGCGTACCCGCGACGCCGCCCTCATCATCAACGAGGGTGGCCGTGCCTCCTCGCCTCCTACCTTCCGCCTCGTCAAGCCGAAGACGGAGCCGGGGCTCGCCCCCATGAAGAGCGAGAACGATGACATGGCCGCACTCGACGACAAGGCCGACATGAAGTGGGTACGGGAGGACTAGGCCAGGCTGGAGGAGATGGAGCGCCAGCGCCACACCCTAGAGGAGATCGTCGCTCGGAGCCGTGGCCGCGACGAGGGAGGCATTATCGTCCTCAGGGACAGCGATGGCGAGGCGCCGCTGCTGGCCAAACCAGTCCGCCAGGGCGACCCCGGGCAGGGGTCCAGTAGGGATGGCTGCGGTGTGAAGAAGGAGAAGGAGGATGATGACGGCGGCGACTACGACGCCTTCAGCAAGTTCTTCAACTTATAGGCGCGGCAACAGTAGTTTTTTCTTTCTTTTAGTAGATTATGTTTTCAATATGCAAAAAGATTGTGGACATCCATGATCCATCATCAAGATATAGGGTGATAAGGCGATGAGGCGGGCGATTCCACGGCCGACGCCACGGGCGGCCCCATCCGCCGGGGAACGGTGGATCGGGGGCCAGTTCTGGGCGCTATTAGATGGCGCCGGAGACTCGGATGACGAGGATGGCGACGGGGATGGCGAGGGGCCGCTGGCAAGTTCTCCGACGCCGCCGGACGCGATCTGCGGGGCCTTTCGGGTTGGATACTCCGAGAACGAGGTGGCGTTGCTCGACGACTTGGCGATCCCCCATGATGATCCGGCTAGGCTGGGACTGAAGGATGAGGACCACGTCGAGATCGTTCGCTAGGTCATTCATTGTCGCACGGCGGCATCGGCAGGCCTTGGCGCGGTCCTCTACCCAAGGCGAGTCTTGAAGGAAATCTGCCCTAGAAGCAATAATAAAGTTTTTATTTTATATTTCCTTATATCATGATAAATGTTTATTATTGATGCTAGAATTGTATTAACCGGAAACTTGATACATGTGTGAATACATAGACGAACAGAGTGTCACTAGTATGCCTGTACTCGACTAGCTCATTGAATCAAAGATGCTTAAGTTTCCTAGCCATAGACATGAGTTGTCATTTGATTAACGGGATCACATCATTAGAGAATGATGTGATTGACTTGACCCATTCCGTTAGCTTAGCACTTGATCGTTTAGTATGTTGATATTGCTTTCTTCATGACTTATACATGTTCCTATGACTATGAGATTATGCAACTCCCGAATACCGGAGGAACACTTTGTGTGCTACCAAACATCACAACATAACTGGGTGATTATAAAGGTGCTCTACCGGTGTCTCTGAAGGTATTTGTTGGGTTGGCATAGATCAAGATTAGGATTTGTCAATTTGTGTATCGGAGAGGTATCTCTGGGCCCTCTCGGTAATGCACATTGCTATAAGCCTTGCAAGCAATGTGACTAACGAGTTAGTTGCAAGATGATGCATTACAGAACGAGTAAAGAGACTTGCCAGTAACGAGATTGAACTAGGTATGATGATACCGACAATCGAATCTCGGGCAAGTAACATACCGATGACAAAGGGAAAAACGTATGATGTTATGCCGTTGATGACCGAAGTTTGTTCGTAGTCCCGGATGAGATCGGGGACATGACGAGGAGTCTCTAAATGGTCGAGACGTAAAGATCGATATATTGGAAGGCTATATACGGACATCGGAAAGGTTCCGAGTGATTCAGGTATTTTTCGGAGTACCGGAGAGTTACGGGAATTCTTATTAGGACTTAATGGGCCATACGGGAAAGGAGAGAAAGGCCTCAAGGGTGGCCGCGCCCCTTCCCCATGGATTGGTCCGAATTGGACTAGGGAAAGGGGGCGCCCCCTTCCTTCTCCTTTTCCCTTCCCTTTTTCCTATTCCATGTGGGAGGTGGAATCCTACTAGGACTAGGGAGTCCTAGTAGGACTCCACACTTTGGGCGCGCCCTAGGAGGGTCGGCCTCCTCCTCCCTCCATCCTTTATATACATGGAGGGCACCTCATAGACACACAAGTTGATTCTTGATCTCTTAGCCGTGTGCGGTGCCCCCCTCCACCGTAATCCACCTTGGTCATATCGTCGTAGCTCTTAGGCAAAGCCACGTGCCGGTAGCTTCATCATCATCGTCATCGCGCCGTCGTGCTGACGAAGCTCTTCCCCGACACTCTGCTGTATCGTGAGTTCGTGGGACGTCATCGAGCCGAACGTGTGCAGATCACGGAGGTGCCGTACCTTCGGTGTTAGGATCGGTCAATCGTGAAGACGTACAACTACATCAACCGCGTTGTCATAACGCTTTCGCTTACGGTCTACGAGGGTACATAGACAACACTCCCCCCTCGTTGCTATGCATCACCACGATCTTGCATGTGCGTAGGATTTTTTTTTTGAAATTACTATGTTCCCCAACAGTGGCATCCGAGCCAGGTCTATGCGTAGATGTTATATGCACGAGTAGAACACAAAGAGTTGTGGGCGATAATAGTCATACTGCTTACCAGCATGTCATACTTTGATTCGGCGGTATTGTTGGATGAAGTGGCCCGGACCAACATTTCGCGTACGCTTACGCAAGACTGGTTCTACCGACGTGCTTCGCACACAGGTGGCTAGCGGGCGTCAGTTTCTCCAACTTTAGTTGAATCGAGTGTGGCTACACCCAGTCCTTGTTGAAGGTTAAAACAACACATACTTGATGAAAAATTGTTGTGGTTTTGATGCGTAGGTAAGAACGGTTCTTGCTCAGCCCGTAGCAGCCACGTAAAACTTGCAACAACAAAGTAGAGGACGTCTAACTTATTTTTGCAGGGCATGTTGTGATGTGATATGGTCAAGACATGATGCTAAATTTTATTTTATCAGATGATCATGTTTTGTAATGGAGTTATCGGCAACTGGCAGGAGCCATATGGTTGTCGCTTTATTGTATGAAATGCAATTGCCATGTAATTGCTTTACTTTATCACTAAGCGGTAGCGATAGTCATAGAAGCAATAGTTGGCGAGACAACAACGATGCTACGATGGAGATCAAGGTGTCGCGCCGGTGACGATGGTGATCATGACGGTGCTTTGGAGATGGAGATCAAAGGCACAAGATGATGATGGCCATATCATATCACTTATATTCATTGCATGTGATGTTTATCCTTTATGCATCTTATTTTGCTTAGTTCGGTGGTAGCATTATAAGATGATCTCTCACTAAATTTCAAGTTATAAGTGTTCTCCCTGAGTATGCACCGTTGCGACAGTTCATCGTGCCGAGACACCACGCGATGATCGGGTGTGATATGCTCTACGTTCAAATACAACGGGTGCAAGCCAGTTTTGCACACGCAGAATACTCGGGTTAAACTTGACGAGCCTAGCATATGCAGATATGGCCTCGAAACACTGGAGACCGAAAGGTTGAGCGTGAATCATATAGTAGATATGATCAACATAGTGATGTTCACCATTGAAAAACTCCATCTCACGTGATGATCGGACATGGTTTAGTTGATTTGGATCACGTGATCATTTAGATGACTAGAGGGATGTCTATCAAAGTGGGAGTTCTTAAGTAATATGATTAATTGAACTTTAATTTATCATGAACTTAGTCCTGATAGTATTTGCATAACTATGTTGTAGATCAATAGCTCGCGATGTAGCTCCCCGCTTATTTTTTTTATATATTCCTAGAGAAAAACTAAGTTGAAAGATGTTAGTAGCAATGATGCGGATTGGATCCATGATCTGAGGATTATCCTCATTGCTGCACAGAAGAATTATGTCCTTGATGCACTGCTAGGTGAGAGACCGACTGCAGGAGCAGATGCAGACGTTATGAACATTTGGCAAGCTCGATATGATGACTACTTGATAGTTTAGTGCACCATGCTTTATGGCTTAGAATCAGGGCTTCAAAGACGTTTTGAACGCCACGGAGCATATGATATGTGCAAAGAGTTGAATTTAGTATTTCAGACTCATGCCCATGTCGAAAGGTATGAGACCTTTGACAAGTACTTTGCCTACAAGATGGAGGAGAATAGCTCAGCTAGTGAGCATGTGCTCGGAATGTCTGAGTACTACAATCACTTGAATCAAGTGGGAGTTAATCTTCCAGATAAGATAGTGATTGACAGAGTTCTCGAGTCACTATCACCAAGTTACTAGAACTTCGTGATGAACTATAATATGCAAGGGATAACGGAAACGATTCCTAAGCTCTTCATGGTGCTGAAATCGACGAAGGTAGAAATCAAGAAAAGCATCAAGTGTTGATGGTTGACAAGACCACTAGTTTCAAGAAATGGGCAAAGGGAAGAAGGGGAACTTCAAGAAGAACAACAAGCAAGTTGCTGCTCAAGCGAAGAAGCCCAAGTCTGGACCTAAGCCTGAGACTAAGTGCTGCAAAGGGACTGGTCACTGGAAGCAGAACTGCCCCAAGTATTTGGCGGATAAGAAGGATGGAAAAGTGAACAAAGGTATATTTGATATACATGTTATTGATGTGTACTTTACTAGTGTTTATAGCAACCCCTCAGTATTTGATACTAGTTCAGTTGCTAAGATTAGTAACTCGAAACGGGAATTGCAGAATGAATAGAGACTAGTTAAGGGTGAAGCGACGATGTGTGTTGGAAGTGGTTCCAAGATTGATATGATCATCATCGCACACTCCCTATACTATCGGGATTAGTGTTGAACCTAAATAAATGTTATTTGGTGTTTGCGTTGAGCATGAATATGATTTGATCATGTTTATTGCAATAAGGTTATTCATTTAAAGTCGGAGAATAATTGTTGTTCTGTTTACATGAATAAAACCTTTGATGGTCATACACCCAATAAAAATAGTTTGTTGGACCTCGATCGTAGTGATACACATGTTCATAATATTGAAGCCAAAAGATACAAAGTTAATAATGATAGTGCAACTTATTTGTGGCACTACCGTTTAGGTCATATTGGTGTAAAGCGCATGAAGAAACTCCATGCTGATGGGATTTTGGAATCACTTGATTATGAATCATTTGATGCTTGGGAACCATGCCTCATGGGCAAGATGACTAAGACTCCATTCTGTGGAACAATGGAGCGAGCAACTGAATTGTTGAAAATAATACATACTGATGTATGCGGTCCGATAAGTGTTGAGGCTCACGGCGGATATCGTTATTTTCTAATCTTCATAGATGATTTGAGCAGATATGGGCATATCTACTTGATAAAACCCAAGTCTGAAACATTTGAAAAGTTCAAAGAATTTCTGAGTGAAGTGGAGAATCATCATAACAAGAAAATAAAGCTTTCTGCGATTTGATCGCGGAGACGAATATTTGAGTTACGAGTTTGGCCTTCAATTAAAACAATGTGGAATAGTTTCACAAACTCATACCACCTGGAACACCACAACGTAATGGTGTGTCTGAATGTCATAACCGTACTTTATTGGATATAGTGCAATCTATGATGTATCTTACCGATTTACCACTATCATTTTTGGGGTTATGCATTAGAGACAGCTACATTCACATTAAATAGGGCACCATCTAAATCCGTTGAGAAGACACCATATGAACTGTGGTTTAGCAATAAACCTAAGTTGTCGTTTCTCAAATTTTGGAGCTGTGAAGCTTATGTGGAAAAAACTTCAACCTGATAAGCTCGAACCCAAATTGGAGAAATGCGTCTTCATAGGATACCCAAAAGAAATTGTTGGGTACACCTTCTATCACAGATCCGAAGGCAATATCTTTGTTGCTAAGAGTGGATCCTTTCTAGAGAAGGAGATTCTCTCGAAAGAAGTGAGTAGGAGGAAAGTGGAACTTGATGAGGTAATTGTACCTTCTCCCTTATTGGAAAGTAGTTCATCACATAAATCTGTTCCTGTGACTTCTACACCAATTAGTGAGGAAGCTAATGATGATGATGATGTAACTTTAGATCAAGTTACTACCGAACCTCGTAGGTAAACTAGAGTAAGATCCGCACCAGAGTGGTACAGTAATCCTGTTCTGTAGGTCATGTTACTTGACCATGACGAACCTACGAACTATGAGGAAGCGATGATGAGCCCAGATTCTGTGAAATGGTTTGAGGCCATGAAATCTGAGATGGGATCCATGTATGAGAACAAAGCATGGACTTTGATTGACTTGCCCGATGATCGGTGAGCCATTGGGAATAAATGGATCTTCAAGAGGAAGACAGACGCTGATAGTAGTGTTACTATCTACAAAAGCTCAAATTTTCACAAAAGGTTTTTGACAAGTTCAAGGAGTTGACTACGATGAGACTTTCTCACCCATAGCGATGCTTAAGTCTGTCCGAATCATGTTAGCAATTTTGCCGCATTTTATGATTATGAAATTTGGCAAATGGACGTCAAAACTGCATTCCTGAATGGATTTCTAGAAGAAGAGTTGTATATGATGCAACCAGAAGGTTTTGTCGATCCAAAGGGTGCTAACAAAATGTGCAAGCTCCAGCGATCCATCTATGGACTGGTGCAAGCATCTCGGAGTTGGAATATACACTTTGATGAGTTGATCAAAGTATATAGTTTTATACAGACTTGTGGTGAAGCCTGTATTTACAAGAAAGTGAGTGGGAGCACTACATCCTTTCTGATAAGTATATGTGAATGACATATTGTTGATCAGAAATGATGTAGAATTTTCTGGAAAGCATAAAGGAGTGTTTGAAAGGAGTTTTTCAAAGAAAGACCTCAGTGAAGCTGCTTACATATTGAGCATCAAGATCTATAGAGATAGATCAAGGCGCTTGATAAGTTTTTTCAATGAGTACATACTTTGACAAGTTTTTGAAGTAGTTCAAAATGGAAGAGTCAAAGAAAGAGTTCTTGCCTGCGTTACAAGGTGTGAAGTTGAGTAAGACTCAAAGCACGACCATGGCAGAAGATAGAGAGAGAATGAAAGTCATTCCCTATGCCTCAGCCATACGTTCTATAAAGTATGCCATGCTGTATACCAGACCTATTGTATACCCTGCCCTGAGTTTGGCAAGGGAGTACAATTTTGATCTAGGAGTAGATCACTGGACAGCGGTCAAAAATATCCTTAGAGGACTAAGGAAATATTTCTCGGTTATGGAGGTGATAAAGAGTTCATTGTAAAGAGTTACGTCGATGTAAGCTTTGACACCAATCTGGATGACTCTAAGTCACAATCCGGATGCATATTGAAAGTGGGAGCAATTAGCTAAAGTAGCTCCGTGCAGAGCATTGTAGACATAGAAATTTGCAAAATACATACATACCTAAATTTGGCAGACCCGTTGACTAAACTTCTCTCATAAGCAAAACATGATCACACCTTAGTACACTTTGGGTGTTAATGACATGGCGATGTGAACTAGATTACTGACTCTAGTAAACCCTTTGAGTGTTGGTCACATGGCGATGTGAACTATGGGTGTTAATCACATGGTGATGTGAACTATTGGTGTTAAATCACATGACGATGTGAACTAGATTATTGACTCTAGTGCAAGTGGGAGACTGAAGGAAATATGCCCTAGAGGCAATAATAAAGTTGTTATTTCATATTTCCTTATATCATGATAAATCTTTATTATTCATGCTAGAATTGTATTAACCGGAAACTTGATACATGTGTGAATACATAGACAAACAGAGTGTCACTAGTATGCCTCTACTCGACTAGCTCGTTGAATCAAAGATGATTAAGTTTCCTAGCCATAGACATGAGTTGTCATTTGATTAACAGGATCAGATCATTAGAGAATGATGTGATTGACTTGACCCATCCCGTTAGCCTAGCACTTGATCATTCAGTATGTTGCTATTGCTTTCTTCATGACTTATACATGCTCCTATGACTATGAGATTATGCAACTCCCGAATACCGGAGGAACACTTTGTGTGCTACCAAATGTCACAACATAACTGGGTGATTATAAAGGTGCTCTACAGGTGTCTCCGTAGGTATTTGTTGGGTTGGCATAGATCGAGATTAGAATTTGTCACTCCGAGTATCGGAGAGGTATCTCTGGGCCCTCTCGGTAATGCACATCACTATAAGCCTTGCAAGAAATGTGAATAATGAGTTAGTTGCGAGATGATGCATTACAGAATGAATAAAGAGACTTGCCGGTAACGAGATTGAACTAGGTATGATGATACCGACGATCGAATCTCGGGCAAGTAACATACCGATGACAAAGGGAACAACGTATGATGTTATGCGGTTTGACCGATAAAGATCTTCATAGAATACGTAGGAACCAATATGAGCACCAGATTCCGCTATTGGTTATTGACTGGAGATGAGTCTTGGTCATGTCTACATACTTCTCGAACCTGTAGGGTCTGCACGCTTAACGTTCTGTGACGATTTGTATTATGAGTTATGTGATTTGATGACTGAAGTTTGTTCGGAGTCCCGAATGAGATCAGGGACATGACGCGGAGTCTCGAAATGGTCGAGACATAAAGATCGATATATTGGAAGGCTATATTCAGATATCGGAAAGGTTCCGAGTGATTCGGGTATTTTTCGGAGTATCGGAGAGTTACGGGAATTCGTATTGGGCCTTAATGGGCCATACGGGAAAGGAGAGAAAGGCCTCAAGGGTGGCCGCGCCCCTTCCCCATGGACTGGTCCGAATTGGACTAGGGAAAGGGGGCGCCCCCTTCCTTCCTTCTCCTTCTCCATTCCCTTTTTCCTATTCCATGTGGGAGGTGGAATCCTACTAGGACTAGGGAGTCCTAGTAGGACTCCACACTTTGGGCGCACCCTAGGAGTGCCGGCCTCCTCCTCCCTCCATCCTTTATATATGTGGCCAGGGGGCACCCCATAGACACACAAGTTGATCCTTGATCGCTTAGCCGTGTGCGGTGCCCCCTCCACCATAATCCACCTCGATCATATCGTCGTAGTGCTTAGGCGAAGCCCTGCGCCTGTAGCTTCATCATCACCATCATCACGCCGTTGTGCTAACGAAGCTCTTCCCCGACACTCTACTGGATCGTGAGTTCGTGTGACGTCGCCGTGCCAAACGTGTGCAGATCACGGAGGTGTCGTACCTTCGGTGCTAGGATCGGTCGATCGTGAAGACGTACGACTACATCAACCGCGTTGTCATAACGCTTCCGCTTATGGTCTACGAGGGTACGTAGACAACACTCTCCCCCTCGTTGCTATGCATCACCATGATCTTGCGTGTGCGTAGGAAGTTTTTTCAAATTACTACGTTCCCCAACAAGTCTCCCCAAACCTACTTTGTCAGATGTTTTCGAAGCGGGTGCGTGGAAGATGGTTCAGAGAAAGAAGAAGAAGAAAAAGCTAGCGACAACGACGGTGGTGCCGGCGCCGACGGTCGGCCAATCGGCTGAGATCTGCGTGGCGCAAATCCAGCGTTTGAATTCGCTGCTGGGCTCTGTTGGGCCCGATGTGGGGGCATCGATAGAGGGCCGGTTTGCGGATGGGCTTACGTCCCAACTTTTGCTGCTACAGGGTGGGCTGGGTTTAGCTGGGTATGAGGCCTAGGCAAAACCGGTCCCGACCACTGTTCACAGCGGTGGCCCGTGCATGGTTTTGATCGATCGTCGATCTCAGAACGAGACTACGCCGCCGTCTAGGGTTAGACGTCGCTGTGTGGTTCCCGGCTTCACTGCGTGCGGTCCTGGCCACGTGGCTCGAATCCCTCCAATTGCCGTCATGGCGGGGTGGGGTGGTCCTGCTCAGACGGGTCCGAAGCAACCGGTGGTCGCCGGGGCTATGCAGACTGGGCGCGGTGGCGGCGCTTCGCCGAGTCCGAGGCCTCCGCTGGCAGCTGGTTCAGCGCCGACCGCTGCGGGTCGGGCAGTGGTCTGGGGCCTAGGCCATCGGTGACCGGGCCGGTTGTACCGGCGCCCGCGCTAGCCGCTGCGCGGCGCAGCAACTCTCAAGGGCTTCGGCCGTCGCCGCCTGGGGTGGCTGTGGTCGCCCCTCGCAAGCGGGCACTTGCGCCTGGGCAGCAGCCACGGGCTGCGCCACCGCCCCACTACGTTGCTAGGCCACCTCAAAAGAGCGTTGTGCCAGTGCAGACGCACATACTACCGCCTCAACGAGGTGATGGAGGCGTGGATGCTGCTCGTTTACCGGTTAACTGCGGCGGTAATGGACCACCTCGAGGACAATGGGGTTACGACGGTTACAATGCCTATGGGGATGGGCAACATTGTGGCTCGTCGTCGGCGGGCGGCGGGCGTGACTATGCTTGGCAAAGTGATGGATCAGTTGAACGACCTTTTTAGGCCCTCCGGGAGGTTTTGTTGAGGGCGCATATGGCCCAGATCACCGACTGCGAGGTGGCTACCGAGGTTATCATGGTGGCCGCGGTGGTCGTGATGGCAGGAACCGTTACCGCCAACCTCCACCTCCTGTTGTGGTGGAGCCGACGGCATCCTCGAAGGTGGCTGCTGCCGGTCAGACGCCGGAATTGTCCAGTCAGGCTATGGACGTGGGACAGTGATGACCCACAAGTATAGGGGATCTATCGTAGTCCTTTCGATAGGTAAGAGTGTCGAACCCAACGAGGAGCAGAAGGAAATGATAAGCGGTTTTCAGCAAGGTATTCTCTGCAAGTACTGAAATAAGTGATAACAGATAGTTTTGTGAAAGGATAATTTGTAACGAGCAACAAGTAACAAAAGTAAATAAAGTGCAGCAAGGTGGCCCAATCCTTTTTGTAGCAAAGTACAAGTCTGGACAAGCTCTTATATAGAGAAAAGCGCTCCCGAGGACACATGGGAATATCGTCGAGCTAGTTTTCATCACGTTCATATGATTCGCGTTCGGTACTTTGATAATTTGATATGTGGGTGGACCGGTGCTTGGGTGCTTTCCTTACTTGAACAAGCATCCCACTTATGATTAACCTCTATTGCAAGCATCCGCAACTACAACAAAAGTATTAAGGTAAACCTAACCATAGCATGAAACACATGGATCAAAATCAGCCCCTTACGAAGCAATTCATAAACTAGGGTTTAAACTTCTGTCACTCTTGCAACCCATCATCTACTTATTACTTCCCAATGCCTTCCTCTAGGCCCAAATAATGGTGAAGTGTTATGTATTCGACATTCACATAACACCACTAGAGGATAGACAACATACATCTCATCAAAATGTCGAACAAATACCAAATTCACATGACTACTAATAGCAAGACTTCTCCCATGTCCTCAGGAATAAACGTAACTACTCACAAAGCATATTCATGTTCATAATCAGAGGGGTATTAATATGCATAAAGGATCTGAACATATGATCTTTCACCAAATAAACCAGCTAGCATCTACTACAAGGAGTAATTAACACTACTAGCAACCTACTAGTACCAATCCCGGACATGGAGACAAGAATTGGATACAAGAGATGAACTAGGGTTTTGAGAGGAGATGGTGCTGGTGAAGATGTTGATTGAGATTGCCCTCTCCCGATGAGAGGAGCGTTGGTGATCACGATGGCGATGATTTCCCCCTCCCGGAGGGAAGTGTCCCCGGCAGAACAGATGTGCCAGAGCCCTAGATTGGTTCCGCCAAGGTTCTGCCTCGTGGCGACGGAGTCTCGTCCCGAAAGGTTGCTTATGATTTTTCTTCAGACGAAAGGCTTCATATAGCAGAAGATGGCCACCGGAGAGCCAACAGGGGGACATGAGGCAGGGGGCGCACCCCCACCCTCGTGGACAGGTGGTGCCCCCCCTGACGTATTTCTTCCGCTCAATATTTTTTATATATTCTGAAAATAACTTCCGTGGAGTTTTTGGACTTTTGGAGTTGTGCAGAATAGGTCTCTAATATTTGCTCCTTTTCCAGCCCAGAATTCCAGCTGCCGGCATTCTCCCTCCTTATGTAAACCTTGTAAAATAAGAGAGAATAGGCATAAGTGTTGTGACATAATGTGTAATAACAGCCCATAATGCAATAAATACCGATATAAAAGCATGATGCAAAATGGATGTATCAACTCCCCCAAGCTTAGACCTCGCTTGTCCTCAAGCGGAAGCTGATAACGATAAATATGTCCACATGTTTAGAGGTAGAGGTGTCGATAAAATAAAATACGGACATGAGGGCATCATGATTATTCTCATAACAGCAACATATATGGATATTGTCATATGATTTGTTATGCTCAAGTAATAATCTAATCACAATGCAAAAGTATGAACAGGAAACTTTATTGAGAACTAACAAACTATAATCTCAGTCATTCAAGCAATTGCAATTTATCATAACGTCAGAAAGAGTCTATGTCAGAGCTCTCTAGCAAGTCCACATACTCAACTATCATTTAGTCTTTCATAATTGCTAACACTCACGCAATACTTGTGGTCACGGAGTTTTAATCGGACACAGAGAAAGATAGGGGCTTATAGTTTCGCCTCCCAACCTTTTACCTCAAGGGTAATGTCAACAATAATAGCTCATGCTCCCCTATATCAAATTAGATATATATATATCAGGATCTTTCCAACACAATGTGCTTGCCAGAGGATAAAATGTAAAAAGGAAAGGTGAAGATCACCATGACTCTTGCATAAGGTAGAAGATAATAGTAACAGATAGGCCCTTCGCAGAGGGAAGTAGAGTTTGCCATGCGCTTTCAGGGTTGGATGCACAAAATCTTAATGCGAAAGAACGTCACTTTATATTGCAACTTGTGATATGAACCTTTTATTATGCAGTCTGTCGCTTTTATTTCTTCCACATAACAAGACCTTATAAAGCTTATTTCCTCCACACCAATCAATCATACATGTTTAAAGAGCAATTTTTATTGCTTGCACCGATGACAACTTACTTGAAGGATCTTACTCAATCCATAGGTAGATATGGTGGACTCTCATGGCAAAACTGGTTTAAGGGTTTTTGGAAGCACAAGTAGTATCTCTACTTGGTGATAAGAATTTGGCTAGCATGAGGGGGAAAGGCAAGCTCAACATGTTGGATGATCCATGACAAATTCTTATCACCAAGTAGATATAAGAAAACATAAGAAAACATAACCCATTACGTTGAGATAAAGTATCACCAAGTAATGGGTTATGTTTTCTTATATCTAGCATGGGTTATGTTTTCTTATATCGTTGCAATTCTAACATGTTGGATGATCCATGACAATATACTTTATCTCAGATATAAGAAAACATAACCCATTACGTTGTCTTCCTTGTCCAACATCAACTCTTTAGCATGTCATATTTTAATGAGTGCTCCCAATCATAAAAGATGTCTATGATAGTATATTTATATGTGAAACCTCTCTTTCTTTATTACTTCCTATTAATTGCAACGATGACCAAAGCTATGCTTGTCAACTCTCAACAACTTTTAATCATCGTACTCTTTCTATGTGAAGTCATTACTCTCAATAAGATCAATATGAACCCTTTGTTTTCTTTTTATTCTTTTTTTATTCACTCAAGATTATAGCAAAATAATCAAGCCCTTGACTCAACACTAATCTTTATTATATAGCTCACGGACTCGATTACATAGAGAGATCATAAAGCAAAACTCAAAACTAGATCATGCCAAAAACTTTATTCTACTAAATCAAGATACTAGTAATAGGATCGAACTAAGAAAAAAAGGTAAAGATAGGAGTGTGATGATGATACGATACCGGGGCACCTCCCCCAAGCTTGGTGGTTGCCAAGGGGAGTGCCCATACCCATGTGATTATATCTCCTTCTTCGGGGATGGTGATGTGATATTCTTGGCGATAATGCCCCTCAGGATACGGTTCTCTTCCTCGAGCTTATTGAGTTGCTGCTTGAGATCCATTATCTCCTTACGAAGCTTTCCTGTAACGGCTAAAGCTCCTTGCACCCAAGGGTGTTGCATAGCTGCGGGAGAACAAGTGACACTCTTCTTCATATTTTCATAAGAAAGAAATTTAACATGGGAAGGGATAACCGAGTTTGGAATGGCTAAGCTCTGTAATTATCCCATCATGAACCCAGCTCGGAAGCGAGAAGTGACTTCTTGATCCTCCATGGCATCTATCCTCATCAGATCAGCCTCCATCTCTTCTTCCGTTGCTGGCCCAAAGTGGTCAACATCGTTGTTTGTCCTTGGTTCCAATGTCGGATGAGACACCCGGCTCTCCCTGACTGACTCTTGAGAAGACATCTTGCTCTAATCTGCAGCAGCAACAGCTCGAAACAAGAACAGAGAATATTTGCGTGATACAGGAGTCAAAACCTTCGGGAGGTTATATAATAAATTTTTACCGACCAAAATACGTATCGTGCATGAAAACGGGGTCCGGATGGCGCACGAGGTGCCCACGAGGTAGGGGGCGCGCCCAATAGGGTAGGGCGCACCCTCCACCCTTGTGGAGGCCTCGTTTCCTTCCCGGACTGCTTCTTATTTTTCTATTTTTCTAAATATTCCAAAACGGAGAAATATTGCCATAAAAACTGTTTTGGAGTCGGTTTACTTACCGTTCCACATACCTATTCCTTTTCGGAGTCTGAAACGTTCCGGAAAGTGTCCCTTATGTATTCCTCCAGGGTTACGGTTTCAATAACATTGGTTTCAACATTTATGGGATTACCTGAGATATAATGTTTGATTCTTTGACCGTTCACCACCTTCGGATTTGTGCCTTCGAACTTGTTGATTTTTATGGCACTGGAACGATAGACCTCTTCGATAACGTAAGGACCTTCCCATTTAGAGAGAAGTTTTCCTGCAAAAAATCTTAAACGAGAGTTGTATAGCAATACATAATCACCTACATTAAACTCACGCTTTTGTATTCTTTTGTCATGCCATCTTTTAACTTTTTATTTAAACAACTTGGCATTTTCATAAGCTTGGGTTCTCCATTCATCAAGTGAGCTAATATCAAATAACCTCTTCTCACCGGCAAGTTTGAAATCATAACTGAGCTCTTTAATAGACCAATAAGCCTTATGTTCTAGTTCAAGAGGTAAGTGACATGCTTTTCCATAAACCATTTTATACGGAGACATACCCATAGGATTTTTATATGCAGTTCTATAGGCCCATAATGCATCATCAAGTTTCTTGGACCAATTCTTTCTAGACCTATTGACTGTCTTTTGCAAAATTAATTTGAGCTCTCTATTACTCAATTCTACTTGACCACTAGACTGCGGGTGATAAGGAGATGCAATTCTATGATTAACAACATACTTAGCAAGCATTTTATGGAAAGCACCATGAATAAAATGTGAACCACCATCAGTCATTAAATATCTAGGGACTCCAAACCTCGGAAAAATGACTTATTTAAGCATTTTAATAGAAGTGTTATGATCAGCACTACTAATTGGAATAGCTTCTACCCACTTAGTAACGTAATCAACAACAACTAAAATATGTGTATATCCATTAGAGGTAGGAAAAGGTCCCATATAATCAAAGCCCCAAACATCAAATGGTTCAATAATGAGTGAATAGTTCATAGGCATTTCTTGACGCCTACTAATATTACCAATTCTCTGACATTCATCACAAGATAAGACAAACTTACGGGCATCCTTGAAGAGAGTAGGCTAATAAAAACCGGATTGCAATACCTTATGTGCAGTTCTATCTCCAGCGTGGTGTCCTCCATAAGCCTCAGAGTGACACTTGCGTAGGATCTATTCATGTTCATGATCAGGTACGCAACGTCTAATAACACCATCTACTCCTTTATAAAGATGTGGGTCATCCCAAAAGTAATGTCTCAAATCATAGAAAAACTTTTTCTTTTGTTGGTATGTGAAACTAGGTGGTATGAATTTAGCAACAATGTAATTAGCATAATCAGCATACCATGGAGTTGTACGAGAAGTATTTATGACATTTAATTGCTCATCAAGAAAGCTATCATCAATAGGTAGTGGGTCATCAAGAACATTTTCTAACCTAGACAAGTTGTCTGCAACGGGGTTCTCAGCCCCCTTTCTATCAACAATATGCAAATCAAATTCTTGTAGCAAGAGAACCCATCTAATAAGTCTAGGTTTAGCATCTTTCTTTTCCATAAGATATTTAATAGCAGCATGATCAGTGTGAATAGTTACTTTGGAATCAACAATGTAAGGCCTGAACTTATCACAAGCAAATACAACTGCTAAGAATTCTTTTTCAGTAGTAGCATAATTTCTCTGAGCATTGTCTAGAGTTCTACTATCATATTGAATAACATTTAATTTCTTATCAACTCTTTGCCCTAGAACATCACCTACAACATAATCACTAGAACCACACATAATTACAAAAGGTAAGTTCCGATCAGGGGGCTGAACAATAGGTGCAGCGATCAATGCTTTCTTAAGTATTTCAAATGCTTCTACACAATCATCATCAAAGACAAATGGTATATCTTTTTGTAATAAATTAGTCAGAGGCCGAGAAATTTTTGACAAGTCCTTAATGAACCTCCTATAAAAACCGGCATGACCAAGGAAACTTCTTATACCTTTGATGTCCTTGGGACATGGCATCTTTTCAATAGCATCAACCTTGGCTTTATCAACTTCAATACCTCTTTCAGAAACTTTATGCCCCAAGACAATACCTTCATTAACCATAAAGTGGCACTTCTCCCAATTCAGGACAAGGTTAGTTTCTTCACATCTCTGCAAAACTCGATCAAGATTGCTCAAGCAATCATCAAAAGAGGATCCATAGACGGAAAAATCGTCCATGAACACCTCACAAATTCTTTTCACAAAAGTCAGAGAATATAGCCATCATGCATCTTTGAAAGGTAGCAGGTGCATTACATAAACCAAAAGGCATATGTCTATAAGAAAAAGTACCAAAAGGGCAAGTAAAAGTAGTCTTTGATTGATCATAGGCTGACACAGGTATTTGAGAGAAACCAGAATAACCATCTAGAAAACAAAAATGTGTATGTTTGGATAATCTTTCTAGAATTTGATCAATAAAAAGTAAGGGGTAATGATCCTTTTTAGTAGCCTTATTTAATTTGTGGAAATCAATTACCATCCTATAACCTGTAATAGTTCTTTGCGGAATCAATTCATCTTTATCATTAGGAATGACAGTAATACCTCCCTTCTTAGGCACACAATGGACAGGACTTACCCACCGACTATCAGCAACGGGATAAATTGTACCTGCCTCAAGGAGCTTTAGTATTTCCTTTCTTACCACTTCTTTCATCTTAGGATTCAGACGGCGTTGATGATGACGAACTGGTTTGGCATCTTCCTCCAAATTTATTTTGTGCTGACATAGAGTGGGACTAATGCCCTTAAGATCATCAAGAGTATATCCAATAGTAGCACAGTGCTTCTTCAGAGTTTTCAATAATCTCTCTTCTTCATGCTCTGAAAGGTTAGCACTAATAATAACAGGATATATCTTCTTCTCATCAAGATAAGCATATTTAAGAGTATCAGGCAACGGTTTAAGCTCAAACACGGGATCACCCTTGGGTGGAGGAGGATCCCCTAGGATTTCAACAGGCAAATTGTGTTTCAGGATAGGTTCCTGTTTAAAGAATACTTCATCTATTTCCCTTCTTTCATGCATAAACATATCATTTTCATGGTCTAGCACATATTGTTCTAAAGGATCACTAGGAGGTACGACAATAGAAGCAAGACCAATAGTTTCATCCTTACTAGGCAATTCTTCTTCACGGTGTTGTCTACTAAATTTAGAGAAATTAAACTCATGAGACATATCACATAGTAACAACATTCTTTTCGTAGTTTATCCTAGCATTAACTGTGTTCAAGAAAGGTCTACCAAATATAATGGGACAAAAGCTATCTTGTGGGGAACAAAGAACAAGAAAATCAGCAGGATATTTAGTTTTCCCACACAAGACTTCAACATCTCTAACAATTCCCATTACTGATATAGTATCTCTATTGGCAAGTTTAATTGTAACATCAATATCTTCTAACTCAGCAGGTGTAATCTCATGCTTAATTTATTTGTATAAGTCATGAGGTATAACACTAGCACTAGCACCCATATCACATAAGCCATGATAACAATGATCTCCTATTTTAACAGAAATAACAGGCATGCCTACCACAGGTCTATGTTTATCTTTAGCACAAGGTTTGGCAATTCTAGCAGTTTCACCGCAGGAATAAATAACATGCCCATCAACATTATCAGCCAAGAGATCTTTAACAATAGCAATATTAGGTTCAACTTTAACTTGCTCAGGAGGTGTATAAGTTCTAATATTGCTTTTACGAACCGCAGTTAAAGCTTTAGCATGATCCTTTATTCTAACAGGGAAAGGTGGTTTCTCAACATAATAAGTAGGAACAATAGGATCATTATAAGTGAAGTGTTTTCTTCAACTTTAATAGGTGCAACTACTTTTACTTCTATGGGAGGATGATATTTAAACCACTTCTCCTTGGGGAGATCGACATAAGTAGCAAAAGATTCACAGAAAGAAGCTACTATCTCAGAGTCAAGTCCATATTTAGTGCTAAATTTACGGAAAACATCGGTATCCGTAAAAGATTTAACCCAATCAAACTTAGGTGTCATACCTGACTCCTTACCTTCGTCGAGATCCCAATCTTCAAAGTTGCGTTCAATTCTATCCAATAAATTCCATTTGAATTCAATAGTCTTCATCGTAAAAGAGCCAGCACAAGAAGTATCGAGCATGGTGCGATTGTTATCAGAAAGCCGAGCATAAAAACTTTGAAGAATTATTTCTCTTGAGAGCTCATGATTGGGGCTTGAATATAACATTGATTTAAGCCTCCCCCAAGCTTGAGCGATGCTTTCTCCTTCGCGAGGCCAAAATTATATATATAATTGCGATCATGATGAACAAGATGCATAGGATAAAACTTCTAATGAAATTCCAATTTCAATCGTTTGTAGTTCCATGACCCTGCATCATCACATAGCCTGTACCATGTCGATGCATCTCCCTCTAAAGATAAAGGGAAGACCTTCTTCTTAATAACATCATCGGGTATACCTGCAAGCTTAAATAATCCACAAACTTCATCAACATAAATTTGGTGCTCATCAGGATGCTTTGTTCCATCTCCTGCAAAAGGATTAGCTAGCAGTTTTTCTAACATACCCGAAGGAACTTCAAAGGGAATATTTTCATTTCATTAGGTTCAGTAGGTTGAGGAGCAACTTTTTGCTCTACTGGTCGGGGTGAAGATGCCCCGAACAAGCCCCTAAGAGGATTACTTTCCATAATAACAAGTGACAGAAAATTTCAGCACACTATATAAACTTTTCCTTACCAAATTCCACCTACCAAGGGCGCTTCTGTAACGCCCCGGATTCGATGCGCCATGTGTCCGCCAAATATTCGCCGTCTTTGCCATGTCATTTGCTTGTGTGTTGCACTTTGCCATGTCATCAGCTGCATTTCATATTATGCCATCATGTGCATCACATTGGCATACGTGTTTGTCTCATGCATCCGAGCATTTTCCCCGTTGTCCGTTTTGCAATCCGGCACTCCTATGTTCCCCGGCGCCCCCTTTCACCTCTTTTCGTGTGCGGGTGTTAAACTTTCTCGGAATGGACCGAGGTTTGCCAAGCGGCCTTGGTATACCACCGGTAGACCGCCTGTCAAGTTTCGTGTCATTTGGACTTCGTTTGATACTCCAACGGTTAACCGGGTAACCGTAAAGCCCTCTTTTGTGTGCAGCCCAACACCCCCTTCAAAGTGGCCCAAAACCCACCTAAACCCCTTCCATCATCTCGGTCGTTCAATCACGATCGCGTGGCCGAAAACCGTGCTCAATTTGGAGCCTCCTACCTCCCTCTACCTATATAAAGACATCTCCCCTCGAAAATCACGAATGAAACCCTAAAAATCGCCCCCGCCGCCACTGGACATGTCCGCCGCCTGCCGGACGTCTTCCCGCCGCCGCCAGCGCCAATCGGGGCGCGCCACGTGGCTCAGGCCGCCGCCGGCCCACTCGGCCCGCTCCCGGCCCCCGCGCGGCCCAGCCGCCGCCTCCCGCTGCCTCGCCTCCGGCCACCGCCCGCCATCTCCACCGCTTGCCGCCGCCCGGGTCCGCGCGCCCGCCGCCGCCCGCTGGACCCCGCCTCCCGCGCCGTGCGCCGCCGCCTCGTCGCGGATCCGGCGAGCCGCCACCCGGATCCGGCCGGCCCCGGCGCCCTCCGGCCTTCCCCGACCATGCCGGCGTCTTCCCCGCGCTCCGGCTAGCCCCAGCCGCCGTCAACCTCGTCTCCTGCGAGATCCCGATCCGGCCGTTGACTTTCTTCGCGAGGGTATAATTCCACTAAGTCCTAGGATTTCAGCATTATGTGCCCCTTTTCATTGCATCATAACTCTCTTAATACTGCTCCGTTTTGCGTGCATGATATACCGAAATGTTCATATGGATGTGCTCTACATTTTGTTCCATTGTGCCATGTTTGTTTGAGGTGATCTTGATGACCTAATCATCGTCGCAAAACTGCTATGTGATGTTGTCTGCTGTAGTTTATCAAAACATGCTCATTTGTCGTTTTTGTATCTTGTTGTGTGATTTTCTTTTGAGCATGAAGTCTATATGTGTTATTAGCTCCAACATGCCATCTTTTATGTGGTACAATCCATTATTCATGATATGGCATTTATTGTTTGTTTCAAGCTTGCAAAGTAGCCTCCGTGATATTGCTGATTTCAGAGACTTAGTAATTTCACTAAGTCATGTCCTGCTGCTATTTTTATGCCATGTGTTCTTGTTGATACAGAGAGATCCATGCCTCTTTTGAGCATGGTCAGTAAGGATGTTTTGTCGATATTGTGGTTCTCTATCCATCCATGGCATTCTTGGCAATTATGGAGTGCCATAGCATGACTCAATCTTGCTCTACTTTTGCTATAAAATATTCCTGGCAGATTGTTTACATGTTATTCAATTTTGCCAAGCTTGTTGTAGTTGATCCATGCATGCTATGTTGTTGTTCTTGCCATGTCTAGATTCTATGCCATGTATAGTTGCTTTATGTACGCTTAGTTTGTCATGAAATTCCTCATAGTGAGTGCATCGAGCTCGTAAACATGCCTACTTGTTATCTGTTTATGCCATGCTCCAGTTTTTCACCAAGTCTGAATCTGTTTATGTTTTTGCTATGTTCACATGCTTGCAATTGTATTTTCGGATCCCTTTTGGCTTATGGTCAGTAAGGGACTTTTATTCTATGCCTTGAGTAGATTCATACCATGCTCTAGTTTGACATGATAGCTTGCTGTAACATGTGGTTTGTTAGCTCTAAACATTGCAACCTGATGTTAATTTCTGCCATATCCTGCGAATTCTGCTAAGTCTGTGAACCTGTTATTATTTGCAATCTTGCCATGCTTGTTTGATTATGATATAGTGATTTCTGGAGTTAGCTCAGTGTTCATGTTTTGTCATGCTTTACCTGTACATCGTGTCCATGCCTTTTGTTTTCATGTTAAGATGATGTAGCTTATTGTTTTGATGTTTGCAATATGCCTAGTTCCTGTTTGGGACAGCTTGTCCTTTGAACTTGTATAGAGTGTATGTGTTGAACCGTTGCTCCGTTTTGACCGTGCTCTATATGAAACTTGCTTAGTTTTGCATGTAGTTTCGTATTTGCTTATTGGATCCATGTCTTGAATGTGTTTGCTTGATGTTTGAATGCTCTTTGCACCAATGCCATGTTTAATTTGTTTTGCTCATATCTTCTAGGCCGTAGCTCCGAATCTAATGAACTTTATATGTAACTCGACTAGAATTTCGTGTAGATCGTCTTGGTGCATCTTAACTTGATGTTTAACAACTTGAACTTAAGGTTTATTCAGATCTGGACCAATTTCGAAATTTGCATATGAGGACTTACCGGAATTGTTCTATGTTGTTTCCGGCCTCATTTAAACTTGCTTTGTTGTGTTGCTCTTGTATGCATCATCTCTTGCCATGAGTAGTTTCGTGTAGTCTTGTCATGCATCACACTTGGTTGAGCATCATGCCTTGTTCATGTGTGGTGTGTTTACCGTGTTGTGTGCTTCTTCTCGCTAGTTCCCGTTTTGTTGCGATCGTGAGGATTCGTTCATCTACGCTTGGTTCATCTTCGTGGCTTCATCTTCTTCATGGATTCGTTCTTATTCCTTGCGGGATTTCAGGCAAGATGACCGTCACCTTGGATCTCATTACTATCACTGCTATGCTAGTTGCTTCGTTCTATCGCTATGCTGCGTTACCTACCACTTGCTGCTCAAGCCTCCCAAATTGCCATGAACCTCTAACCTTTGTCACCTTTCCTAGCAAACCGTTGTTTTGCTATGTTACCGCTTTTGCTTAGCCCCTCTTATAGTGTTGCTAGTTGCAGGTGAAGATGAAGATTGCTCCATGTTGGATTATGTTTATGTTGGGATATCACAATATCTCTTATATTAGTAATGCATCTATATACTTGGTAAAGGGTGGAAGGCTCGGCCTTATGCCTGGTGATTTGTTCCACTCTTGCCGCCCTAGTTTCCGTCATACCAGTGTTATGTTCCTGGATTTTGCGTCCCTAACGCGGTTGGGTGATTTATGGGACCCCCTTGACAGTTCGCTTTGAATAAGACTCCTCCAGCAAGGCCCAACATTGGTTTTACCATTTGCCTACCACCTATCCCTTTCCCTTGGGTCGGCCAGCCCGAGGGTCATCTTTATTTACCCCCCCCCCCGGGCCAGTGCTTCTCTAAGTGCTGGTCCGAACCGAGCTGCCTGCGGGGCCACCTCGGGGAAACTCGAAGCCTGGTTTTACTCGTAGCCTGTCTCATCCGGTGTTGCCCTGAGAACGAGATATGTGCAGCTCCTATCGGGATTGTCGGCGCATCGGGCGGTCTTGTTGGTCTTGTTTTATTACTGTCGAAATGTCTTGTAGCCGGGATTCCGAGACTGATCGGGTCTTCCCGGGGAGAAGGAATATCCTTCGTTGATCGCGAGAGCTTATCATGGGCTAAGTTGGGACACCCCTGCAGGGTTTGAACTTTCGAAAGCCATGCCCGCGGTTATGGGCAGATGGGAATTTGTTAATGTCTGGTTGTAGTAAACTTAAAGTAAACTCTTCTAAAAATACACCAACCGTGTGCGTAACCGTGAGTGTCTCTTTTCGGGGTTGATCGAGAGGAGAACATGGTTTCTGGGTTATGTTTGACGTAAGTAGGAGTTCAGGATCACTTCTTGATCATTACTAGTTGACGACTGCTTGCTTTGCCTCTCTTCTTGCTCTCATTTGCGTAAGTTAGCCACCATACATGCTTAGTCGCTGCTGCAACCTCACCACTTTACCCCTTTCCTTACCCATTAAGCTTTGCTAGTCTTGATACCCATGGTTATGGGATTGCTGAGTCCTCGTGGCTCACAGATTACTACAACACCAGTTGCATGTACAGGTTATGCGATGATCATGACGTGAGAGCGATGTTTATTTGTGTTGGAGTTCTTCTTCTGCTTCTTCTTTGATTGAGGGATAGGTTCCTGGTCGGCAGCCTGGGCTAGCAGGGTGGATATTGTTTGAGTTTCTGTTTATGTATCATCCGTAGTCGGATGTTGATCTTGTATTTGATGTATTGTTGTATTCATGTGACATTGTATGTATTGGATGTATCCCCACTATTATGTAATGTTGATGTAATGATATCCACCTTGCAAAAGCGTCTTCAAGATGCGCTTCTATCCTTGGTGGGACCTTCGAGTTCCTTTAGGATACGGTCGCATCTTGGGCGTGACAGCTTCACTCCCCGACAACGGCGCCAGAAAAGAGTCTTGATGACCCACAAGTATAGGGGATCTATCGTAGTCCTTTCGATAAGTAAGAGTGTCGAACCCAACGAGGAGCAGAAGGAAATGATAAGCGGTTTTTAGCAAGGCATTCTCTGCAAGTACTGAAATAAGTGATAATAGATAGTTTTGTGAAAGGATAATTTGTAACGAGCAACAAGTAACAAAAGTAAATAAAGTGCAGCTAGGTGGCCCAATCCTTTTTGTAGCAAATTAGAAGCCTGGACTAACTCTTATATAGAGAAAAGCGCTCCCGAGGACACATAGGAATATCGTCAAGCTAGTTTTCATCACGTTCATATGATTCGCGTTCGGTACTTTGATAATTTGATATGTGGGTGGACTGGTGCTTGGGTGTTGTTCTTACTTGAACAAGCATCCCACTTATGATTAACCTCTATTGCAAGAATCCGCAACTACAACAAAAGTATTAAGGTAAACCTAACCATAGCATGAAACATATGGATCCAAATCAGCCCTTTATGAAGCAACGCATAAACTAGGGTTTAAGCTTCTGTCACTCTAGCAACCCATCATCTACTTTTTACTTCCCAGTGCCTTCCTCTAGGCCCAAATAATGGTGAAGTGTTTGATACGTCTCCAACGTATCTATAACTTTTGATTGCTCCATGCTATATTATCCACTGTTTTGGACTATATTGGGCTTTATTTTCCACTTTTATATTATTTTTGGGACTAACCTATTAACTGGAGGCCCAGCCCAGAATTGCTGGTTTTTGCCTATTTCAGTGTTTTGGAGAAACAGAATATCAAACGGAGTCTAAACGGAATAAAATCTTCGGGAACGTGATTTTCTCAACGAACGTGATCCAGGGGACTTGGACCCTACGCCAAGGCATCAGAGAGGCGGTCACGAGGGTGCCCCCCCCTTAGGGCCCGCCCCCTGCCTCGTGGGCCCCTCGAAGCTCCACCGACGTACTCCTTCCTCCTATATATACCTACGTACCCCCAAACGATCAGAACAGGAGCCAAAAACCTAATTCCACCGCCACAACCTTCTGGATCCACGTGATTCCATCTTGGGGCCTGTTCTGGAGCTCCGCCGGAGAGGGCCGTCATCACGGAGGGCTTCTACATCATCATAGCCCCTCCAATGAAGTGTGAGTAGTTTACCTCAGACCTTCGGGTCCATAGTTAGTAGCTAGATGTCTTCTTCTCTCTATTTGGATCTCAATACAAAGTTCTCCCCCTCTCTTGTGGAGATCTACTTGATGTAATCTTCTTTTTGCGGTGTGTTTGTTGAGACCGATGAATTGTGGGTTTATGATCAAGTCTATCTATGAATAATATTTGAATCTTCTCTGAATTCTTTTATGTATGATTGGTTATCTTTTGCAAGTCTCTTCGAATTATCAGTTTGGTTTGGCCTACTAGATTGGTTTTTCTTGCCATGGGAGAAGTTCTTAGCTTTGGGTTCGATCTTGCGGTGTCCTTTCCCAGTGATAGAAGGGGCAGCAAGGCACGTATTGCATCGTTGCCATCGAGGATAACAAGATGGGGTTTATTTCATATTGCATGAATTTATCTCTCTACATCATGTCATCTTGCTTAAAGCGTTACTCTGCTTTTAACTTAATAATCTAGATGCATGCTGGATAGCGGTCGATGAGTGGAGTAATAGTAGTAGATGCAGGCAGGAGTCGGTCTACTTGTCTCGGACGTGATGCCTATATACATGATCATACCTAGATATTCTCATAACTATGCTCAATTATGTCAATTGCTCAACAATAATTTGTTCACCCACCGTAGAATACGTATGCTCTTGAGAGAAGCCACTAGTGAAACCTATGGCCCCCGGGTCTATTCTCATCATATCAATATCCATCACTTTAATCTTGCTTTGCTTTTTTACTTTGTCTTTTACTTTTCACCTTGCATCTTTATATCAAAAATACCAAAAACATTATCTATCAGTTCTCACTCTCGTAAGTGACCGTGAAGGGATTGACAACCCCTAATCGTGTTGCTTGTGAGTTGCTATCGTGTTGTGCAGGTACGAGGGACTTGAGCGTGGCCTCCTACTGGATTGATACCTTGGTTCTCAAAACCTGAGGGAAATACTTACACTACTCTGCTGCATCATCCTCTCCTCTTCGGGGAAAAGTAACATAAGCTCAAGAGGTAGCAAGAAGAATTTCTGGCGTCGTTGCCGGGGAGTCTACGCAAAAAGTCAACATACCAAGTACCCATCACAATCCCTATCTCTCTCATTACATTAGTTGTCATTTGCCTCTCGTTTTCCTCTCCCCCACTTCACCCTTGCCGTTTTATTCACCCTCTCCTTCTCCTTCTCCTTCTCCTTCTCCTTCTCCTTCTCCTTTTCTGTTTGCCTTTTTCTCGCTTGCCTTTTCTTTGCTCGTGTGTTGGATTGCTTGCTTGTCGCGATGGCTCAAGATACTACCAAATTGTGTGACTTCACCAATACCAATAATAATGATTTCCTTAGCACTCCGATTGCTCCTCTTGCCAATACTGAATCTTGTGAAATCAATACTGCCTTGTTGAATCTTGTTATGAAAGATCAATTCGTCGGCCTTCCTAGTGAAGATGCCGCTACTCATCTTAATAGCTTCGTTGATTTATGTGATATGCAAAAGAAAAAATATGTCGATAATGATGTCGTTAAATTGAAGCTATTTCTTTTTTCGCTTAGAGATCGTGCTAAAGCTTGGTTTTCGTCTTTGCCTAAAAATAGTATTGATTCTTGGAACAAGTGCAAAGATGCTTTTATCTCTAAGTATTTTCCTCCCGCTAAGATTATCGCTCTTAGAAACGACATTATGAATTTTAAGCAACTTGATCATGAACATGTTGCACAAGCTTGGGAGAGAATGAAATTAATGCTACGTAATCGTCCTACTCATGGTTTGAATTTGTGGATGATTATACAAAAAATTTATGCCGGATTGAATTTTGCTTCTAGAAATCTTTTAGATTCGGCCGCAGGAGGCACTTTTATGGAAATCACTTTAGGAGATGCTACTAAACTCCTAGATAATATTATGGTTAATTATTCTCAATGGCACACTGAAAGATCTACTAATAAAAAAGTGCATGCGATAGAAGAAATCAATGTTTTGAGTGGAAAGATGGATGAACTTATGAAATTATTTGCTACTAAGAGTGTTTCTTCTGATCCTAATGATATGCCTTTGTCTACTTTTATTGAGAATAATAATGAATCTATGGATGTGAATTTTGTTGGTAGGAATAATTTTGGTAACAACGCGTATAGAGGGAATTTTAATCCTAGGCCTTATCCTAGTAATCCTTCTAATAATTATGGAAATTCCTACAACAACTCTTATGGAAATTTTAATAAGATGCCCTCTGAATTTGAGAATAGTGTCAAAGAGTTTATGAATTCACAAAAGAATTTTAATGCTTTGCTTGAAGAGAAATTGCTTAAAGTTGATGATTTGGCTAGGAACGTTGATAGAATTTCTCTTGAGGTTGATTCTTTAAAGCTTAGATCTATTCCTCCTAAGCATGATATCAATGAGTCTCTCAAAACCATGAGAATTTCCATTGATGAGTGCAAGGAAAGAACTGCTAGGATGCGTGCTACGAAAGATGCCTTTATTAAAGCGTGTTCTTCGAATTCCTATGAAAATCAAGATGAAGATCTAAAAGTTATTGATGTGTCACCTATCAAATCTTTGATTTGCAATATGAATCTTGATGAAACTGAATATGATCTTCCTTTATCTAGAAGGCGTTCTAAAAATTCGGAGTATTTAGACCTTTATGATGAAATTGATGAAAGTGGGATTGAAAGAAATAAAACCCTAGATGTTGCTAAAACCACTATATTGGATTTCAAGGAATTTAATTATGAAAGTTGCTCTCTAATTGATTGTATTCCTTGTTGCAATCCGTGCTAAATTCTCCTCATGCTTATAGTCAAAAGAAAGCCTTTACCGAACATATTGTTGATGCCTTGATGCAATCCTATGAAGGAAAACTTGAGTTGAAAGTTTCTATCCCTAGAAAACTCTATGATGAGTGGGAAACAACTATTAAAATTAAAATTAAAGATCATGAGTTTTATGCTTTGTGTGATTTGGGTGCTGGTGTCTCCACTATCCCCAAAACTTTGTGTGATTTGCTAGATTTCCATGACATTGACGATTGCTCTCTAAACTTGCATCTTGCAAATTCCACTATTAAAAAACCTATGGGAAGAATTAATGATGTTCTTATCGTTGCAAATAGGAACTATGTGCCCGTAGATTTTATCGTTCTTGATATAGATTGCAATCCTTCTTGCCCTATTATTCTTGGTAGACCTTTCCTTAGAACGGTTGGTGCGATTATTGATATGAAGGAAGGGAATATTAGATTTCAATTTCCATTAAATAAAGGGCATGGAACACTTTCCTAGAAATAAAATAATATTGCCATATGAAACTATCATGAGAGTTACCTATGGATTGCCTACCAAAGATGGCAATACCTAAATCTATCCTCGCTTTTATGCCTAGCTAGGGGCGTTAAACGATAGCGCTTGTTGGGAGGCAACCTGATTTTATTTTGAGTTTTTTGTTTTTGATTCTGTTTAGGAATAAATAATCCATCTACCTTATGTTTAGATGTGGTTTTGTGTTTTAATTAGTGTTTGTGCCAAGCTAGACCTATTGGATCTTCTTGGATGATAGTTATTTGATCTTGCTGTAATTTCCAGAAACTTTGCGCTTAGTGCTTGAATTATTAAAAATCACCAGAACGTGATAAAATTATGATTCCAATTGCTTCTGATCAATAAACAAATTGTCTAGGTCGTCTCATTTTTGTAGATGTTTTGGAGTTTCATAAGTTTGCGTTAGTTACAGATTACTATAGACTGTTCTATTTTTGACAGATTCTGTTTTTCGTGTGTTGTTTGCTTGTTTTGATGAATCTATGGCTAGTAAAATAGTTTATAATCCATAAAGAAGTTGTAATACAGTAGGTTTAACACCAACATAAATAAAGAATGAGTTCATTACAGTACCTTGAAGTGGTTTTGTGTTTTGTTTCTCTAACGGAGCTCACGAGATTTCTATTGAGTTTTGTGTTGTGAAGTTTTCATGTTTTGGGTGAAATCTTTTGATGAATTATGGAACAAGGAGTGGCAAGAGCCTAAGATTGGGGATGCCCATGGCACCCCAAAGATAATCCAAATACACCAAAAAGTCAAAACTTGGGGATGCCCCGGAAGGCATCCCCTCTTTCGTCTACTTCCATCGGTATTTTACTTGGAGCTATATTTTTATTCACCAACATGATATATGTTTTGCTTGGAGCATTTTGTATTATTTGTGTCTTTGTTTGTTAGTGTGCCACAATCATCCTTGCTGTACACACCTTTGAGAGAGTCATTTATAAATTAAAATTTGTTAGAATACTCTTTGTGCTTCACTTATATCTTTTGAGCTATATAGTTTTTCTCTATGTGCTTCACTTATATCTTTTGAGCGTGATAATTTTGCTCTATGTGCTTCACTTACATCTTTTAGAGAACGGTGGTGGATTTGTTTTAAAGAAACTATTGATCTCTCATGCTTCACTTAGATCATTTTGAGAGTCTTAATAGCATGGTAAATTGCTTAATATTAATATGCTTGGTATTCAAGATTTGTGAAATTTTCTTTTGAGTGTGTTGAATACTAAGAAAAGATTGAAGCATGATAATTGTTTTGAGATATGGAGGTGATAATATTAGAGTCATTCTAGTTGAGTAGTTATGAATTTAAAGAATACTTGCGTTGAAGTTTGTGATTCCCGTAGCATGCACGTATGGTGAACCGTTATGTAACGAAGTCGGAGCATGAGGTGTTTATTGATTTCCCTCCTTATGAGTGGCGGTCGGGGATGAGCGATGGTCTTTTCCTACCAATCTATCCCCCTACGAGCATGCGCGTAATACTTTGCTTTGATAACTTCTAGATTTTTGCTATAAGTATATGAGTTCTTTATGACTAATGTTGAGTCCATGGATTATACGCACTTTTTCCCATCCTTCCACCATTGCTATCCTCTCTAATACCGCGCACTTTTCGCCGGTATCATACAACCACCATATATCTTCCTCAAAAAGCCACCATACCTACCTATCATGGCATTTCCATAGCCATTCCGAGATATATTGCCATGCAACTTTCCACCGTTCCGTTTATTATGACACGCTCCATCATTGTCATATTGCTAGCATGATCATGTAGTTGACATCGTATTTGTGGCAAAGCCACTATTCATAATTCTTTCGTACATGTCACTCTTGATTCATTGCATATCCCGGTACACCGCCGGAGGCATTCATATAGAATCATATCTTGTTCTAAGTATCGAGTTGTAATTGTTGAGTTGTAAGAAAAATAAAAGTGTGATGACCATCACTTCTAGAGCATTGTCCCAAGTGAGGAAAGAATGATGGAGACTATGATTCCCCCACAAGTCGGGATGAGACTCCGGACGAAAAAGAAAAAAATAAAAAAAAGAAAAGAAAAGAGGCCATAAAAAAAGAGAAAAGGCCCAAATAAAAAAAGAGAGAAAAAGAGAGAAGGGACAATGCTACTATCCTTTTACCACACTTGTGCTTCAAAGTAGCACCAAGATCTTCATGATAGAGAGTCTCCTATGTTGTCACTTTCATATACTAGTGAGAAATTTTCATTATAGAACTTGGCTTGCATATTCCAATGATGGGCTTCCTCAAAATGCCCTAGGTCTTCGTGAGCAAGCGAGTTGGATGCACACCCACTTAGTTTATTTTGTTGAGCTTTCATATACTTATAGCTCTAGTGCATCCGTTGCATGGCAATCCCTACTCACTCACATTGATATCTATTAATGGGCATCTCCATAGCCCGTTGATACGCCTAGTTGATGTGAGACTATCTTCCCCTATTTTTGTCTTCTCCACAACCACCGTTCTATTCCACATATAGTGCTATGTCCATGGCTCACGCTCATGTATTGTGTGAAGGTTGAAAAAGTTTTGAAAATGTTAAAGTATGAAACAATTGCTTGGCTTGTCATCGGGGTTGTGCATGATTTAAATACTTTGTGTGGTGAAGATGGAGCATAGCCAGACTATATGATTTGTAGGGATAACTTTCTTTGGCCATGTTATTTTGAGAAGACATAATTGCTTTATTAGTATGCTTGAAGTATTATTATTTTTATGTCAATATGAACTTTTTTCTTGAATCTTTCGAATCTGAATATTCATACCACAATTAAGAAGTTTACATTGAAATTATGCCAAGTAGCACTCCGCATCAAAAATTCTCTTTTTGTCATTTACCTACTCGAGGACGAGCAGGAATTAAGATTGGGGATGCCTGATACGTCTCCAACGTATCTATAATTTTTTATTGCTCCATGCTGTATTATCTACTGTTTTGGACTATATTGGGCTTTATTTTCCGCTTTTATATTATTTTTGGGACTAACCTATTAACCGGAGGCCCAGCCCAGATTGCTGTTTTTTTGGCCTATTTCAGTGTTTCGAGAAACAGAATATCAAACGGAATCCAAACGGAATAAAATCTTCGGGAATGTGATTTTCTCACCGGACGTGATCCAGGGGACTTGGACCCTACGCCAAGGCATTAGAGAGGCGGTCACGAGGGTGGGGGTCCCCCCCCCTTAGGGCGTGCCCCCTGCCTCATGGGCCCCTCGAAGCTCCACTGATGTACTCCTTCCTCCTATATATACCTACGTACCCCCAAACGATCAGAACAGGAGCCAAAAACCTAATTCCACCGCCGCAACCTTCTGTATCCACGAGATCCCATCTTGGGGCCTATTCCGGAGCTCCGCCGGAGAGGGCCGTCATCATGGAGGGCTTCTACATCATCATAGCCCCTCCGATGAAGTGTGAGTAGTTTACCTCAGACCTTCGGGTCCATAGTTAGTAGCTAGATGGCTTCTTCTCTCTTTTTGGATCTCAATAAAAAGTTCGCCCCCTCTCTTGTGGAGATCTACTTGATGTAATCTTCTTTTTGCGGTGTGTTTGTTGAGACCGATGAATTGTGGGTTTATGATCAAGTCTATCTATGAATAATATTTGAATCTTCTCTGAATTCTTTTATGTATGATTGGTTATCTTTGCAAGTCTCTTCGAATTATCAGTTTGGTTTGGCCCACTAGATTGGTTTTTCTTGCCATGGGAGAAGTGCTTAGCTTTGGGTTCGATCTTGCGGTGTCCTTTCCCAGTGACAGAAGGGGCAGCAAGGCACGTATTGCATCGTTGCCATCGAGGATAACAAGATGGGGTTTATTTCATATTGCATGAATTTATCTCTCTACATCATGTCATCTTGCTTAAAGTGTTACTCTGTTTTTAACTTAATACTCTAGATGCATGCTGGATAGCGGTCGATGAGTGGAGTAATAGTAGTAGATGCAGGCAGGAGTCGGTCTACTTGTATCGGACGTGATGCCTATATACATGATCATACCTAGATATTCTCATAACTATGCTCAATTCTGTCAATTTCTCAACAGTAATTTGTTCACGCACCGTAGAATACTTATGCTCTTGAGAGAGGCCACTAGTGAAACCTATGGCCCCGGGTCTATTCTCATCATATCAATCTCTATCACTTTAATCTTGCTTTGCTTTTTTACTTTGCCTTTTACTTTTCACCTTGCATCTTTATATCAAAAATACCCAAAACATTATCTACCAGTTCTCACTCTCGTAAGTGACCATGAAGGGATTGACAACCCCTAATCATGTTGGTTGCGAGTTGCTATCGTGTTGTGCAGGTACGAGGGACTTGCGCGTGGCCTCCTACTGGATTGATACCTTGGTTCTCAAAAACTGAGGGAAATACTTACGCTACTCTACTGCATCATCCTCTCCTCTTCGGGGAAAACCAACGCAAGCTCAAGAGGTAGCAGTGTTATGTAGTCGACGTTCACATAACACCACTAGAGGATAGACAACATACATCTCATCAAAATATCGAACGAATACCATATTCACATGACTACTAATAGCAAGACTTCTCCCATGTCCATAGGAACAAACGTAACTACTCACAAAGCATATTCATGTTCATAATCAGAGGGGTATTAATATGCATAAAGGATCTGAACATATGATCTTTCACCAAATAAACCAACTAGCATCAACTACAAGGAGTAATTAACACTACTAGCAACCTACTAGTACCAATCACGGACTTGGAGACAAGAATTGGATACAAGAGATGAACTAGGGTTTTGAGAGGAGATGGTGCTAGTGAAGATGTTGATGGGGATTGCCCTCTCCCGATGAGAGGAGCGTTGGTGATGACGATGGCGATGATTTCCCCCTCCCTGAGGGAAGTGTCCCCGGCAGAACAGCTCTGCCGGAGCCCTAGATTGGTTTCGCCAAGGTTCCGCCTCGTGGCGGCGGAGTCTCGTCCCAAAAGGTTGCTTATGTTTTTTCTTCGGACGAAAGGCTTCATATAGCAGAAGATGGCCACCAGAGAGCCGACAGGGGGCCCACGAGGCAGGGGGCGCGCCCTCCACCCTCGTGGACAGGTGGTGGCCCCCTGACGTACTTCTTCCGCTCAGTATTTTTTATATATTCTGAAAATAACTTCCGTGGAGTTTCAGGACTTTTGGAATTGTGCAGAATAGGTCTCTAATATTTGCTCCTTTTCCAGCCCAGAATTCCAGCTGCCGGCATTCTCCCTCCTTATGTAAACCTTGTAAAATAAGAGAGAATAGGCATAAGTATTGTGACATAACGTGTAATAATAGCCCATAATGCAATAAATATCGATATAAAAGCATGATGCAAAATGGACGTATCAGACGGCACTGGCTAATGCTGAGGTGCCTGAGACTGAGCCCCTGGTGATGGCTGTTGTCGGTGCCGCCAACAAGACAGATGCGGCTAGAGCCTCCAAGTGGGCTCGTAAAAAGGAGAAGATGTTGTGCTATCGTTGTGGTGAGAGGGGCCACTTTATAGCTGAATGTGTGACTGGGCTTTGTGATACCTGCCTCAAGCCTGCGCATGACACGAGAGAGTGCTCGATTCTACGTGATCAGGTACCGAGCATTACCATTTATGGAGTATATTGTGTTGAGCTCATGTTTTTGAGTCTCCTTATGCGAGGGAGATCCCAAAGGAACCCCAGAGCACGACCACGGGGATTGTCAAAGTCACGAAAGGTGATGTGTTTGAGGCGCAGATTATGCACAGGCTCAGTGAGTTAGCTCCAGGTAATTTTCAGTGGGAGCTTACTGGTCTCGAGGCCAATATGTATAAGGGTGACTTCCCTACAACAGAGGACCTGGAGCATCTTCTGAGTTTTGGGTTGTGCAGAGTTCCTGGTACAGAGTGTATCCTCGAGTTCCATGAGTGGAAGAAGGTAGAGCCATAGGGCAAGCCTCTCACTTAGGTCTGGTTGCGATTCTCAGGGGCTCCATCGAAGTCGCTTCAGGATGCTCGGGTTGCTGCTAGCTTGGGGATACTAGTCGGGAAAACCGAGAGGGTGGACATGGCCTTCACCCGTGCCCACGGGGTGGCCCGCCTGTTGGTTAGTGTCCTCGACATCGAGTTTGTGCCTGACATGGTTAAGTGGACCTACAGGGGCCAGGTATATAACCTTGAGATTGACACCGATCTTTTCGCTGAGGCTCTGGCAGGGACGGATGTGGATATGCATGATAAGGATGATAGATCGGGTAATACAGAGGCGCGAGGGGAGGATGTTGGGAGCGAGTTCTCCAACGGTCTGGGTTCCACCTCATAGACGCCTGGGACTGGGGCTGCTTCTTCAGCTACGGTGCCGATGAGTACGCTGAGATTCGATTCTTTTGAACCAGCTTCTGCTCCTCCTAGGTTGTGGAGTGATCGAGTGGAGTCTGAGGACGTGCTAGAATGCACACTCCCTCCTCTAGACTTTGCAGTGGCTGATACCTCTCTGGATGGGTGCTCGGGGGCGACGGTTACTATGATGACTTTGGTTGAGGGGGGAGGATCATGGGCAGGTGGCCCCTCGTTCTCCTACACCTTCTGATGTTTCACCACTGATGAGGATGGCGGCGGAGGGGTCTATGTTGCCGACTGGCGACGTGACCGGTTTCGGAGGGGGACCTGGGCAAGTGGCCTCGGCTCCCTCCTCTCTTGTGCTGGTCGGGGCGGCTGAGCCTGAGGCATCCTTGGGCCCCAGGAGACGGTCGTCTCCTGCTCAGTTGCAAGGGCTGCTCCAGCCATCGCCGACTGTGGTGGTCGCAACGCCTCCCTGCCTGAGGGCCGGGTAGTGTGGGGAGCAGGGTAGGCGGCTCCCGCACTTACTTCAGCTCGTTCGCCTTTGGGTGGGATGATGGCGGTGTTGGCCGCGTCTCCTTCTAGTCAGAGGGCCAGGTCAGGTGGGGAGCGTGGGCAGGTGGGCCAACACTCTCTTCCCCCGCGCTCGCCGGGGGCATTGGGGACCCTGATACGTCTCCAACGTATCTATAATTTTTAATTGTTCCATGCTATTATATTACCTGTTTTGGATGTTCAATGGGCTTATTTATAAACTTTCATATTATTTTTGGGACTAACCTATTAATCGGAGGCCCAGCCCAAATTGTTGCTTTTTTGCCTATTTCAGTGTTTCGCAGAAAAGGAATATCAAACGGAGTCCAAACGGAATGAAACCTTCGGGAGAGTTATTTTTGGAACAAACGTGATCCAGAGGACTTGGAGTGGACGTCAAGAAACGAACGAGGAGGCCACGAGTCAGGGGGGCACGCCTACCCCCTGGGCGCGCCCTCCACCCTCGTGGGCCCCTCGTGGCTCCACCGACCTACTTCTTCCTCCTATATATACCTACATACCCCCAAACCATCGAGGAGCACCACGAAAACCTAATTCCACTGCCGCAACCTTCTGTACCCGTGAGATCCCATCTTGGGTCCTTTTCCGGAGCTCCGCCGGAGGGGGAATTGATCACAGAGGGCTTCTACATCAACACCGTAGCCTCTCCGATGATGTGTGAGTAGTTTACCTCAGACCTTTGGATCCATAGTTATTATCTACATGGCTTCTTCTCTGTCTTTGGATCTCAATACAAAGTTCTCCTTGTATCTCTTGGAGATCTATTCTATGTAATCTTCTTTTGCGGTGTGTTTGTCGAGATCCGGTGAATTGTGGGTTTATGATCAAGATTATCTATGAACAATATTTGAATATTCTCTGAATTCTTTTATGTATGATTGGTTATCTTTGCAAGTCTCTTTGAATTATCAGTTTGGTTTGGCCTACTAGATTGATCTTTCTTGCAATGGGAGAAGTGCTTAGCTTTGGGTTCAATCTTGCGGTGCTCGATCCCAGTGACAGTAGGGGAAACGACACGTATTGTATTATTGCCATCGAGTATAAAAAGATGGGGTTTATATCATACTGCATGAGTTTATCCCTCTACATCATGTCATCTTGCTTAAAGCGTTACTCCGTTCGTATGAACTTAATACTCTAGATGCATGCTGGATAGCGGTCGATGTGTGGATTAATAGTAGTAGATGCAGGCAGGAGTCGGTCTACTTGTCATGGACGCGATGCCTATATACATGATCATACCTAGATATTCTCATAACTATGCTCAATTCTATCAATTGTTCAACAGTAATTTGTTTACCCACTGTAATACTTATGCTATCTTGAGAGAAGCCACTAGTGAAACCTATGGCCCCCGGGTCTATTCTCCATCATATTAAACTTTCGTCAACAAGCTATTTCTATTGATGTTTATTTTGCAATCTTTACTTTTAATCTCTATCATAAAAATACCAAAAATATTATCTTCTCATCTCTATCAGATCTCACTTTTGCAAGTGTCCGTGAAGGGATTCACAACCCCTTTATCGCATTGGTTGCAAGGGACTTGAGCGTGGCCTCCTACTGGATTGATACCTTGGTTCTCAAAAACTGAGGTAAATACTTACGCTACTTTGCTGCATCACCCTTTCCTCTTCAAAGGAAAACCAACGCAGTGCTCAAGAGGTAGCAAGAAGGATTTCTGGCGCCATTGCTGGGGAGTCTACGCACAACTCAAGACATACCAAGTACCCATCACAAACTCTTATCCCTCGCATTACATTATTTGCCATTTGCCTCTCGTTTTCCTCTCCCCCACTTCACCCTTGCCGTTTTATTCGCCCTCTTTTTCCGGTCGCCTCTTTTTCGCTTGCCTTTTGTGTCCCTGTGCCATCATGGCTAGTCCTTTATCTACTCCTTTGTCTCCCGAGAATGAAGTTCTTAATTTTAAACAAAGGGAGGAAGAAAATCTAAAAGATGCTTGGTACATAATTTGCAATGCGCAAAATAGATCTACTAGGAAGCAATCTACTTCCATTCTTCTTCGCAATTTTTATGTAGGAATCACTCCTTGGAATAGATATATTCTTGATACCATTACCGGAGGAAATTTCTTGGGTAGCCATACTTTTGATTCTTATAATTCTATGATAGATTTGTTTGGCCCACCACCTCTTTTGGTTAATGAAACTATTTTAACTTTGGAACATGTGATGCAACGGCTTGAAATTATTGAAAATAAAGTTGCCACCGTAGAGTTGATTGAAAATTTGGATAGAAAGATACATAACCAAATTTCCCAATACAGATCTAAGGTAGGAGTTGCTCTTAAATTTTTTAAAGAAAAGGAACCTATGGTTAATGAAAAGATAGATCAAGATTCCACTAGAATTGATAAAATTGAGGATATTATTACCAACCTAGGGTTTGACTTTTCTTCCGTGGAAAAAACTCCTTCTAATGCTAAGATTGCCAAATTGATGTATGTTCCTAAAAATAAGGGTGAAACTTCTAGTAAAGGAAATGCGAACCTCAAATCCATAAGTGTTCACCCCAACTTTCTCGCTATCCGTAAGGAACCTTTTGCTACAAATGATTTTCTCGATTTCGTGCCTAGAAGTTTGATAATTAATAAAAAGGAAGAAACTCTTAGGGGTTATAGGTGTCTTATTGAAGAATTGCCTACCAAAGATGGCAATACCTAGACCTATCCTCGCCTTTATGCCTAGCTAGGGGCGTTAAGCCATAGCGCTTGTTGGGAGGCAACCCAATTTTATTTTAGTTTTTTGCTTTTTGGTTATGTTTAGGAATAAATAATCCATCTAGCTTCTGTTTAAGATGTGGTTTTGTGTTTTAATTAGTGTTTGTGCCAAGTTAAACCTATAGGATCTTCTTCGATGGTAGTTATTTGATCTTGCTGAAAATTCCAGAAACTTCCTGTTCACGAAAACAATTGTTAAAAATCACCAGAACGTGATATAATACTGATTCCAATTGCAGCAGATCAATAAACAAATTATCTAGGTCTTACTATTTTGGTAGAATTTTTGGAGTTCCAGAAGTTTGCGTTAGTTACAGATTACTAAAGACTGTTCTGTTTTTGACAGATTCTGTTTTTCGTGTGTTGTTTGCTTATTTTGATGAATCTATGGCTAGTAATAGAGCTTATGAACCATAGAAAAGTTGGAATACAGTAAGTTTAACACCAATATAAATAAAGAATGAGTTCATTACAGTACCTTGAAGTGGTGTTTTGTTTTCTTTCGCTAACGGAGCTCACGAGATTTTCTGTTAAGTTTTGTGTTCTAAAGTTTTCAAGTTTTGGGTAAAGATTTGATGGATTATGGAACAAGGATTGGCAAGATCCTAAGCTTGGGGATGCCCAAGCTACCCCAAGGTAAAATTCAAGGACAACCAAAAGCTTAAGCTTGGGGATGCCCCGGAAGGCATCCCCTCTTTCGTCTTCATCTATCGGTAACTTTACTTGGGGCTATATTTTTATTCACCCCATGATATGTGTTTTGCTTGGAGCATCTTGTATGATTTGAGTCTTTGCTTTTTAGTTTTTCATAATCATCCTCGCTGTACACACCTTTTGAGAGAGACACACATGATTCGGAATTTGATAGAATACTCTATGTGCTTCACTTATATCTTTTGAGCTATATAGTTTTTGCTCTAGTGCTTCACTTATATATTTTAGAGCATGGTGGTGGTTTCATTTTATAGAAATTATTGATCTCTCATGCTTCACTTATATTATTTTGAGAGTCTTAAACAGCATGGTAATTTGCTTTAATTGTGAAATTAATCCGAATGTGATAGGCATCCAAGTTGAGCATAATAAAAACTTCCATATTGAGTTCATTGAATATCATGAGAAGTTTGATACTTGATAAGTGTTTTGAGATATAAAGGTGGTAATATTAGAGTGTGCTAGTTGAGTAATTGTGAAATTGAGAAATACTTGTGTTAAGGTTGGCAAGTACCGTAGCATGCACGTATGGTAAAAGTTGTGTGACAATTTTGACACATAAGGTGGTCTTTTATTGCTTTCCTTATGAGTGGCGGTCGGGGACGAGCGATGGTCTTTTCCTACCAATCTATCCCTCTAGGGGCATGCGTAGTAGTACTTTGCTTCGAGGGCTAATAAACTTTTGCAACAAGTATATGAGTTCTTTATGACTAATGTGAGTCCATGGATTATACGCACTCTCAACCTTCCACAATTTTCTAGCCTCTACGGTACTGTGCATTGCCCTTTGAGAGTTGGTGCAAACTTCGCCGGTGCATCCAAACCCCGTGATATGATACGCTCTATCACACATAAACCTCCTTATATCTTCCTCAAAACAGCCACCATACCTACATATCATGGCATTTCCATAGCCATTCTGAGATATATTGACATGCAACTTTCCACCGTTCCGTTTATTATGACACGCTCCATCATTGTCATATTGCTTTGCATGATCATGTAGTTGACATCGTATTTGTGGCAAAGCCACCATTCATAATTTTTTCATACATGTCACTCTTGATTCATTGAATATCCCGGTACACCGCCGGAGACATTCACATAGAGTCATATTTTGTTCTAAGTATTGAGTTGTAATTCTTGATTTGTAAGTAATAAAAGTGTGATGATCATCATTATTAGAGCATTGTCCCATGTGAGGAAAGTGCAACATCCCAAATTTTCAATTTGGAATGTTATACATTAGATCATCATGCATATCATATTTTATTTGCTTTTGGTTTTGATCCTAGAAAATCCTAAGCAACTCAAGGACCCACGGAAAGAGTTGGGGATTTCGTTATTTTCATATTTGAGTTTTCTCAAATTTTGAGAATAGGATCATTTGATTTTATTTATTTTATCATCCAATATTTCTATTACAAAAATATGAGAGGGAATAAAATGACTTTCCCAAAAATATAGAAATATTGAGGGTTTAATAATTAAATCAAATAAGAATTATTTTGGAGTTTTTCGATATTTTATTTGAATTTAGGAAAAATATGCGTTTTTCAAAATTGCATTTAGGGCCCAAATAAATGTTCACTTTATCGGGCTTGATTTTAGAAGTCCGGAAAATTTTATTTCGGGATTTTTGGAGTCCGTTTAGTATTTCTTTTTATTTTTGTTCCGAGCGCAATTATTATTAAAAAAACGAACCGACCTACGGGTCGTGTCCAACTAGGACTCCCGGCCCGTAGGGGCTTTATAAGCCGGCCCACCCCGGGGGAACCCTAGCCAGCCCCAGCCCCTGCACCCGCGCCGCCAGCCGCCTCGTCGCCCGCTCCGCCGTCGCCCGCCGCACGCTCGCCGAGGTTCGCCGCCTCGAAATCCGGGCCCGATTTTTTTAAGAAAACCGATCGGTTTTCTGTCGGTTTTATTTTCGGTTTATTTTATTATTTTTTTGGTTTAGGTTAATTAATGAATGTTCGTTCGTTAATCCGTTCGTCATTTTTCTTTTTCTCGGATTTTACGCGGTTATTTTCTGATCGCGATTTCTGATCCGATTTTCGTTTTAGTATAACTTTTCGCTCGTTTATCGGAATCAGGCGATTCAAGCGCCTGGAGTTTCGTCTCGAAACCCTCTTTCCAATTAATCAACTTTAACAAGTTTTTTCTACTATAAAATTTGACTTAGATCCAGATTAGTAGAACGAAGTTGTTTTCTTTCGCCGTTTGACTTTCGTTGCTTCGATCGATTTGATTCTTTTTGCAAACCGGAGTTCTTAAGTTGAAATTTCTGGTTAGATCTATTATTTGAGTTTTACCTGTGCATTAGATGAGTACTTATTGTATGCTTGTTTGTTTGTCTGCGATAGAACACCCGGAGTGCGCCGCCTGTTACTTCGAATCTCTAGGTTTCGCGGATCATCAGCAAGGCAAGTAACACTTTGATCATACCTCTTTTAATACCCAGTTTTATTGCATTAGATCAATCCTCAAACATTGCATGATTAGGATCTAATTAAATTATGGGATGGGAAGTAGATGAGGTAGTACCTATTACCTGTTTTATTATCAACCTTTGGGAGTTACTTCTACGTTTGCTTATTATGCTATGCTATGCTAGTAGACGTGGATTGGGTGAGTGATATCCATGACAAATGTGAGTTTGTTAAATTAATGGTTTATCTAAGGTGGCAACTTAAACACACATCTGGGTGGATTGAGGTACCTGGGTATTCCAGGATTGCCTGTTTCCTTTTGGACCGCCACCCAGGCTCAAAGGGATCATGAGATTATTCAAACTAGAAACTTCCGTGTGCAGCCACAAGCCATTATGGGCTCTGGCATAGTTGATTAAGTCGTGCGAACTCTTACAGGGTAGACTAGCAGATGTAGGGGAAAGTAGGTGTACCGGTCTATCCATCGTAAGGTGCTAGCGCTTCTCAAAGACTGTGTCTCGGTCATCCGTTTCTCAAACACCATGTAGTGCGAGAGATCAAACGGAGACAATCGAGTCTTGTGGGGAAAAGTGCGCAAACCTCTGCAGAGTGTACAAACTAATCATGGTTAGCCGTGTCCCCGGTTATGGACGTTTTGAGTATCTAGTACTTGGATATCATGTGAATCTCATCATGTTACTCTAAACTAATGTTGTTGGGTTTTATTTGATAATTACTCTAATTGGGATTGAGGATGCTGTCAACCGTTCTCAATGTTTAACAACCACCATGATAGTTAAATAAATTTATTCCTTTGCAGTAGGGAAAAATTGGCTTTACGCAAAACTGTAACCATAGAGCTTTCCACTAGCCATATATGCATGTAGTATAGCTTATTCTTTCATTACTCTCTATGTGTTACATTGCCAGCATATTCCATGTGCTGACCCGTTTTCGGGCTGCAACGTTTCATGTTGCAGACTTTTCAGACGACGAGTAAGGTGCCTTTTAGGTCGTGGTTCTATACTCAGTGATGCCGTTGGAGTTGATGGACTCACTTATCTTCCAAGCCTTCCGCTGTTATCTTTATTAGATGGCCTTAAGCCATATTCATTGTATTAAGTTCTCTTTGAGACATCGATGTAATAAGTGTGTGATTGCTACTCTGCTATAAATCCTTCGAAGTACTGTGTGGTGTCAGTATTACTGATCCAGGGATGACACCTGAGCACAGAGGTCAGACTGTTTGAGGTCTGGTCGCTACAGAAAGGATGATGGAGACTATGATTCCCCCACAAGTCGGCATGAGATTCCGGACTAAATAAAAAAAGAGAAGAGGCCAAAGAAAAAAAAGAGAGAAGGCCCAAGAAAAAAAGAAAAAAAGGGGGAAAATGAAAAAAATGAGAGAAAAAGAGAGAAGGGACAATGTTACTATCCTTTTTCCACACTTGTGCTTCAAAGTAGCACCGTGATCTTCATGATAGAGAGTCTCCTATGTTGTCACTTTCATATACTAGTGGAAAATTTTCATTATAGAACTTGGCTTGTACATTCCAATGATGGGCTTCCTCAAAATGCCCTAGGTCTTCGTGAGCAAGCAAGTTGGATGCACACCCACTTAGTTTATTTTGTTGAGCTCTCATACATTTATAGCTCTAGTGCATCCGTTGCATGGCAATCCCTACTCCTCTCATTGACATCAATTGATGGGCATCTCCATAGCCTATTGATTAGCCGCGTCAATGTGAGACTTTATACCTTTTTGTCTTCTCACATAACCCCCATCATTATACTTTATTCCACCCATAGTGCTATATCCATGGCTTGCGCTCAAGTATTGTGTAAGGGTTGAAAAGGCTGAAGCGGGTTAAAAAGTATGAACCAATTGCTCGGCTTGTCATCGGGGTTATGCATGATGAGAACGTTTTGTGTGACAAAATTGAAACATGGCCTAACTATATGATTTTGTAGGGATAAGCTTTCTTTGGCTATGTTATTTTGATAAGACATAATTGCTTGGTTAGCATGTTTGAAGTATTATTGTTTTTATGTCAATATTAAACGTTTATCTTGAATCTTTCGGATCTAAATATTCATGCCACAATAAAAAGAATTACATTGAAAATTATGCTAAGAAGCATTCCACATCAAAAATTCTGTTTTTATCACTCACCTACTCGAGGACGAGCAGGAATTAAGCTTGGGGATGCTTGATACGTCTCCAACATATCTATAATTTTTTATTGTTCCATGCTATTATATTATCTGTTTTGGATGTTCAATGGGCTTATTTATACACTTTTATATTATTTTTGGGACTAACCTATTAACTGGAGGCCCAGCCCAAATTGTTTTTTTGCCTATTTCAGTGTTTCGCAGAAAAGGAATATCAAACGGAGTCCAAACGGAATGAAACCTTCGGGAGAGTTATTTTTGGAACAAACGTGATCCAGAGGACTTGGAGTGGATGTCAAGAAACGAACGAGGAGGCCATGAGGCAGGGGGCACGCCTACCCCCTGGGCGCGCCCTCCACCCTCGTGGGCCCCTCGTGGCTCCACCCACCTACTTCTTCCTCCTATATATACCTACGTACCCCAAACCATCGAGGAGCACCACGAAAACATAATTCCACCGCCGCAACCTTCTGTACCAGTGACATCCCATCTTGGGGCCTTTTTCGGCGCTCCGCCGGAGGGGGCATTGATCACGGAGGGCTTCTACATCAACACCGTAGCCTCTCCGATGATGTGTGAGTAGTTCACCTCAGACCTTGGGATCCATAGTTATTAGCTAGATGGCTTCTTCTCTCTCTTTGGATCTCAATACAAAATTTTCCTCGATTCTCTTGGAGAACTATTTGATGTAATCTTCTTTTGCGGTGTGTTTGTCAAGATCCGGTTAATTGTGGGTTTATGATCAAGATTATCTATGAACAATATTTGAATATTCTCTGAATTCTTTTATGTATGATTGGTTATCTTTGCAAGTCAGTTCGAATTATGAGTTTGGTTTGGCCTACTAGATTGATCTTTCTTGCAATGGGAGAAGTGCTTAGCTTTGGGTTCAATCTTGCGGTGCTCGATCCCAGTGACAGTAGGGGAAACGACACGTATTGTATTGTTGCCATCGAGGATAAAGGGTTTATATCATATTGCATGAGTTTATCCCTCTACATCATGTCATCTTGCTTAAAGCGTTACTCCATTCTTATGAACTTAATACTCTAGATGCATGCTGGATAGCGGTCGATGTGTGGAGTAATAGTAGTAGATGCAGGCAGGAGTCGGTCTACTTGTCACGGACGTGATGCCTATATACATGATCATACCTAGATATTCTCATAACTATGCTCAATTCTATCAATTGTTCGACAGTAATTTGTTTAACCACTGTAATACTTATGCTATCTTGAGTGAAGCCACTAGTGAAACCTATGGCCCCCGGTCTATTCTCCATCATATTAATCTTCCATCAAGAAGCTATTTCTATTGTCGCTTATTTTGCAATCTTTACTTTTAATCTCTATCATAAAAATACCAAAAATATTATCTTCTCATCTCTATCAGATCTCACTTTTGCAAGTGGCCGTGAAGGGATTGACAACCCCTTTATCGCGTTGGTTGCAAGGTTCTTATTTGTTTGTGTAGGTGCAAGGGACTTGAGCGTGGCCTTCTACTGGATTGATACCTTGGTTGTCAAAAACTGAGGGAAATACTTACGCTACTTCGCTGCATCACCCTTTCCTCTTCAAGGGAAAACCAACGCAGTGCTCAAGAGGTAGCAGACCCCGCCGGTGCTTGCGGCGGATCTTGGTGCCTCTTCGGGTGTTGCAGCCTGGCCAAGTGTTGGGGGTGGGGCTGGAGGCCTTACCCCAAACGGGGCCACTCGGGAGGAGGTCATCGCGTTTCGAGGTACTCCGGATCCTGTTTCTGAGGGGCGACGGATGAGTTGCTGTCTCCAGGACCAGCCGAATGTTGATGACATGCAGCTGAGGTGCGCCAAGCGGGCGGCCAAGCTTCATGACATTGAGGTCACTACTGGTATGTCGGTCAACATTTCCAATTCCATTCTGCATTTTTTTAATGATGAGATTATTCATAATGCAAATCATTTAGGAGTTTCACTAGGTAGTGATGATAGTGAAATCTCTAAATTCGTTAATGATCTCCTGGACCTTGAAGCGGAACACGCTTTAGAACTGATTCGCAACTTAGCAGCGGTCAAACCTATGAACGATTCCGACATTGATGCTTTGGGAGTCAGGGTGCTAGACACTTTCTATGCAGATCTTGCCCCATCCCCCCCTGAGACAGAGGAGGATGACGATTCTTTACCCCTAGGGGATATTGCACCCATCGAGGCTCGGCATGTTAGGTCCATGGAGCCCGGTTGTTAGGACCGGGTGGAGGATCAAAACGAGCCCAAACGCAAGTGGAAGCGAAGGGTTTATCCAGTTTTGGCGGTGCGTAGATGTGCTAGGATCCGTACGACCAAAAAATTCCATGATGAATTACGAGAGGAATTTTCTGGAATAGCAGAGGCTTGAGAGACTTGGCTAAAAGAAGATTTCTAGCGGATGCCTCTATCGAACATAGGTTGGATTTTATCGCCCTCGCTGAAACAGGAAGGGGCAATTTCTCACCACAGTTCCTAAACACTTTATCAGGAGGTGTCGATTTTGATTGGCACTGTTTACCCCCGAGACGAAGATCAGGTGGGATCTTACTTGGGGTTAAATGTGAGACGTTGGAAGTCCGAAGTGTGGTCATGGGAGATTTCGCCATCAAGTTTCGAGTTAGATCGAAGGTCGATGGGTTTAATTGGGCACTGGTGGCGGTATATGGGGCCGCGCAGCCAGAACTCAAACCAGATTTCTTGGCGGATCTTGTCCGTATTTGCGGATCTGAGCAGCTTCCAATCTCAGTTGGGGGTGACTTTAATATTATTAGAAGGATGGAGGAAAAGAACAATGATAATTTTGAAGGCAGGTGGTCGTTTCTGTTTAGTACCATTATTGAAAGCTTGGATCTGAGAGAGATAGAGCCTTCGGGTAGAAAATTCACTTGGGCCAATACCTTGCCAAACCCGACGTTTGAGAAGCTAGATCGAGTCCTCGCGAGTGTTGACTTGGAGCAGAAGTTTCCTCTGGTAACAGTCCAGGTGTTATCGCGCGGAATCTCAGACCACACCCCTTTGCTGGTTGACTCTGGTGAGGCAACGCATGTGGGGAATAAAAATACCTTCTCTTTCAAATTAGCGTGGTTTGAAAGAGAAGGTTTCTTCGATCTAATAGCCAGGGAATGGGCTAAAGATGCAGGAGGAAGGACTTTTGTTGAGAGATGGCAGAATAAGATAAGACACTTGAGAAGTTTATTACGTGGGTGGGCTAAACATCTCAGTGGGATTTATAAGGTTGAAAAGGAAAGGCTCCTTACACTTATTCAGGCCTTAGATGTAAAAGCCGAGTCCACAATTCTAGAAACCACGGAACTTCATGCTAAAGTTGACGCGGAGATGAGATTGAAAGAACTCCTGCGAGAGGAGGAATTGAAGTGGGCATTACGGGCTAAGGTTCGCAAAGTTGTCCAAGGGGACACCAACACTCAATTCTTCCATATGATAGCCAATGGCAAGCATAGAAAGAAAAGGATCTTTCAGCTTGAGCAAGAAGAGGGGACGATTTTAGGACAGGAAAACCTAAAATTATACATAACCAACTATTACAAGCAGCTTTTTTGGACCTCCGGAGGATAATTCTGTGTCCCTAGATGAGACGAGGATTGAGGATGTTCCTCAACTTACTGCGGACGAGAACGATCTTTTAACCGTCCCGTTTTCGGAGAAAGAGGTGTTTGTAGCTATTTCTCAGATGAAGAATAATAAACCTCCGGGGCCGGATGGATTTCCGGCAGGGTTTTATAAAAAATGTTGGCATTTTATTAAAGGGGATTTGCTGCCGATGTTCCATGATTTATTCTCTGGACAACTTCAATTGTTTCATCTGAATTTTGGAACAATAACTTTACTTCCTAAGAAAACAGAGGCTGTGAGAATTGAGCAGGCCGATTTGTCTTCTTAACGTTAGTTTCTAAATTTTCACCAAGGTCGGGACTAATAGAGTCACGCAGATTGCGCACTCTATGGTGCAGCCGTCCCAAATTGCTTTCATGCCGGAAAGGAACATCCTAGAAGGGGTTGTGGTCCTTCATGAAACGCTCCATGAAATTCACTTGAAAAAACTAGACGGGGTTGTATTCAAAGTGGATTTTGAAAAAGCGTATGACAAAGTCTTCTTCAACAGGCCTTGCGTATGAAAGGATTTGATCAGGCCTGGAGACAACAGGTAGAATCTTTCACGCAAAAAGGGAGTGTTGGAATTAAAGTGAATGATGACATATGTCACTACTTCCAAACACATAAGGGCCTGAGACAAGGAGATTCGATGTCACCCATTCTGTTCAACATTATAGTTGACATGTTGACGATTCTAATAGGAAGGGCTAAGGATGCTGGTCAATTAGGTGATCTGGTACCTCATCTAGTTGATGGAGGTGTGTCTGTCCTACAGTACGCCGATGATACTACCATCTTCATGGAGCATGACTTGGCAAAAGCGAGAAATATGAAGCTGATGTTATGCTTATTCGAACAACTGACCGGACTAAAGATTAATTTCCACAAGAGCTAATTGTTCTGTTTTGGAAGAGCCAATGAGGAACAAGAGGCGTATAAACAATTGTCCGGATGTGAATTAGGGGCTTTACCTTTCACTTATTTGGGTATACCAATTCACCATCATAAGCTAACAAACATAGAATGGAAGTGCATTGAGGATCGATTTGAGAAAAAAACTGAGCTGCTGGAAGGGCAAACTGATGTCATATGGAGGCCGATTAATTCTCATTAATATGGTTCTCACAAGTATGCCCATGTTTCTCTTGTCTTTTTTCGAGGTACCAGTTGGAGTTCAGAAAAGACTAGATTTCTATCGGTCCCGTTTTTTCTGGCAGAGTGATGATCTGAAGAGAAAGTATAGACTCACCAAATGGGATATAATTTGTCGACCAAAAGACCAAGGGGGTCTAGGTATCGAAAATCTTGAGGTGAAGAACAGATGTTTTCTTAGCAAATGGCTGTATAAGCTGTCTGTTGAGACGGAGGCTACTTGGGCATAGATTCTACGTAATAAGTACCTTCATTCCAAAACTTTATCCCAGATGACAGTGAGGCCCATGGACTCGCCCTTTTGGAAAGGACTGATGAGAGTTAAATCAGTTTTTTTCAATCGGACAAAGTTTATTGTCTACAACGGTATTTCTACAAGATTCTAGGAGGATACATGGCTAGGGGACACGCCACTCGCGCTTCAATATCCTTCACTTTATAGTATTGTTCAACAAAGAGACGTTTCCGTTGAAACAGTGTTTCAGTCCACGCCTCTTAATATGCACTTCAGGAGAGCGCTAGCCAAAAATTATTGGGAAGCTTGGCTCCGTCTTGTGAGAAGACTGATGGATGTTCAACTTTCTCAACGACTCGATTAGTTGTCTGGAAGCTAACTAGGAATGGAGAGTTTATAGTTAAATCCATGTATCTGGATGTTATTAATTCTAACTCTATTCCTACTTCGAAACATGTCTGGCATGTAAAAGTACCCTTGAGAGTTGAAGTGTTTATGTGGTTTGTACACAAGCAAGTCATTTTAACTAAGGGCAACTTGGCAAAGCGCAACTGGACTGGTTCCACTAGATGTAGTTTTTGTGATCGGGATGAATCCATCAAACACATCTTTCTTGATTGCTCGTTGGCAAAAAAATTATGGCGGACAGTTCACATAGCCTTTAATATTACTCCTCCGAACAATATTAACATGTTATTTGGGACGTGGCTTGATGGGATAGATTTCCAAACAGTGAGACACATTCGTGTAGGAGTATGTGCTTTATTATGGGCTATCTGGAATTGCAGAAATGATTTGATCTTTAACAGAACAACAAATACTCATTTTTTGCAGGTTATCTTCCGAGCCACTGCGTTGATCCGTATGTGGTCGCTACTCACTCCCACGGAGACCAGGGAGCGTTTGGTTACTGGATCTATCCGATGGGAGATGGTAGCTCAGACTATTTTCAACCGGTTTGGATGGCGGTCATGTAATAGAATAGGCAATTAGTTTTCCTATCTTTCTTTTGCCAGCCGGTTGTGGCTTTATTTATACTCTTTAGCTCTTTGTGAGCATCTTTTGTTCTTTTCTTTGAGACTTTAAGACCTCTGTCAAACTATTTTGCTTGGTAATAAATGTGGCCGTATGCATCTTTTTGATGCAGAGGCCGGGGATCTCCCCCTTTTCGGAAAAAAAGACCGTGGAACGCCTAAATATCGCTGAATCTATGTCGTGTTTGCCGAATTTTGGCCGAGTAAGTTTTTAAAAATATTTACAAATGGGCATCCGGTGGCGACCTGGGGGCGGCAGCTGGGAACCCGATCGCCCCCACGCCGAAAATATCGTTGGTTCGCCTCCAAGCGACGCTTTTTCTAGCGGGGGGGGGGGGGGGGGGGGCTGGAGATGCTCTAACAAATAAGTTTTCTTTTTTGAGAAGGGGATAACCCCGGCCTCTGCATCATGAGATGCACACAGCGGAAATTATTTATTTCCTAACAAATAAGTTAATCGAACCAAAATTATTGAAGAACACATATGAACGCACACCATTGATGACTCCATAAACGCTATACATTGCCAGCAAGATAATATTTGTAGAATAATTATGACATCACACCAATAATAGCTGATGTATGTACAATAAAACCGATGTATATTGTTTATAACAAATTCTCCAAGTGTAGTATGTTTGAAGCCTATCCACCTATCTGAGGAGCCGGATGTGCTTAGATTGAACCTCAAGAGGACTTCGGGCATCTGTTTTGGTGGCGATCCCATGGATGGTTTTATGTGACGAAGTTGGAATGCTTGCTCGAGGGGACGTGACGCCAATGACTCTTGCGAGTAACCTCGACGGTGTGTGTGGGTGCATGCGCGTGCCTAGACCGGCCGTTGGTGCCTCGACTTTGGACATGTTGTAACGGTTTTCATCCGGTTTCTGGCTAATTAACTGATCAGGGTTTTTTTTTTCAAATTAATGCGTAGAGCCTAAGGTTTCGTTTTTCTTAAGAATGTATATTCTCGCTTCATCCAGCTGATGATATCAGCCACATGAATCTGAAATCTGGAATCTGGATTATATTTAAAAAAATGTTACTTATCAACGCGGGAATTGAAGACGGCCGGCGCGAACGCATGACACAGAAGCACGACAGCAGAGATCGAGCAAGAGCTGGAAAGATATCAAGAATCACTCAGGGTCGTACTTGTTTTAAAACGGAGTCCGTGGTGGGCGGCCACCTAATCCTAGTGCCGTCCGTACCTCTCGCCGTTCGTTTCGACCGTACCTTCTCTTTTTGATCGTACGCAGCTTCGTCCGCTCCCGGCCACCACCACCACCACCCTGTCATCAGCCTCGCCGCCAGCTCACAATCGAGTTCGATGATTTCCACGCGCTCCCTCTCCTTCGGCCAATGCAGGAGGATAGGATAGGCATGAGTTTCTTGTCATATTATTTTTTTGTATATTCTCCGTTACGGTTCTTGTGAGATGTTGAAAGGTCTCTTTGTTGTCGTTGGCAGGAAATTTACAGGGATCACACATCTGCTCCAATGGGATTTGGAGACCAAAGATGCTTTGAAAGTGAACTTTACATACAGTAGCGCTTTGTGAGAGCCTTGGCTCAATGGTTGGACATGCGGTTGTGCAGCCTAACGACCCGAGTTCAATTTCAAGAATTGACAGGTGATGCACAGGGGTTTTTCCCGGTTTATTGAGGATCAAGTTTGTTGTGTGGTGAAACCACTCATTAAAAAATATCTTGATACTCATTTAAAAAATTCTAAGGACCATGTTTATCTTGGTACTCATACTAAAATGGCCGTATGCATCCCTAGTTGGTGCAGAGGCCGGGGAAGTGAAATTCTCCCCCATTTTTAAAGGCCAACAACAAGGCCCTTGATGTCGAGCGACTTGGGCGGCGTCTCGGCGGGCGACGGGCGATCGTCCCCGGAGCCAATCCTGCCTGACCCTCCGCCGCCCCTCTCGCCGGCCGACGGGGGTGGATCGGGGGCCAACGGGAGGGGGCGCTCCCCATCGTCGCGCCGCGCGGATGACCTGCCTTGCGGGGAGGTGTTTCCGCCGCCGCCGACCCGGCGGTCGTCGCTGGATCCGCCGCTCCCTGAGGATCGGCAGCCGGCGCTCGTGGTTGCTGCGGATCTACTCCCTTCCCCGCCGTCCCCTAGTTCGGCGGATCGGGATTGGGACTTTTTGCATCCCACGAAATGGTTAGTGCGTTTTCAAGATGATAGGGCGCCGGGGCGATGGATCAATGGCTCGATCTACTCGCATCCGTCGCGATGGATGACGATCCGAGACGAAGATGGAGATATTTTGGCCGAACGTTATCTCCACGTTGATGAAGAGCTTGCGATCGGTAAGAGTCTAATTATCGATTTTTTCAATTTCGAGGTTCTTGAGTGTGTGCAGGCGCCCATGGATTGCGACGAGCAACTCGATGTAGTGGATCTTGCGGAGGACGCCGACGGATCCAAGCCCACGCAGCGGGTTGGAGGACGTTTCTGGATTCTTGCGGGTGAAGATGGTGACGACGATGATCCACCGGAAACGACGGTTCGGCCACCAACTACAGCTGACGGGGCTACATCTGCATCGGTGCCTAAATCCATGGTGAGTAGTAAGAAATAGGTTTCTTTCGGCACTCCGGTTCCTTCGCAGAAGTCGAAGGTGAAGCCATGGAGTGGTCCTTTGCCGAAGGAGGGGCCGCCGGCTGTCACGTTGTCGGATTTTTTTCTTCCCGAGTGCTGGACGAGAGTAACTCGGAGAAAGAAGAAAGGAGGTCGCATGGATTCACAACGATCGCCGGCGGTGGCCGCTGCGTGTGACATTCGAGCAGCCAGATCTGAGCGTTTGAACGCTCTTTTGGGTTCAGGTGGGCCGCCGGAGAGTGTTCGCGATGTGGGCCTGACTAGTACTGGGCTAGAGGCCCAGGGGGCTAGCCAGGTTCGCGTAGCGACGGGCGTGGGCGACGTGCATGAGGTTGCATCGGACCGAGCGCCCCTGCATGCACGATCTGTCTCACCTCCTCTCATCGCTGCCGCTAGGGTTCGCCGTCGCGGGACGATAGGGTTCCCGTCGGCTTCCTTGCGCCGCCGCCTCCCTGCTAGCGCCGGAGCTAGACGGCTCCCACCGGCGGAGATGCCGCCCAAGCCACCGCCGCCACGGACTGCGCCGGGGGTGAGAAACCCGGCCGGGGCAGCGGGGGCATCCGCTCCTCCGGCTGCGTCTGCGGCTGTGCCGGGCTCTGCTCGGTCGGCACCTCCCACTTGAGCCGCTCCACCGCCGCCTCGGGGAGCGCCTCCTCCGCCTCCGGCTAGGGCCGTCCTGCCGGCCAAGACCGCGCCACCTCCGCCTCCCCACCCTAGGGCACCGCCACCGCCGCCACCAAGGGCCGAGCAGCAGCCGACCCAACGGCCGTGGCCGAGACAGATGGCGGGTGGACGCGGCGGTAATGGCCTTGCCGCAAACGGCCGTGGGGCGGGGGCGTCGGCGGGGGATGATCGTAATCCTCCGCGAGGGCAGTGGGGCAATGATGGATATGACGCTTATGGCTCCGGGCTACATCGGGGATCTTCGTCTACCGGTGGTGGACGTGGGTATGCATGGGTGGATGACGGCAATGCCAACCAAGGTTTCCAAGGACCGCCCGGTAACTTTGTGGAGGGTGCGGCTGGCCCCAATAACCGCTCTTTCCGGGGACGTTTCCGCGGAGGGCGGAGCGGGAACAGGTGTTTCTATCAGCCAAGGCATCCGAAGAATACGGTTGAGACGGAGTTGGCTGACGGTAGATCGAATCTACCACAGGTGGCGGTGGAGACGGTTCAGGCTCTGGCCGAAGTTACGTTGCTGGAACCCATGCAGATCAGTGATTCTGCTTCGGACCATGGTACAGACAAATCTGAGGCTGAAAAGTTGTCCAAGTGGGCGGCAAAGAAGAAGAAACTTACGTGTTTTCGCTGTGGCGACACGGGGCACTTTATGGCTGAGTGTACTGCGGAGTTATGTGACCTATGCCGAAAACCTAAGCATTCCGCTGCGGAGTGTCCTCTTATGCTTGGACCTAAGCCTTCGGTTCAGATTTTCGGGGTCTGCTGCTCGGAGTTGATGTTCTTCGAGTCACCCAGAGTGGCACCTTTGGTTCCAGTGGTAGAGACTTCTTTCCCAGGGGTGGTGAAGGTAGTTCATGGACCGTTGACTGAGGCACAAATTATTCAGCAGCTGCGGGAACTCGCTCCGGGTAATTTTCAGTGGTCGCTGCTCAAGCTTAATGATACGTCTTACAAAGTGGATTTTCCATCTAAGGAGGATCAGGTGCGAATCCTCAAGTTTGGTATGAGCAGGGTTACAGGCACTAGTTTTGTGTTATAGTTTGATGAGTGGAAAAAGAAGGAGCCGCAGGGCATGCCGCTGAGGCAGATTTGGGTTCGTTTCTCCGGGGCACCATCTGATCCCTTGGATAGCTTCTTGGTAAGGTGGAGTTTGGGGTCTTTGATTGGCAAGACTGAACAGGTGGATATGCCATTTACTCGGGCCAACGGGGTAGCGCGTTTACTTGTCAGTGTGGCTAATATCGAGTTCTTGCCGAATGTGGTGCCTTGGACTTATGATGGTGTTATGTATCAGCTGGACGTTTTGTATGAGGATCCTAATTTGTTCGATGAGTTTGAGGATGATAACCCTATGGATACGACTGAGGGAGGAGGTGCCCCGGGGAACCAAGAGGATTCGGCCAGAGGTGATGGAGACGGGGCCAAGGGTCCGGTTGGTCCGTCTGCGTCTACTGATATTGCTCCTGCTACGTCTTCTGGGGTTGCTCCGACATCCACTTTGCAGCTTGGGTCCTTGGGACCGTTCTCTGCACCACCTCGGCTTCGGGGTGTCTCTCCGGGTCCGGTGGATCCCGTGGCCCCCCTGTGTATGTCGACGGGTCCTGACATGGGAGATACTGACAGGCAGGTGGCCCGTCCCACGACCCCTACCTCGATGATGACTACAGTGGATGATGCCGCGACTGCGGCCATGGGTACAGGTGATGGGCAGGAGGCCCGGTCCCCTGTGAGGCCGACGCCGACGGCGCCCTTGGAGGACTTGGCGCCCTTTCCCCCGTCACCACACGAGGGAGGAAGGGTGGCCGTGCAGGAGGCCGCCGCCTCTCCTTGCCCCGTTGCGGTGGGTGGGTCAGGGGATGCGCCCGCCTCACTGGCTGAGCACTGTGCGCGCGTCGCCCCGGTCCCTCTGCCGGCGAGTCGCCCGTGTGTTTGCCGCGGGAGTCGTCGCTGCACTTCTCTCATGCCCCGGTGGCTACGGCCCGGGGCGCCGCTATTGGGGGAGGGGCAGGAGGCCTTTCCCCTAGCAGAGCTTCACGCGAGGAGGTCATCGCCTTCGGTGGTATCCCGGACCCTGTCTCTCAGGGGAGGCGGTTCAGCGGGAGGTTGCAGGAGCAGCAGGACGTTGATGACATGCAGCTGAGGTGTGCTTTGAGAGCTGCCAAGTTGTGCGACATCGAGACCTCCACTGGTATGTCGGTTAATAAGTCGAATTCCATTTTGCATTTTACTGATGTTGAAATCATTCATAACGCAAATGAAATAGGGGTATCACTTGGTAAAAATGATTTGGAGGTTTCTAGGTCGGTTAACGACATTCTTGATCTAGAAGCAGACCGGGCGGTAGAAATGATCCGTCACATTGCTGCGGTTAAACCTATGAACGATTCAGAGATAGATGCGCTTGGGGTTAGGGTCCTTGACGGCTTGTGTGCCGATTTGGACCCTGCACTACCCGAGACGGAGGAGGTCACCATTCCTGAGGTGTCTCTTCATGTAGATGAGCCCGAGCCGATAGAAGCTGAGATTGATTGTGCTGATCTGGCTGATGGTCTCCTTAAGCCAAAGCGGACGTGGAAACGGAAGGTCTACCCCATCTCGGCAGCTCGCAGGAGTGCTAGGATCCGTACTGCAAAAAAATTCCATGATGAACTATGAGAGTCATTTTCTGGAATAGCAGAGGTCTTAGAGACTTGGCTAAAAGGAGGTTTCTAGCGGAGGCGTCTATTGAACATCAGTTAGATTTTATTGCGTTGTCTGAGACTGGAAGAAGCAACTTCACTTCACAATTTCTTTCCACTTTGTCCGGGGGGTAGACTTTGATTGGCACTGCCTCCCCCCTCGAGGAAGATCCGGTGGGGTTTTACTTGGGGTTAAGTGCGACACATTGGAAGTTCGGAGTGTAGTTTTGGGGGATTTTTCCGTCAAGTTTCGAGTTCAAACTAAGGCAGATGGGTTCGATTGGGCTTTGGTGGTGGTGTATGGAGCTGCGCAACCGGAGCTCAAGCCAGACTTCTTGGCGGATATGGTTCGCATTTGTGGTAATGAGCAGCTCCCCCTTTTAGTGGGGGGGGGGATTTTAACATTATCCGTAGGAAGGAGGAGAAGAATAATGACAATTTTGATGGCCGATGATCGTTCATGTTCAACACTATTATCGAAAGTTTGGATCTCAAAGAGATAGAGCTTTCGGGTAGGAAATTCACTTGGGCTAATTCGTTACCGGTCCCAACGTTTGAGAAACTTGACCGTGTCCTAGCAAGCATCGAATGGGAATAGAAGTTCCCTCTGGTTACCGTGCAGGCTTTGACAAGAGGTGTCTCTGATCATACACCGCTATTAGTTGATTCGGGAGTTCAAACTTTTGTGGGCAACAAGAACATATTCTCGTTTGAACTTGCCTAGTTTGAACGGGAGGGTTTCCTTGAGTTGCTAGCTCAGGAGTGGGCTAAAGACTCAGGAGGAAGGACACCTATCGAGCGATGGCAATGCAAGATTCATCATCTCCGAAGGTTCCTTCGTGGATGGGCTAAACACACGCATGGTATTTATAAGGCGGAGAAGGAGAGACTTCTTCTTCTTATTCAAAACCTTGAAGTTAAAGCTGAAACTTCTATCTTGGATTCCAGTGAGTTGGAAACAAAGATGGAGGCGGAGATGCGACTTAAAGAGATTCTTCGTGAGGAGGAATTGAAGTGGGCGTTGCGAGCTAAGGTTCGCAAGATAGTACAAGGCGAGGATAATACTCAATTCTTTCATATGGTTGCTAATGGGAAGCATCGTAAGAAAAGAATTTTCCAGCTAGAGCAAGACGAAGGGACGATAGTTGGTAAAGACAATCTAAAAGTCTACATTACCAACTATTATAAGCAGTTGTTTGATCCCCTGGAAGAGAATTTTGTGTCCTTAGATGAGTCGAGGGTTGAGGATGTTCCTCAACTTGAGACTGCCGAAAATGAGATCCTGACTGCTCCTTTTTCTGAGAAAGAGGTGTTTGAAGCCATTGCGCAAATGGAGAATAATAAGGCTTCAGGACCGGATGTGTTTCCGGCGGAGTTCTACAAAAAGTGCTGGCATTTTATTAAGGGTGATTTGATGCCCATGTTCCAGGAGTTCTTTGAGGGTCATCTTCAGTTGTTTAATCTGAATTTTGGAACGATAACTCTTCTTCCTAAGAAGACAGACGCGGTTCGTATTGAGCAGTTCAGACCGATATGTTTGCTTAATGTGAGCTTCAAAATTTTCACCAAGGTCGGGACGAATAGACTAACGCAGATTGCGCACTCTGTGGTTCATCCGTCCCAGACTGCTTTCATGCCTGATAGAAACATCCTTGAAGGGGTTATTGTTTTGCATGAAACGCTCCATGAAATCCACTCAAAAAAACTTGATGGCGTAGTTTTTAAAGTGGATTTTGAAAAAGCATATGATAAAGTAAAATGGCCTTTCCTTCAACAAGCGTTGCGTATGAAAGGTTTTGATCCGGCATGGAGAAACCAGATTGATTCCTTTACGCAAAAAGGGAGTGTAGGGATTAAAGTGAATGACGACATAGGTCACTATTTCCAAACACACAAGGGGCTAAGGCAAGGAGATCCGATGTCACCGATCCTGTTCAACATAGTGGCTGATATGCTCACTATCTTAATAGGCAGGGCAAAGGATGCAGGACAGGTAGGTGGCCTAGTCCCACATCTAGTTGACGGAGGGATTTCCATTCTACAGTATGCTGATGATACTATCATCTTCATGGAGCATGACTTGGCGAAAGCAAGAAACATGAAGCTGTCGTTATGCTTATTCGAACAATTGTCTGGCCTCAAAATAAACTTCCACAAGAGCGAATTGTTTTGCTTTGGAAGAGCAAAGGATGACCAGGACTCGTATAAACAATTGTTCGGATGTGAATTGGGTTCCTTACCGTTTACGTACTTAGGGATACCCATTCATCATCGTAAGCTGACTAACTTGGAGTGGAAATGTATCGAGGATCGCTTTGAAAAGAAACTGAGCTGTTGGATAGGGAAGCTCATGTCATACGGAGGACGCTTGATTCTGATCAATTCGGTCCTTACTAGTATGCCTATGTTTCTCTTATCCTTTTTCCAGGTTCCGGTGGGAGTCAGGAAAATGTTAGATTTCTACCGATCTCGATTCTTTTGGCAGAATGACGAGCTCAAACAAAAATATAGGCTTGCTAGTGGGATATAATCTGTAGGCCAAAGGACCAAGGGGGTCTAGGTATTGAAAATTTGGAAGTCAAAAACATATGTCTACTTAGCAAGTGGCTATTTAAACTGTCATCTGAGACGGAAGCTACTTGGGCACAGATTTTGCGTAATAAGTATCTTTATGCTAAAACCTTGGCTCAGGTAAATGTGAGGCCTTCCGACTCACCTTTTTGGAAGGGTTTGATGAGAGTTAAACAAAATTTTTTCAACAAGTCAAAATTTATTGTCGGGAATGGTGCCACTACGAGGTTTTGGGAGGATACGTGGCTTGGGGAGACTCCTCTTGCACTTCAATATCCCACTTTGTACAACATTGTGAGACGTAGAGAAGCCTACGTTGCAACTGTTTTACAATCCACTCCTCTCAATATTAGTTTTTAGAGAACGCTTGTTGGAAATCGTTGGGAGGCCTGGCTCCATCTGGTTAGACGTCTAATGTAGGTGCAGTTGACCCAGCAACCAGATCAGCTGTCTTGGAAACTTACTAGGAACGGTGTGTTCTCAGTTAAGTCTATGTATCTGGATGTCATTAACACTAGCGTTGTCCCTTCCTCGATTCACGTTTGGAGAGTTAAGGTTCCCTTACGTATCAAAGTGTTTATGTGGTTTGTGCATAAATAAGTTATTTTGACTAAGGATAACCTAGCAAAACGCAACTGGATGGGCTCATCTAGGTGTAGCTTTTGCGATCATAACGAAAACATCAAACACCTCTTTCTCGATTGTTCGTTGGCTAAGATTCTGTGGCGGTCAATTAATATTGCTTTTAATATCATTCAGCCCACCTCTATCAATATGTTATTTGGAACATGGCTTGATGGGGTTGATTCCGATACTGCAAGACACATTTGTGTTGGCGTTTGTGCTCTACTTTGGGCAGTATGGAACTGCAGAAATGACTTGGTTTTTAACAGATCAACAAATATTCACTTTTTGCAAGTTATCTTCAGGGCCACGGCCTTCATCCGTATGTGGTCGCTACTCACTCCGACGGAGGCCAGGGAGCGTTTGGTTACTGCGTCTACCCGATGGGAGATGGTAGCGCGGGATATTTTCAACCGGTTTGGATGGCGGTCATGTAATAGGATAGGCATGTAGTGCTCCTATTGTGTTTGCCAGCCGGTTGTGGCTTTGGGTTTGAGCTCTCTAGAGCATTTTGTTTTTTCTCTTCGCACCAAGATACATGACGACTTTGTTAGTGGATTTATTTTTAATAATATGAGCCGTATGCATCTTTTTGATGCAGAGGCTGGGGTAATCCCCCTTTTCGAAAAAGAAAAAAGAAAAAAAAAGTAGCGCTTTGTGCATTGTTCTCTCGTTATTTATGGATGAGAGGGAACATGTGTACTTTCTTCGTTCCTAAATATAAGTCTTTGTAGAAATTGCACTATGAACCACATACGAATGTATATAGGTATATTTTAGAGTGTAGATTCATTCATTTTGCTCCGTATGTGGTTTATAGTGAAATCTCTACAAAGACTTGTACTTCCTTCGTTCGGAATTACTTGTCATAAAAATGGATGTATGTACAACTAAAATACATTCAGATACATTTATTTCTTGAACGAGTAATTACAAACGGAGGGAGTACTATTTAGGAACCGAGGGAGTACTACTAGTATGGTTAACTTAAGCACAAGCTAGTTAATTAATTAAAGTGTATTGGGTGCGCACACCTTAACTCTACATATCTGCGGTTAACTAGACAGAGATTAACCAGCTAACATTAGTCGGTGAATTTAAAAACAGATGCATATTTTTCTCCCTTTCTGGAAGATGAATTCTTCTAAAAAAAGGGACTACTGCTCAGACAGCAAAACTGGTGGAAGAACAGCTAGTACACTAGTACAGCTACAGCTAATTGACTCGTTCATTCCATATAACAAATAAATGAAGATAAGACGTGTAACCATATGACCGTACCCTACATGGATCCAAGTCCCTAACCAAAACCATTGGAGAAAAGCACATATGAACACACGCAATTCCATTGACCTGCTCCACATACGCTTTCATTACACTGCCAATGGCAGCCAGCTGAACATTTGTACAATAATCAAGAAACCATACCCATCCAAGAGAAATAATACAGTAGCTTTTTGGGTAAAGAAGAGAAATAATAGCTGATATGTGCACAATAATAAGATATTCTCCATACTAATATATTCCATGTGTGTTGTTTATAACATATTCTCCAAGAGTAGAATAAGATATGAGCCTTGCTGCAAGGCTGCTCCAGCTATGCCAAAGGCAGGAGGCTCCAAGAACAAGAGCCGCCCTTTGTCTCCAACCCCAACCACCCCACCCCACCCCGCCCATAATATACGCCCGCCCTCGCAAGAACACCCAGACCTCACATGCTTTGATCCCTCCCCCTTCCCCCTCCTCCTCCTCTTAACCTCCTCCGCCGCAGCCCGTGCTCTCCCGTACTTCTTGGAGCCGATCATCGCAAGGTCGACCAACCAGCCACTCTTCACCTTTTCTTTCGCGCCACACCACCGCCGATCGCCGAGATGATGATGGGGTACTTCTGGGCGCCGAGGAAGTCGGCAGCGGTGGAGAGGGACCAGAGCCTGCGGGCGGGGCTGCTCGTCGACGGCGGCAGCGGCGAGGCGGCGGCGGTGCCCAAGGGGTACTTCGCGGTGTACGTGGGCGCGGAGGCGCGGCGGTTCGTGGTGCCGATGGGCTACCTCCACCAGCCGGCGTTCCGGGCGCTCATGGAACTGGCGGCCGAGGAGTTCGGCTTCGGCCAGGCCGGCGGGCTCCGCATCCCCTGCCGCGAGGAGGACTTCGTCGCCATCGTCGCCGCCCTCGAGGCCACGGCCGAGTCGCGCCAGCGCAGGCGGAGCGCGGCCGGCAGGAAGAGCAGGAGCAACGCCACACCGTGGTGATTGATCATGCTCATGCATGGCGACGTAGAAGAGGAGTTTTTTGTCCCGATCATGTGGATGGACGCCGTGTCTTTGCGTAGCGCGAGCATGGCTGTCGCCGATGATCCGTCCGATTTCCGAGTCACCAATTCACCATCGGTTTGCCAGTAGATAGATAGCCTCGAGTCGGGAATAATTAATGATGATCTTGTAAGGGGCCCTTCTTTTTTGTTTTCGAGCAACATCGATCTTGTAAGGGCTCTGAAACTGACAATTGAAAGATGATTTTGATTCCCATGATACATGGCTGCATCTCCATATTCCTCCAGCTGATCAGAAGATTTGAGCCAGATATTGTTCTCTGGAAATTATGATTTTTCCCTTTTCAATTGAAAAAGGTGTCCTCTTATTTATGTCTACTCAAATATACAGCCTGTATCCAAATGGGATGTCCGTCTAGCATTCTGCAAGCTGGAGAAGCTGCACTGGCATATATTTTCATTATCTGTTTAGAATGTTCCTCAAATTTGCTATAACATGCACCTAGCATGTTCTATTAATATCTAAAGGGATACTTGCAGCTTGGGACAACTGAAACAGGTGGCACTTCTCCTCCTTTCACTGTTTCTTTCCTCGAAAAACGAGGAGAAACACTACCTTCTAATCTTCTGTATATGAATAGCTAGCCCCCACACTAACCTATTTGCTTCAACATGAAAGCATGCCACATCAGCATGCGACATGCATGAAAAAAAAACTCACCTCAACATCCAATCATGCAGAAAAAAGTTCACCTCATTTTGCAAACATGTGCATGAGAATTTACATTCTATTATACTATTTATATTTAATAAATGTTTTACAACTATACAATGATCAAACACTATGTAGTTTTAGTTTTACTTATCATATTATTACTCAAACTATCCATGTACCATACGAGTAAATATCACTAAAATATATGTTCTATGTTCTATATCTAAATAGTTAGCCTCCACTAACTTATTTATCTCAACATGCAAGTATGCAACATCAGCATGCTACATGCATGAGAAAAAAGACCCACCTCAACATCGAATCATGCATGAAAAAACCCACCTCAACTTACAAACATGCATGAGAATTTCTTTTCATTACACTATTTACATTTAATAAATATTTTGCAACTATACAAAGATCAAACACAATAAATTATATGTGTTTGTAGTTTTAGTTCTCATGTTAGTACTTCAAATATACATGTTCCATACAAGTATATTGCAAAACATTCTTGTAACAACTTAGGGGTATCATCTAATTATAAAGGCATGCAACATCCAACTGCCAAAAAAATAGCCATAACCCCCCTCCAGTTTACCGAAATAGGCTTGCGCCCCACTATATTAATATAGCAACCACCCGATACAGCCAGAAGTTCGACGCTGGGGCAAACAGCACAATCATACCCAAAAGAAAAATAAGAGAAAAGCAAGAGAAAGAAATGCCGGCAGCATCGGATGAACGAAAGCTGAAGCATCCCGCAATCGTTGCGCCCACCGGAAACATCCACCACGCTCTAATGCCATCGAGTCGCCGCGAAACAAGCAACACCTTCAAGAGGACTGCGACGACAACGACGCTGCTGCCTGGACGAATCCTAGGATTTCTCCCGGTACACAGAGGGAAGCGGGGGAGAGGTACTCCCGACGCCCTTCAAGAAGGTTGATGGCGCCCGCAGGCGTCACCGCGTCGGTGCCGAGCAGACCCGAGAGGGATTTTGCCCTAACCCTCATACCCACAACCCAGGACCAACCGGCCGCTCCACCACGCCAACCGCCCACCAACCTGCGCCACCACAGTCACGAGGAGACCACCATCCTCTCTCCACCGCAGACGCTGCGAGGCCGGCCGAACCAAATGAGACCACCGCCGATAGGGACCGGGAGCACCACATCCACGTGGGAGGGGACAACCTCCACTGGCACAAGCAGCAGCAGACTGGACGCAAGCGCGGGAGCACGCTGGACCCCCTGCCTAGCCGGGCCCAGATCGAGCCCGTTAAGCTCCTGTTGTCGCGCTGCAGCCGACGCAGCGCAGAGCCGCCGATCCCAACGACCGCATCCCACCAGCCCATCCGGAGGAGACCCGCCGAAGGCCAGACCAACCCGCACTGACCCAGATCGGGCCCAAAAGGGCCTAGATCTAGGCCTGTAGGGCTCCGCCGGCCAACCCCTGCCGCCAAAGGGTCGCGCCGCCATCGTATCTGCACCTGATCTACACCGGAGCACCGCCCGCCGAGGTGCACCGTCGCCGGAAACCGCCGCCCGAGCCGGGGAACCGTGAGGGGAAGAGGAAGAGGGCAGCCACCGTCGGCCTCGCCACGTCGCCACGCGGGCAACGCCCGGCCACGCGAGCCGGCGGCAGCGGCGGGAGGAGGGGTGGGAGGTGGGGGCTAGGCAACGAGGGGAGGGAGGGTCGCCCCGGTCGCCCCGTTGGGGGCGGCGCGGGGGGTACAGGGAGGGAGAGGGGTCGGGTCCCCCCCCTCGAGTTTCTCCCTCCCACAAGGAGAGTTGGCTCGGATCTCCCGGCTCTTCTTCCTCGCCTCCAACGATCAACAAGTAGGGTAGGTGATGAGGACATGACTACCTTGGATACGACCAAAATTTTGCATACATGCATATTTGTCAGGTGATTTCTAGTGTCAACTATTCAACAATCTATTTATATTATCCAGAACAAAAATACTTCACACACTTTTGTGTTTTGTCTAATTGCAGGTGTATGGGACATTTGTACAATCCACATATGAAGATAAGGGAAAAAGAGAAGTTTAGGTGCTGTTCAAAAAGTCCTTTCACGTCACTTTTGGGCCAAGAGAAGATAGAGTCCAAGTCTCTCACGTTCTGGATTCAGATTCGGACTGCACAGACATACCTGACTCAAAACGGCAAGAACTTTTTCATACGGACTCTGAATTGGGTGATTTTTTTTGTTGGAAAGTAGATTTCGTCCTCTTTCCACTCCAATTTGATTCACCTTTAAATTCGACCGGAGCATTGAGATATGGACGAAACAATCTGACGCTGCAGCAGAATCCGAGTCAAACAACAAGTCCAAAGGTGTTGCATCACCTCCACTTGGGCCCATGAGCCTTGTACGACCTAGGGTTGGTTTTAGGCTGCCTTGGGATGTCCTCCCACCTCCTTGGCCGCCACCCTTGCTCCTATATAAGTAGATCCACCTAGTAGCGTTTTCCCTGGGATTTGTTTAGTAAAAGTTAGCCATTGCAACTTCGTGTACTTCGTTTGTGTCAAACGACCAGACCAAGACCGCTTACGGATCCCCACCATTATCAATACTTCATATATATTTGCAATATTCAGATTGCTTTATCATATTCTTGCTCGTTCTTCGATTGCTTGCAGGAATAGACCTTCGTGGTCAGGCTGACCGTGCTTCTGGCATCATCAGTAACCTCAGGAGATTGGTTTAGCGATTGCTAAGGCGCAACGTCGTGCACGTTTGTAGTCGGGTCGTCAAATTCGTCTCCACCAAATCGATAGTTATCATCATCGGAAGATCGAGACACCCCCGGCCTCTATAGGAGCGTCAGGGCAGGTTTGAGACCACCTAGGAGAGAGGTGGGCCTGGCCCTGGTCGGCGTTCGCGGATGCTTAACACGCTTAACGAGATCTGGGTATTTGATCTGAGTCTGGCCATTTGGTCTATACGCACTAACCATCTACGCGGGAGTAGTTATGGGTATCCCGGCGTCGTGGTATCAGCCGAAGCACTTTTGACGTCAGCGACGGAGTGGCGCGCGCCGGATTGGACTGGAACGCCACTAGGCTAGGTCTGCTTCCGTCCGCCCTCGCAACGTGCAGGTGTGCTCAGGGCGATGGGCCCAGACCCCTGCGTGCATAGGTTTAGACCGGCGTGTTGACCTCTCTGTTGTGCCTAGGTGGGGCTGCGACGTGTTGATCTTCCGAGGCCGGGCATGACCCAGGAAAGTGTGTCCGGCCAAATGGGATCAAGCGTGTTGGGCTATGTGGTGCACCCCTGCAGGGAAGTTAATCTATTCGAATAGCCGTGTCCCTCGGTAAAAGGACGACCCGGAGTTGTACCTTGACCTTATGACAACTAGAACTGGATACTTAATAAAACACACCCTTCCAAGTGCCAGATATAACCCGGTGATCGCTCTCTAACAGGGCATCGAGGAGGGGATCGCCGGGTAGGATTATGCTATGCGATGCTACTTGGAGGACTTCAGTCTACTCTCTTCTATATGCTGCAAGACGGAGGCTGCCAGAAGCGTAGTCTTCGACAGGATTAGATATCCCCCTCTTATTCTGGCATTCTGCAGTTCAGTCCACTGATATGGCCCCTTACACATATATCCATGCATATGTAGTGTAGTTCCTGGCTTGCGAGTACTTTGGATGAGTACTCACGGTTGCATTGTTTCCCCTTTTCCCCATCCCCTTTATCCGATTGCTGCGACCAGACGATGGAGCCCAGGATCCAGACGCCACCGTCGATGACGACTACTATCCCGGAGGTGCCTACTACTACGTGCTGCATGCTGACGACGACCAGGAGTAGTTAGGAGGATCCCAGGCAGGAGGCCTGCGCCTCTTTCGATCTGTATCCCATCTTGTGCTAGCCTTCTTAAGGCAACTTGTTTAAGTTATGTCTGTACTCATATATTGTCGCTTCCGCTGACTCGTCTATGATCGAGCACTTGTATTCGAGCCCTCGAGGCCCCTGGCTTGTATTATGATGCTTGTATGACTTATTTTATTTGTAGAGTTGTGTTGTGATATCTTCCCGTGAGTCCCTGATCTTGATCGTACACATTTGCGTGCATGATTAGTGTACGATTGAATCGGGGGCGTCACAAGTTGGCAGACGGACAAGAGTGTAGGGCCACTGATGGAACACTAGCATCCTATACTAAGCAGTAGGATTGCAGGTAAAGGTATCAACAGCAGTATCAAAGACAGGCTATGCATCAGGATAGGAATAACGAAAGCAGTAACATGCTACACTACTCTAATGCAAGCAGTATAGAGGAGAGTAGGCGATATCTGGTGATCAAGGGGGGGCTTGCCTGGTTGCTCTGGCAAGAGAGAGGGATCGTCAACTCCGTAGTCGAACGGGGCAGCAGCAGCGTCGGTCTCGGTGTCTAGCGAGAGAAGAGGGGGGAGAAACAATAATTATTTAAGCAAGCAGATGCATAGTGATGCATGACATGACAAGTAACGGCGTTAGAGGTGCCCTAACGCGGTATGCGGTGATACCGGTGAAGGGGGGAAACAACCGGGAAAGTATCCCCGGTGTTTCGCGTTTTCGGGCAGAGGAGCCGGAGGGGGAAAGTTGCGAGTTGGATAGGTTAGGGATGCGTGGTGGACGAACGGGCTGCATATCCGAAATCGTCTCGCCGTTCTGAGCAACTTTCATGTTGAAAATATTTTAATCCGAGTTACGGATTAAAAGATATGATTTTATAAAAGTTTTATTAATTTCTAGAATTTAATTAATTAATTAATTCGAAATAGAATTATGACATCAGCATGATGTCATGCTGACGTCAGCAGTCAACAGGGTTGACTTGGTCAACCTGACCAGTGGGTCCCACTGGTCAGTGACCCATACTAATGTTGGGGAACGTAGTAATTTCAAAAAAAATCCTACGCACACGCAAGATCATGGTGATGCATAGCAACGAGAGGGGAGAGTGTTGTCTACGTACCCTCGTAGACCGAAGCGGAAGCGTTGACGCAACATAGAGGAAGTAGTCGTACGTCTTCCCGATCCGACCGATCCAAGCACCGTTACTCCGGCACCTCCGAGTTCTTGGCACACGTTCAGCTCGATGACGCACCCCTAGCTCCGATCCAGCAAAGCTTCGGGGAGGAGTTCCGTCAGCACGACGGCGTGGTGACAATCTTGATGTTTTACCGGCGCAGGGCTTCGCCTAAGCACTGCAACGATATATTCGAGGTGGAATATGGTGGAGGGGGGCACCGCACACGGCTAAGGAACGATCACGAAGATCAACTTGTGTCTCCATGGGGTGCCCCCTGCCCCCGTATATAAAGGAGCAAGGGAGGGAGGAGGCCGGCCCTAGGTTTGGGCGCGCCAGGGGAGTCCTACTCCCACCGGGAGTAGGATTCCACCTTTCCTAGTCCAACTAGGTCAAGGGGGGAAAGAGGGGAAGAGGGGAAGGAAAGGAGAGAGGGGCCACGCCCCAAACCCCTTGTCCAATTCGGACTGGGCTTGGGAGGGGCGCACGCCACCTCCTGGTCCTTCCCACTAAGGCCCATCAAGGCCCATTGCTTCTTCCTCGTATTCGCGTAACTCCCCGGTAACTCCGAAAATACCCGAACCACTCAGAACCCTTCCGATGTCCGAATATAGTCGTCCAATATATCGATCTTTACGTCTCGACCATTTCGAGACTCCTCGTCATGTCCCCGATCTCATCCGGGACTCCGAACTCCTTCGGTACATCAAAACTCATAAACTCATTATATAACTATCATCGAAACCTTAAGCGTGCGGACCCTACGGTTCGAGAACAATGTAGACATGATCGAGACACGTCTCCGGTCAATAACCAATAGCGGAACCTGGATGCCCATATTGGCTCCTAGATATTCTACGAAGATCTTTATCGGTCAGACCGCATAACAACATACGTTGTTCCCTTTGTCATCGGTATGTTACTTACCCGAGATTCGATCGTCGGTATCCAATACCTAGTTCAATCTCGTTACCGGTAAGTCTCTTTACTCGTTCCGTAATACATCATCTCACAACTAACACATTAGTTGCAATGCTTGCAAGGCTTATGTGATGAGCATTACCGAGAGGGCCCAGAGATACCTCTCCGACAATCGGAGTGACAAATCCTAATCTCGAAATACGCCAACCCAACATCTACCTTTGGAGACACCTGTAGTACTCCTTTATAATCACCCAGTTATGTTGTGACGTTTGGTAGTACCCAAAATGTTCCTCCGGTAAACGGGAGTTGCATAATCTCATAGTCAAAGGAACATGTATAAGTCATGAAGAAAGCAATAGCAACATACTAAACGATCGGGTGCTAAGCTAATAGAATGGGTCATGTCAATCAGATCATTCAACTAATGATGTGATCCCGTTAATCAAATAACAACTCTTTGTTCATGGTTAGGAAACATAACCATCTTTGATTAACAAGCTAGTCAAGTAGAGGCATACTAGTGACACTCTGTTTGTTTATGTATTCACACATGTATCATGTTTCCGGTTAATACAATTCTAGCATGAATAATAAACATTTATCATGATATATAAGGAAATAAATAATAACTTTATTATTGCCTCTAGGGCATATTTCCTTCAACTAATCAAACAGATTAATTAAATTAATTAACATTAATTAGGGAGGGTGGGCCCCGCATGTCATAGGCTGTTTAACCTAATCAGTGTTAAACTAATTTAACTACTGTTTAATTCAACTAATTAGTTAATTAGATTAATCTAATTATGATTAATTAACTTAATTAATTAATTAATTAATATTTTAATTATTATATTTATTTTTTATTTTTTATTTTTTTAAACGTTCTGGGGCTAGGCCCCACATGTCATTGGCCATAGGGGCCTTAACGGGGCGGGTTAACGGACGCGGGCGTCGACGCCTGACTGGGCGAGCGCCCAGATCAACAAGCAGGGGGGCGCTAGCCACGGGCGTGGCGAGGCCGCCGGCGTGGCCGCCGGTGCCCACGACGCCGGCCAAGGGAACGGAGGGCGACGCCACGGGAGGGCGGGGCTCCGGCGAGCGGAGGGAGCAGACGCGCGCGGGTCCGTGGGCGCGGTCCGGCGGGCGACGAGCGCAGCGCGGACGCGGGCGGCCGGGAGCGACCAGCGCGGGGCGTTGCGGGCGAGCGTACGGGAGTGGACGAGGGGCGCAGCGTCCGCGGCGCAGGGTGAACGCGGTGGCGCGACCAGGCGAGGATGGCCCTAGAGCAGCGGAGGCGAGCGTGGCGTGGGGGCAGTGAGCAGCGCGCGGGGGCTGCGACTGAGTCCAGAACGGAGCGCGCGAACGCGGGTGAGGCCGGACGCAGGACGGCGAGGCCGGCGACGTAGGCGGCAGCAGAATGGGGGAGGGCGCGGGCGTGCGGTCGCGGCTCCGAGCGACGCGACGAGCAAGGGACCGCAGCGCGCGTGACCGGAGCAGTGCCGCAGCAGCAGTGGCGAGCACGGGCCGCGGTGAGCGCGAGCGGGGGGGAGCAGAGGGGCGTGGGAGGGCGCACCGGCGCAGAGGCTCACCGGGGGAGTGGGGTCTGGGGAGCGAGCTCGGGGCAGGTCGAGGGGGAAGGATGGGGACGACGCGCGTAGGGGGGAAGCAGGCCGGCGGGGATGTCCGGCGTGCTCCGGGCGGCGGCGTCCTGGCGCGGGGCGGCGGTCGTCACGGGCGAGGGGGGGTGGGGGGTTGATCCCTCCAAATCGGATCGAGAGGGGGGAATTGGGGCGACAGGGGGGTTAGGGTTTCCGGGTGAGGAGGGTTATGGAGTGTGGTGGGGCGCGGCTGGGCCAGCCAGGTGGGTTGCCCAATGGCCTGCTGGGCCGGAGCCCATTGGGGGGGTGTTCCCCTTTTTTCTGTTTGTTTTCTGTTTTGTATTTTCTCTTATTTATTTTCTTTTCCATTTTTTTTAGTTACACAGTAATTTTAGTTTAGTAAAAACATGACAATAGCCCCTAAAGTAATGTTCCAGAATAACCCACTCCCATGAAAAGTTTTTACCCCGAATTAAAATAGTTTAGCAATTTATAAAATACCAAAGGCATCTATATAATTGATTTTGCTACTGTTTAAATCATTTTAGAGTATTTGAATATTTTATAAAAGTGTAGTTCCTCCGCCATAATTACCTATCCATTATTTGGCTCACTCCGAACATTTTAGTTTTAATATTGAAAACTTTTATTGTTTGACTTGATTTTGAATTTGAAATTGAATCGGTTTCGAACCAACGTGAGTTTAGCAACAAAAATCGAAGTGACGTGGCATCATTACCAGAGGGTTACTGTAGCTTGATTACCCAGGCGTCACAAAGTGGTCTCAGTTTTCAGGTTGCTCGGTGAGAATTTCCAGTTTCCCCTAGATTAGATTTATTTTCTTACTTATTGTCCAAGAAAAAGCCACAAAAAAATTAGACCTATTCATCCTTTTTGTCCAAGCCAGTCCGAGCCTTTGCAATTTTCTTTTCATTGTTTGCATTACTGAATTATCAGTTGCATCGCCGTGTTGAGTTGCTGGTCTTAGTGTCTAGTTCGTTTAGAGTTTCGAGTTCTGTTCACATTAGTCACGTCGTCGATGCATCGTTATCCCTTCCGCTGTCCACCACATCATCCATCAATTTCCACCACATGTTACCCATAGTTCATTATCATAATCATAGTTGAGGTCGTTCACATCTTCGCTTGATCTAATCTGCATCTTATCTAGTTTGTCTTGGAAAGAGGGAGAGAAAAAAAAGACAGAGAAAAAAAAGAGAGAAAAAAAGAAAAAAAAAGTCAGAGAAAAAAAAGAGAAAGAAAAAGAAAAAAGTGTGAGAAAAAAAAGAGAAGAAAAAAAAACAAAATTCGGATCTATCTAGACTCAATCTCGTAGTTGAATTCGGATTGGAATCTCTTTTGTGCACTGTTCAGTAAAACAGGCATAACTTCCTCATACGAAGTCCGTTTTGGCTCCACTAGTACTCAAATGAAAGCTAGCAACGAGACACATCTAAATAGTTGGAGAGGCTAGTTCAATATTTGACACCTCCAAATCAGCTTCTAAATAGGTCTTTTTGCCCTCCGAAATTCGCGGACACATCTTATTCCAGTTTTTCAGGCCAGTTTTAGAATTCTTTGACTCCTCATATCAATTCAGAATTGAGTGATTCTTTTTGCTTTGGAAAGCTTGAGTTAGTAGCATTCTTTGAAAAAAGTTATCAGAAAATTGGCTCAAACTTTTCAAGAGGAAAGTTGGAGAGAGAGAGAGAGTTATTGTATATCCTACTTGGCAGTTGTTTTTCATCATTATCTTTACTGCCGTTGTGATCTTCACTTATATCATGTTGTCCAGAGCTACTTAGTATTCTTCATTGATGCTAGTTGTGCTACGTCGTGACCTTATTAGTGTTCTAGGCTCGCGTCACTAGTCCGGTCTAGCCTAGGACCAGCACAGTACCGTCGTTGAGTGTTTATTCAACATTGCATCTTTGAATTGATTATTGCTAATCTTTTGCTACCATATATAGCCAACCCAGCTCCACATATTTCTACACCGTGTATACTTATGTTCCCCTGGCAATCGCTTTACACAATCTTCAGAGTTATTTGACACCGTTGGTTGCCTGTCACCACCTGCCGCATGGTAAGAACTTGTAAGATATTGATATTTGCTTTAATGTGAGCACTTTACAACCACATCCTAGTAGTACATAGGAACATTATTCTCGAATTTTGTTTCTTGTTTCTACTAATCATGACAGGTTCCGGAGACAGAAGTTCTTGGACGACGGACACATCATCACCATCACGAGAGTTGGGACAACACACACAAGCACATGGTCAGGTTATCTCTTTACCGTCATTTGAGGGTAGATTTAATCCTGCTATTTATCTAGCTTGGGAGCTTGAAGTAGAACAAGTTTTTAGTCACCATGACTTTTCTGAACTTGAGCGAGTACGAGCTATCACTAGAGCATTTACTGGTTTTGCTTCTATTTGGTGGAGTGTGCATTGTAAGAAAAACTGTAGGATCTAGAAGTAAGTGTGTATAGAGGGGGGGTGATTAGACACTTAGTGCTAAAGTTGCAGTTTTTAAACTTTTTCGGTTTGAGTGGAGTTTTAGGCACAATTTCAACATACACAATACATATCAAGCAAGCATGCAGAGAGTATATGAGCAGCGGAATGTAAAGCATGCAACTTGCAAGAATGTAAAGGGAAGGGTTTGGAGAATTCAAACGCAATTGGAGACACGGATGTATTTCCCGTGGTTCGGATAGGTAGTGCTATCCTACATCCACGTTGATGAAGACTTCAACCCGCGAAGGGTACGATTGCGCGAGTCCACGGAGGGCTCCACCCACGAAGGGTTCACGAAGAAGCAACCTTGTCTATCCCACCATGGCCATCGCCCACGAAGGACTTGCCTCACTAGCGGTAGATCTTCACGAAGTAGGCGATCTCCTTGCCCTTACAAACTCCTTGGTTCAACTCCACAATCTTGTCAGAGGCTTCCAAGTGACACCTAGCCAATCTAGGAGACACCACTCTCCAAGAAGTAACAAATGGTGTGTTGATGATGATTCCTTGCTCTTGTGCTTCAGATGATAGTCTCCCCAACACTCAACTCTCTCTCATAGGATTTGGATTTGGTAGAAAGAAGATTTGAGTGGAAAGCAACTTGGGGAAGGCTAGAGATCAAGATTCATATGGTAAGAATGGAATATCTTGGCCTCAACACAAGGGTAGGAAGTTCTCTCTCAGAACATATGAGTTGGAAGTGTAGATGTATTCTGATGGCTCTCTCCATGAATGAAGAGGAGGTGGAGGGGTATATATAGCCTCCACACAAAATCCAACCGTTACACACAATTTACCAATCTCGGTGGGACCGAATCAACAAACTCGGTCGGACCGAAATAGTAAACCTAGTGACCATTAGAGATTTTCGGTGGGACTGACATGCAACTCGGTAGGACCGATATGGTTAGGGTTAGAGCATAACGTAATCTCGGTGAGACCGATTACACGAACTCGGTGAGACCGATTTTGGTAATTAGCTAACCAGAGAGTTGGTCAGGCAAACTCGGTGGAACCGATTACTAAACTCGGTTGGACCGATTTTGGTAATGAGTTACCCAGAGAGTTTGCATTGTAATCTCGGTAGTACCGATTGCCTAAACTCGGTGAGACCGATTTTGACAATGGAAATACACAGTGAGATTTCAATCCCATCTCGGTGAGACCGAGATCCCTATCGGTAGAACCGATTTGCTAGGGTTTGGCAATGGCTTATGACATGTGAAACTCGGTGGCGCCGGATAGAAAGAATCGGTAGGTCCGAGTTTGACTTTGGTTTAGGTCATATGTGGATATGGGAAAGTAGTTGAGGGTTTTGGAGCATATCATCAAGCACATGGAGCAAAAGGATCATTAAGCAACACCTCATCCCTTCTTAATAGTATTGGCTTTTCCTATGGACTCAATGTGATCTTGGATCACTAAAAGTGTAAAATGAAGAGTCTTGAGCTTGAAGCTTTAGCCAATCCTTTGTCCTTAGCATCTTGAAGGAGTTCCCACAACCTTTAGTCCATGCCACTCCATTGTTGAACTTATCTGAAATATACTAGATAAAAGTATTAGTCCAACAAGAGATATGTTGACATTAATTACCAAAACCACCTGGAGAGCACTTGTGCTTTCAATCTCCCCCTTTTTGGTAATTGATGGCAACATACATCAAAGCTTTAGATAAAGATACAAAGAATAGCAGGTAAAGCTTTGGAAGAATATGTAACAAACATAGGCTCCCCCTACATGTATGCAATCATGTGAATACAGAATATAGAAGCATGTGAGAGCATAATCATGACAGAGTAGGCAATGTGTTACATGTATCTTGGCCATATGCATTAGAGCAAAAGATTATTAATAGAAATACCTTCATGCTTATGAGTCCTTCTTGCAAACAGTATGTACAAAAGCAAGAATTCCTCATACTCATGATTCTGATGCATATACTTACCTTGTAGTCTTAAGTTGGATTAGGATGGAATGAACTTGCACAAACAAGGTTAGATAACACAGGTACATCCAATAGCCAGAGCAAACCAAAAGAAACCACAAGAATACCAAGACCGGGATGACATGTAAAGAGTGAGTACAAGGTACCACATTGGATTAGACATGTCCCCAAGAGTAAAGATATGCAATGAATTTGAATGATTTCTTTCCCTTAGATGTCTTGCTCCCCCTAAATCTGACATGGGATATTGGGAGAAGATAGGGAACAGAAAATCAGAGCTGAAAGATATGAATGAATAGAACTTAATTCAAATGAGCACATATGAACATGTCTTTCCCCCAAAAAGACATGTGGCATCTCTCCTCTTGAACATCAAGCATCTGGGATCCTTGAGTATTCTCTCCCCCTGGAGATTTCTTTCTCCCCCTTAATATTTGGGATCCTTGAGTATTCTCTCCCCCTTAGTACTTTCTCCTTTGTAGGTGATAAGCTTTGATGTGATCTCTCTCTCCCCGATGATAAGCTTTGATGTGATCTCTCTCTCCCCCTTTGACATCAATTTCCAAGAAGGTTTTTCTGGAATCTGTCGAATAGGTTTGGTCCTTGAGACTCAGCACAAAGCAATGAATAAAACTGTGATGCTTGTAGAGGACAAGATTCATTGAGTGGAGCTGGATCAGAAGAAATATAGAATATGTGGCAAACTGTTTTTCCTGTTGCGAAATCGGTGGCACCGAGTGGCATGTTTCGGTGGTACCGAAGTGATTCAGTTGGACCGAAAATTACAATTCGGTGAAACTGAGTTCATCACAGAGAAAACTCTTGTCACCTCAGCTCACTAGTCAAATAAGATCTCACAAAGATTTGCAATGAATTAGCTGAAAGATTTGCAAGGAATTTGATGCAGAAATATGCAGAACAAAAATCAAAAAGAAAAGAATGAAAGTTTCTAGATGATGTTTTTTTTGTTTGAAAAAGAGGGAAACAAGTATGCAAGGGACAAATGCAATAACACAGAAAAGAGCATAAGAGAACTTCATCTAGAATTGGGCGGTGACATAGTCACCTATGTTAGAGTATATTGACTTAGGAGTCAAGTGAGAACACTTGATCATAGGTCATACTCATCGTTTAAGCTCAAGTGGGGTTACCACTTTTCATTTAAGCATCTTGATGTATTCACATCTTGTGGAGTTGCTTTAACTCATGACTTGGAGTAAAGCTTCTCTAAGATGGGACAACATACCTTGGGTGGTGGTGTGGATCTTGCTCATGTAGTTGAACTTGTGTGGGTGCTCAAGGGTGATGTAGATCATCAAGAGTTGGAAGCACCACTTGGAGTTTGAGTTCATCTACCTACATGGGTTAGTTCTTGCAAGGAAAAGCACTTGTATATCCAAAAATGACAATCATGAACCTCAACATAGAATTTGTCAAAGGATATGTTCGAATGGTTTCGTGCTTCCTTGTCGTCAACCACCGTTGTGTAGAGACTTGGTGATGTAGAGATTGCTCAAGATGTGAGTGAGTTGCAATCTCATAGAATTAGATTCAACCAAGTACCTAAATGGGTTAGATAACATGCAAGGTACAAATATATCCAAGACATAAGATAGTCATCATAAGAGATATATCATGGATTAGCCATAAGCTCATGTCTTGCATGTATCCAATGGAGTTTCTATTCCAAGTTCGAAGCATCAATGATGTTCAATTCTCCTCTCAACCTGCAAAACACTTTCTCATCAAGTGGTTTAGTGAATATATCCGCTAATTGCTTATCGGTGCGAACATGCTTAAGATCAATGTCACCCTTAGCAACATGATCTCGAATGAAATGATGATGAACTTCAATGTGCTTAGTTCGAGAATGTTGCACAGGATTATGACCAATTTTGATAGCACTTTCATTGTCACAAAGCAATGGAACATGTTTCACATAGACCCCATAATCTTTAAGAGTTTGGGTCATCCAAAGTAATTGAGCACAACATGAACCAGCGGCGATGTATTCCGCTTCAGCGGTAGATAAGGATACCGAGTTTTGTTTCTTGGAGGACCAAGACACAAGAGATCTACCAAGAAATTGACAAGTACCCGAAGTGGACTTTCTATCAACCTTGTCTCCGGCATAATCCGAGTCGTAATAGCCAACAAGATCAAAAGAGGACCTCTTAGGATACCAAATGCCAAAATTTGGTGTATGAATTAAGTATCTCACTATCCTTTTCACGGCCTTAAGATGACATTCTTTAGGAGCAGCTTGATATCGTGCACACATGCACACACTTAGCATAATATTGGGATGTGAGGCACATAGGTATAACAATGAACCAATCATAGAGCGATAAACCTTTTGATCAACCGGTTCACCATCTTTGGTCAAATAATTATGTCCACTAGTAGGCATGGGTGTAGGCATACCTTTGCATTCTTGCATATTGAACTTCTTGAATAAGTCTTTGGTGTACTTCGTTTGAGAGATAAATGTACCTTCCTTAGTTTGCTTGATTTGCAAACCGAGAAAGAATTTGAGTTCACTCATCATAGACATCTCAAACTTCTCCGACATTAGCTTTCCAAACTTTTCACTAAAAATAGGATTAGTTGAACCAAATATAATATCATCAACATAAATTTGGCATACAAATAGTTCTCCATTAACTCTTTTAGTAAAAAGTGTGGAATCAATTTTTCCAATTTCAAAACCACTTGCAATAAGGAACTTGGTCAAGCATTTATACCATGCTCTAGGAGCTTGTTTAAGACCATAAAGAGCTTTGTGAAGTTTGTAAACATGATTATGTTTCTTAGGATTGACAAAGCCGGGAGGTTGTTTGACATAAACTTCCTCCTCTATTTCACCATTTAGAAAAGCACTTTTAATGTCCATTTGGTACAAGGTGATATTATGGTGATTAGCATAGGCAAGTAAGATGCGAATGGACTCGAGTCTAGCAACAGGAGCATATGTCTCACCATAGTCCATACCTTCGACTTGTGTGTACCCTTGGGCGACGAGACGTGCTTTGTTGCGAACTACTTGTCCATCTTCATCTTGCTTGTTGCGAAACACCCATTTGGTACCAATGATGTTGTGGTTGTTGTCGGGCTTCTCAACCAATGTCCAAACTTGGTTTCTCTCAAAGTTGTGTAGCTCTTCATGCATAGCGTTTATCCACTCCGGATCTTCCAATGCTTCTTCAACCTTCATAGGTTCAATGCTAGAGATGAATGAATAGTTTTCACAAAAGTTAGCTAAACGAGTTTTTGAGCGAGTAATTCTCCCGGTTTGGATATCATTGTAGATTTTCTCGACGGGATGATCTTTGGCAATTCTTGCTCGAACTCGTGAAAGCTTTTGCTTGGGTCTTCGTTGAACATCTTCTTCATCTTGTTCATCTTCTTGGTCTTCTTCATTGTTGACGTTGTTGTTCTCTTGTCGTGGTGGAGAAGGAGGTTGTTGATGTTCATCTTGATGTGTTTCCTCGTTTTCTTCATCTTGGTGTGTCCCACTTGTGGATGCTTCCGTGTCAACTCTTGGTTCACCTTGTCGTGAAGTAGAAGCTTCCACTTGGACGGACAAGGTATTCTCCTTCACCTCCGTTGGATGAATTTTGCCAATAGACAAGTCTTGGATTGCTTCTGAAGGGTCTTTGTCTCCTACATCAATTGGCAATTGCTCTACTTGCGAGCCATTAGATTCATCGAACTTCACATCTACCGTTTCTTCAACCTTTCGGGTGAAATTGTTGTAGACACGGTAAGTGTGAGAGTTTGAACCATAACCAAGTAGGAAACCTTCATGAGATTTAGGAGCAAACTTTGAACGATGATGCTTATCAAGAATGTAGCACTTTGAGCCAAATACTCGAAAGTATCCAACTTGGGGTTTGTTACCGGTGAGGAGCTCGTATGCCGTCTTGCCGAGTAGCTTGTGAAGATACAAGCGATTTGTTGCATGACAAGCCGTCTCAACCGCTTCTGCCCAAAAGTGCTTTGGCGTCTTGTACTCATCAAGCATCGTTCTCGCCATTTCGATGAGCGTCCGGTTCTTCCTCTCAACAACTCCATTTTGTTGAGGTGTGTACGTAGCTGAGAACTCGTGTGAAATCCCTTCTTCGTCAACAAAGGTGTCCACATTTGCGTTCTTGAACTCTGTTCCGTTGTCACTCCGAACCTTCTTGATCTTCACGTCAAACTGATTTTGGGCCTTCCTAGCGAAGTTTTTGAAGATCTTTTGGACCTGCGATTTATCATCAAGAAAGAACACCCACGTAAATCTTGAAAAATCATCAACTATAACTAGACCAAAAGAATTTCCACCGAGACTCTTGTAGGCATTGGGACCAAAAAGATCCATATGAAGTAGCTCGAGTGGCCTCCTTGTGGTCATGATGTTCTTCACGGGATGCCTTCCTCCAACCTGTTTACCTGCTTGACAAGCACTACAAAGTCTATCCTTATCAAATATGACATCGTTAACTCCAAGGATATGATTTCCTTTAATAAGCTTGTCAAGGTTTCTCATGCCAACGTGACCTAGTCGTCTATGCCACAACCAACCTTTTGAGGATTTAGCAATAAAGCAAGTTTTAGGTTGTGCCTTTTTAGAGAAATCGACAATGTAAAGGTCACCTCTACGTATACCGGTAAAAACCATTTTATGATTGTCTCGGCTAAACACTTGGCAATCTACCTCAGTAAATAGGACATTCAAACCGAAATCAGCAAGTCTAGATACTGAAAGTAAGTTGGAGCCAAGAGATTCAACGAGCATGACATTTTGAATGGAGCTATTGTGTGAGATGGCCACCTTACCAAGTCCAACCAACTTACCCTTTGAATTATCACCAAAGGTGACATATTTTCGAGGGCCGTCATTTTCAGCAAGCTCACGGAACATCTCTTCATCTCCGGTCATATGATCAGTACATCCACTGTCGAGAACCCATTCCTTTCCTCCTGACATATATCCTCGAAGATTAGCCATAAGACCAAAGTGTCTCATTGCATCATCAAGATCGAGGTCACTATCATCATCTTCATCATAGTATCCATGTTCAACATCATCTTGTGATTGATCATATCCTAGAGAAGGTAATTCATTAGATAAATGATCGTCAAAGTGGTCACTTTTATGAATTCTTATAGTTTCGGATATGATATCACCAATGATTCCAACATTTCCTTTAGCACGCATGAGATTGGTAAGCTCAAATAGACAATTACCAAAACTAGGATCACTAGAGTTCATTTTACTCAAGGTGATAGATTTATGGAGAATTTCATCCAAATTTTCAAGGAATAATTGGGGAATCGTTCCTCAAGAAATTTCCATATAGTATAGGCACAATTAAGAGTAGGTAAACTAGCAATCAAGTTTTTGGGCAATCCTCTAATGATGAGCTCAACGGTTCTAAGATTGCGAATCATGTCAATATCTTCATCTAGAGTGGGATGCATAGGATCAACATGAGGTGCACAAGGACTAGCAATATACTTGTTCAAATGATATTGATTGAAAATCACAAGCATCTCATTTTTCCACTCATGAAAATACTCTCCATCAAGAATAGGCACTCTATGTCTAAGACTCCCTAAAGTAGACACATCCATCTTCCTCCAATGGTGATTAAACCAAGGCAATGGAGACCAAAGCTCTGATACCACTTGTAGGATCTAGAAGTAAGTGTGTCTAGAGGGGGGGTGATTAGACACTTAGTGCTAAACTTGTAGTTTTTAAACTTTTTCGGTTTGAGTGGAGTTTTAGGCACAATTTCAACATACACAATACATATCAAGCAAGCATGCAGAGAGTATATGAGCAGCGGAATGTAAAGCATGCAACTTGCAAGAATGTAAAGGGAAGGGTTTGGAGAATTCAAACGCAATTGGAGACACGGATGTTTTTCCCGTGGTTCGGATAGGTGGTGCTATCCTACATCCACGTTGATGGAGACTTCAACCCACGAAGGGTAACGGTTGCGCGAGTCCATGGAGGGCTCCACCCACGAAGGGTCCACGAAGAAGCAACCTTGTCTATCCCACCATGGCCATCGCCCACGAAGGACTTGCCTCACTAGCGGTAGATCTTCATGAAGTAGGCGATCTCCTTGCCCTTACAAACTCCTTGGTTCAACTCCACAATCTTGTCGGAGGCTCCCAAGTGACACCTAGCCAATCTAGGAGACACCACTCTCCAAGAAGTAACAAATGGTGTGTTGATGATGAACTCCTTGCTCTTGTGCTTCAGATGATAGTCTCCCCAACACTCAACTCTCTCTCATAGGATTTGGATTTGGTAGAAAGAAGATTTGAGTGGAAAGCAACTTGGGGAAGGCTAGAGATCAAGATTCATATGGTAGGAATGGAATATCTTGGCCTCAACCCAAGGGTAGGAAGTTCTCTCTCAGAACATATGAGTTGGAAGTGTAGATGTGTTTTGATGGCTCTCTCCACGAATGAAGAGGAGGTGGAGGGGTATATATAGCCTCCACACAAAATCCAACCGTTACACACAATTTACCAATCTCAGTGGGACCGAATCAACAAACTCGGTCGGACCGAAATAGTAAACCTAGTGACCGTTAGAGATTTTCGGTGGGACTGACATGCAACTTGGTAGGACTGATATGGTTAGGGTTAGGGCATAACGTAATCTCGGTGAGACCGATTACACAAACTCGGTGAGACCGATTTTGGTAATTAGCTAACCAGAGAGTTGGTCAGGCAAACTCGGTGGAACCGATTACTAAACTCGGTTGGACCAATTTTGGTAATGAGTTACCCAGAGAGTTTGCATTGTAATCTCGGTAGTACCGATTGCCTAAACTCGATGAGACCGATTTTGACAATGGACATACACCGTGAGATTTCAATCCCATCTCGGTGAGACCGAGATCCCTATCGGTAGAACCGATTTGCTAGGGTTTGGCAATGGCTTATGGCATGTGAAACTCGGTGGCGTCGGATAGAAAGAATCGGTAGGTCCGAGTTTGACTTTGGGTTTAGGTCATATGTGGATATGGGAAAGTAGCTGAGGGTTTTGGAGCATATCATCAAGAACATGGAGCAAAAGGCTCATTAAGCAACACCTCATCCCTTCTTAATAGTATTGGCTTTTCCTATGGACTCAATGTGATCTTGGATCACTAAAAGTGTAAAATGAAGAGTCTTGAGCTTGAAGCTTTAGCCAATCCTTTGTCCTTAGCATCTTGAAGGAGTTCCCACAACCTTTAGTCCATGCCACTCCATTGTTGAACTTATCTGAAATATACTAGATAAAAGTATTAGTCCAACAAGAGATATGTTGACATTAATTACCAAAACCACCTGGAGAGTACTTGTGCTTTCAAAAACATTGATAACCAACCCACAACTTGGAAAGATTTGAAAGACGTAATGAGACAACAATTTTTCCCTCCTTACTATCGTCGTGAATTGATTCGCAAATTTGAACAATTTAAACAAGGCAACAACACTTACCAAGAGTTCAAATCTTATATGCATCATTGTGACATAGAAGAATCTGAGGATGATACAATGAATAGATTTTTTGGTGGTTTGAACCATGATATTCAGGCACGATTTCAGTATATTCCTCGTTGCATTACTGGTATGTATGTTCGTGCTTGTACGATTGAGAGACAGTTACAGGAGGATGCATTGGGTGACTACAACAACTACTATTCTAGTTCATGCTCACCACCACCGCTTGGTTCCTCCACCGTTGCACCTACTAGAGCAGCCACACCTCAGATTGTGAGCACGACATCATCTCAAGAGTATGGTACATTGCCATCATCTGTACCTACATCAGCTACATCTTTGCGACAAGGTAACTATAAAGGTATTGATGATATAACTTCACATGAGAATGATGCATGCCTAGTTAACTTGAATACATTATGTGTTGAGTTACCTGTTGATTTGAGCGCATCACCTATTTTAGAGAATCATGTTACTGTCATGAATGCGTCATGTGATCAAACAACTGAAATACCAACAATTTTGAGTGCACCCAATGAATTAACTGTTGATGTAAAGGAACCTATGTTTAATCATTTTGATATGACCTCTAATCTTGGTGATGATTCTGTGTCAAATGACTTATTGCATGTTGGCTTATTTAAGCATGTTGTAGCATGTAAATTTTATGCAAGTAAGGTTTATTCACCAATATTGGGATGGTTTAATGATGAATATTGTCAATCTTTTCATATGAATAAGAGCTTCACTTATATGTGCAAACTGAGTTGCAATACTTTCATGCCTTCTACTTCTTGTGATAATATTTTGGCTTTATATTTTATTCACTATGAAAGTTACTCATGTATACATGTGTCATATGTGCAAATTCCACGGGAAGTAAAAATTGATGACATATACATATACAACATGTACACCTTGTCTCTTTTGTTAGCCACATTTCAGATAAAGCAACGCTGAGGACGGCTTTATTTTCAAGAAGGGGAGGATGATGAGGACATGACTACCTTGGATACGACCAAAAATATTGCATACATGCATATTTGTCAGGTGATTTCTAGTGTCAACTATTCAACAATCTATTTATATTATCCAGAACAAAAATACTTCACACACTTTTGTGTTTTGTCTAATTGCAGGTGTATGAGACATTTGTACAACCCACATATGAAGATAAGGGAGAAAGAGAAGTTTAGGTGTTGTTCAAAAAGTCCTTTCACGTCACTTTTGGGCCAAGAGAAGATAGAGTCCAAGTCTCTCACGTTCTGGATTCAGATTCGGACTGCACAGACATACCTGACTCAAAACGGCAAGAACTTTTTCATACGGACTCCGAATTGGGTGATTTTTTTTGTTGGAAAGTAGATTCGTCCTCTTTCCACTCCAATTGGATTCACCTTTAAATTCGACCGGAGCATTGAGATATGGACGAAACAATCTGACGCTGCAGCAGAATCCGAGTCAAACAACAAGTCCAAAGGTGTTGCATCACCTCCACTTGGGCCCATGAGCCTTGTACGACCTAGGGTTGGTTTTAGGCTGCCTTGGGATGTCCTCCCACCTCCTTGGCTGCCACCCCTTGCTCCTATATAAGTAGATCCACCTAGTAGCTTTTTCCTTGGGATTTGTTTAGTTAAAAGTTAGCCATTGCAACTTCATGTACTTCGTTTGTGTCCAACGACCAGACCAAGACCGCTTACGGATCCCCACCATTATCAATACTTCATATATATTTGCATTATTCAGATTGCTTTATCATATTCTTGCTCGTTCTTCGATTGGTTGCAGGAATAGACCTTCGTGGTCAGGCTGACCGTGCTTCCGGCATGGTCAAGAACCTCAGGAGATTGGTTTAGCGATTGCTAAGGCGCAACGTCGTGCACGTTTGTAGTCGGATCGTCAAATTCGTCTTAGTGCCTGATTCACATGGTCTAACTCATCCTTGTACAACTAGGTCTAGGGTTTTGTTTGTTATTAGGGTTCCTGGTAGTATGCCGTTTAGGAGCTTCACTCCACCGCAGTCAACGGCACAGGAAGGTGACTTTCTCCTATTCTCAACGTTCTTTCATAGTGGACGACTATGGGTCTAAGATCTAAGGCGAAGCTCTTGCAATAAGCTCGGGATTGTGGTGGATCAAGCCAAGGTTGTAGACCCCTCTGTTTCTATTTGCCATCATGCTGGCAGACAAGGAAAACACGTCACTAGCGAGAATATCCTGGGATGCCGGCAGCGTTTGTGTGAACTCTCATCTAGGGTTTCCCTGCCTTATGCCGGCACCGCCCCCGGTCCGCCTCGTCTCCTATGGTCCTTGGACCATGGAGTCGCGGTGTATCCCGGGCCTTGTCGGCGGGAGAGCTCCGTTATTAGGTGATTTTTTGTGAGTTTTGTTATGGTTTGTGCCATGCTCAAGAAGACGAGGCGGCGGTGGCTTCTTGAAGATGGAATAAGGTTCTCCCCACCTAGCCCCCGTCCTGGTGATGCTTCAAGCATCGTCGGAGCGCGTGTGGAGGTGTGTATCCAACGGATCTCGTGGGATCCGGTCAGCGTTTGTCTTCGGTGGATCCGCCTGGATCCGGTCTTCGTTCGTCTATGTCCGTGTATTTGCAGTTTGGATCCTTCCAATCTACGCTTCTCTTCATCGGCGGCGGTTGCTGTTCCGTTGCGCTGGTCCTATGGGGCCTTAACATGACGACTTCCCGACTATCTACTACAACAATGTTTACCTGACTCCAACGAGGAAGGGGCGATGACGGTGGCACACCTTCGGCTCGCTCTAGTGCTTACAGTCGTCGCTAGGTGGTCTATGGACCTGGATGTAAATTTTACTTCTAGTGTTCTTTGTACTACCATGACAGTTGATGAATAGATTGGAAGTTTTCTCGAAAAGGAAAAGACGTTAGATCTGGGCACGGTTTTGTTCTTTTGGTGTGTGCCAAGTGGAGTTTGGGTCTCTGACGAAGGTCCGGGAGCAAGTGTAGTTGCTCTTACCTGAGACATTACCAAATGGTTTTTTTGGCAAAAAGGGTCGAATCTATTATAAGGGTTCATGATAAACACAAAGCACCCCAAACATAATGAGAACTACATCGAGGTACTCGGGTCACTAAACGGCCACTACCGCCCCAAAATAGTGGAGCTACTATACTCGTTGGCAACTTCGGGTTGCAGTGGTCGATTGCCCGTCTTGGTTGCACCGCCCTTGACTATTCTGGGTGAAGGGTGACCTCTCAGGGCCTCGACGTTAGGTGAGCGAAGGCTCCTATTATTCCTCATATGTCTACCCATGGAGGGAGGTAGCTTGGCTTTGGCTCGGCTTTCAAGCTTCTACCTTCGGCAAGTGTTGACGGTGTTGTTACGAAGACTACTTGATCCTTGGTCTCATCCCCAACGATGGTGTTCTTTTTTAAAAAGGGGGCTGAAACCCCAGGCTTCTGCATCATTACAATGCACATATCATTTTTTTATTAATTATTAAGCAGGGTACGGAATGAAGGCAACCACTGCAAAACCATTACAAGATATATGAAAACAAACACCGTCGGCCATGTCCGACCGGTGATAGCATGGACAAGGATTTTCATCCTGGTTGCCAAGACTAGCCCCTGAAGATCGACACAACAGCAAGAAGACGCCGCCTCCAACAAGGTAAAGATGCAATTTAGCCATTGTTGAACCCGGCCAATAATGATCAGCCCGCTTATGAAGGCTCAACAAGGAAGGGTCACATTACAGTATTTTGTGTAACGTTCATGCACCAAGATGTAATTTTTCATTCTATTCGGGTCCTTAGAGAAGCAGTTGTGGGTCCTTCGAGACCCTTCGTTCAAAATCCAAATTATGAAAGCACAGAGCTCGACCAAGATATACAACACAACACCAAAAGAATTCCAAAAGAGCCGTATGTGAACTACTACCTCCGTCCAAATTTATTGGTCCACTTCATAATCTGTGCCCAATATTAACCATAGATTTGGATAACAAAATAGAAGTTGCGTGTCGCAGAAGTTATATTGTTGGACTCATATTTGAAAGAGGTTGTTATTTTTGTTGTATATAACTTACTTCCTCTATTCATATATATATATATATATATATATATATATATATATATATATATAGGGCCTAATGTGTTTCTCGAGGCTAATTTTGACCATGCGTTAGACCAATAATATTTGACATGCAAGTTACACAAAACTTACCGTCAAATTCATACGTGAAATGAGTTTCCAATGATATAATTTTCACATTATACATCTCATATACTAATAATCTTATCAATAGTCAAAGACGACAGTCTCGAAAAATGCATTAGACCCTATATATATGAATGGCGGGAGTAATTTTTTATAGTTAGATAAAAGATTAAAGTTTGACCCAAAATACAAGAAGACTAATAGACGAGAACGAAGACAGTACTCTACTCCTGCAGCCTGCTACCGATTTGCGACGAATGCCAACCCTCTATCGTGGATGTTCCCGAGGGCCAGGCTCACAGTTTCGCTGAACGTGAGCCGCTTATATACCTTTAAAAATTGTGTCTGCACTGCTGTACTACTTTGCTTCTTCCAAATGAAGTAGAATACCTGCTCGCCTGGAGACCGCCTACCCACCGGCCTGAGGAGAGGCCAGGGGAGTGGTTTCCCACCATGACCATCCCTCCCTCCATCGAGGCAAACGCCCGCCGAGGGAGATGGATCACATGTCGCCCTCAGCCAGCCATTGAGAAGGTTCCATACCACGACGAGAAGAGACACTGCAGGCAGATGTTGGGACGTCATTTCAGTTTTCGGGTGTCGGGCTGACGCAGGCAGTACGTACAAACATTTTACCTGTAACTTGAACCTCTGTACGGAGGCTGAGCATCCTCCCCCCCTGCTCACTCACTACCTTTGCCCGCGCATCTTGAGTAAGCGGTCAAGGCTGGCAAACCGTTCTCTCTTCTCTCTATCAATGAAATGACACGCATCAATGCGCATTCGTGAAAAAAAGACCGAGGCAGGCAGCATGTACAACACCTGCTCGCTTCGAGACCGCCTAGTTGCGTGCGAAGGAGAGGCTAACCCTCAGGATAGCCAATCATGGAGAAGGTTCCAAACCACGAGGAGGGGAGACACTTGAGACAGACCCTGAGACGCCATCTCAGGAGCACCGGAGGGCAGAGTCCACACCAAGGAAGGGTCGTGAAGCCATCCCATCCGTGCTAACGGTTCAGCCAGGCAGGCGAAGGTTATGCATTTCGGGGCGCAACTTTGGTTTCCGCAAAGCACATTGTCCGCGTGCACCGTCCATGCCACCGGCAGAGCACATGCTCCAAAAGGACCGTGCCCCGCCACTGGAGCGGAGCGGCGGCGGGTGACGGGTTGAGCTGAGGATGCACTGCCGAGGACGGAAGAGCGGTGACGGCCGCGGTCGGATCACCAGAGCAGAGAAGTTTCCAAGAGCGCGCAAACATACTGAATAATTTTACCATGTATTTTCCTCGGCAAGGGAGTCCATGTGTCAGCAAGCAGTTTAACAAGGCATCTGTGCCAGGTTAAAGCATGGAATTCACTCGAACTGTTTCTGATTTAGCATTGAACACTTGCTGCTTAAGTAAATCAGGACAGAACTATTGGATACTGACTGCAAGCTTGAAGATCAACTGAGAGCAAGAAAGCAACCAAAGTGTAGACAGATCCAGAGGTCAAACTATTCCTTACATATGGAACTGAAGAACAAAGAATAGGTGAATTATTATTTATGCAGGTATTTTTGTGTGCCGTGTTGTTGCAGCGGCCTTTCCCCTGAACCCTAGCTCGCTCTAGCTCTCCCTCTCTTGCTCACTCTGTGCACGGACGACGAAAGCAGGAGGAGGAAGATGATCAGAGATTCAGAGAAGTTCAGACAAGAAGGTGGACACAGGGGTTTTTCCAGCGCACGTACGCCTCCTCCTTTCCTCGAGCACGAACTCGACCGTGTCAACAAGATACAGGGAGGATCCAGGGCTTTATACCCGCGAGCACCAGCCTGCCAGGCCACGCCTCGCACCAGCTCGCACACCCACTCCCCCACGTCCCGCGCGCTCTGGCCGCCCCGCGCATCGCGCCCGAACGCGGTCGCCACGGCCACCCCGCGCGCCCGACGCGGTCCACACCTCCCCTTTCCTCGCTAACTACACCGCGTGGCCCCGCGCACACACACGTGAGCTCACGCACACACACCTACGCTTGGTCGCGCACACATGCACCCGAGCTCTGCCGCAGGCCGAAACCTACGCGGCCATCGCACGCACGCACGCGCGCGCCACGCCCTGGGCATGCCACGGCTTATTGCCAACACACTCCCCCTAAGCCGTGGCCTAGAGGAGACCGTTGTCCTCGACGTCGGCGTTCACCAGCATCGCCTGCTCCGCCGCCGGCGCCCTACGCAGCTCCGGGCAGTCGCGCTTGAAGTGGCCGCGCTCGCCACACTTGTAGCAGCGACCCTTCTTGTTGCCGCCGTTCCGCGTCGCCACACTGCGCGCGTCATCGTCGTCGTCCCGAGCCCCGCCATGACGCCGCTCCCGCGCCCGCCACTACGCCGCAGTGTACAGGAGCTGACCGTCATGGCGCTCGCCACTGCTTTGCCCACGGCGCCGCACGCGTTCGTCAAACGCGCGCAGCCGCCCGAGCGCCTCGTCGTAGGTGAGCTCCTCCAGCACGCAAAACTGCTCGATGCCGGCGACGACGGGGAAGAGGCGGTCCGGGACAGTGTCCAGGAGCTTCTTCACCAGCTTCGTGTCTCCCAGCGTCTCCCCCAGCCCTGCGAACCGCACCGCCATGCCTGCAAGCCTTCCGGCGTACGCATCCAGCTGCTCGCCCTCCTCCATCCCCATCCGGTCTAGCTCGCCGCGCAGCGTCGCCCTCCTCGCCGCGCACACCCGCTCGGCGCCGACGAACCGTACCGACAGGGAGTCCCATACCTCCCTGGCAGTGGGTTTCGTCGCCACCGAGAGTAACACGTCCTCCGGCAGCCCCTGCAAGATCAGTGCCCGCGCCGTCTTGCACTTCTTGTTGTTCACCGGCGAGTCGCCCGGCGCCACCGCTTCCCACAGCACGTGGGCATCAAGGATGGCCTGCGCCTTGATCGCCCACACGGTGTAACCGTCCGGCGAGAGCACCGGCATCCCCATGGACACCGACCCGCCCGTGCCGCCGCCGTGTGGAACCAGCGCCATCACCGCCGGCGAGCTCCTTCACCTGTCGCTCTGATACCAATTGTTGTTGCAGCGGCCTTTCCCCCGAACCCTAGCTCGCTCTAGCTCTCCCTCTCTTGCTCACTCTGCGCACGGACGACGGAAGCAGGAGGAGGAAGATGATCAGAGATTCAGAGAAGTTCAGACAAGAAGGTGGACACAGGGGGTTTTCCAGCGCACGTACGCCTTCTCCTTTCCTCGAGCACGAACTCGATTGTGTCAACAAGATACAGGGAGGATCCAGGGCTTTATACCCGCGAGCACCAGCCTGCCAGGCCACGCCTCGCACCAGCTCGCACACCCACTCCCCCACGTCCCGCGCGCTCTGGCCGCCCCGCGCATCGCGCCCGAACGCGGTCGCCACGGCCACCCCGCGCGCCCGACACGGTCCACACCTCCCCTTTCCTCGCTAACTACACCGCGTGGCCCCGCGCACACACACGTGAGCTCACGCACACACACCTACGCTTGGTCGCGCACACATGCACCCGAGCTCTGCCGCAGGCCGAAACCTACGCGGCCACCGCACGCACGCACGCGCGCGCCACGCCCTGGGCATGCCACGGCTTATTGCCAACATGCCGAAGACACTTGTTTTGAATCCTTCATTGTGTTACTCAAAAAGAATGCGGCTCGCAGAAGCTCATCTTGTACAACAGTTCAAGGGAGTCCATGTGTGAGGAAGCAGCTTAACAAGATGTCTGTAGTACTACTCAAGTTAAAGCATCGACTTCCCTTGAGCTGTTGCAGATTCATTGAATGGCTGTTTAAGCAAATCAAGACCGAAACATTGGGTACTGTCTACACGGTAGGAACCAAAGTTTGAAGATCAACTCAGACACTTGGAGTTGACATCTCATTATTACAAGTGTTGAGCAAGAAATCAAACAAGTGTGAACAGAATGAGGAAGGAAGTATGTACAATACTTGCGCGCTTCAAGGTCGGCTACTTACGTGGAAAGTGGGAAGGAGACGCCGGGGGAGTGCTTGGCCTCCAATCTTCCGCCGAGGGAGATGGATCACATGACGCCCTCAGCAAATCAAGGAAAAAGGTTCCAAACCACGACGAGGGGGGACACTTCAGACAGATGCTGAGAGAGACGCCATCTCAGGGAGTAAATTGCAAAAAACCACCACAATTGGGGATCCTAATTCAGAAAACCGCCAGCATTCAGTTTTTTTTTCAAAAAAACACCAACATTGGGGTGACAGTTTTCAGAAAACGCTGATACCGTGATTTAGAGCGTTTGAGTGGATTTCTGACGGGTGGGTCCCTTTGTCAGGTGCCACGTGGCCAGGGCGAGACGGCGGCCGTGACGCGCCGTTAGACGGCGTCGGTCTAAACCTAACCAGTTGCTCGAGCCCAACCCATTCGTCCATTCTCTCTCTCACTCTCTCGCATGTCTCTGTCGCCGCCGCCCGTCCCCCCGCCGCCGACCGCCCGCGCCCCCGCCACCGACCGCCGCAGCCATGGTCTCCTGGAAGGATGGCGAAACCAGCAGCGAGGAGTCTGTTTCCCCCCTTTTCATCTCGCACGCGGACGAATCCTATGTGAGTTCATCGTCTTTCTCAATTAGGGTTAGGTTTTCTTCGATCTGTACTCCATGTGTGGTTAGTTTTGACCCATTTGATCTGGGATTTGAGGATGTACTCTATGTGAACCCTTGTAGGTTCCACATACCATTGTTGACCCAGAGTGGTGTGGCATTGTTGCCGAAGGACCGATGTGCAGTCACAATTTGCCTGTGCATAGGGGTGTTGTATTCCAAGGCGTGAACACTGGCCGTAGGTATTACGGATGTGGCAATGAGGTTCGTGCTGATCCTTTCTATGCCATTGAACAATTTTCTACTAGGTGTAATTTAGGTGTAATTTAAGAACAGAGTGTATGTGCTGTTCGTATGAATGTGCTGTTTGGTACTTAAGAACAGAGTGTACAGCTTGTTACAAATCCATTCAAATTCAGCATTTGATAATTAGAACATTTAAGTGCTCAGTTCATGTTCAATTGTACTTAGTCTTTACTCTTTTTGCAAAAAAATTAATCCAGGACGGCGACAACTGTGGTCTGGTGCAGTGGATTGATGCAGAATGGCCACAACCAATGCGGAATGCATTGCGCAAGATTTGGGATATGTATGACCAGAGCAACACAGAGATTGAAAGAAAAGATAAGGTGATATTGAAGCTGGAAGAAGAAAAGATGTTAATACAAGAGAAGCATCACACCCATATAAAGGAAACAAGCCAGTTTTTTGCAACAGTTCACAAGAATGTGACGAGGGAGAACTATGAGAAGATTATGCAGGATAGTGATGTTGAGAAAGCTGTAGTTGAAGCCCAGGAAGAGAAGGCTAGGCTTGAGAAAGAGAATATGGATCTGAAGCTAGCACTTCAAGTTATTAAGCGGAGCAATGATGAACTGATTACCAATTGGAAGAAGGCTGTAGCAGATCAAGGTATGGCAGAGCTGAAGTAAGAGAAGAAAAGGCTGGAGTACATCATAGCTGATTTGCTGAAGGCTGGGGAGCAGAACAAGAGTAAGATCAATAGAATCAAGGAAATTTGTGCTGAGTAAATGTTGGGTTTATGTATTATGTAGTATGCATGGTTGTGGTGGCTACTAATGTTAGAAGCAAGAACAATGTGTGAGTGTTGTAGTATGTGAACCTATATCATGTATGGTTGTGGCTACTAATGTTTGGAATTATCATGTTGGTTGGAATGAAATCTATTGTTGTGATAGCAGAACAATTATGATGTTGGTTGGAATGAAATGTGTTGTCCATTGATTTAATTATGACAAAATCATGTATGACAAATGATGAAAAAAGCAGCATTGATATCAAAACAATTATGATGTGCACTTTGAAGTTGAGAAGTGATGACAAAATCACTCTTTTGGTTGAACCTAGCCTCTCGATAACCCTGTCGATGACAAAATCACGCTTTTGGTTGAACCTAGCCTCTCGATAACCCTGTCGATGACAAAATGACTCTTTTGGTTGAACCTAGCCTCTCGATAACCCTGTCGATGACAAAATGACTCTTTTGGTTGAACCTAGCCTCTCGACAAATCACTCGAGGACAAAATGACTCTTTTTGTTGAACCTAGCCTCTCGAAAAATCACTCGAGGACAAAATGACTCTTTTGGTTGAACCTAGCCTCTCGACAAACCACTCGAGGACAAAATGACTCTTTTGGTTGAACCTAGCCTCTCGACAAACCACTCGAGGACAAAAATGTCTCTTTTGATTGAACCTAGCCTCTCGACAAACCACTCGAGGACAAAAATGACTCTTTTGGTTGAACCTAGCCTCTCGACAAACCACTCGAGGACAAAAATGCCTCTTTTGGGTGAACCTAGCCTCTCGACAAACCACTCAAGGACAAAAATGCCTCTTTTGGTTGAACCTAGCCTCTCGACAAACCACTCGAGGACAAAAATGCCTCTTTTGGTTGAACCTAGCCTCTCGACAAACCACTCGAGGACAAAATGACTCCTTTGTTGAACCTAGCCTATCGACAAACCACTCGAGGACAAAATGACTCCTTTGGTTGAACCTAGCCTCTCGACAAACCACTCGAGGACAAAATAATAGTTCATCTAGTACATATAAACTTCATCATGAAAAATAAAATTCATCATGCCAATCATCAAAGCCAAACACATCATCATAAACTTCATCATGATAAAAAAGTTCAACATGGCAATGCTCAACAGTAGCATAATATAACATGATCCATGACACATCATCCAAGTGTTCATTACACAACCAGAAAACAAGTTCAACATGGCAATCCTCATCCATAATGAGTTTAACAACCACAAAGCAACAGGCACAACAAGTTGCAAAATGACATAGTTTTTTTGGCAAAATGACTCCTTGGTTGGTCCATCAGGTAGGGTGCATTACACAGCAAGTTACCACTAGCATAGAAATAATCCTTGAGCCTGTTTGGCCTCTTGGTGACCCTTCTACCTGCAGCTGAAGAACTTCTAGCCCTGTGATCAGTGGAAGGCCTTGGAGGAGCAAATGAGGACCTGGGTGCTGGTGTAGTCCTTGTTGATGCAGCCCTTCCTCTTGGAGCTGCAGATCTTGGAGCAGCAGAAGCCCTTGATGTGGAAATTGTGCTGGCAGAAGATGGAGTAGCTCTTGGAGCAGCTGCTGGAGGTGGTGTTGGAGCAGCTGCTGAAGTTCCTGCTGCAGCTCTTGGAGCAGCCATATTTCCCTAAAAGAAAATAGTTCCAGCCCTATGTATCAAAAACAGATTTTGCTAGCTTCTTTGGAAACTATAAAGTGCAGAAATGTAAATGTACCTTGTGCTTGTTTTTCCTAGCAGTAGGTGTTGGAGCAGCTGTTGGAGTATGAGTAGGAGCTGCTGAAGTTCTTGTTGTAGCTCTTGGAGCAGCCCTATTGTCCTGAAACAAAATAGTTCCAGCCCTATGTATCAAAAACAGTTTCTGTGCAGAAATGTACAGTGCAGAAATTAAAGTGCAGAAATGTAAATTTACCTTGTGCTTGTTTTTCCTAGCAGCAAGTGCTGGCTTTAGAGCATCATGGCAGTTTGTGTACCTATGTCCCTGCCTTCCACAATTACTGCATGTAATTGTTCCAACCCTGGATGTGTCCTTGGGTTTTGGCACCTCAAATTGGCCCTCCCTTCTCTGGGTCTGTTTTCTACCCTTCATTCTATGAAACACAGGTGGATCAATGTCTCTTGTATCAGTTCTTGTCCAAAGATCAGGACCTGGAACATGGTAGATCATTGGTTTGTATGCTGCAACATACATTGCTTTCTTGAAGAATTTATGCACAAAATCCTCAGGTTGCTGTTTTGATTTGTATATGGCAGACATAGCATGGTTACATGGTACACCTGTCATATCCCATTTCCTACAACCACAGGTCCAATCTTTCAAGTTGACAGCATAAGACTTCTCACCACTGTTGACCTGGAATAGATCTGGGCCTGCCATCATGGCCTTGCAATTCCTAGCCCATTCTTTGGCCTCTTCTAGCATCTCTGCATATGTTGGGGTAATTTCCCATCTGGCAGTCTGCCCTCCAATCCTTTTCTCATTGAACTTGACCATCAGTTTGCTCCTGGCACCTTCAACCATTGTTTTAATGGGTTTTCCCCTAATATCCAAACTCATCCTATTGAACACCTCACTGATGTTGTTGACTACTAGGTTAGTCTTACAGTTTGTGTCCATGGCATGCCTAGCCCATGAATCAACAGGAATTGCCTTGAGCCACAACCATGCATCCTCACTCTCCTTTCTAATCTCTTCCATTGCTAACTTAAACCCATTTTCAGTGTAAGAGTAAGCAGCTGCATCCATATATTTCTTAAGTTCATCCCCCCTAAAGCCAGCACTTTGGAAATTTGCATAAATGTGTCTTAAACAGTATCCTTGAGGGCAATTTGGAAAAATTTGGTCAATTGCATTGAGAAGACCCTGATAATAGTAATGAAGGCACTAATTTAGTCACTAACTATGTTTTGCCATGGACACTAATAATTCTAAGTAATTCTAATTGCAACTAGTAATTCTAAGTATGAAATAAAGGCACTAATGTAGTCACTAATAATGAAGGCACCAGTATTACCTTTTGCCTGTCTGAAATAATTGTGTAGTATCCAAATTCTCCTGATTCTCCACCAATAGCTATCTTTAGTTGAGTGAGAAACCAGCACCAACTTGGAGTATCTTCTTTCTCAACTACTCCAAAAGCTAGTGGAAATATGCTATTGTTTCCATCTCTACCTGTAGCAGCTAGGATTTGTTGACCTGTGTTCAACTTCACAAAGCAACCATCTAGACCTGAAAACAATTACACAAGACCATAGTAAATTTCACAAAACCTTAATATGCTACACTTGTATATGTAATTGCACTAGTAACATACCTATGAAAGGTCTACATCCTTTGAGAAAACCATCCCTTTGAGCTGCCGAACAAATGAATAACCTATGAAATCTAGGGTTTTTGCTTGGATGCTCTTTCACAACTCCTGTTGTCACAATACATCTGCTTCCTGGGTTAGTGTCAAGCACAGCCTGGAGATAGTCTCTTATCCTGGTATATTGTGCTTCCTGATCACCTTGGACCACACTAAGAGCTTGTTGTCTTGCCCTGTAAGCCTTCATCTTCCCAACCTCCACACCAAACTTCTCCTTTGTCTTGTCTATCACAGTCTCAATTCCTGCTTTTGGATCTGTCCTGAAACTATCCTCAACTGCTTTGGCCACATACCTAGCAGAAATCTTACAATTCTCACCACTCGGAGCACATGTATGCTCTAATTGCAACTTCCTCATACAAAATGTTTTCTCATTTGCTATAACAGATGCAACCATGTGGAAGGGGCAGTCTTTCTCAACACAATCAACAATTACCCTATCTTTGTTGTTCCTATGGTAATGGAAGTTCCTCCTTTGAGTGACATGAAGATTAACCAAAGCTCTCCTGAACTGATAAACATCAGTAAAACACATGTGAAAGCATATTTGCTCCTGTGGGGCAAGCCTGTTCTCATCATACCATTTCCTGGCCTTCCTCTTCTTTGCCCTTGACTTCCTGCCAGATGAGGAGCAGTAGAACACAACCTCTTCATCTGAATCAGCTTCAAATTCCTCATCTATGTCCTCATCAGACAATGGAACATAGTCTTCTTCAAGTTTAGCTTCTGAACTACAATGAGATCTTGTTGTGGGTCCTCTTCTAATAGGCAACTTCTGCATAGGTGATGGTTCAACAAAGACCTCTTCTTCCTCATCAGCCTCACAAAATAAATCTTCTGGCTCATAATCACCTTCAAAAACTTTCTTCCTCTTCAGGTCTTTTATTTTCACATGTAGCTCTGCATCCTCATCCTCTTGCTCCTCTTCACTATCAGAATCCATCAGATCTTCCTCCTCCATGTTATCTTCTTCCATGTTATGTTCTTGCACTTCTGGCATGTCAGCAAACTCATTGAGGAAATCGCTCTGCAATACTTGTTCCCTTCCTCACATTGCAACTCTCTTGAGTGATAAGATATTCTCCAAATGAGTCCTCTGTGTATACACTGACAATTGCAGCTGAATATGCTGCTTGTTCTTCTTTTTCACTTGACTGACTTGCATATAGCACACCTTCTTCATCTACATTGTATATTTTAGGTGAACCTATCTGTGAAATAGGAATTTGCTGCTCATCTCCAATGTTAATCTGCAATTCTGCCCTCTCAGACTCTCTACCTTTCATAACAGTGATAGTAACACACATCTTGTCCTCATATAACTCCAACATCTCTTCAACATCTTCATCACCCCTGATGAGTTGCATCCCTGACATTCCTACACCATCTTCCTTCACATAATACATGGAATCATTCTGATCATAGCCCTGAATCCCAATTATAGCTAACATATTCAGATATGTTATATCTGACTCATACAGTCTCCTTTCCAGATTGTCACAGCCTTGGAAATGAAACCTCACTTCCCATGGTTCATCATCATCCAAACTGCAATTTATAAACAAGTTCACTTAATAGTGCATTCAGTTAAACTACATTCATTTAAACTATAATACATGTCAAAACAAATTCATTTAACACTAAATTCAGTTAACCTGTAATTTATGTCAAAACAAATCCAGTTAACACTAAATTCAGTTACAATATGGTTCTGTTCCAATGTCAGTTAACACTAATTTCAGTTAAACTAGTTGCAAATATTTTCTACTAACACTGCTTACACTTAATAGTGCATTCAGTTAAACTACATTCATTTAAACTATAATACATGTCAAAACAAATTCATTTAACACTAAATTCAGTTAAACTTTCATTTATGTCACACTTAAATTCAGTTAACACTAAATTCAGTTACACTATGGTTCTGTTCCAATGTCAGTTAACACTACTTACACTTAAACTATAGTTCAGTTCCAAATAATTTAAAATAACACCACAATGTATATCGAGTACACCTCAAGATAGCTCAGACATACAGGAACAAATAAACATGAACATTTCAGTTAACCCTAATTCCTAAATTCAGTTGGCTAAGAGCAAAGTATAGACTACACGAAAAATTATACAGAGCTAAGCACTCCTAGCCAATTCATAGAGTTAAAAGGAAGAAGAAGACTCATTCCACACCGCCTAGGCCAGAGGTGAAGTGGTGGCTCTGCGCGGGATTTGCCGTCCAGACCTGGGCCAATGATGCTGCCGCCCGCGAAAAAATGTCATGTGGGCTTGAACTTGCTGCCGCCTTGCTCGTCGAGCTCCTCTCCGCCGTTCATGATAGATCCACCATTGCCAGCAACCCTAGCAGGGGGGACGGTGGGAGAGCGAGGAAGGGCCGTGGGAGAGAGAGGAAGGGCCGTGGGAGAGCGAGGAAAGGCGGAGCGGGCACCAGATTCGACGAATCTGAGGTCGCTGCCGGCACATCCGCCGCCGCCGGTGGCCATAGGGGAGATGTGAGCACGAGCGGGTAGCCAGGGGGAGTCGAGATGCGATTTGGGGGAAAGTGGTGGTAGGGTTCGAGCTGGTTAGGTTTAGACCGACGCCGTCTAACGGCGCGTCACGGCCGCCGTCTCGCCCTGGCCACGTGGCACCTGGCAAAGGGACCCACCCGTCAGAAATCCACTCAAACGCTCTAAATCACGGTATCAGCGTTTTCTGAAAACTGTCACCCCAATGTTGGTGGTTTTTTGAAAAAAAACTGAATGCTGGCAGTTTTCTGAATTAGGGTCCCCAATTATGGTGGTTTTTTGCAATTTACTCCCATCTCAGAGCACCGAGGGCAGAGTCCGCACCAAGGGTCGTGAAGCCATCCCTTCCCCTCCGTGCCAACTGCCAACGGGTCAGCTAGGCAAAGCAGGCCAAGATTATGCATTTTGGGGCTCAACTTTGGTTCCCGCAAAGCGTATTGTCCACGGGCGTGCACCGTCCTTGCCACCGGCAAAGCAGCACATGCTATCCCAAGGAGCGGTGGCGAGTTCACTGAAGATGCACCCAAGAGTTCACTGAATATGGGAGGGCCGCGGTCCATCAGAGGAAAGAAATTTCCAAGAGAACAAGCAGCTACCACACTGAATAATTTTACCATGTACTTCCTCCGTTCCATAATGTAAGACGCGTCAGAAAACGTCTTACGTTGTGGGATGGAGGGAGTAGTATTCGCTTGCCATGTGTAAACTGTACGCCGCCTTCCCTCCCTTTCCTGGAGCTCTTACCATTTTATAAGTCTCAAAAAGAAGTTGCAGGACAGTAGATATAAAATGCTGCAATATTCTTTCTGTGGTACATCAACAGAGCACATGTGTTGGACAACAAGAGAGGTGCTAGTTTAAAGCATCCGAATAGTATCTCAAGGGAGTCCATGTGTCAGCAAGCAGTTTAACAAGGCATCTGTGCTAGGTTAAAGCATTGACTTCACTTGAACTGTTTCTGATTTACGTAGTTGCTTAATAGGTAAATCAGGACAGAACTATTGGATACTAACTACTCCAAAATTCAGTGAACTGCAAAAACGTTTTTGCGGTACATGGTACTAGTATAAGACGTTTTTGCGGTTTAATTTGAACTGCAAAAACGTTTTACATTAGTTTACAGTGGGAGACTCTGGGAGTACGTACGAGCACAAGTTTGAAGATCAACTGAGACACACGGAGTTGACATCTCATTATTGCATATATTCACAAAAAGAAGACATCTCATTATTGCAAGTGTTGAGCAAGAAAGCAACCGGAGTGTGGACAGATTACAGAGGTCAAACTATTCGTTACATACGGAACCGAAGAACAAATAAGTGAATTATTATTTATGAAGGAGTTTTTACCTAAGATAAGATACTCATTTCGAATCCTTCAATTTTTACTCAAAAAGAATGCAGCTCCTTCATTACGCCCTCTTATATAAACCGCCGAAGCTCATCGAAGCTCGTAGACGACGAACTCTTCCTCCTCTTCTCCTTCGAAGAATCAAGAACCAAGAATGGAACAAATAATGGACAAGTTAAGCTCATCGACGACGCACCCTTCCTCATCTTCCCCTCAGAAGAACCAAGAACCAAGAATGGGAACAAATGGACGGCGGAAAACAAATGGCCACCACCATCATGTGCACAAGATCCCATGCTCCGAAGAAGAGCAGTAGGACACGGCCTCCTTCTTCCCGCCCACAAGCCTCAGGATGCCCTCGAACACCTCCACGTCGCAGGGGATCCTCAGGGCGCCCTCGTGCCGGAACCCGAACTCCTCCTCGGCCTCCCTGAGCAGCTCCTCGAACGCCCAGTGCCCGAGGTACTCCGTGGGGATGACGAACCGCCTCATCTCCTCCCCGACGCACACCGCGAAGAAGCCCCGCGGGACGCCGGCAGTACCGCCGCCACCGTGCCTGCTGCCAGCCTTGGGCGCGAGCGCGAGCCGCTTCCACTTCCTGAGGAGCTGCTGCAGCCTCACGATGTCCCTGATCTTGTTGCTTGCCCTGCCCTGCTCCCCCATTGCCAGTGTGTGTGCGTGCGTGTGTGGGTGTGGGTGTGGGTGGGTCTCTTGTCTCAGGCTGCTGCTGCTGCTGCCTCCTTAGCCTGGTGCAAAGACTTGTAAAGGGACTGAAGATATATAGGGGGTTGGATTGGACGAGTGTTGAGTCGCGGGTTAGCGTGTTCAACGGGTTAGCTCTGATGTTCTAATCAATGGCTTGATACGAGGCTTTGTTTAAGCTTGGGAGCTCTGTTTTATATGCTCTGCTCTTAGGATGACACTAAACTAATGCAAAGCGAAACAACGGGCCGGCACCACTAGTTTTTGGAGTTCTTTGCTTTCTTCATCACATTACCTGTAACTACCATAGTTAGCAAATGACTCTGAAGGACTTTACTATGTTCTGCAGCGAAACCAGAATCACTTACTGTTCTTCCACTTCATTGGCTTTGACATGTGTTTGCACCGGAGAAGGTAAGCTCAGCACCATGCTGCCCAAAAAGAGGGAGAAAGAAAAGGTTACAAGGATAAACATATTATTTGGCTACTTGCTGAAGAAAGTAAAACAAGTATTAGCTACTGCTAGGAACTAGGGTATCATCGCTCATGCCATCTGATCAACTGCACTTGGTCGAGGTAAAGGCAAGGAATGTTCAGTGCGAAACCGATGAAAGATTCCTGACGTTTTGGACACGTCCACTGGATTTTATTCTATATTTGTGAAGAGGTTGTTCTTTCAATATCATGTCAGAAACCTGACCTCTCAAAGTGCGATCCAACTGATGGAAGATTCTCTCATCCCCTGCTAATGATGAGCAATCAGCGCCCGCTCTGCTCCGCTTATCTGAGCAACCACCACCATGATTTGCCTCGACCTCATCATTGCTGCAAAGCCAAATAACAGTTCATGCATCGGAAAAGGACTGCTCTAGTCCTAGCTTTAGATGGCAGCACGAACTGCCCGTCTACTCTTGCAGGTTCTAGTGTTTGACTCTGAAACGAAAAGGTGCTTGCGGAATAGTATATTGACGGATTTGGATTTGTTTACTCCTCTGTTTTCCTTCTGGTAATCATTCACGGATTTGGGGGTTATTGTGTCGATGTCGTGCTCAAACTTCACGATATTCTGTAATTCCCATGTTTAGTTTGCTCCTGAAGGCACAGTTCTGCAGCATCCATGTTCACCTGAAAAAAGAGAGGGAAAGGAGAGGCTTCTGAGTTTGAGTTTTGGGAACAAAAGAGAACAATCTACGCTGTTGCTAATAGCGATGATATCATGTTTCTAGAAGTAAACTAATAACAGGAATTCTCTGGAAGACAGCAAGTTGGCTGAAATATACATCGGTACAGCGAATTACCGCTGTATAATCAAAATATTTCCATTTAAAGAACCAAGAACTAAGGCAGATGACTCTTAAACCTCCAATTGCATACATCACATACCTTTAGTAGATATACTATGTATGAATCAGCTGGCTCTCTATTCTGGCCTGTACACCACAAAGTTGGAACCTCTTTCCAGTCATCAGGCACAGCACAGGACATCAGCCGCAATACCTGCATCTGAACTTGAGCAATTCTTTCGTTCTGTCCACACATCTCAAACGAGATGAAAATTGCTGTCAGAACCAGGGTCACATCTTAAAATAAGCAAAGAAGTTCTGCCCCTGCAGCGCCGAAATTGTTGCACCAGATGCATAACTGAAGTAACTGTTGCTCCCCTTCTTTCTTAAGATAACATGTCATGCACATGGCAACTGAAAACATGGCATCTGAGCAGATGGAAAGTACCAGAGATCAGGCTGCATATGGCTGCACATGCCATTGGTCACATAGCTGACACAAATCCCCCAGATCCGGCACAGAGTTCCTTGCTTGGCAAGTTGGCGTGGACTGTAGCACCGGCACATGCATGGAGATCACTTCCGTATTCTCACAGATAATCACTAATAGCCTGAAAGATGAACAATGTTAATTCAAATTCTTCTATGTAGCTAAAAAAATGGTTATAGTGTGACAGATTATTTATTCTGGAAGTAACTGAGTCACGGCAGAAAACACATAGGATAAAATGTCTACAGTAGATGATAACAATCACGTGCATAATATATTCTCACTACAGTAACTATGGATTTAGCTTTTACTAAAGGTAATATCACCAATATACTGACATAAGTAAGAAGATAAAAAGGGAGCTTGCATTATCTACCTTGTCTGACAGAACCGAAATATGTAAATGAAATTTTAAACAATATACATGGTCACTTTCTGCAGTCAGACCTACCAAATCTATGCAACCAACCAATCAGGAAACTTTATGGTCCGAAACAAGCACACGGACAATGATTACCATGACAGGGACAACACAATGTCCATCAGAACTTCGTAAAGAGGACAATTTCGATTTAGCTTCATCCATGCAGATATTTTTTTCTTTCTCTGTGGCTTAAGATACAATAGTTCCAGTTAGACAGCTGTGCCTGTACTCCATAGTCCTTGCAATGACATAAAAAATTCATGTGTCAAGATAAAGCTACAGTGCTGTACTGACACCTTGATAACAAGATAAATGATGAAGTATGAGACTCAGAGGAACTGAAGTATCTCAGAGATAGTGATACAGCATAATCATCAAAGGGTGGTATTCATGAGGAAGTATCTTGGATTGAATACCATAACATTCAGGAGAGTGCAAACAATTCATTGCAGTCACATGAGACAACTCAGGGCAGTGTTGGATTTGCCATGTGTCCAGTTTCAACTGTGCTATCAGATAAAAGCACATAGAGAATTTCAATGTCAATACTCAATAGCAGCCACTTGGATCTCCTTTAATATCCATATATGCTTATTTGCTGACGCAGAAAAAAAAATAATGCGATAAATGAAGCTAAAGAGTAGAACTAACTAGGATGAGTTTCTTTAAGCTGGGAAGATGGACAGGGCAAAAGTGTCTCACTGCCATTGAAAACAAGATAAATCATATAGTATGAGCTATGGTTGCAACATTAAACTCGGAGGAATTGAAGTGTCTTATGGATAGTGATACAGTGTAATCATCGAAGGGTCATATTCATGACTCATGACTCATGAGAAGTATTTTGGATTGAATACCATAATAAATTGAGGATACGAGATTCACTATAATCTCACAGGAGACTCCCCAGGACATTGTTGTTTAGGAAGTGATTTGTCATGTGGCAAGTTTGAACTGAGTTATCAGATAAAAAGCACATACAGCAGTCAAATGGAAGCAATCTATGTCAAAAGCAGCTTCTTGGATATCCTGTTATATTCCATATTATGTTATAAAGGAAGCTGAAGAAGATATATTAAGGTGGACAGAATTAAGGTAACAAAGTTAACTTGGATGAGTTTCTTTAGGCTGGGAAGATGGACAAGGTAAAAGTGTCTCACTGCCATTGAAAACAGAACAGTATATTGGTACTCCCTCCGTAAAGAAATATAAGAGTGTTTAGATCACTACTTTAATTGGTAAGAGATTTAAGGTACAAACAATTCAGGTGGGGCTGCCTGAACAATCATGATAGAGCTCTCCAGTGTGATTGGCATTTCCACATGTATACTATTTTTTTTAAGGAATACTTATAGTAAGATGACAAAGCCAGAGCACAAAAACTATGCAGCAAACTTAATCAATTACATGGAGTGCCTTTTTTTTCAGCTTTCTTAAGGTAGAAGTCATACGGTAAAAGCAGAGGATGCACAATTGTTAACTGTCGGAAGCAAGAAGCACCACAATGATATTTCCAGTCCAGAAATTGTTAACTGTCCGAAGCAAGAAGCACCGCTATGATATTTCCAGTCCAGAATGTCTCAGATTACCAATACTATATACAACTAAAAACTGGTAACAAGATTGACTGTAAACAAATATGAAGAAGTTGAGCAAGTGTTGCAAAATTGTCATATTATTCTAGCCACCAAGCAGAAGACGAACAAATATCAGATGATCTTTTTGCAGTGTACTTTCAGCAGCAAGAATGAACTAGAAACATCGACACCTTAAACTTCTTAGATAGACAACATTCTAGCACAAGCATAGTTTCACATACACTGCCAGGAAGACAGACAGAGCTAGTACATTGGGTCCATAACTCCATTTCACTAAGCAACCTTGCAAATGCTGCTGGAATTCAAATGAGACTCCATCCTATCTCACTGAGCAACCTTGCAAATGTCCTCATACTCAATGGCCTTGAGAACTTTCCCATCATAGAGGCCCTTCTCAACCTGCAGTTTGGCAGAGAATCTCTCCGTGTCGACTGAGAGCAACCTTGCATTGGAGCCCCGGTAAGCACCGTTAACGATCCGCACCAGCCCGCCAATCTGCGGGAGGACAGTCTCAAGCTCATCTTGGTCGACCCTGAGAACATGCTTGCTCTCCAGCATCTCAATCTCCCCGACATACTTATCGATCACCCTCTTCACCAATCCCTTCTGCTTGTAGTACCCCTTTTCGGCCAGCGACTTGCTCATCACCTTGACAACAATACCAGGGCACAGCCAGTAGTCCTTCCGGTTGCTCCGCTCCTTGGCCTTCTCCTCCTCCTTCATCAGATCATCGATCGCCGACCTCCTGGTGTCCGTTGCCTTCCCTGCAACTTTCGCCTTCTTGTTGGGCACCTCCTCCTCTTCCTCCTCGAAGCCAAATTTCATCTTTGGCTTATCATCAAAAGGATTAACCTTAGGCGGCGGCACAGCCCGCTGCAGCGCAATCGCAATCTTCCCAGTTGGCTTATTGGCCTCTTTCCCATCCTCCTGATGTTCCTCCTGATCATCCTCGTCTGATCCCGAATACTCGTCATCATCGCTGCCGAGGTCATCATCAGCACTAGCATCATCGGCGTCTTCGCCATTAGCCTGCGCTTTCTGGGCGCGCTCGATCTGCCGGGCAATCATGAGCTCCTGCCGCTCGTCCTCGGCGAGGTCGGACTTGACCCTCTTGCGCTTGAGCCTGGCCTTGATGGCCTGCTCCGAGTCGCGGTCGATGTAGGTGATGAACCAGCCCTTGGGCGTGTCCTCGACCTTGGCGTGGCCCTCGCGGCCGAGGAACTTGACGAACTCGGTGAGCGTGGCCCAGCGGGTGGAGTTCATGTGCACGTGGTGGCGGTCGGCGATGAACTCGTTGTAGATGACGGTGGCGGCGACGCGGGAGCTGCGGTGGGCGCGGCGGAGCAGGGTGAGGAACTCCTCGAGGAACTCGTCGGAGAAGCCCTCGACGACGCGGTCGGGGGCCTGGCCGAAGATGGCCATCTGCCGCTGGTGCGACTCCGACATGCAGTGGCACTTGAAGCCGTTCTCGTCGCGGCACTGCTTCTGGCACATCTGGCAGTACCACCGCAGCTTCTGCAGCCCCTTGGCCTTGATCCGGTTCGCGATCGCCTTGGGCGTCAGGAAGTCGCTCTTCCCCATCGCGCCGCCTGCGCCGCCGGGAACGCGCGGAGAGGAGGGATGGGGCTTGCGAGGGGCTGGGAGGGGCGCGCGGCGAGTGGGGACGGCGGCGGCGGTGGTTGACGGCCGGAGAGATCCGCGAGGGCAGGCAAGCGGTGGATTAGGGATTGGGGATTGGACTGTGGAGTCGGTTTGGAGACGTGGGGATCTCGAGGACTTATTAGCAAACCAGCACGTACCCAATCTGACACGGTGGCTAACACGTATATAACTCGGACATGTATACAATCTTTTTTTTGACGAATACCCAAAGCTTGTGTATTTTTTCGGAAAAAAAATCATTGATAGAAAAAATATAGAATGGGTTCAACGATATGTGAGAAACAACCTGAACCAACACGACGATTAACATCTCCAAATTCAAGAACGAGAATGCCGTCAAGAAACAACACAGTGCCTTTGTAAAAGGAAAATGATATTGCGGCGTTGTCGCCGTCCGGTCCAACAAGCCGGACCTAGGGCTCCCCGGATGATGGAAAAGGGCACAGACATAGGTCATGACAACGCCTCCAAGAAGGAGACGACATCCTTGGGTGTCGCTGTTGCAAGCATCGGCAAACCGAGCAGGGATTTTTGCCCCGACCTAAATTTCAAGCAAGGTGCCACCAAATGAGGATCCGGAGATGAGAAAGTCAGATCGTTGGTCGAAACTACCACCCAGGAAGGAGAGCTACGCCTGCTGCCAAAGGGTGGCATCGGGCTCCATCGGCTGCCTGAGCTATGAATCTGGTGGAAGGATGATACGTCAATTTTGCATTATGTTTATGTACTGTTATTTATTATGTTCTGGGTTGTTATTTCACTTTATGATGCGATTCTAATGCATTTTCTATCTTAATTTGCAAGTTTCACATTAAGAGGGAGATTACCGGCAACAAGAATTCTGGAACTGAAAAAGCTACAGCAGAGATAGATATTCTCCATGGCTTCAAATGACCTGAAAATTTATGAAGAATTGTTTTGGAATATATATAAAAATATTGGCGAAAGAAATATCAGGAGGAGGGCCACCAGAGAGTCGCGGGCTTAGGTGCGTCCCCCTAGGGCGCGGCTGGTGAGCTCGTGGCTCCACCAGCAGGCCTTGGGGGGCCATCTTCTCCTATATGATGTTATTTTCCTTTAAAAGATCAGAAGAAGACTTTTGGAACGAAGCGCCGCCGTCTCGAGGTAGAACCTGAGCAGGAGCACTTTTGCTCCGGTGGAGCGATTTTGTCGGGGATACTTCCCTTCGGGAGGGGAAAATCAAAGCCATCGACATCACCAACGATCCTCTTATCATGTTAGAATCAATCTTCATCAACATCGTCTTCACCAACAGCATCTTATCTCAAAATCTAGTTCATCTTTTGTATTCAATCTTTGTCCCGAAACCTTAGATTGGTACATGTGGGTTGCTAGTGGTGTTGTGTGACGCCCCGACTTAATCGTGCACTAGTCATACACACAAATTTGCAAGGTCAAGATCAGAGACTCACGAAAAGATATCACAACACGACTCTAGACATAAATTACTATCATACAGGCTTTATATTACGAGCCAGGGGCCTCGTGGGCTCGAATGCATAAGCTCGAATACAAAGTCAGCGGAACCATCAATATCTGAGTACAGACATAAGTAAACAAGTCTGCCTTAAGAAGTGAAAGGATCGATATGGTTGACTAGAGGGGGGTGAATAGGTAACTACCAATTTTTTTTAGCTTTTCTTAACAAATTAGGTAAAGCAACAAATAGGTTTGTGTAGATGTGCAACTAGGTGAGTAATCTATATGATGTTAGCAACAACAACACAAGCAAGCAAAGGATACAACACAAGTAAAGCTTGCACAAGGTAAAGGTAAGAGATAACCACACGTGGAGTCGGTGAAGACGAGTATGTGTTACCAAGTTCCTTTCCTTTGAGAGGAAGTACGTCTACGTTGGAGCGGTGCGGAGGCACAATGCTCCCGAAGAAGCCACTAGGGCCATCATATTTTCCTCACGCCCTCGCACAATGCAAGATGCCATGATTCCATTAGTGGTTCCCTCGAAGGCAGCAACCAGACCTTTACAAACAAGGTTGGGCTCTCTCCACAACTAAATTAGAGGCTCCCAACACCACCACGGAGCTTCACCACAATGGAATGTGGCTCCGAAGTGACCTCTACCGTCTAGAGTGCTCAGACACCATAGAGTAACAAAATTCACACAAGAAAGTATGGGGAATCAGTTTTACTTTGGTGGAAGTGTAGATCTAGGTCTCCTCCTTCAACCCCTAGCTAATTAGCAAGTTTGAGTGGCTAGAGAGAGAGAACGGGCAAGAGAGCTTGAAGGGCATCAATGGAGGAGAGAGAGAGAAAAGAGGTAAAGTGGTAGGTCCCGGTACAACCGGGATTCACGGGTATGCTGCAGAAAGCCTAGCAAGCGGTACAACCGGTAGCGAGCGGTAGTACCGGTTACAAAGAGTAACCGGACCAACCGCTCGACTACCACCCAACTACCGCCTCAAAAACAGAAGGGAGTCACCCCTATAGCGGTAGTTGCACCGGAACTACCGCCTAGTCTGAGTCAAGGTGGAGGCTAAGTCCATAGCAGTAGAACCGCTCCGGCCACTGGTAGTAGTGGTTATCAGAGTATAACCGAGACAACCGGGCCACCACCGCCCAAGGACCGCCCCATCACAGAAGCTAGTCCGGTGGTTGGGCGGTACCGGAACGATGCAACCACCCGTGATGACTCCCAAAGTTTTCCCAGTGCAGAGGTGGTACCACCGCCCGGGGGCAGCGATACAACCGCTGGGCATGAACCTGGGAGCGGCAACCCCAGGGTATCACCCCTGGGGTGGTGGTTGTGTCGGTTGAACTGGATAAGCGGTACAACCGCCATCCCAACGGTACAACCGCTCGGGGGTTAAAACCACTGCTTTGGAAGGAAATGGGGACCTACTGAAAATTGTGTGTGGGGGGGGGGGGGGGAGGGGGTCTGACCCTGCTAGCACCCTCGGATCCGCCCCTGGTTAATACGGTACCAAGATTATCCGAGACGCTAAAAGTCCACATGATTGTATATATCTCAATTAACTAAACTTCAGTACATGTTGTGTTCCGTTAGTCATTAGTTCTTGCTAGTTGATGACTGGTACCAGACAATTCTCAGTTTTTTTTAAACAACAGTATTCCAATAATGAAGTATTTGAGTGATTGGGCAACGGATATTTCAATTTTGTATAATACTTCAGTTTTCAGAAAAAGTGGTCTGGATTGAAGTTTTTATTATGGCAAAAAACTGTTGTTTTTATACCATAACTTAGTTTGTAAAACACAATATTTATTGGATCCAAACGCTATGAAGTATTTCAATATTTTTAGAAACTGAAGTATTACGAAAGGGTATTTGTAATTTCCGAACGTTCTCAATTTTACATTAGATCCGTACGACCTGGAAACACTCGGATCCCAATATCGTGGTCCTTCGCGCAGGCATGCGTTTCATGGGACTCGAAACCTGGCTCATGGGATGCAGCGCGACACTGCTAACAGCTCCTCTATGTGACTTCTTTTGGACAAATGTTCTTTTTTTTTGCGGAAAGGACAAATGTTCTTTCTGACCTGTTTGAGATGAACAAGAACATACTCGACAAAACAAAGCAAGTTACCTATGATGCATTGGAATCTCTTTACCATTGATGCCTACTGCCTAGCAATGCAAGGCTCTTGGCTCTTGGCTCCTACATGGGCAAGCCTACCTTTTTTCGGTTCAGCTTGCAACCTACATCATCAAGCACGAGCATGTTTTTTTTTCACTTATTTCTTGTCCATGGAGGAGAGGCAAATTGGTCGCTGCTTTGGTTGTACACCCTTTGATCGTAAATATAAGAGGAGGTCTGTTGGGGATGTTGCTATCTGGGGTAAACCGGCCTGCAGGGCCCGGGTTACCGCCGTCAACAGACCCGAGATGTTAAAGCCCAAGAAGTAGAAAGGCCCAAGGCCTATAACCGGTTTAAAGGTTTATGGTATAAACCGGCCTGGGGCCAACTTGTATTGTAAGATAGGAATAGAGAGACCGACCCGGGCACGTTTATAAGCCGGAGGTCGAGACTTTGCAGACCGACGGGCGTCACCCGTGTATATAAGGGGACGACCCGACGGCGGTTTGGGGACAGAGAAGAAGAACTCGAGGTTTAGGCGAAGCTTATCGCTCCCTAAGCCCTCGAAACCCATCAATCCCATCACAACTAGACGTAGGCTTTTACCTTCATCGAGGGGGCCGAACTAGTATAAAAACCGTGTCCTTGTGTCCACTTTAACCCCTTCAAGCTAACCCGTTGCGATGGCTCCACGACTAAGTCCTCTTACTAGGACATCTGCCGTGACAAATCCACGACAGTTGGCGCCCACCGTGGGGCTATCGCGAGATGGTTTCAAGTTTTTGGAGGGCCGCTTTGAAGGACTCGAGGGTTACGCTGTGGGACAGATGACCAAGAGCCGCCGCGGAAAACTCTACATCGACAGCACAGGCTGGGGCCCCGACGCCGGCTCGATCGAGTACGGGTACCGGGTCCCCTTTGGCGGCATCCATGTTTTCATCGGCAAGATCGGAGAACCGGGCCCCGAGTTAGGCGTCTGCGCCGACCTCGTCGAGACAGCTCAGTGCACGAGATCAACCCTGGCTAAACCGACCAGGAAGCACGCCTTCGTGGGAGTCATCCACGGAGGAAGCTACGAGGAAGGATCCGAATCTGGGGATGAGACCGCCATCTACTCCGGCGATGAAACATCAACCGGGGAGACCGAATCTCTTTACCAGCTACAAGATGATCGGTTTGGGGGCGGCTCCGATGGCAACAGTATTCCGGACCCCTCTGATCTACCCTATCGGGTTGGGATCTTCATGGCTGGAACACAGGCGGCGCCGCGGTCATCAACTGCAGCAGCAGCGATCTCCGGAACAGCAGCAACAGCGGCTGCGCGGGGCGGGAGGCCCTACCGGTTCACCAGCCCGAGTTTTGTCAGACCTGTTTGACGCACTGGCAGCACTCATGGCGGAAGCCAACCCGGTGGATCAGGAGGTTCATAATGCTGAGATTGCCAAAGTGAGAGAGCAGATCGCTCAAGCTAAAGCGGAGCTGGCAGCTGAAGAGATTAGGATGACGGCAGAGCGCGCCGCTTTAGATGCACAGGCTTACAGGCTCATGATGGACCAGAGGGCGTCTCAGGAGGTCCTGAAGAGAAAATCCCGATCTCGGTTGCCCGCGGCCCTTGACGCTCGAAATCTCTTCAACACCCCAGGGGTAAACCGTGCGGAGGCGACAGCCGGCGCCCCGGTTCAGCACCGGATGATAGACCTGCCTCGTCACAACACCGGTACACCACCAGCTATGCCAACGCCGTCAGGTCATTATTCCAACCCGATGGATAACCTCGTCGCGGCGGCAGCTCGATTGGAAGCCATTCCGATCGAAGGAGATTCACCGCAGGATGAAGAGACACGCCGGGTCAAGGAGCTCCTTAGGACCGCGTTGGCCCAGCAAGAAGCGTATTCGCAAAGCCGTGATCGGATTCACTCCACCCCTCGCCCCAGCGGGAGCTATAGTAGGCGCGTGGAGGAGCCGGCCGTTTCAAGTAACGCCAGGCGTGAAGCGCTCCGCGGCAACAATCCGGCGGGCGTCGACAATGCTCACGAGAATGTGGGTCGCACCCGTGCGCGGGAGGCCGGATTAGCAGCGCAGCATCAGGCTCGTCAGCTTACACCTATTTTCCCTGCAGCTACGGTCGAACCGGGGATGGTTTCCAGTTCTTTGGGAGTACCGTGCCTTGTTCCCGCTTTGCGCAACGTACGACTGCCCAAAGACTTCAAAGGCCCCCGCAAGGTACCAAACTACACGGCGGATCAGCCTCCGGAGACATGGGTGGAGAGTTATGAAATGGCTATGGAGATGCTGGATGTGGATGATACGGCGTGTGCCAAGTATTTTACTATGATGTTAGAAGGAACGGCCCGGACCTGGCTGAAGAGCCTACCGCCTAATTCAATTAGTTCATGGGCCCAATTGCGCGCCCGGTTTATCAAGAATTTCAAGGATACGTGCAAACAGCCAATGTCGATAGTTGACCTAGCAGCCTGCGTTCAGCAAGAAGGGGAATCAACTACCCATTGGGTACGACGGGTATCAGAAGTTTTGCACTCGTCAGATCGCATCAACGCAGACACCGCCGTGGTGCTGTTGGAAAGCAACTGTCGGTTTGGCCCTTTGAAGCTAAAGCTGGGCCGGATGAAGCGTGATTGCACAGATATAGGAATGCTCATGACCGCTTTAGTGAAGTATGCGGATTCTGACAGTACCAAGGATCCTGACTCTGGTGATGACAAAGCAGAGAAGGGAAGGAAGAATAGCAACACCAAAGGCCAGCAACATCGGCCGGCAGGTAATGGAGGCGGAGGAAAACGTAAACCGGACGGGAGCATGGACTTGGTGGCCAGCGCAAGTGCACAGGATAAAGGCCAGCGGCGTAAGGGGAAACAGCCAAGCTTCCGCGCACATCCCGGGCCTAATCCGGAGCGTTTGAACTTTTTCTTAAACCAGCCCTGTCCGAAGCACGGAACAAAGGAGGAACCAGCAGCCCATCTTTGGAAGGATTGTTATATCATGAAGGAATTCAAAACCTCAAACACTTTCCAATATGATCACAGCTCCGGCGGCGGTTCAGGTTCCGGATCAGGATACGGTGGCGGAAATCCCGGTCCGGGGTTCCAGGGTAATCCGGGCGGACAAGTCAGCCAAAATAATCAAAATAATCAAAGTAATCAAAGTGGTTATCAGAACAACCCGAAACAGTTGAGCGGTGGACAATATCATGTTTTTACTACAAGCTTGGATAAACGGGATAGAAAGCTTCAGAGGCGGGCAGTCAGTGCTATTGAACCGGCCATGCCTCACTATCTGCGCTGGTCAGAACAACCTATCATATGGAGCCGAGAGGATCACCCTCCCAGGGTTTATAATCCGGGTCAGTTAGCGTTGGTGGTGGCGCCTCAGGTGGGAGGTTATAAGCTCACTAAGGTGCTCATGGACGGAGGGAGCAGCATTAACATCTTGTATTACGAGACCTTCCGTCGTATGGGACTGGTAGATAAGGATCTCAAACCGACCAATACAGTGTTCCACGGGGTGGTGCCTGGCAAATCTGCATATCCGGTTGGTAAGATAGCCGTTGAAGTGGTATTTGGCGATAGTCACGATTCCAGATCAGAGACGCTGACGTTCGAAGTGGTTAAAATCCAAAGTCCGTACCACGCTTTGTTCGGACGGCCAGCTTATGCAAAATTTATGGCACGGCCCTGCTACGTGTATCTGCAACTTAAGATGCCAGGTTACAAGGGCACTATAACGGTTCATGGGAGCCGTCGAATCGCTTTGGAATGCGAGGAAGGAGATGCGACTTATGCAGAGTCGGTTTGTGCTACGGAGGAGCTAAAGCAGTACAAAGACAGTGTTGATCCGGAGGATATGACTTCATTAAAAAAGCCAACTACAGGCCACGATCCGGCCTTGAAATTCAAGTCAGCGGCCGAAACTAAGCTTGTTGACTTCGTACCTGGCGATTCATCCAAGCAGTTCAGCATCAGTGCAAACTTGGATCCAAAATAGGAAAGCGCGCTCATCGAGTTCATCCGTGAGAATCGGGACATCTTTGCATGGAAACCGTCTGACATGCCTGGTGTACCGAGGCAACTCGCTGAGCACACCCTTAATGTGGATCCTAAGTATAAGCCGGTAAAGCAGTTCTTACGGCGGTTTAACGAAGAAAGACGTAAAGCGATTGGTGAGGAAGTGGCCAGGCTCCTGGCAGCTGGGTTTATCATTGAGGTTTTTCATCCCGAATGGCTTGCTAATCCGGTGCTAGTTCTTAAGAAAAACGGCACCTGGCGCATGTGTGTGGACTACACGGACTTGAATAAAGCTTGCCCAGCGGATCCTTTTGCTCTCCCCCGGATTGATCAGATCATTGATGCTACGGCAGGTTGCGAGCGTTTAAGTTTTTTGGATGCCTATTCGGGTTATCATCAGATCAAGATGGCAGTTAAGGACCAGGAGAAGACAACGTTCATTACTCCCTTTGGAGCCTTCTGCTATGTGTCTATGCCCTTTGGGCTTAAGAGTGCGCAGGCTACTTATCAACGATGTGTGCAGAATTGCCTCCACGAGCAGATTGGTCGTAATGTGCATGCTTATGTGGATGATATTGTGGTCAAGTCACGAAAGAAGGAGACCCTGGTTGACGATTTGAAGGAGACTTTCGATAACTTGAGAGTGTACCAAATGATGCTCAACCCGGCTAAATGTGTTTTTGGTGTACCTGCAGGCAAGCTGTTGGGATTTTTAGTGTCCCATAGAGGAATTGAGGCCAATCCAGAAAAGATCACAGCCATCACCTCCCTGGCCAAACCAAAATGCATCAATGATGTTCAGCGCATGGCCGGGCGGATTGCAGCGTTAAGCCGGTTTATCAGCCGCCTTGGTGAAAAGGCGATCCCTTTGTATCAAATGCTCAAGAAGACAGATCAATTTGTCTGGAGTCCGGAGGCTGATAAAGCGTTTGAGGACTTGAAACGACAGCTAGTCAATCCGCCAGTTTTGGCAGCCCCTGTAGATAAAGAGCCACTCCTGTTATATGTCGCTGCGAATGCCAGAGCGGTTAGTGTGGCGATGGTGGTAGAACGAAAGGAGGCTGGAAAGGAACACCCGGTTCAACGACCGGTTTATTATATAAGTGAAGTACTTATCGAGTCCAAACAAAGGTATCCGCATTGGCAGAAGCTGGTATATGGTATTTTTATGGCAAGTCGGAAGCTGAGGCAATATTTTCAAGGACACCCCATCACGGTGGTCAGTTCTGCCCCTTTGGGTGACATTATACAGAACCGGGAGGCGACCGGTCGGATTGCCAAGTGGGCTATCGAGCTCGGGCCGCACGATTTAAGGTACGTACCCCGGACGGCCATAACATCACAAGCACTTGTCGATTTCATAAACGATTGGACAGAATTACAAGCGCCTGAGGAGAAGCCAGATAACACCTATTGGACCGTTCATTTTGACGGTTCAAGACAATTGGAAGGCTCGGGGGCTGGAGTCGTTTTAACTTCCCCACGAGGGGATAAGTTTTGTTATGTCCTCCGTTTAATGTTCCCCTGTACAAATAATGCGGCTGAGTATGAAGCTTTGCTTCATGGTCTTCGGGTGGCTAAAGAGATGAATCTGAGCAGAGTTAGGTGCTTTGGTGATTCGGATCTGGTGGCTCAGCAGGTATCTGGCACCTGGGATTCTAAGGATCCGCTTATGGCTGCATACCGACGTGAAGTAGATATGGTGGCTGGGCATTTCAAAGGTTATCAAGTGGATCATGTGGACCGCAGAAAGAATGAGGCAGCGGACGCTTTAAGCCGCTTGGGCTCTCAGCGTAAACCGGTCCCACCCAATGTTTTCTTGGATGTATTGTATCACCCATCGGTACAGCTGCCCGGTGAGCTGGAGTTGGCTGTTCCTGATCCGGAAGCTCAATTAGTGGCGGCTCTTCACATCACCCCGGATTGGACGCTCCCTTATCTGGCATATATGAACCGGGGTGAGTTGCCAGAAGATGAAAGCTTGGCTCGACAGATAGTACGACGGTCCAAGTCTATGACCATTGTCAAAGGAGAGTTACATCATCGCAGCGTGTCAGGAGCACTGCAACGGTGTGTATCCCCTAAGGAGGGGTGCGAGATATTGCAAGAAATACATGAAGGGGATTGCGGCCACCACGCCGGTTCAAAATCATTGGTGGCTAAAGCGTTCCGCCACGGTTTCTACTGGTTAACTGCTCATGCTGATGCAGAAGACCTGGTCAGGTTATGTGATGGGTGCCAGAAATTTTCCAGACGAGCACACATACCGGCTCAAGAATTGAGGATGATTCCAATCACTTGGCCGTTTGCGACTTGGGGGCTTGATATGGTTGGGCCTTTTAAGCGTTCCAAAGATAAGAAGACCCACCTACTGGTGGCGGTGGACAAATTTACCAAGTGGGTGGAGGCAGAACCTGTCAGTAAGTGTGATGCTGCCACGGTGGTTCAATTTATAAAGAAGGTGATCTTCCGGTTTGGCTTTCCACACAGCATCATCACGGATAATGGTACCAATCTATCCAAAGGGGCCATGAAAGAGTTCTGTGCACGGGAGCTACCGTCTGTGTTATGGAGCATCAACACCACGCCTAACAGATCCACGGGGTTTACGCCGTTTTTTATGGTCTATGGAGCATAGGCGGTTCTCCCAAGTGATATACGACATGACTCGCCTCGCGTGGCAGCATATGTTGAAGCGGACAATGAGCAGGCACGGCAGAACGCTCTTGACTTGTTGGATGAGGAGCGTGACTTGGCAGCTGCCCGTTCAGCGATTTACCAGCAAGATCTTCGCCGTTACCACAGCCGTCGGGTTAAGACCAGAACCTTTCAGGAGGGGGATTTGGTGCTTCGGCTCATCCAGGATCAGTCTGATCAGCATAAGTTATCCCCGCCTTGGGAAGGACCTTTTGTGGTCAGCAAGAATCTGAATAATGGGTCATATTACCTAATTGATATTCGAGAGCACAAGGATTCACGCACAGCAGAGGAGGAGACTAGCAGGCCGTGGAACATAGCTCATCTTCGGCCTTATTTTACATGAGCCCTGGGCTCTGCTTATGTACATATCATGACCATGTATATATTATGAGTAATACAATAAACCGGAGCCTCGAGTAAAGCGGGGTCTCTGCTATTCTTCGCATCATGTGTGTTTGCCCCTGGAGGTCGCTTCACAAAATTCAAGATATAGATTCCGGTTTAAAAGCCGGTTCAAGGGAAGATATCTCCTACAAAGCTGTGCAGCTCTTAATATCCGGTTCAATATCCCGGTTCAAGCATGGGGCTTCCTGTTCAAACATAGGTCGTATTCGAACCAAAGAGAACATAGCTATTCAAACATGGGGATTTCTGTTCAAACATAGGTCGTATTCGAACCAAAGAGAACACAGCTGTTCAAACATAGGTCGTATTCGAACCAAAGAGAACATAGCTATCCCTATAAAGTCAGTTGGGGACCTAGTCGGCCTGAACCGTAGCTACACCTCCGGGGGGCTTGGTCAGGTCTTGACGACGGTAATGCCTTCTGGCTGGCATATTTGCCACTGAATCAGTTGGGGACCTAATCGACTTGAACCGTAGATTACGCCTTATGGGAACTCGGTCATGTCTTGATGATGGTAATGCCTTCTGGTCGGCTTTTTAGCCATTGAGTCACTTGGGGGCTTGGTTGACGAACCAATGCAATGCCATTTGGCCGGCATATTTGCCAAGATTCAGTTAGGAACCTAGTCGACTTAAACCGTAGCTACACCTCTTGGGGGCTCGGTTTTGTCTTGACGATGGTCACGCCTTCTCAACGGTTCATAGTAACCACTATTCGCATGCGTTTTACTATCGTGTTGCCTTTTCATATTTGGTTTTGTTTTCTGCCTTTATTGTGGTGTTTTTTTTTGGTTCTTCGGAACGTTAAGTATCCTTAAACCGATTCAGCTGGCATAGCCTGGTCCGTTTAACCCGGAGGCAAATTGCCCGGTTTGGCAAAGGTGCAGCACGGTTCAGGTGGTCGAAAACTCACATTGTGTACTCAGTAAAGACAGGAAACATAAGTTGGAAACGTCATTGGAAAGAGCATCAGTACCCGTGCGCGAAGGCACATTCAAAGGCAGATGTATTAAACTATCTTATTACAAGGCAACGTAGTGCCTGAATATATTGTTCGTTGACGGATTAAGACGTCACCAAGTAAGGTGAACCGGAGCGTTGATTACGCATGTTCGCCGCCTTGGTTCGAAGGCTGGGGATCGTCTCGCGCCGCTTCAGCTCCATCTTGGTTACCCATTGGCTGGAAATCAGCAGTGGTCCAGTCGATTCCCATTAGCGCTTGAAAGACGGCTTCTTCGTGAATCAGTGAAGACGGTTCAATGTCTGGGGCGTAAGTGTGCTTACGGATTGGAGGAACAAGGTTTCCCGCTTCAGGGACCGGGGCAGATACTCGTTTGTTCTGGTTGTCGTATTGGGCTTGGTAACGTGACAGATCTGCTTCCTCAGCTAATTGACAAGCTAGGGGGCGCACCGCCCGGTTTATCGCCCTCAAATCGTCTTCACCAAAGTCTGAACCGTCTTCCTTCAAACTGGGGTATCCTTGGGCCGCTTCGACAGGATCGAAATCTGGTACCCACGCTTTGGCCCGGATCAAGGCAGTAATAGCTCCAGTTCGAGCAGCTGATCTTTTCAATTCTTCAATCCGGGCTGGAAGCATGGACAGCCTCTTTAACGTGTCTTGAATCAGAGACGGCGCAGGGTTGTTATGCGATGCAGTGGTGATAGCTCTTTGTGCTCCGGTGTACAGCTGTTCAATCAGAGTATAAGCAGCTTTGAGTTTCATACGCACATCAGAACCCAAGTGTCCAATACGTGAGCCTGCAGTGTTTCAAGATGGATTACAAACCGGACATAGGGTACAAGGTACAAATTGGAAGAAGGGCGTCGAAAAGTTTACCAAAAACGGCAGAGGTCATGGAGTGTATTTGTCGCTTCACGGTGGATAATTCATCAACCACCGGTTTAAGAGCAGCCTCGGCATTTTCAGCCCTCTTCGTCAGAAGAGCTCTCTCAGTAGCCCAGTCAGCTTGTTCTTTTTTGTGGCTTTCTTTCAGCTGTTCCATAACGGTTAAAGCGTTGGCCAAATCATCCTTCGCTTTTTCAGTTTCAGCCTGTTGGGTTTTTAAGATTTCCTGAAGGTCCGAGACTTGGTTCGCTTTGATCTTCAGGTCCCCCTGCAGCAGGTCGTCAACAGTGTTCAGAAAATATTGCACGGTTTGGAAGTATCAACCACACAAGCAGGTTATGTGCTTGATACTTGGGGGCTAATGCATACTTGATTTTAACGCAAGTTTTCCATTATAAAAAGTCCCAAGATTAATACAGGTATTTAAACTTGGCACTTGGGGGCTAATGGTTATCGGATGATGTTTTCTGGTTATGACCTATGTTGAAGCCTTGGGTTTTCTAAGCCGGACCTTAATTAACAAGGCAGCCTGATCCGGTTTACCCTCGCAGTTTGGAAATATTGATAAGCTAAGTTGCAATGGAATGAAGCACAAGGGAATTACCTCAAGTTTCTCCTTCATCATCTTGATCATGCCAGCTTCATAATCCCGACTGGTGTACAGTCGGTTCAAGTACCCAGAATAAAGATCCGGAGCGCTTAAAGCGGCGTACGTAGAGGAGTCAAGGTCCCATTTGCCCTTTATGGCCGAGATTTCGTCCTTGGCAGTATGCTTGGCCAAAGTAGCAGCGTTCCCCGGGTCAGAGCGGCCAATGCCGGTAATCACAACATCATCATCCTTGGAAACGCTGCTCTGCAGTGGCCCTGTCGGTTTATCAACAGTTCGAGAAGGGGGGATGGATTCCTCAACCCGAACAGGACTGGCAGGGCTGGCAGGTTCGATAGTCCTTTCTTCAGCGCAGGTGTCATCTTGCGGAGATGGATAATTCTGAGCATCCTCACGACCCAGAGTGTCAGCACCAGGAGTTTTCTCCGGTTCAGGAGCGGCAGTCCCTTCAGCCGGGTTATCCAAACGAGCCTTCTTGCTCGGTCTAGGTTTAGCCCTGAAAAAAGCCCAAAGATTGAAAAAACAGTATAAGATGGATTAAAAGACCCATACAGAGATATGTTGTGATCGGTCCAACTTACCCAATGACTGTCTTCAACGGTGGCAGCTGAGTGGCTGAAGATTCGCCGGAAGATGAATGGGAAGTGACCTGATAATCGGAGTCAGATGGGTTTAAAGGCTGACGAGTTAAACCTGCTTTAGGAGGAAAGCTAGCGCATAAATTGGAGACCTCTGAGCGGCGTTTCCGAACCGGGCTGTTCGGTAAACCGGCGGAGGTGACTACCTGGCCGCTATGCCGAGTGATGCGTCGAGCTTCATGTTGCTGGGTCTTCACAAGAAATTTGGGATCCAAATAAGCAAGAGGGTGAGAAAATTTAATTTTCCGGTTTGCTTGGCGAGGTTTTTTCAAAGGCAAAGGAACGGCATCAGGAGAAAGAATAGTTACCTCTGGGCCCTCAGCATTGCTCGCTTCAGCATCGTCCTGACAAATATCAGCATCAATAAGACGTACAAAAAGTAAGCCAACTGAATCGAGGTCTACCCCAAAGTCCGGATTACCCACATCATCCTCCTCTAAATCGGGGGTACAGGAAGCAGTGTTCCTTTTCTTCGTAGCAGGCTTCTTCACCCTTGTCTTGGGTCTGATTATCTTTTCGGTTGGTTCCTGAAGCTTCTTGCTCCAAAATGGATCATCTCCCTGTTTCGAAAAGGACTGGAAGTTAACAACATATATATAAGGAGATCAAAGATTTTATGAACAGAGGAGTTACTTACAGCAGGTGGTTTGTTTGTGGCACAAAATGGAAGCAGGCCGGTTCGAGCGCAGACATGTTCCGGTTCGTTCAGCATCTTCTTCACAGCTTCAGCGACTTCGTCTTCCGTCAGCTGAATGTTGCAGTGCCTCAAAGGATCATCAACCCGACCCGTGTATTGGCACATTAAACCGGAGCGGATGCTAAGGGGCAGGATGCTCCATGAAATCCAGCAACGAGCAAGATCTACCCCCGTTAAACCGTTAGCCATGAAGGCTCTGAGCTTGGACAGCTGAGGGGCATACTTACTCCTCTCTTTGGCAGTTAGCCGTGGGGGGAAGGGGTGAGTATTGCTAAGTCTCTCTGGACGGAAACCGGGCAGTGGATTTTCTTCAGCAGGGGAAGTATCCTTGCAATAGAACCAAGTGCAGTTCCATTCTTGCGGATGACTATGCAACTTGGCGTGAGGATAAGTCACCTCTTTCCTCTTCTGAATCGCCATACCGCCCAGTTCCATATTAGGTCCATCGGTGAATTCAGTACGTCGGTTCAGATGGAAAAAGTCCCGGAACAGCTCTACAGTGGGTTCCTCTTGAAAGTACGCCTCGCAAAGTACTTGAAAATGGCAGATGTTCGTGACTGAATTTGGACCAACATCTTGTGGGCGCAACCTAAAATTAGCCAAGACGTCCCGATAAAATTTTGAACCGGGTGGGTTAAACCCCCGGGCCAGGTGATCCGCAAACACCACCACTTCTCCCTCCTGCGGGGTAGGAGGACATTCGTCTCCTGGAACCCTCCAATGGATGGTATTTTTGCTACTCAAAGCACCAGTCAGGACTAAGTTGTTTAGGTGGGTCTCAGTGATGCAAGAGGGAACCCAGTTGCATTCGTACACCTGTTTTGCCATGAAGAAATCTACAAGATAAATGTATTCCGGTTTGAGAACAAGTGTGATTATAAACCGAAGATGATCTTATATAGAGTCAGATTATCCACAATGATATCAACCAGCGGTTCATCAAGGGGACTAATGGATGTGTGGGTTGTTTTGTTCACTTTGCTAAGAGTTAAACCGATCAGATCTAACAGCTGTGAGTATGAAAGCAGAAACAGATCCCATACAGATTCCTTCAAAGCAATGGATCTACAGCTAGGGCGAAAAAAGAAATAAAAACACGAAATTTGGCTCACAGCAAGACAACATAAGTTCGACAAGCAGGAAATGAGCGAGATCTAAGAAGACGAATGCAGATTTATGGCAATACCGAGAGGAACTACAAATCCAGGTACAGGTATCATCATCTATTCGCAAAGGCTGCTATGGGGATGAGCAAGAAACAGTAGCAGAACGACGAACCCTAGAACAGATCCAAAGCAACAAGAACAGGGGCCTCACCGGGGTCCAAACAGATGTGGAAAGTCGTCGTGGTGCTCTGATCCGATCAGGTTGATGCAGCGGCCGGAGTTGATGCAGCAGCTGACGGCGGCGGCGGAGCTCTGAGGTCTGGGTCGCGAGGAAGACGAAGAAGGGGAGGAAAGGAAGATGGCTTTCAAGTCCTATTTATAAGGCGCGGCGCGCGTGTCAGGCGCGCGAATCCAGGGGCCGGAGATTTCGGAAGCCCAGCCGTCGCCCTGATTCTTGCGGATTAGCGAAAGGAGACGGTAACTTGCGCTGACGTCATATCGGGTTACCATAGCAAGAGGAGACGGGGAAACAGCGGTTTAACAAGTTACTGGAAGGCATTTGAAGACAGAAATTTTTATTAAGGATTGACATGAACCTGTTCAAATCAATCTGGGGCCTAATGTTGGGGATGTTGCTATCTGGGGTAAACCGGCCTGCAGGGCCCGGGTTACCGCCGTCAACAGACCCGAGATGTTAAAGCCCAAGAAGTAGAAAGGCCCAAGGCCTATAACCGGTTTAAAGGTTTATGGTATAAACCGGCCTGGGGCCAACTTGTATTGTAAGATAGGAATAGAGAGACCGACCCGGGCACGTTTATAAGCCGGAGGTCGAGACTTTGCAGACCGACGGGCGTCACCCGTGTATATAAGGGGACGACCCGACGGCGGTTTGGGGACAGAGAAGAAGAACTCGAGGTTTAGGCGAAGCTTATCGCTCCCTAAGCCCTCGAAACCCATCAATCCCATCACAACTAGACGTAGGCTTTTACCTTCATCGAGGGGGCCGAACTAGTATAAAAACCGTGTCCTTGTGTCCACTTTAACCCCTTCAAGCTAACCCGTTGCGATGGCTCCACGACTAAGTCCTCTTACTAGGACATCTGCCGTGACAAATCCACGACAAGGTCCGTGCCGAAAAAAATTGTTGAAAACATACCGGCGGTAGCTTCTGTGTACATATCCTGGTAGTACACGCACTGCAGAGCTGATAACTCACTCACAAACACCGCGACAACCTTTTGACATGGGAAAAAAATATTAAAAACATACCCCTAGTAAATTATCGTTTTCCTTGGGGAAGGCGAGCAGGGTGTCGGGGCTGGTGACGCCCTCACTCCTATCGTAATGAGCTGCCGTGGGCTTCTCGACATGATATACACATCGCAGACCTGATAACTTAGGTACAAACACCACCATAACTTTGATCCGAGGAAAACCGCTGTAAAAAAACATACCACCGATAATTTTTGTGTGTAAATAGCATGATAATATAGGCTCCTAGATATGATAACTTAGCTACAAACACCACGATAACTTTGACACATCGATAGAAGTTGTTGAAAGCATACAACCGATAACTTCTTTGTAAATAACATGATAATATACACTCCGGACTTGATAACTTAGGTATAAATACCCCGATCACTTTGACCCGGAGAAAAAAGTTAATGAAAACATACTCCGGTAACATATGTGTAAATAAATGATAATATAGGCTCCCGGACCTGGTAACTTAGGTACAAACACCATGATAACTTTGACCCGTGATTTTTTTTGTTGAAAACATACTCTGATAACTTTTTGTTTAAATAGCATGATAATATAGGCTCCCGGTCCTGATAACTTAGGTACAAACATCACGATAACTTTGATGTGAATTTCTTTTTTGAAAGCATACCACTGATAAGTTCTGGTGTAAATAACATGAGCTGATAACATGGAAAAATGTTGTAAAAAAACTCTCCCAATAACTTATGTGTAAACAACATGATAATACAAGCACATGAGAGCTGATAACTCATATACAAATATCGCGGTAATTTTTTGACCGAGGGAATGAAAATTGTTGAAAAAGATACCCAGACAATCACTATCTTATTTGGAAGATTAACTCCCACTTGATTCAAGCGATTGTAGTACCCAGACAATCTGAGCACATGCTCACTAGTTGAGCGATTCTCCTCCATCTTTTAGCTATAGAACTTGTTGGAGACTTCATATCCCTCAACTCGGGTAGTTGCTTGAAATATTAACTTCAACTACTGGAACATCTCATATGGTCCATGACGTTCAAAACGTCTTTGAAGTCCCGATTCTAAGCCGTTAAGCATGGTGCACTAAACTATCAAGTAGTCATCATATTGAGCTAGCCAAACGTTCATAACGTCTGCATCTGCTCCTGCAATAGGTCTGTCACCTAGCGGTGCATTAAGGACATAATTCTTCTGTGCAGCAATGAGGATAAACCTTAGATCACGGATCCAATCCGCATCATTGCTACTAATATTTTTCAACACAATTTTCTCTAGGAACATATCAAAATAAACATAGGGAAGCAACAACGCGAGCTATTGATCTACAACACAGATATGCTAATACTAGGACTAAGTTCATGATAAATTAAAGTTCAATTAATCATATTACTTAAGAACTCCCACTTAGATAGACATCCCTCTAATCCTCTAAGTGATCACGTGATCCAAATCAAACTAAACCATAACCGATCATCACGTGAAATGGATTAGTTTTCAATGGTGAACATCATCATGTTGATCATATCTACTATATGATTCATGCTCGACCTTTCGGTCTCCGTGTTCCGAGGTCATATCTTATATGCATAGCTCGTCAAGTATAACCTGAGTATTCCGCGTGTGCAACTGTTTTGCACCCGTTGTATTTGAACGTAGAGCCTATCACACCCGATCATCACGTGGTGTCTCAGCACGAAGAACTTTCGCAACGGTGCATACTCAGGGAGAACACTTCTTGATAATTAGTGAGAGATCATCTTATAATGCTACCGTCAATCAAAGCAAGATAAGATGCATAAAAGATAAACATCACATGCAATCAATATAAGTGATATGATATGGCCATCATCATCTTGTGCTTGTGATCTCCATCTCCGCAGCACTGTCATGATCACCATCGTCACCGGCGCGACACCTTGATCTCCATCGTAGCATCGTTGTCGTCTCGCCAATCTTATGCTTCTACGACTATCGCTACCGCTTAGTGATAAAGTAAAGCATTACAGGGCGATTGCATTGCATACAATAAAGCGACAACCATACGGCTCCTGCCGGTTGCCGATAGCTCGGTTACAAAACATGATCATCTCATACAATAAAATTTAGCATCATGTCTTGACCATATCACATCACAACATGCCATGCAAAAACAAGTTAGACGTCCTCTACTTTGTTTGTTGCAAATTTTACGTGGCTGCTACGGGCTGAAGCAAGAACCAATCTCACCTACGCATCAAAATCACAACGATACTTCGTCAAATAGACTCCGTTTTAACCTTCTCAAGGACCGGGCGTAGCCATACTCGGTTCAACTAAAGTTGGTGAGACAGTCTCCCGCAAGCCATCTGTGTGCAAAGCACGTCGAGGGAACCGGTCTCGCGTAAGCGTACGCGTAAGGTTGGTCCGGGTCGTCTCATCCAACAATACCGCTGACCCAAAATATGACATGCTGGTAGGCAGTATGACTTGTATCGTCCACAACTCACTTGTGTTCTACTCGTGCAAATAACATCAAACCATAAATACCTAGGCTCGGATGCCACTGTTGGGGAACGTAGTAATTTCAAAAAAATTCCTACGCACACGCAAGATCATGGTGATGCATAGCAACGAGAGGGGAGCGTGTTGTCTACGTACCCTCGTAGACCGAAGCGGAAGCGTTGACGCAACATAGAGGAAATAGTCGTACGTCTTCCCGATCCGACCGATCCAAGCACCGTTACTCCGGCACCTCCGAGTTCTTGGCACACGTTCAGCTCGATGACGCACCCCTAGCTCCGATCCAGCAAAGCTTCGGGGAGGAGTTCCGTCAGCACGACGGCGTGGTGACAATCTTGATGTTCTACCGGCGCAGGGCTTCGCCTAAGCACTGCAACGATATATTCGAGGTGGAATATGGTGGAGGGGGGCACCGCACACGGCTAAGGAACGATCACGAAGATCAACTTGTGTGTCTATGGGGTGCCCCCTGCCCCCGTATATAAAGGAGCAAGGGAGGGAGGAGGCCGGCCATAGGTTTGGCGCGCCAAGGGGAGTCCTACTCCCACCGGGAGTAGGATTCCCCCTTTTCCTAGTCCAACTAGGAACCCTTCCATGTAGGGGGAGTAGGAGAGAAGGAAAGGGAAGAGAGAAGGAGAAGGAAGGAAGGGGGCGCCCCCCCTTCCCTAGTCCAATTCGGACTAGAGCAAGGGGAGGGGCGCGGCCACCTTTTGGTCCCTTTCTCTCCTTTCCCGTATGGCCCAATGAGGCCCAATACGAATTCCCGTAACTCTCCGGTACTCCGATAAATACCCGAACCACTCAGAACCTTTCCGATGTCCGAATATAGTCGTCCAATATATCGATCTTTACGTCTCGACCATTTCGAGACTCCTCGTCATGTCCCCGATCTCATCCGGGACTCCGAACTCCTTCGGTACATCAAAACTCATAAACTCATAATAACTGTCATCGTAACCTTAAGCGTGCGGACCCTACGGTTCGAGAACAATGTAGACATGACCGAGACACATCTCCGGTCAATAACCAATAGCGGGACCTGGATGCCCATATTGGCTCCTACATATTCTACGAAGATCTTGATCGGTCAGACCGCATAACAACATACGTTGTTCCCTTTGTCCATCGGTATGTTACTTGCCCGAGATTCGATCGTCGGTATCCAATACCTAGTTCAATCTCGTTACCGGCAAGTCTCTTTACTCGTTCCGTAATACATCATCCCGCAACTAACTCATTAGTTGCAATGCTTGCAAGGCTTAAGTGATGTGCATTACCGAGAGGGCCCAGAGATACCTCTTCCATAATTGGAGTGACAAATCCTAATCTCGAAATACGCCAACCCAACATCTACCTTTGGTGACACCTGTAGTACTCCTTTATAATCACCCAGTTACGTTGTGACGTTTGGTAGCACCCAAAGTGTTCCTCCGGCAAACGGGAGTTGCATAATCTCATAGTCAAAGGAACATGTATAAGTCATGGATAAAAGCAACAGCAACATACTAAACGATCGGGTGCTATGCTAATGGAATGGGTCATGTCAATCAGATCATTCAACTAATGATGTGACCTTGTTAATCAAATGACAACTCCTTTGTCCATGGTTAGGAAACTTAACCATCTTTGATTAACAAGCTAGTCAAGTAGAGGCATACTAGTGACACTCTGTTTGTCTATGTATCCACACATGTATTATGTTTCCAGTTAATACAATTCTAGCATGAATAATAAACATTTATCATGATATGTAAGGAAATAAATAATAACTTTATTATTGCCTCTAGGGCATATTTCCTTCAAACTTTTCTGTAAATAACACGGTAACTTATGTATAACAGACATGATAAATCACATAGCCCAGATGTGGTAAGTTTTGGTTCGAAAGAAAAGTCATCAGAACATATGAACATGGGATGTAGTTTCGAAGATCTTGTCGAGACGAATTTTTTTGTGAAGACGGGTTTTCGACCGTGGCGACTGTTTGAGCTACAAAATATTTTGAAGTTTAAAAAAAAAGAATCTAGGATGACATCAACTTTTTGTACTTTAGTGCATATATACATGTAATTAGAGGGAGGATTGCACGTGAAAAGAAAATTAGTCATATAATGCATGCATGTATATAATTAGAGTGAAGTAAGGATATTCTTGCCTATTGCTAAAATACGAAAGTCTGGTAGTTATAAAAGTCCATTACAAAATACTTGAAAAAAAGGGAGCTCCTAAACGGACCCTACAATGATAGCGGAAAGGTGAGACAACAGTCCAATTTTTTTAACATATGTACATTACAGAATATAAAATGTAGACATAAGAATATACCTATCAAGTATCAACTAGCTTACAAACGAACAATCAAACCTATACAATATCAATTAACGGATAATCTATAATAGTTTTCTGGCAAACGTACGGTGGCCGTCCATCGACTTAGTTTGTGTTGATCAAGGGTTATACATAAGTATCAAGTTGATATTAGTACAACCGGCATCTCTAGTAACACAATATCAAATTAAAGTACGTCAAAACAACGATACTTTACAGAACTAAATTATTAAAAAAGAATAAAAGAATTTGAAAAAAATTCCATCTAACAAAAAGTATCGGCAAAAACCATCATTTAACAACACAATAACCGTGAGATTGTTTTCCAAAAGTAACGCATACAGAAAGAGAATGATGAGGAAGCGCCATCATCGTTTGATGCAACCACGAAAGGCTAGAACTATCGGTTGGTCTAGCTACCCACGCCTTCTCCAGTGATCAACATAAATCTAAGCACACGATCGATGAGCCAGCTCGTTTCAGTTTGTTGCATACATATAATAGCTAGGCGACAATCGATCAATTACTCACTACTTAACCTACATTTTGGTGGATAATGAAGCAAGTAAAATTGGTCGTGTACTAACCATTGTGCTATCGATCATTGGCCTTGTTGTGCTTGCTATTGGACTATTCCTCTATTGTCTTCTATGGAGGGCAAGAAAGAGTACAAGTGAGGGGGGGGGCATCGCCCCCTCCCCCCTCCCTCCCCAAAACGATCATAATTTGTCTTTCGCCCCTTTGAGAGTTTTTGTCAAGCTCTACCACTAACTTTCAAGTTGAAACTGTAACATTCTACGGTGTTGTGCTTGATGGACCTGGTGGTTCTGTTGCGACAGTAATAGAATACGTCGAGGATGGTTCCCTTCGACAAGTTCTGCAAGGAAAGGGGAAGTAAGTCTGAAACACACCAACACTCAATTAGTTCACACATCAATTTCATCTTGGATTTTTTTTGTCTGTAGGATGAATCAGCATAGAAGGCTGCTTGTGGCAATGGACATTGCAATCTCTATGGAATATCTGCACGCAAAAAAATCATGCACTTTGATTTGAAGAGTGGCAACCTTCTGCCCAATCTGAGAGACCCACGATGCCCCATATGCAAGGTACGTGATCTGGGCCTCGCAAAGGTAAAATGCCGAACATTTGTTTCAGGGGGGTGCGTGGCACACTGCCTTGGATGGCACCCGAGCTCATGGATGGCATCCAAGGCAGTGTGCCTTGGATGGCACACTGCGTTGGATCGGTTCCTCACTTTGGATGTGTGATGTGGTTCCCCTCTCTGAAAATCCTCCACCTGTTCTGATTCATGTTTTTTTTATCAAAGAAGGGCTTTCCCCTTCCGATTTTCATTACTGATGTTGTGATTCATGTTGGTGGATGTGTACTCGCTCGACATCGTCATGTGGGAGCTTATAACAGGGAAAGAGCCGTATTCTGATTTGCACTGCGGGCAGATCATAGATTAGTTCTTCTCAGTCCTCGCCTTGAGATGTCTTGCAGTCGTTCTTCTCCCATGCATCCTTTCAATTTGTTCCTCATATGTGCGAAGGTGGGATTGCGACCAACACCCTGCGACCTGAAGTGCCCGAGGAATGTGACAAATGGTGGAGATCCCTCATGGAGCAGTGCTGGTCCAATGAACCATCAGAGAGGCCGACCTTCACCGAGATCGCAAAGAGGCTGGGTGCAGTAGCTTCTGGTCCTGCCAAGGCGTGAAGAAGAAGAAGAAGGTGTCGGAGCTGAACCATCTTGCATGATTCCTGTGACGAAAGTACAATCCTGTGTAGGATGCCATTCCTCCAGATTTTATCTGTATGGCTTCTCTCTAGTACAATCCTGTGACGAGCCATTATCTCTTGAAATAAATATAGTGAAACCTGAGATGTTGCCCCGGATGGATGGTGTTACTTAGCTGTTGTCATCTGTTTCCTTTGGTCCTTGGGAATGAAAGGAGTGAGAAAACGGAATTCTGCAACACACTGATCAGAGGAATTAAGTTGTTGTTGTTGTTGTTGTTGTTGTTGTTGTTGTTGTTGTTGTTGTTGTTGTTGTTGTTGTTGTTGTTGTTGTTGTTGTTGTTGTTGTTGTTGTTGTTGTTGTTGTTGTTGTTGTTGTTGTTGTTGTTGTTGTTGTTGTTGTTGTTGTTGTTGTTGTTGTTGTTGTTGTTGTTGTTGTTGTTGTTGTTGTTGTTGTTGTTGTTGTTGTTGTTGTTGTTGTTGTTGTTGTTGTTGTTGTTGTTGTTGTTGTTGTTGTTGTTGTTGTTGTTGTTGTTGTTGTTGTTGTTGTTGTTGTTGTTGTTGTTGTTGTTGTTGTTGTTGTTGTTGTTGTTGTTGTTGTTGTGTGTGTGTGTGTGTGTGTGTGTGTGTGTTATTGTTGTTCAATCTCGTGTTGTGTTATTGTTTCTCCTAAATGCCTTTGATCCGCAAGTTCATGATCATGATACGTGAGGGGACACATCATAATTCATAAGCTAGCGCGATTATGAATACCGGTACTGAAGGGCACCTTCCAGCTCAGCGCACTGACTTTTCCCGGTGAGAAGGAAATGCTCTTGGTCGCGGTTCCGCTGTGCCCTGACGTGTCGCCCCCTAACCGTCCGCGCTTCGCCCCCCACTCACCACATCGCCCACGCCCGGGTCAACCTACCACCGTCCATTGTTGATCGTTAGGCTCACTCCTGGGCGGAGATAGTGACGAATGTCAACTCCTCCTATGATTCTTCCTCGTTTACTCCGGACGCACCTCGTCGCCCCCTTTATTAACCTTGCTGGCCCACCGTGTGCGTGATTGTCGGCCTCTCTGACCTACCACATGTGTCCACACTACAACAGGATAGAGTTCTGGTAACACACCCTTATGTTACGACAAATCCAAAAAGGTGTTACAGCCTTATAGTAACACACTTTCAAATGTGTTCCTTTAGGCCGTGTTACTATGGGGTGTCATTTGTCACACATAATAGTTGTTCATGTATGTTATAAATTGTGTTACAATTATGTTGTAGTAACATGCATGATATTGAAGGAAATATGCCCTAGAGGCAATAATAAAGTTATTATTTATTTCCTTATTTCATGATAAATGTTTATTATTCATGCTACAATTGTATTAACCGGAAACATGACACATGTGTGAATATAGACAAACAGAGTGTCACTAGTATGCCTCTACTTGACTAGCTCGTTGATCAAAGATGGTTATGTTTCCTAGCCATAGACATGAGTTGTCACTTGATTAACGGGATCACATCATTAGGAGAATGATGTGATTGACTTGACCCATTCCGTTAGCTTAACACTCGATCATATAGTATGTTGCTATTGCTTTCTTCATGACTTATACATGTTTCTATGACTATGAGATTATGCAACTCCCATTTACTGGAGGAACATTTTGTGTGCTACCAAACGTCACAACGTAAATGGGTGATTATAAAGGTGCTCTACAGGTGTCTCCGAAGGTACTTGTTGGGTTGGCATATTTCGAGATTAGGATTTGTCACTCCGATTGTCGGAGAGGTATCTCTGGGCCCACTCGGTAATGCACATCACTGTAAGCCTTGCAAGCATTGCAACTAATGAGTTAATTGCGGGATGATGTATTATGGAACGAGTAAAGAGACTGCCGGTAACGAGATTGAACTAGGTATTGAGATACCGACGATCGAATCTCGGGCCAGTAACATACCGATGACAAAGGGAACAACGTATGTTGTTATGCGGTCTGATCGATAAAGATCTTCGTAGAATATGTAGGAGCCAATATGGGCATCCAGGTCCCGCTATTGGTTATTGACAAGAGAGGTGTCTCGGTCATGTCTACATAGTTCTCGAACCCGTAGGGTCCGCACGCTTAACGTTCTTTGATGATATAGTACTATGAGTTATGTATGTTGGTGACCGAATGTTGTTCGGAGTCCCGAATGAGATCACGGACATGACGAGGAGCTTCGGAATGGTCCGGAGGTAAAGATTCATATATTGGATGATATGGTTAGGCCAAGGGGTCAGGCCCACAGGGCAATAAGTCGGTGCAAAAGGAGTTTTGCGGAGGCCAGGGGGCCAAACGCCGGAGACCCTGGCGTCTGGCCCTGGGCCAGACGCCGAGGCCCATGGCGTCTGGGCCAGACGCCAAGGATTGTGGCGTTTGGTCCTGGAGTCCGAGTGGGACTCTTGCCTTTCGGGCAAAACCGACTTTGAGGAGGCTTTTGCTCCAAGTTTCGACCCCAGGGCTCAACATATAAATAGGGGCAGGGCTAGCACCAAAGACACATCAAGAAACACCAAGCCGTGTGCCGGCAACCCTGTCCCCTCTAGTTTATCCTCCGTCATAGTTTTTGTAGTGCTTGGCGAAGCCCTGCGGAAATTGTTCTTCACCAACACCGTCACCACGCCGTCGTGCTGCCGGAACTCATCTACTACTTCGCCCCTCTTGCTGGATCGAGAAGGCGAGGACGTCACCGAGCCGAACGTGTGCAGAACTCGGAGGTGCCGTGCTTTCAGTACTTGGATCGGTCGGATCATGAAGACATACGACTACATCAACCGCGTTGATATAACGCTTCCGCTTATGGTCTATGAGGGTACGTAGACAACACTCTCCCCTCTCGTTGCTATGCATCACCATGATCTTGCGTGTGCGTAGGAAAATTTGAAATTACTATGTTCCCCAACAGATATGTGTTACAAATTGTACCTGTAACATAGTTTTATAGTTGCAGTAACATAGTTTTCTGAGTACAACAAAAGAATGAATAACACATTCTTGTAGTTCATGCAACACACGTAGTAACATACCTATCTAGATATTGTAACACAATAATTGACAATATGAATCACTAAAATAGAACACATTTATCGTTATTTAGTAACACTAGCAACACTATTACTTTAGTATATGCAATACGTAATTGCTCACTAATTTTATGGGTATATATATTATTTCATTTTTATAGGTACCTTCAAATAATTAATATTCTTGGCAACAACGTACTAAATGAAACAAAGATACATGGTACCGAGGCAGGCCTAGAACTGGTCCATGAGTCCTGCAGCTGCGCCCAACAACAAACACATCAGGATGAGCCAAACCGCAGATCGAAGCGAAATTGTCCCGATCTTGATCGGGCGCCGGCCCCAGACAGATTGGTGGTGGGGGGAGGGGGTTCGACAGTGGCGCTTACCAGATCAATGTCTTTCTTCTTCCCATCGGAAGAAGGCTTGGCGGGCAGGGCGGCCTCCGAGAGAGCAGAGCGCCGGCAAATGGAAACACGGCGAGGACGCGGTTCTCCGCCCTAAGCAGGCACCGCGAGGAGATCTTGAGGCCGATGCCAGTGGGGGCGGCACAGATGGTTGAGTTGTGGATGGCGCGGAGGGAGGAAGAGGATGAGGGGAATCATGCGCGCGGGTGGCAGCACATCGATGAGTCGCGCACTCAGGAAGGACGACGAGGCTAGAGCACGTCGGTGGAGGTTGTGCCCCTATTGTGGCGGCGGTGAAGATGCGAACGTGGAGGCGCTCATTGGGGTCGGTCCCGACGGGAGTAGATAAGTATAGAATAATTCCAGACTAGGCCCACTTGCAGAGAGAGATGAATTTTCATCTACGCGCCTGTTTTTCCCGCTGCGTTCGTTGGAAAACTTTCAGCCACATAATGACTTACTAAAAAGTATGACTCCCTATACAAACACATTGATCATATTTCTATTATCACTAATTTAGTATGATGTATTGAGTTGATCATCACATGTTAAATAAAAGATTACTTAATTTCATTAAAACTTAGTTGATATTAATTTACATTGACACTCGGCATTCAATAATTTTCTTGAAACAGTATTTCATCCCGCTTTGTAAACAATTCAACACGGCCGAACTGACACAAGATGATGATAGACCATCCTACAAAGCAGATCAAAGAGAAAGGAAGAAAGATACATGAGTAGCCACAACCCCAAATGAGGCATCACGACTACCGACTAGAGAGGAGGTCTCGCCTACTCGGGAAACCACCATACATCGTCGCAATGCACACACACCTACCCTCTCACTTTGGGCGTGGAGCGGTGATCATGCCTGCATTATTGAGGATCATGAATTACGACAAAAAAGTCACGTGAATAAGATAGGAGACCACTCAAGCCGATCCACGCCATAGTCGAAGGAGCTTCAAGAAAGGATCTAAACTTACCCGCATATGACACCGAGACAGGAATGAAAGGTATCAGAGCTCGCCAATGAGGTGCCAACACTGCACTTCATCGTCCCCGAGGCCGAGGCAGTGACATGATTTCATCCAGAGCCCTAGCATAGGGAAGGTGACCACAACGGCGCCCAAGCCCGGGTCACCGACATGTATTCATATTCGCCAGCGTCCTCTTCCGCTTCCGCAGAGCTCCTCCCATGCCTGCCCAACGGTCGGAAGTTTGAAACAACGGGGCGGGCTGACTTTTCCCGGTGAGATGGAAACGCTCTTGGTCGCATTTTTGCTGGGATCTCCGTGCCCTGACGTGTCGCCCCCTAACCGTCCGTGCTTAGTACCCCACTCGCCACGTCGCCCACTTCGGCGTCAACCTCCCACCGTCCGTTACTGATCATTCAGCTCGCTCCTGGGCGAAGATAGTGACGAATGTCAACTCCTCCTGCGATTCTTCGTCGTTTACTCCGGCCATGCCTCGTCGCCCCCTTTATTAACCTTGCTGGCCGGTGCATATCACCGCACCATCGTGTGCGTAATTGTCGAGCCCTCTGACCTGTCGCACCTGTGTGGCCGCTGCGGCCATCGCGCCCACGGCTGCCCTGACCGCCCGCCACCATGGCGTCCCAACACAACCGTCGTCCTCCCATCACCCCAACCAGCAGTACCCCATCACGCCCCCACCCATTCTCCCTGACGAGATGGTCCCCGCATGCGACTCTACTTCTGCTTGTTCATGCGTGGCTCCTTTGGTGAACCGTACTTGCACTCCTCTGGCGAACCGTACTTCCGCTAACTGGCTCAATCCGACACGCACGGCCCGCGCGGGCTGTCGCACGTCAACCTGGTCTCCGGCGCCTTGGACGTCATCGACAAGATCACCCGCGTTCGAGACGCCGTTCCTTCATTTCGGTGCGGTCGTCGCCGATCATCCAACTCTGTTTGTGCCGGCCCTAGCTGGGCGGGCTGGAGAGGTTCCCATGGAATGGAAGCTGTCCAAGAACGTGGGGCTCCAGCAAGCGTGGCGAAGGAGATGCGCGTGCATCAAGGCATCGGCGCTGTCCCACTCGGTGCTGGCGACAAGGCTCAGCTTCGGAGATCAGGACGATGGCTGAGTGATGGGTGTAATACTTACTCTTAATACTCCCTCCGTTCACTTTTGTAAGTCATTTCAGATAGCTAAAAATGCATTGTTTTATACATTGTCTGAATTGTCTTTAAGGCCTTATAAAAGTGAACAAAGGGAGTAATAAAAGCTCCCTTTATAAAAAAAAGGACGATGGTCGAGGCATGTGAGGCCAACTCCACCGCGCGACCCCATCCTGTCCGCACGCGTCCCTTTCGGGTAAAACGGACGAACCAGATGGCCCAACGCGTGAGAGCAGACTTTTGTCCATTTTCTGTCCGCTTTCGACCCATCCCCAGCCCAAGTTTGCGCCGATTTTGGGGTGAAACGGACAGCACGCTGATACGTCTCCAACGTATCTATAATTATTGATTGTTCCATGCTATATTATATTCTGTTTTGGATATTTAATGAGCTTTATTATACACTTTTATATTATTTTGGGACTAACCTATTAACCGGAGGCCCAGCCCAGAATTGATGTTTTTTGCCTATTTCAGAGTTTCGCAGAAAAAGAATATCAAACGGAGTCCAAACGGAATGAAACCTTCGGGAACGTGATTTTCGGAACGAACGTGATCCAGAGGACTTGGACCCTACATCAAGAAAGCAATCAGGAGGGCATGAGGAGGGGGGCCCCCTCCACCCTCGTGGGGCCCACGTATGTTGCTCCACCGATGTACTTCTTCCTCCTATATATACCTACGTACACCCAAACTACCAGACACGGAGCCAAAAACCTAATTCCACCGCCGCAACCTTCTGTACTCGTGAGATCCCATCTTGGGGCCTTTTCCGGAGCTCCGCCGGAGGGGGCATTGATACGTCTCCAACATATCTATAATTTTTGATTGCTCCATGCTATATTATCTACTATTTTGGACTATATTGGGCTTTATTTTCCACTTTTATATTATTTTTTGGACTAACCTATTAACCGGAGGCCCAGCCCAAATTTGCTGTTTTATGCCTATTTCAGTGTTTCGAGGAAAAGGAATATCAGACGGAGTCAAAACGGAACGAAATCAACTGGAGAAGTTGTTTTTGGAAGGAAACCTACCTGATAGACTTGGACTCTACGTCAGAAGATACGGGAGTTGGCCACGAGGGTAGGGGCGCGCCCACCCCCCCTGGGGCGCGCCCCTTGCCTCATGGGGCCCCCGCAGCTCCACCGACATACTCCTTTCACCCATATATACCTACGTATCGTAAAACTTCCAGAACAGATATTAGATCGGGAGTTCCGCCGCCGCAAGCCTCTGTAGCCACCAAAAACCAATCGGGACCCTATTCCGGCACCCTGCCAGAGGGGGGGAACCCTCACCGGTGGCCATCTTCATCATCCCGGCGCTCTCCATGACGAGGAGCGAGTAGTTCACCCTCGGGGCTGAGGGTATGTACCAGTAGCTATGTGTTTGACCTCTCTCTCTCTCGTGTTCTTGATTTGGCACGATCTTGATGTATGGCGAGCTTTGCTATTATAGTTGGATCCTATGTTTCTTCTCCCCCTCTTCTCTCTTGTAATGGATTGAGTTTTCCCTTTGGAGTAATTTTATCAGATTGAGTCTTTAAAGATTTGAGAACACTTGATGTATGTCTTGCCGCGCGTATCTATGGTGACAATGGGGTATCACATGATTCATCTTGATGTATGTTTTGGTGATCAACTTGCGGGTTCCGCCCATGAACCTATGCATAGGGGTTGGCACACGTTTTCGTCGTGATTCTCCGGTAGAAACTTTGGGCACTCTTTGAGGTCCTATGTGTTGGATTGAGTAGACGAATGTAGATTGTGTGATGCATATCGTCTAATCATACCCACGGATACTTGAGGTGACATTGGAGTATCTAGGTGACATTAGGGTTTTGATTGATTTGTATCTTAAGGTGTTATTCTAGTATGAACTCTAGGGCTGTTTGTGACACTTATAGGAATAGCCCAACGGATTGATTGGAAAGAATAACTTTGAGGTGGTTTCGTACCCTACCATAATCTCTTCATTTGTTCTTCACTATTAGTGACTTTGGAGTGACTCTTTGTTGCATGTTGAGGGATAGTTATATGATCCAATTATGTTATTATTGTTGAGAGGACTTGCACTAGCGAAAGTATGAACCCTAGGCCTTGTTTCCTATCATTGCAATACCGTCTACGCTCACTTTTACCACTTGTTACCTTACTGTTTTTATATTTTCAGTTTACAAAAACCTATATCTACCATCCATGTACCACTTGTATCACCATCTCTTCGCCGAACTAGTGCACCTATACAATTTACCATTGTATTGGGTGTGTTGGGGACACAAGAGACTCTTTGTTATTTGGTTGCAAGGTTGTTTGAGAGAGACCATCTCCATCCTACGCCTCCCACAGATTGATAAACCTTAGGTCATCCACTTGAGGGAAATTTGCTACTGTCCTACAAACCTCTGCACTTGGAGTCCCAACAACGTCTACAAGAAGAAGGTTGTGTAGTAGACATCAAGCTCTTTTCTGGCCCCGTTGCCGGGGAGGCTAGGTAAGTGAAGGTATATCTTTAGATCTTGCAATCGAATCTTTTTGTTTCTTGTTTTAGCACTAGTCTAGTTTATAAAAGAAAACTACAAAAAAATGGAATTGAGTTTGTCTCATACGCTTCACCTTTTTAATATCTTTCGTGAGTATGATGGAAAGGAAAATTGTGCCAAAGTGTTAGAAGAAGAATGCATTAAAATGTTTGGCACTAAATCTTTGAATGATGAGCATGATTGCAATGTTGTTAGTATGAAATCCTTGTATACCCATAGTACTAATGATGATTGCACTAGTTATGATGCCTCCTATAAACATGTCAATTTTTGTGGAGTAGATTGGTTTGCAAGTACACACCAAATAGGAAAGATAGATATTGCAAGAGGCATAAGTACTTAGAAACCAAATTGTTGCAAGAAGAGCTAGATGAATGTGCTGAAAGATTCAATATTTATAGTACCCCTTGTGAACTTTGCAATGAACATGGTCATTTAAAGCTCCAATGCTATTTGTTCCATGATCAAGTTGTGTCCAAATATTGTGATAATTTGATTACCCTTGAGCATCATAAAGAGCTTAGCCTTCTTTTGGGGTATGAAGAAATGAAACGTATAACTGAGGGTATTCCAAAGTTTAATCTTGATAGAATTCTTGATTTTGATCTAGAGAAGATTTATATGTATTGTGCGGTGAATTGCATTGAAAATCCTTATATTTCCAATTACATAAAGAAAAAAAACAAATATAAGATGAAGAGAATACTAACGAAAGGGAAGAGACTTCCCAACATCCTTCTATTATTTCTTATGATGAAACAGGTAACGAGGAGGAGCCTTCTAATCAACAAATCTCATTAATAAGGATCTCCAAAAAGAGGATTGAACCCACACATGATGTGGTGAAGAAGAAGAAAATAAAAAGGAAGAGAGGTAAAAAGGTATCTCTCCCAAATAAAGTTGCTCCTATCATTGTTGTGCCTCATGAAAATGATATACTTGATGATGATCTCGTTATGCCTATTTCTTGTTGTGATGATTATGATTGGGAAGATAATGATACTTCTTATGATCTTGAAAATCTTTTTGGTACTTGCTTGAAAGAATATAATAATTGCTATACTATTGGTGCTATCCATGCTATTAATGATGAGAGTGATTATGCTTATGATATGAAAAGGCCCAAGCTTGGGGAAGCTATGTTTGATGAGGATGGCATATTTGAGAATATATTTGCTGAAATTAATGTTTGTCCCAAGCTTGGGGATGCTATGTTTAATAATGATGATATTTTTAGCCTCTCAAGTTTTGATATGCAAAGTTGTTATGATGATAGCATGACTTCTACCTATGATGATTATATTGATGAAAGTGGGTTTGGAAGAGTGTAAACTTTAGGAAGTAGTGATCCCACTATTTTGGAGGATGTTGGATCTTATAATATTTATGAAAGTGGATTTGGAGAGGTCATGACTTTATTTAGTGATGCATCCACTATTTCGGAAGAGGTTTCAATCGATTATGATGAGAAGAAAGTTCCTACTAATGATGATTATTGTGATAAAACTTATGCTATAAAGAGTAGTGATGATTATATTTATAAAACTTGTCATTATTATGAGTACCCTTTCCCTGAACATTACTCCTTTAACGTGGAAACAATTTATAGTATTCAAGTCTCTTATGATACTCCCACTATTCCGAATAAGAAGAATTTTGCTTATGTGGAGAGTAATAAAATTTCTATGCAAGTAGATCATGAAAAGAATGCTTTAGGTGCTGGTTATATTGTTGAATTCATCCATGATGCCACTGAAAATTATTATGAGGGAGGATCATATGCTTGTAGTAATTGCAATAATATCAAGTTTCCTCTCTATGTGCTTAAAGTTTTGAAATTATGCTTGTTTTGCCTTCCTATGCTAGTTGATTATTGTTCCCATAAGTTGTTTGCTCACAAAATACCTATGCATAGGAAGTGGGTTAGACTTAAATGTGCTAGTCATATTCTTCATGATGCTCTCTTTATATTTCAATTCCTATCTTTTATGTGAGCATCATTGAAATCATCATGCCTAGCTAGGGGCATTAAACGATAGCGCTTGTTGGGAGGCAACCCAATTTTATTTTAGTTTATTGCTTTTTGGTTATGTTTAGGAATAAATAATCCATCTATCTTCTGTTTAGATGTGGTTTTATGTTTTAATTAGTGTTTGTGCCAAGTAGAACCTTTGGGAAGACTTGGATGAAGTCTTTATGATCATGCTGTAAAAAACAGAAACTTTAACGCTCACAAGATTAGCTAGAACTTTTTACTGGAGAGTGCTATTTAGTTAATTCTTTTTGAAGATGATTACTAGACAAATTCCCCAGGTCCACCAATTTATTTTAGAATTTTTTGAGTTCCAGAAGTTTGCGTTAGTTATATATTACTACAGAATGTTCTGTTTTTGACAGATTCTGTTCTCATTGTGTTGTTTGCCTATTTTGATGACTCTAAGGCTAGTAAAATAGTTTATAAACCATAGAGAAGTTGGAATACAGTAGGTTTAACACCAATATAAATAAATAATGAGTTCATTACAGTACCTTGAAGTGGTGTTTTGTTTTCTTTCGCTAACGGAGCTTACGAGTTTTCTGTTAAGTTTTGTGTTGTGAAGTTTTCAAGTTTTGGGTAAAGATTCGATGGACTATGGAATAAGGAGTGGCAAGAGCCTAAGCTTGGGGATGCCCAAGGCACCCCAAGGTCATATTCAAGGATAACCAAGCGTCTAAGCTTGGGGATGCCCCGGAAGGCATCCCCTCTTTCGTCTTTGTTCATCGGTAACTTTACTTGGACCTATATTTTTATTCACCACATGATATGTGTTTTTCTTGGAGTGTCATTTTATTTTATTTAGCCTTGCTTGCTGTTCGAATAAAGTATCAAGATCTGAAATCCTTAAATGTTAGAGAGTCTTCACATAGTTGCATAATTATTTGACTACTCATTGATCTTCACTTATATCTTTCGAAGTAGTTTGTTGTTTGCTCTAGAGCTTCACTTATATCTTTTAGAGCATGGTGGTAGTTGTATTTTTAAAAAATAGATGAACTCTCATGCTTCACTTATATTATTTTGAGAGTCTCAAATAGCATAGTAATTTGCTTAAAATCCTAATATGCTAAGCATAAAAGATTTGTAAGAATTCTTATGAGTGTGTTGAATACTAAGAAAAGTTTTATGCTTGATAATTGTTTTGAGATATGGAGGTGATAATATCAAAGTCGTGCTAGTTGCGTAGTTGTGAATTTGAGAAATGCTTGAGTTGAAGCTTGCAAATCCCGTAGCATGCACGTATGGTAAACGTTATGTAACAAATTTGAAACATGGGGTGTTATTTGATTGTCCTCCTTATGAGTGGTGGTCGGGGATGAGCGATGGTCTTTTCCTACCAATCTATCCCCCTAGGAGCATGCGCGTAATACTTTGCTTTGATAACTTCTAGATTTTGCAATAAGTATATGAGTTCTTTATGACTAATGTTGAGTCCATGGATTATACGCACTTTTTCCCATCCTTCCACCATTGCTAGCCTCTCTAATACCGCGCACTTTTCACCGGTATCATACACCCACCATATATCTTCCTCAAAACAGCCACCATACCTACCTATCATGGCATTTCCATAGCCATTCCGAGATATATTGCCATGCAACTTTACACCGTTCCGTTTATTATGACACGCTCCATCATTGTCATATTGCTAGCATGATCATGTAGTTGACATCGTATTTGTGGCAAAGCCACCATTCATAATTCTTTCATACATGTCACTCATGAGTCATTGCACATCCCGGTACACCGCCAGAGGCATTCATATAGAGTCTTATCTTGTTCTAAGTATCGAGTTGTAATTGTTGAGTTGTAAGAAAAATAAAAGTGTGATGATCATCATTTTTAGAGCATTGTCCCAAGTGAGGAAAGGATGATAGAGACTATGATTCCCCCACAAGTCGGGATGACACTCCGGATGAATATAGAGAGAGTATCCCATGTTGTCACTTTTACCACATTGAGAAGGGACAATGCTACTATCCTTTTACCACACTTGTGCTTCAAAGTAGCACCATGATCTTCATTATAGAGAGTCTCCCATGTTGTCACTTTCATATATACTAGTGGGAATTTTTCATTATAGAACTTGGCTTGTATATTCCAACGATGGGCCTCCTCAAGTGCCCTAGGTCTTCATGAGCAAGCAAGTTGGATGCACACCCACTTAGTTTCTTTTGTTGAGCTTTCATACATTTATAGCTCTAGTGCATCCGTTGCATGGCAATCCCAACTCACTCACATTGATATCTATTAATGGGCATCTCCATAGTCCGTTGATACGCCTAGTTGATGTGAGACTATCTTCCCTTCTTTTTCTCTTCTCCACAACCACCATTCTATTCCACATATAGTGCTATATCCATGGCTCACGCTCATGTATTGCGTGAAGATTGAAAAAGTTTTGAAAATGTTAAAGTATGAAACAATTGCTTGGCTTGTCATCGGGGTTGTGCATGATTTAAATACTTTGTGTGGTGAAGATGGAGCATAGCCAGACTATATGATTTTGTAGGGATAACTTTCTTTGCCATGTTATTTTGAGAAGACATAATTGCTTTGTTAGTATGCTTGAAGTATTATTATTTCTATGTCAATATGAACTTTTGTCTTGAATCTTTCGAATATGAATATTCATACCACAATTAAGAAGTTTTACATTGAAATTATGCCAAGTAGCACTCCGCATCAAAAATTCTCTTTTTATCATTTACCTACTCGAGGACGAGCAGGAATTAAGCTTGGGGATGCCTGATACGTCTCCAACGTATCTATAATTTTTGATTGCTCCATGCTATATTATCTACTGTTTTGGACTATATTGGGCTTTATTTTCCACTTTTATATTATTCTTGGGACTAACCTATTAACCGGAGGCCCAGCCCAGATTTGCTGTTTTATGCCTATTTCAGTGTTTCGAGGAAAAGGAATATCAGACGGAGTCAAAACGGAACGAAATCAACTGGAGAAGTTATTTTTGGAAGGAAACCTACCTGATAGACTTAGACTCTACATCAGAAGATACGGGAGTTGGCCATGAGGGTAGGGGTGTGCCCACCCCCCTGGGGCGCGCCCCCTACCTCGTGGGGCCCCCGCAACTCCACCGACGTACTCCTTTCACCCATATATACCTACGTATCGTAAAACTTCCAGAACAGAGATTAGATTGGGAGTTCCGCCGTCGCAAGCCTCTGTAGCCACCAAAAACCAATCGGGACCCTGTTCCGGCACCCTGCCGGAGGGGGGGAACCCTCACCGGTGGCCATCTTCATCATCCCAGTGCTCTCCATGACGAGGAGGGAGCAGTTCACCCTCGGGGCTGAGGGTATGTACCAGTAGCTATGTGTTTGATCTCTCTCTCTCTCTCTCTCTCTCTCTCTCTCGTGTTCTTGATTTGGCACGATCTTGATGTATCGTGAGCTTTGCTATTATAGTTGGATCCTATGTTTCTTCTCCCCCTCTTCTCTCTTGTAATGGATTGAATTTTCCCTTTGGAGTAATTTTATCGGATTGAGTCTTTAAAGATTTGAGAACACTTGATGTATGTCTTGCCGTGCATATCTGTGGTGACAATGGGGTATCACATGATTCATCTTGACGTACCATCTTCATCCTACGCCTCCCACGGATTGATAAACCTTAGGTCATCCACTTGAGGGAAATTTGCTACTGTCCTACAAACCTCTGCACTTGGAGGCCCAACAACGTCTACAAGAAGAAGGTTGTGTAGTAGACATCAGGCATTGATCACGGAGGGCTTCTACAACAACACCATAGCCTCTCCAATGATGTGTGAGTAGTTTACCTCAGACCTTCGGGTCCATAGTTATTAGCTAGATGGCTTCTTCTCTCTCTTTGGTTCTCAATACAAAGTTCTCCACGATTCTCGTGGAGATCTATTCGATGTAATCTTCTTTTGCGGTGTGTTTGTTGAGACCGATGAATTGTGGGTTTGTGATCAAGTTTATCTATGAACACTATTTGAATCTTCTCTGAATTCTTTTATGTATGATTGGTTATCTTTTCAAGTCTCTTCGAATTATCAGTTTGGTTTGGCCTACTAGATTGATTCTTGCAATGAGATAAGTGCTTACCTTTGGGTTCAATCTTGCGGTGTCCTTTCCCAGTGACAGCAGGGGCAGCAAGGCACGTATTGTATTGTTGACATCGAGGATAACAAGATGGGGTTTATATCATATTGCATGAGTTTATCCCTCTACATCATGTCATCTTACTTAAAGCGTTACTTTGTTCTTTTGAACTTAATACTCTAGATGCATGCTGGATAGCGGTCGATGTGTGGAGTAATAGTAGTAGATGCAGGCAGGAGTCGGTCTACTTGTCGCGGACGTGATGCCTATATACATGATCATACCTAGATATTCTCATAACTATGCTCAATTTTGTCAATTGCTCAACAGTAATTTGTTCACCCACCATAATACTTATGCTCTCGAGAGAAGCCACTAGTGAAACCTATGTGTGACGCCCCCGATTCAATCGTACACTAATCATGCACGCAAACATGTACGATCAAAATCAGGGACTCACGGGAAGATATCACAACACAACTCTAAATCATAAATAAGTCATACAAGCATCATAATACAAGCAAGGGGCCTCGAGGGGCTCGAATACAAGTGCTCGATGATAGACGGGTCAGCGGAAGCAACAATATTTGAGTACAGACATAAGTTAAACAAGTTTTCCATAAGATGGCTAGCACAAACTAGGATACAATCGAAAGAGGCGCAGGCCTCCTGCCTGGGATCGTCCTAACTACTCCTGGTCATCGTCAGGGGGTTGCACGTAGTAGTAGGCACCTCCAGAGTAGTAGGAGTCGTCGTCGACAGTGGCGTCTGGATCCTGGACTCCATCGTCTGGTCGCAGCAATCGGGTAGAGAGATGGGGAAAAGGGGAAACAAGGCAACCGTGAGTACTCATCCAAAGTACTCGCAAGCAAGGAGCTACACTACATATGCATGGATATATGTGTAAAGGGCCATATCAGTGGACTGAACTGCAGAATAACAGAATAAGAGGAGGATAGCTAATCCTGACAAAGACTACGCTTCTGGCAGCCTCCATCTTGCAGCATCTAGGAGAGTGTAGACTGAAGTCCTCCAAGTAGCATCGCATAGCATAATCCTACCCGGCAATCCCCTCCTCGTTGCCCTATTAGAGAGCAATCACCGGGTTGTATCTAGCACTTGGAAGGGTGTGTTTTATTAAGTATCTGGTTCTAGTTGTCATAAGGTCAAGGTACAACTCCAAGTCGTCCTGTTACCGAAGATCACGGCTATTCGAATAGATTAACTTCCCTGCAGGGGTGCACCACATAACCCAACACGCTTGATCCCATTTGGCCGGACACACTTTTCGGTGTCATGCCCGGCCGCGGAAGATCAACATGTCGCAGCCCCACCTAGGAACAACAGACAGGTCAGCACGCCGGTCTAAACCTAAGCGCACAGGGGTCTGGGCCCATCGCCCATAGCACACCTGCACGTTGCGAACGCGGCCGGAAGCAGATCTAGCCCCCTTAATACAAGCGCGAGCTTACGATCCAATGCGGCGCGCGCCACTTAGTCGCTGACGTCACGAAGGCTTCGGCTGATACCACGACACCGAGTGCCCATATCTTTCACGTGTAGTTGGTTAGTGCGTATAGGCCAGTAGCCAGACTCAGATCAAATACCAAGATCTCGTTAATCGTGTTAAGTATCCGCGAATGCCAACAGGGCCAGACTCACCTCTCACCTAGGTAGTCTCAACCTGCCCTGCCGCTCCGCCACAAAGATCCACACAGAGGGCCGTCGAGACAAAGGTCCTTTCAGCCCCCAATCCGTGAATCACTCGCGGGTACTCCTCGAGCCGACCCGACTTTAGTCACCACATGTATCATGTATAAGTATATAGTATATACCCGTGATCACCTCCCGAGTGATCACGGCCCGATAGTATAGCACAGCAGACGGACAAGAATGTAGGGCCACAGATGAAATACTAGCTTCCTAAACTAAGCATGTAGGATAGCAGGTAAAGGTAACAACAGTAGTAACAAGGACAGGCTATGCAACAGGATAGGATAAACGGAAAGAAGTAACATGCTATACTACTCTAATGCAAGTAGTGTATAAGAGAATAGGCGATATCTGGTGATCAAGGGGGGGCTTGCCTAGTTGCTCTGGCAAGAGAGAGGGGTCGTCGTCAATGTAGTCGATCACAGGGGCGGCATCGGTCTCGGGGTCTACCGGAGAGAAGAGGGGGAAGAAACAGTAAATATAAAGCAAGCACAGCATCACAAAGTATAACATGGCAATAAGCTGTGCTGGGTGTGACCTAACGCAAGGCTACACGATTTAGGAGAAGGGGAAATTCAACCGGGAATGTTTTCCCGGTTCCAGACCTGTGTCAGACAGATGACCGGAGGGGGAATGTCCCATGTTCAGCATTGTAGGGGCATGTGACAGATGAACGGACCGCGCATTCAGATTCGTTGGATTTTTCTGAGCAACTTTCATATATAAAGTTTTTCGATCCGAGCTACGGTTTATTTTCTATGAATTTTCAAAGTTTTAAACAATATTATGAAGTTACTCTTAAATCAAAAAAAGATTAAAATGCTAGGTGCACCTAGACCTGTGTACACAGAAGTGTACTAGAGGATGACATGTGGGGCCAGTGAGCAGAGTTGACCCAGTCAATATTTGACTAGTTAACAGATGAACAGTGCAAGTGGGTCCCATGTGTCATTGTCTTAGGCAAACCTAATTTATTTTAACACTTTAATTCTAACAGCAGACCCCACATGTCACTGACTAGTTAGGGTTAAACTAATCCTAAAAATTAGTCCTAACTAATTTGTGAGGGGGGTGGCGCACGCTGCAGTGGCACAAGGCCACACATTCAGCCGCTCGCCCATGGTCGTGCACGCGCCAGCGGCCACGACGCGGCCGGCCGGACGAGCGGGAGGCCGGTGGCCGGAGGCAGCGCGGAGGGACGAGGTGGAGCAGGCGGCAGAGGCAGGCGGAGGGGGGCGCAGGCATCGGCGGGCTGCAACAGCGCTCAGGCGCCGGCGGGAGGCAAGCGGGTGTAGGCGGAAGGGCGAGCGGGAGGCACGTCGGCCGGAGCGGCCCTAGGCGGTGACGAGCAGAGGGCGGCGCTCGCGGCGACGGCCTACAGCGGCAGTAGTAAGCAGGCAGCATCGCGGTAGTGGTGGTGCCGAAGGCGGTGGGGCATGCTTGCAGTAGGGCGCGCGGGCGCAGTCAGGAGCTCGCGGAGGGGAGCTCCGGTCATGGCAGTGGGGGCGGTTTACGGCGTCGAATCGAGTGGGGAAAGGAGGGGATCGGACAAGGCTCACCAAGGGGAGGTCGAGGTGAGCTCGAGACGGGTCGGGGGCTTGCCAGAGCGCGGGACGACGGCGAGACAGCGGCGGGGGCCGACGGATCCGAGGTTGAAGAAGGGGACCGATGTGTCGCCTCGATGCGTCTCTGGTCAGGATCTTCACGGAAGAGGTTGAGGACGACGAGGGGAACCACCTAGATGGCTTATGGCGATGCAGGGAGGACGACGGTCGCGGCTACGAAGGCGGCGCGGCCATGGATGCTCACAGCGGAGCTCGGGATCAATTGTGGGAGACGATGGAGATGGGGAGTGGCTAGGGTTCAGCGGGGTCGCGTGCGATGTTCTTATTCACTAGCAGGACCGCGGGATGCTCGACACGACGACGGTAGCGGCCATGGTGGGGATGGATGCGTGCCACGCCATGGCCCCTGTCTCCTCTCTGTACAGAGAAACAGAAGAAGGGGAAAAGGCCGTGGTGGGCTGGGCCATGTGCACTGCGATCACATATGGCCCGAAGACACAGTAGGATTTTAGTCTTTTCTTCTTTTTTTACTTTTCTGCTTATTCATTTCACCAATGTTTCACATTTTAAATTAAAACCAAAAGAGTTTTATTCAACATGAAACTTGTCACATAAATACAGGGAAACACCCTGGGGCTGCACAAAAGGTTTCGAACCGTTCGGGATTGTTTAGAAATTTTTAGAAAATGAAAAGGTTAACTAATTGGTTGTTGGTCCACTGTTATAATTCCCAGGGGCATTTTAAACATCTCCAAATTTTTTTTGTTAATACAAGGCAATTATGTGGTGAATATTTTCAACTTAACGAACATTTTTAAATTACGATTTGAATAAATAATAATTTGACTTTGATTTTAAACAAGTGACAAACGGCTTAGTAAATTGGTGGTGACATGGCATCATTAGGGTGAGGTTACTGTAGCATGACACTGGGGGTGTTACACTATGGCCCCCGGGTCTATTTTCCATCATATTAATCTTCCAACACATAGCTATTTTTATTGTCTTTCATTTTACTTTGCATCTTTATCATAAAAATACCAAAAATATTATCTTATCATATCTATCAGATCTCACTTTTGTAAGTGACCGTGAAGGGATTGACAAACCCTTTATTGCGTTGGTTGCGAGGATCTTATTTGTTTGTGTAGGTGCGAGGGACTCGTGCGTGGCCTCCTACTGGATTGATACCTTGGTTCTAAAAAACTGAGGGAAATACTTACGCTGCTTTACTGCATCACCCTTTCCTCTTCAAGGGAAAACCAACGTAGTGCTCAAGGTAGCAAGAAGGATTTCTGGCGCCGTTGCCGGGGAGTCTACGCAAAAGTCAACATATCAAGTACCCATCACAAACCCTAATCTCCCGCATTACATTATTTGCCATTTGCCTCTCGTTTTCCTCTCCCCCACTTCACCCTTGCCGTTTTATTCGCCCTCTCTTTTCCGTTCGCCTCTTTTTCTTTGCTTGCTTCTTGTTTGCTCGTGTGTTGGATTGCTTGCTTGTCACGATGGCTCAAGATAATACTAAATTGTGTGACTTTATCAATACCAACAACAATGATTTTCTTAGCACTCTGATTGCTCCTCTTACCGATACTGAATCTTGTGAAATCAATACTGCTTTATTGAATCTTGTCATGAAAGATCAATTCGCCGGCCTTCCTAGTGAAGATGTTGCTACCCATCTAAATAGCTTCGTTGATTTGTTTGATATGCAAAAGAAGAAAGATGTGGACAATGATATTGTTAAATTGAAGCTATTTTCTTTTTTGCTTAGAGATCGTACTAAAGCTTGGTTTTGTATCTGCCTAAAAATAGCATTGATTCTTGGAATAAGTGCAAAGATGCTTTTATATCTAAGTATTTTCCTCCCACTAAGATCATCTTTCTTAGAAATGATATTATGAATTTTAAGCAACTTGATCATGAACATGTTGCACAAGCTTGGGAGAGGATGAAATTAATGATACGTAATTGTCCTACACATGGTTTGAATTCATGGATGATTATACCAAAAATTTATGCCGGATTAAATTTTTCTTCTAGAAATCTTTTAGGTTCGGCCGCGGGAGGCACTTTTATGGAAATCACTTTAGGAGAAGCTACTAAACTCCTAGATAATATTATGGTTAATTATTCTCAATGGCACACCGAAAGATCCACTAATAAAAAGTGCATGCGATAGAAGAAATTAATGTTTTGAGTGGAAAGATGGATGAAGTTATGAAATTATTCGCTACTAAGAGTGTTTCTTCTGATCCTAATGATGTGCCTTTGTATACTTTGATTGAGAATAATAATGAATCTATGGATATGAATTTTGTTGGTAGGAATAATTTTGGTAACAAAGCGTATAGAGGAAACTTTAATCCTAGGACGTATCCATGTAATTCCTCTAATAATTATGGTAATTCCTACAACAATTCTTATGGAAATTTTAATAAGATGCCCTCTAAATTTAAGACTAGTGTTAAGGAGTTTATGAATTCGCAAAATAATTTCAATGCTATGCTTTGTGTGATTTGGGTGCTAGTGTTTCCACGATTCCAAAGACTTTGTGTGATTTGCTAGGTTTCCGTGATTTTGATGATTGTTCTTTAAACTTGCACCTTGCGGATTCCACTATTAAGAAACCTATGGGAAGAATTAATGATGTTCTTATTGTTGCAAATAGGAACTATGTGCCCGTAGATTTTTTTGTTCTTGATATAGATTGCAATCCTTTATGTCATATTATTCTTGGTAGACCTTTCTTTAGAATGGTTGGTGCAATTATTGATATGAAGGAAGGAAATATTAGATTCCAATTTCCGTTAAGGAAAGGCATGGAACACTTCCCTAGAAAGAAAATAAAATTACCTTATGAATCTATTATGAGAGCCACTTATGGATTACCTACCAAAGATGGCAATACCTAGATCTATCCTTGCTATTATGCCTAGCTAGGGGCGTTAAACGATAGCACCTGTTAGGAGGCAACCCAATTTTATTTTTAGTTTTTTTATTTTTGCTTCTGTTTAGGAATAAATATTTGATCTAGCCTCTGGTTAGATTTGTTTTTATGTTTTAATTAGTGTTTGTGCCAAGTTTAACCTATAGGATCTTCTTGGATGATAGTTATTTGATCTTGCTGAAAATTTCAGAAACTTTCTGTTCACGAAAACAATTGTTAAAAATCACCGGAACGTGATAAAATATTTATTCCAATTGCATAAGATCAATAAACAAATTGTCTAGGTCTTCCAATTTTGGTAGATGTTTTGGAATTCCATAAGTTTGCGTTAGTTACAGATTACTACAGACTGTTCTGTTTTTGACAGATTCTGTTTTTCGTGTGTTGTTTGCTTATTTTGATATATCTATGGCTAGTAAAATAGTTTATAAACCATAGAGAAGTTGAAATAAATTAGGTTTAAAACCAATATAAATAAAGAATGAGTTCATTACAGTACCTTGAAGTGGTGTTTTCATTTCTTTCGCTAACGGAGCTCACGAGATTTTCTGCTAAGTTTTGTGTTGTGAAGTTTTCAAGTTTTGGGTGAAAGATTTGATGGATTATGGAACAAGGAGTGTCAAGAGCCTAAGCTTGGGATGCCCATGGCACCCCAATATAATCTAAGGACACCAAAAAGCCAAAGATTGGGGATGCCCCGGAAGGCATCCCCTCTTTCGTCTACTTCCATCGGTAACTTTACTTGGAGCTATATTTTTATTCACCACATGGTATGTGTTTTGCTTGGAGCGTCTTGTATTATTTGAGTCTTTGTTTTTTAGTTTACCACAATCATCTTTGCTGTACATACCTTTTGAGAGGGTCACACATAAATTGGAACTTATTAGAATACTCTATGTGCTTCACTTATATTTTTAAGCTATATAGTTTTGCTCTAGTGCTTCACTTATATATTTTAGAGCACGGCGGTGGATTTGTTTTATAGAAACTATTGATCTCTCATGCTTTACTTATATTATTTTGAGAATCTTAAAACAACATGGCAATTTGCTTTAATTATAATATCATGAGAAATTTGATGCTTGATAATTGTTTTGAGATATGAAGGTGGTAATATCATTGTTGTGCTAGTTGAGTAATTGTGGAATTGAAAAATACTTATGTTGGAGTTTGTGATTCCCGTAGCATGCACGTATGGTGAACCGTTATGTAACAAAGTCGGAGCATGAGGTATTTATTGATTGTCATCCTTTGTGTGGCGATTGAGATCGCGCGATGGTTAACTCCTACCAACCCTTCCCCTAGGAGCATGCGTAGTACTAGTTTTCTTTGAGGGCTAATAACTTTTTGCAATAAGTATATGAGTTCTTTATGACTAATGTGAGTCCATGGATTATACGCACACTTACCTTTCCGCAATTTTCTAGCCTCTTCGGTACCGTGCATTGCCCTTTCTCACCTTGAGAGTTGGTGCAAACTTCGCTGGTGCATCCAAACCCCGTAATATTATACGCTCTATCACACATAAACCTCCTTATATCTTCCTCAAAACAGCCACCATACCTACCTATTATGGCATTTCCATAGCCATTCTGAGATATATGGCCATGCAACTTTCCATCGTTTCGTCTATCATGACACGTTCCATCATTGTCATATTGCTTTGCATGATCGTGTAGTTGACATTGTATTTGTGGCAAAGCCACCATTCATAATTCTTTCATACATGTCGCTCTTGATTCATTGCGTATCCCGGTACACCGCCGGAGGCATCCACATAGAGTCATATTTTGTTCTAAGTATTGAGTTGTAATTCATGAGTTGTAAGTAAATAAAAGTGTGATGATCATCATTATTAGAGCATTGTCCCAAGTGAGGAAAGGATGATGGAGACTATGATTCCCCCAGAAGTCAGGATGATACTCTGGACTAAATAAAAAAAAGAGGCCATAAGAAAGAGAAAAGGCCCAAATAAAAAAATGAGAGAAAAAGAGAGAAGGGACATTGTTACTATCCTTTTACCACACTTGTGCTTCAAAGTAGCACCGTGATCTTCATGATAGAGAGTCTCTCATTTTGTCGCTTTCATATACTAGTGGAAAATTTTATTATAGAACTTGGCTTGTATATTCCAATGATGGGCTTCCTCAAATGCCCGAGGTCTTCGTGAGCAAACAAGTTGGATGCACACCCACTTAGTTTCTTTTGTTTGAGCTTTCATACACTTATAGCTCTAAGTGCATCCATTGCATGGCAATCCCTACTCCTTGCATTGACATCAATTTATGGGCATCTCCATAGCCCGTTGATTAGCACCGTTGATGTGAGACTTTCTCCTTTTTTGTATTCCCACATAACCCCTATCATTATACCTTATTCCACCATAGTGCTATATCCATGGCTTGCGCTCATGTATTGCGTAAAAGTTGAAAAGGCTGAAGCGCGTTAAAAGTATGAACCAATTGCTTGGCTAAAACCGGGGTTGTACATGATATGAATATTTTGTGTGGGGAAGATGGAGTATAGCCAGACTATATGATTTTAGGGATAACTTGCTTTGGCTATGTCATTTTGATAAGACACAATTGCTTAGTTAGCATGCTTGAAGTATTATTGTTTTTATGTCAACATTAAACTTTTATCTTGAATCATATCAAATCTGAACATTCGTGCCACAATAAGAAGAATTACATTGAAATTATGCTAAGTAGCATTCCACATCAAAAATTTTGTTTTTATCATTTACCTACTCAAGGACGAGCAGGAATTAAGCTTGGGGATGCTTGATACGTCTCCAACGTATCTATAATTTTTTATTGTGCCATGCTATATTATATTCTGTTTTGGATGTTTAGTGGGCTTTATTATAGACTTTTATAATATTTTGGGACTAACCTATTAACCGGAGGCCCAGCCCAGAATTACTGTTTTTTGCCTATTTCAAAGTTTTACAGAAAAAGAATATCAAACGGAGTCCAAACGGAATGAAACCTTCGGGAACGTGATTTTCGGAACGAACATGATCCAGAGGACTGGGACCCTACGTAAAGAAAGCAATCAGGAGGGCATGAGGTAGGGGGCGCGCCCTCCACCCTCATGGGGCCCACGTTGCTCCACCGACATACTTCTTCCTCCTATATATACCTACGTATCCCCAAACTACCAGACACGGAGCCAAAAACCTAATTCCACCGCCACAACCTTCTGTACTCGTGAGATCCCATCTTGGGGCCTTTTCCGGAGCTCCGCCGGAGGGGGCATTGATCATGGAGGGCTTCTACATCAACACCATAGCCTCTCCGATGATGTGTGAGTAGTTTACCTCAGACCTTCGGGTCCATAGTTATTAGCTAGATGGCTTCTTCTCTCTCTTTGGTTCTCAATACAAAGTTCTCCACGATTCTCGTGGAGATCTATTCGATGTAATCTTCTTTTGCGGTGTGTTTGTTGAGACCGATGAATTGTAGGTTTATGATCAAGTTTATCTATGAACAATATTTGAATCTTCTCTGAATTCTTTTATGTATGATTGGTTATCTTTGCAAGTCTCTTCGAATTATCACTTTGGTTTGGCCCACTAGATTGATCTTTCTTGCAATTGGAGAAGTGCTTAGCTTTGGGTTCAATCTTGCGGTGTCCTTTCCCAGTGACAGAAGGGGCAGCAAGGCAGGTATTGTATTGTTGCCATCGAGGATAACAAGATGGGGTTTATATCATATTGCATGAGTTTATCCCTCTACATCATGTCATCTTACTTAAAGCGTTACTCCGTTCTTTTGAACTTAATACTCTAGATGCATGTTGGATAACGGTCGATGTGTGGAGTAATAGTAGTAGATGCAGGCAGGAGTCGGTCTACTTGTCGCAGACGTGATGCCTATATACATGATTGTAAGTGCATCTAGTGCCCCTTAGTGATTTTGGTGTATTGAAGACTTATAGGTTAAGCATCTGATGTGTTTATGAGTGTACACAGGTCTATAAGTCTATGAGGAATTTGATATTTACAGTAAAAGTCGACCCCTAAAATGAAGTTCTTCGACTGAAGACTTTGATATTCTGAAGACTTTCTGAAGACTTTGAAAGTGAAGAAATTGGTGTGGCCTTGAAGACATGGTATTCGTTCGAGGAACATGAAGCATGAAGACTGTGTTTTCCTAGTTTCATTTTTCTCCTTCTTGAGTCATAGGAAACACCGTACTGTTAAAGGGGGTCGAGGAAATACTAAGGAGAAAATTTCCATGTGATGCTCAACTCAGATCCTACACCTACCAATCCCTTCGAGTGAAGCCATTGGAAATCTCATACAGTTCAGTCAATTTCTTCAGTGACAGAGACGCAGTTCTTCTAGTCACTGAGGACTTTGCTCTGACTGAGGAGTTAGGAATTCGCCAGTGCGAATTGCCTACACAGTGAGGAACATGATAGCCCTGAGGAATTTGTACTCCAAATTTCCGACCGTTGTTGTGCCACGCGCCAGCTGTCCTAAAATATCTTGTCCACCTAACGGTCATATCATTGAAGGGCATTTATGTCTTATCATGTCGGGCTGCTCCCTAGGCTATAAATAGCCGCCCCCTTCAACCACTAGCTGGTTGGCTGCTCCGTGTGAACTTGACACTTGTCATTTGAGAGCAACCCATCCTCCGAGGACTTTGAGCGAAAATCATCAAGTGAGGAAAATCCAAACCCAAACCCAAAACACCTACAAACCCAAAGTGATTGAGCATCACTGAAGAAATTGATCCTGCGTGGATCCGATGCTTGTTACCTTTGAAGACTGTGCTTCTTCCAGACGGTTAGGCGTCAAGGTCTAGAGCATCCAAGAGGAATTCTGGATCGCCGAGTGACCAAGTCTGTGAAGGTTTGGAAGTCACCTGAAGACTTACCACGAGTGATTGGACGAGGACTGTGTGTCCTTAGTTCAAGGAGAATACGGTGAGGACTTGGTGTCCCGAGCTGCGTGCTCAGGACTGGGTGTCCGGGACTATGTGTCCTCGAGTTTAAATACTCAGCCGCTCCAACCAGACGTACAACTGAGACAACAGTTGGAACTGGTCTACCAAATCATTGTCTTCACCAAGCTTACTGGTTCCATTTCCTCAACACCTTCATTTCCTCATTACTGTGTTGTCTGTTTGTTCATATCTGTGTTTGAAGACTTTGACTGAAGACTTTCACAAATTCCTCAGTTCAATTTCTTCAGTCTGTTTGTCTTCATCTAGAGTTATCCTGTGCCTACGCTTTCTGTACTCTGTATTTGTCTTCATTTCATCATGATGACCATGCATGTAATCCGTTATGTTTACTTCTGAGTACGTATTCCGCTGCTAGTATTTCTTCGCTAAGGAATTTCCTCACGAGCAAATTCCTCAGTGAAGAATTTCTTAAAAATCGCCTATTCACCCCCCCTCTAGTCGATATAACGCACTTTCAATTGGTATCAGAGCAAGGTACTCCCTTGTTCTGTGTGATTTTGGTTTAACCGCCTGGAGTTTTAGTTATGTCGACCGTAGGTATGATCAAGGTCTCTGCGGGGTGTCCTACCTTTGATGGGACAGACTACCCCTACTGGAAGAACAAGATGCGCATGCATCTTGAGGCAAATGATAACGATCTCTGGTATGTTGTGGAAAATGGTGTTCCCTCTGTCTCACCCTCACTGAACGCTACCGATGTGAAGAGATTCAAGCAACTCGATTCCCAAGCGAAGAATATCATATGTGGCCATCTGAGCAAAGGACAGTATGGTAGAGTGAGTGCTTTGGAAACTGCTAAGCTTATCTGGGATAGGCAGTCCAAAGTCAATGAAGGAGTTTCAACTCAGCGTGATTCTCGAGTTGATGTTCTTCGCAATCTCTTCAACCGCTTCAAAAGACTCGACAATGAAAATGTTCAGCAAACCTTCGATCGCCTCACTGACATTTCAAATGAGCTTCAAGCACTTGGTGCCACTGACATCACCGACCATGAGGTGGTGAAGAAATTGCTGAGATCGCTTGATTCCTCATTTGACACTCTGGCACTGATGATTCAAGAGCGTGCTGATTACAAGTCACTTGACCTCGCTGACATCCTCGAGAGGCTAAACACTCATGAGTTCCAGCTTGCTGAGAAGAGAGATCTCTATGGTTCGAGCTATGGCAGATCACGTGCACTGAAGGCCAAGGTAGTATCTGAGTCCGAAGATGAAGACTCTGATAGCAGCCTTTGTGATCCTGAAGAACTAAGTCATGATTTGGCCCTGCTTGTGAAGAAATTCCAGAAGTTCTCAAGACGTGGTCGTTTTGGAAAATCCTCAAGGAGCAACGATTCCTCAACCAGTGACTATAAGAAGAGGCTTTGTCACAAGTGCAAGAAACCAGGACATTACATTCAAGATTGTCCTCAGTGGGAAAAGGAATCAAAGAAGAAGAAATACAAGGATTACAGTTCTGATGATGCGAAGAAAAAGAAGAAATCCTCAAAATCTTCATCATCAAAATCCTCGAAGTCTTCGTCTCACAAGAAGAGCAGCTCCAAGAAGGCTCGGGCATTCATTGGCAAGGAAATGGACTCTGAGGCTGAATCTGAAGAAAATGAGGAAGAGGAACAATCTGAAGACTCTGAGTCTGATGTGGCGAGCCTAGCCCTCGCTACTGCATTCGTCAGCAAATCCATCTTCAATGTTGAAGAACATGATCTCACCAACAAGGCTGACGAAGGCAGTGATGACTACGCTCCCACCTATTGCTTTATGGCAAAGGGTGCCAAGGTACTCAAATACGCCTCCTCTGAATCTAGTGATGATGAATCTGATGAAAATCTTAAGCCTAGCTACTCTAAACTTGCTAAGATTGTTGTGCAACAACACAAGGCTTTTGAAAAGGTTCAAAACATGCTAGACAGAAGTGATGATATGTTGGGTGAAGAAATGGATCGCACTAAGGCCTTGACTGAAAATCTTCAGAGACTTCAGACTAAGCTTGACAACCTTCAAAATCATCATAACACTCTCTTATCTGATCATGAGAAGCTTTCTTATGAATATATTCAAAAGGAGCAAGATCTTGAGAAGCTAAGAGTGAGTTATGAAGATCTTCAGAAGGAACGCGATTCATTACTTGCTCAACAAATCAGCGCTGCTCAGGAAGAATTTATTCCTCCATGTTTAAAATGCATTGAACGAGAACCTGCTAATTCTTCACCTGAATGTTCAAATGCTTCAAATGTTACAAATTCTTCACCTGTCTCTGCTATTACTAATTCCTCATCTGAGGACATTGCTAGTATCACTGACGATGCAGGGCTGAAGGAATTGTACATGACAGGCATGTACAAAAGCCTCAAAGGGCATCCGGCTCTTTGTGATGTGCTTAAAAAGCAGATCCTCAACAGGAACCCTAGGAAAGAGGGTATTGCCTTTGAGAGGAAACTCAATGCGGATGGTACTTATTGGAAGCCTCAGCAGTACCCCAAAACCTCATGGGTTGCTGCAAAGGGACCTCCAGTTGATCCATCTGATTTATCTGGCTATACATGTGAATCTTCTCATTCTTCTGATGAGTCATTTGACTCCAACTATAAACTGTTCAAAAATCAGAATGGTGAAGTATTTGCTAGATATGTTGGCACTAACTGCAGGAACGGTTCCCCTATGAAGAAAATCTGGGTTCCCAAGAGCTGCCTTGAAAGTCTTCAGGTGAATGTCCTCATGACACCACCTGTGAAGAAAAGGAACCCCAGATCTAATTCTTCATATGGATCCAAGTCCTCATACAGACCAAATTCCTCAAGAGGATCAAATTCCTCACATGGATCAAAGTCCTCATATGAACATCATCGTTCTAACAACTCTGTTTCGCAGGGAAGAGCCAAGGGCCATGAATATGAGCATTATTCTTCAAATTATTATGTTCATAAGTCCTCGAAGAATTTCTCTGCTTATTCATATGCTTACCCTAACCCCTCTTATGTGAATCGAAATGGTTTGGCTACTTTGCCACCATTCTCATATGGAGCTCGCAGAGTGATGAACTCTTTGCCACCCCTTCAGATGTGGGTGGTGAAGAAAAAGAACTAATGTCTTCTGCAGGGTCAGGTCTCCAGACGTGCTGTAACGTCTGAAGAATTTGCTGGGGACCTGACAGAAATGCCTGAAAGGACGCAGGCTAACCATGATGAAATGAACTTTCATTTCACACGTCCTCTCTCTGTTTTATCGGTTCTACTGCTCTATGAAATTGATCTGATGAATTGTGATGTCATATTCTTCACTACTGAAGTATATGAGGTTCGTAAGTTGCACTAATTCATCTGCAGGATGATCAACCCAAAGCCACTGAATGGGTACTTGATAGTGGATGTACAAATCACATGACCGGTGACAAGACTCTGTTGATGGATGCTCCCTTATCAGCATCACACATGAAGCATATCATCTTCACTGATAAAAGCAAAAGTCAGGTATTGGGTCTAGGTAAGGTTGCTATCACAAAGGATCGACACATGGACAAAGTCATGCTTGTTGAGTCCTTAGGATACAATCTTATGTCTGTCTCAATGCTTTGTGATCTTGATATGGTTGTTGTCTTCGGCAAGTATCATTGTGTTGTGATTATGGAATCTGACAAATCCAAAGTCTTCGAAGGCTTTAGGAGAGGAGACTTGTATATTGTTGATTTCTCTGCAGATTCACAACCTGTCGTGTGCCTACTTTCAAAAACTTCAGAAGGATGGCTATGGCATCGACGACTTGGTCATGCAGGCATGAGGAATCTGCACACGCTTGCGAAGAAGAAGCATGTCATTGGCATTGAGAATGTCAAATTCCTCAAGGACCACTTATGCGGTGCCTGTGAAGCTGGAAAGATGACCAAGGCCAAGCATCCAGCGAAGACTATCATGACCACTACTCGTCCATTTGAATTGCTTCATATGGATCTCTTTGGTCCTAACCATTATTCCTCTGTCTCTAATGAAGCATCTCAATATGGTTTTGTTATTGTTGATGATTACTCTCATTACACATGGGTACACCTTGTCTCTTACAAAACTGAAGTGCAGGAAGTCTTCAAACGATTTTCCTCGAGGGCTTCAACTAACTTTGGTGTGAAGATCAAGCACATCAGAAGTGACAATGGCACTGAGTTCAAGAATTCGGGTCTCAGTGACTATCTTGATGAACTTGGTATTACTCATGAATTATCTGCTCCTTATACTCCTCAACAGAATGGCGTCGTGGAGCGCAAGAACAGGACTCTTGCTGAGATGGCTCGCACTATGCTCGATGAGTACAAAACCCCTCGTCTCTTCTGGGTTGATGCAATTGATACTGAGTGCCATATCATCAACAGAGTATATCTTCACAAATTCTTCAAAAAGACTGCCTATGAACTCCTCACTGACAAGAAACCCAATGTGAGTTATTTCAAAGTCTTCGGTGCTAAATGCTGGATTAGAAATCCTCATCACAACTCTAAATTTGCACCGAAAGCACATGAAGGTTTCATGCTTGGTTACGGAAAGGACTCGCACACCTACAGAGTCTTCAACAATGTTCTTCACAAGATTGTTGAAACTGTAGATGTGCGGTTCGATGAAACTAATGGCTCGCAAAGAGAGCACCTACCTTCTGTGTTAGATGAACCAGCATCTGAGGAATCGATCAAGCACAAGGCTACTGAAGATATCATTCCTACTGAAGAATCTGCTGAAGAATTCGTTCCAGAACGTGAAGAACGTCGAACTGATGCACCTGAAGAAAATGCTGAGGAAATTGATGCTGAAGAAAATGCTGATCAAATTCCTCAACGGCAACCAACTCACCCTCGCGTTGCAAAAGAAGTGCAAGTGGAGAAGATCATCGATGACATTAGAGCACCAGGTCCTCTCACACGTTCAAAAGCTTCACATCTATCTAACTTTTGTGGGCACTTTGCTTTTGTCTCTATCACAGAGCCCACTAAGGTAGATGAAGCATTTCTGGAGCCTGAGTGGATTCAGGCCATGCAAGAAGAATTACATCAGTTCAAGCTCAACAACGTATGGGAACTGGTCAATCGTCCCGATCCTCGCAAGCATAACATCATTGGTACAAAGTGGATCTACCGCAACAAGCAAGATGAAAATGGTGTTGTGGTGAGGAATAAGGCACGGCTAGTAGCTCAAGGCTACACACAGGTTGAAGGAATTGATTTCGATGAAACTTTTGCAGTTGTTGCTAGACTTGAAGCTATTCGCATATTACTTGCTTATGCTAACCATCATGATATCATCTTATACCAAATGGATGTAAAAAGTGCATTCCTCAATGGTAAGATTGAGGAAGAAGTATATGTTGCTCAACCACCAGGTTTTGAAGATCAAAAACATCCTGACAAAGTCTTCAAACTTAACAAGGCCCTCTATGGCCTCAAGCAGGCCCCACGGGCGTGGTATGACACATTGAAGGAATTCTTCATGAAGAAAGGCTTCACACCCGGTTCACTCGATCCCACTCTTTTTACTAAATCATATGATGGTGAACTGTTTGTGTGCCAAATATATGTTGATGATATCATCTTTGGCTGTACTGACCAACGTTATAGTGATGAATTTGCCTATATGATGAGTGAAGAATATCAAATGTCTATGATGGGAGAATTGAAATTCTTCTTAGGTCTACAAATTCGTCAACAGCACAATGGGATATTCATATCTCAGGAGAAATACCTCAAGGATGTCCTGAAGAAATTCGGCATGCAAGATTGCAAAGGTCTCAAAATTCCTATGCCCACAAATGGTCATCTATGCACTGATGAAAATGGTACTGACTTCGATCACAAGGTATACCGCTTCATGATTGGCTCTTTATTGTACTTATGTGCATCTAGGCCAGATATAATGCTTAGTGTTTGCATGTGTGCACGATTTCAAGCTGCACCGAAGGAATCACACCATATGGCTGTGAAGCATATTCTTCGATATCTAGCTCACACACCAACACTAGGATTATGGTACCCCAAGGGCTCAGACTTTGACCTCATTGGATATTCTGATTCTGACTATGCTGGTGATCGTGTGGATCGCAAGTCAACATCTGGTACTTGTCATTTCCTCGGACGATCTTTGGTCTGTTGGTCCTCGAAGAAACAGAACTGCGTATCACTGTCTACTGCTGAAGCTGAGTACATTGCTGCTGGTTCTTGCTGTGCTCAACTACTATGGATGAAGCAAACACTCAAGGACTATGGAGTCAACGTGAAGAATGTGCCTTTTCTCTGTGACAATGAGAGTGCCATCAGATTGCTCACAACCCAGTTCAGCACTCGAAGACAAAGCACATTCAGATTCGTCATCATTTTCTTCGTGATCATGTGTTGAAGGGCGACATTTCTATTGAGCATGTGAAGACTGAAGAACAGCTAGCCAATATCTTCACTAAGCCCTTGGATGAGAAGAGATTTAGCAAGTTGCGGTGTGAGCTAAATATCTTAGAATCTTCGAATGTACTTTGAAAATGCACTCATCCTAACACTAATGCAAAATTGATGACTTAGATGTGCAACACATGAAGAAACGTTTTTCTTCAATCAATGAAGAATAACACTCTAAGTGTGAAGAAATTAATGAAGAACTTGATTCTCAGAACCCTATGACAATTGTACGCGGTGTCTGAAATCATCATTCTTACACTGTGGGTCACGCCACCACAAAAGCTGAAAATCTTCAATTTGAGTTTTTCCTCAACTTTTGAAATTCTTCAGTTTTTCAAATTCTTCAAACTTTACAAAGTCTTCACTTGTGCCGTCGTTTATGTCCTCTACAGCATTCACTTATAGCTATTTCTTCAAGTTGGAATTTTTTTGCTAAGTGAATGTGATCGGAACCTTCCCCTCTATGCTATACTCAATCTAGTCTATTCACAAATTCTTCATGTGCGTTCTATTTGAAACTCGTTCAAATTCTTCACTGTGTCCTGTCAGCTGAAGAAATTGCGAACGGAACGTTAAAACTAATCTTATCCAAACCTTCGGTTTTGCCGCTCAATCCGTTCCACTTCCCACGATGGATTATCTTAATCACCCACGATCTTACACGATCTCCTCTACACAGTACGTGGGTGACACATGTCAAGTGAACGAGAACGACCAGGGGCATGTTAGTCCTAAATCTTTGGACGAGCAGTTTTTACTGCGGCTATAAATACCCCTCCGTTGCCTTCCTCACTTCTTTTACCTCGCTCGAGCTCTCCAAACCCTAGCGCCGTCGCTACTCCATCGTCGTCGGTGAGGAAAGGCTTCACTGCCTCGACCTCATCGCCGACGTACTCGCGCCGAAAGCGGAAATCTTCACCTCCGCCGCCGCCGTAGACGTCTTCCTCCGCCAAGTTAGGGCGTGGAAGATCTGCATTGACGAACTTCTCTGTTCCAACTCACAGTTCGTCGTGTTCTTCATTCAGGGTAATTAAAAGCTATTTTTACTGCCCTCTTTGATTAAGTTTTTCTACAAAATCTTCAAAGGTGTTTTTATTCTTCAAATCCTCACACATAAAACACCTCACTTATTCTCTGTTCTTGATTCATTTCCCTAAGTCTAAATTTCTTTAAGATTCCTCAATTGTGTGGATTCTCAATCTATACAACTCTGGAACCTAAGATATATATGGAGCTTAGTGAAATTCCTCAAGACGAATCTGGTCAAAATCCTCAAAACTTGTTCTTTAAGAAAAACCCTCTGAGAACGCATATGACCTCTTCAAATTCCTCGCAACTATACTCTGTTCACAGGTACACATGTCCGCTGCTGAATCCTTAGGTTCTCATCAACTTAACTCATTTGCAGCGTTCCTCAAAGAAAAGTTGCATACTTCTTCAGAGAATTCCATTGTTCAAATTCCTCATCTGAAGAAAATGGCTGAAGGTAAAAGGCCGCAGAAAGGAGGAAAGAGACCAGAGGTCATGACTGCATTTGAAATCCCTGAGGACATTTATGCTGGGTACTGCACACCTCCTGAAGAAGATAGAAATCAGCGCAAGGTGCGCATACAGAGGATTGAAAGGAGATGGGCAAGAGAATGGAGGGAGTACAGATATGTTACTCCTAAGTACATGAAGAAATTCGCCGTAAACCCTCCATGTCAACGCCCTCCATTGGCACCTGGCCAAGTGGCTGATCCCTCTAGCATCAGAAGAGGTGAGGAATTTCCTCGAGAATGGGCCAAGCGCCAGCGTAAACTGCAAAAGCAGGCAAAAGAAGCAGTGAGGAAATTCAATGAAGAATCTGTTACTGCTGCTGCCACTGAGGCTTCTGCCAAGCCGAGGAAATCAATGATGAAGAAGCCTGCTCGTAAGCCAAGTGCTTCACCTTCAATGCCCTCACGGCCAAGTTCCTCAGCTGCACCCTCACAACCAGAATCTGCAAAATCTTCAAAGCAAATTCCTCATGCTGCTCCTGCTCCCACAAAGTCCTCAGCTCCTGTGCATCTAGCCTCATGCCAAAGGACAACTGGCATCTCTATTGCCTCTGGTGTCTCAGCTAGTTCCTCAGCTGCACCAAAATCCTCAGCTGGACCCTCGTTACTAAAGAAAAAGGCTACTGCTGGACGCGGCACTCGCCCAAGTCCAAAGAAGCAAGTGGTCTTCACTATGCCCTCTGATGATGATGAAGCTGATGAAGAAGAACTCGCTGAAATCATCAGAGACCGCCAAGAAAGGGCTGCTAAAGCCAAAGGCACACCTGTGCCCATGCTTTTGGATCCAAGGGCGATTCTAGACTATATTGATCTCTGGCACAAGGATCCCAACACTCCTATGCCTGATTTCAAGCTAACACCTGGCCAAAGTCACATGCTGACTCACTTCATCCAAGAGGAGACGTGGAAATATGATAGGGCCAGAGAGATCAAGAAATCCCAGTACCGCAAAGAGAAGCTGCTGAAGAAAAATGTTCTCAAAATGAAGCCTGAGGAACTTGTCAAGATGCAGGCTGAGATCAAAGCCCTCAACGACAACTTTGACTCGTACTATGCTGATTGGCAAGGAGCCAAGGTCAGATTTGTGAGGCTGACTGATACCTTCACCAAGGGTACTGCCTCAAAACAACAAATTCCTCAAGCTGAAGCATCTGTTCAGCAAACTGAAGAACATGCCAGCACCGCTGATGAAGCTCAGGCTGCTGAAGAAAATGCTAGTTCCAAGGCTGATGACTCTGCTCCAGCCGTTCATGAAATTGCCAGGGCATCCACTAGTGGTGCGCCTGAAGAAAATGAAGAGACCAGGGCAACTGCATCAGTTGTGCCTGAAGAAAATGAACCAGATTCCTCAGCTCCACCTGCACCAACTCCAACTCCAATTCTTCCCTCTGCTTTAGATGTGAAGAAAACCAAGGCTGCAGAGCGAGCTGTAGTGAAGAAAAGGAAAGCATCAAGTGCTTCAGAATCTTCAGTCCCAAAGAAGATGAAGCCCATGACCAGCTCATTTGCCAATCCAATTGATGCTATCCCTATCTCCTCCATGCCATCAAAGTACCTTGTTCCTTTTGGTGAAGATTATGAGATCCCAAGTGGATTAGATGAAGAAACTCAGTCTGCTGCTTCCTTAGAGCAGATTGATGAAGAAATTGAAGTGGATACAATCCCTTCAACCCCAATAGTTTCATCACCAATGCCTCAGTTTGATGCTGAAGAGGCTGGTGTTGAAGAAATTGATGATGAAGATGTGGATATTGGAAGCACAACTCCAGTAATGAATGACGACTTTTGGGAAAGTCAGCATCCCAATTCTCCACTCTTCACTCCCCTACAGCAAATTCCTCACTCTTCTTCACCAACCATAAAATTGGGCTCTGATGCAACTCATCCCACTGCTTCTGTGAATGAAGAAATTCTAGCCACTAGTGCTGAAGAAACTGCTGCTGAAACAGACAAGGTGACTGCACCTGAGGAAAATCTTGAAATTCCTCAGCCTGAAGAACTTGAGCTTGTGATTCCTGAGGTCGTGATGCAACTCACTGACACTCCTCTGCCAAGGCCAAAGGATCCATTCTCACGCAAACAGAAATTCAAGGCTGAAGACTTCTATGGCGAGCACGTATTCTTCACTGAATACAATCCTTATGACTCTGCTCGCATAAGGAAGAGGCGCTTCTGGACTGCCAGCCAAGCAAACTTCTATTCCTCAGTGCTTTACAACAAAGACAAAGTCTTCGACCATGCACATATTCCTCACGTGGATATGGAATCAATGCCGTGCTTTACGCCAGTCCTCAGTGTTCTTCACGACGCTGGGCTACTCAACTTCTGCACAGATATATGCGATTGGAATGAAGAACTTATTCTTCAGTTCTATGCTACACTGCACATCACTGGCAACTCTGAAGATGTCAATTCATGGGTTCTGGACTGGATGACTGAAAATACACATTACAAGGCCCCAGCAACTGAATTGCTTCGCTGCCTTTCTCTTAGTCCACCCACTGAAGATGCGCGTTGCGTGTATGATGAACCTGAACTGTCAAACCACTATATGCAAGTGCTCATGAAGCCTCTGAAGCCAGGGCAATCACCTCGTACCAAATTCCTCGTCAAGGAATTGTTGTATGTGCCTAGGACTGTCTATCGCATTCTGACGAAGACAATATGTCCCATCAAAGGACACGATTCTTCTGATGAAGAAATTGTTGGCATCATGAAGAATATGCTTTTCAATATCATACATGGCGTTCCCATAAACTTCCATGATTTCTTCATGAGGACTCTAGCCAACATTGCTATGTCACCATTTGAGCTGAAGCCTTATGCACCTTGGATTATGAGATTCATCAGGACAAGGTCTTCACTCAACTACAAGGCTGAAACTCTCAACCACTGCAGCTACTTGCCTCCTATTGAAGTCCTCAAAAGGACATTTTCCTCAACTGATGAAAAGGGCAAGGCCACTGCTGTGATAGATGAAGGCATTCGTCCATTGGATGGTCAATTTCGCAAGGTTGCTTCTTATTCCACCAATGATGACTCTGCCACACATGACTCTGCTGCTAATACTGCCAAGACAAATCCTCAAGCCACAGCACCCAGGGTGATGACTGATCGTGAGTTACTCCTCAGTCTTCATCAAAAGGTTGATCGCAATCACAAATGGGTCAAGCGTCAGTTTGGTTCAATTCTTCACAACATGACTGCCACATATAATGCAGTGAAGAAAAACCATTACTACCTTCATGAAACCTTCAACCGCACCTGGGCTGTTCTGTCTCAAGTATACAGTGCTGAAGATTTGGAGAACATGGGCCTCAAAGAAGAATTTGCCTGGTCGGCACCTCCGCCGAAGAAATTCAAGAAGGTCAAGGTTCCTTCTCTGGTGGCCAGTTCATATTCTTCATCGCGCGACATTGATGAAAATGAAGACTTGGACGACACTGCAGCAGGCCCTACTTCAACAACCGACCCCAACAACACTGGCGCTCCTCCATTAACTTGAATTTCATCAGGGGCGTTAGTCCTCAGTTTCGATCCTTTTGGTCATTTGATGACAAAGGGGGAGAAATCTGAGTTAGTCTTCAAGCGGGTCTATAATAAGGGCATATTTATTTTTAAGTTACAACTCTCGTTCTTTTGAAACTTTTATTGGATCGAGTTGTAATCTTAAACCCTATGGTGCTTGGTGCTCTGATACTTTTGTCCCTCTATGCTCTGATACTTTGATACATGCTTGAGCTCTGATACTTTTGATGCGCTATTCTGCATGCTTATTCCTCGTTAATGTTATCGCACGCATGTTGAATTGCATCAGGCACCATATTTCATCATGCATTTCAGATTCTTCAAATCTTATATCAAATGCATGTATGAATTACAAGATATAGGGGGAGATCTCCATGATTTAACTCTTCAAGTGTGCATTGCCTCAAAAGCAAATTCCTCACTGTGCACAACTTCAGGGGGAGTTCTTCTATATCTTGCAATCAAATTCCTCAATATCAGTTTCTACACTTCATATATTTATCCCCGTTGAAAACTTAACCTATGTTGTCATCAATCACCAAAAAGGGGGAGATTGTAAGTGCATCTAGTGCCCCTTAGTGATTTTGGTGTATTGAAGACTTATAGGTTAAGCATCTGATGTGTTTATGAGTGTACACAGGTCTATAAGTCTATGAGGAATTTGATATTTACAGTAAAAGCCGACCCCTAAAATGAAGTTCTTCGACTGAAGACTTTGATATTCTGAAGACTTTCTGAAGACTTTGAAAGTGAAGAAATTGGTGTGACCTTGAAGACATGGTATTCGTTCGAGGAACATGAAGCATGAAGACTGTGTTTTCGTAGTTTCATTTTTCTCCTTCTTGAGTCATAGGAAACACCGTACTGTTAAAGGGGGTCGAGGAAATACTAAGGAGAAAATTTCCATGTGATGCTCAACTCAGATCCTACACCTACCAATCCCTTCGAGTGAAGCCATTGGAAATCTCATACAGTTCAGTCAATTTCTTCAGTGACAGAGACGCAGTTCTTCTGGTCACTGAGGACTTTGCTCTGACTGAGGAGTTAGGAATTCGCCAGTGCGAATTGCCTACACAGTGAGGAACATGATAGCCCTGAGGAATTTGTACTCCAAATTTCTGACCGTTGCTGTGCCATGCGCCAGCTGTCCTAAAATATCTTGTCCACCTAACGGTCATATCATTGAAGGGCATTTATGTCTTATCATGTCGGGCTGCTCCCTAGGCTATAAATAGCCGCCCCCTTCAACCACTAGTTGGTTGGCTGCTCCGTGTGAACTTGACACTTGTCATTTGAGAGCAATCCATCCTCCGAGGACTTTGAGCGAATATCATCAAGTGAGGAAAATCCAAACCCAAACCCAAAACACCTACAAACCCAAAGTGATTGAGCATCACTGAAGAAACTGATCCTGCGTGGATCCGACGCTTGTTACCTTTGAAGACTGTGCTTCTTCCAGACGGTTAGGCGTCAAGGTCTAGAGCATCCAAGAGGAATTGTGGATCGCCGAGTGACCAAGTCTGTGAAGGTTTGAAAGTCACCTGAAGACTTACCACGAGTGATTGGACGAGGACTGTGTGTCCTTAGTTCAAGGAGAATACGGTGAGGACTTGGTGTCTCGAGCTGCGTGCTCAGGACTGGGTGTCCGGGACTGTGTGTCCTCGAGTTTAAATACTCAGCCGCTCCAACCAGACATACAACTGAGACAGCAGTTGGAACTGGTCTACCAAATCATTGTCTTCACCAAGCTTACTGGTTCCATTTCCTCAACACCTTCATTTCCTAATTACTGTGTTGTCTGTTTGTTCATATCTGTGTTTGAAGACTTTGACTGAAGACTTTCACAAATTCCTCAGTTCAATTTCTTCAGTCTGTTTGTCTTCATCTAGAGTTATCATGTGCCTACGCTTTCTGTACTCTGTATTTGTCTTCATTTCATCATGATGACCATGCATGTAATCCGTTATGTTTACTTCTGAGTACGTGTTCCGCTGCTAGTATTTCTTCGCTAAGGAATTTCCTCAAGAGCAAATTCCTCAGTGAAGAATTTCTTAAAAATCACCTATTCACCCCCCCCCCCTCTAGTCGATATAACGCACTTTCAATGATCATACCTAGATATTGTCATAACTATGCTCAATTATGTCTATTTCTCAACAGTAATTTGTTCACCCACTGTAATACTTATGCTCTCGAGAGAAGCCACTAGTGAAACCTATGGCCCCCGGGTCTATTTTCCATCATATTAATCTTCCAACACTTAGCTATTTTTATTGTCTTTTATTTTACTTTGCATCTTTATCATAAAAATACCAAAAATATTATCTTATCATATCTATCAGATCTCACTTTCATAAGTGACCGTGAAGGGATTGACAACCCCTTTATTGCGTTGGTTGCGAGGATCTTATTTGTTTGTGTAGGTGCGAGGGATTCGTGCGTGGCCTCCTACTGGATTGATACCTTGGTTCTAAAAAACTGAGGGAAATACTTACGCTGCTTTACTGCATCACCCTTTCCTCTTCAAGGGAAAACCAACGCAGTGCTCAAGGTAGAACACGCGGACAGGCGGGATGCGCGCGCTTGTCCTCCCCTGGCCCGCCTGTTGGTGGCACAAAGCAAACGCCCCCTACGCCCCATTTGGCGCAATTTCCCCCAAACCCTCCCATGTCCCTCCCGCCGCCCCCTCCCTCCCCCGTCCATGGCCGACGCCCAGCCGAATTCCGACGGCCTGGCCGTCGACCCGCCCGGAAAGGTGAAGAAGAAGGCGAACAAGGTGCCAAGGAAGCCACGGTCGGAGTGCATGCCGGAGGAGATCGCCAAGTTGGACGCGGAATCGGTGAAGAGGAGGAACCTGAGGGCGGTCTTCAAGGGCAATGCCGCCGCAGCCAAGTTCACCGCCGAGCGCGATGCGATGGAGGCCGCGCGGCGCAAGGCCGAGGTCGACGAGAAGGAGGAAATCGTCAACAAAGCGCACACCCTCCTCATGCTTGGCATTTGTCGTCCGGCCGGTTTCCCTGGAGCGGCCGTCGGCCCGGCGAGCACAGGCTCGTCGGTCGCCCGGCCTCCGCACTACCAGTCGCGGACCACGCCTATGTCGCCCAACTTTCCCCCGCCAAGGCACGACGGCCAGACCCGTTTCTCGGGGTCGCCGGACGTTGGCGTGATCGTGCCGTCCACCCCGCGCCCCTCGGCCGTCATCGACCTCAACGTCATGCCTGGGTCTAGAAGCGGCGGTCGGCCATTCGTCGAGATGCAAAGAAAGCAAGCACGGCCACCGTTTACGGGCACCATGCCGTCCACCGGTGTCTTGTTCGACGGAATGCCAACACCAACGCCGCCGGTCGACGACCCCTTCTACAACAAGTTCATGGAGGACGTGATCTATGAGGGTGGGCAGGGCCGTGCCTACGACCCTGATGAGACCCAAATTCAGGACGGCCGCGCCCAGTATGTTGTCGATGAAGAGGCCGACGACCGTGCTGACTACGACCATGGTGACTCGTGGCATGAAGACGATGACATCTATTGCGAAGGTGATGGTGATGAAGAAGAAGGCAATGACATTGATATTGGTGGCGAGCCATTGTTCATCGCCGAGCTCACCCAAAGAGCGGAAGCACAAAATAGGAGGAATAGCATTCGCACGGGTTCATATACACAAGAGGAGGACAAGTTGATTTTCCAATGTTGGATGGAGATTAGCCAAGATCCAAGGACCGGCGTGCAACAAAAGGGCCTTGTTTTTTGGACGAGAGTCCACAAAAAATTCCATGAAAGGAAGATGTTTGAGCCCTATCAAATTACAAGCAACCGTGGCATCACCTCGATTCAAAAGAGGTGGTTGTTCATCCAACAAGAGTGCAACAAGTATTGTGCCGCATTTGAGAGCGTTGAAGCACGGCCCGTGAGTGGTCTCAGCGTTGGGGACGTGGTATGCTCTCCTCATCCTAGTCCTTTCCTTACTACGGCCATGAGACTTCGGCCTTGTATGTTCAATTGTTGTTGATCATGTGGTGTAGGCATTTCAATCTTTGGGGGCATTCAAGGCCCGGCACAATGACAAGTCATTCACTCTCACGCGTTGTCGGACGATCATCAACAATTGCCCTAAGTTCAAGGATCAATACCGTGAACTTTAAAGGAAGAGAGGCCAGAAGACGGCCAAGTTCGCCGGAGGTGGAGATGGCGAGGCGTTGAAGAGGCCGAGGGGCAAGACCAACTCCAAAAGTGAACGACATACGTGATGCCTCATCCATGGCCTTGCATGAGACTTTGCATGGCATGATGTCTCAAAAAATGTGAGGGGCGAGAAGAAGCGGCAAAGCAAGGACGAGCAAATGAAGCAATACCTAGAGCTTCAAAAGAAGAAGCTTGAGATGGAGGAGGCGGCCAAGAGGAGGAAGATCGACATGGAGGAGGCGTCCCAGCAAAGGCAGCTCGACATCGAGGCCGCCAATGTCTCGGCCAGGCAGAGGCAGCTCGACATCGAGGCCACCAATGCCACAACCAAAGCAAAGGAGGTGGCCCTTGCGATAATGAGCATGAACTTGTCTAAGATGAGCGAGAAGGCGAGGAGCTGGTTCGAGGCCAGGCAGAAGGAGATGTTCGATACCGACGGCCTGAACTAGGTCGTCCAATCGGCCGTGGCCGTTCTTTTTGGAGGCTGCCATGGGTGCCTCCCGCCTGCTGAGCTGCTGGATGTGTGCCGGTGAGAAAAACATTCATTTTGGAGGCTAGCTGTGTTGCCGGCGAACAAAACTATTCATTTTGAAGGCTGGCTGTGTTGCCGGCGATGGACATGTAGGCCGTTGGCTCTGTTGCCGGTGTGAACTAGGGCTTGGCATTTGAAACGTTGTTCTCTTTTTAAAATGGAGGCGGACAAGATAGGGTAAACGGATGCGGCCGTGCGCTGGACGCACGGCCACCGCATCCCATGACACGCCCGAACACGACCCCATTGCCCTACCCAAACGGACAGAATCCGAACAAAACAAAAGTCCGTTTGGGGTCACGCTGTGGAGTTGGCCTTAGCTCCAAGAGGACGCACGTTCGTTAACATTGAAGCTGCTCTTTAGGTGCCCGATGTTTGGCGTGTCAGCGACTTGCTCTGTTTTGACACAGAGGAGATCGCTGCTCCTTCCCCGTTTACGTAGCTACCTCCTATGTACCCCTTTGCAACGGGACAGAAAAAACACACGCTCTTAACCCAATAACCACGACTCGAGACCCTGATAGGTAGACGTTCTTTATTTAAAATGGCATCACATTTGTGTTCCCGACGGTGATCTCACTGCTCACACAACGAAAACGCATTTGAATGTGGTTAGTCCTAAGGCGTCTCTCTCTCACACACGCGCGCGCGCGCGTGCTCGCACGCACATAATCGCTCAGAATAAGATGAGAAAAGTGTTGTTTTTTCCCGCGAGGTTTTTCAGAGTTGTGCATGCGTGGTTATCAATGTTTTTTCCCCACTCAATCTGGTTTTAATGTGTGTTTATTTGCAATTTGGATCGCCGCCGATGCGAAAGAAAAACAGATCGTGCACTATAGATTAAGTTTGCACCCAAATTAATAGTTTAGAAATATTTAACAGCTAAAAGTAACAGCATATTTAGATTCTACACATTTTTCTAATCAAATTGCATATGTTGTATGTTAAATTCGGAGTTACGGTTTAGAAGATATGGATAATTTTGTTTTAAATAAACTACGGATTGATTAACCGAAAGTTTAGGGGGTTTTCTGTTAAAACACAAAAAAAACGATTGGTACGACTTAAATATGGACGGCGGGTTGATTACCTGAAACTTCAGGGGGTTTTCTGAGAAAGTTATAACTTATAAATGGATTGCGGGTTGATTTCAACAAACGGCAGGGACTTTTTTACAAATAGGGATGACGGACGGCTGAAACCCACCGTGTTTTATTATTAAGTAGAGATTGTACTAGTATATAACAGCTTGCGTGCTTGGGGTGGTCGTATGTGTATAGCTCTAGCTGTGCGTGCGTCTGCGTACGTGGCGGCATGTAGTCTGCCACGAGTATGCCTTGTAAAAAGTTGCACTTGTCAACCCTGTCTACTTGAATATAATCTTATTTTACCCGGAAAAAAAAACACCACGCTCCACTCTCTCCTCCTGCGGAATACGTACATCGGACCACGGTCGAAGCCTCTTCGCGCGTGCTGTATTCCCACATTTTCCGATTTGAAAAATATTTGGCCTATTCTCCAGAGTACCGGGCCATGATTGAAGATGTTTAGACCAGGTCTTTGAACCAAGTTCGTGGAGCCTCTCTCGCAAGCTTTTTAGAGTAAGTATAATAAGTTTATATAAGCAGGCTGTAAGGATTAAAATATAATTTTTCTGCTGACATGGAGAGAAGAGAAGAGAAGAGAGAAGAGGAGCCGGCTACAAAATAAGAGCCAGCTGGAGCACGTGTTCCCAGTGGCGGAGCGCTCCGGTGGGCAAGGTATGGCACCTGCCATACCTTGATTATTGGCAAAAAAAATTATACATATGTATCTTTCACTTGGCCCAAAACCGACCACAGCCAGGCCCAGTCAGAGCCAGCGGTGGCCTCGAGCGGTGGCCTCGAGCGCCCTCCACGACCCCACATCCCACCCACCTAAAAAAACCAACGACCAGGGCACGCTCCTTCCCTGCCCGAGACGAGACCCAAACCTAGCTAGCGCCTAGCGCGGCGGCGGCGGTGGCGGCTTACGTGGCGGGCGCGAGGTCGTGAGGACCAGGGCACCAGGCGGGCGCGGGCGGCGGAAGGCTGGGGGCTTGGAGCCTTGGAGGGCGGCGGCTCCAGCGGCGCAGCAAGCGACGGCAGCAGCAAGCGGCGGCTTCACCAGCAGCTCCGGCGGCCACTCCAGTGGCGCGGCGGCTTCAACGGCGGCTCTAGCAGGCGACGGCCACAGTCGGGGTTTGGGATTCAGGTGAGACCAACTGACCAAACTCTGAACTTTGATGGGCAAGTAGCGTTTTTTCTTCTGTCAAAGTGTCAATTCTTCATGGACAGAAAGGCACTGACTAATAAGATGCCCAACCAGCTCAGTTTTGTCTAGATTGCTAGAAGATGGAAGGAAAGGGAAAGGGACTAGTAAATCCAAAGAAAAGAGGAAGAGGTAATTTCTTATTTTTCTGAAAATTTTGTAGCAATTTTGAACAACCTTAAATTCAACCGTATTTTAGTGATATATTAATCTTCTCATTGCAGATTTGAAAAAATATTTTGAAGTGCTTGGTAGTGGCAGCAACTCACAAACAAATCCAAGCACCCACGAAAGTGTCAATATTTCAGCAAATGTCAATCATCAAGATCAAGTGACTTCCATGGAAGAAGAGCATGAAAATTTGATGCCAACCGAACAAGTGGAAGAACAAACTGCAGATTCGGTCGAAGCTATAGTAGAAGAGAATGTTGAAGTTCACGGGGTTGAAGGTATAACTATTTTTAGTGAAGATTACATAAATGGTGATCCAGGCCTTCGCATTCCACTTGATAGTTTTGCCCCCAACATTAGAGATGATGTTAGATTTGCTTATATCCGAATGGGTGAAACTCAACCAACTAGTTGCACTTTCCCCCCAAATAGAGATGGAAGATGCTTCCGGCCACAATGGTATAAGGATTTTGAGTGGTTGGAATATAGTGTGGATAAGCGTAAGGCATATTGCTTCTATTGTTATCTTTTTAAGCATGACCGAATGGATGATAAATTTGGGCATGATGTTTTCTCCAAATTGGGTTTTGACTGTTGGAAAAATGCGGTTGCAGCATTCCGTAAACATGTTGGTGGGCCATGTAGCATCCACAATATTTCAAAAACAGCATGTGATGATTTTAAAAATCAAAGGGCAAGTGTGAAAAGTAAAGTTACAACTTACAGCAAAGGTTCACTAGTCAAGTATGAAACTCATGTGGATACATCTTTGGCCATTGTAAGTTATCTAGCATTGCAAGGTGAACCATTTCATGGACACGATGAATCCAGTTCTTCTTTGAACAAGGGGAATTTTTTGGAGCTACTTGATTGGGTGAAAGAAAGAATTCCAGAAGTGAAGGTTGCATTTGATGAGCTATGCCCCTAAGAATGCCCAAATGACTTCCGAAAAAATTCAAAAAATCCTTATTTCCCATTGTGCAAATGCGGTCACCAAAGCAACCAAAGAAGAGATGGGTGATTGTCTTTTCTCCGTCCTTATTGATGAGTGTCGTGATATATCGGTGAAAGAACAAATGGTCGTGGTTATTAGGTACGTGTTTAAGCTTTTGAAGTGTCTATGTGCTTTTTGATCATTTTGTTCTATGTGGAGTGGTCAACTAATTATATGACATTTTGTAGGTACTTGAGCAAACAAGGAGAGACTATTGAACGATTTTTAGGTATTAAGCATGTCCCGGACACAACATCTGCTTCTTTAAAGAAGGCATTGTTGGAGGTTTTTGCTAAACACGGTCTGGTTGTTGCGCGACTACGAGGGCAAGGGTATGATGGGGCATCTAATATGAGAGGAGAATTCAATGGCCTTCAGAAGTTAATTCGAGATGAGAACCCATATGCTTTCTATATCCATTGCTTTGCCCACCAACTGCAGTTGGTAGTTGTTGCTGTTTCGAGATGCTGCAAGGGAGTTGAGGATTTTTTTGAATATGTGACCATGATATCTAATCTCAGTACGTCATCTTGCAAGAGGAAGGATAAATTGCTTGACAAGCAAAAACAAGTTCTTTTGGATAAGATTAGGGGAGGTGAGATGCCCACAGGAAAAGGGAAAAATCAAGAAACATCCTTGGTCAGACCTGGAGATACAAGATGGGGCTCTCATTACACAACCTTATCTCGCATTGAATCAATGTGGGATGCAGTCATAGAAGTTTTGAGCATTGTTGAGGATGATGTGCGTGTTCCATGTAGAGCAGGAGGTTTGGTTCATCAAATGGAGACTTTTAGCTTTGTGTTCATCCTGAAGATGATGCTAAAGATCCTTCGTATGACAAATGATTTGTCTCTTCTATTGCAAAAGAAGGATCAAAATGTTGTTCACGTATGTGATCGATCATGTTATATGTATCTACTCTGCTTGATATATTTTGTTCATGTAAACATACATGCATCTAAAGTTGTATTTGTCTCATTTCAGGCAATGTCATTGGTTACGGATGTGAGAACACGTTTGATCAACTGGAGAAATGATGGTTGGGAGCCACTCTTGGAAGATGTCAAAGCCTTTTGCACCAAAAACGACATTCCAATACCAAATATGGATGACATGTTTACAAAGTGGGGAAAATCAAGAAAAGGTGGACGAAACAATATCACAGCTGATCATTTTTTTCGTGTGGACACATTCTATGCTGCCATAGACTCCATCACCACAGAGTTTGATCATCGTTTTAATGAGGTATCTTCAGAGCTGCTCCAGAACTTCTCTTGTCTTGACCCAAGAAACTCCTTTTCTAGGTTCAATGTGAATAAGCTTTCTAGACTCACAGAGATTTATTATGAGGATTTCTCATATTATGAACGTGAACATATAGTTGATAACCTCGAGCTATTCATTATCCATATGAGAAGAATTGAAGAATTTAGAGCTTGTCATGATATTGCAAGCCTAGCTAAAAAGATGGTTGAACTTGAAAGGCATGTCATGTTTCCTGCTGTTTATCGCCTCATTGAGTTGGCATTGCTACTACTGGTAGCGACGGCAACAGTTGAAAGAGCCTTCTCATCATTGAAAATCATCAAGACTGAGTTGCGCAGCAAGATGTCTGATGGATGGCTTAATGACTTGATGGTGTGTTACATTGAGCGAGCGATCTTCAAAAGTACTGATCTTGATAAAATTAAGGAAGATTTTCAGAAGGAAGGTAGGGCACTGCCATTGCCTGGGTCTTCTACACGTCATTAAAAGCTTCATTACCGGTATGTTTTAGGTTGTTTTCCTATTGAGACATGTCTACATTTTCATTGTATTTGGTTATTCGTTCGTAGTGTGTAACTGTGTATTGTTAGTGTATTGACTCTTTGATTCGCATCAAAAAAATCTTAGTGAGACTTCGCCACACCTTAATTTTTTTCCGTGGTCCGCCTCTACGTGCTCCTAGACACTATGCGAGAGTGGGAGGTGGACCATGTATTGATGAAGTAACATATCTTTGTATCTTACTCCCTCCGTCCGGGTTTATTGAGCCCAAGAGCCAGAGCGCAAAGACCAAGAAAGAGCAATAAATCTTCTAAATTGCCTCTGTAATCGCTCTATTAATTGTCCCTATTAACTAATCCAGCGCATGCAGTGGCTACCGCATGGATGCAGCGTGCATGCATGTCCAATCAATGAGGACCATGCGCTGCCTTCCATCAGGTGATGCGTAATCAAGGGAATAAATGACACATAATTAATGAAGGGACCTAAAAATTTGGTACAACCTTTGGTGGCTCAAGGGCCCAATAAACCCGGACGGAGGGAGTACTATTATACTTGAAGGCTACATGGTTGGCTATAGATAACATGGCAATGTCATATAGCCATCGGCTGGCTGTACTATTAACCATGCTCTTAAGTGGACGTGCGCATGCTTCAAAAAATGGGTCCGTGGTAGGAAACGGTCCAGCACCATGGTTTCAAATTGTCGGGTCCTGATCTCCCTCCTCGACTTGGTTGAAGAATTTTGCGCTCTCGGCCTCTCGCTGGGTAATCACTAGGAAAAGGGCTCCCTTTGCAAAGGGAAACTCAAACTCACTCTCGTCGCCACCAGTGTTGGCTTCTCCTTGATCGGTCCCCTATGGTTACTTGCATGTTGGCCAAGTGTATTGAACGTAGAGAGGATGAGAGAATGGGATACGGGAGGTGGGATACTAGTTTTTCCTTTTATTTTTCAAAATCGAAATTTTAAAACGAAATATCTTGAGAACCGCTAATCCAAATTACAAACTGTTTTCACTTTTGAACTCCTCGCGTCGAGATCTTCAAAACTAGATTTCATGTTGATAGATTTCAACAAAAAAAATTTACATCCGGTTCTGCATATTTTATACAACGAGTAACAGTGTAGGTGTACATCCGGTAGCAGCGCGTGGGTGTACATCTAGTAGCAGTGTGGGTGCACATCCAGTAGCAGCGTGTGTGTATTCAGTAGCAACATGGTTTTTTTTTAAAACGGAGGCATAAGCTTTGCCTCATCTATTAATTAAGGAGAATAGAGTTTGTTACACACCACCCCAAATACAAAAAAAGGTCATTACTCTTCCGGTATTATGTTTCCCAATTTTTTCGCACCCGCGATAACCCAAAGTCTAGCCTCCCTTTTGATGATACTCAAGATGACCGGTGCCGGAGTTGATTTGTGTTGGAATACATGAGCATTTCTCTCTTTCCAGATGGTCCAGCCGACTAGCATGGTGAGGGATGCCATGGCCTTTCTATTGGGGATGTTGCTTCCGGACATGTTTCTCCACCAATGTGATAGTGAGTGCAAGGTTCCCCAAGTTGCCGTGTCAATCACATGAAGACCGAGCAAATTTTTGATAAGGTTCCAAATCCTGACGGTGAACCGACACTTGAAAAGAAGATGTGCTCCACTTTCTTGCACACATTGGCAAAGTGGACAGAGTCCACAATTTTGCCAACCCCTCCTGGCGAGCCCGTCGGACGTCCAAATCCTAGGGTTGCAAGCCACGCAAAGAATTTCACCTTTGACGGAGCCCAAACGCCCCAAATGTAGTAGTGGAAGGTGGTGACCGTAGATCCAATGAATTGTGCGCGGTAAGCAGATGCCGGATAATAATGCCCATTCGTCGAGTGCTTCCAAATCATCTCGTCAATTACATCTTCGCGGAGGTGGGTGTGGCGAATTTGCTCCCAAAGCTCAATAAATTGCCTAAGGTGCTCCATGGTGAGAATCATATTGAGTCTTAACTTGCCTCCTTGACTTTCCAATTTTTTCGCGATGAGGCCAGGTAAATGAGGGGAGCAATGTCCTTCGGTTTCTTCCCATTGAGCCAAGGGGAATCCCAAAAAGGGGCAATGGCACCATTGCCAATTGATATGATGGTAGAGGCATAGAAGAGGTTGATGTCCACTTTGTCGCATGGGTTCCCCATACCCACCCAAAGTTTGTCCGTTTCTTTCCACTCGTACCAAAGCCAACGTAAGCGCAATGCCCGAGCGAACTTGTCGAGGTCAAGCACACCGAATCCCCCAAGGTGTTTTGGACGACACAAGGTAGCCCAATTAACCTTGCACTTGGCACCCGTGATTTTTTCAATTCCCACCCAAAGGAAGGCCCTCTGGATTTTGTTGATGCTCTTTATGACCGGTGGCGGGATGATAAGCAGAGTGACATGGTAGATGACTTGCGAGGTGAGAACAGATTTAACAAGGGTACCACGACCCGTAGTGGTGATGTTTTGCCCATCCCAAGGGACAAGCCTTGTGGCAACCTTGAATTCAAGGAATTGGAAATCTGCTCTCTTGAGTTGCCATATGGCACTACTAGAAAAACCGCTACTAATGGCGCACCTAATTTGGCCATTAATGGCGCATCACTGGTGCGCCATTACTAGCACGCCATTAGTAATTTTTACTAATGGCGCACCACTGGTGCGCCATTAGTATCTGGTATACTAATGGCGCACCACTGGTGCGCCATTAGTATAGGCCACGGTGCGCCATTAGTATGCCTCCCAGGGGCCATGTATACCCAGGTGCTTTGGCATACTAATGGCGCACGACAACGGGATGCGCCATTAGTAACTTCGGCATACTAATGACGCACTGTTTAGTGATGCGCCATTAGTGATGCGCCATTTTGAATCTAGATCTGGATCGTGATTTTTTGCCCATTTTTTGCTCGTAATTTTTTTTGCTCGTTTTTTGGCACGACATTATTTCAAATTTTGTTCCTGTTTTTGGATCTTGTACGTTCTTTTGTCGTGTTCTTTTGCCGGAGAGGAGTTCGCCGGAGAGGAGGAGGAGGAGGTCACCGGAGAGGCGCTCGCCTACATCGCCGGAGAGGAGGAGGAGGAGGTCGCTGGAGAGGGGTTCACCGGAGCATCGGAGAGGAGGAAGGAGAAACCATGAGAGGATGGGAGGAGAGGAGGGAGGAGGAGCTCACCGGAGAGGAGGGAGGAGGAGCTCACCGAAGAGAAGGGAGGAGGAGCTCACCGGAGAGGAGGGAGGAGGAGCTCACCGAAGAGAAGGGAGGAGGAGCTCACCGGAGAGGAGGGAGGAGGAGCTCACCGGAGAGGAGGGAGAAGAAACCGTGAGGGGAGGGGAGGGGAGGGGAGGGGAGGGGAGGGGAGGGGAGGAGAGGAGGGAGGAGGAGGTCGCCGGAGAGGAGGAGAAGGTCGCCGGAGAGGAGGAGGATAGTATATGGTGGAGGAGAGAAGGGAAGATGGAGTGGAGGAGAGGAGGAGATGGAGTGTAGGCGAGGTGAAATGAAGAGATAAGGAGGAGAGGACCACAGCGAGCCATATATACGGCATACTAATGGCGCACCGCGGGCAGGTGCGCCATTAGTAACTTTTTTTTATTTTTTGATTTATTTTGAATTTTGAAGGCGGGAAGATACTAATGGCGCACCATGGGCAGGTGCGCCATTAGTAACTTTTTTTATTTATTTATTTTGAATTTTGAAGGCGGGAAGATACTAATGGCGCACCATGGGCAGGTGCGCCATTAGTAACCTTTTTTTTTTTTTTTTGACTTATTTTGAATTTTGAAGGCGGGAAGATAGTAATGGCGCACCATGGGTAGGTACGCCATTAGTAAGTTTGAATTTTTTTTTATTTTTTTTGCCTCTCCAGGTCTTAAAAGCCCCGTATCTTTTTTTCTGTTAGGTTTTTGAGTAGATGATTTTTCATATAAAAAACTTTTTCATCCGAGTTAGTATGCAAAAGTTATACCCATTTTTACAAATTCTCGCGAGATTTTGCAAATGAAGTCGAAATTCATATTTGCAAATTTTCCCAACAACTAGACCACATATCACATGGAAAACTTATTTTCTTTTATTTTTTTAACATTTTCATCATTTTCTTTTATTTTTCTTAAACTGAAAAGGCGACCCACAGGGGGGTGCATTCGGTGGAAGTGGTGGCCAAGTTACTAATGGCGCACCGTGGCATGGTGCGCCATTACTAGTTTGAACTAGTAATGGCGCACCACCCCCACGGTGCGCCATTAGTAGTTTTGAAAAAAAATCAAAAAAAAGTTTTACAATTTTTTTTTACTAATGGCGCACCGTGGATGTGGTGCGCCATTACTAGTTCAACTAGTAATGGCGCACCATGACACGGTGCGCCATTAGTAGTTTTGAAAAAAAAATATTTTTACTAATGGCGCACCGTGGATGTGGTGCGCCATTAGTATTTGGACACTAATGGCGTACCAACACATGGTGCGTCATTAGTATATAGTAATGGCGCACCACATGTCTGGTGCGCCATTAGTGTCAATTCCATCTATAGCCCTTTTCCTAGTAGTGTGGAAAGGGGTAGGCCCAAATACCGGATGGGAAAATAAGCTCGGGACGCCGGCAAGTTATGGAGGATCTCCCCCAGATTGCGGTTACCGCACCGAATGAGGACAAAGGAGCTCTTTTGGAAGTTTGTCTCTAATCCGGTGAGCTCACCAAAATAGCCCAAGATGGATGAGAGGTTGTCAATATCTTGCTTGATGGGAGCCATGAACACCATTGCATCGTCGGCATATAGTGAGGTCCTACACACAATCCCGCGGCCTCTAATCTTGTGGAGCAACCCATGCCTAGTGGCCAAGTCGAGAACTTGTTGGAGATGGTCAATGACGATGACGAACAATAGGGGCGAGAGTGGGTCTCCTTGGCGAAAGCCCTGGCCTTGCTTAATTGGGGGGCCAGGAACACCATTTAGTAGGATCCGAGAGGTAGATGTGCAAAGTAGGGCCGCAACCCACTCACGAAACTTTCTGGGGAAACCTCTCCGTTGTAGAAGATCAAGAATGTAGTCCCACCGCACGGAGTCAAAAGCCTTCCAAATGTCAAGCTTGAGAAGGATGGATGGCGTTTTGCTTTTGTGGAGCCGACAAGCAAGGTTGCGCACATACATGAAGTTGTCATGAATACTTCTCTTTTTGATGAAAGCACTTTGGGCCTTAAAGATAAGGTTGTCCATATGAGGCCCAAGACAGATCGCAAGCAACTTAGCAATGATCTTGGCTATGGCATGGATTAGACTAATAAGCCTATAGTCACCGATCCCCTCTGCCCCATCTAGCAATAGTAGCAGCGTGTACATCCAGTAACAACATAAGCGTACATCATTTTTCGTACTACCAATAGCTCATACTTCGTACTCCATCTGTTCCTAAATATAACTCTTTCTAGAGATTTTAATATAGACTACATACGGAGCAAAATGGGTGAATCTACACTCTAAACTATGTCTATATACATTTATATGTAGTCCATATTGAAATATCTAAAAAGACTTATATTTAGGAACGGAAGGAGTACTTTCTTTATATTCATGCATGTACAACTACGGTATAATGTTATTTCTCATATTAGTAGGAACCAAAATGTTGCAAGTCATAGACTAGCTACTTTTGGTCTTGTTGAAGCCCGTACGGCTCTCTGGATTAGCTCGGGTCCTGCTAATGTACCACAACTTTGTATGAAGGACCTCCCTCCTAGTTGAGCAATAAAATCCCTTTAACCCCATAGAAAAAAACGAGGCGCGGCCGAGAGCTCTATGAAGCAGAGTTATCGAGGCGAAGCCGAGCCGCAGCACGTAGAACGACCAATGCGCGCAACGACCAATGTACCCATTTCAAGACTTTATTAAAATTTAACTAGGGTAATATCGATGTTTGTATTCTGTAACGTCGGAAGAATTAGAATACCTATTTTCTGTATATACTGTTTGGTTCTGTACACTAGTCATTTTTTCCAGCCAGCAGTGGCAAAATTCGATTCTCTATCACCTACATGGATCGTCCTTGTAGCCCGAGGGCCCGCCCGTCAGCCTCACGGTTCGTGTTTAATCAGTGTGACGGACTGTCCAGGGCGGTGCAGATTTGCACTGCGTTCCTCCCATTGGTCCAATTTGTTCATTTACCGTAGTGGGTATTATGAAATGCGTTGTGTGCCCCTATGGGAGACCTTTCTTCATATTTCCCCCCCCCTCTCTCTCGCTGACGATGGGCCCCGTCCCTTACGTGGCCCGCATGTCGGTTGCTCGGGACAGTGCGTCGCCGATGTTTCCCTTCGACGAGTCGCTGCTGCGTATTTAATTTCTACAGTATGCCAGGGCAAGCTGGGTATTTCGCACAATCCTCGGGTACGTTGCACTGTTCGTGATGTCAGGGAGAATTCGGGCCCGATTTCTCCGTTTGAGCTAGCCTCTCTCCATTCGTCAGCAGGTACGTTGCAATGTGCCGGTCGTCAGAAGGCACAATTTTGTTGTTGCTGGCGGCTCGCCATTGGTTCATTAAGACGGTAGCAGGTACGTTGCACTATGCTGGTAATCAGAATGAATTTGGGCCCGATTTTCGGTGTTGCTGGCGGCTCGCCATTGGTTTCGAGTACTTACCGACTTAATGGGATTGCCGTGTACACTGTGCTGGGGAACGGGGCGTTCCGGATTAGATGGTTATTGCAGCTCTCATTTCCCCTCTTTTCTTCTTCCTCTTTGTTCTTGCTCCACCGTGTTTTCTCAAGCTCTGTCCCCCGTTATTTCTTCCTCGGTGTTCTTGCTCCGCCGGCCGGTTAGCTTCCGGTTGGGTTGTGTTTGGGTTCTTTTGTTTGTTCTTCCCCGTGCTTTCCATTTTGCTGTTGTTCTGTTCGATTTGTTCGTTTGTTGTTTTTGTTTTTTTTTCAGCGTGCTATTGTTTGATTTTTTTGGTTTTTAATGGGTTTTGTTGTCCATGTGATTGTTGGAAATATGCCCTAGAGGCAATAATAAAAGCATTATTATTATATTTCCTTGTTCATGATAATTGTCTTTTATTCATGCTATAGTTGTGTTATCCGGAAATCGTAATACATGTGTGAATACATAGACACCAATATGTCCCTAGTGAGCCTCTAGTTGACTGGCTCGTTGATCAACTGATAGTCATGGTTTCCTGACTATGGACATTGGATGTCATTGATAACGAGATCACATCATTAGGAGAATGATGATGGACAAGACCCAATCCTAAGCATAAGCACAAGATCGTATAATTCGTTTGCTAGAGCTTTTTCAATGTCAAGTATCTTTTCCTTAGACCATGAGATCGTGTAACTCCCGGATACCGTAGGAGTGCTTTGGGTGTGCCAAACGTCACAACGTAACTGGGTGACTATAAAGGTATACTACGGGTATCTCCGAAAGTGTCTGTTGGGTTGACACGGGTCGAGACTGGGATTTGTCACTCCGTATGACGGAGAGGTATCACCGGGCCCACTCAGTAATGCATCATCATAATGAGCTCAATGTGATCAAAGTGTTTGATCACGGGATCATGCATTACGGTACGAGTAAAGTGACTTGCCGGTAACGAGATTGAACGAGGTATTGGGATACCGACGATCGAATCTCGGGCAAGTAAAATATCGATTGACAAAGGGAATTGAATACGGGATTGATTGAATCCTCGACATCGTGGTTCATCCGATGAGATCATCGAGGAGTATGTGGGAGCCAACATGGGTATCCAGATCCTGCTGTTGGTTATTGATCGGAGAGGCGTCTCGGTCATGTCTGCATATCTCCCGAACCCGTAGGGTCTACACACTTAAGGTTCGGTGACGCTAGGGTTGTAGAGATATGAGTATGCAGTAATCCGAAAGTAGTTCGGAGTCCCGGATAAGATCTCGGACGTCACGAGGAGTTCCGGAATGGTCCGGAGGTAAAGAATTATATATAGGAAGTGCAGTTTCGGCCATCGGGAAGATTCGGGGGTCACCGGTATTGTATCGGGACCATCGGATGGGTCCCGGGGGTCCACCGGGTGGGGCCACCCATCCCGGAGGGCCCCATGGGCTGAAGTGGGAGGGGGAACCAGCCCTTAGTGGGCTGGTGCGCCCCCCTAGGCCCACCCCCTGCGCCTAGGGTTGGAACCCTAGGGGGGCGCCCCACTTGCCTTAGGGGGGTACTCCACCCCCTTGGCCGCCGCCCCCTGGGAGATTGGATCTCCAGGGCCAGCGCCCCCCCAGGGGGCCTATATAAAGGGGGGAGGGAGGGGCAGCCGGACCCTTGACCCCTGGCGCCTCCCTCTCCCCTGTCACACCTCTCCCTCTCGCGCAGACGCTCGGCGAAGCCCTGCTGCAGGTGACAATTGCATCCACCACCACGCCGTCGTGCTGCTGGATCTTCATCAACCTCTCCTTCCCCCTTGCTGGATCAAGAAGGAGGAGATGTCGTCCGCTCCGTACGTGTGTTGAACGCGGAGGTGCCGTCCGTTCGGCACTTGGTCATCAGTGATTTGGATCACGGCGAGTACGACTCCATCATCCACGTTCTAGTGAACGCTTTCGCTCGCGATCTACAAAGGTATGTAGATGCATCCGATCACTCGTTGCTAGATGAACTCATAGATGGATCTTGGTGAAACCGTAGGAAAATTTTTGTTTTCTGCAACGTTCCCCAACAGTGGCATCATGAGCTAGGTCTATGCGTAGTTCTTTTGCACGAGTAGAACACAATTGTTGTGGGCGTAGATGTTGTCAACTTTCTTGCCGCTACTAGTCTTATTTTGCTTCAGCGGTATTGTGGGATGAAGCGGCCCGGACCAACCTTACACGTACGCTTACGTGAGACCGGTTCCACCGACTAACATGCACTAGTTGCATAAGGTGGCTGGCGGGTGTCTGTCTCTCCCACTTTAGTTGGAGCGGATTCGACGAAAAGGGTCCTTATGAAGGGTAAATAGAAGTTGACAAATCACGTTGTGGCTTTTACGTAGGTAAGAAAACTACACGGCACGCCCCTCTGGAGAAGATCGGAAGCCACGCCCCTGGCCATCAAGCCAGGTGGGGAAGCTTAAACTACACGGCAGATACCCTCGGAGACTTGATGTTCAACGGATTCAAGCCACAGCCAAGCGCGCCGCACTATCTCGAGGGGCATGATATAGCTCTACCTCCGAACAGTGTCCTGGAGGCCGCATACGCCCCGGCCCTGATCCTCGATCCGGAGCCCGCTGCGTTCTTTAAGGATGAACGGTTGGACGTCACCTCGGGGGCTGCGATCTTAAAAGCCATTGAGCCAAACGCAAGCCCCGCACTCCGCATGGCACATGACTCCAAGGAGCCGGACTCTTCTCCGAACTCCGAACCTCCCGCGCCCCTGCCAATCGAATCAGATTGGGCGCCGGTAATGGAGTTCACCGCCGCGGACATCTTTCAGTATTCGCCTTTTGGTGATATTCTGAAGTCTCTCAAGTCTCTCTCTTTTTCAGGAGAGCCCAGGCCGAACTATGGCCCGCGAGGTTGGGATTCAGACGACGAAGAAATTCAAAGCCCACCCACCACCCACTTAATAGCCACTGTCGACGATTTAACCGACATGCTTGACTTCGGCTCCGAAGACTTCGACGGTATGGACGACGAAGACGGAGACGAACGGGAACCAGCGCCCATAGGGCACTGGACCTCCCCCCCTCCCACTTAATGATGTATTCATGGTGGATACACCTAAAAAAACTCACAATGAGGAAGAAGGGGGCGAAAAGAAGGGTAAACCCTCTGAAAAGCAATCAAAGCGGCGACGTAAACGCCGAGCGAAGCCCCGCCTCAATCAAGACCCATCCATAGAGCAGGACGAGCCGGCAGATGACGAACGCATCCCAGAACAGCCGTCCGAACAGGGTAACACGGGCAGAGAGGACGAACAGTCCTCCCCCGGTCATAACAGAACTTCGGACGATACCACGCCGGATAAAATCATGGAGCCGAAGAATCTCCAAGAAAGGCTCGTCGCCACAGCACGAAGCCTGAAGAAGCAGAAGCAAAAGCTAAAGACGGCGGAAGATGCACTCAAAACAAGATGGAGCAAAGTAATCAAGACCGCAGACAAATACGGCGGCAACCGCCGCACTAAAAGCTATCCGAAGAGAAAGCTACTGCCCGAATTCGACCAGGAGGCCCTAGAGCCCCCAAACTCGAAAAACAAAAAGGCTACACGGTCGAATAAACGACCTCTCGGCCACTATAATACGGCAAACGGCGCCGCACTCAATGCGGCATGCGACACAATCAAAGACTCGCACCATGGCCCAGCCAGGTCCATTTACGGGCCAAGAAAGCAAGCTCTCGTAAGCAATGCAAAAAATCCACCATCAGAATCCGGCACACCCAAATATAGGGGTGCCGCACACCCTCTATGTTTCACCGATGAGGTCCTGGAATATGAATTCCCAGAGGGATTTAAACCCGTTAACATAGAGGCGTACGATGGAACAACAGACCCGGGAGTCTGGATCGAGGATTATATCCTCCACATACATATGGCTAGAGGAGATGATCTCCACGCCATAAAATATTTACCCCTTAAGCTTAAAGGGCCAGCCCGGCACTGGCTTAAAAGCCTTCCCGAAAACACAATTGGAAGTTGGGAAGAGCTCGAGGACGCTTTCCGAGCAAATTTTCAAGGGACCTACATCCGTCCCCCGGACGCAGACGACCTCAGTCACATAACTCGGCAATCCGGAGAATCAGCTCGGCAGTTCTGGAACAGATTCCTCACTAAAAAGAATCAAATAGTGGATTTTCCGGACGCCGAAGCCCTGGCGGCTTTCAGGCACAATGTCCAAGACGAATGGCTCGCCAGACACCTCGGCCAGGAAAAGCCAAGAACAATGGCCGCACTCACAAGCCTCATGACCCGCTTTTGCGCAGGAGAGGACAGCTGGTTGGCACGATGCAGCCCCAGCGACCCAAGTACATCAGAAATCAGGGATGGAAACGGGAAACCACGGCGATACAAGGACCTTCGCCGAATCAAAAGAAAAAGTCCGAAGAGCACGAAAGTCAATGCCGGATTCAAAGGCTCACGGCAAAATCAGACAAAATCGCCCCCTCAGGATAATAGGGAAGATCCGTCCAGTCTAAAGAGAATCATGGACAGGATATGTCAGATACACAGTACTCCTGGAAAACCTGCTAATCATACCCATAGAGACTGTTGGGTTTTCAAACAATCCGGAAGGCTTAACGCCGAACACAAGGGGCTCGACACACCAAGTGAGGAAGAGGACAAACCCCAAAAGCAGAACACCAAGAAGCAAAAGAACTTCCCGCAAGAAGTCAAAACAGTGAACTCACTTCACATAACAAGGCATGAGGCACCCATAAAGGTCCGCACATTCAAGCCTATCCCTCAGGAGTCTGGCCACTGGTCACTAAAACCAATCATTTTTGATCAGCTAGATTATTCTCGCAATATCAAACACGCAGGTCGGACTGCCCTGATACTTAATCCAATAATAGACGGATTCCAGTTTACCAACGTCCTTATGGACGGGGGCAGTGGACTAAATCTGATATATCAGGATACAATTCACCGCATGGGCATAAACCCAACACGAATCCGTCACAGTAAAACCTCCTTTCAAGGAGTAGCACCAGGCCCGGACACCCACTGTATGGGTTTTCTCCGGCTTGTGGTCATATTTGGCTCTGCCAATAACTTTCGTCGTGAAAAGCTTATCTTCCACATAGTCCCGTTCTCAATTAGCTATCAAGCACTAATGGGACGCGGAGCTTTTGCTCGCTTTAACGCAATACCGCATTATGCATCCCTCACGCTAAAGATGCCCGGTCCTCGAGGCATCATCTCTTTAAAGGGAGCATACTAAACTACATCTCCTCCAAACGGAGGATTGTGCGGACGCTTAAACGGCCGCCCAACAAAATGGCCTCGCCAGTCAAAAGACTTTTTCGATGTAAGTCACAAAAGGCCGCGGACCCGGACTCAATGAGTTCGGCACAAGCCCATTTTCGTTATAGGCTTGGTACGCCTCACCAGGGGCTGTATGCAGAGACAATAAAACTCGACCGTATCTATTTCTCACTTCACATTTTATTTATTCTTCTTCTTTCCGCACGACCCATTTTTCAATTTAGTTCTTCCCTTTTACAGATGAACGTCGTACGGCGCCCGTCCAGGACACGGCACAGCGGAGACACAGGCGCAGACGTGCAGTAGGGACCTGCCCCAAAGGATTCTTCTTAGATTAAGACCCTGCGTAAACCTTTTTTACTGTCTCTTGCTGCTATACATCCCCTGGTTTACCTCACTATAACCATGGAGGAGACTGGCGTTTTGGCATGTGGCCACGCCAGAATTCTTGCTCGTACCTGGACACAAGGGGCTTTTTTCTTTTTCAAGGGTGTTGTTTCACACGCACCCACAAAGACCGAACACCTTAGGGAGTGTTCGGCGTCGCGAGTTTTGGCACTATATGTATCAGCTCCGAGTCATGATTTTGGTCACATGTTGGGTTGCCCGGCTCCTGAGTTCGGCCACCTTACGTTCCGTTCTGTCGGCTAAGGTTGCACCAGGAGAACTACTGCGATTGTGCCCCGGTTCGGCCGGGTGAGCACCTCAGTAGAGAAAGCCGAAAACCGACTGTCATGATGTAGCGCGAGACTGGTCTCCACTCGATGACTTGTAGGAATTTATCGAATTCCTCCGTTTTGACGAAGGGCCGCTTCCCGGTCAGGCACATATGCGTCCCGAATTCGGGTAAACGCAGTCGCCATTAAAGGGCTACCTAAAGAGTCCCACTGTCAAGCTCCTATGGCTAAGTGAAAGTGTTAAAGCATTATAGTCCGGTCGCCTAGCCCGCGGCGCTATCACCTCCTTTGTAGGACCAACACGTTGGGTTAAGTGTGAAATGCGTTCTCCGCGCGCACCCCCGCACTATGTGCGTGGGGGCTGAAGCCAACGACTGCAATCTTTCAGAATTTATATATCAAACGGCCGCACAGGAGGTGTTATTAATACTTGAAGGCACAAGTCTAAATTACGCCATTACAATTTATAAAAATATTGATCCATGATTACATATGCTGTCATAAAACAGCATCTTTCGAACACTGCGTCTCTATTATACGAGCGCCCGCGAGGACTTCCTCAAAATAGTGCTCGGAAGGAATTCGGCTTTTATCCGAATCACGGGACGCAACAACGGTGGGCTCCATATCTGCCCAGTATGTCTTGACACGGGCAAGAGCCAGCCGCGCGCCCTCTGTGCAAGCGGACCTCTTTAGAGCTTCAATCCGAGGCACCACGTCAAGAAATTGCTGCACCAAACTGAAATAGCTTCTCGGCTTCGATCTCCCCGGACACAGACGGTCCATGGCATGCTTCATGGCGAGTCCGGACAACCTATTCAGCTCGGCCCATTGGGCCAGGCGATCATCCACTGATAGTGGACGCTCTGGATTAGTGAACTGCGACCAGAAGAGCTTTTCCACTTCATGATCTTTCTTATCTCGAAAGTATTTGGTCGCATCAGCGGCGCTAGCCGACAAATCCAGATAGGTGTCCTCCAAGCTCCACGCTCGGTCCAACGGGGCGAACTTCGGATCAAACAATTTTCTCCGCAGCAGGAAGGGCTTTCCATCCGCAATTAGTCCGGCTTGACGCAGCTCTTCCCTTGACGCTCTCATACCAGAGCGGGCGTCCTTGGCGTCGGCGACGGCCTTCTCTAAATCCGTCTGCCGGGCTCGACCTTCCTCTTCAAGAAGTTTGCAACGGTTAGTAGCACTTTTCAACTTTACGGCTATATCAGCCATCTCCTCCTTGCTTCGGCAATGGGAAGCCTGTTCGGCTTTTAGCTCTTCACGGGCTCTTCCGGCAGCCGCATCGCTTTTTCTGGCTTGCTCCTTTGCTTTGACGAGCTCGGCCCTAAGTCCTTCTACGGCCGCCGCACCATCTGCATCAAGCATACACAAGGTAAGATATTGACATAAAGCTCCTCTTACTAACAATCGCCAAATAAACTCAATACCTTGAGCATCATCAAGCCGCTTGTTAACAAGCACGATGTCGGCTTCTGCCTCATCGAGTTGCCGTTTCATTTCGGCAAAATCTCGAGTCCGGCTCGACTCCGGACAACCTGCCACCTACATACAAAGGTGCCACTTAAAGGACCTGGGATTAAGATCCTCTGCGCGCCGCTAATCTTTGCGGCACACAGAGTCTCAGGGGCTACTATCTATACCAGGCGCATGTTATTATGCGCAATTAACACTAATGTTCGTTATTCAAAACGTACCTCAAGGCCCGCCAGTAAACTCTTGACGGCCTCATTCAGTCCGCTTTCCGCGGATGAAATCTTTTCAATCACCGTGTGCATCAACGCACGATGCTCCTCTGAAACAGAGGCTCGGCCCAGCAGAACCTTCAGCTCCTCCGACCGAACACCAGATGGTGCCGGACTCGTCCCATGGCCTTCTTCGGAGGCCGGACACGGAGAACCCCGGGGGGGCGCATGATCACCTTCTGCCTCTGGCAGATTCGGAGAAATCCTCTGCGACGACACTTCGGCGTCGCCCGCCTTGCTAGGCGATGAAGGAGGAGGCGTTCCGCTCTCCATCATCTCCGGAAGAAGATCCCCCGATGACGAGCTCTGCCGAGAAGGGTCGAGGTCCGAACTACAAGGTAAGGTTTCGGTTAAAACTTCTCAGATATAAATTAAGGATTTCTCTTAAAAGAATGACTCTCTTTCTACTTACGGCTCGTTGGAGGGCTGCTCCTTTTGAGGATTTAGTTCGGCCGAGGGGCTCCCCGGCGTCGGGTCCTCTGACGCGGATTCTTTCCCCCGCTTTGGAGCTACGGCTCCCGGGTCGTCAGAGGCGGCCCTTTTCTTCCCCTTTGGAGAGGAGTTGTCGATTCCCCCCTTTGGGATGGCCTCTTTCAAAGAGGCCACGGTTTCCTTGTCCGCCCCTTCATTTTCCTCCCGAGGCGCCACCTCCAACATCCTGACTAGCACAGGATCTAGCCTGGTCTCGGGAAGGGGAGCCGGACACCGGATCAGCTTCGCCTTCGCTATCCACTCCTGCGTAAAAAGGAGGAGTACTGTTAAAAAATAAGTCAATTGTACGGATAGAAGGTCCGGGCGCAAGGTCACCTACTTCTGTATCCGGGCGGTTGCGGCTTAAACCAGCATCCTCGGTCAAATCTGGACTCACTCCTTGTGGTCCGAAGAACAGTCTATACATCTCCGTAGGCGTCATGCCCATGAGATTTCAGAGAACTCGCGCCCCCTCTGGGTTGAACTCCCACAAGCGGAGGGGGCGACGTTGGCCGGGCAGTATCCGGCGAATCAGCATAACTTGCATCACCTTGACCAGGTTGAGGTCTCCTTTTAGGAGATCCTTTATGCGGCCCTGCAACAGAGGAACGTCTTTGGGCAAGCCCCGATCTAACCCTGTGTTGATCCACGATGTTAAACGTGGTGGGGGCCCGAGCGAAAGGCGGGAGGCGCTACCCAAGTGGTGCCCCGAGGAGAGGCGATGTAGAACCACTCCTGTTGCCATAAGCCGAGCTCTTCTTGAAAAGTGCCCTCGGGCCATGGAGCATCGGTATTCCTTTTTATAACAGCACCTCCGCACTCTACGTGACGCCCCTCAATTATCTTCGGTTCTACCTTGAAGGTTTGGAGCCATAATCCGAAGTGAGGAGTGATATGGAGAAATGCTTCACACACAACAATGAAGGAGGAGATATGGAGGATGGACTCCGGAGCTTAAGAAAGGATCCATTGGGAAGCCTAATCCCCGAAGGAAGTGGGAGATGAATACTACGCTCTCACCAGGCTGAGGGCTTGGGATCGCTTGTCCTTGAGCAGGCAACCTGTGCGGGATCTCGCTGGTCAGGAACCTAGCCTCTCTCAACCTTGATACGTCCTCCTCCGTAACGGAGGAGGGCATCCATTGGCCTTGAAGGCCAGAGCCGGACATTGTCGATGGTCCGGTGCGCCTAGAATCTAAGAGCCTGGGGTGTTGGAACTCGAGGCTATGGGAGAGCTTGTTTTGAGAACACAAGAGGGGAGCAGGGTCTCGGTCTCTTTATATAAGAGGCAGAATATCAAGAGCCCTCCCCGTAACCGTCTTGGACTAGCCTTTAATCAAGGCAGGACGTGCTTAACGGGCACGGTTGGGTTACCCACATCCGTATTAATGAGAATCCCGTTAAAAGGGGCACACGATCTCTGCTTCGACAAGACGTGCCAAGGAAACCGCCTCGTTGAACGTGCTGCGGTGGAACAACAAAAAATAATCCATACAGAAGGCTTGGTCGCAGTGTTATGATGCACTACGGAATACGTCAGCAGATTTGATTTGTGTTTGTATTATTCTCTATATGGCAATACGTGGAAACTTGTTTTGCAGAAGCCGGACACTATTTTTTTGGTGTTTATTATCTTCTTGAAGAATTTGGAGGAGGAACCCGCCTTTCAATGTCGAAGACAATTTACGTGCCGGACTCGTTGTCATTGAAGCCTAGTTCAGGGGCTACTGAGGGAGTCCTGGATTAGGGGGTGTTCGGATAGCCGAACTATATCTTCAGCCGGACTCCAAGACTATGAAGATACAAGATTGAAGACTTCGTCCCGTGTCCGGAAGGTTCTTTCCTTGGCGTGGAAGGCAAGCTAGGCGTGCGGATATTCAAGATCTCCTACCAATGTAACCGACTCTGTGTAACCCTAACCCTATCCGGCGCCTATATAAACCGGAGGGTTGTAGTCCGTAGGACAGAACACATCATAACCATCATCATACCATAGGCTAGCTTCTAGGGTTTAGCCTCCTTGATCTTGTGGTAGATCTACTCTTGTACTACCCATATCATCAATATTAATCTAGCAGGAGTAGGGTTTTACCTCCATCGAGAGGGCCCGAACCTGGGTAAAATAAAGTGTCCCTTGTCTCCTGTTACCATCCGACCTTGACGCACAGATCGGGACCCCCTACCCGAGATCCGCCGGTTTTGACACCGACAAGCCCCAAGATGGAGATCAAAGGAGCTATATGATATTGGCCATATCATGTCACTATTATTATTTGATTGCATGTGATGTTTATCATGTTTTGCATCTTGTTTACTTAGAACGACGGTAGTAAATAAGATGATCCCTCATAATAAATTTCAAGAAAGTGTTCCCCCTAACTGTGCGCCGTTGCGACAGTTCGTTGTTTCGAAGCACCACGTGATGATCGGGTGTGATAGATTCCAACGTTCACATACAACGGGTGTAAGACAGATTTACACATGCAAACACTTAGGTTGACTTGACGAGCCTAGCATGTACGGACATGGCCTCGGAACACAAGAGACCGAAAGGTCAAACATGAGTCGTATGGAAGATACGATCAACATGGAGATGTTCACCGATGATGATTAGTCCGTCTCACGTGATGATCGAACACGGCCTAGTCGAGTCGGATCATGTTTCACTTATATGACTAGAGGGATGTCTAATCTGAGTGGGAGTTCATTAAATAATTTGATTAGATGAACTTAATTATCATGAACTTAGTCTAAATAAACTTTGCAATATGTCTTGTAGATCAAATGGCCCAAGCTAATGTCAACATGAACTTCAACGCGTTCCTAGAGAAAACCAAGCTGAAAGACGATGGCAGCAACTATACGGACTGGGTCCGGAACCTGAGGATCATCCTCATAGCTGCCAGGAAACAATATGTCCTAGAAGCACCGCTAGGTGCAGCACCCATCCCAGAGAACCAAGATATTATGAATGCTTGGCAGTAGCGTGCTGATGATTACTCCCTCGTTCAGTGCGGCATGCTTTACAGCTTAGAACCGGGACTCCAAAAGCGTTTTGAGCAACACAGAGCATATGAGATGTTCGAAGAGCTGAAAATGGTTTTCCAAGCTCATGCCCGGGTCGAGAGATATGAAGTCTCCGACAAGTTCTATAGTTGTAAGATGGAGGAAAACAGTTCTGTCAGTGAACACATACTCAAGATGTCTGGGTTGCACAATCGCTTGACTCAGCTGGAGATTAACCTCCCAGACGAGGCAGTCATTGACAGAATCCTTCAGTCGCTCCCACCTAGCTACAAGAGCTTTGTGATGAACTACAATATGCAGGGGATGGTAAAGACCATTCCTGAGGTATTTGCTATGCTGAAATCAGCAGAGGTTGAAATCAAAAAGGAACATCAAGTGTTGATGGTCAATAAAACCACCAAGTTCAAGAAAGGCAAGGGTAAGAAGAACTTCAAGAAGGACGGCAAGGATGTTGCCACGCCCGGTAAGCCAGTTGCCGGGAAGAAGTCAAAGCATGGACCCAAGCCTGAGACTGAGTGCTTTTATTGCAAAGGGAAGGGTCACTGGAAGCGGAACTTCCCCAAATACTTAGCGGACAAGAAGGCCAGCAACACTAAAGGTATATGTGATATACATGTAATTGATGTGTACCTTACCAGTGCTCGTAGTAACTCCTGGGTATTTGATACAGGTGCCGTTGCTCATATTTGTAACTCAAAACGGGAGCTGCGGAATAAGCGGAGACTGGCGAAGGACGAGGTGACGATGCGCGTCGGGAATGGTTCCAAGGTCGATGTGATCGCCGTCGGCACGCTACCTCTACATTTACCTACGGGATTAGTTTTAAACCTCAATAATTGTTATTTAGTGCCAAGTTTGAGCATGAACATTGTATCTGGATCTCGTTTAATGCGACATGGCTACTCATTTAAATCTGAGAATAATGGTTGTTCTATTTATATGAGTGATATGTTTTATGGTCATGCTCCGATGGTCAATGGTTTATTCTTAATGAATCTCGTGCGTGATAATACACATATTCATAGTGTGAATACCAAAAGGTGTAAAGTTGATAACGATAGTCCCACATACTTGTGGCACTGCCGCCTTGGTCACATTGGTGTCAAGCGCATGAAGAAGCTCCATGCTGATGGACTTTTAGAGTCTCTCGATTATGAATCATTTGACACATGCGAACCATGCCTCATGGGCAAAATGACCAAGACTCCGTTCTCCGGAACAATGGAGCGAGCAACCAACTTATTGGAAATCATACATACTGATGTGTGCGGTCCAATGAGTGTTGAGGCTCGCGGAGGATATCGTTATGTTCTCACTCTCACGGATGACTTGAGTAGATATGGGTATGTCTACTTGATGAAACACAAGTCTGAGACCTTTGAAAAGTTCAAGGAATTTCAGAATGAGGTAGAGAATCAACGTGACCATAAAATAAAGTTCTTACGATCAGATCATGGAGGAGAATATTTAAGTCACGAATTTGGCACACACTTAAGGAAATGTGGAATCGTTTCACAACTCACGCCGCCTGGAACACCTCAACGTAATGGTGTGTCCGAACGTCGTAATCGCACTCTATTGGATATGGTGCGATCTATGATGTCTCTTACAGATTTACCGCTATCATTTTGGGGATACGCTCTAGAGACAACTACATTCACTTTAAATAGGGCACCGTCTAAATCCGTTGAGACGACACCGTATGAATTATGGTTTGGGAAGAAACCTAAGCTGTTGTTTCTAAAAGTTTGGGGATGCGATGCTTATGTCAAGAAACTTCAACCTGAAAAGCTCGAACCCAAGTCGGAAAAATGCGTCTTCATAGGATACCCTAAGGAAACTATTGGGTATACCTTCTACCTAAGATCCGAAGGCAAGATCTTTGTTGCCAAAAACGGATCCTTTCTGGAGAAAGAGTTTCTCTCGAAAGAAGTAAGTGGGAGGAAAGTGGAACTTGATGAAGTATTACCTCTTGAACTGGATAGTAGCGCAGCTCAAGAAAATGTTTCTGTGGTGCCTCCACCGGTTAGAGAGGAGGTTAATGATGATGATCATGAAACTTCAGATCGAGTTACTACTGAACTTCGTAGGTCCACAAGGACACGTTCCGCACCAGAGTGGTACGGCAACCCTGTCCTGGAAATCATGTTGTTAGACAACGGTGAACCTTCGAACTATGAAGAAGCAATGGCGGGCCCAGATTCCAACAAATGGCTGGAGGCCATGCAATCCGAGATAGGATCCATGTATAAAAACAAAGTATGGACTTTGACAGACTTGCCCGATGATCGGCGAGCGATAGAAAACAAATGGATCTTTAAGAAGAAGACGGACGCGGATGGTAATGTTACCATCTATAAAGCTCGACTTGTCGCTAAGGGTTATCGGCAAGTTCAAGGGGTTGACTACGATGAGACTTTCTCTCCCGTAGCGAAGCTGAAGTCCGTCCGAATCATGTTAACAATTGTCGCATACTATGATTATGAGATATGGCAAATGGACGTCAAAACGGCATTCCTTAGCGGCCATCTTAAGGAAGAACTGTATATGATGCAGCCGGAAGGTTTTGTCGACCCTAAGAATGCTGGCAAGGTATGCAAGCTCCAGCGATCCATTTATGGGCTTGTGCAAGCATCTCGGAGTTGGAACATTCGCTTTGATGAGATGATCAAGGCGTTTGGGTTTATGCAGACTTATGGAGAAGCCTGCGTTTACAAGAAAGTGAGTGGGAGCTCTGTAGCATTTCTCATATTATATGTAGATGACATACTTTTGATGGGAAATGATATAGAATTTCTGGACAGCATAAAGGCCTATTTGAATAAGAGTTTTTCAATGAAGGACCTTGGAGAAGCTGCTTATATATTAGGCATCAAGATCTATAGAGATAGATCAAGACGCCTCATAGGTCTTTCACAAAGCACATACCTTGAAAAGATATTGAAGAAGTTCAATATGGATCAGTCCAAGAAAGGGTTCTTGCCTGTATTGCAAGGTGTGAAATTGAGCTCAACTCAATGCCCGACCATGGCAGAAGATATAGAAGAGATGAGTGTCATCCCCTATGCCTCGGCCATAGGGTCTATTATGTATGACATGCTGTGTACCAGACCTGATGTAAACCTTGCCGTAAGTTTGGTAGGAAGGTACCAAAGTAATCCCGGCAAGGAACACTGGACAGCGGTCAAGAATATCCTTAAGTACCTAAAAAGGACTAAGAACATGCTTCTCGTTTATGGAGGTGACGAAGAGCTCGTCGTAAAGGGTTACGTCGACGCTAGCTTCGACACAGATCTGGATGACTCTAAGTCACAAACCGGATACGTGTATATGTTGAATGGTGGAGCAGTAAGCTGGTGCAGCTGCAAGCAGGGCGTCGTGGCGGGATCTACATGTGAAGCGGAGTACATGGCAGCCTTGGAGGCAGCGCATGAAGCAATTTGGATGTAGGAGTTCATCACCGACCTAGGAGTCATACCCAATGCGTCGGGGCCGATCAAACTCTTCTGTGACAACACTGGAGCTATTGCACTTGCCAAGGAGCCCAGATTTCACAAGAAGACCAGGCACATCAAGCGTCGCTTCAACTCCATTCGTGAAAATGTTCAACATGGAGACATAGAAATTTTTAAAGTGCATACGGATCTGAATGTCGCAGATCCGTTGACTAAACCTCTCCCTAGAGCAAAACATGATCAACACCAGAACTCTATGGGTGTTTGATTCATCACAATGTAACTAGATTATTGACTCTAGTGCAAGTGGGAGACTGTTGGAAATATGCCCTAGAGGCAATAATAAAAGCATTATTATTATATTTCCTTATTCATGATAATTGTCTTTTATTCATGCTATAATTGTGTTATCCGGAAATCGTAATACATGTGTGAATACATAGACACCAATATGTCCCTAGTGAGCCTCTAGTTGACTGGCTCGTTGATCAACTGATAGTCATGGTTTTCCTGACTATGGACATTGGATGTCATTGATAATGAGATCACATCATTAGGAGAATGATGTGATGGACAAGACCCAATCCTAAGCATAAGCACAAGATCGTATAATTCGTTTGCTAGAGCTTTTCCAATGTCAAGTATCTTTTCCTTAGACCATGAGATCGTGTAACTCCCGGATACCGTAGGGGTGCTTTGGGTGTGCCAAACGTCACAACGTAACTGGGTGACTATAAAGGTATACTACGGGTATCTCCGAAAGTGTCTGTTGGGTTGACACGGATCGAGACTGGGATTTGTCACTCCGTATGATGGAGAAGTATCACCGGGCCCACTCAGTAATGCATCATCATAATGAGCTCAATGTGATCAAAGTGTTTGATCACGGGATCATGCATTACGGTACGAGTAAAGTGACTTGCCGGTAACGAGATTGAACGAGGTATTGGGATACCGACGATCGAATCTCGGGCAAGTAAAATACCGTTTGACAAAGGGAATTGAACACGGGATTGATTGAATCCTCGACATCGTGGTTCATCCGATGAGATCATCGAGGAGTATGTGGGAGCCAACACGGGTATCCAGATCCCGCTGTTGGTTATTGATCGGAGAGGCGTCTCGGTCATGTATGCATATCTCCCGAACCCGTAGGGTCTACAAACTTAAGGTTCGGTGACGCTAGGGTTGTAGAGATATGAGTATGCAGTAATCCGAAAGTAGTTCGGAGTCTCGGATAAGATCTCGGACGTCACGAGGAGTTCCGGAATGGTCCGGAGGTAAAGAATTATATATAGGAAGTGCAATTTCGGCCATCGGGAAGATTCGGGGGGTCACCGATATTGTATCGGGACCACCGGATGGGTCCCGGGGGTCCACCGGGTGGGGCCACCCATCCCGGAGGGCCCCATGGGCTGAAGTGGGAGGGGGAACCAGCCCTTAGTGGGCTGGTGCGCCCCCCTAGGCCCACCCCCTGCGCCTAGGGTTGGAACCCTAGGGGGGCGCCCCACTTGCCTTGGGGGGTACTCCACCCCCTTGGTCGCCGCCCCCCTGGGAGATTGGATCTCCAGGGCCGGCGCCCCCCAAGGGGGCCTATATAAAGTGGGGGAGGGAGGGGCAGCCGGACCCTTGACCCCTGGCGCCTCCCTCTCCCCTGTCATACCTCTCCCTCTCGCGCAGACGCTCGGCGAAGCCCTGCTGCAGGTGACAACTGCATCCACCACCACGCCGTCGTGCTGCTGGATCTTCATCAACCTCTCCTTCCCCCTTGCTGGATCAAGAAGGACGAGACGTCGTCCGCTCCGTACGTGTGTTGAACGCGGATGTGCCGTCCGTTCGGCACTTGGTCATCAGTGATTTGGATCACGGCGAGTACGACTGCATCATCCACGTTCTAGTGAACACTTCCGCTCGCGATCTACAAAGGTATGTAGATGCATCCGATCACTCGTTGCTAGATGAACTCATAGATGGATCTTGGTGAAACTGTAGGAAAATTTTTGTTTTCTGCAACGTTCCCCAACAGTGATTACTCTCATGTTGTTTTTTGTGTTCCTTTTCTATTTACTTGTCGCTCTTTTACTTCTTTCCTAGTTTTTCAATCGTTTCTGAGTTTTGCTTAAAAAGGGTTTCTAATGTCATTCTCTATTTTTATTTGTGCAGGTCGTGATCTTGGTCGATCTCTCTTGGCTGGGCACGCGTTATTCGACGTGTTCTGTTTGGGCAGGTGTGCTTCCGGTGAGTTTTGGTGTTATGTATTTCGTATGGTTAATCGTTTACTATTTTCCTCGGGTTTCTTTAGAGTTTTGTTCGTTTTGTTTTTTATTTTTTTATTCATGTCGAGTTTGTACAGGTCTACGATCTTGGTGTTCAGGCGTGTTTTTCTGTGTCTACCATCTTTCCTGTTATTTGTGAGTTTTAACGTTTCATGTTTTTTCTATGGTTTTATTATCCTCGGGGTTTTTAGTGGGTTTATTATGTGTGTTTTATATTTTTAATATTCATATGCGTCGTTGTTTCCGTGTTTTGGTTTGTTTGATTCTGTTTATTTTTCATGTTTTTTATATGTTGTTAATCATTGGCGTTTAAGGTACGCCTCTTTTTGCGATGTGTCTGACTTTCGTGTATACATGTATTGTTTTTTCCTATGAATTTGATTTTTAATTGTTTGGTGATTCCTCGTGCGTATATTTCTTACGTGTTCCTCTGTTTTTCTTCATTTATGGGTTTTTGTTTTTTGTGGATGTGTATGCTCTTGTTTTTTTTTTGGTTTGATGACCCTGTATTTTTGTTCTTTATCGTTCTTGCCTTTCGATTGTTTTGGGCTTTGATCCTTTTCTTTTGTATCCTCGCTGTGTTTGTATTTTGTCTGGTTCAATTTTTGTGTGCTTTCTATTGTTGTTTGTTGTTTGTTGTATTGATCTTTATCTGTTTTCTTGCGTTCGATTCATTTTTCACCCGGCTGTGAAAGCGTGTCGGAGTCGATCACCTGAGCCGTCCGTGAGTATCTTTACTTGTTGCTGGCTTAATTTTTTAGATCGTCTTCTCCTGTGCAATAGGGTTGTTTCGGCTGTTACTACAGGTTTGACTGATTACACGGTCTTGGCTGTGGTGATGGACTGGTCGTTCAGTAGTGGTGTTGTTGATTAGCTTTACTTTTGTGTATATTAGGCTCTGTAGGCTGTTATTAGTGTCTATGTCCTTTTGGGCTGTTATTAGTGTCTATGTCCTTTTGTTGGGTCTGATGTGCTAAATAGATCTGCGAGTGACAAGATTGTTTTTTCTTTCTTTTGAATCACGTGTGTTCTATAGTCGTGTGTCACGTCGTACCGTATTAGTTTGTGCTTCTGTTATGGTATTCCTTCACGTGTTCGTCATGTTGTGCTTTCTTCTTTTAGCCCTGACAATGTTTTTCAACCTTGAGCCTTGTTTTGGCGACACACCTTACCCATCGTCGACTCCCTAGAGTCGGTTTCAACTGACATCCATTTACCCATCCATCGCCGCCTCGCCCTCCATTAGCATCGGCGTGGCCGCCACGGCCACGTCTGGATCCGCCTGCCATGGATCTACCGTCGACAACGAAAAAGAAGAGGAAAGGCGCAACTAATTGCTCGCTAGAGTGCTTTAAACCTCGTGGCGGAGGAGACATTTCACAACGGATGGGATCCGATTTGCTAACCCCAAAAGCCCCCTGATCCTGTACATATAGCAGCGGAGGGGCGCATATGCGGGTCGACTCGTAAATTTTTATGGGCCGTCAACTTTTAATAGATTTGTTCGGGCTGAAAAAAAGCCAAAACCCGCATAACAGATGGAATTTTACACGTCGACGAGCTGTTAGCGAATCTGCTAGAGATGCTTTTATGCTTCAACTCATCGGTAGAGTGGGGGAGATGAAGTAGGGGCCGGGGTGTTCGAGAGAAGATAGCAGCACAACATGACTATGGGAGTTGATATCGTTGACTGAGGTGATGTATGAAAAAAAAGGATCTTTTTGCTGCATGAACATAACCTCGATGGCGAGATGTAGTGCAATGGAATGAGGCGAAGTATCAGATGAAAAAAGGTGCTCAGTGAAAATCTGAATTTTTTTGCATGGTCTATCAGATCTATAATGAACAACACTGATCAAAAGGTGGGATCACTAATGATCCACTTAAACACAATTAGCAAAAAACCCACTGACTCGTCCACTATCAAGGAGGAAAAATCTTTCGTGAGTGTCCCTATGATAGGTTCACGCCTCAAATCTTATACGCCGCCACGTTTCATGGACCATGATGGAATTTTCAGATTTCCACTGAATACCTATTTTCACTGAATACTTTGCCAGGAAATAAAGTTATCCATATCCTAAAAATATGCTACTCCTAATTTATTTCTTGAATTCACCCGCAAAATAATAATAATTTATTTCTTGATTTTTTGTTTGATTTTAAGTCGGTTCACTCCGTCCTAAAAAAAAAGCCGGTCATATTCCGTGCCCCAGAAAAGAAGGCGGTTCCTTTTTTCCCAGATCAATCAACGGCCCAGAGGCCAGAGTTCTCTGCGATCTACTCGTACTTTGCCAGATCCCAAACTTCCCAAGTCCAAACCATTCCTTCCACCCAATCTCCCCCCGCGTCCCCCCATCCCTCTCTCGCGAAACCCTAGCCCCGCGCCGCCGCCATGGACGGGATCGATGCGGAGCTCGCGCGCGCGCAGGACGAGCGCCGGAAGCTGGAGGAGGCCCTGGCGGCCGGCGCGCCCATGGCCGTCTCCTCCGTCACCTTCGACAAGGACCTCTACGGCGGCGGCGGCTCCGGCTCCGACCGCTTCGCCGGTTACGACACCTCCATCCCGGCCTCCGAGGACGACGCGCCCGAGGACGACAGCGCCGAGCCCTCCGCCACCAACCCCGCGGTGCGCCGCCTCGCGTCCTACACGGGCCACGCCGTCGCCGCCGCCGACATCCCCCGCTCCGAGGACGACGACGGGATGCCCGCCAAGCGGTCCCAGCGCATCATCGACCGCGAGGACGACTACCGCCGCCGCCGCCTCGACCGCATCATCTCCCCCCAGCGCCACGACGCCTTCGCGTCCGGGGAGGCCACCCCGGACCCCTCCGTCCGAACCTACGCCGATGCCATGCGCGAGAGCAAGGTGCAGCAGGAGAAGGAGCACGTGCTGCGTGAAATAGCTAAGAAGAAGAAGGAGGAGGAGGAGAAAGCCAAGGAGAAGAAGGCCGCGCCTCAGCCACAGCCAGCCGCGACTAAACGGCGCAATAGGTGGGATCAGTCGCAGGACGGCGACGCTGCTGCTGGGGCCAAGAAGTCCAAGACCTCAGACTGGGATGCCCCTGATGCAACTCCTGGGATTGGGCGCTGGGACGCCACTCCTGGCCGTGTTGGAGATGCAACGCCCTCTGTGAGGAGGAATCGGTGGGATGAGACTCCAACTCCAGGGAGGATGGCTGACGCAGATGCAACTCCTGCAGCTGGTGGCATTACTCCAGGAGCCACCCCTTCTGGGGCATGGGATGCTACTCCTAAGCTGCCTGGTGGGCTTGTCACACCAACACCCAAGAAGCAGAGATCTAGGTGGGATGAGACACCAGCAAGTATGGGGAGTGCAACACCTGGTGGTACAGCAGCAACACCTGCAGGTTTCAACACTCCTGGACAAACACCATTTGGAGCAGAGAACCTTGCCACACCAACACCTGGCCACCTTGCTGCTCGTGGCCCGATGACTCCGGAGCAGTACCAGCTCTTGCGGTGGGAGCGGGACATTGAGGAGCGGAACAGGCCTCTCACTGATGAGGAGCTTGACTCCATGTTCCCGCAGGAGGGATACAAGATTCTTGAGCCTCCAGCTTCATACCAGCCCATACGTACCCCAGCAAGGAAGCTGCTTGCTACGCCAACACCTCTGGGCACACCGATGTATGCTATTCCAGAGGAGAACCGTGGACAGCATTTTGATGTGCCCAAGGACTTGGGTCCTGGTTTGCCACTCATGAAGCCAGAGGATTACCAGTACTTTGGGACGTTGTTGAATGAGGACGAGGAGGAACAGCTAACGCCGGAGGAGCAGAAGGAAAGAAAAATCATGAAGCTCTTGCTCAAGGTAAAGAATGGCACGCCCCCACAGCGGAAGACGGCACTCAGGCAGCTCACGGACAAAGCACGTGAATTTGGTGCTGGGCCACTGTTCAACAAAATCCTGCCACTGCTCATGCAGCCAACTCTTGAGGACCAGGAGCGGCATCTCCTGGTGAAGGTCATTGATAGGGTGCTGTATAAGCTGGATGAGCTGGTCCGCCCATTTGTGCACAAGATTCTTGTTGTTATCGAGCCACTTTTGATTGATGAAGATTACTATGCTCGTGTTGAGGGCAGGGAAATTATCTCAAATCTCAGCAAAGCTGCTGGTCTTGCTACTATGATTGCTGCCATGAGACCAGATATTGATAACATTGACGAGTATGTGAGGAATACTACTGCTAGGGCATTCAGTGTGGTGGCTTCTGCTTTGGGTATCCCGGCCCTCCTCCCATTTTTAAAGGCTGTTTGTCAGAGTAAGAAGTCCTGGCAAGCTCGGCACACTGGTATCAAGATTGTTCAGCAGATTGCTATTCTCATGGGCTGTGCTGTTCTGCCTCACCTTAAGAACCTAGTTGAGATCATTGAGCATGGTCTAAGCGATGAGAACCAGAAAGTGCGGACAATCACTGCCCTATCTCTTGCTGCACTTGCTGAAGCTGCTGCGCCCTACGGTATAGAAAGTTTTGATAGTGTCTTGAAACCTCTCTGGAAGGGTATCAGATCTCACCGTGGAAAGGTCCTTGCTGCCTTCTTGAAGGCTATTGGTTTCATCATCCCTCTTATGGATGCTCTGTATGCCAGTTACTACACGAAGGAGGTGATGCAAGTCCTGATTAGAGAGTTCCAGTCCCCAGATGAAGAGATGAAGAAGATTGTCCTGAAGGTTGTTAAGCAGTGTGTCAGTACAGAGGGTGTGGAGGCTGATTATATCCGGAGTGACATCCTTCCAGACTTCTTCAAACACTTCTGGGTTAGGAGAATGGCCCTAGATCGTAGGAACTATAAGCAACTTGTGGAAACAACAGTAGAGATGGCAAACAAGGTGGGAGTTACTGGTATCGTTGGGAAGATTGTTGAGGATCTGAAAGATGAAAGTGAGCCTTACAGGAGAATGGTGATGGAAACAATTGAGAAGGTGGTGGCCAACTTGGGTGCCTCGGATATTGATCCTCGTCTGGAGGAGCTGCTTATTGATGGCATCTTGTATGCTTTCCAAGAGCAGACAAGTGATGATGCAAATGTCATGCTTAATGGTTTTGGAGCTGTTGTGAATGCGCTCGGCCAGAGGGTCAAGCCTTACCTTCCTCAGATATGTGGTACCATTAAGTGGCGGTTGAACAACAAGAGTGCGAAAGTTAGGCAGCAAGCTGCTGATCTGATCTCAAGGATAGCTATTGTTATGAAGCAGTGCCAGGAGGAGCAGCTTATGGGTCACCTGGGTGTTGTGCTATATGAGTACTTGGGAGAGGAGTATCCTGAGGTGCTGGGTTCAATTCTTGGAGCATTGAAAGCTATCGTGAATGTTATTGGTATGACTAAGATGACGCCTCCGATCAAGGATCTCCTTCCTCGTCTGACTCCCATCTTGAAGAATAGGCACGAGAAGGTCCAAGAGAACTGCATTGATCTAGTTGGTAGGATTGCTGATCGTGGAGCAGAATTTGTTCCAGCTAGGGAGTGGATGAGGATTTGTTTTGAGTTGCTGGAAATGTTGAAGGCTCACAAGAAGGGTATCAGAAGAGCCACTGTGAACACATTTGGTTATATTGCCAAGGCAATTGGGCCACAGGATGTGTTGGCCACTCTGTTGAATAACTTGAAGGTGCAGGAGCGACAGAACCGTGTCTGCACCACTGTAGCAATTGCTATTGTTGCTGAAACTTGCTCGCCTTTCACAGTTTTGCCCGCCCTCATGAATGAGTACCGAGTTCCGGAGCTAAATGTTCAGAATGGTGTTTTGAAGTCTCTCTCTTTCCTCTTTGAGTATATTGGTGAGATGGGCAAAGATTACATATATGCTGTTACTCCCTTGCTCGAAGATGCCCTAATGGACAGGGACCTGGTTCACAGGCAGACTGCTGCATCTGCTGTTAAGCATATGGCTCTGGGAGTTGCTGGCTTGGGTTGTGAGGATGCTCTTGTCCATTTGCTCAACTATATCTGGCCCAACATATTCGAGACATCTCCCCATGTTATAAATGCTGTCATGGAGGCTATTGAGGGGATGCGAGTTGCTCTAGGTGCAGCTGTGGTTCTGAATTATTGCCTCCAAGGCCTTTTCCATCCAGCAAGGAAAGTACGTGAAGTATATTGGAAGATCTATAACTCGCTGTATATTGGTGCACAAGATGCACTTGTTGCTTCTTATCCTGCACTAGGCGATGATGGAGACAATATCTTCAGCCGTCCAGAGCTAGCCATGTTTGTGTGATCAATGTGAGTCTTATTTCTTATTTCGTATTTCTCACTGTAATATCTGTAATGTTTGAGTAGCTACTGAAAAATTCTGCCAAGATATGAAATAAGTTTGTAATATTGGTTGATGCATTTTATGTTTACTAGTTGTGGGTGCTTAATTCAGCAATTCCTTTTGATCCAGACTATACTTGTAGGAGTTAACTGTTCTTAAGCTGTTGGAGTAATGTTTACTCAAATACGGACAACAACTTTTAACCTGCAGTTATTGAACATTATGCTCAGTAGGTCTCTCCCTACTATTTTGAGAGAAAAAAACTCAGCCAGGAACGGATCGAAACTCTGATAATAGGTTATTATTTAATTTCATTCAGCTCCCTCAGAATTTGTAACTATAGTTTAAAGCGCAAAATCTAGAACAGGAACACATTCATATCGGTTTTACATTGTGAAGACTTGAGCATGAAAATCTTAAACTCCAAACATGTATGTTGTCCAGTTTAACAAAAGGTGGATGCAGGTAGTATTTTTTTTTCTGTTAGTGGGTAGTTGTTTCTTTTCCTCATTTTTCACATCTACTTTCTTGCCTTTGTATTCGACTGGTGTCAAGATTCTTTGTTTCATGCTCATTCATCTATTTGCGTAGATTCTTACAATACACACAGTCTTGTATTGTATTATTTTCAGTTTTACATTAGTCCTGAACTCCTAATAAATATCTAAGATTGGTGTCATTTTGTTGTGTTGTCCTGTAGATTTACATATCCTGCTTTGTGAAGACTTCACATTTTGAGGAGTATCCTATGTCCAGGTAACAAATCTGTATATGGTGCTATACATTCTGCTTGCAATTCATCATGGACATGTATTTTTGTATGGCGTATGCATGTTTTCGGTTAAAATGTATAAATTCCGTCAAGGTAGTAAATAGCTGCTCGGTTAAAGTAGAATCAGCTGTACAGGGAGTAGCACTCTGACCCATTGAGTGTATGTTTAAACAAATAGCTTTGCTCAGTTTAAATAGAATCAGCTGTATATGTCATTTTAGCATGCGAGCAGTAGCAAGTGGTGTTTAATCTGTGTCGTCACGTTTTGCATTTTGCCGTATGTTGTATTTTCTTTTTGCTCTCTACTACAAATAATGCAAAAGCAAGAATCTGATATGCAAACGCATTGGCAGGCAGGATGTGCATGTATCGTCATCCACATGCATCAATGCAGATGCATGTGAAGCTTGAACTGGGGTGGTATTTGAATTAGTGCTCACATTTATTTGAAATGGTGTTGTTTGTTGTTGCAAAGTCTGTTTTTATGAAGCTGCATTTTTGTATTTGCAGGCTTGTTGCTTCCTGAAGGGGGTGCAATCTTTAAGAAAAATACATTTTTTGTCCTGGTTGACTGTACTGCTTTAACCTACTGCCGGAGTCCTATGGACTTAACTGTTTCAGAACTGTTGTGTTTTCAGGTTATTTCTTTCCAAACTGTGATGCCGAAGAGTCTTCGCATCTGGATCTGCGACCGGGCGACGTAAGGGCAGAGCAGCATGTTTATTTCGCCGCAGCTGATAATATGTGAAATCAAGTCGTTAGTAGTGAAGACAATAAAATCACAGTAGCACCAATATCATCTTATTTATCATGTATATTTGGTTATGATGGCCAGCCTCTGCTGTCAAAACTCTGTTTTAGCGATGTTTTGTAACGCTGTAAACCATCAAGCTCTGTACTATGTGTGCTGTGGCATGACTATGTCTTGAATGCTTTGCCTAGCTTGCGCTGTTTTGCACCTTTTTGTGTTGAACGTGGACTGATGTTCAGTTTGATTGAACCATAGCAAAATGTTTTATCACTCTTCTAACAGTTTTTCAAGCAGTAGTTCAACCAACTCCCGGAAATTCCAGGATCTGCGGAGTGATGAAACAGATGCTATGTGATTTTCAACTGTAGCTCTGCCTGATCCGGGAGCGGAGGGAATCCGAGCAGGCCCATAGTGCGCGTGTGTAGCCCATGCAGTGCCACCACCGGCAAATTCAAGATTGTTTGAGATTGAACCAAAGATGAATGAATAGTAAAGCAAAACTGTTGATCTCTTTCATTAATGATTAGGCTTATATACAATCTGAGAGGACGCAACAGAGGGACGCGTCCATTCCCTAACAGCGCATCGAGGGATGCGGTTGTTGCGGAGGGGCGGTTAGGACAAGGGGAGATTTCCCTTCAATTAAGTGTCTTAATTAAATCCTAACACTCCCCCTAATCTATGCTTGTCCATGCCATATCATCATGTTGAAAAGAGCCTCCTCCAAAAACCCTGTGGGAAAAATGTGAGGAGTATAATATGTTGCCAAAACTCCTTCAAACCCAGTGGGAAAATAAGGAGAAAATTATGCAACATATAATGGTTATTGTCTCTTTTAACTCAATACGAGAAAACTTATAGAATCAAGATAACAATAAAGATGTCGTATATACTTTCCTAAAAAAACCCGATGGGGAAAACTGAAAGTATGACATATGATCTCATGTTGATATTACCTCATTAAAAACCTTTATGAGAACCTGAATAGTAAACTCATGAAGGAAAAAAGAGTATAATATGATGCATTGAACAGGAACACTTCAGGAAGATACTCCCCCTGACTCTTGCAAATTTCGAAGCCGTCACACACCAATTCCAAGGACATACATTTGGAATGTAGAGGTTGGTAGAGACTTCGTGAACAAATCAGTCATATGGTTTGACTTGCAAGATATGCAATATAGCGATATTGCTTATTATGTAACCTGTTTGCATCCGGGCAACACAAGAAACATTATCGTTGAGATAATGATATAGCCATGAGGTCTGTTTTGAAGACTCTCCGTGAGATGGCTACCACACCTAGTAGGAACACTACACTTGTCTACGATCTGACATAATGGGGATCTGATCGATGTATCCAATGATATCGGTGTTCACATTTCTGTGAAACTGAAAAACTAGGACAAGATGTTTGATGCCTTGGAGATATCGAAAGATATTCTTGAGTACCAACCAATTGTGTTTGGTGGATCCAATGGCATTATGGAACGTTGAGTCCCAATATCTCATTTCCATCATCTCTTGGTCTAAATAGGTCTTTCTCTACGTCTAGAGAATGAACTACCATGAGAGTTATGGATGGATAAGATTTGTCCACAATGAATTTCTCCAATATATTTTGGATATAGACAACATAGTATACCGTAATGTATGAATGAAGATGCTCAAGTTGTAGTAACGAGCGATATTTTGGTTCACCCAGATCCTTCATTTTAAACTCCGCCATTTTACATGTGTTGTCATTGCAAACAAACAAACATGGATAATCATCATTGTAGGAGTAATCCTTGTGTATAAGGATCTCACTACCTCGGTTGTACCATATGTACCGACAACACAATAAGTCTTGTGGTAACTTACTGATTTTACACAATGTATGTTGCATTTTGTATTTTGATTCAGAATTGAGATTCCATCGGAAATCAATCATATATGTCTGAATCTAGTGATTCACATGGATATGTGATCACTACATCTATCAACTGCAGGGATAGATGATTTTGTACTGCCAATGATATAAGTTATCGGAAAGAGATTCCACCTCTGGAGAATAGTTGGGTATCTGCGTGAACCCTTGTGCTACAATACTTGCTCTATGTTTCACCACCTCATTGTTCTCAATTCCGTTTCCAGAAGAAAACTGGTGTAGGTATTGCTTATGAATACCTTCCCATTATTGAGCAAGATCATTTCTACCTAGATTATACCCTTTGCTTGAGTTCAGTCCGAGTGTTGTCCACACTTTGCCATGGCCATGGTCTTTGGATCTGAATCATTTGAAAGGTTTTTGCAATCTAGTTGAGAAATATATGTCGACAATTGTAGACTTCCGGTTATATGATTCTCCAGAATCTATATATCAATATAGACTTGATGGAAATATCGTTACCCATGGTGACTGCTCGCGATTTCCCAATGCGATCGAGTCGGGTATTCCGATGTCCTGGTCATTGTGTGCACTATGACCTGGGTTGGTGGAGGTTTCTCGTCCACTGGGTGTATACTACCCAATAGGTGTCTGTCAACGTGAAGTTGACTTGCATTTACTGATTCACAGGCCTTGATATCCTTGCTCGCGGGAAGCTGAATCCTGATGTACTTCTGCCATACATCTCCCCTTGTTGCTATGAACAGGGAGTGGAGTGAATTTTGTTGGTACCATCACTCTTTCAGGCATATTTTTGCAGGATTATAGGATTGTGTGACACCTTTATAGTCAGTAAATGAATCTGGCAGGTTATTTGCAATGTGATGCAAATCTTCTGAACGCATGGTTCTGATCTTTGAGTATGTGGATTTGAGGCAGAAAATGTGTTGAACATTCCACTAATTTCCTGGCATTCTTTATGATACTTGAAATCTCCCCCTAATGCCTGGAAATGTTCCTCATTGAATCAACATACTGACCTTGAATAACTCCCCATGTGAGGGGCTTGAGGTATTGACGGAAATACAGTTATTCCTCACATAGATCCCAACTATATGTTGAGGGGCCAATGATGTATGCCTGGTGGTGATATCGGTATGCAACCAAATTACCGCAGATAGGAAATACTTGGTAGATATCCACATATCAAAGATAGAGGGGAATAATATTATGCAGTTCTGTCATGAGCGTGAAAACTGCATGACTCCAACGTAAAGTTGGCAAGTTGCAATTCCAAAGTAAAGATAATGCAATGAGCTTAACTCTTTGGATAGGATTCTACCAAACCATTTTGAGTCTAGACATTAGGACAAATTGCTAAACTTCAATCTAAGGGCCATAGAGAAGGCACTCAAGGAGAATTCTGCAATGTTATCCATTCAATTTGCTTGAAATCGATGTCAGGATAATGAGCCAATGGTTTTGTGTGAATAAAGCACACACTTAAGACCATCATATAGATATGTCTTTTAGAACCATGGAATACCTGAATAGTCTAGTCAATGGATGAGAAGAGCCACTTACCTCAACTTGATGCATTCAAGGAGTCTGAGTGGTTCAGCGTAGACTTTAAGGTGTGCGAGCCTTAAAATTAGCTTCCCTGTGTCACTTGTAGTGCACATAAAATCCAAATGGTGTTAGAATTTAGCATTATAATAATAATAAACTATTGGAATTGCTGATAGTTTCGGTTTCAACCCAATGTCTCGATGACCAAGGCGAGTATGCCAAGTTTTTCATGTACAAGACATTTTGAAAAACTATCTTGAACGCAACATGTGCTACGGGTTTTGTAGTATGTGTAGTACAATTCAGATGATACATAGAGAATGTGCTTGCCATATCCGCTGCATATGGTAAAGAGAATGTATTTCTCTTTCTTGTCAGCATAAGTTTCGCTATGGAAACCATTTTGACGGATATCTCTATAGCTTAGTAGGGTACGAGTTAAACTTGGGAAGCAATGAAGCATCCTGACGTTACTCGAGTACCCACAGGGATAGTAAATATGACTCAAGTTGAGCCAACAAATACCTCATCGCGTCTAGCGATTTTAAAATATCTCCTTTCTCTCAACGAGAGTGGAAACATTTCACTTCCCTGAGTATAGAGTTTGTGGTGCATATGTCCACAAGGCACATATCATCTTTCATCATATTGACCCCTGTAGAAATCTATATATAGACATGAAGATTCTCAATATGAAAATCACTGTCAGATATATAGAATACATACAAATGTATTTGTATCAAAGTGCTGATACAGTATATTGTGATATACAATATATGATGACAACAATAATCATGTTTTTATTAGAACATCATAAATGGAAATAAGTAAATTGATCACTAAGGAGACTAAGGGACTAAATGTATATAGTCTCCAAACATGTCAGTTGATGCATATTCAACCATCATGCTCTTCATGCTCATAGGGTCTCGTGACAACCTGATGGTGTCAGGTTGAGGGTTTGCAGTGAGTTTCAAACCATTACCCTTGAGGTCCTTTGCGTCCCGGTGGCGTGGCTTGGACTGCACGCGCTGTCCCATGGGATGCAAGACTGATCTTGATGTCCATGACCCGCTTAAGTAAGTTGTGGCCATTGAGGGTAAGAGGCTCAAATTGTTAGCCATCGATTACTTATAGGGGCAAGCCAGAGATAATTAATTTACAAGAAGTAAATTAAAAACCGTCATGGTTGATGTTGTAATGAACTTAGCAAAATCAATGGGTATTTCAAGAAGTTATCTTGAAACCATTAATGTGAATCTCAATTTGTTAAGTATGACACCTTGAAGATAATCTCCAAAATAGATTAAACCTCGCAGCACTATGGAGTATAATCTGATGAAATCAGTAGATACTCACTCGTAATGCCTTATGTCATGACTTAGTAAAATGTGTGGGACAACATTTTGTAAAGTAAAATGTGTGGGACAACATTTTGTAAAGCAATTATAATGTCAAAATGACAAAATATAGGCTTTAACAGTCGTCATTGATAATCTGCGAAGGCAGTAATCTATATGACTATCTTGTGATCCCAATACATCAATTTGAAGAAATCACTTTGAATTTTGCATTCTTATTTGCAAGAAATTAAAAATCTCAATTGCAAATAGACGTATTTATCTCGACATGTAGCGAACATGGAGATACATACATTCCGGAATACATCGTACTCAACAGAAATACACCACTATTATAATGAATAGTAATGATGTTGCAAACTTGATGTTCAAGTGAAAAACTTGAATTGTATAGACCTCAAATTTAAATGAGATGATCTTGTATCAAGTTGCAAGATAATTCAGTAGGGTGAATTAATATTTTGCGAGAGAAAATTAATGAATCCATATTGTTGTGCGAGAAAACTTAATCTCAATCACAAAACAATGTTGTTGTATTAATAGGACATGTGATAGGATTGCTAAAAAGCAAACACATCGAACATGCCACATATAATAATCACATATTTTCTGGAATGTTAAAACTCAACAGAAAAATGGCTGAAATGCAAAGTCCAAGGAGCCAGATGGCTCGGTTGTAAAATACAGTAAAGCGTCTCATTCCTCTTATTCGGGCACCGTGTTGCCTTGTAATAGGATAGACCGTACCTTATGCTTCATGAGATGCCTTCGCGCATCAGCACTGATATCCTCCTTTGGAAAATCATTATTGCCAGCTTATATCTCCTGCGATCACAAAATTTTAAACTACCAGGGCGGTTGTACCGTCATCCTGTTTGTGAATTATTATAGTTACGCAAGGAGACTTGCAAGTATGATCAAATTTTTGTGATACGAAATACCTGTCATATGATGGGCATGAAATAGGCGTTCTTAGCCAATGTTGAAGCGGGAGTTGGTAACTCTTAAACCTTCATGGGAGAATTGAACCCCTGTGTATATAACACCGGTTTGCAATGCAAACCGTCCTTTAATGATAGCAGCCTTTCGTTGCTCGAAAGAGGATATTTAGCAGCAAAAAACTCAAACCGAGCCAACAATCTCAGATTTTTGAAAAAAAAGGGCCGTGTTCCGCCAAATTGGCTATGTTGGACCGGTGCTGAATGTTGTCGGTTTTAAGAGAAAAGCAATAAACTATCAACTCTAAAAAAAGGAAAGAGATCAAAATACGGTGACAAAGACCTTTTGCAAAAGAAGAGCTCTATTGAGCTTGGTCAGACGGAATCACCATGGTCAGACGCAACCAAGCCCCCCGAAGGTGTAGCGATGGTGCCAGTCAGCCAGGACCCCAAAATGACGCGTGGCATTATGCCGGCCAAGTGGCATTGCTATGGTTCGGGTTCGACCAAGCCCCCAAATGACTCTAAGGCCCGTAGGCCGACCAAGAGGCGTGACCGGTTCAGACGTGACCGTGTCCCCAAATGATTCTAGTGGCTTTCGCCGGCCAAGAGGTATTGCATCGGTTCGGACACGACCGAGCCCCCAAATGACTCTGGTGGCTTTCGCCGGCCAAGAGGTATTGCATCGGTTCAAACATGACCGAGCCCCCAAATGACTTCATAAGGATAGCTATGTTCTCTTTGGTTCGAACACGACCTATGTTTGAACAGGAAGCCTCAAGTGATCTTGTTAAGACTTGCAAGGGGTAAACCGGATGTTGCTTAAAGACAACCCCGTGTAACCACACATGATATAAAAGAACAGATACCCCGCTTTAGCTGAGGATCCGGTTTATTATAATATATACATAGTCATGATATATACATAAGCAGAGCCCATGGCTCAAGTATAGTAAGGCTGAAGATGAGCTATATTCCATGGTCTGTCGGTCTCTCGTCCTGATTTGCGTGAGTCTTTGTGCTCTCGAACATCTATCAGGTAGTATGAACCATTGTGTAGATTCTTGCTGACCACGAAAGGCCCTTCCCAAGGCAGAGACAATTTATGCATCTCGGTTTGATCTTGAATAAGTCGAAGCACCAAATCTCCCTCTTGAAAGGTTCTGGTCCTGATCCGACGACTGTGATAGCGACGAAGATCCTGCTCGTAGATCGCTGAGCGGGCAGCTGCTATGTCTCGCTCTTCATCTAGCCGGTCCAAAGCGTCCTGTCTAGAACTTTCGTTGTCTGCTTCAACGTAAGCCGCCACACGAGGTGAATCGTGTCGTATGTCACTAGGAAGAACTGCCTCTGCCCCATAAACCATGAAGAACGGCGTATATCCAGTTGACCTGTTAGGCGTGGTGTTGATGCTCCATAACACAGAGGGTAACTCTTCGACCCAACAACCCGGCGTCCGCTGCAAAGGAACCATAAGCCTGGGCTTAATGCCTCTCAAGATCTCCTGATTAGCTCTTTCTGCTTGACCATTGGACTGTGGGTGCGCCACTGATGACACATCAAGGCGGATGTGCTCTCGTTCGCAAAACTCCTTCATGGCACCTTTAGATAAATTGGTACCATTGTCTGTGATGATGCTGTGTGGAAAACCAAACCGGAAAATCACCTTTTTGATGAACCAAACCGCGGTGGCCGCATCACACTTGCTAACGGGCTCTGCTTCTATCCACTTTGTAAATTTGTCCACCGCCACCAGAAGGTGGGTCTTCTTGTCCTTGGACCGTTTGAAAGGCCCAACCATGTCCAGCCCCCAGGTTGCAAACGGCCAAGTAATTGGAATCATCCTCAATTCTTGAGCCGGGACTTAGTCGTGGAGCCATCGCAACGGGTTAACTCGAAGGGGTTAAAGCGGACACAGGGACACAGAGGGTTTATACTAGTTCGGCCCCTTCGATGAAGGTAAAAGCCTACGTCTAGTTTGTGGTGGAATTGATGAAGTCTCGATGGCTAGGGAGCCGATAAGCTTCGCCTAGGCCTCGAGTTGTGGTTGTCTGTCCTTGAACCGATATCGGGTCGTCCCCTTATATACACGGGTGACGCCCGTCGGTTCATAGAGTCCCAATCTCCGGTTTATACTCATACCCGGGTTGGTCTCTTCCTTATCCCTAACTTACAATACAAGTTGTACACAGGCCGGTTTACGGCTACAGATGTTAAACCGACTACGGCCTCGGGCCTTTACATAGCCTCCTGGGCTTTACCATTCTTGAACTACAGATGAAGTTAACCCGGCCCGTACAGGCCGGTTCACGCCCAGTAGTAATATCCCCAACATTAGGCCCCAGGTTGATTTGAATGAGTTCATGTCAACCCTTAGCATAAATCTTCATATTCAGCACCTACCCTTCGTCGCCAAACCGCTACGTCGTCATCTTCGTTGGTGGCCGTAAACCGGCATGACATCATCATGAAGCTAGCTTTTATGATGCCTTCTTTGTTTAACCAATTTGCAATAATCGAGGCGACAGCTCTGCTTTCGAAATCTGTGGCTCCTGGATTCGCGCGCTTGACACATGTGTTTTGCCTTATAAATAGGGGCGAAGGGTCATTTCTTTTTCCCCTTCACCCCTTTCCTCTTTGTCTTCTCCGTGCCGTCCGCTTCGTAGCTCCACCGCTGTCGCTGACCTCCGCATCATCTCGGGCCGCTGCATCAACCTGCCTGGACCAGAGAAACTGCGGCGTGCTTCCGCATCCCTCCGAGCTCCGGTGAGATCCCCACCTTCTCAACTCAGACCTGCCTCTAGGGTTTACTATGTTCTTCACGTTCTTCGCGTTCTTCGCGTTCTTCGCGTTCTTCGCACTTAAACTGAGATGCACCTTCATATGACCCCACGACCTTTGCTCCGTTCAGTAGTAGTTTTCGGCATCTGTTTTCATTGCAATATACCTGGACCGTAGATCTGATCCATAGCTTGACCTTGCTGTTCTTGCACAATTTTCTTTAAATCATGAGTATTTTACCCCTTTTACGAGATCGCCCCAGATCCAATATCATACTGAGATAATGTGAAACCTGTTTCCGTACACTTGCTCTTTTGCAATTTCCACTGTTTCACGGTCTTAGGTCCAGCGGTTTAACCTTGTTGTAGAATATCACCGAATCGGTACATACCATTAGTCCCCTTGTTGAACCGCCAGTAATCCCTTGATAGACCGCACCGCTTTACCAACGTCGGTTTGTAATTGATTTCCTCGGGTTTAACATTGATAGTATCAACATGAAAAACCTGTGCACCACACAGTCCTGAACCGAAATCATTTTCATTTTGTAGACTTCCTCATGGCTAAGCAAGTGTATGAGTGCAACTGGGCTCCTTCCCGGGTCACGGAAACTCAACTGAATAATCTGGTTCTGACCGGTGCTTTGAGCAGCAGAAAAACCATTCATTGGAGGGTGCCGGGCAAAGAGTGCCCCCCTACACCCCAAGACGGCAAAGTCGTTGTTTTTGCGGATCACTTAGCCCGCGGTTTCAACCCGCCCGGTTCAAAATTTTATCGCGACGTTTTGGCTAATTTCCAACTCCATCCACAAGATATTGGCCCCAACTCTGTCACTAACATATGCCACTTTCAAGTGCTCTGTGAGGTGTTTTTTCAAGAGGAACCTACAGTTGATTTGTTCCGAGATTGCTTTCACCTAAACCGCCGCACAGAATTTACTGATGGCTCCAACATGGAACTGGGTGGCGTGTCAATCCAGAAAAGGAAAGAGGTCACTTACCCTCATGCGAAACTGCATAGTCACCCCCAAGAGTGGAATAACTCCTGGTTTTATTGTAAAGACACCTCTCCAGAGAATGAGAATATCCTGCCCGGCTTTCGTCCAGAACGGCTCAGCAACACTCACCCCCTTCCTCAGAGGTTGACTGCTAAAGCGAGGAGTAAATACGCTCCCCAACTGTCCAAGCTCAGAGCCTTCATGGCCAACGGTTTAACAGGAGTCGACCTCGCTCGTTGCTGGATATCTTGGAGTATACTGCCACTCAGTCAACGCTCCGGTTTGATGTGTGAATACACAGGCAGTGTTGATGATCCGTTACGTCATGTAAACATCCAGCTTACGGATGACGAGGTCACCGAAGCCGCAAAGAAGATTTTAAATGAACCAGAACGCGTCTGTGCACGAACTGGCCTTCTTCCCTTCTGCGCCATCAACAAACCACCAGCGGTAAAAATTTCTTCTCATTAAGTCTGATGTTATTTTGTGCGCGTATGACTGATTCTAATGTCTGTTGACGCAGGGTGATGACCCGTTCTAGAGCAAAAAACTCCCTCAAGGAAAGGCGGATAAACCGGAGCAATCGACCCGACCTAAGACGAGAGTCGTCAAAAAGTCTGCTCACAAGAGGAAAACCACGACCTCTTCCGATCCTGCCGACGATGAGGTGGGTAATCCGGGTTTTGAAGCTGATCTTGACTCCCTCGGTTTGTTGTTCGTACAGCTTATTGACGATGCAATTTGTCAGGATGATGCTGAAGCGAGCCATGCTGATGATGCAGAGGTAATTACCATTTCTTCTGATTCAAGCCTTCTGCCTTTCCACAAAATCCGTCAGGCGAACCGTAAAGTTAAATTTTCCCATCCTCTTGCTTACTTGGACCCCAACTTTCTTATGAAGACCCGTCAGCACGAGGTGCACCGTACAACCCGACACAGCGGTCAGGTAGTTACCTCCGCTGGTTTACCGAACAGTCCGGTTCGGAGACGTCGTTCAGAGGTCTCTAACTTGCTTGTCAAATTTTGTCCTAAAGCGGGCTGTTTTCGTCAACCGCTTAATCCATCTGACTCCGATTATCAGGTCACCTCGCACTCATCCTCTGGCGAGTCAACTGGTACTCAGCTGCCTCCGCTCAAAACCGTGCTTGGGTAAGCTTACTTTTCCCATCAAGTTGTCCATTGTTGTAATCTTCACCATATGCTGTCTTCAACTTTGCTGCTTCTTTCAGAGCTAAACCAAGGCCGAGCAAAAAAGCTCGCCAAGACAAAACAGGAGACGAAAACGCTCTTCCTGAACCGGACACTGCCCCGAACGTTGAAACGACCACCCCTGAAGATGTAATTGATGACCCATTAGTCTGAGATGAAGTCATTGTTCCTGAAGAAGGCTCTGTTAACCCCTCCGGCCCAACGGATCAACCAGCCAGCCCGATTCGTGCTGAGAAAACCATTAGTTCCTCAAAGCCTGTCGAGAAACCGACCGTGCCAGTCCCGACCGACGACCACAACGATGATGAAGTCATGATTACCGGCATAGGTCGTACTGAACCGGGAAATCCCATCGCTTTGGCCAAGCACACTGCTAAAGAAGAAATTTCTGCTCTAAGTAAAGGTAAATGGGATGTTGATCTGGCCACGTACTCCACTCTTGGCGCTCAAGACATTCATTCTGGCTATTTAAACCGGCTATATACTAGCTGCGACTATGAAGCCAATCTTGTGAAGATGATGAAAGACAAATTCGAGGTAACTTCCATGCCCTCACTCCCGCTTCTTACCACCGTAGCCCCCAAGGGTCGGTTTAACTTTATCATAATTGAATCGACACTTGCAATCATCATACCGTAGCATCCGAAATATCATTAAAGCAAATAGCCATTAGCCCCCAAGTGCCAAGTTGAATATTTGTATTGAGCTTGGGACTTTGATAATGACCTGAGAACTTGAGATCAAATAAGCATTAGCCCCCAAGTACAAAGTATCTAACTTGTTATGTGCTTGGTACTTTCTTTGTTTAAACTGTATAACTTGTCGGACTGCAGGCTGAACTGAAGGTCAAAGAGAGCCAAATCGCTGATCTTCAAGAGAATGTGAAGTCCCAGCAAGCAGAATCTTCCAAAGCCAAGGAGGAACTAACCAGCGCTTTGGGCAGCATGGAACAATTGAAGGAAGGTTTTAACAAGGAGCGGGCGGACTGGGCTATAGAAAAGGCCGCTTTAACCAAGAAGATTGAAACCGCAGAAGCTGCCTTTAAAACGGTAACGGATGAATTGACCAGTGTGAAGCGACAGGTGCACGCAATGGCTGCAGCCATCTTAGGTAAGCCTCCTATAACATGTGCAGTGCCCTTGATTCTTCTACAAAACATCTCGGTTTACGACCTGCTGATCGTATTACAGGCACTCGCATCCATCACTTGGGATCAGACGTGCGTATGAAGCTGAAAGCGGTCTATACCTTAGTCGAGCAGCTGTATACGGGCGCTCAGCGGATTATCACCACTGCTTCACACAACAATCCGGCACCCACATTGATCCAGGACACACTGAAGAGGTTGTCGATGCTCCCTGCTCGGATTGAAGAGCTAAAAAGATCTGCTGCTCGAACCGGAGCCATTAATGCCTTAATCCGGGCCAAAGCATGGGTGCCTGATTTTGATCCCGTTGAAGCGGCTCAAGGCTATCCTAGCTTAAAGGAGGATGGCTCCGAATTCGATGAAGAAGAATTGAGAAAGATAAACCGGGCAGTGCGCCCTCTGGCCTGCCAATTGGTAGAAGAAGCAAACTTGTCTCATTATCAAGCCCAATATGACGATCAGAACAAGCGGGTAGCTGTGCCAATCCCTAAAGCGGAAAACTTAATTCCTCCAATCCGTAAGCACACTTATGCCCCTGATATTGAACCATCGTCACTGATACATGAGGAAGCCGTTTTTCAAGCATTAATGGGGATCGGTTGGACCACTGTTGACTTCCAGCCGCTGGGTAGGGAGGAGGACGCTAAAGTGGAGCAGAAAGATCCAAAACCATCAAACCGGAACGGCACGCCGGCGTGAACCGAGGGCAGTTTTAGCGGGTTTCCTTTTGATACTTTGTCAAGAAACAATCCTCTTATTCGGGCACCGTGTTGCCTTGTAATAGGATAGACCGTACCTTATGCTTCATGAGATGCCTTCACGCATCAGCACTGATATCCTCCTTTGGAAAATCATTATTGCCAGCTTATATCTCCTGCGATCACAAAATTTTAAACTACCAGGGCGGTTGTACCGTTATCCTGTTTGTGAATTATTATAGTTACGCAAGGAGACTTGCAAGTATGACCAAATTTTTGTGATACGAAATACCTGTCATATAATGGGCATGAAATAGGCGTTCTTAGCCAATGTTGAAGCGGGAGTTGGTAACTCTTAAACCATCATGGGAGAATTGAACCCCTATGTATATAACACCGGTTTGCAATGCAAACCGTCCTTTAATGATAGCAGCCTTTCGTTGCTCAAAAGAGGATATTTAGCAGCAAAAAACTCAAACCGAGCCAACAATCTCAGATTTTTGAAAAAAAAGGGCCGTGTTCCGCCAAATTGGCTATGTTGGACCGGTGCTGAATGTTGTCGGTTTTAAGAGAAAAGCAATAAACTATCAACTCTAAAAAAAGGAAAGAGATCAAAATACGATGACAAAGACCTTTTGCAAAAGAAGAGCTCTATTGAGCTTGGTCAGACGGAATCACCATGGTCAGACGCAACCAAGCCCCCCGAAGGTGTAGCGATGGTGCCAGTCAGCCAGGACCCCAAAATGACGCGTGGCATTATGCCGGCCAAGTGGCATTGCTATGGTTCGGGTTCGACCAAGCCCCCAAATGACTCTAAGGCCCGTAGGCCGACCAAGAGGCGTGACCGGTTCAGACATGACCGTGTCCCCAAATGATTCTAGTGGCTTTCGCCGGCCAAGAGGTATTGCATCGGTTCGGACACGACCGAGCCCCCAAATGACTCTGGTGGCTTTCGCCGGCCAAGAGGTATTGCATCGGTTCAAACATGACCGAGCCCCCAAATGACCTCATAAGGATAGCTATGTTCTCTTTGGTTCGAACACGACCTATGTTTGAACAGGAAGCCTCAAGTGATCTTGTTAAGACTTGCAAGGGGTAAACCGGATGTTGCTTAAAGACAACCCCGTGTAACCACACATGATATAAAAGAACAGATACCCCGCTTTAGCTGAGGATCCGGTTTATTATAATATATACATAGTCATGATATATACATAAGCAGAGCCCATGGCTCAAGTATAGTAAGGCCGAAGATGAGCTATATTCCATGGTCTGTCGGTCTCTCGTCCTGATTTGCGTGAGTCTTTGTGCTCTCGAACATCTATCAGGTAGTATGAACCATTGTGTAGATTCTTGCTGACCACGAAAGGCCCTTCCCAAGGCAGAGACAATTTATGCATCTCGGTTTGATCTTGAATAAGTCGAAGCACCAAATCTCCCTCTTGAAAGGTTCTGGTCCTGATCCGACGACTGTGATAGCGACGAAGATCCTGCTCGTAGATCGCTGAGCGGGCAGCTGCTATGTCTCGCTCTTCATCTAGCCGGTCCAAAGCGTCCTGTCTAGAACTTTCGTTGTCTGCTTCAACGTAAGCCGCCACACGAGGTGAATCGTGTCGTATGTCACTAGGAAGAACTGCCTCTGCCCCATAAACCATGAAGAACGGCGTATATCCAGTTGACCTGTTAGGCGTGGTGTTGATGCTCCATAACACAGAGGGTAACTCTTTGACCCAACAACCCGGCGTCCGCTGCAAAGGAACCATAAGCCTGGGCTTAATGCCTCTCAAGATCTCCTGATTAGCTCTTTCTGCTTGACCATTGGACTGTGGGTGCGCCACTGATGACACATCAAGGCGGATGTGCTCTCGTTCGCAAAACTCCTTCATGGCACCTTTAGATAAATTGGTACCATTGTCTGTGATGATGCTGTGTGGAAAACCAAACCGGAAAATCACCTTTTTGATGAACCAAACCGCGGTGGCCGCATCACACTTGCTAACGGGCTCTGCTTCTATCCACTTTGTAAATTTGTCCACCGCCACCAGAAGGTGGGTCTTCTTGTCCTTGGACCGTTTGAAAGGCCCAACCATGTCCAGCCCCCAGGTTGCAAACGGCCAAGTAATTGGAATCATCCTCAATTCTCGAGCCGGGACGTGAGCGCGTCTTGAGAATTTTTGACAACCATCACACCGCCTGACCAGATCCTCCGCATCCGCATGAGCAGTCAGCCAATAGAAACCGTGACGAAAAGCTTTTGCCACTAAAGACTTTGAACCGGCGTGGTGACCACAATCTCCTTCGTGGATCTCACGCAAAATTTCACGGCCTTCCTCAGGAGATACACACCGTTGAAAAGCTCCTGTCACACTGCGATGATGTAGTTCGCCGTTTTCCACTACCATGGACTTGGACCGCCGTACTATCTGCCTGGATAGAACCTCATCCTCTGGCAACTCCCCTCGGTTCATGTACGCCAGGTAAGGGAGCGTCCAATCCGGGATGACATGTAATGCCGCGACCAATTGAGCCTCTGGGTCAGGAACCGCCAAATCTGCTTCGCCAGGCAGTTGAACCGACGGGTTGTAAAGCACATCAAGGAACACATTAGGTGGTACCGGTTTACGCTGTGACCCCAGTCGACTTAAAGCATCCTCCGCCTCGTTCTTTCGTCGGTCCACATGGTCCACCTGATAACCTTTGAAGTGACCTGCGACCATATCAACCTCACGATGATAAGCAGCCATGAGTGGATCTTTTGAATCCCATGTACCAGATGTTGGGGAACGTTGCAGAAAATTAAAATTTTTCCTACGGTTTCACCAAGATCCATCTATGAGTTCATCTAGCAACGAGTATTCAGATTAGATAGCATCTACATACCACTTTGTAGATCGCAACGGAAGCGTTCGAGTGAACGTGGATGAGGTAGTCGTACATGCCGTGATCCAATTCACCGATGATCTACTACCGAACGGACGGCACCTCCGCGTTCAACACACGTACGGGACAGGAGACGTCTCCTCCTTCTTGATCCAGCAAGGGGGGGAGGAGAGGTTGAGGAAGATCCAGCACGACGGTGTGGTGGTGGATGCAGCAGAACTTCGGCAGGGCTTCGCTAAGCAACTACGGGAGGAGGAGGAGGTGTTGCAGGGAGGAGGGGGCGCCAGGGCAATAGGGTGCGGCCACCCCTCCCTCCCCTCCCTTTATATAGATGCATTAGAGGGGGGGAGGGCGCAGCCTTGCCCCTTCCTCCAAGGAAGGGGTGCGGCCAAGAGGGGGGGAGGAGTCCATCCTCCCCAAGGCACCTCGGAGGTGCCTTCCCCCCTTTGGACTCTCCCCTCTCCAAGTTTCCTTGGCGCATGGGCCCTTGGGGCTGGTTCCCCTTGGCCCAAGTGGGCCAAGGCGCACCCCCTAAGGCCCATGTGGCCCACCAAGGCAGGTGGCCCCACCTGGTGGACCCCGGGACCCCTCCGGTGGTCCCGGTACAATACCGATAACACCGAAACTTGTCCCGATGGCCAAAATAGCACTTCCTATATATAATTCTTTACCTCCGGACCATTCCGGAACTCCTCGTGACGTCCGGGATCTCATCCGGGACTCTGAACAACATTCGGGTTACTGCACATACATATCTTCACAACCCTAGCGTCACCGAACCTTAAGTGTGTAGACCCTACGGGTTCGGGAGACATGCAGACATGACCGAGACGGCTCTCGGGCAATAACCAACAGCGGGATCTGGATACCCATGTTGGCTCCCACATGCTCCACGATGATCTCATCGGATGAACCACGATGTCAAGGATTCAATTAATCCCGTATACGATTCCCTTTGTCAATCGATATTTTACTTGCCCGAGATTCGATCGTCGGTATCCCAATACCTCGTTCAATCTCGTTACCGGCAAGTCACTTTTCTCGTTCCGTAATGCATGATCCCGTGATCAAACACTTTGATCACATTGAGATCATTGTGATGATGCATTACCGAGAGGGCCCGGTGATACCTCTCCGTCAAGCGGAGTGACAAATCCCAGTCTCGATCCATGTCAACCCAACAGACACTTTCAGAGATACCCGTAGTGTACCTTTATAGTCACCCAGTTACGTTGTGACGTTTGGCATACCCAAAGCACTCCTACGGTATCCGGGAGTTACACGATCTCATGGTCTAAGGAAAGGATACTTGACATTGGAAAACTCTAGCAAACGAACTATGCGATCTTATGCTATGTTCAGGATTGGGTCTTGTCCATCACATCATTCTCCTAATGATGTGATCCCGTCATCGATGACATCCAATGTCCATAGTCAGGAAACCATGACTATCTGTCGATCAACGAGCTAGTCAACTAGAGGCTCACTAGGGACATGTTTGTTGTCTGTTATTCACACATGTATTACGATTTCTGGATAACACAATTATAGCACGAATAAAGACAATTATCATGAATAAGGAAATATAATAATAATGCTTTTTATTATTGCCTCTAGGGCATATTTCCAACAGTCTCCCACTTGCACTAGAGTCAATAATCTAGTTACATTGTAATGAATCGAACACCCATAGAGTTCTGGTGCTGATCATGTTTTGCCTTAGGGAGAGGTTTAGTCAACGGATCCGCGACATTCAGATCCGTGTGTACTTTACAAATTTCTATGTCTCCATCTTGAACATTTTCACGAATGGAGTTGAAGCGACGCTTGATGTGCCTGGTCTTCTTGTGAAACCTGGGCTCCTTTGCAAGTGCAATAGCTCCAGTGTTGTCACAGAAGAGCTTGATTGGCCCCGACGCATTGGGTATGACTCCGAGGTCGGTGATGAACTCCTTCACCCAAATTGCTTCATGTGCTGCCTCCGAGGCTGCCATGTACTCCGCTTCACATGTAGATCCCGCCACGACGCTTTGCTTGCAACTGCACCAGCTTACTGCCCCACCATTCAAAATATACACGTATCCGGTTTGTGACTTAGAGTCATCCAGATCTGTGTCGAAGCTAGCGTCGACGTAACCTTTTACGACGAGCTCTTCGTCACCTCCATAAACGAGAAACATTTCCTTAGTCCTTTTCAGGTACTTCAGGATATTCTTGACCGCTGTCCAGTGTTCCTTGCCGGGATTACTTTGGTACCTACCTACCAAACTTACGGCAAGGTTTACATCAGGCCTGGTACACAGCATGGCATACATAATAGAACCTATGGCTGAGGCATAGGGGATGACGCTCATCTCTTCTATATCTTCTGCCGTGGTCGGACATTGAGCTAAGCTCAATTTCACACCTTGTAACACAGGTAAGAACCCTTTCTTGGATTGATCCATATTGAATTTCTTCAATATCTTATCAAGGTATGTGCTTTGTGAAAGACCTATGAGGCGTCTCGATCTATCTCTATAGATCTTGATGCCTAATATATAAGCAGCTTCTCCCAGGTCCTTCATTGAAAAACTTTTATTCAAGTAGGCCTTAATGCTGTCCAAGAGTTCTATATCATTTCCCATCAAAAGTATGTCGTCTACATATAATATGAGAAATGCTACAGAGCTCCCACTCACTTTCTTGTAAACACAGGCTTCTCCATAAGTCTGTGTAAACCCAAACGCTTTGATCATCTCATCAAAGCGAATGTTCCAACTCCGAGATGCTTGCACCAGCCCATAAATCGAGCGTTGGAGCTTGCACACCTTGTCAGCATTCTTAGGATCGACAAAACCTTCCGGCTGCATCATATACAATTCTTCCTTAAGGAAACCATTAAGGAATGCCGTTTTGACGTCCATTTGCCATATCTCATAATCATAGTATGCGGCAATTGCTAACATGATTCGGACGGACTTCAGCTTCGCTACCGGTGAGAAAGTCTCATCGTAGTCAACCCCTTGAACTTGTCGATAACCCTTAGCGACAAGCCGAGCTTTATAGATGGTCACATTACCATCCGCGTCTGTCTTCTTCTTAAAGATCCATTTATTTTCTATGGCTCGCCGTTCAACGGGCAAGTCAGTCAAAGTCCATACTTCGTTTTCATACATGGATCCTATCTCGGATTTCATGGCTTCTAGCCATTTGTCGGAATCCGGGCCCGCCATTGCTTCCTCATAGTTCGAAGGTTCACCGTTGTCTAACAACATGATTTCCAAGACAGGGTTGCCGTACCACTCTGGTGCGGAACGTGTCCTTGTGGACCTTCGAATTTCAGTAGGAGCTTGATCAGAAGTATCTTGATCATAATCATTAATTTCCTCTCTAGTCGGTGGATGCACCTCAGGAACGATTTCTTGAGTTTCGCCATTTTCCGGTTCAAGAGGTAATACTTCATCAAGTTCTACTTTCCTCCCACTTACTTCTTTCGAGAGAAACGCTTTCTCCAGAAAGGATCCATTCTTGGCAACAAAGATCTTGCCTTCGGATCTGAGGTAGAAGGTATACCCAACAGTTTCTTTAGGGTATCCTATGAAGACGCATTTTTCCGATTTGGGTTCGAGCTTTTCAGGTTGAAGTTTCTTGACATAAGCATCGCATCCCCAAACTTTTAGAAACGACAGCTTAGGTTTCTTACCAAACCATAATTCATACGGTGTCGTCTCAACGGATTTCGACGGAGCCCTATTTAAAGTGAATGCGGCAGTCTCTAAAGCATAGCCCCAAAAAGATAGCGGTAAGTCGGTAAGAGACATCATAGATCGCACCATATCTAATAGAGTGCGATTACGACGTTCGGACACACCATTTCGCTGAGGTGTTCCAGGCGGCGTGAGTTGTGAAACTATTCCACATTTTGTTAAGTGTGTGCCAAATTCGTGACTCAAGTATTCTCCTCCACGATCTGATCGTAGAAACTTGATCTTTCTATCACGTTGATTTTCAACCTCACTCTGAAATTCCTTGAACTTTTCAAAGGTCTCAGACTTGTGTTTCATTAAGTAGATATACCCATATCTACTCAAGTCATCAGTGAGGGTGAGAACATAACGATAGCCTCCGCGAGCCTCAACACTCATTGGACCGCACACATCGGTATGTATGATTTCCAATAAGTTGGTTGCTCGCTCCATTGTTCCTGAGAACGGAGTCTTGGTCATTTTACCCATGAGGCATGGTTCGCACGTGTCAAATGATTCATAATCAAGAGACTCTAAAAGTCCATCTGTATGGAGCTTCTTCATGCGTTTGACACCTATGTGACCAAGGCGGCAGTGCCACAAATATGTGGGACTATTGTTATCAACTTTAACTCTTTTGGTATTCACACTATGAATATGTGTATCATCACGTACGAGATTCATTAAGAATAAACCATCAACCATCGGAGCATGACCATAAAACATATCTCTCATATAAATAGAACAACCATTATTCTCGGATTTAAATGAGTAGCCATCTCGAAATAAACGAGATCCAGATACAATATTCATGCTCAAACTTGGCACTAAATAACAATTATTGAGGTTTAAAACAAATCCCGTAGGTAAATGCAGAGGCAGCGTGCCGACGGCGATCACATCGACCTTGGAACCCTTCCCGACGCGCATCGTCACCTCGTCCTTTGCCAGTCTCCGTTTATTCCGCAGCTCCTGCTTTGAGTTACAAATGTGAGCAACTGCACCGGTATCAAATACCCAAGAGCTACTACGAGTAATGGTAAGGTACACATCAATTACATGTATATCACATATACTTTTGGTTTTGCCGGCCTTCTTGTCCGCTAAGTATTTGGGGCAGTTCCGCTTCCAGTGACCACTTCCCTTGCAATAAAAACACTCAGTCTCGGGCTTGGGTCCATTCTTTGGCTTCTTCCCGGCAACTTGCTTACCGGGCGCGGCAATATCCTTGCCGTCCTTCTTGAAGTTCTTTTTACCCTTGCCCTTCTTGAACTTAGTGGTTTTATTCACCATCAACACTTGATGCTCCTTCTTGATTTCTACCTCTGCTGATTTCAGCATAGCATATACTTCAGGAATGGTCTTTACCATCCCCTGCATATTGTAGTTCATCACAAAGCTCTTGTAGCTAGGTGGAAGCGACTGGAGGATTCTGTCAATGACCGCTTCATCCGGGAGATTAACTTCCAGTTGAGTCAAGCGGTTGTGCAACCCAGACATTTTGAGTATGTGTTCACTGACAGAACCATTTTCCTCCATCTTACAGCTAAAGAATTTGTCGGAGACTTCATATCTCTCGACCCGGGCATGAGCTTGGAAAACCATTTTCAGCTCTTCGAACATCTCATATGCTCCATGTCTCTCAAAACGTTTTTGGAGCCCCGGCTCTAAGCTGTAAAGCATGCCGCACTGAACAAGGGAGTAATCATCGCAGCGTGACTGCCAAGCGTTCATAACGTCTTGTTCTGCAGGGAGAATAGGTGCGTCACCCAGCGGTGCTCTTAGGACATAATCTTTCTTGGCAGCTATGAGGATAATCCTCAGGTTTCGGACCCAGTCCGTATAGTTGCTACCATCGTCTTTCAGCTTGGTTTTCTCTAGGAACGCGTTGAAGTTGAGGACTACGTTGGCCATTTGATCTACAAGACATATTGTAAATATTTAGACTAAGTTCATGATAATAAAGTTCATTTAATCAAATTAATGAACTCCCACTTAGATAGACATCCCTCTTCTAGTCATCTAAGTATTACATGATCCGAGTCAACTAGGCCGTGTCCGATCATCACGTGAGACGGACTAGCCAACATCGGTGAACATCTTCATGTTGATCGTATCTTCTATACGACTCATGCTCGACCTTTCGGTCTTCTGTGTTCCGAGGCCATGTCTGTACATGCTAGGCTCGTCAAGTCAACCTAAGTGTTTTGCGTGTGTAAATCTGTCTTACACCCGTTGTATGCGAACGTAAGGACCTATCACACCCGATCATCACGTGGTGCTTCGGAACGACGAACCTTAGCAACGGTGCACAGTTAGGGAGAACACTTTCTTGAAATTATTATGAGGGATCATCTTATTTACTACCGTCGTTCTAAGTAAACAAGATGCAAAACATGATAAACATCACATGCAATCAAATAATAAATGTGACATGATATGGCCAATATCACATAGCTCCTTTGATCTCCATCTTGGGGCTCCATGACCATCTTGTCACCGGCTTGACACCATGATCTTCATCATCATGATCTTCATCATCGTGTCTCCATGAAGTTGCTCGCCAACTATTACTTCTACTACTATGGCTAACGCGTTTAGCAATAAAGTAAAGTAATTTACATGGCGATTCTCAATGACACGCAGATCATACAAAAAATAAAGACAACTCCTATGGCTCCTGCCGGTTGTCATACTCATCGACATGCAAGTCGTGATTCCTATTACAATAGCATGAACATCTCATACATCACATATAGATCATTCATCATACATCACAACTTTGGCCATATCATATCACAAAGCACTTGCTGCAAAAACAAGTTAGACGTCCTCTAATTGTTGTTGCAAGTTTTACGTGGCTGTTATAGGTTGCTAGCAAGAACGTTTTCTTACCTACGTAATAACCACAACGTGAATTGTCAATCTCTATTTACCCTTCATAAGGACCCTGTTCATCGAATCCGATCCAACTAAAGTAGGAGAGACAGACACCCGCCAGCCACCTTATGCAACTAGTGCATGTTAGTCGGTGGAACCGGTCTCACGTAAGCGAACGTGTAAGGTTGGTCCGGGCCGCTTCATCCCACAATACCGCTGAATCAAGATTGACTAGTAACGGCAAGAAGAATAGACAACATCTACGCCCACAACAAATTGTGTTCTACTCGCGCAAGAAGAACTACGCATAGACCTAGCTCATGATGCCACTGTTGGGGAACGTTGCAGAAAATTAAAATTTTTCCTACGGTTTCACCAAGATCCATCTATGAGTTCATCTATCAACGAGTATTCAGATTAGATAGCATCTACATACCACTTTGTAGATCGCAACGGAAGCGTTCGAGTGAACGTGGATGAGGTAGTCGTACTTGCCGTGATCCAATTCACCGATGATCTAGTACCGAACGGACGGCACCTCCGCGTTCAACACACGTACGGGACGGGAGACGTCTCCTCCTTCTTGATCCAGCAAGAGGGGGGGAGGAGAGGTTGAGGAAGATCCAGCACGATGGTGTGGTGGTGGATGCAGCAGAACTTCGGCAGGGCTTCGCTAAGCAACTACGGGAGGAGGAGGAGGTGTTGCAGGGAGGAGGGGGCGCCAGGGCAATAGGGTGCGGCCACCCCTCCCTCCCCTCCCTTTATATAGATGCATTAGAGGGGGGGAGGGCGCAGCCTTGCCCCTTCCTCCAAGGAAGGGGTGCGGCCAAGAGGGGGGGAGGAGTCCATCCTCCCCAAGGCACCTCGGAGGTGCCTTCCCCCCTTTGGACTCTCCCCTCTCCAAGTTTCCTTGGCGCATGGGCCCTTGGGGCTGGTTCCCCTTGGCCCAAGTGGGCCAAGGCGCACCCCCTAAGGCCCATGTGGCCCACCAAGGCAGGTGGCCCCACCTGGTGGACCCCGGGACCCCTCCGGTGGTCCCGGTACAATACCGATAACACCGAAACTTGTCCCGATGGCCAAAATAGCACTTCCTATATATAATTCTTTACCTCCGGACCATTCCAGAACTCCTCGTGACGTCCGGGATCTCATCCGATACTTCGAACAACATTCGGGTTACTGCACATACATATCTTCACAACCCTAGCGTCACCGAACCTTAAGTGTGTAGACCCTACGGGTTCGGGAGACATGCAGACATGACCGAGACGGCTCTCGGGCAATAACCAACAGCGGGATCTGGATACCCATGTTGGCTCCCACATGCTCCACGATGATCTCATCGGATGAACCACGATGTCGAGGATTCAATTAATCCCGTATACGATTCCCTTTGTCAATCGGTATTTTACTTGCCCGAGATTCGATCGTCGGTATCCCAATACCTCGTTCAATCTCGTTACCGGCAAGTCACTTTTCTCGTTCCGTAATGCATGATCCCGTGATCAAACACTTTGATCACATTGAGCTCATTGTGATGATGCATTACCGAGAGGGCCCGGTGATACCTCTCCGTCAAGCGGAGTGACAAATCCCAGTCTCGATCCATGTCAACCCAACAGACACTTTCAGAGATACCCGTAGTGTACCTTTATAGTCACCCAGTTACGTTGTGACGTTTGGCATACCCAAAGCACTCCTACGGTATCCGGGAGTTACACGATCTAATGGTCTAAGGAAAGGATACTTGACATTGGAAAACTCTAGCAAACGAACTATGCGATCTTATGCTATGTTCAGGATTGGGTCTTGTCCATCACATCATTCTCCTAATGATGTGATCCCGTCATCGATGACATCCAATGTCCATAGTCAGGAAACCATGACTATCTGTCGATCAACGAGCTAGTCAACTAGAGGCTCACTAGGGACATGTTTGTTGTCTGTTATTCACACATGTATTACGATTTCCGGATAACACAATTATAGCACGAATAAAGATAATTATCATGAATAAGGAAATATAATAATAATGCTTTTTATTATTGCCTCTAGGGCATATTTCCAACACCAGACACCTGCTGGGCCACCAAATCAGAGTCGCCAAAGCACTTAACCCGGCTTAAATTCATCTCCTTAGCCATCCGGAGACCATGGAGCAAGGCCTCATATTCTGCTGCATTGTTAGTACAAGGGAACATTAAACGGAGAACATAACAAAACTTATCACCTCGTGGGGAAGTTAGTATGACTCCAGCCCCCGATCCTTCCAATTGACGTGATCCGTCAAAATGAATGGTCCAGTAAGTGTGACCCGGCTTCTCTTCAGGGACTTGCAACTCTGTCCAATCATTGATAAAATCCACCAATGCCTGAGACTTTATCGCAGTGCGAGGCGCATACTTTAAACCGTGCGATCCAAGCTCTATAGCCCACTTGGCAATCCGACCAGTCGCTTCCCGGTTCTGGATGATATCACCCAAAGGAGCAGAGCTGACCACCGTGATAGGGTGGCCTTGGAAATACTGCTTCAGCTTTCGGCTTGCCATAAAAACTCCATATACTAGCTTTTGCCAATGCGGATATCGTTGTTTGGATTCAATCAGCACCTCGCTGATGTAATAAACCGGATGCTGAACCGGGTATTCTTTGCCTGCCTCCTTCCGCTCTACCACAATAGCCACACTGACCGCGCGAGCGTTAGCAGCTACATACAACAGCAATGGTTCCTTATCAGTGGGAGCAGCGAGTACGGGCGGATTGACCAGCTGTCGCTTTAAATCCTCGAACGCCTGATCAGCGGCAGAATTCCAGACAAACTGATCTGTCTTCTTCAACATTTGATACAGAGGAATTGCTTTCTCTCCGAGGCGGCTGATAAACCGGCTTAAAGCAGCAATTCTGCCTGCCAGACGTTGGACGTCATTGATGCATTTCGGTTTAGCTAGAGAGGTGATAGCTGTAATTTTGTCCGGATTAGCCTCAATTCCCCTGTTGGACACCAAGAAACCCAACAGCTTGCCAGCTGGTACACCAAAGACACACTTGGCTGGATTGAGCATCATCTTGTATATCCTTAAGTTATCAAAGGTCTCCTTCAAATCATCGACCAACGTTTCCTTCTTCCTTGACTTGACCACAATGTCGTCCACATAAGCGTGCACATTACGGCCAATCTTCTTGTGGAGACAATTTTGCACACACCTTTGATAAGTTGCCTGGGCACTTTTGAGCCCAAAAGGCATAGATACATAGCAGAAGGCTCCAAAGGGAGTAATGAACGCCGTCTTCTCCTGGTCCTTAACCGCCATCTTAATCTGATGATAACCAGAGTATGCATCCAGAAAGCATAAACGCTCGCAACCCGCCGTAGCATCAATGATTTGATCAATACGGGGGAGGGCAAAAGGATCTGCAGGGCAGGCCTTATTAAGATATGTATAGTCCACACACATACGCCAAGTGCCGTTTTTCTTAAGGACCAGCACCGGATTAGCAAGCCATTCAGGGTGAAAAACTTCAACGATGAAGCCGGCCGCTAAGAGCCTGGCCACCTCTTCTCCAATAGCCTTTCTTCTCTCCTCGTTGAACCGACGGAGGAACTGTTTCACCGGTTTGTATTTAGGATCCACATTAAGGGTGTGCTCAGCGAGTCGCCTCGGTACACCTGGCATGTCAGAGGGCTTCCATGCAAAGATGTCCCGATTCTCACGGAGGAACTCGATGAGCGCACTTTCCTATTTTGGTTCCAGATTGGTACTGATGCTGAATTGCTTGGATGAATCCCCCGCTACGAAATCAACAAGCTTGGTCTCCGCGGCTGACGTGAATTTTAAAACCGGATCATGCTCTGTGGTAGGCTTCTTTAAAAGAGTCATATCCGTCGGATCAACATTATCCTTGTAGTATTTGAGCTCCTCCGCAGCACAAACCGATTCCGCATAGGCAGCATCTCCCTCTTCACACTCCAAAGCGATCCTGCGGCTCCCATGAACCGTGATGGTTCCCTTGTGGCCTGGCATCTTGAGCTGTAGATATACATAACAGGGACGTGCCATGAATTTGGCATAAGCCGTCCGACCAAACAGGGCATGGTACGGGCTTTGGATCTTCACCGCCTCAAAAGTCAGTGTTTCTGATCGGGAATCGTGATCATCTCCGAAAGCCACCTCCAATGCTATCTTGCCCACGGGATACGCAGACTTGCCTGGCACCATGCCATGAAAAACCGTGTTTGAAGGCCATAGATCTTTGTCTTGAGTCCCATACGTCGAAAGGTCTCATAGTACAGGATGTTAATACTGCTGCCCCCATCCATGAGCACCTTGGTGAACTTATACCCTCCTACCTGAGGCGCCACCACTAAAGCCAGCTGACCTGGATTATCCACCCGAGGAGGGTGATCCTCTCTACTCCAGGTGATCGGCTGCTCTGACCATCGTAGATATCGGGGCACGGCCGGTTCAACAGAGTTAACTGCCCTCTTCCGGACCTTCTGGTCTCGCTTGTCCAAGCTAGTGGTGAATACATGGTACTGGCCACTGTTTAACTGCTTCGGATTGCTCTGGTATCCCGACTGCTGCTGATTATAGCCCCCTTGATCATTCTGGTTATGTTGATTACCATGTCCGCCCGGATTACCAGCCCCGCTCGGATTACCATTAAACCCTGAACTGGAGTTTCCTCCACCGTGGTTTGGCCCGGATCCTGAACCGCCACCGGGATTGTGATCATACCGGAAAGCGCTGGAATTCTTGAACTCTCGCATGATGTAACAATCCTTTCATAGGTGGTTTGCTGGTTCCTCCATCGTTCCATGCTTTGGGCAGGGCTGATTCAACAAACTATTTAAGCGCTCTGGATTGGGGCTGGGTCCGCCACCGCGGCCCTTGCCCCTACGCGGCCGGCCCCTATTCTGCACATTGGTGTTAGCCACAAAATCCATGGAACCATCCGCTTTACGCTTGCCTCCAACGCCGTTCCCTGGGTGATGCTGCTGACCTCTGAAGTTGCCGTTCTTTTTTCCCTTCCTTGCCTTTTCATCATCAGACTCGGGATCCTTGGTACTATCAGAATCAGCATACTTTACCAAAGCAGCCATGAGAGTCCCTATGTCAGTGCAATGGCGCTTCATTCGTCCTAATTTCAATCTCAAGGGCCCAAACCGGCAATTGCTTTCCAAAGTCACAACTGCAGTGTCAGCATTGATGCGGTCTGATGAATGCAAGATTTGCGAAATGCGGCGCACCCAATGAGTGGTTGATTCCCCTTCCGCCTGGACGCAAGCGGCTAAGTCCACTATCGACATGGGCTGCCTGCACGTATCTTTGAAATTACTGATAAACCGAGCTCGCAATTGAGCCCATGAACCGATGGTATTGGGCGGCAGGCTTTTTAACCAAGTGCGGGCCGTTCCTTCAAGCATCATAGAGAAATATTTTGCACATGCAGCTTCATCTACGTCAAGCATCTCCATGGCCATCTCGTAACTCTCCACCCACGCCTCCGGGGGTTGATCCGCTGTATAATTCGGTACCTTGCGCGGCCCCTTGAAGTCCTTAGGCAGGCGCACATTGCGCAAAGCAGGTATAAGGCAAGGCACCCCCAAAGCGCTAGAAGCAAGCCCTGGTTCGACCGAAGTGGTGGGACGAACCGGCGTAGTCTGATGTGCTGCCAATGCGGCTTCTCTGCGTGCACGGGCCCGGTCTACCAACTCCTGGGCATCAGGAGCCGGATTGTCACCGCGGGGCCCTCCATGCCGTGCATCGCTGGACTCAGCTTGTTCTTCCAGGTGCCTGTTATAACTCCGGATTGGACGTGGAGTAGAATGAATCCGCTCGCGGCTGTATGAATACGCCTCCTGTTGGACCAGCGCCGTTCTAAGGAGCTCCTTGACCCGGCGCGTCTCTATGGCCTGTAACGAATCTCCCTCGACCGGAATAGCCTCTAGACGTGCTGCCGCAGCAACAAGATTATCCAGCGGGTTGGAGTAATGATCCGGGGGTGCGGTCACAATCCGCGGCTCCGGGTTATAACGGGGTAGATCTACTATGCGGGGCTGAACCGGCGCGCTTGTCCCGGGCGCCTCTGCTCGGTTTACCACTGGTTGATTACCGGTCCCTGCTCCAGGAGTTTTGAAAAGATCCCTTCCTTCAAACACCGGTGGCAGGCGGGACCGATATTTCCTCCTCATGACCTCCTGCGAAGCGTTCTGATCCAGCATGAACTTATAGGCTTGTGCGTCCAAAGCGGCCCGTTCTGCAGTCATCCTGACCTCCTCGGCCGCCAGATCTGCCTTGGCCTGGCTAATCTGTTCTCTCACCTTTGCAATCTCTGCGTTATGAGCATCCCGATCCGCCGGATTAGCCTCTGTCAAGAGCGCCACCAGTGCGTCGAACAGATCGGATAATACTTGAACCGGTGGGCGCACAGAACCTCCTGCTCCGGCAGCCGTTGAACCGGGAACCATTGCTGCGGCCGTCGATGAATGAGGCGCTGCTTGGGTGCCAGCCATGAATATGCCGACCCGACTAGGCAGATCGGAGGGCTCCGGAATACTGTTGTCATCGGAATAGCCCCCAATCCGACCATCATGCACTTGATACAGGGACTCAGTTTCCCCGGTTGACGACTCATCACCGGAATAAACAACGGTTTCGCCACCAGATTCTGATCCGTCCTCATAGTTTCACCCGTGGATGACTCCCACCAAGGCACGCTTTATGGTTGGCTTGACCCGGGCAGGTCGCGCACGCTGAGCTGTCTCGATGAGGTCGATGCAGGTGTCCAGCTGAGGGCCCGGTTCACCAATCTTGCCGATGAAAACATGTATACCGCCAAAGGGGACCCGGTACCCGTACTCAATCGAGCCGGCCTCGGGGCCCCAGCCTGCGTCGTCGATGTAGATCTTGCCGCGGCGACTCTTGGTCATCCGGCCCACGGCATATCCCTTGAGTCCTTCAAAGCGGCCCTCCAAGAACTTGAAACCATCGTGCGATAGCCCCACGGTGGGCGCCAACTGTCGTGGGTTTGTCACGGCAGATGTCCTAGCCAAAGGACTTAGTCGTGGAGCCATCGCAACGGGTTAACTCGAAGGGGTTAAAGCGGACACAGGGACACAGAGGGTTTATACTAGTTCGGCCCCTTCGATGAAGGTAAAAGCCTGCGTCTAGTTTGTGGTGGAATTGATGAAGTCTCGATGGCTAGGGAGCAGATAAGCTTCGCCTAGGCCTCGAGTTGTGGTTGTCTGTCCTTGAACCGATATCGGGTCGTCCCCTTATATACACGGGTGACGCCCGTCGGTTCATAGAGTCCCAATCTCCGGTTTATACTCGTACCCGGGTTGGTCTCTTCCTTATCCCTAACTTACAATACAAGTTGTACACAGGCCGGTTTACGGCTACAGATGTTAAACCGACTACGGCCTCGGGCCTTTACATAGCCTCCTGGGCTTTACCATTCTTGAACTACAGATGAAGTTAACCCGGCCCGTACAGGCCGGTTCACGCCCAGTAGTAATATCCCCAACACATCGTACTCAACAGAAATACACCACTATTATAATGAATAATAATGATGTTGCAAACTTGATGTTCAAGTGAAAAACTTGAATTGTATAGACCTCAAATTTAAATGAGATGATCTTGTATCAAGTTGCAAGATAATTCAGTAGGGTGAATTAATATTTTGCGAGAGAAAATTAATGAATCCATATTGTTGTGCGAGAAAACTTAATCTCAATCACAAAACAATGTCGTTGTATTAATAGGACATGTGATAGGATTGCTAAAAAGCAAACACATCGAACATGCCACATATAATAATCACATATTTTCTGGAATGTTAAAACTCAACAGAAAAATGGCTGAAATGCAAAGTCCAAGGAGCCAGATGGCTCGGTTGTAAAATACAGTAAAGCGTAGAGCTAACTGCAATAAGTCTGAGGATCGAATCAGAATTTACTTGGATCTTTTTAGCATTAAGATAAAGTCAGAGGACTAAATCGAAAAGTGGCTGAAAGGATAAGATTTTTCTTCTTCCTTCGGTGCGGATATGAATTCCCAATGGGGAATTTTTCTATGCCACAGCCATTTGAGATAGGCTCCGCCGGCCGGAGGTGCCGCTCCTTCCGCCGCGGGAGGGGCCGGTTCTGTGGGCGTGCCGGCGTCTCCGCTGCCGGGAGCCACGTCGGTGGAAGCCCCGCGGCGGGCTCGGGTTTGGCCGAGCGTCGGGTGCAGGTTCCTCCACGCGCTGGATGACGCGATAGCGCCGCACACCGAGGCAGGGAGCCACCGCGTCGTCGGTCAAGAGCCGCGGGAGCAAACAGCGCCGATGGCGATGTTGCAGGCTCCACCGCGAGCCGTGATGGGAGAGCGCCGCTGCCCAGCACACCGGACAAAGCGGTGGAGCGTCGCAGGTCTCCGTCGTTGTGGACAGAGAGTGTTTCGAGGCAGCCGCCTGCACGTGCAGGCCGGGCGTCGTGCCGTGTCGACGGCGTTGAGGCCCGCGCAGTGTTATGCGCCAGGGCTACGCCGACTGCCGCAGGTGCTCAGACCTGAGCACGGGGCCTCCTCCGCCGCGTGATGCGGCTGCGCTGCGGAGAGCTGGGCCGAGGGCCGCTCGGAGGAGCGGCGTGCCATGGCTGTGGTCTCCACCGCGCCGGGGCGGGTTGGTGCTACTGCAGGCCTCTTCCACGAGGATCTTGCTGCTGCAGTGACGTCGAGGCGACGAGCAGCACCGGCCGGTAGTACCAGCACAAGGGAAATTAGAAAATGACATGGTACCTTCTTCTCCCCTTTGCATGACTGGTTGATGCGTTCTTGATTGAAGCTTTCTCTTCTTTGATCCATGAATTTATTTCCGTTGATGCTTCAGCAATCCTTTCAATTCACCATGCCCACATGCTCGGATGAAGCAATTCTCGTAAGTGCAATGACGTTCAAAAAAAAAAAAACAATCAGTAATTGGATCTTTGATTAATCACAAGCAGAGAAGATCAAATAAACAATCTATTGACAAATTTCCTTCTCTACGCAGAACACGGCAGTGGCCGGTTGACTCGTCACAGGTCACAGCGATTTGTGCTAATTAGCCGAACTCTGAACAACGCCGCCGGGGCAAGCCATGGACGCTCGCCGTTGGTGTTCGGAGGCCGTGGTCGGGGAGGCACCGGGTTCCGCTGGCGGCGTTTCAGCGTACATAACCGCTGCCTGGGATGGCCTATTTCTCTCGTCGGAGAGCAAAGGGCTGATAACGTGTTTGAGATTGAACGAAAGATGAATGAATAGTGAAGCAAAACTGTTGATCTCTTTCATTAATGATTAGGCTTATATACAATCTGAGAGGACGCAACAGAGGGACGCGTCCATTCCCTAACAGCGCATCGAGGGATGTGGTTATTGCGGACGGGCGGTTAGGACAAGGGGAGATTTCCCTTCAATTAAGTGTCTTAATTAAATCCTAACAAAGATCTTGAGCGATGCAAATGCCGATATGTCATGCTCGAGCGGCATGCCGTTGTGGCGTGGACGTCCACAAGGAAGGAAGCGACCGGCCGTGCCCGTGGTGACCCGGCCTTCCCGACCGCCAATTCTGACCGAGACCAAGCCGAACATAGTCGTGTGGTCAGTCACCCACCGCACCACCCAAAACCAAGCGTCCCAGCCAGACCAAACTACCGAGAAACCACGCGCACGCGGCGCGGGAGCGCAACCCTGAACCAACTGCTGGCCCACCTCACGTCCGGCCGGTCCGGTTCGCGCCGTGTCTCCGACGCCACTTCCCTCCCTCCTTCCCCGCCCGGATCGGGCTCGCCGGCACCGCCCATGGCGTCCTCCTCTGCGCTGCTCACGGGGGAGCGCCTCGTCGTCTTCCTCTTCGCCGCGCGCGTCGCGCTCGCCGCCCCGGCCCAACTCGCGGCCCCGCTCGCGCTCCTCGCGGGGGCCGCCCTCGCCGTCGAGCTCGCCGTGGACCGCTCCGCCGCGGCCCCTTCCTCCCCTCTCCGCCGGTTCAGGACGAGGTGCGGTCGCTCTCCCTCGCCTCGTTCTCACCCCACCCCACGGGATAAAACAAAATCCTCTCGATTCGGCCACCCACGCGGATATTCCAGAGCATTAATTTGGTCTCGTTCGGTTCCCCCGCCAGAAGAATGCATGCTATAGATGAGCTCGAATTGCAGGGCAGGCTAATGCGGTTCTCTTGCAAAAAATCTCTAGTGCGAATTGGTCAAGACGAGCCTCATTTCAATGGGTTGCCAACACGATTGGGGAATAATTGGTGGTGTGGTTAGGGCATTGGCAGATGCGCTGGGGATGATGGTGGCGCAGATAGGTGCTTAATCCTTGGTCGAGTCGTGTCATTGATTTAACATACACAGTAGAAATGCGGCTTGCTTGTGGCTTAGCGACTATCCACGAGTAGAATGTCAAAGTTCAGGGGCCTGTTGAAATTTAGTGTAGATCTTGTGATGCGCAAGTACCTTCACTCTACTTCGTGTTTGAGTTGTGTGGCTATTTCATTTTATCGCCTCTTTTGTGGCAAGCTACAAAATAAAATTGCACCTAGCGCTTGGTGTCTGATGTATGCGCTTGGTGTCTGATGTATATACCCTCCAGGCCAGGTGCTTCGTCAGGCATTCTTCTTGGCGCAACTACTCTGCCATGCGTCATGCTTGCACGGTTGATCCAGCTTTCGAGGATCTTACCGACAGATCCTAATGGAGCACAAGGTATGTTCCTAATTTTATCGTCTTCATCAACAATTCACAAGTCAGAAGCCTTGCGAAGCGCAGTTATCCTCTATTTTATCTATGTGTATTGAGCACCCTTTTTTTCTGTGATGCATACGGTTTACTAACCACATATATTTTTGTTTATGTGGCCAGAATTTGCATACCTCGAAATGCAGTATTGGGCAGTATCCATCAGCTGCGTCAGTGTGCTGGCTTTCTTCCTTTGGCATCTACGTCAGTCTGCCAACAATGAGATTTCGAAAGCTTCGAAATATGGTTCATCGATGGTAGTTTTATATCTCGTGACATTGTTGCCGTTCTTCCTACTGAAGACTGATGGAGGTAACATGCAGGTCTTCTTTTGCATTCAACGATAATTACTTGTCTGTTTTTTAATCTAATTCAAGTCCAAAGATGACAAGGATTTGACAAAATAATTGTGTTGAATTTATTGTAGGTCTGTTAGCGATGACCAAAAATGGGTATCTGCTCTGCCATGGCGTGGCTGCTGTGATCTTGATCAAGCACATTCTAGAGAAGTTCCCTTCATGTTCATCTTTTGGTTTGTACCTGAAGTCTAAGATGTAATTAGATCTTTATTTCTATTCTTCTGTTTATATCTGATTGCATATCCTAACATGCATTTATACATTTTTCCAAGATACCTTATGAATTATGATAAATCCCATGCAGAAATATATATGCACATAAGAACGATTGCAATTGCCCCCCACTTTGTTTAGTATCTTTTGCATGTAAGGCCAACTATTTTGTATGGATCTTGTTTAGTAGTGCAATTTATTAGTATATCTCCTCTTCATTTTGACTTGGAAGTGCAACCTTTTTCTTATTCACACTCTTCTGTAAATACCAGGGGAGGGACTTCTGGTATCAAGTGGTCTCGTTGTTTACTTCGGTGATATTCTGGCTCGTACTCTTTCAAAGGTGTGAATTGTTCGTAAATCCGAACTATATGTTTGCTATAAAAAAAGAGGAAATCTGATGGCCTGTATCATTTAATTTGCACCGGCAGATGGAGGTCTCTGCATCATCAGGAGCATTCATACACACACCTGGAACTCAAAGCGAGATAGCCACCGTTATTCAGGTAGGGTATTTGTTATTTTGATTGTCTGGCTTGAGCTTTATAGCATTTCCATCTCGTACTTCCTTTGGCAGGGATTTTTGCTCGTCTTTTTCTACTTCCCTGTTATTTCGATCGTCTGGCTTGAGCTTTATAGCATTTACATCTCGTACTTCTTTTGGCAGGGAGTTTTGCTTGGTCTCTTTCTACTTCCCTTGCTGTACAAAAGTTCTCTTCAAGTTTGGGTTTACTGTCAAACATTGGGCAAGCAACGAACACAAGCAATTGAGAAACGGGCAGAAAAAAGAGCAGGCTCTACTGTATTTTATGTCTCGTTGTTGTTGGTGTTACTGTTCTTAGTGCCGTCATGGACGCGGCTTGTTCAAGGTCTTGAAGCCCATCCGTTTGTTTGGTAAGAATCACCGTTTCACTTTCATGGGAAGAGCATACCACTCATCAGTAGTGGAATTAATATTTTAACTTTGCACTCTGTTCTTTCTCGGAAAATCTTCTGCATATTTACAGATACTGATTTTGTTGTTTGCTTAATGGCTCATTATTTCACAGGGTTCTTAACTACATGTTCACCAATTCAGATGAACGGCTTCTTTTATGTGCATACTGGATATTTGTCATATGTGTATCAATTAGAAGGTTCTACAGTATATCAAAACAAAGCAAAACAGAGAGGATTCTTTTGCGCAAGTATTATCATCTTGTTGCTGTCTTGATTTTCTCTCCTGCCGTTATATTTCAGGTAATGTATACATCTTCTCTAATCTAATCCCACTAGAACATTTCAAAAGTTATTGTGATAAATTTGATCTATGCTTTGCAGCCTGCTTTCTTGGACTTGGCATTTGGTGCAGCATTTGCTCTTTTCTTAATACTGGAGATGATTCGTGTAAGAAACTTTTGATTCTCCTGTGTCCTTCCTCACTCTCTTCCCTTTTCCCTTTCAACAGTATCTATTATGCCAAGTTGTGCTCATTTCTCCACAAATGTTCAACTATGTCCTCAGGTTTGGGAAGTATACCCTCTTGGGCATACCATACATCAATTCATGAATGCTTTCACTGACCATCGTGATTCTGAGATTCTAATTATTAGGTAAGCATGCTTTAGTAGTCTTCCTTTTTCCATATTTTACATCTTTAACTGTAGGATATAACGTATTTTATTGGGTTTTTTCAGTCATTTCTCACTCTTACTGGGCTGCGCACTTCCTAAATGGATGTCATCTGGATTCAATGACCGACCCCTAGCCCCTTTTGCTGGAATTCTCAGCTTAGGGATAGGTGATACAATGGTGGGTCCAGTGGCCTGTTAATATTCCCTACTCTACGCCTTCTTCTAATACAAAATGACGTGCACTTTGGTGCGTGTCCAAGGAAAAACATCCCTATTGTACTGTGTTATATTTGATGTATTCTCTTTTTTGTACCCAGGCATCAATGATAGGGTACAAGTACGGTGTCCTGAGATGGAGCAAGACAGGAAGTGAGTTCGGTTTTCTTTATCCCTTTGGTCCATCTGCACTTGTCTGCTGATCACTTATGCGTGTTTTCCTGAAATGTTAGAGAAAACAATTGAAGGCACGGCAGCAGGCATAACTTCTGTACTGGCAGCCTGCTCAATTCTGGTGACACTCTTAGCTTCAAGCGGATACATTCTTTCACAGGTTCGATCCCTTAATTTCTTGCAACGAACCGACCAAAGCTTTATGCTAGAACATGCAACACAATTTGGATAAAAACTCCCACTGACCGTTTTTCTTATGTTGGCACAGCACTGGTTGTCACTTTCATTAGCTGTGACTTTGAGCTTATTACTTGAAGCGTATACGACACAGCTGGATAACGCTTTCATACCCCTTGTATTCTATAGCCTTCTATGTCTATAAAGCAAGAGCAACCTGTTATACATCCAACTGACCTTGAGGTCCTCTTTTTGGTTCCTGCTAATATATATAGTACAGCAAGGCAATCGCTAGTCATTTGATCTCTTTGCCTCCTTGGTACTCCTTTGTACCACCTCTGATCTAAAGTGTAGGCTTAGGTATAAGAATACGAAAATAGAATTAGTGAATATGGAGTACTTCAGTAGAGGACATCTTTGGTACAGATGAAGTTCTACGCTGTAACTGTAAGTTTGTAACAGCTTATCTTGAAGTGGTTCCGTTTCATCAACTCTTTTGATCTTCTGTTGGGCGCATCAAAATACGAGTTGTATGAAGTAATGATGAGTGTGGATATTATGGTCATGCTGTTGTGAAAACCGTTGATTTTACAATCTGTTGGGCTGAGAAATGAAAGCAAAGTTGAGCCATCATTTCCCCCTTCTTTATTGAAGCAAGAAGGTAGACCAATTGCAAAACAGCACCATAAGTTTATTTTAGCAACTACTATAGCATAAGCTTAATTATTAATTACTAGCCATAGAGCAAATATAAGTTACTACTTAATAAATTAGAACAGTAGCATATAAAAGCCATTTAACAGTGGCATTATTGCATTTGTTTGCTAGCGATAGCAAAAATTACTTAGTTAGCAAAATGATTGTATAAAATCATTTTTAAGTGACATTAGATGAATTAACTACTAACCATGGCAAAATTCAACATTAGCAGTAGGTGAATTTAGCTACTCCCTCTGTTCACTTTTGTAAGTCGTTTGAGAGAGCTGAAATTGAATTGTTTTAGGTGCTGTCTTAATAAATGTCTAAAAGATTTTACAAAAGTGAACGGAGGAAGCACTAAAGATATAAAAAAACATAATATGGCAATCAATGGCTTGATGGTTGGTTCACAAGCAAGATCATCGGCATGAAGGTCGGTAAGTATCTCGGCGAATTTCAGGAGGTGGCTTAGGGGCAGGGTCAGGTTCATCGCGACCATTCTTGTCCTTCGGTCTGGCTGCCGGCTCCGATAGCAGGCACAAGACCTCCGCTCCCACGAATCGCCCTGCAATGGGGGTGATGGAGGCATCGATTTTCTCTCCTCTGGCACTTGCTTCAGCCTCACAGTCCCATGTCCTCCTAGTGTCTTCTTACATGAGCCGCCCGATCGTCCGACCTCCTTGTGTCCTCTTGTGCTGGGGACCTTACGTTGCGCCACACCCTCCTACTCTCTGACGTGTCACTCGACATTTTCCTTCTTGGGGCCAGATCTGGCAAGCCAGATGAAGAGGCGTTGTTCCACTCACATCACACCATCATGTTTAGATAGAGAAAGAGAAAGGAATTGTTTCGTTGAGAGGGATGTGTGAGAGTAAGGCACTGTTCGGCAACCTTCCACTCCCCCGCTGCGGAGCGGAGCGCGTGGAGCGCCATTCTAGCCACTTCTCAGATTATGGCTGCATGCCATTCCGCTCCGGAGCGGAGTTGCGGAGTGGGAGGGAATCCGAACAGGGCCTAAGAGGTTTATGGTTTCTAATGTGAGCCGAGCTTATATAATGTCCAGACACATCAGATATTGTAGTTACTGAAAATTGTGTGCGATGTGGCACAACATAGCAAACGAGCGTCAGAAACGATCGTGTGTGATGTGGGATTTCACATAGCAAACAAGCGTTACAACTGTAACTGTGAGGCATTTGCTCACATGGCACTTCACACACTGGCCCAACGTGTAACTTCCTATGCAATAGCCATATCACACGCATTTCTGACTCAACCAGACCATGTGCGACGAGCTTATGTGCAGTATCTTCATCTTGACAACAGATTAAGCACAATAATAACATCACGAATTACTTGCATCTTATAGTATCTTACACATACAATATCTCTCTTTGAGATATTAGTTCATCAACAATTTTCATGCTATATCCATTGCTCGTCTTAAAGTGAACAAACCAGATTGACCTTGGCCACATCCGATCAGAGTATTGATCACACTCCATAGGGAACCAAGCTAAGAGTTGTATCTCCACTAACATACAACTCACCACACTCTTTTTTTTAATTATACTATTCCACTTCTGGATTTTGGCTACGAAGCCCAGAAGCATTGGGAGTGCCCCAATTTCACTTAACTCATGCTATATCCATTTCTCACTCTTAAAGTGAACAAATTCGATCAACCTTGGTCACCACCACTGCCGGAGCCCCCGGCGACACCTCCACCGGCCGACCGAACTTCACTAACCCCTCCGCTTCCGGTAGAACCATTTGAGCTGCCAGACCCTCCGCCACCGCCCACCGCGTTACCAGCACGACCAACACCACTACCACCACCGGAGGTGCCACCGCCACTACCCCCACTTCCACCTCCAATACCACCGCCTCCTCCGTTGCTCACACTCACCCCACCACGCCCGATATGAACACCGGTACCACCTCTAGCCCCACCTCCTGCATGCACACCGCCGGCGCCACCGGCCCCACCCCCACCTCCGCCGATCCCCACATCCACACCACCACGCCCCACGTCAATGCCAACCCCCGCACCCGCGCCACCGCCCGCACTTGCACCACCACCACGGGTAGTGCCAGCTCCGCCTCCAAGCCCACCGCCGACAGCGATGGACATGTCGTGCCCGCCATGGCCTACGCTCACACCGAAGCCCCGGCCACCACCCTCCCCGCTGCCACCTTTGATGGAGAACGACTTGCTGTCATCCAGTGCGTTTTTGTCCTCCGGTAGGACCCTTGCTTGGGCAAGCTGGAGAAGTGAAACGCACAGCAGCACTAGAGCTGAGATGGGCAGACGGCGGCAGGAGGTGGGAGCGGCCATGGAGGAACTGCAAGGATGAGCGGCACAGTTGCTTGTGTAGGTGTGTTGATGACCCTGTTGTGCGCAACGCGTGGATTTTTATCGAACAAATAAAGCCGATGTCTCCATAGTCCATACTGGAATAAGCAGCCACAAAGTAAAGGTGATCTGATCCTAGTGAGCTGTATAGCAATTGCCAAATTGGCCAAGAGAATTCTCACGTGTACATGCTTGTGCTACCAGAAAGCTAAAACAAGCTTAAGCCACATGATCATCTATGGGATTAGAACTTCGATCTCCAGTTAAGTAGTATATAGCTAGGTTTGAGTCATTTTTTGGCTGGATTGAAGGGGAAATGCTACTAAATCGTTGTTATCAGGTAAGATTTGTGCTCACAACGTTCCATGATGTGGTGCACACAGATTTTCCTAAAAGTCAAGCTCCGTAAACTTTGACCAAGTTTGTATAAGATTTTTTTTTTTGCATCTGTAATACCTACTAAATATAAAATTATGTCTCATGATGTATCTAATGATGTGTATTCAGTACTGTAGATGCAAGTGTCTATAAACATGGTCAAAATTTATGAAGTTTGACTTTTGAAAAAATTATACACACTACATTATGAAATAAAGAGAGAGAGAGAGAGAGAGAGAGAGAGAGAGAGAGAGAGAGAGAGAGAGAGAGAGAGAGAGAGAGAGAGAGAGTATAAAGCAGACCACTCAGGATTTGGGTGTGTCAATATGAATGTCCTTCATATTTGTTTGCGTAACGTGAAAGACATCAAGACCAGACAAATCAACTTACAATAATAAAGATAAAAATGAAATGGCGCACAAATGATCAAAATGTGAGTATGTGACCACACAAGTGGCACCAGCGCTGAATATGTGTACACAAAATCTTGAATTGTAGATCAGTACAAAAATAATCACAGTTGAGCGTGTGTACTGAACGATTTCATTACCCGTCATGTTCGGGCAAGGAATATGTTGCTTTGGTCTTTAGAAAACATGGACACAACCGTTCCCACGTACTTTGACGATTCACAATAGTGTAATTTCACATGACCTTTGCAGCCTGTTTTCCTGTTAGTCCCTCCGTACAGAAATATAATAACATTTTTTTTTCGAAACGGAGTCAAAGATTTCCTCATCTATTAATTAAGCAGAAGAGAATTGTTCAGTTAATTATGGAAAACTGGGCAAAAATTGGAAGAACAAGGGCCAAGCCCACTCCCAAAGACTAACACACACAGGGCAAAGCCCACCCTCATCGACAACATGTCGACCTGCAGCCAGACAACGCATATAAGAACATTTAGATCACTACTTTAGTGATCTATAAACGCTCTTGTATTTCTATATAGAGGGAGTACTAGATTTGCATATCCGTTCAAGCTGCTTTGCAGGTGTGTCACCGCCTGCAAGAATCTTCTGCCTGAAAGGGCAGTGCTATTGTGCTAAGCAGGGAATGCCGGCTTAAAGATTTCTTTGTGCATTTTCCTCTTCCAGCGAAGTTTGCGTTTGCGCGTCTATTGAAAACAACAAGTTCCTTGGCTCTCAAAAATACAGAATAGAAAAAATAACAGAGCATCATACGTTCTGAATATTGGTTGTTTTAAACATAAGCAGTTGCTGCACGACCACAACACAGACGTGCTTACTTTATTGGTCTCATTGTCGAAAATAACTAAATGAGTTGTTCCAACAAATTGGTAGCCCAGACACATTTTTGCGGAAAAGCAATAGCACTGACGTAGTAGCAACCAATTGGGTCTTTGAGAAAGACGAGTCCTTCCAACCACATCAAGATTCATCTTCAACTCGACCTTACAAGCGGAAGTGAATATCGGGAGTAGAGGTCACCGTCTCTGCTGTCATCTTCTTCCTCAACAAATCAGCATCCTCTCTGGTCCGTGGATAACTCGAAGGACGAAACCTCAAATGAGGAAACTTTTCGACACACCATTCACACACCTTCCTATCATGCAGGGACACCTCCCTGATGTTCACCGCAGCTTGAATGACACGCCTAACGTATTCTGTGAAATTGCCATCGGACTGGAAGCCGTGGATAATTAGCCTCCCCAGATTCTTGTGCCTAAAATGAGGATCGGATGGCCCCCACTTCACATCCATTTTTCTTGGAGAAACTCTTTTGCGACTCCGACCGGCACTTATGATCCCATACCGTGATGCAAAGCTCCTCTAAGTATGGTGCAGCTTCAAGAAGGAACATTGTCCAGGAGATATCACATTCTTCGGGAAGATGATCCAGATTCACAAACCGAAGTTTGGCAAGCACGGGAGCAAGCACTCTTGTGCATTCTGGTCGAAGCCAAATCTGTGATAGATAAAACAAATTAAGTAAATAACGCGTGCGTAAATTGCATCATCAAGTGATGCATAAGTTAATTACTACCCTGAGATAAAAACATCAATACCGTAAGGCCTTGTTCGGTTAATCCTCCTCCCAAGGGGATTGGAGAGGATTGGAGGGGATTTTGGCTTGTAGGGGATTTAATCCACCTCAAACCCTGCCAATCCCCTTCAAATCCACCTCAAACCGAACAAAGCCTAAATGAGAATGGGACGGAGATGATTAGAGTGAGTACCTTCTCACTACGAAACTCGAGGTACAAATCGCTCACAGTGGGGGCATTCGCAAGCAGCTGGCTTAGGTTGAGGGTTTTGCCCGAAATGTTTGCATTAGCAAGGCTAAGCTTCGAAAGCTGAGGCACAAAACCAAGAACCAAGGGGTTCTCATCACAGGGCCAATTCCTGTAGCTCATCCGCTGGAGCTTTGGCAGACGGTGAAGCACCACCGTTTTAAATTCCCCGTAGGTGATAGCAAACTCGACGAGCCGGGCGTGCTCTACATGGAGCACCGAGCGGAACCCCGCGTCGCACTCGCGGAAAGACAGGGACTCCAGCCGCCTGCAATGGCGGAGGATGCTGGGTATGTCCGATTCGCCGAACCTCATGTTCCGCAGATGCAGCCGCGTGAGACCGGCAAACGCGTCCGGACAATCACGGGCGAAATCGTTGAACTGCTTGGCGAAGAGCAGGCGATGGGCGTCGGTGCAATGGTTGGTGTCCCTCGGCGTCATGATTTCAAACTCCGCCGCGTCGAATTTCTCGGTCGCCATGGCGAGGCCGACGGATCTGCCGATGGCGAGGCAGCGGGAGGGAACCAGGAAGAACTTGAGCTTCAGCTTGCGGACGGTGATCTGTGGAGGCCTCGCGCTGAGGATCTTTTTGGTCACGTCGGCGACGACGCCGTCCATTTGAATCAAATCGCGGTTGCTGAGATCGATTATGATCTGCGAGAGCATGGCGGGCAGCTTCTGCATTTGCTTTGAGAGGATGCAGGTTCTTACGGCGTCGAGCGTGCCCACCCTCTCGAGGATGTTGAGAAGCACATCGGTGGGCAGCTCGCTTAGCCTGTCCTCCCCGTTACCAGCTGCTGCCTTTGACTGTGCTTCCATCTAGATACAGTCATTTTAGTGAGTTCCAAACGGAGGGAGTAACAGTAATAATAAAGCCAAAAAAAAAAAGAGAACGACTTACATCACGGCTGCGGCGGCGACCTCTACTGGGCTTCATGGTGATCGAGGGCGAGGCAACTTACATCTTCCAACAAGAATTGGGCAAAAAATATTCTTGTAATGAGGCTCCTTCGTGTGCGACAATCGTTGGCAACCGGGCTGAGCGCTTGTTATATTGTGGGCAGCGGCGAAGCCAGCCTCGGAGATCTGTGGGGTCAGTGGTAATTTTGTTGATTATTTTTTTCATAATAAACAGTAATGATACAGTGTTTTGCGGCTGTTTTTTCCAAAAGCTGTGGGGTCAGCTGACCCCACAGCTTACACATAGCCTCGCCGCTGATTGTGGGCTCCTTCGGATACGATTCAGGCTGGTGCGCAGTTCGTAAATCGACGGATAATTACTGTTGTTGTTTCACGAGAGGCGGACATATGAAAACGGCACCCTTTTTTCCAATATACAAACCGAGATTGGTCTGTTTCTTCTTGGAATCCGATTACAGAACGAGTTTGACGCCTGTTCCTTGCTTGTTCCGATCCCAGCACAGAACGAACTTGAGATTCCTTCATCTACCGCCAAGGGCGGACGTGGTTTGGGAAGTTCTCGAAAACAATGAAACCATCCATGGTATTGTGACGAAGGTGACCATATTTTCGTTGTGTGCTGCCGTTTTCTGTACCATGCATTGAAAAACAGTTTCACATGATTTCCGCCTTAGGGCATCTCTAAAGCGGACACTTAACTGTCCGCAACTGTTCGGACCGTGTGGTACGGACGCCCTTATAACCATCCAATGCGGATATGTATTGGTCCGTCGACTGGTCCGAACACGTTTTTTTCCGCAAACTCGAACAAACTTGGGGTTTTGCGGGAGTCCATACATCAGCCACGTAGGACTCCGACGCCCCCGACCCATCCAAAACCCCTTCGAAACCCCTCCCTGACATCACGCCTCCCTTCTTCAATCGTTCTCTGCATCCGGTTTCTCTCTTGCCTTCGTTGCCGCTCCATGACCCCGGCCGCCCTGACACACCCTTGCTGGAACACAACAACTCCGTCACCTCCATCGCTACACCAGGGCTCCACCTCGCTTGTCCTCCGCCGCGGTTCCACGCCTCTCCTCCGCCCGCCACACAGGTACCATCCGCTCCTACAGTACTCACCATGCTTGGCAAGTATTCGGTGAAATGCCCGTGCTATTTTTGTTCCTTTTTTTATGAAGCAATGGATTATGGTATGAAGTACATATACAAGCACTTTGTTGAGTCATCTGATGGCTCGCCCGATGAGGAGGACTACACGGATGAGACAACGATAATGCAGACGGTCCTTGCAGACGTCGAGCGTGCGGAAGAGCATGTTCTCGTTTTCAAGGATCAATCAAGGGTCATCGAGTGCTCAACCGCAATAGGGCTTGCGGTCATTTGACACTGATAGACGGCTACTTTGCTTCGGATGGTCTATTCCTTGACAATTTTCACCGCCGCTTTTCGGATGCGAGAAAATGTCTTCGATCGTCTCTGCCATGGCATACGGTCCTTTGATGACTACCTCATCTTGAAGAAGGATGTCGTAGGAAGGATTGGGTTCTCTGGTTATCAAAAGTGCACAACCACACTATGGATGCTTGCATATGGCACGACTGCTGATTCGTGGGACAAATATCTACGGATGTTTGAGAGCACATGCGAAGATTCCATGGTAAGATTTGCTACTACCGTGGTCTCGGTGTTTGGACCTCAGTATCTGAGAGAACCAACTATCGGAGACATCGAGAGGATGTTGGCAATGTCTGAAGCAAGAGGGTGACCAGGTTTGCTAAGATCTCTTTGACTACATGCATTGGAACTATGAACTGCGCAAAAGCTTTATAAGGGCAATATTGGGGTCATGTTAAGAAGCGCACCATCATTCTTGAAGCAGTTGCATCACATGATCTTTGGATTTGGCACACTATTTGGTATGCCCAGGTCTCACAATGACATCAATGTCCTGCATCGATCACCATTGTTTGCCAGTTTGACTGAAGAGAAAGCTCCTCCTTGCCACCATACTACCAATGGGCATGAATACAACATGGGCTACTATCTGGTTGACGATATCTATCTTGCGCAGGCTTCCTTTGTAAAGACCATCTCCGACCCAATTGCCCAGAAAAAGTCTCACTTTGCCCAAAAACAAGAAGCAGCTAGAAAGGATGTTGAGAGGGCATTTAGAGTTCTGCAGTTGTTCGTGGACCTGCTAAGCAATGTGATCCGAAGACCTTGTCTGAGGTGATGTCATGTTGTGTGATCGTGCATAACATGATCGTCGAGGATGAGAGTGAGGACGCTGCCGCGGGTCTTGAATTTGAGAATATGAGTTATGCTATCGAACTTTCAGACCAGAATCTGACCACATTTGATGAGTTTGTTCAAATGCATCAACAAATTCGGCATCGAGCAACTCATGAGCAACTGAACGAATATCTGTGGGCGGTTAAAGAGGACACCACTATTGGAGTGTAATATTTAAATTAGAACTATAACTACAACTGCATTTGTTTTTTTATAGATAAACTAGAACTAGACATGTGGCTATTTTGAGCTTGCGGATGTATGCTGACTTTAAAAACAAATTTGGGGTGGGTGTATGTGTTGGGGAACGTAGCATGCAATTTCAAAAAAAATTCCTACACTCACGCAAGATCTATCTAGGAGATGCATAGCAACGAGAGGGGGAGAGTGTGTCCACATACCCTCGTAGACCGAAAGCGGAAGCGTTAGTTTAACGCGATTGATGTAGTCGAACGTGCCCAACCGATGAAGTACCAAACGTACGACACCTCCGAATTCTGCCCACGTTCAGCTCGATGACGTCCCTCGAACTCTTGATCCAGCAAAGTGTCGAGGGAGAGTTTCATCAGTAGGACGGCGTGGTGACGGTGATGGTGATGTGATCCGCCCAGGGATTCGCCTAAGCACTACAAAAATATGACCGGAGGAGTAAACTTTGGAGGGGGGCACCGCACACGGCTAAGAGAACAATTGATGTGCTTTGGGGTGCCCCTGCCCCCGTATATAGAGGAGGAGAGGGGAGGAGGTCGGCCCTAGGGGGCGCGCCAAGTGGGGCGAAACCCACTAGGACTCCTAGTCCTAGTTGGTTTCTCCTTTCCTTCTCATGGAGGGGGAAAGGGGGAGGAGAGGGAGAGGGGGAAGGAAAGGGGGACCGCACCCCCCCCTTATCCAATTCGGACTGCCCATGGAGTGGGGGGGGGGGGGCGCCACCCCTTGTGGGCTGTCCTCTCTCTCCCCTATGGCCCATGGTGGCCCATTACTTTCCCCGGGGGGTTCCGGTAACCCCTCGGTACTCCAATAAATATCCAAAACGCTCCGAAACCATTCCGGTGTCCGAATATTGTCGTCCAATATATCAATCTTTACCTCTCGACCATTTCGAGACTCCTCGTCATGTCCGTGATCTCATCCTGGACTTCGAACAATCTTCGTTCACCAAGACACATAACTCATAATACTAATCGTCATCGAACGTTAAGCGTGCGGACCCTACGGGTTCGAGAACTATGTAGACATGACCGAGACACATCTCCGATCAATAACCAATAGCGGAGCCTGGATGCTCATATTGGTTCCTACATATTCTACAAAGATCTTTGTCGGTCGAACCGTAATGACAACATACGTTATTCCCTTCGTCATCGGTATGTTACTTGCCCGAGATTCGATCGTCGGTATCCACATACCTAGTCCAGTCTCGTTACCGGCAAGTCTCTTTACTTGTTCTGTAATGCATCATCCCGAAACTAACTCATTAGTCACATTGCTTGCAAGGCTTATCATGATGTGCATTACCGAAAGGGCCCAGAGATACCTCTCCGATACCCGGAGTGACAAATCCTAATCTCGATCTATGCCAACCCAACAAAACACCTTCGGAGATACCTGTAGAGCATCTTTATAATCACCCATTTACGTTGTGACGTTTGATATCACACAAGGTATTCCTCCGGTATTTAGGAGCTGCATAATCTCATAGTCAAAGGAACATGTATAAGTCATGAAGAAAGCAATAGCAATTAAACTTAACGATCATTATGCTAAGCTAACGGATGGGTCTTGTCCATCACATCATTCTCCTAATGATATGATCTCATTTATCAAATGACAACACATAATGATTGTCCAATATATCTTTACCTCTCGACCATTTCGAAACTCCGTGAGGCTTGCACTAGTCCATAAATGGATCGGTGGAGCTTGCATACTTTGTCAGCACCTTTAGGATCAACAAAACCTTCTGGTTGCACCATATACAACTCTTCTTTAAGAAATCCATTAAGGAATGCATTTTTGACATCCATTTGCCAGATTTCATAATCATAAAATGCGGCAATTGCTAACATGATTCGGACAGACTTAAGCATCACTACGGGTGAGAAGGTCTCATCGTAGTCAACTCCTTGAACTTGTCAAAAACCTTTCGCGACAAGTCGAGCTTTGTAGACAGTAACATTACCATCAGCGTCAGTCTTCTTCTTGAAGATCCATTTATTTTCTATGGCTTGCCGATCATCGAGAAAGTCCACCAAAGTCCATACTTTGTTCTCATACATGGATCCCATCTCAGATTTCATGGCATCAAGCCGTTTTGCAGAATCTGGGCTCATCATTACTTCCTCATAGTTCGTAGGTTCATCATGGTCTAGTAACATGACTTCCACAACATGATTACCTTACCACTCTGGTGCAGAACGTGCTCTGGTTGACATACGAAGTTCGGTAGTAACTTGATCTGAAGTTTCATGATCATTACCATTAGCTTCCTCACTAATTGGTGTTGGCATCACTGGAACTGATTTCTGTAATGAACTACTTTCCAATTCAAGAGAAGGTACAATTACCTCATCAATTTCTACTTTCCTCCCACTCACTTCTTTTGAGAGAAACTCATTCTCTAGAAAGGATCCATTCTTAGCAACAAAGATCTTGCCTTCGGATCTATGATAGAAGGTGTGCCCAACAGTTTCCTTTGGGTGTCCTATGAAGACGCACTTCTCCCATTTGGGTTTGAGCTTATCAGGCTGAAGCTTTTTCACATAAGCATCGCAAACCCAAACTTTAAGAAATGACAGCTTAGATTTCTTGCCAAACCACAGTTCATACGGTGTTGTCTCAACGGATTTATACGGTGCCCTATTTAAAGTGAATGCAGCTGTCTCTAATGCATAACCCCAAAATGATTAAATCGATAAGAGACATCATAGATCGCACCATATCTAATAAAGTACGATTACGAAATTCGGACACGCCATTACGCTGTGGTGTTCCTGGTGGCGTGAGTTCTAAAACTATTCCACATTGTTTTAAATGAAGGCCAAACTCATCAAATATTCGCCTCCGCGATCAGATCGTAGACACTTTTTTTCTTGTTACAATGATTCTCCACTTCACTCTGAAATTCTTTGAACTTTTCAAATGTTTCAGACTTGTGTTTCATTAAGTAGATATACCCATATCTGCTTAAATCATCTGTGAAGGTCATAAAATAACGATACCCGTCGTGAGCCTCAACACTCATCGGACTGCATACATCAGTATGTATTATTTCCAATAAGTTAGTAGCTCGCTCCATTTTTCCGGAGAACGGAGTTTTAGTCATCTTGCCCATGAGGCATGGTTCGCAAGCATCAAATGATTCATAATCAAGTGATTCCAAAAGTCCATCTGCATGGAGTTTCTTCATGCGCTTTACACCAATATGACCTAAACGGTAGTGCCACAAATATGTTGCACTATCATTATCAACTTTGCATCTTTTGGCATCAATATTATGAATATGTGTATCACCACAATCGAGATTCAACAAAAATAGACCACTCTTCAAGGGTGCATGACCATCAAAGATATTACTCATATAAATAGAACAACCATTATTCTCATATTTAAATGAATAACGTCTCGCATTAAACAAGATCCAGATATAATGTTCATGCTCAACGCTGGCACCAAATAATAATTATTCAGGTCTAAAACTAATCCCGAAGGTAGATATAGAGGTAGCGTGCCGATGACGATCACATTGACCTTGAAACCATTCCCGACGCGCATCGTCACCTCATCCTTAGCCAATCTTGTTTAATCCGTAGCCCCTGTTTTGAGTTACAAATATGAGCAACCGAACCGGTATCAAATACCCAGGCACTACTACGAGCATTAGTAAGGTACATATCAATAACATGTATATCAAATATACCTCTGTTCACTTTGCCATCTTTCTTATCCGCCAAATACTTGGGGTAGTTCCGCTTCCAGTGACCAATCCCTTTGCAGTAGAAGCACATAGTTTCAGTCTTAGGTCCAGACTTGGGCTTCTTCTCGGGAGTGGTGATTGTAGCTGCAACTACGTCGGTATTTCCCGGGAGAGGGACGGATTATGTAGCACAGCGACGATAGGTATTTCCCTCGGTTATGAAACCAAGGTATCGAACCAGGTTAGTAAAAAAAAGGTATCGAACCAGTAGGAGAACCAAGCAACACAATGTAAACAGCACCTGCACACAAACAACAACACCTCGCAACCCGACGAGTTAAAGGGGTTGTCAATCCCTTCCGGGGTACGACGCCTCAAGATAGGCAAGCGGGCGTGAGGTAAATTGTAGTAGATTGATAGATCGAACGCCGAATAAAATAAATAAAGATAAAACGCAGCAAGGTATTTTTGTATTTTTTTATTTAATAGATCTGAATAAAAATTCAAAGAAAAAGTAGATCGCAAGGCAAATATATGAGGAAGAAGACCCGGGGGCCGTAGGTTTCACTAGTGGCTTCTCTCGAGAAAAATAGCAAACAGTGGGTAAACAAATTACTGTTGGGCAATTGATAGAACTTCAAATAATTATGTCGATATCCAGTCAATGATCATTACATAGGTATCACGTCCAAGATTAGTAGACCGACTCCTGCCTGCATCTACTACTATATTACTCCAGACATGGACCGCTATCCAACATACATCTAGTGTATTAAGTTCATGGAAAAACGGAGTAATGCAATAAGAACGATGACATGATGTAGACAAGATCCGTTTATCTATATGGCGGTAGATATAGATCTCGTCTTTTTATCCTTAGTAGCAACGATACATACGTGTCGTTTCCCTTTCTGTCACTGGGATCGAGCACCGTAAGATCGAACCCACTACCGGGCACCTCTTACCATTGCAAGATAAATAGATCAAGTTGGTCAAACAAAACCCAAATATCGGAGAAGAAATACGAGGCTATAAGAGATCATGCATATAAGAGATCAAATAAACTCAAATAACTTGCATGGATATAAAAAGATATAACTGATCATAAACTCGAAGTTCATCAGACCCCAACAAACACACCGCAAAAGAGTTACATCATATAGATCTCCAAGAGACCATTGTATTGAGAATTCAGCGCGCGCGAGAGAGAAAGCCATCTAGCTACTAACTACGGACCCGAAGGTCTACAAAGAACTACTCACACATCATCGGAGAGGCACCAATGGAAGTGGTGAACCCCTCCTTGATGGTGTCTAGATTGGATCTGGTGGTTCTGGACTCTGCGGCAGCTGGATGAATATTTCGTAGACTCCCCTAGGGTTTCTGGAATATTGGGGTATTTATAGAGCAAAGAGGCGGTCCAGGAGGCACCCAAGGTGGGCACAACCCACCAGGGCGCGCCAGGGAATCCTGGCGCGCCCTGGTGGGCTGTCCCCTCCTCGGGACTCCCCCCAGGTGCAACCAGGGCCCATCTACTTCCTTTTGGCCCATAAAAAATCATCGTGAAGTTTTGTGGCATTTGGACTCCGTTTGATATTGATTTCCTGCGATGTAAAAAACATGGAAAGACAACATCTGGCACTTGGCACTGTGTCAATAGGTTAGTACCAAAAACTGATATAAAATGACTATAAAATGATTATAAACCTCCAAGGTTGATAATAAAACAACAAGGAACAATAAAAAATTATAGATACGTTGGAGACGTATCAGCATCCCCAAGCTTAACTCCTACTCGTCCATGAGTAGGTAAGTGATAAAAACAGAATTTTTGATGTGGAGTGTTGTTCATCAAGTCATATCATATTCTTTTCTTTATAGCATGGACATTTGGACTTTTATGCGATTCAAAGAAATAGTCTAGTTTTGTCATAATAATTTAGATACTCAAGCATATCAACAAGAAACCATGTCTTTCAAAATATCGACGCTAAAATAAGTTATCCCTAGCCCATCATGCTCAAACATTGATCCATTCATGAAACACACTCGAATATTAACTACACCCAATACTTGAGCACGATCATATTGCCTCCTAGTTGGTGCTTTTTATGATAGAAGATGGAGACTCAAATTTCAAAATAAAAATTGCATAAAGTAAAAGAAAGGCCCTTTGTAGAGGGAAGTAGGGATTTGTAGAGGTTTGATACATCCATTTTTCATCATGCTTTTATATCATTATTTATTGCATTATGGGCCGTTATTACACATTATGTCACAATACTTATGCCTATTCTCTCTTATTTTACAAGGTTTACATAAAGAGGGAGAATGCCGGCAGCTGGAATTCTGGGCTGGAAAAGGAACAAATATTAGAGACCTATTCCGCACAACTCCAAAAGTCCTGAAACTCCACGGAAGTTATTTTTGGAAATAATAAAAAATATTGAGCGAAGAAAATACCAGAGGGGACCCACACCCAGGGCACGAGGGTGGGGGGGGCTACCCCCTGGGCGCCCCCCCTGCCTCGTGGGCCCCCTGGTGGCCCTCCGGTGCCCATCTTCTGCTATATGAAGTCTTTCATCCGAAGAAAAATCATAAGCAAGCTTTCGGGACGAGACTCCGCCACCACGAGGCGGAACCTTGGAGGAACCAATCTAGGGCTCTGGCGAAGCTGTTTTGCCGGGGACCCTTCCATTCGGGAGGGGGAAATCATCGCCATCGTCATCACCAACGCTCCTCTCATCGGGAGGGGGCCAATCTCCATAAACATCTTCACCAGCACCATCTCCTCTCAAACCCTAGTTCATCTCTTGTATCCAATTCTTGTCTCTGAGTCTAAGATTGGTACTTGTAGGTTGCTAGTAGTGTTGATTACTCCTTGTAGTTGATGCTAGTTGTTTTATTTGGTGGAAGATCATATGTTTAGATCCTATATGCATATTAATACTCCTCTGATTATGAACATGAATATGCTTTGTGAGTAGTTATGTTTTTTCCTGAGGACATGGGAGAAGTCTTGCTATTAGTAGTCATGTGAATTTGGTATTCGTTCGATATTTTGATGAGATGTATGTTGTCTCTCCTCTAGTGGTGTCATGTGAACGTTGACTACATGACACTTCACCATTATTTGGGCCTAGAGGAAGGCATTGGGAAGTAATAAGTAGAGGATGGGTTGCTAGAGTGACAGAAGCTTAAACCCTAGTTTATGCGTTGCTTCGTACTAATTTAGATCTATATGTTTATTTCATGCTATGGTTAGGTTGACCTTAATACTTCTTTTGTAGTTGCGGATGCTTGCAATAGGAGTTAATCATAAGTGGGATGCTTTTCCAAGTAAGGGCAGCACCCAAGCACCGGTCCACCCACATATGAAATTATCAAAGTACCGAACGCGAATCATATGAACGTGATGAAACCTAGCTTGACGATAATTCCCATGTGTCCTCGGGAGCGCTTTTCTCTATATAAGAGTTTGTCCAGGCTTGTCCTTTGCTACAAAAAGGATTGGGCCACCTTGCTGCACTTTATTTACTTTTGTTACTTGTTGCTCGTTACAAATTATCCTATCACAAAACTATCTGTTACCTACAATTTCAGTGCTTGCAGAGAATACCTTGCTGAAAACTGCTTATCATTTCCTTCTGCTCCTCGTTGGGTTCGACACTCTTACTTATCGAAAGGAGTACGATAGATCCCCTACACTTGTGGGTCATCAAGACTCTTTTCTAGCGCCGTTGCCGGGGAGTGAAGCGCCTTTGGTAGGTGGAATTTGGTAAGGAAAAATTTATATAGTGTGCTGAAATTTACGATCACTTGTTACTATGGAAAGTAATCCTTTGAGGGGCTTGTTCGGGGTATCTTCACCCCGACCAGTAGAGCAAAGAGTTGCTCCTCAACCTACTAAACCTACTGAAAATGAAAATTTTTCTTTGAAATTCCTTCGGGTATGATAGAGAAACTGCTAGCTAATCCTTTTGCAGGAGATGGAACATTGCATCCCGATTTACACCTAATCTATGTGGATGAAGTTTGTGGATTATTTAAGCTTGCAGGTATGCCCGATGATGTTATCAAGAAGAAGGTTTTCCCTTTATCTTTGAAGGGAGATGCATTGACATGGTATAGGTGATGTGATGATATGGGATCATGGGACTACAAGCGATTGAAATTGGAATTTCATCAGAAGTTTTATCCTATGCATCTTGTTCATCGTGATCGCAATTATATATATAATTTTTGGCCTCACGAAGGAAAAAGCATCGCTCAAGCTTGGGGAAGGCTTAAGTCAATGTTATATTCATGCCCCAATCATGATCTCTCAAGAGAAATGATTATTCAAAATTCTTATGCTCGGCTTTCCGACAACAATCGCTCCATGCTCGATACTTCTTGTACTGGTTCCTTTATGATGAAGACTATTGAATTCAAATGGAATTTATTGGAAAGAATTAAATGCAACTCTGAAGATTGGGATCTCGACGAAGGTAAGGAGTCAGGTATAACACCTAAGTTTGATTGTGTTAAATCTTTTATGGATACCGATGTTTTCCGTAAATTTAGCACTAAATATGGACTTGACTCTGAGATAGTAGCTTCTTTCTGTGAATCCTTTGCTACTCATGTTGATCTCCCTAAGGAGAAGTGGTTTAAATATCATCGTCCCATAGAAGTAAAAGTAGTTGCACCTATTAAAGTTGAAGAAAAGACTATCACTTATATCTTCCACACTTATTCTTGATTCATTTTTATGAGGCACAACAATAATAGGAGCAACATTATTTGGGAGAGATATGTTTTTACCTCTCTTCCTTTTTCTTTTCTTCTTCTTCACCCCATCATGTGTGGGTTCAATCCTCTTATTGGAGCTCCTTATTGATGAGATTGGTTGAATAGAAGGCTCCTCCTCGTTAACTGATTCATCATAAGAAATAATAGGAGGATATTGGGAAGTCTCTTCCCTTTCATTAGTATTATCTTCATCCTCTATTTGTTTTCTTTTCTTTATGTAATTGGCAATATAAGGATTTTCAATGCAATTCACCGCACAATACATATAAATTTCTTCTAGATCAATATCGAAGAATTTCTCAAGGTTATATTCTGGAATATGCTTAGTTTGACGTTTCATTTCTTCATAACCCAAAAGCAAACTAAGTTCATTATGATGTGCAATGGAAATCAAATCATCACAATTTTTGGACACGATTCGATCATGAAACAATTTGCAATTGATATATAAATGACCATGTTCATTGCAAAGTTCACAAGTACGGTAAAGATATTTTAAATTTTCAGCACTCACATTTAGCCTTTCTTGCAACCATTTAGTTTCTAAATACTTATGCCTCTTGCAATATCTATCTTCCCTATTTGGTGTGTACTTGCAAACCCAAGGCACTCCACAAAAATCGACATGTTTATAGGAGACATTTTCATCATAACTAGTGCAATCATCATTAGTACTATGGATATTCAAGGAGTTCATACTAACAACATTGCAATCATGCTCATCATTCAAAGATTTAGTGCCAAACATTTTAATGCATTCTTCTTCTAACACTTTGGCACAATTTTCTTTTCCATCATACTCACAAAAGATATTAAAAAGATGAAGCGTATGAGGTAAACTCAATTCCATTTTTTTGTAGTTTTCTTTTATAAACTAAACTAGTGCTAAAACAAGAAACAAAAAGATTCGATTGCAAGATCTAAAGATGTACCTTCAAGAACTCACCTCCCCGGCAATGGCGCCAGAAAAGAGCTTAGTTGACGGGGTGTGAGTGTCGCTTACCTAGCCTCCTCGGCAACGGCGCCAGAATAGAGCTTGATGTCTACTACTCAACCTTCTCCTTGTAGACGTTGTTGGGCCTCCAAGTGCAGAGGTTTGTAGGATAGTAGCAAATTTCCCTCAAGTGGATGACCTAAGGTTTATCAATCCGTGGGAGGTGTAGGATGAAGATGGTCTCTCTCAAACCACCCTGCAACCAAATAACAAAGAGTCTCTTGTGTCCCCAACACACCCAATACAATGGTAAATTATATAGGTGCACTAGTTCGGCGAAGAGATGGTGATACAAGTGCAATATGGATGGTAGATATAGGTTTTTGTAATCTGGAAATATAAAAACAGCAAGGTAAAAAGTGGTAAAAGTGAGTGTAAACGGTATTGCAATGCTAGGAAACAAGGCCTATGGTTCATACTTTCACTAGTGCAAGTTCTCTCAACAATAATAACATAATTGGATCATATAACTGTCCCTCAACATGCAACAAAGAGTCACTCCAAAGTCAGTAATAGCGGAGAACAAACGAAGAGATTATGGTAGGGTATGAAACCATCTCAAAGTTATTCTTTCCAATCAATCCGTTGGGCTATTCCTATAAGTGTCACAAACAGCCCTAGAGTTCGTACTAGAATAACACCTTAAGACACAAATCAACCAAAACTCTAATGTCACCTAGATACTCCAATGTCACCTCAAGTATCCGTGGGTATGATTATACGATATGCATCACACAATCTCAGATTCATCTATTCAACCAACACATAGAACTTCAAAGAGTGCCCCAAAGTTTCTACCGGAGAGTTAAGACGAAAACATGTGCCAACCCCTATGCATAGGTTCATGGGCGGAACCCAAGTTGATCACCAAAACATAAATCAAGTGAATCAATAGAATAACCCATTATCACCACGGTTATCCCACGCAAGACATACATCAAGTGTTCTCAAATCATTAAAGACTCAATCCAATAAGATTACTTCAAAGGGAAAACCCAATCCATTACAAGAGAGTAGAGGGGGAGAAGCAACATAAGATCCAACTATAATAGCAAAGCTCGTGATACATCAAGATCGTGCCAAATCAAGAACACGAGAGAGAGAGAGAGAGAGAGATCAAACACATAGCTACTGTTACATACCCTCAGCCCTGAGGGTGAACTACTCCCTCCTCGTCATGGAGAGCGCCGGGATGATGAAGATGGCCACCGGTGAGGGTTCCCCCCCTCTGGCAGGGTGCCGGAACAGGGTCCCGATTGGTTTTTGATGGCTACAGAGGCTTGCGGCGGCGGAACTCCCGATCTATTCTGTCCTCCGAAGTTTTTAGGGTATATGGGTATATATAGGCAGAAGAAGTACGTCGGTGGACCTCCGGGCTGTCCACGAGGCAGGGGGGCGCGCCCTAGGGGGGTGGGCGCGCCCCCACCCTCGTGGGCAGCCCGGGACTCCCCTCGTGCAACTTCGGTACTCCGTGGGCTTCTTCTAGTCCAAAAATAAGTTCCGTGGAGTTTCAGATCAATTGGACTCCGTTTGATATTCCTTTTCTTCGAAACACTGAAATAGGCAAAAAAAACAATTCTGGGCTGGGCCTTCGGTTAATAGGTTAGTCCCAAAAATAATATAAAAGTGGATAATTAAGCCCAATATTGTCCAAAACCGTAGATAATATAGCATGGAGCAATCAAAAATTATAGATACGTTGGAGCGTATCAGAAAACTCTAAATCGGCTAAGTACTTGCCTCCCCGAAAGTGGCTAAGTACTTGACCCAGCGACAGTCCGTAGAGCGGCTGTGCGGCTGGCAAGACGACAACCAAGGGAAGGCGGCAATGGAAAAAAGCCAAAGAGCAGGAAGCAAGGAAAGATAGAACTTGGCAAAAATATTTACACATCAAAAGGCCCCTAGCCGACATTCAACAGAAGTTTGAAATACACCCCGAGGGTGGAATTGTGCGAAATAAACAAGTTTGTTCAGACTGATAGACAGGTAAAAACAAAGATAAACGGGCGGCCTAGGGAGCAGCAGATGGCTTCGGAGGAACGGTGGAGTTGGTGGTGCCGGGTGTTGGAGCGGCCGGCTGGTCAGCCTCCGCTTGGTCGCCTTCAGTAGTGGCCGGTTCGCTCGGGCGTGGCTCATTGCTGGAGGCGCGGTCGAGCTGGGGCTGGCCGTCCGCTCTGACCTCTGGTGCCTCCTCCTTGCCTTCCTCCTCTTTTTCGTCTTCTCCCTCGTCGCTGGAGTCGATCACCTCAGCCGAGTCTTCGCCATCCTCCGGGTTTAGCCTGAACCACTCTGGTGGCGCCTCGGCACCATTCTCGGCCAGCTCCGGGACGAAGATGCTGGTGTTGGTGTACTCGGCGATTGCCGCCGCCCGCTTGACAAGATCACCCTCCACTACCACTAGCCGCTCCTGGGCCTCCAGTCGAAACGTGGTCAACCGGGCTAGATTTAGCCCAGGATACCACGCCTTGACGAACTCCAAGGCCCGGCGTGCTCCGGCCCGGGCCGAGGAGCCCTTCCATGCCTCAAGGCGGCTGACTACCACCTCCAGCCAGTCAGCAGTCCGGCTGGGCATGCGCGGAGCCGGCATGTCTGGCCACAGGGCGGCGATCGCATGGGCACCGACACGCTGAAGACGGCGCAACATCCGATGAGCCAGCCGAAGACGAGCCTGGATGCTGAGAAGCTGCTCGCTAAGAGCGCGGGGGGCGTCGGCAGCGATCTGCTCACCTTCTGCCCTCCGTCCTTCGCGATCGGCCTCAATAGCCTGGTTGGCGGCACCAGAGTGACCTGGGAAGAAGTCTGCTCGGACAAAAAAGCAAAATAGTCAGATCAGAAACAAGAGGTCGGCTTGATCAAAAGTCGGCGGCTCGAAGAAAGAGTAAAGAAGGCAGTTTACCGTCGACCATGTCTCCAATCTCGCCGAAGCCGGCAGTCAGCATTGCCTCCTTGTCGGTCCAAGCAGAGCGCTCGGTCTCAAACTCAGCAAGGAGGCTGGTCTCCTTGTCCTCCGCCTCCTTCTGGGCCTTCTTGAGAAGCTCCACCTGCTCCGCCAGTCGCTTGACCAGCAGGTCACGCTCTTCGGTCAGCTTGCTGCAGTCGGCCTCCTTGGCACGCAACGCGGTGTTGGCTTCGCCTAGCTGCTGCTGCAGGGTGGCGTAGGCCTCTGCAAATTGGAAGAAGAAAGGACATTAACAATCAACAGAGAAGAAGAACAATTACCGGGAAGATCCGGCCCGACTGCTTAGTAGTCGGCCCGAATCTCGGGGACTACAGCCCGTGGGTGCGCCAGCGCGCCCCCGCAAAGAAAGAAACAAAAACTTACTCCGGCTCTCCGACAAGTCGGCAATCCGTTGAGTTAGCTCCTGGACTTTGGAGTTGAAGACGGTCGCACAAAGGTTGTGATCCTGTGATGTCTACTACGCAACCTTCTTCTTGTAGACATTGTTGGGCCTCCAAGTGCAGAGGTTTGTAGGACTGTAGCAAATTTCCCTCAAGTGGATGACCTAAGGTTTATCAATCCGTGGGAGGCGTAGGATGAAGATGGTCTCTCTCAAACAACCCTGCAACCAAATAACAAAGAGTCTCTTGTGTCCCCAACACACCCAATACAATGGTAAATTGTATAGATGCACTAGTTCGGCGAACAGATGGTGATACAAGAGCAATATGGATGGTAGATATAGGTTTTTGTAAACTGAAAATATAAAAACAGCAAGGTAGCAAGCGTTAAAGTGAGCGTAAACGGTATTGCAATGCTTTGAAACAAGGCCTAGGGTTCATACTTGCACTAGTGCAAGTTCTCTCAACAATAATAACATAATTGGATAATATAACTATCTCTCAATCATGCAACAAAGAGTCACTCCAAAGTCACTAATAGTGGAGAACAAATGAAGAGATTATGGTAGGGTACGAAACCACCTCAAAGTTATTCTTTCCAATCAATCCGTTGGGCTATTCCTATAAGTGTCACAAACAGCCCTAGACTTCGTACTAGAATAACACCTTAAGACACAAATCAACCAAAACCCTAATGTCACCTAGATACTCCAATGTCACCTCAAGTATCCGTGGGTATGATTATACAATATGCATCACACAATCTCAGATTCATCTATTCAACCAACACACAGAACCTCAAAGAGTGCCCAAAGTTTCTACCGGAGAATCACGACGAAAACGTGTGCAAACCCCTATGCATAGGTTCATGGGCGGAACCCGCAAGTTGATCACCAAAACATACATCAAGTGAATCACGTGATATCCCATTGTCACCACAGATACTCATGGCAAGACATACATCAAGTGTTCTCAAATCTTTAAAGACTCAATCCGATAAGATTACTTCAAGAGGAAAACTCAATCCATTACAAGAGAGAAGAGGGGGATAAGGAACATAAGATCCAACTATAATAGCAAAGCTCGTGATACATCAAGATCGTGCCAAATCAAGAACACGAGAGAGAGAGAGAGAGAGAGAGAGAGAGAGAGAGAGAGAGAGAGAGAGAGAGAGAAGGAGAGAGATTAAACACATAGCTACTGGTACATACCCTCAGCCCCGAGGGTGAACTACTCCCTCCTCGTCATGGAGAGCACCGGGATGATGAAGATGGCCGCCGGTGAGGGTTCCCCCCCTCCGGCAGGTGCCGGAACAGGGTTCCGATTGACTTTTGGTGGCTACAGAGACTTGCGGCGGCGGAACTCCCGATCTAATCTCTATTCTGGAAGTTTTAGGGTACGTGAGTATAGATGGGTGCAGGAAGTACGTTGGTGGAGCTTCTGGGGCCCCATGAGGCAGGGGGGAGCACCTCCCTTTGCTCCTGACATGGGGTCCAAGTCCATCCGGTAGCTTTCCTTCCAAAAATAACTTCTCCAGTTGATTTCGTTCCGTTTCGACTCTGTTTGATATTCCTTTTCTTCGAAACACTAAAATAGGCAAAAAAACAGCAAATCTGGGCCGGGCCTCCGGTTAATAGGTTAGTCCCAAAAATAATATAAAAGTGGATAATAAAGCCCAATATTGTCTAAAACAATAGATACTATAGCATGGAGCAATCAAAAATTATAGATACGTTGGAGACGTATCAAGCATCCCCAAGCTTAATTCCTGCTCGTCCTCGAGTAGGTAAATGATAAAAAGATAATTTTTGATGTGGAATGCTAGTTGGCATAATTTCATTGTAATTCTTCTTAATTGTGATATGAACATTCAGATCCGAAAGATTCAAGACAAAAGTTCATGTTGACATAAAAATAATAATACTTCAAGCATACTAACTAAGCAATTATGTCTTCTCAAAATAACATGGCCAAAGAAAGTTCATCCCTACAAAATCATATAGTTTAGTCATGCTCCATTTTCATCACACAAGAATGCTCTCATCATGCACAACCCCGATGACAAGCCAAGCAATTGTTTCATACTTTAATAATCCCAAACTCATAAACCTTCACGCAATACATGAGCGTGAGCCATGGATATAGCACTATGGGTGGAATAGAATATGATGATGGGGGTTATGTAGAGAAGACAAAAAAGGAGAAGATCTCACATCAACGAGGCTAATCAATAGGCTATGGAGATGCCCATCGATTGATGTTAATGCAAGGAGTAGGGATTGCCATGCAACGGATGCACTAGAGCTACAAATGTATGAAAGCTCAACAAAAGAAACTAAGTGGGTGTGCATCCAACTTGCTTGCTCAGGAAGACCTAGGGCATTTGAGGAAGCCCATCGTTGGAATATACAAGCCAAGTTCTATAATGAAAAATTCCCACTAGTATATGAAAGTGACAAAACAAGAGACTCTCTATCATGACGATCAAGGTGCTACTTTGAAGCACAAGTGTGGAAAAAGGATAGTAGCATTGCCCTCTTTTTATTTCTTTTTTTGCCTTCCTTTTTTGGCCTTTCTTCTCTTTTTTTGGCCTTTCTTTTTTTATTGGGACAATGCTCTATTAATAATGATCATCATACTTCTATTTATTTACAACTCAATGATTACAACTCGATACTAGAAGAAAATATGACTCTATATGAGTGCCTCCGGCGGTGTACCGGGATATGCAATGAATCAAGAGTGACATGTATGAAAGAATTATGAATGGTGGCTTTGCCACGAATACTATGTCAACTACATAATCATGCTAAGCAATATGACAATGATGAATGTGTCATGATAAATGGTATGGTGGAAAGTTGCATGGCAATATATCTCGGAATGGCTATGGAAATGCCATAATAGGTAGGTATGGTGGCTGTTTTGAGGAAGATATAAGTAGGTTTATGTGTGAAAGAGCGTATCATATCACGGGGTTTGGATGCACCGACGAAGTTTGCACCAACTCTCAATGTGAGAAAGGGAAATGCAAGGTACCGAAGAGGCTAGCAATGATGGAAGGGTGAGAGTGCGTATAATCCATGGACTCAACATTAGTCATAAAGAACTCGCATACTTATTGCAAAAATCTGCAAGCCATCAAAAACCAAAGCACTACGCGCATGCTCCTAGGGGTATAGATTGGTAGGAAAAGACCATCGCTCGTCCCTGACCGCCACTCATAAGGAGGACAATCAAATAACTCCTCATGTTTCAAATTTGTTACATAACGTTTACCATACGTGCATGCTACGGGACTTGCAAACTTCAATACAAGTATTTCTCAAATTCACAACTACTCAACTAGCACGACTTTGATATTATCACCTCCATATCTCAAAACAATCATCAAGCATCAAACTTCTCTTAGTATTCAACACACTCATAAGAATTCTTACAAATCATTTATGCTTAGAATATTAGGATTTTAAGCAAATTACCACGCTATTTGAGACTCTCAAAATAATCTAAGTGAAGCACTAGAGCAAACGACAAACTAATCCGAAAGATATAAGTGAAGATCAATGAGTAGTCGAATAATTATGCAACTACGTGAAGACTCCCTAACATTTAAGAATTTCACATCTTGAAACTTTATTCAAACATAAAGCAAAGCTAAATAAAATAAAATGATGCTCCAAGAAAAACACATATCATGTGGTGAATAAAAATATAGCTCCAAGTAAAGTTACCGATGAACGAAGAAAGAGGGGATGCCTTCGGGGGCATCCCCAAGCTTAGACGCTTGGTTATCCTTGAATATTACCTTGGGGTGCCTTGGTGATCCCCAATCTTAGGCTCTTGCCACTCCTTATTCCATAGTCCATCGAATCTTTACCCAAAACTTGAAAACTTCACAACACAAAACTTAACAGAAAACTCGTAAGCACCATTAGCGAAAGAAAACAAAACACCACTTCAAGGTACTATAATGAACTCATTATTTATTTATATTGGTGTTAAACCTACTGTATTCCAACTTCTCTATGGTTTATAAACTATTTTGCTAGCCATAGAGTCATCAAAATAAGCAAACAACACGCGAAAAACAGAATCTGTCAAAAACAGAACAGTCTGTAGTAATCTATAACTAATGCAAACTTATGGAACTCCAAAAATTCTAAAATAAATTGGTGGACCTGAGGAATTTGTCTAGTAATCATCTTAAAAAAGAATCAACTAAATAGCACTCTCCAGTAAAATCTTTTAGCTAATATCGTGAGCGCTAAAGTTTCTGTTTTTCACAGCATGATCATAAAGACTTCACCCAAGTCTTCCCAAAGGTTCTACTTGGCACAAACACTAATTAAAACAAAAAAACCACATATGAAAAGAAGCTAGATGGATTATTTATTCCTAAACAGAACCAAAAAGCAAGAAACTAAAATAAAATTGGGTTGCCTCCCAACAAGCGCTATCGTTTAACGCCCCTAGCTAGGCATGATGATTTCAATGATGCTCACATAAAGGATAAGAATTGAAACATAAAGAGAGCATCATGAAGAATATGACTAGCACATTTAAGTCTAACCCACTTCCTATGCATAGGGATTTTGTGAGCAAACAACTTATGGGAACAATAATCAACTATCATAGGAAGGCAAAACAAGCATAACTTTAAAACTTTAAGCACATAGAGAGGAAACTTGATATTATTGCAATTACTACAAGCATATATTCCTCCCTCATAATAATTCTCAGTAGAATCATGAATGAATTCGACAATATAACCAGCACCTAAAGCATTCTTTTCATGATCTACTTGCATATAACTTTTATTACTCTCCACATAAGCAAAAAACTTCTCATGAATAATAGTGGGAGCAAACTCAACAAAATAACTATCATGTGATTGAAAATTAAGATCAAGATGACAAGTTTCATGGTTATCATTATTATTTAAAGCATACGTGTCATTACAATAGTCATCATAGATAGGAGGCATGCTTTCATCATAGTAAATTTGCTCATCAAAACTTGGGGGACAAAAAATATCATCTTCATCAAACATAGCTTCCCCAAGCTTGTGGCTTTGCATATCATTAGCATCATGGATATTCAAGGAATTCATACTAACAACATTGCAATCATGCTCATCATTCAAAGATTTAGTGCCGAATATTTTAATGCATTCTTCTTCTAACACTTTGGCACAACTTTCCTTTCCATCATACTCACGGAAGATATTAAAAAGATGAAGCGTATGAGGCAAACTCAATTCCATTTTTTTGTAGTTTTCTTTTATAAACTAAACTAGTGCTAAATCAAGAAACAAAAAGATTTGATTGCAAGATCTAAAGATATACCTTCAAGCACTCACCTCCCCGGCAACGGCGCCAGAAAAGAGCTTGATGTCTACTATGCAACCTTCTTCTTGTAGACGCTGTTGGGCCTCCAAGTGCAGAGGTTTGTAGGACAGTAGCAAATTTCCCTCAAGTGGATGACCTAAGGTTTATCAATCCATGGGAGGCGTAGGATGAAGATGGTCTCTCTCAAACAACCCTGCAACCAAATAACAAAGACTCTCTTGTGTCCCCAACACACCCAATACAATGGTAAATTGTATAGGTGCACTAGTTCGGCGAAGAGATGGTGATACAAGTGCAATATGGATGGTAGATATAGGTTTTTGTAAACTGAAAATATAAAAACAGCAAGGCAGCAAGCGATAAAAGTGAGTGTAAATGGTATTGCAATGCTTTGAAACAAGGCCTAGGGTTCATACTTTCACTAGTGCAAGTTCTCTCAACAATAATAACATAATTGGATCATATAACTATCTCTCAATCATGCAACAAAGAGTCACTCCAAAGTTACTAATAGTGGAGAACAAACGAAGAGATTATGGTAGGGTACGAGACCACCTCAAAGTTATTCTTTCCAATCAATCCGTTGGGATATTCCTATAAGTGTCACAAACAGCCCTAGAGTTCATACTAGAATAACACCTTAAGACACAAATCAACCAAAACCCTAATGTCACCTAGATACTCCAATGTCACCTCAAGTATTCGTGGGTATGATTATACAATATGCATCACACAATCTCAGATTCATCTATTCAACCAACACATAGAACCTCAAAGAGTGCCCAAAGTTTCTACCGGAGAATCATGACGAAAATGTGTGCAAACCTCTATGCATAGGTTCATGGGGGGAACCCGCAAGTTGATCACCAAAACATACATCAAGTGAATCACATGATATCCCATTGTCACCACAGATACTCACGGCAAGACATGCATCAAGTGTTCTCAAATCTTTAAAGACTCAATCCGATAAGATTACATCAAGGGGAAAACTCAATCCATTACAAGAGAGAAGAGGGGGAGAAGAAACATAAGATCCAACTATAATAGCAAAGCTCACGATACATCAAGATCGTGCCAAATCAAGAACACGAGAGAGAGAGAGAGAGAGAGAGAGAGAGAGAGAGAGAGAGAGATTAAACACATAGCTACTGGTACATACCCTCAGCCCCGAGGGTGAACTACTCCCTCCTCGTCATGGAGAGTGCCGGGATGATGAAGATGGCCATCGGTGAGGGTTCCCCCCCTCCGGCAGGGTGCCGGAACAGGGGCCCAATTGACTTTTGGTGGCTACAGAGACTTGCACTGGCGGAACTCCCGATCTAATCTCTATTCTGGAAGTTTTAGGGCACGTGAGTATATATGGGTGCAGGAAGTACGTCGGTGGAGCTTTGGGGGCCCCACGAGGCAGGGGCGTGCCCTAGGGGGGTGGGCGCGACCCCCACCCTCGTGAGCACCTCCCTTTGCTCCTAACATGGGGTCTAAGTCCATCCGGTAGCTTTCCTTCCAAAAATAACTTCTCCAGTTTATTTCGTTCCGTTTCGACTCCGTTTAGTATTCCTTTTCTTCGAAACACTAAAATAGGCAAAAAACAGCAAATCTGGGCTGGGCTTCCGGTTAATAGGTTAGTCCCAAAAATAATATAAAAGTGGATAATAAAGCCCAATATTGTCTAAAACAGTAGATAATATAGCATGGAGGAATCAAAAATTATAGATACGTTGGAGACGTATCATCCTGCAATAAAGATACCAGATAATGTTAGTACTGGGAGCTTGCAAATTAAAGTTTCGAGCCGCCTGCTCAGCAGCCGGCCTGAAACTCGGGGATTACACCCAGTGGGTGCGCTGGCGTGCCCCCACAGAGAAGTATAAAAATCAAAGAAGCAGGAGGTATACCTGGACGACTGCTCACGACTCCAAGAAGGCATTGTTTCAATGTTTAAGAGCGTCGGCCTCGGCCTGAAGCTTGGCTTGGACGTCTAGGATCACCATGTTCAAAGGGCCCGTCCCGCCTCCCCGCACCAACCCAGTGGGCGTGGCGCTAGTCGCCTTGTTGTCTGGGATTGAAGAGCTCGCGGCGGTGGTCTCCTGCGGGCACGGCGCCGAAGCCTCCTTTGCGAGCGGGCGGTGCGTCGGGGTGCGGACCTCAGGAGTTGGGTCTGTCGCCATCTCCTCTCCGGCTGATGGCGCCGGTGGGTCAGCCGGCTGCTTGTCTCGCGCCTCCTCAAAAGATGGCGGCCGGGGCGTGATTACGTCTGACATGACGACATCGCCGCCGTCCCTCTCCATGATCGGGTGCTCGTCGCCGGCACCCCTAGTCGGCGCCACGAATTCTGGTGGCGGCGGCGCAAAGTTCAGGGGGGTGACGAACATCACCGACTGACGGTGCGCGACTTCCTCGGCCTGCTTCTTCACCGCGGTGGCAGCCTCGGCCTCCGCCAGCTTCTTCAAGGCGGCGGTCTCTGCCTTGTCCGCTTCCACCTTCTCCAGGCGGGTGGCTTCCTGCTCCTCACGCGCCTCCCGCGCGTTTCGCTCCGTCGCCTTCCGGAGGTCGGCAGCCGGATCGATTCGCCGGGTGGTGATGGAAGTCTTCGCCGACCCCACGATGGAGGCGGCGGCTGACTTCTTGAGAGAGAGCGAAGCCTAAAAATCAAGAAAATAAAGCAAAGGAAGTTCAGAAAGAATCAACAGGAAAGAAAAGCACGGGAAAAAGATACTTATGCAGACACCATAGGGGGCTCCTTTGAGAGCTTCTGGTATTTGGCCGCCTTCGCGGCAGCCTCCTTCCACCTGGTCACGGCGGTCGGATTCTTGGCCTTCTTCGGCACGCTGCCGAACAAGACGGCGCTTTGCTTACGCTTACGCGTGCCGTCTCGAGCAGTCGGCTAGACGGAGGGGCCCGCGTCTGCCCTGCTGGTGCCCTATGCTGGACGCAGCTCTTCCTCCTCGTCATCGTCAGGCCAGGTCTCGATGCCGCCTTATTCAGAGCCGCCTGCTTTGTAGACACCACCTGTTGCGGTTTCCTCCAAGGCGGCCGCCCCCTGGTCGGGGTCGTCCACGTCGCTGACCGCCTTGTCCGGCTGGTAGTCGCCACCCGCCCCTACGATGGCGGCTCTCACGTCCGACATATAGATCTGTCTCAAGCGGCGAGAGGCCGGCTGATCAGGATCAAGATCAAGACAGGACGAGTGTCCAAGAAGAAAGGAGAGGCTGGAAGACTTACGGTGGGTGGCGGGTCCGCGCGAGAGTACGACGGCTTGCCGAACTGCCAGGACCCCTCCAGCTTGAAGCCGGAGATTTCGTTCGCCAAGTTGGCCACCTCGGCAGTCGACATCTCCTTGGTGCTCAGTTGACATGGGTCGCGATGCCCGCTCATCCGACTGATCAGGTGAGGCCGGCCTTGGAGCGGGAGAACCCGACATGTGACGAAGGCAACCAACAAGTTGGTCGCCTTGAGGCCCTCGGTGTTGGTCAGCTCCCGGAGTCGTTGGATGGCGGCGGCGCCGTCTGCCAACACCGGCTTCGGCATGTAGCCCTAGCTGGCCCGAGGCTTAGCCGGTGGGCCGGCTACATAAGCCAGCAGGTTGAGGAAGTCGACGGCCAGGTCCATGTTCTCCACGTAGAAGTAAGATTGCCGCCACATCTTAACCGACTGTGGCAGCTTGATGGTGGGGAAGGTGTTCCTCGACGACGGTCGGCAAACTGCGATGAATGCACCGCACTGGGCAGCCACCTCCCGGACGGAGGTGCCCAGCTTGGTGTAGAAAAATGCTCCCGACAGCTCGATGGTGGGGAGGATGCCGAGATAGCCTTCGCACATCGTGACGAAGGCGGCCATGAGCATCATCGTGTTGGGCGTAAGGTGATGAGGCTAGAGGTGATAGAACTCAAGGAACGAGCGAAGGAAGCCGCTCGCCGGCAGGCCGAAGCCGCGGATGAAGTGCGAGCGGAAGACAACCCGCTCACCCTCCCCCGACGCCGGCGAGATCTCTCCCTCCGGCGGCACGCGCGCCTTCATGAATCCCGCGCCGGGGAGACGCCGCGTGTCGCGAAGGAAAGTGATGTGGTCTTCGTGGACATTCGACCCGTCCCAGTCCCCTCCATGCTCGCGCGCCATGGAGGGCTCGACGAAGAGAATGGCGCGGCGGGAGAGCTGAGATTGGGGCGGGGTCAAGAGGGCTCGGAGACGAGCAGAAGCGGCGCTCCGGCAGAGCTCGAGGGCACTGCAACGAGGGGAAGAAGAAGGAGGGAAAATGGGGTGGAGGGGCGCGCGTGCTTCGCCGCTCCCTCTCCTCTCCCTACTTATATCCTACAGGCTATGAAGCCGAGGGGGCAGGCGTGGGATCGTGGGATTAACTGTGCCCACGACCCCATGCTCCCGCCCTTATCGCACGAGTTACTGCGCGCAGTAACTCCGCGGGGAAACCCAACCGCCCGCCTCAGCCGCAGCGGATCCGCTCGCGTGCCGAGGCCCGGTGGTGGCGGGCCCAGCCTGCAGTTGCGTCCCATCACGTGCGTGGGCTGGCAGGCTAACCCGGCTGGTTGGCGCCATGTGGCACGCCTACGACGGGTGGCGGGCCTAGAAGCTCAGCTAGCAAGCCACCTAGTTCCCGCCGCAGCATTCGAAATTCCAGAAAGATCCGACTGGACGTATCCGACTCCTGCCAACCGGCTTCCCAGGAGTCGGATGAAGCTTCCTTCAGAGCACCCGGAGGAGGAAACTGTTGAGGCTCCTCGGCTCCTCAGCCACGGCACCTCACCAGCTTCGGGGACTACTGTCGGGGTAATGGGTGATAACCCACAAGTATAGGGGATCGCAACAGTTTTCGATAAGTAAGAGTGTCGAACCCAACGAGGAGCTAAAGGTAGAACAAATATTCCCTCAAGTTTTATCGACCACCGATACAACTCTACGCCGCTTGACGTTCGCTTTACCTAGAACAAGTATTAAACTAGAAGTACTTTGTAGGTGTTGTTGGATAGGTTTGCAAGAATATAAAGAGAGCGTAAATAAAATCTAGGGGCTGTTGTGAGTAAAGAAGCAATAAAGTAAATATAGCGAGTGTGTAAAAGTGGTGGTAGGAGTTGCGAAATTGTCCCTTAAGCAATTGACTACTTTACTAGACCGATAGCAAGTATTATGTGGGAGAGACCACTGCTAGCATGTCATCCCTGACTTGGAATTCTATGCACTTATGATTGGAACTATTAGCAAACGTCCGCAACTACTAACATTCATTAAGGTAAAACCCAACCATAGCATTAAGATATATTGGTCCCCTTTCAATCCCGTATGCATCAATTTCTGTGCTAGGCTGAAGCTTCTGTCACCCTTGCCCTCCAATACATAGTCCTATCAACATACAACTAACACTATGGTGTGATCCACGCGCGCGCTCATATGATGGGCACCAAAGGACAACAACATAACCACAAGCAAATTAAATCAATCATAGCAATTCATCAACCACCGATAGGACAATGAAAATCTACTCAGACATCATAGGATGGCAACACATCATTGGATAATAATATGAAGCATAAAGCACCATGTTCAAGTAGAGGGTACAACGGGTTGCGGGAGAGTGGACCGCTGTAGATAGAGGGGGGAAGGTGATGGAGATGTTGGTGAAGATGGCGGAGGTGTTGGTGAAGATCACGGTGATGATGATGATGGCCACGGCGGCGTTCCGGCGCCACCGGAAGAGAAGGGGAGAGGGGGCCCCTTCGTCTTCTTCTTCCTTGACCTCCTCCATAGACGGGAGAAGGGTTTCCCCTCTGGTCCTTGGCCTCCATGGCGTGGGAGGGGCTAGAGCCCCTTCGAGATTGGATCTATCTATCTATCTCTCTCTGTTTCTGCGTTCTCCACTGCTGCCCTTTCACCATTTCGTATATATATGGAGATCCGTAACTTCGATTGGACTGAAACCTTCGCCGTGATTTTTTACCAAAAATTAGCTTTCTTGCAGCCGAAGAATGGCATCAACCGCCTTAAGGGTGGCCCACGAGGGTCAGGGGCACGCCCAGGGAGGGCAGACGCGCCCCCTGCCTCGTGGCCACCTCGGGCACCGTCTCGCGTGGATTTTTCTTTCGGAACTCTCCAAATATTCCAAAAATATTCTCCGTCCATTTTTATCCTGTTTGGATTCCGTTTGATATGGGTATTCTGCGAAATCAAAAACATGCAACAGACAGGAACTGGCACTGGGCACTAGATCAATATATTAGTCCCAAAAATAGTATAAAAAGTTGCCCAAAAGTATATGAAAGTTGTAGAATATTGGCATGGAACAATCAAAAAATATAGATACAACGGAGACGTATCAATGGGCCACGGGTAGCCTAACCCAAGCCCCGGAACCTTTCAAGACATCGGGGCCGGCTGTGCCCCCCAAGACGCCAAGATAGAGCTCCGCCTTCTGACGGCCGGCTGGCCGAACGGCCGACTGTCGGAAGGCGGCCATGCTCAGGAAGGCGGCTCCAAGACGGGACCGACTCCTAGCAGGCGACCTCCAGAGAGGTCGTCTCCTATCACTCGGCCCATGGCGCCCTCAAAGTCTGCGCCCCCATTAAGAAGACAAGACGGGGTGTGGCTGCAGTAAACCCATCCCCCCATATCCAGGGCCGGGCGTGGCCACAGTGCTCCGTACAGGCGGAGATCTCCACCCGGCGCGACACTGTTGCCACTCCGCCCCTGACGCCGCTCCTGTCGGGCGAAGCCCTGTTCTCACGACCGCTTGTCGGTACTGCCCAAAGATGGCGGGCCCTGACGGTCACCAAGAGCCCGAAAGACGGCGGGGGCCTCGGTAGCCAGACCCGAGGGAAGCCGGCTCCCAGCAGTCGGCCCGTTGATTCCCCGGGGCCCCCCACACCATTAACCAGATAAGACGCAGAGTGGCAACAGTGATCTCCCCCCAGACGGCGGGACTGTAGCCACGCTCCCCTGACCAAGCAAGCGTCATTAGCTTCATGGCACAGTAATCCGCCGCCGGCAAGACCCATGAGCGGCGAAGGCGGCCTGTCGGCTCCGTACTAGACCAGCCTGCTGGTCCCACCAGGCGGCGGGCCCCAGTAGTCGGTGGAGAAGCCGGCGACCAAAGAGACTGACAGCCGGGTCCTACACCCGGCCAGATTACCATTGTACCCCTGGGAGGTAGGCCTATATAAACCCCCCAGGGCACCCACCCAAAGGGTTTCAACCTTTTAGAATTAGACTCACACCTAGGGGAGAGGAGAGCAAGCCTTGCCTTCTTCTACCTCTAGCATACAACTCGAGGAGCACCATTTGTACTCACTAGTGCCTTAGTGATCATGCGGAGACCCCGCAGAGCAGGACTAGGGGTGTTATCTCCTAGGAGAGCCCCGAACCTGGGTAAAGTGCGCCGGCATTCGTGTCTACGCCTTATCCGCTTCCAGGCACCGGCGACGTTCTACTCGCTCCCACCATGATAAGCTCTTTTCTAGCTCCGTTGCCGGGGAGCAATACCGTGGGGTTGATATTCTCGTGTGTGCTTGTTTGCTTCCTTCACTAAGTAGATTTTGTTTTTCCTTTTTGTTTCTGTTTAGTTGTGGGTGAAAACATACAAACAAATTTAAAAGAATGAAAATACAAAAAAAATACTTGCCTTTCATGCCTAAAAAGTTTTTTAAAAAGAGAAGTGATTGGAAGGTTTTGCATTGAAGAAGTGAGGGTCGACCTTGAGCACTTGTGTTCATGCTCACGGAAACAATGTAGAATTTTTCAGGGAAGTTTCTCTGTAAATAATTATCCCCTTGTATATATTCATTGTATTATAAAAATAATGTGCCAAGCTTTGGTTTTAGGATGATTAGATTGCTTGTTTACTATGTGCAGAACAAAAACAGAAACTTTGTCTGTAGTGCGTGAATTTACATTTTTTACTGGAAATTCAAATGGGTCTGAAACTTTTTGCACATTACTTATGTACAAAATTTTCAAATTTTCAAATTTAGTTTATAATTTTAGGAGTTACAAAAGTTTGCCAAACTTCCAGATTACTACAGACTGTTCTGTTTTTAACAGATTCTGTTTTGCATGTGTTGTTTGCTTATTTCGATGAATCTATGGCTAGTATCGGAGGGTATGAACCATAGAGAACTTGGAGTACAGTAGGTTTAACACCAATATAAATAAAGAATGAGTTAATTACAGTACCTAAAGGTAGTGATTTGCATTTTACACTAACGGATCTCACAAGTTTTTGTTAAAGTTTTGTGTGGATGAAGTGTCCGAAGGTCGAGGAGCTATCAATATGAGAAGAATAAAGAGAGTCAAGAGTTCAAGATTGGGGATGCCCAAGGCACCCCAAGTAAATATTTCAAAGGATACTCAAGCATCTAAGCTTGGGGATGCCCCGGTTGGCATCCCATCTTTCTTCTTCAACAATTATCGGTATACCTCGGTTTTTGTTTTGTTCACATGATTTGTGTCCTTTGTGTTTTTCTTTTTCTTTAAGAACCATGCTAGCATGAGATATACCTTCATTAATTTATAGAATACTTCATGTGCTTCACTTAAATCTTTTAAGTATGATCTTATAGAATTGCTCTTTGTGCTTCACTTAAATCTTTTAAGTATGGTTTTATAGAATACTTCATGTGCTTCACTTATACATTTTGAGCTTGGATATTGGTTAGTTGTAGAATGCTACATGAACTTCACTTATATATTTTGGAGTATGAATAATACTATCATTTAAAGTGGGTTCGGAAGAGTGTCAACTTTAGGAATTAGTGATCCCACTATTTTGGAAGTGTTGAATCTTAGTGTGATATTTATGAAAGTGGATTTGGAAGAGTGTCAACTTTATCTAGTAATGATTCCACTCTTTCGGAAGTGGTTCCAATTAAGTATCAGAACAGAGTTACTATCCATGATGCTACTGAAAATTATTATGAGGGAGGAATACATGCTTGTAGGAGTTGCAATAATATCAAGTTTCCTCTCTATGTGCTTAAAGTTTTGAAGTTATACTTGTTTTGCCTTCATATGCTAGTTGATTCTTGTTCCCATAAGTTGTGTGCTCACAAAATCCCTAGGCATAGGAAGTGGGTTAGATTTAAATGTGCTAGTCATATTCTTTAAGATGCTCTTCTTGTGCTTCAATTCCTATCTTTTATGAGAGCATCATTGAAATCATCATGCCTAGCTAAAAGGCATTAAAGAAAAGCGTTTGTTGGGAGACAACCCAAGATTTACCCTTACTGTTTTTGTGTGTCTACATGATTAAGCTACTGTATTAATCATGTTTTATAGCTTTTGTTTCAATAAAGTGCCAAGTAAGACCTTTGGGAAGACTTGGGTGAAATTTAATGTGATCTTGCTGTAAAAAACAGAAACTTTGCGCTCACGAGAATAGATGTCATTTTTTACATAAGAGTGCTCTTGTAACATCCCAAATTTTTAATTTGGAATGTTATACATTAGATCATCACTGCATATCATATTTTATTTGCTTTTGGTCTGATCCTAGAAATTCTACGCAACTCAAGGACCCTCGGAGAGAGTTGGGGATTTCGTTATTTTCATATTTGAGTTTTCTCAAATTTTGAAAAAAATAGGATCATTTTATTTTAATTATTTTATCTTCAATTATTTCTATTATAACATATGAGAGAGGGAATAAAATGACTTTCCCAAAATAAAGAAATATTAAGGATTTAATAATAAAATCAAATAAGATTTTATTGGAGTTTATTGCTATTTTTATTTGAATTTAGGAAAAATGTGCATTTTCCAAAATAGCATTTAGGCCCCAAATAAATTTTCATCTTGTCTGGCTTGATTTTAGAAGTCGGGGAAAATTTATTTCAGGATTTTTGGAGCCCGTTTAGTATTACTTTTATTTGTTTTTCTACGCGTAATTATTTTTTTTAAAAAAAATCGAACCGACCTAACCGGGCCGTGTCCGACTAGGACACTTGCCCGGCCGGCCTTTAAAGCCGCGGGGGGGCGGGGCGAGCCGCAGCGCCCCAGCCCCGAAACCCTAGCCAACCGCTGCCCCTCGCCTCGATCTGCTCGCCGCCGCCGCCCGTCGCCTCGCCGCCCGTCGCCGCCACCCACCGCCAACCGCCGCGCTGGAGCTACGCCGCCGCCACCGTCGTTTCGCCGGAGCCGCCCGAGGTAGCCGTCGTTGTTGGGGAACGTAGTAATTTCAAAAAATTTCCTACGCACACGCAAGATCATGGTGATGCATAGCAACAAGAGGGGAGAGTGTTGTCTACGTACCCACGTAGACCGAAAGCGGAAGCGTTATATCAACGCGGTTGATGTAGTCGTACGTCTTCATGATCCGACCGATCCAAGCACCGTTACTCCGGCACCTCCGAGTTCTTGGCACACGTTCAGCTCGATGACGATCCCCGGGCTCCGATCCAGCAAAGCGTCGGGGAGGAGTTCCGTCAGCACAACGGCGTGGTGACGATCTTGATGTTCTACCATCGCAGGGCTTCGCCTAAGCACCGTAACGATATGACCGAGGTGGAATATGGTGGAGGGGGGCACCGCACACGGCTAAGGAACGATCATGAAGATCAACTTGTGTGTCCATGGGGTGCCCCCTGCCCCCGTATATAAAGGAGCAAGGGAGGGAGGAGGCCGGCCCTAGGTTTGGGCGCGCCAGGGGAGTCCTACTCCCACCGGGAGTAGGATTCCACCTTTCCTAGTCCAACTAGGTCAAGGGGGGAAAGAGGGGAAGAGGGGAAGGAAGGGAGAGAGGGGCCGCACCCCAAACCCCTTGTCCAATTCGGACTGGGCTTGGGAGGGGCGCGCGCCACCTCCTGGTCCTTCCCACTAAGGCCCATCAAGGCCCATTGCTTCTTCCTCGTATTCCCGTAACTCCCGGGTACCTCCGAAAATACCCGAACCACTCAGAACCTTTCCGATGTCCGAATATAGTCGTCCAATATATCGATCTTTACGTCTCGACCATTTCGAGACTCATCGTCATGTCCCCGATCTCATCCGGGACTCCGAACTACTTCGGTATATCAAAACTCATAAACTCATAATAACTGTCATCGTAACCTTAAGCGTGCGGACCCTACGGTTCGAGAACAATGTAGACATGACCGAGACACATCTCCGGTCAATAACCAATAGCGGGACCTGGATGCCCATATTGGCTCCTACATATTCTACGAAGATCTTTATCGGTCAGACCGCATAACAACATACGTTGTTCCCTTTGTCCATCGGTATGTTACTTGCCCGAGATTCGATCGTCGGTATCCAATACCTAGTTCAATCTCGTTACCGGCAAGTCTCTTTACTCGTTCCGTAATACATCATCCCGCAACTAACTCATTAGTTGCAATGCTTGCAAGGCTTAAGTGATGTGCATTACCGAGAGGGCCCAGAGATACCTCTCCCACAATTGGAGTGACAAATCCTAATCTCGAAATACGCCAACCCAACATCTACCTTTGGTGACACCTGTAGTACTCCTTTATAATCACCCAGTTACGTTGTGACGTTTGGTAGCACCCAAAGTGTTCCTCCGGCAAACGGGAGTTGCATAATCTCATAGTCAAAGGAACATGTATAAGTCATGGATAAAAGCAATAGCAACATACTAAACGATCGGGTGCTATGCTAATGGAATGGGTCATGTCAATCAGATCATTCAACTAATGATGTGACCTTGTTAATCAAATGACAACTCCTTTTGTCTATGGTTAGGAAACTTAACCATCTTTGATTAACAAGCTAGTCAAGTAGAGGCATACTAGTGACACTTTGTTTGTCTATGTATCCACACATGTATTATGTTTCCGGTTAATACAATTCTAGCATGAATAATAAACATTTATCATGATATGTAAGGAAATAAATAATAACTTTATTATTGCCTCTAGGGCATATTTCCTTCAGTCTCCCACTTGCACTAGAGTCAATAATCTAGTTCACATCGCCATGTGATTTAACAGCAATAGTTTACATCACTATGTAATTAACACCCATAGTTCACATCGATATGTGACCAACACCCAAAGGGTTTACTAGATTCAGTAATCTAGTTCACATCGCTATGTGATTAACACCCAAAGAGTACTAAAGTGTGATCATGTTTTGCTTGTGAGAGAATCTTAGTCAACGGGTCTTTCACATTTAGATCCGTTATGTATTTTGCAATTTTCTATGTCTACAATGCTCTGCACGGAGCTACTCTAGCTAATTGCTCCCACTTTCAATATGTATCTAGATCGAGACTTAGACTCATCCAGATCGGTGTCAAAACTTGCATCGACGTAACCCTTTACGACGAACCTTTTGTCACGTCCATAATCGAGAAACATATCCTTATTCCACTAAGGATAATTCTGACCGCTGTCTAGTGATCTACTCCTAGATCACCATTGTACTCCCTTGCTTAACTCAGTGTAGGGTATACAATAGATCTGGTACACAGCATGGCATACTTTATAGAACCTATGGCTGAGGCATAGGGAATGACTTTCATTCTCTTTCTATCTTCTGCCGTGGTCGGGTTTTGAGTCTTACTCAATTCCACACCTTGTAACACAGGCAAGAACTCTTTCTTTGACTGTTCCATTTTGAACTACTTCAAAATCTTGTTAAGGTATGTACTCATTGAAAAAACTTATCAAGCGTCTTCATCTATCTCTATAGATCTTGATGTTCAATATGTAAGCAGCTTCTCCGAGGTCTTTCTTTGAAAAACTCCTTTCAAATACTCCTTTATGCTTTGCAGAATAATTCTACATTATCTCCGATCAACAATATGTCATTCACATATACATATCAGAAATGATGTAGTGCTCCCACTCAGTTTCTTGTAAATACAGGCTTCACCGCAAGTCTGTATAAAACTATATGCTTTGATCAACTCATCAAAGTGTATATTCCAACTCTGAGATGCTTGCACCAGTCCATAGATGGATCGCTGGAGCTTGCACACTTTGTTAACACCTTTAGGATTGACAAAACCTTCTGGTTGCATCATATACAACTCTTCTTTAATAAATCCATTAAGGATTGCAGTTTTGTTATCTATTTGCCAAATTTCATAAAATGCGGCAATTGTTAACATGATTCAGACAGACTTCAAGCATCGATACGAGTGAGAAAATCTCATCGTAGTCAACACCTTGAACTTTGTCAAAAACCTTTTTCGACAAGTCTAGCTTTGTAGATAGTAACACTACTATCAGCGTCCGTCTTCCACTTGAAGATCCATTTATTTTCTATGGCTTGCCGATCATCGAGCAAATCCACCAAAGTCCATACTTTGTTTTCATACATGGATCAAATCTCAGATTTCATGGCCTCAAACCATTTCGCGGAATCTGGGCTCATCATCGCTTCCTCATAGTTCGCAAGTTCATCATGGTCTAGTAACATGACTTCCAGAACAGGATTGCCGTACCACTCTGGTGCGGATCTCACTCTGGTTTACTTACGAGATTCGGTAGTAACTTGATCTTGAAGTTACATGATCATCATCATTAGCTTCCTTACTAATTGGTGTAGTAGTCACAAGAACAGATTTCTGTGATGAACTACTTTCCAATAAGGGAGAAGGTACAATTACCTTATCAAGTTTTCTACTTTCCTCGCACTCACTTCTTTCGAGAGAAACTCCTTCTCTGGAAAGGATCCATTCTTAGCAACGAATATCTTGCCTTCGGATCTGTGATAGAAGGTGTACCCAACAGTCTCCTTTGGGTACCTATGAAGACACATTTCTCTGATTTGGGTTTGAGCTTATCAGGATGAAACTTTTTCACATAAGCATCGTAACCCCAAACTTTAAGAAACGACAACTTTGGTTTCTTGCCAAACCACAGTTCATATTGTGTCGTCTCAACGGACTTTAGATGGTGCCCCTTTTAACGTGAATGCAGCTGTCTCTAATGCATGATCCCAAAATGATATTGGTAAATCGGTAAGAAACATCATAGATTGTACTATATCCAATAAAGTACGGTTATGACGTTCGGACACACCATTATGCTGTGGTGTTCCAGGTGGCATGAATTTGTGAAACTATTCCACATTGTTTTAATTGAAGACCAAACTCGTAACTCAAATATTTGTCTCCGCGATCAGATCGTAGAAACCTTATTTTCATGTCACGATGATTTTCCACTTCACTCTAAAATTCTTTGAACTTTTCAAATGTTTTAGACTTATGTTTCATCAAGTAGATATACCCATATCTGCTCAAATCATCTGTGAAGGTTAGAAAATAATGATACTTGTCGCAAGCCTTAATATTCATCGGACCATATATATATCAGTATGTATGATTTCCAACAAATCTGTTGCTTGCTCCATTGTTCCGGAGAACGGCGTTTTAGTCATCTTGCCCAAGAGGCATGGTTCGCAAGCATCAAGTGATTCATAATCAAGTGATTCCAAAATCCCATCAGCATGGAGTTTCTTCATGCGCTTTACACCAATATGACCTAAACGGCAGTGCCACAAATAGGTTGCACTATCATTATTAACTTCGCATCTTTTGGTTTCAATATTATGAATATGTGTATCGCTACGATCGAGATCCAATGAACTATTTTCATTGGGTGTGTATGACCATAAAAGGTTCTATTCTTCTAAACAGAACAACAATTGTTCTCTAACTTAAATGAATAATCGTATTGCAATAAACATGATCAAATCATATTTATGCTCAACGCAAACACCAAATAACACTTATTTAGGTTCATCACTAATCCCGAAAGTATAGGGAGTGTCCGATGATGATCATATCAATCTTGGAACCACTTCCAACACACATCGTCACTTCATTCTTAACTAATCTTTGTTCATTCGGCAACTCCCGTTTCGAGTTACTACTCTTAGCAACTGAACCAGTATCAAATACCGAGGGGTTGCTATGAACACTAGTAAAATACACATCAATAATCTGTATATCAAATATACCTTTGTTCACTTTGCCATCCTTCTTATCCGCCAAATACTTGGGGCTGTTCCACTTCCAGTGACCAGTCCTTTTGCAGTAAACGCACTCAGTCTCAGGCTTAGGTCCAGTCTTGGGCTTCTTCACTTGAGCAACAAATTGCTTGCCGTTCTTCTTGAAGTTTCCCTTCTTCCCTTTGCCCTTTTCTTGAAACTAGTGGTCTTGTTAACCATCAACACTTGATGTTTTTCTTGATTTCTACCTTCGTCGATTTCAGCATCACGAAGAGCTTGGGAATTACTTTCGTCATCCCTTGCATATTATAGTTCATCACGAAGTTCTACTAACTTGGTGATGGTGACTAGAGAATTCTGTCAATCACTATCTTATCTGGAAGATTAACTCCCACTTGATTCAAGCGATTGTAGTACCCAGACAATCTGAGCAGATGCTCACTAGTTGAGCGATTCTCCTCCATCTTTTAGCTATAGAACTTGTTGGAGACTTCATATCTCTCAACTCGGGTATTTGCTTGAAATATTAACTTCAACTCCTGGAACATCTCATATGGTCCATGACGTTCAAAACGTCTTTGAAGTCCCGATTCTAAGCCGTTTAAGCATGGTGCACTAAACTATTAAGTAGTCATCATATTGAGCTAGCAAAACGTTCATAACGTCTGCATCTGCTTCTGCAATAGGTCCGTCACCTAGCGGTGCATCAAGGACATAATTCTTCTGTGCAGCAATGAGGATAAACCTCAGATCACGGATCCAATCCGCATCATTGCTACTAACATCTTTCAACACAATTTTCTCTAGGAACATATCAAAATAAACATAGGGAAGCAACAACGCGAGCTATTGATCTACAACATAGATATGCTAATACTACTAGGACTAAGTTCATGATAAATTAAAGTTCAATTAATCATATTACTTAAGAACTCCCACTTAGATAGACATCCCTCTAATCCTCTAAGTGATCACGTGATCCAAATCAAACTAAACCATAACCGATCATCACGTGAAATGGATTAGTTTTCAATGGTGAACATCATCATGTTGATCATATCTACTATATGATTCACGCTCGACCTTTCGGTCTCCGTGTTCCGAGGTCATATCTTATATGCATAGCTCGTCAAGTATAACCTAAGTATTCCGCGTGTGCAACTGTTTTGCACCCGTTGTATTTGAACGTAGAGCCTATCACACCCGATCATCACGTGGTGTCTTAGCACGAAGAACTTTCGCAACGGTGCATACTCAGGGAGAACACTTCTTGATAATTAGTGAGAGATCATCTTATAATGCTACCGTCAATCAAAGCAAGATAAGATGCATAAAAGATAAACATCACATGCAATCAATATAAGTGATATGATATGGCCATCACCGGCGCGACACCTTGATCTCCATTGTAGCATCGTTGTCGTCTTGCCAATCTTATGCTTCTACGACTATCGCTACCGCTTAGTGATAAAGTAAAGCATTACAGGGCGATTGCATTGCATACAATAAAGCGACAACCATACGGCTCCTGCCGGTTGCCGATAGCTCGGTTACAAAACATGATCATCTCATACAATAAAATTTAGCATCATGTCTTGACCATATCACATCACAACATGCCCTGCAAAAACAAGTTATACGTCCTCTACTTTGTTTGTTGCAAATTTTACGTGGCTGCTACGGGATGAAGCAAGAACCAATCTCACCTACGCATCAAAACCACAACGATACTTCGTAAAATAGACTCCGTTTTAACCTTCTCAAGGACCGGGCGTAGCCATACTCGGTTCAACTAAAGTTGGTGAGACAGTCTCCCGCAAGCCATCTGTGTGCAAAGCACGTCGAGGGAACCGGTCTCGCGTAAGCGTACGCGTAAGGTTGGTCCGGGTCGTCTCATCCAACAATACCGCTGACCCAAAGTATGACATGCTGGTAGGCAGTATGACTTGTATCGTCCACAACTCACTTGTGTTCTACTCGTGCAAATAACATCAAACCAAAAAAACCTAGGCTCGGATGCCACTGTTGGGGAACGTAGTAATTTCAAAAAAATTCCTACGCACACGCAAGATCATGGTGATGCATAGCAACGAGAGGGGAGAGTGTTGTCTACGTACCCTCGTAGACCGAAAGCGGAAGCGTTATATCAACGCGGTTGATGTAGTCGTACGTCTTCATGATCCGACCGATCCAAGCACCGTTACTCCGGCACCTCCGAGTTCTTGGCACACGTTCAGCTCGATGACGATCCCCGGGCTCCGATCCAGCAAAGCGTCGGGGAGGAGTTCCGTCAGCACAACGGCGTGGTGACGATCTTGATGTTCTACCGTCGCAGGGCTTCGCCTAAGCACCGTAACGATATGACCGAGGTGGAATATGGTGGAGGGGGGCACCGCACACGGCTAAGGAACGATCATGAAGATCAACTTGTGTGTCCATGGGGTGCCCCCTGCCCCCGTATATAAAGGAGCAAGGGAGGAAGGAGGCCGGCCCTAGGTTTGGGCGCGCCAGGGGAGTCCTACTCCCACCGGGAGTAGGATTCCACCTTTCCTAGTCCAACTAGGTCAAGGGAGGAAAGAGGGGAAGAGGGGAAGGAAGGGAGAGAGGGGCCGCGCCCCAAACCCCTTGTCCAATTCGGACTGGGCTTGGGAGGGGCGCGCGCCACCTCCTGGTCCTTCCCACTAAGGCCCATCAAGGCCCATTGCTTCTTCCTCGTATTCCCGTAACTCCCGGGTACCTCCGAAAATACCCGAACCACTCAGAACCTTTCCGATGTCCGAATATAGTCGTCCAATATATCGATCTTTACGTCTCGACCATTTTGAGACTCCTCGTCATGTCCCCGATCTCATCCGGGACTCCAAACTCCTTCGGTACATCAAAACTCATAAACTCATAATAACTGTCATCGTAACCTTAAGCGTGCGGACCCTACGGTTCGAGAACAATGTAGACATGACCGAGACACATCTCCGGTCAATAACCAATAGCGGGACCTGGATGCCCATATTGGCTCCTACATATTCTACGAAGATCTTTATCGGTCAGACCGCATAACAACATACGTTGTTCCCTTTGTCCATCGGTATGTTACTTGCCCGAGATTCGATCGTCGGTATCCAATACCTAGTTCAATCTCGTTACCGGCAAGTCTCTTTACTCGTTCCGTAATACATCATCCCGCAACTAACTCATTAGTTGCAATGCTTGCAAGGCTTAAGTGATGTGCATTACCGAGAGGGCCCAGAGATACCTCTCCCACAATTGGAGTGACAAATCCTAATCTCGAAATACGCCAACCCAACATCTACCTTTGGTGACACCTGTAGTACTCCTTTATAATCACCCAGTTACGTTGTGACGTTTGGTAGCACCCAAAGTGTTCCTCCGACAAACGGGAGTTGCATAATCTCATAGTCAAAGGAACATGTATAAGTCATGGATAAAAGCAACAACAACATACTAAACGATCGGGTGCTATGCTAATGGAATGAGTCATGTCAATCAGATCATTCAACTAATGATGTGACCTTGTTAATCAAGTGACAACTCCTTTTGTCTATGGTTAGGAAACTTAACCATCTTTGATTACCAAGCTAGTCAAGTAGAGGCATACTAGTGACACTTTGTTTGTCTATGTATCCACACATGTATTATGTTTCCGGTTAATACAATTCTAGCATGAATAATAAACATTTATCATGATATGTAAGGAAATAAATAATAACTTTATTATTGCCCTTAAGGCATATTTCCTTCAGTCGTTGCCTTGGTTTTCGTGAAGAAAACCGATCATTTTTTTTCTAAAACCTAGATCTGTTTTTATTTTCTGGTTTGGTTTATTTTTTTCGGTTTAGTTATTTACCGAGCGTTCGCTCGTTCGTTCGTTTTAACGGACGCATTCACCGTTTAGTCGCAGAAAACGAAATTTGTTCGTCAATCTGTTCGTCAGTTTTTTTTCTCGGATTTTCCGCGATTATTTTTGATCGCGATTTCTGATCCAATTTTCGATCTAGTATAATTTTTCGCTCGTTTATCGGAATCAGGCGATTCAAGCACCTAGAGTTTCGTCTCGAAACCCACTTTCCGTTTAACCAACTTAAACAAGTTTTTTGCTTCTGTAAAATTTGACTTAGATCCAGATTAGTAAACGAAGTTTGTTTCTTCCGCTGTTTGACTTTTGTTGCTTCGTTCGATTTGATTCTTTTTGCAAACCGGAGTTCTTAAGTTGAACTTTCTGGTTAGATCTCTTTTTTGAGTTTTACCTATGCATTAGTTGAGTACTTATTGTATGCTTGTTTGTTTGCGATAGAGTACCAGGAGTGCGCCGCTTGCTACTTCGAATCTCTAGGTTTCGCGGATCATCAGCAAGGAAAGTAACACTTTGATCATACCTCTTACTACCCAGTTTTTATGCATTAGATCAATCCCAAACAAGTGCATGATTAGGATCTGATTAATATGTGGGTTTTGGGAAGTAGATGAGGTAGTACCTATTACCTGTTTTATTATCAAACCCTTGGGAGTTACTTCTACGTTTGCTTATTATGCCATGCTATGCTAGTAGACGTGGATTGGGTGAGTGTATCCATGACAGATGTGAGATTGTTAAATTAATGATTTATTTAAGGTGGTGACTTAAACACACATCTGGGTGGATTGAGGCACCTAGGTAGTCCAGCGTTTGCCTGTTTTTCTTTATGGACCGCCACCCAGGCTCAAAGGGATCATGAGATTATTCATACTAGAAACTTCCGTGCGCAGCCACAAGCTACTATGGGCTCTAGCATAGTTGAATAAGTCGTGCGAACTCTTACAGTGGTAGACTAGCATATGTAGGGGATGTAGGTTGGTACGGTCTACCCGATCGTAAGGTGCTAACGCTTCTGAAAGACTATGTCTCGGTCATCCGTTTCTCAAACATCATGTAGTGCGAGAATTCCAACAGAGGAGGTCGAGTCTTGTGGGGAACAGTGCGCAAACCTCTGCAGAGTGTATAAACTAATAATGGTTAGCCGTGTCCCCGGTTATGGACATGTTGAGTATCTAGTACTTGGGTTATCATGTGAATCTCATCATGTTACTTTAATTAATTTGTTGGGTTTTAATGTTGATGCTTAATTGGGATTGAGAAGATGTCTATCTTCTCAATGTTTAACAACCATCATGATAGTTAAATAAAATTCATTCCTTTGCAGTAGGGAAAAATTGGCTTTACGCAAAACTGTAACCATAGAGCTTTCCACCAGCCATATATGAAAGTAGTATAGCTTATTTCTGTTCATTACTCTCTATGTGTTACATTGCCAGCATATTCCATGTGCTGACCCGTTTTCGGGCTGCAACGTTCATGTTGCAGACTTTTCAGACGACGAGTAAGGTGCCTTTATTTTGTGGTTCTATACTCAGTGATGCCGTTGGAGTTGATGGACTCGCTTATCTTCCAAGCCTTCCGCTGTTATCGTTATTAGATGGCCTTAAGCCATATTTATTTGTAATAAGTTCTCTTTTGAGACATTCTATGTAAGAAGTGTGTGATTGCTACTCTGTTATAAATCCTTCAAGTACTGTGCGTGTCAGCATTACTAATCTAGGGATGACACTGATGCACAAAGATCAGACTGTTTGAGGTCTGGTCGCTAAAAGATGGTATCAGAGCACACATTGACTGTAGGACACGACCACTAAGCTAAAGCCCTAGATCACTACTCACTCTTCTCATTTTTGACTCCTCACCTTTTCTACTCTTTTAGGATGGCGGATGCAAGGAACAAGTTCACACAACCGAATGAAGATACACCCTTTGGACGCCACCTAAAGGAAGTCACTAAGTACCTGAACATCGGAGTACCAAGCTTCACCGGAACCTACAACACCACTTTACCTGAAGAGGAGCGCTGGATGATTCAAGTTCAAGTTCCAGGAAGGACGTTCATGCCCGTCACTGAGCCCATAGAGTTTTCCTTTGATGCACCAACCTGGAGTCTAGGAAAGAGCATGGCAGCCCACATCACCATGGGACGTATTGGATAAGTTTACTGCAATGATCTCAAGGATACTATCTACCAGATTTGTGGGCGCCATGATGAGCAATGGGAGATGATCAGCACCAGGAAGATAGATCAATTGCAGCCTTCATCCAGGAATTAAACCAGCACATTCGACGCCAGGAGAACCAGATGTGCGCAGGCATGATAGATCTAAAGAAGGCGATGACAAGAATCACGGAGCTGGAGGAAGAACTCAAGGCTACACGCGAAGATTATATGGAGGAAATCGAAATATTAGTGGAGAAGAATGATGACCTGACCAGGAAGCTAGGAGTTTTCATGGGAGATCCCGCGCCAGGAGGAGAAGATGACGATTCCACTTGCCCGGGGAACTACATCATCATCGACGACACCAACTCAGATCCAGACGACATCAATGATGACTATGTTGATGAAGCTGGAGAGGATATCATGGAGTCTTCATCGGAGCAGTTTTTCTAATAGACCACCATAACAGTAGTAGTGTTCCGCCATGTATATAGCATAGTTCAAGCACTTTTATAACGATAGTTCTAGACCGATTGTATTCCCTTGTTTGAATTGAATGAAGTGATTTTTTGTGCATTTGCCTCATGTGCATTTGGGTAGTGTTTTCTCTCTAGACCTCATTCTATTCTATATTCTCATCTTTTCTAAACCCTCAGATGCCTCCGAGACGTGACAATGGATTTGCTTTCCCACCGGAGCTCACTCAGTTGATCCAGCAGCAGAATGCCTTGATGCAGTTGCTAGTCCAGAATCATAATCAGGGGAACAACAACAACAACAACAACAACAACAACAACAACAACAACAACAACAACAACAACAACAACAACAACAACAACAACAACAACAACAACAACAACAACAACAACAACAACAACAACAACAACAACAACAACAACAACAACAACAACAACAACAACAACAACAACAACAACAACAACAACAACAACAACAACAACAACAACAACAACAACAACAACAACAACAACAACAACAACAACAACAACAACAACAACAACAACAACAACAACAACAACAACAACAACAACAACAACAACAACAACCCACCACCGACACCACTTGTTGATCACTTAACCCGTTTTCTTAGGCTGAATCCGCCGGTGTTCTCCAGTAGCACCGAGCCGATAGTTGCAGATGATTGGATCCGCAAGACAGCAAGGGAGTTGACCACGATAGGATGCACAGATGCGGAGAGGGTGCATTTTGCTGCACATCAGCTTGAAGGACCCGCAACATCATGGTGGGAGAATTCCACAGCCACTTACCCTATCGACACTGTTACATGGGATCAGTTTCAGCAGGCTTTCCGTACTGCCCATGTTTCAGCAGGAGCTATGGCCATGAAGAAGCGTGAGTTTCACAACTTGCGCCAAGGAGGACGGACAGTTGGCCAATATGTGGATGACTTTAGTAAGTTAGCATGTTATGCCCCAGATGACGTTGCTACAGATGCAGCTAAGCAGGAGAAGTTTCTGGAAGGACTGAATGATGAGTTGAGCATGCAGTTGATGGTAGCAAGCTTCAACAACTACCAGGAGTTGGTAGATCATGCTCTTATGATTGAAGGGAAGTAGCAGCAGATTGAAAAGCGCAAGAGGAAGTATGGACAAGGGAAGTACAATTCTGGAGCTCAGCAGAAGCCATGCTTTACCCCTAAACCAGGAGGCCCTTTTCAGCATACCCATGGACGAGGTAGCTCGCACAATCATAATGGCCCCAAGAATGATAATGGGAATGGAGGAAGCAATGGCCAGAACCGTACCAACCCGTCAACCCCAGCCAAGAGAGAACTGAGCCAAGTCACTTGCTTAAGTGTCAGAAAACCGGACATTATGCCAATGAATGTCCTGAAGCCCATAATGGAAATGGCAATGGAACCTCTGGGAAGAAGCCGAACCCTTTCAATAGGGGACAGGTGAACCACGTTAACATGGAGGAGGTTGAAGCTCAGCCAGATGAAGTAATAGGTAAGTTTTGGTTAAGTCATTTACTGCACTCGTTCTTTTTGATACTGGTGCATCGCATTCATACATCTCAAGGGGATTCGTGGATAAGTATAAACTGCCAACCCAAGTCCTTAGGTCACCCATGTTAGTAACCTCGCCTAGATCAGAGTATATGGCTAGTCTATGATGTGATCGGTTACCATTAAGGATTGGTAACTATGTATTTCCCTCGGACCTAATAGTATTGGAATCTCAAGGATTGGATGTGATATTAGGCATGGATTGGTTATCGAAGTATGAAGGGAACATTGAATGCGCCAGTAAGTCAATTTTGCTTACGACGCCAAAGGGAAGAAGGATCAAGTATGTATCTCGGCATGTGCCAAAGAGGACTCAAGTGAATTCCTTATCAGGAGTTGTGCAGTAGGAAGTACCAGTGGTGAAGGATTTGCCTGACGTATTTCCAGAAGAGTTGCCAGGCATGCCACTGGATAAAAATATTGAGTTTTTGATTGAGCTTTTGCCAGGCATAGGGCCAATATCGAAGAGACCATACAGGATGCCCGCAAAAGATTTGGAAGAGATTAAGAAGCAGATTAAGGAGTTACTGGATAACGATTATATTTGCCCAAGTTCTTTGCCTTGGGGATCGCCAGTACTTCTAGTGGAGAAGAAGGATGGATCGTTAAGGATGGTTGTTGATTATCGAGGATTGAATGAAGTAACAATCAAGAACAAGTACCCACTTCCGATGATCAATGATTTGTTTGATCGATTGCAAGGAGCTAAGGTATTTTCCAAGATCGATCTGCGATCATGATACCATCAGTTGAAGATTCGAGAGCAGGATATACCTAAGACGGCTTTGACCACCAGGTATGGGCTGTACGAGTATACCGTTATGTCATTTGGTCTGACTAACGCACCTACCTATTTTATGAACATGATGAACAAAGTGTTTATGGAGTTTTTGGATAAGTTCTTCGTGGTGTTCATTGATGATATTTTGGTCTACTCAAAGAATGAAGAGGAGCATGAGGAGCATTTGCGTTTGGTACTTGAGAAGCTTAGAGAACATCAGTTATATGCCAAGTTCAGCAAATGTGAGTTTTGGTTGAAGGAAGTTGGATTCCTCGGACACGTTATATCTGGAGAAGGTATAGCAGTAGATCCCACCAAGGTTGTCACTGTGACAAATTGGGAAGCACCAACAATAGTTGGAGAGATCCGGAGTTTTCTTGGACTTGCAGGATACTACCGGAGATTCATTGAGAATTTCTCAAAAATTGCGAAGCCCATGACGGAGTTGTTGAAGAAGGATACCAAGTTCAATTGGACCGAGGAATGTGAGGCCAGTTTCCAGGAGTTGAAGAAACGTTTGGTTACCTCACCAGTGTTGATTTCTGCCAGATCAGAACAAGGATTATGAGGTGTATTGCGACGCTTCACGTCGAGGACTTGGAGCGGTGCTTATGCAGGAGGGAAGAGTTGTTTCGTATGCTTCACGACAACTAAAACCTCATGAGTTGAATTATGCCACGCATGATTTGGAGTTAGCAGCTGTAGTGCATGCATTAAAGACTTGGAGATATTTTCTCATTGGGAACCATTGTGAAGTGTACACGGATCACAAGAGTTTGAAGTATATTTTCACGCAGAAGGAGCCAAATCTCAGGCAAAGGAGATGGTTGGAGCTCATCAAGGATTATGATATGAGATTGCATTATCATCCCAGAAAGGCTAATGTAGTAGCCGATGCACTGAGCCATAAGAGCCATGTCAATACACTAATGACGGGAGATTAACCGAAGGAGTTAGCCGAGGATCTTCGTGAGCTATGTTTGGAGATAGTTCCGAGAGGCTACGTAGCAGCATTGGAGATTCACTCTACGTTGATGTATAAGATCAGAGAAGCTCAGAAGACTGACAAGGAGGTTGCATCTATAAAGGAGAAGATGAGCAAAGGAAAAGCTAAAGGATTTCATGAGGATGAGCACGATACCCTGTGGTTTGAAGACCGTGTTTTTGTGCCTAACGACCTTGAGATCAGGAAGTTGATTCTGCAGGAGGCCCATGATTCACCATATTCGATTCACCCAGGAAATATCAAGATGTATTTGGATTTGAAGGATACGTTCTGGTGGACCGGAATGAAGAAGGATATTGCGGAGTATGTAGCGGTTTGTGATGTATGTCAGAGAGTAAAGGCAGAGCATCAGAAGCCAGCATGATTGTTACAACCATTACCTATACCCGAATGGAAGTGGGATAAGCTAGGCATGGATTTTATTACGGGATTGCCCAGAACTCGTTCATGCTATGACTCGATTTGGGTTGTAGTCGATCGCTTGACGAAGGTAGCTCATTTCTTCCCAGTAAAGACCACTTACACCAGTGCTAAGCTGGCGAAGATATACATGACCAGGATCGTATGTCTGCATGGAGTTCCAAGGAGTATTGTATCAGATAGAGGAACCTAGTTTACCTCAAAGTTCTGGAATCAGTTGCACGAAACTTTGGGTACAAGGCTGGAGTTCAGTACAGCTTCTCATCCATAGACAGATGGACAGACCGAGAGAGTCAAACAGATTTTGGAGGATATGCTGGGAGCTTGTGCGCTAGATTACGGATCTAGTTGGGACGACAATTTGCCATATGCGGAGTTCTCTTATAACAACAGCTATCATTCCAGTTTGAAGATGGCCCCTTTCGAAGCCTTGTACGGAAGGAGGTGCAGGACCCCATTGTCATGGGATGAAATTGGAGACCGCCAGTTGTTTGTACCAGATTTGATTAAAGAGTTTGAACAGAAGGTGAAATTGATTCGCGATAGGCTCAAGGTAGCCCAGTCCAGACAGAAGAGCTACGCAGATTCTAAACGCAAGGAGACAATTTACGAAGTTGGAGACCGAATTTATCTTCAAGTATCTCCACTTAGAGGAGTTAAGCGCTTTGGAGTTAAGGGAAAGTTAGCGCCACGTTTTGTAGGACCATACAAGGTTTTGGAGCGTATGGGGGAAGTAGCCTACAAGTTGGAATTGCCCGAAGGATTGTCATGAGTTCACAATGTATTCGACGTTTCCCAGTTGAAGAAGTGCCACGCAGAGATGGATGATCTACCGCTAAGAGATACAGTTCCGCTGGAAGCAATTCAATTGGACAATGATCTGACCTATGAGGAGAAACTAGTCAAGATTCTTGAGTATGCCAGCCGAGTCACCCGCAGCAAGGTTATCAAGTTTTGCAAAGTTCAGTGGAGCCACCACACCGAGGATGAAGCCACCTGGGAGCGAGAGGAAGAGCTACTGAAGGACCACCCTCATGTATTTTCTAGCCAACCGAATCTCGAGGGCGAGATTCATCTTAAGGGGGGTAGGTTTGTAACATCCCAAATTTTCAATTTGGAATGTTATACATTAGATCATCACTTCATATCATATTTTATTTGCTTTTGGTCTAATCCTAGAAATTCTATGCAACTCAAGGACCCTCAGAGAGAGTTGGGGATTTCGTTATTTTCATATTTGAGTTTTCTCAAATTTTGAAAAAAATAGGATCATTTGATTTTAATAATTTTATCTTCAATTATTTCTATTATAACATATGAGAGAGGGAATAAAATGACTTTCCCAAAATAAAGAAATATTGAGGATTTAATAATAAAATCAAATAAGATTTTATTGGAGTTTATTGCTATTTTTATTTGAATTTAGGAAAAATGTGCATTTTCCAAAATTGCATTTAGGCCCCAAATAAATGTTCATCTTGTCCGGCTTGATTTTAGAAGTCGGGGAAATTTATTTAAGGATTTTCAAACCCGTTTAGTATTACTTTTATTTTTTTCTGCGCGTAATTATTTAAAAAATCGAACCGACCTAACCGGGTCGTGTCCGACTAGGACACTTGGCCTGGACGGCCTTTAAAGCCGCGGGGGCCCAAGCCGCAGCGCCCCAGCCCCGAAACCCTAGCCAGCCGCCGCCCCTAGCCTCGATCCGCGCGCCGCCGCTGCCGCCGCCCCTCGCCTCGCCGCCTGCCGCTGCCGCCCGTCGCCGCCACCCGCCGCCAGATGCCACGCCGGAGCCGCGCCGCTGACGCCGTCTTTTCGCCGGAGCCGCCCGAGGTAGCCATCGTTGCCTCGGTTTTCACGAAGAAAACCGATCGTTTTTTTTCAAAAACCTATATCCATTTTTATTTTTCGGTTCGGTTTATTTTTTCTGGTTTAGTTATTTAGCGAGCGTTCGCTCATTCGTTCGTTTTAATGGACGCGTTCACCGTTTAGTCGCAGAAAACGAACGTTCGTTCGTTAATCTGTTCGTCAGTTTTTCTTTTTTTCGGATTTTCCGCAATTATTTCTGATCGCGATTTCTGATCCGATTTTCGTTCTAGTATAACTTTTCGCTCGTTTATCGGAATAAGGCGATTCAAGCGCCTGGAGTTTCGTCTCGAAACCCTCTTTCCGTTTAACCAACTTAAACAAGTTTTTTCTTCTATAAAATTTGACTTAGATCCAGATTAGTAAACGAAGTTTGTTTCTTCCGCAGTTTGACTTTCGTTGCTTCGTTCGATCTGATTCTTTTTGCAAACCGGAGTTCTTAAGTTGAACTTTCTGGTTAGATCTCTTATTTGAGTTTTACCTGTGCATTAGATGAGTACTTATTGTATGCTTGTTTGTTTGTGATAGAGTACCCGGAGTGCGCCGCTTGCTACTTCGAATCTCTAGGTTTTGCGGATCATCAGCAAGGCAAGTAACACTTTGATCATACCTCTTACTACCCAGTTTTTATGCATTAGATCAATCCCAAACAAGTGCATGATTAGGATCTGATTAATATGTGGGTTTTGGGAAGTAGATGAGGTAGTACCTATTACCTGTTTTATTATCAAACCCTTGGGAGTTACTTCTACGTTTGCTTATTATGCCATGCTATGCTAGTAGACGTGGATTGGGTGAGTGTATCCATGACAGATGTGAGATTGTTAAATTAATGGTTTATTTAAGGTGGTGACTTAAACACACATCTGGGTGGATTGAGGCACCTGGGTATTCCAGTGATTGCCTGTTTTTCTTTATGGACCGCCACCCAGGCTCAAAGGGATCATGAGATTATTCATACTAGAAACTTCCGTGCGCAGCCACAAGCTACTATGGGCTCTAGCATAGTTGACTAAGTCGTGCGAACTCTTACAGTGGTAGACTAGCAGATGTAGGGGATGTAGGTTGGTACGGTCTACCCGATCGTAAGGTGCTAGCGCTTCTGAAAGACTATGTCTGTAGCGACCCGACCTCAGATGGTCAAGTCTCTGTGCTTCGGTGTCATCCCTGGATCAGTAATGCTGACACCACACAGTACTTCGAAGGATTTATAACAGAGTAACACAGTTATTACATCGGTGTCTCAAAGAGAACTTATTACAATAAATATGGCTTAAAGCCATCTAAATAACGATAACAGCGGAAGACTTGGAAGATAAGTGAGTCCATCAACTCCAACGACATCACTGAGTATAGAACCACGACCTAAAAGCACCTTACTCGTCGTCTGAAAAGTCTGCAACATGAAAGTTGCAACCCGAAAACGGGTCAGCACATGGAATATGCTGGCAATGTAACACATAGAGAATATTGAATGATAAGCCTATACTACATGCATATATGGCTGGTGGAAAGCTCTATGGTTACAGTTTTGCGTAAAGCCAATTTTTCCCTACTGTAAAGGAATAAATCTATTTAACTATCATGGTGGTTGTTAAACATCGAGAATGGTTGACAGCATTCCGATCCCAATTAAATGAACAATTAAAACCCAACAATATTAATTAGAAGTAACATGATGAGATTCACATGATATTCAAGTACTAGATACTCAAGTTGTCCATAACCGGGGACACGGCTAATCATGATCAGATTGTACACTCTGCACTCCGGGTGATCTATCGCAGACAAACAACAAGCATACAATAAGTACTCATCTAATGCACAGGTAAAACTCGAACAAGAGATCGAACCAGAAAGTTCAATTTAAGAACTCCGGTTGCAAAGAGAAACGAACCGAACAAAGTAACGGAAAACAAACGGCGGAAGAAAACAACTCGATTCTAGCAAGTTGAAACTAGGTCAAATTTTACAGTAGCAAAAACTTGTGTAAGTTGATTAGTCGGAACAGCGGTTTCGAAATGAAACTCCAGGCGCTTGAATCACCTGATTCCGATAAACGAGCGTGAAAATAAACTAGAAAGAAGATTGGATCTGAAATCGCGATCAGAAAATCGCGGAATAAATCCGACGAAAAAAGAAAACGACGAACGGTTAAACGAACGGACGTTCGTTAACCGAGAATAACCGGTGATCACGTTCATTAAGATGAACGGTCCGATGAACGCTCGCTAAACAACTAAACCGAAAGAAAAACGAAAACCGATCTAGGGTTTCGAAAAAAAACCGAAACATCGAAACGAAAATAAACCGGAAAGGTTTTTTTTTAAACCGAACCGAGGCGAGGGGCGGCGTGGCGCGGCGGCTACCTCGCTGAGGGGCGGCGGCTCCGGCGGTGCGGCAAGGCGAGGCGCGGGGCGGCGGCGGCAGGAGGCGGCGCTGGCGGCGGGCGGCGGCGGCGCGAGCGGCGGCGGCACGGCTGCTGCGGCTGCTGCTGCTGCGGCTGCGGGGCGGCGGGGAGGTGTGGGGAGGAGAGGGGGGCTTGGGTATTTAAAGGGGGGAGGGGAGGTGGCTTGGGGGAGGGGGCAAGGCAAGGGGGGGAAAAGGAGTCCGAGTCCGACTCGGACTAGGAGGCGGCGGCGGCGGCAGGCGCGGCGGCGGCGCTGGGCGCGCGCGCGCGAAGGGTGGCGGCGGGGTGGGCCGGCTCGGCTGGGCCCTTGGCCCAGTCGGGCGCTGTGGATTTTTTTAATAATTATGCGCGCAAAAAAACGAAGAAAAGAAAATCTAAACGAGCTCCAAAAATTCCGAAGTTAATTTTTCCCATATCCTAAAAATGAGTCGAACAAAATGAACTTTTACTCGGGGCCTAGATGCAATATTTTGAAAACACGCATTTTCCCCTAATGCAAATAAAATGCAAATAAACTCCGGAAAAATCCAAAATTTGATTTATTTATTAAATCTTTATTTTTCCTAAATTCGTGAAAGTCATATTATTCCCTTCTCATATTTTTGTTATTGGAAAAATAATTGAAGATGAAATAAATAAAATCAAATGATCCTCTTTTCAAAATTTGAGAAAACTCAAATACGAAAATAACAAAATCTCCAACTCTCTCCAAGGGTCCTTGAGTTGCGTGAAATTTCTTGGATCGACCAAAATGCAAGAAAATATGTTATGCATGATGATCTAATGTATAACATTCCAAATTGAAAATTTGGGATGTTACAAACCTACCCCCCTTAAGATGAATCTCGTCCTCGAGATTCGGGTTGGCTAGAAAATAGGTGAGGGTGGTCTTTGAGCAAATCTTATTCTCTCTCCCAGGTGGCTTCATCCTCTGAGTGGTGGTTCCACTGAACTTTGCAAAACTTGATAACCTTGCTGCGGGTAACTCTGCTGGCAAAATCGAGGATCTTGACTGGTTTCTCTTCATACGTTAAGTCATCCTTCAACTGAATCGCTTCAAGCGGTACTGTATCTCTTAGCGGTACCTCCGCCATCTCGCTGTGACATCTCTTCAGCTGAGAAACGTGGAATACATCATGAACTCCTGACAGTCCCTCTGGTAATTCCAACTTATAAGCGACTTCTCCCATACGTTGCAAAATCTTATACGGTCCAACAAAACGCGGTGCTAGTTTTCCCTTAACTCCAAAGCGCTTAACTCCTCGAAGTGGGGATACTCGAAGATAAACTCTGTCTCCGGTTTCGTAAACTGCCTCCTTGCGTTTAGAATCTGCGTAGCTCTTCTGCCTGGATTGGGCTACCTTGAGCCTATCGCGAATCAACTTAACTTTCCGTTCAGACTCCTTAATCAAATCTGGTCCAAAGAACTAACGGTCTCCAACTTCGTCCCATGACAACGGTGTCCTGCATCTCCTTCCGTATAAGGCTTCGAAAGGTGCCATCTTCAAACTGGTTTGGTAACTGTTGTTATAAGAAAACTCTGCATATGGCAAGTTATCATCCCAACTAGATCCATAATCTAGTGCACAGGCTCTCAACATATCTTCCAAAATCTGATTGACTCTCTTAGCCTGTCCATCCATCTGTGGGTGAAAAGTTGTGCTGAACTCTAGTCTGGTTCCTAAAGTTTCATGCAACTGATTCCAAAACCTTGAGGTAAATTGGGTTCCTCTATCTGATACGATACTCCTTGGAACTCCATGCAAACACATGATCCTAGTCATGTATATCTTTGCCAAACTTAGCACTGGTGTAAGTGGTCTTAACTGGAATGAAATGTGCTACCTTCGTCAAACGATCAACTACTACCCATATCGAGTCATAGCCTGCCTTTGTCCTGGGTAGTCCTGTGATAAAATCCATGCCTATCTTATCCCACTTCCATTCGGGTATCGGCAATGGTTGTAACAATCCGGCTGGCTTCTGATGTTCTGCCTTCACTCTATGACACACATCACAAACTGCTACATATGCTGCAATATCCTTCTTCATTCCGGTCCACCAGAATGTTTCCTTCAAGTCCAAATACATCTTGGTATTTCCTGGGTGAATCGAATAGGGTGAATCATGTGCCTCTCGTAGAATCAACTTCCTGATCTCCGGGTCATTTGGCACATAAACACGGTCCTCAAACCATAGGGTATCGTGCTCATCCTCACAAAATCCCTTAGCTTTACCTTTGCTCATTTTTGCTTTTATATCTGCAATCTCCTTGTCATTTTTCTGAGCTTCTCTGATTTTATCCATCAAGGTAGATTGAATTTCCAATGCTACTACATAGCCTTTTGGAACTATTTCCAAACATAGCTCACGGAGATTTTCTGCTAACTCCCTTGGTATTTCTCCCGTCATTAGTGTATTGACATGACTCTTACGGCTCAATGCGTCAGCTACAACATTAGCCTTTCCTGGATGGTAATGCAATCTCATATCATAATCCTTGATGAGCTCCAACCATCTCCTTTGTCTGAGGTTCAACTCCTTCTGCGTGAAAATGTACTTCAAACTCTTGTGATCCGTGTACACCTCACAATGATTTCCAATGAGGAAATGTCTCCATGTCTTCAATGCATGCACTACGGCTGCTAACTCCAAATCATGCGTGGCATAATTCAATTCGTGGGGCTTCAGTTGTCGTGAAGCATACGAAACAACTCTTCCCTCCTGCATAAGCACTACTCCAAGTCCTCGACGTGAAGCTTCGCAATACACCTCATAATCCTTGTTCTGATCTGGCAGAATCAATACTGGTGAAGAAACCAATCGTTTCTTCAACTCCTAAAAACTGGCCTCACATTCCTCAGTCCAATTGAACTTGGTATCCTTCTTCAACAACTCCGTCATAGGCTTTGCAATCTTTGAGAAATTCTCAATGAATCTCCGGTAGTATCCTGCGAGTCCAAGAAAACTCCGGATCTCTCCAACTGTCGTTGGTGCTTCCCATTCGGTTACGGTCTCAACCTTTGTGGGGTCAACTGCTATCCCTTCTCCGGATATAACATGTCCAAGAAATCCAACTTCCTTTAGCCAAAATTCACATTTGCTGAATTTGGCATATAACTGATGTTCCCTTAGTTTCTCCAAAACCAAACGCAAATGTTCCTTATGCTCCTCTTCATTCTTTGAGAAAATCAGAATGTCATCAATGAACACTACGACGAACTTATCCAAAAACTCCATAAATACTTTGTTCATCAGGTTCATAAAATAGGCAGGTGCGTTAGTCAGTCCAAATGACATAACGGTATACTCATACAATCCGTATCTCGTGGTAAAAGCTGTCTTGGGTATGTCCTGCCCTCGAATGTTCAACTGATGGTACCCTGATCACAAATCGATCTTGGAAAACACTTTAGCTCCTTGCAAACGATCAAACAGATCATTTATCATTGGCAGTGGGTACTTGTTCTTGATGGTTACTTCATTCAATCCACGGTAATCAACAACCATCCCTAATGATCCATCCTTCTTCTCCACTAGAAGTACGGGTGATCCCCAAGGTGAAGAACTTGGGCGAATGTAACCTTTATCCAATAACTCCTTAATCTGCTTCTTAATTTCCGCCAAATCTTGTGCGGGCATCCTGTACGGTGTCTTCGATATTGGCCCAGTGCCTGGCAAAAGCTCAATTAAGAACTCGATATCTCTATCAGGTGGCATTCCTGGCAATTCCTCAGGAAATACATCAGGGAAATTCTTTACTACTGGTACTTCTTCCTGCACAACTCCTGATAAAGAATTCACTTGTGTCCTGTTTGGCGTATGTCGGGATACATACTTGATCCTTCTTCCTTCGGGCGTTGTAAGCAAATTTGTCTTACTGGCGCAATCGATGTTTCCTCCATACATCGACAGCCAATCCATACCGAGAATTACATCCAGACCTTGGGATTCCAGAATGATTAAATCTGTTGGGAAAACATGCCTTCCTATACTTAATGGCACTTGAAAACATCCTTGTCTGGCCATGTACTCTGCTCCTGGCGAGCTTACTAGCATAGGTGTTTTAAGAATCTTAGTGGGCAGGCTATACTTTTCCACAAATCCCCTTGATATGTTTGAATGCGATGCACCAGTATCGAAAAGAACGAGTGCAGTAAATGACTTAACCAAAAACTTACCGATTACTGCATCAGGCTGAGCTTCAACCTCCTCCACATTAACGTGGTTCACCTTTCCCCTGTTGAAAGGGTTTGGCTTCTTTCCAGAGCTTCCATTTCCATTTTGGCCTTCGGGACATTCATTGGCATAATGTCCGGTCTTGGAACACTTGAAACAGGTGACTTGACTCAGATCTCTCTTGGCTGGGGTTGATGGGGTGGTACGATTCTGGCCGTTGCTTCCTCCATTCCCATTACCATTCTTGTGGCCATTATGGTTGTGCGAACTACCTCCTCCATGGGTATGCTGAAACTGAACTCCCGGTTTAGGGGTAAAACGGGGCTTCTGCTGGGCTCCAGAGGTATACTTCCCCTGTCCATACTTCCTCTTGCGGTTCTCAATCTGCTGTTGCTTCCCTTCAATCATGATGGCACGATCTACCAACTCCTGGTAGTTGTTGAAACTTGCTACCATCAATTGCATGCTTAGCTCATCATTCAGTCCTTCCAGAAACTTCTCCTGCTTAGCTGCATCCGTAGCAACGTCATCTGGGGCATAACGTGCTAACTTGCTGAAGTCGTCAACGTATTGGCCAACTGTCCTTCCTCCTTGGCGTAAGTTGCGAAACTCACGCTTCTTCATGGCCATAGCTCCTGCTGAAACATGGGCAGTGCGGAAAGCGTGCTGAAACTGATCCCATGTGACAGTGTCAACTGGGTAAGTGGCTGTGAAATTCTCCCACCATGTCGCCGCGGGTCCGTCGAGCTGATTTGCAGCAAACTTCACTTTCTCAACATCTGTGCATCTTGCAGTGGTCAACTCCCTTCCTGTCTTGCGGAGCCAATCGTCTGCTACTATTGGCTCGGTGCTGCTGGAAAACACCGGCGGATTCAGCCTAAGGAAATGGGTTAGGTGATCAACAGGTGGCGGCGGCGGAGGGTTGTTGTTGTTGTTGTTGTTGTTGTTGTTGTTGTTGTTGTTCTGCTGGTTCTGGACTAACAACTGCATCAATTGGTTCTGCTGTTGGATCAACTGGGTGAGCTCCGGTGGGAATCCATTGTCACGTCTCGGAGGCATCTGAGGGTTTTAGAAAAGATGAGAATTAAGAATAGAGTGAGGTCTAAGGAGAAAACACTACCCAAATGCACATGAGACAAATGCACACAATATCACTTCATTCAATTCAAACAAGGGCATACAAACGGTCTAGAACTATCACAAAAGTGCTCGAACTATAATGTATACATGGGGAAAATACTACTAATATTTGGTGGTCATCTAGAAATTTGAATCGGTGGAAGACTCCATGATGTCTGCTCCAGCTTCGTCTTCAAAGTCGGCTTCACTTGGATCCGAATCGGTGTCGTCGATGATGATGTAGTTGTCCGGACATGCGACGTACTTGTCTTCCTTCTTGGATGCTAATTTCCCCTTGAGTTCTTCAAGCTCCTGCTTAAGATCGACATTGTGCCTTGCTAGAGCTACAATCTCGTCCATGTAGTCCTTGCATGTACCCTTCAGTTCTCCTTCTAGCTCGATGATCCTTGCCTTCGCATTCTTCAACTCTATCATATCGTTACACATCTGGTTCTCGTGGCGTCGAATATGCTGGTTTAACTCCTGGATGAAAGCTGCAATGGATCTATCCTTCTTGGTGCTGACTATCTCCCATTGTTCATTTCGGCGTCCGCAAATCTGGTAGATAGTGTCCTTGAGGTCTTCTTGTTAAACTTCTCCAATGCGTCCCATAGTGATATGAGCTGCCATGCTCTTTCCCAGACTCCAGGTTGGTGCACTGAAAACACTATCTATGGGCTTCATGATTGGCGCGAATGTCCTTCCCGGAACGTGAGCTTGAATCTTCCAGCGCTCCTCTTCAGGCAGAGTGGCGTTGAAGGTCCCGGTGAAGCTTGGTAGTCCAATGTTCAGGTACTTGGTGACTTCCTTCAAGTGAAATCCAAAAGGTGTGCCTTCATCCGGTTGAGCGTACTTGATCTTCGCGTCCGTCATCCTAAAAGAGTAGAAAAGATGAGGAGTTAGAAAATGAGAGGAGAACAGTGATCTATGGCTTTAACTTAGTGGTCGTGTCCTACAGTCAACCTGGCTCTGATACCATCTCTGTAGCGACCCGACCTCAGATGGTCAAGTCTCTGTGCTCCGGTGTCATCCCTGGATCAGTAATGCTGACACCACACAGTACTTCGAAGGATTTATAACAGAGTAGCAATCACACACTTATTACATCGGTGTCTCAAAGAGAACTTATTACAATAAATATGGATTAAAGCCATCTAATAACGATAACAACGGAAGACTTGGAAGATAAGTGAGTCCATCAACTCCAACGGCATCACTGAGTATAGAACCACGACCTAAAAGCACCTTACTCGTCGTCTGAAAAGTCTGCAACATGAAAGTTGCAACCCGAAAACGCGTCAGCACATGGAATATGCTGGCAATGTAACACATAGAGAATATTAAATGATAAGCCTATACTACATGCATATATGGCTGGTGGAAAGCTCTATGGTTACAGTTTTGCGTAAAGCCAATTTTTCCCTACTGCAAAGGAATAAATCTATTTAACTATCATGGTGGTTGTTAAACATCGAGAATGGTTGACAGCATTCCGATCCCAATTAAATGAACAATTAAAACCCAACAATATTAATTAGAAGTAACATGATGAGATTCACATGATATTTAAGTACTAGATACTCAAGTTGTCCATAACCGGGGACACGGCTAATCATGATCAGATTGTACACTCTGCAGAGGTCTGTGCACTTTTCCCCACAAGACTCGATCGCCTCCGTTTGGTTTCTCGCACTACAGGGTGTTTGAGAAACGGATGACCGAGACATAGTCTTTCAGAAGCGCTAGCACCTTACGTTGGATAGACCGGTACACCTACTTTCCCCTACATCTGCTAGTCTACCCTGTAAGAGTTCGCACGACTTAATCAACTATGCCAGAGCCCATAATGGCTTGTGGCTGCACACGGAAGTTACTAGCATGAATGATCTTATGATCCCTTTGAGCCTGGGTGGCGGTCCAAACAAAAACAGGCAAGTCCCGATAGAAACCAGGTGCCTCAATCCACCCAGATGTGTGTTTAAGTTGCCACCTTAGATAAACAATTAATTAACAATACTCACATCTGTTATGGATATCACTCACCCAATCCACGTCTACTAGCATAGCATGGCATAATAAGCAAACGCAGAAGTAACTCCCAAAGGTTTCATAAGTAAAACAGGTAATAGGTACTACCTCAACTACTTCCCATCCCACAATTTAATTAGATACTAATCATGCAATGTTTGAGGATGGATCTAATGCAGTAAAACTGGGGAGTAGAAAAGGGTATGATCAAAGTGTTACTTGCCTTGCTGATGATCCGCGAAACCTAGAGATTCGAAATAACAGGCGGCGCACTCCGGGTGATCTATCGCAGACAAACAACAAGCATACAATAAGTACTCATCTAATGCACAGGTAAAACTCGAACAAGAGATCAAACCAGAAAGTTCAATTTAAGAACTCTGGTTGCAAAGAGAAACGAACCGAACAAAGTAACGGAAAACAAACGGCGGAAGAAAACAACTCGGTTCTAGCAAGTTGAAACTAGGTCAAATTTTACAGTAGCAAAAACTTGTGTAAGTTGATTAGTCAGAACGGCGGTTTCGAAACGAAACTCCAGGCGCTTGAATCACCTGATTCCGATAAACGAGCGTGAAGATAAACTAGAAAGAAGATCGGATCTGAAATCGCGATCAGAAAATCGCGGAATAAATCCGACGAAAAAAGAAAACGACGAACGGTTAAACAAATGGACGTTCGTTAACCGAGAATAACCGGTGATCACGTTCGTTAAGACGAACGGTCCGGTGAACGCTCGCTAAACAACTAAACCGAAAGAAAAACGAAAACCGATCTAGGGTTTCGAAAAAAAACCGAAACATCAAAACGAAAATAAAACGGAAAGGTTTTTTTTTAAACCGAACTGAGGTGAGGGGCGGCGTGGCGCGGCGGCTACCTCGGCGAGGGGCGGCGGCTCCGGCGGGGCGGCGGGGCAGCGAGGCGAGGCGCGGGGCGGCGGCGGCAGGAGGCGGCGCGGCGCTGGCGGCGGCGGCGGGCGGCGCTGGCGGCGGGCGGCGGCGGCGCGGCTGCTGCTGCTACTGCAGCTGCGGGGCGGCGGGGAGGTTTGGGAAGGAGAGGGGGGGCTTGGGTATTTAAAGGGGGGAGGGGAGGTGGCTTGGGGGAGGGGGCAAGGCAAGGGGGGAAAAGGAGTCCGAGTCCGACTTGGACTAGGAGGCGGCGGCGGCGGCAGGCGCGGCGGCGGCGCTGGGCGCGCGCGCGCGCGAGGGGGCGGTGGGGTGGGCCGGCTCGGCTGGGCCCTTGGGCTAGTCGGGCGCTGCGGATTTTTTTTAAATAATTATGTGCACAGAAAAACGAAGAAAAGAAAATCTAAACGAGCTCCAAAAATTCCGAAGTTAATTTTTCCCGACTCCTAAAAATGAGTCGAACAAAATGAACTTTTACTTGGGACCTAGATGCAATATTTTGAAAACACGCATTTTCCCCTAATGCAAATAAAATGCAAATAAACTCTGGAAAAATCCAAAATTTGATTTATTTATTAAATCTTTATTTTTCCTAAATTTGGGAAATTCATACTATTCTCTTCTCATATTTTTGTTATTGGAAAAATAATTGAAGATGAAATAAATAAAATCAAATGATCCTCTTTTCAAAATTTGAGAAAACTCAAATATGAAAATAACGAAATCTCCAACTCTCTCCGAGGGTCCTTGAGTTGCGTGAAATTTCTCGGATCGACCAAAATGCAAGAAAATATGTTATGCATGATGATCTAATGTATAACATTCCAAATTGAAAATTTGGGATGTTACAATGTCTCGGTCATCCGTTTCTCAAACATCATGTAGTGCGAGAATTCCAATGGAGGAGATCGAGTCTTGTGGGGAAAAGTGTGCAAACCTCTGCAGAGTGTATAAACTAATCATGGTTAGCCGTGTCCCCGGTTATGGACGTATTGAGTATCTAGTACTTGGATTATCATGTGAATCTCATCATGTTACATTAATTAATTTGTTGGGTTTTAATGTTGATGCTTAATTGGGATTGAGAGGATGTCTATCTTCTCAATGTTTAACAACCATCATGATAGTTAAATAAAATTCATTCCTTTGCATTAGGGAAAAATTGGCTTTACGCAAAACTGTAACCATAGAGCTTTCCACCAGCCATATATGCATGTAGTATAACTTATTTCTATTAATTACTCTCTATGTGTCACATTGCCAGCATATTCCATGTGCTGACCCGTTTTCGGGCTGCAACGTTCGTGTTGCAGACTTTTCAGACGACGAGTAAGGTGCCTTTAGGTCGTGGTTCTATACTCAGTGATGTCGTTGGAGTTGATGGACTCGCTTATCTTCCAAGCCTTCCGCTGTTATCGTTAGTAGATGGCCTTAAGCCATATTTATTTGTAATAATTTCTCTTTTGAGAAATTGGATGTAAGAAGTGTGTGATTGCTACTCTGTTATAAATCCTTCAAGTACTGTGCGTGTCAGCATTACTGATCCAGGGATGACACTGATGCACAGAGATCAGACTGCTTGAGGTCTGGTCGCTATAGCTCTTGAGTTTATTCTTTTTGCAGAAGATTAATAGACAAATTCCTCACGTCCACCAATTTATTTCATAATTTTTGGAGTAGCATAAGTATGGTTATTGTTCGGATCATTACAGACTATTCTGTTTCTGACATATTCTATTTTCATTGCATAGTTTGCTTGTTTTCTAGTTTCTATGACTTATATTCCTCAATATAAAATGTAGAAATGATATGGTATAGTAGGCATTGTGTGAGAACAATTATGAACCTTGTCTTTGACAGTACCAAAGTGAAATGGTTTGCTCTTTATCATACTAACCTATCTCACGAAGTTTGGTTAAGTTTTGTGTGGTTGAAGTTTTCAAGTTTTGGGTGAGATATCGATATGAGGAGAATAAGGAGTGGAAAGACCCTAAGCTTGGGGATGCCCAAGGCACCCCAAGGTAATATTCAAGGAAGACTCGAGCACCTAAGCTTGGGGATGCCCCGGAAGGCATCCCCTCTTTCGTCTTCAAAACTATCGGTATACTTACTCGGAGCTATATTTTTATTCACCACGTGATATGTGTTTTGCTTGGAGCGTATTTTCAATTTTACTTGCTGTTTGAATAAAATCATTGGATCTAAAATATTGAATGAAAAGAATCCTCCCATGGCTAGTTAATTATTTGACTACTCAGTGTTCTTCACTCATATCTTCTGGAGTAGTTTGTCAATGGCTCATGTGCTTCATGTATATCCTATGAGTAAATGGTTGAATAAATTGAATGTCATAAACCTGAATTTATATATGTTTCATATGCTTATAACATGGGGAGTAATGACTTCACACATAATAAGTATAGGTGGTAAACTTACTGAAAGTTAGCAAACGTAGAATTGGTCACTTGAACAATTCATGAAAGAATATTGAAGGAAGAGATGTTTCACATGTAAATATACTATCTTGGACATCTTTTATGATTGGGAGCACTCATTAAAATATGACATGCTAAAGAGTTGATGTTGGACAAGGTAGACAACGTAATGAGTTATGTTTTGTTATATTTGAGATAAAGTATGTTGTCATGGATCCTCTAACATGTTGAGCTTGCCTTTCCCCCTCATGCTAGCCAGAATTCTCAGCACCAAGTAGAGATACTACTTGTGCTTCCAAAATCCTTAAACCAGTTTTGCCATGAGAGTCCACCATATCTACCTATGGATTGAGTAAGATCCTTCAAGTAAGTTGTCATCGGTGCAAAGCAATAAAAATTGCTCTAAATATGTATGATTGATTGGTGTGGGAGAAATAAGCTTTATACGATCTTGTGATGTGGAAGTAATAAAAGCGACAGACTGCATAATAAAGGTTCATATCACAAGGGGCAATATAAAGTGATGTTCTTTCGCATTGAGATTTTGTGCATCCAACCATAAAAGCGCATGGCAACCTCTGCTTCCCTCTGCGAAGGGCCTATCTTTTATTATTATCTTCTACCTTATGCAAGAGTCACAGTGATCTTCACCTTTCTTTTTTCAATTTATCCTTTGGCAAGCCCAACATGTTGGAAAGAACCTGATATATATATATATAATTGGATGTAGGGGAGCATGAGATATTATTGTTGACATTACCCTTGAGGTAAAAGGTTGGGAGGTGAAACTATAAGCCCCTATCTTTCTCTGTGTCCGATTAAAACTCCATAACCACAAGTATTGCGTGAGTGTTAGCAATTGTGAAAGACTAAATGATAGTTGAGTATGTGAAGTTTGCTAAATCAAAGCTCTGACATAGACTCTTCCTGAAAATAGGATGAATTGCAATTGTTTGATGACTGAGGATATTGTTTGTTAGTTTTCAAGAAAGTTTATGATCCATACTTTAAACTTGTGACTTGCTTGTTACTTGATCATGAAAAGTTTTATGAGGTGAGCTATTGTTATGATATGTAATGATGCTAGAAAAAGTGATTAGAATTATCATTAATCAAACTTAAGCACTTACTAGCATTCCACATCAAAATTATCTTTTTTATCATTTACCTACTCGAGGACGAGCAGCAATTAAGCTTGGGGATGCCTGATACGTCTCCAACATATCTATAAATTTTTATTGCTCCATGCTATATTATCTACTGTTTCGGGCAATATTGGGCTTTATTAACCACTTTTATATTATTTTTGGGACTAACCTATTAACCGGAGGCCCAGCCCAGAATTGGTGTTTTTTGCCTATTTCAGTGTTTCGAAGAAAAGGAATACCAAACAGAGTCGAAACGGAACGAAATCAACTGGAGAAGTTATTTTTGGAAGGAAAACTACCGGATGGACTTGGACCCTACGTCAGGAGATAAGGGAGGTGCTCACGAGGGTGACCCCCCTAGGGCGCGGCCCCTGCCTCGTGGGGCCCCCAAAGCTCCACCGACGTACTTCCTGCACCCATATATACTCTCGTACCCTAAAACTTCCAGAACAGAGATTAGATCGGAAGTTCCACCGTCGCAAGCCTCTGTAGCCATGAGAAGTCAATCTAGGCCCTCTCTGGCACCCTGCCGGAGGGGGCCATCATCACCGGTGGCCATGGAGGAGTATCCCGGAGGGGCCATCATCACCATGAAGGCCATGGAGGAGGAAGCACAAGGGGGAGAACTTCTCCTCCTCTCTTCCGGTGGCGCCGGAGTGCCATCGGGAGGGGAATCATCGCCACGGTGATCGTCTTCATCAACATCACCATCCTCATCTCTTTTACGCGGTCCACTCTCCCGCACCCCACTGTAATCCCTACTTGAACATGGTGCTTTATGCCACATATTATGATCCAATGATGTGTTGGCATCCTATGATGTTTTGAGTAGATATCTTTTGTCTTTGGGTTGATTGATGATCTAGATTGGTATGAGTTGTATGTTTTACTTTGGTGCTGTCCTATGGTGCCCTCCGTGTCACGCAACCGTGAGGGATTCCTGCTGTAGGGTGTTGCAATACGTTCATGATTCGCTTATAGTGGGTTGCTAGAGTGACAGAAGCTTAAACCCGAGTAAGAGGGATTGTTGCGTATGGGAATAAAGAGGACTTGATGCTTTAATGCTATGGTTGGGTTTTACCTTAATGATCTTTAGTAGTTGCGGATGCTTGCTAGAGTTCCAATCATAAGTGCATATGATCTAAGTAGAGAATGTATGTTAGCTTATGCCTCTCCCTCATATGAAACTACAATAGTGATTATCGGTCTTGTTAACAATTGCCTAGGACAATTCCGCACACCAATCCACCATTATTCCACACTCGCTATTTATATTATTTAGTAATATATTCTAACTTTATGATAACAACACCTACTTTTATGTTTTAGCTCTCCGATATCATACAAAGTTATCCTCTTCATACCCACAACGTAGTTTTATTTATCGTTTCTAGTTGGAAGTAAACGTTCGGTGCACGTAGAGTCGTATCACTGGCAGATAGGGCTTGAGAGAATATTGATCTTACCTTTAGCTCCTTGTGGGTTCGACACTCCATACTTATCACTTCCACCTTTGGAAAGTGCTACGATGATTCCTTGCACTTGGGGATTATCATAAGCCATCCTTTGGCATATGTCGCACCCAACCCCCGACACATAAGGTATTGCAATCCGGTTTTTATTGGCCTACTCTCTTCAAGGATGCCCGTAAGTTTGTCTTATCTTGTGATGAATGTCAAAGAATTGGTAATATTAGTAGACGTCAGGAAATGCCTATGAATTATTCACTTGTTACTGAACCATTTGGTTTTGGGGCTTTGATTATATGGGACCATTTCCTGCCTCTAATGGGTATACTCATATTTTAGTTGTTGTTGATTACGTTACTAAGTGGGTAGAAGCTATTCCAACTAGTAGTGCTGATCATAACACTTCTATTAAGATGATTAAAGAAATTATTTTTCCGAGGTTTGGAGTCCCTAGATATTTAATGACTGATTGTGGTTCACATTTTATTCATGGTGCCTTTCGTAAAATGCTTGCTAAGTATGATGTTAATCATATAATTGCATCTCCTTATCACCCACACTCTAGTGGTCAAGTAGAAATGAGTAATAGAGAACTCAAATTAATTTTGCAAAAGACTGTTGATAGATCTAGAAAGAATTGGTCCAAGAAACTTGACGATGCATTATGAGCCTATAGAACTGCATATAAAAATCCTATGGGTATGTCTCCGTATAAAATGGTTTATGGAAAAGCATGTCACTTACCTCTCGAACTAGAACATAAGGCATATTGGGCCATTAAAGAACTCAATTATGATTTCAAACTTGCCGGTGAGAAGAGGTTATTTGACATTATCTCACTTGATGAATGGAGAACCCAGGCTTGTGAGAATGCCAAACTGTTTAAAGAAAAAGTTAAAAGATGGCATGACAAAAGAATACAAAAGCGTGAGTTTAGTGTAGGTGATTATGTATTATTATACAACTCTCATTTAAGATTTTTTGCAGGGAAACTTCTCTCTAAATGGGAAGGTCCTTACGTTATCGAGGAGGTCTATCGTTCTGGTGCCATAAAAATCAACAACTTCGAAGGCACAAATCCGAAGGTGGTGAATGGTCAAAGAATCAAACATTATATCTCAGGTAATCCTATAAATGTTGAAACTATTGTTATTGAAACCGTAACCCCGGAGGAATACATAAGGGACACTTTCCAGAACGTTTCAGACTCCGAAAAGGAATAGGTATATGGTACGGTAAGTAAACCGACTCCAAAACAGTTCTAATGGCAATTTTTCTCTGCTTTGGAATATTTAGAAAAATAGAAAAATAAGAAGCAGTCCGGGAAGGACACGAGGGCTCCACGAGGGTGGAGGGCGCGCCCTACCCCCTGGGCACGCCCCCTGCCTCGTGGGCACCTCGTGAGCTCTCCAGACTCCGTTTTCTTGCACGATACATATTTTGGTCGGTAAAAATTCATTATATAATCTCTCGAAGGTTTTGACCACCGTACCACGCAATTATCCTTTGTTCTTGTTTCGAGCTATTTTCTGTCAGGGTTGTCAAGGCCAGGCATCATGTCGTCCCCCTCCTCCAACAATGGTGACAACAATGCTTGGCTAATGAAGATAGAGTTGAAGAGGGAAGAACCCATGGAGATCAACAAGGATGAAGGGATCAAGAAGGCTACGGAAGACCCAGTTCCGGCAGCAGAAGACATCCTTCAACTTGATCACAATCCTCTTACCCCAACTGAGATCGAAGCTTTCAAGATAATTGAGTTAGCTCGTATACAAAACAAGTATCTCACACGTGAAAATATTTTGTTGAAGGAGCATATCGTTGCACTCAAGGGCATTATCCGCAAATTGGAGGACCTCCTACGCTCGATGTGTGACTATCCATCATCACCTCCATCTTTTTCACCAGCAAGGGAGACATAATCATATGGGTATGGGCACTCCCTTGGCAACTGACAAGCTTGGGGGAGGTGCCCCAGTATCGTATCACCATCACACTCCTATCTTTACCTTTTTTTCTTAGTTCGATCCTTTTAGTAATATCTTGATCTAGTAGAATAAAGTTTTTGGTATGATCTAGTTTTGAGTTTTGCTTTATGCTCCCTTTATGTAATCGAGTCCGCGAGCTATATAATAAAGATTAGTGTTGAGTCAAGGGCTTGATTATTTTGCTATGATCTTGAGGGAATAAAAGAAAAAGAAATAATAAAAAGAAATAAAGAGATCATATTGATCTTATAGAGAGTAATGGCTTCACATAGAAAGAGTATGATGATTAAAAGTTGTTGAGAGTTGACAAACATAGCTTTGGTCATCGTTGCAATTAATAGGAAGTAATAAAGAAAGAGAGGTTTCACATATAAATATACTATCTTGGACATGTTTTATGATTGTGAGCACTCATTAAAATATGACATGCTAAAGAGTTGATGTTGGACAAGGAAGACAACATAATGGGTTATGTTTTCTTATATCTGAAATAAAGTATATTATCATGGATCATCCAACATGTTGAGCTTGCCTTTCTCCCTCATGCTAGAAAATTCCTTGCACCAAGTAGAGATACTACTTGTGCTTCCAATATCCTTAAACCCAGTTTTGCCATGAGAGTCCACCATATCTACCTATGGACTGAGTAAGATCCTTCAAATAAGTTGTCATCGGTGCAAGCAATAAAAAATGCTCTCTAAATATGCATGACTTATTAGTGTGGGAGAAAATAAGCTTTATACGATCTTGTGATGTGGAAGAAATAGAAGCCACAGACTACATAATAAAGGTCCACATCACAAGTGGCAATATAAAGTGACGTTCTTTTGCATTAAGATTTCGTGCATCCAACCATGAAAGCGCATGACAACCTCTGCTTCCCTCTGCGAAGGGCATATCTTTTACTTTTATCTCTTACCCTTATGCAAGAGTCATGGTGATCTTCACCTTTCCTCTTTTTCATTTTATCCTTTGGCAAGCACATTGTGTTGGAAATATCCTGATATATATTGGATATAAGTTAGCATGGGCTATTATTGTTGACATTACCCTTGAGGTAAAAGTTTGGGAGGCGAAACTATAAGCCCCTATCTTTCTCTGTGTCCGATTAAAACTCCATACCCATAATTATTGCGTGAGTGTTAGCAATTGTGAAAGACTAAATGATAGTAGAGTATGTGAACTTGCTGAAAAGCTCTTACATAGACTCTTTCCGGTGTTATGATAAATTGCAATTGCTTCAATGACTGAGATTATAGTTTGTTGGTTCTCAATGAAATTTCTGATTCATACTTGACATTGTGAATAGATTATTACTTGAGCATAAGAGATCATATGACAAAATATACATATGTTGTTGTTATAAGATTGATCATGATGCCCTCATGTCCGTATTTTATTTTATCGACACCTCTACCTCTAAACATGTGGACATATTTATCGTTATCGGCTTCCGCTTGAGGACAAGCGAGGTCTAAGCTTGGGGGAGTTGATACGTCCATTTTGCATCATGCTTTTATATCGTTATTTATTGCGTTATGGGCTATTATTACACATTACTAGATCATTGATGGCGCGCGTTGCCGCACCCGTCCATTTTGGCAATTAAATGATAGGAAATTGTATAAAAGTAGACACAAAACATGAATGTTAGATGGATATATGCTTGCAATATTACCAATTTTAACATGTAATAGAATAATACTCATAAGAATTTCATAAAACATGGATGCAGGAGAAGCACCAGTTTTGGTTCTGCTCATCTTGAGCAAATAAGACAATAATGGAGATCACTATTAGCGGTAGCAACATCAGTTGAATTCAAATGGTCGATTTACATATAATTAAATTACTTTGTCATAGAGTGGAAAATCAGACAATACACAGCAGAACACAAAACCTAAATCATACCCCACAAAAGGATGGAACAATGCTACAACAGTGTCTCACTGCCCAGTTTACACTTCTTCAACCATAACGTTACTAAAACTCCAAACAGGTTCTATGACCACATACATTGTGCTATTCATACTCTTTAAACCTAGAGTTGAGACCACCCACTCTTCTTTATGGCAACAATGTTTTAGAATACAACATAATCACTTTGGGAATCGCAAACAAAAATTAAAACCTATATATCCGGATAATGTCACATCTAGTCAATTTCTACCATTTGTAGTGTTTGGTAGTTTTGGTAAGAGCGTCTTCTACTGTTGTGAGATTCTCCATCGTTGGATGTCAAAGCAGAGAAATTGGTTTCTTTGTTGGTTTTAATTCAGATATCAGGAAGCCTTCAACCATGCAATAGAAGAAAAGTTGAGATAAAAGTGATTTAGTGCAAGCAAAATAACACAAAATAGGTTAATGCCAATGTACTATACGTGTAACACCAATGCACAACATTTCTGAGCTTATCGAAAATCATGTTCATAATGGTAGATTATGATTGCACTTAGGTAAGCCTGCATACACAAAAACACTTAATAATTAAATACTTTTGGCATTCAAATCATGATGCTAACAAATAAGATCTTAATACATTTTCCATTTTTTCAATGAATATTTTATTAGGGGTAAGCTTCAAAGAAACAGATAGCATGCTATTCTTTATTGAGAAAACTTATTTGTTTTCACTGCATAGTCTTCCTACTTTGCATCGTAAGTACAAAATCTCCTAAGTAATGGTATTTTAGTGTATACAAAATATTACCATGCATTGGTTGGTGATACATGGAATGCAACGGCATCCAAGTACCTGTCAGAGATAGCCGAAAATTGAATGAATGTAAGATGAGTAAATTGTGAAGCACTTTAATGGAGAAAAAAATCTAGTTATAGACAAAATCATTTATTTACCCCTCAGTTTTTGTCAAAAAGAAGTTTAAACAACCAACTCTTCCTGTACCATAAGCATCCCGCTTTTCTCCAACCAGTTAGCTGCAAGCAATATGAATGATGTATATATCACCTCCTGGATTGGCTACCGTCAAGATCAATCTAACTATATAAACAAAAAAGAAATAATAAACATTAGATGCGAGCAGCGAGTAGGTAGAATGGAGCCACACAAACAAAGAAAGATCATGTATCCATCGAGAATGTAAACTCCATCCAATATAGCTACAATCGACTGACGGGAAACAAAAAAAAGTGTAATTAACTAACGAATTAGCTGTTAGGATCCACACGATCCAAACCAAGGACAAGGGTAGGGAGGAGGTGCACCATCGTGGTCATGTAGAACTGAACGGAGCAGAAGAGATCAAGCGCATCATCCTCCCACATATCCTCCTCGCATGGCTGAGTTCTTGCCTCGTCGAAGCTGGCTTTTATGCTATTACAGCTCGCGTGAAAAAATAAGAATCAAGTAGGGAGTGAAGAACATGTGGGCAGCTAGGATTCTTGCTGCGAGATAGAGGGAGATGGGGGCGAAGGAAGAAATAAATGGTGTGAACTCCTAATTTTGAAACTACATTAATGAAGGCTAACAACATTTACATATCCAAACAAAGTGTGTCGTTCATCGGTAATCCACTTCAGCTGCACCCGCCCTGACAAAAAAAATCAAAACAAATAGTAAAAAATTCAAAAAATTCCAGATTTTTTTGTGTGGTATATAATTTGATGCGTGAGGTCCGCTCCTATTTTCAAATCATTTGGACAGAGCAGCTCTCGGCAAAAAAGACAAATTCAGGGTCTGCAAAAATGTGTACTATTCATGCACTGTTCTAACCCGATTTGTCTTTTTTGTTGAGAGCTGCTCAGAAGTCCAAATGATCTAAAATTTGGAGCGTACCTCACGTGAAAAATTGTATACCATGACAAAAAAATGGAATTTTTTAAATTTGTTTTAAATTGTTTGTGATTTTTTTCTTTAACAAAATGTCATACAACCTTGTCATACCAATGGCGAGCAGATCCAACTTCTTCAAATCATTTGACCTATGCATGAGAAAATAACACATGGCAAAGGTATGCATACGTGAAGGCATATAAGCAAAAGGCCAAATTCAGAGTTGAACCTGCAAATATCTGCATTTTTTGCCTAATTTATTGTTGAGTTCATCATCAGTTTGACTTCAATATATTGCCAGAGAAATCACTGGTAAATTGATTAAGGGAGCTCCAGAAGAGGGGGCCTGAATCAGGTACTGGTTGCCCCCATACATGCAAGAAACTCGAGGATGTAGCAAGTCTCATTGAATCAAAGCGTCCTCATGTAGCTGCAAGGATTCCTCCCTCCCTCCTCAAACCTACAGACTTTCGCCCCACTTTAATCTCTCTATAAGAATTGTATGCCCGAAGAAGAATTAGACAGTAAGTTCTATTTTTCTCCCTTTTTTATCCCATGAAGGGAAGATTCAAAATCTTCGGCACATGCACAATCATGTTACCGGAAATTCCTTTGTAGATCGCCTATTGAGCATCGCTCATGCAGCAGCCCAAATTAAACAAGAATCCACGTCAACATCTGAAGAGGACACTGACGGGAAACAAATGAATGAATCAATCAATCAATCACATACTTGAGTTGGGCTGTTGGGGTGGGAAAAGAAGACCAATAAGTCATTGTTGTTGTTGCGGTAGCCCATGAAGCTAAAGGACCTTGTCTCGGTGCAGCCATGTCCGTCACGAAAGCAGGCGAGACGATCGTCACGTCGTTGCCCGGGAGCTATAGGATTTGGCTGTCAAACAACAGCAGGTCGAAGGCGATACGAATGTGAGACGGATGATGGTGGGCATCATATATAAGGAAACGGCCGAAGATTAAGAGGCAAGTAACGCATTTGCACTTACCACGTAAGGTTACGAGAAGAAGACCGTCGAGCTTCATCACCGTCGGCGGCGCCGTCAGTTTCTAGTAGCGGCCGTCGAGGAAGAAGGCCGAATCGCCTGGGAAAAGGTAAACATGACAGGCCTCTCATAGCGCTTTCTCTGATGTGGTCACGCGGCCGCGGCGGCGCATCTGGTAATTCGCCGTACGTCGCCAGAGGAGAGTGATCGGGATCCTCCGCCATGCGAGGGACGTGACCTTAGTGACCTATTCTTTTTTCTGGCTGCAGTGACCGCGATTGATGCAAGCCCATTAGGCCCAAGTTAATATCGGACATCCAAAAATGTCACTGGAGCAGCGGCCCCGCAAGGTTAGCGCTTCTTAGTAACGTACGCGTGATTCAGAGCTAATCTGATGGCCAAATATGCTTACAAATAAGGATCGAAGCGAAGGAGCCTAATTAGGAGCGATTCATTGCAAATCTGACGGATGGACATGCTTAAAAGTGTTGATCCGACGGCTGGGAGTGTTGATGGCCTGAGAGGGCAGGAAAGGTGCTCGGTTATAATGTATTTAAATGTCACAATACTTATGCCTATTCTCTCTTATTTTACAAGGTTTACATAAAGAGGGAGAATGCCGGCAGCTGGAATTCTGGGCTGGAAAAGGAGCAAATATTAGAGACCTATTCTGCACAACTCCAAAAGTCATGAAACTTCACGGAAGTTATTTTTGGAAATAATAAAAAATACTGAGCGAATAAAATACCAGAGGGGACCCACACCCTGGGCACGAGGGTGGGGGCGCGCCCTACCCCCCTGGGGGCGCCCCCTGCCTCGTGGGCCCCCTGGTGGCCCTCCAGTGCCCATCTTCTGCTATATGAAGTGTTTCGTCCGAAGAAAAATCATAAGCAAGCTTTCGGGACGAGACTCCGCCGCCACGAGACGGAACCTTGGCGGAACCAATCTAGGGCTCTGGCGGAGCTGTTCTGCCGGGGACACTTCCCTCCGGGAGGGGCAAATCATCGCCATCGTCATCACCAACGCTCCTCTCATCGGGAGGGGGCCAATCTCCATCAACATCTTCACCAGCACCATCTCCTCTCAAACCCTAGTTCATCTCTTGTATCCAATTCTTGTCTCTGAGTCTGAGATTGGTACTTGTAGGTTGCTAGTAGTGTTGATTACTCCTTGTAGTTGATGCTACTTGGTTTATTTGATGGAACATCATATGTTCAAATCCTATATGCATATTAATACTCCTCTGATTATGAACATGAATATGCTTTGTGAGTAGTTACGTTTGTTCCTGAGGACATGGGAGAAGTCTTGCTATTAGTAGTCATGTGAATTTGGTATTCGTTCAATATTTTGATGAGATGTATGTTGTCTATCCTCTAGTGGTGTCATGTGAACGTCGACTACATGACACTTCACCATTATTTGGGCCTAGAGGAAGGCATTGGGAAGTAATAAGTAGATGATGGGTTGCTAGAGTGACAGAAGCTTAAACCCTAGTTTATGTGTTGCTTCGTAAGGGGCTGATTTGGATCCATATGTTTCATGCTATGGTTAGGTTGACCTTAATACTTATTTTTTTAGTTGCAGATGCTTGCAATAGGAGTTAATCATAAGTGGGATGCTTGTCCAAGTAAGGGCAGCACCCAAGCACCGGTCCACCCACATATCAAATTATCAAAGTACCGAACGTGAATCATATGAACGTGATGAAACCTAGCTTGACGATAATTCCCATGTCCTCGGGAGCGCTTTTCTCTATATAAGAGTTTGTCCAGGCTTGTCCTTTGCTACAAAAAGGATTGGGCCACCTTGCTGCACTTTATTTACTTTTGTTACATGTTGCTCATTACAAATTATCCTATCACAAAACTATCTGTTACCTACAATTTCAGTGCTTGCAGAGAATACCTTGCTGAAAACTGCTTATCATTTCCTCCTGCTCCTCGTTGGGTTCGACACTCTTACTTATCGAAAGGACTATGATAGATCCCCTACACTTGTGGGTCATCAAGGTTCCAGAGCTCAAAGCAAAAAGCTTAGAGATAAAAACATTTTGGGAGGTGCATCCATCCCACCAACGAAAACGACTTAGAGTTCCCAACACTTTCCATGCTAGATATGCCATATGCGGTTCCCAAACAGAAAATAAAATTTATTCTTTTTGCCACCATACTTTCACTTTCCATGGCTAACCTTATCCACGGGTGCCCTCCATACCAACACTTTCTAAGGAATTTATTATTTGACAACATAAAGTAAATTCATTTTTTTGCATTTTGGGAATGGGCATCCCTAAGACATTTGCCTTAGTCTCGTGCAATGACAAGTGAATAAACACTCATCTTGAGAATAACACATCTAGCATGGAAAATATTAGCCACCCGTTACCGTTCCGCGAGCGAAACAAACACACAAAAGAGAAGTTTATTTTGAAAATTAGAGATGGCACATGCAATTTTGCTTAGAACGACAAAAGAATACCGCATATAGGTAGATATAGTGGACTCATGTGGCAAAACTGGTTTAAAGGATTTTGGATGCACAAGTAGAGATCATACTTAGTGCAAAATGAAGGCTAGCAAAAGACTGGGAAGCGCCCAACCAAGAAACGAATAATCTCATAAGCAAGCATTAAGCATAATTAACACCGAATAACGCACTACAAGTAGGATATAATTTTCATTGCATGATTATTGACTTTCGTGTAGGCATAGGGAATCACAAACCTTAACACCAATATTCTTACTAGAGCACAATTACTCATCAACATAACTCACATATCACATCTTTATATCTCAAAACTATTACTAAGAATCAAGTTTATTTTGTCCAATGATCTTCATGACATTTTCTTTTACTTTATCCTTCTTGGATATCTATCACTTTGGGACTAACTTTTATGTGTTGCTTTTCATAAGCTCAAACAAATATATGTGAAGATCATGAGCATATCAAATCTTCTTTCTCTCAAAATAATTTAAGTGAAGCAAGAGAGAATTTCTTCAGAATTTTACTAACTCTCAAATAAATCTAAGTGAATCAAGAGAGCATTTCTTCAAAAATAACAAAGCACACCGTGCTCAAAGACATATAAGTGAAGCACTAGAGCAAGTCCTAGCTCATAAAAGATTTAAGTGAAGCATAAAGAGCAATTCTAACAAGTCATGATATAATTTTAGCTCTCTCAAATAGGTGTGTCCAGCAAGGATTGATGACTTAAAACACAAAATAAAACAAGCAAAGACCATCATACAAGACGCTCCAAGCAACACATATCATGTGACGAATAAAAATATAGCCTTAAGTAAAATACTGATAGTTGTTGCAAGAAAGCGGGCATGCCACTCGGGGGCATCCCCAAGCTTAGTTGGTTGATCATTGTTGGAATAATAGCTTGGGATGCTGGGGCATCCCCAAGCTTAGGGTCTTATATCCTTCCTTCATCCATCATAAGATAACCCAAAACTTGAAAACTTCAATCACTCAAAACTCAACAAAACCTTCATGAGATCCGTTAGTGTAAAAAAATAAACCACTACTAGAAGTGTTGTATCAAACCAATTCTTATTTTATTTTTGTATTATATCTACTGTATTCCAACTTTTCTATGGCAAAAACTCATCAAAGAAAACCATAGAGCCATCAAAATAAGCACACAACACAAAGAAAACAGAATCTGTCAAAACAGAACAGTCTGTAGAAATGTGATTTGTTCGAATACTTCTGGAACTCCAAAAATTCTGAAAAACTAGGACAACCTAGATAATCTGTATATTGATCTTCTGCAAAAAAGAATTGGCATCTTATCTCGTTCTGGTGAATTTTAACAATTATTTTCATGAGCACAAAGTTTCTGTCTTTTTCAGCAAGATCAAACAACTATCATCCAAGAAGATCCTATTGGTTCTACTTGGCACAAACACTAATTAAAAAATAAAAAACACAATCATAACATTAGCATAATTGTTCTAACACTCAATAACAGAAAGCAAAAAAGCAAAAATAAATTTTATTCATTGGGTTGCCTCCCAACAAGTGCTATAGTTTTACGCCCTTAGCTAGGCATAAAGCAAGGACCTAAGTTTTGTCATCTTTGGTTCGAGATCCATAAGATGCCCTCATGGTTGATTCATAAGGTGGCCTGATTTTTGTTCTAGGAAAGTGTTACATACCTTTCCTGAACTTAATATTTCTTTCTTTCATATCAATCACGGCACCGATAGTGCGTAAAAACGGTCTACCAAGAATAATAGGACAAGACGGACTGCAATCAATATCAAGAACAATAAAATCTATGGGCACATAATTCTTATTTGCAAGAATAAGAACATCATTAATTCTTCCCATAGGCTTTTTAATAGTAGAATCCGCCAAGTGCAAATTCAAAGAACATTCTTCAAGATTAGTAAGACCAAGTACATCACATAAAGATTCCGGAATTGTAGAAACACTAGCACCCAAGTCACACAAAGCAAAACACTCATAATTTTTAATCTTGACTTTGATAGTAGGTTCCCATTCATCATGCAATTTTCTAGGAATTGAAACTTCCAATTCCAATTTTTCTTCAAGAGCTTTCATCATAGCATCAACAATATGTTTAGTAAAAGCTTTGTTTTGTTCATAGCCATGGGGTGAATTTATCATGGGTTGCAACAAAGAAATACAATCAATCAAAGAACAACTATCATACTTAAAGTCTTTGCAATCCAAAAGATTGGGCACATCACTAGTTAAAGTTTTGACCTCTCCAAACCCACTTTCATCAATTTTCTCAACACGATTTTCACCCTCCAAAATATTGGGACGCCTTCTACTTAAAGTTGACTCTTCTCCAGTCCCCTTTTCATCATTCTTAACTTTGCTAAACAAGTAATCAATAGAACAAACACCAATCATTTTAAGATCTCCATCATTTTTATCTTCTAATGAGATAGGTTTAGCAGCCATTTGATTTACTAAAGTAGCTTGTGCATCAGATATTTTTCCTAGCAAACTTTCGGCAAAAGCATACTTAGATTGAAGATTAAAAACTTCACTACTAATATCATCAAGTTGTTTTGTGATAGCATCTAGCACAATGGAGTGTTCCTTCAGTTCTTTAGTAAAATACTTGTTATGCTCAAATTGTGTAGTCATATACTCCTTAGTAATTTTCTCAATTTCAAGAAAAATATTGGGGTAAGGAACATCATAATATTTTCTTTGAGGCATCTTAACTACGCAAACGAGCAAGCACACAAAAACAGATCCGACAAGAAAACGACGAATGAAAAAGGAGAGGCGAATAAAACGGCAATTTTTTGTGAAGTGGGGGAGAGGAAAACAAGAGGCAAATGGCGAATAATGTAAATTGCAAGGAGATGAGATTTGTGATTAGCAACCTGGTTATGTTGAAGATCCTCCCCGGTAACAGCGCCAGAAATTCTCCTTGATGGTAGCTGCAACTACGTCGGTATTTCCCCGGAGAGACAGGGATTATGTAGCACAGTGAAGGTAGGTATTTCCCTTAGTTATGAAACAAGGTATCGAACCAGTAGGAGAACCAAGCAACACAACGTAAACATCACCTGCACACAAAAAACAACACCTCACAACCTGACGAGTTAAAGGGGTTGTCAATCCCTTCCGGGGTACGGCACCTCAAGATAGGCAAGCGGACGTGAGGTAAATTGTAGTAGATTGATAGATCGAACGCCAAATAAAATAAATAAACATAAAATGCAGCAAGGTATTTTTGTATTTTTTTTGTTTAATAGATCTGAATAAAAATGCAAAGGAAAAGTAGATCGCAAGGCAAATATATGAGGAAGAAGACCCGGGGGCCATAGGTTTCACTAGTGTCTTCTCTCGAGAAAAATAGCAAACGGTGGGTAAACAAAATACTGTTGGGCAATTGATTGAACTTCAAATAATTATGACGATATCCAGGCAATGATCATTACATAGGCATCATGTCCAAGATTAGTAGACCGACTCCTGCTTGCATCTACTACTATTACTCCACACATCGTCCGCTATCCAGCATACATCTAGTGTATAAAGTTCATGGAAAAACGGAGTAATGCAATAAGAACGATGACATGATGTAGACAAGATCCGTTTCTCTATATGGCTATAGATATAGATCTCGTCTTTTCATCTTTAGTAGCAATGATACATACGTGTCGTTTCCCTTTCTATCACTGGGATCAAGCACCGTAAGATCGAACCCACTACCGGGCACCTCTTCCCATTGCAAGATAAATAGATCAAGTTGGCCAAACAAAACCCAAATATCAGAGAAGAAATACGAGGCTATAAGAGATCATGCATATAAGAGATCAAAGAAACTCAAGATAACTTTCATGGATATAAAAACATATAACTGATCATAAACTCGAAGTTCATCAGATACCAACAAACACACTACAAAAGAGTTATATCATATAGATCTCCAAGAGACCATTGTAATGAGAATTCAGCGAGAGAGCGAGAGAAAGCCATCTAGCTACTAACTATGGACCCAAAGGTCTGCAAAGAACTACTCACGCATAATCGGAGAGGCACTGATACGTCTCCATTGTATCTACTTTTCCAAACACTTTTGCCCTTGTTTTGGACTCTAACTTGCACGATTTGAATGGAACTAACCCGGACTGACGTTGTTTTCAGCAGACTTTCCATGGTGTTATTTATGTGCAGAAACAAAAGTTCTCGGAATGACCTAAAACTCCATGGAACTTATTTTTGGAAAATATAAAAATACTGGAAGAAGAATCCACGTCAGGGGGGCCTCCACCTGTCCACGAGGGTGGGGGCGCGCCTGCCCCCCTGGGCGTGCCCCTGCCTCGCGGGCCCCCTGACGCTCCACCGACCTCAACTCCAACTCCATATATTCGTGTTCGGGGAGAAAAAAATCAGAGAGAAGGATTCATCGCATTTTATGATACGGAGCCGTTGCTAAGCCCTAAAACCTCTCGGGAGAGCTGATCTGGAGTCCGTTCGGGGCTCCAGAGAGGGGAATCCGTCGCCATCGTCATCATCAACCATCCTCCATCACCAATTTTATGATGCTCACCGCCGTGCGTGAGTAATTCCATCGTAGGCTTGCTGGACGGTGATGGGTTGGATGAGATCTATCATGTCATCGAGTTAGTTTTGTTAGGGTTTGATCCCTAGTATCCACTATGTTCTGAGATTGATGTTGCAATGACTTTGCTATGCTTAATGCTTGTCACTAGGGCCTGAGTGCCATGATTTCAGATCTGAACCTATTATGTTTTCATGAATATATGTGAGTTCTTGATCCTATCTTGCAATTCTATAGTCACCTACTATGTGTTATGATCCGGCAACCCCGAAGTGACAATAATCGGGACCACTCCCGGTGATGACCATAGTTTGAGGAGTTCATGTATTCACTATGCGTTAATGCTTTGGTCCGGTACTCTATTAAAAGGAGGCCTTAATATCCCTTAGTTTCCGCTAGGACCCCGCTGCGATGGGAGGGTAGGACAAAAGATGTCATGCAAGTTCTTTTCCATAAGTACGTATGACTATATTCGGAATACATGCCTACATTACATTGATGAATTGGAGCTAGTTCTGTGTTACCCTATGTTATGATTATTACATGATGAACCGCATCTGGCATAATTCTCCATCACCGATCCAATGCCTACGAGCTTTTCACATATTGTTCTTCTCTTATCTACTTTTCCGCTGCTATTGTTACAATCACTACAAAACCCAAAAATATTACTTTTGCTATCGTTACCGTTACTTCCGCTTTGCTACTAAATACTTTGTTGCACATACTAAGTTATCCGTTGAATTTGACAACTCAACTGCTAATACTTGAGAATATTCTTTGGCTCCCCTTGTGTCGAATCAATAAATTTGGGTTGAATACTCTACCCCCGAAAACTGTTGCGATCCCCTATACTTGTGGGTTATCAAGACTATTTTCTGGCGCCGTTGCCGGGGAGCATAGCTCTATTCTTTGAGTCACTTGTGATTTATATCTGCTGGTCACTATGAAGAACTTGAAAGACGCAAAAACAACAATTTATCCCTCAACTACGAGGGGAGGTAAGGAACTGCCATCTAGCTCTGCACTTGATTCACCTTCTGTTTTGAGTAAGCTTGCGACACCTAAACCTGCTTCTGCTATTAATTTTGATATGTCGCATGTTATTGATGATGCCACTTCTGCTATGCATGATACTTATGACGAAACTACTTCTATGTTTGATACTATTGTGCCACTTAGTGAATTTCTTGATGAACAACTTGCTAGGGCTAGAGAAAATAAAATTATTGAAACTGATAATATTGATGAAAGTGATGACGAAGACTCTCCCCCTAATAAATATGAACTACCTGTTGTTCCTGAGGGTTATGTTATGGATGAAGAAGTTGCTAGAGCTATTTTAGCTTGCAATGATAGATATGATCTTAAGAAGTTATTAGCTAAATGGAAGCAACAATCTCTTAATGCTAGAATGAAACCTGACCCTGCTTTTGCTACTTCACCTATCTGTGTTATTGATAAGGATTATGAATTCTCTGTTGATCCTGATATAATTACTTTGGTTGAATCTGATCCTTTCTATGGCTATGAATCTGAAACTGTTGTGGCACATCCTACTAAATTAAATGATATAGCCACCCTGTTCACTAATGATGAGAAATCTCGCTATCTTTATATCCTTAAAATATTTCTGTTCTCATTAAAGCGTGATGCTAAGATATGGTTTAATTCTCTTGATCCTGGTTGCGTGTGTAAGTGCATCTAGTGCCCCTTAGTGATTTTGGTGTATTGAAGACTTATAGGTTAAGGATCTAATGTGTTTATGAGTGTACACAGGTCTATAAGTCTATGAGGAGTTTGATATTTACATAGAAAGTCGACCCCTAAAAATGAAGTTCTTCAACTGAAGACTTTGATATTCTGAAGACTTTCTGAAGACTTTGAAAGTGAAGAAATTGGTGTGACCTTGAAGACTTGGTTATCATTCGAGGAACATGAAGCATGAAGACTTTTGTTTTTGTAGTTTCATTTTCTCTTTCTTGAGTCATAGGAAACACCATACTGTTAAAGGGGGTCGAGGAAATACTAAGGAGAAATTTTCCACGTGATGCTCAACTCAAATCCTACACCTACCAATCCCTTCGAGTGAAGCCATTGGAAATCTCATACAGTTCAGTCAATTTCTTCAGTAACAGAGACGCAGTTCTTCTGGTCACTGAGGACTTTGCTCTGACTGAGGAGTTAGGAATTCGCCAGTGCGAATTACCTACACTGTGAGGAACATGATAGCCCTGAGGAATTTGAACCTCAAATTTCTGACCGTTGTTGTGCTACGCGCCAGCTGTCCCAAAATATCTTATCCACCTAACGGTCATATCATTGAAGGGCATTTATGTCTTATCATGTCGGGCTGCTCCCTAGGCTATAAATAGCCGCCCCCTACAACCACTAGCTGGTTGGCTGCTCCGCAAGAACTTGACACTTGTCATTTGAGAGCAACCCATCCTCCGAGGACTTTGAGCGAAAATCATCAAGTGAGGACAATCCAAACCCAAACCTAAACACCTACAAACCCAAAGTGATTGAGCATCACTGAAGAGATTGATCCTGCGTGGATCCGACGCTTGTTAACTTTGAAGACTGTGCTTCTTCCAGACTGTTAGGCGTCAAGGTCTAGAGCATCCAAGAGGAATTGTGGATCGCCGAGTGACCAAGTTTGTGAAGGTTCGGAAGTCACCTGAAGACTTACCACGAGTGATTGGGCGAGGACTGTGTGTCCTTAGCTCAAGGAGAATACGGTGAGGACTGTCTGTCCGGGACTAGGTGTCCTCGAGTTTAAATACTCAGCCACTCCAACCAGACGTACAACTGAGACAGCAGTTGGAACTGGTCTACCAAATCATTGTCTTCACCAAGCCAACTGGTTCTATTTCCTCAACACTTTCATTTACTCAGTATTGTGCTGCTTGTTTGTTCATATCTGTGTTTGAAGACTTTGACTGAAGACTTTCTCAATTTCCTTAGTTCAATTTCTTCAGTCTGTTTGTCTTCATCTTGTGCTATCCTGTGTTTACGCTTTCTGTACTCTGTGTTTGTCTTCATTTCATCATGATGACCATGCATGTATTCTGTTATGTTTACCTCTGAGTACTTATTCCGCTGCTAGTAGTTCTTCGCTAAGGAATTTCCTCACCAGCAAATTCCTTAGTGAAGAATTTCATAAAAATCGCCTATTCACCCCCCCTCTAGTCGATATAACGCACTTTAAATTGGTATCAGAGCAAGGTACTCCCTTGTTCTGTGTGATTTTGGTTTAACCGACTGGAGTTTTAGTTATGTCGACCGCAGGTATGATCAAGGTCTCTGCTGGGTGTCCTACCTTCGATGGGAAGGACTACCCCTACTGGAAGAATAAGATGCGAATGCATCTTGAGGCAATTGATAACAATCTCTGGTACGTTGTGGAAAATGGTGTTCCCTCTGTCTCACCCTCACTGAACGCTACCGGTGTGAAGAGATTCAAGCAACTCGATTCCCAAGCGAAGAATATCATATGTGGCCATCTGAGCAAAGGACAGTATGGTAGAGTGAGTGCTTTGGAAACTGCTAAGCTTATCTGGGATAGGCTGTCCATGGTCAATGAAGGAGTTTCAACTCAGCGTGACTCTCGAGTTGATGTTCTTCGCAATCTCTTCAACCGCTTCAAAAGACTCGAAAATGAAAATGTTCAGCAAACCTTCGATTGCCTCACTGACATCTCAAATGAGCTGCAAGCACTTGGTGCCACTGACATCACCGACCATGAGGTGGTGAAGAAATTGCTGAGATCGCTTGATTCCTCATTTGATACTCTGGCATTGATGATACAAGAGCGTGCTGATTACAAGTCACTTGACCCCGCTGATATCCTCGAGAGGCTAAACACTCATGAGTTCCAGCTTGCTGAAAAGAGAGATCTCTATGGTTCGTGCTATCGCAGATCACGTGCACTGAAGGCCAAGGTAGTATCTGAGTCCGAAGATGAAGACTCTGGTAGCAGCCTTGGTGACCCCGAAGAACTGAATCATGATCTAGCACTGCTAGTGAAGAAATTCCAGAAGTTCTCAAGATGTGGTCGATTTGGAAAACCCTCAATGAGCAATGATTCCTCATCCAGTGACTATAAGAAGAGGTTTTGTCACAAGTGCAAGAAACCTGGACATTACATTCAAGATTGTCCTTAGTGGGAAAAGGAATCAAAGAAGAAGAAATACAAGGATTACAGTTCTGATGATGCGAAGAAAAAGAAGAAGTCCTCAAAATCTTCATCATCAAAATCCTCGAAGTCTTCGTCTCACAAGAAGAGTAGCTCCAAGAAGGCTCGGGCATTCATTGGCATGGAAATGGACTCTGAGGCTGAATCTGAAGAAAATGAAGCAGAAGAGGAATCTGATGATTCTGAGTCTGGTGTGGCGAGCCTAGCCCTCACTACTGCATTCGTCAGCAAGCCCATCTTAACCTCTGAAGAGAGTGATCTCACCAACAAGGCTGATGAAGACAGTGATGACTATGCTCCCACCTATTGCTTCATGGCAATAGGTGCCAAGGTACTCAAATATACCTCTTCTGAATCTAGTGAGGATGAATCTGATGAAAATCTTAAGCCTAGCTACTCTAAACTTGCTAAGATTGCCGTGCAACAACAAAAGGCTTTTGAAAAGGTTCAAAACATGCTAGACAAAAGTGATGATATGTTGGGTGAAGAAATGGATCACACTAAAGCCCTAACTGAAAATCTTCAGAGACTTCAGACCAGGTTTCATAACCTTCAAGGTCATCATAACACTCTTTTATCTGATCATGAGAAACTTTCTTATGAATATCTTCAAAAGAAGCAAGATCTTGAAAAGCTAAGAGTGAGTTATGAAGATCTTCAGAAGGAGCGCGATTCATTGCTTGCTCAACAAATCAGCGCTGCTCAGGAAGAATTCATTCCTCCCTGTTTGAAATGCATTGAACGAGAATCTGCTAATTCTTCACCTGAATGTTCAAATGCTTCTAATGTTACAAATTCTTCACCTGTCTCTGCTATCACTAATTCCTCATCTGAGGACAGTGCTAGTATCACTGACGATGCAGGGCTGAAGGAATTGTACATGACAGGCATGTACAAAAGCCTCAAAGGGCATCAGACTCTTTGTGATGTGCTTAAAAAGCAGATCCTCAACAGGAACCCTAGGAAAGAGGGTATTGCCTTTTAGAGGAAACTCAATGCTGATGGTACATATTGGAAGCCTGAGCAGTACCCCAAAACCTCATGGGTTGCTGCAAAGGGACCTCCAGTTGATCCATCTAATTTATCTGGTTATACATGTGAATCTTCTCATTCTTCTAATGAGTCATTTGACTCCAACTATAAACTGTTCAAAAATCAGAATGGTGAAGTATTTGCTAGATATGTTGGCACTAACTACAGGAATGGTTCCCCTATAAAGAAAATCTGGGTTCCCAAAAAGTTCCTTGAAAGTCTTCAGGTGAATGTCCTCATGACACCACCAGTGAAGAATAGAAACCCCAGATCAAATTCTTTATATGGACCAAATTCTTCATATGGATCCAAGTCCTCATACGGATCAAATTCCTCACATGGATCAAAGTCCTCATATGAACATCATCGTGCTAACAACTCTGTCTCATAGGGAAGAGCCAAGGGCTATGAATATGAGCATTATTCTTCAAATTATTATGTTCATAAGTCCTCGAAGAATTTCTCTACTTATTCATATGCTTACCCTAACCCCTCTTATGTGAAACGTAATGGTTTGGTCGCTATGCCACCATTCTCATATGGAGCTCGCAGAGTGATGAACTCTTTGCCACCCCTTCAGATGTGGGTGGTGAAGAAAAAGAACTAATCTCTTATGCAGGGTCAGGTCTCCAGACGGACTGTAACGTCTGGAGAATTTGCTAGGGACCTGACAAATTGCCTAAAAGGACGCAGGCTAACCATGATGAAATGAACTTTCATTTCACACGTCCTCCCTCTGTTTTATCTGTCCTACTGCTTGATGAAATTGATCTGATGAATTGTGATATCATATTCTTCACTGCTGAAGTATATGAGGTCGTAAGTTGCACTAATTCATCTGCAGGATGATCAACCCAAAGCCACTGAGTGGGTACTTGATAGTGGATGTACAAATCACATGACTGGTGACAGGAATCTGTTGATGGATGCTCCCTTATCGTCATCACATCTGAAGCATATCATCTTCGCTGATAAAAGCAAAAGTCAGGTATTGGGTCTAGGTAAAGTTGCTATCACAAAGGATCGACACATGGACAAAGTCATGCTTGTTGAGTCCTTAGGATACAACCTTATGTCTGTCTCAATGCTTTGTGATCTTGATATGGTTGTTGTCTTTGGCAAGTATCGTTGTGTTCTGATTATGGAAGCTGACAATTCCAAAGTCTTCTAAGGCTTTAGGAGAGGAGACTTGTATATTGTTGATTTCTCTGCAGATTCACAATCAGCCGTGTGCCTACTTGCAAAAGCTTCAGAAGGATGGCTATGGCATCGACGACTTGGTCATGCAGGCATGAGGAATTTGCACACGCTTGCGAAGAAGAAGCATGTTATTGGCATTGAGAATGTCAAATTCCTCAAGGAACACTTATGCGGTGCCTGTGAAGCTGGAAAAATGACCAAGGCCAAGCATCCAGCAAAGACCATCATGACCACTACTCGACCATTCGAATTGCTTCACATGGATCTCTTCGGTCCTAATCATTACTCCTCTGTTTCAAATGAAGCATCTCAATATGGCTTTGTTATTGTTGATGATTACTCTCGTTACACATGGGTACACCTTGTCTCTTACAACCATGAAGTGCAGGAAGTCTTCAAACGATTTTCCTCGAGGGCTTCAACCAACTTTGGTGTGAAGATCAAGCACATCAAAAGTCACAATGGCACTGAGTTCAAGAATTCGGGTCTCAATTAATATCTTGATGTACTTGGTATTACTCATGAGTTATCTGCTCCTTATACTCCTCAACAGAATGGCGTCGTGGAGCGCAAGAACAGGACTCTTGCTGAGATGGCTCGCACTATGCTCGATGAGTACAAAACCCCTCATCGTTTCTGGGTTGATGCAATTGATACTGCGTGCCACATCATCAACAGAGTATATCTTCACAAATTCTTCAAGAAGACTGCCTATGAACTCCTCACTGACAAGAAACCCAATGTGAGTTATTTCAAAGTCTTCGGTGCTAAATGCTGGATTAGAGATCCTCATCACAACTCTAAATTTGCACCGAAAGCACATGAAGGTTTTATGCTTGGTTACGGAAAGGACTCGCACACCTACAGAGTCTTCAACAATGTTCTTCACAAGATTGTTGAAACTGTAGATGTGCGGTTCGATGAAACTAATGGCTCGCAAAGAGAGCACCTACCTTCTGTGTTAGATGAACCAGCACCCGAGGATTCTATCAAACTCAAGGCTACTGAAGATGTCATTCCTACTGAAGAATCTGCTGAAGAATTCATTCCAGAGCGTGAAGAACGTCGAGCTGATGAACCTGAAGAAAATGCTGAAGAAATTGATGCTGAAGAAAATGCTGATCAAATTCTTCAACGACAACGCGCTCATCCTCGCGTTGCAAAAGAAGTGCAAGTGGAGAAGATCATCGATGACATTAGAGCACCAGGTCCTCTCACACGCTCAAAAGCTTCACATCTATCTAACTTTTGTGGGCACTTTGCTTTTGTCTCTATCACAGAGCCCACTAAGGTAGATGAAGCATTTCTGGAGCCTGAGTGAATTCAGGCCATGCAAGAAGAATTACATCAGTTCAAGCTCAACAACGTCTGGGAACTAGTCAATCGTCCAGATCCTCGCAAGCATAACATCATTGGCACAAAGTGGATCTACCGCAACAAGCAAGATGAAAATGGTGTTGTGGTGAGGAATAAGGCACGACTAGTAGCTCAAGGCTACACACAGGTTGAAGGAGTTGATTTCGATGAAACTTTTGCACCTGTTGCTAGACTTGAGGCTATTCGCATATTGCTTGCTTATGCTAACCATCATGATATCATCTTATATCAAATGGATGTGAAAAGTGCATTCCTCAATGGTAAGCTTGAGGAAGAGGTATATGTTGTTCAACCCCCAGGTTTTGAAGATCCAAAACATCCTGACAAAGTCTTTAGACTTAACAACGCCCTCTATGGCCTCAAGCAGGCCCCACGGGCGTGGTATGATACATTGAAGGAATTCTTCATGAAGAAAGGATTCACACCCGGTTCACTCGATCCCACTCTCTTTACGAACTCTTATGATGGTGAACTATTTTGTGCCAAATATATGTTGATGATATCATGTTTGGCTGTACTGACCAACGTTATAGTGATGAATTTGCCTATATGATGAGTGAAGAATATCAAATGTCTATGATGGGAGAGTTGAAATTCTTCTTAGGGTCTTCAAATTCGTCAACAGCGCAATGGCATATTCATATCTCAGGAGAAATACCTCAAGGACGTCCTGAAGAAATTTGGCATGCAAGATTGCAAAGGCATCAAAATTCCTATGCCCACAAATGGTCATCTATGCACTGATGAAAATGGTATTGACTTCGATCATAAGGTATACCGCTCCATGATTGGCTCTTTATTGTACTTATGTGCATCTAGGCCAGATATAATGCTTAATGTCTGCATGTGTGCCTGATTTCAAGCTGCACCGAAGGAATCACACCATAAGGCTGTGAAGCATATTCTTCGATATCTAGCTCACACACCAACACTAGGATTATGGTATCCCAAGGGCTCGGATTTTGATCTCATTGGATATTCTGACTCTGACTATGCTGGTGACCGTGTGGACCGCAAGTCAACATCTGGTACTTGTCATTTCCTCGGACGATCTTTGGTCTGTTGGTCCTCGAAGAAACAGAACTGCGTATCACTGTCTACTGCTGAAGCTGAGTACATTGTTGCTGGTTCTTGCTGTGCTCAACTGCTATGGATGAAGCAAACACTCAAGGACTATGGCATCAACGTGAAGAATGAGCCTCTCCTCTGTGACAATGAGAGTGCCATCAAGATTGCTCACAACCCAGTTCAGCACTCGAAGACCAAGCACATTCAGATCCGTCATCATTTTCTTCGAGATCATGTGTTGAAGGGCGACATTTCTATTGAGCATGTGAAGACTGAAGAACAGCTAGCCGATATCTTCACTAAGCCCTTGGATGAGAAGAAATTTAGCAAGTTGCGGTGTGAGCTAAATATCTTAGAGTCTTCGAATGTACTTTGAAAAAGGCACTCATCCTAACACTTATGCAAAATTCATGACTTAGATGTGCAACACATGAAGAGACGTTTTTCTTCAATCAATGAAGAATAACACTCTAAGTGTGAAGAAATTAACGAAGAATTTGATTCTCAGAACCCTACGACAATTGTACGCGGTGTCTGAAATCATCATTCTTATACGGTGGGTCACGCCACCACAAAAGTTGAAAATCTTCAATTTGAGTTTTTCCTCAACTTTTGAAATTCCTCAGTTGTTCAAATTCTTCAACTTGCATAATCCTCACTTATGCCGTCGTTTTTCTTCATTGGCTATATATTTATATATGAGTTTACGTCCTCTACAGCATTCACTTATAGCTATTTCTTCAAGTTGGATCTTTTGCTAAGTGAATGTGATCGGACCCTTCCCCTCTATGCTATACTCAATCCAATCTATTCACAAATTCTTCATGTGCGTTCTATTTGAAACTCGTTCAAAATCTTCACTGTGTCCTTGTCAGCTGAAGAAATTGCGAACGGAACGTTAAAACTGATCTTATCCAAATTTTCGGTTTTGCCGCTCAAACCGTTCCGCATCCCACGATGCATTATTTTACTCACCCACGATCTTACACGATCTCCACTACACAGTACGTGGGTGACACATGTCGTGAGGAGGAGAATGGTCAGGGGCACGTTCGTCCTAAATCTTCGGGCGAACAGTTTTTTCACGGCCTCTATAAACACCCCTCTCCCCTTCCTCACTCCTTTTACTCCGCTCGATCTCTCTCTCCCGCTCGAGCTTCTCAAACCCTAGCGCCACCGCTACTCCATCGTCGCCAGTGAGGAAGAGCTTCACTGCCTCAACCTCGTCGCCGTCGTACTCGCGCCGACCGCGGAAATCTTCACCTCCGCCGCCGCCGTAGACGTCTTCCTCCGCTGCGTTAGGGCATGGAAGATCTACATCGATGAACTCCACTGTTTCACCTCTCTGTTCGTCGTGTTCTTCACTCATGGTAATTAAAAGTTACTTTTACTGCCCTCTTTGATTCGAAACATTTCTACAAAATCTTCAAAGGTGTTTTATTCTTCAAATCCTCACACACAAAACACCTCACATGATTCTGTTCTTGATTCATTTCCCTAAGCATCATTTTCTTCAAGATTCCTCAATTGTGTGGATCTTCGATCTATACAACTCTGGAACCTAAGATATAGCGCGCTTAGTGAAATTCTTCAAGACGCATCTGGTCAAATTCCTCAAACTTGTTCTTTTTGAAAAACCCTCTGAGAACGCATATGACCTCTCCAAATTCCTCGCAACTATACTCTGTTCACAGGTACACATGTCCGCTGCTAAATCATTAGGTTCTCATCAACTTAACTCGTTTGCAGCGTTCCTCGAAGAAAAACTACATACTTCTTCAGAGAATTCGATTGTTCAAATTCCTCAACTAAAGAAAATGGCTGAAGGTAAAAGGCCATAGAAAGGAGGAAAGAAGCCTGAGGTCATGACTGCTTTTGAAATCCCTGAGGACATTTATAAAGATTACTGCACGCCTGATGAAGCCAAGTTTGGCAAAGAAGATAAAAATCAGCGCAAGGTGCGCATTCAGAGGATTGAACGGAGATGGGCACGTGAATGGAGGGAGTACAGATACGTCACTCCAAAGTACATGAAGAAATTCGCACTGAATCCTCCATGCCCAAGAGCCCCATTGGCACCTAGCTAAGTGGCTGATCCCACTAGCGTCAAATGCGGTGAGGATTTTCCTAAAGAATGGGCCAAGCGCCAAGCCAAATTGGCAAGACAAGCCAGAGAAGCAGTGAGGAAATTCAATGGAGATTCTGCTGCTGCTGCTGCCATTGAGGCCCCTGTCAAGCAGAGGAAAGCAATGCTTAAGAAGCCCCCTCGAAAGCCAAGTGTTGTTGGGTAACGTAGCAGAAATTCAAAATTTTCCTACGTGTCACCAAGATCTATCTATGGAGAAACCAGCAATGAGGGGAAGAAGAGTGCATCTACATACCCTTGTAGATCGCTAAGCGGAAGCGTTCAAGTGAACGGGGTTGATGGAGTCATACTCGCCGTGATCCAAATCACCGATGACCAAGTGCCGAACGGACGACACCTCCGCGTTCAACACACGTACAGCCCGGTGACGTCTCCCACGCCTTGATCCAGCAAGGGGAGAAGGAGAGGTTGGGGAAGACTTCATCCAGCAGCAGCACAACGGCGTGTTGGTGGTGGAGGGGCGTGGCAATCCTGCAGGGCTTCGCCAAGCACCGCGGGAGAGGAGGTGGGAGAGAAGCAGGGCTGCGCCATGGAGAGGTCAGAACTCATATGTTGGCAGCCCCAAAACCCTCAAGTATATATAGGGGAGAGGGAGGGGTGCGCCCCCTTTAGGGTTTCCACCCCAAGGGGTGCGGCAGCCCCAAACCCAGCTAGGGTGGCGGCCAAGGAGGGAGAGAGGGGAAACTTGCCCCCAAGCTACGTGGGGCGCCCCCTCGCCAAACCCTAGGCGCCTTGGGCCCTTGTGGGGGGGCGCACCAGCCCACCTAGGGCTGGTCCCCTCCCACACTTGGCCCATGCAGCCCTCCGGGGCCGGTGGTCCCACTTGGTGGACCCCCGGCTGTTGGGGAACGTACTAATTTCCAAAATTTTCCTACGCACACGCAAGATCATGGTGATGCAAAGCAACAAGAGGGGAGAGTGTTGTCTACGTACCCTCGTAGACCAAAGTGGAAGCGTTGACGCAACGTAGAGGAAGTAGTCGTACGTCTTCCCGATCCGACCGATCCAAGCGCCGTTACTCCGGCGCCTCCGAGTTCTTAACACACGTACAACTCGATGACGTTCCCCGGGCTCCGATCCAGCAAAGCTTCGGGGACGAGTTCCGTCAGCACGACGGCATGGTGACGATCTTGATGTACTACCGACGCAGGGCTTCGCCTAAGCACTGCAACAATATGACCGAGGTGGAATATGGTGGAGGGGGGCACCGCACACGGCTGAGGAACGATCACGAAGATCAACTTGTGTGTCCTAGGGTGCCCCCTGCCCCCATATATAAAGGAGCAAGGGGGGAGGCCGGCCGTCCCTATGGGGCGCGCCAAAGGGAGGGGGAGTCCTCCTCCTAGTGGGAGTAGGACTCCCCTTTCCTAGTCCAACTAGGAAGAGAGAGGGGGAAGGAAAGAGAGGGAGAGGGAGAGGGAAAGGGGGGCCGCGCCCCCCCTCCTTGTCCAATTCGGACTCCCCATGGGGGGGCGCCACATCTTGGCCGCAGCCCTCTCTCTCCCCTCGGGCCCAATAAGGCCCATTACTTCCCCGGGGGGTTCCGGTAACCCCTCCGGCACTCCGGTTTTATCCGAAACTACTCGGAACCATTCCGATTCCAAATATAGTCGTCCAATATATCAATCTTTACGTCTCGACCATTCCGAGACTCCTCGTCGTGTCCGTGATCTCATCCGGGACTCCGAACTAACTTCGGTACATCAAAATTCATAAACTCATAATAACTGTCATCGTAACCTTAAGCGTGCGGACCCTACGGTTCGAGAACAGTGTAGACATGACTGAGACAATTCTCTGGTCAAGAACCAATAGCGGGACCTGGATGCCCATATTGGTTCCTACACATTCTACGAAGATCTTTATCGGTCAGACCGCATAACAACATACGTTGTTCCCTTTGTCATCGGTATGTTACTTGCCCGAGATTCGATCGTCGGTATCCAATACCTAGTTCAATCTCGTTACCGGCATGTCTCTTTACTTGTTCCGTAATACATCATCTCGCAACTAACTCATTGGTTGCAATGCTTGCAAGGCTTATATGATGTGCATTACCGAGAAGGCCCTGAGATACCTCTCCGACATTCGAAGTGACAAATCCTAATCTCGAAATACGCCAACCCAACAAATACTTTTGGAGACACCTGTAGAGCACCTTTATAATCACCCAGTTATGTTGTGACGTTTGGTAGCACACAAAGTGTTCCTACGGTAAACGGGAGTTGCATAATCTCATAGTCAAAGGAACATGTATAAGTCATGGAGAAAGCAATAGCAACATACTAAACGATCGGGTGCTAAGCTAATGGAATGGGTCATGTCAATCAGATCATTCAACTAATGATGTGACCTTGTTAATCAAATGACAACTCCTTTGTCTATGGTTAGGAAACTTAACCATCTTTGATTAACAAGCTAGTCAAGTAGAGGCTTGCATACTAGTGACACTCTGTTTGTCTATGTATCCACACATGTATTATGTTTCCGGTTAATACAATTCTAGCATGAATAATAAACATTTATCATGATATGTAAGGAAATAAATAATAACTTTATTATTGCCTCTAGGGCATATTTCCTTCAGTCTCCCACTTGCACTAGAGTCAATAATCTAGATTACACAGTAATGATTCTAACACCCATGGAGTCTTGGTGTTGATCATGTTTTGCTTGTGGAAGAGGCTTAGTCAACGGGTCAGCTACATTCAGATTCGTATGTATCTTGCAAATATCTATGTCTCCCACCTGGACCAAATCCCGGATGGAATTGAAGCGTCTCTTGATGTGCTTGGTTCTCTTGTGAAATCTGGATTCCTTTGCCAAGGGAATTGCACCAGTATTGTCACAAAAGATTTTCATTGGACCCGATGCACTAGGTATGACACCTAGATCGGATATGAACTCCTTCATCCAGACTCCTTCATTTGCTGCTTCCGAAGCAGCTATGTACTCCGCTTCACATGTAGATCCCACCACGACGCTTTGTTTAGAACTGCACCAACTGACAGCTCCATCGTTTAATGTAAATACGTATCCGGTTTGCGATTTAGAATCGTCCGGATCAGTGTCAAAGCTTGCATCAACGTAACCATTTACGATGAGCTATTTGTCACCTCCATACACGAGAAACATCTCCTTAGTCCTTTTCAGGTACTTCAGGATATTCTTGACCGCTGTCCAGTGATCCACTCCTGGATTACTTTGGTACCTCCCTGCTAAACTTATAGCAAGGCACACATCAGGTCTGGTACACAGCATTGCATACATGATAGAGCCTATGGCTGAAGCATAGGGAACATCTTTCATCTTCTCTCTATCTTCTGAAGTGGTCGGGCATTGAGTCTTACTCAACTTCACACCTTGCAACACAGGCAAGAACCCTTTCTTTGCTTGATCCATTTTGAACTTCTTCAAAACTTTGTCAAGGTATGTGCTTTGTGAAAGTCCAATTAAGCGTCTTGATCTATCTCTATAGATCTTAATGCCCAATATGTAAGCAGCTTCACCGAGGTCTTTCATTGAAAAACTTTTATTCAAGTATCCCTTTATGCTGTCCAGAAATTCTATATCATTTCCAATCAGTAATATGTCATCTACATATAATATCAGAAATGCTACAGAGCTCCCACTCACTTTCTTGTAAATACAGGCTTCTCCAAAAGTCTGTATAAACCCAAATGCTTTGATCACACTATCAAAGCATTTATTCCAACTCCGAGAGGCTTGCACCAGTCCATAAATGGATCGCTGGAGCTTGCACACTTTGTTAGCTCCCTTTGGATCGATAAAACCTTCCGGTTGCATCATATACAACTCTTCTTCCAGAAATCCATTCAGGAATGCAGTCTTTACATCCATTTGCCAAATTTCATAATCATAAAATGCGGCAATTGCTAACATGATTCGGACAGACTTAAGCATCGCTATGGGTGAGAAGGTCTCATCGTAGTCAATCCCTTGAACTTGTTGAAAACCTTTTGCGACAAGTCGAGCTTTGTAGACAGTAACATTACCATCAGCGTTAGTCTTCTTCTTGAAGATCCATTTATTCTCTATTGCTTGCCGACCATCGGGCAAGTCAACCAAAGTCCATACTTTATTCTCATACATGGATCCTATCTCAGGTTTCATGGCATCAAGCCATTTTGCGGAATCTGGGCTCACCATCACTTCTTCATAGTTCGTAGGTTCACCATGATCTAGTAGCATGATTTCCAGAACAGGATTGCCGTACCACTCTGGTGCGGATCTTACTCTGGTTGATCTACGAGGTTCTGTAGTAACTTGATCTGAAGTTGCATGATCATCATCATTAACTTCCTCACTAATTGGTGTAGGTGCTACAGAAACAAATTTCTGTGACGTACTATTTTCCAATAAGGGAGCAGGTATAGTTACCTCATCATGTTCTACTTTCCTCCCACTCACTTCTTTCGACAGAAACTCCTTCTCTAGAAAGGATCCATTTTTAGCAACAAATGTCTTGCCTTCGGATCTGTGATAGAAGGTGTACCCAACAGTCTCCTTTGGGTATCCTATGAAGACACAATTCTCCGATTTGGGTTCGAGCTTATCAGGTTGAAGCTTTTTCACATAAGCATCGCAGCCCCAAACTTTAAGAAACGACAAATTTGGTTTCTTGCAAAACCATAGTTCATAAGGCATCGTCTCAACGGATTTCGATGGTGTCCTATTTAACGTGAATGCGGCCGTCTCTAGAGCATAACCCCAAAATGATAGCGGTAAATCTGTAAAAGACATCATAGATCGCACCATATCAAGTAAAGTACGATTACGACGTTCGGACACACCATTGCGTTGTGGTGTTCCGGGTGGCGTGAGTTGCGAAACTATTCCGCATTGTTTCAAATGTAGACCAAACTCGTAACTCAAATATTCTCCTCCATGATCAGATCGTAGAAACTTTATTTTCTTGTTACGATGATTTTCAACTTCACTCTGAAATTCTTTGAACTTTTCAAATGTTTCAGACTTGTGTTTCATTAAGTAGATATACCCATATCTGCTTAAATCATCTGTGAAGGTGAGAAAATAACGATATCCGCCACGAGCTTCAATATTCATCGGACCACATACATCTGTATGTATGATTTCCAATAAATCTGTTGCTCTCTCCATAGTACCGGAGAACGGTGTTTTAGTCATCTTGCCCACGAGGCACGGTTCGCAAGTACCAAGTGATTCATAATCAAGTGGTTCCAAAAGTCCATCAGTATGGAGTTTCTTCATGCGCTTTATACCGATATGACCTAAACGGCAGTGCCACAAATAAGTTGCACTATCATTATCAACTCTGCATCTTTTGGCTTCAACATTATGAATATGTGTATCACTACTATCGAGATTCATCAAAAATAGACCACTCTTCAAGGGTGCATGACCATAAAAGATATTACTCATATAAATAGAACAACCATTATTCTCTAATTTAAATGAATAATCGTCTCGCATCAAACAAGATCCAGATATAATGTTCATGCTCAACGCTAGCACCAAATAACAATTATTTAGGTCTAATACTAATCCCGAAGGTAGATGTAGAGGTAGCATGCCGACCGCGATCACATCGACTTTGGAACCATTTCCCACGCGCATCGTCACCTCGTCCTTTGCTAGTGTTCGCTTAATCCGTAGTCCCTGTTTCGAGTTGCAAATATTAGCAACAGAACCAGTATCAAATACCCAGGTGCTACTGCGAGCTCTAGTAAGGTACACATCAATAACATGTATATCACATATACCTTTGTTCACCTTGCCATCCTTCTTATCCGCCAAATACTTGGGGCAGTTCCGCTTCGAGTGACCAGTCTGCTTGCAGTAGAAGCACTTAGTTTCAGGCTTAGGTCCAGACTTGGGTTTCTTCTCTTGAGCAACAACTTGTTTGTTGTTCTTCTTGAAGTTCCCCTTCTTCTTCCCTTTGCCCCTTTTCTTGAAACTAGTGGTCTTGTTGACCATCAACACTTGATGCTCCTTCTTGATTTCTACCTCCGCAGCCTTTAGCATTGCGAAGAGCTCGGGAATTGTCTTATCCATCCCTTGCATGTTATAGTTCATCACGAAGCCTTTGTAGCTTGGTGGAAGTGATTGGAGAATTCTGTCAATGACACAATCATCCGGAAGATTAACTCCCAGTTGAATCAAGTGACTATAATACCCAGACATTTTAAGTATATGTTCACTGACAGAACCATTCTCCTCCATCTTGCAGCTGTAGAACTTATTGGAGACTTCATATCTCTCAATCCGGGCATTCTGTTGGAATATTAACTTCAACTCCTGGAACATCTCATATGCTCCATGATGTTCAAAACGTCGTTGAAGTCCCGGTTCTAAGCCGTAAAGCATGGCACACTGAACTATCGAGTAGTCATCAGCTTTGCTCTGCCAGACATTCACAACATCTGGTGTTGCTCCAGCAGCAGGCCTGGCACCCAGCGGTGCTTCCAGGACGTAACTCTTCTGTGCAGCAATGAGGATAATCCTCAAGTTACGGACCCAGTCCGTGTAATTGCTACCATCATCTTTCAACTTTGCTTTCTCAAGGAACGCATTAAAATTCAACGGAACAACAGCACGAGCCATCTATCTACAATCATCATAAACAAGCAAGATACTATCAGGGACTAAATTCATGATAAATTTAAGTTCAATTAATCATATTACTTAAGAACTCCCACTTAGATAGACATCCCTCTAATCTTCTAAGTGATCACGTGATCCAAATCAAACTAAACCATAACCGATCATCACGTGAAATGGATTAGCTCTCAATGGTGAACATCATTATGTTGATCATATCTACTATATGATTCACGCTCGACCTTTCAGTCTCCGTGTTCCGAGGCCATATCTGCATATGCTAGGCTCGTCAAGTATAACCCAAGTATTCTGCGTGTGCAAAAACTGGCTTGCACCCGTTGTAGATGGACGTAGAGCTTATCACACCCGATCATCACGTGGTGTCTGGGCACGACAAACTTTGGCAACGGTGCATACTCGGGGAGAACACTTCTTGATAATTTAGTGAGAGATCATCTTATAATGCTACCGTCAATCAAAGCAAGATAAGATGCATAAAAGGATAAACATCACATGCAATCAATATAAGTGATATGATATGGCCATCATCATCTTGTGCTTGTGATCTCCATCTATGAAGCACCGTCATGATCACCATCGTCACCGGCGCGACACCTTGATCTCCATCGTAGCATCGTTGTCGTCTCGCCAATCTTATGCTTCTACGACTATCGCTACCGCTTAGTGATAAAGTAAAGCATTACAGGGCGATTGCATTGCATACAATAAAGCGACAACCATACGGCTCCTGCCGGTTGCCGATAACTCGGTTACAAAATGTGATCATCTCATACAATAAAATTTAGCATCATGTCTTGACCATATCACATCACAACATGCCCTGCAAAAACAAGTTAGACGTCCTCTACTTTGTTTGTTGCAAGTTTTACGTGGCTGCTACGGGCTGAAGCAAGAACCAATCTCACCTACGCATCAAAACCACAACGATAGTTTGTCAAATAGACTCCGTTTTAACCTTCTCAAGGACCGGGCGTACCCATACTCGGTTCAACTAAAGTTGGAGAAACTGACACCCGCCAGCCACCTGTGTGCAAAGCACGGCGGTAGAACCAGTCTCGCGTAAGCGTACGCGTAATGTCGGTCCGGGTCGCTTCATCCAACAATACCGCCGAACCAAAGTATGACATGCTGGTAGGCAGTATGACTTGTATCGTCCACAACTCACTTGTGTTCTACTCGTGCAAAACATCAAACCATAAAAACCTGGCTCTGATACCACTGTTGGGGAACGTAGTAATTTCAAAAAAATTCCTACGCACACGCAAGATCATGGTGATGCAAAGCAACGAGAGGGGAGAGTGTTGTCTACGTACCCTCGTAGACCGAAGCAGAAGCGTTGACGCAACATAGAGGAAGTAGTCGTACGTCTTCCCGATCTGACCGATCCAAGCGCCGTTACTCCGGCGCCTCCGAGTTCTTAACACACGTACAGCTCGATGACGTTCCCCGGGCTCCGATCCAGCAAAGCTTCGGGGACGAGTTCCGTCAGCACGACGGCGTGGTGACAATCTTGATGTACTACCGACACAGGTCTTCGCCTAAGCACTGCAACAATATGACCGAGGTGGAATATGGTGGAGGGGGCACCGCACACGGCTGAGGAACGATCACGAAGATCAACTTGTGTGTCCTAGGGTGCCCCCCTGCCCCCGTATATAAAGGAGCAAGAGGGAGGCCGGCTGACCCTATGGGGCGCGCCAAAGGGAGGGGGAGTCCTCCTCCTAGTGGGAGTAGGACTCCCCTTTCCTAGTCCAACTAGGAAGAGAGAGGGGGGAGGAAAGAGAGGGAGAGGGAAAGGGGGGCCGCGCCCCCCCCTCCTTGTCCAATTCGGACTCCCCATGGGGGGCGCGCCACCTCCTGGCCACAGCCCTGTCTCTCCCTCGGGCCCAATAAGGCCCATTACTTCCCCGGGGGGTTCCGGTAACCCCTCCGGCACTCCGTTTTTATCCGAAACTACTCGGAACCATTCCGATGTCCGAATATAGTCGTCCAATATATCAATCTTTACGTCTCGACCATTCCAAGACTCCTCGTCATGTCCGTGATCTCATCTGGGACTCCGAACTAACTTCAGTACATCAAAATGCATAAACTCATAATAACTGTCATCGTAACCTTAAGCGTGCGGACCCTACGGTTCGAGAACAGTGTAGACATGACTGAGACAATTCTCTGGTCAATAACCAATAGCGGGACCTGGATGCCCATATTGGTTCCTACACATTCTACGAAGATCTTTATCGGCCAGACCGCATAACAACATACGTTGTTCCCTTTGTCATCGGTATGTTACTTGCCCGAGATTCGATCGTCGGTATCCAATACCTAGTTCAATCTCGTTACCGGAAAGTCTCTTTACTCGTTCCGTAATACATCATCTCGCAACTAACTCATTGGTTGCAATGCTTGCAAGGCTTATATGATGTGCATTACCGAGAAGGCCCTGAGATACCTCTCCGACATTCGAAGTGACAAATCCTAATCTTGAAATACGCCAACCCAACAAATACTTTTGGAGACACCTGTAGAGCACCTTTATAATCACCCAGTTATGTTGTGACGTTTGGTAGCACATAAAGTGTTCCTACGGTAAACGGGAGTTGCATAATCTCGTAGTCAAAGGAACATGTATAAGTCATGGAGAAAGCAATAGCAACATACTAAACGATCGGGTGCTAAGCTAATGGAATGGGTCATGTCAATCAGATCATTCAACTAATGATGTGACCTTGTTAATCAAATGGAAACTCCTTTGTCTATGGTTAGGAAACTTAACCATCTTTGATTAACAAGCTAGTCAAGTAGAGGCATACTAGTGACACTCTGTTTGTCTATGTATCCATACATGTATTATGTTTCCGGTTAATACAATTCTAGCATGAATAATAAACATTTATCATGATATGTAAGGAAATAAATAATAACTTTATTATTGCCTCTAGGGCATATTTCCTTCACCGGGACCCTCCTGGTGGTCCCGGTACGTTATCGATAAAACCCGAAACTCTTCCGGTGACCAAAACAGGACTTCCCATATATAAATCTTTACCTCCGGACCATTCCGGAACTCCTCATGACGTCCGGGATCTCATCCAGGACTCCGAACAACATTCGGTAACCACATACGAACTTCCTTTATAACCCTAGCGTCATCGAACCTTAAGTGTGTAGACCCTACGGGTTCGGGAACCATGCAGACATGACCGAGACGTTCTCCAGTCAATAACCAACAGCGGGATGTGGATACCCATGTTGGTTCCCACATGTTCCACGATGATATCATCGGATGAACCACGATGTCGAGGATTCGATCAATCCAGTATACAATTCCCTTTGTCTAGCGGTATTGTACTTGCCCGAGATTCGATCGTCGGTATCCCGATACCTTGTTCAATCTCGTTACCGGCAAGTCTCTTTACTCGTTCCGTAACACATCATCCCGTGATCAACTCCTTGATCACATTGTGCACATTATGATGATGTCCTACCGAGTGGGCCCAGAGATACCTCTCCGTCACACGGAGTGACAAATCCCAGTCTCGATTCATGCCAACCCAACAGACACTTTCGGAGATACCCGTAGTGCACCTTTATAGCCACCCAGTTACGTTGTGACGTTTGGCACACCCAAAGTATTCCTACGGTATCCGGGAGTTGCACAATCTCATGGTCTAAGGAAATGATACTTGGCGTTAGAAAAGCTTTAGCATACGAACTACACGATCTTGTGCTATGCTTAGGATTGGGTCATGTCCATCACATCATTCTTCTAATGATGTGATCCCGTTATCAATGACATCCAATGTCCATGGTCAGGAAACCGTAACCATCTATTGATCAACGAGCTAGTCAACTAGAGGCTTACTAGGGACATGGTGTTGTCTATGTATCCACACATGTATCTGAGTTTCCTATCAATACAATTCTAGCATGGATAATAAACGATTATCATGAACAAGGAAGTATAATAATAACTAATTTATTATTGCCTCTAGGGCATATTTCCAACAGTCTCCCACTTGCACTAGATTCAATAATCCAGTTCACATCGCTATGTGATTAACACTCAAGGTCACATCCCCATGTGACTAACACCCAAAGAGTTTACTAGAGTCAATAATCTAGTTCACTATGTGATTAACACTCAATGAGTTCTTGGTTTGATCATGTTATGTCTGTGAGAGAGGTTTTAGTCAACGGGTCTGCAACATTCAGATCCATATGTACTTTGCAAATCTCTATGTCATCTTGTAGATGTCGCTACTATGCTATATTTCAAACAACTGTTCTACAATACGAATCCGGTTTACTCTACTCAGAGCTATCCGGATAGGTGTTAAGCTTGCATTGATGTAACTCTTTACATCGAACTCTTTATCACCTCCATAACCGAGAAACATATCCTTATTCTTCTAAGGATAATTTTGACCGCTATCTGGTGACCTACTCCTAGATCACCTTTGTATCCTCTTGCCAGACATGTAGCAAGGCACACATCAGGTGCGGTACTCAGCATGGCATACTGTAGAGCCTACGTCTAAAGCACAGGGGACGACCTTCGTCCTTTCTCTCTATTCTGCCGCGGTCAGGTTTCGAGTCTTACTCAATGTTCACACCTTATAACACAGCCAAGAACTCTTTCTTTGCCGATCCATTTTGAACTCCTTCAAAATCTTGTCATGGTATGTATTCATTTGAAAGTACTATTAAGCATTTTGATCTATCCTTATAGATCTTAATGCTCAATACTCAAGTAGCCTAATCCAGGTTTTCCATTGAAAAACACTTTTCAAATAACTCTGCATGCTTTCCAGAAATTCTACATCATTTCCGATCAACAATATGTCAACAACATATACTCATCAGAAATTATATAGTGCTCCCACTCACTTCTTTGGAAATACAAGTTTCTCATAAACTTTGTATAAACCCAAAATCTTTGATCATCTCATCAAAGCGTACATTCCAACTCCGAGATGCTTACTCTAGTCCTTAGAAGGATTGCTGGGGCTTTGCATACTTGTTAGCATCTTTCAGGATCGACAAAATCTTCTGGTTGTATCACATACAACCTTTCCTCAAGAACAAGGAAACAATATTTTGACATCCTATCTGCAAGATTTCATAAATAACGCAGTACCTGCTAATTCCAACAGACTCTTAGCATCGCTACGAGTGAGAAAGTCTCATCGTAGTCAACTCCTTGAACTTGTCGGGAAACATCTTAACGACAAGTCGAGCTTTCTTAATGGTGACATTTACCATCATTGTCCGTATTCCTTTAAAATCCATCTGTACTCAATAGCCTCACGACCATCGAGCCGTTCTACCAAAGTTTACACTTTGTTTTCATACATGGATCCTCTCTCGGATTTTATGGCCTCGAGCCATTCATCGGAATCCGGGCCCACCATCGCTTCTCCATAGCTCGTAGGTTCATTGTTGTCTAGTAAAATGACTTCCAAGACAGGATTACGTACCACTCTGAAGTAGTACGCATCCTTGTCATCCTACGAGGTTTGGGAGTGACTTGATCCGAAGTCTCATGATCACTATCATCAGCTTCCACTTCCATTGGTGTAGGTGCCATAGGAACAACTCCTGTGCCCTGCTACACACTAGTTGAAGTGACGGTTCAATAACCTCATCAAGTCTCCACCATCCTCCCACTCAATTCTTTCGAGAGAAACTTTTCCTCAAGAAAGGACCCGATTTGATAAACAATCCCTATTGCTTTCGGATCTGAGACAGGAGGTATACCCAACTGTTTTGGGTGTCCTATGAAGATGCATTTATCCGCTTTGGGTTCGAGCTTATCAGCCTGAAACTTTTTCACATAAGCGTCGCAGCCCCAAACTTTTAAGAAATGACAGCTTATGTTTCTCTAAACCATAGTTCATACGGTGTCATCTCATTGGAATTACGTAGTGCCCTATTTAAAGTGAGTGCGGTTGTCTCTAATGCCTAACCCATGAACGATAGTGGTAATTCGATAAGAGACATCATGGTATGCATCATATCCAATCGGGTGCAGTTATGATGTTCGGACACACCATCACACTATGGTGTTCCAGGCGGTACTAGTCGTGAAACAATTTCCACAATGTCTCAATTGTGTACCAAACTCGCAACTTAGATATTCATCTCAATGATCATATCATAGATATTTTATCCTCTTGTCACGACGATCTTCAACTTCATTCTGAAATTACTTGAACCATTCAATAATTCCGACTTGTGTTTCATCAAGTAAATATGCTCAGTATCTACTCAAATCATCTGTGAAGTAAGAGCATAATAATATCCACTGCGTGCCTCAGCACTCATTGGACTGCACACATCAAAATGTGTTACTTCCAACAAGTTGCTTTCTTGTTCCATTTTACTGAAACCGAAGCTTTCAGTCATCTTGCCCATGTGGTATGATTTGCATGTCTCAAGCGATTCAAAATCAAGTGAGTCCAACGGTCCATCTGCATGGACTTTCTTCATGTGTATATACCAATAGACATGGTTCACATGTCTCAATCTTTTCAAAAATGAGAGAGTCCAAAGATCCATCAACATGGAGCTTCATCATGTGTTTTATACCAATATGACTTACATGGCAGTGCCACAAGTAGGTGGTACTATCATTACTATCTTATATCTTTTGGCATGAACATGTGTATCACTATGATCGAGATTCAATAAACCATTCATTTTAGGTGCAAGACCATTGAAGGTATTATTCAAATAAACAGAGTAACCATTATTCTCCTTAAGTGAATAACCGTATTGCGATAGACATAATCCAATCATGTCTATGCTCAACGCAAACACCAAATAACAATTATTTAGGTTTAACACCAATCTCGATGGTAGAGGGAGCGTGCAATGCTTGATCATATCAAGCTTGGAAAAACTTCCAACACATATCGCCAGCTCACCTTTAGCTAGTCTCCGTTTACTCCGCAGCCTTTTATTTCGAGTTACTAACACTTAGCAACCGAACCGGTATCTAATACCCTGGTGCTACTAGGAGTACTAGTAAAGTACACATTAACATAATGTATATCCAATATACTTCTATTGACAGCCTTCTCATCTACCAAGTATCTAGGGTAATTCTGCTCCAGTGGTTGTTCCCCTTATTACAGAAGCACTCAGTCTCGGGTTTGGGTTCGACCTTGGGTTTCTCCACTAGAGCAGCAGCTGATTTGCCGTTTCATGAAGTATCCCTTCTTGCCCTTGCCCTTCTTGAAACTAGTGGTTTCACTAACCATCAACAATTGATGCTCCTTCTTGATTTCTACTTTCGCGGTGTCAAACATCGCGAATATTTCAAGGATCATCATATCTATCCCTGATATGTTATAGTTCATTACGGAGCTCTAGCAGCTTGGTGGCAATGACTTTGGAGAAACATCACTATCTTATCTGGAAGATCAACTCCCACTCGATTCAAGTGATTGTTGTACTCAGACAATATGAGCACAAGCTCAACGATTGAGCTTTTCTCCCTTAGTTTGCAGGCTAAGAAAATTCGTCGGAGGTCTTATACCTCTTGACGTGGGCACGAGCCTCAAATCCCAATTTCAGCCCTCGAAACATCTCATATGTTCCGCGACATTTCAAAAATGTCTTCGGTGCCTCAATTCTAAACCATTTAACATTACCGAACTATCATGTAGTCATCAAAACGTGTATGTCAGATGTTCGCAACATCCACAGACCATGTTCGAGGTCCAGCACACCGAGCATTGCATTAAGGACATAAGCCTTCTATTGTCCGTATAATTGCTACTATAAACTTTCCACTATATTTTCTCTAGGAACTTATCTAAAACAGTGGAACTAAAGCGCGAGCTGACGACATAATTTGCAAAGATCTTTTGACTATGTTCAGGATAATTAAGTTCATCTTATGAACTCCCACTCAGATAGAAATCCCTCTCGTCATCTAAGTGATTACATGATCCGAGTCAACTAGGTTGTGCCCGATCATCACGTGAGATGGACTAGTCATCATCGGTGAACATCTCATGTTGATCACATCTTCTATACGACTCATGTTCGACCTTTCGGTCCTCCGTGTTCCGAGGCCATGTTTGTACATGCTAGGCTCGTCAAGTTAACCTAAGTGTTCCGCATGTGTTCCGAGGCCATGTCTGTACATGCTAGGCTCGTCAACACCCGTTGTATTCAAACGAAAGAATCTATCACACCCGATCATCACGTGGTGCTTCGAAACGAAGAACGTTCGCAACGGTGCACAGTTAGGGAGAACACTTTCTTGAAATTTTAATGAGGGATCATCTTATTTACTACCGTCGTTCTAAGCAAATAAGATGCGAAAACATGATAAACATCACATGCAGTCAAATACTGACATGATATGGCCATCATCACTTTGCTCCTTTTGATCTCCATCTTCGGGGCTCCATGATCATCATCGTCACCGGCATGACACCATGATCTCCATCATCATGATCTCCATCATCGTGTCTTCATGAATTTGTCTCGCCAACTATTACCTCTACTACTATAGCTAACGGTTAGCAATAAAGTAAAGTAATTACATGACATTTACGTTTGACACGCAGGTCATAAATAAATTAAGACAACTCCTATGGCTCCTGCCGGTTGTCATATTCATCGACATGCAAGTCGTGATTCCTATTACAAGAACATGATCATCTCATACATCACATATATCATTCATCACATCCTTTTGGCCATATCACATCACATGGCATACCCTGCAAAAACAAGTTAGACGTCCTCTAATTGTTGTTTGCATGTTTTACGTGGCTGCTATGGGTTTCTAGCAAGAACGTTTCTTACCTACGCAAAACCACAACGTGATATGTCAATTGCTATTTACCCTTCATAAGGACCCTTTTCATCGAATCCGATCCGACTAAAGTGGGAGAGACTGGCACCCGCTAGCCACCTTATGCAACTAGTGCATGTCAGTCGGTGGAACCTGTCTCACGTAAGTGTACGTCTAAGGTCGGTCCGGGCCGCTTCATCCCACAATGCCGCCTAATCAAGATTGGACTAGTAACGGTAAGCATATTGAACAAAATCAACGCCCACAACTACTTTGTGTTCTACTCGTGCATGGAATCTACGCAATAGACCTAGCTCACGATGCCACTGTTGGGTAACGTAGTAGAAATTCAAAATTTTCCTACGTGTCACCAAGATCTATCTATGGAGAAACCAGCAACGAGGGGAAGAAGAGTGCATCTACATACCCTTGTAGATCTCTAAACGGAAGCGTTCAAGTGAACGGGGTTGATGGAGTCGTACTCACCGTGATCCAAATCACCAATGACCAAGTGCCGAACGGGCGGCACCTCCGCGTTCAACACACGTACAGCCCGGTGACATCTCCCACGACTTGATCCAGCAAGGGGAGAAGGAGAGGTTGGCGAAGACTCCATCCAGCAGCAGCACAACGGCATGGTGGTGGTGGAGGAGCGTGGCAATCCTGCAGAGCTTCGCCAAGCACCGCGGGAGAGGAGGAGGGAGAGAAGCAGGGCTGCACCATGGAGAGGTCAGAACTCATATGTTGGCAGCCCCAAAACCCTCAAGTATATATAGGGGAGAGGGAGGGGGTGCGCCCCCTTTAGGGTTTCCACCCCAAGGGGTGCGGCAGCCCCAAACCCATCTAGGGTGGCGGCCAAGGGGGGGAAGAGGGGAAACTTGCCCCCCAAGCTAGGTGGGGTGCCCCCTCCCCAAACCCTAGGCGCCTTGTGTTGGGGAACGTTGCAGAAAATTAAAATTTTTCCTACGGTTTCACCAAGATCCATCTATGAGTTCATCTAAGCAACGAGTCATGGGAGAGAGATTGCATGTACATACCACTTTGTAGATCGCGAGCGGAAGCGTTCAACGAACGGGGATGAGGTAGTCGTACACGACGTGATCCAAATCACCGGAGATCCTAGCACCGAAAGGACGGCACCTCCGCGTTCAACACACATACGGTCAGCGTAACGTCTCCTTCTTCTTGATCCAGCAAGGCAAAGGAGAGGTTGGGGAAGAAGACTCCAGCAGCAGCACGACGGCGTGGTGATGGTGGAGCCGCAGTACTCCGACAGGGCTTCGCCGAGCTCTACGGAGGAGGAGGAGGTGTTGGAGAGGGAGAGGGAGGCGCCAGGAGTCAGGGTTCGCAGCCCCCTTCCCCTCCCCCCTTTATATAGCCCCCTAGGGGGGGCCGGCCCTAGGAGATGCAATCTCCTAGGGGGGCGGCGGCAAAGGGTGGGGCTTGCCCCCCAAGCAAGGGGGCGCCCCCCCTCTTTAGGGTTCCCCCCCCCCCTCTAGGCGCATGGGCCTCTAGGGGCTGGTTCCCCTTGGCCCATGTAGGCCAAGGCGCACCCCTAGAGCCCATGTGGCCCCCCGAGGCAGGTGGCCCCACCCGGTGGACCCCCGGGACCCTCCGGTGGTCCCGGTACAATACCGATAACCCCGAAACTTGTCCCGATGGCCAAAACAGCACTTTCTATATATAATTCTTTACCTCCGGACCATTCCGAAACTCCTCGTGACGTTCGGGATCTCATCCGGGACTCCGAACAACATTCGGGTTACTGCATATATATATCTTCACAACCCTAGCGTCACCGAACCTTAAGTGTGTAGACCCTACGGGTTCGGGAGACATGCAGACATGACCGAGACGGCTCTCGGGCAATAACCAACAGCGGGATCTGGATACCCATGTTGGCTCCCACATGCTCCACGATGATCTCATCGGATGAACCACGATGTCGAGGATTCAATTAATCCCGTATACGATTCCCTTTGTCAATCGGTATTTTACTTGCCCGAGATTCGATCGTCGGTATCCCAATACCTCGTTCAATCTCGTTACCGGCAAGTCACTTTTCTCGTACCGTAATGCATGATCCCGTGATCAAACACTTTGATCACATTGAGCTCATTATGATGATGCATTACTGAGAGGGCCCGGTGATACCTCTCCGTCAAGCGGAGTGACAAATCCCAGTCTCGATCCATGTCAACCCAACAGACAATTTCAGAGATACCCGTAGTATACCTTTATAGTCACCCAGTTATGTTGTGACATTTGGCACACCCAAAGCACTCTTACGGTATCCGGGAGTTACACGATCTCATGGTCTAAGGAAAGGATACTTGACATTGGAAAACTCTAGCAAACGAACTATGCGATCTTATGCTATGTTTAGGATTGGGTCTTGTCCATCACATCATTCTCCTAATGATGTGATCTCATTATCAATGACATCCAATGTCCATAGTCAGGAAACCATGACTATCTGTCGATCAACGAGCTAGTCAACTAGAGGCTCACTAGGGACATATTGTTGTCTGTTATTCACACATGTATTACGATTTCCGGATAACACAATTATAGCACGAATAAAGACAATTATCATGAACAAGGAAATATAATAATAATGCTTTTATTATTGCCTCTAGGGCATATTTCCAACAGTCTCCCACTTGCACTAGAGTCAATAATCTAGTTACATTGTGATGAATCGAACACCCATAGAGTTCTGGTGCTGATCATGTTTTGCCTTAGGGAGAGGTTTAGTCAACGGATCTGCGACATTCAGATCCGTGTGTACTTTACAAATTTCTATGTCTCCATCTTGAACATTTTCACGAATGGAGTTGAAGCGACGCTTGATGTGCCTGGTCTTCTTGTGAAACCTGGGCTCCTTGGCAAGTGCAATAGCTCCAGTGTTGTCACAGAAGAGTTTGGTTGGCCCCGACGCATTGGGTATGACTCCGAGGTCGGTGATGAACTCCTTCACCCAAATTGCTTCATGTGCTGCCTCCGAGGCTGCCATGTACTCCGCTTCACATGTAGATCCCGCCACGACGCTTTGCTTGCAACTGCACCAGCTTACTGCCCCACCATTCAAAATATACACATATCCGGTTTGTGACTTAGAGTCATCCAGATCTGTGTCGAAGCTAGCGTCGACGTAACCCTTTACGACGAGCTCTTCGTCACCTCCATAAACGAGAAACATTTCCTTAGTCCTTTTCAGGTACTTCAGGATATTCTTGACCGCTGTCCAGTGTTCCTTGCCGGGATTACTTTGGTACCTTCCTACCAAACTTACGGCAAGTATTACATCAGGTCTGGTACACAGCATGGCATACATAATAGAACCTATGGCTGAGGCATAGGGGATGACACTCATCTCTTCTATATCTTCTGCCGTGGTCGGACATTGAGCTGAGCTCAATTTCACACCTTGTAACACAGGTAAGAACCCTTTCTTAGATTGATCCATATTGAACTTCTTCAATATTTTATCAAGGTATGTGCTTTGCGAAAGACCTATGAGGCGTCTCGATCTATCTCTATAGATCTTGATGCCTAATATATAAGCAGCTTCTCCAAGGTCCTTCATTGAAAAACTCTTATTCAAGTAGGCCTTAATGCTGTCCAAGAGTTCCATATCATTACCCATCAAAAGTATGTCGTCTACATATAATATGAGAAATGCTACAGCGCTCCCACTCACTTTCTTGTAAACGCAGGCTTCTCCATAAGTCTGCGTAAACCCAAACGCTTTGATCATTTCATCAAAGCGAATGTTCCAACTCCGAGATGCTTGCACCAACCCATAAATCGAGCGTTGGAGCTTGCACACCTTGTCAGCATTCTTAGGATCGACAAAACCTTCCGGCTGCATCATATACAATTCTTCCTTAAGGAAACCATTAAGGAATGCCGTTTTGACATCCATTTGCCATATTTCATAATCGTAGAATGCGGCAATTGCTAACATGATTCGGACAGACTTCAGCTTCGCTACCGGTGAGAAAGTCTCATCGTAGTCAATTCCTTGAACTTGTCGATAACCCTTAGCGACAAGCCGAGCTTTATAGATGGTCACATTACCATCCGCGGCCGTCTTCTTCTTAAAGATCCATTTATTTTCTATCGCTCGCCGATCGTCGGGCAAGTTTGTCAAAGTCCATACTTTGTTTTCATACATGGATCCTATCTCGGATTTCATGGCTTCTAGCCATTTGTCGGAATCTGGGCCCGCCATTGCTTCCTCATAGTTCGAAGGTTCACCGTTGTCTAACAACATGATTTCCAAGACAGGGTTGCTGTACCACTCTGGTGCGGAACGTGTCCTTGTGGACCTTCGAATTTCAGTAGGAGCTTCATTAGAAGTATCTTGATCATCATCATTAATTTCCTCTCTAGTCGGTGCAGGCACCTCAGAAACGTTTTCTTGAGTTTCGCCATTTTCCGGTTCAAGAGGTAACACTTCATCAAGTTCTACTTTCCTCCCACTTACTTCTTTCAAGAGAAACTCCTTCTCTAGAAAGGATCCATTCTTGGCAACAAAGATCTTGCCTTCGGATCTGAGGTAGAAGGTATACCCAACAGTTTCTTTAGGGTATCCTATGAAGACGCATTTTTCCGACTTGGGTTCGAGCTTTTCAGGTTGAAGTTTCTTGACATAAGCATCGCATCCCCAAACTTTTAGAAACGACAGCTTAGGTTTCTTCCCAAACCATAATTCATACGGTGTCGTCTCAACGGATTTAGACGGAGCCCTATTTAAAGTGAATGCGGCAGTCTCTAAAGCATAGCCCCAAAAAGATAGCGGTAAATCGGTAAGAGACATCATAGATTGCACCATATCTAATAGAGTGCGATTACAACGTTCGGACACACCGTTACGCTGAGGTGTTCCAGGCGGCGTGGGTTCTGAAACTATTCCACATTTTCTTAAGTGTGTGCCAAATTCGTGACTCAAGTATTCTCCTCCACGATCTGATCGTAGAAACTTGATCTTTCTATCACGTTGATTTTCAACCTCACTCTGAAATTCCTTGAACTTTTCAAAGGTCTCAGACTTGTGTTTCATCAAGTAGATATACCCATATCTACTCAAGTCATCAGTGAGGGTGAGAACATAACGATAGCCACCGCGAGCCTCAACACTCATTGGACCGCACACATCGGTATGTATGATTTCCAATAAGTTGGTTGCTCGCTCCATTGTTCCTAAGAACGGAGTCTTGGTCATTTTACCCATGAGGCATGGTTCGCACATGTCAAATGATTCATAATCAAGAGACTCTAAAAGTCCATCTGCATGGAGCTTCTTCATGCGTTTGACACCTATGTGACCAAGGCGGCAGTGCCACAAATATGTGGGACTATTGTTATCAACTTTAACTCTTTTGGTATTCACACTATGAATATGTGTATCATCACGTACGAGATTCATTAAGAATAAACCATTAACCATCGGAGCATGACCATAAACATATCTCTCATATAAATAGAACAACCATTATTCTCGGATTTAAATGAGTAGCCATCTCGAATTAAACGAGATCCAGACACAATGTTCATGCTCAAACTTGGCACTAAATAACAATTATTGAGGGTTAAAACTAATCCCGTAGGTAAATGTAGAGGTAGCGTGCCGACGGCGATCACATCGACCTTGGAACCATTCCCGACGCGCATCATCACCTCATCCTTCGCCAGTCTCCATTTATTCCGCAGCTCCTGCTTTGAGTTACAAATGTGAGCAACTGCACCGGTATCAAATACCCAAGAGCTACTACGAGTACTGGTAAGGTACACATCAATTACATGTATATCACATATACCTTTTGTTTTGCCGGCCTTCTTGTCCGCTAAGTATTTGGGGCAGTTCCGCTTCCAGTGACCACTTCCCTTGCAATAAAAACACTCAGTCTCGGGCTTGGGTCCATTCTTTGGCTTCTTCCCGGCAACTTGCTTACCGGGTGCGGCAACTTCCTTGCCGTCCTTCTTGAAGTTCTTTTTACCCTTGCCCTTCTTGAACTTAGTGGTTTTATTCACCATCAACACTTAATGCTCCTTCTTGATTTCTACCTCTGCTGATTTCAGCATAGCATATACCTCAGGAATGGTCTTTACCATCCCCTGCATATTGTAGTTCATCACAAAGCTCTTGTAGCTAGGTGGAAGCGACTGGAGGATTCTGTCAATGACCGCTTCATCCGGGAGATTAACTTCCAGTTGAGTCAAGCGGTTGTGCAACCCAGACATTTTGAGTATGTGTTCACTGACAGAGCTATTTTCCTCCATCTTACAGCTAAAGAATTTGTCGGAGACTTCATATCTCTCGACCCGGGCATGAGCTTGGAAAACCATTTTCAGCTCTTCGAACATCTCATATGCTCCATGTCTCTCAAAACGCTTTCGGAGCCCCGGCTCTAAGCTGTAAAGCATGCCGCACTTAACGAGGGAGTAATCATCGCAGCGTGACTGCCAAGCGTTCATAACGTCTTGTTCTGCAGGGAGAATAGGTGCGTCACCCAGCGGTGCTCGTAGGACATAATCTTTCTTGGCGGCTATGAGGATGATCCTCAGGTTCCGGACCCAGTCCGTATAATTGCTGCCACCGTCTTTCAGCTTGGTTTTCTCTAGGAACGCGTTGAAGTTGAGGACTACGTTGGCCATTTGATCTACAAGACATATTGTAAATATTTTAGACTAAGTTCATGATAATAAAGTTCATTTAATCAAATTATTTAATGAACTCCCACTTAGATAGACATCCCTCTTCTAGTCATCTAAGTATTACATGATCCGAGTCAACTAGGCCGTGTCCGATCATCACGTGAGACGGACTAGTCAACATCGGTGAACATCTTCATGTTGATCGTATCTTATATACGACTCATGCTCGACCTTTCGGTCTTCTTTGTTCCGAGGCCATGTCTATACATGCTAGGCTCGTCAAGTCAACCTAAGTGTTTTGCGTGTGTAAATCTGGCTTACACCCGTTGTATGTGAACGTTAGAATCTATCACACCCGATCATCACGTGGTGCTTCGAAACAACGAACTGTCGCAACGGTGCACAGTTAGGGGAAACACTTTCTTGAAATTATTATGAGGGATCATCTTATTTACTACCGTCGTTCTAAGTAAACAAGATGCAAAACATGATAAACATCACATGCAATCAAATAATAAACGTGACATGATATGGCCAATATCACATAGCTCCTTTGATCTCCATCTTGGGCTCCATGATCATCTTGTCACCGGCTTGACACCATGATCTCCATCATCATGATCTCCATGAAGTTGCTCGCCAACTATTACTTCTACTACTATGGCTAACGCGTTTAGCAATAAAGTAAAGTAATTTACATGGCGTTTCTCAATGACACGCAGGTCATACAAAAAATAAAGACAACTCCTATGGTTCCTGCCGGTTGTCATACTCATCGACATGCAAGTCGTGATTCCTATTACAATAGCATGAACATCTCATACATCACATATAGATCATTCATCATTCATCACAACTTTGGCCATATCATATCACAAAGCACTTGCTGCAAAAACAAGTTAGACGTCCTCTAATTGTTGTTGCAAGTTTTACGTGGCTGAATTAGGGTTCTAGCAAGAACGTTTTCTTACCTACGTGAAAGCCACAACGTGATTTGTCAACTTCTATTTACCCTTCATAAGGACCCTTTTCATCCAATCCGCTCCAACTAAAGTGGGAGAGACAGACACCCGCCAGCCACCTTATGCAACTAGTGCATGTTAGTCGGTGGAACCGGTCTCACGTAAGAGTACGTGTAAGGTTGGTCCGGGCCGCTTCATCCCACAATACCGTTGAAGCAAGATAAGACTAGTAGCGGCAAGAAAGTTGACAACATCTACGCCCACAACAAATTGTGTTCTACTCGTGCAATAGAGAACTACGCATAGACCTAGCTCATGATGCCACTGTTGGGGAACGTTGCAGAAAATTAATTTTTTTCCTACGGTTTCACCAAGATCCATCTATGAGTTCATCTAAGCAACGAGTCATGGGAGAGAGATTGCATCTACATACCACTTTGTAGATCGCGAGCGGAAGCGTTCAACGAACGGGGATGAGGTAGTCGTACATGACGTGATCCAAATCACCGGAGATCCTAGCACCGAAAGGACGGCACCTCCGCGTTCAACACACGTACGGTCAGCGTAATGTCTCCTTATTCTTGATCCAGCAAGGCAAAGGAGAGGTTGGGGAAGAAGACTCCAGCAGCAGCACAACGGCGTGGTGATGGTGGAGCCGCAGTACTCCGACAAGGCTTCGCCGAGCTCTACGGAGGAGGAGGAGGTGTTGGAGAGGGAGAGGGAGGCGCCAGGAGTCAGGGTTTGCAGCCCCCTTCCCCTCCCCCCTTTATATAGCCCCCTAGTGGGGGGCGCCGTCCCTAGGAGATGCAATCTCCTAGGGGGGGCGCCGGCCAAGGGTGGGGCTTGCCCCCCAAGCAAGGGGGCGCCCCCCTCTTTAGGGTTTCCCCCCCCTCTAGGCGCGTGGGCCTCTAGGGGCTGGTTCCCCTTGGCCCATGTAGGCCAAGGCGCACCCCTAGAGCCCCTGTGGCCCCCCAAGGCAGGTGGCCCCACCCGGTGGACCCCTGGGACCCTCCGGTGGTCCCGGTACAATACCGATAACCCCGAAACTTGTCCCGATGGCCAAAACAGCACTTTCTATATATAATTCTTTACCTCCGGACCATTCCGAAACTCCTCGTGACGTCCGGGATCTCATCCAGGACTCCGAACAACATTTGGGTTACTGCATATATATATCTTCACAACCCTAGCGTCACCGAACCTTAAGTGTGTAGACCCTACGGGTTCGGGAGACATGCAGACATGACCGAGACGGCTCTCGGGCAATAACCAACAGCGGGATCTGGATACCCATGTTGGCTCCCACATGCTCCACGATGATCTCATCGAATGAACCACGATGTCGAGGATTCAATTAATCCCGTATACGATTCCCTTTGTCAATCGGTATTTTACTTGCCCGAGATTCGATCGTCGGTATCCCAATACCTCGTTCAATCTCGTTACCGGCAAGTCACTTTTCTCGTACCGTAATGCATGATCCCGTGATCAAACACTTTGATCACATTGAGCTCATTATGATGATGCATTACCGAGAGGGCCCGGTGATACCTCTCCGTCAAGCGGAGTGACAAATCCCAGTCTCGATCCATGTCAACCCAACAGACACTTTTAGAGATACCCGTAGTATACCTTTATAGTCACCCAGTTACGTTGTGACGTTTGGCACACCCAAAGCACTCCTACGGTATCTAGGAGTTACACGATCTCATGGTCTAAGGAAAGGATACTTGACATTGGAAAACTCTAGCAAACGAACTATGCGATCTTATGCTATGTTTAGGATTGGGTCTTGTCCATCACATCATTCTGCTAATGATGTGATCTCGTTATCAAGGACATCCAATGTCCATAGTCAGGAAACCATGACTATCTGTCGATCAACGAGCTAGTCAACTAGAGGCTCACTAGGGACATATTGTTGTCTGTTATTCACACATGTATTACGATTTCCGGATAACACAATTATAGCACGAATAAAGACAATTATCATGAACAAGGAAATATAATAATAATGCTTTTATTATTGCCTCTAGGGCATATTTCCAACACCTTGGGCCCTTGTGGGGGGGCGCACCAGGCCACCTGGGGCTGGTCCCCTCCCACACTTGGCCCATGCAGCCCTCCGGGGCCGGTGGTCCTACTTGGTGGACCCCCGGGACCCTCCTGGTGGTCCCGGTATGTTACCGATAAAACCCGAAACTCTTCCGGTGACCAAAACAGGACTTCCGATATATATATCTTTACCTCCAGACCATTCCGGAACTCCTCGTGACGTCCGGGATCTCATCCGGGACTCCGAACAACATTCGGTAACCACATACAAACTTCCTTTATAACCCTAGCGTCATCGAACCTTAAGTGTGTAGACCCTACGGGTTCGGGAACCATGCAGACATGACTGAGACGTTCTCCAGTCAATAACCAACAGCGGGATCTGGATACCCATGTTGGTTCCCACATGTTCCACAATGATATCATCGGATGAACCACGATGTCGAGGATTCGATCAATCCAGTATACAATTCCCTTTGTCTAGCGGTATTGTACTTGCCCGAGATTCGATCGTCGGTATCCTGATACCTTGTTCAATCTCGTTACCGGCAAGTCTCTTTACTCGTTCCGTAACACATCATCCCGTGATCAACTCCTTGATCACATTGTGCACATTATGATGATGTCCTACCGAGTGGGCCTAGAGATACCTCTCCGTCACACGGAGTGACAAATCCCAGTCTCGATTCATGCCAACCCAATAGGCACTTTCGGAGATACCCGTAGTGCACCTTTATAGCCACCCAGTTACGTTATGACGTTTGGCACACCCAAAGTATTCCTACGGTATCCGGGAGTTGCACAATCTCATGGTCTAAGGAAATGATACTTGACGTTAGAAAAGCTTTAGCATACGAACTACACGATCTTGTGCTATGCTTAGGATTGGGTCTTGTCCATCACATCATTCTTCTAATGATGTGATCCCGTTATCAATGACATCCAATGTCCATGGTCAGGAAACCGTAACCATCTATTGATCAACGAGCTAGTCAACTAGAGGCTTACTAGGGACATGGTGTTGTCTATGTATCCACACATGTATCTGAGTTTCCTATCAATACAATTCTAGCATGGATAATAAATGATTATCATGAACAAGGAAATATAATAATAACTACTTTATTATTGCCTCTAGGGCATATTTCCAACAGTCTCCCACTTGCACTAGATTCAATAATCCAGTTCACATCGCTATGTGATTTACACTCAAGGTCACATCCCCATGTGACTAACACCCAAAGAGTTTACTAGAGTCAATAATCTAGTTCACATCACTATGTGATTAACACTCAATGAGTTCTTGGTTTGATCATGTTATGTCTGTGAGAGAGGTTTTAGTCAACGGGTCTGCAACATTCAGATCTGTATGTACTTTGCAAATCTCTATGTCATCTTGTAGATGTCGCTACTATGCTATATTTCAAACAACTGTTCTACAATACGAATCCGGTTTACTCTACTCAGAGCTATCCGGATAGGTGTTAAGCTTGCATTGATGTAACTCTTTACATCAAACTCTTTATCACCTCCATAACTGAGAAACATATCCTTATTCCTCTAAGGATAATTTTGACCGCTATCTGGTGACCTACTCCTAGATCACCTTTCTACCCTCTTGCCAGACATGCAGCAAGGCACACATCAGGTGCGGTACTCAGCATGGCATACTGTAGAGCCTACGTCTAAAGCATAGGGGACGACCTTCGTCCTTTCTCTCTATTCTGCCGCGGTCAGGTTTCGAGTCTTACTCAATGTTCACACCTTATAACACAGCCAAGAACTCTTTCTTTGCCGATCCATTTTGAACTCCTTCAAAATCTTGTCACGGTATGTATTCATTTGAAAGTACTATTAAGCATTTTGATCTATCCTTATAGATCTTAATGCTCAATACTCAAGTAGCCTAATCCAGGTTTTCCATTGAAAAACACTTTTCAAATAACTCTGCATGCTTTCTAGAAATTCTACATCATTTCCGATCAACAATATGTCAACAACATATACTCATCAGAAATTCATTAGTGCTCCCACTCACTTCTTTGGAAATACAAGTTTCTCATAAACTTTGTATAAATCCCAAATCTTTGATCATCTCATCAAAGCGTACATTCCAACTCCGAGATGCTTACTCCAGTCCTTAGAAGGATTGCTGGGGCTTTGCATACTTGTTAGCATCTTTCAGGATCGACAAAATCTTCTGGTTGTATCACATACAACCTTTCCTCAAGAACAAGGAAACAATATTTTTGACATCTTATCTGCAAGATTTCATAAATAACGCAGTACCTGCTAATTCCAACAAACTCTTAGCATCGCTACGAGTGAGAAAGTCTCATCGTAGTCAACTCCTTGAACTTGTCGGGAAACATCTTAACGACAAGTCGAGCTTTCTTAATGGTGACATTTACCATCATTGTCCGTCTTCCTTTTAAAATCCATCTGTACTCAACAGCCTCACGACCATCGAGCCGTTCTACCAAAGTCTACACTTTGTTTTCATACATGGATCCTCTCTCGGATTTTATGGCCTCGAGCCATTCATCGGAATCCGGGCCCACCATTGCTTCTCCATAGCTCGTAGGTTCATTGTTGTCTAGTAAAATGACTTCCAAGACAGGATTACGTACCACTCTGAAGTAGTACGCATCCTTGTCATCCTACGAGGTTTGGGAGTGACTTGATCCGAAGTCTCATGATCACTATCATAAGCTTCCACTTCAATTGGTGTAGGTGCCATAGGAACAACTCCTGTGCCCTGCTACACACTAGTTGAAGTGATGGTTCAATAACCTCATCAAGTCTCCACCATCCTCCCACTCAATTCTTTCGAGAGAAACTTTTCCTCGAGAAAGGACCCGATTTGAGAAACAATCCCTATTGCTTTCAGATCTGAGACAGGAGGTATACCCAACTGTTTTGGGTGTCCTATGAAGATGCATTTATCCGCTTTGGGTTCGAGCTTATCAGCCTGAAACTTTTTCACATAAGCGTCGCAGCCCCAAACTTTTAAGAAATGACAGCTTAGGTTTCTCTAAACCATAGTTCATACGGTGTCATCTCATCGGAATTACGTGGTGCCCTATTTAAAGTGAGTGCGGTTGTCTCTAATGCCTAACCCATGAACGATAGTGGTAATTCGATAAGAGACATCATGGTATGCATCATATCCAATAGGGTGCAGTTATGATGTTCGGACACACCATCACACTATGGTGTTCCAGGCGGTACTAGTCGTGAAACAATTTCCACAATGTCTCAATTGTGTACCAAACTCGCAACTTAGATATTCATCTCAATGATCATATCATAGATATTTTATCCTCTTGTCATGACGATCTTCAACTTCATTCTGAAATTACTTGAACCATTCAATAATTCAGACTTGTGTTTCATCAAGTAAATATGCTCGGTATCTACTCAAACCATCTGTGAAGTAAGAGCATAACGATATCCACTGCGTGCCTCAGCACTCATTGGACTGCACACATCAAAATGTGTTAATTCCAACAAGTTGCTTTCTTGTTCCATTTTACTGAAACCGAAGCTTTCAGTCATCTTGCCCATGTGGTATGATTTGCATGTCTCAAGCGATTCAAAATCAAGTGAGTCCAACGGTCCATCTGCATGGACTTTCTTCATGCGTATATACCAATAGACATGGTTCACATGTCTCAATCTTTTTAAAAATGAGAGAGTCCAAAGATCCATCAACATGGAGCTTCTTCATGTGATTTATACCAATATGACTTACATGGCAGTGCCACAAGTAGGTGGTACTATCATTACTATCTTATATCTTTTGGCACGAACATGTGTATCACTATGATCGAGATTCAATAAACCATTCATTTTAGGTGCAAGACCATTGAAGGTATTATTCAAATAAACAGAGTAACCATTATTCTCCTTAAATGAATAACCGTATTGCGATAGACATAATCCAATCATGTCTATGCTCAACGCAAACACCAAATAACAATTATTTAGGTTTAACACCAATCTCGATGGTAGAGGGAGCGTGCGATGCTTGCTCACATCAAGCTTGGAAAAACTTCCAACACATATCGCCAGCTCACCTTTAGCTAGTCTCTGTTTACTCCGCAGCCTTTTTTTCGAGTTACTAACACTTAGCAACCGAACCGGTATCTAATACCCTGGTGCTACTAGGAGTACTAGTAAAGTACACATTAACATAATGTATATCCAATATACTTCTATTGACAGCCTTCTCATCTACCAAGTATCTAGGGTAATTCTGCTCCAGTGGTTGTTCCCCTTATTACAGAAGCACTCAGTCTCGGGTTTGGGTTCAACCTTGGGTTTCTCCACTAGAGCAGTAGCTGATTTGCCCTTTCATGAAGTATCCCTTCTTGCCCTTGCCCTTCTTGAAACTAGTGGTTTCACTAACCATCAACAATTGATGCTCCTTCTTGATTTCTACTTTCGCGGTGTCAAACATCGCGAATATTTCAAGGATCATCATATCTATCCCTGATATGTTATAGTTCATTACGAAGCTCTAGCAACTTGGTGGCAATGACTTTGGAGAAACATCACTATCTTATCTGGAAGATCAACTCCCACTCGATTCAAGTGATTGTTGTACTCAGACAATATGAGCACAAGCTCAACGATTGAGCTTTTCTCCCTTAGTTTGCAGGCTAAGAAAATTCGTCGGAGGTCTTATACCTCTTGACGTGGGCACGAGCCTGAAATCCCAATTTTAGCCCTCGAAACATCTCATATGTTCCGCGACATTTCAAAAATGTCTTCGGTGCCTCAATTCTAAACCATTTAACATTACCGAACTATCATGTAGTCATCAAAACGTGTATTTCAGATGTTCGCAACATCCACAGACCACGTTCGAGGTCCAGCACACCGAGCGTTGCATTAAGGACATAAGCCTTCTATTGTCCGTATAATTGCTACTATCAACTTTCAACTATATTTTCTCTAGGAACATATCTAAAACAGTGGAACTAAAGCGCGAGCTTACGACATAATTTGCAAAGATCTTTTGACTATGTTCAGGATAATTAAGTTCATCTTATGAACTCCCACTCAGATAGACATCCCTCTCATCATCTAAGTGATTACATGATCCGAGTCAACTAGGCCGTGCCCGATCATCACGTGAGACGGACTAGTCATCATCGGTGAACATCTCATGTTGATCGCATCTTCTATACGACTCATGTTCGACCTTTCAGCCCTCTGTGTTCCGAGGCCATGTCTGTACATGCTAGGCTTGTCAAGTTAACCTAAGTGTTTCGCATGTGTTCCGAGGCCATGTCTGTACATGCTAGGCTCGTCAACACCTGTTGTATTCAAACGAAAGAATCTATCACACCCGATCATCATGTGGTGCTTCGAAACGACGAACCTTCGCAACGGTTCATAGTTAGGGAGAACACTTTCTTGAAATTTTAATGAGGGATCATCTTATTTACTACCGTCGTTCTAAGCAAATAAGATGCAAAAACATGATAAACATCACATGCAATCAAATAGTGACATGATATGGCCATCATCACTTTGCTCCTTTTGATCTCCATCTTCGGGGCTCCATGATCATCATCGTCACCGGCATGACACCATGATCTCCATCATCGTGTCTTCATGAAGTTGTCTCGCCAACTATTACTTCTACTACTATAGCTAACGGTTAGCAATAAAGTAAAGTAATTACATGACGTTTACATTTGACACGCGGGTCATAAATAAATTAAGACAACTCCTATGGCTCCTGCTGGTTGTCATATTCATCGACATGCAAGTCATGATTCCTATTACAAGAACATGATCATCTCATACATCACATATATCATTCATCACATCCTTTTGGCCATATCACATCACATGACATACCCTGCAAAAACAAGTTAGACGTCCTCTAATTGTTGTTTGCATGTTTTACGTGGCTGCTATGGGTTTATAGCAAGAACGTTTCTTACCTACACAAAACCACAACGTGATATGTCAATTGCTATTTACCCTTCATAAGGACCCTTTTCATCGAATCCGATCCGACTAAAGTGGGAGAGACTGGCACTCGCTAGCCACCTTATGCAACTAGTGCATGTCAGTCGGTGGAACCTGTCTCACGTAAGTGTACGTGTAAGGTCGGTCCGGGCCGCTTCATCCCACAATGCCGCCTAATCAAGATTGTACTAGTAACGGTAAGCATATTGAACAAAATCAACGCCCACAACTACTTTGTGTTCTACTCGTGCATGGAATCTACGCAATAGACCTAGCTCACGATGCCACTGTTGGGTAACGTAGCAGAAATTCAAAATTTTCCTACGTGTCACCAAGATCTATCTATGGAGAAACCAGCAACGAGGGGAAGAAGAGTGCATCTACATACCCTTGTAGATCACTAAGCGGAAGCGTTCAAGTGAACGGGGTTGATGGAGTCGTACTCACCGTGATCCAAATCACCGATGACCAAGTGCCGAACGGACGACACCTCCGCGTTCAACACACGTACAGCCCGGTGACGTCTCCCACGCCTTGATCCAGCAAGGGGAAAATGAGAGGTTGGGGAAGACTCCGTCCAGCAGCAGCACAACGGCGTGGTGGTGGTGGAGGAGCGTGGCAATCCTGCAGGGCTTCGCCAAGCACCGCGGGAGAGGAGGAGGGAGAGAAGCAGGGCTGCGCCATGGAGAGGTCAGAACTCATATGTTGGTAGCCCCAAAAACCCTCAAGTATATATAGGGGAGAGGGATGGGGTGAGCCCCCTTTAGGGTTTCCACCCCAAGGGGTGCGGCAGCCCCAAACCCATCTAGGGTGGCGGCCAAGGGGGGGTAAGAGGGGAAACTTGCCCCCCAAGCTAGGTGGGGCGTCCCCTCCCCAAACCCTAGGCGCCTTGGGCCCTTGTGGGGGGGCGCACCAGCCCACCTGGGGCTGGTCCCCTCCCACACTTGGCCCATGCAGCCCTCCGGGGCCGGTGCTCCCACTTGGTGGACCCCCGGGACCCTCCTGGTGGTCCCGGTACGTTACCGATAAAACCCGAAACTCTTCCGGTGACCAAAACAGGACTTCCCATATATAAATCTTTACCTCCGGACCATTTCGGAACTCCTCGTGACGTTCGGGATCTCATCCGGGACTCCGAACAACATTCGGTAACCACATACGAACTTCCTTTATAACCCTAGCATCATCGAACCTTAAGTGTGTAGACCCTACGGGTTCGGGAACCATGCAGACATGACCGAGACGTTCTCCAGTCAATAACCAACAGCGGGATCTGGATACCCATGTTGGTTCCCACATGTTCCACGATGATCTCATCAGATGAACCACGATGTCGAGGATTCGATCAATCCAGTATACAATTCCCTTTGTCTAGCGGTATTGTACTTGCCCGAGATTCGATCGTCGGTATCCCGATACCTTGTTCAATCTCGTTACCGGCAAGTCTCTTTACTCGTTACGTAACACATCATCCCGTGATCAACTCCTTGATCACATTGTGCACATTATGATGATGTCCTACCGAGTGGGCCTAGAGATACCTCTCCGTCACACGGAGTGACAAATCCCAGTCTCGATTCGTGCCAACCCAACAGACACTTTGGGAGATACCCGTAGTGCACCTTTATAGCCACCCAGTTGCGTTGTGACGTTTGGCACACCCAAAGTATTCCTACGGTATCCGGGAGTTGCACAATCTCATGGTCTAAGGAAATGATACTTGACGTTAGAAAAGCTTTAGCATACGAACTACACGATCTTGTGCTATGCTTAGGATTGGGTCTTGTCCATCACATCATTCTTCTAATGATGTGATCCTGTTATCAATGACATCCAATGTCCATGGTCAAGAAACCGTAACCATCTATTGATCAACGAGCTAGTCAACTAGAGGCTTACTAGGGACATGGTGTTGTCTATGTATCCACACATGTATCTGAGTTTCCTATCAATACAATTCTAGCATGGATAATAAACGATTATCATGAACAAGGAAATATAATAATAACTAATTTATTATTGCCTCTAGGGCATATTTCCAACAACTGCTTCACCATCAATGCCTTCACGGCCAAGTTCCTCTGCTGCGCCCTCACGGCCAGAAACTTCAAAGTCTTCAAGGCAAATTCCTCAAGTTGCCCCTGCTCCTCCAAAATCCTCAGCTGTTCCACCAAAGTCCTCAGCACCTGTGCATCTTGCCACGTGTCAAAGGACTGTAGGCATCTCTATTGACTCTGGTGTCTCAGCAAGTTCCTCAGCTGCACCAAGTTCCTCAGCTGGACCCTCTCTGCTGAAGAAAAAGGCTACTGCTGGACGAGGTACTCGCCCAAGTCCTAAGAAGAAGCAGGTAGTCTTCAATGTACCATCTGACAAAGATGAGGCTGATGAAGAAGAACTTGCAGAAATCATCAGGGACCGACAAGAAAGGGCCGCTAGAGACAAAGGCACACCTGTGCCACTGCTGTTGGATCCAAGGGCGATCCTCGATTACATTGATCTCTGGCATAAGGATCCCAACACACCTATGCCTGACTTCAAGCTGACACCTGGCCAAAGTCACATGCTGACTCACTTCATCCAAGAGGAGAAGTGGAAATATGATAGGGCCAGAGAGATCAAGAAATCGCAGTACAGAAAAGAGAAACTGCTGAAGAAAAATGTTGTCAAAATGACAACTAAAGAACTTATCAAGATGCAGGCCGAAATCAAAGCCCACAGCGACAACTTCAACTCATACTATGTTGATTGGCAAGGAGCCAAAGTCAGGTTTGTGAGACTGACTGAAACTTTCACCAATGTTGCAGCTCCAACCCAACAAGAAGTTCCTCAAGCTGAAGCTTCTACTCAGCCAACTAAAGAACATGCCAGCACCGCTGATGATTTTCAGGCTACTGAAGAAAATGCTAGTTCCAGGGCTGATGACTCCACTCTAGCCGCTGAAGAAATTGCTAGGGCATCCACTAGTGTTGCGCCTGAAGAAACTGAAGAAGTCAGGGCAACTGCATTAGTTGCGCCTGAGGAAAATCAACCAGATTCCTCAGCTCCACATGCGCCTACACCAACTCCTATCCTTCCATCTGCATTAGATGTGAAGAAGACCAAGGCTGCAGAGCGAGCTGCAGTGAAGAAAAGGAAAGCATCAAGTGCTTCAGAATCTTCAGCTCCCAAGAAGATGAAGCCGATGACCAGCTCGTTTGCAAATCCCATTGATGATGTTCCAATCTCAACCATGCCATCAAAGGACCTTGTTCCATTTGGTGATGACTATGAGATCCCAAGTGGATCAGATGAAGAAACTCAATCTGCTGCTTCCTTAGAGCAGATTGATGAAGAAATTGAAGTGGATGGAATCACTTCAACCCCAGTGGTTTCATCACGGATGCCTCAGTTTACTGCTGAAGAGGCTGGTGTTGAAGAATTGGAAGATGAAGATGTGGACATTGGAAGCACAACTCCAGTGATGAATGACGACTTTTGGGAAAGTCAGCATCCCAATTCTCCACTCTTCACACCACTGCAGCAAATCCCTCACTCTCTTGCACCAATAGTACAATTGGGCTCTGAAGAAACTCACCCCACTACATCTGTGTATGAAGAAATTCCAGCCACTAGTGCTGAAGAAACTGCTGCAGCTGCTGAAAATGTGACTGCACCTGAGGAAGAACCTAAAATTCCTCAGCCTGAAGAACCTGAGATCGCGATTCCTGAGGTAGTGATGCAACTCACTAACACTCCTCTGCCAAAGCCAAAGGATCCGTTCTCAAGGAAACAAAAGTTCAAGGCTGAAGACTTCTTTGGCGAGCATGTATTCTTCACAGATTAGAACCCTTATGACTCTGCTCGCATAAGGAAGAGGCGGTTCTGGACAGCTAGCCAAGCAAACTTCTATTCCCCAGTGCTATTCAACAAAGACAAAGTCTTCGACCATGCACATATTCCTCACGTGGATATGGAGTCTATGTCGTGCTTCATGCCAGTCCTCAGTGTTCTTCATGACGCTGGGCTACTCAATTTCTGCACTGACATCTGTGATTGGAATGAAGAACTCATTCTTTAGTTATATGCAACACTGCACATCACCGGCAACTCTGACGATGTGAATTCATGGGTTCTGGACTGGATGACTGAGAACACACATTACAAGGCACCAGCTTCTGAATTGCTTCGTGCCCTTCCTCTAAGTCCTCCCCTTGAAGATGCACGTTGTGTTTACAACGAACCTGAGCTTTCAAATCACTATATGCAAGTGTTGATGAAACCTTTGAAGCCAGGGCAGGCCCCTCGAACTAAATTCCTCGTCAAGGAATTGTTGTATGTACCTCGGACTGTCTATCGCATTCTGACGAAGACAATGAGTCCCATCAAAGGCCATGACTCAACTGATGAAGAAGTCGTTGGCATCATGAAGAATATGCTTTTCAACATCTGTCATGGCGTTCCCATCAACTTCCATGATTTCTTCATGAGGACTCTGGCAAATATTGCCATGTCACCATTTGAGCTGAAGCCTTATGCGCCATGGATTATGAGATTCATCTGGACAAGGTCTTCACTCAATTACAAAGCTGAAACTCTGTACCACTGCAGCTACTTGCCCCCTATTGAAGTCCTCAAAAGGACATTTTCCTCAGCTGAAGAAAAGGGCAAAGCTACTGTTGTGATAGATGAAGGCATTCATCCATTGGATGGTCAATTTCACAAGGCTGCATATTATTCCACCAATGATGACTCTGCCACACATGACACTGCCGCCAACACTGCCAAGCCAAATCCTCAAGCCACAGCACCCAGGGTGATGACTGATCGTGAGTTACTCCTCAGTCTTCATCAAAAGGTTGATCGCAATCACAAATGGGTCAAGTGTCAGTTTGGTTCAATTCTTCACAACATGACTGCAACACATAATGCAGTGAAGAAAAACCACTACTACCTTCATGAAACCCTCAACCGCACCTGGGCTGTTCTGTCTCAAGTTTACAGCGCTGATGATTTGAAGCAAATGGGTCTCAAAGAAGAGTTTGACTGGTCTGCACCTCCTCCGAAGAAATACAAGAAGGTCAAGGTTCCTTATTTGGTGGCCAGTTCATATTCTTCATCGCGTGAGACTGGTGAAAATGAAGACTTGGATGACACTGCGGCAGGCCCTACTTCAACAACCGACCCCAACAACGCTGGCGCTCCTTCATCATCATGAATATCTTCAGGGGCGTTAGTCCTCAGTTTCGATCCTTTTGGTCATTTGATGACAAAGGGGGAGAAATCTGAGTTAGTCTTCAAGCGGGTCTATTCACTACTAGAAAAAGGGCTACTAATGGCGCACCTAATTTGGCCATTAATGGTGCATTAGTGGTGCGCCATTACTAGCACGCCATTAGTAATTTTTACTAATGGCGCACCACTGATGCGCCATTAGTATCTGGTATACTCATGGCGCACCACTGGTGCGCCATTAGTATAGGCCATGGTGCGCCATTAGTATGCCTCCCAGGGGCCATGTATACCCAGGTGCTTTGGCTTACTAATGGCGCACTGCTTAATGATGCGCCATTAGTATCCTCTGGCACACTAATGGCGCACTATGATGTGATGCGCCATTAGTATGAATATTAGGTTTTTTTAATTTTTTAATTTTCTATTTTTTGCACAGGTTACAAAATGTATAATTGGACAAAATATAGACATCACACATCAACAACAGATTCATCGAATACAATAGAAGATTAGTCTCTGAATACAATTCATCATATTAGTCTCCGAATACAATTCATCATATTAGTCTCCGAATTGAAAAGACCGAACAAAGATAAAACATTATATTACAAGTCTCGAGACCGCGAGTAGCGAGTTTGTCTTCACATTACAAGTCGATATCGATCATCTAAACTACCATCACATAGAAGAGAGATGCGGTCATCACGATGAGCATCATCACGATGAAACTCGTCTTCATCCGGTTCCTCCAACGCTCCCTCCCCTCTCCCGCTAGATAGCGGGCCTATCTAGATTCCGCCTCGGCCCTAGTGGTGTACCCTTTGTAACTGTTACCGCTGAATCGGTGAACCTGTCTCCGACACTCCTCCCAGTCGTCGTAGACTCCGGGAACCTTACCCTTGTACACGACATACGACGGCATCGCTATGCACTAGCCAAAGAAGAAAACACAAGACGGTAATTATGATGTGCTAAGGTTGTTTGCCAAGCATGGAAGAAAACAACAACAAAAGTATAATACATATTATCGAGAATGCACAAGAAGGAAAGAGATCTAGGTTAGATGCTTTACCGAGAGCTCCTCTCGGAAAAGGTGGCCATTACCGAGAGTATTATACTGTAGTCTAATGAAAAAGACTTTCGTCTCCCTTTATATATAAAGCAACGATCACCGCCTAATACAAACACGTCATCACAACACACGTACACACGCAAGGCAAGATACACAGGCGCTGAGCACAGCAACACCACCCCTATCTACGAAGAGATGAAGCCGGATACGACAATCCGTGGACTCCAAGGCGGTGCCTTGAAGAAGGATACAACACCGGAGCGCCGCCACCGCCCCATACGAGGATCAGAGTTTTTCCTAGAGCAACACGACGGGCGATGGGAGCCGCGATGACGCCTTCAAGAAATAAACAAGCTTCGCCGCCGCCGGTCTGTCTGAAAATAGAACATGTTTTCACCCCGGCCGACACTCACCGTCACCGAACGCCACACCCCGGCTACCACGTCGCCCACACGGCCATGGCCATCGAGCAGCACCGAGCCGCGTGCTCTGCCCATGAACACCGGGCTACCACTACCAGGGCCGCCGCCCCGGCATTCAAGACCTAGACACCATCTGACCAAGATCCGCCGCTACCCCAACCGAGGAGACTAGCGGAAAGGCCCCGCCTTTCGCACCCCTTGACGGCCCCACGACCGCGACAGGCATCACCACCATGCAAGGCCACGCGTCCGCGATTCCGCCGCCAGACGCCCGCAACCACGCCGACACACCCTGCACACGCGCATCGCCACCATCCGAAACCACAATATGAGAGATACCATGGTATCTTAAACCGCAGTATTTGTTTCATCCAAACATCCCAAAGTATGTAATACCAAAGTTTTTTCTGAAAACCACAGTATTCCAAAAAAACTGCAAAAATACTCTGCCACGATGCGCGCTAACCACAACCATTGCTGGCGGTTCCGTTTCCCCGTGGTCGTGCGCGTGCACGTGTGTGTGGATATTTTCCAAAAAAATGCCCCTAGTATAAGAGGAAGGGAACGGGCACCGGCCGCATCGCCCACCCCATTTCCCCCAAATCGCCTCCCTCCCCCTGCTCTCTCCTCTGCCTCGTCGTCTCCCTCACCGGCCACCCCACCTGCTCCCTCTCTCCTCCTGCTTGCTTCTGGCTCGGATGGAGCAAGGCCGTGGCGAAGCTGCCATGATAGAAGGAGGTGCTACATCCCCACGCGCCGTGGAGGAGAAGAAGGTGGCCGTGGCGGCGGGTGTGGAGGAGAAGAAGGTGGTCGTGGCGGCCTCCGCCGTGCCGGAGCTTGGCGTGACGGCGTCCAGCGGCCCATCTCATGGACCTACGGAGGCCGGCGGCGAGCACGTGGACCTGCAGGTAATCCTTGCCAGCAGTCCCCTCCGTTTCTAGTTACCCCCATTAAGCAGTAGATCTAGATGTTTGATTGATTGATTTATAGTGAAAGGTTAAGTTTGGTGTGATTGATCTACTAGTTAGGGTTTTTGAGTTAGATGTTTAGTTGGGGGTTTTTGGTATTGGATTCAATTATAGCCACTGATATGTGGAATCTATGATTCAATTAGTTGGGGGTTTTTGGTATTGAATCATTCAGTGGATGTAGTGGTTAGGGTTTTCTAATTAGATGTTTAGTTAGGTTATTTATATTAGAATCTGGATTGCCGCATGTGCTCAGATTATGTTATGTGTTGTATATGTTGTTAGATTTGTTGTGCATATTCCCTCAATTAGGCCCTGTTTGATAGCAAAGTATTTTCTAAGTATTATGAGAATACTACAGTTTTTTAGATTACCAAAGTTTTATCTACAATGAGTTGTTTGGTTGCCACTAAAAACTGTGAATTTAATACTGCAGTATTTACCAAACCATGGTTTTTTCTCTGCATAAAAAAAAGACCTCCAAACCTCTTTTTTTTAAAACAGAGCAAGCGAAAAAAACTTGGGGACGCATAGTTATCTTCTTCCCCACTATTCGCAACAATTCCCCTGTCCATGCCACTGCCCTATCTTTTTTGGTGTTATCTCCCTCGGCGGCAAATTTGTACGAGGCGTCTGCATGGTTTGGCGCTGCTACCTGGCTGGATGCATGGATCTCTTGTGTTCTTATGCATGTGCATGATACGGCCAGCCAGGTAGGTAAAAAAACACATTGCTCCAGCGCTGTTTTTGGGGCAATCCATTGCTAGATGCAATGGCTAGCAAGCTAACTGGTAGAAAATAGGCTAGTTTGCAATACTAACAGCTAGTCAGCTAATTAATTACTTATATTGCAGAATGAGGAAGCTGTTGGCAACAAGAGGAAGCTGGACATTGCTGGGTTCAACGACCCGTCTGATTCTGACGACGACGAGGAGGTAACCCCAAGCTGTTTTTTGGCCCTACTAGTATGTGTTAATCATTTGCTGGGATGGCATCTGCTTCGATCATAGGATAGTTATCTGGATGGAGTAATGTTGATATGCATCTTACGTGTGGGACAAATGATCAAATCAAATTGCAGTTTTAGCGCATGTCAAAATTGAGACCTGTGATTTGAGTTCAGTTTGGTTAGATTTACCTGTGGTCTATTTCTGTTTAATTAATTCTTGGACGTTCGTGGCTAGCTATTTGATGTTTGTTAATTAAAATTCCAGTAGATGGCAGTTATCTGATGTTTGTTTGTTCATTAAATTCCAGTAAATGGAAATTATCTGATGTTTGTTAATTACATTACTCTAAATGGGAAGTATGTATTTATGCAAATCATTTGTATGTGCAGTACAACTCTGGAGATGAGGTGGAAGAGTGGAACCACAAGTCCTTCATTGAGAAGGAAGCCAACAAGATTAGGGAGAAGGGGAAGGCCGCGTACTACAAGTGGGGCAAGTTCAGGTGCCCATACTGCACCACTAAGCCAATTCCCAAGGATGGGATGTATGAGCACCTTATGTCGCATGCACGCGGTTTACAGACGAGTGGGGGGGACCTGAAGATCAGGGCAGAGCATGCAGCCCTCCTGAAGGCTATGAGTCCCATGTAGTCACCCTCTGTGAAGTTGATGATGTTTAACTTTTGCGCTAGCTAGTATGGTTGTGAACTGTGAAGTGTTTGTGAACTGTTAAGTAGAATGGCAGGTTCTTAAGTACTATGGCAGACTTAATTAAACCCCATCTAGTATGTCTCCGGCATCCATATGTTTAATTTTCCTAGTATGTCTCTGAAGTATATCAACTGTCTAGATGCCGGCAGACTCTTAAGTACAACCGTAGATATTATTATTTTCAGTGCAATGTCCTAAATTTCAAAACGAGGATTATCTACCAGTCCTTAACCTACTAACTTGGTTCTCCAGAGTACTTAACAGTTAAACATAATGTCCAAATTAGACTGCCAAACCACCAAGGCTTGAACAAGTATGAGCATCAAATCGAAGTTGCAAAAGTGCATCATTCAGGCACGAGCAGATTTGACATGAACAAGCACAAGAAAATAAAACTATATGCATGATACATGTACTAGCTAATAAAATTGAGATGGAGCTCACCAACGACTTGCAGCCGACGAGGTCGAGGAGGACGCGAGGTGATGCTGGAGAGGCGGTGACGAACCAGCCACTGCCGGAGCCTGAGATGGGAGTCCGTGACGAACACACTGCAGCGCGGATCTTAGCACTCCGTGAGCTTCGATCTAGTCGGCTTCAAACTAGACCATCGGCGATTCAGCGGCACAGCGGGCACAGTGGGCACGAGCCAGCGGGCATAGCGGGCACAACTGGAACATCACCTCCGGAGAATCGAGGTGGAGAGTGGGCACAGCGGGCACAGCGTACTCACCCAGTTTGCAGCCGACACAAGCTTGGAGGAGGATCGAGGTGGAGAGAATGAAGGGAAAGTGAGTGGGCAGGTGTGGCTGTCCAAAATATCTAGCTATCCTACTTTACTAATGGCGCACCAGTCATCAATGCGCCATTAGTAACCAACGTTACTAATGGCGCATTGATGGCTGGTGCGCCATTAGTAGTTTTGCAACAAAAGGAATAAAAAATATAATTAAAAAAACAACATTAGTGGCGCACTCCGGGACAGGTGCGCCATTACTAGTTACAACTAGTAATGGCGCACTGTGTCTGGATGCGCCATTAGTATGTTTGGACAGGCGCACTAGTTCAAAAAAAAATTGGTACTAATGGCGCACCCTATGCCTGGTGCGCCATTAGTAGTTTCAACACTAATGGCGTATCAGTAGGTGGTGCGCCATTAGTATATACTAATGGCGCACCAGATATTAGTGTCAATCTCATCTATAGTCCTTTTTCTAGTAGTGATTATAAGGGCGTTTTTTTGCTAAGTTACAACTCTCGTCCTTCTGAAACTTTATTGGATCGAGTTGTAATCTTAAACCCGATGGTGCGCTGATACTTTTGTTGCACTATGCTTTGATACTTTTGATGCACTATTCGGCATATTTCATCAGGCACCATATTTCATCATGCATTTCAAATTCTTCATATTATATATCAAATGCGTGTATGAATTACAAGATATAGGGGGAGATCTCCATGATTCATCTCTTCAAGTGTGCATTGCTTCAAAAGCAAATTCCTCACTATGCACATCTTCAGGGGGAGTTCTTCTATATCTTGCAATCAAATTCCTAAGTATCAGTATTTACACTTCATATGTTTATCCCCGTTGAAAACTAAACCTATATTGTCATCAATCACCAAAAAGGGGGAGACTGCAAGTGCATCTAGTGCCCCTTAGTGATTTTGGTGTATTGAAGACTTATAGGTTAAGGATCTAATGTGTTTATGAGTGTACACATGTCTATAAGTCTATGAGGAGTTTGATTTACAGAGAAAGTCGGCCCCTAAAAATCAAGTTCTTCAACTGAAGACTTTGATATTCTGAAGACTTTCTGAAGACTTTGAAGTGAAGAAATTGCAAACCGGATACGTATTTACATTAAATGGTGGAGCTGTCAGTTGGTGCAGTTCTAAACAAAGCGTCGTAGCAGGATCTACATGTGAAGCGAAGTACATAGCTGCTTCGGAAGCAGCAAATGAAGGAGTCTGGATGAAGGAGTTCATATCCGATCTACGTGTCATACCTAGTGCATCGGGTCCAATGAAAATCTTTTGTAACAATACTGGAGCAATTGCCTTGGCGAAGGAATCCAGATTTCACAAGAGAACCAAGCACATCAAGAGATGCTTCAATTCCATCCGGGACTTGGTCCAGGTGGGAGACATAGAGATTTGCAAGATACATACGGATCTGAATGTAGCAGACCCGTTGACTAAGCCTCTTCCACGGGCAAAACATGATCAACACCAAGACTCCATGGGTGTTAGAATCATTACTGTGTAATCTAGATTATTGACTCTAGTGCAAGTGGGAGACTGAAGGAAATATGCCCTAGAGGCAATAATAAAGTTATTATTTATTTCCTTACATATCATGATAAATGTTTATTATTCATGCTAGAATTGTATTAACCGGAAACATAATACATGTGTGGATATATAGACAAACAGAGTGTCACTAGTATGCCTCTACTTGACTAACTTATTAATCAAAGGATGGTTAAGTTTCCTAACCATAGACAAAGGAGTTGTCATCTGATTAACAAGGTCACATCATTAGTTGAATGATCTGATTGACATGACCCATTTCATTAGCTTAGCACCCGATCGTTTAGTATGCTGCTATTGCTTTTATCCATGACTTATACATGTTCCTATGACTATGAGATTATGCAACTCCCGTTTACCGTAGGAACACTTTGTGTGCTACCAAACGTCACAACGTAACTGGGTGATTATAAAGGTGCTCTACAGGTGTCTCCGAAAGTATTTGTTGGGTTGGCGTATTTCGAGATTAGGATTTGTCACTCCGAATGTCGGAGAGGTATCTCAGGGCCTTCTCGGTAATGCACATCACATAAGCCTTGCAAGCATTGCAACCAATGAGTTGGTTGCGGGATGATGTATTACGGAACGAGTAAAGAGACTTGCCGGTAACGAGATTGAACTAGGTATTGGATACCGACGATCGAATCTCGGGCAAGTAACATACCGATGACAAAGGGAACAACGTATGTTGTTATGCGGTCTGACCGATAAAGATCTTCGTAGAATATGTAGGAGCCAATATGGGCATCCAGGTCCCGCTATTGGTTATTGACCGGAGAGGTGTCTCGGTCATGTCTACATTGTTCTCGAACCGTAGGGTCCGCACGCTTAAGGTTACGATGACAGTTATTATGAGTTTATGCATTTTGATGTACTGAAGGAGTTCGGAGTCCTGGATGTGATCACGGACATGACGAGGAGTCTCGGAATGGTCGAGACGTAAAGATTGATATATTGGACGGCTATGTTCGGACATCGGAATGGTTCCGAGTGGTTTCGGATAATACCGGAGTGCCGGAGGGGTTACCGGAACCCCCCGGGGGAAGTATGGGCCTTATTGGGCCGCGAGGGGAGAGAGAGGGCTGCGCCAGGAGGTGGCGCGCGCCCCCCCCCCCCATGGGCAGTCCGAATTGGACAAGGAGGGGGGCGCGGCCCCCCTTTCCCTCTCCCTCTCCCTCTCTTTCCTTCCCCCTTCCTCCCTCCTAGTTGGACTAGGAAAGGGGAGTCCTACTCCTACTAGGAGGAGGACTCCCCCCTCCCTTGGTGCACCTCTAGGCCGGCCGGCCCTCCACCCTTGCTCCTTTATATACGGGGGCAGGGGGCACCCTAGGACACACAAGTTGATCCTTGAGATCGTTCCTTAGCCGTGTGCGGTGCCCCCCTCCACCATATTCCACCTCGGTCATATTGTCGCAGTGTTTAGGCGAAGCCCTGCGTCGGTAGTTCATCAATATCGTCACCACGCCGTCGTGCTGACGGAACTCATCCCCGGAGGTTTTGCTGGATCGAGACCCGGGGACGTCATCGAGCTGTACGTGTGTCAAGAACTCGGAGGCGCCGGAGTAACGGCGCTTGGATCGGTCGGATCACGAGGAGGACGTACGACTACTTCCTCTACATTGTGTCAACGCTTCCGCTTCAGTCTACGAGGGTACGTAGACAACACTCTCCCCTCTCCTTGCTATGCATCACCATGATCTTGCGTGTGCGTAGGAAATTTTTTGAAATTACTACGTTCCCCAACAGTGGCATCCGAGCCTAGGTTTTTATGGTTTGATGTTTTGCACGAGTAGAACACAAGTGAGTTGTGGACGATACAAGTCATACTGCCTACCAGCATGTCATACTTTGGTTCGGCGGTATTGTTGGATGAAGCGGCACGGACCGACATTACGCGTACGCTTACGCGAGACTGGTTCTACCGCCGTGCTTTGCACACAGGTGGCTGGCGGGTGTCAGTTTCTCCAACTTTAGTTGAACCGAGTATGGCTACGCCCGGTCCTTGAGAAGGTTAAAACGGAGTCTATTTGACAAACTATCGTTGTGGTTTTGATGCGTAGGTGAGATTGGTTCTTGCTTAAGCCCGTAGCAGCCACGTAAAATTTGCAACAAACAAAGTAGAGGACGTCTAACTTGTTTTTGCAGGGCATGTTGTGATGTGATATGGTCAAGACATGATGCTATATTTTATTGTATGAGATGATCATGTTTTGTAACCGAGTTATCGGCAACCGGCAGGAGCCGTATGGTTGTCGCTTTATTGTATGCAATGCAATCGCCCTGTAATGCTTTACTTTATCACTAAGCGGTAGCGATAGTCGTAGAAGCATAAGATTGGCGAGACGACAACGATGCTACGATGGAGATCAAGGTGTCGCGCCGGTGACGATGGTGATCATGATGGTGCTGCAGAGATGGAGATCACGAAGCACAAGATGATGATGACCATATCATATCACTTATATTGATTTGCATGTGATGTTTATCTTTTATGCATCTTATCTTGCTTTGATTGACGGTAGCATTATAAGATGATCTCTCACTAAATTATCAAGAAGTGTTCTCCCCGAGTATGCACTGTTGCCAAAGTTCGTCGTGCCCAGACACCACGTGATGATCGGGTGTGATAAGCTCTACGTCCATCTACAACGGGTGCAAGCCAGTTTTGCACACGCGGAATACTCGGGTTATACTTGACGAGCCTAGCATATGCAGATATGGCCTCGAAACACGGAGACCGAAAGGTCGAGCGTGAATCATATAGTAGATATGATCAACATGATGATGTTCACCATTGAGAAATAATCCATTTCACGTGATGATCGGTTATGGATTAGTTTTGATTTGGATCACGTGATCACTTAGATGATTAGAGGGATGTCTATCTAAGTGGGAGTTCTTAAGTAATATGATTAATTGAACTTAAATTTATCATGAATTTAGTCCCTGATAGTATCTTGCTTGTTTATGATGATTGTACATAGATGGCTCGTGCTGTTGTTCCGTTGAATTTTAATGCGTTCCTTGAGAAAGCAAAGTTGAAAGATGATGGTAGCAATTACACGGACTGGGTCCGTAACTTGAGGATTATCCTCATTGCTGCACAGAAGAGTTACGTCCTGGATGCACCGCTAGGTGCCAGGCCTGCTGCTGGAGCAACGCCATATGTTATGAACGTCTGGCAGAGCAAAGCTGATGACTACTCAATAGTTCAGTGTGCCATGCTTTACGGCTTAGAACCGGGACTTCAACGACGGTTTGAGAACCATGGAGCATATGAGATGTTCCAGGAGTTGAATTTGATATTCAAACAGAATGCCCGGATTGAGAGATATGAGGTCTCCAATAAGTTCTATAGCTGCAAGATGGAAGAGAATGGTTCTGTCAGTGAGCATATACTCAAGATGTCTGGGTATTATAATCACTTGAATCAGCTGGGAGTCAATCTTCCGGATGATTGCGTCATTGACAGAATTCTCCAATCACTGCCACCAAGCTACAAAGGCTTTGTGATGAACTATAATATGCAAGGGATAGATAAGTCTATCACTGAGCTCTTCGCAATGCTAAAGGCTGCGGAGGTAGAAATCAAGAAGGAGCATCAAGTGTTGATGGTCAATAAGACCACTAGTTTCAAGAAAAAGGGCAAAGCGAAGAAGAAGGGGAACTTCAAAAAGAACAGCAAACAAGTTGCTGCTCAAGAGAAGAAACCCAAGTCTGGACCTAAGCCTGAAACTGAGTGCTTCTACTGCAAGCAGACTGGTCACTGGAAGCGGAACTGCCCCAAGTATTTGGCGGATAAGAAGGATGGCAAGGTGAACAAAGGTATATGTGATATACATGTTATTGATGTGTACCTTACTAGAGCTCGCAGTAGCACCTGGGTATTTGATACTGGTTCTGTTGCTAATATTTGCAACTCGAAACAGGGACTACGGATTAAGCGAACACTGGCAAAGGACGAGGTGACGATGCGCGTAGGAAACGGTTCCAAAGTCGATGTGATTGCAGTCGGCGCACTCCCTCTACATCTACCTTCGGGATTAGTATTAGACCTAAATAATTGTTATTTGGTGCCAGCGTTGAGCATGAACATTATATCTGGATCTTGTTTGATGCGAGACGGTTATTCATTTAAATCAGAGAATAATGGTTGTTCTATTTATATGAGTAATATCTTTTATGGTCATGCACCCTTGAAGAGTGGTCTATTTTTAATGAATCTCGATAGTAGTGATACACATATTCATAATATTGAAGCTAAAAGATGCAGAGTTGATAATGATAGTGCAACTTATTTGTGGCACTGTCGTTTAGGTCATATCGGTATAAAGCGCATGAAGAAACTCCATACTGATGGACTTTTGGAGTCACTTGATTATGAATCACTTGGCACTTGCGAACCGTGCCTCATGGGCAAGATGACTAAAACACCGTTCTCCGGTACTATGGAGAGAGCAAAAGATTTATTGGAAATTATACATACAGATGTATGTGGTCCAATGAATGTTGAGGCTCGTGGCGGATATCGTTATTTTCTCACCTTCACAGATGATTTAAGCAGATATGGGTATATCTACTTAATGAAACACAAGTCTGAAACATTTGAAAAGTTCAAAGAATTTCAGAGTGAAGTTGAAAATCATCGTAACAAGAAAATAAAGTTTCTACAATCTGATCGTGGAGGAGAATATTTGAGTTACGAGTTTGGTCTACATTTGAAACAATGCGGAATAGTTTCGAAACTCACGCCACCCGGAACACCACAGCGCAATGGTGTGTCCGAACGTCGTAATCACACTTTACTAGATATGGTGCGATCTATGATGTCTCTTACAGATTTACCGCTATCGTTTTGGGGTTATGCTCTAGAGACGGCCGCATTCACGTTGAATAGGACACCGTCAAAATCCGTTGAGACGACACCTTATGAACTATGGTTTAGCAAGAAACCAAAGTTGTCATTTCTTAAAGTTTGGGGCTGCGATGCTTATGTGAAAAAGCTTCAACCGGATAAGCTCGAACCCAAATCGGAAAAATGTGTCTTCATAGGATACCCAAAGGAGATTGTTGGGTACACCTTCTATCACAGATCCGAAGGCAAGACATTTGTTGCTAAAAATGGATCCTTTCTAGAGAAGGAGTTTCTCTCGAAAGAAGTGAGTGGGAGGAAATTAGAACTTAATGAGGTAACTGTACCTGCTCCCTTATTGGAAAGTAGTTCATCACAGGAACCGGTTTCTGTGACATCTACACCAATCAGAGAAGAACTTAATGATGATGATCATGAAACTACAGATCAAGTTACTACAGAACCTCGTAGATCAACCAGAGTGAGATCCGCACCAGAGTGGTACGGCAATCCTGTTCTGGAAATCATGCTACTAGATCATGACGAACCTACGAACTATGAAGAAGCGATGGTGAGCCCAGATTCCGCAAAATGGCTGGAAGCCATGAAATCTGAGATAGGATCCATGTATGAAAACAAAGTGTGGACTTTGGTTGACTTGCCTGAGGGTCGGCAAGCAATAGAGAACAAGTGGATCTTTAAGAAGAAGACAGACGTTGACGGTAATGTTACTGTCTACAAAGCTCGACTTGTCGCAAAAGGGTTTCGACAAGTTCAAGGGATTGACTACGATGAGACCTTCTCACCCGTAGCGATGCTTAAGTCTGTCCGAATCATGTTAGCAATTGTCGCATTTTATGACTATGAAATTTGGCAAATGGATGTAAAGACTGCATTCCTGAATGGGTTTCTAGAAGAAGAGTTGTATATGATGCAACCAGAAGGTTTTATCGATCCAAAGGGAGCTAACAAAGTGTGCAAGCTCCAGCGATCCATTTATGGACTGGTGCAAGCATCTCGGAGTTGGAATAAACGCTTTGATAGTGTGATCAAAGCATTTGGGTTTATACAGACTTTTGGAGAAGCCTGTATTTACAAGAAAGTGAGTGGGAGCTCTATAGCATTTCTGATATTATATGTAGATGACATATTACTGATTGGAAATGATATAGAATTTCTGAATAGCATAAAGGGATACTTGAATAAGAGTTTTTCAATGAAAGACCTCGGTGAAGCTGCTTACATATTGGGCATTAAGATCTATAGAGATAGATCAAGATGCTTAATTGGACTTTCACAAAGCACATACCTTGACAAGATTTTGAAGAAGTTCAAAATGGATCAAGCAAAGAAAGGGTTCTTACCTGTATTGCAAGGTGTGAAGTTGAGTAAGACTCAAAGCCCGACCACTGCAGCAGATAGAGAGAAGATGAAAGATGTTCCCTATGCTTCAGCCATAGGCTCTATCATGTATGCAATGCTGTGTACCAGACCTGATGTGTGCCTTGCTATAAGTTTAGCAGGGAGGTACCAAAGTAATCCAGGAGTGGATCACTGGACAGCTGTCAAGAATATCCTGAAGTACCTGAAAAGGACTAAGGAAATGTTTCTCGTGTATGGAGGTGACAAAGAGCTCATCGTAAAGGGTTACGTTGATGCAAGCTTTGACACTGATCCGGACGATTCGAAATCGCAAACCGGATACGTATTTACATTAAACGGTGGAGCTGTCAGTTGGTGCAGTTCTAAACAAAGTGTCGTAGCGGGATCTACATGTGAAGCGGAGTACATAGCTGCTTCGGAAGCAGCAAATGAAGGAGTCTGGATGAAGGAGTTCATATCCGATCTACGTGTCATACCTAGTGCATCGGGTCCAATGAAAATCTTTTGTAACAATACTGGAGCAATTGCCTTGGCGAAGGAATCCAGATTTCACAAGAGAACCAAGCACATCAAGAGACGCTTCAATTCCATCCGGGACTTGGTCCAGGTGGGAGACATAGAGATTTGCAAGATACATACGGATCTGGATGTAGCAGACCCGTTGACTAAGCCTCTTCCACGGGCAAAACATGATCAACACCAAGACTCCATGGGTGTTAGAATCATTACTGTGTAATCTAGATTATTGACTCTAGTGCAAGTGGGAGACTGAAGGAAATATGCCCTAGAGGCAATAATAAAGTTATTATTTATTTCCTTACATATCATGATAAATGTTTATTATTCATGCTAGAATTGTATTAACCGGAAACATAATACATGTGTGGATATATAGACAAACAGAGTGTCACTAGTATGCCTCTACTTGACTAGCTTATTAATCAAAGGATGGTTAAGTTTCCTAACCATAGACAAAGGAGTTGTCATTTGATTAACAAGGTCACATCATTAGTTGAATGATCTGATTGACATGACCCATTTCATTAGCTTAGCACCCGATCGTTTAGTATGCTGCTATTGCTTTTATCCATGACTTATACATGTTCCTATGACTATGAGATTATGCAACTCCCGTTTACCGTAGGAACACTTTGTGTGCTACCAAACGTCACAACGTAACTGGGTGATTATAAAGGTGCTCTACAGGTGTCTCCGAAAGTATTTGTTGGGTTGGCGTATTTCGAGATTAGGATTTGTCACTCCGAATGTCGAAGAGGTATCTCAGGGCCTTCTCGGTAATGCACATCACATAAGCCTTGCAAGCATTGCAACCAATGAGTTGGTTGCGGGATGATGTATTACGGAACGAGTAAAGAGACTTGTCGGTAACGAGATTGAACTAGGTATTGGATACCGACGATCGAATCTCGGGCAAGTAACATACCGATGACAAAGGGAACAACGTATGTTGTTATGCGTTCTGACCGATAAAGATCTTCGTAGAATATGTAGGAGCCAATATGGGCATCCAGGTCCCGCTATTGGTTATTGACCGGAGAGGTGTCTCGGACATGTCTACATTGTTCTCGAACCGTAGGGTCCGCACGCTTAAGGTTACGATGACAGTTATTATGAGTTTATGCATTTTGATGTACCGAAGGAGTTCGGAGTCCCGGATGTGATCACGAACATGACGAGGAGTCTCGGAATGGTCGAGACGTAAAGATTGATATATTGGACGGCTATGTTCGGACATCGGAATGGTTCTGAGTGGTTTCGGATAATACCGGAGTGCCGGAGGGGTTACCGGAACCCCCCGGGGGAAGTATGGGCCTTATTGGGCCGCGAGGGGAGAGAGAGGGCCGCGCCAGGAGGTGGCGCCTCCCCCCATGGGCAGTCCGAATTGGACAAGGAGGGGGGCGCGGCCCCCCTTTCCCTCTCCCTCTCCCTCTCTTTCCTTCCCCCTTCCTCCCTCCTAGTTGGACTAGGAAAGGGGAGTCCTACTCCTACTAGGAGGAGGACTCCCCCCTCCCTTGGCGCACCTCTAGGCCGGCCGGCCCTCCCCCCTTGCTCCTTTATATACGGGAGCAGGGGGGCACCCTAGGACACACAAGTTGATCCTTGAGATCGTTCCTTAGCCGTGTGCGGTGCCCCCCTCCACCATATTCCACCTCGGTCATATTGTCGCAGTGTTTAGGCGAAGCCCTGCGTCGGTAGTTCATCAAGATCGTCACCACGCCATCGTGCTGACGGAACTCGTCCCCGGAGGTTTTGCTGGATCGAGACCCGGGGACGTCATCGAGCTGTACGTGTGTCAAGAACTCGGAGGCACCGGAGTAACGGCGCTTGGATCGGTCGGATCACGAGGAACACGTACGACTACTTCCTCTATGTTGTGTCAACGCTTCCGCTTCGGTCTACGAGGGTACGTAGACAACACTCTCCCCTCTCGTTGCTATGCATCACCATGATCTTGCGTGTGCGTAGGAATTTTTTTGAAATTACTACGTTCCCCAACAATTCTTGCACCCACACACTTCTTCTTCCTCCCAAAAAAATCACCAACCAGCTCAAGCACGAGTTCTAGCTCATTTTGCTACGATTTTCGATCTCCTTGCTCAAAGCACCTCTCACAAAACTGCTTGGGGGGATTGTTCCTTGGTATGTGACTCCTCCATGGTCCAATTTGTTTTTGTTCTAGTGCTTTATTCATTGCAAATTTGTGCTGCCTAGGTGACCATGTTCTTGAGCTTGCATGTCAAATTTATATGGTTCTAAGTAGTTCTAATGCATGATATAGGCTTTAGGCACTTGTAGGAGTAGTTGCTATCAATTTTGTTGAGCTCGGTTCACTTTCATTTGAAGTTACTAAAAAATTTCAGAAATTTTTCAGAGGAAGAAATATGTCTAGGAAAATGTACCAATGTGGTTCTTCAAGGAAGCAAGGACCCAGGCTTGCAATGCGTGATGCTGATGACGAACCACCAAGGGACGCCCCAGTGCGGCCTTGTGAATGGCCTTCAGAAAACTTTATGGATCGAGCAGAAAATCAAGGAAGAATTTTTAACGCATATTTGCGTAACGCCGATCTTGTGAGCTTCGAGGCAGAAAAGTGCCCCCAGTACCACTATCTCACTAGTTCATTTGTGAGGAGGTTTGAATATTCATCTTCACGTAATTCTCAAACTGTTCTGTTTGATCTTTATGAAAACTCTTATACCATGGACTTAGAGGATTTTACTACTACTTGCAAACTTCCACAATGGGGTAGTCCTCTTGAACCTTGCAAATTTGAATTTAGAGATTTTCTTGCCAGTATAACTGTGGGGGAATCTAGAGACATAACACAAGCTACCATAGGGAGTATTTATTTTCCTGCTATACATTATTTTGCTCTCTTCCTAGGTAGGTGCATCAATGGTAAGGATGAAGCATGTCACATGTGTGTCCCTGATCTCAGTATTCTTAGGAGTGTTGTGTTAGGAGATAAATCTTATAATTTGGGAGCTATTGTTGCACGTAGGTTGCATAATAATAAAATTAATGGAGATTTCTTTGGAGAAATTTATGCAACCCGTCTAACTAATTTTCTTGAGGTACCTATACGTGAGTATGATGTTGAGCTGCCTAATGTTTATTTAGATTATAATGCCATGTTTCATCATCATTTTGTTGAGAGGAACGAGCAGTCCCTCCAGTATCGCTTAATATTTGACAGACGTCGTGCTGTCCATATTACTCTCCCTACTCCTGTCTTCTTTGATTATCAGGCAAAAGGAAGACATTTTATTACCAGAGAGGAGGCAGATGAGTACGAGAGGAGGGCGGAGGCAGCTCGCCGTCACACTGCAGCTCAGGAGGCAATAGTCGTTGCATCTCAATACGACCCCAGCTATAACTATGGATATCCGCCAGGCCATCCGTGGCACTAAACCAACTTAGGCCAAAAGCCTAAGCTTGGGGAGTACGTATTTCTCACCGACATTACATTTATGTTCACACACTCATTGCTAGATGTCGATGCTCATACTTTTTCACTGTAATATCCATGCTAGTTTATTTTCCTTTTTTATGCTTTCTTCTTGTGTGTTTGATAAACCTTAAGAAAAACAAAAAATAATAATAATAGCCTTTAGCTAGTTTATTTTCTTGTTGTAGTAGTAACAATTAAAAGAAAACCCAAAAAGATTTCTTGTTCTTCTTTTGCTTGTTGGGAGCGTTCGCGTGGAAATAGTTTTATTTCTTTTCTTTTCTTTGGGGGTCGATAGGAGAAGACCATGATTAAACTGTTGAAGTGGCTCTTATATGCATTATTGTTGATTTAACCAAGAGCCCATATTGCCTTGTCTTCTCCTGTTTATTGAATGCTCGCAGATTCCAGCTTAGTCCAATGCACGTGCACTATTATTATTACTAGAAGAACGCCCGTGCATTGCAGCAGGGCCACATTAACTTTAAAAGTTCAATATCAATTATGTTAATATTACATTTAATATTCTCATACATATTAAGTGACATTGACGACCTTTTTTACCATCGAATTCTCACACACACACATCCTCTCCCTCCCTCTTCCTCACTCTCTCTCCCCCTCTCCCTCACTTGGGAGGTGGGACGAAAATAAACCCGGAACGTAGACTACCAACTGAGACATTAGGAGTAGGGATCATTTAGTTGATAAGAATAAATAGAAAACGGTGTTAAAAAGGAGAAACAGATTAGAATACATTGAAAAACCAAAAGGACGATGTAAAAGGGGATTCGCCATGCCCCCCGGGCCTTGCCACCGAACCGGCTCAGTGGTCCAGTCCCCGCGCGGTCGTCTTCTCCTGTTCCCCAAGTCGCGTCGCTACAGAGCTGGGCTCCCGCCCGACCACCTCGCTGGCATCGAAGGGGAATGGATAAGGGTGACACCCTTCCTTCCCTGTCCCCATGGCCTCACTCCTCCTCGACGCCCCTCCCAAATCCACTTCTCCTCCTCGCTCACTCGATCCCGTCAATCTAGACGAAGTCAGACGCCATGGCCACCATGACCGACCCCGTCCACATGGCCACTGCCCTCCCTGTGGGCTAGGAGCTTGTCGAGGAGCTCCGAACGCCTTCGCTACTTCGTCTGCGCCAACGAGATCAAGTCCAGCACCCCCGCATCGACGTCGCTGCCGTCTTCCTCAACCTTGGGCCACCGCGACATTGTCGTTCGATCCGCACCGCCCCGAGCTCCCATGTCTTCCCCTAGGGCGCCATCCCGACATGATCTCCTCTTGCCTTTCCCCTGTTTCCCCTCTCGTTAGGTATTTCGCCGTGGCCAAGAACCGCTGTCCGCCATGGCCATTGCAGGGGTAGCCATCGAGCTCCTCGGATTGACCCTGTGGCACATGCCCGCTCCTATGCACGCCCATGCCCAAGCCTGCCGCTCTTCTTTCGCGCCCGCGGGGCCACTCCCTCTCCATGCCCACGCCCGTGCTACACCGCGTCGGTCGCGCCCGCCGCTGCTGTCGCGCTTGCCGCAGCCACCGCACCACTATGCCCCGCGCGACACACACCCTGGCCGTGTGCCACACTCTCGCTGGCTGCGCTCGCCCCGTCTGCTGCCGCCTATCCCTTCGCTCGCCCCGCTATCGCGCCCCTGCCTCGCGCCGCCTCCAGTCGTGGCCATCTTCTGCCGGCCGCCCCCTCAGCCACACCGGCCGCATCTCTGCCCTCCACCGTCGGCCGCTCGCCTTGCCTGCTGCGTGTTGCTTCCTGCTGCTATGCGCTGCTCTACCGCTGATACGCTGCTGCACCATGCCCTCGACACCGCCGTGGACAAATGTGGCGGAGGGATTGTTAATGGAGTACGAGAAGGAGGTGGCGGAGAAGGTGTGGACAGGCAGAAGGTCTGGGGCGGTGTCACCTGGCTGTGGTGGAGGTGTTTATGCGAGAAGGAGCCGGAGTGGAAGGAGAGATCACAATTGGAAAGAATCGCAAAAAAAATCATAACCCGAAGATCTCAGTTCAAAAAAATGCTAATATCGATGGAGGGGCGATTTCCTTCAATAGGTGGAAAACATAGGAAATATTGGTAGTTATCAAGGAAAGGCAAAATTTTAGGAAAGTTAGGATTTTTGAACTGATTTCTATGCAAATGGGGTTTTATTGTTTGGTAACGTGATATCAGTACCTGCCCGTTTGTGACGTGTCTGATTAGGAAAGTTTGAAAATGTTAAGAAACTATTTATTGGGAGGAAAGTTGTGACGTGTCTGTTATTTGTTTCCTAAAACAAATTTCACTAATAAGAGAAATCGATTGATTTAGATAAGTTAGGAAAGTTAGATTAAAATGTATTATTTGTTTCCTGAAAATATGTTATTTGTTTCCTAAGACAAATTAAACCAATAAAAGGAATCGATTGATTTGCATAATTTAAGGAAGTTAGATTAAAATGTATTATTTGTTTCCTGAAAAATTGTTATTTGTTTCCTAAGACAAATTGAACCAATAAAAGGAATCGATTGATTTGCATAAGGAAGTTAGATCCGTGATTTGTTATACGTTAGGAAAGTTCTGGTTGTAATAAAGAGTGGAGAGAAAAAACCAGCGAAAATAAACCGCGGACCAGGGTGGGAGGGGGTGGTGGGAGGAGAGACGAAAAAACCAGCGAAAATAAACCGCGCAAACGATTCACCAACTCATCCATTAGGAGTAGAGATTCACATCGTTCGGTCGTGCAAGTGAAAGGCAATTATGATGATATATGATGGACTGATTGAGATGAGAGAAGCTGGTATGAACTCGACCTCTTTTGTTTTTGTAAATATGATTAGTTCATCGTTCCTGATTCAGCCTATTATGAATAAACATGTTTGCAATGACAATTAGAGATTATAGTTGCTCGTGTCATGCTTGACTAGCTATGAGTTATAATTGTTTACCTTGCGTGCCAACATGCTATTAAAATGGTTGTGATGCGGTATGATGGGGTGGTATCCTCCTTTGAATGATTTAAGTGACTCGACTTGGCACATGTTCACACATGTAGTTGAAACAAATCAACATATCCTTCACGATATTTATGTTCATGGTGGATTATATCCTACTCATGTTTGAACTCAATGTTTATTAATTTTAATGCATCTTCATGACTGTTGTCGCTCTCTAGTTGGTCGCTTCCCAGTCTTTTGCTAGCCTTCACTTGTACTAAGCGAGAATACTGCTTGTGCATCCAATCCCTTAAACCCCAAAGTTATTCCATATGAGTCCACTATACCTTCCTATATGCGGTATCTACCTGCCATTCCAAGTAAATTTGTATGTGCCAAACTCTAAACCTTCAAATGAAATTCTGTTTTGTATGCTCGAATAGCTCATGTATCAACTAGAGTTGTCCATATCTTCCATGTTAGGCGGGTTATTCTCAAGAGGAGTGGACTCCGCTCCTTACTCATGAGAAAATGGCTGGTCACCGGGATGCCCAGTCCCATGCTTTATGCAAATCAAATCAAATTAATTACAAACAAAACTCCTCCTGGGACTGCTGTTAGTTGGAGGCACTCGTTGTTTCGAGCAAGCAATGGATTGATGCTTGTTGGTGGAGGGGGAGTATAAACTTTACCATTCTGTTTGGGAACCCCTTATAATGTGTGTAGCATGGAAGATATCATCATCTATTGGTTGTTATGTTGACAATGAAAGTATGCCGCTCAAAATATTATTTATCTCTGCTTTAAAATTGAGCTCTGGCACCTCTACAAATCCCTGCTTCCCTCTGCGAAGGGCCTATCTATTTACTTTTATGCTGAGTCATCACCCTCTTATTAAAAAGCACCAGCTGGAGAGCATCGCTGTCATCTGCATCCATTGCTATTAATTTATATTGGGTATGACCATGATTGGATCTCTTTTACCATGAATTACAATGTTTAGTCAGTCCTTGATCTTTAAAGGTGCTCTGCATTTATGTTACGCGGTCTCAGAAAGGGCTAGCGAGATACCATCTTGTTATATCATATCATGATTGTTTTGAGAAAGTGTTGTCATCCGAGATTTATTATTATTGCTCGCTAGTTGATTATGCCATTGACATGAGTAAACATGAGACCTAAATGTTATTGTGAATATGGTTAGTCATAATCCTTGCTGAAAACTTGAAAGTTGGCTTTACATATTTACAACAACAAGAACAAACTGAGTTTGTAAAAGTTTTTCTTTATCACTTTCAATTTATCAACTGAATTGCTTGAGGACAAACAAAGGTTTAAGCTTGGGGGAGTTGATACGTCTCCGTCGTATCTACTTTTCCAAACACTTTTGCCCTTGTTTTGGACTCTAACTTGCATGATTTGAATGGAACTAACCCGGACTGACGCTGTTTTCAGCAGACTTTCCATGGTGTTATTTATGTGCAGAAACAGAAGTTCTCGGAATGACCTGAAACTCCACGGAACTTATTTTTGGAAAATATAAAAAATACTGGAAGAAGAATCCACATCAGGGGGCCTCCACCTGTCCACGAGGGTGGGTAGGGCTGCAAACGAGTCAAGCTCGAGCGAGTTGGAGTTGGCTCAGCTCAACTCATATGAAAATTCGAGCGAGCTCAAACTAAGTGAAGCTCATGATCGAGCTGTAGAACATGAATCGTGCTCAGCTTGTAACGATCTCGAGTCGATCTCGAGCTAGTTTCGAGTTAAATGAGATGGTAAAAATTGTAAAACTATGAATGAAAAACAAAAAAATTATGGCAAATATACTGGGAACCTTTGCCAAAAATATAGGATATTTAACACATAGTCGACCACGTGCCATAATTAGGCCTAAATTTTCTCTGCACTTAATTAAGTTTCCATATTCGTTGGTAAATAAAATGGAGAAAAATTATTGACAGCATATATGGTAACAAATTATCTTATTTCCTTTTAATATATGGCGTGATTATTTAACATAATGATATTCTATCGAGCTATTGAGCTAAAATGGAGCGAGCCAACATTGGCTCAAGATCGGCTCGTTTCTCGGTTGATCTATACAAAGTGTTCAAACTCAGCTCGTTTCTTTTAGAGTCGATCTCGAGTCAAGTCAAAAAACGAGTCGATATCAAGCGGCTCACGAGCTTCGAGCTTTTCTTGCACCCTAAGGGTGGGGGGCGCGCCTGCCCCCTGGGCGTGCCCCCTGCCTCGCGGGCCCCCTGACGCTCCACCGACCTCAACTCCAACTCCATATATTCGTGTTCGGGGAGAAAAAAAATCAGAGAGGAGGATTCATCGCGTTTTATGATATGGAGCCACTGCCAAGCCCTAAAACCTCTCGGGAGGGCTGATCTGGAGTCCGTTCGGGGCTCCGGAGAGGGGAATCCATCGCCATCGTCATCGTCAACCATCATCCATCACCAATTTTATGATGCTCACCGCCGTGCATGAGTAATTCCATCGTAGGCTTGCTAGACGGTGATGGGTTGGATGAGATCTATCATGTAATCGAGTTAGTTTTGTTACGGTTTGATCCCTAGTATCCACTATCTTCTGAGATTGATGTTGCTATGACTTTGCTATGCTTAATGCTTGTCACTAGGGCCCGAGTGCCATGATTTCCGATCTGAACCTATTATGTTTTCATGAATATATGTGAGTTCTTGGTCCTATCTTGCAAGTCTATAGTCATCTACTATGTGTTATGATCCGGCAACCCCGAAGTGACAATAATCGGGACCACTCCCGGTGATGACCATAGTTTGAGGAGTTCATGTATTCACTATGCGTTAATGCTTTGGTCTGGTACTCTATTAAAAGGAGGCCTTAATATCCCTTAGTTTCCGCTAGGACCCCGCTGCCACGGGAGGGTAGAACAAAAGATGTCATGCAAGTTCTTTTCCATAAGCACGCATGACTATATTCGGAATACATGCCTACATTACATTGATGAATTGGAGGTAGTTCTATGTCACCCTATGTTATGATTATTACATGATGAACTGCATCTGGCATAATTCTCCATCACCGATCCAATGCCTACGAGTTTTTCACATATTGTTCTTCGCTTATTTACTTTTCTGCTGCTATTGTTACAATCACTACAAAACCCAAAAATATTACTTTTGCTACCGTTACCGTTACTTCCATATTACTTTGCTACTAAATACTTTGCTGCACATACTAAGTTATCCAGGTGTGGTTGAATTTGACAACTCAACTGCTAATACTTGAGAATATTCTTTGGCTCCCCTTGTGTCGAATCAATAAATTTGGGTTGAATACTCTATCCTCGAAAACTATTGCCATCCCCTATACTTGTGGGTTATCAAGCACCAATGGAAGTGGTGAACCCCTCCGTGATGGTGTCTAGATTGGATCCGGTGGTTCTGGACTCTGCGGCAGCTGGATGAATATTTCGTCGACTCCCCTAGGGTTTCTAGAATATTGGGGTATTTATTGAGCAAAGAGGCGGTCCAGGGGCACCCGAGGTGGGCACAACCCACCAGGGCGCGCCAGGAGCCCTGGTGGGTTGTCCCCTCCTCGGGACTCCCCCCAGGTGCAACTAGGGCCCATTTGCTTCCTTTTGGCCCATAAAAAGTCATCATGAAGTCTTGTGGCATTTGGACTCCGTTTGATATTGATTTCCTGCGATGTAAAAAACACGGAAAAAATAACAACCGGCACTTGGCACTATGCCAATAGATTAGTACCAAAAAATGATATAAAATGACTATAAAATGATTATAAAACATCCAAGATTGATGAACAAGGAACAATCAAAAATTATACATACGTTGGAGACGTATCAAGTGGCAACTTGCTTGCCATTCTTCCTAAAGTTCCCCTTCTTTCCTTTGCCTTTTTTCTTGAAACTAGTGGTCCTTGTTAACCATCAACACTTGATGCTCCTTCTTGATTTCTACCTCTGCAGCTTTGAGCATTGCAAAGAGCTCGGGAATAGTCTTCTCCATCCCTTGCATATTATAGTTCATCACAAAGCCTTTGTAGCTTGGTGGCAGTGATTGAAGAACTCTGTCAATAACACTATCATCTGGAAGATTAACTCCCAGCTGAGTCAAGTGGTTATGGTACCCAGACATTCCGAGTATGTGTTCACTGATAGAACTGTTCTCCTCCATCTTGCAGTTATAAAACTTGTTGGAGACTTCATATCTCTCAACTCGGGCATTTGCTTGAAATATTAACTTCAACTCCTGGAACATCTCATATTCTCCATGACGTTCAAAACATCTTTGAAGTCCCGATTCTAAGCCGTAAAGCATGGCACACTGAACTATCGAGTAGTCATCAACACGCGATTGCGAGGCATTCACAATGTCTGCAGTTGCTGGAGGGGGTGGCACACCTAGCAGTGCATCAAGAACATAATTCTTCTGTGCAGCACTGAGGATAATCCTCAAGTTACGGACCCAATCCGTGTAGTTCCTGCCATCATCTTTCAACTTAGATTTCTCTAGAAACGCATTAAAATTCAAGGGAACGGTAGCATGGGCCATTGATCTACAACTTAGATATGCAAAAACTATCAGGACTAAGTTCATGATAAATTAAAGTTCAATTAATCATATTACTTAAGAACTCCCACTTAGATAGACATCCCTTGAGTCATCTAAATGATCACGTGATCCAAATCAACTAAACCATGTCCGATCATCACGTGAGATGGAGTAGTTTTCAATGGTGAACATCTCTATGTTGATCATATCTACTATATGATTCACGTTCGACCTTTCGGTCTCAATGTTCCGAGGCCATGTCTGTACATGCTAGGCTCATCAAGTTTAACCCGAGTATTATGCACGTGCAAAACTGTCTTGCACCCGTTGTATGTGAACGTAGAGCTTATCACACCCGATCATCACGTGGTGTCTCGGCACGATGAACTGTCGCAACGGTGCATACTCAGGGAAAACACTTATACCTTGAAATTTTGAGTGAGGGATCATCTTATAATGCTACCGCCGTACTAAGCAAAATAAGATGCATAAAAGATAAACATCACATGCAATCAAAATATGTGACATGATATGGCCATCATCATCTTGTGCCTTTGATCTCCATCTCCAAAGCACCATCATGATCTCCATCGTCACCGGCTTGACACCTTGATCTCCATCGTAGCGTCATTGCCGTCTCGCCAACTATTGCTTCTATAACTATCGCTAACGCATAGTGATAAAGTAAAGCAATTACATGGCGATTGCATTTCATACAATAAAGCTACAACCATAAGGCTCCTGTCGGTTGCCGATAACTTTTACAAAACATGATCATCTCATACAACACCGTATATCACATCATGTCTTGACCATATCACATCACAACATGCCCTACAAAAACAAGTTAGACGTCCTCTACTTTGTTGTTGCAAGTTTTACGTGGCTGCTATGGGCTTTTAGTAAGAACCATTCTTACCTACGCACCAAAACCACAACGATGTTTCGTCAAGTTTGTTGTTCTAACCTTCAACAAGGACCGGCCGTAGTCAAATTCGATTCAACTAAAGTTGGAGAAACAGACACCCGCCAGCCACCTTTATGCAAAACAAGTTGCATGTCTGTCGGTGGAACTGGTCTCATGAATGCGGTCATGTAAGGTTGGTCTGGGCCGCTTCATCCAACAATACTGCCGAATCAAACTAAGACATTGGTGGTAAGCAGTACGACTGTCATCGCCCACAACTCTTTATGTTCTACTCGTGCATATCATCTACACATAGACCTAGCTTGGATGCCACTGTTGGGGAACGTAGCATGCAATTTCAAAAAAATTCCTACGCTCATGCAAGATCTATCTAGGAGATGCATAGCAACTACGGGGGAGAGTGTGTCCATGTACCCTTGTAGACAGAAAGCGAAAGCGTTAGTTTAACGCGGTTGATGTAGTCGAACGTCTTCGCGATCCAACCGATCAAGTATCGAACGTACGACACCTCCGAGTTCTGCACATGTCTAGCTCGATGACGTCCCTCGAACTCTTGATCTAGCAAAGTGTCGAGGGAGAGTTTCGTCAGCACGACGGCGTGGTGACGGTGATGGTGATGTGATCCGCGCAGGGCTTGCCTAAGCACTACGACAATATGACCGGAGGAGTAAACTATGGAGGGGGGGCACCACACACTGCTAAGAGAACAATTGATGTGCTTTGGGGTGCCCCCATGCCCCCGTATATAAAGGAGGGGAGGGTAGGAGGCCGGCCCTAGGGGGCGCTGTTGGGTAATGTAGTAATTTCAAAAAAAATTATACGCGCACATAGGATCATGGTGATGCATAGCAACGAGAGAGGAGAGTGTGTCCACGTACCCTCGTAGACCGAAAGCAGAAGCATTAGAACAACGCGGTTGATGTAGTCGTACGTCTTCACGATCCGACCGATCCAAGTACCAAACGCACGACACCTCCGAGTTCAGCACACGTTCAACTCGATGACGTCCCGCGAGCTCCGATCCAGCAAAGATTCACTGGAGAGTTTCGTTAGCACGGCGGCATGATGACGGTGATGATGATGCTACCAACCCAGGGCTTCTCCTAAGCACCGCTACGATATGATCGAGGTGGATTATGGTGGAGGGGGGCACCGCACACTGCTGGGAGAGATCAACAGATCAACTTGTGTGTCTAGAGGTTCCCCCTGCCCCCGTATATAAAGGAGCAAGGGGGAAGGTCGGCCGGCCCTATGGGGCGCGCTAGGAGGAGGAGTCCTCCTCCTAGTAGGAGTAGGACCTCTTTCCTACTCCTACTAGGAGGGGGAAAGGAAGGGGGAGAGGGGGAAGGAAAGGGCGCCACCCCCCCTCTCCTAGTCCAATTTGGACCAGAGGAGGAGGGGCGCGCGGCCTGCCCTAGGCTAGCCCTCTCTCTCCACTAAGGCCCATAAGGCCCACTATTTCTCCCGGGGGGGGTCGGTAACCCTCCGGCACTCCAGTTTAATCCGAAACCACCCGGAACACTTACGGTGTCCGAATATAGTCGTCCAATATATCGATCGTTACGTCTCGACCATTTCGAGACTCCTCGTCATGTCCGTGATCATATCCGGGACTCCGAACTACCTTTGGTACATCAAAACAGAAAAACTCATAATAACGATCGTCACCGAACTTTAAGCGTGCGGACCCTACGGGTTCGAGAACTATGTAGACATGACCGAGACACGTCTCCGGTCAATAACCAATAACGGAACCTGGATGCTCATATTGGCTCCCACATATTCTACGAAGATCTTTATCGGTCAAACCGCATAACAGTATACTTGTTCCCTTTGTCATCGGTATGTTACTTTCCCGAGATTCGATCATCGGTATCTCAATACCTAGTTCAATCTCGTTACCGGCAAGTCTCTTTACTCGTTTCGTAATACACCATCCCGCAACTAACTCATTAGTTGCAATGCTTGCAAGGCTTATAGTGATGTGCATTACCGAGTGGGCCCAGAGATATGTGCATTACCGAGTGGGCCCAGAGATACCTCTCCGACAATCGGAGTGACAAACCCTAATCTCGATATATGCCAACTCAACAAGTACTTTTGGAGACACCTGTAGAGCACCTTTATAATCACCCAATTACGTTGTGACGTTTGGTAGCACACAAAGTGTTCCTCCGGTACTCGGGAGTTGCATAATCTCATAGTCATAGGAACATATATAAGTCATGAAGAAAGCAATAGCAACATACTAAACGATCAAGTGCTAAGCTAACGGACAGGGTCAAGTCAATCACATCATTCTCCTAATGATGTGATCCCGTTTATCAAATGACAACTCATGTATATGGTTAGGAAACATAACCATATTTGATCAACGAGCTAGTCAAGTAGAGGCATACTAGTGACACTCTGTTTGTCTATGTATTCACACATGTACCATGTTTCCGGTTAATACAATTCTAGCATGAATAATAAACATTTATCATGATATAAGAAAATAAATAATAACTTTATTATTGCCTCTAGGGCATATTTCCTTCAGGCGCACCAAGTGGGGGGGACCCGCTAGGACTCCTAGTCCTGGTCGGTTTCCCCTTTCCTTCTCACAAAGGAGGAAATGGGGAAGGAGAGGGAGAGGGGGAAGGAAAGGGGGGCCGCGGCCCCTCCCCTTGTCTAATTCGGACTGCCCATGGGGGGGCACTGCTTGTGGGCTGCCCTCTCTCTCCCCTATGGCCCATGGTGGTCCATTACTTTCCCCGGGGGGTTCCAGTAACCCCTGGGTACTCCGATAAATATCCGAACCGCTCTAAAGCCATTCTGATGTCCGAATACTATCATCCAATATATCAATCTTTACCTCTCGACTATTTCGAGACTCCTCGTCATGTCCGTGATCTCATCCGGGACTCCGAACAATCTTCGGTCACCAAAACACATAACTCATAATACTAATCGTCATCGAACGTTAAGCGTGCGGACCCCACAGGTTCGAGAACTATGCAGACATGACCGAGACACATCTCCGATCAATAACCAATAGCGGAACCTGGATGCTCATATTGGTTCCTACATATTCTACGAAGATCTTTATCGGTCGAACCTAATGACAACATACGTTATTCCCTTCGTCATCGGTATGTTATTTGCCCGAGATTCGATCGTCGGTATCCACATACCTAGTTCAACCTTGTTACCGACAAGTCTCTTTACTCGTTCTGTAATGCATCATCCCGCAACTAACTCATTAGTCACATTGTTTGCAAGGCTTATCATGATGTGCATTACCGAGAGGGCCCAGAGATACCTCTCCGATACCCGAAGTGACAAATCCTAATCTCGACCTATGCCAACCCAACAAAACACCTTCGGAGATACCTGTAGATCATCTTTATAATCATCCACTTACGTTGTGACGTTTGATAGCACACAAGGTATTCCTCCGGTATTCGGAAGTTGCATAATCTCATAGTCAAAGGAACATGTATAAGTCATGGAGAAAGCAATAGCAATAAAATTTAACAATCATTATGCTAAGCTAACGGATGGGTCTTGTCCATCAGATCATTCTCCTAATGATGTGATCCCGTTTATCAAATGACAACACATGTCTATGGTTAGGAAACTCAACCATCTTTGATTAACGAGCTAGTCTAGTAGAGACTTTACTAGGGACACTGTTTTGTCTATGTATCCACACATGTATCAAGTTTCCAGTTAATACAATTCTAGCATGAATAATAGATATTTATCGTGATATAAGGAAATATAAATAACAACTTTATTATTGCCTCTAGGGCATATTTCCTTTAGTATGCAGCTAGCTTTGGATGGCGACTTCCGCATCATTGTCCGCTGACTGCCCCCCACCCCATCCCTCCTTCCCCGGTCCGTGGATGGACGCGTTGTTCGGTTTGCGGGTCAGTGTTGGAGATGTCCTTAGAACATCTATCGTCACAACTAGAAAAATCTAGCCCTCATACGTCCGCGAACACGTTCAGATGCATCCGCATACAATGATCGGTCAACACAAACAAATTTGATTCATAAGTGGATACCTTATTTTCAAATCATCATATTCAAACAATGTCATGCAACATAAAACTAGTCTAAATTTTTGCCGGCGACCGCCCTTGTTATTCCGTTCGTTCCATGTCCGGCGGATGACTGCGCCTCTCTGAGTGAAGGTGCGGTCACCGACGAGGCAGAGTAGGACATGGGACACTGACTGGCTCACGGGAGTCAAGGCGTCGTCGTCTCCCATGCCCTAGTCCTCCTCGTCGGAGCCTGTGGACTCAACATCGTCGGTCAATGTGGTACCGATGATGAACGTGGCCGGGCGGTCGGGCCCAATGGTGCGCGACTCTGCGATCGCGAGAGCTTCCCCGGCTATCCGTGCATGGTGCCTTGCATGACGATCACGCCTCGCGTTCGCAACGTGCTTGCCTTACACCATGCCGACGTTTACCTTCGGCTCGGGGACGACACGCTACCGAAGGGATTGCACCATATCTTATAACTCTTTTGAAATCATAATGTGACGATAAGTTTGCACATATATAAAGTTTGCAAGTTGATTGCATTGGTGAATTCTTATGTAACATATAATGTTATGTTTGTGCAAATTTAGATTAGTAAAAAATGATTCGATATCTTACTTCTTTGAAAGAGATTAGCGTTGATGATGACTAAGTATATCCGATGAGACGGATAGTGGCAAACAATTTGGTTTACTAACGATGTACATAAGTGCAATGTGAGACCTTCATGTAACTTTCATTATGTTTGAGGTGTCTTTTACTTCTCATGAACTTTTGTAATAGATCAAGATATTTTTCGCAACAATAAATAAATTAAAGTGATACATCGATTACTTATTTTATACTTAAAGTAGGTATATTCCAGTTGCCATGAAGGTCAATTTTTTTATAACACGCTAAAAGGACCATACGAGAGGGAAATGCATTGGAGCTGTCAGGTGTCACACACCCTATATGAATATAATGATTTTTTTTGAAACTATGATGATTTTTATAGCAAATTCGGAATCTATACACCCTAATGCATAAAAATCAAATGTATCACCCTATCGGCCTCCTGTTGGCCGAAGAGGGACTTTTCGGTCTATTGTTGGCCGAAGAGGGTCTTTTCGGCCAACCGTTGGCCAAAGAGCCTCTTCGGCCAACAGTAGTCCGAAAAGTGGTCTTCGGCCAACACCTGCTCTCCTGTTTTAGAAAATTTATATCGATTAGAATTTTTTATATTTTAATTTGATTCTTTTTGCATTAGATTAGAAATTTTATGAAGTTTCTGTAAATATCAAGTTTGACTAGATTTGAAAAAATTTGAATTTGAATTTTCATGAATTTGCTCAAATCACTAGATTGCCTATAATCTGAGCTAGGAGTATTTTTTAGATGATTCTTTTTTGCTACCGGTTCTTTGTGACTTTGTTTATTAGTAGTAATTAATTGGCAAAATTTAGGATTATTTAAAATTAGGTTTTTATGAAAACAGTTCTGTTTTAGTGTTTTATAGGTTTTGTGCTATTTCTTTTTAATTTTAATTACTCTAAATTGTTTTCTTTAGCTTTTTTGACATATTCTTTTAGTTTCTGTTAATTTATCAGTAGCTATTTTATTTGTAGTATTTTTTGTATTTTATTTCTTTTATCCTACTAGAAAACTTTGAGCTTGATAGGAGTTTATATTTAAAAGCGCCTTATAAATCCTGTACAACCATTGCCGTTTTATACATGAAAGAACTATACTTTCCCGCAATCTTTTTCCCTCCATTTTCTTTCCCGCCATTTTCTCTGCTGCCATTTTCTCCCGCCATTTTCTTTCCCGCCATTCTCTCTCCGCCACACTAAGGAGGCCAGTGTAGTCTCGTCAAGATGTATCTACTGTTAACTTAACAGAAACTAAAAGAATATGTCAAAAAAACTAAAGAAAACAATTCAAAGCAATTAAAATTAAAAGAATATGTCAAAAAACTAAAGAAAACAATTCAAAGAAATAAAATACAAAAAAATACTACAAATAAAATATCTATTGTTAACTTAACAGAAACTAAAAGAATATGTAAAAAAAACTAAAGAAAACAATTCAAAGCAATTAAAACTAAAAGAAATAACTCAAATTAAAAGAATCATCTAAAAAAATACTCCTAGCTCAAATTATACGCAATCTAGTGATTTGAGCAAATTCATGAAAATTCAAATTCAAAGTTTCAAATCTAGTCAAACTTGATATCTACAGAATCTTCATAAAATTTCTAATCTAATGCAAAAAGAATCAAATTAAAATATTAAAAATCCTTTTTGGCCAACGGTTGGCCGAAAAGTCCCTCTTCGGCCAACGGTAGGCCGAAAAGTCCCTCTTCGGCCAACGGTAGGCCGAAAAGTCCCTCTTCGGCCAACAGGAGGCCGACGGGGTGATACTTTTGATTTTTATGCATTACGGTGTATAGTTTCCGAATTTGCTATAAAAATCATCATAGTTTCAAAAAAAATGAATATAATATCAGAAAAAACAATTTTTTTAAAGAAATTCTGAAATCTTCGGATATCAAACATGGTGCCCATTCTACCCCCACGTTTTAGTTTCATGAGGAATGGATGCCTGTAGTATCCGTGACCAAGAAAATACAGCATCCATGTTTGATTTAAAAAAATCAGTTTTTTTAAATTTCCTGGTATTTTATAATACTTATATTAATATAGGGGTGTGTGTGGCACCCCATACAAGACATACAACCAGTAAGGGCATCTCCAGCCGCGCCCCAGGAAGGCCTCCCTGGGCGTTTTTTTTGCGCCGGCGCCGAAAACCGGCCCAGTCGCGCCCCCAGGAGCCCGATTTTCGCCTGCCTGGGCCGAAAACAGCGTCGGCGGACCCAGGCCGAACCCGGCGCGCTGGGGGGCGCCCGGGGGCGCCGGGCGAACTTTTTTGGCGCGAAAAAGCAGCGGGCCCGCCGCGTCAGCGAGACGGCTCTCTTCTCGGCCCTTCGTCGTCCTCATCGTCTCGTTTCCCGCGGCGAATCAATGCCAAAGCTGCCGCGCTGCCGCGCCGGCCAGTCTGCGCCATTGATGCCTTACGGGTGGCACAGTGAAGGCCGGATGACGCGCGTCCCTCGCCCTCCCTCGCCCGCCACGCGTACACACGGCGGACACGCGTACGGGCGGCGCCTCGGCCTATATAAGACGCGCACCAGCGTGCTCGGCGATCACACTCTCTCGTCGTCGTCGTTCCTCCCTCTCCTCTCTCTCGCCGTCTCCAGTTCATCACCCATGGCCGAGCGCTTCCCTGGTGACGGCGCGGCGGCGAACGGCTTCGGCCGTCGCCATCTCCACGAGGACGAGGCTCGCCTCCTTTACGAGGCCGAGTACCCGGTCCCGCCGGACGTGCGGGTGCCCGGCGCGTGGAGGATCAGCGTCGGCGGCGTGCCGGTGCCCCCGGTGCCCACCGGCGCGGCGTGGCGTGCGGAGATCGCATGCATCCGCGCGAACCTGCCGCGGGCGGCGAGGGAGGGACCTCGGTACGTCCCCGACAGCCCGCTCTGGGAGCCCTACTTCCGGCGCCGCCACGCTCAGCAGCTCGAGGCCACCAACGGTGTAGAGCCCTCCGGTAGGCTCAATTCCGAGGGCCGGCGCCGGTGGTGGGGCATGCCCGGGCGCACGTTGGAGGCCGTCCTTGAGTACATCGAGGGCGGCAACACGCCGCGTCTCGAGTATCCCGCTCCCCCTTCTTTCTCACGCCGCCGGGGAAGCTCCTGGACCCCGAGGCGCATGGAGACCGGGGGTCCTCCTCCTCGTCCGGCGGCTCGCCCTGCCTCCGCCGGGTCAAGCCGGAGCCCCAGGACACGCCGGTCAGCGCGCGCACCCGCAGCTCCGGCGTCCGCATCGGCGCCAACGCCTTCCCACCCACCGGCCGCTTCGTCCTCGTCGAGCCCAAGCCGGAGCCCGGCCTCCCCGCGGAGTACGAGGAGATAGCCCGGCGTGGCTTCTCCGACGAGGACGCCATGCGGTGGGCGCGGGACGACTACCTCCGCGTTGAGATGGTCCGGCAGTGCCGGGCCCTGGAGGAGATCGCCGCCCGCAAGCGTGGGCGCGAGGACGAGCACGACGTCGTGGTCCTCGACAGCGACGACGACGACGACGACGCCCCCGGACCGTCCAACCCGCCGCGCCAACCGGGGGAGGGATGCAGCAGGGACGGCGGAGGCGCAGGCGGGGGCGGCGACGACGACGACGACGACGGCGGCGGCGGTGACTACACGCGGTTCTACAGCCTCCTCGGCATGTAAACCGCATGGGCGGGCGGCGAGGGAGACGGCGGGGCAGACGGCGGGGCTAGCCCGCAGAAGTTTTTTTTCTTTTTTTGTAAAATATGTTTAAGTTTGAACAAACTCGCCAATGTTTGCGTTAAATTTGAGTCGTTTTTGCGCCGTTTATGACTTTTTTACTAACCGTGGGCGCCGCGACTGGGGGCATCACGCCCCCAGTGCGCGGTTTAGCGCCGGCGCGCCCCCAGGGGATGATTTTTTGCCCCACCTGAGGGACCAACGGCTGGAGATGCCCTAATCAGCAGTTGGGGACTTGTTTCTTGGGGGCCAAGTTCTTCGGTACTTTGGCGTGGCTAGAAGTTTAGCTGTAGCCGCGTGGGCTACATCAATCAACCAAAAATCAAGCACGCGGTGAGCTGTACGCGGCAGATCCGTCGTGTGCGCCACCACGTTCACACGGCTGCATCCAGGAGACGTGTCCAGTTCAGTACTCCTGGAAAATATCAAATAAATCCAGCTCGTACACTTTTTAGTAGTAAAAAAACATAATAATGCTCTTGCCAAAACAGTAAAGGAAATAAAATACTCGTGTTATTGGAAATATCAGAATCGCAGGAAGAACAGAGCTCGCTTTCATAGAAAACTTGGCTCGCAAGGACGCGGGCCGCGGTGCGAACTCTTCTGCTGCTTTTTTTAAGGAAAGAGAGAAATTAGCGGGGATATAAAAAGGGCCGGAGGGGGGCGCTGGGCCCAACTAACCAAAGCAAACCCAAAGCCCACGAGAGTGACAGAGGAGAAAGAGAAACCCTACTCGTCTCCCGCAGAGAGACGAGACGCGAGACGAGAGAGAGGCAGAGAGGGGAACGACGAACGAGTCGAGCCGCCCGCCGCTTCCGTCGGGGACCAATATAAGCCGGCTTTCTCTCTCCTTCACCCCACAGCCCACCAAACCCTCGCTCTTCCCACCGCAGGAAAGAGCTCCTCTCCCCTCCCCAACCCCACCGCCTCCGCCGACGAACCGATCGGATCCGGGACACGATCTCGGATTCGCTCGGCAGATCAGCGCGCACCAGCCCCCAAGCCCCCGGATCCTCCTTCGTCGTCCTCCCCACCGCGCGCTTCAGGTAACGTCTCCGGGGAGATCTCTCCTCCGCTTTTTTGTTCTCCGTGTGGTCGGCGGTGTTCGGTCGTGCTCGATCGATCGATCTGGGCCGGGGTTGTGTCTGGTTTCGTAACGGATCGATCTGGATCTGTTTAGTTCCGTTGTGGGACTGGATCTGGGGCGGGACTGGAAGATTTTTCCCCGGGCGTTTGCGGGAGGGGACTGATCTCGAGATTCAGTGATTTAGGTTCCGCATCCTCGGTCTCGGGATTTTTGCAGCTTCATGCGCGATTTAGTTTACTGCTAGTTTCGCCTGTGTGATTAGATAGATTTAGTCCAGTCTCTGGGTGATGATTTCGTTTACAAGTCTGATGGTGTGCGACGCGTACTGTGGACTGGTGAACTGTGCACCCGCTGCTTCGTTTGGTTAGGTACACTGTTTACTTTTGTTAGTTGTGACCGGTGTGAACCAGTACCTGGGAACAAACGTCTTGAGTAGTGTTCTGTGTCCTATAATGGAGGAAGAATCGTGGAAAGTACATGTACTTGTTGAACTTCAGTGCTAGGTTCTGTTCGCTTGCTTTTGATGCCTATAATTATCGCGTGTGCATGTGCTGCTTCAGAGTTAGGTACACTGTTTGTGTTTTTATTTGTGATCAATGTGAACTACACAAACATGTTGAGAGTAGTGTCTCAGGAATCATGGAAAGCTACTGGCTTGTTTTTTTTTGCCTCCAGTTATTGCTGGCCATGTGTCCTGCATACTGCTAAACTGACTAGTTTGTAAAGTTCGCATGGTTTCTTTGAGGTGCAATCTTGCTAATTTGACCTTTCTTTTCCTGTTTTACTAGAACATCGTCTGGGATTTGTGTCCACTTAAGTCGGATAGTCTAATGCTATTCTGTATGCAATCACTGGTTGTTTGGTACCAGAATTCCTGTTAACATGCTCCTGTTTTTGTTTAATACAGCCATGGCAGGAATGGCACCAGAGGGTTCCCAGTTTGATGCTAAGCAGTATGACAGCAAGATGACCGAGTTACTGTAAGTCAACTCTACCAATTTATTGTCTCAGCCTTTGGGAACCATGTGAAGCTGTCCTTTTTTGCTTAACAGATTACATGATTATGAATATGCAGGAACCAAGGTGACACTGGGGAGTTCTTCACCTCGTATGATGAGGTGCACGAAAGTTTTGATGACATGGGCCTCCAAGAGAACCTTCTTAGAGGCATCTACGCTTATGGTATACCTCCATCAGTTTGCAGTCTCATATTCCATAGTCCTTGATAGCAGTCTGTTTTAATCTACACGACCTGCCTTTCTTCTGTATAAACCATTTTCTCTGTGATGGGGGGACATCCGAGTCTTCTTGCTTTATGTGGAGCAAACTTTCCATGTTTGTATATTCCTAAGCAAACGTCACAAAGTGAGCCCCCTGATGTTGAGGTTTCCCTGTGGTTTCCTCCACCAGATGGCAGTCTCATATTCCATCACCCTTGATAGCAGCATAGCGGCAGTTAAACTTTGGGAATTGCCATGAGACGAACATCTATTATTGTGTGCATTTCATTTCATACACATTCTTGTGCCTTGTTGGTAATGGATTGCATGCTTCAGTTTGGTTATTATGCTTATTTTCTGTATAAAAACCATATTCTGTGTGATGGGAGGACATCCGAGTCTTCTTGCTTTTATGTGGAGCAAACTTTCCATGTTTGTATATTCCCAAGCAAACGTCACAAAGTGAGCCCCCTGATGTTGAGGTTCCTCTGGGGTTTCCTCCACCAGTTGGCTGTCTCATATTCCATTGCCCTTGATAGCAGCATTGTTGCACTTAAACTTTGGGAATTGCCATGAGACACACATCTGTTTTGTGTGCATTTCATTTCGAGCACTTTCTTATGCATATGTTCATGGATCACATGTTCTGTTTTGCACATTGTGCTATTTTCTGTATGAAGCTACTTTCTGTGTGATGGGAGGACATCCGAGTCCTCTTGCTTTACTTGGAGCGAACTTTTCATGTTCGTATATTCCCAAGCAAACGTCACAAAGCGAGCCTTCTGATGTTGAGGTTCCCCTCGGGTTTCCTCCACCAGATGGCAGTCTCATATTCCATCGCCCTTGATAGCAGCATTGCTGCAGTTAAACTTTGGGAATTGCCATGAGACGCACATCTTTTATCATGTTTTTCATTTCAAATGCATCCTTGTGCCTTGTTTCAAATGTATTACATGTTTTTTTTTCTGTATAAGAACAACTTCCTTTTGTAATGTGAGGATGAGTTTATCTTTCCTTCGACACTCTTCAACAATATAGTTTGTTAATCTTACAAATACAAACACTTATTTGTAGGTTTTGAGAAGCCATCAGCCATTCAGCAAAGAGGAATTGTTCCCTTCTGTAAGGGTCTTGATGTGATTCAGCAAGCTCAGTCTGGAACAGGAAAAACTGCCACCTTCTGTTCTGGAATCTTGCAGCAGCTTGACTATGGATTGGTTGAGTGCCAGGCATTGGTCCTTGCTCCGACCCGTGAACTTGCACAGCAGATTGAGAAGGTCATGCGTGCTCTTGGTGACTACTTAGGTGTCAAGGTGCATGCGTGTGTTGGTGGAACTTCTGTTCGTGAGGACCAAAGGATTCTTGCCAGTGGTGTGCATGTTGTTGTTGGCACACCTGGTCGTGTGTTCGATATGTTGCGCAGGCAATCCCTCCGCCCAGATAACATCAAGATGTTTGTGTTGGATGAAGCTGATGAGATGCTTTCACGTGGTTTCAAGGATCAGGTCTACTTCTTACACATAATTACTTAGAATTCTGCACATTGTTATTACTATGCGCCTGTGTATAATATTTTACAAAACTGAAGGCAAACTAGTTGCTTAAAGCATAAGAAGCTTCTGTGTGCACATGTTAATTCACATGTGATATTATTTATTTACATGTTAGTATTTCTATGGTAATATACAATTTATATTCTAAAAATATAAATGTAGAATATTTGTCTTCTACATGCATCATTAGTAAATAATATCTTAATTATTAATAATCTCTTAATATTATGGGACGGAGGGAGTAGTTACTTCCTCTATGATTTGTACACCAATTACTAACTGCCCCAGATCATGTTGCGTAAGTAGCTTGAACTAACAGGTGTTTTTCACTGTTGCAGATCTATGATATCTTCCAGCTTCTTCCATCGAAGATTCAGGTTGGTGTGTTTTCTGCTACCATGCCTCCTGAGGCCCTTGAGATAACCCGCAAGTTCATGAACAAGCCAGTGAGGATTCTTGTCAAGAGAGATGAGCTTACCCTTGAGGGTATCAAGCAATTCTATGTCAATGTGGAGAAGGAAGAGTGGAAGCTCGATACACTCTGTGACCTGTACGAGACCTTGGCAATTACCCAGAGTGTCATCTTTGTGAACACCCGCCGCAAGGTGGACTGGCTCACCGACAAGATGAGGGGAAGGGATCACACTGTCTCTGCCACGCACGGAGACATGGACCAGAACACTAGGGACATCATCATGAGGGAGTTCAGATCTGGATCTTCTCGTGTGCTCATCACCACCGACCTGCTGGCCCGTGGTATCGATGTGCAGCAAGTCTCCCTTGTCATCAACTACGACCTGCCGACTCAGCCTGAGAACTACCTCCATCGCATTGGTCGTAGTGGTCGGTTCGGGAGGAAGGGAGTTGCCATCAACTTTGTCACCCGTGAAGATGAGAGGATGCTGTTTGACATCCAGAAGTTCTACAACGTGGTCATTGAGGAGCTCCCGGCTAATGTCGCTGACCTTCTCTAGATTATATCTTAGGAATGCAGTAAGGTGCTTGATAAAGTTCGTTTTTGTTGAATATCTCCCAACTCTCAGTTTTGGAGTGGTAAGGTCTGTGTCCGTTTGAATCGTGGTTAAGGATGGTCTTTGAGTTTTTTTCTTGTTATGCAATGTGCGGAAATTTTTGTAGTGCTTAGGCTGTGCCATCTCCTGGGCTAGCTGGGATAGAGTGACATTTATTTTACTTTCTGTTGTGAAGCTATTTTATTGCCTAGCTCGTATATTTTTCCTTCGTATATGTGAGATCATGTCCGACCTATTAAATCTGAAACTGGTTCTGTCTGATAAGGCATTGTACAGCGTTGATCTTGCCATAGCAGCAGCGATTGGCTAGCCAAAAAAATAATATTAATTTTTTTTAAAATAGATAAGTTGAAACTCGTTGTGTTGAGTTTGGATATGTGAAAATATACGAGGCGTTTGCAGAATGGGGAGTGTCATGCTGATGGGCAAATTTCTCGCCAGGAACAGGTGCAAATGCATTAGGGGCAGCGGCGGTATCTATTGCTGCTGATATTGCAGCCAGTAGGGTGACCTTTGAAACGGATTCTCAACGATGCAAAAAGATGAAAAATAATACTACCCACCCCTAGGGACATGGGCCATATACAACCACTCATGATTATACTATAATCATAGTATGAGCAGTTATTTGGAATTGTCAATATACTCTAAAAGTATAACTAGATCTGAGATTTTCAATTTTTTTGGTTAACAAATAATGAGATTTTTCAAACTTTTCTATGTGTGGGGCCAAAACCGAAGGTTTGTTTTGGTCAACAAACAAATAATAAGATTTTGGATACATGAATTGACTTATCAAAAGAGAATTTGAATTATTTAATAATTTTGATTTTCTTTGAATTTGAATGTACTTTTATGTGTCGAATTACTCGGTGCATCTTAGAACAAACCCCTCTCATATATAAAGAATTCAACTTCACGAATATATATATTTTGGACATTACTAATAATAGCAAGCCTTATTCCTATTTTGGCATTTTCGATTTCAGGGCTTTTTGCCCCGTTTAGTGAAGGACAAACTTCCATATTTTTAAAAAGAGAAAAAAAGGGCAATTTTTTTTACCTTCCATACCCCTTTGGGTTCTATAATCGAATAAATTGACTTCATATGGACATTTACTGGCTGTCATGAAGTTTTTGTTGTTTTTTCGGGTGACTCGTTGGACATAGTTAATTTATAGCCTAAAAAATATGTTACATCCCATTTGAAAGTATAACTAATGTTGTAAAATTTTGCACGTACATAGTATATATGTTATGTGTATTCACAATCTTCTTGGATTTTTTTGTGCCGTGCAGAATATGGTATTTCAAGGGCTGCCGGAGCCCGACCACAATTGTTTTTTTTTTCAGTTTATGCTTGTTCTTACTTTTTTGTGAGGGATACGCTTGTTCTTATCTTACTTAGACATGCTTTCTGACTGCGAGTACAAATAAAGAAATGATTAAGCGTGTACTTGCGAGAGAACATTTATTGACCCATTTGATTCACAAAAGCAGAGGAGCAATCATATGAATAACCCCTCCCCCCCCCCCAATGCTAACATCACATTCTTTGGATTGAATTTCATATAAAAAATAAAAAGATCGTAAAAAACCACCCATTTTTTATTTACGTTTCTATGAATGAGCAAAACAATTACTTACAGTTCTTACTTCATTTTATTTTACTTCATTTTATCTCTCCATGTGGTTTGACCTTCATTTAATTATAGGATTCCGGTGTTTCTCTATTCATGTGAATTAAGTGTTTGTTTGGATTGATTCATGCACGTGTCCACCCAAACAATCGGTGTTTATCACTGGGCGTCTTTTGGATAGGCATCAATAAATTGGCTCACCTGAGGCTCCTCAGCTGTCCCTGTTAGTTCTACGCCAAATCGACTTCAGCTTTCCCTGTTAGTTCTGCGCCAAATCGCCGACGAGGCGTGGGCCGCCAAAACGTGAGCCAATTTTTTGGGCGAGCCCATGGTTGGTGGGGTAGGCATTAGCCGAATCCAAACAACCCCCAAATGTCTAGTTTTGCACATTAATGTGTTTTCACAATGGAGGATGCTAGGCATTGAACCGAATGAAGCCAACGACAGGTCCACTTGCCAGCCATACGACTGCTTTCGTCTAAGCTATTAGATCTCCTCACACGTCCTCTTCTCGATTCACAAACAAAAACCTACCCCACACCCTCTCCTACTACATGTGCAGAGGAGAATACCATCTCATCTAACGCTCGCGACACCAGCGCAATCATGCATCAGCTAGCAGTAGAGCCGCCTGCACGAGCAGTGTCACTATCCCCGCACTCGCAACATCGTGTCTCCCCTTGTAGCACAACATGACAACATGCATCTCCCCATAGTAGCGTGTCGTGGCTCGGTGGTGGCATCGATGCAAGCCGACCCAGCTCGCGGCAGCGCTACAACTGTTACCGCATCACGTCTTTTGGCTATCAACACACCGTCTCTCCGCTAGCAGCAGTTGCAGTCGACCATTGGAGCGCCGTGAGCTCAAGTTCATAGTAGTGATAGGCTTACAACAGTGCACCGTCACTTGTAGCGGCGTGGCACATTGCAACAAGTGATGAGAGAGTGACAACATCGGTTGCAACTCTGCTGTTATCGGCCTTTTGCAACACGACGATTGCAGCATTGGTGGCCACCACTCTCAAGATGGCGTCATGGCCATTACAACACACAACACATCGTCGATCCCCGCCTTCACAACACTGGCCCCCTTTGACTGCGGCACGAGTGGCTGTTGCTCCTAGCGTGACGTCACACCACCCACAATTCATAGCATTCCAGGCACCGTAGGAGCTCGCCATGCGCCACTCGTTGCGTCGTCAACGGAACCTCACAACATCGCCAAACTACCTTGTAGCAGAGAAGGTTAGAAAGAACCGACCTTACACCTGCAATGGTTGGTCACTCGCAGCAGCGCACATGCGATTCTCACATCAACATGCCTTGGCACTCGTAACTGTCGTTGATCACACTTGTAGAAGTTTGCAACAAGCGGTGGCGTGTGCTGCAACACTGACACCCGTCCTGGGTAGCGTGATGTTTGGCGTCTCTCTGCCTTTGGAGGGGTGGATATTGGAAGGAGGAGGAGGAGAGGAAGAGCTAGAGGGCACGGGGGCAAAGAGGGGGATGGGCTTCGGCCGCGCACAACGCTGGGGACCGGGCAGGTGCAAGAGGCGGAGGCACATGAGCTACTCGAGGAGCGCGGGTGAGGAAGGCCATGGCAGGGAATTTTAGTTCTGTCATTGATAAAGAAGAGGGATACCGAGCCAGGAAAGCGGTGTGTAGAGCCCCATGGAATGCACAAGCCTGGACGATGACTCAAAACGTTTTCCTTTCACAATCCTCTATTTTGCACATATAATCCTATCATGTTCTAGTGTTTTTTCTATTCGTATTTGTTTTTTTAATACTTTGGTGTTTGCCTTTTACCGACTATTTTAGTGAAAATTTTGATCTTATATTAACCATAGAGAGTGGACCATTTACTAATCTAAAAATGTGGATATGAAAATGTGGCAATCCATAATTTTATAAGAAAAACAATGCAGTTCAACATTGTCAACGAACCATGTTTATTTCAATAAATATTGCTCTACCATAAGCTACAAAAAATCCAGCACCCTAAACGTCTGCATATGCACCAGACGCGTCCATGGATAGTGACCAGTCACCCCTCAAATGTTCACGCCCACAGCCGTGTACCTACTGTTGGAAATATGCCCTAGAGACAATAATAAAAGCATTATTATTATATTTCCTTATTCATGATAATTGTCTTTATTCGTGCTATAATTGTGTTAGCCGGAAATCGTAATACATGTGTGAATAACAGACAACAATATGTCCCTAGTGAGCCTCTAGTTGACTAGCTCGTTGATCGACAGATAGTCATGGTTTCCTGACTATGGACATTGGATGTCATTGATAATGAGATCACATCATTAGGAGAATGATGTGATGGACAAGACCCAATCCTGAACATAGCATAAGATCGCATAGTTCGTTTGCTAGAATTTTCCAATGTCAAGTATCCTTTCCTTAGACCATGAGATCATGTAACTCCCGGATGCCGTAGGAGTGCTTTGGGTGTGCCAAACGTCACAACGTAACTGGGTGACTATAAAGGTATACTACGGGTATCTCTGAAAGTGTCTGTTGGGTTGACATGGATCGAGACTGGGATTTGTCACTCCGCTTGACGGAGAGGTATCACCGGGCCCTCTCTGTAATGCATCATCATAATGAGCTCAATGTGATCAAAGTGTTTGATCACGGGATCATGCATTACGGTACGAGAAAAGTGACTTGCCGGTAACGAGATTGAACGAGGTATTGGGATACCGACGATCGAATCTCGGGCAAGTAAAATACCGATTGACAAAGGGAATCGTATACGGGATTAATTGAATCCTTGACATCGTGGTTCATCCGATGAGATCATCGTGGAGCATGTGGGAGCCAATATGGGTATCCAGATCCCGCTGTTGGTTATTGCCCGAGAGTCGTCTCGGTCATGTCTGCATGTCTCCCGAACCTGTAGGGTCTACACACTTAAGGTTCGGTAACGCTAGGGTTGTGAAGATATGTATATGCAGTAACCCGAATGTTGTTCGGAGTCCCGGATGAGATCTCGGACGTCACGAGGAGTTCCGGAATGGTCCGGAGGTAAAGAATTATATATAGGAAGTGCTATTTCGGCCATCGGGACAAGTTTCGGTGTTATCGGTATTGTACCGGGACCATCGGAGGGGTCCCGAGGGTCCACCAGGTGGGGCCACCTGCCCCGGTGGGCCACATGGGCCTTAGGGGGTGCGCCTTGGCCTGCATGGGCCAAGGGGAACCAGCCCCAAAGGGGCCCATGCGCCTAGGGTTCCAAAAGGGAGGAGTCCTGGTGGTGGAAGGCACCTCCTAGATGGCTTGGGCGGAAGGGAAACCTCCCTGGCCGCCGCCCCCCTTGGGAGATTAGATCTCCCAGGGCCGGCGCCCCCCCAGAGGCCTATATAAAGGGGGGAGGGGAGGGGGGGCTGCGCACCCTATGCCCTGGCGCCTCCCTCTCCCTCTCCAACACCTCCTCCTCCTCCGTAAGAGCACGGCGAAGCCCTGCCGGAGTACTGTAGTTCCACCATCACCACGCCGTCGTGCTGCTGCTGGAGCCTTCTTCCCCAACCTCTCCTTTGCCTTGCTGGATCAAGTAGAAGGAGACGTTACGCTGACCGTACGTGTGTTGAACGCGGAGGTGCCGTGCTTTCGGTGCTAGGATCTCCGGTGATTTGGATCATGGAGTGTACGACTACATCATCCCCGTTCGTTGAACGCTTCCGCTCGCGATCTATAAAGTGGTATGTAGATGCAATCTCTCTCTCCCATGACTCGTTGCTAGATGAACTCATAGATGGATCTTGGTGAAACCGTAGGAAAAATTTTAATTTTCTGCAACGTTCCCCAACAGTGGCATCATGAGCTAGGTCTATGCGTAGTTCTTCTTGCGCGAGTAGAACACAATTTGTTGTGGGCGTAGATTTGTCAACCTTTCTTGCCGCTACTAGTCATATCTTGCTTCAGCGGTATTGTGGGATGAAGCGGCCCGGACCAACCTTACACGTACGCTTACGTGAGACCGGTTCCACCGACTAACATGCACTAGTTGCATAAGGTGGCTGGCGGGTGTCTGTCTCTCCCACTTTAGTTGGATCGGATTCGATGAACAGGGTCCTTACGAAGGGTAAATAGAGATTGACAATTCACATTGTGGTTATTACGTAGGTAAGAAAACGTTCTTGCTAGCAACCTATAACAGCCACGTAAAACTTGCAACAACAATTAGAGGACGTCTAACTTGTTTTTGCAGCAAGTGCTTTGTGATATGATATGGCCAAAGTTGTGATGAATGATGAATGATCTATATGTGATGTATGAGATGTTCATGCTATTGTAATAGGAATCACGACTTGCATGTCGATGAGTATGACAACCGGCAGGAGCCATAGGAGTTGTCTTTATTTTTTGTATGACCTGCGTGTCATTGAGAATCGCCATGTAAATTACTTTACTTTATTGCTAAACGCGTTAGCCATAGTAGTAGAAGTAATAGTTGGCGAGCAACTTCATGGAGACACGATGATGAAGATCATGATGATGAAGATCATGGTGTCAAGCCGGTGACAAGATGATCATGGAGCCCCAAGATGGAGATCAAAGGAGCTATGTGATATTGGCCATATCATGTCACGTTTATTATTTGATTGCATGTGATGTTTATCATGTTTTGCATCTTGTTTACTTAGAACGACGGTAGTAAATAAGATGATCCCTCATAATAATTTCAAGAAAGTGTTCTCCCTAACTGTGCACCGTTGCGACAGTTCGTTGTTTCGAAGCACCACGTGATGATCGGGTGTGATAGATTCTAACGTTCACATACAACGGGTGTAAGACAGATTTACACACGCAAAACACTTAGGTTGACTTGACGAGCCTAGCATGTACAGACATGGCCTCGGAACACAGAAGACCGAAAGGTCGAGCATGAGTCGTATAGAAGATACGATCAACATGAAGATGTTCACCGATGTTGACTAGTCCGTCTCACGTGATGATCGGACACGGCCTAGTTGACTCGGATCATGTAATACTTAGATGACTAGAAGAGGGATGTCTATCTAAGTGGGAGTTCATTAAATAATTTGATTAAATGAACTTTATTATCATGAACTTAGTCTAAATATTTACAATATGTCTTGTAGATCAAATGGCCAACGTAGTCCTCAACTTCAACGCGTTCCTAGAGAAAACCAAGCTGAAAGACGATGGTAGCAACTATACGGACTGGGTCCGGAACCTGAGGATCATCCTCATAGCTGCCAAGAAAGATTATGTCCTAAGAGCACCGCTGGGTGACGCACCTATTCTCCCTGCAGAACAAGACGTTATGAACGCTTGGCAGTCACGCTGTGATGATTACTCCCTCGTTTAGTGCGGCATGCTTTACAGCTTAGAGCCGGGACTTCAAAAGCGTTTTGAGAGACATGGAGCATATGAGATGTTCGAAGAGCTGAAAATGGTTTTCCAAGCTCATGCCCGGGTCGAGAGATATGAAGTCTCCGACAAATTCTTTAGCTGTAAGATGGAGGAAAATGGCTCTGTCAGTGAACACCTACTCAAAATGTCTGGGTTGCACAACCGCTTGACTCAACTGGAAGTTAATCTCCCGGATGAAGCGGTCATTGACAGAATCCTCCAGTCGCTTCCACCTAGCTACAAGAGCTTTGTGATGAACTACAATATGCAGGGGATGGTAAAGACCATTCCTGAGGTATATGCTATGCTGAAATCAGCAGAGGTAGAAATCAAGAAGGAGCATCAAGTGTTGATGGTGAATAAAACCACTAAGTTCAAGAAGGGCAAGGGTAAAAAGAACTTCAAGAAGGACGGCAAGGAAGTTGCCACGCCCGGTAAGCAAGTTTCCGGGAAGAAGCCAAAGAATGGACCCAAGCCCGAGACTGAGTGTTTTTATTGCAAGGGAAGTGGTCACTGGAAGCGGAACTGCCCCAAATACTTAGCGGACAAGAAGGCCGGCAAAACCAAAGGTATATGTGATATACATGTAATTGATGTGTACCTTACCAGTACTCATAGTAGCTCTTGGGTATTTGATACCGGTGCAGTTGCTCACATTTGTAACTCAAAGCAGGAGCTGCGGAATAAAAGGAGACTGGCGAAGGACGAGGTGACGATGCGCGTCGGGAATGGTTCAAAGGTCGATGTGATCGCCGTCGGCACGCTGCCTCTACATTTACCTACTGGATTAGTTTTAAACCTCAATAATTGTTATTTAGTGCCAAGTTTGAGCATGAACATTGTGTCTGGATCTCGTTTAATTCGAGATGGCTACTCATTTAAATCCGAGAATAATGGTTGTTCTATTTATATGAGAGATATGTTTTATGGTCATGCTCCGATGGTTAATGGTTTATTCTTAATGAATCTCGTACGTGATGATACACATATTCATAGTGTGAATACCAAAAGAGTTAAAGTTGATAACAATAGTCCCACATATTTGTGGCACTACCGCCTTGGTCACATAGGTGTCAAACGCATGAAGAAGCTCCATGCAGATGGACTTTTAGAGTCTCTTGATTATGAATCATTTGACATGTGCGAACCATGCCTCATGGGTAAAATGACCAAGACTCCGTTCTCAGGAACAATGGAGCGAGCAACCAACTTATTGGAAATCATACATACCGATGTGTACGGTCCAATGAGTGTTGAGGCTCGCGGTGGCTATCGTTATGTTCTCACCCTCACTGATGATTTGAGTAGATATGGGTATGTCTACTTAATGAAACACAAGTCTGAGACCTTTGAAAAGTTCAAGGAATTTCAGAGTGAGGTTGAAAATCAACGTGAAAGAAAGATCAAGTTTCTACGATCAGATCGTGGAGGAGAATACTTGAGTCACGAGTTTGGCACACACTTAAGAAGATGTGGAATAGTTTCACAACTCACGCCGCCTGGAACACCTCAACGTAATGGTGTGTCCGAACGTCGTAATCGCACTCTATTAGATATGGTGTGATCTATGATGTCTCTTACCGACTTACCGCTATCTTTTTGGGGCTATGCTTTAGAGACTGCCGCATTCACTTTAAATAGGGCTCCGTCGAAATCCGTTGAGACGACACCGTATGAATTATGGTTTGGGAAGAAACCTAAGCTATCGTTTCTAAAAGTTTGGGGATGCGATGCTTATGTCAAGAAACTTCAACCTGAAAAGCTCGAACCCAAATCGGAAAAATGCGTCTTCATAGGATACCCTAAAAAAACTGTTGGGTATACCTTCTACCTCAGATCCGAAGGCAAGATCTTTGTTGCCAAGAATGGATCCTTTCTAGAGAAAGAGTTTCTCTCGAAAGAAGTAAGTGGGAGGAAAGTAGAACTTGATGAAGTGTTACCTCTTGAACCGGAAAATGGCGAAACTCAAGAAAATGTTCCTGAGGTGCCTGCACCGACTAGAGAGGAAATTAATGATAATGATCAAGATGCTTCTAATCAAGCTCCTACTGAAATTTGAAGGTCCACAAGGACACGTTCCGCACCAGAGTGGTACGGCAACCCTGTCTTGGAAATCATGTTGTTAGACAACGGTGAACCTTCGAACTATGAGGAAGCAATGGCGGGCCCGGATTCCGACAAATGGCTGGAAGCCATGAAATCCAAGATAGGATCCATGTATGAAAATGAAGTATGGACTTTGACTGACTTGCCCGTTGAGCGGCGAGCCATAGAAAATAAATGGATCTTTAAGAAGAAGACAGACGCGGATGGTAATGTGACCATCTATAAAGCTCGGCTTGTCGCTAAGGGTTATCGACAAGTTCAAGGGGTTGACTACGATGAGACTTTCTCACCGGTAGCGAAGCTGAAGTCCGTCCGAATCATGTTAGCAATTGCCGCATACCATGATTATGAGATATGGCAAATGGACGTCAAAACGGCATTCCTTAATGGTTTCCTTAAGGAAGAATTGTATATGATGCAGCCGGAAGGTTTTGTCGATCCTAAGAACGCTGACAAGGTGTGCAAGCTCCGACGCTCGATTTATGGGCTGGTGCAAGCATCTCGGAGTTGGAACATTCGCTTTGATGAGATGATCAAAGCGTTTGGGTTTACACAGACTTATGGAGAAGCCTGTGTTTACAAGAAAGTGAGTGGGAGCTCTATAGCATTTCTCATATTATATGTAGACGACATACTTTTGATGGGAAATGATATAGAACTCTTGGACAGCATTAAGGCGTACTTGAATAAGAGTTTTTCAATGAAGGACCTTGGAGAAGCTGCTTATATATTAGGCATCAAGATCTATAGAGATAGATCGAGACGCCTCATAGGTCTTTCACAAAGCACATACCTTGATAAGATATTGAAGAAGTTCAATATGGATCAATCTAAGAAAGGGTTCTTACCTGTGTTACAAGGTGTGAAATTGAGCTTAGCTCAATGTCCGACCACGGCAAAAGATATAGAAGAGATGAGTGTCATCCCCTATGCCTCAGCCATAGGTTCTATTATGTATGCCATGCTGTGTACCAGACCTGATGTAAACCTTGCCGTAAGTTTGGTAGGAAGGTACCAAAGTAATCCCGGCAAGGAACACTGGACAGCGGTCAAGAATATCCTGAAGTACCTGAAAAGGACTAAGGAAATGTTTCTCGTTTATGGAGGTGACGAAGAGCTCGTCGTAAAGGGTTACGTCGACGCTAGCTTCGACACAGATCTGGATGACTCTAAGTCACAAACCGGATACGTGTATATTTTGAATGGTGAAGCAGTAAGTTGGTGCAGTTGCAAGCAAAGCGTTGTGGCGGGATCTACATGTGAAGCGGAGTACATGGCAGCCTCGGAGGCAGCACATGAAGCAATTTGGGTGAAGGAGTTCATCACCGACCTCGGAGTCATACCCAATGCGTCGGGGCCAATCAAGTTCTTCTGTAACAACACTAGAGCTATTGCACTTGCAAGGAGCCCAGGTTTCACAAGAAGACCAGGCACATCAAGCGTCGCTTCAACTCCATTCGTGAAAATGTTCAAGATGGAGACATAGAAATTTGTAAAGTGCACACGGATCTGAATGTCGCAGATCCGTTGACTAAACCTCTCCCTAAGGCAAAACATGATCAGCACCAGAACTCTATGGGTGTTCGATTCATCACAATGTAACTAGATTATTGACTCTAGTGCAAGTGGGAGACTGTTGGAAATATGCCCTAGAGGCAATAATAAAAGCATTATTATTATATTTCCTTATTCATGATAATTGTCTTTATTCGTGCTATAATTGTGTTATCCGGAAATCGTAATACATGTGTGAATAACAGACAACAATACGTCCCTAGTGAGCCTCTAGTTGACTAGCTCGTTGATCGACAGATAGTCATGGTTTCCTGACTATGGACATTGGATGTCATTGATAACGAGATCACATCATTAGGAGAATGATGTGATGGACAAGACCCAATCCTGAACATAGCATAAGATCGCATAGTTCGTTTGCTAGAGTTTTCCAATGTCAAGTATCCTTTCCTTAGACCATGAGATCGTGTAACTCCCGGATACCGTAGGAGTGCTTTGGGTGTGCCAAACGTCACAACGTAACTGGGTGACTATAAAGGTATACTACGGGTATCTCTGAAAGTGTCTGTTGGGTTGACATGGATCGAGACTGGGATTTGTCACTCCGCTTGACGGAGAGGTATCACCGGGCCCTCTCGGTAATGCATCATCATAATGAGCTCAATGTGATCAAAGTGTTTGATCATGGGATCATGCATTACGGTACGAGAAAAGTGACTTGCCGGTAACGAGATTGAACGAGGTATTGGGATACCGACGATCGAATCTCGGGCAAGTAAAATACCGATTAACAAAGGGAATCGTATACGAGATTAATTGAATCCTTGACATCGTGGTTCATCTGATGAGATCATCGTGGAGCATGTGGGAGCCAATATGGGTATCCAGATCCCGCTGTTGGTTATTGCCCGAGAGTCGTCTCGGTCATGTCTGCATGTCTCCCGAACCCGTAGGGTCTACACACTTAAGGTTCGGTAACGCTAGGGTTGTGAAGATATGTATATGCAGTAACCTGAATGTTGTTCGGAGTCCCGGATGAGATCCCGGACGTCACGAGGAGTTCCGGAATGGTCCGGAGGTAAAGAATTATATATAGGAAGTGCTATTTCGGCCATCGGGATAAGTTTCGGTGTTATCGGTATTGTACCGGGACCACCGGAGGGGTCCCGGGGGTCCACCAGGTGGGGCCACCTGCCCCGGTGGGCCACATGGGCCTTAAGGGGTGCGCCTTGGCCTGCATGGGCCAAGGGGAACCAGCCCCAAAGGGGCCCATGCGCCTAGGGTTCCAAAAGGGAGGAGTCCTGGTGGTGGAAGGCACCTCCTAGATGGCTTGGGGGGGAGGGAAACCTCCCTGGCCGCCGCCCCCCTTGGGAGATTAGATCTCCCAGGGCCGGCGCCCCCCCAAGAGGCCTATATAAAGGGGGGAGGGGAGGGGGGGCTGCGCACCCTATGCCCTGGCGCCTCCCTCTCTCTCTCCAACACCTCCTCCTCCTCCGTAAGAGCACGGCGAAGCCCTGCCGGAGTACTGTAGTTCCACCATCACCACGCCGTCGTGCTGCTGCTGGAGCCTTCTTCCCCAACCTCTCCTTTGCCTTACTGGATCAAGTAGAAGGAGACGTTACGCTGACCGTACGTGTGTTGAACGCGGAGGTGCCGTGCTTTCGGTGCTATGATCTCCGGTGATTTGGATCACGGTGTGTACGACTACATCATCCCCGTTCGTTGAACGCTTCCGCTCGCGATCTACAAAGTGGTATGTAGATGCAATCTCTCTCTCCCATGACTCGTTGCTAGATGAACTCATAGATGGATCTTGGTGAAACCGTAGGAAAATTTTTAATTTTCTGCAACGTTCCCCAACACCTACCCCCCCCCCCCCAATTCATGATATCGATTTGACGTCAGAGGAACTACATTGATCATCATATGAAACATAGCAACAAAGGAGGCATAGATTCACAGTCCATATGGACATATCATCACAGTTCATCGGACAAAAAGAGGTAGTTCATCGCCAAAAAAATACATATATTCGAACTAAAGTAAGTAAATACTGATATGGAGATAAACAAGACATCAGAAATCACCATTTTCTTGCCGACACCTTGCCCTTGTGTTCACTGGAGAGGTGTAGCCCTCTGTGTAGTTAGACGGGGTAGAGATGATGCCAGCCATCCGACGGGTTAGGCACGCCGGGCAAGTTTTATTGTAGCCACCGCCTTCTCTACTGCCTCGCACTTCGACTGCTCAATGTCAAGCTGGAGCTCCTTAGCGTTCTTGCGGCGGAGCCACCATGCATCCGTCCCCAACGTGGTGAGCGACTGGCGAAGGACCATCGCGAGGAGCCGTTCCTCTGAATTGACCGCCGACTGGATGCGGAACCAACACGAGGAAGCTGCCTTCACCGCCGCCTCTCCCTTTCCTGCTGCCGCTCGCAGCGCGCGGCTCTGATTCAGGAGTCCGCATCCTCTGGTGGCAGTGTGGGCCTCCCATTCGGGTGACACGAGATGAAGCAGAGATCAATCTACAACCATTGTCCACTCGCGCCGCAGCATGATGCGGACGACGAGCACCTTGTCGTCGTCCACCTCTGCCTCATGGATGAGGGCGTCCCGGTCGACATGGTCATTCCCAGAGCCGGATCCACTGGTTCTTGACATTGGGAAATGAGGGGAGGCTAATTGACGGGAGGAAAGCGGAGAGTGAGAGAGTGAGGTAGGGTTTGGTCTGGGTGGGGATTTTTTAGGGACGGAGTGGGGTCGGTGCGGGCTAGAGTGGGTCGGCACGCCCATGACGAATGCATTTGACCGCCCTATATATGAGTTGGATATGAGGGGTGCCGGTTAGCCCGGAGTATAGGGGCCATATAAGAAGGCTGGTTGGGCTGGCACAAACTGATCAGTCACTGAGCAGGCCGCCCGCCCGATGAAAATAAGGAGTCAAGCTGTGTGTGCTTACCAAGCCTTGTACAACTTCCTCATCAAGCTCCCATACTACAACTAGTGGAGAAACTCCACGTGAGACTAAGAGTGAGGATGCGTTTTCAAATGCCTTCCATTCTCTCTGTGACATTTTTTTTCACAACCAAGCAGATAGTAAGCGAGCAAACCCACCTTAGGTAAATAATCAGGCAGGAAAAAAAAGTGAAACCACCTTATCTGTCCCATCACACACGTTGGCTGGGTTGCACCTCGTTCCGACACACAATGACCCGGTGTTGACTACCAGCTGGGTGAAGAGAGCAAAGGTACAAAGCAACAGTCGAGTACACAAGTGGAGTAGAACACCCTCTTTTACAAACGGGTATGGATCTCCGAAGCCATCGCCACGGTGGGAAGGGACCAACGTGATCGGGCGTCAAGGAGGCCGTCGGGCAGGCGGACCGAACGGCGAAGGGGGCATGAGAGGCCGCGGATGGCTTGAGGAGGTGAGTAATAACAATGATTGCCCTTTATTCAATATTTTTTGACATGAAACACCTTGCATTTCATGAAATTGTGGACACGATAAGATCACTGGCCACTTCACGGGTTACATTAGCAGAAAAGTTTGTGATCCATAGGGTATGGACGTATGGTCACTAGGCTTTTCGAGCACCACGACTCGCCAGTAATGGGATGCCATATTACAAATGCAAGGGCAGAACTCAACTCGGTGCTGGATGAAACCCAAGAGGAGTCAATACTTTGTTTCTTTATAAGGATCGTACACAAGGTTGACCTGCCATTTGAGTCGGCGCACACTGCTTGTTTCAGATTCAGGCAGTCCGTAAACAAAAATACTTCGCCCATACCAAAGCTTTCTGCTGGTTCGAAGACCACTGTAGCAAAAATTACTTTGCCCGTACTAGTTCAGATTTAGTTCCTTCCACTGGGGTTTTCACCTTTTCCTATTCAATAAATAGATGGAGGCCCATTAACACCCGTGGGTAAGTCAATGTTAATTGACAAAGACGTCTGTTTCCACGCTGTGCACGCCTTAGATGTACAATGCGCACTCTGTACAAGCCTTGCACGACCATCTCATGATGCTCGCATACTACAACTAGCGGAGAAACTAGGTCGGACAACGAGAGCGAGGATGCGTTTCCGAATGCCTTTCATTCACAACGTAACTATTTTCTTTTTCTCAAACAAAACTTCATTTGTGTTGGTGTGGATGCTACGTGCGTAGTAAAGAGAGCTAACATGTAACATGTTATATACAAGATCACATGGAACAGTAGAAGGCATGTGCGGTGCAGTTTGCTTTATAAGGGCGGGGTGCCTGGATCTAACGGACGGTTGGTGAGTTTTTTTGAAAAAAGAGGATGACTCCGGCCTCTGTATCAGAATGATGCACGGAGGTTGGAAAAGGATGGTTGGTGAGTGTCTTTGGCTATTCATCATGAACCTAAGATTAAAACAATACCTCATCCGTTTCTTTATTGCTGGTAATTTGCAAAATAAAAGGTCTGGAACATGTAAACTTGATTATTTATTTCTTACTATAATACAACTATAAAACCTCCCGGAATGAGAGACTGGGATACAAAGCCTAGTTTTCTGTTGAGTAAATAGGCAATTTCTTGATTAAATTAATCCATGAGTAAATCACTAGCATGGCATTGACTAAGTTGATGACGTACTGACTCTGATCTAAACATGCACGTACTAAGCAAACAGTAGACAAATCTACACATACTGCTAGTACTGCTAATACGAAAATAATCAGGAGCGGGATAAACGCGTTATACCCTCCAGTAGGCCATGCAGACGCCGCGGCGGTGGTGGCGGCAGTAGCATCCTCGGCGGCCTTCAGGCGACGCGGATCGGAAGCGAGCAGTCGCGTAATCGCTACCCAAAAACCCCCGCGCGTGAGCTGTCAGAGAACTCTCCGTTAGTGACTGGAAAAAATAAGCGCGTAGGTGTGAGCTCGGCTCGGCTCAATACGTGGTGAGGCAGGCGGCAGAGGAGGAGTGCGCGAGGGCCTCTTCTCTTCTCAAGCTCCAATAGCATGTAGAAGAGAAACCCTTATAAACCACTCCAACTCTCCTTCCACTTCCGGGGCGGGACTAAACTTCCCACCACACCTAGTGCCATATAACCCACATGGACTCTTAGAGATTTTTCAGAAATTGCTATATGGGCCTAGAGCCCATCACAAATTTCAGCATTTTCTAGCTAACCATAACAAAAACACACCACATCCATCTTTGTTGCTAGAGAAAACGAAGATGCATCATCTAAACTAGCAAAAGGCATATTTTAACCCTTGAAAAAACATTCTGCACTCAGCTGGCTTGAGCTGTTCGGAGTAGAAAGTGTGAATGCTCAGCCTCTTCTGGCCAACCGTCGGGATCACTGGTGTAGAAGGTGATGAACAGCCCCCATTAGAGTCTACTCATCCCATCTTTACATCTTGCCCCTAAGCTACATAAATGAAGCAATTTGAGGCCCCGACATGGAGATGCAAGCAACTTATTCTAAAAAGCCATGTTATTTTTGACATGCACCCTCCCCCCACCCCATCCTCCAATTGCCCCCCAAATCCACAAAGGATAACTTGTTTATGCCACCAGATTTATTATTTAACAAGCCGAAAAATCATTAGCCCTTGAGGAATAGATCCCACCTGAACACATACATCCCTAAAGATCAACCAAGCGAAAGTTGCAGAAGGGCATGTAAAGAAGCTGTGACATCCCTCGGAGGCAGCGGCATTTCGTCGAGCATCTTGACCGCGGCAACGTCGACGACCTCCAGCCAGCGGAGGAGTGCGAGTGTCGACGGGGAAGGAGGCGATGAGAAGCTCAAGGGGACATCCAGCAGCCGGCAACCGACGTCGAGCCGCCGGTCACGCCCAGGAGCAACTCAGGTCGGGGCTCCGCGCGCACCCGGAGAGCCGGTGCCGGCATGGCATCGCGGCGCCCTGCACTGGTTCGCATCACCGGCACCGGCATGGCACGCTCCCTGCTCCCGGTGATGCGCTCCTCCTCGCCGCCGGCGCCGCGATGGACGACCTGCTGCTGCTGCTCACACTGGCCTCGCCCTTCTCTCCGCCCGCCATGCTGCTGCTCCTCTTCGCCGCCGGCGCCGCGCTTGCCGCGGCCCCGCCGCGCCAGCCTCCTTCCGGGCCATGCACCGGCCGCGTTCGCACCTCCGTAGCCACCTCCCGGGCCGCGCGCCGTCGCGTGGCGCCTCCGCCTGCGCCGCGGCCCCGCCGCGCCAGCCTCCTCCCGGGCCGCGCACCGGCCGCGTTCGCACCTCCGCAGCCGCCTCCCGGGCCGCGCACCGTCGCGTCGCACCTCCTCCTGCGCCGCGGCCCCGCCGCGCCAGCCTCCTCCCGGGCCACGGACCGGCTCCCCCACGCCGTTGCGTTGCGCCTCCGCCTGCGCCGCGCCAGGCTCCTGCGCAGGCCGCTCTCCTCCACCGTGCTGCTCCCCCTCGCGGCCGGGTGCTCCTCCCCTTCGAGCTCCCGTGCTGCTCCTCTCCTTGCGGCGACCCGCCTCCACGCGCCTGCGACGCCCGCGTCGGCTGCTCCGCCGCCCGCTCCCTTCCCCGGCACGATGTGGGTGTACTCAAGGACGGTGACGAGGTAGACGGGGGCGCCGGAGCTGACGCGCTGGGCGTAGCAGCGAGGCAGCGCCCGATGCGGCCGACGGGCTTGTGAGAGAGAGAGAGGATGGGCGTCTGTGGAAGGGAGCACGTGATGGGACAGGGAAGGAAAGGGAAGAAAGAGGAGAGAGACACTGGCAGGTGGGCCAGCACCTGCAAAACGGCGATAATAGCCCCCCAGGCGCCCCCAGCTTCCTGGATTTGCGTTGGGGTCGCCGGCTTTATTTTTGGCCAAATCCGGCGGGGACTGACTACTAGTCAGTCGATTGAATTTGTGTATGGGTCAATCACTTTTTTTACCCCATAGAACGTGTGGTGTGGTGTGTCATGTGCGTGCGTGTGCTTCGGCTAGCCGTGGCGCGTGAGCTAGCTAGCTCCAGCACCATGCGTGAGGCGTCGCGCGCGAGCATGCTAGCTCCGGCTTTGTCAGTGCGTGAGCTGGCTGGCCATGGTTAGTAGCATGATATTGCATTGCACAAAAGAAGAAACAAAATGTTAAAAATGCACATATTTTTTTAAGGAGGAGGAAAGCCCCCGACCTCTGTATCAGAATAATGCATGCAATCAATTTATTAATCAAAAGTACGTAAACAAAGTCTGAGGTCTAGAACTAGCTCACGAAAGGAGCACAAGAACAGTAAAGATAAAAAGATGGCACTGCCGGCGGAAAATCAGGCTACAGTGACTAAACACCTAGCCTTCGTATTACACTTTTAGAAAAAAAAACTAAAACTAAATCAAAATAATTAAGTTTTCTAAGAAAGAATGAAACCCTTTAAGAAGAAAGATAAAATGAAAATGAAAACACTTTCAAAACTTGCACAGAATTTGCATTAATATTACACTTTTTGAAATATGCAAAGAAAAAGCATATAATACTATAATTTTCATAGTGTAACTGAAATAATGTATTTCCTTTAAGAAGAATACAAAAAAAAGCTTGCGCATAACTTTGCACCGAAATTGCACTTTATCGAATTATGCAAAAATAATCATATAATCATGGAATTTTGGCACATATTATATAGTATTTGTTTGTATAAAATTACACTCAGCCAAAAACCCACAAAAAACAATAATAACAAATAAAGGAAAGGAAATAGGAAAAATAAAAACCCATAGAAACAGAAAACAGAAATAAAAAAGTGAAGCAAAAATACCCTTAAATAGAAAGAAAACTATATAAACAACTAAAACAAAATAATGACAAAATTTGCACGCAATCCGCACATGAATTGCACTTTGTTATAATATGCAAGAATAAACACATAATAGTGAAAAATTTCACAAAAATAAAATTATCTAAAGAAAAAAATGAATTAGTGGCATTGGTATTTGATCCATGGTGTCTCTACTTCTCCGGATCAAAATAATGAATTAGTGGTATCGGTATTACCGTTTAAGAAGAAAGAAATGTAAAAAAATAATAATGATAACATTTGCACACGGTTTGAATAGAAATTACGCTTTTTTATTATATGCAAAAATAAGCACAAATAGTGAAATTTCACAAAAAGTCCTTATTAGGAATGAATTAGAGGTATTGGTATCACCCTTGAAGAATAAAGAAAATGAAATAAAAACTTAAACAAAATTAAAATAGTGAAGTCTTCTAAGAAACAATGAATTAGTGTCATTGGTTTCCCATTAAAGAAGAAAGGAACTGAAAATAATAAAACAAATAATGAAATATTTTGCAAACTATTTGCATAGAAGTTGCACATTTTTAGTGTACATATAATCATGAAATTTTGGCACATATTATATAGTATTTTTTGTATATAATTACACTTAGCCAAACACCCACAAAAAACAAAAATAACCAATAAATGAAAGAAAATGGGGAAAAGAAAAACCCATAGAAACAGAAAACAGAAACAAATCAAAAAATATCCAGAAAATAGAAATAAAACCAACTAACAAAGAGAATCCGAAAAACAAAAGGAAAAGCACCTAAAAACAAAAAGGTATTAAAAATTCAAGGGAGAGTGAGGAGGGCTGGATTGCACAGTTGATGGGCTTCGGCCCAGAAAGAATTCGACTGACCCAAATAAGGGGTCAGTCAAAAGAACAAAGGAGCCCACAGAACACACAACACAAGTCAGAAAAAAAGCAGCACGAATCTTACAGAAAAACCCAATGGCCACAAATTCGACTGACCCAAAAGTAAAATTTCAGCTGACTGAAAAGTAGCTAAATTGAATCCGGCGCTAATCGGGCTCGTGGGGGCGTGAGTGGGACTTTTTCGTCCGCCGCCGATGAAAAAGTGCTCCTGGAGGCCTTCTTGGGGGGACGGGTGGAGATGCTCTCAGCCTGAGAACTACCTCCATCGCATTGGTCGTAGTGGTCGGTTCGGGAGGAAGGGAGTTGCCATCAACTTCGTCACCCGTGAAGATGAGGGGATGTTGTTCGACATCCAGAAGTTCTACAGTGTGGTCATTGAGGAGCTCCCGGCCAATGTCGCTGACCTTCTCTAGATTATATTATAGGATTGTAGTTCGTTTTTGTTGAATATCTCCCAACTCTCAGTTTTGGAGTGGTAAGGTCTGGGCCTGTTTGAATCGTGGTTAAGGATGGTTGTCGGTGTCAAAACCGGCGGATCTCGGGTAGGGGGTCCCGAACTGTGCGTCAAGGCCGGATGGTAACAGGAGACACGGGACACGATGTTTTTACCCAGGTTCGGGCCCTCTCGATGGAGGTAATACCCTACTCCTGCTTGATTAATATTGATGATATGGGTAGTACAAGAGTAGATCTACCACGAGATCAAGGAGGCTAAACCCTAGAAGCTAGCCTATGGTATGATTGTGTATGATGATGATTCTGTCCTACGGACTACAACCCTCCGGTTTATATAGACACCAGATAGGGTTAGGGTTACACAGAGTCGGTTACATTGGCAGGAGATCTTGAATATCCGCATCGCCTAGCTTGCCTTCCACGCCAAGGAAAGTCCCTTCCGGACACGGGACGAAGTCTTCAATCTTGTATCTTCATAGTCCAGGAGTCCGGCGAAGGTATAGTCCGGCTACCCGAACACCCCCTAATCCAGGACTCCCTCAGTAGCCCCTGAACCAGGCTTCAATGACGACGAGTCCGGCGCGCAGATTGTCTTCGGCATTGCAAGGAGGGTTCCTCCTCCAAGTCCTTCATAGAAGATTGTAAACACCAAAAATAGTGTCCGGCTCTGCAAAATAAGTTTCCACATATCGCCATAGAGAGAATAATATTAACACAAATCAAATCTGCTGATGTATTACGCAGTGCGTCATCACACCACGACCAAGCCCTTTATACAAATTGTTTTCACTTTTCCACCTCAGCACGTTTAGCGAGGTGGTTTCCTTGGCATGTCTTGTCAAAGCAGAGATCGTGTGCCCCTTTTACGGGTTTCTCATCAATACAGACGTGGGTAACTGTTGGAAATATGCCCTAGAGGCAATAATAAAATCATTATTATTATATTTCCTTATTCATGATAATTGTCTTTATTCGTGCTATAATTGTGTTATCCGGAAATCGTAATACATGTGTGAATAACAGACAACAACATGTCCCTAGTAAGCCTCTAGTTGACTAGCTCGTTGATCGATAGATAGTCATGGTTTCCTGACTATGGACATTGGATGTCATTGATAACGAGATCACATCATTAGGAGAATGATGTGATGGACAAGACCCAATCCTAAACATAGCATAAGATCGCATAGTTCGTTTGCTAGAGTTTTCCAATGTCAAGTATCCTTTCCTTAGACCATGAGATCGTGTAACTCCCGGATACCGTAGGAGTGCTTTGGGTGTACCAAACGTCACAACGTAACTGGGTGACTATAAAGGTATACTACGGGTATCTCTGAAAGTGTCTGTTGGGTTGACATGGATCGAGACTGGGATTTGTCACTCCGCTTGACGGAGAGGTATCACCGGGCCCTCTCGGTAATGCATCATCATAATGAGCTCAATGTGATCAAAGTGTTTGATCACGGGATCATGCATTACGGTACGAGAAAAGTGACTTGCCGGTAACAAGATTGAACGAGGTATTGGGATACCGACGATCGAATCTCGGGCAAGTAAAATACCGATTGACAAAGGGAATCGTATACGGGATTAATTGAAACCTCGACATCGTGGTTCATCCGATGAGATCATCGTGGAGCATGTGGGAGCCAACATGGGTATCCAGATCCCGCTGTTGGTTATTGCCCGAGAGCCGTCTCGGTCATGTCTGCATGTCTCCCGAACCCGTAGGGTCTACACACTTAAGGTTCGGTGGCGCTAGGGTTGTGAAGATATGTATATGCAGTAACCCGAATGTTGTTTGGAGTCCCGGATGAGATCCCGGACGTCACGAGGAGTTTCGGAATGGTCCGGAGGTAAAGATTTATATATGGGAAGTCATCATACGGACACCAGGAAGTTTCGGGGGCATATCGGTATTGTACCGGGGCCACCGAAGAAGTTCTGGGGGTCCACCGGGAGGGGCCACCTCTCCCGGAGGGCCTCATGGGCTGTATGAGGAAGGGAACCAGCCCAAAGTGGGCTGGTGCGCCTCCCCCCAAGGGCCCATGCGCCTAGGGTTGGGGGAAACCCTGAGGGGGCGCCCTCCTTGCTTGGGGGGCAAGCCTCCTCCCCTAGGCCGCCGCCCCCCCTCTAGATCCCATCTAGAGGGGCCGGCCCCCCTTGCCCCTTCCCCTATAAATAGAGGGGTGAGGGGAGGGTTGCGCACCCCCTTGCCCTGGCGCCTCCCTCTTCCTCCCCAACACCTCCTCCTCCTCCGTTGAGCACGGCGAAGCCCTGCCGGAGTACTGTAGTTCCACCATCACCACGCCGTCGTGCTGCTGCTGGAGCCATCTTCCCCAACCTCTCCTTTGCCTTGCTGGATCAAGAAGAAGGAGACGTTACGCTGACCGTACGTGTGTTGAACGCGGAGGTGCCGTGCTTTCGGTGCTAGGATCTCTGGTGATTTGGATCACGTCGTGTACGACTACCTCATCCCCGTTCGTTGAACGCTTCCGCTCGCGATCTACAAAGTGGTATGTAGATGCAATCTCTCTCTCCCATGACTCGTTGCTAGATGAACTCATAGATGGATCTTGGTGAAACCGTAGGAAAATTTCTGTTTTTCTGCAACGTTCCCCAACAGTAACCCAACAGTGCCCGTTAGCACGTTCCCTCGATTAAAGGCGAGTCCAAGACGGTTACGGGGAGGGCTCTTGGTATTCAACCTCCTATAAAGAGACCAAGGCCCTACTTTTTTTCTTAATCTCAAACGAGTTCGCCTGTCGCCTCGAGTTCCAACACCCCAGGCCCCAGATTCCAGGCGCTTCGGACCTTCGACAATGTCCGGTTCTGACCTTCAAGGTCGATGGACGCCTTCCTCCATCACGGAGGAGGACGTATTAAGGTTGAGGGAGGCTAGGTTCCTGACCGGCGAGATTTTGCATAGGTTGCCTGCTCAAGGACAGGTTATTCCCAGTCCCCAGCCCGGTGAGAGCGTGGTGTTCATGTCTCACTTCCTCCGAGGGTTAGGCTTCCCCCTGGATCCCTTCGTGAGTGGACTGTTGTTTTATTACGGGCTGGAATTTCATGATTTAGCTCCGGAGTCCATCCTCCATATCTCCTCATTTATCGTCGTGTGTGAAGCGTTCCTCCGTGTTACCCCTCACTTCGGATTATGGCTCAAGACTTTCAAAGTGGAGCCGAAGATGATCGAGGGACGGCACGCAGAGTGCGGAGGCGCTGTTATAAGAAAAAATGCCGATGCTCCATGGCCCGAGGGCTCTTTTCAAGAGGAGCTGGGCTTGTGGCAACGAGAGTGGTTTTATATCACCGCTCCCCGGGGCACCACATGGGTGGCGCCTCCTGCCTTTCGCTCGGGTCCCCCACCACGGCTAGCGTCATGGATCAACAGAAGGTTAGATTGGGGTTTGCCCAAAGACGTACCCTTGCTGCAGGGCCGTATTAAGGATCTCTTGGAAGGAGACCTCAACCTGGTCAAGGTGACGCAGGTCATGCTGATTCGCCGGACACTGCCCGGCAAACGTCGCCCCCTTCGCCTGTGGGAGTTCAATCCAGAGGGACCACGAGTACTCCGGGATTTTATGAGCGCGGCGCCCGCGGAGATGTATAAACTGTTCTTCGGATCATAAGAAGTGTGTCCGGATTTGACCGAGGACGCAGGCCTAAGCCGCAATCGCCCGGATATTCGAGTAAGTAACCTTGTGCCCGGACCTTCAATCCGCATAATTATCATAAACTTGCCCTTAAAAGAGCTGTCCTTTTAAACAGGAGTGGATAGCGAAGGCGAAGCTGATCAGGTGTCCAGCTCCCCTTCCCGAAACTAGCCCGGATCCCGTGCTAGTCAGGATGCTAGAGGTAGTGCCTTTGGAGGGAAGTAAGAGGGAGGACAAGGAAACTACGGCCTCCTCAAAGGAGGCTGCTCAGAAGGGAGGAACCGATGATTCCTCTCCTAAGGGAAAGAAGAGAGCCGCCTCTGACGACCTGAAGACCATGGTCTCGAAGCGGGGGAAAAGATCCTCGTCAGAGGGTCTGACTCCGGGGAGTTCCACGGCCGGACTGCGTACTCAAGGAGATCAGCCCTCCAGCGAGCCGTGAGTAGAGAAAGATTTTTCCTTTCGAGGGATGAGAGAAATCCGTGATTTATATCTGAGAAGTTTAACCGAATTTTTACCTTGTAGTTCGGACCTCAGCCCTTCTCAGCAGAGCTCGTCTTCGGGGGATCTTCTTTCGGAGATGATGGAGAGCGGGACGCCTCCTTCTGCTGTACCGCCCAACGAGGCGGGCGACCCTGAGGTGTCGTCACGGAGGGTTTCTACGAGTCCGGCAGGGGCGGAAGATCACTATGGGCCCCCCCGAGGTTCTCCGTGTACGACCTTTGAAAGAGGTCATGGGACAAGTCCGACACCGTCTGGTGCTCGGCCGGAGGAGCTAAAGGTTCTGCTAGGGCGAGCTTCTATTTCAGAGGAGCACCGTGCATTAATGGGCACGGTGATTGAAAGGATTTTGTCCGTAGAGAGCGGATTGCGTGTGGCCGTCGAGAGTTTACTGACGGGTTTTGAGGTACATTAGATAATGTGTACTTTTGTCAGTTGCGCGTAAATAAGATGCGCCCTATGTAGATAGTAGCCCCTGAGACTCTGCGTGTTGTCAAGAAATGACGGCACGCGGAGGATCATAATCCCAGGTCTAAAATGTCACCTTTTAATGTAGGCTGCAGGGTGTCCGGAATCAAGCCGAACTGCTGGTTTTGCCGAACTAAAGCGGCAACTGGACGTGGCAGATGCCAACATCGCGCTTGTCAACAAGCGGTTGGATGAGGCTCAAGGTATGTGATTCCTTTGGCAGCATTAGGTAAGAAGAGTTTTATGCCAGTGTCTTACGTTGTGTGCTTGACGCAGATGGTGCGGCCGCCATGGAGAGTCCTAGGGCAGAACTTGCCCGAGCTAAAGATCAAGCCAGGGAAAGTGATGCGGCTGCCAAGAAGGCCTTTGAAGAGCTGAGAGCCGAACATGCTGCTCATTGCCGAAGCAAGTAAGAGATGGCCAGTATGGCCGAAAACTTAAAGAGCACTACAGACCGTTGCAGACTTCTTGAGAAAGAAGACCAGGCGAGACAGGCGGTCCTAGGGAAGGCCGTTGCTGATGCCAAGGACGCGCGCTCTGCGATGAGAGCTGCGAAGGAGGAGCTGCGTCAGGCCAAACAGATTGCGGCTGGAAAGCCCTTCATGCTGCGGAGAAAATTTTACGATCCGAAGTTTGCTCCGTTGGACCGGATGTGGAGTGTGGAGGACACCTATCTGGATTTGGCGGCGAGTGCTGCTGATGCGACCGAACACTTCCGAGATCTGAAAGATCGTGAAGTGGAAAAACTGTTCTGTTTGCAATTTCACAATCCAGAGCGTCCACTCGTAGTGGACGATCGTTTGGCTCAATGGGCCGAACTTAATAGGTTGTCCGGACTCACCATGAAGTACGTCATGGGTCATCTGTGGCCGGGGAGGTCGGAGCCGAGGAGTTATTTTAGCTTGGTGCAGCAATTCCTTGACGTAGTGCCGCGCATTAATGCAATGAAGAGGTCGGCGTGTATAGAGGGTGCAAGGATGGCTCTTGCCCGTGTCAAGATGTACTGGGCAGAGATGGAGACCACCGTTATTGCGTCCCGAGATTCGGATAAAAGCCGAGTGTCCTCCGAGCACTATTTTCAGGAAGTCCTTGAAGGCGCTCGTGTAATAGAGACGCAGTGCTCGAAGGATGCTATGTTATTATAGCATATGTAATAATGAAGTAATATTTTGATAAACTGTAGTGCCTTTTTATACTTGTGCCTTCAAGTATTTGAACACCTCCTGTGCGGCCGCTTAAAAAAAAATATAATCTGAAAGATTGCAGTCGTTGGCTTCAACCCCCACGCACATAGTGCGAGGGTGCTCGCGGAAGACGCATTTTCACACTTAACCCAATGTCTTGGTCCTACAAAGGAGGTGATAGCGCAGCTGGCCAGGCAACCGGACTATAATGCTTTAACACTTTCACTTAGCCATAGGAGCTTGACAGTGGGACTATTTAGGTAGCCCATTAGTGGCGACTGCGCTCGCCCGAGTTCGGGCGCGTATGTGCCTGACCGATAAGCGGCCCTTCGTTAAAGTGGAGGAATCCGATAGATTCCAATAGGTCATCGAGTGGCTGACCAGTCTCACGCTACATCATGACAGTCAGTTTTCGGCTTTCTCTACTAAGGTGCTCGCCCGGCCGAACCGGGTCACAATCGCAGTAGTTCTCCTGGTGCTACCTTAGCCGATAGGGCGGAACGTAAGGTAGCCGAACTCAGGAGCCGGGCAACCCAACATTTGACCAAAGACATGATTCGGAGCTGATGCATATAATGCCAAAACTCGCGACGCCGAACACTCCCTAAGGTGTTCGGTCTTTATGAGTGCGGGCGAAACAACACTCTTTGCTAAAAAAGCCCCTAGTGTCCAGGTACGTGCAAAAAATTCTGACGTGGCCACATGCCAAGACGCCAGTCTCCTCCTTGGTTATATCGGGAAAAACCAGGGGATGTGTTGCAACAAGAGACAGTAAAAAAGGTTTACGCAGGGTCTTAATCTAAAAAGAATCCTTTAGGACGGGTCCCTACTGCACGTCTGCGCCTGTGTCTCCGTTGTGCCGTATCCTGGACGGGCGCCACACGACGTTCATCTGAAAAAGAGGGGAACAACATTGAAAACGGGTCGTGCCGAACAAAAGGTTTTTAAAATAAATGAAGTATAAAGTAAAATATAAAATTGAGCTTTATTGTCTCTGCGCGTAGCCCCTAGTACGGGGGTATATGGCCTCTAAGCCTGCATTAATGATGGATTTGTACCGAACTCGTCTATTCCGCGTTCGTAGCCTTTAATGACCTATATCGAAAAGTTTTTTGGCTGGTGAGGCCATTTTATTGTGCGGCTGTCTAAGCGGCCGCACAGTCCTCCGCTTGGGGGAGGCGCACTCTAATGCTTTCCCTTCAAAGAGATGATGCCTCATGGACCGGGCATCTTAAGCATGAGAGATGCATAATGCGGTATCGCGTTAAAGCGAGCAAAAAATTCGCATCCCAGTAGTGCTTGATAGCGACTTGAGAACGGGACGACATGGAAGGTCAGCTTTTCGCGACGGAAGTTATCGGCAGAGCCAAATATAACTTGGAGCCGGAGAAAACCCATACAATGGGTGTCCGGACCAGGTGCTACCCCTTGAAAGGAGGTTTTGCTGCGGCGGATTCTTGCTGGGTTTATCCCCATGTGATTGATTGTATCTTGATATATCAAGTTTAGTCCACTGCCGCCGTCCATAAGGACATTTGTAAACTAGAATCTGCCAATTATCGGATCGAGTATCAGGGCGGTCGAGCCTGCGTTCTTGATATTTCTAGAATAGTCTAGCCGATCGAAGGTGATTGGTTTTAATAACGAGTGGCGGGACCCCTTGGGGATAGGTCGTATTGTGCGTACCTTTATGGGTGCCACACGTTTTGTTACGTGAAGTAAGTTCACTGTTTTTACTTCATGTGGGAAGTTCTTTTGTTTCCTGGTACTCTGCCTCTGGGGTTCGTCCTCGTCTTCGCTTGGTGTGTCGAGCCCCTTGTGTTCGGCATTGAGTCTGCCGGATTGTTTGAAAACCCAACAATCTCTGTGGGTATGGTTAGCAGGCTTCCCCGGAGTACTGTGTATCTGACATATCCTGTCCAGTATTCTATTTAAGTTGGACGGATCATCCCTATTATCCTGGAGGGGTGGTTTTGTCTGATTTTGTCGCGAGATTTTGAATCCGGCATTGATTGCCTTGCTCTTCGGACTTTTTTCTTTAGTTCAGCGACAATCCTTATTGCGTCGCGGTTTTCCATTTTCATCCCTAGTTTCGGATGCACTTGGGTCGCTGGGGCTGCATCTTGCCAACCAGCTGTCCTCTCCTGCGCAAAAGCGGGTCATGAGGCTTGTGAGTGCGGCCATTGTTCTTGGCTTTTCCTGGCCGAGGTGTCTGGCGAGCCATTCGTCTCGGACATTATGCCTGAAAGCTGCTAGGGCTTCGGCGTCCGGACAGTCGACTATCTGATTCTTTTTAGTGAGGAATCTACTCCAGAAATGCCGAGCTGATTCTCCGGGCTGTTGAGTTATGTGACTAAGATCGTTTGCATCCGGAGGGCGGACATAGGTCCCTTGAAAATTTGCTCGGAAAGCATCCTCGAGCTCTTCCCAACTTCCGATTGTGTTTTCGGGGAGGCTTTTAAGCCAGTGCCGGGCTGGCCCTTTAAGCTTAAGGGGTAAATATTTAATGGCGTGGAGATCATCTTCTCTAGCCATATGTATGTGGACGATGTAGTCCTCAATCCAGACTCCGGGGTCTGTTGTTCCATCATACGCCTCTATGTTGACGGGTTTGAATCCTTCGGGAAATTCGTGGTCCAGAACCTCATCGGTGAAACATAGGGGATGTGCGGCGCCCTTGTATTTGGGTGTGCCGGATTCTGATGATGGCTTTTTTGCATTGCTTATAAGAGCTTGCTTTCTTGGCCCGTAAATGGACCTGGCTGGGCCATGATGCGAATCCTTAGGTGGGTCGCATACCGATTTAAGTACGGTGCCACTTGCCGCCTTATGGGGTCGTCTATCCGACCGTATGTCTTTATTATTTTTTGAATGCGAGGGCTCTAGGGCCTCTTCGTCGAATTCGGGCAGTAGCTTTCTCTTTGGATAGCTTTTAGTACGGCGATCGTCGCCGTATTTATCTGCGGTGTTGATTACTTTATTCCATCTAATACGGAGTGCATCTTCCGCTGCCTTTAGCTTCTGCTTCTGCTTTTTCAGGCTGCGTGCAGTTGCAACGAGCCTCTTGTGGAGACTCTTCTTCTCCATGGATTTATCCGGCGTAAGGTTGTCCAGAATGCCGTTTTCGTCGGGGGAGGGAGTTTCGGTTTCTCTATCCGTGTTGCCCTGTTCGGACGGCTGGTCTAAGGCCTGCTCGTCGTCTACCGGCTTGTCCTGCTCTATGGCTGGGTTTTCTCGAGGCGGGGCTTGGGTCGGCGTTTATGCCGACGCTTTGATTGTTTTTCGGGGGGTCTATCTCCCGTTCCATCCCATTTTTCCTCGTTGTCATTTCCTTTAGGGGTATCCACCATGTACACTTCGTGAGGTGCGGTGGCTTTCCAATGCCCTATGAGCGTTGGTTCATCGGTGTCTCCTGCATCGTCATCCATGCTGTCGATGTCTGCGGAGTCGAAGTTGAGCACGTCGTTAAGGTTATCGACGGAGGCTACAAAGTGGGTGGTGGGTGGGCTTTGAATTTCTTCATCGTCCGCATCCCATCCTTGCTGACCGTAATCCGGCCAGGGCTCTTGTGATAAAGAGAGAGAATTGAGAGAGTTCAAGATGTCGCCAAGAGGCGAGTGTTGAAAGATGTCCGCGGCTGTGAACTCCATTATAGGTGCCCGATCGGATTCGATTGGTAGGGGCACGGGGGGTTCGGAGTCCGGATAAGAGTCCGGACCCTCAGAGTCACGGGTCATGCGGAGTGCGGGGCTGGCGTTCAGCTCGATTGCCTTTGAGATCGCAGCCCCCGAGGTGACGTCCAACCATTCATCCTCGATCGGTGTAACAGGCTCCGAGTCTAGGGTCGGAACCGGTGCGTGTGCGGCCTCCAGGACACTGTTCGGAGGCAGAGCTAAATCATGCCCCTCGAGGTAGCGCGGCGCGTTTGGCTGTGGCTCGAACCCATCGAAGATCAGATCTCCGCGTATTTCAGCCGTGTAGCTTAAGCTTCCAAACCTGACTTGATGGCCAGGGGCGTAGCTTTCGATCTGCTCCAGATGACCAAGTGAATTGGCCTGCAGAGCGAAGCCGCCGAAGACGAAGATCTGTCCGGGGAAAAAAGTCTCACCCTGGACGTCATTGTCGTTGATGATCAAAGGAGCCATCAGGCCTAAAGGCGTCGACACAGAGGAACTCTCAATGAAAGCACCAATGTCGGTGTCAAAACCGGCGGATCTCGGGTAGGGGGTCCCGAACTGTGCGTCAAGGCCGGATGGTAACAGGAGACAAGGGACACGATGTTCTTACCCAGGTTCGGGCCCTCTCGATGGAGGTAATACCCTACTCCTGCTTGATTAATATTGATGATATGGGTAGTACAAGAGTAGATCTACCACGAGATCAAGGAGGCTAAACCCTAGAAGCTAGCCTATGGTATGATTGTGTATGATGATGATTCTGTCCTACGGACTACAACCCTCCGGTTTATATAGACACCGGATAGGGTTAGGGTTACACAGAGTCGGTTACATTGGCAGGAGATCTTGAATATCCGCATCGCCTAGCTTGCCTTCCACGCCAAGGAAAGTCCCTTCCGGACACGGGACGAAGTCTTCAATCTTGTATCTTCATAGTCCAGGAGTCCGGCGAAGGTATAGTCCGGCTACCCGAACACCCCCTAATCCAGGACTCCCTCAGTGGTCTCTGAGTTATTTTCTTGTTATGCAATGTCCGGAAATTTTTGTAGTGCGTAGGCTGTGCCATCTCCTGGGCTACCTGGGATAGAGTAACTCTCATGGAGTATTTTACTTTTCGTTGTGAAGTTATTTTATTGCCCATCTGTTTTTGCATCCCCTCCTCTCGCGTCCCCTCGCGTCGCCCCCGCGGGCGACCCAGGTGGAAACCCTAGCCGCCCCGCCTCTCGGCCTCCTCCGCTTCTCCTCCTCCTCGCCGCCGTCCGCAGTGCCGCCGGGAGAACCCTGGCCGGTAGAGTGACGGCGGGGCTTCTCCTCACCTCTTCCGTCACGGCTGGCGCGGGACAACGAGATCGGGAGGTGCGCCGGGCGAGCGCGGGGTCCGGCGGCGTTGCGGGCGGGTCTCCCGGCGGCGTCCTGCGCAGCAAGGTGGCGGTGGCCTGCTTGTGGCGAAGAGGTGGCTGCGTTGGATTTGACCGGTGGTCGCGGGTGCCGCTAGATCCAGATCAGATCCATTTGGATCATGTCTTTGGAATCCGTCGGCCGTCGTGAGGTGGTGGTGGTCGTCGCTGGCCACGTCGGATCGCTGGATTCGGCGTCTGGAGTTCTACGTTGGGTTCTTCTCGGTTCTCCTTCCTGGTGGGCTAAGCCCCATGGCTCTTTCATATCTGCAGGTTTCGGTTCATGGTTATTGCCGGATCTGGAGCAGACGGAGGTTTGGTGGTATAGGATGGGACTGGAGGAAACTTTGGTCGGCTTACTCGGCCCGGCATCGGCGACGACACTTCATGCCGTTATCCTCCCTGGAGGCGAAGCCGAGGTCTGTCCCATCCACCCTCGAATCCCTCCCGGACAAAATTCAAAAATCCAGTTTGGATTGGGCGGCGGCGGCGTCCTGCACGTCGTATTCTCCATGGAGGCGTCGTCTGGGGAGGACCTCGTATACGGGGGAGAGATGTTGCGGGTGGTGGGGCTCCGCGTGGCTCCAGCAGTGGCGCCGGTGTGGTGGTTGCCAGGTGGTGCGGCGTTCTATCTATCGCGTCGATGACGACGAGTTTTGGCGGCATGGTGCAGCTGGATATCGTCGACGGATGTGGCTGGATGGTCGAGCGCAGGGCGGTGGCGCTGTCTGATGCCATGGTGGTGTCGACGGCAGGCTGGCAAGGTTTGCGTCAGTCCCTGCTATGGAGATGGATCGGTGGAAGACGGCGGTGGCGGGCTCGGTGAGTGCGCCGGACCGATGTGTGACCCAGTCCCGATATGTGGCTAGGATTGGGCATCCGGCTTTAGATGTTAGGTTTTGGTGTGATGTCTGTTTGATATTAGGCTCAGACATTCGGCACCCCTACATCAAGGGGATATGAGTTGTGACAGGTGTTGCTAAGATGATGCTCTAGGCTTATTAATGTACTACTTTGTAGAGTCTTTCTGAATAATTAATAAAGTGGTCGCATGCATCAACCAGATGCAGAGGCCAGGGGTACACCCTCCTTTTTAAAATAATAATAATAATCTGTTTTTGCATGCTCGAGCTCGTATCTTTTTCCTTTGGCTGATCTATTAAAACTTAAACAACGTCGTTCTTGTCAGCGATTGGCTAGCCCAGAAAACGTACTAAGAAGTTACAATAAAAATTGAAAATTGGTATTCCGTTCGGATTTATTTAATTTATGCTGTACAGGAAAAACAAAATTCTGGTCCAACAGCAAAAAAAAGGACTACTTGAAAATACACATTTTGTATTTTGTTTTGTAATGTACTCCCTCCGTTCCAAATTACTCGTCGTGGTTTTAGTTCCAAATTAATTTGGAATGGAGAGAGTATATGCCAACGTCACGCCAAAACTTCTGTGGAAGTGACGCGACGAACCAAGTGGCAGCCACCGAGCGATGCATGCTAAAGATCAATGTGTGAAAGATATCAAGCGTTCCTACTCCACCGAGGGAGCCGCGTTGGTGTTTATATTGATGTGTAGCCGCAGCTCTAGGCTTGGCGTACAAGTAATACAAGAGGAGTTTGAGATGAATACGAGAGAGAGAGATAAGGAGGTTGAGATTACAACACGTATATTCTAACACCCTCCCTTAATCTCAACTAACCTAAGTTAAGATTATTCTTGAATTCTTCAAATGGTCTTGCTGGCAAAGCTTTTGTAAAACCATCGGCCACTTGATCCTTGGAAGGAATAAACCGAATCTCAAGTTTCTTTGCTGCAACTCTTTCTCGCACAAAGTGAAAATCAATTTCTATGTGCTTTGTCCTGGCATGAAATACTGGATTTGCAGACAGATACGTTGCTCCCAAATTATCACACCATAAACATGAGATACGATTCTTCTTGATCCCCAATTCTTCAAGAAGTGATTCAACCCAAATGACTTCAGCAGTTGCATTTGCCAAAGACTTGTATTCAGCCTCTGTACTTGACCGTGATACAGTAGCTTGCTTTCTAGCACTCCAGGAGATAAGATTAGATCCAAAGAACACTGCAAAACCTCCAGTTGATCTCCTGTCATCACTACATCCTGCCCAGTCAGCATCAGAGAATGCACTCACAAGAGAGGAATTAGACCGTTTGAAACGAAGTCCTATTCCCATAGTATGTTTCACATATCTTACAATCCTCTTTACAGCTGACCAATGTGCAGAAGTAGGTGCATGAAGATATTGACAAACCTTGTTGACAGCAAATGAGATATCTGGACGTGTAAGAGTTAAATATTGTAGTGCTCCCACAGTACTCCTATACCTTGTACTCTCCTCCTCTTGAAGTGGCTCACCCTCATATGCTGAGAGATTTTCTGAGGAGGATAAAGGTGTAGGCATTGGCTTACAATTTTTCATCCCCATGCGAGACAGAAGCTCAATGATATATTTCTCCTGATTTAACACAATACCATCTTGAGTTTTCTTGACTTCAATACCTAGGAAGAAATGCAAATCTCCTAGGTCCTTCAAGGCAAATTCTGAACTCAAATCATGCAAAAGAGCATTAGTAGCATTTTGTGAAGAACTTGCAACTATGATATCATCAACATATATGAGCACAAAAATGATTATTCCCGCCTTGTTATAAATAAACAAGGATGTGTCAGCCTTGGAGGCAATGAAGCCAAGATATTTCAACTGTGAGCTCAATCTGGAATACCATGCTCTGGGTGCTTGTTTTAAACCATAGAGTGCTTTATCAAGCTTGCAGACATAATGTGGCAATTTCTTACTCTCATAACCAGGTGGCTGCCTCATAAACACTTTCTCTTCCAGAACACCATGCAGAAACGCATTCTGTACATCTAGCTGCCTTAGACTCCATCCTCTGGATACAGCAATAGCCAGCACAAGTCTGATAGTTGCAGCTTTCACAACGGGACTAAAGGTGTCCTCATAGTCAATGCCATAACGTTGCTTAAAGCCCTTTGCAACTAGACGTGCCTTATATCTGTCAATGGAGCCATCTGCTTTCTTTTTAATTCTATACACCCATTTGCAGTCAATGATATTTTTACCTCTCTGATTTGGTACAAGGTGCCAAGTTTTATTCCTCATGAGTGAAGAATACTCCTCATCCATTGCCTTCTTCCATTTAGGATCATCAAGTGCACTGTTTAACGATGTTGGTTCTCCTGAAATACACAACATTCCATATGGTATAGTTCCATCTTTCCAAATTTTAGGATTTCGTATACCTTTTTGTAGCCGGGTCATAACACGTGAAGAAACCTCTGGCTGTACCACTGGTATACTTGCCACAGAAGATCCAGGGGAATCTGCTGATGCAGTGGGCTGATTTGTCATCATGTGCGCAGGAGATCCTGCACCTGCTGGTGTGGCTGCCCCTCTCACAGGCACATGGGCGTCGCCCGTCCGATCCGGCGCAGAAGATCCGCCACCCGACCGCGACTGGACACGCGCGCGGTGCGAAGGGAATCTGTCCCCGCCGCTGGCCCCGCCTGGTGCTGGTGCGCGATGCGAGGGGGATCCGGCCCCGCCGCTGGCCCCACCTGAAGCTGACGCGGCTACGCGGGAGTGGCCCTCCCTGGATCTGGTACTAGAGCCGTCAGGGGCGCGATCCGAGGCGGATGCGCTCGCTCGATCCGAGGACTGCGCGCGTGCAGGGGTGGCAGGCGCCGCCGGATCTCCCTCGTCATCTGTGCCAGGTGCGTCTTCTTCCTCAGCATGCAATATTGGGTCAAAATCAGCCATATTTTCGAAATCTTGGTCATTTTGAGCACCGTTTTTTCCAGGGACCTGCACAGGCATAAGAGAGAGACCAGTACCAGCAGGAATATCATCACATTGGTTAGTACAATTGTCGCCCCCATGATCAAAAGACCGAAGATGTGAAGGAAGAAGAAGAATTTCCTTGCGGAGAAGTGCACCGGCATTAGGATGAAGAGAGGCAAAGGGAAACACTGACTCATCAAATACAACATCTCGTGATATATAGACCCGGCCAGTGGGAACATCAAGGCACTTGACCCCTTTATGCATGGGGCTATAGCCTAAAAAGACACACCGTTTTGAGCGGAAAGCGAGTTTGCGTGTGTTGTAGGGCCTAAGATTGGGCCAACAGGCACAACCAAAGATACGAAGAGATGTGTAGTTAGGTGTGACACCAAGAAGTCGTGTAATAGGTGTTTCAAATTTGATAACTTTACTTGGAAGCAAGTTGATAAGATATGTGGCAGTTAAGAATGCTTCATCCCAGAATTTAAGTGGCATGGAAGCATTTGCTAGCAATGCAAGTCCCATATCAACTATGTGACGGTGCTTTCTTTCAGCAGATCCGTTTTGTTGGTGAGCATGAGGACAAGAGACATGGTGTGATATGCCAAGCTTTTGAAAGAAAGAATTTAATTTTTCATACTCACCACCCCAGTCACTTTGCATAGCAATGATTTTAGAGTTCAGTTTGCGTTCAACAAGATTTTGGAAATTGAGAAAAACTTGGAATACATCAGATCGTTTCTTCAGTAGGTAAATCCAAGTAAATTTACTATAGTCATCAATGAAACTTACATAATAGGAAAATCTACCAACTGAAGTAGGAGCTGGCCCCCATACATCTGAAAAGATAAGTTGTAAAGGGGCAGTAGACACACTAGTAGAAATTGGGTAAGGTAACTGATGACTCTTTGCTTGTTGACACGGATCACAAACTGACTCAATACTAGGCTCATAAGAGAGTTTATTTTTGCTAAGAACATATTTAACTATGACTGAAGATGGGTGACCCAAGCGACTATGCCACCTTGATGTAGATAGCTTGGTGACAATGTTTGCTTGTTTATTGGACCATGAAGATGATGATGATGATATGAGTGGGTAGAGGCCTCCCACGCACCGTCCTCTAAGAATGACTCTCCTTGTTCTCAAATCCTTAACCAAGAAAAAATAAGGGTAGAATTCAATGAGAACATTGTTATCAAGAGTGAATTGATGAACATAAACAAGATTTTTAGATGTTTGAGGGACATGCAAGACATTGGTCAAGTGTAAATTTTTCACGGGGTTTTTAACAATTGAACTGCCAATGTGTGTGATATCCATACCAGAACCGCTTGCCGTGCGAATTTGGTCGCCTCCATTGTACTTCTCCCGCATCGTCAACTTGTCAAGTTCACCTGTGATGTGGTTTGTTGCTGCACTGTCGGCGTACCAGTTAGTGTCCACGCCATAGGAGACTGCATGCGCCTCTTTTTCTTCCTGGTCGTTTTCTTCATAACGCCACCAGCAAACTCGTGCACCTCCTGGATGATGTTTGTAGCATATCTGGCACTCTGGATAGTCATGCTGTTGATCACGAACCTGCTGTTGTTGTTGCTGTCGAGGGCGGCCTCTGAATCCGCCGCCTCCATTGGAGGAAGAGGACTGGCGGTCACCGCGGTCACCACGATCACCACGATCACCACGACCACGCGGTCTTCCTCCGCGCCCGCGAGATCTGCCTCGGGACTGGCCACGGCCTCTGTAGACTGCATTAGCGGACGAGTAGAACCCGCCTGAAGATGAATTGCCTAGCATCTCCATCCTTTGATCAAAGGCAGAGATCTGAGCAAAGAGATCGTCGGCTGTGATGGTGTTTTTGACAGCGCCGATCGCCGCCACCACGGAGTCGTAGTCGCAGTCCAAACCGGCCAGAATATAGTCCATCATCTCCGGATCAGATACAGGACGACCGGCAGCAGCAAGTTCATCCCCAAGACTTTTCATCTTCGCCATATACGCCGAGCTTGACATGGAGCCCTTCTTGGTATTGGTGATGGCGATTCTCAGATTAGTAATTCGAGACTGAGATTGCGAGGCGAAGAGATTTGTCACCGTCGTCCAGAGCTCGAAGGTGGAATCTTTCCCAACAACTTGTGCAAGAATTTATGGAGACATGGAATTTAGAAGATATGATAGAACCTGCTGGTCTTTGGCGATCCAGGGTCCGTATAGGGGGTTCGGCTCTAGGGCTGTGGTCTTGTCCGCCTTCGTGACCTCCACCATCTTGGGCGGAGCGGCGTCGGTGTTGTCCAGGAGCCCCGTCACCTGCGCGCCTCGCAGGGCTGGGAGGACCTGCGTCTTCCAGAGGATAAAATTGCCTCTTGCGAGCTTCTCAGACGGCGGCGATCCGAGGTTGAGGGAGACGCCGGCGGAGGAAGCCATGGAGACGATGATATGTGGTTTCTAGGGTTTTGATGTTGTGGCTAGATGTATGAGAAGAGGTGGCTCTGATTACCATGAAAGATATCAAGCGTTCCTACTCCACCGAGGGAGCCGCGTTGGTGTTTATATTGATGTGTAGCCGCAGCTCTAGGCTTGGCGTACAAGTAATACAAGAGGAGTTTGAGATGAATACGAGAGAAAGAGATAAGGAGGTTGAGATTACAACACGTATATTCTAACAATGTGGACCCTTCAATCCGGGCGAGGCGTTGGCAGGATGGGGAGTTGCTCTTCGTGATTTAATCCCCAACCAAACGCAGCCTTAGGGTGGCCTTTGTAACGGATTCTCAGCACCTGAAGGGTTAGATCACCTTATGCTGCTGTTCTGGTTGAAGATGGTTTTCCAAGCAAATCCTGTAGCACATGACCTAGCAAAAATTGCTCGTATGTGCTTACCAAGTGATAGCATTAGTTGGAACTCTATGGCACCGTATGTGTCCATCCAAATAATCGATGTTGACCGTTGGCCGTCTGTTTGGATAAGCATCGATAAATTGGCTTGCCTGAGGCTCCTCAACTTTCCGCATTTACTTTTGCGCCAAATCGTTGGCGAGGCTTGTGCGGCCAAAACGTCCGTCAATTTTTTGGCGAGCCCACCATCTCATATCACGCTTGCGACACCAGCACAACCGGCATCAGCTCGCAGTACAGTTGGTTGCACGAGCAATGTAACTATCCCCGCTCTCGCAACTAGACCGAGGATCTTTTTCCGAATGCCTTCCATTCACAGCGTGACGATTTTCCTTTTCTTAAACACAACTTCGCCCCCATTGGTTTGGATGCTACGTGCCTACTAAGGACAGATAACAGGTACTCCCTCCATTCCACAATGTAGTGCCTATAAATTTTTACGAAAGTCAAACTTTGCCAACTTTGACCAAGTGTATAGAGAAAACTGTCTACATGTACAATACCAAACCTGTACATTCTGAAAATATAACTCATGATGTATTCAATGATGTGCATTTGGTATTCTAGATGTACCTACTTTTCTCAATAAATATGATCAAAGTTTGTAATGTTTGACTTTTACAAAAATCTATAGGCACTACATTATGAAACGGAGGGAGTAACATATTATATACAAGACCACATGGAGCAATAGAAGGCATGCCCAATGTGGTTTGCTTTATAAGAGCATCTCCAACGGCCGCGCGAAACGGGGCGCGCGCGCGGTAAACAGACCCTTTAGCGCGCGCCGAGCGTTTTGCCGCGCTCCAGCGGCGGCGGGAAAACCACGCGCGCGGGAACCGCTTGCGCGCGCGCGAAAAGGCGCCAGCTCGCGCGCCATATTTTGCGCGCCGCTTCCGGCGCGCCTATAAAATCCAGCGCGCGCCACGCGCCTCTCCACGCCTCCTCTTCTCTTCTTCTCTCGCTCTTTCTGTGCCACGCGCCGCTCCAGCGCCCCGCCACCGACGCGCCTCCGCCGCCCCAGCGCCACGCCATGCCGCCGCGCCGCCGAGGAGAGTCCGGCTACCGCGGCGTTCGCCTGCGCCCCAACGGCTGGTACACCGCGGAGATACGCTCCGGCGAACTCCGGCTTGGCCTCGGCACGTACGGGACGGCGCGCGAGGCCGCCTGCGCGTACGACGCAGCGGTGTGGCGCCTAGGCCGGCCGCGCGGCCAGATGAACTTCCAGGACGTCTACACGCTCCAGCAAGCGCTCGACCGTACCCCGCCGCCGCGTCTGAACACGGTACAAGACCGTGCGGAGCACGCCGAGCGGCAGCGCCGCCTCCTCGTCGCTCAGGAGGACGAGCGGGTCATGGCGGAGTGGCGCGCCCAACACCCGGAGGACGTCGCCTACGAGCAGGCCTATTGGGCAAGGCGTCGCGAGGAGGACACGCGAAGGCGCCGTGAGGCGCGGTTGGACAGGCGTCGGCGCAAGGCATTGGCGAACGCGCAGTCCGATCTCGTTGCAGCAGGTGGCCAGTCGTTCTTCACCGCCGACGATGATCGGTGGTTGGACATCTGGCTGGATACCTCAGACGACACCGCCGACGAGAATAATGGTGATGATGATAGCGATTTGGAGTAGTTTTTTATCTATGTATGCCGTAGTACTTTCTATCTATGTATCTATGCCGTAGTAGTATCTATCTATCTATGTATGTCGAACTATCTATCTATCTATGCCGTCGCACCGATGTAAAATATCTTTGTATCTTTTTTTTATCTATGTAATTTTAATTAAAAAAAATATTTGTAGAATGAGCGCGCGCTGCATTTTACCGCGCCTGCTGGAGCTGCGCGCGCGCGCGGATTTTCAGCGCGGCTGCTGGAGCAAACGCTGCGCCCCGCGCCAACCAGGTGATGGGCGCGCGCGAAATCCGTTTTTACCGCGCGGCGCGTTGGGCGCCTGTTGGAGATGCTCTAAGGACGGGGTGCCTATGTTTAAGGGAAGGTTGGTGGAGTGTCGTTGGCTGTTCATTAACTTAAAACTAAGACAATACTCCTACCGTTTCTTTAATGCTGGTATTTCGTGGAATAAAAGGCACGGAACAAACTTGAGTATTTATTTCTTACTAGTATAATATAGCTATAAAACCTCCAGAAGTAAGAGCTGCAATACTAAGCCTAGTTTTCCACGTAGACATAACCTAAACACACCGCACCCATCTTTGTTTGCAGAGAAAAAGAAGATGCATCATCTAGTTTAGCAAAAGGCATATAACGCCATAAAACACATTTTGCACTCAACAGGCCCGAGCTGTTCAGAGCTGCAAGCATGAATGCTTCACTCCCATCTGGCTATCCACAGAGATTCCTCGTGTCGCCTGTGGTGAACAACCTCCATTACATCCTGATCCTGCCGTCTTTACATCTTGCCCCCAAGCTGTAGAAGCGAGGCAATTTTTGAGAGCACCACACTTGGAGATTCAAGAAACTTATTCTAAAAACCATGTTATCTCTCACAACCACATTCCCCAGCAAATTGCCGCAAAATCTACAAAGAATAGCTCGTTGATACCACTGGATTTAGTTATCAACCAAGAAAACCATTAGCCCTTTTGGAACATGATTCCACCTGAATATATCCCTAACAATCGACCAATTGAAATTTCCATAAGGGCATGCAATGAAGATGCGAGCAGCTGTTTCTGCTCCCCACGCTTTTTGCACTTGACATCACTATGCCATTGGCGATTTATCAACTATTCAGTTGAAGGGATTATGCCATAAGAAAATTTTGATTTTAAGAGAGAATTTAGCAGCCCAAAGCTCCTGCATTTTAACATTAACAAACCTCTGAATTGTAGAGTGGCACTACATGAGTATTTAGTTTTCGACGTAACATGTTCTTGCCCATCGGTTTCTTGCTTTCTGCAAATCATAGATTTCCTTGTAATCATGTCCAATCTCCGAAACTTCGAAAAACAAGATTTAAAAACAAAAATTGTTCTATAAAAAGTTGGCTCAAAAGCTTAGAATTCTTTTGCTGTTTTTATTTACCAAAAACAACACATACAACTAACACCGATAGCGATTGATCTTAGCTTTGTTGTGTCATACAATTAAGAGCCTCGCCATAGCGGTCCTTTCTTTTCTCTGCCTACGAGTGGCTTTCATGATCTAGCTTGCTTGTCCTTCACGTGTTGTTTTAGCAGTAATGATATATGGAATGCATTTTCAAATAAGATCCATTTTCTCTATTATAACCTCACATAGCCATTCATGTCTCTGCATTTTCAAAAGTTCAAATGTTGACTTTAACTTAGAGAGCATAGTGATGGGGTACATTGTGGGAGTGTGGACAAATAAAAAGAGATTTGCAAGTATCATCATTTTTTCTCTAGAGCCGAGGATAAATCTTAGCCTCTACATTGATTGATGTAATAATAATATATCAGTAATTATTAAAAAGATTGAAGCAATGCCAGGCATTGGTATTGAACAAACCGCCCTAAAATCTGAAGGCCATCAATATTCAAACTACCTTGCGAGAGCTATCACCCCTCATGTAAAACTCCAATCCAATTTTCAACAAGGAAATGTTGTGCAGATGCCGATGCTCCTTGATCTATCCACACGGTTAAATCATGGTTTTTTTACCCCAATAAATGAATCCTTGATTTGAATCATCAATGTCACCATCCACTTCTCTATCATTCAACCTACAAAGAACAAGTTGGTCAAAGGAGAATTTGTCGAAAGAGGACACACCATCACGTTGCTTTCGGGCATTGCTGCACGATCATTGCTTTCGTCGAGGAATGTCATGCACGACAGTGCATGGTAGCTCGGCCTCCGCCATCAGATGATCCCTGTGGCGATGATGATGGGTAGTAGTCACGACACAACATCTCAGACCACCTCATGCCGCCCGACCACCATTGCTTGTCACGATGACGCGCTGCCCTAGCCAAGCGAGCCATAAAACATGCACGGAGGGCCACCATCGCGTTAGATACAATCGTTTTAGTCCCTAATCCGTTGTGTGGCCCTTGCTGTTGTCAGCCAAGAACATCAATCACCACCTCGCGCCTAATTCTAGACGTGATGATAGGATAGTATGTTTAGAGCACCCTCTTCCCCTCTCCCAATACCACGAGTGTCCGGGGGAGGAAACCCTAGCTGCCCTACTCGGATCCTCCTCAGCTCTCCCTTCTCCCGTCGCCGCCACCTTGGCACGTCGGCCGGGTTCTCACATCTTCTCGTATTCTTTGTGGTAAGGAGAGGGCCAAGATCGTCTGGTGGCACCATGGCGCTGGCGCGGTGGAGAGACGGTGCGTCTGCGGGAGTTGGCAATAGGGTCGCGGTCTTCAGGTGGTGGCATGAAGGGTTGTGGCCAGTGGTGGTTCAGGCCGTTCAGGATCTGGCTATACTTGGGACGCCGGTTTTGACAACTCGAGTGGCTACGACCGCCTCCTCCCGTTGTCTTCGACACATCTCCCTCGACCTCCATGCAGATCCGGCTGGCTGGACTCGAGGTCTGACCGTCCAGGTGACCAGCGAGGCCAGATATGTCCGCGTCGGGTAGCATCTCCTGGGCGGTCGCGATGTTTGGATCCGGCGAGGCGATGCGTCATGGTTCCCCTACCCAATAGGCTCATCTCCCTAGGAGGGCCGAGGCCACTTCGTCCACCTCGCTCGATGGTCGAGGTGCCACCGGGGTGGACACCCGTGCTCATGATGCGGGGTGGGGGCAGATGGGGAAGGTTGCTCCCGGCCAGATCCGATTGATACATCTCAAAAAAACACACACACACACACACACACAAATATATATATATATATATATATATATATATATATATATATATATAGTGTTACTATTCATCACCCAGGGCGCAGAATAAATTATTCTTCATCCGAGGTAATCTTACGATCATATGATAATTAAATTACGTTTGGAATTCAAATAGTTACATTCCTATTGATTCACTACGTAAAATTTGGCATAAAAAATGAAAAATATAGGTCATAGACAAGAAAATTTGCAGTTTATGTGTATTTTACACTATGTTTTTACGTTTGTAATTTTACATAACATAAAATATTTTTTACGACGATTATATATTTTCTTACGGTCTCTTTTTATGTCGGAAATAAGACAAAACTTACGGAACGTAAAATTACGGTACATTGATGGTAAAATAGAGGGGGGTGAAGAATAACTATTCCTCACCCAGGGTGACGAATAGTCAATCCCTATATATATATATATATATATATATATATATATATATATATATATATATATATATATATAATTTCGAAAAACTAACGCCCACACATGTGGATGTTTACACATCGCCCACACGCCTGCATCACCACTCATTTTGCCACGTATGAACAGATGACATCAGCAGAATTTTTTTGGTTTTCGGCTTAAAAATGTTTTATCTCCTAATTAAAAAAACAAATTAAAAATCCGTTTTCACCATCAATTCCGTCTCGATGAGATCTTCAAAACTAGACCCCATGTTGATATGTTTCGACGAATTTTTTACCCAAAAGTTGCCATGATGTTTACACTGTAGTTGCCATAGTGTTTAAACTAAAGTTGCCATGTGGCAATTTTAGTTTGTAGATCATGGCAATTTTAGTTTTTTTATGATGGCAATTTCAGTACTTTGACTATGAAAATATTTTTTTGTATGAATCATGGCAATTTTAAGTGCATGTATCATGGCAGTTTTAGTTTATGGTGCATGACAAGTTTAGTTTCTTAATTTCCCGTTTTATAATATGTCAAAATTACTTTTAAATGTAGAAAAAAAATAGCTGAAACATATCATGGCAACTTCAGTGTAAACATCATGGTAATTCATGTGCAGTAGACACAACAACTTTTAACCAAATTTTTTTTGTCCAAATATATTGATATGCAATCTAGTTTCGAAGGTCTCGTCGTGAGGGATTTAATAGTGAAAACGGATCTTCAATCGGATTTTTCATTTAAGAGATAAAACATTTTAAAAATAGAATATCCAAAAAAAATTACATGCATGCATGCAGTGACATGGCGTAGTCTGTGTGTTATAAAGCGTGTGGGCGGGTTTGGCTCCCACCATACATGTGGACGTTAGCGTTGTCCTAACTTTTTGATACTATTTATAGCAAGTTTTATTTTTTAGACTAACCTACTAATTCATGTAGTTGCTGTTTTCTGCATGTTTTTAACATTTCAGAAAATCGATATCGACCGAGCTCAAAATACCACGGGAATTTTTGACGATTTTTCACCCCTGGCCTCCACGCAGCCAGCGGCCCACTCGCATGGGGCCCCTTGGCACCGCCTTATGTTGATTCTTTCGCCTATGATTCTCATAATTAAAGAAACCCTCCGTACTGTTTTTTCTTTTTTTCCACGCCCACAAGCTCTTGCTCCGGGGAGATCCAATCTAGTGGACTTTTTTGGCACCCTGTTGAAAGGGAAATCCATCACTGGAGCCATCTTCATCAACATTGTTGCCTACATGACCATGTGTGAATAGTGACCTTATGGTCCATACTAATAGCTAGATGGCGTCCTCTAACCCTTGTGATTCAAAAAGTTCATGTGAGCTGCCTTGCATGATCGGGATCCATATGATGTAATCGGTTGTTTTTTTGCACATACAATCCTATCACATTCTAGTGTTTTTTCCAATTCTTGGACCTTTTAAATTCTATGAATTAAAGAGGCCCTTAGTATATTAACATCAATATCAAGTACTACTACGGGCTCTTATTTATTGTGATTAATGGTATTTGAGTTTTTTCAACACTAGTGTTTGCCTTTTACCAGCTGTTTTAGTAAAAATGCCGATCTTATATTAGCCATGGGAGGGTGGACCATTTACTAATATATAAATACATATAGTGTGGCAATCCATAATTTTATAGGAAGAACAATGCACTTCAACATTGTCAATGGACCATGTTTATTCCAATAAACAGTGCTCTGCCATACGCTAAAGCAAATCCAGCACCCTAAACATCGGCAGACGCGCCAGACACACCCAATAACAGTGACCAGTCACCCCTTGAACGACCATGTCCACAGTCGTGTGCCTCATACCCCCACCCCAAATTCATGCTATCCATGCAACGTCAGAGAAACGACGTTGATCATCATACGAAACATAGCAACAAAGGAGGCATATATTCACAGTTCATACAGACATATCATCACAGTTTATCAGAGAAAAAGAGGCAGTTCATCGCCAACAAAAAACATAGATTTGAACTAAAATAACTAGACACTAAAATGGAGACATACATGACATTAGAAATCACCATTTCCACCCCTTGCCCCTGCGGTCACCTTCTGCGGTTGTGGCCCTCCGTGTAGGCGTCAGCAGCGGGTGGGGCATTGCCAGAGTCGTCGGATGGGGTGGAGATGATGCCAGCCATCTGACGGGTTGCTCACGCTTGCTGCTTCTCTAGTAGGGCGACTTTTGTTGCGGCCGCTGCCTTCTCCGTCGCTTCGCACTTTGATTGCTCGACGCCGAACTGGATCTCCTTTGCATTCTTGCGGTGGAGCCGCTATGCGTCCGACCCCGACGTGGTGAGAGAGTGGCGAAGGACCTCCGCGAGGAGTTTCTCCTCCAAATCGACCGCCGACTGAATGCGAAACCGACGTGAGGAAGCTGCATCCACCACCGCCTTTCCCTTTCTGTTGTCGCTCTCAACGCGCACCTCTGATTCGGGAGTCCACATCCCTGGTGGTGGCGTGGGCCTCAGATTTGGGAGGAGACGGAGTAGAGATCGATCTACAACCCTTGTCCACTCGCAATCGCAGCAGCGCGATGCTGATGACGAGCGCCTCATCGTCGTCCACCTCCACCTTGTGGATGAGGACGTCCCAATCGACATGGTCATCCTTGGAGCCGGATCCACCGCCGGAGTCGTTGCCGCTGCTCGACATTGAGAGAGGAGGGGACATAGAGGGGAGGCAAATCGATGGGAGCAGAGCGAAGAGTGAGAGAGTGAGGTAGGGTTTGGTCTAGGTGGAGACTTGTGTAGGGGCGGGATGGGGTCGATGTGGACCAGCACACATATATGAGTTGGATATTTGGTGTGCTGGTTAGTCCAAGTATATAAGGGCAATATAAGAAGGCCAGTTAGACTGGCGAAAACTCATCGGTCACTGAGCAGGCGTCCGCCCGATGAAAATAAGGAGTCAAGCTGTTGCATAAGGGCATGCTAACCAAGCCATGTACGGCTTCCTCATCAAGCTCCCATACTACAACTAGCGGAGAAACTCCACCGTGGGACTAAGAGTGAGGATGCGTTTTTATAGGTCTTCCATTCCATGCGTAACATTTCTTTTTTCACAACCGAGCGGGTAGTAAAGGCATATTCAATACGAACCGGCAAATTTCCTTCTGCATCCGTTCGCGAAAGACCAGTCCGCAGAATTGCAGAAGGCCACCATCCAACCGTAGATATGTTGACAACTATTCGAACCAACAGACGAAATTCAATCAAACCGGGCGATATACACACGGTGGATTTCATTGAAATTAGGATAATTCGTACATAAAGTCGAACAATACTTCGACCGGCGAACTAAAATCCTTAAAACAAAACCCAAAACTATCCAATACCTGATGGTGAAATCGTAGGCCATGCCGGGCTGACCGGCGGCTCCTCCTCCGTCATCGTCGCCCGATCCAGCGGAGTGGTCGTCGTCGGGCTTTGGGCGGCAAAAGGTGACGGCGTCGTGGCAGGGCTTCCCGGCGGCCGCCTCATGCTCGCTGATGATCCTCTTCACTTCCCTCCTGCGTTGTGCGCAGTGTGGCCACAACCACCAAGGACGTGGGTTGGGGGAGAAGGTGGCAGTCGTTGGAGGAGGCCTCGTTGGTGGCGTCGATCTCGCCGAGAGACCATTCCTCGCCGTACCTGGCCATCTCCCCGTTGAGACGGCGGAGACGGCGTTTGGTCATCTGTGACGTCGCCATGGAGCGGTCCAGGGCCTAGGCGTATGCCGGGTCCACCACGATGTGTGGCGGTGGGACGTCGGAGTTCGCAAACTTGGACCGGCGCGTGGCGTTGTGACTGTCCCGTCGGCGTACTCCTTCGCCATCATGGCGATGCGGGGTGACAAACAGCTACCATTGCCCCCGCCGTTGCCGAGGTAGTGCAGAATGCGACCGCACACCTTGGGCGGGGGGGGGGGGTGTGGCACGTGAAACTTCTCCTTGGCGACGCTCAAGGGCGGCGGCGAGCGGCACTCCTCCTTGATGAAGCGCGGGGTGGAGGTGTGAGACGCTCCTCCTTGATGTGCCGGGCCGGCGGCGAGAGCCCCTCTTCCTTCATACGACAGAGAGCGCAGACGAGATGCTGGCTCTGGCTTCGCGGGGAGGAGCGTCCCCGGTGGCGGAGCCGAGCATTTGAGGTGAACGACAGAGCGATAGAGTATCAGTTCGAGGGCGGCTTCTCCACTATCCGCCCGATCCCACCCCGGAACCGCCTGCCTTGCTGATGCTCACGACTTGTCCATAGTTGGAGGTCTGGAGGGAGATGGGCGGGGAGAGGGGAGGATTGATTGCGATGTGGACGGCGCCGGAGTGCGGCTTATATAGCCGCGGCAAGGCCATGTGAAGGGCTGGTCAGTCGCTTCAATATGGCCCAGCGGCCGAAGTTGTTTCGTCGGGAAGCCGTGTTCGCATTGAAGCAGCGGCTCCCATGAGGTCGCTTCGGTCAGCGTCGCCCTCCCTCCATTCACATCGCGTCATCAATGTCGGTCGTTGCGTGCTTTGGGCCGGCATGAATCAGCACGTGCATCGGAAGGAAAGCACGGGAAGGGCGGGTGTGTGGTTTGGGTGGGCCAGAGCGGCCAGAAGCGGGCATGACAGCGGTCCGGACCCCGGCAAAGCTCCCCTCCCCCCTCCATGTTTGTCTCCGGTTTACGGAAGAAAACATGTCCGAATCGCGCCGCGGACCGATATAGGACCACGTTGGATGACTTCAACGGTCCGAACAGCGTGATCCGAATGGTGCGGGAGGTTTGAGAGTCGGTGTTGGAGATGCCCTAAGGGAGCAAACCCACCTTAGGTAAATTTTGCTAAAAAAAAACCTTAGGTAAATAATCGGGTAGGCAAATAAAAAGCAAATCCACCTTACCCGTCCCAGCACACATGTCGTCCCGGCTGCACCCCATCCCGACACACAACGACCAAGCGTTGACTACTAGCCGGGTGAAGAGAGAGCAAAGGGACAAAGCAATAGCCGGGTACACAAGTGGAGTAGAACAACACCCGCTTTTACACAGCGCTGGAAACACGCACGCAACAGCGAGTCGGCGAGGCAAAAGATGCCAGACCGGGGAGGGTGGCACGCAAAGATGGCAAACGGGCATGGAATTCCAAAGCCATCGCCACGGTGGGGAGGGACCAATGTGATCGGGCGTCGAGGAGGCCGTCGAGCAGGTGGAATGGGGTGCCGCGAATCGATCGAACGACAGAGGGTGCGCGAGAGGCTGCGGATGGCTTGAGGAGGCGACTAATAACCAGGATTGCTCTTGTTCAGTCTTTTTTTCTTTGAGTCAATTACACCGGTGGTGTTAGAATCTGGCGTAAACTGACACTTTAGTGCTAGAACTTGTGGCGTACATTGAAGTGGCGCAAAAACTTGGTTCGGGTGTGTAAATACGGTGCTAATTATGTTAGTATACGCCCACAACACTCAGGAAGCCTACCAGCATGGCGTGGGGCCGTTGTTAGTGACCAAACAATGAAGACAAGGCGTGTGTATTTTTCCTTTTTTCCTAGAAACCCTCTTGTCTTTTATTTTTTTTCACCAAAAAGACCCTGGCAGGCGGGTCCCAGTTATCAGCAGCAAAAATAATAATTGAACGGAAAAAGAGTGCGCTTAGGTTTCGAAGCAGCGACCTCCAAGTTAATGTGTCCGCTGCTAACCACCTGACAAAAATCATACTCGTCTGAATAGGATAAACAACCTTATATTCTTTAATATTTTAGGAGAATATTCTTTAATTAAACAGCACAAATTTGCAAAGGTTTATTACTCTTTACGTTTTTTAGACAATGCTACAATTTACGTCTATAACAGAACGTACTCATGGGCCAAAACTGACATCAGTTGGTCAGTTAGTGTGGCCCATTTTTAATATGTTACTATTTTATTTTTGTTTTTTGCAGTTTGTAAAAATATATTTAAATTATAACTATAAATAACATACATATAATATTAAATATGTATTTATTTGAGGAACAACTGTCTTTGCACATATATTTATATTTTTATAGTTAATTTGTTTTGAAAACACACAAACTTTATTAAAAAACATCTGACAAAAAAACCCTTTATTAAAATCGCATGAACACTTTTAAAACAACACAATTCTTTTAAAGACTGGATACTTCTATATACTACTAAATTAATAACATATTTAAAACATGAAAAATATTTGTACTTATATAAGAATTTATTTACATATACATATTTCTATCAATGACTTCAATTTTTATTTAACATCTGAAAACACTTTTAAAATTGTACAAATATTTTTATAACTCATAATTTAGTTTATGAATATTTTTTAATTTATTATGTGAACATTTTATGAAACTACACGAGCATTTACTTAACGTTATTTATTTTATTTATATCTATATTATTTAAAACTATAATTCCATTTTTTAAAATAAAATTTCGAAAAAAACTAACATTTTGAAAATGTTAAAAAAACTAACGGTACACTAAGGTTCGAGTTCTCCGCGGCTGCATCATTTTTACGATGTTTTCCTATTTTTTGTTATTCAACTGAGGATATATAGATTGTGTTTCTTTTTTTTTCAAAAATATAGCCTGTGTTTCCTTAATGTACATGAATGGTGAATGGGTTGGCTGGCTAACTTTCCGAGCAGGGAACTTGAGGTTGCTCAGGTTTGAAACCTGAGCATACCTTTTTTCCATTCATTGGTCACTGTACAGAGTTACTCCCTCCGTCCCAAAATATAAGAACGTTTAAAACGTTCTTATATTTTAGGACGGAGGGAGTATATCAAAAGAAAATTTGTGAGCCACATGGTACGGTCACTAAACTTTTCTGGCACCCGACTCGCTAATTCATGCGCTGCTGTATTACAAATGCAAGAGGAGGACATAACTCGGTACTGGATGAAACCCAGAGTACTCGGTACTCTACTTTGTTTCTTTGAAGATCGCACCCAAGGCTGACCTGTAGTTTGAGTCTGAGCACACTGCTTGTTTCGGATTTAGACACTCCGTAACAAGAATTACTTCGCTCATACCAAAGCTTTATGCATGTTCAGAAACCATTGTAGCAAAAGTTACTTTGCCCATACTAGTTCACGTTTAGTTCCTTCGATGGTGTTTTTCACCTTTTCCTATTCAATAAATAGATGGAGGCCCATTAACACGCATGGTTAAGTCAATGTTAATTGACAAAACTGTGTCTTTCCACGCTGTGCATGCCTTAGATGTACAATGCGCACTTTGTACAAGCCTTGCACGATCATCTCATGATGCTTGCATACTACAACTAGTGGAGAAACCAGGCCGCAAAACCAAACTGAGGATGCGTTTCCGAGTGCCTTCCATTCACAGCAATAACGATTTTTTTTTCTCAAACACAACTTCATATGTGTTGGTGTGGATGCTATGTGCCTAGTAAGGAGAGCTAACATGTAACATTATATACAAGATCACATAGAACAATAAAAGGCATGTGCAGTGCAGTTTGCTTTATAAGGACGGGGTGCTTGAGTTTAACGGATGGTTGGTGAGTGTTGTTGGCTATTCATGAATCTAAAATTAAGACATTGCTCCCACCATTTTTAATGCTGGTATTTTGCAAAATAAAAGGCCTGGAACATGTAAACTTGATTATTTATTTCTTACAAGTATAATACAACTATAAAACCTCCAGAAGTAAGAGACTGAGCTACAAAGCCTAGTTTCCATGTAGCCATAACCAAAACACGCACACATCCATCTTTATTCCCAGAGAAAAAGAAGATGCATCATGTAGTCCAGCAAAAAGCATATAACGCCATGAAAACACATTCTTTTTTTTTTAAGCATCAGTACAGACACAAGCGCTCATATACACTACACTCACCCCTATGAACGCACACACGCACACCCTATCCCTATGAGCACCTTCGAGAGACCGAGCCGGCATATCATCTTGAGATTTACGAAGTCACCGTAGGCGCCTCGTCGTCGACGGGAACGTCTCCTCCCACTGAAAGCGCATCGCCGGAAATCCTGAAATAAATCCAGGAATAATGCGAGCACCAGGATTTAAACCCTGATGGGTTGGGAATACCACTGTCCACCTAACCAACTCAACCACAGGTTGATTCGCCATGAAAACACATTCTGCACTCAACAGGCTAGAGCTGTCCAGAGCTGCATATGTATCCGACATACACGTTCTCCAGGAAATTGCCCCCAAATCCACCCCGAATAACTTGTTGATACCACTGGATTTAGTTATCCAACAAGCCAGGAAATCAATAGCTCTTGTGGACAAAAAAAAAGTAGATTTGCTAGTATCATCATATTCTTTTCCTAGAGCCGAGGATAAGTCTCAGCCTCTCTACACTGATTGATATAACAATAATGGATCATTAGTTATTAAAAATGTGAAGCAATGCCAGGCATTGGTATCGAACAAACCATCTTAAAATCCAATGGCCATTCATACTCGACCTGCCTTATGAGAGGTGATCTATCCATATGGCTAAATCATGGGGATCTATCCATATGGCTAAATCATGGGGTTTTTACCCCAAAGGAATGCATCTTGATTTCATCCGCCAATGTCGCCATCCACCTCTCTATCGTTCCACCCACAAAGAACAAGTTGATCAAAGGAGAATTCCTTGGAAGAGAAGGCGACGAAGGGGAGGAGCCACGACACTGCATCCCATACCACCTAGCGCTGCTTGGTGGTAAAAGCCTTGTGCACTGATGCCAGTGGTAGCGATGCCCGTGGGTGTCATGTCCCTCTTGGGGGCGTCGCTGTGATCCCTCTCGCCGATCTAGGGCTCCGGCTGAAAACCCTTGACCGTCTTCCCGGTATCGATGGCGGCGACACACTATTTCATCTCCCTCTTGAGGGCATCGTCGAGGAGCCTAGGTTACCTTTGGTGCACGCAGCACCAGACATGCATTTTTGGATCATCCCTTGATGCTTCCTTGACTCTGGCGTGGGCGGTCCCATTGCCTCCTTATCTTTTACATGGGTCCTTGTTGGCGTCCCTCATGGTCCTCGTTATCCCCAAGAAGGCTCGAGCTCCATGATCCGGAGTGGGAGGGCAGGGGCCCCTCTCTGGCGACACCTTGGTGTGAGCGGCACAACATGGTCTTATGGTTTTCCTTGGCCTGTATTCCTGTTTTTGTTGGAATAGTTGTATAGGGATAGGACTCTGTACTTAAACTTGTATTCTTCTTCTATCTCTTCTTCTGTCCAGTACTTCTATGGACCTTCTGTAAATGATTTGTCGATCGTACCAACTTGTAAGCCACGTCATTATCGATATATATAGAAGTGCGGCCCGAGCAAAGGGTTCTACGCTTCCCAAATATTCTTACATTGTAATCAGAGCATCTTCTTCCTAGAGATCGAAAAGAAGATCACATCTAGACTAGCCTTACCTCACCCTTCGCCATGACCACTGCTTCCACCCAAAGCAGCACCATGAGTGCCCTCTTGATATGTCTCCAACGTATCTATATTTTTTATTGTTCCATGCTATTATATATTCTGTTTTGGATATTTAATGGGCTTATTTATACACTTTTATATTATTTTTTGGACTAACCTATTAACCGGAGGCCCAGCCCAAATTGCTTTTTTTTTGCCTATTTCAGTGTTTCGCAGAAAAAGGATATCAAACGGAGTCTAAACGGAATGAAACCTTCGGGAGCGTGATTTTTGGAACGAACGTGATCCAGAGGACTTGGAGTGGACGTCAAGCAACCAACGAGGCGGCCACGAGGCAGGGGGCGCGCCTACCCCCCAGGCGCTCCCTCCACCCTCATGGGCCCCTCGTGGCTCCACCGACCTACTTCTTCCTCCTATATATACCTACGTACCCCCAAACCATCAGAGAGAGCCACGAAAACCTAATTCCACCGCCGCAACCTTCTGGACCCGTGAGATCCCATCTTGGGGCCTTTTCCGGCGTCCTGCCGGATGGGGCATTGATCACGGAGGGCTTCTACATCAACACCATAGCCTCTCTGATGATGTGTGAGTAGTTTACCTCAGACCTTCGGGTCCATAATTATTAGCTAGATGACTTCTTCTCTCTCTTTGGATCTCAATACAAAGTTCTCCTCGATTCTCTTGGAGATCTATTCGATATAATCTTCTTTGGCGGTGTGTTTGTCGAGACCGATGAATTGTGGGTTTATGATCAAGATTATCTATGAGCAATATTTGAATCTTCTCTGAATTCTTTTATGTATGATTGGTTATCTTTGCAAGTCTCTTCGAATTATCAGTTTGGTTTGGCCTACTAGATTGATCTTTCTTGCAATGGGAGAAGTGCTTAGCTTTGGGTTCAATCTTGCGGTGCTCGATCTCAGTGACAGTAGGGGAAATGACACGTATTGTATTGCTGCCATCGAGGATAAAAAGATAAGGTTTATATCATATTGCATGAGTTTATCCCTCTACATCATGTCATCTTGCTTAAAGCGTTACTCTGTTCTTATGAACTTAATACTCTAGATACATGCTGGATAGCGGTCGATGTGTGGAGTAATAGTGATAGATGCAGGCATGAGTCGGTCTACTTGTCACAGACGTGATGCCTATATACATGATCATACCTAGATATTCTCATAACTATGCTCAATTCTATCAATTGCTCGACAGTAATTTATTCACCCATCGTAATACTTATGCTCTTGAGAGAAGCCACTAGTGAAACCTATGGCCCCCGGGTCTATTTTCCATCATATTAATCTCCTGTTATTTCTATTACTGTTTATTTTGCTTTCCTTATTTTTACTATTTATCATAAAAATACCAAAAATATTATCTTATCATCTCTATCAGATCTCACTCTCGTAAGTGACCGTGAAGGGATTGACAACCCCTTTATCGCGTTGGTTGCGAGGTTCTTATTTGTTTGTGTAGGTGCAAGGGACTTGAGTGTGACTTCCTACTGGATTGATACCTTGGTTCTCAAAAACTTAGGGAAATACTTACGCTACTTTACTGCATCACCATTTCCTCTTCAAGGGAAAGCCAACGCAGTGCTCAAGAGGTAGCAAGAAGGACTTCTGGCGCCGTCGCCGGGGAGGTGCGCGCCAAGTCAAGTCAACATACCAAGTACCCATCACAAACTCTTATCCCTCGCATTACATTATTTTCCATTCACCTCTCGTTTTCCTCTCCCCCACTTCACCCTTGCCGTTTTATTCGCCCCTCTTCCGTTCATCTCTTTCGTTTGCTTGTGTTGCCATGTGCCTTCTATGTGCTTGCATCTTTGCTTGCTAAAAATCTATTGATATGGATCCACTTAAAGTGTTCTACTTGGATCATCTTCGATCTGCATGCGCTCATGCTGAAACCCCAACTAGCCTAGTTGATGGGAAATCTTTAGATGAACATGCTCATTTTGTGCGTCACCGTTTGTCTGAAAAAGGGAGACTCTTATGGGATCAAATAAACAGATTGCTGTGTTATGCTTGAAATCTTTGTGAAATTTGTGATATTACTTGTTGCTCTAAGAACCCTAAAAAACACCTTCCCTACCTATGTGAGTTTAATGAAAATGAAATCTTATCTTCTTATGTAAAGGGTGTTTATAGTTACTATGATATCGAACAAATTGAAGAATTTGTTGCTTTTAAGGGTGCTTATGAAGTTGCTTCCTTTAATTGAAAGTATGATATTACTCTCTACGAATCTGAAAATTTTGACATACTTAAATATTGCTATGAAAACTATGCTCATAATGTCTATGTCAAAGAATTTATTGAAAGAATGACCGTTGCTTCTGAAGAAAATAATGATATGCATGAATCTATAGAAAATTATGATTCTGATGATTTGATTGAAATATCCCTTGATGAACATGATGCTTGCTATTCTTGTGGCCATGATGCCAATATTTATGAAGATGAATTTACTATAGTTCCTTATGTTAAACATGAGATCGTTGCTATTGCACCCATACTTGATAGTTCCTTCGATGAAAAGCATGATTGCAATGATCTTACTATAAATTCTCTTGATGTCAATTGTGCTAATAATGTGCAAAACCCTAAGCTTGGGGATGCTAGTTTTGCTATGTCTACTATTTGTTGCAATGATCATGATTGGGGTGATTCTTCTTACGATCTTGAAAATTTATTTAAACCCCATGATGAATATGAGATTGATATTAGTGTTTGCAAAATTATTGAAAGTGGGTTTGGAAGAGTGTCAACTTTAGATCCCACATATTTGGAGAATGTTCAATCTTATGATTTTTTTGATAAAAGTGGGTTTGGAGAGGTTATGACTTTAGTTAATGTTAATCCCACTATTTTGGAAGAGTGTCAACTTTGCATACATGTGGATCGTGTTAAGAATATGTTTTGTGATAGCTATATTGTCGAATTTGCTTATGATCCTACATGAAATTATTATGAGAGAGGAAAATATGGTTTTAGAAATTTTCATGTTACAAAATTACCTCTCGTTATGTTGAGATTGCTATTATTTCTTTCCGCTTCCTTGCATATGCTAGTTTTTGCTTTCCTTGATAATTTGTTTGCCTATAAAATGCCTATGCATAGGAAGTATGTTAGACTTAGATGTATTTATCACTTGTTTTATGATGCTCTCTTTGTGCTTCAATTCTTGTCTTTATGTGAGCATCATTGAAATTACCAATGCCTAGCTAGGGGCGTTAAACGATAGCGCTTGTTGGGAGGCAACCCAATTTTATTTTAGTTTTTTTCCTTTTCGGTTCTGTTAAGTAATAAATAATCCAGATAGCTTATGTTTAGATGTGGTTTTGTGTTTTAATTAGTGTTTGTGCCAAGTAGAACCTTTGGGAAGACTTGGGGAAAGTCTTTGCGATCTTGCTGTAAAAAAAAGAAACTTTAGCGCTCACGATATTAGCTTCAACTTTTTACTGGAGAGTGATATTTAGTTTATTATTTTTGCAGATGATTAATAGATAAATTCCTCACGTCCAGCAATTTATTTTAGAAATTTTGGAGTTCCAGAAGTTTGTGTTAGTTACAGATTACTACAGACTGTTCTGTTTTTTACAGATTCTATTTTTCGTGTGTTGTTTGCTTATTTTGATGAATCTATGGCTAGTAAAATAACTTATAAACCATAGAAAAGTTGGAATACAGTAGGTTTAACACCAATATAAATAAAGAATGAGTTCAATACAGTACCTTGAAGTGGTGTTTTGTTTTCTTTCGCTAATGGAGCTCACGAGATTTCCTGTTAAGTTTTGTGTTGTGAACTTTTCAAATTTTGGGTAAAGATTTGATGGAGTATGGAACAAGGAGTGGCAAGAGCCTAATCTTGGGGATGCCCAAGGCACCCCAAGGTAAATCTAAGGACACCAAAAAGCCAAAGCTTTTGGATGCCCCGGAAGGCATCCCCTCTTTCGTCCCCATCCATCGATAAATTTACTTGGAGCTATATTTTTTAAAACCACATGATATGTGTTTTGCTTGGAGCGTCTTGTATGATTTGAGTCTTTGTTTGTTCGTTTGCCACAATCATCCTTGCTGTACACACCTTTTGAGAGAGACACACATGATTCGGAATTTGTTAGAATACTCTATGTGCTTCACTTATATCTTTTGAGCTATATAGTTTTTTTTGCTCTTATGCTTCACTTATATCTTTTAGAGCACGGCGGCGGTTATATTTTATAGAAATTATTGAACTCTCATGCTTCACTTATATTATTTTAAGAGTCTTAAACAGCATGGTAATTTGCTTTAACTGTGAAATTAATCTTCCATATTGAGATCATTAAATATCATGAGAAGTTAGATACTTGATAAGTGTTTTGAGATATAAAGGTGGTAATATTAGGGTGTGCTAGTTGAGTAATTGTGAAATTGAGAAATACTTGTGTTAAAGTTGGTAAGTCCCGTAGCATGCACGTATGGTAAAAGTTGTGTAACAATTTTGACACATAGGTGTTCTTTTATTGCTTTCCTTATGAGTGGCGGTCAGGGACGAGCGATGGTCTTTTTCTACCAATCTATCCCTCTAGGGGCATGCATAGTAGTACTTTGCTTCGAGGGCTAATAAACTTTTGCAACAAGTATATGAGTTCTTTATGACTAATGTGAGTCCATGGATTATATGCACTCTCAACTTTCCACACTTTTCTAGCCTCTACGGTACCGTGCATTGCCCTTTCTCACCTTGAGAGTTGGTGCAAAATTCGTCGGTGCATCCAAACCCCGTGATATGATACGCTCTATCACACATAAGCCTCCCGATGCACGCCATGTTGCTACTACAATCAGGGAACAAGGAGGTGATAACACCATATGGTACGCGGATTCAGGGGCCACAGACCACGTCACCAATGAGCCCGAGAAGCTGTCCATGAGAGAGAAGTACTTCGACAACGATCAAATTCACACCGCAAGCGGTGGAGTTATGGATATCTGTCATATTGGTCAAGCAGCTATTAATTCCCCTACTTTTATATGTGATCTAGTCCTAAAAGATGTCCTTCATGTTCCACAAGCCGACAAAAATCTTGCTTCTGTGTCTCGCCTATCTGTCGATAATAATGTCTTCTTTGAAACTCTCCCTCTTATTTTTTCATAAAGGATCGGGCAACAAGCGAGCTCATTCACCACGGTAGATGCATTGGAGGTCTGCATCCCATCACATCCGGAGCACTTAGTCGAAAGCATCGTCATTCAGTTTACTCTGTCGTTAAGCCTTCCTTGGTGAGATGGCATCAAAGATTAGGACATCCATCTTCTGTCATAGTTAAGCAAGTAGTGAATAAAGGCAATCTTCCATTGTCATCTAGTCAAAATATTGAGTGTGTTTGTGATGCTTGTCAATGTGCAAAGAGTCACCAACTCCCCTATCCTAGGTCAAATAGTGTCTCATTCTCCGTTGGAACTTATTTTCAGTGATGTATGGGGTCATGCAAGAGATTCTTTTGGAAGAAAAAAAATATTATGTTAGTTTCATCGATGACTTCAGCAAGTTCACTTGAACTATTTGCTTAAGTTTAAATCTGAAGTTCTTTCTATCTTTCAAGAATTTCAAAAACTTGTTGAACGTCACTTTGACAGAAAAATTATCGCGGTTCAAAGTGACTAGGGAGGGGAGTATGAGAAACTCAACTCTTTCTTCCGTGATATTGGTATTGCCCATCATGTCTCGTGTCCTCATGCACATCAACAAAACGGCTCCGCTGAACGTAAGCACCACCATATTGTTGAAGTAGGCCTATCCGTTCTAGCCTAATCATCAATGCCTCTAGAGTATTGGGATGAAGCTTCTATTGCTGCCACATATCTTATCAACCATCTCCCTAGCAAAGTAATTGGAAATATTACTCCCTTGGAAAAATTGTTTCATCAAAAACCTGACTATAATTCTCTAAGAATCTTTGGGTGTGTTTGTTACCCCAATCTTCGTCCATATAATCATCACAAACTTGAGTTCCGTTCCACTCAATGTGTTTTTCTCGGCTATAGTAATCTTCACAAAGGGTACAAGTGCCTTGAGATCTCCACCGGACGTATTTATATTTCTCGTGATGTTATTTTTGATGAAACAATATTCCCTTTTGCTAAGCTTCATCCGAATGCCGGAGCCCTACTTCGTGCAGAAATTGCTCGCCTTCCTAACTATACACCTAGTCCAGATCACGGGGCAAGTTAAATAATGCTGATCATATGACTAGTACCAAAGAAAGTTTAATATTTGACGATAAGTGTGCAGCTTCTAGGTGTGATTTTATGCAAGAAGGTACATCCAAAACTGTCACATGATCCCAGATTGATGCAGACAGCAGCAGCGCGCGATCCGAGGGAGATCCTCAGTGTGGCGGGAGGTGCGCCGCATTCTCCAGTGGCCAACAACGCCAGTAGTTCGGGGCCCGCCAGCCCAGCCAACACGGGCCGGTGTGACTTACCGAGCGCCACACACGCGTGGGACGGGCCAGCGGCCGACCAAGATACACGTGCGAGGCCCAATGTCAACTCTCCGGCTCGCACAATCAAGCGGACGACCGACCGCCGAGGGCGCTATGCGGCAAGCGACTACTGGAGCACCGATCGCTAGGGGGATTTCTGATTCCCTGGTTATCTTGGATCGACAGCGGTCAGGTGTAGTGGATCCAGTCGGATCTTCCGTGGATGGAAATTTTGCTGCAGCACCAGACTCTACAACAGCAATGCCAAGATCTATTGTACCAAACACACCTCGTGCTCATGTACCTGTGCATGCACCTGAGCTTCCACTGCGGCATACTAGGTCAAAATCTGGTAATGTTAAGGAAAAAGAGTACACAGATGGAACTATAAGGTACGATAAAATTAAACGTGTGTTTCTTACTAGTATGGGTGAACCAACTCATTTGCATGATGCATGTCACAGCCCTAGAAATCCTCTTGTAATTAGTGACATTGCATCCATGCATCATTTTCAATCTCTATTAATTTTGAAATGGGGATGCTTAAACCCTAGCACCAAATGAATTCAACTAGGCTCAAAATAAAATCTTTTCCAAGAACCCAAAATGCCCTTCACAAAATGTTCATCATTTCTGGTTTGTGCCAAAACCCCTGGCAAAAATGGTGCACCCTTTTCTAGGACATTCTGGATTTTTGAATTAAATCATAAGTATTTAAATGTGGACATTTTAATGCTATAAAATAATTTAAATGTCCAAATAATCTTGAAAGCATTTGAGGGCTGTTGGAAATAGTTTCAAAAGTGCCCACAACTATTTTCAGGATTTTACAAAATGAATTAGCATTTTTACCAATTCAAAACAGAGAAATAAAATAGAAAACAGAAAACAATTAAGTAAGAGAGAGAGAGAGAGAGAAGGCCACTGGGACACTCACCTGGACCTACCTGGCAGCCCACCTAGCTGGCCCAGCTAGTGGCCTAGCCCACCAGGGCCCATGCCAGTCATCCTCTACCTCTTCCAGTAGGCAGAGGAGGGAGACAGCGCACGCGCGTGCCGTGGCGACACGCCATCTCCCTGCCTGCCTGCGTCCCTCGCCACCGCGACGCCTCACGTCTTCCCCCCCAGTGCCGCCTCGACCCCCTGGACACCACTCTCCCCTCCTTCGCTCTCTCCCTCGCTCTCTCCCGCGACGGCCGATGCGGCCATGGAAGTGCCGCCGTGAACCACCGCGCTCCCCGACCCCCTCTCGCCTTCCCGTGTTGCGTGGAAGCTCCGCCACCGTCGCCTACGCCTCCTGGACGACCCGCAGGACGCCGGGCACACCGCACCACGACCATGGCGTCGTCCTCAACCTCTCGGCCGCCGAGATCGCCGACGACCGCACGCCGTCACCAACCCTTCCCCGAGCCCGCTGAGCCTCTCCTCGCATCCGCCGTGAGCTCCTCCCCCTAACCCCCCTCTCCTTTGCTTTGTTTGCATGCCGTAGCTGCCATCTCGCCTGTGACCGAACGCGCCGCCGCCTGCGCTCGTCGCCGGTGCTGCTCCGGTGACCATTTGGTCCCGGGCATGCGCCCATCGAACTCACCGCACCACGTAGACACCGTAGGTGCTAAACGCACATCGCCACGGCCACCCCAACCGCGTCCCCGCTCGCGCCCGAACTCCGGCGGCCGCAACCAAGCTCGCCGCCGTTGACTCCGGCCACCCCAGGCCCAGCCACGGCCACCAACGGACGCGCCGTTGCGCTAGCTATCCGTAGAGCCCAACGGCGCCTCGAACGGTGCCCTGTGGGTAAAACCCGCACCTGCACCGCCGCGTTCGGCCTCGCCGGCGGCTAAACGCCGGCGAGTTGACCCTACTGACCCAGTTTGACCACGGGTGGGCCCACTTTGACCCCTGGGTCAATGACAGGTAGGGCCCAGCCCTGCTGACTAATTAGGATTAGTATTAATTAATATTTTAGTTAAACTAATTACACTGACACGCGGGACCCACTGTCAGGGTTGACTTGGACCGCGCTCGTTGACCGCTGACATCACAGTGATGTCATGCTGACGCGGTAACTCATTTTCTGGATTTATTCTTATATAGGAAATTCCAGAAAATGTTGCAAACTTCTAAAATCCATAGTAATTCAACCGTAACTCCAAATCAAACAAATTTTATATGAAAAATGATCAGAATAATTCAATCATTCCATCTGTACCATTTCCATGCATGTTTGAACAACTTAAAGCTGCTGTATAAGACAATTTGAATAAATGGCATTTGAAATGCCTCACATGGAGTTTGAATTTGAACCCTTGGTTCAAACCAACTTCATTTAATATGGTTGCTAGTTGCATCAGCTCAACCAACAGCATATTGCCATGACATTATCATGCATCATAATTGTTGCATTGCATTGATTGTGTTCCTCTTTATTTGCCGGTATTTGTCCCCTCTCGATAGATGTGATTCCGACGATGAGATCGATGACACCGATGAAGAGCTATAATATCTTCAGAAGTGCCAGGCAAGCAAAACCCCCCTTGTTCATTCCGATACAATCCCACTCTCTCGCTCTTGCTCTCTTTTACTGCATTAGGACAACAACGATTCAACTGTTACATGCTGCGATAGTTGAACCCCTTTTCCTCTGCATGACCTGTCATTGCCACAGTAAATAGATGAAACCCACTAGCATGAGTAGGAGTTGTTTGAGCCCTGATGTGCCTACTCATTCATGCTTGTTTGTCGTGCCTGCTACTTCTTAGAGTTGAGTCGGGTCTGATTCATCGGGAATGAATTGGAATGGTGTGTAAACATGTCCTACTGTGTGTGAGCTAAGTGTGTGAACACGATTTGGTAAAGGTAGCGGTGAGAGGCCATGTAGGAGTACATGGTGGGTTGTCTCATTGAAACCGTCCTCAGGAACTGAGTTCTGTGTTTGTGATCCATGAAACAGTTACTACCACACATTGGGATCCTTAATTGACTCTCTCGGCTTCTTGATCACCCTTGTCCTCTGTCCAGGAGTTGCAAGTAGTTTCTGGTGTTTGTAGTATGCTGGGGGCCGCACGCAGTGCTGACCGTAGGGGTGGGCTGTGTTGCGGTAGGCACGTGGCACGGTGTACCGGGCGCCCGTTTGGTGTCTCGGGAACCCTGCACACATCGTTCAGGGCCGTATGTGGAAACCTCGGTCGGACTCCCTGCGGATGGAACCTGAACAGGCGATAAACCTGGACTAGAGACTTGAGTGTTTAGGTAGGCCGTGGCCGACACCCTCGCTGGGCTTCCGCTTGAAGGTTGCCGAGTACATGTCGTGTAAACGGCGATAAGTGGTGAGAGCGTGTGTGAAGAAGTACACCCCTGCAGGGTTAACATCATCTATTCGAATAGCCGTGTCCGCGGTAATGGACTTCTGGGCTGCCTATATCAGTTCATAGACAAGTGAAAGTGGATACTCTAAAATGCGCAAGATAAGCGTGAGTGCTATGGATGGCCTTCTCGTAGGGAGACGGGAGCGGATCCATAGTGGTGTATTGATATGGTGAATATGTGGACTCGTGTGCGCCACCTCAAAAGAGTTACCTGCAGTCGTATTTCAGGATAGCCACCGAGTCAAAGCTGGCTTGCTGCAGTCAAACTCCACCACCCCCTTTATTGATACTGATGCATATGTAGCTAGTTCTGATGTAAGTCTTGCTGGGTACATTTGTACTCACGTTTGCCTATTTTATGTTTTGCAGAGAGATGTCAGTCTCGCTAGTAGTTCCGTGTGGACTTCGACGTTTAGCTTGATACCTCAGCTACGATCTTGTGCCCTCGGCAGGATCTGGTAGATAGTCAGGCTTCTCAGCCTTTTCCATTTGTAGATGTCTGTACTCAGACATGTTAAGCTTCCGCATGTGCTTTGACTTGTATGCTCTGAATGTTGGGTCATGAGACTCATGTTTGTAATATCTCGCTCCTCGGAGCCTAATGAATAATACTTTGAGTCGTAGAGTTATGTTGTGATGCCATGTTGTACTTACACATATCGAGAATATTGTGTGTATGATTGAAATGCTTGGTATGTGTGGGATCCGACAATCTAGTTGTTTATCCTTGGCAGCCTCTCTTATGGGGAAATGTAGTCTAGTGCTTCCATGAGCCATAGTAGTCCGCTACAGCCCGGTTCACCGGAGTCCTGCTAGCCCAGCACTACTGTTCAGGACACTTGACTGGCCGTCATGTGTTTCACTTCGTTCCTGTGTCTGTCCCTTCGGGGAAATGTCACGCGGTGACATCCGGAGTCCTGCCTAGCCTGCTACAGCCCGGGTTACCGGAGTCCTGTTAGCCCAGTGCTACAGCCCGGATTCACACGCTGCTGACCGACATGCTCGAAGTTGATTCATGTAAGCCTGTCCCCATGGGTTAGTGCCGCTTTGGGTTCACGACTAGCCATGTCGGCCTGGGTTCTCTGTCATATGGATGCTAGCGACACTATCATATACGTGAGCCAAAAGGCGCAAACGGTCCCGGGCCAGGTAAGGTGGCACCCGTGGGAATACCGTGCGTGAGGCCGCAAAGTGATATGATGTGTTACATGCTAGATCGATGTGGCTTAGGATCGGGGTCCTGACAATGCACTTGCTAGTAAAGAATGGAAGGAAGCTATGGATAGAATATGAAGCACTCATGAGAAATAATACATGGCATCTAGTACCACAAAAGAAGGCAAGGATGTCATAGATTGTAAGTGGGTTTACAAAATTAAGAGAAAGTCTGATGGAAGCATAGACAGATATAAGGCAAGATTAGTTGCAAAAGGTTTCAAGCAGAGATTTGGTATTGATTATGAAGACACTTTTAGTCCTGTTGTTAAAGCAGCTACTATTCGACTTGTGTTGTCCATTACTATTTCCGGAGGTTGGAGTTTAAGGCAGCTAGATGTTCAGAACGCGTTTCTTCATGGTGTTCTGGAAGAAGAGATTTTTATGCAGCAACCACCAGGTTATGAGAACATAAGCACACCTAATTTTGTTTGCAAGTTAGATAAGGCTTTGTATGATTTGAAGCATGCCCCAAGAGCCTGGTATTCAAGATTGAGTACACAGTTACAACAACTTGATTTTTCACCATCCAAAGCGGACACCTCACTATTTTTCTATCAAAAGGGTCACTATATATGTTCTAGTATATGTTGATGATATTATTGTTGCTAGTTCAAGTTCAGATGCCACCAGTTGTTTACTCAAGGATTTAAAGATGGAGTTTGCTCTTAAGAATTTGGGAGATCTTCATTATTTTCTTGGTATAGAGGTCAAACGAATAAAATATGGTATACTTCTGTCTCATGAGAAATATGCTCATGACATACCCAGGAGAGTAGGATTGGAAAACTGCAAACCTGTAAGTACACCGATCTCAACTTCAGAAAAACTCACAGTTCAAAGTGGTGAAGCACTTGGACCAGAGGATGCAACAAACTACAGAAGTGTGGTAGGTGCATTACAATATTTAACTACCACTTGTCCTGATATTTCTTATTCTGTGAACAAAGTTTGTCAATATTTGCATGCACCTACTACCGCACACTGGACAACTGTTAAAACAATTGTGAGGTATCTAAAGTTTTCGAAAGGGCTTGGACTCAAAATTGTTAAGTCTCCATCTATTCTTGTGACTGCCTACTCAGATGTAGATTGGGCTGGGTGTGTAGATGATAGAAGGTCCACTAGTGGGTTTGCTGTGTTCTTGGGGACAAATCTTATATCATGGAGTGCGAGAAAACATGCTGCAGTCTCAAGGTCAAGTACTGAGGCTGAGTATAAGGCTCTAGCAAATGCCACAACAGAAGTCATGTGGATCTAGACTTTGCTTTATGAGCTTGGAGTCAAAACTCCAAAGGCTGCAAGATTATGGTGTGATTATATTGATGCAACTTATCTTTCAACTAATCCTGTTTTTCATGCACGTACTAAATATATTGAGGTTGATTTTCATTTCGTTAGAGAAAGAGTAGCTCGTAATCTACTTGACATACAATTTATACCTATTGGTGATCAACTGGATGATGGTTTTACAAAATCCCTCACTATGAGAAGGCTGGATGAATTCAAATACAATCTCAACCTTGGAGTATAGGTTTAGATTGAGGGGGAGTGTTGAAATAGTTGTATAGGGATAGGACTCTGTACTTAAACTTGTATTCTTATTCTATCTCTTCTTCTGTCCAGGACTTCTACCGACTTTCTGTAAACGATCTGTCGATCGTACCAACTTGTAAGCCACGGCATTATCGATATATATACAAGTGCGGCCTGAGCAAAGGGTTGTACGCTTCATAAATATTTTTACACTTTTCTCTTTCATCTGCTTTGTAAGAGGTTCTTATCATCGCCATATATGTATTTGGCCGCGTGGCTTTATATATAAAATGAAGCGGAGGTCTCCTTCGACGAATTCTAGATGCACAAGAAAGAAATTCAACCTATAGTCGATACACGATCGACAACCTAGGAGGACATGAAACAGTGGGAGTCTTCGTGTAGAAAGCCTATCGGCCGCCCCGCAGAACAAAAATGTATATTGGCTGTCCTGTGAGGAGAATTGGGAAACGTAGAACCCTTCGTCTGGGCCGCATTGTATTATATAGGGATCATGCCGTGGCTTACAAGGGAGAGATCGATCGAGAGAAGAGGAGATCGATCAAGGTTCGGTACAGGAGGTTTAACAGAAGTAGAGATAAGAGGAGATAAGATTACAAAGATTTAAACTGCTCAACTACTCTCCTATCTCTATACAACGTATATTCTAACATGTCCAACATCATTTCGGAGCCACAATCCATCCGAAGAACTCGCACGACATCGGCGCCCTGGAGCGCCAAATCAACCTAGCACCGAGCCACCAAACAGAGCTGTGTACGCTGATCCGGCCGAGAACGAACCATTGGGTTCCCACGCCCATGCCAGCTGATCTTCAACCCCTTCCGTCAGCGTGATGTCTAGAAGTCGATCCCACAAGACCGAGGCTCTGTTTGTTTGGGCATTTGCTTATGCTTTTGCAGCCTTTTTTACTTTGGCCAAAATTATTTTGGGCAGCCAACGACTTCGGCTGCCGCCACCTGCATGAGAACGAGGCGGACTACCCGGCATCACCGGATATGCCGGTGCCGGGCTCGTGGAGGTTGAGCGCCGGCAAAGTCCTAGTGCCACCACCGCCCTCTGGAGCGGACCGGCGTGCTGAGATCGCGCACATCCGTTCGCCGCCTGGAGAGCGCGCGGAACCAATCTAGGTACACCCCCGACAACAACACGTTGTGGACGGCATACTTCGACCGCCGCCACACCGACCAGCTCATTGCCACGAACGGCATCGAGCCCCGCGGCCGCCTCAACTCCGAGGGGCGTCGCGAATGGTGGGGCGTTCACAAGCGCACGCTTGAAGCCGTCCGTGAGCATATCAAGGCCGGCAACACGCCGTGGCTGGAGTAACTGGCGCCCCCCTTCTCCCGCCGCCGCGGCAGTTCATGGACGCCGAGGCGCATGGAGACGACGTCCTCCTTGTCATCGGGCTCCCACTCCTCCCCGTCAATCCGGAGCCGCGGGAGACGCCGTTCGGGCGGCGCACGCGCGGCGGCGCCCTCGTCATCAACGAGGGCAGCGTCCCTTCTCCTCCGGCCTCCTCCTCCCGCCTCGTCTAGCCGAAAACCGAGACGGGGCTCCTCGCTGTGAAGAAGGAGCACCTCGACATAGCCGCCGACGAGGGGACCGGCCTGAAATGGGCGCGAGACGACTACGTCCGGCAGGAGATGGAGCGCCAGCGCCGTGCCCTCAAGGAGATCGCCACCCGGCACCGCGGCCGCGAGGAGGGCAGCGTCGTCATCCTCGATGACAGCGACAAGGAGGCGCCCGGGCCGTCCAACCCCGTTCGCCACGGCGACCCAAGGCAGGGGTGCAGTAGGGACGACCGCGGCGTGCAAGACGGCGGCGACAACGACGGCGACGACGACGGCGGCTACAATAACTTCAACAGGCTCCTCGGCATGTAGATGGCTCAAGGTGGCGCGGCGGGCGGCGGTGGCGGCTGTCCAAATTTGGTTTTCAAAAAGTGGCGTCTGGGGCTACCTTGGTTCGGAGACTCGGAACCATAGCCCCCTACGCTGATTTTTTCGTTGGCTCACCCCCAGGCGGCGCTATTTCAAGCCCTTGGGGGGCCGAACGAGTGGGGATGCTCTTAGTCGGGTACACAAGTGGAGTAGAACAACACCCGCTTTTACCCAGCGCCAGATACACGCACGCATCAGCGAGGCAAATGACGCCAAACGGGCGAGGGGAACACGCAAAGATGGCAAACGGGGGTCATGGAACTCAACTCGATACTGGATGAAACCCAAGAGTTGTCCATACTTTGTTTTTTTGAAGATCGTACCCAAGACTGACCTGTCGTTTGAGTTAGCGCTAGACCTGGCCAAACCTCAGGCCAGGCCGGGCTTCGGGCCGGGCCTAGCCAAGTCCGACGAAAAAAACCCAGGCCCGAGCCCGACCCGGCCCGGCTATCGGGCTTGTTTTCTAGGCCCGAACTCGGCCCGAACATGCAAAAGCCCGCCGGGCCTCGGGCTGGCCCGGCCCGACCTTCAGAAAACTGGAAAAATGACAGGCCCGGCCCGGCCACCGGGCTCAAAATCTAGGCCCGAGCCCGGCCCGGGGGCAGCGTCGGGCCAGGCCGGGTCGGGCTTTTTCGGGCCGGGCCGGCCGGGCCGGGCTGCCCATGGCCAGGTCTAGTTAGCGCACACTTTTTGGATTTAGACACTCGGTACCAAGAATTACTTTGCCCATACCAAAGCTTTCTGCATGTTCAAAAACCATTGTAGCAACAATTACTTTGCCCATAGTAGTTCACATTTAGTTCCTTCGACGGTGTTTTTCACCTTTTCTTTATCTAATATTAAAGGACGAAAGCTTTCATAGTTTTCCATACGTCATTTCTTTATATCCGTTGATTTTATACTACAAAGATTAATGGCTGAGATTAAAAAGAAGCCTGAATAGATCGTCACTAGCAAAATGGCCCGTGCGTTGCAACGGGAGAAAAAGACATATCACAATCTTCAATGTAATTATGTAACACCTATTTAATTCAATTTTTGCAAATGTCAGAAATAAAGTTACATTAAGTATTTTTTTACTATGGAATTTGGACGTATCGTAGCAATGTTTGTCATGACCCATTTCAGCTCTTCGATGAAAGAGTCTTTCAATCATTTTTATTTTTGTTGTTCAGAAAAACATGAATATACATTTAATTTGAGAAGTTTTTTTTCCTAATTTGTTAGAATATTTTTTAAACAGAATCATTTTTATGGTGACTAACATTTGTAATATTATATTTCATTTGTAATAGCTTTCGTGGGAGCATCAAACTATGATGCATCCTAAACATAATTTTAAAAATGATTAACATGGAAGATAATAGCATATTTAAAATCTACGCATTTTATATAACATGTTAGATTTGAAGTTAGAATTTGAGAGATACCATTATTTTTAAAATATTTGAATTTGAAAAAAGAAATTAAACAAAGAGAAAAAGCATGTCCGGTGGAGAAGGGGTCACGTGGTGCAGCCAAAAAGAAAATGATGCATCCTAAACATAATTTTAAAAATGATTAACATGGAAGATAATAGCATATTTAAAATCTACGCATTTTATATAACATGTTAGATTTGAAGTTAGAATTTGAGAGATAACATTATTTTTAAAATATTTGAATTTGAAAAAAGAAATTAAACAAAGAGAAAAAGCATGTCCGGTGGAGCAGGGGTCACGTGGTGCAGCCAAAAAGAAAATGATGCATCCTAAACATAATTTTAAAAATGATTAACATGGAACATAATAGCATATTTAAAATCTATGCATTTAACATGTTAGATTTGAAGTTAGAATTTGAGGGATACCATTATTTTTAAAATATTTGAATTTGAAAAAAGAAATTAAACAAAGAGAAAAGGCATGTCCGGTGGAGCAGGGGTCACGTGGTGCAGCCAAAAAGAAAAAGAAGGGGTGGCTGGTATCGAATCCGGGTCTACAGCATGGAGGACGCACTCTCTAACCACCTGGGTAGGACATATGCTTGTGTTATATCACAGTGTTGCCACCTATATGAACCTAGCACAAGGCGGATGCAGCCGCAGCAAACCGTTTTTTCTCACTTACCGGTGGCATAGTGGGTAATTAGTGCGAACTTCGGGGGCAATTTTTCTGACGTACGACCAGAAACACTATTTACTTTATTATTAGGGAAAGATAAGTTGGATCGATTGTTGCTTACGTCGGCTAGGTGGGCTCTTCCGTCCCCCAATTAGGCTGCCTGGCACTTGGGCTTTCATACGTCTCGATCCTTTGTTTTTTACGTCGCCCACATGACCCCTTGCTAATTTCTTCAAGCGAGCAAACCTCTCTGATGCGGGTGGAGGTGATCCTGTGTGTCCTCCCTGATGCATAATCAAATCCGACAGTGCTCCCGATGAACCACGAGAACGATCAAATATACTCCCTCCGTTTCTTTTTAGTCTGCATATAAGGTTTGGTCAAAGTCAAGCTTTGTAAAGTTTGACTAACTTTATATTAAAAAATATAAACATTAACAATATGAAATCAACATTATTAGATGCACCATGAAATGTATTTTCATACTATATAGTTTTAATATTGTAGATGTTCATTTTTTTATATATAAATTTGGTCAAACTTTGTGTAGTTTGACTTTGACCAAATCTTATATGCGGAGTAAAAAGAAACGGAGGGATTAATATCAGAATCGATGCTGCTGCTTAGAGAGAGAGATCGGATCGAGAGGGGGTCAAACTGAGGTCGATGCCGTTTCTCAAATTGAGAAGAGAAAGGCCAGCGGGAGAGTGGATGAAAAGAAAGGCCGACAACCACAAGGAGCAGTCGCGACGCAGGAATCCGTGTCGGCTGGCTGCTTACGCCGTCGCGTCGGGCGCTGGGAAGAGCCACCGCTCGCTGGACTTAGTTTCAGTGGCCATACGTTGTAGGCTGTACATAGCCGCCGCCGGCTAGACCCGACAAAGTTGCCACGCTTCAGGTCCGGGCGGAGGTAGTTCATCCAGCGGAGGCAGCAGCTCTTAGGGCATCTCCAATAGCCGCGCTCGCCGCGCGCAAAAAACCTGTTTACCGCACGCGCTGCGGCTGATTTTGCGCGCCCGACTACGCTGGCTCCAGCAGCCGCACTATAATGCAGCGCGCGCGCCGCTCCAGCAGAGCGCAAAAATACAACGCGCGTGACTTGCTGGGCATTTTGCATATATGGATATTTTGAACAAAAATGAACATGTAAAATTTGACACAAACAAGTTGATGAATAAAAGTTCATGCCCACAAATTCAAAATTATGCCCACAAGTTCATCCAACCAAGTTCAAATGCAAACTAAAGTTCAAGACATGAAAGACACATCAATCTTCATCTTCCTCTTCTTCGTCTTCGTCCTATCTTCCGAAGACGACTCTTCCGCCTCCGAAGATGAATCTTCTTCCCTCTCCTCATCACGCACCGCATCACACACCGCATCATGTGAAGCTCCGACGGTGTTGGTAAGATTTTCAACGACATCTTCATGGGAATGTGTGTGAGAAGCCATGGCGGCCGGAGGTGCACCCATGGCGGTCAGAGGTGCACCCATGCCTCCCATGAGAGAAGCAAAACTCATGCCTCCCATGGCGGTCATAGCGTCGGAGGGTGCTCCAAAGCCACCCATGCCTCCCATGGCGGCCGGAGGTGCACCCATGCCTCCCATGGCGGCCGTCCGCCGCCTTGTTCTTCTTCGTGGATGTTTTGCCCTTCTTCGTCCGCGCCGCATTGGGTACCTTGTTCAACGGTGCGGCGGCGGCACGGGACGGCGCCGGCGCGACGCCACCCGGCGTCGTGGTCATCCGCGGCGGCAAGAAGAGGCTGCGCGCGAGGCCGACGCTCGGCGGAGCTCCGGCGGTGGCGATGCCAGCGCTCGCCGCGCTAGGGTTTCCGGCGGCTGCGGCGGCGGCGGCGGCGGCGGGGGGGGGGGGGGGGGGGGTCGCGGCTGTACAGCAGGGTAAGCGCGGCGCCGGTGTGCGCGTCCATGGGTGGATGGCAGGGCGCCGGCGCCGGCGCGCGCGGGGCGTAGGACGAGGAGAGGGGAGAGTGCGGCGCGAGCGCTCGAGTGTGTCGCGCGCTGTAGCTGGCGTCCCAAATACACCGCGCGGCTAAGTGTTTTTGACCGCGCGCCCAACCCGTTATAGCGCGCGTCGTTTTTGCGCGCCCGCTGAAGCGATCCGGCGCGTTGCGCGCGCGCTAAAACGGCCTAATTTGCGGCGCGGCGCTAGTTTAGCGTAGCTGTTGGAGATGCTCTTACTGCAGTAGAGGAGCTCCGTGGCCTTGGGCAGCGAGCGGCGCTGGTCCTCCTCCTTGGTCCACGCCCCCTTGTTCGTGTGCGCCTTCTCGCACTACGGTGACCTCTCCATGCCGACGTTGAGTCTCTGCCCTTTTCTTGCGTTGAAGGTAGCTCCGAGTTCGAGCTCGCGGTTGTATGCAGCAGGGGAGAGGTGTGGCCAGGCCGTGGAGGGCGAGCTGTGCATGGGGGTCGTGAGGACCAGAGCAAAGGGGGATTTTTCTGTGATTCTTTTGCTGGGTGTCATACAATCGGCTCGGTAACTGCCGATACACTGGGAGCCAACAAAGCCATTGCAGGACTACAAGCGACGATGAGGTGTGGCCACGTCGAGAAGACCTAATTTGGCCAGCCTGCCCTAGAGTCCATGCATCCAGGCGTTGGGTTGGGTCCCTCTCGTCCTCATGCATGCGTGTGGGATCTATGGTTGACTTAGGCTGTGATTTTTCATGGCATGCATGTGCGGCGGTATTTGTGGCTGCTGGTGATTAAGCATGCCTAGCGGATTTGTGGCTACTGGTGATTAGGCTTGTGATATTTGCACCTTTCTCTCCATGCTTTCTTGATGTGGATTTTGCACCACCGATTTTACTCTCATCCTCCAATTTTGTGCTGCTGCGCTGCCGCCCCTTCCTCGCCCTGCTGGCTCCTTCGCTTCCGCTGCTGCCTTGGGCATTCTCTTCCGGGCCCCATTAGCTTTTTTCCTAACTTATCTGTATCTGCGTGTGGCTATTTCCCCGATTCATCTCGTGTGCGGGCACCAAATAGCCTGATCGCGTCCCTCGCGTCGCTCTCGTGGGCGACGGCGGGGGAACCCTAGCCCCCACCCCGCGTCCGCCTCCTACACCATCCCCTCCCCTCGCCGTCGCCAGAAGGCGCCGCTGGGCAAAGCCCGGTGCGCGTCGGCGGCGGCGGGGCCCTTCTTCTTCTCCCGGCGTGCGGCTATAGCGCGAGATGCGGCGGCGCGACGGAGTCTTGGCTGATGCGGCGAGGGCGCGGAGGCCAGACAGCGGCGCGAGCGGGTGGCCAGGCCGTGGCGGCTGCGCAAGGGGTTGGCTTCGGGGCGGCGGCACGGGCACGGATCCATCATGGATCTGGTCCTGCGGGCGCGGTCTCGGCCTCCGCTGATCGGCGGGCGGGTCTCGGTGGGGGCTCTTCTCCTTGCCGAGATCTAGCAGCGGCGGCCTGGTTCATCCAGATCCCGGCAAGGATGGCGGTGGCCCGTGCACGAGAGATGGAGGTCTTCGATCAGATCTGGGTGAAAACCTGCTATTGGCTATTGCCAAGGCCGACGATGGCGACGCTATCTGCGTCGTTCCCTTCCTGAAGGCATCGCCGAGGAGAAGTTCAAGGCCACTCTCTGCTACCTCCGGGGGAAACCCTAGATCAGTAGATCGGATGACGGCGGCTCTCTGGTGTCGTTTCTCCCCTTGGGGGCGTCATTCTTGGAGGTGCACACGGGCTCGAGGGACCAGAGGACGACGTCTTTGGTGGAGCGGTGCTTCATCTTACACATCGATGGTGGCGGATCTCGGCGGCGTGGCGCTGTGGAGATTCGGCGTCTGATGCGCGGAGATGGACTCGCGCAGGAGGAGGAAACTGTCTGGCGTCATGGTGACGTTGATGGCAGAGAGGCCTGGCAAGGTTGGTGCTTCAGTTCTGCTCTGAGGATGGACCGAGGGATGATGGAGGTGACGGCCCTTGCAGCGTGCGGTGCTCACTGGGAGTGTGCCAGATCGGTGTGGGACCCAATCCAGGTAGTGGCTTGGATGGGACACCTAGCTTTAGATGTTAGGCTTTGGTGCGATGTCTGTTTGTATTAGGGCCGGACATTCGGCACGCCTTCATCAAGGGGATAGGAGTAGCAACGGTGTTGCCAAGATGGTGGCTTCAGGCTTATTGATGTATCACTTTGTATGGTCTTTGTGAATAATTAATAATATGGCTGCATGCATCGTCCAGATGCAGAGGCCGGGGGTACATCCTCCTTTTCTAAAAAAATTCTGTATCTGCGTGTGTTCTGGATGGATGGATGTATAGTTGATCTGAATAACATTGATGTGTATGCATGCATTCTCGATACACTGCTTCGGGAGATGTACATACAATATTTCAGTATTCACATCTTGACCTATTCCATTCAATTTTTTTCTGGCAAAGTATATATATGCCCAAAGTTTGATTTAAGATGTAGCAATTGAAAGTTTGTGCACACTCAATTGCAGTGGAATGATAATGTCAAGAAAGAAATGCAATGGAGTAATTGGAGGGTTCTTCCCTGTGTAAGAAAAAAAAACCCTGTGTGACACCTTAATCTTCTATAGTTGTGTGACCTACTATTAATTTCAAGCCGTCTAACCCTGCATTTATTCTGAATTATGCAGTGCGTCCGAGCGGGAAGGACGAGACCACCAATGATGACAACACCATCGGCACCCTCATCCGGACACCATGGTCAACTGTAGTTCTTTTTAGCGCCAAACCAGGCGGTGGTCGACGACGCCACCAATGATGACAACTCCATCGTCACTCTACACCCGGACACCATGGACATGTTGCAGCTCTTCCATGACCACACTTTCGTGCTAAAGGGTTGTGCTGCCTCTATTCTTCAAAGATGTAAGGCTCGGGACATCTTGACATGGCCGACCAGGAAGCAGGAGCAGGGAAGAAGTAGACGGCATGAGCAATTTGCTTGATGAACCACGAGGAGGTCGACCATGTTGCATCTCATCCAACGACTATGACCCACGAAACATGTCTCCATCTTTTTCACCCGTTGCAACGCACGGACAACTTTGCTTTTCCTATCCAATGAATAGATGGAGGCCCATTAACACCCATGGTTAAGTCAATGTTAATTGACAAAGCTGTGTCTTTCCACGCTATGCATGCCTCAGATGTACAGTGCGCACTCTGTACAAGCCTTGCACGATCATCTCATGATGCTTGCATACTACAACTAGTGGAGAAACCAGGTAGCTAAACCAAAGTGAGGATGCATTTCCGAATGCCTTCCATTCACAATGTAACGATTTTGTTTTTCTCAAACACAACTTCATCTGTGTTGGTGTGGATGCTACATGCCTAGAAAGGAGATCTAACATGTAACATTATATACAAGATCATATGGAACAATAAAAGGCATGTGCAGTGCAGTTTGCTTTATAATGGCGGGGTGCCTGTGTTTAACGGACAGTTGGTGAGTGTCGTTGGCTATTCATGAACCTAAAATTAAGACAATACTCCCACCCTTTTTAATGCTGGTATTTTGCAAAATGAAAAGTATGAAATATGTAAACTTGGTTATTTATTTCTTACTATAAAACCTCCGGGAATAAGAGACTGGGATAAAAAGGCTAGTTTTCCAGCTAGCCATAACCAAAATACACCACATCCATCTTTGTTCCCAGAGAAAAAGAAGATGCATAATCTTAGTAAAAAAAAAACCCCTACATTATATCCTGGTTCTCCCACCTTTGCATCTTGGCCCCAAGCTGTAGAAACGAGGCAATTTTGAAGAGCACCACACTTGGAGATTCATGATGCTTATTCTAAAAACCATGCTATCTCTGGCCGCCACATTCCCCAGCAAATTGCCCTAAAATCCATAGAGAGAATACCTGGTTGATACCACTAGATTTAGTTACCCAACAAGCTAGGAAAACATTAGCCCTTGTGGAACATGACTCCACCTGAATACATCCCTAAAAACCGACCAATCAAAATTTCCACAAGGGCAACTGTTTCTGCCTCCCCACACATTTTGCACTTGACATCACCATGCCACTGGCGATTTATCAACTATTTAGTCGAAGAGATTATGCCATAAGAAAAGTTTGATTGTAAGAAAGAATTTAGCAGGCCAAAGCTCCTGCATTTTAACATTAACAAGCCTCTGAATTGTAGAGTGACACTACATGAGTATTTAGTTTTCGACGTGACATGTTCTTGCCCATCCGTTTCTTGCTTTCTGTAGATCGTATATTTCCTTGTAATCATGTCCAATCTCCGAAACTTCAAAACGAAGCTTTTTGAAAGAAATTTGTTCTATAAAAAGCTTGGCTCAAAAGCTTAGAGAACTTTTTTTATCTTTTCTTTTACTAAAAACGACACATATAACTAACACCGACATGATTGATCTTAGCTCTGTTGTCCATACAATTAAGAGCCTCAACAGTGCCATCCTTTCTTTTCTCTGCCTATGAGTGGCTTTGATGATCTAGCTTGCTTGTCCTTCACGAGTTGTTTAAGTAGTAATGATATATGGACTGCGTTTTGAAATAAGGTCCAGTTTCTCTATTATATCCTCACATAACCATTCATGTCTCTGCATTTTCAAACGTTCAAGTGTTGACTTTAACTTAGAGAGCATAGTGAAGGGGTACATCGTGGGAGTGTAGACAAAAAAAATAGAGATTTGCATGTATCATCATTTTTTCTTAGAGCATTGGTTGATGTAACAATAATATATCATTAGTTATTAAAAAATACGAAGCAATGCCAGGCACTGGTATCGAACAAAACACCTTAAAATTTGAAGGCCATCCATATTCGACCTGCCTTGCGAGAGCTATCACCCCTAATGTAAAACTCTAGCCATAACTTCCAACAAGGAAATGGTGTCTTGATTTCAACCGCCAACGTCATTATCCACCTCTCTGCCGTTCGACCTGCAAAGAACAAGTCGGTTAAAGGAGAATTCGTCGGAAGAGGAGACACCGTCACGTCGCTTTCAGGCATCGTTGCACCATCATTTCGTTCAAGCTTAGGTGAAATTCTGTCCTGTTGTTTGGTTTGTTCAAATGCGGTTTGAAATATATGCGGTGATGGTTGAATTGCCGGCTCTTGTATTAGTGTCCGCGAGCTCCCGGCTTCACGCTGGCGATCAATCCGGAACTGCAAATACCCAAGACAATCAAGGCTATTCAAGCAAACTAGCTCGAGCATCGATGTTTTGAGGAAACGATATACGTAGGTCGGTAGGTGCGCCTTAAGACGAACTAGTATGTCCATAACATAACCACCGTTCAGTACAGTCTAACTAGCTAGATGGGCAATTTATACGCGCGTACGCATTTGCCAGACATGGAGGAGCTGCACCTGCCTGTGTGTTGCTCTGCTTCTCCTCCTCTGCTTTTGGTGTGTCCATTTTTTGGGATAACCTTAGATCAACGTCTCAAACCGAATCGAACTGAACCACCGTCTCTCCAGCGGGGGGCGTCGGAATCCGGGGCGGCGGCCTCGTTCGGTGAGGCACCACCGTCTCCTCGGCTGGTGGTGGCGCGGGTGTGGTCCGGTGGGCTTGGCTGCGCGGGCAGCAAGCTCCCCGGCGGACGAGATCCGCGGCGCCGGCGGTGGGGCTTCTGGCCTCTTTGGCTCCGGATCTGGCCGCCCCTTCCCCCTTCTGCTGCCCTGCGTGCTCCACCCCTTCAGATCTGGTCCGGGTCGACTTGGTTCTCCGGTGCCTGGAGCTGGATGTGGTGTTGGTGGTGTGGAGCCTTGACCGGGAGAAATCCATGGCGGCGACGTCCATGGACGCCGCTCCCCTTCTTGGAGGCGCCATTCAGGTCTTTTGCTCCACCCTCCCCTTCCCCTAGCCTCCCGGGTGAAAGCTCGAACTTTGTTGGGCGGCGACGGTGCTCTTGGCTCCGTTTGCTTCTTGAAGTCGTCGCCTTGGATGCTTTTTGGATTGTGGGCACTACGGTGTGGTGGTTGTCGGGCAGCGGCGACTGTGTGCCCCAAGTGGCGGCGGCGGCAGCTTGGCAGGTCTGGCAGTGTTCGGGTTTCTTCTGGTGCTCCCTGTGCAACTGGTGACAGCTTGGTCCGGCGGCCTCTGGCCAGGAGGGGATCGGGTTCCCTTCCTCCGGCGGCTACAGTAGTGCAAGTTGTGAGTGCCGGAGCATCATTCCTCGGCCTTGGCCCTGCCTCCTCGTTGCTCCGTCCTCCCTGGACACCCTGTTGTTGTCTGACCGACATCTTTTTCCTCTCCAAAGGATCGTCAGTGGGCAGCGGCGATGCGGTGTTTCTGGTGAAGTTTCTTAGTCATGTAGGGTGTGCTCTGTTCCTACTCCTTCTGGTTGCATCCTTCCATCATGTTCTAGGGTGAGCAACCCATATGTCGACGGTTCGGCGCCTTTCGAGCCAGGCGAGGAGGCAGGGGCCTCTTTCGACAGTGGGAATGGATGGTGATGTTGTTCCAGGGCTTTGGTGTTTGGTGCCGTCATAGCCTATCCTCGACAGCGGGCGCTTCCCGGAACCCCATTTCTTCTTCCCTGGTGAGCCTTGGGTGGACGAGGGCCTCTGCGTGCTTCACCTTATGCTTATCATGTGCTATCTCCTAGCTGTAGTGTGTGAGGTTTTGAGAGTTGCCTTCCAGCACCCTTGTATCTTGCCGTGTTTTGTTTTTTGTTTGTTCGAGTTTGTAATGCAGTGGTTGTAATCCTGGCCGGTTGATGGCTTTTTTAATTCAAATCCGGGCTCTCCTTGAGCCTTCGTTCTAAAAAAATGATATGGCTCAAGAATGGAGAAACAACGAGATACACATATAAGCGGGGAATGGCGGATTCTTGCAAAAAGATTGGCTCTTAATCACGGTTTCCAACATATCTTACTCACACACATATTCCATTCTTATCAAATGCAAACACATTTCCCTTATGCTTATATCTCAAGTTTACATATCCCATATAGGCATAAGTCATCTAAACTAGTTCCATACTTCACCGACATACTTGATATCCGGTCCACACCGGATGTTCGATACATACGAAAAATCCGGTCAGGAGGCACCAGTACCGAAACTCTCAATATTAACGGACATCCGGTACTCACCAGATGTCCGATGGATTATCTATATATGTATCGGAAGTCCTATACATACCGGAAATCCGGTCAGGAGACACCAGTACAAAAACACTCAATATTACCAGACATCTCGTACACACCGGATGTTCAGTGGCTCAATGAGCTATCAGATGTCCGTTCGTGCCAGCACCAAGCCCTCCACATACTGGGCTGAACTTTTAGTACACACTGGATGTCCAGTGGCTACTCATTTCACCGGATGTCTGGTGGCTACTCATTTCATCGGATGCCCAGTACCTCCCTGTCCAATGAGCAAGCGACGGGGGCCCGACTTCTGGTGCTACATGAGCCACTAGATGTCCGGTACCCCCTACTCTTTTTACACTATGTTATTCTTATGTTTGTACACCCTACGACACCGGTGTCTGATACTTACTGTCTGTTTGCACTTCAATAGACATATCTTTACACACAAGTGCTCCCTCTCTCACTCTAGGAGAGGGTTGACCACTTCATTAAAACAAACTCTAGAACACACAAGTGCTCCCTCCCACTCTCTTGTTCACCAAATCCTAGACCCCAAAGAGATTATTGAGAGATTTTTCACCAAGTGATAGATCCACTCCTTCCCCCTCTCTTGACCAATGGAATTCGTGATTTGAGCAAGTCTTGATATTTTCCCCATCATTCTTGTTACTCTTGGAGGTTGAAGACTCCTAGGCGGTAGGAGTTCTTCGGAGAGGAACCGTTCATTGTGATTACCCCCAGAAAGTTTGTGAAGGTTTGGAGACCAACTCAAGGTCTCACACTTGTGGTTGAGAATCTCCTTCATGGTGATATATCAAGCGGAGAATAGGGTGATCATTCATGGCTTTGGTGTGCCTTCGTGGTAACATCCGCCCCTCGCACGGTGACTAGTTTCCCTCCAAGAAAGCGAAGATCGGGATACATCCTTCTATCTAGAGTTTTGGTTATCCCTAACCCTAACTCTCTACTTGTGGTTATTTGCCTCGTTGTCTTTACTCATATCATATTGTACTTACTTGGCTCTCTACTAGTTGTTGTTGTTGATCTACTACTAGCACTAGATTCATCTTTGAAATTGTTAAGCTCACTTCCATATTCAACATAACTGCCTAAAATTGCTAAGTATAATTAAGATATGTAAATGTACCTATTCAGACCCCCTCTAGGTCTATCTCGATATACGGGTTGGATATGACGGGTGCCGGTCAACCCAGACGTATAGGGGCCATATAAAAAACCTGGTTGGATCAGCAAAAACTGACTGGTCACTTATTGGACCATCCGTCCAATCAAAGTAAGAAGTCCGGTTTTAGATGCTCTTAGATACGCCTTGCATTGCGTATACTGACCACCCTTGCACGGCTTCCTCATCAACCTCCCATACTACAAACAGTGGAGAAACTACAAGAGTTTTTTTTTTGAAAGACCCGGCTGATCACCGGCTTCATTGGTTTAGTAGAAAGTAGTGGAAACATGTAGACAAAGTGATCAAATGGATGAAAATAGAAAAGTACAAATAGAAACTACAAGAGTGAGGATGCATTTCAAAAGCCTTATATTCTTGGCTGAAATTTTTCTTTTTCACAAACTTTGGTACACCCCCGCCCCCCCTAATTGAATCAAGGGTGGAGATTAAGACATATCCTTTCAGTTAAGAGGGTATGATGGCCAAATTAAAATTAATTAATTAATTAATTGATGTACACCCTTATTCATTACTTTAGGCAGGCAAAAAATAAGCCAATCCACCTTGTCGGTCCAAGCACACACGTCGACCTGGCTGCACCTCGTCCCAACACACAACGATCCAACATTGACTACTAGTCGGGTGAAGAGAGAGCAAAGGGACAAAGAAACAGTCGGGTACACAAGTGCAGCAAGACGACACCCGCTTTTACCCAGCGCCCGAAGCACGCATGCAATAGTGAGGCAAAAGACACCAGAAGCAGGGGAGGGGCCAAGGCCTGCCAGGGGCCAACGTGATCGGGCGGCATAGAAGCCGTCAGGAAGGCAAAGACGGGCGACGCGAATCGGTTGAACGACGGAGGTGTCACAAGAGGTTGTGGATGGCCTGAGGAGGCGAGTAGTAATATGGTTTGCCTTTGTTCATTCTTTTTCTGACATGAAACACCTTGCATTTCATTAAATTGTGGACATGATAAGATCACTGGGCACTACATAGTCTCTAAAGTAAACATCTGAGCACCACGACTCGCCAGCACATGAGCTGGCGTATTACGAATGCAAGGGGAGAAACCCAAGAGGAGGCGATACTTCATTTCTATGAATTACCCAAGGTTGACCTGTCGTTTGAGTCGGTGTTCACTGCTTGGTTCAGATTTAGATAACCCGTAGCAAAGATTACTTTGCTCACACCAAAGCTTTCTGCAAGTTCGAATATTACCGTACCAAAAATTACTTTGCCCATACTAGTTCAGATTTAATTGCTTCAACAGGGCTTTTCACCTTTTCCTATTCAATAAATAGATGGAGGTTGATCAACAGTTGTGGTTAAGTCAATCTTAATTGACGAAGAATCATCTTCCCTCGTTGTGCATGCCTTAGATGTGCAGAGCGCACTCTGTAAAAGCCTTGCACCATCTTCTCGTGATGCTCGCATACTACAATTAGTGGAGAAACTAAGTTGCAAAACCAGAGCATGGATGTGTTTCCCAACGCCTTCCATGGCCCATTCACAACATAACAATTTCCATTTCTCAAACACAACTTCTCCGTATTGGTTTGGGTGCTACACCCTAGTAAGGAGAGCTAATACTAAGACTGGTCATAGTGAGAGTAATTTAGCTAGTAACATAGCGCATTTTAAGAATCTAATATGCAATCATATAAATGCAATCATCTATGATACTGCTTTTATATTACTTTGCACTATGAAGACAAATCTAATATGCAAAGTAAAAAGGACCGTTGGGAGTAACATACCACATGAAACAAAGCCATGTGCAGTGCAGTTTGCTTTGGTGGGGTGGCCCTGTTTAATGGACAGTTGGTGAGTGTCGTTGGCTATTCATGAACCTAAAATTAAGACAATAGTCCAACTATTTTTTAATGATGGTATTTTGCAAAATAAATAGTCTAGAATATGTAAATTTGACTATATATTTCTTACTAGTAGAGTATAATACAACTTCAAAACCTCCAAAAATATACAAAGCCTAGTTTTCCAGCTAGCCATAACCAAAACACACATATCAATGTCTGTTCCCAGAGGAAAATAAGATGCACCGTCTACATCAGCAAAAGGCACATTTTAACGCCATGAAAAAAACATTCTGCATGAGTTGTTGAGAGTAGCAAGTGTGAATGCTTCAGGCTCGTCGAGCAAGCTGTCGAGATCGCTGGTATAGGAGGTGGTGAACAGCCCCCAGTACAGTCTGGTCGTCCCATCTTTACATCTTACCCCTAAGCTGCATAAATAAAGCCGACAAATCATTAGGCCTTGAGGAACAGATTCCACCTGGATACATACATCCCTAAAAATCAACCAAGCGAAAGTTGCAGAAAGGCATGTGAGAGCATCTATAACCGGGCTCCTCAAACACACGATGTATGTCTCGGCTCCTCAAACCGGCCATATACGTCTGGGCTGACCGATACCGATCATATGTAGCTCAAATCTAGGACGGATATGAGGAGACTCGGAAACACTCGGGCGCGTCCGCCACGTCGGACTGATGTGCGGTACCCACACCTACGCTCGTTGTTACCCAACCGTCTGGTGAGGACGCCACTCTAGTGCGCCACCCAAAGGGCGAAATCCGACTATCATCCTACACCTTCCATAGATTGATAAATCTTAGGTCATCCATTTAAGGAAAATCCTTACTGTCCTATAATTCTCTGTGCTTGGAAGCCCAACAAGAGTTTACCAAAATAGAAGTGCGTAGTAGACATCACTCGCCATTAGCAACACCAGGTTGTCACATCACAACAACGTGGTCGTTGTTGCAGCAGCTCAAGAACGCCGTTGCTGTTCACTGTTATAGCAACAGTTTGCAACAATGTGGTCACAACAACAACGGTAGTATCTATAGGCAGCACCACTCCGCCCTGTAACAACGCCTCACCAGTTGGCCGGCGAGGCGGCACCACTGGTCATGTTCGCAGCATCTCACAACAACCTGCACCACCCAGCAGCCTATGACGCCATCGCAACATCTCGTGGCAACAACGGGTGCCATCCCAACAGCCATGGGAACAATTGGCTTGCAGTTGCAACACAGGTGCAGCTTTCGCAATGCCTCGGCATTGCCCTGTAGCAGCACGACTAGCTGGTCAGAGTAGGAGGGGACGGAGAGTGGACTCATGAACTGCATCGAGCAGAGAGAGAGATGGGGCAGGGGATCGTGTCGAGGAACAAGATGAGCGGCTAGGTTTAGAAATGAGATAAGGGCGAGCAGAGCGTGTGTAGGTCCAATGAACTAGACATGTGATTGACTACGGATGCCCGCATCAGTTTTGGAGGGTGTTGAGACGCGCTGCGTGATCTTGCCAGATCCGACAATGCGTGAGGCTAACGATGGGATGACAATGTATAGTCGGTTGAATAGTTGCTACTTTCTTGAAAAGTGTTGGAATACGCCAAATCATGTGTCACTTAGGTTATTTATTGGTGCAACCGAGGTTGAATCTGGCAGACACCCATGGGCTAGCTGCTTTGACCAATGTCTTCCTTGAAGCACTGAGCCACTTGTTGCTTGATACAAAGTTAGAAAAAGTGGATCCAGCAACTGGCTATACTTTTGAATACGCCAAATCATGTGTCACTTAGGTTATTTATTGGTTCTATCGAGGTTGAATCTGACAGACACTGCTGCTTTGGCCAATGTCTTCCTTGAAGCACTGAGCCACTTGTCGCTTGATACACAAAAGAACAAGTGGAGCCAGCAACTGGCTATACTAAAATGTCATGTCATCAAGAGTTAGCCTTATTAATTACTTGTTCAATAGAGTTGGTTACAACATTGGTCGTTAGGTTAATATTTTATTTTATTTTATTTCAATATATCTCTTTCCTCTCATTTAATGTTTACCTAAGATCACGCATAGAGGATAGCTACAAGGCGGCCTAATAAACTCGAAAATATATACTTTTCCAACTACATATTTTCCCTCTCATACCAAACTACATACTTTTCAATGTGGTATGTGTGCCTTTTTTTGCGAGAGTGGTATGTGTGCCCTTGTTGTCACAAAGAGGCTTATTAGCAATGTCTAGAGGAGGATTAGAGGTGGATTGCAAAAATAACCTAGTGATTGTCATTCCTAACAAAAGTCTAAAGTGCCATACAGAAGGCCGCTAGTATAATTTTTGGTGTAATTTTGCTTTTTACACGTTGTTTTGTGCCAAGTTTTCCTTTTTTTTTTCTTTTTGGCATAGAAAATAAACCAACAATAGAGTAGAACAAAGAACAAAGAAATTCCCTAAAAAAATAGCAAAGAAGAAAACACCTACAACCAGCAATAATAAACCTACACAAAAGATATACCCTCCGATTGGGTTTATAAGTTGGACACGGATTTTTAGTTCTTCAATTTGACTAGGGAAACATGGATTATATTTTACAAAATTTATATTTTTAGTTTACTCATCAAATATAGTTTTAACCATATAATTATTATGACATATTATACATGTTTTATTAGTCAAATCAAAAACCTAAAAATTGTGCCTACTTAGAAAGCCGACCGAAGGAAGTACAACTAAATACACGCAGAATATCTAAGGAGTATATCATATGCATGTGTGCAGCTATAGGGTACACATAATTTTTTGATTCTCTTTGTAATGCACGCCATGATGAGTAGTAACATATGTGTAGTATGATGCAAAACTTCATTCAGTTATACACAGTTTCATTTTGGCTTGGTGTGTGTTTTGTTTATTATGTTACCAGAAACATCTATCCTCTCATTAACTACTTGCCAATAAGCAAATTTTCCTTGTGGTGTGTTATGCTATTTGCTAAGTTACTATCACTATGGTCAGCCATAGGAAAAAAGTATTTTTTGAACAACACGAGGATGAGTAACATGGTGGAAAAAAGTTTTGTCAAGCTAGCACAATGAACCGCGTGGCATATGAACATGCAAACACACGCATGTTAAATATAGGTCGCATACGTAAAATAATTACAATTCTCTAGGAAATTGTATTGTACTTGACCTTATATCATGTGTAGAGTGGTATACCTTTTGCATAGCTTTATGGTGGCTTGTTGTCTACCTAAGTGCTTCACTACTGCATGAATGCCTTGGCAGACGCAAGTAGGCTAGTAGTGGCAGGCTTTGCTATGATTGGTGTCTATCAATGACCTCCCGGGCAGGCGCTCGCCACTAGTAATGTATGCAACAGCGGAGGGTGTTATGTACCACCCGCTACTGAAAAGCCTGCCAGGTAAATTAAAAATTACGCAACTGCCACAAAATTTTGTTCTCATGACTGCGTTTTTTCCTAATACTTATATAATAAATTGCAATACACACTGCAACATAATATTGCTTCCGATAAGGAATATCAATACACTACATTGATACACATCATTTCATGCATGCATATTTAAACCTCAACCACTAATCCATATAACATGTTTAGTAGTCATCATAGCTAGCTATACAGTACATAGTAGCTTAAAACATGATCGACATTATATCCACTAGTTAGTATCGATCATGACAACAACCAGCTACTCCTCTCCTTTAGGAATGGATGTGAAGAATAAGAAAACCTCTGCATCTCCATGGTGGAACACAAAGATCCACCAATCTTCAATTTTCAGCTTCCACTCTTGTAGAATTTGCCTCCATCCATTCACTAAGACTCATCCATCTAGTAGGTCTGCAGTGGAGTATGTGTCTCTAAAATTGGTCTTGTCATGGCAAATAAGTGTCATCCCACCATGCCCATCCATCACCTAAGGCACAACACATCTTGGGAGCTTCTGTTCAAGAACACAATAGTAACATAGTAAGAAGTTTAATTAATTCAAGAAGAATGTATGAAAGAGACATATACTAAAAACAGAATAGTAACAATTCTTACCAGGTTTTTGTTATGAATGTTGGTTTTGTTTAATGTGTGGACTGGTGGCACGTATGTTGCATTTTACCAGTACTGTAAATATCCTTAGGCAACTCAATACCGTCAACAAAGGAGACAAATTACCTCTTCTCCTATCAAGTAAGCATTGTGCCAGGAGTGTAATAGGTGTTGTCTACTCTCTTTCGTATTGTTCTTGGAGCTCGATTTTTTTTCCAATTTTAAATAAGCAATAGGCGTGAATAACAACTAATATTGAGTAATATACTGGTTGTTTAACAAGTTTGTTTAATAATCTTACATGGAGGTAGAACTGGAATCAAGTCAAAATCCATCCATATGGCTCGATGATTGTCAGGAAAGTTGCCAATATCAAAGGTTAAATTCATACCATGCTAAAATTTTGTAAGATTTAGCCAATCCTCTCTAATTATGATAACCAAAATATGTGTACTCTGTTGTATTGTAGGTCGTAGCTTTAAAATGGAAACCATCTTTCGTCTTCAGGTAAGCAAGTATCTCAGTTTGCTCATCCATGGCAGGGACAAAATATTTATATAGGACATAAAGTCTTGCAAAGCAGGGGATGCGCTATTCGAAATATAAAAAACAAAAACTACAAATCTTCAAACATGGCTCAGAAGGAAATATGTACAAAATAATCTTTGAAACAAAACTAATTACCCTAGCATCCATAGCATCCATAGAATCCAATATGATCACCCTAGCATCCATAACATCCAATATAATTACCCTAGCATCCATAACATGGCTAAACTAATAACATCCATAGCATCCAAACTAATTACCCTATCATCCATAGCAAAAGCAACCATTGATGTAGAGGAGACAATGCGCTTGCCGACCGAGTTGCGCGCAACGACTGGACGGCGGACGATGACTCTGGTGGACATAGATAGAGGGACGCGCTAGAGGTTACCGTGGGCACGCGCCGACGCGACTATAGACATCAGATCATGCGGACAAGGACGGCGGAGGGGGAAACTATGGCGGACAACGAAGGCGATGATGATGGATCGGAGAAGGAGGGATGGGAGATGAGTGGACGAGGGTGGGAAGCACAACTGTGGATAAGGTGACCAAAGTAGTGTGTTTAATTAATTTTTGGACGAACTGGCGGCCGCAGCTAGATGCTTGCCACCACACTTCTGTGGCGGGCAATGCCTAAGGCCCGCCACATTTGTTTCTGCATTTTTGGTCCAAAATAACACCTACCTTCCACACACAATACAAAATGTATACATCATTTTCACTTCAAACTTTTTCTATATCTAATACACACCTTTGGAGGTCACATGCTCAAATTTGGCCACTTTTGAGTTGGTTTACTATTTTCAAAGCATTAACTAATTTTTCGTCCATTAAAAAGGGCAAAAACCTCTTTGGTTCTAAATAACGTGCAAACTAGCTCAGAATGGGACGAAACTTGGCATGATATCTTCATACGACTGCTGTAGGGTGTGGTAAAACTTTGAAAGTGCTACGATAAAAACTCGATGTAATTCGTTTACAAACTAATCACTCTCTGACCATGTGTCTCGGTTTCAAATGGGAATCGATGCCTTCCACACACAAATAAATTTTTCTCTATCATTTTCACTTCAAACTTTTTCTATGTTGAATACACACCTTTGGAGGCCCCATGCTCAAATTTGGCCACTTTTGAGTTGGTTTGCTATTTTGATGCACTAACCGGTTTCCCAGCCACTAAAAAGGGCAAAAAGCTCTTTGATACGTCTCCGTCGTATCTATAATTTTTGATTGTTCCATGCCAATATTATTCAACTTTCATATACTTTTTGACAACTTTTTATACTATTTTTGGGACTAACATATTGATCCAGTGCCTAGTGTCAGTTCTTGCCTGTTGCATGTTTTTGGTTTCGCAGAATATCCATATCAAACGGAGTCCAAACGGGATAAAAACGGACGGAGCTTATTTTTGGAAAATATGGAAAATTTGGAAGGAAAATCAACGCGAACCGGTGCCCGAGGTGGTCACGAGGTAGGGGGCGCGCCCCCTACCCTTGTGAGCCCACCGTAAGGCGGTTGACGCTCTTCTTTTGCCGCAAGAAAGCTAATATTCGGAAAAAATCACGGCAAAGGTTTCAGGCCAATCGGAGTTACGGATCTCCATATATACACGAAACGGTGAAACAGAGCCAGAACAGAATGCAGAAACAGAGAGAGACAGAGAGACAGATCCAATCTCGGTGGGGCTCTCGCCCCTCCCACGCCATGGAGACCATGGACCTGAGGGGAAACCCTTCTCCCATCTAGGGAGAAGGTCAAGGAAGAAGAAGAAGGAGGGGGGCTCTCTCCCCCTCGCTTCCGGTGGCGCCGGAACGCCGTTGGGGGCCATCATCATCACTACGATCTTCGCCAACACCACCGCCATCTTCACCAACATATCCATCACCTTCCCCCCTCTATCTACAGCGGTCCACTCTCCCGCAACCCGCTGTACCCTCTACTTGAACATGGTGCTTTATGCTTCATATTATTATCCAATGATGTGTTGCCATCCTATGATGTGTGAGTAGATATTCGTTTTCCTATTGGTGGTTGATGAATTGCTATGATTGATTTAATTTTCTTGTGGTTATGTTGCTATCCTTTGGTGCCCATCATATGAGCGCGCGTGTGGATCACACCTTAGGGTTAGTTGTATGTTGATAGGACTATGTATTGGAGGGCAAGAGTGACAGTAGTTTCAACCTAGCATAGAAATTGATGCATACGGGATTGAAGGGGGACCAATATATCTTAATGATATGGTTGGGTTTTACCTTAATGAACGTTAGTAGTTGCGGATTCTTGCTAATAGTTTCAATCATAAGTGCATAGAATTTCAAGTAAGGGATGACATGCTAGCAGTGGCCTCTCCCACATAAAACTTGCTATCGGTCTAGTAAAGTAGTCAATTGCTTAGGGACAATTTCGCAACTCCTACCACCACTTTCTACACTCGCTATATTTACTTTATTGCTTCTTTACTTACAATAGCCCCTAGCCTTTATTTACGTGCTCTTTACTTTCTTGCAAAGCCTATCCAAAAACACCTACAAAGTACTTCTAGTTTCATACTTGTTCTAGGTAAAGCGAACACTAAGCGTGCGTAGAGTTGTATCGATGGTCGATAGAACTTTAGGGAATATTTGTTCTACCTTTAGCTCCTCGTTGGGTTCGACACTCTTACTTATCGAAAACTGTTGCGATCCCCTATACTTGTGGGTTATCAAGACCTTTTTCTGGCGTCGTTGCCGGGGAGCAATAGCGTGGGGTGAATATTCTCGTGTGTGCTTGTTTACTTTATCACTAAGTAATTTTTATTTGCTGTTCTTAGTTGTTTTCTATCTTTAGTTATGGGTAGGAAACGCAAAATACCAAAAAAATTAGTTGTACCTACTGAACCAATGGTTGAAGAACCACTCAAAATCTATCACACTGCTGAAGCTTATTGATAGAGGCAAAGGTGTCTCGTCTTTTGATGAGATGGTGGCTATCGTTTTGGAGGAAGTCGACTTTGACGATCCGACTACGAGCGTGCGAGGACGTCGCGCCTTAGCAATTGTTAAACCAACTCCGAGAGGTTATTGACCACGCTGGAGCACGATCAACCTGACCACGAAGGTCTATTTCCTGCAGGCAAACGAAGAACAAGCAAGAAACTAAGATTGCAATCTGGATATTGCGAATATAAGAGGAAAGCTTTATTGATCAAGGTGGGGTTCTGTGACGCCTTGGTCTGGTCGTTGAACACAAACGAAGTACGCTAAGTTGCAGCTATGGCGAACTTTTAATCTAAACAAAACCCAAAGTCTAAACGATGCCCTAGGGGCTGTATATATGGGGGAAGAGGGGGGAATTTCGTGGCCCTTGGAGGTGGGGTCCGAAACCCACCCTAACTCTTGTTTCCCCACACATACGGACTCTAAAAACAGCCTATATTGAAGTATTTCGAAATTACATGGGCCTGGCCCAACAAGAAGGTGACGCAGCACCTAGAATAGCCTCTGGACGAAAATTATGAAGTGACATCTTGTATATTTCGTCCAAGGCTTATATATAGTGGGGAAAAGGAGGAGCAAACCAACCCGATTGCCCTGGCACTCCCTCCTCCCTGCAACACCTCCTCCTCCTCCCGTAGTTGCTTAGCGAAGCCCTGCCGGAGTTCTGCTGCATCCACCACCACACCGTCGTGCTGGATCTTCCTCAACCTCTCCTTCCCCCTTGCTGGATCAAGAAGGAGGAGACGTCTCCCGTCCCGTACGTGTGTTGAACGCGGAGGTGCTGTCCGTTCGGCACTAGATCATCGGTGAATTGGATCATGGCAAGTACGACTACCTCATCCACGTTCACTCGAACGCTTCCGTTGCGATCTACAAAGTGGTATGTAGATTCTATCTAATCTGAATACTCGTTGCTAGATGAACTCATAGATGGATCTTGGTGAAACCGTAGGAAAAATTTTAATTTTCTGCAACGTTCCCCAACAGTGGTATCAGAGCTAGGTCTATGCGTACTTCTTCTTGCGCGAGCAGAACACAATTTGTTGTGGGCGTAGATGTTGTCAACTCTTCTTGCCGCTACTAGTCTAATCTTGATTCAGCGGTATTGTGGGATGAAGCGGCCCGGACCAACCTTACACGTACGCTTACGTGAGACCGGTTCCACCGACTAACATGCACTAGTTGCATAAGGTGGCTGGCGGGTGTCTGTCTCTCCTACTTTAGTTGGATCGGATTCGATGAACAGGGTCCTTATGAAGGGTAAATAGAAGTTGACAAATCACGTTGTGGTGGTTTTAACGTAGGTAAGAAAACGTTCTTGCTAGAACCCTAATTCAGCCACGTAAAACTTGCAACAACAATTAGAGGACGTCTAACTTGTTTTTGCAGCAAGTGCTTTGTGATATGATATGGCCAAAGTTGTGATGTATGATGAATGATCTATATGTGATGTATGAGATGTTCATGCTATTGTAATAGGAATCACGACTTGCATGTCGATGAGTATGACAACCGGCAGGAGCCATAGGAGTTGTCTTTATTTTTTGTATGACCTGCGTGTCATTGAGAATCGCCATGTAAATTACTTTACTTTATTGCTAAACGCGTTAGCCATAGTAGTAGAAGTAATAGTTGGCGAGCAACTTCATGGAGACACGATGATGAAGATCATGATGATGAAGATCATGGTGTCAAGCCGGTGACAAGATGATCATGGAGCCCCAAGATGGAGATCAAAGGAGCTATGTGATATTGGCCATATCATGTCACGTTTATTATTTGATTGCATGTGATGTTTATCATGTTTTTGCATCTTGTTTACTTAGAACGACGGTAGTAAATAAGATGATCCCTCATAATAATTTCAAGAAAGTGTTCTCCCTAACTGTGCACCGTTGCTAAGGTTCGTCGTTCCGAAGCACCACGTGATGATCGGGTGTGATAGGTCCTTACGTTCGCATACAACGGGTGTAAGACAGATTTACACACGCAAAACACTTAGGTTGACTTGACGAGCCTAGCATGTACAGACATGGCCTCGGAACACAGAAGACCGAAAGGTCGAGCATGAGTCGTATAGAAGATACGATCAACATGAAGATGTTCACCGATGTTGACTAGTCCGTCTCACGTGATGATCGGACACGGCCTAGTTGACTCGGATCATGTAATACTTAGATGACTAATAGAGGGATGTCTATCTAAGTGGGAGTTCATTAAATAATTTGATTAAATGAACTTTATTATCATGAACTTAGTCTAAATATTTACAATATGTCTTGTAGATCAAATGGCCAACGTAGTCCTCAATTTCAACGCGTTCCTAGAGAAAACCAAGCTGAAAGACGATGGTAGCAACTATACGGACTGGGTCCGGAACCTGAGGATTATCCTCATAGCTGCCAAGAAAGATTATGTCCTAAGAGCACCGCTGGGTGACACACCTATTCTCCCTGCAGAACAAGACGTTATGAACGCTTGGCAGTCACGCTGCGATGATTACTCCCTCGTTCAGTGCGGCATGCTTTACAGCTTAGAGCCGGGGCTCCAAAAGCGTTTTGAGAAACATGGAGCATATGAGATGTTCGAAGAGCTGAAAATGGTTTTCCAAGCTCATGCCCGGGTCGAGAGATATGAAGTCTCTGACAAATTCTTTAGCTGTAAGATGGAGGAAAATGGCTCTGTCAGTGAGCACATACTCAAAATGTCTGGGTTGCACAACCGCTTGACTCAACTGGAAGTTAATCTCCCGGATGAAGCGGTCATTGACAGAATCCTCCAGTCGCTTCCACCTAGCTACAAGAGCTTTGTGATGAACTACAATATGCAGGGGATGGTAAAGACCATTCCTGAAGTATATGCTATGCTAAAATCAGCAGAGGTAGAAATCAAGAAGGAGCATCAAGTGTTGATGGTGAATAAAACCACTAAGTTCAAGAAGGGCAAGGGTAAAAAGAACTTCAAGAAGGACGGCAAGGAAGTTGCCGCGCCCGGTAAGCAAGTTGCCGGGAAGAAGCCAAAGAATGGACCCAAGCCCGAAACTGAGTGCTTTTATTGCAAGGGAAGTGGTCACTGGAAGCGGAACTGCCCCAAATACTTAGCGGACAAGAAGGCCGGCAAAACCAAAGGTATATGTGATATACAAGTGATTGATGTGTACCTTACCAGTACTCGTAGTAGCTCTTGGGTATTTGATACCGGTGCAGTTGCTCACATTTGTAACTCAAAACAGGAGCTGCGGAATAAACGGAGACTGGCGAAGGACGAGGTGACGATGCGCGTCGGGAATGGTTCCAAGGTCGATGTGATCGCCGTCGGCACGCTACCTCTACATTTACCTACGGGATTAGTTTTAAACCTCAATAATTGTTATTTAGTGCCAAGTTTGAGCATGAACATTGTATCTGGATCTCGTTTAATTCGAGATGGCTACTCATTTAGATCCGAGAATAATGGTTGTTCTATTTATATGAGAGATATGTTTTATGGTCATGCTCGGATGGTTGATGGTTTATTCTTAATGAATCTCGTACGTGATGATACACATATTCATAGTGTGAGTACCAAAAGAGTTAAAGTTGATAACAATAGTCCCACATATTTGTGGCACTGCCGCCTTGGTCACATAGGTGTCAAACGCATGAAGAAGCTCCATGCAGATGGACTTTTAGAGTCTCTTGATTATGAATCATTTGACACGTGCGAACCATGCCTCGTGGGTAAAATGACCAAGACTCCGTTCTCAGGAACAATGGAGCGAGCAACCAACTTATTGGAAATCATACATACCGATGTGTGCGGTCCAATGAGTGTTGATTCTCGCGGTGGCTATCGTTATGTTCTCACCCTCACTGATGACTTGAGTAGATATGGGTATATCTACTTAATGAAACACAAATCTGAGACCTTTGAAAAGTTCAAGGAATTTCAGAGTGAGGTTGAAAATCAACGTGATAGAAAGATCAAGTTTCTACGATCAGATCGTGGAGGAGAATACTTGAGTCACGAATTTGGCACACACTTAAGAAAATGTGGAATAGTTTCACAACTCACGCCGCCTGGAACACCTCAGCGAAATGGTGTGTCCGAACGTCGTAATCGCACTCTATTAGATATGGTGCGATCTATGATGTCTCTTACCGACTTACCGCTATCTTTTTGGGGCTATGCTTTAGAGACTGCCGCATTCACTTTAAATAGGGCTCCGTCGAAATCCATTGAGACGACACCGTATGAATTATGGTTTGGGAAGAAACCTAAGCTGTCGTTTCTAAAAGTTTGGGGATGCGATGCTTATGTCAAGAAACTTCAACCAGAAAAGCTCGAACCCAAATCGGAAAAATGCATCTTCATAGGATACCCTAAAGAAACTGTTGGGTATACCTTCTACCTCAGATCCGAAGGCAAGATCTTTGTTGCCAAGAATGGATCCTTTCTAGAAAAAGAGTTTCTCTCGAAAGAAGTAAGTGGGAGGAAAGTAGAACTTGATGAAGTGTTACCTCTTGAACCGGAAAATGGCGAAACTCAAGAAAACGTTTCTGAGGTGCCTGCACCGACTAGAGAGGAAATTAATGATGATGATCAAGATGCTTCTGATCAAGCTCCTACTGAAATTCGAAGGTCCACAAGGACACGTTCCGCACCAGAGTGGTACGCCAACCCTGTCATGGAGATCATGTTGTTAGACAACGGTGAACCTTCGAACTATGAGGAAGCAATGGCGGGCCCGGATTCCGACAAATGGCTGGAAGCCATGAAATCCGAGATAGGATCCATGTATGAAAACGAAGTATGGACTTTGACTGACTTGCCCGTTGAACGGCGAGCCATAGAAAATAAATGGATCTTTAAGAAGAAGACAGACGCGGATGGTAATGTGACCATCTATAAAGCTCGGCTTGTCGCTAAGGGTTATCGACAAGTTCAAGGGGTTGACTACGATGAGACTTTCTCACCGGTAGCGAAGCTGAAGTCCGTCCGAATCATGTTAGCAATTGCCGCATACTATGATTATGAAATATGGCAAATGGACGTCAAAACGGCATTCCTTAATGGTTTCCTTAAGGAAGAATTGTATATGATGCAGCCGGAAGGTTTTGTCGATCCTAAGAATGCTAACAAGGTGTGCAAGCTCCAACGCTCGATTTATGGGCTGGTGCAAGCATCTCGGAGTTGGAACATTCGCTTTGATGAGATGATCAAAGCGTTTGGGTTTACGCAGACTTATGGAGAAGCCTGCGTTTACAAGAAAGTGAGTGGGAGCTCTGTAGCATTTCTCATATTATATGTAGACGACATACTTTTGATGGGAAATGATATAGAACTCTTGGACAGCATTAAGGCCTACTTGAATAAGAGTTTTTCAATGAAGGACCTTGGAGAAGCTGCTTATATATTAGGCATCAAGATCTATAGAGATAGATCGAGACGCCTCATAGGTCTTTCACAAAGCACATACCTTGATAAAATATTGAAGAAGTTCAATATGGATCAATCTAAGAAAGGGTTCTTACCTGTGTTACAAGGTGTGAAATTGAGTTCAGCTCAATGTCCGACCACGACAGAAGATATAGAAGAGATGAGTGTCATCCCCTATGCCTCAGCCATAGGTTCTATTATGTATGCCATGCTGTGTACCAGACCTGATGTAAACCTTGCCGTAAGTTTGGTAGGAAGGTACCAAAGTAATCCCGGCAAGGAACACTGGACATCGGTCAAGAATATCCTGAAGTACCTGAAAAGGACTAAGGAAATGTTTCTCGTTTATGGAGGTGACGAAGAGCTCGTCGTAAAAGGTTACGTCGACGCTAGCTTCGACACAGATCTGGATGACTCTAAGTCACAAACCGGATACGTGTATATTTTGAATGGTGGGGCAGTAAGCTGGTGCAGTTGCAAGCAAAGCGTCGTGGCGGGATCTACATGTGAAGCGGAGTACATGGCAGCCTCGGAGGCAGCACATGAAGCAATTTGGGTGAAGGAGTTCATCACCGACCTCGGAGTCATACCCAATGAGTCGGGGCCAATCAAGCTCTTCTGTGACAACACTGGAGCTATTGCACTTGCAAAGGAGCCCAGGTTTCACAAGAAGACTAGGCACATCAAGCGTCGCTTCAACTCCATTCGTGAAAATGTTCAAGATGGAGACATAGAAATTTGTAAAGTGCACACGGATCTGAATGTCGCAGATCCGTTGACTAAACCTCTCCCTAAGGCAAAACATGATCAGCACCAGAACTCTATGGGTGTTCGATTCATCACAATGTAACTAGATTATTGACTCTAGTGCAAGTGGGAGACTGTTGGAAATATGCCCTAGAGGCAATAATAAAAGCATTATTATTATATTTCCTTATTCATGATAATTGTCTTTATTCGTGCTATAATTGTGTTAACCGGAAATCGTAATACATGTGTGAATAACAGACAACAAACATGTCCCTAGTGAGCCTCTAGTTGACTAGCTCGTTGATCGACAGATAGTCATGGTTTCCTGACTATGGACATTGGATGTCATCGATAACGGGATCACATCATTAGGAGAATGATGTGATGGACAAGACCCAATCCTAAACATAGCATAAGATCGCATAGTTCGTTTGCTAGAGTTATCCAATGACAAGTATCCTTTCCTTAGACCATGAGATCGTGTAACTCCCGGATACCGTAGGAGTGCTTTGGGTGTGCCAAACGTCACAACGTAACTGGGTGACTATAAAGGTATGCTACGGGTATCTTTGAAAGTGTCTGTTGGGTTGACATGGATCGAGACTGGGATTTGTCACTCCGCTTGACGGAGAGGTATCACCGGGCCCTCTCGGTAATGCATCATCACAATGAGCTCAATGTGATCAAAGTGTTTGATCACGGGATCATGCATTACGGTACGAGAAAAGTGACTTGCCGATAATGAGATTGAACGAGGTATTGGGATACCGACGATCGAATCTCGGGCAAGTAAAATACCGATTGACAAAGGGAATCGTATACGGGATTAATTGAATCCTTGACATCGTGGTTCATCCGATGAGATCATCGTGGATCATGTGGGAGCCAACATGGGTATCCAGATCCCGCTGTTGGTTATTGCCCGAGAGCCGTCTCGGTCATGTCTGCATGTCTCCCGAACCCGTAGGGTCTACACACTTAAGGTTCGGTGACGCTAGGGTTGTGAAGATATGTATGTGCAGTAACCCGAATGTTGTTCGGAGTCCCGAATGAGATCCCGGACGTCACGAGGAGTTCCGGAATGGTCCGGAGGTAAAGAATTATATATAGGAAGTGCTATTTTGGCCATCAGGACAAGTTTCGGTGTTATCGGTATTGTACCGGGACCACCGGAGGGGTCCCGGGGGTCCACCGGGGGGGTCCACCTGCCCCGGGGGGGCACATGGGCTGTAGGGGGTGCGCCTTGGCCTATATGGGCCAAGGGCACCAGCCCCAAGAGGCCCATGCGCCAAGAGAGAAAAAAAAGGGGAGAGTCCTACAAGGGGAAGGCACCTCCGAGGTGCCTTGGGGAGGATGGACTCCTCCCCACCCTTGGCCGCACCCTTCCTTGGAGGAAGGGGCAAGGGCTGCGCCTCCCCCTCTCCCTTGGCCCTATATATAGTGGGGAAAAGGAGGAGCAAACCAACCCGATTGCCCTGGCACTCCCTCCTCCCTGCAACACCTCCTCCTCCTCCCGTAGTTGCTTAGCGAAGCCCTGCCTGAGTTCTGTTGCATCCACCACCACACCGTCATGCTGGATCTTCCTCAACCTCTCCTTCCCCCTTGCTGGATCAAGAAGGAGGAGACGTCTCCCGTCCCGTACGTGTGTTGAACGCGGAGGTGCTGTCCGTTCGGCACTAGATCATCGGTGAATTGGATCACGGCAAGTACGACTACCTCATCCACGTTCACTCGAACGCTTTCGTTGCGATCTACAAAGTGGTATGTAGATGCTATCTAATCTGAATACTCGTTGCTAGATGAACTCATAGATGGATCTTGGTGAAACCGTAGGAAAAATTTTAATTTTCTGCAACGTTCCCCAACATAAACATCTCCAAAAGTGGCTAAGAAATTTAGTATCACGGTCTGAAACAATAGTATTTGGCACACCATGCAGGCGAATAATTTCACGAAAGAACAAATCAGCAACATTAACAACATCATCGCTTTTATGACATGCTATAAAGTGTGCCATTTTCGAGAATCTATCCACGACAACAAATATGCTATCCCGCCCCTTCTTTGTTCGAGGTAAACCTAAAACAAAGTCCATAGATATATCCTCCCAAGGAACACTAGGCACAGGCAAAGGCATATATAAACCATGAGGATTGAGTCGTGACTTAGCTTTTTGACATGTAGTGCAGCGAGCAACAAAACGCTCAACATCCCGTCTCATCTTTGGCCAAAAGAAATGTGTAGCAAGTACGTCCTCCGTCTTCTTCACGCCAAAGTGTCCCATTAATCCTCCTTCATGCGCCTCCTGCAACAACAAAAGACGAACAGAGCTAGCAGGAATGCATAGCTTGTTAGCACGGAACACAAAACCATCATTAACAATGAACTTCTTCCATGTTCTTCCTTCTTTACAATTTTGCATTACTTCTTTAAAATCAGCATCATGCACATATTGATCTTTGATGGTCTCCAAACCAAATATTTTGAAGTCAAGTTGTGAAAGCATAGTATAGCGACGAGACAAAGCATCAGCAATAACATTTTCTTTACCCTTCTTGTGTTTAATGACATAAGGGAAAGTCTCAATGAATTCAACCCATTTAGCATGTCTACGATTCAGTTTAGCTTGACTTTTAATATGTTTCAAAGATTCATGATCAGAATGTATAACAAATTCTTTGGGCCATAAATAATGTTGCCATGTCTCTAAAGTCCGAACAAGAGCATATAATTCTTTATCATAAGTAGAGTAGTTCAGACTAGGCCCACTCAATTTTTCAGAAAAGTATGCAACAGGTTTCCATCTTGTAATAACACACCTCCTAATCCAATTCCACTAGCATCACATTCAAGCTCAAAAGTCTTATTAAAGTCAGGAAGTTGAAGTAAAGGAGCATGTGTCAACTTATCTTTCAATACCGTGAAGGCTTCTTCCTGTGCGGTACCCCAAACAAAAGGCACATCCTTCTTTGTAAGCTCATTGAGAGGTGCAACAATGGTGCTAAAATCTCTCACAAAATGCCTATAAAAACCAGCGAGTCCAAGAAAACTCCTCACTTGTGTGACCGTTTTGGGCTGCGGCCAACTCTCAATAGCTTCAATCTTGGCTTTATCAACTTCAATTCCCTGTGGAGTAACAACATAGCCAAGAAAAGACACTCGATCGGTGCAAAAGGTGCACTTCCCAAGGTTACCAAACAAACGTGCATCACGTAGAGCATTAAAAACAGCACGTAAATGTTCCAAATGTTCTTCCAAAGATTTGCTATAAATCAGTATATCATCAAAATAGACTACCACAAATCGTCCAATGAAAGCACGTAAAACTTCGTTCATTAGTCTCATGAAAGTACTAGGTGCATTAGTTAACCCAAAAGGCATGACTAACCACTCATATAAACCAAACTTAGTTTTAAATGCTGTTTTCCATTCATGTCCCAATTTCATACGAATTTGATGGTATCCACTACGCAAATCAACTTTGGAGAATATTGTAGAGCCACTCAATTCATCAAGCATATCAGCTAGCCTAGGAATAGGATGACGATAATGAATGGTAATATTATTAATGCCTCTACAATCAAAACACATACGCGACGTACCATCCTTTTCGGCACTAGAATAATAGGAACAGCACAAGGACTAAGGGATTCGCGAATATAACCTTTGTCGAGCAGCTCCTGTACTTGCCGCATAATCTCCTTCGTCTCCTCTGGATTGGTACGGTATGGTGCATGCTTGGGTAGCGATGCACCGGGAGTTAAGTCAATTTGATGCTCAATCCCTCGAATAGGTGGTAATCCCGGTGGCACGTCTTGTGGGAAGACATCAGCGAACTCCTGCAAAATGTTAGTGACAGCAGGGGGCAAAGAGGAAGGCACGTCCTCGAATGAAAATAATGCCTCTTTGCACACAAAACCATAGCAAACAGATTTGCTAAAAACTAGCTCATCAATATCAGATTTGGTGGCAAGTAAACATGCACTTTTCAATTTAATTTCAGAAGCAACACTAGATGGTTTACTATTAGGCTTCATTTGTTGGTCAAATTCTTTTGCCACAATCTGATTTTCACTCTTATTTTTCTCCTGCTTTGCTTTATTAGCTCTATGAATATCATCTTTCAAAATGGAATCAGGAGTCATAGGAAGCAAAGTAATATTTGTATCCTTATGAACAAGAGTATACTGATTGTTTCTACCATGGTGTACAGAATTTTTATCAAATTGCCATGGTCTACCAAGTAATAAGGAACATGCTTGCATAGGTACCACATCACAATCAACATAATCAGCATATGTAGAGATACTAAAATGCACCCGAACAGTACGTGTTACCTTAACCTTGCCGCTGTTGTTGAACCATTGGATGTAGTAAGGATGTGGATGTGGTCTTGTGGTGAGAGATAGCTTCTCCACCATCTCCATGCTAGCCAAGTTGTTGCAGCTCCCTCCATCTATGATGACGCGAACAGAACGTTCCTTCACAACTCCCTTTGTATGGAACAAATTATGCCTCTGATTTTGCTCAGCTTGCGTGACCTGCACACTCAAAACACGTTGAGCAACTAAACATTCATACCTGTCAGCATCTTCAGCAGCCATGTATTGCGTCTCATGATCAGAATCATCTCCACCGTGTTCTTCATGTGTAAGAAGAGGCAAAGTCTCCTCATCATAGTCACTAGCGGACTCATACCCACCATCCTCAGTAGCAATCATCACACGCTGAGATGTGCATTCTCGCGCAAAATGTCCTCTTCCCTTACAACGACGACAAATAATATCACTTGTGTGCCCTGTAGACGCCATGGAAGAAGAAGAGCTCTGTGCAGGCCCGGCAGGTGTGCTCTTGGCAGATAGTGGTGGTTGTGCCTGCTTTCTTGTATCACGGTTGGAGGTGGCAGCTGACGGAGGTGCCGGTGTAGCAGAACATGTGGAAGTAGATGATGCACGTGGTGTCCACGATGAAGGTCGGCCTGCAGAAAAGTTAGTTCGCGCCAATGCTTGTCGATCCTGCACTTCACGTTCAGCTTTACAAGCAAGATGGAATAAACGAGTGATATTATTATAATCCTTATAGTCTAGAATGGTCCGAATCTCTCTATTTAATCCACCCAGAAAACGTGCAAGCATAGCTTCATTCTCCTTAACGATACCACATCTAATCAAGCCAGTTTGTAATTCCTGATAATATTCTTCTACCGAATTTTTTCCTTGTCTTAAGCGCTGCAATTTTTGAAGTAATTCACGTTGATAATACGGTGGAACCCAACGAGTACGCATAGCAGTTTTCAAAGCAGTCCAAGTAGCTGGAACAGGATATAATCTACAATATTCAGACCACCAAAGACATGCAAAGCTAGTGAAAGCACAAACAGCAGCAGGAACACGTCTCTCCTCAGGATATTGTAAACATGTAAATCGTTGTTCAGTTTCTAGCTCCCAAGTAAGATATATATCAGGAACATATCTACCCTCAAATGATGGAATATTCAATTTCAGTTTAGGGAGATGGTCATGATCTCGTACCTGAGGGGGAGCCCTAACATTGCCATTATTTGCATGTGGACGACCTGGTGGTTGTGGTACTGGTGGTTGCACGTAGTTCTGATGTTGATCAACCTCATCCTTGTAATCTCCCACATAATCATCCTCCCCCACATCAGCAGCAGGAGCCACAGAAGTATCAACAGCAGCACCAGTAGCTTGGCCAGGCTGAAGAGGGACACGGGTCGCTCGGCGGAGGGCTGTTTCGCGATGTGGAGGTAGTCGTTGTTGCTGTTGTAGAGGTGCGTTAGGTGCAGCCGGTGGTGGTGGTGGTAGACGCGCGAGCAATTCATTGAACTTGTTATCGAGCTTTGTTTCGAACGCCTTCTCAATGCCATCTATCTTCTCCATGGCCTCTTCAAATCTATTTAGCACATCTTCCACCTGTCCACTCATCATTTGCTGAAACTTATCATGTAACGCTTTGTTTGTCATGTTCTCCCAGTCAGTCTCGTCAGCTTGTGATCCTGCCATGGTTAGCAGCAATAGAAACACACAAGAATATGATTCTACAGACTACTAGGAAGTGGTGGTGGTGGTGTGGTGGACAGTCACAAATCCGTCAAGCAAATCTCAAATTCTTACCAGTTCTTACCCAGCAGCAGGCGGTGATCGGCAACCGTTGTAGTCAAAACTCTCAAAGCTTGGATAGAGCGATTGCCAGGGAGAGTCAAACGCACGACGTAGATGTATGTGGAGCTGGAAAGGCTTATAGTATGGTAGCAAAAAGGTCAGCAATAATCAATTCAGAGATGCAAAGTTGAATAAACGCTCAACGACGGTACTGTGCTGGTCCTAGGCTAGACCGTGCTAGAGAGGCGAGCCTAGAACACTAACAAAATCACGGCGTTGCACGAAAACAAGGAAAAAGCACACTCTGGAATTTTTTTCGCTCTGTTTTTTTTTGCGCTCTTTTTTTTTGCGAAAAATCACTATAATGGCGAGTGTCTCAAAACTCTTCCCAGGTCAAACTGACAGGATGGGTACGAAATTTTTTTGACAATTTTTTTTCCGGAAATCAGGGCAGCGACGACGAAAAAGTGCTACCAAAAATCACTATGATGGCGAGTGTCTCAAAAGACTCAGAACAACCTAAAAATAGGATAAGGAAAAAAATATTTTCGGTCACCGAAATTTTGGCTTAAAAACTGCTCGGGGGTCTCCAGACTCTTTTTTTTCCGAGACCTACGCAGGCAAGGAAACACAAATCGGAATTTAGATGGATCTCGAAAACAAACCTAATATGAGAAGAACTCGGATTGGTGATGGATATATGGTGGTGGTATATGGCAGGGGTGGTGGTATATGGTAGCGGTGGTGGTATATGGATACGGATTGGTGGTGGTATATGGATACGGATTGGTGGTGGTATATGGATACGGATTCAGAGCGGTGGCGGATAAGCAATGGTGGTAGATGGCAAGGCGATGATGATGGTGCGGCGGCGGCGTGACAACTTATGACCAGAACTCGAAACTCTAAAAGACTAGACTCTAAGACCAGCAACTTGACACGACGATGCAACCGCAAATTCAAGAAAGCAAATACAGAAAAGATTATGCAAAGGCTCAGATTGGTTCGGATGGGATGAACTAACCCTAATTTCTTTTGGCTTTGTCGTGGACTATAGGTATGAAGAACAGACTCGATCTAACTATGAAAAACTATAAAATCTCACCGAGCAACCTGGAAATCTGATACCACTTGATAGAGGCAAAGGTGTCCCGTCTTTCGATGAGATGGTGGCTATCGTTTTGGAGGAAGTCGACTTTGACGATCCGACTACGAACGTGCGAGGACGTCGCGCCTTAGCAATCGCTAAACCAACTCCGAGAGGTTATTGACCACGCTGGAGTACGATCAACCTGACCACGAAGGTCTGTTTCCTGCAGGCAAACAAAGAACAAGCAAGAAACTAAGATTGCAATCTGGATATTGCGAATATAAGAGGAAAGCTTTATTGATCAAGGTGGGGTTCTGTGACGCCTTGGTCTGGTCGTTGAACACAAATGAAGTACGCTAAGTTGCAGCTATGGCGAACTTTTAATCTAAACAAAACCCAAAGTCTAAACGATGCCCTAGGGGCTGTATATATGGGGGAAGAGGGGGGAATTTCGTGGCCCTTGGAGGAGGGGTCCGAAACCCACCCTAAATCTTGTTTCCCCACACATACGGACTCTAAAAACAGCCTATATTGAAGTATTTCGAAATTACATGGGCCTGGCCCAAGAAGAAGGTAACGCAGCACCTAGAATAGCCTCTGGACGAAAATTATGAAGTGGCATCTTGTATATTTCGTCCAAGGCTTCATGCACTCATTATGGTGGCTTCAAAGTCCTGAAATCATCACTTGAAACTCTGTTCTTGTCTCCCTTGCACATGCCATCAACTCCATGCTTGTTCTTGCTCCAATGATCATCCTTCTCCAAGCTAGGCCCTTCATTTGTAAGCAAAACAAATGTATCCAATTTAGGCGGCATCATATTCTCATGAACATTAGAATCATTACCAAGAAACAAAAGTATCTGATAATTCAATTGGCGTGCGCGAGCTCTAGTAATTGGTCTAGTATGTATAGCAGCAGGGGCTGTGGGTGTAACAATGGTATTGATGGCCTCATCACTTATTACTTGGATCATCTTCGATCCCTATGTGCTCGTGCTAAAACCCAAACTAGCTTAGTTGAGGGCAAATCTTTAGATGAGCATGCTTGTTATGTGTGACACCGTATATCTGAAAAAGGGAAACTATTATGGGATCAAATTCAACGCTTGCAATGCTATGCTTGGAATTTATGTGAAATATATGATTTTAGTTGTTGTTCTGAAAACCCTAAGAAACACCTTCCCTATCAATGTGAGTTTAGTGATAATGGAATCGTATCTTCGTATGCTAAGGGTGTTTATAGTTACTATGGTGTTCAACAAATTGAAGAATTTGTTGCGTTTGAGGGTGCTTTTGAAATTGCTTCTTCGATTGAAAAGTATGATACTACTTTTTACAAATCTGAAAATTTTGCCATACTTGAATATTGTTATGAGAATTATGCTTCTAATTCCTATGTTAAACAATATATCGAGGAGTACTCCGCTGTCCAAGAAAATACTAATATTTTGCAGGAGCCTATGGAAGAAGAAATTGATGAAACTGTGAGCTCATTGGCAGGGCCGGCTCTGGGGGTAGGCCACCTTGGCCTGGGCCAAGGGCCCCGGTCTGGGGGGGCCATCAGCAGATACATATAAGACTATACATCTATTTGGCTGAAAAAAAGAATCAATACAGGCCCAGCCCATCTACGGGGGAGGAAAAGGCACGACGCCTGGCATACTACATCGATCGATTCGATCGATTGAATCGCATCTCGGCATCTGCGTCTGGTCCTGGTCGCCTCAGGGGCTAGTCCGCCTCCGCCTGCTGCTCTCTCTGTCTCTCGAAGACTCGCACGGATGCCCGGCCGGCCGGCCGCCGGCTGCTGCAATCAGGTGGCCCTTTAATCCTTGATTCCGTGATTTCCGTCTTGATTTTCTTGGTACGGTTGATTTTCTTGCTTTCTTGGCGTAAACGTATTTATCTTTTCAGTTTCATCATCTTTCTAGTCGTATTGATCTATTGATTTTTTTTGCAGCTTTAGGATTTAGGTGTTACAAGACAGATTGAATGGATTGGCCATGTGCTGTATTGAGAAGGATATCTTGCACAACATTGATCTTGATATTGTCATCAATGATTTTGCTTCTAGAAATGCCCGAAGAAGTTTTTTCGTGAAGAATTGAAGCATTATTGTCTATGAATTAGAATTTGGATCTATTTAAGGTAATCAAACTAGCAGGGAATATTGTTTCTCATATTTAATATTTTGCTACTTTATTAGTCTTCCTTTCATGATATGACATAGTCTGCGTGATTATCAATTTTTTATATGTTATACGTCTCAGAATAAAAAAATATGATCGGATATGCGTACATAATATATTACCTATAAGGGCCCTTTTTTCAACTTGGCCAAGGGCCCCGAAAAACATAGAGCCGGCCCTGCTCATTGGATGAAAAAGATGAGGAGGAGAGTGAAGAACAAAAGGAGGAAGAGCGGATTGATCACCCATGCCCACCTTCTAATGAGAGTAACTCTTCAACTCATACATTGTTTAATTCCCCTTCGTGCTTAGCGAAGGATGATTGCTATGATGACTATTATGATCCCTATGATTCTTTTGAAATATCCCTTTTTGATGATGCTTGCTATGCTTGTGGCCAAGGTGCCAATATGAATTATGCTTATGGAGATGAACTTGCTATAGTTCCTTATGTTACACATGAAATTGTTGCTGTTGCACCCACGCATGATAGTCCTATTATCTTTTTGAATTCTCCCAACTACACTATATCGGAGAAGTTTGCTTTTATTAAGAATTATATTGATGGGTTGCCTTTTACCGTTTCACATGGTGATTTTGATAGATATAATACGCATGTGCTTGCTGCTCCTACTTGAAATTATTATGAGAGAGGAACTATATCTCCACCTCTCTATGTTTCCAACACGATAAAATTGCAAGAAACTGTTTATACTATGCATTGGCCTTTACTATGTGTGCATCAACTGTTCTTTTATGACATGCCGATGCATAGGAAGAGAGTTAGACTTCGTCATTACATGATTTATGTTACTTTGTGCTCACTACTAAATTCCAAATCATTGCTAATTAAAATTGGCTTTGATATACCTTGGGATCCGGGTGGATTCACTACTTGAGTACTATATGCCTAGCTTAATGGCTTTAAAGAAAGCGCTGCCAGGGAGACAACCCGGAAGTTTTAGAGAGTCATTTATTTCTGTTTACTGCTTTCATATAGTTTAAAAACAACAAAAATAAAGAGGGGAACCCAAAACTTTTCAAAAAGGAAAGTGAAAGTGAGAAAGACAAGCATTGTTGAAGTGGGAGAGCTCCTTGAACTTTGTTCATGCTCACGAAAACTTTGTGAATCTTGATTACAGAAACTTTTCAACAAAAATAATTATCCCCTTGTACAATTCCATTGTATTATAAAAATAATGTGCCAAGGTTTGCCTTTAGGATGTTTACGATGCTTGTTGGTTTGTACGGTGCAGGACAGAAACTTTGGCTGTAGTGTGTGAATTTTAATTTTTTACTGGAATGTCAAATGGTTCTGATTCTTTTTGCATTGTCTGGCTGTAAATTGTTTTTATTTTTCCTAATTTTGGCAGAATTTTTCAAGTATCAGAAGTATGGTGAATGTTCAGATTGCTACAGACTGTTCTGTTTTAGACAGATTCTGTTTTTGATGCATAGTTTGCTTGTTTTGATGAAACTATCAATTTATATCAGTGGATTAAGCCATGAAAAAGTTATATTAAAGTAGACACAATGCAAAAGCAAAATATGAATTGGTTTGCAACAGTACTTAGAGTAGTGATTTGCTTTATTATACGAACGGATCTTACCGAGTTTTCTGTTGAAGTTTTGTGTGGATGAAGTGTTCGATGATTGAGAAGGTTTCGACGTGAGAAGAAGGAAGAGAGGCAAGAGCTCAAGCTTGGGGATGCCCGGGGCACCCCAAGTAAATATTCAAGGAGACTCAAGCGTCTAAGCTTGGGGATGCTGGGAAGGCATCCCTTCTTACTTCAACAAATATCGGTATGTTTTCGGATTCGTTTCGTTCACGCGTTATGTGCAATCTTGGAGCATCTTTTGCTTTAGTTTTCTTTTTTATTTTATGCACCATGCTGGTATGAGATGGTTCTTGGTTGATTTATAGAATGCTCTTTGAACTTCACTTATATCTTTTGAGTATGGCTTTATAGAATGCTTCATGTGCTTCACTTATATCATTTGAAGCTTGGATTGCCTGTTTCTCTTTACATAAACAACCGCCAATTGTAGAATGCTCTTTTGCTTAACTTATATTTGTTAGAGCACGGGCATATCTTTTGTAGAAAGAATTAAACTCTCTTGCTTCACTTATATCTATTTAGAGAGATGACAGGAACTGGTCATTCACATGGTTAGTCATAAAATCCTACATAAACTTGTAGATCGCTAAATATGATATGTTTGATTCCTTGCAATAGTTTTGCGATATAAAGGTGGTGATATTAGAGTCATGCTAGTCGAGTAATTGTGAAATTGAGAAATACTTGTGTTGAGGTTTGCAAGTCCCGTAGCATGCACGTATGGCGAGCCGTTATGTAACGAAATCGGAGCATGAGGTGTTTATTGATTGTCTTCCTTATGGGTGGCGGTCGGGGACGAGCGATGGTCTTTTCCTACCAATCTATCTCCCTAGGAGAATGCGCGTAGTACTTTGTTTCGATGACTAATAGATTTTTGCAATAAGTATGTGAGTTCTTTATGACTAATGTTGAGTCCATGGATTATACGCACTCTCACCCTTCCATCATTGCTAGCCTCTTCGGTACCGTGCATTGCCCTTTCTCACCTCGAGAGTTGGTGCAAACTTCGCCGGTGCATCCAAACCCCGTGATATGATACGCTCTGTCACACATAAATCTCCTTATATCTTCCTCAAAACAGCCACCATACCTACCTATTATGGCATTTCCATAGCCATTCCGAGATATATTGCCATGCAACTTCCATCATCATCATATACATGACTTGAGCATTTATTGTCATATTGCTTTGCATGATCGTAAGATAGCTAGCATGATGTTTTCATGGCTTGTCCGTTTTTTGATGTCATTGCTACGCTAGATCATTGCACATCCCGGTACAACGCTGGAGGCATTCATATAGAGTCATATCTTTGTTCTAGTATCGAGTTGTAATATTGAGTTGTAAGTAAATAAAAGTGTGATGATCATCATTATTAGAGCATTGCCCCAGTGAGGAAAGGATGATGGAGACTATGATTCCCCCACAAGTCGGGATGAGACTCCGGACGAAAAAAAATAAAAAAAGAGAAAGGCCAAAAAAAAGAGAAGGCCCAAAAAAGGAGAAAAAATGAAAACAAAAAATGAGAGAAAAAGAGAGAAGGGGCAATGTTACTATCCTTTTACCACACTTGTTCTTCAAAGTAGCACCATGTTCTTCATATAGAGAGTCTCTTGAGTTATCACTTTCATATACTAGTGGGAATTTTCATTATAGAACTTGGCTTGTATATTCCAACGATGGGCTTCCTGAAATGCCCTAGGTCTTCATGAGCAAGCAAGTTGGATGCACACCCACTTAGTTTCAGTTTAAGCTTTCATATACTTATAGCTCTAGTGCATCCGTTGCATGGCAATCCCTACTCCTCACATTGATATCTATTAATGGGCATCTCCATAGCCCGTTGATACGCCTAGTTGATGTGAGACTTTCTCCTTTTTGTCTTCTCCACATAACCCCCATCATCATATTATATTCCACCTATAGTGCTATATCCATGGCTCATGCTCATGTATTGCGTGAAAGTTGAAAAGGTTTGAGAAACGTCAAAAGTATGAAACAATTGCTTGGCTTGTCATCGGGGTTGTGCATGATGTGAACATTTTGTGTGGTGAGGATGGAGCATAGCCAAACTATATGATTTTGTAGGGATGAGCTTTCTTTGGCTATGTTATTTCAATAAGACATAATTGCTTGGTTGGTATGCTTGAAGTATTATTGTCTTAATGTCAAATGATAGACTATTGCTTTGAATCACTCGTGTCTTAATATTCATGCCATGATTAGACATATGATCAAGATTATGCTAGGTAGCATTCCACATCAAAAATTATATTTTTTATCATTTACCTACTCGAGGACGAGCAGGAATTAAGCTTGGGGATGCTGATACATCTCCGTCATATCTATAATTTTTTATTGTTCCATGCCAATATTATTCAACTTTCATATACTATTTGGCAACTTTTTATACTATTTTTGGGACTAACATATTGATCCAGTGCCCAGTGCCAGTTCCTGTCTGTTGCATGTTTTTGGTTTCGCAGAATATCCATATCAAACGGAGTCCAAACGGGATAAAAGCGGATGGAGCTTATTTTTGGAAAATATGGAAAATTTGGAACGAAAATCAACGCGAACTGGTGCCCGAGGTAGTCACGAGTTAGGGGGGCGCGACTGACCGCCCTGGGCGCGCACCCTACCCTCGTGAGCCCACCGTAAGGCGGTTGACGCTCTTCTTTTGCCGCAAGAAAGCTAATATTCGGAAAAAAATCACGGCGAAGGTTTCAGGCCAATCGAAGTTACGGATCTTCATTTATACACGAAACGGTGAAACAGAGCTAGAACAGAACGCAGAAACAGAGAGAGACAGAGAGACAGGTCCAATCTCAGAGGGGCTCTCGCCCCTCCCACGCCATGGAGACCATGGACCAGAGGGGAAACCCTTCTCCCATCTAGGGAGAAGGTCAAGCAAGAAGAAGGAGGAGGGGGGCTCTCTCCCCCTCGCTTCCGGTGGCGCCGGAACGCCGCCGGGGGCCATCATCATCACCGCGATCTTCACCAACACCACCGCGATCTTCACCAACATCTCCATCACCTTCCCCCCTCTATCTACAGTTGTCCACTCTCCCGCAACCTGCTGTACCCTCTACTTGAACATGATGCTTTATGCTTCATATTATTATCCAATGATGTGTTGCCATCCTATGATGTCTGAGTAGATCTTCGTTGTCCTATTGGTGGTTGATGAATTGCTATGATTGATTTAATTTGCTTGTGGTCATGTTGCTGTCCTTTGGTTCCCATCATATGAGCGCGCGCGTGGATCACACCTTAGGGTTAGTTGTATGTTGATAGGACTATGTATTGGAGGGCAAGAGTTACAGAAGCTTCAACCTAGCATAGAAATTGATGCATACGGGATTGAACGGGGACCAATATATCTTAATGCTATGGTTAGGTTTTACCTTAATGAACGTTAGTAGTTGCGGATGCTTGCTAATAGTTCCAATCATAAGTGCATAGAATTCCAAGTAAGGGATGACATGCTAGCAGTGGCCCCTCCCACATAAAACTTGCTATCGGTCTAGTAAAGTAGTCAATTGCTTAGGGACAATTTCGCAACTCCTACCACCACTTTTCCACACTTGCTATATTTACTTTATTCCTTCTTTACTTACAACAGCCCCTAGCCTTTATTTACGTGCTCTTTACTTTCTTGCAAAGCCTATCCAAAAACACCTACAAAGTAATTCTAGTTTCATACTTGTTCTAGGTAAAGCGAACGCTAAGCGTGCGTAGAGTTGTATCGGTGGTCGATAGAACTTTAGGGAATATTTGTTCTACCTTTAGCTCCTCGTTGGGTTCGAGACTCTTACTTATCGAAAACTGTTGCGATCCCCTATACTTGTGGGTTATCAAGACCTTTTTCTGGCGTCGTTGCCGTCGACAAAGTGTTAGGGTTTACACAACTTAATTTTTTTACATTATTTACAGTCCAAACTTTTCTATGTTTATTACACACCTTTGGAGGTCCCATGGTAAAATTTGGCTATTTTTCACTTGGTTTGCTATTTCGAAGTATTAACTGATTTTCTGGCCATTAAAAAGCGCAAACAACTCTTGGTTCCAAATAACGTGCAAACTAGCTCAGAATGTTATGCAACTTGGCATGGTGTCTTCGTGTGACCCCTGTAGGGTGTGGTAAAAATTGGAGACCGTCAGGGCAAAAACTTGATGCAACTCGTGTGCAAAATGGGCACTCTCTCACGAAGCTTCAGGGTCTCAAGCGGGGGCCGCCGCCATTCACACAACTCATCTTTTTCTTCATCATTTCCCCTTTAAACTTTTTCTATGTTTAATACACACCTTCGGAGGCCTCATGCTCAAATTTGAACATTCCTTTAGTTGGTTTGCTATTTTCGAAGCATTAACTGATTTTCGGGCATTAAAAAGGGCAAAAAGCTCTTGGGTTCCAAATAACATGCAAACTAGCTAAGACTGGGATGAAACTTGGCATGGTGTATTCATATGACCCTTGTAGGGTGTGGTAAAAGTTTGATAGCGTTATAGCAAAAACTTGATGCACCTCATGTACAAACTGAACACTCTCCGAAGAAGTGTCAGGGTTTCGAACGGAGATCGCCGCTTCCACACGCAAGTTTTTTCTACATCATTTTCACTTCAAATCTTTTCTATATTTAATACACAACTTTGGAGGTCCCATGCTCAAATGTGGACACTTTTGAGTTAGTTTGTTATTTTCGAATCATTAACTGATTTTCCGGCCATTAAATAGGGTAAAAAGCTCTTAGTTCCAAATAACGTGCAAACTAACCCAGTATGAGGTGAAAATTGGCACAATGTCTTCATGTGACCCTTGTAGGGTGTGGTAATAATTTGAGAGCATTACGACAAAAAAGTAATGCACCTCGTGTACAAACTGAACAGTGTTCAGCGAATGGAAGCACTCGCCTTCCACATAAAACTCTATTTTTTAAGCTTTTCCCCTTTAAACTTTTTCTATGTTGAATATGCACCAGTGAAAGCGCCATGCTCAAGTTTGGACTAGTCTGCGTTAGTAAACATGATATGTTAAGCACTTCCCTTCATATCAAGGCATGTGGCGGGCAGAAACTGTTGCCCGCCACTAGTGATTTGGGGAAATTTTGGAAACGTTGGGCACAGGTTAGCAAAATATTGTAATGGCGGGCTATAAAACTTCCCCACCATAGGTACGTCAAGAACTAGTGGCAGGCGCCATAAAATACTCGCCACTGTTGTTTCTGTTCTACAACTAATCCTGTGAAAACTCAGGAGTCACTAGTGCAGAACCGGGCTTTAGCACCGGTTCGTGAGGGACTTCAGTGCCAGTTCTGTAACCGGCACTAAAGGGTGGGGACTATAGGTCCCTCCTTTAGTACTGGTTCAGCACGAACCGCCACTAAAGATCCACCACGTGGCATGAGCCAGGGCCGGGGGCGTGGAGACCTTTAGTACCGGTTGGTAAAACCAACCGGTACTAAAGGTTGGGGGGTTTTGGTTTTATTTTTTATCTTTCCTTTAATTTTGTGTTTTCCATTTAATTTAAATATTGTTTTTACATTATAATGAGTTGTTAAATCACTAGGTGAAAGTACCGCGGATTAGTACCATATCCAAAGTAAAAAGGACCTTTAGTACCGCGGATCATTTATGCCATATCCATATATATTACTTGATCACTTATAGGACGATCCATATCCACTTCAAACTAATCCGCATTTTCTTTCATAAATGATATAATAACTCATCATCATCATCACATTAATATAAAAACTCTTCCATCATATCATCACCAACAACATTAGCTAGCTAATAATCATCATAGTCATCATTACCACTATTTAGTCATCATAGTCATTACCACTATCTAATCACCATCAACACGAGCTTAAAGAAGAAACATTCACTTATACCAGAAGAAAATATATCCTCGAGTTCAACATGGTCATGAGATTATAAGCGTTTATAGGACCGGCCACAAAAGCAAATTACTTTGAGATTAAGTTCAAGACGAAGAATACAGACATGAGAGGACAAGTACTAAGAGCATGAACTAGCTAATCACTCTTGTTGCTCTCTCTGAGGTAAAATAGCATACATCATGTGTAGAAATCTTGATTCATCATATTGGAGCACGCAGATAAACCTGTCTCCTAATCGTGGGCTGCGCTTCATCTGATTCTTGCTGCCCCTAGTACTTCTCTGCGATCCTTCACAATTTTGCTCCAGTCTTTCACTATTAAGCATTCCTCGGTTTTCGAAATCCTGAATTCACTCATGTGCGTTGTAGGATGTCTTGGCCGTAAGCTAACCATTGACATGCGACCTTTAGTCTCGATCCACTGAGGCACAACTATCATCAGGAGTCCCTGTTGAATAACATCGTATAGTAACATACTTAGCAATGAAGTTTAGCTTAAAAAATAGTGTATGCAAAAGATGCACTGAGGACAAATAGTAAAAATCTCACCATCTTGCCTAAATAGATGTGACCGTAGTTCAATACGAACACTATTGGTCGCACGTTTTGAGTACTAAGATTTTCAAATTCAGAAAAATAATTTCTCTTGACAGCATCAAGATCCTCAAGCCATGAAACATAATGACCTATCTCCTCGCAGTTTAGTCCAGCCCCGGGACAGTGGACGGTCCTGTCTACCAAGCATCGTACATGTTTGCTTGAATGGAAATAAGCTGTCAATAGAAATTAGTTGTCAACTATTTTTGAATAAACAATATCGAAGACATAAATATGGTTGAGAAACTCACATAACGGTAGAACTGGAGGCGTCTGCACATCGACCCAAATGTCTCTATTACCTTCAATATCATCTTCCAGACGAATATCAAAGGTGATAACCATATCAGGCTCAAATGCATAAGCCTTGCATAGTGCTTGCCAAGTTTTGCATTCAAAATGTTTGCATTCTATAATTTGATGTCGAAGGTATAACCATGCTTGGTCTTCAAGTAAACTCTCTTTACCTCCATAGTTTTGTTAGGACTAAAACATATCTTATCGAAGACAAATTTTTTGCATGGTAGGGGATACGCTAGTAGAATAGTAAAAATTTAAAATTATAAGTTGAAGCAAATGAAGCATAAGTCATGCTTAATTACGAAAAAAGACTTGTCGTTGTGACTTACTATATCCACTTCGAAGGTCTCATCCAGCTTGATGCTGAAGCGCCTATCATCAACTAGGAAATCTCTGTCGCACATGCCGCGCTCGTATTCGCAGTATTCGCACATAACGAAATTGTTTTCGTCGTCAGACGACATTTACTATGTTCATAATTGAAACATTAATTGATAAACACTTACTAGTTTTATTAATTCAACTAGCTAGTTCTATTAATTCAAGTAGTTCTATTAATTCAACTAATTCAACTAAGCACTTACTAAAAATAAACTAGTTCCATTAATTTTTTTATTAAAAATAAGGTAGCTAGTTCTATATATAGTAAAATTTTAATTAGATGATCAAATCTCATATACATAAATTTAATATATCTAATTCATCTAACATTTGACATTAATATATCTAATTCATCTATAACTAAAAGTATAAAAAACTAACTCATCATCTAACATTAATATGCAGCTAATTCATCTAACATTTGACATTAATATCTAATATATGTTTCTATCTAATTCATTTAACATTTGACATTAATATCTAACATTTCTATATATATAATCATCTAAGAATTGACATTAATCTAACATTAATTTATATAAACTAAAATTATAAAAAACTAAAAAACAGAAAACAGAAAAAATCATTAAGAAAAATATGTCTCTTTGTGTGTGTGTGTGTGTGTGTATTGTGTGTGTGTGTGTGTACTATGTTATGTGAGGCCGGCGCCGGCCATGGCACGCGGCAGGGGGCCGGGGTGGTCTCGATCTTACAGCGGGGCGACACGGCCGGCAATGCGAGGCGACAGGCCGGGGCGGCGACGTACGACTGGGGACGGGCCAGGGGCGACGAGGCGGGGACGGGCGGCGCGCGCGATCGACGATGTATGACGGGGACGGGCGCGCGCGGCGACCAGGGCGGGGATGTTGGAAATATGCCCTAGAGGCAATAATAAAAGCATTATTATTATATTTCCTTGTTCATGATAATTGTCTTTATTCGTGCTATAATTATGTTATCCGCAAATCGTAATACATGTGTGAATAACAGACAACAACATGTCTCTAGTAAGCCTCTAGTTGACTAGCTAGTTGATCGATAGATAGTCATGGTTTCCTGACTATGGACATTGGATGTCATTGATAACGAGATCACATCATTAGGAGAATGATGTGATGGACAAGACCCAATCCTAAACATAGCATAAGATCGCATAGTTCGTTTGCTAGAGTTTTCCAATGTCAAGTATCCTTTCCTTAGACCATGAGAACGTGTAACTCCCGGATACCGTAGGAGTGCTTCGGGTGTGCCAAACGTCACAACGTAACTGGGTGACTATAAAGGTATACTACGGGTATCTCCGAAAGTGTTTGTTGGGTTGGCATGGATCGAGACTGGGATTTGTCACTCCGCTTGACGGAGAGGTATCACCGGGCCCTCTCGGTAATGCATCATCATAATGAGCTCAATGTGATCAAAGTGTTTGATCACGGGATCATGCATTACGGTACGAGAAAAGTGACTTTCCGGTAACGAGATTGAACGGGGTATTGGGATACCGACGATCGAATCTCGGGCAAGTAAAATACCGATTGACAAAGGGAATCGTATACGGGATTAATTGAATCCTCGACATCGTGGTTCATCCGATGAGATCATCGTGGAGCATGTGGGAGCCAACATGGGTATCCAGATCCCGCTGTTGGTTATTGCCCGAGAGCCGTCTCGGTCATGTCTGCATGTCTCCCGAACCCGTAGGGTCTACACACTTAAGGTTCGGTGACGCTAGGGTTGTGAAGATATGTATATGCAGTAACCCGAATGTTGTTCGGAGTCCCGGATAAGATCCCGGACGTCACAAGGAGTTTCGGAATGGTCCGGAGGTAAAGATTTATATATGGGATGTTGTCATACGGACACCGGGAAGTTTCGGGGGCATATCGGTATTGTACCGGGGCCACCGGAGGGGTTCTGGGGGTCCAGCGGGAGGGGCCACCTCTCCCGGAGGGCCTCATGGGCTGTATGAGGAAGGGAACCAGCCCAAAGTGGGCTGGTGCGCCTCCCCCCCCAAGGGCCCATGCGCCTAGGGTTGGGGAAACCCTGAGGGGGGCGCCCCCCCTTGCTTGGGGGGCAAGCCTCCTCCCCTAGGCCGCCGCCCCCCCTCTAGATCCCATCTAGAGGGGCCGGCCCCCCTTTCCCCTTCCCCTATAAATAGAGGGGTGAAGGGAGGGTTGCGCACCCCCTGGTCATTGGCGCCTCCCTCTCCCTCTCCAACACCTCCTCCTCCTCCGTTGAGCACGGCGAAGCCCTGCCGGAGTACTGTAGTTCCACCATCACCACGCCGTCGTGCTGCTGCTGGAGCCATCTTCCCCAACCTCTCCTTTGCCTTGCTGGATCAAGAAGAAGGAGACGTTACGCTGACCGTACGTGTGTTGAACGCGGAGGTGCCGTGCTTTCGGTGCTAGGATCTCTGGTGATTTGGATCACGGTGTGTACGACTACTTCATCCCCGTTCGTTGAACGCTTCCGCTCGCGATCTACAAAGTGGTATGTAGATGCAATCTCTCTCTCTCCCATGACTCGTTGCTAGATGAACTCATAGATGGATCTTGGTGAAACCGTAGGAAAAATTTTAATTTTCTGCAACGTTCCCCAACAGTGGCATCATGAGCTAGGTCTATGCGTAGTTCTCTATTGCACGAGTAGAACACAATTTGTTTTGGGCGTAGATGTTGTCAACTTTCTTGCCGCTACTAGTCTTATCTTGCTTCAGCGGTATTGTGGGATGAAGCGGCCCGGACCAACCTTACACGTACTCTTACGTGAGACCGGTTCCACCGACTAACATGCACTAGTTGCATAAGGTGGCTGGCGGGTGTCTGTCTCTCCCACTTTAGTTGGAGTGGATTCGATGAAAAGGGTCCTTATGAAGGGTAAATAGAAGTTGACAAATCACGTTGTGGCTTTCACATAGGTAAGAAGACGTTCTTGCTAGAACCCTAATTCAGCCACGTAAAATTTGCAACAACAATTAGAGGACGTCTAACTTGTTTTTGCAGCAAGTGCTTTGTGATATGATATGGCCAAAGTTGTGATGAATGATGAATGATCTATATGTGATGTATGAGATGTTCATGCTATTGTAATAGGAATCACGACTTGCATGTCGATGAGTATGACAACCGGCAGGAGCCATAGGAGTTGTCTTTTTTTTTGTATGACCTGCGTGTCATTGAGAAACGCCATGTAAATTACTTTACTTTATTGCTAAACGCGTTAGCCATAGTACTAGAAGTAATAGTTGGCGAGCAACTTCATGGAGACACGATGATGGAGATCATGATGATGGAGATCATGGTGTCAAGCCGGTGACAAGATGATCATGGAGCCCCAAGATGGAGATCAAAGGAGCTATGTGATATTGGCCATATCATGTCACGTTTATTATTTGATTGCATGTGATGTTTATCATGTTTTGCATCTTGTTTACTTAGAACGGCGGTAGTAAATAAGATGATCCCTCATAATAATTTCAAGAAAGTGTTTCCCCTAACTGTGCACCGTTGCGACAGTTCGTTGTTTCGAAGCACCACGTGATGATCGGGTGTGATAGATTCTAACGTTCACATACAATGGGTGTAAGACAGATTTACACACGCAAAACACTTAGATTGACTTGACGAGCCTAGCATGTACAGACATGGCCTCGGAACACAGAAGACCGAAAGGTCGAGCATGAGTCGTATAGAAGATACGATCAACATGAAGATGTTCACCGATGTTGACTAGTCCGTCTCACGTGATGATCGGACACGGCCTAGTTGACTCGGATCATGTAATACTTAGATGACTAGAAGAGGGATGTCTATCTAAGTGGGAGTTCATTAAATAATTTGATTAAATGAACTTTATTATCATGAACTTAGTCTAAAAATTTTACAATATGTCTTGTAGATCAAATGGCCAACGTAGTCCTCAACTTCAACGCGTTCCTAGAGAAAACCAAGCTGAAAGACGATGGCAGCAACTATACGGACTGGGTCCGGAACCTGAGGATCATCCTCATAGCTGCCAAGAAAGATTATGTCCTACGAGCACCGCTGGGTGACGCACCTATTCTCCCTGCAGAACAAGACGTTATGAATGCTTGGCAGTCACGCTGCGATGATTACTCCCTCGTTCAGTGCGGCATGCTTTACAGCTTAGAGCTAGGGCTCCAAAAGCGTTTTGAGAGACATGGAGCATATGAGATGTTCGAAGAGCTGAAAATGGTTTTCCAAGCTCATGCTCGGGTCGAGAGATATGAAGTCTCCGACAAATTCTTTAGCTGTAAGATGGAGGAAAATAGCTCTGTCAGTGAACACATACTCAAAATGTCTGGGTTGCACAACCGCTTGACTCAACTGGAAGTTAATCTCCCGGATGAAGCGGTCATTGACAGAATCCTCCAGTCGCTTCCACCTAGCTACAAGAGCTTTGTGATGAACTACAATATGCAGGGGATGGTAAAGACCATTCCTGAGGTATATGCTATGCTGAAATCAGCAGAGGTAGAAATCAAGAAGGAGCATCAAGTGTTGATGGTGAATAAAACCACTAAGTTCAAGAAGGGCAAGGGTAAAAAGAACTTCAAGAAGGACGGCAAGGAAGTTGCCGCGCCCGGTAAGCAAGTTGCAGGGAAGAAGCCAAAGAATGGACCCAAGCCCGAGACTGAGTGTTTTTATTGCAAGGGAAGTGGTCACTGGAAGCGGAACTGCCCCAAATACTTAGCGGACAAGAAGGCCGGCAAAACCAAAGGAGCTGCGGAATAAACGGAGACTGGCGAAGGACGAGGTGACGATGCGTGTCGGGAATGGTTCCAAGGTCGATGTGATCGTCGTCGGCACGTTACCTCTACATTTACCTACGGGATTAGTTTTAAACCTCAATAATTGTTATTTAGTGCCAAGTTTGAGCATGAACATTGTATCTGGATCTCGTTTAATTCGAGATGGCTACTCATTTAAATCCGAGAATAATGGTTGTTCTATTTATATGAGAGATATGTTTTATGGTCATGCTCCGATGGTTAATGGTTTATTCTTAATGAATCTCGTACGTGATGATACACATATTCATAGTGTGAATACCAAAAGAGTTAAAGTTGATAACAATAGTCCCACATATTTGTGGCACTGCCGCCTTGGTCACATAGGTGTCAAACGCATGAAGAAGCTCCATGCAGATGGACTTTTAGAGTCTCTTGATTATGAATCATTTGACACGTGCGAACCATGCCTCATGGGTAAAATGACCAAGACTCCGTTCTCAGGAACAATGGAGCGAGCAACCAACTTATTGGAAATCATACATACCGATGTGTGCGGTCCAATGAGTGTAGAGGCTCGCGGTGGCTATCGTTATGTTCTCACCCTCACTGATGACTTGAGTAGATATGGGTATATCTACTTGATGAAACACAAGTCTGAGACCTTTGAAAAGTTCAAGGAATTTCAGAGTGAGGTTGAAAATCAACGTGATAGAAAGATCAAGTTTCTACGATCAGATCGTGGAGGAGAAAACTTGAGTCACGAATTTGGCACACACTTAAGAAAATATGGAATAGTTTCACAACTCACGCCGCCTGGAACACCTCAGCGTAACGGTGTGTCCGAACATCGTAATCGCACTCTATTAGATATGGTGCGATCTATGATGTCTCTTACCGATTTACCGCTATCTTTTTGGGGCTATGCTTTAGAGACTGCCGCATTCACTTTAAATAGGGCTCCGTCGAAATCCGTTGAGACGACACCGTATGAATTATGGTTTGGGAAGAAACCTAAGCTGTCGTTTCTAAAAGTTTGGGGATGCGATGCTTATGTCAAGAAACTTCAACCTGAAAAGCTCGAACCCAAGTCGGAAAAATGCGTCTTCATAGGATACCCTAAAGAAACTGTGGGGTATACCTTCTACCTCAGATCCGAAGGCAAGATCTTTGTTGCCAAGAATGGATCCTTTCTAGAGAAAGAGTTTCTCTCGAAAGAAGTAAGTGGGAGGAAAGTTGAACTTGATGAAGTGTTACCTCTTGAACCGGAAAATGGCGAAACTCAAGAAAACGTTCCTGAGGTGCCTGCACCGACTAGAGAGGAAATTAATGATGATGATCAAGATACTTCTAATCAAGCTCCTGCTGAAATTCGAAGGTCCACAAGGACACGTTCCGCACCAGAGTGGTACGGAAACCCTGTCTTGGAAATCATGTTGTTAGACAACGGTTAACCTTCGAACTATGAGGAAGCAATGGCAGGCCCGGATTCCGACAAATGGCTAGAAGCCATGAAATCCGAGATAGGATCCATGTATGAAAACGAAGTATGGACTTTGACTGACTTGCCCGTTGAGCGGCGAGCCATAGAAAATAAATGGATCTTTAAGAAGAAGACAGACGCGGATGGTAATGTGACCATCTATAAAGCTCTGCTTGTCGCTAAGGGTTATCGACAAGTTCAAGGGGTTGACAACGATGAGACTTTCTCACCGGTAGCGAAGCTGAAGTCCGTCCGAATCATGTTAGCAATTGCCGCATACTATGATTATGAGATATGGCAAATGGACGTCAAAACGGCATTCCTTAATGGTTTCCTTAAGGAAGAATTGTATATGATGCAGCCGGAAGGTTTTGTCGATCCTAAGAATGCTGACAAGGTGTGCAAGCTCCAACGCTTGATTTATGGGTTGGTGCAAGCATCTCGGAGTTGAAAAATTCGCTTTGATGAGATGATCAAAGCGTTTGGGTTTACGCAGACTTATGGAGAAGCCTGCGTTTACAAGAAAGTGAGTGGGAGCTCTGTAGCATTTCTCATATTATATGTAGACGACATACTTTTAATGGGAAATGACATAGAACTCTTGGACAGCATTAAGGCCTACTTGAATAAGAGTTTTTCAATGAAGGACCTTGGAGAAGCTGCTTATATATTAGGCATCAAGATCTATAGAGATAGATCGAGACGCCTCATAGGTCTTTCACAAAGCACATACCTTGATAAGATATTGAAGAAATTCAATATGGATCAATCTAAGAAAGGGTTCTTACCTGTGTTACAAGGTGTGAAATTGAGCTCAGCTCAATGTCCGACCACGGCAGAAGATATAGAAGAGATGAGTGTCATCCCCTATGCCTCAGCCATAGGTTCTATTATGTATGCCATGCTGTGTACCAGACCTGATGTAAATCTTGCCGTAAGTTTGGTAGGTAGGTACCAAAGTAATCCCGGCAAGGAACACTGGACAGCGGTCAAGAATATCCTGAAGTACCTGAAAAGGACTAAGGAAATGTTTCTCGTTTATGGAGGTGACGAAGAGCTCGTCGTAAAGGGTTACGTCGACGCTAGCTTCGACACAGATCTGGATGACTCTAAGTCACAAACCGGATACGTGTATATTTTGAATGGTGGGGCAGTAAGCTGGTGCAGTTGCAAGCAAAGCGTCGTGGCGGGATCTACATGTGAAGCGGAGTACATGGCAGCCTCGGAGGCAGCACATGAAGCAATTTGGGTGAAGGAGTTCATCACCGACCTTGGAGTCATACCCAATGCGTCGGGGCCAATCAAACTCTTCTGTGACAACACTGGAGCTATTGCACTTGCAAAGGAGCCCAGGTTTCACAAGAAGACTAGGCACATCAAGCGTCGCTTCAACTCCATTCGTGAAAATGTTCAAGATGGAGACATAGAAATTTGTAAAGTGCACACGGATCTGAATGTCGCGGATCCGTTGACTAAAGCTCTCCCTAAGGCAAAACATGATCAACACCAGAACTCTATGAGTGTTCGATTCATCACAATGTAACTAGATTATTGACTCTAGTGCAAGTGGGAGACTGTTGGAAATATGCCCTAGAGGCAATAATAAAAGCATTATTATTATATTTCCTTGTTCATGATAATTGTCTTTATTCGTGCTATAATTGTGTTATCCGGAAACCGTAATACATGTGTGAATAACAGACAACAACATGTCCCTAGTAAGCCTCTAGTTGACTAGCTCGTTGATCGATAGATAGTCATGGTTTCCTGACTATGGACATTGGATGTCATTGATAACGATATCACATCATTAGGAGAATGATGTGATGGACAAGACCCAATCCTAAACATAGCATAAGATCGCATAGTTCGTTTGCTAGAGTTTTCCAATGTCAAGTATCCTTTCCTTAGACCATGAGATCGTGTAACTCCCGGATACCGTAGGAGTGCTTTGGGTGTGCCAAATGTCACAACGTAACTGGGTGACTATAAAGGTATACTACGGGTATCTCTGAAAGTGTCTGTTGGGTTGACATGGATCGAGACTGGGATTTGTCACTCCGCTTGACGAAGAGGTATCACCGGGCCCTCTCGGTAATGCATCATCATAATGAGCTCAATGTGATCAAAGTGTTTGATCACGGGATCATGCATTACGGTACGAGAAAAGTGACTTGCCGGTAACGAGATTGAACGAGGTATTGGGATATCGACGATCGAATCTCGGGCAAGTAAAATACCGATTGACAAAGGGAATCGTATACGGGATTAATTGAATCCTCGACATCGTGGTTCATCCGATGAGATCATCGTGGAGCATGTGGGAGCCAACATGGGTATCCAGATCCCGCTGTTGGTTATTGCCCGAGAGCCGTCTCGGTCATGTCTGCATGTCTCCCGAACCCGTAGGGTCTACACACTTAAGGTTCGGTGACGCTAGAGTTGTGAAGATATGTATATGCAGTAACCCGAATGTTGTTCGGAGTCCCGTATAAGATCCCGGACGTCACGAGGAGTTTCGGAATGGTCCGGAGGTAAAGATTTATATATGGGAAGTTGTCATACGGACATCGGGAAGTTTCGGGGGCATATCGGTATTGTACCGGGGCCACCGGAGGGGTTCTGGGGGTCCACCGGGAGGGGCCACCTCTCCCGGAGGGCCTCATGGGCTGTATGAGGAAGGGAACCAGCCCAAAGTGGGCTGGTGCGCCTCCCCCCCAAGGGCCCATGCGCCTAGGGTTGGGGAAACCCTGAGGGGGGCGCCCCCCTTGCTTGGGGGGCAAGCCTCCTCCCCTAGGCCGCCGCCCCCCCTCTAGATCCCATCTAGAGGGGCCGGCCCCCCTTGCCCCTTCCCCTATAAATAGAGGGGTGAAGGGAGGGCTGCGCACCCCCTGGTCATTGGCGCCTCCCTCTCCCTCTCCAACACCTCCTCCTCCTCCGTTGAGCACGGCGAAGCCCTGCCGGAGTACTGTAGTTCCACCATCACCACGCCGTCGTGCTGCTGCTAGAGCCATCTTCCCCAACCTCTCCTTTGCCTTGCTGGATCAAGAAGAAGGAGACGTTACGCTGACCGTACGTGTGTTGAATGCGGAGGTGCCGTGCTTTCGGTGCTAGGATCTCCGGTGATTTGGATCACGGTGTGTACGACTACTTCATCCCCGTTCGTTGAACGCTTCCGCTCGCGATCTACAAAGTGGTATGTAGATGCAATCTCTCTCTCCCATGACTCGTTGCTAGATGAACTCATAGATGGATCTTGGTGAAACCGTAGGAAAAATTTTAATTTTCTGCAACGTTCCCCAACAGGGGACGGGCGCGCGCGACGGGGGCGGCGACGGCGACGGCGACGGGCGCGCGCGACGGGGCGGTGACGGCGACGGCGACGGGCGCGCGCGACGGGGGCGACGACGGGCGCGCGACGAAGAAGAAGAAGAAAGTAACTGAAATTTTCGTAAGTGTTGTATATATAGGAGCGGCCTTTAGTACCCGTTGGAGCGACCAACCGGTACTAAAGGTCAAATTTGGCCAGGCCAAGCGGCAGAAAGCGGCTCCCTTGAGTACCGGTTAGTGGCTCCAACCGGTACTAAAGACCACCCTTTAGTACCGGTTGGAGCCACGAACCGGTACTAAAGTTAGTGCGCTCCCATCCCGCGGTGCATAAAGTTTAATCCCACCTAGCCGCGGCTGCTTCTTCGAGCTCCTCTCTAAAGCAGGCTTCTGGGCCTATAACTTTGCCGCGCTGCCCTGTGAGCTTGCTGGGCCTTATGGGCCTGCATATGCACGCCCAAGGCCAAGCAGGTCCACTGGGTAGCGCGCAAATTTTTTTTATATAGTTTTTTTCTGCTTTATTTATTTTCTTCTATTTATTTTTGAGTAGTTTTTTGTTGTATTTAGAGTTTGTTTGTACATATTTTTGCTTTACGTACAAAAATTTACAAACTTTCTGTTAATGCCAGTAATTTTCAAATTTGAATAGTTTAAATTTGAATTATTTGAAATTTTTGTGAATCACTAGTTTGTGAATAACTTAACTTTAAAAATAAATTTGCGCGAAAATATTTTTATATAGTTTTTTCTTTTTTGCTTTATTTATTTTTGAGTAGTTTTTTGCTGTACTTAGAATTTCTTTGTGAATACTTTTTGCTTTAGGTACAAAAAATTATAAACTTTCTGTTAGTGCTACTAATTTTCAAATTTGAATAGTTTAAATTTTAATTATTTGAAATTTGTGTGAATCACTAGTTTGTGAATAACTTAACTTTAAAAATAAATTTGCATGAAAATATTTTTTATATTGTTTTTTCTGATTTATTTGTTTTTTCTTTTTATTTCTGAGTAGTTTTTTGCTGTATTTAGAGTTTCAGGGTCATTTTAGCTTAAAATAAATCAGTAAATGCATGAAAATAGTAAATGAAGGCACAAATGGTTGAAAGTTGACGACGTAGCTTTGAATGGTGCATAATGAATGCATAAAAAGTCTGGAGTTGTAATAAGTTAAAAAAAATGAAGTGCCTTTGTAACTGATGAGTTTTCGTCCGAAACTCTGATACTTCGAAAAATAGTGTCCAGTTTATAAACGAAGTGCATCCAATTTTTGCCGTAACCCTCTCTACTTTTTTCCACATGCTATGTGGGTGAAATGATGATACCATACCAAGTTTCAACCTTTTCAGAGTTCATTTGCAGTGCTTTTCAATTTCAAAGTCATTTTAGCTCAAAACAAATCAGTAAATGCATGAAAAATAGCAAATGAAGGCACAAAGGGTTGAAAGTTGACGACGTGGCTTTGAAGGGTGCATAATGAACGCACAAAAATTCTGGAGTTGTACTAAGTTTAAAAAATGAAGTGCCTTTGTAACAGATGAGTTTTCGTCCGAAACTCTGATACTTTGAAAGAGACTGTCCAGTTTGTACACGAAGTGCATCCAGTTTTTGCCGTAACCCTCTCTACTTTTTTGCACATGCTATGTGGGTGAAATGATGATACCATGCCAAATTTCAACATTTTCAGAGTTTCAATATTTTCAGAGTTCATTTGTAGTGTTTTTCAATTTCAGGGTCATTTAACTCAAAACAAATCAGTAAATGCATGAAAAATAGCAAATGAAAGCACAAAGGGTTGAAGTTGACGACGTGGCTTTGAATGGTGCATAATGAACGTAAAAAAAGTCTGAAGTTGTAATAAGTTTTAAAAAAATGAAGTGTCTTTGTAACAGATGAGTTTTCATCCGAAACCCTCATACTTCGAAAGAGAGTGTCCGGTTTGTACATGAAGTGCACCCATTTTTAACCGTAACCCTCTCTACTTTTTTGCACATCCTATGTGAGTGAAATGATGATACCATGCCAAGTTTCAACCTTTTCAGAGTTCATTTGTAGTGCTTTTTAATTTCAGGGTCATTTAGCTCAAAACAAATCAGTAAATGCATGAAAAATAGAAAATGAAGGCAGAAAGGGTTGAAAGTTGACGACGTGGCTTTAAATGATGCATACTGAACGCAAAAAAAGTCTGGAGTTTTAAAAACATGTAAAAATAGACATAAAAAATAAATTGATCATCAATGATCTTTTTGTGTAGAATCTGAATTGTCAATAGGAATCTTCCCCGGTTTAAGAACTGGCGAAGATTTCTATTGCGGCCACATGTCCTACACATAGATTTTAATGAAGACCAAGTGATTATGATAGTTTGAGCAGTAACATATTTAAGGTGGTAAAAACCCTCTTAGGGGAGCAAGGTGGGACTAAAAAACCGCTGCATGGCGAAACTTTAGTATCGCTTTGTGGCATAAACCGGTACTAAAGGGGCTGGTGGGGCCACAGCCTGCCAACAACATGCCACAGACTCTTTAGTACCGGTTCGTGGCACGAACCGGTACTAAAGGTTCTCCATGAGCCGGTACTAATAGGCGCCGCCCGCCTAGCCGTTTGAACTGACACTAATGGTCACATTAGTGCCGGTTCAGCTACAGACCGGGACTAATGTGCTGAACATTAGGCCCTTTTTCTACTAGTGAGTAGCGGGTCAAAAATAGTACTCGCCACTGCTGAGCCTTTAGCATTGGCCTGCGATTTTTTCCACCCACCACTAGAATTTTTCAGAAAGAGTTGTGGCGGATTTCAATCATTGTCCGCCACTAACCTAAGCTCAACTATAAGTGCCTATTTGGTTCCAATAAGTCACCTGACTTATAAGCCAGGTGACTTAAAACCAGTGACTTATAAGTCATGCCTGTTTGGTTGACACCTCACTTATAATTCACCTGACCAAACCTTCCCACCTTGTTTTTTTATGTAAAGGTGGTGGGACCCACGCAAAAGGGGGTGACTTATAAGTTTTAAGTTGGGGTGGAGCAACTTATGACTTATAAGTTGGGGTAACTTATAAGTTGGTTCTGTTTGACAAAATAAGTCACTTTTTCACTTTTTGACTTATAAGTTGGTGACTTATTTGGAACCAAACAGGCCCTAAGCCTGTAACCAGTAGTACTTTATTCTTTACTGTTGCCGGATTTATTGGCCTACAAGAATACCATGATTCTAGCTTGTCTTAAACTTATTTTTGAATGTTCATCATATGAAAACTATTAGAATTAAATAGTTGTCAAACATAAGTAATGAGGAAAAAGAGTATACTGGTATCACATATCATACTAGTATGATACTGTATCATATTAAAAAAGGTGCTAAAATGAGTAATGTAGAATAATAACTAAGGTTATCTAGGATACTAATTAATGTTATTATACACTACAGAGTTATATATATTATCGTATGCATGATACTGGTTAGAGTTGAAACCTAGTTTTCTTGTAACTAGTCTCTTGGCAGATTTTGCCAGAGCTTTTGTTGAATAAAACTCCCCATATTTCCCGTAAAAAGAATTACCGCTATATTGATTTTAGTTTTTTTCTTCTTCTTTAGAACAACAAGTGTGAAAGAGCGTGGAGCGGGACAAAAATCATCGTCGTCTTGCTTGAACCACCCAACCGTGCCCACAAGCATAGAGATGCTCTCCAATGCCTTGGTTGGAGTTGTTAATCTTGACGCGCTGATCTATAAGAGCACTATACTAATTAAATAAATTTGAAAAATGATTCTTGAAACTCCCAATACAGTGTACAGGCTGTTCTGAGTAAACTAAGGGCAAAGCACCCGCGAATCTCGAGGAAAACCTTATAGATGGGTATTTTACACGATTCCAGTAGTATAGATAGCACCAATGAGTTAGCTAGCTCTCTTCACCAACCTTTGCTTACTTGTCGCACGCACACAAACACAGCTAGCTAGCTACTAAGCAGAGAGAGGAAGGAGACTAAGCTCGAGATGGCAGCAGAAATCGTGAGCGCGACGATGGGTGTGATTAACCCCCTCATCGGCAAGCTCAGTGAGCTACTTGGTGAGGAGTATAGAAAGCTCACGGGGGTAAGAAGGCAGGCCATGTTTCTCAAGGATGAGCTCAGCAGCATGAAAGTTCTCCTTGACAAGCTAGAGCTTGTAGATAAGCTTGATCCTCAGGCTAAGGACTGGCGGGATCATGTCAGAGAGATGTCCTATGACATGGAGAATTGCATCGACGACTTCATGCATGATCTTGAAGGCGCTGATGGCAAGAAAGGCTTTGTCAGGAAGATGGCCCAGCGTCTTAGGAGGCTGGGGAGGCGTCATCAGATTGCCAACCAGATCGAGGAGCTCAAGATTCGTGCAATCGAGGAAAATGCCCGACGCGAGAGGTACAAGATTGATGATTCCATACATTCAAGTTCAACTGTTGTTGCTGTAGATCCCTGGGTGTCGGCAATCTACGAGGCGGCGGCAAACCTCGTAGGCATTGATGGCCCAAGAGAAGAGCTTGTCAGCTGGTTGACTAATAGCGATAGAAAGCTTAAAGTGGTGTCCATTGTGGGCTTTGGTGGCTTGGGTAAAACTACACTTGCCAAACAAGTGTATGAAAAGATTGGAGGGCAATTTGACTGCAAGGCATTTATTTCAGTCTCACAAAAGCCTGACATGCCAAGTCTTCTCAATGGTCTAGGATTGGACCTTGGACTTGGACTAGGGGAGGACTCTCGTGCTCACGAGGTGTCATACATCATAGGCCGTCTCAAAGAATACCTTACACATAAGAGGTAATTATTTACTTCGGTCTGATAGTTAGATGTACACTTTTGTATGATCTAGTTCTGTATAATGGCTTTGTGAATAACAAGGATTATACGTTTGATATTAATATATTGCCTATTATTATAAACAAATCAACATTCATCTTGCTTTTGGCATGGTTTACTAGTTGTCTTAGCATGTTTGAACAAAACTACATAGTTAGGATGTACAAAACTACATGAATGCACGCGCACACACACATGAAAAAACAACGGCGGGTAGAAAAGTTAAGTCAGACCGCAGAAAAAGATACAAATAAGTTAAACAACTGTCAACGCGGCCATCCATGTGGGTTTACAACATCCCAGGTCACCTGCTTCAGTCGTGTACACACCATCTTAAATGGCTGTCAGTGTCCACGTCAAGGTAGAGTAGAAGAAGAATAGAACCAATGCGCATATCGGTAGATAACCTGCTGTTGAGAGTAGTTTTACCCTCCAAAACCAAATAATTGGTAAACTAAATCAGTCGCATACATAGCCAAGGAAACCACATCAAGGTTGACGCACCCACCCTTATAATCGTGCTAAGCTTGTGGGGTATACCATCAAGCCGGCTACCAAACATGTTGGTGATACGAGGTCGATAGAAATTAGACAATACTTGGATAAACAAATGGAGTTTGATGAGTATATACACAATCAACTCTGATGTTGTACATGTAGAAAAAAAAACTCTAAAGTTGTACAATATAACAAAACTTCCGTCATACATTTTATGGTACAATGGAGTAAAGTTGCACTGTATCATTCTAAAGTTTGTGTCGGTAGTTTGTAAGTACATGTGTTTGCATATAAACAACTGTCAAAAATCAGGCGAAGTTATACACTCTTAGTATTGTAAAATCGATGGCACCAACTCCCTTACCCAAGGTATCGACCTAATTAATTAAGTACCCTTCTATTTTAATCTGCTTCGTTTAGGTGTGTCTTGGTTTTAGAATTTGATGTGCAATTAATTGGATGTATCATTCGTGTTTTTTGGGGTTCAAAACAGGGCAATTTAAAGTGTCATATCTTCTCTAATAAAGGTAGCAACAGAGTTTTGCAAGGATAAGATGCATTTTCTAAATATTCCAAAAGTCAAGAATTCAATGCTCACAAAAAAATATTGTATTGAAATCAATACCACATCATGGTTACAAGTAATTTGTCTGGACTCTTATCTCTCGGCATTAATTAGTTCTTCTTTTTTCATAAAATTAAACAAATATATACTTATGGTCTCTTTGATTCAACTCATTTTTAGAGAAAATCTTGAAGATTCAAATCCTTACGATTTTTTCGAAGTGTGTCGTTGGTTTTTAGGATTAAATCACATAGGAATTCTTCTAAGAAACCCTTCCTACTACATTCGTAGGAAAAGTTTCATCCACTCAAATTTCTTCCAAAGAATGCTTTGTTTTTCATGTGACGCACTCAACCTGAACTTTATTCAAATTCAAGCTTGTAGAATTGGGGTGGACAAGACACTGCAATAACACATTTTCCATGTTCTTGTGTATTTTAGAATCATGTGAATCAAATAGGCCCTGAAGGAGATGGTACTCAATTTTAAATTTATATAATAGCATCGAAGTATTTATGTATGTTATGATCATATAATTGCTAATTAAATTACTTCATGAAGATGCTTTCCTTTTTTACGACTTTCTGCCCCATTTCTCTTTTTCTTTTAAATTGTTAAATTAATTCGCAACCACGTATCTAACATTCTTAAGAAGTTGCTCCCCACTTCTACCTATTCTTTCAACATGCACACGGTCCACATCATCATCATGCCACATCATCATCATGCCACATCATCAATACTAAATATGAGTTCACCCCCACTATTTATTTATCTTAACATGCACCATGTCCACATAAGCAAAGAGCCACACCAGACAAACTTTGCCCACCTCATGCATTCACCGAATGGGCCATGTCAACATTTTTTTCTTAAATCGTTCAGTTTACTAGAATTGTGTATCAGACGTTTAGTTTGAGGCTTTCAATAGCGTGTCTGCGTGTCGCTTCCACTTTCCCTCCCTCTTCAGTTTCCTTCTTTCTTCTTCTAATTAATTGGTAGCCGAAGAGCATCAGAAAGGCAACCATTATTTCTTCCCTTCCTATAAGATTTCTTTCCCGCTGTTTCCAATCTCAACCACGGAAACCACTAATCCCCCTGCATGGCCCCTCTTCTTCTCCATCGACCCCCTTCATACCCCCCTCTGATTATGCGGTACGACGCAATCGTCGAAGAGGCCAGCGACGTCCGGGACAAAGGAGCCGAGCAGCGGACGTCCTAGGCTGAGGACCGACCGCGGCACCGCCGCACCGGGATGAAGCTCGAGACCGGCAGACCTTCCCTACGGTGGCACGGCTCGTCGCCGAGCAAGCCGACGAGGGAGGAGCAGTGAGGTGTCGTGCACACATCGGCGCACCAGAAAAGGTCAGCGACGCCGTGCAGGTGTGCCAGGATCTCCAGTACGACGTCCTCCGGAGCCTCACCAGCGTGTGCACTTCCGGGCCCCTCACCTGTCATCTCATCTGCCCCCGCCCCGCGAGAGCGCCGTGGGTGTGTGCATGTTGCTGCTGTTACGGGTGTGTGCATGCCGTCGCTGGTACTGATTGTCGTGCGCACGTATGCATGCAGGCAAGCATGATTACTTCCTTGCTAATTACCCTACATACGAATCCAATGGATCCTTGCTAAGAGATACATATCAGACCAGATTATCTATAATCCCAATTCCTATACTCTAAACAGAGTACATTAGAAGTTTAGAACAATGTGTAAAATTCTTGCCTCCTCTAATCAGAGATTCAGAGTACATATCTGATTCCTTAAAAAAAAGTACATATCCAAATTTCTTTTTGTCAGATTTCACCATTGTTGATTGGTTTATTTCAATTTTTTATAGTTAAATTTATTTCTACTACTTCTTTTTGGGTTATTATTACTACTATTGAACATGTAAACCGCATGAGTTTCTCGAATTTAAGTTAAACCCATGTGTGCTAAAAATTTTCCGCAGCAACGCGCGGGGTGTTATCTAGTTAATGTACTTCCTAGCCCGAATAATGTAGGAACTGAAGATTCATGCTTTTTGTAGGAAATTCTGCCATATTTTTATTTTCTAGGAAAATTTAAAATACATGTTCTCGTCGATTCATCTCTTTAGACCCATCTCTGCAATATCTTGTACTAGTGTAGAGTTTTTTTTTCTATAATAGACTAATAGATGTGGATATTTAGCCTCTCAAAATTCTTATATGTCCTCCTTAGTACCCTCATTAATTAGTGATAAAACGTATGCGCACTTATGCATATACACTTCAGATGATGAGCCCAAAATAAGGAATTAAAATGGAGTGTATTGATATTATTTTCATTGCCGGCTTATCACTTTTCTTATATTGTATTGAGTTTTAACATGTCACACATTTTATTAAGGTTGGATGTTATATAAACATGCCAAACTAGCGTATATCTACAACCTATAATAATTTGCCCAATATGTATCTTATGATCATTTGTTGATGTTAGCTCATGACTGTAACTTTTATAGTATTTGAGTTTAATGTGTGTAACATAAGTGAATATTTCAACAGGTACCTTATTGTAGTTGATGACTTTGGGATCAACCTGCATGGAATATTCTCCGATGTGTCTTTGCACAAGGTGGTAATGGGAATACAGTAATTGTGACCACAAGAGTGGATGATGTCGCTTGTAGGGCATCTCATGAGCACCATGGACACATTTATAGAATGAAGCCTCTCAACGATGAAGACTCAAAAAGGTTATTCTTTGGTAGAGTGTTCAGATCGGAAGATAGTTGTGCACCCCAATATGAAGAAGTTTCAACCCAAATTTTGAAGAAGTGTGGTGGATTGCCACTTGCAATTATAACTATAGCTAGCTTATTGGCTAGTCGTCAAGCAAAATCAAGGAGTGATTGGGAGAGCATAATGAAGTCTCTAGGCACCAATTTTGCTGCAGATCCCACCCTTGAAGGGATGAAGAATATATTAAACCTTAGCTACATGCATCTACCGCCTCGTCTCCGGGCATGTTTCCTTTATCTTGGTTTGTATCCAGAGGACCGTGTGATTGAGAGGGATGATTTGGCTCGACAGTGGGTAGCCGAAGGCTTTGTCAGTAGTGTTCCCGAGCTAGATTTGGAAGACGTTGCTAAGAGTTATTTCAATGAGCTTATCAATAGAAGTATGATTCAGCCTGCCCGAACCAGATATGGGGAGGTGTTATCTTGCAGAGTACATGACATGATCCTGGATTTGATCGTGAGCAAGTGTGCAGAAGAAAATTTTATGCATACAGCACACAGTTATGAAGAAATGGATAAAATGCATAGTTGCAAGTACAAAGTCCGCCGATTATCTCTGAACTTGAGCGCAGGTGGCGCAACACCAGGGTCGACTCTTGCTACTAGCATGTCACAAGTTCGATCATTTGCACAGTTTGGAGAGTCCATATATGCACCTCCTGTTGAGTATTTTAAGCATGTCCGGGTGCTGGTATGTGAGATGCCAGGTGAATGGACAAGCAAGCTAGGTGCAGTCTGCCACTTGTTTCAGCTGAGGTATTTGAAGGTTTCAGCACACAGCATAGAGCTTCCAGCAGAGATTCGAGGGCTTGTGCACCTGAAGACACTGGAGATGAACTGCAGATATGAATCAAAAATCAGTTCAGATATAGTCCACCTGCCCGGTTTGTTCCATCTGCTCCTTCCAGACGACACAGGGCTGCCTGAAGGGATCCGGAACATGACATCAATCCGCAGCCTACGTTGTTCAAGCATGGGGAAGAGCTCGGTGGAGGATATTACAGGTCTGGGCGAGCTGACCAATCTGAGGGATCTAATCCTATCCACGTCGGACTCTTTGACGGTGGAGGGGGTTGATGCTCTGGTCTCCTCAATTGGGAAGCTCCGAGACCTTAGGCAACTCTACCTCAATTGCAGTCGTAAACACTATAGCGACCAGCTGGACTCATTACCTGATCCTCCTTCCCGTCTCGAGGTGCTCAATCTGAAAAAATGGCCGTTCTATGGAGTTCCAAAATGGATCGGTGGTCTCCGTTATCTCAGGTTGTTCTGTCTGACCGTTGTTGACTTGTCGACTCATGAGCTGCATATTCTTGGAGAGCTGCCCTCTCTTGTTGATGCCATTTTCGCCATTTTATGTCTCCCCGAAGACACGATCGTGGTCGGCTCAGGGTCATTCCCGGTTCTGGAGCACATTTCCTTTCTTTCTGATCAAGATGTCACACCTTACCTGAGATTCGAGGCAGGAGCTATGCCCAGTCTACGAGCACTCGGTATCCAATTCAGAGTGCAGGACTGGAGCGGCTGTACACCGGACGGCATGGAGCACCTTCTACGCCTGGAGCAAGTCAAGGTACATCTCAAGATCACGCACGCCACGGAAGATGGACAATGGGAACAAGTGGCACCCGATGTCTCCTCCGCGTACAGTAAGGCACTGGAGGTGCTCCCGAGACGTCCTACCTTTGAGTTCGGGAGGTAGTTTTTTTCTTTTTACATTTTTTTGTGTATTATATTTAAGCACTTTAAAATCTCATTGTGTGTATTAGCGATTTTGTAGTTGAGCTTCTTTGGCGACAACCTGATGCACTCTTTCTTTTTTTGCTTGTAATCTTTCTTTTTCGGAAATCGAGACAATTTTTTTGCCTCATTTGTTAATTAAGAAAGAGGGTTTACAGACTTATTGCTCAACAGACGAGCACAACGACTTCAAACATACTTCCTCTGTAAACTAATATAAGAGTGTTTAGATTAGTGATCTAAACACTCTTATATTAGTTTACGGAGGAACTAGAAAGGAAAAAGAAAACCACTCCCTCCCGGCATCATATTACTCGAGTGTTTTGCTCATGCCAAGACTCAAATATTAGCCTCCTCCTTGATAAGCTTCAGGATGTAGTAGGTTGGCGTTGATTTCTGATGCACTCTCGATCGGATTGTATGTAGTACTCGCGCGCCTGTTTGATAAACAGGAGGCTTCTAGTTTGCGGGTTTTCCACGCGAACAATAATTACTTTCGACCATGCCGTCAGAAGCGTACCGCCAGATTTCGCAAAAGGAAAACAGAAAACCTCTTGACATAACGATTTGATAAACAGGAGGCTCCTAGAGCTAATTCACGGTCATCCACACGACCTTAGACCGTGTCGTCATAAGTGTGCTTCAGAACAGCTTATTGAACAAAGACCTTGTTGAACCTTTTTAATTTTTTTATTTTTTTATTTTTTTAATTTATTTAATAAGTTGGCCGTATGCATCATTCTGATGCAGAGGCCGGGGAGTCCCCACTTTTCGATATTTTTTTAACATGGTACAATCGCAGATGCTTTTTTATAAGGTATTTGGCCTGCCTAAGCATCGCCTCATTTCGGTCATTGCTAGGAGCCTAGCTCTGGTTGGTGAATTCCCCTATAAATGTAGAAAATAATCAGGAGTTTGCATGTCAACTATATTATCTTTTAACGGTCACATTTCCAAGTCCTTATAAATCAAGAGATTAATTATCTTCTAAGATGTATTTCTGTTAATGGTGCAACTTCACACCACCTGTTTTGCTTCTTCAACAGCTCATTGTTGTTTGTGGACTTCACAATTGTAACTGAACTAACTATGGCAAGGTCAAATTTTGGCGTAGTTATTGAACAACCAACCCCGAGTAAGAGCAACACTAGCCGATCCTCTAAAAAATAGTGTATCCGATCGAGTAAACCTTAGTGGAGTATATTTACTCCACTAAGATTTGGTCGATTCTAGCCGATCCCCTAATTTTAGCGGAGTAAAAAATCATATTTGGATAAGGTTAACATAGATTCAATTTAAACAAACTTCTAAACCGAAATCTGACAGACAATTTACATTACCATGCACCGAAACAGTCTAAATTAAACCCATACTAAAACTTGAACTTAAACATAAACTGAAACTTAAATGTAACTGGAAACTTAGTTGCTATCCGATTTTGCGAGGGACAGCCAATCTATCTGCCAACTCCCATGGGCCAGGCCCTGTGTCGTCGTCGTCGCGTCCGAGGAAGGTTCTTCGCACTTCGATGTCAAAGCCGTCGTCGTTGTCGGCTCCTTTGCCACCGTCATTTCCGCCTCCCCTACCACTGTCGTTCCCGCCACTGTCGTCCTCCCCATTGCTTGAGAGGACGATGGTGTTCGCCCCACCGACCGCTCGCTCCTCGTACAACTTGCACCTTGCGCTCCGCCTCCACTAGCTCAGGGTACTGGCGGCAGAGGTCGGCCATGTACGCCTCCTTGGCGGCCTTCGCCTCGAGCCGTTCCCTCGTCTCCCGGTCCTCCCGAGCCACAACTGCATTCACCACCCCCATCGGTGGCGGATCGAGCAGCAGCATCTCGCACCACGCAAAGTTCAAGCGGGTATCGACGCCGTGCAGTTGGACCGACCAAAGGTCGTACTCGCGGGCGGCGAGCTCGGCAGTGTGAAAGGACCAAGGCCAAAGCTTCTTGTGGGTGTCCCGATCGGTGATTTCCGCCACCCACGTCAGGTGAATTAGTCGAATATGCAGAAGGTACTAGGGGCATTGCTCTGAATTTGGAATCCAAAATTGTTGGGATTGTATTAATGGGCGATGGGTTGATGATACAAGAGGGAAGCTTTGTAAAATCAACAGGAAGAATTGCTCAGATACTCGTGAGTGAGGCTTACTTGGGTCGTGTTGTAAATGCTCGGGCTAAACCTATTGATGGGAAAGGCGAATTTATAGCTTCCGAATCTCGCTTAATTGAATCTCCTGCTCCAAGTATAATTTCTAGGTGTTCCGTATACGAACCTCTTCAAACAGGGCTTATTGCTATCGATTCAATGATCCCTATAGGGCGCGGTCAGCCAGAGTTAATTATTGGGGACAGGCAGACTGGCAAAACAGCAGTAGCCACACTTCAGCGATCCCACAAGATAGTAAGACTGTTTCTTTCCATGTAGCCACTTGGGGGAATATGGTATGGACGTACATCTAAAAGAATATCTTCAGCGATCCCACACTACCGAACGCCACGGTACTTTCTCTGTGGTGGTGGCGGCACGGGGAGGTCGGGGAAACCAATGAGCCTGTCGAATGGGGCCGCAGCGTCGCGGCGGCGGCGTGAGGAGGACGTGCCCGCGCTACGCTCATGGCGGCACAGATCCACTCTACGGATGGACGGAACTGACCGGCGGCCATGGGATCCGGCCATGGCGGTGGCGGTGGGGGTGCAGGAACGATGGAGGATTCACCGGCGACGGGGATTGGGCAGGAGGGGAGGCAGAGGAGGCGTGGAGAATTTTACTCCGAGACCAAGCGATGAAGTATTTTTACTCGTCGGATAAGCGGTGGAGTAAAATTTATTCTCACATATAGCTTATACGGGTTCGGCTAGGTCCCGGTTAGAGTAGTAAAACCAGATTTATACTCCTCTGTCCGGTTTTAGGGGATCAACTAGAGTTGCTCTAAGAATCCAAGAAAGCAATACAAAGTTGAAAACTAATAAAACTTACTGCTTACAAAATCAAAAGTCATGAGGTTGTCACATACTTTGGAAACAACAATGTAAAGCTCTTAATTCAAACAATTAAACTCAATTTTCGCTATGGCTATAGGTAATAAGTGGGTAACCATACGGACAACCATTACAAATCATATATGAAGTCGCATGGGTTCATGACTAGTAAATAATGTAAGGTTCTTGCCAAGGTAAAAAAAAAGTTAAAACACACAAGACAACATTTACACTAGTTCCAGCATCAAGCCCTAAGCAAAAGCAAAATCTGAACTATACTAATCCTTGAATTAGGCCATAATGCATAATTCACAGTATGGCATCATTTACAATATGTCGGGTAATAGTGAAGAATGAACCCAGTCTGAATCCAGTTCCAGCATCAAGCCCTAAGCAAAAGCAAAATCTGAACTATACTAATCCTTGTATTAGGCCATAATGCATAACTTGCAGTATGGCATCATTTACAATATGTTGGGTAATAGTGAAGGATGAACCCAGTCTGAATCCAATTCCATGTCCCTCATTCCTTGCAGTCCCTTATTCTCAGTTAGCCATACCTTGCTCACCTCGTCCGAGGAAGCGTCGAAGAAAGATAAATTGTTGGATGTATCATCTACCACCTCGCGCATGTGCCTTGTTCACTAGGCGTACTTCGGTAGCAAAAGTAACATGGACCACATTGTAGTTACAGGATCTCTCACTGAACTCTACACGAACCCTTGGACACAGTAAAGGAGCACACTGTGCGAACAGGAGTTCTGCGTTCTGCAATCCTTGCTTCTGGTTATTTCTTCTTACTTATACAATCTTGGATTACCGTTTTCCTTGCAGAAAAAAGAACCCGAGGAAAACTTCAAGCAGAAGCAGGTATACAGTACGTGCCAACTCACTAAGCAATTGCAGCGGTCTGATCTAAAAAAGGTCTAAGCTAGTAAAACCATAGACCAAGCTCAACGTGTGGCTCACAAGAAATGTATTTCCAGATTCCCCCCATTTCCAGTGTGGTACATGCATCCGACTCCACCCAATTCATCCTACTTCTGATTTGTATCCTTGCGATCGAAAGAGCAAGGTCGATGGATAGGTACATACTAGCGTGTAGTGCGCGGCGGCACGCCGCGCCAATTGATTTGTAATGTTTGATAACTTGCCCAAGATTTGACTCGTGACAAAGTAATCCTCATAATCCTCATGAGAAAGCGATACATTTAGTGACAAAGTACTTCATACAAGGAGATGATACATTTAATTGGTGCATGCATAAGTAATCTACCGTACGTAGTGATGGTGGTTATTGGATACAGAATTGCGAAGCTTTTGCTCTTTTTTTAGATGTTGATCCTTTGGCTGGGAGTGTTTATGTGATGTAGTGAAAGAGAGATGAAGCTAGTTCTTCTGCTCTTGTTTTTGATGGTTTGCTTGCTGTGTAGTCAATGTTGAAGTTGTTTGTGGATGTACGTATTAGTTTTGTTGCTGGATGCACGTATTGATTCTCGACGGATTAGCGTGTAGTGAGTCAGCGGCATGCCGTGCATACTGATTGTTGTGCGTTGATTTTTTTCTATAAGTTTTTAAAGCTAAGTCTAGGACTTGTTGATAACATAGCCATTCTTACATAGACAAGGTACATTGAGTCATCACAGGCAGGTTCATGCGCAAACTTCTACGACGTGTCCTCCATTTCAATCATTCATGTTTACATTTAATCTTCTCTTCTACTTATCAACGTATATGCGTAAAGAATAAAGGTGGAGATGTTTGGTTTTAAAATACAATATCAGAGTAAATTTATAAGTATAATTCATGAATAATGTATAGAACCACAAGATGAGTAAATCTCCTTGTTCATATCATTGATAATGTGAAACATGTGAACATGATAGCATTTAAGCATACCTGTGCACTGCACAGCAAGCTAAACTCGTATGGTGTCGCGCATTGCTGCTAGCTTGGTGTGTTGGTTTCTATATTTTGCATAATTTTTTTACTTGTCTGCCACAAAAGCTTAACTTTTATGAATGAATTATCAGTGACTATTTTTGAAATAAAAAATGGATTCTAAGATGGTGCCTATTTTTAAAACAAAAAATGAACCGACAAACTCTAGTCCAGCTCAAATTTCATGAGTACATCCTAAGATAGTGCCAATCTTCTAACACAAAAATGAAAGGATGAGTTTTTTTCTAATTTTTACTGCTATTGTCGATGGCAAAATAAGAATGACATTCGAATCAAATGGAGATAGCAGAAGTAAATAATCAAAAGAGCTATAATCAACACACAATTTAATTCTTTCATAAGCACCCTTGAATTTTGATGGTGCACAAAATATGCGAGGAAATATATCCTGGCTATAATGTCTCAATAGAACCCCGATTTAGGAAAAACAATGCTCCTATATGGAACTGGAACATCCAACTATATAAAACTGGGAACATCAAGAACATAAGAGGATCTTTCTTGATATTGGGAACAATCTCTCAAATATTTGACCTGGAAGCATATACCTTCGTTGACAAATAAAAAATAGTGAAAATAATGAGATGATTTTGTAATCAAGAAGATGCTGGTGGAATTAAAATGATTGACATGTTATTTTCGGTATACAAACACCGAAGCAGACATCACATACAACTTTTACCGCAGCTTCTTGGAAACAATCAGTTGGTTCTTCAGATAAATCATTAGCCTGGATCGATGAATGAAAAACCACATAAAAGCTCTTGCCGTTCCCCAAGCAACAGTGTGCATATGCCTTGTTATCTTCGTAAAACTATTGAAAAAATCTAGTTGGACAAACTGAAATTAATCCAAAAATTAGAATATTAAAGTAAATTACTACCACATGAGTGAAGGTAGATGGTGTAGAATTAAGCTCGCTCTATGAAACAATTGCATAAATCAACACATCGCTCTCATGGTTGTTGGATGCAAGGCATCCATGCACTTCTTGCCTGATACAAAATGATGATACACGAGTCTCTGTAGCTGCAACCTCACCACTGATGTCCAAGCCATAGATCACAGATAGGACTGACTCGAATATGCGACGGCCATAAGCAGACTACATCTGTAGACAGATACCTTTATCAAGTAAAGACTCCGAATAATTATACAGGAAGTAGATTCATTATTCTGAGAGCACACATCACATATCATTTGGGACCAATTTTTTTTTTTTGTTCTGCTACTGGCTTGCAATCAGGAGTCCCAATTTGTCACCTCTCTAAAGGACTCATCTTGTAATAACATACACATATTAATTGCATCCATGGCTCTGTAGTGCTTGCGTACAAACGGATTACTCTACAGTCTACATGAGCTGAAGTGCTAAGTCTACACTGCACTACTTTAATGTACCATCTGTCATACTGAGAATAGAACAAACAAATGAGATTGGTACTTTTCTCTATACAAATTATGTGCGGCAAGGGATTCAACGTTTTCTCAAAACCAGTGACAAACTTGACAATTAGCAAATACATTGACAATATAAACGAAAAAGCTGTGAAATCATTAAACATCTAAAGCATTAGAGAGGAAAACAGATAAATAATTAGTACAAAGTTCTTTTGATTGGTGAGAACGAATCTCAATTCTCAATCTCTGCCTCTAAACTCCTCAGCACTTGACCATGCTCACCTTAGTTATCAAGACCTTAAATTGTAATTTTCAAAGATTATGTAGATCATATAAAACAATGAAAGCCTGCTCTGTCACAATCTAGAGAACAAAGGGATATCCATTTTTTATGGATCAAGAGGCAAATCAAAACATATACTCATTCCATTATAATGATGGGATATTTAACATATAGCATAGGCCTCTCACATTCAGATCAAAGGCGTGATGTACAAGTACCTAACGAACTTGGGTAGCGTTTGAGGTAACAGCCTCATGAAGGACATAATGCCAAGCCTTACCATAATTCAGATTGTTTCCTATAACAAAAAGGGACTAAAATTGAGAAGAACTAAGCTTGGTTGGCTGGGAGAGGCATGCTACAGTTGCAACTCAAATTGTGCTAAAACAAAGTGAATCCACAGAACCAACCTAAACTTCTTTTAGACAATTCACTTCAACCGAGACACAAATAAAGACTCTGTCCTCGTTTAGATACCCATGCATATTGTACAAAGAGCCATCTCAAAAATACATGGTTCAGAACTGTAAAATTTATCTAATTTTGCGTGATATTTTTGCTTCGATTCAAGTGAAAACAAGTATGTATGTCTAATTCTGGTGCTTTTCCATCTGATAATGGTAATGGATACTGCAATTTCCTAATCCAAACAAGATTCTGTGCATGCTTATTATTAACTGAATTATATAAGTAAAGTTGATTTTCGAAAAATCCAATGAAAATACGTTTTCTGAAAAACTGGGCGCTAATTTTATTTATCCAAACAACCACTTGGTGTATGTAGCCATTGAAAGGAGGATGACCAAATCAGAATTTGTCAGTACTGGTATCAGGCTAGTCGGCACCAAGCTTCAAACTCTGAAAGCAACAAGAAAATTAACAGGTGGACCAATTCTGTTTTTGGAGAAAGTACTGGGTTTTTTTTTCGAAAAGGGGGGGCTCCCCAGCCTCTGCATCAGAGTGATGCATACGGCCATCTTATTAACCAGAAACATAGTCTACAAGGTTTCAAAGTCTCCAAAATAAGTAGAAAAAAAGAGGCTCACACAGAGCCAATAGAGGCTAGAAACAACGACTAGCCAAGGGAAGGCGCCACAACCGGCTGGCTATAAATAGATAGATACACTAGATGCCTATCCTATTACATGATCGCCATCCAAACCGGTTGAAGATATCCCGAGCTACCATCTCCCAACGGAAAGATCCAGTAACCATATGCTCCCTGGCCTCCGTCTGAGTGAGTAGCGACCATAAACGGATCAGAGTCGTAGTGCGGAATATAACCTGCAAAAAGTGAATACATGATAATCTGTTAAAGACCAAATCATTTCTGCAAGTCCAGATAGACCACATTAAAGCGCAAACCCCAACCCGGATGTGTTTCGCTAAGTTAGGCGGAATTCCATTCAGCCATGTCCCAAACAGCGCGTTAACAGAATCCGGTGGTTTGATCTTGAAAGCAATGTAGACCGTCTGCCAAAGGACTTTGGCCAACGGGCAATCAAAAAAGAGGTGTTTTATAGTCTCATCCCGATCACAGAAGCTAAACCTAGTAGGTCATGTCCAATTACGCTTTTTCAAATTATCCTTGGTTAAAATAACTTGTTTATGGACAAACCACATAAACACTTTTATTTTCAAAGGTACTTTGACATCCCACACATGTTTGGATGTAGGTATGGAGTTCACATTAATCGCATCAATGTACATTGATTTAACTGTGAAGACTCCAGACTTTGTCAACTTCCAGCGTAATTCATCGGGTTGTTGGGAAAGTTGGACCCCCATCAGTCTCCTAACTAGATGGAGCCAGTCCTCCCAACGATTGCCCGCCAGCGTCCGTCGGAACTGAATATTAAGGGGGGCGATTGGAAAACCGTAGCAACTAACACCTCGCGTCGTTGAGCAATACGATACAAAGAGGGATATTGGACAGCCAAGGGTGTCTCGCCGAGCCAGGTATCCTCCCAGAAGCGCGTGGTGGTGCCATTGCCAACATTAAACTTCGTCCTATTGAAAAAGGCTTGTTTGACTTTCATCAGTCCTTTCCAGAAAGGTAAATCGGTCGGCCTTGCTGTGACCTGAGCCAGAGTTTTAGCATGCAGATACTTACTGCGAAGGATTTGAGCCCACATGGCATCATTCTCCGAAGAGAGCTTCCACAGCCACTTGCAGAGAAGGCATATGTTTTTAACTTCGAGGTTTTCTATACCAAGACCCCCTTGGTCTTTTGGTCTACAGATGATATCCCATTTAGTAAGTCTGTATTTTCTTTTAAGCTCATCACTCTGCCAAAAGAACCGCGATCGATAGAAGTCCAGTCTCTTCCGGACACCAACTGGGATCTCAAAGAACGATAGGAGAAACATAGGCATACTCGTAAGCACCGAATTAATGAGGATTAGTCGGCCTCCGTATGACATGAGTTTACCCTTCCAGCAACTCAATTTCTTCTCAAATCGATCCTCGATGCACTTCCATTCGCGGTTCGTTAGCCTACGATGATGGATTGGAATACCTAGGTAAGAAAAAGGTAGTTCTCCCAACTCACACCCGAACAATTGTCTATATGCTTCCTGTTCATCTTTGGCTCTACCAAAACAGAACAGCTCGCTCTTATTAAAGTTAATCTTTAACCAGGACAGTTGTTCAAAAAGGCATAACACCAGCTTCATGTTTCTCGCCTTGGCCAAGTCATGCTCCATAAAAATAATTGTATCGTCAGCGTACTGCAATATGGACACTCCTCCATCAACAAGATGAGGAACCAATCCATCTACTTGACCATTTTCCTTAGCCCTCCCTATCAGAATTGCTAACATATCGACCACAATGTTAAACAGGATAGGTGACATTGGATCTCCTTGCCGAAGGCCTTTATGTGTCTGGAAATAATGACCTATATCGTCATTCACTCTAATTCCCACACTACCTTTTTGCGTAAATGATTCAACCTGTCTGCGCCAGGCCTCATCAAAACCTTTCATACGCAATGACTGTTGGAGAAATGGCCATTTGATCTTATCGTACGCTTTCTCAAAATCCACTTTAAAAATTACCCCATCTAATTTTTTGGAATGGATTTCATGGAGCGTTTCATGCAGGACCACAACCCCTTCCAGGATATTTCTGTCCGGCATGAATGCAGTTTGGGACTTTTGCACCACAGAGTGCGCAATCTGCGTAAGCCTATTAGTCCCGACTTTGGTGAAGATTTTGAAACTAACATTGAGGAGGCAAATTGGTCTGAATTGCTCAATCCTCACGGCTTCCGTTTTCTTAGGAAGCAATGTGATAGTTCCAAAATTCAGGTGAAATAAGTGAAGTTGTCCTAAAAACAGGTCATTGAACATAGGTAGCAAATCCCCCTTAATAATATGCCAGCACTTTTTATAGAACTCGGCCGGGAAACCATCCGGTCCGGGCGCCTTATTGTTTTTCATTTGTGCAATAGCATCATACACCTCCTTCTCAGAGAACGGTGCAACCAAGATATCATTTTCAGCCGTCGATAACTGAGGCACATCCTCAGTCCTAGACTTGTCGAGGGACACACAATTATCCTCCGGTGGTCCAAACAACTGCTTATAATACTCGGTAATATATGTTTTTAGGTTATCCTGACCTAAAATCGTGCCCTCATCTTGTTCAAGCTGGAAAATACGTTTCTTTCGGTGCTTGCCGTTAGCTATTAAGTGAAAGAATTGGGTGTTCGCGTCCCATTGGACCACTTTGCGGGTTTTAGCACGCAGTGCCCACTTCAATTCTTCTTCGCGGAGCAGTTCTTTCAACCTCGTCTCCGCCTCAGTTTTATCCTGTAGATCAGCTGGTAACAGGATTGTAGATTCGGCCTTGATGTCTAGGGCCTGTATAAGAGAAAGGAGTCTATCCTTTTCGATCTTATAAACACCACTAAGGTGCTTAGCCCAACCCCGTAAAAAGCTTCTCAACTGCCGAATCTTATTCTGCCAACGCTCGATCGCGGTCTTGCCGCCGGTGCCTCTGCCCCATTCCCTAGCCACCAGGTCAAAGAACCCCTCGCGCTCGAACCAAGACATCTCGAAAGAGAATGTGTTCTTGTTTCCCACGTGGTTTGACTCCCCAGAATCCACGAATAGGGGCGTGTGATCGGATATTCCCCTCGGGAGAGCCTGCACGGTAACCAGAGGGAACTTTTGTTCCCACTCCATGCTCGAGAGAACTCGATCAAGTTTTTCATAGGTTGGGTTTGGCAGAGCGTTAGCCCAAGTGAACTTCCTACCATAAAGCTCTATCTCCCTAAGATCCAAGCTTTCAATAATGGTATTGAACATAAACGACCATCTGCCGTCGAAGTTACTATTATTCTTCTCCTCTCTTCTCCTAATGATATTGAAATCCCCTCCAACTAAAAGTGGGAGTTGTTCCGATCCACAAATTCGAACAAGGTCAGCCAGAAATTCTGGTTTAAGCTCAGGCTGTGCGGCCCCATACACTGCCACCAAAGCCCAGTTGAAACCATCTACTTTAGACCTAACTCGAAATTTCACTGCGAAGTCTCCCATCACCACACTTCGGACTTCAAGCGAATCGCATCTCACACCGAGTAAGATACCTCCCAATCTTCCTCGCGGAGGGAGGCAATGCCAATCGAAATCAATACCACCCACAAGAGCGGAGAGGAACTGGGGCGCAAAGTTGTCTCTACCAGTCTCCGATAGAGCAATAAAGTCCAGCCGCTGCTCTAAAGCCGCGTCGGCAAGAAACCTTCTTTTAGCCAAGTCCTTTAGACCTCTGCTATTCCAAAAGATCCCTTTCATAATTCGTCATAAAATTTTTTTTGAAGTACGCAGTCTAGCACTCCTACGGACTGCGGAATCTGGATATATTTTCCGTTTCCACTTGCGTTTTGGTTTACTAAGTTCTGACACCCGGTCCTCATAACCGGGATCCACGGTGATCCCACCCTCACTCTCTATGGGCAAATCATCGTCCTCCGACTCAGGAATGGGGGCTGCTATATCTGCACACAGATTATCAAGCACTCGAACCCCTAACGCATCAATCTCTACATCATTCATTGGTTTAACTGTTGCGAGATTTCGGATAGTCTCTAAGACACGCTCCGCCTCCAAATCCAATAAATCGTTGACCGAGTTGGTGATCTCTCTATTAGTATCTCCTAGTGATACTCCTAATTGTTTTGCATTATTAATGATCTCTTCATTAGAAAAATGCAATAGAAAATTAGAAATATTCACAGACATACCCGTAGAATATGCAGCATCGTGAAGCTTGGCCGCCCTCATAGCGCACCTTTGCTGCATATCGTCTACCTCCGGGAGCTCGTGGAGCCAAGCACTCATCCTAGTCCCCGTGCAGGCGGGGTCTGGGATCCCGCCAAATGCGACGACCTCCTCTCTGGTAATAGGAAGAGGTGGCTGCTGGCTCCCAAGCCCATCAGCAGCGAGGCCCACGTCCACGGGTACGCGTGAAGCGGGGGAGGCGGAAGCCTCCTGCCTGCGCCCCCCTACTGTCCCACCGGCCGGCAGAGGGAGGGCCGCCGCCGGCGATGCAATCCGCCCAACCGCCGGAGAGGAGGGAAGACCCGGGGCCACCTGCCCCAGCGCCGTTCCCTGTGCCGTCGGAGCCGGGGCCATCTGCCCCAGCGTCGTTCCCGCTGCAGCCATCGGCGCGGGAGCCAGTGGAGAGGAGAGGAGAACCGGGGCCACCTGCCCCAGCTCCCTCCCCAGTGCTGCCGCCGGCGCGGGTGTCTCCGCCCTAGCCGGAGGAGCAAGAGCTGCGGCCACCTGCCTCAGTCTCGCTACCCCGGCGCTGGTCGAGCCAACCGGTACGGACATCGCAGCAGTAGGGGAGGCTGGGCACTATCCCCCACTGCTGACCGACACCGGCTTCCCGGGTGTGCCCTGCGTCAGAAGACAAGAGGGAGAATCCGGGGCCACCTGCCCTAGACTCCCCTCCCGATAGATCACCTCCGAGCCTGCCGTCATACCCCTACTCGAAACCAGAGTAAGAGGAAGCGAACCGAGCCCATGGTCCACCTCCGCAACTATCACAGGATCATCTACCACTTCAAGCTCCAAAGGTGGGAGCATACCTTCGAAGCAATCCTCAGACTCAACCCTGTCACTCCAGAGACGAGGCGGAGCCGATGCTGGCTGAAAGGACCCAAAACGCAAATTATTCATCGGTACCATCAGGGCTGATGCAGGTTCTACTCCAGAGCTATCACCGGATAACTGAGCAGCCGGACTAAGCCCCGTGGCCCCATCCCGTCCTGCCTCATCAGTCTTGTCCTCACTAGCACCAGCATCACCGTTCCCCTCGTGCATGTCCATAGCAGCCGGATACTCCCTCTCGGCAAAAAGCTCGGTATCCTCAAACTCTATCTCAAGAGGAAACACCTTGCCTCGATAAAACCAGTTGACCACGTTCGGGATAAAATCAATGTCCAGCACACCCACTAAGAGCCGGGCCACCCCATGTGCGCGAGTGAAAGCCATATCTACCTTCTCAGTCTTGCCCACTAGCATACCCAAACTGGCCACCACTCGATCATCGGTCAGGGCCTCAGATGGGGCCCCTGAAAACCGCAGCCACACCTGTGTCAGTGGTTTGCCCTTAGGCTCCTCCTTCTTCCACTCGTGAAACTCCAGTACACATTTAGTACCAGGTACCCTACACAGCCCGAAACTCAAAAGCTTCTGCAAGTCATCCACCGTTGGGAAATCAACCCTAAAGACATTGTCCTCAATTCGAACAAGCTCCCACTGAAAGTCACCGGGAGCCAGTTCCTGTAGTCTCTGCACAATTTGAGCCTCAGACACCACCTCTCGGGTGGCTTTCACAATGCCAGTAGTCATGCTCTGGGCCTCAACAGTAATCTCTCTCGCCGCCGGGGACTCAAAAAAAGTGAGCTCGGCACAATATACTCCATACATCGTGAGTGCAGGAGCCTGTTCGCGCCTGACCGGGCAGTCCCCTTTTATATGAGCATTCTTACCACACAAGCTGCAAAGTTCCGCCGTACATTCTGCAATAAAGTGGCCTTTCTCGCCACATCCATAGCACAACATCTTTTCCTTCTTGCGTGCCCATTTGGCTGCCCTTTCAGACTCATCCCTATCCCCAGGCTCAGCAACTCCACTGGTGGTAGGAATCTCCGCATTTGCCAAAGCCGCGACAACCTCCAACGCCTAGCTAGGCAGCTCAGTCAGTGGCATAGGATCCACCGCCATATCTGAAGAAACCTGGTCTACGACGACCTGTGTTGGGGGTGGCTTACGAAACCGACCACGTCCGCCACCCCGTCCACCACCACGTCCACCACGATGGCCACGGTATCCACCTCTCTAGCGGTTGTTCGGGCCCGAAGCCCCCTCAACAAAACCACCCGCCGGGCCAAGGAACGGCCTCTCAACCGAACCATCACTCTGCCAAGTGTATCCGCGTCCACCTCCCGTAGATGACGAACCACGATGTTGGCCTTCTCCGTAGACATCATAGCCATCATCTCCCCATTGTCCTTTGGGCGGTCCATTGGCTCCACCGCTCCTAGCGTCCGGCCGTGCCATAGTTGGACCCGAACGCTATTGCGTCGGTCTCGCGACGTGGTGAGGCGGCGGTGCGGCACGGGACCCCACGTTCGGCGCGGGAGGTCGCAAGCCTCCTCGTCCGGCAGGCGGCAACGTCCCTGACAGCGCCGCAGGCCTCGGCGTTGGCGGGCGGACGCCACGAGCATCGGCCTGCCCCACAACAGGCAACGAAGTAGGCGCCATCGGGCGCAGGGAACCGTGTCCACCGCCCCGACCCGCAGCGGCAGCCATCGCCGGAGCCGGCGGGCGGAGACCACCCCCCTACCTGCGGGAGGATCTGGGGCCGGGACCGGAGGGCGAAGGCCTGGTGAGCCAGCCGCACCCCGACCCGCCGCCGGCACACCGCGGACGACCCCAGGGCGGCGCCTCCGCGTCCCACTCCCGCGCCCGGCAGCGGCGCCTCAACTCTGCGGCCACCTCCAGAGGCCGCCGGCGGCACCATGCCGGCACGAGCCGACCCGTCTGGCGCAGCCGCGCTCTTTCCCGCGGCCCCTCGTCCCGCCATTGGAAGCAGCGGCGGGATCCGACGAGCACGGCCGCCACAATTCACTTGCCGATGAGGAGGCCGAACCCTACGGCGCCCGATGAGACGATATGAGTCAGACGTATCGCTGCATGCCCTATGCACGTAGTCAACCGCCTCGTCCTCAGACTCCTCTGCATCTAGCCCACCTGGAACAGGCCCAACATCGCACCGGGCCTCATACCCAGCCGATGGCGGCCCAATTCCTCTCGGTGACCCTGAGGCTGTTTCTAGCGTATGAGCTGAATCGGTACGGGCCTCATACCCTGCATCAATTATCCCAGACGCCATCTGGGCCGGTTCACTCAGAACCGGCCCACCCGTAAACAGACCAACATCGTAGCCCACTAACTCGTTCAAACGAGCGACCCGCTGATCCCGGATCACAGCGATACGGTCGATCGCCGGCGCTGGCACCGGTGCCGCCGACGACCGCCGATCTTTCTTTCTTTTCACTAACTTCCATGAATTCTCAGTAATGAAATCAGACAGAATCGGTTTTGGAAGACTAACCTTAGGAATCGGCCCCTTCCAAGGCCGGATCGCCGCGGCCGAAGTCCGGCGATGAACTATGCGCCGAATAACCTCGATTCTGTCTTCCGATCGTAGTCCTTGCCGCGCCGGATCGTCGAGTGCCACAACTTCTTCCACAATCGCAGCGACTTCATCTTCAGAGTAACCTGTATTGAACGCCTCGCAAATAGTCGACGATGATGTCGGCGAGTATTCCGGCGAGTCTCCGGCGTTCCCCTCATCGTCTTCGTCCTCCGCGTCAGGATCCGCGAGGGCCCAAAACCTTCCACCGACGCGCCCCGCACCAGCGGCAGACGCCGGCGACAAGGCCGCGATGGGCGCCGGGGTCGCCACCTGAGTCGCCTGGGTCGCCTCCTGTATTGGATTGGATGCTTTCAATACCTACAAATACCTACAAATACAATCTAATGACTACTTCCTCCGTCCCGTAATATAAAAACGTTTTAAACACTACACTAGTGTAAAAAACGTTCTTATATTACGGGACGGAGGGAGTAATTTTTAAGGAGCAAGCCATAGTCTAGTCTAGTGGCTAATTAGAAGAATAAAGCCTGAACCTCCTACCTTTACTTGTAAGCTTGGGAGTGGCAGGGCACCTAGTAGAAGTGGTTGCAGTTCCTCAGAGCTTGTGCAGAGTCTGGTATGCCCTCATAATAGAGGTACATGGGGCTCGGCGGCTGAACCCAGAGCTGCGACGACGCCGTCGAGTATAAAAGGAAGTTCAGATAGATGCAAGGTAAAGTTCAGCAAAAATTGGGCAGTAAACCGTGGTGGAGTTCTTGCTCGTCGACGTACCTCCAGAGAAGAGTGGAGGGCAGAAAGGAAGCCAAATCAGGAAGGATTCGATATCTCCGGACCAGATTGCGCACAAGGGGAGACGGCCTCACCGACGAACTCCACACCTCGCCTGGATATGGCCGCTCGCCTGCAAGCAGCATGAAACTTTCCCTGATGCACCTCCTCTGGAACTGGCTCTTGCTCGATAGCTGAACTCCTCACGCGGACCTCACTCGTCCGTGGCGTGGGCATGGCCGTTGTGTGTCGGAGGCGGCGCTGGGCGCTGGAGTACAACGATGATGGAGGCCGGTTGGGCGACTGGGAGGTAAAGCTGACCGCGTGCAGCGCGCCACGACCACCGGGCTGCCCATCCGGGATTGGTGGCTATGGGTAAGAGGAAGGCTAGTTATACTGGGGAGGTTGATGTGTCCGGAAATTTCCACAGAATTCTACCGCGGTGACACATCAAAGACAACACCGGAAACAATTACACGTGTTTGCACGTGTCATCAAATCTGATCGCTTCCTGTCTAGGACAGGTTCTGCCGCCTTGCAAAACACATGCTAAATATCTACACAGCACCCTCCCAAACTATACGTGTCTTTTTTACAGCAGCGGTAAAAAAAAGTTTAAAAAAACCAGAAAAAAGGAACCCTTACAGGCCTAGTCTTCTTCGTATATAAAAGGACTACATGCAACGACAGGACATGGTGCATCCATATCCCTTATGTAAGTTGATCATGCAGGGGCGATTTTACCGTGGGGGCACCCTTAGCATGTGCCGGGCTCGACCCTACCGATTTCCTGTACTTTTAGGAGCAGCAAGCCATCACAATCGCTGAAAACGTACAGCAATACGCTAGAAAATGAATCAGCTTCATGAATTGGGCTAGTTTTTTTCTAACATTAATATAGACATGGGCGCTTATATACACGCGCATACACTCACCCTATGAACGCACACAGACACACCCTATCCCTATGAGCACCTCCGAGAGACTGAGTCGGCATATCATCTTGACATTTTACGAAGTCATCGTAGGCGTCTCGTGGTCGATGAGAATGTCTCCTTCCACTGAACACACATCGTCGAAAATCCTGAAATAAATCCAGGATAAATGCGAGCACCAGGACTTGAACCCTGGTGCGTTGGGATACCACTGTTCATCTAACCATCCAACCACAGATTGATTCACGAATTGGGCTAGTTTGGACGGACACGAATTTTGGTCTATGGGTGTATATACACCCTATATGCAAGAAAAAAAAGTAATTAAATAAAAAGTCAAAAGATTTTGAAAATATTTTCGAAATAAATTTGACCTTCCATTGTACTTGTAAAAAAATCCGCAAAAAGAAAAAAGCCCCGTTGACTTCTTTTTATAGAACAAAATTTTCAGCCAAAATAGTGTGAATATTGACCTATAATTATAATAATAATAAATTTTGTCTTTTTGGCCCTGTAGTCAATGCTAGATTTTATTCCTGAAAATTTATATACTAGTGCAAAAGAAAGTCAAGTTTATTCTTAAACTTTTTTATTTTTTAATTATTATTATTTCCTTATCAAGTGTATATACACCCAAGAACCAAAGAGCATCCTATACACCTAAGTAGTTGATTTCCACTAACATATTCATCTCAACATGCAACTATGCCACCTCGACATGCAAATATGTATAGGAAAGGACCATCACAACTTGCAATCATATTTATATTCAATAAATATTTTATGATTGTACAATAGTCTAATCATATGTATTTTCATTTTCAGTTTTTTTATAATTAATCAAAATATTCATGCTCATATCATCAAAAATCACTGAAATATATTACAAACAATTTTTGCAGCAACGCACGGGATATCATCTAGTTTCTATGTCCTTTTTCCTTTTATTAGGTTTACTCACGCCAAACCAGGACCGTAGGACGCCATAGGCCCATCCATTTATTTCATTCATGGGCGACAAAAGGGTGGTCAGCTAGTGCATCTCTCACCCCTCAAAAAAGAAAAAAAAAGCTAGTGCATCTCTCGATCAGGCTGCATAGAAAACGAATGTGCGTCATTAAGCTGCATATCTCGCCTCTTTGGCCGCCTCGCTCGCGTGTTCGTAGGCAACAAACTGATAATTATCTCTCGATCGGGTGAAGAGAGCATATGTATTGAAGGGTCCAACCCAACCAACTGTGAAATTTGATCGAAAAAAACTGATAGACCAAAGTAAATTTTAGTTACAGCTGTGCCTACGCTTTAGCAATTCGCTAGCTCTGCCATTGTGCATTAGCTACCACATATTTGCCTCAAATTAGGATCCTATCTCCACTAAAAAAGGGGATTAAGATCGTAACTTCCACTAAAGAAAATGGATAGTCATAAGTACCAGCTGTTGGGATATTTCAGATGCGCAAATAACGCTGCCATGGCAGCCAAAATCGATAGGTGTCGTGTCTGTCAGAAGTTTCAGTTTTTTCAGTTAAGTTTTCTGTTAGCCACACGAGGGGACGTCTCGATGTGTGCTCCACGCAAATAGGAATAGTAGGCATGCTGCACGACTTCGTCCGTGCGATGGCACGGGCACGATGGAGTCTGTTGCAAGCTCTGTCGCACTGTTTGGAGTCGCAAAATAAAAGGAGAAGAAGAACATAAAAGCAGCAGAACTTGCGCTGCACGAAACATCCCATCTCGGTTTTCTTCAGAGAGTGATCGAGCGAGCGAGAGACAGAGATGGATGCTCCAGCATTCACGTGTGTGAGTGTGTCATTACAACAGTCTATGTATCACAGGGCATCCTGTAATTAAAACTAGACATGAGAAAGAGGAGAGAGAAATGAGGGAATGGATTCCTTGTGGTTGGTTGCTAATAAATTCAGAGATATTATAGGTCAATGTGCACATTCGTGGTTCAAACATATTAACATCATTTCGTCCTGCCCAAAAGGAAGGAATGTAACAGTCAATTTCCAGGTTCCATACAAGGCATTGCCACCTACTAGCCTACCATGACGTAATGTGTGCTGACGGAGTGTGGCGCATCACCTGATCTTACAAAATTTCCCCAAGCAGCAGGAGATGTGTTCCTTGATACCTTCAATTCTAAACAGTTTGCATGTATCACCTGATCTTAGGAAAACGTTTGGACCGAAACGACATTGATCTCGTCCAACCTTGTCAGTACAATCCTTTCCTTGCAGCGATATGATGAGGATTTATCATACATTGTGAGTGGTTTAAGATGTGATAGGGAGGAGCTACGATCTAGCTTGTGTGCCATTTTCAACTGCCTTTTCTGCAACCTTCTTTTTTTCCTGCATTAGGAAAGTTGAATTACTGACCTTATCTTAGAAACTAATAGTAAAGTATACCACACTAGTGCGGATGTGTTTGCTATATAAGAAGCGGAGGTTTAGAAGTATCGCCATATTTACGTAATGTTGGGAGATTCAACTCAGATTTTTTGACTCTTAAATCTAGTACAATGTAGTAATGATTTATATTCTAAAAGCCAATTCAACCTGCCGATTCTTGATACATTTTTTTTTAGGGAAACAGCAAGCCTCTGCTGCGTATTTTTATTAATTTCAAATAAATGGATACAAATAGTCCATGAAAAAGAAAAAGAACTATACATCAAAAAGGAAAGGAAAACCTAGGAAAGGTAAAAAAAAAGAAAAGGCATACAACAAATACAAGCAACGATAACATCCCACGAAAGGAAAAAACAATCTGAATCTGAATCTGAATCAGCGAACTATCTAAACATTCGAGTATCTGCGTTGTAATTATCAAGCCTAGGAAAAGGAGGTTTCAGAGATAGTCCTTAGTCTGCACCAGTAACGCTGGGAATTAGCGCACAAATGCATTTGTGATTAACTGAAAACTATAGCGTAAACAAGTAATCTCAGCACCACATCATGTACTAACTCAAGGATCGTTGCTTAGCATAGAAGGAAACATATGCAACAGTATATAGGAAGGCAAAATATGTTACTCAGCCGGCAAGACACTCCTCAGCCGAGTGTCTTGTGGTAGGAGTAACTTTCTGGACAGCAGCAAGCATCAACAAAGAGACGCCAGTTTTTTACGTGGAACCCCCCTCCCCCCCAACTTGAGCGGAAAAACCACGGGCCGAAGGCACCCAAATCCTCTTCAACTATTATCAAATGTGGGATACAACAAGTTTTTCTCTAGATAGCACTAGAGGATCTCATACATCAAGATTTCTGAATCTTGGATGAACACAAAAAAAAATTGGGCTCAAGAGTTAGGGGTTGGAACAATCTCACCAAAGATGGTGGAACCGGAGTTTGAAGGACACAAGGCAGCGGAGCTGGACCATCACAACCTTGGTGAGGAGTTCCTTTGCTTCTTCCTTTAATCTTCCTTTTCTTCCCTTTGTCTCTTGGTTTTCTCCCCCCCCCCCCCCTGGAGGATGAACTTGCTTTCGTCACACTTGGTGATGGCTGCTGGATGAAGGGTAAAACATCCCCATCCCTTTACGTGCAAAGTCCAAAATAACCCTAGGTCGAAACCCTAATGGGTAGTGGGCTTCTGCACCTCTTTGGCATGCCTAAAAAGCTTCAAATGCCCATCTCCTCACAGCCCATATGAAGAGGATGTCCCAACAAGTAAAACCTGCAAAGCGTTCATTTGAACAAACAACGTGATCTGTCATTTCACTAAGGCAACAAAACATGAAGACTCCTGGATAAAAAATAAAGAAAGAAAGAAGCAAAGACAATATTTACAGACAAAGACACATGGTAAGTGTCAATGCGGTGTTTTTAACCTCTTTCGCTTGTGGTACATACCCATTTTTGTGTTGGTTTCTCTTGGTGGTTGAACAATATTGACTCGAATCTTTACTAGCTCGCCGGCCATATGGTGCTGTTGTGGACATGGCCTTTGTGACCTGTCCAATGGCTCACTGGCTATCTTCTCTTTTCGCACTGTGAAAATATGAAGCCCTGGAACTATGTGATGTATTGATCTGACCCCTTATAGGGGTATATATAGAGTACATGAGAGGGATAGGCTTGGAGTACAAGGTAATGTTGTTTAAACCTATTTTAAATCCAGTACATATTTATATCTAACTCTCAAATATTATCTCTAACATTCCCCCTCAGTCGTCGTGGGAGTGACACGAACGATTGCGACTGAACTTGAAATCTTGTGCTCCTGTCGTCTTCTCCGCTGCATCATCATCAACTGCATCGGCATCTAGGGTAGTGATTGCGTCCCTTTCTGGTGTCTTCCTTGTCTCTCCTATATTCTCTCCCCCAGTCACAACGGGAGTGGCGTGAACGCTAGTGACGACGCCGACGCTATTGACTGGAGTATTGCTGATGAGTTACTATAGACCAAGCTATTAGAGCAACTCCAATGGGGCGACCCAAACGGGCGGCACATTTGTCCGCTTTTTGTCCGTTTGGATCGGTCGCCCGCCCGGCGTCCGCCGAGTTTTGCATTTGGGTCGGCAGTGCGCCCAACGCGCCGATCTATTTCATGTCCGCATTCAACTTTTAAATAAAAAAGGCCCGCGGCCGATCATGCCAGCGACCATGTCTCATGCCGGCACCATGCCAGCGCCGGCGTACAATATCGGCTTCAGAAAATACTACAGTTCATGTTGGCGCACTCGCCAGCCGGCCGGCACACATGCCAGCACACAAAAAAGGGTGGGACTTGAATTCGACCACGCCATCATGGCTCCCGTGGTCATGCCAGCACACCTGCCGGCATACAAAAAGATGGCCCTCGACGCCATAGATCACTCTTCGTCGAAGTTGAGCATGTCGGCCTGCATCTTCTCGAACCATGGCCTCTTCCTTGGCGACACGGTGTTGAGATCCACCTTCATGATCTCCACCCCGGTCATCATGCTTGCGAGAGCCACTTCTTTCGCCTCTGTCTTGGCGTTGGCGGCCTCGATCTCTAGCATCTTGGCTTGCTTCTCCGCCTCGAGCTCGAACATCTTGGCTTGCTTCTCGGCGTCAAGATCAAGCCTCCTCCTTTGGATCTCCATGAAAGCATCCATTTGCTCTGCCTTGAAACACCGGCGCTCCTCCTCCCTTGAGTCCTTCTTGTTAATCATGTCGTCCATGCTTGCGATCAAGGCGTTGGTGGCCGCATCTCGCTTGTCCTCCTTCTTGGAGTTGGTCTTCCCCCTCGGCCATGCCGGCTCGCCCTCCCCAACATCCTCCACGGCTTTCTTCCCCCCACGTGCCTTGAGGGCGGCATATTGCGCCTTGAACTTCTCTTCATCCTTGATGACCCGATGGCAATGGGAGAGGTTGAAGCACTTGCCATTGTGTTGAACCTTGAATGCCTCCAAAGCTTGAAATGCCTACAAAATGTTTTCATGCAAGCATATGGGCAAGTGATAGCAAATGAAGACGTAAAAGGATGATCTTGATGGCACAAAAGAGGGCGGCTTGCTTGCTATCATACCATGTCTTGCATGCCGATGCCGCTCATGGGGCGGGCCTTGATGCTCTCAAGGGTGGCGCAAAACTTGTTCCACTCTTGTTGGATCACCCTCCACCGCTTGAAAATGGAGACCCACCCGCACGTGCTCACAAATTGATAAGGTGGAAACTTCTTGCACTCATGAAACTCGCGGTGCACACGAGTCCAAAAGGTCGAATGTTTTTGCTCGGTGCCCGTCTTTGGGTCTTGTCCAATGTCTCGCCAACACTCGCAAAGAAGCTTGTCCTCGGCAGCTGTGTACGCCTTCGTGCGCTTGCTCTTGCGCTTCGGCTTAGGACCGGCGGCTTGGTTGGCGAGCTCGTCCTCAAACAAAGGATCCACTTCGATGCCGCACTCGTCCTCTTCCTCTAGCCCATAGTCGTCCGGAAACTCGTGGTCGAGGGGGAAGCCGTCCAGGTCGATGCCGACCTGATCACGCATGAAGGCCGCCTGAGTGGGATCATAGCCAGCGGCCGGCGTGAACGCCCCGCGGCCGTCCTGGATTTGTGTCTCGTCAGGATCGTAGCCAGCGCCCGGCGCACCACCCTCGAAGATGAGATTTTGCGTGTAGTCCTCGTCGACGGCGGACGGCATTTCCTCGAACAGGTTACGGGCGTCCGGGAGCCCGCCAACCAGCGTCCGTCGCGCGTGTTTCCTCGTGCCGCCGGACGACGAGCCACCGACCACCGGGGTGGCGTTGAGGTCGATGGGCGCGGGCGCGGGCATGGAAGGCGCGACCACGCTCACGTCGGGTGAGCACTCCCCGAAGAGGCGGGAGGCCTGCGGGTAGACGTGGAAGCCGGGGACCGGGTTGCAAGCCGACGCGCGGGGTGAGTCGGGCATCACCATCCGAGGAAACGCCGACGAGCCGGTGCTGGCCGCGGCGACGGCGGCTTGGAGGACATTGTGCTGGCTAGGGTTTACCCCTAGCATGTAGAGCGCCTCCCTCGTTGCCGCGGTGACGCGGGCGTTGGTGGAACTCCTGCTGCGCGACGGTGACGGCGGCGGCCTGCGCGGCGGCCTCATCCCTCGCGTCCACGGCGTGCCTCCGGTCCTTCCTCTTGGCCGACTCCCTTGCCCGCTGTTCGGGCGTCAGCGCTTTCTTCGGCTTGGTCGCAGCGGCTGTCTTGCGCAGGGCACGAGGCTTGCCTTTCCCGGAGGGGGCGATGGCGCCGGACGAGGCGAGGGAGGCGAGGCCGGCGGCGGCGTCGAGGTCGATGGGGCATCCTCCATGGCTGGTTGGGGGGCGGGGGCGCGCGCGGGCGGGAGCGTTTTGGAGAAAATGGGGAAAATGATTGTGGCTGCCATCGATCGGCAGGCCCGCGGAAAGGAGTAGGCGCGCACGTCCGTTTCGTGTCCGCGCCGACGCAAATCCGGCTTAAATTAGGTCTGGACTGGGTCACCCGCAGACGAAAAACGAACGCGCGTCCGTTTGGGTCGATGGTTGGGGCGCCACTTTTGTTCGCGCCGACCCAAACGGACACAGGCGGACGAAATGGATCGCCCTTATTGGAGTTGCTCTTAATGTTGATGTCAAGGTAGCGATCATGGTGATGTAGCGGGACTCGAAGCGCTGACTCGTGTGAGATCCACATGCGCGGGAGCGATGGATGTCGATGTAGTTGCCTGGCCGTCATACTTCTCCATGGTAGGCCTGACCGACGAGAATTCTGTCCCTGTTTGCCGGCTCGTACGACAGGTCGGCGCTGCTCCTGGTTTGCGTCTCCGCACGTGGCCGCCGGCGAGTCGATGGAGTGCTCAATGTCCATGCTGCGATTTCTGCGCTAATTTTCACCGGAGTTTTAAAGTCGTAGGCCTTATTTGTGGCTAAAAGGAATCGATCTAAGAAATGTGGAAAAGTGGAATTTGCACGCAACATATTGGCAGCACAACCTTATTGGCAACAATATTGGCGGCACAACCTAAGGCTGCTTGTAATGGGGAGTATCATATACTAGTATCATGCATATGATACTAGTGTATGATACTACCTCCCTAATGCATAGTATCATATATTAGTATCATGTTGTATTTTATTTATTGCCATGCATGACACAAAGTAGTATAACATTTAATATGATACGGTATCACAATATGATACTACACCCTCTCTTTCTTCATTTAATACTATGACACATCATCAAAATTGCCTAGTTGGCATGCATGATACTAGCTATGATACTACCATTACGACCAGCCTAAAAGGAATCGATCCAAGGAATTGTATTTTTTTGCATGGTAATACGTGTCTCATTTATATCATAAAGAACAAAGTACAAGTCACGTAAAAACCGATATGACAAAACCGAAAAGATAGCAGAACATCTCTGAGCTTGACACCAACGCCCATCACTTGCCTCCGGCATCACCACAGTAGTCACTGAAGAAAATAATGACGAATCACCTCCTCATTGGCTCGACGCGGCTCCATGCTGATATGCAGCTTTGCGGACCTCCAAGGTGGCTCACCAAAAGTGAAGCCCTTACCGTTGAACAAATCAGACCGGGGCAACACCCCGGACACGCCATCGAACTCCAGAGCTGGCACCCCACCGCGACTAAAACGCCGAAGGAGGAAATCATATCTGCCATCCACGAACCACGAGCCCATCACATACTCCGTCTTCCAGATATCGTCGATGCAGACCACAATCTGCATCCGCTCCTGGACTACCTCCCAAGCTCCGCGTCGACGCTGGAGCAAACGTCGTCGCAACGGCGAAGCCCGAGGACACAGGTCCACCACGAGGATGCCGCCGCCACGCCATCCATACTTGAACAGACTGGTTTCCAAATTCATCCCCAACCATAGGACCGATGGCCTCGTCAGGGAAGGATCCGAAAAATCTTTTTTTTGGTAGCATATTATCATCCAACAAAATGTTTTGAGGTTTAAGATCCAAGTGAATCAGTTTGGATCTAATCCAGGTGGGCAGAGGAGTGATGCCACGGGCGACACGGGCGACACGGGCGATGCCCGCGGCGATCGCTGCGATCCGGACGCCGGCGCCCGTTGCTCCTGGTGCTAGGCAAGTCGGGGGGGATTCTGGGCTCTCGCCGAATCTGATGAAGAGGAGGACGACGGTGGAGACTGCTCCGGCGTCCCGTCCGACGGATATTCGCCGACGACGTCGGACGTGATTTGTGAAGCTTTCAACCCTGGGTATTCGGAGGAGGAAGTGGCTACAATCGTCCAGGGAGTCGTGCCGATTGACGATCCGGCGCGGCAAGGTCTTCATCCGGAGGACAACGTGGAGGTGGTGCGCCGGATTGTTCATCGAAGGACGGCGGCTTCCGCGATCCGGCCGTGGAAAGGTCCCATACCTAAGGTAAGTCTTCCGAATTTGACTGTTTTTTATCTGATTCGACCGGATTCTTGGACTACGGTTACTAGAAGAAAGATTCCTCGCCGGACTCGGGCTCGATCGGCGCCGGAGGTGACTGCGGCGGCGCAGCCGGCGGTCACGGCGTCCCAGATCGGTGCGCTTCGCCAGGAGCATTTGAATTCGCTCCTGGGCCGCGAGGGGGGGTGGTTGTTGGGCCGCGGGGTGTTGCTGGGCTGGGATCGGCTGGGTATGAGGCCCAGTCAGATCGGGCCTTGGAGTACGTATAGGGCATCGAGGCATGCAGCCAGAAACGTACGTCGCTCCAGCAACATCTGCCGCGACCTAGGGTTCCTGGCTCCAAGCCGTCGCGCCGATCTTTGCTGCCGGAGAACGACCGGGCTCGTCGTATTCCGCCGCTCGGGACCATGGCCGGGCGCGGTGGGCAGCCGGTGCTCCCTAAGGCCTCTTATGGCGGGGGGGCTGGCCGTGGCGGGAGTGCGCCGCCACCTGCTGCTGCCGGTGGCCGGGCCGCACTGCCCCAGCCTGTGCATGGCTCTGGTCGTGGGGGTGCCGCCCGTGCCGGTGGGTCGGGGCACCGGAGCTCCTGCAGGTGCGGCTGCAGCCACGATGGGTCGTGGACTTGGCGCTCAGCCCGGGGTGAGGCCGCCAATTCCGACCTCGATGGCCGCCGCGGGACGTGGTGCGCCTCCGCCGAGGCCTCCGTCTACTTCGGCCGTGGGGCGTGGAGCTGCTCCGCCAAGGCCGCCGGTGCATAATGGCCCTAGACCGGTTGGCCATGTCGATGGGGTTCGGCCAGTGGCTCAGGCAACCCATGCCGGCGTTCAGGCTCGAGCAGCACCGCCGCCTCACTACGTGGCAAGGCCGACGCAAAAACGCTCGGGTCCTACGCAGATAAGGCAAGACAACATGACTGCTGAGTCGCCGGATCCGCCCCGAGGACAGTGGGGGGATGATGGCTATGATGCGTATGGGGATGGTCAACACCGTGGATCGTCATCTACGGGAGGTGGCCGAGGTTATGCCTGGCAGAGTGATGGTTCTGCTGAGAGGCCCTTCCTTGGTCCTCCGGGCAGTTTTGTCGAGGGCGCTTCTGGACCGGACTCACGACAGAGAGGTGGCTTCCGTGGTCATCGTCGTGGTCGAGGTGGTGGTCGTGGTTTCCGCAGACAGAATCCGCCACAGGCCACTGCAAACCATCAGGCGTCCGGGGTGGAGGCTAATCCCACTCAGGCGACCGCCCTGACTAGCGAGGTTATGGAGGCGGTCACGGCTCTGGCTAATACGGATGTTGATATGACTGGTGCTTCAGTTGACACGGGTATCAGGTCTGAGTCTGAGAGGGCATCCAAGTGGGCGCGTAGGAAGGAGAAAATGATTTGTTACCGTTGCGGTGAGAAAGGGCACTTCATTGTTGAGTGTGTGGCTGAGTTGTGTGATACATGTGGTAAGCCAGCACATGCCTCGGGGGATTGCCCGCTTCTTCGTGAGCAGGCTCCGGCTCTTACAGTGTATGGAGTATATTGTGCCGAGCTGATGTTCTTTGAGTCCCCAGCTGCGAAAGAGATTCCAGTTGAGACGCAGAGCCTGACTACTGGTATTGTGAAGGTTACCCAGGGAGTTGTCTCTGAAGCTCAGATTGTGCAGAGGTTTCAGGAACTGGCTCCTGGAGACTTTCAGTGGGAGCTTGTTCTCACTGAGGAGCATGTGTTCAGGGTTGACCTCCCGTCGGTAGAGGACTTGAGGCGGTTGCTGAGCTTTGGGATGTGTAAGGTGCCAGGTACTAATGGTATTCTTGAGTTTCAAGAGTGGAAGAAAGTGGAGCCTAAGGGAAAGCCCCTTACTCAGTTGTGGCTGCGTTTCTCTGGGGCTCCCTTTGAGGCTCTGACAGATGTTCGTGTTGTGGCTAGTCTGGGTATCATGGTTGGCAAACCTAAGAAAGTGGATATGACATTCACCCGCGCCCATGGGGTGGCCAGATTGCGAGTGAGTGTTCTGGACATCGAGTTCGTCCCGGATGTGGTTAACTGGACTTACAGGGGAGAGGTATTCCCTCTTGACATTGAGTTTGAGTATTCTGAGTTGTTTGCCGAGGCGGGTTTTGGTGCTGATGTGGATATGCACGAGGGAGACGATAATGCGGGTGCTAGGGAAGATCCGACTGATGAGGCTGGTCGAGAGAGGCCCAACGGACCGGGACCAGTTGCTCAGTCAGAGACTGGATCAGGGGTAGAGCCGGCCCCATCTCCGTCGTTACCTAAGAGCACGTTGAGGTTTGGGTCTTTTGAGCCTGCGTCTGCTCCTCCTAGACTTTGGAGCGACCGGGTGGAGTCTGAGGATGCGTTTGAGTGCTCGCTCCCGGTGCTGGATTTTGTGTCTGCTGTTCGTCCCGTGGTGGGTGACTGTGTGAGGGGCCACTCAGAGACGACCTTGGGGGGAGGACTGTGGAGCCTCAGATGGTCCCTTTCCTCCCCGGGATACATGCGTTCTCGTGCAGACTGATGGTGGTGGAATCGGCGGATCTGCCTGGGGGGGGGGGGGGGTTGGGGCAGGTGGCCACGACGTCCTCTCCCTCTACTTTGACGCCGGCGAGGCCTGCATCGCCGTCGCTGGCCGACCATGAGGGAGAACGTCTAGGGCAGGTGGCCTTGGACCCTTCCCTTTCGGCAACGGCTGCTGCAGCTTCCCCTGTGGTGCTCGGCGGTAGTCTGGGGCAGGTGGCCCCGGCGACGCCAGCCTCGCCGTCGCTGGTCGGCCGTGAGGGAGGCCGTTTGGGGCAGGAGGCCTCAGACCCTTCCCTTTCGGTACCGGCTGTTGCGGCGTCTCCAGTGGTGATCGGCGGGAGTCTGGGGCAGGTGGCCCCGGTCCATCCCTCGCCTTCGGCTGTCAGGACGGTGACGCCCTCAGGCTTGAGGGTTGGGGCGGGGGGGCTGCTCGGGCAGGCGGTGCCGACACCTACCTCCCCCGGCCTCCTGTCTGTTCGCCGTGGAGCCCTCCGCCGCTGCCTGCTCCGAGTGGCGCTACTCGGGAGGAGGTTATTGCCTTCGGCGGGATCCCCGACCCGGTCTCTGAGGGGAGACGGATGAGCTCTCGTCTCCAGGACCACCCGGAGGTTGATGACATGCAGCAGAGGTGCGCTATGAGGGCGGCCAAGCTTCGTGACATTGAGGTCACTACCGGTATGTCAGTCAACTTTTCCAATTCTATTTTGCATTTTTCTATGGATGAGATTATTAATAATGCAAATCAAGTAGGGGTTTCGCTAGGGAATACCATTTGTGTGCGGACCTTGCACCATCCACTACTGAGTCTGACGAGGAGGAGGGTAGTGTAGAGGGTGTAGTAATTCAACCACCAGAGCCCGGTTATGAGGACCGGATGGTGGACAATCGTAAACCCAAACGTAAGTGGAAGCGGAAGGTGTATCCCGCATCCGCGGTACGTAGGAGTGCTAGGATTCGTACGGCAAAAAAATTCCATGATGACTTATGAAAGGAATCTTTTGGAATAGCAGAGGTCTGAAGGACTTGGATAAACGAAGGTTTCTCGCTGAGGCGTCTCTGGAGCATCGATTAGATTTCATTGCTCTCTCTGAAACTGGTAGAGATAATTTTGCACCTCAGTTTCTTTCCTCTCTTGCGGGTGGTGTTGATTTCGATTGGCATTGCCTACCTCCGCGAGGACGATCGGGAGGTATCTTGCTGGGAGTGAGATGTGATTCCCTTGAAGTCCGGAGTGTAGTGATGGGCGACTTCACGGTTAAGTTTCGAGTTAGGTCTAAAGTTGATGGTTTCAACTGGGCTTTGGTGGCGGTTTATGGTGCCGCACAGCCTGAACTTAAACCGGAGTTTCTGGTGGACCTTGTTCGAATTTGTGGGTCCGAGCAGCTTCCGATGTTGGTCGGGGGTGATTTCAACATCATTAGGAGGAGAGAGGAGAAGAATAATGATAACTTTGACGACAGATGGTCGTTTATGTTCAATACCATTATTGAGAGCTTGGATCTGAGGGAGATAGAGCTTTCTGGTAGAAAGTTTACCTGGGCTAATGCTTTGCCAAACCCGACATATGAAAAGCTTGATCGAGTTCTCGCGAGCGTGGAGTGGGAACATAAGTTTCCTCTAGTAACGGTTCAGGCTCTGTCGCATGGAATATCCTATCACACACCACTGTTCGTGGACTCAGGGGAGCCGAACCATGTGGGAAACAAAAGCACCTTCTCATTCGAGATGGCCTGGTTCGAACGTGAGGGGTTCTTAGACCTTATTGCTAGGGAATGGGCTAAGGGTGTAGGAGGTAGGACGGCGGTCGAGCGTTGGCAGAATAAAATTAGGCATTTGAGAAGTTTCTTACAGGGTTGGGCTAAGCACCTCAGTGGGGTGTATAAGATTGAGAAGGATAGGCTCCTTTCTCTTATACAGGCCCTGGACATTAAAGCTGAATCAGCGATTTTGTTGCCTGCGGAGCTCCAGGTTAAAACTGAGGCGGAGAAGAGGTTGAAAGAACTTCTCCGCGAAGAAGAGTTGAAGTGGGCTTTCCGAGCTAAGGTCCGCAAAGTGACCCAAGGGGATGCCAATACTCAATTCTTTCACCTGGTTTCCAATGGTAAGCACAGAAAGAAGCGTATCTTTCAACTTGAGCAAGATGAGGGTACTATTTTAGGGCAGGATAATCTCAAAACATATATTATCGAGTATTATAGGCAGTTATTTGGACCTCCGGAGGATAATTGTGTGTCCCTCGATGAGTCTAGGACTGAGGATGTAGCTCAATTGTCCGCTGCCGGTAGTGATATCTTGTTTGCCCCGTTCTCAGAGAAGGAGGTGTTCGATGCTATTGCACAAATGAAAAACAATAAGGCTCCCGGACCGGATGGGTTCCCGGCCGAGTTCTATAAAAAGTGCTGGCACATTATTAAAGGGGATTTGCTACCTATGTTTCATGATCTTTTCTCTGGACAGCTTCAATTGTTTCACTTGAATTTTGGAACTATCACATTGCTCCCTAAGAAAACGGAGGCTGTGAGAATTGAGCAGTTTAGGCCGATTTGCCTCCTCAATGTTAGTTTCAAAATCTTCACCAAGGTCGGGACTAATAGGCTCGCACAGATTGCGCATTCTGTGGTGCAACAATCCCAAACTGCTTTCATGCCGGACAGAAACATCCTTGAAGGGGTGGTTGTCCTTCATGAAACGCTCCATGAAATTCACTCCAAAAAATTAGATGGGGTAATTTTTAAGGTGGATTTCGAAAAAAGCGTACGATAAGGTCAAGTGACCATTCCTCCAACAGGCATTGCGTATGAAAGGTTTTGATGATGCCTGGCGCCGGCAGGTCGAATCATTTACGCAAAAAGGGAGTGTGGGAATCAAAGTGAATGACGATATAGGTCATTATTTCCAGACTCATAAAGGCCTCAGACAAGGAGATCCGATGTCCCCTATCCTGTTTAACATTGTGGTGGATATGTTAGCAATTCCGATAGGAAGGGCTAAGGAGAATGGTCAAGTGGGTGGCTTGGTACCTCATCTTGTTGATGGAGGTGTATCCATCCTTCAATACGCTAATGATACAATCATCTTTATGGAGCATGACTTGGCCAAGGCGAGAAATATGAAGCTGTTGTTATGCCTCTTCGAACAATTGACCGGGTTAAAGATTAACTTTCATAAGAGCGAGTTGTTCTGCTTTGGTAGAGCCAAAGACGAATAGGAATCTTATAGGCAATTGTTTGGGTGCGAGTTGGGGAATTTACCCTTCTCTTACCTTGGTATTCCGATACACCATCGTAGGCTGAGAAATAGAGAATGGAAGTGTACCGAGGACCGATTTGAGAAGAAACTGAGTTGCTGGAAGGGCAAGCTCATGTCATACGGAGGCCGGTTAATCTTGATTAATTCGGTGCTCACGAGTATGCCTATGTTTCTCTTATCGTTCTTTGAGGTCCCAGTTGGTGTTAGGAAAAGACTGGACTTCTATCGATCACGCTTCTTCTGGCAGGGTGATGAACTTAAAAGAAAATACCGGCTTGCTAAATGGGATATTATCTGTCGACCGAAAGACCAAGGAGGTCTTGGTATTGAGAATCTTGAAGTTAAGAACAGATGCCTTCTTAGTAAGTGGTTGTGGAAGCTCTCATCCGGGACTGAGGCCATGTGGGCGCAGATCCTTCGCAGTAAGTACCTCCAGACTAGAACACTGTCCCAAGTAACAGTCAGGCCGACTGACTCGCCTTTCTAGAAAGGACTAATGAAAGTCAAACAATCTATGTTCAATAGGACAAGGGTTGTTATTGGAAACGGTGCTACTACACGGTTCTGGGAGGATACTTGGCTTGGCGACTCACCCTTGGCCATTCAATATTCGTCTTTATATCGTATTGCTCAACGACGTGAGGTGTTCGTTGCAACGGTATTTCAATCTATCCCCCTTAATATTCAGTTTAGACGGTCGCTAGCGGGCAATCGTTGGGAAGTTTGGCTCCATTTAGTTAGGAGACTGATGGAGGTTCAACTTTCTGACCAACCTGATGAATTACGCTGGAGGTTGACTAGGTCTGGAGTATTTACAGTTAAGTCAATGTATATTGATGTTATTAATTCAGACTCCATTCCAACTTCCAAGAATGTCTGGGATGTCAAAGTTCCTTTGAAAATAAAAGGTGTTTATGTGATTTATTCATAAACAAGTTATTTTAACAAATGACAACTTAATAAAGCGTAATTGGACAGGACCTACTAGGTGTAGTTTCTGTGATCGGGATGAGACGATTAAGCACCTCTTTTTTGATTGCCCGTTGGCCAAGGTCCTTTGGCGGACGGTCCATATTGCTTTTAATATTACTCCACCGACTACTGTTAACGCTTTATTTGGGACTTGGCTTAATGGGATTGAGTCTGCCTTAGCAAGACATATTCGGGTTGGAGTTTGCGCTTTGCTGTGGATCATCCGGACTTGCAGAAATGATTTGGTTTTTAACAAAACATCACGGATTTATTTTTTGCAGGTTATTTTCCGAGCTACGGCAGTGATCCGTTCGTGGTCGCTACTCACTCCGATGGAGGCCAGGGATCATTTGGTTACTGGGTCTATCTGTTGGGAGATGGTAGCTCGGGATATCTTCAACCGGTTTGGATGGCGGTCATGTAATAGGATAGGCAATTAGTTTACCTATCTCTTTTAGCCAGCCGGTTGTGGCGTCTTTTCCTGGCTAGTTTATGTATCTAGCCTTTTGCTCTCTGTGTGAGCTGCTTTTTCTTTCTTTCAGTTTGAGACTTTGGAACCTTGTTGGCACAATTTGTTTTTCGGTTAATAAGATGGCCGTATGCATCACTCTTGATACAGAGGCCGGGGAGCCCCCCTTTTCGAAAAAACATCAATAGAAAGACAGAAGTATCTGAAGTATAATTTGCACACAACAATTGCAGCTTTGCTAAATGAGCAAAGATATGGCCAAATTCACCAAATACGACACCAATATTGGCAGCACAACCTTTTATTGGTTATAGGAGAGGGTAGTGTGAGAACAACATACCAAAGGAACAAAAGCTACCAATTCCCAAAGAAATGACTATTTGATGGATAACAGTACAACACTGCAGCAGGTTGATTGCCTCGGCTGTCAGGTTGTAAGGATGGTGCATGAGCTGAAAACAGTTTGCTTCGTCCTGCTTTATTCCTCAGAGTGACCTCCTCAGTCGCACAACAAAAGTTTTGATTGGTGGTGGAGGCGACAGTCTTCAAGGCTCCCTCATTCATCTCCTTCTAGGTGGTAGTCCACTCTACAATCTAAACGAGGGAGCTCCAAGCACGCCTATGATGCTTCGACATCTGCTCTCTACCCTTCTACCACTAGTTTAATTGTGAGGAGGTGGCGGCCGGTGGTGCGAGCGCGGGCATTTGCTTGCAAAGCTGAAGGGCGTGGTGCCAAAGCTCCTGGACGAACAAGCAGAATACCAAGAAACGAGCAATGTTCTCCTGGTGGTCATGACACACGGCGCATACCTAGCTATGCGGCCAACCAAGTTGCGCACAGTTGTAGTGTTCTACAGAGAATATTTTCCTGAGTGCCTTCCATTCATAACACACAAGTGTATAAGCTTTAATATATGATATTTTTTGCAGTTGATATAGGCATCTTCTTTTCCAAAATCACAACCTGAGTCGTTTTGGTTTGGGTCAGTTGGTTTTGTAAGGAGAGGTAGGACATGTGACATGTTACATGGAAGGTTACAATCAAAGATACGAGATATGTCCAGTGCAGTTTGCTATATAAGAGCGGATCGCCACTACCTAATTAATGGAAGGTTGGTGAGCTTTCAAGAACCTAAAATTACGCTCGCCATTCTTGTGAAGTTGATATTTTCGATACTGAAAAGGATTAAAATTGTAAATTTCACAACATGCTTATTATTATAGTACATTATAAACCTCCAAGAGTATAATGTCATGAAAATACTTCTAGAGAGTATCTGGACATATGGCTTCCAATCGCTTTAAAATATATACCAAAAAAGGCTCATGCCCAATTCTATAGATAAAGCATCGACCAACATACAAGTCAACCCATACAACACCAAACCACACCATACACTCAAGGCAAGATATATGGGTGTTTATGAACAGCTTGTGTAGCCATGCCCGACAAAACGAGTGTTCCAAGGTGGCGCCTTCAGAAAGGGCATGATACTGGAGCACCGCCACGGCCTGATCCAGGGACCAAGGTTTCCCCTAGAGCAACGTTAACATGGACGACAGAGAGGAAGCGCGACGACACACATAGGCGCTGCCGCCGTCAGCCTAGTAGAGTAAGAGAGGGTTTTCACCCCGACAAGCCCTCTTAGCCTCCGAGACGTGGTTCAACAAGCCACGAGACGCCCACCGGACCACCACCTCCAACCGCCGTGCACTAGACACCACGCCGCCCGCACAACCATGTCAATCAGCCAACACCCTAGCCGCAAGCTCCGCCAACGAGCACCGCATCGTTGTTCAAGAATAAGCTAGTTCAAACTATATGCGTTGTTCAAGAATAAGCTAGTTCGTGTAGTCGCACGGGTTCATGACTAGTAAATAATGTAAGGTTCTTGCCGAGGAAAAAGTGAAAACACATAAACATCATTTAGACTTGATTAGACTGAAGTCCTTCTAGGTGGTCCACTCTACAATCTAAACGAGGCAGCTCCAAGCACGCCTATGATGCTTCGACAGCTGCTCTCTACCCTTCTACCACTAGTTTAATTGTGAGGAGGTGGCGGCCGGTGGTGCGAGCGCGGGCATTTGCTTGCAACGCTGAAAGGCGTGGTGCCAAAGCTCCTGGACGAACAAGCAGAATACCAAGAAAAGAGCAATGTTCTCCTTGTGATCATGACACATGGCGCATACCTAGCTACGCGGCCAACCATGTTGCGCCCAGTAGTAGCCTTCTATGAAGAATATTATCCTGAATGCCTTCCATTCATAACACACAAATGTATAAGCTTTAATATATGATATTTTTCGCAATTGATATAGACATCTTCTTTTCCAAAATCACAACCTGAGTCGTTTTGGTTTGGGTCGGTTGGCTTTGTAAGGAGAGGTAGGATATGTGACATGTTCTATGGAAGGTTACAATCAAAGATACGAGATATGTCCAGTGCAGTTTGCTATATAAGAACGGATCACCACTACCTAATTAATGGAAGGTTGGTGAGCTTTCAAGAACCTAAAATTACGCTCGCCATTCTTGTGAAGTTGATATTTTGGATACTGAAAAGGATTAAAATTGTAAATTTCACAACATGCTTATTATTATAGTACATTATAAACCTCCAAGAATATAATGTCATGAAAATACTTTTAGAGAGTATCTAGACATATGGCTTCCAATCGCTTTAAAATATATACCAAAAAAAGGCTCGCACCCATTTTATAGCTAAAGCATCAACCAATATACAAGTCAACCCATACAACACCAAACCACACCACACACACTCAAGGCAAGATACATGAGTGCTTATGAACAGCTTGCGAAGACATGCCCGACAAAATAATTGCTCCAAGGCGGCGCCTTCAGGAAGGGCACGATACTAGGGGATCACGGTTTCCCCTAGAGCAATATGAACGACGGAGAGGAAACGTGACGACACCCATAGGCGCCGCCGCCGTCAGCCTGGTAGAGTCAGAGAGGATTTTCACCCCAGCAAGCCCTCTTAGCCTCTGAGACGTAGTTCAACAAGCCACGAGGTGCCCACCGGACCACCACCTCCGACTGTCGTCGTCCACTGGCCACCACGCCGCCCGCACAACCATGACAATCAGCCAACACCCGAGCCGCGAGCTCCGCCAACGAGCATTGCATCGTTGTTCAAAATTGTAGTATGATGCAAAGCAACTATTTCTTGAATGGCAACTCTTCACTGCCATTTATTTCTACACATAAACATACGTAAAATTAGTAGTGAAGGATCGTGGGCAAAAATATTCTTTCTGCAGAAGATACTCCATACAATTGATGGTAGGCATGTCATATTTGTAGTAAAATTTTTTAAAAAGATGGACCACCCTGTTTCAAAATCCTACATCCGCCACTGGTGCTAACAGTGTGGCGCATCACCTGATCTTAAAAATTGTCCCCAAGCAGCAGGGGAATTGGTACCTCCAATTCCTAACAGCATTGCACGTACACCTGATCTTCGAAAAATGTTTGGTCTGAAATGACATTGGTCTGAAATGACATTGATCTCGTCCAACCTTTCCTTGCTGCGATGTGATAGCGATTTATCATACTTTAAGATGGGATGTTAGGGGCTACAATCCAGCTTGGTTTCCTTTTCCAACTGTTATTTACAACCACCCCCCCCCCCCCCCTGTTTTAGCAAAGTTGAATTGCTGGCCTGAGCTTATAAAATAGCGGAGTATACACCATATTTGTGTCATGTTTATCAACAAGCAACGAACTATGCTTGGCAAATTCAACTCAGGATTTTGATTCTTAAATCCGGCATTGTAGTAATGATTTTTATTCTAGACAAACCAAGTTTAACCTGTCGATTGCAGTATTACATGTTCACAACCCGCAAGAGAACTCACTATAGTATCTGGTTTGTACTCCTCCATTCGGAATCTAGATACATCCATTTCTGCGACAAGTAATTCCGAACGGAGGGAGTATTTATCAAGCCTAGGAAAAGGAGGTTTCAGAGAGAATACTGGGCCAGTAAAACCTGCAAAGCGTTCATTTCACTATGGTAACAAAACATGAAGACTCTTTGAAAGAAAATAAAGAAAGAAAGAACTAAAGACAATATTTATAGGTAAAGAAACATGGTATGTGTCCGCGTGTTTTTGACCTCCTTTTTCTCTTCGGTTTTGTGCTTGACCTCAACTGTAGCTGATCTGAAGTCTACATATATATAGTACCACAGACAGTAGACAGTACTATGATGTTCAGAAAAGGTCTGGCTATCCTCTTGTGCGCTTGAAATTTGGGGATTAATGAGAGTGCAGGTTTTAGATAGATATAGCAAAGTTCTAACATTTAATCAGAATTTTGCTTCTTCTTATCTGGTTATCAGTTTAAGGTTGATTGCAGTAGTTGTTACAGTAAAATTGTTGGCGTTCTCTTTTGCTATCAGAACTAAATGTTGCCTCTACTGTATGCTCAGGAAATGAAATATTCTTATTTCTTTGCCTCTACTGTATGCTCAGGAACTGAAATATTCTTATTTCTTTGACAAAATACTCTGATTGCGCAAACTCTCAGCAAATGTTGGATCGGACCCTAATATGTTGAATGCATGAGACAATGCAGCTTGAGGATGCACAACATGATTTTTCTTTTATCACTAAAGATCATTGCAGTTTGTGCTAGAAAGGTAGCATTGCAGTGCTGCTCCAAGTTACAGTCTCCTAAATCACATTCACCTATTATTCAAATGAATTCATGAGTCAGATGCACCATAGTCACGCTTTGCTAATTTCGCAAACCTGTAATTTTTGTGTGCATGTTCAACTCATATTCAAATATCTCTTTCTATTGATAGGCTTAAAACTCCTGCTGCAAAACACAGTGTACCAAGCCAAGCAAGAGCATGGGAAACTTCCTACAGGTTTTGCTGCAAGATACAGAAGTTACATCTAAACAAGAACATGACAAACAGCATGTTGGTCACATAGCCTACATTGTACCGAGCCAAGCAAATAAGTCACACCATTATTACCAAAAGTAACTAATAAACCTTGTAACAAAAGACAGGACAATATGCTTACTTTGACCACTACATGAGATGTGATTCTCCTGATCAGTTCTTAGCAGTGAGAGCATTGTTTTCCTTGATCCTAGCCCGGTTGTCCAACTTGACGAAACGCTTCAGGTCTTCATAAGGCAGTGTCTTGGCATCTTTCCTCCGCAGCTCGCTCAGCACAGGACGCTTGTCAACCAGGTGCCAGAGCCAGTCAGGGTACTCCGAATCTGGTTGGATCTTCGGGTCAGAACCCTCCTTCAGGATATTTGCCCCGAACACAGTTGTACTCTTCATTTCTTTGCTGAGCACAGGTTTAGCATCAGCCGCACCACCTTTTCCGCCCTTCTTTCCCTTGGCCTGAGCTGCAAAGCCTCTTATCCCGACCAATTGAGCTGCATCCCTTGTAATAACTCCATGCTTCAATGCTCGAGTCCAAGACATTGCCATTCCTGGGTTGATATTTTAGCTGCATACATTAATCATCAGAACTAAGTGTCAACTCTGCTTACACAAGAATTAAGTGTCAACTGATAACATGGGAAAACCACCAATGCTGACAGAAGAGGTTCAAAATCTGCAAACAATTAAGACATTTGAACAGAGGGCCATATGAGTAGAGAGGTGTAAAAGCAGTATGCTGAGCACATGAGACTTAATAATGAAAAATTAGGTTCGGGGCCTGCTGTTGCAGCCTGTTCCGGCCAGGCGGCCATGAGGTTTTCACTTATACTGTAACATAAGGAATTAAAGCTCGAAAAGCTTACATGTGTTATTTAAGGCTTTGTAATTCTCCCTCCAAGATTTTTACTGCAACTTATTTCGAAATTACTATGTTGATCTACAGAATACACGAATTACACATGATTAAAGATGATGATGGTAAGATATAACCATCATTCAAAGTAAGGTTCTTGCCAGGTAAAAACAGTTCAAACAACATTCATATTGGAGCAGTCTGAAGTCCTAAAAAAAATCAACACTAGTTCCAGCATCAAGCCCCAGCCAGAGCAAAATCTGAATGATCCCTCTGTGTAGGCCACAGTATGGCCTCATTCACAATATTTTTCAGGTAATAAGCACCACAATATGATTAGCAAATTTGTCTCTGAGTTCAGCTAAAGTATGAGAAAGGAGAAAACCAGATATGCCCCCATCAGTTAACACAAGTTTCTTTCTTGTTGAAGCAAAATCAGTTAAAACATAAGACACTACTTCCTGCATCAAGCATCAGCCGACGCAAAATCAGAAACATATCAAATCATATAGACAATCTACGCCGCCGCCGCCGCCTTGCTGCGAATGAAGGGATGGGAGAGGGCGCAGGCCGCGCAGAGAGAGAGAGAAGGGGGGGGGGGGGGGGGACCTGCCGCGCCGCTGCCCTAGATCCCGCTGCCGCCGCCGCCGCCGCCGCGAGAGAGGAAAGTTGAGGGCAAGGAGTAGGGTTTCGTTTGGGGGAGGGTGAGACGAGACCGACAGTTTCGCTTGTCCAGTTTCTTTTTTTCTTTTCTTTTTTGAGAGCGCTTCGCTCGTCCAGTTAAGCCGGTAGATTTTGCCACTAGTGAACTGCGAAGTCTGCGATGGCGTTTACTTGCTAGGCGCACCTATATGCGTCAAACAATTTAGTAATTCCAAAAAATCTGAATCTTTTTGGGAATCAAATATAATTAAGTATTGTATACTCCTATAAAAAGTTCGGAAATGTTAACGCCCACACGTGTGGGCGTTTGCACATCGCCCACACGCCTCCATCACCACTCATTTTGCCACGTATGAATAGATGACATCAGCAGAATTTTTTTTGGTTTTCGGCTTAAAAATGTTGTATCTCCTAAATAAAAAAGCGAACTAAAAATCCGTTTTCACCATTAAATCCGTCTCGACGAGATCTTCAAAACTAGACCCCATGTTGATATGTTTCGATAATTTTTATTTTTTTGCCAGAAGTTGTCATGATGTTTACACTGCAGTTGTCATAGGGTTTAAACTAAAGTTGCCATGTGGCAATTTTAGTTTGTAGATCATGGCAATTTTAGTATTTTGATGATGTCAACTCCAGTACTTTGACCATGAAAATTATTTTTCGTATGAACCATGGCAATTTTACGTGCATGTATCATAGCAATTTTAGTTTATGGTTCATGGCAAATCTAGTTTCTTAATTCCCCGTTTTATAAATGTCAAAATTTACTTTTAAATGTAGAAGAAAATAGCTGAAACATATTATGGCAACTTCAGTGTAAACATCATGGCAATTCATATGCAATAGACATGGCAACTTTTAATCCAAAAAAAAATCATCAAAACATATCAACATGGGATCTAGTTTCGAAGATCTCATCGCGAGGGATTTAATGGTGAAAACGGATTTTCAATCGGATTTTTCGTTTAAGAGATAAAACATTTTAAAAACTAAAAATCCAAAAAAATTCCTACATGCATGCATACGATGACATGGCAATCTATTTACATTAGACACGTGTGGTGCGTCTCCCTTCCTGCCACACGTGTGGCAGTTAGCGTGATCCAAAAAGTTTGGCCAAGAAATGATTCTCATTGACTTCAGGCAAAAAAAATCAAATCCATGATGACAACATAGCGTGAATAGTACTTGTATATATCGTCTTTTGTCGAATCTTTCACTCAGGATACAAAGAAAGTCATTCCCTGGCAAGTATTTTTATATGAATACAATTACTTAATCATGTTGATTCCAAATAAGTTTTAACAAAATTTAACTTTAAAAAAATATTTATAGGGCGAGCGCGCACCCGGGAGCACCAAATTCGCTTCCGTGCTACGGAATAACGCGAAGAAAGTATAAAAAGACAATGATCAAATGATTATTCAATTTAGTTACACGTACAGACAACCTTTTGCGGGAACAACGGAGTGGGTTAGCTGGCATGTTTTGATTGGGTAGAAATAAGGCCAGGCTAGGCTGCTCGCCCTGCAGTCGTGGGATCAGCCGCTTGTGGACTTGTTCTCACCCTGACCACATGTAAGAGGAGAAGAAACTGATACGCCACAGTTCCATCCCGATGACCTTGAAGCACCACGACACCTCGCTTGTGGCGTAGGATGGATGCAGCTCCACCAGGTCATATCGCAGCAATTCGTTCCAAGCACTGCAGGCGGTATGCAGCTCCGCTACCCCATGGTTCCAATTCTGACGGGTCACGGTCCTGGCTTTGCTTGCCCATTGCTCGCTGGCAGCACCGTGTGCGCCGCACACCGCGTCGTGGTCACCGGTAGCCGCATCTTCGTCTTTTGGTTGCAACTTTCGTCGTCGTGGTTGCACAGCCTTTCGCCGATCGCAGCTTATAATGTCGCCAGTCACAAAGTTTTTGTTTGTCGGTTATAGCTATCCCGGTGCCACTCCCAGCCGGTTGTTATACTGCATCTCGTCGGCTTCAGCAATCAACCTCGCTGGTCGCAGTGGTGGACATCATCAGTTCCAGCAAACATCCGCATTGGTCGCACCAATTTACCTCGCTGGCCCTAGTAAATTGGCGTCGTTGATTCCACAAGCTGCAACCAGAGCAACTGGCGGTGTTGGAGCCGGGCTTCATAAAAGCTCCAACCCAAAGTCGACAGTGCTGGAACCAGAGTTGTATATCGCCATCGCAGCTTCTCGTGAGATGTTGGTTGCAGCTCGTTGGCGAGCCCATCCCAGCATCCAAGGGTGTTGGTTGCAGCTCTTCCATCACGTCGGTTGCGGCTTGTCGCCGAGCCATCGCAGCATCCCCATTGCTGGTTGCAGCTCGTCATGTTGTCGGTTGTAGCTTGATGTGAGGACGATTGCAACTCGTCGTTGCACTCCCATCTTCCCATGCAGCAACTCCTCCCACCTTGGTCGACCGGTGAGGCATCACTGCAATGCCCCTAAAAACATAAGGACTGCGAAAGGGTGTCCCTCCCGCTGGCAAAACGGCGTGGTAGTGTCGCGTGCAGGCCACGAACGGCACATGAGGCAGGAAAAATAGGAAGAGAAAGAGGTTTCATGGAGGTTGCCACATGGGCTTCCAAAGCCGTGTGTGTGGTTAAGAACGAGAGATGTTTGTTCAGGGAAGAAGAAATAAGGTGTGGTGCGGTATGTGGTCAGAAGTCGGGACACGTAGCCTTGTGCGGCCGCTCCCAAAACCGACACAGAGTAGGCTGCACGTGGGCTAGGGCGTGAGTCAGTGAGCGATCGAGCGCTCGTCCGGTCTCCCGGTCAGCAACATTAGCCAAAATAATACCTTTATTTTTTTAGCGTGGACATCCAATGTCTTTACATATACCACTTCTTCTTCCTTCCCCTTCGCCTTGGTATGCCGACCATAGGCTACATGTGAATCACATGAAACGAGCAAGAACAAATCCGCATTGGTCGACTGGTCGCATGCAATAGGGGCAATGAAGGTAGATGACTCTAAGCTTAACGGATAGTGTGCTGAACTCTGTAAATTTGTGTTGGTTCCTTTCGGGTCTTCAAGTCCTTTGCCATCTTGTGTTTCTTGCCCATATGGTGGTCAAAGCTATCGAAGAGATGCATTTCCAGATGCTTCACATTTCTAATGTTTTTTGTGCAATCATTTAGCTCATATACTGGTCTTCACATCATTGTCATTTCTCTCTCTTTCTCCCATGTTTCGGCTATGTTCTTGTTTTTTGGTAGACTCGTAGGTTCAAAAGGAGAGGAAGATTTAAGATCTGTATGGTGCTAGTTATAGGATTGCACAACAACTGGATATATATACCGAGCAAGGTGAGTAGGCGTGAAAGCATGCACTTGTACCATGTCCTTAAGTGTGGGTATGCTTAGAGACGGGAGGTTGGTGAGACATTAGCTGATCTTTTAAATTAAGTTGATCTCCGTATCTTCTAGTACAAAATAATCTCATATGTGTGTTACAACTCGCCAATGGTCACTCCCTCTCATAAAAGCATGTGACAGATATTATTTTTCAGAAGGATAAGTAAGGCCGAGACAAAAGAGTTATATGGAAAGGTATGTACTTCAGGACATGTGGCAGCATGCCCAAGATCACAGAAGAAACTATATTAAGGCATACATTATACATGGATAGAAAGAAATGTGTTTTCTGCATATTGTCTTGAAAGCTAGTGACGGCCTAGTGTTTTGCGTAATTTAAATCCATGCACTTCTGAGTTTAGAAATATTCCAGAGATGGTAATCATACACTAGAACTGCAACTTACGATTAAAAGTATGGCCACGTTGTATACAAGCCTAGGGGAAAAAAGGGGGTTTAGAAGAGAGTATGAAGCTAGACTGCACTAGTAAACCGTGTATTGAACCCTATAATGTATAAATGTTTATTTTAGTGCCTGCTGCTCTGTCAATTTAAATTAACAGAAAATAAAGAGGTCGTTTTTCTTGACAGAGCCACATCATAATTATGCGTTCATTGAGTGTTTTTAAGCTCCTTTTCCCTTTTGGCTTTGTGTTTGTTGTACATACACATCTCTTTTCCTTTTGGGGATTCTTGTATGTTAACTAAATAGCAACCCGAATTACATCTAAATGTGACGTAAGACCTTTTAAAATGAAGCTATATGTGTAGATAATAGATGGTTTCCTCTTGTACACACCTGATATTTATGTGTCGCCAGTCTGTAATGTAACTATTTGTTTATTTCATTTTAGTAGAAAGAAAAATGCATAATATGTCGTGTAGCCATTGCAACAAATTCGTAAAAGTATTTTTTTATGTAATAGGCAAGTCTAAGTGGATCATCTTGCTTCTCCACCTGAAAGCCACTATCTACGCTTTTCAGTGCATGACACATCTCCTGGTCCTACTGGCCACAAGAGGTAGTACAATTTGCTGACCTTCAGCATCATTCATAAGATCACTAGGCATTGCAAAGTCTTCTGATCAACCTATCACATACTACAACAAGCAGAACAACTCTGTGTTAGCCTTGAGCAGGTGATGCATTTCTGAATGCCTCCTATTCACAATGCACCACACACGTTCAACATCAACAACACTATGGATTCTCCATTTGATATAATCTCTCTTTTCCATGAAACACAGCTCCATCTGTGTTGATTTGCATGCTACTGGCTAGATAACAGAGCTAAAGACATGTAACAAGCTATATATGAAACAACATGCAACGGGAGAAGATACGTGTTATGGAAGGTTGATGACGAGCGTCGGATCCTTCGTTCGAGATTGCATTTTACAAGGACCCACACACCACATTCACATCACCACACCCAAGGTCACTGAATCACACACTAGACTAAAAACGTACACCTAGATTAAAAAATAAGCTATATTTGTTTATATGTTATCAAAACATGGTTTGCCTAGTGAGCATTAAATTACTAAATCTCATGTTAAGATCATTTGGCAAAAAGCGGGGTTCAAATCCATCACAAGACTAAGAAAGAATTCCTTATTTGGCCCTTTCTTAAACTTTGGTTCCCTATTTGGCCCAAAATAAATTTTCTTTCTCTATTTGACACCTAAAGTAATTTTTTTCCTTATATGACACTTCCGTCCATTTTATACACTAAAGGTGTTAAGCGTAAGGTGAAAAGACCGTTTTGCCCCTAGTGTATTGTGTGACTATCCTGACTGTAGTAAAAAGAAAAAGGCAATCAGTTTATCCATGTTTTAGGGATGTATGCTCCAATATTTTGGTTAGTTCATCATTCGTGAATGCGGCTGCAGAGTGGATATGTTCCACGGCGCTGAGGCGGGCTCAGCCTTGGGCGTCCACCCAGACATGGCGTGTCTACATGAGTTGCGGACGGCGCCGGCATCGCCTGCAGTTCGTGGCAGTCGCGATTAAAGATGCGCCTGCGGTAGTCGGACATAGGCAGATACAACGCTGGGTGGCGGGGCGGTGGAGCCATGATGCAGTGGCGGGGCCGGCCAGAGCGCCCGGCGGAGAGACCGGCCAGAGCGCCCGGCGGAGAGACCGACCAGCGCAGCCAGCGGTGCTGCTAGCCTGGTGCTGCATGCACGCTCCCTCGGGTAAGGGCTGTGGCTTGCTAAGATTGGCCAAACGTGTGCATGTGGCTTGCTAGCAAGGCTGCTGACGTGCTTGCTTGTTCGTGCGTATGGCCGGCGTGTGACTTCCTGGGGCGCCGGCGGCTGCACAAACGGGGGTAGCGACTAATGTTGATCCCCTCCTCTCTTGCGTGCTGCAATCTGGAGCTCGGAAGAGATGTCGGCGTGACTTTCCTCGCCATGCCCAGCAACTGTTTGTGTAAATGCAGTGCTGGCTTTGTTGGGTGCTATATGCATGCGTGCATGTTCTGTCCTCCCTTTGCATGCGTGAGTGCGTACCTGCCTTGGTCTGTAGTGTTGATGTGTAGCAACCTCTTCTTTGTATTGATGATGATCAGGGTACAAAAAATATTACAGGGGCAACACGGTCTTTTCACCTCACACTTAACATCGTTAGTGTCTAAAATGAACGAAAGTGTTATATAAGAAACAAAAGTTACTTTTGTTGTCAAATAGGAAAGAAAATTTTATTTGGGCCAAATAGGGAACCAAACTTTAAGAAAGGGTCAAATAAGGAATTTCTCTCCAAGACTAAAGCTGAGCTTGCATCGGATGTCTCCACTGCCTGCAGGGTTCGGAGAGCACAAATCAGGAGTCTCCATCAACTCAGTTCACCGGAGCGCGGATCCTGCACAAGGAGAGTATTTTGCCGCGAGGTAAGGGCATCTCCAGCCGTTCGGCCCACCAGGGCGCCTAAATAGAGCGGCCTGGGGGCGTGCCGGCGCTAGTTCGGCCCCTGGGGGCGACCTAGCTCCCAGTCACGCCCCCACGCGCCGGCCCCAGGATGCGGGAAATTTAAACTTGGTCGTTCCCGCTTTCAAAAGACACCGCAAATCCGGCGATCGGACGTAGTCTGGCGTTACAAAAAACAGAGCGCCGCCGCCGCAAGTTCGCGTGCGCAATGATTCACTCGGCGGGGTCGGCTCCAGGCGTTGGCGGAGTCGGCGTGCGCGGGCTCGGCGGTGTCGGAGCTGCTTCGGTGCTGGGCTGTGTCGGCGCGGCTTCGGCACTGCTGGGCGGCGATGTAGAGGCGTCGTTCGGGCTTGGCGTCCATGCGGTCGTGGGCGTCGTCGGATTCACCAAAATTTTCCTACGGTTTCACCAAGATCTATCTATGAGTTCATCTAGCAACGAGTGATCGGATGCATCTACATACCTTTGTAGATCGCGAGCGGAAGCGTTCAAAAGAACGGGGATGAAGTAGTCGTACACGACGTGATCCAAATCACCGGAGATCCTAGCACCAAACGGACGGCACCTCCGCGTTCAACACACGTACGGTCAGCGTAACGTCTCCTCCTTCTTGATCCAGCAAGGGGAGAGGAGAGGTTGAGAAAGATGGCTCCAGCAGCAGCACGACGGCGTGGTGGTGATGGAGCTGCAGTACTCCGGCAGGGCTTCGCCGAGCTCTATGGAGGAGGAGGAGGTGTTGGAGAGGGAGAGGGAGGCGCCAAGGCAAGGGGTGCGGCTGCCCCCCTCCCTCCCCCCTTTATATAGGCCCCTGGGGGGGCGCCGGCCCTGGGAGATTGGATCTCCCAAGGGGGGCGGCGGCCAAAGGGGGTGGAGTGCCCCCAAGGCAAGTGGGCGCCCCCCCACCCTAGGGTTCCAACCCTAGGCGCAGGGGATGGGCCTTGGGGGGCGCACCAGCCCACTAAGGGCTGGCCCCCCTCCCACTTCAGCCCATGGGGCCCTCCGGGATGGGTGGCCCCACCCGGTGGACCCCCGGGACCCATCTGGTGGTCCCGGTACAATACCGGTGACCCCCAGATCATTCCCGATGGCCGAAACTGCACTTCCTATATATAATTCTTCACCTCCGGACCAATCCGGAACTCCTCGTGACGTCCGGGATCTCATCAGGAACTCCGAACAACATTCGGGTTACTGCATATACATATCTTCACAACCCTAGTGTCACCGAACCTTAAGTGTGTAGACCCTACGGGTTCGGGAGACATGCAGACATGACCGAGACGACTCTCGGGCAATAACCAACAGCGGGATCTGGATACCCATGTTGGCTCCCACATGCTCCACGATGATCTCATCGGATGAACCACGATGTCGAGGATTCAATTAATCCCGTATACGATTCCCTTTGTCAATCGGTATTTTACTTGCCCGAGATTCGATCGTCGGTATCCCAATACTTTGTTCAATCTCGTTACCGGCAAGTCACTTTACTCGTACCGTAATGCATGATCCCGTGATCAAACACTTTGATCATATTGAGCTCATTATGATGATGCATTACCGAGTGGGCCCGGTGATACCTCTCCGTCAAGCGGAGTGACAAATCCCAGTCTCGATCCGTGTCAACCCAACAGACACTTTCGGAGATACCCGTAGTATACCTTTATAGTCACCCAGTTACGTTGTGACGTTTGGCACACCCAAAGCACTCCTACGGTATCCGGGAGTTACACGATCTCATGGTCTAAGGAAAGGATGCTTGACATTGGAAAACTCTAGCAAACGAACTATGCGATCTTATGCTATGTTTAGGATTGGGTCTCGTCCATCACATCATTCTCCTAATGATGTGATCTCGTTATCATTGACATCCAATGCCCATAGTCAGGAAACCATGACTATCTATTGATCAACGAGCTAGTCAACTAGAGGCTTACTAGGGACATGTTGTTGTCTGTTATTCACACATGTATTACGATTTCCGGATAACACAATTATAGCACGAATAAAGACAATTATCATGAACAAGGAAATATAATAATAATGCTTTTATTATTGCCTCTAGGGCATATTTCCAACAGTCTCCCACTTGCACTAGAGTCAATAATCTAGTTACATTGTGATGAATCGAACACCCATAGAGTTCTGGTGCTGATCATGTTTTGCCTTAGGAGAGGTTTAGTCAACGGATCTGCGACATTCAGATCCGTGTGCACTTTACAAATTTCTATGTCTCCATCTTGAACATTTTCACGAATGGAGTTGAAGCGACGCTTGATGTGCCTGGTCTTCTTGTGAAACCTGGGCTCCTTGGCAAGTGCAATAGCTCCAGTGTTGTCACAGAAGAGTTTGATTGACCCCGACGCATTGGGTATGACTCCGAGGTCGGTGATGAACTCCTTCACCCAAATTGCTTCATGTGCTGCCTCCGAGGCTGCCATGTACTCCGCTTCACATGTAGATCCCGCCACGATGCTCTGCTTGCAACTGCACCAGCTTACTGCCCCACCATTCAAAATATACACGTATCCGGTTTGTGACTTAGAGTCATCCAGATCTGTGTCGAAGCTAGCGTCGACGTAACCCTTTACGACGAGCTCTTCGTCACCTCCATAAACGAGAAACATTTCCTTAGTCCTTTTCAGGTACTTCAGGATATTATTGACCGTTGTCCAGTGTTCCTTGCCGGGATTACTTTGGTACCTTCCTACCAAACTTACGACAAGGTTTACATCAGGTCTGGTACACAGCATGGCATACATAATAGAACCTATGGCTGAGGCATAGGGGATGACACTCATCTCTTCTATATCTTCTGCCGTGGTCGGACATTGAGCTGAGCTCAATTTCACACCTTGTAACACAGGTAAGAACCCCTTCTTAGATTGATCCATATTGAACTTCTTCAATATCTTATCAAGGTATGTGCTTTGTGAAAGGCCTATGAGGCGTCTTGATCTATCTCTATAGATCTTGATGCCTAATATATAAGCAGCTTCTCCAAGGTCCTTCATTGAAAAACTCTTATTCAAGTAGGCCTTAATGTTGTCCAAGAGTTCTATATCATTTCCCATCAAAAGTATGTCATCTACATATAGTATGAGAAATGCTACAGAGCTCCCACTCACTTTCTTGTAAACGCAGGCTTCTCCATAAGTCTGCGTAAATCCAAACGCTTTGATCATCTCATCAAAGCGAATGTTCCAACTCCGAGATGCTTGCACCAGCCCATAAATCGAGCGTTGGAGCTTGCACACCTTGTCAGCATTCTTAGGATCGACAAAACCTTCCGGCTGCATCATATACAATTCTTCCTTAAGGAAACCATTAAGGAATGCCGTTTTGACATCCATTTGCCATATTTCATAATCGTAGAATGCGGCAATTGCTAACATGATTCGGACGGACTTCAGCTTTGCTACCGGTGAGAAAGTCTCATCGTAGTCAACCCCTTGAACTTGTCGATAACCCTTAGCGACAAGCCGAGCTTTATAGATGGTCACATTACCATCCGCGTCTGTCTTCTTCTTAAAGATCCATTTATTTTCTATGGCTCGCCGCTCTACGGGCAAGTCAATCAAAGTCCATACTTCATTTTCATACATGGATCCTATCTCGGATTTCATGGCTTCTAGCCATTTGTCGGAATCCGGGCCCGCCATTGCTTCCTCATAGTTCAAAGGCTCACCGTTGTCTAACAACATGATTTCCAAGACAGGGTTGCCGTACCACTCTGGTGCGGAACGTGTCCTTGTGGACCTTCGAATTTCAGTAGGAGCTTGATTAGAAGTATCTTGATCATCATCATTAATTTCCTCTCTAGTCGGTGCAGGCACCTCAGGAACGTTTTCTTGAGTTTCGCCATTTTCCGGTTCAAGAGGTAACACTTCATCAAGTTCTACTTTCCTCCCACTTACTTCTTTCGAGAGAAACTCTTTCTCTAGAAAGGATCCATTCTTGGCAACAAAGATCTTGCCTTCGGATCTGAGGTAGAAGGTATACCCAATAGTTTCTTTAGGGTATCCTATGAAGACGCATTTTTCCGACTTGGGTTCGAGCTTTTCAGGTTGAAGTTTCTTGACATAAGCATCGCATCCCCGAACTTTTAGAAACGACAGCTTAGGTTTCTTCCCAAACCATAATTCATACGGTGTCGTCTCAACGGATTTCGACGGAGCCCTATTTAAAGTGAATGCGGCAGTCTCTAAAGCATAGCCCCAAAAAGATAGCGGTAAATCGGTAAGAGACATCATAGATCGTACCATATCTAATAGAGTGCGATTACGACGTTCGGACACACCATTACGCTGAGGTGTTCCAGGCGGCGTGAGTTGTGAAACTATTCCACATTTTCTTAAGTGCATGCCAAATTCGTGACTCAAGTATTCTCCTCCACGATCTGATCGTAAAAACTTGATTTTTCTGTCACGTTGATTTTCAACCTCACTCTGAAATTCCTTGAACTTTTCAAAGGTCTCAGACTTGTGTTTCATTAAGTAGATATACCCATATCTACTCAAGTCATCAGTGAGGGTGAAAACATAACGATAGCCACCGCGAGCCTCAACACTCATTGGACCGCACACATCGGTATGTATGATTTCCAATACGTTGGTTGCTCGCTCCATTGTTCCTGAGAACGGAGTCTTGGTCATTTTACCCATGAGGCATGGTTCGCACATGTCAAATGATTCATAATCAAGAGACTCTAAAAGTCCATCTGCATGGAGCTTCTTCATGCGTTTGACACCTATGTGACCAAGGCGGCAGTGCCACAAGTATGTGGGACTATCATTATCAACTTTAACTCTTTTGGTATTCACACTATGAATATGTGTATCATCACGTACGAGATTCATCAAGAATAAACCATTAACCATCGGAGCATGACCATAAAACATATCACTCATATAAATAGAACAACCATTATTCTCGGATTCAAATGAGTAGCCATCTCGAATTAAACGAGATCCAGACACAATGTTCATGCTCAAACTTGGCACTAAATAACAATTATTGAGGTTTAAAACTAATCCCGTAGGTAAATGTAGAGGTAGCGTGCCGACGGCGATCACATCGACCTTGGAACCATTCCCGACGCGCATCGTCACCTCGTCCTTCGCCAGTCTCCGCTTATTCCGCAGCTCCTGCTTTGAGTTACAAATGTGAGCAACTGCACCGGTATCAAATACCCAAGAGCTACTACGAGTACTGGTAAGGTACACATCAATTACATGTATATCACATATACCTTTTGTTTTGCCGGCCTTCTTGTCCGCTAAGTACTTGGGGCAGTTCCGCTTCTAGTGACCACTTCCCTTGCAATAAAAGCACTCAGTCTCGGGATTGGGTCCATTCTTTGGCTTCTTCCCGGCAACTTGCTTACCGGGCGCGGCAACTTCCTTGCCGTCCTTCTTGAAGTTCTTTTTACCCTTGCCCTTCTTGAACTTAGTGGTTTTATTCACCATCAACACTTGATGTTCCTTCTTGATTTCTACCTCTGCTGATTTCAGCATAGCATATACCTCAGGAATGGTCTTTACCATCCCCTGCATGTTGTAGTTCATCACAAAGCTCTTGTAGCTAGGTGGAAGCGACTGGAGGATTCTGTCAATGACCGCTTCATCCGGGAGATTAACTTCCAGTTGAGTCAAGCGGTTGTGCAACCCAGACATCTTGAGTATGTGTTCACTGACAGAGCTATTTTCCTCCATCTTACAGCTAAAGAATTTGTCGGAGACTTCATATCTCTCGACCCGGGCATGAGCTTGGAAAACCATTTTCAGCTCTTCGAACATCTCATATGCTCCATGTCTCTCAAAACGCTTTTGGAGCCCCGGCTCTAAGCTGTAAAGCATGCCGCACTGAACGAGGGAGTAATCATCGAAACGTGACTGCCAAGCGTTCATAACGTCTTGTTCTGCAGGGAGAACAGGTGCGTCACCCAGCGGTGCTCGTAGGACATAATCTTTCTTGGCAGCTATGAGGATGATCCTCAGGTTCCGGACCCAGTCCGTATAGTTGCTGCCATCGTCTTTCAGCTTGGTTTTCTCTAGGAACGCGTTGAAGTTGAGGACTACGTTGGCCATTTGATCTACAAGACATATTGTAAATATTTTAGACTAAGTTCATGATAATAAAGTTCATCTAATCAAATTATTCAATGAACTCCCACTTAGATAGACATCCCTCTTCTAGTCATCTAAGTATTACATGATCCAAGTCAACTAGGCCGTGTCCGATCATCACGTGAGACGGACTAGTCAACATTGGTGAACATCTTCATGTTGATCGTATCTTCTATACGACTCATGCTCGACCTTTCGGTCTTCTGTGTTCCGAGGCCATGTCTGTACATGCTAGGCTCGTCAAGTCAACCTAAGTGTTTGCATGTGCAAATCTGTCTTACACCCGTTGTATGTGAACGTTAGAATCTATCACACCCGATCATCACGTGGTGCTTCAAAACAATGAACTATCGCAACGGTGCACAGTTAGGGGGAACACTTCTTGAAATTATTATGAGGGATCATCTTATTTACTACCGTCGTTCTAAGTAAACAAGATGCAAAACATGATAAACATCACATGCAATCAAATAATAAATGTGACATGATATGGCCAATATCACATAGCTTCTTTGATCTCCATCTTGGGGCTCCATGATCATCTTTGTCACTGGCTTGACACCATGATCTCCATCATCATGATCTCCATCATCGTGTCTCCATGAAGTTGCTCGCCAACTATTACTTCTACTACTATGGCTAACGCGTTTAGCAATAAAGTAAAGTAATTTACATGGCGTTTCTCAATGACACGCAGGTCATACAAAAATAAAGACAACTCCTATGGCTCCTGCCGGTTGTCATACTCATCGACATGCAAGTCGTGATTCCTATTACAATAGCATGAACATCTCATACATCACATATAGATCATTCATCATTCATCACAACTTTGGCCATATCATATCACAAAGCACTTGCTGCAAAAACAAGTTAGACGTCCTCTAATTGTTGTTGCAAGTTTTACGTGGCTGAATTAGGGTTCTAGCAAGAACGTTTTCTTACCTACGTGAAAGCCACAACGTGATTTGTCAACTTCTATTTACCCTTCATAAGGACCCTTTTCATCGAATCCGCTCCAACTAAAGTGGGAGAGACAGACACCCGCCAGCCACCTTATGCAACTAGTGCATGTTAGTCAGTGGAACCGGTCTCACGTAAGCGTACGTGTAAGGTTGGTCCGGTCCGCTTCATCCCACAATACCGCTGAAGCAAGATAAGACTAGTAGCGGCAAGAAAAGTTGACAAATCTACGCCCACAACAAATTGTGTTCTACTCGCGCAAGAAGAACTACGCATAGACCTAGCTCATGATGCCACTGTTGGGGAACGTTGCAGAAAACAAAAAATTTCCTACGGTTTCACCAAGATCCATCTATGAGTTCATCTAGCAACGAGTGATCGGATGCATCTACATACCTTTGTAGATCGCGAGCGGAAGCGTTCAAAAGAACGGGGATGAAGTAGTCGTACACGACGTGATCCAAATCACCGGAGATCCTAGCACCGAACTGACGGCACCTCCGCGTTCAACACACGTACGGTCAGCGTAACGTCTCCTCCTTCTTGATCCAGCAAGGGGAGAGGAGAGGTTGAGGAAGATGGCTCCAGCAGCAGCACGACGACATGGTGGTGATGGAGCTGCAATACTCCGGCAGGGCTTCGCCGAGCTCTATGGAGGAGGAGGAGGTGTTGGAGAGGGAGAGGGAGGCGCCAAGGCAAGGGGTGCGGCTGCCCCCCTCCCCTCCCACCTTTATATAGGCCCCTGGGGGGACGCCGGCCCTGGGAGATTGGATCTCCCAAGGGGGGCGGCGGCCAAAGGGGGTGGAGTGCCCCCCAAGGCAAGTGGGCGCCCCCCCACCCTAGGCGCAGGGGGTGGGCCTTGGGGGGCGCACCAGCCCACTAAGGGCTGGCCCCCCCTCCCACATCAGCCCATGGGGCCCTCCGGGATGGGTGGCCCCACCCGGTGGACCCCCGGGACCCATCTGGTGGTCCCGGTACAATACCGGTGACCCCCAGATCATTCCCGATGGCCGAAACTGCACTTCCTATATATAATTCTTCACCTCCGGATCAATATGGAACTCCTCGTGATGTCCGGGATCTCATCCGGGACTCCGAAAAACATTCGGGTTACTGCATATACATATCTTCACAACCCTAGCGTCACCGAACCTTAAGTGTGTAGACCCTACGGGTTCGGGAGACATGTAGACATGACCGAGACGGCTCTCGGGCAATAACCAACAGCGGGATCTGGATACCCATGTTGGCTCCCACATGCTCCACGATGATCTCATCGGATGAACCACGATGTCGAGGATTCAATTAATCGCGTATACGATTCCCTTTGTCAATCGGTATTTTACTTGCCCGAGATTCGATCGTCGGTATCCCAATACCTCGTTCAATCTCGTTACCGGCAAGTCACTTTACTCGTACCGTAATGCATGATCCCGTGATCAAACACTTTGATCATATTGAGCTCATTATGATGATGCATTACCGAGTGGGCCCGGTGATACCTCTCCGTCAAGCGGAGTGACAAATCCCAGTCTCGATCCGTGTCAACCCAACAGACACTTTCGGAGATACCCGTAGTATACCTTTATAGTCACCCAGTTACGTTGTGACGTTTGGCACACCCAAAGCACTCCTACGGTATCCGGGAGTTACACGATCTCATGGTCTAAGGAAAGGATGCTTGACATTGGAAAACTCTAGCAAACGAACTATGCGATCTTATGCTATGTTTAGGATTGGGTCTCGTCCATCACATCATTCTCCTAATGATGTGATCTCGTTATCATTGACATCCAATGCCCATAGTCAGGAAACCATGACTATCTATTGATCAACGAGCTAGTCAACTAGAGGCTTACTAGGGACATGTTGTTGTCTGTTATTCACACATGTATTACGATTTCCGGATAACACAATTATAGCACGAATAAAGACAATTATCATGAACAAGGAAATATAATAATAATGCTTTTATTATTGCCTCTAGGGCATATTTCCAACAGCCGCGCTGCACCAGGTATCACGCCTTGAGCTTCTCGTCGTTGCTCTGGAGCATGTCCGCCCCGCCCATCAGAAAAGCCATGTCGGTGTTCCTCTTCTTCGCGGCGACGTTCGTCCGGAGTAGGTCGAGCTTGATGGCGTTGTTCTTCATCAGCGACGACCACCGCGCCTCGGTCTTCTCTTCGCGTAGGACGGCCCGGGCCTAGGCGTCGGCGAGGGAATGCTCGATGGACTCCTGCACTCGCGCGGTTGACGCGTCGGCGTTTTTCCCCTTCTTTGCCAATTTGTGGCCGTCCGGCCGCCCCTCTGTCGCGCCCGGAGTCGTCGCGTCTGGCTTGTATGTCTCCTTGGCCTTGTCGAGGGCACGTTGGACCTCCGCCCACTTCTCGCACTTGTCAATGCGCTTGTAGACGTGGAGGTGCTTGAAGTGGCGTCTTGGTTGTCGCCCCGATACATGGCGAACATACGCAGCAGCTGCGCGGAGGGACGAACAGTTGGTGGGCGGCGGGCGTAGACGACGAAGATATGCGGGCGAACGGCGGGCGTACCTGATCCTCAATGTTGGCGCCGCTCTCCGGGCGAGCCGCGACCTCCTCGACGATTCCATGCCATTTGTTGCACGCCAACTGGATACGCCCCCAATGATTCGCCATCGCCTTGGAGCCGCGCTGCATGTAGACGCCTTTGAAGTAGGGGTCGACGAGCTTCCGCTCATCGAACTTGGCCTTGATGCGGTCCCAGTACGTCTCCAAGCTCTGGTTCACGCCGGTGGTCGGGTCGAGGCAGACGACTTTCCATGCTTCGGCGAGGCATTCCTCCTCCTTGGACGTCCACTTGATGCGCGGCTCGCCTGGCCTGGCCGCCCGCTTCTTCTTCTTGCGCCCCTTCGTCGGAACAGGAGCCGGTTCTTCCTCCTCCTCCTCCTCGTCCTCCTCCTCCTCCTCGGGTTCCTGCGCGTCCTCGCCGTAGACGTAGCCGAGCTCGGCCTCCATGTCGCCGCTGAGATCCACTACCTCGTCCTGGGTGGCGAACCCGGGAGACGCGGCGGCCGCGGTCGATCCTGTTGCGATGATGTCGTCCATGTCGGCTCCCGTGTCGTCGGCGTCGCCGAGGTGCGAGAAGGGCAGCGGTCCGCGGTAGAGATGGGGCGTCAGTGTGGACGCATAGGCGGCCGGCGGCGAGTAGTTGTATGGAGGATACTGCACGCCGACGAAGGCGGGCGAGGGCGTGCGCGTAGCGGGGTGACCATGAGGGAAGGTCACGTTTGGGTTGAACCCACCGTGCGCGTCACCGTCGGCGTAGCCGGGCGACGATGAACCCCATGGAGATCCGGCGCCTTGCTGTCCCCAGGGTGCGTACTGGGCGTGGCTGACGACGGGTGGATTCATCCCCGCCTGGTCGACCGATGAGGAAGACGTCGCCGCGTGCGCCGCGTTGTCGTGGGCCTTCTTGGCTATGGCCCTGTTCCGCCTGTCGGCGGTGACTGCTTCGCGCCGCTGAACTTCCACCCTCCACTCGGCGTTCGACAGGCCCGGTGGCTTCGATGGCGGCGCTCTCGGCTTCCTCTGCTTTGGCTGGACCACGGCGCCAGTGGCGGTTGCCGCCGCGCGCGGCATGGCGTACTTCTTCGATGGCATGGTGGCGACTGGAAGGCGAGCGGGAGGGGGTTTGGCGGGAGAAAGGGAGAGAATGGCGGGAGGAAGGCGAGCGAGCGGGAGAGATGCGAGGGAAAAGCGTCAAGAAACGGCGGGAAAAGGCCCTCGGGTCGCGCTCCAGGGCGGGCCCACGCGCTTTTTTCGCTTGTGCCGACTCCCCAAGCGTCCCCCAGGGCACCGGGTTCGGTCTGGGTCCGCCGGCACCAGTTTTGTCCCGAGCCGGCGAAAAACGGACTTCTAGAGACGCGACTGGGGCTTTTTTTGGCGCCGGCACGACAAAATCGCCTGGGGAAGGCCTGTTGGGGGCGCGGCTGGAGATGCCCTAAAGGGAAGATGTGCGACGGTGCGAGGACGTAATGTGGTGCAAGCGGTGGTACACTTATGACTTATCCCATGAAACTGGTCAATTAGTTCAATGTTGGATGTAAGATTAACACTACATGTATGGACCGTGGTGCTGGCCGCAAACGCACCCCGCTTGCATCCTTGGCTATAGTATTTTTCATTCACATTTGATCATTCTTTTGTGCTCATGTTTTGTATAGCAAAGGTTCGCCCTGTCTACGTGGCCACTTTGTGGTTGAACCAAAACATCGTTCCTTTTAACATTTCCAAACGGTGCATTTCTCTTTGCTGAAAACATGCTATCTTTGCTCAGCACTAGTGGTTGGGGCGCCACCCTATGGCACCGCCTGGGAGTAAGTTGTGCGCACGTTTTCATTTTATAAAAATACATAGAGTCCTCGCCTCCGTCTAAAAAACATCTTAAAAAAATTCTCACCTTCATCTAAAAAAGAAGTAAAACATTTTTACCACCGCAGCCTACCAACGAGTGCCACTTTGCATTACCCTCCATTTAAAAAATACCAGAGGTCTTCACCTCCATCTAAAAAGAAAAAAATATATTTAAAAAATAATCCACACCTTCATCTATTTTTTTTCAAAAGATTTCTCACCGCGGCCAACCAGCTTGCGCCACGTGGCATAGCTAGTTAGCCGTCCTTTACGCGTAGCTTAATGAGTTTAATTTTGAATAGATTCTTTCCATGAATCCCTCACTTGTAATTTTTTTTTAAAAAAAAACACATGCTAAGGCCTCTAATCATAGTTTGGCACTTTCGTTGAGCCTGACGATCTATAGATTATGAGCACTTTGATAGATTATGATTATCATTAATTGTGCTTACATTGTTCTAGTTTCGGATTAAATGAACAAGCACCTGAACATGGACAGAAGTTCTGATTGTGCATCACATATTCATAATTAATTATCAACCTAATGGTGTATTTGAATATGTATTCATGATTAAAAGTCTTAAATGGCTCAGAGTATAGTGATTAAAATGGAGCATATTTTCAAGAAGTGTCCTTCTTTTTGTCTTAGTATATCAACATATAGACCACACATGCAAGATGTTAGGGGTAATTAACTAGGAACGTTGCAGCAACTCCTTCAATAACATTGCTCAAATCACCCATGGTAAATGTATTTTCAGTTTCCTCACATTCCTAATGTTGCGCATACGTCCAACTCCACCCAATCAATCATACTGTTGGGTTCTACGGTAGGGAGCGTCGACTGCAAATTAAAATTTTCCTACGCGCAGAACAACCAGGAACATGCTACAAGAGATGGATCACAGTTCGTTACCACTAGACGTGCAGTGCCGTGCAGCGGAAGTAGAGTTGAGGCAGCGCGTTCTCGGAGTCGTCTCCTCCTTGCCGGTCTCCCACGTAGCAGATCGGATCCTGCAAACAAGTTCGCCGGAGCGGCGCAAGTGCACTTCCTCTAACGGTATCTGCGCGTGCAGGAGGAACGTTGTGCGGCAGACTGCTTGGTCCGATCACACAACCGGCGGCGAAGTGGAGGTGGCTAGTTGCAACACATGCAAAGCCCTAACGACGGCACCGAAGCGATTAACCTCATGAGTGTGCCGCACCTCCACTTTATATTGGCATTCGTCGCGGGCTCAACACTTGGGCCTCGCAAGGATCCTAAAGCCCATAAGTCTACTCGGTCGCAATCCGAATACAGCTCGGATCACATCCGACCAGTGTCCTTGGATCCGACCTCGTAGGTTCCTTCCCTTAAGTGCGCGACCCCTTAGGTTCAAGCCGGCTTGGTCACGGTTCGGATCACCTCCGAACTGCATGGTTGGTAGCGGCCTCTAGCAAGGCATGCCGAACACCAAGCAGACTATGAAGCTGGTTAGGCGAACCTGTACATCATACTTCCATTCCTTTTGCCACACGATATATGTTGTCGGGCTCAAGGCGAGTCTGTCATCCTTGTGCTAGCCCGACCTCTTTCTCGTTTCAGTGATGCCGACCACAAACCGGATTATCTCATAATCCTTGCCGCATGGCCATGCTTATCCTGGTCGGATCACACGAGGGGCCCAGAGTATATCTCTCTTGATCGGAGGGGCAAATCCCATCTTACTCGACCATGTCTCGCAGCATGGGTCTGGACAAGCCTGAAACCTACCTTTGTAACTACGCAGTCACGGAGTAGCGTATGGTCGGCCCAAAGCAGGTCTGTCACCATCCCGAGTACATGCGCCAGCTCAGGTCTTAGGACATAGAATGTATGTTGTACTAGAGACTCACAGATGACATATCGCTGCGTCTCATAGTTGCGTCTGTCCGACTCGGACCTTATCTCGACTCGGATCCGACTACGTCGAATCCGACCAGACCTTTCCAAGTCCATATTATCCGGTTAAGCATCCAATGCTCCATGGCTAGTGAAACCAAGCCATCGACCGTGTCATATGCTAGTCTAGTCGGCTGCGCGTCCACACAACCCTTTCGACAAGGAACCTATTAGGACAGTCATCATACAATGCATAGTCCCACAAACAAGTCATGTACTTGCTGATACACATCATTGATAATGTCCAAGGACTATCTTTATTCATAAACACATAGGAAATATCATCATGCATGATTGCCTCTAGGGCATATCTCCAACACATACATCACTACTGATCTCTCTCTTTGGAATATTTATTGCCTTCGTGTTGGTTTGGCTGCATATATCATGGCAAAGAGAGCAAAGATGGTTGGACAATGGGCACAAAACTGGACAACGTACATATGAATATGTGAACTCCACCTTATGACAAACAAGACTATTCATTTTTTAGTTGAGTCACAATACTATTCACCAAAAGCTCAAAGTTAAATGATCTGAAACCTGTAGGGTACATGGATTATATATTTGATCCCTAATCGTGAGATAAGTGGATAATGAACCAAAAAAATGGGGACAGAAGTAAGTACTCCCCTTGTTCCGAAATAGTTGAAGTTCGAGATTTACCCCAAGTCAAACTTCTTTAAAATTGACCATGTATAGTGAAAAAAATTATAAATACAACATCAAATATGTATTTTATGAATCTAATGAAACAATTTTTGTGTGGATGTTGGTACATTTTTTAATAGACCTAGTCAAACTTAGCAATGTTTGACTTAGGACAAACCTAAAACTTCAAGTATTTTGGAATGGTGAGAGCAGTACACTCCATAGATTTGCTACATGGTCACATACTACTCGTGCTAGGGCTGCATTTTTTCCCCTAGAACTTTCATTCCGAGTAGATTATTGTTCAGTGCATAATGCAAACATATGGTACCCAAATTTTGGGTGCGCGTTACACAAGAACATGAAGATTGGATCCCTTTACTAGCATTAACTACTATCTCCACCAATCTTTTTGAATTTGTGCAGTTATTGTACATGAAACTTAGAATGTTACTTTGATATGTAAACTCTAAATAATAGTACTGTAAAAATACTTTTCATGGAAAACCATGTCATTTGCACCTTATGAACTCAAATAGTTGCTTGACTACACATACACTTAACCAATTTATAAGTGGCAAAACAACTACTTACCTTCACAAGACACATTTGAGAAGTAAAAACAGAATAATGAATACCAATTGGACCTCATTACCAAAATGTGATGTGATTTCTTAAGATGGTATGCTAGTGTTTTGTGTTGGAACTATTTTTTATTATGGAAGTTCTTAATGGATTAGTAAAGTAACCCGGTCGAATGAGATAACATATTTTAATTGTTAGTGAGGAATCACATGAGTTAGTATGACACTTGGAAAATACTGGGTTTGGTAAATACTCCCTCCGTCCCAAAATAAGTGTCTAAGCTTTAGTACAACTTTGTACTAAAGTTAGTACAAAGTTGAGACAGTTATTTTGGGACGGAGGAAGTATAAAATTAGGTATGGTTAGTTTTATAGGAATTTGGTTTTGTGTTGCTTAGGCCATGTAAGGTGTTAGAATTGCATTTGAGTTCGTTGATTTTGTTAGGAGAAGCACATTGCTTGTTCTACAAAAGAAAACCCCATAGATATAAACATGTGAAGAAGACCTTAGGGCTCCACTTTACTACATAAGGGAATGTATATATGTTGGCTCTGCCCATGATGTCATCATGGTCGCATGTGTATAGAATCCTTAACCCCGAATTCTCCAAAGATGGTCTTCATTCTAAGCACAACTCGTCCCAAAACATCCCGAGACATGTTTTCGGATACCCTTAAAACTGAGCAGCATTGCAGACATGTAACTCCTCATAACTGCTAGTTCTTTTATTTGTCATATAGAGTATGTTCTTCTTGCTAGTTATGAGGGGAACTAGTATGGGGATAACGATTATTACTAGTAGGTTGCATTAGGAAAACTAGATGCATATATGAGTGAATATATCAAGATAACCCATTTCAAAAAATATATCAAGCTAAGGCCAAATACAGTGTGTCCTTTATAAGGCCTTTTATGCTTGAGCAAGGGAAGATTTCTAGGAGACTCGGATATCAATGCACCAACAATAAACCACAAGAAACTCCATTTTTAAGGTAATTTCATAAAAATAACATAAGGAAATATGTGTTGATGGAAAGCGCCTGTGATAACCCTCGCAACAAAGGGCATCATTAAGCCTTGATACATATTAGAGCCATTTTGCTAAAAAAACACGAATTAATCCATGGCACGACATGAAGTGCACGGTTATTCCAGATCTATAACATGGAGTATTGATGGGGTAGTGTGCGAGTATATGTACATAACTATCATTTTCATGCGCAACAACGATAAAGGGTACAAGATGGATCTCGAGAAGGGTTAAGTACTATTGGGTTGTTGTCCCTTTTCAAAACAAAGAATCTGGTGGAGTTGGAACATGTGTAGTTTATGTTGTTGCTACTGAAATAGAAAATGAGGCTGTTAGTGTTCTAGGAAGTAAAATTTAGTGGCTGTCTTTGAGTGCAACTGTGGTCGACATCCTCCTTTATTTGTTGCATTAGAACATGCCCTTCCTTTTTTCACTTCTCTTCTTTAGTTTCACTCTTATCTTGTTCATCTTTTTTTCCTGGTTTGTCTTAAAGAACAACTTGTAAGTTAAAGGAGTCTCCCAGAATGTGGATTTGGAGTGTAAACTGGTGAAAATGGATGGCTTAGTATTTACATGGACAAAGACCTAACCTAGTTTGCTAGTCTTTGGGTTCAAAATCATGTGGACCTTCACCTACCGCCCTCTGCCTCAACACAACCTCTCTATCCTTAGTACCTCGCTCCAATACCCTCCTCCAAACCACGAGTCCACAATCAAGTGTCATGCTTGCTCTGCTAGCAACTTAGTTTCCAATCTTACTCCATCACTCAATCGCCCTTCCACAAGTTTTTTCATGCCATGTGATGTACTACTATGAGCAATAATCTAACCGTTGATGGGGTGTGTTCCTCGATGCCTCACATTCACAACATGTTGCACATACAACTACTACTAGTTGCCATTGTTCTCTCTCAAATCCAGCATTGTTAGGAGAGCACATATAAATACAAAGGAAGTGGAGCACATCTTTTATAGGAGAATTTGGAGTCATGCTTGAAGAAAAGTAAAGTTTGTTGGGTGCATGAGCTAATTATAAACCCTAATTTAAGGCCATATCTTCAAGTAAAAAGGAATATATCAAATCTTAGTGTCCATGCATGCACTTTTATGAACTCGAAACGAGTAGATGCTTGGTCCAATTCAATGTGATCCACACTAGAGAAAGCACGTGAGAGACATCTCATGAATGGGTGGCACCGATGAAGCAAGATAATCGAGTGGATGAAATAATGCTTTCTTGTTTGCACGGACGTTAATTCTCTCGCAATATAGCGTGTGGGTTGTATAAAAACCAATGTCATCAATCAGTGGTCTTTATGATAGCACATTGTATATTTATTATGTAATATATGAATGTTGGTGCAACCAAATAAATTTGTACTTTGATCACTCATTCATCAATGCATATAAAAAATGTTTCTAAGAAAATAATCAATTGGTAACTTGACACGACAATGGAACAAATATGTAACGAAGTTAACAATGAATAATAACATAATCATAGTTGCATGCTTCACATCCATTTCATCTAAAACAGATTATGAGTTATGGCATAACATACAACGCACAATTGGTCTCGTGCATCAACCCTTTAACGACTCTGATGGCCTTGATAAATGGCATCATCATGCAAACGTACGCTCCTTCCACTTCCTCACCACCTCGGTAAGCGTCTTGTGCGACATGCCACTTGCAGCCAGTCCACTTCTTGCCGCTTTCTGGAGCTCTGTCACCTTCGTACGCATCGCATCCCCCTCTTCACTGTTCATCATATCATTCACAACTTTCGTGATGTCTTCACCAAGAATCATCACATCCGCTCCTCGAACCTTTGGTCTTAGTGCCACCTTGGTTTCTTCATGTAACATCACGGCATTCTCCCTCTGCTCGGCGTACAGAGGCCACGCGATCATCGGCACACCGTGCATCACGCTCTCTAGCACCGAGTTCCACCCGCAATGCGTCAACATGGCTCCTGTAGCCCGGTGGCCGAGGACCCTGACCTGCGGGGCCCAGGACGGGACCACCAGGCCCACCTCCTTGGTCCTCTCCAGGAACCCAGATGGCAGGAACTTGAGTGGATAGTCCTTGCTCTTCGACCCGTCGTAGTAGTTGGCACCGGGGTCGGCCCCACTGTCGGTGGGACTCCTCACGACCCACAGAAACCGTTGTCCGGAGAGCTCCAGCCCGAGCGCCAACTCGTCCATCTGCGCCGCGGGCAGCGCACCTCCGCTGCCGAACGAGACGAACAACACGGACTTGTCGGGCTGTGTGTCGAGCCACCTGATACAGCCGGTGGCATCGTCATCGCCGTCGTCAGGCTGCCGTATGACCGGCCCAACGGGGTACACCGGCGGGCGCCCCGGCTCGGGCTGCCGGAGGATCGCTGCCGCGTTGGGCTCGATGGCGTCGAACGTGTTCACAAGTATGCCGTCCGCGTCGCGGTACCTCTCGCCGTGGTGCACCATCCAGCGGTAGGCGTCGCTGGTCCTGTCCTGGAGCGGCTGCAGGATGTCGGCGCCGGGCACGGCCACGCAGCCGGGCAGCCTGACGGGCTCCGGCTGGTCGCGGAACTCGCCCTCCAGCTCACGGTCGAGGCGCGGGAGGTGGAGCATGAGGGAGAGCATCAGCAGGTTGGATGGGAAGAAGAGGTACGCCGGCACGCCGGCGTCGCGTGCCGCCTGCAGCGTGTCGGCGCCGAAGAGGTCCGCCACGAAGGCGACGAGGCTGCCGTCCTTGCCTAGGCCCGCGAGGAGCGCGGCCAGAGCCGGCACCGAGCGCTGGGCCTCGACGGAGAGCAGCGTCTCGATGGCGGCCCCGGCCGCCACAAGGTCGTCGAGCGGGACGGCCGGGAGCGACGCGGAGCCGACGGCCGGCGGGAGGGACGCCAGGAACGCGCGCTGCGCCGCGGAGTCGGAGCTGGCGTAGGTGACGACGGTGGCGGTGAAGCCGTGCTCGGCGTGCAGCCGCCGCGCCAGCTCGGCCACCGGCACCACGTGGCCCATGCCCGGCGACGAGAGCAGCGCGACGTGCGGCGCGCGCGCGGCGCCCCGGTCGTCGCTCTCGCCGGCCATCGCTGCCTGCCCGCCTTCGTGTGCGCACGTACGGCACGGAGAGACGAGTCGAGCGGTCGATCGGTCAGTGGCTTAAATTCGTGGGGACGTGGGAAACGACGGAACGGATTGGCGCTATATGTAACGCCGGATCGATCTGTGTCTGATTGACCGTCTCATGGCCGAACGGAGCTGTGGTTGCTCCGTCGCTGCCGCCGCTTCTTTTGTGCTAATTGTGCTCGTCACGATATATGCCGGAGAAAGCAATTGTTTAGTGGACATCATAAAAAGGCTGGCGAAGGCTCGCTGAATTTTGTACTGTAGTACTGCTACGATGGATTAGTGTGATAATCAATCTCGCGTGGCTGAACTGAATATCAGTGGTCGCTTTAGCATCTTCTTATTATCTCCTTTATCGCTAACGATATTGTATAATTCTGACGTACAATGAGTACAAGTTTGGATAACTTTCTTTATGTGGGAGAACTTGGCTAGCTGAACATATAGGGGCAATCATCTTGTACTACTGCGTCTAAACAGTCCATGCGACTAAATATTTCAAATCGGCTTTCAAATCTTTCGTAAAAACACGACACAATGCAATACAATACAGATACAAATGCTCACGATAAGCAACGCACGCTCACTTTTGTTCATGCAAAGTTTGCATAACTTAGTTTGCCCGTGGACACAGGAGAGATTAATACTCCCTCCATTTCAAAATATAGTGCGCCCGCGCTTGTCAAGATCTAACTTTGATCATAAATTTAACCAACGAGACCAACTGCGGCGGGAGAAAAAATTATATAATTGAAAACTTCTTTCGAATACGAATTCACTGATATAATTTTTGCTCCTGCCGCGATCGGTTTTGGTAGTTAAATTTACGATCAAAGTTGAAGCACGGGGATAGAGAAAGCACTACATTGTGGAATGGAGGGAGTACTACTAGGATTGAAGCTGCATGTGATTTGCAAAATCTTTGCAATCAAGCGCATCAGATGGATCTTTTCTCTCGTCCGATGGCACAAATAAATACACATGCCCAATATGTGGCCCTTACAGTATCTTTATTTAAGGGAGGCTATTCATTTGTCTATGACTGAGCGAGCGTGGTGTTACTGCAGAATCTGTTAATTTGCTAAAACACCTCCTCTGTATTATACAGTACCACCATCCGCATGCCATTTGTTTAACAACACACGCAGCACACATTAGCCATATACAATCAGCGATGTGATATAAAGGGAATCAAAAATGGCTGGCTTATATGCCCGTCGGCACCTGCATGAGTGGCCGGCTTTACTTGATGCGCCATTTTCCCCTGACTCCACTTGCACTAGGCCATCACACGCACCATCAGCGTCTCCTGTGCAACTGTGGCCTGACTATGCCTTCTAGAACCTGCTACAGAAACGACGTCATGATCTTGCAATTCTCGCATCATCGTCTCGGGCTCCACCCCCAGAATCCTGATAGATAGAGCAGAGAATATGCTACGGAACCGATAACTATTCCTGTTGATTGAAATGAAATGATGTACGTATATAGTATTTCGGAGCGGATTGGAAAGGGACAGAAGTGCCCGCGAGTTTGACTTTGTGGCACGTTCGATTGAATACGGTATCGATCGGCTACGTATCCGCGGCAGCCAGTTGCACCCCTCCGCTGCCATCAGATGGTTGACAAGCTTTTAATAAGAGTTATAATATGACTATGATGCAAAGGTTATGATATCCAAGACTATTGATTAGCGTTTTTGTTAGCAGACAATCATACTTATCCATTTTGTTCAAACTACGCGCCTTAAGACGCTAAAAGTACGCACTAAGATAAAGATCTTTCATACATCAATTAGCCAAGTATTTGGAGGTATCGTGCACCAATAGTTATAGCGAGAACAAAAAAAAAATGAACTAACATATGAATGATTGACTAATTAAACTTTATATCAATATCGTCACCACTGCCACCTCCATCATGATCACCAAGACATATCAAAAGCGCTATGGCCAACCGCCAAGCTTCGGGCTAATGATATGTGAGATAAAAACACTACAACCTTCAAGTGTTAGCGAAGTCGGGGTCATGGGAAACCACAAAGAAGAGGAGGAAAGGACGGCACACAAAAAATGACTCGGATTCCGGGCTCCCTTCATTCAAAGGAATTTCATATAGTTTCCAAGGATTTGGGTCATTATGATTTTGCCTTAATTCTCCAATGTTATTTAACATTTTTGCTGACATGTTGATTGTTCTGATTGATCGCGTCAAGTAGGACGGTCAGATTGTAGGAGTAATGCTACACCCTGTGGATGGTGGCCTCTCTATTCTGCACTGCTGATGATACAATTATTTTTATTAAAATGACCTGGATAAAGCTCGAAACCTGAAATTGTTCATTTAAGCAAATGTCAAGCCTTAAAATTAACTTTAAGTGAATTATTTTACTTTGGAGAAACTAGTGAGGCGGCAGCTGAATACGCTGACATGCTTGGTTGTGCGCAAGGGTAACATAAACCACAACATTTTAAAAGCAATGGCATCACACACCATTGCAGGACATTGACAACATTAAACAAGCGTGTTTCCGCATCCAGTTCATTCATTTAGCACACATCCTCCTTGGGGGGCTGGCTGAGCGTCTTTTCCTTTTGCGATTATGCGCTCAACAAATTCACGCCGTTCCACAACACAGCACGACGGGTCAAGGACATGCTCACGAAGAGGCACAAGATAAAAAAGAGAGAAACCGACAGAAGAGCTGGAGTAACGAAGGGGCCTAAACAACGACAAGAAACAAACGAAGCAAAGAACTTCCAACTGCCCCTAAAAGTCCTAGAAGTTGCTCCGCATTATGTGGGTTGTCGTTGTCACTTTCGAAGAGATCCGGGTGCTCGGAAGGTGGAGCAAAGCTCCACTTCCCGTGGCAAGGCACCATTTTTTATGCCATGGCAGGGGTTTAGTGATCGCCCAACGATGGCACTTCAGAGGGACATTTTTGCCGCGGTACCCGCCGTCCTCACCGACCTCCATGGCGACGACCTTTCGATGCCCTGGTGGCGCAACTGCCGCCTGTTGCTACACCGGAGAATGACCACCTCAAGGTCGCGCTCGGCGACGACAAGAGCAACGCGGAGAGAGGGAACCCATTGTGTGATGCATGGTATGTGCGGCTTAAAATAGCTAATTTAAAGGAAAACACAACCAGCCTAAAGAAAGAGACCAAAATGCCCACAAAACCTCTCGAGTCGGCACACCCCAAGTCACATCGGGTGAGAAACGCGTCGCACGTGCCTACTCGGCTCGCGCAAATGTAACAACCCGGCAAGGCTGGCGCGCGTCGGGCGCCCGCGCATGTCGGGGCCGGTCGAACGACACAAGCCGACTCTATTGTGAATGAAACACCGAACTAGTGACAGTGGGTCACGCGTCACTAACCTCGGGGATTCGGGTGTGATTTAGCGCATACGGCCGCAGGTGGGTGCAACGCGCCACCAACCTGTCGCAACTAGACTAGCCTGACGAGTAGCATGGACGCCGTGATAGAGGCGAGGGTCCCGATCTTTCGATGAGATGATAACTATCGATTTGGTGGAGACGACTTTGATGATCCGACTATAAACGTGCACGACGTTGCGCCTTAGCGATCGCTAAACCAACTCCGAAAGGTTATTGACCACGCCGGAGCACGATCAACCTGACCACGAAGGTCGATTCCTGCAAGCAATCGAAGAACAAGCAAGAATATGATCAAGCAATCTGAATTTTGCGAATATGGATGAAGTATTGATGAAAGTGGGGTTTCATAAGCGGTCTTGGTCTGGTCGTTGGAGACAAACGAAATACACGAAGTTGCAGCGATGGCTAACTTTTAACTAAATAAAACCTAAGGAAAAAACTACTAGATGGATCTACTTATATAGGAGTAAGGGGTGGTGGCCAAGGAGGTGGGAGGATATCCCAAGGCAGCCTAAAACCAACCCTAGGTTGTACAAGGCTCATGGGCCCAAGTGGAGGTGATGCAACACCTTTGGACTTGTTGTTTGACTCGGATTCTGCTGCAGCGTCAGATTGTTTCGTCCATATCTCAACGCTCCGGACGAATTTAAAGGTGATTCCAATTGGTTTGGAAAGAGGATGAAATCTACTTTCCAACAAAAAAAGAATCACCCAATTTGGAGTCCGTATGAAAAAGTTCTTGGCGTTTTGAGTCAGGTATGTCTGTGCAGTCCGAATCTGAATCCAGAACGTGAGAGACTTGGACTCTATCTTCTCTTGGCCCAAAAGTGACGTGAGAGGACTTTTTGAACAGAACTTAAACTTCTCCTTTTCCCCTATCTTCATATGTGGATTGTACAAATGTCCCATACACCTGCAATTAGACAAAACACAAAAGTGTGTGAAGTATTTTTTGTTCTGGATAATATAAATAGATTATTGAATAGTTGACACTAGAAATCACCTGACAAATATGCATGTATGCAATATTTTTGGTCATACCCAAGGTAGTCATGTCCTCATCATCCTCCCCTTCTTGAAAATAAAGCCGTCCTCGGCGTTGCTTTATCTGAAATGTGGCTAACAAAAGAGACAAGGTGTACATGTTGTATATGTATATGTCATCAATTTTTACTTCCCATGGATTTTGCACATATGACACATGTATACATGAGTAACTTTCATAGTGAATAAAATATAAAGCCAAAATATTATCACAAGAAGTAGAAGGCATGAAAGTATTGCAACTCAGTTTGCATATATAAGTGAAGCTCTTATTCATATGAAAAGATTGACAATATTCATCATTAAACCATCCCAATATTGGTGAATAAACCTTACTTGCATCAAATTTACATGCTACAACATGCTTAAATAAGTCAACATGCAATAAGTCATTTGACACAGAATCATCACCAAGATTAGAGGTCATATCAAAATGATTAAACATTGGTTCTTTTGCATCAACAGTTAATTCATTGGGTGCACTCAAAATTGTTGGTATTTCAGTTGTTTGATCACATGACGCATTCATGACAGCAACATGATTCTCTAAAATAGGTGATGCGCTCAAATCAACAGGTAACTCAACACATAATGTATTCAAGTTAACTAGGCATGCATCATTCTCATGTGAAGTTATATCATCAATACCTTTACAGTTACCTTGTCGCAAAGATGTAGCTGATGTAGGTACAGATGATGGCAATGTACCATACTCTTGAGATGATGTCGTGCTCACAATCTGAGGTGTGGCTGCTCTAGTAGGTGCAACGGTGGAGGAACCAAGCGGTGGTGGTGAGCATGAACTATAATAGTAGTTGTTGTAGTCACCCAATGCATCCTCCTGTAACTGTCTCTCAATGGTACAAGCACGAACATACATACCAGTAATGCAACGAGGAATATACTGAATCGTGCCTGAATATCATGGTTCAAACCACCAAAAAATCTATTCATTGTATCATCCTCAGATTCTTCTATGTCACAATGATGCATATAAGATTTGAACTCTTGGTAGTAAGCATGAACAGTGTTGTTGCCTTGTTTAAATTGTTCAAATTTGCGAATCAATTCACGACGATAGTAAGGAGGGAAAAATTGTTGTCTCATTACATATTTCAAATCTTTCCAAATTATGGGTTGGTTATCAATGTTTTTCTTACAATGCACACTCCACCAAACAGAAGCAAAATCAGTAAATGCTCTAGTGGCAGCTTGTACTCGCTCAAGTTCAGAAAAGTCATGGTGAATAAAAAATTGTTCTACTTCAAGCTCCCAAGCTAGATAAATAGCAAGATTAAATCTACCCTCAAATGACGGTAAAGAGATAACCTGACCATGTGCTTGTGTGTGTTGTCCCAACTTTCGTGATGGTGAAGATGTGTCCGTCGTCCAAGAACTATCATGATTAGTAGAAACAAGAAACAAAATTCGAGAATAATGTTCCTATAAACTACTAAGATGTGGTTGTAAAGTGCTCACAGTAAAGCAAATATCAATATCTTACAAGTTCTTACCATGCGGCAGGTGGTGACAGACAACCAGCGGTGTCAAATAACTCTGAAGATCGTGTAAAGCAATTGCCAGGGGAACATACGTATACACGGTGTAGAAATATGTGGAGCTGGGTTGGCTATATATGGTAGCAAAAGATTAGCAATAATCAATTCAAAGATGCAATGTTGAATAAACGCTCAACGACGGTAATGTGCTGGTCTTAGGCTAGACCGGACTAGAGACGCGAGCCTAGAACACTAATGAGGTCACGGCGTAGCACAACTAGCATCAATGAAGAATACTAAGTAGCTCTGGACAGCAAGATATAAGTAAAGATCACAACGGCAGTAAAGATAATGATAAAAAACAACTGCCAAGTAGGATATACAACAACTCTCACTCTAACTTTCCTCTTGAAAAGTTTGAGCCAATTTTCTGATAACTTTTTTCAAAGAATGCCACTAACTCAAGCTTTCCAATGCAAAAAGAATCACTCAATTCCGAATTGATATGAGAAGTCAAAGAATTCTAAAACTGGCCTGAAAAACTGGAATAAGATGTGTCCGCGAACTTCGGAGGGCAAAAAGACCTATTTAGAAGCTGATTTGGAGGTGTCAAATATTGAACTAGCCTCTGCAACTATTTAGATGCGTCTCGTCGCTAGCTTTCATTTGAGTACTCGTGGAGCCAAAACGGACTTCGTATGAGGAAGTTATACCTGTTTTACTGAACAGTGCATAAAACAGATTCCAATCCGAATTAAACTACGAGATTGAGTCTAGGTAGATCCAAAAAAATTTCTTCTCTCTTTTTTTTTCTCACACTTCTTTTTCTTTTTCTTTCTCTGACTTTTTTTTCTTTTTTTCTCTGTCTTTTTTCTCTCCCTCTTTCCAAGACAAACTAGATAAGATGCAGATTGGATCAAGCGAAGATGTGAACGACCTCAACTATGATTGTGACAATGAACTATGGGTAACATGTGGTGGACAGCGGAAGGGATAACGATGCAGCGGCGACGTGACTAATGTGAACAGAACTCGAAACTCTAAACGAACTAGACACTAAGACCAGCAACTCGACACGGTGATGCAACCGATAATTCAATAATGCAAACAATAAAAAGAAAATTGCAAAGGCTCAGACTGGCTTGGACAAAAAGGATGAATAGATCTAACTTTTTTGTGCCTTTTTCTTGGACAGTAGGTAAGAAAATAAATCTAATCTAGGGAAAGATGAAAATTCTCACCGAGCAACCTGAAAACTGATACCACTCGATACCACTTGATAGAGGCGAGGGTCCCGATCTTTCGATGAGATGATAACTATCGATTTGGTGGAGATGACTTTGACGATCCGACTACAAACGTGCACGACGTTGCGCCTTAGCAATCGCTAAACCAACTCCGAAAGGTTATTGACCACGCCGGAGCACGATCAACCTGACCACGAAGGTCGATTCCTGCAAGCAATCGAAGAACAAGCAAGAATATGATCAAGCAATCTGAATATTGCGAATATGGATGAAGTATTGATGAAAGTGGGGTTTCATAAGCGGTCTTGGTCTGGTCGTTGGACACAAACGAAGTACACAAAGTTGCAGCGATGGCTAACTTTTAACTAAATAAAACCTAAGGAAAAGGCTACTAGATGGATCTACTTATATAGGAGTAAGGGGTGGCGGCCAAGGAGGTGGGAGGACGTCCCAACCTAAAACCAACCCTAGATCGTACAAGGCTCATGGGCCCAAGTGGAGGTGATGCAACACCTTTGGGCTTGTTGCTTGACTCGGATTCTGCTGCAGCGTCAGATTGTTTCGTCCATATCTCAACGCTCCGGACGAATTTAAAGGTGATTCCAATTGGTTTGGAAAGAGGATGAAATCTACTTTCCAACAAAAAAAGAATCACCCAATTCGGAGTCCGTATGAAAAAGTTCTTGGCGTTTTGAGTCAGGTATGTCTGTGCAGTCCGAATCTGAATCCAGAACGTGAGAGACTTGGACTCTATCTTCTCTTGGCCCAAAAATGACGTGAGAGGACTTTTTGAACAGAACTTAAACTTCTCCTTTTTCCCTATCTTCATATGTGGATTGTACAAATATCACATACACCTACAATTAGAGAAAACACAAAAGTGTGTGAAGTATTTTTGTTCTGGATAATATAAATAGATTATTGAATAGTTGACACTAGAAATCACCTGACAAATATGCATGTATGCAATATTTTTGGTCGTATCCAAGGTAGTCATGTCCTCATCACGCCGACACACAGGCCCGACTCGCTCGTCGCGCGCGCCAAATCGCGCGAACACTCTTTCGCAGGTGCGCCCGAAGCCGCCTGATGACGGTGGCCCTGGACGTGCACATGGTCCACCCATCATGGACCGCCCAACGGGGTAGATGAAGCCCCAAAGAGTGGTGCACACGACTCGCAACCCTCCTGTCGTGACCGGACCAGCCCAACGAGGGGCGTGTACGCCAACAAGCAAGCTTGTCGCGCGCGTGAAAGGGCTTCCTTGAGCACCGCTGAACCCGCCTAATGACGGTGGCCTCGTGCAAAGATCGCAATCCACTCGTCATGGACTGCCTAGCGGGGTCGTCTGGGCGCGAATCGTCCAGACTAATCGGACGGCTCGGAGAGCCCTCGCAACGCCCCCGCCGTAAGCCACCGCGAAACGGATGGCGCAGAGGCCCTCTTCACCCTTGATGATTCCAGGGAGATGGGTACTAAATCATCTTTTATAGTAGTATAATTTAAGCCTTCGGCGTGTTACTCCATCTAAACTTCCCTAGCAAGCTTAGTATTGATGATCACTAGATCATCGAAGGCACGCGTTGCCGCGCCCGTCTATTTTTAGAATAGAATGGTAGGTACTTTATAAGTATACTATGAGATACGATAGGAAGTAATTTTCGAAGAAACATAAAGATACACGAGATATGATTGAAGTCATTTTCAAAGAAACATAAAGATACATGATAAAATTTGTAGTAAGACTATGAAGAGTAAAGAAGTTGTGTATGTAATGTAGTGCCATTGCTCAATCAAAGTTGTGATGCGTAAAAATGATGATCGTAATGGTCGGTTATATTCACTGGAGAAGATTAGATCTTGAAAAACCATAAATATGAAGAAAACCATCGATGGAACACACCATCATAGTTTGGTACAAGCTTTAGTGAAACAAAAAACATCAAATATAACGAAACTTGACATCAATTCTATAGTTCTAGGTCATAATAGCACAACGTGCTACAACAACCACCTCCAAGTAGCCCTCTATCATTCCTCACTACAGCCATGATCACCACATCAATCATGCATCAGCGAAAATTCTATCAAAACCGACCACAAATATCTTATTTGCTCAAAGGCAGCTCGCATACAAGTTGATACCTAATTTGTTATTGAAAGGGTAAAGGGAAGTCTTGTTTCTTTTGTTACAACATTCAGATTAGAGTTTGCAGGGTGAAGTCTGAATAAATCATTTCCACTCGAATTTGAAGACAGTATTTTGAGATATAATGTATGAACACTTCCATGCTAAAACGAATCAACATGAGTAATGGAAATGAAATCATCTAATGAAAATGCACTTCATCCGTATAGCACAAGACTATATAACACACGAAGTAAGACCAGATTCCAACTTGATCAGTCCAGATAGTGAAGTTTCAGTGATGCTACGCAAAATAGAAAGAAAAATTGGCAAAATAGTATAAGAACATAAATTAACTGGCATCTCTTCAATCTATGGAAAACTACCAACATTAATTGTAGAAAGGGAAGAACGTTCCCAAAAAATTATTAGAAGGAATATCAATGTTTGAAATAATGACATGATGGTTGCTTTGTGATGTCTACGATCATAAGAGGGCTGGAGCTGGGGTGTTTCCTTGGTTAGTGCATAACTGCATCAAATTTACCTACCACCCATACACACATCTAGTCAATATATAAGCCTGGAACCCATACACATTGAAGCAACTCCAGAAATGAACAAAGAAGCTTAGTTATACCTATTAAATGCATACTCTCTATATAGTTCAATGTCCGTGCTCCTAAAACAAAACATAGAAAGGAAAGGAAAAACAGTACATGAATTCATTCTTGGAGTTGGATAGTGATATATTCAAAACTGAACCAAATATTTAGTAACACACCCTGATTGATGTTCCAGTGTTGTGCAAACGGGGAGTTCTGTACATAGAATATATGGGTGAGTGTCACCCAGATTACATGGAACATGCTCATTTCCGGATGATCTTTCTGCATCAAGTATGGAATTATTTTTTATAAAATATCAATATCACAAGCCAAACTGAAACTACGTGTATCTGTAAGCGTGCAACAATCCAACTTTGGTGAAGCTGCAGTAAAGGATGAAAACCACCCATCAATAATCTGGATACAATTAACCACCTTGCCTAACAGCAATGCTTTGACCATACTTGAGATATGAACCTTGCATACTTGTAAACAGAGCAGGAGAAAAGTTAGATAATCGATCGCGTTAAAGACTACCTTAATGCACAATTGCATACTTGTAAACCTAACAAGACCATTATGGTGTGTGTTGCCGTGCCCATCAATTTTGACAATATAAGGGCAGGAATTTATATGAATATATGGAACAATATGAATTTATAAAATGCATGAAGGTATGCAAGGTGAAAGTTAAATACTTACTAAAGATATATATTTCGGTTGGAAATGAGAGAGCGGAATATTTGCTGGTAATGAAAAAACATATCCAGATTTAAAATTGGATATGAATATAAAATGTTTTCATTCCATGAGTTAAAAAATGAGCAAATGGAACATCGTCCAGAAGAATTGCACGATGAAAAAAATTCAGTCCTAAAAAGCACGGTGCATGTGTGCAGCAGCATTGTCGGGTGGTTGGTGCGACATATGCCAACGGGTGGCTTATCTGTGTGGGAGCCAGTAAGACGTCGCCGGTGCCTGGAAGCGGGATAAGGCGAAGACATGCACGCCGGCGAATCTTACCCAGCTTCGGGGCTCTCCGTGGAGATAACACCCCTACTGCTGCTCTGCGGGGTCTCCGCATGATCACTCAGTGAACAGGTAACTACAAAGCGCTCCTTGAGCTGTTTGGCGAGAGGAAGAAGAAGGGCAAGGCTAGCTCTACTCCTCTCTCTGTGTATGTGATAACCTAGATGAGATCAACCCTTTGCATGGGTGCCCCGGGGGGTTTATATATGCCTACCCCCCGGGGGTACAATGGTAATCCGGTTGGGAGCGGGTCCCAACCATCAGTGTCTACGCTCGCCGGCTTCTGCGCCGACTGCTGGGGCCCGCCGGCTGGTGGGTCCCGTCGGCTGCTGGCATCTTGGCCGACAGGCAGACCCTACTGCCTAGGGCCCTGTCGGCGGCCGATTACTGTTGCCTCAATCCTGATGATGAGGGCTTTATCGAGGTAAGCGTGGCTACAGTACCGCCGCCTGGCGGGCGATCACTGTAGCCTCACGTCGTCTTGTCTTCTTCATGTGGCGCCTCCTTCGAGGGAAGGAGCAAGCCGGCTTTGGGGAAGCCGGCCACGTCTTGGCCGACTGGGGGAGGCCTGGCCGCCTTCGGGTGTCTCTCTGCCCAAAGGGGCCCACCGCCCGCGGGCTGCACTGACAGCCTACCGTGGATGGCGCCATAGGCAGCATGGCAACAGTGCCGCGCCGGACGGGACAAGGCTACCCCGTACGGCGCACTGTGCCAGGCGTGCTCCGGGTTTCGGGGGTGGCAAGCTTCACTGTAGCCACGCCCCGTCCCATCGCCGCTATGTGGTTGCGGACCTTGAGGGTATGATCTTGACCATGCCGCGGGAGCCGGCTTCTTGGAGCCGGCCTTCTCGAGGCCGGCTCCTCGGAGCCGGCCCTCCCGCGGCTTTCTTCATGAAGGTGAAGGCCGGGCCGCCTTCCGACAGTCGGCCTGAGAGGCAGTCGGCAAAGGGAAGGCGACCCAACGTCTTGGTTCCTTGGAGGCCGGATTGGCTTGTAATTTTTTCTGAAGTGCCAAAGGGAGCCGGCTAGGCTACCCGTGGTCATTTACCCCGACAGTAGTCCCGGAAGCTGGTCGCGCTTCGAGGTCGGCAAGGGGAACAAGAAGCTCGGTCAGCTTCCCATCTTGAGGAGCCGGCAGCTGGGAGCCGGCTCAGCTTAAGCGCGCCGCCTTGGATGGGCGCCGTGGTCTCGTCAACGGGAAAGTGGACCAACTCGTGCGCTGACCGCGCGCCTCCCCGCTTGTCACGTGGCAGGAAAGGCCTGCCATGGCGCGTGCGCGACGGAACGGCGCCGCAGGCCCGGGCCCGCCACGCCTGGCCTCGGCCCAGGCGTGGATCTTCTGCGGTCCAGGGTGGACGGTTTGCCTTCCCGCGGCGGTTTCACCATGCCGTCAAGGCGCAATAATAGCGGGACGTGGGGGAGTGGGCGCAGTTAATCCCACGCCCCCCACACCACGCCTCCTCGGCTCCGCCGCGAGAGCCTATAAGTAGGGGGAGGAGAGGGAGCAGCAGAGGCTCGCACGCTCTCCCTCGCTCCACCCTCCCTCGTCTTCTTTCTTCTCTTCCTCTCCACCGCCGCAGTACTTCTTCGCCGCGCCGCTCCGCCGCCACCGCGCCTTGCTTCTCGCCGCGCCGCTCCAATGGCGCTGTCGAGCTCGTGGGACGGCTCCAACGTCCTCGACGAGCACGTCGAGTTCCTCCGCTGGACGCGGCGTCTGCCCGGCGAGAACTACGTGCGGGTCCGGCGCGCGCCGGAGGAGGAGATTTCGTCGGCGCCGGAGGAGGGCGAGCGGGTGATTTTCCGCTCGCACTGCATACGCGGCTTCGGCCTCCCGGCGAGCGGATTCCTCCGCTCGTTCCTCGAGTTTTACCATCTCCAGCCGCATCACCTCACCCCCAACGCCGTGATGCTGCTGTCGGCCTTCGTCACCCTCTGCGAGGGTTTCCTAGGCGTCCTCCCCACCATAGAGCTCTGGGGGGAGTTCTTCCAGAGCAAACTCGGCACCGTCGTCGCCGGCGTGCCCGCCCCCTGCGGGGCCTACATCGCCATGAGGCGGACAGGTGAGAACAATCCGTTTCCCTCGATCCCGTTGATCCAGTCGGTGAAGATTTGGCAGAAGTCGTACTTCTACGTGAAGAACGTCGCCCCACAAGGCGACTTCGTCAATCTGCCGCCTTACGTAGCCGGCCCGCCGGCCTCGAGGCCGGCCTCATGGAGCTACCGAGCCAGGACGCTGTCCCAGGCCGGGAACGCCGCCGTCGCCCGACTCCGGGTGATGGTGCAGTCGGAGGGCCTGGTCGGATACAACCTCGTGGCCGCCTTCGTGGAACGCCGGGTTCTCCCGCTCCAAGGTCGGCCGCACATGATCAGTCAAATGAGAGGCCGCTTCGACCCATGCCGGCTGAGCACCAGGGAGATGCCTCACGCCGAGGTGTCATACCTGGTGAACTACATCGCCAACTGCAAACTCGCCGAGGACTGGCGATTCGGTAAGGAGTCGTACTCTCGCGCCAGACCTCCGCCTTCCGTAAGTATTTCTTCTTTCCTTTTCTTTTTGGTAGTCGGTCGCTTGGTAGCCGGCCTCTGACCAGCCGGCTTGTCTTCTGCAGAATACTCTTCTTCCGCCGGCGGCCGGGACCGCAGGGGCGGAACGCCCGTTTCTCCCCGACCGCTCGGTAGATGACGTCGACGACCCGGACCTCGGAGCGGCCGCCATGGAGGACGCCGCCGAGGGGGAGGCGGCAAGGCAGGCGGCGCCGGGCTTGGAGCCGGCCTCCAGGACTGGGGGGACGACGACGAGGTTGAAACCGTCCCGCATCGCCAGCCGGTGCCGGATCCTCACGGCGCGGGCTCTTCTGCCGCGCCGGCCGCCCGTGGCGCTGCACCAAAGCGCTGGGCCGCGTCGACCTACTTCGGCAGCCGGCCGAAGAAGCCCAGGGGCACCACCGCAGCAACCAAACGGGACAAGGCGGCCGCGAAGGCGGCCCGCTTCCAGAAGGTCGTGAAGCGGCCGCAGGCGGTTTCGGCGCAAGTGTCCATCGTCTTGCATTCTCGTCGTGCTTTTTTGATTGAAGTTCTTTTATGAATCCTTTCTTGGTCGACCGGCCAGGGCGCCGCTTTCCCTTGAACGGGGTCCTGCCGGCTCCGTGATTGACTCAGCCGGAGGGTCTTCGAGCTCCCGCCACGTGGACCCACGCGCCGACCTCATGGAAGCCACGGCGCGGAACGCGCGAGAGGCGCGGGAGGAGCGGGAAGCGTCGGAGCGGAGAGCCGCCCAGGCGGCGAAGAAGCAGGCCGGCGCGGCGGCCAAGGCCCAGGCGAAGGCGTCGGCTGCGGAGAGGGAGGCGGAGGCCTCGCGCAACCGGCCTCCACAGCTTGTCATCCCCCTGCGGAGTGTGGCTCCCAACGCCCCCGTGCCTCCGTCTGAGGAAGCCGACTGCGGCCAGGCGGTGACAGAGCGGAAGGAGGAGGATGTGGTCGTCTTGGAGGAGGTGCCGCGAACGGCACCGACTGGAGCGGGCCAGGGCGGCCAGCCAGCTGCGGCGCCGGTGCAGCCGGCCGGGAGCGAGCCGGCAGCGGGAGCCGGCCTGGCGGTGCAGCCGTCATCACGCCCGCATGCAGGGGAAGCCGCCCCCGTGCCGGAGCCAGACAGAGCTGCGACCGCCCGTCAGACGACGGAGGCCTTGGAGGCGGCCAGCTCCAGCACGTCCGAGTGGGCGCCCAACGAGGAGACAGGCGAACTAAACGCGTCGGCCCAGGAGGTCCGGAGCCGGCTTCAGGCCCATGCCACCGCGCTGCAGCGATACACTCGCGATTTCCTTGTGACGCGGGCCGTCGTTCGGGTGAGTCTTCTGGTCTTGGTTGCTTTAGCTTTTTGATTTCTTCCGTGGGGGCGCGTCAGCGCACCCACTGGGTGTAGTCCTCGAGTTCCGAGTCGGCTGCTGAGCAAACGGCTCGAAACTTACTAGGTCCTGATAGTTATCTTATTCTCATATCTTGTCTGATCTTCCAGGAGTACCATAACCGGAGTGCTGCCGCCTTCGACTCCCAGGCTCGGGAGCTGCGTCAGAAGAGAGAAGAACTGACCAACAGCCGGAGTACGTGCTTTGTTTCCTTTGTATCCTGTGGGGGCGCGTCAGCGCACCCACTGGGTGTAGTCCCCAGATCCGGGCCGACTGCAGAACAGTCGGGTCGGATCTTCCCCGACGACTTCTTCCTTACTGATTCTTCCTTCATCTTCATGCTTGCAGGGGCCAACGCTGACTTAAGGGAGCAGCTCGGCGGGGCCTAGACCGCCCTTCGCGCCAAGGAGGCCGAGCTTAATGCCTTAGTCCAGGAGCGCGACCGCCTGGCCAAGAAGTTGGCCGACCAGGAGGAGGGCCACAAGGCAGCCCTGAAGAAGGCACAGGAGAGCGAGGCCGCCCTCAAAGCCGAGTTTGAGACCGAAGCGGCGAGCTGGGCTGAGGCGAAGCAGGCGCTCAGCGAGGGTTACAGCCGGATTGAGGACCTGATCGACGGTAAGCCGCCTCCCTTACTCCTTGCTTGCCTCCCTGCCCTCTGATTCGTCCTCTGATTTGTGCTGCTTTTGTTCTTTGCACAGACTACTTCCCCCGCCACTCCGTCGCGGCCACTCAAGCCATCGAGGCCCACCGCGAGGCACGCCGTCAGGCAGGAGTTAAGATCGCACCGGACGCGAGCCGGACACTCGAGGAGCAGCTTCTAGCGATCCAAGACCGGCTGTGGCCGGCACACCGCATGCTCCGCCGCCTCCAGCGTGCCGGAGCGCAGGTGCTGGCCGCCCTCTGGCCAGACGAGGCGATTCCCCGCACCCCGAGCCGGACTGCCGACTGGCTGGAGGTGGCAGTCGGCCGCTTCGAGGCCTGGAAGGCCTCCGCTGCCCGATCTGGCGCCAGGCGGGCGCTGGAGTTCGTCCGGGCCTGGTACCCCAGGCTGAATTTGGAACGGTTGAGGAATTGGCGGGCGGAGGCCGACGAGGAGCTGGTGGAGGTGCGGCCGGCTATCATCCAGCGTGCTTCGGCTCTTGCTGAGTTTACCGACACCAGCGTCTTCGCTCCTGCGGTGGATGACAACGGCGTCGCCCAGCCGGAGGAGTGGTTCGGGCTGGACCCGGCGGAGGGTGAAGACTCAGCGGAGGAGGTCGCCTCCAGCGATGAGGGTGAAGACGAAGAAGGGGAGGAGGGCGAAGACGTCGAGCCGGCCGGTGAAGCGACCAGCCCGCCTCAGCATGACCGTGCCTCCAGCAACGAGGCGCGGGTTAGCACGCCCTCTGCGGGAGGCGGTGATCATGCCGAGGTTCATCAGCCGACCACTCCTCCAGCCGGCGCTGCTATCTCCGCCGACCTGCCCGACACGCCAGTCGTTCCCTTGGCTTGATCTGCCGGCTTTGTTTTTCCTATTTGTTATTCTTTGAACAATACTTATTAAGTTTGCGCAGTTCCACCCACTGGAGGTGTATTCAAACTATGTTGAATGTTGGCTTTTGCGAAGCCTTTTGTGTAAATATACTCATGCATGTGTTTGGCTTCCATTCTCGTATGCTTTTTATCCTTAGGCTGTTTCCTTTGCCGCCTTCCCCTGATTGCTGCCTTCCCAGCCGGCAGCTGCTCTGCAGTCTGTGGCTAAGGAAGAACTCGACTATCTTTTTTTGGGGAAGGCAAGTACTCGAGCTTTCTTAGATTGTAGCGAAGTGAATGGAAACCGGCCGGCCGGCTACTCTTGTAGTCGGTCGGCGGTGGGAAAAAACCGGCTTTTGTTATATTAGTCCGTTAGTCCCTAGCCGTTTTTCGTGTGGGCGTCCTTTCCTGCCTTTGGCTCTTGCCAGCCGGACAGCCGATTCTTCAAACTGCGACTTTTGGCAAGAGAGGGCTTTGGAGCCGGCACACTACTCGTCTGACCACGGGTAGGGCTTCTAATATAACTTAAGGCGGCCAGTCCCCGGGCCGACTAGTCGAACCCGGTGCCGGACGAGAGAAGTGAATGAAATGACATAATCATAAGCATGGTACTCTTCATTCATAGATGAAAGATGGCAGTCCCCGAGTTCTCCTCGAGGGGCCTATTGTCTCGTACTTAGTACAAAAGTTAGCGTGATACATACTGTATTTCAACTGTAAAATCTTCGGAGGAGGTTGGCGTTCCATGGTCGTTCCGACTCCTTGCCGGAGTCGTCTCTCTTTCATGCCTTCGGCTTCTGTGCGTCGATCAGGTAGTAGGAGTCGTTTCCTAGCGTTCTGCTGATGATGAAGGGGCCTTCCCAAGGGGCCGAGAGCTTGTGCTGGCCGGCTGTTCGCTGGATCAGCCGGAGCACAAGGTCGCCCTCTTGGAAAGATCTTGGCTTGACCTTCCGGCTGTGGTAGCGACGCAGACCTTGTTGGTAGATGGCGGACCGGCTGAGGGCTAACAGCCGGCTTTCTTCCAGCAGGTCGACGCTGTCTTCTCGTGCTTCCTTGGCCTCCGCCTCCGTGTACATGGTCACCCGAGGCGAGTCGAACTCGATGTCGGTTGGGATGACCGCCTCGGCACCATATATGAGGAAGAAAGGAGTGAAGCCGGTTGACCTGTTTGGGGTAGTGCGCAGACTCCAGAGGACGGCCGGCAGCTCATCGAGCCAGCAGCCGGCCGAACGCTCCAGTGGCACGACCAGTCGGGGCTTGATGCCGGAAAGGATGAGGCCGTTGGCTCGCTCGACTTGGCCGTTTGACTGCGGGTGGGCAACGGACGCTAAGTCCAGTCGGATGCCCTGCGTCGCGCAGAAACATGCCAAGGCTCCCTTGGCAAAATTTGTGCCGTTGTCGGTGATGATGCTATGCGGCACGCCGTACCAAGTTGTTATATCTGCAATGAATGTCACGGCAGTCGGCCCATTCAGCTTCTTGATCGGCTTTACTTCGATCCACTTGGTGAACTTGTCCACGGCGACAAGCAGATGTGTCATGCCGCCGCGCGCCGTCTTGAATGGGCCCACCATGTCCAGACCCCAAACGGCAAAGGGCCAAGTAAGGGGAATGGTCTTGAGTGCCGAAGTCGGCAGGTGTTGCTTGGAGCTGAAGACTTGGCACCCTTTGCAATGCTTGACTAGTTCCTTGGCGTCGTCCAAAGCAGTCGGCCAAAAGAATCCATGGCGGAAAGCTTTGGCGACTAGTGATCTTGAGGCCGCATGGTGGCCGCATTCACCTTGGTGGATGTCTCTGAGGATTGCCATGCCCTTCTCTTGTTCAACACATCATTGGAGGACTCCAGTGATGCTGCGCCTGACGAGCTCTCTGTTGATGATGGTGTATGCTCCGGCTCGGCGCTGGACTTGTCTTGCCTCTGTCTCGTCAGCCGGCAGTTCTTGGTTTGTCAGGAAGTTGAGGATGGGCTGGGCCCATGATGAAGCTGTGACTTCTTCTATTGCCAACGCGGCTACTGCAACCAGGGTGGGCGGGCTGGGTTGTGAAATGCTGGGGTCGACCGCCGCCTGTGGTGCTGGTGCAGTCCCCGGGCCGACTGCCGCAGTCCCCGAGCCGGGTTCAGAAGTCCCCGGGTCGGGTGCGACTACGGAACTACCGGGTGGCTCCAAAGCAAAACAGAGCAAAGACATTTGTTAGAAAACCAAAAGAGGCTAAGGTTTTACCACGAATTACATATCACACCAAGAGTTTAGTTAAGTCTGTTCCAGTTAAGACTGCTCTAACATAAGTTGCGAAGTCTGTTCTTACTATTGCCAGGTGCATGGAACGATTTCTCATTGAGGAAGACAACGCCCGAAGCATCCAGCACAGGTTTCGGAAGATACATCCATGTATCAAAACATAGCAATATAATCAGGGATCCTTATTTGCAAATCGTAACGCCATTCAGAGGCCGCGAAGATAAGATCAGCCGAGGTTACTATAGTACATCGAGCTGATCCCCGGGGAACTCCATGTTTCAAGCACCATATCTTGCTGCCGTACTCTCCTCGACCAATCAATCCATGTTAAACTGTATAAGCAAGAAATTAAGTTGAAAATTACAAACACTCAGAAAGTGGGAACAAAGTGTGGCGGAGGAGAAGAGATGGAAATTTGGAATACCTCTACTAATGGAATATATATGTGGTTATTTCAAAAAAAAAAAGACGCCAAGGAAGAGTCGAGCGAGGCCGTTACCGCCATCGATAGAACCAACATAAATTGACCCCGGCCTTGCTTCGCCTGGCATCAATCAGTCAGGCCCGCCTTGGTTCGCCCTGCATCGATCAATCAAGCCTCACTTGAATGGATCGGATTGAAGATCGGGAGCTCGATGAGTACCGACCTCCAAGATTTGCTCAAATCAGCTGAATGGAACCTTGATGAACACAACCTGTACAAAATTGAGATCGGAAAAACATTACCACCTGAAATCCCATCTCCAAACCTAGCAATCTTTTGTGGAGGCCGAGATATGGAGTGGCACTGCTGATAGGATTAAGGAAAACGGGTCAAAAAATAAGATGAACAAAAGCGGTTGCGGTGATATCTACTAGAGGGACCAGGAGCAGTAGGGGTGGTGGCAGCAACCCAAAGCATCACTCAACGTCATGGCCGGTGCGGCGATTAGGTCTAGGGCACGAGTGGAAGAAGGGGAGCGGGATGCAGAGAGATCGCATGGATGAATTGATCGGACAGGAAAGACTCGAGGCCCAGCTAACAATAGATCATGGATTTTGTCACGGGAGTAGTGGCCCAGCCTGTGCAGCACCATATTCGCGTAATGAAAACCCAGGATTAACTGAGCACTTCTCCTGCCATCAGTTCGCGGTTGACACATCCACAATTTGACAACTGGCTTTCAAGAAAATTAGATTGTTTTTAAAAAATCAAGAATTCAAAACAAAAGTTCATGAATTCAAAATAATTCACATGGTCAAAAGAAGTTCACGAATTTGAAAAACGTTCACATAATTCAAAGAAGTTCACGAGTTTTAAAAAAATGTGGGATTTGAAAAAAGGTTCATACATTTGAAAAAAGTCCACAGGATTAAAAAAATATCTGCTAATTTAAAAAAAGTTCATGAATTCCAAAAAGTCCACAAGTTGAAAAAAAATTCATGGGATTATCAAAAAGTTCATGGGATTCAACAAAGTTCATGAACTTGAAAGAGTTCACGAGTTCAAAAAGAGTTCGCGCATTTGAAAAAAAGTCCGCTCATTTGAAAAAGTTCACGAATTTGCAAAATTTTTGACGATTTTGCAAAAAATCAACACATTCTAGAAAAGGTGTGCAGAAATTATAAAGTGAAAAAAAGAAAATTAAACCATATAGAAAACCAAAAAACCGTCCGAAGGCATCTAGAATTTTCCCAAAACTGTTGGGTTGCTTTCGAAAATCAAACAACGTCGCTTATATTTGGCCTGGTCGATTGAAGTATGAAAGTGTGCTTTGCCTCAAATGTACATTTGAGAAGGAGCAAAAAAAGAAATTGGGTCGAGCCCAAATTGGAGCGGGTGTGTGCTTTGGTTTGTGAAATAAACTCTAATAGGATTTGGCCTTCCTAGTGCATAAAGGGATTTTCAGAATGGTTTCCACGTCAAATGGCATGAAAACCACCCTGACGAGGGGCAGTGCTATGTCTCACTTATAGCGAGACCTAGCGTGATCTCACGTCAGGCACCTCTCTACTACATGGGCATGTCCAGGCGCGTGGGAGGCTACGACCTTTTTGTTGTTGTTTCTTGATCTATTTTTCATTTTTTCTGTTTATACTTCGAAATGTTCTAAATAAATATATTACAATTTTTTTACATAAAACTTTGAAAAAAAATATTAATCAAGCATTTGAAAAATGCTAAATGTGTCTAAAGAAAATGTTTCTCATGTGCACGAAAAATGTATACACAAAATATATATTCTGTGTGAAAAATAATAATCATGTATTTAGAAAATGTTAATATAACATTTGAAAATGTTAAGCAAATATTTGCAAAATGTTCATCAAGCATTTGAAAAATGTTAAATGTGTATAGGAATAAATGTTGACCATGTATTAAAAAATATCAAACTTGTATTTGGAAATGTTATTTAAGCATTTGAAAATAGTTTTGAAATGTGTATAAAAATGTTGACCATGTGTTAAAAATGTTAATCTTGTATTTGAAAAATGCTAATCAAGCATTTAAAAAATTCTTAAAATGTGTACAGAAAAAATGTTGAACTTTTTATTTAAAAAATGTCAACCAAGCATTTGAAAAAAGTTAAATTAAAGAAAATGTTTCTTCGTTTAAAAAAATGTATACTTAAAATATACAATATGTGCAAAAAAAAGTTGATCCTGTATTTTGAAAATGTTAACTACGCATTTAAAAATATATTAAACAAGCACTGGAGAAATGTTAATTAACCATCTGAAATATGTGAAATGTGCATAGGAAAAAATGTGACCATATATTAAGAACATTAATATTGTATTTTTGAATTTTAAATCAAGAATGTGAAAATGTGTACAGAAAAAATGATGACCATGTATTAAATAATTATTAATCTTGTATTTAGAAATATTAATCAAGCATTTGAAAATATGTATAAAAAATATTAATATGTATTGAAAAATGTTAGACATGTATTAGAAAAATGTTCTCAGTGTATATGAAACATCTATAATGAAAACCAAAATAATAAAATACAAATAAAAAGAAAACAAGGAAACCGAAGAAATAAGTGTAAAAAGGAACAAAAACAATGAAAACCGATAAAGAAACAAAGAAAAAAAGATTCGACCATGTGTTGGAATGCAGTAATTTATCTCCGATTCACGCAAAGATTTTGAACAGTTTTCTATAATGTTTCACCGTGTTTCCAAAAAAGGAAAATCATAATATGCCTAAGTGCATTTTATTTTTGTTAAGAAGGCCTGCATCTTGAAAAGAGTTGCATTTGTTTTACCAAAAACAACTTCCCTTTTTTTAATCATACTACTGTTTACTTCATTGAAACCCAAGAAAGAAACTAAAACCAAAGAAAAGAAGAAGGAGAATGAGAAATAAAAGAAAAATCAATGAAAAAACAAAAGAAGTCAAGGAAAAACGGAATGGAATAAAAAAAATAAAGTATAACGATGAAAAAAGAAACTGAAAAAAACCCTAAAAAGAAATAAGAAAATGAAACAAGAAGAAAAAAAAGTTTTTTGAATGAACGCAATTGCGAACGACTGAGAACGAGCGAAACAAGTAACACTATTGGGCCTGCCCATACGCGTTGTGTAGGAAAGCTTTAGCGAGACGGATGCCAAAATCATTAGTTAAGGGTACCCCTTGTAAAGGTTGCTCCCACCTTCCGAGGTTGTGCACCACTTGTTGCAACCAGGGAATTTCCTTTTTTTTCATATATTTGTTTATTTAAAATGTTTTATCTCTTAAATCGTGCATCTAAAGGGCTAACCATTTTCACCATTGGATTTCATAAGTCGTGATCTTGAAAAATAAATCCCATGTTAATAGGTTTCAACGAACTTTATTTCCACAAAAAATCCAGAAAAAACTAGAAGAAAAAAACTCGAGACGAAAGTTCAATTTTTTCTCACTTTTTTTTTCATTTATGACAAATATGTGTCTCATGGAAGAAAAAAACTATTTTCCCCGTTTCCGTGAGGCACAGTTGTGCATCTCGTGAAAGCAAATCTGTGACTTCAAAAGAAGCAAACCTGAGCCTCTCACAGAAAAAGAAATCAATTTTCCACTTCCGAGAGGCACAATTGTTCCTCTCGTGGAAGCAAAATCGTGCCTCCACGAGAAGCAAATCTATGCCTCCGAATGAGAAAAAAAAGTTTTTCCTTTCCGAGAGGCACAACGCGGAAGCAAACTTGTACCTCTCACGAAAGGAAAAACATGTTTTTCATGCAATTGCTTGTTGTCCAAAATCTAGAAAAAAACTGGGAAAAACTAAAAAGCCAAAAAACATATAAAATTCAAAAAGGTATAAAAGAAAACAAAATCCCGAGAAAACGCCAAGCACACGACAAGTGGCGGCGGCTGAGAGTGTGTCAAGTGACCCTTACGAGGCTCTGCAGTGGGTACCCCAGTTAGTTTTTTTAGGGGCAACCCTCGGTTAGTTGCTCTTGACGGATGCTAGCCTCGCTATAAGCAAGAAGTAGCATTCGCGCCCGATGGGTTCGTCTCGCCATTTTAGTTAATAATGAAAAGAGGTAATATCACTGGGAGTCATACAACTCGATATTCAGTTTGGTTACAAATGGAATTGTGGTCACATAACTTGTCATTTCGTGCAAATACGGTCACTTCATCAATATCCCGTGCTTACGTGACATGCCAGTGGGGTTGTGGCCCACTATTGGTGACTAAAAAAAATTGGTGCAAGAAATGAGAAGTAAAAAAGGCGCCCACTGCCAGTGACCAAAACGAAAGGTTTTGAACCCACGACTTCATATACATGAACGCACTAGCAAACCACGTCGCCAAACACAACTTCATGCTTTTGTGGAGATACATTTACTTTTACGCTGAACTCACATTTTTTTTTATCGATTCTGTTTTCCTGGGTTCGACCAGAAAAATAGGTTTATGAAAAATCACTTTTCGCCAGAAATTTCCAAATGAAATTCGATTTTAAAGAAGGGTCAAAATGTATAATGTTTAACCCAAAACGTACACAAACTTGTTCACGAGCAAGATATTTTTTTATTCTGTTTTTTTGGAAGGAGCGCAAAATTTGGTTTTCGAAATATCTCGGCAATCCCAAGTTTTTTCGCCTGAGCTTTTGAATTCACTTTTTAATGTCTAAACATATTTAGTTTAACACACTACTTTAAATAAGTGCTTCCTGTACAGTGGTCGGCCCGAAATACCAGCCCATCATTACTATATTTTGAGCGTAAACCAGGCCATTACTAATTCGGCCGGGCCGACCCGACGGAACCCGTTACAACGCAGAGTCCAAGCGCAGGGCGGGCGGCCCAGATCCAAACTTGGGGGAGGGGCAAATCGGGACAGAAAAGGAGTGACAAGTTCATCCACCTCGCGTCCGGCTCCAACTGTGCAAGCAAAGCGGAGATCCCCTCTTCCGCTTCCGCCTCCGCCTCAGCCTCTCCAGAAAATAAACCCCCACCCAGCACCTCGAGTCGCCTCCGTACCGTACACCCCGCACCACTCGCCCCCGAACCCTAGCCCGCCAGCCCGCCAGCACCGTCGCCGAATCGAATCCGCGGGCGTCCGTCCAACCAGCCATGTCGCCGCCCGAGAACCCCAACGGCGGGGCCGCCGCCGCCGCGCCCTCGGAGCCCGCGCCGCCCGCCAAGCCGTCTTCTTCCAAGGGGAAGAAGAAGGACGACAAGAAGGACGACGATCTGGTGAGCTTCCCCTCCGTCCCCCCTCCGCCCGGCCTTCCGAGATCGGGGAGCATCTCGCTTCGATCTGCGGCTTCCGCCCCGCCTGATGTGTTTTTTTGCTTTGGTGCGCGCAGTCGGAGGAGGACCTGGCGCTCAAGGAGCAGCTCGAGCTCTACGTGGTGCGCGCGCAGGACGTGGATCCCGGAGTTCAGAGGCTCGCCCTCGAGAGCATGAGGTACTGCAATCTCTTCGCCTGCCGGGGCCTCACAGATTCAGTTTTTGGTCCCCGAATTATGTTCCGTGCCTAGGTCTGGTGGTGCGTCAGCTGCTTGTTCTAGGTTTAGATTTTCGATCTCTGCGCGAATTTGATGAGTGGGCAGGCTCTAGTTCTGCCCTCTGTAGCTACATCTATCTGACGAAGTATTATGAACTGCTGTCACTCAGTTTGTGTAAAAAGATTAGCCTTTGTGTGCCCTCGACTGAGATTTTGACCTTTACAGGCAGGTGATTCGTTCCTTAGGCTTGCCATAAGTTTAGATTTCTGCTCTCTGTCTGAATTCCTTGAATGTGTAGGCTTTGGTTTTGGTAACTTTCGTTCCATCTATCTGGCAAGGTCTTGTTGAATGCTTTAATTCTGTTAGCTGCCACTGTAGTAGTTTGTGTAAAGAAAAATGTTTTCTTGCTTTAATTCTGTTAGCTGCCACTGAGATTTTGACCCCTACCAGGCAGGAAATTCGCTCAGCTACAAGCTCGATGACGTCTGTTCCAAAGCCACTGAAATTCCTCCGCCCACACTATGGAACCCTCAAGTCCTACTATGAAACTATGCCAGAATCTGAGCTAAAGGTATACTTTACGCTCACGCCTTTGTTGTACGGTGATTTAAATACTGATTCTGGACATTGCTGATATAACCACACAACTGTTTTGCAGAAGTACATGGCTGACATACTATCGGTGTTGGCCTTGACAATGTCTGCTGAAGGAGAAAGGGTATGTGCCTGCCATGTTCCTACTCTGCCACAATTCAGTTTAATACCTTTCAGCGCGAATTTAGGTTAGCCTGCTTAAGAGTTGGCCTCTGCCTTTTCATTGTTTCAGGAGAGCCTGAGGTACCGTTTGTTGGGCTCTGAAGGTGACATTGGTTCCTGGGGTCATGAATATGTGAGGTAAGAACAATACTACATAAATTTATACTGTGCTTCCTCTATTAATACTTTACCTGTTTTCGTTTTGTATTGTGAATTTATCTTATAGCCCATTTAATGTTACTTAGGTATTTAGTTCATGTCTGTCTTAGATGTACAAGTGAAAATATTGTTTCAGTCTGTCCAAAAGTTCTGTTTGTTATTCCCACTTCATTCTACTGTATTAGTTGCAGATCAATACCCAGAAATACAAATGAGACAGACATTTGATACTCAACATGGCCTATTCCTAGGACTGTTACACTGAGCTTAGTTATGATAGGATAAAGGTTCCTTATGGTGGACATATATTGATTATGCACCATTAATATTCTGCTTTGGTTGCTATATGTGTTCTGACTGCAAGGTTTATCTTTTGTGATGGCTAATTTGTATATAGCTATATGACCAAGTTTCCAGTGCCTTATTGAATTCAGTTTATTGCTCTTATTATGGACATTGTTGGTTTTGTAATTTGTTATATGCATTTACTTTCACAATTGTTGGATTCTACTGAACCCTTTTTCTCGTGACAGGAATCTGGCTGGTGAAATTGCTCAAGAATTCCAAAAGCGCCAGGTTGGAACTCTCATTCTTGTATCATTACTATGTGGAACTCATGCCTTGCTCTTTTTGTGTCTCCATTTTTCTATTTACCCAATTGTGATAGCCCTTTATCTTTTACTTAGGAGGCTTAACTTCCTACCATATCTTAGACATCATTGATGTAATTTGATAAATAGTATTACCCCTTCTGTCAATGCTATGAGTGATTTACTTCATCTATTTTGGAGACTACTACTGGTCATGCTCGTAGGCTTTAATCAGTTTGCGGAACTACTGTAGTTAATTGTCATATCCTACTCGCCCTAGTTCTCTAAAAGCTGCTGTTTTGGACATCGGCAATCTCTAGTATTCAACTTTGAGCACTTTGTGTTGTGATATATTCATAAGGCTAAACAGAAGTAGACTTATGAAACATTCTATTCAAGACTAATTGGCGATATGATCTTTGACTATCTACTCCCTCCGTTCCAAAATAGATGACTCAACTTTATACTAAGGGAGTAACTGAGATATTTTAAAGGATATTAGTAGTCAAAGTTTTGATGTTAGTAGTCAAAGTTGAATTTTAGTAGTCAAAGTTTTGGATGTTGTACTTTACTTGTGCGCAAAACGGCGTCTTTTCAACAAGCGGAGTGAGTAACTGGGTCGCCTTATTGTAATATACTAATATCCAGTCTGGATCACATTTGTTTATCTCACTGCACATTTGTTGTTTGTAGTCATCTTTTTTTTAATGTTGCATGGTTGCAACCATACTAAGTAGATGATCTCTGTTTTTTTTAACTATTTCTTGTGTGTGTGTATATATATTTCAAACCTCAAGTGTTAATTTTGTATTTCTGCAGGGTGATGACATGCCAATTGACGAGTTAATGGAACTAGTGCAGCAAATCGTCTCATTCCACATGAAGGTTTGTTCTTTAAAAATTATGGACATACATACATACTCCTTACGTTCCAAAATAATTTTGTGGTGATGCATTGACGCCTTGTTTGTTTTCTTGTCTTTTTTTTTGTATAATAGCATAATGCCGAGCCTGAAGCTGTAGATCTTCTGATGGAGGTATTCTGACTTGCACAATTTCAACCAGTACATTACTTGTAGCTATTCACCAATGGCTATACTGATGCATGGTATTTCTTTGCAGGTTGAAGACCTTGATTTGCTAGTTGAGCATGTCGACTCAACAAACTACAAAAGAACTTGTTTGTACCTTACTAGTTCGTCTAGGTATGTCTACAACTCTATACATTAGGTCATACACTGCTATTTTTCTACCGTGCACATCTCTCTAAATGGTTTCTGTAAATTATTGCTTGTACATATTTTCTGGAAAAAGTTCCTAGTTATAGATTTGGAATAATAAATTTGAATTTTACTTGACTTGAATTAATGTTTTGCTCTATCTCAATTTCAAACTGCAGATTCCTCCCTTCTCCAGATGATACGCTGGCACTTGATATAGCATATACCATTTACATGAAGTTCGAAGATCTTGCTAGTGCATTGCGCATTGCTTTGCTTCTTGACAACAAGGTAAGCATAAAATTATTAGAAGTTGTACTCCTCTGTTTAGGTATTACCTTTAAACTGACATGCATCTCAATGATTTGTAGTCCATACAGTATGTGAAGCAGGTCTACACAGCAACTGATGATCTTGTACTCAAGAAGCAATTCTCATACATCATTGCACGCCATGTATGTATTTCTCTCCCCGCTTTCCCTCCCTTTCCCTCTTTCCACCTCCCTGTGAATTTTGATTCCTTCTGTACCCTTAACCTTTGTTAATTGTTTATGTCTTGCATTTAAGTAGCTTATATTACAAATTTTGACCGTGAGCTCTTCTCTTCTGAAGGGTTTGGCCATGGAGATTGATGATGAGATAGCTGCAGATGAAAATGACAAGGAAATGTTGCAAGAAATAGTTAATAACACCAAGCTGAGCGAGGGGTACCTCACTCTTGCTCGTGATATCGAAGTTATGGAGGCAAAATCTCCAGAAGATATTTATAAGGTGACCTATTTTTTCACTAATTTCATGTTTATGGTAGGCTTTCTAGTCCATAATAAAAGTATGCTTATACTTTCTAATCTTTAGGTCCATTTGATTGACGGACGTGGTGCCAGCTCCAGTCTTGATTCTGCAAGACAGAATTTGGCTGCAACATTTGTCAATGCATTTGTTAATGCTGGATTTGGCCAGGTTAGTTTTTGTGGAGAACATGTTATTTGTGGTCCATACGAGGCAAGAGTGAATATTAAGTTTGCTCCTTTGTGCAGGATAAGCTGATGACTGCTCCATCTGATTCTTCCAGTAGTGGGTCTTCTGGAAACTGGTTATTTAAGAATAAGGAACATGGAAAAGCCAGTGCAGCAGCTAGCCTGGTACAATCACATCATTAGTTATATTTCAAACAATAAGGTTTCTTTAAGTTATAACTAGCCAATACTAAATGAATTATTGCTTGCAGGGAATGATTCTCCTGTGGGATACTGATTCTGGGCTTGCCCAGCTCGACAAGTACTTGCATAGTACTGATACTCATGTTGTTGCTGGAGCTTTGCTAGGTATTGGAGTTGTCACCTGCGGTGTGAAGAATGATTGTGACCCTGTATGTATTCCAATTTATTAGCTGCTTCCTCTCCCCCTCTCTGATATTATGCCAGTTCTGTCTCTAATGAGAATTTGTTTCCAGGCACTTGCTATCCTCATGGAGTATGTTAACAAGGATGACTCAAACATACGGATTGGTGCAATCTTGGGTCTTGGTATCGCATATGCTGGTTCTCAAAAGGATGAGGTGGAAATCGGTGCTTGCTATTGTCTGTTGTTACCTTATCATCAGTTATTTATTTCGTGCTAACATGGTTTCCTGTATTCCAGCTAAGAGTGCAACTATCGGCTATATTGGGAGACCCCCAAGCAACACTCGAGGTCTTGGTCTTCACTGCTGTTGCTTTGGGATTGGTGTTTGTTGGTTCATGCAACGAAGAGATTGCACAATCCATCATATTTTTCTTGATGGAGCGTAGTGAGGCTGAGCTGGCAGAGCCAATTATACGCCTTCTTCCTGTTGCGCTTGGCCTTCTATATCTTGGAAAGCAGGTAAATACTCAGCGTTTGCATTTTCATTCAAGTTTGTCATGCACGAAAACATTGGTGTGTGTTTAATGGACATCTTTTTTCAAGGCAATTTAAATACATCCAGATAACTTACTATTGGTGAACTATTTCAGGAAAGCGTTGAGGCTACTGCGGAGGTTTCTAAAACATTTGATGAGAAGATCAGGAAATATTGTGACGTAACACTGATGTCCCTTGCATATGCTGGAACAGGAAATGTGCTCAAGGTACTTAACCTTCAATCCCTATGTTTGCTGACTTATAACAGCTCCAAACTGTGTTTTAATGGCTCCAACCTTTTCCCAATTCTTAATGCAGGTTCAGAAACTTCTTGGTATTTGCTCACAACATCTTGAGAAAGGCGAAACACACCAAGGCCCAGCTGTCCTTGGAATTGCTCTTATTGCCATGTCTGAAGAATTAGGAGCTGAAATGGCTGTACGATCACTTGAACGTCTTCTACAGTATGGCGAGCAGAATATTAGACGAGCAGTTCCTCTCGCTCTTGGTATCCTCTGTATTTCAAATCCCAAGGTAATAAGTTATTTGAAATCTCTATGTTGAATTTGTGCCTGATCAGTTCCTGTGAAGAGTCGCGGAGTTCATTAGATTGCAATGTTTAACTCAAGTAGTAAAAAACGTAACTTCAAAGCAAAACATTTTGACCCTACGTGTCCTTGCTTTTTTTTTTCATGACAATATCTTATCATGTAATGTAATTTATACTGTAACAAAAGTGCAACATACTATCAAAGCACTTCGCCAGTTGTTAATTTCGCCATGTGCATACTTGGGCATTCTCCATGTTATGAATTAAATGCTTGTTTAGTGGTTCATTTTCAGTGTTATGAGTTTATTTTGGATAATTCTAATATCTTGTTATTTATCAGGTAAATGTAATGGACACACTGAGCAGATTGAGTCATGATGCAGATGCTGATGTTTCAATGGTATGTACTTCTTAGCCTAGCAGTTAATTTGTAAAATTCATGCTTCATCTTATAACTTGGTTACCTTGCTCTAGGCTGCGATAATCTCATTGGGTTTGATTGGTGCTGGTACAAACAATGCCAGAATAGCTGGTATGCTTCGTAATCTTTCGAGTTATTACTACAAAGAGGCTGCTCATCTATTCTGTGTAAGTACATATCCGGTGGTCCTTTAGCATCCTTTTCCCTATGGTGGTTTCCTGTTTGTATTGGAGTTGCAGACTTGCATATGCTGATCAGTTTTATATGTTCAGGTAAGAATTGCTCAAGGGCTTGTTCACCTTGGGAAGGGTTTGCTGACACTTTCTCCATACCATTCCGACCGGTTTCTTCTTTCCCCGTGAGTAACTATCTTCAAGCACTGAATTTCCCCTTCAATATTGTTGGATTCATCTGACAATTCCTTTGCTCTTTTAGGATGGCACTTGGAGGGATTGTCACTGTTCTGCATGCCTGCCTTGATATGAAGTCCACCATTCTAGGGAAATATCACTACATTCTTTACATTATTGTATTGGCAATGCAGGTATGTATATAACTCATCTGCCAATTTTTATAACCAGACCGAACAGCCAGTTGGTGATAAAGATTATAAACTCTTCTGGTGATAAAGATTATAAACTCTTCTTTCCTTGTTACAGCCAAGGATGCTTTTAACGGTGGACGAGGATCTGAAGCCTCTTCCTGTTCCAGTGCGGGTTGGGCAAGCAGTTGATGTGGTCGGGCAGGCAGGAAGACCTAAGACGATCACTGGCTTTCAGACGCATACCACTCCTGTTTTGCTCGCAGCCGGGGAGCGAGCGGAATTGGCGACTGACAAGTAAGTTCGACTAGGACTGCACATGTTCTTCATCGTCTGAATATGTTCCTCTCTGTGACATCTAACCACTGTTGCCTTGTGTCGCGCAGGTACATCCCCTTGACCTCGACGTTGGAGGGCTTTGTAATTCTGAAGAAGAACCCGGAATACCACGAGGAGTGAGGCAAACCCCCTGGTCTTTGATCTGATGCAAATTTTTGGAGTCCCCCAGCTTGGCAGACTCGGAGGCAAAGGTTGTCGTCACGGAGGATCCTTTGATATGCCCTTACACAAGGCACTTGCTGGTGTTTCATCCAAAAACTTTTTATTCCGTCCACCAGAGCTGTAACTAACTGCAAGCTTGTTTGGTTGCCCTAATGGACCGGCATGTACCCACACTGGTGGACATGTAGGAGTTTAACTGGTGGTGTCTTTTGACCTTAAGCTTATTTGTATATGTATCAAGTGTGTACTGTTACATCTTTAGAACTGATACGGCGTTGTCATTCATTAGCACAGTATGTTTAGCCTTTTTTGTGGACCTGCGCTCGTCTACTTATTTTTTGTGGAGTACCGTGTTATGTCAATTGCTGCTATCTCGTTTACGTTATTCAGTTGCTGATAAAGTTCCAATTTCAACTAAATTGCAACCTGGCCTGGCCAAACGCAATGCACTTTTAACACTGTAAAATCAGGACTGAGCTGAGCATCGTTGCAACTCGCAAGCGGCCCTGTTCGGTTGAACACCTTTCAAAGGGGACTCCTGTTCGGTAATCCTCCGGCTCCACAAAATCCGTCGTGTCAGGCAGAAAAGGAGCTGCGGAGCGCCACTTTCCTCGCTCCGTGACCTATGACTAGCTCGCTCTGCTCCATGCTGCCAACTTTGCGGAGATTTCCTGTTCGGGTCGGCTCCACCTGCTCCAGAAGAGGAGTTGTGGAGCAGAGTCCCTCCGAATAGGCCCTCAATCCCCTTCAAATCAAGCTCAACCAAACAAAGCCATGTTCGTTGTATATATTTATTTTCCCAATTAAGAAATCATTTAAAAGTGTGGCAGTACCCAACGTTTTAAGAGCATATGGATAGGAGAAGCTTCCCAGCTTTTGCAAACCAATGAGTACAACTCATGTGGAGGTAAACAAGAAACCACTAATTTCTGTGTGCGATTTTTGTTGCTATTTTTATCATATTTCTTTGTGAAGAATAGAGCGTCGTTGCTTCCTTCCGGTCAGGATCCCTTCTCTTCATCCGGATTCATGGGCTGTAGATATTGTTGATGGCAAACAAGTTTCAGAACCGCATGCTGCTATCATTTTGTGTGGGTGCTGGACGATTTGGACTTGAAGAAACAATAAGAGACATGGAGAACTTCAAATGGGCCATTGATACCATCCACGATCTAGTTGCGCTAGTGGGCTTCGAGACGACACGAGAGCCGAGGGAGAAATCGATCTGGATACCCCCCCCCCCCATGAGATCACTTACATCAAGGTCAATGTTGACACGAGCTATTATGAGCAATGTGGCTATGGTAGTACGGGAGTTGTTCTTCAGAACCATATCGAAGCTTTGGTTCGGGCACAACCAATTTGGTACCGAGTTGCACAAAATGCAAGCACTATGGCAGCCTTGGCGCTCCGTGATGGCATTTGTCTTGCTCTTGGACATCTCAAGGTGATCATCGAAAGTGATGCTCAAGATGTTGCGCGAATGCTAAATGAGGCAAAATTTTCAAGGGCAGACCTGACATACATATGCTATGAGATTTAGGAGGTAAGCTCCAGTTTTCAATCTTGCTCCATTGTCCATATCAATTGAGAAGCAAATGAAGCGGCACACAGGTGTGCCAAACAGGCTGGTGAGGATCGTAGAAGATGTATCTGGGTGAATTACACCCCTGCTTTTCTTCTAGGATGTATTCACACACTGTAATCCTCCTGAGTAATGTTGAATATATGAGCAAATCACTACGAGATTTAATCCGAATAAGCACTAAATAAATCATGACAACAATAACAGAGACTAAACCAATCATGCAGACTAGCATAGTAGATGAACATATCAAATCTAGGGCATAAACTAGAAACATGAATTCTACCACGATCTCGAACAGGAAGGATAGAATCACATACGGTGCAACGGGAGCGGTACCGTTGGCGTTGATGTTGTCGCCCATGTCATTGAGGAAGAGGTTGCCGAGGTCGGGGAAGAAGTTGTCATTGGCGAAGTCGTCGCTGCCAGCAGTCGCGCGAATGCGCTCCCCGAAAACCTGATCGCCCCTCTCCCGTACAGGATCACAAGAGGCAGGGTTCTGGAGGCCTACTATCCCTTCTTGCGGTGCACGCCGAAAGGAGGGATGGAGAAGACTTGCATGGTGGCACAATGATCTGGAACGGTGGTGCGAAACCATACGATGCGGGCGATGGCTAGGGTAGACGTCTGCCTGACTATATAATGCGGGCCGGGTAGGTCGTGGGAGTAAACCCCACATCCGAGTCGCGATCCAAAAGAATCAAAAACAGTTCAGTAATTAACACGTTCGTAATTATTAATTAATGACTCATTAATTTCCCGAGCAGCAAAAATATAGACTACGCGCATAGCTCTGCCCTCGGCTCGGCTCATTCCCGTAACCCGCATCGTGGCGAGGCGAGCGACGAGGAGGAGCACACGTGTAGGTCTTCTCTTCTCATGATCTCACAAGTGGTAGAATAACTCACCTTATAAAGAGGTGCAAGTCTCTCTCAACTTCCGGGGTGGGACTAAACTTTAGTCCCACTCACACCACTCACAAGCTATGCATGAACGGGCCAAGAGAATTTCAGAATTTTAGTTGGGCTTTGGGCCAAAGGTCTACTAGCAAATTCCAACAATCCCCCACAATGTCTTATTGGCACATCTCATCATTTAGTTCCAAAATATTCTTTATATACCGGTGCTTAGTGGAGACTGTGAAGTTGAACTTCCACTTAGAGATTTATACTACACTAGATCACAACTTGAATAGTGGACTATGCCTTGAACTACACGTTTTCTGCGAGACTAGTTTCACACAAATTCTTGATCGATACTAGGCTGCCGCAAGGCTTCCGCGCGGGCGGAGTGTATATGTCATACTCCAGGGCGTTTCATGAATTTATTAGAGAACACCAAATTTTCACAAACTGCAACGTTAACATTCGAATTCATATAGGTGTGTTCCTCAGGAGATGCTTTGCAGGACAACATCTCTGCTTACTCAAATAAGACACTTGGAACACTTTAAGATAAATATCAACCTGCTATGCAGATCAGGAGAGTATTACATCTTCACGGAGTGGGACAATTAAAATAGGGATACTCTCCTTGTAGCCGACCAACAGCTTGTCTCCCACCTCTACTTCATGGGATCTCCGATCACACAGAGTAGGTTACCACTATGGACAACTCATGCGGTGGGTCTCAAACCCATCTCCATCGATGCATTATCTATCACATTACGTGATAAACCCTTTGTGAAGGGATCTGCCAAGTTTTTCGATGTTCGGATATAATCCAACGTAATAACTCCGGAGTTCCTCAATTTTCTGACAGATTTTAGTCTCCTCTTCACATGCCTTGAGGACTTCATATTATCCTTAGAACGGTTTATCTTGACGATCACAGTTTGATTATCACAGTTCATCAGGATAGGAGGTATTGGTTTTTCAACCATAGGTAAGTCCATCAAGAGCTCATGAAGCCACTCTGCTTCAATAGTGGCAGTGTCTAATGATGTGAGTTCTGCTTCCATAGTTGACCTCGTTAAGATGGTCTGCTTTGCAAGACTTCCAGGAAATAGTGCCACCACCGAGTGTAAAAAATCACTTGTGGCCTTAATCTCATCAGCATAAGATATCCAGTTTGAGTCACTATAACCCTCCAGTACCCTCGGATACCCGGTGTAGTAATCCCATAGCTCGCAGTGCCTTTCAAATAGCGCATAACTCTCTCAAGCGCATGCCAATGATCATCTCCCAGTTTCCACACAAACCGACTCAGTTTGCTCACATCAAAAGAGATGTCAGGCCTCGTGGCACTCGCCAAATACATAAGCGAGCCAATAATCTGAGAATACCTCAGTTGATCTCTAGCAATCCGTTGATTCTTTTGAAGCAACACGCTAGAATCATATGAAGTTGCAGAAGGCGTGCAGCCGCCATACCCAAAGCGACTCAAGATCTTTTCCACATAGTGAGACTGAAGTAGTGTAATCCCACCATTCTCATCTCTCAACAGCTTGATGTTTAAGATAACATCAGCCACTCCTAGACCCTTCATCTCAAAACAGAGAGATAAGAAATCCTTAACCTCCTTGATTAGATCAAGTTTGGTTCCAAAGATCAGTATGTCATCGACATACAGACAAAGAATAACTCCTTCGCCCCTACCATGGCGATAGTACACACACTTGTCACCATAGTTTACTACAAAGCCTGCCATAGTTAATGTTATTTCGAACTTCTCATGCCACTCCTTAGGAGCTTGTTTAGGGCCATATAAAGACTTTAATAATTTGCACACCTTTCCTTCCTGACCATGTACTACAAAACCATCTGGCTGATCCATGTAAATTTCCTCCTTCAACTCTCCATTGAGGAAAGGCATCTTAACGTCCATTTGATGAACGAGAAGACCGTGTGAGGCAACCAGTGATAGTAGCACCCGAATAATGGTCAGTCTAGCCACGAGTGAGTAAGTATCAAAGTAGACTTCACCTTCTTTCTAGGAATAACCCTTGGCCGTGCTTTGTACTTTTCAATTGTACCATCAGGTCTAAGCTTTTCTTGAACACCCACTTAATCCTACAGGTTTGCACCATAAGGACGATCAGTGATTTCCGAGGTTCCGTTAGCTAAGATGGAATCCATCTCGCTGCAGACAGCTTCCTTCCAGTAGTCAGCATCAGAGGATGCATAGGCTTATGAAATAGTCCGTGGTGCGTCATCCACGAGGTACACGATGAAATCATCACCAAAGGACTTTGCGTTTCTCCGTCTCTTACTCCTTACAGGAGTTTCATTGTCATCCTCAACAGGATTCTCAATGAGTTCCGTCGCAATGGTGGGTTCATGAATTACAGCGAATTCCTCACTAGGTGGAGTACGTATCTCCTGATTTGATGAACTAGACATATCCTTCATAGGAAATATTTCCTCAAAGAAAGTTGCATCATTTGACTCCATAATCGTACAAACATGCATGTCGGATACCTCTGATTTTATTATCAAAAATCTATAGCCAATGCTATGAAAAGCATAACCCAGAAAAACACAATCTACAGTTTTTGGCCCCAGCTTGCGCTTCTTGGGAATTGCTATATTGACTTTCGCCAAACAACCCCAAGTACGTAGGTAGGAGAGTTTCAGTCTTTTCCTTTCCCATTCCTCAAAAGGAGTCATGGTATTATGCTTTGTGGGAACTTGGTTTAGGACATGACACGCAGTCATTAGCGCCTCCCCCCACCATGCCTTGGAGAGACCCGATGTGTCTAACATGGTGTTAACCATATCAGTTAGAGTTTGGTTCTTTCTTTCGGCTAGCCCATTTGACTGAGGTGAGTAAGGAGGCGTCCTCTCATGGATTATACCATGTTCCGCACAAAACAAATAAAATTCATTGGAAAAATACTCTCCACCACGATCAGACCTATACCGTATAATTTTTCGATCAAGTTGGTGTTGGGGAACGTTGCAGAAAACAAAAATTTTCCTACGGTTTCACCAAGATCCATCTATGAGTTCATCTAGCAACGAGTGATCGGATGCATCTACATACCTTTGCAGATCGCGAGCGGAAGCGTTCAAAAGAACGGGGATGAGGTAGTCGTACACGACATGATCCAAATCACCAGAGATCCTAGCACCGAACGGACGGCACCTCCGCGTTCAACACACGTACGGTCAGCGTAACGTCTCCTCCTTCTTGATCGAGCAAGGGGGAAGGAGAGGTTGATGAAGATCCAGCAGCACGACGGCGTGATGGTGGATGCAGGGCGTCACAACAGCAGGGCTTCGCCATGCACTGCGAGAGGGAGAGGTGTAGCAGGGAGAGAGGGAGGCACCAGGGGCAAGGGTGCGGCTGCCCCTCCCTCCCCCCTTTATATAGGCCCCCTGGGGGGGGGGGCGCCGGCCCCTGGAGATCCCATCTCCAGAGGGGGCGGCGGCCAAGGGGGGTGGAGTGCCCCCCAAGGCAAGTGGGCGCCCCCCACCCTAGGGTTCCAACCCTAGGCGCAGGGGGTGGGCCTTGGGGGGCGCACCAGCCCACTAAGGGCTGGTCCCCCCTCCCACTTCAGCCCATGGGGCCCTCCGGGATGGGTGGCCCCACCCGGTGGACCCCCGGGACCCATCTGGTGGTCCCGGTACAATACCGGTGACCCCCAGATCACTCCCGATGGCCGAAACTGCACTTCCTATATATAATTCTTCACCTCCGGACTAAACCGGAACTCCTCGTGACGTCCGGGATCTCATCCGGGACTCCAAACAACATTCGGGCTACTGCATATACATATCCTCACAACCCTAGCGTCACCGAACCTTAAGTGTGTAGACCCTACGGGTTCGGGAGACATGCAGACATGACCGAGATGGCTCTCGGGCAATAACCAACAGCGGGATCTGGATACCCATGTTGGCTCCCACATGCTCCACGATGATCTCATCGGATGAACCACGATGTCGAGGATTCAATTAATCCCGTATACGATTCCCTTTGTCAATCGGTATTTTACTTGCCCGAGGTTCGATCGTCGGTATCCCGATACCTCGTTCAATCTCGTTACCGGCATGTCACTTTACTCGTACCGTAATGCATGATCCCGTGATCAAACACTTTGATCACATTGAGCTCATTATGATGATGCATTACTGAGTGGGCCCGGTGATACCTCTCCGTCAAGCGGAGTGACAAATCCCAGTCTCGATCCGTGTCAACCCAACAGACACTTTCGGAGATACCCGTAGTATACCTTTATAGTCACCCAGTTACGTTGTGACGTTTGGTATACCCAAAGTACTCCTACGGTATCCGGGAGTTACACGATCTCATGGTCTAAGGAAAGGATACTTGACACTGGAAAACTCTAGCAAACGAACTATACGATCTTGTGCTATGTTTAGGATTGGGTCTTGTCCATCACATCATTCTCCTAATGATGTGATCTCGTTATAAATGACATCCAATGTCCATAGTCAGGAAACCATGACTATCTGTTGATCAACGAGCTAGTTAACTAGAGGCTTACTAGGGACATGTTGGCGTCTATTATTCACACATGTATTACGATTTCCGGATAACACAATTATAGCATGAATAAAAACAATTATCATGAACAAGGAATATAATAATAATGCTTTTATTATTGCCTCTAGGGCATATTTCCAACAGTCTCCCACTTGCACTAGAGTCAATAATCTAGTTACATTGTGATGAATCGAACACCCATGGAATTCTGGTGTTGATCATGTTTTGCTCTAGGGAGAGGTTTAGTCAACGGATCTGCTACATTCAGGTCCGTATGTACTTTACAAATATCTATGTCTCCATCTTGAACATTTTCATGAATGGAGTTGAAGCGACGCTTGATGTGCCTGGTCTTCTTGTGAAACCTGGGCTCCTTGGCAAGTGCAATAGCTCCAGTGTTGTCACAGAAGAGTTTGATTGGCCCCGACGCATTGGGTATGACTCCGAGGTCGGTGATGAACTCCTTCACCCAAATTGCTTCATGTGCTGCCTCCGAGGCTGCCATGTACTCTGCTTCACATGTAGATCCCGCCACGACGCTCTGCTTGCAACTGCACCAGCTTACTGCCCCACCATTCAAAATATACACGTATCCGGTTTGTGACTTAGAGTCATCCAGATCTGTGTCGAAGCTAGCGTCGACGTAACCCTTTACGACGAGCTCTTCGTCACCTCCATAAATGAGAAACATTTCCTTAGTCCTTTTCAGGTACTTCAGGATATTCTTGACCGCTGTCCAGTGTTCCTTGCCGGGATTACTTTGGTACCTTCCTACCAAACTTACGGCAAGGTTTACATCAGGTCTGGTACACAGCATGGCATACATAATAGAACCTATGGCTGAGGCATAGGGGATGCCACTCATCTCTTCTATATCTTCTGCCGTGGTCGGACATTGAGCTGAGCTCAATTTCACACCTTGTAACACAGGTAAGAACCCCTTCTTAGATTGATCCATATTGAACTTCTTCAATATCTTATCAAGGTATGTGCTTTGTGAAAGACCTATGAGGCGTCTTGATCTATCTCTATAGATCTTGATGCCTAATATATAAGCAGCTTCTCCAAGGTCCTTCATTGAAAAACTTTTATTCAAGTAGGCGTTAATGCTGTCCAAGAGTTCTATATGATTTCCCATCAAAAGTATGTCATCTACATATAGTATGAGAAATGCTACAGAGCTCCCACTCACTTTCTTGTAAACGCATGCTTCTCCATAAGTCTGCGTAAATCCAAACGCTTTGATCATCTCATCAAAGCGAATGTTCCAACTCCGAGATGCTTGCACCAGCCCATAAATCGAGCGTTGGAGCTTGCACACCTTGTCAGCATTCTTAGGATCGACAAAACCTTCCGGCTGCATAATATACAATTCTTCCTTAAGGAAACCATTAAGGAATGCTGTTTTGACGTCCATTTGCCATATTTCATAATCGTAGAATGCGGCAATTGCTAACATGATTCGGACGGACTTCAGCTTCGCTACCGGTGAGAAAGTCTCATCGTAGTCAACCCCTTGAACTTGTCGATAACCCTTAGCGACAAGCCGAGCTTTATAGATGGTCACATTACCATCCGCGTCTGTCTTCTTCTTGAAGATCCATTTATTTTCTATGGCTCGCCGTTCAACGGGCAACTTAGTCAAAGTCCATACTTCGTTTTCATACATGGATCCTATCTCGGATTTCATGGCTTCCAGCCATTTGTCGGAATCCGGGCCCGCCATCGCTTCTTCATAGTTCGAAGGTTGACCGTTGTCTAACAACATGATTTCCAAGACAGGGTTGCCGTACCACTCTGGTGCGGAACGTGTCCTTGTGGACCTACGAATTTCAGTAGGAGCTTGATCAGAAGCATCTTGATCATCATCATTAATTTCCTCTCTAGTCGGTGCAGGCACCTCAGAAACGTTTTCTTGAGTTGCGCCATTTTTCGGTTCAAGAGGTAACACTTCATCAAGTTCTACTTTCCTCCCACTTACTTCTTTCGAGAGAAACTCCTTCTCTAGAAAGGATCTATTCTTGGCAACAAAGATCTTGCCTTCGGATCTGAGGTAGAAGGTATACCCAATAGTTTCTTTAGGGTATCCTATGAAGACGCATTTTTTCGACTTGGGTTCGAGCTTTTCAGGTTGAAGTTTCTTGACATAAGCATCGCATCCCCAAACTTTTAGAAACGACAGCTTAGGTTTCTTCCCAAACCATAATTCATACGGTGTCGTCTCAACGGATTTCGACGGAGCCCTATTTAAAGTGAATGCGGCAGTCTCTAAAGCATAGCCCCAAAAAGATAGCGGTAAATCGGTAAGAGACATCATAGATCGCACCATATCTAATAGAGTGCGATTACGATGTTCGGACACACCATTACACTGAGGTGTTCCAGGCGGCGTGAGTTGTGAAACTATTCCACATTTTCTTAAGTGTGTGCCAAATTCGTGACTCAAGTATTCTCCTCCACGATCTGATCGTAGAAACTTGATCTTTCTGTCACGTTGATTTTCAACCTCACTCTGAAATTCCTTGAACTTTTCAAAGGTCTCAGACTTGTGTTTCATTAAGTAGATATACCCATATCTACTCAAGTCATCAGTGAGGGTGAGAACATAACGATAGCCACCGCGAGCCTCAACACTCATTGGACCGCACACATCAGTATGTATGATTTTCAATAAGTTGGTTGCTTGCTCCATTGTTCCTGAGAACGGAGTCTTGGTCATTTTACCCATGAGGCATGGTTCGCATGTGTCAAATGATTCATAATCAAGAGACTCTAAAAGTCCATCTGCATGGAGCTTCTTCATGCGTTTGACACCTATGTGACCAAGGCAGCAGTGCCACAAGTATGTGGGACTATCATTATCAAGTTTAACTCTTTTGGTATTCACACTATGAATATGTGTATCATCACGTACGAGATTCATCATGAATAAACCATTAACCATCAGAGCATGACCATAAAACATATCACTCATATAAATAGAACAACCATTATTCTCGGATTTAAATGAGTAGCCATCTCGAATTAAACGAGATCCAGACACAATGTTCATGCTCAAACTTGGCACTAAATAACAATTATTGAGGTTTAAAACTAATTCCGTAGGTAAATGTAGAGGTAGCGTGCCGACGGCGATCACATTCACCTTGGAACCATTCCCGTCGCGCATCGTCACCTCGTCCTTCGCCAGTCTCCGCTTATTCCGCAGCTCCTGCTTTGAGTTACAAATGTGAGCAACTGCACCGGTATCAAATACCCAAGAGCTACTACGAGTACTGGTAAGGTACACATCAATTACATGTATATCACATATACCTTTTGTTTTGCCGGCCTTCTTGTCCGCTAAGTATTTGGGGCAGTTCCGCTTCCAGTGACCACTTCCCTTGCAATAAAAGCACTCAGTCTCGGGCTTGGGTCCATTCTTTGGCTTCTTCCCGACAACTTGCTTACCGGGCGCGGCAACTTCCTTGCCGTCCTTCTTGAAGTTCTTTTTACCCTTGCCCTTCTTGAACTTAGTGGTTTTATTCACCATCAACACTTGATGTTCCTTCTTGATTTCTACCTCTGCTGATTTCAGCATAGCAAATACTTCAGGAATGGTCTTTTCCATCCCCTGCATATTGAAGTTCATCACAAAGCTCTTGTAGCTTGGTGGAAGCGACTGGAGGATTCTGTCAATGACCGCTTCATCCGGGAGATTAACTTCCAGTTGAGTCAAGCGGTTGTGCAACCCAGACATCTTGAGTATGTGTTCACTGACAGAGCTATTTTCCTCCATCTTACAGCTGAAGAATTTGTCGTAGACTTCATATCTCTCGACCCGGGCATGAGATTGGAAAACCATTTTCAGCTCTTCGAACATCTCATATGCTCCATCTCTCTCAAAACGCTTTTGGAGCCCCGGCTCTAAGCTGTAAAGCATGCCACACTGAACGAGGGAGTAGTCATCGGAACGTGACTGCCAAGCGTTCATAACGTCTTGTTCTGCAGGGAGAACCGGTGCGTCACCCAACGGTGCTTGTAGGACATAATATTTCTTGGCAGCTATGAGGATGATCCTCAGGTTCCGGACCCAGTCCGTATAGTTGCTGCCATCGTCTTTAGCTTGGTTTTCTCTAGGAACGCGTTGAAGTTGAGGACTACGTTGGCCATTTGATCTACAAGACATATTGTAAATATTTTTAGACTAAGTTCATGATAATAAAGTTCATCTAATCAAATTATTTAATGAACTCCCACTTAGATAGACATCCCTCTTCTAGTCATCTAAGTATAACATGATCCGAGTCAACTAGACCGTGTCCGATCATCACGTGAGACGGACTAGTCAACATCGGTGAACATCTTCATGTTGATCGTATCTTCTATACGACTCATGCTCGACCTTTCGGTCTTCTGTGTTCCGAGGCCATGTCTGTACATGCTAGGCTCGTCAAGTCAACCTAAGTGTTTGCATGTGTAAATCTGTCTTACACCCGTTGTATGTGAATGTTAGAATCTATCACACCCGATCATCACGTGGTGCTTCGAAACAACGAACTGTCGCAACGGTGCACAGTTAGGGGGAACACTTCTTGAAATTACTATGAGGGATCATCTTATTTACTACCGTCGTTCTAAGTAAACAAGACGCAAAACTTGATAAACATCACATGCAATCAAATAATAAACGTGACATGATATGGCCAATATCACATAGCTCCTTTGATCTCCATCTTGGGGCTCCATGATCATCTTTGTCACCGGCTTGACACCATGATCTTCATCATCATGATCTCCATCATCGTGTCTCCATGAAGTTGCTCGCCAACTATTACTTCTACTACTATGGCTAACGCGTTTAGCAATAAAGTAAAGTAATTTACATGGCGTTTCTCAATGACACGCAGGTCATATAAAAAATAAAGACAACTCCTATGGCTCCTGCCGGTTGTCATACTCATCGACATGCAAGTCGTGATTCCTATTCCAATAGCATGAACATCTCATACATCACATATAGATCATTCATCATTCATCACAACTTTGGCCATATCATATCACAAAGCACTTGCTGCAAAAACAAGTTAGACGTCCTCTAATTGTTGTTGCAAGTTTTACGTGGCTGAATTAGGGTTCTAGCAAGAACGTTTTCTTACCTACGTGAAAGCCACAACGTGATTTGTCAACTTCTATTTACCCTTCATAAGGACCCTTTTCATCGAATCCGCTCCAACTAAAATGGGAGAGACAGACACCCGCCAGCCACCTTATGCAACTAGTGCATGTTAGTCGGTGGAACCGGTCTCACGTAAGCGTACGTGTAAGGTTGGTCCGGTCCGCTTCATCCCACAATACCGCTGAAGCAAGATAAGACTAGTAGCGGCAAGAAAGTTGACAAGTCTACGCCCACAACAAATTCTGTTCTACTCGCGCAAGAAGAACTACGCATAGACCTAGCTCATGATGCCACTGTTGGGGAACGTTGCAGAAAACAAAAATTTTCCTACGGTTTCACCAAGATCCATCTATGAGTTCATCTAGCAACGAGTGATCGGATGCATCTACATACCTTTGCAGATCGCGAGCGGAAGCGTTCAAAAGAACGGGGATGAGGTAGTCGTACACGACGTGATCCAAATCACCGGAGATCCTAGCACCGAACGGACGGCACCTCCGCGTTCAACACACGTACGGTCAGCGTAACGTGTCCTCCTTCTTGATCCAGCAAGGGGGAAGGAGAGGTTGATGAAGATCCAGCAGCACGACGGCGTGATGGTGGATGCAGGGCGTCACAACAGCAGGGCTTCGCCGTGCACTGCGAGAGGGAGAGGTGTAGCAGGGAGAGAGGGAGGCGGCAGGGGCAAGGGTGCGGCTGCCCCTCCCTCCCCCTTTATATAGGCCCCCTGGGGGGGGGGCGCCGGCCCCTGGAGATCCCATCTCCAGAGGGGGCGGCGGCCAAGGGGGGTGGAGTGCCCCCCAAGGCAAGTGGGCGCCCCCCCACCCTAGGGTTCCAACCCTAGGCACAAGGGGTGGACCTTGGGGGGCGCACCAGCCCACTAAGGGCTGGCCCCCCTCCCACTTTAGCCCATGGGGCCCTCCGGGATGGGTGGCCCCACCTGGTGGACCCCCGGGACCCATCTGGTGGTCCCGGTACAATACCGGTGACCCCCAGATCACTCCCGATGGCTGAAACTGCACTTCCTATATATAATTCTTCACCTCCGGACTAAACCGGAACTCCTCGTGACGTCCGGGATCTCATCCGGGACTCCGAACAACATTCGGGTTACTGCATATACATATCCTCACAACCCTAGCGTCACCGAACCTTAAGTGTGTAGACCCTACGGGTTCAGGAGACATGCAGACATGACCGAGACGGCTCTCGGGCAATAACCAACGGCGGGATCTGGATACCCATGTTGGCTCCCACATGCTCCACGATGATCTCATCGGATGAACCATGATGTCGAGGATTCAATTAATCCCGTATACGATTCCCTTTGTCAATCGGTATTTTACTTGCCCGAGGTTCGATCGTCGGTATCCCAATACCTCGTTCAATCTCGTTACCGGCAAGTCACTTTACTCGTACCGTAATGCATGATCCCGTGATCAAACACTTTGATCACATTGAGCTCATTATGATGATGCATTACCGAGTGGGCCCGGTGATACCTCTCCGTCAAGCGGAGTGACAAATCCCAGTCTCGATCCGTGTCAACCCAACAGACACTTTCGGAGATACCCGTAGTATACCTTTATAGTCACCCAGTTATGTTGTGACGTTTGGTATACCCAAAGCACTCCTACGGTATCCGAGAGTACACGATCTCATGGTCTAAGGAAAGGATACTTGACACTGGAAAACTCTAGCAAACGAACTATACGATCTTGTGCTATGTTTAGGATTGGGTCTTGTCCATCACATCATTCTCCTAATGATGTGATCTCGTTATCAATGACATCCAATGTCCATAGTCAGGAAACCATGACTATCTGTTGATCAACGAGCTAGTTAACTAGAGGCTTACTAGGGACATGTTGGTGTCTATTATTCACACATGTATTACGATTTCCCGATAACACAATTATAGCATGAATAAAGACAATTATCATGAACAAGGAAATATAATAATAATGCTTTTATTATTGCCTCTAGGGCATATTTCCAACAGTTGGTTCTCTACTTCAGCTTTATAGTTTTTGAAGAAATTTGAAGCCTCATCTTTTGATTTCAGAAGATACACATAACAATATCCGGTGGAGTCATCAATCAACGCCATGAAGTATTTCTTTCCACCTTTTGTCAACATGCCATTCATCTAAAGATCAGAATGTATAAGCTCTAGTGGCGCCAAGTCTCTTGCCTCTGCAGTCTTATGGGACTTGTGAGGTTGCTTAGCTTGCACACACACTTGGCACTTGGAGCCCTTGACAGTGGTGAATTTCAGAATTAAACTCATATTGGCTAGCTGCGTCATGCAACCGAAGTTAATATGACAAAGTCGTGAATGCCAAATATTAGACTCATTATCATGGCAAACATTATTGATAACTTTAGTGCAAATATCTGACAAAGATAGGCGGAACAAGCCTCCACACCCGTAGCCTTTTCCAACAATTTGTCCACACTTAGAAATTACAACTTTATTGCACTCGAAAACCAACTTAAAACCATCTCGACATAAACAAGATTCGCTGATGAGATTCTTATTGATGGAGGGCACATGATGAACGTTCGTCAAGCGCACGATCTTTCCCAAAGTAAACTTCAGATCGACTGTATCGACACCTCGAACAGTGTCATGTGACCCGCTCCCCATCAGCACAGGAGAAGTCCCAGTGACCGGGTAAGAAGAAAACATGGAGGCATCAATGCAAACATGTACATTAACACCGATGTCAATTAACCAATCGGGAGATTGAAATACTAAAAGGATGGTAGGAAGGACACCGTACCCAGATTCCTTCATATCAGTATCACCGATGACAACATTAGCGGACTTGCCGCTCTTCTCATGTTTGCACTCCTCATAACGGTTAGGACACTTCAGAGCCCAGTGATTAGGATCACCGCAGATATGGCAAAGTCCCTTCCCCTTCTTATGAGAATTCTTCTTGAAGTTGGTAGGATGTGACGACTTGTTCTTTGCATCAAACTTGCCTTTACCCTCAGTTTTGTTCTTGTTGTTTTTGAACCTGTTGGTCTGGAAGTTCTTCTTCTGTACCATGTGGGCACTAGAAGCTCCCTCAGCAAATCGAGCATGTGTGTCTTTTGCTCTCGCCTTCTCTTCAAAATCAAGAGTACCAATGAGATCCGAAACGGAAAACTCATGTCTCTTGTGTTTCAGGGAAGTAGCAAAGTTGTTCCACGAAGGTGGAAGCTTGGCATTGATGCCCCCGGCAACACACACTTGTGTTGGAAATATGCCCTAGAGGCAATAATAAAAGCATTATTATTATATTTCCTTATTCATGATAATTGTCTTTATTCGTGCTATAATTGTGTTATCCAGAAATCGTAATACATGTGTGAATAACAGACAACAACGTGTCCCTAGTAAGCCTCTAGTTGACTAGCTCGTTGATCAACAGATAGTCATGGTTTCCTGACTATGGGCATTGGATGTCAATGATAACGAGATCACATCATTAGGAGAATGATGTGATGGACGAGACCCAATCCTAAACATAGCATAAGATCGCATAGTTCGTTTGCTAGAGTTTTCCAATGTCAAGTATCCTTTCCTTAGACCATGAGATCGTGTAACTCCCGGATACCGTAGGAGTGCTTTGGGTGTACCAAACGTCACAACGTAACTGGGTGACTATAAAGGTATACTACGGGTATCTCTGAAAGTGTCTGTTGGGTTGACACAGATCGAGACTGGGATTTGTCACTCCGCTTGACGGAGAGGTATCACCGGGCCCTCTCGGTAATGCATCAGCATAATGAGCTCAATGTGATCAAAGTGTTTGATCACGGGATCATGCATTATGGTACGAGAAAAGTGACTTGCCGGTAACGAGATTGAACGAGGTATTGGGATACCGACGATCGAATCTCGGGCAAGTAAAATACCGATTGACAAAGGGAATCGTATACGGGATTAATTGAATCCTCAACATCATGGTTCATCCGATGAGATCATCGTGGAGCATGTGGGAGCCAACATGGGTATCCAGATCCCGCTGTTGGTTATTGCCCGAGAGCCGTCTCGGTCATGTCTGCATGTCTCCCGAACCCGTAGGGTCTACACACTTAAGGTTCGGTGACGCTAGGGTTGTGAAGATATGTACATGCAGTAACCCGAATGTTGTTCGGAGTCCCGGATGAGATTTCGGACGTCACGAGGAGTTCCGAAATGGTCCGGAGTTAAAGAATTATATATAGGAAGTGCTGTTTTGGCCATCGGGACAAGTTTCGGGGTTATCGGTATTGTACCGGGACCACCGGAGGGTCCCGGGGGGTCCACCGGGTGGGGCCACCTGCCTCGGGGGGCCACATGGGCTCTAGGGGGTGCGCCTTGGCCTACATGGGCCAAGGGGAACCAGCCCCAAGAGGCCCATGCGCCTAGGGTTCCAAAGGGGAAGAGTCCCACTAGTGGAAGGCACCTCCTAGGTGCCTTGGGGGGGGGGGAGGAAATCCTCCCTGGCCGCCGCCCCTTGGAGATCAGATCTCCCAGGGCCGGCGCCCCCCCAAGAGGCCTATATAAAGGGGGGAGGGGAGGGGGGGCAGCCGCACCCCTGGTCCTTGGCGCCTCCCTCTCCCTCTCCAACACCTCCTCCTCCTCCATAGAGCTCGGCGAAGCCCTGCCGGAGTACTGTAGTTCCACCATCACCACGCCGTCGTGCTGCTGCTGGAGCCATCTTCCCCAACCTCTCCTTTGCCTTGCTGGATCAAGAAGAAGGAGACGTTACGCTGACCGTACGTGTGTTGAACGCGGAGGTGCCTTCCTTTCGGTGCTAGGATCTCCGGTGATTTGGATCACGTCGTGTACGACTACCTCATCCCCGTTCGTTGAACGCTTCTGCTCGCGATCTACAAAGTGGTATGTAGATGCAATCTCTCTCCCTTGACTCGTTGCTTAGATGAACTCATAGATGGATCTTGGTGAAACCGTAGGAAAATTTTTAATTTTCTGCAACGTTCCCCAACAACTTGAAGTACTCAAGTTCCTTTGCGAGCGACTATATCTCATGAGCTTGCTAGATGATACGTCTCCAACGTATCTATAATTTATGAAGTATTCATGCTGTTATTTTATCATTCTTGGATGGTTTACAATCATTTTATAGCAACTTTATATCATTTTTTGGGACTAACCTATTGACCCAGTGCCCAGTGCCAGTTGCTGTTTTTTGCTTGTTTTTTATATCGCAGGAAATCAATATCAAACGGAGTCCAAACAACGCGAAACTTTTTGGAGATTTTTTTGGGCCAGAAGACATCCATTGGACTAGAGCTGCACCTGGGGGGTGCCCCCAGGGGGGCACAACCCACCAGGGCACGCCAGGCCCCCCTGGCGCGCCCAGGTGGGTTGTGCCCACCTCGGTGGCCTCCCGTACCCCCTCTTTGCACTATAAATTCCCAAATATTCCGAAACCCTTCGGGGTAGACCAGTTCCGCCGCCGTAAGGTCTTTGTATCCACGAAAACCAATCTAGACCCCGTTCCGGCACCCTGCCGGAGGGGGGAATCATCTTCGGTGGCCATCTTCATCATCCCAGCGGCCACCACGATGAGGAGGGAGTAGTTCACCCTCGAGGTTGAGGGTTTGTACCAGTAGCTATGTGTTTAATCTCTCTCTCTCTCATGATCTATATCATGGGCTTTGTTAATATAGTCGGATCATATGATGTTTCTCCCCTCTATACTCTTGTTGTGATGAATTGAGTCTTCACCCTTTGAAGTTTTGTCTTATCGGATTGAATATTCAGAGATGAGAACACATGATATATGTCTTGCGGTATGAATACTTGAGGTGACAATTGGGGTATCATATTGATTCACTTGATATGTGTTATGGCATTCAACTCGTGGATTCCCGCGGTGATATTGGGGTAATCTATGCATAGGAGTTGATGTACGTTTTTATTATCTTTTCTCCGATAGAAACTTTGGGGTCTCCTTGTAGTTCTTTGTGTGGATTGAGTATTATGAATATGAATATGCTTTGGTGTTATTCTAGTACGAACTCTAGGATAGATCGAACGGAAAAAATATCTTTGCGTTATTTTAGTACGAACTCTTGAATAGATCAAGCGGAAAGAATAGCTTTGAGGTGGTCCCGTACCCTACAAACAATTTCTATCTTTTGTTCTTTGCTAATAGGAACTCAGGAGTGATTCTTTGTTGCACTTTGAGGGATAATCATATGATCCAACTATGTTAGCATTGTTGAGAGGTTGCACTAGTGAAAGTACGAACCCTAGGCCTCATTTTCAAGCATTGCAATACCGTTTTTAGACAAGAGAGGTTGCACTAGTGAAAGTACGAACTATGTTAGCATTGTTGAGAGGTTGCACTAGTGAAAGTACGAACTATGTTAGCTACTGTCCTACAAAACTTTGCACTTGGAGGCCCAAAATGAGTATACAAGAATAAAGTTGCGTAGTAGACATCACTAGACAAGAGAGCGCTCATCACTCACCTTGTAGTCATAGTATTGCTCCATGACGTACAACTCGCTGCCGGCGTCCAAGGCCCCAAACTTGGCCTCGAGCACAACCCACATGTCCTTGCCATTGTAAAACAACATATACGAATCCACAATGGAATCGACAAGAACACTCAGAAGGGCGCCTTTAAAGAGGGTATCGATCTTTTCAAAAGCTTCCCTCTGTGCAGGATCAAGATTGCCCTCAGGCTTGCCCTTGGTGGTGTCATAGTAGTACATGGTCTGGAACCAGTAAAATGCTCTCGTGCGCCACCTCTTATATTGCACACCCTTAAAGGTAGGCAGCTTCAGATGCGCAACAAAACCACTCGGAGTAAATTGCCTATCTCAGATTTTTAGATTGTTGAATATATGAGCAAATCACTATGAGATTTAATCTGAATAAGCACTAAATAAATCATGACAGCAATAACAGAGACTAAACTAATCATGCAGACTAGCATAGTAGATGAACATATCGAATCTAGGACATAGACTAGAAATATGAATTCTACCACGATCTCGAGCAGGAAGGACAGAATCACATACGGTGCAACGGGAGCTGCACCATTGGCGTTGATGTTGTTGCCCATGTCGTTTAGGAAGAGGTTGCCGAGGTCTGGGAAGAATTGTCGTTGGCGAAGTCGTCGCTGCCAGTAGTTGCGCGAGTGCGCTCCCCAAAAACCTGATCGCCCCTCTCCCGTACAGGATCACGAGAGGCGGGGTTCCGGAGGCCTGTTGTCCCTTCTTGCAATGCACGCTGAAAGAAGGGATGGAGAAGACTTGCGTGGCGGCGCAATGATCTGTAACGGTGGTGCGAAACCATACGATGCGGCGGCGGCGAGGGTAGAGGTCTGCCTGACTCTATAATGCGGGCCGGGTAGGTCATGGGAGTAAACCCCATGTCCGAGTCGCGATCCAAAAGAATCAGAAACGGTTCAGTAAATAACGCGTCTATTAGTTATTAATTAATGACTCATTAATTTCCCGAGCAGCAAAAATATAGACTACGCGCACAGCTCTGCCCTCGGCGCGTGGCGTGGCGTGGCGAGTGATGAGGAGGAGCGCGTGTGTAGGTCACCTCTTCTCATGCTCTTACAAGTGGCAGAAAAACTCACCTTATAAAGAGGTGCAAGTCTCTCTCAACTTCTGGGGTGGGACTAAATTTTAGTCCCACTCACACCACTCACAAGCTATGCATGAATTGGCCAAGAGAATTTAAGAATTTTAGTTGGGCTTTGGACCAAAGACCTACTAGCAAATTCCAACAAGTAATTCAATATAACCTGTTGTTGCAAAAAAAAGTTCGGCCTACTCAGAACATCCCTTTGTTGTCATCCAGGCGGTGATCTTACGGAGAGGTACCCTTGGAATGCAGGGGCGCATGACATGGAAGAACCGTAAAGAAAGAAGAAAGCAAAGAATCGCAGGCTGTCGGGGGAAACGACACCTACCGGATCACAAGGAAGCCCTTTTGCTATGGTTGGCAGGCGCGGGGCTGTGGAAAGAGCGGGATTGAGAGATCAACGTAGGGGGGGATTATCCAGGTTCGGGCCGCAAGTGATGCGTAATACCCTACTCCTGCTAGTTTATGTTTATCTCGTGTTCTTGGACTAGCTACAAAGCGTGCAGGGTCCAAAAAGTACGAATCCTCCCTCAGTATGCCGTGGGCCTCCTTTTATAGCCAAAAGGGGCTGCCACAGTGGCACACAGGAGGTGGAAAGTGGTACAGTAGTCGAGTCTATCTCCTGGCACCGTAGGACAAACACATTTAATGCGCTGCCGACGTGCCCTTTTTGCTTTATCGGGGATGGCAAGGAAGCTCGTCCCAGCTATCGCCGCCTCGCCTGACTTCGATGCGCGTCCGAGCTGACGAGGCGTGTAGTGCCACGCTGGCTAGCTGGCTGCTGAGTTGGTGCGGTGGCAGAGTCTTCACGAAAATCTGCATGCCACCACGCAGGTGCTTGCTGAGTTGGCCTAGAGGCCGCACGTCGCCACGCAGGTGCTCGCCTAGTTGGTGGGTTGGCAGCTACATGGCAACGGTGGTGGGGTCTTGGCAGATGTGGGACTGGCTGCGGTCCCGCAGATGTCTTCGGCAAGGGTCTTGCCGTGGCATCGTGGTCGTCCCCGACAAGGGTCTTGCCGGGGGCCTCGTGGTATCCTTGGCAAGGATCTTGCCGAGGATCTTCGTCTTCTGATTCTCATCTAACCTTGCATGTTCTTGGTCTTTACAAAGATCTGCATGCCACCATGGAGGCGCCCCCCGAGCCTTGGTTCCAATGTGGTTGAGGGCGTTGGAATTCTCAGGCTCAAGGGTGGCAGCCTTGCTGGCATTGGGCAAGTTGCCTCGGCAAGGTCTTGTTGGAAATATGCCCTAGAGGCAATAATAAATTGATTATTATTATATTTCCTTGTTCATGATAATCTTTTATTATCCATGCTAGAATTGTATTGATAGGAAACTCAGATACATGTGTGGATACATAGACAACACCATGTCCCTGGTAAACCTCTAGTTGACTAGCTCGTTGATCAATAGATGGTTACTGTTTCCTGACCATGGACATTGGATGTCATTGATAACGGGATCACATCATTAGAAGAACGATGTGATGGACAAGACCCAATCCTAAGCCTAGCACAAAGATCGTGTAGTTCGTATGCTAAAGCTTTTCTAAATGTCAAGTATCATTTCCTTAGACCATGAGATTGTGCGACTCCCGGATACCGTAGGAATGCTTTGGGTGTGCCAAACGTCACAACGTAACTGGGTGGCTATAAAGGTACACTACAGGTATCTCCAAAAGTGTCTGTTGGGTTGGCACGAATCGAGACTGGGATTTGTCGCTCAGTGTAAACGGAGAGGTATCTCTGGGCCCACTCGGTAGGACATCATCATAATGTGCACAATGTGATCAAGGAGTTGATCACGGGATGATGTGTTGCGGAACGAGTAAAAGAGACTTGCCGGTAACGAGATTGAACAAGGTATTGGGATACCGATGATCGAATCTCGGGCAAGTATCATACCGATAGACAAAGGGAATTGTATACGGGATTGATTAAGTCCTTGACATCGTGGTTCATCCGATGAGATCATCATGGAACATGTGGGAGCCAACATGGGTATCCAGATCCCGCTGTTGGTTATTGACCGGAGAATGTCTCGGTCATGTCTGCATGTCTCCCGAACCCGTAGGGTCTACACACTTAAGGTTCGATGACGCTAGGGTTATAAGGGAAGTTTGTATGTGGTTACCGAATGTTGTTCGGAGTCCCGGATGAGATCCCGGACGTCACGAGGAGTTCCGGAATGGTCCGGAGGTAAAGATTTATATATAGGAAGTATGGTTTTGGCCACCGGAAGTGTTCTGGGCTTCACCGGTAGTGTACCGGGACCACCGGAGGTGTCCGGGGGTCCACCAAGTGGGGCCACCAGCCCCGGAGGGCTGCATGGGCCAAGTGTGGAAGGGGACCAGCCCCAGGTGGGCTGGTGCGCCTCCCCACAAGGGCCCAAGGCGCAAGGGAGAGGAGAAGGGGGCAAACCCTAGGGCAGATGGGCCCTGAGGCCCATCCTGGTGCGCCTCCCTCTCCCCCTCCCCTTGGCCGCCTCCCTTAGATGGGATCTAGGCTGGCCGCCACCCCTAGGGGTGGAAACCCTAAAGGGGGCGCAGCCCCTCCCCTTCCCCTATATATAGTTGAGGTTTGGGCTGCCCACAGAACACGAGTTCCTCTCCTCTTGATGGCGCAGCCCTGTATCTCTTCTTCCTCCTCTCCCGCAGTGCTTGGCGAAGCCCTACAGGATTGCCACACTCCTCCACCACCACCACACCATTGTGCTGCTGCTGGATGGAGTCTTCCTCAACCTCTCCCTCTCTCCTTGCTGGATCAAGGCGTGGGAGACGTCACCGGGCTGTACGTGTGTTGAACGCGGAGGTGCCGTCCGTTCGGCACTTGGTCACCGGAGATTTGGATCACGACGAGTACGACTCCATCAACCCCGTTCACTTGAACGCTTCCGCTTAGCGATCTACAAGGGTATGTAGATGCACTCTCTTTCCCCTCGTTGCTGGTTTCTCCATAGATAGATCTTGGTGACACGTAGGAAAATTTTGAATTTCTGCTACGTTCCCCAATAGTGGTATCAGAGCCAGGTTTATTGCGTAGATTCTATGCACGAGTAGAACACAAAGTAGTTGTGGGCGTTGATTTTGTTCAATATGCTTACCGTTACTAGTCCAATCTTGTTTCGACGGCATTGTGGGATGAAGCGGCCTGGACCAACCTTACACGTACGCTTACGTGAGACAGGTTCCACCGACTGACATGCACTAGTTGCATAAGGTGGCTAGCGGGTGCCAGTCTCTCCCACTTTAGTCGGATCGGATTCGATGAAAAGGGTCCTTATGAAGGGTAAATAGCAATTGACATATCACGTTGTGGTTTTGCATAGGTAAGAAACGTTCTTGCTAGAAACCCATAGCAGCCACGTAAAACATGCAAACAACAATTAGAGGACGTCTAACTTGTTTTTGCAGGGTATGCCATGTGATGTGATATGGCCAAAGGATGTGATGTATGATATATGTGATGTATTAGATGATCATGTTCTTGTAATAGGAATCACGACTTGCATGTCGATGAGTATGACAACCGGCAGGAGCCATAGGAGTTGTCTTTAATTTATTTATGACCTGCGTGTCAACATAAACGTCATGTAATTACTTTACTTTATTGCTAAAGCGTTAGCCATAGTAGTAGAAGTAATAATTGACGTGACAACTTCATGAAGACACGATGATGGAGATCATGATGATGGAGATCATGGTGTCATGCTGGTGACGACGATGATCATGGAGCCCCGAAGATGGAGATCAAAAGGAGCAAAGTGATGATGGCCATATCATGTCACTATTTGATTGCATGTGATGTTTATCATGTTTGTACATCTTATTTGCTTAGAACGACGGTAGTAAATAAGATGATCCCTCATTAAAATTTCAAGAAAGTGTTCCCCCTAACTATGCACCGTTGCGAAAGTTCGTCGTTTCGAAGCACCACGTGATGATCGGGTGTGATAGATTCTTCCGTTCGAATACAACGGGTGTTGACGAGCCTAGCATGTACAGACATGGCCTCGGAACACATGCAAACACTTAGGTTGACTTGACGAGCCTAGCATGTACAGACATGGCCTCGGAACACAGAAGACCGAAAGGTCGAGCATGAGTCGTATGGTAGGTACGATCAACATGAAGATGTTCACCGACGTTGACTAGTCCGTCTCACGTGATGATCGGACACGGCCTAGTTGACTCGGATCATGTAATCACTTGGATGACTAGAGGGATGTCTATCTGAGTGGGAGTTCATAAGATGAACTTAATTATCTTGAACATAGTCGAAAAGGTCTTCGCAAATTATGTCGTAGCTCGCGCTTTAGTTCTACTGTTTTAAATATGTTCCTAGAGAAAATATAGTTGAAAGTTGATAGTAGCAATTATGCGGACAGTAGAAGGCTTGTGTCCTTAATGCACCGCTCGGAGTGCTGGACCTCGAACGTGGTCTGTGGATGTTGCGAACATCTGACATACACGTTTTGATGACTACATGATAGTTCGGTAATGATAAATGGTTTAGAATTGAGGCACCGAAGACATTTTGAAATGTCGCGGAACATATGAGATGTTTCGAGGGCTGAAATTGGGATTTCAGGCTCGTGCCCACGTCAAGAGGTATAAGACCTCCGACGATTTTCTTGGCCTGCAAACTAAGGGAGAAAAGCTCAATCGTTGAGCTTGTGCTCAGATTGTCTGAGTACAACAATCACTTGAATCGAGTGGGAGTTGATCTTCCAGATAAGATAGTGATGTTTTTCCAAAGTCATTGCCACCAAGCTGCTACAGCTTTGTGATGAACTATATCAGGGATGGATATGATGATCCTTGAAATATTCGCGACGTTTGACACCGCGAAAGTAGAAATCAAGAAGGAGCATCAATTATTGATGGTTAGTGAAACCACTAGTTTCAAGAAGGGCAAGGGCAAGAAGGGATCCTTCATGAAACGGCAAATCAGCTGCTGCTCTAGTGGAGAAACCCAAGGTTGAACCCAAACCCGAGACTAAGTGCTTCTGTAATGAGGGGAACAGCTACTGGAGCAGAATTACCCTAGATACTTGGTAGATGAGAAGGCTGTCGATAGAAGTATATTGGATATACATTATGTGAATGTGTACTTTACTAGTACTCCTAGTAGCATCAGGGTATTAGATACCGGTTCGGTTGCTAAGTGTTAGTAACTCGAAATAAAAGCTGCGGAATAAAAGGAGACTAGCTAAAGGTGAGCTGACGATATGTGTTGGAAGTGTTTCCAAGGTTGATATGATCAAGCATCGCTCGCTCCCTCTACCATCGAGATTGGTGTTAAAGCTAAATAATTGTTATTTGGTGTTTGCGTTGAGCATAGACATGATTGGATTATGTCTATCGCGATACGATTATTCATTTAAGGAGAATAATTGTTACTCTATTTATTTGAATAATTCCTTCAATGGTCTTGCACCTAAAATGAATGGTTTACTGAATCTCGATCATAGTGATACACATGTTCATGCCAAAAGATAGTAATGATAGTACCACCTATTTGTGGCACTGCCATGTAAGTCATATTGGTATAAAACGCATGAAGAAGCACCATGTTGATGGATCTTTGGACTCACTCATTTTTGAAAAAGGGTTGAGTAATGTGAGACATGTCTATTGGTATATACGCATGAACAAACTCCATGCAGATGGACCGTTTGGACTCACTTGATTTTGAATCACTTGAGATATGCAAATCATACCACATGGGCAAGATGACTGAAAGCTTCGGTTTCAGTAAAATGGAACAAGAAAGCAACTTGTTGGAAGTAACACATTTTGATGTGTGTAGTCCAATGAGTGCTGAGGCACGCAGTGGATATCGTTATGCTCTTACTTCACAGATGATTTGAGTAGATACTGAGTATATTTGCTTGATGAAACACAAGTCTGAATTATTGAATGGTTCAATTAATTTCAGAATGAAGTTGAAGATCTTCGTGACAAGATGATAAAATGTCTATGATATGATCATAGAAATGAATATCTGAGTTACGAGTTTGGCACTGTGGAAATTGTTTCACAACTAATACCGCCTGGAACACCATAGTGTGATGGTGTGTCCGAACATCATAGTTGCACCCTATTGGATATGGTGCGTACCATGATGTCTCTTATCAAATTACCACTATCGTTCATGGGTTAGGCATTAGAGACAACCGCACTCACTTTAATAGGGCACCACATAATTCCATTGAGACGAAACCGTTTGAACTATGGTTTGGAGAAACCTGAGTTGTCGTTTCTTAAAAGTTTGGGGCTGCAACGCTTATGTGAAAAAGTTTCAGGTTGATAAGCTCGAACCCAAAGCGGATAAAATGCATCTTCATAGGACACCCAAAATAGTTGGGTATACCTACTAATTCAGATCCGAAAGCAATAGGGATTGTTTCTAGAATCGGGTCCTTTCTCGAGAAAAAGTTTCTCTCGAAAGAATTGAGTGGGAGGAAGATAGAACTTGATAAGGTTGTTGAACCTTTACTTCAGGCAGAGAGTAGCGCAAGCACAGGAAAAATGTTTCTGTGGCCCCTGCCTCAGTTGAAGAGAAAGCTAATGATGATGATCATGGAGCTTCAGATCAAGTTACTATCGAACCTCATAGGTTGACAAGGGTGTGTACAACTTCTAAGTGGTAACCCTGTCTTAAAAGGTCACGTTGTTGGGCAACGATGAACCTATGAGCTATGGAGAAGCGATGGTGGGCCCGGATTCCGAAAAATGGCTCGAGGCCATAAAATCCGAGAGAGGATCCATGTATGAAAACAAAGTGTAGACTTTGAAAGAACTACTTGATGGTCGTAAGGCTGTTGGGTACATATGGATTTTAAAAGGAAGACAGACAATGATGGTAAGTGTCACCATTGAGAAAGCTCGACTTGTCGTTAAGGTGTTTCCCGACAAGTTCAAGGAGTTGACTACGATGAGACTTTCTCACTCGTAGCGATGCTAAGAGTCTGTTGGAATTAGCAGGTACTGCATTATTTATGAAATCTTGCAGATGGGATGTCAAAATATTGTTTCCTTGTTCTTGAGGAAAGGTTGTATGTGATACAACCAGAAGATTTTGTCGATCCTGAAAGATGCTAACAAGTATGCAAAGCTCCAGCTATCCTTCTAAGGACTGGAGTAAGCATCTCGGAGTTGGAATGTACACTTTGATGAGATAATCAAAGATTTTGGGTTTATACAAAGTTTATGAGAAACTTGTATTTCCAAAGAAGTGAGTGGGAGCACTATAGAATTTCTGATGAGTATATGTTGTTGACATATTGATGATCATAAATGATGTAGAATTTCTGGAAAGCATATAGGGTTATTTGAAAATAGTTTTTCAGTGGAAAACCTGGATTAAGCTACTTGAACATTGAGCATCAAGATCTATAAGGATAGATCAAAACGCTTAATGGTATTTTCAAATGAGCACATACCTTGACATGATCTTGAAGGTGTTCAAGATAGATCAGTCAAAGAAGGAAGTTCTTGTCTGAGTTGTAAGGTACGAAGTTAAGACTTAAAGCTTGACCACGGCAGAATAGAGAGAAAGGACGAAGGTCGTCCCCTATGCTTAAGACATAGGCTCTACATTATGCTATGCTGTGTACCGCACCTGAAATGTGCCTTGCCATGAGTCAGTCAAGGGGTACAAGAGTGATCCAAGAATGGATCACAGGACAGCAGTCACAGTTATCCTTAGTAACTAGTGGACTAAGGAATTTTCTCGATTATGGAGGTGGTAAAAAGAGTTCGTCGTGAAGGGTTACGCCGATGCAAGCTTTGACACTAATCCAGATTATTCTGAGTAGTAAACTGGATTCGTATAGTAGAACAGTTATTTGGAATAGCACCAAATAGAGCGTGGTAACTGCATCTAGGAGATGACATAGATATTTGTAAGGCACACACGGATCTGAGAGGTTCAGACCCGTTGACTATAACCTCTCTCACAAGCATAACATGATCAAACCCAGAACTCTTGGGTGTTAGTCACATAGGGATGTGACCTTGAGTGTTAATCACATATCGATGTGAACTAGATTATTGACTCTAGTGCAAGTGGGAGACTGTTGGAAATATGCCCTAGAGGCAATAAAAAATTGATTATTATTATTTTTCCTTGTTCATGATAATCGTTTATTATCCATGCTAGAATTGTATTGATAGGAAACTCAGATACAAGTGTGGATACATAGACAACACCATGTCCCTGGTAAACCTCTAGTTGACTAGCTCGTTGATCAATAGATGGTTACTGTTTCCTGACCATGGACATTGGATGTCATTGATAACGGGATCACATCATTAGAAGAATGATGTGATGGACAAGACCCAATCCTAAGCCTAGCACAAAGATCGTGTAGTTCGTATGCTAAAGCTTTTCTAAATGTCAAGTATCATTTCCTTAGACCATGAGATTGTGCAACTCCCGGATACCGTAGGAATGCTTTAGGTGTGCCAAACGTCACAACGTAACTGGGTGGCTATAAAGGTACACTACAGGTATCTCCGAAAGTGTCTGTTGGGTTGGCACGAATCGAGACTGGGATTTGTCGCTCCGTGCAAACGGAGAGGTATCTCTGGGCCCACTCGGTAGGACATCATCATAATGTGCACAATGTGATCAAGGAGTTGATCACGGGATGATGTGTTGCGGAACGAGTAAAAGAGACTTGCCGGTAACGAGATTGAACAAGGTATTGGGATACCGATGATCGAATCTCGGGCAAGTATCGTACCGATAGACAAAGGGAATTGTATACGGGATTGATTAAGTCCTTGACATCGTGGTTCATCCGATGAGATCATCGTGGAACATGTGGGAGCCAACATGGGTATCTAGATCCCGCTGTTGGTTATTGACCGGAGAATGTCTCAGTCATGTCTGCATGTCTCCCGAACCCGTAGGGTCTACACACTTAAGGTTCGATGACGCTAGGGTTATAAGGGAAGTTTGTATGTGGTTACCGAATGTTGTTCGGAGTCCCGGATGAGATCCCGGACGTCACGAGGAGTTCCGGAATGGTCCGGAGGTAAAGATTTATATATAGGAAGTATGGTTTTGGCCACCGGAAGTGTTCTGGGCTTCACCGTTAGTGTACCGGGACCACCGAAGGTGTCCGGGGGTCCACCAAGTGGGGCCACCAGCCCCGGAGGGCTGCATGGGCCAAGTGTGGAAGGGGACCAGCCCCAGGTGGGCTGGTGCACCCCCCCACAAGGGACCAAGGCGCAAGGGAGAGGAGAAGGGGGCAAACCCTAGGGCAGATGGGCCCTGAGGCCCATCCTGGTGCGCCTCCCTCTTCCCCTCCCCTTGGCCGCCACCCCTAGGGGTGGAAACCCTAAAGGGGGCGCAACCCCTCCCCTTCCCCTATATATAGTTGAGGTTTGGGCTGCCCACAGAACACGAGTTCCTCTCCTCTTGATGGCGCAGCCCTGCATCTCTTCTTCCTCCTCTCCCGCAGTGCTTGGCGAAGCCCTGCAGGATTGCCACACTCCTCCACCACCACCACGCCGTTGTGCTGTTGCTGGATGGAGTCTTCCTCAACCTCTCCCTCTCTCCTTGCTGGATCAAGGCGTGGGAGACGTCCCCGGGCTGTACGTGTGTTGAACGCGGAGGTGCCGTCCGTTCGGCACTTGGTCATCGGAGATTTGGATCACGACGAGTACGACTCCATCAACCCCATTCACTTGAACGCTTCCGCTTAGCGATCTACAAGGGTATGTAGATGCACTCTCTTTCCCCTCGTTGCTGGTTTCTCCATAGATAGATCTTGGTGACACGTAGGAAAATTTTGAATTTCTGCTACGTTCCCCAACAGTTCTTGCCGGGGCCGCGGAGGCTGCCCCGGCAAGGGCCTTGCCGGGGGATTTCTCCTCGCCCCTTTGCTCTTTGTGTTTCTAACTTGGTGTTACTCTGGTCGCCTTGCGTCTTTGCTTCCTCTGTCCCGCCAAGCGTGGCCAGGGGCGTGGGGCTGCGACTGCCCGTGCACAAGTAAAGGGGAACAAAAGGGAGGCCCTACTTTTGTACACCGACAGGAGCCCTCGGGCCTTGGCCACATATAAGCGCGGGGCGTTATTGGGCCAGGCCCAGAACGGTGCGCGGGCGCGCGTGTGGTGGAGTTTTTACTGCAGTAACGCCCTCGCTCGTTGCGCTTCCCCAGGACCCACGTTGAATGCACGACGTGGGGGTCGTGCGTGGAATGACCGCAGCATGCTTGCGTCATCCCATGGTGAACAGTAAAGAGGCGAATTGCGTGTCCCTCTAAAACTGCAGGGCCGCTGCTCATTTACTCTCTCAGCCTTGGAACCATCGTTCACGTTTCCCACTACGCCTACCCCTTGCGCCACGTACGCCGCATGCACGGCATGGGGTAGGTGAAAGACGCATGGAATATGGGAAGGCATGCGGGGGCCGATAATCACGTGCCTTCGATTGGGTGGGGAGGGCGGTCGATGGCCTTGCTCGCTGCCACTTAATGAGCCGGATTTGAGCGGGCTCTTCAGAGGCATAGAGCTAGTCTTTCGGCCTTCCTCGCCCAACTATAAAAAGGGAACTCAGGGGTAGGAGGAAGAGCGTTGTAACGCCCCGGATGTAACTTGCCATATTTGTAATCCAACTCTTGCCATTTTCGGCTATGTGTTATGATATTTCCTCCATGGTTGGGTTTCCCTTTGTTTCGCATTTTGTTCATATCATGCATTTCATATCATGCCATCATGTGCATCGCATTTGCATACGTGTTTGTCTCATAAATCCGAGCATTTTCCCCGTTGTCCGTTTTGCAATCCGGTGCTCCTATGTTCCCCGGCGTCCCCTTTTACATTTCTTCGTGAGCGGGTATTAAACTTTCTCGGAATGGACCGAGGTTTGTCAAGCGGCCTTGGTGTAGCACCGGTAGACCGCCTGTCAAGTTTCGGGTCAATCGGAGGTCGTTTGGTACTCCAACGGTTAACCGGGTAACCGTGAAGGCCTCGTGTGTGTTGCAGCCCAACACCCCTTCAAAACAGCCCAACAACCCATCTAAGACACTCCCATGTCCTCCGCCGTTCGATCACGATCGCGTGGCCGAAAACCGCTCTCCATTTGGAGCTTCCTAGCTCCTCCTACCTATAAATATGTGCCTACCTCTCCAATTTCGGGTCCAAACCCTAGCCCCGCTCCTCTCTGTGCGCCGGACGTGTCCGTCCGCCGCCGGACACACCCGCGCCGCCGCCCGCACCCAATCGAGGGCGTTACAAGTTGGTAATCAGAGCCAGGTTCCGACCTTAGGAGCCCCCACTGTTTGATCGTTTTTAGTGGCCGAGTTGTTGTCTAGAAAAATGTTTTGAGTCATTTAGGAGTTATATATCGGAGAGTTTAGGAATTCTTTTTACTTCCCAGTCTCCTCATCGCTCTGGTAAGGCATCCTGACGTGGAATTTTGTCTCTTCTCTTCTCAAATTTCACAAATTTTTTTTTTAGGATCACGCGGGTATCTTAGAATCGTTCCGATGGTTTTATGATGACAACATTGTCTTGGTTGCCTCCCGTCAGCAGGGGTTTTAGAGGAGGTGTCCCGGGGAGTTGAGCTCCGAGGTGTTGTCGTCATAATTTTATCGTTGCGGTTTTGGAATACCTGAGATTAGTACGCCGACATCGAAAATCTCTTTTGTACAGTTGTTGGTGAGATAACCCTGATAGCCCAGTACTGAGGCGAGTGCGGGAGTATCGCCATGACTTGTATAACGGATGCTTTTCGAAGGTTGAGGTAGATGATTTCCAAGAATTTCTTGGTTATGTGTTGAAGGATGGATACAGCTGGATCTAGGTATTGTTAGTTTGGGTGATATATTTTGTGTCCCCTGTATCCCCAACACCTGATTGCATAACCAGAAAGTTTCGGGAGTTTATAAGTGGGAATTCATGTAGCTCTAGTATTTCTTCCGCAGATATTTGGTTTGTGATTGGGTAATCCTTACCAAGTATTTGTTCACATCCGTACCTTGTTGATTTAATTCCTTACCTTGTTCTAAGTGGCTTCTTAGTTTATGGAAGTGTGATGCTTTACTTTGGAATTCATTCGTTCATTCTCGTTCGAATGTTTATTGTGAAGACTATATGTTGCAATTTCGTTCCTTTGATTCAGCTTCAATATATATCTGTCAAGATGCTAATGGATGTCACCCTCTTCAGGATGGCTCCGCCAACGCGTCAGAATCCGGAACGCAATGAAGGAAATCAGGCTAACCCTCCGCCACCACCTCCGCCTCCGGAGGCATGGCAAGCCCTGATGACTGCCACAAATGCCAACGCTCAGATTCTGATTCAGCTCTTGCAAGATCGCAACCAAGGGCAAGGTAATCAAGAGAATCAAGGCCAAGGCAACAATCAGCCGCACTTCGCTTCACTCAACCAGTTCCTTGCTAATCAGCCAAAGACCTTCAGCTACTATGTCGAGGCCACAGACGCCGATGATTGGCTAGTGGACATCAGCAAGCATTTCGAGTGCAGCAATGTCAGACCTGAGGACTTTGTCAAGTTTGCCTCTTTTCAACTCAAAGATCAAGCTGCTGAGTGGTTCCAGCAATACAAAGATTCCAGAGGAGGTCGTGTGATTACCTGGGATGATTTCCGCCGTGACTTCAAAGCTCATCACATTCCTGAAAGTGTTGTTGAGAGTAAGCGTGAGGAATTCCGCAATCTCAAGCAAGGCAACATGTCTGTCTATCAATACAACACTCAGTTCCAGAAGCTCTCTCGTTTTGCGAGGCAAGACATCCCTGATGAGAAGAGTATGATCTACCAATTCAGGCGTGGTCTCAGAGAAGATCTGCAACTTGCTCTCGTGCTTTTCAAGCCATTAAAGTATGATGAATTCTACAACATGGCGCTGAAACAAGAAGCTGCTCAGCTCAAGTGTGAGGCATCTAAGAAGAGAGTCAGAGACGCAGTTCAGTCTTCTTCTTCTTCACTTGTGGCAGCTAAGCAACAGAAGTTCTGGTTGCCTCCTCCTCCTTCGTTCCGTCAGCCTTATCAGCAGAAGAACTCAGGTGGTCGTGGATCTTCCCACCTACCCAACCCTGGCTATCAGAACAAGTCTCAGAATCAAGCTCCAAGGCCAAGTGCTCCTTATCATCGTCCGCTCTCAGAGGTCACTTTTAACAAATGTCAGCAGAAGGGTCACTATGCGAACAAGTGCTTCAACCAAAGGCGCCTTCCGCCTCCTCCACTTGTGAAATCTTCCAGCAATGCAGTGGTCAAGCATAATCCTAAGTATGCCAAGGTGAACATGTTGAATGCAGCTCAAGCGGAGGATTCTTCTGAAGTGATCATGGGTAATCTTCCTGTTAATGATATTCCTGCAAAAGTCTTATTTGATACTGGTGCATCGCATTCTTTCATCTCAAAACCTTTTGCATCGAAGCACGAATTGTCTTTCCAAGGGTTGCCTAAACTGTTATCAGTTGTCTCTCCGGCTAAAGTCTTGAACGCAAGATTTATGGTTCCGGATGTTTCTATCAAGATGGGTGACTATAGATTTCTGGCTAAACCAATTGTTCTTGGTGACTCGGATATTGATCTTATTCTCGGGATGGACTGGCTTTCTAAGCACAAGGCTCAGCTTGATTGTGCTGCCAGGGAAATTCAATTGACTCACTCTTCTGACGATGTGATCATCTATGCCTCTCGTGATGATACCATTCGGTTGTTTTCTCTCAATGAGTATGGTGAATTGGATGCTATCTCTCAGATTCCAGTCGTTTGTGAGTACCAAGATGTTTTTCCAGAAGAGCTTCCGGGTATGCCTCCCCGTCGGCCAGTTGAATTCGTTATTGATCTCGAGCCTGGCACGGAACCCGTCTGCAAGCGTCCTTACAAGCTTGGACCAGATGAGCTCAAGGAATTAAAGAAACAACTCGATGAACAAGAGCGTCTGGGTCTGATCAGACCGAGTTCTTCTCCTTGGGGTTGTGGTGTTCTTTTTGTCAAGAAGAAGGATGGCACGGACCGACTTTGTGTCGATTACCATCCATTGAACAAGAAGACTATCAAGAACAAGTACCCACTTCCCAACATCAATAAGCTATTCGAGCAACTTAAAGGTGCTAAAGTGTTCTCCAAGCTTGACCTTCGTATGGGTTATCATCAGATTCGCATTCGTGAAGAAGATATTCCCAAGACAACATTCAGAACAAGCTTTGGTTCTTATGAATATACTGTCATGTCTTTCGGCCTTGTCAATGCTCCTCCAGCTTTCACTCGTTTGATGAATTTCATATTCAACCCCTACATCAACGAATTTGTCTTGGTCTATCTCGATGATATTTTGGTCTTCTCCAAGAATAAGAAGGATCATGCCAAACATTTGCGATTGGTGCTCGACAAGCTCAGAGAGTATAAATTATATGCGAAGTTCTCCAAATGTGAATTTTGGCTTGATGAAGTTCTTTATCTTGGTCATATCATCTCTGCCAAGGGCATTGCTATTAATCCAGAGAGGGTGTCTGCAGTTCTGAATTGGCAACCGCCTCAGAATGTCAAGCAGCTTCGCAGTTTTCTTGGACTTGCAAGCTATTGCCGAAGATTCGTTGAGAATTTCTCAAAGATTGCAAAGCCTCTTTCAAACCTCCTCCAGAAGCATGTGAAGTATGTCTGGTCTCCTGAGTGTGACGTTGCTTTCAACACTCTCAAAGAGAAACTCGTCACTGCTCCAGTTCTGACTCCTCCTGACGAATCCAAGCCTTATGAAGTATTCTGTGATGCTTCTCTTCAGGGCCTCGGTGCCGTCTTAATGCAAGAGAAGAAGGTTGTTGCCTACACCTCTCGTCAGTTGAGGCCCAATGAAAGGAACTACCCCACTCACGATCTTGAGTTGGCGGTAGTTGTCCACGCACTAATAACATGGAGACATCTCCTGTTGGGAAGGAAAGTGGACATTTTCACCGATCACAAGAGTCTCAAGTACATCTTCACTCAGCCCCACCTCAACCTCAGGCAAACTCGATGGGTCGAAATGATTCAAGAGTATAATCCGAGTATTGAATATACTCCAGGCAAGGCTAATGTGATTGCAGACGCTTTGAGCAGGAAGGCTTACTGCAACAGCTTAATCCTCAAGCCCTTTCAACTGGATCTCTGTGAAGCTTTCCGCAAGTTGAATCTCCAAGTTGTCCCTCAAGGTTTGCTTGCCAACCTCATCGTCTCTCCTACTTTGGAAGACCAGATTCGTGAGGCACAACTGTTGGATACCATGGTGAAGAAGGTGAAACGTGGTATTGACAAGGGCATTTCCAAATACAAGTGCTATCGAGGACAGAGATACTCTTTTCTTCGAGGACCGGATCGTGGTTCCAAAGGGTGATCTTCGTAAAGTCATTATGAACGAAGCGCACAATTCGCTTCTATCAATTCATCCTGGAAGTACGAAGATGTACCATGACCTCAAGCAGTCGTATTGGTGGACTCGAATGAAGCGAGAGATTGCTCAATTCGTGAATGAATGTGATGTCTACAGAAGGGTGAAAGCAGAACACCAACGACCAACTGGTCTTCTCCAACCTCTTGCTATTCCAGAATGGAAGTTTGATCATATCGAAATGGACTTCGTGACTGGGTTTCCTAAGTCCAAGCGTGGAAATGATGCTATCTTCGTCGCCATCGACAAGCTCACCAAAGTGGCTCATTTTCTTCCTATCAAGGAGTCTATCACAGCAGCGCAGCTGGCAGAGCTTTACACCTCCAGAATTGTCTCCTTGCATGGCATTCCACAATTGATCTCTTCAGACCGTGGCAGCATCTTTACCTCCAAGTTTTGGGATTCTTTTCAGAAGGCCATGGGCACAAATATTCGCTTCAGCACAACTTTCCACCCTCAGACTAGTGGACAAGTCGAGCGTGTCAACCAAATTCTTGAAGATATGCTCAGAGCTTGTGTTATCTCTTTCGGCATGAAGTGGGAGGATTGCCTTCCTTATGCTGAGTTTTCTTACAACAACAGTTTTCAAGCCAGCTCGGGCAAAGCCCCATTCGAGATTCTCTATGGCAGAAAGTGCCGTACCCCTCTCAACTGGTCTGAAACCGGTGAACGCCAATTGCTCGGCAACGATTTGATCTCAGAGGCTGAGGCTATGTGCAAGGTGATTCATGAGAACCTCAAAGCCGCGCAGTCGCGCCAGAAGAGCTATTACGATAGCAAACACCGAGATGTGGAATTCGAGATCGGAGACCATGTCTACCTTCGCGTCTCTCCAATGAAAGGAACTCGTCGCTTCGGTATCAAGGGGAAACTTGCCCCCAGATACGTCGGTCCTTTCAAGATCATCGGCAAACGAGGCGATCTCGCCTATCAACTTGAGCTTCCCTCCAACTTTGCAAATGTGCATGATGTCTTCCATGTGTCACAGCTTCGCAAGTGCTTCAAGACACCTGAGCGCACCATCAACTTCGAAGAGATTGATCTTCAAGAAGATTTGTCCTATCATGAGCACCCCGTTGCTATTCTTGAAACAACTGAGCGCAAGACTCGCAACAAGTCAATCAAATTCCTGAAAGTGAAATGGTCACACCATTCAGACCGAGAAGCCACCTGGGAGCGTGAGGATCACCTACGTTCCGAGTTTCCGGAGTTCTTCCAGTCCTAGATCTCGGGATGAGATCCTCTCGTAGTGGTGGAGTGTTGTAACGCCCCGGATGTAACTTGCCATATTTGTAATCCAACTCTTGCCATTTTCGGCTATGTGTTATGATATTTCCTCCATGGTTGGGTTTCCCTTCATTTCGCATTTTTTTCATATCATGCATTTCATATCATGCCATCATGTGCATCGCATTTGCATACGTGTTCGTCTCATAAATCCGAGCATTTTCCCCGTTGTCCGTTTTGCAATCCGGCGCTCCTATGTTCCCCGGCGTCCCCTTTTGCATTTCTTCATGAGCGGGTATTAAACTTTCTCGGAATGGACCGAGGTTTGTCAAGCGGCCTTGGTGTAGCACCGGTAGACCGCCTGTCAAGTTTCGGGTCAATCGGAGGTCGTTTGGTACTCCAACGGTTAACCGGGTAACCGTGAAGGCCTCGTGTGTGTTGCAGACCAACACCCCTTCAAAACAGCCCAACAACCCATCTAAGACACTCCCATGTCCTCCGCCGTTCGATCACGATCGCGTGGCCGAAAACCGCTCTCCATTTGGAGCTTCCTAGCTCCTCCTACCTATAAATATGTGCCTACCCCTCCAATTTCGGGTCCAAACCCTAGCCCCGCTCCTCTCTCCGCGCCGGACGTGTCCGTCCGCCGCCGGACACACCCGCACCGCCGCCCACACCCAATCGAGGGCGTTACAAGTACTTGTAACGCCCTTGATGCGGCTATATCTCCCACGTGTCGAGGCACGACTTAGAGGCATAACCGCATTGAAAGCAATGTCGCAAGTGAGGTAATCTTCACACAATCCATGTAACAAATAAGGGGAAAGAGATACATAGTTGGCTTACAGTCGCCACTTCACACAATACATAAATAAACATACACCATTCAAATTACACTCAAGGTCCGACTACGGTACCAAAATGAAAGAAGACTACCCCAAATGCTACATAGATCCCCGGATCACCCCAACTGGGCTCCACTACTGATCATCTGGAAAAGAAACATATTAACGACCACGTTCCTCATCGAACTCCCAAGTGAGCTCGGTCGCGTCATCTGCACTGGCATCGTTGGTACCTGCAACTGTTGTGGTAGAATCTGTGAGTCACGGGGACTCAACAATCTCACACCCGCGAGATCAAGACTATTTAAGCTTATAGGTAGGATGAGGGTAGTGAGGTGGAGCTGCAGCAAGCGACTAGCATATATGGTGGCTACAACGCAAAAGAGAGCGAGAAGAGAAGCAAAGCACGGTCGTGAAACTAGAAGTGATCAAGAAGTGATCCTAGAACAACCTACATCAAACATAACTCCAACACCGTGTTCACTTCCCGGACCCCGCCGAGAAGAGACCATCACAGTTACACACGCGGTTGATGTGTTTTAGTTAAGGTCAACTTCAGGTTTTCTACAACCGGACATCAACAAATTCCCATCTGCCTCATAACCGCGGGCACGGCTTTCGAAAGATAAAACCCTGCAGGGGTGTCCCAACTTAGCCCATTATAAGCTCTCACGGTCAACAAAGGATATTCCTTCTACCGGGAAGACCCGATCAGTCTCGGAATCCCGGACTACAAGACATCTCGGCAGTAATAAAACAAGTCCAGCAAAGCCGCCCGATTGTGCCGACAAATCCTGATAGGAGCTGCACATATCTCGGTCTCAGGGCACATCCAGATTGTCCAAACTTCCGGTAGGCTAGTCCAGAGTTGCCCCTGGCGACCACCGGCGGCTGACAGTTCGGACCAACACTCGAAGGAGCACTGGCCCCGGGGGGGGGGGGGGGTTTAAAATAAAGATGACCCTTGGGCTCGCGAAAACCCGGGGGAAAAAGGCTTAGGTGGCAAATGGTAAAACCAATGTTGGGCCTTGCTGGATAAGTCTTATTCAAAGCGAACTGTCAAGGGGGTCCCATAAATCAGCCAACCGTGTAAGGAACGCAAAATCAAGGAACATAACACCGGTATGACGGAAACTAGGGTGGCAAGAGTGGAACAAAACACCAGGCATAAGGCCGAGCCTTCCACCCTTTACCAAGTATATAGATGCATTAATTAAATAAGAGGTATTGTGATATCCCAACAAGTAAACATGTTCCAACAAGGAACAACAAGTCCATGTTCCAACAAGGAACAAACTTCATCTTCACCTGCAACTAGCAACGCTATAAGAGGGGCTGAGCAAAGCGGTAACATAGCCAATCAACGGTTTGCTAGGACATGGATGGTTAGGGGCTGACATGGCAATATGGGTGGCATGATATAGCAAGTGGTAGGTATCACAGCATAGGCATAGCAAAAGAGCGAGCAACTAGCAAGCAAAGATAGAAGTGATTTCGAGGGTATGGTCATCTTGCCTGCAAGGTTCTCAGAGTTGTCGAAAGCTTGGTCCTCGAAAGCGTTCTCAACAGGTTCCTCGTTCACGTACTCGTCTCCCGGCTCTACCCAAAGCAAAAACACAAGCAAAGGGGACAAACATCAATCACGATGCGATGCGCAAGCAACATGATGCAAAACATGGCATGATATGCGAGATGTGATATGCAATGCATATGCGTGCTTCGGAAGGAAAAAGATGAACAAGGCATAATAATGGCAAACCAAGTATGCCACTGGATAGGTGAGGTGATTTCGGTTGAAATCGATATAAAGATCACCGGAATCGGATGCACGGTTTGCAAATGACAAGCAATACAAGAATGACGATAATCTGCCATTAACAGCATGATGCTACTTAGCAAGCAACAAGAAAATAAGCTACTGCACCCAAACATATCAACAAAGCATATTACAGTAATCTACTCAAGATTCTTGACAAAAGATGAACACTGAGCTATGGCTAAATCACACCACAACAGGTTCAAACAAGCATGGCAAAAGTGCAAAAGATAACAGCTTCACAGACTTGGTGAAAATAACTACATGCCAGAAATTAACATCAGGATGACATGTTCAGAGCAATTAAACAACATGCTACAGGATCATGACATAGCAAAGTAAGGCATGGAATGAATCTAATCAAAGCACTTGACAAAAGTCACTTACTGACCATAAGCCAAAAAGGATCAGAAAATTTGATTACACCCATGTCAATTAAGCAAGTTTCGTTACAGGTTTCAGACTTGGTAGAAAGCTGGACATGTCAAAAACAGATAACAAGTAGGCATGTTTACGAGCTCGATGCACTCACTACAGAGCATTGCATGATAAACTAAGCGTACATACACCAAGAAGACATGGCATAGGAACTATACATGGCAAGAATAACATCATAGCTTGCAAGGATCAACTACACCAAGCTTGGCAAAATCGAATAACATGTAAACAATCTGCCAGCAACATTTTATAGCAAAAGTAGAGCTCGATTGACTCAAGCTATGGCACTCCATAAATACAAACAAAGGCATGGATGGATATAGCAAATCCTCTAGTTCAAAACACCCTTACTGATCATGCTCAAAATATGCATAGATCTCTCTGAAACAACATGAACACATGGCATAAAAATAACAGCAGTCAGGGACTTGGTGAAATTTCTAAGTCTCTGAAATCAGCAACATCAAGTGCCCTAGTTTGCATGCTTGTGCTAGTCACCACAAAGATCAAAAAAATACATGGCATAATTCTATGGAAAGATAACATGGCATATTACAAAACTCATGTAGGACTCAACTTCATAGGAGGTACACATCAATCATGGCAAAAATGACAAAAGTGCATGTTCTGATAAGAATCAGAAACTAACATCACATAGCCCTCTTCTAACAGCATTTCGGGCATCAAGATGACTTCAAATGAAAATGATGCAATGGAATGAAATGATGTACTCTTCGAGGCTAACAATTTTACATATTACACGCACGAAACGGAGCTACGGATGCAAAGTTACGATGCGATGAAGATGCGATGATTATGCGGGAATTACGGGACTTGGTGGAATTTGGGAGGGGAACGAAAGTCAACCGCGAGCTCGGGCGCCAGATCGGATCGGGGCGAAGCGGAGGAGGCCGACGCCGGCGAAGACGAGTCCGCGGCGCGGGGGCGGAGGCCTCGGCAACGGCGGAGCCGAGGGGCGGAGCGGCTCCCGGAGCGGGCGGACGTCGGCGGCGGGCGCCGCGCTCGGGCGGCGGCCAGCGGATGGCGGCGGGCCGCGGGGAAGGCGCGGGAGGCGCGGGGCGCTCCGGCGATGGCCGGGAGGAGGCGCGGGCGCTCCGGCGAGGGCGCTCCGGCGAGGGGCCGGAAGGAGGCGCGGGCGCTCCGGCGAGGAGGCAAACGGCGAGCGGTGGCGCGGAGACGGGCCCGGCGCGGCCCGGTTCGGCCCGGGGCGGGCCGGATCTGGGCCCCGGCGGCGGCGGCGAAGTGGGGCTCAGATCAGCCACGTGGCGCCCTCTGATTGGGTGCGGTCGGCGGCGCGGGTGTGTCCGGCGGCGGACGGACACGTCCGGCGGCGGACGGACATGTCCGACGCGGAGAGAGGAGCGGGGCTAGGGTTTGGACCCGAAATTGGAGGGGTAGGCACATATTTATAGGTAGGAGGAGCTAGGAAGCTCCAAATGGAGAGCGGTTTTCGTCCACGCGATCGTGATCGAACGGCGGAGGACATGGGAGTGTCTTAGATGGGTTGTTGGGCTGTTTTGAAGGGGTGTTGGGCTGCAACACACACGAGGCCTTCACGGTTACCCGGTTAACCGTTGGAGCCAAACGACCTCCGATTGACCCGAAACTTGACAGGCGGTCTACCGGTGCTACACCAAGGCCGCTTGACAAACGTCGGTCCATTCCGAGAAAGTTTAATACCCGCTCACGAAGAAATGTAAAAGGGGACGCGGGGGAACATAGGAGCGCCGGATTGCAAAACGGACAACGGGGAAAATGCTCGGATTTATGAGACGAACACGTATGCAAATGCGATGCACATGATGTCATGATATGAAATGCATGATATGAACAAAATGCGAAACGAAGGGAAACCCAACCACGGAGGAAATATCATAACACATAGCCAAAAATGGCAAGAGTTGGATTACAAATATGGCAAGTTACATCCGGGGCGTTACAACAGGTTTTTGTCTCATTATAGCCATTTAAATCAACCGGTGCAATCTCCCTTTCAAGTAATTGGTCAACGGTGTTTCTTTTGAGTGGGCCCTAACTCACAGGTCGTTTCCCAGGATCTTACCTAACTCTTCTAATTATCCCGAAGTTATTCTCAAATTCTTTTCCAGCTTGACGTAAGAATGAATTTTCATCAGTCATATGTCTTTCTCCAGAATCGCTTCAAATTCTTTTCATTATTGGTTCAACCTTTTCAATTTTTATTCCGGAGTGCCTCAACAATTCATGGTGGTGTTTCTCATCATCACTCTCAACATTTGAAGACCGAAGAAGAGTTTCCCTTAAATCTTGTCCATTCACGTCAAGATTCATGGTTCTAGCTTGATGCCATCCTTTCATAATTGTTTTCGATTGTTCTGAATTCTTTTCACCCATCCGGAGCATTTCAGGAGTCTTTTCAGTTTGATCCTTCGAAGGCCATCATTTCAGAAGAATTATTATTCTCAGCTTCGTCTATCGTTCTCCCAATCTTACCGGTGCATTTTTCAATATTCTCTAATCAGTTCATGTTCTCTTCGTTCTCATGTATCTAAATCCTAGCTAGCATCTTCGTTCATTTGCTAATTCTTCCCGGTGTTTCTTTATCTTTTCTTCGTTCATTTTCAATTCTTACGGTGGTTCGTTCAAGAGTTCTCTTCCTTCGTTATCATATAGATTCATTCGTTCTTTCCAATCCTACCGGTGGTTCGTTGAAGACCTTCCCAAGTTTGCGCCATATCTATCTTAATCCTTTCTACGAGAATAAGTAGTATGCCAAATCCATTGCTTGTCATCAATTTAAATTGGTGAAGGATATGCATAACGTAATTCTTATTATGGTTTCATCCAAGTGATTTAGTTTCTTCTTTCCAGAGTTGTTCATCATGTCACATTTCTCGGTTCGAGAGGCTTCATCTTTTTCATTTCCGGAGTTCCAAGTTTTCCGCATTATCTCGTCGCGGAGCTCCATCTAAATCATCGCAAGACTTCACCTTGTGTTTTCAACTTCTCTTTATTTTTATCATCCTTTCATTACCGGAGTTCTTCATGGAGGCTCTACATAGTGGTTCGTTAAGGATTCCTTTCATTCTTTAATTGTTCTTCAAGATTTCTCTCTCGGAGTCAAGATCCGCCAAGCTATACTCAAAAATAAACATGATGCTCAACACATGTTTTGTTTTGAGGAGTTCAAGCATTCTTCATCTTGTATTTCAAAGTGCTATTCGCTCTACCTTATCATTTGAGGTGGTGTTATGTCATTCTTGACAATTTCACTTCGTGGTTCATGATTCACAAGTTGTTAAGAATGAGATATTTAAACCCATCATTTTTTCTCTTCGTTCAGGGGATCCTTTGCAACCCATCAACCTATTCATTGGAGTTATCTTGGGGTTATATTTCACCTAAAGTCTTCCATTGGGAATGTTGCTATTTGTGGTGATTATGCATGACCCAAGCTTGCTCTTTATCCTCTTGGTGGAAGAAGTTTTCATCTCTTCATTGATCTCAAGCAAGCAATTGTTTTCGTTAGTGGCAGAAGTTCACCTCAAGTTTTGAGATGTCTTCCATAAGCCCACAACAAGCTTGCGCTTTTCGTTGTTGGTTTTCCAACAACTCCGTTTCAAACCTTCTTGGAAGGATGCTTTACAAATTCATTTGTGGTAGAAGTTACCATTATCTTCTCCGTTCTTTTCTTTCCAACCATCTAGTTTTTCATTCCATTCTTTCTTCTCTTCCGGAGGCAATGTGATGTTGCTCTCTTCTCTCATCATCTCGATTCGTGAGCATCGTGCTTTTTTTTTTCTTGCTTATCCATTTAACCGGAGTGTTGTATCATCTCTTCAATATCTTTTCATCCCATCAAGTTTTCTTCTTTTTTCTACCGGAGTGCTGTCCAAATTCGGTCATTTTTGTTCCTTGGTTATCTCATCATACCGACGTGGTCATATTCTTTTCGTTCGTTAAGCTCTTGTTTCATGCCCTTCAACCTACAAGGTTCTCGAATGTTCCTTGTTCCTCTTGCTGAACGGAGTGTTTTAAATTTTGTTCACCTCCGTCGTGTCATTTCTTCAAGCTCTGCGACCTCTCAAGATTCCTTGGTTTCACTCTTTTGTCAAAGAAGCAACATTGTTTTACCTCTTGTTCTTCCGTTTTCCCTCCGGTGCCATTCTAGATCTCGGGACGAGATCCTCTCGTAGTGGTGGAGTGTTGTAACGCCCCGGATCTGATGCGCCAGGTGTCCGTCAGTTATTCGTCGTCGTTGCCATGTCATGAGCTTGCGTGTGGCACTTTGCCATGTCATCATCTGCATTTCATATCATGTCATCATGTGCATCGCATTCGCATACGTGTTCGTTTCATGAATCCGAGCATTTTCCCCGTTGTCCGTTTTGCAATCCGGCGCTCCTATGTTCCCCGGCGTCCTCTTTTACCTTTCTCCGTGAGCGGGTATTAAACTTTCTTGGAATGGACCGAGGTTTGCCAAGCGGCCTTGGTATAGCACCGGTAGACCGCCTGTCAAGTTTCGGGTCATTCGGAGGTCGTTTGATACTCCAACGGTTAACCGGGTATCTGCAAAAGCCTCTTTTGTGTGCAGCCCAACACCCCCTTCAAAGTGGCCCAAAACCCATCTAAGTCATCTCCATCCTCCCGGTCGTTCGACCGTGATCGCGTGGCCGAAAACCGCACTCCATTTGGAGCTTCCTAGCCCCCTTTACCTATAAATATGTGCTCCCCCTCGGATTTTTCGCGCAGTCCAAACCCTAGCAAATCTCCTCCCCGTGCCTCTTCCCCGCGGCCCCGCCCGCCGCCGCATGCGCGCCGCCGCCCGCACCTCCGCCCCGCCGCCATGTGCCCCGCCGCTCCGGCGCCGCCCCTCGCCGCCCCACCGCGCGGCCTCGCCTGCGCCGCGCCGCCTCCCGCCGGCCGGATCCGGTCCGGGGCCGCCTCCCCCACGCCTCCCGAGCTCCCTCGACCTCGCCGGCGTCTTCCCCGGCCACAACTCCGGCGAGATCCGGCCCTGCCTCGAAGTCCGTGCAAATCTGGAGGTTGACCTCGTTTTTGCCTCAAGTCCCTGAGATTTTACATTTTCATGCCATGTTCATCGCATCATAACTCTCTGCATACTGCTCCGTTTCGTGCGTGTAGCATATCAAATTGTTAGCCTCGTCAAGTACATCAGTTCTTTCCATTTCATCATTTTCATTTGAGTTCATCTTGATGCCCGAAATGCTGTTAGAAGAGGGCTATGTGATGTTAGTTTCAGATCTATTTCAGTATATGCACTTTTGTCATTTTTGCCATGATTGATGTGTGCACCCTATGGAGTTGAGCACTACATGTGTTTTGTAATATGCCATGCCATCTTTCCAGAGGTTTATGCCATGTATTTTTGTGATCTATGTGGTGACTAGCACAAGCATGCAAACTAGGGATCATAATGTTGCTGATTTCAGGGACTTAGTAATTTTACTAAGTCATGTTCTGCTGTTATTTTTATGCCATGTGTTCATGTTGTTTCAGAGAGATCTATGCCTCTTTGGAGCATGATCAGTAAGTGTGTTTTGAGCATATGGATTTGCTCTATCCATCCATGCCTTTTTCGGTAATTATGGAGTTCGATAGCTTGAGTCAATCGAGCTCTACTTTTGCTATAAAATGTTACTGGCAGATTGTTTACATGTTATTCGATTTTGCCAAGCTTGTTGTAGTTGATCCTTGCAAGCTATGATGTTGTTCTTGCCATGTCTGGCTTCTATGCCATGTCTTCTTAATGGATGTATGCTTAGCTTTTCATGCAATGCTCTGTAGTGAGTGCATCGAGCTCGTAAACATGCCTACTTGTTATCTGTTTTTGACATGTCCAGTTTTCTGCTAAGTCTGAAACCTGTAACGAAACTTGCTTAATTGACATGGGTGTTATTATATTTTCTGATCCTTTTTGGCTTATGGTCAGTAAGGGACCTTTGTTCTATGCTTTGAGTAGATTCATGCTATGCCTTGCTTTACTATCTTGAGTTCCTTTAGCATGTGGTTTCCTTGCTCTAAATATGTCATCCTGATGCCAATTTCTGGCATGTTATTTTCACTAAGTCTGTGAACCTGTTATGTTTTGCACTTTTGCCATGCTTGTTTGAACCTGTTGTGGTGTGTTTTAGCCGTGGCTCAGTGTTCATATTTTGTCATGCATCTTGAGTAGTTCACTGTCATATGCTTTGTTGATATGTTTGGGTGCAGTAGCGTAATTTCTTGTTGCATGCTAAATGGCATCATGCTGTTAATGGCAGAATCTTGTCATTCTTGTTTTGCTTGTCATTTGCAAACCGTGCATCCGATTCCGGTGATCTTTATATCGATTTCAACCGAAATCACCTCACCTTTCCAGTGGCATACTTGGTTTGCCAAGATTATGCCTGGTTCATCTTTTTCCTTCCGAAGCATGCATATGCATTGCATACCACATCTCGCATATCGTGCCATGTTTATGTGGTGGTTGTTTACTTTGTTGTTTGCTTCTTTCCGGTGTTGCTTCTTCGGGTTAGTTCCGATAACGTTGCGATTGTGAGGATCCGTTCGTCTACGTCTGTTTGTCTTCTTTATGGACTCGTTCTTCTTCCTTGCGGGATCTCAGGCAAGATGAACATACCCTCGAAATCACTTCTATCTTTGCTTGCTAGATGCTTGCTCTTTTGCTATGCCTATGCTGCGATACCTACCACTTGCTTATCATTCCTCCCATATTGTTAAACCAAGCCTCTAACCCACCTTGTCCTAGCAAACCGTTGGTTGGCTATGTTACCACTTTGCTCAGCCCCTCTTATAGCGTTGTTAGTTGCAGGTGAAGATGAAGTTTGTTCCTTGTTGGAACATGGAGATGTTGTTCCTTGTTGGAACATGTTTACTTGTTGGATATCACAATATATCTTATTTAATTAATGCATCTATATATTTGGTAAAGGGTGGAAGGCTCGGCCTTATGCCTGGTGTTTTGTTTCACTCTTGCCGCCTTAGTTTCCGTCATATCGGTGTTATGTTCCCGGATTTTGCGTCCCTAACGCGGTCGGGTGATTTATGGGACCCCCTTGACAGTTCGCTTTGAATAAGACTTTTCCAGCAAGGCCCAACATTGGTTTTACCATTTGCCTCACCTAGCCCTTTTTTTTCCCTTGGGAGTCGCGCTCTCGAGGGTCATCGTTATTTTAGCCCCCCCCGGCCCAGTGCTGGTCCAAACGGAGCGATGTCCGGCGCCCCCTGGGCAATCAGGGTCTATGCCAACCCGACGTCTGGCTCATCCGGTGTGCCCTGAGACCGAGATATGTGCAGCTCCTATCAGGATTTGTCGGCACATCCGGGCGGCTTTGCTGGACTTGTTTTATTACTGTCGAAATGTCTTGTTGCCGGGATTCCGAGACTAATCGGGTCTTCCCGGGGAGAACGAATATCCTTCGTTGATCGCGAGAGCTTATAATGGGCTAAGTTGGGACACCCCTGCAGGGTTTGAACTTTCGAAAGCCGTGCCCGCGGTTATGTGGCAGATGGGAATTTGTTAATGTCCGGTTGTAGATAACCCGAAGTTGATCTTAATTAAAATACACCAACCGCGTGTGTAATCGTGATGGTCTCTTCTCGGCGGAGTCCGGGAAGTGAACACGGTGTTGGAGTTATGCTTGACGTAGGTTGTTCTAGGATCACTTCTTGATCATAGTTGTTCGACCGTGCTTTGCCTTCTCTTCTCGCTCTCATTTGCGTATGTTAGCCACCATATATGCTAGTTGCTTGCTGCAGCTCCACCTCATACCTTTTACCCTACCTATAAGCTTAAATAGTCTTGATCTCGCGGGTGTGAGATTGCTGAGTCCCCGTGACTCACAGATACTTCCAAAACCAGTTTGCAGGTGCCGATGAAACCGTGCAGGTGACACATCCAAGCTCAAGGAGGAGCTCGATGAAGATCTTGTTCTTTGTGTTGTTTCGTTTCAGTTGATCAGCAGTGGAGCCCAGTCGGGACGATCGGGGATCTGTGTAGCATTTGGGGTAGTCTTCTTTTATTTTGGTTCCGTAGTCGGACCTTGATTGTATTTGTATGATGTAATGCTTTATTCATGTATTGTGTGAAGTGGCGTTTGTAAGCCAACTATGTATCTCTTTCCCTTATGTATTACATGGGTTGTGTGAAGATTACCTCACTTGCGACATTGCTTTGAATGCGGTTATGCCTCTAAGTCGTGCTTCGACACGTGGGAGATATAGCCGCATCGAGGGCGTTACAAGTTGGTATCAGAGGGCGTTATAAGAGGGCGTTCTCCAAGCCTTATGAAGTATTCTGTGATGCTTCTCTTCAGGGCCTCGGTGCCGTCTTAATGCAAGAGAAGAAGGTTGTTGCCTACACCTCTCGTCAGTTGAGGCCCAACGAAAGGAACTACCCCACTCACGATCTTGAGTTGGCGGCAGTTGTCCACGCACTAATAACATGGAGACATCTCCTGTTGGGAAGGAAAGTGGACACTTTCACCGATCACAAGAGTCTCAAGTACATCTTCACTCAGCCCCACCTCAACCTCAGGCAAACTCGATGGGTCGAAATGATTCAAGAGTATAATCCGAGTATTGAATATACTCCAGGCAAGGCTAATGTGATTGCAGACGCTTTGAGCAGGAAGGCTTACTGCAACAGCTTAATCCTCAAGCCCTTTCAACCGGATCTCTGTGAAGCTTTCCGCAAGTTGAATCTCCAAGTTGTCCCTCAAGGTTTGCTTGCCAACCTCATCGTCTCTCCTACTTTGGAAGACCAGATTCGTGAGGCACAACTGTTGGATACCATGGTGAAGAAGGTGAAACATGGTATTGACAAGGGCATTTCCAAATACAGGTGCTATCGAGTTGATGACAGAGATACTCTTTTCTTCGGGGACCGGATCGTGGTTCCAAAGGGTGATCTTTGTAAAGTCATTATGAACGAAGCGCACAATTCTCTTCTATCAATTCATCCTGGAAGTACGAAGATGTACCATGACCTCAAGCAGTCGTATTGGTGGACTCGAATGAAGCGAGAGATTGCTCAATTCGTGAATGTATGTGATGTCTGCAGAAGGGTGAAAGCAGAACACCAACGACCAGCTGGTCTTCTCCAACCTCTTGCTATTCCAGAATGGAAGTTTGATCATATCGAAATGGACTTCGTGACTGGGTTTCCTAAGTCCAAGCGTGGAAATGATGCTATCTTCGTCGTCATCGACAAGCTCACCAAAGTGGCTCATTTTCTTCCTATCAAAGAGTCTATCACAGCAGCGCAGCTGGCAGAGCTTTACACCTCCAGAATTGTCTCCATGCATGGCATTCCACAATTGATCTCTTCAGACCGTGCCAGCATCTTTACCTCCAAGTTTTGGGATTCTTTTCAGAAGGCCATGGGCACAAATATTCGCTTCAGCACAGCTTTCCACCCTCAGACTAGTGGACAAGTCGAGTGTGTCAACCAAATTCTTGAAGATATGCTCAGAGCTTGTGTTATCTCTTTCGACATGAAGTGGGAGGATTGCCTTCCTTATGCTGAGTTTTCTTACAACAACAGTTTTCAAGCCAGCTCGGGCAAAGCCCCATTCAAGATTCTCTATGGCAGAAAGTGCCGTACCCCTCTCAACTGGTCTGAAACCGGTGAACGCCAATTGCTCGGCAACGATTTGATCTCAGAGGCTGAGGCTATGTGCAAGGTGATTCGTGAGAACCTCAAAGCCGCGCAGTCGCGCCAGAAGAGCTATTACGATAGCAAACACCGAGATGTGGAATTCGAGATCGGAGACCATGTCTACCTCCGCGTCTCTCCAATGAAAGGAACTCGTCGCTTCGGTATCAAGGGGAAACTTGCCCCCAGATACGTCGGTCCTTTCAAGATCATCGGCAAACGAGGCGATCTCGCCTATCAACTTGAGCTTCCCTCCAACTTTGCAAATGTGCACGATGTCTTCCATGTGTCATAGCTTCGCAAGTGCTTCAAGACACCTGAGCGCACCATCAACTTCGAAGAGATTGATCTTCAAGAAGATTTGTCCTATCATGAGCACCCCATTGCTATTCTTGAAACAACTGAGCGCAAGACTCGCAACAAGTCAATCAAATTCTTGAAAGTGAAATGGTCACACCATTCAGACCGAGATGCCACCTGGGAGCGTGAGGATCACCTATGTTCCGAGTTTCCGGAGTTCTTCCAGTCCTAGATCTCGGGACGAGATCCTCTGGTATTGGTGGAGTGTTGTAACGCCCCGGATGTAACTTGCCATATTTGTAATCCAACTCTTGCCATTTTCGGCTATGTGTTATGATATTTCCTCCGTGGTTGGGTTTCCCTTCGTTTCGCATTTTGTTCATATCATGCATTTCATATCATGCCATCATGTGCATCGCATTTGCATACGTGTTCGTCTCATAAATCCGAGCATTTTCCCCGTTGTCCGTTTTGCAATCCGGCGCTCCTATGTTCCCCGGCGTCCCCTTTTACATTTCTTCGTGAGCGGGTATTAAACTTTCTCGGAATGGACCGAGGTTTGTCAAGCGGCCTTGGTGTAGCACCGGTAGACCGCCTGTCAAGTTTCGGGTCAATCGGAGGTCGTTTGGTACTCCAACGGTTAACCGGGTAACCGTGAAGGCCTCGTGTGTGTTGCAGCCCAACACCCCTTCAAAACAGCCCAACAACCCATCTAAGACACTCCCATGTCCTCCGCCGTTCGATCACGATCGCGTGGCCGAAAACCGCTCTCCATTTGGAGCTTCCTAGCTCCTCCTACCTATAAATATGTGCCTACCCCTCCAATTTCGGGTCCAAACCCTAGCCCCGCTCCTCTCTCCGCGCCGGACGTGTCCGTCCGCCGCCGGACACACCCGCGCCGCCGCCCGCACCCAATCGAGGGCATTACAAGCGTCTCCCTGCGTCTCCCCTCCATCTCCATCCTTCACCTACGGTCATGGCGAGAGGGCGTGGACACGGCCGTTCTTCCGCGGAGGCGACCAGGTCCTCCTCCCGCCAGAGAGCTGCGGCGGTCAAGGAATAGCCAGACGCCCAGGGTGAAGGCCATGCTCGAGGCGGGGGCGCCGGACGGGGCCGCGGTCGGCGAGGCGACCGAGGCAGAGGTGGGCACGGAAGGGGGACGCCTGCATCGTCTCTGTCTCCGTCGACATCTCCCCCGCCAACTCCTCTTGCTTCGCCGAGTGGTCAGGTTGGGGACACGGTGCTCGAGTTTATACTGCAGCTGCGTGGGCCGCTGTGCAATAGCCTTCGTCTTTCCCGGGCGTTCGCGAGGGTGCTGGAGATCGACCAGCCACTGCGGCTGAGGCTTCACATGAAGGGGTTTTGCCATGGCGACATGTGGGTGAACACAAGGTTTCCCGCCCCTCAAGTGAAGCTCCTTCATCGGGGGATGTAAAACCTTTGCACGTGCCCATTGCTTGACGGATGTGCACGTCCTCTGCTTCAAGCTAGTGGAGAGCGACCTGCTCTCCATCAAGGTCTTTGGGCGCTCGGGACACAGGCTAGGGTGCTGTGCAGAGAGCTCGACCGATGACGAAAGCTCCTCCTCAGGCGACAGCGACGAGGAGGACAACGACGGTGACGACGAGGGTAGCGGGCGGGAGGATGACGGGTCCGACTAGGTGTCGGACACACCGTCCCTGGGCAACGTCGGCAGCACCACCATCTGCACCGCCAGCTCCTTGAACTTCTTGGGGCCACTGCTCCTGGTGGCTTGCGCTGGAGGGCCGGAGAAGGCAAAGAAGGCGGGTGGTGGGCCGTCAACTCAGAGTACGATGGCACCGACGCCTTCGTCGGGTATTGCCGGCCTGCTGCCTCATCTTTCGGCCTCTTCCCCGGCACCGCCATCACCATCGTTTTCTTGGTGTCTTCTGCTGCTCGTACCTCGCCTAGGCGCCCCTTTTGCCCTCCCGCTTATCCCGATCCGTTTCCTGATGAGAGGGACAAGAAAGGGATTACGGGTATCTTATCCTTTTTTAGTTTTTAAGCCTGCGGGCATTTGTCAGATTTAAACCTTGTAATCCCCTAGCTCATGTTTGCATTCCGTACAAACTGTACCCATTTGGAACGTGTTAATGAAAAAGGGTGTTTGCCGGGTTCTTTGTGCGTGAGCAAGGCCCATGCCAAGGATTGAATCCTTGTTATTTTTAAGATAAACATTGTTGCCCGTCAACATGCCTTGCCGCCTCCTCACTTCATGGCACGACCATACTCATGCTCTAGGCGGAGGCAGGGGCGAAGTAGGATTATGCCCTTCGTTTGCTTCCTTGTCACCGCAACTACAACCAAGTTCCGGCCCAGACAATAGTTCTTGGGCACAGGAAAGGGGGAGCACGGTGGTCCAGGAATAAACGAGGCTTCATACATCCCAGTGCCATACGGAAATGCATAACAAGGGATAAAAGACTTATCTGAATCTACAGCCCCCCGGCAACCTTGGCTTGCCGAGGTTGGATACTTGAATCTGCAGCCCCCAACAATGGCTTGCCGGGGTCGACGATGTCGATTAGTCTCCTTGCCCTTAAATGGCTTGGCAGAAACGTCTGTGCAGCCTGCGAACCAAAGAAAGGACTGGAAAGGACGGAAAGACACACACTCGAACTCTATGCTAGGGGTTAGTTGCCGCTGAGCACTATCAACCATATCAGAGAGAGAAAATTAACCTAGCATGCATGCTAAAACTTAGGGCGCCATCGCTTCATTTATTTTTGCTCAAGGTCTGCGCTGGCTCTTTACAAAGGGTTACATGCCTTGTCGGCAAGGCTTGTACAAAAGGTGGTTTGCCAGGAGGCCTGGTAACCGCGCCTCATGGGAAAAACTTACGAAGATGTTTGATGTTCTAGGAGTTGCTCACTGGGATACCATCTTCGGTCTCCAGGCGGACTGCGCCAGGCTTGGTGACTCGTATTACCCGATAAGGGCCTTCCCACTTTGGTGTCAACTTGTTGGAATTCCTGGTCGACTGAATGCGCCGAAGAACAAGGTCACCTTCCTCAAGACTTCGGGCATGAACCTTGCAGCTATGGTAGCGGCGCAAGGCTTGCTGGTAGCGTGCAGCTCGCACAGTCGCCCAAAGACGATCTTCCTCAAGGAGCGTCACGTCATCTTGCCGCAACTGCTCTTGCTCAAGCTCGTCATAAGCGAGCATTTGAGGTGACCCGTATGTTAGTTCCGTGGGAAGAACTGCTTCTGCCCCGTATACCAAGGCAAAGGGTGTCTGGCCGGTGGCTCGATTTGGCGTCGTTCTGATCGACCAAAGAACCGTCGGCAACTCATCGATCCAGTGCCTTCCACACTTGTGCAGCCTGTCAAAAGTCTTTGTCCTCAGGCCTCGCAGTACTACAACATTTGCCCTCTCTGCCTGGCCGTTGCTCCGTGGATGTGCCACGGAAGCGAAACAGACCTTGATGCCGAGGTCCTGGATGTATTGCATGAAGGTGCACCTTGTGAACTACGTGCCGTTGTCGGTGATGACCCTGTTCGGCACACCAAAACGGCAAACTATCCCCTTGAAGAACTTGACGACTGACTATGTTGTCACCTTCCTCATTGCCTCCATTTTGGGCCACTCTGTGAACCTGTCGATTCCACCTGTAAAATCATCATTGGCTAGAGGAAACACGTGTCGGCTCACCATTGGGACATATGTCATCCATTCATTGGACCCAAATCGCCTATGGTACGTCGACACGTGGCACGGCCCAACAGTGGCCCATACAGTTTAAATGGGCCAACCCAACTAAAGGCCCACAATATTTTGTGTACCATAATGGGACGGCCCAGCTAAAGGCCCACAAGATTTTGCGGGCCATAATGGGCCAGCCCAGGTAAAGGCCCACAAGATTTTTGCACGCCATAATGGGCCGGCCCAGGTGAAGGCCCACAAGATTTTTGTGAACCATAATGGGCCAGCCCAGCTAAAGGCCCACACGATTTCGCCGACATTAATGGGCCGGCCCAGCTTTAGGCCCACAAGACTTTGAGGACCCTAGTAGGCCGGCCCATTAACTGGCTGCCATGTTTTGGGCCAAATGCCGACCCATATTTGATCCGGTCCATTAATGGCCTGCCACATTCCGGGCCTAAAAATGGCCCATATGAGATCCGCCCGTTAAAAGCCTACCTGTTCTGGGCCAAATTACGGCCCAGATCAGTTCCGGCCCTTTAAGAGGCTCCGGGCTAAATTATGGTCGATATCAGATTCGGCCTGTCAACTGGACGCTACGCTTTTGGGCCCATTTTCTAAAGGCCCGTTTAGTAATTCAGCCTGATATTAGTTTCGGCCTGTTAAGGGCCCGTTTAACATTTCGGACCTATATTAATTCCGGCCTGTTAAATGCCCGTCATATAGTTGGGCCTAACTACGACACAGTTTGCATCCGGCCTGCTCGCAGCCGATAATCTAGTTGGGCCAAACAAGGACCGAGACAATTTTGGCCTGTTATAAGCCCATGATTTGATTGGCACATTCATGGGCCGGGGTCTATTTCGGCCTGCTGCCGGCCCGTGAGCTGTTCGACACGTTTCAGGCCCAACCTACTTTTCAGCCTCCTAAAGGCCCATTGAGTTTTCTTGGGAAAATAGGGTCGGCGGTTTACTCGTCCTATTAAAGGCCCGAATCTACTAGTGGGTCAGTTTACATTTAGGCCTGTTAAAGATGACGGGGCCCATGATGTGGATCATACATGGTGATTTGCATGACGGCCCGATTATGTATCGTAATTTTACGGTTTGGCCGGTTTACTACGAAGACAGGATATATATACAGTAAAATAACTGCAGCATCGTGAATAAGAAAAAAAACCTAGACTATACAATAAAGAAATTACAACATATTACATCCAGTGGGCATCAAAGTTCGCCACTATGATAATAAAGCACAAGCAGACAACACATTACATACACTGGGCATCAAAGATCGCCACCAGTGCAACTAAACACGCCGACAAAATAATATACAAAACCGACAACCCTTCAATAGAGTTCAAGAAAGGATAGCCCTGCTCAGGAGCTGCAGCGCAAGCAGCTAAGCAAGCTGGTGAGACTGCACTTGTTTGACACTTATATCCTCCTCACTCTGAAAGATAAACAAGCAGACAGATGACATGTTTTTTACATACAAGTATCAGTGCTGACATTCATCACATTTCTTACTGACGAATAAAGTGACACAGTTTAAAATAGCATGAACACAATATGGTATTGTTCAGGTCAAGACATGGCAGGAAATGACATTTTGAAGGAGTTGGCAGCTTCACGACACCACTGGATTACAGATCAAGAACTCATAAGTATCAATGGTTAGTGTGCTGTCAATTTATCCCATTTCAGATTGGCAAATAAGATCACTTGCTCTGTATAGTTTAATTTACATGGTATGAAGAAGGAACTTGGTTGTACAACTAAAAACATAAATTGAGAAGGACAAACTTTTGTTTATGAACTGGAGTACATAATAAACTTTAAACATGCAATTTGATGCAAACACCAAAAATAAACAGCTGTTGCAGTCATGCCTAACCAAATATACACAACAAAGTTTGAAGGCTTGAGAAGGACAAACTTACATTATTGGTGAAGGCAGGCTCTATAAAGCCCTTGTCCATGCTGATGGGGGGGGGGACAATTCAAGAAGTTTACCACAGAATCTTGTTCATAAGCATTGCCTTTATTCTACATTTTGTTAAGAGTAAATATAGATGTGACAATATAAGAAAAATGGAGAATATTTAAGATAAGATGAAGAGTGATGCTACATAACCAAGTAGCTATAAATGTAAGTACATCAATAGAGGCAAAAGGTACAACCAAGAGCAATGCAGAGCTAAACTTCTTCAGTACCATCGGTGTTATCCAACCTTATGGTAAGAGTAAATATAGATCTTATGTATAGAAAATGGAGGGCAAAGAAAAATAAGCTGCAGAGTGATGGTACATGAACAACTACCTGTCAATATAAGTACACTGATAAAGGACAACAGGTACTTACAAGAACAATGCAGAGCTAAAAAAATTCATTGGCATTGGATATAATCTACCCTGATGTAACCATTCATACAGATCAGATAATTTGGAGCGAACAATCGATAAGCAAGCTATCATGCATACTGCTGTCACATAATGAACCAGGTATGTATGCAAGTACAGTGATACAGGACAACAGGTACTAACAAAAGCAAAGCAGCGGGCAGCATATTTGCGATATCCTGTCGTTCTTTTCAAACCGGAATTCTTTTTCGAGCAGATTTCCTGCAAAAAAGGTCTGTAAGGCACACACAGAAAAGTAGAAGTTCAAATTGTCATGCGATATCATAGACAGTACCTCATCCTCGGAACGAGACCAGTGCATAACAAGGTTTTTCCATTCAATGTCTTCTAAATTTAGCACAGGAGACTTCACCAGAAATTCGTTTATAGACTTGCCATCAAAGTGTGATTTCCTCAGGTAACACCAATACTGTTACAATGCTTCCTTGAAAAGCGCAAGCAAGCTTTGCTCGTCATGACTATCTAGATTGACCCTCGCCTACTTACAACAATGTAATGTGAATCATTGATGTGTTCAATCAGCAGAAAACAGGAAAATAATCACCATGAATAATAGCACTTACACGTAAGTGGGACAGGAAGATGTGAAAATGGTGTTTGTCTTCACTATAATCTTCCAATGATGGGAATATATGCACGTAGTCCCTAACAACATTGAAAGCATTGTCTTTTAAACTGGGAATAACTGGAATGGGGTTCCAATCTGCAGGAATTGGCCGTCTATGCAGTTGGGATAGGTCTTCGGCCGGTGGACTTGCTGTACTTTTTGCTGGAGTGGGATTTTTCTGTGGTACAACTGGTGCTATGGCAACTGAAATCGGCATACCTCTTGCTGGAGTGCAGGTCCTGTGTGGTGGGGCTAGTGGTGTGTCCAGTGAAGTATGGGTACAGTCTGCTGGAGTCGGTCCTACTTTTTGTGTCACTGGTTGTACAACCAATATAAGTGGGGTGCTGTCTGGTTTTGCCGGCACAACCACGTTTTTCAAGGACTTTGCTGGTGCTCCTTCAGGTTCGGCAATCACCCTCTTCCCTTTTGATGTCTGATGCACAAGAACAACATTTGAGTGAAAAAACATGGTATGATGACAGATGGAATATGTATTGATAATGGATGGGCATGGCATCTCGACATATATGATGAGTAAACTAAGCAGATGGCGGTGCAACAAAGTACAAGAAATGCAAGACAACATGTGCAAGATACGCGCAATCAATAAAACCTTGCCAAATTAGAGCAGACACCTTGATGGGTGAACATGACAGGCCATCTGCCTTTGACTCCTCGAGGTTAGAATAGTCATTAGGATCATATTATGAACAAGAATCTATAGGTGGGGAGCGTATGAGTTTCATTGCATCCAGAATGGCACTCAATGCCTTGTGCCAATTTTGTAAGTCATTGCAGTGTTCCACAATGTTCTTCTGATGCGCCGATTCTGATATTCACTGTAATTACGTATAATATCTGATAAACATGAAAACATAAATAGTTGTGAGATTATCTTTGTAATGGAAAGGATATTCTAATATAGGGGCGCCCCTGTAAACACTTGTGTGCTATCACTGGATTATGATGAGAGAGCTCATGTGTGCTGTAATATGGTGCATGCATTTATATAATCTGGCACAAGTACACAAAAAATAGGCTCCAGAAGTAAGGATAGTTGGCAGATGATAGGTTCAAAATATACTGTATAGAGATTTTATTGCCAAACCATGATAACAAGAGCACACAACAACTAGGCAGATCATAGTGTACATAAAAAGGGGTACACCATAACCATGATATATAAATCGGGAAAGTGGAACTGGCTTGAAAATACGGTGTTGTATTGCCGCTAGTAATTGAAAGCCTATCGATCAAGTACATGCCAGCTCTATCAGCTGTTTACTGGAGATGTCCTTGCTCCCCTTCCTGACAAGGAACATACTGTACGTACTAAATACAGAATAACAAAAGAGGAACATGTTAAAGAACAGAAGAGGAAGCATATTCTTGAGGTTCTGCTTAATTGCATGCAATGTTGGTTGCCCACTCATGATGAATCACAGCGCCCAAAGAAATGCAATTCCATGTTGTCTCTCTATATGTGGCAATTTTGAACAAGAGTCATTAGGATCATATTCTGAACAAGAGTCAACAGGTGGGGAGCGCATGAGTTTCATTGCATCCAGAATGGCACTCAATGCCTTGGTGCCAATTTTGTAAGTCATTGCGGTGTTTAGCTTTAAGAGTGGACTGCTGCTAGTGCGACACAAAGCAGCTACACAGATCATAGTTTAGATATTACGGGAAAAACTGTAAGCATCAGAGTAAAATCAGCAAAGTGGAACTTGCTGGAATATATGTGCTAGTATTGCTGGTACAGCTAGAAAGCCTTCGGATACCAGCTCTCTTCAACTGAAGGTGCCGTACTGTTAATATCAGTGTAACTCTCAAAGGTGACACAGCTCCCTGCATTTCCTTGCTATTCTTATAGGATTCAAGTGGGCAGGCCACTACAAATCCTATTCCCATGTTTACAAAATCCTATGAATCAAAGAGGCCCGGCAAGTTCAAAGTGTCCATACCAACCGACCGTATAGACCTCTACACTGCAAATGTCCCTGCTCATATTCACTACAAGGAACATACTGTACTGCTATCATACTCCCTCTGTTCCAAAATATAAGTCTTGGTAGAGATTTCCACTACGGATCACATACAGATGTATCTAGATACATTTTAGAGTGTAGATTCACTCATTTTGCTCCATATGTAGTCCATGGTGGAATCTATACAAAGACTTGTATTTAGGAACGGAGAGAGTACTTATTAAAGAAGAACGGAAGAGGAACATGGTAAAGAAGAGCAAGCAGATTTTGGATAATAAAATGTTCGTTGCGCAGTGCCCACACATGATGAACCAGAGTGCATTAAAAAAACAACTCCCTGCTGTCTCTCTATATGTGGTGCATGTGCTTTTTTGAAAGTAAAGTAGGAACATTAGCTGACCAATTAAATGTTATCTGTTTTAGTAATATCAACATCATATCAGATTCGTACTTGAGCAACAAGTTTGGAATTATGAGTGGCACATTGTTTAGCTTGATGGATTCAGGAGCAGTGCTAAGAAGGTACGATCATGGTACTGAATATAAAGGCATGTCTGCATTTGGGTCAGTCGACCATTTCAGGCGGTTGGATGAAGATCCTACGTCTCCTAACCCTTCTACTTCCTCGTCTCTGAATCTTCCCATACAGAACACCGCACGGGCCGCCGACCGGACCATCGGCCCCCATCGCCTGTGTTCCTCCGCCACTCCCACCCCCGCCCCCACTCACGCCGAGTTTTCTTCATTCGGCGAGGCCCCCCCACCGCCCCAACAACCAAAGTCCCCACCCGAGCCCCTTCGTTCGCACCGACGAACTCCGACGAGCTCTGAAAAATCGACTGACCCAATTTTGAAATTTAGTCTACTGTGATTTAACTAGTGTGGGATATAAAAGGGGAAACCATAAGCATTGGGATTATAGTGTTGAGCGTGCCATGGCGGATCTGAAGGTGCAAACCGGACAAAGGCAACTTCACAACCAATGTTTGCTCTCAACTAGCAAGTAAGTGATGGACAAGAAATCAGAGTAAAGCAGTGGCGATCTATTTTCTTGTTGCGACAAATAAGTTGAGCAGATACGAAAGAGTACCGCCTCTGGTGCGGCGCCGTGTATGCATCTGCTGAGAATTTGACGGTGCTGCAGTAGCGATGGCTGTCGGTGGCGTGGAAGCAGATCTAGGAGGGTAGACGGTGGCGGCGGCGCGCGGTGGACGAGACGGTCGTAGGAGCGGCGCCGGCAAGGTGTTTGACGGCGGGGATGAAGCGAGAGGACGGGATGCAAGGATCCCGGTCCAAAGCCGTGGATGAGAGAGGTCGATCTCTTGTAATGGATGGCGGCGTCGGGTTATCAGCTCCGGCATGGTGGAGGAGGACGGCGGTGGATGGGGTGGCGGACGGAGGAGGCTGGGGTGGAGAGGGTGTTTTGGCGCCCACGGAGTACGAATGGGGAAATGGAGGTGGAGAGGAAGGGGGGAACCATGTCTTCAGGGCGCACTTATCTCAAATGCTAGGAAATTTACAAACTTAGCCCCCGTTTCAAATTTCCTACATCACAGCAATATTAGTTGGTTGGGGATAGGACGGTAATCTCGCATACACCGAATATTTGCCGACGAGAGTTTGTTTTTGGCGCCCACCGTGTATGAATCGGGGAGGGAGTCAATTTCGGCCGAGGACACACTGTGTTTTGGCGCTTACCGTGCATGAATCCGGGTGAGAAGCGGTTATGTCACGTTCGAGTGAAATTACAAACCTACCCCTATTGAAACCTATAGAAATCGAGCAGATAGGTTTGCGTGGCAGGGATAGGCAGTAGTAATTTCCATCTCGCAGATTTTGGTTTCGGGCGGTTACTACGACTTTCCCCACTTCGTTCAAATTTTGCAGGGTGCACGTTTACCGTGCCAACTCAATTCGAATCCCGTCTGTATTCTATTTTTTTCCGGACGGGATCCATTTTCGATTGGAATAAAATTCTATATACATCATTTTTTATGTATATACTTTCAAAAGCACAGCACCCTTCATACATAAATATGGTTTACAAATGGCATGATCTCATATTCATAAGGTTGTATCCATCAATTTGGATTTTCAAATATTTGAAACCACTTTATGTTGAAATCCAATGTATGCATTCTTCGCTAACTGTCTCCAATTAATGTGTGTTTCATGCGGGTTTTTTTACTTCTCAAACATGTATAATGTGTTTCACACACGCAACATATAGTGTATCCCGTTTAGACATTAATTGCATATAAACCATGCATTGTTTCTAAATAAAGAATCTATGGATCACCAATATTAATAAACTATTTAACATTACACGTGTCCCGAAATTCAAATGAATATGCATGTTTGATACACCAATTTGCGTTATGATATTATCGATGCCGTGATCTCTAGTTTAAATATTTGAATCCCATTTAATCCAGATATTCGTCTCATATAACTATCACTCATGCATATATAGGACTATCTCTCTAGACCTATGCGCGTTCATCATCTCTCGGGTATCTCTCATGCTACCTGTATGTCGACAATGATCTTTTATCTTCGTAACACACTGACGGTACTCTCTCCCTCGACCTTCATCACTCTATCTCTCTCTAAGTATATCTCGCTCCCTACTATGTGTCTCTAACTATGATTCTCCATGTGGAATCTCTTTCTCTCACACAAACACAAAACTTTGTCTTCCGGGGTCTCATTTCTCTCTACTATTCCCCTATGTGCAACTCGCACACCCCTAATACCGAGATGTCTTTTGCTCCTTAGGTATGAGAACCTACGAATCTTCCTCTTAAATATCTCTTTCTCACACACAAACACAAACTCTGTCTCCGAGGGTCTCATATTTCTCCACTGTTCTCTTGCATGTCGCTCGCACACACTGTCTCTCCCTAGAGATATCTTGCGTTCCCTCATATGTTTCTCTAGCTATCACTCTCGTTTTGAAATATCTTTCTCTCTCGCAGACACAAAACTCCGTCTCTCGGGATCTCATTTCTCTCCGATATTTGTTTGTATGTGAGTCACATGCACCCTTTGTTCATCTCTCTCACACCCACACCCATAACTCAGCCTTCTGATCCACTCGACTCCTATCTCTAACGCACACTAGCTAGCATCTTTATCTTTCTATTTATCTGTTTCTCCATCAACCTTCTTTCATTTATAGGTTGATCTCTTTTGCACAATCGTTGTGCCTCACTCCCTCTGCTTGCCATAGATGCATGCTCCAGCCCATGCCACTATCTCTTAAAGACAAAAACACATGCTCAATTGTCGGGCCTTCTTCCCTGCATTCTCGCATGCATGCATATTGTCATACCGATCCGTCTCTCCCATGTCGTTGATCTTAGATTATGACTTATGTCTTCTTTCTTTTATCTCGATCATGCGCGCGCGCACACACACACACATACATCCCACATATACATGTATACCTCTCACACATGCACGTTGAAGGTCTCTATGTCTCCATACTTAGTTAACTACCCTCAAACCTAACGCCACATCGAATTGTTCTCTTCTTGTGTACACATAACTTCCGCCTCGATGGGTAAAACACACACTCACACTTAACAATCTCCTTGTAGCTACCCCCTCTCACTCTTCCGCTATATCCCCGAAACCAATAAGACCATCCCTTCGTTTAATTCCCGCCTACATGCACCATCAATATATAGTAGTCTTCCTTGGTTTCTCTCGAACAAACACGTTCTCTCGATGTCGACTACTCTCACGCGCACATACCTTCTCTTCCCTCTCTACGGGCATTTTCTCTCTCGCACCCCATCGTTGGTGGCCTCTGCCATACACATCACCTCTCTATGATGAAGGCATGCACACTTGAATTACATCTGCCACCGAAGACCCCGCGACACACACACAAACCAACACACACACACACACACACACACACACACACACACACACGCGCGCGCGCGCGCGCGCGCACGCGCCCCCCCCCCCCCACACACACGCACACACACACACACCCAGTAAGACTCCATCACACACACATGCACACACACACACACACACACTAAGACTGCATCTCTCTCCCCCCCCCCACACACACTGAGACTCCATCTCACACACACATGCTCTAGGCGGAGCATTTGTTCCTACCACCCTTCATCCACCCTTACCCGTATGATAAACAATCACCTTAATTTACTTGTATAACATGGAAAAATTCCACTTTACTTTAGTAGTTAGCAAACTTATCATTTGTACCCTTATAAAAAATCGAGTTGGCGATGATGGTGTGCCTGCCATCTTGTAATATAGACCGTCTGATCTATATCTGACGGATAGAAAGCAAAGTATGCTAATTTTACAAAAGATAGCCGCACCTCTCTCCACATCCTTATCTCCCACACCTCATTGCTGAGCAATTAAAAAAGAAAGTCTCCGAACAATCAAGCATGGTGGCCGCTGCCGCCCGCCGGCACGGTCCATCCCCATGCCTCCGCCCATTCCGACCACTAGTCACCACCATGCTCCACTCCTCCTCACCTTATCTCTCATCTTTCATTTTTTCGATGACATACTCGAGATACCAGTTTTCCTATAAAATTCTCAAAATATCATTAGTTTTTACACATGGGATTACTCCTGCATGGGTAAATCACAACATGTGTTTTGTAAAAAAATGCATATTGATGTTCCATGCAATGCACGAGCATCTTGCCTGTAATTATATAACGCAAATCACGAGCAGGAAGTGACATTTTCTTTACACAACCACGTTAACATGGCCACGTAAATCACTAGCTAAAATAAATACCATTACACTTATATCCCGATGCAAAAGGTTGAGTACATGTCCGAAGAGTAGAGTCACACACACGCACTCTGTCTCTCAGAATCACACACACACACACACACCAGTTACGTGACGCCCACTTAAGCAGACACGTATGTTACAATTTGTGCACCCGCGGGTACACGTGATGCTGCGCATTTATTTAAGCCGGACGGCGAACCCAAACAGTAGTTGCATTCATTCCCCTCCCGCCGCCTCTTCTCTTGCCGCCGTCGCCCAGTAGCCATGGCTCGGCCGAAGGTAACAGCATACGCCATACTCCCGCCGGAGCGGCTGTTTAATCTGGAAAATTTAGTGGTCATGCATGCATATTTTTGTGCTAGCACTCCTATATAAGGGTTGACCGGTCGCTTCCCGCGGACGTGCGCGGGCGGTGGAAGAGTAAGCAGAAGTGAAGCGGGCCGTGGAGTAACGCTTTTTACCACAATTTCTTAGGAAACTGAGTGAAATAATTGAGTACTTCTGCAAACTACCAGTACTACACATGAAACGGTTCAAAACCTATACTCCCTTGCCAGCGCGCGCTTCTCGCGTGAAACGGTCAGCGTCGCCCAGGAGCGTCAGTGCCGCATTAATGCCCGGCCAGAGCGGAGGCGACCTCTCACTGGCACCGGCTTTGAAGTGGCGCGACGGCCAAGAGAGCGCCGCTTCCCGGTGCACCGACTGCTCCGTGTCGAGGCTGGCCATCGACCGGGGTGATGCCCCCTTCCGTTCCGCACTCTAATCTGGTGCATGACACATATTACGTCGACCCGGATGCTGCTGGCTGTCCCACATGTCGGCGAAGTAGTACGTAGTAGTAAGAAGAAGCAAAGAATCATGCGGTATACTAGAGATTCCAACAAGTGACTAAACTACACCGCGTGCAGTATCTCAAATCTCAAATCTCCCTTCCGGTTTATAGGGCTCAAATCTCGAATCTCATCAACCAAGGCATTTTGCGATTGGAGGAATGTATCTCGTACTTTACAAAACTACCCTAATTAAACTCATGCATTAATTACGTCGTTTTCTCGTTTTCCTCTCCGCCTTGGTCGCGGTGCACAATATGACTAGCCGCTCTATCTACATGCGGGACATCAAAGCATCCAGGTCCGCGTGCCATCCACCAAATCACAGTGAGGTGCTACAGCCAAAACTCGGTCACCCCGGTGTGGCCGTCATGACCCGTCATATCACAAAACCTACACCTTTACCAGCACTGGTAAAGTGGCCTCGAAGTTGGACTGGACGAAGCAACCATCATCTCACTGGAACGCTCGTTGAAGCCCTTTCTCCCCTTTCTTGAAGAAAACCTCACTCCTGGTTACTCACTTCTGCCATTTTTCTTCTGTACCGACGAAGGAAAGGTGGGCGACTTAGTGATGCCGCTATATTTTCATTCCAAGATTTTTTTTGCGAAGCACCGACCGATTCTCACAGCCTATTCTTTTCCCCGTTTTCATTCCGATTGTGGTTTCCTTTCGATTGCTTTTTGTTTGTCAGTTCATTGATGGATCCTGGTGAAGGAAATATGCCCTAGAGGCAATAATAAAGTTATTATTTATTTCCTTATATATCATGATAAATGTTTATTATTCATGCTAGAATTGTATTAACTGGAAACATAATACATGTGTGGATATATAGACAAACAAAGTGTCACTAGTATGCCTCTACTTGACTAGCTTGTAAATCAAAGATGGTTAAGTTTCCTAACCATAGACAAGGAGTTGTTATTTGATTAACAAGATCACATCATTAGTTGAATGATCTGATTGACATGACCCATTCCATTAGCTTAGCACCCGATCGTTTAGTATGTTGCTATTGCTTTCTTCATGACTTATACATGTTCCTATGACTATGAGATTATGCAACTCCCGTTTACCGTAGGAACACTTTGTGTGCCACCAAACGTCACAACGTAACTGGGTGATTATAAAGGTGCTCTACAGGTGTCTCCGAAAGTATTTGTTGGGTTGGTGTATTTCGAGATTAGGATTTGTCACTCCGAATGTCGGAGAGGTATCTCAGGGCCTTCTCAGTAATGCACATCACATAAGCCTTGCAAGCATTGCAACTAATAAGTTAGTTGCGAGATGATGTATTACAGAACAAGTAAAGAGACTTGCCGGTAACGAGATTGAACTAGGTATTGGATACCGACGATCGAATCTCGGGCAAGTAACATACCGATGACAAAGGGAACAACGTATGTTGTTATGCGGTCTGACCGATAAAGATCTTCGTAGAATATGTAGGAGCCAACATGGGCATCCAGGTCCCGCTGTTGGTTATTGACCAGAGATTTGTCTCAGTCATGTCTACATTGTTCTCGAACCGTAGGGTCCGCACGCTTAAAGTTACGATGACAGTTATTATGAGTTTATGCATTTTGATGTACCGAAGTTAGTTCGGAGTCCCGGATGTGATCACGGACATGACGAGGAGTCTCGAAATGGTCGAGACATAAAGATCGATATATTGGAAGCCTATATTTGGACATCGGAATGGTTCCGAGTGAAATCGGCATTTTACCGGAGTACCGGGAGGTTGCCGGAACCCCCCCGGGGGTTAATGGGCCCATATGGGCCTTAAGGGAAAAGAGGAGGGGCGGCCAGGGCAGGCCGCGCGCCCCCTCCCCCCTAGTCCGAATAGGACAAGGAAGGGGGGGGGGCGGCGCCCCCCTTTTTCCTTTCCCCCTCTCTCCTTCCTTCTCCTACAAGGCAAGGGAGAGGAGTCCTACTCCCGGTGGGAGTAGGACTCCTCCTGGCGCACCCCTTGGGGGCCGGCGGCGCCTTCCCCTCCCCTCCTTTATATACGGGGGCAGGGGGGCACCCTAGAACACACAAGTTGATCATTGCGATCATTCCTTAGCCGTGTGCGGTGCTCCCCTCCACCATATTCCACCTCGGTCATATCGTTGCAGTGTTTAGGCGAAGCCCTGCGTCGGTAGAACATCATCATCGTCATCACGCCGTCGTGCTGACGTAACTCATCCCCGAAGCTTTGCTGGATCGGAGCCCGGGGAACGTCATCGAGCTGTACGTGTGCTAAGAACTCGGAGGCGCCGGAGTAACGGCGCTTGGATCGGTCGGATCGGGAAGACGTACGACTACTTCCTCTACGTTGCGTCAACGCTTCCGCTTTGGTCTATGAGGGTACGTAGACAACACTCTTCCCTCTCGTTGCTATGCATCACCATGATCTTGCGTGTGCGTAGGAATTTTTTTGAAATTACTACGTTCCCCAACAGTGGCATCCGAGCCAGGTTTTTATGGTTTGATGTTATGCACGAGTAGAACACAAGTGAGTTGTGGGCGATATAAGTCATACTGCCTACCAGCATGTCATACCTTGGTTTGGCGGTATTGTCGGATGAAGCGGCCCGGACCGACATTACGCGTACGCTTACGCGAGACTGGTTCTACCGCCGTGCTTTGCACACAGGTGGCTGGCGGGTGTCAGTTTCTCCAACTTTAGTTGAACCGAGTGTGGCTTCGCCCGGTCCTTGCGAAGGTTAAAACGGCATCAACTTGACAAACTATTGTTGTGGTTTTGATGCGTAGGTGAGATTGGTTCTTGCTTAAGCCCGTAGCAGCCACGTAAAACTTGCAACAAACAAAGTAGAGGACGTCTAACTTGTTTTTGCAGGGCATGTTGTGATGTGATATGGTCCAGACATGATGCTAAATTTTATTGTATGAGATGATCATGTTTTGTAACCAAGTTATCGGCAACCGGCAGGAGCCGTATGGTTGTCGCTTTATTGTATGCAATGCAATCGCCCTGTAATGCTTTACTTTATCACTAAGCTGTAGCGATAGTCGTAGAAGCATAAGATTGGCGAGACGACAACGATGCTACGATGGAGATCAAGGTGTCGCGCCGGTGACGATGGTGATCATGACGGTGCTGCGGAGATGGAGATCACAAGCACAAGATGATGATGGCCATATCATATCACTTATATTGATTGCATGCGATGTTTATCTTTTTATGCATCTTATCTTGCTTTGATTGACGGTAGCATTATAAGATGATCTCTCACTAAATTATCAAGAAGTGTTCTCTCCGAGTATGCACCGTTGCCAAAGTTCGTCGTGCCCAGACACCACGTGATGATCGGGTGTGATAAGCTCTACGTCCATCTACAACGGGTGCAAGCCAGTTTTTGCACACGCAGAATACTCGGGTTATACTTGACGAGCCTAGCATATGCAGATATGGCCTCGGAACACGGAGACCGAAAGGTCGAGCGTGAATCATATAGTAGATATGATCAACATAATGATGTTCACCATTGAGAACTAACCCATTTCACGTGGTGATCGGTTATGGTTTAGTTTGATTTGGATCACGTGATCACTTAGAAGATTGGAGGGATGTCTATCTAAGTGGGAGTTCTTAAGTAATATGATTAATTGAACTTAAATTTATCATGAACTTAGTCCCTGATAGTATCTTGCTTGTTTATGTTGATTGTAGATAGATGGCCCGTGCTGTTGTTCCGTTGAATTTTAATGCGTTCCTTGAGAAAGCAAAGTTGAAAGATGATGGTAGCAATTACACGGACTGGGTCCGTAACTTGAGGATTATCCTCATTGCTGCACAGAAGAATTACGTCCTGGAAGCACCGCTGGGTGCCAGGCCTGCTGCAGGAGCAACGCCAGATGTTATGAACGTCTGGCAGAGCAAAGCTGATGACTACTCGATAGTTCAGTGTGCCATGCTTTACGGCTTAGAACCGGGACTTCAATGACGTTTTGAACACCATGGAGCATATGAGATGTTCCAGGACTTGAAGTTAATATTCCAACAGAATGCCCGGATTGAGAGATATGAAGTCTCCAATAAGTTCTATAGCTGCAAGATGGAGGAGAATGGTTCTGTCAGTGAGCATATACTCAAAATGTCTGGGTATTATAATCACTTGATTCAACTGGGATTTAATCTTCCGGATGATTGTGTCATCGACAGAATTCTTCAATCACTTCCACCAAGCTACAAAGGCTTCGTGATGAACTATAATATGCAAGGGATGGATAAGACAATTCCCGAGCTCTTCGCAATGCTAAAGGCTGTGGAGGTAGAAATCAAGAAGGAGCATCAAGTGTTGATGGTTAACAAAACCACTAGTTTCAAGAAAAAGGGCAAAGGGAAGAAGAAGGGGAACTTCAAGAAGAACAGCAAACAAGTTGCTGCTCAAGAGAAGAAACCCAAGTCTGGACCTAAGCCTGAAACTGAGTGCTTCTACTGCAAGCAGACTGGTCACTGGAAGTGGAACTGCCCCAAGTATTTGGCGGATAAGAAGGATGGCAAGGTGAACAAAGGGACTACGGATTAAGCGAACACTGGCAAAGGACGAGGTGACGATGCGCGTGGGAAATGGTTCCAAAGTCGATGTGATCGCAGTCGGCACGCTACCTCTACATCTACCTTCGGGATTAGTATTAGACCTGAATAATTGTTATTTGGTGCCAGCGTTGAGCATGAACATTATATCTGGATCTTTTTTGATGCGAGACGGTTATTCATTTAAATCAGAGAATAATGGTTGTTCTATTTATATGAGTAATATCTTTTATGGTCATGCACCCTTGAAGAGTGGTCTATTTTTGATGAATCTCGATAGTAGTGATACACATATTCATAGTGTTGAAGCCAAAAGATGCAGAGTTGATAATGATAGTGCAACTTATTTGTGGCACTGCCGTTTAGGTCATATCGGTGTAAAGCGCATGAAGAAACTCCATACCGGTGGACTTTTGGAACCACTTGATTATGAATCACTTGGTACTTGCGAACCGTGCCTCATGGGCAAGATGACTAAAACACCGTTCTCCGGTACTATGGAGAGAGCAACAGATTTGTTGGAAATCATACATACAGATGTATGTGGTCCGATGAATGTTGAGGCTCGTGGCGGATATCGTTATTTTCTCACCTTCACAGATGATTTAAGCAGATATGGGTATATCTTCTTAATGAAACATAAGTCTGAAACATTTGAAAAGTTCAAAGAATTTCAGAGTGAAGTGGAAAATCATCGTAACAAGAAAATAAAGTTTCTACGATCTGATCGTGGAGGATAATATTTGAGTTACGAGTTTGGTCTACATTTGAAACAATGCGGAATAGTTTCGCAAATCACGCCACCCGGAACACCACAACGCAATGGTGTGTCCGAACATCGTAATCGCACTTTACTTGATATGGTGCGATCTATGATGTCTCTTACAGATTTACCGCTATCGTTTTGGGGTTATGCTCTAGAGACGGCCGCATTCACATTGAATATGACACCATCAAAATCCGTTGAGACGACGCCTTATGAACTATGGTTTGGCAAGAAACCAAAGTTGTCGTTTCTTAAAGTTTGGGGCTGCGATGCTTATGTGAAAAAGCTTCAACCTGATAAGCTCGAACCCAAATCGGAGAAATGTGTCTTCATAGGATCCCCAAAGGAGACTGTTGGGTACACTTTCTATCACAGATCCGAAGGCAAGATATTTGTTGCTAAGAATGGATCCTTTCTAGAGAAGGAGTTTCTCTCGAAAGAAGTGAGTGGGAGGAAAGTAGAACTTGATGAGGTAACTGTACCTGCTCCCTTATTGGAAAGTAGTGCATCACAGAAATCTGTTTCTATGACACCTACACCAATTAGTGAGGAAGCTAATGATAATGATCATGAAACTTCAGATCAAGTTACTACAGAACCTCGTAGATCAACCAGAGTAAGATCCCCACCAGAGTGGTACGGCAATCCTAACTGGAAATCATGCTACTAGATCATGGTGAACCTACGAACTATGAAGAAGCGATGGTGAGCCCAGATTCCGCAAAATGGCTAGAAGCCATGAAATCTGAGATGGGATCCATGTATGACAACAAAGTATGGAGTTTGGTTGACTTGCCCGATGGTCGGCAAGCAATAGAGAATAAATGGATCTTCAAGAAGAAGACTGACGCTGATGGTAATGTTACTGTCTACAAAGCTCGACTTGTCGCAAAAGGTTTTCGACAAGTTCAAGGGATTGACTACGATGAGACCTTCTCACCCGTAGCGATGCTTAAGTCTGTCCGAATCATGTTAGCAATTGCCGCATTTTATGATTATGAAATTTGGCAAATGGATGTAAAGACTGCATTCCTGAATGGATTTCTGGAAGAAGAGTTGTATATGATGCAACCAGAAGGTTTTATCGATCCAAAGGGAGCTAACAAAGTGTGCAAGCTCCAGCGATCCATTTATGGACTAGTGCAAGCCTCTCGGAGTTGAAATAAATGCTTTGATAGTGTGATCAAAGCATTTGGGTTTGTACAGACTTTTGGAGAAGCCTATATTTACAAGAAAGTGAGTGGGAGCTCTGTAGCATTTCTGATATTATATGTAGATGACATATTACTAATTGGAAATGATATAGAATTTCTGGATAGCATAAAGGGATACTTGAATAAGAGTTTTTCAATGAAAGACCTCGGTGAAGCTGCTTACATATTGGGCATTAAGATCTATAGAGATAGATCAAGACGCTTAATTGGACTTTCACAAAGCACATACCTTGACAAAGTTTTGAAAAAGTTCAAAATGGATCAAGCAAAGAAAGGGTTCTTACTTGTGTTACAAGGTGTGAAGTTGAGTAAGACTCAATGCCCGACCACTTCAGAAGATAGAGAAAAGATGAAAGATGTTCCCTATGCTTCAGCCATAGGCTCTATCATGTATGCAATGCTGTGTACCAGACCTGATGTGTGCCTTGCTATAAGTTTGGCAGGGAGGTACCAAAGTAATCCAGGAGTGGATCACTGGACAGCGGTCAAGAACATCCTGAAATACCTGAAAAGGACTAAGGAAATGTTTCTCGTGTATGGAGGTGTCAAAGAGCTCGTTGTAAACGGTTACGTTGATGCAAGCTTTGACACTGATCCGGACGATTCTAAATCGCAAACCGGATACGTATTTACATTAAACGGTGGAGCTGTCAGTTGGTGCAGTTCTAAACAAAGCGTCGTGGCGGGATCTACATGTGAAGCGGAGTACATAGCTGCTTCGGAAGCAGCAAATGAAAGAGTCTGGATGAAGGAATTCATATCCGATCTAGGTGTCATACCTAGTGCATCGGGTCCAATGAAAATCTTTTGTGGCAATACTGGTGCAATTGCCTTGGCAAAGGAATCCAAATTTCACAAGAGAACCAAGCACATCAAGAGACGCTTCAATTCCATCCGGGATCTAGTCCAGGTGGGAGACATAGAGATTTGCAAGATACATACGGATCTGAATGTAGCAGACCCGTTGACTAAGCCTCTTCCACGAGCAAAACATGATCAACACCAAGACTCCATGGGTGTTAGAATCATTACTGTGTAATCTAGATTATTGACTCCAGTGCAAGTGGGAGACTGAAGGAAATATGCCCTAGAGGCAATAATAAAGTTATTATTTATTTCCTTATATATCATGATAAATGTTTATTATTCATGCTAGAATTGTATTAACTAGAAACATAATACATGTGTGGATATATAGACAAACAGAGTGTCACTAGTATGCCTCTACTTGACTAGCTTGTTAATCAAAGATGGTTAAGTTTCCTAACCATAGACAAGGAGTTGTTATTTGATTAACAAGATCACATCATTAGTTGAATGATCTGATTGACATGAACCATTCCATTAGCTTAGCACCCGATCGTTTAGTATGTTGCTATTGCTTTCTTCATGACCTATACATGTTCCTATGACTATGAGATTATGCAACTCCCGTTTACCGTAGGAACACTTTGTGTGCCACCAAACGTCACAACGTAACTGGGTGATTATAAAGGTGCTCTACAGGTGTCTCCGAAAGTATTTGTTGGGTTGGTGTATTTCGAGATTAGGATTTGTCACTCCGAATGTCGGAGAGGTATCTCAGGGCCTTCTCGGTAATGCACATCACATAAGCCTTGCAAGCATTGCAATTAATAAGTTAGTTGCGAGATGATGTATTATAGAATGAGTAAAGAGACTTGCCGGTAATGAGATTGAACTAGGTATTGGATACCGATGATCGAATCTCGGGCAAGTAACATACCGATGACAAAGGGAACAACATATGTTGTTATGCGGTCTGACCGATAAAGATCTTCGTAGAATATGTAGGAGCCAATATGGGCATCCAGGTCCCGCTGTTGGTTATTGACCAGAGATTTGTTTCAGTCATATCTACATTGTTCTCGAACCGTAGGGTCCGCACGCTTAAAGTTACGATGACAGTTATTATGAGTTTATGCATTTTGATGTACCGAAGATAGTTCGGAGTCCCGGATGTGATCACGGACATGACGAGGAGTCTCGAAATGGTCGAGACATAAAGATCGATATATTGGAAGCCTATATTTGGACATCGGAATGGTTCCGAGTGAAATCGGCATTTTACCGGAGTACCGGGAGGTTACCGGAACCCTCCCGGGGGTTAATGGGCCCATATGGGCCTTAAGGGAAAAGAGGAGGGGCGGCCAGGGCAGGCCGCGCCCCCTCCCCCCTAGTCCGAATAGGACAAGGAAGGGGGGGCGGCGCCCCCCTTTTTCCTTTCCCCCTCTCTCCTTCCTTCTCCTACAAGGCAAGGGAGAGGAGTCCTACTCCCGGTGGGAGTAGGACTCCTCCTGGCGCACCCCTTGGGGGCCGGCGGCGCCTTCCCCTCCCCTCCTTTATATACGGGGGCAGGGGGGCACCCTAGAACACACAAGTTGATCATTGCGATCGTTCCTTAGCCGTGTGCGGTGCCCCCCTCCACCATATTCCACCTCGGTCATATCGTTGCAGTGTTTAGGCGAAGCCCTGCGTCGGTAGAACATCATCATCGTCATCACGCCGTCGTGCTGACGAAACTCATCCCCGAAGCTTTTGCTGTATCGGAGCCCGGGGAACGTCATCGAGCTGTACGTGTGCTAAGAACTCGGAGGCGCCGGAGTAACGGCGCTTGGATCGGTCGGATCGGGAAGACGTACGGCTACTTCCTCTACGTTGCGTCAACGCTTCCGCTTCAGTCTACGAGGGTACGTAGACAACACTCTCCCCTCTCGTTGCTATGCATCACCATGATCTTGCGTGTGCGTAGGATTTTTTTTGAAATTACTACGTTCCCCAACACCTGGAGCACTAGGCAAAGAGTTGCCGGCAGACAACCCACTGGAGACAGCGATCTCCAGGAAGTGAGCACCGACCAAGGAGTTGACCATGTTGGCGGGCCAACCCATGGAGACGAAGAACTCCAAGAAACAAGCACTGGCCAAAGAGTTGACGATGTTGGCGGACGAACTCCTCAAAGTAAGTTGGAAGAACAGCAAGGGCCCCACCGTGCCTACCCCAGAAACTCTGATGGCCACCTTTGCGCGGCTCAAGGCTGAGTTTGAGGAGATAGTCGCCGTTGAGAAGCAGTATTCCCTTGGCAAGGTGATGGCCCCCATCGAGGACGAGGAGATGGCCCCCGGAGGGATGGGATCCCCCGGTGAGCTGCACAAGGTAAAAAATGAAAGTTGTGGTTTTTGATTATTTGCAATGTGCTTGCTAATATGTTAGGGTTGTGCAGGTGCCGGTGAACGTCCTTGATGATTCCGATGTCGCGGCCCGTCCTGTGGACAACGCCCCAGAGATCGTTTTCGATGTCGCGGTCCGTCCTGTTGGCATCGCCCCGGAGATCGATTCCGATGCCGCTGTCCATCCTGTTTCCCCAGAGATCGATTCCGATGTCGCGGTCAGTCCCGTGGACATCGCCCCAGAGATCGATTTCCATGCCGCTGTCCGTGCTGTGGTCATTGCCCGAGAGATCGATGATAAGAAATAGTTGGTCGCGCTAATCCTTCAGGGTAGTTTGCATTGCCCTGTGTTTAATTACCAAAACGATGCGTATTATCAAACCATCTTAGGGCTAGTGCACTGTCTTGTGTGGGCGGTACTTGCTAGTACTTTTGTTTGATAGTGAATCATGCGAACCCTCTCCGAGTTATGGAAACAGATGCATCCTCACCAGCTTTTGATGTAATATATGGCATGCTTAGATGTAAGTTTGAACTGTTTATCATATCAGCAGGGCTTATTTGATGATTCTTGGTGTTAGTAGGCTAGCTATTGTGCGAGCTATAGTACTTGCAAAACACTCACCGAAGAGAAATGTTGGGGCTGATGAGCTCGTGGTACGCTTATACTGACCCGTAGTCGATCGGCCAATTGCCCAAGCTCCTAAAATTGTAGGCTTAGAGATCGATCAGACAATAGTCGACACGAATACATTCATGCCCCATTTGGTTCATAGGTTAGGAAAATCGTAGCAAAAGTACAGAGACGTACAACACAAAATCATAGCAGTATAGAGACGTCCCTTCGTTTCAAAATAGATGAGTCAACTTTGTACTACTAACTTTGAAACGGAAGGAGTACAAATCCTAGGCGGGCTAGTTTGGCCTAGTGGGTTTTAGTGATATTACGTGGTACAGTGCCGTCCAGTCTTCGCGTGTGGTAGTAGTACTGCGGGTAGAGTAAGTTTTCTTGAAGAAGTGGAATTCAACGAAGTCATGACGGTTCCTTCGTCCGACTAACTTATAGTGGGAAAGGTTGAGCCTGCGCTACGACCGGGGTGGACCAGGATAATTTTGTGCATGGCAGGTGGACCAGGATGGTCGACGTCCCACATGTCGGCGAATGAAAGTATTCTTTCCGATATAGTGGATGAGCAACGAGTATTCATTGTTTATTTTTGATGAAACCTATTGTCTCCACTGTTATGACGGAGGAGTGTGAAACACGGCAGCCCAGTGAACTTGGCATGTGCACCACTCCCTCCTTCCTCATGTAATACTACCATAGTGTTGATTATAAGGTTACAACTTTTTCTCACTTTCTCTCTATCTATTTCCTCTCAAATGTTTTTTACCTTTCTTTTTTTAGACACAATTGTTTTTTATGCCTCTTTTTTTAGAATTAGTTTTTTTATACCTAGGACACGTGTAGAGACGAGCTCCTGCAGATCCCACTCCTTGACTTTGTCAATGCCTCTCTCTCCTCCACATAAGCGGGCTTGTCGAGAAGACAAGAGATGATCTCTTAGCACAATATGTTTCACCATGCTTTTAGGAATAACTAGTTATTGAAGATAAGGCTAAGTGATGATCCATTGTACAAGTGTTTTTTTGTCATCTCTAAATTACATGCAAGACTTATGATAAGACTATCTTATCAACCATTGTACATGCCCTTTATAGCCCAGAATTTTACTGGTAGTACTTGCTATGAATGCGGGCAGCTGGCCTCTGAGGGGGGAGCGCGCGCGGGGAGGTGGTGTGGTGGGGGAGGGGTTCTCGTGGGCCAGGGCGGTAAGAAGCGGGCTTGGAAGTGGTGCGGACTCCCGCATGGCCCACCTCACATTATCACCACATATTTCTTGGAGTCCGTGCACGGCGGGCAGGCGATCTCTTCTCCCTCCCCCGTCTCTCTCCTCTCAGCCGACGCCCGCCGAGCGATTAGATTTCAGCTATCGACGGTTTATTCAATTGCAGTCCCACATGTCAGTGAAAATGCAAGACAACGCGTGTCCCCTCTGGTGAGCGGCGTGCGAGCCGGACTGTCGGGGGTGCGACGTGAACGCAACGCGTACGAGTTGTAAGTGTGCCGCCTTTTCCTTTTGAACTTGCAAAGTGTAACATTTTCGTGCGATCGATTGATAGAAATCCAGAACAAAATGACGAGGGCGGTGCTTTCCCGCGCGTTAGGCGGGCTAGTTTGAGTGATATGACGTGCTACAGTGCCGTCCACTTGCTCTAGTTTTATGTAAGCAAGAGTCTACACTCTTACGTGGGAGGAGTGCGAAACACGGCGGATCTGATTTTGATCGAGGGATAACTGTTCCCTGCGAAATAATGGAGCACTGTTAGCGATTATATCATGATAGTTAGGGCATCTCCAGCGCTGGCCCTCAAATTTACACCAGCATCTGTCCGAGGACACTGGTGGATGCCATCCAATGCTGCCCGCATACCTTTAGACAACTATATGAACTAACCGGACGAAATTCGTGCAAACAAAGCAAATTTCAAATTGACCGGATGAAATTCATTACATTTCGAGAACTTTTCCTATAAACTGGACGAAATTCATTACATATTTCGCACAAACCGTACTAAAACCTACTGTAAACCTAATCTAAACGATCGCCGGGCCCCGACCACCATGTACGGCCCTGAACCCAAGAAAGCCGGCCATTGCCTTTGCCTCCTCCTTATCCGCCTTGATAACCTCCTCCTCCGGAGCACAAGGTTATGTAGATTTCCGCCTCCACATAGCCGTCAAGCGGCTAATCGGCCGCCAATTTTTATCCCACCAAGCTTGGCGTTGACTGAGTGGAGGAGCGGTGGCCTTCCTGGGACCAGAGCGGTGGCGACCTACCGTGTACTACTCTTCCTCGCTGTCGGCTGTGCCTGCGCACGCGCGCCGGCTTCGTGGTCGTGGCGGCGGAGGGCGGCCGGGGGGGGGGGGGGAGCCGGCGATCTTCTTCGTCTGCGCCCGTGAGAGTACGTCCAAGAGAGCTTTGGAGCGCGCCTGGAGTGGAGCCACCGATGTCCTTCGTCTGCTCCTGCGACAGTACGTCCAAGAGAGCTTTGGAGTGCTCGGAGGCTATGGTTGGAGTGGTGCCAACAGAAGGAAGGGACCGGAGGAGAATGAGTGTGAGTCTTTGGCTATGGCTGGGAGCTGGGGCTCAAGTTAATATAGCGGGCGAATGGCAATGAGCCGCGGCAGACGGATGGACGGCTGGCACTGGAGTAGGTTCGTCGGTAGCCGTGGTGTAACGCGGAGCAATCGCTTGCACCGGGATGCCGCGCGGATGGCGCTCTCTCAGCCGTTGCCCTGCTGCAATGCCGGCACCAATGAGAGGTCGCGTCGGGCGTGAATGCGGACGCTGCTTCAGTGACTTAACTGCGGGTGCTTTGTCTCACTGACATGAGGGCCCAACGGGCATCAGGCCCGCATGTCAGTGACACACCAACTGCACCTGCAGTTAAGGCCGGTGAATGAGGCATTGACGTTCTGGAGAGACGGTGATCATTTCAGGCGGGAAGCGCGTGCTAGCGATGGAAGGGGTTTCGGTAGGGCAGGGCGGTCAGACGCTGGCGTGGTGGTAAAATGTGAACTCATGGATGATGAGCCTTTGAAGCGTATGTGGCACGTATTGACAACCAGGTGTCCATGCAACCGCTCTTGTCGCCAGCTAGCATTCGACGACCACCATTAGACACCACACAACCATACATAACTTATGAATAATGGATGAATCGATCAGACACACACTCGTTGCAGTGGCACAATGATCGGTTGCTCACGATAGTACATACTCCACACCATAGTACCCTCTCTAGCTAGGCTGTTTTATAGATTGTCGTTGTGATGGACGATATACATGAGCAAGGCGCCGAGTGACGAGTATGACCGTTGGTGTTGATCCAGGTGAATACATGCTCGGTGTTTGCGGAGGCCTCCAGCAAACGTCTAAACAGTAATTTCACATACGCATAATTTGGGTTTTTATTTCTTTCTCCACTGACAGGTAGGCCCGCATAGATAGATAGATAAAGAACACGAGCTGATGAGGCGCATGCAGACTGTTTGACTGGTCAACCAGACAAATACGGATCTATACGCTGAGCCAGTGATCGTATAATCACTATATCTCATATACAATGATCAAAGTGAGCTATCAAGACAAGTTCAATGACCGCCAATGCATTTTACTCGGTAAGAAATGACCAGGATTGAAGGGGAATCCAAATTTCCTTCGTCTTTTGTCCTTCAGCTCTTGACAAACCAATGCACTTTACGGTTGTCCGGCCACTCCACCCCAGAGCTGTCACCAAGTGTCGTTCATGCCACCGTGCCGCACACTAACCGGTAAGGAAGCGATGGCATCCCGCCGCGCCGAGTTCCTCGCCGCCCACGACCGCACACAGAATGGTACGCAAGTGGTGGCATCCCGCTGTGCCAAGTTCATTGCCGCTCGTGACCTCACACCTACGTGGGCAGAATTTGAAGCTGCCAAAGCCGAATGGGCGGTAGGGCAAGAGGCGTCAAAAGCCGCACAGAGGGAGCGGAAAAGTCAGAAAGCACTCAAGAAAAGAGAGGCCTGCCGCCGCAAGAAAGAAGAGGGCGTACGCGCTGCTACGGAGAGGTCGGCGGAGATCCAAGCACAGTGGGGTGTCGCCGACAAAGCCGGGAAGGAGAACGACGACGTCTGGCCAACATGTGAGAAGTAGTAGTACTAGTAGTTAGTGTGTGTGTCTGTGTTGCCCGTACGTTTGTTTAATTAATTACGAGCATGTAACAGTACTACTAGTTACTACTATAGTTTTTAGAGCAAATTACCAGTACATTAGCCTAGACTCAATGGAAAAATCCTATCCTATGCATCAAATGGCATATCTTTCTCTATAGGAATTGAGATGCATGTCATCTCACTTCCTATGATTTTCATATTCTTATAAAATTCCTATCCTATGAACCAAAGGAGGCCTCTGCTGGAGTAACTACTGTAGCTAGTAGTACTGCTAGTACAATAATTTTCTTCAAGAAGCGGAATTCAAAGTCATGATGGTTCCTTCGTCCGAGAAACTTCACAGTGGGTAAGGTTGGGCTTGTGATTTGACGGCTCATTAGTAATTACTGCGGCGCGATGACCGGGGTGAGTCTCCCTTGGAGTTCTGCAGGCATGGCAAGTGGACCAGGATGATCGATGTCCCACATGTCAGCGAGCGGAAGTATTCTTTCCGATATCGAGGAGCAAGGAAACCACATGGTATAGTATCATTGGTGATTTATATTTATTTTTTAGTTCTAATGAATGCTAGCGTTTCAACTCTTACGACGAAGGAGTGCCAAACACACGGCACGTGCTGGATGTTGCACACGTCAGCGAAAGGAGTGGGACATGAACAGCGTGGTAGAGCGTCTCCACTTCTGGGTCGGAGACCACACGTAGTAGTACTACTGTACTAGTGGTATGAATGATACAAAGTGCGACCCAGAGAGAAAGACACGTCTAGTTGGAAGGTCTCGGGGCATACACGTAAACAAATATAAAACCTAATATGTGCCTCCAATTGATATAGTAGTAGTAGAGTACTTAGTCACGTACTCCATAACATCACCAAGCATTGCACGTACAACATTTAGTGGTAGTAAGAGACAAATGCCTATATGCCACGCATGTTCATACTATTTGTGCCTTTCTACTTCACTTACTGCGCTACGTTACACAGGTTTGCACGTACACTCCTAGGTACATGTCCGTCTCGTAGTTCCAGTCCCACGTGTTCTTCATATAGATGGAACGATCCTTGCATGACACATGCACCTTGATGTTAGATGTGTCGCGTGTTGGCAAAAGGATGAACAAAGCTCACGTAAAAAAATAGAGTGGAAGAACATAGATTCCCGACGACCGAGAAGGAGCAAGGAACCTCGGGGTGGAGCGTCTGCACTCATAATATTTTATATTATTCAGCGATATAAAATCAACCAATCATCTCCACAGTGGAATGGAAGAGTACGAAACACGACAACCGAGTGTAGTTACATCATACTAGTACATGGCTAACCCACGCTATCACCATATTTCTTGGTTTCCGTGCGACACCTATCTCTAGTAATGCAGTAGCCCGTATCGCTTCTCCCTCCTCGTCTCTCTCAAAGGCCCTGTTTGGACACTCTAACTCAGTTAAAGGTTAGAGTTAGATTCTAATCCTGAACTAACCCTGAAGTAACTCTAGCGAAAGAGGTGTTTGGATGACAGGGTTAGATGGAGCGCGGATACGGTGAGGTGCCTTCATGGGCGGTGCGAGAGGGAGGGAGGAAGGGAGAGGACGAGAAGCTTCGAGGAAGTGGGGAGGGATCTGTTGCGGGGAGAGCGAGAGAAAAATGTGTTTTTTAGTGCCGCGAGAAGAACTAACCCAAATAAGCACCTCTTGGGTGGGTTAGATTTTTTTTGGGTTAGTTGAGTTCAAACTAACCCAAACTAACTCTAACACGTGGATCCAAACAGTAATCCAAACTAACCCTCCTGTTTGGATATTTTTGGGTTAGTTGAGTTCAAACTAACCCAAACTAACCCTCCCGTTTGGATTTTTTGGGTTAGTTCAGTTCAAATCGCACAGCCCGACCTTTCTAGCAGTAAGTAAGTTGAATCCGCTACTCCCTCACCCTCCTCGCCTCTCTGTCAAACCGCCTACGTGAAAACTGCCGCGCGTACTGCCCGGGAAAAGCCCCCGCCCTCAACTTTTAACTACGCGAAAATAGTTCGAGCTTGTTCGTTCTATATAAATACTAGTACTGTATGTTTATTCACCCGTGGGGTTGTTCAATGAATGAAGGGCCGGGGAGCACAAGTGAAAAATACTACTACTACTAGTAGTAAGTAGGAGTCGTACAGGTAGTCACCTTAAATAGAGAGTTTCTTTTCTTTAATGCCACGTACACAAATTGAAATGCTTGTTGTGGAGAGAAAAAGATAATCACTCCACTATATATGTACGCAGGGGCCTGAGCGCTTGCTTTACTAGGGTTTCTCTCTTCATTCTCTCATCCTCTCCAGATATAAACAAGACATCGGTAGCGACATTTTCTCTCTGCTCACCGCTGGTCACAGATCCGGTCGGATCCCTTTGGCTGGTGTGTGTAGAGGACTAGGTGCATCGTTCATGCGGTCATCGCCGGCGAGGGAGGAAACCCACAGCTGCCGGACGGGCCCGATCCTCTGCCCATGCCGTTCTCTCCGACACAGCACCGGCTCGGGAGGTCCTCCGACCCTTCTTCCTCCCTGTCGTATTGTCCGCAGATCTGACCTGCCGCCGCCGACATCCCGACGACCCTCAGGTATAAGTTCTTCGAAAGCGGCCTTGCTCTACTGCCCAGCTCCCCACGTGTCTGCATGTGCACCTTTTTCTACTCCCATCAGCTCTTCCAAAGCCACCTAATTTTTTAGTATTATTAGAGGTAAAGCTACTTCATGCATTCGAATCTAGGGCTTTGTTCAAACAACAAAGAAAGGGGGGAAAGTTCTAGCATGAATCTAGGACTTGATTCAAAGAGGAAATAATATGGTGAAAGTAGTAGAGACCAGATACCCAACCGGTCTTTTGGTTGAAAAGGGAAATAATGGGAAAACGCAGTATAAACTGGATAAGGAACAAATCTATTATTGGTTGAAAAAAGGATAGAAAGTGGCGGCTGGTGGACAAGTCAACAGAGTATGTCCAGGATTAGATTTGTTGCCCTCACGTAGTAAAAGGTCTCCAGGATTAGAATTGCTGCCCTCACATAGTAAAAGGTCTCAGGATCAGATTTGCTGCCCTCACATAGTAAAAGGTCTCCAGGATTAGATTTGCTGCCCTCACATAGTAAAAGGTCTCCAGGATTAGATTTGCTGCCCTCACATAGTACAAGGTCTCCAGGATTAGGTTTTCTGCCCTCACATAGTAAAAGGTCTCCAGGATTAGATTTGCTGCCCTCACATAGCATGAACAAACTCTGCATCACCACTTTATGCCTCCTTATAGGTACATTGTGCTGATGCGTCCACTGTCGCATGTCCTTATGCCAACTTTTTGCTGTTGTTAATGTACAAGTGCATGTAAAATGAAGCGATCACACTATTACCTTAAGGACATGCCTAACCAGTGTTATTGTTAATCTAATGCCTCCAGTGATATGATGCAATTAAACTGTGTTACAAATGGTACTCGTGCTGTTTTCCCCAGTATGATAAGTAAGTTGCTTCTTTACACTACTGAGTGCCCTGGTGCCCCCACGGTCCCGTGCCCTTAAACCAACTCTTTAGCTGCTATTGATTTGTTGTATTTGGTAAACAAGCAATGCCATCATTAAAGTAATCCCATATTTGACGAATGTCATTGTTGATCGTAATGCTTCCGGTAACATGAAGCATTGCCGACGTTTTAAAATTTCTACTATCCTTGCGTGATTTCCATGAACATAATTAAGATGCTTCTTTTCATTTCGTCTATGTTTCGTATCTTCTTATTGACCAGCAACTGTTTACTTTCTATCTTTTTGTGCAGATAGGGATATCCATTTCACCTTGTTGCTATTGTGACCTTTTGGTGAACTGCACAAAACAGTTTTTTGGAATGAGTGTCTTGTGCACTTCAACTAAAATGTCATGTGGGCAACATCTCTCAATTTTGGTGGAACTGCACAAAATGGTGATTGGAGTTTCCAAAAATCTCCGTCAAATTCTGCTGGTAATCTCGTGCAATAGTTTATTAGCCTTTGCAAGATGAGCCGTAGCTAAATGATGCAATCTTTGCTTCATTTCAGGTGAACTCCAGCAAAAGTGGTATAAATTGAATCATCGAGTGGAGCTGCAGGTTGACTTCCACTAGTGCCAGTATTATAGTAATCATGCTCTTTATTATCTGTGTTGTGCCAATAGGAATACTCAACTACAGATGTTGTGACGGTCAAGAGCATTCACCAAGTTCTTCGATTGTATGACATGGCTAGCCAAGATGGATTTAATCCCGATATTCACTTTATCAAAAGGCTCTAATGGGTTGGTTCTGAATCTTGCAAGCTGGGAATCAATGAGATGTGTAGGCAACTTTGTTGTACTTATTATTTGAATCTTGCTTGTTGGTTCTGAATCTTGCAAGATGGGAATCAATGAGATGTGTAGGCGTCTTTGTTGTACTTATTATTTGGATCTTATTTGTTGGTTCTGAATCTTGCAAGCTGGGAATCAATGAGATGTGTAGGCATCTTTGTTGTACTTATTATTTGGATCTTATTTGTTGGTCCTGAATCTTGCAAGCTAGGAAACACGGCATGATTATGCAGAGGACAACAACCATAACAAACAGTTCAAACTTGGTAGTATTATCTTTGTGAAAGTGCGACAAATGTGCTGATCGTGTGCGTCCTGAGAATAATAATTCTAATTGTTGTGCATGTTGATCCTGTGGCACTGATAGAACGAGCCAACGCATTGCTTGTTTTAAGTATAAATTTCTATTAAAGCTAATTAAATTTAAGTAAAGTGACCACTAACTCCTGTTATTACAGTACCAATACAGACCCGCTTGTGAACCGACGTGTGGCCGGAGTAGGTTTCTTAATGGAGGCGTTTGAATGCGCTGAGGGTGCATCTTCTGCCGGGCGTGCAGTAGACGAGGGACGGGTAGTAACTGTTGTCGCATGTACACACTCAGTTTACTGTTGAATCCAGTTCCCCAAGAGCTGAAAAACGAACCGCTGCCGCCGCCTACACACTCGTTCACTAGAAGAGACTCCAATGGCGATCCGAGGGGTGAGCCTGCTGGATATGGACTTCAGCAAGGAGTTCCCCTTTGAGTTCTCCGTTCAGTCCTATGGCTGCAGCAAGTTGAATGTGATGTACACCAACGATCCGGACTCGGTGAAGCTCTGCCTCGCCGAGTTCAAGCAGTACCTACAGGACGAGAAAGCACAAGGTTGCAGGACTAGACCTTGTGCCCATCCATTCGTCTCCTAACAGGGACCAACGGATCGCCGTCGCCCAGGTTTGTGTGCGGGACGAGGTTCTCATCTACCACTTATGTAGGGCCATCAGAGGTTCTGGAGCATTCGCCTGTTTCATCGGCAGCGCCGACTGCACCTTCGCTATGGTGGAGAGAAGGAAGAACGCGACGATTCAGCCATCTAGTGCAACAAGCTTGTCGACATCTAGAAGCAATACAAGATCATTAGCAACAGGCAGGAGAAGGACTCCGTGGTTGACCTTGCCGAGACCATCATTGACCCCTGATAGGCCAACATGAAAGAAGACAACGATACCAAGGACCTGAACACGTGGGAGGTACCTCTGAATCTAGCCTACATAACCTACGCGGCCAAGGACGCATACGCATGCTATGACATGTACAGGCAGATCTTGGACATGAGGGCGTGTCTGCTTCCCGTAACCGACGAGTTCACGGACAGCTGCAGTGTCATGATCAAGCGTGCCAGGAAGGTCTAGATGTTGTACTTTATCTGTTTATAAGCACCTTTATCATCTGAGTGTTTCATGCATTAGCCTAAGTGTCGTAATTATCTGTTTTGTCCGAAATATTTCTTTTAAGAACCCATTAACCTGTTTGCTTTTTTAGTGGCTATTTGCTTATGTATGTAACTAGTTCACTTCTCCGTTAAAAAAAACTAGTTCACTCGGCTGCCGTGCTTTGAATCTCCTTCCTCCCAACATATTCCCCTCCTCAGGTGGACCCAGCAGATCTCGTACACAGCCATATGGGACCAACCACCTATCCATTTGTCTTTCTTTATTTTGTTCAATCTTTCGTACTCTTCCTATACAACTCAGTTCTATTTTTCGTTTTCATTAATCCTATATCTGAATTTTCTCCCACTTCCTTTTTCGATGTAAACTGAGTTTTCTCCCAGTACTTTTACCTAGAACCAACTCAACTGTCCCACGTCTAGCCTAAAAAATAATAATACCCCACGTACTATTAACTCATCAAATTTAAATGATATTTTATTTTGTAAGTTGAAAGTTCTTACAAAATAATAATAATAATTGTTTATATATAACTTGGCAAGTTAACTCCTAGTGATTGCGCACATAAGCTTGCAAAGATTTTACTGATCAATGCAGTAATAGACGTGCAATCATGTGTTTATGTTTTTATAACATTTCTCCGTCTAGCCCAACATGATATTTTCACCCAGCCTAGCAAGTCCACGAATTTCGAGAAAAATGCAAATGGGCTTTAAATTCTACCATATATATAAACGGGTTGCATAGATGCTACATCATTGTTTCACCCAGCCCACCAAACGGACTAAAAAACAAATGGACTGGCTGACATGTGGGCCAGTAGGTCGAAGCCTAAGAAGGCGTTGGATTTACATCCAATGACCGACATTCTTCTTCAATCTCTCGTCTTCTTTCGCCAGCGCTGCCGGGACCGCCTGCTCCAGCCTCCGGCGTCCAGCGGCATTGTTTTGCGCTCCTTAGCGAAACGCTACCCCGCCGACGGCCAGGCCATCCCTCCACTCTGCACCTCCTGCTATTCTCTGCCGAGTGTAGGCCCACCCCGCACCCGAACCAGTCAAATTTCCCACTCCTCTCCGTCTACGACTCCACCTCTGCGTATTCCCCATCTCCGGGTCGTTCCATTCCGGGGCCTCGCCGTCGTCCACCGTCTCGGTGCGCTCGGCGCGGCGTGGTCAACATACGAGAGTCATCGGAAGAGGACTGTACGTGGAGAGCCTGACGGCTGGGACCCACGAGGTCCATGGCCGCACGCTAGGAAAGTTCCTCCTTATTACGCACTGTACATGGGAAGGGCTTCTGTATTTCGCGAAAAAAATGCCCCCCCGCTGACAGGTCGGACCCACTAGCTATATCTTCGCATGCAAGGAAGTGCCTCCTTATTACGCACAAAAAAATGAATACCCCTGCTAGCTGGGACCCACCATAGTGGGTGGCTGACTTGTGGGCCTACTAAGTTGACGGGGACGGAGGACTTTGTCAACTTAGTCAATATGAACGATTCTAGCTCCAGTGACCATACGATGTCCATCCAACGGCCATAGTGCTTCTTCAACCTCTGGTCTTCTTGCTCCAGCCGCCCAAAGCAGCGCCGGTCGTGCCGCGTGCTCCTGCCACCCGTGGCCGGCTGTGATGCCGCAGAGGCCTCACCGCCCCCTACTACTACCACCGCTGGCCAGGGCATCCCTCTACTCACCCACACCCCCTGTTATTCTGCGAAGACGGCAGCCTCACGCCGCAGCCGAACCAGTGAACCCTCATTCTCCTCTCCGCGTGGGCATCCACTGCCGCGTCTTCCCCGCCTCTGCGTCGTCCCCTTCCTAGGCCTCGCCGTCGTTCACCGCCTTGGTGCTCTCGGCACAGCGTGGTCAATGTGGTCAACGACCGACTTCCATCGAAAGAGTACTGTACATGGAGAGGCTGACAGCTGGGTCCACGGCCGTAGCTGGGTCCATGATGAAGGTAAGGAGTCAGGTATGACACCTAAGTTTGATTGTGTTAAATCTTTTATGGATACCGATGTTTTCGTAAATTTAGCACTAAATATGAACTTGACTCTGAGATAGTAGATTCATTCTGTGAATCTTTTGCTACTTATGTTGATCTCCCCAAGGAGAAGTGGTTTAAATATCATCCTCCCATAGAAGTAAAAGTAGATGCACCTACTAAAGTTGAAGAAAAGACTATCACATATAATGATCCTGTTGTTCCTACTTCTTATGTTGAGAAACTACCTTTCCCTGTTAGGATAAAGGATCATGCTAAAGCTTCAACTATGGTTCGTAAAATCAATATTATAACTTATACACCTCCTGAGCAAATCAAAGTTGAACCTAATATTGCTATTGTTAAAGATATCTTGGATGATAATATTGATGGGCATGTTATTTATTTCTACGGTGAAACTGCTAGAATTGCCAAACCTTGTGCTAAAGATAAACATAGACGTGTGGTAGGCATGCCTGTTATTTCTGTTAAAATAGGAGATCATTGTTATCATGGCTTATGTGATATGGGTGCTAGTGCTAGTGTTATACCTCATGACTTATACAAAGAAATTATGCATGAAATTGCACCTGCTGAGATAGAAAGTATTGATGTTACCATCAAACTTGCTAATAGAGATACAATATCACCCATTGGAATTGTTAGTGATGTTGAAGTCTTGTGTGGGAAAACTAAATATCCTGCTGATTATCTTGTTCTTGGTTCCCCACAAGATAACTTTTGTCCCATTATTTTTGGTAGACCCTTCTTGAACACAGTTAATGCTAGGATAGACTGCAAAAAGAATGTTGTTACTATTGGCTTGGGTGATTTGTCTCATGAGTTTAATTTCTCTAAATTTAGTAGACAACACCGTGAAGAGGAATTACCTAGTAAGGATGAAATTATTGGTCTTGCTTCTATTGTCGTACCTCCTAGTGATCCTTTAGAACAATATTTGCTAGACCATGAAAATGATATGTTTATGAATGAAAGAAGGGAAATAGATGAAGTATTCTTTAAAAAGGAACCTATCCTGAAACACAATTTGCCTGTTGAAATCCTAGGGGATCCTCCTCCACCCAAGGGTGATCCTGTGTTTGACCTTAAACCGTTGCCTGATACTCTTAAATATGCTTATCTTGATGAAAAGAAGATATATCCTGTTATTATTAGTGCTAACCTTTCACAGCATGAAGAAGAAAGATTATTGAAAACTCTGAAGAAGCACCGTGCTGCTATTGGATAGACTCTTGATGATCTTAAGGGCATTAGTCCCACTCTATGTCAACATAAAATAAATTTGGAAGAAGATGCATGTCTGTGTCAAAACTGGCGGATCTCGGGTAGGGGGTCCCGAACTGTGTGTCTAGGCGGATGGTAACAGGAGGCAGGGGACACGATGTTTTACCCAGGTTCGGGCCCTCTTAATGGAGGTAAAACCCTACGTCCTGCTTGATTAATATTGATGATATGGGTAGTACAAGAGTAGATCTACCACGATATCAAGGAGGCTAAACCCTAGAAGCTAGCCTATGGTATGATTGTTCTGTCCTATGGACTAAAACCCTCTGGTTTGTATAGACACCGGAGAGGGTTGGGGTTACACAGAGTCGGTTACAATGGTAGGAGATCTACATATCGATATCGCCAAGCTTGCCTTCCACGCTAAGGAAAGTCCCTTCCGGACACGGGACGAAGTCTTCAATCTTGTATCTTCATAGTCCAGGAGTCCGGCTGAAGGTATAGTCCGGCTATCCGGACACCCCCTAATCCAGGACTCCCTCAGTAGCCCCTGAACCAGGCTTCAATGACGACGAGTCCGGCGCGCAGATTGTCTTCGGTATTGCAAGGCGGGTTTCTCCTCCAAGTACTTCATAGAAGATTCTGAACACAAAGGATAGTGTCTGGCTCTGCAAAATAAGTTTCCACATATTGCCATAGAGAGAATAATATTTACACAAATCTAATCTGCTGACGTATTCCGTAGTGTGACATCACACTACGGCCAAGCCTTTATTCGAATCGTTTTTACTTCCCCACCTCAGCGCGCTTCGCGAGGCGGTTTCCTTGGCACGTCTTGTCAAAGCAGAGACTGTGTCCCCTTTATTTATGGGATTCTCATCAATACGGACGTGGGTAACCCAATCGTGCCCGTTGGCATGTTTTCTCGATTAAAGGCGAGTCCCAAACGGTTACGGGGAGGGCTCTTGGTATTAAACCTCTTATAAAGAGACCAATGCCTTGCTCCTTCTTTTCAATCTCAAACGAGTTCGCCCTTCGCCTCGAGTTCCAACACCCAAGGCTCCAGATTTCAGGCGCTTCGGATCTTCGACAATGTCCGGTTCCGACTTTCGAGGCTGATGGATGCCCTCCTCCGTCACGGAGGAGGACGTGCTAAAGCTGAGAGAGGCCAGGTTTTTGATCAGCGAAATCTCACATAGGTTGCCTGCTCAAGGGCAGGTCATTCCCACTCCCAAGCCTGGTGAGAGCGTGGTGTTCATGTCCCACTTCCGTCGGGGGCTAGGCTTCCAGACGGATCCCTTCATGAGGGGGCTCATGTTTTATTATGGGTTGGAATTTCACGACTTAGCTCCGGAGTCCATCCTCCAAATTTCCTCATTCATCGTCGTGTGTGAAGCCTTCCTCCGTGTTACTCCTCACTTCGGACTATGGCTCAACACCTTCAAAGTTGAGCCGAAGATGATCGAGGGACGACACGCGGAGTGCGGAGGTGCCGTTATAAGCAAGAATGCTGATGCTCCATGGCCCGACGGCTCTTTTCAAGAGGAGCTCGGCTTATGGCAACGAGAGTGGTTCTATATCACTGCTCCCAGGGGCACCAAGTGGGTGGCGCCACCTGCCTTTCGCTCGGGTCCCCCACCACAGCTAGCGTCTTGGGTCAATAAAGGACTAGACTGGGGGCCATCCAAGGATGTGCCCTTGTTGCAGGGCCGCATCAAGGATCTCTTAGAGAGAGACCTCAGCCTAGTCAAAGTGGCACAGGTCATGCTGATCCACTGAACCCTGCCCGGCAAACGTCGCCCCTTCGCCTGTGGGAGTTTAATCCGGAGGGACCGTGAGCTCTCCAGCATTTCATGGGCGCAACACCCGCGGATATGTATGAATTGTTCTTCGGATCACAAGCAATGTGTCCGGACTTGACCGAGGACGCAGGTCTGAGCTGCAATCGCCAGGATACTCAAGTAAGTAGCCTTGTGCCCGGACTCGCTATCAGTATATTTGTCATAAACTTGCCCCTAAAAGAGATGTCCTTTAAACAGGAGTGGATAGCGAAAGCAAAGCTTATCAGGTGTCCGGCTCCCCTCCCCGAGACCACGCCGGATCCCGTGCTGGTCAGGATGTTGAAGATTGTGCCTTTGGAGGAAAGCAGGGGAGAGGACAAGGAAACAATGGCCTCCTCGAAGGAGGCTGTTCGGAAGGGAGGAATCGAAGATTCCTCTCCTCAGGGGAAGAAGAGGACCGCCTCTGAAGACCCGGAGACCATGGCCTCAAAGCGGGGGAAGAAATCCTCGTCAGAGGGTCCTGCGCCGGGGGATACCTCGGCCGAATTATGCCCTCAAGGGGACCAGCCCTTCACCGAGCCGTAAGTAGAGAGAGGTTTTCTTTTTAAGAGATAAGAGAAATCCTTGCTTTATATCTGAGAAAAGTAACCGAAATTTTACCTTGTAGCTCGGACCTCAGCCCTTCCCAGAAGGGCTCGTCTTCGGGGGACCTTCTTCCGGAGATGATGGAGAGCGGAATGCCTTCCCCTGCCGTACCGCCTAGCGAGGCGGGCGACCCTGAGGTATCGTCGCGGAGGGTTTCTTCGAATCCGGCAGGGCCGGCCGGTAGTCATCTGGGCCCCCAAAGCCCTCCGCGTCCGGCCTTTGAAGAGGGCCATCGAACGAGTCCGGCACCGTCTGGTGCGCGGTCGGAGGAGCTGAAAGATCTGCTAGGGCAAGCGTCTATCTCAGAGGAGCACCGTGCCTTGATGGGTATGGTGGTTGAGAGGATTTCGTCCGCGGAGAGCGGATTGCATGAGGCCATCAGGAGTTTACTGACAGGTTTTGAGGTATACAGTTGTGCATGAACAAGATGCGCCCTGTGTAGATAGTAGCCCCTGAGACTCTGTGCGTTGTCAAAAAGTGACGACGCGCAGAGGTGTTGGGGAACGTAGCAGAAATTCAAAATTTTCCTACATGTCACCAAGATCAATCTATGGAGTAATCTAGCAACGAGGGAAGGAGAGTGCATCTACATACCCTTGTAGATCGCTAAGCGGAAGCGTTCAAGTGAACGGGGTCGATGGAGTCGTACTCGTCGTGATCCAAATCACCGATGACCAAGTGCCGAACGGACGGCACCTCCGCGTTCAACACACATGCAGCCCGGTGACATCTCCCACGCCTTGATCCAGCAAGGGGAGAAGGAGAGGTTGGGGAAGACTCCGTCCAGCAGCAGCACGACGGCGTGGTGGTGGTGGAGGAGCGCGGAATTCTAGCAGGGCTTCGCCAAGCACTACGAGAGACGAGGAGGGAGAGAGGTAGGGCTGCGCCTTGGGAGAGTTCATCTCGTGTCTTGGGCAGCCCCAAAACCTCCACTATATATAGGGGCAAGGGGGAGGGGGAGGCGCCCTAGGGTTTCCCCTAGGGGGGCGGCGGCCAGGGCAGATGGGATCTCCCCCTTGGGCGACTTGGCCCCCAAGCCAGGAGGTGGGAACCCTAGATGGGGCGCCCCAAACCCCCTGGTCACGTGGGAATAGGTGAGGGGGGCGCACAACCCCTTAGTGGGCTGGTTTGCCCCCTTCCCTCGGCCCATGAAGCCCCCCAACACTTGTCGGGGCTCCCGAAACACCTTTCGGTCATGCTGGTCATCACTCGGTACCTCCTGAACACTCCCGGACTCCAAAACCCTTCGTCCAATATATCAATCTTTACCTCCGGACCATTCCGGAACTCCTCGTAACGTCCGGGATCTCATTCGGGACTCCGAACAACATTCGGTAACCGCGTACATACTTTCCCTATAACCCTAGCGTCATCGAACCTTAAGTGTGTAGACCCTACGTGTTCGGGAATCATGCAGACATGACCGAGACACCTCTCCGGCCAATAACCAACAGCGGGATCTGGATACCCATGTTGGCTCCCACATGTTCCACGATGATCTCATCGGATGAACCACGATGTCAAGGATTCAGTCAATCCCGTATACAATTCCCTTTGTCTAGCGGTATTGTACTTGCCCGAGATTCGATCGTCGGTATCCCGATACCTTGTTCAATCTCGTTACCGGCAAGTCTCTTTACTCGTTCCATAACACATCATCCCGTGATCAACTCCTTGATCACATTGTGCACATTATGATGATGTCCTACCGAGTGGGCCCAGAGATACCTCTCCGTCGCACGGAGTGACAAATCCCAGTCTCGATTCGTGCCAACCCAACAGACACTTTCGGAGATACCCGTAGTGCACCTTTATAGCCACCGAGTTACGTTGTGACGTTTGGCACACCCAAAGTATTCCTACGGTATCCGGGAGTTGCACAATCTCATGGTCTAAGGAAATGATACTTGACATTAGAAAAGCTTTAGCATTACGAACTACACGATCTTGTGCTATGCTTAGGATTGGGTCTTGTCCATCACATCATTCTTCTAATGATGTGATCCCATTATCAATGACATCCAATGTCCATGGTCAGGAAACCGTAACCATCTATTGATCAACGAGCTAGTCAACTAGAGGCTTACTAGGGACATGGTGTTGTCTATGTATCCACACATGTATCTGAGTTTCCTATCAATACAATTCTAGCATGGATAATAAACTATTATCATGAACAAGGAAATATAATAATAACTAATTTATTATTGCCTCTAGGGCATATTTCCAACAGTCTCCCACTTGCACTAGAGTCAATAATCCAGTTCACATCGCTATGTGATTAACACTCAAGGTCACATCCCCATGTGACTAACACCCAAAGAGTTTACTAGAGTAAATAATGTAGTTCACATTATGTGATTAACACTCAATGAGTTCTGGGTTTGATCATGTTATGCTTGTGAGAGATGTTATAGTCAACGGGTCTGAACCTTTCAGATCCGTGTGTGCTTTACAAATCTCTATGTCATCTCCTAGATGCAGCTAGCACGTTCTATTTGGAGCTATTCCAAATAACTGTTCTACTATACGAATCCAATTTACTACTCAGAATAATCTGGATTAGTGTCAAAGTTTGCATCGGCGTAACCCTTTACGACGAACTCTTTTACCACCTCCATAATCAAGAAAATTCCTTAGTCCACTAGTTACTAAGGATAACTTTGACCGCTGTCCTGTGATCCATTCTTGGATCACTCTTGTACCCCTTGACTGACTCATGGCAAGGCACACTTCAGGTGCGGTACACAGCATAGCATACTGTAGAGCCTACGTCTAAAGCATAGGGAACGACCTTCGTCCTTTCTCTCTATTCTACCGTGGTCAGGTTTTGAGTCTTACTCAATGTTCACACCTTATAACACAGCCAAGAACTCCTTTGCCGATCCATTTTGAACTCCTTCAAAATCTGGTCACGGTATGTATTCATTTGAAAGTACTATTAAGCGTTTTGATCTATCCTTATAGATCTTAATGCTCAGTACTCAAGTAGCCTAATCTAGGTTTTCCATTGAAAAACACTTTTCAAATAACTCTGCATGCTTTCTAGAAATTCTACATCATTTCCGATCAACAATATATTAACAACATATACTCATCGGAAATTCTATAGTGCTCCCACTCACTTGTTTGGAAATACAAGTTTCTCATAAACTTTGTATAAACCCAAAATCTTTGATCATCATCAAAGCGTATATTCCAACTCCGAGATGCTTACTCCAGTCCTTAGAAGGATTGCTAGAGCTTTGCATACTTGTTAGCATCTTTCAGGATTGTTAAAACCTTCTGGTTGTATCACGTACAACCTTTCCTCAAGAAAATCGTGAGGAAACAATGTTTTTTGACATCCTATCTGCAAGATTTCATAAATAATGCAGTGACTGCTAATATAATTCCAACAGACTCTTAGCATCGCTACGAGTGACAAAGTCTCACCGTAGTCAACTCCTTGAACTTGTCGCGAAACATCTTAACGACAAGTCGAGCTTTCGTAATGGTGACATTTACCATCATTGTCCGTCTTCCTTTTAAAATCCATCTGTACTCAACAGCCTTACGACCATCGAGCCATTCTGCCAAAGTCTACACTTTGTTTTCATACATGGATCCTCTCTCGGATTTTATGGCCTCGAGCCATTTATCGGAATCCGGGCCCACCATCGCTTCTCCATAGCTCGTAGGTCCATTGTTGTCTAGCAACATGACTTCCAAGACAGGATTACGTACCACTCTGAAGTAGCATCCTTGTCGTCCTACGAGGTTTGGGAGTGACTTGATCTGAAGTCTCATGATCAATATCATAAGCTTCCACTCCAATTGGTGTAGGTGCCACATGAACAACTCTTTGTGCCCTGCTATACACTAGTTGAAGTGACGGTTCAATAACCTCATCAAGTCTCCACCATCCTCCCACTCAATTCTTTTGAGAGAAACTTTTCCTCGAGAAAGGACCCGATTCTAGAAACAATCCCTATTGCTTTCGGATCTGAATTAGGAGGTATACCCAACTGTTTTGGGTGTCCTATGAAGATGCATTTTATCCGCTTTGGGTTCGAGCTTATCAACCTGAAACTTTTTCACATAAGCGTCGCAGCCCCAAACTTTTAAGAAACGACAACTCAGGTTTCTCCAAACCATAATTCAAACGGTTTCGTCTCAATGGAATTACGTAGTGCCCTATTAAAGTGAGTGCGGTTGTCTCTAATGCCTAACCCATGAACGATGGTGGTAATTCGATAAGAGACATCATGGTACGCACCATATCCAATAGGGTGCAACTATGATGTTCGGACACACCATCACACTATGGAGTTCCAGGCGGTATTAGTTGTGAAACAATTTCCACAGTGTCTTAATTGTGTGCCAAACTCGTAACTCAGATATTTATTTCTATGATCATATCATAGACATTTTATCCTCTTGTCACGAAGATCTTCAACTTCGCTCTGAAATTACTTGAACCATTCAATAATTCAGACTTGTGTTTCATCAAGTAAATATACTCAGTATCTACTTAAATCATCTGTGAAGTAAGAATATAACGATATCCACTGCGTGCCTCAGCACTCATTGGACTGCACACATCAAAATGTATTACTTCCAACGAGTTGCTTTCTTGTTCCCTCTTACTGAAAACGAGGCCTTTTAGTCATCTTGCCCATGTGGTATGATTTGCATGTCTCAAGTGATTAAAATCAAGTGAGCCCAAACGATCCATCTGCATGGAGTTTCTTCATGCATATATACCAATAGGCATGGTTTGCATGTCTCAAGTGATTCAAAATCAAGTTAGTCCAAAGATCCATCAACATGGATCTTCTTCATGCGTCTTATACCAATATGACTTACATGGCAGTGCCACAAGTAGGTGGTACTATCATTACTATCTTATATCTTTTGGCATGAACATGTGTATCACTACGATCGAGATTCAATAAACCATTCATTTTAGGTGCAAGACCATTGAAGGTATTATTCAAATAAACAGAGTAACTATTATTCTCTTTAAATGAATAACCGTATTGCGATATACATAATCCAATCATGTTTATGCTCAACGCAAACACCAAATAACAATTATTTAGGTTTAACACCAATCTCGATGGTAGAGGGAGCGTGCGATGCTTGATCATATCAACCTTGGAAACACTTTCAACACATATCGTCAGCTCACCTTTAGTTAGTCTCCTTTTACTGCGCAGCCATTTATTTCGAGTTACTAACACTTAGCAACCGAACCGGTATCTAATACCCTGGTGATACTAGGAGTACTAGTAAAGTACACATTAACATAATGTATATCCAATATACTAGTATCGACTTTGCCATCCTTCTCATCTACCAAGTATCTAGGGTAATTCTGCTCTAGTGGTTGTTCCCCTTATTACAGAAGCACTTAGTCTCGGGCTTGGGTTCAACTTTGGGTTTCTTCACTTGAGCAGCAACTGACTTGTCTTTTCATGAAGTATCCCTTTCTTGACCTTGCCCTTCTTGAAACTAGTGGTTTTACTAACCATCAACGATTGATGCTCCCTTTGATTTCTACTTTCGCGGTGTCGCGAATAGCTCAAGGATCATATCTATACCTGATATGTTATAGTTCATCACGAAGCTCTAGTAGCTTGGTGGCAATGACTTTGGAGAAACATCACTATCTTATCTGGAAGATCAACTCCCACTCGATTCAAGTGATTGTTGCACTCAGACAATCTAAGCACAAGCTCAAGGATTGAGCTTTTCTCGCTTAGTTTGCAGGCTAAGAATATCGTCGGAGGTCTTATACCTCTTGACGTGGGCACGAGCCTGAAATCCCAATTTCAGCCCTCAAAACATCTCATATGTTCCGCTACATTTCAAAAATGTCTTTGGTGCCTCAATTCTAAACCATTTAACATTACTGAACTATCATGTAGTCATCAAAACGTGTATGTCAGATGTTCGCAACATCCACAAACCACGTTCGAGGTCCAGCACACCGAGCAGTGCATTAAGGACACAAGCCTTGTACTGTTCGCATAATTGCTACTATCAACTTTCAAGTATATTTTTTCTAGGAACATATCTAAAACAGTAGAACTAAAGGGCGAGCTACGACATAATTTGCAAAAACCTTTTGACTATGTTCAGGATAAATAAGTTCATCTTATGAACTCCCACTCAGATAGACATCCCTCTAGTCATCTAAGTGATTACGTGATCCGAGTCAACTAGGCCGTGTCCGATCATCACGTGAGACGGACTAGTCATCATCGGTGAACATCTTCATGTTGATCGTATCTACCATACGACTCATGCTCGACCTTTCGGTCTCTTGTGTTCCGAGGCCATGTATGTACATGCTAGGCTCATCAAGTCAACCTAAGTGTTTCGCGTGTGTAAATCTGGCTTACACCCGTTGTATGTGAACGTAAGAATCTATCACACCCGATCATCACGTGGTGCTTCGAAACGACGAACTTTCGCAACGGTGCACAGTTGGGGGGAACACTTTCTTGAAATTTTAATGAGGGATCATCTTATTTACTACCGTCGTTCTAAGCAAATAATATGTATAAACATGATAAACATCACATGCAATCAAATAGTGACATGATATGGCCAATATCATATTGCTCCTTTTGATCTCCATCTTCGGGGCTCCATGATCATCATCGTCACCGGCATGACACTATGATCTCCATCATCATGATCTCCATCATCGTGTCTTCATGAAGTTGTCTCGCCAACAATTACTTCTACTACTATAGCTAACGTTTAGCAATAAAGTAAAGTAATTACATGGCGTTGTTCAATCACACGCAGGTCATACAATAAATAAAGACAACTCCTATGGCTCCTGCCGGTTGTCATACTCATCGACATGCTAGTCGTGATTCCTATTACAAGAACATGATCAATCTCATACATCACATATCATTCATCACATTCTTCTTGGCCATATCACATCACATAGCATACCCTGCAAAAACAAGTTAGACGTCCTCTACTTGTTGTTTGCATGTTTTACGTGGCTGCTATGGGTCTCTAGCAAGAACGTTTCTTACCTACGCAAAACCACAACGTGATATGCCAATTGCTATTTACCCTTCATAAGGACCCTTTTCATCGAATCCGTCCCGACTAAAGTGGGAAAGACAGACACCCGCCAGCCACCTTATGCAACTAGTGCATGTCAGTCGGTGGAACCGGTCTCACGTAAGCGTACGTGTAAGGTTGGTCCGGGCCGCTTCATCCCACAATGCTGTCGAAACAAGATTGGACTACTAACGGTAAGCATATTGAACAAAATCAATGCCCACAACTACTTTGTGTTCTACTCGTGCATAGAATCTATGCAATAGACCTAGCTCATGATGCCACTGTTGGGGAACGTAGCAGAAATTCAAAATTTTCCTACGTGTCACCAAGATCAATCTATGGAGTAATCTAGCAACGAGGGAAGGAGAGTGCATCTACATACCCTTGTAGATCGCTAAGCGGAAGCGTTCAAGTGAACGGGGTCGATGGAGTCGTACTCGCCGTGATCCAAATCACCGATGACCAAGTGCCGAACGGACGGCACCTCCGCGTTCAACACACATGCAGCCCGGTGACGTCTCCCACTCCTTGATCCAGCAAGGGGAGAAGGAGAGGTTGGCGAAGACTCCATCCAGCAGCAGCACGACGGCGTGGTGGTGGTGGAGGAGCGCGGAATTCTAGCAGGGCTTCGCCAAGCACTACGAGAGACGAGGAGGGAGAGAGGTAGGGCTGCGCCTTGGGAGAGTTCATCTCGTGTCTTGGGCAGCCCCAAAACCTCCACTATATATAGGGGCAAGGGGGAGGGGGAGGCGCCCTAGGGTTTCCCCTAGGGGGGCGGCGGCCAGGGCAGATGGGATCTCCCCCTTGGGCGACTTGGCCCCCAAGCCAGGAGGTGGGAACCCTAGATGGGGCGCCCCAAACCCCTTGGTCACGTGGGAATAGGTGAGGGGGGCGCACAACCCCTTAGTGGGCTGGTTTGCCCCCTTCCCTCGGCCCATGAAGCCCCCCAACACTTGTCGGGGCTCCCGAAACACCTTTCGGTCATGCTGGTCATCACCCGGTACCTCCTGAACACTCCCAGACTCCAAAACCCTTCGTCCACTATATCAATCTTTACCTCCGGACCATTCCGGAACTCCTCGTAACGTCCGGGATCTCATCCGGGACTCCGAACAACATTCATTAACCGCGTACATACTTTCCCTATAACCCTAGCGTCATCGAACCTTAAGTGTGTAGACCCTACGGGTTCGGGAATCATGCAGACATGACCGAGACACCTCTCCGGCCAATAACCAACAGCGGGATCTGGATACCCATGTTGGCTCCCACATGTTCCACGATGATCTCATCGGATGAACCACGATGTCAAGGATTCAGTCAATCCCGTATACAATTCCCTTTGTCTAGCGGTATTGTACTTGCCCGAGATTCGATCGTCGGTATCCCGATACCTTGTTCAATCTCGTTACCGGCAAGTCTCTTTACTCGTTCCGTAACACATCATCCCGTGAGCAACTCCTTGATCACATTGTGCACATTATGATGATGTCCTACCGAGTGGGCCCAGAGATACCTCTCCGTCGCACGGAGTGACAAATCCCAGTCTCGATTCGTGCCAACCCAACAGACACTTCCGGAGATACCCATAGTGCACCTTTATAGCCACCGAGTTTCGTTGTGACGTTTGGCACACCCAAAGTATTCCTACGGTATCTGGGAGTTGCACAATCTCATGGTCTAAGGAAATGATACTTGACATTAGAAAAGCTTTAGCATTACGAACTACACGATCTTGTGCTATGCTTAGGATTGGGTCTTGTCCATCACATCATTCTTCTAATGATGTGATCCCGTTATCAATGACATCCAATGTCCATGGTCAGGAAACCGTAACCATCTATTGATCAACGAGCTAGTCAACTAGAGGCTTACTAGGGACATGGTGTTGTCTATGTATCCACACATGTATCTGAGTTTTTCCTATCAATACAATTCTAGCATGGATAATAAACTATTATCATGAACAAGGAAATATAATAATAACTAGTTTATTATTGCCTCTAGGGCATATTTCCAACAAGAGGATCATAACCCCAGGTCTAAAATGCCGCCTTCATGTGTAGGTGGCGAAGTGTCCGGCGGCCAGCCGGACTGATGAATTTGCCAAGCTAAAGCGGCAACTTGACGTGGCATATGCTGACATCACGCTTGTTAACAGGCGGCTTGATGAGGCACAAGGTATGTAGTTCCTCCGGTGGCACCTAGTAAGAGGAGCTTTATGCCAGTATCTTATAATGTGTGTGCGTAATGCAGATGGTGCTGCTGCCATGGAGAATCTTCGGGCGGAACTTGCCCGAGCCAAGGAGCAAGCCAGAAAAAGTGATGCGGCTGCCGGAAAGGCAATTGAAGAGCTGAAAGCCGAACAGGCTGCTTACTGCCGAAGCAAGAAGGAAATGGCCGAGATGGCCCTGAAGCTGAAGAGCGCTGCTGACCATTGTAAGCTTCTTGAAAAGGAAGACCGGGCGGAACAGACGGACCTGGAGAGGGCCGTTGCCGATGCCAAGGATGCTCGCTCTGCGATGAGAGCTGTGAAGGAGGAGCTACGTCAGGCCGGAGAGATCGCGGCTGGTAAGCCCTTTATGCTGTGGAGGAAGTTCTGTGATCCTAAATATGCTCCGCTGGACCGAATGTGGAGTGCGGAGGACACCTATCTGGATTTGGCAGCGAGTGCTACGGATGCGACCGAACACTTTCGAGATCAAGAAGATCGCGAAGTGGAGAAGCTCTTCTGGTCGCAGTTCCATAATCCAGAGCGCCCGCTGTCCGTAGACGATCGTCTGGCTGAATGGGCTGAGCTGAATAGGTTGTCCGGACTCGCCATGAAGTGTGTCATGAGCCACCTGTGGCCGGAGAGGCCGGAGCCGAGAAGTTATTTCAACTTGGTGCAGCAGTTCCTTGGTGCGGTGCCGCATATTAATGCGATGAAGAGGTCAGCATGCATAGAGGGTGCTCGGATGGCTCTTGCCCATGTCAAAACATACTGGGCGGAAATGGAGACCACTTTTGTTGCATCCCGAGATTCGGACGAAAGCCGAGTACCTGCCGAGCACTATTTTCAGGAAGTTCTTCAAGGCGCTCGTGTGATAGAGACACAGTGCTCGAAGGATGTTATGTTTAAATAGCATATGTTATTGTAAAACAATTTTTGATAAATTGTAGAAGCTTTTTATACTTGCGCCTACAAGTATTGTAACACCTCATGTGCGGTCGTTTAGAATATATGTATATGTAATCTGAAAGATGGCAGTCGTCGGCTTCAGCCCCCACGCAAATATTGCGGGGGTGTTCGTACAAGGCGCGTTTTCACACTTAATCCAACGTCTTGGTCCTACAAAGGAGGTGATAGCGCAGCGAACTAGGCAATCGGACCATAATGCTTTAACACTTTCACTTAGCCATAGGAGTTTGACAGTGAGGCTACTTATATAGCCCCTGGTGGCGCCTGCGCTCGCCCGAACTCGGGGCGCGTATGTGCCTGGCCAGGAAATGGCCCTTCATTAATGCGGAGGAATCCTAAAGATTCCGGTGAGTCATCGAGTGGTTGACCAGTATCTCGCTATATCATGACAGTCAGTTTTCGGCTTTCTCTACTGAGGTGCTCGCCTGGCCGAACCGGGGCACAATCGTAGTAGTTCTCCTGGTGCCGCCTTAGCCGATAGAGCGGAACGTAAGGCAGCAAAACATAGGAGCCGGGCAACCCAACATATGACCAAAGACATGATCCGGAGCTGATGCATATAAGGCCAAACTCGCGACGCCGAACACTCCCTAAGGTATTCGGTCTTTATGAAGGTGGGCGAGACAACGCCCTTAATTATAAACCCCTGGTGTCCAGGTACGCGCAAAATTCTGACGTGGCCACATGCCAAGACGTCAGCCTCCTCCTTGGTTATACCAATAAACCAGGGGATGTGTATCAACAAGAGACAGTAAAAAAGGTTTACACAGGGTCTTAATCTGAAAAGAATCCTTGGAACGGGTCCCTGCTGCACGTCTGCGCCTGTGTCTCTGTTGTGCCGTATCCTGGACGGGCGTAGCATGGTGTTCATCTGTAAAAGAGAGGAACTTAGTTGAAGAAAGGTCGTGCCGAACAGAAGTTATACTAAATAAACAAATTATAAATTGAAATGGGTAAAATTGAGCTTGATTATCTCTTTCTTTATATGCGCGGAGCCCCTAGTACAGGGGTGTATGGCTATTAAGCCTTTATCAATTGTATTTTTATGTCGGACTCGTCTAGCCATATCCGTGGTCTTAATGACCTGTTTAGATGTTTTGAGCTGGTGAAGCCATTTTATTGCGGGGCTGTTAAGGCAGCCGCACAATCTCCCGCGCGGGAGGCGTACTCAATGCTTTCCCTTTAATGAGATGATGCCTCGTGGACCGGGCATCTTAAGCGTAAGAGATCCATAGTGCGGAATTGCGTTGAAGCGGGCGAAAGCTTCACGTCCCATTAGTGCTTGATAGCTGCTTGAGAATGGGGCGATATGGAAGGTTAGCCTTTCACGACGGAAGTTGTCGGGGGAGCCGAATTTAACTTCTAGCCGGAGAGAACCCGTGCAATGGGCGTCTGAGCCTGGTGTTACCCCTTTAAAGGAGGTTTCGCTATGGCGAATTTTTGCTGGGTCTATCCCCATGTGGCGGATTGTGTCCTGATATATCAGGTTTAGACCACTGCCGCCATCCATCAGGACGTGTGTAAAGTGAAGTCCGCCGATTATTGGATCTAATACCAAGGCAGTCCAGCCTGCGTTCCGGATACTTCCAGAGTAATCCAGATGATTGAAGGTGATCGGTTTTAACAACCAGTGGCGAGACTCCTTTGGGATAGGCCGTATGGTGCGTACCTCTATGGGCGTCGCTTGTTTTGTTATGTGAAGTAAGTTTACTGTTTTGACTTTTTGTGGAAAGTTTTTTTGTTTCCTGGTGCTCTGCTTGTGGGGTTCATCATCGTCTTCACTTGGTGTGTCGAGCCCCTTGTGTTCGGCGTTGAGTTTGCCGGATTGCTTGAAAACCCAACAATCTCTATGGGTATGGTTTGCAGGCTTCCCGGGAGTACTGTGTATTTGACATATATTGTCCAAGATTTGGTTTAAGTTGGGTAGCTCATCCCTGTTATCCTTGAGGGGCGGCTTTTTCTGATTTTGCCGAGAGCTTTTGAATCCGGCATTGACTGCCGTGCTCTTCGGACTGCTTTCCTTAGTCCGGCACTGGTCTTTGTTGCGTCGTGGTTTTCCGTTTCCATCCCTAGTTTCGGATGTACTTGGTCATTGGTGCTACATCTTGCCAACTAGCTGTCCTCTCCTGCGCAAAAGCGGGTCATGAGGTTTGTTAATGCGGCCATTGTTCTTGGCTTTTCTTGGCGGAGGTGTCTGGCGAGCCATTCATCTCGAACGTTATGCCTAAAAGCTGCTAGGGCTTCGGCGTCCGGACAGTCGACTATCTGATTCTTTTTAGTAAGGAATCTGTTCCAGAATTTCCGGGCTGAATCTCCGGGCTGTTGAGTTATGTGACTTAGATCGTCTGCATCCGGAGGGCGGACATAGGTCCCTTGAAAATTTGCCCAGAAAGCATCTTCGAGCTCTCCCCAACTTCCAATGGTGTTTTCGGGAAGGCTTTTGAGCCAATGCCGAGCTGGCCCTTTGAGCTTGAGGGGTAAGTATTTTATGGCGTGGAGGTCATCTCCTCTTGCCATGTGTATGTGGAGGATATAATCCTCAATCCAGACTCCAGGGTCTGTTGTTCCGTCGTACGCCTCTATGTTTACGGGCTTGAATCCCGCTGGAAATTCATGGTCCAGAACCTCATCGATGAAACATAGGGGGTGTGCGGCACCCCTGTATTTGGGTGTGCCGTGATGATCGGATATTGGTTGTGTTGCACTGCTTACGAGAGATTGCTTTCTTGGCCCATAGATAGGTCTAGCTGGGCCGTCTTTTTGATGTGAACCCTTGAGTGGGTCGCGTGCCAGCTTGTATGCGGCGCCGCTTGCCGCTTTATGCTGGCCATGGGGTCGTCTATCCGATCGGGTGGCTTTCTTATTTTTTGACTGCGGGGGCTCTAAGGCCTCCTCGTCAAATTCTGGCAGTAGCTTTCGCTTCGGATAGCTTTTGATGTGGCGACTGCCACCGTATTTGTCTGCGGTGTTGAGTACTTTGCTCCATCTGATTCTGAGTGCATCTTCCGCGGTTTTGAGCTTCCGCTTCTGCTTTTTTAGGCTACGCGCCGTGGCAATGAGCCTTCGGTGGAGGTTCTTCTGCTCCATTAGCTTGTCCGGCGTAAGGTCGTCCGGAATGCTGTTCTCGCCGAGGACAGGTTGTTCGGTTTGTTTATTCGAGTTGCCCTGTTAGTCGTTCACCGGCTCGTCCTGCTCTATGGCTGGGTCTGTATGGATGTTGTTTCTGTCGAGGCGGGGCTTGGAGCGGCGTTTACGTCGCCGCTTTGATTGCTTTTCGAGAGAACGATCCCTCATTGCATCCCTGTGTTCCTCGTCGTCGCTTCCTTTGGGTGTGTCCACCATGTACACATCATGAGATGAGGTGGCTGTCCAGTGCCCTATAGGCGTTGGTTCGTGTTCGTCTCCTACATCGTCGTCCATACTGTCGATGTCTTCGGAGTCGAAGTCGAGCACGTCGTTTAGATTATCGACAGTGGCTACCAAGTGGGTGGTGGGTGGGCTTTGAATTTCTTCATCATCCGTATCCCAACCTTGCCGACCGTAGTCCGGCTAGGGCTCTCCTGATAAAGAGAGAGACTTTAGTGTCTTCAAAATATCGCCGAAAGGCGAGTGCTGAAAGATGTCCGCGGCGGTAAACTCCATGATCGGCGCCCAATCGGATTCGATCGACAGGGGCGCGGAGGGCTCGGAGTCCGGAGAGAAGTCCGACTCCTTGGAGTCACGAGCCTCGCAGAGTGCGGGGCTGGTGTTCGGCTCGATCGCCGTTGGGATCGCAGCCCCCGAGGCGGCGTCCAACCACCCATCCTCGATCGGCGTAGTTGGCTCCGAATTAAGGGTCGAAGCCGATGCGGGTGCGGCCTCCAGGGCATTGTTCGGAGACAGAGCTAGATCATGCCCGTCGTGACAGAGCGGTGCGCTCGGTAGTGGCTCGAATCCGTCGAAGATCAAATCCCCGCGGATGTCAGCCGTGTAGTTTAAACTTCCAAATCTGACCTGATGGCCAGGGGCATAGCTTTCGATCTGCTCCAGATGGCCAAGCGAATTGGCCCGCAGTGCGAAGCCGCCGAAGACGAAGATCTGTCCGGGGAGAAAGGTCTCACCCTGGACTGCGTCGCTATTGAGGATCGGAGGAGCCATCGGGCTTAAAAGTGACGACACAGAGGAACTCTCAATGAAAGCACCAATGTCGGTGTCAAAATTGGCGGATCTCGGGTAGGGGGTCCCGAACTGTGCGTCTAGGCGGATGGTAACAGGAGGCAGGGGACGTGATGTTTTACCCAGGTTCGGGCCCTCTTAATGGAGGTAAAACCCTACGTCCTGCTTGATTAATATTGATGATATGGGTAGTACAAGAGTAGATCTACCACGAGATCAAGGAGGCTAAACCCTAGAAGCTAGCCTATGGTATGATTGTTCTGTCCTACGGACTAAAACCCTCCGTTTATATAGACACCGGAGAGGGTTAGGGTTACACAGAGTCGGTTACAATGGTAGGAGATCTACATATCCGTATCGCCAAGCTTGCCTTCCACGCCAAGGAAATTCCCTTCCGGACACGGGACGAAGTCTTCAATCTTGTATCTTCATAGTCCAGGAGTCCGGCTGAAGGTATAGTCCGGCTATCCTGACACCCCCTAATCCAGGACTCCCTCAATGCCAAACCAGTTCGTGATCATCAACGAAGGTTGAATCCTAAGATGAAAGAAGTGGTAAGAAATGGGGCATAAAGTCTCTGAAAGAGGTATTGAAGTTGATAAAGCCAAGGTTGATGCTATTGAAAAGATGCCATGTCCCAAGGACATCAAAGGTATAAGAAGTTTCCTTGGTCACGTCGGATTTTATAGGAGGTTCATTAAGGACTTCTCAAAAATTTCTCGACCTCTGACTAATTTATTACAAAAAGATATACCATTCGTCTTTGATGATGATTGTGTAGAAGCATTTGAAATACTTAAGAAAGCATTGATCTCTGCACCTATCGTTCAACCACCTGATTGGAATTTACCCTTTGAAATTATGTGTGATGCTAGTGATTATGTTGTAGGTGCTGTTCTAGGGCAAAGAGCTGATAAGAAATTAAATGTTATTCAATATGCTAGTAAAACTCTAGACAATGCTCAAAGAAATTATGCTACTACTGAAAAAGAATTCTTAGCAGTCATATTTGCTTGTGATAAGTTCAGACCTTATATTGTTGATTCTAAAGTAACTATTCACACGGATCATGCTGCTATTAAATATCTTATGGAAAAGAAAGATGCTAAACCTAGACTTATTAGATGGGTTCTCTTGCTACAAGAATTTGATTTGCATATTGTTGACAGAAAGGGAGCTAAGAACCCCGTTGCAGACAACTTGTCTAGGTTAGAAAATGTTCTTGATGACCCACTACCTATTGATGATAGCTTTCCTGATGAGCAATTAAATGTCATAAATGCCTCTCGTAGTACTCCGTGGTATGCTGATTATGCTAATTATATTGTTGCTAAATTTATACCACCTAGTTTCACATACCAGCAAAAGAAAAAGTTTTTCTATGATTTGAGACATTACTTTTGGGATGACCCACATCTCTATAAAGGAGTAGGTGGTGTTATTAGACGTTGTGTACCTGAGCATGAACAGGAACAGATCCTATGCAAGTGTCACTCCGAAGCTTATGGAGGACACCACCCTGGAGATAGAACTGCACATAAGGTATTGCAATCCGGTTTTATATTGGCCTACTCTCTTCAAGGATGCCCGTAAGTTTGTCTTATCTTGTGATGAATGTCAAAGAATTGGTAATATTAGTAGACGTCAAGAAATGCCTATGAATTATTCACTTGTTATTGAACCATTTGATGTTTGGGGCTTTGATTATATGGGACCTTTTCCTGCCTCTAATGGTTATACACATATTTTAGTTGCTGTTGATTACGTTACTAAGTGGGTAGAAGCTATTCCAACTAGTAGTGCTAATCATAACACTTCTATTAAAATGCTTAAAGAAGTTATTTTTTCGAGATTTGGAGTCCCTAGATATTTAATGACTGATGGTGGTTCACATTTTATTCATGATGCTTTCCGTAAAATGCTTGCTAAGTATGACGTTAATCATAGAATTGCATCTCCTTATCACCCACAGTCTAGTGGTCAAGTAGAATTTAGTAATAGAGCTCAAATTAATTTTGCAAAAGACTGTCAATAGGTCTAGAAAGAATTGGTCCAAGAAACTTGATGATGCATTATGGGCCTATAGAACCGCATATAAAAATCCTATGGGTATGTCTCCGTATAAAATGGTTTATGGAAAAGCATGTCACTTACCTCTCGAACTAGAACATAAGGCATATTGAGCCATTAAAGAGATCAATTATGATTTCAAACTTGCCGGTGAGAAGAGGTTATTTGATATTAGCTCACTTGATGAATGGAGAACCCAAGCCTATGAGAATGCCAAATTGTTTAAAGAAAAAGTTAAAAGATGGCATGACAAAAGGATACAAAAGTGTGAGTTTAATGTAGGTGATTATGTATTGCTATACAACTCTCGTTTAAGATTTTTTGCAGGAAAACTTCTCTCTAAATGGGAAGGCCCTTACATTATCGAGGAGGTCTATCGCTCCGGTGCCATAAAAATCAACAACTTCGGAGGCACAAACCCGAAGGTGGTAAACGGTCAAAGAATCAAACATTATATCTCAGGTAATCCTATAAATGTTGAAACCAATGTTATTGAAACCGTAACCTCGGAGGAATACATAAGAGACACTTTCCGGAATGTTTCAGACCCCGAAAATAAATAGGTATGTGGTACAGCAAGTAAACCGACTCCAAAACAGTTTTTATGGCAATATTTCTCCGTTTTGGAATATTTAGAAAAATAGAAAAATAAGAAGCAGTCCGGGAAGGACACGAGGGTGGAGGGCGCGCCCTACCCTACTGGGCGCGCCCCCCTACCTTGTGGTCACCTCGTGTGCTCTCCGGACTCTGTTTTCTTGCACGATACATATTTTGGTCGGTAAAAAATCATTATATATTCTCCCGAAGGTTTTGACTCCTGTATCACGCAATTATCCTCTGTTCTTGTTTCAAGCTGTTGCTGCTGCAGATTAGAGCAAGATGTCTTCTCAAGAATCAGTTGGGGAGAGCCGGGTGTCTCATCCGGCATCGAGGCCAAGAACAAACAGCGATGCCGACCACTTTGGGCCAGCAACGGAGGAAGAGATGGAGGCTGAATTGATGAGGATAGATGTTATTGAGGATCAAGAAGTCACTTCTCGCTTCCGAGCTGGGTTCACGATGGGGGAACTACATAGCTCAGCTATTCCAAACTCGGTTATCCCTTCCAATGTTAAATTTCTTTCTTATGAAAACATGAAGAAGAGTATCACTTGTTCTCCCGCGGCTATGCAACACCCTTGGGTGAAAGGGGCTTTAGCCATTACAGAGAAGCTTTGTAAGGAGATAATGGATCTCAAGCAGCAACTCAATAAGCTCGAGGAAGAGAATCGTATCCCGAGGGGCATTATCGCCAAGAATATCACATCACCATCACCAAAGAAGGAGACATAATCACATGGGTATGGGCACTCCCCTTGGCAACTACCAAGCTTGGGGGAGGTGCCCCGGTATCGTATCACAACCATCACACTCCTATCTTTATCGTTTTCTTAGCTCGATCCTATTAGTAGTATCTTGATCTAGTAGAATAAAGTTTATGGCATGATCTAGTTTTGAGTTTTTGCTTTATGATCTCTCTATGTAATCAAGTCCGTGAGTTATATAATAAAGATTAGTGTTGAGTCAAGGGCTTGATTATTTTGCCATGATCTTGAGTGAATAAAAGAAAAGAGAAAAATAATAAAAGGAAATAAAGAGTTCATATTGATCTTATGGATAGTAATGACTTCACATAGAAAGAGTATGATTATTAAAAGTTGTTGGGAGTTGGAAAACATACCTTTGGTCATCGTTGCAATTAATAGGAAGTAATAAAGAAAGAGAGGTTTCACATATAAATATACTATCATAGACATCTTTTATGATTGGGAGCACTCATTAAAATATGACATGCTAAAGAGTTGAGGTTGGACAAGGAAGACAACTTAATGGGTTATGTTTTCTTATATCTGAGGTAAAGTATATTGTCATGGATCATCCAACATGTTGAGCTTGCCTTTCCCCCTCATGCTAGCCAAATTCTTTGCACCAAGTAGAGATACTACTTGTGCTTCTGAAAACCCTTAAACCAGTTTTGCCATGAGAGTCCACCATACCTACCTATGGATTGAGTAAGATCCATCAAGTAAGTTGTCGTCGGTGCAAGCAATAAAAATTGCTCTCTAAATATGTATGATTATTGGTGTGGAGGAAATAAGCTTTATACGATCTTGTGATGTGGAAGAAATAAAAGCGACGGACTGCATGATAAAGGTTCATATCACAAGTGGCAATATAAAGTGACGTTCTTTCGCATTAAGATTTTGTGCATCCAACCCTGAAAGTGCATGGCAACCTCTGCTTCCCTCTGCGAAGGGCTTATCTTTTATTATTATCCTCTACCTTATGCAAGAGTCATGGTGATTTTCACCTTTCCTTTTTATATTTTATCCTTTGGCAAGCACAGGGTGTTGGAAAGATCCTGATATATATATATATATATATATATATATATATATATATATATATATATATACACTTGGATGTAAGTCGGCATGAGTTATTATTGTTGACATTACCCTTGAGGTAAAAGGTTGGGAGGCGAAACCATAAGCCCCTATCTTTCTCTGTGTTCGATTAAAACTCCATAACCACAAGTATTGCGTGAGTGTTAGCAATTATGAAAGACTAAATGATAGTTGCGTATGTGGACTTGCTATAATTCTCTGACATAGACTCTTTCTGATGTTATGATAAATTGCAATTGCTTCAATGACTGAGATTATAGTTTGTTAGTTCTCAATAAAGTTTCTGATTCATACTTTAAATGGTGAATTGATTATTACTTGAGCATAAGAAATCATATGACAATATCCATATATGTTGCTGTTATGAAAATAATCATGATGCCCTCATGTCCGTATTTTATTTTATTGACACCTCTACCTCTAAACATGTGGACATATTTATCGTTATCGGCTTCCGCTTGAGGACAAGCAAGGTCTAAGCTTGGGGGAGTTGATACGTTCATTTTGCATCATGCTTTTATATCAATATTTATTGCATTATGGGCTGTTATTACACGTTATGTCACAATACTTATGCCTATTCTCTCCTATTTTACAAGGTTTACATAAGGGGGAAGAATGCCGACAGCTGGAATTCTGGGCTGGAAAAGGAGCAAATATTAAAGACCTATTCTGCACAACTCCATAAGTCCTGAAACTCCACGAAAGTTATTTTTGGAAATAATAAAAAATATTGAGTGGAAGAAATACGTCAGGGGGGCCACCACCTGTCCACGAGGGTGGGGGCGCGCCCTACCCCCCAGGGCGCGCCCCCTACCTCATGGGCCCCCTGTTGGCTCTTCGGTGGCCATCTTCTGCTATATGAAGTCTTTCGTCGAGGAAAAAATCATAAGCAACCTTTCGGGACAAGACTCCGCCGCCACGAGGCGGAACCTTGGCAGAACCAATCTAGGGCTCCGGCAGAGCTGTTCTGCCAGGGACACTTCCCTCCGGGAGGGGGAAATCATCGCATCGTCATCACCAACGCTCCTCTCATCGGGAGAGGTCAATCTCCATTAACATCTTCACCAGCACCATCTCCTCTCAAAACCCTAATTCATCTCTTGTATCCAATTCTTGTCTCCAAGTCCGGGATTGGTACTAGTAGGTTGCTAGTAGTGTTGATTACTCCTTGTAGTTGATGCTAGTTGGTTTATTTGGTGGAAGATCATATGTTCAGGTCCTATATGCATATTAATACCCCTCTGATTATGAACATGAATATGCTTTGTGAGTAGTTACGTTTGTTCCTGAGGACATGGGAGAAGTCTTGCTATTAGTAGTCATGTGAATTTGGTATTCGTTCGATATTTTGATGAGATGTATGTTGTCTATCCTCTAGTGGTGTTATGTGAACGTCGACTACATAACACTTCACCATTATTTGGGCCTAGAGGAAGGCATTGGGAAGTAATAAGTAGATGATGAGTTGCTAGAGTGACAGAAGCTTAAACCCTAGTTTATGCGTTGCTTCGTAAGGGGCTGATTTGGATCCATATGTTTCATGTCATGGTTAGGTTTACCTTAATACTTTTGTTGTAGTTGCGGATGCTTGCAATAGAGGTTAATCATAAGTGGGATGCTTGTTCAAGTAAGAGCAACACCCAAGCACCGGTCCACCCACATATCAAATTATCAAAGTACCAAACACGAATCATATGAACGTGATGAAAACTAGCTTGACGATAATTCCCATGTGTCCTCGGGAGCGCTTTTCTTTATATAAGAGTTTTTCCAGGCTTGTCCTTTGCTACAAAAAGGATTGGACCACCTTGCTGCACTTTATTTACTTTTGTTACTTGTTGCTCGTTACAAATTATCCTATCCCAAAACTATCTGTTACCTATTATTTCAGTGCTTGCAGAGAATACCTTGCTGAAAACCGCTTATCATTTCCTTCTGCTCCTCGTTGGGTTTGACACTCTTACTTATCGAAAGGACTACGATAGATCCCCTATACTTGTGGGTCATCACCTGCAGTGCAATCACTCGGGTTCAGTTAGAGCCCAACGCCTCGCACACACGCGCGTACGTATGAGAGAAACGCGCATTGCTCGGCCCCCGACCACCCACCGTAACCGGGGACTCTCTGATATTTTCCACGCCCTCGCTTCTACCACGGTATTTTCCGTCATGGACGGCCCAAAGAATGTCACGCAGCTGCGTCTCCGGCCCGCCCAGGACGAAAAGCCCATTTTCTGTCATGATTTTTTGTCATAGAAGTAGGACCCCACATCATCTATGATGATACCATGTTTTGTCACAATTATCGTCATAGAAGTGTCATAAGTATGACAGAAAAGATTTTCATTGGGCCCAAAATGTCACAGATGTGTCTTTTTTTTGTAGTGCTTGAACCTCCTCGTCGGGCGTTGCGGTCCACTCTGCTATGAACTCTTCCAAATCTTGGCTCTTGATCGTTGAAGTACTTTCAAACCTGAGGCCAAAGCTCGACAACTCCAATGCCCACTCCACAATCCTCCCTGTCGCATCCGGGTTGTGCAAAATCCGTTGCAAAGGGAGGCGGGTGACGACGGTGATCTCGTGCGCTTGGAAATAGTGGCGCAGCTTTCTCGAGGCCATGAGAAGGCCGAAAAGCAGCTTCTGCATTCTAGAATATCTTGACCTAGCCCCCTACAAGAGGGAACTGACAAAATACACTGGGTGCTGCACCATCTTCTTCTTCTGTCCCACTTCGCCCATCCGCTCAGGCTCTGCCTCGCCGGGTCCGGGCCTTGCCGGGGGTTCTGGTTTGCCGGCGTCAGGCTCTGCCGGGGAAGACCCCAGCCCGCCATCGGACGGCTCTGCTGCAACTGCTGCTTCTCCCTCAAGTTCCCTCTATGCCACCAGCGCATCACTGACCACTTGATTCGTTGCTGCTAAGTACAGCAACAACAACTCCCGTGGTTTAGGCGCGACTAGTATTGGTGTGGAGGAGAGGTACTTCTTCTAATCTTGTAGTGCTGCCTCTGCCTCCAGAGTCCATTTTACTGGACCCGCCTTTTTGAAAACTTTGAAAAAGGGGAGGGCGCGCTCAGCAGATTTGGAGATGAACCTACTCAGGGCAGTGATACATCTCCAACGTATCTATAATTTTTGATTGTTCCATGCTATTATATTATCTGTTTTGGATGTTTAATGGGCTTTATTATGCACCTTTATATTATTTTTGGGACTAACCTACTAACCGGAGGCCCAGTGCAAATTGCTGTTTTTTTGCCTATTTCCATGTTTCGCAGAAAAGGAATATCAAACGGAGTCCAAACGGAATGAAACCTTCGGGAATGTTATTTTTGGAACAAACACAATTGAGGAGACTTGGAGTGGACGTCAAGAAAGAAACGAGGAGGCAACGAGGCAGGGAGGCGCGCCTAGGGGGTAGGCGTGCCCCCACCCTCGTGGGCCCCTCGTGGCTCCCCTGACCGACTTCTTTCGCCTATGTATACTCATATATCCCGAAAACATCCGAGAGCACCACGAAACCCTATTTGCACCGCTGCAACCTTGTGTACCTGTGAGATCCCATCTTGGGGCCTTTTCCGGCGCTCCGCCGGAGGTGGAATCGATCACGGAGGGCTTCTACATCAACACCATAGCCTCTCCGATGATGTGTGAGTAGTTTACCATAGACCTTCGGGTCCATAGTTATTAGCTAGATGGCTTCGTCTCTCTCTTTGGATCTCAATACAAAGTTCTCCTCGATCTTCTTGGAGATCTATTCGATGTAATTCTTTTTGCGGTGTGTTTGTCGAGATCCGATGAATTGTGGGTTTATGATCAAGATTATCTATGAACAATATTTGAATCTCCTCTAAATTCTTTTATGTATGATTTTTTATCTTTGCAAGTCTCTTCGAATTATCAGTTTGGTTTGGCCTACAAGATTGATCTTTCTTGCAATGGGAGAAGTGCTTAGCTTTGGGTTCAATCTTGCGTTGCTCAATCCTAGTGACAGCGGGGGAAACGACACATATTGCATTGTTGCCACCAAGGACAAAAAGATGGGGTTTATATCATATTGCTTGAGTTTATCCCTCTACATCATGTCATCTTGCCTAATGCGTTACTTTGTTCTTATGAACTTAATACTCTAGATGCATGCTGGATAGCGGTCGATGTGTGGAGTAATAGTAGTAGATGCAGGATCGTTTCGGTCTACTTGTTGCGGACGTGATGCCTATATACATGATCATGCCTAGATATTCTCATAACTATGCACTTTTCTATCAATTGCTCGACAATAATTTGTTCACCCACCGTAATACTTATGCTATCTTGAGAGAAGCCACTAGTGAAACCTATGGTCCCCGGGTCTACTTTCCATCATATAAGTTTCCAATCTATTTTTACTTTCCAAACTGAGGGAAATACTTACGCTACTTTGCTGCAACACCCTTTCCTCTTCAAGGGAAAACCAACGCAGTGCTCAAGAGGTAGCAAGAAGGATTTCTGGCACCGTTGCCGGGGAGATCTACGCCAAGTCAAGTCAAGTCAAGTCAAGACATACCAAGTACCCATCACAAACTCTTATCCCTCGCATTACATTATTTGCCATTTGCCTCTCGTTTTCCTCTCCCCCACTTCACCCTTGCCGTTTTATTCGCCCTCTTTTTCCGTTCGCCTCTTTTTCGCTTGCTCCTTGTGGTATTTACTTCCATTATGTCTGAAACTGGGGAGGTTATCGTTGATAAGGACAATAGTAATAACATGGGAAACTTTGATGCTTTTGATGATCCTCCTGAAGAGCCCACTATCTTACATACTAAAAAGTTTCGAATCGGTTGTGGTAATATTATTGGAAAAGGAGTTATTCAAGATTTCTTTACTTGTGCTGGTGCTTTGCCCACTATGGGTGGATCTATTCTCCATAGAACTAGTAGTCTCGCGGATGCTATATCTTTGCTCGTAGTTGAACTTGAAAGACAGTTTATTCATATGCATCCTTGCATTCAAAGGGTTTTTCTAGAATTTTCCAATATTGAGCACTCTTCTGTTAAGCGAGCAAGTACTATCTTTTTGGCACATGAGTTTATATTTATAATGAAAGATGCCAATGAAATATTTGCGCATTATAGGGTGGACGCCGGTCTTCCTCCCATAGAAGCTATCCTTTTTAATCAAGAAGACTTAATGCGTTTACGATCTTTAGATCATGTCGCCTACAATGAAAACCTTAGAAAGAAGGTTCCTACCGATGTTCTAGTTGATAGAATTTCTGAACTCAATGATGATTTTGCTATTCAGAATAATGGGTTAGGGTTTTTTCTTGAACAAAGGCTCATGACTTTTTGCCAGAAGAACGCGTATCATGATGAATTGGTTGTGCAATATAAGGGGCCAAAGGAGGAACCCGTACCTCCCGAGCTTGATCTTGGGGACTTTTGTCCCATTAAATTTAGCACTTTTGATTATTTTGCTTGCCACAAAGAAAACTTGCTGCTGAACGTAGGGAATATGAGAGGATTTTTCGCGATTTGCCTTACCATTATTATGGCAATACCTAGATCTATTCTTGCCTTTATGCCTAGCTAGGGGCGTTAAACGATAGCGCTTGTTGGGAGGGAACCCAATTTTATTTTTGTTTCTTGCTTTTTGGTTCTGTTTAGTAACAAATAATTGATCTAGCCTCTGGTTAGATGTGGTTTTATGTTTTAATTAGTGTTTGTGCCAAGTAAAACCTATAGGATCTTCTTGGATGATAGTTATTTGATCTTGCTGAAAAAGTCAGAAACTTTCTGCTCATGAAAACAATTGTTAAAAATCACTCGAACGTGATAAAATACTGATTCCAATTGCAGTAGATAAATAAACAAATTATTTAGGTCTTCCTATTTTGTTAGATTTTCTGAGTTACAGAAGTTTGCGTTAGATACAGATTACTACAGACTGTTCTGTTTTTGACATATTCTGTTTTTCGTCTGTTGTTTCCTTATTTTGATGAATCTATGGCTAGTATCGAGGGGTATGAACCATAGATCAAAGTTGGAATACAGTAGGTTTAACACCAATATAAATAAAGAATGAGTTCATTACAATACCTTGAAGTGGTGGTTTGTTTTCTTTTGCTAACGGACCTCATGAGATTTTCTGTTGAGTTTTGTGTTGTGAAGTTTTTCAAGTTTTGGGTAAAGAATTGATGGATTATGGAATAAGGAGTGTCAAGAGCCTAAGACTGGGGATGCCCAAGGCACCCCAAGGTAAAATTCAAGGACAACCAAAATCCTAAGCTTGGGGATGCCCCGGAAGGCATCACCTCTTTCGTCTTCGTCTATCGGTAACTTTACTTGATGCTATATTTTTATTCACCACATGATATGTGTTTTGCTTGGAGTGTATTGTATGATTTGAGTCTTTGCTTTTTAGTTTACCACAATCATCCTTGCTGTACACACCTTTTGGGAGAGACACACATGAATCGGAATTTATTAGAATACTCTATGTGCTTCACTTATATCTTTTGAGATAGATAATTTCGCTCTAGTGCTTCGCTTATATCTTTTAGAGCACGGTGGTAGTTTTATTTTATAGAAATTATTGATCTATCATGCTTCACTTATATTATCTTCTATATCTAAATAGGGGCACCCCATTAGCTTATTTTCCTCGCTTGGCATGAAGCCAAGTCACCTGAATTCTTCCAGCCGTTGTGAAAGGATTGAGAAGAGGTGTCTAGAGGGGGGTGATTAGACACTAAGTGCCAAAAGTTGCAGTTTTTAATATTCTTAAGTTTAAGTGGAGTTTAATAACAAATTTAATAATACATATCAAGCAAGCATGCAAAGAGTATGTGAGCAGCGGAAAGTAAAGCATGCAACTTGCAAGAATGTAAAGGGAAGGGTTTGGAGTATTCAAACGCAATTGGAGACACACATGTTTTTGGCGTGGTTCCGATAGGTGGTGCTATCGTACATCCACATTGATGGAGACTTCAACCAACAAAGGGTAACGGTTGCGCGAGTCCACGAAGGGCTCCACCCATGAGGGTCCACGAAGAAGCAACCTTGTCTATTCCATCACGGCCATCGCCCACGAAGGACTTGCCTCACTAGCGGTAGATCTTCATGAAGTAGGCGATCTCCTTGCCCTTACAAACTCCTTGGTTCAACTCCAAAATCTTGTCGGGGGCTCCCAAGTGACACCTAGCCAATCTAGGAGACACCACTCTCCTAGAAGTAACAAATGGTGTGTTGATGATGAACTCCTTGCTCTTATGCTTCAAATGATAGTCTCCCCAACACTCAACTCTCTCTCTCATAGGATTTGGATTTGGTGGAAAGAAGATTTGAGTGGAAAGAAACTTGGGGAAGGCTAGAGATCAAGATTCATATGGTTGGAATGGAATATCTTGAGCTCAACACAAGTGTAGGTTGTTCTCTCTCAGAAAATATGTATTGGAAGTGTAGGTATGTTCTGATGGCTCTCTCCACGAATGAAGAGTGGGTGGAGGGGTATATATAGCCTCCACACAAAATCTAACCGTTACACACAATTTGCCAAACTCGGTGGGACCGAATGGTTAAACTCGGTCGGACCGATTCAGCAAACCTAGTGACAGTTAGGATTTTCGGTGGGACTAAGATGCAACTCGGTAGGACTGATATGGTTAGGGTTAGGGCATAACGTAATCTCAGTGTGATCGATTACACAAACTCGGTGGGACCGATTTTGGTAATAAGCTAACCAGAGAGTTGGTCAGGCAAACTCGGTGGGACCGATTTTGGTAATAAGCTAACCAGAGAATTTGCATTGTAATCTCGGTAGTACCGATTGCTCAAACTCGGTGAGACCGATTTTGGTAATGGACATACATAGAGAGATTACAATCCCATCTCGGTGAGACCGAGATCCCTATCGGTGAAACCGATTTGCTAGGGTTTGTGGCAGTGGCTATGACATCTGAAACTCGGTGGCGCCGGATAGAAAGAGTCGGTGGGGCCGAGATTGACTTTTGGTTTAGGTCATATGTGGATGTGGGAAGGTAGTTGAGGGTTTTGGAGCATATCACTAAGCACATGAAGCAAGAGGCTCATTAAGCAACACCTCATCCCCTCTTGATAGTATTGGCTTTTCCTATGGACTCAATGTGATCTTGGATCACTAAAAATAGAAAATGTAGAGTCTTGATCTTGAAGCTTGAGCCAATCCTTTGTCCTTAGCATCTTGAAGGGGTTCCACATCCTCTAGTCCATGCCACTCCATTGTTGAACTTATCTGACACATACTAGGTAAAAGTGTTAGTCCAACAAGAGATATGTTGACATTAATTACCAAAACCACCCAGGGAGCACTTGTGCTTTCAATATCCCCCCTTTTGGTAATTGATGACAACATACATCAAAGATTTAGATAAAGATATAGAGAATAGCAAGTAGAGCTTTGGAAAGACATGTAACATGCATAGGCTCCCCCTACATGTATGCAAACATGTGAATATGGAATATAGGAGCATGTGAATGCATAAGCATGACAGAGTAAGCAATGTGTTACATGTATCTTGGCTATATGCATCAGAGCAAATGTTGTGAATATGAGAAAAGTACCTTCATACTCATGAGTCCTTCTTGCAAACAGTATGTATATAAGCAAGAACTTCTCATTCACATGACTGAGATGCATATACTTACCTTGTGGTCTTGAGTTGTCTTAGGATGGGATGAACCTGCGCAAACAAGGTTAGATAACACAGATACACCTACTAACCAAAGCAAACAAGAGAAACCACAAAAGAACCAAGAATGGGATGACATATATAGTGAGTACTAAGTGCCACATTGGATATAGACATGTCCCCAAATGTAAAGATATGCAATAAAATCAGAGATTTCCTTCCCTTAGATGTCTTGCTCCCCCTGAATCTGCATGGTATATTGGGAGAAGATAGGGAACAGAAAATCAGAGAAACAGAAAAGAAACAACAGAGCTTGAGCTAAAGCAAGCAAGCAAACATGTCTTTCCCTTCTTAAAGACATGTGACATCTCTCCTCTTGAGCACCAAGCATCTGGGGTCTTTGATGATGTTACTTTCTCCTTGTTGAGAAACTCTCTCCCCCTGAGTATTCTCTCTTTCTCCCCCTATAGAAAAGATTAAGCTTTGATGTGATCTCTCTCTCCCCCTTTGACATCAATTTCCAAGAAGGGCTCTTCTGGACATGTGATACAAATGGGTTGGTCCTTGAGTCACAGAGCAAAGCAGCATGTCTAATGTGATGCTGGTAGAGGACAAGAATCATTGAGTGGAGCTGGAGCAAACAGAAATCAGGAATAAGTGGCAAGTTGGTTTTCCTGTGATGGAATCGGTGGCTCCGAGTTGTGTGCTTCGGTTGCACCGAAGGATTTCGGTTGAGCCGAAGAAAACAAACCGGTGTGACCGAGTTCATCAGAGGGAAACCATTTGTCACCTCAGCTCACTAGACAAGTAAGATCTCACAAGGATATGCAAGGAATTTACTGAAAGATTTGCAATGAATTGGATGCAGAAAATGCAGAACAAAAAGGAAAGAAAAGAAACTAAAAGATCTAGATGAAGTTTTTTTTGAAAGGGGACAAAATATGCAAATGCAAAAGCACGGAGAAACACTAGAGAACTTCATCTAGAAATGGTCGGCGACAAAGTCACCTATGTTAGAATATATTAACTTAGGTGTCAAGTGAGAGCACTTGATCATAGGTCATACTCATCGTTTAAGCTCAAAATGGGGTTACCATTTTTCGTTTAAGCATCTTGATGTATTCACATCTTGTCGAGTTGCTTTGACTCATGACTTGGAGTAAAGCTTCTCTAAGATGGAATAACATACCTTGGGTGGTGGTGTTGATCTTGCACATGTAGTCGAACTTGTGTGGGTTGCTCAAGGTTGATGTAGTTCATCAAGAGTCGGGAGCACCACTTGGAGTTTGAGTTCATCTACCTACATGGGTTAGTCTTGCAAGGAAAAGCACTTGTGTATCCAAAATGACAATCATGAGACTCAACATAGAAATTGCCAAAGGATATGTTTGAATGATTTCGTGCTTCCTTGTCTTCAACCACCATTTGTAGAGACTTGGTGATGTATAAATTGCTCAAGATGTGAGTGAGTTGCAATCTCATAGATTTAGATCCATCCAAGTACCTACGCGGGTTAGATAACATGCAAGGTACAAATATATCCAAGACATATGAATAGCATCATAAGAGAAATATCGAGGATTAGTCATAGGCTCATGCCCCGCATGTATCAAACGGAGTTCCTACTCCAAGTTTGAAGCATCAATGATGTTCAATTCACCTCTCAACCTGCAAAACACTTTATCATCAAGTGGTTTAGTGAATATATCCGCCAATTGCTTATCAGTGCGAAAATGCTTAATGTTAATGTCCCCTTTTGCAACATGATCTCGAATGAAATGATGACGAACTTCGATATGCTTAGTTCGAGAGTGTTGCACGGGATTGTGAGCAATCTTAATAGCACTTTCATTGTCACATAGCAATGGAACATGTTTCACAAATATCCCATAATCTTTAAGAGTTTGGGTCATCCAAAGTAATTGAGCACAACATGAACCAGCGGCAATGTATTCCGCTTCGCCGGTGGATAAGGATACTGAGTTTTGTTTCTTGGAAGACCAAGATACAAGAGATCTACCAAGGAATTGACAAGTACCCGAAGTGGACTTTCTATCGACCTTGTCTCCGGCATAGTCCGAATCAGAGTAGCCGACAAGATCAAAAGAGGACCTCTTAGGATACCAAATGCCAAAATTTGGTGTATGGATTAGGTATCTCACTATCCTTTTCACAGCCTTAAGATGACATTCTTTAGGAGCAGCTTGATATCGTGCACACATGCACACACTTAACATAATATCGAGACGTGAGGCACATAGATATAACAATGAACCAATCATAGAGCGATAAACTTTTTGATCAACCGGTTCACCATCTTTGGTCAAATCAAGATGTCCACTAGTAGGCATGGGTGTAGTCATACCTTTGCATTCTTGCATATTGAACTTCTTGAATAAGTCCTTAGTGTACTTCATTTGAGAGACAAAGGTACCTTCCTTAGTTTGCTTGATTTGCAAACCGAGAAAGAATCCGAGTTCACTCATCATAGACATCTCAAACTTCTCCGACATTAGCTTTCCAAACTTCTCACTAAAATGAGGGTTAGTTGAACCAAATATGATATCATCAACATAAATTTGGCACACAAATAGTTCTCCATTAACCCTTTTAATGAAAAGAGTAGAATCAATTTTACCAATTTCAAAGCCTTTTTCAATAAGGAACTTGTTCAAGCATTTATACCATGCTCTAGGAGCTTGTTTAAGACCATAAAGGGCCTTGTGAAGTTTGTAAACATGATTAGGTTTCTTAGGATTGACGAAGCCGGGAGGTTGCTTAACATAAACTTCCTCCTCAATTTTGCCATTTAGAAAAGCACTTTTAATGTCCATTTGGTACAAGGTGATATCATGGTGATTAGCATAGGCAAGTAAGATGCGAATGGACTCAAGTCTAGCAACGGGAGCATATGTCTCACCATAGTCCATACCTTCAACTTGTGTGTAGCCTTGGGCGACGAGACGTGCTTTGTTGCGAACCACTTGTCCATCTTCATCTTGCTTGTTGTGAAACACCCATTTGGTACCAATGATGTTGTGGTTGTTGTCGGGCTTCTCGACCAATGTCCACACTTTATTTCTCTCAAATTTGTGTAGCTCTTCATGCATAGCGTTTATCCAATCCGGATCCTTCAATGCTTCTTCAACCTTCATAGGTTCAATGCTAGAGATGAATGAGTAATGTTCACAAAAGTTAGCTAAACGAGTTTTAGAGCGAGTGATTCTCCCGGTTTGGATATCATTGTAGATTTGCTCGACGAGATGGTCTTTGGCAATTCTTGCTCGAACTCGTGAAAGCTTTTGCTTGGATCGGGGTGGAGCATCCTCTTCATCTTGTTCTTCTTCTTGGCCTTCTTCATTGTTGACGTTGTCGTTCTCTTGTCGTGGTGGAGAAGGAGGTTGTTGATGTTCATCTTGGTGTACTTCCTCGTTTTCTTCATCTTGGCGTGTCCCACTTGTGGATGCTTCCGTATCAACTCTTGGTTCACCTTGTCGTGAGGTAGAAGCTTCCACTTGGACGGATGAGGTACTCTCCTTCATTTTCGTTGGACGAATCTTGCCAATGGACAAGTATTGAATTGCTTCCGAAGGGTCTTTGTCTCCTACATTAATTGGCAATTGCTCTACTTGCGAGCCGTTAGATTCATCAAACTTCACATCTAACGTATCTTCAACCTTTCGGGTGAAATTGTTGTAGACACGGTAAGTGTGAGAGTTTGAGCCATAACCAAGTAGGAAACCTTCATGAGATTTAGGAGCAAATTTAGAACGACGATGCTTATCAAGAATGTAGCACTTTGAGCCGAATACTCGAAAGTATCCAACTTGGGGTTTTTTACCGGTGAGGAGCTCGTATGCCGTCTTTCCGAGTAGCTTGTGAAGATACAAGCGATTTGTTGCATGACAAGCTGTCTCAACCGCTTCTGCCCAAAAGTGCTTTGGCGTTTTGTACTCACCAAGCATCGTTCTTGCCATCTCGATAAGAGTCCGGTTCTTCCTCTCAACAACTCCATTTTGTTGAGGTGTGTACGTAGCCGAGAACTCGTGTGAAATCCCTTCTTCGTCAACAAAGGTGTCCACATTTGCGTTCTTGAACTCCGTTCCGTTGTCGCTCCGAACCTTCTTGATCTTCACATCAAACTGATTTTGGGCCTTCCTAGCGAAGTTTTTGAAGATCTTTTGGACCTGCGATTTGTCATCAAGAAAGAACACCCACGTAAATCTTGAAAAATCATCAACTATGACTAGACCAAATGAGTTACCACCGAGACTCTTGTAGGCATTTGGACCAAAGAGATCCATGTGAAGTAGCTCGAGTGGTCTTCTCGTGGTCATGATGTTCCTCACGCGATGACTTCCTCCAACTTGTTTCCCTGCTTGACAAGCACTACAAAGTCTATCCTTGTCAAATATGACATCTTTTATTCCAAGGATATGATCACCTTTAATAAGCTTATCAAGATTTCGCATTCCAACATGACCTAGTCTTCTATGCCACAACCAGCCTTTAGAAGATTTAGCAATTAAGCAAGTTTTAGGTTGAGCCTTTTTAATGAAATCAACAATGTAAAGATCTCCTCTATGTATACCGGTAAAGACCATTTTATGATTGTCTCTATGAAACACTTGGCAATCTACTTCAGTGAATAAGACGTTGAAACCGAAATCCGCAAGTCTAGAAACTGAAAGTAAATTGTATCCAAGGGATTCAACGAGCATGACATTTTGTATGGAGCTATCATGTGAGATGGCCACCTTACCAAGGCCAACCACCTTACCCTTTGAGTTATCACCAAAAGTGACATATTTTCGAGGGCCACCGTTTTCAGCAAGCTCACGGAACATCTCTTCATCTCCGGTCATATGATCAGTACATCCACTATCAAGAACCCATTCCTTTCCTCCAGCCATGTAGCCACGAAGGTTTGCCATAAGACCAAAATGGCTCATTGCATCTTCAAGATCATAGTCATTATCATCATCTTCATCATAGTATCCATGTTCAACATCATCTTGTGATTGATCAATTCCTAGAGAGGGTAATTCATTAGATAAATGATCATCACAATGGTTACCTTTATGAATTCTAGTAGCTTCGGATACGATATTGCTAATGATTCCAACGTTTCCTTTAGCATGCATGAGATTGGTAAGCTCAAACAGACAATCACCAAAATTAGGATCACTAGAGTTCATCTTACTCAAAGCAATAGACTTATGGAGAATTTCGTCTAAATTTTTCAAGGAATAATCGGGAAATCGTTCCTCAAGAAATTTCCATATAGTATAGGAACAATCAAGAGTAGGCAAACTAGCAATCAATTTTTTGGGCAATCCTCTTATGATAAGGTTGATGGTTCTAAGATTGCGAATCATGTCAAGATCTTCTTCGGGTGTGGGATGCAAAGGATCAATATGAGGTGCACAAGGACTAGCAATGTACTTGTTCAAATGATATTCATTGAAAATCTCAAGCATTTCATTTTTCCACTCATGAAAATATTCTCTATCAAGAATAGGCACTCTATGTCTAAGACTTCCCAAAGTAGACACATCCATCTTCCTCCAAAGGTGTTCAAACCAAGGTAATGGAGACCAAAGCTCTGATACCAATTGAAAGGATCGAGAAGAGGTGTATAGAGGGGGGTGATTAGACACTAAGTGCCAAAAGTTGCAGTTTTTAATATTCTTAAGTTTAAGTGGAGTTTAAGCACAAATTTAACAATACATATCAAGCAAGCATGCAAAGAGTATGTGAGCAGCGGAAAGTAAAGCATGCAACTTGCAAGAATGTAAAGGGAAGGGTTTGGAGTATTCAAATGCAATTGGAGACACGGATGTTTTTGGCGTGGTTCCGATAGGTGGTGCTATCGTACATCCACGTTGATGGAGACTTCAACCCACGGAGGGTAACGATTGCGCGAGTCCACAGAGGGCTCCACCCACGAAGAAGCAACCTTGTCTATTCCATCACGGCCATCGCCCACGAAGGACTTGCCTCACTAGTGGTAGATCTTCATGAAGTAGGTGATCTCCTTGCCCTTACAAACTCCTTGGTTCAACTCCACAATCTTGTCGGAGGCTCCCAAGTGACACCTACCCAATATAGGAGACATCACTCTCCAAGAAGTAACAAATGGTGTGTTGATGATGAACTCCTTGCTCTTGTGCTTCAAATGATGGTCTCCCCAACACTCAACTCTCTCTCATAGGATTTGGATTTGGTGGAAAGAAGATTTGAGTGGAAAGCAACTTGGGGAAGGCTAGAGATCAAGATTCATATGGTTGGAATGGAATATCTTGAGCTCAACACAAGTGTAGGTAGTTCTCTCTCAGAAAATATGTATTGGAAGTGTAGGTATGTTCTGATGGCTCTCTCCATGAATGAAGAGTGGGTGGAGGGGTATATATAGCATCCACACAAAATCTAACCATTACACACAATTTGCCAAACTCGGTGGGACCGAATGTTTAAACTCGATCAGACCGATTCAGCAAACCTAGTGACCGTTAGGATCTTCGATGTGACTGAGATGCAACTCGATAGGACCGATATGGTTAGGGTTAGGGCATAACATAATCCCGGTGTGACCGATTACACAAACTCGGTGGGACTGATTTTGGTAATAAGCTAACCAGAGAGTTGGTCAGGCAGACTCGGTGGGACCGATTACACAAACTCGGTGGGACCGATTTTGGTAATGAGCTAACCAGAGAATTTGCATTGTAATCTTGGTAGTACCGATTGCTCAAACTCGGTGAGACCGATTTTGGTAATGGACATACACAGAGAGATTACGATCCCATCTCGGTGGGACCGAGATCCCTATCGGTGAAACCGATTTGCTAGGGTTTGTGGCAGTGGCTATGACATATGAAACTCGGTGGCGCCGGATAGAAAGAGTCAGTGGGGCCGAGATTGACTTTTGGTTTAGGTCATATGTGGATGTGGGAAGGTAGTTGAGGGTTTTGGAGCATATCACTAAGCACATGAAGCAAGAGGCTCATTAAGCAACACCTCATCCCCTCTTGATAGTATTGGCTTTTCCTATGGACTCAATGTGATCTTGGATCACCAAAAATAGAAAATGTAGAGTCTTGATCTTGAAGCTTGAGCCAATCCTTTGTCCTTAGCATCTTGAAGGGGTTCCACATCCTCTAGTCCATGCCACTCCATTGTTGAACTTATCTGAAACATACTAGGTAAAAGTGTTAGTCCAACAAGAGATATGTTGACATTAATTACCAAAACCATCCAGGAGCACTTGTGCTTTCACGTTGATACAGTATAGCCGAGTAGTCTACAACCATTCGATCGAGAATTGATGGAATTTACAAAGTGTTGCCACCGCTAAGTGAAAATAACATTTCGTTCATTCTCCCTCAGCCGTCTTTCTTCTCCCGTCAAACGGGTATACACAGCGCAACACACAAAAAATAGAGGCAGTCATCGCTTGCAAGAACTCAGCCCTCTTGCTTTCTCAACCTAGCTCGATGTGGCAGCACACAAACTATGATGGCGCCCAATCGAAAGCCGCAGCTCCCTCGCTTGGTTCTCTCGACAGGGCGCCCGGTCGTTCCCCTTGGTCGGCCTAGCTCCTGTTTTTGATCTCCTTCGTTACTTGACAATATCTTGTGCGCTCCGGTGGAATGGGTTCGTGATGAATAGGGGAACAATTTTTATGTTTAGAGTTGACGCAGTCCATGGACTAAATTGTTCAATACGGTAGGACTTGCTGGTAGTTGTGCGTTTCTATTTCTTCATCCATGCCCGTGCCAAAGGTTGAAGACAACCTAAACTGGGCCAGATGAGAGGCGGCTACACGGTTCAGTCAAACCGGAATTTTTTGCACGTCCGCTCCCAGCCCAATTGTGTACTTTTTGGAACAAGCTCAATAGTGTTGCTACACCTTCAATGTCCGTGCTAGCCCATGTAAAAGGAAGCCCTGTAACTTGCTTAGTTGGCCCTATCATTTGCCCATCTAACTCATCGCACATCTCTTTAAAAAAACTCATCGCACATCTCTCTCTTCCCTCCGCTCGCCGTCGCCGCCGCTCTCTCTTCTACTCGCCGCCGCTCTTTCTTCTACTCGCCACCATGAAACGGCAGCCACTACTGCACATGAAATGGTAGCATTCAACATGGATAATTACTCCGCCCTCCATTACCCCGCCACTCAATGTTCCGCTCGCTGCTGCCTTTGTCTTTAAAAAGACGTCCTCGAGCACGCACAATTCTTCGTGTCCTTCTCTTCGGCTCCAGCCAACCACTCTGGTACGTCGATGCTCCCTATTTTCAGCCAGCAGCCAGTTTTTACTATCCATAAGGTTATGCTCTTTGAATCTGCTAGCTTGCGCTCCGGATTGACAGGTGATTGGCTCGTCGAAGAAAAACAATCACACAACCTCTCTTGGTCCCCATATTATTTTCTGATATGTATGTGTTTCGTGCACGATTGATTGTATTCATTTCTAACAGGACTAATCTGTGAATGCTAGAGTTCAACCTCTCAAATTTCGTATATGCAGTTTTTTCAAGATGAATCAATACCTCTACCTACCAAATTAACTAACAGGAAAGAGACAAGGGGTAAGACTTATTTTTTTGCATGCTATTCAACAGTATCAGGGAATTCGACATGGACTTTCCACAAGCTGTCGCCACTTAGATTAGCAAACCACTTTTATTCTATAGCAAACTGATCCCCCTGCATTCTATTGAACAACAAACTCGATGATAGAAACAGAACCGAGCATTATCCCCTTCCGTGAAGTGTTACTTCACGAGGTTAATGTTTCATGTAATCCACCACTTGGGGTTTATATCTACGAATTTGTCAGTATTCTACTATATTATGACAAGAGGTTATGCAACCCTCAAAACGAAGTACTCAAGGATTATGTAGATATGTATCTGTTGTCATGCTTAAAAAAATTCTTTCGTTTGCTGATGCAGAAAAATAAATTGATTTCGCCTGCTCCCTTATTATTCTCTTGCTACTCTCATTCGCCTCATAGATTCATAGCTCTGTTACTAATTGCATAGGTATCCTATCTCCCCTCTCTTAAATTAATTATTTTGCATATATATGCACCTTCTTACTGTTGGGGAACGTTGCAGAAAATTAAAAATTTTCCTACGGTTTCACCAAGATCCATCTATGAGTTCATCTAAGCAACGAGTCATGGGAGAGAGATTGCATCTACATACCACTTTGTAGATCGCGAGCGGAAGCGTTCAAGGAACGGGGATGAGGTAGTCGTACACGACGTGATCCAAATCACCGGAGATCCTAGCACCGAACGGACGGCACCTCCGCGTTCAACACACGTACGGTCAGCGTAACGTCTCCTTCTTCTTGATCCAGCAAGGCAAAGGAGAGGTTGAGGAAGATGGCTCCAGCAGCAGCACGACGGTGTGGTGATGGTGGAGCTACAGTACTCCGGCAGGGCTTCGCCGAGCTTTACGGAGGAGGAGGAGATGTTGGAGAGGGAGAGGGAGGCGCCAGGGCAAGGGCTGTGGCTGCCCCCTCCCCTCCCCCCTTTATATAGGCCCCCGGGGGGGCGCCGGCCCTGGGAGATTGAATCTCCCAAGGGGCGGTGGCCAAGGGGGGTGGAGTGCCCCCCAAGGCATGTGGGCGCCCCCCCACCCTAGGGTTCCAACCCTAGGCGCAGGGGATGGGCCTTGGGGGGCGCACCAGCCCACTAAGGGCTGGTCCCCCCTTCCCACTTCAGCCCATGGGGCCCTCCGGGATGCGGTGGACCCCCGGGACCCATCTGGTGGTCCCGGTACAATACCGGTGACCCCCAGATCATTCCCGATGGCCGAAACTGCACTTCCTATATATAATTCTTCACCTCCGGACCAATTCGGAACTCCTCATGACGTCCGGGATCTCATCCGGGACTCCGAACAACATTCGGGTTACTGCATATACATATCTTCACAACCCTAGCGTCACCGAACCTTAAGTGTGTAGACCCTGCGGGTTCGGGAGACATGCAGACATGACCGAGACGGTCTCTCGGGCAATAACCAACAGCGGGATCTGGATACCCATGTTGGCTCCCACATGCTCCACGATGATCTCATCGGATGAACCACGATGTCGAGGATTCAATTAATCCCGTATACGATTCCCTTTGTCAATCGGTATTTTACTTGCCCGAGATTCGATCGTCGGTATCCCTGTACCTCGTTCAATCTCGTTACCGGCAAGTCACTTTACTCGTACCATAATGCATGATCCCGTGATCAAACACTTTGATCATATTGAGCTCATTATGATGATGCATTACCGAGAGGGCCCGGTGATACCTCTCCGTCAAGCGGAGTGACAAATCCCAGTCTCGATCCGTGTCAACCCAACAGACACTTTCGGAGATACCCGTAGTACACATTTATAGTCACCCAGTTACGTTGTGACGTTTGGTACACCCAAAGCACTCCTACGGTGTCCGGGAGTTACATGATCTCATGGTCTAAGGAAAGGATACTTGACATTGGAAAACTCTAGCAAACGAACTATGCGATCTTATGCTATGTTTAGGATTGGGTCTCGTCCATCACATCATTCTCCTAATGATGTGATCTCGTTATCAATGACATCCAATGTCCATAGTCAGGAAACCATAAATATCTACCGATCAACGAGCTAGTCAACTAGAGGCTTACTAGGGACATGTTGTTGTCTGTTATTCACACATGTATTACGATTTCCGGATAACGCAATTATAGCACGAATAAAGACAATTATCATGAACAAGAAATATAATAATAATGCTTTTATTATTGCCTCTAGGGCATATTTCCAACAGTCTCCCACTTGCACTAGAGTCAATAATCTAGTTACATTGTGATGAATCGAACACCCATAGAGTTCTGGTGCTGATCATGTTTTGCCTTAGGGAGAGGTTTAGTCAACGGATCTGCGACATTCAGATCCGTGTGCACTTTACAAATTTCTGTGTCTCCATCTTGAACATTTTCATGAATGGAGTTGAAGCGACGCTTGATGTGCCTGGTCTTCTTGTGAAACCTGGGTTCCTTGGCAAGTGCAATAGCTCCAGTGTTGTCACAGAAGAGTTTGATTGGCCCCGACGCATTGGGTATGACTCCGAGGTTGGTGATGAACTCCTTCACCCAAATTGCTTCATGTGCTGCCTCCGAGGCTGCCATGTACTCCGCTTCGCATGTAGATCCCGCCATGACGCTCTGCTTGCAACTGCACCAGCTTACTGCCCCGCCATTCAAAATATACACGTATCCGGTTTGTGACTTCGAGTCATCCAGATCTGTGTCAAAGCTAGCGTCAACGTAACCCTTTACGACGAGCTCTTCGTCACCTCCATAAACGAGAAACATTTCCTTAGTCCTTTTCAGGTACTTCAGGATATTCTTGACTGCTGTCCAGTGTTCCTTGCCGGGATTACTTTGGTACCTTCCTACCAAACTTACGGCAAGGTTTACATCAGGTCTGGTACACAGCATGGCATACATAATAGAACTTATGGCTGAGGCATAGGGGATGACACTCATCTCTTCTATATCTTCTGCCGTGGTCGGACATTGAGCTGAGCTCAATTTCACACCTTGTAACACAGGTAAGAACCCTTTCTTAGATTGATCCATATTGAACTTCTTCAATATCTTATCAAGGTATGTGCTTTGTGAAAGACCTATGAGGCGTCTTGATCTGTCTCTATAGATCTTGATGCCTAATATATAAGCAGCTTCTCCAAGGTCCTTCATTGAAAAACTTTTATTCAAGTAGGCCTTAATGCTGTCCAAGAGTTCTATATCATTTCCCATCAAAAGTATGTCATCTACATATAGTATGAGAAATGCTACAGAGCTCCCACTCACTTTCTTGTAAACGCAGGCTTCTCCATAAGTCTGCGTAAACCCAAGCGCTTTGATCATCTCATCAAAGCGAATATTCCAACTCCGAGATGCTTGCACCAGCCCATAAATCGAGCGTTGGAGCTTGCACACCTTGTCAGCATTCTTAGGATCGACAAAACCTTCCGGCTGCATCATATACAATTCTTCCTTAAGGAAACCATTAAGGAATGACGTTTTGACGTCCATTTGCCATATTTCATAATCGTAGAATGCGGCAATTGCTAACATGATTCGGACGGACTTCAGCTTCGCTACCGGTGAGAAAGTCTCATCGTAGTCAACCCCTTGAACTTGTCGATAACCCTTAGCGACAAGCCGAGCTTTATAGATGGTCACATTACCATCCGCGTCTGTCTTCTTCTTAAAGATCTATTTATTTTCTATGGCTCGCCGCTCTACGGGCAAGTCAGTCAAAGTCCATACTTCGTTTTCATACATGGATCCTATCTCGGATTTCATGGCTTCCAGCCATTTGTCGGAATCCGGGCCCGCCATTGCTTCCTCATAGTTCGAAGGCTCACAGTTGTCTAACAACATGATTTCCAAGACAGGGTTGCCGTACCACTCTGGTGCGGAACGTGTCCTTGTGGACCTTCGAATTTCAGTAGGAGCTTGATTAGAAGTATCTTGATCATCATCATTAATTTCCTCTCTAGTCGGTGCAGGCACCTCAGGAACGTTTTCTTGAGTTTCGCCATTTTCCGGTTCAAGAGGTAACACTTCATCAAGTTCTACTTTCCTCCCACTTACTTCTTTCGAGAGAAACTCTTTCTCTAGAAAGGATCCATTCTTGGCAACAAAGATCTTGCCTTCGGATCTGAGGTAGAAGGTATACCCAATAGTTTCTTTAGGGTATCCTATGAAGACGCATTTTTCCGACTTGGGTTCGAGCATTTCAGGTTGAAGTTTCTTGACATAAGCATCACATCCCCAAACTTTTAGAAACGACAGCTTAGGTTTCTTCCCAAACCATAATTCATACGGTGTCGTCTCAACGGATTTCGACGGAGCCCTATTTAAAGTGAATGCGGCAGTCTCTAAAGCATAGCCCCAAAAAGATAGCGGTAAATCGGTAAGAGACATCATAGATCGTGCCATATCTAATAGAGTGTGATTACGACGTTCGGACGCACCATTACGCTGAGGTGTTCCAGGCGGCATGAGTTGTGAAACTATTCCACATTTTCTTAAGTGCGTGCCAAATTCGTGACTCAAGTATTCTCCTCCACGATCTGATCGTAAAAACTTGATTTTTCTGTCACGTTGATTTTCAACCTCACTCTGAAATTCCTTGAACTTTTCAAAGGTCTCAGACTTGTGTTTCATTAAGTAGATATACCCATATCTACTCAAGTCATCAGTGAGGATGAGAACATAACGATAGCCACCGCGAGCCTCAACACTCATTGGACCGCACACATCAGTATGTATGATTTCCAATAAGTTGGTTGCTCGCTCCATTGTTCCTGAGAACGGAGTCTTGGTCATTTTACCCATGAGGCATGGTTCGCACGTGTCAAATGATTCATAATCAAGAGACTCTAAAAGTCCATCTGCATGGAGCTTCTTCATGCGTTTGACACCTATGTGACCAAGGCGGCAGTGCCACAAATATGTGGGACTATTGTTATCAACTTTAACTCTTTTGGTATTCACACTATGAATATGTGTATCATTACGTACGAGATTCATTAAGAATAAACCATTAACCATCGGAGCATGACCATAAAACATATCTCTCATATAAATAGAACAACCATTATTCTCGAATTTAAATGAGTAGCCATCTCGAATTAAACGAGATCCAGACACAATGTTCATGCTCAAACTTGGCACTAAATAACAATTATTGAGGTTTAAAACTAATCCCGTAGGTAAATGTAGAGGTAGCGTGCCGACGGCGATCACATCGACCTTGGAACCATTCCCGACGCGCATCGTCACCTCGTCCTTCGCCAGTCTTCGCTTATTCCGCAGCTCCTGTTTTGAGTTACAAATGTGAGCAACTGCACCGGTATCAAATACCCAAGAGCTACTACGAGTACTTGTAAGGTACACATCAATTACATGTATATCACATATACCTTTTGTTTTGCCGGCCTTCTTGTCCGCTAAGTATTTGGGGCAATTCCGCTTCCAGTGACCACTTCCCTTGCAATAAAAGCACTCAGTCTCGGGCTTGGGTCCATTCTTTGGCTTCTTCCCGGCAACTTGCTTACCGGGCGCGGCAACTTCCTTGCCGTCCTTCTTGAAGTTCTTTTTACCCTTGCCCTTCTTGAACTTAGTGGTTTTATTCACCATCAACACTTGATGTTCCTTCTTGATTTCTACCTCTGCTGATTTCAGCATAGCATATACCTCAGGAATGGTCTTTACCATCCCCTGCATGTTGTAGTTCATCACAAAGCTCTTGTAGCTAGGTGGAAGCGACTGGAGGATTCTGTCAATGACCGCTTCATCCGGGAGATTAACTTCCAGTTGAGTCAAGCGGTTGTGCAACCCAGACATCTTGAGTATGTGTTCACTGACAGAGCTATTTTCCTCCATCTTACAGCTAAAGAATTTGTCGGAGACTTCATATCTCTCGACCCGGGCATGAGCTTGGAAAATCATTTTCAGCTCTTCGAACATCTCATATGCTCCATGTCTCTCAAAACGCTTTTGGAGCCCCGGCTCTAAGCTGTAAAGCATGCCGCATTGAACGAGGGAGTAATCATCGGAACGTGACTGCCAAGCGTTCATAACGTCTTGTTCTGCAGGGAGAACAGGTGCGTCACCCAGCGGTGCTCGTAGGACATAATCTTTCTTGGCAGCTATGAGGATGATCCTCAGGTTCCGGACCCAGTCCGTATAGTTGCTGCCATCGTCTTTCAGCTTGGTTTTCTCTAGGAACGCGTTGAAGTTGAGGACTACGTTGGCCATTTGATCTACAAGACATATTGTAAATATTTTAGACTAAGTTCATGATAATAAAGTTCATTTAATCAAATTATTTAATGAACTCCCACTTAGATAGACATCCCTCTTCTAGTCATCTAAGTATTACATGATCCGAGTCAACTAGGTCGTGTCCGATCATCACGTGAGACGGACTAGTCAACATCGGTGAACATCTTCATGTTGATCGTATCTTCTATACGACTCATGCTCGACCTTTCGGTCTTCTGTGTTCTGAGGCCATGTCTGTACATGCTAGGCTCGTCAAGTCAACCTAAGTGTTTGCATGTGTAAATCTGTCTTACACCCGTTGTATGTGAACGTTAGAATCTATCACACCCGATCATCACGTGGTGCTTCGAAACAACAAACTGTCGCAACGGTGCACAGTTAGGGGGAACACTTCTTGAAATTATTATGAGGGATCATCTTATTTACTACCGTCGTACTAAGTAAACAAGATGCAAAATATGATAAACATCACATGCAATCAAATAATAAACGTGACATGATATGGCCAATATCACATAGCTCCTATGATCTCCATCTTGGGGCTCCATGATCATCTTGTCACCGGCTTGACACCATGATCTCCATCATCATGATCTCCATCATCGTGTCTCCATGAAGTTGCTCGCCAACTATTACTTCTACTACTATGGCTAACGCGTTTAGCAATAAAGTAAAGTAATTTACATGGCGTTTCTCAATGACACGCAGGTCATACAAAAATAAAGACAACTCCTATGGCTCCTGCGGTTGTCATACTCATCGACATGCAAGTCGTGATTCCTATTACAATAGCATGAACATCTCATACATCACATATAGATCATTCATCATTCATCACAACTTTGGCCATATCATATCACAAAGCACTTGCTGCAAAAACAAGTTAGACGTCCTCTAATTGTTGTTGCAAGTTTTATGTGGCTGAATTAGGGTTCTAGCAAGAACGTTTTCTTACCTACGTGAAAGCCACAACGTGATTTGTCAACTTCTATTTACCCTTCATAAGGACCCTTTTCATCGAATCCACTCCAACTAAAGTGGGAGAGACAGACACCCGCCAGCCACCTTATGCAACTAGTGCATGTTAGTCGGTGGAACCGGTCTCACGTAAGCGTACGTGTAAGGTTGGTCCGGGCCGCTTCATCCCACAATACCGCTGAAGCAAGATAAGACTAGTAGCGGCAAGAAAGTTGACAACATCTACGCCCACAACAAATTGTGTTCTACTCGTGCAATAGAGAACTACGCATAGACCTAGCTCATGATGCCACTGTTGGGGAACGTTGCAGAAAATTAAAATTTTTCCTACGGTTTCACCAAGATCCATCTATGATTTCATCTAAGCAACGAGTCATGGGAGAGATATTGCATCTACATACCACTTTGTAGATCGCGAGCGGAAGCGTTCAAGGAACGGGGATGAGGTAGTCGTACACGACGTGATCCAAATCACCGGAGATCCTAGCACCGAACGGACGGCACCTCCGCGTTCAACACACGTACGGTCAGTGTAACGTCTCCTTCTTCTTGATCCAGCAAGGCAAAGGAGAGGTTGAGGAAGATGGCTCCAGCAGCAGCACGACGGTGTGGTGATGGTGGAGCTACAGTACTCCGGCAGGGCTTCGCCGAGCTTTACGGAGGAGGAGGAGATGTTGGATAGGGAGAGGGAGGCGCCAGGGCAAGGGGTGTGGCTGCCCCCCACCCCTCCCCCCTTTATATAGGCCCCCTGGGGGGGGCGCCGGCCCTGGGAGATTGAATCTCCCAAGGGGCGGCGGCCAAGGGGGTGGAGTGCCCCCAAGGCATGTGGGCGCCCCCCCACCCTAGGGTTCCAACCCTAGGCGCAGGGGATGGGCCTTGGGGGGCGCACCAGCCCACTAAGGGCTGGTCCCCCCTTCCCACTTCAGCCCATGGGGCCCTCCGGGATGGGTGGCCCCACCCGATGGACCCCCGGGACCCATCTGGTGGTCCCGGTACAATACCGGTGACCCCCAGATCATTCCCGATAGCCGAAACTGCACTTCCTATATATAATTCTTCACCTCCGGACCAATCCGGAACTCCTCATGATGTCCGGGATCTCATCCGGGACTCCGAACAACATTCGGGTTACTCCATATACATATCTTCACAACCCTAGCGTCACCGAACCTTAAGTGTGTAGACCCTACGGGTTCGGGAGACATGCAAACATGACCGAGACGGTCTCTCGGGCAATAACCAACAGCGGGATCTGGATACCCATGTTGGCTCCCACATGCTCCACGATGATCTCATAGGATGAACCACGATGTCGAGGATTCAATTAATCCCGTATACGATTCCCTTTGTCAATCGGTATTTTACTTGCCCGAGATTCGATCGTCGGTATCCCTGTACCTCGTTCAATCTTGTTATCGGCAAGTCACTTTACTCGTACCGTAATGCATGATCCCGTGATCAAACACTTTGATCACATTGAGCTCATTATGATGATGCATTACCGAGAGGGCCCGGTGATACCTCTCCGTCAAGCGGAGTGACAAATCCGAGTCTCGATCCGTGTCAACCCAACAGACACTTTCGGAGATACCCGTAGTATACCTTTATAGTCACCCAGTTACGTTGTGACGTTTGGTACACCCAAAGCACTCCTACGGTGTCCGGGAGTTACACGATCTCATGGTCTAAGGAAAGGATACTTGACATTGGAAAACTCTAGCAAACGAACTATGCGATCTTATGCTATGTTTAGGATTGGGTCTCGTCCATCACACATTCTCCTAATGATGTGATCTCGTTATCAATGACATCCAATGTCCATAGTCAGGAAACCATGACTATCTATTGATCAACGAGCTAGTCAACTAGAGGCTTACTAGGGACATGTTGTTGTCTGTTATTCACACATGTATTACGATTTCCGGATAACGCAAGTATAGCACGAATAAAGACAATTATCATGAACAAGGAAATATAATAATAATGCTTTTATTATTGCCTCTAGGGCATATTTCCAACACTTACATATCATGCAAATTTCCTCCCTGAACCTTTATGGATTCTCTATGTTGTTTAAAACCATAAGCAAGAGTACGTGTGTCGTCCCATATCACATGCCAAATTTCAAATATACGATTCACCATACTTACTTTTTATCCTCAAACAGCATCACAAATAACAATGTGACAGTGAACAATTAAGAAGGACGAGAGGATAACAACACCAAAGACAAGGTAATGTTTGTTTTATGTCCAAACAGAAGTATCCAAAAGTTAAGTTTGTCTCTGCTAGCCTGATTACATGAGTATAACCGTATCAATATTGCTCTTTTTTTAAAAGCATGCAGGACATCATCAAGCACATGCAAGCAGCAACGAACTACACTTCTATTTAAATTTGTTATATTATGGCTTAAGTTGTAACCATGTCAAACTCTCATTAGTACTACTTCAGGATGATCATATACATGTATACGGATTGAGCTTACGCAACCATATATGGCCTGAACTGCATTGCCTTCTATATAAATTATTTATATTGTGGCTTAAACTGTAACCCAGTCGAACTTCCATTAGTATGAGATATGGATTCACCTTATGGAACTATGAAAATCTGAATTGTGAAGTATATATGGGCTTCTATCGATTTTATTGGTATGACTATGTAGATTTTACTATAATTTTTGACTACATATACTATTTCCCTATTACATGTGCAAATGTTACAAAAATAAATACATGCAATTTATTGTGAGATTGCGTCCAAAATATTGATTACAGCCATATCAATAGAAGTTGTGAAAATTTGACAGCAAGCCTCAAGGTCAGGTGTACATAGCAAGCATGGAGCACGCAAGTATAGTTTGCTTTCATGATTTCAACATTTATCATTGCACCATCTCTCATCTACAAAATCCCACAACAACGCGCGGGGTACCACCTAGTTTTCATAGTCTTTTAGAACAACATGGTAATTTTCTTTGGTTAAAATTTTAGTCCTAAAGTGATGAGCATCCAAGATAGGTATAATAAAAACTATCATATAAAGTGCTAATACTATGAGAAGTTTGATACTTGATGATTGTTTTGAGATATGAAGATGGTGATATTAGAGTCATGCTAGTTGAGTAGTTGTGAATTTGAGAAATACTTGTTCTAAAGTTTGTGATTCCCGTAGCATGCACGTATGGTGAACCGTTATGTGATGAAGTCGGAGCATGATTTATTTATTGATTGTCTTCCTTATGAGTGGCGGTCGGGGACGAGCGATGGTCTTTTCCTACCAATCTATCCCCCTAGGAGCATGCGCGTAATACTTCATTTCGATAAGTAATTGATTTTTGCAATAAGTATGTCAGTTCTTTATGACTAATGTTGAGTCCATGGATTATACGCACTCTCACCCATCCACCATTGCTAGCCTCTCTAATACCGCGCACCTTTCGCCAGTATCATACACCCACCATATACCTTCCTCAAAACAGCCACCATACCTACCTATTATGGCATTCCCATAGCCATTCTGAGATATATTGCCATGCAACTTACCACTGTTCCGTTTATTATGACACGCTTCATCATTGTCATATTGCTTTGCATGATCATGTAGTTGACATCGTATTTGTGGCAAAGCCACCTTTATAATTCTTTCATACATGTCACTCTTGATTCATTGCATATCCCGGTACACCGCCAGAGGCATTCACATAGAGTCATATTTTGTTCCAAGTATTGAGTTGTAATTTCTTGAGTTGTAAGTAAATAAAAGTGTGATGAATGATAACCCACAAGTATAGGGGATCGCAATAGTTTTCGATAAGTAAGAGTGTCGAACCCAACGAGGAGCTAAAGGTAGAACAAATATTCCCTCAAGTTCTATCGACCACCGATACAACTCTACGTACGCTTAACGTTCGCTTTACCTAGAACAGGTATGAAACTAGAAGTACTTTGTAGGTGTTTTTGGGTAAGCTTGCAAGAAAGTAAAGAGCACGAAAATAAAGACTAGGGGCTGTTTAGATGAATACATAACTAAATTAGTTTTAGTAGAGAGCTTTTGTCAACAAGAAAGTTATTTGTCCCTAGGCAATCGATAACTAGACCGGTAATCACTATTGCAATTTTATTTGAGGGAGAGGCATAAGCTAACATACTTTCTCTACTTGGATCATATGCACTTATGATTGGAACTCTAGCAAGCATCCGCAACTACTAAAGATTCATTAAGGTAAAACCCAACCATAGCATTAACGCATCAAGTCCCCGTTATCCCATACGCAAACAACCTACTTACTCGTGTCTGTGCTTCTGTTCACTCACGCCACCCACTATAAGCAAATCATAAACATATTGCAAACCCTACAACGGGAATCCCACACACTTGCGCGACACAGAGAGCACCATAGGACAACACCAATAATAAAACATACAACTCAAACCAATCACGATCATCAAATAGCCATTAGGACAAAACAGATCTACTCAAACATCATAGGATAGCCATACATCATTGGGAAATAATATATAGCATTGAGCACCATGTTTAAGTAGAGATTACAAAGGGTAAGAGAGAGGTTACACCGCTGCATAGAGGGCGGAAGAGTTGGTGATGATGGCGGTGAAGTTGTTGGTGAAGATGACGGTGATGGTGATGGCCCCAGCAGCGCTCCGGCGCCACCGGAAGCAAGGGGGAGAGGGCCCCCCTTCTTCTTCTTCCTTGACCTCCTCCCTAGATGGGAGAAGGGTTTCCCCTCTGATCCTTGGCTCCCATGCCGTGGGAGGGGCGAGAGCCCCTCCGAGATTGGATCTGTCTCTTTGTCTCTCTCTGTTTCTGCGTTCTGTTCTGGATCTGTTTCACCATTTCACGTATATATGGAGATCCGTAACTCCGATTGGCCTGAAACCTTCGCCTTGATTTTTTTCCCAAATATTAGCTTTCTTGCGGCAAAATAAGAGCGTCAACCGCCTTACGGTGGGCTCACGAGGGTAGGGGGCGCGCCCTAAGGGGGGCGCGCCCCTGCCTCGTGACCACCTCGGGCACTGGTTCGCGTTGATTTTCCTTCCGAATTTTCCATATTTTCCAAAAATAAGCTTCGTCCGTTTTTATCCCGTTTGGACTCCGTTTGATATGGATATTCTGCGAAACCAAAAACATGCAATAGACAGGAACTGGCACTGGGCACTGGATCAATATGTTAATCCCAAAAATAGTATAAAAAGTTGCCAAAAAGTATATGGAAGTTGTAGAATATTGGCATGGAACAATCAAAAATTATAGATACGACGGAGACGTATCAACATCCCCAAGCTTAATTCCTGCTCGTCCTCGAGTAGGTAAATGATAAAAAAGATAATTTTTTATGTGGAATGCTACCTAGCATAATCTTGATCATATGTCTAATCATGGCATGAATATTAAGACACGAGTGATTCAAAGCAATAGTCTATCATTTGACATTTAAGACAATAATACTTCAAGCATACCAACCAAGCAATTATGTCCTATTGAAATAACATAGCCAAAGAAAGCTCATCCCTACAAAATCATATAGTCTGGCTATGCTCCATCTTCACCACACAAAGTATTCACATCATGTACAACCCCGATGACAAGCCAAGCAATTCTTTCATACTTTTGACGTTCTCAAACCTTTTCAACTTTCACGCAATACATGAGCGTGAGCCATGGACATAGCACTATAGGTGGAATAGAATATGATGATGGGGGTAATGTGGAGAAGACAAAAAAGGAGAAAGTCTCACATCAACTAGGCGTATCAACGGGCTATGGAGATGCCCATCAATAGATATCAATGTGAGGAGTAGGGATTGCTATGCAACGGATGCACTAGAGCTATAAGTATATGGAAGCTCAAACTGAAACTAAGTGGGTCAACTTGCTTGCTCATGAAGACCTAGGGCACTTGAGGAAGCCCATCGTTGGAATATACAAGCCAAGTTCTATAATGAAAATTTCCAGTAGTATATGAAAGTGATAACTCAAGAGACTCTTTATATGAAGAACATGGTGCTACTCTGAAGCACAAGTGTGGTAAAAGGATAGTAACATTGCCCCTTCTCTCTTTTTTCTCATTTTTTTTGTTTTTTGGGCCTTCTCTTTTTTTTGGCCTTTCTCTTTTTTTTCGTTCGGAGTCTCATCCCGACTTGTGGGGGAATCATAGTCTCCATCATCCTTACCTCGCTGGGGCAATGCTCTAATAATGCTGATCATCACACTTTTATTTACTTACAACTCAATATTACAACTCAATATCTAGAACAAAGATATGACTCTATATGAATGCCTCCGGCGATGTACCGGGATGTGCAATGATCTAGCGTAGCAATGACATCAAAAAACGGACAAGCCATGAAAACATCATGCTAGCTATCTTACGATCATGCAAAGCAATATGACAATAAATGCTCAAGTCATGTATATGATGATGATGGAAGTTGCATGGCAATATATCTCGGAATGGCTATGGAAATGGCATAATAGGTAGGTATGGTGGCTGTTTTGAGGAAGATATAAGGAGGTTTATGTGTGATAGAGCATATCGTATCACGGGGTTTGGATGCACCGGCGAAGTTTGCACCAACTCTCGAGGTGAGAAAGGGCAATGCACGGTACCGAAGAGGCTAGCAATGATGGAAGGGTGAGAGTGCATATAATCCATGGACTCAACATTAGTCATAAAGAACTCACATACGTATTGCAAAAATCTATTAGTCATCAAAACAAAGTACTACACGCATGCTCCTAGGGGGATAGATTGGTAGGAAGAGACCATCGCTCGTCCCCGACCGCCACTCATAAGGAAGACAATCAATAAACACCTCATGCTTTGACTTCGTTACATAACGGTTCACCATACGTGCATGCTACGGGACTTGCAAACCTCAACACAAGTATTCCTCAATTTCACAATTGCTCAACTATCATGACTCTAATATCACCACCTTTATATCGCAAAACTATTTCAAGGAATCAAACATATCATATTCAATGATCTACAAGTTTTGTGTAGGATTTTATGACTAACCATGTGAATGACCAGTTCCTGTCATCTCTCTAAATAGATATAAGTGAAGCACGAGAGTTTAATTCTTTCTAAAAAAGGTATGCCCATGCTCTAACAAATATAAGTGAAGCAAAAGAGCATTCTACAAATGGCGGTTGTCTAAGTGAAGAGAAACAGGCAACCCAAACTTCAAATGATATAAGTGAAGCACATGAAGCATTCTATAAAGCCATACTCAAAAGATATAAGTGAAGTGAAATGAGAATTCTATAAATCAACCAAGGACTATCTCATACCAGCATGGTGCATAAAAGAAAAATGAAAACTAAATGCAAAAGATGCTCCAAGATTGCACATATCGCATGAACGAAACGAATCCGAAAAACATACCGATACTTGTTGAAGAAAGAGGGGATGCCTCCCCAGCATCCCCAAGCTTAGAATCTTGAGTCTCCTTGAATATTTACTTGGGGTGCCTCAGGCATCCCCAAGCTTGAGCTCTTGCCTCTCTTCCTTCTTCTCACATCGGAACCTTCTCAATCACCGAACACTTCATCCACACAAAACTTCAACAGAAAACTCGGTAAGATCCGTTAGTATAATAAAGCAAATCACTACTATAAGTACTGTTGCAAACCAATTCATATTTTGTTTTTGCATTGTGTATACTGTAGTATAACTTTTTCATGGCTTAATCCACTGATATACATTGATAGGTTCATCAAAACAAGCAAACTATGCATCAAAAACAGAATCTGTCTAAAACAGAACAGTCTGTAGCAATCTGAACATTCACCATACTTCTGATACTTGAAAAATTCTTCCAAAATTAGGAAAAATAAACAATTTGTACAAAAAGACAGTTCAAAAATAATCAGAACCATTTGACGTTCCAGTAAAAAACTAAAATTCATGCACTACAGCCAAAGTTTCTGTCCTGTACCGCACAAACCAACAGGCATCGTAAACATCCTAAAGGCAAACCTTGGCACATTATTTTTATAATACAATGGAATTGTACAAGGGGATAATTATTCTTGTTGAAAAGTTTCTGTAATTAATATTCACAAAGTTCCCATGGGCATGAACAAAGTTCAAGGACGTCCCCCATTTTCACAATGCTCGTCTCTCTCACTTTCACTTTTCTTTTTGAAAAAGTTTTGGGTTCCCCTCTTTAATTTTTTTTATTTTTCAACTATATGAAAGCACTCAATAGAAATAAATGACTCTCTAAAACTTCCGGGTTGTCTCCGTGGCAGCGCTTTCTTTAAAGCCATTAAGCTAGGCATATAGTGCTCAAGTAGTGAATCCACCCGGATCCCAAGGTATATCAAAGCCAATTTTAATTAGCAATGATTTGTAATTTAGTAGTGAGCACAAAGCAACATAAATCAAGCAATGACTAACTCTAAATCTCTTCCTATGCATCGACATGTCATAAAAGAACAATTCATGCACACCTAGTAAAGGCCAATGCATAGTATAAACAGTTTCTTGCAATTTTATCATATCGGAAACATAGAGAGGTGGAGATATGGTTCCTCTCTCATAATAATTGCAAGTAGGAGAAGCAAGCACATGCATATTATATCTATCAAAATCATCATGTGTAATAGTAAAACGCAACCCATCAATATAATCCTTAATAAGTGCAAATTTCTCTGATATAGTATAATCGGGAGAATTCAAAAAGATAAGAGGACTATCATGCGTGGGTGCAATAGCAACAATTTCATGTTTAACATAAGGAACTATAGCGAGTTCATCTCCATAAGCATAATTCATATTGGCATCTTGGCCACAAGCATAGCAAGCATAATCAAAAAGGGATATTTCAAGATAATCAACGGGATCATAACAGTCATCATACCAATCATCCTTCGGTAAGCACGAAGGGGAATTAAACAATGTATGAGTTGAAGAGTTACTCTCATTATAAGGTGGGCACAGGTAGCTAATCCGCTCTTCCTCCTTTTTTTCTTCGCTCTCCTCATCATCTTTTTCATCCAATGAGCTCACAGTTTCATCAATTTCTTCTTCCATAGACTCCTGCAGAATATTAGTCTCTTCTTGGACAGCGGAGTATTTATCAATATATGGTTTAACATAAGCATTAGAAGAATAATTCTCATAACAATATTCAAGTATGGAAAAATTTTCAGATTTGTGGAAAGTAGCATCATACTTTTCAATCAGAGAAGCAATTTCATAAGCACCCTTAAAAGCAACAAATTCTTCAATTTGTTGAACATCATAGTAACTATAAACACCTTTAGCATAGGAAGATAAGATTCCATTATCAATAAGCTCACATTGGTAGGGAAGGTGTTTCTTAGGGTTTTCAGAACAACAAGTAACATCATATATTTCACATAAATTCCAAGCATAGCATTGCAAACGATTAATTTGACCCAATAGAATTTTCCCTTTTTCAGATATTTTGTGTCGCACATAAAAAGCATGCTCATCTAAAGATTTGCCTCAACTAAGCTAGTTGGGGTTTCAGCACGAGCACATAGGGATCGAAGATGATCCAAGTAATAAGCTTCAGCAGTGTGATAGATTTTGAGTGGTTCTTCAACCATTGGTTCAATAGGTACAACTAATTTTTTTGGTATTTTGCGTTTCCTACCCATGACTAAAGATAGAAAACAACTAAGAACATCAAATAAAAATTACTTAGTGATAAAGCAAACAAGCACACACGAGAATATTCACCCCACGCTATTGCTCCCCGGCAACGGTGCCAGAAAAAGGTCTTGATAACCCACAAGTATAGGGGATCACAACAGTTTTCGATAAGTAAGAGTGTCGAACCCAACGAGGAGCTAAAGGTAGAACAAATATTCCCTCAAGTTCTATCGACCACCGATACAACTCTACGCACGCTTAACGTTCGCTTTACCTAGAACAAGTATGAAACTAGAAGTACTTTGTAGGTGTTTTTGGGTAAGCTTGCAAGAAAGTAAAGAGCACGAAAATAAATACTAGGGGTTGTTTAGATGAAGACACAACTAAATTAGTTTTAGTATAGAGCTTTTGTCAACAAGAAAGTTATTTTTCCCTAGGAATTCGATAACTAGACCGGTAATCACTATTGCAATTTTACTTGAGGGAGAGGCATAAGATAACATACTTTCTCTACTTGGATCATATGCACTTATGATTGGAACTCTAGCAAGCATCTGCAACTACTAAAGATTCATTAAGGTAAAACCCAACCATAGCATTAACGCATCAAGTCCCCTTTATCTCATACGCAAACAACCTACTTACTCGGGTCTGTGCTTCTGTTCACTCACGCCACCCACTATAAGCAAATCATAAACATATTGCAAACCCTACAGCGGGAATCCCTCACGCTTGCGTGACACGGAGAGCACCATAGGACAACACCAATAATAAAACATACAACTCAAACCAATCACGATCATCAAATAGCCATTAGGACAAAACAGATCTACTCAAACATCATAGGATAGCCATACATCATTGGGAAATAATATATAGCGTTGAGCACCATGTTTAAGTAGAGATTACGGCGGGTAAGAGAGAGGTTACACCGCTGCATAGAGGGGGAAGAGTTGGTGATGATGGCGGTGAAGTTGCTGGTGAAGATGACGGTGATGGTGATGGCCCCGGCAGCGCTCCGGCGCCATCGGAAGCAAGGGGGAGAGGGCCCCCCTTCTTCTTCTTCTTCTTCCTTGACCTCCTCCCTAGATGGGAGAAGGGTTTCCCCTCTGGTCCTTGGCTCCCATGGCGTGGGAGGGGCGAGAGCCCCTCCGAGATTGGATCTGTCTCTCTGTCTCTCTCTGTTTCTGCGTTCTGTTCTGGCTCTGTTTCACCGTTTCGCGTATATATGGAGATCCGTAACTCCGATTGGCCTGAAACCTTCGCCTTGATTTTTTTTCCGAATATTAGCTTTCTTGCGGCAAAATAAGAGCGTCAACCGCCTTACGGTGGGCTCACGAGGGTAGGGGCGCCCCCTGCCTCGTGACCACCTCGGGCACTGGTTCGCGTTGATTTTCCTTCCAAATTTTCCATATTTTCCAAAAATAAGCTCCGTCCGTTTTTATCCCATTTGGACTCCGTCTGATATGGATATTCTACGTAACCAAAAACATGCAACAGACAGGAACTGTCACTGGGCACTGGATCAATATGTTAATCCCAAAAATAGTATAAAAAGTTGCCAAAAAGTATATGGAAGTTGTAGAATATTGGCATGGAACAATAAAAAATTATAGATACGACGGAGACGTATCAATGATCATCATTATTAGAGCATTGTCCCAGTGAGGAAGGGATGATGGAGACTACGATTCCACCACAAGTCGGGATGAGACTCCGGACGAGAAAAAAAGGAGAAACAAAGGAGGCCATAAAAAAAGGCCCCAAAAAAAGGAGAGAAAAAGAGAGAAGGGACAATGTTACTATCCTTTTACCACACTTGTGCTTCAAAGTAGCACCATGATCTTCATGATAGAGAGTCTCCTATGTTGTCACTTTCCTATACTAGTGGGAATTTTACATTATAGAACTTGGCTTGTATATTCCAATGAAGGGCTTCCTCAAAATGCCCTAGGTCTTCGTGAGCAAGCGAGTTGGATGCACATCCACTTAGTTTCTTTGTTGAGATTTCATACACTTATAGCTCTAGTGCATCTGTTGCATGGCAATCCCTACTCACTCACATTGATATCTATCGATGGGCATCTCCATAGCCCATTGATATGCCTAGTTGATGTGAGACTATCTTCTCCTTTTCTGTCTTCTCCACAACCACCATTCTATTCCACATATAGTGCTATGTCCATGGCTCACGCTCATGTATTGCGTGAAGATTGAAAAAGTTTGAGAACATCAAAAGTATGAAACAATTACTTGACTTGTCATCAGGGTTGTGCATGATTAAATACTTCGTGTGATGAAGATAGAGCATAGCCAGACTATATGATTTTGTAGGGATAACTTTCTTTGGCCATGTTATTTTGGGAAGACATGATTGCTTTGTTAGTATGCTTGATGTATTATTATTTTTAGGTCAATATTATACTTTTGTCTTGAATCTTTCGGATCTGAGCATTCATGCCACAATAAAGAAAATCACATTGAGAATTATGCTAGGTAGCATTCCACATCAAAAATTCTGTTTTTATCATTTACCTACTCGAGGACGAGCAGGAATTAAGCTTGGGGATGCTTGATACGTCTCCAACGTATCTATAATTTTTGATTGTTCCATGCTATTATATTATCTATTTTGGATGTTTAATGGGCTTTATTATGCACTTTTATATTATTTTTGGGACTAACCTACTAACCGGAGGCCCCGTGCAAATTGCTGTTTTTTTGCCTATTTTAGTGTTTCGCGGATAAGGAATATCAAACGGAGTCCAAACGGAATGAAACCTTCGGGAAAGTTATTTTGGGAACAAACGCAATCCAGGAGACTTGGAGTGGACGTCAAGAAAGAAATAAGGAGGCCACGAGGCTGAGAGGCGCGCCCAGAGGGGTAGGCGCGCCCTCACCCTCGTGGGCCCCTCGTGGCTCCCTTGACCGACTTCTTTCGCCTATATATACTCACATTCCCCGAAAACATCCAAGAGCACCACGAAACCCTATTTCCACCGCCGCAACCTTCTGTACCCGTGAGATCCCATCTTGGGGCCTTTTCCGATGCTCCGCCGGAGGGGGAATCGATCACAGAGGGCTTCTACATCAACACCATAGCCTCTCCGATGATGTGTGAGTAGTTTACCACAGACCTTCGGGTCCATAGTTATTAGCTAGATGGCTTCTTCTCTCTCTTTGTATCTCAATACAAAGTTCTCCTTGATCTTCTTGGAGATCTATTCGATGTAATTCTTTTTGCGGTGTGTTTGTCGAGATCCGATGAATTGTGGGTTTATGATCAAGATTATCTATGAACAATATTTGAATCTCCTCTGAATTCTTTTTTGTATGATTTGTTATCTTTGCAAGTCTCTTCGAATTATCAGTTTGGTTTGGCGTACTAGATTGACCTTTCTTGCAATGGGAGAAGTGCTTAGCTTTGGGTTCAATCTTGCATTGCTTGATCCCAGTGACAGCAGGGGAAATGACACGTATTGTATTGTTGCCGTCGAGGATAAAAAGATGGGGTTTAAATCATATTGCTTGAGTTTATCCCTCTACATCATGTCATCTTGCCTAATGCGTTACTCTGTTCTTATGAACTTAATACTCTAGATGCATGCTGGATAGCGGTCGATGTGTGGAGTAATAGTAGTAGATGCAGAATCGTTTCGGTCTACTTGTCGCGGACGTGATGCCTATATACATGATCATGCCTAGATATTCTCATAACTATGCACTTTTCTATCAATTGCTCGACAGTAATTTGTTCACCCACCGTAATACTTATGCTATCTTGAGAGAAGGCACTAGTGAAACCTATGGCCCCCGGGTCTACTTTCCATCATATAAGTTTCCAATCTATTTTTACTATGCAATCTTTACTTTCAATCTTTATCATAAAAAATACCAAAAATATTTATCTTATTATCTCTATCAGATCTCACTTTTGCAAGTGGCCATGAAGGGATTGACAACCCCTTTATCACGTTGGTTGCAAGGTACTTATTTGTTTGTGTAGGTACGAGGCGACTTGCGTGTAGTCTCCTACTAGATTGATACCTTGGTTCTCAAAAACTGAGGGAAATACTTATGCTACTTTGCTGCATCACCCTTTCCTCTTCAAAGGGAAAACCAACGCAGTGTTCAAGAGGTAGCAGGCAGCAACGCAACCGGCGAGCCTACGGATGTCTTTGACCCGTTTCGGCGCCTCAATCTGCTCGATTGCCTTGATCTTGTCGGGATTTGCTTCGATTCCGCGTTGAGACACAAAGAACCTGAAAAGTTTGCCGGAGGGGACACCAAACATGCACTTCTCTGGGTTGAGCTTGAGGTTGATCTTACGCAGATTTGCGAATGTTTCTTCTAAATCTTGCATGAACGTGGCCCTATCCTTGGTTTTGACCACTATGTCATCCATATAAGCTTCCATATTTCCATGTAGCTGGGGCTCAAAACCAATCTGGACTGCTTGGGCAAATGTTGAACCAGCAATGTTTAACCCGAAAGGCATTTGTACAAAACAATACGTACCACATGGGGTGATGAACGCGGTCTTCTCTTCGTCTTCCTTCATCATGAAGATCTGGTGGTATCCTGAGTAGGCATCAAGGAATGACAGCAGGTCACACCCGGCAGTGGAGTATACAATCTGGTCGATGCGTGGCAGAGGGAAAGGATCCTTTGGACATGCTTTGTCGATGTCTGTGTAGTCAATACACAGCCTCCACTTCCCATTCGCCTTACGCACCACCACCGGATTGGCCAACCACGTGGGGTGGAGTACTCCTCTTACCAGGCCTGCCGCCTCCAACTTCCTGATCTCTTCAATGATGAACTCTTGTCGCTCCATAGCTTGCTTCCTAACCTTCTTCTAGACGGGCCGCGCGTGAGGACAGACAACAAGATGGTGCTCAATCACCTCCCTGGGAACGCCGGGGATTTCAGATGCTTGCCATGCAAATACATCTACATTTGCCCGTAGGAAGGCGATGAGCGCGCTTTCCTATTTGCTGTCGAGGGTGGAGCTTATAGTGAAAGCCCCGCCCATGCCGTCCTCCTTGACGGACACCTCCTTGGTTTCTGGTGGTGTAGCCTTGGACTTCTTGCTCTTGCCGGTGGAGCTCTCTGGCACGTCCTCAACGGGTGCACAGCCCTCTGAAGAGGTGCGCTTGCTGGAGTGGGTGCAAGAGGTCTTGCCGACCTTCTTCCTTCCCGGGGCTTCAGTGGCAGGAGCAAGTGCCCTGGCGGCAGCTACTGCAACTACCTCTCGGTAGAATTGGTCGGCGCATATGAGCGCGTCTTTCTTGTCATAGGGGACGGTGATGATGGTCAGCGGCCCCGGCATCTTCAATGTGTTGTAGGCGTAGTGTGACGCCACCATGAACTTTGCCAGCGCTGGGCGGCCAAGGATCCCGTTGTACGGTAGGGGGATCTCGGCAACATAAAAAACGATCTTATCCGTCCTGTAGTTCAGCTCGCCCCCAAATGTAATGGGCAGCGTGATTTTACCTTTCGGCTGACTCCTTCCCGGGTTGACCCCTTGGAACGTGCCTGTCTCCTCGAGATCTCCATCAGGAATCTGCAGCTTCTTGATCACAACGGGTGAGATCAAATTCAGACCGGCCCTACCGTCAACCAGCACTTTGGTCACCTTGAGGTTGCGTATTGTTGGTGAAACCAACAACGGCAAACACCCAACCACAGTTGTGCGATCAGGGTGATCCTCGGTGTCAAAAATGATGGGCGTGCGGGACCACTTCAGGGGTTTCTGGGCATCGAACGACGGCTCTGCCGTAGTGACCTCACGCGCCCACTGCTTCAGCTGGCGATGTGAGGTGTGCAACGAGGCGCCACCATCGACGCACATGGCCTCTGTAGCCTTCTGGAACTCGTGCTCGCCGGACTCGTCGTCCTCGTCGTGATCATCATCTTCCTCCTTCTTGTCGCAGCCCCGAGCGGGCCTCTCTTGTTGGTTATCTTTGCCGCGGCGACCCCCTTGGCCGCCACGCTTCTTGCAGGATCCCTAAGCACCATCCTGACCCTTCTCCATGTCTCGCCTTTCGTATTCAGCCTTCTGCTTTTCTGCAAGCACCTCAACCTGTCGGCAGTTCTGGAGGTCATGGCCCTTGGTGCGGTGGATCTTGCAGTACTGCTTGTTGGAGCCTCCTGGCTTGCCGGCGGCCGCCAGGGCCAAGAAGGTGGCACACCTGGCAACCTCCTTGCCGGGGTCGTCAGCCTTGGCCTTTTTGGCGGCGGGGAGCTTGCCGAATCCCTCAATGGCAAGCACAGTCTTGCCCTTGCGCTTCCTATTGCGGCGCCGGCCCTTCTTTGTCGGGACAGCAGTGTCTTCGTCTTTGGAGTCGGTTTCCGCACCGGCGTCCTCGCCGGGGGTACTTCCTCCCCTCTTCAGCTCGAGCACATCTATCGGCCAGAACGTAAAGTTCGGCCACATCCTTGACCTTGTTCATCGCCAACTCTTCACGCATCTTGCGGTTGCGCACATTCTGATGGAATGCGCTGATAAAGGCGGCGGGGTGAACATCTGGCATGTTGTACTGCACCCGGCTGAACCTCTGTATGTACTTGCGTAGGTTTTCACCTTCTTTCTGGGGGATGATGTGCAAATCGCTTGCCTGGCCATGAGCTTGGTGGCCTCCAGTGAAGGCGCCAACAAAATCATGACACAAATCCGACCAAGAAGAAATGAAATCCACTGGCAAGTGCATCAACCACGACATGACGTTGGGTTTGAGTGCCAACAAGAAGTAATTGGCAAGCACCTTGTCGTCGCGAGCTCTAGCAGCTTGCATTGTGATGGTGTAGATGCTGAGGAACTCCGATGGGTGGGTCTTGCCGTTGTACTTCGCGCCAACATCGGGCTTGAACGTGCGGTGGGAGGGCCACTGGAACTGCCGCAGCTCTCGGGTAAAGGCTGGACAACCCACCTCGTAAGGCAGGTCGCCGGGGCCCCCCGGCGCCGGGTGGTCCATAGTAGGCCCCGCACGCCGATCTGACTGATGGCGCGTCTCCCGTCGTCGTTCGATGGTAGTTCGAGCGTCTTCCTGGGCCCGTTCTCGAAGAACTTGACGTTGGTTGCAGCGGGTTCACGGGTCGGACGACGCTGTGGAAACATTGTCACCGACGTCGGGTCGACGGGCCGGTGGCTGTTGTCGCGACCGCGGAGGGGGGGACTGCACCGTGGTCGCAGCGTCTCTGGTCCCCCCACCGCCGGCATGCACCGGCTCGTCAGGATGCCGGTGCAAGGGTCCCGTTGGGAGCGGCTCATCTTTGTTGGCGAAGCTGACAAGGCTTCGGATGGTGGCCCTCCACTCGTCGAGCTTCTCCCCAGCAGGGGGAAGTCGAGGAGGAGCTACACGCGCGCCAACGCTTCTGCTGGCGTAGGCGGGGGCGAAATCTGCGTAGACCGTGATGCGCTTCGACTTCTAACCGGGTTAGAGGGGGCTCTATCGCGGTCGCACGCCGCCTGCACCGGCGTCTGAGCGCGCATGCTGGCCTGGTTCGTCTTGCGAGTGGCGCACAAGGCTCTTTCCGCGGTGGTACCCGGGGGCTCCGGCATCGCGGTGTTGCTCATCGCGCGCGGCCTGGGGTGCCAGCTCGGGTGCCGCAGAGGCTACTGCGCCGCCCGTGGGTAGCACGAGCCCGCCCCCGGACCCAGCGCCGCATGGCTCGTCGTCTCGGACTCGGACGACGCCGCTCGCCTGGCTCCGATCGCCAGAATGTCGTGGATGATCGCAGGCCACGTCTCCGGCCCCATCCGTGGCCACCCAGCCGCCCGCTCTTGCTGGCGCGGACGGGCCGGCCCCGGACGAGCCGATCACTGTGATCCCCTTTCTCTTGGGGGCCATGGTGATGATGAAGTCGGTGTGCTAACCTTCAAACCGAATTTTCATAGCTTGCGCCCCCTACCTGGCGCGCCAAAGATGTCGGGGGAAACGACACCTACGGGATCACAAGAAATCCCTTTTGCTACGGGTGGCGGGCGCGGGGCTATGGAAAGAGCGGGATTGAGAGATCAACGCATGGGGAATTATCTAGGTTTGGTCTGCAAGTGATGCGTAATACCCTACTCCTACTGGTTTATGTTTATCTGGTGTCCTTGGACTAGCTACAAAGCGTGCAGGGTCCAAAAAGTCCGAATCCTCCATCAGTACGCCGCGGGCCTCCTTTTATTGTCAAAAGGGGCTGTCACAGTGGCACACAGGAGGTGGAAAGTGGTACAGTAGTCGAGTCTATCTCCTGGCATCGTAGGACAAACACATTTAATGCACTGCCGACGTGCCCTTCTTGCTTTATCGGGGACGGCAAGGAATCTCGTCCCAGCTGTCGCCGCCTCGCCTGGCTTTGACGCGCGTCCGAGCTGACGAGGCGTGTAGTGCCACGCTGGCTGGCTGCTGAGTTGGTGCGGTGGCAGAGTCTTCACGAAGATCTGCATGCATCCACGTAGGTGCTTGCTGAGTTGGCCTAGAGGCCGCACGTCGCCACGCAAATGCTCGCCTAGTTGGTTGGATGGCAGCTGCATGGGAACGGCGGTGGAGTCTTGGCAGATGTGGGCCTGGCTACGGCCCCGCGGATGTCTTCGGCAAGGGTCTTGCCGGTGGGTATCCTTGGCAAGGATCTTGCCGAGGATCTTCGTCTTCTGGTTCTCATCTAACTTGCATGTTCTTGGTCTTCACAAAGATTTGCATGCCATCACAGAGGCGCCCCTCGAGCCTTGGTTCCAATGTGGTAGAGGGCGTTGGAATTCTCAGGCTCAAGGGTGGCAGCCCTGCTGGCGTTGGGCAAGTTGCCCCGGTAAGGTTCTTGCCGGGGCTGTGGAGGCCGCCCTGGCAAGGGCCTTGCCGGGGGAGTTCTCCTCTCCCCTCTGCTCTTTGTGTTTCTGACTTGGCGTTGCTCCGATCGCCTTGCGTCTTTGCTTCCTCTGCCCCGCCAAGCGTGGCCAGGGGCGTGGGGCTGCGACTGCCCGTGCACAAGTACATGGGTACAAAAGGGGCCCCCTACTTTTGTACACTGACACAGGCCATACCACTTTGGCGCATGGCGCCAAGCGGGAGGAACAGACTGCTGCTCCTTGGGTCCCATGGGAGCTCCTATAGGGTGCCTTGTTGAGCTTCTTGGCGCCCATGAGCCCCCGCTCGTGGGTCGGCCCAAGAAGAAAATAACTCTCGACTGGTTTCCTAGTTCCCTTGATCACAAAACAAAACAAAACAATGCTCATGGTTTTTGAAAAAAAATAGCTAAAAACAAAACAATGCTCATGGTTTTTGAAAAAAAGTTTACAAACTTCAAAAAAGATCACAAAATTTTAAAAAGTGATCAAATTAAAAAAAACTCACATGTTTTTTTAAAAAATTAATTGATTTTGAAAAAATCTCGTCGAATTGGAAAAAGATTCATTGAATTTGAATTTTTTCACCAATTTTGGAAAAAAGTTCACAACAAATAAAAAAGTTCATCGATTTTGAAAAAAATAATTGAAAATTTGAGAAAAGGTTCATCGAATTAAAAAAACTTTATTAAATCTAGAAAAAAATCGTTGATTTTGAAAAAAGTTCATCGAATTTGAAAAAAGAAAAAAAAGAAAGAAGGAAAGAAAAAGCACGCCCTCGGCAGGAAGCAAGACGCAAAGCATCACCGCTACCGAGTCCGCAACGAACAAAGATCTTCACCCGGAGCCCTGACACGGAGAAGAGAACCAGAAGGGCGTCTTTAGGAAGATAGCGGCACTCACAAGCGTCGCCGTCGTCGATGCCAAGGCACAGATCTTTCGCTCCGCAGCTCACCCGTGCCACTACGAGGTCACCAGGACAAGCTCGACGAGGACATATCCCATAGATCCAGATCGGAGCATCACCACCTGCCCACGCCTCCGGCGCGCCCGTCTGACCCACTACTGTCACGCTCCCGACACGATGCCGCATTCCGCATTGCGCACACCATCAGGAGGGGAGAAACGCCCCGCCGCCTACACCGACCGGGATTTGCCTAGCAGCAGGAGGGAAGGGAAGCGTATCCTAGCTTGCGGGACCGATCGGGCGAGACTGGTTTTGGATCAACTTGACACATATCCTAGCTATTCTAGCTGGCAAATTTGTTTTTCTTTGGCAGTGGTAGCGTGTTGCTAACACGAACACATTTGTTTTCAGCATTTCAGCACTAAAAATGAACACATTTGTTTTCACCACTCAGTCAATCAAAAAAAAGGAAAGACACTAGGCGGCAAGCCTAGTTAGCTAGTACTCCGTATCTCATACCTTGAGAAAAAGGAAAGACACGGCAACGGCACGCACGCTGGCTGCAAATCTCCCGTTCCGCTCCCAATTCAATCAAGAAAAGGAAAGCGCCGCCGCCGACCCGATCCGGATCCAGCCCCAACCCACCGGTTCCACTTATATACTCCTCCCTTTGATTTCACATCCGCAGCCACGCCATGAGCACCTCGGCGAAGCCGTGTCCGGCAAGGACAAGGCTCCGCCCGCAGCCACCGCCTCCGCCACGGCTATAAAGGTCCGCCCTTTGGCCGGTCCGCTCCTCCTCTCTTCGTCCGGGCCGCGCCTCTCGCCTCCGATTCCAAATCCATCCGCCCGCCCGCGCCCTGCTCCCTCTCCGCCTGCGGGGCCGCGCCCCTCGCGCCGCTCCACCAGCGTCGTGCGCCAGCTGCGCGCGGTGCGTCGAGGTGGAGGGCAGGGTCCTCTGGGTGGTGGCCAGGCTGGCGGTGGTGCTCGTCGACGCGCTCCTCCTCCGCCGCCGCCGCTTGGTCCGGGTGGCAGTCCTCGCGGTCACGCTCCTCCGCCGCCGCCTGGTCCGGGTGGCAGTCCCCGCGGTCGCGCTCCTCCGCCGCCGCCGGCGTGTTCAAGATCGTCTTCTTTGGATCGACCCGCCCTTCCGAGGCAATGTGTAGCTCCTCTCGCGTCTGGTTAGGCGATTCGTGCCTCTCCTCCTCTCGCCTCTGGTTTCATGTTGCTCGTCCTCTCTCGATTCGCCCGCTTAGATTACAAGAATCGCGTCTGATTTATTTGATTCAGTTTTGCTCGTCCTTGATTCGTCTGTTTTAATTTGATGAAGCACGTCTTCTCGTCCTCGATTCGTCCGTTTAGATAGAAATCGCGTCTGGTTTGATTTGCTCGTCCTCGCCGTCGCCCGTTTAGAATCGCTTCTGATATGATCTTGCTCGTCCTCGCTGTCGCTCTGATGCTCTCGCGTGTTCTTGGGGCCGTCTCGTCGGGGGTCTCCGTCCCTGCGACTCTGGGAGGAAGCGAGCGGTCGGTCGGTCGGTTTGGGTCACCGTCTGGTTTGCGAGCTAGCAATTCTGTTTGAGAAACGCGTGCGCTTCTGTTATCTGACGATCCCGCATTTCGTGTTCACGGTGGAGCGATGGTTCCTGCGTTTCTGTTTGAGAAACTTGTGCGTGCGCTTCTGTTATCTCACGATCGTGCGTTCGTGTTCGCGTCGGGGCGACGGTTGTAGGAATGATGGGTTCTGCTTTCGAAATTGGAGAAGTGTCAAATCGGTTCCTCTGTTTCATCACCTGTGTTGTTCGTCAGTTATTTTCAGATCTCAAACGCATGCGCCCTTGTGATACTCTCGTTGAATCCTCTCGTTGCCCTCTGTCGATTCTTGTTCTATCGGCAGGCATGTATTTCCTTCCTAGATGCAGAGAATCTTGTTCTTGTCTGTTACCATTGTTCTGATGCTCTTCTTTTCAGTTGTTTATTGTTATCATGCTTTGCTTATCTTCCCATATGGCACGATTGATTGGCTGTTGTTTGTTGTTTGATTGATTGCCTTGAGATGGATTGTTGTTTGTTGTTTGACTGATTGCCTTGAGATGGATTGTTGTTTGTTGTTTGACTGATTGCCTTGAGATGGATTGTATTTTGTTCCTTGATTGTTTGCTGTTTGTTGCCTTGAGATGGTATGTTTATATGGCATGATTGATTGTTGTTTATTGCCTTGAGATGGTACATGTTTATATGGCACAATTGATTGCTGTTTGTGTACGGTTATTAAGATTGATTGCTGTTTGTTGATTGGTATCTAACTTTGGTATATGTAGTTCCTGATCATAGGTAACAGACCTAGCACTATTCTTTTTTCTGAACTTTTTTGTGATTATGTCTTATGTGGATATCATATTCTTTTTTTTGGGTATATTACTGTTGTCTAGTCCTTGGAATAATGCTTTTCTGAGTATTTGAGGTACAGACATGTTGATCTGGACATATCACATTTGCTCTGTATTGTGTTGCTAAGGACATTGATGGGTTGAGTTGGCATATGGTGCAGGTATAATTACATTCTTTACATTTTGCGATGCTGATGCCTGTAGTCCCAAAGTATTTATTTACCTGATATTTGCATGGATATTTTCATGATGGCTAATATGATTCATTATCGTTGTTCTGATGGTGTGCTTCTGGTGTTCTAACTGAAGCCGTGGATCGCTCGTCAACCTGGTATGTGTTTGGATGATAATCCCTCTCGAATTTAACTTGTTCCTATATTTTACACATCGTTTATCTCATGGCTGGTAATGGTAATCTTATGAATGCATATCCCACATTTTAGCTAGTTATATAGTAACGCCATACTTCCTTGGATTTTGTTCTGTCAGGTTAAAGTATGCCAACCTTATTACAATTTACAGTCAACAGCTCATTAGGCCAGTACCACATGGGCAGAACATGCACCACCCTGTAGCACTATATGCTATCTTAACTGCCATAACCAAAAGAAATTAAAATCCCCAAGGACTTTACAGTTTATATGGACAGTTAGGCAGACTAGCACTATTTAAGAAACATAGACAATACCAATCTAATATGTTAGGCATAGACTAGACTATTTAAGAAACATAAACAATACCAACCAAATCAATAGGGAGAATTTTCAGGAGTGAACTATGTTTTAGGAGGTGAGGTGGCAATGGTCACATGTCTTCCTTAGTCTACTAACGCATATTGGAATAAATATAGTTACTGAAGCAACTTTATCTTTGGTAATGTTGTTAAATCTGAGTTAAGAAACACAAACAGTACTAGCCTGATCAATAGAGAGAACTGTCAAAAGTGGCCTCTGTTCTAGTAGGTTGCATGATCACCTGTTTTCCTTGGTCTATCAATGCATACTGGAGGAAATATAATTACTGAAGCAACTTTAGCATTGTTCCTGTTGTGTAAATCTGATTTGAGAAACATGAACAATACCATCCTAACCAATAGAGATAATCCTATGTTTTAGTAGGTGAGGTTGTAATGGTCATCTGTTTTCCTTGGTCTATCAATGCATACAGGAAGAAATATAATTACTGAAGCAACTTTAGCATTCATAATGTGTGTAAACCTGATGTTCTGTGTTTTTGTGGACAATAAGTGGCTTCAGTGGATGTCCTGGCCTCCTGGGTGACTTGATGTTTTTTAATACAGTAGTTGGTTCCATTAACCTCTTAAATTAAAATCAATGAACTTTGAATTATTCTAATCATTGTACTGGACGTGTATATGATGGATAACCCTTGATAATATAATTTCATGCCTAATTTTGAACTTGTTCACACATAACTAAAGCTGGCCGCTGTTTGGTCTCGCAGCAAATATGACTTGTTTCTTACTCATACTTGACTGGCTTCATACAAATGCTTGTCTGACTGTTGTGTAATACCGTATTACTTTCCTTTTATTCGGGCAGGTCGACATGTTCCACTGGCAGGTCACTATCATGGGACCCTCGGACAGCCCGGTTACCGGTGGTCTATTTTTGGCGAACATCCATTTCCCACAGGATTATCCCTTCAAGCCCCCGAAGGTAATTTCCAGTGTACCGAGCTAATCTTTGTAAAAAAAGAGTTCATATTGATTCTATGATATTGGAATTGTTGTTACACAAATGTCTTGGGGGTCCTCAAACAACTAGTTTGCTGCTGCTTGCTATCTTATCTGTTTTTTTCTGACATTCAGACATGAACCTAGTTCAGGTCTCTTTCCGCACCAAGGTGTTCCACCCAAACATCAACAGCAACGGAGCATTTGCCTTGACATTCTCAAGGAACAGTGGAGCCCGGCTTTGACCATATCAAAGGTAATCTGCATTCCTAGCTTGGTGGCTGCTGCTTGACTAATTGAACACCTGCTGCTGCTACTGTAGGACAAGGTTTCCTGCTTTTCTTTCTTGTGTTGCTATTTCCATTTTCATAGGAGTACTAGATGAGGTGCTGATAGTCCCATAGATTTCGTTCTAGATTGCATAGCATAACTCCAGAGTTTTGAAATTGCACACCTGGGCATATGATTCTACTGTGAGCATAACTCCAGAATTTTTCATCTGTGAAAGCAAGTTCATCACATGTTTTTTTATCAATGCTGCTCACTTTTGTCACTGCCCTTTTTGTTTGTCCTGTTAAATTTATGGAGCAAATTTTGTACTCACTGGTTAAAATATCAAGAATGCTGACTTCTGTATTTGTCGCTATGTAAGCCATGCACTTGGGAAGCCTGGGCGTGATTAGGATTTGGATTGCATATTGCCTAATATAGTGTAAATCTGCTAATTTTGTAATTTACTTTATGTTCAACGCAAGTAGGTTTTGTTTGCAAGTGGTATTTCTTTTGTGTGTGCATGAACATTCACGCTGTCAATTTTTCTTATCATAATCATTTACCGTGGTGTTCGACAATACATTTCTACTGTTCTTTGTTCCCTTTTGAGGTTCACTGACTCAATTATGCATGAGATATGATATCAATTATTGTTGTCTGGTCACTGAAATAATGCTTTTCTTGCTTTGCCTAGACTTTGTGACAAGAATAAGCATGCGTCTCTGTGCCTACAAACTTGTGGGTAGTGATGATGATGATCTAACTAGCTTCCTGTTTTCAGGAATGAAGATCTGAATTACCCTCACCACTCTACAGAAATCAGTTTACTCATTCAGTTTCTAGAACTTCTTTATAGCTTTCTGAGTTATCTATGTCTGTTTCTTTATGTGTTTCTTGTGTGCAAGTGCTCCATTCTGTGTGTCTTGACTGTGTGTCTGACTATGTGTGTGTGTGATGTGCCCCTATCTATGTATGTTTCTTTGTCTGTTTCATGTGTGCAAGCACCCCATTGTCTGTGTGTGACTGTGTTTGACTGCTTAGATGGGGTGATTCTGATTGTGTTACTGCTTATATAGTCTGTCCAATTGGTTTCTTCTTCATGCTTTGCTTGTGTTCCAGTGTTGTCTCTCCATATATGGGGATGCGTTGAGTGATGCAAACCATGTAGGACGTTTCGAGCAGGCAGGGATTCAGAGACACTGTCCAGGCTTCTCTCCTGCTGATAGATGATGATAGGCTGAGCAGAAAAGTTTGATTCTTGTAATACTCACTTGCTTGGCTTCCACTCCTTTGCGTGGCCGATTTGGCATCCAATGCATCCCATGCCCTTTCCCTGTTTATCTCACTCACTCATCACAACACCCTTTTCCCTGTTTTTGTTCCTTATTTTTCTTATCATAATAATCATGTTGGTGTTTGACAATACATTTTTTGTGATATTTGTGTTTCGTTATGTCTTATGTGGATATCATATTCTTTTTTTGTATTACTGATGTCCAATCACTGGAATAATGCTTTTCTAAGTATTTCAGGTAGGATATAGACAAATGTCACATTTGCTCTTCCTTGCGTTGCTAAGGACACTGATGGGTTGGGTTTGCTTACATCGCAGGTATATTTATGGTTTTTACATTTTGTGATGCTGATGTCTGTAGTCCCAAAATGCTTATTTAGCCATGTTTTCCTTGTTCACTTCACAAGATTATGTATTAATGCTGATAGTATGTTACTGTTTCCAGGACCGAAAATTCTATAAAGAATCATTGGAATATGTTTTTTACATTTCGCGATACTGATGTATGTAGTCCCAAAATGCTTACTTAACCTTGTTCACTTCACAAGTATTCATGTTGATAGTATGTTACTCTTTTCACGACAGAGAGTTCTATAAAGAATCATTGGAATATTTCTTTGAGGTAGAAGTTAGATATCTATGGCTGATAGTATGTTACTCTTTTCAGGACAGATAGTTCTATAAAGAATCATTGGAATATTTCTTTGAGAAAGAAGTTAGATATCTATGGCACCAGAAATATTTTGGCAATTCCACGACTAATTGGCCTTGATGACTTCAAGTATAAACAAAAGACAGCTGCTTCTGAGGGCCATCTTGATCTGAATAACTCATTCTAATTTTAGCTCATCTCTACAGACATATAAACTGGCATGCCAAGGACTGCTCAGGGTTCCTATCGCTTTCTGTTTTACCAACTAATAAGGTAATCAAAATTTGATCTTCAGCTTGCAAATTTATCACCTTATGGAAGGGAAAGGTTTGCATGTACATGAGCTCTGATTATCTACATATATACTTGAATTGCTTTGGATTTGTTGGACTATACTATTCTACATGATGTTCTCCATGATTCACTTGATCTGTTAATTTGAGTATTTTCCTGGGGAGTTCTTTAGGGTCATCTTGTGACACAAAATACAATTTTGGTACATGCAAACTCTGAAATTTGATGATAAAGAAAAGGTACCTCCTAATTTGCTCTCTGGCTCTCTTACACTTGTCTTTGTTTATATAACAGTAGTGAACTCCTGGCTTGTAGTTGGGTAATGCAGTGAGAGGTTTGGAGTTGAAGGTTCTGAACGGGAAGCTTGAACAAATAGTTCATTTTTTCTCATGTCTTTGATTAGTTTCATCCTATCTATGTCTGTTTCTTGTGTGCAAGCACTCCATTGTGTCTATGTGATTGTGTGTGACTGACTGTTTGTGTGTGCGACTGATTGTGTGTGTTTCTTTGTCTGTTTCTTGTGTGCAAGCGCTCCATTGTGTGTGTGCATGTGTGTTGATTGTGACTGTGTGTCATTTTATGACTGTGACTGTGTATTGATTGGGTGTGACTGACTGTTTGTGTGTGTGACTGATTGTGTGTGTTTCTTTGTCCGTTTCTTGTGTGCAAGCGCTCCATTGTGTGTGTGTGCGTGTGTGTTGATTGTGTCTGTGTGTCATTTTATGACTGTGACTGTGTATTGATTGTGACTGTGTGTGTGTGTGTGTTGACTGTGACTGTGTGTCATTGTGCAAGCACTCCATAACTACCTATCGGCACCGGATAATGCATGGAAATTTCCATAAGGTCATGAGCATGTAATTTTATGACCTACATACCTCTGTAGTTGGTAGTATCATTGCCCTTTGGACACTCTTCAATTCATTGCTGTATATTTTCCTGCCACAAGTATGATGTTTGTGCTTAGGATGATGTATATGTAGAATCCAGGGTGGATGGAGGTTTTCATGATGGCTAATTTGTTTTGTTATGGTTCTGATGGTGTGCTTCTTGTGTTTGAACTGAAGCCGTGGATTACTCATCAACCTGGTCTGTGTTTGTATGGTAATCCTTCTCGAATTTAACTCCTTCCAATTTTGTACACAATATTTATCTTACGGCTGCTAATACCTTATGAATGCATATCCCACATTAGCTAGTAATATAGTAACGCCATACTTCTTTGGACGTTGTTCTGTATATGCAAGTGTGGTGAGCTCACATATTGTGTCAGTATCTACCTACGCAGCTGAATTATTTCTGGATAGGACAGATCCATGGCAGAAGGTTCTTTAACACTGAACTCATCAAAGGTCCTTGGACTCAAGAGGTTTGTCATTGCACTCCTAACTTTGCTCGAGAAAAAAAAGATTTTGCACATTTTAATAGTTATATTTATGATATTTTTTCTACAGGAAGATGACAAAATTATTGACCTTGTAAACAACTATGAACTAACAAAATGGTCTCATTGCAAGGTATTCTTTTGATTGTTTTATTTTTATATGGTTTGCTGAAATGCACTTTCCCCCTATGTGCAAGGTAAACACACTGGTAACAATTCTCTGTTGATGCATTGCAGGTCAGCTACCAGAACTTCCTGCTGCTGATCCTGGGATGTTTCCGAACATGCTCTCGAACATGTTCAATTTATCCGCCCTAGGACAGGTGACTACTGTGATTGTGCTCCTTTTATGATTCTGTGTAGCTAGTACTCAAATAATGGATAGTCCATTCTGCTCACAACATGACCAGATTCACTCTGATTTGCAGTTTATTTGGTGATGGCAGAACGTGTGATCGATCACGCTTCTTTATTATTCAATGTTTTGTTATTACTTTCTAATTCTTTCTTCCCTTTGCATCGATCCAATGCAGCCACTGCCATGACACAACAGGTATGCTCGATTTTTTGTTTTGTGCTTGAGATTTTTCTTGTTCTGTGATGCATATGTCTGACCACTCTTTTCTTAGGTTACTCGGCATGCTCGGCGTGTTTACTTCGGTGGACTTCCTCCGATCGCTAATGAAAAGGTAATTGCCTTGAGTAACTTGTTATTTCTTGAATCTTTCTCTATTCGCAGGCCGTGCTAACTATTTTGTTCTTCTTTCTTCAGACGGTTGCTCTATTCTTCAATCAAGTTATGGCTGCTATCGGGGAAACACATTTGGTCTAGGTGATGCAGTTGTTAATATGAAGCTGATTTTTGAATTCATTCAAAACATCTTAGTTGTTAATATGAAGCTGATTTTTGAATTCATTCAAAACATCTTAGGTGGCATAATCATCTGAATCCAAACATATGGAATGATGCTTGGACTACTGAGGAGGAACATGCACTGATTAATGCCATCAGGTATATGGGAATAAATGAGCAGAAATAGCAAAAGTTATTCCTGGAAGGTACGGCATGCCAAACAACTTACATCATGGGTCTTGTAGTATTAGCTTTCTGTTTGTGCCCTTTCTATCTCTTGTGTGTGTGACTGACTGTGTGTGACTGTGAATGTGACTGTGTATGTGTGACTGACTCTGTGTGACTGTTACTGTGTGTGTGTGTGACTGAATCTGTGTGTGACTGTGACTCTGTGTGTGACCGACTGTGTTTGTGTTTGAATTAATATTGCATTTGCTTGATGGTGTGTGCTGTATGCTTTGCTTGATGGTGTGTCCTGTATGCTCTGCTTGATGGTGTGTCCTGAATGCTATGCTTGATGGTGTGTCCTGAATGCTTTGCTTGAATGATTGGTGGTTGTATGTTTTGTTTGTTTTAACACTGCCTTTGCCGGTCCCAAGCCCGGATGTGAAAATGTGGAGGGAGCTGCATTGATATTGCATTTGCTTGATTGTGTGTCCTGTATGCTTTGCTTGAATGATTGATGTTGTTGTATAATTTGTGTTTTGTATTGTTGTGGTTTAACACTGCCTTTGCCGGTCCCAAACCCGGATGTGAAAATGTGGAGGGAGCTGCAGTTACCTTCTTTGTATTGTTTGCATTACACACAGTTTGCATTACCTTCTTTGTATTGTTTGCATTACACACAATTTGCATTACCTTCTTTGTGGTTACTGTCCTGATTGAACATAATGTGATAGCATGTGATGAAGCTTTGAAATGCATCCTTCCTTGCTATGAAAAATCTTAGGCATGCCAGGAACTTCGTGATTCCTTTCTCAAGCTGTATGAGGTCAGTATTTTTTTGCGAATAATATGAGGTAAGTGTTTACTTACAATAATACCAAAGGGAAGCGAATGTTCAATTGTTCTGGGTGGTGTATGGCTTCCCTAGAAAATAAAATGCAGTGCTATCTGTTTGGCTGTATAGACTGATCAGGCCAAGTATGAGTCCACGGCTCGCTCCTGGACAGAGAAGTACGCCATGGGTGGATGTATAGGCAAGCAATGTCGAGAGAGGTATTCTTTTGATTGTTTTATTTTTATGGTTTGCTGAAATGCATTTTTCCCCTCCGTGCAAGACAAACAGTGGGATTGCTAATTTCAAAACACACTGGTTACTTCCATTTGTGTACTTCTATTTGTTCTTGGTTCTTCTCACCTATAGCTGAAGTCAAAGACGACAAACCAGGTGAATCATTGGAGTTGTAGGACGATAAATCATCGGTAAGTTTCTATGCTTTCAAATGGTCAGAGTTTGAATTTTGAATCAGTTTGTCTGACTTGTTTTATGCTGAATCCTTGATTCCTTGATAACTTTGATACACATGAATAATTACTTATGCTGTTATTATCATAAACTGATTTCTAAGTATCTTTGACTCATATGATGCTTATTACATAACAGGTCATCTGAATCTTCATTTGTAAATATGACTGCTGGTGCTGCTGATGATGTAAGCTACTTTTCTTGCTTCAAGAATAATATAAACATCATTTACATCACACTCACATTTTAAGTTGCTCATTTGATTTCAGGCTAGCCATCGGCTTGGAACTGATCAGAGCAACCGTTGTTGGCAACTTGAAACATATATATTTTAGATATGAATGGCTTACCTTAGCCAGAATTTCTGTAAGTGTTGCTCATGTTAGCTTTCTCTAGTAAGTAGAACAAGAATACATTTAATATGTATTTTCTGCCATATGCGTACACTCATGATATTTGAATTACGAACCAAATTCTAAACAAATAAGCATATGTCTCTCCGCCCACAAACTTACAGGTAGTGATGAAGATAATCACTTAATCAGCCTCTAACTAGCTCCTATTTTCAGGAATGAAGATCTGAATCACCCTCACCCCTCTAGAGAAATCAGTTTACTCATTCAGGTTCTGGAATTTCTTTATAGCTTTCTGAATTTACTTCGTTCTTGCATATATTAGCTTTCTGTCTGTGCCCAAATCTATATCTATTTCCTTCTGTTTCTTGTGTGCAAGTGTTCCATTGTGTGTATGACTCTGTGCGTGTGATGTGCCCCTATCTATCTATTTTTCTTGTGTGCAAGCGCTCCACTGTGTGTCTGACTCTGTGTGACTGTGTGTGTGTCTGACTGTATGTGTGTCTGACTGTGTGTGTGTCTGACTGTATGTGTGTGTGACTGTGTGAATGTGACTCCGTGTTTGTGTGAATGTTGCAATTGCTTGATGGTGTGGCCTGTATGCTTTGCTGAATGATTGGTGTTGGTGTGGTTTAACACTGCCTTTGCCGGTCCCAAGCCCGGATGTGAAAATGTGGAGGGAGCTGCATTTACCTCCTTCTGAATTTTGTGGCTGATGGAATTCTAGTTTACTTAGATGGTTAGCTTGTTAATTAGTTTTGTGCATGCAAGACTTGAAATCTAGCTGATGTGTTTAGTTTCTGTACATGATAAATGGTTTTGTTGTGCACCTTTTTAAAGGTGTCGCCTGTTTTCTACTCTTGGATGTTAACTTGCATTTCTTGTGTTTTTGAATTGATTATCTGTTGTAAGATATGGTCAGCATATATAGTTCATAGATAAATGACTTTGTGTGCAGCAGTTGTCATACATTTTATTCATTCCAATGGTGATTTTACTACTAGTTTTTGTGTGTTGGAACTCTTAAAGTTCTCTGTACCCCAGTACCAATGTATATGTATTTCTGTGTCATTTCGTACTATAACATCACTGAAGCCAGTGGTTTATTTGAGATGAGTGATGTGATTACATTGTACTCCCTCCGTTCCAAAATAGATGACCCAGCTTTGTACTAATTTTGCACTAAAGTTAGTATAAAGTTGAGTCATCTATTTTGGAACGGAGGGAGTACCAGGCATGCGACTGCAACAGCTTAGTGTATGAGTATGCGCCCCGCGACAGCAATTATCTAGTTACTTTTGAACAATCAGGTAGTTCACAGTATGCAGTTTTACTTGTATTCAGGAATGGAGCTTCTTTACTTCCTAGATGCAGCAGGTTGTCCATGTTGTGTGTTCCATATGGATTAGACGTGGTTGACTACTTTGTCTTTGATACCGTGGCTCCTCGTTGGGCCTTTAGTACTTCTGTGTGTTCAATTTTTAATCCCCATTACGTGTGATGCTCTTTGTTTCTGTGTAATTTGAACATCTCGTTGCGCTCTTGTGAGCGGTGTCTCTGCTCATGTGGACACACATGATTTGAACCACGACTTTGAGCTGTGATTCTGCTAGTGAGGCAAGCATGCTGGCAAGCATGATTTCAACGGTGTTTCCATGCGATTTTGAACCATGTCTGTGTTATGATCTTGTGAAAATGTTGCGTGAATATTTATTGCCAATCATGTGTCGTGCCAATGCTGCCTTTGGTTGATTGTGTGGCTTGTTGCTTAGCTGAATGATTGGTTTAGTAATTTTGTAGTTTAGCACTGCCTTTGCCGGTCCCAAGCCCGGATGAGAAACTGTAGAGGGGACTGCAGTTTGCTCCTCTATTTAGAACTTTCACGGTCTCCAAATATTATTTCTCAATAGTTGCACAAACTGTCCTAGTCGAGTACGTTTTACTTGTAAGTGTATAGGAAGCCTTGCATGTAGGGTAAAGTGTGCTCAACTTTTATCCTTCTTTAATTTTCTACTAGTATAGGGTTAAGCCCATGATGATTACCTACATGTTGGAATTACCGGCAGTGACGACATTTTATGGGCATGTCTTGCTTGGAAACCCTTTTCTTGATTAGTTATTAATCTAACATATGCAGGAGCACATTTTATGGGCATGTCTTGCTTGGAAACCCTTTTATGGGCATGTTGGAATTACGCCTAATGGGGAATTACACATGAGGTCAGGAGCACCTAGGTGCTCCACCCACCCAAATCAGTACCGATGCAGTGTTATTTTTACTAAATGACCCCTCAGCGTCCTTATTTTGCCCACTAACCCCTTCAAAAACTTATTTCGTCGCCTCACCCCCCATTTGCGTCGAGCTGTAAGGCGCCGCACTTGCACGTCGCTGCGCAGCCCGCCAAGTCGCTCGTCCTCATCTTCCCCGGTGTTGGCCTCGGCTGTCGGTGTACAAAACTAGGGGCACATTTTTGTACCCCTTTACCTGTGCACGGGTAGTCAGAGCCGCGCCCGCGACCACACCAAGCAGAGCGAGGGAGGTGAGCCAAAGGTAAGACCGAAGCCCAAGATGGCCAGAGCAACGCCAAGGTCAAGGCCACAAAGAGTCAAGGCCACAAAGAGCAAAGGGACGAAGTAGGTTCCCCCGGCAGGAGACCCTTGCCGGGGGGGGGGGGGCTCGCCCCACACCAACGGAGTGAGCCACCCTTGAGCCCACAATCCCCAACGCCATCATCCGCATGGAGCCAGGGCTCGGGAAGGCACCTTCAAGGTGGCATGCAGATCTTTGCGAAGACATATCCAAGAACAGGCGAGGATTAGAAGACGACGACCCCCGGCTCTTGCCGGGGACGACGGCGTGCCACGGCAAGATCCTTGCCGGGGACGCCTGCGCGCCACGACAAGACCCTTGCCTGGCCACCCGGCAAGTCCCTCGCCAAGCGCACCGGCAGGGCCGTCGTCGGGCCCGCACCAGCCAATCTCCGCCGTCGTTCACATGCAGCTGCCGACCCAACCAGCTGGGCAGGCACCTGCGTGGCAACATGCAACCCTTCATGGAGGCTCCACCACCGCGCCACCTCAGTTGCCTGCCTGCCTACATGGCACCGCATGCATCGCTGGCCAGGGCGCTTGTCGAAGCTCGGAGGAGCGGCGACGGACGGGACGGGCCTCGCCCCCGTCCCCGATAAAGTGAAGGGACACATGCGCAATGCATTAAATGCGTCTTGTCCTGTAATACGAAGGATAACCTCGCAACACTGTTGCCTTTCCACCTCCTGTGTGCCACTGTGGCAACCTCTTTTTCTATAAAAGGAGGCCCAAGGCGACGAGGGGAAGGATTTGGCTTTTTGGAGCTCGTTACACTCCGTAGCTAGTTCAGGAACTCAGAATACATCCACCAAAGCAGGACTAGGGTTTTACGCATCCTCGCGGCCTGAACCTGGGTAAACAAACCGCGTGCTCTCTCTTAGACCTGCTCTTCTCTTAACCCCGCGCCCCGCAACCGCAGTAGGGATTCTTGTGATCCCATTGGTGTCGTTTTCCATCGACATCTTTGGCGCGCCATGTAGGGGGCGCGTTTGTGAGAATCTGGTATAGTAGTAGGCCTAGCAGTTCTTCACCGCCCTTGGCTCCTGAGAAGAAGGCGGCTGGAGGAACGACGCCGGCTCGGCAATAGAAAAGCTAAGTCATTCAGAGCCTTGAGCTATTTCCTTTTACATTTAAGGTTATCGTCCTCGGAGATCTTGCCTATGTATGGGAAACCTGCACGCAAAGGGGCCCTCCCGCAATTGGCAATGCCCTTGTTCTGTTTCGAGTCCGCTCAATAGCTCAAAGCGGCCGTGTCGAGAGTGGCGGGGTAGCCTTCCGCACTTGGCAACGCTCCCGACTCTAACTCGAGTCAAGCTCGACAGTTCGGGCGGTCGCGCTAAGGCGGCAAGGTGGTTCGCCCGGCAGCAAGCACACCCGGCAGGCCAATGGGGATCCGTCCCCAAGACGCCGCCTTGGGTTTACGCGCCGGCGAGCCTACCCAGTAACGTAGGGTGGACATACAAAGGGAAATTGAACAGGAAAATAACATGCATGATGCTAAAAGTGTTGCAGAGTTATGTTACATCAAATTGTTGTTGCGGTTCTAACTAGAGTTAGCGATTGTCTTGGTTGTGAACTTGCAGCGGCGATAAAGAATGGGATGCCTAATCCCAGCGCTGGCCCTCCACCCTCTGAATTCCGCCGACTCGGTTGATGATGGGCTTGATGCGCTCCTTGAGCGGTGCGAGGTCAGTACCCTCCGGCAAGCTCTCTAGCACGGTGTCGAAGTCGAGGCTGGGGTACCATTGCACCACCTTGGTGAGAACCTTAGTCATGGCGCCCTGACAAAGCATCCGGGATTCCTCGGCCAGTGAGGCCGCCCGGTTGGCGTGGAGCCGCTCCAGAGCACGGACGACCTTCTCAAAGAACATGGTCAGGCTGCAATTGGCGCTCACGCTCCGCTCCGGGACATACCTCACGTCCGGCATCCCCATGGTGGCAAGCTATGCGGCGGCCTGGTTGGCGACGGTGGCGAGGCGATTGAGCCAACGGTTCTCGCCCTCCACGTGATCCGCAAAGTTGAGGCCCTCGTTCTTTCGCAACAGCTTCTCGGCCTCCAGCTCCTTGGCCAGCGTCCCCTCTCGGGTTGTAGCCTCCGACAGCACCTTCTCGAGACCCTCTAGCTTCAGCTTGAGGTCTTTGATGGAGTTGTTGGCCTCGGAGAGCTCCCCAGCCTTACTAACGACCGCGCCTTGCGCCTCTGTCAGAGCAAGGTTGAGCGTGTTCTTTTCCTAGGACAGCTTCAGGGCCTGCTCCTTCAGCCTGTCGCGCTCTGCCTCCAGCTCCTCCACCTTGCCGGCGTGAACCTAGGCCTGGGCATTGAGTGCCTCCTTGTGCCTCTGCTCCAGCTCACTGGTCCGCTGCAGGACAAGCTTCTCCACCTCGGCATCTTTGCCATGAAGTGTGGGGGCGAGCTTCTCCTCGCGTGCAGCAAGGTCCTCTTCCTGGGAGTTCAGCGCGGCCTCGCACTGGGTCCGAACGGCCTCGGTGGCCTCGGCCGAGTTCTTCGCCGCCTCCTGAGCTTTCTCGACGTTGACAAGCTTCATGAAAGTGCTAGTCATCGACTAGAGGGGGGGTGAATAGGCGATTTTTATGAAAGTCTTCAAAACATGTAAGTTTCGAAGACAAACAATAGAAATGAACCTATTGAGATGCAGCGGAAGGTAGACTACACTAAGCAAGCCATAGTCAAATATGTAATGAAGTGAAATCACAAGGACTAATAGCAGCTAGGTAGTAAAGATCAGGATGGAAGATGGTATGAAGCCAAACAACAATAGTAGTCAAGCAATGAAGTCAAACAGATACAACGAACAGGCAATGACTTCACGAAGACAAACTCTAAGTAAAGGGAGGGAGAGGATAGAACCAATCACTTGTTGAAGACACATGATTTGTTGGACACATGATTTGTTGGACCAGTTCCAGTTGCTGTGACAACTGTACGTCTGGTTAGGGAGGCTGAGATTCAACTCAGAAGACCTCGTCTTCACCTTATTCCCCTTGAGCTAAGGACACACAGTCCTCGCCCAATCACTCTGGTAAGTCTTCAAGGTAGACTTCCAAACCTTCACAGACTTCGTTCACCGGCGATCCACAATGACTCTTGGATGCTCAGAACGCGACGCCTAACCGGCTGGAGGATTCACAGTCCTCAAGTGTAATAAGTCTTCAGGTCACACAGACAGAAAGACTTGAGTGATGCCTAACACTCTTTGGCTCTGGGTGTTTTGGGCTTTGTCCTCGCAAGGATTTATCTCTCTCAAAGGCTTCGAGGTGGGTTGCTCTCAAACGACAAAAGCCGTGTACTAACTCTGAGCAGCCACCAATTTTTGGTGTAGGGGGTGGGCTATTTATAGCCACTAGGCAACCCGACCTGATATGTCCGAAATGACCTTGGGTCACTAAGGAACTGACACGTGTTCCAACGGTCAGATTTCAAACACACACGACAACTTTACTTGGGCTACAAGCAAAGCTGACTTATCCAGCTCTGGATAAGATTTGCTCTCATTGTCTTCGCTCGAAGACATAGGATTTGGGTTGAGCATCACTTCAGTCATCCTGACTTTGTTCACTTGGACCCCACTTAACAGTACGGTGGTTCCTATGACTCAACAAAGAAGAAAAGGAAACAACGAAACAACTAAGTCTTCGCGCTCCATAGTCTTCACTGAATGTCTTCTCCTGTCATAGTCTTCAATATGAATATCTTCACATACCACCATTGTCGTTAATGTCTTCATACATTTTTAGGGGTCATCTCCGGTAGGTAAACCGAATCAATGAGGGACACTACCTGTGTTATCCTGCAATTCTCACAAACACATTAGTCCCTCAACCAAATTTTTCGTCAATACTCCAAAACCAACTAGGGGTGGCACTAGATGCACTTACAATCTCCCCCTTTTTGGTGATTGATGACAAACTGGTTGAAGTTTTCAATGGGGATAAAGTATGTGAAATTGTAAAGAATAGGGTATTGTCTTCATAAGTTACAAAGGCTCCCCCTGAAGATGTGCATATAAGTAATTTGCTTCTGGAATGCAAATGCACATGGCAGGTTGTACTTGTGGAGATCCTCTTCAACTTATGATGACAATTCATCATGCATGATAAGATATAACGAACATAATGACATGCATAATGAAAAATGGACGTCTGCAGAATGACCTAAGTGCGGAAGTTATCATCGCACATGCGGAATTTATCATCGCATCACAGAATAGCAAATAAGTAGCAGACGACCATCGAGTTTAAGTGTTACAACTAAAAGAACCAAATGTATCAAAAGCGAGAGTTGTAAACACTAGGCAAAATATAAAGCAACCGCCCATATGAACCCGCTTGAAGACTATCAAACTCATATGCTTCTCCCCCTTTTGTCAGTAATGACCAAAAAGGTTTGAAGACATAGAGCGTCTACTCGTCCCCATGATGAGTAGGTGAAGCAGCAGGGTTGTCGTTGTTGTTTGGCGGTGCAAACAAGCTGGGTGCAGTGTCGATGCGTGCAGATGTAGGGGGCGGTGAAGTAGCATCGTCTTCATCATCGATCACTTTGGCATTCACAGTTGCAGTAGAGGAAGAATAGTCAGAATCTTCAAGGGATGGAGTTCGACGTAGGACAGCATTCCGTGGAGGAGTGGAGTCAAACTTGAATCTTTCAGTGAAGCCATCATCTTGAAGATCTGCTTCAGCACTAAGCAGTGTCAAACTCTTCCATGATCGCCGACAGGTCTCGTGAGTGACAAAAGCATTCTTGGTGGCAAGATTGCGAATGCGATTGACGTCCACCAAGAGGCTTTGCATTTGGCGCTTCAGCCAGTCATGATGCTTATCTTGTTTCTGATGAAGGGCAACCAGAAGCTCTCGGTCATTGAGAACGCGAGAGCGCTTCTTAGGCCTTTGGGCAATTGTGCTCTCAGTAGCTTCAGTTTGCGCACGATGAGGCAAGCGAGTAATCCCAGCCGGATAGACTCGAGCAACAGCTTGAACTCCTTCAATGTTCTGCGTGAAGCTTTGATGGTCAGCATTCTGAAGACAAAGGGGCTCCTTTGCAGGCTCTGTGTAGATGGCTTCAACAGACAAATCAACTTCTGGCAAAAAGATGATATGATTGCGTGCAGAAGGTTGATAGTTGAAGGCACAATGGAGCTTGATCAGACGCATGATCCAGGCAGCATAGATCTTCAGACCAAATATGTCAGACCCTGATGCAGCAAGTTGGCGGATAAAGAAATCTTGTGCATTGAAGCTTTTTTCCATGAAGAATATGAAAGACCAAAGTCTTCATTGCGCCTTCCAGCTTAGCATTAGGAGAATGTCCTTTGATGGGCCAGAGAGTGTGCCTTATGATATGATAGATAGTACGTGGCAGATACTCAAGGTCTTCAACAAAGAACTCCTTAGGATATTTAGCATCTGGAGGCAAAGGCTTCATCATGCTGAGCATCTAACTCATATTGGGCTCAGGCTTGTGGAAGATGCTTTCCATAGCATCATTGTGAAGCTGACAACCAGGTTCATAAAGGTCACCTAGAGTGGGCAGGCCACTAAGCTCAATGACATCAAAGGCTTTGGCTTCATGATGAACATTGCCTGTCATCCACTCAAGGACCCATGTCTTCGGATCCCTGTTGTAGCCACGAATATGAAGAGTGGCATAGAATTGGAGCAGCAATTCTTCATTCCAGTGCTCCTTATCTGTGACGAACTGCAGCAAGCCAGACTCTCTGAAGCAGTCCAAAGCTTCTTCCAAGTAGGGCAGACCAGTTATGGCTTCAGTATCAAGACGCATATGTGGGAAAATGCGACCTTGATTATACAGAATGCATGAGTAATAATTGCGCTGCTGATAACTCCAGAACCGATCAGAAGATATTCTTACTCTTGAGTAGGGGTTCTTGGCTCTGTCAAAGAAAGTGTTGTGTGCCTTGAAGCCATTGATGCTAAAAGATCCGGGTGCTGATGCAATACCTGGAAACCTGGGCAACCTTGGCTTTGGCTTCTAAACCCGTGGCCTGTGCTCAACGTGGTATTCAAACTGAGGACCAGTAGCAGGCGGAGGAGTCAGAACAGGCCATTTGACAGTGATAAGCTGGCCATAGTTGAATGCTTGCTCGATAGTGTGTGGCCTTGGTGGTGGAACAGGAGCAGTGGCATCAACAGTGGCGTCAGGCTGCACAACTGAGGCTTCAGGTGCAGTTGCATCATTGGCTTCTGGCACATTGGTTTGTGCAGGCTCCACATTTGCTTCAGCCATGACTATGTCACTGGCTTCATAGGAGGAGGGTCGGACACAGACACATTCATAGGAGGAGCAACTTCTTCGGTAATGGGGGGAGTAGAGTCACGTTCATCTTCTTGTTTGTCATCGGCTGATGCAGCCGGAATGTCTTCATCACCTTTGGCTTCAGAGTCGGAGACATTCACAGTGGGAGTGGCATCGGGAAACACTTGACGTGCAACAGATTGGTGAGGCACTTTTCCTTCTGGAACGCTCGGAAGAGGGACCTGAGGCCTTGGTCCTTTGCGAAGCCTGCGTAACGCTGGCGACGCCTTTGGAGATGGAGTTGGCTGGACCTCAAAGTCATCATCGTCTTCTTGTACAGATGGGGTAGCTTGCGGTTGGGGAGTACTTGGGGAGTCTTGTTGTTGTGGGTGATCAGCCCATGAAGCATCCTGAGCAATTGGCGTCAGAGGACGACCAATGCTGATGAGTTCGCTGTTCGTGAGAACAGGCGATGATACCAAGTTGTGTTCGATCTGAGGAAGAACTTCATCATCTTCAACATTGTCATGAGGACCAATGTCTTCAGCAGCGGTGGGGTCAACTGCTGGAATGTCTTCAGCTTCATGAGCCTCTGTGGAAGCAGGCTCATGAACAATCATCTGTCGTTCTTGGTGTTCAGACGCAGGGCGAACCATTGAGATAGGTTCAACAACTAAGGGCTCTGTGTGAGCAGCCCGATCCTTCTTGGTTCTGTTCTTATTCTTGGAGGGAGCTGCATCAGAAGCATCAGGATTTTTCCTTTTTCTGGCTTCAGCCTCGGCAACCCTTGTCTTTTTCAGTTCTGAAGCTGTTGACTTGACCTTTGGCTTCGAGCCAGTCATGCTGCTTGGGAAGACTATGCGTGGCTCTTCCCGCCTTGACGGTGCAGATTGGTCAGTTGATGGCTTCTTCTTCTTTGCAGCCATTCTTGGATCGATGCCAGGACGACCAAGAGCCTTGTGCTTCTTAGCCTCATTGTAGCCTTGTACACACTTGTCAGCCAGGCTCTTCATGTGTTCACGAGAACCTTTAGCTTCTTCGCGTTTCTCGAGAAAGGTTTCCTTGAGCTCGTGCAGCATGATCTTGAAGTTTTTGACATCTTGCACGCTGAGCTTTGCCACATGCTTCTTGAACTGAGTTTTCTCATAGTCGCTCTTGTGCTTTAGCTCAACGATGCGCTGAGCGAGAGCTAGCTCAGAAGCAATGGCGCCATTGAAGGAGACGCTGAGACCAATGTGAAGTTGCAGATCTTCAAAGCTGAGATTTGGGGTGTCAAACCACTCATCAATGAAGTTATGGATGATTGCCACATCAAAGAGAGGCAGATCATTGAAGATCTCTTGATCAGTTGCTCAAGGGCATCATCTGCAAGATCTTCATCGCTGGACAGATCAATGTGCTCTTCTCGCAGAATGGCAGCTGGTGTCAATGTCTGATCATTATTCTTGACGATTTTCTTTTTCTTCTCCGTCTTCTTGGAGATACGTGATAGACCTTCAGACTGCACACTGTCTTCAGGAGGTGCAGTGGCCAGTGGCTTCGCACGTGAAGCTTTTGTAGGAGCAGCTGATCTTGAAGCTTTAGACTTCTTCTACTTATGGGGTTATGGAGCAGGGGCTTCATCTGTGTCAGCATCATCATCAGAGTGATCCATTTTGGCACCTTGAACAGAGATGTGGGTGATGAGGCCATCAAGGTTGTAGAAGGGTCCGATGATATTGGGTTCTACATCACGTGTGCCATCAGCACGGGGAGCAGGAGGACCAGGATTGAAGTCTAACCCCAAAGAATCTTTGTTCTTCTTTGCTGGGACTTTTGCAAACTGATAGTTGCACTTGAAGAGATTGTCTTCGCGACACCACAGTAAAGATGATGGATCGGCATCAGCTGGTTGTGGACCACGTACCATACAGGAAAGAAGCCTTGCTCAATGGCTTAATCTCTGGTCTTGGGTTGAAGGCTTCGGAAGAGAACGTGAAAGTGCAACTATCCCTAGGTGGTTTTGGTAATTCATAACAACATATAGCTCATTGAGCTAATGATATTCCAAGATAACTATTTCAGGAAAGCTCAATGATTGGCATGGCATGAATGGTGAAAGTGGAACCCTCAAAATACTAAGGACAAAGGATTGGCTCAAGCTAAAAAGCTCAAGACTCTTCATTTTACAATTTAGTGATCCAAGATCACATTGAGTCCATAGGAAAAGCCAATACTATCAAGGAGGGATGAGGTGTTGCTTAATGAGCTCTTTGCCTTATGTGCTTAATGATATGCTCCAAAATCCTCAACTACTTTCCCATATCCACATATGACCTAAACCCTAAGCCAAACTCGGTCATACCGATTCTTTCTATCCGGCACCACCGAGTCTTCATATGTCATAAGCCACTGCCAAAACCCTAGCAAATCGGTTTCACTGATAGGGATCTCGGTCTCACCGAGATGGGATTGCAATCTCTCTGTTTCCTTTTCGTAACTTTTCGGTCTCACCGAAAGAGCGGATCGGTCCCACCGAGATTGCAATGCAAACTCTCTGTTTCCCTTTTGTAACTTTTCGGTCTCACCGAAAGAGCAAATCGGTCCCACCGAGTTTGCTTGACCAACTCTCTGGTTAGCTAATTATCAAATCAGTCACACCGAGTTTGTGTAATCGGTCTCACCAAGATTACGTTATGCCCAAACCCTAACGATATCGGTCCTACCGAGATGCATGTCAGTCCCACCGAAAAACTCTAACGGTCACTAGGTTTACCTTTTCGGTCCGACCGAGTTTGTTGATTCGGTCCCACCGAGATTGGTAAATTGTGTGTAACGGTTGGATTTTAAGTGGAGGCTATATATACCCCTCCACCTCCTCTTCATTCGTGGAGAGAGCCATCAGAACACATCTACACCTCCAACTCATATGTTCTGAGAGAGAACCACCTACTCATGTGTTGAGACCAAGATATTCCATTCCTACCATATGAATCTTGATCTCTAGCCTTCCCCAAGTTGCTTTCCACTCAAATCTTCTTTCCACCAAATCCAAATCCTGTGAGAGAGAGTTGAGTGTTGGGGAGACTATCATTTGAAGCACAAGAGCAAGGAGTTCATCATCAACACACCATTTGTTACTTCTTGGAGAGTGGTGTCTCCTAGATTGGCTAGGTGTCACTTGGGAGCCTCCGACAAGATTGTGGAGTTGAACCAAGGAGTTTGTAAGGGCAAGGAGACCGCCTACTTCGTGAAGATCTACCGCTAGTGAGGCTAGTCCTTCGTGGGCGATGGCCATGGTGGGATAGACAAGGTTGCTACTTCATGGACCCTTCGTGGGTGGAGCCCTCCGTGGACTCGCGCAACCGTTACCCTTCGTGGGTTGAAGTCTCCACTAACGTGGATGTAGGATAGCACCACCTATCCGAACCACGGGAAAAACATCCGTGTCTCCAATAGCGTTTGAATTCTCCAAACCCATCCCTTTACATTCTTGCAAGTTGCATGCTTTACTTTCCGCTGCCTATATACTCTTTGCATGGTTGCTTGAATTGTGTGATGATTGCTTGACTTGTCCTAAAGTTGCTAAAATCTGCCAAGAACTAAAATTGGGAAAAGGTTAAGTTTTTATTTGGTCAAGTAGTCTAATCACCCCCCTCTAGACATACTTCCGACCCTACAAGTGGTATCAGAGCTTTGGTCTCCATTTGCTTTGATTTCCATAGCTTTTGGTGGTCATAGCCTTGGTTTCACAACCTAGGAGAGTATGGCGTCTAGTGAGGGAAATTATCACCGTAGAGGTCCTTACTTTGATGGTACTAACTTTGCTAGTTGGAAGCATAAAATGAAAATGCATATTCTTGGACATAACCCAGCCGTTTGGGCTATTGTGTGTGTTGGCTTGCAAGGTGACTTCTTCGACGGGAAAGAACCAAACCGTGAAGCTACCGCGGATGAGTTGAAGATGCTACAATACAACGCTCAAGCTTGTGATATTCTCTTCAACAGATTGTGCCCCGAAGAATTCAACAAAATCAGCCGTCTTGAGAATGCAAAGGAAATTTGGGATACTTTGATTGATATGCACGAGGGTACCGACTCCGTCAAGGAATCCAAATTGGATGTGCTTCAAAGTCAACTTGACAAGTTCAAAATGAAGGATGGTGAAGGTGTCGCTGAAATGTACTCTAGGCTTGCTCTCATCACAAATGAGATTGTCGGCTTAGGGAGTGAAGAGATGACCGACAGATTCATCATCAAGAAGATCCTAAGAGCCTTGGATGGAAAATATGACACCGTGTGCACATTGATCCAAATGATGCCCAATTACAAAGATCTCAAGCCAACGGAAGTCATTGGAAGAATTGTTGCTCATGAGATGTCACTCAAGGATAAAGAGTAACTTCACAACAAATCAAGTGGTGCTTACAAATCCTCATGTGAAGCCCCCACATCATCAAGTGAGAAACAAAACTTCAATGAAGAATTGAGCTTAATGGTGAAGAACTTCAACAAGTTCTACAAGAGTAGAAGCAAAGATAGAAGCTCCAAGTCAAGGTCCTACAATGACAAAAGATCTTCTAGTCGAGAGCGAAACTGCTACAATTGTGGAAGACCCGGACACTATTCCAATGAGTGTACGGCTCCCTACAAAAGAAGAGAAGATTCTCCAAAAAGAAGAAGCAAAAGAGAGGAATCGCCATCACGAGAGAGAAGGAGTAGAGATGATCGTTATGAACGAAGATACTCACGGAGAAGCAAGGATTCGGAAAGGAAGGAAAAATCATCAAGGAGCTACACAAAACGAAGACACCAAGCTCATGTTGGTGAATGGGTATCCGGCTCCGACTCCGACAACCACTCCGAGAGAAGTTATCACTCCGACTCCGAATATACTCAAGATGAAGGTGTTGCCGGTCTAGCACTTGTGTCAACCAACTCCTACGACATATTTGATTCACCAAATGAAGGAATTGGAAGATGTTTCATGGCCAAAGGTCCTAAGGTAACTCATCCTGAGTATGTAGATTTTAATAGTGATGAAGATGACTTGTTAGGCGATGATGATTTACTTGTTGACAACTCTAGTGATGAATACTATGATGAAACGTCAATTAATCATGCTAATCAAGATAAAACGAATGTCAATGATAAGGAGAAAATTGAGGCTCTAACTAAAGAACTAAACACTCTTAAGTTAGCTCATGAAACTATCTTCGAAGATCATCGAGAACTTTTAAGAGCTCATGAGAAGCTACGCTTTGAAAAGCTCAATCTTGAGCAAGAGCATGAGTTTTTAAAGGCAATCAATGATGATCTCCACAAGAAAAGTTCTTCTTACATTGCCAAGCGTTTACTCTTATCCACTTACATGCCTCAAGTCAAGTCTAATAACAAGAACAAGAAAGATTCTTCCTCTAGTAGTAACAATGATCATGTTAAATCCAATATTGTTGCTTCTAGTAGTTCTCTTGATTCCACTAATGATTCTCTTAGCCAAGTTACACTTGAGCAAGAAAATAGCATATTGAAGGAAATCATAGAGAAAGGAGTGTACAAAAGCCTTGCCGGAAGTAAGCAATTCGAGGAGATTGTACGCAGGCAAGGAAGGCACCGGAAGAATCAAGGTGTTGGTTTTGAACGAAAGTTCAATGCCAATGGAGTTGAGTGGGAAGAAGATCAATACCCCAAGACAAATTTTCTTCCTCAACAAGAGAAGTATGACCCAACTTCTTTAAAGGGGACACAAACTCAAGATGATCTTCCACCACAAGACTACAAGCAAAAAGGCAAGGACAAGCTTCAAGAGGAAATAGATGCATTTGAAGAAGCTCCTAAGACCTTAGTCAAGTGGATTCCCGAGACTATTTCAAGTTCCACTTCATCAAGTACGACTACAACTCCAAGGATTCCCATCAAGATGGTGTGGATCCAAAAGAAGAAGAACTAGAGAGTTCTTGAGGGTGACTCCGCCAACAAACTTCACTCTTATCATTTTGGCAAGAACAAGTGCAATCAACTTCCACATCTTGCACTAGTTCAAGGAGTCACAAACCCTCTTGTTGGTAAGTCAAGGGACAAGGTAACCTAAAAGCTTTCATAGACATCATCTTGAATGTGCATCACTCTATGTCTATGGATATACTTGCTTGTTCCTTGTGGGACTAACCCATGTAGGTATTGAAAGTGCAATTCACTCAAAAGGATAGCTCCAAGTGATCTACATCAACATTGAGCATCCACATCTTCAACATCTACATGAAGTCATCATCGACAAAACCCAAGGTTAGTTCATCCCTCTTCGGGGGGGATATCACATCTAGGGGGAGCTTTACTCTAAGACTTGAGCTAAAGCGACTCTAATGATGTGAACACAACAATGCTTTATGTAAAAGTGGTAACCCCACTTGAGCTTAAACGATGAGTATGACCTATGATCAAATGTTCTCATTTGACTCCTAAGTCAATATACTCATATATAGATGACCTAGTCATCGCCAATTGCTTAATAGATGCTAGAATTGGCTGTGCATGTTTTGTCACATATTTCAATTGCCATTTTATTGTGTGAGCATGTTGGTTGCATATTTTACTCATTCGAGGACATCCACTTGTTGTTTTGATTGTTTGGTTTTATTGTTCTTTTGCCAAGTGGATGGACAAGAATGCCTAAGAACCCCCTCTAGCTATCTATGCTTTTCTCGTCTCAAACTCTATTCATGCTACATCACAAAATTGATCAAGTCAGATTCGAACCACTCTGTGTGAGGAGCACTCGGAGTCCTCGATTCGTCATAGACTTAAACTTCCAAAACCTCTTTGTGATTTTCGGTCTGACCGATACCCCACTTTTGGTCCTACCGAGATCATCAAGTTGATCTAAGTTTTTAATCTTGGTGCAACCGATTTGAACTATTCGGTCACACCGAGTTGCAATAACTGTACACAGTTTTGCATCTCGGTGCCACTGAGTTGTTCCACTCGGTCAAACCGACAGGGTCGGGCTATATATAGACACGGGCAAAATTTTGGAAATTTCTCCGAACCTCTTCGCCCGCGCCATAGCTCGCTCTGCCGACGTGGTCTCCGGATCGTCTCCTCGCCGCCAGCAGCCTCCAGTCGCTGGTCTCCGTCGCCGTCAACGGGAATCAACCCCGCCGTTGCCGCTGTAGCGAGTCTCCGCCGAACTAGGGTACGGACTCGATCTTTGTGCTATTCCCCAATCCGATTCCTAGCACATTGTGATCATAATGATTCTTGCCACGTTTGATAAACTTCTATCCAGTCAAAGAACTCGTATATTAGTTTTGATTCGAAAATTTTAGGGTTAGATTTTCGCCGAAACCATCTCGGACCCACCGAGTTGAAAAACTCGGTCCCACCGATTTGGCCTATGCCATTGCACAAGTGAAACTCGGTCTGACCAAGTGTAACTAATCGGTGTGACCGATTTTTGAACTTTGTGAAACCCTAGCAGTCTCGGTGCCACCGAACTGTGACTCGGTCTGACCGAGTTCACTAGTTTAGGTTCCAAAAACTGCTTCGGTATCACCGAGTTCAAAAATCGGTAGATCTGAAATGCTTTCTGTGGGAAACTAAAACTAAGTTTTTGAATCATTCTTTTTGCAAAAATCTCTGCATTTTGTGATGCTCATCCACTCTACCTCATCTATAAACTATTCACAGGGGTCAGCAGTCAGCAGTCAACTTGTTCATCATGTCAGATCAAAGTGATAGTCAGAATCAGTCAGAGCAGCTTGTGCACATGAGTGAGGGCACTAGTCCCTCCAGTTCCTCAAATGATGGCAGCAGGAGCACCCCTAGCAATCTGCCAAAAGCTGCCACAAGACAGAGAAAGAAGAGAACTTCAAACTCAGAGGATGAAGATTATGTGGCAGAGGAGGAAGCAACTTCCAAGAAAGTTGAACTAAAAAATGAGCATGGTTCAAGGCAGAGCAACAAGCCAGGCTTAAAGGTCAAAAGGCCAGCAGGCAAGCAGCCCATGCCAAAGGCCAGGGCCTCAACAAAGATTCCTGAGAAGCCTGCACCCAAAGAGCCAGTTGCAGCTGAAACAAAGAAAGAAAGGAAAAGAGGCATATGGTGCAAGAAAGTGGATCCCATGGCTGAATTTGAACAACATTCTTCTGATGAAGAAGAAGAAGAAGAAGAAGAGGAATGTGCTGCACCAGCACCTAAGGCACCCAAGCTGATGGGTGATGCCATTAGATCAGGAGCAGCTGCATCTAAGCCAAAGGAAGCCCCCAAGTCTGCTTCCAAGGCCAAGCCAGCTCCAAAGCCAAAACCAAAGAGGAATACTAGGAGCATCCCAGCTGCTGAGAAAAACAAGGCCCCAGTGCCTGAACCTGCAGAAGAAGAGGAGGGCCAAGTGCTGAGAAAGTTGAAGCCCAAGATCCCAGAGCACAATGATGCTCATCCTGTGGCTGAGGATATGAAAATCAGGAGAGACTCTGGATTGAGAAAATGGAGAGCAGAGGATCCCTATGCTACCAGGAGAAGGACTGCTGAAGACTACAGGTTCCATACTAAGGAACAACAAGACTTCTATGAAACAGTCTTGTTAGACAAGAAGCCCATTGTATGTGACATGAGATGGGTCGATTGGCAATACATCAAGGACAACGAAGAGCACTACCCTAGAGTGCAGGACAACTTTAAGGCGTGTGGAGTAGCAGACTTTGTTGGGCAAAAGCTCACAAAGTGGAATGAGGAACTTATCATGCAGTTCTACTCCACAGCACACTTTTACCCATATGGAGGGATCACAGGGATGTCTGAAGGTACAAGGTACCACTCAACTGTTGAGGAATGGGCAAAATTGATCAATGCCCCAGAGGAAAATGAAGATGACTTGGATGTCTATTCCAGGAAGAAGATGGACCACAACTCCATGATCAACATGTACAAAGAGATCCCTGACAAGGCACTTGAAACTTTCAAGTATGGATCTGTACACTATCTTCTGTCAGGATTGCCAACCATCAATTGGATCTTAAGGCACACTCCGTTGCCCAAGTCAGGTGATCACAAGATGATCAGAGGCCATGCAATCAATTTGCTTCATATCTTTGATGTGCCTCAGAAGTTCAAAGTCATGAGCCTTATGATAGAAACAATCAAGAGGACTGCAGCAGACCAGAAGAGGAGCTGTGGATATGCCCCTCAGATCCAGGAACTGATCAACTCCAAGATAGGCACTGGCATATATCTTTTGGATAAGGAACATCTGCCTATTCATCCTGATTTTGAAGACAATGAGGTTGTGATGAACAAAGATGAACCATCTTCAGCCCATGCACAAGCACAGAAGGAGAAGGCAATGAAGGAGAAAGCTGCAAGGATGCCAACTCAAGAGGAGGCATCTGAATACTTCTTGAAAACCAAGCAAGAGCAGCTTAGTTACCTGATTGCATCCACCCTGCGGATTGAGAAAGGTTTGGCCAACCTAATTCAGAACCAGGCAAGCTTAGAGAGAATCGTAGAACAGAAGTTCTATGACTTGGATATCAAGGTGACAAAGATTCAGACTGTAGTGGAGCAACTCCAAGATGACATGCAGGAGAGGAGAGGGAAGACAACCACAGATGCATTTGCCAGAGTGCCACGAGGTCCAAGGTCGTCTGCAGTGCCAGTTCCTGACACAAGAGCAACCGCCTCAGCACCAGCCGCAGCACCAACCCAACCTGCTCCAGTATCCACTTCAGCTCCAACTCCAACAGCATCTACGGAAGCCTTCGTCCTTGGAGTGATCCAGACTCCACCACCACCTGAAGATCAAGCCTGAGTGTCGATCTAGCACTATGCATTTTCTAGGAACTTTTTGGTAACTTGTTGCCAAAGGGGGATAAAAATGTATAGATCATAGGCTTTGAGAGAGAGTGTTGCTTTTATTCTCTCTTGCTTTTATTTGGTGGTCCTTAAAACATTGTTTGCTTTTGGTTGAGATAGTTTGATATGCTTGCGAGACATTGATGATCATGTGTTTGATCATAAGCTACACTTATGCATGCTTGATATATCTTATCTATCTTATGTGATCATTCACTTTGCCTTGGTGATGAGTGCATGTATTTCATTATTAATCATTTTGAGCGCTCCACCAAGATGTATGTGACATGGAAGAGTAACCCATAATTCTAACTTCTTGTGCATTTGCAGTCCAAAGCAAATTTTAAATATGCACAAATTTAGGGGGAGCTCTTACTTATCACATACTTCTCAAAGCGACGATGTAATTCATTCTTATTATCATTTGTCGAAGCTTTGATCTATATGTTTTCATCAATTACCAAAAAGGGGGAGATTCAAAGTGCAACTATCCCTAGGTGGTTTTGGTAATTCATAACAACATATAGCTCATTGAGCTAATGATATTCCAAGATAACTATTTCAGGGAAGCTCAATGATTGGCATGGCATGAATGGTGAAAGTGGAACCCTCAAAATACTAAGGACAAAGGATTGGCTCAAGCTCAAAAGCTCAAGACTCTTCATTTTACATTTTAGTGATCCAAGATCACATTGAGTGCATAGGAAGAGCCAATACTATCAAGGAGGGATGAGGTGTTGCTTAATGAGCTCTTTGCCGTATGTGCTTAATGATATGCTCCAAAATCCTCAACTACTTTCCCATATCCACATATGACCTAAACCCTAAGCCAAACTCGGTCATACCGATTCTTTCTATCCGGCGCCACCGAGTCTTCATATGTCATAAGCCACTGCCAAAACCCTAGCAAATCGGTTTCACCGATAGGGATCTCGGTCTCACCAAGATGGGATTGCAATCTCTCTGTTTCCTTTTCGTAACTTTTCGGTCTCACCGAAAGAGCGGATCGGTCCCACCGAGATTGCAATGCAAACTCTTTGTTTCCCTTTTGTAACTTTTCGGTCTCACCGAAAGAGCAAATCGGTCCCACCGAGTTTGCCTGACCAACTCTCTGGTTAGCTAATTACCAAATCGGTCTCACCGAGTTTGTGTAATCGGTCTCTCCGAGATTACGTTATGCCCAAAGCCTAACCATATCGGTCCTACCGAGATGCATGTCAGTCCCACCGAAAAACTCTAACGGTCACTAGGTTTACCTTTTCGGTCCGACCGAGTTTGTTGATTCGGTCCCACCGAGATTGGTAAATTGTGTGTAACGGTTGGATTTTAAGTGGAGGCTATATATACCCCTCCACCTCCTCTTCATTCATGGAGAGAGCCATCAGAACACATATACACTTCCAACTCATATGTTCTGAGAGAGAACCACCTACTCATGTGTTGAGACCAAGATATTCCATTCCTACCATATGAATCTTGATCTCTAGCCTTCCCCAAGTTGCTTTCCACTCAAATCTTCTTTCCACCAAATCCAAATCCTGTGAGAGAGAGTTGAGTGTTGGGGAGACTATCATTTGAAGCACAAGAGCAAGGAGTTCATCATCAACACACCATTTGTTACTTCTTGGAGAGTGGTGTCTCCTAGATTGGCTAGGTGTCACTTGGGAGCCTCCGACAAGATTGTGGAGTTGAACCAAGGAGTTTGTAAGGGCAAGGAGATCGCCTACTTCGTGAAGATCTACCGCTAGTGAGGCAAGTCCTTCATGGGCGATGGCCATGGTGGGATTGACAAGGTTGCTACTTCGTGGACCCTTCGTGGGTGGAGCCCTCCGTGGACTCGCGCAACCGTTACCCTTCGTGGGTTGAAGTCTCCACTAACGTGGATGTAGGATAGCACCACCTATCCTAACCACGGGAAAAACATCCGTGTCTCCAATAGCTTTTGAATTCTCCAAACCCTTCCCTTTACATTCTTGCAAGTTGCATGCTTTACTTTCCGCTGCCTATATACTCTTTGCATGCTTGCTTGAATTGTGTGATGATTGCTTGACTTGTCCTAAAGTTGCTAAAATCTGCCAAGAACTAAAATTGGGAAAAGGTTAAGTTTTTATTTGGTCAAGTAGTCTAATCACCCCCCTCTAGAAATACTTCCGATCCTACAGAATGTCACCCCAAGGTTTCTTTATGGCATTCTTTTCAGCATACTCCTGGGTTACAAGCTTGTATTTAAACCATTGTTCTGCCCAATATCTTCGAATCCATTGGATTCGTGTCTTGCGCTGATTGTAGTCCTCTTCAGGATCTGTCTTGTAAAGCTCTGAGAGGTCATCAGGCAGATCTCTTGACGTTCCCCCATGATGCTGTCTGCCACCCTTCCTTACTGATTTTTCTGCAGCCATGAACTTCAAACTGAATGGCTTCAACACGTTCAAAGGCTTCAGAGGCTTTCGCTTGCTGGACAGACAGGAACTGGCTTCGGGAGAGTTAATATGATGCTGTAAGAATTCTGCAAACGAATGCAGACTATGAGAACCAAGGGATTCTCCCACGGACATGTACCTGCGACAGCATTAGAGATGCGAGGGAAGGGGAAGAGGTCATATGCATTCTCAGAAGATTTTGAAGATAAATCAGTTTGAAGACATTGACCTCATGATGCGAAGACATTCACTTATATGTTGAGAGTTGGTTCGAGATTTGTACGAATCCGCGACTAAGTACAAGTGAGGAATCTAACTAGATATGAAGCTTAAGTGAATATACTAGGCAGAATGAGATGCAGACAGGATAGATCTAACATTGTATAGGCAGAAACATATTTTGGTAAACAGGATGAATCGTTGAGGATAAAAAAAGACGGTAAAAATAGAGTTATATTTACCACGCGAGGAACTGCTAGATGGGAAGAGTAGGGGACCGAGGAGTTCAATCCAGCGTGCCCTAACTTGGCGACGGAGGACACCTACGGCGGCGGCGGAGAAGACGATGTCCGCGGCTGGCGTGAGGACGGCGTCGGAGAAGTCACGGCAGCTAAGCGCTTCGTCGCCGGCGTCGTCGAGAGCTAGTGGTGGAGCTAGGGTTTTGACGAGGTGGAGAGGTGGAAGAAGGTTTTCTTTACCGCAGGGGACATGTATGTATAAGGAAGTGTGCGGCACATCGCAATTACGCAGGTGCCCCTGGCGGTTCACATCTGAGGGGCACGTGGCAAGCATGCAACATACTCAGAGTTGTCCCACGTTCCCACGCCCGCCAGGTTTGTCGGATGGTCGTTCCGGCTTCTCCGGATTTCAGGCAATAAGAATAGAGCATTTAAAACAGAATTAATGTTTGTCTCTGTATCTTCTGCTGACAAGGATGCAGAGAAGACATTCGACAGTTTCAATAGAATGCATATGATTTGGACAGATAGAATTTGAGATAGATAGCATAGAGAGATTAGGGTCCGATCACATTCACTTAGTTCAAAAGATTCAACTAGAAAGCCATAGCTATAAGTGAATGCTGTAGAGGACAAAATACTAATATACATATATATCAGAAAACAATCAAATCAACATAGTGAAGATTATCATGAAGACAAGTTGAAATTGAAGACAAACCAAATGTGAAGACATAACAAATGTAACGCCATGAGTGAAACACTTCAAATAGAAAAGTTTGGTGGTGGCATTACCCACCGTATAGGAAGTATTAGACCCAGACACGACGCACAATTATCGTGGCGCTCCGAAGTCAAATTCCACGTTAATGTATTCACACTCATAATGTAAGTCTTCATTGATTGAAGATATACTTTACTTTGTGTGTTGCACATCTAGGTCATCAACATGCATAAGTGTTAGGATGTGTGCCTGATCACAGGACATTTGAGGATTCCAAGATATTTAGCTCACACCGTAACTTGCAAAACCTTTTTCTCATCCAAGGGCTTTGTGAAGATATCTGCCAGTTGCTCTTCAGTGTTGACGTGAATGATATCAATATCTTTCTTCATGACATGATCTCTGAGAAAGTGATGATGAATTTCAATGTGCTTTGTCTTCGAGTGCTGGACCGGGTTGTTGGCAATCTTGATGGCGCTTTCGTTGTCGCAGAAGAGAGGTACTTATTTCAGATTGATGCCATAGTCCTTGAGAGTTTGCTTCATCCATAGAAGCTGAGCGCAGCAAGATCCAGCAAAAATGTATTCAGATTCAGCAGTTGAGAGTGATACACAGTTCTGCTTCTTTGAAGACCAACAGACAAGCGATCGTCCCAGAAAGTGACATGTGCCTGATGTAGACTTGCGATACACCTTGTCACCAGCGTAATCAGCATCCGAGAATCCAACCAGATCAAACTCTGAGCCCTTTGGATACCATAATCCTAGTGTTGGGGTGTAAGCCAAATATCGAAGAATTCGCTTCACAGCTAAGTGATGCGATTCCTTTGGTGCCGCTTGGAATCGAGCCCACATGCAAACACTAAGCATAATATCTGGCCTAGATGCACATAGGTAAAGTAAAGAACCAATCATGGAGCGGTATACCTTTTGATCGAACTCTTTACCATTGTCGTCGGGACCCAGATGGTGTTTGGCTGGCATTGGCGTCGTGTAACCTTTGCAATCTTGCATTCCAAACTTCTTCAGACAATCTTTGAGGTATTTCTCTTGAGATATGAAGATGCCATTCCTTTGCTGACGAATTTGAAGACCAAGGAAGAACTTCAGCTCTCCCATCATGTATCCAAATTCATCACTATACTTCTGGTTGGTGCAGTCGAGGATAATGTCATCCACATATATTTGGCACACAAACAGTTCACCATCATATGTCTTCGTGAAGAGTGTGGGATCGAGTGATCCAGGTTTGAAGCCTTTGCTCTTCAGGAAGTCTTTGATCGTATTGTGACACTCCAGAATTTTTCATTTTGGTTTTGGCAAAAAATCTTTGTTGGTTTTGAAAAGAGGCCATTTAAAAATTCTTTTCAAAGAAACATTCCTCTTAAAAAACTTCCTTGTCATTTGACAAGGATTTTTGTCTTTCTTCAAACTTTGGTGTTTGATCTTTTAATACTTCTTCTCTGTTGGTTCCCTTCTCAAATTGTTTTGGGAGTTTAATCATTTTTTTCTTTTAAAGAAAAACTCTATGAGAATTGGGGGATTTTCATATCTTGAAACCACCCATGACCTTGCCTTTTTTTGTGGCAAAACCCCTCCAAAACCTCCCCTCCTCCTTGTAAACAACCTAAGTTCTCTGTCCCAACTAATCCAAACAAGTTTTGGATTTTATTTTAATTATTTCATCTCTCAAATCTTTTCTGACTTTTACTTTGAGCCTGAGTCATTTACAAAGCAAGTACCCTATAACATTTGTATTTGGACCTCAAACCAACTCTACTGGCTAGTCCTTGGTACCCTCAACCTGGAACCATCTTGATCCACTCATCTTCTTTTCAAATATTTCAACTTCCACTCCCTGCAAGTTTGGACCAGATTTGCCAAATTTGGTGAAATTCATATTTCCACTTCTCCAAAAATTCCACCAAAAATCAGGCAGCCTACTGGAGCAATGAGGAGCCACTCCACCAAAAATCAGCTCAAGGAAAAATTCCTACATGCCTAGATCATTCTGTTGAACACCTTGCATACACTGTTTCAGTTCATCTTCAGTTAAGTTCAGAGTTCAGTGTCGATCTTCGTCAGTTAATTCAGTCACATGCTCACAGTGCCCTTGGCACGTTGCTCGCCGCCTGGCCTGCTTGTCCGGAGCCTCGCACGCGCGCTTGGCACCTTCCTGGCATCGGTGGCGCCCTAGCCCGCCTGCGTCGGCGTGTCTTGCGGCGGTCGAACCACCGTAGCGGCCGACAAGGAGCAGAACGGCGGCACAACGCCGTTCAGCACCGCCCAAACCCCCTGGTGGCTCCGCGTGGCCATCTCCTTGCCAGCGCTGAGACCGAGATATGTGCAGCTCCTATCAGGATTTGTCGGCACAATCGGGCGGCTTTGCTGGACTTGTTTTGTTGCTGCCGAAATGTCTTGTAGTCCGGGATTCCGAGCTTGATCGGGTCTTCCCGGTAGAAGGAATATCCTTCGTTGACCGTGAGAGCTTATCATGGGCTAAGTTGGGACACCCCTGCAGGGTATTATCTTTCGAAAGCCGTGCCCGCGGTTATGAGGCAGATGGGAATTTGTTGATGTCCGGTTGTAGAAAACCCGAAGTTGACTTTAACTAAAACACATCAACCGCGTGTGTAACCGTGATGGTCTCTTCTCGGCGGGGTCCGGGAAGTGAACACGGTTGTTGGAGTTATGTCTGACGTAGGTTGTTTCAGGATCACTTCTTGATCAATTCTAGCTTCTCGACCGTGCTTTGCCTTCTCTTCTCGCTCTCTTTTGCGCTATAGTCACCACATGCTAGTCGCTTGCTGCAGCTCCACCTCATAAACCCCTTTCCCACCTTTAAGCTTAAATAGTCTTGATCTCGCGGGTGTGAGATTGCTGAGTCCCCGTGACTCACAGATATTATCACCTCAGTTGCAGGTACCAACGATGTCAGTGCAGATGACGCGACCGAGCTCACTTGGGAGTTCGATGAGGAACGTGGCCGTTACTATGTTTCTTTTCCAGATGATCAGTAGTGGAGCCCAGTTGGGTGATCCGGGGATCTGTTTAGCATTTGGGGTAGTCTTCTTTCATTTTGGTGCCGTAGTCGGACCTTGAGTGTAATCTGTATGATGGATGTTATTTATGTACTTGTGTGAAGTGGCGATTGTAAGCCAACTATGTATCTTTCCCCTTTATTTATTACATGGATTGTGTGAAGATTACCTCACTTGCGACATTGCTTTGAATGCGGTTATGCCTCTAAGTCGTGCCTCGACACGTGGGAGATATAGCCGCATCGAGGGCGTTACAAGTTGGTAATCAGAGCCTTTCCCGACCTTAGGAGCCCCCACTGTTTGATCGTCTTTAGTGGTCGAGTTGTGTCTAGAAAAAATGTTTTGAGTCATTTAGGAATTATATATCGGAGAGTTTAGGAATTCTTTTTACTCCCCAGTCCCTTCGACCTTCTGGTAAGGCATCCTGACGTAGAGTTTTGACTCTTCTCTTCTCAAATTTCACTAAAAAAATTTTTAGGATCACGTGGGTATATTACAATCGTTCCGATGGTTTTATGATGACAACATTGTCTTGGTTGCCTCCTGACATTTAGGGGTTGTGGCAGTGTCCCGGGGAGTTGAGCTCCGAGGTGTTGTCGTCATAATTTTATCGTTGCGGTTTTGGAATACCTGAGTTTAGTACGACCGACATCGAAAATCTCTTTTGTACAGTTGTTGGTGAGATAACCTGATAGCCCAGTACTGTGGCGAGTGCAGGGGTATTGCCATGATTTGTATAACGGATGTGTTTTCGAAGGTTGAGGTAGACGATTTCCGAAGGTTTCTTGGTTATGTGTTGAAGGATGGATACAGCTGGTTGTAGGATTTGCTAGTTTGGGTGAGATATTATGCTTCCCCTGTATCCCCAACACCTGATTGCATAACCAGAAAGTTTCGGGAGTTTATAAGTGGGAATTCTTGTAGCTTTAGTATTTCTTCCGCAGATATTTGGTTTGTGATTGGGTAATCCTTACCAAGTATTTGTTCACTTCCGTACCTTGTTGATTTTATTCCTTACCATGTTCTAAGTGGCTTCTCAGCTTTGGAAGTGTGATGTTTTACATTGGAATTCATTCGTTCATTCTCGTTCGAATGTTAATTGCGAAGACTATATGTTGCAATTTCGTTCCTTTGATTCAACTTCAATATATCTCTATCAAGATGCTAATGGATGTCACCCTCTTCAGGATGGCTCCACCAACGCGTCAGAATCCGGAACGCAATGACGGGAATCAGGCTAACCCTCCGCCACCGCCTCCGCCTCCGGAAGCTTGGCAAGCCTTGATGACTGCCACTAATGCCAATGCTCAGATTCTGATTCAGCTCTTGCAAGATCGCAACCAAGGGCAAGCTAATCAAGAGAATCAAGGCCAAGGCAACAATCAGCCGCATTTCGCTTCACTCAACCAGTTCCTTGCTAATCAACCAAAGACTTTCAGCTACTGTGTCAAGGCCACAGACGCAGATGATTGGCTCGTGGACATCAGCAAGCATTTCGAGTGCAGCAATGTGAGACCTGAGGACTTTGTCAAGTTTGCCTCTTTTCAACTCAAAGATCAAGCTGCTGAGTGGTTCCAGCAATACAAAGATTCCAGAGGAGGTCGTGTGATCACCTGGGATGATTTCCGCCTTGACTTCAAAGCGCACCACATTCCAGAAAGTGTTGTTGAGCTTAAGCGTGAGGAATTCCGCAATCTCAAGCAAGGCACCATGTCTGTCTATCAATACAACACTCAGTTCCAGAAGCTCTCTCGTTTTGCAAGGCAAGACATTCCTGATGAGAAGAGTATGATCTACCAATTCAGGCGTGGTCTCAGAGAAGATCTGCAGCTTGCTCTCGTGCTTTTCGAGCCATTAAAGTATGATGAATTCTACAACATGGCGCTGAAACAAGAAGCTGCTCAGCTCAAGTGTGAGGCATCTAAGAAGAGAGTCAGAGACGCAGTTCAGTCTTCTTCTTCCTCACTTGTGGCAGCTAAGCAACAGAAGTTCTGGTTGCCTCCTCCTCCTCCGTTCCGTCAGCCTTATCAGCAGAAGAACTCAAGTGGCCGTGGATCTTCCCACCCACCCAACCCTGGTTATCAGAACAAGTCTCAGAATCAAGCCCCAAGGCCAAGTGCTCCTTATCATCGTCCGCTCTCTGAGGTGACTTGTAACAAATGTCAGCAGAAGGGTCACTATGCGAACAAGTGCTTCAACCAGAGGCGCCTTCCGCCTCCTCCTCCTGTGAAATCTTCCAGCAATGCAGTGGTCAAGCATAATCCTAAGCATGTCAAGGTGAACATGTTGAATGCAGCTCAAGCAGAGGAGTCTTCTAAAGTGATCATGGGTAATCTTCCTGTTAATGATATTCCTGCAAAAGTCTTATTTGATACTGGTGCATCGCATTGTTTCATGTCAAGACCATTTTTCGCCAAGCATGAGTTCACTTCTTCAAATTTGGATAGACCCATGCCTGTCATTTCTCCTGGTAAACGTTTGAGCTCTAGTTTGGTGGTTCCCAATGTTTCCATCAAGATGGGTGACTACAAATTCTTGTCTAAACCAATTGTTCTTGGTGATTCTGATATTGATCTTATTCTCGGGATGGACTGGCTTTCTAAGCACAAGGCTCAGCTCGAGTGTGCTGCCAGGGAAATCAAATTGACTCACACTTCGAACGATGTGATCATCTATGCTTCTCGTGATGATACCATTCGGTTGTTTTCTCTCAATGAGATGGGTGAAATGGAGGCTATCTCTCAGATTCCAGTCGTTTGTGAGTACCAAGATGTTTTTCCAGAAGAGCTTCCGGGTATGCCTCCCCGTCGGCCAGTTGAATTCGTTATTGAGCTTGAGCCTGGCACGGAACCCGTTTGCAAGCGTCCTTACAAGCTTGGACCAGATGAGCTCAAGGAATTGAAGATTCAACTCGATAAACAAGAACGTCTGGGTCTGATCAGACCGAGTTCTTCTCCTTGGGGTTGTGGTGTTCTTTTTGTCAAGAAGAAGGATGGCACGGACCGACTTTGCGTCGATTACCGTCCTTTGAACAAGAAGACTATCAAGAACAAGTACCCACTTCCCAACATCAATGAGCTATTTGAGCAACTCAAAGGTGCTAAGGTGTTCTCCAAGCTTGACCTTCGTATGGGTTATCATCAGATTCGCATTCGTGAAGAAGATATTCCCAAGACAGCATTCAGAACAAGCTTTGGTTCTTATGAATATACTGTCATGTCTTTCGGCCTTGTCAATGCTCCTCCATATTTCACTCGCTTGATGAATTTCATCTTCAACCCCTACATCAACGAATTTGTCTTGGTCTATCTCGATGATATTTTGGTCTTCTCCAAGAATAAGAAGGATCATGCCGAACATTTGCGATTGGTACTCGACAAGCTCAGAGAATATCAATTATATGCGAAGTTCTCCAAATGTGAATTCTGGCTTGATGAAGTTCTTTATCTTGGTCATATCATCTCTGCCAAGGGCATTGCTGTTAATCCAGAGAGGGTGTCTGCAGTTTTGAATTGGAATCCTCCTCAAAATGTCAAGCAGCTTCGCAGTTTCCTTGGACTTGCAAGCTATTGCAGAAGATTCGTTGAGAATTTCTCCAAGATTGCAAAGCCTCTTTCCAACCTCCTCCAGAAGCATGTGAAATATGTCTGGTCTCCTGAGTGTGACGTTGCTTTCAACACTCTCAAAGAGAAACTCGTCACTGCTCCAGTTCTGACTCCTCCTGATGAATCCAAGCCTTATGAAGTATTCTGTGATGCTTCTCTTCAGGGCCTCGGTGCTGTCTTAATGCAAGAGAAGAAGGTTGTTGCCTATACCTCTCGCCAGTTGAAGCCCAATGAAAGGAACTACCCCACTCACAATCTTGAGTTGGCGGCAGTGGTCCACGCTCTAATAACATGGAGACATCTCCTGTTGGGAAGGAAAGTGGACATCTTCACCGATCACAAGAGTCTCAAGTATATCTTCACTCAGCCTCATCTCAACCTCAGGCAAACTCGATGGGTCGAAATGATTCAAGAGTATAATCCGAGTATTGAATATACTCCAGGCAAGGCTAATGTGGTTGCAGACGCTTTGAGCAGAAAGGCTTACTGCAACAGCTTAATCCTCAAGCCCTTTCAACCGGATCTTTGTGAAGCTTTCCGCAAGTTGAATCTCCAAGTTGTTCCTCAAGGTGTTCTTGCCAACCTCTTTGTCTCTCCTACTTTGGAAGATCAGATTCGTGAGGCTCAATTGTTGGATACCATGGTGAAGAAGGTGAAACGTGGTATTGAAAAGAGCATCCCCAAATACAAGTGCTATCGAGTTGATGACAGAGATACTCTTTTCTTCGAGGACCGGATCGTGGTTCCAAAGGGTGAAAGCAGAACACCAACGACCAACTGGTCTTCTCCAACCTCTTGCTATTCCAGAATGGAAGTTTGATCATATCGAAATGGACTTCGTGACTGGTTTTCCTAAGTCCAAGCGTGGAAATGATGCTATCTTCGTCGTCATCGACAAGCTCACCAAAGTGGCTCATTTCCTTCCTATCAAAGAGTCTATCACAGCAGCGCAGCTGGCAGAGCTCTACACCTCCAGAATTGTCTCTTTGCACGGCATTCCACAATTGATCTCTTCAGACCGTGGCAGCATCTTTACCTCCAAGTTTTGGGATTCTTTTCAGTCGGCCATGGGCACCAACATCCGTTTAAGCACATCGTTCCACCCTCAGACTAGTGGACAAGTCGAGCGTGTCAACCAAATTCTTGAAGATATGCTCAGAGCTTGTGTTATCTCTTTCGGCATGAAGTGGGAGGATTGTCTTCCTTATGCTGAATTCTCTTACAACGACAGTTTTCAAGCCAGCTCGGGCAAAGCCCCATTCGAGATTCTCTATGGCAGAAAGTGTCGTACTCCTCTCAACTGGTCTGAAACCGGTGAACGTCAATTGCTCGGCAATGATTTGATCTCAGAGGCTGAGGCCATGTGCAAGGTGATTCGTGAGAACCTCAAAGCCGCGCAATCGCGCCAGAAGAGCTATTACGATAGCAAACATCGTGATGTGGCATTCGAGATCGGAGACCATGTTTACCTCCGTGTCTCGCCAATGAAAGGAACTCGTCGCTTCGGTATCAAGGGGAAACTTGCCCCGCGATACGTGGGTCCCTTCAAGATCATCGGGAAACGAGGCGATCTCGCCTATCAACTTGAGCTCCCCTCCAACTTTGCAAATGTGCATGATGTCTTCCACGTGTCACAGCTTCGCAAGTGCTTCAAGACGCCTGAACGTACCATCAACTTCGAAGATATTGATCTTCAAGAAGATTTGTCCTATCATGAGCATCCAGTTGCCATTCTGGAGACAACTGAGCGCAAGACTCGCAACAAGTCAATCAAATTCCTCAAAGTGAAATGGTCACATCATTCAGACCGAGAAGCCACCTGGGAGCGTGAAGACCACCTACGTTCCGAGTATCTGGAGTTCTTTCAGTCCTAGATCTCGGGACGAGATCCTCTCGTAGTGGTGGTGTGTTGTAACGCCCCAGATGTAACTTGCCATATTTGTAATCCAACTCTTGCCATTTTCGGCTATGTGCTATGATATTACCTCCGTGGTTGGGTTCTCTTCGTTTTGCATTTTGTTCATGTCATGCATTTCATATCATGTCATCATGTGCATCGCATTTGCATACGCGTTCGTCTCATAAATCCGAGCATCTTTCCCGTTGTCCGTTTTGCAATCCAGCGCTCCTATGTCTCCCGGCGTCCCCTTTTACATTTCTTCGTGAGCGGGTATTAGACATTCTCGGAATGGACCGAGGTTTGACATGTGGCCTTGGTATAGCACCGGAAGACCGCCTGTCAAGTTTCGGGTCAATCGGAGTTCATTTGGTACTCCAACGGTTAACCGGGTAACCGTGAAGGCCTCGTGTGTGTTGCAGCCCAACACCCCTCTCTAAGTGTCCCAAAACCCATCTAAGTCTTTCTCATCGCCTCGGTCGTTCGATCGTGATCGCGTGGGCGAAAACCGCTCTCCATTTGGAGCTCCCTAGCCCCTTCTAGCTATAAAAACGCCTCCCCCGTCCAAATCTGGGAGAGAAACAACCCCGAAACCCTAATTTCTCCTCGATCCGCGCGCCTCTCTCTCCTGCCCGCCGCCGGCGCGCCCCGGGCCAGTGGGAGCGCGCCACGTGGCCTCCCCGCCGCCAGCCGCCACCGGCCCGCCCGGGCCCGGAGCCGGCCCTCCCGGCCCGCGAGCGCCGCGCCGCCGCCCGCGCGCGCCGCGCCGGGTCCGCCGCCGCCCAGCGCCTCCCCGCAGCCGCCGCCTGCCTCGCCCTGCCGCTGCCGACCGCCGCCGCCGTCGCCCCGCGAGGTCCGCCGCCCGCGCCGCCGCCGTCCCGGCGCCGCCTCGCCTCCGCCGCGGCTGCGCGCGCCGCCACCGCCGCCCCCTCGCCATCCGCGCCCGGATCCGGCGAGATCCGGCCGGATCCGCTGCCCCCCTCGCCGTCCCTCGCCTCCCGCCGGCGAGATCCGCCGCCCACCTCGATTTCCGCGCCAAGGGTTGACTTCGTTTCTTCCCCCCGTTTTCTGCTAAGTCCTCACGTTGCATCATCATCATGCCTTGTTCATCCTGCGATATCTCTGCATCCGTAGCTCCGTTTCACGCGTATAATATGTCATTTTGTTCGCCTCGAAGAGTGCACCATTTTGTTCCATTGCATCATTTACATTTGAGGTCATCTTGATGCCCGAAATGCTGTTAGAAGAGGGCTAGTTGATGTTAGTTGCTGGATCTTATCTGAACATGCACTTTTTTCATTTTTGCCATGATTGATGTGTACCTCCTATGAGGTTGAGCTATATATGTGTTTTGTAATATGCCATGTTACCTTTCCAGGGAATTTTGCTATGTATTTTTTTGATGCTTGAGGTGGCTAGAAATTGCATGCAAAGTAGGGATGATGATATTGCTGTTTTCAGAGACAGTGATTCCACTAAGTCCCTGACTGCTGTTATTTTCGTGCCATGTATTCATATTGTTTCTGAGAGATCTATGCATAATTTGAGCATGATCAGTAAGGGAGTTTTGAACTTGAGTATTTGATTAATCCATCCATTCCTTTGTTTGCAATTATGGGGTGCCATAGCTTGAGTCAATCGAGCTCTACTTTTGCTTCAAAATGTTGCTGGCAGATTGTTTACATGTTATTCGATTTTGCCAAGCTTGGTGTAGTTGATCCTTGCATGATATGATGTTATTCTTGACATTTATAGTTACTATTCCATGTCTTCTTGATGTATGTATGCTTAGTTTATCATGAAATGCTCTGTAGTGAGTGCATCGAGCTCACGAACATGCCTAGTCGTTATTAGTTTTCTGCCATGTCCAGTTTTCTGCTAAGTCTGAAACCTGTAACGAAACTTGCTTATTTGACATGGGTGTAATCGTATTCTCTGATACTTTTTGGCTTATGGCCAGTAAGAGTCTTTTGTCAAGTGCTTTGAGTAGATTCATGCCATGCCTTACTTTGCTATGTTATGAACCTGTAGCATGTTGTTTCGTTGCTCTGAACATGTCATCCTGATGTTAGTTTCTGCTGCTTTGATAATTTCACCAAGTCTGGGAACTTGTTATCGTTTGCACTTTTGCCATGCTTGTTTGAACCTGTTATGATGTGAATTAGCCGTAGCTCAGTGTTCATCTTTTGTCGAGCATCTTGAGTAGATTACTTTCATATGCTTTGTTGCCATGTTTGGGTGCAGTAGCTTAATTATTTGTTGCTTGCTAATTAGCATCATGCTGTTTATGGCAGTTTCGTGTCATTCTTGTATTGCTTGCCATTTGCAAACCGTGCATCCGATTCCGGTGATCTTTATATCGATTTCAAACGAAATCACCTCATCTATCCAGCGGCATGCTTGGTTTGCCAAGATTATGCCCTGTTCATCCTTGTCTTTCCGGAGCATGCATACGCATTGCTTATCACCTCTCGCATATCATGCCATGTTTTGCATCATATTGCTTGCGCATTGCATCGTGGTTGATATTGGTTCCTTTGCTTGTTCTCTTGTCTTGGGTAGAGCCGGGAGACGAGTACGTGACCGAGGATTCCGTTGAGAACGCTTACGAGGACCAAGCTTTCGACAACTCTGAGAACCTTGCAGGCAAGATGACCATACCCTCGAAATCACTTCTATCTTTGCTTGCTAGATTGCTCGCTCTTTTGCTATGCCATGCTGCGATACCTACCACTTGCTATATCATGCCTCCTATATTGCCATGTCAGCCCCTAACCATCCATGTCCTAGCAAACCGTTGTTTGGCTATGTTACCGCTTTTGCTCAGCCCCTCTTATAGCGTTGTTAGTTGCAGGTGAAGATGAAGTTTGTTCCTTGTTGGAACATGGACTTGTTGTTCCTTGTTGGAACATGTTTACTTGTTGGGATATCACAATACCTCTTATTTAATTAATGCATCTATATACTTGGTAAAGGGTGGAAGGCTCGGCCTTATGCCTGGTGTTTTGTTCCACTCTTGCCACCCTAGTTTCCGTCATACCGGTGTTATGTTCCCGGAGTTTGCGTTCCTTACACGGTTGGGTGATTTATGGGACCCCCTTGACAGTTCGCTTTGAATGAGACTTTTCCAGCAAGGCCCAACATTGGTTTTACCATTTGCCACCACCTACCTTTTTCCCCCGGGTTTTCGCGAGCCCGAGGGTCATCTTTATTTTAGCCCCCCCGGACCAGTGCTTCTCTAAGTGCTGGCCCGAACCGAGCAACCTGCGGGGCCACCTCGTGGCAACTCGAGGGCTGGTTTTACTCGTAGCTTGACTTATCCGGATGTGCCCTGAGACCGAGATATGTGCAGCTCCTATCAGGATTTGTCGGCACAATCGGGCGGCTTTGCTGGACTTGTTTTGTTGCTGCCGAAATGTCTTGTAGTCCGGGATTCCGAGCTTGATCGGGTCTTCCCGGTAGAAGGAATATCCTTCGTTGACCGTGAGAGCTTATCATGGGCTAAGTTGGGACACCCCTGCAGGGTATTATCTTTCGAAAGCCGTGCCCGCGGTTATGAGGCAGATGGGAATTTGTTGATGTCCGGTTGTAGAAAACCCGAAGTTGACTTTAACTAAAACACATCAACCGCGTGTGTAACCGTGATGGTCTCTTCTCGGCGGGGTCCGGGAAGTGAACACGGTTGTTGGAGTTATGTCTGACGTAGGTTGTTTCAGGATCACTTCTTGATCAATTCTAGCTTCTCGACCGTGCTTTGCCTTCTCTTCTCGCTCTCTTTTGCGCTATAGTCACCACATGCTAGTCGCTTGCTGCAGCTCCACCTCATAAACCCCTTTCCCACCTTTAAGCTTAAATAGTCTTGATCTCGCGGGTGTGAGATTGCTGAGTCCCCGTGACTCACAGATATTATCACCTCAGTTGCAGGTACCAACGATGTCAGTGCAGATGACGCGACCGAGCTCACTTGGGAGTTCGATGAGGAACGTGGCCGTTACTATGTTTCTTTTCCAGATGATCAGTAGTGGAGCCCAGTTGGGTGATCCGGGGATCTGTTTAGCATTTGGGGTAGTCTTCTTTCATTTTGGTGCCGTAGTCGGACCTTGAGTGTAATCTGTATGATGGATGTTATTTATGTACTTGTGTGAAGTGGCGATTGTAAGCCAACTATGTATCTTTCCCCTTTATTTATTACATGGATTGTGTGAAGATTACCTCACTTGCGACATTGCTTTGAATGCGGTTATGCCTCTAAGTCGTGCCTCGACACGTGGGAGATATAGCCGCATCGAGGGCGTTACAAGTTGGTAATCAGAGCCTTTCCCGACCTTAGGAGCCCCCACTGTTTGATCGTCTTTAGTGGTCGAGTTGTGTCTAGAAAAAATGTTTTGAGTCATTTAGGAATTATATATCGGAGAGTTTAGGAATTCTTTTTACTCCCCAGTCCCTTCGACCTTCTGGTAAGGCATCCTGACGTAGAGTTTTGACTCTTCTCTTCTCAAATTTCACTAAAAAAATTTTTAGGATCACGTGGGTATATTACAATCGTTCCGATGGTTTTATGATGACAACATTGTCTTGGTTGCCTCCTGACATTTAGGGGTTGTGGCAGTGTCCCGGGGAGTTGAGCTCCGAGGTGTTGTCGTCATAATTTTATCGTTGCGGTTTTGGAATACCTGAGTTTAGTACGACCGACATCGAAAATCTCTTTTGTACAGTTGTTGGTGAGATAACCTGATAGCCCAGTACTGTGGCGAGTGCAGGGGTATTGCCATGATTTGTATAACGGATGTGTTTTCGAAGGTTGAGGTAGACGATTTCCGAAGGTTTCTTGGTTATGTGTTGAAGGATGGATACAGCTGGTTGTAGGATTTGCTAGTTTGGGTGAGATATTATGCTTCCCCTGTATCCCCAACACCTGATTGCATAACCAGAAAGTTTCGGGAGTTTATAAGTGGGAATTCTTGTAGCTTTAGTATTTCTTCCGCAGATATTTGGTTTGTGATTGGGTAATCCTTACCAAGTATTTGTTCACTTCCGTACCTTGTTGATTTTATTCCTTACCATGTTCTAAGTGGCTTCTCAGCTTTGGAAGTGTGATGTTTTACATTGGAATTCATTCGTTCATTCTCGTTCGAATGTTAATTGCGAAGACTATATGTTGCAATTTCGTTCCTTTGATTCAACTTCAATATATCTCTATCAAGATGCTAATGGATGTCACCCTCTTCAGGATGGCTCCACCAACGCGTCAGAATCCGGAACGCAATGACGGGAATCAGGCTAACCCTCCGCCACCGCCTCCGCCTCCGGAAGCTTGGCAAGCCTTGATGACTGCCACTAATGCCAATGCTCAGATTCTGATTCAGCTCTTGCAAGATCGCAACCAAGGGCAAGCTAATCAAGAGAATCAAGGCCAAGGCAACAATCAGCCGCATTTCGCTTCACTCAACCAGTTCCTTGCTAATCAACCAAAGACTTTCAGCTACTGTGTCAAGGCCACAGACGCAGATGATTGGCTCGTGGACATCAGCAAGCATTTCGAGTGCAGCAATGTGAGACCTGAGGACTTTGTCAAGTTTGCCTCTTTTCAACTCAAAGATCAAGCTGCTGAGTGGTTCCAGCAATACAAAGATTCCAGAGGAGGTCGTGTGATCACCTGGGATGATTTCCGCCTTGACTTCAAAGCGCACCACATTCCAGAAAGTGTTGTTGAGCTTAAGCGTGAGGAATTCCGCAATCTCAAGCAAGGCACCATGTCTGTCTATCAATACAACACTCAGTTCCAGAAGCTCTCTCGTTTTGCAAGGCAAGACATTCCTGATGAGAAGAGTATGATCTACCAATTCAGGCGTGGTCTCAGAGAAGATCTGCAGCTTGCTCTCGTGCTTTTCGAGCCATTAAAGTATGATGAATTCTACAACATGGCGCTGAAACAAGAAGCTGCTCAGCTCAAGTGTGAGGCATCTAAGAAGAGAGTCAGAGACGCAGTTCAGTCTTCTTCTTCCTCACTTGTGGCAGCTAAGCAACAGAAGTTCTGGTTGCCTCCTCCTCCTCCGTTCCGTCAGCCTTATCAGCAGAAGAACTCAAGTGGCCGTGGATCTTCCCACCCACCCAACCCTGGTTATCAGAACAAGTCTCAGAATCAAGCCCCAAGGCCAAGTGCTCCTTATCATCGTCCGCTCTCTGAGGTGACTTGTAACAAATGTCAGCAGAAGGGTCACTATGCGAACAAGTGCTTCAACCAGAGGCGCCTTCCGCCTCCTCCTCCTGTGAAATCTTCCAGCAATGCAGTGGTCAAGCATAATCCTAAGCATGTCAAGGTGAACATGTTGAATGCAGCTCAAGCAGAGGAGTCTTCTAAAGTGATCATGGGTAATCTTCCTGTTAATGATATTCCTGCAAAAGTCTTATTTGATACTGGTGCATCGCATTGTTTCATGTCAAGACCATTTTTCGCCAAGCATGAGTTCACTTCTTCAAATTTGGATAGACCCATGCCTGTCATTTCTCCTGGTAAACGTTTGAGCTCTAGTTTGGTGGTTCCCAATGTTTCCATCAAGATGGGTGACTACAAATTCTTGTCTAAACCAATTGTTCTTGGTGATTCTGATATTGATCTTATTCTCGGGATGGACTGGCTTTCTAAGCACAAGGCTCAGCTCGAGTGTGCTGCCAGGGAAATCAAATTGACTCACACTTCGAACGATGTGATCATCTATGCTTCTCGTGATGATACCATTCGGTTGTTTTCTCTCAATGAGATGGGTGAAATGGAGGCTATCTCTCAGATTCCAGTCGTTTGTGAGTACCAAGATGTTTTTCCAGAAGAGCTTCCGGGTATGCCTCCCCGTCGGCCAGTTGAATTCGTTATTGAGCTTGAGCCTGGCACGGAACCCGTTTGCAAGCGTCCTTACAAGCTTGGACCAGATGAGCTCAAGGAATTGAAGATTCAACTCGATAAACAAGAACGTCTGGGTCTGATCAGACCGAGTTCTTCTCCTTGGGGTTGTGGTGTTCTTTTTGTCAAGAAGAAGGATGGCACGGACCGACTTTGCGTCGATTACCGTCCTTTGAACAAGAAGACTATCAAGAACAAGTACCCACTTCCCAACATCAATGAGCTATTTGAGCAACTCAAAGGTGCTAAGGTGTTCTCCAAGCTTGACCTTCGTATGGGTTATCATCAGATTCGCATTCGTGAAGAAGATATTCCCAAGACAGCATTCAGAACAAGCTTTGGTTCTTATGAATATACTGTCATGTCTTTCGGCCTTGTCAATGCTCCTCCATATTTCACTCGCTTGATGAATTTCATCTTCAACCCCTACATCAACGAATTTGTCTTGGTCTATCTCGATGATATTTTGGTCTTCTCCAAGAATAAGAAGGATCATGCCGAACATTTGCGATTGGTACTCGACAAGCTCAGAGAATATCAATTATATGCGAAGTTCTCCAAATGTGAATTCTGGCTTGATGAAGTTCTTTATCTTGGTCATATCATCTCTGCCAAGGGCATTGCTGTTAATCCAGAGAGGGTGTCTGCAGTTTTGAATTGGAATCCTCCTCAAAATGTCAAGCAGCTTCGCAGTTTCCTTGGACTTGCAAGCTATTGCAGAAGATTCGTTGAGAATTTCTCCAAGATTGCAAAGCCTCTTTCCAACCTCCTCCAGAAGCATGTGAAATATGTCTGGTCTCCTGAGTGTGACGTTGCTTTCAACACTCTCAAAGAGAAACTCGTCACTGCTCCAGTTCTGACTCCTCCTGATGAATCCAAGCCTTATGAAGTATTCTGTGATGCTTCTCTTCAGGGCCTCGGTGCTGTCTTAATGCAAGAGAAGAAGGTTGTTGCCTATACCTCTCGCCAGTTGAAGCCCAATGAAAGGAACTACCCCACTCACGATCTTGAGTTGGCGGCAGTGGTCCACGCTCTAATAACATGGAGACATCTCCTGTTGGGAAGGAAAGTGGACATCTTCACCGATCACAAGAGTCTCAAGTATATCTTCACTCAGCCTCATCTCAACCTCAGGCAAACTCGATGGGTCGAAATGATTCAAGAGTATAATCCGAGTATTGAATATACTCCAGGCAAGGCTAATGTGGTTGCAGACGCTTTGAGCAGAAAGGCTTACTGCAACAGCTTAATCCTCAAGCCCTTTCAACCGGATCTTTGTGAAGCTTTCCGCAAGTTGAATCTCCAAGTTGTTCCTCAAGGTGTTCTTGCCAACCTCTTTGTCTCTCCTACTTTGGAAGATCAGATTCGTGAGGCTCAATTGTTGGATACCATGGTGAAGAAGGTGAAACGTGGTATTGAAAAGAGCATCCCCAAATACAAGTGCTATCGAGTTGATGACAGAGATACTCTTTTCTTCGAGGACCGGATCGTGGTTCCAAAGGGTGAAAGCGAAACACCAACGACCAGCTGGTCTTCTCCAACCTCTTGCTATTCCAGAATGGAAGTTTGATCATATCGAAATGGACTTCGTGACTGGTTTTCCTAAGTCCAAGCATGGAAATGATGCTATCTTCGTCGTCATCGACAAGCTCACCAAAGTGGCTCATTTTCTTCCTATCAAAGAGTCTATCACAGCAGTGCAGCTGGCAGAGCTCTACACCTCCAGAATTGTCTCTTTGCACGGCATTCCACAATTGATCTCTTCAGACCGTGGCAGCATCTTTACCTCCAAGTTTTGGGATTCTTTTCAGTCGGCCATGGGCACCAACATCCGTTTCAGCACAGCGTTCCACCCTCAGACTAGTGGACAAGTCGAGCGTGTCAACCAAATTCTTGAAGATATGCTCAGAGCTTGTGTTATCTCTTTCGGCATGAAGTGGGAGGATTGTCTTCCTTATGCTGAATTCTCTTACAACGACAGTTTTCAAGCCAGCTCGGGCAAAGCCCCATTCGAGATTCTCTATGGCAGAAAGTGTCGTACTCCTCTCAACTGGTCTGAAACCGGTGAACGTCAATTGCTCGGCAATGATTTGATCTCAGAGGCTGAGGCCATGTGCAAGGTGATTCGTGAGAACCTCAAAGCCGCGCAATCGCGCCAGAAGAGCTATTACGATAGCAAACATCGTGATGTGGCTTTCGAGATCGGAGACCATGTTTACCTCCGTGTCTCGCCAATGAAAGGAACTCGTCGCTTCGGTATCAAGGGGAAACTTGCCCCGCGATACGTCGGTCCCTTCAAGATCATCGGGAAACGAGGCGATCTCGCCTATCAACTTGAGCTCCCCTCCAACTTTGCAAATGTGCACGATGTCTTCCACGTGTCACAGCTTCGCAAGTGCTTCAAGACGCCTGAGCGTACCATCAACTTCGAAGAGATTGATCTTCAAGAAGATTTGTCCTATCATGAGCATCCAGTTGCCATTCTGGAGACAACTGAGCGCAAGACTCGCAACAAGTCAATCAAATTCCTCAAAGTGAAATGGTCACATCATTCAGACCGAGAAGCCACCTGGGAGCGTGAAGACCACCTAAGTTCCGAGTATCCGGAGTTCTTTCAGTCCTAGATCTCGGGACGAGATCCTCTCGTAGTGGTGGTGTGTTGTAACGCCCCAGATGTAACTTGCCATATTTGTAATCCAACTCTTGCCATTTTCGGCTATGTGCTATGATATTCCCTCCGTGGTTGGGTTCTCTTCGTTTTGCATTTTGTTCATGTCATGCATTTCATATCATGTCATCATGTGCATCGCATTTGCATACGCGTTCGTCTCATAAATCCGAGCATCTTTCCCGTTGTCCGTTTTGCAATCCAGCGCTCCTATGTCTCCCGGCGTCCCCTTTTACATTTCTTCGTGAGCGGGTATTAGACATTCTCGGAATGGACCGAGGTTTGACATGTGGCCTTGGTATAGCACCGGAAGACCGCCTGTCAAGTTTCGGGTCAATCGGAGTTCGTTTGGTACTCCAACGGTTAACCGGGTAACCGTGAAGGCCTCGTGTGTGTTGCAGCCCAACACCCCTCTCTAAGTGGCCCAAAACCCATCTAAGTCTTTCTCATCGCCTCGGTCGTTCGATCGTGATCGCGTGGGCGAAAACCGCTCTCCATTTGGAGCTCCCTAGCCCCTTCTAGCTATAAAAACGCCTCCCCCGTCCAAATCTGGGAGAGAAACAACCCCGAAACCCTAATTTCTCCTCGATCCGCGCGCCTCTCTCTCTCCTGCCCGTCGCCGGCGCGCCCCGGGCCAGTGGGAGCGCGCCACGTGGCCTCCCCGCCGCCAGCCGCCACCGGCCCGCCCGGGCCCGGAGCCGGCCCTCCCGGCCCGCGAGCGCCGCGCCGCCGCCCGCGCGCGCCGCGCCGGGTCCGCCGCCGCCCAGCGCCTCCCCGCAGCCGCCGCCTGCCTCGCCCTGCCGCCGCCGACCGCCGCCGCCGTCGCCCCGCGAGGTCCGCCGCCCGCGCCGCCGCCGTCCCGGCGCCACCTCGCCTCCGCCGCGGCTGCGCGCGCCGCCACCGCCGTCCCCTCGCCGTCCGCGCCCGGATCCGGCGAGATCCGGCCGGATCCGCTGCCCCCCTCGCCGTCCCTCGCCTCCCGCCGGCGAGATCCGCCGCTCACCTCGATTTCCGCGCCAAGGGTTGACTTCGTTTCTTCCCCCCGTTTTCTGCTAAGTCCTCACGTTGCATCATCATTATGCCTTGTTCATCCTGCGATATCTCTGCATCCGTAGCTCCGTTTCGCGCGTATAATATGTCATTTTGTTCGACTCAAAGAGTACATCATTTTGTTCCATTGCATCATTTACATTTGAGGTCATCTTGATGCCCGAAATGCTGTTATAAGAGGGCTAGTTGATGTTAGTTGCTGGATCTTATCTGAACATGCACTTTTTTCATTTTTTCCATGATTGGTGTGTACCTCCTATGAGGTTGAGCTATATATGTGTTTTGTAATATGCCATGTTACCTTTCCAGGGAATTTTTCTATGTATTTTTGTGATGCTTGAGGTGGCTAGAAATTGCATGCAAAGTAGGGATGATGATATTGCTGTTTTCAGAGACTCAGTGATTCCACTAAGTCCCTGACTGCTGTTATTTTCGTGCCATGTATTCATGTTGTTTCTGAGAGATCTATGCATAATTTGAGCATGATCAGTAAGGGAGTTTTGAACTTGAGTATTTTATTAATCCATCCATTCCTTTGTTTGCAATTATGGGGTGCCATAGCTTGAGTCAATCGAGCTCTACTTTTGCTTCAAAATGTTGCTGGCAGATTGTTTACATGTTATTCGATTTTGCCAAGCTTGGTGTAGTTGATCCTTGCATGATATGATGTTATTCTTGCCATGTCTAGTTACTATTCCATGTCTTCTTGATGTATGTATGCTTAGTTTATCATGAAATGCTCTGTAGTGAGTGCATCGAGCTCACGAACATGCCTAGTCGTTATTAGTTTTCTGCCATGTCCAGTTTTCTGCTAAGTCTGAAACCTGTAACGAAACTTGCTTATTTGACATGGGTGTAATCATATTCTCTGATACTTTTTGGCTTATGGCCAGTAAGAGTCTTTTGTCAAGTGCTTTGAGTAGATTCGTGCCATGCCTTACTTTGCTATGTTATGAACCTGTAGCATGTTGTTTCGTTGCTCTGAACATGTCATCCTGATGTTAGTTTCTGCTGCTTTGATAATTTCACCAAGTCTGGGAACTTGTTATCGTTTGCACTTTTGCCATGCTTGTTTGAACCTGTTATGATGTGAATTAGCCGTAGCTCAGTGTTCATCTTTTGTCGAGCATCTTGAGTAGATTACTTCCATATGCTTTGTTGCCATGTTTGGGTGCAGTAGCTTAATTATTTGTTGCTTGCTAATTAGCATCATGCTGTTTATGGCAGTTTCGTGTCATTCTTGTATTGCTTGCCATTTGCAAACCGTGCATCCGATTCCGGTGATCTTTATATCGATTTCAAACGAAATCACCTCATCTATCCAGCGGCATGCTTGGTTTGCCAAGATTATGCCCTGTTCATCCTTGTCTTTCCGGAGCATGCATACGCATTGCATATCACCTCTCGCATATCATGCCATGTTTTGCATCATATTGCTTGCGCATTGCATCGTGGTTGATATTGGTTCCTTTGCTTGTTCTCTTGTCTTGGGTAGAGCCGGGAGACGAGTACGTGACCGAGGATTCCGTTGAGAACGCTTACGAGGACCAAGCTTTCGACAACTCTGAGAACCTTGCAGGCAAGATGACCATACCCTCGAAATCACTTCTATCTTTGCTTGCTAGATTGCTCGCTCTTTTGCTATGCCATGCTGCGATACCTACCACTTGCTATATCATGCCTCCTATATTTCCATGTCAGCCCCTAACCATCCATGTCCTAGCAAACCGTTGTTTGGCTATGTTACCGCTTTTGCTCAGCCCCTCTTATAGCGTTGTTAGTTGCAGGTGAAGATGAAGTTTGTTCCTTGTTGGAACATGGACTTGTTGTTCCTTGTTGGAACATGTTTACTTGTTGGGATATCACAATACCTCTTATTTAATTAATGCATCTATATACTTGGTAAAGGGTGGAAGGCTCGGCCTTATGCCTGGTGTTTTGTTCCACTCTTGCCACCCTAGTTTCCGTCATACCGGTGTTATGTTCCCGGAGTTTGCGTTCCTTACACGGTTGGGTGATTTATGGGACCCCCTTGACAGTTCGCTTTGAATGAGACTTTTCCAGCAAGGTCCAACATTGGTTTTACCATTTGCCACCACCTACCTTTTTCCCCCGGGTTTTCGCGAGCCCGAGGGTCATCTTTATTTTAGCCCCCCCGGACCAGTGCTTCTCTAAGTGCTGGCCCGAACCGAGCAACCTGCGGGGCCACCTCGTGGCAACTCGAGGGCTGGTTTTACTCGTAGCTTGACTTATCCGGATGTGCCCTGAGACCGAGATATGTGCAGCTCCTATCAGGATTTGTCGGCACAATCGGGCGGCTTTGCTGGACTTGTTTTGTTGCTGCCGAAATGTCTTGTAGTCCGGGATTCCGAGCTTGATCGGGTCTTCCCGGTAGAAGGAATATCCTTCGTTGACCGTGAGAGCTTATCATGGGCTAAGTTGGGACACCCCTGCAGGGTATTATCTTTCGAAAGCCGTGCCCGCGGTTATGAGGCAGATGGGAATTTGTTGATGTCCGGTTGTAGAAAACCCGAAGTTGACTTTAACTAAAACACATCAACCGCGTGTGTAACCGTGATGGTCTCTTCTCGGCGGGGTCCGGGAAGTGAACACGGTTGTTGGAGTTATGTCTGACGTAGGTTGTTTCAGGATCACTTCTTGATCAATTCTAGCTTCTCGACCGTGCTCTCTGCCGCCGACGGGCCCGCGCCGCCCCGTTCCATCGAGCTCCCCCTAAGCAACCTAATCCCAACGCTGTTAGCACCTAAACGGAACCAGGGAGAACCCACGACGACGCTCAACCTCTGAACCCTCCCGTGCAACCACCGCACCGCCGTAGTCACCTCGCCGGAGAACCCAGTTCTCGGCAACCGCCTCGAGGCGGCTATATATAGCGCCCCCGAGCCTGCTCTCACTCCCGCACGGCTCCACCACCTCACTAAACCCTGCCTGGCCACTAGAGGGGCCTCGAGGAGCCCTTCTTCCTCGAGTCCGGCCACCTCCGTCCGCCTCGGGCTCCAGCAGCGTTCACTGCGGTGAGGCCATCTCCGGCGCCCAAACCTCGCCTGCAGCCTTCTTCCACACCTAGCACTCTAACCCCCTCATCAATTTGCACCTTGCAGCCCTCTCCGGCGAACTCCATCCACGCCCGAACTGCCGTCCGCCGGAGCAGAAGCCACCGCCGACGTGGTGCTCGCCGACCGCCACCACCACCACCAATCGACGCGGAATAGCACCCTGAGCGCATAGGTAACCTCCGATCCCCCTGCATCGCCGTGGATCGCCGCCGGCGATCGCCGCGGCTCTCTGGCGCCAAGAGCTCTGCCGCCGTTTTCAAACCCGACGGGTGGGACCGCCCCGTCAGATTTCTATTCTTTTCGAACCGTTTTCTGAAAACGCCTTCGGGCAAAATACGCTTTCTCCTCTGAGCCGGCGTATTCGGGACTGAAGCGTTTTCTGTTTTTATAAAAAGAACCCTGGGAAGTTTCTGTTTCATTACAGATGGGTCCCTGGACAAAAACCTTTATAACTTTTTAACAAAAGCATATTTTTGAGTGATTCTTTTTCTGTTCTCTTCAAGATTTTGTCTAGTTTTTTATCAGATTTATTTGAAAAATATTTGGAATAATTTCTGTGCACCTCTTGGTATTTACGATAGTGCGTATATTCTCTTTATACCGTAGATACCGAAGGAGGTGACGGGACCGCAAACTTCACCGAGCTAGGCTCCGACTACTCTGAACCAGGCAAGCATGTTTGAACTTTTGATATGATGAGTGTCTTGGCATGTTTTGCATTTAGTTAGTTTCATGGCATGATGGTGAGCATACCGATGAACGTTATTTTCATACATTGTTGAGGCAAGTGAGTTCGATGATCCATACGTTGTTGGATGTGAGTATGCATGGCCATGTGTTGGCATGGAGATGGGTAAGATGGCAGTGTTGTAGCATGCCAGTCTTATGCCATACAAATTTACTTTAGTACCAGCCCGTATCGGTTTGGCTCCTATCCATTTCCCTCCCTGTACTACCACATGTTTCTCGCAAGGGATATGGTTTAGTAAGTTGCAAACCGCTTTCCTGGTACACACCAAAAAAGGAGAGGCCGGGATGATGGTTCCATGGCCCTGGATTAAAGCCAGTCATCCGGTCAGGGGGCATGGGTGTTACCGGTTGGGACCGAGAGGGGGGCACCCCTTAGAGCGCGCGTATATAAATTTGATCCCATGCTATTCGAGATTGTGATCTCCCCGTCTCAAAAGTTTTTCTTGGACGATGTCTAGGGTGATTCCTGGCATCGAGAGGTTGGATGGGTGTGTACTGGTTAGCTGCGTTTTCTTCCGAAATACCGTAAACGGAACCAGTCCTCGTGACTACGGAAATCCGTTAACTGTGGGAAAATTTTGTACAAACTCTGCAGAGTCATAAATCTTAAAATCATCTTATTCATATCCGAGTTCCGTGCTAACTTATTCTGACAAGTGCCAGCTTTGATGACAGATTTTTCGGTGGGACGCATGAGTGCTACGTCCGGTTAAATGTTTATTCCTGTGGATGGACTAACCCATTTATTTTCAAGAGTTGAACGTTTATTATGAGTATTATTTCCTTGACAGTAAAGCCCTTTCTGCGATGTTGCTTAGACGTCCGACTGTGGCATTTCTTTTAAAGCCCTTTCTGCGATGTCGCTTAGACGTCCGACTGTGGCATTTCTTTTAAAGCCTTGTCTGCGATGTCGCTTAGACGTCCTACTGTGGCATTTCTTTTGAAGCCCTTTCCGCGATGTCGCTTAGACGTCCGACTGTGGCATTCCTTTTAAAGCCCTTTCTGCGATGTCGCTTAGACGTCCGACTGTGGCATTTCTTTTAAAGCCCTTTATGTGGTGTCACTAAGACGCCCGACTGTGGCATGATTTTCTCTTATTTATCTGTTCACCTTTCGAGGCGTCGCTTCAGACACCCGATCGGTTTTCTTTAATTTTCCGTTGGGATCTCAGGCGGACTACCGTCGATTCCCTTTTTACTTACCTTGCCTGCTAATATTTCAAATATGCCTTGGTGAATTAATCATGACGTACACATGCATGCATTTGTTATATCTTACGTCCGAACTGTCTTGCGAGTACTTTCAAAGTACTCACTGGCTTGTTGATTTGGCCAGATGCTGATGAAGGTGATCTCATGGATGAAGAGTTCGATAGCGAGTCCGACGCCTAGAGGAATCCCAGTCAGTCTCGTGCGACCCTGGACTTGGTCACTGTATTATACCCGCTTCCGCAACCCGAATAATTTCATCGAGCCTCACCTCGACGCTCGATGGGATGTTAGTTTGAGAGCCATTTTTATCCACCCCACTGTGTTATTCCACCACTCCCCGAGTTCCGAGTCAGTAGTATGCCACCACTCCTTGTGTCATATCCGCCTTTATGTATAATTATTGGCGCGTTTGTAATAAAATTGTTGAGCATCCTCAGCTCAACCCTGTAATATATTTTATGCTACTGGCTTATTGTATCGAGTGTTTGTCTACCAGTGAGGAGGTTTTATCTCAAACTGGATTTTAAAGATTGGTTTCTCAATAAATATTTTTATTGGAAAACCGGTTGTGACACGTATCATACCAGGCGCGAGGAGCTTGTTTGAGGCCATACAGTGCTTTGTTTAGCTTGTACACCATATCAGGATGTTTTGGATCTTCAAAGCCAGGAGGTTGTGTGACATATACTTCTTCTTCAATCTTGTCGTTAAGAAATGCACTCTTCACATCCATTTGATATAGCAAGATGTTGTGATGATTTCCATAGGCTAGCAGTATTCGAATAGCTTCAAGCCTAGCCACAGGTGCAAATGTTTCATCGAAGTCAATTCCTTCAACTTGAGTATATCCTTGAGCCACAAGACGTGCTTTGTTTCTGATGACTTGACCATGCTCATCTTGCTTGTTGCGATATATCCATTTTGTGCCTATTATGTTGTGCTTACGAGGGTCAGGACGCTTGACAAGTTCCCAAACATTATTCAGCTTGAACTGTTGAAGCTCTTCTTGCATAGCTTGAATCCATTCAGGTTCCATAAAAGCTCCAGCAACTTTCTTGGGTTCTGATATTGACACGAAAGAAAAGTGCCCACAGAAATTTGCTAACTGTGTTGCTATTGAACGACTAAGTGGACGAGGTGCGTTGATACTATCAATTATCTTCTCAATCTGTACTTCATTTGCAACACGAGGATGAACTGGATGAAGACTTTGCTCTTGCTGATCATTGTCATCATTGGGAGGATTGTCTTCAGACTGAGCATTGTCTTCAGGTTGGTTTGGTGCAGAAATGATAAGTTCCTCTTCAGGCTGTGCTTCAGAAGGCATGATTTCACCAGTTCCCATTAACTTGATAGATTCAGTGGGTGAAGGTTCATCTAGTGTACTTGGCAGGAGCTCTCTTTGTGAACCATTTGTTTCATCAAACCGTACGTCCACAGTTTCGACGATTTTGTAGAGATAGAGGTTGAAGACTCTGTATGAGTGCGAGTCCTTTCCATAACCGAGCATGAAGCCTTCATGAGCTTTAGGTGAAAATTTTGACTTGTGATGGGGATCCTTGATCCAGCACCTAGCTCCAAATACTCTAAGGTAGCTGACATTTGGCTTCTTGCCAGTGAGGAGCTCATAGGATGTTTTGTTTAGAAGCTTATGGATGTAAACACGGTTGATGACGTGACATGTTGTATCAATAGCTTTAGGCCAGAACTTTCTCGGTGTCTTGTATTCGTCGAGCATCGTTCGAGCCATGTCAATGAGGGTTCTGTTCTCTACGATGGCATTTTTCTGAGGTGTGTAGGGAGCGGAGAACTCATGAGTGATTCCCATTGTATCCAGATAGAGATCAAGTCCGGTGTTCTTGAATTCAGTGCCGTTGTCACTTTTGATATGCTTGATCTTGACACCATAATTGTTCATGGCTCGGTAGGCGAAGCGTCTGAAGACATCTTGTACTTCAGTCTTGAAGAGAATTATGTGCACCCACATATATCTTGAATAATCATCAACAATGACGAAGCCATAGAGACAAGCAGTTGTTGTGAGGGTAGAGTAGTGAGTAGGGCCAAATAAGTCCATGTGTAGCAGCTCGAAGGGTTGAGATGTTGTCATGATTGTCTTCGAGGGATGCTTGGCCCTAGTCATCTTTCCGGCTTCGCAGGCACCGCACAAATGATCCTTCTTGAACTTGACGTCCTCGATGCCTATGACATGCTTCTTCTTGGCTAGAGTGTGTAAGTTCCTCATGCTAGCATGCCCCAGCCTCCGATGCCATAGCCAGCACTCTGAAGCTTTTGTGAGAAGACATACGGCAAGCTGTGGTCCTACTGAGAAATCTACCATGTACAAATCATCTTTCCGGTACCCTTCAAAGACTAGAGATTTGTCAGATTCCATAAGTACAAGGCAACGATATTTTCCAAATACCACAATCATGTTTAAGTCACAAAGCATTGAGACAGACATTAAGTTGAAGCCAAGGGATTCAACAAGCATCACTTTATCCATGTGTTGGTCCCTTGAGATTGCAACTCTACCTAGACCCAATACCTTGCTTTTACCAGTGTCAGCAAATGTGATGTGACTCTTATCAGATGGACGTAAAGTTGAGTCCATGAGAAGACTTCGATCACCAGTCATATGATTAGTGCATCCGCTGTCCATAATCCATTCTGAAGCACGAGGTGTCATACCCTACAGTACAGTTAGGGGGATATGCTTCACCAAGAGCATTGTGAAGCATAAACATTTGACGGGCAAGAGGATTATTGACGCTCAGATCAAGATTAGGACAGATAGGATGAATGGCAAACGATTCAGGAACAAAATACATAGTAAGACCATTTGGGCATTTGATCTTGCGCCCTACAAGATGTTTTAGGTCCCCGGCAAAAGAATCAGACGCCTTTGGTTTTTGGCTGGAGACCTTTCCCTGCAAGGGAAAGTTAATTCTTCTTAACCACCCACATCTTCAGGGGTGGCTTAGAAGCAATGAGTCTAAGGGCAGCACCTGAGAATCTGGGCTTTGGAGCCCTAGCAAATAGCCTTGCAGGAGATGAATGATACTCATGTGTATAAGCAGAAAAATTCTTAGTTCTATGAACATAGCGGTTTGAAGACACACACTCATATTCATAAGTCTGAGTATGGTTTCCCTGCAAAACATTGGCGTTAGGGTGACTCAGGTGAGTCCTCTGTCTGTATGAAGCCTTTGGACCATATGAAGCCTTAGGTCTGGGGTTTGTCTTCTTCCCAGGTGGTGTCATGATGACATTCACTGGAAGATTCTCAAGACAGCTTTTGGGAACCCAGATCTTCTTCACAGGCGGCCCATTCCTGCAGTTAGTACCAACATATCTGGCAAACACTTCACCATTCTGATTCTTGAACAGTTTATAGTTTGCATCAAAGGATTCATCAATGATAATAGGGTTAGCACAAGTAAAGCCAGATAAGGTAGATGGATCCACTAAAGGTCCCTTTGCAGCAACCCATGTGGTTTTGGGATACTGCTCAGGCTTCCAGTAGGAACCATCAACATTCATTTTCCTCTCGAACCCAACACCCTCTTTCCTAGGGTTTCGGTTCACAATCTGCTTTTTGAGGACATCGCAAAGTGTCTGATGCCCTTTCAGACTTTTATACATCCCTGTTTAAAGCAATGTCTTCAACCTAGCATTTTCATCAGCAATAGTAGTGGTATCCTCTACAGAGGGGTTAGTTACCACATTAGTAGTTGAAGACAATGCAACAGTAGCAGCAGTGGAACATTCAGCAACCAAGGTAGCGTTATCACGCTCAAGACATTTTAGACATGGTGGTTCAAATCCATCCTGAGCGGGACTGATCTGTTGAGCGCGAAGTGACTCATTAACCTTTTGAAGATCTTCATGAGCCGCTCTCAATTTCTCAAGCTCTTGTTTCCTTTGAAGATAATCATAGGAGAGCTTTTCATGAGTGGTTGAGAGCGTTTCATGATGACCTTCAAGATCTTGGTACTTAGCATGAAGATTTTGTATGTCTTCAACTAAGGACTGTGAACGAGTCATTTCCGCGTCCAACAGGTCATCGCTTTTGTCTAACAGTTTTTGAGTATATCTCATAGCCTTTTGTTGTTTAGTTGCAATTTTAGCAAGTGTTTTGTAGCTGGGTTTGGATTCACAATCAGAGTCATCTTCACTTGATATTTGAAAGTAATCATCGCGTGATTTTACCTTGGCACCACGTGCCATGAAGAAGTAGGTGGGAGCAGGGTCGTCCTTGTCATCATCTTCAGCGTTGGTGTGGAAGTCATTGTCTTCAGTGTTGAAGATGGACTTGGCAACGTAGGCTGTAGCTAGAACCAGACTTGCGACGCCAGGGTCGGACTCCTCCTCGGACTCCACCTCCACCTCCTCAGAAGCAGACTCCTCCTCTGAATCCATCTCCTTGCCAACAAAAGCACGAGCCTTGCCAGATGAGCTCTTCTTATGAGATGAAGACTTGGATAAGACTTGGAAGAAGACTTTGAGGATTTCTTCTTCTTGTTGTTATCTGAATCATATTCCTTGCTCTTCTTCTTCTTCTTCTTCTTCTCATTGTCCGACAGTGGACACTCAGAGATATAGTGGCCAGGTTTCTTGCACTTGTGACATGTTCTCTTCTTGTAGTCATGAGTGGGAGCTTCATCATTTCTTGAGCTGGATCGTGAAGACTTTCTGTAGCCCTTCTTCTTAGTAAACTTCTGGAACTTCTTCACAAGCATAGCAAGTTCCTTTCCAATGTCTTTAGGATCATCAGAACTGCAGTCAGATTCTTCTTCAGATGAGGAAACAGCTTTTGACTTCAAAGCGCGAGTTCGGCCATAGTTGGGACCATAGATATCTCTTTTCTCAGAAAGCTGGAACTCATGTGTGTTGAGCCTCTCAAGTATATCAGACGGATCGAGTGTCTTGAAGTCAGGACGTTCTTGTATCATGAGGGCAAGGGTGTCAAAGGAGCTGTCAAGTGATCTCAATAGTGTCTTGACGATTTCATGCTTGGTAATCTCAGTGGCGCCGAGAGCATGAAGCTCATTTGTGATGTCAGTGAGGCAGTCAAATGTGAGCTGGACATTTTCATTGTCGTTTCTCTTGAAGCGATTGAAGAGGTTGCGAAGAACACTGGTCCTTTGATCTCTCTGGGTTGAGATGCCTTCATTGACCTTGGATAGCCAGTCCCAGACTAGCTTCGACGTTTCCAGAGCACTAACGCGGCCATATTGTCCTTTGGTCAGATGACCACAAATGATGTTCTTGGCAGTAGAGTCCAGTTGAATGAAATTCTTGACATCAGCAGGAGTGACACCTTCACCAGTCTTGGGAACGCCATTCTTGACGACATACCAGAGGTTGACATCAATGGCTTCAAGATGCATGCGCATCTTATTCTTCCAGTAGGGATATTCAGTTCCATCGAACACGGGGCAAGCAGCGGAGACTTTGATTATCCCTACAGTCGACATAGCTAAAACTCCAGGTGGTTAAACCGAATCACACAGAACAAGGGAGTACCTTGCTCTGATACCAATTGAAAGTGCTAGTTATCGACTAGAGGGGGGTGAATAGGCGATTATTATGAAAGTCTTCAAAACATGTAAGTTTCAAAGACAAACAATAGAAATGAACCTATTGAGATGCAGCGGAAGGTAGACTACACTAAGCAAGCCATAGTCAAATATGTAATGAAGTGAAATCACAAGGACTAATAGCAGCTAGGTAGTAAAGATCAGGATGGAAGATGGTATGAAGCCAAACAACAATAGTAGTCAAGCAATGAAGTCAAACAGATACAACGAACAGGCAATGACTTCACGAAGACAAACTAAGTAAAGGGAGGGAGAGGATAGAACCAATCACTTGTTGAAGACACATGATTTGTTGGACCAGTTCCAGTTGCTGTGACAACTGTACGTCTGGTTAGGGAGGCTGAGATTCAGTTGGACCAGTTCCAGTTGCTGTGACAACTGTACACATGATTTGTTGGACCAGTTCCAGTTGGCTCTGGGTGTTTTGGGCTTTGTCCTCGCAAGGGTTTATCTCTCTCAAAGGCTTCGAGGTGGGTTGCTCTCAAACGACAAAAGCCGTGTACTAACTCTGAGCAGCCACCAATTTTTGGTGTAGGGGTGGGCTATTTATAGCCACTAGGCAACCCAACCTGATATGTTCGAAATGACCCTGGGTCACTAAGGAACTGACACGTGTTCCAATGGTCAGATTTCAAACACACACGACAACTTTACTTGGGCTACAAGCAAAGCTGACTTATCCAGCTCTGGATAAGATTTGCTCTCATTGTCTTCGCTCGAAGACATAGGATTTGGGTTGAGCATCACTTCAGTCATCCTGACTTTGTTCACTTGGACCCCACTTAACAGTACAGTGGTTCCTATGACTCAACAAAGAAGAAAAGGAAACAACGAAACAACTAAGTCTTCGCGCTCCATAGTCTTCACTGAATGTCTTCCCCTATCATAGTCTTCAATATGAATATCTTCACATACCACCATTGTCGCCAATGTCTTCATACATTTTTAGGGGTCATCTCCGGTAGGTAAACCGAATCAATGAGGGATACTACCTGTGTTATCCTGCAATTCTCGCAAACACATTAGTCCCTCAACCAAATTTGTCGTCAATACTCCAAAACCAACTAGGGGTGGCACTAGATGCACTTACACTTCATGGTAAGCTCCATGTCGCGCTTGGCCTGCTCATCCTGGGCCGCCTTGAGCTCCTTGTGGGCCTCGCGGAACCAATCCCGCGCTTCGACGATGCGCCTCTGGAGGTCCGCCTCTGCCTTCTCCACCACCGCCGTCCTGGACTTAACTTTGTCCAGGCGGGCGCGTTGGAGCGCCTGGAGCTTCCGGAAGCTAGCGCCCATGGCCTGGAGGAGCCGCTCCTCGTGTGAGCCGTCGCCACCAACGATTGGCTCGTCAACGACTACAAGCCCGGTAGCGGAAAGTACTTCGTCGTCGAACACCTCTCCCTGACGGGTGTCCTGGTGCTCGACATGCCTGGAAGGTGAATGAACAAGTCGTCGCCCACCCTCAGGTACTTGCCGGAGCCGGAAGCAGCAGAGGAGGAAGGCTGGTCGCCAACCTCCTCCTCCTCCTCCTCGGCAGCGGCCCCGCCGGCCTCCCCGGCAGCCCCTTGCCGGTCTCCTCAGCGGCGGCCTTGCCGGCCTCCCCGGCGGGCCCCTTGGCGGCGTCCTCAGCAGCACCCTTGGCGGCCTCCTCCACGGCGATCTTCTCGGTGTCCGCCTCGGCGGCCTTGGCGACGTCCTCGATGACGGCGTCCACGTCCTCTGGGTTCACCGAGGAGGGGTCTTGACACTGAAGACAGGGGTAAGGCAAAGCCAAGACCAAGAACCGGAAAGAAGAAGAAGCGGGGACGAACGGCGAACGACTTACCGGTGCCAGCACCCGGCTGGGAAACAGAAGTCCCCTCCCTGCCAACATTTGGCGTCGAGGCCAAGCCACCGGCGCCCAAGTTCTCTTCCTCCTCCTCCATGTGTGTGGGCCCGGTGCTTGGCGCCCTTGCCGGGGACGTCCCTCGGGGCGGCGTGGTCGATGGGGGAGGCGTGTTGGGAGTAGCCCCCTGTGGCTCCTCCTGCTGCTGCTCCCCTCCTGCACACATGGCAAGGTCAGCAAAAAAGTGTCACGCCCCTGACACATGTCGAAGAGAGAAGAATGATGGACTTATGCTGGGGGCTTTGCCGAGGGCTGTTGTCCGGGCTGCTCAATACCACCAAGGGCACCCTCGAAGTACGAGCCGGGGGCTGGCCACCCGCCGAGACCTTGCCCCTTTTTGCTCTCTGGGCCAGCGTCTCCGCGTCCCTGCAAAGATGAAAGCAAGTCAAGATCAGTAACGCAAGTTGGGGAGCCAGAGGTAACGGAGAGGAATCGGACGCTTACTCACCGTCCTCCTCCTCCTCTGCGGTCTTCCTCTTCCGCCTCGGACTGAGGGATCCATAATCAAAGGTGATCCCCGCGCCGACGTTCACCGGAGGAGGGGAGGGAGGCGGCGTCTGGGCACGCTTGGATGGAGAAGGAGCGGCCGTCTTCTTCTTCACCGCGACCTTCGCCGGCTTCTTCGCCGCCGCGGCCCTCGTGTGGGGTCGGGACCCCTCCAAGGTCAGCTGCGGCTGCGCAGCCCTGCGGGGCCGAACCGGCTCACCGGAACTGGCCCGCCGCAGGACTCGCCCCCTCCCCGTAGGTGGCGTTGGGTCTGCGGTCTCGTCCCCCTCCTCCGAAGACTCGCCGGTCACATCCTCAATCAGTGGAGCCTCGATGCCGGCACTGCAAGCTCCCCCGGCGGCTGCCGCCCACCGGGCTAGTTCCTCCTCCTCCACGGCTGTCGCAGCCTTGTCCTCCATGCCGCCATTGTTGTCGGCCTCCCTGGCGAGTTGCGCCTCCCTCGCCCTGGTGGCGATGTAGTCCAGCTCCGCCTGCGTGGTGTCCTGGACAAGCAGTCGCTCGGCGTCGGCATTGACATACACCTCATGAAGGGTGTCAAAGAACTGCTGCACTTCGGCGTCCTCCGGCTCCTTCCATCTCGGGACGGGGCCGTGCGCGCTGCAGTCCGGCATCATGGCGATGATCTTAGACCGACGCGAGTTGTTACACAATGGGACCACCCCCGTCGGCAGCTTGAACATAGGCCCCTTGAGGACCTTGCCGACCTTCGCGGCGACCCTCGCGACCTTGCCGGTCTACTCGACCTCGCCGTCACGGCCCACGTCAAGCTGGAAGAGCCACTGGCAGAAATGGGCGTGCGCCATCACCGTAAAGTTGTGGTCAAGGCCTGGGCGGAGTCGCATGATGTCAGCGGGGTTCGTGAAGAGCCAGGCTGGCCTCCCCTTGTTATGCAACGGATCAATCCAGCGGCGGATGAAGTCCGCCCCGATCATTTCGAGGGTGAGCCCGGCCTGGGTAAGCCGGAGAATCCTGGTGGTGGCAAACGTGAGCTTTCCGTCGGCGGCATCAACATCGCTCCAGTCACTGCCGCGAACCGGCGGCACCCGGTGAACTTTGCAGAACGCCGGCGGGTCCTTCTCTTCAATCCAGCACCACCAACCCCGCCACTCATCCCACCTCTCCTTCATTGCGCCGTCTGGGTACGCCTCCTTGGATTTTGGGATCCAGGTGACGCAACCAGAGTTGGCACCCCCTGAAGGAAATATGCCCTAGAGGCAATAATAAAGTTATTATTTATTTCCTTATTTCATGAAAAATGTTTATTATTCATGCTAGAATTGTATTAACCAGAAACATAATACATGTGTGAATACATAGACAAACAGAGTGTCACTAGTATGCCTCTACTTGACTAGCTCGTTAATCAAAGATGGTTAAGTTTCCTAGCCATAGACATGAGTTGTCATTTGATTAACGGGATCACATCATTAGGAGAATGATGTGATTTACATGACCCATTTCGTTAGCTTAGCACTTGATCGTTTAGTGTTGCTATTGCTTTCTTCATGACTTATACATGTTCCTATGACTATGAGATTATGCAACTCCCGTTTACCGGAGGAACACTTTGTGTGCTACCAAACGTCACAACGTAACTGGGTGATTATAAAGGAGCTCTACAGGTGTCTCCAAAGGTAGATGTTGGGTTGGCATATTTCGAGATTAGGAGTTGTCACTCCGATTGTCATTCCGATAGTGCAACTTATTTGTGGCACTGCCGTTTAGGTCATATTGGTGTAAAGCGCATGAAGAAACTCCATGCTGATGGGCTTTTGGAATCACTTGATTATGAATCACTTGATGCTTGCGAACCATGCCTCATGGGCAAGATGACTAAAACGCCGTTCTCCGGAACAATGGAGCGAGCAACTGACTTATTGGAAATAATACATACTGATGTATGCAGTCCGATGAGTGTTGAGGTTCGCGGCAAGTATCGTTATTTTCTGATCTTCACATATGATTTGAGAAGATATGAGTATATCTACTTAATGAAACACTAGTCTGAAACATTTGAAAAGTTCAAAGAATTTCAGAGTGAAGTGGAGAATCATCGTAACAAAAATAAAAGTTTCTACGATATGATCGCAGAGGTAAAATATTTGAGTTACGAGTTTGGCCTTCAATTAAAACAATGTGGAATAGTTTCACAAACTCATGCCACCTGGAACACCACAGCATAATGGTGTGTCCGAACGTCATAACCGTACTTTATTGGATATAGTGCAATCTATGATGTTTCTTACCGATTTACCACTATTGTTTTGGGGTTATGCATTAGAGACAGCTGCATTCACGTTAAATAGGGCACCATCTAAATCCGTTGAGACGACACTATATGAACTGTGGTTTAGCAAGAAACCAAAGTTGTCGTTTCTTAAAGTTTGGGGTTGTGATGCTTATGTGAAAAAGTTTCATCCTGATAAGCTCAAACCCAAATCATAGAAATGTGTCTTCATAGGATACCCAAAGGAGACAGTTGGGTACACCTTCTATCACATATCCGAAGGCAAGACATTCGTTGCTGAGAATGGATACTTTCTAGAGAAGGAGTTTCTCTCGAAAGAAGTGAGTGGGAGGAAAGTAGAACTTGATAAGGTAATTGTACCTTCTCCCTTATTGGAAAGTAGTTCATCACAGAAATCTGTTCCTGTGACTACTACACCAATTAGTGAGGAAGCTAATGATGATAATCATGTAACTTCAGATCAAGTTACTACCGAATCTCGTAGGTAAAACAGAGTGAGATCCGCACCAGAGTGGTACGGTAATCCTGTTCTGGAGGTCATGTTAGTAGACCATGACGAACTTGCGAACTATGAGGAAGCGATGATGATCCCAGATTCCGCGAAATGGTTTGAGGCCATGAAATCTGAGATATGATCCATGTATGAGAACAACGTATGGACTTTGATGGATTTGCCCGATGATCGGCAAGCCATAGAAAATAAATGGATCTTCAAGAGGAAGATGGACACTGATGGTAGTGTTACTATCTACAAAGCTAGAATTGTCGCAAAAGGTTTTCGACAAGTTCAAGGTGTTGACTACGATGAGAGTTTCTCACTCGTATCTATGCTTAAGTCTGTCCGAATCATGTTAGCAATTGCCGCATTTTATGAAATATGGCAAATGGATAAACAAAACTCATTCCCTAATGGATTTATTGAAGAAGAGTTGTATACGATGCAACTAGAAGGTTTTGTCAATCCTAAAGGTGTTAACAAAATATGCAAGCTCCAGCGATCCATCTATGGACTGGTGCAAGCATCTCGGAGTTGGAACATACGCTTTGATAAGTTGATCAAAGCATATAGTTTTATACAGACTTGCGGTGAAGCCTGTATTTACAAGAAAGTGAGTGGGAGCACTACAACATTTCTGATAAGTATATGTAAATAACATATTGTTGATCGGAAATAATGTAGAATTATTCTGCAAAGCATAAAGGAGTGTTTGAAAAGAGTTTTTCAAAGAAAGACCTCGGTGAAGCTGCTTACATATTGAGCATCAAGATCTATAGAGATAGATCAAGACGCTTGATAAGTTTTTCAATGAGTATATACCTTGACATGATTTTGAAGTAGTTCAAAATGGAACAGTCAAAGAAGGAGTTCTTGCCTGTGTTACAAGGTGTGAAATTGAGTAAGACTCAAAACGCGACCACGGCAGAAGATAGAAAGAGAATGAAAGTCATTCCCTATGCCTTGGCCATAGGTTCTATAAAGTATGCCATGTTGTGTACCAGATCTATTGTATACCCTACACTATGTTTAGCAAGGGAGTACAATAGTGATCTAGGAGTAGATCACTGGACAGCGGTCAAAATTATCCTTAGTGGAATAAGGATATGTTTCTCGATTATGGAGGTGACAAAAAGGTTTGTCGTAAAAGGGTTACATCGATGCAAGTTTTGACACTAATCTAGATGACTCTAAGTCTCAATCTAGATACATATTGAAAGTGGGAGCAATTAGCTAGAGTAGCTCCGTGCAGAGCATTGTAGACATAGAAATTTGCAAAATACATACGGATCTGAATTTTGGCAGACCCGTTGACTAAGCTTCTCTCACAAGCAAACCATGATCACACCTTAGTACTCTTTGGGTGTTAATCACATAGCGATGTGAACTAGATTACTGACTCTAGTAAACCCTTTGGGTGTTGATCACATATCAATGTAAACTATGGGTGTTAATCACATGGTGATGTGAACTATTGCTGGTAAATCACATGGCGATGTGAACTAGATTATTGACTCTAGTGCAAGTGGGAGACTGAAGGAAATATGCCCTAGAGGCAATAATAAAGTTATTATTTATTTCCTTATTTCATGATAAATGTTTATTATTCATGCTAGAATTGTATTAACCGGAAACATAATACATGTGTGAATACATAGACAAACAGAGTGTCACTAGTATGCCTCTACTTGACTAGCTCGTTAATCAAAGATGGTTCAGTTTCCTAGCCATAGACATGAGTTGTCATTTGATTAACGGGATCACATCATTAGGAGAATGATGTGATTGACATGACCCATTTCGTTAGCTTAGCACTTGATCGTTTAGTGTTGCTATTGCTTTCTTCATGACTTATACATGTTCCTATGACTATGAGATTATGCAACTCCCGTTTACCGGAGGAACACTTTGTGTGCTACCAAACGTCACAACGTAACTGGGTGATTATAAAGGAGCTCTACAGGTGTCTCCAAAGGTAGATGTTGGGTTGGCGTATTTCGAGATTAGGATTTGTCACTCCGATTGTCGGAGAGGTATCTCTGGGCCCTCTCGGTAATGCACATCACATAAGCCTTGCAAGCATTGCAACTAATGAGTTAGTTGCGAGATGATGTATTACGGAACGAGTAAAGAGACTTGCCGGTAACGAGATTGAACTAGGTATTAGATACCGACGATCGAATCTCGGGAAAGTAACATACCGATGACAAAGGGAACAACGTATGTTGTTATGCGGTCTGACCGATAAAGATCTTCGTAGAATATGTAGGAACCAATATGGGCATCCAGGTCCCGCTATTGGTTATTGACCGGAGACGTGTCTCGGTCATGTCTACATTGTTCTCGAACCGTAGGGTCCGCACGCTTAAGGTTTTGATGACAGTTATATTATGAGTTTATGAGTTTTGATATACCGAAGGAGTTCAGAGTCCCGGATGAGATCGGGGACATGACGAGGAGTCTTGAAATGGTCGAGACGTAAAGATCGATATATTGGACGACTATATTCGGACATCGGAAAGGTTCTGAGTGGTTCAGATATTTTCGGGAGTACCGGGGAGTTACAGGAATACGGGGGAAGAAGTATATGGGCCTTATTAGGCTTTAGGGGAGAGGGAGAGGCACGCCGCGCGCCCCCCCATTGACTAGTCCGAATTGGACTAGGGGGAGGGGCGCCGCCCCCTCCTTCCTTCTCTTCCCTCTTCCCCTTCCTTGTCTCCTACTCCTAATACATGGAAGGACTCCTAGTTGGACTAGGAAAGGGGGAATCCTACTCCCGGTGGGAGTAGGACTCCCCTAGGGCGCGCCATAGAGAGGGCCGGCCCTCCCCTCCTCCACCCCTTTATATACGGGGGCAGGGGGCACCCCATAGACACACAAGTTGATCTTCGTGATTGTTCCTTAGCCGTGTGCGGTGCCCCCCTCCACGATATTACACCTCGGTCATATTGTAGCGGTGCTTAGGCGAAGCCCTGCGACAGTTGAACATCAAGATCGTCACCACGCCGTCGTGCTGACGGAACTCCTCCCCGAAGCTTTGCTGGATCGGAGCCCGGGGAGCGTCATCGAGCTGAACGCGTGCCAAGAACTCAGAGGTGTCGGAGTAACGGTGCTTGGATCGGTTGGACCGGGAAGACGTACGACTACTTCCTCTACGTTGTGTCAACGCTTCCGCTTCGGTCAACAAGGGTACGTAGACAACACTCTCCCTCTCGTTGCTATGCATCACCATGATCTTGTGTGTGCCTAGGAAATTTTTGAAATTACTACGTTCCCCAACAGTGGCATCCGAGCCAGGTTTTTATGTGTTGATGTTATATGCACGAGTAGAACACAAGTGAGTTGTGGGCGATATAAGTCATACTGCTTACCAGCATGTCATACTTTGGTTCGGCGGTATTGTTGGATGAAGCGGCCCGGACCGACATTACGCGTACGCTTACGCGAGACTGGTTCTACCGCCGTGCTTTGCACACAGGTGGCTAGCGGGTGTCAGTTTCTCCAACTTTAGTTGAACCGAGTGTGGCTACGCCCGGTCCTTGCGAAGGTTAAAACAGCACCAACTTGACAAACTATCGTTGTGGTTTTGATGCGTAGGTAAGAACGGTTCTTGCTAAGCCCAGTAGCAGCCACGTAAAACTTGCAAACAACAAAGTAGAGGACGTCTAACTTGTTTTTGCAGGGCATGTTGTGATGTGATATGGTCAAGATGTGAGGAGATATAAGTTGTTGTATGAGATGATCATGTTTTGTTGGAGTTATCGGCAACTGGCAGAAGCCTTACGGTTGTCTCATTATTGCATAAGATGCAAGTGCCAAATAATTGCTTTACTTTATCGCTATGCGATAGCAATAGTTGCAAGAGCAATAGTTGGCGAGACGACCACGTGACGACACATTGATATAGATCAAGATGATGGAGATCATGGTGTCGTGCCGGTGACGATAGAGATCATGACGGTACTTTGGAGATGGATATCAAAGGCGCACGATGATCATGGCCATATCATGTCACATATATTGATTGCATGTGATGTTTATCTTTTATACATCTTATTTTGCTTAGTTTAACGGTAGCATTTTAAGATGATCTCTCACTAATTATCTAGAAGTGTTCTCCCTGAGTATGCACCGTTGCGAAAGTTCTTCGTGCTGAGACACCACGTGATGATCGGGTGTGATAGGCTCTACGTTCAAATACAACGGGTGCAAAACAGTTGCACACGCGGAATACTCAGGTTATACTTGACGAGCCAAGCATATACAGATATGGCCTCGGAACACGGAGACCGAAAGTTCGAGCGTGAATCATATAGTAGATATGATCAACATATTGATGTTCACCGTTGAAACTACTCCATCTCACGTGATGATCGGACATGGTTTAGTTGATATGGATCACGTGATCACTTAGAGGATTAGAGGGATGTCTATCTAAGTGGGAGTTCTTAAGTAATATGATTAATTGAACTTAAATTTATCATGAACTTAGTCCTGGTAGTATTAGCATATCTATGTTGTAGATCAATAGCTCGCGTTATTGCTTCCCTATGTTTATTTTGATATGTTCCTAGAGAAAAACTATGTTGAAAAATGTTAGTAGCAATGATGCGGATTGGATCCGTGATCTGAGGTTTATCCTCATTGCTGCACAGAAGAATTATATCCTTGATGCACCGCTAGGTGACAGACCTATTGCAGGAGCAGATGCACACGTTATGAACGTTTGGCTAACTCAATATGATGACTACTTGATAGTTTAGTGCACCACGCTTAACGGCTTAGAATCGGAACTTCAAAGACGTTTTGAACGTCATGGACCATATGAGATGTTCCAGGAGTTAAAGTTAATATTTCAAGCAAATACCCGAGTTGAGAGATATAAAGTCTCCAACAAGTTCTATAGCTAAAAGATGGAGGAGAATCGCTCAACTAGTGAGCACGTGCTCAGATTGTCTGGGTACTACAATCGCTTGAATCAAGTGGGAGTTAATCTTCCAGATAAGATAGTGATTGACAGAATTCTCTAGTCACCATCAGCAAGTTAATAGAACTTTGTGATGAACTATAGTATGCAAGGGATGACAAAAACGACTCCCGAGTTTTTCATGATGATGAAATCGACGAAGGTAGAAATCAAGAAAAACATCAAGTCTTGATGGTTAACAAGATCACTAGTTTCAAGAAAAGGGCAAAGGGAAAGAAGGGGAACTTCAAGAAGAACGGCAAGCAAGTTGCTGCTCAAGTGAAAAGCCCAAGTCTGGACCTAAGCCTGAGACTAAGTGCTTCTACTGCAAAGGGACTGGTCACTGGAAGCAAAACTGCCCCAAGTATTTGGCGGATAAGAAAGGATGGCAAAGTAAACAAAGGTATATTTGATATACATGTTATTGATGTGTACTTTACTAGTGTTTATAGCAACCCCTAAGTATTTGATACTAGTTCAGTTACTATGATTAGTAACTTGAAACGGGAGTTGCAGAATAAACAGAGACTAGTTAAGGGTGAAGTGATGATGTGTGTTGGAAGTAGTTCCAAGATTGATAGGATCATCATCGCACACTCCCTATACTTTCGGGATTAGTGTGGAACCTAAATAAGTATTATTTGGTGTTGAGCATGAATATGATTTGATCATGTTCATTGCAATACGGTTATTCATTTAAGTTAGAGAACAATTGTTGTTCAGCTTACATGAATGGAACCTTCGATGGTCATACACCCAATGAAAATAGTTTGTTGGATCTCGATCGTAGTAATACACATATTCATAATATTGAAGCCAAAAGATGCAAAGTTAATAATGATAGTGCAACTTATTTGTGGCACTACCGTTTAGGTCATATTGGTGTAAAGCGCATGAAGAAACTCCATGCTGATGGGCTTTTGGAATCACTTGATTATGAATTACTTGATGCTTGCGAACCATGCCTCATGGGCAAGATGACTAAAACGCCGTTCTCCGGAACAATGGAGCGAGCAACTGACTTATTGGAAATAATACATACTGATGTATGCAGTCCGATGAGTGTTGAGGCTCGCGGCAAGTATCGTTATTTTCTGATCTTCACAGATGATTTGAGAAGATATGAGTATATCTACTTAATGAAACACTAGTCTGAAACATTTGAAAAGTTCAAAGAATTTCAGAGTGAAGTGGAGAATCATCGTAACAAAAATAAAAGTTTCTACGATATGATCGCAGAGGTAAAATATTTGAGTTACGAGTTTGGCCTTCAATTAAAACAATGTGGAATAGTTCCACAAACTCATGCCACCTGGAACACCACAGCATAATGGTGTGTCCGAACGTCATAACCGTACTTTATTGGATATAGTGCAATCTATGATGTTTCTTACCGATTTACCACTATTGTTTTGGGGTTATGCATTAGAGACAACTGCATTCACGTTAAATAGGACACCATCTAAATCCGTTGAGACGACACTATATGAACTGTGGTTTAGCAAGAAACCAAAGTTGTCGTTTCTTAAAGTTTGGGGTTGTGATGCTTATGTGAAAAAGTTTCATCCTGATAAGCTCAAACCCAAATCAGAGAAATGTGTCTTCATAGGATACCCAAAGGACACAGTTGGGTACACCTTCTATCACAGATCCGAAGGCAAGACATTCGTTGCTGAGAATGGATACTTTCTAGAGAAGTGAGTGGGAGGAAAGTAGAACTTGATAAGGTAATTGTACCTTCTCCCTTATTGGAAAGTAGTTCATCACAGAAATCTGTTCCTGTGACTACTACACCAATTAGTGAGGAAGCTAATGATGATAATCATGTAACTTCAGATCAAGTTACTACCGAATCTCGTAGGTAAAATAGAGTGAGATCCGCACCAGAGTGGTACGGTAATCCTGTTCTGGAGGTCATGTTACTAGACCATGACAAACTTGCGAACTATGAGGAAGGGATGATGAGCCCAGATTCCGCGAAATGGTTTGAGGCCATGAAATCTGAGATATGATCCATGTATGAGAACAACGTATGGACTTTGATGGATTTGCCCGATGATCGGCAAGCCATAGAAAATAAATGGATCTTCAAGAGGAAGATGGACACTGATGGTAGTGTTACTATCTACAAAGCTAGAATTGTCGCAAAAGGTTTTCGACAAGTTCAAGGTGTTGACTACGATGAGAGTTTCTCACTCGTATCTATGCTTAAGTCTGTCCGAATCATGTTAGCAATTGCCGCATTTTATGAAATCTGGCAAATGGATAAACAAAACTGCATTCCCTAATGAATTTATTAAAGAAGAGTTGTATACGATGCAACTAGAAGGTTTTGTCGATCCTAAAGGTGTTAACAAAATATGCAAGCTCCAGCGATCCATCTATGGACTGGTGCAAGCATCTCGGAGTTGGAACATACGCTTTGATAAGTTGATCAAAGCATATAGTTTTATACAGACTTGCGGTGAAGCCTGTATTTACAAGAAAGTGAGTGGGAGCACTACAACATTTCTGATAAGTATATGTAAATAACATATTGTTGATCGGAAATAATGTAGAATTATTCTGCAAAGCATAAAGGAGTGTTTGAAAAGAGTTTTTCAAAGAAAGACCTCGGTGAAGCTGCTTACATATTGAGCATCAAGATCTATAGAGATAGATCAAGACGCTTGATAAGTTTTTCAATGAGTATATACCTTGACAAGATTTTGAAGTAGTTCAAAATGGAACAGTCAAAGAAGGAGTTCTTGCCTGTGTTACAAGGTGTGAAATTGAGTAAGACTCAAAACCCGACCACGACAGAAGATAGAAAGAGAATGAAAGTCATTCCCTATGCCTTGGCCATAGGTTCTATAAAGGATGCCATGCTGTGTACCAGATCTATTGTATACCCTACACTATGTTTAGCAAGGGAGTACAATAGTGATCTAGGAGTAGATCACTGGACAGCGGTCAAAATTATCCTTAGTGGAATAAGGATATGTTTCTCGATTATGGAGGTGACAAAAAGGTTCGTCATAAAAGGGTTACGTCGATGCAAGTTTTGACACTAATCTAGATGACTCTAAGTCTCAATCTAGATACATATTGAAAGTGGGAGCAATTAGCTAGAGTAGCTCTGTGCAGAGCATTGTAGACATAGAAATTTGCAAAATACATACGGATCTGAATTTTGGCAGACCCGTTGACTAAGCTTCTCTCACAAGCAAAACATGATCACACCTTAGTACTCTTTGGGTGTTAATCACATAGCGATGTGAACTAGATTACTGACTCTAGTAAACCCTTTGGGTGTTGATCACATATCAATGTAAACTATGGGTGTTAATCACATGGTGATGTGAACTATTGCTGGTAAATCACATGGCGATGTGAACTAGATTATTGACTCTAGTGCAAGTGGGAGACTGAAGGAAATATGCCCTAGAGGCAATAATAAAGTTATTATTTATTTCCTTATTTCATGATAAATGTTTATTATTCATGCTAGAATTGTATTAACCGGAAACATAATACATGTGTGAATACATAGACAAACAGAGTGTCACTAGTATGCCTCTACTTGACTAGCTCGTTAATCAAAGATGGTTAAGTTTCCTAGCCATAGACATGAGTTGTCATTTGATTAACGGGATCACATCATTAGGAGAATGATGTGATTGCATGACCCATTTCGTTAGCTTAGCACTTGATCGTTTAGTGTTGCTATTGCTTTCTTCATGACTTATACATGTTCCTATGACTATGAGATTATGCAACTCCCGTTTACCGGAGGAACACTTTGTGTGCTACCAAACATCACAACGTAACTGGGTGATTATAAAGGAGCTCTACAGGTGTCTCCAAAGGTAGATGTTGGGTTGGCGTATTTCGAGATTAGGATTTGTCACTTCGATTGTCGGAGAGGTATCTCTGGGCCCTCTCGGCAATGCACATCACATAAGCCTTGCAAGCATTGCAACTAATGAGTTAGTTGCGAGATGATGTATTACGGAACGAGTAAAGAGACTTGCCGGTAACGAGATTGAACTAGGTATTAAATCCGACGATCGAATCTCAGGAAAGTAACATACCGATGACAAAGGGAACAACCTATGTTGTTATGCGGTCTGACCGATAAAGATCTTCGTAGAATATGTAGGAACCAATATGGGCATCCAGGTCCCGCTATTGGTTATTGACCGGAGACGTGTCTCGGTCATGTCTACATTGTTCTCGAACCATAGGGTCCGCACGCTTAAGGTTTCGATGACAGTTATATTATGAGTTTATGAGTTTTGATATACCGAAGGAGTTCGGAGTCCCGGATGAGATCGGGGACATGACGAGGAGTCTCGAAATGGTCGAGACGTAAAGATCGATATATTGGACGACTATATTCGGACATCCGAAAGGTTCTGAGTGGTTCGGATATTTTTGGGAGTACCGGGGAGTTACGGGAATACGGGGGAAGAAGTATATGGGCCTTATTGGGCTTTAGGGGAGAGGGAGAGGCAGGCCGTGCGCCCCCCCCCCATTGACTAGTCCGAATTGAACTAGGGGGAGGGGCGGCGCCCCCTCCTTCCTTCTCTTCCCTCTTCCCCTTCCTTGTCTCCTACTCCTAATACATGGAAGGACTCCTAGTTGGACTAGGAAAGGGGGAATCCTACTCCCGGTGGGAGTAGGACTCCCCTAGGGCGCGCCATAGAGAGGGCCGGCCCTCCCCTCCTCCACCCCTTTATATACGGGGGCAGGGGGCACCCCATAGACACACAAGTTGATCTTCGTGATCGTTCCTTAGCCGTGTGCGGTGCCCCCCTCCACGATATTACACCTCGGTCATATTGTAGCGGTGCTTAGGCGAAGCCCTGCGACAGTTGAACATCAAGATCGTCACCACGCCGTCGTGCTGACGGAACTCCTCCCCGAAGCTTTGCTGGATCGGAGCCCGGGGAGCGTCATCGAGCTGAACGTGTGCCAAGAACTCGGAGGTGCCGGAGTAACGGTGCTTGGATCGGTTGGACCGGGAAGACGTACGACTACTTCCTCTACGTTGTGTCAACACTTCCGCTTCGGTCTACGAGGGTACGTAGACAACACTCTCCCTCTCGTTGCTATGCATCACCATGATCTTGTGTGTGCGTAGGAAATTTTTGAAATTACTACGTTCCCCAACACCCCCGTATGGATCCGAGGGAAGAAATAGTGGCGGAAGAGCGCCGTGTTGGGGTGCACCCCGGCAAAGCCTTCGCAAAGGTGCGCGGAAAGGGCCATGCACGCCACCGCATTCGGAGTAAAATCCAAGAGGCGGAAGCCGAATGTGCACATGATGTCGCTGAAGAAGTCGGAGAAGGGAGGACAGAGCCCGCAAGAAAAGTAATCAACGAAGAAGGGGTACCAATTTGGGGCAGGCTCGGTGCAGGCGGCGGGGATGACGTGCGTGGCCTGGTGCCCCCAATTCTCCCCCCCCCCCCCCGTCTTCACTCCCCAAAGGGGCTTGAAGGAGTCCCGAAGCTCGAACACGTCGACCGACGAGGGGAAGAAGAAGGCGGACTGCGTCCATTGCCCCGACAGCGTGCACTCCGGCGGCTCCACAGCCTCGGCGTCCTTGGCCACCCCCTTGCCCTTGGTGGATTTTGGCGCCATGGTGGCTGAAGGAAGAGGGAGGGGCGGAGGGCGGCAGAAGCACAACGGCGGCGAGCGGGGACGAAGCTTGGAGAAGAGGAGGGAGACAGGCGGAGATCTCCGAGATTGGGGTTGCACGAAGGGTAAAAGGAACAGTGCGTCCGCGGTTATCCCTTATTATGGGGAAGCTGTGGGTTACGCCGCCCATTTACTACGATGTGACGCATGCTTGTGAAAACCGCCCCACGCAGGCCACCCACATCATGCACGCCCCTCCACGTCGCGCCGCGCGCGCGGGTCGTGGGCAGCACAGCGCGCGAAAAATCTTACCGCGGTAAAAACCGCCCCACCTGCCCGCGCACCGTTTTGGGCCTGACCCAACAACGTGTCGCGCTTATGTGTGGCCCAGGCACGGGGGCTCCTGTCGGTGTAGAAAACTAGGGGCACATTTTTGTACCCCTTTACCTGTGCATGGGCTGTCAAAGCCGTGCCCGCGACCACACCAAGCAGAGCGAGGGAGGTGAGCCAAAGGTAAGACCGAAGCCCAAGATGGCCAGAGCAACGCCAAGGTCAAGGCCACAAAGAGCAAAGGGACGAAGTAGGTTCCCCCGGCAGGAGACCCTTGCCGGTGGCAGCCTCAGCAGCCCCGGCAAGACCCTTGCCGGGGGGGCTCGCCCCACACCAACAAAGTGAGCCACCCTTGAGCCCATGATCCCCAACGCCATCATCCGCGTGGAGCCAGGGCTCGGGAAGGCACCTCCAAGGTGGCATGCAGATCTTTATGAAGACATATCCAAGAACAGACAAGGATTAGAAGACGACGACCCCCAGCAAGACCCTTGCTGGGGACGACAGCGTGCCATGGAAAGATCCTTGCCGGGGACGCCTGCGCGCCATGACAAGACCCTTGCCGGGCCACCCGGCAAGGCCCTCGCCAAGCGCACCGGCAGGGCCGCCATCGGGCCCGCACCAGCCAAGTCTCCGCCGCCGTTCGCATGCAGCTGCCGACCCAACCAGCTAGGCAGGCACCTGCGTGGCAACAGGCAACCCTTCGTGGAGGCTCCACCACCGTGCCACCTCAGCTGCCTGCCTGCCTACATGGCACCGCATGCATCACTGGCCAGGGCGCGTGTCGAAGCTCGGAGGAGCGGCGACGGACGGGACGGGCCTCGCCCCCGTCCCCGATAAAGTGAAGGGACACCTGCGCAGTGCATTAAATGCGTCTTGTCCTGTAATATGAAGGATAACCTCGCAACACTGTTGCCTTCCCACCTCCTGTGTGCCACTGTGGCAACCCCTTTTTCTATAAAAGGAGGCCCAAGGCGACGAGGGGAAGGATTCGGCTTTTTGGAGCTCGTTACACTCCGTAGCTAGTTCAAGAACTCAGAATACATCCACCAAAGCAGGACTAGGGTTTTACGCATCCTCGCGGCCCGAACCTGGGTAAACAAACCGCGTGCTCTCTGTTAGACCCGCTCTTCTCTCAACCCCGCGCCCCGCAACCGCAGTAGGGATTCTTGTGATCCCATAGGTGTCATTCTCCACCGAGATCGGCTGTGCAGGATTTGTTTTCGATGGCCGATAAGCCAAGGAAGGCTATGGTTGATGAGTACATGGAAGAACTGGAGCGGCAAGTTCGTGCGAAGATTGCCGAAAAGCAGCCTGTTGGTGGCAAACCCATTGAGGGAGGATCCAGCAATCCTTCGTCTCATGTAAGTAATCCCGTGGCAACATATGTACCGTTGGTTGATTTCAAATATGTAGGATCTATCCATTGTGTGTGGTTGCAAATTTTGATTTATGCTTGTAGCATTACTGATTGAATCCTAAGTTTGTGGGACAGTTTAGATTCATGCGTGGGTTCAAAACGTCCAGATCCGTAAATATTTAAATTAGTATTAGGGTTTTCTAATGCGCAGAAGGCTTCCTAAACCAGTAGTAATAGAATCCATTATTATAGTTGGGATTTGATATATAGAATCAGTAAAGCTAGAGGACATGAAAATAAGAGGGGGGTGGTGTTAATTTATGGTTCTTTGATGCGGGAATAGGAGAAGTCGAAGAAGAGGGAATGTGTGGAAACTTGAATGGTGAGCGAAACTGCCATAGGTAAAGACTTGTTGAGAAACATATCTAGTTAAAGAAACTGACTAATGCTTTTATTAATTGATTCTTTTGGAATAATAAGAATACATTAGTATCGATAAATTCAAAACAAATGGTATATCAATGCTTAATGACCGTAATATATAATGATCTATGAACCCAATTTCATGCAAAGATGGTTTGATCTGATCATCTCTTCTCATTAAATATGTGCTATGTTGATAAAGTTCTAACGTGGCATGCTAAGAGACGGCGGCAAAGTGGGGTGAGAGGTCTATGCTTTTGCAGTAGTCTAATTACTGCACTCTCATCACTTTGAATCTATGACTATGTTATACATACAAGTTGGTAAATAAAGGCACGTTTTGTGTTGTGCATTACAATGAACCTAGGGTGTTTCCTTTCTTGCAAGAATCATCATGTGCAACCTTATAGGTTAAGGTCTTGATTGCAAGACGCGAGGGCACTGAAGTATGCTGTGAAGATTTTCCTCCCTAGTAATACTTGGCATATCTTGGAATTGTCGTTAGATCAAGTTAGCTACACACAATACATTCTCTGGATGCAACAAGTCGCATTATGGATGCATACATATTACCTAGTGGACGCATGCCTAAATGATCATGAATGGACGAATGTAAGAACACCAAAGAAAAATGTAGTTGATGTCTAAACAAAAGGGGGTTTATGCCACAAAATAGATCATAATGTTAGATTGCAAGTATGATCCCAAAAAGATTAGTGCTTCTTTGATTCGCAAGATTCTAGAAACGCATGAATAGGAAAAATATAGGATTGCAATGGCATGCCTACTTGAGTCCTACATGATTTATGTTTGTTTGATTGCATCACAAAGAAACCTTTCAAGAGGTTTGCGTGGATGTTAAAATTCCTATGGAGTACAAAGGAATCCTTAGGAAAAATTCTTAGAGGATTCAACCCTACAAGTCAAACAACCAATATAGGAAGAATTTACTAAGGATTTCAATCCTACAAATTCCTATGAAATTTCTTTTGAATCAAAGAGGTCGTAAACGAGAACTACTTTAAATACAACACTTAAAATACAATACATCAAGATGGCTGCCTTCAAAAATGTATTATCTCTTAGGAGAGCACACTAAGAGACAATGCATTGGGATATTTGTGTCGGCGATCCTCCCCTATTGATAATAATATTATATATAGTAGGTTATAGTCAAAGAAAAAAGAGACCACACAATCATGTCCATTACTACTTGAGATTGGGGTGGGCCCCACCAAATGATTGAAAATTTTATTTGAGATCTACCATTTCTATAATTATTTCACGGGACCAAAGGCCCCACACATCATACACACTGTACAGCCACCATCAAACACATGTTGTACACAAAAAATATCATGGGACTGGTTCTGATATGCCGTCGAAGGGGGAATTCATCGCCTTCTTCACCAACATCGGTCATAGTTGCTCCAGTATGAGTTGTGAGTAGACCACCCCCTGGACTATGGATACGTGGGAGTAGCCAATATGTAATGGCCACTTGAGTCGACTATCATGATTGTGGTCCATATGATGAATACTTTGCGATGATGTTCATCACGTGATGAATTATTCTTTTATGTTTAGATTGTGTGAAGCTTATGTATGGTTTATAGATGCATATTTCTCTCTGATTAATTATCTTTTCTTGGTCAGTTTAGATGTGTAATCGATAGAGGGAGCGGTGTGCATTGGTTGTGTGTAACCTCTTGCAAGTGTTATTGACGACGAGGACAATGGTATAATAAACTTGTTTGTCCCGGGATGAGCTGGAGGCTTAGTGGAATATTATTGAAGTGTATGTCATCTTGCTCAAAGCAATTATCTGTTGTTATTACTTATACATGAATGATGTAGAGGTATATCGGTCAACGAGTGGAGTATCAGCCATAGATGTAGGGTCTCGGTCTATGGATTTATAGACATACTACCTATATAATATCAACACATCTTACATAATCTGCATAAGCACGGAATATTTCATTTTTCACATGTTTATGTTATTACTGCACTTTTATCTTATGGAGAATTACTATCGGTGAAACTATGAACCTCGGTCTATTTTTTGTTATAAGAAAACACTTCTAGCAACTTTCGCTTGCACTTTTATTTCTGGTTATTATTTATTCCAAAAATTCAAAAAAATTACCTGCCTTGTACAATTGCAAAGCATGTAAGGTTGACATCCTTGCTAGAGTTGTTGGGGGCACAAGTGAAGTTTTACTAGCTTATCATTGTTGATACTCTCTATGAATTTATACCTTGGTTCTCAACCGAAGAAGCCTTTTTTTGCGGGAGCTCAACCGAAGAAAGTTTCTACTTGCTCCAAACTCCTGCACTTGAGGGCTCAACTACCTTACATCCTAGTAGACCTGGTGTAAGCATCAACCTCCAATGCCGCCGGGGAGGATAGTGAGTGTGCTTGAGAGAGAGCGCCAATTTGGACGACGACAACTCAAGACAGAGGTTTTCTGAAGCTTCCTCCAAAACATAGGAATTTTTAGACACATGCCCTCAAAACTCAATATGAGTGTCTACCCTAAAAAACACAGTGTGTTTATCAGCGCTTGGCTGGAAGACGTGATGGACGACTCGGCAGCGCTCCCCGCCTCGCCACTCCTACATGCTGCTCGGTCTACGCTGCTCTCACCGGCTGTGGTGCCGGAGTCTTGGGAAGACGCCACTGGGGACGTCGCTGAGGATGAGGCCAGGCAGGTCCTTGGCGACCCCGTGGCCGAAGAATGCGCTCCAACCCTCGGCAACAACCTTTTTGTGCGCCCTCAGGCACCTCTCCTGCCGTGCCCTGCGCCTGCACTGCTGACGCCTAAACTGCCCAAGGTGCAGCCCACTTCTATTACCAGGCGTAGTGCCCGTTTGATCAACAAGCCAAAAATGCACGCCATGGATAAGGCCGTCCATGTCCTGAACACCAAGATGGGTGTTGCTACTGAAGGAGTCCCTCTGCTGGAAGCGAGGAAGGCTTACGTCGACAAGTTCAGCACCACGCTTCCGGACAAGGCGGTTGAAGCTCTAGCCAAGCTCTTCAAGCTCAACATCCGTAGCATGACCGAAGTGGACGAGTCGCTCATTGCCATGGGAGGTCCAGGAGGGTGCGAGCTAGATGCCCAGGACGTGACTGTTTAGTTCATTGCTTTCCTGCTGCGTTTCGTCGTCTTTATCACTTTGTGGACAAGTTTCTGTGTTCGTCTGTTAAGCTATCACCTCACCTCGGTTGTTGTCACTATGATCGGACCTGATCTCTCCATCGTTGACTGGAATACCCGCGGGCTAAACGACCAAGGTCGCAAAGACACCGTCCACGCCTTCCTCGCCGATACTCGCTGTCATATCGCTTGCATCCAAGAGACCAAGGTCGACCACATCGATCAACAAATGGCTTCTTATATTGGCGGTCTTAGTCTTCGCTCCTTCGCTCACCGTCCGGCCATCGGCACCCGGGGCGGCATCCTCTTACTCTGGAACGAGGATCATGTGGAGGTCTCCAACGTTCACCTCAGCACTTACTTGATCTCGGCTAACGTCTCCATTCGCGCATGTGGTACCTCCTTCAAGCTCACTACGGTCTACGGGCCTACAGATCACGCCGAGAAAGAAGCCTTTCTCTCAGAAGCTATCGCTGCCAAGCCTTCTGACGACTCAAAATGGCTCATCTTTGGGGAATTCAACTTTATCTACCAAGCGGAGGATAAGAAAAACAACAACCTGGACTTCCGCCTGATGGGTCTCTTCAGAAGAGCCCTCACCAACTGTCAGCTTAAGGAGCTGAAGCTGCAGAACCGGAGGTTTACTTGGAGCAACGAAAGGGAGACCCCTACTCTTGTGCATCTGGATCGGGCTTTCTGCAATGCTGCTTGGGACCTCATGTTCGAGAATCATGTGTTACATGCCCTGTCCTCGTCCCTCTCGGACCACTGCCCCCTCCTCCATTCCAACCAGAGTGGCCCGCGAAAACCGCCTGTCTTTCGCTTCGAGTCCTTCTGGACCAAAATGCCGGGGTTCAAGGAGGTGGTACAACAAGCTTGGTTTGCGCCCTCCTCGCACTCTCAACCGGTCCATGTCATCAATCACAAGCTCAAGGCCACGGCGCATGGGCTCAAATCTTGGAGCAAAGGCCTCTTCTGATGGCAATCTGCAACTCCTCATGGCCCTGGATGTCATTCTGCAGTTGGATATTGCTCAAGAGTCCCGCGCACTCTCCCAGGAAGAAAGATGGCTCCGTGCTAACCTGAAACGTCGGGTTAAGGGTCTCGCAGTTCTGGAAAGATCCCGCAAACGTCAAGCCTCCGGAATTCGCTACCTCCGCGAGGGCGACGCCAACACCAAATTTTTCCATCTACGAGTTAATGCGAGGAAGCGCAAAAATCACATCTTGAGACTCAAGCATAACACTGGCTGGGCTATGACTCACGATGATAAAGCCGGGCTGATCTTCGACCACTTCTTCCGCGCTCTAGGTCGGCCTCCTCCTCGTACGCTGGACTTTAACTGGGACGCCCTGAACCTCACCACCCACCCCTTGGAGGATCTGGGCCTGCCTTTCTCTGAGGATGAGATAAAGGAGGCTATTGATGACATGCCCGCGGACAAGGCTCCGGGCCCTGACGGTTTTACTATTGCCTTCTTTCGCTCTTGCTAGGATATAATGAAGGATGACCTTATGACCGTCATCAATGCCTTCTCCGAGCTGTCTGCGTCCAATTTCCACATCATCAACACAGCCAATGTCGTGCTTCTGCCTAAAAAGGACGGTGCAGAGTCCATATCGGATTTCAGGCCCATCAGTCTCATCCATGTGGTTCCGAAGATCATCGCCAAAGCTATGGCACGACGTCTCAGCCCGAAGATGAACGACATTGTTTCCCGCAGTCAGAGCGCTTTCATCAAGTCTAGAACTATCCACGACAATTTCTTGTACGTTAGGAACACCGCCCGCCGGTTACACCGTTGCAAAACTCCATCACTTCTGATCAAATTGGACATCGCCAAGGCCTTTGACACTGTTCGCTAGGATTGCATGTTGGATCTTTTGCAACGCCTCGGCTTTCCTCAAAAATGGCGGGCCCTCCTGACGAGTCTCTTCACCACGGCCTCCTCTAGGGTCTTCCTCAACGGAATCCCTGGGAGGGACATCCTGCATGGACGCGGTTTTCGTCAGGGCGATCCCATCTCGCCCCTCCTGTTCGACATCGCCATCGACCCACTTCAGAGACTTCTGGAAAAGGCTATGGAATCCGGCCTGCTGTCTGCTATGCCTGGAGGTATTCAGGGCCCCAGGGTCTCCCTATATGCGGACAACGCTGCCATTTTTCTATCCCCCACGACACATGATGTGGAAGGCCTTGCTAGCATTCTACAGAGTTTTGGGGTAGTCTCTGGCCTCGTGACAAATGTGACCAAGAGCTCCATTGCCCCCATCCAATGCGCCAACATTAACTTGCAGGAGATTCTGGCGAACTTCCCAGCGACTACGACCCCCTCCCCCATTAAGTATCTGGGGTTGCCCCTCTCCCTCGGAAGACTTAGGCGTGTGGACCTTCAACCCTACATCGACAAAGCAGTGGCTCGTCTTAGCCCGTGGAAAGGAAAGTTCCTCAATCATGCTGGGTGCACTGCTCTGGTTAAGTCCGTGCTCTCCTCCATGCCAATCTTCTTGCTGACGGCTTTAAAGGCTGACAAAGGCATCCTCAAGGCCTTTGCGAAGATCAGTCGCGGCATGCTCTGGGCCTGTAAGGAGGAGGTTAGTGGAGGGAAATGCAAAGTCAACTGGCAAAAGGTCTGCCGCCCCAAGGAGCTCGGTGGTTTGGGGGTTTTGGACCTGGAGAGGTTCTCCCGAGCCCTGAGGCTTCGCTGGTTATGGTATGAGTGGAAGGCTCCTGAGAAGCCATGGGTGGGCTCTGAAACCCCCAACGACGCCTCCGACCTTGACCTCTTCAATGCGGTTACTCGTGTCACCATCGGAAACGGCGCCAAGGCCTCCTTCTGGTCGTCTTCATGGCTCCATGGCGCCCCGCCAAAAGACCTGGCTCCCCTAATTTTCAAGGCTTCCAAGAGGAAGAATCGGATGGTCCAGGACGCTCTCGCTGATAACAATTGGATCTCGGACATTGCGGTGGATGTGTTCACTGCCGATCACATGGAACAATACATCCACCTCTGGGAGCTCTTGTCGGATATCCAGCTTCAACCTGACACTGAGGACTCCATTACCTGGTCCTTGACCACTAATGGGTGCTACTCGGCCAGCTCCGCCTACAAGGTCCAATACCTTGCCTCTTTGCCCTGCCAGTTCGGGAACATCGTGTGGAAGACCTGGGCCCCTCCAAAGTGTCGTTTCTTCGCTTGGCTCGTTGTCCAGAACCGCTTATGGACCGCTGATCGCTTGGCGAAACGCGGATGGCCGCACCAACCTACTTGTCAGCTCTGTCGTACCTCCCCTGAGACAGCACGGCACATTCTTTTCGAGTGCCGCTTCTATAGACGTATCTGGACGGCCGCGGCCTCTTGGTTGTCTTGTTCAGACCTCATCAGCAGCATCGGGAAGGGTAGGCCTAAAGTCGTGGACTATTGGCTGGCCGTTTCGAAGTCCACCACCTCCTCCCCAATAGGCTTGCGCTCAGCTATCACGCTCATCACTTGGGAGATCTGGAAAGAGAGGAATGATAGAGTTTTCAACAATAAGTCCTCCATGCCTTCGGTTGTCATGCATAAGATCAGGGAAGAGGGGAAGGACTGGATCCTCGCCGGTGCTAAAAATCTGGCGGAACTTGTAGGCTGATCCTCTTCCCCCTGTGTCGGGGGTGGTGTTCGCCCCCTTCCTCCTTTTTTGGTTTTTTGTTTTTTTGGCTCTTGCCATACCCCAGTTTGCTTCTCCTATATCAATATAAGGCAAAAGCTTTTTTGCCCGTTTCAAAAAAAAAAACTACAACTAATATATTGGTGGGCCCCATCCGATGTCCTTCAAAGATAGCATGTTATATGTACACCTTGCCATGCATGTTCCTTGCGCGGTAGAAACCGAAATAGAAATCCGATTATGATCTCCTGCCTTTTAATCCAGCGTATTATTCTTGTATCTGTAGCAGCCATGGACGGTTTGTACCCAACATCTAGCTCTCTGTGAATCAATCTGTGGTTGGATGGTTAGGAGGACAGTGGTATCCCGAGCCCACCAGGTGCTCGCATTTATCCTGAATTTATTTCAGGATTTCTGGATATGCACGTTAAGTGGGAGGAGATGTTCCAGTCAACTACGACGCGCCTATGATGACTATATAAAATATCAAGATGATATGTCGGCTCAGCCTCTCAGAGGTGCTCATAGGCGTAGGGTGTGCATTCATAGGGGCGTGTTTATGCACGTATATATGAGCGCTTGCGTCTATACCGTGTTAAAAAAAACATCTAGCACGCTCTCTTAATATTTCCCAAATGATAAGTTTCACATGTGTAGCACAAAGCACTCCGGCCCTGACATTTTTTACAGCTAAAGTTGTCATCTGAAAAGAAAAAAGAAACCTAAAAAATAAAACTGAAACTTGCCATCCAAAAAGAAGTTGCCATGCTTGACAACTAAAGTTGCCATCCTTGCGTTATTGCCAAAAAGAAAGTTGCATATGTTCATGTCACACGTGTGTCATTTATTATGGTCCTAATATTTTCTTGACAAACAGACTGATATGGACATTATTAGTATGGAACATTACATGCATCATCACTAGTATTTTTCGTGCGACAAACAGACTGATATGGACATTATTAGTATGGAACATTACATGCATCGCCACTAGTAGTATTTTTCGTGCATGTACGTAATCCGAAGCATCCATAATAACCATGTGTGCCTACGCTCATAGCCAGTATTGGCTTCTCTGAAGTAATGTGCTATGAATTTTTCTTTAACCTGAACAGACTTCATGTCACGTATTGCAGTTGCATGGCAGCAACCAATGCATCGACCTCTTTATCATCAATTTTTGTCGTGGCCGTACCAGAGGCTCGCCGCAACCAGTGTTGGGGAGAGGTGGGTGGTTGGAGTAACGGGGGCTACCCCCCTAGTGCCATATCACTAACTTAAGGTGTTGTTCTGCCATGGGTAATGTGATCCACCATTCTATCTATTTTGTTGGTGTTGTGTTATAATGTATTTTTGGTACAAATATGCAAGTACTCAAGTTTTAGTGAGTGAAATTAACCATATGTCCGTGTTTCATGGTTGTGCACACTTTTCATAATGGATTATTGTTTTCTTTCTTATTGCACTAGTACACAACCTTGCTATATTTCCACGTCTTAATATAATCAACACATTGGTCCCTAGCATGAACTATTTTATTAACAACATATAATTTCTTGTTAAAGACGAGCAGACGGGTGACACCCGAATCGTTAGTGTGATACCACATTTGGATTCGATCACCCCCGAGCAGCAGCATCTGACGACCAGCGAGGCCCACACAGTGGTCACCGTCATGTGGACTTTGTGTTCAAACTTTCAAACTTTAATATTTCTGAAACTAAAACTAAAACAATTGATGCATCTTGTAATAGAAGGAGAGACCCACACAATCCATCTTCATCTCTCACAGAAAATTTTCATTCACTCCAACCACCTCCTTTGGTTCCCCGGAGGGCCAAGACTTTGAGTCTTTCTTTCACGTTGGTGTTGTCTTGTGTCCTTCATGGTGTTGCCCCGCTGAACCTACTGGTTGTGCTAGCGATTCTCGCCGTGAACATTGTATATGAGCCAATGTTGGCTCATATTTTTGTTGAATCGGCGCACCTTGACCACCCAATCTATGGGGATTGGCGTCCAACTCTCCATAGGACCGTCATGGAGAACCATAAACCATGGAAGGACACTACTTCAAGTGGCCTCAGCCTTGACTTGGTGTTTCATGACGCCATTGTCGACGCCCTGGCGAAAGCTTCGGTGTTTGCGTGCGTACAAGCTTTGTGTTCCCTCAACTACATGAATGCTCATTGACACTTGTTGTGTCGCTCGACGATACCGAGCAGGCGAAGTTGGTGGACACGCTCAATAGCAACATCACAGGTTTCAACCTCGTCGGGTGGGCGAGGACGAGCTAGAAGGAGGGAGGCACGATGGTGTTCAAGTCATGGACGCAGCTCGAATGCAAGACCAGCGTCTTTTGTCCAAACAACACACCAACAAACGTCTTGTGGAGATTGCCGTCGAAGTTCTTCTAATCCATATATTACTGGCCATTTGAAGTATGTAGAGTGCTGGTGGTGGTGTGTGCGTGTGTGTGTGTGTGGGGGGGGGGGGGTGGTGGCCATGGGCCCTCATGAAAACGTTCGATGGTGACACGTAGATTGTGGAATGGCCAATTGCAGCCGGCTAGCCACCGCCGAGCACGGGGCCTGTTTTATTAGACTAGCCACAATGGGAGTACTTCAAAAGTAACATCGGGTCTAAGTCGGTAAATTTGCCTATGTGTCAATGAGTTAATGAGGAGAGACGTAAATTGAGTAACTTAGCTAGTTACTCATTCTATGAGTAATATCACACATACCAAGACAAAATAAGTTTATAACCTAATAAGTGAAGCTTTTCATGACACTACACATATGTTACTACCCACTATAGAGGTAATAACATAGCCTAGGGTAACGTGTATGTTATTAGTGTAAGTTACTCTTCACTGTGACTAATCTTAGTGGCCCTGGCTCGGGCAATGACGTGTAAGACCAGTCGACGTTAGTTGGTTCCTCAATCCTCACCGAACCCAACCAACACAACTGAGATCGGTTGATGTAGGAGTAGCTCATCGTGACACGCTTAGACCTTGTTCGGTTACACCACTTCTCTTGACGGGTTGGAAGCAGGGAAAACGTTGGGCACTGGATGGCGACGCGTTCATTTTGGAATGGCCAGCATCAGAACCAGCCCATGTGTACTGGATTGCTCATCGTTGGATGTGACCGCACGCATTGGCACGCATGCTCATTTCTTGTTTTTGATCGAGGGAGAACTAGTGAAACATCGAGGCTTAGAACTGACCGGGATAGACATGGAGAGAAAATCAAGCAAAGGCCACCGTTGAGGTGAAAATTCCGCCACCACTATGGAGCCAGCACACTCGGCACTCTCATTCAGCGGGAAAAAGCATGCAACCCACGTTGCCATGCCCCAACTGCACAACCCGGTTGACACAAGGTTGATCGTTCATTCTTTGCAGGTTCTTTTTTTTTTAGCGTATTCTTTGCAGGTTCTGGCTACACAAGGTTGGTCCACACCCGGTTGGTCCTGTTGCCAGATCTGGGCGCTCGCTCAGCATGCACGTGTGAATGATCAATGCGCAGCGCTTCGGGGAAGTTCCAAACCAGATGTTTCGAATTAGTTAAATTTAAACTAGTCTGAAATATATCCATCATTGGTCTCGTTCTAAAGATCTTATCTCTAGAATTCAAATATATAAAAAAATCATCAGAGAAATTTTGGTTTTGAAGATATGAACCATCCAAATTATTATTATTATTTTGCGCGAAAACCTCCAATTTAATCATCTTCAATCATGGCATTACAACGAACACCAGAAATAAAAACTATATCCAAATCCGTAGACCACCTAGCGACGACTACAAGCACTGTAGCAAACCGAAGGCGCGCCGCCGTCATCGTCCGTTCATCACCGAAGTCGGGCACAACTTGTTGTAGTAGACAGTCGAGAAGTCGTCGTGCTAAGGCCCAATAAGACCAACACCCTAGAACAGCAACCGTCGTCGATGAAGAATAACGTAGGTCGGAAGGATCCAAACCGAAAACACACGAACGTAGACGAACAACGATGAGATCCGAGCAAATCCACCAAAGATAGATCTGCCGAAGACACACCACCACACGCTCACCAATGATACTAGACGCACCGCCGAAACGGGGGTTAGGCGGGAGACCTTTATTCCATCTTCAGGGAGCCGCCACCGTCTCGCCTTCCTGAACATGACACAAACCCTAACAAGATTGAAAAAAATGACTAAAAACGAAGCCCTTCCGCCGGCCCTTATCAGGATCCATCGCGCCTCCATGGCCCTAGGGCCACCAGAGATGATGCGGATCTGCGCCAGCGCTAGCGAGAGGCACGAACACTAACTTTCTTTTTTGAAGAAGAACGAGGCGGCTGCTGGTGAACCATCCAAATTATTACTGTGTATACGGTGAGTGGCCAGAGATGCATAGTTTGTTAGCTAACTACTTTTTGTACCCCATCAATGGTGTAACACTAAATCTGGTGAACTGTGTGAGTGAGCAGGCTCACATCTTTTCGCAATCGCTTTTGCCATCGACCATAGGCGGTCCATTACTTCCGGTGCATGGGCCCTCTTAGTACCAAGTAATATAGCAACCATAGGCGAACTTACTGCATTGGGTTTGGGTGGCGGTGGGAGTCACCTTGAGCGGCCTGGCACTAGGCTTTCCTGACGAGAATTTTTAATCTTCATTTTTAGAATGGTGATTTATGGGGTTTCTTTGGGCAAAAAGGAGGGTCAGACCATGTGTTAATTCATCTCCTTGATTCTTTTGTACTGCATCCTTTGATCATTTGCTTACTCTCGTGTTAATGCCTACCACAAGCAGATGTACCGTTTTTTAATAGAGTCTAAATTATGAACTTGCATTTATGTGAACCTATAAATATGATATACATAGACTGATAAATAAAGGTTTTTTGTGTTGTGAGTTACAGTGAATGTGAGGGATTTTTTTCTCAACCAACCATGCATCGTATGCAACCTGAAAGCCAAAGGTCTTGTTTGCTGGATGAGAGGTGTTGGATTCCTCGAGGTTGTGAAGGCTCCATCTAGTAATCTTAATATGCATTGGAATTGGTTTATGCCTAGACCATAAAGTTAGAATGCAAGTATGATCTAAAACCAATTAAATGAAAGCTAATTTACATAAAATATCTAGAAGATAATGCATCAAGTTAGTTGTCTCTAAAGATATTCCATTTCTTAGGAGAGCATCTTAAGAGACAGTGTCTCGAGAGTTACCTAACATGCAACATATGTGTTGTCAATGTGTCCTGATTGATTTTTTTATAACTGTCCCTATTGAATATTGGTAACAAGTGTAGTAGGTTCTGGTTTAAGATAAAAATGAATGAGATCGTGTCCATCACAACTGGAGATTTGGGTGGCCCCATTAAGTGATAGAGAATTTCATCAGCGATCTACCATTTCCACCAATATTTCATGGGACAAAAATGAAAGAGATCATGTCCATCACAACTGGAGATTTGGGTGGCCCCATTAAGTGATAGAGAATTTCATCCGCGATCTACCATTTCCACCAATATTTAATGGGACAAAAATGAATGAGATCGTGTCCATCACAACTGGAGATTTGGGTGGCCCCATTAAGTGATAGAGAATTTCATCCGCGATCTACCATTTCAACCAATATTTCATGGGACAAAAATGAATGAGATCGTGACCATCACAACTGGAGATTTGGGTGGCCTCATTAAGTGATAGATAAGATTTGGGTGGCCCCATTAAGTGATAGAGAATTTCATCCGCAATATACCATTTCAACAATATTTCAAGGAATAAAAATGAATGAGATCGTGTCCATCACAACTGGAGATTTTGATGGCCCCATTAAGTGATAGAGAATTTCATCCGCGATCTACCATTTCCACCAATATTTCATGGGAAAAAATGAATGAGATCGTGTCCATCACAACTGGAGATTTGGGTGTCCTCAATAAGTGATAGAGAAGATTTGGGTGGCCCCATTAAGTGATAGAGAATTTCATCCGCGATCTACCATTTCCACAATATTTCATGGGATAAAAATGAATGAGATCGTGTCCATCACAACTGGAGATTTGGGTGGCCCCATTAAGTGATAGAGAATTTCATCCGCAATCTACCATTTCCACCAATATTTCATGGGAAAAAAATGAATGAGATCGTGTCCATCACAACTGGAGATTTGGGTGGCCCCATTAAGTGATAGAGAATTTCATCCGCGATCTACCATTTCCACCAATATTTCATGGGACAAAAATGAATGAGACCGTGTCCATCACAACTGGAGATTTGGGTGGCCCCATTAAGTGATAGAGAATTTCATTCGCGATCTACCATTTCCACCAATATTTCATGGGACAAAAATGAATGAGAGCATGTCCATCACAACTGAAGATTTGGGTGGCCCCATTAAATGATAGCGAATTTCATCTGCGATCTACCATTTCCACCAGTATTTAATGGGACAATGGCAATTAGGGATGTAAGTGGACGGTGTCCATGAGGAAACACACTAACCTTTATTACTTCGATAATCATGTTAGGCTTAATTCTCATATTGTGGATGTTCACGACTCGCGGACGGCTTTCGCTTGCATGCCTAATGGCTACTCGCGTACCATCGTACCTCCGTCACCAATTACATTCGGATTTTTTATCATATAAGACCCGATCTTTTTTTCTCACCAAGTCGGACCCAACTATAACTTAGAATTTTTTTTGACCTTGTACATTGCAAGGTGCTCAGAGAAATAAACCAGTTTTTCTTAAGTATCAATGCTTATTTGTAGAGGATATACTCTTAATTAGGCATCCCTCTGGTAGAGATAAACATTGATATTTAACAAAAACTCGGTTTACTTTACTAATCATCTTCCTAAGAGCATCTCCAATAGATGGTCCAAATTTTGGCGGTCGAAACAGGTGATGGTCCAAATTTGGAGCATCAAAAAGTAATTTTTACATCTCCAAAAAAGGCTCAACTCCAACAGATGGTCCAAAACGGAGATGTAAAAAAAGAGCAATTCCAACAGATGTTCCAAAATGAAGATGCAAAACCGGCCGGCTGCCGCGCGACTGCTATTCAGCCACTGTACAACTGCACATATTGCAAAAAACATCTAAAAACAACATAAAAAAATTATACATGTCCACAATATCAAATTATTACATAGTTGTTCAAATCCACGAGATCAAATGCAACACAAATACAACATAGTTTTGCACAATACAACATAGTTTTTGACAAACAAATAATGAATCTATGCGGCTCTTTGATGACCCACAAGTATAGGGGATATATCGTAGTCCTTTCGATAAGTAAGAGTGTCGAACCCAACGAGGAGTAGAAGGAAATGATAAGCAGTTTTCAATAAGGTATTCTCTGCAAGCACTGAAATTATCGGTAACAGATAGTTTTGTGATAAGGTAATTTGTAACGAGTAACACCTAACAAAAGTAAACAAGGTGCAGCAAGGTGGCCCAATCCTTTTTGTAGCAAAGGATAAGCCTGGACAAACTCTTATATAAAGGAAAACGCTCCCGAGGACACATGGAAATTATCGTCAAGCTAGTTTTCATCACACTCATATGATTCGCGTTCATTACTTTGATAATTTGATATGTGGGTGGACTGGTGCTTGGGTACTGCCCTTCCTTGGACAAGCATCCCACTTATGATTTACCCCTATTGCAAGCATCCACAACTACAAAAGAAGTATTAAGGTAAACCTAACCATAGCATGTAACATATGGATCCAAATCAGCCCTTTACGAAGCAACACATAAACTAGGGTTTAAGCTTCTGTCACTCTAGCAACCCATCATCTACTTATTACTTCCCAATGCCTTCCTCTAGGCCTAAACAATGGTGAAGTATCATGTAGTCGACGTTCACATAACACCACAAGAGGAAAGACAACATACATCTCATCAAAATATCGAAGAATACCAAATTCACATGACTACTTATAGCAAGACTTCTCCCATGTCCTCGGGAACAAACGTAACTACTCACAAATCATATTCATGTTAATAGTTAGAGGGGTATTAATATGCATATAGGATCCGAACATATGATCTTCCACCAAACAAACCAACTAGCATCAACTACAAGGAGTAATCAACACTACTAGCAACCCACAGGTACCAATATGAGGTTTTGAGACAAAGATTGGATACAGGAGATGAACTAGGGTTTGAGAGGATATGGTGCTGGTGAAGATGTTGATGGAGATTGACCCCCTCCCGATGAGAGGATCGACGGTGATGACGATGGTGATGATTTCCCCCTCCCGGAGGGGTGTTTCCCCGGCAGAACAACTCCGCTGGAGCCCTAGATTGGTTTCGCCAGGTTTCGCCTCGTGGCGGCCGTGCTTCGTCCCGAAAAGCTTGCTTCTCTTTTTTTTCCAGGGCGAAAGACTTCATATAGCCAAAGATGGACACCGGAGGCCTGCCAGGGGGCCCACGAGGCAGGGGGCGCGCCCCCACCCTCGTGGATGGTGGGTGGCCCCTCTCTGGTACTTTCTGTTGGGGAACATAGCAATAATTCAAAATTTTCCTACGTGTTACCAAGATCAATCTAGGAGATGCTAGCAACGAGAGAGAGGGAGTGCATCTTCATACTCTTGAAGATCGCTAAGCGGAAGCGTTACAAGAACGCGGTTGATGGAGTCGTACTCGTGGCGATTCAAATCGCGGAAGATCCGATCTAGCGCCGAACGGACGGCGCCTCCGCATTCAACACACGTACAGCCCGGGGATGTCTCCTCCTTCTTGATCCAGCAAGGGGAGAGAATAAGTTGAGGGAGGACTCTGGCAGCACGACGGCGTGGTGGTGGAGCTTGTGGTATTCCTGCAGGGCTTCGCCAAGCTCTACGGAGGAGAAGGAAGAGTTGGAGGAGGGAGGGGCTGCGCCAGGGAAGGGGGTGTGGCTTCCCTCTATCTCCCTCACTATATATAGGGGGAAGGGGGTGGAGGAGGCGCCCTAGGGTTCCCTAGGGGAGGGGCGGCGGCCACAAGGGAAACCCTAGATGGGTTTGGGCGCCCCCACCCCTAGGAAACTTGCCCCCCAAGTCGGGAGAGGTGGCTGCCCTAGGGGAGGCGCCCCCACCTCTCCAAGTTACGTGAGAGGGGGTGGGAGGGGCGCACAGCCCCTTAGTGGGCTGGTGTGCCCCCTCCCCTTGGCCCATAAGGCCCCCAACCCTTGCCGAGGCCTCTGAAACACCTTTCGGTCACGCTGGTCGTCACCCGGTACTCCCAGAACAATTCCGGACTCCAATACCCTTCATCCAATATATCGATCTTCACCTCCGGACCACTCCAGAGTTCCTTGTCACGTCCGGGATCTCATCCGGGACTCCGAACAACCTTCGATAACCACATACTATTTCCCATAACAACTCTAGTGTCACCGAACATTAAGTGTCTAGACCCTATGGGTTCGGGAACCATGCAGACATGACCGATACGTTCTCCGGCCAATAACCAACAGCGGGATCTGGATACCCATGTTGGCTCCCACATGTTCCATGATGATCTCATCGGATGAACCACGATGTCGTGGATTCAATCAATCCCGTATACAATAACCTTTGTCCACCGGTATGTTACTTTCCCGAGATTCGATCGCCGGTATCCCCATACCTCGTTCAATCTCGTTACCGGCAAGTCTCTTTACTCGTTCCATAACGCATGATCCCGTGACTAACTCCTTAGTCACACTGAGCTCATTATGATGATGCATTACCGAGTGGGCCCAGAGATACCTCTTCGTCATACGGAGTGACAAATCCCAGTCTCGATTCGTACCAACTCAACAGATACTTTCGAAGATACCTGTAGTGTACCTTTATAGCCATCCAGTTACGTTGTGACGTTTGGTACACCCAAAGCATTCCTACGGTATCCGGGAGTTGCACAGTCTCATGGTCTAAGGAAATGATACTTGACATTAGAAAAGCTCTTAGCAAACGAACTACACGATCTTGTGCTATTCTTAGGATTGGGTCTTATCCATCACATCATTATCCTAATGATGTGATCCCGTTATCAATGACATCCAATGTCCATGGTCAGGAAATCATAACCATCTATTGATCAACGAGCTAGTCAACTAGAGGCTTACTAGGGACATGTTGTGGTCTATGTATTCACACATGTATTACGGTTTCCAGTTAATACAATTATAGCATGAACAATAGACAATTATCATAAACAAGGAAATACAACAATAACCATTTTATTATTTCCTCTAGGGCATATTTCCAACAGTCTCCCACTTGCACTAGAGTCAATAATCTAGTTCACATCACTATGTGATTGTAATGAGTCCAACACCCATGGGGTTTGTTCATATCTCGCTTGTGAGAGAGGTTATTAGTCAACGGGTCTGAACCTTTCAGATCCGTGTGTGCTTTACAAATCTCTATGTCATCTTGTAGATGCAGCTACCACGCGCTACTTGGAGCTATTCCAAATAACTTCTCTACTATACGAATCCGTTTTACTACTCAGAGTCATCTGGATTAGTGTCAAAGTTTGCATCGACGTAACCCTTTATGACGAACTCTTTTACCACCTCCATAATCGAGAAAATTCCTTAGTCAACTAGTTATTAAGGATAAGTTCGACCGCTGTCATGTGATCCATTCCTGGATCACTCTTGTACCCCTTGACTGACTCATGGCAAGGCACACTTCAGGTGCGGTACACAGCATAGCATACTGTAGAGCCTACGTCTAAAGCATAGGGGACGACCTTCGTCCTTTCTCTCTCTTCTGCCGTGGTCAGGTCTTGAGTCTTACTCAATACTCACACCTTGTAACACAGCCAAGAACTCCTTCTTTGTTGATCTATTTTGAACTCCTTCAAAATCTTGTCACGGTATGTATTCATTTGAAAGTACTATTAAGCATTTTTTATCTATCCTTATAGATCTTGATGCTCAATGTTCAAGTAGCTTAATCCAGGTTTTCCATTGAAAAACACTTTTCAAATAACCTTGTATGCTTTCCAGAAATTCTACATCATTTCTGATCAACAATATGTTAACAACATATACTCATCAAAAATTCTATAGTGCTCCCACTCACTTCTTTGGAGATACAAGTTTCTCATAAACTTTGTATAAACCCAAAATCTTTGATCATCTCATCAAAGCGTACATTCCAACTCCGAGATGCTTACTCCAGTCCTTAGAAGGATTGCTGGAGCTTTGCATACTTGTTAGCATCTTTCAGGACTGACAAAACCTTCTGGCTGTATCACATACAACCTTTCCTCAAGAAAATCATTGAGGAAAAAATGTTTTGATATCCTATCTGCAAGATTTCATAAATGATGCAGTAACTGCTAATATAATTCCAACAGACTCTTAGCATCGCTACGAGTGAGAAAGTCTCATCATAGTCAACTCCTTGAACTTGTCGGAAAACATCTTAACAACAAGTCAAGCTTTCTTAATGGCGACACTTACCATCATTGTCTGTCTTCCTTTTAAAATCCATCTGCACCCAACACCCTTACGACCATCAAGTAGTTCTTACAAAGTCTATACTTTGTTTTTATACATGGATCCTCTCTCAGATTTTATGGCCTCGAGCCATTCATCAGAATCCGGGCCCACCATCGCTTCTCCATAGCTCGTAGGTTCATTGTTGTCTAGCAACATGACTTCCAAGACAGGATTACGTACCACTCTGAAGTAGTACGCATCCTTGTCGACCTACGAGGTTTGGTAGTGACTTGATCCGAAGTTTCATGATCACCATCATAAGCTTCCACTTCAATTGGTGTAGGCGTCATAGGAACAACTTCCCGTGCCCTGCTACACACTAGTTGAAGTGACGGTTCAGTAACCTCATCAAGTCTCCACCTCCCACTCAATTCTTTTGAGAGATACGTTTCCTCGAGAAAGGACTCGTTTCTAGAAACAATCACTTTTGCTTCCGAATCTGAAATAGGAGATATACCCAACTGTTTTGGGTATTCTATGAAGATGCATTTATCCGCTTTGGGTTCGATCTTATCAGCCTGAAACTTTTTTCACATAAGTGTCGCAGCCCCAAACTTTTAAGAAACGACAGCTTAGGTTTTTCTAAACCATAGTTCATACGGTGTCATCTCAACGGAATTGCGTGGTGCCCTATTGAAAGTGAATGCGGTTGTCTCTAATGCCTAGCCCATAAACGATAGTGGTAATTCGATAAGAGACATCATGGTATGCACCATATCCAATAGGGTGCAGTTATGATGTTCGGACACACCATCACACTATGGTGTTCCAGGCGGTATTAGTTGTGAAACAATTTCCACAATGTCTTAATTGTGTGCCAAACTCGTAACTCAGATATTCATCTCTATGATCATATCATAGACATTTTATCCTCTTGTCACGATGATCTTCAACTTCACTCTGAAATTACTTAAACCTTTCAATGATTCAGACTTGTGTTTCATCAAGTAAATATACTTAGCATCTACTCAAATCATCTGTGAAGTAAGAACATAATGATATCCACTGCGTGCCTCAGCACTCATTGGACTGCACACATCAAAATGTATTACTTCCAACAAGTTGCTTTCTTGTTCCATCTTACTGAAAACGAGGCCTTTCAGTCATCTTGCCCATGTGGTATGATTTGCATGTCTCAAGTGATTCAAAATCAAGTGAGTCCAAACGATCCATCTGTATGGACTTTCTTCATCCATATATACCAATAGACATGGTTCGCATGTCTCAATATTTTCAAAAACGAGTGAGTCCAAAGATCCATCAACATGGAGCTTCTTCATGCGTTCTATACCAATATGACTCAAATGGCAGTGCCACAAGTATGTGGTACTATCATTACTATCTTATATCTTTTGGCATGAACATGTGTATCACTACGATCGAGATTCAATAAACCATTCATTTTAGGTGCAAGACCATTGAAGGTGTTATTCAAATAAACAAAGTAACCATTATTCTCCTTAAATGAATAACCGTATTGCGATAAACATAATCCAATCATGTCTAAGCTCAACGCAAACACCAAATAACAATTATTTAGGTTTAAAACCAATCCCGATGGTAGAGGGAGCGTGTGATGTTTGATCACATCAACTTTGGAAACACTTCCAACACATATCGCCATCTCACCTTTAGCTAGTTTCTGTAGCCTTTTATTTCGAGTTACTAACACTTAGCAACCGAACCGGTATTTATTACCCTGGTGCTACTAGGAGTACTAGTAAAGTACACATTAATATAACGTATATCCAAAATACTTCTGTCGACCTTGCCGGCCTTCTCATCTACTAAGTATCTAGGGTAGTTATGCTTCAGTGATCGTTCCCCTCAATACAGAAGCACTTAGTCTCGGGTTTGGGTTCAACCTTGGGTTTCTTCACTAGAGCACCAACTGATTTGCCATTTCATGAAGTATCCCTTCTTTCCCTTGCCCTTCTTGAAACTAGTGGTTTTACTAACCATCAACAATTGATGCTCCTACTTGATTTCTATTTTCGCGGTGTCAAACATCGCGAATTGCTCAAGGATCATCATGTCTATCCCTGATATGTTATAGTTCATCACGAAGCTCTAATAGCTTGGTGGCAGTGACTATGGAGAACCATCACTATCTCATCTGGAAGATTAACTCCCACTCGATTCAAGCGATTGTAGTACTCAGACAATCTGAGCACATGCTCAACAATAGAGCTTTTGTCCCTTAGTTTGCAGGCTTAAGAAACTTGTCAGAGGTCTCATACCTCTTGACGTGGGCACTAGTCTGAAATCCCAATTTCAGCCTTGGGAACATCTCATATGTTCTGCGACGTTTCAAAAACGTCTTTGGTGCCACAATTCTAAACCGTTAGCATTACGCACTGAACTATCACGTAGTCATCAAAACGTGTATGTCAGATGTTTTGCAACATCCACAGACGAAGCTCGAGGTTCAGCACACCGAGCGGTGCATTAAGGACATAGGCCTTCTGTGCAGCAATGAGGATAATCCTCAGTTTACGGACCCAATCCGCATAATTTCTACTATCAACTTTCAACTAAATTTTCTCTAGGAACATATCTTAAATAGTAGAACTAAAGCGTAAGCTACGACATAATTTGCAAAGACCTTTTGACTATGTTCATGATAATTAAGTTCATCTGATTATTTAATGAACTCCCACTTAGATAGACATCCCTCTAATCATCTAAGTGATACATGATCCGAGTCAACTAGGCCGTGTCCGATGATCATGTGAGACGGAATAGTCATCATCGGTGAACATCTTCATGTTGATCGTATCTACTATGCGACTCATGTTCGACCTTTCGGTCTCTTGTGTTCCGAGGCCATGTCTGTACATGCTAGGCTCGTCAAGTCAACCTAAGTGTTTCGCATGTGTAAATCTAGCTTACACCCGTTGTATGCGAACGTTAGAATCTATCACACCCGATCATCACGTGGTGCTTCGAAACAACGAACCTTCGCAACGGTGCATAGTTAGGGGGGAACACTTTCTTGAAATTTTAGCAAGGGATCATCTTATTTATCCTACCGTCGTTCTAAGCAAATAAGATGTAAACATGACAAACATCACATGCAAATCATAAAGTGACATGATATGGCCTATATCATCTTGCGCCTTTTGATCTCCATCTTTGAGGCGCGGCATGATCACCTTCGTCACCGGCATGACACTATGATCTCCATCATCGTGTCTTCATGAAGTTGTCTCGCCAACTATTACTTCTACTACTATGGCTAACGGGTAGCAATAAAGTGAAGTAATTACATGGCATTTTTCATTGATACGCAAGTCATACAATAAATTAAGGCAACTCCTATGGCTCCTGCCGGTTGTCATACTCATCGACATGCAAGTCGTGATTCCTATTACAAGAACATGATAAATCTCATACATCACATATATATAATTCGTCACATCCTCTTGGCCATATCACATCGCATAGCATACCCTGCAAAAACAAGTTAGACGTCCTCTAATTGTTGTTGCATGTTTTACGTGGCTGCTATGGGTTTCTAGCAAGAACGTTTCTTACCTACGCAAAAGCCACAACAGTGATATGCCAATTTCTATTTACCCTTCATAAGGACCCTCTTCATCGAATCTGATCCGACTAAAGTGGGAGAGACAGACACCCGCTAGCCACCTTATGCATCAAGTGCATGTCAGTCGGTGGAACCTGTCTCACGTAAGGTCGGTCTGGGCCGCTTCATCCCACAAAGCCGCCGAATCAAGATAATACTAGTAACGGCAAGCAAATTGACCAAATCATCGCCCACAACTACTTTGTGTTCTACTCGTGCATAGAATCTACGCATAAACCTAGCTCATGATGCCACTGTTGGGGAACATAGCAATAATTCAAAATTTTCCTACGTGTCACCAAGATCAATCTAGGATATGCTAGCAACGATAGAGAGGGAGTGCATCTTCATACTCTTGAGGATCGCTAAGCGAAAGCGTTACAAGAACGCGGTTGATGGAGTCGTACTCGCGGTGATTCAAATCGCGGAAGATCCGATCTAGCGCCGAACGGACGGCGCCTCCGCGTTCAACACACATACAACCCAGGGACATCTCTTCCTTCTTGATCCAGAAAGGGGAGAGGAGAAGTTGAGGGATGACTCCGGCAGCATGACGGCGTGGTGGTGGAGCTTGTGGTATTCCTGCAGGGCTTCACCAAGCTCTACGGAGGAGAAGGAAGAGTTGGAGGAGGGAGGGGCTGCGCCAAGGAAGGGGTGTGGATGCCCTCTATCTCCCTCACTATATATAGGGGAAGGGGGATGGAGGAGGCGCCTAGGGTTCCCTAGGGTAGGGGCGGCGGCCACAGGGGAAACCCTAGATGGGTTTGGGCGCCCCCACCCCTAGGAAACTTGCCCCCCAAGCCGGGAGGGGTGGCTGTGAAGGAAATATGCCCTAGAGGCAATAATAAAGTTATTGTTTATTTCCTTATATCATGATAAATGTTTATTATTCATGCTAGAATTGTACTAACCGGAAACATAATACATGTGTGAATACATAGACAAACAGAGTGTCGCTAGTATGCCTCTACTTGACTAGCTCGTTGATCAAAGATGGTTAAGTTTCCTAGCCATTGACATGAGTTGTCATTTGATTAACGGGATCACATCATTAGGAGAATGATGTGATTGACATGACCCATTCCGTTAGCTTAGCACCCGATCGTTTAGTATGTTGCTATTGCTTTCTTCATGACTTATACATGTTCCTATGACTATGAGATTATGCAACTCCCGTTTACTAGAGGAACACTTTGTGTGCTACCAAACGTCACAACGTAACTGGGTGATTATAAAGGTGCTCTACAGGTGTCTCCAAAGGTACTTGTTGGGTTGGCGTATTTCAAGATTAGGATTTGTCACTCCGATTGTCGGAGAGGTATCTCTGGGCCCTCTCGGTAATGCACATCACTTAAGCCTTGCAAGCATAGCAACTAATGAGTTAGTTGCGGGATGATGTATTACGGAACGAGTAAAGAGACTTGACGGTAACGAGATTGAACTAGGTATTGAGATACCGACGATCGAATCTCGGGCAAGTAACATACCGATGACAAAGGGAACAACGTAAGTTGTTATGCGGTCTGACCGATAAAGGTCTTCGTAGAATATGTAGGAGCCAATATGAGCATCCAGGTTCCGCTATTGGTTATTGGCCGGAGACGTGTCTCGGTCATGTCTACATAGTTCTCGAACCCGTAGGGTCTGCACACTTAACGTTACGATGACAGTTATATTATGAGTTTATATGTTTTGATGTACTGAAGGTTGTTCGGAGTCCCGGATGTGATCACGGACATGACGAGGAGTCTCGAAATGGTCGAGACATGAAGATTGATATATTGGAAGCCTATGTTTGGATACCGGAAGTGTTCCAGGTGAAATAGTGATTTTACCGGAGTACCGGAGGGGTTACCGGAACCCCCCGGAGGCTATTGGGCCTTATGAGCCCAAGTGGAGGAAGAGGAGAGGCGGGCCAAGGGGCAGCCGCGCGCCCCTCCCCTCCCCCTCCCCCCCATGTCCTAATTGGACAAGGAGGGGGTCGGCGCCCCACCTTTCCTTCCCCCTCTCTCCTCCTTCCCTCCCAAGTCTTATTCCAACTAGGAAAAGGGGGGGAGTCCTACTCCCGGTGGTAGTAGGACTCCTCTTGGCACGCCCCAAGCCTGGCCGCACCTCTCCCCCCTTGCTCCTTTATATACGGGGGCAGGGGGCACCCTAGAGACACAAGAATTGATCGTTTGATCTTTTAACCGTGTGCGGTGCCCCGCTCCACCATAGTCCACCTCGGTAATATTGTAGCGGTGCTTAGGCGAAGCCCTGCATCGGTAGAACATCAACATCATCACCACGCCATCGTGCTGAAAAAACTCTCCCTCAACAATCGGCTGGATCGGAGTTTGAGGGACGTCATCGGGCTGAACGTGTGCTGAACTCGGAGGTGTCATGCGTTCGGTACTTGATCGGTCGGATCGTGAAGACGTACGACTACATCAACCGTGTTGTTATAACGCTTCTGCTTCCAGTCTACGAGGGTACGTGGGCAATGTTGGGGAACGTAGTAATTTCAAAAAATTTCCTACGCACACGCAAGATCATGGTGATGCATAGCAACGAGCGGGGAGAGTGTTTGTCTACGTACCCTCGTAGACCGAAGCGGAAGCGTTGACACAACGTAGAGGAAGTAGTCGTACGTTCTCCTCGCGATCCAACCGATCCCAGTACCGTTACTCCGGCACCTCCGAGTTTTAGCACACGTACAGCTCGATGACGATCCCCGGGCTCCGATCCAGCAAAGCGTCGAGGAAGAGTTCCGTCAGCACGACGGCGTGGTGACGATCTTGATGTGTTACCGGCGCAGGGCTTCGCCTAAGCACTGCAACAATATGATCGAGGTGGAATTTGGTGGAAGGGGGCACCGCACACGGCTAAGGAACGATCCGTAGATCAACTTGTGTGTCTTTGGGGTGCCCCCTGCCCCCGTATATAAAGGAGCCAAGGGGGAGGGGCTGGCCGGCCAAGCTAGGCGCGCCAGGAGAGTCCTACTCCCTCTGGGAGTAGGATTCCCCCCCCCCCCCCAATCCTAGTTGGACTAGGATTCTCCAAGGGGGAGAGAGAAGGAGAGGGGGGAGCCCACCTCTCCTAGTCCTAATAGGACTAGGGGAAGGGGGGAGGCGCGCAGCCCCTAGGGCTGCCCTCTCACTTCTCCTCCAAGGCCCATGTTGGCCCATTATGCTCCCGGGGGGTTCCGGTAACCCTCCCGGTATTCCGGTAAAATCCTGATTTTACCTGGAATGCATCCGATGTCCAAACATAGGCTTCCAATATATCATTCTTTACGTCTCGACCATTTCGAGACTCCTCGTCATGTCCGTGATCACATCCGGGACTCCGAACTCCTTCGGTACATCAAAATGCATAAACTCATAATAACTGTCATCGTAACCTTAAGCGTGCGGACCCTACGGTTCGAGAACAATGTAGACATGACCGAGACACGTTTCCGGTCAATAACCAACAGCGGGACCTGGATGCCCATATTGGCTCCTACATATTCTACGAAGATCTTTTATCGGTCAGACCGCATAACAACATACGTTTGTTCCCTTTGTCATCGGTATGTTACTTGCCCGAGATTCGATCGTCGGTATCCAATACCTAGTTCAATCTCGTTACCGGCAAGTCTCTTTTCTCGTTCCGTAATACATCATCTCGCAACTAACTCATTGGTTGCAATGCTTGCAAGGCTTATGTGATGTGTATTACCGAGAAGGCCCTGAGATACCTCTCCGACAATCGGAGTGACAAATCCTAATCTCGAAATATGCCAACCCAACATGTACCTTCGGAGACACCTGTAGAGCACCTTTATAATCACCCAGTTACGTTGTGACGTTTGGTAGCACACAAAGTGTTCCTATGGTAAACGGGAGTTGCATATTCTCATAGTTAAAGGAACATGTATAAGTCATGGATAAAAGCAATAGCAACATACTAAACGATCGGGTGCTATGCTAATGGAATGGGTCATGTCAATCAGATCATTCAACTAATGATGTGATCTCGTTAATCAAATAACAACTCTTTGTTCATGGCTAGGAAACATAACCATCTTTGATTAATGAGCTAGTCAAGTAGAGGCATACTAGTGACACTCTGCTTGTCTATGTATTCACACATGTATTATGTTTCCAGTTAATACAATTCTAGCATGAATAATAAACATTTATCATGATATAAGGAAATAAATAATAACTTTATTATTGCCTCTAGGGCATATTTCCTTCAGTCTCCCACTTGCACTAGAGTCAATAATCTAGATTACAAAGTAATGATTCTAACACCCATGGAGTCTCGGTGCTGATCATGTTTTGCTCGTGGAAGAGGCTTAGTCAACGGGTCTGCAATATTCAGCTCCGTATGTATCTTGCATATCTCTATGTCTCCCACCTGGACCAAATCCCGGATGGAGTTGAAGCGTCTCTTGATGTGTTTGGTTCTTTTGTGAAATCTGGATTCCTTTGCCAAGGCAATTGCACCAGTATTGTCACAAAAGATTTTCATTGGACCCGATACGCTAGGTACAACACCTAGATCGGATATGAACTCTTTCATCCAGACTCCTTCATTAGCTGCTTCCGAAGCGGCTATGTACTCAGCTTCACATGTAGATCCCGCCACGATGCTTTGTTTAGAACTGCACCAACTGACAGCTCCACCGTTTAATGTAAATACGTATCCGGTTTGCGATTTAGAATCGTCCGGATCAGTGTCAAAGCTTGCATCGACATAACCGTTTACGACGAGCTCTTTGTCACCTCCATAAATGAGAAACATATCCTTAGTCCTTCTTAAGTACTTAAGGATGTTCTTGACCGCTGTCCAGTGATCCACTCCTGGATTACTTTGGTACCTTCCTGCTAAACTCACAGCAAGGCACACATCAGGTCTGGTACACAGCATTGCATACATGATAGAGCCTATGGCTGAAGCATAGGGAACATTTTTCATTTCCTCTCTATCTTCTGCTGTGGTCGGGCATTGAGTCTTACTCAACTTCACACCTTGTGCCACAGGCAAGAACCCTTTCTTTGCCTGATCCATTTTGAACTTTTTCAAAACTTTGTCAAGGTATGTGCTTTGTGAAAGTCCTATTAAGCGTTTTGATCTATCTCTATAGATCTTAATGCCCAATATATAAGCAGCTTCACCGAGGTCTTTCATTGAAAAACTCTTATTCAAGTATCCCTTTATGCTATCCAGAAATTCTATATTATTTCCGATCAGCAATATGTCATCCACATATAATATCAGAAATGCTACAGAGCTCCCACTCACTTTCTTGTAAATACAGGCTTCTCCAAAAGTCTGTATAAATCCATATGCTTTGATCACACTATCAAAGCGTTTATTCCAACTCCGAGAAGCTTGCACCAGTCCATAAATGGATCGCTGGAGCTTGCACACTTTGTTAGCTCCCTTCGGATCGACAAAACCTTCTGGTTGCATCATATACAACTCTTCTTCCAGAAATCCATTCAGGAATGCAGTTTTGACATCCATTTGCCAAATTTCATAATCATAAAATGCGGCAATTGCTAACATGATTCGGACAGACTTAAGCATCGCTACGGGTGAGAAAGTCTCATCGTAGTCAATTCCTTGAACTTGTCGAAAACCTTTTGCAACAAGTCGAGCTTTATAGACAGTAACATTACCATCAGCGTCAGTCTTCTTCTTAAAAATCCATTTATTCTCAATTGCTTGCCGATCATCGGGCAAGTCAACCAAAGTCCACACTTTGTTTTCATACATGGATCCCATCTCAGATTTCATGGCCTCAAGCCACTTTGCGGAATCTGGGCTCACCATCGCTTCTTCATAGTTCGTAGGTTCACCATGGTCTAGTAACATGACTTCCAAAATAGGATTACCGTACCACTCTGGTGCGGATCTTACTCTGGCTGATCTACGAAGTTCAGCAGAAACTTGATCTGAAGTTTCATGATCATTATCATTAGCTTCCTCCCTATTTGATGTAGGTGTCACAGAAACAGATTTCTGTGATGTACTACTTCTCAATAAGGGAGCAGATACTGTTATCTCATCAAGTTCTACTTTCCTCCCACTCACTTCTTTCGAGAGAAACTCCTTCTCTAGAAAGTTTCCGACTTTAGCAACAAAAATTTTGCCTTCGGATCTGTGATAGAAGGTATACCCAATAGTCTCTTTTGGGTATCCTATGAAGACACATTTCTCCGATTTGGGTTCGAGCTTATCAGGTTGAAGCTTTTTCACATAAGCATCGCAGCCCCAAACTTTAAGAAACGACAACTTTGGTTTCTTGCCAAACCACAGTTCATAAGGCGTCGTCTCAACGGATTTTGATGGTGCCCTATTTAACGTGAATGCGGCCGTCTCTAGAGCATAACCCCAAAAAGATAGCGGTAAATCGGTAAGAGACATCATAGATCGCACCATATCCAGTAGAGTACGATTACGACGTTCGGACACACCATTACGTTGTGGTGTTCCGGGTGGCGTGACTTGCGAAACTATTCCGCATTGTTTCAAATGTAGACCAAACTCGTAACTCAAATATTCTCCTCCACGATCAGATCGTAGAAACTTTATTTTCTTGTTACGATGATTTTCCACTTCACTCTGAAACTCTTTGAACTTTTCAAATGTTTCAGACTTGTGTTTCATTAAGTAGATATACCCATATCTGCTCAAATCATCAGTGAAGGTGAGAAAATAACGATATCCGCCACGAGCCTCAACATTCATTGGACCACATACATCAGTATGTATGATTTCCAATAAATCTGTTGCTCTCTCCACAGTACCGGAGAACGGTGTTTTAGTCATCTTGCCCATAAGGCACGGTTCGCAAGTGCCAAGTGATTCGTAATCAAGTGACTCCAAAAGTCCATCAGTATGGAGTTTCTTCATGCGCTTTACACCGATATGACCTAAACGGCAGTGCCACAAATAAGTTGCACTATCATTATCAACTCTGCATCTTTTGGCTTCCACATTGTGAACATGTGTGTTACTACTATCGAGATTAAGTAAGAACAAACCACTCTTTAATGGCGCATGACCATAAAAGATATTACTCATATAAATAGAACAACCATTATTCTCTGATTTAAATGAATAACCGTGTCGCATCAAACAAGATCCAGATATAATGTTCATGCTCAACGCTGGTACTAAATAACAATTATTTAGATCTAATATTAATCCCGAAGGTAGATGTAGAGGTAGCGTGCCGACCGCGATCACATCGACTTTGGAACCATTTCCCACGCGCATCGTCACCTCGTCCTTAGCCAATCTTCGCTTAATCCGTAGCCCCTGTTTTGAGTTGCAAATATTAGCAACAGAACCAGTATCAAATACCCAGGTGCTACTGCGAGAATTAGTAAGGTACACATCAATAACATTTATATCATATATACCTTTGTTAACCTTGCCATCCTTCTTATCCGCCAAATACTTGGGGCAGTTCCGCTTCCAGTGACCAGTCTGCTTGCAATAGAAGCACTCAGTTTCAGGCTTAGGTCCAGACTTGGGTTTCTTCTCTTGAGTAGCAACTTGCTTGCTGTTCTTTTTGAAGTTCCCCTTTTTCTTCCCTTTGCCCTTTTTCTTGAAACTAGTGGTTTTGTTAACCATCAACACTTGATGCTCCTTTTTGATTTCTACCTCCGCGGCTTTTAGCATCGCGAAGAGCTCGGGCATAGTTTTGGTCATCCCTTGCATATTATAGTTCATCACGAAGCTCTTGTAGCTTGGTGGCAGTGACTGGAGAATTCTGTCAATGACGCAATCATCCGGAAGATTAACTCCCAGTTGAATCAAGTGATTGTTATACCCAGACATTCTGAGTATATGCTCACTGACAGAACCATTCTCCTCCATTTTACAGCTATAGAACTTATTGGAGACTTCATATCTCTCAATCCGGGCATTTGCTTGAAATATTAACTTCAACTCCTGGAACATCTCATATGCTCCATGGTGTTCAAAACGTCGTTGAAGTCCCGGTTCTAAGCCGTAAAGCATGGCACACTGAACTATAGAGTAGTCATCAGCTTTGCTTTGCGAGACGTTCAAAACATCTGGCGTAGCTCTTGCACCAGGCCTGGCACCCAGCGGTGCTTCCAGGACGTAATTCTTCTGTGCAGCAATGAGGATAATCCTCAAGTTACGGACCCAGTCCGTGTAATTGCTACCATCATCTTTCAACTTTGCTTTCTCAAGGAACGCATTAAAATTCAACGGAACAACAGCACGAGCCATCTATCTACACAACATAGACAAGCAAGATACTATCAGGTACTAAGTTCATGATAAATTAAAGTTTAATTAATCATATTACTTAAGAACTCCCACTTAGATAGACATCTCTCTAATCCTCTAAGTGATCACGTGATCCAAATCAACTAAACCATGTCCGATCATCACGTGAGATGGAGTAGTTTCAATGGTGAACATCATTTATGTTGATCATATCTACTATATGATTCACGCTCGACCTTTCGGTCTCTGTGTTCCGAGGCCATATCTGTATATGCTAGGCTCGTCAAGTTAAACCTGAGTATTCCGCGTGTGCAACTGTTTTGCACCCGTTGTATTTGAACGTAGAGCCTATCACACCCGATCATCACGTGGTGTCTCAGCACGAAGAACTTTCGCAACGGTGCATACTCAGGGAGAACACTTCTTGATAATTTAGTGAGAGATCATCTTATAATGCTACCGTCAATCAAAGCAAGATAAGATGCATAAAAAAGGATAAACATCACATGCAATCAATATAAGTGATATGATATGGCCATCATCATCTTGTGCTTGTGATCTCCATCTTCGAAGCACCGTCATGATCACCATCGTCACCGGCGCGACACCTTGATCTTCATCGCAGCATCGTTGTCGTCTCGCTAATCTTATGCTTCTACGACTATCACTACCGTTTAGCAATAAAGTAAAGCATTACATCGCGATTGCATTGCATACAATAAAGCGACAACCATATGGCTCCTGCCAGTTGCCGATAACTCGGTTACAAAACATGATCATCTCATACAATAAAATTTAGCATCACGTCTTGACCATATCACATCACAACATGCCCTGCAAAAACAAGTTAGACGTCCTCTACTTTGTTGTTGCAAGTTTTACGTGGCTGCTACGGGCTTTAAGCAAGAACTTATCTTACCTACGCATCAAAACCACAACGATAGTTTGTCAAATAGACTCCGTTTTAACCTTCTCAAGGACCGGGCGTAGCCACACTCGGTTCAACTAAAGTTGGAGAGACAGTCTTCCGCAAGCCATCTATGTGCAAAGCACGTCGAGGGAACCGGTCTCGCGTAAGCGTACGCGTAAGGTTGGTCCGGATCGTCTCGTCCAACAATACCGCTGAACCAAAGTATGACATGCTGGTAGGCAGTATGACTTGTATCGTCCACAACTCACTTGTGTTCTACTCGTGCAAATAACATCAAACCATAAAAACCTAGGCTCTGATACCACTGTTGGGGAACGTAGTAATTTCAAAATTTTTCCTACGCACACGCAAGATCATGGTGATGCATAGCAACGAGCGGGGAGAGTGTTTGTCTACGTACCCTCGTAGACCGAAGCGGAAGCGTTGACACAACGTAGAGGAAGTAGTCGTACGTTCTCCTCGCGATCCAACCGATCCCAGTACCGTTACTCCGGCACCTCCGAGTTTTAGCACACGTACAGCTCGATGACGATCCTCGGGCTCCGATCCAGCAAAGCGTCGAGGAAGAGTTCCGTCAGCACGACGGCGTGGTGACGATCTTGATGTGTTACCGGCGCAGGGCTTCGCCTAAGCACTGCAACAATATGATCGAGGTGGAATTTGGTGGAAGGGGGCACCGCACACGGCTAAGGAACGATCCGTAGATCAACTTGTGTGTCTTTGGGGTGCCCCCTGCCCCCGTATATAAAGGAGCCAAGGGGGAGGGGCTGGCCGGCCAAGCTAGGCGCGCCAGGAGAGTCCTACTCCCTCTGGGAGTAGGATTCCCCCCCCCCCCAATCCTAGTTGGACTAGGATTCTCCAAGGGGGAGAGAGAAGGAGAGGGGGGCGCCCACCTCTCCTAGTCCTAATAGGACTAGGGGAAGGGGGAGGCGCGCAGCCCCTAGGGCTGCCCTCTCACTTCTCCTCCAAGGCCCATGTTGGCCCATTATGCTCCCGGGGGGTTCCGGTAACCCTCCCGGTATTCCGGTAAAATCCTGATTTTACCTGGAATGCATCCGATGTCCAAACATAGGCTTCCAATATATCATTCTTTACGTCTCGACCATTTCGAGACTCCTCGTCATGTCCGTGATCACATCCGGGACTCCGAACTCCTTCGGTACATCAAAATGCATAAACTCATAATAACTGTCATCGTAACCTTAAGCGTGCGGACCCTACGGTTCGAGAACAATGTAGACATGACCGAGACACGTTTCCGGTCAATAACCAACAGCGGGACCTGGATGCCCATATTGGCTCCTACATATTCTACGAAGATCTTTTATCGGTCAGACCGCATAACAACATACGTTTGTTCCCTTTGTCATCGGTATGTTACTTGCCCGAGATTCGATCGTCGGTATCCAATACCTAGTTCAATCTCGTTACCGGCAAGTCTCTTTTCTCGTTCCGTAATACATCATCTCGCAACTAACTCATTGGTTGCAATGCTTGCAAGGCTTATGTGATGTGTATTACCGAGAAGGCCCTGAGATACCTCTCCGACAATCGGAGTGACAAATCCTAATCTCGAAATATGCCAACCCAACATGTACCTTCGGAGACACCTGTAGAGCACCTTTATAATCACCCAGTTACGTTGTGACGTTTGGTAGCACACAAAGTGTTCCTATGGTAAACGGGAGTTGCATATTCTCATAGTTAAAGGAACATGTATAAGTCATGGATAAAAGCAATAGCAACATACTAAACGATCGGGTGCTATGCTAATGGAATGGGTCATGTCAATCAGATCATTCAACTAATGATGTGATCTCGTTAATCAAATAACAACTCTTTGTTCATGGCTAGGAAACATAACCATCTTTGATTAATGAGCTAGTCAAGTAGAGGCATACTAGTGACACTCTGCTTGTCTATGTATTCACACATGTATTATGTTTCCAGTTAATACAAGCATGAATAATAAACATTTATCATGATATAAGGAAATAAATAATAACTTTATTATTGCCTCTAGGGCATATTTCCTTCAGGCAACACTCTCCCCTCTCGTTGCTATGCATCACCATGATCTTGCGTGTGCGTAGGAATTTTTTTTCAAATTACTACGTTTCCCCACAGTGGCATCCGAGCCAGGTTTTATGCGTTGATGTTATATGCACGAGTAGAACACAAGTGAGTTGTGGGTGATATAAGTCATACTGCTTACCAGCATGTCATACTTTCGTTCGGCGGTATTGTTGGATGAAGCGGCCCGGGCCGACATTACGCGTACGCTTACGCGAGACTGGTTCTACCGACGTGCTTAGCACACAGGTGGCTGGTGGGTGTCAGTTTCTCCAACTTTAGTTGAACCGAGTGTGGCTACGCCCGGTCCTTGCGAAGGTTAAAACAACACCAACTTGACGAACTATCGTTGTGGTTTTGATGCGTAGGTAAGAATGGTTCTTGCTAAGCCCGTAGCAGCCACGTAAAACTTGCAACAACAAAGTAGAGGACGTCTAACTTGTTTTTGCAGGGCATGTTGTGATGTGATATGGTCAGGACATGATGCTAAATTTTATTGTATGAGATGATCATGTTTTGTAACCGAGTTATCGGCTGGCAGGAGCCATATGGTTGTCGCTTTATTGTATGCAATGCAATCGCCCTGTAATGCTTTACTTTATCACTAAGCGGTAGCGATAGTCGTAGAAGCATAAGATTGGCAATACGACAACGATGCTACGATGGAGATCAAGGTGTCGCGCCGGTGACGATGGTGATCATGACGGTGCTTCGGAGATGGAGGTCACAAGCACAAGATGATGATGGCCATATCATATCACTTATATTGATTTCATGTGATGTTTATCTTTTATGCATCTTATCTTGCTTTGATTGACGGTAGCATTATAAGATGATCTCTCACTAAATTTCAAGATAAAAGTGTTCTCCCTGAGTATGCACCGTTGCCAAAGTTCGTCGTGCCCAGACACCACGTGATGATCGGGTGTGATAAGCTCTACATCCATCTACAACGGGTGCAAGCCAGTTTTGCACACGCAGAATACTCAGGTTAAACTTGACGAGCCTAGTATATGCAGATATGGCCTCGGAACACTGAGACCGAAAGGTCGAGTGTGAATCATATAGTAGATATGATCAACATAGTGATGTTCACCATTGAAAGCTACTCCATTTCACGTGATGATCAGTTATGGTTTAGTTGATTTGAATCACGTGATCACTTAGAGGATTAGAGGGATGTCTTTCTAAGTGGGAGTTCTTAAGTAATATGATTAATTGAACTTAAATTTATCATGAACTTAGTACCTGATAGTATCTTGCTTGTCTATGTTTAATTGTAGATAGATGGCCCGTGCTATTGTTCCATTGAATTTTAATGCGTTCCTTGAGAAAGCAAAGTTGAAAGATGATGGTAGCAATTACACGAACTGGGTCCGTAACTTGAGGATTATCCTCATTGCTGCACAGAAGAATTACGTCCTGGAAGCACCGCTGGGTGCCAGGCCTGCTGCAGGAGCAACACCAGATGTTATGAACGTCTGGAAGAGCAAAGCTGATGACTACTCAATAGTTCAGTGTGCCATGCTTTACGGCTTAGAACCGGGACTTCAACACGTTTTGAACATCATGGAGCATATGAGATGTTCCAGGAGTTGAAGTTAATATTTCAAGCAAATGCCCGGACTGAGAGATATGAAGTCTCCAATAAGTTCTATAGCTGCAAGATGGAGGAGAATAGTTCTGTCAGTGAGCATATACTCAAGATGTCTTGGTATAATAATCACTTGATTCAACTGGGAGTTAATCTTCCGGATGATAGCGTCATTGACAGAATTCTCCAATCACTGCCACCAAGCTACAAGAGCTTTGTGATGAACTATAACATACTCCCTCCGTTCCTTAATATAAGGTGTATTATTTTTCCAAAAAGTCAAACTTCTCTAAGTTTGACCAAGTTTATAGACAAAAATATCAATATCTAGAATACCAAATCATTATCACTAGATTCGTCATGAACTATATTTTTACATTTTATATATTTAGATTTATAAGTCTTTATATATTTTGCTATAAAGTTGGTCAAACATAGACAACAGTTGACTTTTTGAAAAACTAATACACCTTATATTTAGGAACGGAGGGAGTACAAGGGATGGATAAGACGATTCCCGGGCTCTTCGCAATGCTAAAAGCTGCGGAGGTAGAAATCAAGAAGGAGCATCAAGTGTTGATGGTCAATAAGACCACTAGTTTCAAGAAAAAGGGCAAAGGGAAGAAGAAGGGGAACTTCAAGAAGAACAGCAAACAAGTTGCTGCTCAGGAGAAGAAACCTAGATCTGGACCTAAGCCTGAAACTGAGTGCTTCTACTGCAAGCAGACTGGTCACTGGAAGCGGAACTGCCCCAAGTATTTGGCGGATAAGAAGGATGGCAAGGTGAACAAAGGTATATGTGATATACATGTTATTGACGTGTACCTTACTAGAGCTCTCAATAGCACCTGGGTATTTGATACTGGTCCTGTTGCTAATATTTGCAACTCGAAACAGGGACTACGTATTAAGCGAACATTGGTCAAGGACGAGGTGACGATGCGCGTGGGAAATGGTTCCAAAGTCGATGTGATCACGGTCGGCACGCTACCTCTACATCTACCTTCGGGATTAGTTTTAGACCTAAATAATTATTATTTGGTGCCAGCGTTGAGCATGAACATTATATCTAGATCTTGTTTGATGCGAGACGGTTATTCATTTAAATGGGAGAATAATGGTTGTTCTATTTATATGAGTAATATCTTTTATGGTCATGCACCCTTGAAGAGTGGTCTATTTTTGATGAATCTCGATAGTAGTGATACACATATTCATAATGTTGAAGCCAAAAGATGCAGAGTTGATAATGATAGTGCAACTTATTTGTGGCACTGCCCTTTAGGTCATATCGGTGTAAAACGCATGAAGAAACTCCGTACTGATGGACTTTTGGAACCACTTGATTATGAATCACTTGGTACTTGCGAACCGTGCCTCATGGGCAAGATGACTAAAAGCCATTCTCCGGTACTATGGAGAGAGCAACAGATTTGTTGGAAATCATACATACAGATGTATGTGGTCCGATGAATATTGAGGCTCGAGGCGGATATCGTTATTTTCTCACGTTCACAGATGATTTAAGCAGATATGGGTATATCTACTTAATGAAGCATAAGTCTGAAACATTTGATAAGTTCAAAGAATTTCAGAGTGAAGTTGAAAATCATCATAACAAGAAAATAAAGTTTCTACGATCTGATCATGGAGGAGAATATTTGAGTTACGAGTTTGGTCTACATTTGAAACAATGCGGAATAGTTTCGCAACTCACGCCACCAGGAACACCACAGCGTAATGGTGTGTCCGAACGTCGTAATCGTACTTTACTAGATATGGTGCGATCTATGATGTCTCTTACAGATTTACCGCTATCATTTTGGGGTTATGCTTTAGAGACGGCTGCATTCACGTTAAATAGGGCACTATCAAAATCCGTTGAGACGACGCCTTATGAACTGTGGTTTGGCAAGAAACCAAAGTTGTCATTTCTGAAAGTTTGGGGCTGCGAAGCTTATGTGAAAAACCTTCAACCTGATAAGCTCGAACCCAAATCGGAGAAGTGTGTCTTCATAGGATACCCAAAGGAGACTGTTGGGTACACCTTCTATCACAGATCCGAAGGCAATACATTCGTTGCTAAAAATGGATCCTTTCTAGAGAAGGAGTTTCTCTCGAAAGAAGCGAGTGGGAGGAAAGTAGAACTTGATGAGGTAACTGTACCTGCTCCCTTATTGGAAAGTAGTTCATCACAGAAACCGGTTTGTGTGACACCTACTCCAATTAGTGAGGAAGTTAATGATGATGATCATGGAACTTCAGATCAAGTTGTTACTGAACCTCGAAGATCAACCAGAGTAAGATCCGCACCAGAGTGGTACGGTAATCCTGTTTTGGATGTCATGCTACTAGATCATGATGAACCTACGAACTATGAAGAAGCGATGGTGAGCCCAGATTCCGCAAAGTGGCTTGAAGACATGAAATCTGAGATGGGATCCATGTAAAAGTGTGGACTTTGGTTGACTTGCCCGATGATCGGCAAGCAATTGAGAATAAATGGATCTTCAAGAAGAAGACTGACGCTGACGGTAATGTTACTGTCTACAAAGCTCGACTTGTTGCGAAAGGTTTTCGACAAGTTCAAGGGATTGACTACGATGAGACCTTCTCACCCATAGTGATGCTTAAGTATGTCCGAATCATACCATGTTAGCAATTGCCGCATTTTATGATTATGAAATTTGGCAAATGGATGTCAAAACAGCATTCCTGAATGGATTTATGGAAGAAGAGTTGTATATGATGCAACCGGAAGGTTTTGTCGATCCAAAGGGAGCTAAAAAAGTGTGCAAGCTCCAGCGATCCATTTATGGACTGGTGCAAGCCTCTCGGAGTTGGAATAAACGCTTTGATAGTGTGACCAAAGCATTTGGTTTTGTACAGACTTTTGGAGAAGCCTGTATTTACAAGAAAGTGAGTGGGAGCTCTGTAGCATTTCTGATATTATATGTGGATGACATATTACTGATTGGAAATGATATAAAATTTCTGGATAACATAAAAGGATACTTGAATAAGAGTTTTTCAATGAAAGACCTCGGTGAAGCTTCTTACATATTGGGCATTAAGATCTATAGAGATAGATCGAGATGCTTAATTGGACTTTCACAAAGCACATACCTTGACAAAGTTTTGAAGAAGTTCAAAATGGATCAAGCAAAGAAAGGGTTCTTGCCTGTGTTACAAGGTGTGAAGTTGAGTAAGACTCAATGCCCGACCACTGCAGAGGATAGAGAGAAAAATGAAAGATGTTCCCTATGCTTCAGCCATAGGCTCTATCATGTATGCAATGCTGTGTACCAGACCTTATGTGTGCCTTGCTATAAGTCTAGCAGGGAGGTACCAAAGTAATCCAGGAGTGGATCACTGGGCAGCGGTCAAGAACATGCTGAAATACCTGAAAAGGACTAATGATATGTTTCTCGTTTATGGAGGTGACAAAGAGCTCATCGTAAATGGTTACGTTGATGCAAGCTTTGACACTGATCCGGACGATTCTAAATCGCAAACCGGATACGTGTTTACATTGAACGGAGGAGCTGTCAGTTGGTGCAGTTCTAAACAAAGCGTCATGGCGGGATCTACATGTGAAGCAGAGTACATAGCTGCTTCGGAAGCAGCAAATGAAGGAGTCTGGATGAAGGAGTTCATATCCGATCTAGGTGTCATACCTCGTGCATCGGGTCCAATGAAAATCTTTTGTGACAATACTGGTGCAATTGCCTTGGCGAAGGAATCCAGATTTCACAAGAGAACCAAGCACATCAAGAGACGCTTCAATTCCATCCGGGATCTAGTCCAGGTGGGAGACATAGAAATTTGCAAGATACATACGGATCTGAATGTTGCAGACCCGTTGACTAAGCCTCTTCCACGAGCAAAACATGATCAGCACCAAGGCTCCATGGGTGTTAGAATCATTACTGTGTAATCTAGATTACTGACTCTAGTGCAAGTGGGAGACTCAAGGAAATATGCCCTAGAGGCAATAATAAAGTTATTATTTATTTCCTTATTTCATGATAAATGTTTATTATTCATGCTAGAATTGTATTAACCGGAAACATAATACATGTGTGAATACATAGACAAACAGAGTGCCGCTAGTATGCCTCTACTTGACTAGCTAGTTGATCAAAGATGGTTAAGTTTCCTAGCCATTGACATGAGTTGTCATTTGATTAACGGGATCACATCATTAGGAGAATGATGTGATTGACATGACCCATTCCGTTAGCTTAGCACCCGATCGTTTAGTATGTTGCTATTGCTTTCTTCATGACTTATACATGTTCCTATGACTATGAGATTATGCAACTCCCGTTTACTAGAGGAACACTTTGTGTGCTACCAAACGTCACAACATAACTAGGTGATTATAAAGGTGCTCTACAGGTGTCTCCAAAGGTACTTGTTGGGTTGGTGTATTTCAAGATTAGGATTTGTCACTCCGATTGTCGGAGAGGTATCTCTGGGCCCTCTCGGTAATGCACATCACTTAAGCCTTGCAAGCATACAACTAATGAGTTAGTTGCGGGATGATGTATTACGGAACGAGTAAAGAGACTTGCCAGTAACGAGATTGAACTAGGTATTGAGATACCGACGATCGAATCTCGGGCAAGTAACATACCGATGACAAAGGGAACAACGTATGTTGTTATGCGGTCTGACCGATAAAGATCTTCGTAGAATATGTAGGAGCCAATATGAGCATCCAGGTTACGCTATTGGTTATTGGCCGGAGACGTGTCTCGGTCATGTCTACATAGTTCTCGAACCCGTAGGGTCCGCACACTCAAACGTTACGATGACAGTTATATTATGAGTTTATATGTTTTGATGTACTGAAGGTTGTTCAGAGTCCCGGATGTGATCACGGACATGACGAGGAGTCTCGAAATGGTCGAGACATGAATATTGATATATTGGAAGCCTATGTTTGGATATCGGAAGTGTTCTAGGTGAAATAGTGATTTTACCGGAGTACCGGAGGGGTTACCGGAACCCCCCGGAGGCTATTGGGCCTTATGGGCCCAAGTGGAGGAAGAGGAGAGGCGGGCCAAGGGGCAGCCGCGCGCCCCTTCCCCCCCCCCCCAAGTCTGAATTGGACAAGGAGGGGGGCGGCGCCCCACCTTTCCTTCCCCCTCTCTCCTCCTTCCCTCCCAAGTCCTATTCCAACTAGGAAAACGGGGGGAGTCCTACTCCCGGTGGGAGTAGGACTCCTCCTGGCACGCCCCAAGCCTGGCCGCACCTCTCCCCCCTTGCTCCTTTATATACGGGGGCAGGGGGCACCCTAGAGACACGACAATTGATCGTTTGATCTTTTAGCCGTGTGCGGTGCCCCCTCCACCATAGTCCACCTTGATAATACTGTAGCGGTGCTTAGGCGAAGCCATGCGTCAGTAGAACATCAACATCGTCACCACACCGTCGTGCTGACAAAACTCTCCTTCAACACTCGGCTGGATCGGAGTTCGAGGGACGTCGTCGGGCTGAACGTGTGCTGAACTCGGAGGTGCCGAGCGTTCGGTACTTGATCGGTCGGATCGTAAAGATGTACGACTACATCAACCGTGTTGTTATAATGCTTCCGCTTCCGGTCTACGAGGGTACGTGGACAACACTCTCCCCTCTCGTTGCTATGCATCACCATGATCTTGCGTGTGCGTAGGATTTTTTTTTGAAATTACTACGTTCCCCAACAGGCTACCCTAGGGGAGGCGCCCCCACCTCTCCATGTTATGTGAGAGGGGGTGGGAGGGGCGCACAACCCCTTAGTGGGCTTGTGTGCCCCCTGCCCTTGGCCCATAAGGCCTCCAACGCTTGCCAGGGACTTCGAAACACCTTTCGGTCACGCTGGTCGTCACCCGGTACTCCCAGAACAATTCCAGACTCCAATACCCTTCGTCCAATATATCGATCTTCACCTCCGGACCACTTCGAAGTTCCTTGTCACGTCCGGGATCTCATCCGGGACACCGAACAACCTTCGGTAACCACATACTATTTCCCATAACAACTCTAGCGTAACCGAACCTTGAGTGTGTAGACCCTACGGGTTCGGGAACCATGCAGACATGACCGAGACATTCTCCGGCCAATAACCAACAGCGGGATCTGGATACCCATTGGATCCCACATGTTCCACGATGATCTCATCGGATGAACCATGATGTCGGGGATTCAATCAATCCCGTATGCAATTCCCTTTGTCCACCGGTATGTTACTTGCCCGAGATTCGATCGCCGGTATCCCCATACCTCGTTCAATCTCGTTACCGGCAATTCTCTTTACTCATTCCATAACGCATGATCCCGTGACTAACTCCTTAGTCACACTGAGCTCATTATGATGATGCATTACCGAGTGGGCCCAGAGATACCTCTCCGTCATACGGAGTGACAAATCCTAGTCTCGATTTGTGCCAACTCAACAGATACTTTTGGAGATACCTGTAGTGTACCTTTATAGCCACCCAGTTACGTTGTGACGTTTGGTACACCCAAAGCATTCCTACGGTATCCGGAAGTTGCACAATCTCATGGTCTAAGGAAATGATACTTGACATTAGAAAAGCTCTTAGCAAACAAACTACACGATCTTGTGCTATGCTTAGGATTGGTTTTTATCCATCACATCATTCTCCTAATGATGTGACCCCGTTATCAATGACATCCAATGTCCATGGTCAGGAAACCATAACCATCTATTGATCAACGAGCTAGTCAACTAGAGGCTTACTAGGGACATGTTGTGGTCTATGTATTCACACATGTATTACGGTTTCTAGTTAATACAATTATAGCATGAACAATAGACAATTATCATGAACAAGGAAATACAACAATAACCATTTTATTATTGCCTCTAGGGCATATTTCCAACACTTTCTTCGCCCAATATTTTATATATTCTAAAACTGACTTCCGTGGAGTTTCAGGACTTTTGGAGTTGTGCAGAATATGTCTCTAATATTTGCTCCTTTTCCAGCCTAGAATTCCAGTTGCCGGCATTCTGCCTCTTCATGTAAATCTTGTAAAATAAGAGAGAATAGGCATAAGTATTGTGACATAATGTGTAATAACAACCCATAATGCAATAAATATCGATATAAAAGCATGATGCAAAATGGACGTATCACTCTTTCGCCATGCCATTTCCAATGCTCTTCCATCAGATCTTTCTGGAGTTGATCATGCACATCGGTGTCTCTAATCTCGTTGTACACCTTCATGAAACGTCTGATGCGCTGTTCTTTTCGCATGGGGTTAACAGGAATGCCCATCAAGTGATAGAAGTTGTAATCTAAATGTTTTCCATGCTAGTTCTCAATGATCATATTATGCATAATCACACAAGTAGTCATGATGTACCAAAGGATCTTTTGATCCCAGAATCTAGATGGTCCTCGCACAATAGCAAATTGAGATTGTAAAATCCCGAAAGCCCTCTCAACATCTTTTCTAGCGGCCGCTTGTGCATTGTGAAAGACGAGTTATTTCTTACCTTCAGGTTTTGCAACCGGCTTGACAAATGTACTCCACCTTGGGTAGATCCCATCTGCAAGATAGTACCCATAGATGTATGTGCGGCCATTTGCTTCGAAGGTCACCGGTGGTGCTTCTCCATTTGCTAACTTAGCAAACATAGGTGACCGGTCGAGCACATTGATGTCATTGCAAGATCGTGGCATCCCAAAATATGCATGCCAAATCCATGTTTCATGATCGGCAACTGCCTCAAGAATGATAGTGGCATCCTTCCCACGGCCATTGAATTGTCCATGCCATGCTTTCGGGCAGTTCTTTCATTTCCAATCCATGCAATCCACAGACCTGAGCATACCTGAAAACCCTCGAGCTTTGTTCATCTCCAAAAGCCTCTGATTGTCCTGAGCACTGGGTGCTCTCAAGTACTATGGACCAAACACTTCTACCATAGTAATTGCAAATTGCTTGACATAGAAGATAGCAGTGCTCTCTACCATCGCCAAGTTGTCATCAATGTAATATGCCGAAACACTATATGCCATCATGCGCAAAGTGGCAGTGACCTTCTGTTCAATGCTATGGCCAAGCAACCCCGCACAGTTCTTTCTCTGCTCGAAGGCTGGATTATGCTGCTTCACGGAATTGCAAATGTGGATGAACAGGTCCTTCGACATTCTGAAACAGCGTCGAAAGTAATTATCCAGGAAAACAGGTGGTGATCCAAAGTAGTTGCGCATCAACCGTTTGTGTGCATCAATCCGTTCTCTCCGAATTAACGCACGACCATAGATGGAACCACCGTGCTTTGGCTTCTTCCCCTTGTGCATGGCCACGAGCATAGCAATGTCCTCTTCTTCATGCAAATCAAATTCCTCGTCCGACGATGAATCTTCCATGAATGAGGAGTCAACAGAGCTCATCTACAATGCAGACAACCACCGTCAAACATACTATCCAATCCCAATTAAAATCATCAAGTTTCGTTGTTTTTTTATCTTTGGGAATTTCGTCAAACACCTTGTGCGTGGGGTGGAGGAAGATGGCTGGCGGTTCGATTGGTCGCTGCTGCGGACGGCAACGCAGAGAAGAACCGTTGCGGACGGCGGCACAGAGGGAAAGGGAGCACGACGATGCAGAGGAGAAGGGAGCACGGCGGACCGCCGGAGTCGGCGATTCCAGCCGCGGTTGTTTCCCTAAACAACGGCACCAGGGCGGCTGCTTGATGCCCTCCGGCGGGGGAGGCGACGAGGGCTAGGGCGGCGGCGGCGCAGAGGAGAAGGGAGCAAGGCGGACCGTTTGTTGGAGCAGCGTTTTTGCCCCAGACGATCCAAAAGTTAGGTATTTTTACATTTGGAACATCTATAGGAGATGCTCTAAGAACATGACACCTGTCATCACCAATCTCATTCATTAACATACACTTGTGAGCCTGTCATAACTCGAATTTAAAGCATTGTAAGGCCTAAGAACATGACACCTGTCATCACCAAGCTGAACGCACCGGCAGCCTCCTTCCTCTTCCCATGCCGTACCCCCCAACCTAAAATCGTTCGACACCCAGTCGCAATACGCGTGACAGTCTTGGCTTATGAAATACCCACTCGGAGACCGCAGAGTATCCAACGAGCGTTCAGTGCGAGTGTGCCAGTGAATTTCGGAAAGAGAGCGAGCGAGATGGAGAGAGGCGCGATGGGCGGCGGCGAGGGGTCGGAGGAGGCGAGGGGCAGGGAGCTGGAGTGGGAGGAGGCGGCGGAGGCGGTGGCGTACGACTCGTGCACCTGGCCGCCGCCGGTGGTGGTGGTGTGCGGCCCCGGCAACAGCGGCAAGTCCGCGTTCGCCCGCCTCCTCCTCAACACCCTCCTCGCAAGGTGAAATGCAAGTCCGCGTTCGCTTCTTCTTCTGTACCTTACTTACTGCGCCGGAGAAGCGCAACTGCATTTTCCCTGTCCTCTCCTCGCCGCATTCTGCTCTGCTTCACTGCAAAGCAGCTGAATGTGCACATAGTCGAACAATTTTACAGGCAGACTTCAAATTCGAGTTATTCATGCTCGGAAATGGGACTGTGCTGCTTTGCTGAATTTCAGTACAAATAAGCATTGCATTTTACTCCTAGTTTGTAAATAGTAAAATTGTTTGATCGTAATGCTTTGGTATATGATTTGAATATTTATTTTATACACTACGAATTCAGTTGACATGCTATCTGTATTTACTATTTATAGTGAAAAAAGAATCTGCATTTGAAAAGGGTAAAATGGAGTTAGTTACAGAGATTATTGAGCTTTGATTCCGTCGATTAAACCCTCGTGAAGTAGCTATGTACCAATAGTTTTTTACTTTCTAGATTTTTTTATGACTTTGGGAAGTGTGGGAAAGTACTAGTAGTTTTTATGGGTTCAGCACTAGTCTGGTTGCATATAGTTAATTAAAATGTTGTGCTAGCTGGTAAGTTTGGTTGCACTAGCCTCATCTTTTTTTAATGGGAGAATAAACTAGTTCAACTGCTAGTTCACACAAGTTGCACAATTTGTACAGATCAGAATTTTTTTATTTGCTCTGTTTTATTTGCCATTAGCTTTTCTACTTTCAGATCAGTTCTTGTGATTCTTTCACTTCAATTAACAGGTATAAGAGGGTGGCGTACCTGGATACCGATGTTGGCCAGCCTGAGTTCACGCCTCCTGGTTTTGTGTCACTTCATGTACTTGAGGAACAAGCTAAAGGTGCAGGCTCAGGGTCTTCAACTTTTAATTCCCCTTCAAAATGTTTCGATCCCTGACTGAACATTCTGTCATTTTTTTTGATAATTCAGATTTGACAATGCTATACCTGCGCGCTCCAAAGAGGTAATTGTATTTCACGAGGTTTAGTTTTGCGCAGTCTTTTATGGTTTCATTTTTTTTTTTTTTGAAAAGGAGGAATACCCCCGGCCTCTGCATATACTCATTGAACTACCTTTTAGTTCTGCTAGGAACAATCCCGTGCTTAATTTAAAATAGATTACTGTATGTGAGAAAGCTATTTCATTTGTCAAAATAAAATCCTGAATTTGTTATTCCACTATTGTCAACCGTTCAGGCGTGAAATTAAATTTTGCTTTCTTCCAAGATATTATGGATACTCAAACATTATGAAGTTTGATTTTCTACCAATTCTGCAATAGCTAGATTTACCCATTCAGAGTCTTAGCACAGTAGTTTAAGTGGCCATCACATGAACTAATATATCTATATCAGATACTTACTGAAATAAACATATGTACCAGTTGATATTTCCTTGTGTTCTCATGTATGGTCTTCTGCAAGCTGTCTAATACATTTTCCCCACATATTCTAGGTGCTTCTTTTTTGGTGATGTTGCTGCACACAAGAACCCAAAACTTCTCTTGAGCTACATTTTTGGGCTTTATGATTATTTTCTTAAAGAACTCTATCGCTTCAATGAGGCTGATAACCCTCACAAATCAGCTATACCAATTGTTATCAACACTTCAGGATGGGTGAAAGGTGAGCTTTCATTGGTCGCACTTCCATGCATCAAGGTTTGTGTTCGTAATTTACATGGCTACGGTGGAAGGTTAGAGGGGATAGGATGAGTTTCGGATTTTGACTTGGATAATGGGACATTCACCTGCAATACTAATAACTGTTGTTGCTAATTGACTGCATTTTCCCTTTCTTTTCTTGCAAACGTCCAGTTTCATGTTGTATTGTGTGACTTTCAGGTATTGGACTTCATGTTCTGTCAGAGATACTGAAATACGTATCCCCAACCCATGTTATTCGGCTAAACACCACAGCAGAGGGTAAAAACTTACCGGGTGGTGCATTTTGGCTGGATGCACACGAGGGAGATTCAGGAGTTAATCTAGTTGAAATTCGTGCAGCGCAGAACTCTCCTCGACAGTAAGTCTTAACCATTTTGAGTAATTTATTTTAATGAAATGAGCATCAAAATTATTGTAGTGACTTATGACTATGTGAATGCAGTCTGTTAGTGAAGAAAGAGGCGCGGATGATTCGTGATCTCAGGCTGATCGCTTACTTCACGCAGTGCTTGCCTAGGGACTTTCCAATTTTCTCTTCTGATGATTTAGTTCAGGGCATTGCTGCTATAGACCCCTTTCAGCTTCCTATTTCAAAAATACAAGTTATCGATCTACACAGCCAGGTGACCGCTTCTCCACCTTTTTATTCTGATCATGTAGCAGTGAAGCGTTGCTGAATATATGACGAAATGATGTTTGCCCATTTACTCCTTTCTGTACTCCATTTACCGAACAGCATATTTCGTAACAACGAGACAAATTACCTTGCATACCTTTTTGAATATTGAGCTTTTAACAACACTGAGTTTGCATTCTCCTTTGACACTAGTGCTAACAAAGAGCCATATAGTAAAGATCAACAAGGGTCTTAAAATTTCCAATGTGTTCGTTGATGGATGATATCTTGGATTAGTAATTGGAGGCTCATTTGGAGCTTCAACATTGAGCCAAATCATCAAAATTTATTGGATAGAGAGCATTTGGGTCAAAGGATGGAGGATACCTCAGTTATAGTTACAATCTAAATGCGTGAAACTGTAGGGGCCTCCCCCCTGCGGTTGTTTAGCCAAAAAAATATCTACCTACATAGTGTCACGTGGTATGGTAGTAATGTGCACAAATCTTATCTTCCAAGTTATAGCTGTAATATTTCTCATTTGTATGCAGAGAACTTCATGTTTACACAGTTACTTTTATTTTGCATAAATAGGATAAACTGTTGACCATAATAATAATGAATATGTACCCTTGTCTAATACATCAGAATGGCAACGCGTTTACAACGAATAAAATAACTAAATACTTACAGAATTAATCTACCTAAATAAGTCAACATAATGCAGTGGTAGTTTAGCAACTTCTTACAGTTTTAAATGGCATAAACCAGTGTGGGCAAATTAACTTTAAAGCCAGTTCATTTTTGTGTAGATAAAACTTATTTGGTACGGACTATCAATGCTGAAAACATTGATTTTGGGGTCTGTCTATTAATATAGTTTCTATGGGTGTTCTTGTATAGATTTCCAGTGATGCGGTATATGACTTCTTGGCCGGCACAATCGTCGGTATTGGATCAAGTTCATCTGTCCCATTGTCAACTGAATGCTCCTCCCCTTGGTGCATGGGACTTGGTATGTGTTTTGTTTAGTGTTTTTGTTAAAGTGAACTGATAACACTTACTAATTTCTTGTATGGTATTGGTCTTGATTGTAGGTTTCATCAAGGCTATTGATATTCCAGGAGACTGCATTCATCTGATAACACCTGTTTCTCATCAGCTTTTAGAAAATGTTGACATCATTTTTCCAAGTTGTATTGCAGTACCTGGCGGCCTCTTTCAGGTAATAAACTTTCGACAGAATTGTACTTTGTTTCTTGTCTGCAAGCACGGAGCTGCTGTTTTAATTTCCTTATGCTAATCACCACAATGGCAATCAAATTACTTAGGATGTGATAGCCAAATTCTTGGCTAGTGCTCGTTTTTCCCTCTCAAGAAATATCATCACCTACGATTGAATATATATCCTGAAATTCCTCAGGCCAATATTTCCGATGCCTTTAAATTGCGCATTTTTCCCATCCAGGCACATATTTAGCCTCTTTTAATTGATCGTTAAGCCATGTTCTGAGTTGGAACTCTGACCGCATGATCCTGCATCAGTATTGTTGTGACATATGTTTTTCATGCAATGTCTCTCCTCTCCATTTGATCATGACAAAGTATCTGTAGTTCGAATATTTCAACCTGCTTCCATAAGCATCATGAATTAATGGGAAACATTAGCCTTTCCCTCGCACCGACGTTCAGTCCATCGCTAGGACCATATGGTCAGCCAGAATAGTACTCCACCTACAAAAAGGCCTCCACCTATTCCATAGTAGTTACTTGTGCAGTTAAAAAAACCCAGACAAAACTATACTAGAACATGATATGGTGCATGCACATGTACATTTTCTACCAAAATTTCTTCATAGGCGCAATGTACACAAAAAGACAACTTATTTATTCTCTTGCACTGAACATGATCATAAAAGGACAGCATAGTTATTTGATCTATGTGTCTCATGATCCGTTCTCACTCGAACCATGTACTTGCAGGTGTCGGACGCAGTGGATGATATAACTGCCAGGCTGAGAGACCTCTAGAGATCTGCAAATGCCTACAAACAATTACGACTGGCGGGGATAGGCAACTTCACAGTTCTCAGTTGCCATGAACAACCAACCTATGGAAAAACATCACTATACCTTTGGCATGTATGGAATGTGAACTTCATAGCAGTGTAATTTGTGCCAAACTGGCCTTGAACAACCTGATCAGACTACACAAATTGATGGCTAGGACAATGACATGTACTGTATTGTAATCTCATCCCGTTTCTGAACTTGTAATTTTAATATTGATTTAGTATACAATGATGTATGACAGACTACATAACATGCCCTGGAAATAGGTGTAGCTATCCTTGTTGTCCACATTAGTAGAGTCCTTAAGTGATCTGAATTCTCCCATCTTTCTCCAGAGTTGCTAGCCATGCAGCAGATTGTATGGATGCCGCAAAACTAGCTCTTGGTCATAAATAAAAGAGGGGAAAGGAACATAACATGACCCATTCTTATGCAGTTGCACATATCTTTAGAGAACTATAATGTGAAATGAAAATAAACTCTTTACATGACTATACAGAACAGAAGAATTGTGGAAAGAAAGGAGAGAGAATGAAACATCATCTAGAAAACTGTCACTTCTGTTAATGGCCGAAGCCATCCAGCTGAACACTATTGTTGATTTATGGACTCTGTACAGTATATTGCGATGTAACCATGGACGGATTCGCCAAAAAAGTACCTGTAATAACAATTAAGTTGTCAGATCAAGTGATGAAAAGCATAAGAAGCAACAGGGTAAACATAACTATTAAAACAAGCAAATCCTATTTCCATCTGAAAGAAGTTATTAATCAAGCAAGCAGACTGAACTTAACTGAACATGTCATTATGGCTCCAAACCAGAAACATAATCGATGAAATTAGGCAGCTTAAGAATGATGCATCAAGCAGTGGCATGAAACCGTTCTTCCCACTTGACAACAGAAAGGGAATTAAAGTAAGGTTGAAAAGATGATCAGGCACATTTTGGAACAATCTGCTTCGGAAGAATAATTACACGTTTATCACAAGCCTATACAAAGGGCGCTTTAGATGCATGCAGTTAAAAAATTAATGCCGGATAAAAGGGAATTGGGTATAGTTTTCCTTGCGACAGCCTAGGGTGTGGCGGTATTTGTGAAATTTCAGCTTGGGACACATTTTAGTTGGCAGTTTGCTGATTGAAGCTAATGCTCTTCAGGAATAGCTATTCCAGCTGGTGATCAGGGCTGAGTATGGCAATGCCATTCAGTTTTAGCACAGTAGATTAGCTGTTACCTCCTGACAATTGTATCGGAAATTAATAATCCATAACTAGCTAATGGAAACAAAATGTTAGAATCCATCATGTATGTAATGCCTAAAAGATTGAACCACGGGAACAAGGGTATGTCTGACAGGACTGACAGAAGTGACTTGGGAAAATGTATCAGTTCTCCCTAATACACCGTAACCGATCCAGGTAAAACTAGTCTGTATAAAGTCTCTCATTAGGCCCTTGTTGGGTACTACTAGAACAGATTTGCCAAACACAAATCCCAGAGCAAATTACCACATAGCCGGGCATTTCAGGATACAGAGCAGGGAGGTTATGAACAAAGGTATCCGCAATCGCTTGGTATCACAAATGGTGCAAGAAAAGAAGACATGGAAAGATAGAGAGAAACTAGAGCAGAAGATTCAGAGCAGAGCACCTGCATGAAAGAATGAATCAGAAGGGAGGACCCGAAACGAGATTTTTCACCCCACAACGAAGGGGCCAATCTCCCCGGCCCGCATGCCGCGGGCGATCTCGTTGGCGACCAGCAGGCACGCCGACACCCACCCGGCGAGCACCGCCCACACCATATCCACCATGTACGCCGTCAGCCCCCGCGGCATGGCCATCCTTTCCTTGCTGCTCTGCGGCGCCTTAGCCTTCCTTACTCCGCCGCCGCTGCCGTTGCAATTGCAAGGGAGGAAGGCAATTCCGCAAACACCTAGCCTGCAGTTTTCTGAAGAGACGAAAATGAAGACCGGGAATCAAATCAAAGAGGGGATAGTGATTGCGAAGGAGGGTAAATTGCCTCTTCACCTTGGTGATGGACCGGAGCGACCCCCCGACCAGCACGCAACCGACGCCGGAATCTTGAACGGAGCACGGAGACCGAGTGTTGGCCTTCGCTTTGAGCACCACCTGACGTAGGGCAGCGGCACTCGGCGGCGGCTCCTCCATTCACCATCGGCTCCTTGATCAAGAGGCAACTCGGTGGGTGGATGTTTTCTCTTGCTTTTGCCCGTCTCCTCGCCAGCCTTGCATTCCGTGTCCGCATCGCCTCATCATGGGGCAAACGGGCGACCGCCACGTGGTGGAAGAGAGGAAGCTTTATCCAATCAATCACTTATCGGTTGGATTTAGTGGTGGTACTAATAACAGATTGGAGAGGAAGGAGGATTTGGATTTGGGCAAGTGCGTCACAACTCACAAGTGATTAGCAAGAGCCCATGATTGCGTACAAGCGAGGGGATCTTGACATTGACAACGACGTGCCAGTGGTTTTACCGAGACCACAGGCTGAATCAGCTGCAAATCCTAGCAAGTTTTCGACGGCGCCTTAGGTTACGGAACCATGTCAATCTTTGGATTTTGGTCGCGCTTTAACGCCACACATGTTGCATGAGGTTGTTCATAGAGCATACATCCGTGATAGACTTCGTATTGTAGCCTAACTGTGTAAACCATACCTTATTGATGTTGGACTTGTATGTCATCACTATATATATATATATATATATATATATATATATATATATATATATATATATATATATATATATATATATATATAGTGTTACTATTCATCACCCAGGACGCAGAATAAGTTATTCTTCACCCGAGGTAATCTTACGATCATATCATAATTAAATTACGTTTGGAATTCAAATAGTTACATTCCTATTGATTCACTACGTAAAATTTGGCATAAAAAATAAAAAATATAGGCCATAAGACAAGAAAATTTGCAGTTTATATGTATTTTACACTATGTTTTTACGTTTGTAATTTTACATAATATAAAAAGAAATTACGACGATTATATATTTTCTTACGGTCTCTTTTTACGTCGAAAATAAGACAAAACTTACGGAACGTAAAATTACGGTGCATTGATGGCAAAATAGAGGGAGGTGAAGAATAACTATTCCTCACCCAGGGTGACGAATAGTCAATCCCTATATATATATATATATATATATATATATATATATATATATATATATATATATATATATATATATATATATGGCCACCCCTTTGAGGGTTGAGCCAGTTCCCCCAAAACCTACGTTTTACATGGTATTGAGTCTAACCTAGGTCCTTCACCTTCATCCCACCCGCCGCCGCCGCCGCCGCCGCACCAAAACCCTAAACCCTAGGGCTGCCGCCGTCGGCGCCATGACCGCTTCCGCTTCAAGCGCCGCCAGCTCCGGGTCTATCCCCGCGACGCTTGCCGCCCTTCTCAACCTCTCACCTCGACCCTTGGCTCCGTCAGTGCCTCAATTCTTCGGCACCACCGCCGTCGGCTCCCTGTTTTCAGCGCCGATCCCACCATCATCGCCCGCAACGGCCTCAGCACCAGTCGCGCCGCCGCCGCCCGCGATGGCCTCCTCTGGATCCTCCTCGACACTCGCCGTCATCCCGGTGACCTCGGGGGAGACGCTGCCCGCGGAGCCACCCGTGGCCTCGCTCATGGCACCACCCGCGGCCGTGATCCCGATCGTCCCCGCGCCGCCACCCGCGGCATCAGTCGCGGTCGTGGATCCTGTCGCGGCTCCACCGCCAATCGTCCCTGCTGCTGGCGCAATCACGCCCACCGGGCCGTTCCACTTCGACAACTTGATCGCCATCTGACTCACGCCGAACAACTACTTGTTCTGGCGCGCCAAGGTCCTACCGCTTCTACGCAGCTGGTCTCTCCTCGGGTTTGTTGATGGTTCGCTATCGTGTCCTCCGCAGGTCATCCCTACCGTCCACGGCCCGGCCATGAACCCGGAACACCGTATGTGGGTGCAGCAGGACCAGGCGATCCTCTCTACCACCCAGGGTTCCCTCGGCGACGGGGTTGCTGGCCTTTGTCTCTTCGCCGCCACCTCCATGGACGTCTGGGCGACCCTGGAGCACGCCTTTGCCAAGGTCTCTACCTCCCACTCGATGGCCCTTCGCAGCGAACTCGCCGACATCAAGAAGCTGGACTCCTCCGCTACGACCTATTTCAACAAGATGAAGGTGCTGGCGGACACGCTCACCTCTATTGGTCGCCCACTTAGCGACGAGGAGTTCGCCGGCTTCGTCATCAAAGGCCTCGACGCCGACTACGACAATCTCGCCGAGGCCGTCCACAACACCAAGCCAGCGATGCCTCCTCACGAGCTCTACTCACGCCTCCTCTTCACCGAGCAACGCGTCGAGGCTCGTCGCTCCTCCGCCACCATCACCGCCCAGCCGGCAGCCTTCTGGGCCTCTCGTGGCCAGCGCCCACCTGCCCAGTCACCTGGAAAGACAGCCCCGCCCCCTGCATCGACCCTGGGTGGGGCCCCTAACACTAGGGTGGTGTGCCAGCTATGTGGTCGTGAACGCCATGTCGCCTCCAAGTGTCACCGCCGCTTTCAGAGGAGCTTCCTTGGCATCGGCAACGACGACAAGGCCAACGAGCGCCAGTTTTCCATGGCAGACTTTGGTCCTCCCGCCACCGTCCCGGCTGCCCACATCGCTGCCGCCCCGTCTGTCCACATCGCCGCCAAGGGCAAGGACCCGTGTGTCGAGCAGGGATACACACCATCCTACCATATTGATCCAGCCTGGTACATGGACACCGGCGCTACGGATCACATGACGAATGAGCTCAACAAACTCTCCACCTACCAGCCCTACTATGGGCACGATCAGGTTCACACTGCCAATGGTGTAGGTATGCCCATCTCTCATATTGGCCAAGCATCTCTTTTAACTAGTCATCCCTCTAGGCAGCTCCATCTTCGTAATGTTTTACGGGTACCCTCGGTAACACGTAATCTTTTATTTGTCCCTAAGCTCACCCTTGATAATCATGTCCTATGTGAATTTCACCCTTTTAATCTTTTTATTAAGGATCGAGCAACCCGGGACGTTCTGCTTAGTGGCCGCTTGAGCCAAGGCTTGTACTGTTTGGAGGATCCATCCGCCCCGTGCGTCTTCAGCGGTGTTCGTGTGTCGCCTTCCCAGCGGCACTCTCGCTTTGGTCACCCCGCCACACCCATCGTTCACCACATAATCCACCGTCATGAGCTGCCATTAGTGTTTAGCAATAAAGAGATGTCCGTGTGTGATGCCTGTCAGCAAGGCAAGAGTCATCAGCTACCTTTTGTTTCATCTACTAGAGAAGTAAAAAACCATCTTGAATGTTTTCTGATGTGTGGGGTCCGGCACAAACATCTGTTAGTGGTCACAACTATTATGTCAGTTTTGTTGATGCCTATAGTAGCTTCACTTGGCTTTATCTTCTTAAGCGCAAATCTGATGCGTTTGAATGTCTACTCAAGCATAAAATTATCCATGTTCAATCAGATTGGAGGGGCGAATATTGCAACCTCAACACCTTCTGTAATAAGCTTGGGATCTCTCATCGTTTATCATGCCCGCATACACATCAGCAGAATGGCGCTGTTGAGCGCAAACATCGCCATATAGTTGAGACCGGCCTCACACTTCTTGCTCATGCTTCTGTACCCTTTCATTTTTGGAGTGATGCTTTTGCTACAGCGTGTTTTCTCATTAACAGATTACCTACGCGTGTTCTTAATATGAAGACTCCGATTGAGCTTATCTTAGGTGAAACTCCTGACTATACCTTTTTTAAGGTGTTCGAGTGTGCCTGCTAGCCTCATCTTCGTCCTTATAATGATTGCAAACTTGAGTTTCGCTCCAAAAAGTGTGTGTTCTTAGGGTATAGTTCTCTCCATAAAGGCTACAAGTGTCTCCATGTCCCAACCAATCGAGTCTACATATCTCGGGATGTTGTTTTTGATGAGACCGTCTTCCCCTTTTCTGCCATGCCTCAGTCATCCACCACAGCACCATCTATGCATTCATCTCCTCTTATGCCTGGCCAATTTGAAGATGTTGCATATTCGCCTGTGTTGTTATCTAATCATGGTGTAGGAATTGGACGTGGAGCTCGCCTGGAACTCCTCCCTGACGGACCCGCTACGTCGCCTATGGTGCACGTCGATCGGCCGGTGCATGCACCGCCTCCCGTCCTCAACCCCGCATCGGGAGCCCCGTCTCCAACCGCGCCTGGGCCGGAGCCCATGCTGGCTACTGCGACCTGGCCAGAGCCTGCGACGGCCTCCTCTGAGCAATCTCCGTTGCCACCTCCTCACCCGGACTCCCCTCCATCGTCGCCCTCGCCATCCGCGCGGGCGTCCTTGGTGCCTACTTCGCCCGGGTCTGCAGCGGCTCACACGCCGCCGGGGCCTACGTCGCCTGGCCTGCTGTCGCCTGGTTCGCCATCGCCCGACCCAACGTCACCCGGTCCTTCTTCGTCGGCGTCCCCTGGACCGGCCTCACCTGCTCTGGACATCCCGCCGGGCCCGGTGTTTGCTCCCCCGTGGCGTCCACACACTCACACCCGCAGTGGCATTGTTCGTCCCAAGGAGGGCACCGATGACACGGTCACCTATCTTGCTGCTTGCCTGGCTCATGCTGTGGATGACCCAACCGCCGAACCACGCAGTTATCAAGCCGCTATGAGTATTCCACACTGGAGGGCTGCTAAGGAACAAGAATATCATGCTCTTATGAAGAATAAGACCTGGACACTTGTTTCCCCTCCGTCTAGCATCAACATCATTGATTCGAAGCGGGTGTTCAAGGTGAAAAAACATGCAGATGGTTCCATTGAGCGCTACAAAGCTCACCTCGTGGCTAAGGGCTTTAAACAGCGTCAGGGCCTGGACTATGAGGATACATTTAGCCCAGTTGTCAAGCCTGCCACTATTCGACTTCTTCTGTCTTTGGCAGTTTCTCGCGGATGGTCTCTCCGCCAGCTTGATGTGCAGAACGCTTTTCTTCATGGATTGCTTGAAGAAGAGGTTTACATGCGACAGCCACCTGGATTTATTGATCACACTCAGCCTCATCATCTCTGTCATCTGACGAAGGCCATATATGGACTGAAGCAGGCTCCCCGTGAAGGAAATATATGCCCTAGAGGCAATAATAAAGTTATTATTTATTTCCTTGTTTCATGATAAATGTTTATTATTCATGCTAGAATTGTATTAACCGGAAACATAATACATGTGTGAATACATAAACAAACATGTGTCACTAGTATGCCTCTACTTGACTAGCTCGTTGATCAAAGATGGTTAAGTTTCCTAACCATAGACATGAGTTGGCATTTGATTAATGGGATCACATCATTAGGAGAACGATGTGATTGACTTGACCCATTCCATTAGCTTAGCACTTGATCGTTTAGTATGTTGCTATTTCTTTCTTCATGACTTATACATGTTCCTGTGACTATGAGATTATGCAACTCCCGTTACCGGAGGAGAACTTTGTGTGCTACCAAACGTCACAACGTAACTGGGCGATTATAAAGGTGCTCTACATGTGTCTCCGAAAGTACTTGTTGGGTTGGCGTATTTCAAGATTAGGATTTGTCACTCCAATTGTCGGAGAGGTATCTCTGGGCCCACTCGGTAATGCACATCAATATAAGCCTTGCAAGCATTGCAACTAATGAGTTAGTTGCGGGATGATGTATTACGGAACGAGTAAAGAGACTTGCCGATAACGAGATTGAACTAGGTATTGAGATACTGATGATCGAATCTCGGGCAAGTAACATACCGATGACAAAGGGAACAACATATGTTGTTATGCGGTTTGACCGATAAAGATCTTCGTAGAATATGTGGGAGCCAATATAAGCATCCAGGTTCCGCTATTGGTTATTGACCGGAGACGTGTCTCGGTCATGTCTACATAGTTCTCGAACCCGTAGGGTCCGCACACTTAAAGTTTGATGATGGTTATATTATGAGCTTATGTGTATTGATGTACCGAAGATAGTTTGGAGTCCCACATGAGACCGGGGACATGACGAGGAGTCTCGAAATGGCCGAGACGTAAAGATCGATATATTGGACGACTATATTCGGACATCGGAAAGCACTACAAAAAAAGACACATCCGTGACATTTTGGGCCGAACGAATTTTTTTGCTGTCATACATATGACATTTCTATGACGATAATTGTGACAAAACCCGGTATCATCATAGATGTGGTGGGCTCCTACTTCTATGACAAAAAATCATGACAGAAAATGGGCTTTTCGTCCTGGGACGGCCGGAGACGCAGCTGCATGACATTCTTTGGGCCGTCCATGACGGAAAGAACCATGGTAGAAGCGAGGGGGAGGAAAATTTCGGGGAGTTCCCGGTTACGGTGGGAGGTCGGGGGCCGAGCGTTGCGCGTTTCTCTCGTACACATACGCGCGTGTGTGCGAGGCGTTGGCTCTAACTGAACCAGAGCGAGGCGTTGGGCTCTAACTGAACCCGAGCGATTGCACTGCAGGCTACGCGTTACTGAACCCGAGCAATCGATCGATGGCTGTTAACTGAACCCGATCGAGCGATTCCTTGGCTACTGCTGCTAACTGAAGTCGATCGATTGGATGAACAGTGAGTGTTGCGGGAGGGGGGGTTGGACGAACAGTGAGCGGTGGCGTTGCCTCTGGATGAACAGGACCCCGTGGTGTGGTGGAGGGCTGGATGAACAGTAGACAGTGGAGGGGTGCCCGTGGAGGGGTGGATGAACAGGACCCCGTGGTGTGGAGGGCAGGATGAACAGTAGACGGTGGAGGGGTGCCCGTGGAGGGGTGGTTGAACAGGACCCCGTGGTGTGGAGGGCTAGATGAGCAGTAGACGGTGGAGGGGTGGTTGAACAGTAGCCGGTGGAGTAGCGCGCGGTGGAGGCTGGATGAACAGGAGCCCGTGGAGGCTGGAGGAGGCCGACGGTGGATGAACAGTAGCTCGTGGAGGCTAGAGGGGGTCGACGGTGGAGATGAACAGTATCCCGTGGAGTCCCGTTTTGCGGTACGCCACACCCCTCCCGATGAACAGGACCCTCGTTTCGACCGTAGCGCTCCAACATAAGTCCGTTTCCTCCGTTTTGCGGTAGGCCACACCCCTCCCGATCAACAGGACCCCTCTTTCGACCGTAGCGCTCCAACACAAGTCTGTTTCCTCCGTTTTGCGGTACGCCACACCCCTCCCGATCAACAGGGCCCCCGTTTCGACCGTAGGAGGTCCGTTTCCTCCGTTTTGCGGTACGCCACACCCCTCCCGATCAACAGGGCCCCCGTTTCGACCGTAGGAGGTCTGTTTCCTCCGTTGTGCGGTACGCCACACCCCTCCCGATCAACAGGACCCCCGTTTCGACCGTAGGAGGTCCGTTTCCTCCGTTGTGTGGTACGCCAGGCCTCGTTTCCATCGCCTCTTCCATCCAAGCCCTCCCGATGAACACGACCACGCATTCCGTTCCGACCCATGAACACGACCACGACGTTATTTCTCCGTTCCGACCCAGCCATGTACACGAGCCCTCACCATACGTATGCGCGAGTAGGTGTTCGAGACCCCGCTCGTATGTACACATACGTGGCCGTATTTTCTTTCTTGCACCCTGGCCGCCTCTACTACGACACGTGCGCGCCTCTACATCTACCACTATATATGTACATACACGTTCGCGACCAGAATGACAACGCTACGTACGCTTCGACCAGGTGGATCCCGACTGTCAGGCACTTCCTTGCGTGTGAAGGTGTAGCTGGTGGGTCTCAGCAGTCAGGGGGGAAACGTTTTTTTCGTGAAATACGGTGGCCCGTCCGGTGGGTCCCTACTGTTAGGTGGAGGAATCATTATTTTCCGCGTAATAAGGAGGCACTTCCTTGCTGCCGCCGTCGACCCAGCTGTCAGCCTCTCCACGTACAGTCCACGTCCGATGGAAGTCGTTCCTTGACCACGTTGTCCACGCCGCGCCGAGAGCACCAGGGCGGTGGACGACAGCGAGGCCTAGGAAGGGGACGACGGGGAGCCGGGGAAGACGCGGCAGTGGAAGCCCGCGTGCGCGGAGAGGAGTACGAGGCTTCACTGGTTCGGCTGCGGTCTGAGGCTGCCATCGCCGCAGGGCCTGGCCAGCGGTGGGAATAGTAGGGGGCGGTGAGGCCTCCGCGGCAGCATAGCCGGCCACGAGAGGCAGGTGCATGCGGCACGACCGGCGCTGCTTTGGGCGACTAGAGCAAGAAGACCAGTGGTTGAAGAAGCACTACAGCCGTTGGATGGACATCGTATGGTCAATGGAGCTAGAATCGTTCATATTGACTAAGTTGACAAAGCCCTTCGTCCTCGTTAACTTAGTAGGCCCACAAGTCAGCCTCCCACCAAGGTGGGTCCCAGCTAGCCGGGGGTGTATTCATTTTTTTGTGCGTAATAAGGAGGCACTTCTGGTGGGTCCGAGCTATCAGCGGGGGGAACGTTTTTTTCACGAAATACGGTGACCCGTCCGGTGGGTCCCTGCTGTCAGGCGGAGGAAACATTATTTTCTGCATAATAAGGAGGCACTTCCTTGCTGCGGCTGTGGACCCAGCTGTCATCCTCTCCACGTACAGTCCGCGTCCGATGGAACTCGTTCCTTGAGCACGTTGACCACGCCGCGCCGAGAGCACCAGGGTAGTGGATGACGGCGAGGCCTAGGAAGGGGACGACGCGGAGCCGGGGAAGACACAACAGAGGAAGCCCGGGCGGAGAGGAGTACGAGGGCTCACTGGTTCGGCTGCGGTGTGAGGCTGTCGTCGCCGCAGAATAACAAGGGGTGTGGGTGAGTAGAGGGATGGCCTGGCCAGCGGTGGGAGTAGTACGGGGCGGTGAGGCCTCCGCGGCATCACAACCGGCCACGGGAGGCAGGAGCACGCGACACGACCGACGCTACTTTGGGCGGCTGGAGCAAGAAGACCAGAGGTTGAAGAAGCACTACGGCCGTTGGATGGACATCGTACGATCACTGCAGCCAGAATCGTTTATATTGACTAAGTTGACAAAGCCCTTGGTACGTGTCAACTTAGTAGGCCCACAGCTCAGATTTGGCAGAGAACATATAGCCCATTTTCGATTTATAAAAATGTACAACCCATTTTTTAATTCTAATGGAATTTATTACAGCCCATTTACAGTTTGTTAAAAGTACAGCTGAACTTGTAGCTAGGACAACGATTAATAATTTCAAACAACCGCTCAAAACAGAATTCAAAAAAAATTCCCACATTTTGATGGGATCCAAAATATTTTTATCCGAAATTTCTAGTCAGGTTAAATACAATTTCAAAATAAATTTGTATTACGTTAAAATCCAACGAAATATTGCGCGCACAACAAGTAATGAAATTAAAAAATTTCAAATTCCAAAAATAATATATTTTTCAAACTAATTACGTGTTTGGTGCATAGTAATTGTCCAGTTATTATAATTACATCTCATTTATTATTTCTTAAAGTCCATTTTATTGTTAAGCCTAATGCATACCTCCTAGGAAAGTTTGCAGCCCAGCGGGGCGGAGAATAACAAGTTGACCCGGATATTGTGTACAACTGTCGGTCCAGTTGCATTGCTGATGTTGAAAAAAAACTATTTTTTATACACACATTTAAAAAAATTGTATAAATAAGGAATATTTTTTATACACGCATTTAACAATTTTTAAATACATGATTAACACTTTTTAAAACATATTTTTTAGTCAACAGTGGGCCCACAGCGAGCGGAGGAGGTCACAATACACATATTTTTTAAATACATGATTAACACTTTTTAAAACATATTTTTAGTCAACAGTGGGCCCACAACAAGCGAAGGAGGTCACAATACACATATTTTTTAAATACACGATTAACACTTTTGCAAAAACAATTAGCCCACAGCGAGCCAATTAGCTCTAGTCGGCCCACAGTGGGCCAACAGGATCCAATCAGCCCACAGTGGGCCGACAGGGGCCAGTCGGCCAGCTGTAGGCCGACTGGAATCCAATCGGCCGGCTGTGGGCCGACTAGGCCCAGTCGGCCTGCAGCGGGCCGACAGTGTATTATTTTTGAAAAAAAATTACCCAGCGTAATATTTATGAAAGTTAATAAAAATTTATTATTTTAAAAAAAATAGCGAAAAAGGCCTGTGTAGTACAGTACAACCTAACATGGTTACTCAGCCCACATTCAGCGACGCTAGAAAGGCCCAAACAAGCTTCTGTATAACATTTTGAAGTCACTGAGCTCAATTAATAATTTAAGAAAAAAGTTAGATTACAGTGGAACCTAATTAAAAGCTGTCCCGAGCAAATAAATAATTCAACGGGTCCCTCTTGTGCGTGTGCGTGTGCGTGTGTGTGTGTGTGTGAGAGAGAGAGAGAGAGACCCATCGGCCGATGCTCGTAAATACATCTTTCAGCCATATGCATTGCTGATGCTCAGTAAAAGCTTATATAGTTGACACAATCATATAGAACATCATAGCACACTGAACTTGCATACAAAAATTTCACGCAGGCGGCACAATCAGGATGGAAGCAGTGGATCGCTACGGGAAGGGCTATGTTGAAACCAACGAAGTCGTACATAACGGTTCATCGTCTTTATCAATGACGGAGAAATATCTTGAATGTTGTGCAAAGAAAACAGACAGACAACACAATAAGTTCTGCTAGCACATTAAGTTGACGTACAACCCTTTCTAAAAAAAGTTCAGGTACAAAATTAGAACAGGTCACAATCAAATGTACCGGCATATCAGTGCTTCACACCCATAGCTCGGATTTAACTAGTATCTGACAAGATTTAGTTGTTACCTCAAATTAGAGCACATCCAGGCAGCCAGCCCTGCCTCTTCTCCTAAAGAAGCAGTGGCCTCCGCCGCGCGATGGAGTAGGCCCTGTACCATCCATCGTTCCGAGCAACACGGGATAAGTCTGACATTGACTCCTGTATTGGATGTCGTCGACGGGCCCTGGCACCAACGGCGGCGGCAGGACTTCGATTGATGGATTGACCACTTCTTCGACATGCACGAACACTCGATACAGGTACATCCCTAACGTGGTCCGCGGCGGCCTTGGTGGCGACGAATAGTACAACCCCGGTTCCTGCACCGGTATCTCAACACCAATCATCTTCGGTATGGTGGACAGCTTCTTCATCCATGCCATAAGCATCAGAGCCCAGCTATCTGGAGGAACAAACATACTTACGAGCTCACCTCCAAGGTCGTTGATAAGCTCGTTCATGGACTCGTTGTTCCAAGCACGTCGAGGCATGCCGTGGAAGGTAAGCTTTGTTAAAAACTCAAGCTCAGAGGGCACCGAGCCCCATCCTGGGTGCCACCAATCAAAGCTCACCAGCGCGCCATCGCAGAACAAACACCGGGAAGATTCGAACACACGACTGCAGTCGAAAGTTGTCCGGAACCTGACGAAGAAATCAGCCGGTGCGGACAGACTTCGACGAGCAAGTCACTTATTTGGATGCCGTGCGCAATGCCAAGAGCTTTGACAAGGTCATCCGGCGAGACGGGAGGCCGATCGCCGTTGATGGTTACCATCAGCACTTTGCCGGCAAACTGGTCGTCAAGCGCCGCCATGCCACTGTTGAGCGAACAGCACGCAGCGACCGAAGGCAGGACGGACCTCAGGATCTCCGGCTCGGAGATCCGCGTTGACCGGCGACATGATAGTGCGCTTGAGTACAGGGAGTACATGAGGGGGATTTGGGGGAACTGGAGTAGGAATCGAGATTCCAGAGGTGGGGAGGGGCGGGAGACTGGGGATGAAAAGGTAGCATGAATTTTGAGCACGCGCCAATATGCTCTCGGCGCTCAAGCGCACGAAAACACCGGTGGCGCCCACATGTCGGCCTAAGAGTCCTTATTCTTTCTTTTTTGGAGAGCCCGACTTTTTTTTCCAGGATCTTTTGAGAGCCCGGCCTGAGAGTCATAATTGACCTGTTTGGCATTGCGTTACTACTCGGCCCATATTCAACGACACCTCACTAGCCCAAACAAGTGTACATCATCGAAAAGACACTGAGCTCAAATTATATAACTTGAAAAAAGGAGATATACTCTGAACACTGGAGAATGGTGATGCCCTCATTTAGCCCACCAGTAGTTCGAGACAATAAATAGTTCAAAACAACGATATATACAACATTCAAACACTGACTAGTGACTACTACTGACATAAACATCAAGACATGATAGTTCATAAGAAGTCTTGCTACACCACCAAAACGCACCCATCTGCAGCGCTCAGACTCTCGTGATCCAGACGAGAATGACATTCTAAACAGAAGCAACTATTACGTAGTAAGAGTGACATAGACGAGGATGACCAAATGACAAGGAATATGCATAACAAAAGAAAGAACTACCCATCCAGAACCAGCAACAAAGACAACAAAGTCATTCAAAGAGATGATCCAACACCATCAAAATTTGCAGCCCCGCTTCAGCGACCAGTGATCCGGAGACACCAGTACTCCACCCTATCGATGCAACAACCCAATTACCTATCAACCTGAAGGCTCGAACCACATCACTGCCTGTCGTAATTGAGACATCCAAGGATCAAAGTTAATCCGGATGCCTTTGTCATTCTCACCTTTTTTTGGCTGCAGGCTGTATCGTTGACAATCAGGGGAGTTTGCTCCCGAACTCCTAGGGCTCGCCGTGTAGACACAGTTTTCCATAGCAAACAGAGCCTCTCTGCCATCAAGGTCCTTGCCAACGGTGATCTCCTGGTTAATCGGATAATTGAGTCCAAGAAACAGAGAGTGTGAACCAAGGCTGTTTACCCGCCTCCAACTAAAAAAATCCTAAAGGCCCCAACAAGCTGGTATCCTGCTCATAGATGTAACAGCCACTGTCCGGATACTCACGTATTACACGGTGCTTGTATACAGTGGGGTTTTTGCAATATAACTTTTCTGGCTCATGTGTCTGAATGATCATCAGTCTTTTGCCGTTGTCTAATCGAGCGAGGAACCAGTTGTGCTTCCCTGTTTTTGGCAAAGTTGGTGTGATTACAAAGGGCATTAACTGTAGGGACACTGCATCATATCAAAAAGGACAGGCATTGTTAATGTAAGATCAGCATTGTTCAGAGTATGAGTAGGATAATGCAAGAAACAGCATTGATATGTCCCTGTTGGAACTAGGAGGAAAATACAGGGAAATGTATACTGGGTTTGAAAATATAGAAGTGCCATGCATGGTTATACTCATGTTACCCCGCAATCGATTCTTCACAGGAAACTACCATGTCATGCATGTTATGTAATCATGTTCTGTCCTCACAAACAAATTCTTCAAGGTAACTAATAGACCATGCATTGTTATATACTCGCGTTGTGTGGGCAAAATTTTTGTGAGGATATTATTCTAGCCATTGATTGCTGAAGGGCGAATATAGGTATGTACACATGGTAAGCATGGCAGGATTTCACTACTTCCAAATATAGAGTTCTCCATATGCACAATTACTTCCCTAATGTATGGTTAGATGAAACCAACAGTGTGGTGCATGTTTCTAAGTCATGAAAATGAGGAAACTGACATGAGAGGAAACAACTTACACGCGCCGTCCCAGCAATACGTGGTGCCATCTGCTTTGTCGATCGCATAGATGATGCCATTGTGTTAAATAGCATCACAGAAGTGTGTATCCGCTTTGACGATGATCCACTGCGAGCCGAGTTGTCTCCAGCTAAAGAAGGCACCGGCTTAAAGATAGGCGAGTCCGCGGTCGAACAAGGCAATTAGCTTGAAGTCTGCGTAATTCGCATGTCGTGTGGGCACTTGGCAGATTACAATCTTCTGCAAAACAAGGTCCGTCCAACTGACGTAGTAATCTAGATGACTTGGACCGTGATGGTAATACTCTATATAATTCAACAGAGGGAGGATAATCTCATGGGAGGTCTGTAAGTTCACGAGCACCAACTTTTTACCGTCTTCTCTGAAGGCAGCCATCCAGTGGGAGTTCACGGCGACCCAGTACATACCTGCCAAGAAGTTTCGGGCGATGGTGATCGGATCGATGTCGAGGGAAATGATGTACGGCGACCCACTACATACCTGCAAAAAAGTTTCGGCTAATGGAGATCGGATTGAAGTCGAGGGGCATCATGCACGCCTCCGTATCTTGGTGAGCGAATCTCGCAAGACCAGATAGCAGGAAGCAGGGTGTCTTGAAAAGCTTAGGCCTCACTTCGACGATGGCCGTGTGCATGTCCCTCGAGCATGCAGCCAGCCGTAGGGCGCTCAACATATCCATACACGAACAACAAAGGTCGAGGATGTCACTGGGGAGATTGCTCCAATCGCGTCTCATATGGATGCTGCGCGGTTCGCGTTCGGCCATGGTGGAGTTTGGAAGGGGGCTTGATTTACGGGGGAGAAGGATGTCGGTGCTGGAGCGGCTAGCGAGGGAATAGTGGTACTGGGGAGGCGAGTGAGGCGACGGCACACGGGGGCACAGTGAGATGGAGACGGAGAAGGAGATGGAGATGGAGTGGTGCTATGGGAGCGGAGAGGGAGACGAGGCGAGGCGCCAATGTGCTGTACATCGGCGGTGACAGACTGCACTGTGCACAGGGTGAGGCTGACTTTGGTAACCCGAACATGCCGCCTAGACTAGTGTCAGGCGCAGGGTGTTGTCACTTCACTGTGAGGACCGAATGAATAGTATTTTGACCATCAAGTGTACCACAGCTGTACTACTACTACTACTACTACTACTACTACTACTACTACTACTACTACTACTACTACTACTACTACTACTACTACTACTACTACTACTACTACTACTACTACTACTACTACTACTACTACTACTACTACTACTACTACTACTACTACTAGTAGTAGTAGTAGTAGTAGTAGTAGTAGTAGGTACATGAGTACTCCAATAGTGTATAGCGTAAATAGGTCTCCCGTGCTAGCATGCCTGTTCACTTCATCGTTCAAGTATCATCCATATTGCGAGCAGAACCAAATTCTCGTGCATGCCCAATCAATGCTCTGCCGCGATGCATGCAGTGGTCGTTCTGGTGCATCAAGGACGACATGCAGATCGTTCCACACTTGAGAAGAGGAAAAATGGAAAGGTAGAACGCGGTAGCAAAGGAAGAGAACGTTGGCTAACGAGGCTGGGAGGGGATCGAGCAGGAAGTTAATGCTCCATGCCTAAAGGTTTTGGGAAAACCTGATTTTCATGAGGTGACTTATACTCACCTAAACGGAGGGAGTATTCCTTAACCATAGAATGTTGTGTCTCCCACTCACGTGCTCAAAAATAACTATGACACATTTTTTATCTGTTTGCATAGGTCCCACCTATCAGGAAGGATGGGCACGTACACGAACAGGTACAACTCATCAGTCTACCCGCATAGCCTTTTCGTTTAGTCTACCTAACCGTCTAATCAACTGCCTGCACGCCACTTCTCCCATTTACTCCTTCTCCATCGGGAACCGATTCTCCTCGGCTTCTTCACCTCCCCTTCGTCTTCATTTGCATCCAAACCCCAATGTGTTCACATTGTTTTAACCTCTTTAAATAATCATCTACTACTTCAGTTAGACTAGCCATCTAATCCTAATTCTCCAAACCATAGCCCTCCATTCCAGCGGTTCCAAATGGCGAAAGAGATCGAGATGCAGGTTTTTAGCGTCCAACATGTCCTCGTCGAAGGCTCGATGCACATAGTTGCCACCGTCACCGTCCACCCAAGGGTTGTTCGGCAGTGGATCAACAATGTATCCAACTCCCTCGAAAAGGTAGAGACGAGGGTCATCGGTCTCGACGCAGAGTACACGGAGCGTGCCCCTGGGAAGATCCAGCGCGCCGCCGTCCTTCAGCTGTGCCTCGAAGATGATGTTTTGGTGTACCACATCATACACTCGCCCTCCATACCAGGTGAGCTTCACGATTTCTTGTCTCGGGAGGACGTATACTTCTATGGGGCAGCCATCGAAGGGGACAAACAGAAGCTGGCGCCGCACAACCTTGATTTGAAAAGCATCGCTGACCTACAAACCAGAATCAAAATTCCTATAGAAGTTTGTGATAAACAGACACCATCCCTATTCGACGTAGCAAATTTTGTGCTCGGTACAAATCTTCAGAAGGGTGACGAGATGGTGGCATTAAGGTCGTCTGGATGGGAGAATTATCCCTTGACGTACGAGCGGATAAAATATGCTGCCCTCGATGCCCGTGTGAGTTTCGAGATAGCTGCAAGGTCCAAAGAGCTTGTTCCGAAGCCAACTCCCAAGAAAAGGCTGCACCAACAGGAGGGCATTATGGATGGATGAACTATTTCCTCTCTTGTAAAAAAATTATTCGCCCGGGAGCGCAAATATATATGGCCAACAGGAGGGCAATGAGGAGCCCGAGCGCGCGGGCTAGAGGAGTACGGCGATGTCGTCCGCGAGCTTCTTGATGACGGTGAACTTGTTGCTGGTGTCAGTGATCATCTGGTCCAACTGAGAGTCGTAGTTGGCGTCGACAGCGGCCATCCACCAGCCGGTCTCCAACACCGTCTGGAGACGATCCTCGGCGCCATGCCGCAGGCCGGCGTCGTGGACCATCTGGCGCAGCCGCTGGCCGCTCACGCGCATCGCCGCCATGGGTCTGGAGTGAGCTCTTTTGCGCTTAGTGTAGGTGCTTAGGCAAATGCTTAGGTGCGTACGATGTGGTAGATGCATTGGAATGGAGGGCGCCTTTATATGAGGGCAAACTGCGTTGCATTCACATCGTGCAGCCTCTTTTCCCGGACCTCCTCCCATTACTTCCCTCATGCATTAATTGAGGAGGATGCATTGGCCGTTCAACATATCGGGAACCGCTACTCCCTCCCTCGTCTGCATTAAAGCCGTATCGGGAACTGTGCCGCCCGCTTTCAAATCGAATACTCCCTCCATCTAGGTGAGTATTAAGTCATCTTATGAAAAACAAATAGTAAACACATAGGCGTGGTGCATTAACTCTCACGTTGTTTCTTAGGCTAGCTATAGTGGGAGTAACTTAGGTAGTAACTTAACACATCCCAAGACAATTTTGCTTATGTGGCAACTATTTAATGAGGAAAGAGGTGCTTGTGGTAACATAATATGTTACTGTAACATAGCGCTTTAGTCGCTTCGATAGAGACGCGAGAAGACGAGGGAGTAGGCTGCTGCAAACGTAGGGCTGTGTGATTTGACAACGAGTTACTGCTGGACAGGTGGGGCCCCGTGATTTGACTTGCCATTATCATTTTAACTGCGGCGCTACGACCGGCGTGAGTCTCCCAGATTCCTGACCACCTCCGTACAGGTGCCTCTCCCAATGCTCCACCATGTAGTAGAGGCTGACTCTTGCATGAGAGCCCACTTCTCCACTTTTTCCTTGCCTCTATTTCCTCCACATATGCAAAAATGCCATGTAAAGCGCACTATTGTACTTACTTTTACTTGCTCCTACAGGTGCTTAAGCTTGCCACATAGGCATAAAGTCTGATGTGGCAACTTATTCAAGAAGAGAGAGACTAGTTTGGTGACCCAAGGAAGAAACGGTGCTGAGCACGTGTACCTAGGTGAAAAGACAATTTTGAGTCTATAGCTAATTAAATGAAGCAAACTTAGCAACACCATTTCATTGGAAGAGGTCACTCCTTGGCAAATGCAATAAATACTAGTACTCAATGTGTCCCATAATATAAGAACGTTTTTGGCACTACACTAGTGTCAAAAACGTTCTTATATTATGGGACGGAGGGAGTACGAAGAAAGAGATAGAGAGGAGTAAAAAAATACACTTATAGCCAACCTTGTTGTAGTATGAGTGACTAAGTGATGACTATGTATAACATGCCAAACATCAGATAGCCTAACGCACCGAGTTAAATCTCCAAGGGTGCTACCGCACGAGCGACGCGATGGTCGTGGTGGGCATGACCACGATACGGGCTACTGGCAGCCCTTGGATCTGAGATCAAACGGTCGCATGCTAAGTTGCTGAAAATTTGTAGAATAACCCTCCAGGATAGGATATTCACCCATAGGTCTAGAATCACGCCATGCAACCGTTCGATCTCAGATCCAAGGGCTCTCGGAAATCCGTATCATGGGAGAATGGAAAGCCACTACCCTGTCGTTCGCACGCTGGCAGTTCGCTCCTACTCGTCCCCGCACGTCCTTCAATACTATGGCAGTTCGCTCCTAGTCGTCCCGTCCATTCACATTCGGCAGTTCCACTAATCCTAACCCTCCTCCCAAATCCATGGCGTCCCAAATCTCCAGGATCGGCGGTGAGTACAAGGTTAGAACCATCACCGGTGATGAGTTCGATGTCATCTACACCCGTTCTTCCGTGACGGTGAAAGGATGCCTTTCTCGCTTTAGACGCATGTTCGAAAACTCAGATGATGAGTGGGTCGCTGGGCTAGATGTTGAGTACACCACAGTCCTGGGACGAGAGAAGGATCTAAAGGATGAAGAGAGGAAGAAGCCCGCCGTGATCCAGGTTTGCGTGCATAACTTATGCTTGGTCTACCACATATGCCATGCCGACGTTGAGTGCCAGGATTTTAAGGACTTCCTCGGGAGCAAACTAGTCAAATTTGTTACTGTAGACTTTGGTAACGACAAAGAAGTCCTGCGTCGAGTAGGCCTCGTTGTAGGCAATACCTTCGACCTCCAGAAGAATCGGCTGGTGTCCTCTCTTCAGCCTTCAATGCTGACCCTGGCAGGAGCCATGGTTCATCCTTCGTACGGTAAACTGGAGAAACATCCATACACGTTTCATCGTCATGCATGGCAGCGGAATGTACTAGATATAGACCACATCCAGTACGCTGCAATGGATGGCTACCTTTGCTTCAATATCTACAAGGGTTGGATGAAGAGCAACAGCCAAGTGTGCGGTTCAAGCAAAGAAGTATCGGCCAAGAGGAAGAGGGACAAGGACGAAGTCGAGGACGTGGACGAGGACTCCGAGTAAGGTGGCAGTGTCGTTGCTCATGGTGGTTCTAATGCAGTGTCTACCGGAATAGTTGCAAAGTTTAATTTCAGGTGTGCTTAATTTAATTTGAGGGGTGTGTTGTGCTGAACCCCCAGCAGAACTATGTTATGTTTCTTCTTGTTACTTTAACTCTTCAGTACGTACATACAAGTATTTCTTACATTTCATCTTTTAGTTGGTACAGTACTACCACTCGTTTCTTCACATTATATACGCACAATATATATGGCCAACATCATATAGCCAGCAGTTTAGTTGTCAAAGAATTTCAGGGTGCTTAGTTTTGTCAAAGAATTCCAGGGTGCTTAGTTTTATTTGAGGGGTGGGTTGTGCACTTGTGCTGGACACCATTATTGTGACAAGCCTTTTTAATAGTACTATATCCATAATTTGGCGACGAGCGCTCTCTATATGTACCACCTTTTTTTTAATTTCAAGTTTTGCTCCATGGCGCAATCCATCGATACTACTACTGTACAAAAGTGGAGTATATACGTTTTTTAAAAGGCTAGAGGGCGGGCCAGTCTAGCTCAGTCGGTTTCACGAGAGGCGAGGGCCTTTGTGATTTGACGGCTCATTACTGCTGTCAAATCGAATAGTACCGCGCCGCCCACTGCACGCCCGACGCCTCCATTAAACCCCTCCGTTAAACCCGCATGCAAACTGAGAATCCTACTCCGGCCACATGTCCGTTCATGAGCGGGCCGGAATTAAACGCAACACCGACCGAGCTCCTCCCGTCCGCCCTCAGTTTAAACGAGGCCAGACGCCGGCCAAGCTCCTACCGTCCGCCCTCTATTTACACGAGGGCAGACAGACATCGAGCAAGAATCGCACCCCTCCGCCGCTCCCCCATCTCCTCCTTCACCATTTTCTCCACTCCTCCGATGGCTTCTGACGAGCCGTTCTCCGGCATATTACCCGGCTGGGTGGCCCACCGAGCCCTCCGAATACGGGCGAGGCCGCTCCGTGCTTCACCAACCTCGCTTGGCCTTAAGGAGCCAGTTGCCGCCCCAAGCAGGCGCGTGGTTCAGCAACTCGCCGCTCCAGTTCAGCTCGATGAGGAGTGGCGAGTTGCTCCACGCCGGCACGGCAGCGAGCACATCGGTACGGGCGCCGTCGTTTCCGCGTCGTACCGCTCCAGCAGTGGCCGCGCCTCCCATGTCTATGGGCGTGCCTCCCGTGCCTGCGGCAGCGCCATGCAGGCAGAGACATAAGCCGGGTGCATGGAGAGCGACGAGTCGGTGGCCAGCTTCTCCGTGTCCGCCGCCATCATCGAGGAGAAGTAGAACACGGGAGGCCACCACCACTTGGGACCCATGAAGGCCACCGCCGAGGCGACGACCGCGGATTCAGGTGGTTTCTTTGCTGCTTCGTCTCTTCCGAGGACCTTCGTCGACCCCGCAAGTGTCTGACGGACATGAGGAAGACAAAGGGATCCGCGGGCGGCCATTTAGATTATGTACTCCCTCTCCAGCTGGCGGGGAATTTTTCTTCTAAGAATGGATAAATTGTATGTATCTATAACTAAAATAAGTCTAGATACATCCATTTCTAGGACAAGTATTTCCGGACGGAGGGAGTATTAATTATACAAGAGAGCCGGATTGGCACCTCTTAGTTCATGTAAATGTAATGAAATCCATGATGTTTATATGAAGATCCGACTTTTTTATACGAAATCCTTCATGCTTATATGAAATCAGTCCGTGTTTGCACGAATTTCATCTGGTTGGTTAGAGTTGTAAAAATGTATGCCGCTGGCGTTTGATGTCGTCCTCCGCTTAAGAAAGCGGGAGGAAATTTGCCGCCTGCCGTTGGAGATGCTCTTTATGCTGGAAATAATAGAGTGACATCCAATCCATTTGAGCTAATTGCCTGTATGATTGTCCCTCTATAAAAAGTTAATTGCATGCACAGTGTACACGTGACTTGCAGGGTGGCTACAGCTTCGTACAGAAAGTTAAAAACAAACAAGTCCATCCTTAATCTTGTATTCTAAGTACTCTGTGGGTTGCACTGTCAGTACAGTGGCGAAAGAAGTATATATCAAATAAGTAGAGTAATATATAATATAAAAATATAAAGTTAAAATACAGAATACGAACTCATGTCATCGTGTTGCGAGCATCCGGTGCTAACCAGCCCAACACATTTTTGTTGTAGACCATGCTTGAGATATATCTCCATGTCTACTCTTATATATACTCCATTCGTTCCTAAATATTTGCCTTTTTCATATTTCAAATGGACTACCACATACGGATGTGTATGTAGACATATTTTAGAGTGTAGATTCACTCATTTTGCTCCGTATGTCTTTTCAGGAAGGGGTCAGATTTGTCCTTGATTTATTTATGAGGTATCCAGATGGCACTGCACCGCCAAGAAAAGAGGGTAACATCAAAATTATGGACTACTTTTTTGAGTATGTTGGTAAGGTCCGGTCATAGTCACTTGTTGAATTCTCTGAAAAGACAAATACTCCCTCCGTCCGGAAATACTTGTCATCAAAATGGATAAAAGGAAATGTATCTAGATGTATTTTAGTTTTAGATACATCTCTTTTTATCCATTTTGATGACTAGTATTTTCGGACGGAGGGAGTAGAAAAAGAGTTGGTGATGATGGTGTGCGTGCCATCCTGCAATATAGGCCGTCGGATTTATATCTAACGGATAGGAAAGAAACTATGGCAATTTTGCAAAAATATACCCACACGTCTCTCCACATTCGCAAATAAGGCCTTCCCTCATTCAACCTTTTCTCTCACAAGATAAACTACTCATACAAATGCAATGCACGGGCAGCTAGCTAATTTCTTTTAAAATAGTTGCTGCGATAATTGGGTTGAAGTGATATATTTTATGTCTGCCCCGAATGACTTCAGATTCACTAGTAGTAACAAAGAAAAGGTTGCCTTGTTAATTAACAGAAAACAGGGTGAAAACTATCAGATGAGGCCAGTAAAAACAAGGCACACTGGGTTCAGCGTCATCGTCACTACAGCTGTGCGCGCGCGAGAAGTCTACATATCGGGGGGGGGGGGCTACCGAGTGAGGCACCAAGACACAATGTTTGAGAGAGAAACCAATTGACAGATTATGATCAGATCGAGTTGTCACCCTTCTGTTGTCATTGTTGGGGGGGGGGAGAGAAATACGTATTGAGAGTGTGTGCGGTAGACACAGAGGCACAACTAGCGATTGTGTGCGTGTGTGTTTGTGTGTGTTTTTGAAAGAGGAGTAGATAGATTATTATCAAGATCGATGTGCCACCCTACTCCTTCGGTGCCGGGTAGTGTGTGTGTATGTTTGAGAGAGAAGCCAGTCGATAGATTAGTATCAAGATCGAGGTGTCACCTTACTCCTTCGGTGTTGGGAAGTGTGGGAGTGTGGGGGGGGGGGCAGTGACACTCACATATCTCTACTCTTATAAAAAAATAGAGTTGGTGATGATGGTGTTCCTGTCATCCTGCAATATAGGCCATCCGATTTATATCCGGCGGACAGGAAGGAAACTATGGCAATTTTGCAAAAAGATACCCACACCCCTCTCCGCATTTGCAAATAAGGCATTCCCTCGTTCATTCTTTTCTCCCACAAGATAAACTTCTCATACAAATGCATCTTGATGTTCCGTGCAACGCATGGGCATCTTGCTAGTAGGGAGAAGGAGTTTGTGTGACACATATCTAGCTATATTAAGAGATAGGTAGATAGCATATGTGTGAGAGACATTAGTGGCTGTGGGTGGGCGGAATTAAAGGGGTGGGCGTGTTAGACATAGAGAGCGTGTGTGTTTCTATGTAAGAGACTTGTAGGACAGGGTAGAAAGACGAATTTAACCCTGACGGAGGGAGAGAAATACACGAAGTGCACGTGTGTGATTCCGATGCCCACAGGGAAATGAGATATGTATGCACGTCAGAGAGATTAAACATTTCATTGACGTATCACTATCTAGCGATCGTGGACGTGCATCGCTTGAACATAAGTCAATATCTACTTCGTATCGTGGCCAAAGGTACAATATCGATTCAACGCTATAAAGATTGGACACTCACATATCACATTTTTTCTATTTAAATAAGCCTTTTTAGTTGTGCATGCCAAAGTTACAGTGATGTTTCTTCAAACAACCAATGTAGCTATCATGAACATGCACCATTGTTACTCTTGCATTCAAATTCATTAGTCTTGGATGATTTAAGTTTCTATTTTGAAGTAATATATGTAATATTCATATATGAATTCAATGGGTACACAATTTATGAAATGGAGGCTATGTAATCATATGAGGTAACACTTTTAAGTAGCTGACTACAATATCCATTTATTTTTGTGCGCCTCTACACTAACACGTCAATGCATTATGTTTAAAGTAAATAACCAATGGCACTAAATTATCTATTTACACGAGAAATACATAGGCTGGTCGTTTGATCCCTTTTTTTGTGAACACGCCACTACACCCGTACGATTGGCCACGCCCGTGTGAACGTCCAAGTTATCGGCGCATCATCCCGAGTTATTGTCTTTTTCTGGGGTGGACTTCACACCAGTTATTAACTGCTGACGCGTGCCCCGTGTACACAGTCTAGCATGACCTTCCCGATAGCACGGTCCAAAATTAGTTGAAACTGGATACGAACGATCCCGCGGGTGGAAAAATCTCCCGCCTCCTTCTAAAATTTCCGCCACCTTAGTCTTTAGCATGCGAAATCCCCCTTTTGTCGTTGGTGCACGGAGACCAACAGTTACAATACCGCCCTCATCTACATGATAGGTCGGGGCTGCTTTGGTAACTTCCGGTTCCCCCACTACACGACACCCCCATTTCCTCTCCCCTCCCGCAAAAACGACTAACTACATGGCACGCCATCCGTACTTCATCCCCCTTTCTCCCCTCCCCTCTCGAAACCCTAGACTGCTCATCCACTGGCGTACCATAGCCCATTCACTGCCAGCGGCGTCCACCTCGCCAGATCTGCTTCTGCGGCCGCATCTACCCCTCCCACCTCCCCTAGAAACAAGTAGACTGCTCATCCACCACTGTACCACAGCCCATTCAGTGTCGGCCTTGTCCACGGCGCCGAATCTGCTTCGTCGGTACTCTCGTCAACCGCCGCGCATCTGCAGCGGCTCGTTCGTACTCCCCACCGGAGACGCTTCTTCCACACCCCCCGGAGCCGCCCCACCGACGCCCCCGTTGACGGCCTCTGATCCTCTTCGCCGACACCTTCCTCAACCCTACCGGAGTAGCTTCGCCTATACCATTCTCAACCCTACCGGGGCCGCTTTGCCAACTCACAAGTCCACGGCCTCAAATGCGCTTCCTCGCACCCTCATCCAACCTACCGGAGCAGCTTCTGACGCCCCATCCACGGCCGCAGATCCGCATCGTCAACACCACCCTTAACCCAACCACCGGAGCATCTTCTGACGCCCTGTCCACGGCCGCAGATCCGCATCGTCGACACCATCCTTAACCCAACCACCGGAGCAGCTTCACCTACGCCCTCGTCCACGGCCATAGATCCGCTTCGCCCACACCGTAGTCCACCCTACCGAAGCCGCTCCACAAACACCCTACTCGACGGTTCTAGATCTCCTTACCGGACCCCGACAGCCAGCGCAGCGTCATCACCCTCGATGTTTCTAACCTGATTCCCACGGTCTGGAGAGATGCCAAGCACCCGCCACGGCCTAGGTACTTGTCACCTTTAAACCCGTCCAGCATCACCTGCCCGATGTACTTCAAATATACTAACCGGTCGCTGTTACCTGTTATGCAGCTGGCAAAAACTACAAGGACGATGTTTCTTCTGGATCTAACAGATTGGCCAACCAAGATCCTGAACTGAGGCATTGCTATGATCTTGTAAGCGCGTCTCTCTCTCTTGTATTGTTCTGTGCCTGCGAGCGTGCTTTGCTAGGATTTTCGACCAGTAATCCCTTTGTGCAGACAATGATTTCTACTACCGGCTGCTAAATTAGATATGTAGATGTCATACATGATACTACCTCGTACCTCCGTTCCTAAATATAAGTCTTTCTAGAGATTCCACTATAGGCTACATACGGAGCAAAATGAGTGAATCTACACTCGAAAATGCATCTATATACATATGTATGTGGTCCATACTGGAATCTCTACAAAGACATATATTTAGGAACAGGGGCAGTACATTACACAAAATCGTAGGTGGCATGTAGGAATTCCAGTGCACTACATTAGGCTCCCTTAGAGTGCCTGCTAGTCCAGCATACATAGTCATGGCTAGTTTATGGTACACACACAATTGTTAATTGGTGGTTTAAATATGCGCAAGGGATATGCAATGTAGTATCATGTAGATATGTCTGAAATTAGCCGTGCCAACCAGTTCTTTTCATTGCGTTTTCAGCTTATCTTTGGTAAGATCAGTGGAAAGTCTAGATTGCATTATATTTTTTTCATTTTGCTGCCCATATGGAAATTAATTTGACTTGCAAACATCACAAATTGAACCCAGTGCAGTAATTAATATGATAGGAAAATAGACCATCACTATTTGCTCAAAATGCAAATACAAAGACACCATCTACTTGGCACAATCTACTCTGGTCAATGTTTTCCATAGAGATCCCATTGCCTAATTTAAATGAAGAACGCATGACCCACATTTAAATGAAGAACAATTATTTATTGAAATTCGATGGTCCAAGTGGCTGGTTATTATCGTATAGCAGCACCACCTGAAAGCATCATATAGCAGCACCAGCTCATAGCAACTCATCATACAGCAGCAGCAGTCTGCAATTCATCATATACCAGCAGCAGCTTATAGCAATTCATCATATAGCAGCAGCAGGAGCAGCTCATAGCAACTCATGATATAGCAGCAGCAGGAGCAGCTTGTAGCAACTCATCATATAGCAGCACCAGGAGCAGCTTGTAGCAACTCATCATATAGCAGCAGCAACGGATCATAGCAATTCATCATAGCAGCAACAGCTCATAGCAACTCATCATACAGCAGCAGCAGCTCATAGCAATTCATCATATAGCAGCAGCAGGAGCAGCTCATAGCAATGCATCATATAGCAGCAGCAGAAGCAGCTCATAGCAATTCATCGTATAGTGGACCAGAATGAAAATTTGGCAAAATATCAGAGGAGATCCTCACCTTGTTGGATGAGCTCATCCTTCAACAGCACCTCAAGGCCATGGCCTGGGAGGAGGGGAGGGGGAATAAGGTGTCTTCTGCCGCAATGTGGCATCAGCCGTAGTTGTGCAGCGCCCGCTGGAGTAGTGCGTTGGACAAACCACAGTGGAGCAGCTGCTGGAGACCATGAGAATGAGGGGCGGCGCCAGAGGGAGGAGAAGCGAGGGAGATTTTCCCCTACCCGCCGGCCATGTAGCCTAGCTGGACATAGCATCATCGAGGACAAGGCCAGATGGGACCAGTGGCGACAGCTCGCTGGAGGAACCCTAGTGCTGCATGCAGGGGATCGAGGTAGAGGGAAAGGGGAGAGGAGATGCAAGCGGGCAGGGCAATGAATGCTTGCGTGTTTGTTTTTACTTGAGGGTCAGGTGTGACACAGGCGTCAGCAGTTGCATTTTGAGTGTAATATAGGCATAAAACAGAGTCATTTCACTATTCCCCTTCCCTTCAATTTTTAGTGAGGTTCTACCCGAAACACCCCCCTCCAAAACGAAATTAGTTAAGCCCAAGCCCATAACTCAAAAATGACTTCTTTACATCTTTTATGGCTTATTTTGACAATATGCCCTGAAAAGGCGGAATCGAACTGGCCCTTAACCTGCAATTCAATTGTGCGTGCAATGATGAATCACTCCTGCCTGCTATCTGTACATTTAGGCATCATCATACATGGCATAACCTAATACATGTGCATTCCATTGTAGAATCTGGAATATGCAATGTTTATGTTAGTTCATACGTTGCACATGATGTTTAAATGCCCCTTAAATCTGGTCAGTCAAGTGATGGTCTTTAAGCCTCCTTCTTTGCTTCTTTTGTTGATATGTAAGATTTGCTCACACTTCTGTTCAATTGCTTGTTTACATCAGCCAACCATACTAGGACTGTTTGCTTTGATTACTTGCTGTTCTTGACCTAACACTCAAACAGAGCTTCTCAACGATTTAAACACTAAGGGCTGCTGTAGTGGGGCCTTGTCTAACTCATAGGTGACATAAAGGTTTGGCTGTACACTACATTAGGCTCTCCAAGAGTACCTGGAGATCCAGTTCGAAGGTATGCCTAGCTTTTACATAGTGCAGACATAGTAAATACTCATTTCATTGTGTGCAAGTGCAAGAGATGCGGCATGTTTCATTATGTGGTGTTGTTTTGTTATAATCTCATCCTTTTGTGTTCACAGACTGGAAAGTATGCATATTTATCTTCCAAGGAGACGAGTAACTAGTTTGTGTCACCTTGCAGAGGGGGTGCAATGAAGATAAGATTGAGGATTTCCAAGTACAAGATGTTAGGAAGGAGCCTTGCAAGAGAAGTAGGAGCTACGCTGAGCCTCTTCAACCTACTAAGGTAAGTCACTGTATGCAACTCAACAGTTCAATTCCTTGTTTGTTTCAGGCATAGTTAATTTTCTCTTTTCAATTGCTTTATTTGTCCTCAGTTAATGAGATGCCCAAATAATCATGCCTGATGTTCGGTACTTGTATCACTATTAGTTGACATAATTAAAGGCCTTACTGTTGGGGATATTACTACTGCGCGTAAACCGGCCTACCTGGGCCGGGTTAACTTCATCAGTAGTCCAAGAGCGTTAAAGCCCAAGAAGATAGATGAGGGCCCAAGGCCGTAGTTGGTTCAACACTTGTAGCCGTAAACCGGATTTGTATATAAACTTGTATTGTAAGTTAGGAATAAGAAGAGACCAACCCGGGTACGAGTATGAACCGGTGATTGGGACTCTGTGAACCGACGGGCGTCACCCGTGTATATAAGGGGACGACCCGACAGCGGTTCAAGGACAGACAACCACAACTCGAGACTTAGGCGAAGCTTGTTTGCTCCCTAGTCATCGAAACCCCATCAGTTCCATCACAACTAGACGTAGGCTTTTACCTTCATCGAAGGGGCCGAACTAGTATAAACTCTCTGTGTCCCTGTGTCCGCTTTAACCCCTTCAGGTTAACCCGTTGCGATGGCTCCACGACTAAGTCCTTTCGCTAGGACATCTGCCGTGACAAAACCACGACAGTTGGCGCCCACCATGGGGCTATCGCACGATGGTTTCAAGTTCTTGGAGGGCCGCTTCAAAGGACTCGAGGGATATGCTGTGGGCCGGATGACCAAGAGTTGTCGCGGCAAGATCTACATCGTCGATGCAGGTTGGGGCCCCGAGGCCGGCTCGATTGAGTATGGGTACCGGGTCCCCTTTGGTGGCATACACGTTTTCATCGGAAAGATCGGAGAACCGGGCCCTGAGTTGGACACCTGCACCGACCTCGTCGAGACAGCTCAGCGTGCGCGACCTGCCCGGGTTAAGCCGGCCGTGAAACGTGCCTTCGTGGGAGTCATCCATGGAGGAAGTTATGAGGATGGATCGGGATCTGGCGGCGAAACCATCGTTTACTCTGGCGACGAGTCGTCAACCGGAGAAACTGAGTCTTTGTATCAGCTACAAGATGGCCGGATTGGGGGCTGTTCCGATGGCGACAGTATTCCAGACCCCACCGATCTGCCCAACCGGGTTGGAATATTCATGGCCGGTACACAAGCAGCGCTTCATTCATCGACTGCAGCGGCGATGGTTTCCGGTTCAGCAGCGGCAACGGCTGCCGGGGCAGGAGGCTCTGTGCGCCCGCCGGCTCAAGTTTTATCAGATCTGTTTGATGCGTTGGCTCCGCTCATGGCAGAGGCTAACCCGGCGGATCAGGACGCTCACAACACAGAGATTGCAAAGGTGAGGGAGCAGATCACTCAGGCCAAAGCGGATTTGGCAGCCGAAGAGGTTAGGATGACTGCGGAGCGGGCCGCTTTGGACGCGCAAGCTTACAAGCTCATGCTGGACAAGAACGCATCACAGGAAGTCATGAGGAGGAAGTACCGATCTCGTTTGCCTTTAGTTTTCGAAGCAAGGGACCTTTTCAACACCCCTGGAGCGGGAGCCAGTAATCCGCCGGTGGTAAACCGGGCAGAGGCACCTGGGACAGGCGAGCCGGTCCAGCCCCGCTTAATAGATCTGCCCCGTCATAATACTGGTGTACCGCAGGCTGTGCCCACACCTCCGGGTCATTACTCCAACCCGCTGGATAACCTTGTTGCAGCTGCGGCACGGTTGGAGGCCATTCCAGTTGAAGGTGATTCATTGCAGGCGATAGAGACGTGCCGGGTCAAGGAGCTCCTTAGGACGGCTTTGGTCCAACAGGAAGCGTATTCATACAGTCGCGACCGGATTCATTCTACCCCACGTCCAAGCCGGAGTTATAGCAGGCATATGGAAGAACCAATTGTGTCAAGTAATGCACGGCGTGGAGCGCCCCGTGGCAACAATCCGGCCGGTGGTGTCTATAATGCTCAGGAGGTGGTGGACCGGGCCCGAGCGCGCAGGGAGGCCGAGTTAGCGGCACAACATCAAGCTCGTCAGCTTACGCCGCTTCGTCCGACCACCTCGGTTGAGCCTGGGCTTACTTCTAGCGCATTGGGGGTGCCTTGCCTTGTCCCCGCTTTACGCAATGTGCGCCTGCCTAAGGATTTCAAGGGCCCGCGCAAGGTATCGAACAACATGGTGGATCAACCTCCAGAGACATGGGTGGAGAGCTATGAGATGGCCATGGAGATGCTTGATGTGGATGATGTCGCGTGTGCAAAGTATTTCACCATGATGCTTGAAGGGACGGCCCGTACTTGGTTAAAGAGCTTACCGGCCAATTCTATCAGTTCATGGGCCCAGTTACGAGCCCGGTTCATCAATAACTTCAAAGACACGTGTAAGCAGCCTATGTCGATAGTGGATTTAGCTGCCCGTGTCCAGGAGGAAGGAGAATCAACTACTCATTGGGTGCGCCGGGTCTCACAAGTCCTGCATTCATCAGACCGCATCAATGCTGACACCGCAGTTATAACCTTAGAAGGCAATTGTCGGTTTGGACCCCTAAAGTTGAAATTAGGACGGATGAAGCGCCACTGCACTGACATGGGGACTCTCATGGCCGCTTTGGTAAAGTATGCTGATTCTGATAGTACCAAGGATCCCGAGTCTGATGATGAAAAGACAGGGAAGGGAAAGAGGAACAACAACTCCAAAGGTCAGCAACATCACTCAGCAGGTAATGGTGGCGGAGGCAAGCGTAAAGCGGATGGCAACATGGACTTTGTGGCTAATACTAATGCGCAGGACAAGGGCTAGCGACGTAAGGGTAAATCGCAGAATCGCAGTGGAGCGCCTAGTCCTATGTAGCGACCAGACCTCAAACAGTCTGATCTCTGTGCTCCGGTGTCATCCCTGGATCAGTAATGCTGACACCACACAGTACTTCGAAGGATTTATAACAGAGTAGCAATCACACACTTATTACATCGGTGTCTCAAAGAGAACTTATTACAATAAATATGGCTTAAGGCCATCTAATAACGATAACAGCGGAAGGCTTGGAAGATAAGTGAGTCCATCAACTCCAACGGCATCACTAAGTATAGAACCACGACCTAAAAGGCACCTTACTCGTCGTCTAAAAAGTCTGCAACATGAAACGTTGCAGCCCGAAAATGGGTCAGCACATGGAATATGCTGGCAATGTAACACGTAGAGAATAAGGAATGATAAGCCTATACTACATGCATATATGGCTGGTGGAAAAAGCTCTATGGTTTCAGTTTTGCGTAAAGCCAATTTTTCCCTACTGCAAAGGAATAAATTTATTTAACTATCAGGGTGGTTGTTAAACATTGAGAATGGTTGACAGCATCCTCAATCCCAATTAAAAATAGTCATCAAATAATCCAACAATATTAATTTAGAAGTAACATGATGAGATTCACATGATATCCAAGTACTAGATACTCGAGTCGTCCATAACCGGGGACACGGCTAACCATGATTAGTTTGTACACTCTGCAGAGGTTTGCACACTTTTCCCCACAAGACTCGATCGCCTCCGTTAGATTTCTCGCACTACATGATGTTTGAGAAACAGATGACCGAGACATAGTCTTTCTGAAGCGCTAGCACCTTACATTGGATAGACCGGTACACCTACTTTCCCCTACATCTGCTAGTCTACCCTGTAAGAGTTCGCACGACATAATCAACTATGCCAGAGCCCATAATGGCTTGTGGCTGCACACGGGAGTTTCTAGTTTGAATAATGTTATGATCCCTTTGAGCCTGGGTGGCGGTCCAAAAAGAAACAGGCAGTCCTGATAGAAACCAGGTGCCTCAATCCACCCAGATGTGTATTTAAGTTACCACCTTAAGTAAACCATTAAAATTAACAAACTCACATCTGTCATGGATATCACTCACCCAATCCACGTCTACTAGCATAGTATGGCATAATAAGCAAACGTAGAAGTAACTCCCCAAAGGTTTCATAATAATACAGGTAATAGGTACTACCTCATCTACTTCCCATCCCTCAATTTAATTAGATCCTAATCATGCAGTGTTTGAGGATAGATCTAATGCAATAAAACTGGGTAGTAGAAAAGGTATGATCAAAGTGTTACTTGCCTTGCTGATGATCCGCGAAACCTAGAGATTCGAAGTAACAGGCGGCGCACTCCGGGTATTCTATCGCAGACAAACAAACAAGCATACAATAAGTGAAGGAAATATGCCCTAGAGGCAATAATAAAGTTATTATTTATTTCCTTATATCATGATAAATGTTTATTATTCATGCTAGAATTGTATTAACTGGAAACATAATACATGTGTGAATACATAGACAAACAGAGTGTCACTAGTATGCCTCTACTTGACTAGCTCATTAATCAAAGATGGTTATGTTTCCTAGCCATGAACAAAGAGTTGTTATTTGATTAACGAGATCACATCATTAGTTGAATGATCTGATTGACATGACCCATTACATTAGCATAGCACCCGATCGTTTAGTATGTTGCTATTGCTTTTATCCATGACTTATACATGTTCCTTCAACTATGAGAATATGCAACTCCCATTTACCGTAGGGACACTTTGTGTGCTACCAAACGTCACAACGTAACTGGGTGATTATAAAGGTGCTCTACAAGTGTCTCCGTAGGTACATGTTGAGTTGGCATATTTCGAGATTAGGATTTGTCACTCCGATTGTCGGAGAGGTATCTCAGGGCCTTCTCGGTAATGCACATCACATAAGCCTTGCAAGCATTGCAACCAATGAGTTAGTTGCGAGATGATGTATTACGGAACGAGAAAAGAGACTTGCCGGTAACGAGATTGAACTAGGTATTGGATACCGACGATCGAATCTCGGGCAAGTAACATACCGATGACAAAGGGAACAAACGTATGTTGTTATGCGGTCTGACCGATAAAAGATCTTCGTAGAATATGTAGGAGCCAATATGGGCATCCAGGTCCCGCTGTTGGTTATTGACCGGAAACGTGTCTCGGTCATGTCTACATTGTTCTCGAACCGTAGGGTCCGCACGCTTAAGGTTACGATGACAGTTATTATGAGTTTATGCATTTTGATGTACCGAAGGAGTTCGGAGTCCCGGATGTGATCACGGACATGACGAGGAGTCTCGAAATGGTCGAGACGTAAAGAATGATATATTGGAAGCCTATGTTTGGACATCGGATGCATTCCAGGTAAAAACAGGATTTTACCGGAATACCGGGAGGGTTACCGGAACCCCCCGGGAGCATAATGGGCCAACATGGGCCTTGGAGGAGAAGTGAGAGGGCAGCCCTAGGGGCTGCGCGCCTCCCCCCTTCCCCTAGTCCTATTAGGACTAGGAGAGGTGGGCGCCCCCCTCTCTTTCTCTCTCCCCTTGGAGAATCCTAGTCCAACTAGGATTGGGGGGGGGGGAATCCTACTCCCAGAGGGAGTAGGACTCCTCCTGCGCCTCCCTCCTTTGGCCGGCCAGCCTCCCCCCCTTCATCCTTTATATACGGGGGCAGGGGACACCCCAAGACACACAAGTTGATCTACGGATCGTTCCTTAGCCGTGTGCGGTGCCCCCTTCCACCAAATTCCACCTCGATTATATCGTTGCAGTGCTTAGGCGAAGCCCTGCGCCGGTAACACATCAAGATCGTCACCACGCCGTCGTGCTGACGGAACTCTTCCTCGACGCTTTGCTGGATCGGAGCCCGGGGATCATCATCGAGCTGAACGTGTGCCAAGAACTCGGAGGTGCCGGAGTAACGGTGCTGTGATCGGTTGGATCGCGAGGAGAACGTACGACTACTTCCTCTACGTACGACTACTTCCTCTATGTTGTGTCAACGCTTCCGCTTCGGTCTACGAGGGTACGTAGACAAACACTCTCCCCTCTCGTTGCTATGCATCACCATGATCTTGCGTGTGCGTAGGAAATTTTTTGAAATTACTACGTTCCCCAACAGTGGCATCCGAGCCTAGGTTTTATGGTTTGATGTTATTTGCACGAGTAGAACACAAGTGAGTTGTGGACGATACAAGTCATACTGCCTACCAGCATGTCATACTTTGGTTCAGCGGTATTGTTGGACGAGACGATCCGGACCAACCTTACGCGTACGCTTACGCGAGACCGGTTCCCTCGACGTGCTTTGCACATAGATGGCTTGCGGAAGACTGTCTCTCCAACTTTAGTTGAACCGAGTGTGGCTACGCCCGGTCCTTGAGAAGGTTAAAACGGAGTCTATTTGACAAACTATCGTTGTGGTTTTGATGCGTAGGTAAGATGAGTTCTTGCTTAAAGCCCGTAGCAGCCACGTAAAACTTGCAACAACAAAGTAGAGGACGTCTAACTTGCTTTTGCAGGGCATGTTGTGATGTGATATGGTCAAGACGTGATGCTAAATTTTATTGTATGAGATGATCATGTTTTGTAACCGAGTTATCGGCAACTGGCAGGAGCCATATGGTTGTCGCTTTATTGTATGCAATGCAATCGCGATGTAATGCTTTACTTTATTGCTAAACGGTAGTGATAGTCGTAGAAGCATAAGATTAGCGAGACGACAACGATGCTGCGATGAAAATCAAGGTGTCGCGCCGGTGACGATGGTGATCATGACGGTGCTTCGAAGATGGAGATCACAAGCACAAGATGATGATGGCCATATCATATCACTTATATTGATTGCATGTGATGTTTATCCTTTTATGCATCTTATCTTGCTTTGATTGACGGTAGCATTATAAGATGATCTCTCACTAAATTATCAAGAAGTGTTCTCCCTGAGTATGCACCGTTGCGAAAGTTCTTCGTGCTGAGACACCACGTGATGATCGGGTGTGATAGGCTCTACGTTCAAATACAACGGGTGCAAAACAGTTGCACACGCGGAATACTCAGGTTTAACTTGACGAGCCTAGCATATACAGATATGGCCTCGGAACACAAAGACCGAAAGGTCGAGCGTGAATCATATAGTAGATATGATCAACATAATGATGTTCACCATTGAAACTACTCCATCTCACGTGATGATCGGACATGGTTTAGTTAATTTGGATCACGTGATCACTTAGAGGATTAGAGAGATGTCTATCTAAGTGGGAGTTCTTAAGTAATATGATTAATTGAACTTTAATTTATCATGAACTTAGTACCTGATAGTATCTTGCTTGTCTATGTTGTGTAGATAGATGGCTCGTGCTGTTGTTCCGTTGAATTTTAATGCGTTCCTTGAGAAAGCAAAGTTGAAAGATGATGGTAGCAATTACACGGACTGGGTCCGTAACTTGAGGATTATCCTCATTGCTGCACAGAAGAATTACGTCCTGGAAGCACCGCTAGGTGCCAGGCCTGGTGCAAGAGCTACGCCAGATGTTGTGAACGTCTGGCAAAGCAAAGCTGATGACTACTCTATAGTTCAGTGTGCCATGCTTTACGGCTTAGAACCGGGACTTCAACGACGTTTTGAACACCATGGAGCATATGAGATGTTCCAGGAGTTGAAGTTAATATTTCAAGCAAATGCCCGGATTGAGAGATATGAAGTCTCCAATAAGTTCTATAGCTGTAAAATGGAGGAGAATGGTTCTGTCAGTGAGCATATACTCAGAATGTTTGGGTATAACAATCACTTGATTCAACTGGGAGTTAATCTTCCGGATGATTGCGTCATTGACAGAATTCTCCAATCACTGCCACCAAGCTATAAGAGCTTCGTGATGAACTATAATATGCAAGGGATGACCAAAACTATGCCCGAGCTCTTCGCGATGCTAAAAGCCGCGGAGGTAGAAATCAAAAAGGAGCATCAAGTGTTGATGGTTAACAAAACCACTAGTTTCAAGAAAAACGGCAAAGGGAAGAAAAAGGGGAACTTCAAAAAGAACAGCAAGCAAGTTGCTACTCAAGAGAAGAAACCCAAGTCTGGACCTAAGCCTGAAACTGAGTGCTTCTATTGCAAGCAGACTGGTCACTGGAAGCGGAACTGCCCCAAGTATTTGGCGGATAAGAAGGATGGCAAGGTTAACAAAGGTATATATGATATACATGTTATTGATGTGTACCTTACTAATTCTCGCAGTAGCACCTGGGTATTTGATACTGGTTCTGTTGCTAATATTTGCAACTCAAAACAGGGGCTACGGATTAAGCGAAGATTGGCTAAGGACGAGGTGACGATGCGCGTGGGAAACGGTTCCAAAGTCGATGTGATCGCGGTCGGCACGCTACCTCTACATCTACCTTCGGGATTAATATTAGATCTAAATAATTGTTATTTAGTACCAGCGTTGAGCATGAACATTATATCTGGATCTTGTTTGATGCGAGACGGTTATTCATTTAAATCAGAGAATAATGGTTGTTCTATTTATATGAGTAATATCTTTTATGGTCATGCGCCATTAAAGAGTGGTTTGTTCTTACTTAATCTCGATAGTAGTAATACACATATTCATAATGTTGAAACCAAAAGATGCAGAGTTGATAATGATAGTGCAACTTATTTGTGGCACTGCCGTTTAGGTCATATCGGTGTAAAGCGCATGAAGAAACTCCATACTGATGGACTTTTGGAGTCACTTGATTATGAATCACTTGGCACTTGCGAACCGTGCCTTATGGGCAAGATGACTAAAACACCGTTCTCCGGTACTGTGGAGAGAGCAACAGATTTATTGGAAATCATACATACTGATGTATGTGGTCCAATGAATGTTGAGGCTCGTGGCGGATATCGTTATTTTCTCACCTTCACTGATGATTTAAGCAGATATGGGTATATCTACTTAATGAAACACAAGTCTGAAACATTTGAAAAGTTCAAAGAATTTCAGAGTGAAGTGGAAAATCATCGTAACAAGAAAATAAAGTTTCTACGATCTGATCGTGGAGGAGAATATTTGAGTTACGAGTTTGGTCTACATTTGAAACAATGCGGAATAGTTTCGCAACTCACGCCACCCGGAACACCACAACGTAATGGTGTGTCCGAACGTCGTAATCGTACTTTACTGGATATGGTGCGATCTATGATGTCTCTTACCGATTTACCGCTATCTTTTTGGGGTTATGCTCTAGAGACGGCCGCATTCACGTTAAATAGGGCACCATCAAAATCCGTTGAGACAACGCCTTATGAACTGTGGTTTGGCAAGAAACCAAAGTTGTCGTTTCTTAAAGTTTGGGGCTGCGATGCTTATGTGAAAAAGCTTCAACCTGATAAGCTCGAACCCAAATCGGAAAAATGTGTCTTCATAGGATACCCAAAGGAGACTATTGGGTATACCTTCTATCACAGATCCGAAGGCAAAATTTTTGTTGCTAAAGTCGGAAACTTTCTAGAGAAGGAGTTTCTCTCGAAAGAAGTGAGTGGGAGGAAAGTAGAACTTGATGAGATAACAGTATCTGCTCCTTTATTGAGAAGTAGTACATCACAGAAATCTGTTTCTGTGACACCTACATCAAATAGGGAGGAAGCTAATGATAATGATCATGAAACTTCAGATCAATTTTCTACTGAACTTCGTAGATCAACCAGAGTAAGATCCGCACCAGAGTGGTACGGTAATCCTATTTTGGAAGTCATGTTACTAGACCATGATGAACCTACGAACTATGAAGAAGCGATGGTGAGCCCAGATTCCGCAAAGTGGCTTGAGGCCATGAAATCTGAGATGGGATCCATGTATGATAACAAAGTGTGGACTTTGGTTGACTTGCCCGATGATCGGCAAGCAATAGAAAATAAATGGATTTTTAAGAAGAAGACTGACGCTGATGGTAATATTACTGTCTATAAAGCTCGACTTGTTGCAAAAGGTTTTCGACAAGTTCAAGGGATTGACTACGATGAGACTTTCTCACCCGTAGCGATGCTTAAGTCTGTCCGAATCATGTTAGCAGTTGCCGCATTTTATGATTATGAAATTTGGCAAATGGATGTCAAAACTGCATTCCTGAATGGATTTCTGGAAGAAGAGTTGTATATGATGCAACCAGAAGGTTTTGTCGATCCAAAGGAAGCTAACAAAGTGTGCAAGCTCCAGCGATCCATTTATGGACTGGTGCAAGCCTCTCGGAGTTGGAATAAACGCTTTCATAGTGTGATCAAAGCTTTTGGTTTTATACAGACTTTCGGAGAAGCCTGTATTTACAAGAAAGTGAGTGGGAGCTCTGTAGCATTTCTGATATTATATGTGGATGACATATTACTGATCGGAAATAATATAGAATTTCTGGATAGCATAAAGGGATACTTGAATAAAAGTTTTTCAATGAAAGACCTCAGGGAAGCTGCTTACATATTGGGCATTAAGATCTATAGAGATAGATCAAGACGCCTAATAGGACTTTCACAAAGCACATACCTTGACAAAGTTTTGAAAAAGTTCAGAATGGATCAGGCAAAGAAAGGGTTCTTGCCTGTGGCACAAGGTGTGAAATTGAGTAAGACTCAATGCCCGACCACCGCAGAAGATAGAGAGAAAATGAAAAATGTTCCCTATGCTTCAGCCATAGGCTCTATCATGTATGCAATGCTGTGTACCAGACCAGATGTGTGCCTTGCTGTAAGTTTAGCAGGCAGGTACCAAAGTAATCCAGGAGTGGATCACTGGACAGCGGTCAAGAACATCCTTAAGTACTTGAGAAGGACTAAGGATATGTTTCTCATTTATGGAGGTGACAAAGAGCTCGTCGTAAACGGTTACGTCGATGCAAGCTTTGACACTGATCCGGACGATTCCAAATCGCAAACCGGATACGTATTTACATTAAACGGTGGAGCTGTCAGTTGGTGCAGTTCTAAACAAAGCGTCGTGGCAGGATCTACATGTGAAGCTGAGTACATAGCCGCTTCGGAAGCAGCTAATGAAGGAGTCTGGATGAAGGAGTTCATATCCGATCTAGGTATCCGATCTAGGTGTTGTACCTAGCGTATCGGGTCCAATGAAAATCTTTTGTGACAATACTGGTGCAATTGCCTTGGCAAAGGAATCCAGATTTCACAAAAGAACCAAACACATCAAGAGACGCTTCAACTCCATCCGGGATTTGGTCCAGGTGGGAGACATAGAGATATGCAAGATACATACGGATCTGAATGTTGCAGACCCGTTGACTAAGCCTCTTCCACGAGCAAAACATGATCAGCACCAAAACTCCATGGGTGTTAGAATCATTACTTTGTAATCTAGATTATTGACTCTAGTGCAAGTGGGAGACTGAAGGAAATATGCCCTAGAGGCAATAATAAAGTTATTATTTATTTCCTTATATCATGATAAATGTTTATTATTCATGCTAGAATTGTATTAACTGGAAACATAATACATGTGTGAATACATAGACAAACAGAGTGTCACTAGTATGCCTCTACTTGACTAGCTCATTAATCAAAGATGGTTATGTTTCCTAGCCATGAACAAAGAGTTGTTATTTGATTAACGAGATCACATCATTAGTTGAATGATCTGATTGACATGACCCATTACATTAGCATAGCACCCGATCGTTTAGTATGTTGCTATTGCTTTTATCCATGACTTATACATGTTCCTTCAACTATGAGAATATGCAACTCCCATTTACCGTAGGGACACTTTGTGTGCTACCAAACGTCACAACGTAACTGGGTGATTATAAAGGTGCTCTACAAGTGTCTCCGTAGGTACATGTTGAGTTGGCATATTTCGAGATTAGGATTTGTCACTCCGATTGTCGGAGAGGTATCTCAGGGCCTTCTCGGTAATGCACATCACATAAGCCTTGCAAGCATTGCAACCAATGAGTTAGTTGCGAGATGATGTATTACGGAACGAGAAAAGAGACTTGCCGGTAACGAGATTGAACTAGGTATTGGATACCGACGATCGAATCTCGGGCAAGTAACATACCGATGACAAAGGGAACAAACGTATGTTGTTATGCGGTCTGACCGATAAAAGATCTTCGTAGAATATGTAGGAGCCAATATGGGCATCCAGGTCCCGCTGTTGGTTATTGACCGGAAACGTGTCTCGGTCATGTCTACATTGTTCTCGAACCGTAGGGTCCGCACGCTTAAGGTTACGATGACAGTTATTATGAGTTTATGCATTTTGATGTACCGAAGGAGTTCGGAGTCCCGGATGTGATCACGGACATGACGAGGAGTCTCGAAATGGTCGAGACGTAAAGAATGATATATTGGAAGCCTATGTTTGGACATCGGATGCATTCCAGGTAAAAACAGGATTTTACCGGAATACCGGGAGGGTTACCGGAACCCCCCGGGAGCATAATGGGCCAACATGGGCCTTGGAGGAGAAGTGAGAGGGCAGCCCTATGGGCTGCGCGCCTCCCCCCTTCCCCTAGTCCTATTAGGACTAGGAGAGGTGGGCGCCCCCCTCTCTTTCTCTCTCCCCTTGGAGAATCCTAGTCCAACTAGGATTGGGGGGGGGGGGGGAATCCTACTCCCAGAGGGAGTAGGACTCCTCCTGCGCCTCCCTCCTTTGGCCGGCCAGCCTCCCCCCCTTCATCCTTTATATACGGGGGCAGGGGACACCCCAAGACACATAAGTTGATCTACGGATCGTTCCTTAGCCGTGTGCGGTGCCCCCTTCCACCAAATTCCACCTCGATTATATCGTTGCAGTGCTTAGGCGAAGCCCTGCGCCGGTAACACATCAAGATCGTCACCACGCCGTCGTGCTGACGGAACTCTTCCTCGACGCTTTGCTGGATCGGAGCCCGGGGATCATCATCGAGCTGAACGTGTGCCAAGAACTCGGAGGTGCCGGAGTAACGGTGCTGTGATCGGTTGGATCGCGAGGAGAACGTACGACTACTTCCTCTACATACGACTACTTCCTCTACGTTGTGTCAACGCTTCCGCTTCGGTCTACGAGGGTACGTAGACAAACACTCTCCCCTCTCGTTGCTATGCATCACCATGATCTTGCGTGTGCGTAGGAAAATTTTTGAAATTACTACGTTCCCCAACAATAAGTACTCATCTAATGCATAGGTAAAACTCAAATAAAAGAGATCTAACCAGAAAGTTCAACTTAAGAACTCCGGTATGCAAAAAGAATCAAATCGAACGAAGCAAAAGAAATCAAACGGCGAAAGAAATCAACTTCGTTCTAGTAATCTGGATCTAAGTCGAATTTTACAGTAGTAAAAACTTGTTTAAGTTAATTATTCAAAAAGAGGGTTTCGAGACGAAACTCCAGGCGCTTGAATCGTCTGATTCCGATAAACGAGCGAAAAGTTATACTAAAACGAAAATCGGATCAGAAATCGCGATCAGAAAATAACCGCGGAAAATCCGACGAAAAAGAAAGACGACGAACAGATTAATCGTTAATTAACCTAATCCGAAAATAACTAAAATAATTAAAATAATAAAATAATATAAAAAAATCGAAAATAAAACTGACGAAAAAAATAATTTTTTTTGAAAAATTTCGGCATGGAAATCGAGGCGGCGGCGGCGGCGGGCTAGGGTTTCGGGCGCGGGTGCGGTTATGGGCTGGGGCGTCGGGTGCCTCGCTATTTAAAGGCGCCCCCGGGCGGAGTCCCACTTGGGTACGGCCCAAAGTCGGTTTCATTTTTTTTAAATAATTACGCTCAGAAGAAAAATAAAAAGAAATATTAAACGGACTCCAAAAATCATGAAATAAATTTTCCCGGATTTCTAAAATCAAGCCCGATAAAGTGAACATTTATTTGGGCCCAAAATACAATTTTTAAAAACGCGTATTTTTCCTAAATCCAATTAAAAATACCGAAAAACTCTGAAATAAATCTTATTTGATTTTTTTATTAAATCCTCAATATTCCTATATTTTGGGAAAGTCAGTTTATTCCCTCTCTCATATCTTTGTAAAAGAAATAATTAACGATAAAATAAATAAAATCAAATGATCCTGTTTACACAATTTGAGAAAACTCAAATGTATAAATAACGAAATCCCCAACTCTCTCCATGGTCCTTGAGTTGCTTAGGATTTTGTAGGATCAAAACCAAAAGCAAAATAAAATATGATATGCACGATGATCTAATGTATAACATTCCAAATTGAAAATTTGGGATGTTACAAACCTACCCCCCTTAAGATGAATCTCGCCCTCGAGATTCGGGTTGGCTAGAAAATAGGTGAGGGTGGTCCTTGAGCAAATCTTCCTCTCACTCCCAGGTGGCTTCATCCTCCGTGTGGTGGCTCCACTGAACTTTGCAAAACTTGATAACCTTGCTGCGGGTGACTCGGCTGGCAAACTCGAGAACCTTAACTGGTTTCTCCTCATAGGTCAAATTGTTATCCAACTGAATTGCTTCCAATGGCACTATGTCTCTCAAAGGTATGTCAGCCATCTCCGCGTGACACTTCTTCAACTGAGAAACGTGGAATACATCATGAACTCCTGACAATCCTTCTGGCAATTCCAACTTGTAGGCCACTTCTCCCATACGCTCCAAAACTCGATATGGCCCTACAAATCGTGACGCTAACTTCCCCTTAACTCCAAAGCGCTTAATCCCTCGAAGTGGGATACTCGAAGATAAACTCTGTCTCCGACTTTGTAAACTGTCTCCTTGCGTTTAGAATCTGTGTAGCTCTTTTGCCTGGACTGGGCTACCTTGAGCCTATCGCGAATCAACTTCACCTTCTATTCAGACTCTTTAATCAGATCTGGTCCAAACAACTGGAGGTCTCCAACTTCGTCCCATGACAACGGTGTCCTGCACCTCCTTCCGTACAAAGCTTCGAAAGGGGCCATCTTCAAACTGGTCTGATAGCTATTATTGTAAGAGAACTCTGCATATGGCAAATTGTCGTCCCAACTAGATCCATAATCTAGCGCACAAGCTCTCAGCATATCCTCCAAAATCTGATTGACTCTCTCGGTCTGTCCATCTGTCTGCGGATGAAAAGCTGTACTAAATTCTAGCCTAGTACCCAAAGTCTCATGCAACTGCTTCCAGAACTTTGAGGTAAACTGGGTTCCTCTATCTGATACGATACTCCTCGGAACTCCATGCAGACATATGATTTCTGGTCATATATATCTTTGCCAACTTAGCACTAGTGTAAGTGGTCTTTACTGGGATGAAATGAGCTACCTTCGTCAATCGATCAACTACAACCCAAATCGAGTCATAGCCTGAACGAGTCCTTGGTAATCCCGTGATAAAATCCATGCCTAGCTTATCCCACTTCCATTCGGGTATCGGCAATGGTTGCAACAATCCTGCTGGCTTCTGATGCTCTTCCTTTACTCTCTGACATACATCACAAACTGCTACATACTCTGCAATATCCTTCTTCATTCCGGTCCACCAGAAAATATCCTTCAAATCTGAATACATCTTGGTATTTCCTGGGTGAATCGAATACGGTGAATCATGTGCCTCTTGCAGAATCAACTTCCTGATTCCGGGTCATTGGGTACATAAACACGGTCTTCAAACCATAGGGTGTCGTGCTCATCCTCACGAAATCCCTTAGCTTTTCCTTGGCTCATTTTCTTCTTTATAGAGGCAATCTCCTTGTTAGATTTCTGAGCCTCTCTGATTTTATCCATCAATGTTAACTGAATCTCCAATGCTGCTACATAGCCTCTCGGAACTATCTCCAAACATATCTCACGAAGATCTTCTGCTAACTCCTTAGGTATTTCTCCCGTCATCAGTGTATTGACATGGCTCTTACGGCTCAATGCGTCAGCTACTACATTAGCTTTTCCGGGATGGTAATGCAATCTCATATCATAGTCCTTGATGAGCTCCAACCATCTCCTTTGTCTGAGGTTCAACTCCTTCTGCGTGAAAATGTACTTCAAACTCTTCTGATCCGTGTACACCTCACAATGATTTCCAATGAGGAAATGTCTCCATGTCTTCAATGCATGCACTACGGCTGCTAACTCCAAATCATGCGTGGCATAATTCAATTCGTGAGGCTTCAGTTGTCGTGAAGCATACGAAACAACTCTTCCCTCCTGCATAAGCACTGCTCCAAGTCCTCGATGTGAAGCGTCGCAATACACCTCATAATCCTTGGTTTGATCGGGCAAAATCAACACTGGTGAGGTAACCAAACGTTTCTTCAATTCCTGGAAAGTAGCCTCACACTCCTCAGTCCATTTGAACTTAGTATCCTTCTTCAGCAACTCCGTCATAGGCTTTGCAATCTTTGAGAAGTTCTCAATAAATCTCCGGTAGTACCCTGCGAGTCCCAGAAAACTCCGGATCTCTCCAACTGTTGTTGGTGCTTCCCAATTGGTCATAGTGATAACTTTTGTGGGATCAACTGCTATTCCTTCTCCGGATATAACATGTCCGAGGAATCCTACTTCCTTCAACCAAAACTCACATTTGCTGAACTTGGCATATAACTGATGTTCTCTGAGCTTCTCAAGTACCAATCGCAAATGTTCTTTATGCTCCTCTTCATTCTTCGAAAATACCAGAATATCATTGATGAAAACCACGACGAACTTATCCAAAAACTCCATAAACACTTTGTTCATCATGTTCATAAAATAGGCAGGTGCGTTAGTCAGTCCAAATGACATAACGGTATACTCATACAGTCCATAACTTGTGGTGAATGTTGTCTTAGGTATGTCCTGCTCCCGAATCTTCAACTGATGGTACCCTGATCGCAAATCGATCTTGGAAAACACTTTAGCCCCTTGCAATCGATCAAACAGATCATTGATCATTGGTAGCGGGTACTTGTTTTTGATTGTTACTTCGTTCAATCCTCGATAATCAACAACCATTCTTAACGATCCATCCTTCTTATCCACTAGAAGTACTGGTGATCCCCAAGGCGAAGAACTTGGGCGAATGTAACCTTTATCCAGTAACTCCTTAATCTGTTTCTTAATTTCCACCAAATCCTGTGCGGGCATCCTGTACGGTCTCTTCGATATTGGCCCAGTGCCTGGCAAAAGCTCAATCAAAAACTCAATGTCTCTATCTGGTGGCATGCCTGGCAACTCTTCTGGAAATACATCAGGAAAATCCTTTACCACTGGTACTTCCTCCTGTACAACTCCTGATAAGGAATTTAATTGTGTACTGTTCGGCGCATGCCAGGATACATACTTGATCCTTCTTCCTTCTGGCGTTGTGAGCAAAATTGTCTTACTGGCACATTCAATGTTCCCTTCATACTTTGACAACCAATCCATGCCTAATATCACATCCAGTCCTTGAGATTCCAATATGATTAAATCCGTTGGGAAAACATGCCTTCCTATACTTAATGGCACTTGAAAACATCCTTGTCTGGCCATGTACTCTGCTCCTGGCGAGCTTACTATCATAGGTGTTTTAAGAACCCTAGTGGGCAGGCTATACTTTTCCACAAATCCCCTTGATATTTATGAATGCGATGCACCAGTATCGAAAAGAACGAGTAAAGTAAATGACTTAACCAAAAACTTACCGATTACTGCATCAGGCTGAGCTTCAACCTCCTCCACATTAACGTGGTTCACCTGTCCCCTGTTGAAAGGGTTCGGCTTCTTTCCCGAGCTTCCATTTCCATTTTGGCCTTCAGGACATTCATTGGCATAATGCCCGGTGTTGGAACACTTGAAACAGGTGACTTGGCTCAGGTCCCTCTTAGCTGGGGTTGATGGGGTGGTCCGATTCTGGCCGTTGCTTCCTCCATTCCCATTACCATTCTTGGAGCCATTATGGTTGTGCGAGCTACCTCCTCCATGGGTATGCTGAAAATGAACTCCCGGTTTAGGGGTAAGACGGGGCTTCTGCCGAGCCCCTGAGTTATACTTCCCCTGTCCATACTTCCTCTTGCGGTTTTCAATCTGCTGCTGCTTCCCTTCAATCATAAGAGCACGATCTACCAACTCCTGGTAGTTGTTGAAACTTGCTACCATCAACTGCATACTCAACTCGTCATTCAGTCCTTCCAGAAACTTCTCCTGCTTAGCTGCATCCGTAGCGACGTCATCTGGGGCATAACGTGCTAGCTTACTAAAATCATCCACATACTGGCCAACTGTCTGTCCTCCTTGGCGTAAGTTGCGAAACTCACGCTTCTTCATGGCCATAGCTCCTGCTGAAACATGGGCAGTACGGAAAGTTTGCTGAAACTGGTCCCATGTGACAGTGTCTACAGGATAAGTGGTTGTAAAATTCTCCCACCATGCTGCTGCGGGTCCTTCAAGCTGATGTGCGGCAAACTTCACTTTTTCCTCATCTATACATCCTACAGTGGTCAACTCCCTCCCTGTCTTGCGGAGCCAATCATCTGCTACTATCGGCTCAGTGCTACTGGAAAACACCGGCGGATTCAGCCTGAGGAAACGGGTCAAGTGATCAACTGGTGGTGGCGGCGGTGGGTTGTTGTTGTTGTTGTTGTTGTTGTTGTTGTTGTTGTTGTTGTTGTTGTTGTTGTTGTTGTTGTTGTTGTTGTTGTTGTTGTTGTTGTTGTTGTTGTTGTTGTTGTTGTTGTTGTTGTTGTTGTTGTTGTTGTTGTTGTTGTTGTTGTTGTTGTTGTTGTTGTTGTTGTTGTTGTTGTTGTTGTTGTTGTTGTTGTTGTTGTTGTTGTTGTTGTTGTTGTTGTTGTTGTTGTTGTTGTTGTTGTTGTTGTTGTTGTTGTTGTTGTTGTTGTTGTTGTTGTTGTTGTTGTTGTTGTTGTTGTTGTTGTTGTTGTTGTTGTTGTTGTTGTTGTTGTTGTTGTTGTTGTTGTTGTTGTTGTTGTTGTTGTTGTTGTTGTTGTTGTTGTTGTTGTTGTTGTTGTTGTTGTTGTTGTTGTTGTTGTTGTTGTTGTTGTTGTTGTTGTTGTTGTTGTTGTTGTTGTTGTTGTTGTTGTTGTTGTTGTTGTTGTTGTTGTTGTTGTTGTTGTTGTTGTTGTTGTTGTTGTTGTTGTTGTTGTTGTTGTTGTTGTTGTTGTTGTTGTTGTTGTTGTTGTTGTTGTTGTTGTTGTTGTTGTTGTTGTTGTTGTTGTTGTTGTTGTTGTTGTTGTTGTTGTTGTTGTTGTTGTTGTTGTTGTTGTTGTTGTTGTTGTTCTGGTTCTGCACTAACAACTACATCAAAGCATTCTGCTGCTGGATCAACTGAGTGAGCTACGGTGGGAAAGCGAATCCATTGTCACGTCTCGGAGTCATCTGAGGGTTTAGAAAAGATGAGAATTAAGAATAGAATGGGGTCTAAAGAGAAAACACTACCCAAATGCACATGAGACAAATACACACAAAATCACTTCATTCAATCAAACAAGAGCATACAATCGGTCTAGAACTATCGCAAAAGTGCATGGACTATAATATGTACATGGTGGAACACTACTACTGTTATGGTAGTCAACTAGAAAAACTGCTCCAATGAAGTCTTCAAAATCATCATCACTAGGCTCGGAATCGGTGTCGTCAATGATGATGTAGTTATCTAGACAAGTGCAATCTTCATCTTCTCCTCTGGGTGCTGAATTCCCCATGAGTTCTTCAATCTTCTCCTTAAGATCGCCGTTTTGTCTCACTAGAGCTACAATCTCATCCATGTAGTCCTTGCGAGTGGCCTTCAGTTCTCCTTCTAGCTCAATAATCTTGGCCTTTGCTTTCTCCAACTCCATCATGTCTGCGCACATCTGGTTCTCCTGGCGTCAAATGTGCTGGTTTAACTCCTGGATGAAAGATGCAATGGATCTATCCTTCTTGGTGCTAACTATCTCCCATTGTTCATCTCGGCGTCCGCAAATCTGGTAAATAGTATCCTTGAGATCTTCTTGGTAAACTTCTCCAATGCGTCCCATGGTGATGTGAGCTGCCATGCTCTTTCCCAGACTCCATGTTGGTGCATTGAAAACACACTCTATGGGCTCCGTGATTGGTGCGAACGTCCTTCCTGGAACTATAGCTTGAATCTTCCAACGCTACTCTTCGGGTAAAGTGGCGTTGTAGGTCCCAGTGAAGCTTGGTATTCCAATGTTGAGGTACCTAGTGACTTCCTTCAGGTGTCGTCCAAAAGGTGTATCTTTATCCGGCTGGGTGAACTTGATCCTCGCTTCTGTCATCCTAAAAGAGTAGAAAAGATGAGGAGACAGAAATGAGAAGAGAGTAGTGAACTAGGGCTTTAGCTTAGTGGTCGTGTCCTATAGTCAGCGTGTGCTCTGATACCATCTCTGTAGCGACCATACCTCAAACAGTCTGATCTCTGTGCTCCGGTGTCATCCCTGGATCAGTAATGCTGACACCACACAGTACTTCGAAGGATTTATTACAGAGTAGCAATCACACACTTATTACATCGGTGTCTCAAAGAGAACTTATTACAATAAATATGGCTTAAGGCCATCTAATAACGATAACAGTGGAAGGCTTGGAAGATAAGTGAGTCCATCAACTCCAACGGCATCACTGAGTATAGAACCATGACCTAAAAGGCACCTTACTCGTTGTCTGAAAAGTCTGCAACATGAAACGTTGCAGCCCGAAAACGGGTCAGCACATGGAATATGCTGGCAATGTAACACATAGAGAATAATGAATGATAAGCCTATACTACATGCATATATGGCTGGTGGAAAAAGCTCTATGGTTACAGTTTTGCATAAAGCCAATTTTTCCCTACTGCAAAGGAATAAATTTATTTTACTATCAGGGTGGTTGTTAAACATTGAGAATGGTTGACAGCATCCTCAATCCCAATTAAAAATAGTCATCAAATAATCCAACAACATTAATTTAGAAGTAACATGATGAGATTCACATGATATCCAAGTACTAGATACTCAAGTCGTCCATAACCGGGGACACGGCTAACCATGATTAGTTTGTACACTCTGCAGAGGTTTGCCCACTTTTCCCCACAAGACTCGATCGCCTCCGTTAGATTTCTCGCACTACATGATGTTTGAGAAACGGATGACCGAGACATAGTCTTTCTGAAGCGCTAGCACCTTACGTTGGATAGACCGGTACACCTACTTTCCCCTACATCTTCTAGTCTACCCTGTAAGAGTTCGCACGACATAATCAACTATGCTAGAGCCCATAATGGCTTGTGGCTGCACACGGAAGTTTCTAGTTTGAATAATCTTATGATCCCTTTGAGCCTGGGTGGCGGTCCAAAAAGAAACAGGCAGTCCTGATAGAAACCAGGTGCCTCAATCCACCCAGATGTGTATTTAAGTTGCCACCTTAAGTAAACCATTAAAATTAACAAACTCACATCTGTCATGGATATCACTCACCCAATCCACGTCTACTAGCATAGCATGGCATAATAAGCAAACGTAGAAGTAACTCCCCAAAGGTTTCATAATAATACAGGTAATAGGTACTACCTCATCTACTTCCCATCCCTCAATTTAATTAGATCCTAATCATGCAGTGTTTGAGGATAGATCTAATGCAATAAAACTGGGTAGTAGAAAAGGTATTATCAAAGTGTTACTTCCCTTGCTGATGATCCGCGAAACCTAGAGATTCGAAGTAACAGGCGGCGCACTCCGGGTATTCTATCGCAGACAAACAAACAAGCATACAATAAGTACTCATGTAATGCACAGGTAAAACTCAAATAAAAGAGATCTAACCAGAAAGTTCAACTTAAGAACTCTGGTATGCAAAAAGAATCAAATCGAACGAAGCAAAAGAAATCAAATGGCGAAAGAAATCAACTTTGTTCTAGTAATCTGGATCTAAGTCAAATTTTACAGTAGCAAAAACTTGTTTAAGTTGATTATTAGAAAAGAGGGTTTCGAGACGAAACTCCAGGCGCTTGAATCGCCTGATTCCGATAAACGAGCGAAAAGTTATACTAAAACGAAAATCGGATCAGAAATCGCGATCAGAAAATAATCGCGGAAAATCCGACGAAAAAGAAAGACGACGAACAGATTAATCGTTAATTAACCTAATCCGAAAATAATTAAAATAATATAAAAAAATCGAAAATAAAACCGACGAAAAAAATATTTTTTTTTGAAAAATTTCGGCACGGAAATCGAGGCGGCGTGCAACTCCGGCGAGTCGGCGGCGGGTCCGGCGGTGGCGGGCTAGGGTTTCGGGCGCGGGTGCGATTATGGGCTGGGGCGTCGGGTGCCTCGCTATTTAAAGGCGCACCCGGGCGGAGTCCCGCTCGGGTACGGCCCAAAGTCGGTTTCGTTTTTTTAAAATAATTACGCTCAGAAGAAAAATAAAAAGAAATACTAAACGGACTCCAAAAATCATGAAATAAATTTTCACGGGTTTCTAAAATCAAGCCCGATAAAGTGAAAATTTATTTGGACCCAAAATACAATTTTGGAAAACGCGTATTTTTCGTAAATCCAATTAAAAATACCGAAAAACTCCGAAATAAATCTTATTTGATTTTTTTATTAAATCCTCGATATTCCTATATTTTGGGAAAGTCATTTTATTCCCTCTCTCATATCTTTGTAATAGAAATAATTGACGATAAAATAAATAAAATCAAATGATCCTATTTACACAATTTGAGAAAACTCAAATGTGTAAATAATGAAATCCCCAACTCTCTCCATGGTCCTTGAGTTGCTTAGGATTTTCTAGGATCAAAACCAAAAGCAAAATATGATATGATATGCACGATGATCTAATGTATAACATTCCAAATTGAAAATTTGGGATGTTGCATCCTAATCCGGACCGCCTGAATTATCTGTTGAACCAGCCCTATCCGAAGCATGGGACGAAGGAGGTGCCGGCAAACCACCTTTGGAAGGATTGCTACATTATGCAGGAGTTCAAGAGCTCTAATGCTTTCCGGTATGATCCCAGTTCCGTCTGTGGCTCTGGATCCGGGCCGGGTTACGGTGGAGGAAATTCCGGTTCAGGATTTAATGGTAATCCGGGCGGACATAACAATCAGAATAACCAGGGTGGTTACAGTCAGCAACAGCAGCAGTCGGGTTACCAGAGCAACCCAAAGCAATTGAATAGTGGGCAATATCATGTGTTCACCACTAGCTTGGACAAGAGGGACCGGAAGGTCCAGAAGCGGGCAGTTAATTCTGTTGAACCGGACGTGCCCCGATATCTACGCTGGTCAGAGCAGCCAATCATATGGAGTAGAGAGGATCACCCTCCCCGGGTTGACAATCCGGATCAACTAGCTTTGGTGGTGGCGCCTCAGGTGGGAGGCTATAAGTTCACCAAGGTACTCATGGATGGGGGTAGCAGTATTAACATCCTATACTATGAGACCTTCCGTCGTATGGGGCTAACAGATAAAGATCTCAGACCGTCGAACACGGTTTTCCATGGTGTGGTACCTGGCAAGTCAGCGTACCCCATTGGTAAGGTAGCATTGGAAGTGTCCTTTGGAGATGATCATGATTCCAGATCAGAGATGCTGACGTTTGAGGTAGTAAAGATCCAAAGCCCGTATCACGCCCTGTTTGAGCGACCGGCCTATGACAAGTTCATGGCACGGCCCTGTTATGTGTACTTGCAGCTCAAGATGCCGGGTCATAAGGGGACTATAACGGTTCACGGAAGCCGTAAGGTCGCATTGGAATGCGAAGAAGGAGATGCGGCTTATGCAGAATCGGTTTGTGCCACCGAGGAGCTGAAGTATTATAAGGACAATGTTGATTCGGCAGATATGACTCCTTTGAAGAAGCCTACCACGGAGCATGATCCGGCCCTGAAGTTCACATCGGCAGCGGAAACTAAGCTTGTTGACTTCGTGCCCGTCGACTCGTCCAAGCAGTTCAGCATCAGTGCCAATTTGGATCCGAAATAGGAAAGTGCGCTCATCGAGTTCATCCGTGAGAATCGGGACATCTTTGCATGGAAGCCTTCTGACATGCCAGGTGTATCGAGGCAACTCGCTGAGCACACTCTTAATGTGGATCCTAAATACAAACCGGTGAAACAGTTCCTCCGCCGGTTCAATGAAGTGAGACGCAAGGCTATTGGAGAAGAGGTGGCCAGGCTCCTAGCAGCTGGCTTCATCATTGAAGTTTTCCATCCTGAGTGGCTTGCTAATCCAGTGCTGGTCCTTAAGAAAAAGGCACCTGGCGCATGTGTGTGGATTACACTGATCTTAATAAAGCTTGTCCAGCAGATCCTTTTTCCCTCCCCCGTATTGATCAAATTATTGATGCTACGGCGGGTTGCGAGCGTTTAAGTTTTCTGGATGCATATTCCGGCTATCATCAGATCAAAATGGCGGTTAAGGACCAGGAGAAGACAGCGTTCATAACTCCCTTTGGAGCCTTTTGCTATGTATCTATGCCTTTTGGGCTCAAGAGTGCCCAGACAACCTATCAACGGTGTGTGCAAAATTGTCTTCACAAACAGATTGGCCGCAATGTACATGCTTACATGGATGATATTATGGTTAAGTCAAGGAAGAAGGAAACTTTGGTTGATGATTTGAAGGAAACCTTTGATAACCTGAGGACGTACAAGATGATGCTCAATCCGGCCAAGTGTGTCTTCGGTGTACTGGCAGGCAAGTTGTTTGGTTTTCTGGTGTCCAACAGGGGAATTGAGGCTAATCCGGAGAAGATTACGACCATCACCTCCTTGGCTAAACCGAAGTGTATCAACGACGTTCAATGTTTGGCTGGCCGGATGGCTGCGTTAAGCCGGTTTATCAGCCGCCTTGCTGAGAAGGCAATCCCTTTGTATCAGATGTTGAAGAAGACGGATCAATTCATCTGGAGTTCTGCTGCTGATCAGGCGTTTGAGGACTTAAAGCGGCAATTGGCCAATCCGCCCGTGCTTGCCGCTCCCATTGACAAGGAGCCATTGCTGCTATATGTTGCTGCTAATGCTCGCGCGGTCAGTGTGGCTATTGTGGTGGAGCGGAAGGAGCCAGGCAAGGAGCATCCGGTTCAACATCCGGTCTATTATATCAGCGAGGTGCTTATTGAGTCCAAACAAAGGTATCCACATTGGCAGAAGCTGGTATATGTAGTTTTTATGGCAAGCCGGAAGCTGAAGCAGTATTTCCAAGGGCATCCCATCACAGTGGTCAGTTCTGCCCCCTTGGGTGCTATCATCCAGAACCGGGAAGCGACGGGCCGGATTGCCAAATGGGCGATAGAGCTTGGGCCTCACGGTTTGAAATACGTGCCTCGGACGACGGTGAAGTCCCAAGCACTTGTCGATTTCATCAATGATTGGACGGAGCTGCAGGCCCCTGAAGAAAAGCCGGATCACACATATTGGACCATCCATTTTGACGGATCGCGGCAATTAGAGGGCTCGGGGGCTGGAGTCGTATTAACTTCCCCACGAGGTGACAAGCTCCGTTATGTTCTCCGCTTAATGTTCCCTTGTACTAACAATGCAGCTGAGTATGAAGCCTTGCTCCATGGTCTCCGGATGGCTAAAGAGATGAATTTGATCCGGGTTAAGTGCTTTGGTGACTCGGATCTAGTGGCTCAACAGGTATCTGGCACTTGGGATTCTAAAGACCCACTCATGGCTGCATATCGTCGTGAGGTGGATACTGTTGCAGGTCACTTCAAGGGCTATCAGGTGGACCACGTGGACCGTTGGAAGAATGAGGCGGCGGACGCCCTGAGCCGGTTGGGCTCCCAGCGTAAACCGGTCCCGCCTAATGTTTTTCTTGATGTATTGCACAACCCATCGGTCAAGCTCCCAGGTGAAGCGGATTTGGCTGTTCCTGACCCGGAGGCTCAATTGGTGGCAGCTCTTCATGTCATTCTGGATTGGACACTTCCTTACCTGGCGTACATGAACCGGGGCGAGTTACCAGAGGATGAGACTCTGGCCAGACAAATAATACGGCAGTCCAAGTCCATGACGATCGTCAATGGCGAGTTGCATCATTGCAGTGTATCAGGAGCATTTCAACGCTGTGTATCTCCTGAGGAAGGCTGTGAAATTTTGCGTGAGATCCACGAAGGGGATTGTGGTCACCACGCCGGTTCAAAATCTTTGGTGGCTAAAGCGTTCCGCCATGGTTTCTATTGGTTAACTGCCCATGCTGATGCGGAGGATCTGGTTAGACGATGTGATGGTTGCCAAAAGTTCTCAAGACGTGCTCATGTACCGGCTCAAGAATTGAGGATGATTCCAATCACTTGGATGTTTGCAACTTGGGGGCTAGATATGGTTGGGCCTTTCAAAAGATCCAAGGATAAGAAGACCCACCTCCTGGTGGCGGTTGATAAATTTACAAAGTGGGTGGAGGCAGAACCTGTTAGCAAGTGTGATGCAGCCACGGCGGTTCAGTTCATCAAAAAAGTGATTTTCCGGTTTGGCTTTCCACATAGTATCATCACAGACAATGATACAAATTTGTCCAAGGGTGCCATGAAGGAGTTCTGCGAACTGTGGCACATTCTCCTTGATGTTTCATCAGTGGCGCACCCACAGTCCAATGGTCAAGCAAAACGAGCTAATCAAGAGATCTTAAGAGGCATCAAGCCATGACTTATGGTTCCTTTGCAAAGGACGCTGGGTTGTTGGGTAGAAGAGTTTCCATCCGTGTTATGGAGCATTAATACCACACCCAACAGATCAACAGGGTACACGCCGTTCTTCATGGTCTATGGAGCGGAGGCGGTTCTCCCTAGTGATATCCGTCATGATTCACCTCGTGTGGCGGCTTATGTAGAAGCGGACAATGAGACAGCTAGACAAGACGCTTTGGACCAGTTGGATGAAGAGCGAGACATAGCAGCTGCCCGCTCGGCGATTTACCAACAGGATCTTCATCGCTATCACAGTCGTCGAGTCAGAACCAGAACCATTCAAGAAGGAGATTTGGTGCTTCGGCTCATTCAAGACCAAACTGATATGCATAAGTTATCCCCACCTTGGGAGGGACCTTTTGTGTTCAGCAAGAATCTGCACAACGGGTCGTACTATCTGATCGATATTCGAGAGTGAAAAGACTCACGCAGATCAGACGAGGAGACCAACAGGCCGTGGAACATAGCTCATCTTCGGCCTTACTATACTTGAGCCATTGGCTCTACTTATGTACATACTATGACAGTGTATATATTATTAATACTATAAACCGGATCCTCAGCTAAAGCGGGGTATCTGTTCTTTTACATCATGCGTGGTTACATGGAGTTGTTCTGTCTTAAAGCGGCCTCCGGTTTACCCCTTGCAAAAATTATAAATATCACTAGGGGGCTCGGTCGTGTCCGAACCGATGCAACACCTTTTGATAGGCGAAAGCCACCAGATCACTTGGGGACATGGTCAAGTCTGAACCAGTCACGCCTCTTGATCGGCCTAAAGGCCATAGAATCACTTGGGGGCTTGGTCGAACCCGAACCATTGCCATGCCACTTGATCGGCATAAATGCCACGGTTTCATTTGGGGACATGGCTGACTTGAACCATAGCTACACCTATTGGGAGCTTGGTCGTGTCCGACCATGGTAACGCCATCTGATCAGCTCAGTAAAGCCTCTTTTTTGCAAACGGTTTTATCATTGCCTTTGCTTCTATATTTTTCTTGATAACTGCTATTTTTATCTTGGTTGCGTTCTTAAACCGACAATGTTTTACACCGGTTCAAGCTGCCAATTCGGCGGAACACGGTCCATTTTTAAACCGGAGATTATTTACCCGGTTTGATTTTTTCTGTTAACGTCCTATTTTGGAGTAACAAAATGTTTATTATGACCAGGCATGGTTTACATAGTAAACCGGCATTATACACACAGGAGCTGTTTTCTCCCATAAACGGTATAGGTTTATCAAGCCTCCGTTTCAAGATTGGCTAAAGCTTACTTCATGCCCAATGATGGCAGGTATTTTGTATCACAAAATTTGATCATATATGTCAATCTCCTTGCATATATATATGAAGTTCATAAACCGGCTGGCGGTACAACCGCCCTGGTCGTTTAAGATTTTATGATTGCAGGAAATATAGATTGGCAGTTTCGATCTTTCAAATAGAAGTATCAACACCGATGCATGAAGGCATCTCAGAAGCAAAAGTGTTGGCTATCCTATTACAAGGCAACATGGTGCCCAAATAAGATCATTGTTTTTCTGGCAGAATATAACAAGGCAGCCACTTAAACCGATCTCCGGTTCACGCTTGGTCACCGCCTTGGTCTGATGGTCGTGGGTCGTCCTGCGCCGCTTCAGCTTCTTCTGCCCTACCCAGCGGCTGGAAGTCAACAGTGGTGCAGTCGATTCCCATTAAGGCTTGAAAAACAGCTTCATCATGGATCAGTGAAGACGGTTCAATATCAGGAGCATAAGTATGCTTACGGATTGGCGGGATCAGATTTTCCGCTTCGGGAACTGGTGCAGCCACTCGTTTGTTCTGATTGTTATATTGAGCTTGATAATGCGTCAAATCTGCTTCTTCTACCAATTGGCAAGCCAAAGGGCACACCGCCCGGTTTATTGCTCTCAGATCATCTTCATTGAACTCTGAACCGTCTTCCTTCAAACTGGGATAGCCCTAAGCTGCTTCAACAGGATCGAAGTCTGGCACCCATGCCTTTGCTCGGATTAAGGCGTTGATGGCACCGGTTCGAGCAGCAGATTTCTTCAGCTCTTCAATCCGGGCGTGAAGCATTGACAATCTCTTAAGAGTATCTTGGATTAGCATGGGTGCTGGATTGTTATGTGATGCAGTCGAGATGATCCGCTGCGCTCCAGTATACAGCTGTTCGATTAATGTGTAGGCAGCTTTCAATTTCATCCGAACATCTGACCCCAAGTGACTAATGCGGGTGCCTGCGACATGATAGAAAAGTTCACAAACCGGACCTATCATAGGAAGGTCAAAATTATCACAGAAGTCAAAGGACGCTTACCAAAGATGGCGGCAGTCATTGCATGCACTTGTCGCTTTACGCTGGTCAGTTCATCTGTTACCGGTTTAAGGGCAGCTTCAGCAGTTTCAATCTTCTTGGTCAAAGCGGCTTTCTCAGTGGCCCAATCCGCCCGATCTTTCTTGAAGCCCTCCTTTAGCTGTTCCATGACGCTTAAAGCGCTGGTCAACTCCTCTTTTTCTTTGGAGGTTTCAACTTGTTGGGATTTTAAGTTTTCTTGAAGAACGGCGAGTTGATTTTCTTTGGTCTTCAGCTCATCCTGCATTCAGACAGTTATATGGTTTAACAAGCGGTATAAGAATTGAAGTACCAACCACATAACGAGTTATGCACTTGGTACTTGGGGGCTAATGCCTATTTGATCTACAACTGTTAACTGATTACAAAGTCCCAAGCTCAATACAAGTATTCAACTTGGCACTTGGGGGCTAATGGCTATTTGCTCAAATAAGTTCTGATGCTGCTATATTCAATTACTTAAAGTCCCGGTTTGGCTACATTAAGATTAAACCGGCACTTGGGGGCTACATCAGTGAAATTCGAAGCATTCAGGTTTATATTAGTAAGTCCCGGTTTAACTACATTCAGTTAAACCGGCCCTTGGGGGCTACATCAGCACATTCTGAAGTATTCAGCTTTATATTTCACAAGTCCCGGTTTGAAAGAAGTTTACAAACCGACCCTTGGGGGCTAGGAGAATCAGCAAGATTACAAAATATACAAACAGGAAGAGGCATATGGAAGTTACCTCAATTTTTTCCTTCATCATGTTCACTAGGCCAGCTTCATAATCGCGACTGGTATACAGCCGGTTCAGATAACCAGAATGAAGGTCTTGAGTGTTCAGAGCAGCATAAGTCGCCAAATCGACTTTCCACTTGCCCTTGCCCATTGCGGCATATTCGTCCTTGGCAGTATGTTTGGACAATGCGACAGGATTGCTTGGTTCGGTATGACCAACACCAGTGATAACAACTTCATCATCCTGGGCGTCACCGGTTTGCACTGTGGCTGTCGGTTTACCAGTAGCCTTGGATGGACTTGTGGATTTTTCAATCCGAACGGGACTTCTAGGCTGGCTAGCAGGACTGGAGGCATCAACAGGCCTTTCTTCAGCAATAAAAACTTCATCCTACACTAGCGGGTCATTGGGCACGTCTTCACGGATGGCCGCTTCAACATCTGGGATGTTGCCCGGTTCAGGGGCAGTTTCTTCTTCGGCCGCTTTATCCAGGCGAGCCTTCTTGCTCGGCCTAGGTTTGGCCCTGAAAGGAGTAGCAAAATCAAAAACAGTATATGTTGCAAGATACCATGCCAGGAATATTATGATAAGTGCAAGCTTACCCAAGCACGGTTTTAAGCGGTGGCAGCTGAGTACCCGTTGACTCGCCAGAGGATGAGTGGGAGGTAACCTGATAATCGGAGTCAGATGGGTTAAGCGGTTGACGAAAACAGCTCGCTTTAGGACAAGTACTAACAAGCAAATTAGAGACCTCTAAACGGCGTCTCCGAACCGGATTGTTCAGTAAACCGGCGGAGGTAACTACCTGGCCGCTATGTCGAGTTGTGCGGCGCGCTTCGTGCTGTTGGGTCTTCATAAGAAATTTGGGATCCAAGTAAGCAAGAGGATGAGAAAATTTAACTTTCCGGTTTGCCTGACGGATTTTTAGTGAAGGCAAAAGGTTCGAATCAGAAGAGAGAGTAATTACCTCTGCATCATCAGCATGGCTAGCTTCGGCATCATCCTGACAAATATTATCATCAATAAGGTGTGTAAAAAGCAGGCCAAGTGAATCAAGTTCTACCTGAAGGTCCGTATTACCCACATCGTCATCAGCGGGCGGATCAGAGGATGCAGTGGTTTTCCTCTTATGAGCAGGTTTCTTAAGGACTTTTGTCTTGGGCCGGGTCGGTCTTTCCGGTTTGTCTGCTTTCTCCTGCAGGACCTTCTTGATCCAAAACGGATCATCGCCCTGCTTCAACAAATATTGGTGTCAAATAATAAGCAGATGTAATAATATCAGAGTTAATGAAAGGGAAAAATTCAGACTTACAGCTGGCGGTTTGTTGGTGGCGCAGAAAGGAAGCAGGCCGGTTCGGGCGCAGACGTATTCCGGTTCGTTCAAAATTTTCTTCACTGCTTCTGTGACTTCTTCGTCAGTAAGCTGGATGTTCACGTGTCGCAGTGGGTCGTTAACACTGCCCGTGTATTCACACATCAAACCGGAGCGTTGACTGAGGGGCAGTACGCTCCAGGATATCCAGCAACGAGCGAGATCAACCCCTGTTAAACCGTTGGCCATAAAGGCTCTGAGCTTGGACAGTTGGGGAGCATATTTACTTCTCTCTTTGGCAGTCAACCTCTGTGGAAAGGGGTGCGTGTTGCTAAGCCGTTCCAGACGAAAGCCAGGAAAAGGATTTTCATTAGCAGGGGAGGTATCTTTGCAATAGAACCATGTTTGATTCCATTCTTGGGGATGGCTATGCAGTTTTGCGTGAGGGTAAGTAACCTCTTTCCGCTTCTGAATTGACATGCCACCCAATTCCATATTGGAACCATCAGTAAATTCTGTGCGGCGGTTTAGATGGAAACAATCTTGGAATAACTCGACTATAGGTTCCTCTTGAAAGAACACCTCACAGAGCACTTGGAAATGGCATATGTTGGTAACAGAATTTGGGCCAGTATCTTGTGGACGAAGTTGGAAGTTGGCCAAGACATCCCGCTAGAATTTTGAACCGGGCGGATTAAAACCTCGGGCTAAGTGATCCGCAAAAACTACAACCTCTCCTTCTCGAGGTGTGGGAGGACATTCTTTGCCTGGGACCCTCCAATGGATGGCATTCTTACTGCTTAAAGCGCCAGTCAGGACTAAGTTGTTCAGCTGCGTCTCTGTGACACGAGAAGGAGCCCAATTGCATTCATATACTTGTTTGGCCATGGTGGAGTCTACAAAATAAGTGATTCCGGTTCAAGATTACGTTGGGCACAAGGTATACACTGATATGATCAGTGTTAAACCGAGGATAACTATATTCAAACCAAAGTTCTGTGAAGCGATGGACTATGGCTAAAGGGTTCTGGCGGTTCAATAAGGGGACTAATGGTATATACCGGTTTATTAACTTTTCCTATGGTAAGTTAAACCGCCTGATCTAAATATTGAAAGCACTTGAGGTTGCGAAATGGCTAAGTATGCAGAAACAGGTTTCCCAAAAGTTCTATTACAGCAATGGATCTGAGGCAACTTCAGAAAAACAGAAAATATATTCAAAGGCTTAAAAGCATAGCAGAAGTGAAGCAATGGGCAAATATACAGATGAGATCCACGGAATTGAACATGACACTACAGGTGGATGCGAAAAGCTAAGTGGTATTCAGTACAAGGTTTCACAGATCCATCTAGAGGTTAATACATGAACAGGAGCAGTCGATGAACACCGCAAGAACAAGAAACCCTAGAACAGATCTAGGTTAAAAAAACAGAGGGCCTACCAGAGCTGAGGAGGATGCGGAAGATCACCGCAGTTTTCTGGTACGTTCAGGTCGATGCAGCGGCCAAGGTCGAGGCTGGAGGCGACGGCGGCGGTGGAGCTCTGAAGCTGATGACGCGAGGAAGACGAAGATGAGAAGGCACGAAGAGGAAAAAGGAAATTACCCTTCGGTCCTATTTATAAGACAAAAAGACATGTGTCAGGCGCGACAAACCAGGGGCCATGGAACGGAGCTGCCGCCTCGATTTTCGCACCATTATTAAAGAGAAGAGGTATTATGGATATTTTCTTTATGACAGATGACGTCACCCCGGTTTAACAGTAATTGGAGAAGATAACGTCAAGACGGTTCAGCAATTACAGGAAGATGCTGAAGATGAAGATTTCTGCTAAGGATTGACATGAACTCATTCAAATCAATCTGGGGCCTAATGTTGAGGATATTACTACTGGGCGTAAACCGGCCTACCTGGGACGGGTTGACTTCATCAGTAGTCCAAGAGCGTTAAAGCCAAAGAAGATAGATGAGGGCCCAAGGCCGTAGTCGGTTCAACACTTGTAGCCGTAAACCGGCTTCGTATGTAAACTTGTATTGTAAGTTAGGAATAAGAAGAGACCAACCCGGGTACGAGTATGAACCGGTGATTGGGACTCTATGAACGACGGGCGTCACCCGTGTATATAAGGGGACGACCCGACAGCGGTTTAAGGACAGACAACCACAACTCGAGACTTAGGTGAAGCTTGTTTGCTCCCTAGTCATCGAAACCCCATCAATTCCATCACAACTAGACGTAGGCTTTTACCTTCATCGAAGGGGCCGAACTAGTATAAACTCTCTGTGTCCCTGTGTCCGCTTTAACCCCTTCAAGTTAACCCGTTGCGATGGCTCCACGACTAAGTCCTTTCGCTAGGACATCTGCCATGACAAAACCACAACACTTACCATTTAATTACTCTACCGAAGTGTGCCCGAAGCTTTGAAGTCTATTAACCAACTATTATTGCATGAGGCTCACAATCTAGTTTATACTGCGCTAATGATTGCATAGTTTTGCCTGCTGTAGTATGTTTGTATGAAGCCCTCTGCTGTTCATTATGCTCCCTAAGACTTTAATTGAGGCACAAAATGGCCAACTGCTTGCTTACTTATACGCAACGTGCTGTCTAATTTGTAACTTGTCTGTGTTTTCGATTGGGCCCCAACATCATGCTCCTCTGGTGAGCTAAGATGGATTTCTGTATGTAGGCTGCACAGACTATCTTTTTTATAATTTTTAAAATATCACCTGCTTAAGCTTCATGACGTGTAACATTTTTTTAAAGTGACATGTAACATTATTGTTAGTCCTGTTTTGCCATGTAGTACAAAATAGTGTCTTGTTCGCTTCACTGTTGTAACTATATTTTTGCCCTAGTCATGTGTACTTACAGAAACATTTCAGGATGAAGTGACATCAACACAAAGATCTGCGAGCAGTGCGGCATGGCCGTTACCGAATGATTATGGATTGGAATTAGAATGTGCTGATGTTCTCGAGCATCAACTAGAGGTGGCAAGACAACGTGTACATGATTGTCAACGTATAATCAACAAGTTGAGACTGGACATGCAGGTATTAGATGCAGGAGTCAAAAAATGAAACAAGACACTGAGGTAACCATGAAGGAATTGGAGATTTTGCAGACTGAAATTTGTGCTATCTGAATCCGGCCAATCCTATTTTCTGAAGAGATTATAGTTCAAATGGAGTTAAGTTGATGCCCGTCCATGATGTATGAGATGTATTTGCCCAGTGTATGTAATTTGTTGTTTGTGTATCTTTATTATCACCTGTGCCGAACCATAATGCCCAATGGGTATAATCGGCTGTAATTTCTTTATTGTATAGTGTAGGATTATTCTACCTTTCTATGCCTTGATCTCTTTGTTGTAATAGTGTAGTATTTTTAGAGGTGATAGTATTGAGTAGGATAATTCTGTAAATATGCTATATCGTTCAAACGGGGGCCAATACGCCCGACCATGGCCCTTCACGGGCCATCGGATCCATGGGCCTTCTACGTCTCGTAGGATCCATGGGCCTTCTACATCTCGTAGGATCCATGGGCCTTCTACATCTCGTAGGATCCATGGGCCTTGTACGTCTCGTAGGATCCATGGGCCGCCGGCTCATTTATGGGTCTTGTACGAGCCTTTAATGGGCCGTAGACGGGCCTTTAATAGAAATCGTACGTTTTATGGGCTGACCATAACGGGCTGTTAATAGGCCGTATTTGGTGATGCTATGAAAATGGCCCAATAGACTAATGGTCCACAAACGGGCCGACTGTAACGACAGGCTGAATTTGGCCCACAAGCAGAAAATGACAGTAACCGGCCGTAAGTAACTGAATGCTGCAAATGAGCCCAAGAATAAATGGGCCCTCAGAAGGCCGAAAGTTAACTTGGGCTAGAAACGGCCCAACGGAATAATGGGCCGTTAATGGGTATAAAGTGACATTGTTCATTACGGGCCAGTTTCACCATGGGCCGTTATTGGGTGTAAAGTAATACATTGTTCATTACAGGTCAGTTTCAGCACGGGCCGCTAATGGGCCAAGAGTTACAAAGGGCCTCATATGGGTCGAAAGACGTCATGGGCTATACATGGGCCAGAATTGAAAATGGGCTGGAATCATAGTGGATGGCCCAGATGACGCTACTGGGCCTAATTCGGATAGGGCGTAACGGGCCTTGGGTTAGCGGGATGTAAATGGGCTATATGCGAACAGGCCGTTAACAGGCTTTCCATGGGCCGGCCCGCCAGCTTTTGACCAAGTCAAATGGGCCGGCCTTTTCATAGGAATGGGCCACTGTTGGGCCGTGCCACGTGTCGACGTATCATAGGCGCCTATCTGACCCGCTGACGAGCTGACACGTGTTTTGTCCGACCAATAAGAATTTTACACGTGGAAATTTCCCATTGGTCGGGGCTGTTAACGGGTTACCGGATCCAAAACCCGACCCGATAGATTAACGGTGTTCCGTTACGGTGGATGCTACGTGTCGTTCATCCTTGACGAAAGCACTTCTGTGACGCGCGATTTATCGTCATGGAAGTGGACACTTCTGTGATGATAATTTTGGTAATGTCATGGAACACTTCTACGACAGCACAGGTATGACTATCTTGATTCTGTCATAAATTTGTCATGGATGTACATGCATGACAAAAAAGCGACCTACTGTGACAAACACGTATCATCACGGAAGTGTATTTTTTTTGTAGTGAAGGTTCTGAGTGATTCGGGTATTTTTCAGAGTACCCGGGAGTTACGGGAATACAGGGAAGGAGAGGTAGCAGCCAGGAGGTGGCGCGCACCCCTCCCAAGCCCAGTCCGAATTGGACAAGGGGTTTGGGGCGCGGCCCCCCTCTCCCTTCCTTCTCCCTTCCCCTCCTTTTCCCCCTTCTCCTAGTTGGACTAGGAAAGGAGGAAACCTACTCCTACTAGGAGTAGGAATCCTACTCCCTTGGCGCGCCCCTCCTAGGGCTGGCCTCCTCCTCCCTTGCTCCTTTATATACGGGGGCAGGGGGCACCCCAAGACACAACAATTGATCGTTTGATCTTTTAGCCATGTGCGGTGCCCCTCTCCACCATAGTCCTGTTGGGGATCGTAGCAGAAATTAAAATTTTCCTACGCATCACCAAGATCTATCCATGGAGTATTCTAGCAACGAGGGGATAGGAGAGCATCTACATACCACTTGTAGATCGCAACGGAAGCGTTCAAGGAGAACGTGGATGATGGAGTCGTACTCGCCGTGATCCGAATCACCGATGACCTAGTGCCGAACGGACAGCACCTCCGCGTTCAACACACGTACGGTCGGGATGACGTCTCCTCCTTCTTGATCCAGCAAGGGGGAAGGAGAGGTTGATGAAGATCCAGCAGCATCACGGCGTGGTGGTGGATGCAGCAGAGTTCCAGCAGGGCTTCGCCAAGCAACTACGGAGAGAGGGAGACGTGTAACAGGGGAGAGGGAGGCGCCAAGGCTGCAGGGTTTGGCTGCCCTCCCTCCCCCCCCTTTATATAGGCCCCCTAGGGGTGACGCCGGCCCTGGAGATCCATCTCCAGGGGGCGGCGGCCAGGGGGATGCTTGCCCCCCAAGCCATGTGGGGCGCCCCCTGCCCTAGGGTTTCCAACCCTAGGCGCAGGGGGGAGGCCCATGGGGGGGCGCACCAGCCCACTATGGGCTGGTTCCCTCCCCACTTCAGCCCACGGGGTCCTCCGGGATGGGTGGCCCCATCCGGTGGACCCCCGGGACCCATCTGGTGGTCCCGGTACGATACCGGCGACCCCTAGATCATTCCCGATGGCCGAAACGACACTTCCTATATATAATTCTTTACCTCCGGACCACTGTGTAACCTCTCGTGATGTCCGGGATCTCATCCGGGACTCCGAACAACCTTCGGTTTGCTGCATACTAATATCTTTAACAACCCTAGCGTCACCGAACCTTAAGTGTGTAGCCCCTACGGGTTCGGGAGACATGCAGACATGACCGAGACGATCTCCTGTCAATAACCAACAGCGGGATCTGGATACCCATGTTGGCTCCCACATGCTCCTCGATGATCTCATCGGATGAACCACGATGTCGAGGACTTAATCAATCCCGTACTCAATTCCCTTTGTCTATCGGTACGATACTTGCCCGAGATTCGATCGTCGGTATACCGATACCTTGTTCAATCTCGTTACCGGCAAGTCTCTTTACTCGTTCCCGTAACACATCATCCCGTGAACAACACCTTGATCACATTGAGCTCATTATGATGATGTTTACCGAGTGGGCCCAGAGATACCTCTCCGTCACACGGAGTGACAAATCCCAGTCTCGATTCATGCCAACCCAACAGATACTTTCGAAGATACCTGTAGTGCACCTTTATAGTCACCCAGTTACGTTGTGACGTTTGATACACCCAAAGCACTCCTACGGTATCCGGGAGTTGCATAATCTCATGGTCTAAGGAATGATACTTGACATTCAGAAAAGCTCTAGCAAACGAACTACACGATCTTTTGTGCTATGCTTAGGTTTGGGTCTTGTCCATCACATCATTCTCCTAATGATGTGATCCCGTTATCAATGACATCCCCATGTCCATAGTCAGGAAACCATGACTATCTATTGATCAATGAGCTAGTCAACTAGAGGCTTACTAGGGACACATTGTGGTCTATGTATTCACACATGTATTATGATTTCCGAACAATACAATTATAGCATGAACAATAGACAATTATCATGAACAAGGAAATATAATACTCCTTTTATTATTGCCTCTAGGGCATATTTCCAACAGTCTCCCACTTGCACTAGAGACAATAGTCTAGTTACATTGTGACGAATCGCACACCCATGGAATCTTGGTGTTGATCATGTTTTGCTCTAGGGAGAGGTTTAGTCAACGGATCTGCCACATTCAGGTCCGTATGTACTTTACAAATCTCTATGTCTCCATTTTGAACACTTTCACGAATGGAGTTGAAGCGACGCTTGATATGCCTGGTCTTCCTGTGAAACCTGGGCTCCTTCGCAAGGGCAATTGCTCCAGTGTTGTCACAGAAGAGAGTCATCGGGTCCGACGCATTGGGTATGAATCCTAGGTCGGTAATGAACTCCTTCACCCAGACTGCTTCTTGTGCTGCCTCCGAGGCTGCCATATACTCTGCTTCACATGTAGATCCCGCCACGACGCTTTGCTTGCAACTGCACCAGCTTACTGCACCTCCACTCAAAATATACACGTATCCGGTTTGTGACTTGGAGTCATCCAGATCTGTGTCGAAGCTGGCGTCGACGTAACCCTTTACGACGAGCTCTTCGGCACCTCCATAAACGAGAAACATATCCTTAGTCCTTTTCAGGTACTTCAGGATGTTTTTGACCGCTGTCCAGTGTTCCTTGCCGGGATTACTTTGGTACCTACCTACCAAACTTACGGCAAGGTTTACATCGGGTCTGGTACACAGCATGGCATACATAATAGACCCTATGGCTGAGGCATGGGGGATGACACTCATCTCTTCTATATCTTTTGTCGTGGTCGGGCATTGAGCCGTGCTCAATCGCACACCTTGCAATACAGGCAAGAACCCCTTCTTGGACTGATCCATTTTGAACTTCTTCAAAATCTTGTCAAGGTACGTACTTTGTGAAAGACCGATGAGGCGTCTCGATCTATCTCTATAGATCTTGATGCCTAATATATAAGCAGCTTCTCCAAGGTCCTTCATTGAGAAACATTTGTTCAAATAGGCCTTTATGCTTTCCAAGAATTCTATATCATTTCCCGTCAATAGTATGTCATCCACATATAATATGAGAAATGCTACGGAGCTCCCACTCACTTTCTTGTAAACGCAGGCTTCTCCATAAGTTTGCATAAACCCAAACGCTTTGATCATCTCATCAAAGTGAATGTTCCAACTCCGAGATGCTTGTACCAGGCCATAGATAGAGTGCTGGAGCTTGCATACTTTGTTAGCATTCTTAGGATCGACAAAACCTTCCGGCTGCATCATATACAATTCTTCCTTAAGAAAGCCGTTAAGGAATGCCGTTTCGACGTCCATTTGCCATATCTCATAATCATAGTATGCGGCAATTGCTAACATGATTCGGACGGACTTCAGCTTCGCTGCGGGAGAGAAAGTCTCATCGTAGTCAACCCCTTGTACTTGTCGATAACCCTTAGCGACAAGTCGAGCTTTATAGATGGTCACATTACCATCAGCGTCTGTCTTCTTATTAAAGATCCATTTATTTTCTATGGCTCGCCGATCATCGGGCAAGTCATTCAAAGTCCATACTTTGTTTTCATACATGGATTCTATCTCGGATTTCATGGCTTCTAGCCATTTGTCGGAATCTGGGCCCGTCATCGCTTCTTCATAGTTCGAAGGTTCACCGTTGTCCAACAACATGATTTCCAGGACAGGGTTGTCGTACCATTCTGGTGCGGAACGTGTCCTTGTGGACCTACGAAGTTCAGTAGGAGTTTGATCAGAAGTATCTTGATCATCATCATTAACCTCCTCTCTAATCGGTGCAGACACCATAGGAACATTTTCCTGAGCTGTGCTACTCTGATTTTCAAGAGGTAGTACTTCATCAAGCTCTACTTTCCTCCCACTTACTTCTTTCGCGAGAAACTCTTTCTCTAGAAGGGACCCGTTCTTGGCAACAAAGATCTTGCCTTCGGATCTGAGGTAGAAGGTATACCCAACTGTTTCCTTGGGATATCCTATGAAGACGCATTTTTCCGATTTGGGTTCGAGTTTTTCAGGTTGAAGTTTCTTGACATAAACATCGCAACCCCAAACTTTCAGAAACAACAGCTTAGGTTTCTTCCCAAACCATAATTCATACGGTGTCGTCTCAACGGATTTAGACAGTGCCCTATTTAAAGTGAATGCGGCTGTCTCTAGAGCGTACCCCCAAAATGATAGCGGTAGATCTGTAAGAGACATCATAGACCGCACCATATCCAATAGAGTGCGATTACGACGTTCGGACACACCGTTACGCTGAGGTGTTCCAGGCGGCGTGAGTTGTGAAACGATTCCACATTTTCTTAAGTGTGAGCCAAATTCGTGACTTAAATATTCTCCCCCATGATCTGATCGTAAGAACTTTATTTTTCTGTCACGTTGATTCTCAACCTCACTCTGAAACTCCTTAAACTTTTCAAAGGTCTCAGACTTGTGTTTCATCAAGTAGACATACCCATATCTACTCAAATCATCAGTGAGAGTGAGAACATAACGATAGCCTCCGCGAGCCTCAACGCTCATTGGACCACATACATCTGTATGTATGATTTCCAACAAGTTGGTTGCTCGCTCCATTGTCCCTGAGAATGGAGTCTTGGTCATTTTGCCCATGAGGCATGGTTCGCACGTGTCAAATGATTCATAATCGAGAGACTCTAAAAGTCCATCTGCATGGAGCTTCTTCATGCGCTTGACACCAATGTGACCAAGGCGGCAGTGCCACAAGTATGTGGGACTATCGTTATCAACTTTACACCTTTTGGTATTCACACTATGAATATGTGTATTATCACGTACGAGATTCATTAAGAATAAACCATTGACCATCAGAGCATGACCATAAAACACATCACTCATATAAATAGAACAACCATTATTCTTGGATTTAAATGAGTAGCCATCTCGCATTAAACGAGATCCAGATACAATGTTCATGCTCAAACTTGGCACTAAATAACAATTATTGAGGTTTAAAACTAATCCTGTAGGTAAATGTAGAGGTAGCGTGCCGACGGCGATCACATCGACCCTGGAACCATTCCCGACGCGCATCGTCACCTCGTCCTTCGCCAGTCTCCATTTATTCCGCAGCTCCTGTTTTGAGTTACAAATATGAGCAACGGCACGGTATCAAATACCCAGGAGCTACTACGAGCACTGGTAAGGTACACATCAATTACATGTATATCACATATACCTTCAGTGTTGTCAGCCTTCTTATCTGCTAAGTACTTGGGGAAATTCCGCTTCCAGTGACCATTTCCCTTGCAATAAAAGCACTCAGTTTCAGGTTTGGGTCCATTCTTTGACTTCTTCCTGGCAACTGATTTACCAGGCGCGGCAACCTCCTTGCCGTCCTTCTTGAAGTTCTTCTTACCCTTGCCTTTCTTGAACTTAGTGGTTTTATTCACCATCAACACTTGATGTTCCTTTTTGATCTCCACCTCTGCAGATTTCAGCATTGAATACAACTCGGGAATGGTCTTTTCCATCCCCTGCATATTGTAGTTCATCACGAAGCTCTTGTAGCTAGGTGGGAGCGACTGAAGGATTCTGTCAATGACCGCCTCATCCGGGAGATTAACTTCCAGCTGAGTCAAGCGGTTGTGCAACCCAGACATCTTGAGTATGTGTTCACTGACAGAGCTATTTTCCTCCATCTTACAGCTAAAGAACTTGTCGGAGACCTCATATCTCTCGACCCGGGCATGAGCTTGGAAAATCAATTTCAGCTCCTCGAACATCTCATATGCTCCGTGTTGCTCAAAACGCTTTTGGAGCCCCGGTTCTAAGCTGTAAAGCATGCCGCACTGAACGAGGGAGTAATCATCAGTACGTGACTGATGGGTGTTCATAACGTCCTGGTTTTCTGGGAATGGTGCTTCACCTAGCGGTGCTTCTAGGACATAATCTTTCTTGGCTGCTATGAGGATGATCCTCAGGTTCCGGACCCAGTCCGAATAATTGCTGCCATCATCTTTCAGCTTGGTTTTCTCTAGGAACGCGTTGAAGTTGAGGGTGACATTGCCGTGGGCCATTTGATCTACAAGACATATTGTAAAGATTTAGACTAAGTTCATGATAATTAAGTTCATCTAATCAAGTTAATGAATGAACTCCCACTCAGATTTAACATCCCTCTAGTCATCTAAGTGATACATGATCCGAGTCAACTAGGATGTGTCCGATCATCACGTGAGACGGACTAGTTATCATCGGTGAACATCTCCATGTTGATCGTATCTTCTATACGACTCATGTTTGACCTTTCGGTCCTCCGTGTTCCAAGGCCATGTCTGTACATGCTAGGCTCGTCAATCCAACCTAAGTGTATTGCGTGTGTAAATCTGGCTTACACCCGTTGTATGCGAACGTAAGAACCTATCACACCCGATCATCACGTGGTGCTTCGGAACGACGAACCTTAGCAACGGTGCACAGTTAGGGAGAACACATTTTTGATATTTTAATGAGGGAACATCTTATTTATGCTACCGTTGTTCTAAGCAAATAAGATGTAAAAACATGATAAACATCACATGCAATCAAATAGTGACATGATATGGCCAATATCATTTCGCTCCTTTGATCTCCATCTTCGGGGCGCCATGTTCATCGTCGTCACCGGCATGACACCATGATCTCCATCATCATGATCTCCATCATCGTGTCTTCGTGAAGTTGTCACGTCAACTATTACTTCTACTACTATGGCTAACGCTTTAGCAATAAAGTAAAGTAATTACATGACGATTTAAGTTGACACGCGGGTCATAAATAAATAAAGACAACTCCTATGGCTCCTGCCGGTTGTCATACTCATCGACATGCAAGTCCTGATTCCTATTACAATAACAAGATCATCTCATACATCACATACATGATTCATCACAACTTCTGGCCATATCACATCACAAAGCACTTGCTGCAAAAACAAGTTAGACGTCCTCTAATTGTTGTTGCAAGTTTTTACGTGGCTGTTATAGGTTGCTAGCAAGAACGTTTCTTACCTACGTTAAAACCACAACGTGAATTGTCAATCTCTATTTACCCTTCATAAGGACCCTGTTCATCGAATCCGATCCAACTAAAGTGGGAGAGACAGACACCCGCCAGCCACCTTATGCAACTAGTGCATGTCAGTCGGTGGAACCGGTCTCACGTAAGCATACGTGTAAGGTTGGTCCGGGCTGCTTCATCCCACAATACCGCTGAACCAAGATAGGACTAGTAACGGCAAGAAGAATTGACAATTCGACGCCCACAACTACTTTGTGTTCTACTCGTGCATAGAAACTACGCATAGACCTAGCTCTGATACCACTGTTGGGGATCGTAGCAGAAATTAAAATTTTCCTACGCATCACCAAGATCTATCCATGGAGTATTCTAGCAACGAGGAGATAGGAGAGCATCTACATACCACTTGTAGATCGCAACGGAAGCGTTCAAGGAGAACGTGGATGATGGAGTCGTACTCGCCGTGATCCGAATCACCGATGACCTAGTGCCGAACGGACAGCACCTCCGCGTTCAACACACGTACGGTCGGGATGACGTCTCCTCCTTCTTGATCCAGCAAGGGGGAAGGAGAGGTTGATGAAGATCCAGCAGCACGACGACGTGGTGGTGGATGCAGCAGAGTTCCAGCAGGGCTTCGCCAAGCAACTACGGAGAGAGGGAGAGGTGTAACAGGGGAGAGGGAGGCGCCAAGGCTGCAGGGTTCGGCTGCCCTCCCTCCCCCCTTTATATAGGCCCCCTAGGGGGGGCGCCGGCCCTGGAGATCCATCTCCAGGGGGGCGGCGGCCAGGGGGGGATGCTTGCCCCCCAAGCCATGTGGGGCGCCCCCTGCCCTAGGGTTTCCAACCCTAGGCGCAATGGGGAGGCCCATGGGGGGAGAGCACCAGCCCACTATGGGCTGGTTCCCTCCCCACTTCAGCCCACGGGGCCCTCCGAGATGGGTGGCCCCATCCGGTGGACCCCCGGGACCCATCTGGTGGTCCCGGTACAATACCGGCGACCCCCAGATCATCCCCGATGGCCGAAACAACACTTCCTATCTATAATTCTATAGCTCCGGACCACTCCGGAACCTCTCGTGACGTCCGGGATCTCATCTGGGACTCCGAGCAACCTTCGGTTTGCTGCATACTAATATCTTTAACAACCCTAGCTTCACCGAACCTTAAGTGTGTAGACCCTACGGGTTCGGGAGACATGCAGACATGACCGAGACGATCTCCTGTCAATAACCAACAGCGGGATCTGGATACGCATGTTGGCTCCCACATGCTCCTCGATGATCTCATCGGATGAACCACGATGTCGAGGACTTAATCAATCCCGTACTCAATTCCCTTTGTCTATCGGTACGATACTTGCCCGAGATTCGATCATCGGTATACTGATACCTTGTTCAATCTCGTTACCGGCAAGTCTCTCTACTCGTTCTGGTAACACATCATCCCGTGAACAACACCTTGATCACATTGAGCTCATTATGATGATGTCTTACCGAGTGGGCCCAGAGATACCTCTCCGTCACACGGAGTGACAAATCCCAGTCTCGATTCATGCCAACCCAACAGATACTTTCGGAGATACCTGTAGTGCACCTTTATAGTCACCCAGTTACGTTGTGACGCTTGATACACCCAAAGCACTCCTACGGTATCCGGGAGTTGCATAATCTCATGGTCTAAGGAATGATACTTGACATTCAGAAAAGCTCTAGCAAACGAACTACACGATCTTTTGTGCTATGCTTAGGTTTGGGTCTTGTCCATCACATCATTCTCCTAATGATGTGATCCCGTTATCAATGACATCCCCATGTCCATAGTCAGGAAACCATGACTATCTATTGATCAACGAGCTAGTCAACTAGAGGCTTACTAGGGACACATTGTGGTCTATGTATTCACACATGTATTATGATTTCCGAACAATACAATTATAGCATGAACAATAGACAATTATCATGAACAAGGAAATATAATAATCCTTTTATTATTGCCTCTAGGGCATATTTCCAACAAGTCCACCTCGATAACACTGTAGCGGTGCTTAGGCGAAGCCCTGCATCGATAGAAGATCATCATCGTCACCACGCCGTCGTGCTGACGAAACTCTCCCTCAAAGCTCGGCTGGATCGGAGTTTGAGGGACGTCATTGAGCTGAATGTGTGCTGAACTCGGAGGTGTCGTACGTTCGGTACTTGATCGTTCGGATCGTGAAGACGTACGACTACATCAACCACGTTGTGCTAACGCTTCTGCTTTCGGTCTACGAGGGTACATAGACAACACTCTCCCCTCTCGTTGCTATGCATCACCATGATCTAGCGTGTGCATAGGAAAATTTTGAAATTACTACGTTCCCCAACAGTGGCATCCGAGCCTGGTTTTATGCGTAGATGTCATATGCACGAGTAGAACACAAGTGAATTGTGGGCGATATAAGTCATACTGCTTACCAGCATGTCATACTTTGGTTCGGCGGTATTGTTGGATGAAGCGGCCCGAACCGACATTACGCGTACGCTTAGACGAGACTGGTTCTACCGACATGCTTTGCACACAGGTGGCTGGCGGGTGTCAGTTTCTCCAACTTTAGTTGAACCGAGTGTGGCTACGCCCTGTCCTTGCGATGGTTAAAACAACATCAACTTGACAAACTATCATTGTGGTTTTTGATGCGTAGGTAAGAACGGTTCTTGCTAAGCCCGTAGCAGCCACATAAAACTTGCAACAACAAAGTAGAGGACGTCTAACTTGTTTTTGCAGGGCATGTTGTGATGTGATATGGTCAAGGCATGATGCTAAATTTTATTGTATCAGATGATCATGTTTTGTAACCAAGTTATCGACAACTGGCAGGAGCCATATGGTTGTCGCTTTATTGTTTGCAATGCAATCGCCCTATAATGCTTTACTTTATCACTAAGCGATAGCGATAGTCGTAGAAGCATAAGATTGGTGAGACGACAACGATGCTACGATGGAGATCAAGGTGTCGCGCCGGTGACGATGGTGATCATGACGGTGCTTCGGAGATGGAGATCACAAGCACAAGTTGATGATGGCCATATCATAACACTTATATTGATTGCATGTGATGTTTATCTTTTATGCATCTTATCTTGCTTTGATTGACGGTAGCATTATAAGACGATCTCTCACTAAATTTCAAGATAAAAGTGTTCTCCCTGAGTATGCACCGTTGCCAAAGTTCGTCGTGCCCAGACACCACGTGATGATCGGGTGTGATAAGCTCTACGTCCATCTACAACGGGTGCAAGCCAGTTTTGCACACGCAGAATACTCAGGTTAAACTTGACGAGCCTAGCATATGCAGATATGGCTTCGGAACACTGAGACCGAAAGGTCGAGCGTGAATCATATAGTTGTAACATCCCAAAATTCTAAATTTTGGAATGCCATAATAATTATAATAATTGATTGTTTGATTGATTGTTGAGTGGTTGATTGAGTGAAATTGATTGGAATTTAAAACTTTTGAAGTTTTGTTTAGAGGGAATAAAAGGACTTTCCAAAAAAAATTCTGTTTGAAAATATTTGAATATGGAAATATTTCAAACTTCATGCCACTCAATGATCCTCGTGATTTCTTCAATGAAAGAGAGTGGGAAGTAAAGAAAAATTCCATTTTGAAGTTGTCATTTAAATTTTGTTTTTAACTCAAAGTGGCATTTGAGTTTTATTCAAAAACTTTTCTAACAAAGAACACTTGAACAAAAGTGTTGAGAGGGAGTAATATGACACCCCCAAAATGTTGGAATAAATTTTCCATAGAGTTTTGAGAGTCATTTTGATTTTTGTTTGAATTTTAGAAAAATGATTTTTTTAAATGTATTTTATTTGCCCCTGGAAAATATCCCATTAAATTGGGCTTATTTTTCTGATCATTTTGATATATAATACTCCTATATTTTATTTTCATTTTATTTCCTAAAATGATTCTTCTTCGCGGGTTATTAAAACAGGGAAGGTACTGTTTTTTTTGGGCCAAATCCGGCCCGATCCGTACCGAATCATCTCTTTCCTCCTGACGAGATGCTCCATATCTCCAGCCACCGCCGGAGCATCGCCGGAGATCGCGGGATTCGCGAAATCCCTTGCCCCCTCCTCCAAACCGACCTGGCCCCCCTATAAATGGCCACCTCGCGCACCCATTCCCATCCCTAGTCCCTCCTCTCCTCGCCCCACGTCGCCGAGCCGCCCCGCCGGAGTTCGTCGGACCACCGCCGCCATTGCCGCCCCGCCCCACCACCTCCGGCCATCCCCGCCACCCACCGAGCCCACCAATCGCTTCACCCCGTTCTGCTGCCCCCGCCCGTCCCCTCACCTCGCCCGGAGGACCACCGGAGCCACGCCGCCGGAGCCCCTCGCCGGAACAGTTACAGTAACCCCGACCAGCTTTTTTTTTCGTTCTGTTTTTAAAACAGAATAGTTTCAATCTTGTAAAATCCGCAGTTAATTATCTACGAGGTATTTTTGAGTGATTCCAATTGCTCTGTGTCACAAATTTGTTGAAGTTTCTGTTAGTGTCTTTGGATTTAAAATTTGAGTAGTTTAAATTTAAATTTGATGAAATATGTTAAAATTAGTATTTTGGCCATAACTTGAGTTTAAAAATAGGTTTTTAATTAATTATTTTTTCTCCTGGTCACTTGTGATATTTTTTAGCTGTAGGATTTAGTTTGGTAATTTTGGAGTATTTTAAATTAGATTTTTAGTAAAAACAGTACTGTTTTGCTTATATAGTTGTTTTAGTTATATAATTATTGTTTTTAATTATTTTTAGTTCATTCCTTTTGTAAATTTTCACTTGTTGTTATATGTTTATGTTTAGCTACAGTAGATAAATTTTTGTAGTTATTTATTAGTGTTTAGCTACTGTTTTTGTAATTGCTTGTTTAGTTCATAGTGATAGTGGATAAAAATAGTTTTATTAGTTTTAAAAGTAATTCTTTTTCCACTTCAAGTTATGTTGTTTTTGTTTCTGTTATTTGTGAACACATTAGTTGTTATATTTATTTAGTATAGTTTATTAATGTTTTAATAAATGCTTTGCTGTTATAGTTGTCTTAGTGTTTTGCTAGTTGCTATATTTGTTCTAGTATTAACTAGATGGTTATAGTAGTTTTATATTAGTTATTTTTGCTAGTTATTAAATTAGTAATTTATTTTCTGTTATTTTATTAGATTTATATTTTCTTTTCTGTAGAAAAGTATTAGAGTAATTTAGTGATGTTATGTTAAGATTTGTGTGAGTTGGTCTCCACTAGTTTTTTCCTTGAATTTTTCTTTCGAAGTTTTTCCTTTGGTTTTCGATTTGGTTTTCTTTGTTGCTTTTATTTTTATTGAGTATTGTTATGATTGATAGAATTGATTGCTCGGATGATTGCTTATATGATTGTTTGTTTAATATAGATTTTCAACGGAGTGACGAATAGTTCTACCAAGTCTTTATTCTGAGAGCGTTATTATCTTCATCAAGTAATACCAGGCAAGTTCACTTTGACCATGTTTTTCATACCTATGTTTTTATTGCATTTAGTGTCATCTTTGCAGCAATCCCTCCAGTAGTGTTATTGAATCTTGTAGTTGAGTAGAATGCATGAGGTAGGAACCCATCTCCCTGTTACCAAGCCGGGGACGTTATATAGTTTTAATGTTACGCTATAGTAGACGGGGTTTGGTATGAGTGCTCGGGAGTGGTGTGAGAATGAAGGACTCTACGTCAATGACGACAACTCCATGATGGCATCTGCAGGGACTGCATCCCCAAGGCCTCAAGACTTCAAGACTCGAGACAAGAATTCAATACACACTACTGGGTGAAGGACGGTTGACGGGCACCCTGGAGAAACCATTGGATGGCCGGGATGCATGGAGAAGCGCCATGACATCTTGCGGAAAGCTTCACCCAGACTCAAAGAGACAGAAGAATACTTCATGCCCGGAAGCTTACCTGTGCAACCGCAAGTCACTATGGGCTCTGGCTTGGTTGATCTTGTTGGGGAACGCAGTAAATTCAAAAAATTTCCTACGCACACGCAAGATCATGGTGATGCATAGCAACGAGAGGGGAGAGTGTTTGTCTACGTACCCTCGTAGACCGAAGCGGAAGCGTTGACACAACGTAGAGGAAGTAGTCGTACGTAGAGGAAGTAGTCGTACGTTCTCCTCGCGATCCAACCGATCACAGCACCGTTACTCCGGCACCTCCGAGTTCTTGGCACACGTTCAGCTCGATGACGATCCCCGGGCTCCGATCCAGCAAAGCGTCGGGGAAGAGTTCCGTCAGCACGACGGCGTGGTGACGATCTTGATGTGTTACCGGCGCAGGGCTTCGCCTAAGCACTGCAACGATATAATCGAGGTGGAATTTGGTGGAAGGGGGCACCGCACACGGCTAAGGAACGATCCGTAGATCAACTTGTGTGTCTTGGGGTGTCCCCTGCCCCCGTATATAAAGGATGAAGGGGGGAGGCTGGCCGGCCAAAGGAGGGAGGCGCAGGAGGAGTCCTACTCCCTCTGGGAGTAGGATTCCCCCCCCCCCCCAATCCTAGTTGGACTAGGATTCTTCAAGGGAGAGAGAGAGAGAGAGGGGGCGCCCCACTTCTCCTAGTCCTAATAGGACTAGGGAAGGGGGGAGGCGCGCAGCCCCTAGGGCTGCCCTCTCACCTTTCCTCCAAGGCCCATGTTGGCCCATTATGCTCCCGGGGGGTTCCGGTAACCCTCCCGGTATTCCGGTAAAATCCTGATTTCACCTGGAATGCATCCGATGTCCAAACATAGGCTTCCAATATATAATTCTTTATGTCTCGACCATTTCGAGACTCCTCGTCACGTCCGTGATCACATCCGGGACTCCGAACTCCTTCGGTACATCAAAATGCATAAACTCATAATAACTGTCATCGTAACGTTAAGCGTGCGGACCCTACGGTTCGAGAACAATGTAGACATGACCGAGACACGTTTCTGGTCAATAACCAATAGCGGGACCTGGATGCCCATATTGGCTCCCACATATTCTACGAAGATCTTTATCGGTCAGACCGCATAACAACATACGTTGTTCCCTTTGTCATCGGTATGTTACTTGCCCGAGATTCGATCGTCGGTATCCAATACCTAGTTCAATCTCGTTACCAGCAAGTCTCTTTTCTCGTTCCGTAATACATCATCTCGCAACTAACTCATTGGTTGCAATGCTTGCAAGGCTTTATGTGATGTGCATTACCGAGAAGGCCCTGAGATACCTCTCCGACAATCGGAGTGACAAATCCTAATCTCGAAGTATGCCAACTCAACATGTACCTTCGGAGACATTTGTAGAGCACCTTTATAATCACCCAGTTACGTTGTGACGTTTGGTAGCACACAAAATGTTCCTACGGTAAATGGGAGTTGCATATTCTCATAGTTAAAGGAACATGTATAAGTCATGGATAAAAGCAATAGCAATATACTAAACGATCGGGTGCTATGCTAATGCAATGGGTCATGTCAATCAGATCATTCAACTAATGATGTGATCTCGTTAATCAAACAACAACTCTTTGTTCATGGCTAGGAAACATAACCATCTTTGATTAATGAGCTAGTCAAGTAGAGGCATACTAGTGACACTCTGTTTGTCTATGTATTCACACATGTATTATGTTTCCAGTTAATACAATTCTAGCATGAATAATAAACATTTATCATGATATAAGGAAATAAATAATAACTTTATTATTGCCTCTAGGGCATATTTCCTTCAGTCTCCCACTTGCACTAGAGTCAATAATCTAGATTACAAAGTAATGATTCTAACACCCATGGAGTTTTGGTGCTGATCATGTTTTGCTCGTGGAAGAGGCTTAGTCAACGGGTCTGCAACATTCAGATCCGTATGTATCTTGCATATCTCTATGTCTCCCACCTGGACCAAATCCCGGATGGAGTTGAAGCGTCTCTTGATGTGTTTGGTTCTTTTGTGAAATCTGGATTCCTTTGCCAAGGCAATTGCACCAGTATTGTCACAAAAGATTTTCATTGGACCCGATACGCTAGGTACAACACCTAGATCGGATATGAACTCCTTCATCCAGACTCCTTCATTGGCTGCTTCTGAAGCGGCTATGTACTCAGCTTCACATGTAGATCCCGCCACGACGCTTTGTTTAGAACTGCACCAACTGACAGCTCCACCGTTTAATGTAAATACGTATCCGGTTTGCGATTTGGAATCGTCCGGATCAGTGTCAAAGCTTGCATCGACGTAACCGTTTACGACGAGCTCTTTGTCACCTCCAAAAATGAGAAACATATCCTTAGTCCTTCTCAAGTACTTAAGGATGTTCTTGACCGCTGTCCAGTGATCCACTCCTGGATTACTTTGGTACCTGCCTGCTAAACTTACAGCAAGGCACACATCAGGTCTGGTACACAGCATTGCATACATGATAGAGCCTATGGCTGAAGCATAGGGAACATTTTTCATCTTCTCTCTATCTTCTGCGGTGGTCGGGCATTGAGTCTTACTCAATTTCACACCTTGTGCCACAGGCAAGAACCCTTTCTTTGCCTGATCCATTCTGAACTTTTTCAAAACTTTGTCAAGGTATGTGCTTTGTGAAAGTCCTATTAAGCGTCTTGATCTATCTCTATAGATCTTAATGCCCAATATGTAAGCAGCTTCCCCGAGGTCTTTCATTGAAAAACTTTTATTCAAGTATCCCTTTATGCTATCCAGAAATTCTATATTATTTCCGATCAGTAATATGTCATCTACATATAATATCAGAAATGCTACAGAGCTCCCACTCACTTTCTTGTAAATACAGGCTTCTCCGAAAGTCTGTATAAAACCAAAAGCTTTGATCACACTATCAAAGCGTTTATTCCAACTCCGAGAGGCTTGCACCAGTCCATAAATGGATCGCTGGAGCTTGCACACTTTGTTAGCTCCCTTTGGATCGACAAAACCTTCTGGTTGCATCATATACAACTCTTCTTCCAGAAATCCATTCAGGAATGCAGTTTTGACATCCATCTGCCAAATTTCATAATCATAAAATGCGGCAACTGCTAACATGATTCGGACAGACTTAAGCATCGCTACGGGTGAGAAAGTCTCATCGTAGTCAATCCCTTGAACTTGTCGAAAACCTTTTGCAACAAGTCGAGCTTTATAGACAGTAACATTACCATCAGCGTCAGTCTTCTTCTTGAAAATCCATTTATTTTCTATTGCTTGCCGATCATCGGGCAAGTCAACCAAAGTCCACACTTTGTTATCATACATGGATCCCATCTCAGATTTCATGGCCTCAAGCCATTTTGCGGAATCTGGGCTCACCATCGCTTCTTCATAGTTCGTAGGTTCATCATGGTCTAGTAACATGACTTCCAAAATAGGATTACCGTACCACTCTGGTGCGGATCTTACTCTGGTTGATCTACGAAGTTCAGTAGAAACTTGATCTGAAGTTTCATGATCATTATCATTAGCTTCCTCCCTATTTGATGTAGGTGTCACAGAAACAGATTTCTGTGATGTACTACTTCTCAATAAAGGAGCAGATACTGTTATCTCATCAAGTTCTACTTTCCTCCCACTCACTTCTTTCGAGAGAAACTCCTTCTCTAGAAAGTTTCCGACTTTGGCAACAAAAATTTTGCCTTCGGATCTGTGATAGAAGGTATACCCAATAGTCTCCTTTGGGTATCCTATGAAGACACATTTTTCCGATTTGGGTTCGAGCTTATCAGGTTGAAGTTTTTTCACATAAGCATCGCAGCCCCAAACTTTAAGAAACGACAACTTTGGTTTCTTGCCAAACCACAGTTCATAAGGCGTCGTCTCAACGGATTTTGATGGTGCCCTATTTAACGTGAATGCGGCCGTCTCTAGAGCATAACCCCAAAAAGATAGCGGTAAATCGGTAAGAGACATCATAGATCGCACCATATCCAGTAAAGTACGATTACGACGTTCGGACACACCATTACGTTGTGGTGTTCCGGGTGGCGTGAGTTGCGAAACTATTCCGCATTGTTTCAAATGTAGACCAAACTCGTAACTCAAATATTCTCCTCCACGATCAGATCGTAGAAACTTTATTTTCTTGTTACGATGATTTTCCACTTCACTCTGAAATTCTTTGAACTTTTCAAATGTTTCAGACTTGTGTTTCATTAAGTAGATATACCCATATCTGCTTAAATCATCAGTGAAGGTGAGAAAATAACGATATCCGCCACGAGCCTCAACATTCATTGGACCACATACATCAGTATGTATGATTTCCAATAAATCTGTTGCTCTCTCCACAGTACCGGAGAACGGTGTTTTAGTCATCTTGCCCATAAGGCACGGCTCGCAAGTGCCAAGTGATTCATAATCAAGTGACTCCAAAAGTCCATCAGTATGGAGTTTCTTCATGCGCTTTACGCCGATATGACCTAAACGGCAGTGCCACAAATAAGTTGCACTATCATTATTAACTCTGCATCTTTTGGCTTCAACATTATGAATATGTGTGTTACTACTATCGAGATTAAGTAAGAACAAACCACTCTTTAATGGCGCATGACCATAAAAGATATTACTCATATAAATAGAACAACCATTATTCTCTGATTTAAATGAATAACCGTCTCGCATCAAACAAGATCCAGATATAATGTTCATGCTCAACGCTGGTACTAAATAACAATTATTTAGATCTAATATTAATCCCGAAGGTAGATGTAGAGGTAGCGTGCCGACCGCGATCACATCGACTTTGGAACCATTTCCCACGCGCATCGTCACCTCGTCCTTAGCCAATCTTCGCTTAATCCGTAGCCCCTGTTTTGAGTTGCAAATATTAGCAACAGAACCAGTATCAAATACCCAGGTGCTACTGCGAGAATTAGTAAGGTACACATCAATAACATGTATATCACATATACCTTTGTTAACCTTGCCATCCTTCTTATCCGCCAAATACTTGGGGCAGTTCCGCTTCCAGTGACCAGTCTGCTTGCAATAGAAGCACTCAGTTTCAGGCTTAGGTCCAGACTTGGGTTTCTTCTCTTGAGTAGCAACTTGCTTGCTGTTCTTTTTGAAGTTCCCCTTTTTCTTCCCTTTGCCCTTTTTCTTGAAACTAGTGGTTTTGTTAACCATCAACACTTGATGCTCCTTTTTGATTTCTACCTCCGCGGCTTTTAGCATTGCGAAGAGCTCGGGCATAGTTTTGGTCATCCCTTGCATATTATAGTTCATCACGAAGCTCTTGTAGCTTGGTGGTAGTGATTGGAGAATTCTGTCAATGACGCAATCATCCGGAAGATTAACTCCCAGTTGAATCAAGTGATTGTTATACCCAGACATTTTGAGTATATGCTCACTGACAGAACCATTCTCCTCCATTTTACAGCTATAGAACTTATTGGAGACTTCATATCTCTCAATCCGGGCATTTGCTTGAAATATTAACTTCAACTCCTGGAACATCTCATATGCTCCATGGTGTTCAAAACGTCGTTGAAGTCCCGGTTCTAAGCCGTAAAGCATGGCACACTGAACTATAGAGTAGTCATCAGCTTTGCTTTGCCAGACGTTCATAACATCTGGCGTAGCTCTTGCACCAGGCCTGGCACCTAGCGGTGCTTCCAGGACGTAATTCTTCTGTGCAGCAATGAGGATAATCCTCAAGTTACGGACCCAGTCCGTGTAATTGCTACCATCATCTTTCAACTTTGCTTTCTCAAGGAACGCATTAAAATTCAACGGAACAACAGCACGAGCCATCTATCTACACAACATAGACAAGCAAGATACTATCAGGTACTAAGTTCATGATAAATTAAAGTTCAATTAATCATATTACTTAAGAACTCCCACTTAGATAGACATCTCTCTAATCCTTCTAAGTGATCACGTGATCCAAATCAACTAAACCATGTCCGATCATCACGTGAGATGGAGTAGTTTCAATGGTGAACATCATTATGTTGATCATATCTACTATATGATTCACGCTCGACCTTTCGGTCTCTGTGTTCCGAGGCCATATCTGTATATGCTAGGCTCATCAAGTTAAACCTGAGTATTCCGCGTGTGCAACTGTTTTGCACCCGTTGTATTTGAACGTAGAGCCTATCACACCCGATCATCACGTGGTGTCTCAGCACGAAGAACTTTCGCAACGGTGCATACTCAGGGAGAACACTTCTTGATAATTTAGTGAGAGATCATCTTATAATGCTACCGTCAATCAAAGCAAGATAAGATGCATAAAAGGATAAACATCACATGCAATCAATATAAGTGATATGATATGGCCATCATCATCTTGTGCTTGTGATCTCCATTTTCGAAGCACCGTCATGATTACCATCGTCACCGGCGCGACACCTTGATCTTCATCGCAGCATCGTTGTCGTCTCGCTAATCTTATGCTTCTACGACTATCACTACCGTTTAGCAATAAAGTAAAGCATTACATCGCGATTGCATTGCATACAATAAAGCGACAACCATATGGCTCCTGCCAGTTGCCGATAACTCGGTTACAAAACATGATCATCTCATACAATAAAATTTAGCATCACGTCTTGACCATATCACATCACAACATGCCCTGCAAAAACAAGTTAGATGTTCTCTACTTTGTTGTTGCAAGTTTTACGTGGCTGCTACGGGCTTTAAGCAAGAACTCATCTTACCTACGCATCAAAACCACAACGATAGTTTGTCAAATAGACTCCGTTTTAACCTTCTCAAGGACCGGGCGTAGCCACACTCGGTTCAACTAAAGTTGGAGAGACAGTCTTCCGCAAGCCATCTCTGTGCAAAGCACGTCGAGGGAACCGGTCTCGCGTAAGCGTACGCGTAAGGTTGGTCCGGATCGTCTCATCCAACAATACCGCTGAACCAAAGTATGACATGCTGGTAGGCAGTATGACTTGTATCGTCCACAACTCACTTGTGTTCTACTCGTGCAAATAACATCAACCATAAAACCTAGGCTCGGATGCCACTGTTGGGGAACGCAGTAAATTCAAAAAATTTCCTACGCACACGCAAGATCATGGTGATGCATAGCAACGAGAGGGGAGAGTGTTTGTCTACGTACCCTCGTAGACCGAAGCGGAAGCGTTGACACAACATAGAGGAAGTAGTCGTACGTAGAGGAAGTAGTCGTACGTTCTCCTCGCGATCCAACCGATCACAGCACCGTTACTCCGGCACCTCCGAGTTCTTGGCACACGTTCAGCTCGATGACGATCCCCGGGCTCCGATCCAGCAAAGCGTCGGGGAAGAGTTCCGTCAGCACGACGGCGTGGTGACGATCTTGATGTGTTACCGGCGCAGGGCTTCGCCTAAGCACTGCAACGATATAATCGAGGTGGAATTTGGTGGAAGGGGGCACCGCACACGGCTAAGGAACGATCCGTAGATCAACTTGTGTGTCTTGGGGTGTCCCCTGCCCCCGTATATAAAGGATGAAGGGGGGGAGGCTGGCCGGCCAAAGGAGGGAGGCGCAGGAGGAGTCCTACTCCCTCTGGGAGTAGGATTCCCCCCCCCCCCCAATCCTAGTTGGACTAGGATTCTTCAAGGGAGAGAGAGAGAGAGAGGGGGCGCCCCACTTCTCCTAGTCCTAATAGGACTAGGGAAGGGGGGAGGCGCGCAGCCCCTAGGGCTGCCCTCTCACCTTTCCTCCAAGGCCCATGTTGGCCCATTATGCTCCCGGGGGGTTCCGGTAACCCTCCCGGTATTCCGGTAAAATCCTGATTTCACCTGGAATGCATCCGATGTCCAAACATAGGCTTCCAATATATAATTCTTTATGTCTCGACCATTTCGAGACTCCTCGTCACGTCCGTGATCACATCCGGGACTCCGAACTCCTTCGGTACATCAAAATGCATAAACTCATAATAACTGTCATCGTAACGTTAAGCGTGCGGACCCTACGGTTCGAGAACAATGTAGACATGACCGAGACACGTTTCTGGTCAATAACCAATAGCGGGACCTGGATGCCCATATTGGCTCCCACATATTCTACGAAGATCTTTATTGGTCAGACCGCATAACAACATACGTTGTTCCCTTTGTCATCGGTATGTTACTTGCCCGAGATTCGATCGTCGGTATCCAATACCTAGTTCAATCTCGTTACCGGCAAGTCTCTTTTCTCGTTCCGTAATACATCATCTCGCAACTAACTCATTGGTTGCAATGCTTGCAAGGCTTTATGTGATGTGCATTACCGAGAAGGCCCTGAGATACCTCTCCGACAATCGGAGTGACAAATCCTAATCTCGAAGTATGCCAACTCAACATGTACCTTCGGAGACACTTGTAGAGCACCTTTATAATCACCCAGTTACGTTGTGACGTTTGGTAGCACACAAAATGTTCCTACGGTAAATGGGAGTTGCATATTCTCATAGTTAAAGGAACATGTATAAGTCATGGATAAAAGCAATAGCAATATACTAAACGATCGGGTGCTATGCTAATGCAATGGGTCATGTCAATCAGATCATTCAACTAATGATGTGATCTCGTTAATCAAACAACAACTCTTTGTTCATGGCTAGGAAACATAACCATCTTTGATTAATGAGCTAGTCAAGTAGAGGCATACTAGTGACACTCTGTTTGTCTATGTATTCACACATGTATTATGTTTCCAGTTAATACAATTCTAGCATGAATAATAAACATTTATCATGATATAAGGAAATAAATAATAACTTTATTATTGCCTCTAGGGCATATTTCCTTCAGATCTTAGTGGTGACTCTGGCTGGGACGGTGCTACCAGATGTAGAACTACGGTAGGGTTGGATGAGCACCGGACAGTGGTCAGGGGAACTCTTCGAAAGACCATGTTTCGATCATCCTGTTCTCAAACATCATGAAGTGCGAGGACGAAAAGGGAGGGATCGAATCTTGCGGGTAAAGTGTACAAACCTCTGCAGAGGGTTAAAACCTAATCGATTAGCCGTGTCCCCGGTTACGGAAAACTTGAGCCTCTGGACTTGGATCTATCTCGGAACTCTCAACACCGGATTGATAACTTAATTGTGGGCAACTTATGATGATTTTGGGCTATGGGACATCGGTTGGCGGAACCATGTCATGTTACAAAACTCCATAGTACAGGCTCCTGATATTCCTTTGTTGTAGGTAAAGTAAAACCAGCTTTTATGCAAAACAAAAAATCAGACCCAGAGCCACAAAGCCATATTGCATATAGAATAGTTTTATCATCAGCTTTCTCTTATTGTGATCTTGCCAGTACATTCAATGTACTGACCTACACGGCTGCAACGTATCATGTTGCAGGTTTTTCTTCGACGAGTAAGAGTTATGATACAGGGTTACGGTCTACACTCAACCTGCCGATGGCGTTGATGGGACTCCACACCCGTTTGTTTGTTTCCGCTGAGTATTATGAGGTATATATCATTTTACGTTATTTATACATGTGATTGCACCTCGATATATACATTGATGTACTGTGTGTGCCAGCATACTGATCCAGGGATGGCACAGATGCACAGAGGCTTGACCGTCTGAGGTCGGGTCGCTACAATAGTAGATATGATCAACATAATGATGTCCACCATTGAAAACTACTCCACCTCACGTGATGATCGGTTATGGTTTAGTTGATTTGGATCACGTGATCACTTAGATGATTAGAGGGATGTCTATCTAAGTGGGAGTTCTTAAGTAATATGATTAATTGAACTTTAGTTTATCATGAACTTAGTCTTGCTAGTATTAGCATATCTATGTTGTAGATCAATTGCTCGCGTTTAGCTCCCCTGTTTTATTTTTGATATGTTCCTAGAGAAAATTTTGTTGAAAGATGTTAGTAGCAATGATGCGGACTTGGTCCGTGATCTGAGGATTATCCTCATTGCTACACAGAAGTATTATGTCCTTGATGCACCGCTAGGTGACAGACCTATTACAGGAGCATATGCAGACATTATGAACGCTTGGCAAAGCTCGGTATGATGACTACTTGATAGTTTAGTGCACCATGCTTTACGGCTAAGAATCAGGGCTTTAAAGATGTTTTGAATGCCATGGAGCATATGAGATGTTCCAAGAGTTGAAATTAGTATTTCAGACTCATGCCCATGTCAAAAGGTATAAGACCTTTGACAAAGTACTTTGCCTACAAGATGGAGGAGAATTGCTCAGCTAGTGAGCATGTGCTCAGAATGTCTGAGTACTACAATCACTTGAATCAAGTGGGAGTTAATCTTCCAGATAAGATAGTGATTGACAGAGTTCTCTAGTCACTATCACCAAGTTACTAGAACTTCGTGATGAACTATAATATGCAAGGGATAACGGAAACGATTCCCAAGCTCTTTGTGATGCTGAAATCGACGAAGGTAGAAATCAAGAAAAACATCAAGTGTTGATGGTTGACAAGACCACTAGTTTCAAGAAAAGGGGCAAAGGGAAGAAGTGGAACTTCAAGAAGAACGGCAAGCAAGTTGCTGCTCGAGTGAAGAAGCCCAAGTCTGGACCTAAGTCTGAGACTAAGTGCTTCTCCTGCAAAGGGACTGGTCACTGGAAGCGGAACTACCCCAAGTAATTGGCGGATAAGAAGGATGGCAAAGTGAACATAGGTATATTTGATATACATGTTATTGATGCGTACTTTACTAGTGTTTATAGCAACCCCTCAGTATTTGATACTAGTTCAGTTGCTAAGAGTAGTAACTTGAAACGGGAGTTGCAGAATGAATAGAAACTAGTTAAGGGTGAAGTGACGATGTGTGTTGGAAGTAGTTCCAAGATTGATATGATCATCATCACACACTCCCTATACTTTCAAGATTAGTGTTAAACCTAAATAAGTGTTATTTGGTGTTTGCGTTGAGCATGAATATGATTTGATCATGTTTATTGTAATACGGTTATTCATTTAAAGTCAGAGAATAATTGTTGTTCTGTTTACATGAATAAAACCTTCAATGGTCATACACCCAATGAAAATAGTTTATTGGATCTCGATCGTAGTGATACACATATTCATAATATTGAAGCCAAAAGATGCAAAGTTGATAATAATAGTGCAACTTATTTGTGGCACTGCCGTTTAGGTCATATTGGTGTAAAACGCATGAAGAAAGTCCATGCTGATGGACTTTTGGGATCACTTGATGCTTGCGAACCATGCCTCATGGGCAAGATGACTAAGACTCCGTTCTCTGGAACAATGGAGCGAGCAACTAACTTATTGGAAATAATACATATTGATGTATGCAATCCGATGAGTGTTGAAGCTCGCAGCAGTATCGTTATTTTCTCACTTTCATAGATGATTTGAGCAGATATGGGTATATCTACTTGATGAAACATAAGTCTGAAACATTTGAAAAGTTCAAAGAATTTCAGAGTGAAGTAGAGAATCATCGTAACAAGAAAATATAGTTTCTACGATCTGATCGCAGAGACAAATATTTGAGTTATGAGTTTGGCCTTCAATTAAAACAATGTGGAATAGTTTCACAAACTCATGCCACCTGGAACACCACAGCATAATGGTGTGTCCGAACGTCATAACCATACTTTATTGGATATAGTGCAATCTATGATGTTTCTTACCGATTTACCACTATCGTTTTGGGGTTATGCATTAGAGACAACTGCATTCACGTTAAAAAGGGCATCATCTAAATCCGTTGAGATGACACCATATGAACTGCGGTTTGGCAAGAAACCAAAGTTGTCATTTCTTAAAGTTTGGGGTTGCAATGCTTATGTGAAACAGGTTCATCCTGATAAGTTCAAACCCAAGTCGGAAAAATGTGTCTTCGTAGGATACCCAAAGGAAACTATTGGGTACACCTTCTATCACAGATCCGAAGGCAAGACATTCGTTGCCAAGAATGGATCCTTTCTAGAGAAGGAGTTCCTCTCGAAAGAAGTGAGTGGGAGGCAAGTAGAACTTGATGAGGTAACAGTACCTGCTCCCTTATTGGAAAGTAGTTCATCACAGAAACCGGTTCCTGTGATGTCTACACCAATTAGTGAGGAAATTAATGATGATGATCATGAAACTTCAGATCAAGTTGTTACTGAACCTCGTAGGTCAAGCAGAGTAAGATCCGCACCAGAGTGGTACGGTAATCCTGTTCTGGAGGTCATGTTACTTGACCGTGACGAACCTACGAACTATGAGGAAGTGATGATGAGCCCAGATTTCGCGAAATGGTTTGAGGCCATGAAATCTGAGATGGGATCCATGTATGAGAACAAAGTGTGGACTTTGGTTGACTTGCCCGATGATCGGCAAGCCATAGAAAATAAATGGATCTTCAAGAGGAAGACGGACGCTGATAGTAGTGTTACTATCTACAAATCTAGAATTGTCACAAAAAGTTTTCGACAAGTTCAAGGTGTTGACTATGATGAGAGTTTCTCACTCGTATCTATGCTTAAGTCTATCCGAATCATGTTAGCAATTGTCGCATTTTATGAAATTTGGCAAATGGATAAAGAAAACTGCATTCCTTAATGGATTTATTAAAGAAGAGTTGTATATGATGCAACCGGAAGGTTTTGTCAATCCTAAAGGTGCTAACAAAATATGCAAGCTCCTGCGATCCATCTATGGACTGGTGCAAGCATCTCGGAGTTGGAATATACGCTTTGATAAGTTGATCAAAGCATATAGTTTTATACAGACTTGCGGTGAAGCCTGTATTTACAATAAAGTGAGTGGGAGCACTACAACATTTCTGATAAGTACATGTGAATGACATATTGTTGATCGGAAAAAATGTAGAATTATTCTGCAAAGCATAAAGGAGTGTTTGAAAGGAGTTTTTCAAAGAAATACTGATACGTCCATTTTGCATCATGCTTTTATATCGATATTTATTGCATTTTGGGCTGTTATTTCATGTTTTGTCACAATACTTATGGCTATTCTCTCTTATTTTACAAGGTTTACATGAAGAGGGAGAATGCCGGCAGCTGGAATTCTGGGCTGGAAAAGGAGCAAATATTAGAGACCTATTCTGCGCACCTCCAAAAGTCCTGAAACTCCACGGAATATATTAAAATAAATAAAGAAATATCCTCGCCAAAGATGAAGTCCAGGAGGCCCACACCCTGCTCACGAGGGTGGGGGCGCGCCCCCCCTCCTAGGGCGCGCCCCCTACCTCGTGGGCCCCCTGGTGGGTCTCCCATGTCCATCTTCTGCTATATGAAGTCTTTCAATGAGAAAAAATCAAGAAGAACTTTTCGGGACGAGACTCCACCGCCACGAGGCGGAACCTTGGCGGCACCAATCTAGGGCTCCGGCAGAGCTGTTCTGCCGGGGACACTTCCCCTTCGGGAGGGGGAAATCATCGCCATCGTCATCACCAACGCTCCTCTCATCGGGAGAGGGCAATCTCCATCAACATCTTCACCAGCACCATCTCATCTCCAAACCCTAGTTCATCTCTTGTATCCAATTCTTGTCTCCAAGTCCGGGATTGGTGCTAGTAGGTTGCTAGTAGTGTTGATTACTCCTTGTAGTTGATGCTAGTTGGTTTATTTGGTGGAAGATCATATGTTCAGATCCTATATGCATATTATTACCCCTCTGATTATGAACATGAATATGCTTTGTGAGTAGTTACGTTTGTTCCTGAGGACAAGGGAGAATTCTTGCTATTAGTAGTCATGTGAATTTGGTATTCGTTCGATATTTTGATAAGATGTATGTTGTCTAGCCTCTAGTGGTGTTCTGTGAACGTCGACTACATAACACTTCACCATTCTTTGGGCCTAGAGGAAGGCATTGGGAAGTAATAAGTAGATGATGGGTTGCTAGAGTGACAGAAGCTTAAACCCTAGTTTATGCGTTGCTTCGTAAGGGGCTGATTTGGATCCACATGTTTCATGCTATGGTTAGGTTTACCTTAATACTTTTGTTGTACTTGCGGATGCTTGCAATAGAGGTTAATCATAAGTGGGATGCTTGTTCAAGTAAGAACAGCACCCAAGCACCGGTCCACCCACATATCAAATTATCAAAGTACCGAACGCAAATCATATGAACGTGATGAAAACTAGCTTGACGATATTCCCATGTGTCCTCGGGAGCGCTTTTCCTTATATAAGAGTTTGTTCCGGCTTGTTCTTTGCTACAAAAAGGATTGGGCCACCTTGCTGCACTTTATTTACTTTTGTTACTTGTTGCTCAGTACAATTTATCTTGTCACAAAACTATCTGTTACCACTTATTTCAGTACTTGCAGAGAATACCTTGCTAAAAACCGCTTACCATTTCCTTCTGCTCCTCGCTGGGTTCGACACTCTTACTTATCGAAAGGACTTTGATAGATCCCCTATACTTGTGGGTCATCAATACTCTTTTCTGGCGCCGTTGCCGGGTAGTGTAGCGCTTCTGGTAGGTGGAATTTGGTAAGGAAAAATTTATATAGTGTGCTGAAATTTACTGTCACTTGTTACTATGGAAAGTAATTCTCTGAGGGGCTTGTTCAGGGTATCTTCACCCCGTCCAGTAGAGCAAAGAGTTGCTCCTCAACATAATGAACCTATTGAAAATGAAACTCCTTTTGAATTTCCTTCGGGTATGATGGAAAAAATGCTAGCTAACCCTTTTACAGGAGATGGAACAAAGCATCCTGATGAGCACTTAATATATGTGGATGAAGTTTGTGATTATTTATGCTTGCAGGTATACCCGATGATGTTGCTAAAAAGAAGGTCTTCCCTTTATATTTGAAGGTAGACGCATTGATATGGTATAGGCTATGTGATGATACGAGATCATGGAATTATAAAAGATTGAAATTGTAATTTCATCAAAAGTGTTACGCTATGCATCTTGTTCATCGTGATCGCAATTATATATATAATTTCTGGCCTCGCGAAGGAGAAAGCATCGCTCAAGCTTGGGGGAGGCTTAAATCAATGTTATATTCATGCCCCAATCATCGGTTTCCAAGCGAAACAATTATTCAAAATTTGTATGCTCGGCTTTCTGAAAACAATCGCACCATGCTCGATACTTCTTGTGTTGGCTCTTTTATGATGAAGACTATTGAATTCAGATGGGATTTATTAGATAGAATTAAACGCAACTCTAAAGATTGGGATCTCGACGAAGGTAAGGAGTCAGGTATGACACCTAAGTTTGATTGTGTTAAATCTTTTATGGATACCGATATTTTCTGTAAGTTTAGCACTAAATATGGACTTGACTTTGAGATAGTGGCTTCTTTCTGTGAATTTTTTGCTACTTATGTTGATCTCCCTAAGGAGAAGTGGTTTAAATATCATCCTCCCATAGAAGTAAAAGTAGTTGCACCTATTAAAGTTGAAGAAAAGACTGTCACTTATAATGATCCTATTGTTCCTACTTCTTATGTTGAGAAACCACCTTTTCCTGTTAGAATAAAGGATCATGCTAAAGCTTCAATTGTTGTTCGTAAAAGCAATATTAGAACTTATACACCTCCTGAGAAAGTTAATGTAGAACCTAATATTGCTATTGTTAAAGATCTCTTGTCTGATAATATTGATGGGCATGTTGTTCAGTTCAAAGGTGAAACTGCTATAATTGCTAGGCCTTGTGCTAAAGATAAACATAGACCTGTGGTAGGCGTGCCTGTTATTTTTGTTAAAATAGGAGATCATTGTTGCCATGGCTTATGTGATATGGGTGCTAGTGCTAGTGTTATACCACATACTTTATACGAAGAAATTAAGAATGAAATTGCACCTACTGAGAGAGAAGATATTGATGTTACAATTAAGCTTGCCAATAGAGATACTATTTCACCAATTGGGGTTGTTAGAGATGTTGAAGTCTTGTGTGGGAAAACTAAATATCCTGCAGATTTTCTTGTTCTTGGTTCCCCACAAGATAGCTTTTGTCCCATTATATTTGGTAGACCCTTCTTGAACACTGTTAATGCTAAGATAGACTGCGAAAATAATGTTGTTACTATTGGCTTGGATGATATGGTTCATGAGTTTAATTTCTCTAAATTCAGTAAACAACATCGTGAGGAAGAATTGCCTAGTAAGGATGAGATTATTGGTCTTGCTTCTATTGCCGTACCTCCTAGTGATCCTTTAGAACACTATTTGCTAGACCATGAAAATGATATATTCATGAATGAAAGAAGGGAAATAGATGAAGTATTCTTTAAACAGGAACCTGTTCTGCAACACAATTTGCCTGTTGAAATCCTAGGGGATCCTCCTCCACCCAAAGGTGATCCCGTGTTTGAGCTTAAACCGTTGCCTGATAATCTTAAATATGCTTATCTTGATGAAAAGAAGATATATCCTGTTATTATTAGTGCTAACCTTTCAGAGCATGAAGAAGAAAGATTATTGAAAACTCTGAAGAAGCACCGTGCTGCTATTGGATATACTCTTGATGATCTTAAGGGCATTAGTCCCACTCTATTTCAACATAAAATAAATTTGGAGGCGGATGCCAAACCAGTTCGTGATCCTCAAAGACGTCTAAATCTTGAAATGACAGAAGTGGTAAGAAAGGAAATACTCAAGCTTCTGGAGGCAGGTATAATTTATCCCGTTGCTGATAGTTAGTGGGTAAGTCATGTCCATTGTGTCCCTAAGAAGGGTGGTATTACTGTTGTTCCTAATGATAAAGATGAATTGATTCCACAAAGAATTATCACAGGTTACAGGATGGTAATTGATTTCCGCAAATTAAATAAGGCTACTAAGAAAGATCATTACCCCTTACCTTTTATTGATCAAATGCTAGAAAGACTATGCAAACATACACATTACTGCTTTCTAGATGGTTATTCTGGTTTCTCTCAAATACATGTGCCGGCTAGAGACCAATCAAAGACTACTTTTACATGCCCTTTTGGTACTTTTGCTTATAGATGTATGCCTTTTGGTCTATGTAATGCACCTGCTACCTTTCAAAGATGCATGATGGCTATATTCTCTGACTTTTGTGAAAAGATTTGTGAGGTTTTCATGGACGACTTTTCCGTCTATGGTTCCTCTTTTGACGATTGCTTGAGCAATCTTGATCAAGTTTTGCAGAGATGTGAAGAAACTAATCTTGTCTTGAATTGGGAAAAGTGCCACTTTATGGTAAATGAAGGTATTGTCTTGGGGCATAAAGTTTCTGAAAGAGGTATTGAAGTTGATAAAGCCAAGGTTGATGCTATTGAAAAGATGCCATGTCCCAAGGACATCAAAGGTATAAGAAGTTTCCTTGGTCACGCCGGATTTTATAGGAGGTTCATTAAGGACTTCTCAAAAATTTCTCAGCCTCTGACTAATTTATTGCAAAAAGATGTACCATTTGTCTTTGATGATGATTGTGTAGAAGCATTTGAAATACTTAAAAAAGCATTAGTCTCTGCACCTATTGTTTAGCCACCTGATTGGAATTTACCCTTTGAAATTATGTGTGATGCTAGTGATTATGCTGTAGGTGCTGTTCTAGGGCAAAGAGTTGATAAGAAATTAAATGTTATCCATTATGCTAGTAAGACTCTAGACAATGCTCAAAGAAATTATGCTACTACTGAAAAAGAACTTTTAGCAATTGTATTTGCTTGTGATAAGTTCAGACCTTATATTGTTGATTCTAAAGTAACTATTCACACTGATCACGCTGCTATTAAATATCTTATGAAAAGAAAGATGCTAAACCTAGACTTATTAGATGGGTTCTCCTGCTACAAGAATTTTATTTGCATATTATTGATAGAAAAGGAGCTGAGAACCCCGTTGCAGACAACTTGTCTAGGTTATAAAATATTCTTGACGACCCACTACCTATTAATGATAGATTTCCTGATGAACAAATAAATGCTATAAGTACTTCTCGTAGTACTCCGTGGTATGATGATTATGCTAATTACATTGTTGCTAAGTTTATACCACCTAGCTTCACATACCAGCAAAAGAAAAAATTCTTCTATGATTTGAGACATTACTTTTGGGACGACCCACATCTTTATAAAGAAGGAGTATATGGTGTTATTAGACGTTGTGTACCTGAGCATGAACAGGAATAGATCCTACGCAAGTGTCACTCCGAAGCTTATGGAGGACACCATGCTGGAGACAGAACTGCACATAAGGTATTGCAATCTGGTTTTTATTGGCCTACTCTCTTCAAGGATGCTCGTAAGTTTGTCTTTTCATGTGATGAATGTCAAAGAATTGGTAATATTAGTAGACGTCAAGAAATGCATATGAATTATTCACTTGTTATTGAACCATTTGATGTTTGGGGCTTTGATTATATGGGACCTTTTCCTGCCTCTAATGGATATACACATATTTTAGTTGTTGTTGATTACGTTACTAAGTGGGTAGAAGCTATTCCAACTAGTAGTGCTGATCATAACACTTCTATTAAAATGCTTAAATAAGTTATTTTTCCAAGGTTTGGAGTCCCTAGATATTTAATGACTGATGGTGGTTCACACTTTATTCATGGTGCTTTCCGTAAAATGCTTGCTAAATATGATGTTAATCATAGAATTGCATCTCCTTATCACCGACAGTCTAGTGGTCAATTAGAATTGAGCAACAGAGAGCTCAAATTAATTTTGCAAAAGACTGTTAATAGGTCTAGAAAGAATTGGTCCAAGAAACTTGACGATGCATTATGGGCCTATAGAACTGCATATAAAAATCCTATGGGTATGTCTCCGTACAAAATGGTTTATGGAAAAGCATGTCACTTACCTCTCGAACTAGAACATAAGGCATATTGGGCTATTAAAGAGCTCAACTATGATTTCAAACTTGCCGGTGAGAAGAGGTTATTTGACATTAGCTCACTTGATGAATGGAGAACCCAAGCTTATGAAAATGCCAAGTTGTTTAAAGAAAAAGTTAAAAGATGGCATGACAAAAGGATACAAAAGCGTGAGTTTAATGTAGGTGATTATGTATTGCTATACAACTCTCGTTTAAGATTTTTTGCAGGAAAACTACTCTCTAAATGGGAAGGCCCCTACGTTATCGAGGAAGTCTATCGTTCCGGTGCCATAAAAATCAACAACTTCGGAGGCACAAATCCGAAGGTGGTAAAAGGTCAAAGAATCAAACATTATATCCCAGGTAATCCCATAAATGTTGAAACCAATATTATTGAAACCGTAACCCCGGAGGAATACATAAGAGACACTTTCCAGAACGTTTCAGACTTCGAAAAGGAATAGGTATGTGGTATGGTAAGTAAACCGACTCCAAAACAATTTTTAAGGCAATATTTATCCGTTTTGGAATATTTAGAAAAATAGAAAAATAAGTAGCAGTCTGGGAAGGACACGAGGGCCTCACAAGGGTGGTGGGCGTGCCCCCCTCCCTAGGGCGTGCCCCCTACCTCGTGAGCACCTCGTGTGCCTTCCGGACTCCGTTTTCTTGCACGATACGTATTTTGGTCGGTAAAAATTCATTATATATTCTCCCGAAGGTTTTAACTCCTGTATCACGCAATTATCCTCTGTTTTTGTTTCGAGTTGTTGTTGCTGCAGATTAGAGCAAGATGTCTTCTCAAGATTCAGTCGGGGAGAGCCGGGTATCTAATCCGGCACCGGAACCAAGGGCAAACAGCGACGTTGGCCACTTTGGGCCAGCAGCGGAGGAAGAGATGGAGGCTGACTTGATGAAGGTAGATGCCATGGAGGATCAAGAAGTCACCTCTCGCTTCCGAGCCGGATTCACGATGGGGGAACTACAGACCTCAACTATTCCAAACTAGGTTATCCCTTCCAATGTTAGATTTCTTTCTTATGAAAATATGAAGAGGAGTGTCGCTTGTTCTCCTGCAGCTATGCAACACCCTTGGGTGCAAGGAGCTTTAGCCGTTACAGGAAAGCTTCGTAAAGAAATAATGGACCTCAAGCAGCAAGTCAATAAGTTCGAGGAGGAGAACCACATCCTGAGGGGAATCATCGCCAAGAATATTACACCAACAACAAAGAAGGAGACATAATCACATGGGTATGGGCACTCCCCTTGGCAACTGCCAAGCTTGGGGGAGGTGCCCCGGTATCGTATCACAATCACATCTCCTATCTTTACCGTTTTTCTTAGTTCGATCCTATTAGTAGTATCTTGATCTAGTAGAATAAAGTTGATGGCATGATCTAGTTTTCAGTTTTGCTTTGTGATCTTTCTATGTAATCGAGTCCGTGATATATATATATATAATAAAGATTAGTGTTGAGTCAAGGGCTTTATTATTTTGCCATGATATTGGGTGAATAAAAGAAAAGAATAAAAAGAATAAAAAGAAACAAAGGTTCATATTGATCTTATTTAAAGTAATGACTTCACATAGAAAGAGTATGATGATTAAAAGTTGTTGGGAGTTGGCAGACATAGCTTTGGTCATCGTTGCAATTAATAGGAAGTAATAAGGAAAGAGAGGTTTCACAAATAGATATATTATCATTGACATCTTTTATGATTGGGAGCACTCATTAAAATATGACATGCTAAAGAGTTGATGTTGGACAAGGAAGACAACATAATGAGTTATGTTTTTCTTATATCTGAGATAAAGTATGTTGTCATGGATCCTCTAACATGTTGAGCTTGCCTTTCCCCCTCATGCTAGCCAAATTCTCAGCACCAAGTAGAAATACTACTTGTGCTTCCAAATACCCTTAAACTAGTTCTGCCATGAGAGTCTACCATATCTACCTATGGATTGAGTAAGATCCTTCAAGTAAGTTGTCATCGGTGCAAAGCAATAAAAATTGCTCTAAATATGTATGATTGATTGGTGTGGGAGAAATAAGCTTTATACGATCTTGTGATGTGAAAGTAATAAAAGCGACGGACTGCATAATAAAGGTTCATATCACAAGGGGCAATATAAAGTGACATTCTTTCGCATTGAGATTTTGTGCATCCAGCCATAAATGCACATGGCAACCTCTGCTTCCCTCTGTGGAGGGCCTATCTTTTATTATTATCCTCTACCTTATGCAAGAGTCATGGTGATCTTCACCTTTCCTTTTTCATTTTATCCTTTGGCAAGCTCGGCATGTTGGAAAGAACATGATATATATATCTAATTAGATGTAGGGGAGCATGGATTATTATTGTTGACATTACCCTTGAGGTAAAAGTTTGTGGGGAAAAACTATAAGTCCTTGCCTTTCTCTGTGTCTGATTAAAACTTCATAACCACAAGTATTGCGTGAGTGTTAGCAATTATGAAGGACTAAATGATAGTTGAGTATGTGGACTTGCTTTTCAGCTCTGACATAGACTCTTTCCGATGTTATGATAAATTGCAATTGCTTCAATGACTGAGGTTATAGTTTGTTGGTGCTCAATAAGGTTTCTGATTCATACTCTCGCATTGTGAATTGATCATCACTTGAACATAAGTAATCATATGACAAAATCTTTATATGTTGTTGTTATGAGAATAATCATGATGCCTTCATGTCCGTATTTTATTTTTATCGACGCCTCTACCTCTAAACATGGGGACATATTTATTGTTATCAGCTTTTCGCTTGAGGACAAGTGAGGTCTAAGCTTGGGGGAGTTGATACGTCCATTTTGCATCATGCTTTTATATCGATATTTATTGCATTTTGGGCTGTTATTTCACGTTTTTTCACAATACTTATTGCTATTCTCTCTTATTTTACAAGGTTTACATGAAGAGGGAGAATGCCGGCAGCTGGAATTCTGGGCTGGAAAAGGAGCAAATATTAGAGACCTACTCTGCGCAACTCCAAAAGTCCTGAAACTCCATGGAATATCTTAAAATAAATAAAGAAAAATCCTCGCCAAAGATGAAGTCCAGGGGGCCCACACCCTGCTCACAAGGGTGGGGGGCGCGCCCCCCCTCCTAGGGCGCGCCCCCTACCTCGTGGGCCCCCTGGTGGGTCTCCGACGTCCATCTTCTGCTATATGAAGTCTTTCGATGAGAAAAAAATCAAGAAGAACTTTTCGGGACGAGACTCCAACGCCACGAGGCGGAATCTTGGCGGAACCAATCTAGGGCTCCGGCAGAGCTGTTCTGTCGGGGACACTTCCCTCCGGGAGGGGGAAATCATCGCCATCGTCATCACCAACGCTCCTCTCATCGGGAGAGGGCAATCTCCATCAACATCTTCACCAGCACCATCTCATCTCCAAACCCTAGTTCATCTCTTGTATCCAATTCTTGTCTCCAAGTCCGAGATTGGTGCTAGTAGGTTGCTAGTAGTGTTGATTACTCCTTGTAGTTGATGCTAGTTGGTTTATTTGGTGGAAGATCATATGTTCAGATCCTATATGCATATTATTACCCCTCTGATTATGAACATGAATATGCTTTGTGAGTAGTTACGTTTGTTCCTGAGGACAAGGGAGAATTCTTGCTATTAGTAGTCATGTGAATTTGGTATTCGTTCGATATTTTGATAAGATGTATGTTGTCTAGCCTCTTGTGGTGTTCTGTGAACGTCGACTACATAACACTTCACCATTCTTTGGGCCTAGAGGAAGGCATTGGGAAGTAATAAGTAGATGATGGGTTGCTAGAGTGACAAAAGCTTAAACCCTAGTTTATGCGTTGCTTCGTAAGGGGCTGATTTGGATCCACATGTTTCATGCTATGGTTAGGTTTACCTTAATACTTTTGTTGTACTTGCGGATGCTTGCAATAGAGGTTAATCATAAGTGGGATGCTTGTTCAAGTAAGAAAAGCACCCAAGCACCGGTCCACCCACATATCAAATTATCAAAGTACCGAACGCGAATCATATGAACGTGATGAAAACTAGCTTGACGATATTCCCATGTGTCCTCGGGAGCGCTTTTACTTATATAAGAGTTTGTTGCGGCTTGTCCTTTGCTACAAAAAGGATTGGGCCACCTTGCTGCACTCTATTTACTTTTGTTACTTGTTGCTCATTACAATTTACCTTGTCACAAAACTATCTGTTACCACTTATTTTAGTACTTGCAGAGAATACCTTGCTGAAAACCGCTTATCATTTCCTTCTGCTCCTCGTTGGGTTCGACACTCTTACTTATCGAAAGGACTACGATAGATCCCCTATACTTGTGGGTCATCAAATACCTCGGTGAAGCTGCTCACATATTGAGCATCAAGATCTATAGAGAAAGATCAAGACGCTTGATAAGTTTTTTCAATGAGTACATACCTTGACAAGATTTTGAAGTAGTTTAAAATGGAACAGTCAAAGAAAGAGTTTCTTGCCTGTGTTACAAGGTGTGAAATTGAGTAAGACTCAAAGCCCGACCACGGCAGAAGATAGAAAGAGAATGAAAGTCATTCCCTATGCCTCAGCCACAGGTTCTGTAAAGTATGTCATGCTGTATACCAGATCTATTGTATACCCTACACTGATTTTGGCAATACAATAGTGATCTAGGAGTAGATCACTCGACAACGGTCAAAATTATCCTTAGTGGAATAAGGGTATGTTTCTCGATTATGGAGGTGACAAAAAGGTTCGTCGTAAAGGGTTACGTCAATGCAAGTTTTGACATTGATCCAGATGACTCTAAGTCTTAATCTGGATAGATTATGAAAGTGGGAGCAATTAGCTAGAGTAGCTTCGTGCAGAGCATTGTTGACATAGAAATTTGCAAAATACATACGGATCTGAATATGGCAGAACCGCTGACTAAAATTCTCTCACAAGCAAAACATGATCACACCTTAGTACTCTTTGGGTGTTAATCACATAGCGATGTGAACTAGATTATTGACTCTAGTAAACCCTTTGGGTGTTGGTCACATGAGATGTGAACTATGGGTGTTAATCACATGGTAATGTGAACTATTGGTGTTAACTCACATGGTGATGTGAACTAGATTATTGACTCTAGTGCAAGTGGGAGACTGAAGGAAATATGCCCTAGAGGCAATAATAAAGTTATTATTTATTTCCTTGTTTCATGATAAATGTTTATTATTCATGCTAGAATTGTATTAACCGGAAACATAATACATGTGTGAATACATAAACAAACAGGTGTCACTAGTATGCCTCTACTTGACTAGCTCGTTGATCAAAGTTGGTTAAGTTTCCTAACCATAGACATGAGTTGTCATTTGATTAACGGGATGACATCATTATCATTAGGAGAATGATGTGATTGACTTGACCCATTCCGTTAGCTTAGCACTTGATCGTTTAGTATGTTGCTATTGCTTTCTTCATGACTTATACATGTTCATATGACTATGAGATTATGCAACTCCCGTTTACCGGAGGAACACTTTGTGTGCTACCAAATGTCACAACGTAATAGGGTGATTATAAAGGTGCTCTACCGGTGTCTCCGAAGGTACTTGTTGGGTTGGCGTATTTCAAGATTATGATTTGTCACTCCGATTGTCGGAGAGGTATCTCTGGGCCCACTCGGTAATGCACATCACTATAAGCATTGCAACTAATGAGTTAGTTGCGGGATGATGTATTACGGAACGAGTAAAGAGACTTGCCGATAACGAGATTGAATTAGGTATTGAGATACCGACGATCGAATCTCGGGCAAGTAACATACCGATGATAAAGGGAACAACGTATGTTGTTATGCGGTTTGACCGATAAAGATCTTCGTAGAATATGTGGGAGCCAATATGAGCATCCAGGTTCCGCTATTGGTTATTGACTGGAGACGTGTCTCAGTCATGTCTACATAGTTCTCGAACCCGTAGGGTCCACACACTTAAAGTTTGATGACGGTTATATTATGAGTTTATGTGTATTGATGTACCGAAAGTAGTTCGGAGTCCCCAATGAGATCGGGAACATGACGAGGAGTCTCGAAATGGTCGATACGTAAAGAATGATATATTGGACGACTATATTCGGACATCGGAAAGGTTCCGAGTGATTCAGGTATTTCTTGGAGTACCCGGGGGTTACGGGAATACGGGAAGTAGTATTGGGCCTTAATGAGCCTTAGTGGGAAGGAGAGGCAGCAGCCAGGAGGTGGCGCGCGCCCCTCCCAAGCCCAGTACGAATTGGACAAGGGGTTTGGGGCGCGGCCCCCCTCTCCCTTCCTTCTCCCTTCCCCTCCTTTCCCCCCTTCTCCTAGTTGGACTAGGAAAGGAGGAACCTACTCCTACTAGGAGTAGGAATCCTACTCCCTTGGCACGCCCCTCCTAGGGCCGGCCTCCTCATCCCTTGCTCCTTTATATACGGGGGCAGGGGGCACCCCAAGACACAACAATTGATCGTTTGATCTTTTAGCCATGTGCGGTGCCCCTCTCCACCATAGTCCACCTCGATAATACAGTAGCGGTGCTTAGGCGAAGCCCTGCATCGGTAGAACATCATCATCGTCACCATGCCATCTTGCTGACGGAACTCTCCCTCAAATCTCGGCTGGATCGGAGTTTGAGGGACGTCATCGAGCTGAACGTGTGCTGAACTCGGAGGTGCCGTACGTTCGGTACTTGATCGGTCGGATCGTGAAGACGTACGACTACATCAACCGCTTGTGCTAACGCTTCCGCTTTAGGTCTACGAGGGTACATAGACAACACTCTCCCCTCTTATTGCTATGCATCACCATGATCTTGCGTGTGCGTAGGAAAATTTTAAAATTACTACGTTCCCCAACACCCCGTGCCTGACATGCTCGCCTGGCTTCAGCTCTACGCACTCATGGGTTCATTCCTTCGACGGCTGACATTTCACTGTTCTTGTTTCAGCGACCGAGTGTGACCATGTACCTCCTTGTGTGTGTGGATGATATTGTCCTGGTGAGCTCATCTCCGACGGCTGCTGATGCTCTTGTGACTGCACTTGGTCGTGATCTTGCAGTTAAGAATTTGGGACAGCTTCATTTCTTCTTGGGTATTGAGGTCGCTCATCAGTCTCGTGGCAGTTTGGCTCTCACCCAGAAGAAGTACTCTCTTGATCTCTTGCGCTGTGCTGGTATGCTCAAGTGCAAGCCATCGCCTACGCCCATGTCCTCCACTGACACCCTTTCTGCTGCTGATGGTGCTCTTCTCTTTCCTGAGGATGCTACTGAGTACAGGAGTATTGTTGGTGGCCTGCAGTATCTGACGATCACGCGTCCTGATCTCTCCTTTGCGGTTAACAGGGTGTGCCAGTATCTTCATGCTCCTACTGATGTACACTGGTCTGCCGTGAAGCGCATACTGCGTTATGTGCGTCTCACTGTCTTTTTTGGTCTTCACCTGCGCCCCAGTTCCTCCGGAGTTCATTCTGCATTCTCTGATGCTGATTGGGCTGGGTGTCCAGATGAGAGGTGATCCACGAGGGGACATGTTGTGTTCTTGGGTCCTAATATGATCGTCTGGAGTACACGCAACCAAGCCACTGTTTCTCGCAGCAGCACAGAAGCTGAGTACAAGTCGGTTGCCAATGCAACTGCTGAACTTATATGGATTGAGTCCCTACTTTGAGAGCGAGGAGTTGCTCAGCCACATCCTTCGGTCCTTTGGTGTGACAACATCGGTGCTACGTTTCTGTCATCAAACCCGGTGTTCCATGCACGGACTAAACACATTGAGATTGACTATCATTTTGTGAGGGAACGTGTTGCACAGAAGCTACTACAAGTCAGGTTTATCTCTTCAAAGATCAACTTGCGGACATCTTCACCAAGCCTCTACCTTCTCCAATGTTTGAGGTCTGTAGGCGCAATCTCAACCTCCTAGATACTTCAGGAGTGAGTTGAGATCGATGGAGGGTGTTAGACTTCGTATTGTAGCCCAACTGTGTAAACCATACCTTATTGGTATTGGACTTGGTATGTCATCACTATGTTATATGTGATAGGCCAGCCCTTTGAGGGTTGAGCCAGTTTCTCCAAAACCTACGTTTTACAATCCGTGGTGCACAATATCATGTGTTAGAGCATCTATAGCCGCATAGGACAAATATGACCCCTCAAATGTCCACGGACGCGTCACGCGTCCGCGAGCAGTGATCGGGCACTCCTCAAATAGCCTGGTCCACATTCGTGTATATCATATCCAATCCACTATATCCATACTAAACCATGCAATGTCGATCAAACTACGTAGATCAACAAACGAACACAGGCAAGCACAATACTTTCACCAGACAATCGGATGTTCAAAGGACCAACAAAGTTCACATAAACGACGGACAACTTCAAACTACATCTAAAACTTGAAATTAAATTGAAGAAAAGCGGATCTTCACCACTTCCGGGCCGACCCCTATCCCTTCGAGTCGCCGGCACAGCTGTAGCCCTTGGCCCGCCGCAGCTGGTGGACGATTGTCCGAGTCGTCGGACAAGGAGCCGTCGCCGTCGTCATTGGCGGATGAGACGATGATGAGGCCCTTGAAGCGCCGAACAGCCTGGTCCTACTAGTGGCCGGCGCACGCCTCTGACTCCCGCATGCGTGTCCAGACCGGCGGTGCAGGCACAAGCACCCACTGTTGCCCGCCTGGGGGAGCAGCAGGCGGCGGGGCCAAGGGATGGCGCGGGGGGGCGAGGATTGCGCAGCCCGTGCGGAGCCAAGCGTGGGCCGGGAGGAGCCAGCGCCGACATCCTCGCTGCATCGGCGGGGGAAAGGCGAGGCCGTCCGGAACTGGAACCCGTGTCCACCTTGGACCTCTCGAGGGCAATGCGGAGGGCTTGGTCATCGTTGGAGTCGGAGGAGGAGCGGTTGTCGGCGCTCGACATGCTCGCCACAGTCACCGGAGTCGTCAGAGTGGTCGGAGTGGATTGAAACAGAGAAACCGGAGGAAGAAGAAGAGACGGATCAAGAGTGAGAGTGAGTTAGGGTTTTCGGATTGTGGATATTTGTGGGGACGGAGTGGAGTCGGGGTGGGCCTGGCCAACGTGACGGACGTGCCCGGGCGCCCTTGTGACGCCCTCGATCCAATCGTACACTAATCATACACACAAATGTGTACGATCAAGATCAAGGACTCACAGGAAGATATCACAACACAACTCTAGACACAAATTAAAATAATACAAGCTTTATATTACAAGCCAGGGGCCTCGAGGGCTCGAATACATAAGCTCGAAAACACAAGAGTCAGCGGAAGCAACAATATCTGAGTACAGACATGAGTTAGACAAGTTTGCCTTAAGAAGGCTAGCACAAAAGCAACAACGATCGAAAAGGCAAGGCCTCCTTCCTGGGAGCCTCCTAACTACTCCTGGTCGTCGGCGGTCTCCATGTAGTAGTATGCCTCGGCGGTGGCATCTGGCTCCTGGGCTCCGACATCTGGTTGCATCAACCGGAAAGAAGAAGAAAGGGGGGGAGGGGGAGCAAAGCAACCGTGAGTACTCATCCAAAGTACTCGCAAGCAAGGATCTACACTACATATGCAACATTATCAAAGGAAGGTTGTATATGTGTACTGGGCTGCAGAAATGCCAGAATAGAGAGAAGGCCTAGTCCTACCGAAGACTAGCATCTTCTGGAAACCACCATCTTGCAGCAATAGGAGGGAGTAGAGTAGCATAAAGTAAAGTAGTAGTAGTGTATCAACCTCGGCCGGAGATCCTTTGTTGACTCCCTGCAAGAAAGGCATCCCAGAGCCGTACTGTGACACTCCAAAAAATTTATTTGGTTTTTAGCAAAAACCTTGCTGGTTTTTCTTTTGTGAAATGAGGCATTTTTTTTTAATTTTTAGAAAAACCATCCTCCTAAAAATCTTTTTCTTTGGCTAGGATTGTTATTTCTGTTTCCTTCTTCAAACCTTGGGTTTGATCTTTTAAAACTTCTCCTCTATTGGTTCCCTTCCCCAAATTTATTTTTGGGAGTTTAATCTTTTTCTTTCTAAAAGAAAAACTCTATGAAAATTTGGGATTTTCATTCTATTGAAAACCACCCATGACCTTGTATTTTCTCCCATGTGGTAAAACCACTCCAAAACCTCCTCTCCTCCTTGTTATCAATCTAAGTTCTCCGCCCCAACAAGTCCAGACAAGTTTTGGATTTTATTTTGATTATTTCACCTCTCAAATATTTTCTGTCAATTATTTTGAGCCTGAACCATTTACAAAGCAAGTACATTATAGAATTTGTATTTGGATATCAAACCAACTCTACTGACTAGTCCTTTGTACCCAAAACCCAGAACCATCTTGATCCACTCTTCTCCTTTTCAATTTTTTCAAATTTCACTCCCTGCAAGTTTGGACCAGATTTGCCAAATTTGGTGAAATTCATATCTACACTTCCCCAAAAATTCCACCAAAATTCAGGCAACCTACTGGTGCAATGAGAGACCACTCCACCAAGTTTCAGCTCAAGGAAAAATCCCTGCAAGCCAATATCATTCTGTCGAACACCTGGCCAGCACTGTTTCTTTGCAAATTCAGAGTTTCAGAGATTCAGTGTCGTTTCCTCTCGTCAGGTTCAGTCACGCGTCGCCAGTGCGCCGTGGCGCGACGCACGCAGCCCCTCCTCGCTGTCCGTAGCGCCGCACGCGCACTTGGCTTGTTCCCGGCATCGGGGACTCCCTGGACCGACCGTGCCGGCGTCTGCTGCGGCGGCAGCGCCACCCGTGGCGGCCAACAGTGGCAGCCCCAGCCTTGCAACGCCGTTCCGCGCCGCCCTTTGCTTCCTAGCCCTACGCGTGGCTCATGCATGCCAGCGCAGCCCCGCTGCACCGTCGCCGTGGCCCGACAAGCACTGGATGCACTCTCTGCCGCCGGCAGACCCACACCGTCCCGTTCCAACCAAAACTGCCCTAAGCTTCTAATCCCAGTCCGTTGAGCGTCGGAGTGGAGCCAGTGGACCTCCACGTTGGTGGCCAGCCCCCTAAACTCCCTGACCAAGCCCTGCACCGCCGTAATCCATCGCCGGAGAACTCCGTTCACGGCCACCGCCTCGGATCGCCTATAAAAGGAGACCCCGAGCTCACCCTCGAGCACGCACCACCTCCACCACCTCACTACACCCTGCCTGGCCACTGGAGGGGCCTCGAGGAGCCCTTCTTCCTCGACTCCGTCCACCTCCGTCCGCCTCGGGCTCCAGCAGCGTTCACTGCACCCTCTCCGGCAAGGTCCACGACCACCCGAACCGCCGTCCGCCGGAGCAAGAGCCACCGTCGACGTCGTGCTCACCGGCGACCACCACCACCACCAACCGACGCGGAATGGCGCCCTGAACACGTTGGTACTCTCCGATCTCCCTACCTCGCCGTGGATCGCCGCCGGCGACCACCGCGGCTCTCGGGCGCCAGCGAGCCCCGACCCGCCTCTTTTGAATTTAAACCTGACGGGTGGGACCCGCCCGTCAGCCTCTCAGCTCGTTTTAAATGAATCGTTTTCTGAAAACGTCTTTTGCCAGAATACGCTTTCCCTCTGGGCCGGCGTAGTTGCTATCGAAACGTTTTCAGTTTTTATAATAAAAACCCTGGGAAGTTTCTGTTTCATTACAGATAGGTCCCTCGACAAAAACCTTTATATCTTTTTAACAGGAGCATATTTTTGAGTGATTCTTTTTCTGTTCTCTTCTAAATTTTGTCTATTTTTTTATCAGATTTATTTGAAAAATATTTGCAATACTTTTTCCGCACCTCTCGGTATTCACGTTAGCGCGTATGTTTTCTCTATACCATAGATACCGAAGAAGGTGACGGGGCCGCGAACTTCACCGAGCTAGGCTCCGACTATTCTGAACCAGGCAAGCATGTTTGAACTTTTGATATGATGAGTGTCTTGGCATGTTTTGCATTTAGTTAGCTTCATGGCATGTTGTGAGCATACCGATGAACGTGTTTATCATGCATTGTTGATGCAAGTAAGTCCGATGATCCACGCATTGTTGGATGTGAGTATGCAAGGCCATGTGTTGGCAAAAAGATGGGTAAGATGGCAGTGTTGTAGCATGCCAGTCTTATGCCATGCAAGTTAACTTCGGTACCAACCCGTATCGGTTTGGTTCCTATCCAAATTCCCTTCCCTATACTACCACACGTGACTCGCAAGAGATATGGTTTAGTAAGTTGCAAACCACTTTCCTGGTACACACCAAAAAGGAGAGGCCGGGATGATGGTTCCATGGCCCTGGATTAAAGCCAGTAATCCGGTCAGGGGGCATGGGTGTTTCCGGTTGGGACCGAGAGGGGGGCACCCCTTAGAGCGCGCGTATATAAATTTGATCCCATGCTATTCGAGATTGTGATCTCCCCGTCTCAAAAGTTTTTCTTGGACGATGCCTAGGGTGATTCCAGCATCGAGAGGTTGGATGGGTGTGTACCGGTTAGCTGTGTTTTCTTCTGAAATACCATAAACGAAACTAGTCTACGTGACTACGAAAATCCGTTAACTGTGGGAAATTTTTGTACAAACTCTGCAGAGTCATAAATCTTCAATTTATCTTATCCATATCCAAGTTCCGTGCTAACTAACAAGTGCCGGTTTTTGGTGACAGATTATCTGGTGGGACACATGAGTGCTAAAGTCCGGTTAAAAATTTAATCCTGTGAATGGACTAACCCGTTTATTTTCAAGAGTGGAATACTCCTTATGAACATTATTACCTTGACAGTACAAGCCCTTTTTGTGGTGTCGCTCAGGCGCCCGGCTATGGCATTTCTTTTAAAGCCCTTTCTGTGGTGTCGCTCAGACGCCCGGCAGTGGCATTTCTTTTAAAGCCCTTTCTATGGTGTCGCTCAGACGCCCGGCTGTGGCATTTCTTTTAAAGCCCTTTCTGTGGTGTCGCTCAGACGCCCGGCTGTGGCATTTCTTTTAAAGCCCTTTCTGTGGTGTCGCTCAGACGCCCGGCTGTGGCATTTCTTTTAAAGCCCTTTCTGTGGTGTCGCTCAGACGCCCGGCTATGGCATTTCTTTTAAAGCCCTTTCTGTGGTGTCGCTCAGACGCCCGGCTGTGGCATTTCTTTTAAAGCCCCTTCTGCGGTGTCGCTCAGACGCCCGACTGTGGCATAAGCATTATTTTCTTGTTCACCTTTCGTGGCGTCACTCCAGACACTCGATTGGTTTCCTTTATTTTTACTGTTGGGATTTCAGGTGGACTACCGCCGATTCCCTTTTTATTTACCTTGCCTGCTAATATTTCAATTATGCATCGGTAAATTAACCATGACGCATTCATGCATGCATTTGTTATATCTTGCGTCCGAACTGTCTTGCGAGTACTTTCAAAGTACTCACTGGCTTGTTGATTTGGCCAGATGCTGACGAAGGCGATCTCATGGATGAAGAGTTCGATAGCGAGTCCGACGCCTAGAGGAGTCCCAGTTAGTCTCGTGCGACCCTGGAGTTGGTCACTATATTATATCCGCTTCCGCTACCCGAATAAATTCATCGAGCCTCACCTCGACCTTCGACGAGATGCTAGTTTGAGAGTCACGTTAACCTCTCCTCACTGTGTTATTCCACCATCACTTTACCCTCGAGTCAGTAGTATGCCACCACACCGTAGTGTTCCGTCTGCCAATATGTATAATTAGTGGTGCGCTTGTAATAATTTGTTGAGCCCCCTTAGCTCAACCCCTGTAATGTATTATATGCTACTGGCTTATTGTATCAAGAGTTTGTCTACCAGTGAGGGGGATTTTCTCTCATACTGGACCCAAGAGATTGGTTTCTTCAATAAATATTTTTATTGGAAAAACCGGTCGTGACAAGCTTGGTACCAGAGCCAGGCTGACTGTAGGAAGCCACTAGGTGCGATCGCTAATCGATTATTAGCATGATAGAGCTTATTCATGTTTTTGCAATCGTAGTCATTTTTCTGACAGTCAGCATATATTTATGATCTGACCATTCAGGATTTTTGCCTACTTTTTGTAGATGGCCAACAACAGCTGCGAGTCTCAGACCTTCGCCAACGTCCCCGATGGGTTCGTCAAGCTTCTATCCTTCATCGTTCAGGTCGCGATGGGGCCATCTGTGCGCCCGGTCGTCTCACTCTGCCAGCACAGAGTCAACGACAGTCTGACCATGCACCAGGCCGCGGTGCAGTTTAAGGGAGGGCGTGGTGAGCTACGCCGCTTTCGGTTCTTGGGGAGAGCCATGCCTACGGAGAAGCATGCTATCCAGATGGCAGCCCGCGAGGCGATAGCTCGTCTCAGGGATGTCCTTCCCGAGATGAAGGCTCGTCGTTACCGCTATCTTCCATGCCACGTGCCTTACACCTGTCACTACGCATACTCCTGCCCCAGAGGAGAATGAGACGAGGCCTTTGAGATGCTTATTGAGTATCTCCGGGCCTTGGAGGCAGCCTTCGACAACTTGGTGGACGACTTCGTGGCCGCCCGCATGGACTCAGTCCACGGTTGTGCCGCCAACAGGAGGGAGCTCCTGCCCACCGCACCGCCACTGACTTTTGTCTCGTCCTCAGCATCCCATGCACCTGCTCGTCGCTTGCCTACCACCGAGGAGTTCAACCGAGCCATTGCGCCCACTCCAGCGCGCACTGCACCACCCTTCGCGCCCACTCCAGTTCGTGTGGTTCCGCCCCTGGCACCCGCTCCATCTACTCGACGCAGCACTACTCGTATGGAGCCTATTAGTGAGGAAGAAGTCAAGTCCCCGGCTTCGCTACGCCTCACCCTTGGCAGGGCCAAGGACATCATCAACATCTCTGACTAAGTACGCTTAGCCATCGCGCGTTGTACCGCCATGTAAGATATGGAAAGTAGCCTGTTTGCGCATCATGTAGGATCTGGAGAAGTGCACTAGCCTAAATAACATGTCAGGATTATGTACGCATATCCTGAGTAATGTATTGTATAATTATCACCCGTGTGTAAGATACGTAATGAGCAGTCTTTCTCCGTGCGCAAATTAAATGGTTTTCCCTGGTAATCTTGGCTATTTGGTTTCTCTGCCAACCTTGTGCTTTTATGGAGTTATTTTCGTTTACTTATGGGCTTCGCAATATATATCCCCAGAGTGAAAAATGTCTCGTCCTTGGACTCGCTCCATGCCAGCTCCGCCAGAGGAATATTTTGGCACTCAAGCAGACAACAATTTTGCACAAGGGCAGTCGAACCAATTTTATGACAATCAATCAGGCAACAATTTCACCCAAGGTCAATCAAGTCAACAAGGTAGTGAGACGGCACTATCTCAAATGTGCCGCCTTTATGAACAGAGTCAGCAACAACATCGGGAAATGATGAACCAAGTCATTAACATGGAAAATCACCATGGGCAGTATCCGCAGCATTCCAAGTTATCTGAGCTACAGAAGACACGTCCCTCAACATTTTCTCATACTGACAAGCCACTTGAGGCCGAAGACTGGCTTCGAGATATGGAGAGAAAATTAATTATTGCAAAATGTTCAGACCCCGAGAAGGTACTTTATGCTCCGCACTATCTCACAGGAGCCGCTGCATCTTGGTGGGAGAATTTCTTGCACATGCATCCCAACGAAAATGATATAACCTAGGATGATTTCAAGGAAGGTTTCCGCGGTGCACACATTCCTAAGAGTATTATGAAAATCAAGAAAAGAGAGTTCGATGACCTCAAGCAAAGGAACATGACAGTGTCAGATTACAACGGCCAATTTACTCTGTTATCCTGCTACGCCAATGAAGAGCGTATGACAGAAAGCAAGAAAATGGAGAAATTCCTTGACGGCCTAGCGCCCGCGCTTAAATGCCAACTGGTCATACACACTTTCCCAGATTTTAAGACGCTGGTGGATAAAGCCATTACTCTGGAAAATGAAAGACGCAGTTTGGAAGATATCCGCAAGCGAAAAAGGGACCAGACTAACCAGGCTCGCAATCACCGAAGCAAGACAGTTTTCAAAAAGGATGGGACACACAAATCCCCGTCCAACGTCTCACGCCCAATCAAGAATTTTCATGCAAGGGACAAGGAGTTCACATATCGCCCCGGCGTTACTTGTTACGCCTGCGGAGAGGAAGGACACTATGCCAAGCAGTGTCCCAAGCCTAGAAACTCAGCACAAAAGCCGAACAACGGCAACAACAATTCAGCGCCCAAGCGAAACAATTTCAATCCTAACAATAACCACAGGAAAGGTCATCTGAACCACGTGACCAAAGAGGAGGCACAAAATGCTCCGGATATCGTACTCGGTACGTTTCCTGTCAACACAATACCTGCAATGGTTTTGTTTGATTCTGGAGCTTCTCACTCTTTTATTTCGAAAAGTTTTGCTTTCCAAAATAATTTTTCGATGCTTCCTTTGGAGAAATCCATGATCATCAAGTCCCCTGGGATTCAGCAAGTCACTCAGAATTACTGTCAGGATGTGATTATTGAGTTTAAAGGATTGAAGTTTCACGCCAATCTCATTGTGTTGGAAAATAAAGGACTGGATGTCATCCTAGGGATGGACTGGTTAACCACCAACAAAGGTTTTATTGACTGCTTCAATCGGACCTTGATTCTCACACACCACCATGGTAAGACAATAAGAGTATCCGCCAAAGAAAGGTAAATGCCCAGGCAACCAAGGTTGAACAAGGTGGATATTTCTGAATTAAGCAAGGTTCCAGTAGTGTGTGAATTTCCAGACGTATTTCCTGAAGAGCTACCTGGCATGCCACCAGACCGAGAGATAGAATTCAGCATTGAGCTAGCACCAGGAACCACCCCCATATACAAGAAGCCATACAGAATGGCACCGTCCGAGTTGGTTGAGTTGAAGAAGCAAAAAAAGGAATTGCTGGACAAAGGATACATTCGAGCCAGCTCCTCACCTTGGGGATCACCAATTCTTTTTGCCAAAAAGAAGGACGGAACACTGAGATTGTGTATTGACTACCGAGCACTTAACATGGTCACGATTAAAAACAAATACCCGATGCCACAGATAAACGATTTGTTTGATCAACTTGCTCAGGCCAAGGTATTCTCGAAGATAGACTTAAGGTCAGGATACCATCAATTAAAAGTACGAACCGAGGATATCCCCAAGACAGCATTCACCTCCAGATATGGACTATATGAGTTCACAGTAATGCCATTTGGATTAACGAATGCCCCCGCATATTTTGTTCACCTCATGAACAAAGTATTTATGAAATTTATGGACAAGTTCGTTGTGGTATTCATCAACGATATTCTGGTATACTCCAAGACGCCAGAAGAGCACGCAGAACACCTCAGGATTGTGCTGGGAGAACTCAGGAAACACCAATTATATGCCAAATTCAGCAAGTGCGAATTTTGGCTAAGACAAGTAGGTTTTCTAGGCCACATGCTAACCCAAGACGGTATCGCAGTAGACCCAGAAAAAGTCAAGGCCGTACTTGGCTGGAAGTCACCAGCCAGCGTAACAGACATACGGAGTTTCTTGGGAATGGCAGGATATTACCGCAAATTTATTGAAGGATTCTCCACCATAGCCAAACCTATGACCCAGTTACTCAAGAAGGAAAAGAAGTTTGAATGGACAGAGGTCTGTGAGAAAAGTTTCCAAGAGCTAAAACAGAAATTAACAACAGCACCAGTATTAATTGTGCCAGACATACACAAGAATTTTGAAGTATATTGTGACGCGTCCAGAAAGGGACTCGGATGCGTGTTAATGCAAGAAGGCAAGGTTGTCGCATACGCTTCAAGGCAACTTCGCAAGCATGAGGAAAATTATCCCACTCATGACTTAGAAATGGCAGCGGTTATTCATGCACTCAAGGAATGGAGGCATTTCCTACTTGGAAATCGATGTGAAATATATACGGGCCATAAAAGTCTCAAATATATTTTCACACAGCCAGAACTGAATTTAAGGCAACGACGCTGGTTAGAGCTAGTAAAGGATTATGATGTCGGTATCCACTACCATCCTGGAAAAGCGAATGTAGTAGCCGATGCTCTTAGTCGGAACCCCAGCTCCAACGAAAGCAGTCTGCACGGCTTGAGACCCGAATTCCAACAGGAATTTGCCAGACTCAACTTGTTGATGGTAGCAGAAGGCACCATAACAAACTTGGAGATACAACCCAACCTTGTGGAAAGAATCAAAGAAGCCCAGCCTGGTCACCCCAGCATTGAAGGCATCTAAAGAAAGGTGAGTATGGGCAAGGCCTCGGAATTCATCATAGACGAAGAAGGGACACTATGGTACAGAAACAGACTCTGTTCGCCAGGCATAGAAGACCTCAAACGGCAAATTCTAGCTGAAGCCCACACCGCTCCATATTCGATCCACCCTGGAGGAACCAAGATGTATAAGGATATCCAAGAAGGATTTTGGTGGCACGGTATGAAGAGGGACATAGCCACCTTCATTGCATGCTGCGACTCTTGTCAACGCATAAAAGCTGAACATCAGAGACCAGCCGGACTACTACAACCAAACAAAATACCTGAGTGGAAATGGGATGAAATAGGGATGGATTTCATTGTCGGACTACCTCGATCACGACACGGGAATGATGCCATATGGGTTATCACCGACAGGTTAACTAAGGTGGCACATTTCATTCCAGTAAAGACGACCCACACCACTCAGAAGCTTGCCACGATATATCTCTCTCGCATAGTTTGTCTGCACGGTGTCCCGAAGACGATAATATCTGACAGAGGAACACAGTTCGTCTCGAGATTCTGGGAACATTTGCAACAGGCTCTGGGAACTCAACTAGCCTTCAATACGGCATACCACCCCCAGACAGATGGACAGACAGAACGGGTAAACCAGATTTTAGAGGACATGCTGAGAGCATGTGTACTCACCTATGGAACCAGTTGGGAAGACAGCCTGCCATATGCCGAGTTCGCGTACAACAACAGTTATCAGGCCAGCCTGCAAATGGCACCATTTGAGGCTTTGTATGGACGAAGATGTCGTACCCCGTTAAACTGGTCAGAGACCGGAGACAGCCGTATCTTCGGCCCAGACATGCTCAAGGAAGCCGAGGAAAAGGTCCAGCTAATCAGAGATCGACTCAAGACCGCCCAAAGCCGACAAAAGAGTTATTACGATCAGAAACATCGTGGGGTCAACTTCGAACCCGGTGAATTCGTGTACCTACGAGTGTCACCTATGAGGGGATTGCAACGATTCAAAATAAAAGGAAAGCTAGCGCCAAGATTCATCGGACCATTCTGTATAACGGCACGAAAAGGCACAGTAGCATACCAACTAGACTTACCTGAGGAACTGTCAGATATCCACAACGTGTTCCACGTATCGCAATTGAGAAAGTGCGTAAGCAACCCAGAGAAACAAGTATCCCATGAGAACATAGACGTGCAGCCAGACCTCACTTATCGGGAACACCCAGTAAAAATATTAGAGGAGTCTGAAAGGAGGACCCGACAGAAAACCGTCAAATTTTTCAAAGTTCAGTGGAGTAATCACACCGAAAGTGAAGCAACATGGGAAAGAGAGGATTTTCTTCGAACAGAGCATCCGCACTTATTTAAGGATCAGCTGAAATCTCGGGGACGAGATTCTTCCTAAGGGGGTAGGTGTCGTGACACTCCAAAAATTTTATTTGGTTTTTAGCAAAAACCTTGCTGGTTTTTCTTTTGTGAAATGAGGCATTTTTTTAAAATTTCAGAAAAACCATCCTCCTAAAAATCTTTTTCTTTGGCTAGGATTATTATTTCTGTTTCCTTCTTCAAACCTTGGGTTTGATCTTTTAAAACTTCTCCTCTATTGGTTCCCTTCCCCAAATTTATTTTTGGGAGTTTAATCTTTTTCTTTTTAAAAGAAAAACTCTATGAAAATTTGGGATTTTCATTCTATTGATAACCACCCATGACCTTGTATTTTCTCCCATGTGGTAAAACCACTCCAAAACCTCCTCTCCTCCTTGTTATCAATCTAAGTTCTCCGCCCCAACAAGTCCAGACAAGTTTTGGATTTTATTTTGATTATTTCACCTCTCAAATATTTTCTGTCAATTATTTTGAGCCTGAACCATTTACAAAGCAAGTACATTATAGAATTTGTATTTGGATATCAAACCAACTCTACTGACTAGTCCTTTGTACCCACAACCCAGAACCATCTTAATCCACTCTTCTCCTTTTCAATTTTTTCAAATTTCACTCCCTGCAAGTTTGGACCAGATTTGCCAAATTTGGTGAAATTCATATCTACACTTCCCCAAAAATTCCACCAAAATTCAGGCAACCTACTGGTGCAATGAGAGACCACTCCACCAAGTTTCAGCTCAATGAAAAATCCCTGCAAGCCAATATCATTCTGTCGAACACCTGGCCAGCACTATTTCTTTGCAAATTCAGAGTTTCAGAGATTCAGTGTCGTTTCCTCTCGTCAGGTTCAGTCACGCGTCGCCAGTGCGCCGTGGCGCGACGCGCGCAGCCCCTCCTCGCTATCCGTAGCACCGCACGCGCACTTGGCTGGTTCCCGGCGTCGGGGACTCCCTGGCCCGACCGCGCCGGCGTCTGCTGCGGCGGCAGCGCCACCCGTGGCGGCCAACAGTGGCAGCCCCAGCCTTGCAACGCCGTTCCGCGCCGCCCTTTGCTTCCTAGCCCTACGCGTGGCTCATGCATGCCAGCGCAGCCCCGCTGCACCGTCGCCGTGGCCCGACAAGCACTAGACGCGCTCTCTGCCGCCGGCGGACCCGCACCGTCCCGTTCCGACCAAAACTGCCCTAAGCTTCTAATCCTAGTCCGTTGAGCGTCGGAGTGGAGCCAGTGGACCTCCACGTTGGTGGCCAGCCCCCTAAACTCCCCGACCAAGCCCTGCACCGCCGTAATCCATCGCCGGAGAACTCCGTTCACGGCCACCGCCTCGGATCGCCTATAAAAGGAGACCCCGAGCTCACCCTCGAGCACGCACCACCTCCACCACCTCACTACACCCTGCCTGGCCACTGGAGGGGCCTCGAGGAGCCCTTCTTCCTCGACTCCGGCCACCTCCGTCCGCCTCGAGCTCCAGCAGCGTTCACTGCACCCTCTCCGGCAAGGTCCATATGCCAGCAGACGGCAAAGATCTGGCGGACGGCAAAGAGCTTCTTTGCCGTCTGCCAGTTCTTTGCCGTCGGCTTTTTGGTAGCTGATGGCAAAGAGCTGCTTTGCCGTCAGCTAGCAGACGGCAAAGAGCTGGCAGATGGCAAATTAGCTGATTCCAGTAGTGAGGAGCCACCGTCGACGTGGTGCTCACCGGCGACCACCACCACCACCAACCGACGCGGAATGCCGCCCTGAACATGTTGGTACTCTCCGATCTCCCTACCTCTCCGTGGATCGCCGCCGGCGACCACCGCGGCTCTCGGGCGCCAACGAGCCCCGACCCGCCTCTTTTGAATTTAAACCTGACGGGTGGGACCCGCCCGTCAGCCTCTCAGCTCGTTTTAAACGAATCGTTTTCTGAAAATGTCTTTTGCCAGAATACGCTTTCCCTCTGGGCCGGCGTAGTTGCTATCGAAACGTTTTCTGTTTTTATAATAAAAACCCTGGGAAGTTTCTGTTTCATTACAGATAGGTCCCTCGACAAAAACCTTTATATCTTTTTAACAGGAGCATATTTTTGAGTGATTCTTTTTCTGTTCTCTTCAAAATTTTGTCTAGTTTTTTATCAGATTTATTTGAAAAATATTTGCAATACTTTTTCCGCACCTCTCGGTATTCACGTTAGCGCGTATGTTTTCTCTATACCATAGATACCGAAGAAGGTGACGGGGCCGCGAACTTCACCGAGCTAGGCTCCGACTATTCTGAACCAGGCAAGCATGTTTGAACTTTTGATATGATGAGTGTCTTGGCATGTTTTGCATTTAGTTAGCTTCATGGCATGTTGTGAGCATACCGATGAACGTGTTTATCATGCATTGTTGATGCAAGTAAGTCCGATGATCCACACATTGTTTGATGTGAGTATGCAAGGCCATGTGTTGGCAAAAAGATGGGTAAGATGGCAGTGTTGTAGCATGCCAGTCTTATGCCATGCAAGTTAACTTCGGTACCAACCCGTATCGGTTTGGTTCCTATCCAAATTCCCTTCCCTATACTACCACACGTGTCTCGCAAGAGATATGGTTTAGTAAGTTGCAAACCACTTTCCTGGTACACACCAAAAAGGAGAGGCCGGGATGATGGTTCCATGGCCCTGGATTGAAGCCGGTCATCCGGTCAGGGGGCATGGGTGTTTCCGGTTGGGACCGAGAGGGGGGCACCCCTTAGAGCGCGCGTATATAAATTTGATCCCATGCTATTCGAGATTGTGATCTCCCCGTCTCAAAAGTTTTTCTTGGGCGATGCCTAGGGTGATTCCGGCATCGAGAGGTGGGATGGGTGTGTACCGGTTAGCTGTGTTTTCTTCTGAAATACCGTAAACGGAACTAGTCTACGTGACTACGAAAATCCGTTAACTGTGGGAAATTTTTGTACAAACTCTGCAGAGTCATAAATCTTCAATTTATCTTATCCATATCCAAGTTCCGTGCTAACTAACAAGTGCCGGTTTTTGGTGACAGATTATTCGGTGGGACACATGAGTGCTAAAGTCCGGTTAAAAATTTAATCATGTGAATGGACTAACCCGTTTATTTTCAAGAGTGGAATACTCCTTATGAACATTATTACCTTGACAGTACAAGCCCTTTTTGTGGTGTCGCTCAGGCGCCCGGCTGTGGCATTTCTTTTAAAGCCCTTTCTGTGGTGTCGCTCAGACGCCCGGCTGTGGCATTTCTTTTAAAGCCCTTTCTATGGTGTCGCTCAGACGCCCGGCTGTGGCATTTCTTTTAAAGCCCTTTCTGTGGTGTCGCTCAGACGCCCGGCTGTGGCATTTCTTTTAAAGCCCTTTATGTGGTGTCGCTCAGACGCCCGGCTATGGCATTTCTTTTAAAGCCCTTTCTGTGGTGTCGCTCAGACGCCCGGCTATGGCATTTCTTTTAAAGCCCTTTCTGTGGTGTCGCTCAGACGCCCGGCTGCGGCATTTCTTTTAAAGCCCCTTCTGCGGTGTCGCTCAGACGCCCGACTGTGGCATAAGCATTATTTTCTTGTTCACCTTTCGTGGCGTCACTCCAGACACTCGATTGGTTTCCTTTATTTTTACTGTTGGGATTTCAGGTGGACTACCGCCGATTCCCTTTTTATTTACCTTGCCTGCTAATATTTCAATTATGCATCCGTAAATTAACCATGACGCATTCATGCATGCATTTGTTATATCTTGTGTCCGAACTGTCTTGCGAGTACTTTCAAAGTACTCACTGGCTTGTTGATTTGGCCAGATGCTGACGAAGGCGATCTCATGGATGAAGAGTTCGATAGCGAGTCCGACGCCTAGAGGAGTCCCAGTCAGTCTCGTGCGACCCTGGAGTTGGTCACTGTATTATATCCGCTTCCGCTACCCGAATAAATTCATCGAGACTCACCTCGACCTTCGACGAGATGCTAGTTTGAGAGTCACGTTAACCTCTCCTCACTGTGTTATTCCACCATCACTTTACCCTCGAGTCAGTAGTATGCCACCACACCGTAGTGTTCCGTCCGCCAATATGTATAATTATTGGTGCGCTTGTAATAATTTGTTGAGCCCCCTTAGCTCAACCCCTGTAATGTATTATATGCTACTGGCTTATTGTATCAAGAGTTTGTCTACCAGTGAGGGGGATTTTCTCTCATACTGGACCCAAGAGATTGGTTTCTTCAATAAATATTTTTATTGGAAAAACCGGTCGTGACACGTACTATCCGGTTATCATCACAAACAAATCCTCATCACCATCCAGTTCTCATCACAAGTATCCAGTTCAAGTTGTATCGATCGGGATACAACTCCAAGTGTCCGTTACCGTAGGACAGGCTATCGATAGATGTTTTCTTCCCTGCAGGGGTGCACCAACTTACCCACCACGCTCGATTAACTCCGGCCGGACACACTTTCCTGGGTCATGCCCGGCCTCGGCCAAACAATACGCCGCAACCCGACCTAGGCTTAATAGAGAGGTCAAGCACGCCGGACTAAACCTATGCCCCCAGGGGTCATGGGCCATCGCCCCGGGAACTCCTGCATGTTGCGTGGGCGGCCGGTGAGCAGACAGACCTAGCTACCTCCTTAAAACAAGGTGGGGGCTTACCAGTCCAACCCGGCGCGCGCCGCTCAGTCGCATGACGTCTATTAAGCTTCGGCTGATGTATACGACGCAGAACGCCCATACTATGCCCACGTGATGGTTAGTGCTATCAGGCCAGAGGCCCCTCGGATCAAATATCCAAATCGTAGTGGATTAGGAACGCGTGGTAACAAGCAGAGACTCACGAAAGATGTGACCCCGTTGCCCTGTCTCGAGGACTTGCGGCAAGGGCTAGGAATGCCCGACCACGCCTCGTAATTATCTCGCGGGCACCCTCCAGGTCCTCCCGACTCCACATCACTCGCAATTAAGCTCGCGCGGGTACCCCTCAAGGTCGGCCCGTCTTTCCAAGTATCAGTGGTAAAGTCCAAGTATCCGTGTGTCCAAACATCAAGGGGGAAACCCGAGGAATCACCCCCGATGAATTCCACTAGATGTAATCATCAAGGTGAACGTAAGAGGAATCACCCCCGATGTTCACACTTGATGGGTTGCACGACAGAATCGTATCGGAAGTGGTTAAGGAGGAAATCACCCTCGATGACCACGACCGAATGACTACACTACAGGGTTAACATCAGAAGTGCTGAAGAGCTTCACCCTCGGTACTCGATAGTAACCTAGTAGTGTCGAGCAACTAAGGGAGAAGTGATGTGCGGTGTCGGGGCCTGGTCTTCGATCACGTAGATCGAGTCGTCGATGATGAAGCAGGGGCAACAAGGACAAGTGGGGGTCACTGATGGATCACTAACCAACCTATACTAAGCAGTTTAGGATAAGCAGGTAATGTACAACAGCAGATACAAAAGCAGGCTATGCATCAGAATAGGAGCAAACAATAAGAGTAGTAAAATCTAATGCAAGCATGAGAGAATGGAATGGGCAATATCGGGATGATCAAAGGGGGGGGGCTTGCCTGGTTGCTCTGGCAAGGAGGGGTCTTCATCGACGTAGTCGATCACAGGGGCAGCATCGGTCTCAGGGTCTATCGGAGCGAAGAGGGGGAAGAAACAGTAAATATAAAAGCAAACATATCATCACAAAGCATAACGTGGCAATAAGCTGTGCCGGGTGTGACCTAACGTATGGCTACACAATAAAGGAGAAGGGGGAAAACAACCGGGAATGATTTCCCGGTTCCGGACCTGTGTCCTACAGATGACCGGAGAGGGAATGTTCCATGTTCAGCATGCTAGGGGCATGTGACAGATGAACGGACCGCGTATTCGGATTCGTTGGATTTTTCTGAGCAACTTTCATGTAGAAAACTTTTTCATCGGAGCTACGGTTTAAATTCTATGAATTTCTAAAGATTTAAAGGCTTTTTGAAATTATTTAAATTAACAGAATTAACAGAAAAGGTATGACATCAGCATGGCATGGAGATGACCTCAGCAAGTCAACAGACTCGCTAATTAGTCAAAGTGGGTCAAGTGGGTCCCACTGGTCAGTGACTGGACTAATTAGAAGTGGTTAATTTAACTAAACGAGATTAATTAGCTAGTAGGCCCCACCTGTCAGTAGCTAATTAGTTTAACAAAATAAGTTTTAGTTACTAAAACGTTAATTAAAGGATGGGGCCCGCCGGTCTGCCCAGTCAGCATGTTGACTGGGTCAACACGGTCAACAGGACGAGCGGGGGCCACTGGGGCCACCGGTCAGCGACCCAGGGTGGTGACCCCGGGCGACCATGTCAGCAGCAGCGGTGGACATTACCACGGCGGCGACGCACCGGAGTCGGCCGGAAAAAGGCCACAGAGGGCCTCCAGGCTGGCGGTTTGGACCTACGGGTGCGCGCCGGCGTCGCGCATGTGATGGTGACGACGGCCGGTGCCGGGGACGGTCGGAGCATCGCCGGCGTCGAGGTTTGCGGTCCCGGAGTTGGTCAAGGATGGAGTCAGCGACAGGGGCGAGAACAAAGGCGCGGGTGGGTTCTTTTGAACGCCGGGTCGACGTCGCGTCAAGTGATGGTAATTGGCGACGAGGGGGGCGGAGCTGGCCGGAGCAACGACGAGGAGCGACGGTGGCGCTCTGGCCCCGTTCGAGACGCGTCGGGAGCGGCCTAGGGGCGCGGTTGGGGCTGCAGCTCGGAGCTGTGCGCGCCCTCGAGGGCGACAGTGACTCGCGCGAGGGGGGTGCGGGAGCGCGCACGGCGCGCGCACGACGTCCATGGCGGGCGGCGGAGGTCGGCAACGCGATGGAGCGGCTACGGCTAGGCAGAGGGATAGGGGAGAGCGGGGAGAGGAGGGCAAGCTCACAGTGGAGCCGTAGGGAGTGGCAGTGAGCTCGGGGAGGGCACGAGGTAGCCGGAATCGGCGACGAACGCCGGCGATCCGAAGGTTGAAGACGAGCTCGTTCCGGTTAGAGTAGAGCTGCTCGGCTCGATCCCGATGGCGTAGGCGACGTAGACGATGACGAGGGAGACGGTGAGCTCCAGATCAAGACACGGGAGGCACCGTGGCCACGGATTCGAGCGGCGACGGCGGCGAGCGTTTCGGGTGAGATGGGGAACAAGAGAGGAAGAGGCTCACGGGGGCGAATGGATGAGGATGACGAGAGGGGAGGCCACTGTGGAGATCTTATCCACCCCGACGGCCTGTAGCGACGCGGGGCGACTAGCGGGTGCGGTGGCGACGGTGAACAGCTTCCGGCATGGGCGCGCGAGGTGACGCGGGGAGGAGGGAGGCATCGATGGTTCTGTTGGGCTGGGCATGCACACTGTGCACTAAGGCCCAACTAACAGTGGCCCTTTACTTTCCCTTTTATTCTTTTCTGTTTTCATTTAACAGTAGCCCTTCGCATTTTATTTTGCATTAATTATCTTTTGCAAAAATGTGCCACTGCTGAAAACAAATACTAGGGTGAGTGGTGCACTGCCACCATAAGCTTGGGAATTATTTGAATCCATTTGGAATTTTCATAATTGGAATAGTATTTTAAAGTGCTGGAATGGCACTGTCATAATTGCTATAGTCCATCTTGGCTTGGAGGTGATGTTGTTTTCCTTAACAATCATTTGTTATGGAATTTTGGCTAAAAGATGAACTATTTTGCAGCAACTTTTGTGCAACTTCAAATTTCACTTGCAATTTGAATTAGATTCCACAATGGGATTTCAAATGATATTTGAGTCAAAGGTGATCAAGCACTGGTTAGCAAAGTGATTATCATAATCACAGAGGGTTACTGTAGCATGACACTAGGGGTGTTACAGCCCTCATATCTGCCCCATACTTGGGCTGGATATAAGGGGCGCCGAACAACCCGGGCGTTTGAGGCGCCCGGCTGGGTTAGAAAAACGTGGCAGGTCAATGACCGGGTGGGCCGTCTGGGCGTTTGAGATCGGTTTGAGGGACCCGACTGTAAATGCTCTTATAGCATCATCTATAGCCCGTCCCTTATACGTCCGGACAGACGCCCCCTCAGTGAAGAAAATGCGACCCACCCACCCCCACCCCTCAAATCGGCCCTAAACTTGGGTTGTTCGGGCCTGCTAGGCCGCATCCACGTCACTGGCCTACCGGGGGGGGGGGGGCTGTCCTCAGTAGCCCCCGAGCACTTCAAGGTTTCGCTGGTGGCGCCGACTCCTTCAGACCAAGATTCTGCTGAAAGAACCGACTGCAAAAGTCATTGGGTCGCTAATGGAGAGGCCTTGATGGCCTCGACCAATACTCGAACAAGGTTAGTACGAGGCAGATTATAACAAAGACTTTGTGATACCCAATTCGCCTATCTGAGAGCTTGGCTTGTGGCTTGTGATGAAGCGTATCCGAGTGATGTCGAAGAACTCCTGGGCTTATCTGAGTAGGTGGTTGCCAGTTATCCTCAAAATGAACATTCTTTCCATCTTCATCTTCGGAACCAAGTCTCCGGACTAGGGCATTCATAATGTAAAAGAACATAACATGAAGTTGCACATATGTTTATGACACATTCTTATGCAGTTGCACATATCTTCAGAGAACTACGTATAATGTAAAAGGAAAATAAACTCTTCACAATACTATACAGAACAGAAGAATTGTGGAAAGAAAGGAGAAAAGAAAACATCATCTAGAATCTTTGTCACTTCTATCAATGGCCAAGCCATTCAGCTGAACACTAATGGAGATTTAGGGACTCTGTACAGTATAATGCAATGTGTATCCATGGATGGATTCGCCAAAAAACTATCTGCAATAACAATAAAGTCGTCAGATCAAGTGATGAAAAGCATAAGAAGCAACAGGACAAACATAACTATTAAAACAAGTTATAATAGAATTAACCAGGCAAGCAGACTGAAATTAACTGAACATGTCATTATGGCTTCAAACCAGAAACATAAGCGGTTAAATTAGGCAGCTTAAGAATTCCCACTTGATGACAGAAAGAGAATTAAAGTAAGGTTAAAATTGACCAAGCACATTTGCAACAATCTACACAAGTAAATTGTTTCATTTGATTCAGAAGAATAATAAGAATGTTCATCATAGGCCTACACAAGCTGATGATCTTCTTGGGTAGATATTCCAGCTAGCGCCACTGAGACGGTGAAGATTTCAAAAGCATCAAAGGGAATTTTTCATTCAGGAACTCAGGCTGAGTTTGGCAATGCCATTCAATTTTAGTACACATGACCTACAGAATGACACCCTTTAAAATGGAAGCAATAAAACTTGGAACGTAGATTTGTTTTTGAAAAGTTGTGACATCTATAGCCATGAAAGCAACTATTGCCTCTTGAAATTTGTATCAGGAATTAATAAGCCATGACTAATGGAAACAAAATGTCAGATTCCATCATCTATGTAATGCCTAAAAGATCGAACTGCAGAAACAAGGGCACGTCTGAGTCTGACAGCACTAATATAAGTGACTTCGGAAAATGTATGAGTTCTCCCCAATACACCATAACTGATCCATGTAAAACTACTCCGCATAAAGTCTCTCATTAGCTTCTTGTTAAACGTCTTACATCTTGAGACAGAGGGGATACTACAATAGATTTTCCACCCATAAATCTCAGAGTAAATTAACACATAGCCGGTTATTTCAGGATACAGAGCAGGGACTGGTAATCAACAAAGGTATCCGCAATCGCTTGATATCACAAATTGCGCAAGAAAAAAAGGACATAATATGACACCATAGTTTTCTCTTAGAGAGGAAGCACCGACCGAGTTATCACTAGCAAAGAAAGTAAGGGCAGAAGGTTCAGGGCAGAGCACCTGCGTGAAGGAAGGAGTCAGAAGGGAGGAAGGATTTCCCCCGAAAGTGAGATTCGATTCAGCCGACGACGAAGGGGCCAATCTCCCCGGCGCGCATGCCGCGGGCGATCTCGTTGGCGACCAGCAGGCACGCCGACACCCACCCGGCGAGCACCGCCCACACCATGTCCACCATGTAGGCCGACAGCCCCCGCGGCATGCCCATCCTTTCCTCGCTCTCCCTCTTCCCAGTAGCCTTTCCTTGCAAAGGAGGCGGGCAATTCCACAAACACCTGGCCTGCAGCTTCGAAGAGACCAAATGAGATGTTACCGCAGAGAATCTCGACCGAGCCGCCGGCAAGATCCCGCGACGAATACCAAAGGCCGGGTCTTGCCGAGAATGTTTGCTTCGATTTCATCATATCAGAGAGAGAATGAGTAAAGCAATTGCCTCTTTACCTTGGTGATTGATGGTGAGCCGGAGCAACCTGCAACCAGCACGCACGGGCACTCTGCAGCCGACGCCGGAATCTTGAACAGAGAAGGTTGCTGTGGGCGGATGGTATGGAAAGGTAGATATGAGGCGATCGGGACCGAGGGTTCACCTTCGCTTTTGCTTTGCTCTCAGATGGATAACAGCCGGCACAACACAACTCTGCCACTTGATGCTCCCTCGCCACGCGACTGCATATACTAAGCACACAACAACCTAGAATTAGAATTAGCGGGTAAGCACGCACAGCTGTGCCACCTGACGTAGGGCAGCTCCACATCCACCCACCACCGGTTCCTTGATCAAGAGGCAAGTAGGCGGATGTCTTCTTCTTGCTTTTGCCAACCTCCCATTCCATAATTTCCATTCCATTTCCGCATCGCCTCTCGCTGTCGGGTCCTCGCGACAACGAACCGGAGACCGCCGCGTGGGACCTGCAGCTCCTGCTTTATCGGTTGATGATTACTACTTGGATTGGATTAGTACCAGATTAGAGAGGCAGGACAGGCGGATTTGGATTTGTGCAAGTGCGTCACGCGGTGATTAGCAGGAGCCACTAGGGGATTCCAATTCCATGATTGCGTTGCGTGCAAGCCGAGGGGATCTTGACAAGGACGTGCCGGCGGGTTTAGCAAGACCGCGAAAAATCGAGTCAGCCGCGGAACAGAGAGGAGCGTGCGTGCGTGCATGTCCTAGCGAGTTTTCATCGGCGCGGCGCCTCGCTTAATTTATCGCATGTCGCTGTGTGATCTCTCGGTCAAGATTTGATGGCGTGCGTGGTGCATGATCCGTATGCGATAGCTAGCTGTTTGGCTGACACGATGGATGCTAAGTACCATTAGTATTCTTGGGGGCGAAGATTTGCATTGCTACCACCTACTCGTACCAGACTAGTCTATGTTTACTGATTGAAGATTATCGTAAATAAATCGCAGTTTCGAAACGTCGAAATTGAATTAGCGTGGAAAAAGAATCGGACACTATATACATGCAATGCCAAGATGAAAAGAAGAAAGATAAATCATTATTTTGACAACATGGATGACGACACATGGAGCTATTAGAGCATCTACAGCCGTGATTACCAAATCTGGTCCCCTATACGTGCGGACCCCAGACGCGACAATGGACAAATATATTGACATGATGACATCGAACGAACAATGAAATGCACATAACCCAACTTCACATCATTCAAAAGATCACCTCAGTTCATCGCCGGACAAGTTCTAAACTTAAACATCTAAAGAAACGATAATATAAACGGAGGAGGAGCGGATCACCACTTCCTCGCCGACAATTCACCCTTCCGATCGCCGGCGCATGGATTGCTCCGCCGCGTCCCTCTCCCTTGCCCGCTGCCTCTCGCCGCGGGCGGCACGCCTCTGATTTCGGCGTGCGCGTTCGGGCCGGCGGAGCGGGCACTAGCATCGATCGTTGCCCTTGTGGAGCAGCGGCCGGCAGGGAAGGGGAGATGTGACATCTCAATCCCACATTTATCTTATTCATACGTTTTCATATTCTCGCAATCCAAAGAGGCCCTTACATGAAAGGCAACACCAAAGCCAAAAGGCTGGATCTGCTTTGTGATTGTCACATTATATTCACACACCCGCTCCACCTACCTTGTTCATGGCATCGACATTTCGGGTGACTAGCCTTCATTGTCACATTATATTCACACCCCGCTCCATCCACTTTGTTCATGTCACCGGCATTTCAGGTGACTAGCCTTCATGTGCGTCCGGTAGGGGTGTTCTTCCCGTCGAAGCAGGCTCGCACTGCATGGAGTTCAACTGTGAGGTTGGCTAGACCAGGCTTGACGGCAACTCCATTGACAGGCTGCGGAGAGGACGGCCGGCGGTCGACTCCGGCTAAAAAAGACGTTTGCTATGGTGTCCGGCTTGCTATAGTGAACTAGTAGACTGCCCGTGCGTTGCCACGGGCAGGAAAAAATTTGTAAACAATGCTCAAGTTACCCGCCTCAAACGAAAACATTGCACGCAAGTATCTTCCCTCTATTCCAACAAACACCATGCACCCCATCTAGCCTCTGTTTTTTTGTTGAACTTCTCCCTAGCCCTCTTTGTCCATACATAAACCATCCTCTCAATATGCGGTAACTTGATTATGCATGTGGCTTCTATGTCATTGTTTTGTTGTCTCGCACTACTACGTATGTTAAAAATATGGCATGTACAAGGCATCTCACCTTAGTAGAAATAGTAAGAAAATGTGGCATATGAACAAGAAAACAATCTTTCCACCACATGTTCATTCACAAACTAATAATTCTCTATTTATCTTTGGGCTCTGCTTCCATTTCCACCTAAGATGCATCTCCATCACTTTATCTCACTAATACATATTTCCCTACGGACCTCAAATATACATACAAGAATCACACGACAAGGTTGCATCATTGTCATTCCATCTCTTCTTTCACTTCGGCTCTTTTGGTCATTGCAACACCAGCGTGCGCCGTCTTCACACTGCTCCAAATCTGCCCATGTTTCCATCCGGCTCCAAATACGCCCATTTTTTTCTCTAAGTCAGTCATGTCGTAACAAATTTGTACTTTCAGCCTCAGAATTTCATTGTTTGGAATGAGGAGGGATTTCAGAGTTCACTTCTCTAAAAGAGAACGCAACACATATTGATACAGATTAGTGATGAACAAAAAATTGCTTCCATAGATGTAAATTACTTCTGTATGAAAATATATTTTGTTTCAAATGTTGATACTCCTTGCTTTTGGAACTTTAGTTTCCTTCATATGGTTTTTTCACTTCCTTTTTTTGGATGGTAACTGTTTTGGGTCAAATTACTTCTATGGCAACTAAATATTGTTTCCATATGGTTAAATTTTGTTTGTTTGGACTGACCATAGAAAATGATTCCTTGAATTGGCAATCGCTTCAATGTAGTACCCCCTCCGTCCCGCAATAAGTGACTCAAAAATGACTCAACTTTGTACTCCTTCCTTCAATTGGAGTATATGTTTTCTTTTCTCATAGGAAAGGAGAGTGCTTAAATTTTTTACAGAACAAAATTGAGATTGATTTATTCTTTAGTTAAAATTGGTGCCACGAATATGTTCCATGGAATCTGAGAATTGTTCCAAACGTATCGATAAAGTACTTCCAATGAAGTAAAAATTGGCAGTCTGAGGATTTTGCATTGAACCTCTTTTAAAATGGTGATGAAAGACCACACATGTTGAAGATAAGTTTGGCCTTAATCTAATCAAGAAACAACTGTTTTTCATACCAGACAAGCAACTACTCCTCTCTGACTCAATGTGCCACACCATTCACTCACCGGTGTAATCCATACACATGTTCAGTACCTTTTGAATTTTATGCTCCCGCTTCTCCATGTGTCAACCACTTTGTTCCTTGTTGACCCTACCTTGTCTTGATGCAACATCAAGCAACAACAAAATATTACACCTGATACGACATCAAGCTATACAGGAACTATTAGACCACCCAAATTATTGAAGCTTCAGAATTTGTGTCTGGGTCCATGCCTAATAAACTGGAAGAAAACCAAAAGATACTTATTGATATGAATCAACTTGGTTAAGTATGGTCAAATACAATGCACGGTGGAATATCTGCCCTGGAAAACAAAAGAAAAGGAGATGGAAGAAATCATGTACTCAATGGGTGGCTGTAAGTTCATGGGTATCAAGACTTGGCTCACATATCATTGATCATGGGTCTGTGTCAATATGGCTCCGGTGCCCAGTTTATCACGGTGTTTTGTTATTATTTCCGAGATAGTACTTTCTATTATAGTGTTGAGATAAGCAATTTAGATGTTTTAAATATTCCCGGCTCTTTGGATAAGAAGTATTTCAGTAACTGAATAATCTTTGACCGTCCAAAAGAACTACGATGTTTCTTTGGGAATAACAGCAGAACAAAAAATCCGAGAATCATGGCTGACCTATGAGGCGCAGATGTTGTCGAGGACCTAGCTGGCAAACAAGTGCCAGAAGACGACCTTGAACCATGCCTCCTCTCCTTTGGGCAACCTTGAAACCACGAGTAATTACCTGGCATTATTTCATTATATCAGCTGGTTTTATGACTTCGAACATATGAGAGTACTCTAACATGTAAAATAATTCTTTCTCAGGTTCCAAATAAGTCAACAGTAGGTCAAAAATAGAGGTGAAACATTGCTAGGCAGGCAGACACACAACAACGGCCGATGATTATAGCTTAAGGTCGAGTGAGGATAATATAAGTAGTGGAAAACGGAATTTTGTATCCACATCCCTATTGATCAAGGAGTAAGTCAACATGATACAAGGAACGCACAACAACACCCGAGACAATATAATTACAACACTGCAGAAAAATTAGAGATCCATGTAATCAAATATCTCTTTGTTAAATTTTAGCTGAACAACTTAACTTATAGAGTGTCGATGGTTCAGATCTTTTTCCTTTTAATTAACATGTGAGTTATTATAAAGTGGGTAATTTCTTTTTGCCGTATATAAAGTGGGTAATTCATATAGACTAAGACATGGAAAAAGGGTGTAGGTGGTGCAAATTCATAGCAAGTTTTATATTGGATGCACACAAACAGCTGTGTGGACACACAAAAAGAAAACAATCACTTTGAAAGTTTGAATAGAAATGTCTAAATGAACATCATATGGTCTAGTGTCTCCACTGAAAGCACTACATGGACCCCCTCATTAACAATTTAGCAATGAACAAACAATTCTAGTATTTAGACATGAGAATACCTTGTACATAATTTCAAAGCCATAAAAAAAGTTACCACTAGTTTGGGTATCCTGGAAATAAAGCAGACGTAATAAATTCCTTATAACTAATCAGGTGAACATAGAAAATTGATTACCTCTGGTTTGATCCCATGTGCTCTAGCCAAAAATAGATCAAATCGGCAAGATATCCTATAAGGAAACAAATCTAGCAAGGAAATTGATTATTATTAGGGACAATTACATTTTTGCCCCTAGTTGGAACCTACCCACGGGTTTTGCCCTTACTTTTCGACTCTGCTCAGTTTTGCCCTTAGATTTTCCCCCGAGGTCACCCGAATATCCTTTGACCGTTTGACCAATACTTTGAGAATTCATAAGAAATTCATATGAACTCGGAAAGATGCAAATAAGATATCAAAATGTTCAGACAAATATTACCTTTACGTGTATATCATTTGCAATCAGGAATAAAATATCATTTAAACTACCTGAGGTTAGATCGTGGAAATCTCACAAGAGTCCTTATGGACGGCGGCAGCAGCCTGAACCTGCTTTACCAGGATACAATGCGGAAAATGGGCATAGATCCCTCAAGGATCAAGCCCACCAAAACGACCTTTAAAGGCGTCATACCAGGTGTAGAGGCCAACTGTACAGGTTCAGTCACACTTGAAGTGGTCTTCGGATCTCCAGATAACTTTCGAAGCGAGGAGTTAATCTTCGACATAGTCCCGTTCCGCAGTGGCTATCACACACTGCTCGGGCGAACCGCATTCGCAAAGTTCAATGCGGTACCGCACTATGCATACCTCAAACTCAAGATGTCAGGCCCTCGAGGAGTAATCCCGCTCAATGGAAACACCGAACGCTCCCTCCGAACGGAGGAGCACACGGCAGCGCTCGCAACAGAAGTACAAAGCAGCCTCTCTAGGCAGTTCTTCAGTCCGGCCCTTAAAAAGCCGAACACTGTCAAGCGCGCCCGGAGTAACCTACAACAAGACCGCCTGGCACGTTCCGAGCTAGCGTAGCAATGCAGCCCCAACCCTAGCCCTTGCGATATAGCAAAACCAGTGCTTCGCGTACATAACTATGCTCTTGAAATACCATGGGCATAAGGGGAGGGGCACCATCACGGCACGCCCAAAACACGGCCTAAACCGTACTAGGGGCTGCCGAATTATTTTTTAAATTTTCTCTACTTTCAGGACTCCACACTTCGGACGACCTGTTCGGCAATTCAACTGCCGCACAAACGATGCAAGATCCAGGAAAGCAGACAAGTCATGCCGCATTATGGAACTCCCAGGTGGTCTCTATTACGAGCAGTATACCTGTTTTGCATACAATTCCATGGCCTGCCCCTGGCCAGGACATGTTAAATAGTCCAATTTCTTTTGCTTATCACACTATTTGTATCATTCCGCCTAGATAGCAGCCTTTCTATAAACAATGCATAGCTTTTGTCTATTTTTCGCATTATCCTCTTTTTGTATATATGTTTATTAATAACATGTTGCACCCGTACACTGTGGTACGACAAATACGCCAGGGGCTTCAGTACCCCTTAATATGGTGTGAGAAGACCGAACACTTTCACAAGTGCGGCACCCCGAACTTATAGCACTATATGCATCGGCTTCGAATCATGATTTGGGTCAATAGTTGGGTTTGCCCGGCTCCTATGTTTTGGTGCCTTACGTTCCGCTATATCGGCTAAGGTAGCATTAGAAGAACTACTGCGATTGTGCCCCAGTTGAGCTGGGCTGAGCACCTCAGTAGAGAAAGCTAAAACTGACTGTCACGATGAGGCGCGAGACCGGTCACTGTTCGAGAGGTTTTTCGAGTCCTTAAAGACTTATGCCGCTTCGAGCAAGGAACCGGCTTTGTCCGGCCAAGGCGTGGATAGCGCCTCGAACTCGGTCTTCCAAATACTAGGGGCTTCGCCGAAATTTAAAATTATAGAGTTCTATGGCTAAGTGAGAGTGTTCAAGCATTATAGTTCGATTGCCTTGTTCGTTGTGCTAAGCGCCTCCCTCGACGGACCCAATCATGGGAAAAAGAGCGCTCAGGTTTATCCCGAACACCCCAACACTAGTGGCATGGGGGCAGAAGCCGATGACTGGTCATCTCTCAATTTTTGATAAACGGACGCACAGAAAGTAATATTTCAAATTCAACAAGCATTGCTTAGCGCATATGAACAAGTTTTCAGCGCACAGGATAACACGAGCGAGTTCATTCAAAAATTACATCCTTGGTACATTCATCCGCCATAAGGCGGGCATCAGCAAGAACATCCTTGTAATAGTTCTCGGGCTTGCGATGCTCCTTCCCCGGCGGCGGCCCGTCCCTCACAAGCTTCTCACCGTCCAGCTTACCCCAGTGCACCTTTGCACGGGCAAGGGCCCTACGGGCACCTTCGATGCAGACGGAGCGCTTGATGACCTCAAGCCTTGGACAGGCCTCCACCATCTGCCGCACCAGCCCGAAGTAGCTCCCAGGCAGGGCCTCTCCAGGCCACAGCCGAACTATGAAGCCCTTCAGGGCCTGTTCGGCCGTCTTGTGGAGCTCGACCAGCTGCTTCAGCTGGTCGCTCAAGGGCACAGGGTGTCCGGCCTCAGCGTACTGAGACCAGAACACCTTCTCCGTCGAGCTGCCTTCCTCGGCTCGGTAGAATGCGACGGCATCGAATATGCTGCGGGGAAGATCTGCGAATGCCCCTGGAGAACTCCGGATTCGGGTAAGTAACAAGTAGTTTACTTTTATATGTCTGCTTTGCATAGAGAATGCCTTACCCGCCGCTATCTTTTTCACCGCATCCAATTCCTGGAGGGCCTTCTGGGCTTCGGCCTTGGCAGTTTCAAGGGCCCTAGCAAGCTCGGACGCTCGCGTCTTCGAGTCCTACTCCAAACTCTCATGTTTTTTCATGAGAGCTTGAAGCTCTTGCCGCACCTCGCCGACCTGGGCCTCAAATTTCTCTCACTCGATGCGCTCCGTGTCCGCTCTCTTCTCGGCCTCGGACATCGCCTGCATGAGGGTCGCCACCTCAGTCGTGGCCCCTACAATAAGTAGTACAATCCTGTCATTTTTTGCAATTGCATCTTTTTTGTATATATTTTTTCTATAAGGTATCTCTTACCATCCTTCTCCTAGAGCTGCCGTTTGGCAAGGCCTCGGTCTGCTCGAGGCCCTTCTTCAGGGCACCCACCTCCGCAGTCAGTGCGGCGGTGACCAGCAGCGAAGCCTGCATACGCATATTGACTCTTTTTTGTTAGACTCATGCGAAATTTAATAGATCCTCTATTCGGCTTTTCTTTCCGAACGCCAAACAGATCATCAGGGGCTACTGTCTATGCGGTAATATTTTTACATATTTTACTTACCTCAAAGCCTGTTAGAAGGCTGGCACAAGCTTCAGTCAGTCCGCTCTTGGCGGACTGAACCTTCTGGATCACCGTACTCATAATAGTACGGTGCTCCTCGTCGATGGAGGCCCCGTTAAGCACCTCCAGCAGATTGTCTGGCACCTCCGGCTGGACGGAGGCTGCCGGCTCAGAAGGCTTGCTCCTCTTAGAAGGAGTTCGCCTACCGCGGTCCGGAACTGTTGAGGATTCCGGCGCGGTGTCCGGCTCAAAGCCGGACTTGGAGCCCTGGGGGGTCTTGTCCCCTTTACTCCTGGGGTCCGGGAGGTCGCCTCGCGGCTCCTCCAGGACCACCTCCTCTTGCCCCGGAGCTTGTCGCGACGCCACTTCGGCGTCGTCCACAGTGCGGGGGGAGACAGCGGGCGGAACTGAGTTCACGTCCGATGAATCCAGGGAGCCGCTCGACGACTCGTCGAGTCCGGCCCGGGGCGGCCTGCATAATTATATTCGACATTAGGGAAAAACTGTGCAACAATAGGGATATTATGAGTTACTCTGGTATCCGAATACTTACGATTTCGCCGGACGTTTGGCTCTGTCCGGCCACTCCTCTTCGTCGTCGTCGGCGTCGGCGGAGTAGTTTGGAGGAAGGGTTTTCCCCTTCTTGGACCCTTCGGCCTCCCCTGCTGGAGCGGCCTTCCTCTTCTTTCCTCCCCCCGCTGGAGGGGGGGAGGTTTCTTCTTCCTCCTCGTCTTCACGGGAGGAGAGCGTCTCGGATCCGTCGGACGACGAATCCGACACCATCACATGACGGGAACTCTTTCGAGTCCCCGTGGACTTCTTCTTCTTGGCCTTCTTCTCCGGCACCATGTAAGGCGCGGAGCCAGCAGCTTCGATAAACAAGCGTCTGCTGGGTCTTCGGGCAAAGGAGCCGAACAGTTAATTGGTCCGGACTTCACCTGCCATTCCTGTCAAAGGTAAGGGAGTTTAGATCCCGCATAGAGTCAAACTATGAGAAACAAATGTCCTGTAAAAGGTAAAGATAACTCACCGCACTAGCTGTACGCTGCGTGCTGAATCCGTGATCCTCGGATGCGGATGCGGGAGCCTCGGCGCCTTTGAAAAGCACCTTCCAGGCGTCTTCGTACGCCGTATCGAAGAGCCTATTCAGGGTTTGGTGCTGTGTCGGGTCGAACTCCCACAGATTGAAGTCCCGTTGTTGGCACGGGAGGATCCGGCGGACGAGCATAACCTGGACTATATTGACAAGCTTGAGTCGCTTGGTCACCAGGGACTGGATGCATGTTTGCAGTCCGGTCACCTCTCCCTCGTCGCCCCATGACAGGCCCGTCTCTTTCCAGGACGTGAGCCGCATAGGGGGTCCGGACCGGAACTCAGGGGCTGCGGTCCATTCCGGATCGCGCGGCTCGGTGATGTAAAACCACCCTGACTGCCACCCCTTCAAGGTCTACACAAAGGAGCCCTCGAGCCATAGGACGTTGGCCATCTTGCCCGCCATGGCGCCTCCGCACTCCGCTTGGCTGCCGCGCACCACCTTCGGCTTGACGTTGAAAGTCTTGAGCCAAAGGCCAAAAGGGGGGCGGATGCGGAGGAAGGCCTCGCACACGACGATAAACGCCGAGATGTTGAGGATAAAGTTCGGGACCAGATCGTGGAAATCCAGGCCATAGATGGAACACTCAGCGTCCATAAGATGAATCATTTTTGCAGCGGCGATGGAACAAAAAGGGAATATACATTCAAGCGAGCAGCAATTTTTTATAGATGGAACACTCAGTCAAGAGTGGTTACTGAAACACGGAACATGTACTTGTTGAAGCAAATCACTTTTCTTGTAGTTTTAACTTCTGGCATCACATTGAAACTCGTAGATTAGACAGGTAGAAGTAAGTTAGCTTGTGCAATTCATAGAGTACACATGGCAGTCATATTGGCATTATAGATCAAGTAGCAACAGTCTGAAGCCATATAGAGGGAACATAGTGTTACACCATCAGTACAGAAGATACACTGGTGCCTACTGAGACCATTAGTACAGAGGATACACTGGAACGTACTGAGTTTTCATTATTACAACTAAGAAAATGATAGCAAAAGGCGGAAAGGATTTCTTTTAGAATAGGAAATACCTTATTAGCCTGTAGAAGTGTAGTGGGTGTTCTCGCAGTAGATAAAAGAGAGCTAACTTCTGAATATTCTGTATGATCATCTGACCGTTGATTGCTGCTATTATCTTGCTCACTTGCCTGAATAATGAATGTAGTAAACACTTATAACACTCACATGAGTTATCACATAAGCAACACCTAAAAATGAAGGGGAGGATATTGATTACTGATTACCTCTTCCCATCTGTAACACTACTCCAGGGACCTCCTTTATAAAAAATAAGAAGGAATATTATTCCAGATTTTTTTTAGTGAAGTCATTTTGCAAGGACCATACAATTTAGGGTAATTCCACAACTTGCTTTATAAGAAATAAAAACGAATGTTATTCCAGACTTTTTTAGTGCAATCATTTTGCAAAGAGCATACAATTTATGGCAGTTCCGCAACTCTTTTTTGTGCATAAATGTTACAAAAACATTTAGTAACTTTTTGATGGAACTTCTAGTAGTAAATTAATTATGTGTTTAGCCAATCCCTGATGAAGAGTGACATAAAACATGTCATTGCCTACTTTTGTTGTATCTTGGCGGAATCCATTTCACGCATAGAAAGTTCAGTTTTATTAGCGAGCTTCAGTTCAAGAAAATCTGCACAATCAAGTTCCATTGAAACACCTCCTATTGACCTTCACAATATTTTACCTTGCAAAGGATGTATGCAATAGCCAGCTTCTTGTCAGGCTGGTGGCAAGCCACAAACAGCATGGAAGATCGGCAAAATTCAACAACCGACGGAGCCTCGGCTAACTGCAGAAGCCCACCAGATCCAGAGAGCTCAGGGGAGGGGACGATGGTAGCGGCAGCCGGAAGAAGTAGTGATGGCAGTGATAGACATGCACCACTATCTCTCTCGTCTACATACAACAGATATTAAGTATTGGTTCAAGGAATCAATTCACACAAGTACGATGACTTCAAAGAACACACTCCTTCATTTCATTACAGCGTAGTGACAACAATAAGAGATCCAACACAAAGAGTCTGCATGTTTTTGCAAGGATACATTGTAGAACAATAGATGATATCTAACATTGATGATACGACAACGTAGATTTTATCTAACATAAACATCTATACAAACAGAGCAAGAGCATGACGAACTGAGATATGCCTTTGCTTATTCTTTTACTCCCAGTGGCAAGCAACATAATATGATCTGAAAGCATTTAGTTTTCAAAATTTCCGATAGCATCGATGTTCCACCATAAATTGTTATCGATTGTCAGAGTTCCTCAACACCAAAGAGGGACACGACCACATAAAAAATTAATGATGAAATGATAATCAATATACTGCAAAACATTATGAATTGTGCCAACTAATTAGATCTCTTTCAACAGAATTTATAAATTAACAAAAGGATTGTATCTGACCAAATGGCTTGTACATGTATTACATAATTAAGGATAACTATACAGAAAATCTAGATAGGTGCCTTCCTAACTAAATATGACTTAGAAAAGGAAGATTCACTAATGGAGAAGAAAAAACATCATTGTCATGCGTGCTTGCATATTTGGTTCCTTGGACCCAGGTGCTGCTCATAAAAGTGGATTTGCAAGCATTTAAGACCTTCTGCTCTCTGTACCACATTTTAAAGATAGATATACATAACCTTGTGAAAAAAAATGTTCATCACATTTTTTCTCTTCCAGATGTTAGATAGATAGTACAACCTAACAATTTTTCATAGATCAATTGCAGTAGTTAAAATGCTAATCAATGAATTATAGGTATCAATAGTTAAAATGCAGGTTTGAACGTATCAGCATACCATAGAGACAGAGAAGAAAAGACTTCACCTCAGTCCCCTTATCCCGCCCTTGCTCCAATGTTGATTTGGCACCAGCCTCTCTAGCAGACAAAGAATCCCTGTCAATAACAGCCTCTCAAGTCTCAGAGTAAATACTAATAAAATCCTTATCAAGTAACTTTCTTGTTTCCATAATCGATCATGAACCTACTGTAGCAGCATGACCAGTCAATTCACATTAGTAGTGCACACACAGAAATACATAGCAGATACTCTTACCATCTCTCACACATATGATGGTCACGTGTTGTTTGCTTTTGATCATAGGCAGTTGTCGGCGTTCTGGAAACGGGGGTCCCCAGACTTGCCTGCCAGCGGCCCACGGCGTGGCTTTGCTAGCAGGCCTGTACGGCCCATCTTAATCAACAAGGCATCCAAGACCCTCGCGAGGGGCCAAGCCTCGCGAGCCGGATGATGCAAGACCTCCTCAGGAGCGGCCTCGCCAGGCAGGCTCGCGAGGGGCAGAGAGACCAAGGCAAGGCAAACCTCGCGAGGTTCTCGTGACGTGAGCCATGACGATCGAGAACAGGCGGGCGCCAGCGCGCGCAGCGTTCTTGTTTCCTCTTTGGTGCTAAGGGGGCAAGCGCAGGCGCGGAGTACCGAGGCATCAAGCAAAAGTTTCCATATCAGTGCAACGAGACCAAGACCAGCAGGACGGCAAGACGGAGGTCACCATGGAGTCCAAGGCGGCGTCACCACCAGAGCCTTTTGCAGGCGAAGACCGCTTTTGTCAGGATAAGCTGTACTAGCTGTCCCGTTTAAAATTGGCCGTTGTTGGCTCCCTTCCCGCTTAATATTTGAGGAGAGGACCAGGGCCTCTATAAATAGGACTAGCCACCATAGTAGGAGGCATCTCATCTTGAGTAATCCTCACCCACACAAGTTCGCCAAGCACAAGAGCACTTCATCCTCAGGAGGTTGTTCTTCCCCCTTTGTACTGTTCATCATCAGCCCAAGAGGCAATCCACCACCACACTGGAGTAGGGTATTACACCAGAACGGTGGCCCGAACCAGTATAAATCTCGTGTCCCTTGTGTTGTTAGTTCGAGAGTTCGTTCTTGAGATCTTATCAAGCTAGGACGTGGATCGGTAGGGGGAGAACTTCGCGCGCACCCCAGTGTTCGAACCTTCAGGGTTTTGCCGAAACCTGTGATCCGACATTTGACGCGCCAGGTAGGGGTGCGCCGTGGCCTTCCCTCTGCCAATCTACGCTTCGCCACCACCGCGCTCCGCCCTCATGGCAGGCGCCTCGCTACCGGCTCCGACGACCGGCGCTGACGACAGGGCCAGGGGGCTCCGAGCCCTGGCCCCCACCTTGCGGCAGGTGCAGTGGCCACCCAAGTTCAAGCCGGAGATGCCGCCGCGCTACGACGGCGCGGCGGACCCGACAGCTTTCCTGCTGGCATACGAGGAGGCCGTCCTCAAGGCTGGGGGCGACGACAAGGTCATGGCCAGCTAGTTTCCCATGGCCCTCACCGGCGCGCCACACGCCTGGCTGCTCAACCTCCCCGGATCCACGGTGGCATCTTGGGAGGAGCTGCGCGACCTCTTCACTGCGCACTATGCGGCACCAGCGCACCACGTGGTCGCGGCCCTACTAGGCGGCTCTCAAGCACCACCTTCAGATTGCCATGTCAAGCCATTCCTTCACCAGATCGGCGCCGCTTCCAAGCGCTCGGGGGCTCCACCGGGCTAGGCCGCGCCCAAAGCTGACCTCACCTTCGGCTCAGAAGACCACCCCCGTCACCACCGCCGGCTCGGGTATGCTCCCGATGCTCTGCACGCTCACTATCTACAACGTGGCCGTCACCAAGACCCTCATCGACGGCGGCGCCGGCCTCAACGTGTTCTCCCTGGAGGCCTTCAGCCTTCTTCACGTGCCGCTCAAGCGGCTTAGCCTCAGCAAGCCTTTCTCAGGAGTCGGCGGCAGCACCGCCTACTCCTTGGGGCAGATCCGCCTCCACGTCACCTTCGGCACGCGCGACAACTACCGCACTGAACTGGTCGACTTCGACAATGCCCGCATCGGCCTCCCGTACAATGCCATCCTCGGGTACCCAGCACTGGCCCAATTCATGGCAGCAACCCACCCAGCATACAACCTCATGAAGATGCCTGAAGCAAGGGTGTCCTCACTATCAAGGGGGACGCCAAGGAGGCAGTGGTGGCGCTCAAGCTTGCCTTCAAGACCGCCGCGGTGGCACAGCCCGTTGGCACGGGCGCCTCCGAGGCCAAGGGGCCCGCACCAGCCAAGAAGAAGCAGTTGTTCACCCAAGACAAGGCGGAAACCAAGCAGGTGCCGGTCGATGAAGACGGATCCTCGGGAGCCGCCTTTACCATAGGTGCCGACCTCGACCCAGGCCAAGAGGAAGTGTTGGTGAAGTTCTTGCACGCAAACAAGGAGATATTCGCGTGGGAGCCCAAGCAGCTGGTGGGGGTCCCGAGAGAAGTGATTCAACATCACTTGAGGGTGTGCCCCAACGTACGCCCGGTGAAGCAGCGGGCGAGATGGCAGTCCACGGAGAAGCAGGCCTTCATCGTCCAAGAGACTCGCAAGTTGGAGGCGGCGGGTACCATTCGCGAGGTTCGGTACCCGGAATGGCTGGCGAACCCCATCGTGGTGCCGAAGAAAGGCAGGAAGGAGTGAATGTGCGTCGACTTCACCAACCTCAACAAGGCCTGCCCCCAAGATCCGTTCCCGCTCCCACGCATCGACCAGATCGTTGACTCTACCGCCGAGTGCGACCTACTGTGCTTCCTGGATGCTTTCTCAGGGTATCACTAGATCAAGATGGCGGTAGAAGATGTAGAGAAGACAACTTTCCTGACCCCGTGTGGGGTGTACTGCTACACCTGCATGCCCTTCGGACTGCGCAACACGGGCGCGACCTTTCAGTGGTTGATGCACATCGCCTTAGGGCGGCAGCTCGGGAGGAACCGGAGGCTTACGTCGACGACATTGTGGTGAAAACTCGGGAGGCAAGAACCTTGATCCAAGATTTGGAGGAGACCTTCGCGAGCCTGCGCCAGGTGAACTTGCGACTTAATCCAGAAAAGTGCGTGTTCGGTGTCCCTTCCGGCAAGCTGTTGGGATTCCTCGTGTCCCATAGAGGGAACGAGGCGAACCCGAAGAAGATCAAGGCCATTGAAGACATGAACCCACCGCCGACCCTCAAGGAAATGCAGAAGCTGGCTGGTCGGGTGACCGCGTTGGGGCGCTTCATCTCCAAGCTGGGGGAGCGTGCCCTGCCCTTCTCCAAGGTGATGAAGAAGAAGGGCCCGTTCGAGTGGACCCCGGAGGCTGACCGAGCTTTTCAAGACCTCAAGAGCTACCTTACCAGCCCTCCAGTGATGGTGGCGCCGCGACCTCTCGAGCCCCTAGTACTCTACCTTGCCGCCACTCCATACTCCACCAGCGCAGCACTGGTGGCGGTTCGGGAAGAGCACCAAGCCAAAGGCGCGTCGCGCCAAGCTACAACCGGGGTGACGCAAGATCAGGAAGGCACGACAAGAGCCGTAGCGGCATCAACAGGGGACCAAGCTCGGCAGGACGCCGCCGCCAAGGTCCTGACAAGCGATCAAGCGTCGAAGGTCCCATCACCTCAGGAGACACCCCAGCCTCCGCAAGACACGAGCCTCACCAACGTGCCAGTCCTCGTCGAGCACATGGTGTACTTCGTCAGCACGGTGTTGCGGGACGCAAGGGCGCGATACCCCATGCCCCAAAAGCTCCTTCTCGCACTCTTGGTGGCCTCGCGCAAGTTGTGGCACTACTTCCAGGTCCACCCCATCAAGGTCGTCTCAGCCTACCCATTAGAGAGAGTGCTAACGAGCCCCAACTCTGCTGGAAGGGTCGCTGAGTGGAACATCGAGCCGCAGGCATTCCAGTTGGAGTTCAGCACTACCAGAGTCATCAAGGGAGCCGCACTCGCTGATTTTGTGGCGGAATGGACGGATGCCCCGACGCTTGAAATAGGCGAGGATCGGTCCACCTCACCAGGAAGTGAGGCGCCAGACGGCTGGGTCATGTATTTCGATGGCGCCTTCGCGCACCAGGGCGCGGGGGCTGAAGCAGTACTCATCTCGCCCGCTCAAGACAAACTCTACTACGCCGTGCAGCTCTGCTTTCAGCAGGCACTATAGGAAACAGGTAATTTGCCGTCTGTGGATTACAGACGGCAAAGACGTAAATCCAGACGGCAAAGAGTTTGCCGTCAGGAAGTAGACGACAAAGTCAGACGGCAAAGATTAATCGGCAAAGAATACTTTGCCATCTGCTATTTTTTCTGGGTGACGGCAAAGATTTTGCCATCAGTCTATACTGTTTGCTGTCAACTAGATCGTCCAGACGGCAAAGAAAAGCAACCTAACAGACTAACGACCCTGACGGACGGCGTTAGTGTTTTGCCGTGAGCCAGACTACTTCTTTGCCGTTAGGCAGAAACATCACAGACGGCAAAGCGTTCTTTTTTATTAAAAAAAATTGGATCAACAGTTTCGTTTCGTCATCGCACGTCCACATCATCTCGTCCAAAGCTCACCGGAGCAGAGATTCTTGCCGCCCGCACGCGCACAACAGCCAAGCTGCTCGCCATGCCGACCTCACCGGAGAAGAGATGTTGGCCGCGCCTGACCTCACCGGAGAAATGCGCCGCTGCCGGAGGGAGGCCACGCCGGAGTGAGGAGGCGCCGGAAGGAGGAGGTCGCGCTGCTTGCCGGAGTGAGGAGGCACCGGAGGGAGGAGCCCGTGCCGCGCGGCCCGCGCTGCTCACCGGAGTGAGGAGGCCGCGCCGCTCACCGGCCCACGCCGCGCCGCCCGCGCTGCTCGTCCGTGTGAGGAGGCGATGGAGGTAGGAACCCACGCCACTCGCGCTGCTCGGGTCACATAAATGCCATAATTGGCTCTTTTGACTGCATATTCAATCATCAAATTCAGAAATAAATCCGAATGCTCTTTGACACACATGCTTGATCCGACGTTGGTCAAATTAAACACGCATGTTGCTTGTTTCACTTCAAATCATGTTGACTGAAAAAACCTTCTTCATAGAGAGTACATGAAAGACATTCGTCAACCAAGACTCTCAATGATCTATCTCTTTTCTTTTGAAGCCATTCTTTAGAGAGAACATACTCTCTCACGTTATGAGCTTTCTTGTTCATCTTTCGGGTCACAAGTACCCAGACATTCGCTTTCACGAATGAAAGCATGGAAAACTTTTAGTCTGAGAAAACTTAGCCAATAATCAACAATAATGAGCATAAAAAGTAACCCTATGTTGGTCTGGTTAAAAAATATGCACATTAAACTTTTAAAAAATTTCTTTTATATTCTAAATCACGGTTGGGCAGAATTAGAATAAAACATCATCCTTCTACATTAATTCCATATCACCGTTGGGTGGAAATGGAAATAATGCATATAACTCGTAAATAATGTGATGATAAAGTTTCTATTAAGCGACTTTGCTAAGAAAATAATCATCATTATCAACTTTATTGCAGCGGAAAACTTTTAATATACATTTCTCAATCTTTATCAAATGCTCTGAAAATTGATCACTTTGATACAAAAATTATCAGAGATTTGAACTTTTAACTATAAGACTCATTGAATTATAATATTGTCATCATCAACGTTGGTCAGAAAATAACAATACCATAATTAAACTTTAATCAAATATCTTTCTACTGTCATAGCAGAAGCTATCTGAATCTGAGTTCACCCACAAGTGACAAAACTTCTCTCAAAAAACTGTTCATCCAATTAAATTTTCCCGTTGGTTCCAATTTAATTGGAGGATAATACTTTTTATTTCTTTGTAAAAAAGTACTATTAATTATTTACGCAGCGGTAAAACATGAATAAAAAATTCATGAACTTTTTACTGTTTACAGAAACTTTTCTTTGACTAAATAAAAATTCATGAACTTTATTATTTTCTTTATAAATTCATGAACATATCGTTTTCTGAAAATTTTCTATTTTAATTTTCAGAAACTTTTCCTGTTTGCTTTTCTATTTTTTAAACAAAATTTTTCGTTGGAAAATTTTGCATAGAAAAACTATCTGAAATTTGCCCAAAACTTGGACAGAAAACAGAAAAAAAAATTGCCAGCCGCGCCGGCCACGGCCCAGCGCACGCGGCGGCGCCAGCCGGTCGGAAACGCCCGCAGCGCGTGCCTGCCGCTCTGGCCTAGTCAGGCGGCCGACGGCCCAAGGTTCTTTTGGCCCACTTGGCCCGGGGCTGGGCTAGGTCTTTGTTGCTGACCGTTGATCTGCATCCAACGGCCCAGCGCGATCATCGCTGGATCAAAACGTGGGAGAGAGCTCCCGATGGAACCCTAGCCCCATTCTCTTGTTCTCTTCGACCCTCTTTTGTCTCTCGTGACGGCGGAGCCAAGGAGCTGCGCTCCGGCCGCCCGACCCGGCCGCGGGCGGCGGCGTCGGAAACCAGCGCGCCGCGCGCGCCTCCTCTCCCTTCCCCCTTCTGTTTCCACTTTCTGCTCTTTCCATCTGAGGCAGAGAGAGGGAGACGTAGCTCCGCGACGACGACCTCTACCAAGATCGCCGGACCACCGCGCCGCGCGTGCTCGCCGGCGACGGCCTTTTCTTGTTCCCCTCCTCTCTTTCTCCATCCACCGCCCCTTTTTCAGAGAGGACAAGGCGCGTCTGCACCCGCTCCTCCTCTGCCTCGCTTGTAGACGGCGACGGTGGAGCACTTGGTGGTGGCGCCATTGCCATCCCCCTCGCCGGCTGCGCATCCACCTTGCGGTGAGCGCGCCGCCGTCGAGCGGTTTGGCTGCGGTGTTCTTTGCCCCGTTGTGGGGTTGGTTCTTCTTCCCTGTCGCCTCGGCTTGCCGATGCGCGACGGGATCGAGAGGAACAGGCGCGGCCATGACGGCGGCGCTCTTTGCCGGCGGGCCCAAGGCCCTCTTCGGTGAACTTTTGTTTGCTTTTCCCTGCCCTGCAAGGGTTCTTTGGGGAGGATCTTTTTCTTTGTCTGTTTTTCCTTTGTACCGAAATCAATCTAGATCCTAACCAGTCTGATACCATTGATAGATTTTGTGGATCACTAGGCTAGATTAAATCGATAGTCCTACCTTCTCCTTGTGGCTCGAGCTCCCGGTGCTGGCCATGGTGAGGTGGCCGGTGATAGCAGAGAGTGGGTGGGCGAAGTGGTGGCGGCGCTTTCCGTCAGCACTGCACTAACCCTAGATCGGTAGGGGATTAGGTGGGGTGTACGGCGTTACGACGAACCTCGTGATGCGAGCCGCCGGCCCCCACCTCTTTATATAGTGCAGGTGACAGGGGCCCGTCGCCCATAGTGGGTTGAGCGCCCCCGATCAGGGCGCAGATCTAAGGGCCAGGTGGGCCGTTGGGCCCACACGATGGAGATCATCCTAACAGTATGATGTATGCATCCGCTGCTAGCTATTACACCATGCCCTCTCCCTTTTTTCTCTGACCATAGGTACGCATGTTGTAGTATTTGTTAGCTCATTAGTTGTAAGAAAAGAGAATATAAGATCATACACGCTTATGGAACATGGTCACGATGATTCCTTGCACATTTACATCATCGCGACTGCAGCAAGTCCCAAGACATACACATTCAGAGCAGAGCAGTGCAATGCTACTTCACCCTGCCTATCAACACGCAGGCAAGCTGACACTCGGACTACAAGAGAAAACATCGGGGGCGATCCTGCAAAGTAAGTCCAGATCCAGATCATTTTGTGGCACCTCCTGGATTCCATATCGTCCCATCTCTACCTTCGCTTTCCGTCAGACTCAACTTCCGATTGCACGCTGTCCTTCCTGCATGAAGTAAGAAGAAAGCTCAGAAGGTGTACCAGCCAGTGAACGATTAGAGTGTACGGTGCTAGGAAGCTTGAAGAAGAAGGCGCCACCATGCACCTAGGACCCGGCGGCGGGCATTTCAAAGTTCAAACCCGAACGCCCTGGGGTCAGATCGGGCCCTGACCACCAACATCACGACTTCAGCAAGAGGTAGGCCAGAAGATGGGGCACGGAACTGGATCGGGGAGAGGGCGGCGGCGCTCGACGGAGATGGAGGAACGAGAGGTAGGGAGGGTTCGACATTGGGTCTCCCTCCGCCAGATCTGATAAGGGGACTTCCTTGTGAGGTCCGTGGCGGCGAGATCGCCCCTCCGCTGTCAGGTCCGCGGCGGCGAGAGGAGCGTGCGTCGAGGGGATTGAGAGGAGCGTAGGTTTTTTTTAATGCGTGGGTAAGGGAAGGATGACGGAAAAAACCAGCGAAAGAAACCGGACGAAAATAGTCGGATGAAAATAAACCGCGAAGACTACCAACTGCTCCATTAGGAATAGAGATACGCATGAACAGAAATTCACGACGTAATAGGCAACAATGAAATTATGTTTTGGTTTTGTGAAATATGACGAACCAGCGTCTGTAACAGACCGTAGGTTTTCCTTAATTGGTTGCCCTCGTCAAGACACACAAGGGGAACAGTATGAAGGCTATATTATGCTGCAACTACATATCAGATAACAAAAGCAGTATTTACTTTACAACTGGCATATACTCCCTCCGTCCCAAAATAAGTGACTCAACATTGTACTAACACTTAGTTAGTACAATGTTGAGTCACTTATTTTGGGACGGAGGGAGTACACAAGAACTTTCATGCATATATGATTGGAGGGATGTAGACCATAGTTACGAATTTATGTGAATAACAATTCGAAACATATGTTAATTCTACAAGAAAACAACATACCATATGCGGACACAATATGTATATCTCTCCCCCGCCCCAATATGCGGGCACATTCTGAACTTCTCATAGATTAATGTGACAAATATGACATCCATCATAACAGTGAGATAATGTTCCGTTGTGAGGTTCAGATAGCAAGAAAACAACGTACCATATCCAAATGTGCTCAAGATAGATGCCGAAATAAAGGGAATAGCTTCAGGTGCCGAGTTGATTAAAATATTAAGACCTATGCTTCATATATATCAATTGACCATGAGTGTGTGGAATTTCTGCTGATTCACAACCAACCGTAGTGGAAGGAAGAACCAAAGGGCACTGATGTTTCATGGACTAGCCCCTGCAACACAAGAAATCGACATCAATGAGCATACAACGAATGAATCTGAAAACTCACAAAAATTAGAACTTGGAGGCAAACACAAATAGAAGAGAATAAGGAAACCAACTCTTCCGGTCCAATCGACCATGGGCGAGACTCAAGTTGTTGAATCTATACGACCTGACAAAAGAGGATGACATGGGAGGACTAACGAAACAAACAAACGACCTGACAGGGACATGTATCACGGTGCCCTACAAACAGCAAAAACTAAAGGTGTTTAGTGACATGCCATTATTTTCTCTTCCAACTTGTGTGGAAAACAGTGGAGAGACTATCAATTGTCATATTATTATTTTGCACTGATGTGCCTGAAGAAATTCACCTGTGGACTCGGCTTGCTTGTGACATTTTATCCAATAAAAACACAACTCATGCGAAAATCAGTAACTGGAACCTGCCAATTTTTTTCAAGAAAATCAATATGACCAAGCATGACACACACACACACACATGCTCAATGCCTCCTATGCAGAATTATAAACAAAAGATTGATTACAAAGATCAGTAATTTGAAGTTCGTTAAGTATGATGCCGAAATCATGAGGCGCGAATGCTTCTGTGTTCTCCCTGAAATTTTCACATACAAAGAAAAATTATGTTGGCGTACAACAAAGTTAGCCAAAATTGTAAGATATCGCTCCTCCTCCATCGACTTTTTCTATAACAAAACACCAAAATACAAACCAAAATTAGGAGAAACAGAACCAGAACCGAACAGTGGGGTTAAGATCGTTGGTCCTGTCGATAGTCTCCTAAAGTTCTCCGTCTGAAATCTGAACCCAATGTCTGCTGCAAACAAAACCACATAAATCACACTTCAGTTAGAGCCAAATGTCCGCAGCAGTACTACTCTAGGAGAAACGCAGGAGTGAGAGGGGATATATGTCAGCGTGTAGGCATGGGCATACTTCACGTTGGGTACCGGACGGAGACCCTGTCTGCTATGTCGATGAAGTCCAACGTGACGAGGAATTTCATCCCCTCCTTGCGGACCTTGAGCCACTCATCAGGCGTCACCATCTTCTACAAATACATGATGGAGGTCGGGGCATGAGTTGACTGACACCGGGATGATGGCTGCCACGGTCGTGAGAGGGAGGGATGTGTGGGGGAGGGGCAGAATTGAGGCGTCGGCGGTAGAGAAAACCAGGGACGGCCGGACCAGAGGGCCTAGCCGCCGACATGGAACACACAAGGAAGAAGTGACACGAAGATTGTGCGTGCATTAGGTTTCAGGTGAGGGCAGATATGGGAACGACAACGGCGAGGCCGGAGACGATGAACGCCCGTGCGATCTAGAGAGACGGCTACAGCCATCCCGATGGCGACGACGGCGATCCGAGGCGACGAGACGTTGGCGGTGATTCCGACGGCGACGACGGCGATCCAGATGACGGCGAAGGCAGCGATCCGGGACGGTGACGGCGGCGATCCTGAGAGGGGTGGCGGCGGTCCGGAGGACGCTGGGCTGGTCGACAAGCTCCCGTGTGGCAGTGGCGCAGGAACCCTAGCGCGTGCGAGGGTACCGAGGAGAGGATGCTTGCGCGAGGAGAGGGAGGGCAGTGGTTCGTGCGCGGGGTGGTTTTTTTGGCTGCGTGAATGGGCGGGGGCAGCAGAGACGAAAAAAACCGACGAAAAAAAAACCGTGGAGCAAGGGGAAGCGTTGGGACGTGGGAGGTGGTCGGAAGGACGAAAAAAACCGTCTCTGATGGGACGAAAATTGGCCGGCTGAGAATACCAACTGCTCTATTAGGAATAGAGAAAACCAAAATTAGGAGAAATAGAACCAGAACCGAATAGTGGGGTTAAGATCGTTGGTCCTGTCGATAGTCTCCTAAAGTTCTCCGTCTGAAATCTGAACCCAATGTTCGCTGCAAACAAAACCACATAAACCACACTTCAGTTAGAGCCAAATGTCCGCAGCAGTACTACTCTAGAAGAAACGCAGGAGTGAGAGGGGATATATGTCAGCGTGTAGGCATGGGCATACTTCACGTTGGGTACCGGACGGAGACCCTGTCCGCGGCGTCGATGAAGTCCAACGTGACGAGGAATTTCATCCCCTCCTTGCGGACCTTAAGCCACTCATCACGCGTCACCATCTTCTACAAATACACGATGAAGGTCGGGTGAAAGTGCAATCATGCCCTTAATCATGTTTTGATGTTGATGACAACATGCATATATGGGACTAATCATGTTTATCAAGTATATCTCAGGATTATGTCTCAAAGGCCGTGTGTGGATCATGACTAGGGACAAATGCATATTGCTCAAGATCGGAGATACAAGACATTAGCCTTGGCTTTGTTTACTGTTTGTTCTTGAGTATAGGGATCCCGCACTATTAAGAGGGGATCGTTGGATCTAGTGAAAGATTTGCTCAAACCCACCAACTCCAGCTTTTCTCCGGACGTCCGGTTCTACGGACGTCCGATCCCTCTCAGCTGTCCGGACGTCCGGCTCTCTACGGTCGTCCGGTGATTCTCTTACAGAACAATATTTATGAATTTTTGAGCCCCTCTGGATGTCCGGCACGTCTCGGACGTTCGGTGTTTCTTCCACAGAACAATATTTACGGATCTCCGGGCCTCTCCGGACGTCCAGTCTCTGGACGACCGGCACGCCTTGGACGTCCGGTTGCTGTGTGCTGGTTCGTGGCTTATGTATTCCCAGCGGGTGAACGACGTCCAGACTCATTTGTGCCATCGGACGACCGGTTCTGTCCGGCCGTCTGACCTCTTCAGTGCACTTAAGTGGCTCAAACGGTTACTTTTTCCACACCCAGTATATATGGCCTTCTCCCTTCCACGGGAAATGGTGGACCATTCACTTTGAGCTTGCCAAGAACACTTTTCACTCTCTGTCTCTCAAACCTCTACACCAAATCCTAGATCCCCAAGTGATTTGGGAACATTTGAGAGAAGTTCTCCAATCAAGTGATATATCCACTCCTTCCCCTTCTTTGCACCCAAGGAATTTGTGATTTGAGAAAGTCTTGAGCTTTTCCCCATCGTTCTTGTTACTCTTGGAGGTTGGAGACTCCTAGGCGGTAGGAGTCTTCCGGAGAGGAATCGACCTTTGTGATTACCCCTGGAAAAGTTTATGAGGGTTTGGAGACCACCCCAAGGTCTACCACTAGTGGTTGAGAAACGCCTCCGTGGTGTTGTCTCAAAGGGAGAATAGGGTGAGCCTTCGTGGCGTTGGTGTGCCTTCGTGGTAACATCCACCTCTCTAACAGTGACATAGCTTCCCTCTAAGGAAGTGAACATCGGCATAAATCCTCGTCTCCCAGAGTTGCGGTTATCCCTAACCCTAACTCTCTACTTGTGGTTACTTGTCTCTTAGCACTTACTTATATCACTTTGTGTTTGCTTGCTTACTACTTGTGTTCTTGCTTAGCTCTTAGTACTTCACTTGCAATTGTTAGGCTCACTTTCATATTCCACATTATTGCCTAAAAATTGCTAAGTAACAATTAAAATTTATAGTTGTACCTATTCACCCCCCTCTAGGTCCATCTCGATCATTTCAATTGGTATCAGAGCCTCGTGCTCTATTCTTGTGGCTTAACCGCCCTAGAGCAAGATGAACCCCGATAGGACTCCCGGTGTTGCAGATCCGAAGGATAAAGGTGACGCTTCGTCAGAAGTCAAGTCCTTTACTTCTAAGGATCTGGAACGGGCCCTTGCTAAGAAAAAAGAGGAGCATGATGCTTCTCTTGAGGCCTTGGTCCAAATGAGAATAGCCACGTTGTCCACAGTGCTTGCACCACTTTCGGGCGGTGCGGGTTCGAGGCCAACTGTGCCTACTCCATCACTTGGTCAACAACCTCCTAGCAATGAACACTCTAGTGTTCCTTGGCTTTATGCAAGACCCCAAGTTGAGAAACCGAAATATAACCCTTAAGGCAAACCTCCTTTACTTGATGCCACTTCCGATTTTGCCTTGTGGAGAGTTGCTATGCAGGATCATCTTCGATATGGAAATGATGAGATGCTGGAGATCTTGGAGTATGGTTACCATGTGGTTGATCCAAAGAATCTTACACCAAGAGAAATTTATGACAAGAATCTCAATGACACTGCAACCATGTGTATAAGGAGAGGTATGGTTGAACAACAAAGGAGACCTTTCATACACATCACAAGTGCCAAGGAACTATGGGAAAGTATTATAAGATCCAAGACCGGTACCTCCACCCTCCGGAGTGCTCAATATGAAATTGCCAAGGGGAATTGCAAAAATTTTGTATGGAGAAAGGTGAAACTCCCAATCAACTCCTTGAGCGTCTCATGACTCTCACCGCTGACATTGAGTCGTGTGAGTGTGACAAGACACAAGATGGATTCAACATGACTAAGTAGTTCCTTGTGGACAAGTTGCTTCATGCTCTTGCCCCATATCACCATCAAATGGTGTGGGACATAAGACAACACCATGCCTTCAAGGAAATGACTACAGATGACATCATATCCACTTTCCACTATTTGAAGAGTCGAAGGCAAATTCTACAAAACATCTTGCCATGCATGGTACTCTAACATCAAAGATCAATCTTGCATTGAAGGCTAAGCATGTATGTGAAGATGAGCAAAGTGAAGAAGAAGAAGAAGATGATGATGATGATGAAGATGGCGATGAGGTTGAATCCGATGAGGGCCCTTCATATGAAGACATGGCTCTCTTTGTCAAGAAGTTTAGCGCGGGAAAATTCAAGGTATGATTTCAAAAGAATAAAGTAAGAAAATGCTACAACTGTGAAGAAACCAACCACTTCTCCAACGAGTGCCCTTATGAGAAGAGAGAGGATAAATCAAGATTTCCTAAGACCTTTCCCAAGAAGAAGTTGCCAAATCCTTTAAACTCCAAGCTCAAGAAGAGAGATGGGAAAGCAATGGTTGCTCAAGAAGAATCCGATCTAGATGATGTTAGTGATGTTGCCGGAGTTGCTCAAGATTCTCAAAACACACTGAGGCTAGTCAACAAGAGTGGTGATGTTGTCACCTACAACTACATGAAGGACTACAAGGGCAACGCTCACAAGTGCCTCATGGCGAAGGTCGTGGTAGAAGATGGAGAGGACCAATGCTCTCCTGACAAGGTTAAGGTAACCCCACGATCAAACCCTCCTCTTTTCACTCCTCCTACTCCTAGTGATGAGTATCTTGATGCGGAGGATAGTTATGAGGATGATGATATAAATGATCCTATGCTTGCTGAACTAAATAAGTTCATGTGCTCCCTTAAAGGAAAGAAGCTCACTATATTTCGTATGCTTATGAAGATGGTGAGTAAGCACACCATTTCCATTAAGGAACTCGAAACCCTCGTCACTGAGGAAAAGGAAAAATATGAAATCCTTGAGTGGAAAGTCCAATATGAGGAAGCACGAAATGATGAACTATGCTTAAGAATTGGTGCAAACATTGATGTTTATACTAAAGATATTGCCTCCTTGCAAAAGGCTATTGACTCTTGCGAAGAGTTGATGAATGATAAAGTAAGCTTGAGAAGTCTAATGCTTCTCTCTCTAAGGATTGTGAGCTCCTATCCATGTCCCTCAAGACTAAGGAAGAAGAGCTCACCCTTATTACAAAGAGTTTTGAGACACTCAAGCTTACTTATCTTGAAACTCTATCCAAGGCTTACTCTTCTCCTATTATCAATGTTGATGCTTGTTCTACTAACTCTAGTAGTGATCTAGCATCTATTCTTGAGGAGAATCGTTTTCTCAAGGCTCAAATCGAGAAAGGGCTCATGACATGTGCCCAAGGGAAAAAGAACCTTAATGTGGTGTTGAGCCAACACAATGAAGTGTTTGCCAAAGAGGGACTCGGGTTTGACCCAAGCACAAGAAAGAAGAAGATGTCCTCTCAAAAGTGCACCACCCCTCTAAAAGAAACTTTTGTACGAGAAGGGCACAAGGAGAAAGGTAAGGTTGTTAGTGGGAAGGCCACAAGGGGCATGCCCACTCTCAACAAGCCAAAAGAGTTCATGCCTCCATCCTATGTACTTCGTAAGACTAAGGATGGAGAAGTTTATGCAAAGTTTGTTGGTCCTTGAAATGCATTTTGGTTTTATGCTATTTGGGTCCCTAAGACCCTTGTGACTAACTTGAGAGGTCCCATTGCAAAATGGGTGCCTCCAACCAAGTAATAATGGTGTGTAGGTTGCCTTCTCCGGTGGACTAAAATGGGTGATTGATAGTGGATGTACCAATCATATGACTGGAGATAGCAAATTGCTCTACGATTTCATGGAAGCTATTCAACCATTTATGAGCATTATGTTTGGTGGAGGATCAAAAGGACAGGTACTCGGGTTGGAACGTGTGTGTAGTGCATGCATAGCCGAGAAGCAACATCAATGAAAGCACCCACCCAAGAATATTGTATCTACTTTGAGACCCTTGGAGCTCCTTCATGCGGATCTTTTTGGGCCTCCTTCATGGGATAGTCTTGGTGGGAAAAAGTATGGGCTTGTCATTGTTGACGATTACTCAAGATATACATGGGTCTTCTTCCTCAAGTCAAAGGACGAGACGAAGATCACCTTCATTGATATTGCCAAGCAAGCTCAATGCAAGTTTGACAAAGAAATCTTAGCAATAAGAAGTGATAATGGCTCTGAGTTCAAGAACTACACCTTGGAAGAATTTCTTAGTGATGAAGGGATTGAGCATCAATATTCAGCTCCATACACTCCCCAACAAAATGGTGTGGCATAAAGGAAGAACCACACACTTGTGGAGATGGCAAGGTCCATGTTGGATGAATACAAGTCACCACATAGTTTTTGGGCCAAAGCTGTCAACACTGCATGCCATGCATCAAACCGGCTCTTCCTCCGCACTATATTGTAAAAGACTCCATATGAGCTCCTAACTGGGAACAAGCCAAATGTCAAGTACTTTCGTGTATTTGGGTGCAAATGCTTCATCCTCAACAAAAGAGAGCGGTTAGGAAAATTTCAATCTAAAACCATTGAGGGCATATTTGTTGGATATGGATCAAACTCTCACGCCTATAGAGTCTACAACAAATCCAATGGATGTGTTGTAGAAACTTGTGATGTGGTGTTTGATGAATTTAATGGATCCCATGGGGAGCAAGTTGATCTAAGTGATGTAGGTGAAGAAGATTCTTCTCAAGATATCTTGACCATGGACGTTGGTGCACTTCTTCCAATGGAACAAGAACCTCATGATGATGAAGTATAAGATGGAAGCTTCACACACCATCAAACTACTTCAACAACCGTACCACCACAAGCTCCTATTACTCAACCAATCCCCTTAGTCCAAGTACAAGATGATGATCATGTTCCTCTCCATGATAATCATCAAGAACAAGATCACCCTCAAGGGCAAGAACAAGAAAGTGCAATCATCGACAATGAACCTCAACAAATGCAAGAAGAAGAAGAAGATTTTCCACCACACATTAATGATCCATATGTTGAGGACGTGGATGACGGACATGAAGTTGAACCTCGTGAAACCTTAACCTCCATCATGCCTCGAGTGGCTGGCCGTGTTGATGTTGACAAAATTCTCACGAGAATATCGAAAGGTAGAGTCACCCGTAAACAATTGACCAACTTCTGTGCTCACTTCTCGTTTGTGTCTAGTGTTGAGCCTCTCAAGGTACAAGAGGCATTAATGGACAACGATTGGCTCGTTGCTATGCAAGAAGAGTTGAACAGCTTTGAGCACAACCAAGTTTGGTCATTAGTCAAGAGGACAACTACGGAACACAACGTCATTGGAACAAAGTGGATTTTCAAGAACAAGCAAGATGAGAATTGTGTGATTATCCGCAACAAGGAAAGGTTAGTGGCACAAGGGTACTCATAAGTTGAAGGTTTGGACTTTGGTGAGAACTTTGCCCCCGTTGCCCATCTTGAATCCATTCGCATCTTACTTGCTTATGCTACTTTCAATGGTTTTACATTACATGAAATGGATGTGAAGAGTGCTTTCCTTAACGGTCCTCTACAAGAAGAAGTATATGTATCACAACCACCTGGGTTCGTTGATCCCGATCACAAAGACTATGTGTATAAACTTCATAAGGCTTTGTATGGCCTCAAACAAGCACCTCGTGCTTGGTATGATCATCTTAAGAAGGTTTTACTCGATGATGGTTTTGTGAGAGGGGTGATCGATCCCCCTCTTTTTACTAAGAGGGACAAGGGTGATTTGATCTTATGCCAAATCTATGTAGATGATATCATTTTTGGTTCTCCTAACATTCATTTGTGCAAGAAGTTTGTGGCGTCCATGACCAAGAATTTTGAAATGTCACTCAATGCGTATTTGAAGTTCTTCCTCAGATTTCAAATTCAACAGTTTCAAGAAGGAATTTTCTTGTCCCAAGCAAAATACCTCAAGGATATCCTAGAGAAGTTTGGTATGTCTGATGCTAGTCCATGTAAGACACCTATGCCAACCAAAATTGCGCTCACTGAAGACACAAATGGTATTCCGTTTGACCCATCTATTTACCGCTCTATGATTGGTTCATTGTTTTATCTTTGTGCATCTAGACCAGACATCATGTTTAGTGTATGCATGTGTGCTAGATTTCAAGCTTTCCCTAGGGAAAGTCATCATAAGGCGGTTAAGCATATTCTTAGATACCTTTTTCACACCCCAAAGTTGGGACTATGGTACCCCAAGGATGCTAAGTTAGATCTCATTGGGTACACGGATGCGGATTGGGCCGGAGACAAAGTGGATCGTAAGTCCACCTCCGGTGCATGTCAGTTTCTTGGACGCTCCTTGGTAAGTTGGTCCTCAAAGAAGCTGAATACATTGCAACCACCAGTTGTGCAACTCAATTACTATGGATGAAGCAAACTTTGAAGGATTGCGGTGTCACCTATATACATGTGCCTCTTCTATGTGATAATGAAAGTGCCATAAATATTGCCGAGAATCCCAAAGATCATACTCGCACCAAGCATATTGATATTAGGTATCATTTCTTGCGAGATCATATGGAGAAGGGTGATATTGACATTGCTCATGTTGGCATAGATAAGCAACTTGCAGATATTTTCACCAAGCCATTGGACGAAGCAAGGTTTTGTCAACTTAGGCGTGAACTTGGTATCTTGGAGCTTGACAACATTATGTGAAATCTAGTACCCATTCATGCATTGTCATAATGTCTTGTCTCGATGTAGGCATATATTTAGGGGGAGACACTCAACTCATGAGTACTCTCACCCTATGAAATGCATAAAAAGAACAAACACTCTCAAAGCTACCATGTTATTCTAACTATGGTGCTTTAACATGATGGAGTAGTGAGTATGCACCCAAAGTTCTAATTTTTGCAGTGCCATGTCACATATACTCAAACATGGGTTGATCAGTGTGATCTAGTGGTGTTATTGTTGTTTTTAGCCTAGAATACTCACTTCCTGACCTTAGGCTAATTCTTCTTACTACATACTATAATCATCATTGGTACCCTTACTCATAAGTTAGATAATCATTGCCATCTTCTCCTGTCCTTGTCATTGGAAAATTTCTGTGTGTCGGTTGTCCGGCAATCTCCGGACATCCGTAATGCCTCTCCTGATCGGTCGTCCGATGGTATCCGGTCATCCGTAAAATCCCCTATGTTGCCCTATCTATTTTTCCTGGCCCAGGCACGTCGTCCGTAAAAAGTCTTCTGGTGCCCTTTGTCCGGTCGTCCGGCCTATTCTTTCTTCCGACAATTTTTCTCCTGGCCCAGGCTTCGGACGTCCATAGAACCCGGTCGTCCGTAAAAATCTTTCTGGTACACTTAGTCCGGACGTCTGGTCCATCCGGTCGTCGGTTACCTTTTTCCTGGCTCAGTCTTCGGTCGTCCGTTGAACCCCGGTCATCTGGGCTTGTCTTGGGCACATATATATAGCACGGGTTGCGGTTCGCGTCATACTTATCCTAATCCATTCGCTCCCCTCCTCTGTTCTCCACCGCCGCCGCCCCTGCCTTGCGGCTCCTCGCCTCGGCCGCTCGTCGCCCGGGCCCCTCACCGACGCCGCACCGCTAGGGTCGCCCCTGCCTGGCGGCTCCTCGTCGCGGCCGCTCGTCGCTCGGGCCCCTTCACCGTCGCTGCACCACTAGGGTTCTCTCTGGTCGTTGTCTTCCTCCGCGTTCTTCACTCTAAGGTAGCACCTATCTCTTCTTACCTCATCCATCGATTCGTCGATCTATGGTGGTGGGTTGTTGATTTGGGCTTCCCTCCTCTTCTAGGTCGGAATGGTGAAGACCAAGCACGCTGCTCGCAAGGACCGCCTGTCTGGGTCCTCTCGTCCCCCCACCCCACCGCGGTGATTCCGACAATTCCCAAGAACGGGCTCGTCCTTGGAAGCCTGTTCCTCCACCTCGCCGCTCTCCAAGCGAAGACTCGTCGGAGGGCTCTGACTATGAAGATGAGCTGGCTCATATGGAGAGAGGAGAGCCTGTCCCTGTTCGCACCACTGCTCCCAAGCCCGGGACTCGACAGCCCACCTTCCAGCCCCCCCTCCTCCGGTCCAACCTCACGATGATGCTCGTCATATCTCGCTTGAACCTCCTTTACCAAATGGCCGTCATGTTAAGCGGTTCAACGTGGTTCCCATTGCTTCCTATCTTGAGTTGCGTCGTGATGTTGATCAATTTACGGCTGCTCGTGACTCCAGGGACCATCGGTTTCGCACTAATGTCCAAGCCGGCATTTTTACCACTATCATCATCCCTAAGGGTCTCTCTCTGCTTCTGTGCATTGATTTAGAGCATATTCGTACTCATTCGGAGAAATATTCCGGGGCTATTGAGCTCATTGAGTCCTCCAATCTCGCTGCCCCTTTTGCATTTCAACATGACTTTAACCAAGCCGCCATTCATCAATTTTATGCCACATGTTTCTTCGGTCCAAATAACAATGTTACTTGGATGACCTCCGACATGAAGCTCTCGGCTTCCTATTCTCAATTTGTTGCTGCCCTTAGTTTTCCCGACACCGGGTTCAAAATTCACAATGATGATCCTGAACATAGACCCAAGGGCACTGATGCATGTGTAATAACCCACAAGTACATGTGATCAATTGTAGCCTCTTTCGATAAGTAAGAGTGTCGAACCCAACTAGGAGCTAAAGGTAGAACAAATATTCCCTCAAGTTCTATCGACCACCGATACAACTCTACGCACGCTTGACGTTCACTTTACCTAGAACAAGTATGAAACTAGAAGTACTTTGTAGGTGTTTTTGGATAGGTTTGCAAGAATATAAAGAGCGCGTAAATAAAAGTAGGGGCTGTTTAAGTAAAGACACAATAAAGTAAATATAGCGAGTGTGGAAAAGTGGTGGTTGGAGTTGCAAAATTGTCCCTTAAGCAATTGACTACTTTACTAGACCGATAGCAAGTTTTATGTGGGAGAGGCCACTGCTAGCATGTCATCCCTGACTTGGAATTCTATGCACTTATGATTGGAACTATTAGCAAGCGTCCGCAACTACTAAGGTTCATTAAGGTAAAACCCAACCATAACATTAAGATATATTGGTCCCCCTTCAATCCCGTATGCATCAATTTCTATGCTAGGTTGAAGCTTCTATCACCCTTGCCCTCCAATACATAGTCCTATCAACATACAACTAACCCTATGGTGTGATCCACGCACGCGCTCATATAATGGGCACCAAAGGACAGCAACATGACCATGAGCAAATTAAATTAATCATAGCAATTCATCAACCACCGATAGGACAACGAATATCTACTCACACATCATAGGATGGCAACACATCATTGGATAATAATATGAAGCATAAAGCACCATGTTCAAGTAGAGGGTACAACAGGTTGCGGGAGAGTGGACCGCTGTAGATAGAGGGGGGAAGGTGATGGAGATGTTGGTGAAGATGGCGGAGGTGTTGGTGTAGATCGCGGTGATGATGATGGCCCCCGGTGGCACTCCGGCGCCACCGGAAGCGAGGGGGAGAGAGCCCCCCTCCTCCTTCTTCTTCCTTGACCTTCTCCCTAGATGGGAGAAGGGTTTCCCCTCAGGTCCATGGTCTCCATGGCGTGGGAGGGGCGAGAGCCCCTTCGAGATTGGATCTGTCTCTCTGTCTCTCTCTGTTTCTGCGCTCTGTTCTGCTGCCCTTTCACCGTTTCGTATATATATGGAGATCCGTAACTCCGATTGGACTGAAACCTTTGCCCAGATTTTTCTCCGAAAATTAGTTTCTTGCGTCCAAAGTAGAGCAGCAACCGCCTTACGGTTGGACCACGAGGGTCAGAGGCGCGCCCAGGGGGTGTGGCGCGCCCCCTGCCTCGTGCCCACCTCAGACACCGTCTCTTCCAGAATTTTCCAAATATTCCAAAAATATCCTCCGTCCGTTTTTATCCCGTTTGGATTCCGTTTGATATGCATAGTCTGTGAAACATAAAACATGCAACAGACATGAACTGGCACTGGGCACTGGATCAATATGTTAGTCCCAAAAATAGTATAAAAAGTTGCCAAAACTATATGAAAGTTGTATAGTATTGGCATGGAACAATAAAAAATTATAGATATGACGGAGACGTATCAACATACCCAAGCTTAATTCCTGCTCATCCTCGAGTAGGTAAATGATAAAAAATAATAATTTTTGATGTGGAATGCTTTCTAGCATAATCTTGATCATGTATCTAATCATGGCATGAATATTAAGACACGAGTGATTCAAAGCAATAGTCTATCATTTGACATTAAGACAGTAATACTTCAAGCATACTAACCAAGCAATTATGTCTTATCAAATAACATAGCCAAATAAAGCTCATCCCTACAAAATCATATAGTCTGGCTATGCTCCATCTTCACCACACAAAGCATTCAAATCATGCACAACCCCGATGACAAGCCGAGCAATTGGTTCATACTTTTCAACGCCCTTCAGCCTTTTCAACCCTCACGCAATACATGAGCGCAAGCCATGGATATAGCACTATATGTGGAATAGCATATGATGATGGAGGTTGTATGGAGAAGACAAAAAGGAAGAAAGTCTCACATCGACGCGGCTAATCAACGGGCTATGGAGATGCCCATCAATTGATGTCAATGCGAGGAGTAGGGATTGCCATGCAATGGATGCACTAGAGCTATAAGTGTATGAAAGCTCAAACTGAAACTAAGTGGGTGTGCATCCAACTTGCTTGCTCATGAAGACCTCGGGCATTTGAGGAAGCCCGTCATCAGAATATACAAGCTAAGTTCTATAATGAAAATTCCCACTAGTATATGAAAGTGATAACTCAAGAGACTCTCTATATGAAGAACATGGTGCTATTCTGAAGCACAAGTGTGGTAAAAGGATAGTAACATTGCCCCTTCTCTTTTTTTGTTTTTTTCCTTTTTTTGTTTTGGTGGGCTTCTTTGGCCTCTTTTTTTATTTGGGCTTCTTTGGCCTCTTTTATTTATTTTTAAAGTCCGGAGTCTCATCCTGACTTGTGGGGGAATCATAGTCTCCATCATCCTTTCCTCACTGGGGCAATGCTCTAATAATGAAGATCATCACACTTTTATTTACTTACAACTCATTATTACAACTCAATATCTAGAACAAATATATGAATCTATATGAATGCCTCCGACGGTGTACCAGGATGTGCAATGATCTAGCGTAGCAATGACATCAAAAAACGGACAAGCCATGAAAACATCATGCTAGCTATCTTACGATCATGCAAAGCAATATGACAATAAATGATCAAGTCATGTATATGATGATGATGGAAGTTGCATGGCAATATATCTCGGAATGGCTATGGAAATGCCATGATAGGTAGGTATGGTGGCTGTTTTGAGGAAGATATAATGAGGCTTATGTGTGATAGAGCGTATCGTATCACGGGGTTTGTATGCACCGGTGAAGTTTGCACCAACTCTCGAGGTGAGAAAGGGCAATGCACGGTACCGAAGAGGCTAGCAATGATGGAAGAGTGAGAGTGCGTATAATCCATGGAATCACATTAGTCATAAAGAACGCATATACTACTACGCATGCCCCTAGGGGGATAGATTGGTAGGAAAAGACCATCGCTCGTCCCCGACCGCCACTCGTAAGGAAAGCAATGAAAGAACACCTCATGCTCCGACTTTGTTACATAACGGTTCACCATACGTGCATGCTACGGGACGTGCAAACCTCAACACAAGTATTCCTCAATTTCACAATTACTAAACTAGCACGACTCTAATATCACCACCTTTATATCGCAAAACTATTGCAAGGAATCAAACATATCATATTCAGTGATCTACAAGTTTTATGTAGGATTTTATGACTAATGTCGGTGTTTTGGGAACGGGGGTCCCCAGACTTGCCTGCCTGCGGCCTGCGGCGTGGCTCAAGGGGGGCCCAGCACGGTCCAACTTCATCAACACAAGACCCAAGACCCTCGCGAGGGTCCAAGCCTCGCGGGGCGGACGACACAACACTTCCTCAGGCATGGCCTCGTCAGGCTGGCTCACGAGGAGGCGGAGAGATCAAGGCGGGGTACCTCGCGAGGTGCCCATGACGCAAGCCATGACGACCAAGGGCGCCAGGCGGGCGCGAGCCCGCGCAGTGTCCTCCCTTTCCTCTTTGGTGCAAAGGGGGGAAGCGCGGGCGAGAGGATCAAGCAAAGGCATCCATTTCGGTGCAACGAGACCAAGACCAGTCCAACGGTGGGAAGGAGGTCATTGTGGAGCCCAGAACGGCGTCACCACAGGACCTTTGGTAGGCGAGGACCAACTTTAGTCAGGATAAGTGTACCAGATGTTCCCCTACGAATTGGCCAATTGTTGGCGCCCTTCCCGCTCAATATTTGGGAAGGGGCCCAGGGCCTTTGCCTATAAATAGGACTAGCCACCCCCAGGGTAGGGGCATCGAGAGATCAGTTCGGCATCTAGCAATCAGGGCAAGCAAAGAGCGAGAGACAGAGAGAGAAGGGCGGCTGAACTCCTCCCAGTAGTTTGTCCCCCTAGCCAAGAACAGGCCCTCGCGAGGCTGTTCTTCCCTGTATTGTTCTTCATCACCAGCCCAAGAGGCAATCCACCATACCACACTGGAGTAGGGTATTACACCACATCGGTGGCCCGAACCAGTATAAACTCTGTGTCTTTTGTGTTGTTCCTTTAGTAGTTCAGATCCTTGCGAGACGGAGAGGTAGAGGGCATAATCTTCGCGCGCACCCCAGAGTTCGAACCTTAAGGGTCTGCCGGAACCCGAAATCCGACATTTGGCACGCCAAGTAGGGGTGCGCCGGAATTTGTCTTCCACCGCTCTGCTCTCCGCCGACCGTCGCGTCCATGTCTGACGCTCGTCGGGCCCGCGCCGAGCACCGGGCCACCATCGCTTCCCGTGTCGCCCAGACGGCCCCCGTCGGTGGGCGTCCTCGTCGTTCCCCGTCGCCCGCCGTCAACGCCGCCACCGGTCCGGCGGGGAACGAGCAGCAAGCGTTGTCTCAGCACCCGTCCGTGCGGCAAGACGGCCGCACCGCTACTCCATCACTCGCACCAGCTGGCTCTTCATCCCGCGCGCTCCGCGCACCCTTGGAGGCTCGAGCTGCGCTCATCGCAGCAAACGAGCTCTTGCGCTACCGTCCCGTCGACGACGTCTACGAAGAGTGGCTCGACCGCATCGCCGAGCTCGTCCGCGCCGCAGGGGGCTCTCCTACGCCGTCCGCCCCGCTGCGCCGCACCCCGCCACACGCTGGCAATGAAGCTCCGGGGGCGTACCAGCCGCCTCCGCTCCAAGAAGACGCCGTGGCTCCAAGGCGTGTGGCCCCTAGGCGGAACCCGCTCCGTCAGGCGCCAACCCAGCAAGAACGGAGCTGCCAAGAAGTCCCTCGACCGCAAGAGGCTGTCCGGGCGCTTCCTGCTCCGGCTCGCCGTGACCCTGCTCCGGCTCCAACGCGTCAAGACCCCGCGCTGCTCCCAGCTGTAGTGCATGGGGACCCGCAAGGCCAAGCTCTACCTCAACCGAAGCCTCCCGTGGCCACCGCAGGCTGCCGCGCCTACACCATCGAGCTGCGCAGCATCGCGTGGCCTGGCAAGTTCAAGCCGGACCTGCCTCCTCGCTACGACGGCACGACCGACCCGCAGAGTTCCTCCAGCTCTATGAGCTGGGCATCGAAGCTGCCAGTGGAGACGAAAAGGTCATGGCGAACTGGTTCCCCATGGCACTCAAGGAAGGAACTCGCACTTGGCTCCTGAACCTGGCCCCAGGCACGATCTCTTCCTGGGACCAGATGCGCACCCGCTTCATCGCCAACTTCCAAGGTACTCGTGACCGGCCGCCTGCCGTGAGCGACATGCGCCGCATCAAGCAACAACCCGGGGAGACCCTGCAAAAGTACATCCAGCGCTTCAACAGTGCGCGCCTCAAGATCCCCAAGGTGTTCGAGGAAGCCATCATCTCGGCCTTCTCCGATGGCGTGCGTGACGTCAAGATGAAGGAGGAGCTGGTGATGCATGAAGACCTGTGCACCTCCCTGGAGCTGTTCAACTTGGCGACCAAGTGCGCCCGGGTTGAGGAGGGGCGTCTCTCCCTCCTCGAGCTGCCTGCCGCAGACCCAGAAGAGAAGAAATCCAAGGCCAAGGACATGAAGCGCAAGGGGGCTGCCGTGCTCGCGGTAGAACCAGACACCAAGCGGGGCAAGGATCTGCCTGAATCCTCCAGGGGCAGCCAGTACTGTGTATACCACGACCTCCACACCCACAACACCAACGAATGCCAAGAACTCTATGCCGTGCGAGAAGGAAGGATCGGCCGTCGTCCTGACCGTGCTGACCGGGGCAATGACCGAGGAGGAGGAAGGAACCCAGGACGCTGGAAGACCGCAGCCCGCGCCAAGGGTGGCGCGATCAACCTCACAAGGACCGCTGGCGAGACTTGCCTCGCGAGGGGGACTGGCGGGATCAGCCTCGTGAGGATCTCCTGCAGGGCAACGCAGGCCTCCCTCCACTGCCGCCTCAGCCAAGAAGGAACGAGGACCGCCACCAGGACGAGGGGGCTGGGGGCTTCCAGGAGCCACGTGCAATCGCCTGCATCCTGGGCGGAGCTCAAGCCCCAGCCTCCCAACGCATCTTCAAGCAGTTTGCCCGTGAAGTGAATGCATTCCTCCCCAGGCTCGAAGCCACGCGCCCTCTCAGGTGGTCGGCGTGCGCCATCACGTTCAGCTCAGCAGATCAGCTCAAGTGCTCAGCCACAGCCAGGGTCCTCCCGATGCTTTGCTCCCCAGTCATCAGCAACGTACTGGTCACCAGGACCCTCATCGATAGTGGAGCAGGGCTCAACGTCCTGTCCGTGGAGACATTCAACAATCTTCAAGTGCCCTATGACCAGCTTCAGCCGACCAAGCCCTTCTCCGGAGTCACCGACGGTTCCACGATCCCGATTGGGCAGGTCCGCCTCCTTGTCACCTTCGGAGCCCGCAGCAACTACCGCACCGAGCTCATCGACTTCGACGTCGCTCACATCCGCCTGCTGTACAACGCCATCCTCGGGTACCCAGCGCTGGCCAAGTTCATGGCCGTGACTCATCATGGCTACAACGTCCTCAAGATGCCAGGAAGTGGCGGAGTCATCACGGTGCCATGTGAAGAAAAGGATGCAGTGTGTTCCCTGGAGCGAGCCTTTCAGGCCATGTCACTAGAAGACCCAGATCGCGGAAGCAGGAGGCTTCCCGAGATCACCCCCAAGAAGAAGAAGACATCGTCAGGCTTAGCTCCTCAGGAGGCAGGCCCCTCAGGGCCCGCGTCTGCCCAAGGGGACCCTTCATCCATCGCATAGGAAAGCGTGCCCGGCGCCCTCCTCAGGCAGGGCTCGGGGGCTCTCACCTGGAGGGCCAGGGTCACGAGGGAGGCGCTTGGGCACCACGTGGAGGCGTGCCTCGAAGCTCGTTTCCCTCAAGAAGGAGCAAGGCAAGGAAGGTCAGACCAGTAGGAGTTCGTTAACAAGGCCGTTCAAGAACTACAGGAGTCAAGAATCATGAGAGGTTGCCGCCGTCTACTAGCTGTGGCTCCCCATCCAGGCGAGGATGGTGGGCTGCGCGTCTGCATTGACGTACCGGGGCTCAATCGGGTCGCCACAATGGAGCGCCTCTGGCCCTCGCAAGTGGGGCGTTGCGGAGGCCCACCCCACAGCTACGTTCGCATGCCTTACGGTTTGCTGAGCATGGCTGCTGCATACCAGCGCCTCATGAGGGGCATCATGGAGACTCAGGAAGACAGGCGTTCCGCGGTCCTGGCGGAGATGGAGATGATTCGCGAGGAGCCACCAGCGCCTCCGGAGCCTCCTTAGGCCCCTAGGCCTGGGGGCTCGTGAGGATCGGCTTCCGCAGCCCACCGAGTCTGCTGCACCAACACCACTTCATCCTCGACATCTTCAGGTGACGTCCTTCAAGCTTCATTTCCAGCTGGGAACGCCCTCCCAGGGCTGCTTCATTCCTAGGCCGCGTGGGTCCGTCCCTGCGGCGTTTATCCCTTTCTTATTTTTTGGTCATTAGCTTGCTTTGTTGGGGGCGCCCCTCGGGCTGCATCATCCCCAAGCCGCTCGGGCCAGGCCCAGTGGCGTGTATCTCCCTTGCGTTTATTTCCAGCTATGCTTTCACCTATCATGCTTGATTACTTGATGCCTGTCCACGACACCTCTTCTTCTCCATGTCGACCACTTGCACGTTAAAGGGGGGGTACCTAAGAATCGCGACTCAGGGCTCTTACTGGCTCTCCAGCCCTCACCCTCTGGCCTCATCCACGGCATCGCGACCTGGCATACCAGCGATGGCTGAGACAAGCTCAAGGGCCGGGACCCGAGGACGTAGAGTGCCGGCATCTAACCCAATTTGCAGGAACACATCACAAGTTACGGCCCAGTGCCAGGCGCAACCCACCTAGAGGTAGGGCCCCGTGAGTCCCGCGCTGGCTCATGGGCGCCCAGGTACACCTCACCTACGCCAACCGGAGCAACTAACGACCGACTGATAGCTGTCATCGCAGCCCCTTTTTCCTTCTATGATGAGCTTGTAGGACCTCCTGAGGGAGTTGCGTCGGCCGAGGCCTTCACGGAGTTCCCTTCACCCTCGTCCGCGCAAACCGCTGGCACGTTAAAGGGGGGGGGGGTGCCTGAGCATCGCGACTCAGGGCTCCTACTGGCTCTCCAGCCCTCACCCTCTGGCCTTGACCACGGCATCGCGACCTGGCATACCAGCGACGGCTGAGACCAGCTCGAGGGCCGGGACCCGTGGACGTAGAGCAGCAAGGGGAGCAAAGGTGAGGGAGAAGGGGCACGCGAGGACCTCGCCATGCAACTCCGTTCCCGCTACCGCGCGGACCCGTCGTCACACAGGAGTAACCCCTGATTAACAAGATAAGTCACCGCACGACAACCCCGGTTACCGTGGCACTATCCCCGCACCTAACACAACTCCGTACTAGCGACGACGCTCCCCTTTCTCACCGAGCGACGGCTGCTTGGGAGCCAAAGGGGACCTCCTGAGCATCGTGACTCAGGGGCTCTTACCGGACCCTGGGTCGCTCACCTCCTGGCCTTGACCACGGCATCGTGACCTGGCATACCAGCGACGGCTGACGCCGCCTTGGGACTGGGACCTGTCGACGCAGAGCACCAAGCCCTCGTGAGGTTCGAAAGGGAGAACCAAGCTACGACGGAATTGACAACTCGCATAGTTCTGTAGCAAAAGTCATATATTAACAAAAGGATCACAGACACCTTACAAGCCCCCATTGGGCGCAGTATGATTCCTTGCAGGAAACAGGTCCTAAAGGACGCCAACTACATGTGCCCCTGCAAAAGACGCCATCATCAACAGTGGGCCATCGAGCGCCGGCGCCAACCCCATCCCGATCAGAGTCAGCGACGGCCGAGTGAGCCCGCCCTGCTCCGGGAGCGGCGCTGGCTCGCGGGCTCGTAGCTGTCGTCGCTCGTCTCCGGAGTCGCGAAGACCTCGCTGGGATTGTTGGATCCTCCGGCGCTCCCGTCGCTTGTGGAGCTGTCCAGGGGGCGGTCGGCGGGCCCAGCCGTCGCCATAGCAAGGTCCTGGCCGCCTCCCCCGGGGCAGCACTCCAGCCGGCGACCGTTCGCGTCGAAGATCTTGAAGAACATCACCGAAGCGCCATCATACTCCAGGTGGATCGTGAGGGCGCCCCTTGCTCTGCAACCCCGAGCGATCTCGCCCCAGGCGCGAGTCATGAAGACCTCACCCGAGGCAAGGACCGCGACTTCTGCCTCGGTCGCGGGGGTGCTGCAGTTGGCGTGCTGCAGCCATAACTCTAGGAGTCTTCCCTGCGGGAAGACGGAGGCGAAGAAGGGAGGAAAGCGAATCCAAGTTCGTGGAGGCATGGCAGCGTGGAGCACGAGCTCGCGGGAGGAGCCCTCGGCGTGGACTCCAGGAGGAACGACCCACACCTTCGTGACCCTCCGGCGCCGGCGACGGCGCTGGCCGAGGGGATCGACATCTCCTCCTCCAAGGCCCTCAGCATGGGCATACAAGGGAAGTGGGAACCCCGGCGGAGGCCGCTCGTACCAAGGCCTCAGCACCGCCAGGCGGTCTTCCTCGTCTCGGTCGCGAAAGGCAGGCCGCTTCTTCGGCGGGCGCGGGTCTGGTTCCTCTCGAGGAGCCTTTCCCTTCTCTGCTGCAGAGAACCGGCGAATCGGAGCCATCACGCCAAGGCGGAGCAAGAATCAAGGCGAAGGAGAAAGCAAGGAGAGATGGACTGGAAGGGCACGCGCGGCGCCGTACTTATAGCCGGCGGAGGCCAACTGCCGGCCTCCACGATCACAGGTAATCATGACACGATTTGCATGCAGGGACTTGTCCAATCCGCGCGATCGTCGAGGCGTCATGGGGAAGCGGAGACGCCCACGTCCAATCAACCGCCACGCGGCGCCCAAGGCCGCAGGCTGTTAGGGCCCGCGGCGCTTCGCCCTTGCCCTTTCGCCTCTCGGCACGGCCAAGTCCGGGCGCGCCTTGGGCCCGGGGGCTACTGTCGGCGTTCTGGGAATGGGGGTCCCCAGACTTGCCTGCCTGCGGCCTGCGGCGTGGCTCAAGGGGGGCCCAGCACGACCCAACTTCATCAACACAAGACCCAAGACCCTTGCGAGGGGCCAAGCCTCGCGGGGCGGACGACACAACACTTCCTCAGGCACGGCCTCGTTAGGTTGGCTCACGAGGAGGCGGAGATATCAAGGCAGGGTACCTCGCGAGGTGCCCATGACGCAAGCCATGACGACCAAGGGCGCCAGGCGGGCGCCAGCCCGCGCAGTGTCCTCCCTTTCCTCTTTGGTGCAAAGGGGGGAAGCGCAGGCGAGAGGATCAAGCAAAGGCATCCATTTTGGTGCAACGAGACCAAGACCAGTCCAACGGTGGGAAGGAGGTCATTGTGGAGCCCAGAACGGCGTCACCACAGGGCCTTTGGCAGGCGAGGACCAACTTTAGTCAGGATAAGTGTACCAGATGTTCCCCTTCGAATTGGCCAATTGTTGGCGCCCTTCCCGCTCAATATTTGGGAAGAGGCCCAGGGCATTTGCCTATAAATAGGACTAGCCACCCCCAGGGTAGGGGCATCGAGAGATCAGTTCGGCATCTAGCAATCAGGGCAATCAAAGAGAGAGAGAGAGAGAGAAGGGCGGCTGAACTCCTCCCAGTAGTTCGTCCCCCTAGCCAAGAACAGGCCCTCGTGAGGCTGTTCTTCCCTGTATTGTTCTTCATCACTAGCCCAAGAGGCAACCCACCACACCACACTGGAGTAGGGTATTACACCACATCGGTGGCCCGAACCAGTATAAACTCTGTGTCTTTTGTGTTGTTCCTTTAGTAGTTCAGATCCTTGCGAGACGGAGAGGTAGAGGGCATAATCTCTGCACGCACCCCACAGTTCGAACCTTAAGGGTCTGCCGGAACCCGAAATCCGACAACTAACCATGTGAATGACCAGTTCCTGTCATCTCTCTAAATAGATATAAGTGAAGTAAGAGAGTTTAACTCTTTCTACAAAAGATATGCCCACGCTCTAACGAATATAAGTGAAGCAAAAGAGTATTCTACAAATGGCGGTTGTCTAAGTGAGGAGAAACAGGCAATCCAAACTTCAAGTGATATAAGTGAAGCACATGAAGCATTCTATAAAGCCATACTCAAAAGATATAAGTGAAGTGCAAAGAGAATTCTATAAATCAACCAAGGACTATCTCATACCAGCATGGTGCATAAAAGAAAAGTGAAAACTAAATGCAAAAGACGCTCCAAGATTTGCACATATCACATGAATGAAACGAATCCGAAAACATACCGGTACTTGTTGAAGAAAGAGGGGGTGCCTTTCAGGGCACCCCAAGCTTAGACACTTGAGTATCCTTGAATATTTACTTGGGGTGCCTCGGGAATCCCCAAGCTTGAGCTCTTGCCTCTCTTCCTTGTTCTCACGTCGAGACCTTCTTGATCATCGAACACTTCATCCATACAAAACTTCAATAGAAAACTCGGTAAGATCCGTTAGTATAATAAAGCAAATCACTACTCTAAGTACTGTTGCAAACCAATTCATATTTTGTTTTTGCATTGTGTCTTCTGTAATATAACTTTTTCATGGATTAATCCACTGATATAAATCGATAGTTTCATCGAAACAAGCAAATTATGCATCAAAAACAGAATCTGTCTAAAACAGAACAGTTTGTAACAATCTGAACATTCACCATAATTCTGATACTTGAAAAATTCTTCCCAAATTAGGAAAAATAAACAATTTGTATAGAAAGACAGTGCAAAAAGAATCTGAACCGTTTGACGTTCCAGTAAAAATTTTAAAATCACGCACTACAGCCAAAGTTCCTGTCCTGCACCGTACAAACCAACAAGCATTGTAAACATACTAAAGGCAAACCTTGGCACATTATTTTTATAATACAATGGAATTGTACAAGGGGATAATTATTTTTCTTGAAAATTTTCTGTAATTAAGATTCACAAAGTTTCCATGGGCTTGAACAAAGTTCAAGGACGTCCCCCACTTTCACAATGCTTGTCTTTCTCGCTTTCACTTTCCTTTTTGAAAAGTTGTAGGTTCCCCTCTTTATTTTTTGGTTTTTAAACTATATAAAAGCACTCAACAGAAATAAATGACTCTCTAAAACTGCCGGATTGTCTCCCTGGTAGCGCTTTCTTTAAAGCCATCAAGCTAAGCATATAGTGCTCAAGTAATGAATCCACGTGGATCCCAAGGTATATCAAAGCCAATTTTAAGTAACAATGATTTAGCGTTTAGTAGTGAGCACAAAGTAACATATATCATGTAATGACAAAGTCTAACTCTCTTCCTATGCATCGGCATGTCATAATAGAACCATTCATGCACACATAGTAAAGGCCAATGCATAGTATAAACAGTTTCTTGCAATTTTATCATGTGGGAAACATACAGAGGTGGAGATATAGTTCCTCTCTCATAATAATTGCAAGTAGGAGCAGCAAGCACATGCATATTATATATATCAAAATCATCATGTGTAATATTAAAAGGAAACCCATCAATATAATCCTTAATAAGTGCAAACTTCTCCGATATAGTATAATCGGGAGAATTCAAAAAGATAATAGGACTATCATGTGTGGGTGCAATAGCAATAATTTCATGTTTAACATAAGGAACTATAGCAAGTTCATATCCATAAGCATAATTCATATTGGCATCTTGGCCACAAGCATAGCAAGCATCATCAAAAAGGGATATTTCAAGAGAATCAACGGGATCATAACAATCATCATAGCAATCATCCTTCGGTAAGCACGAAGGGAAATTAAACAATGTATGAGTTGAAGAGTTACTCTCATTAGAAGTGGGCACGAGTAGCTAATCTGCTCTTCCTCCTTTTGTTCTTCGCTCTCCTCCTCATCTTTTTCATCCAATGAGCTCACAGTTTCATCAATTTCTTCTTCCATAGATTCCCGCAAAATATTAGTCTCTTCTTGGACAGCGGAGACTTTTTCAATAAATGCATCAATATCGGAATTGTATTCATAATTCTCATAACAATATTTCAATAAAGCAAAATTTTCAGGCCTATAAATGTCACCATCAAAAGCTTCATACTTTTCAAACAAAGATTCAATTCCATAAGCACCCTTAAAAGCAACAAATTCTTCTACTTGTTCCACATCATAGTAATCATATATACCTCTAGCAAAAGAAGCCAAGGTTTCATTATCATTAAATTTGCATGAAAAAGGGAAGGTGTGTTGCCTTCATCCTAGAGCAACAAGTATAATCATATCTCAAGCATAGTTGCCTAGCATACCACTTCAACATATAAATTTGATCCCATAATAGTTTCCCTTTTTGAGTCAAGCAATAATCCCTAAAGTATTCACGCTGATCCAACGTGTCTCCCATTACATAATTGAATGTGGTTTTCTCAGGATTATCAAAGTATTGCATAATATCTTTCACATAATGATCATCAAGGGTTTTAGGAGGTTCCCCATTTCCATGAGTAGCAAGTACACCTAATTTTTTTGGTATTTCGTGTTCCATATCCATAACTAAAGATAAAGAACAACTAAGAACACCAAATAAAAATTACTTAGTGATAAAGCAAACAAGCACACACGAGAATATTCACCCCACGCTATTGCTCCCCGGCAACGGCACCAGAAAAAGGTCTTGATAACCCACAAGTATAGGGGTTCAATTGTAGCCTCTTTCGCTAAGTAAGAGTGTCAAACCCAACGAGGAGCTAAAGGTAGAACAAATATTCCCTCAAGTTCTATCGACCACCGGTACAACTCTACGGACACTCGACGTTCGCTTTACCTAGAACAAGTATGAAACTAGAAGTACTTTGTAGGTGTTTTTGGATAGGTTTGCAAGAATATAAAGAGCACGTAAATAAAAAGCAGGGGCTGTTTAAGTAATGACACAATAAAGTAAATATCTCAAGTGTGGAAAAGTGGTGGTAGGAGTTGCAAAATTGTCCCTTAAGCAAGTGACTACTTTACTAGACTGATAGCAAGTTTTATGTGGGAGAGGCCACTGCTAGCATGTCATCCCTGACTTGGAATTCTATGCACTTATGACTGGAACTATTAGCAAGCGTCGCAACTACTAACGTTCATTAAGGTAAAACCCAACCATAGCATTAAGATATATTGGTCCCCCTTCAATCCCGTATGCATCAATTTCTATGCTAGGTTGAAGCTTCTATCACCCTTGCCCTCCAATACATAGTCCTATCAACATACAACTAACCCTATGGTGTGATCCACGCGCACGCTCATATGATGGGCACCAAAGGACAGCAACATAACCACGAGCAAATTAAATTAATGATAGCAATTCATCAACCACCGATAGGACAACGAAAATCTACTCACACATCATAGGATGGCAACACATCATTGGATAATAATATGAAGCATAAAGCACCATGTTCAAGTAGAGGGTACAGCGGGTTGCGGGAGAGTGGACCGCTGTAGATAGAGGGGGGAAGGTGATGGGGATGTTGGTGAAGATGGCGGAGGTGTTGGTGTAGATCGCGGTGATGATGATGGCCCCTGGTGGCACTCCGGCACCATCGGAAGCGTGGGGGAGAGAGCCCCCTCCTTCTTCTTCTTCCTTGACCTTCTCCCTATATGGGAGAAGGGTTTCCCCTCAGGTCCATGGTCTCCATGGCGTGGAAGGGGCGAGAGCCCCTCCGAGAGTGGATCTGTCTCTCTGTCTCTCTCTGTTTCTACGCTCTGTTCTGCTACCCTTTCACCGTTTCGTATATCTAAGGAGATCCGTAACTCCGATTGGACTGAAACCTTCGCCCAGATTTTTCTCTGAAAATTAGTTTCTTGCGTCCAAAGTAGAGCAGCAACTGCCTTACGGGTGGACCACGAGGGTCAGGGGCGCGCCCAGGGGGGTGGGGCGCGCCCCCTGCCTCGTGCCCACCTCGGACACCGTCTCTTCCGGAATTTTCCAAATATTCCAAAAAATATTCTCCGTCCATTTTTATCCCGTTTGGATTCCGTTTGATATGGACATTCTGCGAAACGTAAAACATGCAACAGATAGGAACTGATACCGGGCACTGGATCAATATGTTAGTCCCAAAAATAGTATAAAAAGTTGCCAAAAGTATATGAAAGTTGTATAGTATTGGCATGGAACAATCAAAAATTATAGATATGACGGAGACGTATCAACATCCCCAAGATTAATTCCTGCTCGTCCTCGAGTAGGTAAATGATAAAAAATAGTAATTTTTGATGTGGAATGCTTTCTAGCATTATCTTGATCATGTATCTAATCATGGCATGAATATTAAGACACGAGTGATTCAAAGCAATAGTCTATCATTTGACATTAAGACAGTAATACTTCAAGCATACTAACCAAGCAATTATGTCATATCAAAATAACATAGCCAAAGAAAGCTCATCCCTACAAAATCAAATATTCTGGCTATGCTCCATCTTCACCACACAAAGCATTCAAATCATGCACAACCCCGATGACAAGCCGAGCAATTGGTTCATACTTTTTAACGCGCTTCAGCCTTTTCAACCCTCACGCAATACATGAGTGTAAGCCATGGATATAGCACTATAGGTGGAATAGCATATGACGATGGAGGTTGTATGGAGAAGACAAAAAGGAAGAAAGTCTCACATGGACGTGGCTAATCAACGGGCTATGGAGATGCCCATCAATTGATGTCAATGCGAGGAGTAGGGATTGCCATGCAATGGATGCACTAGAGCTATAAGTGTATGAAAGCTCAAACTGAAACTAAGTGGGTGTGCATCCAACTTGCTTGCTCATGAAGACCTTGAGCATTTGAGGAAGCCCATCATCGGAATATACGAGCCAAGTTCTATAATGAAAATTCCCACTAGTATATGAAAGTGATAACTCAAGAGACTCTCTATTTGAAGAACATGGTGCTATTCTGAAGCACAAGTGTGGTAAAAGGATAGTAACATTGCCCCTTCTCTCTTTTTTTAGTTTTTTTTCCTTTATTTGTTTTGGTGGGCTTCTTTGGCCTCTTTTTTTATTAGGGCTTCTTTGGCCTCTTTTATTTATTTTTAAAGTTCGGAGTCTCATCCCGAGTTGTGGGGGAATCATAGTCTCCATCATCCTTTCCTCACTGGGGTAATGCTCTAGTAAGTATGATCATCACACTTTTATTTACTTACAACTCATTATTACAACTCGATATCTAGAACAAAGATATGACTCTATATGAATGCCTCGGGCGGTGTACCGGGATGTGCAATGATCTAGCGTAGCAATGACATCAAAAAACGGACAAGCCATGAAAACATCATGCTAGCTATCTTACGATCATGCAAAGCAATATGACAATAAATGCTCAAGTCATGTATATGATGATGATGGAAGTTGCATGGCATTATATTTCGGAATGGCTATGGAAATGCCATGATAGGTAGGTATGGTGGCTGTTTTGAGGAAGATATCATGAGGCTTATGTGTGATAGAGCGTATCGTATCACGGGGTTTGTATGCACCGGTGAAGTTTGCACCAACTCTCGAGGTGAGAAAGGGCAATGCACGGTACCGAAGAGGCTAGCAATGATGGAAGGGTGAGAGTGCGCATAATCCATGGACTCACATTAGTCATAAAGAACTCATATACTTATTGCAAATGTTTATTAGCCCCTGAAGCAAAGTACTACTACGCATGCCCCTATGGGGATAGATTGGTAGGGAAAGACCATCACTCGTCCCCGACCGCCACTATAAGGAAAGCAATGAAAGAACACCTCATGCTCCGACTTCGTTACATAATGGTTCACCATATACGTGCATGCTACGGGACTTGCAAACCTCAACACAAGTATTCCTCAATTTCACAATTACTCTACTAGCACGACTCTAATATCACCACCTTTATATCGCAAAACTATTGCAAGGAATCAAACATATCATATTCAGTGATCTACAAGTTTGATGTAGGATTTTATGACTAACCATGTGAATGACCAGTTCCTGTCATCTCTCTAAATAGATATAAGTGAAGTAAGAGATTTTAATTCTTTCTACAAAAGAAATGCCCACGCTCAAACAAATATAAGTGAAGCAAAAGAGCATTCTACCAATGGCGGTTGTCTAAGTGAGGAGAAACAGGCAATCCAAACTTCAAATGATATAAGTGAAGCACATGAAGCATTCTATAAAGCCATACTCAAAAGATATAAGTGAACTGCAAAGATCATTCTATAAATCAAGCAAGAACTATCTCATACCAGCATGGTGCATAAAATAAAAATGAAAACTAAATGCAAAAGACGCTCCAAGATTTGCACATATCACATGAATGAAACGAATCCGAAAACATACCGGTACTTGTTGAAGAAAGAGGGGATGCCTTCCGGGGCATCCCCAAGCTTAGGCGCTCGAGTCTCCTTGAATATTTACTTGGGGTGCCTTGGGCATCCCCAAGCTTGAGCTCTTGCCTCGCTTCCTTCTTCTCACATCGAGACCTTCTCGATCATCGAACACTTCATCCATACAAAACTTCAATAGAAAACTCGGTAAGATCCGTTAGTATAATAAAGCAAATCACTACTCAAAGTACTATTGCAAACCAATTCATATTTCGTTTTTGCATTGTGTCTACTGTAATATAACTTTTTCATGGCTTAATCCACTGATATAAACCGATAGTTTCATCGAAACAAGCAAACTATGCATCAAAAACAGAATCTCTCTAAAACAGAACAGTCTGTAACGATCTAAAAATTCACCATAATTATGATACTTTAAAAATTCTGCCCAAATTAGGGAAAATAAGCAATTTGTATAGAAAGACAGTGCAAAAATAATCCGAACAGTTTGTCATTCCAGTAAAAAATTAAAAATCGTGCACTACAGCCAAAGTTTCTGTCCTGCACCGTACAAACCAACAAGCATTGTAAACATCCTAAAGGCAAACCTTGGCACATTATTTTTATAATACAATGGAATTTTACAAGGGGATAATTATTTTTTTTGAAAATTTTCTGTAATTAAGATTCACAAAGTTTCCATGGGCTTGAACAAAGTTCAAGGACGTCCCCCACTTCCACAATGCTTGTCTTTCTCACTTTCACTTTCCTTTTTGAAAAGTTTTAGGTTCCCCTCTTTATTTTTTTGTTTTTAAACTATATAAAAACACTCAACAGAAATAAATGACTCTCTAAAACTTCCGGATTGTCTCCCTGGCAGCGCTTTCTTTAAAGCCATCAAGCTAGGCATATAGTGCTCAAGTAATGAATCCACCCGGATCCCAAGGTATATCAAAGCCAATTTTAATTAACAATGATTTAGCATTTAGTAGTGAGCACAAAGTAACATATATCATGTAATGACAAAGTCTAACTCTCTTCCTATGCATCGGCATGTCATAATAGAACAATTCATGCACACATAGTAAAGGCCAATGCATAGTATAAACAGTTTATTGCAATTTTATCATGTGGGAAACATAGAGAGGTGGAGATATAGTTCCTCTCTCATAATAATTGCAAGTAGGAGAAGCAAGCACATGCATATTATATATATGAAAATCATCATGTGTAATAGTAAAAGGCAACCCATCAATATAATCCTTAATAAGTGCAAACTTCTCCGATATAGTATAGTCGGGAGAATTCAAAAAGATAATAGGACTATCATGTGTGGGCGCAATAGCAATAATTTCATGTTTAACATAAGGAACTATAGCAAGTTCATCTCCATAAGCATAATTCATATTGGCATCTTGGCCACAAGAATAGCAAGCATCATCAAAAAGGGATATTTCAAGAGAATCAACGGGATCATAACAATCATCATAGAAATCATCCTTCGGTAAGCACGAAGGGAAATTAAACAATGTATGAGTTGAAGAGTTACTCTCATTAGAAGGTGGGCACGGGTAGCTAATCCGCTCTTCCTCCTTTTGTTCTTCGCTCTCCTCCTCAACTTTTTCATCCAATGAGCTCACAGTTTCATTAATTTCTTCTTCAATAGATTCTTGCAAAATATTAGTCTCTTCTTGGACAGCGGAGGCTTTCTCAATAAATGCATCAATATCGGAATTGTATTCATAATTCTCATAACAATATTTCAATAAAGCAAAATTTTCAGGCCTATAAACGTCACCATCAAAAGCTTCATACTTTTCAAACAAAGATTCAATTTCATAAGCACCCTTAAAAGCAACAAATTCTTCTATTTTTTCCACATCATAGTAATCATATATACATCTAGCATAAGAAGCCAAGGTTTCATTATCATTAAATTCGCATGAAAAAGGGAAGGTGTGGAGCCTTCATCCTAGAGCAACAAGTATAATCATATCTCAAGCATAGTTGCCTAGCATACCACTTCAACATATAAATTTGATCCCATAATAGTTTCCCTTTTTGAGTCAAGCGATAATCCCTAAAGTATTCACGGTGATCCAACGTGTCTCCCATTACATAATTGAATGTGGTTTTCTCAGGATTATCAAAGTATTGCATAATATCTTTCACATAATGATCATCAAGGGTTTTAGGAGGTTCCCCATCTCCATGAGTAGCAAGTACACCTTTTTTTTTGGTATTTCGTGTTCCATATCCATAACTAAAGATAAAGAACAACTAAGAACAGCAAATAAAAATTACTTAGTGATAAAGCAAACAAGCACACACGAGAATATTCACCCCACGCTATTGCTCCCCGGCAACGGCACCAGAAAAAGGTCTTGATAACCCACAAGTATAGGGGTTCAATTGTAGCCTCTTTCGCTAAGTAAGAGTGTCGAACCCAACGAGGAGCTAAAGGTAGAACAAATATTCCCTCAAGTTCTATCGACCACCGGTACAACTCTACGCACACTCGACGTTCGCTTTACCTAGAACAAGTATGAAACTAGAAGTACTTTGTAGGTGTTTTTGGATAGGTTTGCAAGAATATAAAGAGCATGTAAATAAAAAGCAGGGGCTGTTTAAGTAATGACACAATAAAGTAAATATCTCAAGTGTGGAAAAGTGGTGGTAGGAGTTGCAAAATTGTCCCTTAAGCAAGTGACTACTTTACTAGACTGATAGCAAGTTTTATGTGGGAGAGGCCACTGCTAGCATGTCATCCCTGACTTGGAATTCTATGCACTTATGACTGGAACTATTAGCAAGCGTCGCAACTACTAACGTTCATTAAGGTAAAACCCAACCATAGCATTAAGATATATTGGTCCCCCTTCAATCCCGTATGCATCAATTTCTATGCTAGGTTGAAGCTTCTATCACCCTTGCCCTCCAATACATAGTCCTATCAACATACAACTTACCCTATGGTGTGATCCACGCACACACTTATATGATGGGCACCAAAGATCAGCAACATAACCACAAGCAAATTAAATCAATCATAGCAATTCATCAACCGCCGATAGGACAACGAAAATCTACTCACACATCATAGGATGGCAACACATCATTGGATAATAATATGAAGCATAAAGCACCATGTTCAAGTAGAGGGTACAAAGAGTTGCGGGAGAGTGTACCGCTGTAGATAGAGGGGGGAAGGTGATGGAGATGTTGGCGAAGATGGCGGAGGTGTTGGTGTAGATCGCGGTGATGATGATGGCCCCCTGTGGCACTCCGGCGCCACTGGAAGCGAGGGGGAGAGAGCCCCCCTCCTTCTTCTTCTTCCTTGCCCTTCTCCCTAGATGGGAGAAGGGTTTCCCCTCTGGTCCATGGTCTCCATGGCGTCGGAGGGGCGAGAGCCCCTCCGAGATTGGATGTGTCTCTCTGTCTCTCTCTGTTTCTGCGCTCTGTTCTGCTGCCCTTTCACCGTTTCGTATATATATGGAGATCCATAACTCGGATTAGATTGAAACCTTCGCCTAGATTTTTCTATGAAAATTAGTTTTCTTGCATCCAAAGTAGAGCAGCAACCGCCTTACGGGTGGACCACGAGGGTCAGGGGCGCGCCCATGGGGGTGGGGCGCGCCCCCTGCCTCGTGCCCACCTCGGACACCGTCTCTTCTGGAATTTTCCGAATATTCCAAAAATATTCTCCATCCGTTTTTATCCCGTTTGGAGTCCGTTTGATATGGATATTCTGCGAAACATAAAACATGCAACATACAGGAACTGGCACTGGGCACTGGATCAATATGTTAGTCCCAAAAATTGTATAAAAAGTTGCCAAAAGTATATGAAAGTTGTATAGTATTGGCATGGACCAATCAAAAATTATAGATACGATGGAGACGTATCAACATCCTCAAGCTTAATTCCTGCTCATCCTCGAGTAGGTAAATGATAAAAAATAATAATTTTTTACGTGGAATGCTTTCTAGCATAATCTTGATCATGTACCTAATCATGGCATGAATATTAAGACACGAGTGATTCAAAGCAATAGTCTATCATTGGACATTAAGACAGTAATACTTCAAGCATACTAACCAAGCAATTATGTCTTATCGAAATAACATAGCCAAAGAAAGTTCATCCCTACAAAATCATATAGTCTGGCTATGCTCCATCTTCACCACACAAAGCATTCAAATCATGCACAATCCTGATGATAAGCCGAGCAATTGGTTCATACTTTTTAACGCGCTTCATCCTTTTCAACCCTCACGCAATACATGAGCGTAAGCCATGGATATTGCACTATACGTGGAATAGCATATGATGATGGAGGTTGTATGGAGAAGACAAAAGGAAGAAAGTCTCACATCGACGCGGCTAATCAACGGGCTATGGAGATGCCCATCAATTGATGTCAATGCGAGGAGTAGGGATTGCCATGCAACGGATGCACTAGAGCTATAAGTGTATGAAAGCTCAAACTGAAACTAAGTGGGTGAGCATCCAACTTGCTTGCTCATGAAGACCTCGGGCATTTGAGGAAGCCCATCATCGGAATATACAAGCCAAGTTCTATAATGAAAATTCCCACTAGTATATGAAAGTGATAACTCAAGAGACTCTCTATATGAAGAACATGGTGCTATTCTGAAGCACAAGTGTGGTAAAAGGATAGTAACATTGCCCCTTCTCTCTTTTTTTGTTTTTTTCCTTTTTTGTTTTGGTGGGCTTCTTTGGCCTCTCTTTTTTATTTGGGCTTCTTTGGCGCGCCCCCTGCCTCGTGCCCACCTTGGACACCGTCTCTTCCGGAATTTTCCAAATATTCAAACATATTCTCCATCCGTTTTTATCCTGTTTGGATTCCATTTGATATGGATATTCTGCGAAACATAAAACATGCAATAGACAGGAACTGGCACTGGGCACTGGATCAATATGTTAGTCCAAAAAATAGTATAAAAAGTTGCCAAAAGTATATGAAAGTTGTATAGTATTGGCATGGAACAATAAAAAATTATAGATACGACAGAGACGTAATAATGTGCTGATCTTATCAAACCCATAGTAGAACTAAATGATGAGGAGAAACACAAGGGTTTTAATCAAGTCTCCATTTGGCGTGCTCCTTTCTTCATTATCTATCGATGTGTCATTCGCACCATTTATCCTAAGATGGGTGACAAGGGGTCCTGCAGTAGCTACTGCATGGATCTCATGCATCGCCTCTATGCGTCTCCGAAAGGAAAGATCAATGTGCCTCATTTTCTATGGCGTGAGATTCGCCTCGCTTCCTTTCAGCACAAGCCTTTCCTCGTGCTCCCTTTCTTCAGGCATTTATCGAGAGTGTGGCTCCATTTTCTGTTGTTCGCACTCATTTGCATGAGCGATGGGTAATTCCGCTCACATGGCCGATAACTATTTTCCCAAGGAATCTTCTTCTTCTGCTCATCCGCGCCGCACTGCTGCTAGCATCCCTCGTTCTGCTCCCCCCGGATCTGCACCCTTTGGTCGCATTGCTCGCTTTCTGGGGAAGGCCCACTCTACCTTGATGAAGGCTGTTACTTTTAACTGCTCCCAAAATCACAATGTTGTCACGCGCCTTATCGCCTCCAAGAATGCTCTGAAGGCTCATCTGAGAGATTCCGGAGTGTTTGATGTGAGTGATGATGACCGTTTTCCTGAGGAGCCCCCTTCTGACTTTGGCTTTCCCTCGTGTCCTGAGTGGTCTGATTTCTTTGACGAGGCCGGTGGCAGTGGTGCTCATGATGATGATGATGAGTCAGGGTTCTGATGATGATGATGTTGTTCTGTTGCTCCTCTTGGCCCCTTTTTTGGGTACTTGATGCCAAGGGGGAGTAGCACTTCCTTTTAGTACTGTGTAATATGGTGATATTAGTTTGTTAGTTTGTATCGTACCATGAACTATGTTATGTATCGTGCCATGTACCATGTTCACTATGCTTTATGATCTATGATATGAGTGAGGTACTTATTATGGTATTATGGGTTCTTGTGTTCTTTGAATGTTTGGCTGAGCTTTGGTTTGGGTGCTTCGGTATAAATCTGAGAGGGAGCTCCTCGCATTTTTTTACTATGCACATGGTTCGGGGGAGCTCCACAACAACTCCTTTGATATTCTAAGTTTTATTATAATTGAGAAGTGCATGTACGTTGTCATCAACTACCAAAAAGGGGGAGATTGAAAGTGCAATCATGCCCTTAATCATATTTTGATGTTGATGACAACATGCATATATGGGACTAATCATGTTTATCAAGTATATCTCAGGATTATGTCTCACAGGCCGTGTGTGGATCATGAATAGGGACAAATGCATATTGCTCAAGATCGGAGATTTAAAGTTGCGGTTATCCCTAACCCTAACTCTCTACTTGTGGTTACTTGTCTCTTAGCACTTACTTATATCACTTTGTGTTTGCTTGCTTACTACTTGTGTTCTTGCTTAGCTCTTAGTACTTCACTTGCAATTGTTAGGCTCACTTTCATATTCCGCATTATTGCCTAAAAATTGCTAAGTAACAATTAAAATTTATAGTTGTACCTATTCACCCCCCCTCTAGGTCCATCTCGATCCTTTCGTCGGGGCAGGAGTTGACTGACACCGTGATGATGGCTGCGACGGTCGTGAGAGGGAGGGATGTGTGTGGGGGAGGGGCAGAATTGAGGTGTCGGCGGTAGAGAAAACCAGGGACGGTCGGACCAAAGGGCCTAGCCGCCGACATGGAACACACAAGGAAGAAGTGACACAAAGATTGCATGCGCATTAGGCTTCGGGTGCGGGCAGATACGAGAACAACAACGGCGAGGCCAGAGACGATGAACGCCCGTGCGATCTGGAGAGACGGCTGCAGCCATCCCGACGGCGACGGCGGCGATCCGGATGGTGGCGATCCGAGGCGAGAGACGTTGGCGGCGACTCCGACGGCGACGGCGGCGATCCAGATGACGGCGAAGGCAGCGATCTGGGGCGGTGACGGCGATGATCCGGAGAGGGGTGGCGGCGATCCGGAGGACGCTGGGCTGGTCGACAAGCTCCTGTGTGGCGGCGGCGCAGGAACCCTAGCGCGTGCGAGGGTACCGAGGAGAGGATGCTTGCGTGAGGAGAGGGAGGGGAGTGGTTCGTGCGTGGGGTGGTTTTTTTGGCTGCGTGAGTGGGCGGGGGTAGCAGAGACGAAAAAACCGACGAAAAAAAATCGTGGAGCAGGGGGGAAGCGCTGGGACGTGGGAGGTGGTCGGAAGGACGAAAAAAACCTTCTCTGGTGGGACGAAAATTGAACGATGGAGACTAACAACTGCTCCATTTGGAGTAGAGATAGTGCAGGCTAGGATACCGCTTGATTTTTTCCTTTCTTACATTTTTTCAATAAGTAGGGATATAAAAAAGTTCTAAATTCCATAAAAAAAGTTGCAAATTTTTGGAAATTAATCATGACATGAAATAAATATTTAATCAATTTGAAACATGTTCAGGTCTAGAGAATGTTCACGAGTTCTTAAAAAGTGTTCATGTATTTAAAAAGTGTTCATCAATTAAACAATATTCATAATTTCTAAAAATGATCTTAAATTTATTGAAAAAATGTTCATGAATTTAAAAAATGGTCATGATTAAAAAAACGTTGGTGAATATGAAAATGTTTTTGGTTTCAAAAAAATGTTTGGGAATTCTGAAACATGTTCACAATTTAAGAGAATGTTGAAGAATGTGTAAAAAATGTTCACAATTTTGACATGTTCATGATTTTAAAAACAAATGTTCATGGTTTTAAAGAATGTTAAAAAATTGAAAACAAATTCATAATTTCAAAAAATATTTTCATGATTAGAAAATTGTTCATCATTTCATAAAAATGTTCTTGATTTTAAAAATATTTCACGAATTTGAATGATTTTCAGAAATTGGAAAAAGAAGAATAAACATGACAAAATTTAAACCGAAAAGAAAAGAAAGCAGAAAAAGTAGGAAAAAAATAAAAATAACTAGCAAAAGAGCCCGTGCGTTGCAACGGGAGAAAAAACAGAACACACACTCTTAACCGAACAACCATCACTTGTTCATGATAATTGTCTATTGTTCATGCTATAATTGTGTTATCCGGAAACCATAATACATGTGTGAATACATAGACCACAACATGTCCCTAGTGATCCTCTAGTTGACTAGCTCGTTGTTCAATAGATGGTTACAGTTCCCTGACCATGGACATTGGATGTCGTTGATAACGGGATCACATCATTAGGAGAATGATGTGATGGACAAGACCCAATCCTAAGCATAGCACAAGATTGTGTAGTTCGTCTGCTAAAGCTTTTCTAATGTCAAGCATCATTTCCTTAGACCATGAGATTGTGCAACTCCCGGATACCGTAGGAATGCTTTGGGTGTGCCAAACGTCACAATGTAACTCGGTGGCTATAAAGGCACACTACGGGTATCTCTGAAAGTGTCTGTTGAGTTGGCACGAATCGAGACTGGGATTTGTCACTCCATGTGACAGAGAGGTATCTCTGGGCCCACTCAGTAAGACATCATCATAATGAGCTCAATGTGACCAAGGAGTTGATCACGGGATGATGTGTTACGGAACGAGTGAAGAGACTTGCCGGTAACGAGATTGAACAAGGTATAGGGATACCGACGATCGAATCTCAGGCAAGTATCATACCGATAGACAAAGCGAATTGTGTACGGGATTGATTGAATCCCCAACATCGTGGTTCATCCGATGAGATCATCGTGGAACATGTGGGAGCCAACATGGGTATCCAGATCCCGCTATTGGTTATTGGCCGGAGAGATGTCTCGGTCATGTCTTCATGATTCCCGAACCCGTAGGGTCTACCTGCAGTTACCAAATGTTGTTCGGAGTCCCGGATGAGACCCCGGATGTCAAGAGGAGTCCCGGAATGGTCCAGAGGTGAAGATTTATATATGGGAAGTCATCATACGTTCACCGGAAGTGTTCGGGGGATTATGGTATTGTACCGGGACCACCGAAGGGGTTCCGGGGGTCCACCGGGAGGGTCCACCTGCCCCGGAGGGCCCTATGGGCTCTATGTGGAAGGGAACCAACCCCTAAGTGGGATGGGCGCCATCCCCCTAGGGCCCATGCGCCTAGGGTTTGGGGGAACCCTAAAGGGGGCGCCCCCTTGGCTTGGGGGGGCAAGCCCCCTCCCCCTTGGCCGCCCCCCCTCTAGATCCATCTGGAGGGGGCCACCCCCTTCACCCTTCGCCCTATAAATAGAGGGGTGGAGGGAGGGCAGAAGCACCACATCCAAGGCGCAGCCCTTCCTCTCCCCGACACCTCCTCCTCCTCCGTTGAGCTTGGCGAAGCCCTGCTGGAGAACTGCGAGCTCCACCACCACATCGTCGTGCTACCGGAGCTCTTTCCGAACTTCTCCTCCCCCTTGCTGGATCAAGAAGGAGGAGACGTCCCCGGGCTGTACGTGTGTTGAACGCAGAGGTGCCGTTGTTCGGCGCTTAGATCGGAGCCAACCGCGATCTGAATCACTGTGAGTACGACTCCTTCATCCGCGTTCTTGTAACGCTTCCGTGTCGCGATCTTTTAGGGTACGAAGATGCACTCCCCTCTCTCTCTCTCTTTGCTAGTCTCTCCATAGATTGGTCTTGGTGATGCGTAGAATTTTTTTAATTTCTGCAACGATCCCCAACAACAAGCTCTACATCGACGACGCAGACTGGGGCCCCGAGGCCGGCTCAATCGAGTACAGGTACCGGGTCCCCTTCGGCGGAATCCATGTTTTCATTGGCAAGATTGGCGAACCGGGCCCTGAGCCGGACATCTGCACCGACCCGCCCGAGTTCAGCCTGCCATGAAGCGTGCCTTCGTGGGATTCATTAACGATGCAGAATCTGAAACGGTATCTAACGGCAAGACAGTTGTCTATTCAGATGACGAGTCATCCACCGGTGAGACCAAGTCATTGTACCAGTTACAAGATGGGCGGCTTGGGGGCTGTTCCGATTGCGACAGTATTCCAGACCCCCTTGAATCGCCAAACCGGGTTGCAATCTTCATGGCCGGTACACAGCTAGTGCTACGTTCTTCAACGGCAGTAGAATTGATTTCCGGATCAGCTGCGGTGATGGTTGCCGGGGCAGGATGCCCTGTGCGCCCGCCGGCCCAGGTCTTAACTAACTTGGTGGACAAACTGATAGCATTGGTGCTAACAGTGGTTAATCCGGCAGATCAGGATCAGCATGATGAGGCGATCACGAAATTACGTGAAGAGATAGCACAGGCCAAGGAGGAGCTGAACGCAGAAAATACCAGGATGGCTGAAGAACGGGCCGCTTTGGATGTTCAGGCGCAGCGGATTCAGGCGGAGTCTTACTGGCTCATGCTAGACCAGAATGCTTTGGATGATGTCGTGAGAAGAAGGCATCAGACTCGTCTGCCCCTGGTTTATGAAGCAAGAAACCTCTTTAACACACCTCGAGCAGAAACCAGTAACCTGACAGTCGTAAACCGGGTCGAAGCGCCTGGGACGGGAATGCCGGTTCAGCCGCGTACGACAGATCCACCTCGTCCGAACAACAACCCGCCTCAGCATGTGCCGACACCATCGGGTCATTACTCTAACCCTTTGGACAACATGATTGCTGCGGCATCGCGATTAGCGGCTCTTCCAGTTGAAGGCGAGTCTCCAGTGGCGGTTGAAACCCGGAGGGCTCGAGAGCTGTTACAGACGGCATTGGTTCAGCAACAGGCTTATTCTTACAGTCGGGAAAGGATTCATTCCACCCCACGCCCAAGCCGGAGTTACAGTAGACATATCGATGAACCGGCTGTGTTGAGAAGTGCACGGAACCATAATCTGCTGTGTGGTCATAATCCGGCAGGCGGTGGTGCGGAGGCTCAGAATGTCGTGGATCAAGGTAGAGCTCGTCGGGAGGCCGAGTTAGCGGCTCAGAATGCGGCCCGTCGGCTCACTCCGGTTCGTTCAACAACTGTGGAGCCGGGGGTAACCTTTAAGAATTTGGGCGCGCCATGTTTCATGCCAGCTGTTCGTAATGAGCGTCTGCCCAAGGACTTCAAGGGTCCTCGCAAGGTGCCTAACTACACAGCTGACTTGCCTCCAGAGGCGTGGATCGAGAGTTATGAGATGGCCACGGAATTTCTGGATGTTAGTGAAGCTGCGTGTGCTAAGTATTTCCCCTTGATGTTGGATGGGACGACCCGTACTTTCTTGAAGGGGCTCCCTGCTAACTCCATCGGATCATGGGCTGAGTTAAAGTCCCGGTTTATCCAGAATTTCAAAGACACATGCAAGCAGCCCATGTCAATTGTGGATTTAGCTGCTTGTGTTCAAGAGGAAGGTGAATCGACGACTCATTGGGTACGTCGGGTTTCAACAATCCTGCATTCATCGGATCGTGTCAATGCCGATTTAGCGGTCTTAATGTTGGAAGGCAACTGTCGTTTCACGCCCCTGAAGCTGAAATTGGACGGCTCAAACATCACTGCAATGACATGGGGACACTCATGGCTGCTCTCGTTAAATATGCTGACTCTGATAGTACCAAGGACCCCGAGTCTGATGATGACAAACCGGGAAAGGGAAAGAAGAGCAACAACACGAAAGGGCAGCAACATAACCCGGCGGCGAATCAAGGTAAGCGCAAAGCTGATAATAGTTTGGACTTTGTGGCAAATACCAATGCACAGAATAATGGCCAAGGTCGTAAGGGTAGACCGCCCCAACAGACCGGAGGACCAGGAATGAACCTTGATATCTGTTTAATCAGCCCTGCCGAAAGCATGGTACAAGCACTACAAAAAAAATACACTTCCGTGATGATATGTGTTTGTCACAGTAGGTCGCTTTTTTTTGTCATGCATTTACATCCATGACAAATTTATGACAGAATCAAGATAGTCATACCTGTGCTGTCGTAGAAGTGTTGCATGATATTACCAAAATTATCATCATGGAAGTGTCCACTTCCATGACGATAAATCGTGCGTCACAGAAGTGCTTTCGTCAAGGGTGACCGACATGTTGCATCCACCGTAAAGGAACGCCGTTAAGCTATCGGGTCGGGTTTTGGATCCGATATCCCATTAACAGCCCCGACCAATGGGAAATTTCCACGTGTAAAATTCTTATTGGCCGGACGAAACACGTGTCAGCTCGTCAGTGGGTCAGATAGGCGCCTATGATACGTCGACACGTGGCACGGCCCAACAGAGGCCCATTCCTGTGAAAAGTCCGGCCCGTTTGACTTGGTCAAAAGGTGGCAGGCCGGCCCATGGAAAGCCTGTTAACGGCCTTCGCATATAGCCCATTTATAGCCCGCTAACCCAAGGCCCGTTACGCCCTATTCGAATTAGGCCCAGTAGTGTCATCTGGGCATCCAATATGATTCCAGCCCGTTTTCAATTCTGGCCCATGTATGGCCCATGACGTCTTTCGGCCCATATGAGGCCCTATGTAACTCTTGTCCAACTAACGGCCCGTGGTGAAACTGGCCCATAATGAACAGTGTATCACTTTACACCCGTTAACGGCCCATGGTGAAACTGGCCCGTAATGAACAGTGTATCACTTTATACCCATTAACGGCCCGTTATTCCGTTGGGCCGTTTCCAGTCCATGTTATCTTTCAGCCTTCTTAGAGCCCATTTATTCTTGGGCTCATTTCCAACATTCGTTTACTTATGGCCCATTACTGTCATTTTCTGCTTGTGGGCCAAATTCAGCCCGTGGTTACAGTCGGCCCATTTGTGGTCCATTAATACGTTGGGCCGATTTCATAATGTCATCAAATACGGCCTATTAACGATGGCCCTTTATGGTCGGCCCATGAATGGAGGATTACAACTCTAGCCCGTTTACGGCCATAATGTGGTCTTTTTGGCCCATGTTTGGCCAATCGATTATATGGCCCGTATAAGGCCCATTGATAATACGGCCCGTAGAAGGCCCATTGTTTCTACGGCCCATAGAAGGCCCATTGTTTCTACGGCCCGTAGAAGGCCCACTGTTTCTACGGCCAGTAGGAGGCCCAGTGTCACTACAGTAAATATTAGCCCATGGTTATTGTGGCCTAGTTTTAAAAAATAGGTTATTGCAGCCACTAGTTAACCGCGGAAAAAGAAATGCAATGACTACTAGCAAAAAATAAATAAGACAACAAGGAAATAAATAAGCAAGCAACCAACGCTAGGCTATCACGGCAATTACACATATTACATCCACTGGGCATCAAAGTTCGCCACCAGTGCAAATATAGGGAACAAAGCAGCATATCATATACATTGGCCGTCAAAATTGGCCACCAGTGCAAATAAACTCGGCAGCAAAACAAGAGCATAACTGAAACAACTTCAGAAGAGCTCAAGAAACGTTATCCTAGGTATCCACCATGCTGTCAGTAAGCTTAGCAAGCTGATTAGCTTTGTCCTGTTTGGCGCTAAAATCCTCCAACGCTTGCTGTTGCACCAGAAAGTATGCATATGAATGCTCCAGGGACTTCCGCAGTCCTTCCGCTTCTTGTCGCAGCACAGCTGATCGATGTCTTTCAGCTTGTAGTTGAGACTCAAGAAACCGAACTGATTCAGACAGTGAGTTTGAATAGCTTGTGCAAGCGGTAGTGGCCAGTAACTCCAACACTAAACCAAGACAGGATGTGTCACTATCCTGAACCTTATCTGCATTACTTCCTTTACGGTTGCTTAATAAGGCACTCTTCCCCAATATTCTGTCAGCATTCTAAAAGAGGAAAGAAGCAGACACATAACAAGTTTAGCATGTACTAGTATATGAAACTCATTTCGGTGAACCAGTTCATTAGTAAGGTGGACATGATTAAACTACCAAGTCTTCTATTGCCAAGTACTAGTACATAATAAAAGCATCAAACAAACATATATCTATGTCCTATGGTAGCAATGGAATCTTAAATTAGAACAATTGTTCTTCAGGTTTAGGCACTTGTTCTACATGAACAGAGTACAGTAAGACGCAAGAATATAATACTTAAAAATAGAAAATGAGCTCATAGACCTTACCACATTCTTGGTTCGGGACCAGTACAGAACAAGGCGTTCCCAGTCATCGTCCAGTAAATGTGTCTCAGGAGAATATAAGGGAATATGATGAGTTTCTTTGCCGGTGAAGGACGTTTTCTTCAGGTAATTCCGATACTGCCACCAAGCATTCTTGAAGATAGCAGAGGTATTAGCACAGGTTACCTCATCCTGAGTTTCCAAATCGGTCCTTCTCTATAGAGAAAAATGGGAAAATTTGATGTATTATAACCATCATGGAGGTAGGATGTTTGGGACGAAGCAAAGTAATTGCCATGAATAACATTACTTACACATAACTCCTGGACAAACACCTGCAACTGGCATTTTCCTCCATCTTCAGTATAATATTTACAAGATGGGAAGATACACACATACGATTTAACTACATCAAATGCGATAGATGCTAAACTACGACTAGCTGGTTGTGCTTCCTCCACAGGAATAGGCGTACTAACTGGTGGAGTTGGGGTTCGCCGTGATAGTACTGGCCCTTTGGGCACTGGAGCCACCTTACTAACTGCTCTTATTTGGGAGCTCTGTGGTGGAGATGGTGCTGTGTCAACAGGAACTGGGTTACTATCGGCTGGGGTTGGGGTTAGATTGGGTGAAGCTGGTTCTCTGTCCATCGTAGTAGGGGTACAATCTGCGAGAGTTTGGGTTATGTGTGGTAGGGATGGTTCTTGTGCATGTACAACCGGGGTGCTATCTCCACCAAAAGGTAGCACTGTTTTATTTGAAGATCGTGTTTTTAGTCCGCTAGATACTGGCATCACCCGCTCCAATTCAAATGGCTGATAAACAGGAAACACAGTTGAATGTACAGACATTGTATGAGAGACATATGCAATAGATAGTGTGGAAAAAAGAGGGCATGAAATAGTTGACATGTATATTGTTTAACTAAAATGGATAACATGACATAATTTCACATATATGATGTCTATCTAAACTGGATAGCATAGCATAACATAATTCAAAGATATGATGAATAACTAAACAGGATTGCATGACATAATTCACCTACATGTTATCTAAGTAATCAGGATCACATCATTTAATTCACATATGTGATTTATATGCTAAACAGAGGGCATTTGATATGATGTCTGAACTAAGAACATGGTGTTGAATATTGTGTATATGATATCTAAACTATGCAATGCAAGACATCGTATGCATGATATGAGCAGTATAACCGTGCCAAGTTAGAGCATACACCTCAGTGGGGGAATATGACTAGTCATCTGTCTCTGAATCCATCTTTGAGGAGCTATCGGGACCCAACAAGAGATCTGCTTCGATAGGTAGCACTGTCTGCTCCGAAGGACTTGTTTTCACTCCAGATTTTTCCTTCTACCACCCAAATGGCTGATTCATAGGAAGAGTAGTTTAATATACAAACATTGTCGACAAATGGAAATGTAACGAAGAAAAGGATGGGCAAGATATCATTCAAATATATGATGCCTGGTTAAACAGGATGGCATTGCACATTTCACATATATTATGGCTGGCTAAAAGACATGAGACTGCATAATTCCCATATATGATATAGAAACTAAACAGGTGGCATTACAGAACATGTCTAAACTAAGCAGATGACATATATGATGTCAAAATTAGGCACTGCAAGGCAACATATGCATGATATGACTAACATCATCATGCCAAGGTAGAGCAAACACCTTGGGGGGTAAATAGGAGTGGTCAGCGGCGTCCGAATCCGCCTCAGAACAGATATCTTCCTCTGGATTACAATCTGGAGTGGGGTGGGGAGGGTTTGCCATTGAACCCACCATGGAGCGATGTCTGCATGACATTGTATTGCCGCGCAAAACTCTTCTTTTTTTCTCTACATGTTCAGCATGATTGTGTACAATATCTGACATGCATACGAAAAAAATATGGCGAGATTATGTAAGGAGAGCATGCAGGAATTTAGAGTGATGGTAACAACCAGTGGATCGATGTTTTTCTGTTGAACCAAAATAACCCTAATGGATCGACGTGAATGTATAGTAATAAGTGATGCAACAAGTGTACAACCTCTTTGCCGTAGCCGTGTCGGCCTCAACATCATTGGGTTGGTCGCTGAAGTAGTTGAGGCAGCGGTGGCTGTCGGAGGTGTGGTGGAAGATCTGAGGAATCTGTAGACGGCGTCCAGGGCACTGCTCTGTTGTGATGGATCGTTCTGTCGTTGGAGCAGCTCCGGTGAGCCATAAGACGTCAAGGCTGAAGCAGCACAAGACAGACATCGTCAATCTCAAGTGGGATTCTAATAGCATCTCCAATAGATGATGTAAAATGGACGCAAAATTAGCATCACCAAAAACCACCTGACTACAACAGATGAGGTAAAAACTGTTGACTCTGAACTTAACTGTCGAAACTGAAATTTACTGTGGAATCTAGATGCTACTGTCGAAACTGAACGCAATGGTAGCAGAGAGGCACTTGACATGTAGTTTAGGGAGGGCCTGCAGTTCATCTTCAACCTGCACCCCCCTAAGCCTCCAGCCACCACCGACCTCGCCGCCGGCCCCAGCACCGCCTCGCCGCCCCGAAACAACTCGCCACCGCCGCCCCGGCCAGCCCTCTAGCCCCCCGCCCCCACCCTGAACCCTAAGATAGATAGTGGGGTACCTCTCCGGCGAGCCCCCGTCCCCGCTGCGGGTGGTTCTTAACTCCGGCGAGCCCCCCAACCCCTGAAAATCGACTGACCCAAAAGTCGATTCTGTCGACTGAAGTGTGGCTTAATCGGAGCAGAGCAGCAACACGAGCGAGGGGGAGAGCAGTAGCACCAGCTAGGCGAGCGAGCGATCGAGCGAGAGCCGGAGCAGCAGCAGCAGATCCGGCTGGCATGGACGCCACCGTCGAAGGGGCCTCGCACCGGGGGAGAGCCTCCATGGAGATGTCGCCCGCTGCGCCGGCTGCAAGGTAGCCGCTCCATGGGGGTGCGGTATGGAGCACCGTCGGTGCCGGGACGTCGAGTTAAGGAGAAGGTGCGATGTGATGAGTGTACAACCTCTTTGGTGGCGTCGAGTAGGCCTCGGCTTCGTCCGAGGAGTCGGTGAGGATGCTGCGGTTCTGGTGGAGCAGGTTAAGGCGGCGCTGTGGGGATGGAGCAGCCGTGATAGACGAGGCGATCGTCGGAGCAGCTCCTTGGAGGTGGAGGACGGGGCGGCTGAACCGGCGGGACGGCGAGATGGACGACGGATCCTCATCCGGGGAGGTGTACGAGGGACGTCGAGCTGTTGCGGTGGATGACGTCGTCGGGGAAGAGGCTCCGGCTGGGCAGCGGTGACGTGGCGGACGGAGGAGGGTGGGGTTTCGCGGCTGGAGCGGAGAGGTTATGGCGGCCTCGGATTTTGAATGGCGAAAAGGGGGTGATGGGAGGGCGTGAAGCATGACTTAGGAACGCGCTTGTCCAAAATGTAGGGTGTGTTACAAAAGTACCCCCCACCGATTTGAACTAGCGCCGCTTTCGGCTCAGGGTTAGAAGGGGGATTTCGCGTGTCGGGATTTGGCAGCTAGAGGGAGTTTTCGCGCGCGTTGTAATTTCGGGATAGCAAGGCATGGGTTGTGAAGGCGCCAGTTTTGGGAGCACGATATCTGAATTTTCGGGATATAACAAGACGCAGGTTGAATTTTAGGGACAAGCCTAACATGTCGTAATATTGTACTTTTTTCTTAAGAGTGTTTTGTGCAGTTGTACTAAAATGTCACACGGGCAACGTCTCTACATTTCAGTGCGACTGCACAATGGGAGATTGGTTTTGCTCTATCCTCCTCGTCCAACTCCGAGCCTAATCTTCTCCAACTAGTTAGTCTTAAGAGAGACCACAAAGGTGACCAGCTTCTATTTGTGTGTTTATTGTTTCATCAACAGTCCTCTATTATCGTAATCACACTTGATATCTTTGGAACAGGGACGCTCAGCTCTATTTTAGTGGAACTGCACAAAATGATCGGAATGTTGCATGCTCCAGACAACTATTTTTTCCCAACATGCCTTGTGGATTTAGACAGAGCTGGGGGGACGTTGCTGCCAATGAAAGAATGGATCAATTTTAATTTAGCACCTTCTCACAACTTTGTCTTCAGTTGTGATGTAATTATTCGCTCTGATCTGCTAATAATTGACATGCATTAGCAAGGAAGTTAGTTTTTTATTGTTTCCGAAAGAGCATCGATGGCAAGACACGCGAAACAAAAGCTGAAAGCTCACACCATTGTACAATTTCATGTCGCTGGAAAATTATTTGTATAGTACGTCAATTATGTAAACAAATGATGGAAGCTTGATAGCATTGCCAGAAGCTTCTTCATCATCCAGGTCCATGTGCCATGCACGAAATTATACTCCTTCGTTCCTAAATATTTATCTTTTTACAAATTTCAAATGGGCATATTTTAGAGTGTAGATTCACTCATTTTGCTTCGTATGTGTACTCCCTTAGTTCCTAAATATTCTATTCGTCTTAACAGAGATTTCAACAAGTGACTACATACGGAGCAAAATGAGTGAATCTACACTCTAAAATATGTCTATATACATCCGTATGTGCCAGTCCATTTGAAATCTCTAAAAAGACAAATATTTGAGTAGTCACTCGTTGAAATCTCTAGAAAGACAATGTCGGTGTACTAAAGTAGGGGTACCCTAGTATCCCGAACTTGTGCACGGGCAGTCGCAGCACCCCGCGGCAAGGCCCGCCAGGTGATCGCCAAGGCTCTCTATGGTTCCTTTGGAGCCATTCGAGAACAAAGTATTTAAGCCAAGGAGACAAGTCCCCGGCAAGAGGAGCTTGCCGGGAAGGCCGCTCGAGGCATAAGACCCCGGCAAGAGGAGCTTGCCGGGAAGGCCAACCAGAGCATCTCAAAGAACCTGCCGCGACGCGCCACGCGTCCCGGCAGGACTCGGCGAGCGACAAGTTCCCAGACGCGGCAAGACAACGGCCGCGACAAGGCACTTGCCGCGGTGGGCAACCACCCTGTACCTACGCTCCAGCTCACCCACCCACGTGTCGCTCCGGGACCCTTCCTGGCGTATGTGGCGGGAGGCTGTGCAGCCAGGGGTACACTGTGGCATGCGGCGCTGACAAGATCGCCATCGTGGCGAGCGGTGGCGCCCCTGACGGTCCCTTTTCTGCACCGTCAGGGCAACGTAGATAGGCATTTAATACCCTTTTCCCCTGCCGTCAGGGTTAGGTATGATATACTGTAACGCCCTCGATGCGGCTATATCTCCCACGTGTCGAAGCACGACTTAGAGGCATAACCGCATTGAAAGCAATGTCACAAGTGAGGTAATCTTCACACAACCCATGTAATACATAAGGGAAAGAGATACATAGTTGGCTTACAATCGCCACTTCACACAATACATGAGTAAACATTACATCATACAGTTACAATCAGGGCCCGACTACGGAGCCAAAATAAAAGAAGAAAACCCCAAAAGCGACAAAGGTCCACGATCGACCCCAACTGGGCTCCATTACTGATCGACTAGAACGGAACAACATAAAGGACAAGATCTTCATCGAACTCCTCCTTGAGCTCGGGTGCGTCACCTGCACGGTCTCAGCGGCACCTGCAAACTGGTTTGGAAGTATCTGGTGAGTCATGAGGACTCAGCAATCTCACACCCGCGAGATCAAGACTATTTAAGCTTATAGGTAGGAAAGGATAGTGAGGTGGAGCTGCAGCAAGCGACTAGCATATATGGTGGCTAACATACGCAAATGAGAGCGAGAAGAGAAGGCAAAGCACGGTCGAACAACTATGATCAATAAGTGATCCTGAAACTACTTACGTCAAGCATAACTCCAACAACCGTGTTCGCTTCCCGGACCCCGCCGAGAAGAGACCATCACGGTTACACACGCGGTTGGTGTATTTTAATTAAGGTCAACTTTGGGTTTTCTACAACCGGACATTAACAAATTCCCATCTGCCACATAACCGCGGGCACGGCTTTCGAAAGTTCAAAACCCTACAGGGGTGTCCCAACTTAACCCATGATAAGCTCTCGCGATCAACGAAGGATATACCTTCTCCCCGGGAAGACCCGATCAGTCTCGGAATCCCGGCTACAAGACATTTCGACAGTAATAAAACAAGTCCAGCAAAACCGCCCGATGCGCCGACATCCTGATAGGAGCTGCACATATCTCGGTCTCAGGGCAACACCGGATGAGTCAAGCTACGAGTAAAACCAGCCCTCGAGTTTCCCCGTGGTGGCCCCGCAGGTTGCTCGGTTCGGACCAACACTTAGACAAGCATTGGCCCCGGGGGGGGGACTGAATAAAGATGACCCTCGGGTTGATCAGACCCAAGGGAAAAGGATAGGTGGTAGGCAAATGGTAAAACCAAGGTTGGGCCTTGCTGGAAAAGTCTTATTCAAAGCGAACTGTCAAGGGGGTCCCATAAATCACCCGACCGCGTTAGGGACGCAAAATCCGGGAACATAACACCGATATGACGGAAACTAGGGTGGCAAGAGTGGAACAAAACACCAGGCATAAGGCCGAGCCTTCCACCCTTTACCAAGTATATAGATGCATTAGTTAAATAAGATATATTGTGATATCCCAACAAGTAAACATGTTCCAACAAGGAACAACATCTCCACGTTCCAACAAGGAACAAACTTCATCTTCACCTGCAACTAACAACGCTATAAGAGGGGCTGAGCAAAGCGGTAACATAGCCAAACAACGGTTTGCTAGGACAAGGTGGGTTAGAGGCTTGGTTTGACAATATGGGAGGCATGATAAGCAAGTGGTAGGTATCGCAGCATAGGCATAGCAAAAGAGCGAGCAATCTAGCAAGCAAAGATAGAAGTGATTTCGAGGGTATGGTCATCTTGCCTGAAATCCCGCAAGGAAGAAGAACGAGTCCATGAAGAAGACAAACGGACGTAGTCGAACGGGTCCTCACAAACGCGATGATAACGGAATCAACCCGAAGAAGCAACACCGGAAAGAAGCACACAACATAGTAAACAAACAACACATGAATATGACATGATGCATAAACAGGAATGATGCATGTCCGGTTTAATGAAGCATGGCATGGCAAATGCAACAAAACAACACTACAAATTAAGTGGAGCTCAATATGCAACGAGTTGCATATTGACGAAACACCACAACAATTATTTAGTTCTCTCTTGTTTATCTTCCCAACAATATTAAATGTTTTTAACATGGCAATGGGTGAAGCACAACAAAACTATCTATCTAGACAAGTTTAAATGAGGCCGGAACAACAAACAACAATTCCGGAAACTCCTCATATGCACATTTCAAATTTGGTACTGTTTTGCCTAAAACATATTTTAATATTGTTAAACATGAAAATGAAGTGCAACATGTTAATCTATGCATTTTTCTACCCCATTTACATATATAATTTATTAAAATCCAAGCTACGGTTATTTAGTTATGAAATAAATCATTTTAACATGGCATATAAGCAAATTTAACCAAACATCATTTTAAACATTTTAAATGTTGTTATCATGATGCGGATGACAATTTCAAGTTTTATGCAATTTTATGAAAATGTTGACAAGAGCATGATACGAAGCATTTGTCGCCATGGCGGAAGGAAAAGGGTGCCACAGCGGTGAAATGGAAATGGTGCCATGGCAACATACCGATGATCCAACAACTCAATTGAGATGTCGGTGCAAAAGAAAGAGACGGGAGGGAGTTGGGCAAGATGGTGGGGTGATCCCGGATACCGGGTTCTCACGGGACGATGGCATGGCAACGAGTGACAATTCAGACACGGTGAAAACGGTGCATCTCATTCAACACATGCATTCGGTCCACGGCGGTCGTTCTCGGCGGTATACCTTTGAAGCGTGCATTCGGGACGGTTCAAGTTCGTCGAAGGAAGTAGTGGAAGTAGTTGTACACGACGACGGTAGAGGTACTCGCGACGGTAGTCGTTCACGTTCACGTTACATGGGTCTCCGGCGACGGTCGTCGTACATGGTTCGGAGGCGTTCGAGTCATCGGTAGTGGTACTTGATGAATCCCGGAACGGACTTGGCGTCTTCGTGCGTAGGGGTACTTGGCGTTTCCGGAGACGACGGTAGAGGTACACGGTGTCGGGGTACTTGTCGCATCACCGGATGTAGTCGTACACGTTCGAAGCGGAACTTGGCGTATCCATGTACTTCGGAGTCATCGTGTAGTCGAACTTGACGAACACAGATCTCGCTGGGGACTTGGCGTATCCATCAGAAACTTGTCGCGGCGCTGGGAGGGACTTGGAGGCCGGCCACGCTGGCGCTGGACCAAGTCAACGAGGGGCGGCCTCGTTCGTGAAGCAGGGGCGACGGCCGCGGTCAACGCACGCACGCGACGCACGGGGTGTCGAGGCAGAGGCGCCATCCTCCTCTGCCCGAACTGCTGCCGCTTGATGCAGCGAAGGAGACCCGCAGCTGGAGGGGGCTTGGCGCGGCGGGACGTCGCGGGGACGACCGGATCAAGGCGGGGAGGCTCGACGGGAAGCAGAGGAGTCCCGGCGGGCACGAGGACGAAGCAAGGGCGCGGTCAACACGCGCGGTCGAGCGCTCGTCCTCCTGCTCGGAGCAGAGGATGCAGGGGTCGACGGCAGCGGGTCTCGGCGCGAGGTTGCAGGGGACGGAGGACGGAGGAGCTTGGGGACGAGGCGCCGAGGGCGAGGCAGGGAAACAGCGGCCTGGTGGCACCCCGGCGAACTTGGCGGCAGGAACGGCGGATCCGCGACGAGGACCACCGGATCCGGGCGGGGCGAGGCGAATCGGGGCCGGCGGGGTCGCGCACGAGGAGAGGCAGGGGTCGCGCAAGGCCATGGCAGGGAGGCGGCGATCTTGGCGCGCCGGAGGTGGGGATGGGGCCCTGCCGGCGGGTTCCGGCCGGGAACGGGCCAGGGCGGCGGAGGCGGAGAGGATGAAGGGTAGATCTCGCGAGAGGAGGGGGTATCGTGCGAGTGGCCATCTCTCACTCCTCTCTGGGTGTGCGGCGCAGGAGGAGGACGAAGGGGAGAGAGGGGATCGGGCAGAGAGAGAGGGGCTGGGATCGAGAGACAGAGAGGGAGGCAGAGCGGGCTAGGGTTAGTGCCGGTGGGTGGGCCTAGGAGGCCGGCGGCTGGGCCTTGATCAAATGGGCCGGCCTGGCTGCAGGGTCTCTTCTCTCTCTCCTCTATAATAAAGAAAAGAAAGAGAAAAAAAAGAAAAAAAATAGAGATAAAGAAAGAAAAGAAAGAGGGGTTAGAGGAAGAAGTTTGACACCCAGACAATTTTCCCGGAGTCACAAAAATGCGCTTGTCCAAACAAAATAGAAGTGAGCATGATTGCAAGATTTAAATTCAAATTCATTTGAATTTAATTCAAATGGTTTGAATAGGAAGTGAGGGTTGGAAAGGTCCAAAAATGTTGAACATTTAGGAAGAGCTCCGGAAAATGATGAAAGAAATTATGGGCAAGGTTAGAGGCCAAGAATTGAGATAACAAAGGCATTGGGATTTTGCAAGTGTGTTATGGTGAATTCCAAAATGGAATATTTTATATAGCTCCACTAATATCGGGAAGATATATTATAAAGAGAACTCACCATGTGAATTCCCTCAATTTAAATGGACCGAAGATCCATACGATTTATTTAGTTGAGTTTTAAAAAGGGGTGCAAGATACCATGATGCAATGCACATGATGCAAAGATATGAAATGCATGACACGCAAGCAAAAGACGAGGCAACAACAGCAACTAAGCGGAGGACAACTGGCGCATCGGTCTCGGGGCGTCACAATACTCCACCACTACGAGAGGATCTCGTCCCGAGATCTAGAATGGCACCGGAGGGGAAAACGGAAGAGAAAGAGAAGAGGTAACGCTAAGTTGCTTCTTGGACAAAAGAGTGAAACCAAAGAACCTTGAGAGGTTGAAAAACTTGAAAGAACGAATACAACAGGGATGAACAAAGTAGAAAACACTCCATTAGGAAAGAGGAACATGGGATATGACGAGAACCCAACGGTTTAGTGATAAGATAGATATTGAAACCACTCCGGTTTAAACAAGATAGGAAGGAATAAGAATGATATGATATGGGCAGCACTCCGACTGAAAAGAGAAGAAAAACTTGATGAGATGAAAAGATATTGAAGAGATGATACAACACTCCGGTTAAAACGAGATGTACAAAGAACGATAATGTTCAATTACGATAACGCTCCGGTTGGAAAATGGAAGGGATCGAATATGAACTTGAGAAGATGGGATGATACTTGACGAAATCGATAACACACTGCCTCAAAAACAATTATAAGAATGACACAAGGGGTAAGAATGATTCCAAACAGCACTCCGGTTGAGAAGAGAGGATAAACTTGATAAGATGATAGAACTTGAATGAAGGACACGACACTCTGGTTGAATGGATAAGCAAAAGCAAAGAACATGATCCTCACCATTCGAGAAGAAGAGTGAAGGGAGCAACATCACAATGCCTCCGGAAGAAGAAATAGAAGATAGATCATTGGAATAAAGAATGGAGAAGAAAATGCCAAATTCTGCCAGAAATGATCTTGGAGAACACCCTTCCAAGAAGGTTAGACCGGAGTTGTTGGAAAAACAACAGCGAAACGAATAAGCTTGTAGCGGGCTTATGGAAACATCTCAAAATGATGAGGTGACAACCGGCCACTAACGATAAATTAATTGGATTGTTATCAACAAGGAGACAAGAAACTTATTTCACCGGGAGGACAAATGAAGAACTTGGATCATTGATAATCACCATAAATAGCAGCAATCCTTAGGGAAGGCTTTAGGTGAAATATAACCCAAGATAACTCCAATGAAGAGATTGATGGATTTAAAATACCTCATTCTTGACAACACGTGAGTCATGAGACATGAACTCCAATTATCAAGAATGACATAATACCACCTCGAATGATACGGTTGAAAGGATTGCACTTTAAAATGCAAGATAAAGAATACTTGATCTCCTTTGAAAAGAATCTCGATGAACACTTCGAGAAGGAATTAAATCCTTGATGAACCATCATGTAGAGCCTCCATGAAGAATTCCGGTAATAAAAGAATGATCAAAAGAATTGTAGGATGAAAAGAATAAGATTGGAGCCTTGCAATGATTTAGATGGATCTTCGTGATGATGAGATCTTGGAACTCCGGGAAAAGAAAGGATGAAACAATTGAGAATTTGAAGAACCTCCGGAATAGGGAATATAATTTACTCGATGAAACAAGAATAAGAATTACATTATGCTTATCCTTCACCAATTAAATTGATGACAAACAATGGATTCGGCATACTACTTATACTCGTAGAAAAGATTAAGAGAGATATAGCACAAACTTGAGAATGTCTTCAACGAACCACCGGTAGGATTGAAACAACGTTTAAATTGATATGATAACAAAGGAAGAGAACTCTTGAACGAACCACCATAAGAATTGAAAATGAACGAAGAAAAGATAAAAACACCGGGAAGAATTAACAAATGAACGAAGATGCTTGTTAGGATTTAGATACATGAGGACGAAGAGATCATGAACTGATTAGAGGATATTTGAACGATGCACCGGTAAGATTTGGAGAACGAGAGCTGAAAGCTGAGAATGAATAATTCTGAGATGAAAGGCTTTGGAGAATCAAACTGAAATGACCTCTGAAATGCTCCGGATGGGTAAAAAGAATTCTCACAACCGAAACAATTATGAGAGGATGGCAACAAGCTAGAACAATGAATCTTGAAGAGAATGGAGCAAGATTTAAGAGAAACTCTTCTTCGGTCTTCAAAATCTGAGAATGACGACGAGAAACACCACCATGAATTGTTGAGATTGACCGGGATGAAAATTAGAAAGGTTGAACCAATGATGAAAAGCATATGAAAGCTCTTGGGAAAAACATTTGACTGATGGTAAATCATTCTTACGTCAAAATTGGAAAAGAATTTGGGAATAGTTCCGGGGAAAATAAAAAGAGTCACGTAAGATCCTGGAAAAGACCTGTGGGTTAGGGCCCACTCAAAAGAAACACCGTAGAAAGAATTGCTTAGGAAGAGAGATTACACCGGTTGAATTACATGGCTTTAATGAGATAGCATCCTCAAAAGAAATTGAGTGAATTGAGAATGGAAACTTGAATCTTCTGAGATATCTTCATCACTCCGGAACAAATGAATAGCGAGAAGTGAAATATTGTGAGGTGCACCGGTATTAGAAGGTATTGAAACGAGGAAAAAGAATACGATCAACACTGAAAGCTTGACTTGAATCCAACGAAGAATGATGAACTTGAAGCTCCTTTAGAATCTTCATGATAAACAACGGATAAGAACATTGAAGGAAAGAATGAAGAAACTTCCATCAATAAAGGTTACTTGAATGAGAAATCTGAGTCCTTGAAGAAAGAGGGTGGGAGGGCGGGAAAAACAAAGACAATTTGGAACGGATGAAGCAAACACCGATGCAAAGAACTGATAAATGATCTGGCAGAAATTGAACGAATATGATGAACTTGAAGGGAAACACACCGGTTGAAAAGGAATTAACATGACAACCTCGATGATCAAGAAGGATTGGTATCCACATAGCAATATGAGAACACCGTTTAGAAAAGGTATGGAATCAACACTTGACATCGAAGCAACTCGAATACCACAAATAAAACAAAACAAAGGATTTGGCTTGCAAAATAAGCCAGAACAAACATATGATAGATCCCATATCGTATCATGTGTCTGTTGGAAAGATATCCTACGAGATACTTGAATTCCCACTTATAAACTCCCGAAACTTTCTGGTTATGCAATCTGGTGTTAGGGATACAGGGGACACAAAATATATCACCCAAACTAACAATACCTAGATCCAGCTGTATCCATCCTTCAACACATAACCAAGAAACCTTCGGAAATCATCTACCTCAACCTTCGAAAAGCATCCGTTATACGAGTTATGGCAATACTCCCGCACTCGCCTCAGTACTGGGCTATCAGGGTTATCTCACCAACAACTGTACAAAAGAGATTTTCGATGTCGGCGTGCTAAACTCAGGTATTCCAGAACTGTAACGATAAAATTATGACGACAACACCTCGGAGCTCAACTCCCTGGGACACTGCCACAACCCTTAAATGTCAGGAGGCAACCAAGACAATGTTGTCATCATAAAACCATCGAAACGATTCTAAGATACCCGCGTGATCCTAAAATTTTTTTTTTAGTGAAATTTGAGAAGAGAAAGGTCAAAACTCTACATCAGGATGCCTTACCAGAGCGATGAGGAGACTGGGAAGTAAAAAGAATTCCTAAACTCTCCGATATATAATTCCTAAATGACTCAAAACATTTTTCTAGACACAACTCGGCCACTAAAAACGATCAATCAGTGGGGGCTCCTAAGGTCGGGGAAGGCTCTGATTACCAACTTGTAACGCCCTCGATGCGGCTATATCTCCCACGTGTCGAAGCACGACTTAGAGGCATAACCGCATTGAAAGCAATGTCGCAAGTGAGGTAATCTTCACACAACCCATGTAATACATAAGGGAAAGAGATACATAGTTGGCTTACAATCGCCACTTCACACAATACATGAGTAAACATTACATCATACAGTTACAATCAGGGCCCGACTACGGAGCCAAAATAAAAGAAGAAAACCCCAAAAGCGACAAAGGTCCACGATCGACCCCAACTGGGCTCCACTACTGATCGACTAGAACGGAACAACATAAAGGACAAGATCTTCATCGAACTCCTCCTTGAGCTCGGGTGCGTCACCTGCACGGTCTCAGCGGCACCTGCAAACTGGTTTGGAAGTATCTGGTGAGTCACGAGGACTCAGCAATCTCACACCCGCGAGATCAAGACTATTTAAGCTTATAGGTAGGAAAGGATAGTGAGGTGGAGCTGCAGCAAGCGACTAGCATATATGGTGGCTAACATACGCAAATGAGAGCGAGAAGAGAAGGCAAAGCACGGTCGAACAACTATGATCAATAAGTGATCCTGAAACTACTTACGTCAAGCATAACTCCAACAACCGTGTTCGCTTCCCGGACCCCGCCGAGAAGAGACCATCATGGTTACACACGCGGTTGGTGTATTTCAATTAAGGTCAACTTCGGGTTTTCTACAACCGGACATTAACAAATTCCCATCTGCCACATAACCGCGGGCACGGCTTTCGAAAGTTCAAAACCCTGCAGGGGTGTCCCAACTTAACCCATGATAAGCTCTCGCGATCAACGAAGGATATACCTTCTCCCCGGGAAGACCCGATCAGTCTCGGAATCCCGGCTACAAGACATTTCGACAGTAATAAAACAAGTCCAGCAAAACCGCCCGATGCACCGACATCCTGATAGGAGCTGCACATATCTCGGTCTCAGGGCAACACCGGATGAGTCAAGCTACGAGTAAAACCAGCCCTCGAGTTTCCCCGTGTTGGCCCCGCAGGTTGCTCGGTTCGGACCAACACTTAGACAAGCATTGGCCCGGGGGGGGCTGAATAAAGATGACCCTCGGGTTGATCAGACCCAAGGGAAAAGGATAGGTGGTAGGCAAATGGTAAAACCAAGGTTGGGCCTTGCTGGAAAAGTCTTATTCAAAGCGAACTGTCAAGGGGGTCCCATAAATCACCCGACCGCGTTAGGGACGCAAAATCCAGGAACATAACACCGATATGACGGAAACTAGGGCGGCAAGAGTGGAACAAAACACCAGGCATAAGGCCGAGCCTTCCACCCTTTACCAAGTATATAGATGCATTAATGCAATAAGATATATTGTGATATCCCAACAAGTAAACATGTTCCAACATGGAACAACATCTCCACGTTCCAACAAGGAACAAACTTCATCTTCACCTGCAACTAACAACGCTATAAGAGGGGCTGAGCAAAGCGGTAACATAGCCAAACAACGGTTTGCAAGGACAAGGTGGGTTAGAGGCTTGGTTTGACAATATGGGAGGCATGATAAGCAAGTGGTAGGTATCGCAGCATAGGCATAGCAAAAGAGCGAGCAATCTAGCAAGCAAAGATAGAAGTGATTTCGAGGGTATGGTCATCTTGCCTGAAATCCCGCAAGGAAGAAGAACGAGTCCATGAAGAAGACAAACGGACGTAGTCGAACGGGTCCTCACAAACGCGATGATAACGGAATCAACCCGAAGAAGCAACACCGGAAAGAAGCACACAACATAGTAAACAAACAACACATGAATATGACATGATGCATAAACAAGAATGATGCATGTCCGGTTTAATGAAGCATGGCATGGGAAATGCAACAAACAACACTACAAATTAAGTGGAGCTCAATATGCAACGAGTTGCATATTGACGAAACACCACAACAATTATTTAGTTCTCTCTTGTTTATCTTCCCAACAATATTAAATGTTTTTAACATGGCAAGGGGTGAAGCACAATAAAACTATCTATCTAGACAAGTTTAAATGAGGCCGGAACAACAAACAACAATTCCGGAAACTCCTCATATGCACATTTCAAATTTGGTACTGTTCTGCCTAAAACATATTTTAATATTGTTAAACAGGAAAATGAAGTGCAACATGTTAATCTATGCATTTTTCTACCCCATTTACATATATAATTTATTAAAATCCAAGCTACGGTTATTTAGTTATGAAATAAGTCATTTTAACATGGCATATAAGCAAATTTAACCAAACATCATTTTAAACATTTTAAATGTTGTTATCATGATGCGGATGACAATTTCAAGTTTTATGCAATTTTATGAAAATGTTGACAAGAGCATGATACGAAGCATTTGTCTCCATGGCGGAAGGAAAAGGGTGCCACGGCGGTGAAACGGAAATGGTGCCATGGCAACATACCGATGATCCAACAACTCAATTGAGATGTCGGTGCAAAAGAAAGAGACGGGAGCGAGTTGGGCAAGATGGTGGGGTGATCCCGGATACCGGGTTCTCACGGGACGATGGCATGGCAACGAGTGACAATTCAGACACGGTGAAAACGGTGCATCTCATTCAACACATGCATTCGGTCCACGGCGGTCGTTCTCGGCGGTATACCTTTGAAGCGTGCATTCGGGACGGTTCAAGTTCGTCGAGTCATCGGTAGCGGTACTTGATGAATCCCGGAACAGACTTGGCGTCTTCGTGCATAGGGGTACTTGGCGTTTCCGGAGACGACGGTAGAGGTACACGGTGTCGGGGTACTTGTCGCATCACCGGGTGTAGTCGTACACGTTCGAAGCGGAACTTGGCGTATCCATGTACTTCGGAGTCATCGTGTAGTCGAACTTGACGAACACAGATCTCGCTGGGGACTTGGCGTATCCATCAGAAACTTGTCAACGCGCTGGGAGGGACTTGGAGGCCGGCCACGCTGGCGCTGGACCAAGTCAACGAGGGGCGGCCTCGTTCGTGAAGCAGGGGCGACGACCGCGGTCAATGCACGCAGGCGACGCGCGGGGTGTCGAGGCAGAGGCGCCATCCTCCTCTGCCCGAACTGCTGCCGCTTGATGCAGCGAAGGAGACCCGCAGCTGGAGGGGGCTTGGCGCGGCGGGACGTCACGGGGACGACCGGATCAAGGCGGGGAGGCTCGACGGGAAGCAGAGGAGTCCCGGCGGGCACGAGGACGAAGCAGGGGCGCGGTCAACACGCGCGGTCGAGCGCTCGTCCTCCTGCTCGGAGCAGAGGATGCAGGGGTCGACGGCAGCGGGTCTCGGCGCGAGGTTGCAGGGGACGGAGGACGGAGGAGCTTGGGGACGAGGCGCCGAGGGCAAGGCAGGGAAACAGCGGCCTGGTGGCACCCCGGCGAACTTGGCGGCAGGAATGGCGGATCCGCGACGAGGACCACCGGATTCGGGCGGGGCGAGGCGAATCGGGGCCGGCGGGGTCGCGCACGAGGAGAGGCAGGGGTCGCGCGAGGCCATGGCAGGGAGGCGGCGATCTTGGCGTGCCGGAGGTGGGGATGGGGCCCTGCCGGCGGGTTCCGGCCGGGAACGGGCCAGGGCGGCGGAGGCGGAGAGGATGAAGGGTAGATCTCGCGAGAGGAGGGGGGATCGAGCGAGTGGCCATCTCTCGCTCCTCTCTGGGTGTGCGGCGCAGGAGGAGGACGAAGTGGAGAGAGGGGATCGGGCAGAGAGAGAGGGGCTGGGATCGAGAGACAGAGAGGGAGGCAGAGCGGGCTAGGGTTAGTGCCGGTGGGTGGGCCTAGGAGGCCGGCGGCTGGGCCTTGCCCAAATGGGCCGGCCTGGCTGCAGGGTCTCTTCTCTCTCTCCTCTCTAATAAAGAAAAGAAAGAGAAAAAAAGAAAAAAAACAGAGATAAAGAAAGAAAAGAAAGAGGGGTTAGAGGAAGAAGTTTGACACCCAGACAATTTTCCCGGACTCACAAAAATGCGCTTGTCCAAAGAAAATAGAAGTGAGCATGATTGCAAGATTTAAATTCAAATTCATTTGAATTTAATTCAAATGGTTTGAATAGGAAGTGAGGGTTGGAAAGGTCCAAAAATGTTGAACATTTAGGAAGAGCTCCGGAAAATGATGAAAGAAATTATGGGCAAGGTTAGAGGCCAAGAATTGAGATAACAAAGGCATTGGGATTTTGCAAGTGTGTTATGGTGAATTCCAAAATGGAATATTTTATATAGCTCCACTAATATCGGGAAGATATATTATAAAGAGAACTCACCATGTGAATTCCCTCAATTTAAATGGACCGAAGATCCATACGATTTATTTAGTTGAGTTTTAAAAAGGGGTGCAAGATGCCATGATGCAATGCACATGATGCAAAGATATGAAATGCATGACACGCAAGCAAAAGACGAGGCAACAACAGCAACTAAGCGGAGGACAACTGGCGCATCGGTCTCGGGGCGTCACATATACTGTGTAGGTAGCTGTACCTACCATAACATATTTCCATTTTTGCCCTTGCCTACGTTGCCACCTGTTGGAGACCCCTTGAACATATAAAAGGAGGCCCATGCACAACGTAGAAGGGGATCGGCCCCCGAAGAGCAATTTCCGAGAGGAAAACAGAAGAACGCTCAGTCTCGTTAGCTGCTCGAGTGTACTGTAGCACTCAGCGCTCCCGAGCAAGAACTCAATACAATCCACAAAGCAGCAGTAGGAGTATTATCTCTCCGGAGAGCTCCGAAGCTGGGTAAAAAACCCCCATGTGCTTCGCTTCTATCCGCTCTTCGCGCGACTTCCGCCCCCCGCCGAACCGAGAAGGGGCTCCGTCCCCATAGGTGTTCGAGGAGCCAGAAAACCCCGACATCTTTGGCGCGCCAGGTAGGGGGCGTCGAGGTTGTGTGAACTTGATCCGGCGTTCACGCGAGCTAAATCTTCATCGACTTCATCGACATGCCGCCGAAGAAGAAGGCTTCGGAGGCGGCTGCGCCGTCCGCGTCGAATCCACCACCGCTGCAGCAAACGGCCGGTGGGGAGGACGCCGGCGGAAGAACGGGCGTCGACGAGGGAGCCCACGATGCCACCAAGTCCAAGGACAAGGCCGCGCTGCCCGTCGGCGGCGTAGTCGGCTCCCACGACGACCGGGCGTCCGTAGATGCACCGCGCCCATCTCAAGAGGCGCAGGACCGGCAGCGTCGTGGTACTCATGGTACCATACGCTCGCTTGACCCAAATCGAGCTGGCGGATCCCGGGATGCTCAAGTCCAACATGCACGCCAACGTGCTGGCGCGAGCGAGGCACGGTCGCGTGGACGGAATACTGCTCCTTCTAACATCGTTGGAAGTCCGAGCATATCCCGCTCCTCGCACCGTTCACCACCGCTACCCGCCACTCCAGCAGAAGCTTTAGCACGAGCTCAACTACTCCTAGACTTCCCTCCAACGCCAGACAAGATCAACGACTGGAGGGCCACCATTCAGAGTCTCATCGGCTTCGCCAACGGCGACACTCCACGGCCGGCGACCACATCGCAGCCGCGGCAGGCCAGCCAAGTGCGAGCCGATGGCGACAAAACCGGTGGGGGTGCAACCACCGTGCACTCTCCGCCTCAAAGGCCAAGATCGCCGACTCGCCGGGTCCACCACGACAGCGACTCCACTGCTTCATCAGATCCGCGGACTCGTCGCGATCAGCGCCACATTCTTCACGAATGGCAGCAAGAAGACGCTCGTACCTGCATCGAGCGCCGAAGAGAAACGCGGCGTCAATCAGACCGACGCGCTGGCCCCGCTGTCGACATGCAAGCGCCAGGGGAACCAGGCGACCTGCCGTACGCGGTAGGTTGCCCTGTGTTTACTCATGAGCTGCGGCAAGTCCCGTGGCCCAGCACGAAGAATTTCAAGCCAGATGTACCAGAGAAGTACGACGGCAGGCTGCATCCGTCGGAGTTCCTCAGCATCTACACCATCGCGGTGCAGGCTGCCGGGGGGCGAGACGACAAGATCCTCGCCAACTACTTCCCTCTGGTGCTCAAACCCAAAGTCAGATCCTGGCTCATGCACTTGCCAGAAAACTCCATATCTTCCTGGGCGGACCTATGCCATTAGTTTGTCGGCGCCTTTACAGGCGGCCACAAACCTCATGGCCAGGAGAGTGATCTTCACCTGCTTGCCCAGAAGGAAGGGGAGCCTCTACGCAAGTACATCCAGAGATTCAGCCAAGTGCAACGCAACATCCCAGACGTCCACCCTGCCGTGGTCATCAGTGCGTTCCACCAGAACGTGCGTAACCGCAGGATGCGGGAGGAGATGGCGATGTGCAAGATCAGAGACGTCAGTGAGCTGTATGACCTGGCCGACAGATGTGCACATGCTGAGGAAGGGAGGAAACTCCCCGGAGAGAACGTAGGAACAGGAGGATCTGACAGCGATGATGCCGCCCCGGCAAGCAAAAACCGGCGGCGAAACAACAGGAAGAGGAAAGGCAAAGATGTGCTAGTTGTCGAGCAGTCCGGCAACGAAGGTGGCGCCAAGACAGCAAAGACTGGCAGCTCCGGCAAGGAGGTTGCCGCATGTGCCAACTACGAGGCTGTGGCGGCCGCCGACAAGCAGGACGGCACCAACAAGCAGTACTGCAAGATTCACCACACCAAAGGCCATGACCTCCAGAGCTGCAAGAAGTTCGAGCAGCTCGTTGAGCAGCAAAAGGCCGAATACGAGCGACGCGACAAGGAGAAGGACCAAGGAGGTGCTGGAGGATCCGGTACGAAGTGCACCGGCCGGGGGGGACGCCGCGGCAACGCCAAGCAGCGGCAGGGCGACAGACCTCCCCGCGGCCGCGACAAGGATGAAGATGATGACGACGACGAAGACATGGATGACGCCGAGACCAGCGAGCAGGAGTTCTAGAAAGCCACAGAAGTTTTGTGCGTTGACGGCGGTGCTTCTCTGCATACCTCACACCGCCAACTCAAGCAGTAGGTGCGGAAAGTCAATGCAGCAGAACCACCCGTTGAGTCACGCAAGCTTCTGAAATGGTCCAGCACGTCTATCATCTTTGATATTGAGGACCACCCCGATCGCACAACTGCTGTCGGGTGTTTGCCGATGTTGGTTTCACCAACTATCCGCAACCTCAAGGTCACTAAGATGCTAGTTGACGGCGGGACCAGCTTGAACCTGATCTCCTCCGCCGTGCTCTGGAGACTCCAAGTCCCTGACAGCGAGCTCGAAGAGACCGACACGTTCCAAGGAATCAACCTGGGAAGGAGCAAGCCAAAGGGGAAGATCACGCTGCCGGTGACATTTGGCAGCGAGCTGAACTTCAGGATTGAGAGGATCACTTTCGACGTTGCCGATTTTTCATTGCCTTACAATGGAATTCTCGGCCGTCCAGCGCTCGCCAAGTTCATGGGGGCCTCTCACTACGCGTACAACATGCTGAAGATGCCAGGCCCGATAAGTGTCATCTCTGTACATGGCGACAAGAAAGACGCTCTTATCTGTGCCGACAAGATCTACCGGGAAGCAGCAGCCGCCGCAGATCGCGAGACACTTGCCGCTGAAGCTCCCGGGAGGAAGAAGAAGACCAAGTCCGGCAAGAGCTCTGATGCCCACTCCGGCAAGCGCACCTCTTCGGAGTGCTGCGCTACCGTCGAGGACGCACCATCGAGCTCCACCGGCAAGTGTCAGAAGACGATGGCAGCTCCGCCAGCGACCAAGAAGGTGTCCGCCAAGGAGGACGGCACTGGTGGTACCTTCACCATCAGCGCCACTCTCGACCCTAAATAGGAAAGCGCGCTCGTTGCTTTCCTGCGGGCGAATGTCGATGTGTTTGCACGGCAACCGTCTGACATCCCCGATGTTCCCAGGGAAGTAATCGAGCACCACCTTGCTGTCTGTCCTCATGCGCGGTCCGTTAAGCAGAGAGTCAGGAAACAAGTAGTGGAATGCCAAGAGTTCATCGCCGAAGAGATCAAGAAGTTGGAAGCAGCAGGCCTCGTCAGAGGAGTGCTCCATCCTACGTGGTTGGCCAATCCTGTAGTCGTGCGCAAGGAAAACGGGAAATGGAGACTTTGCATCGACTTCACCGATGTTAACAAAGCTTGTCCCAAAGACCCATTTCCCTTGCCGCGCATTGACCAGATTGTCGACTCCACAGCCGGATGCGACTTGCTTTCATTTCTTGACGCATACTCAGGATACCATCAGATCTTCATGGCAGAAGAGGATGAGGAGAAAACCGCGTTCATCACTCCATGTGGCACGTACTGTTTCGTACGAATGCCTTTCGGTTTGAAGAATGCTGGTTCAACATTCGCAAGGGTAGTCCATACTGCTTTTGAGCCGCAAATACACAGAAATGTGGAAGCCTACATGGACGACATAGTGGTCAAGAGCAGGGACAAAGCAACTCTGATTCAAGATCTAGAAGAGACTTTAGCAAATCTACGCAAGATCAGCCTCAAGCTCAACCCCGAGAAGTGCGTGTTTGGAGTCCCGTCCGGCAAGCTTCTCGGATTCTTCGTGTCTCAGAGGGGAATTGAAGCAAATCCCGACAAGATCAAGGCCATTGAGCAGATTGAAGCACCGAAGCGCGTCAAGGATGTACGAAAACTTGCCGGCTGCGTGGCGGCTCTCAGCAGGTTTATCTCTAATTCTGCTGAGCGCGCCCTGCTGTTTTTCAAAATCTTGAAAAAGGCTGGTCCAATGAAATGGACTCCGGAAGCGGAGGCTGCGCTGCAGGACTTGAAGAGATACATGTCCTCCACTCCAATACTTGTCGCACCTAAACCACAAGAGAAGTTGCTGCTATATCTGGCGGCAACCAATCAAGTGGTTAGTGTTGCGTTAGTAGCGGAGAGAGAGGCAGATGATGAGCCAGCGACCGCGACAAGCACATCCAGCGACAAGCAGGGGGCTTCCCCGACAAGCTCTGGTCTCGACGAAGATGGATCTGCGCAGATGTGCGAAGGGATACAGAAGAAGAAAATGGTGCAGCGCCCAGTCTACTTTGTCAGTTCCCTTCTGCAGGGGGCTAGGTCAAGGTACTCTGGTGCGCAGAAGTTACTTTTCGGCCTTCTTATGGCTTCGATAAAGCTGCGCCATTACTTCCAAGCACATGAGATCACAGTTGTCACTTGCTTTCCGCTAAAGAGGATACTGCAGAATACAGAAGCAACAGGCAGGATTGTTGAGTGGGCACTGGAACTGTCAAGTTTTGGCCTCAAGTTTGAGAGCACTTCAACTATTCAAAGCAGAGCATTGGCAGAATTCATAGCAGAGTGGACGCCAACACCAGATGAAGAAATTCCAGAGACGAGCATCCCCGTCAAGGAGGCAAACAAAGAGTGGCTGATGTACTTTGATGGTGCGTTCTCGCTGCAAGGCGCCGGTGCTGGCGTGCTGCTTGTCGCACCCACCGGAGAGCACCTCAAGTACGTGGTCCAGATGCACTTTCCCGAGGAGCAAGCAACAAACAATACTGCAGAGTATGAAGGATTGCTCGCCGGTCTCAGGATCGCGGCAGACCTTGGGATCAAGCAACTCATTGTCAGGGGTGACTCACAGCTTGTCGTCCGCCAAGTGAACAAGGATTATCAGAGTCCGTTGATGGAAGCTTACGTTGATGAAGTGAGGAAGCTGGAAGAGCGCTTTGTCCGCCTACAGATGGAACATGTTCCAAGAGCTCAAAACGACATCGCTGACGGCCTGTCAAAGTGCGCGGCACTTAAGTTACCTATGGAACCAGGGATCTTTGTGCTCAAGCTGACTCAACCATCCGTGACGCCATCAACTGGACAGGGCAAGAAGAGGAAGTTGATTTCTGTTGACTATCTTCCGGCAGAGTTTCCCGAAGCCGCCGCCAAGAAGGTCCCCAAGATCAACGCCAAAAGTGCTGAGGAGCAGTTTGCTCCGACAAGCCCCAGGGTTTGTTTCGTTGAAGCAGACGCTCCCGACAAGTTTCGCTCCGGCAAGCTTGTCGGGGATCATCAAGCTCCGGCTGGACCGCAGGTTCTCGCTGTAGAAGCGGGTGTTCCCGCAGCAGCAGATATGCCTTTAGTCCTTGTTGTCGAGCCACAGGCTCCAGCATGGGCACAACAGATCGTCCGTTTCCTCCAGTCAGGAGAACTTCCCGAAGAGCCAGAAGAAGCGGAAAGAGTAGCCCGACAGTCTAGTATGTACCAGTTCGTTGACAACGCACTGTACAGAAGAAGACTCAACGGAGTGAAATTGAAGTGTATCCCCCGGGAAGATGGACAGAAGCTGTTGGCAGAGATACATGGAGGCATTTGTGGTCACCACATTGGCGCAAGAGCGCTTGCCGGCAAAGCATTCCGACAGGGCTTCTTTTGGCCGACAGCTCTCCAGGATGCAACTACACAAGTAACCAAGTGTGAAGCGTGTCAGTTCCACTCCAAGCAGATACACCAGCCAGCTCAAGCTCTCCAGACGATCCCTTTATCCTAGCCATTTTCGGTCTGGGGGCTCGACATCCTCGGCCCCTTCCCCCGAGCAGTCGGGGGCTTTGAGTACTTGTACGTCGCAATCGACAAGTTCACAAAGTTGCCGGAAGTGGAACCAGTGAGGAAGGTGACAGCACAGTCAGCAGTCAAGTTCTTCAGGTCGATTGTTTGCCGTTTCGGAATCCCTAATAGGATCATCACCGACAATGGTACACAATTCACGAGTCGCACCTTCATGCAGTACGTCCAAGACCTTGGCGCCAAGGTCTGCTTCGCTTCTGTTGCTCACCCCAGGAGCAACGGTCAAGCAGAGAGGGCAAATGCTGAAGTGCTACGTGGACTCAAGACCCGGACTTTCGACAGGCTGCACAAATGCGGAAGAAACTGGATCGAGGAGCTGCCGGTGGTTCTTTGGTCGATCAGGACGACGCCAAATCGAGCCACTGTCCAAACACCTTTTGCTCTAGTCTATGGAGCAGAGGCAGTTATCCCCACGGAACTCGTATATGGGTCACCTCGAGTGCTCGCTTATGATGAGCTTGAGCAAGAGCAGTTGCGACAAGATGACGCGCTGCTCCTTGAGGAAGACCGTCTTCAGGCTGCTGTACGAGCTGCTCGATACCAGCAAGCTTTGCACCGCTACCATAGCCGCAAAGTTAAAGCCAGAAGTCTCGAGGAAGGCGACCTTGTTCTTCAGCGCGTTCATTCCGCCAAGAATTCCAGCAAGTTGACACCAAAGTGGGAAGGCCCTTACCGGGTGAAACGAGTCACTAGGCCTGGCGCTGTCTGCCTTGAGACCGAGGATGGCTTTCCGGTGAGCAACTACTGGAACATCGAGCATCTTCGTAAGTTTTACCCGTAAGGCGCGGTTGTCGGACCCTGTCCAGCAACCACCATTTTGTACAAGTCTTGCCGTTGTTGCATGTAATCCTTTGTACAAAGCCAGGCGCAGACCCTGAGCGAAGATAAAGCGCTGGCGCCCTGAGTTTTAGCATGCATGCTGAGTCGAGTCTCGTCCTTGGTTAGGGTTGACAGTGCTTAGTAGCGGCTAACCCCTAACTTAGAGGTCGAGTGTGCGTCCTTTTGTCGTTCTTTCGTTTCCCTTGGTTCGCAGGACTCGCGCGCCCTGACCGGACCACTTAAGGACGAAAAGAAGAAGACGGACGGACCAACACCCGGACCCCGGCAAGCCAATGTTGCCGGGGGCTACAAGTGCAAAGATTAGCCCACGACAAACCACAGTTGCCGGGGGCTGCGATCTCAGATAAGTTTTTCATCCCTTATCATGCATTCTCTTATGGGCTGGGGTATGCGAAACCTCGTTTCTTCCTAAAAGCTACCGTGCTCCCTTAACTCTAGGCCCTCGGGCTTGTTCCCGGGGCCAGATCTGGTCGTAGTCGCGGCAGCAAAGGGACGAAGCGAGGAGCCTGAACCCGCCTCCTCCCTGCCTCCGTCAAAAGCGTGAGAAAAGGTGAGCGACGTGGGAAGAAGGGAGGGCCTGCTGCCGGGAAAGGAAGTGTCTATCTTAAAAGATATAAAGGATTCGCTACTTGACGTGGGTTCCACCCACGAGACAAGTGACCCGGCAAGCATCCCCTTTTCATTGAAAAGCATTCCACTCAGGTACAGTTCATAAGAGGATGAAAAACATGAATAATGGGATTACAAGCTTTAAATGTAACTAAGGCCCGAGGGCTTACAAGTTAAAAAGAGATAAGATGCCCGTAATCCCTCTCTTATCCCTCTCTTCAGGAGGCAGGTCAAGGAGGCGAAAAGGGCAAAAGGGGCGCCTAGACGAGCTACACATGCCAGAAGACACCAAGAGAACGTCTCGGCGGCATGGTGATGGCGGCGCCGGAGGCAGAGCTCGAAGACGAGGCGGCAGGACGTCAGCACGCTGTCGAGGGCGTCGTGCCCTCGTACTCCGAGTTGACGGCCTTGCCGCCTGCCCTCTTCCTCTTCCGCAGCCTCCCTACGCCAGCCGCCCAAGGAGACGACCCCGAGAAGCTCCAGGAGCCAGCAACGCGGATGATGGGGTCGCCGGTGCCACGCGGAGCGGCACCCGACACCTAGTCGGACCCGTCATCCCGCCGCCCGCCGCCCTCGTCGTCGCTGTCGCTGTCCTCCTCGTCACTCCCGCCCGAGGAGGAGCCTTCGCTATCGGAGGAGCTCTCCACGCAGCACCGTGCCCGAGTCCCGAAGCACCCGAAGACCTTGACGGAGAGGAGACCGCCCTCCATCAGCTTAAAATGGAGGGTGAGCCCCGCCGTCAAGCTGTGGATGCGGGTGAACGTCTTCCACCCTCGACCAAGATACATCACATCAGGGGCCGGGAAATAAACGCGGACTCGCGTACCGCTGATTCCACAACCCCTCATGTGCAACCTCAGTGTCTCGGGCGGATCCAACTCCATCTCGCTCGCAAACGGAGTCGGGAGACGAAGGCGACGACGAGGCGGCCGACGCAGCCTGACGAAGAACTCGCAAGGGTCGTCCCCGATATGGTCCACCACGGGGAGAGGATCTGCTGGCGGAGGCGAGGCTGGCGGACTGCCTCGCCCAGCTCTTCCCCGACCGCCCGGCCTCGCCCTCGACCTCGCCTGCGGCCTCGTCCCGTCCCTCTTCCCCTTGCAGTTGGCTCTGCCACCACGAGTGCGGGGGAGGAGGGACGCGTTGCCTAGCGGCAACCCTCGTCGCCACCGTCGAAGGACCAGGGTTCCCTTTCTCCATAGCGAATGAGAGAGAGGGGAGCATAAGCTGAAGAAAGGAGGAGATGAGAGAATGCGGGTTTACGTCCCCCCTATCCCGCTCCTTATAAAGGAGCGGGGTGGGGGCTCGGCCGCCCCGCTCAGCCAATCGAGGCGCAGAAGGCGCAGGGAACTGGGCCCGACCCGCTGCCTCGACCCGTGACGACCCGGTTTCCCGCCTCCACCGTTCGCCACTCCAAGCGCATGGAGGCCACGTGGCAGGAGTGCAGAGTTGAGGCGACGGATGAGGCGACCTCTCCCCACCCCATGATCGTGGGGGGTGGACGCCTCGAAGACCACGCCTCCACGCCTCCACGCCTCCCTCCGTTTATGAGGAAGATACGAACCGCCAGGAGGCGGGCGTTTCGTTTTTCCGAATAAAGGAACCACCCACGACCTCTCCCACGATGCCGCAATCGACGCATGTCGTTCGGGGAAGGCGTGGTGGATACGGAGCAAGGTGCGACGTGACTCAGGCCGCCCGTGCCCGTGCCCTGTTTTGGGCCTGGCCCAACAGTGCTCGGCACCGTGTGTGGCCCAGGCCCGGGGGCTCCTATCGGTGTACTAAAGTAGGGGTACCCTAGTATCCCGAACTTGTGCACGGGCAGTCGCAGCACCCCGCGGCAAGGCCCGCCAGGTGATCGCCAAGGCTCTCTATGGTTCCTTTGGAGCCATTCGAGAACAAAGTATTTAAGCCAAGGAGACAAGTCCCCGGCAAGAGGAGCTTGCCGGGAAGGCCGCTCGAGGCATAAGACCCCGGCAAGAGGAGCTTGCCGGGAAGGCCAACCAGAGCATCTCAAAGAACCTGCCGCGACGCGCCACGCGTCTCGGCAGGACTCGGCGAGCGACAAGTTCCCGGACGCGGCAAGACAACGTCCGCGACAAGGCACTTGCCGTGGCGGGCAACCACCCTGTACCTACGCTCCATCTCACCCACCCACGTGTCGCTCCGGGACCCTTCCTGGCGTACGTGGCGGGAGGCTGTGCAGCCAGGGGTACACTGTGGCATGCGGCGCTGACAAGATCGCCATCGTGGCGAACGGTGGCGCCCCTGATGGTCCCTTTTCTGCATCGTCAGGGCAACGTAGATAGGCATTTAATGCCCTTGTCCCCTGCCGTCAGGGTTAGGTATGATATACTGTGTAGGTAGCTGTACCTACCACATCATATTTCCATTTTTGCCCTTGCCTACGTTGCCACCTGTTGGAGACCCCTTGAACATATAAAAGGAGGCCCATGCACAACGTAGAAGGGGATCGGCCCCCGGAGAGCGATCTCTGAGAGGAAAACATAAGAACGCACGGTCTCGTTAGCTGCTCGAGTGTACTGTAGCACTCAGCGCTCCCGAGCAAGAACTCAATACAATCCACAAAGCAGCAGTAGGAGTATTATCTCTCCAGAGAGCTCCGAAGCTGGGTAAAAACCCCCCTGTGTGCTTCGCCTCGATCCGCTCTTCGCGCGACCTCCGCCCCCCGCCGAACCGAGAAGGGGCTCCGTCACCATAGGTGTTCGAGGAGCCAGAAAACCCCGGCAGACAAATACTCCGGAGTATATTTAAGAACCGAGGGGGTAGTGCACAACCGCATGGGAGACTCAGCCCGGTCGTTGCGCCGCATTAATAGTGAGTAATGAGCAGTCAAATCATAAGCCCCACCTTTACCACTGTAAGTTGCTCTGAAGAAGCAACCAGCAATACACTCTTCTTTGAATCCGCTCATACTACTCCATCTATCACTGTTTATACAGCGCGCTTCAGAAAAAAGAAAAAAATATGTGGGACCAAGGCGACTAGCGATCGGCCTGAAAAATAGCATTGGTAGTTATAGCACGGCGTCTATTACTAGAGGGAATAATGCATACACACATGCATGCAGTGCTTACACCCCGGGTACACACATGCATGCACTCCGTAGTAGTACAGTACATGGAGAGAAAATTGTGGACTTGATTGCGGTTACCACACCCTAATTAAGTGAGCATTAAACCAAACGCGTCTAAAGTCTCTCTGGTGGTGGAAATGCATTGAGAGAAATGCATCATAATGAAGCGCGCCCTGTAAAATGTGACGGAGGGTGGAGTAGTATGAAGGTGCAAAACCAAGTAGAGTACGTGTACTAGTACTGCGCTTGGCTCTTCGCCCCTTCGTCAAGTCGAACAATGATGGTACTCCACATGTTGGGTACTACAGTGTATGCCTCTGACAATCTGACACCGAATGGATTGATGCATGTCCACCGAGGGTAGGTTGCATTAGTCAAAAGGCGTAAGCGAGCTTCACCTTGTCCTGCAAGCTTCTCCTCGTTCTACGAGTTGACGGGACACACCAAAAAGTAGTGCTAGTCCATACTCCCTCCTTTCCGGTTAATATGGCTTAATCTTTTTTGCGGGTAAATGAGAGAGCTTTATTCATATATAAGCATTCTTAGGACGATCAGCCAAGACACTGGTCATTAGGAAGCCAAAAAAAGAAGTAGGAAGCGAGGTGTTTCATCAAGCCAGCTCTCGGCCACATTCAAAGTGCAGCAAGCACGGTTCGCACGAAGATGCGCCGCAAGGTTTGCTGACCTGTTTACATGCTGAATAACAAAAAAGAGGAAATATTACTAAGCGCTACTATTTGTAACAGGAGATGAGCCAGAATTAAGCGAGAATTGTGGCGAGTGTTCCATGCCATCAACTTCCATTATCACATGCGAGAACCCTCGAAGAGAACCAAATGTGTTGAAGATTGCTTTATCACATTTTAAAATTATAATAAGAGTGCAGATGCTCCTCCATCCGGTTCCTAGTACTAGTATAGTATGTACCTTTATGGACTATAGCAGTAGTACTACTCCTAGTAAACGTTGCGCTTGGCTAGCTGTTCGGGAAGTCGAACAATTATAGCACTAGTAGTATAGTGTATGCTTCTGGCAATCTGACACCGAATTAACTGTTGCACGTCCACCGCCTGAGCGAGGGAGAGCTTGCATTAGTCAAAAGTTTCTCCTTGTCCTACGAGCCACCGCGCGCAAGCTCTCCCGTCCTGCAACCTTCTCCTCGTTCGACAAGTTGACGAGACACAGCAAAGTAATGCTAGTCCATGCTGCCTCCTCTCCGGTTAACATGGCTTAATTTCAAACGAGATAAATACACTGTCTGTCACCGTATATTTGTAAAAATACGGTCAGTGGACTTCATAATACGCTCATTGCGCTCAATATATATATTTTTCGGTGTTCATACAGTCACTAGCTCACCCTGACTGAGTATGTGTGTGCATGCACGTGTAGGTTGAGCACTTGAGCGTGACCGTGTGTGTTCCGTCGTGTGCTCGGACATGCATGCATTAGGGCGTCGCACGCGTTTTTGCGTCCATGTGTACTTTTGACTGTTGCATACACATAGGGGGAGTACGTGTACGGGCCACTAAGGAGCAGTCAAATCACACAATAAGTTAGTCAGAAGAAGCAACCATCATTTCACTTTTGAATGACACGTACGCAATATAAAATGGTTGATATGGAGAGAAAAAGAAAACCACTATATCTAAACTAGCAGGGTGCGTGTGAGAGACGTGCCAGGAGGTGAATGACACGTGGCCCTAGGGGGTGGCTGGCCCACCTATCATACTGCCAAAGGCAGGTGCAGTAGAGGGCCAAGGAGTAGTATGAAATCCTACGCACCTACGCATGCTAACCAAGGGCTGAGTGATCACTCAAATCGCAAGATCAGTTGACTATAAGCTACACTAGACCCATGGAGGTGATGAGCGTGAGCATTAGCTGGCTGTGCCAGATGGTCCACGATGCCGGCCTGTGGCCCGGCAAGTAGTATTGCTTGAGACCGCCAGGGCGAGGGGCCGCTTGGACGACAGCTTCGTCTCCTTGTTCGACGAGGTCCTCGTCGGTTTCCTCGACAAGTTCACCGTCGTCAAGAAGCTTGCAGACGACTTTGACGTAAGCCTCCAGCCGACGCACCCAGGCTCTATGATGCCCGCCACCCTCAACAGCCACTATGGTAACAACCTCTTCCACGCACTGGTGGCCCTGCAACTGCCCGTCGTCGCGCCAGAGAATGTCCACCTCGAGGTCACGCTCGCCGCGCAGTGCTTGGCGCAGCAAGACACCATCGACATAATCACCCACGTCTACGCGCAAATCGTCCACAAGGACTACTACATGCAAGAGGAGGACGATAGGACGCTGGCCTTCTTGGAGCACAGGGCAACCTTGGACGGCACTGTTCAGAAGCACGTTGAGCTCGCCGCCAACGCCGCTGCTCCTCACACGTCGGTTGGTGACCCGGCGCACTAGGGCATGAGGATGTCGTTGAATGTCGATGGATCCGTATGTATTTTCATCCTTCCATCAAATCCATGTAGTAGTATATGATACTACAGTAATTATCTTACCTTTCGCATCAACTTCATAATTTTTATACGTACTCCATGCATGAACGGCGCCAGAACCAAACTTCTCATTACTCTAGGCAAAATCGTTATTTTCTATCTATCGGTCGCGCCATGGAGCAGAACCAAATTCTACAAGTTACGAGTTCAAAAGGAAAAGCATGCCGTGTTCGCGTCGCACCCCCACACGGTTGGTCCGGCACACCGCTCAAGCAGGAATGCGTGCGGTGTTGCATTTTCACTTACAAGTGGGACCGCAGTTGAGCAAACCAACTATCGGCAAACCCCCACCCCGCCCAGCGCACGATGGCTGAGAAAAGAGGACAGGAGGGAGAAGAGATGGTTGTAGCACGGACTCCAAGAAAATTGGTGTCGGATGGGACTGGTGTGGGTGGCGTGTGCCGTACTGCTAGACGTGAATGCTAGTTATGGCCCATGCCACCCCACTATATCGAGCCTATATCGAGGTACATAGAACAAATTTCCTGCAGTCCGTGCTCAGCCCTCCTCTATCTCTCTTCTCAGCCATCCAGCGGACGCACGGAGCCCATCGTCTGTTTGCTCACAAGTGGCCCCACATGTTAGTGAAAACGCAAGAGGACCCACTGAACCTGCACATCTTTCACCTCGACATGCTGGTGATGAAAAACAAATCCAATAAAGATCTTTGGTGGCCGCTTTTGGAGTTACTCAAGAGTAGTAAGATTCTATTTATAGTTTAACCCAAGATGCACATCTCGTGGCTTCAACTACCACTCTATTTTCTTTCATGACACGACCTGGATACTAGATGTCCCACGTGTCGGAAAAAGGAGGAAGAACCCAACCAAATCTTCGGTTCTACTCTCGGATTAGACTAGTTGTGCTAACTTAAAATTCTTATTGTGTACTCCCTCCGTTCCAAAATACTTGACTTCCATTTGTCCAAAAATGGATGTACCTATATACTAAGACATGTCTAGATACATATATATTTTGACAAATAGAAGGCATGTATTGTGCAATGGAGGGAGTAGAATGGATGTACCTATATACTAAGACATGTCTAGATACAAATATATTTGACAAATAGAAGGCATGTATTGTGCAACGGAGGAAGTAGAATTGATGCAAGTTTTTGTATTGGGATGAAGAGTACATCCATATATTGATAGAGCGCAATTTAGTAGATGTTCTATCACTTTTAGCCAGTATAGAATAGAGGCTAGACATGAGACTAGATGCGAGGAAGCAACATCTACTTCTTTACACTCGAAGAAGAAAGAAGCACGCAAGATCGAGCCTCCGCAGATCAACAATGAATACATCGAGAAGGCACTAATCCAACTTACAGGAGTAGTAAAATGTATTCTTGTGGTTCTTGTTTTCTTTGGTCTTGCTTTTCTCGTCAAAATTATCGTTGGAGTTCGTGCAAAACGGAAGTTCGTTTGGGGTCGTGCGTTGGAGTTGGCCTTACAAGTGGGACCGCACTTAAGGAAACCGACTATCGGCAAACTCCCACCTCGCCCACCGCGCGATGGCTGAAGTTAGAGAAACGACGAGGTTGAAGAGATTGCTCTCGCACGGACTCGAAGAAATAATATGGTGTCAGATGGATGTCGTGGTGGTGGCGTGTGCCGTACTCCTGGATGTGAATGCTTGTTCTGGCCCATGCCACGCTACTACTCCTACTACTTACTCCTACTATATAGTATACTAGTATCGAGGATTCGAGGTGCTGGTTACGTACAACGAACACATTAACATATGGCTATAGTAAAAACACCCGCCCGACGCGCGAAGCATGTGAAGCTAGTACAAATAGTGTACTACTATTGTTGATTGGCCTCATCCAATAACCTGTTGCAATGCACGTACCATTATGTATTCGGAAAATATTTTTTTGCCTCATCGCACCACTCACTCAGAGAAGCGACTCGAAAGCCATTCATAAATTTAGTAAGTTTATCACAGGCATATCATTTTATTACATAGTACAACAGGTCATCAACCCACATCGACAACGAGGATACATTATAAACACTAAAGTTTTCACCACACAACAAATAACAAGCAATGAAATGAACTTCAACTCAACCATTCCTCGGCGTTGGAAACGCTTGCTTTGAACCACAAGTGATTCTCTGGGACGGGCCATGCATTGTCGATCTAGAGACCAACGCAGGACTGATCATCCAGGCTGAAGCGGCCTACTATATCAGTACCAGGGTAGGGAACCACCCAAATGTCCGAGGTATAGACACAGTTGCTTCTCATAAATGTGTCAACAATAGTTGGATCGCCTTTCACCATCATCGGATAGTTTTGTCCAAGGAAGAGTGAGTTTTCTCCAAGACTATCAATTATGTGCCAGGGAGAAGGAGTTGGCGCTAGCACACTAGTATCCATCCCGAATACCATGCAACGGGTGTTGGAACATTTCCGAAGAGTTCGACCATGGGAGACTACACCTGCTTCCTTAGCAGTAACATCATCTGTGGGCTGTATACACACAAGAAGAGGTGATCCATCGGAATTAGTTGCCAGGCGCCACAGAGTATATCGGCGCTGCTCGTCCTCATGCTCGTGATCATCACCATCGTCATCTCCCCCTTGGTTATAAAAATCTTCAAGTATAGGTGGTGGGATGTTCACAGGACCTTGGAAACACAAGAAGAAGGTTAATTGGTAAAGGGAAACTTGCTAACCCGCATGCATGTGGATGAAACAATTATAATTACGGTGGAAGACAAACATACCGAAACAACGAGCATGCCATGCAAAAACACTGCCACGAGTGGTGGCAGCAAACACAAGGCCCTCGTATTGAATTGCATCACAGTACTCATCCGTGAACAGAAACTGATTTTTGAGCAATATCCATCGAGTGAAACCATCAAGGAAGGCAACAAGCTTGTCAAAGATAGCAACAACATCATAGTTTTTGTAATTCCAAGAGCGGTTGGGAACTCGACAAATTGCTATCTTCTGTAGACGACAGTCACCATGATCATATTTGAACGTGCGTACATTACCAGTGTGCTCAACCTCTGGGCAGTGTGCTGAGATTTTTGGAAGTGGAACCCGGTGATGAGCGTACACATTCACAAGTTTTCACTCGCAATTGTACCCAATATAAACAACCCAATCTCCATTTGCGCCCGCCCAAGCCTTGCCCTCAAGCGATGGCATCTTAACAGCACACATATCATTATCAAGCGGCATCAACATGCACAGGGCGAGGTCTCCGTCGTCCCGGAGCCATTCATCAGGGTCACGGCAAAGAAGATAGGGGAGATCAAACCGCTCCTTGGCCCTTGGGTTCCTTGCAATGATGTTATTAGTTGAGTCGAGAATGGGCTTGAACGAACCTGCCATGCTAGCCAAGGCGATGATGTCGCACCGATCAATGAGTTCCTCCACCATGTCATCTTTCAGATCGGGGCAAGAATAACGGGGTCGTTTCCGACCTGTTCCCTCCATGGAGAAGACGATGGAACAATGGCAGAAGAAAGGGTGAAGGGCTGAAGGAAAATGGAGGAGGGAGAGGAAGAGCGTGCGATAGCAGTTCCAAATCGAGAGGGAAAGGCGAAGAGTCGGTGGACGGTTGCGAGTTTGCCATGGTTCACGAAGAGGCGCCCCGGCCTACACGTCCGTTCGGAAATACTCCTACTACTTGTCGTCGTCTCACTGATATGTTGGAACGGGACCACATGTCAACGAAACATGGTGTGTAATTTCTCATGCAAAATGCGATCTGTCCGCGTTGGCCCGAGGTGTCGCATTAGTTATCGAACTTTATTTTTTTAATGGCGTGCCGATCAGTTTTGAAGCACGACTAACTGGTACTGTACGCAGAGAAAATATAAACTACTCTACCACTACCCCACCTCCAGTACTGTCGGCGTTCTGGGAGCGGGGGTCCCCAGACTTACCTGCCTGCGGCCTGCGGCGTAGCTTAAAGGGGGCCCCAGCATGGCCCATCTTCGTCAACACGAGACTCAAGAACCTCGCGAGGGGCCAAGCCTCGCGGGGCGGACGACACGGAGCTTCCTCAGGCGCGGCCTCATCAGGCTGGCTCACGAGGAGGTGGAGAGATCAAGGCGGGGTACCTCATGAGGTGCCCATGACGCAAGCCATGACAACCAAGGGTGCCAGGCGGGCACCAGCCTGTGCAGTGTCTCCCTTTCCTCTTTGGTGCAAAGGGGTCAAGCGCAGGTGAGAGGATCAAGAAAAGGCATCCATTTCGGTGCAACAAGACCAATACCAGTCCAACGGTGGGAAGGAGGTCATCATGGAGCCCAGAACGGTGTCACCACAGAGCCTTTGGCAGGCGAGGACCAACTTTAGTGAGGATAAGTGTACCAGATGTTCCCCTTCAAAATGGCCAATTGTTGGCGCCCTTCCCGCTTAATATTTGGGAAGAGGCCCAGGGCCTTTGCCTATAAATAGGACTAGCGACACCCAGGGTAAGGGGACGGGAAGATCAGATCATCAGGCAACAAAGAGAGAGAGAGAGAGAGAGAGAGAGAGAGAGAGAGAGAGAGAGAGAGAGAGAGAGAGAGAGAGAGAGAGAAGTGCGGCTGAACTCCTCCTAGCAGTTCATCGTCCTTGCTAAGAGCAGACCCTCGCAAGGCTGTTCTTCCTTGTATTGTTCATCATCATCATCAGCCCAAGACGGAGAGGTATTACACCACAAACTAGAATAGGGTATTACACCACAATGGTGGCCCGAACTAGTATAAACCTTGTGTCTCTTGTGCTGTTCTTTCTGTAGTTTAGATCTTTGTGAGACGGAGAGGTAGTGGGCGAAGTCTCCTTGCGCACCCCAGAGTTTGAACCTCAAGGGTCTGCCGGAACCCGAAATCCGACATTTGGCGCGCCAGGTAGTGGTGCGCCGGAATCCACCCTTCTACCACTTCGCGTCTCGTCGCATCGTCATCACCATGCCCGGCGACCGGGCGGGCGACCAAGATCCATGGGCAGCATGGCCCGCCCGCGCAGAGCTGCTCGCCTTGGGCGACCCCGCGCCCCAGGCAGCTCGTGGTCCGCAGGGTGCTGCGGGCCGCGGGCGGCGCGGACAGGCTTCAACAACTCTCACACCACGGCAAGCGCGGTCGGCAGCAAGGGCCTCCAATCACGCCGCGACCACGACACCGTACACCCGCCGAGAGCAGGCGAACTCGAGGGCCGCGCTCACGGTGGCCCGAGAGCTGCTGCAGTGTAGGCTGCTGGAAGGCGGCCGCGATGTGCTGCTAGAGCGGGTTGCCGAGCTCCTGGGCTTTGCCGCTTCGGGGGCTCACCCCTTTTGCATCCAGCTCCCGTCTCAAGCCCAGGGCGGCACGCGCGGGGGCCCCGCGCGTGCCCGCGGGCCCCAAGTCTACTCCAACACCAGTGAAGCCGTCGGCACCGGACTGGCGGTGGCGCTACCCCCGCCCCCGGCGCGTGAAGGAGAGGGACTCGGTGCAGCCCACGGTGCAAGCGGGCAGCCGCGCTACCACCCCATGGTGGGCACGTCAAGTAGAGCTGCATGGCACATGGAGCACTACGGCATAGCCTTCGGAGTGGCGGCGCCAGAAGAATACGTGCCCCACATGATGGACCAAGGGCACGCTCACGAGGGCGAACAAGGCTCGCTCCTCAGCCCGAGCTGGGGGGACGAGACACCAGAAGCTGAGCCCTTCCAGGAGCCCCGAGATGGTTCCACCGGCCACACTAGAGGCGGCGATTATCGGGTACCACTAATTCCTCAGGAGCAGGCGTACGCTAACCATGGATCGCAGGAGGTGCAGGTCGCCACGGCAAGCAGCTGCCCCATTCCCGCAGTCTCCTACCCCTCGGGCCCGGAGCGTGGCGAGCATTTGAAGGCCCGGGAGGATTTTTCGGGAGGATTTTTTCGGTGCCTGCGGAGGTTGTCCTTTTAAGGAAAAGACCCGGGGCCTGTGAAGAAGGCAAATGCCTGTGAAGCTATCGCGTTTAGGAAAATGCCCGGAGCCTGTGAAGAAGGCAAATGCCTGTGAAGCTATCGCGTTTAGGAAAAGGCCTGGAGCCTATGAAGAAGGCAAATGCCTGTGAAGCTATCACGTTTAGGAAAAGGCTCGGAGCCTGTGAAGAAGGCAAATGCCTGTGAAGCTATTGCGTTTAGGAAAAGGCCCGGAGCCTGTGAAGAAGGCAAATGCCTGTGAAGCTATCGGGTTTAGGAAAAGGCCCGGAGCCTGCGAGGAAGGCGACTGCCTGTGAAGCTATCGCATTTGGGAAAAGGCCCAGAGCCTGAGAAGAAGGCGACTGCATGTGAAGTTGTCGCGCTCATAAAAAGGCCCTGAGCCTGTGAAGAAGGCCAATGCCTGTGAAGCTCCCTGCTAGCGACACTCTCACACCCTACGGATTCAACTAGAAGGCACCCAAGACATCGCGTCCTCCCACGGGCTGCCTCAGGGCCTGCGCGAAACAAAGGTAAACTAGCCCACCACCGGGCGCGGGCGCTCGCGCTACGTAACAACTGCTAATACGATGAACCAAGGTTTTACATAAGGGGCTCCCCCTTCCAAAATGCTCTCACAGCCATCAGGTCAAAAACCTGAGTTCTATTCATGCAGGGTAAAAAGACATGAGCGATGCATACTCAGTCAGACAAATCCCCCAATGCATCCTCAGGAGCACCTCCCGAGCCGTCGCTGGCGTCGCTGAACTCACCGTCACTGTCTGCGTCGCCACCAGCGGCGCCAGGGCCGTTCACCACGCTGCCCTCATCAGCCGCCACGATCACGTCGTCATCATACGAAGCGAAGGCCCTGACAAGAGCGTCCACGTTGTCTTCCACCCAGTGCGCCAGGTCATCTCGGACGGCCTGGGGGACTGGGGCGATAGCGGCGTCAAAGTCGAAGTGGGGATCCATGTTCCAGAGATGGCTGAAGACACGGGAGAAGGCGCGCCCGAGCAGGGCGCAACTCCTCTCCTCCACCAATCTATCGGCCTTAACTGACCGCGCCTCCAGCTGCGTCACCACGACGGTGAAGAACTGAAGGTTGCCCGCGTAGTTGATTGTGTGCGGCTCTCCGACAGCCGCCTCGCAGATGTTGCCCAAGGCTGTGTTAGCCCTCTCCCGGAGCGTGGCGAGCATGGGGCCGTGCACATGCTCCAAGACCTGCCGCTGGCGTATCTCATCAGTGTTATGGCGCGCAACGGCCTCAGCACCCTCCACCCGTTGGCGTAGACGGAGCACCTCGGCCTGGGAGGCGGCTAACTCCCCTTGCGCTGCCTCAAGGGCGGCCCGGGAAGTGTCGGCCCGCCGCGTAGCCTCTTCCCGCTTGGCCCTCAAGGCTGCGGTACTCCCCTCAGCCTCGGCCCGGATCAAATCCAGCCTCCCCTCGAACTCGCGCTCGAGTTCTTGGCGTGCCATCGCCACCCGACGACCAACCTCCTCCAGGACACGGGCTTCCCATGCAGCGACGTCATCTTCCACCTGCGTCACCAAGCGCTCCCTCGTCTCCAGCCGCTCGTACTCGCGGGTGCGTTCGGCGGCTTCCAACGTCAGCGCCTCTTCGCGCTTCTGGAGCTCGGTTGGGTCGCCAGAAGCCACCTTCATCGACGCGAGGGCTGCCTCGCATAGCTCCATTTGCTCTTCCAGTGAGTGGCACCAGGCCATAAGCTCACGAGCCCGCTCCTCCGCAGCCTCTTGCCGTCGGTCAGCTCCTTGGGCCTCCTCGATAGCCTGGGATCGGGACACCCGAGAGGCCTCTAGCAACGCCTTCGCCTCTGCATCATCAAGATCACGCTGCATTTAATAGTTATGAATTAAAGCATTTTAACATGGCATAGGAGCAAATTAAAGGAAAAAGCAAGTTAAACATTTTAAACATGCATGGAAGTTGAAAATTATGAAACTAGATGAAATTCTAAGCATCTTACATGTTTAAAACATTTTAGTCCGATGCATGGTTGATTAGTTATTACATGCATGAACATGAGGGTTTTTCTGCAAATCTGTAAATCTCTGGATAAAACACAAATTCGCAGACGCTGGAAAAAAACATGATATGGGCCGAATCCAGCTGGGCCAACAGTGCACAGGGGGGGTTCGGGTGGCTGCTCACATCGGGCTGAGGCCTTGGAGAGGAGGCCCAAGCGGGGCGGTGGAGATGGCGAGGATGGATGAGGCCCACGCTCGTCGTCCTACACTCCAAGACAGGAGGCGAAGCAGGCAGGGATTGGTGCAGTGGCTTCAGACAAAGCAAGGCGCAGCAGCGGCAGGTCTTGGCGAGGACGCTGGCGGCGGCGAGCTTGCGGGATCGCAGAGGGAGGTCGAAGACGGCGGGCCAGCGCTGGATCTGGACGGACGCGAAGCAGGGCGGGGCCGTCCTGCTCGTGGAGGGGCGAAGCAGAGGAGGCGAGCGGTGCTGGATGCAGAGGAGGCGCAGGTGACTTGGTGGCCGGCAGCGGGGCTTGCGGCGGCGCAAGATCCGGCCGGTGCTTGCCGTATCCAGCGCGGAGGAGGACGGGAATGGATTCCCGGTGGACTGAGGCAGGTCGGGGACAGCAACAGAGGAGCTCCGGGGCAACTGCGACCTCTTGTGATTGCTGACCGAGGCGTGTTCAAAGTAGAGACGATGCAGCGGTCGCAGGGTTCAGAGAGGTCGCGAGGTTCAAGCGGGGATGGATGCCGGTGACGCAGACGAGGTGAAGGCCTCCGGCGGGGAAGCTCCAGGCGGTGGCGCAACAAGATTAGGGACGCGAGCGTCCCTGGCGTCGGGTCCCTGCTAGAGAAGGGAGAGGCGAGAGAGATTAGAGAGGTTGAGAGGGAGAGAAGCAGGGGGAGTAAATAAAGAGAAGGCAGGGCGTGGCGACCTGGTGGTTGCCGACTGCTGCTGCTCCGGCGAGGAGGCTCGGGGAGGGTCGGAGAAGCGCGGGAGCAGAGGTCTTCGGCACGAGAGGCGAACGAGGCAAGGGGAGCTTGGTGCCAACGGCTTCGGGAACGAAGCAGGGAAGGATGGGCTGTAGGTGGAGCTCGAGGAGAGCTGTTGGTTGGATCGATGGAGGGATTGGGTGGATCTGAAAACGAGGAAGGGATTTTTGGATCGGGGAGGATCCCGATGAGGAGGAGACAGGAAGAGTGGCGGCGCTCGGGAGGATCCCTAGAAATTAGGGTTTGGTCTAGAAATGGACTAGGGGCTATATATATATACGAAAGGGGGTGATTTGTATCCTCCGATCGCGATCGGTCGGACCGGAATAAATGGGTTAGGGAGTCCAAATTAGAAAACGGAGATGTTTTAGAGATTATTGGGGATGATCTGGACTCATCGGTAACGATAGACCGGATCGGGTTCGGGGAAGTTTCGGACACGCACACGAGGGGTCTGAGAGAGGTCAACGAGGACAAGGGTCTGACAAAATGACAACGGAGGCAAAGAGAGAAAGGGCAACTGCGAACGGCTACAAGTTTTATGAAAACATGCAGATGCAATGCGCGTGATGCTAAGAGATGAGATGCATGACATGAACAAAATGCAAAACAAAAGACAAAACCCAACCATGAAGGAAATGAAATATCGCATCTCCGGAAAAGGCGAGAGTTAGAGTTACGAATATGGAAAGTTGTATCCGGGGCGTTACAACACTCCACCACTACGAGAGGATCTCGTCCCGAGATCTGAAGATGGCACCGGAGGGAAAAGAAAGAGGAAGATAAGAGGTAAAACTAAGTTGCTTCTTCGACAAATGAGTGAAACCATGAACCTTGAGAGGTTGAACAAAGTGAAAGAGAGAATACAATGGAGATGAGGAGATTGCAAACACTCCGTTATCAAAGAGGAACAAGGAACATTACAAAAACCTTGTAGGCAGAAAGGCATGAAACAAGAGCTCAACGGACCAAAAACATATGGAGCCACACCGGTATAACGAGATAGCCAAGGAACAAGAATGACATAATTTGGACAGCACTCCCGTAGAAAAGAGAAGGAAAACTTGATAAGATGAGACGATATTGAAGAGATGATACAACACTCCGGTTGGAAATGGAGTAATAGAATATGAACTTGACAAGATGAGAGGATACTTGATGAGATCAACAACATAGTGCCTCCGGAACTATTGAATGAATGGAACAAGCGGTACGAAAGATCTCAGACAGCACTCCGGTTGAAAAGAGATGCAAGGCTTGATAAGGCGAAAAAAAAACTTGAGCAAAAGGGCACAACACTCCGGTTAAATGGATAAGCACGACAAGAACATGGTCTTTGCAAAACGAGGCGATGGTTGACGAGAGCAACATCACAATGCCTTCGAAAGAAAGAATAGAAGATAGACCATTGGAATAACATAATGGAGAAGAAAATGACATCTTCTGCCACAAATGAACTTGAAAAGCATCCTTGCAAAGAAGAATTGAACGGAGTTGTTGGAGAATCAACAACGAAAAGAATAAGATTGATATGGTCTTAAGGAATGCATCTCAAATTATGAGGTGACAACCTGCCACTCACGGGAAAAGAATCGGATTGATAAGAACAAGGAGACGAGAAAGCTATATCACCGGGAGGATAAAGAAGAACTTGGGTCATTTATAAGCACCATAAAAAGCAACAATCCTTAGGGAAAGCTTTAGGTGAAACATGACACAAGATAAATCCAACGAAGAGATTGGTGGATTTAAAATATCTCATTCTTGACAACACGTGAATCATGAAACGCGAACTCAAATTGGCAAGAATGACATAACACCACCTCAAATGATAAGGTAGAACGAATTGCACTTAGGAATGCAAGATGAAGAATACTAACTCCTCAAAACAACACATGTGTTGAACACCATGTTTATTTTAGAGTATAGCTTGGCGGATCTTAACTCCGAGAAAATCTGGAAGAACAAATGCAGAATGAAAAGAATCCTTGACGAACCACCATGTAGAGCCTCCATTAAGAACTCCGGTAATGAAAGGATGATAAAAAGAAAGAGAAGTTGAAAAGAACTCTGGGAGAAGCCTTGAAATGATTAGATGAAGCTTTGAAATCATGTAACTGAAATAACTTGGAGCTCCGGAAAGAAAAAATGAACAAATGAGATCAAATTTTTTGATAATCTTCGAAATAAGGAATTAGTCACTTGGATGAAACAAGAATAAGATTTATTGTATGTTTATCCTTCATCAAATTAAATTGATGACAAGCAATGGATTTGGCATACTACTTATTCCCGTATAAAGGATTTTAAGATATATAGCGTAAACTTGAGAAGGTCTTCAACGAACCACTGGTAGGATTGAAACAACGATTAAATTGATATGATAACAAAGAAAGAGAACTCTTGACGAACCACCGTAAGGATTGAAAATGAACAAAGAAAAGATAAAGAAACACCGGGAAGAATTATAAAAAGAACGAAGATACTTGAGAGAATTTAGATACAAGTGAACACAGAGATCCCGAGCTGATTAGATAATACTTGAATGATGCACCGGTATGATTTGGAGAACGAGAGCTGAAAGCTGAGAATGAAGAATTATGACATGATGGCCTTCGGAGGAAAGAAATGGAAACAACTCATGAAATGCTCCGAATGGGTATGAAAAGAATTCTCGCAATCGAAAACAATTATGAGAGGACGGCATCAAGCTAGAACCATTAATCTTGAAGAGAATGGAGCAAGATTTAAGAGAAACTCTTCTTTGGTCTTCAAATGTTGAGAATGACGATAAGAAACACCACCATGAATTGTTGAGGCGCTCCGGGATGTAAATTGGAAAGGTTGAACCAACAATGAAAATAATTTGAAAGATCTTGGAGAAAGACATTTGACTGATGATAAATCATTCTTACGTCACACTTTGAAAAGAATTTGAGAATAACTCCGGGAAAATTAGAAGAGTCAGGTAAGATCCTGGGAAAAGACCTGTGGGTTAGGGCCCACTCAAAAGATACACCGTTGGACGATTGCTTGAAAAGAGAGATTGCACCGGTTGAATTAAACGGCTTGAATGAGATAACAATCTCGAAATAACTTGAACGGATTAAGAATGGAAACACAAATCTTCTGAGTTATCTTCGGCACTCCGGAACAATTGAATAGCGATAAGTTAATGATTAAGAGGTGCACCGGCATAAGAAAGCATGTGAAACGAGGAAAAGAATACGATCAACACTGAAAGCTTGACTTGAGTCCACCGGAGAAGAAAAGAGAACGAAGAATAATAAACTTGAAGCTTCCTTAGCATCTTCATGAGAATCACCAGGTAAGAACATGGAGGAAAAAAATGAAGAGACTTCACATCAACAAAAAAGGATACTTGATTAAGAAATCTGAGTCCTTGAAGAAAAAAGGGTGGGAGGGCGGGAAAACAAAGACAACTTGGGACGAATGACACAAACACTGTTGAGAATACTTAGAGTTGATCTTGCAGATGTTGAAAATGATCAGATTTACTTGGAGAAAAGCACACCGGTTGGAAAGGATTGAAAAGAAAACCTCAGTGATCAAGAAGGATTAGTATTCACATAGAAATATGAGAACACCGTTAAGGAAAGGTATGGATTCAACATTTGACTTCGTAGCAACTTGAATACCACAAATAAAACAAAACAAAGGATTTGGCTTGCAGAATAAGCCGGAAACAAACATATGATAGATCACATATCGTATCACGTGTCTGTTGGAAAGATATCCTACGAGATACTTGAATTCCCACTTATAAGCTCCTGAAACTTTCTGGTTATGCAATCAGGTGTTGGGGATACAGGGGACACAAAATATATCACCCAAACTAACAATACCTAGATCCAGCTGTATCCATCCTTCAACACATAACCAAGAAAACTTCGGAAACCGTTTACCTCAACCTTCGAAAAGCATCCGTTATACGAGTTATAGCAATACTCCCGAACTCCCGCCCCAGTACTGGGTGGCGTCGAGGTGATCTCACCAACAACTGCATAAAAGAGATTTTCGTCGGCAAAACTCAGGTATTTCAGAACTACAACGATAAAATTGTGACGACAACACCTCGGAGCTCAACTCCGCGGGACACTGCCACAACCCCTAAATGTCAGGGGGCACCAAGAACAATGTTCTCATCACAAAACCATCGGAACGATTCCAAGATACCCGCGTGATCCTAAATTTTTTTTAGTGAAATTTGAGGAGAGGAAAGTCAAAACATCTACGTCAGGGGGCCTCACCAGAGCGACGAAGGGGCTGAGGAGTAAAAAGAATCCTACTCTCCGATATATATAATCCTAAGACTCAAAACATTTTTTTCTAGACTCAACAAAGTCAGCGATTCAATCAAGCAGGGGGCTCCTAAGTCGGGGATGGCTCTGATTACCAACTTGTAACGCCCTCAATGCGGCTATATCTCCCACGTGTTGAAGCACGACTTAGAGGCATAACCGCATTGAAAGCAATGTCGCAAGTGAGGTAATCTTCACACAACCCATGTAATACATAAGGGAAAGAGATACATAGTTGGCTTACAATCGCCACTTCACGCAATACATGAGTAAAGCATTACATAAAACAGATACAATCAAGGTCCGACTACGGAACCAAAACAAAAGAAGACTACCCCAAATGCTACGCAGATCCCCGATCGTCCCAACTGGGCTCCGCTACTGATCAACTGAAACGAAACAACACAATGAACAAGATCTTCATCGAGCTCCTCCTTGAGCTCGGGTGCGTCACCTGCACGGTTTCATCGGCACCTTCAAGCTGGTTTTTGGAAGTATCTGTGAGTCACGGGGACTCAGCAATCTCACACCCGTGAGATCAAGACTATTTAAGCTTAAGGGAAGGGTAAAGGTATGAGGTGGAGCTGCAGCAAGCGACTAGCATATCAAGTGGCTACCATACACAAAAGAGAACAAGAAGAGGAGGCAAAAGCACGGTCGAACAACTATGATCGAGAAGTGATCCTAGAACAACCTACGTCAAGCATAACTCCAACACCGTGTTCACTTCCCGGACTCCGCCGAGAAGAGACCGTCACGGTTACACACGCGGTTGATGTGTTTTAATTACGGTCAACTTCGGGTTTTCTACAACCGGACATTAACAAATTCCCATCTGCCTCATAACCGTGGGCACGGCTTTCGAAAGATAATACCCTGCAGGGGTGTCCCAACTTAGCCCATTATAAGCTCTCATGGTCAACGAAGGATATTCCTTCTACCGGGAAGACCCGATCAGTCTCGGAATCCCGGCTACAAGACATTTCGACAATGGTAAAACAAGACCAGCAAAGCCGCCCGATGTGCCGACAAATCCCGATAGGAGCTGCACATATCTCGTTCTCAGGGCACACCGGATTGTCCAAACTTCCGGTAGGCGAGCCCAGAGTTGCCCCAGGTAGCCACCGGCGGCTGACGGTTTGGACCAACACTCGAAGGAGCACTGGCCCGGGGGTTAAAATAAAGATGACCCTTGAGTCTGCAGAACCCAAGGGAAAAAAGGCTTAGGTGGCAAATGGTAAAGCCAATGTTGGGCCTTGCTGGAGGAGTCTTATTCAAAGCGACCTGTCAAGGGGGTCCCATAAATCACCCAATCGTGTAAGGAACGCAAAATCAAGGAACATAATACCGATATGACGGAAACTAGGGCGGCAAGAGTGGAACAAAACACCAGGCATAAGGCCGAGCCTTCCACCCTTTACCAAGTATATAGATGCATTAATTAAATAAGATATATTGTGATATCCCAACAAGTAAACATGTTCCAACAAGGAACAACATCTCCATGTTCCAACAAGGAACAAACTTCATCTTCACCTGCAACTAACAACGCTATAAGAGGGGCTGAGCAAAGCGGTAACATAGCCAAACAACGGTTTGCTAGGACAAGGTGGGTTAGAGGCTTGGTTTAACAATATGGGAGACATGATAAGCAAGTGGTAGGTATCGCAGCATAGGCATAGCAAAAGAGCGAGCAAACTAGCAAGCAAAGATAGAAGTGATTTCGAGGGTATGGTCATCTTGCCTGAAATCCCGCAAGGAAGAAGAACGAGTCCATGAAGAAGACAAACGGACGTAGTCGAACAAATCCTCACAACTCCGGAACGGAACCGAAGCTATCGAGAGAAGCAACCCGGAAAGAAACAAACAACATGGTAAACAACCATCACATAAACATGGCATGATGCACAATCAAGTATGATGCATGTCCGGTTTAAATAGCATGGCATGGCAAAGTGCAACAACCAACACTACAAATTAAGTGGAGCTCAATATGCTGTATATTGACGAAACACCACGACAAGTTATTTAGTTCGATCTCGTTTATGTACCCAACAATATTAAATGTTGATTAACATGGCAAGAGGTGAAGCATATGAAAACTACCTATCTAGACAAGTTTAAATGAGGCCGGAACAAAAAATAACAAGTCCGGATAAATCCTCATATGCAATTTATGGATTTGGTATTGTTCTGCCTAAAACCATATTTTATTGTTGTTAACCAGGAAAATAAAGTGCAATATGTTAATCTATGCATTTTTCTACCCCATTTACATATATAATTTATTTAAAACCGAGCTACGGTTTAATAGTTATGAATTAAAGCATTTTAACATGGCATAGGAGCAAATTAAAGGAAACAGCAAGTTAAACATTTTAAATTTGCATGGAAGTTGAAAATTATGAAACTAGATGAAATTCTAAGCATTTTACATGTTTAAAACATTTTAGTCCGATGCATGGTTGATTAGTTATTACATGCATGAACATGAGGGTTTTTCTGCAAATCTGTAAATCTCTGGATAAAACACAAATTCGCAGACGCTGGAAAAAAACATGATATGGGCCGAATCCAGCTGGGCCAACAGTGCACAGGGGGGGTTCGGGTGGCTGCTCACATCGTGCTGAGGCCTTGGAGAGGAGGCCCAAGCGGGGCGCTGGAGATGGCGAGGCTGGACGAGGCCCACGCTTGTCGTCCTGCGCTCCAAGACAGGAGGCAAAGCAGGCAGGGCCTGGCGCAGTGGCTTCAGACGAAGCAAGGCGCAACAGTGGCAGGTCTTGGCGAGGACGCTGGCGGCGGCGAGCTTGCGGGATCACAGAGGGAGGTCGAAGACGGCGGGCCAGCGCCGGATCTGGACGGACGCGAAGCAGGGCGGGGCCGTCCTACTCGTGTAGGGGCGAAGCAGAGGAGGCGAGCGGTGCTGGATGCAGAGGAGGCGCAAGGGACTTGGTGGCCGGCAGCGGGGCTTGCGGCGGCGCAAGATCCGGCCGGTGCTTGCCGTATCCGGCGCGGAGGAGGACGGGAATGGATTCCCGGTGGACCGAGGCAGGTCGGGGACGGCAATAGAGGAGCTCCGGGGCAACGACGACCTCTTGTGATTGCTGACCGAGGCGTGTTCAAAGTAGAGACGATGCAGCGGTCGCAGGGTTCAGAGAGATCGCGAGGTTGAGGCGAGGATGGATGCCGGTGACGCAGACGAGGTGAAGGCCTTCGGCGGGGAAGCTCCAGGCGGTGGCGCAACAAGATTAGGGACGCGAGCGTCCCTGGCGTCGGGTCCCTGCTAGAGAAGGGAGAGGCGAGAGAGATTAGAGAAGTTGAGAGGGAGAGAAGCAGGGGGAGTAAATAAAGAGAAGGCAGGGCATGGCGACCTGGTGGTTGCCGACTGCTGCTGCTCCGGCGAGGAGGCTCGCGGAGGGTCGGAGACGCGCGGGAGCAGAGGTCTCCGGCACGAGAGGCGAACGAGGCAAGGGGAGCTTGGTGCCAACGGCTTCGGGAACGAAGCAGGGAAGGATGGGCTGTAGGTGGACCTCGAGGAGAGCTGCTGGTTGGATCGATGGAGGGATTGGGTGGATCTGAAAACGAGGAAGGGATTTTTGGATCGGGGAGGATCCCGATGAGGAGGAGACAGGAAGAGTGGCGGCGCTTGGGAGGATCCCTAGAAATTAGGGTTTGGTCTAGAAATGGACTAGGGGCTATATATATATATATACGAAAGGGGATGATTTGGATCCTCCGATCGCGATCGGGCGGACCGGAATAAATGGGTTAGGGAGTCCAAAAGAGAAAACGGAGATGTTTTAGAGATTATTGGGGATGATCCGGACTCATCGGTAACGATAGATCGGATCGGGTTCGGGAAGTTTCGGACACGCACACGAGGGGTCTGAGAGAGGTCAACGAGGACAAGGGCCTGACAAAATGACAATGGAGGCAAAGAGAGAAATGGCAACTGCGAACGGCTACGAGTTTTATGAAAACATGCAGATGCAATGCGCATGATGCTAAGAGATGAGATGCATGACATGAACAAAATGCAAAACAAAAGACAAAACCCAACCACGAAGGAAATGAAATATCGCATCTCCGGAAAAGGCAAGAGTTAGAGTTACGAATATGGAAAGTTGTATCCGGGGCGTTACAGCGCCTCAACCAGTCGCAGTCCACGACTAGACGAGAAGCCCATGGCAGGCTGGCTATACCCAGAGAGGGCCCACGAAGGAAAATCGCGGGGAGTAAAGGGCCGCGGTGCGCCTCGGGACGGTCCACCCCGTCAGTCGCCCTTACCACAAGAGCAGTGCTGCTCAGAGCACTTGGGGACGGTGGAGGAGGCGAAGCCAAAGGAGGCGACACCTCAGCAACTTCCGCGAGCTCGACCGGAAGAGGCCTGCGGGGCAAGGGTCAGTAACAACAACAAGAGAATCAAAAGCCAGGAAAGGAGAAGACTTACTCGTCAGTGGCGAAGTACTTCCCGCGCTTCAGCAAACGGCAAGAGAAGTCATCACCCAGAGCCTCCCTTTTCCTCCGGAGGGCCTCAAAGTCCACGCGGAAGCAGCCCAAGAGAAGAGCACAAGGATCAGCCCGCGACGAAGACGGAGCATCGAAGCGGTTCGCGTCAGGGGCGCCTGCCTGACGCACGCTGCCAATCGCCTCGCCAGAAGACACGGCCGGGGCCTCAGGGGCCTCAGCCCCAGGTGCCGGGAGCGGCTGCTCGCCACCCTCAGCCTCAGCGACATGGGTCCCGGGAGCTGCTCCCTCGAGAGCATCACTCGGCGTTATTGCCTCATCAGGAGCCCCCTCGGCCTCTGGCGCCTCATGCCTCCCTACTCCGCCACTTGAGGAAGAGTCGCCTTGGCCGACTGGGAGTGCAGTCACCACCACTGGGTTCTTGCGAGGTCCCTGGAGGCCAGCGGGGCGCAGTCCCCATTCATCAAAGATAGGCATCTGCTTCACAAAGTCATCCCTGTTCTGGCAGAGGTATAGCAGGGCCCCTTCCCGCAGGATGCTTCCCGGATTGGGGTCACCTGTCAGGATCAAGAGCACTGCCCTCAGCGCCTCAGGCGTCAGGTCTTCTTCCTGGAGCCTCATGCGATCACCATGCCCACTGAAGGCCCACATTCGGCGGGAGTGGCGCTGGAGAGGGGCGATGTGGCGCCATAGGAACTCCTTCACCACCTTGGGCGCTGTCACACCGATCGACTTCAAGAACCCGAAGCGGTGCCAGGCAAAAGCAAGCCGAGGGCTCTCGAGCGTCTCCTGGCCCCAGCCCGTATTAGGGACAGCAGGCAAGGTTGGCTTCGGCAGCAGTGGCTGGGCACCCGAACATCAACATATAACCACCGCTCGCGGAACCCAGCCGAAGGCGAAGGAAGCGTGAAGTCGATCCCCGAGGCCGCAGTCTCAGGCGCGGCGACGAAGTTCACACACGCAGAGCATTGGGTAGGGTCGACGAGGCGCAGAGAGAAGAAGTGGCGCAGCAAGGCGACGGAAGGAGAGATGCCCATCATTGCCTCGCAAACAAAGGCGAAGACCGAAATAAGGGTGATGGATTCAGGACCCAGATGCATCATATGAATCTGGTAATGGGAGAGGACGGCCTTGAAGAAATCAGAAAAGGGGGGAACCAGACCCGCCCACAAGGCGTCAGCAAAATAATGGACCTCAGTGATTGTCCTGTCTGTGGGGAAGTGAGACGTAGGCCAGGCCGTCGTCCTCCCACACTCGTTGAAGATGGTGGCCAGAGCCGAGCTGAGCTTGCCCAGGCACTCTCGATTGAGTATGATCGACCGGCCGACGGCGGAGGCCACCGATGGCGGCGAGCAAGGCGGAGGCATGGGCTTCTTCCCTCTCTCCTTCTTCGTCGGAGCCATGGCGATGGGGAGGAGAGGGAAGATTTGAGATTGGATTGGGAGCGGAAGCTGGCGTTCGAAGGGAGAAAGAGCTGAGGACGCTCGAGCGACAGGAAGGGGAGCGGCTGTGTACAACTACAAATCCGCCTAGCAAGGCGCAAATTAAGGGGGCGTGGGGGAACAGTGCCGCCCACGTCCAATCAACCGCCATGCGGCGCCTGAGGCCGTAGGCTTTTAGGGCCCGCGGCGCATCGCCCTTGCCCTTTCGCCTCTTAGCACGGCCAAGCCCGGGCCCGCCTTGGGCCCGGGGGCTACTGTCGGCGTTCTGGGAACGGGGGTCCCCAGACTTGCCTGCCTGCGGCCTGCGGCGTGGCTTAAAGGGGGGCCTAGCGTGGCCCATCTTCGTTAACATGAGACTCAAGGCCCTCGCGAGGGGCCAAGCCTCGCGGGGCGGACGACATGGAGCTTCCTCAGGCGCGGCCTCGTTAGGCTGGCTCACGAGGAGGCGGAGAGATCAAGGCGGGGTACCTCACGAGGTGCCCATGACGCAAGCCATGACGACCAAGGGTGCCAGGCGGGCACCAGCCCGTGCAGTGTCTCCCTTTCCACTTTGGTGCAAAGGGGGCAAGCACAGGCGAGAGGATCAAGCAAAGGCATCCATTTCGGTGCAACGAGACCAAGACCAGTCCAACGGTGGGAAGGAGGTCATCGTGGAGCCCAGAACGGCGTCACCACAGAGCCTTTGGCAGGCGAGGACCAACTTTAGTCAGGATAAGTGTACCAGATGTTCCCCTTCAAAATGGCCAATTGTTTGCGTCCTTCCCGCTCCATATTTGCAAAGAGGCCCAGGGCCTTTGCCTATAAATAGGACTAGCCACCCTCAGGGTAAGGGGACGGGAAGATCAGATCATCAGGCAACAGAGAGAGAGAGAGAGAGATAGAGAGAGAGAGAAGGGCGGATGAACTCCTCCTAGCTGTTCATCGTCCTTGCTAAGAGCAGACCCTCGCGAGGCCGTTCTTCCTTGTATTGTTCATCATCATCAGCCCAAGAGGCAATCCACCCACCACAAACTAGAGTAGGGTATTACACCACAATGGTGGCCCGAACTAGTATAAACCTTGTGTCTCTTGTGCTGTTCTTTCTGTAGTTTAGATCTTTGCGAGACGGAGAGGTAGAGGGCGAAGTCTCCGCGCGCACCCCAGAGTTCAAACCTCAAGGGTCTGCCGGAACCTGAAATCCGACAAATACTAGTAGTATAAAAAAGATATATAGGCTGGAGCTTCAGCGCTTTCTTGCTAAGGGTTTCCCACTTGCTTATCACACTACCACCCTCTCTCCATATCTAAAAAAGACAGCCCCTCTCTCCCTCCTCACCGGTGGTCACAGATCCACCGGGGAAGAGAAGGACGTGCAGCGTTGACGCACTCGTCGTCGGTGAACGAGGTCACGCACTAACGACAAGGCCGTCCTCTCAGACGTAGCGCCCGCGCGGGATGGCCTCCGTCCCCAAGCTCGCTGCTGTAGTGTGTGCGGAGGACGACGACCACGAGGGAAGCCACTTCCCGCCGACCCTCAGGTATGCTACCTCTTTTCGATCCATAACCTTGTTCTATTGCCCCATTTGCTACGTCGTTGCATGTGGATCTTTTTCCACTCCACCATCTTCCCAATTTGCTATCCTCTACTCTGCTGGCCACACAGACAAAAACCATAATTTGCACTATTAAAGGAAACCCTACTTCATGCAGACTAATCCATGTCTGGGTTGAATAAGGAAAGGAAGGGAGACTGTACTGTCCCAGAGAGTAGGCATCGAACCCGCATCTAGGTTGAAAAGGGGAAAATCAGTAGCTAAGGAACAAGTCTCGTGTTTCTTGGTTGAATAAGGGTAGAAAGGCATGACAACGCAATAGAGAATTACCAGGTTGATCGGTTTGTTGTCCTTGCATAGGAAAAAGGTGGCTAAAGAGAACAAAAATAGGATCGTAATCCACATATGTTGCCTGGATATTTGTTGCTCTGGGCAACCATACCTCCCTCACCACTTTGCGTCCATGGAGGTACATCGTACTGGTGCGCCCACTGTCCGAATGGGCCTCCCATGCTCTTATTGCCACTTTTTTTGCTGTTAGGGTTTAACGCCAGTAGTCAAGTCAAGCAATGCTACTGCTAAAGTGATGCCACATTTAACTAATGCCGCTCTCATTCTAATGCCACCCATAAATTTAAGCAATGCCATTTAATGTCACTGGATTATTTCAGGGTTAGCTGTTGATTGTGGATGTATTAAAGATTTTTCAGCTAAGTCACTCTAATGTTGTTGCACAACCAATATACCAACGATGAAACTTGTTACTACCTTCAGATTTTTTGCACTGTTAATGGTTATAGATTACATACCTCACTTTCATGAGATAAGTTAATTTTTTTGTACAGTGTCACCAAAATGCCAAGGCGCTGATGTCATTATATTTTGGTTAAACTGCATAGACAATTATGAAGACAAGAGGAAAGGTCAAGAATGGGCACCTCCTCCTCCGGCTGTTCTCTTGAGGAGGTCTGTATGTTTGTCTCTAATGCCTGTCAGCTACATACCTGACATCATGATGTAGTAATGTTAAGTCATTTCCTTTTGTACAGTGTCACTGAATTGTCAAGGCGGTGATGACATTATATTTTAGTAGAACTACACAAAATTTGCTTAAAATCAGATGAAAGGTCAGGAATGGCTCACTTTTCCAGAAAAAACTATGTATACCTTCCTCACATCAGCCGATGTTGCTTTATTTATTCCTTCAAACAGGTGGTTAGAAACATTCTTGCTACCATTTCCCATTAAGAAATTTGAATGCTTATATTTTGTGAGTCTATGCTTCAACTAGTGCCACTTTTAGAGTAATCACACTTTCAATATCTATGCAAACATGGATGCTCGATTTTAGTGGAACTGCACAAAAAGTCCAACTGGTTCAACATTAGGAGCATGTTTTTTTTCCAAACCTTTATATCCAATTGGTGGCACTATGAGTTGTTCATTACGAAGGTACATGGTTTGCTACTATCTTGCTACTCTTTTTGTACTGTCATTAGATAGTAATACTAGTGTGTCGGATCACGGGTTCCGGCAGACCCTTAAGGTTCGAACCCTGGGGTGCGTGCGGAGATCGTGCCCTCTACCTCTCCACCTCGCAAAGGACTAACTACCAGAAGAACAACACAAGAGACACGGGATTTATACTAGTTCGGGCCACCATTGTGGTGTAATACCCTACTCTAGTTTGTGGCGGGTGGATTGCCTCTTGGGCTGATGAGGAAGAACAGTACAAGGAAGAACAACCTCGTGAGGGTCTGTTCTTGGCTAGGGGATGAACTGCTAGGGGAGTTCGATCGCCCTTCTCTCTCTCTCTCTCTAGATGCCGGTTTCGATGCCTCTACCCTGGGAGTGGCTAGTCCTATTTATAGGCAAAGGCCCTGGGCCTGTTCCCAAATATTGAGTGGGAAGGGCGCCAACAATTGGCCATTTTGAAGGGGAACATCTGGTACACTTATCCTGACTAAAGTTGGTCTTCGCCTGCCAAAGGCCCCGTGGTGACGCCGTCCTGGGCTCCATGGTGACCTCCTTCCCACCGTTGGACTGGTCTTGGTCTCGTTGCACCGAAATGGGTGCTTTTGCTTGATCCTCTCGCCTGCGCTTGCCCCCTTTGCACCAAAGAGGAAAGGGAGACGCTGCGCAGGCTGGCGCCCGCCTGGCACCCTTGGTCGTCATGGCTTGCGTCAAGGGCACCTCGTGAGGTACCCGCCTTGATCTCTCCGCCTCCTCGCGAGCCAGCCTGAGGAGGCCGTGCTTGAGGAAGCGCCATGTCTTCCGCCTCGCGAGGCTTGGCCCCTCGCGAGGGTCTTGAGCCTTGTGTTGATGAAGATGGGCCATGCTGGGCCCCCATTCGAGCCACGCCGCAGGCCGCGGGCAGGCAAGTCTGGGGACCCCCATTCCCAGAACGCCAACAGTAGCCCCCGGGCCCAAGGCGCGCATGGACTTGGCCGTGCCGAGAGGCGAAAGGGCAAGGGCGAAGCGCCGCGGGCCCTAACAGCCTGCGGCCTTGGGCGCCGCGTGGCGGTTTGACAGGACGTGGCCGTCTCCGCTTCCCCACGACGCCTTGGCAACTGCGTGACTTGACTAGTCCCTGCATGCGTAGATACGGGTCATTATCACCTGCGATCGTGGTGCTCGACGGTTGGCCTCTTCCGGCTATAAGTGCGAGGCCGCACAAGCTGCGCCAGTCCACCCCTTCCCGCTTCTCTTCTTCTTCCTCTCCTTTGCCGCCACCGCTCGCATGGCTCCAAAGAGGTTCTCCGCCGCGGAGAAGGGGAAGGCTAGTCGGGCGGGGCCCGACTCCCCTCCGGCCAAGCGCGGCCGGGGTCGTCCCCGCAAGCATCCCGTGGTCCCCGCTGTGGCTCCCCGTGGGCTCAGGGGTGGTTCTCTGCGCGGTGGTGAGCGCTCGGCTGCAAAGGGGAGGCAAGCTGTGGCTGCGCGGCCCCCTAGGCCGCGCTTTCGCTCGGCGGAGGTGCTGCCGGAGTTCATCGTGTGGTCGGCGGACCCGACCAACACCTGGCTCCAGCTCCCTCGCTACTTCATCAGCGATCTGCCGGCCAGCGCCCGGTGCGGCTTTTGGCTTCAGGCTGACGGTTGCTGCAGTAGGGCCTCCTAGGTTTCGCTCGAGGTCTCCCCTTCTGGGATTGGGGCCCTGACTCGCGGCTGGCAAACATTTGCCCGCGCGCGTGGCCTGGGCCAACGGTGCACCCTGCACTTAAAGTTCGACGGCGACGGCACCCTCTACGTGAGGGTGTTCGGGGAAGATGGTTGCCGCGCAGGATGCTGCCCCGAGGACGACGACCGTGGCCAGGGGCCTCGCTCCGACGACGATGGAGGAGACAGCGCCCACTCTGATGGCGGCGCCCGACGCTCCCCAAGCTCCACCAACTCTTCTTCGAGCGGCTCCTCCAGCGGTGGCCGCAGCCAGCCCCCTCGCCGCCGCGCTTGCTTGGGGGGTGGCTGTTCATTCGCCCATCGCCGCGCCCCAGTGAAGCGCGAGAGGGAGTCCGCCTGAGCTCCGGAGGCATCCGGTGTCGCCTCAGCAGGCCGATGTGAGGCGGGCCGCGCCGGGCTCGCCCTTTCCTTTTCCTTTTGTTCCCTGTGTAAGACAAGACAGCTGCATGGAGCCCCGTGGGGGCGTGTTGAGAATCATTGCCGTTGTAGTCATTACCTTGATTTTGTTGTTGCGCTTTTCAACTACTTGCCCTCGCGTAGGTAGTTTGCGGCCCCAGCCGGGGGGCGACCGACCCAGGCCCTGTGTGCATGTCTCGGTGCTCGAGGGGCACGGACCAGAGGGGTGCTCCTGTAGAGAGCCCGGGCCGTGAAACCTTTGAGCGGCTAGAGCAGAAACGCTCGCGAGGGCGTTCGAGTCCCATCCCTCGCGAGGCCTTTCATGAGAGGAAATCAAAACGAGGAGCAAAAATCGACAAACCACAAATCAACAACGGCGATAGTTTCGATAAGACTTCAGATGCAAGTAAAACACGTCAAATGTGGAAAGCAAATGAAAAAGCCGCGTCCGGCACCTAGTCTAGTCTTCGACGTCTTCTCACCAGCGCGGAGCTAAGTGCTGCCACTGGGCGTGGGAGGGAGCCCCAGGGCCTGAGGCCGGCGCTCCTGAGACTCCGGGGCATGTACATCCCCACTCATTATTACGTGAGTGTGTCACGGGGCGGCGAGCTTCACAGGCATTGGCCTTCTTCACAGGCTCCGGGCCTTTCTCCTTAGAGGTAATAAGCTTCACAGGCATTCGCCTTCTTCACAGGCTCTGGGCGTTTTCCCTTAGAGGTAATAAGCTTCACAGGCATTCGCCTTCTTCACAGGCTCTGGGCCTTTTCCAAAAAGAGGCGATCTTCACAGGCGTTCGCCTTCTTCGCAGGCTCTGGGCCTTTTCCAAAAAGAGACGATCTTCATAGGCGTTCGCCTTCTTCACAGGCTCTGGGCCTTTTCCAAAAAGAGACGATCTTCACAGGCGTTCGCCTTCTTCACAGGCTCTGGGCCTTTTCCAAAAAGAGACGATCTTCACAGGCGTTCGCCTTCTTCACAGGCTCTGGGCCTTTTCCAAAAAGAGACGATCTTCACATGCGTTCGCCTTCTTCACAGGCTTAGGGCCTTTTAGGGGTAGAACCTCCAGAGGTGCTGGATGTTCCACGCGTTCTGGATCGGCTCCCCCTCTTGAGTTTCCAAGCGCACGGAGCTAGGCCTGGAAACATGAACAACCTTGAACGGGCCCTCCCACATGAGAGAGAGCTTGTGCAGCCCTTCCCTGGAGAGGACCCGCCTGAGTACGAGGTCTCCTACATCGAGGGTCCTGGGGCGGATGTTGCGGCAGTGGTATGGTCGTAGCGCCTGTTGGTACCTTGCCGCTCGCAGCGCGGCTTCCCGGTGGCGTTCCTCCCCCAGCACGAGGTCCATCCCCCGCATGGCGTCCTGCTGCGCCTCGTCGAACGCCAGGACCCGCGCGGAGCGACGCCTGACCTCGTGAGGAAGGACTACTTTGGCTCCATAGACCAGGAAGAACGGGGTTTCCCTGGTTGGTTTGGTCGCGGTTGTGCGGATGGACCACAGCACGGATTGGAGCTCGTCGTACCAACCCCTACCGCAGGCCTCCAGCTTCTTCTTGAACGTTCTGGTCTTGAGGCCTCTCAGGACCTCCGCGTTGGCTCGTTCGGCTTGCCCATTGCTTCGCGGGTGTGCCACCGAAGCGTAGCATATCTGCGTTCCAAGGCTAGCACAGTATGTTTTGAAGAGATTACTAGTGAACTGCGAACCGTTGTCTGTGATGATGCGGTTCGGCACCCCGAACCGGCTCACGATACCCCTGATGAACTTGACCGTGGAGCCCGCGGGGATGGTACAGACAGCCTCCACCTCTGCCCACTTGGTGAACTTGTCAATGGCGACGTAGAGGTAACGGTAGCCCCCTGGCGCCCGAGGGAATGGGCCCAGAATATCCAACCCCCAAACTATGAATGGCCACGAGAGGGGTATAGTCTGCAGGCTCCCCGCTGGTTGATGGATCTACTTGGAATGGAACTGGCAGGCCTCACAAGCCTTTACTAATTCGATGGCGTCGTTGAGCGCGGTGGGCCAATAGAACCCACTACAAAATGCTTTGCCGACGAGGGTATGTGACGATGAGTGGTGTCTGCAGTCTCCGCCGTGTATGTCCCCCAGTAGTTCCCTTCCTTGATCCCTGGAGATGCAGCGCAGCGATACGTCGTTGGGTCGCTTCCGGTAGAGTTCTCCGTCTCTGATGCAGTATGCCGTGGCCTGCCGCGCCACACGTTCTGCTTCCTCCTCCTTCTCTGGCAGGGCCCCATGTGTCAGGTAATTCCAGAGCTCTGTGATCCAGCATTCCTCCTGAGGTCCCATCGTCAGGAGCAAAAGTGCTCCTGAGGGCGGTCCGCAGGCCGGGGCTCCCGAGGCCGGCGGCTGAGGGAGCTTCTCTCGAGGCTGAGCCATGCTTGATAGCGTTGGCTGCGCTGAGGGCTTGAAGAGCCGCTCTTCGAAGACGCCGGGCTCCTGCGGCAGCCGCCTGGATGCCCGTCCGGCTATGTCGTCAGCTTCCTGGTTGGTGCCACGGGGCACGTGCTTCAGCTCCAGCCCCCAGAACTGCTTTTCAATCCTGCGGACCTCCGCTAGGTAGGCCTCCATATGCTTGTCCTTCGGCTCGTACACCTTATTGGAGAAGTTGACTAGTAGTTGCGAGTCGCCTTTGACGGTGAGGCGCTTCACTCCCAGGGCCACTGCGGCCTTTAACCCGGCTATCAGTCCCTCATATTCTGCTATGTTGTTGGAGACCTTTTCTCCTTGCTGGAAACAGAGTTGCACTGCATAGTAAAGCTTATCCTGAGTGGGTGATATCAGCACAGCACCGGCCCCCGCGCCGTGCCTGGAGAATGCCCTGTCGAAGTACATGACCCAGCCTTCTGGCGCCTCGCTCCCTGGGGAGAGGGAACGATCCTCGTTGTCCTTGAGGCCGGGCGCCTTTGTCCATTCCGCCACGAAATCCGCCAATGCGGCTCCTTTGATGACCCTAGTTGTGCTGAACTCGAGCTGAAATGCCTGCAACTCTATGTTCCATTCAGCGACCCTTCCGGCTGAGTTAGGGCTCCTGAGCAACCTCTCCAGGAGGTACGATGAGACGACCTTGATCGGGTGAGCTTGGAAGTAGTGGCGCAGCTTGCGCGAGGCCACTAGTAGCGCGAGGAGGAGCTTCTGAGGCATCGGGTATCGTGCCCTCGCGTCCTGTAGCACCGTGCTAACGAAGTAGACCCGATGCTCAACGAGGCTGAGAGCATCTTGGGTCGCGGCGCCCTCGGGAGGTGAGGGCACCTCACAGGACAATGTGACCTCGGGAGGTGGACCATCCGGGCGTGCGGCCTCTCCTGTCTCTGGTGCGTTCTTCGGCGGTTGATCCTCCTCATCTGCGGTTTTGGCTTCCTCGGGCTTTCCTTGTTCCTTTTTCGCCTTTCCACGGGCTGCCGCTGCGGTCTTGACCTGGCGCTCCTCCCTAACGGCCACCAAGGCCGCGCTGGCGGAGTAGGGGGTGGCAGCGAGGTAGAGCAGCAGGGGCTCTTGAGGACGCGGAGCCACCATGACTGGGGGACTGGTTAGGTACCTCTTGAGATCCCGAAACGCCTTATCTGCCTCTTCAGTCCATTCAAAGGGCCCCTTTTTCTTCATCAGCTGAAAGAAAGGCAGCGCTCGTTCCCCCAATTTGGAGATGAAGCGCCCTAGTGCGGTCACACGCCCAGTGAGCTTCTGCATTTCTCTGAGGGTCTTTGGCGGACGCATGTCCTCGACCGCCTTGACCTTCTCGGGGTTGGCCTCGATGCCACGGTGAGATACGAGGAATCCCAAAAGCTTGCCGGAGGGAACGCCAAACACACATTTCTCCGGGTTGAGCCGCAGGTTCACCGCATCGAGGCTCGCGAAGGTCTCCTCCAGGTCTTGTATCAGGGTCCTGGCCTCTCGATATTTCACCACAATGTCATCAACGTATGCTTCAACATTCTTCTCGAGCTGCAGGCCCAAGGTGATGTGCATCAGCCGCTGAAAAGTTGCCCCTGCGTTGCGCAGTCCGAATGGCATGCATGTATAGCAGTATACCCCGCACGGGGTCAAGAAGGCGGTCTTCTCAACGTCTTCTATCGCCATCTTGATCTGGTGATATCCGGAAAAGGCATCCAAAAAGCACAGCAGGTCGCACTCGGCGGTGGAAACGACGATCTGGTCGATGCGAGGGAGCGGGAACGGATCTTGCGGGCATGCCTTGCTGAGGTTGGTGAAGTCGACACACAAGCGTTCCTTCCCCCCTTTCTTGGGCACAACGACAGGGTTGGCCAACCAATCTGGGTACCGGACCTCGCGAATGACTCCAGCGGCTTCTAACTTGCAGGTCTCTTGGACGATGAAGGCCTGCTTCTCTGCGGACTGCCGCCTGGCCCTCTGCTTCACGGGGCGCGCATTTGGGCATACGTTGAGGTGGTGCTCGATGACGTCCCTGGGTATCCCTGCCAGCTGATCGGGCTCCCAAGCAAACACTTTCTTGTTTGCACGCAGGAACTTGACCAGGGCCTCCTCCCGCTCGGGCCCCAGGTTGGCGCCAATGGTGAAAGTGGCGCTGGAGGACCCATCCTCGTCGACGGGTATCTGCTTGGTTTCTGCCTTATCCTGGGTGAACAACTGCTTCTTCTTGGTAGGCGCAGCCCCCTTGGGCTCAGGGGTCCCCGCGTCGGCGGGCTGTGCCGATGCCGCCGTCTTGAAGGCGAGCTTGAGTACTCGCAGGGCGTCCCCGGTGTCTCCGTGCACGGTGAGGGTACCGTTGCTCCCGGGCATCTTCATGAGGTTGTACGCCGGGTGCTTGGCTGCCATGAACTGAGCCAGTGCCGGGTAGCCGAGGATGGCGTTGTAAGGGAGGCCGATGGGGGCGATGTCGAAGTCGACCATCTCCGTGCGGAAGTTGTCGTAGGTGCCGAAGGTTACCGGGAGCCGGATCTGTCCCAAGGAGTCGGACGACCCGCCCCCGACGCCCGAGAAGGATCGGCTGGGTTGCAGCCGCTCCCAGGGTATGCAGAGGAGGTTGAAGGTCTCGACCGAAAGCACGCTGAGGCCCGCGCCACCATCGACGAGGGTCCTGGTGACGGCCACCTGGCAGATGGTGGGGGTGCATACCAGGGGGAGCATGCCCGAGCCGGCCAAGTTAGCGGGGTGGTCCTCCGAGCTGAAGGTCAGACCAACCTTGTGTGCCGCCCGGTCCGGGGGAGCCCCCTGCCGCGCGGAAACGGCGCCGATCTGGCGGGCAAACGACTTGACGTGGTGGCTCGTGGGTGGCGCCTGCGAGCCGCCCAGGAGGGCCGCAACGACCGGGAGCGTCGACGTCGTGGTGCAGCCGCCCTGTCGCATAGGCAGATGCTGGGGTGGTGCTTGCTGCTCGCCCCCCGCCGGGCCGGTGGCGGTGTTGACGGCGGGCGACGGGGAACGGCGAGGACGTCTGCCAGCGAGGGCCGCTGGCGTGACGCGAGCTTGACGTGCGCCGTACATGGATGCGGCAGCCGGGGGAGGACGGAGCGGTGGAAGGCAGATTCCGGCGCACCCCTACCTGGCGCGCCAAATGTCGGATCACGGGTTCCGGCAGATCCTTAAGGTTCGAACTCTGGGGTACGCGCGGAGATCGTGCCCTCTACCTCTCCACCTCGCAAAGGACTAACTACCAGAAGAACAACACAAGAGACACATGATTTATACTAGTTCGGGCCACCATTGTGGTGTAATACCCTACTCTAGTTTGTGGCGGGTGGATTGCCTCTTGGGCTGATGAGGAAGAATAGTACAAGGAAGAACAGCCTCGTGAGGGTCTGTTCTTGGCTAGGGGATGAACTGCTAGGGGAGTTCGATCGCCCTTCTCTCTCTCTCTCTCTAGATGCCGGATTCGATGCCTCTACCCTGGGAGTGGCTAGTCCTATTTATAGGCAAAGGCCCTGGGCCTGTTCCCAAATATTGAGTGGGAAGGGCGCCAACAATTGGCCATTTTGAAGGGGAACATCTGGTACACTTATCCTGACTAAAGTTGGTCTTCGCCAGCCAAAGGCCCTGTGGTGACGCCGTCCTGGGCTCCATGGTGACCTCCTTCCCACCGTTGGACTGGTCTTGGTCTCGTTGCACCGAAATGGGTGCCTTTGCTTGATCCTCTCGCCTGCGCTTGCCCCCTTTGCACCAAAGAGGAAAGGGAGACGCTGCGCAGGCTGGCGCCCGCCTGGCACCCTTGGTCGTCATGGCTTGCGTCATGGGCACCTCGTGAGGTACCCGCCTTGATCTCTCCGCCTCCTCGCGAGCCAGCCTGAGGAGGCCATGCTTGAGGAAGCGCCATGTCGTCCGCCCAGCGAGGCTTGGCCCCTCGCGAGGGTCTTGAGCCTTGTGTTGATGAAGATGGGCCACGCTGGGCCCCCATTCGAGCCACGCCGCAGGCCACAGGCAGGTAAGTCTGGGGACCCCCGTTCCCAGAACGCCGACATAGTGGTTTGCATGTGAATTTATTGGCAGGTTGGACCTACATTGGAGGTGCAGGACATGATTCAATGATTGGATGCTCAATTTCGGTTGTATCGATTTCACCTCTTCCATCACTGCGAACATGGATATCCTTGGTCTGATGAAGAATTCGCGCTATATTTCTGCTCTGAACCAGCAAATCAATTCAATATGAAATTGTCCAGGGCAAAACATAACTGTATCAGATTGTCCAGTGCAGAACATGACAGATGCTAAGCGGAAGAGACATGTTTAAACCGAAAATACAAGGTGTGGTATATGTTTACTAGCTGCTTGATATTTGTGCAGACAGAGATGTCTGCCCGTTGCTATTTGGCAAACAAACAAAGTGCTCGCAATTTTGGTTGAACTGCACTAGAGAATAGTATAGTCACTGCATGCAGTGCCATTTGAAAATAGACATAGAAAGATTGGATAGTCACTTCATGGACTGCAGAAAAGTAGTACTGTACTATTTATTGGCCAACACTAGGTGCTTCATTGCTTTGGTCTGATTATACAATGGGCATCATTTTGCCTAAGTTAAAGTTTGTATTCTGAAAATAGTCTCCCCGCGTGATCGGGAGAAGACCAAATCATATTGCAGTGGATGTTCGTCCATCATGTGTGGTTCATTCTCATGGTTCCAGCTGTTGGTGAAACCACTTACGTTTGCAAGAGGAATTGTAGACTTCACAAACAAATTTGTCTTTCAGTCTGTACTGAATGTTGGCCAAGAGAAGCATCCATGTTAGTAGGAAGAACAGATGTTTTTTCTAGATCTTTGCTTTTGGAGCTACATATTTGTATATGATCTGTGAATCATTGAGATGCATTAACATGTTGATCTTATGTATGGGAATCGTACTAGTTAGTTTTAGTTGCGACAAAAGATCCGAAGTGGATGATCTTTGCTTTTGGAGCTACATATTTGTATATGATCTGTGAATCATTGAGATGCATTAACAGTTACTTATTTCTGTTCGCTCAGTGTTCACAAGTTACTAATCGATCACTAGCCTATAAATGCGCTCCTGGCAGTTTTATTGGCGACGCAACATGCGAAGTGGCATTTTTTTGAATAAAAATGCCTACCTCTGAAGAAACTGACAAGCTACACTATCGATCCTACACGAATAAAAATGCATACATCTGAAGAAACTGACAAGCTACACTATCGATCCTACATGGATAAATAGTGGATCACGCATGTACTACCTCCTTTCCGGTTTGCAGGGCTCAATTCAAGAAACGACCTACTCGATCCTACACGAATAAATAGCGGATCACGCACATACTAGTACCTCCTTTCCGGTTTGCAGGGCTTAATTCAAACCTCTCACCAACCAAGGTACTCCCTCCGTCCGGGATTTATTAGTCCCATGAGCAAAGCAGCAAGACCAAGGCATGGCAATAATTAACGGCATGCAGAAGTTTAAGCCTAATAAATTCCAATGATTTAAGTGGCTGCATGCGTGCCCTCGGCTGCGACTCATTGCATGTTGCTTCGCGTACTGCCTGCGAGCGATTCTGAGTGCCTGCATGCAGCCGGCCGTAATTAAGGCAGCTAACTGATGCGAAAAAAGATACGCTTTAAATCCATGGAATCATTATTGACAAGGAGGGAGATGATTCGAGTGCACTCATTTGACCGCCATGCCGGCGTGCGACCCAGGACGGGACGACACGGTCATAATTTCAGTTTCTCTAGTTTTCCACGGCAAGGTGTCGCGCTAAGCCATTATGCATTGAATTCCGATGACCGCCGCGCTACCTTCCGCCTATAAGTACTGTTTCCCAACCTTCTCAGGTGCCACCATGACCCAACTCACCATATCCTCATAAGCCCCCACCGGCCCGATGTCGCTCGCCACGTCCGCCATGCCCCCGCCCGTCCGCGGTAGGCGACGCCGGAGGCGGTCACCGCCGGAACTAGTGTTCGGGTTTTCACCGGAAGGCAGACGGAGGTAGGAGGCATTCTATCTGTCTTTAGATGGCAATGCGGAGATCGAGGAGTTATTGGAGCGCGACCGCATGGCGGAGGAGCAGGAGTTGTTGGAGCGCGACCGCCTGGGGAGGAGCAGCGTATCACCAATTTGTGCCGCCAGCGAGACATGGAGCAGCAGCGCACCGACGCTCTGAGTCGCGAGCAGAGCGCCCGCAACTGGGCCGACTACATGGAGGCCGGCGCCCGGCAAATAGCCCTGGAGGCTGTCGGGCACGCACGCGTTTGTGACGCCGATTTTTACTACCAGCTCGTCAAGTGGGTTTCCCGCTTGGAAGCCGAAGCTTCGGTGGACCACACCGGCATGGAAAGGGCCAACGCGCGCGAGCAACGCGCCCTATCGCACCTCTGGCAAGTCTGAGGCGAGGCGGAGGACGCCGGTGCCGGCGTTTAGCATGGACAGCAGATGGCAGCCGACATCGTCTAGTTAGCTAAGAGTAAGTTAGTACTTGCACGCTACTAGAGTGTTAGTGGGAGTAAATAGTTCACTTGGCTATGCTGGTTGTCAACATGGAAGTTCAGTACTCTATATGTGGATCAGACCTGTTACTTTGCTCTGAATGTTGAACTTTCCGTTTGAACGTATGGAATGGGCTGTTATTTTTTTAAATGGGTTGTATTTGTCCTCCACGGTTTAGAGGCTGACTTGTGGGCCTAGCAAGTTGACGCGTACACAATCAGGAGATGATTGTACGTGGAGAGGATGACAGCAGGGACCCGCCAAGGTCATGGCAGTACGCAAGCAAGTGCCTCCTTATTTCAAGCCAATAAAAAAATGACTCCTCCTAGTGGATTTCTGACATCTGGGTCCCATGCCATTGCCATCGTAGTCAATAAACGAGAGAATTGCACAACGAGCGGCTGACACCATGGACCCAACAGCTCGCCCAGTTATTTTTGTTTTGGGTTAATTTGATAAATGCCACTCCAAATCTGGTGTATCCGAGAAATGCCTCTACAATTTCCAAACTTCGAAAAATGCCAATTCATGCCATTTCTAGTGGCATTTTTCAAAGTTTGGAAATTGCAATAATTGGAGTGGCATTTTTCAAAGTTTGGAAATTGCAGTGGCATTTTTATTAATCGCAATTATTGGAGTGGCATTTATCTAATTTGGTTTTGAGACGGAAGCAGGGTGTCAACTGGGCTGTGCGGGACACTCTGGCCTATCTAGACAGCCTTTTCTTTTACGTTTACCACAGACCAGTCCAGTAGTTTTTTTTCTTTCTGAAAATGGCTAGCCCGGTGTTTTTATGATTTGTCAAGTAAGTCGCTTTATCAGGCCTATTGGGCTGCAAATCTTTCAAGACGAAGAGAGTGGCCTATCAGTAATGAGAAATGGGATGTACATTTTTAAAACACATCAAACCAGCAATTATTTTCAAATATCTCTTTTTCATTTCGAGAGTTTAAATTGCATTGATTTTTATGCGTGGACAATTTATTGGATTTTATATTGATATACATTTATTTTTAAAATCAGTCTGAATGTGAATTTCGGGATTAAAAACAGTTCAGACCGCACCGACATATGCAAAATTTCGTATAATTTTTTAACCGTGGCCACAATATGGGTTGTAATGCTAACATAAAGAATATGGGCTCCAAAAAACCCCGTAAGAATTAGCAAATGGGCTGTAAATTATTTGAAATAATGGCAGATGGGTTGTATGTTGTTTTCCACAGATTTGAGGCACAGATGGCCTGTGTAGTGTTGGATGTCCATCCAACGGTCATCGTGCTTCTTCAATCTCTGCTCTTCCTGCTCCAGCCGCTCTAACAAGCGCCGACGGGACTGCCTGCTCCCTCCTCCCTGCGGCCGGCTGTGCTGTCACGCAGGCCTCACTGCCCCACCGTACTCCCATCGCTGGCCTAGCCATCCCTCTACTCACCCACACCTGCTGTTATTCTCCGGCGACGGCAGACGAACCAGTAAACCCTCGTACAGTCGTACTCCCCTCTGTGTGGGAAACAAAAACAATGGCCGAGTCTTCCCCGCCTCCGTGTCGTTCCCTTTCTAGGCCTCGCCGTCGTCCACCGCCCTGGTGCTCTCAGTGTGGCGTGGTCAGCGTGGTCAATGACCGACATGCATCTGAAGTGGACTATACGTGGAGAGGCTGACAGCTGGGTCCAAGGCCACACGCAAGGAAATGCCTCCTTATTACGCGCAAAATAATGATTTCCTCCACCTGACATTTGGGACCCACCGAAACAGCCTCTGTATTTCGCGAAAAAAACGTTGCCGCCGCTGACAACTCGGACCCACCAGCTATATCTTCACACGCAAGGAAGTGCCTCCTTATTACGCACAAAAAAATGAATACTCCCCTGCTAGCTGGGACCCAGTATAGTGGGCCTACTAAGTTGACAGGGATGAAGGGCTTTGTCAACTTAGTCAATATGCACGATTCTAGCTCGACTGACCGTACGATGTCCATCCAACGACCGTAGTGCTTCTTCAACGTCTGGTCTTCTTGCTCCAGCCGCCCAAAGCAGCGCCGATCGTGCCGCCTGGTCCTGCCTCCCGTGGCCGGCTGTGCTGCCGCGGAGGCCTCACTGCCCCCATACTACTCCCACCGCTGGCTAGGCCATCCCTCCACTCCACTCACCCACACCCCCTGTTATTCTATGGCGACGGCAGCGCAGCCGAACTAGTGAACCCTCGTACTCCTCTCCGAGTGGGCATCCACTGCCGCGTCTTCCCCGGCTCCGCGTCGTCCCCTTCCTAGGCCTCGCTGTCGTCCACCGCCGTGGTGTTGTCGGCGCGGCGTGGTCAATGTGGTCAACGACCGAATTCCATCGGAAGAATACTGTACGTGGAGAGGCTGACAGCTGGGTCCACGACAGCCGCAAGGAAGTGCCTCCTTATTACGCGGCAAATAATTATTCCTCCACCTGACAGAAGGGACCCACCGGACGCCCACAAGTATATTGTGAAAAAAACGTTTGCCCCTAACTGTTGGGACCCACCCGACAGGCCACCATATTTCACGAAAAAAATGTTCCCCCTGCTGTCAGCTCGGACCCACCGGAAGTGCCTCCTTATTAAGCACACAAAAATGAATACCCCCTACTAGCTGGGACCCACCTTGGTGGGAGGCTGACTTGTGGGCCTACTAAGTTGACAGGGACGGAGGGCTTTGTCAACTTAGTCAATATGCACGATCCTATCTCCATTGAACGTACGATGTCCATCCAACGGCCGTAGTGCTTCTTCAACCTCTGATCTTCTTGCTCCAGCCGCCCAAAGCAGCGCCGGTCGTGCCGCCTGCTCCTGCCTCCCGTGGCCGGCTGTGCTGCCGCAGAGGCCTCACTACCCCCTACTATTCCCACCGCTGGCCAGGCCCTGCGGCGACCGCGGCCTCACACCGCAGCCGAACCAGTGAACCCTCGTACTCCTCTCCACGTGGGCTTCCACTGCAGTGTCTTCCACGGCTCCCCGTCGTCCCCTTCCTAGGCCTCGCCGTCATCCACCGCCCTGGTGCTCTCGGCGCGGCGTGGTCAACATTCTCAAGGAACGACTTCCATCGGACGTGGACTGTACGTGGAGAGGCTGACAGCTGGGTCCACGGCCGCAGCAAGGAAGTGCCTCCTTATGACGTGCAAAATAATTATTCCTCCACCTGACAGCGGGGACCCACTGGATGGGCCACCGTATTTTGCCCCCCTGTCTGCTGGGACCCACCAGCTACATCTTCACACGCAAGGAAGTGCCTGACAGTCGGGACCCACCTGGTTGAAGCGTATGTAGCGTTGTCATTCTGGTCGCGAACGTGTACATACATACTACTCGATGTAGAGGCGCGCACGTGTCGTAGTAGAGGCGCGCACGTAACATGTACATGTACGTACAACGGCCAGGGTGCAAGAAAGAAAATACGGCCACGTATTTGTACATACGGGCGGGGTCTCGAACGCCTACTCGCGCATACGTACGGCCAGGGCTCGTGTACATGGCTGGGTAAGAACGGAGAAACAACGCCGTCGTTGTGTTCATGGGGAGGCAACAGAATGCGTCGTGTTCTTGGGGAGGCAACGGAATGCGTCGTGTTCATCGGGAGGGCTTGGACGGAAGAGGCGATGAAAACGAGGCTTGGTGTACCGCACAACGGAGGAAACGGACCTCCTACATTCGGAACGGGGTCATGTTGATTGGGAGGGGTCTGGCGTACCGCAAAACGGAGGAAACAGACCTCCTACGATCGAAACGGGGGTCCTGTTGATCGGGAGGGGTGTGGCGTACCGCAAAACGGAGGAAACGGACCTCCTACGGTCGAAACAGGGGTCCTGTTCATCGGGAGGGGTGTGGCGTACAGCAAAACGGGACTCCACGAGATACTGTTCATCTCCACCGTCGACCCCTCCAGCCTCCACGAGCTACTGTTCATCCACCGCCGACCTCCTCCAGCCTCCACGGGCTCCTGTTCATCCAGCCTCCACCGCGCGCTACTCCACCGGCTACTGTTCAACCACCCCTCCACCGTCTACTGTTCATCCAGCCCTCCACACCACGGGGTTCTATTCAACCACCCTTCCATGGGCACCCCTCCACCGTCTACTGTTCATCCTGCCCTCCACGGGGTCCTGTTCATCCAGCCCCAACCGGCTCGATCGATCGGGGTCCTGTTCATCTAGAGGCAACACCACGGGGTCATGTTCATTCACCCCCACCCCCCGCAACACTCACTATTCATCCAGAGGCAGCATCGATCGACTTCAGTTAGCAGCAGTAGCGAAGGAATCGCTCGATCGGGTTCAGTTAACAGCCATCGATCAATCGCTCGGGTTCAGTAACGCGTAGCCTGCAGTACAATCGCTCGGGTTCAGTTAGAGCCCAACGCCTCGCTCGGGTTCAGTTAGAGCCAACGCCTCACACACACGCGCGTACGTGTACGTGAGAAACGCGCATCGCTCGGCCCCTGACCTCCCATCATAACCGGGAACTCCTCGAAATTTTCCTCCCCTTCGCTTCTACCACGGTTTTTTCCGTCATGGACGGCCAAAAGAATGTCATGCAGCTGCGTCTCCGGCCCGCCCAGGACGAAAAGCCCATTTTCTGTCATGATTTTTTTGTCATAGAAGTAGGAGCCCACCACATCTATGATGATACCGGGTTTTGTCACAATTATCGTCATAGAAGTGTCATATGTATGACAGAAAATTTTTCCGTTCGACCCAAAATGTCACGGATGTGTCTTTTTTTTGTAGTGAAGTCAAAGACCGTCTACTCATCTATGGAAAGATTGTTACATCATGAAGGAGTTCAAGAATTCAAATCTTTTCCAAGGCTACCATGGACCAGGTGGCGGTTCAGGATCCGGTTCACAGGGTCCGGGTTACGGTGGCGGCGGTTCAAACTCTGGGTTCCAGGGTCATCAAGGAAATCAAGGCAATTAAGGCAATGAGGGTAGTTACCATCAACAGTCAGGTCAGGGAAATCAGCAGCAGCAGTCTGGGTACCAGAGTAACCCAAAAGAGTTGAATAGTGGGCAGTACCACATCTTCACCACGAGTTTGTGAAAGAGGGATCAGAAGCTTCATAAAAGGGCGGTAAACTCTATTGAACCGGCAGTTCCCTGTTATTTGTGCTGGTCCGAGCAGCCTATTGTGTGGAGTCGGGAGGATAACCGCTCCGGGTTGATAATCGGGTCACCTGACATTGGTGGTTGCACCTCAAGTTGGGGGGTATAAGTTCACCAAGGTACTCATGGATGGAGGAAGCAGCATCAATATCCATTATTATGAAACCTTCCGTCGCATGGGGTTAACAGATAAAAATCTTAAACCGTCAAACACTGTTTTCCATGGTGTAGTGCCTGGTAAGTCGGCATGTCCAGTTGGTAAGATAGCTCTGGAAGTTGCTTTTGGAGATGATCATGATTCTAGATCAGAGACTTTGACCTTTGAGGTGGTGAAAATCAAGAGCCCGTACCATGCCCTATTTGGACGGTCGGCTTATGCTAAGTTCATGGCAAGGCCCTATTATGTTTATTTGTAGCTCAAGATGCCAGGTCATAAGGGAACCATCACGGTGCATGGGAGTCGGAAGATAGCTTTGGAATGTGAAGAAGGTGATGCAACTTATGCTGAGTCGGTTTGTGCAACAGAGGAGTTGAAGTTTTATAAGGACAATGTTGATCCAGCAGATATGACTTCTTTGAAAAAGCCAACTATAAAGAATGATCCGGCCTTGAAGTTCAAATCGGCTGATGAGACTAAGCTAGTTGATTTTGTTCCTGGCGATTCATCCAAGTAGTTCAGCATCAGTGCTAATCTGGATCTGAAATAGGAAAGCGCGCTCATCGAGTTCATCCGTGAGAACCGGGACATCTTCACATGGAAGCCTTCTGACATGCCAGGTGTACCAAGGGAACTCGCTGAGCACACTCTTAACATTGATCCTAGGTTTAAACCGGTCAAGCCGTTTCTCCGCCGCTTCAATAAAGAAAGGCGTAAGGCTATTGGTGAGGAGGTAGCTCGACTCTTGGCGGCCGAGTTTATCGGTGAGGTGTTTCATCCGGAGTGGTTGGCTAATCTAGTGCTAGTACTCAAGAAGAATGGTACTTGGCGCATGTGTGTGGATTACACAGATTTAAGCAAAGCTTGTCCAGCTGACCCTTTCACTCTTCCTCGTATTGATCAGATTATTGATGCTACGGTGGGTTCTGAGCGTTTGAGATTTTTTGATGCTTATTCTGGTTATCATCAGATCAACATGGCGGTTAAGGACTAGGAGAAGACAACTTTTATAACTCTCTTTGGAGCCTTCTGCTATGTGCCTATGCCTTTTGGGCTCAAGAGTGCCCAGGCGACTTATCAGCGTTGTGTGCAGAATTGTCTTCATACTCAGATTGGGTGTAATGTTCATGCTTATGTGGATGATATTGTGGTGAAGTCTAGGAAAGAGGAGACATTGATAGCCGATTTGAAGGAAACTTTTGATAATCTCCAAATTTATAAGATGATGCTTAACCCGTCCAATTGTGTCTTTGGTGTACCGGCGGGTAAGCTCTTGGGCTTTCTGGTGTTTAACAGGGGCATTGAAGCTAACCCGGAAAAGATCAAGGCCATCACTTCTCTAGCTAAACCGACATGTATCAATGATGTTCAACGCCTGGTGGGTCGTATTGCAGCGCTGAGCCGGTTTATAAGTTGGTTGGGGGAGAAAGCTATCCCTCTATATCAGATGATGAAGAAAACATATAATTTTGTCTGGAGTGATGCTGCTAATGCGGTGTTTGAGGATTTGAAGAAGCAGTTAGCTGAGCCACCTGTCCTTGCTGCCCCAGTTCATAAAGAGCCATTGTTGTTATATGTGGTTGCCAATGCCCGTGCTGTCAGTGTGGCCATTGTGGTAGAGCGAAAGGAGGCAGGCAAAGAATATCCGGTTCAACGGCCGGTTTATTATATCAGTGAGGTGCTCATTGAGTCCAAGCAGAGATACCCACATTAGCAAAAGCTGGTGTATGGAGTTTTCATGGCAAGCCGGAAGCTTAAGTAGTATTTCCAGGGTCATCCCATCACTGTAGTCAGTTCTGCTCCGTTAGGAGATATAATCCAAAACAAGGAAGCAACTGGCCGGGTTGCCAAGTGGGCCATTAAGCTTGGGCCACACGGGTTAAAATATATGCCTCGTACGGCGATCAAGTCCCAAGCACTTGTGGATTTCATCAATGACCGGACAGAGCTGCAGGCGCAAGAAGAAAAGTCGGATAACACATATTGGACTATTCACTTTGATGGGTCCAGGCAACTGGAGGGCTTGGGGGCTGGAGTTGTGCTAGCTTCCCCTTGAGGTGATAAATTTTGTTATGTTCTCCGTTTAATGTTCCGTTGCACTAACAATGCAACTGAGTATGAGGCCTTACTCCACGGTCTTCGAGTGTCTAAGGAGATGAACTTAAGCCAGGTTAGGTGCTTTGGTGACTCAAATTTGGTAGCTCAACAAGTATCTGGTACTTGGGATTCCAAAGATCTACTCATGGCAGCTTATCGACGAGAGGTGGATATTATTGCTGGTCACTTCAAAGGTTATCAGGTTGAGCATGTGGACCGGAGAAAGAATGAAGCGGCAGAGGATTTAAGCCGGTTGGGTTCTCAACGTAAACCGGTGCCGCCCAATACTTTTCTTGATGTCTTGCATAACCCGTCGGTCAAGCTACCTACAGAGGAGGATTTGGCTATTCCTGACCCGAAGGCTCAGTTGGTGGCGGCTCTTCATATTATTCCGGATTGGACAGTCCCATATTTGGCATATATGACCCAGGGCGAGTTACCCGAGGATGAAATTTTGGCCAGACAGATAATCCGGCGGTCCGAGTCAATGACCATTGTCAACGGAGAATTGCATCATTGCAGTGTCACAGGGGCGTTTCAGTGTTGCGTGTCTCCTGAAGAAGGCTGTGAGATTTTGCGGGAGATCCACGAAGGAGATTCTGGTCACCATGCCGGTTCAAAATCCCTAGTAGCCAATGCTTTTCGTCACGGGTTCTATTGGCTGATGGTTCATGCCGATGCTGAGGACTTGGTCAAGAAGTGTGACGGTTGTCAGAAGTTCTCACGTCGAGCTCATGTTCCGGCTCAGGAATTGAGGATGATTCCAATCACTTGGCTGTTTGCAACTTGGGGGCTGGATATGGTTGGACCGTTTAAGAGGTCCAAGGATAAGAAGACCCACCTTTTGGTGGCGGTTGATAAGTCCACTAAGTGGGTGGAGGCTGAGCCAGTCAGTAAATGTGATGCGACAACGACGGTTCAATTCATGAAGAAGGTGATTTTCCGTTTCAGCTTTCTACATAGCATCATAACAGACAATGGCACTAATCTCTCCAAAGGTGCTATGGAAGAATTTTGTCAACGAGAGCATATCCGGCTTGATGTGTCGTCAGTTGCTCACTCCCAATCTAATGGTCAAGCGGAGAGAGCCAATCAAGAGATCTTGAGAGGCATCAAGCCCCAGGTTATGGTTCCCTTGCAAAGGACGCTGGGTTGTTGGGTGGAGGAGTTGCCTTCCGTGTTATGGAGCATTAATACCACCCCCAACAGATCTACGGGTTACACGCCTTTCTTCATGGTTTACGGAGCAGAGGCAGTCCTCCCTAGTGACATCCGACACGATTTTCCTCGCGTGGCAACTTATGTAGAAGCGGACAATGAAAAAGCACTTCAAGAAGCACTGGACCTGTTAGATGAGAAGCGGGACAAAGCGACGGCTCGGTCGACGATTTACCAGCAAGATCTGCGTCGTTACCATAGCCGCTGGGTTAAAACCAGAACTTTTCAAGAAGGCGATCTGGTGCTCCGGCTTATCCAGGATCAGACTGATATGCACAAGTTATCCCTACCTTGGGAAGGACCCTTTGTGGTCAGCAAGAATCTGAACAACGGGTCATACTACCTTATCGATGTTCAAGAGCACAAAGACTCATGTAAACCGAAGGAGGAGACCCATCGGCCGTGAAATATTGCTCATCTTCGGCCTTACTACACCTGAGCCACAGGCTCTCCTTATGTACATATTTTCGACAATGTATATATTATGATCAATATAATAAACCGACATCCCTGCTAAAGCAGGGCCTCTGTCGTTATTTCTCAAAAGGTTTTTGGTTACATGGGGAATTCCGGCTTATGCATGAAGTTATGATTACCCTTTGAACCGGCTGATATGCCAATGAAAAAAACTTGGGGATTTACTACCCAGGTTAAAAGGGACCAAAGAGAGTCTGTTACAAACAGCTCAAACATAGATACCCCTTGGGCACAGCCCACAAAATCACTTGGGGGCTTGGTCGTATTCGAACCATAGCTACACCTCTTGATTGGCATAAGGCCACCAGGGAAATCACTTGGGGGCTTGGTCGTATTCGAACCATAGCTACACCTCTTGATTGGCATAAGGCCACCAGGGAAATCACTTAGGGGCTTGGTCGTATTCGAACCATAGCTACACCTCTTGATCGACGTAAGGCCACCAGGGAAATCACATGGGGGCTTGGTCGTATTTGAACCATAGCTACACCTCTTGATCGGCGTAAGGCCACCAGGGAAATCACTTGGGGGCTTGGTCATATTCGAACCATAGCTACAACTCTTGATCTGCGTAAAGCCACCAAGGAAATCATTTGGGGGCTTTGGTCATATTTGAACCAAAGCTTCAACCCTCTTGATCGATGCAACACCACAAATATGACTATTTACATCCTTCTTGATTTTTTTCGGTTCATAATGCTTTATGGGTATAATTCACACATGTTTATTAACTCGGCCTGGATTTTGACTATAAGTCACTAGTGAGAGGTAAATTAATATCCGGTGTTTATTGATTCGTCCTAGTTCCGTTTATAAACCGGTCAACAAATGATAATTACCAGTATTCAAATTTTGGGTTATTACCCTTATTATACTGGCTTGCTAAACCAGCAGTGTAATAAGATATCACAAGTATGGTATATTTTAAATTATATATGGTTATCTTTATGCCTAGCACGGGTTATAAACTATGTTATTGGGCAAGATAACCCGTCTAGCGGTAAACCGCCAGGACATTTTTATTTATTTATTGCAGGAGCAGATTCCATAGTGCTAAGTATCATAAGCGGACAGAGCATGTCTTAACAGGACGGATTAACAGTGTCATGCAAAGTAAATATGCACGATGGCATAGCAGACCAAGCGTTGAAACTAGCCTATTACAAGGCACTTTGATGCCCAAAAGGATAATTGTTTTCAACAAGTGTGGCAGAATGCAGAAGCTAAACCGGCCACCGGTTTATGAATCTTCGCCGACCTGACTTGAAGGTTGTGCATCATCCTGCGCCGGTTCATCCTCCTCCTTGCCATCCAGTGGATGGAAGTGAATGGTTGCCCAATCGATCCCAGTTAGGGCCTTGAATACAACTTCATCACTTATAAGTAAGGAGGGTTCAACATCAGGGGTGTAGGTATGCTTACGAATTGGCGGGATAAGATTTTGCACATCATAAGTTGGCGCGTTGACCCGTTTGTTCTTGGCATTGTAAATCGACTGGTAATGAGAAAGATCAGTCTCTTCAGCCAATTTGCTTGCCAATGGGCGCATTTGCCTTGTTATGGCTCTGAGGTCATCATTGTCAAAGTCTGAACCATCCTCGTTTATGCTTGGATAGCCATTTCCAATATCGGCCGGATCAAGCTCAGGTATCCACGCTTTGGCCCGAGCTAATGCAGTAAGAGCACCTGCCCTGGCAGCCGATTTCTTCAATTCTTCAAACCGGCAAGTAACATTGACAACCTTTCCAATGTTCCCTTGATTAAAGTTGGGGGTAGTTTGTTATGAGAGGTGGTACAGATGATCCATTGTGCGCCGGTATATAATTGCTCTATAAGAGTATAGGCAGCCTTCAATTTCTTCTACATATCGGAGCCTAGATGGGTAATGCGAGATCCTGCATCATTACACGCATCAATAAACCGGTAGTTTGTGGGATAAGACATGTTAAAATTTTATGAAAAGGATATTTACCAAACACAGCAGTTGTCATGGCATTTATTTGTCGCTTCAAGCCAGTCAGCTCTTCTACCACCGGATTAAGGGCTGCTTCTGCATCCTCAACCCTCTTTTGCAGTGTGGCTTTCTCTGTGCCCCAGTCTGCCCGTTCCTTCTTGAAGTTTTCCTTCAGTTTCTCCATGGCTGTTAAAGCATTGGTCAGTTCTTCTTTAGCCTTGAAAGTCTCCGATTGCCGGGACTTAATATTTTCTTGAAGGTCGGCGATTTGGGATTCTTTCTTGCTAAGATTAGCCTGCAAGCAATGATCAATTTATGAGTTAGCAGTATATATTTGAAGTCCCAAGCACATATCAAGTTCTGCACTTGGCACTTGGGGGCTAATGCCTATTTTGCTTTATATATAAAAGTTTTTATAAGTCCCAAGCTCAATACAAGTATTATTCTTGTAACTTGGGGGCTAATGCATATTTGCTCAAGTTAACACTATGGATTTTCTTCTATCAATCATCTTGGTGGTCAATTGGTTTACAAAAATGTTCAAAAAGAGTTTGCGCCTTATAGGATAAAGTCCCGGTTCATCTTGAAAAGAAAAACCGGCCCTTGGGGGATATGCAGGCAAAGTTGAAGTATTACACAGTCCCGGTTCATCTTGAAAAGATAAACCGGCCCTTGGGGGCTATGCAGGCAAAGTTGAAGTATTACACAATCCCGGTTTATATGTATATGATAAACCGGCCCTTGGGGGCTACTGGAGTTGATATTATAAATTGAATATAAAATAAGATTAATTATGCAGTGTTAACAATATTTACCTCATATCGCTCCTTCATCATGTTCACTCAACCGGCTTCATAGTCGCAGCTTATGTACAGGCAGTTTAAAAACCCAGAATGAATATCATGGGCATTGAGGTGGGCATAGCTTGACAAATCCGTTTTCCATTTACCCTTGTCCATAGCGGCAAATTCTTTCTTGGCACTGTGTTTTGATAAAGCGACAGGATTGCCAGGGGTGGTGCAGCCAAAGCCAGCGACTACAACTTCATCTGTTTTGTCATTAGTAATTCTGACTGGGCTTGGCGGTTTATCGACAGCTTTGATTGGGCTTGTCGGCTTATCAACATGGTCCGTTGGATCAACTTCCATTTGTTCAACAAAGAAGTCATGATATTGTGGTGGCGGATCATCAAGATTAGCGTCAGCATTTGTTTCCACTGGTTCTGGAATTTTCTCTGGTTCTGGTCGTATTGTCATCAGCCGGTTTATTCAATTTGGCCTTTTTTCTGAGTCTGGCCTTGGCTCTGAAAGGAATGAACCTAAAGGTTAGTATGCTAAGTAATCACAAGGTATAAAGGGTTAGTTTAATATGCTCACCCAGGAACAGTTTTTAGAGGTGGAAGCTGTGTCCCTGTTGACTCGCCAGAAGATGAATGAGATGTTCCCTGATAGTTTGAATCAGACGGATTAAGAGGTTGTCGGAAATAACCCGCCTTGGGATAAGATGTGTCATGAATAGGTGAAACCTCTGGGTGGCGTTTACGAATCGGCATGTTCGGTAAACCGGATGAAGTAACCACCTGGCCACTATGCTGAGTTGTGCGGCGAGCTTTGTGTTGCTGCTTCTTCAAAAGAAAGTTTGGATCCAAGTGAGCTAGGGGGTGAGAAATATTATTTTCCGGTTTGCTTGACGGTTTTTTTGTGTTGGCAGAGGATCTGAACCTGAGCAAAGAATAATTACCTCTACATCATCAGCCTGGCTAGCTTCAGCGTCATCCTGATAATAGTCATTGTCAATGAGGTTTATGAAAAAGGAGCCAAGAGAATCAAGTTCTACCTCTGATTTTGGATTATCAAGATCAACATCGATATCCAAATTGGTGGATTCGACGGTTTTCTTCTTGTCGGGTTTTTTAATAACCTTAGTCCTGGGGCGAGGCGTCTTGGCCAGTTTGTCCTGTGGTTTCTTCTTCCAGAATGGATCATCACCCTGTTAAAAGATTGACAAAGGTTATAAGGGAGTATTACAAAGATCGATTAAAACAGGAGTATATAATTCTTACAGCTGGCGGTTTATTTGAAACACAGAAGGGACTAAGCCCTGTTTTACTGCAGACAACCACCGGTTCATCCAGTATCTTTTTGACAGCTTCGATAATTTCAGCCTCAGTTAGCTGAATGTTGATGTGCCGCTGAGTATCTTTCAAGTCCCCTATGTACTTGCACATTAAACCGGGGTGACGGCTTAAAGGAAGAATGCTCCAAGATATCCAACAACGAACCAAGTCAATGCCTGTTAAACCGTTCGCTATTAAGGCTCGGAGCTTCGAAAGCTGTGGTGCATACTTGGCTCGTTCCTTGGCGCTGAGTCGTTGGGGGAATTGATGTGTATTGGTAAGCCGGTGAGCACGATAGCCCGACAGAGGATTCTCATCAGCTGGAGACGTATCACGCAGTAGAACAAAGTCTGATTCTAGTCTTTATGGTGACTATGATGCTTGGCGTGATGGAAGCAGACATCTTTCCTTTTCTGAATAGAGACCCCGCCAAGTTCAGTGTTGGGCCCATCCGTAAATTCAGTACGGCGGGTTAGATAGAAGAAATCTCTGAACAGTTCAACGGTAGGTTCTTCTTACAGATAATCCTTGCAAAACACTTGAAAATTTTAAATATTGGACACGGAGTTAGGTCCAATATCTTGAGGGCGGAGTTGGAAGCTAGCAAGCACATAACGAAAAAATTTCGACCCGGGAGGGCTAAACCCTTGACCTAGATGGTCAACAAACACAATCACTTCTCCATCCTTTGGCTTAGGAGGATTTTCTAGACTGGGGACTCTCAAGTGGATGACTTCCTCTTTTGCTAAAGCGCCTGTTGCGACGCACCCATTTAGTTGTTCTTCCCTAACCCGGGAGGGGACCCAGTTGCAAGCATAAAATGTTTTGGCCATTTATCTGACAACCTGAAAGAAGGTTCTTGCTGGTTTAAGATTTATGATGGACAAGCATAAAGCTTCGCAGGTTAAAAGACAGAGTGTTAAGGCGGGTATAACTAGTCAACAGGAGGATCATGTTGTCAGAGTTACAGCGATGAGCAATTGGCGGTTTAAGAGAGGACTAATGGTGCCTGGCGGACTATTATTTTCTAAAGCTAAACCGCATATGCAGATACTGAGCATATAGATGTGGGGTTGGAAAATGGTTAAGTGCTGAAAAACAGGTTTCGGAGATTCATATTGCAAACGGAACAGAACAGTCTGTAGTAATCTGGAAGTTTGGGAAACTTAGGTAACTCCTAAAATTATAAACTAAATTTGAAAACTTGAAAATTTTGTAGAGAAGTAATGTGCAAAAAATTTCAGACCCATTTGACTTTCCAGTAAAAAATGTAAATTCACGCACTACAGCCAAAGTTTCTGTTTTTATTTTGCACAAAGCAAACAAGCAATCTAATCATCCTAAAACCAAAGCTTGGCACATTATTTTTATAATACAATGAATATATACAAGGGGTTAATTATTTACAAAGAAACTTCCATGTAAAATTCTACATTGTTTCCATGAGCATGAACACAAGTGCTCAAGGTCGACCCTCACTTCTTCAATGCATAACTTTCCAGTCACTTCTCTTTTTGAAAAACTTTTTAGGCATGAAAGGCAAGTAATTTTTTTTGTATGTTTCACCCACAACTAAACGGAAACAAAAAGAAAAAACAAAATCTACTTAGTGAAGAAAGCAAACAAGCACGCACGAGAATATCAACCCCACGCTATTGCTCCATGGCAACGGCGCCAGAAAAGAGCTTGATAATCCCCAAGTGCCAGGAATCATCGTAGCACTTTCCAAAGGTGGAAGTGATAAGTATGGAGTGTCGAACCCACAAGGAGATAAAGGTAAGATCAATATTCTCTCAAGCCCTATCTGCCACTTATACAACTCTACGTGCACCGAACATTAGCTTCCAACTAGCAACGAGAAATAAAACTACGTTGTGGGTATGAAGAGGATAACTTTGCATGATATCGGAGAGCTAAAATATAAAAGTAGGTGCTGTTATCATAAAGTTAGAATATATTACTTAGTATTATAAATAGCGAGTGTGGAATAATGGTGGATCGGTGTGCGTAATTGTCCTAGGCAATTGTTAACAAGACCAGTAATCACTATTGCACTTTCATATGAGGCAGTGGCATAAGCTAACATACTTTTTCTACTTGGATCATATGCACTTATGATTGGAACTCTAGCAAGCATCTGCAACTACTAAAGATCATTAAGGTAATACCCAACCATAGCATTAAAGCATCAAGTCCTCTTTATTCCCATATGCAACAATCCCTCCTACTCGGGTTTAAGCTTCTGTCACTCTAGCAACCCACTATAAGCGAATCATGAACGTATTGCAACACATTACAGCGGGAATCCCTCATGCTTGCGGGAATCCCATACGCACCGTAGGACAACACCAAAGTAAAACATACAACTCATACCCATCTAGATCATCAATCAACCCAAAGACAAAACATATCTACTCAAAACATCATAGGATGGCAACACGTCATTGGATCATAATATGAAGCATGAAGCACCATGTCCAATTAGGGATTACAGCGGTGTGCGGGAGAGTGGACCGCGTAAAAGAGATGAGGATGGTGATGATGATGGTGATGTTGATGAAGACGATCACCGTGGCGATGATTCCCCTCCCGATGGCACTCCGGCGCCACCGAAAGAGAGGAGGAGAGGTTCTCCCCCTTGTGCTTCCTCCTCCATGGCCTCCACCTTCTGGTCCTTGGCCTTCATGGTGATGATGGCCCCTCCGGGATACTCCTCCATGGCCACCGGCGATGATGGCCCCCTCCGGCAGGGTGCCGGAGAGGGCCTAGATTGATTTGTCGTGGCTACAGAAACTTGCGGCGGCGGAACTCCTGATCTAATCTCCGTTCTGGAAGTTTTAGGGTACGAGAGTATATATGGGTGCAGGGAGTACATCGGTGGAGCTTCGGGGGCCCCACGAGGCAGGGGGCGCGCCCTAGGGGGGGCGCCCCCACCCTTGTGAGCACCTCCCTTATCTCCCGACGTAGGGTCCAAGTCCATCCGGTAGCTTTCCTTCCAAAAATAACTTATCCAGTTGATTTCGTTCCGTTTTGACTCCGTTTGATATTCCTTTTCTTCGAAACACTGAAATAGGCAAAAACAGCAATTCTGGGTTGGGCCTCCGATTAATAGGTTAGTCCCAAAAATAATATAAAAGTGGATATTAAAGCCCAATATTGCCCGAAACAGTAGATAATATAGCATGGAGCAATCAAAAATTATATATACGTTGGAGACGTATCAGCCGCTTGGACCAGCCGGCCTCAAGAAGACGGCGGTCAAGCTCTGAGGTTTGAGAGGCGCAGCCTGCCCCGATGTCTTGAAATGCCATGGGGGGCAGATGAGGCTACCCATGGCCAATAACTCCGAGAGTAGTCCCCGGAGCTGGTGGGTCACCGCGGCTGACAAGGCGGGGTCCCCTGCAGCTTCCTACTCTGTGTAGTCCGGATTGGTTGTCTTGTCCGTCTTCTAGGACGCCGACTGCTAGGAGTCGGATGCGGCGGATGGCCGCCTGATGGATTTTGAACCGTCGTGGCGGGAGTCTTGTGGCGAGCTCGCTAGGCATCTAGGCTTGCCGCCCGCTGCACGCGCGCCACGCGGCGTCACCCTGCCAGTCCAGCCTGCCAGCCCACACACGATAGGACGTTGCCGCAGGCCAGGCCCGCCACTACCGGGCCTTGGCACGCGCGCGGACCTACTGCGGCCGAGGTGGGCGGTTGGGATCCCGCGCGCCTTTACCATGCGCCATCACTGCAAGGTAAACGCGGGGTCGTGGGCGCAGTTAATCCCTCAATCCCACGCCCCACCCCCTCGGCTTTGTAGCCAGGGGCTATAAGTAGGGGGAGGGGAATGACATAGGCCCGCGCTCTCCCCCCCGCCACTTCTTGCCTTTTCCTCTTCTTCGCCGCCGCCGCACTCCGCGCTCCATCGAAGTGATGCCGTGGCTTGCCATCGTCGTCGAGCTTCTCCTCTCCGAGCCCTTTCTCTGCTCCATTGCGGGCTCACGAGCTCGTCACCGTCACTCGCCTTCGTCGATCTCGAGTCACAATGGAGCGCTCCGGCGACTGGGATGGCTCCAACGTCCATGAAGACCACCTCACGTTCCTCCGCGACACACGGCGGCTGCCCGGAGCGGGCTATGTCGATGTGCGCGTGCCGCCTGCCGCTAAGATCTCGCCGGCGCCGAAGGAAGGCAAGCGCGTCATCTTCCGCTCGCACTTCCTCCGTGGCTTCGGCCTGCCGGCGAGGGGCTTCCTCCATTCATTCCTGACCTTCTACCGACTCCAACCGCACCACCTCACACCGAACACGGTGGTGCAGCTGTCGGCCTTCGTCACCCTCTGCGAGGGTTATCTTGGCATCCTCCCCAACATCGAGCTCCGGGGGCTTTCTTCTACACCAAGCTCGGCACCGCCGTCAAGGAGGAGGTGGCCCAGTGCGGAGATATCATTGCTATGCGGCGTTCGGGTGCTAGAAACGCCTTTCCCGCCATCAAATTGATACAGTCAGTCAAGCTGTGGCAGAAGTCGTACTTCTACGTGAAGAAAGTCAACCCGGTGGTCGACTTCGTCAACCTTCCGCCTTACGTGGCCGGTCCGCCTGCCGAGCCCCGCACCAATTGGGGCTTCAAGCCGAAACCGTTGTGGCCCGACGCTTCCGCCGCCATCGCCCGCTTCAAGGTGATGACGGAGTCGGAGGGCCTCAAGGCATCCAACTTGCTAGTCGCCTTCGTGGTGCGCCGAGTCCTCCCGCTTCAAGGTTGGCCTCACATGATAAGCCAGATGAGTGGGCATCGCGACCCATGTCGGATGTGCACCAAGGAGATGCCGACTGTAAAGGTGGCCCATCTGGTGACCGAGATTGCCGACCTCGAGCTCGAGGAGGAGGAGTGGTGGTTCGGCAAGCGGCCGTACTCCCGCGCAGATCCGCCGCCTATGGTAAGCTCTTGATTCTTTTCTCTCCCTCTTGCCGGGTTCTATCTTGCCGGGTTCTTTCTTGTCGGGTTCTGACTTGCCGAGTTATTTCTTGTCGGGTCCTCTCTTGCCGACTGACCAGCTCGGCCATGATGCAGATCCTCCCTTCCCAGCCGGAGGCCAATATCAACTACCGGCCGGACCGGGAGGTGAGCAACGTGGCGGACCCTGACTCGGGGGCGCTCCGCCCTGGAGGACGACGCCACAGGTGGTGGTGGTGGGGCAGGCGGCTCCGTAGGAGGAAGCGGCATAGAGGACTGGTCGGATGATGATGATGAGGAGGAGGAGGTGTCATGCCGCCTGCCGCCCTCTGACAGGCCGGGTCCAAGCTCCTCAGCCGCACCAACCGCACCCGGCGGTGGGCCGAAACACCGAGGCGTGCTGCTATTCGGCAGCCACCCCAAGAAGCCAAAACACTCAGCCGCCGCGGCTAAGAACACGGTCGTCGCGACCAAGCGGCGTGAGGCCGCCGCGAAGGCGGCCAAGTTCCAGAAGGCCCCCAAGCAGCCTCTGATGGTGTCGGCGTAAGTTTCCAACTTCTCTTGTGTCTTCTTTTATTCTTTTATCTTGATGATTCCTTATGAATCTCCTTTTTACTTTTTCTTTTAAACAGGGCCCCGCTCTCTCTTGAGCGGACAACCTCCGCCTCTGTCATCAAGGCAACGGAGGGCTCCACCAACAACCGCCGTATAGATCCGGCCGCCGATCTCTAGGAGGCGCGGGAAAGGAACGCACGGGAGGTGCGGGAGGAGAAAGAATCCGCCGCCAAGAAGGCGGAGGCCGACAAGGTGGCCGCAGCCAATGCGGCGCAAGCGGACGCAGATGCCGCGACCATGGCCCAAGCCCATGCCACGGTGAAGAAACAGGCATAGGATACCGCGCGCCAGCAGATCCCGCAGCTCATCACCCCCTGCGCTCCGCGCCACCAACGCTAGAGATCTCAGCGCCAGCTGGAGGAGCCAGCGATGAGCAGCCGGTCATGGAGAGGGAAGGCGGAGATGCCGTCTTGCCAGAGGTGGAGGCGCCTCCGCAACCGCCGACTACGGATGCGCAGGGTAGCCAACCAGCCGCCCCATTGGTGCCGCTAGCCGGAGGTGAACTGGTGGTGGGCTCGGCTCTCATGACCCGCACTCCATTGCGCTGTCGTGTGGAGAAAGCGGCATCAGCGCCGAGGCCGATGGAGGTCGAGAGCGCCAGTTCGTCGGCCCCTGAAGCCGAAGCCACCAGTGCCACGCCGGCAGATTGGGTGCACGGGGGTGGGACGAGCGCCTTGATCAAGGCGGCGCAAGATGTTCAGGCCGATTTCAAGGCCGAAGCCGCCGCCCTCTCGCAATGCATGAAGGCGTTCGTGAAGACACTGGCCACCGTCCGGGTACGTAACTTGCTTCTTGCTTTTGGTTCCTATAATCTTTGGTGGGGCGCGCCAGCGCACCCACTGGGTGTAGTCCCCGAGTTCTGGGTCGGCTGTTGAGTAGGCGGCTTGGAACTTCATAGTGGGTTCTGAGCTCTGGCTCACTTCTCTTTCTGTTGCTTTGTTGCAGGACTACCACAACATCCGCGCGGCCACCTTCAACGCCTATGTCCAGGAGCTGGACCGACGGACCGCCGACTTGATGGAAAGCCAGAGTAATCACTCCATTTTCTTCTCTCTGCGGGGGCGCGTGAGCACACCCGCTGGCTATAGTCCCAAGATGCGGGCCGACTACTGAACAGTCGGGCCGGATCTCCCGGCAATTACTTCTCTTTCTTCTCGATTATTGATATATTTTCTTTCTTGTCCTTGCAGAGACCAATGCCATCTTGCAGCAGCAACTGGGCAAAGCCAACACCACACTACGTGCCAAGGAGGATGAGTGCAACAGGGTGGCCCAGGAGCGCGATCACCTGGTCAGGGAATTGAAGGACCAGGCGGAGCTTCACAAGACGGCCCTGAAGCAGGCGGAGGACAACGAAGCCAAGCTAATGGCTGAGTTTGAGACCGAGCGCGCCGGTTGGGCTGAGATGGAGGCGGCGCTGACTGTCGGTTATGGCAAGATCGAAGACATAGTCGATGGTGAGCTTCCTTCTCTTCTCTCAACTGCTGGCTGTCGAGCGAGCCGGCTTCTAGCTTCTGATTCCTGACTTATTGCTTTGCTTGTGCAGACTTCTTCCCCGGCCATTCCATCATCGCCAACCAGGCCATTGAGGCTCGCCGCAAGGAGCGAAGGGCGGAAGGCGGGCAGATTGTCGCCAACGCCCCTCGGACCCTTGGCGAGCAGCTCCTTAGTATTCAAGCTCGTCTCCAGCCGGCCCACCGAATGCTCCGCCGGCTGCAGCGTGCTGGGGCTCAGGCGATTTCCGCCCTCTGGCCAGACAGGCAAGCCCCACGCACCCCCAGTCGGACCACCGACTGGTTGGAAGTGGCCGTCGGCCGTCTTGAGGCGTGGAAAGGCTCCGCGGCCCGAGCGGGAGCATGGCGGGCCTTGGAGTTCACCAAGTCGTGGTATCCTGGGCTAGATCTAGACCAGTTGGCCATGTTTCGGCAGGAAGCCGGTGCCGAGCTGGTGGCGGTGGAGCGCGATCTCACTCTTCGCGCAGCAGCGATCGCCGAGTATACCAACACCGGTGACTTTGTCCCTGAGCTGAACGAGAATGGCGCCGAGGCGCCGCCAGAATGGTTCGGACTGAACCCGGATGATGGCGAAGACTCGACAAAGGAGATCGCCTCCAGCGACGAAGGGGAAGACGAGGAAGACGAGGTTGACAAAGACGATGTGCCGGAGGTCGGAGAGGGCGGCCAGCCTCAACTCGACCGCGCCTCCATCACCGAGCCGCATGCAAGCACGCCGACTGCTGCTGAAAGCGACCAAGCCGAGAGTCGCCAGCAGGCCACTTCACTAGCCGGCGCCCCCGACTCCACCAACCTGCCGGACTCCCCTGTTGCTCCTTTGGTCTAGGCCGCCAATTTATCGTAGCTTTTCCTGCTTAGTAGTCTTCTCAATAAACTTTTGTAAAATTTGCACAATTCCACCCGTGGGGTGTATTCAAACTATGTTGAATGTTGGCCGAGGGCCTTTTGGTCCATAAATTATTTCCCGCACAAGCTGTGCTTTTGCCGAATTCCGACTTTTCTTGTTTTATTTGTTCCTTGGCTTTTTCCTTTGCCTCCCTCCCTTGGTTACCTACTTGCCAGCCGGACAGCCGCTCTGCGGACTGCGGCCTGGACAAGTACTTCACCATTTGGGGAGGACAAGTACTTTGGCCGATTAGAATGTTGCAAGCTAAGTGGGAAGTCGGCCGGCCGGCTGTTCATCAGCTGGTCGGTGAGGCGAGGGGCCGGCTTGTCCTATGTCAATGTTTGGGTCCTTAGCCATTTTTCATGTGAGCACTTGTTTCTTACCTCTAACTCTTGCCAAGCGAACAGTCACTCTGCGAGCTGCGGCTTGTGGCAAAAGAAGGCTTAGGTGCCAGCACATTACTTGTCCGACTACAGGAAACACTGACATACTACAAGGCGGCAAGCCCCCGGGCCGACTGGTCGAACCCGGTTTCGGGCGAAGGAATGAAATAACACATTCATAGGCATAATACTTATCATATAGATAAAAAAGGGGGTAGCCCTCGAGTGCTCCTTGAGGGACCCGAAGTCTTCGTGCTTAATACAAAAGATAGCATGGTACATACTGCATAAACTGTAAAATCTTTGAAGGAGATTTGCATTCCATGGGCTCTCTGTTTTCTTGCTGGAGTCATCTCTCTTGCACGCCCTGGGCTTTCGGGCATCAATCAGGTAGTAGGATTCGTTACCCAAGGCTTTGTTGATGATGAAAGGGCCTTCCCAAGGGGTCAAGAGCTTGTGCTGGCCGGCTGTTTGCTGGATCAGCCGGAGCACAAGGATCCTGGCTTCACCAACCGACTATGGTAGTGGCGTAGACTCTGCTGGTAGATGGCGGACCGGCTGAGTGCCAATAGCCGGCCCTCTTCTAGCAGATTGACGCCATCTTCGCGTGCTTCCTTTGCCTCCGCCTTGGTGTACATGGTGACGCGAGGTGAGTCGAACTCAACGTCAGTTGGGATGACAGCCTCGCCACCATACACGAGGAAGAAGGGTGTGAAGTTGGTTGACTTGTTCAGAGTGGTGCGCAGACTCCAGAAGACGGCCGACAGCTCGTCGAGCCAGTAGCCGGCCGATCGCTTGATACGTCTTCATCGTATCTATAATTTTTGATTGCTCCATGCCAATATTCTACAACTTTTACATACTTTTGGCAACTTTTTACACTATTTTTGGGACTAACATATTGATCCAGTGCCTAGTGTCAGTTCCTGTTTGTTGCATGTTTTTTGTTTCACAAAAAATCCATATCAAACGGAGTCCATACAGAATAAAAACTGACGGAGATTTTTTTGGAATATATCTGATTTTTGGGAAGTGGAATCATCGCGAGACGGAGCCCGAGGGGGCCACGAGGCAGGGGGCACGCTCCAGGGGGCAGGCGCGCCCCTGACCCTCGTGGACACCTTGTAAGGCGGTTGTTGCCCTTCTTTCGCCGCAGGAAAGCTAATATCCAGATAAAAATCGTGTTCAAATTTCAATCCAATCTAAAAGAAACGGTGAAAGGGCAGAATCCAGAGCGCAGAAACAGAGTGAGACAAATCCAGTCTTGGAGGGGCTCTCGCCCCTCCCACTGTTGGGGAACGTTGCAGAAAATTAAAGTTTTTCCTATGGTTTCACCAAGATCCATCTATGAGTTCATCTTGCAACGAGTCATGGGAGAGAGAGATTGCATCTACATACCACTTTGTAGATCGCGAGCGGAAGCATTCAACGAACGGGGATGAAGTAGTCGTACACACCGTGATCCAAATCACCGGAGATCCTAGCACCGAAAGCACGGCACCTCTGCGTTCAACACACGTACGGTCAGCGTAACGTCTCCTTCTTCTTGATCCAGCAAGGCAAAGGAGAGGTTGGGGAAGAAGACTCCAGCAGCAGCACGACGGCGTGGTGATGGTGGAGCCGCAGTACTCCGACAGGGCTTCGCCGAGCTCTTACGGAGGAGGAGGATGTGTTGGAGAGGGAGAGGGAGGTGCCAGGGCATAGGGTGCGCAGCCCCCCTCCCCTCCCCCCTTTATATAGGCCTCTGGGGGGGCGCCGGCCCTGGGAGATCTGATCTCCCAAGGGGGGCGGCGGCCGGGGAGGTTTCCCTCCCCCCAAGCCATCTAGGAGGTGCCTTCCACCACTAGGACTCCTCCCTTTTGGAACCCTAGGCGCATGGGACCCTTTGGGGCTGGTTCCCCTTGGCCCATGCAGGCCAAGGAGCACCCCCTAAGGCCCATGTGGCCCACCGGGGCAGGTGGCCCCACCTGGTGGACCCCCGGGACCCCTCCGGTGGTCCCGGTACAATACCGATAACACCGAAACTTGTCCCGATGGCCGAAATAGCACTTCCTATATAAAATTCTTTACCTCTGGACCATTCCGGAACTCCTCGTGACGTCCGGGATCTCATCCGGGACTCCGAACAACATTCGGGTTACTGCACATACATATCTTCACAACCCTAGCGTCACCGAACCTTAAGTGTGTAGACCCTACGGGTTCGGGAGACATGCAGACATGACCGAGACGGCTCTCGGGCAATAACCAACAGCGGGATCTGGATACCCATGTTGGCTCCCACATGCTCCACGATGATCTCATCGGATGAACCACGATGTCGAGGATTCAATTAATCCCATATACGATTCCCTTTGTCAATCGGTATTTTACTTGCCCGAGATTCGATCATCGGTATCCCAGTACCTCGTTCAATCTCGTTACCGGCAAGTCACTTTTCTCGTACCGTAATGCATGATCCCGTGATCAAACACTTTGATCACATTGAGCTCATTGTGATGATGCATTACCGAGAGGGCCCGGTGATACCTCTCCGTCAAGCGGAGTGACAAATCCCAGTCTCGATCCATGTCAACCCAACAGACACTTTCAGAGATACCCGTAGTATACCTTTATAGTCACCCAGTTACGTTGTGATGTTTGGCACACCCAAAGCACTCCTATGGTATCCGGGAGTTACACGATCTCATGGTCTAAGGAAAGGATACTTGACATTGGAAAACTCTAGCAAACGAACTAAGCGATCTTATGCTATGTTTAGGATTGGGTCTTGTCCATCACATCATTCTCCTAATGATGTGATCCCGTTATCGATGACATCCAATGTCCGTAGTCAGGAAACCATGACTATCTGTCGATCAACGAGCTAGTAAACTAGAGGCTCACTAGGGACATGTTTGTTGTCTGTTATTCACACATGTATTACGATTTCCGGATAACACAATTATAGCACGAATAAAGACAGTTATCATGAATAAGGAAATATAATAATAATGCTTTTATTATTGCCTCTAGGGCATATTTCCAACACCCACTCCATGGAGACCCAGGACTAGAGGGAGAACCCTTCTCCCACCTAGGGAGAAGGTCAAGCAAGAAGAAGAAGGGGGGCTCTCTCCCCCACTCTCCCGGTGGCGCCGAAACGCCGCCGGGGCCATGATCATCACCGCGATCTACACCAGCACCTCTGTCATCTTCACCAACATCTTCATCACCTTCCCCCATCTATCTACAGTGGTCCACTCTCCCGCAACCCGTTGTACCCTCTAATTGAACATGGTGCTTTATGCTTCATATTATTATCCAATGGTGTGTTGCCATCCTATGATGTCTGAGTAGATTTTCGTTGTCCTATCGGTAATTGGTGAATTGCTATGATTGGTTTAATTTTCTTGTGGTTATGTTGCTGTCCTTTGGTGACCATCATATGAGCGCGCGTGTGGATCACACCATAGGGTTAGTTGTATGTTGATAGGACTATGTATTTGAGGGAAAGAGAGACAGAAGCTTCAACCTAGCATAGAAATTGATGCATACGGGATTGAAGGGGGACCAATATATCTTAATGCTATGGTTGGGTTTTACCTTAATGAACGTTAGTAGTTGCGGATGCTTGCTAATAGTTCCAATCATAAGTGCATAGAATCCCAAGTCAGGGATGACATGCTAGTAGTGGCCTCTCCCTCATAAAACTTGCTATCGGTCTAGTAAAGTAGTCAATTGCTTAGGGACAATTTCGCAACTCCTACCACCACTTTTCCACACTCACTATACTAACTTTATTGTTTCTTTATCTAAACAGCCACTACTTTTTATTTACGCGCTCTTTATATTCTTGCAAACCTATCCAACAACACCTACAAAGTACTTCTAGTTTCATACTTGTTAAAGGTAAAGCGAACGTCAAGCATGCGTAGAGTTGTATCGGTGGTCGATAGAACTTGAGGGGATATTCTTTCTACCTTTAGCTCCTCGTTGGGTTCGACACTCTTACTTACCGAAAGAGGCTACAATTGATCCCCTATACTTGTGGGTTATCAAGACCTTTTTCTGGCGCCGTTGCCGGGGAGTCATAGCGTGGGGTGAATATTCTCGTGTGTGCTTGTTTGCTTTATCATTAAGTAGTTTTTATTTGCTGTTCTAAGTTGTTCTCTATCTTTAGTTATGGATATGGAACACGAAATACCAAAAAAATTAGGTGTACTTGCTATTTATGGAGATGGGGAACCTCCTAAAACTCTCGATGCTGGTTATGTGAAAAATATTATTTACTACTTTGATAATCCTGGGAAAACCCCATTCAATTAGGTAATGGGAGACACATTGGATCAACGTGAATACTTTAGGGATTATCACTTGTCTCAAAAAGGGAAACAATTATGGGATCAAATTCATATGTTGCATTGGTATGCTCGGGAACTATGCTTGAGATATGATTATACTTGTTGCTCTAGGATGAAGGTTCCACACCTTCCCTTTTCATGCAAATTTAATGATAATGAAACCTTAGCTTCTTATGCTAATGGTATATATGATTACTATGATGTGGAAGAAATAGAATAGTTCGTTGCTTTTATGGGTGCTTATGAAATTGAATCTTTGTTTAAGGAGTTTGAAGATTTTGATAATCTAGTTTATAGACCTGAATATTTTTCTATACTTAAATATTTCTATGAGAATTAGGAATCCAATTCCGATATTGATGATTTTATTGAGAGAGTCTCTGCTGTCCAAGAAGAGATTAATATTTTGCAGGAGTCTATCGAAGAAGGAATTGATGAAATTGTGAGCTCATTGGATGAAAAAGATGATGAGGAGAGCGAAGAACAAAAGGAGGAAGAGCGGATTAGCTACCCGTGCCCACCTTCTAATGAGAGTAACTCTTCAACTCATACATTGTTTAATTTCCTTTCGTTCTTACCGAAGGATGATTGCTATGATGATTGTTATGATTCCGTTGATTCTCTTGAAATATCCCTTTTTGTTGATGCTTGCTATGCTTGTGGCCAAGATGCCAATACGAATTATGCTTATGGAGATGAACTTGCAATAGTTCCTTATGTTAAACATGAAATTATTGCTATTGCACCCACACATGACAGTCCTATTATCTTTTTGAATTCTCCCGATTATACTATATCGGAGAAGTTTGCACTTTTTAAGGATTATATTGATGGGTTGCCTTTTACTATTACACATGATGATTTTGATATATATAATATGCATGTGCTTGCTGCTCCTACTTGAAATTATTATGAGAGAGGAACTATATCTCCACCTCTCTATGTTTCCCACATGATAAAATTGGAAGAAACTTTTAATACTATGCATTGGCCTTTACTTTGTGTCCATGAATTGTTCTTTTATGACATGCCGATGCATAGGAAGAGAGTTAGACTTCGTTGTTTCATGATATATGTTACTTTGTGCTCACTACTAAATTACAAATCATTGTTAATTAAAATTGGCTTTGATATACCTTGGGATCCGGGTGGATTCACTACTTGAGCACTATATGCCTAGCTTAATGGCTTTAAAGAAAGCGCTGCTAGGGAGACAACCCGGAAGTTTTAGAGAGTCATTTATTTCTGTTGTGTGCATTTATAAAGTTTAAAAGTAAAAATAATTTGCCAAGGTTTGCCTTTAGGATGTTTTAGATTACTTGTTGGTTCGTGCGGTGTAGAACAGAAACTTTGGTTGTAGTGCGCGATTTTACTTTTTTTACTGCAACGTCAAACGGTTCTGAAACATTCTGCACTGTATTTCTATAAATTTTTTTCCTAATTTTTTGCAGAATTTTTGAAGTACCAGAAGTATGGTGAATGTTCAGATTATTACAGACTGTCCTGTTTAAGACTGATTATGTTTTTGATGCATAGTTTGCTTGTTTTGATGAAACTATCGATTCCTATCAGTGGATTAAGCCATGTAAAAGTTATATTATAGTAGCTATAATGCAAAAACAAAATATGAATTGGTTTGCAATAGTACTTAGAGTAGTGATTTGCTTTATTATACTAACGGATCTTACCGAGTTTTCTGTTGAGTTTTGTGTGGATGAAGTGTTCGAAGATCGAGGAGGTCTCGATGTGAGGAGAAGGAGGAGAGGCAAGAGCTCAAGCTTGGGGATGCCCAAGGCACCCCAAGTAAATATTCAAGGAGACTCAAGTGTCTAAGCTTGGGGATGCCCCGGAAGGCATCCCATCTTTCTTCAACAAGTATCGGTATGTTTTCGGATTCGTTTCGTTCATGCGATATGTGCAAATCTTGGAGCGTCTTTTGCATTTAGTTTTTCTTTTTCTTTTATGCACCATGCTGGTATGAGATAGTCCTTGGTTTATTTATAGAATGCTCATTGCACTTCACTTAAATTTTTTTGAGTATAGGCTTTATAGAATGCTTCATGTGCTTCGCTTATATCATTTGAAGTTTGGATTGCCTGCTTCTCTTCACATAGAAAACGGCCATTTGTAGAATGCTCTTTTGCTCCACTTATATTTGATAGATCATGGGCATATCTTTTGTAGAAAGAATTAAACTCTCTTGCTTCACTTATATCTATTTAGAGAGATGACAGGAACTGGTCATTCACATGGTTAGTCATAAAATCCTACATAAAACTTGTAGATCACTGAATATGATATGTTTGATTCCTTGCAATAGTTTTGCGATATATAGATGGTGATATTAGAGTCATGCTAGTGGGTAGTTGTGGATTGTAGAAATACTTGTGTTGAAGTTTGTGATTCCTGTAGCATGCATGTATGGTGAACCGTTATGTAACGAAGTTGGAGCATGAGGTATTTATTGATTGTCTTCCTAATGAGTGGTGGTCGGGGACGAGTGATGGTTTTTTCCTACCAATCTATCCCCCTAGGAGCATGCGCGTAGTACTTTGTTTCGATGACTAATAGATTTTTGCGATAAGTATGTGAGTTCTTTATGACTAATGTTAAGCCCATGGATTATACGCACTCTCACCCTTCCATCATTGCTAGCCTCTTCTGTCGACGTTCTGGGAACGGGGGTCCCTAGACTTGCCTGCCTGCGGCCTGCGACGTGGCTCAAGTGGGGGCCCAGCACGGCCCATCTTCACCAACACAAGCTCAAGACCCTTGCGAGGGGCCAAGCCTCGCGGGGCGGACGACAGGAAGCTTCCTTAGGAGCGGCCTCATTAGGCAGGCTCGCGAGGAGGCGGAGAGATCAATGCAAGGGTACATCGCGAGGATCCAGTGACACAAGCCATGACGATCAAGACCAGGCGGGCGCCGGCCTGTGCAGAGTCCTTGTTTCCCCCTTGGTGCAAAGGAGGCAAGCACAGGCCAAGGCATCAGGCAAAGGTTACCATCCCAGTGCAACGAGACCAAGACCAGCCGGACGGCCGGACGGAGGCACCATGGGGCCCAAGATGGTGTCACCACCAGAGCTTTTGGCAGCCGAAGACCACCTTTGGTCAGGATAACTTGTACTAGATGTTCCCCTTCAAAATGGCCAATTGTTGGCGCCCTTCCCGCTCAATTATTTTGGAGAGAGGCCCAGGGCCTCTATAAGTAGAGCTAGCCACCACAGAGTAGAGGCATCTGGAGACCAAGTAGAACTCACCGCACCGGCTCAAGAACACCTCTCGCGAGGCTGTTCTTCCTCTGTACTGTTCATCATCAGCCCCCGAGGCAATCCACCACACCACACACTGGAGTAGGGTATTACACCACAACGGTGGCCCGAACTAGTATAAATCTTGTGTCCCTTGTGTTGTTCATCGTTTCCATCTTAGTTCGCACGAGGGGATCAGACGTAGAACGGTAGGGGAGAGATCTCCTCGCGCACCCCAGTGTTCGAACCTCAAGGGTCTGCCGGAACCTGAAATCCGACATTTGGCGCACCAGGTAGGTGTGTGCCGGAATCTTTCCTCCTCCGCATCGCATTCCGCCGCTTCACCACCCAGATGTCAAGCAACCCAGCTGCAAACGCCGACCGCTGGGCGACGTGGCCCGTCCACGCCGTGTCGCCGTCTCAGGGCGACCTCAACCTTGTGCCTCAGGCAGCTCCCGCTCCACAGGGTGCTGCGGAGCGTGGGCGACGCGGCCAGACGCCGCCTGCCCTCACGCCGCGGCAGGTGCGGGCCGCAACAAGGGCCTCGAACCACACCGCAGCCACAACGCCGTACACCCGACGGGAGCATGCGAACTCCAGGGCCGCGCTCATGGTGGCCCGAGAACTACTACGGTGTCGTTTGCTGGAGGGCGGCCGCGACGTGTTGCTGGAGCGGGTAGCCGAGCTCCAGGACGCCGCCGCCTCAGGGGCACCCCCTTTCTGCATCCAGCTGCCGCCCCAGATCCAGGACGGGTCGCACGGCGGCATCGCGCGTGCTCCCGCAACTTCAGGTGGGCTCCCAGGCCAGTCCGGCGCTGACGCCTCCGTCGGCACCAGGCGGCAAGTCGTGCCGGCCCCACCTCAGGCCAGCGAAGGGATGCACGCCGCAGCCTTCAGCCTCGGCGGGCCACCGCATCATCATCCCCAAGGCGACGCTCCAAGCCAGACTGCGTGGCTTGCGGGGCGCTATGGCGAGGCCCACGGGGTGGTAGCCCCGGAGCTTATGTCCCCCGCATGGTGGATCAAGGGCGCGCACTGGAAGAAGATCATGGCTCGTTCCTCGGGCCCGGCTAGGACAAGGAGGCACTAGAAGCCGAGCTCTTTTAGGAACCCCAAGAGAGCCTCGATAATCGCGCCAGCAACATCAACTATCGGGTACCACTTATCCCTCAGGAGCAAGCTTACGCTAACCATGGGTCGCAGGCGGTACAGGTTGTTGCAGCAGATGGTTGCCCCAACATTGCAGCCTCATACCCCTCACGCGGAGGGCGTAGGGGGCTGCAGGAGAGGAGCCGAGATCCGAGCTCTCCCTCGCGACAGACGGAGCAAGGTGTTCTCAGGAGGTAGGCCCTCTGCCGGGAGGTGACATCATGGCCTGCCCCCGACAGAGGACCCGTGGTCGTCGGGGGAACCGCTGGCGACCGCTCTACCCCGTTGTCATCGTCCTTGGTTTCCGGTCGCCGCCAATGGCGGTAGAGTGTGGCGCAAGGCGGGGCCCTCGTCTGGCGATATGAAGCCAGGCCGGTACCTGTGAAGAAGGCCCAGTGCTTGTGAAGCTCGCCGCCCCGTGACACTCTCACGTACTAATGAGTGGGGTTGTACATGCCCCGGAGTCTCAGGGGTGCCTGCCTCAGACCCTGGGGCTCCTGCCCACGCCCAGTGGTAGCACTTCGCTCCGCGCTCGTGAGAAGACGTCGAAGACTAGACTAGGTGCCGGACGCGGCCTTTTGCTTTTTGCTTCTTCCTTGTTGACAAGTTTCTTCAGTTTGGATTTAAGTTGGATTTGGGTTCGAAGCTTGCATGCGTTTGGGGAAGGGGTGTTTAGTCTCGTTCGAGCAATCTCTTGCGTTCTGATTTCGGCTTTACGCCGCAAGCTAGCATCGGCTGCCTCCCCCCCTCACGAGCCCCTCGTGAGCTAGGCCGGGCCAGGCACGCCTGGGACCAGGACCACTGTCCCCGCTCCCTCTCCGGAGGTTCTCATCACCGGACCGACGGGTTAACCGAAAGGCGCCCAAGGCGTGGCGCCCCTTCGCAGGCCCGCTCAGGGCTCGCCAAGGCTGAAAGGTCAGCAAATCAGCAGAACCATCGCCAGGCTAGCGACTAAACACACGCGCAACGTTGTGCTCACCAGAGTACCAATTACAAAACTTTACATGAGGGGCCTCCCCTCCCAAAATGCTCTCACACTCTTCAGGGCCAAGCTCGAGTCTTCTCTGTGCAGGATAAACCGCGGAGACATGCAATCAGTCGGACATGTCACTCACCGCATCTTCCGGGACATCCTCAGAAGCATCACTAGCATCACTGACGTCGTCGCCCCCACCGCCCGCGTTTTTGTCAGCACCAGGCGCGCCTTCAACGCGACCTGCATCAGCACCCACGACTACACCGTCGTAGTCAGACATGAAGGCCTGGACAAGGGCATCCACGTTATTCTCCACCCATTGCGCCAGGTCACCCCGGACAGCTATGGGCATGGGTGCGATGGCGGCATCGAAGTCGAAGTGGGGGTCCCTTTCCTGAAGATAGCTGAAGACACAGGAGAAGGCACGCTTAAGCAAGTCTCGGCTCCTCTCTTCAACGAGCCAACTGGCCCTCTCGGAGCAGTTCTCCAGAAGCGTCACCACATCGGTAAAGAACTGAAGGTTCCCGGCATACCTGATCTCATGCGGTTCCTTAGCGAAAGCCTCGCAAATCTCACCTAAGGCTGAGTTGGCCTTTTCCCTGAGCGTCTCGAGCATGGGAGCGTGCTCATGCTCCAGGAGCCTCCGCTGGCGTATCTCATCCTTGTTCTACTACGCGGTGGCTTCGGCGTCATCAACCCTCTGCTGAAGAAGAAGCAGCTCAGCCCAGGAAGAGGACAGCTCCGCCTGTGCTGCATCAAGGGCGGCTGCGGAGGAATCCGTGCGCCGCGTCTCTTCAACCAACTTGGCCTTGATGGCCGCTGTCCTGCCCTCAGCCTAGGCCCTGATCAGCATCAACTTCGCCTCGTACTCACGCTCGAAGGTCGAGTGAGCACCCGCCGCGCGGCGGTCGACCTCTTCCTGGATCCGGGCCTCGCGCGCCGCCACGTCGTCCTCCACCTGGGCCGCCAGGCGCTCCCTCGTCTCCAACCGCTCCAAGGCAAGGCTGCGCTCGGCGGCCTCAAGCGTCGGCGCCTCCTCGCGCCTCCGGAGCTCCGCACGGTCGACGACGGCCTCCTGCATCGACCCAAGGGCCGCGTGGCGCAGCTCCACTTGCTGCTCCAGGGAGTTCCTCTGGTCCTGAAGCTCACATACGCGCTCCTCCGCGTCCCTGCGCCGCTGGCATGCCTCCCGAGCCTCCTCAACGGCCAAGGAGTAGGCCTCCCGCGATGCCGCTAGCAACACTTCGTCCTCCGCGTTGTCACGATCGCGTTGGTGGCGCGCGAGGGCAATGGCAACCTTCAACTCGTGCCTCTCCTCCGCGAGGCGCAGGCCTTCAGCCTCAAGGCGCGCATCTTCGGCGGCAAGCTCTGCCCCGACCCGGTTCATCGCATCTGCTGCCCCTTGGAGGAACCCCTCGCGAAGGGCGCGACGCTCTCGAGCGCGCCTGAGCACATCTTCCGCGTCACCCTCCTCCGCTGGAGCATGCGGAGGGCCCCGAGGCGACAGGCCCCCGCCATGGATGGGGCTGGGGGCTGCCGCCCCATCCATCGTCGGACAAACCCCTCCGGGAGTCCAGCCAGGCGGTAGTTCACTCACGGGGGAGGAGCCAAGGGCAGACTTTAGCCATTCACCTTCTATGATCAGAGGGAAGGCGCGGGGCAAGCCTGGCGCGCCCCAAGAAGACTCGTGAAAAGAGGGCACCGGGTGAACGGGCTCGAGGTGCCCCGTGGAGCAGATCACTCCGCCAACTGGTCTAGCGACAAGAGTGCCATCTGAGCTCGGCGGGCCCGGAGCCAGCAAAGGGGGCGAAGCTGAAGGGGCTGGCTCCCGGGTCGACTCAGCGGATTCAGCGGGATGGGACCTGAAGAACCACAATCAGCAACAAGGGCAACACAGCAAATAAGCAAGGAAAGAAGAAGGCTTACTCGTCCATGGCAAAGTACTTCCTGCGCTTCAGCAAGCGACAAGGGCGGTCACTGCCACCTGAGGCCTCCTTCCTCTTGCAAAGGGCCTCGAAGTCTATGCGGAACCGACCCAAGCGCCTGGGACGGGGGTCGGCCCGGGTAAAAGGAGAAGCCTCAGGATTGTCGGCGTCGGAGGAGTCGGCTTTATGGGCATCGCCTCATGAAGAACGGCTGGGGGCTCGGAAGCCCCAGCCTCGGGAGCCGAAGACTTGGACCCTGCATCAACCGCTGCCTCGGGGCGGGCCTCAGGAGGCGTTGTCTCCGAAGCTTCACGCGGCGCCACCACCTCGGCAGCGGCCACCTCGGCTCCAGTTGGCTCTTCCCTCACCCGGTCGCCTGAGGGGAACCGCTGCGGGCGATGGGGGGAACTATCACAGCAATCGGTTTCTCGCGTGGCCCAGTGAGGCCAGCTGGGCGCAACCCCCACTCGTCGAAGCTGGGCATCTGCCTCACGAAATCAGCCCCGCTGGAACAAAGGTACAGAAGGACGCCACCGCTCCTTAGGCTACCCGGGGAAGGATCACCAGTCAAAACCCGAAGCACCGTCCGCAACACTTCGGGCGCCAAATCCTCCTCCTGAAGTCGCATGCGGTCTCCGCGTCCTGCAAGGTCCCACATCTGACTAGAGTGGCGCTAGAGAGGGGCGACGCGGCATAGAAGAAACTCCCTCACCACCTTGGGAGCAGTCACATTGAGCGCCCTCAAACCTTTGAAGCGGCGCCAGACAAAAGCGAACCGGGGGCTCGCGAGCGGTTCATGACCCCAGCCTGGGTTGGGAACAGCGAGCAAGGTCGGGTGCGAGAGCAGGGGCTGGGCACCCCGACGTCCACATATAGCCACCGCTCTCTGAACCCGGCCCGAGAAGGAGGAAGGCTGAAGTCGATCCCTGAAGCAGCCGTCCCCGGCACGGTGAAGAAGCTCACACACCCCAAGCATTGAGTAGGGTCGCTTAGGCACAAGGAAAAGAAGTGGTGCAGCAAGGCAACAGAAGGAGGGATGCCTATCATCGCCTCGCACACAAAAGCAAAGACAGCCAAAAGGGTAATGGACTCCAGCCCAAGGTGCATCATGTGGATCTGATAATGGGAGAGCATAACATTGAAGAAAGCAGAAAAGGGGGGAACCAGACCCGCCCATAGGGCTCCAGCGAAGATTCGGACCTCCGTGACGGTCCTAGCAAGAAAGGTGCGAGATGCGGGCCAAACTGTGGTCCGGCCACACTCGTTGAAGATGGAAGCAAGGGCGGATTGGACCTTGTCCAAGGCCTCTAGGCTAAGTATGATTGACCGATCGATGGCGGGAGCCACCGCCGAGGGAGCGCAGGACGAAGGCACAGGCTTCTTTCCCTTTCCCATCTTCATCGGCGCCATGGCGTTGGGGAGGGGGAAGAGCTCGAGCCGGATTGGCGGCGGAGGTTGGAGCTCGGAGAAGAAGGAGAGGTAGGAGGCGAGCGGGCAGCCAAAGGAGGAACAACTGTGTACAACTACGGGTCCGCTTAGCCGGGCACGTAACAAGGCGTCGTGGGGAAGCGCAGGCGCCCACGTCCAATCAACGGCCACACGGAGCCCAAGGCCGCATGCTGTTAGGGCCCGCGGCGCTTCGCGCTTGCCCCTTCGCTTCTTCTCTAAGCCAAGCCCGCGCGCGCCTTGGGCCCGGGGGCTACTGTCGGCGTTCTGGGAATGGGGGTCCCTAGACTTGCCTGCCTGCGGCCTGCGGCGTGGCTCAAGTGGGGGCCCAGCGCGGCCCATCTTCACCAACACAAGCTCAAGACCTTCGCGGGGGGTCATGCCTCGCGGGGCGGACGACAGGAAGCTTCCTTAGGAGCGGCCTCATCAGGCAAGCTCGCGAGGAGGCGGAGAGATCAATGCAAGGGTACCTCGCGAGGATCCAGTGACGCAAGCCATGACAATCAAGACCAGGCGGGCGCCAGGCGGGCGCCGGCCTGTGCAGAGTCCTTGTTTCCCCCTTGGTGCAAAGGAGGCAAGCACAGGCCAAGACATCAGGCAAAGGTTACCATTCCAGTGCAACGAAACCAAGACCAGCCGGACGGCCGGACGGAGGTCACCGTGGGGCCCAAGACGGCGTCACCACCAGAGCTTTTGGCAGCCGAGGACCACCTTTGGTCACGATAACTTGTACTAGATGTTCCCCTTCAAAATGGCCAATTGTTGGCGCCCTTCCCGCTCAATTATTTCGGGGAGAGGCCCAGGGCCTCTATAAATAGAGCTAGCCACCACAGAGTAGAGACATCTGTAAGTGCATCTAGTGCCCCTTAGTGATTTTGGTGTATTGAAGACTTATAGGTTAAGTATCTAATGCGTTTATGAGTGTACACAGGTCTATAAGTCTATGAGGAGTTTGATATTTACAATGAAAGTCGGCCCCTAAAAATGAAGTTCTTCAAGTGAAGACTTTCTGAAGACTTTGAAAGTGAAGAAATTGGTGTGACCTTGAAGACTTGGTATTCATTCGAGGAACATGAAGCGTGAAGACTTTTGTTTTTGTAGTTTCATTTTCTCTTTCTTGAGTCATAGGAAACACCGTAATGTTAAAGGGGGTCGAGGAAATACAAAGGAGAAAATTTCCATGTGATGCTCAACTCAAATCCTACACCTACCAATCGCTTCGAGTGAAGCCATTGGAAATCTCATACAGTTCAGTCAATTTCTTCAGTGACAGAGACGCAGTTCTTCTGGTCACTGAGGACTTTGCTCTGACTGAGGAGTTAGGAATTCGCCAGTGCGAATTGCCCACACAGTGAGGAACATGATAGCCCTGAGGAATTTGTACCTCAAATTCCTGACCATTGTTGTGCTACGCGCCAGCTGTCCCAAAATATCTTACCCATCCAACGGTCATATCACTGAAGGGCATTTATGTCTTATCATGTTGGGCTGCTCCCTAGGCTATAAATAGCCGCCCCCTACAACCATTAGCTGGTTGGCTGCTCCGCAAGAACTTGACACTTGTCATGTGAGAGCAACCCATCCTCCGAGGACTTTGAGCGAAAATCATCAAGTGAGGAAAATCCAAAACATAAACCCAAACACCTACAAACCCAAAGTGATTGAGCATCACTAAAGAGATTGATCGTGCGTGGATCCGACGCTTGTTACCTTTGAAGACTGTGCTTCTTCCAGACGGTTAGGCGTCAAGGTCTAGAGCATCCAAGAGGAATTGTGGATCGCCGAGTGACCAAGTCTGTGAAGGTTTGGAAGTCACCTGAAGACTTACCACGAGTGATTGGGCGAGGACTGTGTGTCCTTAGCTCAAGGAGAATACAGTGAGGACTGTGTGTCCAGGACTAACTGTCCTCGAGTTTAAATACTCAGCCGCTCCAACCAGATGTACAACTGAGACAGCAGTTGGAACTGGTCTACCAAATCATTGTCTTCACCAAGCTTACTGGTTCTATTTCCTCAACACTTTCATTTCCTCATTACTGTGTTGTGTGTTAGTTCATATCTGTGTTTGAAGACTTCGACTGAAGACTTTCTCAATTTCCTCAGTTCAATTTCTTCAGTCTGTTTTGTCTTCAGCTAGTGTTATCCTGTGTTTACGCTTTTTGTACTCTGTGTTTGTCTTCATTTCATCATGATGACTATGCCTGGATTCTGTTATGTTTTCATCTGAGTACTTATTCCGCTGCAAGTAGTTATTCGCTAAGGAATTTCCTCACGAGCAAATTCCTTAGTGAAGAATTTCATAAAAATCGCCTATTCACCCCCCTCTAGAAGATATAACGCACTTTCAATTGGTATTAGAGCAAGGTACTCCCTTGTTCTGTGTGATTTTGGTTTAACCGCCTGGAGTTTTAGTTATGTCGACCGCAGGTATGATCAAGGTCTCTGCTGGGTGTCCTACCTTTGATGGGACGGACTACCCCTACTGGAAGAATAAGATGCGAATGCATCTTGAGGCAATTCATAACAATCTCTGGTACGTTGTGGAAAATGGTGTTCCCTCCATCTCACCCTCACTGAACGCTACCGATGTGAAGAGATTCAAGCAACTCGATTCCCAAGCGAAGAATATCATATGTGGCCATCTGAGTAAAGGACAGTATGGTAGAGTGAGTGCTTTGGAAACCGCTAAGCTTATCTGGGATAGGCTTTCCAAGGTCAATGAAGGAGTTTCAACACAGCGTGACTCTTGAATTGATGTTCTTCACAATCTCTTCAACCACTTCAAAAGACTCGACAATGAAAATGTTCAGCAAACCTTCGATCGCCTCACTGACATCTCAAATGAACTGCAAGCACTTGGTGCCACTGACATCACCAACCATGAGGTGGTGAAGAAACTGCTGAGATCGCTTGATTCCTCATTTGATACTCTGGCACTGATGATACAAGAGCGTGCTGATTACAAGTCACTTGACCCCACTGATATCCTCGAGAGGCTAAACACTCATGAGTTCCAGCTTGCTAAGAAGAGAGATCTCTACGGTTCGAGCTATGGCAGATCACGTGCACTGAAGGCCAAGGTAGTATCTGAGTCCGAAGATGAAGACTCTGGTAGCAGCCTTGGTGATCCTGAAGAACTGAGTCATGATCTAGCACTGCTTGTGAAGAAATTCCAGAAGTTCTCAACACGTGGTCACTTTGGGAAACCTTCAAGGAGCAATGATTCCTCATCCGGTGACTACAAGAAGAGGCTTTGTCACAAGTGCAAGAAACCAGGACAGTACATTCAAGATTGTCCTCAGTGGGAAAAGGAATCAAAGAAGAAGAAATACAAGGATTACAGTTCTGATGATGCAAAAAAAAGAAGAAGTCCTCAAAATCTTCATCATCAAAATCCTCGAAGTCTTCGTCTCACAAGAAGAGCAGCTCCAAGAAGGCTCGGGCATTCATTGGCAAGGAAATGGACTCTGAGGCTGAATCTGAAGAAAATGAAGCAAAAGAGGAATCTGATGACTCTGATTCTGATGTGGCGAGCCTAGCCCTCGCTACTGCGTTCGTTAGCAAGCCCATCTTCACCTCTGATGAAAGTGATCTCACCAACAAGGCTGATGAAGGCAGTGATGACTACGCTCCCACCTATTGCTTCATGGCAAAAGGTGCCAAGGTACTCAAATATGCCTCCTCTGAATCTAGTGAGGATGAATCTGATGAAAATCTTAAGCCTAGCTACTCTAAACTTGCTAAGATATCTGTGCAACAACAAAAGGCTTTTGAAAAGGTTCAAAACATGCTAGACAAAAGTGATGATATGTTGGGTGAAGAAATGGATCGCACTAAAGCCTTAACTGAAAATCTTCAGAGACTTCAGACCAGGTTTGATAACCTTCAAGGTCATCATAACACTCTCTTATCTGATCATGAAAAGCTTTCTTATGAATATCTTCAAAAGAAGCAAGATCTTGAAAAGCTAAGAGTGAGTTATGAAGATCTTCAGAAGGAGCGCGATTCATTACTTGCTCAACAAATCAGCGCTGCTCGGGAAGAATTTATTCCTCCATGTTTGAAATGCATTGAACGAGAATCTGCTAATTCTTCACCTGAATGTTCAAATGCTTCTAATGTTACAAATTCTTCACCTGTCTCTGCTATCACTAATTCCTCATCTGAGGACATTCCTAGTATCACTAACGATGCAGGGCTGAAGGAATTGTACATGAAAGGCATGTACAAAAGCCTCAAAGGGCATCAGACTCTTTGTGATGTGCTTAAAAAGTAGATCCTCAACAGGAACCCTAGGAAAGAGGGTATTGCCTTTGAGAGGAAACTCAATGCTGATGGTACATATTGGAAGCTTGAGCAGTACCCCAAAACATCATGGGTTGCTGCAAAGGGACCTCCAGTTGATCCATCTAATTTATCTGGCTATACATGTGAATCTTCTCATTCTTCTGATGAGTCATTTGACTCCAACTATAAACTGTTCAAAAATCAGAATGGTGAAGTATTTGCTAGATATGTTGGCACTAACTGCAGGAATGGTTCTCCTATGAAGAAAATCTAGGTTCCCAAAAGGTGCCTTGAAAGTCTTCAGGTGAATGCCCTCATGACACCACCTGTGAAGAAAAGGAACCCCAGATCAAATTCTTCATATGGACCAAATTCTTCATATGGATCCAAGTCCTCTTACGGACCAAATTCCTCAAGGGGATCAAATTCCTCACATGGATCAAAGTCCTCATATGAACATCATCGTGCTAACAACTCTGTTTTGCAGGGAAGAGCCAAGGGCTATGAATATGAGCATTATTCTTCTAATTATTATGTTCATAAGTCCTCAAAGAATTTCTCTGCTTATTCATATGCTTACCCTAACCCCTCTTATGTGAAACGTAATGGTTTGGCCGCTATGCCACCATTCTCATATGGACCTCGCAGAGTGATGAACTCTTTGCCACCCCACCAGATGTGAGTGGTAAAGAAAAAGAACTAATCTCTTATGCAGGGTCAGGTCTCCAGACGTACTGTAACGTCTGAAGAACTTGCAGGGGACCTGACAAAATGCCTGAAAGGACGCAGGCTAACCATGATGAAATGAACTTTCATTTCACACGTCCTCCCTCTGTTTTATCTGTCCTACTGCTTGATGAAATCGATCTAATGAATTGTGATATCATATTCTTCACTGTTGAAGTATATGAGGTCGTAAGTTGCACTAATTCATCTGCAGGATGATCAACCCAAAGCCACTGAGTGGGTACTTGATAGTGGATGTACAAATCACATGACTGGTGACAAGAATCTTTTGACGGATGCACCCTTATCATCGTCACATATGAAGCATATCATCTTCGCTGACAAAAGCAAAAGTCAGGTATTGGGTCTAGGTAAAGTTGCTATCACAAAAGATCGACACATGGACAAATTCATGCTTGTTGAGTCCTTAGGATACAACCTTATGTCTGTCTCAATGCTTTGTGATCTTGATATGGTTGTTGTCTTCGGCAAGTATCGTTGTGTTCTGATTATGGAAGCTGACAATTCCAAAGTCTTCCAAGGCTTTAGGAGAGGAGACTTGTATATTGTTGATTTCTCTGCAGATTCACAACCAGCCGTGTGCCTACTTGCAAAAGCTTTAGAAGGATGGCTATGGCATCGACGACTTGGTCATGCAGGCATGAGGAATTTGCACACGCTTGCGAAGAAGAAGCATGTCATTGGCATTGAAAATGTCAAATTCCTCAAGGGTCACTTATGCGGTGCCTGTGAAGCTGGAAAGATGACGAAGGCCAAGCATCCAGCAAAGACCATCATGACCACTACTCGACCATTCGAATTGCTTCACATGGATCTCTTTGGTCCTAATCACTATTCCTCTGTTTCAAATGAAGCATCTCAATATGGCTTTGTTATTGTTGATGATTACTCTCGTTACACATGGGTACACCTTGTCTCTTACAAACATGAAGTGCAGGAAGTCTTCAAACGATTTTCCTCGAGATCTTCAACCAACTTTGGTGTGAAGATTAAGCACATCAGAAGTGACAATGGCACTGAGTTCAAGAATTCGGGTCTCGATGACTATCTTGATGAACTTGGTATTACTCATGAGTTATCTGCTCCTTATACTCCTCAACAGAATGGCGTCGTGGAGCGCAAGAACATGACTCTTGCTGAAATGGCTCGCACTATGCTCGATGAGTACAAAACCCCTCGTCGTTTCTGGGTTGATGCAATTGATACTGCGTGCCACATCATCAACAGAGTATATCTTCACAAATTCTTCAAGAAGACTGCCTATGAACTCCTCACTGACAAGAAACCCAATGTAAGTTATTTCAAAGTCCTCGGTGCTAAATGCTGGATTAGAGATCCTCATCACAACTCTAAATTTGCACCGAAAGCACATGAAGGTTTTATGCTTGGTTACGGAAAGGACTCGCACACCTACAGAGTCTTCAACAATGTTCTTCACAAGATTGTTGAAACTGTAGATGTGCGGTTCGATGAAACTAATGGCTCGCAAAGAGAGCACCTACCTTCTGTGTTAGATGAACCAACACATGAGGATTCTATCAAGCACAAGGCTACTGAAGATGCCATTCCTACTGAAGAATCTGCTGAAGAATTCATTCCAGAACGTGAAGAACCTCGAGCTGATGCACCTGAGGAAAATGCTGAGGAAATTGATGCTGAAGAAAATGCTGATCAAATTCCTCAACGACAACCAGCTCATCCTCGCGTTGCAAAAGAAGTGCAAGTGGAGAAGATCAACGATGACATTAGAGCACCAGGTCCTCTCACACGCTCAAAAGCTTCACATCTATCTAACTTTTGTTGGCACTTTGCTTTTGTCTCTATCACAGAGCCCACTAAGGTAGATGAAGCATTTCTGGAGCCTGAGTGGATCCAGGCCATGCAAGAAGAATTACATTAGTTCAAGCTCAACAATGTCTGGGAACTAGTCAATTGTCCCGATCCTCGCAAGCATAACATCATTGGCACAAAGTGGATCTACCGCAACAAGCAAGATGAAAATGGTGTTGTGGTGAGGAATAAGGCACGACTAGTAGCTCAAGGCTACACACAGGTTGAAGGAATTGACTTCGATGAAACTTTTGCACCTGTTGCTAGACTTGAGGCTATTCGCATATTACTTGCTTATGCTAACCATCATAATATCATCTTATATCAAATGGATGTGAAAAGTGCATTCCTCAATGGTAAGCTTGAGGAAGAAGTATATGTTGCTCAACCCCCAGGTTTTGAAGATCCAAAACATCCTGACAAAGTCTTCAGACTTAACAAGGCCCTCTATGGCCTCAAGCAGGCCCCACGGGCGTGGTATGATACATTGAAGGAATTCTTCATGAAGAAAGGCGTCACACCCGGTTCACTCGATCCCACTCTCTTTACTAAATCTTATGATGGTGAACTGTTTGTGTGTCAAATATATGTTGACGATATCATCTTCGGCTGTACTGACCAACGTTATAGTGATGAATTTGCCTATATGATGAGTGAAGAATATCAAATGTCTATGATGGGAGAGTTAAAATTCTTCTTAGGTCTTCAAATTCATCAATAGCGCAATGGCATATTCATATCTCAGGAGAAATACCTCAAGGATGTCCTGAAGAAATTCGGCATGCAAGATTGCAAAGGCATCAAAATTCCTATGCCCACAAATGGTCATCTATGCACTGATGAAAATGGTATTGACTTCGATCATAAGGTATACCACTCCATGATTGGCTCTTTATTGTACTTATGTGCATCTAGGCCAGATATAATGCTTAGTGTTTGCATGTGTGCCCGATTTCAAGATGCACCGAAGGAATCACACCATAATGCTGTGAAGCATATTCTTCGATATCTAGCTCACACACCAACACTAGGATTATGGTATCCCAAGGGCTCGGATTTTGATCTCATTGGATATTCTGACTCTGACTATGCTGGTGACCGTGTCGACCACAAGTCAACATCTGGTACTTGTCATTTCCTCGGACGATCCTTGGTATGTTGGTCCTCGAAGAAACAGAACTGAGTATCACTGTCTACTGCTGAAGCTGAGTACATTGCTGCTGGTTCTTGCTGTGCTCAACTGCTATGGATGAAGCAAACACTCAAGGACTATGGCATCAACATGAAGAATGTGCCTCTCCTCTGTGACAATGAGAGTGCCATCAAGATTGCTCACAACCCAGATCAGCACTCGAAGACAAAGCACATTCAGATTCGTCATCATTTTCTTTGTGATTATGTGTTGAAGGGCGACATTTCTATTGAGCATGTGAAGACTGAAGAACAGCTAGCCGATATCTTCACTAAGCCCTTGGATGAGAAGAGATTTAGCAAGTTGCGGTGTGAGCTAAATATCTTAGAGTCTTCAAATGTAGTTTGAAAAGGCACTCATCCTAACACTTATGCAAAATTGATGACTTAGACATGCAACACATGAAGAAACGTTTTTCTTCAATCAATGAAGAATAACACTCTAAGTGTGAAGAAATTAATGAAGAATTTGATTCTCAGAACCCTACGACAATTGTACGCGGTGTCTGAAATCATCATTCTTATATGGTGGGTCACGCCACCACAAAAGTTGAAAATCTTCAATTTGAGTTTTTCCTCAGTTTTGAAATTCCTTAGTTGTTCAAATTCTTCAACTTGCAAAATCTTCACTTGTGCCGTCGTTTTTCTTCATTGGCTATATATATATATATATATATATATATATATATATATATATATATATATATATATATATATATATATATATATATGAGTTTATGTCCTCTACAGCATTCACCTATAGCTATTTCTTCAAGTTGGATCTTCTGCTAAGTGAATGTGATCGGACCCTTCCCCTCTATGCTATACTCAATCCAATCTATTCACAAATTCTTCATGTGCGTTCTATTTGAAACTCGTTCAAATTCTTCACTGTGTCCTTGTCAGCTGAAGAAATTGCGAACGGATCGTTAAAACGGATCTTATCTAAACTTTCGGTTTTGCCGCTCAAACCGTTCTGCATCCCACGATGCATTAGTTTACTCACCCACGATCTTACACGATCTCCACTACACAGTACGTGGGTGACACATGTCATGAGAAGGAGAACGGGCAGGGGCACGTTCGTCCCAAATCTTCGGGCGAGCAGTTTTTCACCGTGGCTATAAATACCCCTGTCCCCTTCCTCACTTCTTTTACCCCGCTCGATCTCACTCTCCCGCTCGAGCTTCCGAACCCTAGCGCTGCCATCATCGCCGGTGAGGAAGAGCTTCACTGCCTCGACCTCGTCGCCGTCGTACTCGCGCCGACCGCGGAAATCTTCACCTCCGCCGCCGCCGTAGACGTCTTCCTCCGCCGAGTTAGGGCGTGGAAGATCTGCATCGACGAACTCCATTGTTTCAGCTCATAGTTCGTCGTGTTCTTCGTTCAGGGTAATTAAAAGTTACTTTTACTGCCCTCTTTGATTCGAAATTTTTCTACAAAATCTTCAAAGGTGTTTTATTCTTCAAATCCTCACACACAAAACACCTCACATGTTATCTGTTCTTGATTCATTTCCCTAAGCATCATTTTCTCCAAGATTCCTCAATTGTGTGGATCTACGATCTATACAACTCTGGAACCTAAGATATAGCGCGCTTAGTGAAATTCTTCAAGACGCATCTGGTCAAATTCCTCAAACTTGTTCTTTTTGAAAAACCCTCTGAGAACGCATATGACCTCTCCAAATTCTTCGCAACTATACTCTGTTCACAGGTACACATGTCCGCTGCTGAATCATTAGGTTCTCATCAACTTAACTCATTTGCAGCGTTCCTCGAAGAAAAGTTGCATACCTCTTCATAGAATTCAATTGTTCAAATTCTTCAACTGAAGAAAGTGACTGAAGGTAAAAGGCCACAGAAAGGAGGAAAGAGGCCTGAGGTCATGACTGCCTTTGAAATCCCTGAGGATTTATATAAGGATTACTGCACACCTCCTGAAGAAGATAAAAATCAGTGCAAGGTGCGCATTCAAAGGATTGAACGGAGATGGGCACGTGAATGGAGGGAGTACAGATACGTCACTCCAAAGTACCTGAAGAAATTCGCACTGAACCCTCCATGCCCAAGAGCCCCATTGGCACCTGGCCAAGAGGCTGATCCCACCAGCATCAAACGCGGTGAGGACTTTCCTGAGGAATGGGCCAAGCGCCAAGCTAAATTGTCAAGACAAGCTAGAGAAGCAGTGAGGAAATTTAATGAAGACTCTGTTGCTGCTGCTGCCACTGAGGCCTCTGTCAAGCCAAGGAAAGCAATGCTCAAGAAGCCCGCTCGAAAGCCAAGTGCTTCCACAGCAATGCCCTCACGGCCAAGTTCCTCAGCTGCGCCCTCGCGGCCTGAAACTTCAAAATCTTCAAAGAAAATTCCTCAAGCTGCCCCTGCTCCTCCGAACTCCTCAGCACCTCCGACAAAGTCCTCACCACCTGCGCATCCTGCCACATGCCAAAGGACTGCAGGCGTCTCTATTGCCTCTGGTGTCTCAGCTAGTTCCTCAGCTGCACCAAGTTCCTTAGCTGGACCCTCTTTGCTGAAGAAAAAGGCTACTGCTGGACGCGGTACTCGCCCAAGTCCTAAGAAGAAGCAGGTAGTCTTCACTGTACCGTCTGATGATGATGAAGCTGATGAAGAAGAACTTGCTGAAATCATCAGGGACCACCAAGAAAGGGCTGCTAAAGCCAAAGGCACACCTGTGCCCCTACTGCTGGATCCAAGGGCGATCCTCGATTACATTAATATCTGGCATAAGGATCCCAACACACCTATGCCTGACTTCAAGCTGACACCTGGCCAAAGTCACATGCTGACTCACTTCATACTAGAGGAGAAGTGGAAATATGATAGGGCCAGGCAGATCAAGAAATCGCAGTACAGGAAAGATAAACTATTGAGGAAAAATGTTCTCACGATGAAGCCTGAAGAACTCATCAAGATGCGGGCTGATATCAAAACCCTCGGCGATGAATTTGATGCATACTATGCTGACTGGAAAGGAGCAAAAGTCAGGTTTGTACAACTGACTGAGAAATTCACAAATGTTGCAGCCCCATCGCAACAAGGAATTCCTCAAGCTGAACCTTCAGCACAGCCCACTGAAGAACATGCCAGCACCGCTGATGACTTTCAGGCTGCTGAAAAAAATGCTAGTTCCAGGGCTGATGACTCCACTCCAGCTACTAAAGAAACTACCAGGGCATCCACTAGTGGTGCGCCTGAAGAAACTGAAGAAATCAGGGAACTGCATCAGTTGCGCCTGAGGAAAATCAACCAGATTCCTCAGCTCCACCTGCGCCTACACCAACTCCTATCCTTCCATCTGCATTGGATGTGAAGAAGACCAAGGCTGTAGAGCGAGCTGCAGTGAAGAAAAGGAAAGCATCAAGTGCTTCAGAATCTTCAGTCCCAAAGAAGATGAAGCCCATGACCAGCTCGTTTGCCAATCCAATTGATGTTGTTCCAATTTCAACCATGTCATCAAAGGACCTTGTTCCTTTTGGTGAAGAATATGAGATCCCAAGTGGATCAGATGAAGAGACTCAGCCTGCTGCTTCCTTAGAGCAGATTGATGAAGAAATTGAAGTGGATGAAATCCCTTGAACCCCAATGATATCATCACCAATGCCTCAGTTTACTGCTGAAGAGGCTGGTGTTGAAGAATTAGAGGATAAAGATGTGGACATTGGAAGCACAACTCCAGTGATGAATGACGACTTTTGGGAAAGTCAGCATCCCAATTCTCCACTCTTCACTCCACTGCAGCAAATTCCTCACTCCCCTGCACCAACTGTTCCGATGGGCTCTGAAGAAAATCATCCCACTGCATCTGTGAATGAAGAAATTCCAGCCACTATCGCTGAAGAAACTGCTGCTTATACTGAAAAGGTGACTGCACCTGAGGAAGAACCTGAAATTCCTCAGCCTGAAGAACCTGAGATCGTGATTCCTGAGGTAGTGATGCAACTCACTGACACTCCTCTGCCAAAACCAAAGGATCCATTCTCAAGGAAACAAAAGTTTAAGGCTGATGACTTCTTTGGCGAGCACGTGTTCTTCACTGAATATAACCCTTATGACTCTGCTCGCATAAGGAAGAGGCGGTTCTGGACAGCTAGTCAAGCAAATTTCTATTCCTCAGTGCTTTTCAACAAGGACAAAGTCTTCGACCATGCACATATTCCTCACGTGGATATGGAGTCTATGCCGTGCTTCACGCCAGTCCTCAGTGTTCTTCACGACGCTGGGCTGCTCAATTTCTGGACTGACATATGCGATTGGAATGAAGAACTCATTCTTCAGTTCTATGCAACACTGCACATCACCGGCAACTCTGAAGATGTGAATTCGTGGGTTCTGGACTAGATGACTGAGAACACCCATTATAAGGCCCCAACATCTAAATTGCTTCGCGCCCTTCCTCTGAGTCCACCCACTGAAGATGCACGTTGTGTTTACACCGAACCTGAGCTCTCAAATCACTATATGCAAGTGCTCATGAAGCCTTTGAAGCCAGGGCAGGCCCCTCGAACCACATTCCTCGTCAAGGAATTGTTGTATGTGCTGCGAACTGTCTACCGCATTCTGACGAAGACAATGAGTCCCATCAAAGGCCACAACTCAAGTGATGAAGAAGTCGTTGGCATCATGAAGAATATGCTTTTCAACATCTGTCATGGCGTTCCCGTCAACTTCCATGATTTCTTCATGAGGACTCTGGCCAACATTGCTATGTCACCATTTGAGCTAAAGCCTTATGCGCCATGGATTATGAGACTCATCAGGACAAGGTCTTCACTCAACTACAAGGCTGAAACTCTGAACCACTGCAGCTACTTGCCTCCCATTGAAGTCCTCAAAAGGATATTTTCCTCAGCTGAAGAAAAGGGCAAAGCTACTGCTATGATAGATGAAGGCATTCGTCCATTGGATGGTCAATTTCGCAAAGCTGCATCTTACTCCACCAATGATGACTCTGACACCCATGACACTGCCGCAAACACTGCCAAGACAACTCCTCAAGCCACAGCACCCAGGGTGATGACTGATCGTGAGTTACTCCTCAGTCTTCATCAAAAGGTTGATCGCAATCACAAATGGGTCAAGCGTCAGTTTGGTTCTATTCTTCACAACATGACTGCAACACATAATGCAGTGAAGAAAAACCACTACTACCTTCATAAAACCCTCAACCGCACCTACGCTATTCTGTCTCAAGTCTACAACACTGATGATCTGAAGAAAATGGGTCTCAACGAAGAATTTGTCTGGTCTGCACCTCCTCCGAAGAAATACAAGAAGGTCCCAGTTCCTTCTTTGGTGGCCAGCTCCTATTCTTCATCGTGCGACCCTGATGAACATGAAGACTTGGATGACACTGCGGCAGGCGCTACTTCAACAACCGACCCCAACAACGCTGGCACTCCTTCATCAACTTGAATATCTTCCGGGGCGTTAGTCCTCAGTTTCGATCCTTTTGGTCATTCGATGACAAAGGGGGAGAAATCTGAGTTAGTCCTCAAGCGGGTCTATAATAAGGGCGTTTTTTTGCTAAGTTACAACTCTCGTTCTTCTGAAACTTTTATTGAATCGAGTTGTAATCTTAAACCTGATGGTGCGCTGATACTTTTATTGCACTAGGCTTTGATACTTTTGATGCTCTATTCGGCATGCTTATTCATCGTTAATATTATTGCACGCATGCTGAATTTCATCAGGCACCATATTTCATCATGAATTTCAAATTCTTCATATTATATATCAAATGCGTCTTTGAGTTACAAGATATAGGGGGAGATCTCCATGATTCATCTCTTCAAGTGTGCATTGCTTCAAAAGCAAAATCCTCACTATGCACAACTTCAGGGGGAGTTCTTCTATATCTTACAATCAAATTCCTCACTATCAGTATTTACACTTCACATATTTATCCCCGTTGAAAACTTAACCTATGTTGTCATCAATCACCAAAAAGGGGGAGATTGTAAGTGCATCTAGTGCCCCTTAGTGATTTTGGTGTATTGAAGACTTATAGGTTAAGTATCTAATGCGTTTATGAGTGTACACAGGTCTATAAGTCTATGAGGAGTTTGATATTTACAATGAAAGTCGGCCCCTAAAAATGAAGTTCTTCAAGTGAAGACTTTGATATTCTGAAGACTTTCTGAAGACTTTGAAAGTGAAGAAATTGGTGTGACCTTGAAGACTTGGTATTCATTCGAGGAACATGAAGCGTGAAGACTTTTGTTTTCGTAGTTTCATTTTCTCTTTCTTGAGTCATAGGAAACACCGTACTGTTAAAGGGGGTCGAGGAAATACTAAGGAGAAAATTTCCATGTGATGCTCAACTCAAATCCTACACCTACCAATCCCTTTGAGTGAAGCCATTGAAAATCTCATACAGTTCAGTCAATTTCTTCAGTGACAGAGACGAAGTTCTTCTGGTCACTGAGGACTTTGCTCTGACTGAGGAGTTAGGAATTCGCCAGTGCGAATTGCCTACACAGTGAGGAACATGATAGCCCTGAGGAATTTGTACCTCAAATTTCTGACCGTTGTTGTGCTACGCGCCAGCTGTCCCAAAATATCTTATCCATCCAACGGTCATATCATTGAAGGGCATTTATATCTTATCATGTCGGGCTGCTCCCTAGGATATAAATAGCCGCCCCCTACAACCACTAGCTGGTTGGCTGCTCCGCAAGAACTTGACACTTGTCATTTGAGAGCAACCCATCCTCCGAGGACTTTGAGCGAAAATCATCAATTGAGGAAAATCCAAAACCCAAACCCAAACACCTACAAACCCAAAGTGATTGAGCATCACTGAAGAGATTGATCCTGTGTGGATCCGACGCTTGTTACCTTTGAAGACTGTGCTTCTTCCAGACGGTTAGGCGTCAAGGTCTAGAGCATCCAAGAGGAATTGTGGATCGCCGAGTGACCAAGTCTGTGAAGGTTTGGAAGTCACCTGAAGACTTACCACGAGTGATTGGGTGAGGACTGTGTGTCCTTAGCTCAAGGAGAATACGGTGAGGACTGTGTGTCCGGGACTAAGTGTCCTCGAGTTTAAATACTCAACCGCTCCAACCAGATGTACAACTGAGACAGCAATTGGAACTGGTCTACCAAATCATTGTCTTCACCAAGCTTACTGGTTCTATTTCCTCAACACTTTCATTTCCTCATTACTGTGTTGTGTGTTAGTTCATATCTATGTTTGAAGACTCTGACTGAAGACTTTCTCAATTTCCTCAGTTCAATTTCTTCAGTCTGTTTTGTCTTCATCTAGTGTTATCCTGTGTTTATGCTTTCTGTACTCTGTGTTTGTCTTCATTTCATCATGATGACTATGCCTGGATTCTGTTATGTTTTCATCTGAGTACTTATTCCGCTGCTAGTAGTTCTTCGCTAAGGAATTTCCTCACGAGCAAATTCCTCAGTGTAGAATTTCATAAAAATCGCCTATTCACCCCCCCCTCTAGTCGATATAACGCACTTTCAACATCTGGAGCCAAGTAGAACTCACCGCACCGGCTCAAGAACACCTCTCGCGAGGCTGTTCTTCCTCTGTACTGTTCATCATCAGCCCCCGAGGCAATCCACCAGACCACACACTGGAGTAGGGTATTACACCACAACGGTGGCCCGAACCAGTATAAATCTCGTGTCCCTTGTGTTATTCATCGTTTCCATCTTAGTTTGCACGAGGGGATCGGACGTAGAATGGTAGGGGAGAGATCTCCGCGCGCACCCCACTGTTCAAACCTCAAGGGTCTGCCGGAACCCGAAATCCGACATCTTCGGTACCGTGCATTGCCCTTTCTCACCTTGAGAGTTGGTGCAAACTTCACAGGTGCATCCAAACCCCGTGATGCGATACGCTCTATCACACATAAACCTCCTTATATATTCCTCAAAACAACCACCATACCTACCTACCATGGCATTTCCATAGCCATTCCGAGATATATTGCCATGCAACTTCCATCATCGTCATATACATGACTTGAGCATTTATTGTCATATTGCTTTGCATGATCGTAAGATTGCTAGCATGATGTTTTCATAGCTTGTCCGTTTTTTGATGTCATTGCTACGCTAGATCATTGCACATCCCGTTACACCGCCGGAGGCATTCATATAGAGTCATATCTTTGTTCTAGCATCGAGTTGTAATATTGAGTTGTAAGTAAATAGAAGTGTGATGATCATATTTATTAGAGCATTGTCCCAGTGAGGAAAGGATGATGGAGACTATGATTCCCCCACAAGTCGGGATGAGACTCCGGACAAGAAAAAGAAAAAAGAGAAAGGCCAAAAAAATAGAGAGAAGGCCCAAAAAACAAAAAAATGAGAGAAAAAGAGAGAAGGGCCAATGTTACTATCCTTTTACCACACTTGTGCTTCAGAGTAGCACCATGTTCTTAATATAGAGATTCTCTTCAGTTGTCACTTTCATATACTAGTGGGAATTTTCATTATAGAACTTGGCTTGTATATTCCGATGATGGGCTCTCAAATGCCCGAGGTCTTCATGAGCAAGCAAGTTGGATGCACACCCACTTAGTTTCCAGTTTGAGCTTTCATACACTTATAGCTCTTAGTGCATCTGTTGCATGGCAATCCCTACTCCTCACATTTACATCAATTGATGGGTATCTCCATAGCCCGTTGATTAGCCGCGTCGATGTGAGACTTTCTCCTTTTTGCCTTCTCCACACAACCTCCATCATCATATTCTATTCCACCTATAACGCTATGTCCATGGCTCACGCTCATGTATTGCGTGAAAGTTGAAAAGGTTTGAGAACGTCAAAAGTATGAAACAATTGCTTGGCTTGTCATCGGGGTTATCCATGATTTGAATGCTTTGTGTGGTGAAGATGGAGCATAGCCAGACTATATGATTTTGTAGGGATAACTTTCTTTGGCCACGATATTTTGAAAAGACATGACTGCTTTATTAGTATGCTTGAAGCATTATTGTCTTAATGTCAAATGATAGACTATTGCTTTCAATCACTCGTGTCTTAATATTCATGCCATGATTAGATTACATGATCAAGATTATGCTAGGTAGCATTCCACATAAAAAATATCTTTTTATCATTTACCTACTCGAGGACGAGCAAGAATTAAGCTTGGGGATGGTGATACGTCTCCGTCGTATCTATAATTTTTGATTGTTCCATGCTAATATTCTACAACTTTTACATACTTTTGGCAACTTTTTATACTATTTTTGGGACTAACATATTGATCCAGTGCCCAGTGCCAGTTCCTGTTTGTTGCATGTTTTTTGTTTCGCAGAAATTCCATATCAAACGGAGCCCAAACGAAATAAAAACCGACGAAGATTTTTTTGGAATATATCTGATTTTTGGGAAGTGGAATCATCGTGAGACGATGCCCGAGGGGGCCACGAGGCAGGGGCGCGCCCTAGGGGGGCAGGCGCGCACCTGACCCTCCTGGACACCCCGTAAGGCGGTTGTTGCCCTTCTTTCGCGGCAAGAAAGCTAATATCCAGATAAAAATCATGTTCAAATTTCAATCCAATCGGAGTTACGGATCTCTGGTTATAAAAGAAACGGTGAAAGGGAAGAATCCAGAGTGCAGAAACAGAGAGAGACAGAGAAACAGATCCAATCTCGGAGGGGCTCTCGCCCCTCCCACGCCATGGGGACCAAGGACGAAAGGGAGAACCCTTCTCCCACCTAGGGAGAAGGTCAAGGAAGAAGAAGAAGGGGGGCTCTCTCCCCCTTTCTCCCGGTGGTGCCGGAACACCGCCGGGACCATCATCATCACGCGATCTACACCAACACCTCCGTCATCTTCACCAACATCTTCAGCACCTTCCCCCATCTATCTATAGCGGCCCACTGTCCCTCAACCCATTGTACCCTCTACTTGAACATGGTGCTTTATGCTTCATATTATTATCTAATGATGTGTTGCCTGTTGGAAATATGCCCTAGAGGCAATAATAAAATGCTTATTATTATATTTCCTTGTTCATGGTAATTGTCTATTGTTCATGCTATAATTGTGTTATCCGGAAATCATAATACATGTGTGAATACATAGACCACAACATGTCCCTAGTGAGCCTCTAGTTGACTAGCTCATTGATCAACAGATAGTCATGGTTTCCTGACTATGGACATGAGATTTCATTGATAACGGGATCACATAATTAGGAGAATGATGTGATGGACAAGATCCAATCCTAAGCATAGCACAAGATCGTGTAGTCGTCTGCTAGAGCTTTTCTAATGTCAAGTATCATTTCCTTAGACCATGAGATTGTGCAACTCCCGGATACTATAGGAATGCTTTGGGTGTACCAAACGTCACAACATAACTGGGTGACTATAAAGGTGCACTACTGGTGTCTACGAAAGTGTCTGTTGGGTTGGCACGAATCAAGACTGGGATTTTTCACTCCGTATGACAGAGAGGTATCTCTGGGCCCACTCGGTGATGCATCATCATAATGAGCTCAATGTGACCAAGTGGTTGATCACGGGATCATGCATTACAGTACGAGTAAAGAGACTTGCCGGAAACGAGATTGAATGAGGTATCATGATACCGACGATCAAATCTCGGGCAAGTATCATACCGATAGACAAAGGGAACTGTATACGGGATTACTTGAGTCCTCGACATCGTGGTTCATTCGATGAGATCATCGTGGAACATGTGGGAGCAAACAAGGGTATCCAGATCGCGTTGTTGGTTATTGGCCGGAGAGTCGTCTCGGTCATGTCTGCATGGTTCCCGAACCCGCAGGATCTACACACTTAAGGTTCGATGACGCTAGGGTTATTAGGAAGACTTATATATGATTAACGAATGTTGTTCGGAGTCCCGGATGAGATCCCCGACGTCACGAGGAGTTCCAGAATGGTCAGGAGGTAAAGATTTATATATGGGAAGTTGTCATATGGTCATCGGAAAGGTTCGGGGGCATATCGGTATTGTACCGGGGCCACCGGAGGGGTTCCGGGGGTCCACCGGGAGGGGCCACCTCTCTCGGAGGGCCCTATGGGCTATAGGAGGAAGAGAACCAGCCCCAAGTGGGCTGGGCGCATCCCCCCTTTGGCCCATGCGCCTAGGGTTGGGGGGAACCCTAAGGGAGGCGCCTCCCTTGCTTGGGGGGCAAACCCCCTTCCCTTGCCCCCCCTCTAGATCTCATATAGAGGGGGCCGGCCCCCTTCCCCCTTCCCCTATAAATAGAGGGGCGAGGGGAGGGCTGCACACCACATCCAAGGCACAGCCCCTCCCCTCCCCAACACCTCTCCTCCTCCGTTAAGTGCTTGGTGAAGTCCTGCCGGAGTACTGCTGCTCCACCACCACCACGCCGTCGTGCTGCTGTTGGAGCTTTCTTCCTCAACCTCTCCCTCCTCCTTGCTGGATCAAGGCATGCGAGACGTCCTCGCTCCGTAAGTGTGTTGAACGCGGAGGTGTCGTCCGTTCGGCGCTTGGTCATCGGTGATTTGGATCACGACGAATACGACTCCATCAACCCCGTTCTCTTGAACGCTTCCGCTCGCGATCTACAAGGGTATGTAGATGCACTCCCCTCTCCCTCGTTGCTAGATGACTCCATAGATTGATCTCGGTGATGCGTAGAAAATTTTAAAATTCTGCAACGATCCCCAACAGTGGCATCATGAGCTAGGTCTATGCGTAGTTTCTATGCACGAGTAGAACACAAGATGTTGTGGGCGTCGATTTTGTCAATTTACTTGCCGTTACTAGTCTTATCTTGATTCAGCGGCATCGTGGGATGAAGCGGCCCGGACCGACCTTACACGTACACTTACGTGAGATAGGTTCCACCGACTGACATGCACTAGTTGCATAAGGTGGCTAGCGGGTGTCTGTCTCTCCCACTTCAGTCGGATCGGATTCGATGAAAAGGGTCCTTATGAAGGGTAAATAGAAATTGGCATATCACGTTGTGGTTTTGGCGTAGGTAAGAAACGTTCTTGCTAAGAAACCTATAGCAGCCACGTAAAAATTTGCAACAACAATTAGAGGACGTCTAACTTGTTTTTGTAGCATATGCCGTGTGATGTGATATGGCCAAAAGGATGTGATGAATGATATGTGTGATGTATGAGATTGATCATATTCTTGTAATAGGAATCACAACTTGCATGTCGATGAGTATGACAACCGGCAGGAGCCATAGGAGTTGTCTTAATTTATTTATGACCTGCGTGTCAACATAAACGTCATGTAATTACTTTACTTTATAGCTAACCGTTAGCCATAGTAGTAGAAGTAATAGTTGGCGAGACAACTTCATGAAGACACGATGATGGAGATCATGATGATGAAGGTCATGGTGTCATGCCAGTGACGATGATGATCATGGCGCCTCGAAGATGGAGATCAAAAAGGAGCAAAATGATATTGGCCATATCATGTCACTATTTGATTTCATGTGATGTTTATCATGTTTTTACATCATATTTTCTTAGAACGACGGTAGCATAAATAAGATGATCCCTCGCAATAATTTCAAGAAAGTGTTCCCCCTAACTGTGCAATGTTGCTAAGGTCCGTTGTTCCGAAGCACCACGTCATGATCGGGTGTGATAGGTTCTAACGTTCGCATACAACGGGTGTAAGCCAGATTTACACATGCAATACACTTAGGTTGACTTGATGAGCCTAGCATGTACAGACATGGCCTCAGAACACGGTAGACCAAAAGGTCGAACATGAGTCGTATAAAAGATACGATCAACATGAAAATGTTCACCGATGATGACTAGTCCGTCTCACGTGATGATCAGACACGGCCTAGTTGACTCGGATCATGTATCACTTAGATGACTAGAGGGATGTCTATCTAAGTGGGAGTTCATTAAATAATTTGATTAGATGAACTTAATTATCATGAACATAGTCCAAAAACCTTTGCAATATGTCTTGTAGATCAAATGGCCCACGCTAATGTTGCCCTCAACTTCAACGCGTTCTTAGAGAAAACCAAGCTGAAAGACGATGGCAGCAACTACACGGACTGGGTCCGTAACCTGAGGATTATCCTCATAGCTGCCAGGAAAGCATATGTCCTTGAAGCACCGCTAGGTGAAGCACCTGTTTTCCCAGCAGAACAAGACGTTATGAACGCTTGGCAGACACGTAGTGATGATTACTCCCTGGTTCAGTGCGGCATGCTTTACAGCTTAGAACCCGGGCTCCAAAAGCGTTTTGAGCAACACGGAGCATATCAGATGTTTCAAGAGCTGAAAATGGTTTTCCAAGCTCATGCCCGGGTCGAGAGATATGAAGTCTCCAACAAGTTCTACAGTTGTAAGATGGAGGAGAATAGTTCCGTCAGCGAGCACATACTCAAAATGTCTGGGTTGCACAACCGCTTATCTCAGCTGGGAGTTAATCTCCCGGATGATGCGGTCGTTGACAGAATCCTCCAGTCGCTCCCACCTAGCTACAAGAGCTTTGTGATGAACTTCAATATGCAGGGGATGGAAAAGACCATTCCTGAGGTATATTCGATGCTGAAATCAGCAGAGGTGGAAATCAAAAAGGAACATCAAGTGTTGATGGTGAATAAAACCACTAAGTTCAAGAAAGGCAAGGGTAAGAAGAACTTCAAGAAGGACGGCAAGGGAGTTGCCTCGCCCGGTAAGCCAATTGCTGAGAAGAAGCCAAGGAGTGGACCCAAGCCTGAAACTGAGTGCTTTTATTGCAAGGGAAATGGTCACTGGAAGCGGAACTGCCCCAAGTACTTAACGGATAAGAAGGCTGGCAATACCAAAGGTATATGTGATATACATGTTATTGATGTGTACCTAACCAGCGCTCGTAGTAGCTCCTGGGTATTTGATACCGGTGCAGTTGCTCATATATGTAACTCAAAACAGGAACTGCGGAATAAGCGGAGACTGGCGAAGGACGAGGTGACGATGCGCATCGGGAATGGTTCCAAGGTCGATGTGATCGCCGTCGGCACGCTACCTCTACATTTACCTACAAGATTAGTTTTAAACCTCAATAATTGTTATTTAGTGCCAGCTTTGAGCATGAACATTGTATCAGGATCTCGTTTAATACGAAATGGCTACTCATTTAAATCCGAGAATAATGGTTGTTCTATTTATATGAGAGATATGTGTTGGGGAACGTAGCAGAAATTCAAAATTCGCCTACGTGTCACCAAGATCTATCTATGGAGAAACCAGCAACGAGGGGAAGAGGAGTGCATCTACATACCCTTGTAGATCGCTAAGCGGAAGCGTTCAAGTGAACAGGGTTGATGGAGTCGTACTCGCCGTGATCCAAATCACCGACGATCCTAGTGCCGAACGGACGGCACTTCCCCGTTCAACACACGTACAGCCCGGTGACGTCTCCCGTGCCTTGATCCAGCAAGGAGAGAGGGAGAGGTTGAGGAAGACTCCATCCAGCAGCAGCACAACGGCGTGGTGGTGGTGGAGGAGCCTGGCAATCCTGCAGGGCTTCGCCAAGCACCGCGGGAGAGGAGGAGGGAGAAAAGCAGGGCTGCGCCATGGAGAGATCGGAACTCGTGTGTTGGCAGCCCCAAAACCCTCAAGTATATATAGGCAAGAGGGAAGGGGGTGCGCCCCCTTAAGGGTTTCCACCCCAAGGGGTGCGGCTGCCCCAAAGCCATCTAGGGTGGCGGCCAAGGGGGTGGAGAGGGGAAACTTGCCCCCCAAGCTAGGTGGGGCGCCCCCTCCCCAAACCCTAGGCGCCTTGGGCCCTTGTGGGGGGGCGCACCAGCCCACCTGGGGCTGGTCCCCTCCCACATGTGGCCCATGCAGCCCTCCGGGGCCGGTGGTCCCACTTGGTGGACCCCCGGGACCCTCCTGGTGGTCCCGGTACGTTACCGATAAAACCCGAAACTCTTTCGGTGACCAAAACAGGACTTCCCATATATAAATCTTTACTTCCGGACCATTCCGGAACTCCTCGTGACATCCAGGATCTCATCCGGGACTCCGAACAACATTCGGTAACCACATACAAACTTCCTTTATAACCCTAGCGTCATCGAACCTTAAGTGTGTAGACCCTACGGGTTCGGGAGACATGCAGACATGACCAAGACGTTCTCCGGTCAATAACCAACAGCGGGGTCTGGATACCCATGTTGGCTCCCACATGTTCCACGATGATCTCATCGGATGAACCACGATGTCAAGGACTTAATGAATCCCGTATACAATTCCCTTTGTCTATCGGTACGATACTTACCCGAGATTCGATCGTCGGTATCCCAATACCTTGTTCAATCTCGTTACCGGCAAGTCTCTTTTACTCGTTCCGCAACACATCATCCCGTGATTAACTCCTTGATCACATTGTGCACTTTATGATGATCTCCTACCGAGTGGGCCCAGAGATACCTCTCCATCACACGAAGTGACAAATCCCAGTCTCGATTCGTGCCAACCCAACAGACACTTTCGGAGATACCTGTAGTGAACCTTTATAGTCACCCAGTTATGTTGTGACGTTTGGCACACCCAAAGCACTCCTACGGTATCCGGGAGTTGCACAATCTCATGGTCTAAGGAAACGATACTTGACATTAGAAAAGCTTTAGCATACGAACTACACGATCTTTGTGCTAGGCTTAGGATTGGGTCTTGTCCATCACATCATTCTTCTAATGATGTGATCCCTTGATCAATGACATCCAATGTCCATGGTCAGGAAACAGTAACCATCTATTGATCAACGAGCTAGTCAACTAGAGGTTTACCAGGGTCATGGTGTTGTCTATGTATCCACACATGTATCTGAGTTTCCTATCAATACAATTCTAGCATGGATAATAAACGATTATCATGAACTAGGAAATATAATAATAATCAATTTATTATTGCCTCCCGGGCATATTTCCAACAGTCTCCCACTTGCACTAGAGTCAATAATCTAGTTCACATTGATATGTGATTAACACTCAAGGTCACATCCTTATGTGACTAACACCCAAGAGTTCTGGGTTTGATCATGTTATGCTTGTGAGAGAGGTTATAGTCAACGGATCTGCAACATTCAGATCCATATGTACTTCGCAAATTTCTAAGTCATCTTGTAGATGCAATTATTACGCTACATTTGGAGCTATTCCAAATAACTGTTCTACTATACGAATCCAATTTACTACTCAGAATAATCTGGATTAGTGTCAAAGTTTGCATCGGCGTAACCCTTTACGACGAACTCTTTTTCCACCTCCATAATCAAGAAAATTCCTTAGTCCACTAGTTACTAAGGATAACCTTGACCGTTGTCCTGTGATCCATTTCTAGATCACACTTGTACCCCTTGACTGACTCATGGTTTGGCACACTTCAGGTGCGGTATACAACATAGCATACTTTAGAGCCTACGACTAAAGCATAGGGGACGACCTTCGTCCTTTCTCTCTATTCTGCCGTGGTCATGTCTTGAGTCTTGCTCAATACTCACACTTTGTAACACAGCCGAGAACTCCTTCTTTGTTGATCTATTTTGAACTCCTTCGAAATCTTGTCATGGTACGTGTTCGTTTGAAAGTACTATTAAGCGATTTTGATCTATCCTTATAGATCTTGATGCTCAATGGTCAAGTAGCTTAATTCAGGTATTCCATTGAAAAACACTTTTCAAATAACCCTATATGCTTTCCAGAAATTCTACATCATTTCTGATCAACAATATGTCAACAACATATACTTCTCAGAAATTCTATAATGCTCCCACTCACTTCTTTGGAAATACAAGTTTCTCATAAACTTTGTATAAACCCAAAATCTTTGATTATCTCACCAAAGTGTACATTCCAACTCCGAGATGCTTACTCCAGTCCTCAGAAGGATTGCTGGGGCTTTGCAAACTTGTTAGCATCTTTCAGGATCGACAAAAACTTCTGGTTGTATCACATACAACCTTTCCTCAAGAACAAGGAAACAATATTTTGACATCCTATCTGCAAGATTTCATAAATAATGCAGTACCTGCTAATTCCAACAGACTCTTAGCATCACTACGAGTGAGAAAGTCTCATCGTAGTCAACTCCTTGAACTTGTCGGGAAACATCTTAACGACAAGTCAAGCTTTCTTAATGGTGACATTTACCATCATTGTCCGTCTTCCTTTTATAATCCATCTGTACTCAACAGCCTCACGACCATCGAGCCGTTCTGCCAAAGTCTACACTTTGTTTTCATACATGGATCCTCTCTCTGATTTTATGGCCTCGAGCCATTCATCGGAATCCGGGCCCACCATCGCTTCTCCATATCTCGTAGGTTCATTGTTGTCTAGCAACATGACTTCCAAGACAGGATTACGTACCACTCTGAAGTAGTACGCATCCTTGTCATCCTACGAGGTTTGGGAGTGACTTGATCCGAAGTCTCATGATCACTATCATAAGCTTCCACTTCAATTGGTGTAGGTGCCATAGGAACAACTCATGTGCCCTGCTACACACTAGTTGAAGTGACGGTTCAATAACCTCATCAAGTCTCCACCATCCTCCCACTCAAGTCATTCGAGAGAAACTTTTCCTCGAGAAAGGACTCGATTCGAGAAACAATCCCTATTGCTTTCGGATCTGAGACAGGAGGTATACCCAACTGTTTTGGGTGTCCTATGAAGATGCATTTATCCGCTTTGGGTTCGAGCTTATCAGCCTGAAACTTTTTCACATAAGCGTCGCAGCCCCAAACTTTTAAGAAATGACAGCTTAGGTTTCTCTAAACCATAGTTCATACGGTGTCATCTTATCGGAATTACGTGGTGCCCTATTTAAAGTGAGTGCGGTTGTCTCTAATGCCTAACCCATGAACGATAGTGGTAATTCGATAAGAGACATCATGATATGCATCATATCCAATAGGGTGCAGTTATGATGTTCGGACACACCATCACCCTATGGTGTTCCAGGCGGTACTAGTCGTGAACCAATTTCCACAATGTCTCAATTGTGTACCAAACTCGCAACTCAGATATTCATCTCTATGATCATATCATAGATATTTTATCCTCTTGTCACGACGATATTCAACTTCATTATGAAATTACTTGAACCATTCAATAATTCAGACTTGTGTTTCATCAAGTAAATATGCTCAGTATCTACTCAAATCATCTGTGAAGTAAGAGCATAACGATATCCACTGCGTGCCTCAGCACTCATTGGACTTCACACATCAAAATGTGTTACTTCCAACAAGTTGCTTTCTTGTTCCACTTTACTGAAACCGAAGCTTTCAGTCATCTTGCCCATGTGGTATGATTTGCATGTCTCAAGCGATTCAAAATCAAGTGAGTCCAAACGGTCCATCTTCATGGAGTTTCTTCATGCGTATATACCAATAGACATGGTTCACATTACTCAATCCTTTTCAAAAATGAGTGAGTCCAAAGATCCATCAACATGGAGCTTCTTCATGCGTTTTATACCAATATGACTTACATGGCAGTGCCACAAGTAGGTGGTACTATCATTACTATCTTATATCTTTTGGCATGAACATGTGTATCACTACGATCGAGATTTCAATAAACCATTCATTTTAGGTGCAAGACCATTGAAGGTATTATACAAATAAATAGAGTAACCATTATTCTCCTTAAATGAATAACCGTATTGCGATAGACATAATCCAATCATGTCTATGCTCAACGCAAACACCAAATAACAATTATTTAGGTTTAACACCAATCTCGATGGTAGAGGGAGCGTGCGATGTTTGATCATATCAACCTTGGAAGCACTTCCAACACATCTCGTCAGCTCACCTTTAGCTAGTCTCCGTTTATTCCGTAGCTTTTATTTCGAGTTACTAACACTTAGCAACCGAACCGGTATCTAATACCCTGATGCTACTAGGAGTACTAGTAAAGTACACATTCATATAATGTATATCCAATATACTTCTATTGACAACCTTCTCATCTACCAAGTATCTAGGGTAATTCTGCTCCAGTGGTTGTTCCCCTTATTACAGAAGCACTCAGTCTCGGGTTTGGGTTCAACCTTGGGTTTCTCCACTAGAGCAGCAGCTGATTTGCCGTTTCATGAAGTATCCCTTCTTGCCCTTGCCCTTCTTGAAACTAGTGGTTTCACTAACCATCAACAATTGATGCTCCTTCTTGATTTCTACTTTCGCGGTGTCAAACATCGCGAATATTTCAAGGATCATCATATCTATCCCTGATATGTTATAGTTCATCGCGAAGCTCTAGTAGCTTGGTGGCAATAACTTTGGAAAAACATCACTATCTTATCTGGAAGATTAACTCCCACTCGATTCAAGTGATTGTTGTACTCAGACAATCTGAGCACAAGCTCAACGATTGGGCTTTTCTCCCTTAGTTTGCAGGCCAAGAAAATCGTCGGAGGTCTTATACCTCTTGACGTGGGCACGAGCCTGAAATCCCAATTTCAGCCCTCGAAACATCTCATATGTTCCGCAACATTTCAAAAATGTCTTCGGTGCCTCAATTCTAAACCATTTAACATTACCGAACTATCACGTAGTTATCTAAACGTGTATGTCCGATGTTCGCAACATCCACAAACGACGTTTGGGGTTCAGCACACTGAGCGGTGCATTAAGGACATAAGCCTTCTACTGTCCACATAATTGCTACTGTCAACTTTCAACTATATTTTCTCTAGGAACGTATCTAACTCAGTAGAACTAAAGTGCGAGCTTACGACATAATTTGCAAACATCTTTTGACTATGTTCAGGATAATTAAGTTCATCTTATGAACTCCCACTCAGATAGACATCCCTCTAGTCATCCAAGTGATTACATGATCCGAGTCAACTAGGCCGTGTCCGATCATCACGTGAGACGGACTAGTCAACGTCGGTGAACATCTTCATGTTGATCGTACCTACCATACGACTCATGCTCGACCTTTCGGTCTTCTGTGTTCCGAGGCCATGTCTGTACATGCTAGGCTCGTCAAGTCAACCTAAGTGTTTGCATGTGTTCCGAGGCCATGTCTGTACATGCTAGGCTCGTCAACACCCGTTGTATTCGAACGTAAGAATCTATCACACCCGATCATCACGTGGTGCTTCGAAACGACGAACTTTCGCAACGGTGCACAGTTAGGGGGGAACACTTTCTTGAAATTTTAATGAGGGATCATCTTATTTACTACCGTCGTTCTAAGCAAATAAGATGTACAAACATGATAAACATCACATGCAATCAAATAGTGACATGATATGTCCATCATCACTTTGCTCCTTTTGATCTCCATCTTCGGGGCTCCATGATCATCGTCGTCACCGGCATGACACCATGATCTCCATCATCATGATCTCCATCATCGTGTCTTCATGAAGTTGTCAAGTCAACTATTACTTCTACTACTATGGCTAACGTTTTAGAAATAAAGTAAAGTAATTACATGACGTATATGTTGACACGCCGGTCATAAATAAATTAAAGACAACTCCTATGGCTCCTGCCGGTTGTCATACTCATCGACATGCAAATCGTGATTCGTATTACAAGAACATGATCATCTTATACATCACATCCTTTGGCCATATCACATCACATGGCATACCCTGCAAAAACAAGTTAGACGTCCTCTAATTGTTGTTTGCATGTTTTGCGTGGCTGCTATGGGTTTCTAGCAAGAACGTTTCTTACCTACGCAAAACCACAACGTGATATGTCAATTGCTATTTACCCTTCATAAGGACCCTTTTCATCAAATCCGATCCGACTAAAGTGGGAGAGACTGGCACCCGCTAGCCACCTTATGCAACTAGTGCATGTCAGTCGGTGGAACCTGTCTCACGTAAGTGTACGTGTAAGGTCGGTCCGGGCCGCTTCATCCCACAATGCCGCCGAATCAAGATTGGACTAGTAACGGTAAGCATATTGAACAAAATCAATGTCCACAACTACTTTGTGTTCTACTCGTGCAAAGAATCTACGCAATAGACCTAGCTCATGATGCCACTGTTGGGGAACGTAGCAGAAATTCAAAATTTTCCTACGTGTCACCAAGATCTATCTATGGAGAAACCAGCAACGAGGGGAACAGGAGTGCATCTACATACCCTTGTAGATCGCTAAGCGGAAGCGTTCAAGTGAACGGGGTTGATGGAGTCGTACTCGCCGTGATCCAAATCACCGATGATCCTAGTGCCGAACGGACGGCACCTCCGCGTTCAACACACGTACAGCCCGGTGACGTCTCCCGCGCCTTGATCTAGCAAGGAGAGAGGGAGAGGTTGAGGAAGACTCCATCCAGCAGCAGCACAACGGCGTGGTGGTGGTGGAGGAGCGTGGCAATCCTGCAGGGCTTCGCCAAGCACCGCGGGAGAGGAGGAGGGAGAGAAGCAGGGCTGCGCCATGGAGAGATCGGAACTCGTGTGTTGGCAGCCCCAAAACCCTCAAGTATATATAGGCAAGAGGGAAGGGGGTGCGCCCCCTTAAGGGTTTCCACCCCAAGGGGTGCGGCTGCCCCAAAGCCATCTAGGGTGGCGGCCAAGGGGGTGGAGAGGGGAAACTTGCCCCCCAAGCTAGGTGGGGCGCCCCCTCCCCAAACCCTAGGCGCCTTGGGCCCTTGTGGGGGGGCGCACCAGCCCACCTGGGGCTGGTCCCCTCCCACATGTGGCCCATGCAGCCCTCCGGGGCCGGTGGTCCCACTTGGTGGACCCCCGGGACCCTCCTGGTGGTCCCGGTACGTTACCGATAAAACCCGAAACTCTTTCGGTGACCAAAACAGGACTTCCCATATATAAATCTTTACTTCCAGACCATTCCGGAACTCCTCGTGACATCTAGGATCTCATCCGGGACTCCGAACAACATTCGGTAACCACATACAAACTTCCTTTATAACCCTAGCGTCATCGAACCTTAAGTGTGTAGACCCTACGGGTTCGGGAGACATGCAGACATGACCAAGACGTTCTCCGGTCAATAACCAACAGCGGGGTCTGGATACCCATGTTGGCTCCCACATGTTCCACGATGATCTCATCGGATGAACCACGATGTCAAGGACTTAATGAATCCCGTATACAATTCCCTTTGTCTATCGGTACGATACTTACCCGAGATTCGATCGTCGGTATCCCAATACCTTGTTCAATCTCGTTACCGGCAAGTCTCTTTTACTCGTTCCGCAACACATCATCCCGTGATTAACTCCTTGATCACATTGTGCACTTTATGATGATGTCCTACCGAGTGGGCCCAGAGATACCTCTCCGTCACACGGAGTGACAAATCCCAGTCTCGATTCGTGCCAACCCAACAGACACTTTCGGAGATACCTGTAGTGAACCTTTATAGTCACCCAGTTACATTGTGATGTTTGGCACACCCAAAGCACTCCTACGGTATCCGGGAGTTGCACAATCTCATGGTCTAAGGAAACGATACTTGACATTAGAAAAGCTTTAGCATACGAACTACATGATCTTTGTGCTAGGCTTAGGATTGGGTCTTGTCCATCACATCATTCTTCTAATGATGTGATCCCGTTATCAATGACATCCAATGTCCATGGTCAGGAAACAGTAACCATCTATTGATCAACGAGCTAGTCAACTAGAGGTTTACCAGGGACATGGTGTTGTCTATGTATCCACACATGTATCTGAGTTTCCTATCAATACAATTCTAGCATGGATAATAAACGATTATCATGAACAAGGAAATATAATAATAATCAATTTATTATTGCCTCTAGGGCATATTTCCAACAATATGTTTTATGGTCATGCCCCGCTGGTCAATCGTTTATTCTTAATGAATCTCGAACGCAATATTACACATATTCATAGTGTGAATACCAAAAGATGTAAGGTTGATAATGATAGTCCCACATACTTGTGGCACTGCCGCCTTGGTCACATTGGTGTCAAACGCATGAAGAAGCTCCATGCAGATGGACTTTTAGAGTCTCTTGATTATGAATCATTTGACACGTGCGAACCATGCCTCATGGGTAAAATGACCAAGACTCCGTTCTCAGGAACAATGGAGCGAGCAACCAACTTATTGGAAATCATACATACCGATGTGTGCGGTCCAATGAGTGTTGAGGCTCGCGGTGGCTATCGTTATGTTCTCACCCTCACTGATGACTTGAGTAGATATGGGTATGTCTACTTAATGAAACACAAGTCTGAGACCTTTGAAAAGTTCAAAGAATTTCAGAGTGAGGTTGAAAATCAACGTGATAGAAAGATCAAGTTTCTACGATCAGATCGTGGAGGAGAATACTTGAGTCATGAATTTGGCACACACTTAAGAAAATGTGGAATAGTTTCACAACTCACACCGCCTGGAACACCTCAGCGTAATGGTGTGTCCGAACGTCGTAATCGCACTCTATTAGATATGGTGCGATCTATGATGTCTCTTACCGACTTACCGCTATCTTTTTGGGGCTATGCTTTAGAGACTGCCACATTCACTTTAAATAGGGCTCCGTCGAAATCCGTTGAGACGACACCATATGAATTATGGTTTGGGAAGAAACCTAAGCTGTCGTTTCTAAAAGTTTGGGGATGCGATGCTTATGTCAAGAAACTTCAACCTGAAAAGCTCGAACCCAAGTCGGAAAAATGCGTCTTCATAGGATACCCTAAAGAAACTGTTGGGTATACCTTCTACCTCAGATCCGAAGGCAAGATCTTTGTTGCCAAGAATGGATCCTTTCTAGAGAAAGAGTTTTTCTCGAAAGAAGTAAGTGGGAGGAAAGTAGAACTTGATGAAGTGTTACCTCTTGAACCGGAAAATGGCGAAACTCAAGAAAACGTTTCTGAGGTGCCTGCACTGACTAGAGAGGAAATTAATGATGATGATCAAGATACTTCTAATCAAGCTCCTACTGAAATTCGAAGGTCCACAAGGACACGTTCCGCACCTGAGTGGTACGGCAACCCTGTCTTGGAAATCATGTTGTTAGACAACGGTGAACCTTTTAACTATGAGGAAGCAATGGCGGGCCCGGATTCCAACAAATGGCTAGAAGCCATGAAATCCGAGATAGGATCCATGTATGAAAACGAAGTATGGACTTTGACTGACTTGCCCGTTGAACGGCGAGCGATAGAAAATAAATGGATCTTTAAGAAGAAGACAGACGCGGATGGTAATGTGACCATCTATAAAGCTCGGCTTGTCGCTAAGGGTTATCGACAAGTTCAAGGAATTGACTACGATGAGACTTTCTCACCGGTAGCGAAGCTGAAGTCCGTCCGAATCATGTTAGCTATTGCCGCATACTATGATTATGAGATATGGCAAATGGACGTCAAAACGGCATTCCTTAATGGTTTCCTTAAGGAAGAATTGTATATGATGCAGCCGGAAGGTTTTGTCGATCCTAAGCATGCTGACAAGGTGTGCAAGCTCCAACGCTCGATTTATGGGCTGGTGCAAGCATCTCGGAGTTGGAACATTCGCTTTGATGAGATGATCAAAGCGTTTGGGTTTACGCAGACTTATGGAGAAGCCTGCGTTTACAAGAAAGTGAGTGGGAGCGCTGTAGCATTTCTCATATTATATGTAGACGACATACTTTTGATGGGAAATGATATAGAACTCTTGGACAGCATTAAGGCCTACTTGAATAAGAGTTTTTCAATGAAGGACCTTGGAGAAGCTGCTTATATATTAGGCATCAAGATCTATAGAGATAGATCGAGACGACTCATAGGTCTTTCACAAAGCACATACCTTGATAAAATATTGAAGAAGTTCAATATGGATCAATCTAAGAAAGGGTTCTTACCTGTGTTACAAGGTGTGAAATTGAGCTCAGCTCAATGTCCGACCACGGCAGAAGATATAGAAGAGATGAGAGTCATCCCCTATGCCTCAGCCATAGGTTCTATTATGTATGCCATGCTGTGTACCAGACCTGATGTAAACCTTGCCGTAAGTTTGGTAGGTAGGTACCAAAGTAATCCCGGCAAGGAACACTGGACAGCGGTCAAGAATATCCTGAAGTACCTAAAAAGGACTAAGGAAATGTTTCTCGTTTATGGAGGTGACGAAGAGCTCGTCGTAAAAGGTTACGTCGACGCTAGCTTCGACACAGATCTGGATGACTCTAAGTCACAAACCGGATATGTGTATATTTTGAATGGTGGGGCAGTAAGCTGGTGCAGTTGCAAGCAAAGCATCGTGGCGGGATCTACATGTGAAGCGGAGTACATGGCAGCCTCGGAGGCAGCACATGAAGCGGAGTACATGGCGGGATCTGCATATGGACTTTTGGAGTCTCTTGATTACGAATCATTTGACACGTGCGAACCTTGCCACATGGGTAAAATGACCAAGACTCCGTTCTCCGGAACAATGGAGCGAGCAACCAACTTATTGGAAATCATACATACTGATGTGTGCGGTCCAATGAGCGTTGAGGCTCGCGGTGGCTATCATTATGTTCTCACCTTCACTGATGACTTACGTAGATATGGGTATGTCTACTTAATGAAACACAAGTCTGAGACCTTTGAAAAGTTCAAGGGATTTCATAGTGAGGTCGAAAATCAACGTGACAGAAAAATAAAGTTCTTACGATCAGATCATGGAGGGGAATATTTGAGTCACGAATTTGGCACACACTTAAGGAAATGTGGAATCGTTTCACAACTCACGCCGCCGGGAACACCTCAGTGTAATGGTGTGTCCGAACATCGTAATCGCACCTTATTGGATATGGTACGATCTATGATGTCTCTTACCGATCTACCGCTCTCATTTTGGGGCTATGCTTTAGAGACTGCCGCATTCACTTTAAATAGGGCTCCGTCGAAATCCATTGAGACGACACCGTATGAATTATGGTTTGGGAAGAAACCTAAGCTGTCGTTTCTAAAAGTTTGGGGATGCGATGCTTATGTCAAGAAACTTCAACCTGAAAAGCTCGAACCCAAGTCGGAAAAATGCATCTTCATAGGATACCCTAAGGAAACCATTGGGTATACCTTCTACCTCAGATCCGAAGGCAAGATCTTTGTTGCCAAGAACGGATCCTTTTTGGAGAAAGAGTTTCTCCCGAAAGAAGTAAGTGGGAGGAAAGTGGAACTTGATGAAGTACTTCCTCTTGAAGCGGAAAGTGGCGCAGCTCAGGAAAATGTTCCTGTGGTGCCTGCACCGACTAGAGAGGAAGTTAATGATGATAACCAAGGTACTTCGGATCAAGATGCTACTGAACTTCATAGGTCCACGAGGACACGTTCCACACCAGAATGGTATGGCAACCCTGTCCTGGAAATCATGTTGTTAGACAACGGTGAACCTTCGAACTATGAAGAAGCGATGACGGGCCCAGATTCCAACAAATGGCTTGAAGCCATGCAATCCGAGATAGGATCCATGTATGAAAATGAAGTATGGACTTTGACTGACTTGCCCGATTATCGGCGAGCCATAGAAAATAAATGGATCTTTAAGAAGAAGACGGACGCTGATGGTAATGTGACCATCTATAAGGCTCGGCTTCTTGCTAAGGGTTATCGACAAGTTCAAGTGATTGACTACGATGAGACTTTCTCACCCGTAACGAAGCTGAACTCCGTCCGAATCATGTTAGCAATTGCGGCATTCTATGATTATGAGATATGGCAAATGGACGTCAAAACGGCATTCCTTAACGGCTTTCTTAAGGAAGAATTGTATATGATGCAGCCGGAAGGTTTTGTCGATCCTAAGAATGCTAACAAGGTATGCAAGCTCCAGCGCTCCATCTATGGGCTGGTGCAAGCATCTCGGAGTTGGAACATTCGCTTTGATGAAATGATCAAAGCTAGCGTTTGGGTTTACGCAGACTTATGTAGAAGCCTGTGTTTACAAGAAAGTGAGTGGGAGCTCTGTAGCATTTCTCATATTATATGTGGATGACATACTATTGATGGGAAATGATATATAATTGTTGGAAAGCATAAAGGCCTACTTGAACAAGTGTTTTTCAAAGAAGGACCTTAAAGAAGCTGCTTATATATTAGGCATCAAGATCTATAGAGATAGATCGAGACGCCTCATTGGTCTTTCGCAGAGCACGTACCTTGACAAGATATTGAAGAAGTTCAATATGGATCAGTCCAAGAATGGGTTCTTGCCTATATTACCAGGTGTGCGATTGAGCACGGCTCAATGCCCGACCACGACAGAAGATAGAGAAAAGATGAGTGTCGTCCCCTATGCCTCTTCCATAGGGTCTATTATGTATGCCATGCTGTGTACCAGACCTGATGTAAACCTTGCCGTAAGTTTGGTAGGAAGGTACCAAAGTAATCCCAGCATGGAACACTGGACAGCGGTCAAGAATATCCTGAAGTACCTGAAGAGGACTAAGGATATGTTTCTCGTTTATGGAGGTGACGAAGAGCTCGTCAAAAAGGGTTACGTCGATGCTAGCTTCGACACAGATCTGGATGACTCTAAGTCACAAACCGGATACGTGTATATATTGAATGGTGGGGCAGTTAGCTGGTGCAATTGCAGGCAAAGCGTTGTGGTGGGATCTACATGTGAAGCGGAGTACATGGCAGCCTCGGAGGCAGCACAAGAAGCAATCTGGGTGAAGGAGTTCATTACCGACCTAGGAGTTATTCCTAATGCGTCGGGCCCGATGATTCTCTTCTGTGATAACACTGGAGCTATTGCCCTTGCCAAGGAGCCCACGTTTCGCACGAAGACCAGGCATATCAAGCGTCGCTTCAACTCCATTCGTGAAAATGTTCAAAATGGAGACATAGATATTTGTAAAGTACATTCGGACCTGAATGTCGCAGATCCGTTCACTAAACCTCTCCCTCGAGCAAAACATGATCAACACCAGAACTCTATGGGTGTTCAATTCATCACAATGTAACTAGATTATTGACTCTAGTGCAAGTGGGAGACTGTTGGAAATATGCCCTAGAGGCAATAATAAAATGGTTATTATTATATTTCCTTGTTCATGGTAATTGTCTATTGTTCATGCTATAACTGTGTTATCCGGAATGGTAATACATGTGTGAATACATAGACCACAACAGGTCCCTAGTGAGCCTCTAGTTGACTAGCTCGTTGATCAACAGATAGTCATGGTTTCCTGACTATGGACATTAGATGTCATTGATAACAGGATCACATCATTAGGAGAATTATGTGATGAACAAGACCCAATCCTAAGCATAGCACAAGATCGTGTAGTTCGTCTGCTAGAGCTTTTCTAATGTCAAGTATCATTTCCTTAGACCATGAGATTGTGCAACTCCCGGATATTGTAGGAATGCTTTGGGTGTGCCAAACGTCACAACGTAACTGGGTGACTATAAAGGTGCACTACAAGTATCTCCGAAAGTGTCTGTTGGGTTGGCACGAATCAAGACTGGGATTTGTCACTCCGTATGACGGAGAGGTATCTCTGGGCCCACTCGGTGATGCATCATCATAATGAGCTCAATGTGACCAAGTGGTTGATCATGGGATCATGCATTATAGTACGAGTAAAGAGACTTTCCCGTAACGAGATTGAACGAGGTATCAGGATACCGACGATCGAATCTCGGGCAAGTATCATACCGATAGACATAGGGAACTGTATACGGGATTACTTGAGTCCTCGACATCGTGGTTCATTCGATGAGATCATCGTGGAACATGTGGGAGCCAACAAGGTTATCCAGATCCCGCTGTTGGTTATTGGCCGGAGAGTCGTCTCGGTCATGTCTGCATGGTTCCCGACCCCGTAGGATCTACACACTTAAGGTTCGATGACGCTAGGGTTATTAGGAAGACTTGTATGTGATTACCGAATGTTGTTCGGAGTCCCGGATGAGATCCCCGACGTCACGAGGAGTTCCAGAATGGTTCGTAGGTAAAGATTTATATATGGGAAGTTGTCATACGGTCACCGGAAAGGTTCGGGGGCATATCGGTATTGTACCGGGGCCACCGGAGGGGTTCCGGGGGTCCACCGGGAGGGGCCACCTCTCTTGGAGGGCCCTATGGGCTGTAGGAGGAAGGGAACCAGCCCCAAGTGGGCTGGGCGCATTCCCCCCTTGGGCCCATGCGCCTAGGGTTGGGGGGGGGACCCTAAGGGAAGCGCCCCCTTGCTTGGGGGGCAATCGCCCTCCCTTGCCCCCCCTCGATCTCATCTAGAGGGGGCCGGGCCCCTTGCCCCTTCCCCTATAAATAGAGGGGCAAGGGGAGGGCTGCACACCAAATCCAGTGCGCAGCCCCTCCCCTCCCCAACACCTCTCCTCCTCCGTTAAGTGCTTGGCGAATCCCTGCCGGAGTACTGCTGCTCCACCACCACCACGCCGTCGTGCTGCTATTGGAGCTTTCTTCCTCAACCTCTCCCTCCTCCTTGCTGGATCAAGGCGTGGGAGACGTCCTCGCTCCGTACGTGTGTTGAACGCGGAGGTGCCATCCGTTCGGCGCTTGGTCATCGGTGATTTGGATCACGACGAGTACGACTCCATCAACCCCGTTCTCTTGAACGCTTCCGCTCGCGATCTACAAGGGTATGTAGATGCACTCCCCTCTCCCTCGTTGCTAGATGACTCCATATATTGATCTTGCTGATGCGTAGAAAATTTTAAAATTCTGCAACGATCCCCAACATTGCCATCCTATGATGTCTGAGTAGATTTTTGTTGTCCTATCGGTAATTGGTGAATTGCTATGATTGGTTTAATTTGCTTGTGGTTATGTTGCTTTCCTTTGGTGCCCATCATATGAGCGCGTGCGTGGATCACACCATAGGGTTAGTTGTATGTTGATAGGACTATGTATTGGAGGGCAATAGTGACAGAAGCTTCAACCTAGCATAGAAATTGATGCATACGGGATTGAAGGGGGACCAATATATCTTAATGCTATGGTTGGGTTTTACCTTAATGAACGTTAGTAGTTGCGGATGCTTGCTAATAGTTCCAATCATAGGTGCATAGAATTCCAAGTTAGGGATGACATGCTAGCAGTGCCCTCTCCCACATAAAACTTGCTATCGGTCTAGTAAAGTAGTCAATTGCTTAGCGACAATTTCGCAACTCCTACCACCACTTTTCCACACTCGCTATACTAACTTTATTGTTTCTTTATCTAAATAGCCCCTACTTTTTATTTACGCGCTCTTTATATTCTTGCAAACCTATCCAACAACACCTACAAAGTACTTCTAGTTTCATACTTGTTATAGGTAAAGGGAACATCAAGCATGCGTAGAGTTGTATTGGTGGTCGATAGAACTTGAGGGAATATTTGTTCTACCTTTAGCTCCTCGTTGGGTTCGACACTCTTACTTATCGAAAGAGGCTACAATTGAACCCCTATACTTGTGGGTTATCAACGCTCCAAAGGCTCGACCAGCCGGGGCTTGATTCCAGACAAAATGAGGCCGTTTGCTCGCTCGACTTGGCCGTTTGACAGTGGGTGGGCAACGGACGCTAAGTCCAGTCGGACGCCCTGCGTCGCACAGAAACGGGCCAAGGCGCCTTTGGCAAAATTTGTGCCATTATCGGTGATGATGTTGTGAGGTATGTCGTACCGAGTGGTGATGTCTGCAATGAAAGTCACCGTAGTCGGACCGTTCAACTTCTTGATTGGCTTCGCTTCAATCCACTTGGTGAATTTGCCCACAGCGACAAGCAGATGAGTCATGCCGCCGCGTGCTGTCTTGAACGGTTCCACCATGTCCAGTCCCCACACGGCAAAAGGCCAGGCAAGGGGGATGGTGTTGAATGTGTTGGAAATATGCCCTAGAGGCAATAATAATAGGTTATTATTATATTTCCTTGTTCATGATAATCGTTTATTATCCATGCTAGAATTGTATTGATAGGAAACTCAGATACATGTGTGGATACGTAGACAACACCATGTCCCTAGTAAGCCTCTAGTTGACTAGCTCGTTAATCAATAGATGGTTACGGTTTCCTGACCATGGACATTGGATGTCATTGATAACGGGATCACATCATTAGAAGAATGATGTGATGGACAAGACCCAATCCTAAGCCTAGCACAAAGATCGTGTAGTTCGTATGCTAAAGCTTTTCTAATGTCAAGTATCATTTCCTTAGACCATGAGATTGTGCAACTCCCGGATACCGTAGGAATACTTTGGGTGTGCCAAACGTCACAACGTAACTGGGTGGCTATAAAGGTGCACTACGGGTATCTCCGAAAGTGTCTGTTGGGTTGGCACGAATCGAGACTGGGATTTGTCACTCCATGTGACGGAGAGGTATCTCTGGGCCCACTCGGTAGGACATCATCATAATGTGCACAATGTGATCAAGGAGTTGATCACGGGATGATGTGTTACGGAACGAGTAAAGAGACTTGCCGGTAACGAGATTGGACAAGGTGTTGAGATACCGACGATCGAATCTCGGGCAAGTACTATACCGCTAGACAAAGGGAATTGTATACGGGATTGATCGAATCCTCGACATCGTGGTTCATCCGATGAGATCATCGTGGAACATGTGGGAGCCAACATGGGTATCCAGATCCCGCTGTTGGTTATTGGCCGGAGATTTGTCTCGGTCATGTCTGCATGGTTCCCGAACCCGTAGGGTCTACACACTTAAGGTTCGATGACGCTAGGGTTATAAAGGAAGTTTGTATGTGGTTACCAAATGTTGTTCGGAGTCCCGGATGAGATCCCGGACGTCACGAGGAGTTCCAGAATGGTCCGGAGGTAAAGATTTATATATGGGAAGTCTTATTTTGGTCGCCAGAAAAGTTTCGCACTTTATCGGTATTGTACCGGGAGTGCCGAAAGGGGTCCGGGGGTCCACCGGGGGGTCCACCTGCCCCGGGGGGCCACATGGGATGTAGGGGGTGCGCCTTGGCCTATATGGGCGAAGGGTACCATCCCCAAGAGGCCCATGCGCCAAGATATAAGAAAAAGGGGAGAGTCCTCAAAGGGGAAGGCACCTCCGAGGTGCCTTGGGGAGGATGGACTCCTCCCCTCCCTTGGCCGCACCCCTTCCTTGGAGGAAGGGGCAAGGCTGTGCCTCCCCCCTCTCCCTTGCCCCTATATATAGTGGAGGGGAGGGAGGGCAGCCACACCTGAAGCCCTGGCGCCTCCCTCCCTCCCGTGACACCTCCTCCTCTCCCGCAGGTGCTTGGCGAAACCCTGCAGGATTGCCACGCTCCTCCACCACCACCACGCCATTGTGCTGCTGCTGGATGGAGTCTTCCTCAACCTCTCCCTCTCTCCTTGCTGGATCAAGGCATGGGAGACGTCACCGGGCTGTACGTGTGTTGAACGCGGAGGTGTCGTCCGTTCAGCACTTGGTAATCGGTGATTTGGATCATGACGAGTACGACTCCATCAAACCCGTTCACTTGAACGCTTCTGCTTAGCGATCTACAAGGCTATGTAGATGCACTCTTCTTCCCCTCGTTGCTGGTTTCTCCATAGATAGATCTTGGTGACACGTAGGAAAATTTTGAATTTCTGCTACGTTCCCCAACAGAATGCGGAAGCCAGCAAATGTTGTTTGGAGCTGAATTTCGGCATACCTTACATTTCTTGACCAAGTCTTTGGCATCTTCTAGAGCAGTCGGCCAGAAGAAACCATGGCAAAAAGCTTTGGCAACAAGTGATCTTGAGGCCGCGTGGTGGCCACACTCGCCTTGATGGATATCTTTGAGGATTGCTTGGCCCTTCTCCGGCTCCATGCAGCGCTGGTGCACATCAGTGACGCTGCACCTGACGAGTTCCCTGTTGACGATGTTGTATGCTCCTGCCCGACGTTGCACCTGTCGGGCCGAGATTTCATCGGTTAGCAGCTCTTTGTTCACCAAAAAGTTGAGGATGGGATGAGCCCATGATGGTGCTGTGATTTCCTCCACTGTCAGTACTGCCACTTGTATTGGGGTGGTTGGGTTGGGCGGTGGCGGGTTGGAGTCGGTCGCCGCTTGCTGTGTCGTTGAAGTCCCTGAGCCGACTGCTGTAGTCCCCGGGCCGGGTGCAACTGCTGCAGTCCCCGGGACAGGTGCGACTACTGCAGTCCCAGGGCCGGGTGCGACTGCTGCAGTCCCCGGGCTGGGTGCGACTGCTGCAGTCCCCGAGCCGCCTGCCAAAGTCCCCGAGCCGACTGTCGCGGCCTTTGAGTCGGATCTGACTGTTTCATGAGCAGCCGACACGAAGATATAATCTGATTATGGCGAAGGCTTGATGGACGGCTTGAGGACGCGCTGAAGGGACATGCCGACTGGTATGGCTTGCCGGGTGGAGCCAATCTGTGCCAAGGCATCTGCTTGCTCGTTGTCATTTCATGGCACGTGAAGGAACTCGCACCCTTCAACATATCCGCTGAGTTGCTGGAGAAGGAAGCAGTAGCTTGCCATGTTTGCATCCTTGGCGTCCCAGTCACCAGACGACTGTTGGACCACCAAGGCGGAGTCACCGTAGCACAGAATCCAGCGAATGTCGAGCTCTTTGGCAAGTCGGAGCCCGTGTACTAGTGCCTCATACTCGGCCACATTGTTGGAGGCAGCAAAATGGATTTGCAGTGTGTATCTGAGCTTGTCGCCTTTGGGAGAGGTGAGGACGATGCCGGCTCCCAAACTGGTGCGCATCTTTGAACCATCAAAGTGCATCCGCCAATTGGTGCAGTCTGGCGCTAGCGGCAGGTACTGGGTCTCGGCCCAGTCAACGAGGAAGTTGCCCAGCGCTTGGGACTTGATGGTGGTGCGAGGCTGGTAGAAGATGGTGTGGGGAGCCAACTCGATGGCCCATTTGGCCACTCGGCCTGAAGCATCTCGGCTGCCTATGATCTCAGCAAGCGGAGCAGTGCAAACAACTGTGATGGGGTGCTCTTGAAAATAGAGCTTTAACTTCTTGGCGGTAAAGTGCACGCTATAGCACATCTTCTGGTAGTGGGGGTAGTTCTGCTTGGAAGCCGACAACACTTCGCTCAAGTAATACACCGGTCTTCGGGCTGGCAGAACCTTGCCTTCTTCCTTGCATTCAACTACTATGACTGTGCTGACCACCTGGCTAGTGGTAGCGATGTAGAGGAGCATGGGTTCCTTAGCAGCCGACGCAGCCAGGACATGCGTCATGGTCAACATCTTCTTGAGCTGGAGGAAAGCCTCATCCGCCTTGTCATTCCACTCGAAGTGAGTGGTTTTCTTCAGGAGTTGGTACAGGGGAAGGGCCTTCTCGCCCAGCCGACTGATGAAGCGGCTGATGGATGCTAAGCAGCCGGTGAATTTTTGGACATCTCGCAGTCGGGTGGGTTTCTCCATTCTCTCAATTGCTTTGATCTTCGCAGGGTTGCACTCGATGCCGCGCTTCGAGACCAGGAAGCCAAGGACCTAGCCGGATGGTACTCCGAACACGCACTTCTCTGGGTTGAGCTTGATCTGAAATTGGCGCAGATTTTCAAAAGTCTCCTTGAGATCTTCTAGGAGGGCCCCACGCTTCTCCGTATTCACCACAACATCATCCACATAGACGTGGGCGATTCTGCCGAGCTGCTTGAGGAGGCACTTCTTCATGCAACGCTGAAACGTGGCGCCAGCATTCCTCAAGCCAAACGTCATTGTCAGGTAGCAGAAGGTTCCGAATGGTGTGATGAAAGAGGTCTTCAGCCTATCAGCCGGGTTCAACTTGATCTGGTGGTACCCTGAATATGCATCCAAAAAACTCAACAGCTCGCATCCAGCTGTGGAGTCTATCACTTGGTCAATCCGTGGCAAGGGAAATGGATCTTTGGGGCAAGCTTTGTTGAGGCTAGTATAATCAATACACATGCGCCACTTGTTGTTCTTCTTCAGTACAAGGACTGGGTTGGCTAGCCAATCCGAATAGAATACTTCCATAATGAAGCCGGCTGCTAGGAGCCAGGCTATCTCTTCACCGACAATTCTTCTCTTCTCCTCTGACAGGCGGCAGAGGGGTTTCTTGACCGGCTTGGCGTCAGGTCGGACGTGTAGCTTGTGCTCGGCGAGATCCGTCGGAACACCCGGCATATCCTTAGGAGACCATGCAAAGATGTCCCGATTCTCACGGAGGAAATCGAGGAACTCGCTTTCCTATTTGCTATCGAGGTTTGCACCTACGACAGCGTACCTCTCTGGGTGCTCCGGGTCCAATGGTATCTTCTTTGTCTCCTTGGTCGGCTTGAAGGAGCCTTCAGCTTCCGACTCCTTGGGATCTGGGGACATGTCCGGCTGCTTGCCGGCCATGGCCACAACCGGGTCGAGGAGTCGCTTCTCGGCAGCGATCACAAGGGACTCGGCCAACTGATTACTAGCGGCCTCACAGGCGGATGACTTCTTGTAATCTCCAAAGACGGTGATAATCCCTTTGGTGCTTGGCATCTTCATCTTGAGGTAGGCATACTGTGGTACCGCCATGAATTTGGCCAAGGCGGGTTGGCCAAACAGTGCATGATATGGACTTTCAAGGTCAACTACATCAAACCAGACGGGTTCTTGGCGGAAATGATCTTTGTCTCCAAAGAGGACATCTATCTCTATCTTGCCGATTGGTGAGTGCGAGAGGCCAGGTACTATGCCATGGAAGACAATCCAGCTGGGCTGGAGCTGTTTCTGTTTGATGCCCAACTTCTCCATGGCATCGCGGTACAAGATGTTGATGCTTCTACCGCCATCTATCAGAACTCGGGAGAAGCGAGCAGCTCGCCTTTTCGTAGCGAAGGTGGCATCCAGCACCAGAGCGTAAGAACCCGTAGAAGGCATTACTTCCGGGTGATCGGCTCGGCTCCAACTAATTGGCTTTTATGACCAGTGCATGAACTCTGGGCTTCAGAAGCCACTGCATTCACTCCTCGACACTGCTAGCGTTGGCTGCACTTGTCGTCAGCCACACTGGTGAAGACGATGTAAGCTCCTTGTTCTTCTTGGTACTCATCTTAGATGGCAGCAACTGGCTGGGCTGCCGGCTGCGGGGGAGGAGGCGGCGGCGGCTGGTCAGCAGGCGGAGGAGGCAGCAATCCTTCACCCTTGGAGATTCGTGTGCCAGTGACACTTCCGAGTGGTGTGGTTGGATGGCTTCGCGCCGCTATGAAACTTGCAGGGTGCATCAAGGGTTTGCTCATAGGAGAAGGCGGGCAACCAATTTGGCTTGCCGCCCCTCTGACGCTTGGGAGCAGGCTGCCCCTCCGGCTGCTGGTATTCGACTGTCTCCACTTGCCGGCTGGTGGAAGTCGGCTGTGGTGCTTTGCGCTTGTTGTCGTTTTGCTGCTGCCGCCGACCGGTGTCACCAACCGAGTCCGAGGGGCCTAAGGATCCACTTTGCATGATGCATCAACTTGAATCTCCGTCTTCATGGAGGAGTCGGTTGTGGCGTACTTGTCCACTATGATCAGCAGCTCGTCGAGGGTAGCCGGCTCGTCGCAGAGAAGTCAGTGCTTGAGCAGGGTGCCTTCTCTGCACCCGGCTGTGAAGTATTCGATAGCCTGCACCTCGTGCACGCCTTTGCAAGAGTTGCGTAGCTCGGCCCAACGCGTGAGATAGTCGTGAGTCGATTCGTTTGGGCCTTGGACGCACAAAGAGAGCTGGCGGGGCTTGGGCGGCCGCTTGTACATGCTGGTGAAGTTCCGGACGAAGGCTTCAGTGAAATCTACCCAGCTGTTGATGCTGCGGGGCTTCAGGCTATTCAGCCATGTCCGGGCGGTGCCCTAAAGCATGAGTGGAACGTATTTCACGGCGACGAGCTTGTTGCCGTTTGCAATGCTGGCGGCTGTGGAGTAGTCGACCAGCTAGTCTTCCGGCTTCACAGACCCATTGTACTTGGGTGTGTCTCTTGGGAGCGTGAACCCTTTGAGGAAGGGTTCATCGCGGATGCGGGGGCCAAAACAAGGCGGGCCCAGCGCGTCTTCTTCTTCTAGCGCCAGGGATCGATTGAGACGGTCGATCCGGTGGCGGGCATCATTCTCTCCAATTCCTTCTCGGGGGCCAAGCCGGCCGCCGAGACTCGGATGATCAACAGGCGATGGGGAGACGCGCCTTTCTCTGCGCTGAGGAGGCTGATAGTCGCCCGGTCGTTCCACTGCTCGTGGGCGGCCGTCTTGGTCGCGCTCAATGGAGATGTGCGTCCGGCTGCGGCTTGCAGTTGGCTCCTTGTCTCATCGTCCGCGGGCGCCGCCAGTCGGCGTCCAGGATGTCGCGCCCTAATCTCGGCGAGGAGGCGGGTCGTCGTTCCGCCGGTTGGCTGCTTCGGCGCGACAGCCGGCTTCTTGCTGCTCGGCAGCCGCGTCAATGAGCCGCTGGACGCGCTCCGTCATGTGACAACGCTCGTCACCCTCGAGGTTGTCCAGCTCATCTGCTGCCGCCTGGGCAGCTCGTATGTTTTTCCTGGGCATGGCGTAGAGAGGGCGGTCTGCCCCGAACATGATGGCAATGGACGCGCCGTGTTGCCGGACCGTGCCGATGCGGCTGGGCCCGCCAGGATCCACCGCGCCACCAACAGCGCAGTCCATCTCGCGCTTGTAAGCCTCCGAGAGGCGTCTCATGCTGGCCAGCTTCTTGGCGCTCTCGACGAGCAAGACGCAACGAGCTTCCAGCGTCTCAGCGTCGGCATCTTCTGTAATGAGTGCAGACAGGTCTCGTAGCGCCGCCTCGAGCGGATCTCGGGCGCCATCACCAGAAGCTCCATCGTGGCTGATGATGAGCACCCCCGTAACGGTGCTGCTGCCGCTGTCGGCGCGAGGGAGAGGGTCATCGATGACCACCACGTTGGTGGGGAATGCGTCGAGTGACGCCGTGTCGGAGTCGACGAGCATCGGGTCGGTGGAGCCAGTCAACTCCAAGTCGGGGACCGGCTCGTTGGCGATGTGGAGCTGGTCGAGGAGGCTGACGAGACGGCTCTCGGGGCCATCTGTGCCCGCGTCAGATGCAGGCTCGTCGGAGAGGCGGATCTCGCCAACAAGGTCAGCGAGGCAGCTCGCCGCGCAGGCGACTTCCGCGCCATGCAGCGCATCGACGCAAACGTCGTCCGGTGTGCCGGGCTGGCTGCGCTCGCCAGGAAGGAAGAGGGTTCCTGTCCAGAACAGATCTCCGGACGACGGTGCACCTAGCCCCACAGTGGGCGCGAAATGTCGGGGTTTTGGTGCTACATATGCCAACAGGTGGCTTATCATGGTGGGGGATAGTAAGACGTCGCCGGTGCCAGGAAGCGGGATGAGGCGTAGACACGTACGTCGGCGAACTTTACCCAGGTTTGGGGCTCTCCTAGGAGATAACACCCCTGGTCCTGCTCTGCGGGGTCTCCGCATGATCACTATCTCAACAGGTGGCTACAAGTTGCTCCTTGAGTTGTTTGCTAGAGGAGGACGAAGGGAAAGGCTAGCTCTCTCCTCTCTCTACGTGTGTGTGTTTGACTAAGGATCTAAACCCTTTGCATGGGTGCCTTGGGGGTTTATATATGCCTACCCCCCAGGGGTACAATGGTAAACTGGCCGGATGTAGGCCGAGGCCGTCAGTGTCTCTTGTGGCCGGCTTCTCCGCTGGCTGCTGGGCCCGCCGACTGGTGGGTCCCGTCGGCTGTCTTGTACTTGGCCGACAAGCCGCGCCCGCCGCTTGCGGGTCTTGCCGGCTGCTCATCACTGTAGCCGTGCTTCTAATGACGCTTGCTTTGTCGGGGAAGGCATGGCTATAGTCCGGCCGCCTGGTGGGCGTTCACTGTAGCCACTCCCCATCTCTTCTATTTAATGGTACACAGACTCCTAGGAAGGGGGAGAGCCGCCTTCTGGCTGCCGATCTCTCCCCCTGGCCGACTGGCCGAGGCTAGCCGCCTATTGGTTTCTCACGGGTAGGTAGGGCCCGCCGCCTGCGGGTCGTACCGACAGTCCGTCGTGGGATCATGGTCCTTGTTACTTGGGTGATGATGTCACGGGTGGAGGGGCCATAGTGTCGCGCCATGCAGGAGATCTCCGGTTAGTACGGTGCACTGTGACCATGATCCGCCCCAGATTCGAGGACGGCAGGCTTCGCTGTAGCCACGCCCCGTCTCGTCGTGCATAAGAGTGCGCAGACTTTGAGGGGGCATGGGGCCACCTGCTAGGAGCCGGCCTCTCTGGAGGCCGCATGCTAGACTTTGAGGGGGCCTGGGGCCGCCTGCTAGGAGCCGGCCTCTCTGGAGGCCGCCTGCTAGGAGGCGGCCCGCTTCGTGGCCGTCTTCTGGAGTCCGCCGCCTTCCGGCAGCCGGCCGCTTGGACCAGCCGGCGTCAAGAAGGCGGCGGTCAAGCGTCGAGGTTTGAGGGGCGCAGCCTGCCCCGATGTCTTGAAATGCCATGAGAGACAGATGAGGCTACCCATGGCCAATAACTCTGACAGTCGGCCTGTCGTTGGCGGCGGCACGAGGGGGGAGGTGCATCTTCCATGGCTTTCCCTATGTCCACACGAGGTGTCTGATAAAATGCCTTATAGAAAGGGGAGGAGGAAGTAAAAGACGTGGCAATTTCTATGCATACGTGGCATATATTTTTCTGCCAACTCAGCCTGTAGTATCGATTATAAGTGTTTTTTTTTTTTTGCCACTGTCAATTTTTCAATGCGGTGTAAAATGACACAATTTGTAAAGTGATGATTTTTCTTTTAATCATTGACATAAATATAGTGATTCTGTGCATTTAACTCATCGGGAGTTCAGTTGCGAGGCCTGGCGATAACTCCCGTTGACTGACTGGGACGAGGGCGACCGGCGACCGACTCCGCGCAATGGTCATTTGCGCGTGTGCATAGGGCCCTGCGGCGGGCCACAAGAAAAATGAAAAACAACGACTGGGGGGCGAAGACGCGGGCTGCGGGCCAGTATGGACAGACAGGAATTTGTGGGGTGTAGTGCCTGTAGTTTCGGCGAAACCTGCGCGCCTTTATTTCTGTTTATTTTTTTGCGCGAAACCTGCGCGCCTTTAATTCAAGTCGATGTGCACATGGTTGGGTACGAGCCAAACGGACCAGAGTGCCCATGTGTGCCTGGGAGAGCTGGTGATAAAGAAAGAAGTCGTTCGGTTCTAAATTAAAACAATAAAAAATCATTGTAACAGTTCGTGGCTGTGCTAGCTCTTTTTTCCCCCTTTTTTCCTTCTTAACAAGCGCGGACGACGCTTTCTCCCATTCGACGCGGGATAGTGCATACTATATTCACTCCTCTAAAATATAGGGGTATTACATATTAGATTTATTCGATGTCAGACTTCGTAGAATTTGACCCATTATGCCAGAAAATGCATTAACATTTCTAATACATTAACATACTATATATTCACTCCCTCCGTTCACAAAAATAAGATGTTCTAACCGTTTTTCAGAATTGAATGTATATAGACATGCTTTAGTGTTTGTTCACTTTTTTCAGTCTGTGTTTGTGAACTCCAACTTCTTTTCAAATCAAATGAATATAAACATGTTTTACTGTGTTTGTTCACTCATTTCAGTATTTCAGTATATAAATAGTAGTTCATATTAAAATATTCAAGACATCTTCTATTTGTATAAACCGAGGGACTACCATCTAGCTATTCACATCTTGTAGAAAAAAAAGGGGAAACATAGCACATGTAAATTTCAAAAACACTAGCAACCAAGATTCACCATCGAAAATCTTTTTACATGAGGATAAGGAAGGAATCAAATAATTGAGAAGTACTACAACTACTCGATATGGCAAGTTGGCAACCGGCCGCCAGAGATTGCTTGGAACTTTGGATGAAAACCATACAGTACACTGTAGCTAGGAAATTAACTACTACTTGTCCTTCTTCTCCTTCTCGAGCTTGCATTTCACCTTCTCGAACACCACGGCGGCCGTCGCCGGCGAGTCGAGCTTCAGCTTGAGCTTGCAGGTCCCCGCCAGCTTGTTCTTCTTCAGCTGCAGCGTGTACCGCACCTCGCCGGTGACCGCCACCTCCAGCTCGAACTCCCCGGTCTTGTTCTGGTCCTTGTACGCGGCGACGCCGGCGTTGCCCAGCGACACGTAGCCGCTCTCCTGGCCCGTGACGAGGCGGTACACCCGCGTCTTCCTGGGGCCGTGCTTGTCGCCCTTGTCGGCGACCTGCACGCGGTCGAACTGCTGCCCGTCGAACTTGTACGCCGCCTCCAGCGGCTCCGTGTTCTTCATGGTCGTCGCCCAGTTCCGGTTGCGGACGACGAGCCGCAGCGAGAGGTTGTACCCGAGCGACGTCGTCGGGGTGGTCGCCAGCGCGAACCTGGCCAGCGAGGCGTCCTCGACGGTGATGGATGGCTGGATGGCGAAGCTGTAGGCGGCGACCATGACGACGATGATGATGAGGGCGGCGAGGGCGGCGAAGCACGCTAGTGGCCACTTGCATTTGTCCCAGCACCGGCCCAAGCAGCCCATCGCCGGCGGTTTTCTTGATTCAGATCTTGGAGTTGGAGGACGGAGAGGGTGCTGGAGGGCGGAGGGTGTTGGAGCTTGCTGGCATTGACTTTGTAATTTGAACTGCGAGTCTGAGTGGGGTACTTATGGACTGGGAGGAACGTACACCGAGTCGTGGTCTTTGTTCTTAGGGCATGGCACCCCGTAAATTTTCACCTGCATATGTCTGTGGACAGTGGACACGAGATCAGTCCACGAACACGGATGTGAGAAGATGACATCTGACACTAGTCACATACATATTGACAACTCAAACTAATCGGACGAAATTCAATTAAACATGACCGTATTTCATATAAACACTGCCGGATTTCATATAGACATGACGGATTTCATTTGAACTTGACGGATTTCATTACATTTACATCAACTAAGCGGAGCTCGTCCGGCTAGGTCTAAATGGTCGTCGGCGCTTGTTCCCCATGTTTGGCCATGAACCAAGAGAACTGAAACTTCGCCTTTCCAGCTCGGCCTCCGTAACATCCGCCTTCGGAAGCCCGGGAAGTGAAACTGTCCGCCTCCACATCGTCGCCAAGCAACTAACGACCGAAGATGCTCAGCCCACCAAGCTTGGTGTCGACGGGAGAATGGTGGCCTTCTTGGGACACGAGCGACGGCGACCTACCGCACACTACTCTTCCTCATTGTCGGCGGCACTGGCGGACGTGCCAACTTCTTCGTGGTCGTGGCGCTGGCGCCGGGGCACGGCTCGGCGATGTCCTCCTCGTTGGTCTCGCTGAACAATGCCTCGCCCGCCTCGTCGTCGCACTCCTTGCCGGCAACCGCCACCTCCACCACCCGCTGCCGAGGCGGATCTCGCAGGCGGAGCGGTAGGACTCGGTTGGTCTCGCCGAACAATGCCTCGCCCGCCTCGTCGTCGCACTCCTTGCCGGAAGCCGCCACCTCCACCACCCGCTGCCGAGGCGGACCTCGCAGGCGGAGCGATAGGACTCAAGCAGTGCCTCCTGCTCCATCAGGTCTGCGTCCGGCGCGACCGCCCTACACACTACTAGGAAAAGGGCTATAGATGGAATTGACACTAATGGCGCACCAGACATGTGGTGCGCCATTACTATATACTAATGGCGCACCATGTGTTGGTACGCCATTAGTATCCAAATACTAATGGCGCACCACATCCGCGGGTGCGCCATTAGTAAAAAAAAATATTTTTTTATTTTTTTTCAAAACTACTAATGGCGCATCGTGGAAGTGGTGCGCCATTACTAGTTGAACTAGTAATGGCGCACCATACCAGATGCGCCATTAGTAACTTGGTCACCGCTTCCACCGAATGCACCCCCCTGGATCGCCTTTTCAGTTTTAAAAAAAATAAAGAAAATGATGAAAATGTCAAAATAAAATAAAAGAAAATAAGTTTCCCATGTGATATGTGGTCTAGTTGTTGGGAAAATTTGCAAATATGAATTTTGACTTCATTTGTAAAATCTCTCGAGAATTTGTAAAAATGGGCATAACTTTTGCATACTAACTCGGATGAAAAAGTTTTTTATATGAAAAATCATCTACTCGAAAAGTTCCATCCGAATTAACGGGGGGAACCCCGTTAAACATTTTTAAAATCCTCAAAAACCTAACAGAAAAAAGATACGGGGCTTTTAAGATCTGTAGAGGCAAAAAAATTCAAACTTACTAATGGCGCACCTACCCATGGTGCGCCATTACTATCTTCCCGCCTTCAAAATTAAAATAAGTCAAAAAATAAAAAAAAATTACTAATGGCGCACCTGCCCACGGTGCGCCATTATTATCTTCCCGCCTTCAAAATTCAAAATAAATCAAAAAAAATAAAAAAAAGTTAGTAATGGCGCACCTGCCCGCGGTGCGCCATTAGTATCTTCCCGCCTTCAAAATTCAAAATAAATAAAAAAAATAAAAAAAATAGTAATGGTGCACCTGCCCGCGGTGCGCCATTAGTATGCCGTATATATGGCTGGCCATGGTCCTCTCCTCCTTATCTCTTCATTCCACCTCTTCTACACTCCATCTTCTCCTCTCCTCCACTCCATCTTCCCTTCTCTCCTCCACCATAATACCCTCCTCCTCTCCGGCGACCTCCTCCTCCTCCTCTCCGGCGACCTCCTCCTCCTCCTCTCCGGCGACCTCCTCCTCCTCTCCGGCGACCTCCTCCTCCTCCTCTCTGGCGACCTCCTCCTCCTCTCCGGCGACCTCCTCCTCCCTCCTCTCCTCCCCTCCCCTCCCCTCCCCTCACGGTTTCTTCTCCCTCCTCTCCGATGAGCTCCTCCTCCCTCCTCTCCGGTGAGCTCCTCCTCCCTCCTCTCCTCCCATCCCCTCATGGTTTCTCCTTCCTCCTCTCCGATGCTCCGGTGAACTCCTCTCCGGCGACCTCCTCCTCCTCCTCTCCGGCGATGTAGGCAAGCGCCTCTCCGGTGACCTCCTCCTCCTCCTCTCCGGCGAACTCCTCTCCGGCAAACTCCTCTCCGGCAAAAGAACACGGCAAAAGAACGTACAAGATCCAAAAACAGGAACAAAATTTGAAATAATGTCGTGCCAAAAAACGAGCAAAAAAACGAGCAAAAAATGGGCAAAAAATCACGATCCAGATCCAGATTCAAAATTCAAAAAATAGCAATGGCGCACGGTGGGGGTTAGATGGTGCGCCACTACTATTTTTCCGCCTTCAAAATTCAAAAATACTAATGGCGCACCAGTGGCCTATACTAATGGCGCACCAGTGGCCTATACTAATGGCGCACCGTGGCCTATACTAATGGCGCACAGCCTGGTGCGCCATTAGTATACCAAATACTAATGGCGCACCATCGGTGCGCCATTAGTAATAAATACTAGTGGCGTGGTACTAATGGCGCACCGGTGATGCGCCATTAGTAGGCCAAACCGGTGCGCCATTAGTAGGGCTTTTTCTAGTAGTGACAGGCGGTGACCTGCTGATTCGTCTCCAACGTATTTATAATTTATGAAGTATTCATGCCATGTTTAGAACAATTTTATATGGTTTTGATGCATTTTAATATGATTTGAATGAAACTAACCCGGGCTGACGCTGTTTTCAGCAAAATTACCATGGTGTTATTTTTGTGCAGAAATAGAAGTTCTCAGATTGGGTTGAAAATTTACTGTTATTTTTTATGGACCAAAAGAGAACCCTGAAGCCTGAGAGCTGGACTAGACAAAGTCCAGGGGAGTGACAAGCTCAGGGGGCGCGCCTTGGGGGGTAGGCCTCATCGTCCGAGCTTCTCGGTCCCTTGTGGGGCCCCTTGACGTGAAACCGACACCAACAATTTCTATAAATACAAAAAAACCCAGAAAGAAGCCTAGAACATCTGCTCCACCGCCACAAGCCTTTGTTCGGAAGAGATCCCATCTAGAGCCCTTTTTCGTCACCCTGCTGGAGGGGGAAATCATCACCAGAGGCCATCTTCATCATCTCGGAGGTCTCCATGATGAGGAGGGAGTGGGTCACCCTCGAGGTTGAGGGTATGTACCAGTAGCTATGTGTTTTATCTCTCTCTCTCTCTCTCTCTCTCTTCTCTCGTGATCTTGATTTGGCACGATCTTGATGTACCATGAGCTTTGTTAATATAGTCAGGTCATATTGTGTTTTCTCCACTCTATCTTGTTGTGATGAATTGAGTCTTGCTCTTTGAGGTTTCGTTATGTTGGATTGAATATTGGATTTGAGATCACTTGATTTTTGTCTCGTATGTGGATACCCGTGGTGACAATGGGGTATTCTATTAAGTCACTTGATATATGTTTTGGTATTCAACTTGCGGATTCCTGTGGTGACACTAGGGTAATCTAGGCATAGGGGTTGATACACGTTTTCGTCCTACGTTCTCCGATAGAAACTATGTTGTGATTCTTTGTCGCACGTTAGGGATTGTTATATGATTCAATTATACTAGCACTGTTGAGAGATTGCACTAGTGAAAGTATGAACCCTAGGCCTTGTTTTCAAGCATTGCAATACCGTTTGTGCTCACTTTTATCACTCGCTACCTTGCTATTTTTAATATTTCATAATACTATCCATACTATACTTGTATCACCATCTCTTCATTGAACTAGTGCACCTATATAATTTACCATTTTATTGGGTGTGTTGGGGACACAAGAGATTTATTATATTTGATTGTATGGTTGTTTGAGAGAGACCATCTTCATCCTATGCCTCCCACAGATTGATAAACCTTAGGTCATCCACTTGAGGGAAATTTGCTGTTGTGCTACAAAACTCTGCGTTTGGAGGCCCAACTAAGTTTACAAGAATAAAGTTGTGTAGTAGACATCACCTGCTCATCCGCCTGCAGATGCTCTTGGAGGAAGTTGTGGTTGTAGTTGGCATCGACCTACGCCTCCCAGAACTTCTCCTCCCGCACCATGTCCATATAATGGGCACGGGCCTCGCTGGTGGTCATGGTGCAATGCACCAGCGAGGGTGGAGCGAAGGAAGAGGAGGCTGGTGTTGTCTCTTCGTCGGAGGCATCCTCCATTTTCATGTCGTCGTCTGAGGCGTCCTCCAGCTGCCTGCCGGCCTGCCAATGGCGGTCGTCTCCTTCTGCTCTAACGTCAGCCCATCCTAGAGAGCTTTGGCAGCAGAGGGATCCATGGCAGGGAGTGATGCGGAGAGGGATGACTGTTGCTATGGCCGGGGGAGCGATTTTTATAGCATCGGTGGGCGGCAGAGGGGCGGATGGGTGGCACCGGAGGAGACACCTCAGAACCGCGTGCCATCAATGCAGGCGGCAGACGGACGGATGGGCGGTCATCGTATCATTTGAACATGCAGCAGTCGCCTGCACCAGGAAGCCGGTGCGCCGCTTTAATGCTGACGCCAACGAGCGTCGCGTCCGCTCTGGCCATGCATGAATGCGGGCGCTGACACTCTGGAGCTGCCTGACCGAGAACATGCGGAGGGGGCGTGATTTTTGGTGGGCCAGGGCGGTTAGAAGCGGGCTTGGGATCGGTTCGGACTCCCTTAAACCTCCCCACGTTTGTCTCTGGTGTGCGGGAGAAAACGTATCCGAAGTGCACCGCGGTGCGATACAAGACCGCATTGGAGGGCTTCGCGGTTCGGACAGTTGTGAGAGGTTTGAGGGTCAGTGTTGGAGATGCGCTTACCCTGCTAGTCCCCAATAGTACTTTTATCTGGAAATACCCAAGAGCGGACACAAATGACACCTTTGCAGGTTGGTGGCTAAGAGCGAGGATTGCCTTTAGAGGCAAAGACAAGCCAGGGTTCAACTCGTTGGTCAACGAGACGGCATGGGCACTTTGGAAACATAGGAATGCTAGGGTGTTCCACATACCCGCTCAGTTCAAATGCCGACTGGTTGCGAACCAACCTGTGGTTGGATGGTTAGAGGGACAGTGGTATCCCCAGCCCACCAGGGTTCAAGTCCCGGTGCTCGCATCATTCCTGGATTTATTTCAGGATTTCCGGCGATGCGCTTTTAATGGGAGGAGATGTTCCCGTTGACGCTGAGGCACCTACGGCAACTTCGTAAATCTCAAGATGATATGCCGGCTCAGTCTCTCGTAGGTGCTCATAGGGGTAGGGTCTGCGTGTGTGCATTCAAAGGGGTGAGTGTATGCGTGTATGTATGATCGCTTTTGCGTCTGTACTGTGTTAAAAAAATCGCCAACTGGTCTGATAGTGCAAATCCTAGACAAAATTAGAGATTGAAAACTAGCAGGTGTGAGCGTGGGAGGTCTAGATTATTTTGTGAGAAGTTAGACTTAGTTTCCGTTGTCTGGTGTGGGTGTTTCCAGGCGGTGTTGCGGCTCCGGTCGTGCGGTTTCTCAATGGAAAACTTCACCCATGGGCATGCTGGATGACGGAGGAGGTCGACTTGCTGGTCCAGTCGGGGATGGACCTGATTTTCTAATGAAAGCTTGGTTCAGCCTCGGCCAGAACCATCAACGACGACACCCGCGAGCGCGTTACCTTGTTGGAGGCTTTGTAGAGCGATATGTGTTCCCTGTTGTTGGGGAACGTAGTATTTCAAAAAAATTGCCTACGACCACGCAAGATCTATCTAGGAGAAGCATAGCAACAAGCGGGGAGAGTGTGTCCACGTACTCTCGTAGACCGAAAGCAGAAGCGTTTAGTAACGCGGTTGATGTAGTCGAACGTCTTCGTGATCCAACCGATCCAAGTACCGAACGCACGGCACCTCCGTGATCTGCACACGTTCAGCTCGGTGACGTCCCTCGAACTCTTGATCCAGTTGAGGCCGAGGGAGATTTTCGTCAGCAGGCGTGGTGATGGTGATGACACTACAAAAAAAGACACATCTGTGACATTTTGGGTCGAACGAAATTTTTTTCTGTCATACATATGACACTTCTATGACGATAATTGTGACAAAACCCAGTATCATCATAGATGTGGTGGGCTCCTACTTCTATGACAAAAAATCATGACAGAAAATGGGCTTTTCGTCCTGGGCGGGCCGGAGACGCAGCTGCATGACATTCTTTGGGCCGTCAATGACGGAAAAAACCGTGGTAGAAGCGAGGGGGAGGAAAATTTTGGGGAGTTCCCGGTTACGGTGGGAGGTCGGGGGCCGAGCGATGCGCGTTTCCCTCGTACACGTACGCGCGTGTGTGCGAGGCGTTGGCTCTAACTGAACCCGAGCGAGGCGTTGGGCTCTTACTGAACCCGAGCGATTGCACTGCAGACTACGCGTTACTGAACCCGAGCGATCAATAGATGGCTGTTAACTGAACCCGATCGAGCGATTCCTTGGCTACTGCTGCTAACTGAAGCTGATCGATGCTGCCTCTGGATGAACAGTGAGCGTTGCAGGGGGGGTTTGGATGAACAGTTCCCGGTGGGGGTGGATGAACAGGACCCCGTGGTGTTGCCTCTGGATGAACAGGACCCCGATCGATCGAGCCGGTTGGGGCTGGATGAACAGGACCACCCCGTGGAGGGCAGGATGAACAGTAGATGGTGGAGGGGTGCCCGTGGAGGGGTGGTTGAACAGGACTCCGTGGTGTGGAGGACTGGATGAACAGTAGACGGTGGAGGGGTGGTTGAACAGTAACCGGTGGAGTAGCGCGCGGTGGAGGCTGGATGAACAGGAGCCCGTGGAGGCTGGAGGAGGTCGACGGTGGATGAACAGTAGCTCGTGAAGGCTGGAGGGGGTCGACGGTGGAGATGAACAGTATCCCGTGGAGTCCCATTTTGCGGTACGCCACACCCCTCCCGATGAACAGGACCCCCGTTTCGACCATAGCGCTCCAACACAAGTCTGTTTCCTCCGTTTTGCGGTACGCCACACCCCTCCCGATCAAGAGGACCCCCGTTTCGACCGTAGGAGGTCCGTTTCCTCCGTTTTGCGGTACGCCACACCCCTCCCGATCAACAGGACCCCCGTTTCGACCGTAGGAGGTCCGTTTCCTCCGTTGTGTGGTACGCCACACCCCTCCCAATCAACAGGACCCCCGTTTCGACCGTAGGAGGTCCGTTTCCTCCGTTCTGCAGTACGCCAGGCCTCGTTTCCATCGCCTCTTCCGTCCTAGCCCTCCCGATGAACATGACCATGCATTCCGTTCCGATCTAGCTGCTTGCCTCCCGATGAACACGACGCATTCCGTTACCTCCCCATGAACACGACGACGATGCTGTTTCTCCGTTCCGACCCAGCCATGTACACGAGCCCTTGCCGTACGTATGCGCGAGTAGGCGTTCGAGACCCCGCCCGTATGTACACATACGTGGCCGTATTTTTTTCTTGCACCCTGGCCGCCTCTACTACGACATGTGCGCGCCTCTACATCGACCAGTATGTACGTACACGTTCGCGACCAGAATGACAACGTTACGTACGCTTCGACCAGGTGGGTCCCGTCTGTCAGGCACTTCCTTGCCTGCGAAGATGTAGCTGGTGGGTCCCAGCAGTCAGGGGGGCGAAATACGGTGGCCCGTCCGGTGGGTCCCCGCTGTCACGTGGAGGAATAATTATTTTGCATGTAATAAGGAGGCACTTCCTTGCTGCGGCCGTGGACCCAGCTGTCAGCCTCTCCACGTACAGTCCACGTCCGATGGAAGCCGTTCCTTGACCACGTTGACCACGCCGCGCCGAGAGCACCAGGGCGGTGGACGACAGCGAGGCCTAGGAAGGGGACGACGATGGAAGACGCGGCAGTGGATGCCCACGCGTAGAGGAGTACGGGGGTTCACTGGTTCGCTGCGGTGTGAGGCTGCCGTCGCCGCAGAATAACAGGAGGTGTGGGTGAGTAGAGCGATGGCCTGGCCAGCGGTGGGAGTAGTAGGGGGCGGTGAGGCCTCCGCCGCATCACAGCCGGCCACGGGAGGCAGGAGCACGAGGCACGACCGGCGCTGGTTTGGGCGGTTGGAGCAAGAAGACTAGAGGTTGAAGAAGCACTACGGCCGTTGGATGGACATCGTACGGTCACTGGAGCTAGAATCGTGCATATTGACTAAGTTGACAAAGCCCTCCATCCCCGTCAAGTTAGTAGGCCCACAAGTCAGCCTCCCACGAAGGTGGGTCCTAGCTAGCAGGGGGTATTCATTTTTTTGTGCGTAATATGGAGGCACTTCCTTGCGTGCGAAGATATAGCTGGTGGGTCCGAGCTGTCAGCGGCGGTAATGTTTTTTTTTTCACAAAATACAGAGGCCCTTTTGGTGGGTCCCTGATGTCAGGTGGAGGAATCATTATTTTGCACGTAATAAGGAGGCATTTCCTTGCGTGCGGCCGTGGACCCGGCTGTCGGCCTCTCCATGTAAAGTCCACTTCAGATGCATGTCGGTCGTTGACCACGTTGACCAGGCCGGGCCGAGAGCACCAGGGTGGTGGACGATGGCGAGGCCTAGGAAGGGAACGACACGGAGGCAGGGAAGACTTGGCAGTTGTTTCCCACGCGGAGGGGAGTACGACTGTATGAGGTCTCGCCATCGCCAGAGAATAACAGCAGGTGTGGGTGAGTAGAGGGATGGCTAGGCCAGCGATGGGAGTACAGTGGGGCGGTGAGGCCTGCGGGGCAGCAAAGCCGGCCGCGTTGAGGAGGGAGCAGGCAGTCCCGACGGCGCCTGTTTGAGCGGCTGGAGCAGGAAGAGCAGAGATTGAAGAAGCACGAGAGCCGTTGGATGGCCATCCAACAGTCACTGCTTGTGCGTCAACCTTTTTTTAGGAAAGCCTCAAATCTGTGGGAAACAGCATACAACCCATCTGCCATTATTTCTAATAATTTACAACCCATTTGCTAATTATTAAGGTTTTTTTGGAGCCCATATTCTTTTTGTTAGCATTACAGCCCATATTGTGGCCACGGTTAAAAAATTATACGAAATTTTGCATATTTCGGTGCGGTCCGAACTGTTTTTAATCCCGAAATTTCGACTCACATTCAAACTGATTTTAAAATCCAACTTCTCCACACATAAAAATTAATGTAATTTCAAATCTCGAAATGAAAAAAAGATATTTGAAACTAATTGCCGGTTTGATGTGTTTTAAAAATGTACAACCCATTTCTCATTACTGATGGGCCATTTTCTCGGCCAACCGAATGAAAGCTCTCCTCCTCGTCTTGAAAGATTTGCAGCCCAATAGGCCCGACAAAGCGACTTACTTGGCAAATCACAAAAAAACTAGGCTGTGGCCGTGGACCCAGCTGTCAGCCTCTCCACGTACAGTATTCTTCCGATGGAATGTCGTTGACCACATTGACCACGCCGCGCCGAGAGCACCAAGGCGGTGGACGACGGTGAGGCCTAGGAAGGGGACGACACAGAGCCGGGGAAGACACGGCAGTGGATGCCCACGCGGAGAGGAGTACGAGGGTTCACTGGTTCGGCTGTGGTGTGAGGCTGTCGTCGCCGCAGGGCCTGGCTAGCGGTGGGAGTAGTAGGGGGCGATGAGTCCTCATCGGCAGCACAATCGGCCACTGGAGGCAGGAGCAGGTGGTCTCCCCAGCGCTGGTTTGGGCGGCTGGTGCAAGAAGAGCAGCGATTGAAGAAGCAGCAGGACCGTTCGATTCAAATCCAACGGTTATTGCTGCTAGAATCATTTGTTGACTAAGTTGACAAGCCCTGCGTACGCGTCAACTTAGTAGGCCCATAGGTCAGCCTCCCAACCGGTGCGCCCCAGTTGTTAGTGGGAGGAATCATTTTTTTCGCGTAATAAGGTGGCAGTTGATTGCGTGCGGCCAGGCCAGCGGAGGGAGTAGGGTGGGCCGGGGAAGCCTGCGCGGCATCACAGCGGGCCACAAGAGGAGGGAGCAAGCAGTCCCGCCGGCGCTAGTTTAGGCGGCTGGAGCAGGAAGATCAGAGATTAAAGAAGCACGTCGGCCGTTGGATGGACATCCAACACTAACTGCTGCTAGAATCATGTGTTCACTCACAAAGCCTTGCGTAAACAAGTCAGCCTCGAAATCCATGGCGTGTACAGCCCTTTTGCTGTTATTTTTATATTTTTTACTCAATTTCTAATTCATATGGAATTTATTGCAGCCCGTTTTCCATTTTTAGAATTGCTGGCCATTTTCTGGTCAGTACCAGGGTCAAAAAATTAACTAAATATGTGGGAAATTTTGAAAATTTGCAAATTTTTGCTGGGGAACGAAATATTCTTAATCCAAAAATTAATAGCCATAGTAAAACAAATTTAAAAATAAATTAGTACTATGTCATGCTAAATCCAATGAAATACGTATAAGATATCAGTGAAGAACAAAAACAAAAAAAGAAACTTATATCCCATTTGCTATAATTTTTTGAAATTTTCAACCCCTTTTGATATTACTTTTAACAGACATTGACCATACTCTTAAGCCAAGCCGGAATGCATCCCTCCTCGTCTTGAAAGATTTGCAGCCCAGTAATTAGGAGAAAACAAATAGGCCTAGCTTGGGTATTCTTCAAAAAGAAATACTGGGCTAGCTATTTTCCCAAAGAACTGGTGCATGAGCATTTAGCTTTATTTATTTATTTATTTATTTACTAATTTATGTTTAGTGGACCATGAGCATGTACCTGGGTCGGATTCATGTGAGAGCCTCCCTTCCAGTTAATTATGGGCTTCTCTATTGGGCCTTCATCAGTGGGCTGCATGTTATCAACAAGTGGAAAATGTGTTCCGAGTTTGAAAAAAAATGTGTTCCGTACGATAAATAATATGCGCTACGTACGGTACGGGGCACTAAAGGATCGAACCGTGCAACGACTTCCAAAACATTGTGTTTGTCGTTCTAACAACACATTTATTCAACCAACAGATGAAATATACTACTGATTGTACATTGAAAACAGCAGCAGCAACCAGGGTTGGGGGTGCAACAGAAGCAGTAAGCAGGCCAGAAGAGTGAAGACGCAGCTCTCTCTTCCAAACCAAACATCAACCATCATTACAAAAGGGCTACCAAAAAAGAACAAGTGTATGCATCAAACTAAATAAAGTTCCTACTACACCAAGTGTACGCATCTAACTAACTGGCTCAGTTGGACGTTACTATTTATTAAGCTGTGGAGATTGGCAGACGACTTGAACCAGATGGGTGCCTGACGGGGGAAACTCCAGCCAGCAGGTCGAAGTCTAATACTTGCGACCCTCTCTCCTACTTTGGGCTGCAGAGCGTGGCGGCACATATCAGGGTATGGTGCATGCAGAGACGCATGATACGCTGTGTACACACAGTTTTGCCTGATGAACGAAACTGCGCTGCCATCATGATCCTTGCCGTCGGTTATCTCCTGGTTAATCGGATAATTCAGTCCGACAAACAGAGATCGTGTACCAAGGCTACTTACCAGCCTCTAGTAAAAAATTCCTGAAGGCCTAGAGAAGCTGGGATCCTGCTCAAAGACCTTGCAGTGACTGTGATTGTATTCCGCGAAACAACACGTCTGGTACGTGCGAACGATCATCAATCTTTCGCCGTCGTCTGATCGAGCCAGGAACCACCTGCAACTGCCATGCCGCTTTTCTTTGAAAGGTTCTGGGATTAGGAAGGGTAGGGACACCAGGCGGCCTACAACATCATATCAAGTTGGAGTCCAATAAAAAACGGCTCTTGGTTTAGTTAATCTTAAGAACAGCATGTTATGAGCATGAATTTTTTTCAGCAAATGTTGACAGTAATATAAGCAAGCCATCATGATATCATAGGAAAGTAGCATACTGCTGTAACAGCCGTTTGTAGCGATGACTAGAGTAGGCCAGCAATACGTCCATCCATAGAAGGAGTCGACAACGTAAATGAAGCCCTTGTGTTCAATGGCATCAGAGAACCATGGAGGATGTATGATCCTGCGATGGACATGCAGATTTATCCACTTAACGCAGTGACCTATCAGATAGGCGAGACCGCGGTTGAAGAACGCAATTAGCCTGAAGTCTTTATAATTCGCAGATCTTGTGGGTACTTGGCGGATTACAACCTTGAGCAAATCAAACTTGGTATCATGTTGGCTACTGTAAGATCCCGAGTATTCTGGGCCGCGGTGCCAAAGCAGTGGAGTGTTAATCGAAGGAAGGGGGATCAATCGCCGGGTGTAGACCTCCACGAGCATCCAGCTGCCGCGACCGTCGACGAGCACCATCGAAGACGTGTTCATGCCGACCCAGTACATACCGTTAATGTAGTTGAGGCTGGCGGGGATTGGATCGCAGTCAAGGAGGTTGATGCTCGCCACCCTACGATCATTATGTTGCATGACACGCCATTTCTGAAGATCAGGCGGCATCAGCAAGCAAGGAGCTGGCTTAAAAAGCTCCAGCCTGAGGGCTTTGAGTAAACGGTAGAGCCCCGACAAGCACGCGGCGAGCGGCATGGTACTAAGATTGTCCACACGCGAAACAATGAGCTTGATTACCTCTGTGGGGAGCGAATTCCAGCCACTCTTTCGGCGGACGCTGCTCGATTCTGCAATTGTTAGTGCTTGGGTTTTGGATGAGGTGGGAGGCGCCTTAGCGGGGATGGAAGATTGGACGAGATTATGTGCGGACAAAGATGGATAAGCGGATATGTGTTGCGGGAAGTGGACAGGTGATGATGACTACAGCACGCCGCTTGACTTACGAGACACATACCAGCAGCGTAGGGTCATGTCGATGCCAGACAACTTGCTTGAGTGATCACAGTACTGGTACTCCCTACAGTGCTATGCCCTAACTTGCTTGAGTAGAGTTGTAGAGTAGAACTCTGCTCTACTACTAGCACCGGAGGAGTAGTATATTCTAATCTAAAATAGTTACAAACTTCAATGCCCGAGTGTGGAACGACTATGAACCGTGCTCAAAGACCATGTCTACTTGGTGTTTGGACATGGGCGACAACCTCAACGCCAACGGTGCTGCTCCCGTTGCACCGCATGTGTTTCTGTCCTTTATGTTCAAAATCGTGGTAGAATTCATGTTTCTACTCTGTATCCTACTACTATGCTAGTCCACATTATTAGTTTCATCTCTGTTATAGCCGTCATGATTTATTTTGTGCTTATTCGGATTAAATCTCGTAGTAACTTGCTCATATATTCAACTGGCGCAACGTCCCCTACAGCCACTCCCATTTCATGGACGGCCTGGTCGATGTTGGAATTTTGCTAGTAGGCCTTTATAAGGTGAGCTCTTCTACCACTTGTATGAGCATGAGAAGAGGGGACCTACGCACGCGCTCCTCCTCCTCGCTCACCTCGCCACGCCACGCCTCGTCACGACGCATCGCGGGTTGCGGGATTGAGCCGAGCCGAGGACAGAGCTATACTCCCACGACCTACCCGGCCCGCACTATATAGTTTCTCACCATCGTTCCAGATCATTGCGCCGCCAAGCAAGTCTTCTCCATCCCTCCTTTCGGTGTGCACCGGGAGAAGGGATAGTAGGCCTCCGGAACCCCGCCTCTCGTGATCCTGTACGGGAGAGGGGCGATCAGGTTTTTGGGGAGCGCACTCGCGCGACTACTGGCAGCGACGACTTCGCGAACGATGACTTCTTCCCCGATCTCGGCAACCTCATCCTCGACGACATGGGCGACAATGTTAACGCCGGCGGTGCTGCTCCCCCTGCACCGTATGTGATTCTATCCTTCCTGTTCGAGATCCTGGTAGAATTAATGTTTCTAGTATGTGATTTGTTCATCTGCTATGCTAGTTCGCATGATTAGTTTAATCTCTGTCAATGCTGCCATGACCTATTTCCTATTTATTGGGATTAAATATCATAGTAACTTGCTCATATATCCAACAATCCAGAAACCTGATAATAGGTCCTTCGTCCACTAATATGAGTGCCCGATGCCGTTTTGTGGCTCGCCGGCGGACATGGTGCAACACCTCACGGATGCGTGCAGCGGTCACTGCTGGCCCTTGGCGGAGAACATCAAGTACGAGACATGCTACCCGTTCACCATGCCAGAGTCACTGGAGGATCACCGCCTCCTGCTAGTCTCGGAGGAGGACGGCAGCGTCTTCCTCTTGATCGTGGGCACCGGCGAGTCCCGCGCAGGCCGCCGCCCCGTCTCTGTAATGTGCGTCAGGGGCGACGCCGCTGACGCTGACACTGACACGAGGCCGATGTACGGGTGCGTGGTTAGTGTTACTACCCCTCGGCGTCGCGTGGGCGGCGACACCGGCCTCATCGAACTGACTTGGACTCTGGGGAGTTGGGACTATCCCGCCAATGTGGACTTGGAAAACCCATGGCATCCTTTACCCGCCCACGTGGTGCACAGGGACTCCAAGGAGGTTCACCTGGACATACGCATTATCAAGTTAAATGTTGATCACTAGTCTTCGCTCAATGTAATCCGCTGTCTAAGCATGTGGAGACTTCCATGCAGGATCTTGCTCTATTGGAGTATCGCGCATGGATAAAAGTGTATCCATTTATGGTTTAGTCTAGAATCTTCCATGTATGAATTTTTACTACAGTACTGGTGAAAGACTTACATGAACCATTTCTTACATCTCCTCTGCCCGCTTGCAAGTCATCCTGATTTAATCCCTCCGTCTAGGTGTATAAGGGCATGGTTAATATTACTTATTAGTATAGCCAACTGTTGACTATAAGAAAGTGCCATGTCATCTATAGCCAACATGTATAACAATCGATACTCAAAAACTAATTCTTAAAGATCATTTCTTGCAAAGCACAATAAGTGTTATTTCTTTACATGTTTTGGATGCAGGTTGAACAGTTGAACGCTTTTGTTTGCAAAAGATACCTTTTTATCTTTTTCACCCAGACGTTTGTGAGCTCTAGAGATGAAATAATATCCGAAGAAACCTATCGATACACGTTACACATGAGATGACCCCCACATCCTTTGTCAAAATAAACAACTCCCCAATCAATGCATTTCACTCTTCGGTGGACGGCGCAGTGCACGGCGCAGCACTATTCGATTTGACAACTACAACCAGTATATTATAAAAAACAAAGAAGAGTAGTAGAGATAGAGATAAGAATAGAGACTAGGGAGGAGCACCATCTACTGCTTCGTGGGCTACTCTTCCGCTCCATTCGGCGGCCACAATGTCCCCTACAGCCACTCCCTCCTGCGCTCCATTCGGTGGGCGCTGTTGAAATTTGGGGAGCGCACTCTCGCGACTGCTAGCAGCGATGACTTCACCGACGACGACTTCTTCCCCGACCTCAGCAACCTCTTCCTCAACGACATGGGCGACAACCTCAACGCCAATGGTGCTGCTCCCGTTGCACCGTATGTGTTTCTGTCCTTCCTGTTTGAAATCATGGTAGAATTCATGTTTCTAGTCTGTGTCCTAGATTCGATCTGTTCATCTACTATGCTAGTCCGCATGATTAGTTTAATCTCTGTTATAGCCGTCATGATTTATTTTGTAGTAAATCTCGTAGTAACTTGCTCATATAATCAACTGGTGGAACGTCCCCTAGAGCCACTCCCGTTTCATGGACAGCCTGGTCGATGCCTCCAAGGAGCCCTTCATCTACTGCTATGAGTGCCCGGTGCCGTTTTGTGGCTCGCCAGCGGACATGGTGCATCACCTCAGGGATGCGCGCGGCAATCACTGCTGGCCCTTGGCGGAGAACATCAAGTACGAGACGTGCTACCCGTTCACCGTGCGGGAGTCGCTGGAGGATCAGCGCCGCCTGCTAGTCTCGGAGGAGAACGGAAGCATCTTCCTCTTGATCGTGGCCACCGGCGAGGCCCGCGCAGGCCGCCGCCACATCTCTGTAGTGTGTGTCAGGGGCGACGCCGCTGATGCTGACGCTGACACGAGGCCGATGTACGAGTGCGTGCTCACTATTACTACCCCTCGGCGTCGCGTCGGCGGCGACCCTGGCTACGCCGAGCATACTTGGACTCTGCGGAGCTGGGACTTTCCCGCCGATGTGGACATGGAAAGGGCACGGTGTTATTTGAACCCCAACGATGTGCATGGGGACTCCAAGGAGGTTCACCTGGACATCTGCATTTTCAAGTTAAATGTTGATCATTAGTCTTCGCTCAATGTAATCCTCTGTCTAAGCATGTGGAGACTTCCATGCATGATCTTGCTCTATTGGAGTATCGCGCATGAATAAAAGTGTATCCGTTTATGGTTTAGTATAGAATCTTCCATGTATGAATTTTTACTACAGTACTGGTGAAAGACTTATGATGGACCATTTCTTACATATCCTCTGCCCCCTCCCAAGTCATCCTGATTTAATCCCTCTGTCTAGGTGTATAAGGGCATGGTTAATACTTAAATAGTATAGCCAACTGTTGGCTACAAGAAAGTGCCATGTCATATGTAGCCAACATGTATAGCAATGGATACTCAAAAACTAATTCTTCAAGATCATTTCCTGCAAAGCACAATAAGAGTTATTTCTTCACAAGTTTTGGATGTAGGTTGAACAGTTGAACGCTTTTGTTTGCAAAAGATACTTTTTATCTATTTCACCCGGATGTTTGTGAGCTCTAGAGATGAAATAATATCCGAACAAACCTATCCAAATGAACTAACCGAGGCATCTCCATCTTAATTTTCTCTTGCAAGTCGTGCATGGTCCCTTCATCGTGAAAATGCTATGGCCGTCTCATTGATTTGCATGCATGGATAGCACCACCATATTTTCAAAGGAGGAGCGAGCTCTATATTTCAGCCAAGGCATGCATGATTTGAGGAATTATGGTTGGGCATGCATGTAGAAAAGGGAGGAGAGTAAGTTGCATGCGAGGGATTAAAGGAAGGGAGGCCAGCGGCTAGGCATTCAAAGGAGGCTGCATGCAAGATTACATGGGATCCAGATACTAGTCCCAAAATCAGCTCCTCTTTTTGCGAACATGCCTTGGTACGAAAGATTGACAAGTTAGGCCCTGTAAAAATGGATGGAGGGAGTAGTAGTACGTGTAGAGGGCGGCGCTGCACGGGAGTCTCACCTCTCACCCCGCTCGTGGCGCGGCAGTAAAGCCATCATATCACAAAACCCAACCACTCCCAGTAATAAGTGGCCTGGTAAAATAAACGGACCAGCAACCATCACATCGCTCCGTCTTTTTTGCATTTCATCTCTCTGCATTTACTTTCTCCGGTTCATCTCGCACTCTCGATCCCTAGCTACTACTCCTAGGGCCAGTTCTTTTGGCAGCTTCCCCAGCTTTTCCCACAAGACTAGTCACAATGGAGAGTAACAATAAGGCGCCTCACTCATTTATTTGGGCTTCTAAATTACTATTCCGTCCTGGTTTATTCCTCGCCATTGTAATTTGTGCTAAATGTTGACCAAAGATTTAACTGGTTTTTCCTCACCATTGTAATTTGTGCTAAATTTTGACCAAAAATTTGACACAAATTACAATGGGGACCAATAAACCAGGACGGAGGTAGTAGTTATGGGATTACTAATCTAGAAGCCTAAAAGAACTGGCCCCTGGTACTCCTACTAGTAGTAGTACTCAAGTTGGAATTCCAATTGCATGACACAACCTGTTAGGCAAAAAATTTGATACAGGGTGTAGGAAGCGGTTTGGGAATTTGCATGCCTTTCCAACCAGTGAGATACTCCGTACAAAGTAAACAATCAAACGAGCATTTTTGCATTTGTTTTGCATTGAATCGTTTCACAAGCTTGACTAGTGTTGTTTTTCCACTTTTACAAAACCGCATCGTAATGTTAAAACATGCATTTGCACGTACATAAGTAATAGTAGTACTCCCTCCGTCTAGGTGTATAAGTCTTTCCTCCTTCTTGGTCACGGTGCACAACCGAAGATGACTTATTGACCTGGACGGAGGGGGTAGCACAGTCTGCAAGCATATATCGAGAGAGACGTGTAATGTGATAGTATATAGTAAAGTTTGTGCTATATGCACGTACTTGCAAAATGCGTACGAATACGCAAGGTTTCTAAACTTTCCCTTTTACATATTTAATTAAGGACGCTAAAAATTCATGAACGTTCGGGATTTATCATTTGTGTCCCAAAACTAATGAGATCGCCTTACGAAACAAAAATTATACTCCTCCTAAAAGCCACGGCGCTCGCAGGAGCACTTGCGGCGCGCCACGAGTGCCCTGGTGCGCGGCCGTTTCCCAGCGCGCCGACACAACGCCTCTTCCTCAGCCTCGCAACTCGCGAGGTGCTGATTGGCGGCTTGCCAGCGGGCGAGCGCGATCTCACCGGTGTGGTGATCCGGCGCCAACAGGTACTCCTCCTCGCTGGAAGCGTGCACCCGGTCCACGTACCGCCAAGCGTAGATGAGGCGCTTGGGCCCGACTGCACTCAGGGCGTCGGCACGGGCGTCCTCCACCACCCTCATGGACCTCGCACGAGCCTTCTGCCAAAGAGCCAATTGCCTGACTCTCTCGGACACGACATAGGCCTCCCAGGCAGCTTGTTCCATGGTGCGCTTCTCTTCCTCGGCCTTCTTCTCCGCCTCTATTTTGGCGCGCTTTGCTAGAGGCAAAGCCTCCCACAAGGCGACATCCATTTCTTTTCAAAGCTCCTCAAGGCTTGGGGGTTCGGCGGGCGGCGCGGTGTTCTCCTCGTAGCGGGGAGCCGACGCGTCCTCCGGCGCGCGTGCTGGCGAGATTGGGAACACCGACGCGTCCACCTCGACGCGTCGCGGCGAGGAGCGGAACGCCGACGCGTCCTCCTCGATTAGTGGCGGCGAGGAACGGAACAACGACGCGTCGCGTAGCGGCGAGGAGAGGAACACCGACGCCTCCTCCTCGACTAGTGGCGGCGAGGAACAGAACGGCTTCGCGTGACCGCCCGCACGGTGTTGCGAGGGGCTCCTAGGGCTTGGGAGGGACGATGCCATTGTTGGGGAACGTAGCAGAAATTTAAAATTTTCCTACGTGTCACCAAGATCTATGTATGGAGAAACCAGCAACGAGGGGAAAGAGAGTGCATCTACATACCCTTGTAGATCGCTAAGCGGAAGCGTTCAAGTGAACGGGGTTGATGGAGTCGTACTCGTCGTGATCCAAATCACCGATGACCAAGTGCCGAACGGACGACACCTCCGCGTTCAACACACGTACAGCCCGGTGACGTCTCCCATGCCTTGATCCAGCAAGGGGAGAGGGAGAGGTTGAGGAAGACTCCATCCAGCAGTAGCACAACGGCGTGGTGGTGATGGAGGAGCGTGGCAATCCTGCAGGGCTTCGCCAAGCACCGCGAGAGAGGAGGAGGGAGAGAGGTAGGGCTGCGCCAAGAGGGAGATCAAATCGTGTATCATGGGCAGCCCCAGGCCTCACTATATATAGGGGAGAGGGAGGAGGGTGCGCCCCCTCTAGGGTTCCCACCCCTAGGGGGGGCAGCCCTAGATGGGAAAGGGGGAGGCGGCCAAGAGGGGAGGGGAGAGGGAGGCGCACCAGTATGGGCCTTAGGGCCCATCTGCCCTAGGGTTTGCCCCCTTCTCCACTCCCTTGCGCCTTGGGACCCTGTGGGGGGGGGCGCACCAGCCCACTTGGGGCTGGTCCCCTCCCACACTTGGCCCATGCAGCCCTCCGGGGCTTGTGGCCCCACTTGGTGGTCCCCCGGACACATCCGGTGGTCCCGGTACACTACCGGTGATGCCCAGAACTCTTCCGGTGGCCAAAACCATACTTCCTATATATAAATCTTTACCTCCGGACCATTCCGGAACTCCTCGTGACGTCCGGGATCTCATCCGGGACTCCGAACAACATTCGGTAACCACATACGAACTTCCTTTATAACCCTAGCGTCATCGAACCTTAAGTGTGTAGACCCTACGGGTTCGGGAGACACGCAGACATGACCGAGACGTTCTCCGGTCAATAACCAACATCGGGATCTGGATACCCATGTTGGATCCCACATGTTCCACGATGATCTCATCGGATGAACCACGATGTCAAGGACTTAATCAATCCCGTATACAATTCCCTTTGTCTATCGGTACGATACTTGCCCAAGATTCGATCGTCGGTATCCCGATACCTTGTTCAATCTCATTACCGGCAAGTCTCTTTTACTCGTTCCGCAACACATCATCCCGTGATCAACTCCTTGATCACATTGTGCACATTATGATGATGTCCTACCGAGTGGGCCCAGAGATACCTCTCTGTCACACGGAGTGACAAATCCCAGTCTCGATTCGTGCCAACCCAACAGACACTTTCGGAGATACCTGTAGTGTACCTTTATAGCCACCCAGTTACGTTGTGACGTTTGGCACACCCAAAGCACTCCTACGGCATCCGGGAGTTGCACAATCTCATGGTCTAAGGAAACGATACTTGACATTAGAAAAGCTTTAGCATACGAACTACATGATCTTGTGCTAGGCTTAGGATTGGGCCTTGTCCATCACATCATTCTTCTAATGATGTGATCCCGTTATCAATGACATCCAATGTCCATGGTCAGGAAACCGTAACCATCTATTGATCAACGAGCTAGTCAACTAGAGGCTTACTAGGGACATGGTGTTGTCTATGTATCCACACATGTATCTGAGTTTCCTATCAATACAATTCTAGCATGGATAATAAGCGATTATCATGAACAAGGAAATATAATAATAACCTATTTATTATTGCCTCTAGGGCATATTTCCAACAGTCTCCCACTTGCAGTAGAGTCAATAATCCAGTTCACATCGATATGTGACTAACACTCAAAGTCACATCCCTATGTGACTTACACCCAAGAGTTCTGGGTTTGATCATGTTATGCTTGTGAGAGAGGTTATAGTCAACGGGTCTGAAATATTCAGATCTGTATGTACTTCACAAATTTCTAAGTCATCTCCTAGATGCAGTTACCACGCTCTATTTGGAGCTATTCCAAATAACTGTTCTACTATACGAATCCAATTTACTACTTAGAATAATCTGGATTAGTGTCAAAGTTTGCATCGGCGTAACCCTTTACGACGAACTCTTTTTCCACCTCCATAATCGAGAAAATTCCTTAGTCCACTAGTTACTAAGGATAACTTTGACCGTTGTCCTGTGATCCATTTCTAGATCACACTTGTACCCCTTGACTGACTCATGGTTTGGCACACTTCAGGTGCGGTACACAACATAGCATACTTTAGAGCCTACGACTAAAGCATAGGGGACGACCTTCGTCCTTTCTCTCTATTCTGCCGTGGTCATGTCTTGAGTCTTGCTCAATACTCACACCTTGTAACATAGCCGAGAACTCCTTCTTTGCTGATCTATTTTGAACTCCTTCAAAATCTTGTCATGGTATGCGTTCGTAGCTATTAAGCGATTTTGATCTATCCTTATAGATCTTGATGCTCAATGTTCAAGTAGCTTAATCCAGTTTTTCCATTGAAAAACACTTTTCAAATAACCCTATATGCTTTCCAGAAATTCTACATCATTTCTGATCAACAATATGTCAACAACATATACTCATCAGAAATTCTATAGTGCTCCCACTCACTTCTTTGGAAATACAAGTTTCTCATAAACTTTGTATAAACCCAAAATCTTTGATCATCTCATCAAAGTGTACATTCCAACTCCGAGATGCTTACTCCAGTCCTTATAAGGATTGCTGGAGCTTTGCATACTTGTTAGCATCTTTCAGGATCGACAAAATCTTCTGGTTGTATCACATACAACCTTTCCTCAAGAACAAGGAAACAATATTTTGATATCCTATCTTCAAGATTTCATAAATAATGCAGTACCTGCTAATTCCAACAGACTCTTAGCATCGCTACGAGTGAGAAAGTCTCATCGTAGTCAACTCCTTGAACTTGTCGGGAAACATCTTAACGACAAGTCGAGCTTTCTTAATGGTGACACTTACCATCATTGTTTGTCTTCCTTTTAAAATCCATATGTACCCAACAGCCTTACGACTATCAAGTAGTTATTTCAAAGTCTACACTTTGTTTTCATACATGGATCCTCTCTCGGATTTTATGGCCTCGAGCCATTCATCGGAATCCGGGCCCACCATCGCTTCTCCATAGCTCGTAGGTTCATTGTTGTCCAGCAACATGACTTCCAAGACAGGATTACGTACCACTCTGAAGTAGTACGCATCCTTGTCGTCCTACGAGGTTTGGGAGTGACTTGATCCGAAGTCTCATGATCACTATCATAAGCTTCCACTTCAATTGGTGTAGGTGCCATAGGAACAACTCATGTGCCCTGCTACACACTAGTTGAAGTGACGGTTCAATAACCTCATCAAGTCTCCGCCATCCTCCCACTCAATTCTTTCGAGAGAAACTTTTCCTCGAAAAAGGACCCGATTTGAGAAACAATCCCTATTGCTTTCGGATCTGAGACAGGAGGTATACCCAACTGTTTTGGGTGTCCTATGAAGATGCATTTATCCGCTTTGGGTTCGAGCTTATCAGCCTGAAACTTTTTACATAAGCGTCGCAGCCCCAAACTTTTAAGAAATGACAGATTAGGTTTCTCTAAACCATAGTTCATATGGTGTCATCTCATCGGACTTATGTGGTGCCCTATTTAAAGTGAGTGCGGTTGTCTCTAATGCCTAACCCATGAACGATAGTGGTAATTCGATAAGAGACATCATGGTATGCATCATATCCAATAGGGTGCAATTATGATGTTCGGACACACCATCACACTATGGTGTTCCAGGCGGTACTAGTCGTGAAACAATTTCCACAATGTCTCAATTGTGTACCAAACTCACAACTCAGATATTCATCTCTATGATCATATCATAGATATTTTATCCTCTTGTCACGACGATATTCAACTTCATTCTAAAATTACTTGAACCATTCAATAATTCAGACTTGTGTTTCATCAAGTAAATATGCTCAGTATCTACTCAAATCATCTGTGAAGTAAGATCATAACGATATCCACTGCGTGCCTTAGCACTCATTGGACTGCACACAACAAAATGTGTTACTTCCAATAAGTTGCTTTCTTGTTCCATTTTACTGAAACCGAAGCTTTCAGTCATCTTGCCCATGTGGTATGATTTGCATGTCTCAAGCGATTCAAAATCAAGTGAGTCCAAACGGTCCATCTGCATGGAGTTTCTTCATGCGTATATGCCAATAGACATGGTTCACATGTCTCAATCCTTTTCAAAAATGAGTGAGTCCAAATATCCATCAACATGGAGCTTCTTCATGCGTTTTATACCAATATGACTTACATGGCAGTGCCACAAGTAGGTGGTACTATCATTACTATCTTATATCTTTTGGCATGAACATGTGTATCACTATGATCGAGATTCAATAAACCATTCACTTTAGGTGCAAGACCATTGAAGGTATCATTCAAATAAATAGAGTAACCATTATTCTCCTTAAATGAATAACCGTATTGCGATAGACATAATCCAATCATGTCTATGCTCAACGCAAACACCAAATAACAATTATTTAGGTTTAACACCAATCTCGATGGTAGAGGGAGCGTGCGATTCTTGATCACATCAACCTTGGAAACACTTCCAACACATCTCGTCAGCTCACTTTTAGCTAGTCTCCGTTTATTCCGTAGCTTTTATTTCAAGTTACTAACACTTAGCAACCGAACCAGTATCTAATACCCTAATGCTACTAGGAGTACTAGTAAAGTACACATTCACATAATGTATACCCAATATACTTCTATCGACAGCCTTCTCATCTACCAAGTATCTAGGGTAATTCTGCTCTAGTGGTTGTTCCCCTTATTACAGAAGCACTCAGTCTCGGGTTTGGGTTCAACCTTGGGTTTCTCCACTAGAGCAGCAGCTGATTTGCCGTTTCATGAATCCCTTCTTGCCCTTGCCCTTCTTGAAACTAGTGGTTTCACTAACCATCAACAATTGATGCTCCTTCTTGATTTCTACTTTCACGGTGTCAAACATCGCGAATATTTCAAGGATCATCATATCTATCCCTGATATGTTATAGTTCATCACGAAGCTCTAGCAGCTTGGTGGCAATGACTTTGGAGAAACATCACTATCTTATCTGGAAGATCAACTCCCACTCGATTCAAGTGATTGTTGTACTTAGACAATCTAAGCACAAGCTCAACGATTCAGCTTTTCTCCCTTAGTTTGCAGGCCAAGAAAATCGTCGGAGGTCTTATACCTCTTGACGTGGGCACGAGCCGGAAATCCCAATTTCAGCCCTCGAAACATCTCATATGTTCCGCGACATTTCAAAAAATGTCTTCGGTGCCTCAATTCTAAACCATTTATCATTACCGAACTATCATGTAGTCATCAAAACGTGTATGTCAGATGTTCGCAACATCCACAGACCACGTTCGAGGTCCAGTACACCGAGCGGTGCATTAAGGACACAAGCCTTGTACTGCCCGCATAATTGCTACTATCAACTTTCAACTATATTTTCTCTAGGAACATATCTAAAACAGTAGAACTAAAGCGTGAGCATACGACATAATTTGCAAAGATCTTTTGACTATGTTCAGGATAATTAAGTTCATCTTATGAACTCCCACTCAGATAGACATCCCTCTCGTCATCTAAGTGATTACATGATCCGAGTCAACTAGGCCGTGTCCGATCATCACGTGAGACGGACTAGTCATCATCTGTGAACATCTTCATGTTGATCGTATCTACCATACGACTCATGCTCGACCTATCGGTCTTCTGTGTTCCGAGGCCATGTCTGTACATGCTAGGCTCGTCAAGTCAACCTAAGTGTTTGCATGTGTTCCGAGGCCATGTCTGTACATGCTAGGCTCGTCAACACCCGTTGTATTCGAACGTAAGAATCTATCACACCCGATCATCACGTGGTGCTTCGAAACGACGAACTTTCGCAACGGTGCACAGTTAGGGGGAACACTTTCTTGAAATTTTAATGAGGGATCATCTTATTTACTACCGTCGTTCTAAGATAATAAGATGCAAAAACATGATAAACATCACATGCAATCAAATAGTGACATGATATGGCCATCATCACTTTCCTCCTTTCGATCTCCATCTTCGGGGCTCCATGATCATCATCGTCACCGGCATGACACCATGATCTTCATCATCATGATCTCCATGAAGTTGTCTCGTCAACTATTACTTCTACTACTATGGCTAACGGTTAGCAATAAAGTAAAGTAATTACATGACGTTTATGTTGACACGCAGGTCATAAATAAATTAAAGACAACTCCTATGGCTCCTGCCGGTTGTCATACTCATCGACATGCAAGTCGTGATTCCTATTACAAGAACATGATCATCTCATACATCACATATATCATACATCACATCCTTTGGCCATATCACATCACATGGCATACCCTGCAAAAACAAGTTAGACTTCCTCTAATTGTTGTTTGCATGTTTTACGTGGCTGCTATGGGTTTCTAGCAAGAACGTTTCTTACCTACGCAAAACCACAACGTGATATGTCAATTGCTATTTACCCTTCATAAGGACCCTTTTCATTGAATCCGATCCGACTAAAGTGGAAGAGACTGGCACCCGCTAGCCACCTTATGCAACTAGTGCATGTCAGTCGATGGAACATGTCTCACGTAAGTGTACGTGTAAGGTCGGTCCGGGCCGCTTCATCCCACAATGCCGCCGAATCAAGATTGACTAGTAACGGTAAGCATATTGAACAAAATCAACGCCCACAACTACTTTGTGTTCTACTCGTGCATGGAATCTACGCAATAGACCTAGCTCATGATGCCACTGTTGGGGAACGTAGCAGAAATTTAAAATTTTCCTACATGTCACCAAGATCTATCTATGGAGAAACCAGCAACGAGGGGAAAGAGAGTGCATCTACATACCCTTGTAGATCGCTAAGCGGAAGCGTTCAAGTGAACGGGGTTGATGGAGTCGTACTCGTCGTGATCCAAATCACCGATGACCAAGTGCCGAACGGACGGCACCTCCGCGTTCAACACACGTACAGCCCGGTGACGTCTCCCATGCCTTGATCCAGCAAGGGGAGAGGGAGAGGTTGAGGAAGACTCCAACCAGCAGCAGCACAACGGCGTGGTGGTGATGGAGGAGCGTGGCAATCCTGCAGGGCTTTGCCAAGCACCGCGAGAGAGGAGGAGGGAGAGAGGTAGGGCTGCGCCAAGAGGGAGATCAAATCGTGTATCATGGGCAGCCCCAGGCCTCACTATATATAGGGGAGAGGGAGGAGGGTGCGCCCCCTCTAGGGTTCCCACCCCTAGGGGGGGCGACAGCCCTAGATGGGAAAGGGGGAGGCGGCCAAGAGGGGAGGGGAGAGGGAGGCGCACCAGTATGGGCCTTCGGGCCCATCTGCCCTAGGGTTTGCCCCCTTCTCCTCTCCCTTGCGCCTTGGGCCCTTGGGGGGGGTGCACCAACCCACTTGGGGCTGGTCCCCTCCCACACTTGGCCCATGCAGCCCTCCGGGGCTTGTGGCCCCACTTGGTGGACCCCCGGACACCTCCAATGGTCCCGGTACACTACCGGTGATGCCCAGAACTCTTCCGGTGGCCAAAACCATACTTCCTATATATAAATCTTTACCTCCGGACCATTCCAGAACTCCTCGTGACGTCCGGGATCTCATCCGGAACTCCGAAAAACATTCGGTAACTACATACGAACTTCCTTTATAACCCTAGCGTCATCGAACCTTAAGTGTGTAGACCCTACGGGTTCGGGAGACACGCAGACATGACCGAGACGTTCTCCGGTCAATAACCAACAGCGGGATCTGGATACCCATGTTGGCTCCCACATGTTCCACGATGATCTCATCGGATGAACCACGATGTCAAGGACTTAATCAATCCCGTATACAATTCCCTTTGTCTATCGGTACGATACTTTCCCGAGATTCGATCGTCAGTATCCTGATACCTTGTTCAATCTCGTTACCGGCAAGTCTCTTTTACTCGTTCCGCAACACATCATCCCGTGATCAACTCCTTGATCACATTGTGCACATTATGATGATGTCCTACCGAGTGGGCCCAGAGATACCTCTCCGTCACACGGAGTGACAAATCCCAGTCTCGATTCGTGCCAACCCAACAGACACTTTTGGAGATACCTGTAGTGTACCTTTATAGCCACCCAGTTATGTTGTGACGTTTGGCACACCCAAAGCACTCCTACGGTATCCGGGAGTTGCACAATCTCATGGTCTAAGGAAACGATACTTGACATTAGAAAAGCTTTAGCATACGAACTACATGATCTTGTGCTAGGCTTAGGATTGGGTCTTGTCCATCACATCATTCTTCTAATGATGTGATCCTGTTATCAATGACATCCAATGTCCATGGTCAGGAAACCGTAACCATCTATTGATCAACGAGCTAGTCAACTAGAGGCTTACTAGGGACATGGTGTTGTCTATGTATCCACACATGTATCTGAGTTTCCTATCAATACAATTCTAGCATGGATAATAAACGATTATCATGAACAAGGAAATATAATAATAACCTATTTATTATTGCCTCTAGGGCATATTTCCAACAGCCATGGTGGTCGACGTGAGTGGGAGGGGGAGGAGATAGCGATGAACGTGAATGTGAGGGGGAGGAGATAGCGATGTCGTGGGAGGCGCAGTATTTATAGCGAGCAATGGCACACCTATGTAAGATATGGACTGAGCTGCACTGACTTAACTGCAGGTCCAGTTGCGTCACTGACATGTGGGCCAGACCCATGTTAGGCCCATATGTTAGTGACCGAATGCACCTGCAGTTAAGTAACAGCTACGTGGGCATATTTGTTGGAGTAAATTACGGGGGAGCGAAGGGGTGGAAATATTGCTGGTCACAACGGATTGGACGAGCATGGGGGGAGGAGAGTCATGCATGCAGATTTTTTCACATGGGGTGGAGTGTTGGGACCGCCGGAGGGAGAAGGAGAGTTTGGCAGGCATATTATTTCCACACATGGAGAGGAAAAGATTTGGAGACGAACGGGCTTCCTGCAGGTATGGGGAATGGTGCATAATAAGTCATCTTGCATGCCGGGCTAGGTATAGTCTCAAGTCATTAAAAACAAACACGCCCCACACATGTTCATATTTCAAGGTGCACTAAATTATTGCATGCGATGATTAAGGCTGGCCATAATGGTAGTATCTTAGCACACGGGAATAGCTAACATGCTGATGTGGCAAAGAATTAAAGAAGAGAGGGGGGTTAGAGTAACTAGTGTTCATGCATGCATTGGTAAACACATTTTTTTTGTGGAGAACGACAGCACTAGTTGAGTACTTTTGCAGACTTCAAAAACTATTCCACAATGCGTCAACATTCACAATGTCAAATCAATATTTTTACACTCATTATAAAACGTAGTTCTTATACTCATTATAATCAGTACTCCCTCCGTCTAGGTGAGCAAGTCATCTTAGATTGCGCACTGTGACCAAGGAGGAGGGGAAAACGAGAGATCTTAATGTTTATTTGCTAATTAATAGCATTGCATGCAATGAACTAACCACTACATGTCGTGTTTGGTAGTCTCAAGTCATTAAAAGCATGCACACCCACATCTCCTATTGGTTGATATGTCAAGAAACAAGAAACGAGGTAGAAGTTAATGCACCGCGCCAAAGTGTTTTGGGAATATTGTATCGAATGAGTGTACTGGTGTGTTTGGTTAATTAATATAAGGTGGTGTTCAAAAAAAGAATAAATTTGGTCAAACACTTTGCAAACGGTTGACGGGAGTAAAAAGGACCAGAGGGAGTATCATGCATGCGGAGTAGGAAAAAAATTGCTTGTCTAAAAAAGGCAAAAAAATTGCTCATTTATAGCCGGTCGAAGTCTCCAAGGGCGCGACCGCGCGAGGGAGGTGAAGGTCGTGGGAGGCGCGACGTTTGACGGAATTAAGTGAAGTTACATCCACGCGCCGGCATGACGTGCGAACAGGCAGAAGCTATACCGTCAGGCCTACGATATGGGTCTAGTAGACATGACATCGAGTCCCGCATAGTTCTCGAGAACTCTTTGGGGGCTTGCAGCCGTTTATCCATCGTGCAAGCCAGCAACCCCATGCCGTTCGCACGCCCTACTCGTCCCCGTTTGCTACCTTACAACAGTTCGCTCCCAGTCGTCCCGTCCTTTCACATTAGTTCGCTCCCAGCTTTTTTTTGCGGGGTACAACAGTTCAACTTCTCCTAACCCTCCTACAAAATCCATGGCCTCCCAAATCTCCATGGTCGCCGCTGAGTACCAGGTAAGAGCCATCACCGGCGATCAGTTCATCATCATCTACACCCGTTGATCTGAGATGGTGAAAGCATGGATTGCTCGCTTCCTACGCATGTTCAACAGTTCAATGGATGAGTGGGTCGCTGGGCTAGATGTTGAGTACAGCACAGTCCTGGGACGAGAGAAGGATCTAAAGGATGAAGAGAGGAAGAAGCCCGCCGTGATCCAGGTTTGCGTACATAAAGTTTGCTTGATCTACCACATATGCCATGCCGACGTTGAGTGCCAGGATTTTAAGTACTTCCTCAAGGACAAAAGAGTGAAATTCGTTACTGTAGGCTTTAAGAACGACAGTGACGTCCTGCGTCGGATAGGTCTCGTTGTAGGCCAGCCCTTCGATCTCTAGAAGGCAAGCCTGGTGTCCTCCTCTCAACCTTCAATGCTGACCCTGGCAGCAGCCATGATTGATCCTTCGTACGCTAAACTGAAGAAACCTCATCACGAGTTTCATCATGCATGGGAGTCGAAGACATTAGATGAAGATCACATCATGTACACAACAATGGATGCCTACCTTTGTTTAAATATCTACAAGGGTTGGATGAAGAAGCAGAGCTCAGTGTCCGGTTCAAGCAAAGAAGCGTCGGCGAAGAGGAAGAGGAAGAGGGACGAGGACGAAGTCGAGGACGTGGACTCGGACTCCAAGTAGGTGGCAGTGCCATCGCTCATGCTGGTTCTACTCCAGTGTCAAGCGGACTAGTTGCTTATTAGTTTATTTTCAAGAGTGTGTTGTGCTGAGGCCCCAGCAGAACTATGTTTATGTTCTTTCTCGTTATTTGAACTATTTAGTACGTACAGTAGTACTAGTACTATGTCTTACTACTGTTCTTATTGCAGTTGGTACTACTGCTCGTATCTTCGTGTTCCTACTGTACTTAATACGTTCGTACTAGTAGTATAATTTGGGTCGGTTGATTTGTGAAAGAAGTTCGACGGAGCGAAGGAAGAAGACGACAGAAGAGGTGGAAGAAGCCCTTCTAGCCATCCATGTTGCATCAAACGGCTCACATGAGTCGACTCACCCAAATTGCTCCTTCAGATTGCAGGATCCACGTGGCATTCAAGGTCTCGAAGGTAGATTCCACGTCCGCACCCGGTTTGCGGGCTCGACACGCGCGCGACAGCCAACATGCGCGCCTCCTCCGCGCGGGCGGAGACGACAATGACACGCTAGTTCCTCCTCGCCAGCGTGCTGGAGCACGCGCTCGTCCTCCTCTTCATACGCTGCGTGCATAGACGCGGCTCCACCAGCTGCTCACATGCTTGGCAGCACGGCGGCATCGCGAGGAGGGACTGCAGACGACGTGAGAGGGCAAGCCTTTGGCTTCATGGCACAGGGACGGCGGCGACACGGCGGTGATGGGCGAGAAATTGTTGGCCGGAGCAGGCGGGCGCCAGCATGCGCAACGGCGGCGGCGGCATATTGATGAGTGCGCGTGTGGGAGCTTACTTTAGTTTTAAATATAAGGTTGGTCAAACATAAAAGAAAACCGTACTAGTACACATAAACATTAGACTTAGGCAGCGCTTTTATTAGTTAGTACCACAGCCACGATACGGAATCCTGTGCAAGAGCGTGAACCGCAGCCGCGCGGTCGATCGAACGGTGCATCACCGTGTCGCGCTCGAAGGACATCCACCGAACCTTTTTGTGTGTGTGAAAACAATCCTCGAGTATTACTCAACTTTTTTTCCTGTGAAAGTTCTTGATGCTGCAATATTTCCATATATTTGAATTTAGCTGCAGTTCGTGTTTATTTGGATTTGGACGTTTTAGGTGCGCCCTAGTTTTTTTAATACTGATTTTGTGTGTGTGACTGAGAGAGAACGTGTGTATGTGTCCATATGTGTGTTGTGGTAGAAGGGCAATGTGGAGACAGTGTGCGTGTGATACAGACATAGAGAGGTGTGAATGTGCAAATGATCATGCATGAGTGAGACATAGACAGATGCCGATACATTGTGTATACATGAGAGAACGGTCTTCTAGTTTACTTGTGTGTGTGTGTGTGAGAGAGAGAGGGAGAGAGACAGAGAGAGGAGCATCCGTAACACAACAACCATCTCTCTCGATTCGTCCGTCCCTCGCACGGTTGCATGCAACACATGCATCAACGCGCACATTTTGACACCCTCACCCGGCCCCTGCCCACCTCAAGGCCCGCACAATCTCTTTGTGAATACCCATTTCTCTCCTTAGGTTTGTTTTCTCTCAATATCTGACACACACACACACACACAGAGAGAGAGAGACACGCAACACAACACACACACACACACACACACACACACACACACACTCCCCCAAGCACACAATTCATCCCCATCCAAGGTTATACGGCGACCACTCTCGCTTGTGCTTCTTTGCACCCCAACATGCACAACACCTCAATCTTCAAAGAGGGCAACGAGCAGATCGAAGACGGCGACCACACCCTGGTAGAGAATGCGGGGTCATTTGGAAGCAGGGTGATGTGACGACGGCTGACTGACTCCTCCCCCCGCCCTCTCTCTCTCTCTTGCACAAAATTACCAATCCCTCTCTCCCCCGCACAAAATTGCCAATCCCTCAACCCACGAGATCCTTCCCCTCTCGTCCATGCTTTTCCTGCTCTCTCATCAAACATGTTGTCTCTTCTCCTTCCACGTATACAGAATCCAGATGCACACGCATCTCATGTATATTACATGTATGCATCTTTCTCATAGACCTAACTTCTTCCTCTCTCTTTCCCTCTCTCTCTCTCTCTCTCTCTCTCTCTCTCTCTCTGTGTGTGTGTCTCGTTAGGTTTGATTCCTACTCTCTCGTCCACATACATACAATCTTTCCCGCCCTATCTGCTCCGTCTTCAAAAGCTCTCTCTGCATGTTTCATTCACACATTGGGATATGTCAAAATGTTGCTTCTATAATGGCTGATGTAGAGTTATGGTTGTTCTTGTTGCATCCTACAAAGTAATAACTATGAAATGCATTTAGATTCTCATTTGACTGGGATTATGTGAGTTTGAGCATGTTGTGAAGTACTATAGACCTTGTATACATCTTGGGATTCGACAATGATTGTAACTATTGAATTGTATAGACCATTACATTCGAAGTCAATATCCTAATATATTTATTTCACAATTTCAACAAATGATTAGTTCACTACAAACTAAGAAAACAAATGTGTACTCCCTCCGTTTTTATTTAAGTCCGCGTATTAGCATTGGTCAAAGTCAAGTTTTGTAAACTCTCAGAAAGCTTATAACAAAAAATATTAACATATACAATAACAAATAAATACCATTAGATTCATTATTGAATGTACTTTCACATCATACATATTTGTTATGGTAAATGTTTATATTTTTCTATAAACTTGGTCAAACTTTAGGAAGTTTGACTTTGGTCAAACCTAATATGCAGAGTTTACTACTACTACTCGCTAGTTGCTTAGCCGAATCACTCAACACGCCACACGGGGAGTCCAGTGTCACAAAAATTTGAGGTCGGCGGGAAAATCTCCCGCGACCCTGATTCGACCAGTGGGAAGTTACCATCATAGCCTTCGGAACAGGCCTACGGATGACGCTTGGTAGGGGATGTTTTCGTAACTTCAGGTTCACCCTACCCAGCCAACCCCACCCGGGCACCCAGAGTAGTACACCTGAATACTCCCCAATTTCTATCCCCACCGCAAAATAGACTTATCCATGGCACCGCAGCCTTCGTGCTCCTCCCCTTTACATCGGCGCACTCGTCCACCGCAGCGCATCTGCCTCATCGACGACCTCGTACGCCGCACTGGAGCCGGTCCACCATCGTCGTCGTACACGGAGCCTCTTCCCCGGCATCGTCTTCCACGGTCTCGGATCTACTTCCCGGAAGCCGACGCCAAGCGCAGAAGTACCACCGTCGTGGACAATGAACTAACTCCCGTTGCCGACCATGACTCACAGAGGCCACCGCGACCATCGTTCTCCTCCTCGATTGGTAATGTGTGTATTGAATCACTTAGCAGTACATGTGCAGTTCCAATTTTGTTCATACCTACCCTTCAAATTTCCTAGGTGCTATTGTTCCCATAAAAGTAATTGGTTATAGCCTCCATTGTCCAACAGAATATTAGCTTGTAATTGTGCGTCGCTCCTGTATCGTGCTTTGCTTGGGTAGGTTTTTCATCTGCAACCAGTAGTGTGGCAAATGATGGAAAGGTTTTTAGAACTAGCAAAATGCCCATGCGTTGCACACATCAAGATGCATTTGTGTGAGTAGTTTATCTTGTTGGAGATGCTCTAACATGGCAGACGAGTGCTTTAATGTTTCCCACAAGGTGCGCGAGTATTACTAGTAGTATATTTTTCTTGCCATGTTGAGATTTTAAAATCACGAGTGCGAACATGCAGAGGAGCAATGAAGACCAACCACGGGATATTCGAGATATCTTCAAGGAGCGTGGCAAGTTAAAGAGAAGCTGCACCGAACCTGTAAAATGAGCTTTGGTAAGTAACAGCCTTTCAATTACTTTCGTGTAGCCTCGTGTTCTTAGATGTGTATATGTTGTAGTTTCTGTTTCTCTTAAACGTGGTGTTCTTCGATGTGTAATAAGAAGAGTCTTAATCGTCCTAATGCTTTCGTTTTTAGCTTGATGTAGGAAGTGGGTGTTCTCACCTTGTAGTCTGTATTTATTTATTTATTCCTTTTGAATTCACTTCTCCAAGTTCTGTTTATCTGGATTCTACTAAATGGATCTAGGTTGCTCTGAGTATTGATCTAAAAAAGAAGTAACTTCATGTCAGGATGCAGTTCCTCTGAGGAGGGAAGTATGGTCAACCTCGAGATCATGTTTCCAAAATGAGGCTGGATTACACACAAGGTGCCAGTTCCCTAATGATGCTGGATTAGACACAAGGTGCAAATTTCCAGATGATGCTGGATTACACACAAGCCAGGTGGAGTCGTCAGCTGTTCGTGTCCTCGTGGCATTAGTAAAGGTTGAAAGAAAGCGTGCAACAGCCCTTGAGAATGTAGCTGAGTTCCTGAAGAAGCGAAAAGAGCAATCAGATGCTCTCTTCACCCAAGCCAAAGAAGAGATGGAAGAAGCCAGAAATAAGCTAGCAGAGGCAGAGCAGACTAGGCGTCTCCTGCTATCTAAAACTGTTGTCAATACAAAATTTCCTTCATAATAGCTAGGTTCAATTATTTATCCAGTCAGCATGCATGTTGTGATGTCCATGCATCTACTGATGTGGCAGAAAATGTTATTTTCGGGTCATGTAATAACAGCAATTACTTTCCAAACAATAACAGACGAAGCATTGGACATGGTATAGTTCACGCGCAAGCCCGACATTCCAAGTTCAACTTCCACATCAAACTCATGTTCACAGATATCTGCACATTCATACATAATGTCCACAACCATGTTTCACTTCAAAGCCAAAAAAATGTGAGGGGAGTTATAAATAAAGAAAATCCTCTACTAGTTCCTGCTACCAGTGCGAGCACAACAAGTCAAGACCATGCGTAAATTAATTATATTTTAGTCATTTTTTGTGTTCTAAAATGCCTGCCGGTTCGTGGAAGGACGTGTTGCCGGCACACGCGCGGATTCAATGAAGGCAGGCGGGGCAGTCTTAAGCTGGTTGCACGCGGCAAGGAGGCGTGCTCAGTCGGGCCTGCAGCGAGTGCGGCCCTCTTGGCCGGCGCGCCGGTTCAATGCCTGCGCTATGAGAGGTCGCGTCCGTGTCAGAGCAATCACTCCCTCCAGTTCTTTTTTGTTTGGGTATAACAAAATCTCGTTTTCCATTCACATTTTACAAGTAAAGTTCGTGGACAAACTTTGACCCAAAGTACGATGGGGACTAGTAAACCAGAATGGAGGTAGTAGTTTTTTTTAATCGAAGAAGGGTTTCCCCTTCCGATTTTCATTAAAGAAAACCAGCATCTAAATCTAAACCATAGTATTTGCACTAGAACTACCAGGTTCAACATCTCGCAACATAAACCCATACAACCTCCATCGAAAAAAAACCATATAACCATACACCAAGGAGGTACGTAGTACTATGAATTCCATTTTCGCTCCATACCAATCGTTCTAAAAACTATTTACCACTTATAGCGCGCCATTGAAAATCGGAACTCTTAACCCCGCTAAAAACGATATTTTAAACGTGGCTACTCGATCTATGGCAACTGGCGAGCCACCGCGCTCCAAGTTGTTCACCTGTGGTCTCGACCATCAACTTCTACGGATCAAATTATCACGCGAGCTGACTATTCCTACAAAGATGCTCCACCACGTACCCGGTACCCGAGAATGCAGCAATCGTCCCCTAGGGTTTTAGAGTTTATTTGTTAACGTCGCCTTTACGTAACACTCATGTGTGCGAGGCAGCGAGAGGCCGACTGCGTGTGTGCGCCTCTTCTCTTCATATATGTACTCCACCATTTGTCTGGTGTCAAAAAAAATATAATAACTACTAGCAATGTGCCAATGCGTTGCCACACGATCGAAGTAGATTAATACAGTGGCGGAGCTAGATGCAGATTACGCCTGGGGCTGTGTTATGTTGAGTGATAAACTTCTATGATTTTCTACGCTTTGCATGAAGAAATTACAAAGGAAGTTGTTTCTAGGCCTGGGGCTATAGCCCTAGCTGCCCTAGGCCTGTCTCCGCCACTGGATTAATACATATTCACCGATTTGATAGAAAAAAAGTCTAGCTTTGAAATATGTATATCACTAAAAATATGTTATGTTTCACTCAAAATATATTCCTTTGGCGGTTTTGATGAGATAAGGGAGGAATGTTGTTGGTTTCAAGATTCGAGAAGTGGTATATGTCTAATTTCTACTCTTACTAGCAAGATGCCCGTGCGTTTCACAGAACATCAGGATCTTGTGGGAGAAAAGGATGAACGAGGGAAGGCCTTATCTGCAAATGTGGTGAAGAGTGCGGGTAAATTGCCATATTTTCCTTCCTATCCGTCAGATATAAATCAGACGACCTACATTGCTGGATGGCAGGCCCACCATCATCACCAACTCTATTTTTTATCCCTACTCTTACAATAAGCATTGTCGGTGATGATCGTGTGCCTGCCATCCTGCAATATAGGCCGTCCGATCTATATCTGACGGATAGGAAGGAAACTATGGCAATTTTGCAAAAAGATACCCACACCCCTCTCCACATTTGCAAATAAGGCCTTCCCTCGTTCATCCTTTTCCCCCACAAGATAAACTACTCGTACAAATGCATCTTGATGTTCCATGCAATGCATGGGCATCTTGCTAGTTGTTGCAAAAAGCCCATGTGTGTGTGAGAGAGAGGGCGAGTGGAGGAGGACGGAGTGCATGTGTGACAAAGACACAAGGAGTGTGTGTGCGATAGGTATCAGCTTAAAATGAGCCGATAGTGTGTGTGTGCACGATCGAGAGGGCGTATCTCAAGAAGGGAAGAAAAATCTACATAGATACAAGGAGCGGGAGAGAGACATGTATGCGATGGTGGAAGCACGAGTGTGCGGGTGTATAAACCTATCTAGAGGCTAGCTAGTCGATAAATGTTTGTGAGAGAAATACGAGTCAGGGTGTGAAAGCGAGAGTTTTGTGTGAGAGAGAGAGAGACGGTAGTCGGGAAGGGAGTGGAAGCAGGAGTTTTGTGTGGGTGTCTGTGAGAGAGAGAGAGGAGACGGTAGTCGGGGTTGTCTGATCGGTAAACTAATGAATAATGTTAGTCTGGGATGGAGACGAAAAGGAGACCGCAACAAATGTTGTGTCTATAGGAGAGATAGAGATAGTAATTTTAGTGGTATGAGTCATATGTAGAGACATATAGGGTGTGTGAGAGAATCCCATAGAGAGAAAGACAAAGTGAAAGACGAGTGGAGACTATGTGTTTGGCGGTGAAAAATAAAGCTTAGGTACCGAGTGATACCAGAGAACAGTAGAGACGTGAGAGATAATGAAAACCGTGTAATGTATAATGATAGGGAGAGTGTGACACTTCTCAAGGGAGACCTCGAGAGACCATGTTTGCGAGGATAGGAGCAACATGAAGTGAGCGTGCGGGTGAGCTGGAGAAAAGAGAGTGATAGCTACCTGAAGGAGCATGCATGCGAGAGAGATGGGTGTGAAAGGAGTGAACAAAAAAGGGATTCAAATATTTGAATTCGAGATGATGATACATGTAATCCATACTCGAACCAAAATTGATCTATCAAACATGCATACTCATATGAATTCACGCACATCTATGTTATTTAATATGTAGATATTACTAATCCATACATTTTAGTAGAACATAATCCGGTTAAATTTTTTCGAATTCAACCTTAAGATTTCGAGATGGTTGTATTTGTAAATCATATTATACATATAAAGGAGCAGAATTCTTTGTTGTGCTTTTGAAAGTATATATACAAAAATGATGTATATATAATGTAATTCCAATTGAAAATGGATCCCGCCCGAAAAAAATAGAATGCAAACGGGATTCGAATTGAGTTGGCACGGTAAACGTGCACTCTGCAAAATTTGAACGAAGCGGGGAAAGTCGCAGTAACCGCCCGAAGCCAAAATCTGCGAGATTGAAATCACTACTGCCTATCGCTACCACACAAAGCCTATATGCTGGATTTCTATAGGTTTCGATAGGGGTAGGTTTGTTATTTCACCCCAAACGTGACGTAACCGCCTCTCACCCGGATTCATACATGGTGGGCGCCAAAACACAGTGTGTCCTTGGCCGAAATCGACTCCCTCCCCAATTCATATTCATACACGGTGGGCGCCAAAAACAAACTCTCGTCGGCAAATATTCGGTGTATGCGAGATTACCGTCCTATCCCCAACCGACTAGTGTTGCTGTGATGTAGTAGAAATTTGAAACGGGGGCTAAGTTTGTAAATTTCCTCGCATTTGAGACAAGCGCGCCCTGAATACATGGTTCCCCCTTCCTCTCTACCTCCCTTTTCCCCATTCGTACTCCATGGGCGCCAAAACACCCTCTCCACCCCACTCTCCTCCATCCGCCGCCGTCCGCCACCCCATCCACCGCCGTCCTCCTCCACCATGCCGGAGCTGATACCCCGACGCCGCCGTCCATTACGAGAGATCGACCTCTCTCATCCACGGCTTTGGACCGGGATCCTTGCATCCCGTCCTCTCGCTTCATCCCCGCTGTCGTCCACCTTGCCGGCGCCGCTCCTATGACCGTCTCGTCCACCGCGCCCCGCCGCCACCGTCTACCCTCCTAGATCTGCTTCCACGCCGCCGACAGCCATCGCTACCGCAGCACCGTCAAATTCTCAGCAGATGCGTACACGGCGCCGCACCAGAGGCGGTACTCTTTCGTATCTGCTCAACTTATTTATCGCAACAAGAAAATAGATTGCCACTGCTTTACTCTGATTTCTTGTCTTGGTTGCGAAGTTGCCTTTGTCCGGTTTGCACCTTCAGATCCTCCATGGCATGCTCAACACCATACTGGCAATGCTCATGGTTTTTCCCTTTTATATTCCACACTAGTTAAATCACAGTAGACTAAATTTCAAAATTGGGTCAGTCAATTTTTCAGAGCTCGCCGGAGTTCGCAGGTGCGATCGAAGGGGCTCGGGTGGGGACGGTGGTTTTGGGGGGGCGGTGGTGGGGCCTCGTCGAACGAACAAAACTCGACGCGGGTGGGGGCGGGGGTGGGGGTGGGGGTGGCGGAGGAACACAGGCAGTGGGGCCGGTGGTTCGGCCGACGGCCCGTGCGGTGTTCTGTATGGGAAGCACAGTATGTTCCTTGTCAGGAAGGGGAGCAGGGACATCTGCAGTCAACAGCTGATAGAGCTGGCCTGTACGTGATCGATAGGCTTCCAATTACTAGTAGCAATACAACACCGTAATTTCCAGCCAGTTCCACCTTCCTGATTTATATATCATGGTTATGGTGTACCCCTGTTATGTACACTATGATCTGCCTAGTTGCTCTGTGCTCTTGCTATCATGGTTTGGCAATAAACTCTCTATACAGTATATTATGAACCTATCATCTGCCAGCTATCCTTACTTTTGGAGCCTATTTTTTGTGTACTTGTGCCAGATTATATAAATGCACGCACCATATTACAGCACAGATGAGCTCTCTCATCAGAATCCAGTGATAGCACACAAGTGTTTACAAGGGCGCCCCTATATTAGAATATCATCTGCATTACAAAGATAATCTCACAACTATTTATGTTTTCATGGTTCTCAGATATCATACGCAATTACAGTGAATATCAGAATCCACGAATCAGAAGAATATTGTGGAACACTGCAATGACTTACAAAATTGGCACCAAGGCATTGAGTGCCATTCTGGAAGCAATGAAACTCGTACCCTCCCCACCTATTGATTCTTGTTTAGAATATCATCCTAATGACTATTCTAACCTCGAGGAGTCAAAGGCAGATGGCCTGTCCTGTTCACCCATCAAGGTGCCTGTTCTAATTTGGCAATGTTTTATTGATTGCGCGTATCTTGCATATGTTGTATTGCATTTCTTCTACTTTGTTGCACCACCATCTGCTTAGTTTACTCATCATATATGTCGAGATGCCATGCCCATCCATTATCAATACATATTCCATCTGTCATCGTACCATGTTTTTCCACTCAAATGCTGTCCTGGTGCATCAGACATCAAAAAGGAAGAGGGTGATTGCCGAACCTGAAGGAGCACCAGCAAAGTCCTTGAAAAACATGGTGGTGCCGGAGAAATCAAACATCACCCCACTTATATTGGTTGTACAACAAGTGACACAAAACGTAGGACCGACTCCAGCAGACTATACCCATACTTCACTAGCCACACCACTAGCCCCACCACACAGGACCTGCACTCCAGCAAAAGGTATACCGATTTCATTTTCCATAGCACCAGCTGTACCACAGAAAAATCCCACTCCAGCAAAAAGTACAGCAAGTCCACCGGCCGAAGACCTATCCCAACTGCAGAGACGGCCAATTCCTGCAGATTGGAACCCCATTCCATTTATTCCCAGTTTAAAAGACAATGCTTTCAATGTTGTTAGGGACTACATGCATATATTCCCATCATGGGAAGATTATTGTGAAGACAAACACCATTTTCACATCTTCCTCTCCAACTTACGTGTAAGTGCTATTATTCATGGTTATTATTTTCCTGTTTTCTGCTGATTGAACACATCAATGATTTACATTACATTGTTGTAACTAGGCGAGGGTCAATCTGGATAGTCATGACGAGCAAAGCTTGCTTGTGCTTTTCAAGGAAGCATTGCAGCAGTATCGGTGTTACCTGAGGAAATCACACTTTGATGGCAAGTCTATAAACGAATTTCCGGTGAAGTCTCCTATGCTAAATTTAGAAGACATTGAATGGAAAAATCTTGTTATGCACTGGTCTCATTCCCAGGATGAGGTACTGTCTATGAAATCACATGACAATTTGAACTTCTACTTTTTTGCATGTGCCTTATGGATCTTTTTTGCAGGAAATCTGCTCGAAGAAGAATTCCGGTTTGACAAGAACGACAGGATATCGCAAATATGCTGCCCGCTGCTTTGCTATTGTTAGTACCTATTGTCCTGTATCACTGTACTTGCATACATACCTGGTTCATTATGTGACAGCAGTATGCATGATAGATTGCCTATCAATTGTTCGCTCCAAATTATCTGATCTGTATGAATGGTTACATTAGTGTAGAATATATCCAATGCCAATGTTTTTTTAGGTCTGCATTGCTCTTGTAAGTACATGCTGTACTTTATCAGTGTACTTATAATGACAGGTAGTTGTTCATGTACCATCACTCTGCAGCTTATTTTCCTTTGCCCTCCATTTTCTACACATCAGATCTATATTTACTCTTACCATAAGATTGGTACTGAAGAAGTTTAGCTGTGCATTGCTCTTGGCTATACCTTTTGCCTGTATCGCTGCACTTACATTTATAGCTACTTGGTTATGTAGCATCACTCTTCATCTTATCTTAAATATTCTCCATTTTTCGTATATTATCACATCTATATTTACTCTTAACAAAATGTAGAATAAAGGCAATGCTTTTGAAGAAGATTCAGTGGTAAACTTCTTGAATTGCCCCCCCCCCATTAGCATGGACAAGGCCTTTATAGAGCCTGCCTTCACCAATAATGTAAGTTTGTCCATCTCAAGCCTTCAAACTTTGTTGTATATATTTGGTTAGGCATGACTGCAACAGCTGTTTATTTTTGGTGTTTGCATCAAATTGCTTGTTTAAAGTTTATTATATGTAGTTCATAAAGAAAAGTTCGTCCTTTCTCAATTTAAGTTTTCAGTTGTACAACCAAGTTCCTTCTTCATACCAGGTAAATTAAACTATATAGAGCAAGTGATCTTCTTTTGCACTACATGTATGCTTCTGTTCTTCATCTGTAATCCAGTGGTGTGGTGAACCTACCCACTATAGCATAATGTCATATTCTGCAATGTCTTAACTATGAACAATGTCATATCATTCTCCTATTATTTAAACTGTCTCTTTGTTTGCCAATCTGAAATGGTATAGATTGACAGCACACTAACCATTGATACTTATGAGTTCTTGATCTGTAATCCAGTGGTGTCGTGAAGCTGCCAACTCCTTCAGAATGTCATTTCCTGCCATGTCTTGACCTGAACAATATGATATTGTGTTAATGCAAATTTAAACTGTGTCACTTTATTCGTCAGTAAGAAATGTGATGAATTGTCAGCACTGATACTTTTATGTGCAAAACTTGTCATCTGTCTGCTTGTTTATCTTTCAGAGTGAGGAAGATACAAGTGTTGAACAAGCGCAGTCTCATCATCTTGCTCAGCTGCTTGCCCTGCAGCTCCCCAGCAGGGCTAACCTTTCTTGAACTCTATTAAAGTCCTGTCGTTTTGTATATTATTTTGTCGGCGTGTTTATTTGCACTGGTGGCGATCTTTGATGCCCAGTGTATGCAATCTGCTGTCTGCTTGTGCTTTATTATCATAGTGGCGAACTTTGATGCCCAGTGGATGTAATATGTTGTAATTTCTTTATTGTATAGTCTAGGTTTTTTCGTATTCATGATGCTGCAGTTATTTTACTATATATATATATATATATATATATATATATATATATATATATATATATATATCCTGTCTTCGCAGTAAACTGGCCAAACCGTAAAATTATGGTACAAAATCGGGTCGTCATGCAATCACGATGTAGGTTGGGCCTGAAACGTGTCGATCAGCTCATGGGCCGGCAGCAGCCCGAAATGAACCCCGGCCCATGATTGTGCGAATCAAATCACGGGCTTTTAACAGGCCAAAAAATTGTCTCGATCCTTGTTTGGCCCAATCAGATATCGACTGCGAGCAGGCCGGATGCAAATCGGGCCGTAGTTAGGCCCAACAATATGACGGGCTTTTAACAGGCTGAATTAATATAGGGCCGAAATGTTAAACGGGCCCTTAACAGGCCCAAACTAATATCAGGCCGAATTACTAAGTGGGCCTTTAGCAAGTGGGCCCAAAAGCATAGTGTCCAGTTGACGGGCCGAATCTGATATGGGCCATATTTGTGCCCAAAGCCTCTTAAAGGGCCGGACCTGATCTGGGTAGTAATTTGGCCCAGAACATGGTAGGCCTTTAACGGGCCGGATCTCATATGGACCACTATTAGGCCCGGAGCGTGGCAGACCATTAATGGACCGGATCAAATATGGGCCGGCATTTGGCCCAAAACATGGCAGGCAGTTAATGGGCCAGCCTACTAGGGTCCTCAAAATCTTGTGGGCCTACAGCTGGGCCGGCCCATTAATGTCGGCGAAATCTCGTGGGCCTTTAGCTGGGCCGGCCCATTATGATCCACAAGAATCTTGTGGGCCTTTACCTGGGCCGGCCCATTACGGCACACAAAAATCTTATGGGCCTTTACCTGGGCCAGCCCATTATGGCCCGCAAAATCTTGTGGGCCTTTAGGTGGGCCAGCCCTTTATGGTCCGCAAAATCTCGTGGGCCTTTAGCTGGGCCGGCCCATTATGTTCCGCAAAATCTTGTGGGCCTTCAGTTGGGCCGGCCCATTTAAACTTGATGGGCCGGTCCACGTGTCAACATATCATAGGCGCGTCTCGCCCATTGGATGAGTTGACACGTGTCTCCTAAAGCCAATGATGATTTTACACGTGGAAAATCCCCATTGGTGGGGGCTGTTAACGGGTTATCGGATCCAAAACCCGACCCGATAGATTAACAGCGTTCCGTTACGGTGGATGCCACGCGTCGGTCACCCTTGACGAAAGCACTTCTGTGAGGCGCGATTTATTGTCATGGAAGTGGACACTTCCGTGATGATAATTTTGGTAATGTCATGGAACACTTCTACGACAGCACATGTATGACTATCTTGATTCTGTCAAAAATTTGTCATGGATGTACGTGCATGACAAAAAAAGTGACCTACTGTGACAAACACATATCATCACGGAAATGTATTTTTTCTGTAGTGTGATGAAGTTACTGGCGCAGGGCTTCGCCTAAGCACGACGACGATATGACCGACGTGTGTAACTGTGGAGGGGTGCACCGCACACGGCTAAAAGATCAACTTGTGTGTCTATGGGGTGCCCCCTGACCACGTATATAAAGGAGGTGAGGGAAGAGGTGGCCGGCCCTAGGGGGCACGCCAGGTGTGTGGAATCCTACTAGGACTCCCCAGTCCAAGTAGGATTCCCCTCCTCTTTTCTATTCCAAGTAGGAGAAGGAAGGGAAGGGAGAAAGGGGAGAAGGAAGGAGGGGGGCGCACCCACCCTCCTAGTCCAATTCGGACCAGCCCATGGGGGGCGGCCACCCCTTGAGGCCCTCCTCTCCTTTCCACTAAAGCCCATTAAGTCCCATTACTTCCCCAGCGAATTACCGTAACTCTCCGGTACTCCAAAAAATACCCGAATCACTTGGAACCTTTCTCATGTCCGAATATAGCCTTCCAATATATCGATCTTTACATCTCGACCATTTCGAGACTCCTCGTCATGTCCGTGATCTCATCCGGGACTCCGAACAACCTTTGGTACATCAAATCACATAACTCATAATACAAATCGTCATCGAACGTTAAGCGTGCGGACCCTACGAGTTCGAGGACTATGTAGACATGACCGAGACACATCTCCGGTTAATAACCAATAGCGGAACCTGGATGCTCATATTGGCTCCTACATATTCCATGAAGATCTTTATCGGTCAAACCGCATAACAACATACGTTGTTCCCTTTGTCATCAGTATGTTACTTGCCCGAGATTCGATCGTCGGTATCATCATACCTAGTTCAATCTCGTTACCGGCAAGTCTCTTTACTCGTTCCGTAATGCATCATCCCGCAACTAACTCATTAATCACATTGCTTGCAAGGCTTATAATGATGTGCATTATCGAGAGGGCCTAGAGATACCTCTCCGATACACGGAGTGACAAATCCTAATCTCGATCTATGCCAACCCAACAAACACCTTCGGAGACACCTGTAGAAAATCTTTATAATCACCCAGTTATGTTGTGACGTTTGATAGCACACAAGGTGTTCCTCCGGTATTCGGGACTTGCATAATCTCATAGTCAGAGGAACATGTAAGTCATGAAGAAAGCAATAGCAATAAAACTCAATGATCATAATGCTAAGCTAACGGATGGGTCTTATCGATCACATCATTCTCTAGTGATGTGATCCCGTTCATCAAATGACAACACATGTCTATGATCAGGAAACATAACCATATTTGATTAACGAGCTAGTCAAGTAGAGGCATACTAGGGATACTCTGTTTTGTCTATGTTTTCACACATGTACTAAGTTTCCGGTTAATACAATTCTAGCATGAATAATAAACATTTATCATGATATAAGGAAATATAAATAACAACCTTTTTATTTCCTCTAGGGCATATTTTCTTTAGTCTCCCACTTGCACTAGAGTTAATAATCTAGTTCACATCGCCATGTGATTTAACACTAATAGTTCACATCACCATGTGATTAGTTCACATTGCCATGTGACTAATACCCAAAGGGTTTTACTAGAGTCAATAATCTAGTTCACATCGCTATGTGATTAACACCCAAAGAGTACTAACGTGTGATCATGTTTTGCTTGTGAGAGAAGCTTAGTCAATGTGTCTGTCACATTCAGAGTTGTATGTATTTTGCAAATTTTCTATGTCTACAATGCTCTGCATGGAGCTACTCTAGCTAATTGCTCCCACTTTCAAGATGTATCCAGATTGAGATTAGAGTCATCCGGATCGGTGTAAAAGCTTGCATCGGTGTAACTCTTTACGATGAACTATTTATCACCTCCATAACCGAGAAGTATCTCCTTAGTCTTTTAAGGATAATTTTGACCGCTGTCAAGTGATCCACTCCTAGATCAATATCGTACCCACTTGCCAAACTCATGGCAAGGTACACAAAAGGTTTGGTACACAGCATAGCATACTTTATAGAACCTATGGCTGAGGTATAGGGAATGACTTTCATTCTCTTTCTATTTTCTATCGTGGTCGTGTTTTGAGTCTTACTCAACTTTACACCTTGCAATACAGGCAAGAACTTCTTCTTTGACTGTTCCATTTTGAACTACTTCAAAAATCTTGTCATGGTATGTACTCATTGTAAAATCCTATCAAGCGTCTTGATCTATCTCTATAGATCATGATGCCCAATATGTAAGCAGCTTCATCGAGGTCTTTCCTTGAAAAAATACTTTCAAACACTGCTTTTTGCTTTCCAGAAAATTCTACATCATCTTCGATCAACAATATGCCATTCACATATACTTATCAGAAAGGCTGTAGTGCTCCCGCTCACTTTCTTGTAAATACAGGCTTCACCGCAAGTCTGTATAAAACTATATGCTTTGATCAACTTATCAAAGCGTATATTCCAACTCCGAGATGCTTGCACCAGTCCATAGATGGATCGCTGGAGCTTGCACTTTTTGTTAGCACCTTTAGGATTGGCAAAACCTTCTGATTGTATCATATACAACTCTTCCTTAATAAATCCATTAAGGAATGTAGTTTTGATATCCATTTGTCAGATTTCATAAAATGTGGCAAATTGCTAACATGATTTGGACAGACTTTAAGCATCGATACGAGTGAGAAAATCTTATTGTAGTCAACACCTTGAACTTGTCGTAAACCTTTTGCGACAAGTCGAGCTTTGTAGATAGTAACACTACCATCACCGTCCGTCTTCCTCTTGAAGATCCATTTATACTCAATGGCTCACCGATCATCGGGAAAGTCAATCAAAGTCCACAATTTGTTCTCATACATGGATCCCATCTCAGATTTCATGGCCTCAAGCCATTTCGCGGAATCAGTTGGGCGCATCATCGCTTCCTCTTAGTTCGTAGGTTCGTCATGGTCAAGCAACATGACCTCCAGAATAGGATTACTATACCACTCTGGTGCGGACCTTACTCTGGCTGACCTACGAGGTTCGATAGTAACTTGATCTAAAGTTTCATGATCATCATCATTAACTTCCTCACTAATTGGTGTAGACATCACTAGAACTAATTTTTGAGATGAACTACTTTCCAATTTGGGAGAAGGTACAATTACCTCATCAAGTTATACTTTCGTCCCACTCACTTCTTTCGAGAGAAACTCCTTCTCTAGAAAGGATCCATTCTTAGCAACAATGATCTTGTCTTCGGATCTGCGATAGAATGTGTACCCAACATTTTCTTTTGGGTATCCTATGAAGACGCACTTCTCCGATTTGGGTTCGAGCTTATCAGGTCGAAACTTTTTCACATAAGCATCGCAACCCCAAACTTTAAGAAACGACAGCTTAGGTTTGTTGCCAAACCATAGTTCATTCGGTGTCGTCTCAACGGATTTAGATGGTGCCCTATTTAACGTGAATGTAGCTGTCTCTAATGCATAACCCCAAAATAATAGTGGTAAATCGGTAAGAGACATCATAGATTGCACTATATCCAATAAAGTACGGTTATGACATTCGGACACACCATTATGTTGTGGTGTTCCAGGTGGCAGGAGTTTGTGAAACTATTCCACATTGTTTTAATTTAAGACCAAACTCATAACTCAAATATTCTCCTCCACGATCAGATCGTAGAAACTTTATTTTCTTGTTATGATGATTTTCCACTTCACTCTGAATTTTTTTGAACTTTTCAAATGTTTCAGACTTGTTTAATCAAGTAGATATACCCATATCTGCTCAAATCATCTATGAAGGTCAGAAAACAATGATACCCGTCGTGAGCCTCAACACTCTCGGACCACATACATCGGTATGTATAGTTTCCGATAAGTCAGTTGCTCTCTCCATTGTTCCGGAGAACGGAGTCTTAGTCATCTTGCCCATGAGGCATGGTTCGCAAGCATCAAGTGATTCCAAAAGTCCGTCCACATGGAGTTTCTTCATGCGCTTTACACCAATATGACCTAAACGGCAGTGCCTCAAATAAGTTGCACTATCATTATTAACTTTGCATCTTTCGGCTTTAATATTATGAATATGTGTATCACTACGATCGAGATTCAATAAACCATTTATATTGAGTGTATGACCGTAGAAGGTTTTATTCATGTAAATAAAACAAAAATTATTATTTGACTTAAATGAATAACTGTATTGCAATAAACATGATCCAATCATATTCATGCTCAACGCAAACACCAAATAACTTTTATTTCAGGTTCAACACTAATCCCGAAGGTAAAGGGAGTGTGCGATGGTGATCTTATCAACCTTGGAATCACTTCCAACACACATCATCACCTCGCCCTTAACTAGTCTCTGTTTATTTTGCAACTCTTGTTTCGAGTTACTACTCTTAGCAACAGAACCATTATCAAATACCGAGGGGTTGCTATAAACATTAGTAAAGTAACATCAATAACATGTATATCCACTTTGCCATCCTTCTTATCCGCCAAATATTTGGGGCAGTTCCACTTCCAGTGACCATTTCCTTTGCAGTAGAAGCACTCAGTTTTACGCTTGGGTCTAGCTTTGGGCTTCTTCATGGAAGTGGCAACTTACTTGCCATTCTTCTTGAAGTTCCCTTTCTTTCCCTTGCCCTTTTACTTGAAAATAGTGGTCTTGTCAACCATCAACACTTGATGCTTTTCTTGATTTCTACCTTCGTCGATTTCAGCATCGCGTAGAGCTCGGGGAATCGTTTTCGTCATCCCTTGCATATTATAGTTCATCACGAAGTTTCAGTAACTTGGTGATAGTGACTAGAGAACTCTATAAATCACTATCTTATATGGAAGGTTAACTCCCACTTGATTCAAGCGATTGTAGTAATCAGACATTCTGAGCACATGCTCACTGGTTGAGCTATTCTCCTCCATCTTGTAGGCAAAGTACTTGTCAGAGGTTTCATACCTCTCGACTCGGGCATGAGTCTGAAATACCAATTTCAGCTCTTGGAACATCTCATATGCTCTGTGACATTTCAAAACATTTTTAAAGTCCCGGTTCTAAGCCGTAAAGCATGGTGCACTAAACTATCAAGTAGTCATCATACCGAGCTTTGTCAAACATTCCTAATGTCTGCATCTGCTCCTGCAATAGGTCTGTCACCTAGCGGTGCATCAAGGACATAATTCTTCTGTGCAGCAATGAGGATAATCCTCAGATCACGGACCAAGTCCGCATCATTGCTACTATCATATTTCAACTTATTTTTCTCTAGGAACATATCATAAATAAAATAGGGAAACTATACGCGAGTTATTGATCTACAACATAGATATGCAAATACTATCAGGACTAAGTTCATTATAAATTAAAGTTCAATTAATCATATTACTTAAGAACTCCCACTTAGACAGACATCCCTCTAATCATCTAAGTGACCACGTGATCCAAATCAACTAAACCATGTCCGATCATCACGTGAGATGGTCAATGGTGAACATCACTATGTTGATCATATCTACTATATGATTCACACTCGACCTTTTAGTCTCAGTGTTCCGAGGCCATATTTGCATATGCTAGGCTCGTCAAGTTTAACCCGAGTATTCTGCGTGTGCAAAACTGGCTTGCACCCGTTGTATGTGAACGTAGAGCTTATCACACCCGATCATCACGTGGTGTCTCAGCACGAAGAACTGTCGCAACGATGCATACTCGGGGAGAACACTTATACCTTGAAATTTTAGTGAGAGATCATCTTATAATGCTACTGCCGAACTAAGCAAAAATAAGATGCATAAAGGATAAACATCACATGCAATCAATATAAGTGATATGATATGGCCATCATCATCTTGTGCTTTTGATCTCCATCTCCAAAGCACCGTCATGATCACCATCGTCATCGGCTTGACACCTTGATCTCCATCGAAGCATCGTTGTCGTCTCGCCAACTATTGCTTCTACGACTATTGCTACCACTTAGTGATAAAGTAAAGCAATTACATGGTGATTGCATTTCATACAATAAAGCAACAACCATGGCTCCTGCTAGTTGCCAATTACTGTTACAAAACATGATCATCTCATACAACAATTTATATATCATCACGTCTTGACCATATCACATCACATCATGCCCTGCAAAAACAAGTTAGACGTCCTCTACTTTGTTGTTGCAAATTTTACGTGGCCGCTACGTGCTTAACAAGAACCCTTCTTAACTACGCATCAAAACCACAATGATTTTTTGTCAAGTGTGCTGTTTTAACCTTCAACAAGGACCGGTCGTAGTCACACCCGATTCAACTCAAGTTGGAGAAACAGACACCCACTAGCCACCTGTGTGCAAAGCACGGCGGTAGAACCAATCTCATGAACGCGGTCATGTAATGTCGGTCTGGGCCGCTTCATCCAACAATATCGCCGAATCAAAGTATGACATGCTGGTAAGCAGTATAACTATTATCGCCCACAACTCTTTGTGTTCTACTCGTGTAGATAACATCTACGCATAGACTTGGCTCGGATGCCACTGTCGGGGAATGTAGTATTTCAAAAAAATTACCTACGATCACACAAGATCTATCTAGGAGAAGCATAGCAACGAGCGGGGAGAGTGTGTCCACATACCGTCGTAGACCGAAAGGGGAAGCGTTTAGTAACGCGGTTGATATAGTCGAACATCTTCGCGATCCAAGCGATCCAAGTACCAAACGCACGGCACCTCCGCAATCTGCACACGTTCAGCTCGGTGACGTCCCTCGAACTCTTGATCTCGTTGGGGCCGAGGGAGAGTTTCATCAGCACGAGGGCGTGGTGATGGTGATGATGAAGTTATTGGCGTAGGGCTTCGCCTAAGCACTAAAACAATATGACCGAGGTGTGTAATTGTGGAGGGGGCACCGCACACGGCTAAAAGATCAACTTGTGTGTCTATGGGGTGCCCCCTGGCCACGTATATAAAGGAGGGGAGGGAAGAGGTGGCCGGCCCTAGGGGGCACGCCAGGTGGTGGGAATCCTACTAGGACTCCCCGGTCCAAGTAGGATTCCCCTCCTCTTTCCTATTCCTAGTAGGAGAAGGAAGGGAAGGGAGAAAGGGGGAGAAGGAAATAGGGGGGCGCCGCCCCCTCCTAGTCCAATTCAGACCAGCCCATGGGGGGCTGTTGGGGAACGTAGTAATTTTAAAAAAATTCCTACGCACACAAAGGATCATGGTGATTCATAGAGGGGAGAGTGTGTCCACGTACCCTCATAGACCGAAAGCAGAAGCGTTAGCACAACGCGGTTGATGTAGTCGTACGTCTTCACGATCCGACCAATCAAGTACCGAACGCACGACACCTCCGAGTTCAGCACACGTTCAGCTCGATGACGTCCCTCGAACTCTGATCCAGCCGAGCTTTGAGGGAGAGTTTCGTCAGCACGACGGTGTGGTGACGATGCTGATGTTCTACCGACGCAGGGCTTCGCCTAAGCACCGCTACGATATTACCGAGGTGGATTCTTGTGGAGGGGGGCACCGCACACGGCTAAGAGATCAATGATCAAATGTTGTGTCTATGTGGTGCCCCTACCCTCGTATATAAAGGAGCAAGGGGGGAGAGGCGGCCGGCCAGGAGAAGGCGCGCCAAGAGGAGTCCTACTCCCACCAGGAGTAGGACTCCCTCCCTTCCTTGTTGGATTAGGAGAAGGGGGAAGGAGGAGGGAGAGAGGAAGGAAAGGGGGCGCCGCCCCCCTCCTTGTCCAATTCGGACTGGAGGGGGAGGGGCGCGTGGCCTGCCCTGGCCGCCCCTCCTCTTCTCCACTAAGGCCCATGTAGGCCCATTAAACCCCCGGGGGGGTTCCGGTAACCAACGGTACTCCGGTATATATCTGATAACCCCCGTAACCATTCCGGTGTCCGAATATAGTCGTCCAATATATCAATCTTCATGTCTCGACCATTTTGAGACTCCTTGTCATGTCCGTGATCACATTCGGGACTCCGAACTACCTTCGGTACCTCAAAACACATAAACTCATAATATAACCGTCATCAAACGTTAAGTGTGCGGACCCTACATGTTCGAGAACTATGTAGACATGACCGAGACACGTCTCCGGTCAATAACCAATAGCGGAACCTGGATGCTCATATTGGCTCCCGCATATTCTACGAAGATTGAGGGAGTCCTGGATTAGGGGGTATCCGGACAGCCAGACTATAACCTTTGGCCGCACTGTTGGACTATGAAGATACAAGATTGAAGACTTCGTCCCATGTCCGGATGGGACTCTCCTTGGCGTGGAAGGCACGCTTGGCAATTCGGTATGTAGATCTCCTTCCTTGTAACCGACTCTGTGTAACCCTAGCCCCCTCCGGTGTCTATATAAGCCGGAGGGTTTAGTCCGTAGGAACAACAACAATCATACCATAGGCTAGCTTCTAGGGTTTAGCCTCTCTGGTCTCGTGGTAGATCAACTCTTGTAATACCCATATCATCAAGATCAATCAAGCAGGAGTAGGGTTTTACCTCCATCGAGAGGGCCCGAACCTGGGAAAAACATCGTGTCCCCTGTCTCCTATTACCATCCGCCTAGACGCACAGTTCGGGACCCCCTACCCGAGATCCGCCGGTTTTGACACCGACATTGGTGCTTTCTTTGAGAGTTCCTCTGTGTCGTCACCATTAGGCTTGATGGTTTCTTCGATCACCGATAGCGATGCAGTCCAGGGTGAGACTTTTCTCCCCGGACAGATCTTCGTATTCGGCTGCTTTGTACTGCGGGCCAACTCGCTTGGCCATCTGGAGCAGATCGAGAGTTACGCCCCTGGCCATCAGGTCAGGTTTGGAAGCTTAAACTACACAGCCGACATCCGTGGAGACTTGATCTTCGACGGATTCAAGCCCCTGCCGAGTGCGCCGTGCTGTCACGATGAGTATGATTTAGCTCCGCCGTCCGACAGTGTTCAGGAGATCGCACCTGCAGCCGCTCTGACCTTCAATTCAGAGCCAATTGCGCCATCCGTGGACGGGTGGCTAGACCCCGCACCGGAAGCCGCAGTCTCAGCGGCGATCGAGCCGAATACCGACCTTACCCTTCACGAGAACCGTGAATCCAAGCTGCCGGATTCTTCTCCGACCACGGACTCTGAACTGCCTGCGCCCGTGCCAATCGAATCCGATTGGGCGCCGATCATGGAGTTCACCTCCGCAGATATCTTTCAGTACTCGCCCTTTGATGACATACTAAACTCTCTAAGGTCTCTCTCCTTGTCAGGAGAGTCCTGGCCGGACTATGTCCGGCAGGATTGGGATGCGGATGACGAAGAAATTCGCTGCCCACCCACCACCCACTTAGTAGCCACTGTCGATGATTTAACCGACATGCTCGATTTCGACTCCGAAGACATCGACGGCATGGAGGACGATGTAGGAGATGAACAGGAACCACTGCCCACAGGGCACTGGACAGCCACCTCATCATATCATATATATATATGGTGGACACACCCAAAGAAGGCAATGGTGATGGGACAATGGGGGATGACCCCTCCAAGAAGCAACCCAAGCGCCGACGTCAGCGGCGCCGCTCTAAGTCTCGCCAAAGCAAAAGCGATGATACCGGCACAGGAGATAATAACACTCCGGACAGTGCCGAAGACAACGACAACTCCCTCCAGCAAGATTCAATGCAGGAAGACGGAGAAGCCAGCCCTCCTGAGAGAGCGGCAGATAGAGAGGTAGAGGATGATAACTACATGCCTCCCTCCGAAGACGAGGCAAGCCTCGACGACGACGAATTTGTCGTGCCTGAGGATCCCGTCGAGCAAGAGCGCTTCAGGCGCCAGCTTATGGCGACGGCGAATAGCCTTAAGAAAAAGCAACAGCAGCTTAGAGCTGATCAAGACTTGCTAGCTGATAGATGGACCGAAGTCCTTGCGGCCGAGGAATATGAATTCGAACGCCCCTCCAAGAGTTACCCAAAGCGCAGGCTGCTACCCCGATTAGAGGAGGAAGCATTAAAGCCTACATCCCCAGAGTATGACGCGGCTGATCGGCCACCTCATGGCCGCGACAGAGAGGCATTTCAGCCAAAAGCTCAGGCCACACCCCGACGCCACTCAAAGAAAAATGGCAAGGCACGGGGAAATACGCTAGACCTGCGAGACGTATTGGAGGACAAAGCAAAGCAAGCAAGATCGATCTACGGATCACGAGGGCGCCCCACTACGAGAGACGATAACCGTCACGCCGGATACAATAAAAGTAAATCCGGTCGGGCCGAACATAGCAGACAAGACTCATTCGAGCTGCGTCATGATATAGCCCAGTATAGAGGCGCCGCACAACCCCTATGCTTCACATATGAAGTAATGGATCATCAAATCCCAGAGGGTTTCAAACCCGTAAATATCGAATCATACGATGGTACAACAGATCCTGCGGTATGGATTGAGGACTACCTCCTGCATATCCACATGGCCCGTGGTGACGATCTACACGCCATCAAATACCTCCCACTCAAGCTTAAAGGACTAGCTCGGCACTGGCTCAACAGCCTGCCAGCAGAATCCATTGGCTACTGGGAAGATCTGGAAGCCGCATTCCTCGACAACTTCCAGGGCACTTATGTGCGACCACCAGATGCCGATGACTTGAGCCACATAATTCAACAGCCAGAGGAATCGGCCAGGCAATTCTGGACACGGTTCCTAACCAAGAAAAATCAAATCGTCGACTGTCCGGATGCAGAGGCCCTAGCAGCTTTTAAGCACAACATCCGCGACGAGTGGCTCGCCCGGCACCTTGGCCAGGAAAAGCCGAAATCTATGGCAGTCCTCACGACACTAATGACCCGCTTTTGTGCGGGAGAGGATAGTTGGCTGGCTCGTAGCAATAACATATCAAAGAACCCTGGTACTTCGGACACCAAGGACAGCAACGGCAGGTCACGTCGCAAAAAACACAACCGCCGCATTAACAGCGACAATACAGAGGATACGACAGTCAATGCCGGATTCAGAGGCTCTAAGCCCGGTCAGCGGAAAAATCCATTCAAAAGAAGTACTCCGGGCCCGTCTAGTTTGGACCGTATACTAGATCGCTTGTGCCAAATACACGGCACCCCCGATAAGCCAGCCAACCACACCAACAGGGATTGTTGGGTGTTCAAGCAGGCCGGCAAGTTAAATGCCGAAAACAAGGGCAAGGGTCTGCACAGCGATGACGAGGAGGAGCCCCGACCGCCGAACATCGGAGGACAGAAGAGGTTCCCCCCACAAGTGCGTACGGTGAATACGATATACGCAACCCACATCCCGAAGAAGGAGCGGAAGCATGCGCTAAGGGACATATACGCGTTGGAGCCAGTCGCCCCAAAGTTCAACCCATGGTCCTCCTGTACGATCACTTTCGATCGCAGGGACCATCCCACTAGTATCCGTCATGGCGGATTCGCCGCATTGGTCCTAGACCCAATCATCGATGGATTCCACCTCACTCGAGTCCTTATGGACGGCTGCAGCAGCCTGATCCTGCTTTATCAGGACACAGTGCGCAAAATGGGTATAGATCCCTCAAGGATTAAACCCACAAAAACGACCTTTAAAGGCGTCATACCAGGTGTAGAGGCCCATTGCACAGGCTCGGTCACACTAGAAAGTGGTCTTCGGATCCCCGGATGACTTCCGAAGCGAGGAGTTAATCTTCGATATAGTCCTGTTCCGCAGCGGCTATCACGCACTGCTCGGGCGAACCGCATTTGCAAGATTCAATGAGGTACCACACTATGCATACCTCAAGCTCAAGATGCCAGGACCTCGGGGGGTCATCACAGTCAATGGAAACACAGAGCGCTCTCTCCGAACGGAGGAGCACACTGCGGCCCTCGCAGCAGAAGCACAAAGCAGCCTCTCAAGGCAATTCTCCAGTCCGGCGATCAAACGCCCGGGCGCCGCCAAGCGCGCCCGGAGTAATCTGCAACAAGACCGTCTGGCACGTTCCGAGCTCGCATAGCAATGCGGCCCCTACCCCAGCCCCAGCCAAACGGTGAAAACCGTACCACGCATACATAATTACGCATCGAAAATACCATGGGCATAGGGGGAGGGGCACGACTGCGGCACGCCCCAAAACGCGACTCAATCGCATTAGGGGCTTCCTACTTTGTTATTTTTTCTCTCTTTCAGGACTTTACTCTCTGGAAGCCCTGTCCGGCAGTATAATTGCCGAATACATGATACAACAACCAAGGAGGCCGAAAGCTACGTCACATTATGGAGTTCCCAGGTGGTCTCTTATAGCGAGTGAAATACCTGCTTTAAATACCATTCCGCAGCTTGCCCTTGGAGGGGACATGTCAAATAGTCATGTTCTTGCTTATCGCACTACTTGTATCATTCTGCTTCAATGCATCTTTTTGAATAAACAATGCATAGCTCTAGTCTATTACGGCATTATCTATTTTTTCTTATTTATATATATATATATGTTCATTTATGACATTCAGCACCTGTACACTTTGGTACGGCCAATACGCCAGGGGCTTACGTACCCCATAATACGGCGTGAGAAGTCCGAACACTTTCGACAGTGCGGCACCCCGAACTTATAGCATTATATGCATCAGCTCCGACTCATGTCTTGGGTCAATAGTTGGGTTTGCCCGGCTCCCAAGTTTTGGTACCTTACGTTCCGTTATATCGGCTAAGGTAGCACTGGGAGAACTACTGCGATTGTGCCCCGGTTCAGCTGGGCTAAGCACCTCAGTAGAGAAAGCTAAAACTGACTTTCATGATAAGGTGAGAGCTCGTCGCTGTTCGAGAGGTCTCAATTCCTTAAAGACTTATGCCACTTAGAGCAAGGAGTCGGCTTTGTTCGGCCTATGCGTGTATAGCACCCCGAATTCGGCCTTCCGAACACCAGGGGCTTCGCAAAAATTTAAAATTATAGAATTCTCTGGCTAAGTGAGAGTGATAAAGCATTATAGTCCGATTGCCTTGTTCGTCGCGCTGAGCACCTCCCTCGAAGGACCAAGAATGGGAAAAAGAGTGCTCTGATTTACCCCGAACACCCCAGCACTCGCGATCTCTCAAATTTGATAAACGTCCGCACATAAGGTAATATTTTAAATTCAAACAAGCGTTGCATAGCGCATATGAAACAAGTTTTCATAAATACAGGATCACACGAGCAAGTTCACTCAAAAATTACATCTTTGGGACACTCATCCGCCACAAGGCGGGCACCCTTCAGGACGCCTTCATAGTACATTTCAGGGTGGCGATGCTCCTTGCCCTGTGGCGGTCCCTCCTTCACCAGCTTCTCAGCGTCCATCTTGCCCCAGTGTACTTTAACACGGGCAAGCGCCCTGCGGGCACCAACGATGCAGACGGAGCGCTTGATGACCTCAAGCCAAGGACAGGCATCCACAAGCCGCCTCACCAGCTCGAATTAGCTCCCTGGCATGACCTCTCCAGGCCACAGCCGGACTATAAGACCCTTCATTGCCTGTTCGGCCGCCTTATGGAGCTCGACTAATTGCTTCAGCTGGTCGCTTAAGGGCAGCGGGTGTTCGGCCTCAGTATACTGAGACCAGAACACCTTCTCCGTCGAGCTCCCTTCCTCGGCTCGGTAGTGCTTTGCGGCATCTGACACACTGCGGGGCAAATCTGCGAATGCTCCTGGAGAGCTCCGGACTCGGAGCTTTTGGGGCTTTGGCCTTGGCATGCTTTGTGCTCTCGAGGGCCACGGCAAGCTCGGACTCTCGCATCTTCGAGTCAAGCTCCAAGGTCTCGTGCTTCTTCACGAGAGCCTGGAGCTCTTGCTGCACTTCGCCCACCCGCGCCTCGTGCTTCTCCCGCTCGGTGTGCTCCGTGGCCGCTTTGTTCTCGGCCTTGGACAGCTCTTGCTTCAGGGCCGCCAATTCGGTCGTGGCCCCTGGCACATTCATGATGATCATGTCATTTTGCAACCACATCTTTTTTTTAAATTTTAGATGAGGTATTTCTTACCTTTGTCTTCCTCGAGCTGCTTCTTGGCAAGGCCGAGCTCTTTCTCGGACCGCTTGAGGTTTTGCTTCAGCGCGGCGACCTCCGCAGTCAGTGCGGCAGAGGTCAGCAGCGAAGCCTGCATACACATATAGACATACTTGTGTTAGACTCCTGCAGATATTATTAGATCCTCTATTTGGCTTTTCTTTGTGAACACCAAACAGAGCATCAGGGGCTACTGTCTATGCGGTAATATTTTCCTATATTTTAAATACTTACCTCAAAGCCTGTTAGAAGGCTGGCACGGGCTTCAGTCAGTCCGCTCTTGGCGGACCGAACCTTATTGATCACCGCACTCATAATAGTGCGGTGCTCCTCGTCGATGGAAGCGCCTCCAAGCACTTCCAGCAAATTGTCCGGTGCCTCCGGATGGACAGAGGTCACTGGCACGGGCGGCTTGCCCCTCTTGGAAGGGGGTCGCCTGACGGAGTCCGGAACCACTGGAGGTTCCGGCGCGATGTTCGGCTGAGGGCCGGACTTGGAGCCCTTGGGATCCTTGCTCCCTTTGCGCCTGGAGTCCGGGATGTCGCCTTGAGACGCCCCCAGGACTACCTCCCCTCGGTTTGGAACCCCTTGAGACAATAACTCGGCATTGTCCGTAGGGCGAGGAGAGGAGGCGGTTGGAAGTGAAAAGCTATTCACATCCGACAAATCGAAGGAACCGCTCGACGATACATCGACGTGGTCTTGGGGCGGACTGCATGATTATATTCGGCGCTAGGAGACGTTGTGAAATAAAGGAACGCTATGAGTTACTCTGGCATCCGAACACTTATGACTTCGCCAGGGGCTTGGCTCTGGGTGGCCACTAGTCTTCGCTGTCGGCGGCGGTGGTAGAATGGTCCGGAAGGAGAGTCCTTCCCTTCTTGGACCCTCCGGCCTCCCCGGTTGGGGCGGCCTTCCTTTTCTTTTCTACCCCCGCTGGAGGGGAAGAAGCTTCTTTTTCCTCCTCCTCATCTTTGCGGGAGGAGTGCGTCTCGGAGTCATCAGACGATGAGTCCAATACCGTCGAGCGCCGGGAACTCTTTCGGGTTCCCGTGGCCTTATTCTTGGCCTTCTTCTCCGGCACCACGTAAGGTGCCGGAACCAGCATCTCCGCTAAGCGAGCGTCTGCTGGGTCTTCGGGCAGAGGATCCGGACAGTCAATCTGTTCGGCCGTCTCCAGCCATTCCTGTCAAAGGTATGGGAGCTTAGATCCCGCATATGATTATACTGGGGAAAATAAATACCCTGTAAATAATAAAAGAACTTACCGCGCCGGCTTGGCGCTACGCGCTGAGCCCGCGATCCTCGGTGAGGGGAGGGGGAACCTCGGCACTTTTAAACAGCACCTTCCAGGCGTCCTCGTGCATCGTGTCGAAGAGCTCGCTCAGAGTCCGGTGCTGGGCCGGGACGAACTCCCACAAATTGAACGCCCGTTGTTGGCACGGGAGGATCCGGCGGATGAGCATGACCTGGACCACATTGACAAGCTTGAGCTTCTTGTTTACCATGTTTTGGATATAGGTCTGGAGTCCGGTCAGCTCTACCGGATTACCCCAGGGCAGGCCCTTCTCTTTCCAGGAGGTGAGCCGCGTTGGGATTCCGGATCGGAATTTGGGGGCCGCCGCCCATGTGGTGTCGCGCGGCTCGGTGATGTAGAACCACCCCGATTGCCACCCCTTTATGGTCTCCACGTAGGAGCCCTCGAGCCATGTGATGTTGGGCATGTTTTCCACCATGGCGCCTCCGAACCTTTGGTTTGACATTGAAGGTCTTCAGCCATAAGCCGAAGTGGGGCTTGATGAGGAGGAAGGCCTCACACATGACGATAAACGCCGATATGTTGAGGATAAAGTTTGGGGCCAGATCGTGAAAGTCCAGGCCGTAGTAGAACATGAGCCCCCGGACGAATGGATGGAGGGGAAATTCCAGTCCATGGAGGAAATGGGTAATGAATACTACCCTCTCATGGGGCCTGGGGGTGGGGATTAGCTGCCCCTTATCTGGGAGCCGGTGTGCGATATCCTCGGACAAGTATCCGGCTCCCCTCAACTTCTTGATGTGTCCCTCCGTGATGGAGGAGACCATCCACTTGCCTCCCGCTCCGGACATGATTGGAGAAGGTTGAGGAGGAGGATGTGGACTTGGGCGTTGGAGCTTGAGTGCGCAAGAATGGATGAGCAAGGAGGAAGAAGGCGTGGGTGGAAAAAGGTGAAACCTTATCCCTTTATATGGGCGGACGAAACTATGTGTCCCCACCAGCCTGATAAAACTCGCTTATCCCCCAAGCGCCGTAATCAATGGCGCGGTTGGGTTACCCACGCCCGTATTGATAAGAATCCCGCAATAAGGGGACACGATCTCTGCTTCGACAAGACGTGCTAAGGAAACTGCCTCGCGAAACGCGCTGAGGTTGGCTGTAAAAAACGATTCGAATAATGGCTTGGCTATGGTGTGATGTCACACTACGGGATACATCAGCAGATTAGATTTGTGGAAATATTATTCTCTCTACGGTGATATGTGGAACTTGTTTTGCAGAGCCAGACATGATCCTCGTGTTGAAAATCTTCTATGAAGTATTCGGAGGAGGAACCTGCCTTGCAATGCCGAAGACAATCTGCGCGTCAGACCCATCGTCATTGATGCCTGGTTCAGGAGCTACTGAGGGAGTCCTGGATTGGGGGGTATCCGGACAGCCAGACTATAACCTTTGGCTGGACTATTGGACTATGAAGATACAAAATTGAAGACTTCGTCCCGTGTCTGGATGGGACTCTCCTTGGCGTGGAAGGCAAGCTTGGCAATTCGGATATGTAGATCTCCTTCCTTGTAACCGACTCTGTGTAACCCTAGCCCCCTTGGGTGTCTATATAAGCAGCAGGGTTTAGTCCGTAGGAACAACAACAATCATACCACAGGCTAGCTTCTAGGGTTTAGCCTCTCTAGTCTCGTGGTAGATCAACTCTTGTAATACCCATATCATCAAGATCAATCAAGCAGGAGTAGGGTTTTACCTCCATCGAGAGGGCCCGAACCTGGGTAAAAACATCGTGTCCCCTGTCTCCTATTACCATCCGCCTAGACGCACAGTTCGGGACCCCCTACCCGAGATCCGCCGGTTTTGACACCGACATTGGTGCTTTCTTTGAGAGTTCCTCTGTGTCGTCACCATTAGGCTTGATGGTTTCTTTGATCACCGATAGCGATGCAGTCCAGGGTGAGACTTTTCTCCCCGGACAGATCTTCGTATTCGGCTGCTTTGTACTGCGGGCCAACTCGCTTGGCCATCTGGAGCAGATCGAGAGTTACGCCCCTGGCCATCAGGTCAGGTTTGGAAGCTTTCCGATGTCTGAATAAAGCCTTCCAATATATTGATCTTTACGTCTCGACCATTTCGAGATTCCTCGTCATGTCCGTGATCTCATTCGGGACTCCGAACAACCTTCGGTACATCAAATCACATAACTCATAATACAAATCATCATTGAATGTTAAGCGTGCGGACCCTACGGGTTCGAGACCTATGTAGACATGACCGAGACACATCTCCGGTTAATAACCAATAGCGGAACTTGGATGCTCATATTGGCTCCTACATATTCTACGAAGATCTTTATCGGTCAAACCGCGTAGCAACATACGTTGTTCCCTTTGTCATCGGTATGTTACTTGCCCGAGATTTGATCGTCGGTATCATCATACCTAGTTCAATCTCGTTACCGGCAAGTCTCTTTACTCATTCCATAATGCATCATCCCACAACTAACACATTAGTCACATTGCTTGCAAGGCTTATAATGATGTGCATTACCGAGAGGGCCCAGAGATACCTCTCCGATACACGGAGTGACAAATCCTAATCTCGATCTATGCCAACCCAAAAAACACCTTCGGAGACACCTGTAGAGCATCTTTATAATCACCCAGTTGCATTGTGATGTTTTATAGCACACAAGGTGTTCCTCCGGTATTCAGGAGTTGCATAATCTCATAGTCATAGGAACATGTATAAGTCATGAAGAAAGCAATAGGAATAAAACTCAACAATCATAATGCTAAGCTAACGGATGGGTCTTGTCCATCACATCATTCTCTAATGATGTTATCATGTTCATCAAATGACAACACATGTCTATGGTCAGGAAACATTACCATCTTTGATTAACGAGCTAGTCAAGTAGAGGCATACTAGGGACGCTCTGTTTTGTCTATGTATTCACACATGTACTAAGTTTCCGGTTAATACAATTCTAGCATGAATAATAAACATGTATCATGATATAAGGAAATATAAATAACAACTTTATTATTGCCTCTAGGGCATATTTTCTTCACCTGTGCCCCGGGCGAAACCCAAGATTCAGGCTTTCCGGATCGGATGATGGCGAGGTTCCTGCGTGGTCACCCCCATGCGGGGCATCAAATTTTGGGTTGTACATCGGCTGAAGGGACAAAAGTATGACTAGGCGCAGGTCTCGGTATGCCTCCCGTGCGATGAAGATGGAGCGGCGAACAGTATCAAGGACGACGAGTTTGGGTGGCAAGGTGCAGTGGGGTCTCAACGCTGGATAATGTTTGATGGGCGGGCTAGTGTTGTCGGATGTTTGCGTGGCAGCGTCCATAAATCTGTCCGTGAACGGCCTAGACGTGTTTGCTGTCAATTCCCGTGTTCATTTTCAGTTGGAGTTGCCCTTAGGCCAACTCCAATGGTGGACCCCAAACAGACGCCCGTTTGGGCGGCAAAATGGACACGTGCATCCGGATGCGGTCGTTCAGCCGTCGGTGCGCCTAACTGGGCTGCCACATCCCAATTGTCCTCCAAAAGGACTAGCAAATTTCACCCAAATCTATCCAAATAGACATTGCAAATAATTTAAAAACCTTAAATATTAACATAAAACGGCCCAAGTCCAGTCCACCACATTCTTAAACAAACTAAAAATTAAAATGACATAAAAAACAAGAAGCCCGTCGCCGCCGTGGCCGCCATCGGCTTCAGTTGCCGCCGTCATCGCCCGCGTCGCCCGTGAGGTCGATGTAGGTCGGTGGCGTCCATGGGTGGGCTGGTGGCCCCTGCCAGGCGCGGGCGGAGGTGGTTGCAGAGGCACCTGCACCACCTCTTCCCGTAGCAGGGGTAGTGACCAAGCCTCGCCATGCACGGGCTCCGGTGTACACGGGACCGTCTCCGTCTAGGACCACTTATAGTCAACAAGTGTTGTGTTCCACGACACGGGCTCCTCCTCCTGTTGCTATTGCACGTCCTCCATGGCCTCCTTCACCACGGCATAGAACTCCGGGGTGACAACCTCGCCGGCTGCGGAGAGGGCTATCATGTCTTCGAAGCCCTGCCGCTGGGCCTCGTTGTGGGTGTGGAGGGAGTCCTCCATGACCCGCCTCACCAGCTCCTCCTCCTCCTCGGCTGTCATCGGAGCGGGCAGTGGCTGGGATGGCGACGGGGATGGCGTCAGCGTCGGGCCACGGACCAGCCTACGTCCACGTGGCTGGGAAGGGCTGGCGGCACGCGCGCGGTGGGGCGGGCTCGGAGCACGACCAGCAAAGAACGATTGCCAACGTAGATCATGTTCGACGCGGGGCCACGTGCCCACAACGGGGAGACCACGCCATACCTTGAGTCGTTGACGAGGTCCGGCGACAGTAGGCGATCTCCTCGCGTCAGGCGCGGTCGCTCACCGGGATTGGTGGGATGGGGACCCGATCCGCGGAGAAATGCCAGTTATCGGGCAGGTTGACATCGCGCCATGGCAGCGGCGTGCCGGTCTCCCAGTAACTCTTGCAAATCTCAGCCTTCACGTACAACCTCATGCGAGGTTCGGCCACAGGCGGCGCGATGTGGAATGCGGGTGACGGAGGTGGGGGGGTGGAGCGGCGACGACGGCCGGAGAAAGAGCCGGCCTCGTGGTCGTGCCTGCCCTTGTGTTCGGAGATCCAATGCCATCCCATGGTGGTCGGTGATGAGGTGGAGCTAGGGTTTGGAGAAGGCGAGTGTGTCGGGCTTCGAGGGGGCACACATTGCCGGGAGTGGAAGCATGGACTCCTACCGGTCCACGGCTTCCACATTAAAAAGGATGGCGACCGCTCGGCTGGGATGGTCACCAGGTGGGGCCGCTCGTGCGTGCGTCGTTGATGTGGACTGTGGGAGGTACGTGGGCGGTCGCCATGTGGGTCCAAGGCAGACGCGGTGCGGGCGCGTGGGTGTCTATTCGACGTCCATGTTGACGCAAACCAAACGCAAGTTTACGCCGCAAACGAGACAGGCCGGAAGTCAAACGAACAAAAATACGGAAACGATGGGCATTGGGATGTGCGATCTATCTGTCTGTACCCAAACAGGTAAACATGGAGGACAAAATTACTATTCTGACCCATTGTGCAAAGAAAATCCTGATTTGACCTCATTCCAAAAAAAATTCGTTTCTGACCTTTTTCGGTGACGCCAAGGTCCCTGGCGTCTGGGTTACGAAGCAGACGCCAGGGACCCTGGCGTCTGGCCCCTGGCCCGCAATGCCCGCATGCCCGTTGACCTGCTGACGTGGCAAAGGGGCCAGACGCTAGGGACCGTGGCGTCTGACCCCGGTAAGTGGATAACACCGCGGGGCCAGCCCACCCATCCCAACCTCATCTTCTCTGGCGTCTGGTTCGACGAACAGGGGGCAGTTCGTCGCCCCTTCTCTCCCTCCCTCCCACCACCACCCTTGATCTACTCCATCAACCGCTCAAACTCACAGATCTGACCCCCCCCCCAAACTTCTTTGAGGTATTCTCCCCCATTCCCTCCAATTTGTTTTTGTTTTACCCTCTTTGGTTGGATGCATTATTCAACACTAGGTGATGTTAGATGAGTAGATGGTTTCTTTGTTTTAGGAAATTTTTTGTAGTTGATAGATGATTAGGTAGGCAGTAGATGATGTGTAGTTGAACATGTAGGTAAAATCAATTCCGTTTTGTGTATATGTTGTCCATAGGATTTTTTTTTGAATTAAGAGGGGTGATGAATATATGATTTTTGTATGTAAAATAGACTTTGGCATACTATATTTGGTTTTATAGATGATGTGTGTATGTGTAGATAATCCTATTGTTGGCATACTATATTTGCAAAAGATATGGTGAAATTTGGTACTCTAGATGATATGTATTTGCATATGTGACACCATATTATTTGACAAATTTATTTGATTGAGATGATGTTGGTATGTTTGAGAATAATTTTGTGTGCATATGAAGAAGATAAAAATGTGAAGTGGTATGACAATATAGTTGAATATATAGATGGCAAATTTTTTTATGCAAAAGAGATGATGAAATTTGATTATTGTGTGTGACATGATTTGTTCAATAGAATGGCGGATGATGATTATGAAATTTATTTGATGGTGAAATTTGGTACTCTAGATGATATGTGTGCATATGTAGAAGAAAGAAATGATGTGGTTATGTTTGAGAAGAATGGTGTTTTCATATGGCATAAACTTGGAGAAGGAAATTGTTTGATATTGTTCATGTATTCATAGATGTTTGTGATTTGTTTTGTAGGATGGCGGATGGTGATGGTCCTTGGTATGACGGATTAATCGATGAGTGGGATAAGCAGCATCGTGCTCGTGCCATTGAGAATGGACAGGTAAGAAGCAAGACTGGGTCAATTTTCGTTGTTTCTCATTTGTGTTCTTGTATTGATTATTAAAACATCACTTTATTTGCAGGTTGCAGTTGCTATGCGCATGAGGGGTCATTCCGCTGATGAATTTGATTATGACCCGCAGTATGAGCCTTACATTCGGAGATTGGGTCTTCTCCCATTCGTGTTGCAGTTTTAGCGACGCGCTCCGCCGGTGAACCACGCGGCGCTGACCGCACTTGTGGATCGTTGGAGGCCGGAGACTCACTCGTTCCACCTTCCATGTGGGGATATGACGATGACCCTACAGGACATGGCTATGATAAGCGGCCTTCCTATCAACGGACAAGCTGTTACCGGTCGTGTCAGCGTGGGTAATTGGCGAGAACGGACTGCCGATTTAATTGGCGTTCAGCCCGAGGGCCCTCAGGAAGGCAAGGCCGATACCGCGAAAGTGAGGCATTCTTGGCTAAAAATGGTCAGAGGAAACACCAATCCGTGCCCTCAGGATGCCAATGACGTGGTTGTGCAGCAGTACGCGCGGGCCTATCTTTGGTATGTACTAACCAAGGTAGTCTTCTCAGATGCAACCGGGAACTCAGCCCTCTGGATGTTCTTGGAGCTACTCAATAACTGGGATACCCAGTATAGCTGGGGTTCGGCCGCACTAGCATATTTGTATCGTCAGGTAAGAGATATTTGCAACCATTTATCTTGCATTTTTCATGCGCCTCCATATCTAACATGTTTGTTTGATTGCAGCTTGACTTGGCGTGTCGGAGAAAGGGAGATACATCCTCATTGTCTGGGTTTGTTTGGAGCCTATCCGTGTGGATGTGGGAGCGGATCCCGGTTGGACGGCCCGATTTCAAGAACCCCCTCATGGCAAACCCACGGGGTAATCATGACGGGTTGCATGATGATGATCCATATCGGCGCCCTACGCTTGCTTACTATTGGGAACAAGTGACAGTCTACACAGGAAGCTCGCATGTGCGATACAAGTGCTATATGAACGAGCTGGAAACCTTGACTACTGAGCAGGTTTTGAGAAGTTCGATGAGATAAAATTTAGTCAAGAATAAAACTTATGTAGCTAACAATGTATCTGTTTGTTTTGCAGGTATATTGGTTGCCTTATGTGGAAGATCGTGACTTTGATCTTAATGAGATGTGCACGCGTGATAGCCATCTTTGGCGGGTGAGGTGCCTAATGATATGCTTCTTCGCAGTCGAGTGGCACTTTGTAGACCGTGTGGCAAGACAATTTGGAAGAAGACAAGGTATTCCAATTGAGGAGAGCAAGGAGGAAATGCTATCTCTGCATCGGTAAGCAAGCATGCCTTGAGTATGTAGTAGAGCATTGAATAAGTCAATGTTTGCTAATGCTTTGTCCCGTGCATCATTTCTGGTTCGATCGAAGGAACAATCAGGATATATCGGATTGGGCAAACAAACACCGTGCATGGATAGAAATTTGGAATCAAAGAGACACGCTAGTGCAATCAGAGAATAGACCTCACAATCAGTTAGCATATCAGAAGTATCAAGTGTGGTATGCGGATCGTTACCGGTTAAAGCTGAAGCCAGGTTGGGCTCACGACGAGTGGTCGGAGTTGGTGTCTGAAGACCCGGAGACTGCACAAGGTTATCATACCTTCAACACAGCTGTGAGAGACACCAGAGGGGCTCATGTTTACTATGCACCGATGCATGACGAAATGGTAGCCTGTTTGACCTATTCTAACATACTTGCATCATGTTGTCTTCTTTCAAATACATAAGTTTGGTGTGTTCATGAATTGCAGGGCCGAGAGTTGCTTCTGTGCGTCAACGATGCCAATGTTGCACTGAGTCATCCACTTGGTGGTGGATTATCTGAGAGAACTCTTAGGAGCACGATGGAGGTGTGACAAATATATTAGAAAAGTTTCTTTTCGCGGATTATTTATTTGCATCTCATATCATAGCATATTTTGTGTTGTTGCAGAAGTTCAAGAAGCGGTTCCATAAGATGGCAGCAATGCTTTCTTGCCATGGTGCTAAGTCCAGTGACATGTACGCACCTGGTACCCGCGCCGCCAGAGCTCATAGACGACGTTTACTCCAGAACGATGATGACATGGAGGAGGAGGCAGCACATCAAGAGGAGCCAATGCATCAAGAGGAGCCGACACATCATGAGGAGCATGAGTATGATGCAACACAGCAAGAGGATCATGAGTATGATGTTGATGCTCCACAACCATCACAACCGACACAAGGCAATGCTCGCTCTAGGAAAGGCAAAGCCATTGCTAAGACACCAGGAAAGAAAGGTAGAAAGAAGACATGGAACACACAATTCCATAGTCCGGAGTATCCTCTTAAGCTTATCCCAACAGGAATGCAAAGATATAAGGCCAACATTGAGGCAGAGGAGGACGCATACAACGAAGAGGAGGAGGAGGCTAGCGAAGAGGAGGAGCCTACACTTGCAACCATTGTGAAGAGAGGAAGGAGGAAGTGAGCTTCTTGTTTGGAAGTGCATGAATTTGGTGTCGTGGTAAAAACTTGGTTGTCTTGAACTTGGTTGTCTTGAATTTGGTGTCTTATGTATACACTTGGTACCATATGTATGCACTTGGTGTCTTATGTATGCTTGAATTTGTTGTGATGAAAAATCTATGAACTTGTCGTTTGTATGCAAGAATTTGTCGTGGTGAAAGTTCTGTGAAATGTGATATCTTCTGTGTTGTATGAACCTATCATATGAATATGTATGTGCTATCTTCTTGTGTCAAATAGCAAGTTCAAAATAATTTACAGGGTCCCAGACGCCAGGGTCCCTGGCGTCTGGTTTCAAGTCAGGGGACCAGACGCCACAGTCTCTGGCGTCTGGGGGTCGACTGGAAGCAAAAGCAGAGTCCTGGACAACAGAAACAGGGCACCCAGACACCAGGGTCCTTGGCGTCTGGCCCTGGTGTAGTACTTTTTTCATTTTCTTCATATTTTGTCACAGCGTAGTATCGAATGAAGTAGATATGTTGTTCTAGCAAACACCTATAGTATGGAATGACATAGATATTTTGTTCTAGCAAACACCTATAGTATCGAATGACAAACATTAGTGTTCACATAATAGCAAATGACAAGCATAGTTATCACATAATCTCAAATTACACAAATAGTCTCGAATGAGAAGTTCATCACATAATCTCAAATTACACAAATAGTCTCGAATAACATAAGTAGTTCATGACCACGATGGTCCACGATAGTTGAAACGACATGAACATCACATATAACTCGGTTTCCTGTAGCAATGCAAGTCAACAACCCTTTTCCATTTCCATTCTTGCAGCATTTCTTGAATCTTGTCATCATCAGTTATGTCAACCAATTTTCTTTCCTCGGGGCCATCTGCCTGCTTCCTGCTGACGTAGTACACAAAATCCTCTTCCTTCAACCCTTGCTTCAACATGAATTTAGTCTTCAATCAAAAGTGAGGTCCACTTCACTAACTTGCACAACACATGGAGACAAGCCTTGGACATGAACAACAGGGCTAAGCACCCACTGAGTACCATTGGCCATCTACAACACACAAATCTCTTAGTACCTAACCTATGATACATTAAACCACGAGGAAAACAAACAAACTAGGGTTTACACAAAACTATGATACATTTAACCAACCAATAAGTGGGGGTGGAGTTGATTTACCTTCTAGTTTCGAAACCCTGAAGATCCAACGGTGAAACCGGACCGATTCGTGAGAGATTTGAGGGGGGTTATGGTACTGGATGAGAGTGAGTGAACGAGAGGGCTAAAGGTGAGAGTGAGTGGAGATGAATGAAAGGAATGACAGGGATAGAGGTGGAGATGAATGGATGAGAGGGCTCGAGGTGGGCCCAAAGAATCTTATCCACACGATATTTGCATTCTGGATAGGATAGGAACCCAGACGCCAGGGTCCCTGGCGTCTGGGTGTGCATATTTGCAAACTACAAATTTGCTCTCTGGATAGGGAACCAGACGCCAGGGACCCTGGCGTCTGGGTCTCTATCCAGAGAGCATTTTCAAAGTGCTCTCTAGTTAGGGAACCAGACGCCAGGGTACCTGGCGTCTGGGTCTCTATCCAGAGAGCATTTTCAAAGTGCTCTCTGGTTAGGGAACCAGACGCCAGGGACCCTGGCGTCTGGGTCTCTATCCAGAGAGCATTTTCAAAGTGCTCTCTGGTTAGGGAACCAGACGCCAGGGTCCCTGGCGTCTGGGTCTCTATCCAGAGAGCATTTCGAAATGCTCTCTGGTTAGGGAACAAGACGCCAGGGACCCTGGCGTTTGGGTCTCTATCCAGAGAGCATTTCGAAATGCTCTCTGGTTAGGGAACAAGACGCCAGGGACCCTGGCGTCTGGGTCTCTATCCAGAGAGCATTTTCAAAGTGCTCTCTGGTTAGGGAACCAGACGCCAGGGGGACCCTGGCGTCTGGTTCCCTAACCAGAGAGCACTTTGAAAATGCTCTCTGGATAGAGACCCAGACGCCAGGGTCCCTGGCGTCTGGGTGTGCACATTTCCAACTAGGCAAAGTGCTCTCTTTAAAACTTGTTGCACAAATTTTTAAACATTGAAAATCAAACAAAAATATGAACAAAGCATAGTTTGCACATAATTTCAAATAGGTTGCACATAAGTAGTTCATGACCACACAAGGTCTCGAATAACAAGTTCACACACGATCTCTCGAATGCATAAATAGTTCATGACCACACAAGGTCTCGAATAACAAGTTCATACATTAAACAAAGTCTCGATAGTTCATCATCGACGCCGGTGCCTTTCCATTTGTCTACTGAGTAGTACGGGGCCACTTTCCCTTCTTGTCACGTGCCTCGTCCTCCTCTCGTGCATCGCGAGCCCTTGCAAGTTTTCTTGCCCTCTCTTCTTGACGATCCTCCTTCTCTTTGCGTGCCCTCTCTTGATCACGCTTCTTGCGCTCACGAGCCTCCTTCTCACGACGCTCCCGCTCCAATCCCCGTGCATAGGACTCCTCGAATAGGCGCTGCCTCCGTAACCAATCTCGACCTTGGTCCTCTTGGACATCTTTTGGTACCTCGTGATCTATCCAAGTGAAGTACTTGCAAAGTGGAGGAGGGGACTACATATAAACCATGATTTTGTTAGACATATGAGTGACAACTTGTTGATGTTTTTTGTATGTACACCTAACATACCGGTGGTATGTCATATGCGTTAGTTGGCCTTCGACGATCATGTGCATAGTTGGGACACACGAAAAACCTTCTACCTTCTATCCATGACTTGTTGCGGTCAGTGGACACCTTCAGCTTGCAAACATCACCACACCAACATGGTGGTGTGGGCACATCCTTCTCCTTCTCCTTGTCCAAACTGGCCTCCATCCACGTCTTCGGCATGTCCTCTTGATCCGCACACGTCGGCCTCGTCCTGGAACCGGATGAAGCCATGCCTACAAAAAGAACAATTGTTAGCACAAGACCTAAAGAGAGTAAATGCGTAAATACAGTAAATGAATAAATGCTAGGAATTGTATGAACAAATAATATACCATTATTATTAGATCAACCATCTGGAATAAGCAAATAACCGAAGGCCGATCCATTATCAACCATTCCTCTACGACCACCACCACCTCTAGCACTTGTGCTTCCTCTCCGACCACCACCACCACCTCTAGCACTTGTGCCTGCTCGACCACCACCTCTAGCACTTGTGCTAGCTCGACCACCACCTTTAGCACTTGTGCTAGCTCGACCACCACCTCTAGCACTTGTACTCCCTCTACGAACACTAGCACCTCTAGCACTTGTGCTCCCTCTACGACCACCACTACCACCTCTGACACTTGTGCTTCCTCGACCACCACCACCGTCACCTCTTCCACCTCGTTCACCATCGGTGCCGCCTCCACGACTTGTTTTTATTTTTTTGGTTTTCTTATTCTTGCATGTCCACTCATTGTGTCCCCCTTCACCACACACCCCACAGTTGATGATGTCAGGTGCCTCCATGAAATGATCGCTACCAAACTGTTTCATGCCAGTGTATCCAGCCAGGTCATCCATATCACCCCTGAACCTCTTAGTTCTCCTTCTACCCTTCGTCTCCACCTTCAGAAGAGGGTCTGGCCTAATATGAGGGCCATGGTACTCAGGCCACTGTGATTGGTCCAAGAAAGGGTGAAATCTTGGCGCCCGTGTCAACCTAGTAGCTTCCACATGGAACTCTTGCATCCTCACGGTTTTCCATCATTAACATGTATGTTTCTCGCCTTCGCCACCGTTATCAAATGCGAGCATGGCCAATGATACTTACTAGGCCTCTCGCACTGGCACCACCGAGTCTTCAGTTTCACCTCAAATGCAGCACCACCATATTGTCTACCGTCTCGTGTTGTGCCACCTTCTCATCAATTTGATAGATCATTTCAAGTCTATCGAACATGATAACTTGTTGCCGTGAAGACTTGCTTGCTTGTAACTGCAACCATTCATCAACCTTTTCCGGATAATCCTTTTTTTCACCTATCCATTTTGCAGTCTCTTCAGAATGCCTCTGAAAGTACTCATTAAGCTTGAAGAAGGTGTACTCCACTATTGCAGTCACCGGCAATGCACGAGCACCCTTCAACACATTGTTGAAACATTCTACGAGATTGCTCGTCATGTCGCAATATCGCCAACCACCATCGTCATGAGCGCGTGCCCACTTGTGCTTCTCGCTTAAATTCCTAGTTAAGAACTCTTTTCCCCCTTCGTTCACCGCTGCAAAGAGTTTGTTGTACCGAGCATCGAAACCTTGGGTGGTGAAGGCCACACATACATGGGTAAGGTCTTTGCTGAGCTCCTTGCTCTTACATGCCCGGTAAAAGTTGGCCACGAAATGCCTCATGCACCATCTGTGGTGAAGCTTTGGAAATCCTGGAATAACAATGTCCATCGCCTTGAGTATGCCATGATGCCGGTCCGATATGATGCATACTTCCCTAGCCCCAATCACGTTGTGCCTAACATGACCCATGAACCACTCCCAGTTGTCTTGGTGCTCGGAAGGCACCAAAGCAAATGCACACGGCAACACGTTGTCATTTGATGAGTGCGCCATTGCTACCATTAGTGTGCCCTTATATCTGTTGGACATATGCCCTAGAGGCAATAATAAATTAGTTATTATTATATTTCCTTGTTCATGATAATCGTTTATTATCCATGCTAGAATTGTATTGATAGGAAACTCAGATACATGTGTGGATACATAGACAACACCATGTCCCTAGTAAGCCTCTAGTTAACTAGCTCGTTGATCAATAGATGGTTACGGTTTCCTGACCATGGACATTGGATGTCATTGATAACGGGATCACATCATTAGAAGAATGATGTGATGGACAAGACCCAATCCTAAGCCTAGCACAAGATCATGTAGTTCGTATGCTAAAGCTTTTCTAATGTCAAGTATCATTTCCTTAGACCATGAGATTGTGCAACTCCCGGATACCGTAGAAATACTTTGGGTGTGCCAAACGTCACAACGTAACTGGGTGGCTATAAAGGTGCACTACGGGTATCTCCGAAAGTGTCTGTTGGGTTGGCACGAATCGAGACTGGGATTTGTCACTCCGTGTGACGGAGAGGTATCTCTGGGCCCACTCGGTAGGACATCATCATAATGTGCACAATGTGATCAAGGAGTTGATCACGGGATGATGTGTTATGGAACGAGTAAAGAGACTTGTCAGTAACGAGATTGAACAAGGTATCGAGATACCGACGATCGAATCTCGGGCAAGTACTATACCGCTAGACAAAGGGAATTGTATACGGGATTGATCGAATCCTCGACATCATGGTTCATCCGATGAGATCATCGTGGAACATGTGGGAACCAACATGGGTATCCAGATCCCGCTGTTGGTTATTGACCGGAGAACGTCTCGGTCATGTCTGCATGCTTCCCGAACCCGTAGGGTCTACACACTTAAGGTTCGGTGACGCTAGGGTTATAAAGGAAGTTCGTATGTGGTTACCGAATGTTGTTCGGAGTCCCGGATGAGATCCCGGACATCACGAGGAGTTCCGGAATGGTCCGGAGGTAAAGATTTATATATCGGAAGTCTTATTTTGGTCGCCAGAAAAGTTTCGCACTTTATCGGTATTGTACCGGGAGTGCCGAAAGGGGTCCGGGGGTCCACCGGGGGGTCCACCTGCCCCGGGGGGGCACATGGGCTGTAGGGGGTGCGCCTTGGCCTATATGGGCCAAGGGAACCAGCCCCAAGAGGCCCATGCGCCAAGATATAAGAAAAGGGGGAGAGTCCTCAAAGGGGAAGGCACCTCCGAGGTGCCTTGGGGAGGATGGACTCCTCCCCCCCCCTTGGCCGCACCCCTTCCTTGGAGGAAGGGGCAAGGCTGCGCCTCCCCCCTCTCCCTTGCCCCTATATATAGTGGAGGGGAGGGAGGGCAGCCACACCTGAAGCCCTGGCGCCTCCCTCCCTCTCGTGACACCTCCTCCTCTCCCGCAGGTGCTTGTCGAAGCCCTGCAGGATTGCCACGCTCCTCCACCACCACCACGCCGTTGTGCTGCTGCTGGATGGAGTCTTCCTCAACCTATCCCTCTCCCCTTGCTGGATCAAGGCATGGGAGACGTCACCGGGCTGTACGTGTGTTGAACGTGGAGGTGTCGTCCGTTCGACACTTGGTCATCGGTGATTTGGATCACGACGAGTACGACTCCATGAACCCCGTTCACTTGAACGCTTCCGCTTAGCGATCTACAAGGGTATGTAGATGCACTCTTCTTCCCCTCGTTGCTGGTTTCTCCATAGATAGTTCTTGGTGACACGTAGGAAAATTTTGAATTTCTGCTACGTTCCCCTACAGTGGCATCATGAGCTAGGTCTATTGCGTAGATTCTTTGCACGAGTAGAACACAAAGTAGTTGTGGGCGTTGATTTTTTTCAATATGCTTACCATTACTAGTCAATCTTGATTCGGCGGCATTGTGGGATGAAGCGGCCCGGACCGACCTTACACGTACACTTACGTGAGACAGGTTCCACCGACTAACATGCACTAGTTGCATAAGGTGGCTAGCGGGTGCCAGTCTCTCCCACTTTAGTCGGATCGGATTCGATGAAAAGGGTCCTTATGAAGGGTAAATAGCAATTGACATATCACGTTGTGATTTTGCGTAGGTAAGAAACGTTCTTGCTAGAAACCCATAGCAGCCACGTAAAACATGCAAACAACAATTAGAGGACGTCTAACTTGTTTTTGCAGGGTATGCCATGTGATGTGATATGGCCAAAAGGATGTGATGAATGATATATGTGATGTATGAGATTGATCATGTTCTTGCAATAGGAATCACGACTTGCATGTCGATGAGTATGACAACCGGCAGGAGCCATAGGAGTTGTCTTTAATTTATTTATGACCTGCGTGTCAACATAAACGTCATGTAATTACTTTACTTTATTGCTAAAGCGTTAGCCATAGTAGTAGAAGTAATAGTTGACATGACAACTTCATGAAGACACGATGATGGAGATCATGATGATGGAGATCATGGTGTCATGCCGGTGATGACGATGATCATGGAGCCCCGAAGATGGAGATCAAAAGGAGCAAAGTGATGATGGCCATATCATGTCACTATTTGATTGCATGTGATGTTTATCATGTTTTTGCATCTTATTTGCTTAGAACGACGGTAGTAAATAAAATGATCCCTCATTAAAATTTCAAGAAAGTGTTCCCCCTAACTGTGCACCGTTACGAAAGTTCGTCGTTTCGAAGCACCACGTGATGATCGGGTGTGATAGATTCTTACGTTCACATACAACAGGTGTAAGCCAGATTTACACACGCGAAACACTTAGGTTGACTTGACGAGCCTAGCATGTACAGACATGGCCTTGGAACACAAGAGACCGAAAGGTCGAGCATGAGTCGTATGGTAGATACGATCAACATGAAGATGTTCACCGATGATGACTAGTCCGTCTCACGTGATGATCGGACACGGCCTAGTTGACTCGGATCATGTAATCACTTGGATGACTAGAGGGATGTCTATCTGAGTGGGAGTTCATAAGATGAACTTAATTATCCTGAACATAGTCAAAAGATCTTTGCAAATTATGTCGTAAGCTCGCGCTTCAGTTCTACTGAGTTAGATACGTTCCTAGAGAAAATATAGTTGAAAGTTGACAGTAGCAATTATGCGAACAGTAGAAGGCTTATGTCCTTAATGCACCGCTCAGTGTGCTGAACCCCAAACGTCGTTTGTGGATGTTGCGAACATCGGACATACACGTCTAGATAACTACGTGATAGTTCGGTAATGTTAAACGGTTTAGAATTGAGGCACCGAAGACATTTTTGAAATATCGCGGAACATATGAGATGTTTCGAGGGCTGAAATTGGGATTTCAGGTTCGTGCCCACGTCAAGAGGTATAAGACCTCCGACGATTTTCTTAGCTTGCAAACTAAGGGAGAAAAGCTCAATCGTTGAGCTTGTGCTCAGATTGTCTGAGTACAACAATCACTTGAATCGAGTGGGAGTTGATCTTCCAGATAAGATAGTGATGTTTCACCAAAGTCATTGCCACCAAGCTGCTAGAGCTTCGTAATGAACTATAACATATCAGGGATAGATATGATGATCCTTGAAATATTCACGATGTTTGACACCGCGAAAGTAGAAATCAAAAGGGAGCATCAATTGTTGATGGTTAGTAAAACCACTAGTTTCAAGAAGGGCAATAAGGGATACTTCATGAAATGGCAAATCAGCTACTGCTCTAGTGAAGAAACCCAAGGTTGAACCCAAACCTGAGACTAAGTGCTTTTGTAATAAGGGGAACGGTCACTAGAGCAGAATTACCCTAGATACTTGGTAGATGAGAAGGTTGTCAATAGAAGTATATTGGATATACATTATGTGAATGTGTACTTTACTAGTACTCCTAGTAGCATCAGGGTATTCGATACCGGTTCGATTGCTAAGTGTTAGTAACTCGAAATAAAAGCTACGGAATAAACGGAGACTAGCTAAAGGTGAGCTGACGAGATGTGTTGGAAGTGCTTCCAAGGTTGATATGATCAAGCATCGCACGCTCCCTCTACCATCGAGATTGGTGTTAAACCTAAATAATTGTTATTTGGTGTTTGCGTTGAGCATAGACATGATTGGATTATGTCTATCGTAATACGGTTATTCATTTAAGGAGAATAATGGTTACTCTATTTATTTGAATAATACCTTCAATGGTCTTGCACCTAAAATGAATGGTTTATTGAATCTCGATCATAGTGATACACATGTTCATGCCAAAAGATATAAGATAGTAATGATAGTACCACCTACTTGTGGCACTGCCATGTAAGTCATATTGGTATAAAACGCATGAAGAAGCTCCATGTTGATGGATCTTTGGACTCACTCATTTTTGAAAAGGATTGAGACATGTGAACCATGTCTATTGGTATATACGCATGAAGAAACTCCATGCAGATGGACCGTTTGGACTCACTTGATTTTGAATCGCTTGAGACATGCAGATCATACCACATGGGCAAGATGACTGAAAGCTTCGGTTTCAGTAAAATGGAACAAGAAAGCAACTTGTTGGAAGTAACACATTTTGATGTGTGCAGTCCAATGAGTGTTGAAGCACGCAGTGGATATCGTTATGCTCTTACTTCACAGATGATTTGAGTAGATACTAAGCATATTTACTTGATGAAACACAAGTCTGAATTATTGAATGGTTCAAGTAATTTCAGAATGAAGTTGAATATCGTCGTGACAAGAGGATAAAATATCTATGATATGATCATAGAGATGAATATCTGAATTGCGAGTTTGGTATACAATTGAGACATTGTGGAAATTGTTTCACGACTAGTACCGCCTGGAACACCATAGTGTGATGGTGTGTCCGAACATCATAACTGCACCCTATTGGATATGATGCATACCATGATGTCTCTTATCGAATTACCACTATCGTTCATGGGTTAGGCATTGGAGACAACTGCACTCACTTTAAATAGGGCACCACGTAATTCCGATGAGATGACACCGTATGAACTATGGTTTAGAGAAACCTAAGCTATCATTTCTTAAAAGTTTGGGGTCACGACGCTTATGTGAAAAGATTTAGGAAGATAAGCTCGAACCCAAAGCGGATGAATGCATCTTCATAGAATACCTAAAACAGTTGGGTATACCTCCTGTCTCAGATCCAAAAGCAATAGGGATTGTTTCTAGAATCGGGTCCTTTCTCGAAGAAAAGTTTCTCTCGAAAGAATTGAGTGGGAGGATGGTGGAGACTTCATGAGGTTATGGAACCGTCACTTCAACTAGTGTGTAGCAGGGCACAGGAGTTGTTCCTATGGCACCTACACCAATTGAAGTGGAAGCTTATGATAGTGATCATAAGACTTCGGATCAAGTCACTCCCAAACCTCGTAGGATGACAAGGATGCGTACTACTTCAGAGTGGTACGTAATCCTGTCTTGGAAGTCATGTTGCTAGACAACAAAGAACCTACGAGCTATGGAGAAGCGATGGTGGGCCCGGATTCCGAAAATGGCTCGAGGCCATAAAATCCGAGAGAGGATCCATGTATGAAAACAAAGTGTAGACTTTGGCAGAACGGCTCGATGGTCGTGAGGCTGTTGAGTACAGATGGATTTTAAAAGGAAGACGGACAATGATGGTAAATGTCACCATTAAGAAAGCTCGACTTGTCGTTAAGATGTTTCCCGACAAGTTCAAGGAGTTGACTACGATGAGACTTTCTCACTCGTAGCGATGCTAAGAGTCTATTGGAATTAGCAGGTACTGCATTATTTATGAAATCTTGCAGATAGGATATCAAAATATTGTTTCCTTGTTCTTGAGGAAAGGTTGTATGTGATGCAACCAGAAGTTTTGTCGATCCTGAAAGATGCTAACAAGTATGCAAAGCCCCAGCAATCCTTCTAAGGACTGGAGTAAGCATCTCGGAGTTGGAATGTACACTTTGATGAGATGATCAAATATTTTTGGGTTTATACAAAGTTTATGACAAACTTGTATTTCCAAAGAAGTGAGTGGGAGCACTATAGAATTTTTGATAAGTATATGTTGTTAACATATTTTTGATCAGAAATGATGTAGAATTTCTAGAAAGCATGCAGGGTAATTTGAAAAGTGTTTTCAATGGAAAACCTGGATTAAGCTACTTGAACATTGAGCATCAAGATCTATAAGGATAGATCAAAATCGCTTAATAGTACTTTCAAACAAACGCATACCATGACAAGATTTTGATGGAGTTCAAAATAGATCGGCAAAGCAGGAGTTCTTGGCTGTGTTATAAGGTATGAGTGTTGAGTAAGACTCAAGAACTGACCACGGCAGAATAGAGAAAAAGGACGAAGGTCGTCCCCTATGCTTTAGATGTAGGCTCTAAAGTATGCTATGTTGTGTACCGCACCTGAAGTGTGCCAAGCCATAAGTCAGTCAAGGGGTACAAGTGTGATCCAGGAATGGATCACAAGACAACGGTCAAGGTTATCCTTAGTAACTAGTGGACTAAGGAATTTTCTCGATTATGGAGGTGGTAAAAGAGTTCGTCGTAAAGGGTTACGCCGATGCAATCTTTGACACTAATCTGGATGATTCTGAGTAGTAAACCAGATTCGTATAGTAGAACAGTTATTTGGAATAGCTCCAAATAGAGCGTGGTAGCTGCATCTACAAGATGACATAGAGATTTGTAAAGCACACGCGGATCTGAAAGGTTCAAGACCCGTTGACTATAACATCTCTCACAAGCATAACATGATCAAACCCAGAACTCTTTGGGTGTTAGTCACATGGGGATGTGACCTTGAGTGTTAATCACATAGCGATGTGAACTGGATTATTGACTCTAGTGCAAGTGGGAGACTGTTGGACATATGCCCTAGAGGCAATAATAAATTAGTTATTATTATATTTCCTTGTTCATGATAATCGTTTATTATCCATGCTAGAATTGTATTGATAGGAAACTCAGATACATGTGTGGATACATAGACAACACCATGTCCCTAGTAAGCCTCTAGTTAACTAGCTCGTTGATCAATAGATGGTTACGGTTTCCTGACTATGGACATTGGATGTCATTGATAACGGGATCACATCATTAGAAGAATGATGTGATGAACAAGACCCAATCCTAAGCCTAGCACAAGATCATGTAGTTCGTATGCTAAAGCTTTTCTAATGTCAAGTATCATTTCCTTAGACCATGAGATTGTGCAACTCCCGGATACCGTAGGAATACTTTGGGTGTGCCAAACGTCACAACGTAACTGGGTGGCTATAAAGGTGCACTACGGGTATCTCCGAAAGTGTTTGTTGGGTTGGCACGAATCGAGACTGGGATTTGTCACTCCGTGTGACGGAGAGGTATCTCTGGGCCCACTCGGTAGGACATCATCATAATGTGCACAATGTGATCAAGGAGTTGATCACGGGATGATGTGTTACGGAACGAGTAAAGAGACTTGCCAGTAACGAGATTGAACAAGGTATCGAGATACCGACGATCGAATCTCGGGAAAGTACTATACCGCTAGACAAAGGGAATTGTATACAGGATTGATCGAATCCTCGACATCGTGGTTCATCCGATGAGATCATCGTGGAACATGTGGGAACCAACATGGGTATCCAGATCCCGCTGTTGGTTATTGACCGGAGAACGTCTCGGTCATGTCTGCATGCTTCCCGAACCCGTAGGGTCTACACACTTAAGGTTCCGTGACGCTAGGGTTATAAAGGAAGTTCGTATGTGGTTACCGAATGTTGTTCGGAGTCCCGAATGAGATCCCGGGCGTCACGAGGAGTTCCGGAATGGTCCGGAGGTAAAGATTTATATATCGGAAGTCTTATTTTGGTCGCCAGAAAAGTTCCGCACTTTATCGGTATTGTACCGGGAGTGCCGAAAGGGGTCCGGGGGTCCACCGGGGGGTCCACCTGCCCCGGGGGGGCACATGGGCTGTAGGGGGTGCGCCTTGGCCTATATGGGCCAAGGGCACCAGCCCCAAGAGGCCCATGCGCCAAGATATAAGAAAAGGGGGAGAGTCCTCAAAGGGGAAGGCACCTCCGAGGTGCCTTGGGGAGGATGGACTCCTCCCCCCCCCCTTGGCCGCACCCCTTCCTTGGAGGAAGGGGCAAGGCTGCGCCTCCCCCCTCTTCCTTGCCCCTATATATAGTGGAGGGGAGGGAGGGCAGCCACACCTGAAGCCCTGGCGCCTCCCTCCCTCCCGTGACACCTCCTCCTCTCCCGCAGGTGCTTGGCGAAACCCTGCAGGATTGCCACGCTCCTCCACCACCACCACGCCGTTGTGCTGCTGCTGGATGGAGTCTTCCTCAACCTCTCCCTCTCCCCTTGCTGGATCAAGGCATGGGAGACGTCACCGGGCTATACGTGTGTTGAACGCGGAGGTGCCGTCCGTTCGACACTTGGTCATCGGTGATTTGGATCACGACGAGTACGACTCCATCAAACCCGTTCACTTGAACACTTCCGCTTAGCGATCTACAAGGGTATGTAGATGCACTCTTCTTCCCCTCGTTGCTGGTTTCTCCATAGATAGATCTTGGTGACACGTAGGAAAATTTTGAATTTCTGCTACGTTCCCCTACAATATCTACCGGTCAAGAACGTGCCATCTATAGACAAGACCGGACGACAATGCTGAAACGCCTCCACACATTGTCCATAACTCCAGAAGGCACGGTGGAACACTCCCTCGTGATCCTCGACCACATGAAACATGCCCGGGTTCCTATGTGCAATCGCGTCCAACAACCTTGGAAGTTGGTTGTATGCTTCTTCATATCCACCGTACAACATCCTAATAGCATTTGCCTTTGCCTTTCATGCCTTCCCATACTTGACTTCATAACCAAATTGTTTTTTCACCGTCCGCATGGGAAACCTCACTTTCACAGTGGGATCAAAGGCTATGTCTTTCATCCGTTTGTATCCAAGATACTCAGATGTGAGTTGACGGTGTGTCTTTCTAAATTGTTTCGATGGCGGTTTGCATCTATGAGTGGTATCACAACTTTTTAACACCCATTCTTCGGTTTCTTTAAGCTTTCTTGCACGAACCTTCCATGTGCATTCCTTTTGCTCACACACCACGGTGTAACGCAACTTCATGTCGGAGTGCTCAACATAAATTGGCCTATGGTTTCGAATGGCATAGTCAGCCAACAAAAACTTCAGCATAGGCAAGCTCAGAAACTTCAATCCTTTCTTCAAATAAGCATTCTCGTCCTCATTCTCCACCCTTGGTTCTCCTGGATCCGGGCATGGTGTTGGCTCAATCGCCGTCATTCTCATTCCACCGTCAACAATAGCTTTATGGGCAAGGCTGAGATCTTTAAACAAGTGAGTTCTTTTTTGTAAGCCCGTCAGCTCAAAGTGGATTTGGTTCTCCTCCTTTGTGAATCCATCCTCGTCCAACTGTTCAACTGGACCCTCGTCATCCGAGTCATACGCATATTGACGCTTAAAAGGCAAGTCACGATCCATGTCCTTTTGCGCTATGTACGCATCCAAGTCACCAACATCATTACCATGAAACCCTTCCTCTTGCTCTTCGTCGTCATCATAAGCATCTTCATCCTCTTGAATTACTTCGTCACTAGCAATCACCTCAACTTCATTTGCTTGGCTAGTTGGTGGTTGTCTAGAAGCATTGGGGCATACAACTCAACCTCATTTCCTTTGATAGATGGTACACGAGGACGTGGTGGGGGATAAACATTGGGGGCATCAACCACAAACCTATGCTCAACAAGTGGCACCATTGTCCTCTCGCTCATGTCATCCATTGGGGAAGAGACATGCCGGTTCAAATCAATGGTAAACCGAGGAGATTCAACCTTGGTGGCAAACAATTCAAGTGACTTGTCTTCCGATTGGGATACTTTTTCCTTGTATACATCCCAATGCAAATCCGAGGTGATAGGCATACTTTTCAAGCGAGATTTGGCTCCAACTCCAACATCATACCTTCCTATTAACTTAACATCAACATTGGTGTCCATCCACTCTAAGACTTGTCTCACTTTTGCAACAACATCCTCATAGCTGGGGCTTGTATCAAAAACCAATGGTTCCTCACCCGTGTCGGCATTGTTACTCAAGAATGCCTCCTTGTCCATGTAATGAACATTAACAAGTCTCTCCATCTAAAAATAACATGAATGCATTTAAGACTTCAATGAGAATTGGTGTGTTTATCCAAATACATCTAATTATATCCAAATCATATCAAGACTAAATTATTGGTGATGTCCACAAAAGTATCACTAATTAACACACACTAAGCAAAGTTAACCCTAATCACTAACTAAGCCTAACCCCCAATCTTTCTACTCAACAAGCATATATTCCTACTACACACCATGCATAGCACTATATTATCAAAGTTAACCAAGCCATTCACACTAACATAAGGGAGAAAACATGAACTAGGGTTCCACCAACATGTATAAAATGCAACCAAAATAACAAGATTTGACAAAAAATAATTGGATGATTTGGGGGAGATTAACAAGAGCAACAAAGTGATGGAAAGATCCACCTAAGGGATGTACCTTTTGGAGAGGATTTGAGGGGGAGCTTGAGTGGTAGGAGAGAGTGTGGGAGCTCCAAGTCTTCTTCAAGCTCGGGGTGTGGATTGGGGAAAATGTGTGGGGTGGGTCCCACACACTTTCCCCAAGGGTTATTCTGTTACCAGGGCCAGACGCCACGGTCCCTGGCGTCTGGCCCCTTTGCCACGTCAGCAGGTCAACGGCAGGCGGGCAGTGCGGGCCAGGGGCCAGACGCCAGGGCCCCTGGCGTCTGCTTCGTAACCCAGACGCCAGGGATCTTGACGTCACCAAAAAAGTCAGAAACGAAATTTTTTTTGGAACGAGGTCAAATCAGGATTTTCTTTGCATAATGGGTCAGAACAGTAATTTTGTCCAAACATGGATGGGGTGTGCTTTGGAGTTGGCCTTGTGCGCCACCGGCATTTCAGCTGACTGGCGTTTCATGCGCGTCGGGTGGGGATGTTCTTTCTGTCAAAGCGGGCTCTTGGCGGCGCCACGGAGTTCAGTTGCGAGGCCTGGCGACAACTCCGTTGACTGACTGGGACGAGGGCGACCGGGGACCGACCCCGGGCAACGGTCTTTTGCGCGTCTGCGGAGGTGTAAAACAACGACTGTGGGCCAGTATGGACAGCCACGAATTTGTGGGGTATGGTGCCTGTAATTTCGGCGAAACCTGCGCGCCTTTAAATCGGTTGATGTGCACATGGTTGGCCACGAGCCAAACGGACCGGAGTGCCCATGTGTGCCTGGGAGAGCTGGTGATAAAGAAAGAAGTCGTTCGGTTCCAAATTAAAACAATAAAAAATCGTTGTAACTTGTCTGACACGAACAGGTGCGTTGCTGTGATGGCTTTTTTTTTTTTGGCGAGTGGGCTGTGCTAGCTTTTTTTTTACACGGAAACAGTCCATTAACAAGTTGGTGCAGCAGAATCGCTAAAATTACGCGGTTTCGCTAGGTATTGGCAAGTTGGTCTCCAATTGGGAGCTGCCATCTCACACTATATGGGTCAAGTATTATTGTATTGCACTTCTTTTCTGAATTATTCATTCTCGTATTATTACTTCACATGCATGCATGATAGTGTGGCAGAATCACCTTTTCTTCTCCCACACAATAAATCCAACTATTTCTTCCGCCTTAGCTAATTTAAAACATTCATATCTTTTAAATCATATATTCCTTTTTGAAACTTTTTTTATATTTGAACTCCTTGTGGCAAAACCTTTAAAATGAGATCAATCTTGGATAAATTTTTTAGCATGTTTAAATTTGAACGTATATTTCACATGTCAAAACAATCAGTTTCACAATGGTACATTACAACTTTCACTTTTCATAGTGACTATTACACAGTTGACAGTCCAGAACCTACATTTCACTTTTCACTAGCTTGCTTCACAAAAGAAAACACCTATTAAAATTGCATATTTTTTCAAATAACGCATTTCACTCTTTTGAATTAAACTACTACACATGTTCAAATAATCAGTTTCACAAACGATACAATAGAATTTCACTTTCTATAGTTACTCTTTCATAATTCAAAACCTACATTTCACTTTTTACTACCTTGTTTCACAAAAATGACATATATTTCGATTGCACATTTTTCAAATAACCTATTTCACTCTTTTGAAATAAATTATTTCACTTTCCACTAGCTTGCTTCATAAACATCACATCTATTTCAATTGCACATCTTTCAGAATAATATATTTCACTCTTTTGAAATAAACCGTTACACATTTTGAAATAACTGAAGGAAATATGCCCTAGAGGCAATAATAAAGTTATTATTTATTTCCTTATATCATGATAAATGTTTATTATTCATGCTAGAATTGTATTAACTGGAAACATAATACATGTGTGAATACATAGACAAACAGAGTGTCACTAGTATGCCTCTACTTGACTAGCTCATTAATCAAAGATGGTTATGTTTCCTAGCCATGAACAAAGAGTTGTTGTTTGATTAACGAGATCACATCATTAGTTGAATGATCTGATTGACATGACCCATTGCATTAGCATAGCACCCGATCGTTTAGTATATTGCTATTGCTTTTATCCATGACTTATACATGTTCCTTTAACTATGAGAATATGCAACTCCCATTTACCGTAGGAACATTTTGTGTGCTACCAAACGTCACAACGTAACTGGGTGATTATAAAGGTGCTCTACAAGTGTCTCCGAAGGTACATGTTGAGTTGGCATACTTCGAGATTAGGATTTGTCACTCCGATTGTCGGAGAGGTATCTCAGGGCCTTCTCGGTAATGCACATCACATAAAGCCTTGCAAGCATTGCAACCAATGAGTTAGTTGCGAGATGATGTATTACGGAACGAGAAAAGAGACTTGCCGGTAACGAGATTGAACTAGGTATTGGATACCGACGATCGAATCTCGGGCAAGTAACATACCGATGACAAAGGGAACAACGTATGTTGTTATGCGGTCTGACCGATAAAGATCTTCGTAGAATATGTGGGAGCCAATATGGGCATCCAGGTCCCGCTATTGGTTATTGACCAGAAACGTGTCTCGGTCATGTCTACATTGTTCTCGAACCGTAGGGTCCGCACGCTTAACGTTACGATGACAGTTATTATGAGTTTATGCATTTTGATGTACCGAAGGAGTTCGGAGTCCCGGATGTGATCACGGACGTGACGAGGAGTCTCGAAATGGTCGAGACATAAAGAATTATATATTGGAAGCCTATGTTTGGACATCGGATGCATTCCAGGTGAAATCAGGATTTTACCGGAATACCGGGAGGGTTACCAGAACCCCCCGGGAGCATAATGGGCCAACATGGGCCTTGGAGGAAAGGTGAGAGGGCAGCCCTAGGGGCTGCGCGCCTCCCCCCCTTCCCTAGTCCTATTAGGACTAGGAGAAGTGGGGCGCCCCCTCTCTCTCTCTCTCTCCCTTGAAGAATCCTAGTCCAACTAGGATTGGGGGGGGGGAATCCTACTCCCAGAGGGAGTAGGACTCCTCCTGCGCCTCCCTCCTTTGGCCGGCCAGCCTCCCCCCCTTCATCCTTTATATACGGGGGCAGGGGACACCCCAAGACACACAAGTTGATCTACGGATCGTTCCTTAGCCGTGTGCGGTGCCCCCTTCCACCAAATTCCACCTCGATTATATCGTTGCAGTGCTTAGGCGAAGCCCTGCGCCGGTAACACATCAAGATCGTCACCACGCCGTCGTGCTGACGGAACTCTTCCCCGACGCTTTGCTGGATCGGAGCCCGGGGATCGTCATCGAGCTGAACGTGTGCCAAGAACTCGGAGGTGCCGGAGTAACGGTGCTGTGATCGGTTGGATCGCGAGGAGAACGTACGACTACTTCCTCTACGTACGACTACTTCCTCTACGTTGTGTCAACGCTTCCGCTTCGGTCTACGAGGGTACGTAGACAAACACTCTCCCCTCTCGTTGCTATGCATCACCATGATCTTGCGTGTGCGTAGGAAAATTTTTGAATTTACTGCGTTCCCCAACAGTGGCATCCGAGCCTAGGTTTTATGGTTGATGTTATTTGCACGAGTAGAACACAAGTGAGTTGTGGACGATACAAGTCATACTGCCTACCAGCATGTCATACTTTGGTTCAGCGGTATTGTTGGATGAGACGATCCGGACCAACCTTACGCGTACGCTTACGCGAGACCGGTTCCCTCGACGTGCTTTGCACAGAGATGGCTTGCGGAAGACTGTCTCTCCAACTTTAGTTGAACCGAGTGTGGCTACGCCCGGTCCTTGAGAAGGTTAAAACGGAGTCTATTTGACAAACTATCGTTGTGGTTTTGATGCGTAGGTAAGATGAGTTCTTGCTTAAAGCCCGTAGCAGCCACGTAAAACTTGCAACAACAAAGTAGAGAACGTCTAACTTGTTTTTGCAGGGCATGTTGTGATGTGATATGGTCAAGACGTGATGCTAAATTTTATTGTATGAGATGATCATGTTTTGTAACCGAGTTATCGGCAACTGGCAGGAGCCATATGGTTGTCGCTTTATTGTATGCAATGCAATCGCGACGTAATGCTTTACTTTATTGCTAAACGGTAGTGATAGTCGTAGAAGCATAAGATTAGCGAGACGACAACGATGCTGCGATGAAGATCAAGGTGTCGCGCCGGTGACGATGGTAATCATGACGGTGCTTCGAAGATGGAGATCACAAGCACAAGATGATGATGGCCATATCATATCACTTATATTGATTGCATGTGATGTTTATCCTTTTATGCATCTTATCTTGCTTTGATTGACGGTAGCATTATAAGATGATCTCTCACTAAATTATCAAGAAGTGTTCTCCCTGAGTATGCACCGTTGCGAAAGTTCTTCGTGCTGAGACACCACGTGATGATCGGGTGTGATAGGCTCTACGTTCAAATACAACGGGTGCAAAACAGTTGCACACGCGGAATACTCAGGTTTAACTTGACGAGCCTAGCATATACAGATATGGCCTCGGAACACAGAGACCGAAAGGTCGAGCGTGAATCATATAGTAGATATGATCAACATAATGATGTTCACCATTGAAACTACTCCATCTCACGTGATGATCGGACATGGTTTAGTTGATTTGGATCACGTGATCACTTAGAAGGATTAGAGAGATGTCTATCTAAGTGGGAGTTCTTAAGTAATATGATTAATTGAACTTTAATTTATCATGAACTTAGTACCTGATAGTATCTTGCTTGTCTATGTTGTGTAGATAGATGGCTCGTGCTGTTGTTCCGTTGAATTTTAATGCGTTCCTTGAGAAAGCAAAGTTGAAAGATGATGGTAGCAATTACACGGACTGGGTCCGTAACTTGAGGATTATCCTCATTGCTGCACAGAAGAATTACGTCCTGGAAGCACCGCTAGGTGCCAGGCCTGGTGCAAGAGCTACGCCAGATGTTATGAACGTCTGGCAAAGCAAAGCTGATGACTACTCTATAGTTCAGTGTGCCATGCTTTACGGCTTAGAACCGGGACTTCAACGACGTTTTGAACACCATGGAGCATATGAGATGTTCCAGGAGTTGAAGTTAATATTTCAAGCAAATGCCCGGATTGAGAGATATGAAGTCTCCAATAAGTTCTATAGCTGTAAAATGGAGGAGAATGGTTCTGTCAGTGAGCATATACTCAAAATGTCTGGGTATAACAATCACTTGATTCAACTGGGAGTTAATCTTCCGGATGATTGCGTCATTGACAGAATTCTCCAATCACTACCACCAAGCTACAAGAGCTTCGTGATGAACTATAATATGCAAGGGATGACCAAAACTATGCCCGAGCTCTTCGCGATGCTAAAAGCCGCGGAGGTAGAAATCAAAAAGGAGCATCAAGTGTTGATGGTTAACAAAACCACTAGTTTCAAGAAAAAGGGCAAAGGGAAGAAAAAGGGGAACTTCAAAAAGAACAGCAAGCAAGTTGCTACTCAAGAGAAGAAACCCAAGTCTGGACCTAAGCCTGAAACTGAGTGCTTCTATTGCAAGCAGACTGGTCACTGGAAGCGGAACTGCCCCAAGTATTTGGCGGATAAGAAGGATGGCAAGGTTAACAAAGGTATATGTGATATACATGTTATTGATGTGTACCTTACTAATTCTCGCAGTAGCACCTGGGTATTTGATACTGGTTCTGTTGCTAATATTTGCAACTCAAAACAGGGGCTACGGATTAAGCGAAGATTGGCTAAGGACGAGGTGACGATGCGCGTGGGAAATGGTTCCAAAGTCGATGTGATCGCGGTCGGCACGCTACCTCTACATCTACCTTCGGGATTAATATTAGATCTAAATAATTGTTATTTAGTACCAGCGTTGAGCATGAACATTATATCTGGATCTTGTTTGATGCGAGACGGTTATTCATTTAAATCAGAGAATAATGGTTGTTCTATTTATATGAGTAATATCTTTTATGGTCATGCGCCATTAAAGAGTGGTTTGTTCTTACTTAATCTCGATAGTAGTAACACACATATTCATAATGTTGAAGCCAAAAGATGCAGAGTTAATAATGATAGTGCAACTTATTTGTGGCACTGCCGTTTAGGTCATATCGGCGTAAAGCGCATGAAGAAACTCCATACTGATGGACTTTTGGAGTCACTTGATTATGAATCACTTGGCACTTGCGAGCCGTACCTTATGGGCAAGATGACTAAAACACCGTTCTCCGGTACTGTGGAGAGAGCAACAGATTTATTGGAAATCATACATACTGATGTATGTGGTCCAATGAATGTTGAGGCTCGTGGCGGATATCGTTATTTTCTCACCTTCACTGATGATTTAAGCAGATATGGGTATATCTACTTAATGAAACACAAGTCTGAAACATTTGAAAAGTTCAAAGAATTTCAGAGTGAAGTGGAAAATCATCGTAACAAGAAAATAAAGTTTCTACGATCTGATCGTGGAGGAGAATATTTGAGTTACGAGTTTGGTCTACATTTGAAACAATGCGGAATAGTTTCGCAACTCACGCCACCCGGAACATCACAACGTAATGGTGTGTCCGAACGTCGTAATCGTACTTTACTGGATATGGTGCGATCTATGATGTCTCTTACCGATTTACCGCTATCTTTTTGGGGTTATGCTCTAGAGACGGCCGCATTCACGTTAAATAGGGCACCATCAAAATCCGTTGAGACGACGCCTTATGAACTGTGGTTTGGCAAGAAACCAAAGTTGTCGTTTCTTAAAGTTTGGGGCTGCGATGCTTATGTGAAAAAACTTCAACCTGATAAGCTCGAACCCAAATCGGAAAAATGTGTCTTCATAGGATACCCAAAGGAGACTATTGGGTATACCTTCTATCACAGATCCGAAGGCAAAAAATTTTGTTGCCAAAGTCGGAAACTTTCTAGAGAAGGAGTTTCTCTCGAAAGAAGTGAGTGGGAGGAAAGTAGAACTTGATGAGATAACAGTATCTGCTCCTTTATTGAGAAGTAGTACATCACAGAAATCTGTTTCTGTGACACCTACATCAAATAGGGAGGAAGCTAATGATAATGATCATGAAACTTCAGATCAAGTTTCTACTGAACTTCGTAGATCAACCAGAGTAAGATCCGCACCAGAGTGGTACGGTAATCCTATTTTGGAAGTCATGTTACTAGACCATGATGAACCTACGAACTATGAAGAAGCGATGGTGAGCCCAGATTCCGCAAAATGGCTTGAGGCCATGAAATCTGAGATGGGATCCATGTATGATAACAAAGTATGGACTTTGGTTGACTTGCCCGATGATCGGCAAGCAATAGAAAATAAATGGATTTTCAAGAAGAAGACTGACGCTGATGGTAATGTTACTGTCTATAAAGCTCGACTTGTTGCAAAAGGTTTTTGACAAGTTCAAGGGATTGACTACGATGAGACTTTCTCACCCGTAGCGATGCTTAAGTCTGTCCGAATCATGTTAGCAGTTGCCGCATTTTATGATTATGAAATTTGGCAGATGGATGTCAAAACTGCATTCCTGAATGGATTTCTGGAAGAAGAGTTGTATATGATGCAACCAGAAGGTTTTGTCGATCCAAAGGGAGCTAACAAAGTGTGCAAGCTCCAGCGATCCATTTATGGACTGGTGCAAGCCTCTCGGAGTTGGAATAAACGCTTTGATAGTGTGATCAAAGCTTTTGGTTTTATACAGACTTTCGGAGAAGCCTGTATTTACAAGAAAGTGAGTGGGAGCTCTGTAGCATTTCTGATATTATATGTAGATGACATATTACTGATCGGAAATAATATAGAATTTCTGGATAGCATAAAGGGATACTTGAATAAAAGTTTTTCAATGAAAGACCTCGGGGAAGCTGCTTACATATTGGGCATTAAGATCTATAGAGATAGATCAAGACGCTTAATAGGACTTTCACAAAGCACATACCTTGACAAAGTTTTGAAAAAGTTCAGAATGGATCAGGCAAAGAAAGGGTTCTTGCCTGTGGCACAAGGTGTGAAATTGAGTAAGACTCAATGCCCGACCACCGCAGAAGATAGAGAGAAGATGAAAAATGTTCCCTATGCTTCAGCCATAGGCTCTATCATGTATGCAATGCTGTGTACCAGACCTGATGTGTGCCTTGCTGTAAGTTTAGCAGGCAGGTACCAAAGTAATCCAGGAGTGGATCACTGGACAGCGGTCAAGAACATCCTTAAGTACTTGAGAAGGACTAAGGATATGTTTCTCATTTTTGGAGGTGACAAAGAGCTCGTCGTAAACGGTTACGTCGATGCAAGCTTTGACACTGATCCGGACGATTCCAAATCGCAAACCGGATACGTATTTACATTAAACGGTGGAGCTGTCAGTTGGTGCAGTTCTAAACAAAGCGTCGTGGCGGGATCTACATGTGAAGCTGAGTACATAGCCGCTTCAGAAGCAGCCAATGAAGGAGTCTGGATGAAGGAGTTCATATCCGATCTAGGTGTTGTACCTAGCGTATCGGGTCCAATGAAAATCTTTTGTGACAATACTGGTGCAATTGCCTTGGCAAAGGAATCCAGATTTCACAAAAGAACCAAACACATCAAGAGACGCTTCAACTCCATCCGGGATTTGGTCCAGGTGGGAGACATAGAGATATGCAAGATACATACGGATCTGAATGTTGCAGACCCGTTGACTAAGCCTCTTCCACGAGCAAAACATGATCAGCACCAAAACTCCATGGGTGTTAGAATCATTACTTTGTAATCTAGATTATTGACTCTAGTGCAAGTGGGAGACTGAAGGAAATATGCCCTAGAGGCAATAATAAAGTTATTATTTATTTCCTTATATCATGATAAATGTTTATTATTCATGCTAGAATTGTATTAACTGGAAACATAATACATGTGTGAATACATAGACAAACAGAGTGTCACTAGTATGCCTCTACTTGACTAGCTCATTAATCAAAGATGGTTATGTTTCCTAGCCATGAACAAAGAGTTGTTGTTTGATTAACGAGATCACATCATTAGTTGAATGATCTGATTGACATGACCCATTGCATTAGCATAGCACCCGATCGTTTAGTATATTGCTATTGCTTTTATCCATGACTTATACATGTTCCTTTAACTATGAGAATATGCAACTCCCATTTACCGTAGGAACATTTTGTGTGCTACCAAACGTCACAACGTAACTGGGTGATTATAAAGGTGCTCTACAAGTGTCTCCGAAGGTACATGTTGAGTTGGCATACTTCGAGATTAGGATTTGTCACTCCGATTGTCGGAGAGGTATCTCAGGGCCTTCTCGGTAATGCACATCACATAAAGCCTTGCAAGCATTGCAACCAATGAGTTAGTTGCGAGATGATGTATTACGGAACGAGAAAAGAGACTTGCCGGTAACGAGATTGAACTAGGTATTGGATACCGACGATCGAATCTCGGGCAAGTAACATACCGATGACAAAGGGAACAACGTATGTTGTTATGCGGTCTGACCGATAAAGATCTTCGTAGAATATGTGGGAGCCAATATGGGCATCCAGGTCCCGCTATTGGTTATTGACCAGAAACGTGTCTCGGTCATGTCTACATTGTTCTCGAACCGTAGGGTCCTCACGCTTAACGTTACGATGACAGTTATTATGAGTTTATGCATTTTGATGTACCGAAGGAGTTCGGAGTCCCGGATGTGATCACGGACGTGACGAGGAGTCTCGAAATGGTCGAGACATAAAGAATTATATATTGGAAGCCTATGTTTGGACATCGGATGCATTCCAGGTGAAATCAGGATTTTACCGGAATACCGGGAGGGTTACCGGAACCCCCCGGGAGCATAATGGGCCAACATGGGCCTTGGAGGAAAGGTGAGAGGGCAGCCCTAGGGGCTGCGCGCCTCCCCCCTTCCCTAGTCCTATTAGGACTAGGAGAAGTGGGGCGCCCCCTCTCTCTCTCTCTCTCCCTTGAAGAATCCTAGTCCAACTAGGATTGGGGGGGGGGGGGAATCCTACTCCCAGAGGGAGTAGGACTCCTCCTGCGCCTCCCTCCTTTGGCCGGCCAGCCTCCCCCCCTTCATCCTTTATATACGGGGGTAGGGGACACCCCAAGACACACAAGTTGATCTACGGATCGTTCCTTAGCCGTGTGCGGTGCCCCCTTCCACCAAATTCCACCTCGATTATATCGTTGCAGTGCTTAGGCGAAGCCCTGCGCCGGTAACACATCAAGATCGTCACCACGCCGTCGTGCTGACGGAACTCTTCCCCGACGCTTTGCTGGATCGGAGCCCGGGGATCGTCATCGAGCTGAACGTGTGCCAAGAACTCGGAGGTGCCGGAGTAACGGTGCTGTGATCGGTTGGATCGCGAGGAGAACGTACGACTACTTCCTCTACGTACGACTACTTCCTCTACGTTGTGTCAACGCTTCCGCTTCGGTCTACGAGGGTACGTAGACAAACACTCTCCCCTCTCGTTGCTATGCATCACCATGATCTTGCGTGTGCGTAGGAAAATTTTTGAATTTACTGCGTTCCCCAACAATAACCAGTTTCACAAATTGACATTTCAGTTTCATATTTGGGTAAGAAAAGTTTTATGTGAAATAGGTTGGTTCACATATTTCTATTGAAATATGAGTTTTTCATAATTTTCTAGTGAAATGGGTTTGTTTCACATATGAAATGTGAAACATTGAAATTTGAACGTGTTTGAAATGTATCCAAGATTGGTCTAGTTCTGAAGGTCTTAATGTCAGAAATTCAAATATATGAATTATTTCAAAAATGAACTTATAGTTTAAATGACATGGACGGTTTAATTTAGCTAAGGTGAAATAAAAGGGTGGATTTATGTGTGAGAGAAGGGAGAGAGTGCACTGTCACATGCTATGATGTCTGTCATATCACTGACAAAGGTGGGGGCTACTAGCTGTATTTGGTGAAGTATATCTCCAGTATAGCAAAAAAGTGAGAATAGAATATTCACAGCGACACAAATCTAAATGCATGCATGAGCGATGGATTGGTTACCGGTACATGACAAAACCGCTCAAAATGACTTTGCGTAGCAACCAATGCATTTACAAAGTCAGGCATGTGCTCCATCCAGACAGTGGAAGGCACAACCGCATCATAACCAAACTGGGACGGCGCTTTCTCCCATTCGACGCGGGATGGTACGAACCACCGTGTATACTATGTTCACTCCTCCTAAAATATAAGTGTAGTGCACATTAGATTTATTCGATGTCAAACTTTGTAGAAATTGACCCATTACATTAGGAAATGCATTAACTTTTATAATACCGTCTTTAAAATATATGGATAAATGCTACTCCCTCCAACACTAATATAAGATGTTCTAATTTTCTCTTCTGAATTAGATGTATATAAATACGTTTTAGTGTGTTTGTTTTCATTTATTTCATCCATATATAGTCCATGCTGGAATATGCAAAACATCTTATAATGTTTGTGAACTCTATCTTTCTTGTGAATCATATGTATATAAACACGTCTTAATGTGTTTGCTCACTCATTTCAGTCTATAGTATATATTGAAATATCCAAACCATGTTATATATATGAACAAAGGGACTACCATCTAGCAATTTCATCTTTTTTTTGCGTTGTTGATTGTTTATTAGATAGCTAACCGCTTATTCTTAGTGGTATCTAGCAATTTCATCTTAATACAGAAGACACACAGTGTGTGTGTTCTTGAAAAACCCTCTAGCTATTCAATAGCAACAAAATGAGGAAACATAGCACATGCAAATTTCAAATAATAGCAACCAAGCTTCACCATCAAAAATCTTTTTAAGGATAAGGAAGGAATGAAATAATTGAGAAGTACTACAACTACTCGATATGGCAAGTTGGCAACCGGCCGGGGCCGCCATAGCTTGGAACTTTGGATGAAAACCGTACAGTACACAGTAGCTAGCAAATTAACTACTCCTTGTCCTTCTTCTCCTTCTCGAGCTTGCATTTCACCCTCTCGAACACAACGGAGGCCGTCGACGGCGAGTCGAGCTTCAGCTTGAGCTTGCAGGTCCCCGACAGCTTGTTCTTCTTCAGCTGCAGCGTGTACCGCACCTCGCCGGTGACCGCCACCTCCAGCTCGAACTCCCCGGTCTTGTTCTGGTCCTTGTACGCGGCGACGCCGGCGTTGCCCAGCGCCGCGTAGGCGCTGTCCGAGCCAGAGTCGAGGCGGTACACCCGGGTCTTCCTGGGGCCGTGCTTGTCGCCCTTGTCGGCGACCTGCACGCGCTCGAACTGCTGGCCGTCGAACTTGTACGCCGCCTCCAGCGGCTCCGTGTTCTTCATGGTTGTCGCCCAGTTCCGGTTGCGGACGACGAGCTTCAGGGAGAGGTTGTACCCGAGCGAGGTCACCGGGGAGGTCGCCAGCGCGAACCTGCTCAGCGAGGCGTCCTCGACGGTGATGGATGGCTGGACGGCAAAGCTGTAGGCGGCGACCATGACGGCGATGATGATTACGGCGACGACGGCGGCGATGCACGCTAATGCCCACTTGCAGTCGTCCCAGCACTCGCCCAGGCAGTCGCAGAGCCCCATCGCCGGCGGGTTTCTTGATTCAGATCTTGGAGTCGGAGGGTGGTGGAGGGGGGAGGAAGTTGGAGCTTGCTGGCATTGACTTCGTAATTTGAACTCTTGAGTCTGAGTGGGGTACTTATGGACTGGGAGGAACTAAAATACAGTTGTGGTCTTTGTTCTTACCCTGCTAGCTAGTCTGAGTATTTTATCCGGAAATACTAAAGAGCGGACATGGCAATCGCTCAACAGAGAAAACAGAAGAAATTGACGAAAGGCACAGACCGCCAGACTGCTCCCAGTTTCATTATTGAAATGAAAAGTTGTAGTTTAACAGGTTGGATGAGGAGACCTGCAGGGTGCCCGACTCCTCCCGTCGCCCCTGCGCGGCGACCGGGGGGAACCCTAGTGCCGCCCCGTCTTCGTCCCTCCCCTGATCTCTCCTCCTCGCCGCCGCCGAGCAAAGCCCGGTCGGTGTCGGCGGCGGCGGGATCTCTTCTCCCACGATTCGCTGGATCGGGCGCGGGCGGATCGCGGCGGTCGTTGGCAACGCGCTGGAGGCAGGGCGCCCCGGCGCGGGCTTGGGGGCGACGGTAGGGCTCACGCTCGCGGTTTCTCCTGGTGTGCGTGTGAGTCCGCCCGGGGCGCGCGATGGCGAGCGTTGGGCTGTCGGCGGCGCTCCGGCGCGTGCGGGCGGCGGTGGTCCCTGTGCGCGGTCGGCGGCTCCGTCTCTGACCCGGACGACGCGGGGGATGGCGGCGGCCCGGCGTGGCCGGCGATCTGGATGCGGTGGTGCCGGCGGCTCGCTGATCTACCGGTGCTTCATGGTTCTGCCTGGTGGTGTTGGTGGTGACGGCGGCCGTGCACGAGAGTTGGATCCCTTCGAACTGATCTGGGTGAAAACTTGCCTTCGGCGTCTGCTAAGGCCGGCGGTGGCGGCGCTATCTGCGTCGTTCCCTTCTTGGAGGCATCGCCAAGGAGAAGCTCAGGGCCACTCTCGGCTACCTCCGGGGGAAACACTAAATCGGATGATCGGATGACGGCGGCGCTCTGGTGTCGTTTCTCCCTTGGGGGCATCATTCTTGGAGGTACACATGTGATCGAGGGACCAGAGGACGGATTCTTTGGTGGAGCGGTGATTCATCCTACACACTGATGGCGAGGATCTTGACGGCGTGGCGCAGTGCAGATTCGGAGTTCGCTGCGGGAGGATGGACTCGCGCAGGAGGAGGATGCTGTCGGGCGTCGTGGTGGCGTCGATGGCAGAGAGACCTGGCACGGTACATGCAACAGTACAATTCTGAAGATGCATTGGTGGCAGGTGGCTGCGGCGGCCTCATACCCGGCAGGCGTCCTGGTTGAGGAGTGCACCGGATTGGTAAGTGCCCCATACCAGGCAGGCGTCCTGGTTGGGACCTCAGGTCTTAGATGTTTAGGTTTGGCTGCGATGTCTGTTTGGTATTAGGCCCAAACTATCTGCGCCCCTTCATTAATTGGATAGATGTAGCAACAGTTGTTGCTTACACGGTGGCTTTAGTCTTACTGTTGTTTAGCTTTGTAAGGTCTTGTAGAATAATTAATAAAGTAACCATATGCAACACTCAGACGCAAGACGCAGAGGCCGAGGGTCATCCTTCTTTTCTAGAAAAAATGAGGGGCACAAACCCACCAACTCAACGGCTACTCAGCCTTTCCTTACAGATAAAGACTGCACATTTTTCCTCTGAGATGTATAGCTGGAGATGCTCACGTGTAGGCACGCATGCATACGCTACCCATGAACACCTTTAAGAGATTGAACCAGGTGATATGAGATTGGTGAAGTCACAACAAACATTATGTAGTTGACGCACACACTATACTTGTGAGAGAATAGCATCGAAAGACTAAAAGTAAATCCAGAAAAAAACATAAACATATCCAAAATAAATAAAAGACTACTAATTGAGACATAATTAAATAAAATGTCTCATTAGGAACAACTATAACCGTGTGTAAAGCTCTCATGTCGCTCCCGAGACGGCCCGGGAGCAAACCCTAGCCGCGGCCGCACTCCAACACACCCCGGTCGTCCTTCTGGCCGGATCCAGCGGCGGAAGCTCGTTGGTTGAGCTTTGTGAATACGTTGTGTGTGGCTTAGAAGGTTGGCCCCATGCAAAAGTCTCGTCACTTGTAATGACCGTAGCGGGGGATGACAAAGCTCAGTGATGAGTTGCAAGTGGTCAGCTCAGCGATCTTCAGTGGCGCCAACCTTGCATAGTTCCCATTTTTAGCTCTTCGTCGGAACTGAAGTTGTAATGTCCTTGGTGCGAGTAGCTGAGTGCTTTGCATGGACCTTTATGTGAATTTGCGCTCCCTCGATGATGTGGGCTGGGTTGTCAGTCATCTGTGACGAAGTTGCAACCGCTTGCTCAGAATTAAGGGGTGGCAATGATGCAGGCTCGAGGAGAAGTGATGACGCTGACGCTAATGTGCTACCTAGGCGAGGCTTTCTTCATAGTGTTGTGCGTGAGGTATCTTGTATGTACCGCTCAGCTGATTGTGACCGTTTCGCCCAGTCTTCCATTGATTAACTCGGCAAATCTCTTTTTCTTAATTAATAGATGAGGCAAATATTTTACATCCACTTAAAAAAAACTCTTGCCAGTAACTTCACTGCAACAAAACTAACAATAGTGATGTTTCTACCATGCAAACGATATATGTTGCATGCATCCACCGCCCGTCAATGAATTGGGACTCATGGCTTGTTTTGTGATTTGGATTTTTTTTCTTATTTCAAAGTGTATCATAATGTAATGTTTCATTGTGTACCAACAATGCTGGTATAATATCAAGTTTCAGGGACTAACATAACATGCACAATTGAGACAATTTTGTCTCCACCTTCCAAAGGGAGGCAGTGCTAGGGGGTATTCTTTGGTATTCATGTGAAACAAAGGTTTATTGATCCGTGGGTATATTGTCGCTAGCTTGTTGTATATGTTAAGTTTATTGATATTGCCCCACTATTGATGAATACCAAGGGGGAAATTCCTACCTCAGCCACTACTTTTAAAGGACAAATTTGCTTCCCCTCGACTCAAGTCACTCAACAAAGTTGGAAGTTGGCGTTCAGCCTCCGCTCTTATTGAATAAGTCACATGCTCCTTGCAGTGTAGAAGATGTGCTTGCCTGATATTTGATTTTAAATAAATTAATCTTTATTTTGACAGCATGAATGTTTTGTTGAGATACATAAATGTCTCCAATATATATATATATATATATATATATATATATATATATATATATATATAATGTCTTTAAGTATGCTGTAAATAGATTTGTGATTTTACGGTAAAATTTTTAGCATTAAAATAATATTTAATATGTGTGAATATATGTTGCAAGCATATGGACTCTTTTTTGGAAACAGATTGACATGTGAAAGTGTTTCAAGTATATTTTTTAAATAATAGCATTTCATATTTTTAAGAAAATAAAATTATTTTGTATACATAAATTTTTTGGACTTACACGATGTACATCTGTTTATGTTGCTTTTAGAAATACACTATGAATACTTTTAAAATATACATGAAATATTTAAATAAATCACGCAGATTTATACATTACAAACATTCTTTAATAGATTGATACATGATGAATTTTTTTATATGCATTTTAGAAAAATGATACAACTTTTTGCATCATAAAGTTGTTTTAATAGTGCACTTTTGAAAGTTTTCATTAAATTTTAAACAAAAAAATGTTTATCGTGTCACTTTGTGGACGTGCATATAGGGTGGCAATCCTATTCCCCGCATAAACGTGCATCCCTGGCATCAAATGTCCTGCTATATGGGCCGACCCACTCGCAGTTTCCTTCCCACCCGTAACTCGGCTTTCATTTTTCCTGTGTTTTCGGCCTCAATTTTTTTCCTGTCTTTTTCTTTCCATTTTTCCTATTTTCACTTTTATTCTTATCATTTTACTTTTCCCTTATCTATTTTTAATTTTCCCTTTTCAATTTCACGAACATTATTCTAAAATCCATAGCACATTTCAATGTGGTAATATTTTTGAAATTTGGGAAAATTTTCAAATTTCAGAAACTATTTTGATTGTTTTTTCAAAAAAGTATTATTTTCTATAGTATGAAACAAAATCAAATTGATGAGCAGTTTTTTAATCAAGGAACCTATTTTAAAATACAGGAATAATTTTAAAATGCATTATTTTTTCTTTCAGAACATTTTGAAATACGAGAATAATTTCCAAATTCAGGAACATTTCTTTATATTCGGGAATGTTTTTTTCAAATTCTTAACATTCTTTGATAGTCCAAACCTTTTTAGATTTTTCGAACATATTTCGAAAATTCGTCAACACTTTTATAAGTTAAATAAGCACAAAAATAAAAAGTGGAAAGAGGGTGTCTGCTGTGTCCAATCATATATCACGCCTGCGGGCGTTATATAGGTGCTGGTTCGCTGAAGGTGTCTCTCCCGACGCACTAGTTTGGACCAGCCCACGGTTGGCCTTGCTGTTTCTGCTCTTTTTATGTTTTGTCTCAAAAAAAGTTGTTCTTTTCTGTTTATTTTTTGCATTTTCTTTTGCCTTCTCTTTTCTGTTTATCTTTCTTTTTATTTTATTTTTAAAATTTTAATTTTTCTGTGTATTATGAGAAAGTTCATTATGTATTACGAAAATGTTCATGATATATTAAGAAAATGTTCACGGTATATTACGAAAAAGTGAACCATGCATTATAAAAGTGGATATCTCATATTAAGGAATTTTCAATGTATGCTACAAATGGTCATTGTGTATTTAAAACTAATTCAGCATATATTACACAAATGTTATATGTGTATTCAAAATTTCTCCAACGTATATATTACAAATTTTTTCAAAGTGTACTAAAAAATGTGCAGCGTATATATTCATATTTTCAAATATGTTTGAAGAAAAGTAGAACAATAAACTGGGGCACCACAGTATAGGTTCTCTACATTATGTTTTTTTAGTCTAACTGCAAATGCAAATGAGCTGACCAAATACTTTTATGTATGGTATAAAAATATTTGTGGTCTTATTGCAGTAATTTTAGCATTAAATATGATTTAGTACATTAAAATATATCTTGCAAGCATATGAAGATCTTTTTGGAAACGATTTGACATGTGAAAGTGTTTCAAATATATTTTTGTTTAAATAATAATTTTTCATAATTTTTATGAAAAATATTTTTTTGTATACATAATTTTTTTGAACTTACACGATGAACATTTGTAAAATATATTTTGTTGTTTGAATAAACTATGAATATTTTTAAAATATACACGAAATATTTATATACATCCTGCATATTTTATACATGACGGACATTCTTTAATAGATGATGAATTTTTTTCAAAAAACAATGGATATTTTTTTGATACACCATGACCTTTTTTTATGCATTAAAAAACATACAACGTTTTGCATCGTAAACTTGTTTTAAAAGTACACTTTTGAATGCTTTCATTAAATTTTAAACAAAAATGTTTATAGGGTCACTTCATGGGCGCATTTATAGGAGAATTGTTGGCATTTGCCCCGACCCTTTATGCGCCAAATAGGGTGGCCAATCCTATTCTCTGCATAATGTGGTTAATATCGAGAAAATGCGCATCCCTAGCAAGAGATTTCCTGGGTCCACCCATGCCCGGTTTTCCTTCCCACCGGTAACCGGGTTTTCCATTTTCCTGTGTTTTTTTCTTTTTGATTTTTTGATTTTTTATTGCTATATCTTTACCTACTAATAAAGCGTCTACTGGGTCTGCCCCATACGTCGTCGGCATTTTTATAGAAAAGTCCCTGTGTTTTTCGATATTCAACCCGCAGTCCTATTTTAAATGGCAAAACATTTTTTTTTCAGATTTTACACAAAACCGTTTACACTTTCAGGTAATCAACTCGCAGTTCACTTTTAAGTGATAAATTGAATCATTTTTTATGTTTTTATTGAAAACACCACGTTTTTATGCTAATTAATCTGCAGTCAACGTAGACCAAATATTTTTTTGAAATATCCATATCTTTTAAACCGTAACGTCATTTTTACTATGTTATATATAATGATTTTTTTGTAGAATCCGAATATGATGTTTTTTTATCCCTTAACCATTTTTAAATTGCTATTTAGAGTGCAACCTTAAACAATAACGCACAAACAAATTGGAGATGAAATGAATGTACCAAGAGAAAAATCTCATCTTATGCCACGAGAGAGATGGCTTCCGATTGACCACATTCAATCGTGTTGTGTTTCTGTAAGCACTATGATCATCTTATGCGAGAATGCGACGACGGACAAATGGTAACAAGATGGGATGTCATGTTAAAATAAAGAATATGGACCTATTGGTTTCTTGAATCATGATTATTTGGGTTACGGGCATGTGCTATCTTTTTCTCCTGTTGCAACGCGGTCTCTTTTGCTAGTACTATTGTAATATATATACATATATACATGTGTCACCCAAAAAAAAACATACATGTGACTATGGCTAGTTGGCTACACTGGCGGCAAAGCATCATCTGCCGGCGGTTCCATCTCTACAGCCGCCACTTTGGCAGTAACCGTCCGCGGTGGCGAGAGGTCGCACCGGCAAACAGGGCAAGTCGTGTGCGAGTGCAGCCACATGTCTATGCACTCGACATGGAAGAGGTGCTTGCACGCCGGCAGCTGCCGCACCATCTCGCCGTCCTCAAGGTCTTCCAAGCACACGGAACACGGCTGGCCGCCGCTCCCGCCGCACTCCAGGTCGAGGTCCCCACCGCCGGCCTCGGCGCTGCGGGACGTGTACGCGAACGTGGGCAACGACTCCGTGGCAGCCTTACCGAGCCCAGTTCGGCATGCTGCCACCCAAGGCACGCCCGCCGTGACCTCACGCTCGGCGCCTCTCCGCCCACTCTCGGGCGCGAGGCACGCCACGAGCCCGAAGGCAGCCAGCGCCAGGCCGGCGAACAGGAACGCCTTCCAGACGCTGGCGGTGGCGACGAGGACGCAGAACACGAACACGGACACAAAGGACGCCGTGACGCCGTAGCAGGCGCCGCACCCGCCGTTCCCGTCGCCGCGGAACCACGCCGGGAGCCTTGCGAACAGACTGGTGGACATGATCACTCGCTAACGTTTGAGGTGGTAGCTCTGTGACTGTCCTCTGTGAACTTGCGCTCGTATGTGCACTGCAGAGTTTGCCTTGTGGGCCGTGGCAAGAAATAGTCTGCGTTTGAGCTCGAGAATTACAGCACGGGGCTGGAAATCGAGCGCGGCAGCCGCCGTCCGTAGCTGCGTGGCGCGCGAAAGATAAACTCGGTGCTTCTTTGACGAAGAGATCACGGTGTTTATTTGACGAGAAGTGCGTGTTTTCACCTCCCGCTTCTGGTCAAGTTTCATGCGCCGGACATTAGTTAATTATTTCTTGAGGGAGCCATTAGCGATTTGTTGTGATGGTAAATGATACGGCACGGTGGAAAGCGACAGAAGCTTTACCCAAGCGAGGAGATATTTTTTTTTCAAGTACACCAAAGGTGTACTGTATTTCTATAGAAGGCGAAAATCAGTGGCGGAGGCAGGATTGCCTATAATTTGATGATAGGGAGGGCCGGCTGAAAGAAAAAACAAAAACTATTCACTATTCGCATGCATAATACAAAAGAGAGTGTGATCAAGGGGAGGGCCTTGCCCCTGCTGGCCACCCCCCGCCTCCGCCACTGGCAAAAAGATAATTACAAGCAGTCAAGCAGGGATGCACACATACTGCTTGGCGGACACCACACGAACACCAACCCAAGAACAAAGGCCATTCTCTTATGAATGGATCTAAACCTCCTACACCGAAACCTGCGAGCGACCAATCCTTGATTTTCGATAGCACTTGCGTCACCAATTGGCCCGGCGTCCTCTGGTCATGAACTTTATTGAACACCCTCACATTTCTCTGCTTCCACAGAGCCCAAGCCGTCCCAATGACGAAAGAGTCAAAGCCTCGACGAGTTTTACCACTAAACCTCCTTCTTTGCTGGAGCCACCACTAAGTGAACATGCTGCTCTGGGTGGGCGCCAGGATCTCCAGCTGCAGGGTGTCGAGACAGCGGTGCCATACCTCTTGCACGTAAACACGTTGCACGAGTATGTGATCTGACTCCCTGTCCATCTTCATACCTCTTGCACGTATGTGCCATACCTTAGTTGGTGGATCGCGAAGGGTATTCCAAGATACTTGCAAGGAAACGCGCCCAGTTGGCAGCGAAGCATTGCTCTGACTCTCTGTCCATCCTCCTTAGTACCACGGATCAGGATCGCCGCCGACTTGGTGAAGTTGATCTTAATCCCCGATGCTTCACCAAAAACCTCCAAGAGCTCCCTAACACAGTGCAAGTCTTGCATCTCAGGCTTTATGAACATGGCAACGTTGTCGGCATAGAAAAACAACCTTTGCAGCGGATCAATGCCGCGAAACGAACTGAGGACACCCTCATCAGTAGCTTTGCAGATGATCGATGTAAGCACATCCATAGCGATCACAAATAGTAGGGTGGATACCAAGTCCCCCTGTTGCAAGCCTTTAGCATGGAATATAGTACGACCAGGGCTCCCATTCACGATGATCTTGGTGCTCGCCGTGGAGAGCAGCGTGGAGACCCAGCCGATCCACCTCCAACCGAAACCTCTCGCCCGCAGAACTTCCATTAATTAAGAAAGGCCACGAGAGCAAGTCAAAAGCTCTCGCAATGTCCAGCTTAAGGAAGAGCCCCTTGATCCTAGCCGCATGAATTTTATGAGCTACTTGCCGCACCAACAGCACCACCTAGAGCGAGGAGACATGCATGCAGGAGAGGTCGACCGTATCCACTAGCCAGTATGGTCAACCGGGCTATATTTCATGTTTTACTTTATTTGGGGGCGTGTTGACTTCACATGACTTATAAGACTAGCCTAATGGCTAGGAAGAAAGTGTGATCTAATGCACTCCCTCTTTAAAAAACGTAAGGTCATTTAGATCACCTCTATTATTGTGCACAAGTAATTTATGCATGAGCAACTGGAATTCCTTATAGTGGGACTCCACATCAGATGTTTGTCTAATGTCTAAAGCTTGGCCCATGCGTTTGTAATATTAATATTGTGCACAAGTAATTTGGTAAGGTCAATATTACAAACACATGGACCAAGCTTAATGTCTAAAGGTGGCATCCTTCTAGCTTGGGACTCGACCATCATGGAGATCGACCACTTTCACTTGGACTCTGACTTCATCACGGGTCAAGTGCATACTAGAACGGGGGCTACTTGGTGGCTATCTATGGTCTATGGACCGCAAGGTGACACACTCAAAACAGAGTTCTTGGGGGAGTTGCAAGCTAGAAGGGTGCTTTGCCCGGGGCCTTGGATGGCGCTCGAAGATTTCAATATGATTTTGCGTGCTTATGAAAAAAAAAACAATACCAACCTGAACAGGAGTATGATGGCTAAATTCCAAAGCTTCGTGGACAATAATGAACTGAAAGAAATGTACATGCATGGAAGGAGGTTTACCTGGTCGAATGAGAGGGATGCGCCTACCATGACCAAAATTGACCGTGTGCTCGTGTCGGTTGATTGGGACTTGGAATACCCAGACTATTTGCTACAAGCTTTGTCATCTGGAGTGTTGGATGACGCTCCCCTACATTTGAGTACAGGGGCACTGGTCTGCCCAAAGAAGGTTTAGATTCGAGAGTTATTGGTTGAAGCTGGAGGGTTTTCATGATGCGGTGAGGGAGGCTTGGGTATGCAGCGATACGATTGTGGACCCTTTTAAGCGTCTCGATGCTCTCTTCAGAAATGCTACCGCATCCCTACAAGCTTGGGGACAGAGGACAACGGGTAACATCAAACTTCTCATGGCTGTAGCAACGTTCGTGATATGTCGGTTGGACAAGGCGCAGGAAGATCGAACCCTCATGGATCAGGAGCTTTGGTTGCGTCGTACACTAAAGTTGGCTCTGTTGGGCATGGCCTCGCTGGAGCGCACCATCGAGCGCCAAAGATATAGAATGAGATGGGTCAAAGAAGGGGATGCTAACACGAAGCTGTTCCAGGCTTTCGCCAATGGCAAGAGGGAAAAAAACTTCATCCTTAAGATCAAAATCGGAGAAGAGGTGGTGACAGACCAAGTGCTTATTGAAGAGGCCTTTTCTTGTGCGTACGAAGAACTGTTGGGGTTTGATCAGGCCAGAGACATCTCTTTGGACCTTGAGTTCCTTGGAATTCAGCCGATTGACCTAAATGAGCCCGAGGAGATTTTCATGGAAGAAGTGTGGCAGGTTATTAAAGAGCTCCACCCGGATAGAGCTCCGGGGCTTGATGCCTTTTGTGGTGCATTCTATCAATGAGCATGGCCGATAATAAAGCATGACATCATGGCTGCGATCATGAAGTTATATGTGTGCGGTTGAAGGGGCTTCGCTAAACTGAACCGAGCCCTCATGGTCCTCATTCCGAGGAAGAGCGATGCGGAAGAGATCGGAGACTATCGACCTATTAGTTTACCCCATAGCTTCTCTAAGCTATTTTCTAAGATGATGGCATCCAGAGTGTGACGAAGGATGAAAGAGCTAATGAATGTCAACCAATCAACTTTCATTCAAGGGAGGAATCTCCATGATAACTTTCTCTTGGCGAGACAAGTAGCCAGGAAAATCCACGCCACGAGAGCTCCAGGAGTATTTTTGAAAATTGATATCTCGAGGGCTTTTTACAACATCTCGTGGCCATTTCTTTTTAAAGTCCTCAGAGCCAAGGGATTCGGCAACAATTTCTTGAGATGGATAGCAATTCTACTCCAATCGGCATCTACCAGGATCATTGTTAATGGAAGCCAAGGCCGTAGGTTTGTCCATGCGAAAGGCCTGCTTCAAGGAGATCCTAGCTCCCCGCTGCTCTTTGTCATAGCAATGGAAGCTCTCTCGGCTCTGATTTGTAAGGCATCCGACGAGGGACTGTTGTCCTGTTTCAATGGCATCAAGGCAAACCAGAGGATTTCCATATATGCAGACGATGTGGCATTATTCATACGCCCCACAACCCATGGCCTCTCATGTCTGAGATTAGTGCTGCAAGTGTTCGGTGAAGCTACTGGCCTTCGAGTTAACTATAGGAAAACCTCTGCCATTATGATCCAAGGAAGCAAGAAGATGGAGTGAGGGTTCAACAATTTTTGAATTGTCAGCTGGGAGAGTGGCCATGAAAATACCTTGGTTTGCAGCTAAGAATCCATCATCTCTCCCGTGTGGAGTGGCAGCCCATGCTTGATCAGGTCAAGAGGTTCATACCAGTGTGGCAGCGAGGATTGATCCAGAGACCCGGTAGACTTATGATAGTCAAGAGTGTGATCTCGGCGCGACCGGTACATCACTTGCTGGTAATGGATGCACCCCAATGGGTGTTCGAAGAGATTGATAAATGGATGCATGCCTTTTTTTGGGTCGGGAAGGAAACAGCGCACGATGGGCAATGTTTGGTTGCATGGCAAACAATTTGCAGACCAACTTGTTATGGAGGTTTGGGTGTCAAGAACTTAAAGTTGCAAGGTCTATCCATGCGCGTGCGATGGGAATGGTTGAGGAGGACGGATCCCACTTGTCCTTGGCAAGGTTTACAACTCATGGTTGATCAAGAGGCTAGAGCAGTATTTGATAGTATGGTGCTCATAAAGGTAGGAGATGGCAGTAGGGTCCTGTTTTGGACTGACAGATGGTTGCATGGGTTTGCAATTGGCGATATAGCTCCCTTGATTGCTGGCCTGGTAGATGTTATTATCAAAAGAAAGAGAACCGTGCAACAAGCTCTGGTGGAGGGAGCTTGGTTACAGGACATCAGAGACGAGCTCACCTTCATGGTACACCTGCAGCTAATTCACCTGCAGCAAGCGATTGCAACCATGGACAGGGATGTATCGGAGGAGGATTGGTTTACTTGGCCTTGCGATGCTTCAGGTACTTACACCATGAAATCAACCTATTGTCGTTTGTGTCAGGGCTTGACACGTTCTGCCACAACCAAGCGCATCTGGCGCAGCTGGGCGCCCCTCAAGTGCAATTTTTTACTTGGCTAGCTTCGCAACACCGTCTATGGACGCCTGATCGGAGGGCGCGGCATGGGTTGCAGGACGCTCCTTCGGCGTGTTACATGTGTTGTCAAGAGGAGGATAACGTGGATCACATCTTGGCACAATTTGTCTTTGGGAGGCAAGTGTGGCATGGACGTTTTGAGTATTTGAGAGTCAACATACACATCTCGAGCCATGGTGACTCCTTCATGGAGTGGTGGGAGAGGGTCCGTGATACTTTGCAGGGGTTGGACAAGAGAGGATTTGACTCCTTCATTATTGCGACCGTACATCAGCTATGGAAGTATAGGAATGCAAGGGTATTCAATCGGGACGACCAAATCAGAACGCCAACTAATCTAGTGTATCAAATTTTTGAGGAGATTAAGTTGTGGAAACTTGCCGGAGTGGGAGTTGTGGCTTTAACTAGATTCGTGAGAGAGTAGGTTTTTTCTTCCTCCGTTGGAGTTGGTGTATCCGTGACGATGTTCGCATCCGCCACAGACTCTTGTAAGAATTGTTTCTTCCTTCTATATAAATAAGGCACGCCATTGGCGTACTCTCGGAAAAAAAACTCTTTACCAAATTTTTGGTGTACTGCTACACATAGTTGATACCATGTATATCTATTTCTGCCCATGGTGAACCGAAATCAAAAGTAGTATCATGAGTATGAGGCACACCGTTTTCCAGAGCAAGCACTGGAGTGTTGGACACTCGCACAGCGTCAGCCTATGTAGTCAATTCTTCATGGCACCGGACTGCCATGAAGAATTGACCACACATGGAATCCTCTTCTCGGAATCCTCTTGGCTGGGCTTGGCTCCACTGCGCACGGTCGCGCCATCGCTCTTCAGCCACTCTAGGTTCAAGAAGATATCAGTAAAGGAGGATCTGTAGGAAAACAAGTGGATTCCGAATATCAGACGACCACCTCTATCTGACACCAACATCGTTGAATTCCGTCGGCTATGCAACTAATCAAAGAGGCCGGGATCACCCTCCAATAGGGTGTGCCAGATAGTATCACTACAAGATATCGAGCTCGGATTACTATAGCGCTGAAGCAGCCTACAGGATACAATTTGATGGCCGGATGGCTCCAAATTCACAGCTATGTTCTGGCAGGCCTGCACACCCCCACACTGCAAGTTTTTCATTTGGCTGCTGATGTTAGATAGGCTATGGTGCGCTGCTAGATTACAACACATAGGATGGCCCAGTGACTATTTCTTCCCACCATGTGTCCGAAACCTCGAGACCTCCACGCATGTCCTGTGGCGGTGCCTGGAAGCAAGACAAATCTGGCACACCACGGCTATGTAGACTGGCTGCATTGCACTCGACCGTGATACCTGGTCGGATGGCAAGCATTCAGAGGATTACTAGATTGCAATCCTAACTACCACTCATGCCGAGCACTAGAAGGGAATCAAGTCAATCACTTCCCTAATACCATGGGAAATTTGGCTGGAGAGAAATAATAGTGTGCCAACACATGATCGCCGCACCATCGAGCATCATTCAGGCCATCAGGCGTGCACTTGCATCATGGAGACTGGCGGAAGCAAAATGCCTGTAGCACCCCTTTGGGGATCTGACATGAAAACTTGTCCTTTACTCTAGGGCCTTTTGAGGCCACTTTTTTCTTTTCTCTGACCTTCACTCCTTATGACCGTGAAAACAACGATGTAAATACTACTACCTGCCTATGATAATATAATGGCCAGCAATTGCTCGCATTTAAAAAAATCTTTGTGCCACCCATCTGGGTCAGGGATTCCATGCGTCACAAAAGAAGAACTCTCCAGAGTCGAGAGGCGCTGGCCCACTCCCTTGATGCATGTTGTGACCAATTGGAGTTGCCTGTCCACGGGCGGCTGCCATCTTTGCAACTCATTAAGTCCCTGGATCATGCGATCTTGCATGTGCCCAATCTTGGTGGTCTGGGTCTTGATGTCAGTGCAGAGACTCATAGCCGTTGGCCGCCATCGTCGCTTCCATAGCCTCTGTCATTTCCTGTGCAACGGTGGTCGTCATCTTGTTCCCCTGTTTGAGGAGGTCGATGCGCTTGTCAATGTTCATGATGGTGTTTTCCATCATGTCCAGCCGCAGCTCGACACCCGTCATCCTGGCTATGAGCGATGGAGCTCGCAAATTCTTCAACGTGGAAACACTCTGAATGAATTCCAACCCAGCTAGGTTACAATTTTGTGTTTTATGCCAATCTGCAAGAGATCGGCACCCTTCATCCCGGTTTTATGGATTTCAGCAAGAAATTGTGTTGCAATGGACAATAAATTGAGCTTGCAATTTCGTCAAATAGGTGATGTGCAGAGGTAGTGAAGAGAAACTTGTTAGATTTTGCTGGTGGATCGGTTGCTCTTGAACTGGTTGTCATGTTCCCTGCACTACGGAGGTAACATACCAACCAGATACATGGGATTCAGGGTTCCTACTGTAGGATTTGGCGATTTCATATAGAGAAGTGTTAGGTACCTCGATCTAGTTTCTCTCTCACAACACAATTACAACCACGATAGGGGATCACTCACTGTCTTGGTACAACTTGCCAAAGGAAAAAGGAAGAAGAAAGTAAAAGAAGTTGTTGTGTCGTTTGTCGTGATCCAAGCCCGGATGCTTTCCCTCTCGACCTCTTTGCTCTTAAGTTGTAACATCCCGATTTTTGGCCATTTATTTTTCTTTTGGATTTCTTTGAATTTTGCTTTGGATTACTTTTTCTGCGGCTCTATGGTCTAGAAACCCGGGAAGAATATCTCTTCTTCCTTCCCCAAGTGGCTTGTACTCCTCAAATCCATCCCTAGACCATATCATTTCCATGCATCTTAGCCCAAACCCAAATTCTTTTTCTTGGGAATATTATTTTTATTTATTAAAGGAATAGTCCTTTTGTCCTAGTGTGTGAAGCAACCTACATTTCTGTCATTCCAAAAGTTCTCAAAATTCCTTCGGACGATATGAACATTGGATATGCAAAAATATTCAAGATTCCATTCTCATGGTGAGTACACCCTCCGATCTTTCATTCTGGTCATATTTTCAGATTGTGAAGCAACTATATTTTGTATTGCTCCATAATTTCTGAAAATTTACCAGGACATTCTCCTACATATAAAACCTACCTCCACTAAATATGAGCTCATTTCATTCATCCAATAATTCTCAAGAATTTTCCCAAGTTTCTTTCCAGCAGGCATCACTATGAAGCAAGTACCATCTTTATTTATCCATATGGTATGAAATTTTTACAGTGCCTTCATATGCCCAAATGATAACCACACCAAATTTTAGCCCAATCCAACACTCAATTTGAGTGTAGCATCTAAACCTAGTTTCTGGACCAGATTTGCAGTTGTGAAGCAACACCATTCAAACTTGGTCCAAATCATCTCAAATTTCACAGGATTGTAGTAGTTCCTACCTTAAGCCTCTGTGACACCTTTTTACTCCATTTAACCATCCCATTTTACCTTATCTACTGGCCCAAGTTTGCTACATCAAACTTTAGCTGACCCATCCCATCAGCCCATAGTGTCTTTAGTCGAACCATCACTTCAGAGAGGCCCCACTTTGGAAGGACCACACGCTAGACATGACCGGCTGATACGTCCATTTTGCATCATGTTTCCTTACTATTATTTATAGTGTTTTCAATCAATATAACACTTTGTGGAGTAATTCTAATGCCTTTTCTCTCATAATATGCAATGTTTACACAAGGAGGAAGATTACCGGCAACTGGAATTCTGGACCTGAAAAAGCTACATCAGAGATACCTATTATGTACATCTTCAAATGAGCTGAAATTTTACGGAGATTTATTTCGGAATATATAAAAAATATTGGAGAAAAGAAATAACAGAGGGGGCCGCGCAGGAGCCCACTAGGCACCATGGCGCGCCTACCCCCTAGCGCGCCCTAGTGGTTAGTGGGGCCCGTGGCCAGCCTCCGGTGCCCATCTTCTAGTATATAAGCCATTTACTCTAGAAAAAATAAGGGAGAGACTTTCGGGGAAGAGCACCGCCGTCTCGAGGCGGAACTTTGGCAGGAGCACTTTTTCTCTCCGGCGGAGCGATTCCGCCAGGGATAGTTCCCTCCAGGAGGGGAAATCGAAGCCATCGTCATCACCAACAGCCCTCTCATCGTGGGAGGATCAAGCTTCATCAACATCTTCAAAAGCACCATCTCATCTCATACCCTAGTTCATCTCTTGTATTCAATCTTTGTATCAAAACCTCATATTAGTACCTGTGGGTTGCTAGTAGTGTTGATTACATCTCGTTGTTGATGCTAGTTGGTTTATTTGGTGGAAGATCGTATGTTCAGATCTATTATGTTATTCAATACCCCTTTGATCTTGAACATGAATATGTTTTGTGAGTAGTTACTTTTGTTCTTGACGACATGGGAGAAGTCTTATCATAAGTAATCATGTGAATTTGGTATTTGTTCAATATTTTGATGATATGTATGTTGTTGATCCCCTTGGTGTTGTTATGTGAACGTTGACTACATGACACTTCACCATATTTGGGCCTAAGGGAATGCATTGTGGATTAGTTATTATATGATGGGTTGCTAGAGTGACAAAAGCATAAACCCTAGTTTATGCGCTATTCCGTAAGGGGCTGATTTGGATCCATATGTTTAATGCTATGGTTAGATTTTATCTTAATTATTCTTTCGTAGTTGCGGATGCTTGTGAGAGGGGTTAACCATAAGTGAGAGGCTTGTTCAAGTAAGAACAGAACCCAAGCACGGGTCCGCCCACATATCAAATTATCAAAGTAGCGAACGTGAATCGAAGAAACATGATGAAAGTGACTAGATGAAATTCCCGTGTGTCCTCAAGAATGCTTTGCCTATTATAAGAGACCGTTCTGGCTTGTCCTTTTCTACAAGAAGGATTGGGCTACCTTGCTGCACTTATTGTTACTATTGATACTTGTCACTCATTACAAATTATTGTACTCTCAAACTATTTATTACCGATAATTTCAGTGCTTGCAGAAAATACCGTGCTGAAAACCGCTTGTCATTTCCTTCTGCTCCTCGTTGTGTTTGACACTCTTACTTATTGAAAGGACTATGATTGATCCCCTATATTTTTGGGTCATCAAGAATCTTTTCTGGCACCGTAGCCGGGGAATGAAGCACATCTGGTAACTGGAATTTGGTAACGAAATATTTATATTACACGCTGAAATTTGCTGTCACTTGTTACTATGGAAATCATCCTTTGAGGGGTTTGTTCAGGGTATATTCACCTCGACGGAAGCAGAAGGTGTTTCTCCTCAAACTACTGCACCTACTAAAAATATTTATTATGAGATTACTTCGGGTATGATAGAGAAACTGCTAGCTAATCCTTATGCAGGAGATGGAACATTACAGCCTGATATGCACCTAATCTATGTGAATGAAGTTTGTGGATTATTTAAGCTTGCAGGTTTACCCGGAGATGAATTTAAGAAGAAGGCATTCCCTTTATATTTGAAGTTAAAGGCATTAATATGGTATTGGCTATGTGATGATATTGGAGATTGGGATTGGAATCAATTGAAATTGGAATTTCATTAAAAGTTTTATCATATGCATCTAGTTCATCGTGATCGGAATTATATATATAATTTTTGTCCTCGTGAAGGAGAAAGCATCGCTAAAGCTTGGGGGAGGCTTAAATATATTATGTAAACATGCCTCAATCATGAGCTCCCAAAAGAAATTATCTTACATAACTTTTATGCTCAGCTTTCTCATGATAATCAACACATGCTCGATTCTTCTTCGACTGGTTCCTTTATGAAGAAGGCTATTGAATTCAGACGGAATATTATTGTAATAATTAAACGCATCTCTGAAGATTGGGAACTCGACAAAGGTAATGAGTCAGGTATAACACTTAAGTTTGATTGTGTTAAATCTTATATGGATACATAAGCTTTTCTTAAGTTTAGCACTAAATATGGACTTGACTCTGAAATAGAAGCCTCCTTTTGTGAATCCTTTGCTGCTCATATTGACCTCCCTAAGGAGAAATGGTTTAAATATCATCCCCCTATTAAGGAAAAGATTGAGGAACTGGTTATAATTAAAGATGAAACTATCATTTACAATGTTGATCCAGTTGTTCCTACTGCTTATATCGAGAAACCACTTTTCCCTGTTAGGATAAAGGAACATGCTAAGGTTTCTACCATGGTTAACAAAAGGAATATTAGAGCACCTAGACCCTCCAAAAAAATTAAAGTTGAATCTAATGTTGCTATGGTTAAAGATCTCTTAGTCGATAATATTGAATGGCATGTTATTTATTTAAGTGGTGAAGCTCCTAGAATTGCTAAACCCGACACTAAAGATAAGAATAAACCTGTTGTTGGCATGCCTGTTGTCTCTGTTAAAATAGGAGATCATTGTTATCATGGTTTATGTGATTTGGGTGCTAGTGTGAGTGCTATCTTGTTTACCTTATATCATGAATTATGAATGGTATTGCTCCTTCTGAAATAGAAGACACCGATGTTACTATTAAGCTTGCTAATAGAGACACTATTTCACCTATTGGGATTGTTAGAGATGTTGAAGCTTTGTGTGGGAAAATAAAATCCTACCGATTTTCTAGTTCTTGGTTCCCCACGAGATGACTTTTGTCCCATAATATTTGCTAGACCTTTCTTGAACACTGCTAAGGCTAAGATTGATTGCACTAAAGAAATTGTCAGTGTTAACTTTGGTGATATGTCTAATGAGTATAATTTCTCTAAGTTTCGTAGACAACCTCATGATAAAAAATTGCCTAGAAATTATTGGTCTTGATTCTATCGTTGTACCTCCTACTGATCCGTTAGAACAATAGTTGCTAGATCATGAAAATGATACGAACCTGAATGGAAAAATGAAATAGATAAGATGTTCTTTGAACAACAACTTATTCTTAAACACAATTTGCATGTTGAAACTCTTGGAGGTCCACCTCCACCTAAGGGTGATCGTCAGTTTGAATTAAAACAACTACCTGCTACAGTGAAATATGCTTATCTTGATGAAAAGAAGATATATCCTGTTCAAAGCATGAAGAAAATAGATTATTAAAAACTCTAAGGAAGCACCGTGCAGCTATTGGATATACTCTTGACAATGATCTTAAGGCATTAGTCCCACCCTATGTCAGCATAAAATTAATATGGAGCCCGATGCTAAACCAGTTGTTCATTATCAACGACGACTGAATCCTAAGATGAAGGAAGTGGTAAGAACTGAAATATTAAAGCTTCTAGAAGCAGGTATAATTTATCCTATAGCTGATAGTAGATGGGTAAGTCATGTTCATTGTGTCCCTAAGAAAGGAGGCATTACCGTTGTTCCTAATGATAAAAATGAACTTATTCCACAAAGAATTATGACTGGTTATAGGATGGTAATTGATTATAGAAAAGTAAATAAAGCTACTAGAAAAAATCATTACCCCTTACCTTCCATTAACCAAATGTTAGAAAGATTGTCTAAGCATACACACTTTTGCTTTCTTGATGGATATTCCAGTTTCTCTCAAATACCTGTTTCACAACCCGACCAAGAGAAAACCACTTTTACTTGTCCTTTTGGAACTTATGCTTATACGCGTATGCCTTTTGGTTTATGCAATGCACCTGCTACCTTTCAAAGATGTATGACTGCTATATTCTCTGACTTCTGTGAAAAAATTGTTGAGGTTTTCATGGATGATTTTTCCGCTTACGAAACTTCTTTTGATGATTGCTTAAGCAACCTTGATCGAGTTTTGCAGAGATGTGAACAAACTAATCTTGTCTTGAATTGGGAGAAGTGCCACTTTATGGTAAATGAAGGTATTGTCTTGGGACATAAAATTTCCGAGTGTGGCATTGAAGTGGATAAGGCCAAAGTTGATGCAATTGAGAAAATGCCATGTCCTAAAGATATTAAAGGTATTCGAAGTTTCCTTGGTCATGCTAGTTCCTATAGGAGGTTTATTAAAGACTTCTCTAAAATTTCTAGGCATCTTACTAATCTCTTGCAAAAAGATGTTCCATTTGTTTTTTATGGTGATTGTGTAGAAGCCTTTGAAACACTTAAGAAAGCCTTAACTTTTCAATCTATTGTTCAACCACCTGAATGGAACCTACCCTTTGAAATCATGTGTGATGCTGGTGATTATGCTTTTGGTGATGTTTAGGACAAAGAGTTGACAAGAAATTAAATGTTATACCCATACTAGCAAAACTCTAGACAGTGCCCACATAAATTATGCTACTACTGAAAAAGAATTCTTAGTAGTTGTGTTTGCTTGTGATAAATTCGGATCTTACATTGCTGATTCTGAAGTAATTGTTCACACCCATCATGCTGCTATCAAATAACTTATGGAAAAGAAACATGTTAAACCTAGATTCATTAGGTGGGTTCTATTGCTACAAGAATTTGACTTGTATGTTACTGATAGGAAGGGAGTTGAGAATCTGTAGCCGATAACTTGTCTAGGTTAGAAAATATTCTTGATGACCCACTACCTATTGATGATAGCTTTCCTGATAAACAACTAGATGTCATAAATACTTCTTGTAATACTCCTTGGTATGCAGAATATGCTAATTTTATTGTTGCTAAATATATACCACCTAGTTTTACATACCAGCAAAAGAAAAAGTTCTTCTTTGATTTAAGACATTATTTCTGGGATGACTCATATCCTTATAAAGAAGGAGCATATGGTATTATTAGACATTATATACCTGAGCATGAACATTAACAAATCCTAAGGAAGTGTCACTCCGAGGCCTATGGAGGACACCATGCGGGAGACAGAACCTCGCATAAGGTATTACAATCTGGGTTTTATTGGCCTACTTTTTTCAAGAATGCTCGTAAGTTTGTCTTATCTTGTGATGAATGCCAAAGAATTGGTAATATTGGTAGACGTCAGGAAATGCCTATGGATTACTCACTTGTTATTGAACCATTTGATGTTTGGGGATTTGATTATATGGAACCTTTTCCTTCCTCTAATGGGTATACACATATTTTGGTTGTTGTTGATTATGTCACTAAGTGGGTAGAAGCTATTCCAACTAGTAGTGTTGATCACAACACCTCCATTAAGATGCTTAAAGAAGTTATTTTCCCGAGGTTTGGAGTCCCTAGATATTTAATGACTGTTGGTGGTTCACATTTTATCCATGGCGTTTTTCGTAAATTGCTTGCGAAATATGATGTCAACCATAGAATTGCATCCCCCTATCACCCTCAATCTAGTTGTCAAGTTAAATTGAGCAATAGAGAAATAAAGTTAATTTTGCAAAAGACCGTCAATAGGTCACAAAAAATTGGTCTAAGAAACTTGATGATGCATTATGAGCTTATAGAACTGTTTGTAAAAATCCTATGTGTATGTCTCCATATAAAATGGTTTATGGTAAAGCATGCCATTTACCTCTTGGATTGGAACATAAAGCATATTGGGCAATTAAAGAACTCAATTATGATTTCAAACTTTCCAGTGAAAAGAGGTTATTTGATATTAGCTCACTAGACGAACGGAGAACCCAAGCCTATGAAAATACCAAATTATTTAAAGAGAAACAGTCAAAAGATGGCATGACAAAAGAATCCAAAAACGGGAATTCAAAGTGTCGAATATGTTCTATTTTACAAGTCTTGTTTTAGATTTTTTGCAGGAAAGCTTCTCTCTAAGTGGGAAGGACCATATATCATTGAAGAAGTTTATCGTTTTGGCGCTATTAAGATTAATCACGCCAAGGGCACTAACCCGAAGGTGGTCAATGGATAAAGAATTAAACATTATATCTCAGGTACACCTATTAATCTTGAAACTAACATTATTCAAATCGTGACCTCGGAGGAATACATAAAAGAAACCTTCTAGAACACTCAAAAACCCTGAAAAGGAAGAGGTACGTGATACGGTAAGTAAACCGAGTCCAAAAATTCCATAAAAGTAGTTTCTGAAATTTTGGAATATTAGAAAAAAATAGAAAAATAAGAAACACCCAAGAAGGCCACCCAGGTGCCCACTAGGCACCAGGGCGCGCCTGCCCCTGCTGGCGTGCCCTGGTGGGTCGTGGGCCCCTCGTGAGCCTTCCTGACTCCAATTTCCTGTGGTATACTTGATTTGCAAGATAAAAATTCTTTATATATACTCCCGGACGTTTTGACCACCGCATCACGAAGATATCCTCTTTTCTTGTTTCGTGCTATTTTTCCTGGCAGATCTGGGAGTATGTCTTCTGAAGAATCAGATGGGGAGAGCTTCGTATCACACTATGTTGCGAATCCAACGATTTATGGGGATATAGATGCCTATGGATGGTCTACGGAGGAGGAGCAAGAGGCCAACTTGAAGGAAATGGAAGACACGAGCTCGGATGAAGGTGACATTCCTCTACCTCAACTATGGGATATGCATGTGGAGTTCAAGAAGTCAAGCCTCCCAAACACAGTAAACAAACCTAAGATCCAATTTATCGCGTCCCATTTTCTGCAGGAAAGCAAGGAGGCATTATGTAAAAGAGTATTAAAGCTTGAGCAAGAAGTCGATGACTTGAGGGAGGAAAATTTTAGCCTTAAACGTAAGCTGTAGAATCTCACTACTTCATGACCACTACCATCATCAAAGAAGGAAACTTGAACACATGGGTATGGGCACTCCCCTTGGCTTGTGCCAAGCTTTGGGGAGGTTCCCCAGTATTGTATCACCATCACTTTTATTATTTTTACTGGCTTTTAGTTTGATCCTTAGTTATTTCTTAATTTAGTTGAATAAAAGTTAATATGATCTATTTTCGAGTGCTACTTTCTTGATCTATCTATCTATGTAACCGAGTTGAGAGTTATATAATAAATTTTAGTTTGAGTTTTCGCTTCTTTACTTTTATGTTTCAATCCTAGCAATGAAAATAAGGAATATATCATATGCTAATCTTATGGAAAGTAATGACATTACATAAGGAAAAGTATAAGTAGTAAAATTTATTGAAAGTTGAAAAACATAGCATTGGTCAATGATGCAATTAATGAAAGAATTAATAAGGGAAGATAAGATTCACATGCAACTATACTATCTTGGACATCTTTTATGATTGTGAGCCCCCATTAAATATTTTATGCCAAATTGTTAATGTTGGACAAGGAAGACAACGTGATGAATTAAGTTTGCTTATATTCACATAGAAGTTATATGTCATAGATCCTCCAACATGTGGTGCTTGCCCAATAACTTTGCTAGCCAAAAATCTGCACCCAGTAGAGATACTACTTGCGCATCCAAAAACCTTAAACCCAATTTCTTATTATGAGAGTCCACCATACCTACCTATGGATTGAATAAGATCCTTCAAGTAAGTTGTCATCAGTGCATAAAGCAATAAAAATTGCTCCTAAATATTCTTGATCTTTAATTGTAAGGGAAAATAAGCGTTATACAAACTTGTGATGGCAAAGTAATAAAAGCGACGGACTGCATAATAAAGGTTGCTATCATAAGAATATAACGTGGCGTTCCTTTGCATTAAGAGCACATGACAACCTCTGCTACCCTGTGCGAAGGGCCTATCTTTTATTTTTATGTATTTACCTTTTTATGCAAGAGTCAATCGTGTTCTCCTCTATTCCATTTTATTTTTCTCTTTTGCAAGCATCATGTGGTGGGGAATGATCTAGGCACATATATCCAGTTGGATATGGGTGATCATGAGTTATTATTGCTGATATCACCTCTCGGGTGAATAAGTTGGAAGGCGAAACTATGAGTCCCTATCTTTCTATGTGTCTGGCTGGAACTTTTTGCTCCATATATATGTTGTGAGTGTTAGCAATCATAGAATACTAAACGATGGTTGAGTATGTGGACTTGCTAAACAGCTCCAACATGATACCCTTCTTGAAAATATGATGAATTGCAATTGCCTTGTTGACTGAGAACAAAGTTTGTTAGTTTTCAAGGAAGTTTATGCTTTATACTTCGATGTTGTGATGAATTGTTACTTTCTCATGAGAAGTTATATGATAATGAATGTTGATGTTATAATAATGATCATGATGCTACTATGTTCGTATTTTGTTTTTATCGACACCTCTCTCTCTCTCTAAACATGTGGACATGATTATCGATATCGGCTTTCGCTTGAGGACAAGCGAGGTCTAAGCTTGGGGGAGTTGATACCTCCATTTTGCATCATGTTTTCCTACTATTATTTATATTGTTTCAATCAATATAACACTTTGTGGAGTAATTCTAATGCCTTTTCTCTCACAAGATGCAAGGTTTACACAAGGAGGGAGACTACCAGTAGATGGAATTCATGCCTGAAAAAGCTACGTCAGAGATACCTATTCTGCACAGCTCCAAATGAGCTAAAATTTTACGTAGATTTATTTTTGAATACATAAAAATATTGGAGAAAAGAAATACCAGAGGGGGCCACCAGGAGGCCCACTAGGCACCAGGGTGCGCCTGTGCCCCCTGGCACGCCATGGTGGGTAGTAGGGCCCATGGCCAGCCTCCGGTGCCCATCTTCTGTTATATAAGCCCATTTTCTCTAGGACAAATAAGGGAGAGACTTTCGAGATGGAGCGCCGCTATCTCGAGGCGGAACTTGGGCAGGAGCACTTTTGCTCTCCCGTGGAGCGATTCCGTCGGGGATACTTCCCTTCGGGAGGGAGAAATCGAAGCCATCGTCATCGCCAACAACCCTCTTATCATGGGAGGATCAATCTTCATCAACATCTTCAACAACACGATCTCATCTCAAACCCTAGTTCGTCTCTTATATTCAATATTTGTATGAAAACCTTAGATTTGTACCTATGGGTTGCTAGTAGTGTTGATTACATCTCGTAGTTAATGCTAGTTGGTTTATTTGGTGGAAGATCATATGTTCAGATCTATTATGTTATTCATTACCCCTCTGATATTGAACATGAATATGTTTTGTGAGTAGTTACTTCCGTTCTTGAGGACATGGGGAAGATTTGTCATAAGTAATCATGTGAATTTGGTATTCGTTCGTTATCTTGATGATATGTATGTTTTTGATTCCCTGAGTGGTGTTATGTGAACGTCGACTACATGAAACTTCACCATCTTTGGGCCCAAGGGAATGCATTGTGGAGTAGTTACTAGATGATGCATTGCTAGAGTGACAGAAGCTTAAACCCTAGTTTATACGCTATTCCATAAGGGGCTGATTTGGATCCATATGTTTAATGTTGTGGTTAGATTTTATCTTAATTCTTCTTTTGTAGTTGCGGATGCTTGCGAGAGGGGTTAATCATAAGTGGGAGGCTTGTTCAAGTAAGAACATCACCCAAGCACCAGTCCACCCACATATCAAATCATCAAAGTAGCAGACGCAAGTTGAACAAACATGATGAAAGTGACTAGATGAAATTCCCGTGTGTCCTCGAGAATGCTTTGCCTATTATAAGAGACTGTTTTGGCATGTCCTTTGCTACAGAAAGGATTGGGATACCTTGCTGCACTTATTGTTACTATTGCTACTTGTCACTCGTTACAAATTATTCTACTATCAAACTATCTGTTACCGATAATTTCAGTGCTTGCAGAAGTACCTTGCTGGAAACCGCTTGTCATTTCCTTCTGCTCCTCGTTGGGTTCGACACTCTTACTTATTGAAAAGACTAGGATTGATCCCCTAAACTTGTGGGTCATCACCGGCCATGCTGAGTCACCATACGCGCGTCAACGCACGCGGTGACCACGCGGTCTGGCATACAAAACGCGTGCTCTGCTCGTTTGGACGCGCCCCGAGCGTCGTTTAACTTCGGCCTTTCCTTTGCTCGTTAATCCCGCACGCCCTAGCATGGAAGCCATGTGCTCACTCTGGAGCTCGCTCCTCCTCATCTTTCCTCCCCGACGCTAATACGTCTCCATCGTATCTATATTTTTTTTATAGTTCCATGCCAATATTATACAACTTTCACATGCTTTGGCAACGTTTAATATGGTTTGTTGGGACTAACACATTGATCTAGTGCCCAGTGCCAGTTCCTATTTGTTGCATATTTTTTAGCAGAATACCCATATCAAACAAAGTACAAACGCGATAAAAATTTACGCAGAATTATTTTGGAATATATGTGATTTTTGGGAGGTGGAATCAACGCAAACGCATACTTACCAGGGCGTGGCATACCTCCCCTTGCGCGCGGTGGCGCCTAGTGGGCACCCCGTAAGTTGGTTGGGGCTCTACTTCGGGTGCAAGGAAGCTTATATCCGGAAAAAAATCATGTTAAAATGTCAGGACCCTGATTCCAAGTCACATCGATCTAGCCGGTAACACCTCATATCACTTTGCGGCCTCACGCACGGTATTCCCACGGGTGTCACCTTACCATGGCCCGGGACCGTTTGCGCCTTTTGGCTCACGTATATGATAGTGTCGCTAGCATCCATATGACAGAGAACCCGGGCCAACATGGCTAGTCGTGAACCCAAAGCGGCACTAACCCATGGGGACAGGCATACATGAATCAACTTCGAGCATGCCGGTCAGTAGCGTGCGAATCCGGGCTGTAGCACTGGGCTAACAGGACTCCGGTAACCCGGGCTGTAGCAGGCCAGGCAGGACTCCGGATGTCACCGCGTGACATTTCCCCGAAGGGACAGACACAGGAACGAAGTGAAACACATGCCGGCCAGTCAAGTGTCCTGAGCAGTAGTGCTGGGCTAGCAGGACTCCGGTGAACCGGGCTGTAGCGGATTACTATGGCTCAAGGAAGCACTAGACTACATTTCCCCATAAGAGAGGCTGCCAAGGATAAACAACTAGATTGTCAGATCCCACAGATACCAAGCATTTCAATCATACACACAATATGCTCAATATGTGCAAATACAACATGGCATCACAACATAACTCTACAACTCAAGTATTTATTCATTAGGCTCCGAGGAGCGAGATATTACAAAAATGGGTCTCATGACCCAACATTCAGAGCATACAAGCAACAAGCACATGCAGAAGCTTAACATGTCTGAGTACAGACATCTACAAATGAAAAAGGTTGAGAAGCCTGACTATCTACCAAATCCTGCCGAGGGCACAAGATCGTAGCTGAGGTATCAAGCTAAACATTGAAGTCCACGCGGAACTACTAGCGAGACTTACGTCTCTCTGCAAAAACATAAAATAGGCAAACATGAGTACAAATGTACCCAGCAAGACTTACATCAGAACTATCTACATATGCATCGGTATCAATAAAGGGGTGGTGGAGTTTAACTGCAGCAAGCCAGCTTTGACTTGGTGGCTATCCTGAACTACGACTGCAAGTAACTCTTTTGAGGTGGCGCACACGAGTCCACATATTCACCATATCAATACACCACTATGGATCCGCTCCCGTCTCCCTACGAGAACGCCACCCATAGCACTCATGCTTATCTTACGCAATTTAGAGTATCCACTTTCACTTGTCTATGAACTGTACAGGCAACCCAGAAGTCCTTTTCCGCGGACACGGCTATTCGAATAGATGATGTTAACCCTGCAGGGGTGTACTTCTTCACACACGCTCTCACGACTTACCACCATGTACACGTCGTGTATCTCGGCAACCTTCAAGCGGAAGCCTGACGAGGGAGTCGGCCACGACCTGACTAACCACACAAGTCTCTAGTCCAGGTTTATCGCCTATTCGGATTCCATCCGCAAGGAGATCCGGCCGGGGTGTCGCTCACGGCCCCAAACGATGAGAGTAGGGTTCCCGAGGCACCAAACGGGCATCCTGGTACACCGTGCCTCGTGTCTCTACCGCAACATAGCCCACCCCTAGATCAGCGCTACGCACGGCCCCCAACACATATCCTACAAACACCGGAAACTAGTTGCAACTCCTGGACAGAGATCTAGGCGATTAATAAGTTGAGAGGGGCACTTAAGCATTCCAATGCGTGGTAGTAGCTGTTCATGGATCACAAACACAGAACTCAGTTCCTGAGGACGGCTGCAATGAGACAACCCACCATGTACTCCTACATGGCCTCTCACCACTACCTTTACCAAATTGTGTTCACACACTTAGCTCTCAACAGTAGGACATGTTCACCACATTCCAATTTATTCCCGATGAATCAGACCTGACACAACTCTAAGCAATAGCAGGCATGACAAACAAGCATGAATGAATAGGCACATCAGGGCTCAAACAACTCCTACTCATGCTAGTGGGTTTCATCTATTTACTGTGGCAATGACAGGTCATGCAGAGGATAAGGGGTTCAACTACCGCAGCAAGTAACAGATGAATCGTTGTTGTCCTAATGCAGTAAAAGAGAGCAGGAGCGAGAGAGTGGGATTGTATCGGAATGAACAAGGGGGTTTTGCTTGCCTGGCGCTTTTGAAGATAGCATTGAGTCTTCATCAGTGTCAACGATCACAACGTCGGAACAACGTCTACCGAGGGGGAGCAACACCGGCAAACAGAGAAGAAACACGATCAATGCAATGCAACAATATGATGCATGGATATGACATGGCAAAATGAGATTGTTGGGCTAATGCACCTAGAAACCAGATTAAATGAAGTTGGTTTGAACCAAGGGTTCAAATTCAAACTTCATATGTGCTTATTTAAATGCCAATTATGCAAATTTCCATATACAGCAACCTTAGGTTGTTCAAACATGCATGCAAATGGTACAGATGGATAGACTGGAATTTTCTGATCATTTTTCATATATAAATTGTTTGATTTGGAGTTACGGTTGAATTTCTATGAATTTTTGAAGTTTCAACTATTTTCTGGAATTTTCTGAATTATTTTAAATCCAGAAAATTATTAACTACGTCACTGTGACGTCCGCAGGTCAACGGGGCGGTCCAGGTCAAACTAACCAGTGGGTCCCATATGTCAGTGTCATTAGTCTAACTAATTTTTTGTTAGTCCTAATCCTAACTTAATTAGCAGGCGGGTCCCATTTGTCATTGACCTAGATGGGTCAAACTGGGCCCACCCGGGGTCAACTCGGTCAGCGGGGTCAAACCCACCGGCGTTAAGCCGCCGCCGAGGTCAGCGGCGGCCGCGGGCTTCGGAAAAGCTCCACCGAGCTCGGTTTTGGACGCGGTTTGTGGCTACAGAAAGCTGGAAGTCTCGTGCATCTAAAGGAGGCAACAGGTCGTGCCGGAGTGGACTAAATCGACGGTGGCGACATCATTTGCGGTGGCCGGAGTTCAGGCATCGACCGAGTCGACGCCACAGAGCACGTTAGGAGCAGCGGTTGGGTGTTTTGAGCTCCTGGAGACGCGCTGAGCGCGTTGCTATGCTAGGCTGCGAGCGGAAGAGCTCAGGAGCACGGGCCTACCGGCCATGGCGGACGACGGCGCGGGAGCTCGCGGGGAACCGTGTTACGACACGCAGACGACAAGGAGGACGTGGCAGGTGCGTGGCGCGTGCGCGGGCGCCGTGCGTCTCGTCCTCCTGGCGCCAGGAGGACGACGACTGGCGTCAACTGGTGGGCTGGGCCACCAGCTACAGTGTTGGGCCGGTGCTGGGCCGCCAGGTAAGTGGACCAGGTAATTCTTTCTCCCTCTTTTATTTTAATTTCTGTTTTCTATTTTTTTGTAATTGGTTTTGATTTGATTTAAAACATCAAATCATTTTTTTGAACTTTCTGTGAATTGTTATGTGAGCTCAGAAACTAGTCCAAGGTCACAAGCAACTTACAAAAATATTTGAACTTTATTTCTTATATAACAGAAATAAATTCAACTCAAATATGTCATTGATTTAAGTCAAAGGCCCAAAATAAATATTTCTGTGATTCCAAAAATATTGGTTTGGATTTTACCTCTTACCAATATTTTCACAGAGTAACAGGAACATTTCTTTGGACTCATTTGATGAGAACTAAATATTGATTATTTTTAAAAGGTTTCAGAGGCTTTGAAAATTCCCTCAATTCAAATTTCAGAGTTTATACATGATGATCATGCAAGGACAAGCAAAGGCTAAACTAGGGCTGTGACAACTCACCCCCACTAAACAAGAATCTCGTCCCGAGATTCAAGACGTGAGGTAAGAAGACAGAGGGGACACTAGCTAACTCGATCTTCACGACCCAGGCTGCACTTCATAAGAACGTTGATTCGATCATCATCCTTGTCTCAAGGTCTTGCTTTGAGAACTCCAACTAACATGACGATGAGAGGAAAGGGAAAACTCCAGAAGGATCGATCTTCTCGAAGATCGAACAACTCAGGATCAACTCATCGAGTGAGACATTGAAACATCTCTCGAGCTGAGACACGAAACATACATTCAGAGGGATGGGGTGTAACAGATGACGAAGGTTCACTAGGTAGACGACAATTCCACACTTGAGAGGGTGGTGAACGGTTGTCAACGCAGTGAGGAGTTGGGTTGCCATGATATCATAACGAGACATCTTAAGGAAGATGACTCGCAGAAATATTCCCTTAAGTGGCAAAAGAATTACTTTTGATTCAAAGATCATTGCAACTCTCTATACCAGCCTAAGGCAATCACAAACGATCATTTGAATGAATTCGAAAGAATGGCATACTCATACTAGAATGGATGATGTGGACTACCTTGTTGAAGACAACGCAATGGATGATTTTGCTTGCGCGTGCTCTCAAGAACTTGAGCATTTCCATATTAATCAAGATTCTACCAACATCCGTGTCGAGGATCCTGGCAACACATCTTACTACCTTGACGAATAGTGATGGGCAATGCAGATGCATAGAAAGACACCCCTTTCTTAGATTTCACCTTAGCGAGGCCAATGGAACGAAATCTGGATGATCGACCGAGAGACATTTAGCACCCCGCTTCTAATGTTCTCCTTGATGTGCTAGCGCAACCCATTTATAGATATGGTTTGATAACTAGAACATCAAGTAAATGAAGGAAATATGCCCTAGAGGCAATAATAAAGTTATTATTTATTTCCTTACATGTCATGATAGATGTTTATTATTCATGCTAGAATTGTATTAACTGGAAACATAATACATGTGTGGATATATAGACAAACAGAGTGTCACTAGTATGCCTCTACCTGACTAGCTCGTTAATCAAAGATGGTTATGTTTCCTAACCATGAACAAAGAGTTGTTATTTGATTAACGAGATCACATCATTAGTTGAATGATCTGATTGACATGACCCATTCCATTAGCATAGCACCCGATCGTTTAGTATGTTGCTATTGCTTTTATCCATGACTTATACATGTTCCTTTAACTATGAGATTATGCAACTCCCGTTTACCGTAGGAACACTTTGTGTGCTACCAAACGTCACAACGTAACTGAGTGATTATAAAGGTGCTCTACAGGTGTCTCCGAAAGTATTTGTTGGGTTGGCGTATAATGTCGGAGAGGTATCTCAGGGCCTTCTCGGTAATGCACATCACATAAGCCTTGCAAGCATTGCAACCAATGAGTTAGTTGCGAGATGATGTATTACGGAACGAGTAAAGAGACTTTCCGGTAACGAGATTGAACTAGGTATCGGATACCGACGATCGAATCTCGGGCAAGTAACATACCGATGACAAAGGGAACAACGTATGTTGTTATGCGGTCTGACCGATAAAGATCTTCGTAGAATATGTAGGAGCCAATATGGGCATCCAGGTCCCGCTATTGGTTATTGACCGGAGACGTGTCTCGGTCATGTCTACATTGTTCTCGAACCGTAGGGTCCGCACGCTTAAGGTTTCGATGACAGTTATATAATGAGTTTATGAGTTTTGATGTACCGAAGGAGTTCGGAGTCCCGGATGTGATCACGGACATGACGAGGAGTCTCGAAATGGTTGAGACGTAAAGAATGATATATTGGAAGCCTATGTTTGGACATCGGATGTGTTCCAGGTGAAATCAGGATTTTACCGGAATACCGGGAGGGTTACCGGAACCCCCCGGGAGCATAATGGGCCAACATGGGCCTTGGTGGAGAGGTGAGAGGGCTGCCCTCATGGGCTGGGCGCCTCCCCCCTCCCCTAGTCCTATTAGGACTAGGAGAGGTGGCCGGCCCCCTCTCTCTCTCTTTCTCCCCCTTGGAGAATCCTAGTCCAACTAGGATTGGGGGGGGGGGGGAATCCTACTCCCGGAGGGAGTAGGACTCACCTGGCGCGCCAAGGCTTGGCCGGCCAGCCCCTCCCCCTTGGCTCCTTTATATGCGAGGGCAGGGGGCACCCCATAGACACACAATTGATCATTGAGATCTTTCCTTAGCCGTGTGCGGTGCCCCCTGCCACCAAATTCCACCTCGGTCATATTGTCGCAGTGCTTAGGCGAAGCCCTGCGTCAGCAGTACATCAAGATCGTCACCACGCCGTCATGCTGATGGAACTCTTCCCCGAAGCTTTGCTGGATCAGAGCCCGGGGAACGTCATCGAGCTGAACGTGTGCCAAGAACTCGGAGGTGCCGGAGTAACGGTGCTTGGATCGGTCGGATCGTGAAGACGTATGACTACATCAACCGCGTTGATATAACGCTTCCGCTTTCGGTCTACGAGGGTACGTAGACAACACTCTCCCCTCTCGTTGCTATGCATCACCATGATCTTGCGTGTGCGTAGGAAATTTTTGAAATTACTACGTTCCCCAACAGTGGCATCCGAGCCTAGGTTTTTGTGGTTTGATGTTATTTGCACGAGCAGAACACAAGTGAGTTGTGGGCGATACAAGTCATACTGCCTACCAGCATGTCATACTTTGGTTCAGCGGTATTGTTGGACGAGACGATCCGGACCAACGTTACGCGTACGCTTACGCGAGACCGGTTCCCTCAACGTGCTTTGCACATAGATGGCTTGCGGAAGACTGTCTCTCCAACTTTAGTTGAACCGAGTGTGGCTACGCCCGGTCCTTGAGAAGGTTAAAATGGAGTGTATTTGACAAACTATCGTTGTGGTTTTGATGCGTAGGTAAGATGAGTTCTTGCTTAAGCCCGTAGCAGCCACGTAAAACTTGCAACAACAAAGTAGAGGACGTCTAACTTGTTTTTGCAGGGCATGTTGTGATGTGATATGGTCAAGACATGATGCTAAATTTTATTGTATGAGATGATCATGTTTTGTAACCGAGTTATCGGCAACTGGCAGGAGCCATATGGTTGTCGTTTTATTGTATGCAATGCAATCGCGATGTAATGCTTTACTTTATTACTAAGCGGTAGTGATAGTCGTGGAAGCATAAGATTGGCGAGACGACAACAATGCTACGATGGAGATCAAGGTGTCGCGCCGGTGACGATGGTGATCACGACGGTGCTTCGGAGATGGAGATCACAAGCACAAGATGATGATGACCATATCATATCACTTATATTGATTGCATGTGATGTTTATCTTTTTATGCATCTTATCTTGCTTTGATTGACGGTAGCATTATAAGATGATCTCTCACTAAATTATCAAGAAGTGTTCTCCCTGAGTATGCACCGTTGCAAAAGTTCTTCGTGCTGAGACACCACGTGATGATCAGGTGTGATAGGTTCTACGTTCAAATACAACGGGTGCAAAACAGTTGCACACGCGAAATACTCAGGTTATACTTGACGAGCTATGAATATAAGATATGACCTCGGAACACGGAGACCGAAAGGTCGAGCGTGAATCATATAGTAGATATGATCAACATAATGATGTTCACCATTGAAAGCTACTCCATTTCACGTGATGATCGGTTATGGTTTAGTTGATTTGGATCACGTGATCACTTAGAAGATTAGAGGGATGTCTATCTAAGTGGGAGTTCTTAAGTAAAATGATTAATTGAACTTTAATTTATCATGAACTTAGTCCTGGTAGTATTAGCATATCTATGTTGTAGATCAATAGCTCGCATTGTTGCTTCCCTGTGTTTATTTTGATATGTTCCTAGAGAAAATTGTGTTGAAAAATGTTAGTAGCAATGATGCGGATTGGATCCGTAATCTGAGGTTTATCCTCATTGCTGCACAGAAGAATTTTGTCCTTGATGCACCGCTAGGTGACGGACCTTTTGCAGGAGCAGATGCAGACGTTATGAACGTTTTGCTAGCTCAATATGATGACTACTTAATAGTTTAGTGCACCATGCTTAACGGCTTAGAATCGGGACTTCAAAGACGTTTTGAACGTCATGGACCATACGAGATGTTCCAGGAGTTGAAGTTAATATTTCAAGCAAATACCCGAGTTGAGAGATATGAAGTCTCCAACAAGTTCTATAGCTAAAAGATGGAGGAGAATCGCTCAACTAGTGAGCATGTGCTCAGATAGCCTGAGTACTACAATCGCTTGAATCAAGTGGGAGTTAATCTTCCAGATAAAATAGTGATTGACAGAATTCTCTAGTCACCATCACCAAGTTAGTAGAACTTCGTGATGAACTATAATATGCAAGGGATAACGGAAAAAATTCCCAAGCTCTTCGCGATGCTAAAATCGGCGAAGGTAGAAATCAAAGAAAAACATCAAGTGTTGATGGTTGACAAGATCACTAGTTTCAAGAAAAGGGCAAAAGGAAAGAAGGGGAACTTCAAGAAGAACGGCAAGCAAGTTGCTGCTCAAGTGAAAAAGCCCAAGTCTGGTCCTAAGCCTGAGACTAAGTGCTTCTACTGCAAAGGGACTGGTCACTGGAAGCGGAACTACCCCAAGTGATTGGCGGATAAGAAGGATGGCAAAGTGAACATAAGTATATTTGATATACATGTTATTGATGTGTACTTTACTAGTGTTCATAGCAACCCCTCAGTATTTGGTACTAGTTCAGTTGCTAAAATTAGTAACTCGAAACGGGAGTTGCAGAATGGACAAAGACTAGTTAAAGGGCAAAGGTGACAATGTGTGTTGGAAGTGGTTCCAAGATTGATATGATCATCATCACACACTCCCTATACTTTCGGGATTAGTGTTGAAACTAAATAAGTGTTATTTGGTGTTTGCGTTGAGCATGAATATGATTTGATCATGTTAATTGCAATACAGTTATTCATTTAAGTTAGAGAACAATTGTTGTTCTGTTTACATGAATAAAACCTTCTATGGTCATACACACCAATGAAAATAGTTCATTGGATCTCGATCGTAGTGATACACATATTCATAATATTGAAACCAAAAGATGCGAAGTTAATAATGATAGTGCAACCTATTTGTGGCACTGCCGTTTAGGTCATATTGGTGTAAAGCGCATGAAGAAACTCCATGCTGATGGACTTTTGGAATCACTTGATTATGAATCACTTGATGCTTGCGAACCATGCCTCTTGGGCAAGATGACTAAAACGCCGTTCTCCGAAACAATGAAGCAAGCAACAGATTTGTTGGAAATCATACATACTGATGTATGTGGTCCAATGAATATTAAGGCTCGCGACAAGTATCATTATTTTCTAACCTTCACAGATGATTTGAGCAGATATGGGTATATCTACTTGATGAAACATAAGTCTGAAACGTTTGAAAAGTTCAAAGAATTTTAGAGTGAAGTGAAAATCATCGTGACAAGAAAATAAGGTTTCTACGATCTGATCGCGGAGACAAATATTTGAGTTACGAGTTTGGTCTTCAATTAAAACAATGTGGAATAGTTTCACAAATTCATGCCACCTGGAACACCACAGCATAATGGTGTGTCCGAACGTCATAACTGTACTTTATTGGATATAGTACAATCTATGATGTTTCTTACCGATTTACCAATATCATTTTGGGATCATGCATTAGAGACAGCTGCATTCATGTTAAAAGGGGCACCATCTAAAGTCCGTTGAGACGACACAAAATGAACTGTGGTTTGGCAAGAAACCAAAGTTGTCGTTTCTTAAAGTTTGGGGTTACGATGCTTATGTGAAAAAGTTTCATCCTGATAAGCTCAAACCCAAATCGGAGAAATGTGTCTTCATAGGTACCCAAAGGAGACTGTTGGGTACACCTTCTATCACAGATCCAAAGGCAAGATATTCGTTGCTGAGAATGGATCCTTTCTAGAGAAGGAGATTCTCTCGAAAGAAGTGAGTGGGAGGAAAGTAGAAAACTTGATATGGTAATTGTACCTTCTCCCTTATTGGAAAGTAGTTCATCACAGAAATCTGTTCTTGTGACTACTACACCAATTAGTAAGGAAGCTAATGATGATGATCATGTAACTTCAAGATCAAGTTACTACCGAATCTCGTAAGTAAACTAGAGTGAGATCCGCACCAGAGTGGTACGGTAATCCTGTTCTGGAAGTCATGTTACTAGACCATGACGAACTTGCGAACTATGAGGAAGCGATGATGAGCCCAGATTCCGCGAAATGGTTAGAGGCCATGAAATCTGAGATATGATCCATGTATGAGAACAAAGTATGGACTTTGATGGATTTGCCCGATGATCGGCAAGCCAAAGAAAATAAATGGATCTTGAAGAGGAAGACGGACACTGATAGTAGTGTTACTATCTACAAAGCTAGAATTGTCGCAAAAGGTTTTTGACAAGTTCAAGGTGTTGACTACGATGAGAGTTTCTCACTCGTATCTATGCTTAAGTCTGTCCGAATCATGTTAGCAATTGCCGCATTTTATGAAATCCGGCAAATGGATAAACAAAACTACATTCCTTAATGGATTTATTAAAGAAGAGTTGTATACGATGCAACTAGAAGGTTTTGTCGATCCTGAAGGTGTTAACAAAATATGCAAGCTCCAGCGATCCATCTATGGACTGGTGCAAGCATCTCGGAGTTGGAATATACGCTTTGATAAGTTGATCAAAGCATATAGTTTTATACAGACTTGCGGTGAAGCCTGTATTTACAAGAAAGTGAGTGGGAGCACTACATCATTTCTGATAAGTATATGTAAATGACATATTATTGATCGGAAATAATGTAGAATTATTCTGTAAAGCATAAAGGAGTATTTGAAAGGAGTTTTTCGAAGAAGGACCTCGGTGAAGCTGCTTACATATTGAGCATCAAGATCTATAGAGATAGATCAAGACGCTTGATAAGTTTTTCAATAAGTACATACCTTGAAAAGATTTTGAAGTAGTTCAAAATGGAACAGTCAAAGAAAGAGTTCTTGCCTGTATTACAAGGTGTGAAATTGAGTAAGACTCAAAGCCCAACCACGGCAGATGATAGAAAGAGAATGAAAGTCATTTCCTATGCCTCAGCCATAGATTCTATAAAGTATGCCATGCTATGTACCAGATCTATTGTATACCCTACACTGTGTTAAGCAAGGGAGTACAATAGTGATCTAGGAAGTAGATCACTGGACATCGGTCAAAATTATCCTTAGTAAAATAAGGATATGTTTCTCGATTATGGATGTGACAAAAAGGTTCGTCGTAAAAGGTTACGTCGATGCAAGTTTTGACACTAATCTAGATGACTCTAAGTCTCAATCTAGATACATATTGAAAGTGGGAGCAATTAGCTAAAGTAGCTCCATGCAGAGCATTGTAGACATAGAAATTTGCAAAATACATAACGGATCTGAATGTGGCAGACCCGTTGACTAAACTTCTCTCACAAGCAAAACATGATCACACCATAGTACTCTTTGGGTGTTAATCACATAGCGATGTGAACTAGATTACTGAATCTAGTAAACCCTTTGGGTGTTGGTCACATATCGATGTGAACTATGGGTGTTAATCACATGGTGATGTGAACTATTGCTATTAAATCACATGGCGATGTGAACTAGATTATTGACTCTAGTGCAAGTGGGAGACTGAAGGAAATATGCCCTAGAGGCAATAATAAAGTTATTATTTATTTCCTTACATGTCATGATAGATGTTTATTATTCATGCTAGAATTGTATTAACTGGAAACATAATACATGTGTGGATACATAGACAAACAGAGTGTCACTAGTATGCCTCTACCTGACTAGCTCGTTAATCAAAGATGGTTATGTTTCCTAACCATGAACAAAGAGTTGTTATTTGATTAACGAGATCACATCATTAGTTGAATGATCTGATTGACATGACCCATTCCATTAGCATAGCACCCGATCGTTTAGTATGTTGCTATTGCTTTTATCCATGACTTATACATGTTCCTTTAACTATGAGATTATGCAACTCCCGTTTACCGTAGGAACACTTTGTGTGCTACCAAACGTCACAACGTAACTGAGTGATTATAAAGGTGCTCTACAGGTGTCTCCGAAAGTATTTGTTGGGTTGGCGTATTTCGAGATTAGGATTTGTCACTCCGAATGTCGGAGAGGTATCTCAGGGCCTTCTCGGTAATGCACATCACATAAGCCTTGCAAGCATTGCAACCAATGAGTTAGTTGCGAGATGATGTATTACGGAACGAGTAAAGAGACTTGCCGGTAACGAGATTGAACTAGGTATTGGATACCGACGATCGAATCTCGGGCAAGTAACATACCGATGACAAAGGGAACAACGTATGTTGTTATGCGGTCTGACCGATAAACATCTTCGCAGAATATGTAGGAGCCAATATGGGCATCCAGGTCCCGCTATTGGTTATTGACCGGAGACGTGTCTCGGTCATGTCTACATTGTTCTCGAACCGTAGGGTCCGCACGCTTAAGGTTTCGATGACAGTTATATAATGAGTTTATGAGTTTTGATGTACCGAAGGAGTTCGGAGTCCCGGATGTGATCACGGACATGACGAGGAGTCTCGAAATGGTCGTGACGTAAAGAATGATATATTGGAAGCCTATGTTTGGACATCGGATGTGTTCCAGGTGAAATCAGGATTTTACCGGAATACCGGGAGGGTTACCGGAACCCCCCGGGAGCATAATGGGCCAGCATGGGCCTTGGTGGAGAGGTGAGAGGGCTGCCCTCATGGGCTGCGCGCCTCCCCCCTCCCCTAGTCCTATTAGGACTAGGAGAGGTGGCCGGCCCCCTCTCTCTCTCTCTCTCCCCCTTGGAGAATCCTAGGCCAACTAGGATTGGGGGGGGGGGGGAATCCTACTCCCGGAGGGAGTAGGACTCACCTGGCGCGCCAAGGCTTGGCCGGCCAGCCCCTCCCCCTTGGCTCCTTTATATACGGGGGCAGGGGGCACCCCATAGACACACAATTGATCATTGAGATCTTTCCTTAGCCGTGTGCGGTGCCCCCTGCCACCAAATTCCACCTCGGTCATATTGTCGCAGTGCTTAGGCGAAGCCCTGCGTCAGCAGTACATCAAGATCGTCACCATGCCATCGTGCTGACGGAACTCTTCCCCGAAGCTTTGCTGGATCGGAGCCCGGGGAACGTCATCGAGCTGAACGTGTGCCAAGAACTCGGAGGTGCCGGAGTAACGGTGCTTGGATCGGTCGGATCGTGAAGACGTACGACTACATCAACCGCGTTGATATAACACTTCCGCTTTCGGTCTACGAGGGTACGTAGACAACACTCTCCCCTCTCGTTGCTATGCATCACCATGATCTTGCGTGTGCGTAGGAAATTTTTGAAATTACTACGTTCCTCAACAGTAAAAGGTCGGACTTCGGAAGCTCAAAAATCCATAAGGAATAACTACGGAGGCAGATCCTGCGAGATCCTTATGGGGAGGTGAGCAACTTCTTCAACCAAGGTATTACAATAATAGGCCTTCCGGCTAGGTGGGTTGGCCACGACATCCATGTTACCGGGTTATCGAGAGACCAATATTATAATTCTTGGAACACATTCCAACCATCATATCTGCCTGAGATTCATATCTGGTTGGTGTCAGGATATTCCAGACTCATCGAGTCTAGAAAGAAAAATGAAGGTTTGCAACACAATTCGACGAGATGAGGTTGCGAGATTCTCGGGAATGAGCTACGATAGCAAGCTCCAAAACATGAGCTGGTTCTGCTACAAACCTGTGAACACGCTATCCAAGACAAACATGACCACGTGGTAGTCTTATAATAAAATACTACCGAGTTCAGGTGGGGAACCATCATCGAGGATATCGAAGTCCTTGTGCACTTATCAATGAACTTCTTATCCTTGAGCAAGTCAATCAGTGGCTTGGTGTGCTAGGAACACATATAGAATGGAGGCGGCCAACCTATCAGACCATAGAGCACTTCGCACGTGCATGACTAACTTGGGATGATTCCAGAGGAGGCAAAAATAAACTTTCTCGAATTCACGGCGACAACTTACATCTAATGCACGTGAATCAAAGGAAGCCACTCCTTTCATCCAAACATAGGCTTCATGAACGGAACACGAAGATAATGCTTACAAAAGTTTCCAATACTAGCTTGATGTTCAACATGAATCATGGAGGAGACAAAATGCTGCTGATGGGCTCAACAACAACTCATCAAAATTTCCATATCACTGGACTTCCACCATCATGTGAACACGGTGATAGCATTGGTCGGACCAAAGGATGTAATGGTGTATGCTCGAGGGATCAACCACGAGTAAGACAACATTACGTACATCGTTGGTTCTGATTTGACTTGACGATAGCCCATGCTCAAGTCAAAGTTTTGACAAGGCAATAGATCCAACAACTGATCACGAGGACCAATCGACGGAGATATCATCTTTCTTCAACACACACACACACACACAAAAAGATATCCCTTATCATGAACTAAGTCAGACAAGCTTTTATCTCCCAACTCTCCAAGTTGTTGATTGGCTTAACCAACTAGCTCAGGGGTATCCCACACAGATTCTTGGAGAATGGGTGGTTTGGAGGAAACCCAACATGATCACGAACTCAACATAGCGGTCAGGTGACAACCTGGTAATACTTCTGAGAAGATATTCGGAACATCACGAACCACTGATATGTTACTAAGCTCGAGAACAATCTTGCTTTTCAGAGCAAGACGATATGATCAACTAAGCAAGGGATTGAATAATCCTAACTCATTGATCGAAGAGTGCACCAGAAATAAGGACTAGGTAGCACGGTCAATCTTAGGATGATGATTTAATAACCAACACGCTAAGAATGAGAATATTGTCCATTTACTACCAAGCAATGAGTTGCTCGGAGCATTGATTTCACACATCACAATTCACTTATCGGCATTCCGGTTACAACAACACGAGGGCCGAGGAATGAATGATGATGGTGAGAAGTATCACTGCATCAAGAATTCGTAAGAGATGGTGCAATTCCTATAATATTCTTGACAAAAATAGGGTAATACTCCAAGGTAGAACAGACTAGAAGCTAGATTAGCATTCTTAACCTGCGGAATACAATTGCTTTGACCCAATCCTAGATATGGATGAGGTGCTGGAGTTGTTTCTCCTAGTCATTCTGTAATAGAGTAGCTTAACAGACCACACGAATGATAGGCCTCGATGAACGAATGCACGCATACTCTTGAGTATCAAATGATAGACGGGGATCAGAATACAACTAAAGAGAACAACTCAAGGAACATATTACTTTCTGAGTTGTGGATTCATGGGTTAGTATGTCAAATGAGTTCAACAAATTTCTTCCGGATAACCCATGCAGAATGATAGAACTGGCAGAGTCACAATATGAATGGAGTACTCCTCAAGAGCACCCTGGTTGTGATCTTCTGGTTCAAAGAACATCTGACTTAATGGTTCATGGTATTTAGAAGAAGGAAATACCACGGGCCTCGAGGACTATCGCAAAGGTTACTAATATCCTAAAGGTACGAGCAACACTATCGACACGAGGTAAGTAGAGTGAATCTTGGGTTAAGAACCCAAGAGTAGAATACCTACTACTAAATGGCATCACGGGATGCTTCTGGTGGCCAGAATCATCACACCGGGAACACAGAGCATTGCTAGATTACTAGGTGACTCCCTAAGACACCTGGGGTCATGATAATAGCTCCAACATATATGTCGAGGTAATAGAGTACCTCAACTCACCGATTAGTGTGCTTATTCTGACCAAAAGGACATCCGGAACAAAAAGAAAGGATTTGCAAATGCATCAGACTATTTAGAAACCTGGGATGACTCGGACAACATAACGACTGTAATTGCTCAAAAAGATTTGAGACATCCTGCAAAACAGTGCCATGACCACTTAGCATCACAATATCAAGGTTCCGAGGCCAGCTATGAACACACGGAAGTAGTAGAAACTGAACTGAGACTTGAATCCATCAATCCTATAAGTCTATGGATTAGTAACACGTCATCCTGATAGATAGATGAGAAGGCCTAGTTCTTAATCTCCGTAGAAAAGAAGAGGTTGGCTCAGATCAGAAGGCCATGAGGTATAAGGAGTAAAAAAGAGCCTTACGTTCCCTTCCACAATCAATTCCCTTATATAACTAAAGCATTTCTAGACACAACTTTGACCAGTTTGGCTTGGTAATCCTACAGGCAGTCAGGCTCTGATACCAAAGCTGTCAGGACCTCGATTCCAAGTCACATCGATCTAGCCGGTAACACCTCATATCACTTTGCGGCCTCACGCACGGTATTCCCACGGGTGTCACCTTACCATGGCCCGGGACTGTTTGCGCCTTTTGGCTCACGTATATGATAGTGTCGCTAGTATCCATATGACAGAGAACCCGGGCCGACATGGCTAGTCGTGAACCCAAAGCGGCACTAACCCATGGGGACAGGCATACATGAATCAACTTCGAGCATGTCGGTCAGCGGTGTGCGAATTCGGGCTGTAGCACTGGGCTAACAGGACTCCGGTAACAAGAGCTGTAGCAGGCTAGGCAGGACTCCGGATGTCACCGCGTGACATTTCCCCGAAGGGACAGACACAGGAACAAAGTGAAACACATGCCGTCCAGTCAAGTGTCCTGAGCAGTAGTGCTGGGCTAGCAGGACTCCGGTGAACAGGGCTGTAGTGGACTACTATGGCTCAAGGAAGCACTAGACTACATTTCCCCATAAGAGAGGCTGCCAAGGATAAACAACTAGATTGTCAGATCCCACAGATACCAAGCATTTCAATCATACACACAATATGCTCAATATGTGCAAATACAACATGGCATCACAACATAACTCTACGACTCAAGTATTTATTCATTAGGCTCCGAGGAGCAAGATATTACAAACATGGGTCTCATGACCCAACATTCAGAGCATACAAGCAACAAGCACATGTGGAAGCTTAACATGTCTGAGTACAGACATCTACAAATGAAAAAGGCTGAGAAGCCTGACTATCTACCAAATCCTACCAAGGGCACAAGATCGTAGCCGAGGTATCAAGCTAAACATCGAAGTCCACGCGGAACTACTAGCGAGACTGACGTCTCTCTGCAAAAACATAAAATAGGCAAACGTGAGTACAAATGTACCCAGCAAGACTTACATCAGAACTATCTACCTATGCATCGGTATCAATAAAGGGGTGGTGGAGTTTAACTGCAGCAAGCCAGCTTTGACTCGGTGGCTATCCTGAACTACGACTGCAAGTAACTCTTTTGAGGTGGCGCATATGAGTCCACATATTCACCATATCAATACACCACTATGGATCCGCTCCCGTCTCCCTACGAGAACGCCACCCATAGCACTCACGCTTATCTTGCGAATTTTAGAGTATCCACTTTCACTTGTCTATGAACTGTACAAGCAACCCAGAAGTCCTTTTCCGCGGACACGGCTATTCAAATAGATGATGTTAACCCTGCAGGGGTGTACTTCTTCACACACGCTCTCGCCACTTACCACCATGTACACGTCGTGTATCTCGGCAACCTTCAAGCGGAAGCCTGGCGAGGGAGTCGACCACGACCTAACTAACCACACAAGTCTCTAGTCCAGGTTTATCGCCTATTCGGGTTCCATCCGCAAGGAGATCCGGCCGGGGTGTCGCTCACGGCCCCAAACGATGAGAGCAGGGTTCCCGAGGTACCAAACGGGCGTCCCGGTACACCATGCCTCGTGTCTCTACCGCAACATAGCCCACCCCTAGGATCAGCGCTACGCACGACCCCCAACACATATCCTACAAACACCAGAAACTAGTTGCAACTCCTGGACGGAGATCTAGGCGATTAATAAGTCGAGAGGGGCACTTAAGCATTCCAATGCGTGGTAGTAGCTGTTCATGGATCACAAACACAGAACTCAGCTCCTCAGGACGGCTGCAATGAGACAACCCACCATGTACTCCTACATTGCCTCTCACCACTACCTTTACCAAATCGTGTTCACACACTTAGCTCTCAACAGTAGGAAATGTTCACCACATTCCAATTCATTCCCGATGAATCAGACCTGACACAACTCTAAGCAATACAGGCACGACAAACAAGCATGAATGAGTAGGCACATCAGGGCTCAAACAACTCCTACTCATGCTAGTGGGTTTCATTTATTTACTGTGGCAATGACAGGTCATGCAGAGGATAAGGGGTTCAACTACCGCAACAAGTAACAGATGAATCGTTGTTGTCCTAATGCAGTAAAAGAGAGCAGGAGCGAGAGAGTGGGATTGTATCAGAATGAACAAGGGGGTTTTGCTTTCCTAGCGCTTTTGAAGATAGCATTGAGTCTTCATCAGTGTCAACAATCACAATGTCGGAACAACGTCTACCGAGGGGGAGCAACACCGACAAACAGAGAAGAAACACGATCAATGCAATGCAAAAATATGATGCATGGATATGACATCGAAAAAATGAGTGTGTTGGGCTAATGCACCTAGAAACCAGATTAAATGAAGTTGGTTTGAACCAAGGGTTCAAATTCAAACTTCATATGTGCTTATTCAAATGCCAATTATGCAAATTGCCATATACAACAACCTTAGGTTGTTCGAACATGCATGCAAATGGTACATATGGATAGATTGGATTTTTCTGATCATTTTTCATATATAAATTGTTTGATTTGGAGTTATGGTTGATTTTCTATGAATTTTTGAAGTTTTAACTATTTTCTGGAATTTTCTGAATTATTTTAAATCCAGAAAATTATTAACTGCGTCAGCACTATGTCACTGTGACGTCCGCAGGTAAAATGGGCGGTCCAGGTCAAACTAACCAGTGGGTCCCATATGTCAGTGTCATTAGTCTAACTAATTTTTTGTTAGTCCTAATCCTAACTTAATTAGCAGGCGGGTCCCATTTGTCATTGACCCAGATGGGTCAAACTGGGCCCACCCGGGATCAACTCGGTCAGCGGGGTCAAACGCATCGGCGTTAAGCCGCCGGCGAGGTCAGCGGCGGCCGCGGGCTTCGGGAAAGCTCCACAGAGCTCGGTTTTGGACGCGGTTTGCGGCTACAGAAAGCTGGAAGTCTCGCGCATCTAAAGGAGGCAACGGGCCATGCCGGAGTGGACTAAATTGATGGTGGCGGCAGCATTTGCGGCGGCCGGAGTTCGGGCATCGACCGAGTCGACGCCACAGAGCACGTTAGGAGCAGCGGTTGGGTGTTTTGAGGTCCTGGAGACGCGCTGAGCGCGTTGCTATGCTGGGCTGCGAGCGGAAGAGCTCAGGAGCACGGGCCTACCGGCCATGGCGGGCGGCGGCGCTGGAGCTCACGGAGTACTGTGTTACGACACGCAGACGACAACGAAAGAAGGGGGAAAGGGACCAAGGCTCACAGTGTGAAGGGTGCAGACGGCGGGGCTGGGGACGACCCGGTTGGCGTGAATCGGAGCCGGCGATCCTGGTGGCCCGAGGTAGAAGACGACGACATCGAGGGCGTTGCGGTGCTTCCCAGCTCACGTGGCTCGGTGGAGTTGACGGGGATGGCGTGGTGGAGCTCTCGATCACGTTGGATGGGCGAGGGAGGGCCACTGGCCATGGCAACAGCGAGCGGCGGCGACGGCCATGCTCGGCCATGAGAGAGAGAGAGAGAGCGAAGGAGAGGGAGAGAGAGTGAAATAGAGGGGGGACTCGATCCAGACGGCACCATGGAGAAAACTCGCGGCGTCCCGCTGGCAGGGAGGCAGCAGGCAGGCGGGCAGGTGCGTGGCGCGTGCACGGGCGCCGTGCGTCTCGTCCTCCTGGCGCCAGGAGGACGACGACTGGCGTCAACTGGTGGGCTGGGCCACCAGCTACAGTGCTGGGCCGGTGCTGGGCCGCCAGGTAAGGACCAGGTAATTATTTCTCTCTCTTTTATTTTAATTTCTGTTTTCTATTTTTCTGTAATTGGTTTTGATTTGATTTAAAACATCAAATCATTTTTTTGAACTTTCTGTAAATTTTTATGTGAGCTCAGAAATTAGTCCAAGGTCACAAGCAACTTACAAAAATATTTGAACTTTATTTCTTATATAACAGAAATAAATTCAACTCAAATATGTCATTGATTTAAGTCAAAGGCCCAAAATAAATATTTCTGTGATTCCAAAAATATTGGTTTGGATTTTACCTCTTACCAATATTTTCACAGAGTAACAGGAACATTTATTTGGACTCATTTGATGAGAATTAAATGTTGATTATTTTTAAAAGGTTTCTGAGGCTTTGAAAATCCCCTCAATTCAAATTTCAGAATTTAGACATGATGATCATGCAAGGACAAGCAAAGGCTAAACTAGGGCTGTGACATAAAATTTCAGCACAATCGGAGTTACGGATCTCCGGATATTTAAGAAACGATGAAAGGCCGGATCTGGGGGTCGCGAAACAGAAGAGAAACAGAGAGAGAGATCCAATCTAGGAGGGGCTCTCGCCCCTCCACCACCATGGAGGCCATGGACCTGAGGGGAAACCCTCCTCCCTTCTAGGGGGGTTAAGGAGGAAGAAGAAGGAGGGGGCTCTCTCCCCCTCTCTCCTGGTGGCATCGGAGTGCTGCCGGGGCAAGGATCATGACGGTGATCTACATCAACAATCTTGCTACTGTCAAGACCAACTTTCTCCCCTATGCAGCGGTGTAACCTCTGTATTCCCGCTGTATTTCTCTACTTAAACACGGTGCTCAACATTATATATTATTATCCAATGATATGTGGTTATCCTATGATGTTTGAGTAGATCTGTTTTGTCCTATGGGTTAATCGATGATCGTGGTTGGTATGAGTTGTATATTTTATTATGGTGCTATCATACGGTGCCCTTCGTGTTGCGCAAACGTGAGGGATCCCCACTGTAGGGTGTTGCAATTTGTTCGTGGTTTTCTTATAGTGGGTGGTGTGAGTGACAGAAACACATACCCGAGTAAGGGGGTTGTTGCATATGGGAGTAAAGAGGACTTGATACTTAAGGCTATGTGTCGGTGTCAAAACCAGCGGATCTCGGGTAGGGGGTCCCGATCTGTGCGTCAAGGCCGGATGGTAATAGGAGACAAGGGACACGATGTTTTTACCCAGGTTTGGGCCCTCTCGATGGAGGTAATACAAGAGTAGATCTACCACGAGATCAAGGAGGCTAAACCCTAGAAGCTAGCCTATGGTATGATTGTGTATGAAGATGATTGTCCTACGGACTACAACCCTCTGGTTTATATAGACACCGGATAGGGTTAGGGTTACACAGAGTCGGTTACAATGGTAGGAGATCTTGAATATCCGCATCGCCAAGCTTTCCTTCCACGCCAAGGAAAGTCCCATCCGGACACGGGACGAAGTCTTCAATCTTGTATCTTCATAGTCCAGGAGTCCGGCGAAGGTATAGTCCGGCTACCCGAACACCCCCTAATCCAGGACTCCCTCAGTAGCCCCTGAACCAGGCTTCAATGACGACGAGTCCGGCGCACAGATTGTCTTTGACATTGCAAGGCGGGTTCCTCCTCCAAGTCCTTCATAGAAGATTGTAAACACCAAGAATAGTGTCCAGCTCTGCAAAATAAGTTTCCACATAGTGCCATAGAGAGAATAATATTAACACAAATCAAATCTGCTGACGTATCCCGTAGTGCACCATCGCACTACGGCGAAGTTCTTTACATGAATCGTTTTTACTTTTCCACCTCAGCACATTTAGCGAGGCGGTTTCCTTGGCACGTCTTGTCAAAGCAGAGATCGTGTGCCCTTTTTACGGGATTCTCATCAATACGGACGTGGGTAACCCAACCGCGGCATTTACCACGGTGCTTGGGAGGCAAGCGAGTTTTATTAGGCAGGTGGGGACGCATAACCGCATCCGCCCATATAAGGGGATAAGGATCCACCTTTTTACCTATGCCTTCTTCCTCCTTTGCCAATCCATCTCTTGTGCACTCGAGCTCCAGCGCCCAAGCCCGCTCTTCCCACCTCAACCTTCTCCAGCAATGTCCGGAGCGGGAGGCAAGTGGATGGTCTCCTCCGTTACGGAGGTTCAAGTGAAAAAGCTAAGGAAGGACGGATACCTGTCAAAGGACATCCCGCACCGGCTTCCCGAGAAGGGGCAGCTTCTCCCCATCCCAAGGCCCCATGAGAGGGTAGTTTTCCTTCCCCACTTCCTCCGTGGACTAGGTTTTCCACTCCACCCATTCGTCTGGGGACTCATGTTCTACTACGGCCTGGATTTCCACGATCTGGCCCCAAACTTCATCCTCAACATCTCGACGTTTATCGTCGTGTGCGAGGCCTTCCTCCGCGTCCGCCCCCATTTCGGCCTCTGGCTTAAGACTTTCAACGTCAAGCCCAAGGTGGTGCGCAGCAGCCAAGCGGAGTGCGGAGGCGCCATGGCGGGCAACATGGCCAACGTCCTATGGTTTGAGGGCTCCTTTGTGGAGACCCTAAAGGGGTGGCAAGCCGGGTGGTTTTATATCACCGAGCCACGCGATCCGAAATGGGTCGCAGCCCCCGAGTTCCTATCCGGACCCACCACGCGGCTAATGTCTTGGAAAGAGACGGGCTTGTCATGGGGCAACAAAGAAGAGGTGACCGGATTGCAAACTTGCATCCAGTCCCTGGTGAACAAGCCAATCCGGCTTGTTAATATAGTCCAGGTCATGCTCGTCTGCCGGATCCTCCCGTGCCAACAACGGGGCTTCAATTTGTGGGAGTTCGACCCGGTGCAGCACCAAACCCTTAACAGGCTCTTCGACACGACGTACGAAGATGCTTGGAAGGTGCTCTTCAATGGCGCCGATGCTCCCGCATCCGCCTCCGAGGACCGCGGATACAGCTCGTAGCGTCACGCTAGCGAGGTAAGCTATCTTCGCCTTTTACAGGACACTAAGCTCTTTTTTTTCCTTTCACAGTTTAGACTCTGTGCGGGATCTAAACTCCCTTACCTTTGACAGGCTTGGCAGGCGATATCCGGACCAATTAACTGTCCGGCTCCCTTGCCCGAGGACCCAGCCCCTGCGCTCCTAGTGAAGCTGCTGGTTCCGGCACCTTATGTGGTGCCGGAGAAGAAGGTCAAGAAGAAAAAGACCACGGGGACTCGAAAGAGAGCCCGTAACATGGTGATGTCAGACTCGTTGTCTGACGAGTCCGAGGCGCCCTTCTCCCGTGAAAACGAGGAGGAGGAAGAAGAAGGCTCCCCCCAGCGGAGGGAGGAGAAGGCTCTCCCCCCCAGCGGAGGGAGGAGAGAAGAAGAAGGCCGCCCCAGCCGGGGAGGCCGAGGGGTCTAGGAAAAGGAAGACCCCTCCACCGGACTACTCCCATGACGCCGAAGAGAGCGAAGAGGAGTGGCCGAACAGGGCCAAGCGTCCGGCGAAATCGTAAGTTCGGACACTAGAGTAACTCATGATGTTCCTTTGCTGCACAACTTTCCTTAATGTCGAATGTAATTATGCAGCCCGCCCCAGGCCGAATACAACAAATCATCGGGCGGCTCCCTGGACTCATCGGACGTGAACTCCGTTCCGCCTGCTGTCTCCCCCTGCACTGCGGATGACGCCGAAGTGGCATCGCGACAAGCTCCGGGGCAGGAGGAGGTGACCCGGAGGAGCCGCAAGGCAACCTCCCGGACTCCAGGAGTGAAGGGGACAAGACCCCCCAGGGCTCCAAGTCCGGCTTTGAGCCGGACACCGTGCCGGAATCTTCAACAGTTCCAAGCCGCGGTAGGCGGACTCCCTCCAAAAGGAGCAAGCCTTCTAAGCCAGCGACTTCCGTCCAACCGGAATCGCTGGACCATCTGCTGGAGGTGCTTGACGGCGCCTCCATCGACAAGGAGTACCGTACTTTTATGAGTACGGTGATCCAGAGGGTTCAGTCCGCCAAGAGCGGACTGACTGAAGCTTGCGCTAGCCTTCTAACAGGCTAAGAGGTAAGCAAAAATATATCAAAATATTACCACATAGACAGTAGCCCCTGATGCTCTGTTTGGCGTTCGGAAAGAAAAGCCGAAGAGATGATCTAATAAATTTCGCAAGAGTCTAACAAAAAGGAGTCAATATGCGTATGCAGGCTTTGCTGCTATCCACCGCCGCACTGACTGCGGAGGTGGGTGTCCTGAAACAGGACCTCGGGCGGACCGAGCAAGAGCTCGGCCTTGCCAAGCGGCGGCTCGAGGAAAAAGAAGGTAAGAAATACCTTACAGAAAAACGTGCCTATAGAGAGGCGTGATTGCAAAAAATAACAGGATCGTACTGCTTATTATAGGGGCCACAAATGAGGTGGCGACCCTCAAGCAGGCGCTATCTAAGGCCGAAAAGAAAACGACCGAGGAGCGCACTGAGCGAGAGAGGCTTGGGGCTCAGGTCGGCGAGGTGCAGCAAGAGCTGCAGGCTCTCATGAAAAAACATGAGAGCTTGGAGCTTGAGTCAAAGGCGCAAGCATCCGAGCTCGCGTCGGCCCTTGAGACCGCCAAGGGTGCCAAGGTCGAAGCCCAAAAGGCCCTCCAAGAGTTGGAGGAGATGAAAAAGATAGCAGCGGGTAAGGCATTCTTAATGCAAAGCAGAAATATAAAAGTAAACTACTTGTCACTTACCCGAATCCGGAGCTCTCCAGGGGCATTCGCAGATCTTCCCCGCAGCGTATCCGATGCCGCCGCATTCTACTGAGCCGAAGAGGGCAGCTCGACGGAGAGTGTGTTCTGGTCTCAGTATTCTGAGGCCGGACACCTTGTACCCCTGAGCGACCAGCTGAAACAGCTGGTCGAGCTCCACAAGGCGGCCAAACAGGCCATGAAGGGCTTCATAGTTTGGCTGTGGCCCGGAGAGGCCCTGCCTGGGAGCTATTTCGGGCTGGTGCGGCGGCTGGTGGAAGCCTGTCCAAGGCTCGAGGTCATCAAGCGCTCTGTCTGCATCGAAGGTGCCCGTCGGGCCCTTGCCCGTGCAAAGGTGCGCTGGGGTAAACTGTACGGAGAGAAGCTTGTGAAGGACGGGCCGCCGCCGGGGAAGGAGCATTGCAAGCCCGAGAACTACTACAAGGATGTTCTTGTAGGTGCCCGCCTTGTGGCGGATGAATGTACCAAGGATGTAATCTTTGAATGAACTCGCTCGTGTTTATCCTGTGCGCTGAAAACTTGTTCATATGCGCTAAGCAATGCTTACTGAATTTAAAATATTATTTTCTATGCGGCCGTTTATCAAAAAATTGAGAGATGGCCAGTCATCGGCTTCTGCCCCCATGCCACTAGTGCTGGGGTGTTCGGGATAAACCTGAGCGCTCTTTTTCCGATGGTTGGGTTTTTCGAGGGAGGCGCTCAGCACAACGAACCAGGCAATCAGACTATAATGCTTGAACACTCTCACTTAGCCATAGAAATTTATAATTTTAAATTTCGGCGAAGCCCCTAGTTCGGAAGATCGAGTTCGGGGCGCTATCCACGCCTTGGCCGGACGAAGCCAGCTCCTCGCTCGAAGCGGCATAAGCCTTTAGGGACTCGAAAAACCTCTCGAATAGCGACCAATCTCTCGCCTCATCATGACAGTCAATTTTAGCCTTCTCCACTGAGGTGTTTAACCCAGCTGAACCGGGGCACAATTGCAGTGGTTCTCCTAGTGCTACCTTAGCCGATATAGCGGAACGTAAGGCACCAAAACATAGGAGTCGGGCAAACCCAACTATTGACCCAAATCATGATTTGGAGCCGATGCATATAGTGCTATAAGTTCGGGGTGCCGCACTTGTGAAAGTGTACGGACTTCTCACACCATAATGAGGGGTACTGAAGCCCCTGGCGTGTTTGCCGTACCATGGTGTACGGGTGCAATCATGTTATTTAATAAACAGATATATGAAAATAGGATAATGCAAAAAATAGATAAAAGTCTATGCATTGTTTATAGAGAGGCTATTGATCAAAGCCGAACGATACAAGTAGTGCGATAAGCAAAAAATATACTAGACTATTTAACATGTCCTGACCAGGGGCAGGCCGCGGAATTGTATTTGAAACAGGTATACCGCTCGTAATAGAGACCACCTGGGAGTTCCATAATCCGGCATGGCTTTGTCTAGTTCCCTGGATCTTGCATCATTTGTGCAGCAGTCGAATTGCCGAACAGGTCGTCCAAAATGTGGAGTCCTGAAAGTAAGAAAAAAAGAATCCGGCAGCCCCTAGTACATTTTAAGCCATATTTTGGGCGTGTCGTTATTGTGCCCCTTCCCCTGTGCCCATGGTATCTCAAGGGCGTAGTTATGTATGCGAGGCACTGGTTTCGCTATATCGCGAGGGCTGGGGTTGGGGCCGCATTGCTACGCCTGCTCAGAACATGCCAGGCGGTCTTGTTGTAGGTTACTCCGGGCGCGCTTGGCAGTGTCTGGCTTTTTGACGGCCGGACTTGAGAATTGCCTAAGAAGGCTGCTTTGTACTTCCGCTGCGAGAGCCGCCGTGTGCTCCTCCGTACGGAGGGAGCGTTCGGTGTTTCCGTTGACCGTGATTACTCCTCGAGGTCCTGGCATCTTGAGCTTGAGGTATGCGTAGTGCGGCACCGCATTGAATTTTGCGAATAGCCACTGCGGAACGGGACTATATCGAAGATTAACTCTTTGCTTCGGAAATTATCCGGAGATCCGAGGACCACGTCAAGTGTTACTGAGCCTGCGCAATTGGCCTCTACACCTGGTATAACGCCTTTAAAGGTCATCCTTGTGGGCTTAATCCTTGAGGGATCTATGCCCATTTTCCGCACTGTATCCTGGTAAAGCAGGTTTAGGCTACTGCCACCGTCCATTAGGACTATCGTGAGATGAAATCCGTCGATGATTGGGTCGAGAACCAATGCGGCAAAGCCGCCATGACGAATGCTAGTGGGGTGGTCCCTTCGGTTAAAAGTGATCGGGCAAGAGGACCATGGGTTGAACTTTGGGGCGACTGGCTCCATCGCGTATACGTCCCGTAGTGCACGCTTCCGCTCCCTCTTGGGAATGTGGGTTGCGTATATCATGTTCATCGTCCGCACTTGTGGGGAAAACTCCCTCTGTCCATTGTTGTTCGACGGCCTGGGCTCCTCCTCGTCATCGCTATGCAGCCCCTTGTCTTTGTTTTCGGCTCTTAACTTGCCTGCCTGCTTGAACACCCAACAATCCCTGTTGGTGTGATTGGCTGGTCTTTCGGGGGTGCCATGGATCTGGCACAAGCGGTCGAGTATTCGGTCCAAACTGGACGGGCCCTGAGTATTCTTTTTGAATGGCTTTTTCCGCTGACCGGATTTATATCCTCTGAATCCGGCATTAACTGCCGTATCTTCATTGCTGTCGCTGCTGACGCGGCGCTTTTGTTTATTCCGATGTGTCCTGCCACTTTTGTCCTTGGTATCTGAATTACCAGGGTTTTTTGATAAGTTGTTGCTGCGAGCTAGCCAGCTATCTTCTCCCGCGCAAAAGCGGGTCATGAGTGTCATGAGGGCTGCCATAGATTTCGGCTTTTCCTGTCCCAGGTGCCGGGCAAGCCACTCGTCGCGGATGTTATGCTTGAAGGCTACTAGGGCCTCTGCGTCCGGACAGTCGACTATCTGGTTTTTCTTTGTTAGGAACCGTGTCCAAAATTGCCTGGCCGATTCTTCTGGCTGCTGAATTATGTGGCTTAAGTCGTTGGCGTCCGGTTGTCGCACGTAGGTTCCCTGGAAGTTGTCGAGGAATGCGGCCTCCAGGTCCTCCCAAGAACCGATTGAGTCCGCTGGCAAGCTGTTAAGCCAGTGCCGGGCCGGTCCTTTGAGTTTGAGCGGGAGGTATTTGATGGCGTGTAGATCATCGCCACGTGCCATGTGGATGTGAAGGAGATAATCCTCGATCCATACCGCCGGATCTGTTGTGCCATCGTATGATTCGATGTTCACGGGTTTGAAACCCTCTGGGATTTTATGATCCATTACTTCATCCGTGAAGCATAGTGGGTGTGCGGCGCCCCTGTACTGGGCTATGTCACGACGCAGCTCGGAAGGGCTATGTCTGTTGTGTTCGGCCCGGACGGATTTATTGTGTCCAGAGTGAAGATCATCGTCACGTGTCATTGGGCGCCTGCGCAATCCGTAGATCGATCTTGTTTGTCTTGCCTTATCCTCCAGTATGTCTCGCAGGTCTGGCGCACTTTCCCGTGCCTTAGTTGAGCGGCGTTGGGGCATGGCTTGGGTGGAGGGCCGAGAGGCCTCTCTGTCGCGGCCGTGAGGTGGCCGATCTGCCATGTCGTGCGCTAGTGATGTAGGCGCTTCCTCCTCTGATCGGGGTAGTGGCCTGCGCTTTGGGTAATTCTTGGAGGGGCGTTCGAGTTCAAACTCTTCAGCCGCAAGGACTTTAGTCCATCTATCGGCTAGCAAATCTTGATCAGCTCTAAGCTGTTGCTGCTTTTTCTTAAGGCTGTTTGCCGTGGCTAAAAGCCTGCGTTTGAAACGCTCTTGTTCGGCGGGGTCTGATGGTACGACGAATTCGTCGTCATCGAGGCTTGCCTCGTCTTTGGAGGGAGGCATATAATTATCATCCTCAACCTCTCGGTCTGCCGCTCTCTCATGAGGGCTGGCTTCTCCATCTTCCTGCGCCGAATCTTGCTGGGGTGGGTGTTCTTCGGTGCTATCCGGGGTAGTATTATCTCCCGTGCTGGAATCACCGTTTTTGCTTTGGCTGGATTTAGAGTGGCGCCGCTGACGCCGGCGTTTTGGCTGTTTCTTGGAGGTGTCATCCCCCGCTGTTCCATCGCCATCTCCATCTTTTGGAGTATCCACCATATATATGTCATATGACGAGGTGGCCTTCCAGCGCCCTACAGGTGCTGGTTCTTGTTCGTCTCCTACCTCGTCGTCCATACCGTCGAAGTCTTCGGAGCCGAAGTCAAGCATGTCTGTTAAATCGTCGACAGTGGCTACAAAGTGGGTGGTGGGTGGGCTTTGAATTTCTTCATCGTCCGTTTCCCATCCTTGCTGACCGTAGTCCGGCCAGGGGTCTCCTGATAGAGAGAGAGACTTGAGAGAATTCAGGATGTCGCTAAAGGGCGAGTGCTGAAAGATGTCTGCGGCGGTGAACTCCATTATCGGCGCCCAATCGGATTCGATTGGCAGGGGCGCGGGGGTTTCGGAGTCCGGAGAAGAGTCCGGACCCTCGGAGTCACGGGTCACACGGAGTGCGGGGCTGGCGTTCGGCTCGATCGCCTTTGAGATCATCGCCCCCGAGGTGACGTCCAACCGCTCATCCTCAATTTGCGCAATAGGCTCCGAGTTAGGGGCCGGAACAGGTGCATGTGTGGCCTCCAGGACACCGTTCGGAGGCAGAGCTAGATCATGCCCCTCGAGATAGTGCGACGCGCTTGGCTATGGCTCGAACCCGTCGAAGATCAAGTCTCCGTGGATATCAGCCGTGTAGTTTAAGCTTCCAAACCTGACTTGACGGCCAGGGGCGTAGCTTTCGATCTGCTCCAGGTGACCAAGCGAATTGGCCCGCAGAGCGAAGCCGTCGAAGACGAAGATTTGTCCGGGGAGAAAAGTCTCACCCTGGACCTCATCGTTGTTGATGATCAAAGGAGCCATCGGGCCTAAAAGGCGACGACACAGAGGAATTCTCAATGAAAGCACCAATGTCGGTGTCAAAACCGGCGGATCTCGGGTAGGGGGTCCCGATCTGTGCGTCAAGGCCGGATGGTAACAGGAGACAAGGGACACGATGTTTTTACCCAGGTTCGGGCCCTCTCGATGGAGGTAATACCCTACTCCTGCTTGATTAATATTGATGATATAGGTAGTACAAGAGTAGATCTACCACGAGATCAAGGAGGCTAAACCCTAGAAGCTAGCCTATGGTATGATTGTGTATGAAGATGATTGTCCTACGGACTACAACCCTCCGGTTTATATAGACACCGGATAGGGTTAGGGTTACACAGATTCGGTTACAATGGTAGGAGATCTTGAATATCCGCATCGCAAAGCTTGCCTTCCATGCCAAGGAAAGTCCCATCCGGACACGGGACGAAGTCTTCAATCTTATATCTTCATAGTCCAGGAGTCCGGCGAAGGTATAGTCCGGCTACCCGAACACCCCCTAATCCAGGACTCCCTCACTATGGTTGGGTTTTACCTTAATGATCTCTAGTAGTTGCAGATGCTTGATAGAGTTCCAACCATAAATGCATATGATCCAAGTAGAGAAAGTATGTTAGCTCATGCCTCTCCCTCATATAAAACTGCAATAATGATTACCGGTCTAGTTGTCGATTGCCTAGGGAAAAATCTTTCTCTTGTGTCACAAAAAACTTTCTACTACACTACTAAGTTTATTTTCTTGTAATTTATTTCTAGTTTTATTCTCGCTAAGAACTTCTAGTTTTATTCTTGTTCTAGATAAAGCAAACGTTAAGTGTGCGTAGAGTTGTATCGGTGGTCAATAGTACTTGAGGGAATATTTGTTCTACATTTAGCTCCTCCTTGGGTTCGACACTCTTACTTAGGAAAAAAGGCCACAAATGATCCCCTACACTTGTGGGTTATCAAGACCTTTTTCTGGCGCCGTTGCTGGGGAGCAATAGTGTGGGGTGAATATTCTCGTGTGTGCTTGTTTGCTTTATCATTAAGTAGTTTTTATTTTTTGTTCTAAGTTTTTTTATATCTTTAGTTGTGGATATGGAAAATGAAATACCCAAAAAATAGTTGTACTTGCTACTCATGGAGATGGGGAACCTCCTAAAACCCTCGATGCTCGTTATGTGAAAAATATTAAACACTACTTTGATAATTTTGAGAAAACCCCATTCAACTTGATAATGGGAGTAATGTCGGATCAACGTGAATACTTTAGGGATTATTGCTTGACTCAAAAAGGAGAACTCTTATCGGATCAAATTGAAATGTTGCATTGGTATGCTTGGAATTTATGCCAGAGATATGATTATACTTGTTCCTCTAGGATGAAGGCTCGACACCTTCCCTTTTCTTGTGAATTTAATGATACTAAAACCTTGGCTTCTTATGCTAATCGTATATATGATTACTATGATGTGGAACAAATAGAATAATTTGTTGCTTTTAAGGGTGCTTATGAAATTGAATCTTTGATTGAAAGTGTGAAAATTATGATGATGCTGATTACAGACCTGAAAATTATGCTATACTTAAATATTGCTACGAGAATTATGAATACAATGTCGATATTAATGAGTTTATTGAGAAAGTCTCCGCTGTCCAAGAAGAGACTAATATTTTTGCAGGTATCTACTGAAGAAGAAATTGATGACACTGTGAGCTCATTAGATGAAATAGATGAGGAGGAGAGCGAAGAACAAAAGGAGGAAGAACAGATTAGCTACTCGTGCCCACCTTCTGGTGAGAGTAACCCCTCAACTCATACATTGTTTAATTTCCCTTCGCACTTACCGAAGGATGAATGCTATGAAAATTGCTATGATCCCTTGGATTCGTTTGAAATACCCCTTTTTGATTATGCTTGCTATGCTTGTGGCCATGATGCCAATATGAATTATGCTTATGGAGATGAACTTGCTATAGTTCCATATGTTAAACATGAAGTTGTTGCTATTGCACCCACGCATGATAGTCCTATTATATATTTGAATTCTCCCAACTACACTATATCGGAGAAGTTTGCTCTTAGTAAGGATTATATTGATGGATTGTATTCTATCATTGCACATAATAATTTTGATGAATATAACATACATATGCTTTTTGCTACTACTTGCAATTATTATGAGGGAGGAACTACATCTCCATCTCTCTATGTTTCCAACATGATAAAATTGCAAGAAATTGCTTATACTATGCATTGCCTTTACTTGATGTGCATGAATTGTTCCTTTATGACATGCCGATGCATAGGAAGAGATTTAGGCTTCGTCATTGCATGACATATGCTTTGTGCTCATTACTAAATTATAAATCATTGTTAATTAAAATTGTATTTAATATACCTTGGGATCCGAGTGGATCCATTACTTGAGCACTATATGCCTAGCTTAATGGCTTTAAAGAAAGCGCTGCCAGGGAGGCAACCCGGAAGTTTTAAAGAGTCATTTATTTCTGTTGAGTGTTTTTTATAAAGTTTAAAAAATATATAGAGGGGAACTTAAAATTTTTGCAAAAAGAGAAGCGATTGGAAGGTTATGCATTGGAGAAGTGAGGGTCGACCTTGAACACTTGTGTTCATGCTCATGGAAACAATGTAGATTTTTTCATGGAAGTTTGTCACAAAAATAATTACCCCCTTGTATAAATCCATTGTATTATAAAAATAATGTGCCAAGATTTACCTTTAGGATGTTTAGATTGTTTGGTTGGTATGTGCGGTGCATAACCAGAAACTTTGATTGTAGTGCGTGAATTTACAATTTTTTTATTGGAAGGTCAAAAAAATTCTGAATTTTACATAGTATTGCTATACAAATTGTTTATTACGTCCTAATTTTTCATAATTTTTAGGGTTACAGAACTATGACAATAATTCAAATCTTTAAAGACTGTCATGTTTTCACAAATTGTTGTTATAGCCTCATTATTTGCGTATGTTTGAAATCCTGTTGAGCCTTGTCGTGGTTTTACTTGGGGCCATAGAATTGTGATAGCATACAACGGGTAATGTTTGATTATAATTATACAATATTTTTACAACAGTACATGATGTGATTTGATTGTTACATGTACTAACCCCGTTAATAAAAGTTCGGTCAAGCTTTGTGTGGATGAAGTGTTCGAAGATCGAGGAGGTCTCGATGTGAGGAGATGGAGGGGAGGCAAGAGTTTAAGCTTGGGGATGCCCAAGGAATCCCAATTACTCAAGCATCTAAGCTTGGGGATGCCCCGAAAGGCGTCCTATCTTTGTTCGACAAGTATCGATATGTCGCGGTTTTCGTTTCGTTCACATGATATGCATAAATTCTTGTAGCGTCTTTCGTGTTTGTTTTTCACTTTTATTTTATGCACCATGTTGGTATGAGATAGTCGTTGGTTGATTTATAGAATGCTCTTTGCACTTCAATTAGATCTTTTGAGTATGGCCTTATAGAATGCTTCATGTGCTTCACTTACATCAATTGAAGTTTGGATGCTTGTTTCTCTACATAGCAAAAACATTAGTTGTAGAATGCTCTTTTTCTTCACTTATATTTGTTAGAGCATTATCTTTTGTAGAAAGAACTAAACTCCCATTCTTCACTTATATCTATTTAGAGAGTCAACAGGAATTGGTCATTCACATGGTTAGTCATAAAATCCTACATAAAACTTGTGGATCACTGAATATGATATGTTTGATTCCTTGCAATAGTTTTGCGATATAGAGATGATAATATGTGGGAAGTACTAGTGGATGATCATGTTTAGTAGGAATATTTGTGTTAAGGTTTGCGATTCCCGAAGTATGCACGTATAGTCTCCCGTTATGCCAGGAAATTGGAGCATAATTTATCCTTGATTGTCTATCTTTGCTTGAAGGTCGGGGGCGCGCGATGGTTAACTCCTACCAACCTTCCCCCCTAGGAGCATGGGAAGTAGTACTTTGCTTCGAGGGCTAATAAACTTTTGCAATAATTATGTGAGTTCTTTATAACTAATGTGAGTCCATGGATTATACAGACCCTTACCTTTCTGCAATTTGCTAGCCTCCACGGTACCATGCATTGCCCTTTCTCACCTAGAGATGTGGTGCAAACTTCGCCGCTGCATCCAAACCCTATGATATGATACACTCTATCACACATAAGCCTTATTATATCTTCCTCAAAATAGCCACCATACCTACCTATTATGGCATTACCATAGCCATTCCGAGATATTTTGCCATGCTACTTCCCTCACCATCATATACATGACTTGAGCATTCATTTTCATATTGCTTTGCTTGATCGTAATATAGCTAGCATGATATTTCCATGGCTTGTTTGTTTTTTGATATCTTTGCTATGCTAGTTCATTGCACATCCTGGTACACCGCTAGAAGCATTCATATAGAGTCATATTGTTCTAGGTATTGAGTTGTAAGTAAATAGAAATCTGATGATCATCATTATTCATTATTAGAGCATCTCCTAGTGAGGAAACGATGATGGAGCAAGTCAGGATGAGACTCAAGACAAAAATGAAAAGGAAAAAAAGAAGAAAAAAGTGAGGCCAAAAAGAGCCAAAAAAAAAGAAAAAAAGAGAGAAAAGAGAGAAGGGGCATTGCTACTATCCTTTACCACACTTGTGCTTCAAAGTAGCACCATGTTTTCCATGTAGAGAGTCTCATGTGTTTTTACTTTTATATACTAGTGGGGATTTTTCATTATAGAACTTGGCTTGTATATTCCGATGATGGGCTTCCTCAAATGCCTGAGGTCTTCGAGCAAGCAAGTTGGATGCACACCCGCTTAGTTTTTAGTTTGAGCTTTCATACACTTATAGCTCTTAGTGCATCCATTGCATGGCAATCCCCACTCCTTGCATTGACATCAATTGATGGGCATCTCCATAGCCCGTTGATTAGTCGCATCGATGTGAGACTATCTACCTTTTTGTCTTCTCCATTTTAATCTCTACCACCGTATTCTATTCCACTCATAGTTCTATATCCATGGCTTGCACTCATGTATTGCATGAGGGTTGAAACAGCTGAAGCGCGTTAAAAAGTATGAACCAATTGCTTGACTGACACCAGGGTAGTTCATGATTAATACTTTGTGTGAAGAAGATGGAGCATGACAAGACTATATGATTTTTTAGGGATAGCGTTCTTTAGCCTTAATATTTTGAAAGACATGATTGTTCATTGGGATACCTGACTATTAATGTCTTTATGTCAAATTATAGGCTATTGCTTTGAATCTCATGTCTTAATATTCATGCCATGATTAGATTATACGATCAAGATTTTGCTAGGTAGCATTCCACATCAAAAATTATCTTTTTTATCATTTACCTACTCGAGGTCGAGCAGGAATTAAGCTTGGGGATGCTATATGTCTTCGTCGTATCTATAATTTTTTATTGTTCCATGCAAATATTATACAATTTTCACATGCTTTGGCAACATTTTATATGATTTATTGGGGCTAACATATTGATCCAGTGCCCACCGCCAGTTCCTGTTTGTTGCATGTTTTTTGTTCAAAATGTCCATATCAAACGAATTCCAAAAGAGATAAAAATTTACGGGGAATTATTTTGGAATATATGTGATTTTTGGGAGGTGGAATCTATGCAAACGGAGGCCCACGACCTCCACTACTTACCAGGGCGTGACCTACCTCCCCTGGCGCATGGTGGTGCCTAGTGGGCACCCCGTACGTCAGTTGGGGCTCTTCTTCGGGTGCAAGTAAACTTATATCCGGAAAAAAACTCGTGTTAAAATTTTAGCGCAATTGGAGTTAAGTATCTCCGGATATTTAAGAAACGGTGAAAGGCCAGATGTGGTGGTCGCGAAACAAAAGAGAAACACAAAGAGAGAGAGAGAGAGAGAGAGAGAGAGAGAGAGAGAGAGAGAGAGATCCAATCTAGGAGGGGCTCTCACCCCTCCGCCGGCATGGAGGCCGTGGACCATAGGGGACACCCTCCTCCCATCTAGGGGGGGAGGTCAAGGAAGAAGAAGAAGGAGGGGGCTCTCCCCCTCTCTCCCGGTGGCACCACCGTGCCGCCAGGGCAAGGATCGTGATGGTGATCTACATCAACAATCTTGCTACCATCAAAACCAACTTTCTCTCCCTCTATGCAGCGGTGTAACCTCTCTATTCCCGCTGTATTTCTCTACTAAAACACGATGCTCGACACTATATTTTTTTATCCAATGTTATGTGGTTATCCTATGATGTCTGAGTAGATCTGTTTTGTCCTATGGGTTAATTGATGATCGTCGCTGCTATGAGTTGTATATTTTATTATGGTGTTGTCCTATGGTTCCCTCCGTGTTGTGAAAACGTGAGGGATCCCCATTGTAGGGTGTGGCAATATGTTCATGATTCTCTTATAGTGGGTGGCATGAGTGACAGATAAGGGGGTTGTTGCGTATGGGAGTAAAGAGGACTTGATACTTAAGGCTATGGTTCGGTTTTACCTTAATGATCTCTCGTAGTTGTGGATGCTTGCTAGAGTTCCAATCATAAGTGCATATGATCCAAGTAGAGAAAGTATGTTAGCTCATGCCTCTCCCTCATATAAAATTGCAATAATGATTACGGGTCTAGTTATCGATTGCCTAGGAACAAATCTTTCTCTTTTGTTACAAAAAGCTTTCTACTGCACTACTAAGCTAATTTTCTTGTAATTTATTTGTAGTTTTATTTTCGCTAAGTAGTTCTAGTTTTATTCTTGCTATAGATAAAGCACGCGGTGACCACGCGGTCTGGCATACCAAACGCATGCTCTGCTCGTTTGGCCGCGCCCCAAGCGTCGTTTAGCTTTGGCCTTTCCTTTGCTCGTCAATCCACAGGCCCTAGCATGGCAGCCATGCGCTCACTCTGGAGCTCGCTCCTCCTCATCTTTCCTCCCCGACGCTGATACGTCTCCATCGTATCTATATTTTTTTATAGTTCCATGCTAATATTATACAACTTTCACATGCTTTTGGCAATACTTAATATGATTTATTGGGACTAACACATTGATCTAGTGCCAGTTCCTATTTGTTGCACATTTGTTTGTAGAATATCCATATCAAACAAAGTCCAAATGCGATAAAAATTTACGCAGAATTATTTTGGAATATATGTGATTTTTGGGAGGTGGAATAAACACAAACGCATACTTACCAGGGCGTGGCATACCTCCTCTGGCGCGCGGTGGCGCCTAGTGGGCACCCCGTAAGTTGATTGGTGCTCTACTTCGGGTGCAAGGAAGCTTATATCCGGAAAAAAATCATGTTAAAATTTCAGTGCAATCGGAGTTACGGATCTCTAGATACTTAAGAAATGATGAAAGGCCAGATCTGGGGGTTGCGAAAGAGAAGAGAAATAGAGAGAGAGCGAGCGAGAGCGAGCGAGCGAGCGAGAGATAGATAGATAGATAGATAGAGAGAGAGAGAGAGAGAGAGAGAGAGAGAGAGAGAGAGAGAGAGAGAGAGATCCAATCTAGGAGGGGCTCTCGCCCCTCCACCGCCATGGAGGCCATGGACCTGAGGGGAAACCCTCCTCCCATCTAGGGGGGTCAAGGAAGAAGAAGAAGGAGGGGGCTCTCCCCCCCTCTCTCCCGGTGGCATCGGAGTGCTGCCGGGGCAAGGATCGTGATGGCGATCTACATCAACAATCTTGCTACCGTCAACACCAACTTCCCCCCCCACTGTATTTCCCACTGTAACCTCTCTATACCCACTGTATTTCTCTACTTAAACACGGTGCTCAACATTATATATTATTATCCAATGATATGTGGTTATCCTATGATGTTTGAGTAGATCTGTTTTGTCCTATGGGTTAACCGACGATCATGGTTGGTATGAGTTGTATATTTGATTATGGTGCTGTCATACAGTGCCCTCCGTGTTGCGCAAACGTGAGGGATCCCCACTGTAGGGTGTTGCAATATGTTCATTATTCTCTTATAGTGGGTGGCGTAAGTGTCGAGGCTCAGGAATGACACCTATGGGATCACGGGGAATCCCTTCTACGGTTGGCGGGGCGCGGGGCTGCGCAAAGAGCGGGTCGAGAAGATCAACGTGGGTTTTTTTTTACCCAGGTTCGGGCCGCAAATGGTGCGTGATACCCTAGTCCTGCTTTTGGTGTATATTTGGTGTTTTTGAGTTCTTGAACTAGCTATGGTGCATGCCCAGTCCAAAAAGTCCGAATGCTTCTGTTGGGGAACGCAGTAAATTCAAAAATTTTCCTACGCACACGCAAGATCATGGTGATGCATAGCAACGAGAGGGGAGAGTGTTTGTCTACGTACCCTCGTAGACCGAAGCGGAAGCGTTGACACAACGTAGAGGAAGTAGTCGTACGTAGAGGAAGTAGTCGTACGTTCTCCTCGCGATCCAACCGATCACAGCACCGTTACTCCGGCACCTCCGAGTTCTTGGCACACGTTCAGCTCGATGACGATCCCCGGGCTCCGATCCAGCAAAGCGTCGGGGAAGAGTTCCGTCAGCACGACGGCGTGGTGACGATCTTGATGTGTTACCGGCGCAGGGCTTCGCCTAAGCACTGCAACGATATAATCGAGGTGGAATTTGGTGGAAGGGGGCACCGCACACGGCTAAGGAACGATCCGTAGATCAACTTGTGTGTCTTGGGGTGTCCCCTGCCCCCGTATATAAAGGATGAAGGGGGGGAGGCTGGCCGGCCAAAGGAGGGAGGCGCAGGAGGAGTCCTACTCCCTCTGGGAGTAGGATTCCCCCCCAATCCTAGTTGGACTAGGATTCTTCAAGGGAGAGAGAGAGAGGGGGGGCGCCCCACTTCTCCTAGTCCTAATAGGACTAGGGAAGGGGGGGAGGCGCGCAGCCCCTAGGGCTGCCCTCTCACCTTTCCTCCAAGGCCCATGTTGGCCCATTATGCTCCCGGGGGGTTCCGGTAACCCTCCCGGTATTCCGGTAAAATCCTGATTTCACCTGGAATGCATCCGATGTCCAAACATAGGCTTCCAATATATAATTCTTTATGTCTCGACCATTTCGAGACTCCTCGTCACGTCCGTGATCACATCCGGGACTCCGAACTCCTTCGGTACATCAAAATGCATAAACTCATAATAACTGTCATCGTAACGTTAAGCGTGCGGACCCTACGGTTCGAGAACAATGTATACATGACCGAGACACGTTTCTGGTCAATAAACAATAGCGGGACCTGGATGCCCATATTGGCTCCCACATATTCTACGAAGATCTTTATCGGTCAGACCGCATAACAACATACGTTGTTCCCTTTGTCATCGGTATGTTACTTGCCCGAGATTCGATCGTCGGTATCCAATACCTAGTTCAATCTCGTTACCGGCAAGTCTCTTTTCTCGTTCCGTAATACATCATCTCGCAACTAACTCATTGGTTGCAATGCTTGCAAGGCTTTATGTGATGTGCATTACCGAGAAGGCCCTGAGATACCTCTCCGACAATCGCAGTGACAAATCCTAATCTCGAAGTATGCCAACTCAACATGTACCTTCGGAGACACTTGTAGAGCACCTTTATAATCACCCAGTTACGTTGTGACGTTTGGTAGCACACAAAATGTTCCTACGGTAAATGGGAGTTGCATATTCTCATAGTTAAAGGAACATGTATAAGTCATGGATAAAAGCAATAGCAATATACTAAACGATCGGGTGCTATGCTAATGCAATGGGTCATGTCAATCAGATCATTCAACTAATGATGTGATCTCGTTAATCAAACAACAACTCTTTGTTCATGGCTAGGAAACATAACCATCTTTGATTAATGAGCTAGTCAAGTAGAGGCATACTAGTGACACTCTGTTTGTCTATGTATTCACACATGTATTATGTTTCCAGTTAATACAATTCTAGCATGAATAATAAACATTTATCATGATATAAGGAAATAAATAATAACTTTATTATTGCCTCTAGGGCATATTTCCTTCAGTCTCCCACTTGCACTAGAGTCAATAATCTAGATTACAAAGTAATGATTCTAACACCCATGGAGTTTTGGTGCTGATCATGTTTTGCTCGTGGAAGAGGCTTTAGTCAACGGGTCTGCAACATTCAGATCCGTATGTATCTTGCATATCTCTATGTCTCCCACCTGGACCAAATCCCGGATGGAGTTGAAGCGTCTCTTGATGTGTTTGGTTCTTTTGTGAAATCTGGATTCCTTTGCCAAGGCAATTGCACCAGTATTGTCACAAAAGATTTTCATTGGACCCGATACGCTAGGTACAACACCTAGATTGGATATGAACTCCTTCATCCAGACTCCTTCATTGGCTGCTTCTGAAGCGGCTATGTACTCAGCTTCACATGTAGATCCCGCCACGACGCTTTGTTTAGAACTGCACCAACTGACAGCTCCACCGTTTAATGTAAATACGTATCCGGTTTGCGATTTGGAATCGTCCGGATCAGTGTCAAAGCTTGCATCGACGTAACCGTTTACGACGAGCTCTTTGTCACCTCCAAAAATGAGAAACATATCCTTAGTCCTTCTCAAGTACTTAAGGATGTTCTTGACCGCTGTCCAGTGATCCACTCCTGGATTACTTTGGTACCTGCCTGCTAAACTTACAGCAAGGCACACATCAGGTCTGGTACACAGCATTGCATACATGATAGAGCCTATGGCTGAAGCATAGGGAACATTTTTCATCTTCTCTCTATCTTCTGCGGTGGTCGGGCATTGAGTCTTACTCAATTTCACACCTTGTGCCACAGGCAAGAACCCTTTCTTTGCCTGATCCATTCTGAACTTTTTCAAAACTTTGTCAAGGTATGTGCTTTGTGAAAGTCCTATTAAGCGTCTTGATCTATCTCTATAGATCTTAATGCCCAATATGTAAGCAGCTTCCCCGAGGTCTTTCATTGAAAAACTTTTATTCAAGTATCCCTTTATGCTATCCAGAAATTCTATATTATTTCCGATCAGTAATATGTCATCTACATATAATATCAGAAATGCTATAGAGCTCCCACTCACTTTCTTGTAAATACAGGCTTCTCCGAAAGTCTGTATAAAACCAAAAGCTTTGATCACACTATCAAAGCGTTTATTCCAACTCCGAGAGGCTTGCACCAGTCCATAAATGGATCGCTGGAGCTTGCACACTTTGTTAGCTCCCTTTGGATCGACAAAACCTTCTGGTTGCATCATATACAACTCTTCTTCCAGAAATCCATTCAGGAATGCAGTTTTGACATCCATCTGCCAAATTTCATAATCATAAAATGCGGCAACTGGTAACATGATTCGGACAGACTTAAGCATCGCTACGGGTGAGAAAGTCTCATCGTAGTCAATCCCTTGAACTTGTCGAAAACCTTTTGCAACAAGTCGAGCTTTATAGACAGTAACATTACCATCAGCGTCAGTCTTCTTCTTGAAAATCCATTTATTTTCTATTGCTTGCCGATCATCGGGCAAGTCAACCAAAGTCCACACTTTGTTATCATACATGGATCCCATCTCAGATTTCATGGCCTCAAGCCATTTTGCGGAATCTGGGCTCACCATCGCTTCTTCATAGTTCGTAGGTTCATCATGGTCTAGTAACATGACTTCCAAAATAGGATTACCGTACCACTCTGGTGCGGATCTTACTCTGGTTGATCTACGAAGTTCAGTAGAAACTTGATCTGAAGTTTCATGATCATTATCATTAGCTTCCTCCCTATTTGATGTAGGTGTCACAGAAACAGATTTCTGTGATGTACTACTTCTCAATAAAGGAGCAGATACTGTTATCTCATCAAGTTCTACTTTCCTCCCACTCACTTCTTTCGAGAGAAACTCCTTCTCTAGAAAGTTTCCGACTTTGGCAACAAAATTTTTGCCTTCGGATCTGTGATAGAAGGTATACCCAATAGTCTCCTTTGGGTATCCTATGAAGACACATTTTTCCGATTTGGGTTCGAGCTTATCAGGTTGAAGTTTTTTTACATAAGCATCGCAGCCCCAAACTTTAAGAAACGACAACTTTGGTTTCTTGCCAAACCACAGTTCATAAGGCGTCGTCTCAACGGATTTTGATGGTGCCCTATTTAACGTGAATGCGGCCATCTCTAGAGCATAACCCCAAAAAGATAGCGGTAAATCGGTAAGAGACATCATAGATCGCACCATATCCAGTAAAGTACGATTACGACGTTTGGACACACCATTACGTTGTGGTGTTCCGGGTGGCGTGAGTTGCGAAACTATTCCGCATTGTTTCAAATGTAGACCAAACTCGTAACTCAAATATTCTCCTCCACGATCAGATCGTAGAAACTTTATTTTCTTGTTACGATGATTTTCCACTTCACTCTGAAATTCTTTGAACTTTTCAAATGTTTCAGACTTGTGTTTCATTAAGTAGATATACCCATATCTGCTTAAATCATCAGTGAAGGTGAGAAAATAACGATATCCGCCACGAGCCTCAACATTCATTGGACCACATACATCAGTATGTATGATTTCCAATAAATCTGTTGCTCTCTCCACAGTACCGGAGAACGGTGTTTTAGTCATCTTGCCCATAAGGCACGGCTCGCAAGTGCCAAGTGATTCATAATCAAGTGACTCCAAAAGTCCATCAGTATGGAGTTTCTTCATGCGCTTTACGCCGATATGACCTAAACGGCAGTGCCACAAATAAGTTGCACTATCATTATTAACTCTGCATCTTTTGGCTTCAACATTATGAATATGTGTGTTACTACTATCGAGATTAAGTAAGAACAAACCACTCTTTAATGGCGCATGACCATAAAAGATATTACTCATATAAATAGAACAACCATTATTCTCTGATTTAAATGAATAACCGTCTCGCATCAAACAAGATCCAGATATAATGTTCATGCTCAACGCTGGTACTAAATAACAATTATTTAGATCTAATATTAATCCCGAAGGTAGATGTAGAGGTAGCGTGCCGACCGCGATCACATCGACTTTGGAACCATTTCCCACGCGCATCGTCACCTCGTCCTTAGCCAATCTTCGCTTAATCCGTAGCCCCTGTTTTGAGTTGCAAATATTAGCAACAGAACCAGTATCAAATACCCAGGTGCTACTGCGAGAATTAGTAAGGTACACATCAATAACATGTATATCACATATACCTTTGTTAACCTTGCCATCCTTCTTATCCGCCAAATACTTGGGGCAGTTCCGCTTCCAGTGACCAGTCTGCTTGCAATAGAAGCACTCAGTTTCAGGCTTAGGTCCAGACTTGGGTTTCTTCTCTTGAGTAGCAACTTGCTTGCTGTTCTTTTTGAAGTTCCCCTTTTTCTTCCCTTTGCCCTTTTTCTTGAAACTAGTGGTTTTGTTAACCATCAACACTTGATGCTCCTTTTTGATTTCTACCTCCGCGGCTTTTAGCATCGCGAAGAGCTCGGGCATAGTTTTGGTCATCCCTTGCATATTATAGTTCATCACGAAGCTCTTGTAGCTTGGTGGTAGTGATTGGAGAATTCTGTCAATGACGCAATCATCCGGAAGATTAACTCCCAGTTGAATCAAGTGATTGTTATACCCAGACATTTTGAGTATATGCTCACTGACAGAACCATTCTCCTCCATTTTACAGCTATAGAACTTATTGGAGACTTCATATCTCTCAATCCGGGCATTTGCTTGAAATATTAACTTCAACTCCTGGAACATCTCATATGCTCCATGGTGTTCAAAACGTCGTTGAAGTCCCGGTTCTAAGCCGTAAAGCATGGCACACTGAACTATAGAGTAGTCATCAGCTTTGCTTTGCCAGACGTTCATAACATCTGGCGTAGCTCTTGCACCAGGCCTGGCACCTAGCGGTGCTTCCAGGACGTAATTCTTCTGTGCAGCAATGAGGATAATCCTCAAGTTACGGACCCAGTCCGTGTAATTGCTACCATCATATTTCAACTTTGCTTTCTCAAGGAACGCATTAAAATTCAACGGAACAACAGCACGAGCCATCTATCTACACAACATAGACAAGCAAGATACTATCAGGTACTAAGTTCATGATAAATTAAAGTTCAATTAATCATATTACTTAAGAACTCCCACTTAGATAGACATCTCTCTAATCCTTCTAAGTGATCACGTGATCCAAATCAACTAAACCATGTCCGATCATCACGTGAGATGGAGTAGTTTCAATGGTGAACATCATTATGTTGATCATATCTACTATATGATTCACGCTCGACCTTTCGGTCTCTGTGTTCCGAGGCCATATCTGTATATGCTAGGCTCGTCAAGTTAAACCTGAGTATTCCGCGTGTGCAACTGTTTTGCACCCGTTGTATTTGAACGTAGAGCCTATCACACCCGATCATCACGTGGTGTCTCAGCACGAAGAACTTTCGCAACGGTGCATACTCAGGGAGAACACTTCTTGATAATTTAGTGAGAGATCATCTTATAATGCTACCGTCAATCAAAGCAAGATAAGATGCATAAAAGGATAAACATCACATGCAATCAATATAAGTGATATGATATGGCCATCATCATCTTGTGCTTGTGATCTCCATCTTCGAAGCACCGTCATGATTACCATCGTCACCGGCGCGACACCTTGATCTTCATCGCAGCATCGTTGTCGTCTCGCTAATCTTATGCTTCTACGACTATCACTACCGTTTAGCAATAAAGTAAAGCATTACATCGCGATTGCATTGCATACAATAAAGCGACAACCATATGGCTCCTGCCAGTTGCCGATAACTCGGTTACAAAACATGATCATCTCATACAATAAAATTTAGCATCACGTCTTGACCATATCACATCACAACATGCCCTGCAAAAACAAGTTAGACGTTCTCTACTTTGTTGTTGCAAGTTTTACGTGGCTGCTACGGGCTTTAAGCAAGAACTCATCTTACCTACGCATCAAAACCACAACGATAGTTTGTCAAATAGACTCCGTTTTAACCTTCTCAAGGACCGGGCGTAGCCACACTCGGTTCAACTAAAGTTGGAGAGACAGTCTTCCGCAAGCCATCTCTGTGCAAAGCACGTCGTGGGAACCGGTCTCGCGTAAGCGTACGCGTAAGGTTGGTCCGGATCGTCTCATCCAACAATACCGCTGAACCAAAGTATGACATGCTGGTAGGCAGTATGACTTGTATCGTCCACAACTCACTTGTGTTCTACTCGTGCAAATAACATCAACCATAAAACCTAGGCTCTGATACCACTGTTGGGGAACGCAGTAAATTCAAAAATTTTCCTACGCACACGCAAGATCATGGTGATGCATAGCAACGAGAGGGGAGAGTGTTTGTCTACGTACCCTCGTAGACCGAAGCGGAAGCGTTGACACAACGTAGAGGAAGTAGTCGTACGTAGAGGAAGTAGTCGTACGTTCTCCTCGCGATCCAACCGATCACAGCACCGTTACTCCGGCACCTCCGAGTTCTTGGCACACGTTCAGCTCGATGACGATCCCCGGGCTCCGATCCAGCAAAGCGTCGGGGAAGAGTTCCGTCAGCACGACGGCGTGGTGACGATCTTGATGTGTTACCGGCGCAGGGCTTCGCCTAAGCACTGCAACGATATAATCGAGGTGGAATTTGGTGGAAGGGGGCACCGCACACGGCTAAGGAACGATCCGTAGATCAACTTGTGTGTCTTGGGGTGTCCCCTGCCCCCGTATATAAAGGATGAAGGGGGGGAGGCTGGCCGGCCAAAGGAGGGAGGCGCAGGAGGAGTCCTACTCCCTCTGGGAGTAGGATTCCCCCCCCAATCCTAGTTGGACTAGGATTCTTCAAGGGAGAGAGAGAGAGAGAGGGGGCGCCCCACTTCTCCTAGTCCTAATAGGACTAGGGAAGGGGGGGAGGCGCGCAGCCCCTAGGGCTGCCCTCTCACCTTTCCTCCAAGGCCCATGTTGGCCCATTATGCTCCCGGGGGGTTCCGGTAACCCTCCCGGTATTCCGGTAAAATCCTGATTTCACCTGGAATGCATCCGATGTCCAAACATAGGCTTCCAATATATAATTCTTTATGTCTCGACCATTTCGAGACTCCTCGTCACGTCCGTGATCACATCCGGGACTCCGAACTCCTTCGGTACATCAAAATGCATAAACTCATAATAACTGTCATTGTAACGTTAAGCGTGCGGACCCTACGGTTCGAGAACAATGTAGACATGACCGAGACACGTTTCTGGTCAATAACCAATAGCGGGACCTGGATGCCCATATTGGCTCCCACATATTCTACGAAGATCTTTATCGGTCAGACCGCATAACAACATACGTTGTTCCCTTTGTCATCGGTATGTTACTTGCCCGAGATTCGATCGTCGGTATCCAATACCTAGTTCAATCTCGTTACCGGCAAGTCTCTTTTCTCATTCCGTAATACATCATCTCGCAACTAACTCATTGGTTGCAATGCTTGCAAGGCTTTATGTGATGTGCATTACCGAGAAGGCCCTGAGATACCTCTCCGACAATCGGAGTGACAAATCCTAATCTCGAAGTATGCCAACTCAACATGTACCTTCGGAGACACTTGTAGAGCACCTTTATAATCACCCAGTTACGTTGTGACGTTTGGTAGCACACAAAATGTTCCTACGGTAAATGGGAGTTGCATATTCTCATAGTTAAAGGAACATGTATAAGTCATGGATAAAAGCAATAGCAATATACTAAACGATCGGGTGCTATGCTAATGCAATGGGTCATGTCAATCAGATCATTCAACTAATGATGTGATCTCGTTAATCAAACAACAACTCTTTGTTCATGGCTAGGAAACATAACCATCTTTGATTAATGAGCTAGTCAAGTAGAGGCATACTAGTGACACTCTGTTTGTCTATGTATTCACACATGTATTATGTTTCCAGTTAATACAATTCTAGCATGAATAATAAACATTTATCATGATATAAGGAAATAAATAATAACTTTATTATTGCCTCTAGGGCATATTTCCTTCAGCTTCCTCAGTACACCTCGGGCCTCCTTTTATATGTCAAAGGGGTTTCCACAATGGCACACAAGAGGTGTAAAGTATCTACAGTGTACATTTAATGCTCTGCCGACATGCCCCCTTGCTTTATCGGGGACGGTGGAGGATCTCGTCTCGTCTGTCAGCGCTTCGCCTTGCTCCGATGCGCGTGCAAGCTGACGAGGCATGTAACGCCACGCTGGTTGGCTGGCTGCTGAGATGGTGCGGTGACAGAGTCTTCACGAAGATCTGCATGCCACCACACAGGTGTTTGCTAGGTGGCCTAGAAGCTGCATGCTGCCACACATGCGCTCGCCTAGTTGGCGGGCCAGCCGCTACGTCGGAACGGGTGCGGGGCAGCGAAACCTTGGTAGGTGCGAGCCTGGTTGTGGCCTCACAGATGTCCCCAACAAGGGTCTTGCCGGGGTCTCGCGGGCGTCCCCGGCAAGGGTCTTGCCGGGGGTCTTCGTCTTCTGGTTCTTATCTAGTCTTGCAGGCCTTCGGTCTTCACAAAGATCTGCATGCCACCATGCAGGCGCCTCCCGAGCCTTGGTTCCAATGTTGTCGATGGTGTCGGAATTCTTAGGCTCAAGGGTGGCGGCCTTGCTGGTGTTGGGCAAGTTGCCCCGGCAAGGCTCTTGTCGGGGCCATGCAGGCTGCCCCGGCAGGGCTCTTGCCGGGGAAGCCCACCTTGTCCCTTCGCTCTTCGCGCCCTTGGCTTGAGCATTGTTCTGGTAGTCTTGTTCTTTGCTTCCTCTGCCCCGCCAAGCGTGGTTGCAGGTGTGGCTACAACTTCCGATACACAAGTAAGGGGTACATAAAGGCCCCTACTTTTGTACACCGACAGGAGCCCCCGGGCCTGGGCCATACATAAGCATGATGCATTGTTGGGCCAGGCCCAGAACGGTGCGCGGGCATGCGTGGAAGAATTTTAACTGCGGTAACTCCTTCGTCAGTTGTGCTTCCCCATGACCCGCGTTGAATGTGTGACCTGGGGGTCGTGCATGGAGCGGTTGCAGCACGCTTGTGTCACGTCGTGGTGAATATTCAAGAGGCGGCCCATGTCTTCCCCATAAAAAAGAGGAAAACGCAGGGGCGCTGCTCATTTACCCTCTGCGCCCTTTCCAATCTTGGAAACCGATGTTACCCTCTTCTTCTCCAAACGCAAGTCGAAGCTCTTAACCCTGCTGGCTGCCGCCGTGCCCCCATTGCCTTCGATCCCTCACCCCCTCTCAACCACCATTGCCCCCAAGACGAGCAAGGGCAAGGGAGCGGCCAATGACGCCGGGGGGAAGGAGGCGCCGGAGAGCGAGCTGGTGGAAATGCGGACGCAACGCGCCCTCTTCACCTCGACTGTCGATGCGCTCTCCCTCAGGGACATGTTCAGGCCTCTGATGGGAAGGGAGACATCGGGGCACCCTGCCACGCGCATCATCCCCGCCGCCTTCGCCGAGGTCGGTCCAAACCAGTATCCCTTCTTTGTCTATTATTTCTCCTGCGGGCTCTACCCCCTTTTTCTGATTTCTTCAACGACATCATGCACTCCTACGGCTTCCATCTCCTGGGTTTCACGCCGAACGCCGTGGCGTGCATGGCCTTCTTCGCCCATCTCAGCGAGGGCTTCGCAGGAGTGCACCCCAGCACGACGCTCTTCCGACATTACTTCACCCCTCGCATCCAACCGGGGGGCGCCATCTCCGGTTGTGTTACTTGGATCCCGAGGTCCCAGAGCAAGGGCACATATCAGGAGGGTGCCCATAAGGAGAGGTGGGATGAGTGGCGGGGCCGGTGGTGCTGGATCGAGGAGGCCGATCTGCAGGAGTTCTGCCGGGTCCATCGGGAGCCGCCGGTCCGCAGAAAGGACTGGGGCGATGTCACGCCAATGACAAAAATGTTGGAAATATGCCCTAGAGGCAATAATAAAAGCATTATTATTATATTTCCTTATTCATGATAATTGTCTTTATTCGTGCTATAATTGTGTTATCCGGAAATCGTAATACATGTGTGAATAACAGACAACAAACATGTCCCTAGTGAGCCTCTAGTTGACTAGCTCGTTGATCGACAGATAGTCATGGTTTCCTGACTATGGACATTGGATGTCATCGATAACGGGATCACATCATTAGGAGAATGATGTGATGGACAAGACCCAATCCTAAACATAGCATAAGATCGCATAGTTCGTTTGCTAGAGTTTTCCAATGTCAAGTATCCTTTCCTTAGACCATGAGATCGTGTAACTCCCGGATACCGTAGGAGTGCTTCGGGTATGCCAAACATCACAACGTAACTGGGTGACTATAAAGGTATACTACGGGTATCTCTGAAAGTGTCTGTTGGGTTGACATGGATCGAGACTGGGATTTGTCACTCCGCTTGACGGAGAGGTATCACCGGGCCCTCTCGGTAATGCATCATCACAATGAGCTCAATGTGATCAAAGTGTTTGATCACGGGATCATGCATTACGGTAACGAGAAAAGTGACTTGTCGGTAACGAGATTGAACGAGGTATTGGTATACCGACGATCGAATCTCGGGCAAGTAAAATACCGATTGACAAAGGGAATCGTATACGGGATTAATTGAATCCTTGACATCGTGGTTCATCCGATGAGATCATCGTGGAGCATGTGGGAGCCAACATGGGTATCCAGATCCCGCTGTTGGTTATTGCCCGAGAGCCGTCTCGGTCATGTCTGCATGTCTCCCGAACCCGTAGGGTCTACACACTTAAGGTTCGGTGACGCTAGGGTTGTGAAGATATGTATGTGCAGTAACCCGAATGTTGTTCGGAGTCCCGGATGAGATCCCGGACGTCACGAGGAGTTCCGGAATGGTCCGGAGGTAAAGAATTATATATAGGAAGTGCTATTTTGGCCATCGGGACAAGTTTCGGTGTTATCGGTATTGTACCGGGACCACCGGAGGGGTCCCGGGGTCCACCAGGTGGGGCCACCTGCCTTGGGGGGCCACATGGGCCTTAGGGGGTGCGCCTTGGCCCACTTGGGCCAAGGGGAACCAGCCCCAAGGGCCCATGCGCCAAGGAAACTTGGAGGAGGGAGAGTCCAAAGGGGGGAAGGCACCTCCGAGGTGCCTTGGGGAGGATGGACTCCTCCCCCCCTCTTGGCCGCACCCCTTCCTTGGAGGAAGGGGCAAGGCTGCGCCGTCCCCCCCTCTAATGCATCTATATAAAGGGGGGCAGGGGTGGGGGGCAGCACACCAATTGCCCTGGCTCCCCCCTCCTCCCTGCAACACCTCCTCCTCCTCCCGTAGTTGCTTAGCGAAGCCCTGCCGGAGTTCTGCTGCATCCACCACCACACCGTCGTGCTGGATCTTCCTCAACCTCTCCTTCCCCCTTGCTGGATCAAGAAGGAGGAGACGTCTCCCGTCCCGTACGTGTGTTGAACGCGGAGGTGCCGTCCGTTCGGTACTAGATCATCGGTGAATTGGATCACGGCAAGTACGACTACCTCATCCACGTTCACTCGAACGCTTCCGTTGCGATCTACAAAGTGGTATGTAGATGCTATCTAATCTGAATACTCGTTGCTAGATGAACTCATAGATGGATCTTGGTGAAACCGTAGGAAAATTTTTAATTTTCTGCAACGTTCCCCAACAGTGGCATCATGAGCTAGGTCTATGCGTAGTTCTTCTTGTGCGAGTAGAACACAATTTGTTGTGGGCGTAGATGTTGTCAATTCTTCTTGCCGTTACTAGTCAATCTTGTTTCAGCGGTATTGTGGGATGAAGCGGCCCGGACCAACCTTACACGTACGCTTACGTGAGACCGGTTCCACCGACTAAACATGCACTAGTTGCATAAGGTGGCTGGCGGGTGTCTGTCTCTCCTACTTTAGTTGGATCGGATTCGATGAACAGGGTCCTTATGAAGGGTAAATAGAGATTGGCAAATCACGTTGTGGTTTGAACGTAGGTAAGAAAACGTTCTTGCTAGAACCCTAATTCAGCCACGTAAAACTTGCAACAACAATTAGAGGACGTCTAACTTGTTTTTGCAGCAAGTGCTTTGTGATATGATATGGCCAAAGTTGTGATGTATGATGAATGATCTATATGTGATGTATGAGATGTTCATGCTATTGTAATAGGAATCACGACTTGCATGTCGATGAGTATGACAACCGGCAGGAGCCATAGGAGTTGTCTTTATTTTTTTGTATGACCTGCGTGTCATTGAGAATCGCCATGTAAATTACTTTACTTTATTGCTAAACGCGTTAGCCATAGTAGTAGAAGTAATAGTTGGCGAGCAACTTCATGGAGACACGATGATGAAGATCATGATGATGAAGATCATGGTGTCAAGCCGGTGACAAGATGATCATGGAGCCCCAAGATGGAGATCGAAGGAGCTATGTGATATTGGCCATATCATGTCACGTTTATTATTTGATTGCATGTGATGTTTATCATGTTTTTGCATCTTGTTTACTTAGGACGACGGTAGTAAATAAGATGATCCCTCATAATAATTTCAAGAAAGTGTTCACCCTAACTGTGCACCGTTGCTAAGGTTCGTCGTTCCGAAGCACCACGTGATGATCGGGTGTGATAGGTCCTTACGTTCGCATACAACGGGTGTAAGCCAGATTTACACACGCAAAACACTTAGGTTGACTTGACGAGCCTAGCATGTACAGACGTGGCCTCGGAACACAGAAGACCGAAAGGTCGAGCATGAGTCGTATAGAAGATACGATCAACATGAAGATGTTCACCGATGTTGACTAGTCCGTCTCACGTGATGATCGGACACGGCCTAGTTGACTCGGATCATGTAATACTTAGATGACTAGAAGAGGGATGTCTATCTAAGTGGGAGTTCATTAAATAATTTGATTAAATGAACTTTATTATCATGAACTTAGTCTAAATATTTACAATATGTCTTGTAGATCAAATGGCCAACGTAGTCCTCAACTTCAACGCGTTCCTAGAGAAAACCAAGCTGAAAGACGATGGTAGCAACTATACGGACTGGGTCCGAAACCTGAGGATTATCCTCATAGCTGCCAAGAAAGATTATGTCCTAAGAGCACCGCTGGGTGACGCACCTATTCTCCCTGCAGAACAAGACGTTATGAAAGCTTGGCAGTCACGCTGCGATGATTACTCCCTCGTTCAGTGCGGCATGCTTTACAGCCTAGAGCCGGGACTCCAAGAGCGTTTTGAGAGTAATGGAGCATATGAGATGTTCGAAGAGCTGAAAATGGTTTTTCAAGCTCATGCCCGGGTCGAGAGATATGAAGTCTCCGACAAATTCTTTAGCTGTAAGATGGAGGAAAATAGTTCTGTCAGTGAACACATACTCAAAATGTCTGGGTTGCACAACCGCATGACTCAACTGGAAGTTAATCTCCCGGAAGAAGCGGTCATTGACAGAATCCTCCAGTCGCTTCCACCTAGCTACAAGAGCTTTGTGATGAACTACAATATGCAGGGGATGGTAAAGACCATTCCTGAAGTATATGCTATGCTGAAATCAGCAGAGGTAGAAATCAAGAAGGAGCATCAAGTGTTGATGGTGAATAAAACCACTAAGTTCAAGAAGGGCAAGGGTAAAAAGAACTTCAAGAAGGACGGCAAGGAAGTTGCCGCGCCCGGTAAGCAAGTTGCCGGGAAGAAGCCAAAGAATGGACCCAAGCCCGAAACTGAGTGCTTTTATTGCAAGGGAAGTGGTCACTGGAAGCGGAACTGCCCCAAATACTTAGCGGACAAGAAGGCTGGCAAAACCAAAGGTATATGTGATATATATGTAATTGATGTGTACCTTACCAGTACTCGTAGTAGCTCTTGGGTATTTGATACCGGTGCAGTTGCTCATATTTGTAACTCAAAGCAGGAGCTGCGGAATAAACGGAGACTGGCAAAGGACGAGGTGACGATGCGCGTCGGGAATGGTTCCAAGGTCGATGTGATCGCCGTCGGCACGCTGCCTCTACATTTACCTACGGGATTAGTTTTAAACCTCAATAATTGTTATTTAGTGCCAAGTTTGAGCATGAACATTGTATCTGGATCTCGCTTAATTCGAGATGGCTACTCATTTAAATCCGAGAATAATGGTTGTTCTATTTATATGAGAGATATGTTTTATGGTCATGCTCCGATGGTTGATGGTTTATTCTTAATGAATCTCGTACGTGATGATACACATATTCATAGTGTGAGTACTAAAAGAGTTAAAGTTGATAACAATAGTCCCACATATTTGTGGCACTGCCGCCTTGGTCACATAGGTGTCAAACGCATGAAGAAGCTCCATGCAGATGGACTTTTAGAGTCTCTTGATTATGAATCATTTGACACGTGCGAACCATGCCTCATGGGTAAAATGACCAAGACTCCGTTCTCAGGAACAATGGAGCGAGCTACCAACTTATTGGAAATCATACATACCGATGTGTGCGGTCCAATGAGTGTTGAGGCTCGCGGTGGCTATCGTTATGTTCTCACCCTCACTGATGACTTGAGTAGATATGGGTATATCTACTTAATGAAACACAAGTCTGAGACCTTTGAAAAGTTCAAGGAATTTCAGAGTGAGGTTGAAAATCAACGTGATAGAAAGATCAAGTTTCTACGATCAGATCGTGGAGGAGAATACTTGAGTCACGAATTTGGCACACACTTAAGAAAATGTGGAATAGTTTCACAACTCACGCCGCCTGGAACACCTCAGCGTAATGGTGTGTCCGAACGTCGTAATCGCACTCTATTAGATATGGTGCGATCTATGATGTCTCTTACCGATTTACCGCTATCTTTTTGGGGCTATGCTTTAGAGACTGCCGCATTCACTTTAAATAGGGCTCCGTCGAAATCCGTTGAGACGACACCGTATGAATTATGGTTTGGGAAGAAACCCAAGCTGTCGTTTCTAAAAGTTTGGGGATGCGATGCTTATGTCAAGAAACTTCAACCTGAAAAGCTCGAACCCAAATCGGAAAAATGCGTCTTCATAGGATACCCTAAAGAAACTGTAGGGTATACCTTCTACCTCAGATCCGAAGGCAAGATCTTTGTTGCCAAGAATGGATCCTTTCTAGAGAAAGAGTTTCTCTCGAAAGAAGTAAGTGGGAGGAAAGTAGAACTTGATGAAGTGTTACCTCTTGAACCGGAAAATGGCGAAACTCAAGAAATCGTTCCTGAGGTGCCTGTACCGACTAGAGAGGAAATTAATGATGATGATCAAGATGCTTCTGATCAAGCTGCTACTGAGATTCGAAGGTCCACAAGGACACGTTCCGCACCAGAGTGGTACGACAACCCTGTCTTGGAAATCATGTTGTTAGACAACGGTGAACCTTCGAACTATGAGGAAGCAATGGCGGGCCCGGATTCCGACAAATGGCTAGAAGCCATGAAATCCGAGATAGGATCCATGCATGAAAACAAAGTATGGACTTTGACTGACTTGCCCGTTGAACGGCGAGCCATAGAAAATAAATGGATCTTTAAGAAGAAGACAGACGCGGATGGTAATGTGACCATCTATAAAGCTCGGCTTGTCGCTAAGGGTTATCGACAAGTTCAAGGAATTGACTACGATGAGACTTTCTCACCGGTAGCGAAGCTGAAGTCCGTCCGAATCATGTTAGCAATTGCCGCATACTATGATTATGAGATATGGCAAATGGACGTCAAAACGGCATTCCTTAATGGTTTCCTTAAGGAAGAATTGTATATGATGCAGCCGGAAGGTTTTGTCGATCCTAAGAATGCTGACAAGGTATGCAAGCTCCAACGCTCGATTTATGGGCTGGTGCAAGCATCTCGGAGTTGGAACATTCGCTTTGATGAGATGATCAAAGCGTTTGGGTTTACACAGACTTATGGAGAAGCCTGTGTTTACAAGAAAGTGAGTGGGAGCTCTGTAGCATTTCTCATATTATATGTAGACGACATACTTTTGATGGGAAATGATATAGAACTCTTGGACAGCATTAAGGCCTATTTGAATAAAAGTTTTTCAATGAAGGACCTTGGAGAAGCTGCTTATATATTAGGCATCAAGATCTATAGAGATAGATCGAGACGCCTCATAGGTCTTTCACAAAGCACATACCTTGATAAGATATTGAAGAAGTTCAATATGGATCAATCTAAGAAGGGGTTCTTACCTGTGTTACAAGGTGTGAAATTGAGCTCAGCTCAATGTCCGACCACGGCAGAAGATATAGAAGAGATGAGCGTCATCCCCTATGCCTCAGCCATAGGTTCTATTATGTATGCCATGCTGTGTACCAGACCTGATGTAAACCTTGCCGTAAGTTTGGTAGGAAGGTACCAAAGTAATCCCGGCAAGGAACACTGGACAGCGGTCAAGAATATCCTGAAGTACCTGAAAAGGACCAAGGAAATGTTTCTCGTTTATGGAGGTGACGAAGAGCTCGTCGTAAAAGGTTACGTCGATGCTAGCTTCGACACAGATCTGGATGACTCTAAGTCACAAACCGGATACGTGTATATTTTGAATGGTGGGGCAGTAAGCTGGTGCAGTTGCAAGCAAAGCGTCGTGGCGGGATCTACATGTGAAGCGGAGTACATGGCAGCCTCGGAGGCGGCACATGAAGCAATATGGGTGAAGGAGTTCATCACCGACCTCGGAGTCATACCCAATGCGTCGGGGCCAATCAAGCTCTTCTGTGACAACACTGGAGCTATTGCACTTGCAAAGGAGCCCAGGTTTCACAAGAAGACTAGGCACATCAAGCGTCGCTTCAACTCCATTCGTGAAAATGTTCAAGATGGAGACATAGAAATTTGTAAAGTGCACACGGATCTGAATGTCGCAGATCCGTTGACTAAACCTCTCCCTAAGGCAAAACATGATCAGCACCAGAACTCTATGGGTGTTCGATTCATCACAATGTAACTAGATTATTGACTCTAGTGCAAGTGGGAGACTGTTGGAAATATGCCCTAGAGGCAATAATAAAAGCATTATTATTATATTTCCTTATTCATGATAATTGTCTTTATTCGTGCTATAATTGTGTTATCCGGAAATCGTAATACATGTGTGAATAACAGACAACAAACATGTCCCTAGTGAGCCTCTAGTTGACTAGCTCGTTGATCGACAGATAGTCATGGTTTCCTGACTATGGACATTGGATGTCATCGATAACGGGATCACATCATTAGGAGAATGATGTGATGGACAAGACCCAATCCTAAACATAGCATAAGATCGCATAGTTCGTTTGCTAGAGTTTTCCAATGTCAAGTATCCTTTCCTTAGACCATGAGATCGTGTAACTCCCAGATACCGTAGGAGTGCTTTGGGTATGCCAAACGTCACAACGTAACTGGGTGACTATAAAGGTATACTACGGGTATCTCTGAAAGTGTCTGTTGGGTTGACATGGATCGAGACTGGGATTTGTCACTCCGCTTGACGGAGAGGTATCACCGGGCCCTCTCGGTAATGCATCATCACAATGAGCTCAATGTGATCAAAGTGTTTGATCACGGGATCATGCATTACGGTAACGAGAAAAGTGACTTGCCGGTAACGAGATTGAACGAGGTATTGGTATACCGACGATCGAATCTCGGGCAAGTAAAATACCGATTGACAAAGGGAATCGTATACGGGATTAATTGAATCCTTGACATCGTGGTTCATCCGATGAGATCATCGTGGAGCATGTGGGAGCCAACATGGGTATCCAGATCCCGCTGTTGGTTATTGCCCGAGAGCCGTCTCGGTCATGTCTGCATGTCTCCCGAACCCGTAGGGTCTACACACTTAAGGTTCGGTGACGCTAGGGTTGTGAAGATATGTATGTGCAGTAACCCGAATGTTGTTCGGAGTCCCGGATGAGATCCCGGACGTCACGAGGAGTTCCGGAATGGTCCGGAGGTAAAGAATTATATATAGGAAGTGCTATTTTGGCCATCGGGACAAGTTTCGGTGTTATCGGTATTGTACCGGGACCACCGGAGGGGTCCCGGGGTCCACCAGGTGGGGCCACCTGCCTTGGGGGGCCACATGGGCCTTAGGGGGTGCGCCTTGGCCCACTTGGGCCAAGGGGAACCAGCCCCAAGGGCCCATGCGCCAAGGAAACTTGGAGGAGGGAGAGTCCAAAGGGGGGAAGGCACCTCCGAGGTGCCTTGGGGAGGATGGACTCCTCCCCCCCTCTTGGCCGCACCCCTTCCTTGGAGGAAGGGGCAAGGCTGCGCCGTCCCCCCCTCTAATGCATCTATATAAAGGGGGGCAGGGGTGGGGGGCAGCACACCAATTGCCCTGGCTCCCCCCTCCTCCCTGCAACACCTCCTCCTCCTCCCGTAGTTGCTTAGCGAAGCCCTGCCGGAGTTCTGCTGCATCCACCACCACACCGTCGTGCTGGATCTTCCTCAACCTCTCCTTCCCCCTTGCTGGATCAAGAAGGAGGAGACGTCTCCCGTCCCGTACGTGTGTTGAACGCGGAGGTGCCGTCCGTTCGGTACTAGATCATCGGTGAATTGGATCACGGCAAGTACGACTACCTCATCCACGTTCACTCGAACGCTTCCGTTGCGATATACAAAGTGGTATGTAGATGCTATCTAATCTGAATACTCGTTGCTAGATGAACTCATAGATGGATCTTGGTGAAACCGTAGGAAAAATTTTAATTTTCTGCAACGTTCCCCAACAAAAAAGCTCACGGTCGCCACCACCAGGATTGGGGCTGACTTCATCTGCCACTGGATTGCCCCACTGCACAACAAGGGGAGGCAGTCCTGGGACTTCAGGAACGTGGCCGACGTCATGAGGCTCCGCCCTGGCTTGAAGCACAATTTCATGGTGCTGCAGCATGCCCATCTTTGCCAGAGGCTTTTTCAGCTCAAGGTCGACAAGGCCAGCGGGGTCGAGAGGACCGGCAAGGCTGAGAAGGCCGGCAAGGCCATCAAGGCTGGCAGGTCTTTGTTCGGGCTGCCGGTAGGGGTGGTCCCATTGAGCAACAACTCTCGTTAGACCGACATCATCGCCATGATGCCGGACTTCAACGTGCATGGCCTCGACCCAACCTGGGATGAGCCATAAGCAGAGCGGGTGCAGGCATTTTTCGAAAACTTGTCAGAGAGGTATGTTCGTGACGAGCCACTGCTTGTCCACGACACCACTCGGGAAGAGCTGGCATACATTGCCGCCAGGGCGGAGGAGGCGGCACTCGCCAAGGAGGCCGGCAGCGTTGGCACCATGGAGGACGAGGCCGACACAACCATAGAGGAGAAAGAGCTCGCCGAGTGGGCGGGGTCTGCTGGGGAAGCAAGCGGCGTCGGCGCCGGGGCTCCCCTTGTTGAAGACGTGGTCGAGGAGTCAACAAGAGAAGAGACCGAGGCTGACGACTCCTCGGCCCCGGGGAGGAGACGCGTCCTGCGGCGGGCTAGCTCCAGCGAGCCGGTCCGGCCCGGCAGGAACACGCAGTGGCAATAGGCCCAAGCATAGCCCGCGCGCGAGACGAGGGCTGCAGCAGCGAAGAAAGCCGCGACCACCGCTTCTTCCTCATCCAAGCGGCGCAGGATGCCTTCGCCTTCCCCTCCCCCCGCGGACACCACCCCAGAGGTCGACTTCGATCTTGGGTCCTTCAGCCCGAAGAGGAAGAGGACGGCAGCGGAGGAGGACGAGTAAGCATCTTGCCCTTCATCATTCCTGACCCTCAGTCTGTGTCCTCTTCCCTGACTTGGTATTGTCTTTGCAGCGACACAGAGACGCTAGCCCAGAGGGTGGCGAAGAGGGCCAGGGCTTCGACGGACGACAAGCCCCCGGCAAGCACTCCGTGCACGCTGGCGTTGGTGGTGATCAGCCCGGACAAGAGCCCTCGACGCAGCCCCCGCTTCAGCCCCCAGCATGAGTTCATCATTCACTTCCCGTCGTCAGGCATCGGGATGTGCATCCTTGGCGCTGACCTTGTCGGATTTATAGGAGGGGAGCAGCAACATGTGGAGACACTGAGGGCCGCCCCTGACATACCGCCACCATCGACCACGCCGCCCAGAGGGGCGTCCCCGGCAAGGGCACCCACCGATGAGCCCACGCGCACGGAGGAAGAGGAGGCGAGCCTGGGTGCCGGCGGCTCCGTCCCAGCAACGAACGTTGGCGGGGAGGGAAACACTTCTTCTCAGCTCGACACGGGTAAGTGGCCTGCCTCCCGTCCTTGTTGTTGTCATTTTTTGAACCATGATCTTGGCCTCGTTTCATTCTCCTTTCTGGTTTCCACACCCTCCCTCGATGGACCAAGAGGATATCGACACCGTCATCGAGGAGGTTGCCAAGGATGCCGAAGCCGAGGCCGCCAAGATCGCGGCTGGGGAGGCCGCCAAGTCTGCCGCTGAGGAGGCCGGCGAGGGGCTCGCCGGGGAGACCAGCGAAACCGCTGTCGGGGAGGGCGGCAGCCCGGCAAGGCTGCTGCCGAGGAGGACGACAAGGGGCCTGTCGGGGAGGCCGCCGAGGAGCCCGCCGAGGAGGGGGTGGCCAACGACCAACCTTCCTCCCCTGCAGCCCCTGCCCCGGGCAAGTACCTGAGGGTGGGCGACGACCTGTTCGTCCGCCTCCTCAGGACGGCAAGCACCGGAGCGCTAGCCGAAGGGGAAGTGTTTGACGATGAGGTGCTCGCCACCGCCGGGCTCTAGGTTGTCGATGAACTGAGCACCGGCGGCGGCGGTTCACAGGAGGAGCAGCTTCTTCGGGCCATGAGTGCCAACTTCTAGAAGCTCCAAGCGCTCCACCGTGCCCGCCAGAACAAGGTGAAATCTAGGATGGCGGCAATGGACAAGGCGTAGGCGGATTTTGAGGAGCGCATCTCCCAGACGTAGGTCTGGTTTGGCGAGGCTCGGGAGGAACTGGGGACTGCCCAAGGTGAGCTGGATGAGCGCAAGCGAGAGCTCATCCTAAAGTAGGCCGACATCGAGAAGGCCCAAGAGGCGGCGAAGGAACATGCCGCCAAGGCTGAAGCCACCCGGTTGCAGTAGCAAGCTCTGCTGAACAGCCAGGAGGAAGACCTCGTCGCCCGCGAGCAGGCGCTTGCCGCCACACTCCATGGCAAGGACAAGGAAATCGGGAAGATCGTCGCGCAGCGGACCCAGGAGCTGGAGCAGAAGCACAAGGAAGCACTTGATGCTTTGGTCCTGGACCACGCCGGCGAGGTGGGGAAGCTGGAGCTGGAGCGGGAGGAGCTGAAGAAGAAAGTCTTGGAGCTGACGGAGGAGAGGGATGCAGCCAACCGTACTCTGGCGGATTCACAGGTCGCCATCTCCGACAAGGCCAAGCTGCTCTCCGAGGCCAACGACTCCATTAGCGATCTGAAGCTGAAACTAGAGGGCTTGGAGGGGACACTCTCAGAGGTCAGGGCCCGGGAGGAGACCCTGAACAAGGCCCTCGACACCAAAAAGTAGGTGCGGAGTGACAACGACGCCGCCCACAAGGACTATGTGGCGCAGGTAAATCTCTAGATCAACCGTGTCATCGTCGTCGCAGAGAGGCTCACCGCGCAGCTAGCCGTCATGGGCCTGCCGGATGTTAGGTACTCCCAGGAGCCAAACATGAGCTCCAATGCCAGTCTGACCTTGTTCTTCGAGCGCATCCTCGACACCCTTGAGCAGCTCCGCTCCAATCGAGCGACTTCTCTGGCCAATGAGGCCCAGAAGCTTTGCCGGAGTGCCCGGAAACCCAGCGTCGACTTCGCCGATGCGCTCGAGAGCCTGCCAGAGGATGCGGACCTCGCAGCACTCGAAGAGCGTATCGAGCCCATCATCAGCTGCGTCGACGGAGTCCAGAGGGTGGAGGGCCAGCACCGGGACTAGCCACAACATTTCCCCTTGCCGTTGCGAGTTCATGCCCAAGACAATTTATCTTAAGTTAGAACCACGACAATCATTGATGTAATACAACTCTGGAGTATTTTGAAATGAAGCATGCTATGTTCCTGTTCGATCTTTCCTTGTATGCACGCACCCTACACCTACTTGGATAGGTTTGCCGATGCGTAAACCCATGCTGTGGCGCTTTGAGGAACGGATCCTTAGCAGCCATGCCGGGGGGAACTTGCTACCGGGCAAGCCACCTTGCCGTTCTCAGTGCAACCGCTTGAACTGTTGAGCGGACTCGAAACAGAACAAGGGCGTTGCCAATAGCGGAAGGGTTCCCTTGCATGCAGGTTTCCCATACAAGGAGCAAGATCTTTCGAGGAAGATAACCTTATAAAAAGGGAACTTGCTCAAAGTTTTGCTTGACTTAGTTTTTCCGTCGCTATGTGGATGTTTGTTACGGCTGCAGACATCACCGCCTCGCCTAGCTAATGGCACCAGAGCACGACTGATAGATGTCGCCTTCTTCTCTCGAGCCATCGCGATGAAGGAGTCAGTGAGTTGACTTCAAACTGGATTTACACAGCCCGCGCCCCCTACCTAGCACGCCAAAGATGTCGGGGCTCAGGAACGACACCTATGGGATCACGGGGAATCTCTTCTACAGTTGGCGGGGCGCGGGGCTGCGCAAAGAGCGGGTCGAGAAGATAAACGTGGGGGATTTTTTTACCCAGGTTCGGGCCGCAAATGATGCGTAATACCCTAGTCCTACTTTTGGTGTATATTTAGTGTTCTTGAGGTCTTGAACTAGCTGCGGTGCATGCCGAGTCCAAAAAGTCTGAATCCTTCCTTAGTATGCCTCGGGCCTCCTTTTAGATGTCAAAGGGGTTGCCACAGTGGCACACAGGAGGTGGCAAGTATCTACAGTGTACAATTATATCCCTGGGACCATAGGACAAATGCATTTAATGCGCTGCCGACGTGCCCCCTTGCTTTATCGGGGACGGCGGAGGAGCTCGTCTCATCTGTCACCGCCTCGCCTCGCTCCAATGCGCGTCCAAGCTGACGAGGCGTGCAGCGCCACGGTGGCTGGTTGGCTGCTAAGCTGGTGCGGTGGCAGAGTCTACACGAAGATCTGCATGCCACCATGCAGGTGTTTGCTAGGTGGCCTAGAAGCTGCACACTACCACGCAGGCACTCGCCTAGTTGGCAAGCCGGCCGCTACGTCGGAACGGGTGCGGGGCAGCGAAACCTTGGTAGGTGCGGGCCTGGCTGTGGCCCCGCAGATGTCCCCGGCAAGGGTCTTGCTGGGGTCCCGGAAAGGGTCTTTCCGGGGTCTCGCGGGCGTCCCCATCAAGGGTCTTGCCGGGGGTCTTCGTCTTCTGGTTCTTATCTAGTCTTGCAGGCCTTCGGTCTTCACAAAGATCTGCATGCCACCATGCATGCTCCTCCCGAGCCTTGGTTCCAATGTTGTTGATGGTGTGGGAACTCTTAGGCTCAAGGGTGGCGGCCTTGCTGGTGTTGGGCAATTTGCCCCGGCAAGGCTCTTGCCGGGGGAAGCCCACCCTGTCCCTTCGCCCTTCGCGCCCCCGGCTTGAGCATTGTCCTGGTAGTCTTTGTAAGTGCATCTAGTGCCCCTTAGTGATTTTGGTGTATTGAAGACTTATAGGTTAAGGATCTAACGTGTTTATGAGTGTACACAGGTCTATAAGTCTATGAGGAGTTTGATATTTACGAAGAAAGTTGACCCCTAAAAATGAAGTTCTTCAACTGAAGACTTTGATATTCTGAAGAATTTCTGAAGACTTTCTGAAGACTTTGAAAGTGAAGAAATTGGTGTGACCTTGAAGACTTGGTTATCATTCGAGGAACATGAAGCGTGAAGACTTGTTTTCGTAGTTTCATTTTCTCTTTCTTGAGTCATAGGAAACACCGTACTGTTAAAGGGGGTCGAGGAAATACTAAGGAGAAAATTTCCACTTGATGCTCAACACAAATCCTACAGCTACCAATCCCTTCGAGTGAAGCCATTGGAAATCTCATACAGTTCAGTCAATTTCTTCGGTGACAGAGACACAACTCTTCTATTTACTGAGGAATTTGTCCTGACTGAGGAGTTAGGAATTCGCCAGTGCGAATTGCCTACACAGTGAGGAACATGATAGCCCTGAGGAATTTGTACCTCAAGTTTCCGACCGTTGCTGTGCTACGCGCCAGCTGTCCCAAAATATCTTATCCACCTAACGGTCATATCATTGAAGGGCATTTATGTCTTATCATGTCGGGCTGCTTCCTAGGCTATAAATAGCCGCCCCCTACAACCACTAGCTGGTTGGCTGCTCCGCGAGAACTTGACACTTGTCATTTGAGAGTAACCCATCCTCCGAGGACTTTGAGCGAAAATCATCAAGTGAGGAAAATCCAAACCCAAACCCAAAACACCTACAAACCAAAAGTGATTGAGCATCACTGAAGAGATTGATCCTGCATGGATCCGATGCTTGTTACCTTTGAAGACTGTGCTTCTTCCAGACGGTTAGGCGTCATGGTCTAGAGCATCCAAGAGGAATTTTGGATCGCCGGGTGACCGAGTTTGTGAAGGTTTGGAAGTCACCTGAAGACTTACCACGAGTGATTGGGCGAGGACTGTGTGTCCTTAGCTCAAGGAGAATACGGCGAGGACTGTGTGTCTGGGACTGGGTGTCCTCGAGTTTAAATACTCAGCCGCTCCAACCAGACATACAAGTGAGACAACAGTTGGAACTGGTCTACCAAATCATTGTCTTCACCAAGCCAACTGGTTCTATTTCCTCAACACTTTCATTTCCTCATTATTGTGTTGCATGTTTGTTCATATCTATGTTTAAAGACTTTGACTGAAGACTTTCTCAATTTCCTCAGTTCAATTTCTTCAGTCTGTTTGTCTTCATCTTGTGCTATCATGTGTTTACGCTTTTTGTACTCTGTGTTTGTCTTCATTTCATCATGATGATGATGCATGTATTCTGCTATGTTTACTTCTGAGTACGTATTCCGCTGCTAGTAGTTCTTCGCTAAGGAGTTTCCTCACTAGCAAATTCCTCAGTCAAGAATTTCATAAAAATCGCCTATTCACCCCCCTCTAGTCGATATAACGCACTTTCAGTCTTGTTCTTTGCTTCCTCTGCCCCGCCAAGCGTGGCCGCAGGGGTGGCTATGACTGCCCGTGCACATGTAAGGGGTACAAAAAGGCCCCTACTTTTTTACACCGACAGTGAGTGACAGAAACACATACCCGAGTAAGGGGGTTGTTGTGTATGGGAGCAAAGAGGACTTGATACTTAAGGCTATGGTTGGGTTTACCTTAATGATCTCTAGTAGTTGCAGATGCTTGATAGAGTTCCAACCATAGATGCATATGATCCAAGTAGAGAAAGTATGTTAGCTCATGCCTCTTCCTATTATAAAATTGCAATAATGATTACTGGTCTAGTTATCGATTGCCTAGGGAAAAATCTTTCTCTTGTGTCACAAAAGCTTTCTACTACACTAGTAAGTTTATTTTATTGTAATTTATTTCTAGTTTTATTCTCGCCAAGTACTTCTAGTTTTATTCTTGTTCTAGATAAAGCAAACATTAAGTGTGCGTAGAGTTGTATCGATGGTCGATAGAACTAGAGGGAATATTTGTTCTACCTTTAGCTCCTCATTGGGTTCAGCACTCTTATCGAAAAGGGCTACAAACGACCCCCTACACTTGTGGGTTATCAAACGCGCCACAGCGTCCCTGCTCGCGACACTGTTCGGCCATGGTGGCTGACCGAACTTCGCCCCTGATACCCCACATGTATAGGGGATCGTAGCAGTTTTCGAGGGTAGAGTATTCAACCCAAATTTATTGATTCGACACATGGGGAGCCAAAGAATATTCACGAGTATTAGTAGTTGAGTTGTTAATTCAACCACACCTGAAAGACTTAATATCTGTAGCAAGGTATTTAGTAGCAAAGTGATATGATAGTAACGGTAACTCTGGCAATAGTAACAGTAACAATTTTGTAGTGATTGTAACAGCAGGAACAACGAAAGTAACTTAGCAAAGATCAATATGTGAAAAGCTCGTAGGCATTGGATCGGTGATGATAATTGTGTCGGGTGATATTAATCATGTAGCAGTCATAACCTAGGGTGACACAGAACTAGCTCCAATTCATCAATATAATGTAGGCATGTATTCCGTATATAGTCATACGTGCTTATGGAAAAAAACTTGCAAGACATCTTTTGTCCTACCCTCCCGTGGTAGCGGTGTCCTAATGGAAACTAAGGGATATTAAGATCTCCTTTTAATAGAGAACCGGAGCAAAGCATTAGCACTTAGTGAATACATGAACTCCTCAAACTACGGTAATCACCAGAAAGAATCCCAATTATTGTCACCTTGGGGTATGTGGATCATAACACGTAATAGGTCACTACTAGGGAAAAGCTTAGCAGCAGTGCGGGTTTTGGGCCTCTCAGTAGAGCGGGGACCGGCGCTACTATAGTCGTCATCGACGGTGGCGTCTGGATACTGGGCTCCATCGTCTGGTTGCAGCAATCGGGTAGAGAGATGGGGAAAAGGGGAAACAAGGCAACCGTGAGTACTCATCCAAAGTACTCGCAAGCAAGGAGCTACACTACATTTGCATGGATATATGTGTAAAGGGCCATATCAGTGGACTGAACTGCAGAATGCCAGAATAAGAGGGGGATATCTAATCCTGTCGAAGACTATGCTTCTGGCAACCTTGTTTAACTTATGTCTGTATTCAGATATTGTTGCTTCCGCTGACTCGTCTATGATCGAGCACTTGTATTCGAGCCCTCGAGGCCCCTGGCTTGTATTATGATGCTTGTATGACTTATTTTATTTGTAGAGTTGTGTTGTGATATCTTCCCGTGAGTCCCTGATCTTGAGCATACACATTTGCGTGCATGATTAGTGTACGATTGAATCGGGGGCGTCACAAGTTGGTATCAGAGCTGACTGCCTGTAGGAATCCCCTTTCCAACTCCTTGGCCGAAGTCGAGTCTAGTCATTGAAAAAGTTTCTACTAACATGGTTGTGTGCCTTACGGGCCCACGTCGCCATTGGGTGGTACTAGGATCTTTTACTCCTCGACCTTTACTCTGGGATTCTGAACTATCTTCTATTCGGGTTAAATGATTTTTACTAAAATCTAACTCTAGGTTTTCGAAAACACTTTCTCCCGGAGAGCCCCTTCAGTCCAGATGATCACCGGCTGCACCAGAAGATTTTGAAGTTACCCTCCGATACTCTTTTGAGACTTTGTGCCCGTTGCTTTTGCAATTCCCTACCACCGAAATATCCCTATGGATAAATACATACACTTGTCGTTCTTACTTTTATTCACAGTTGATCTTGTTATTACAAGATACCCTGAAATCCTCTCTATTGTTCCGAGAATATTTTGTGCCTACTGCATTGTAGTTCTTTGCCACTGAGTACGACTACGGTGTTGATGACCCCTCTCTCTTGCCAGTGCAACCAGCAAGCCCCCCCCTTGATCACCAGATATCGCCTACTCTTCTCTATACTTCTTGCATTAGAGTAGTGTAGCATGTTACTGCTTTCCGTTATTCCTATCCTGATGCATAGCCTGTCCTTGTTACTACTGTTGTTACCTTTACCTGCAATCCTACCTGCTTAGTATAGGATGCTAGTTTCCATCAGTGGCCCTACATTCTTGTCCGTCTGCTGTGCTATTCTATCGGGCCGTGATCACTCGGGAGTTGATCACGGGTATATACTACTTTATACATGATACATGTGGTGACCAAAGTCGGGTTGGCTCGAGGAGTACCCGCGAGTGATTCATGGATTGGGGGCTGAAAGGACCTTTGTCCCGACGGCCCTCTGTGTGGATCTTTGTGGCGGAGCGGCAGGGCAGTTTGAGGCTACCTGGGTGAGAGGTGGGCCTGGCCCTGTCGGCGTTCGCGGATACTTAACACGCTTAACGAGATCTGGGTATTTGATCTGAGTCTGGCTACTGGCCTATACGCACTAACCAACTACGCGGGAAAGATATGGGCACTCGGCGTCATGGTATCAACCGAAGCCTTCGTGACGTCAGCGACTGAGCGGCGCGTGCCAGATTGGAACATAAGCCTGCTCTTGTATTAAGGGGGCTAGTTCTGCTTCCGGCCGCCCACGCAACATGCAGGTGTGCTCAGGGCGATGGGCCCAGACCCCTACGCGCTTAGGTTTAGACCGGCGTGCTGACCTCTCTGTTGTGCCTAGGTAGGGCTGTGACGTGTTGATCTTCCAAGGCCGGGCATGACCCAGGAAAGTGTGTCCGACCAAATGGGATCAAGCGTGTTGGGTTATGTGGTGCACCCCTACAGGGAAGTTAATCTATTCGAATAGCCGTGTCCCTCGGTAAAGGGACGACCCAGAGTTGTACCTTGACCTTATGACAACTATAACCGGATACTTAATAAAACACACCCTTCCAAGTGCCAGATACAACCCGGTGATCGCTCTCTAACAGGGCATCGAGGAGGGGATCGCCGGGTAGGATTATGCTATGCGATGCTACTTGGAGGACTTCAGTCTACTCTCTTCTATATGCTGCAAGACGGAGGTTGCCAGAAGCATAGTCTTCGACAGGATTAGATATCCCCCTCTTATTCTGGCATTCTGCAGTTCAGTCCACTGATATGGCCCTTTACACATATATCCATGCATATGTAGTGTAGCTCCTTGCTTGCGAGTACTTTGGATGAGTACTCACGGTTGCCTTGTTTCCCCTTTTCCCGATCTCTCTACCCGATTGCTGCAACCAGACGATGGAGCCCAGTATCCAGACGCCACCATCGATGACGACTACTACCCCGGAGGTGCCTACTACTACGTGCTGCCTACTGACGACGACCAGGAGTTGTTAGGAGGATCCCAGGCAGGAGGCCTGCGCCTCGTTCGATCTGTATCCCCGTTTGTGCTAGCCATCTTATGGCAACCTTGTTTAACTTATGTCTGTACTCAGATATTGTTGCTTCCGCTGACTCATCTATGATCGAGCACTTGTATTCGAGCCCTCGAGGCCCCTGGCTTGTATTATGATGCTTGTATGACTTATTTTATTTGTAGAGTTGTGTTGTGATATCTTCCCGTGAGTCCCTGATCTTGATCGTACACATTTGCGTGCATGATTAGTGTACGATTGAATCAGGGGCATCACACGCTATAGCTAACGTATAGCAGTAGCGCTTGTTGTCCCACGCTACTGCTATACATGAATAGCTATAGCGCTCTTTAGAAAAGGGCGCTGCTGATATTATCTGCAGCGCTGTTTACTGGGAAGCGCTGCTGGCAAGGCGGCGCTACTGCTAAGTTTTACCCCCTCGCTACTACTAGTTTTATTATTTTTTCCCTGCATATTTGTTTTGTATTTGAATAGGCTTTATACAATAATCTTTAGCATATCATACACATACAAATGTAATCATAGCATATACATACAATTAGTCTCATCAAATCATGTCATCATCATAATCATCATCCAACACAAAGTGGTCTCTCGTCATCATCTCGAAAATAGCGATACAAGTCTCGATTACTTGCAAATACATCGTCATCCATCTAAACAAGGATATAGACGAGAAGAGCTATCACTTTGAGTACATGAGTTCGTATCCCTCTCTCGCATTAGCGTGAACCTAAACTAACTACTGCCTGTCGCTCGGAAACCAGAAACCGGTACACCTGGGCCTGACACTCTGGCCACTTGTCGTATATATACTCCTGGCGTAGCACTTCTTTGCCATCTATGATCTATGCACCTGCATCGTCACATGAGTCGATGATATGCAACATATATAGTTGAGCAACATAAAGAGATAGACTTGGCAAAAATAGAAACAACATATCATAAGCATAAATAACAAAGTTCATCGTACCCCAAAATGCCCTAACTGGAGTGATTTTCGCTAGTCGAGGAGGAGGACGGTTTAATTACATCACAAATAAAGTTTCACCGTGCATAACTCAAAGTTTTGTCATACAGAAAGTATGGACTAAACTGACACATTGTCATATATCGACAATCACTCCAACATGTCGTTCCATCCATCCAAGTCAGGGTGATAGTCCCCGAGCCTAGTGAAAGGCTTCAGGTCAAGACGCTGAGAGGCTATCCATGTTCGGACGTCTTCCCGCGACATTTGTCCTTCTCTATGGAACATCCCTGTTTTTCCGATGACCTCCTTCATGATGATTTGGGCAAGTTCGCGCTGGATGTTATAGAACTCAGCTCAAAGTCGATGATCCTCGATATCTCCTATGTCCTTTGCCCATTGCAGAATATGGGCATCGCCGGATCTAGGTGACATGCGAAGGTTCTGGTGATCCCGTCTGTACTCCAGCATGTGGTGTAGGACATATAATCCATCATTAAGAGAATCGTTCGGTTGCTGGATGCACCAGAAGTCGGTCTTATGGCCGAAGGCGACCCTGCCACCCCTTCTCTTCGTGTCCCTGACCTCTTCACCCATTGATTGGTAGTAAAACATAGCACTGTCGAAAACATCCTTGATGTGGGTGTAATCCTTTTTGTGAATGTTCTTCGACGAGTCCAAGTAAAGAGCGTGGGAGAATCGGGGGTAGAGGATGATGAGGACGGCGCGCCCGCCGCTGCAGAAAATAAGTACACCTCAAATTAATTAGCCTCCACCGTGCAAATGAATGATTGAAATCGAAGGAAGGATAGCAGCGCGGATGACTTACACGGGATGATAAGGCACGAGAATCGCCCCCTTGTCCTTATTGGCGAGCATGAAACTAACGATGTAATCCCTCGCGTATTCACGGTGCTTTGTGCAGACTCCCAAGAAGCCCTCGTGCATGTAGTACGGGTCATCAACACAGATATGAGATATCTGCTCAACCCCGATGATGTAGTTCATGTGCAAGGCATAAAGGCGGACAAACGTAAAATCCAACTTCTTCACGTGAAACATGTCGAATATGTAATCGAATCGGAGGAAGAACTTATCTGCCGGGAAGCTGTCGACGTACGACATTTGCCGCGGAACGTTAACCACGTAGAGTGGGTATCCTGGATCTTTCGAGGTGATGAGGTCTTTCTCTACCCGCAACACATCGTCATGAAGTCTCCTTAGATCGCTGAATCTGACCCGTAGCACTGTTGCAGGTAGGATTGGTTGACCGGGGATATGCCATTTATCCGCATCGGGGATATCTATACGGTCCTGAAGCCGAGGCTGCTGAGGCGGCTGAATCATAGAATCAACTTTTTTGCCTTTCCTCGCACTCTTCCTAGACTTCTTTACTACCAGAAGGTCGTCCATAATACGTTGAGACGGCAATTCAGGCACCGACTCATGACGCTCAAACCCTGAGGAGGCTCCAGTATAGACATACTGTTCAGCGCCATCGTCGTCCTCATCCTCATCCATGGCGACGTCATCAGTGACTAATGGAGCCTCCTCCTTACCTCGTCCGCTATCACCCAACCCGACACCCGACGCTAATTGGGTAGGCGGGGTGTTGATGTTCATACCTTGCTGAGGCTGCGTGCTCATGGGTGTGCTCCCGGCCGCCTCCATACGAAACAGACTCTTTGGCCACAACAGGACCCACCCATTGCAACAATCACCAAGCCGCCGCGGTGTCTCGTCGTCATCCCCCAGTAGTATTGGAGGAGGCAAATTCTCGTGGCCCGGTTTGACACTGGCCATGGAAACCTTGAAGACGTTCAGGGGGATCGGCCGGCTGTGGAACAATGGTTCTTCGGCTCCATTATCGTCGCCTTCCCCACGTCCACCTTCTGGTCGCCGATGGTGTACAATATGGTGCACGGGGTTTCGTCGGCCTGCAAAGAAAAGTCTGTGACGTGGGACATCCGAAAGGCAAGGAAAACGGGAGATTATACATTTATATTGAAGGGGGCCGGTGTGAAAGATATCGTGAGGGCGTCGAGCTCAGCCAAAGACGAAGCACCGCCGAGCACGTCCGGTGCGGGAGCTGGTGCAGCTGCAGGTGCTGGTGCAACGCTAGTCGAGCTGCTCCCCGCCAAGAAGTGAGCAAGAGGAAAGTCCGCTGCTTTTTTTTTGGATTTTGCCTGGTCCAATTGAAAACGGCCGGAACCAAGGAAGTAGGAATATCTATAGCCACATGTTTTGCCGTAGCTACCGCTGTTGCGACTGTTTGAGTTGATTTCTTCTCAACCGCAATCTCAACCTTCTTGTCGATGTTTTCTTCATTTAACCTCCGTCTTTCCTTTCTCTCCTCCGTGGTCTCATGGTAGTACTTCTTCGACGTGGCGCCGTCTCCGACACCGTGCACGCGTCCATACGACGATCGAGTATCCACGGTTGTCGTTTCAATATGTTGAACGCCCGGTTGAATGGAGTGTCCCACTTGGGCCTCGCCAATGCCTCAGACGGCGAGTCGGTTTCGGCCGCAATCCTGTGCTGCTCTCTCTGCAAAAGGCACAAGGATCGTTTACAAATATGACTAACATGTGCAGTCGAATTGATCAGAAAATAAAATTACCAGCAGTCTCATGAACTCCGTAATGACCGGTTGTCGGGGGAAATCTGCCTCCTCGAACACCTATGGGGACCTAGCCCCTTTCTTGGTTCGGCGGGGGGCGGAGGTCGCGCGAAGAGCGGATCAAGGCGATGCACACAAGGGGTTTACCAAGCTTCGGGCCGCACGGATGCGTAAAACCCTACTGCTGCTTTGTGGTTTGGTATTGTGTTCTTGCTCGGGAGCGTGTGGTGCTACAGTACACGCGAGCTGTTGGCGAGACCGAGCGTGAATAGCCTCCCCCTTTTTTCCTTTCTCCCTCTCGTTGCGCATGGGGCCTCCTTTTATATGTGCAAGGGGTTACCCACAGGTGGCAACGTAGGCGGGGGTAAAACTGGAAAATGCTGTGTTGGGTACAGCTGTTTGCACAGTGCTATCATACCTAACTCTGACGGCAGGGGACAAGGGCATTAAATGCCCGTCCGCATCGCCCAGACGATGCAGGAAAGGGGCCGTCTGGAGCGCCACCGTTTGCCACGATGGCTACTCTGTCAGCGTTGCTTCGCCACCGCATGCCCCTGGCTGCGCAGCCTCTCGCCACGTACGCCTGGAATGGCCCTAGAGCGACGCGTGGGTGGATGAGCTGGAGCGCAGGCGCGGGGTGGTGACTTGCCGCGGCAAGCGCCTTGCCGCGGTTGGTGCCTTGTCGCGCCCGGGAGCTTGTCGCTCACCGGTCCTTGCCGGGACGCGGGGCGCGTCGCAGCAAGTATCTTGTCGTGCCTCGGTCGGCCTTCCCGGCAAGCTCCTCTTGCCGGGGCCTTGTGCTTCGAGCGGGCGTCCCGGCAAGCTCCTCGTGCCGGGGCCTTTCTCTCTTCGGGTGGCCTTCCCGGCAAGCTCCTCCTGCCGGGGCCTTGGCTCAAATACTTTGTTCTTGGATGGCCCAAAAAGGGACCACGGAGGGTTTTGGCGATCGCCTGGCAAGCCTTGCCGCGGGGTGCTACGACTGCCCGTGCACAAGTTAGGGGGACTAAGGTACCCCTACCTTAGTACACCGACAGGAGCCCCCGAGCCTAGGCCATACACGGTGCCGAGCGCTGTTGGGCCAGGCCCAAAACAGGGCACGGGCACGCGTGGCCTGGGTCACGCTGCATCTGCTTCTGCGTCCACCACGCCCTCCCCGAACGGCACGCGTCGAATGCGGCATCGTGGGGAGCGGCGTGCGTGACGTGGGCGGCGTGCGTGGGGCTGAGCCCCGCGGGCATGCATCACGTCGCAGGTGATTTGTTTATTCGGAAAGGCGAAACACCCCCCTCCCTTCCCCCTTATAAGCAGGGGAAAACAGGGGCAGTCCGCCCACCCGCCAGTTGCGATTCCTCGAAAATCTCCGCCACTTCCCAAGAGAAGCAGCGTTCCGCCCCTTCCGTCGCCACCAGTGCTACTGATGCCGTCGACCTCCCTCCCTGCTTCCGCCATGGCCCCGAAGGGCGACAAGGGGAAAGGGAAGGCCGTGAAGTCGGCCGAGGCGCAGCGGCTTGAGGAGCTGCGAAAGGAGCAGGCGACCTTCCCCCCTGAGCTCGACGCATTGGTCCTGAGGGAGGAATACTACCTCTTCTGGTCGACGGGGATGCGAGCGCATCCGTGCACGAGGGTTCTTCCCGCCACCGCCCAGAAGGAGTATCTGACCGGGTGTCCCTTCTTTGCTCTGTTCTTCTATTGCGGGCTCTACCCGCCCTTCTCTGAATTTTTCTGCGACATCATGAACACCTACGGGTTCCATCTCCTTGATTTCACCCCCAATGCTGTCCTGACCATGGCAATTTTCGCACATCTTTGCAAAAACTTCGTCGGAGTCTATCCAAACATAGGCCTCTTCCGCCACTTCTTCACGCCTCGAGTAGAGAGAGGGGAGCCCTCTCCGGCGGGATCGCCTGGATCTCGAAGCTTGGCAAGAAGGATGCTTATCTGGAGGGAGAGCTCCGCAGCAAATGGGAGGAATGGAGAGCAGACTGGTGCTTGATCGTCGAGGAGAACCCGCAGCCGTTCACTGCCGTGCGCCAAACTCCTGTGGTGCGCGGCAGGGATTGGAGCGACGTGGCTCCGGACGACGACAAGCTGCAGATTGCCGTCACCCGGATCCTGCGGCTCAGGCGTGCCGGGCTCATAGTTGGCGCCGTTGGCGCAGATTTCCTCCGCCGCCGCATCGCTCCCCTGTAGGAGAAAGGGAGACCCGTCTGAGAGTTCCAGAATGCGGCGGACATCATGAGGCTGCGCCCTGGCCTCAACTTCAATTTCACCGTCTTGGAGCTTGACGGGGCGCTCAGGGAGCTGTTCAAGCACGACCCCGACCACCCCGAATGGTTCAAGCTGCCGCGAGGCGTCGTCCCGTTGTGCAACAATTCGTCGCTCAGCCGCATCCTTACAATGATGCCGCTGTGCGACTCGCACAGGATCGACTCCACTTGGCAGGAGCCCGCCGGCGATGTCGTGCGGGCGTTCTTCGAGGACTTGGTGGAGAGGCCAATCGACGCCGACGAGCAGAAGGGCCTCACCTGAGACACCACCGACGCGGAGTTGGCGCGCATCGCCTCCAGGATGGAAGAGGCGGCGGCAGCCGCGGCCGCGGGCGAGTTCGGCTTCACATTGGCGGAGGCGGACGCAGCGGAGGCGGAAAGCCTTGCCGATCGAGCGGAGTTTGCCGGCGAGGAAGAGCTTGCCGGGCACGGCGCAGGGGCGGACGAGTCCACCGAGGGCACGAGCGGCTTGCCGGAGGTTGACACCTCTTCCTCCCGACCTTCGGGCAGCTCGTCGCAAGCGGAGCCCCCGGCTCAACCACGGAGGCGTCTCCGCAAGGCCGGAGAGGTGGTACGGCAAGCGAGCCAACAACCGCAGCGCCGCGTGACACGCTCCGCTGTGGCAGCAGGAGCGGGGTCTTCGCGGGCCGCGGCCTCTGCTCCTGCCGCCCCTCGCGCCACGGCGGCGGCCGGGGCAAAGCCATCTCAGGCTAGTGCCACCACTGCCTCCGCCAAGCGGCCGAGGGAGCCTACTCCTCCGCCTCCTCGCGCCAGAAGCGGGCTAGTCTTCGACTTCTCCGCGCTTAGCTCCGACGAGGAAGAGGGAGAGGAGTAAGATCCCCGCTGTACTTGTGTTTCTTCAATTCTTGCAGTTGTGTCTCGCATCTCATTTGCTTTCCTCTGAATTTGCCCCTTTTCAGGACTCTGGCTCAGAGGGCGGCAAAGAGAGCCAAGGTCCTGGTGGTCATCCTCGACGGCGAGCCCACCGTGATGGCAGGGGGTGCGCCTGAGATGACCTTGTCGGACCCGCCAACTAATCCTCTGAGCAGCCCCCAGCGTAAGCATATGACTTGCTTCCTGCCGTTGGGCGCGCCCGGGTACCCTTCGTTTTTCTTGAGATCTGGCTGATGATTTGCGTAGGAGCAGAGCAGCCCCACCAGGAGCGTCCGGAGACCGCCCCTGATGCGCCACCCGCTACAACCACACCGCCAAGGGGGAGTTCCCCGGCAAGGGAGGGATCTCCGGCAAGGGAGCAGTCTCCGGCAAGGGAGCAGTCCCCGGCAAGGGAGCAGTCTCCGGCGAGGGTGCAGTCCCCGGCAAGGGAGCAGTCTCCAGCGAGGGACGGCATCGACGACCCCTTGGCGACGGAGACCGTGACTGCAGACCCTGGCCCAGGTAACCTTCTTGCCTCGAAACTCCCCTGGGGTTCTTCTTCTTTGGATAGTTGGTTGACTTCTCCCCCTCTTTCGGCCTTCAGACCCGCCCGCCACGGACCCGATGGAGACCGAGGTCGTCGTCGAGGAGGATGCGCGCGGCCATACCGATGACGTGGCCGCCACCGGAGGGGCGGACGGTGCTGAAGATCCGGCCGACGAAGAGGCCGCCAAGGCTGCCGCAGCAGCCGCGGGCGAGGGGGTCGATGATCGTACTGACGGCCCTGGGGCCGTAGGAGCGCCAAGCGCTGCGCCGACCGCCGATCCCGCCTCCGCAGTAGCGTCGGGCCCCGAGGAGCCCCAGCCAGGCGTCTACCTGAAGGCCGGCGATGTTATCTTCATCAAGATCCCCTGGGAGTCGACTTCCAGGGCGCCGGTCGAGGGGGAGACCTTGGATAGAGAGGTGCTCGCCTCCGCCAGGCTGACGCTGGTTGATGCGCCAAGCAGCAGTGGCGGCGAGCCGGAGGAGGAGCGGCTGCTCCGGAAGCTGGTGTCACTCTACCGCGCCCGACAAGCCCAGGTGGAACGCCGGGAAGCGCTTGTCGCGAAGGCGGGAGTAGACATGGAGAAGCGCGCCGGGGAGCTCCGAGAGCTCAACCAGGAGGCCCTCCGATCCTTGGCGGTGGAGCGAACGCAGCCCGACAAGGCGCGGCCGGCCTTCATCCTCGAGAAGGCGGAAGCCGAGGAGCAGCAAAGGCTTGCCGCCGCGGGGCTGGCCGCGCGGGAGGGCTAGCTGGTGCAGCAGAAAGCCAGCCTCGCCAGCCACGAGGAGGAGGTCGCCACGCGCGAGCAAGCGCTCGGCGGAGCCCTCGAGGAAGCGCGAGATGCTGCCGCGGCCGCCGAGGCTGCCAAGAAGGCGCTGGAGGCGAAGGTGGCGCAGCTCGACACTGATGTCAAGGCGAGCGGTGAGGAGCTCGCCGCGCTCAAACAGGAGCGCGAGAAGGGTGCCCACACCCTCGGCGAGCTGCAGGGCCGCTTCGCCGAGAAGATCAAGGAGCTTGATGCCGCCAAGGACTCCAACGCTGATCTCGAGCTGAAGCTGGACACCTTGTGCAAGGCGCTGGACAGTGCCAAGGAGCAAGAGGTGACCTTGCGGAAGGAGGTCGCGGACAATGAGGCGCTGTTGGAGAGCGCCGCAGTCACCCAGAATGAATTCAGGGCGATGGTGGAACAGTGGACGGAGGGTCTGGTGGACATCGCCGCCTCCATCGACAAGGAGCTGTCGCTGCTGGGGATGGAGGGTCACGAGTATCCCTCCGATGCGAACCTCCCACCCAGCGCCAAGCTTACTTCGTTCTTGAAAGGCGTGGCGGCGGCCCTTCAGCATCTCCGGAACGCGATCCCAGAGCAGCTGGCCGGCGAGACGCGCGATGCCATCGCCGGAGCCCTCGATAAGGTGCTGGTGAAGATCGCCTTCCGCAACCCAGGCCTCAAGCTCACCAACATCCTCAGGTCCCTGCCGGCAGACACTGACCTCGAGGAGATCAGGGCCCTCGTCGCGCCCATCGTGGAAAGGGTGGCCTGGATCAAGAGGATCGAGGGCGACCGCGTGGATTAGGCCGCCTGCCCTTTTCTTTTCTTGTCGCTGTTGGCCGAGTTATGAAAACAATTCATTAGGGCTGCGACAAGCTATCTTGTAATATAACTTTTATCTTAGCTAGCGATTGCACTGTTATCTCCTCTACTTGATTCCGTGCTTTGCATGTTTTTGCCCTACGCTTTTGGGGACTCGCCGGCATAGGCCTCCGCCTTGCCGCGGGCTCTGAGTGCGGGACATCAGCAGCCCGCCAGCGGCGCCATTACCGGCAAGAAACCTTGCCGCGGCTAGCTACAACTCACTTAAATTGTTGAGCAGGCTCAAAACAAAGTAAGTATTGCGACTGCAGTCGCAGCACACTTAAGTTGCCGAGCGAGCTCGAAACAAAGTAAGGATGCCACTCTGGTTGTAGCACACTTAAGTCGTTGAGCGGACTCGAAACGAAGTAAGGGCGCAACTAGCCACGAGCCGGTCCCTCCGTGCACAGGTTTTTCATACAAAGCACGGTCGTTCAAGGGGGATAACTCAAAAATTTAAAAACTCGATTGCTCAAACTTTGGCAACTTAGCTTTTCCGTGGCTCGCTGCCCGACAAGGTCGCTTTCTGGCAAGGCGAAACATGGGGCTCGCCATTGCTTACCGGGGGTCAGTGCTGCACAGAGTGTCAGATAATGCATGCAAAGAATAAAGAGCATGATATCAATGAGATGCGCGGAACACATGAACTCAATCTGCGCACAGGGTCTGCGCCTGGCTCTGTACAAAGGATCACATGCAACAGCGGCAAGACTTTGTATAGAAGGGTGGTTGGCAGACGGGGTCCGACAACCGCGCCTTACGGGCGAAACTTGCGAAGATGCCCAACGTCCCGGGAGTTGCTCACCGGAGTGGTATCTTCGGTCTCAAGGCGGACAGCGCCAGGCCTAGCGACTTGTTTCACCAGGTAAGGGCCTACCCACTTCCTCGGAACTTCTGGCACTAACTTTGCGGCTATAAAAGCGGCGCAAAGCTTGCTGGTAGCGAGCAGCTCGCACATCGGCCTGAAGACGGTCCTCCTCGAGGAGCAGCGCGCCATCTGATTGCAGCTGCTCTCGCTCGAGCTCAGCATGAGCGAGCACTCAAGGTGGCCCGTATGCGAGATCCGTGGGGTTAACTGTCCCCGCCCCATGGAATGGAGCCAGAGGCTGCCTGGTCATACCACGGCTTACCTGCGCCGAGAGGTGTCGGCGTATGTTCGGACGCCGCGGCACCATGAGCTGGTTCGGCGACGCCCGTCCCACCGCCGGCGCCGTCCCCACCACCCATTTGCTCCAGGGGCGGTGGGTTCGACGCGGACGGACCAGCCACCACCAGAGCCTTCTTCTTCGGTGGCATTTCAACAAAGATGATGGAGATCTAGCCCGTGCAGACGCCGGATCAGGTTCGCACAACTTCGACGCCCCCTATCCAGCGCGCCAAAGATGTCGAGGGAAATCTGCCTCCTCGAACACCTATGGGGACCGAGCCCCTTTCTTGGTTCGGCGGGGGGCGGAGTTCGCACGAAGAGCGGATCGAGGCGATGCACACAAGGGGCTTACCCAGCTTCGGGCCGCACGGATGCGTAAAACCCTACTGCTGCTTTGTGGTTTGGTATTGTGTTCTTGCTCGGGAGCGTGTGGTGCTACAGTACACGCGAGCTGCTGGCGAGACCGAGCGTGAATGGCCTCCCCCTTTTTTCCTTTCTCCCTCTCGTTGCGCATGGGGCCTCCTTTTATATGTGCAAGGGGTTACCCACAGGTGGCAACGTAGGCGGGGGTAAAACTGGAAAACGTTGTGTTGGGTACAGCTGTTTGCACAGTGCTATCATACCTAACTCTGACGGCAGGGGACAAGGGCATTAAATGCCCGTCTGCATCGCCCAGACGGTGCAGGAAAGGGGCCGTCTGGAGCGCCACCATTTGCCACGATGGCTACCCTGTCAGCGTTGCTTCGCCATCGCATGCCCCTGGCTGCGCAGCCTCTCGCCACGTACGCCTGGAAAGGCCCTAGAGCGACGCGTGGGTGGATGAGCTGGAGTGCAGGCGCGGGGTGGTGACTTGCCGCGGCAAGCGCCTTGCCGCGGTTGGTGCCTTGTCGTGCCCGGGAGCTTGTCGCTCACCGGTCCTTGCCGGGACGTGGGGCGCGTCGCAGCAAGTATCTTGTCGTGCCTCGGTCGGCCTTCCCGGCAAGCTCCTCTTGCCGGGGCCTTGTGCTTCGAGCGGGCGTCCCGGCAAGCTCCTCTTGCTGGGGCCTTGCTCTCTTCGGGTGGCCTTCCCGGCAAGCTCCTCCTGCCGGGGCCTTGGCTCAAATACTTTGTTCTTGGATGGCCCAAAAAGGGACCAGGAGGGTTTTGGCTATCGCCTGGCAAGCCTTGCCGCGGGGTGCTACGACAGCCCGTGCACAAGTTCGGGGGACTAAGGTACCCCTACTTTAGTACACTGGCACTGGTTTTGTCTCGTAAACCTTCTTCACTAGGTCCCAACGGTGCCGGGCCCTGAGGACGTCACGCTCCTGCGGGACGGTGAACTCCGCAAAGGGGTCTGGGATTCCCAGACTCGCGGCTTCCGCGTCCTCCTTGGCCCATTTGGACCTCTTTCCGCCGTAACCACGGCTTCTGAGGTGGTGGCTCCCAATGTTCCTCTCTTGAAGCCCCTTCATGTACTTAGACTTTTTTTGGCAGCTTCGGCCTCGCAAGCCTCCTTGAATATTTGAAACTGCTCTTCTGTGATTGTCGGATTATCCTTTACAATCTCGGAATAGGGTTCCTTCTTGTCGATGATCCTTGCTTTCACTCGATTTTTCCAGGCGGCCAACGCGTCGCTAAACTTGGTCATGGCGTGTTTGTTTATCTTCTTCACTGCCGGGTCCTCATTTGGATCTTCATAATCCTTCTCACTCCGGCCTGGGAACAAGAATATCTGGTGAAACTTATTTAGGAGGAAGCTCCTCATATTTTCTATCTTCTGTAGTTTATCATCATTGATGGTGGCGGTTGTCCGTACGATGTAGCCTATTTTATTGTCGCAGCATCAACGCGCTTCCTCAGGCGCCTTTGGCTCAAAATTGCTGTCGTCCACCTCCGTGACCACGGGTCTAGTAGTCCTGAGTTTGTTAGGAAGCCGTTGCCTCTTTGCTTTCGGTTCTACACCGGCTCCGCTCCCCGAGGCAGCGCCGGTCTCGATGCCGGTCTGAGTCTCAGCGCTGGTCTCAGTCTCAGCGCCGGTCTGCGTGTCGGTCTCAGTCCCCGATGCCACCGGTCGGCCCAGCAACAACATCGATTGATCATTGTCAAGGCTAAAAAATTGATCTGCCGCCCGGTAGACGTCGTCGCAACAATCACCAAAACCCTATCCTTCATTGTTGCTAGCCATGTTTCCTATGATTAAATCTAGTCAATTAATTCTAGACCTAATAAAATGAATAATAACATAAAAAAGGCCTATTGTTTTGTAGGAACGTTGACTCCTTCCTGGTGCGGAAAACCCCGGGCACTCGATATGTCCTAGTTTGTAGCACAAGTCATGCCGAAGTTCACGGAAAATTTCGGCATGACCTTTGCTAAAAAGTGGACAAATCGAGAACCTGAAATTTGCCGGAACAGAAATGAATCAACATTCCGGCAAAACATATATAGGCCACTCAGGTTCATTGAAACAACAAAGCCACTTGGGCACAAACAACATGACCACTTCAATGAAAAGATATAATCACCAATAAAAGTCTAGGAAGGGATCATCTTTAAAATAAAACTTGCCTAAATAACCTAGATAATTCACCTAATTAAACTAGTTAACCTGACTAGTTCTCTATCAAAGCCCTAACTAAATTTTTGCACAAACCCAGGTAATTAACCTAACTAAACTAGTTAACCTAACTACTTCTCTGTCAAAGCCCTAACTAAATTTTCGCCCTAACCTAGATAATTAACATAATTAAACTAGCTAACCTATGCATGAGAGAGAGGAGGGGTGGGGGCTTACAGAGGATGGCTTCGGTGGTGGCGAGGGAGGAAGTGGTGGCGAGGGAGGCAGGGGCGTCTCCGGTGACGGCAAGGGAGGCAGTTGTGGCGAGGGAGGATCCGGTGGCGTCGACGGCGGCTCCGGTGGCGTTGATGAGGCCGCGCGGCTCCATGGTGTTGGGGGCGGCTCCGGTGGCGTCGATGACGCACGACTCTGGTGGCTCCGGGGGCGTCGACGGCGCACGGCTCTGGTGGCTCCGGGGGCGTCGACGTCAGCAGGAGATAGCGGCGAAGTGGGGCGACGGTGAATCGGGGAGACGGCGGCGGGGCGGGTCAAGAGATTTGGGGGGCAGGTGGTGGCCGGGGGGAAACGGTTTTTTGGTTAAGTCAGAATTTAGCGGTAGCGCGTTTCGCAGAAAGCGCTATAGCTAAGGTAGCTATAGCGCTTTTTCCAAAACGTGCTACTGCTATACCTATGTAATTTTCTCCCTTTTTATTTCCTTTTCTGTTTCTATAGAGGGGGTCCTGGAAACGCGTTGCAGCTACGTTAGCTATAGCGCCTCTTACTAACACACGCTATAGCTATGCCTTTCTCAGTTTTTTCGTTTTTTCATTTATTTTGCTTTACGTTTTATTTTATTTTCTTTCTCCTTTTTGTGTTTCTTTCATTTTCATTTACTTTTCTATTTGTTTTTCATTTTATTTTATTTCCATTAGCAGTAGCGCTCTTACTGGGAAACGCTGTGCTACTCATGCCCTAGCGGTAGCGCGCTTCCTGCAAGCCCGCTACTGCTATGTGTAGCCCATCGGTCCACCAATGGGAATATTAGTAGTAGCGCTTTTATGGCAAGATGCGCTACTGCTAAAATCGTATCTGCAGCGTGGTTTATTCTGAACCGCTACCGCTATCTAGGACTAGCACCCTTTTTTGACCCGCGCTGTTGCTAAATTTCTGTGCATAAGGTTTTCCCTAGTAGTGGGTGCGTATAACTTGCAAGATCGGATCAAGAGCACAAATATATTCATGGAAATATAAAGGGTTCAGTTCTGAATTGATAGCACTCGGGCCCTAGTGACAAGCATTAAGCATAGCAAAGCCATAGCAACATCAATCTCAAAACATAGTGGATACTAGGGATCAAACCCCAACAAAACTAACTCGATTACATGATAAATCCCATCCAACCCGTCGCTGTCCAGCAAGCCTACGAAGAAATTACTCACTCCCGGAGGTGAGCATCATGAAATTGGTGATGGAGGAAGGTTGATGATGACAACGACGACGGATTCACCTCTCCAAAGCCCCGAACAGACACCAGATGAGCCCTCCCAATGAATAACAAGAGGTGACGGCAGCTCTATATCGTAAAACGCGGTGAATCCTTCTCTCTGATTTTTTTCTCCGCAAATAGGAATATATGGAGTTGGAGTTAGGGTTGTAGGCGGTCTAGGGGCTGAGGGAGTCCTGGATTAAGGGGTCCTCGGGCGTCCGACCTATGTGACATGGGCCGGACTGATGGGCCATGAAGATGCAAGATAGAAGACTTCCTCCCGTGTCCGGATGGGACTCTCCTTTGCGTGGATGGCAAGCTTGGCGTTCGGATATGAAGATTCCTTCCTCTTTAATCCGACTCTGTACAACCCTAGGCCCCTCCGGTGTCTATATAAACCGGAGGGTTTAGTCCGTAGAGATAATCATAATCATACGGGCTAGACTTCTAGGGTTTAGCCATTACGATCTCGTGGTAGATCAACTCTTGTAATGCTGATATTCATCAAGATCAATCAAGCAGAAAGTAGGGTATTACCTCCATCAAGAGGGCCCGAACCTGGGTAAACAACGTGTCCCCCGTCTCCTGTTACCATCAACCTTAGACGCATAGTTCAGGACCCCCTACCCGAGATCCGCCGGTTTTGACACCGACATTGATGCTTTCGTTGAGAGTTCCGCTGTGACGTCGAAGACATGATTGATGGCTCGCCTTGTTATCAAGGACAGTATCACCTCCGGAAGAGCCCTGGCCTCAGGCCAGGCCCTCCAGCTAGGCGGCTTTACCATGGCCGTCCGTTCGGCTGTCAAGCCAATGATGACTTCTCAGGTCATCAAAAATCGTCTCCGTATTGAATCTGAGTACTCCAAGCAGATGGATCCGGCGGAGTTGTCGTCTTTGAACGAACTCCTGGATCGCATCGTCGCCATGGGGGTCGCTACAGACTATGATCAGATTGGGCTTAAACCCGATCAGAGAGAAATCAAATCTCCGTCGATCACCCATCAGATAGCGGTCGTGGAGGAGCAAAATAGCAACTCTTCCCCTATGTTGAAGACAAGTTATGTTCGGATTTCCAAGCTCGAAGAGCCGGATACCTGTCCGCGGGACGACACTCCCGGCCCTCCGAACCTAGAATCAGGCGTCGAGCCTGGAAAATCATTTAACATCCCGGAGCCCGAACTAATAAGACCGGAAGTTTTTCAAACTCCGGACCCCAAATCGGGTCAGGGTTTGGATTTAAAGCCACCCACCCATCACAAGCAATATTCGCCGAGCAATTCTGGTTCTCCGGATATATGCAACCTCATGTACGTACGGCAGCAGTCCCAGGAAACTATCCATCACTTTTGGGCTAGATTCCTTCTTGTCAAACACAAGATTAAAGATTGCCGCAACGAGGACGCGATTTCAATATTTTGCAATAATTGCACGGACGAAGGAATCCTCAACGCCATCAACCACCGTCGCGTATTACACTTCGCAGATTTGACAAGCATAGTACAGAAGTACTGCGCAATGGAAAACGCCTGGAAAACTCAGACAGCTCGCTGGGACCACCGGTCTCCACTCAACCCCTCTGGCGGGCAAAAAGGATGCACCCTCGCGGGGCACCCCACCCCATAGTGAAGAAAACTAAGCCCATCACGGGTCGTAGAACTATTTTGGAGGGATGGCTCTATAGGCCATGCAAAATACACACAACACCAGATACCGTACGAACCCACAACCTTAGAGCGTGTTGGATACTCCGGCAGGTGCCCAAGAGCCGCGAGGATATCCTCACCAAAAACACCTCAAAGTAACACCCCCCGGAGGACGACGACCTCAGAATATTGATGGTGTTCGAGACTTTCTCTTCAAACAATCGGCGCAAGAGGGAACTCCGCGACCTCGCCGAGGTCTGCCAAGTGGTAGCAATAAACCCCTAGAACAACACAGCCATAACTTTCAATGCCAGTGACGAACCAAAATTGCGGTCAGTCCGGGCACCAGTCGCCTTGGTCCTCAATCCAATTGTGGATGGCTTTCGGCTCACTAAAGTGCTCATGGACGGCGGCAGCGGGCTAAACCTCAGCTACGAGGACACGCTCAATAAAATGGAAATAGATAGGAGCCGTATCGAGCAAAGTAATACGACCTTCCGAGGAATCATCCCCAGCCGAGAGGCGCGATGCGCAGGGAAAATTACACTCGACGTGGTATTCGACACGCCGGAGAACTATCGGTCCAAAGAGATAACTTTCTAGGTGGCCCCTTTCAACAGTGTATATCACGCCCTGTTGGGGCGAGATGCATTAATGTGCTTCCAAGCTATAACTCATTACGGGTACATGAATCTCAAGATGCCCGGGCCCAACGGTATTATCGCTCTCGTTAGTGATCTGGATATAGCCCTCCGCGCCGAAAACAAAACCGCATTCCTGGCCCTTGAGGCACTGTCTGAGGCCCTCACGGCCGAAGAGTTATCCGCACTACGTTCCACGGTGGATTGGGACGATGTAATCCTTGATAAGCGGACCAAATCCACCTCCTTCAAACCAGCAGACGAAATAGTGAAATTTCAAGTCCACCCGACGGACCCCAAGAAGATAGCTTCCATCGGGGCACAGCTGGACCCAACGGTCGACGCCGCACTATGAGCGTTCCTGCGTGAGAACTGGGACATGTTCGCCTAGCACCCGTCTGATATTCCGGGGATCCCATGCAGATTGGCCGAACACAGCCTCAACATATTGAAGGGATATAAGCCGGTCAAGCAAACACTGGGACGCTTTTCCGAACCCAAAAGACAAGCTATGGGGGAGGAGCTAGCCAAGCTAATTGAGGCCGGATTCATCAGAGAAATAAAATACCCGGACTGGCTAGCAAACCTGGTGATGGTGCCAAAGAAGGATATATCCTAGCCCTTATGCGTCGATTTCAATGACTTCAACAAGGCCTGCCCCAAGGATCCCTTCCCCCTCCCCCGCATCGGTCAGATTATTGATGCTACTGCAGGACACGACTCACTGTGTTTCCTCGACGCATACTCCGGATACCATCAAATCAAAATGAAGGAGTCCGACCAAGCCGCAATGACATTCATTACCCCATACGGGCCTTTCTACTTCAACACTATACCCTTTAGGCTTAAAAACGCCGGCGCCACCTACCAACGCATGATTCAAACATGCCTGGAGAAACAAATCGGCAAGACAGTTGTAGCATATATGTGGATGACGTCATCATCAAGACTAGGCACATCGAGTCATTAATAGACGACTTGTGACTCACATTCGACAACCTCCATACATATGACATCAAGCTCAATCCGGAAAAGTGTGTTTTTGGCGTTCCCACTGGAAAACTGCTGGGCTTCATTGTTTTCAATAGAGGAATCGAGGCAAATCCAGCCAAAATCAGAGCTTTGTCACAATTGGCTACACCAACAGACCTTAAACAGGTCCAAAAACTAGCCAGATGCGTGGCAGTTTTAAGCCTCTTTATCTCCAGACTAGGAGAAAAAACATTGCCACTGTATCACATTCTCCGACGCACCGACCACTTTGAGTGGACAGAAGTGGCAATAGCCGGACAGGAAGAAATAAAGGCTCTTTTAGCGAGCAACCCAATCCTGGCCGTGCCGAACGTCGGCGAACAGATGTTATTATACATCTCTGCAACACACCCGATGGTGAGCGCAGTGCTCGTCATTGAGCGACAGGAGGACGGACACAAATTCCCGCTTCAGAAACCGGTGTACTACGTATCCACTGTCCTCACACCATGCAAATCCCGGTACCCTCATTACCAAAAAATAGCATATGCGCTCTTCATGGCATCCCGGAAGCTACGACACTACTTCCAAGAGTATTCGATCATGGTGGCTTCTGAAGTACCACTCAATGACATAATAAACAACCACGACTCTATGGGCCGGACTGCCAAGTGGGCCATTGAGCTCCTGCCATTCGACATAACATACAAACCATGCCGAGCCATTAAATCACAAGTATTGGCTGACTTCGTCCCCGAATGGACAGATGCCAAACTCCCTAAAGAGTATGGTACATATTCCAACTGGGTCATGCATTTCGATGGCTCTAAAATGCTGACCGGCTTAGGAGAGGGTGTTGTCCTAATGTCCCCCACCGGAGACACAGTCTAGTACGTTCTCTAAATATTATACACAGACTCCAACAATGCAGCCGAATACGAGGCCTTATTGCACGGTCTTCGGATGGTTGCCTCCATGGGCATACAACGCCTGGAGGTGCGCGGGGATTCAAATCTCGCAATATCCCAAATAAATGGAGACTTCGACGCCAAAGATCCGAAGATGGCGGCCTATCGTAACGCTATACTCAAAATATCAGCTCGGTTCGAGGGACTCGAGTTTCATCACGTGGCTCGAGAAAGTAATCAAGCGGCGGATATTCTACTCGCATTGGCGCTAAGCGCGACCCCGTCCCGCCTAACATCTTTCTGGAAAGGCTCTTCAAGCCATCCATGGTATGGCAGGGTGAGAGCGGAAACAACAGTCCCGATCCGATTATACCCCCGATTCCGAACACAATACCGATATCATCGGAGGCTCAGCCACCGAAATAACACCATCGACCCATCTAGTAATGGCAGTAATTGCCCCATGGACCGAACCCTTCTTGGCCTACCTTAATAGGCGAGAGCTCCCTGAGGATCAGAATGAGGCTTGCTGCATTGTTCGGCGCTCGAAAGCCTACAAGGTCCATGACGGAGAGCTCTACAAAAAAGCACTACTGGAGTCCTTCAAAGATGTATCTCCCAAGAAGAGGGACGGAAGCTTCTGGCCGAAATCCATGCTAGTCTCGGCGGTCACCACACCGCGGCTCGGGCCCTTGTAAGTAAAGCCTTTCATACAGGTTTGTTTTGGTCGACGGACCGAGCAGATGCATAGGACCTGGTCCAACATTGTGTCCGATGCCAGCTTTTCGCCAACCAAAGCCATATGCCGCCTATCGCTCTACAAACAATACGCATTACTTGGCCTTTCGCAGTATGGGGGCTGGATATGGTCGGACCCCTTAAAGGAGGAAGCCATAAGAAAAAATATCCGCATGTCATGGTAGATAAATTCACCAAGTAGAGGCCAAACCAGTTAAAACGGCCGAAGCCGGACTAGTGATAGACTTTATATCCGGTGTCGTTTACCGTTATGCTGTCCCACATAGCATCATCACTGGTAACGGCTCCAATTTTACGGCTGATGAAGTGAAAACCTGGTGTGCTAATCTGGGCATTAAACTCGATTACGCCTCCGTCTACCACCCACAAACAAATGGTCAAGTCGAACGAGCTAATGGTCTTATCATGAGCGGCATTAAGCCTAGACTAGTGCGGTCTTTGAAAGAATCAGACAAGCACTGGGTTGAGGAGCTCGACTCCGTACTCTGGGGGCTGCAGACCACGCCCAATCGCATTACCGGATACACACCATTCTTCATGGTGTACGGCGCAGAGGTCGTTTTGCCCTGCGACATCATTCATGACTCACCTCGAGTGCGCACGTATGAAGAGAGAGAGAGGCCGAGCTTGATCGGCAGGACAGTCTAGATGCCCTGGAGGAGGAGCACGATGTTGCAAAAGCCCGTTCTGCACTCTACAAACAACAGGCTCGTAGATACCAAAGCAGAGAAGTGCGGGCCAAGACTTATAATATTGGTGAACTCATTCTACGCTTGCCAGAAAAGAAAAAGGATAAACTCAAGCCCAAGTGTGAGGGTTCCTTCATCATAGAAGTTCTCACTTGAGGAGCATACCGCCTACGTGATGCATCGGACAATCGCTTAGAGCCGAACCCGTGGAATGCTGCCAGACTCCGAAGATTCTACGCCTAGAGCCGTACTCTTTGTTCGTCTTCTTCTCCCTTTGTTTCCGTTTTTTCTCTCTTTAATTTTTCTCTAGCCCTATAGCTCTTGTGCAGCCAAACCGCATGACGTACACATCCTTTAATGTATACGCTCATAATACCTGGGGGCTTCTTTTATAGAAGCTTATTATTATTTTCCGAGCATCAAGCTCACCACATATGTGTCCTTTCCTCATATGTACCTTTTCTTCGCCATTATATGCACCGTTATGACTCAAGTTTTTGCCAAGCTGGGTTGCCAGGGCATAAAGGGAGCACCTCTGCGATTGTTATAGCCGGGTCATCCGGACGTGTACCTTAGACTGGGTGAAGCCGAAAGCTAGCGTTCTTAAGGGAATATTCGGTCGGTGGACTAAATATGTTATACCCTAATTACACTGTGAACCCCCAGCTGTTATGTATACTGTGATTTTTCAATCACAGTTCGGGCATGCATACTAACGCATGTTCACCCAGGGAAAGGAACCCTTTACGGAACTATTCTCCCTGTTCAAGCAACTATGACCCCTACGTGTGGTTTCCACGCATACCCCGGTCTATATTGTCGATCCGGTATTCGGAAACACTCCGCACCTTCGGGTCCAGAGGTCAAAGTGAAAAGGTCTACCATAAAAATCATTTTACAATCTGGCTAGGGACAAATTTGTCAAGTGAAGTACATAGTCACTTGGACTCAAAAACTTCTTCCTCTATGCCATCTAACAGGCTATCTAGCTTACAATCCTATTGGGAAAACTTGGCGGCTATCTTTACTTGGTCATACACCAAGCTAACTGGAATTTCTTGTCCATCTGACCCCCGAGGTCCGACCCGGGCCATATGATTCGGATCAAGCTTGGTGTACCATGTTTTCACCATGGCCCAGGTGAGGGAGTCCTGGATTAGGGGGTCCTCGGACAGCCGGACTATATACTTTAGCCGGATTGTTGGACTATGAAGATACAAGATTGAAGACTTTGTCCCGTGTCCGGATGGGACTCTCCTTGGCGTGGAACGCAAGCTTGGCAAATACGGATATTTAGATCTCCTCCCTTGTAACCGACTCTGTGTAACCCTAACCCCCTCCGGTGTCTATATAAACCGGAGGGTTTTAGTCCGTAGGGCAACAACAATCATACCATAGGCTAGCTTCTAGGGTTTAGCCTCTACGGTCTCATGGTAGATCAACTCTTGTAATACTCATATCATTAAGATCAATCAAGCAGGAAGTAGGGTATTACCTCCACCGAGAGGGCCCGAACCTGGGTAAACATCGTGTCCCCCGCCTCCTGTTACCATCCGCCTTAGATGCACAGTTTGGGACCCCCTACCCGAGATCCGCCGGTTTTGACACCGACATTGGTGCTTTCATTGAGAGTTCCACTGTGCTGTCATCATAAGGCCTGATGGCTCCTTCGATCATCGGTAACGATGCGATCCAGGGTGAGGTTTTTCTCCCCGGATAGATCTTCGTATTTGGCGGCTTCGCACTACGGGCCAACTCGCTTGGCCATCAGGAGCAGATCAAAAGCTACACCCTTGGCCATCAGGTCAGGTTTGGAAGCTTAAACTATACTGCCGACATCCATGGAGACTTGATCTTTGACGGATTCAAGCTCATGTCAGGTGCGCCGCACATTTAGGACGAGCATGATTTAGCTCTGCCGTCGGACAGTGCTCGGGAGATCACACCTGTGACTACTCCGGCCCTCAAACTGGAGCAGATTACGTCATCCAAGGACGGGTGGATGGATCCCGCCTCGGAGGCCGCACACTCAGTGGAGATAGAACCGAATACTGACTCCACCTCCTACGAGACCCGTGTTGCCGAACCATTGGATTCGTCCCCGGCCGCTAGCCTCGGACCGCTTGTGTCGGTGCCTATCGAATCTGATCGGGCACCGATCATGGAGTTTTCCTCCGCTGATATCTTTCAGCACTCGCCCTTGGGCAATGTGCTAAATTCATTAAGGTCTCTCTCCTTGTCAGGAGGCCCTTGGCCGAGCTGTGTCCGGCTTGAGTGGGAAGCGGACGACGCAGAAATTCGTTCCCCACCCACCATCCACTTAATAGCCACTATCGACGATCTAACCGACATGCTTGATTTCGGCTCCGAAGATATCGATGGTATGGACGACGATGCATGAGAGGAATAGGTGCCATCTCACACAGGGCACTGGACAGCCATTTCATCACATGATATATACATGGTGGATACACCCAAACAAGACAATGATGAGGAACGGGAGGATGCAGCGAAGGATAATCCCCTCGAGAAGCAACCAAAGCGACGCCGCAGACGCCGCTCCAAATCCTGCCTCGGCAAAAACAGCGATAACAACGCAAGGAAGAATGAGACCCTGGTCGACTCCAAAGCAACAAAGCAGGACGAGCCAGCGGACGGCGAGCATAGTACGGAGCCACTGTCTGTTCACGGCGACGCCGAGGGTAGAAATCATCAACCCGTCTTCGGAGAGTAGAATAGTCCGGATGACGATGCACACATCATCCCGGAAAAGAACTTGGAACAAGAGAACCTCCACAGAAGGCTTATTGCCACCGCGAGGAGTCATAAGAAGCAGAAACAAAGGCTTAAGGCCGCGCAAAATACGCTCATCAGTAGATGGAACAAAGTGCTAGACATTGCTGAAAAGTACGGTGGCAATAGCCACACAAAGAGTTACCCAAAGCGTAAGCTGCTGCCTGAATTCGATGACGAGGCTTTAGAGCCTATGCTGCCGAAAAATAAAACGGCCAATCAGCCGGATCGACCTCCCCGTGGCCGCGACAGGGCGGCTAACGATGTCGGTTATAAGCCAGCACACGACTCACGTGAAGGCTTGCTCGAAAAAGCAGGTATAACCAGGTCCATCTACGGATCTAGGAAGCGCGCCCCGGCACAGAATCAAAACCGAACACCACAACCGTCAGAACGCCATGATACATCCAAATACAGGGGTGCCGCACACCCCCTATGCTTCACTGATGAGGTACTGGATCATGAATTTCTAGAAGGATTCAAACTCGTGAACATAGAGGCGTACGACGGAACAACAGACCCTGGGGTCTGGATTGAAGATTTTATCCTTCACATCCATATGGTTCGCGGAGACGATCTCCATGCCATCAAATATTTGCCCCTCAAGTTGAAAGGACCAGCTGGGCATTGGCTAAAAAGCCTCCCCGAGAATTCAATTGGAAGTTGGGAGGAGCTTGAGGATGCATTTAGGGCTAACTTTCAAGGGACCTATGTCCAACCTCCGGATCCAGACGATTTAAGTCATATAATCCAACAGCCCGGAGAGTCAGCCCGAAAACTTTGGAACAAATTTCTCACTAAGAAGAATCAAGCCATCGACTGCCCGGACACCGAAGCCTAAGCAGCTTTCAAACACAGCGTCCGAGACGAATGGCTCGCCAGACACCTCAGTCAAGAAAAACCGAGGACAATGGCAGCCCTAACAAGCCTTATGACCCGCTTTTGCGCGGGCAAAGACAGCTGGCTGGCCTGTAGCAGCACCAGCGACCCAGGCACATCTGAAGTCAGGGATGGAAATGGAAAACCACGACGCAGTAAGAGCAAGCGTCGAAATAATGAAGACAGCCCAGACAACACGGCGGTAAACGCCGGATTTAGGGGCTCTTGACCCGGTCAACGAAAAAAGCCCTTCAAAGGCAACAGAGATGGACCGTCCAGCCTAAACAAGATTCTAGACAAATTATGTCAGATTCATGGCACCTCCGATAAACCTGCAAATCACACCCATAGAGAATGATGGGTCTTCAAGCAGGCTGGCAAGCTAAACACCGAACACAAGGGGAGGGAGACACCAAGTGAAGACGAGGATGAGCCTCACCATCAAAACACTGGGGGACAGAAAAAATTCCCACCAGAGGTCAAAACAGTGAACATGCTTCACGTAACAAAAATAAGGAGCCAACATGCATTCCGAGACATATGCGCCGTAGAGCTCGTCATCCCTAAGTTCAACCCTTGGTCGGCCTGCCCGATCACTTTTCATCGCAGGGATCACCTTACAAGTATCTGACACGGAGGATTGGCTGCCTTGGTGATAGACCCAATAATCGACGGATACCATCTCTCCCAAGTCCTCATGGATGACGGCAATGGTCTTAATCTGATATATCAGGACACAGTCCGCAAAATGGGGATAGACCCAACAAGAATCAGCCAAAGCAATACTACCTTTAAACGAGTAATACCAGGCCCAGAGGCCCACTGTATGGGCTCTCTAGTACTAGAGGTTGTATTCGGTTCTCCCGACAACTTCCAAAGTGAAAAGTTAACCTTCGACATCACTCCATTCTGAAGCGGCTATCAAGCACTACTCGGAAGAACAGCCTTCGCTCGTTTTAATGCAGTACCGCATTATGCTTCTCTTAAGCTTAAGATGCCCGGTCCACGTGGCATCATCATAGTTAGTGGAAATACTGAGCGTTCTTAAGCGCGGAAGAACGTGTGGCGGCTTTCATAGCCGAACACTAAATGGCCTCTCCAATCAGAATAAATGATTGGTCGTCAGGATCGCGGACACGGCTACGAGTCCGGCGCACCACTAGCTGTAACAACTTAGATAAACCTGAGATTGGTTTGATGGATATACCCCCATAGGTGGTACCAGGGGCTTCCCACATGTAAAAAGGAATACAGCTCGGCTTGACCTCATTTAGATTGAATTTTAATGAGAATAATTAGTTTTTCGCACGAAGACTTTCATCTAAGTTCTCTTTTACATATGACAACCATGCTACACCCTTCCAGGATACGGCACAACGGAGACACAGGCGCAGACGTGCAGCAGGGCCCTCCTTAAAGGTTTCTTTTTTGATTAAGACCCTGCGTAAACCTTTCTTACTGTCTCTTGTTGCTTGACACCCCCCCGGATACCTAACACAACCGTGAGGGATGCTGGCGTTGCTGGCATTTCGCCATGTCAGAGTAATGCACGTACCTGGAAATTTAGGGTCTAGTATCAAGGGCGTTACTCAGCCCGGTACATGTTGTAAAGACCGAACACCTTAGGGAGTGTTCGGCGTCGCGAGTTTGGCCTTATATGCACCAGCTCCGAATCATGTCTTTTGTCAAATGTTGGGTTTGCCCGGCTCCCGCGTTTTGCTACCTTACGTTCCGCTCTATCGGCTAAGGTGGCACCGGGAGAACTACTGCGATTGTGCCCTGGTTCATCCGGATGAGCACCTCAGTAGAGAAAGCCGAAAACTGACTGTCATGATAAAGCGCGAGACTAGTCAACCACTCGATGACTTAGCGGAATCTTCGGGATTCCTCCACATTAACGTAGGGCCGGTTTTCCCGGTCATGTACGTACGCGCCCCAGACTTGGATGAGCGCGGAAGTACCAAGGGATATATATTAGCCCCACTATCAAACTCCTATGGTTAAGTGAAAGTGTTAAAGCAATATAGTTTGATTGCTTCGTTCGCCGCGCTACCACCTCCTTAATGGACCAAGACGTTGGATCAAGTGTGAACACGCGCTTTTGAGAACACCCCCACATTATATGCGTGGGGGCTGAAGCCGACGACTGCAAACTTTCAGGTTATATACATATATACATAAACGGCCGCACATAAGGCATCATAATACTTTCAGGCAAAAGTATAAACACAGCCTTTATAATTTAAATAGCATTGTTTTTACAATCGGGATACATGTCACTCGAACATGACACTCTTCGAGCACTGAGCCTCTATTAAACGAGCACCTTCTAGGACTTCTTCAAAATAGTGCTCGGATGAAACCTGGCCTACGGCCGGATTCTGGGTTGCAATAGCGGTGGCCTCCATCTCCGCCCAGCATGTCTTGACACGGGCAAGAGCCATCCGCGCACCTTCTATGCACGCCGACCTCTTTACATCGTCGATATGCGGCACAACACCAAGGAATCATTGCACAAGAGCAAAATAACTATTCGGCCTTGATCCTTCCGGGCAGAGATGATCCACGACATACCTCATGGCAAGTCCGGACAACCTATGGAGCTTGGCCCACTCGGCCATTTGCTTATTTAATAGCAGCGGACGCGCTGGAGCATTGAATTGCGACCAGAACAACTTTTCCACTCCGTGATCTTTTTGATCTTTGAAAAACTTGGTCGCATCAGCGGCACTAGCCGCCAAATCCAAGTACGCGTCTGCAGAACTCCATAATTGATCCAGAAGGGCATACTTAGGATCTCCGAACTTCATCCACAACAAAAAGGGCTTCCCAGCCGTGATATCTCCAGCTTGACGTAGCTCATCCTTTGCCGCTCTGATTTTAGAGCGGGTTTCCTGGCTGCTACCATGGCTTTCTCCAGGTCCGCCATCTTTGATTTTCCCTTTCAAGAAGCTCATAACGGTCGGCGTCACCCTTCAACTCAATAGCCATCTTGGCTATTTTCTCTTTGCTCTGGCAATGCGCAGCCTGTTTGGCTCTTAATTCTTCGACCTCCTTTAGGGCGGACGCATCACTCCTCCTGGCTTGTTCCTTGGCTCGGGCAAGTTCCGCCCGAAGGGTCTCCACGGCGGCAACTCCATCTGCAGTCACAACATATTATAGATACTAGCTTCATGCCCCTCTTAATATATGTTGACCATCGGAGAATACATACCCTATGCCTCGTCAAGACGTATGTTTACAAGCACGATGTCCGCATCTGCCGCATCAAGTTGCCGCTTCAGTTCGGCAAACTCACCAGTCCGTCTAGCCACCGGACCCTCAGACGCCTGCACATGAAAGCGACATGATCATTACCTGGGACTATGATCCTCTATTTGCCGCCTTTTTTGACAGCAACCAGAGTCTCAGGGGCTACTATATGTACAGGGCACACCTAGCGTGTGCGGTACCGTCAAAAACATGCATATTACTCTACGTACCTCAAAGCCTCTCAGCAGGCTCTTAAAAGCTTCATGCAACCCGCTTTCGGTGGATGAAATCCTCTCAACCACCGTACCCATTAACGTATGATGCGCCTCTGAGATAGCCGCTTGCTCCAGAAGATTCATCAGTGCGTCCGGTCGCGCACCGGACATTCCCGGACTCTTTATGTTGCTCCCTTTAGGAGCCGAATACTCCGGACTTTGGGAGGCCAAAGGATTACCTTCTGGCCTTGGTGGATCGGGAGAAATCCTCTATGACGACACCTCTGGGTTGTCCGCCTCATGAGGCGGGGAGGCATGGGGAGGTGTTTCGCTCTCCATCATCTCCGGAAGAAGATCCCCCGAAGACGAACTCTATTGAGAAGGGCTACGATCCGAACTACAAGACATACGTCTTGGTTATTGTCCTCGGAAATAAAGCAGGATATATTTACTATAGAGTACTTTTGTTTACTTACAACTCGGTGGAGGGCTGATCCCCTTGCGGGCACTGTGCGGTAAGGATACCCTCCGGGGTAGGGCCCCCTGACAAAGATTTCTTCTCTCGTTTGGAAACCATTGTTTCCAAGTCTTCAGATGCGGTCTTCCTTCCTTGGGGAGAGGGGATTCTAGATTCTTCTCCCTGGTTATCCTCCTTCGCGGAGGCAATAATTCCCCCGGTCTGGATGAATAATGAGTGAGGCCCGCTTTCGGCTTTTTCATTCCTCCCTTCATCTTCCCCTGATGGCGCTTGATAAGGCGCGAGCTCAAGCATTCTAGCCAGCACTAGATCCGTTGAGCCTTCAGGAAGGGGGGCCGAACACCTGATCATCTTCGCCTTTTTACCCAGTCCTGGTCAAAGAGCGACTTTTCAGAATGATGTTGTGATAAATAAAGAGACAACATGTTCGGCCGAAGAATTACTTACTTGGGTGTCTGGACGATTGCAGTTTAGACCCGCATCCTCGGTGGTGTCCGGACACTTTATTCGTGATCCGAAGAACAATCTATACATCTCTTCGAGGTTCACACCAAAGAAGTGCTGCATAGTTCGCGGTCCTTCGGGGTTGAACTCCCACATACGGAGAGGTCGACGTTGGCATGGCAGGACCTGACGAACTAGCATGACTTGCATTACCATGAAAAGGATGACATCTCTCATAAGGAGATCTTGGATGCGACTCTGCAATGTCGGCACGTCATTAACCGGCCCCCAGTCCAGCCCTTTGTTGACCCATGACGCTAGTTGTGGCGGGGGGCCCGAACGAAAGGCAGGGGCAGCTACCCACTTAGTACTTCGGGGGGCTGTGATGTAAAACCACTCCCGCTGCCATAAGTTGGACATCTCCGGGAAGGTTCCCTTTGGCCATGAAGCATGGACTCCTTTGCTTATTATGGCACCTCCGCATTCTGCGTGTCACCCATCGATCATCTTCGGCTTCACATTGAAGGTCTTGAGCCATAAGCCGAAGTGCGGGATAATGTGGAGGAAGGCCTCACACACGATGATGAACGACGAGATGTGAAGGATGGAATTCGGAGCCAGGTCATGGAAATCGAGCCCGTAATAGAACATGAGCCCTCTAACAAAGGGATCAAGAGTAAATCCTAGCCCTTGGAGGAAGTGAGAGACAAATACGACACTCTCGTTGGGTTCGGGAGTGGGGATGACCTGCCCTTGAGCAGGCAGCCTGTGCGAGATTTCGGCGATCAGATACCTGGCTTCTCTTAGCTTCTTGATATGTTCCTCTGTGATGGAGGAGGGCATCCACTGACCTTGAAGGTTGGATCCGGACATGATTGAAGGTCTGAAGCGCCTATCCTGGGCCTTGGGTGTTGGAACTCGAGGTGGGGGAAGGATTCGATTGAGTGCGAGAAGGAAGGGACATGCCTTGGCCCCTTTATAAAGAGGGTGAATATCAAGAGTCCTCCGCGTGGCCGTTTGGAACTTGCCTAATATCAAGGAGTCATACCGACAGGCACAATTGGGTTACCCATACCTGTATTGATGAGAATCCCGTGATAAGGGGAACACGATCTCTGCTTCGACAAGACGTGCCAATAAAATCGCCTCGCAAAACATGCAGTGGCAGGCTGGGAGAAACGGTTCGAATAATGACCAGGCTGTGGTATGATGTCACGTTATGAAAAGTTGTCAGCAGATTAGATTTGTGGAAATATTGTACTCTCTACGGTGGTATGTGGAATTTGTTTTGCAGAGCCAGACACTATCCTTGTGTTCAAAATCTTCTATGGAGTATTCAGAGGAAGAACCCGCCTTGCAATGCCGAAGACAATCTGCGCGCCGGACTCATCGTCATTGAAGCCTGGTTCAGGGGCTACTGAGGGAGTCCTAGATTAGTGGGTCCTCGGACAGCCGGACTATATACTTTAGCCGGCCTGTTGGACTATGAAGATACAAGATTGAAGACTTCATCCCGTGTTCGGATGGGACTCTCCTTGGCGTGGAAGGCAAGCTTGGCAAATACGGATATGTAGATCTCCTCCCTTGTAACCGACTCTGTGTAACCCTAACCCCCTCCGGTGTCTATATAAACCGGAGGGTTTTAGTCTGTCGGACAACAACAATCATACCATAGGCTAGCTTCTAGGGTTTAGCCTCTATGATCTCATGGTAGATCAACTCTTGTAATACTCATATCATCAAGATAGATCAAGTAGGAATAGGATATTACCTCCATCGAGAGGGCCCGAACCTGGGTAAACATCGTGTCCCCCGCCTCTTGTTACCATCTGATACGTCCATTTTGCATCATGCTTTTATATCGATATTTATTGCATTATGGGCTGTTATTACAAATTATGTCACAATACTTATGCCTATTCTCTCTTATTTTACAAGGTTTTCATAAGGAGGGAGAATGCCGGCAGCTGGAATTCTGGGCTGAAAATGAGCAAATATTAGAGACCTATTGTGCACAACTCCAAAAGTTCTGAAACTCCACGAAAGTTATTTTTGGAAATAATAAAAAATATTGAGCGCAAGAAGTTCACCAGAGGGGGCCCACCTGTCCACGAGGGTGGGGGGCGCGTCGTACCCCCCAGGGGTGCCCCCTACCTCGTGGGCCCCCTGTTGGCTCTCCGATGCCCATCTTCTGCTATATGAGGTCTTCTGATGAGGAAAAAATCATAAGCAACCTTTCAGGGCGAAACTCCGCCGCCACGAGGCGGAACCTTGGCGGAACCAATCTAGGGCTCCGGCAGAGCTGTCCTGCCGAGGACACTTCCCTCTGGGAGGGGGAAATCATCGCCATCGTCATCACCAACGCTCCTCTCATCGGGAGAGGGAAATCTCCATCAACATCTTCACCAGCACCATCTCATCTCAAAACCCTAGTTCATCTCTTGTATCCAATTCTTGTCTCCAAGTCCGGGATTGGTACTAGTAGGTTGCTAGTAGTGTTGATTACTCCTTGTAGTTGATGGTAGTTGGTTTATTTGGTGGAAGATCATATGTTTAGATCCTTTATGCATATTATTACCCCTCTGATTATGAACATGAATATTCTTTGTGAGTAGTTACGTTTGTTCCTGAGGACATGGGATAAGTCTTGCTATTAGTAGTCATGTGAAAGTGCTATTCGTTCGATATTTTGATGAGATGTATATTGTCTAGACTCTAGTGGTGTTATGTGAACGTCGACTAAATAACACTTCACCATTATTTGTGCATAGAGGAAGGCATTGGGAAGTAATAAGTAGATGATGCGTTGCTAGAGTGACAAAAGCTTAAACCCTAGTTTATGCGTTGCTTTGTAAGGGGCTGATTTGGATCCATATGTTTCATGCTATGGTTAGGTTTACCTTAATACTTTTGTTGTAGTTGCGGATGCTTGCAATAGAGGTTAATCATAAGTGGGATGCTTGTTCAAGTAAGAACAACACCCAAGCACCGGTCCACCCACATATCAAATTATCAAAGTACCGAACGTGAATCATATGAACGTGATGAAAACTAGCTTGACGATATTCCCATGTGTCCTCGGGAGTGCTTTTCCTTATATAAGAGTTTGTCCAGGCTTGTCCTTTGCTACAAAAAGGATTGGGCCACCTTGCTGCACTTTATTTACTTTTGTTACTTATTGCTCTTTACAAATTATCCTATCACAAAACTATCTGTTACCACTTATTTCAGTACTTGCAGAGAATACCTTGCTTAAAACCGCTTCTCATTTCCTTCTGCTCCTCGTTGGGTTCGACACTCTTACTTATCGAAAGGACTACGATAGATCCCCTATACTTGTGGGTCATCAAGAATCTTTTCTGGTGCCGTTCCCGGGGAGTGAAGCGCCTTTGGTAGGTGGAATTTGGTAAGGAAAAGTTTATATAGTGTGCTGAAATTTACTGTCACTTGTTACTATGGAAAGTAATCCTGTGAGGGGCTTGTTCGGGGTATCTTCACCCCGATCAGTAGAGCAAAGAGTTGCTCCTCAACCTACTTAACCTAGTGAAGATGAAAATTTCTACTTTGAATTTCCTTCGGGTATGTTTGAAAAACTGCTAGCTAATCCTTTTGCAGGAGATGGAACCAAGCATCCTGATGAGCACCTAGTATATGTGGATGAGGTTTGTGGATTATTTAAGCTTGCAGGTGTACCCGATGATGTTGTCAAGAAGAAGGTCTTCCCTTTATCTTTGAAGGGAGATGCATTGACATGGTATAGGCTATGTGATGATACGAGATCATGGAACTACAGACGATTGAAATTGGAATTTCATCAGAATTTTTATCCTATGCATCTTGTTCATTGTGATCGCAATTATATATACATATATATATATATATATATATATATATATATATATATATATATATATATATAATTTTTGGCCTCGCGAAGGAGAAAGAATCGCTCAAGCTTGGGGGAGGCTTAAATCAATGTTCTATTCATGCCCCAATCATGAGCTCTCGAGAGAAATAATTATTCAAAGTTTTTATGCTCGGATTTCTGATAACAATCTGTCAGGACCCCAATCCTATGCCACATCGATCTAGCATGTAACACATCATATCACTTTGTGGCCTCACGCACGGTATTCCCACGGGTGCCACATTACCTGGCTTGGGACCGTTTGTGCCTTTTGGCTCACGTATATGATAGTGTCGCTAGCATCCATATGACAGAGAACCCGGGCCGACATGGCTAGTCGTGAACCCAAAGTGGCACAAACCCATGGGGACAGGCATCCATGAATCAACTTCGAGCATTTTGGTCAGCAGCGTGCGAATCCGGGCTGTAGCACTAGGCTAGCAGGACTCCGGTAACCCGGGCTGTAGCAGGCTAGGCAGGACTCCGGATGTCACCGCGTGACATTTCCCCGAAGGGACAGACACAGGAACGAAGTGAAACACATGCCGGCCAGTCAAGTGTCCTGAGCAGTAGTGCTGGGCTAGCAGGACTCCGGTGAACCGGGCTGTAGTAGACTACTATGGCTCATGGAAGCACTAGACTACATTTCCCCATAAGAGAGGCTGCCAAGGATAAACAACTAGATTGTCGGATCCCACACATACCAAGCATTTCAATCATACACACAATATGCCCGGTATGTGTAAATACAACATGGCATCACAACATAACTCTAGGACTCAAGTATTTATTCATTAGGCTCCGAGGAGCCAGATATTACAAACATGGGTGCCATGGCTCAACATTCAGAGCATACAAGTCAAAACACAAGCGGAAGCTTAACATGTCTGAGTACAGACATCTACAAATGAAAAAGGCCGAGAAGCCTAACTATCTACCAGATCCTGCCGAGGGCACAAGATCGTAGCTGAGGTATCAAGCTAAACATCGAAGTCCACACGGAACTACTAGCGAGACTGACGTCTCTCTGCAAAACATAGAATAAGCAAATGTGAGTACATATGTACCCAGCAAGACTTCCATCAGAACTATCTACATATGCATCGGTATCAACAAAGGGGTGGTGGAGTTTAACTGCAGCAAGCCAGATTTGACTCGGTGGCTATCCTGAACTACGACTGCAAGCAACTCTTTTGAGGTGGCGCACACGAGTCCACATATTCACCATTCAATACACCACTATGGATCCACTTCCGTCTCCCTATGAGAAGGCCATCCATAGCACTCACGCTTATCTTGTGAGTTTTAGAGTATCCACTTTCACTTGTCTATGAACTGTTATAAGCAACCCAGAAGTCCATTACCGCGGACACAACTATTCGAATAGATGATGTTAACCCTGCAGGGGTGTACTTCTTCACACATGCTCTCACCACTTATCGCAATTTACACGACATGTACTTGGCAACCTTCAAGCGGAAGCCCAGCGAGGGTGTCGGCCACGGCCTACCTAAACACTCAAGTCTCTATTCCAGGTTTATCGCCTATTCAGGTTCCATCCCCAGGGAGTCCGGCCGAGGTTTCCACATACGGCCCCGAACGATGTGTACATGGTTCCGAGACACCAAACGGGCGCCCGGCTGGCCCGGCCACGTGCCTACCACAACACAGCCCACCCCTATGGTCAGCGCTGCGTGCGGCCCCCAGCATACTACAAACACCAGAAACTACTTGCAACTCCTGGACAGAGGACAAGGGTGATTAAGAAGCCGAGAGAGTCAATTAAGGATCCCAATGTGTGGTAGTAACTGTTGCATGGATCACAAACACAGAACTCAGTTCCTGAGGACAGCTTCAATGAGACAACCCACCATGTACTCCTACATGGCCTCTCACCGCTACCTTTACCAAATCGTGTTCACACACTTAGCTCACACACAGTAGGACATGTTCATCACCATTCCAATTCATTCCGGATGAATCAGACCCGACTCAACTCTAAGCAGTAGCAGGCATGACAAACAAGCATGAATGAGTAGGCACATCAGGGCTCAAACAACTCCTACTCATGCTAGTGGGTTTCATCTATTTACTGTGGCAATGACAGGTCATGCAGAGGATAAGGGGTTCAACTACCGCAGCAAGTAACACATGAATCGTTGTTGTCCTAATGCAGTAAAAGAGAGCAGGAGCGAGAGAGTGGGATTTTATCTGAATGAACAAGGGGGTTATGCTTGCCTGGCACTTCTGAAGATAGTATAGTTCTTCATCGGTGTCATCGATCACATCGTCAAAACCACGCCTAATGAGAGGGGACTATTACCGACAAACAAAGAGGAACACAATCAATGCAATGCACAATATGATGCATGATCATGACATGGCAATATGCTTGTGTTTGAGCTAATGCAACTAGAAACCAGATTAAATTAAGTTGGTTTGAACCCAAGGTTCAAATTCAAACTCCACATGTGGTTATTTAAATGCCATTAACATGTTTTCAGTTATACAGCAGGTATAACTTAGTTTGTCATGCATGAAAATGGTACAGATGGATAGATTGGATTTTTTTGATAATTTTTTATATATAATTTGTTTGACTTGGAGTTACGGTTGAATTACTATGAATTTTAGAAGTTTATACTATTTTCTGGAATTTCCTATATAAGGATAAATCCAGAAAAGGATTTACTGTGTCAGCATGATGTCGGGGTGACGTCAGCATGTCAAAGGCGCCAGCCCAGGTCAACCTGACGGCTGGGGTCCACTGGTCAGTGACACAGAGCTGTTCAGTGTCAATGACAGGTGGGGCCTGGTCAACGGCCACGTCAGCGCGGTCAAAGCTGACACGTGGATCCACCGTGCTTAACTAAAACTAAACAGGAACTAAACTTCAATTAATTAAGGGCACTGGGCCCACTGTCAGTGACTGCAGGGAGTCATTGGTTAGCGCCTAACCGGTGTTTAGCCGGAGTTAAGGCCGCCGGCGAGGCCAGCCGCTGCGGAGTTCGTCGGAAAACCTCCTCCGGCGACCAAACGACGCGCGGGAGGTCGTGTTCGGAAGCTGGAAGTGCGGGGCGTCTAACACTGCTGTTAGTTTCGCCGGAGACGGCGTAAGTCGACGGCGGCGAGCTCAAAGGCGGCGGCCGGAGTTCGGACATCGAGCGGGACGAGGCTATAGGGCGCTAGTGGCTAACCAAAGGGGTCCTCTGGACTCCTGGCATCTTCAGGAACACGACCATGCGATCGGGCGCGTCTAATGCATGCTAGAACGATGGCGGCGACGAGGTCGCCAGCGGTGAGCTCACGGATGCGGCGGGGCTACCAGCTAGAGGACGCAACCGACGACGGGAGTAGGGGGAAAAGATGGGCGGCCTCACAGCGGTTGCAGCACGCGTCTCGGTGGGCTCGGGGAAGGTCGGACGACGCCGGGACGACGAGGCGGATCTTCGGCGGCCGAAGAAGGGGATGACGGTGATGGCGGCGTTACGGGGTGCTCCGATTGGCTTCCTACTATGGAGAGGCGTAGCGCAAGGTGGAGGAGCTGCTGGGCATCCTAGGTAGGCGAGGGGGGGCTCGGTGGCCACGGCAACGGCGAGCGGCGTCGACGAGCTCCATTCGGGAAGAGAGCAGAGAAGGGGTTCGAGCTCGGGAGAGAGTGAGAGGGGACCAGGGGGGATGCATGGCGTCGTGAGGGAGATCCAGGGCGACGAGGGAGCACGTAGGCATGGTGGAGGTGGCCGCACGGCGATGCGCGCGCGTCGGCACGCGCCCGTCCTCCTGGCAGAGGAGGAAGACGACAGGGAAGGAGGCGGTGGTGGGCTGGGTCGGCCACTTGAGCCGCCAGGTGGGCTGCAGAGGTAAGTCCAGGTAACTTTCTCTCTCTCTGTTATTTAGTTTCCGTTTTCTATTTTTTCTGTAGTTGTTTTGACTTAATTAAAATGCTAAGTCATTTTCAAAAACCCTGGAAATAAATGTGGGCTCTGTCTGGAATATTTCCAACAGCCCTCACTTAAGTTCAGAATTATTTGGACATTTAAAATATTTTATAGCATTTAAATGTCCAAATGCAAATAGAGTATGATTTAATTCAGAGCCCAAATAGGTCATGGAAAAATGTGCATCACCTCTGATTACTGGTTACAGCATTTTGCATAAATGATGAACATTTTTGAAAGCCATTGGGATTTACTGAAAATATTTTGGTTGATATTAGTGAATTCCTTTAGCTCTAGGGTTTAGGCAATCCCCATTTCAAGTTTCTTTCAAAGTTAAAAACATGATGGCATGATGAGCAAGCAGAGTCAGGCAAGGGCTGAACTGGGGCTGTGACAGCTCACCCCCACTAAACAAGAATCTCGTCCCGAGATTCAAGCGTAGGGTAAGGTGAAGGGGGAAACACAAGCTATCGTAATCTTCACGATCCAGGTTGCACCTCATAAGGTGGTTGATTCGTTGCATACGTTGATCTTGACATCCTCGCTTTTGAGATCTTCATCCACGCGGTGACAGCGGAAAGAAACTCTACTAGGATTGATCTTCTCAAAGATCGAACTATACAATCCCGACTCGCGGAATGAGATGTTGAAACATCTCGAGTCGAGACACAAAACACATCGAGAGCGATGGAAGAACAAATGACGGGGTTTGATTTGGTGGGCAACAATTCCACGCTTAGTAAGATGGTGAATGGTGTCAGGGTGGCGGGGAAATAATTGCCATGATCCCGTAACGGGGTACCTTGGGAAAGGTGACTCGTTGGACTGTTCCCTTAAGTGGCAAAAAAAATACTTTTGATCCATAGATCATTGGAACTCTTCATACCAGCTTAAGGCAATCGCAAACGATCGTTCAAGGAGGTTCGAAAGAATGGCATACCCATACTAGAATGGACGATGTGGACTACCTTGTTGAAGACAACGCAATGGATGATTTTGCTTGCGCGTGCTCTCAAGAACTTGAGCATTTCCATATTCATCAAGGTTCTACCAACATCGGTGTCAAGGATCTTGGCAACACAACCTAATACCATGATGGATAGTGATGGACGATGCAGATGCAAAGGAAGATAGCACCTTCTTAGATTTCACCTTAGCGAGGCCAAGGAAACAAAATCTGGATGATCGACCGAGAGACATTTAGCACCCCGCTTCTAATGTTCTCCTTGTTGTGCTAGCGCAACCCATTTATAGATATGGTTTGATAACCAGGACATCAAGTAAAAGGTCGGACTTCGGAAGCTCAAGAATCCATAAGGAATAACTACGGAGGCAGATCCTCATGGGGAGGTGACCAACTTCTTCAACCAAGATATTACAATAATAGGCCTTCCGGCTAGGTGGGTTGGCCACGACATCCACGTTACCGGGTTACCGAGAGACCAATATTATAATTCTTGGAACACGTTCCAACCATCATATCTGCCTGAGATTCAGATCTAGTTGGTGTCAGGATATTCCAGACCCATCAAGTCTAGAAAGAAAAATGAAGGTTTGCAACACAATTCAACGAGATGAGGTTGCGAGATTATCGGGAATGAGCTACGATAGCAAGCTCCAAAACATGAGTTGGTTCTGCTACAAACCTGTGAACACGCTATCCAAGACAAGCATGACCACGTGGTAGTGTTATAATAAAACACTACCAAGTTCAGGTGGGGAACCATCATCGAGGATATCGAAGTCCTTCTATAAGTCTTGCTCTTAAGAAGGAACTGCTTTTCCTTGAACAAATCAATCAGTGGCTTGGTGTGCTAGGAACACATATAGAATGGAGGCGGCCAACCTATCAAACCATAGAGCACTTCGCACGTGCATGACTAACTTGGGATAATTCCAGAGGAGGCAAAAACAAACTTTCTCAAATTCACGGCGGCAACTTACATCTAATGCACGTGAATCAAAGGAAGTCACTTCTTTCATCCAAACATAGGCTTCATGAACGGAACACAAAGGCATTGCTTACAAAGTTTCCAACACTAGGTTGATGTTCAACATGAATCATGGGGGAGACAAAATGCTGCTGATGGGCTCAACAACAACTCATCGGAATTTCCATATCACTGGACTTCCACCATCATGTGAACGCGGTGATAGCATTGGTCAGACCAAAAGATATAATGGTGTATGCTCGAGGGATCAACCACGAGTAAGACAACATTACGAACATCGTTGGTTCTGATTTGACCTGACGATAGCCCATACTCAAGTCTAATTTTTGACAAGTCAATAGATCTAACAACTGGTCACGAGGACCAATCGATGGAGATATCATCTTTCTTCAACACACACACACATAAAAAGATATCCCTTGACATGAACTAAGTCAGACAAGCTTTTATCTTCCAACTCTCCAAGTTGTTGTCTAGCTCAACCAACTAGCTCAGGGATATCCAACACAGATTCTTGGAGAAGGAGTGATTTATAAGAAAACCAACTTGATCATGAACTCAACATAGCGGTCAGGTGACAACCATGTAATACTTCCAAGAAGATCTTCGGAGAATCACGAACCACCGATATGTCTCTAGGCTCGAGATCAATCTTGCCTTTCAGAGCAAGACGATATGATCAAATAAGCAAGGGGTTGAATAATCCTAACTCATTGATCGAAAAGTGCACCAGAGATGAGGACAAGGTAGCACGGTCAATCTTAGGATGATGATGTAATAACCAACACGCTAAGAATGAGAATAGTGTCCATTAACTACCAAGCAACACAGTTGCTAGGAGTATTGATTTCACACATCACGACTCACTTGTCGGCATTCCGGTTGTAACAGCACGGGGACCGAGGAATGAAAAATGATGGCAAGAAGTATTACTGCATCAAGAATTCATAAGAGGTGGTGCAATTCTCATGACACTCTTGACATAGAGATGGTAACACTCCAAGGTAGAGCAGAGCAAAAGCTGGATTGGCATTTTGATCCACGGAATACAATTGCTTTGACCCAATCCTAGATATGGATGAGGTTCTGGAGTTTGTTTCTCCTATCCATTCTAAAATAGAACGGCTTGACGGACCACAAGAATAGTACTCATCGAAGAACACGAATGCACGACATAAACTTGACTATCAACTGATAGACAAGAATAGGATTACAAATACAGAGGGACAACTCAAAGGAACATATATCTTTCTGAGTTGTGGATGCATAGGTTAGTATGTCGAACAAGTTCAACATATTTCTTCCGGATAACCCATGCTGAAAAGGAAGGACTGGCAGATTCACAATATGAATGGAGTACTCCTCAAGAGCACCCTGGTTGTGATCTTTTGGTTCAAAAGAACTTCTGCCATGATGGTTCATGGTATTGGAAGAATGAGATACCACGGACGTCGAGGACTATCGCAAAGGTTACTAATATATTAAAGGAACTAGCAAATACTAACAACATGAAGTAAGTAGGGTGAATCTCGGGTTCAAGAACCCAGGAATAGAACTACTAAATGGCATCACGGGATGCTTTCGAGAACGGCGGCCAGAATCATCACACCGGGGACACAAAACATGGTTAGGTTACTAGATGATCCCCTAAGACACCTAGGGTCATAATAATAACTCCAGCATATATGTCGAGGCAATAGAGTACCTCAGTTGACTGGTTAGTGTGCTTATTCTGACCAAAAGGACATCGGGAATGAAAAGAAAGGATTTGCAAATGCATCAGACTATTTAGAAACCTGGGATGACACAGACAGCATAACGGCTGTAAATGCTCAAAATGATTTGAGACATCCTGCAAAATGGTGGCATAACCATTTAACATCACAATATCAGAGTTCTGAGATCATCTAAGAACACATGGAAGTAGTAGAAACTGAACAAAGGTTTGAATACATCAATCCTAGAAGTCTCTAACATAGTAACTCGTCATCCTGATAGGTAGATGAGAAGGCCTAGTTCTTAACCCCCATAGAAGAGAAGAGGTTGACTTAGATCCGAAGGTCTTGAGGGTAAGGAGTAAAAAGAGCCTTACGTTCCCATCCACAATCAATTCCCTTATATAACTAAAGCATTTCTAGACACGACTTCGACCAGTTTTGCTTGGTAATCCTACAGGCAGTCAGGCTCTGATACCAACGCTGTCAGGACCCCGATCCTAAGCCACATCGATCTAGCATGTAACACATCATATCACTTTGTGGCCTCACGCACGGTATTCCCACGGGTGCCACCTTACCTGGCCCGGGACCGTTTGCGCCTTTTGGCTCACGTATATGATAGTGTCGCTAGCATCCATATGACAGAGAACCCGGGCCGACATGGCTAGTCGTGAACCCAAAGCGGCACTAACCCATGGGGACAAGCATACATGAATCAACTTCGAGCATGTCGGTCAGCAGCGTGCGAATCCGGGCTGTAGCACTGGGCTAACAGGACTCCGGTAACCCGGGCTGCAGCAGGCTAGGCAGGACTCCGGATGTCACCGCGTGACATTTCCCCGAAGGGACAGACACAGGAACGAAGTGAAACACATGCCGGCCAGTCAAGTGTCCTGAGCAGTAGTGCTGGGCTAGCAGGACTCCGGTGAACCGGGCTGTAGTAGACTACTATGGCTCATGGAAGCACTAGACTACATTTCCCCATAAGAGAGGCTGCCAAGGATAAACAACTAGATTGTCGGATCCCACACATACCAAGCATTTCAATCATACACACAATATGCCCGGTATGTGTAAATACAACATGGCATCACAACATAACTCTAGGACTCAAGTATTTATTCATTAGGCTCTGAGGAGCCAGATATTACAAACATGGGTGCCATGGCTCAACATTCAGAGCATACAAGTCAAAACACAAGCGGAAGCTTAACATGTCTGAGTACAGACATCTACAAATGAAAAAGGCCGAGAAGCCTAACTATCTACCAGATCCTGCCGAGGGCACAAGATCGTAGCTGAGGTATCAAGCTAAACGTTGAAGTCCACATGGAACTACTAGCGAGACTGACGTCTCTCTACAAAACATAGAATAAGCAAACGTGAGTACAAATGTACCCAGCAAGACTTACATCAGAACTATCTACATATGCATCAGTATCAACAAAGGGGTGGTGGAGTTTAACTGCAGCAAGCCAGCTTTGACTCGGTGGCTATCCTGAACTACGACTGCAAGCAACTCTTTTGAGGTGGCGCACACGAGTCCACATATTCACCATTCAATACACCACTATGGATCCACTTCCGTCTCCCTACGAGAAGGCCATCCATAGCACTCACGCTTATCTTGCGAGTTTTAGAGTATCCACTTTCACTTGTCTATGAACTGTTATAGGCAACCCAGAAGTCCATTACCGCGGGCACGGCTATTCGAATAGATGATGTTAACCCTGTAGGGGTGTACTTCTTCACACACGCTCTCACCACTTATCGCCGTTTACACGACATGTACTTGTCAACCTTCAAGCGGAAGCCCAGCGAGGGTGTCGGCCACGGCCTACCTAAACACTCAAGTCTCTAGTCCAGGTTTATCGCCTCTTCAGGTTCCATCCGCAGGGAGTCCGGCCGAGGTTTCCACATACGGCCCCGAACGATGTGTACAGGGTTCCGAGACACACAACGGGCGCCCGGCTGGCCCGGCCACGTGCCTACCGCAACACAGCCCACCCCTACGGTCAGCACTGCGTGCGGCCCCTAGCATACTACAAACACCAGAAACTACTTGCAACTCCTGGACAGAGGACAAGGGTGATTAAGAAGCCGAGAGAGTCAATTAAGGATCCCAATGTGTGGTAGTAACTGTTGCATGGATCACAAACACAGAACTCAGTTCCTGAGGACAGCTTCAATGAGACAACCCACCATGTACTCCTACATGGCCTCTCACCGCTACCTTTACCAAATCGTGTTCACACACTTAGCTCACACACAGTAGGACATGTTCATCACCATTCCAATTCATTCCGGATGAATCAGACCCGACTCAACTCTAAGCAGTAGCAGGCATGACAAACAAGCATGAATGAATAGGCACATCAGGGCTCAAACAACTCCTACTCATGCTAGTGGGTTTCATCTATTTACTGTGGCAATGACAGGTCATGCAGAGGATAAGGGGTTCAACTACCGCAGCAAGTAACACATGAATCGTTGTTGTCCTAATGCAGTAAAAGAGAGCAGGAGCGAGAGAGTGGGATTGTATCTAAATGAACAAGGGGGTTATGCTTGCCTGGCACTTCTGAAGATAGTATAGTTCTTCATCGGTGTCATCGATCACATCGTCGAAACCACGCCTAATGAGAGGGGACTATTACCGACAAACAAAGAGGAACACAATCAATGCAATGCACAATATGATGCATGATCATGACATGGCAATATGCTTGTGTTTGAGCTAATGCAACTAGAAACCAGATTAAATTAAGTTGGTTTGAACCCAAGGTTCAAATTCAAACTCCACATGTGGTTATTTAAATGCCATTAACATGTTTTCAGTTATACAGTAGGTATAACTTAGTTTGTCATCCATGAAAATTGTACAGATGGATAGATTGGATTTTTCTGATAATTTTTTATATATAATTTGTTTGATTTGGAGTTACGGTTGAATTACTATGAATTTTAGAAGTTAATACTATTTTCTGGAATTTCCTATATAAGAATAAATCCAGAAAAGGATTTACTGTGTCAGCACGACGTCGCGGTGACGTCAGCAGGTCAAAGGCGCCAGCCCAGGTCAACTTGACGGCTGGGGTCCACCGGTCAGTGACACAGAGCTGTTCAGTGTCAATGACAGGTGGGGCCTGGTCAACGGCCACGTCAGCGCGGTCAAAGCTGACACGTGGGTCCACCCTGCTTAACTAAAACTAAACAGGAACTAACTTCAATTAATTAAGGGCACTGGGCCCACTGTCAGTGACTACAGGGAGTCATTTGTTAGCGCCTAACCGGTCTTTAGCCGGAGTTAAGGCCGCCGGCGAGGCTAGCCGCTGCGGAGGTCGTCGGAAAACCTCCTCCGGCGACCAAACGACGCGCGGGAGGTCGTGTTCGGAAGCTGGAAGTGCGGCGCGTCTAACACTGCTGTTAGTTTCGCCGGAGACGGCGTAAGTCGACGGCGGCGAGCTCAAAGGCGGAGGACGAAGCTCGGACATCGAGCGGGACGAGGCTATAGGGCGCTAGTGGCTAACCAAAGGGGTCCTCTGGACTCCTGGCATCTTCAGGAACACGACCATGCGATCGGGCGCGTCTAATGCATGCTAGAACGATGGCGGCGACGAGGTCGCCGGCGGTGAGCTCACGGATGCGGCGGGGCTACCAGCTAGAGGACGCAACCGACGACGGGAGTAGGGGGAAAAGATGGGCGGCCTCACAGCGGTTGCAGCACGCGTCTCGGTGGGCTCGGGGAAGGTCGGACGACGCCGGGACGACGAGGCGGATCTTCGGCGGCCGAAGAAGGGGATGACGGTGATGGCGGCGTTACGGGGTGCTCCGACTGGCTTCCTTCTATGGAGAGGCGTAGCGCAAGGTGGAGGAGCTGCTGGGCATCCTAGCTAGGCGAGGGGGGGCTCGGTGGCCACGGCAACGGCGAGCGGCGTCGACGAGCTCCATTCGGGAAGAGAGCAGAGAAGGGGTTCGAGCTCGGGAGAGAGTGAGAGGCGACCAGGGGGGATGCATGGCGTCGTGAGGGAGATCCAGGGCGACGAGGGAGCACGCAGGCAGGGTGGAGGTGGCCGCACAGCGATGCGCGCGCGTCGGCACGCGCCCGTCCTCCTGGCAGAGGAGGAAGACGACAGGGAAGGAGGCGGTGGTAGGCTGGGTCGACCACTTGAGCCGCCAGGTGGGCTGCAGAGGTAAGTCCAGGTAACTTTCTATCTCTCTGTTATTTAGTTTCTGTTTTCTATTTTTTCTGTAGTTGTTTTGACTTAATTAAAATGCTAAGTCATTTTCAAAAACCCTGGAAATAAATGTGGGCTCTGTCTGGAATATTTCCAACAGCCCTCACTTAAGTTCAGAATTATTTGGACATTTAAAATATTTTATAGCATTTAAATGTCCAAATGCAAATAGAGTATGATTTAATTCAGAGCCCAAATAGGTCATGGAAAAATGTGCATCACCTCTGGTTACTGGTTACAGCATTTTCCATAAATGATGAACATTTTTGAAAGCCATTGGGATTTACTGAAAATATTTTGGTTGATATTAGTGAATTCCTTTAGTGCTAGGGTTTAGGCAATCCCCATTTCAAGTTTCTTTCAAAGTTTAAAACATGATGGCATGATGAGCAAGCAGAGTCAGGCAAGGGCTGAACTGGGGCTGTGACACAATCGCACCATGCTCGATACTTCTTGTGCTGGCTCTTTTATGATGAAGACTATTGAATTCAAATGGGATTTATTGGATAGAATTAAATGCAAATCTGAAGATTGGGATCTCGACGAAGGTAAGGAGTCAGGTATGACACCTAAGTTTGATTGTGTTAAATCTTTTATGGATACTGATATTTTCTGTAAGTTTAACACTAAATATGGACTTGACTCTGAGATAGTAGCTTCTTTTTGTGAATCCTTTGCTACTTATGTTCATCTCCCCAAGGAGAAGTGGTTTAAATATCATCCTCCCATAGAAGTAAAAGTAGCTGCACCTATTAAAGTTGAAGAAAAGACCGTCACTTATAATGATCCTATTGTTCCTACTTCTTATGTTGAGAAACCACCTTTCCCTGTTAGAATAAAGGATCATGCTAAAGCTTCAACTGTGGTTCGTAAAAGTAATATTAGAATTTATACACCTCCTAAGCAAGTTAAAGTTGAACCTAATATTGGTATTGTTGAAGATCTCTTGGCTGATAATATTGATGGGCATGTTATTCATTTCTGCGGTGAAACTGCTAGAATTGCCAAACCCTGTGCTAAAGATAAACATAGACCTGTGGTAGGCCTGCCTATTATTTCTGTTAAAATAGGAGATCATTGTTATCATGGCTTATGTGATATGGGTGCTAGTGCTAGTGTTATACCTTATGACTTGTATAAAGAAATTATGCATGATATTGCACCCACTGAGATAGAAGGTATTGATGTTACAATTAAACTTGCCAATAGAGATACTATATCAGCAATGGGAATTGTTAGACATGTTGAAGTCTTGTGTGGGAAAACTAAATATCGTGCTGATTTTCTTGTTCTCAGTTCCCCACAAGACAGCTTTTGTCCCATTATATTTGGTAGACCCTTCTTGAATACTGCCAATGCTAGAATAGACTGCGAAAAGAATGTTGTTACTATTGGTTTGGGTGATATGTCTCATGTGTTTAATTTCTCTAAATTTAGTAAACAACATCATGAAGAAGAATTACCTAGTAAGGATGAAATTATTGGTCTTGCTTCTATTGCCGTACCTCCTAGTGATCCTTTAAAACAATATTTGCTAGGCCATGAAAATGATATGTTTATGAATGAAAGAAGGGAAATAGATGAAGTATTCTTTAAACGGGAACCTATCCTGAAACACAATTTTCCTGTTGAAATCTTAGAGGATCCTCCTCCACCCAAGGGTGACCCCGTGTTCGAGCTTAAACCATTGCCTGATAATCCTAAATATGCTTATCTTGATGAAAAGAAGATATATCCTGTTATTATTAGTGCTAACCTTTCAGGGCATGAAGAAGAAAGATTATTGAAAACTCTGAAGAAGCACCGTGCTGCTGTTGGATATATTCTTGATGATCTTAAGGGCATTAGTCCCACTCTATGTCAACATAAAATAAATTTGAAGAAGATGCCAAACCAGTCTGTGATCATCAACGGAGGCTTAATCGTAAGATGAAAGAAGTGGTAAGAAAAGAAATACTAAAGCTTCTGGAGGCAGGTACAATTTATCCCGTTGCCGATAGCCAGTGGGTAAACCCTATCCATTGTGTCCCTAAGAAGGGAGGTGTTACTATTGTTCCTAATGATAAAGATGAATTGATTCCACAAAGAATTATTACAGGTTATAGGATGGTAATTGATTTCCGCAAATTAAATAAGGCTACTAAAAAGGATCATTACCCCTTACCTTTTATTGATCAAATGCTAGAAAGATTATGCAAACATACACATTATTGCTTTCTAGATGGTTATTTTGGTTTCTCTCAAATACCTGTGTCAGCTAAAGATCAATCAAAGACCACTTTTACTTGCCCTTTTGGTACTTTTGCTTATAAACATATGCTTTTTGGTTTATATAATGCACCTGCTACCTTTCAAAGATGCATGATGGCTATATTCTTTGACTTTTGTGAAAATATTTGTGAGGTTTTCATGGACGACTTTTCCGTCTATGGATCTTCTTTTGATGATTGCTTGAGCAATCTTGATCGAGTTTTGCAGAGATGTGAAGAAACTAATCTTGTCTTTAATTGGGAAAAATGCCATTTTATGGTTAATGAAGGTATTGTCTTGGGGCATAAAGTTTCTGAAAGATGTATTGAAGTTGATAAATCCAAGGTTGATGCTATTGAAAAGATGCCATGTCCCAAGGACATCAAAGGTATAAGAAGTTTCCTTGGTCACGCCCAATTTTATATGAGGTTCATTAAGGATTTCTCAAAAATTCCTCGACCTCTGACTAATTTATTACAAAAAGATATACCATTTGTCTTTGATGATGGTTGTGTAGAAGCATTTGAAATACTTAAGAAAACATTGATCTCTACACCTATTGTTCAGCCACCTGATTGGAATTTACCCTGAAATTATGTGTGATGCTAGTGATTAAGTTGTAGGTGTTGTTCTAGGGCAAAGAGTTGATAAGAAATTAAATGTTGTCCATTATGCTAGTAAAACTTTAGACAATGCTCAAAGAAATTATGCTACTACTGAAAAGGAATTCTTAGTAGTTGTATTTGCTTGTGATAAGTTTAGACCTTATATTGTTGATTCTAAAGTAACTATTCACACTGATCATGCTGTTATTAAATACCTGATGGAAAAGAAAGATACTAAACCTAGACTTATTAGATGGGTTCTCTTGCTACAAGAATTTGATTTGCATATTGTTGATAGAAAGGGAACTGAGAACCCTGTTGCAGACAACTTGTCTAGGTTAGAAAATGTTCTTGATGACTCACTACCTATTGATGATAGCTTTCCTGATGAACAATTCAATGTTATAAATACTTCTCGTAGTACTCCTTGGTATGCTGATTATGCTAATTACATTGTTGCCAAATTTATACCACCTAGTTTCACATACCAGCAAAAGAAAAAGTTTTTCTATGACTTGAGACATTACTTTTGGGATGACCCACATCTTTATAAAGAAGGAGTAGATGGTGTTATTAGACGTTGTGTACCTGAGCATGAACAGGAAGAGATCCTACGCAAGTGCCACTCCGAAGCTTATGGAGGACACCACGCGGGAGATAGAACTGCACATAAGGTATTGCAATCCGGTTTTTATTGGCCTACTCTCTTCGAGGATGCCTGTAAGTTTGTCTTGTCTTGTGATGGATGTCAAAGAATTGGTAATATTAGTAGACGTCAAGAAATGCCTATGAATTATTCACTTGTTATTGAACCATTTGATGTTTGGGGCTTTGATAATATGGGACCTTTTCTTGCCTCTAATGGATATACCCATATTCTAGTTGCTGTTGATTACGTTACTAAGTGGGTAGAAGCTATTCCAACTAGTAGTGCTGATCATAACACTTCTATTAAAATGCTTAAAGAAGTTATTTGTCCAAGGTTTGGAGTCCCTAGATATTTAATGACTGATGGTGGTTCACATTTTATTCATGGTGCTTTCCGTAAAATGCTTGCTAACTATGATGTTAATCATAGAATTGCATCTCCTTATCACCCGCAGTCTAGTGGTCAAGTAGAATTGAGTAATAGAGAGCTCAAATTAATTTTGCAAAAGACTGTCAATAGGTCTAGAAAGAATTGGTCCAAGAAACTTGATGATGCACTATGGGCCTATAGAACTGCATATAAAAATCCTATGGGTATGTCTTCGTATAAAATGGTTTATGGAAAAGCATGTCACTTACCTCTCGAACTAGAACATAAGGCATACTGGGCTATTAAAGAGCTCAACTATGATTTCAAACTTGCCGGTGAAAAGAGGTTATTTGATATTAGTTCACTTGATGAATGGAGAACCCAAGCTTATGAAAATGCCAAGTTGTTTAAAGAAAAAGTTAAAAGATGGCATGACAAAAGGATACAAAAGCGTGAGTTTAACGTAGGTGACTATGTATTGCTATACAACTCTTGTTTAAGATTTTTTGTAGGAAAACTTCTCTCTAAATGGGAAATCCCCTACGTTATCGAGGAGGTCTATCATTTCGGTGCCATAAAAATCAACAACTTTGAAGGCACAAATCCGAAGGTGGTGAACGGTCAAAGAATTAAACATTATATCTCAGGTAATCCCATAAATGTTGAAACCAATATTATTGAAATCGTAACTCCGGAGGAGTACATAAGGGACACTTTCCAGAATGTTTTAGACTCCGAAAAGGAATAGGTATGTGGTACGGTTAGTACACCGACTCCAAAACAATTTTTAAGGCAATATTTCTCCGTTTTGGAATATTTAGAAAAATAGAAAAATAAGTAGCAGTCCGGGAAGGACACGAGGGCTCCACGAGGGTGGAGGGCGCGCCCTACCCCCTGGGTGCGCCCCCCTACCTCGTGGGCACCTCGTGTGCCTTCTGGACTCTGTTTTCTTGTACGATACGTATTTTGGTCGGTAAAAATTCATCATATATTCTCCCGAAGGTTTTGACTCATGTATCACGCAATTATCCTCTGTTCTTGTTTTGAGCTGTTTTTTTGACAGATCTAGATTGTCATGACGTCCCCAAGTGCCTCCAAGGACAAGTTCTTCAAGAAGGTCATCAACCCTTACCTCGCGGAGGTGCTGCGACACCCTCAAACCATTGAGTTGCGTGATGGGGTGCTGTACATCCGCGATGAAGAGGGACCCAAGGGGACCGGAAGCATGGAGACGAGGCTCGAAGAAGTGGAGCAACAAGTTTTCAAGTGTCAGGGGATGATCGCGGACTCAACACCAACCACATGATGATCGCGGAGTTCACTAGCAACCACAAGTTGGATGCCGACAACATCGGGGAGGCCATCTTCAAGCTTCATGAGAAGATCGAGCACCTTCAAGCACAAATCTATGACCTGCAAAACCAGAACTGTGAGTATGAATATAGATTCAAAAGGATGAGTTTGGCTGCTGATTTGAGGATCCCGGAGACTCGATCATCCTTCTATGATGGTGAGCCTATGCCTTGGAAGATGGACGACAAGCCCGCATCATCAACAACACCTCCACCTTCTTCACCAACAAAGGAGACATAATCACATGGGTATGGGCACTCCCCTTGGCAACTGCCAAGCTTGGGGGAGGTGCCCTGGTATCGTATCACCATCACACTCATATCTTTACCGTTTTTCTTAATTCGATCCTATTAGTAGTATCTTGATCTAGTAGAATAAAGTTTATGGCATGATCTAGTTTTGAGTTTTTGCTTTATGATTTCTCTATGTAATCGAGTCCGTGAGCTATATATAATAAAGATTAGTGTTGAGTCAAGGGCTTGATTATTTTGCCATGATCTTGAGTGAATAAAAGAAAAGAAGAAAAAGAATAAATAGAAACAAAGAGTTCATATTGATCTTGTTGAGAGTAATGACTTCACATAAAAAGAGTATGATGATTAAAAGTTGTTGGGAGTTGGCAGACATAGCCTTGGTCATCGTTGCAATTAATAGGAAGTAATAAGGAAAGAAAGGTCTCACATATAAATATATTATCATTGACATCTTTTATGATTGGGAGCACTCATTAAAATATGACATGCTAAAGAGTTGATGTTGGACAAGGAAGACAATGTAATGGGTTATGTTTTCTTATGTCTGAGATAAAGTATGTTGTCATGGAGCATCCAACATGTTGAGCTTGCCTTTGCCCCTCATGCTAGCCAAATTCTCAGCACCAAGTAGAGATACTACTTGTGCTTCCAAAACCCTTAAACCAGTTTTGCCATGAGAGTCCACCATATCTACCTATGGATTGAGTAAGATCCTTCAAGTAAGTTGTCATCGGTGCAAAGCAATAAAAATTGCTCTAAATATGTATGATTGATTGGTGTGGGAGAAATAAGCTTTATACGATGTTGTGATGTGGAAGTAATAAAAGCGACAGACTGCATAATAAAGGTTCATATCACAAGTGGCAATATAAAGTTACGTTCTTTCGCATTAAGATTTTGTACATCCAACCATAAAAGCGCATGGAAACCTCTGCTTCCCTCTGCGAAGGGCCTATCTTTTATTATTATCTTCTACCTTATGCAAGAGTCATGGTGATCTTCACCTTTTCCTTTTTACATTTTATCCTTTGGCAAGCACAGTATGTTGGAAAGATCCTGATAGATATATCTAATTGGATGTAGCGGAGCATGAGTTATTATTGTTGACATTACCCTTGAGGTAAAAAGTTTGGGAGGTGAAACTATAAGCCCCTATCTTTCTCTGTGTCCGATTAAAACTCCATAACCTTGGGGGAGTATGTGTCCGATTAAAAAGTTTGGGAGGTAAAAAGTATCGCGCGAGTGTTAGCAATTATGAAAGACTAAATGATAGTTGAGTATGTGGACTTGCTATTAAGCGCTGACATAGACTCTTTCTGATGTTATGATAAATTGAAATTGCTTCAATGACTGAGATTATAGTTTGTTGGTTCTCAATAAAGTTTATGATTCGTACTTTTGCATTGTGAATGGATTATTACTTGAGCATAAGAAATCATATGACAATATTCATATATGTTGTTGTTATCAGAATAATCATGATGCCTTCATGTCCGTATTTTATTTTATTCGACACCTCTACCTCTAAACATGGGGACATATTTATTGTTATCGGCTTTCGCTTGAGGACAAGCGAGGTCTAAGCTTGGGGGAGTTGATACGTCCATTTTGCATCATGCTTTTATATCGATATTTATTGCATTATGGGCTGTTATTACAAATTACGTCACAATACTTATGCCTATTCTCTCTTATTTTACAAGGTTTACATAAGGAGGGAGAATGCAGGCAGCTGGAATTCTGGGCTGGAAAAGGAGAAAATATTAGACACCTATTTTGCACAACTCCAAAAGTGCTGAAACTCCACGAAAGTTATTTTTGGAAATAATAAAAATTATTGAGCAGAAGAAGTTCACCAGAGGGTGGCCCACCAGTCCACGAGGGTGGGGGGCGCGCCCTACCCCCCAGGGCGCGCCCCCAACCTCGTGGGCCCCCTGTTGGCTCTCCGATGCCCATCTTCTGCTATATGAGGTCTTTCAATGAGGAAACAATCATAAGCAACCTTTCGGGACGAAACTCCGCCGCCACGAGGCGGAACCTTGGCGGAACCAATCTAGGGCTCCGGCAGAGCTGTCCTGCCGGGGACACTTCCCTCTGGGAGGGGGAAATCATCGCCATCGTCATCACCAATGCTCCTCTCATCGGGAGAGGGCAATCTCCATCAGCATCTTCACTAGCACCATCTCATGTCAAAACCCTAGTTCATCGCTTGTATCCAATTCTTGTCTCCAAGTCCGGGATTGGTACTAGTAGGTTGCTAGTAGTGTTGATTACTCCTTGTAGTTGATGCTAGTTGGTTTATTTGGTGGAAGATCATATGTTCAGATCCTTTATGCATATTATTACACCTCTGATTATGAACATGAATATGCTTTGTGAGTAGTTATGTTTGTTCCTAAGGACATGTGAGAAGTCTTGCTATTAGTAGTCATGTGAAATTGCTATTCGTTCAATATTTTGATGAGATGTATGTTGTCTAGCCTCTAGTGGTGTTATGTGAACGTCGACTACATAACACTTCACCATTATTTGGGCCTAGAGGAAGGCATTGGGAAGTAATAAGTAGATGATGGGTTACTAGAGTGACAGAAGCTTAAACCCTAGTTTATGCGTTGCTTCGTAAGGGGCTGATTTGATCCATATGTTTCACGCTATGGTTAGGTTTACCTTAATACTTTTGTTGTAGTTGCGGATGCTTGCAATAGAGGTTAATCATAACTGGGATGCTTGTTCAAGTAAGAACAGCACCCAAGCACCGGTCCACCCACATATCAAATTATCAAAGTACCGAACGCGAATCATATGAACGTGATGAAACTAGCTCGATGATATTCCCATGTGTCCTCGGGAGCGCTTTTCCTTATATAAGAGTTTGTCCAGGCTTGTCCTTTGCTACAAAAAGGATTGGGCCACCTTGCTGCACTTTATTTACTTTTGTTACTTGTTGCTCATTACAAATTATCCTATCACAAAACTATCTTTTACCACTTATTTCAGTACTTGCAGAGAATAACTTGCTGAAAACCGCTTATCATTTCCTTCTACTCCTCGTTGGGTTCGACACTCTTACTTATCGAAAGTACTACGATAGATCCCCTATACTTGTGGGTCATCACCATCCGCCTTAGACGCACAGTTTGGGAGCCCCTACCCGAGAACCGCCGGTTTTGACACTGACACGAGGCCTCTCATGCACCATCTCGGCAGGACGATATTTTCCATAGTCGAAAGCGCCACCGAGCTCCTTAAAATAGCTTCACAAGCTCCCCCATACTTCCTGGAGGGGAGGCGGATGGCCACAAAGCCTTGGCAACGCTCTGCATTGCTTGCCGAGCTCGCTCGTGCACCTGGGACAGCTCTTGCAGCAGATCGCCTTGAGATCCGGACACTTCCTCTTCGGGATGGCCAGTCACCATACCTGCAGACGTAAATCTATCAGCTCATTTCACTACACAAAACAGACACATCCGTGACATTTTGGGCCGAACAATTTTTTTGTCATACTTATGACACTTCTATGACGATAATTGTGACAAAACCCGGTATCATCATAGATGTTGTGGGGTCCTACTTCCATGACAAAAAATCATGACAGAAAATAGGCTTTTTGTCCTGGGCGGGCTGGACACGCAGCTACATGACATTCTTTGGGCCATCCATGACGGAAATAACCGTGGTAGAAGCGAGGGCGAGGAAAATACCAGGGTGTTCCCGCTTACAGTGGGTGGTCGGGGCCAAGCGATGCATGTTTCTCTCGTACGCGCACGTGCGTGGGTGCGAGGTGTTGGGCTCTAACTGGACCCGAGCGAGGCGTTGGGCTCTAACTGAACCCGAGCGATTGCACTGCGGGCTACGCGTTATTGAACCCGAGCGATCGATCGATGGCTATTAACTGAACCCGATCGAGCGATTCCTTCGCTACTGCTGCTAACTGAAGCCGATCGACGCTGCCTCTGGATGAACAGTGAGCATTGCTGGGGGGAGTTGGATGAACAGTTCCCGGTGGGGGTGGATGAACATGACCCCGTGGTGTTGCCTTTGGATGAACAGGACCCCAATCTATCGAGCCGGTTGGGGCTGGATGAACAGGACCCCGTGGAGGGCTGGATGGACAGGACCACCCCGCGGAGGGCTGGATGAACAGTAAACGGTGGAGTGCTGGATGAACCTTAGCTGGTGGAGGGGTGGTTGAACAGGAGCCCGTGGAGAGGGCTGGATGAACCTTAGCCCGTGGAGGGGTGGTTGAACAGGAGCCCATGGTGAGGGCTGGTTGAATAGTAGCCGGTGGAGTAGCGCGCGGTGGAGGCTGGATGAACAGAAGCCCGTGGATGAACAGTCGCAGGTGGAGGCTAGAGGAGGTCGATGGTGGATGAACAGTAGCCCATGGAGGCTGGAGGGGATCGACGGTGGAGATGAACAGTATCCCGTGGAGTCCCGTTTTGCGGTACGCCACACCCCTCCCGATGAACAGGACCCCCGTTTCGACCGTTGCGCTCCAACACAAGTCTGTTTCCTCTGTTTTGCGGTACACCACACCCCTCCCAATCAACAGGACCCCTGTTTCGACCGTAGGAGGTCCGTTTCCTCAGTTTTGCGGTACGCTAGACCCCACCCGATGAACAGGATCCCGTTTCGAACGTGGTGGGTCGAACACAAGGCCGTTTCCTCCGTTCTGTGGTACGCCAAGCCTCGTTTCCATCGGCTGTTCCGTCCAAGCCCTCCCGATGAGCACGATGACGCATTTCATTCCGACCCAGCCGATTGGCTCCCCATGAACACGACGACGACGCAGTTTCTCCGTTCCGACCCAGCCATGTACACGAGCCCTGGCTGTACGTATGCGCGAGTAGGCGTTCGAGACCCTGCCCGTATTTACGTACGTGGCCGTATTTTCTTTCTTGCACACTGGCTCTACTACGACACGTGCGCACCTCTACATCGACCAGTATGTACGTACACGTTTGTGACCAGAAGGACAACGCTACGTACGCTTCGCCCAGGTGGGTCCCGACTGTCAGGCACTTCCTTGCGTGCGAAGATGTAGCTGGTGGGTCCCATCAGTTCGGGGGCGAATTGTTTCTTTTGCCCGGACGCACTTCCTTGCGTGCGAAGATGTAGCTAGTGGGTCCCAGCACTCAGGGGAAACGTTTTTTTCGCGAAATACGGTGGTCCGTCCGGTGGGTCCCCGCTGTCAGGTGGAGGAATAATTATTTTGCGCGTAATAAGGAGGCACTTCCTTGCTGCGGTCGTGGACCCAGCTGTCAGCCTCTCCACATACAATACTCTTCCAATGGAAGTCGTTTCTTGACCACGTTGACCACGCCGCACCGATTGCACTAGGGCGGTGGACGACGGCGAGGCCTAGGAAGGTTACGACGCGGAGCCGGGGAAGACGCGACAGTGGAAGCCCGCACAGAGAGGAGTACGAGGATTCACTGGTTCGGCTGCGGTGTTAGGCTTTGGTCGCCGCAGGGCCTGGCCAACGGTGGGAATAGTAGGGGGCGGTGATGCCTTCGCGGCAGCATAGCCGGCCACGGTAGGCAAGAGCATGCGGCACGACCGACGCTGCTTTGAGCGGCTGGAGCAAGAAGACCAGAGGTTGAAGAAGCACTACGGCCATTGGATGGACATCGTACGGTCACTGGAGCTAGAATCGTTCATATTGACTAAGTTGACAAAGCACTCCATCCCCGTCAACTTAGTAGGCCCACAAGTCAGCCACCCACCAAGGTGGGTCCCAACTAGCAGGGGGAGTATTCATTTTTTTGTGTGTAATAAGGAGGCACTTCCGGTGGGTCCGAGCTGACAGCGGGGGGAACGTTTTTTTCGCGAAATACGGTGGCCCGTCCGGAGCGTCCCAGCAGTCAGAGGGGAAACGTTTTTTCGCCAAATATGGTGGCCTGTCCGGTGGGTCCCTGCCGTGAGGTGGAGGAATAATTATTTTCTGCATAATAAGGAGGCACTTCCTTGCAGCTGCCATGGACCCAGCTGTAAGCCTTTCCACATATAGTACTCTTCCGATGGAAGTCGTTCCTTGACCATGTTGACCACGTTGCACCGAGAGCACCAGGGCAGTGGACGACGGCGAGGCCTAGGAAGGGGACGATGCGGAGCCGGGGAAGACGTGGCATCGGATGCCCACACGTAGAGGAGTATGAGGGTTCGATGCGGTGTGAGGCTGCCGTCACCACAGAATAACAGGGGGTGTGGGTCAGTAGAGGTATGGCTTGGCCAGCGGTGGGAGTAGTAGGGGACGGTGAGGCCTTCGCCGCATCGCAACCGGCCACGGGAGGCAGGAGCACGAGGCACGACCGGCGCTGGTTTGGGCGGCTGGAGCAAGAAGACCAGAGGTTGAAGAAGCACTACGGCCGTTGGATGGACATTGTATGGTCACTGGAGCTATAATCGTGCATATTGACTAAGTTAACAAAGCCCTCCGTCCCCGTCAACTTAGTAGGCCCACAAGTTAGCCTGCCACTATACTGGGTCCCAGCTAGCAGGGGGAGTATTCAATTTTTGTGCGTAATAAGGAGGCACTTCCTTGCATGCGAAGATATAGCTGGTGGGTCCGAGCCGTCAGCGACGGTAAAGTTTTTTCACAAAATACAGAGGACCTTTCAGTGGGTCCCAGATGTCAGTGGAGGAATTGTCGGATCACGGGTTCCGGCAGACCCTTAAGGTTCGAACTCTGGGGTGCGCGCGGAGATCGTGCCCTCTACCTCTCCGTCTCGTAAGGATCTAAACTACTGCGAGAACAACACAAGAGACACAGGGTTTATACTGGTTCGGGCCACCATTGTGGTGTAATACCCTACTCCAGTGTAGTGTGGTGGATTGCCTCTTGGGCTGATGAGTAAGAACAATACAAGGAAGAAAGACCTCGCGAACATTTGAGCGGGAAGGGCGCCAACAATTGGCCGTTTATAGGCAAAGGCCCTGGGCCTCTTCCCAAATATTTGAGCGGGAAGGGCGCCAACAATTGGCCGTTTTGAAGGGGAACATCGGGTACATTTATCCTGACTAAAGTTGGTCTTCCCCTGCCAAAGGTTTTGGTGATGACGCCGGCTTGGGCTCCACAGTGACTTCCTCCTTGTCGTGGAGTTGGTCTTGGTCTCGTTGCACCGAAATAGGTGCCTTTGCTTGATCCTCTCGCCTGCGGTTGCCCCCTTTGCACCAAAGAGGAAAGGGAGGACACTGCGCGGGCTGGCGCCCGCCTGGCACCTCTGGTCGTCATGGCTTGCATCATGGGCACCTCGTGAGGTACCCCACCTTGATCTCTCCGCCTCCTCGCGAGCCAGCCTAAGGAGGCCATGCTGGAGGTAGCTCCATGTCGCCCGCCTCGCGAGGCTTGGCCCCTCGCGAGGGTCTTGTGCCTTGTGTTGATGAAGATGGGCCATGTTGGGCCCCCACTCGAGCCACGCCGCAGGACGCAGGCAGGCAAGTCTGGGGACCCCCGTTCCCAGAACGCCGACGGTAGCCCCCGGGCCCAAGGCGCGCATGGACTTGGCCGTGCCGTGAGGCGAAAGGGCAAGGGCGAAGCGCCGCCGGCCCTAACAGCCTGCGGCCTCGGGCGCCGCGTGGCGGTTGATTGGACGTGGGTGCCTTTGCAACCGTGCAGGATACTAAAGGCGTGGCAGCTGCTCGGGTTTGGTTCTTCTCCTTCTCCATCCGCTGCTCAGATCCCCTTTCTTGCGCTTCTTCTCCCTTCCTCCAAGCTTCCAGATCTGCTCCACCCGCTTGTCCCAGGTAGCCATGGCGCCTCGCCGGACCCTGACCGAAGCTTGGTTCTCGCCTGCTTTGGATTCGCCCAATGTGTCGAAGACGAGCCTCGCCCTGCTGCACCGGATGGCCGCGGCGCAGGGCATTGACGGGGCGCAGATGTTCAAGGTCGGCTCCGATGTCCCTGAGGCGAAGGGAGCACCTTCTATCCTTTCTTCGTGAGCTCCATTGCAGCGGGCCTGGTGCCTCCTTTCTCAGAGTTCTTCCTCGCCGTCCTCCGCCATTACAACTTGCAAGCTTTGCACCTCCACCCCAACTCCGTCCTTCTCTTGGCGATCTTCGCCTACTACTGCGAGGCGCACGTGGGGGTGCAGCCTTCAGTGGCCTTGCTGCGCCACTACTTCTACCTCCGGACCTCCAAGGGTTCTCCCTCGGCGTGTGCGGGCTTCGTCGCGTGCGGCAGCTCCATGGCCATCTCGAATCCAGGGAAAAGGATCGAGGGCTTCCGGAGCAAGTGGGTGTTGGTTGATGCCGGGCGCGTCGACCCTCGGTTGGCCCTTCCCACGGAGCCAGCCGTGAGCTCGAAAGACTGGTGCCGGGCCGAGCTCATGGATCCCCGCGCGAAGTCGGTGCTGGCGAAGATGGACGCCGATCTGAAGCCCGCCAACTTGACGGTGGCGAAGCTGACCGGGGCGTCGTTGCCGAGGGAGTTCCTGGAGCACCAACTGGCTCCGCTTAGGCAGTATTCTCCTTCGATGTGGAGGCCTCACTCGAGTCCCGCAGCAGTGGGCGAAGGGGACGTGACTGCGGTTCTCCAGTCCCTAGTCGGGGGCGAGGCAGCAATGCCGGAGGGCGCGCCTTCGCCCTTGTTCCTCCGCGACGATTGGGAGCAAGTGGTGGGGTCCATGCCCGTCTTCGACGGGGACGGGCTCGTGCCCGCTGTGGCTCCCGAGGATCTGGTGAATGTGTCTTCCGGCGACTCTAGCGGAGGTGGGGGCGAGGAGGAGGAGGGGGAAGGCCCCGACTCCGAGGCAACCGACGGAGAGTCTAGGACTCCCTCGCTCCAGCGCAAGCCCCGTGCTCTCCGCCTTTCGCCGAGCGACGATGATGACGATGACGACGTGCTGGGCAGCGGGAGCTTGCCCTCGATCCCGAAGAAGGGCAGGACCGGGTTGATTCCCCGCGGGTCCGCCCTGACTCTTGGGCGAACTGCGGACGCGCCTTTTGCTTCCGAGGTCGACCCTTCCAGCCGGCTCTCCGGCTTCAAGTTTGGCTGGAGAGCCAGTAAGAGCCCTGAGTCGCGATGCTCAGGCACCCCCCCTTTAACGTGCAAGTGGTCGACATGAAGAAGAAGGGCGCCGCGGACGGCATCGAGTAATGATGCATAACTGGAAATAAACGCGGAAGGGATACACGCCGCTGGGCCTAACCCGAGCGGCCTGGGGGTGATGCAGCCCGAGGGACGCCCCCAGCAAAGTAAGCTAGCGACTAAAAAGATAAAAAGGGATACATGCCACAGGGACGGACCCACGCGGCCTGGGAATGACGCAACCCTGGGAGGGCGCTCCCAGCTGAGAATGAAACTTGAAAGATTTCACCTGAAGTTGTCGTTGATGCAGTGGCGTTGGCGCAGCAGACTCGGTGGGCTGTGGAAGCTGATCCTCACGAGCCCCCAGGCCCGGGGGCCTCAGGAGGCTCCAGAGGCACTGGTGGCTCCTCGTGAGCAGCCTCCATCTCCGCCAGGGCTGCGGAGCGCCTGCCTTCTTGCGCCTCCAAGATGCTCCTCATGATGCGCTGGTACGCCGCAGCCACGCTCAGCAGGCCATAAGGCATGCGAACATGGCTGTGGGGTGGTCCTCCGCGGCGCCCCGCGTGTGAGGGCCAGAGGCGCTCCGCCGTGGCGACCTGGTTGAGCCCTGGTACGTCGACGCAGACGCGCAGCCCACCATCCTCGCCTGGATGGGGAGCCACAGCTGGTGGGCGGCGGCAACCCCTCATGATCCTTGACTCCTGTAGCTCTTGTATCGCCTTGCTAACAAACTCCTGTTGGTCTAGCCTGCCTTCCCTGGCTTCCTCCCGAGGGAAGCGTGTTTCAAAACACGCCTCCACATGGCGCCCCAGCACCTCCCTCGTGACCTTGGCGAGGTCGGTGGCCCTCCAGGTGAGAGCCCCCGAGCCCTGCCTGAGGAGGGCGCCGGGCGCGCTTTCCTATGCGATTGAAGGAGGGTCCCCCTAGGCAGACACGATCCTTGAAGGGCCTGCCTCCTGAGGGTCTGAGCCTGATGTTGTCTTCTTCTTCTTGGGGGTGGTCTCAGGAAGCCTCCTGCTTCCGTGATCTAGGTCTTCTAGTGATGCGGCCTGAGAGGCTCGCTCTAGTGCACACACTGCATCCTTCTCTTGACATGGCATCGTGATGACGCCGCCGCTTCTTGGCATCTTGAGGACGTTGTAGCCATGGTGAGTCACGGCCATGAACTTGGCCAGCGCCGGGTACCCGAGGATGGCGTTGTACGGCAGGCGGATGTGGGCGACGTCGAAGTCGATGAGCTCGGTGCGGTAGTTGTTGTAGGTGCCGAAGGTGACTGGGAGGCGGACCTGCCCGATCGGGATCGTGGAACCGTCGGTGACTCCGGAGAAGGGCTTGGTCAGCTGAAGCTGGTCATAGGGCACTTGAAGGCTGTTAAGCGTTTCCACGGACAAGACGCTGAGACCTGCCCCTCCGTCGACGAGGGTCCTGGTAACCAGAACGGTGCTGATGACTGGGGAACAAAGCATTGGGAGGACTCCGGCTGTAGCTGCTCACTTGAGCTGGTCTGCTGAGCTGAACGTGATGGTGCAGGCCAACCACCTGAGGGGACGCGTTGCCTCGAGCTTGGGGAGCACTGCATTTACTTCACGAGCAAACTACTTGAAGATACGTTGGGAGGCTGGGGCTTGAGCTCCGCCCAGGATGCATGTGATGGCGCGAGGCTCCTGGAAGACCCCAGCCCCCTCGTCCTGGTGGCGGTCTTCATTCCTTCTTGGCTGAGGCGGCAACGGCGGCAGGCCTGGGTTGCCATGAGGGCGATCCTCACGAGGCTGATCCCTCCAGTCCCCCTCGCGAGGCGGGTCGCGCCAGCGGTCCTCGCGAGGTTGGTCACGCCAGCCAGGACGTGGACCGCGGTCTTCCCAGCGTCCCGGGTTCCTTCCTCCTCCTCGGCCGTAGCCCCGGTCAGCACGGTCAGGGCGTCGGTCGACTCTTCCTTCTCGCACGGCGCGGAGTTCTTGGCATTCATTGGTGTTGTGGGTGTGGAGGTCGTGGTACACACAGTACCTGCTGCCCCTGGAGGATTCAGGCAGATCCTTACCCCGCTTGGTGTCTGGTTCTGCCGCGAGCACGGCAGCCCCCTTGCGCTTCACGTCCTTGGCCTTGGGCTTCTTCTCTTCTGGGTCTGCGGCAGGCAGCTCGAGGAGGGAGAGGCGTCCCTCCTCAGCTCTGGCGCACTTGGTCGCCAGGTTGAACAGCTCCAGGGAGGTGCAGAGGTCTTCATGCATCGCCAGCTCCTCCTTCATCTTGACGTCGCGCACGCCATCGGAGAAGGCCGAAATGATGGCTTCTTCGGACACCCTGGGGATCTTGAGGCGCGCACTGTTGAAGCGCTGGATATACTTCTGTAGGGTCTCCCCAGGTTGCTGCTTGATGCGGCGCATGTCGCTCACGGCGGGAGGTCGGTCGCGGGTACCTTGGAAGTTGGCGATGAAGCGGGTACGCATCTGGTCCTAGGAAGAGATTGTGCCTGGGGCCAGGTTCAGGAGCCAAGTGCGAGCACCTTCCTTCAGCACCATGGGGAACCAGTTCGCCATGACCTTCTCGTCCCTGCTGGCAGCTTCGATTCCCAGCTCGTAGAGCTGGAGGAACTCCGTGGGGTCAGTGGTGCCGTCGTAGCGAGGAGGTAGGTCCGGCTTGAACTTGCTAGGCCACGCGACGCTAGGCAACTCAGGGGTGTAGGCGCGACAGCCAGCGGTGGCCGCGGGAGGTTTTGGTTGAGGGATAGCTTGGCCTTGTGGGTCCCCTTGCGCCGCAGCTGGGAGCAGCGCGGGGTCTTGACGCGCCGGAGATGGAGCAGGGTCTCGGCGGGCCGGAGCCGGGAGCGCCCGAGAGGCCTCTTGCGGTTGCGGGACTTCTTGGCAGCTCCGTTCCTGCTGAGCCGGCGCATGACGGAGCGGATTCCTCCCAGGAGCTGCACGCCTTGGGGCCATGGCATCTTCTTGGAAAGGTGGCGGCTGGAACGCCCCCGGAGCTTCATTGCCCATGCGGGGCAGAGTGCGGCGCAGTGGTGCGAAAGGCGCGGGAGGGCCCCCTGCGGCGCGGGCGAGCTCGGCGACGCGATCGAGCCATTCCTCGTAGACGTCGTTGACGGGGCGGTAGCGCAGGAGCTCGTTCGCCGCGATGAGCGCAGCTCGAGCCTCCAATGGCTCGCGCAGCGCGTGCGACGAGGAACCGGCTGGGGTGAGCGACGGAGTGGCCGTGCAGCCATCCCGCCGCACGGACGGGTGTTGGGAGGACGCTTGCTGCTCGTTCCCCGCCGGGCCGGTGGCGGCGTTGACGGCGGGCGACGGGGAACGGCGAGGGCGCCCGCCGACGGGGGCCGTCTGGACGGCGCGGGAAGCGATGGCGGCCTGGCGCTCGGCGCGGGCCCGACGAGCGTCAAACATGGATGCGGTGGTCGGAGGAGAGCGGAGCGGTGGAAGATGGATGCCAGTGCACCCCTACCTGGCGCGCCAAATGTCGGATCACGGGTTCCGGCAGACCCTTAAGGTTCGAACTCTGGGGTGCGTGCGGAGATCATGCCCTCTACCTCTCCGTCTCGTAAGGATCTAAACTACTGCGAGAACAACACAAGAGACACAGGGTTTATACTGGTTCGGGCCACCATTGTACTGTAATACCCTACTCCAGTGTGGTGTGGTGGATTGCCTCTTGGGTTGATGACTAAGAACAATACAAGGAAGAACGACCTCGCGAGGGTCTGTTCTTGGCTGGGGATGAACTGCTAGGGGGAGTTCAATCGCCCTTCTCTCTCTCTCTACTTGCTCTGGGTACTGAATCAGGTTGGGTTCTCTCTCTGTGTGTGTGTCTCTACACTGGGGGTGGCTAGTTCTAACGCCCTCTATGCGGCTATATCTCCTACGTGTCGAAGCACGACTTAGAGGCATAACCGCATTGAAAGCAATGTCGCAAGTGAGGTAATCTTTACACAACCCATGTAATACATAAGGGAAAAAGATACATAGTTGGCTTACAGTCGCCACTTCACACAATACATAAATAAACATCCATCATCCAGATTACACTCAAGGTCCGACTACGGAACCAAAATGAAAGAAGACTACCCCAAATGCTACACAGATCCCCGATCGTCCCAACTGGGCTCCACTACTGATCATCAGGAAAAGACACATAGTAACGACCACGTTCCTCGTCGAACTCCCACGTGAGCTCGGTTGCGTCATCTGCACTGCCATCGTTGGCACCTGCAACTGTTTTGGTATAGAAATCTGTGAGTCACGGGGACTCAGCAATCTCACACCCGCGAGATCAAGACTATTTAAGCTTAAATGTAGGATAGGGTTGTGAGGTGGAGCTGCAGCAAGCGACTAGCATATATGGTGGCTAACAACGCAAAAGAGAGCGAGAAGAGAAGCAAAGCACGGTCGTGAAGCTAGAAGTGATCAAGAAGTGATCCTAGAACAACCTACGCCAGGCATAACTCCAACACCGTGTTCACTTCCCGGACTCCGCCGGGAAGAGACCATCACGGTTACACACGCGGTTGATGTGTTTTAATTAAGGTCAACTTCGGGTTATCTACAAACGGACATTAACAAATTCCCATCTGCCTCATAACCGCGGGCACGGCTTTCGAAAGATAATACCCTGCAGGGGTGTCCCAACTTAGCCCATTATAAGCTCTCACGGTCAACGAAGGATATTCCTTCTACCGGGAAGACCCGATCAGTCTCGGAATCCCGGACTACAAGACATTTCGAAAGTAATAAAACAAGTCCAGAAAAGCTGCCCGATTGTGCCGACAAATCCTGATAGGAGCTGCACATATCTCGGTCTCAGGGCACATCCGGATGAACACTACGTACGGCAACCGAAGATACCCCAAGTTGCCTCAGGGCGGCACCGCAAGTGGCTCTAGTTTGGACCAGCAATCGAAGGAGAACTGGCCCGGGGGGGTTAAAATAAAGATGACCCTCGGGCTCGCGAGAACCCGGGGGAAAAAGGCTTAGGTGGAAAATGGTAAAACCAAAGTTGGGCCTTGCTGGAGGAGTCTTATTCAAAGCGAACTGTCAAGGGGGTCCCATAAATCACCCAACCGTGTAAGGAACGCAAAATCAAGGAGCATAACACCGGTATGACGGAAACTAGGTTGGCAAGAGTGGCACAAAACACAAGGCATAAGGCCGAGCCTTCCACCCTTTACCAAGTATATAGTTGCATTAATTCAAAATAAGAGGTATTGTGATATCCCAAAATAATCATGTTCCAACAAGGAACAAACTTCATCTTCACCTGCAACTAGCAACGCTATAAGAGGGGCTGAGCAAAGCGGTAACATAGCCAATCAACAGTTTGCTAGGAAAGGATGGTTAGAGGTTTGACATGGCAATATGGGTGGCATGATATAGCAAGTGGTAGGTATCGCAGCATAGGCATAGCAAAAGAGCGAGCATCTAGCAAGCAAATATAGAAGTGATTTCGAGGGTATGGTCATCTTGCCTGCAAAGTTCTCAGGGTTGTCGAAAGGTTGATCCTCGTAAGTGTTCTCAACAGGTTCCTTGTTCACGTACTCTTCTCCCGGCTCTACCCAAGGCAAGAACACAAGCAAAGGGGACAAACATCAATCACGATGCAATGCGCAAATAACATGATGCAAAACATGGCATGATATGCGAGATGTGGGATGCAATGCATATGCGTGCTCCGGAAAGAAAAAGGTGAACAAGGCATAATATTGGCAAACCAAGTATGCCACTTCAAAGGTGAGGTGATTTCGGTTGAAATCGATATAAAGGTCACCGGAATCAGATGCACGGTTTGCAAATGACAAGCAAAACAAGAATGACAAGATTCTGCCATTAACAGCATGATGCTACATAGCATGCAACAAGAAATTAAGCTACTACACCCAAACATATCAGAAAAGCATATGTCAGTGATCTACTCAAGATGCTTGACAAAAGATGAACACTAAGCTATGGCTAACTCACACCACAACAGGTTCAAACAAGCATGGCAAAAGTGCAAAAGATAACAGGTTCACAGACTTAGTGAAATCAACATGCCAGAAATTAACATCAGGATGACATGTTTAGAGCAAGGAAACAACATGCCACAGGAACAGGACATAGCAAAATATGGCATGGCATGAATCTACTCAAAGCATTGAACAAAAGTCCCTTACTGACCATGAGCCAAAAAGGATCAGAAAATACAATAGCACCCATGTCAATTAAGCAAGTTTCGTTACAGTTTTCCGACAGCAGAAAACTAGACATGTCAAAAACAGATAACAAGTAGGCATGTTTACGAGCTCGATGCACTCACCAAAGAGCATTTCATGATACACTAAGCATACATACATCAAGAAGACATGGCATAGAAGCTATAAATGGCAAGAACAACATCATAGCATGTAAGGATCAGCTACAACAAGCTTGGCAAAATCGAATAACATGTAGACACTCTGCCAGCAACATTTTTATAGCAAAAGTAGAGCTCGATTTACTCAAGCTATGTCACTCCATAATTACAAACAAAGACATGGATGGATAGAGCAAATCCATATGTTCAAAACACCCTTACTTATCATGCTCAAAAGAGGCATAGATCTCTCTGAAACAGCATAGACACATGGCATAAAAAATAACAGCAGGGAATGACTTAGTGAAATCACCAAGTCCCTGAAATCAGCAACAATATGATCCCTAGTTTGCATTCTTGTGCTAGTCACCACAAAGATCACAAAAATAAATGGCATACACCCCTGTAAAGATGGCATGGATATACCCCGCGGTGTAAACCGGTCGGAAGTTAACCCGGCCGGCTTGGCGATATTCGTCTGGTGACCCGCCCAGACCTGGCGGTTTACCAGCAACCCGTCGGGACGTTGTAACTCACTGGTAACCCGACGGACGGGTCAGAGGAGCGACAAGACCCGGTGGCCCGTCTGGCGGTTCATGAAGGCCGGTTCAACTATTGTGGGCCGGTTTAAGAGGAAAGGAATATTTGCCTTACAAGGAGTTAAAGCCAGGACTTGTATCCGGTTTGTATTAGAGATAGACTAGTCCTAATCCCAATAGGACTCCACATGTAAACCGCCCCTTCGACATATATAAGGAGGGGCAGGGCTCCCTAAAGAGGGAGAGGAGAAGTTAGAAGCGACAAGCAATCAATAATCTCTAGGGCTAGACACAAAGAGCCGGTTTACGGCGTCTCCCTCGGGATGATAATGAGACCTAGCCTCAAACAGCATGTAGGGTTATTACCGGATGATGTTTCCCGGGGCCCGAAGCTGTCTAAATCCTTGTCTTGCGTGTTGATCCGCCCTGCGTCTCTCGTCCCACTCAACCCCTCTCAAGCTACCACATAGATGCGTTGGCCTCGCGACTAAGTCCTGACACTAAGGACATCTGCCGTGACAAATCCACGACAGTTGGCGCCCACCGTGGGGCCGTCGCACGGTGGTGTTGAATTCTTGGAGGGATTTTTTCCAGGGATCGAGAAGTTCGTGATTTTTTGGATGAAGAAGAGCCAGGTTGAAAAGATCTGCTTCAACTTCAAAATTTAAAATTTATGTGCGCCGTCGCATGCAAGCAGGCGATCCGTCGTGGCCGGATCACCTTTTTCCCTCATCGCTGCGAGAGAGCCAAGTGCAAAGGAGGTTTTCATCTGCACGGATCGAGGTCATCAAAATACGGTGGTTTTGTTTGATTCGCCGAGTCGCCGCCGCTACATACAAAAGTCGCCAAAACCGATAAGCGAACAGTTGTCCGTATCAAGATCGAATCCGGAGATTTCCTTTTTTCTGTCGAGATTGAAGCGAATCGGCCACTTCTCTTGCACGTGAGTATACAAAAATAAAACGGGCAAAGGAGTAACATCTCAAAGGCACAAGGATCTGAGGTCAAGACAAATTTCCACTGCCCCACCGTCTCAAAAATGCTCTAGTCAAGGAGAGTATATTGCGTTAATTCAGTAAATTAGTACTACTTTCTCACATGGAGATCAAGAAGCTACCATTGGGGTACCTGCTTGGTGGGAGGACAGGCGGATTAATCCTGCGCTCTTAAGAAGAACAGAGGTTATCTACGGACATTGCGTACATCTGTCGTACCAATGCACCAGGTGACATCCATCCAATTTACTTTTTATCGGTAAATATTTGTTAATTTTTTGTGAAAACAACTACTCTGCCCTATAGTGTTGTTATATACAGGTAAATTATTTATTACAAAAATGGTGTTATACCGCGGATACACGTTCGGCTGTGCCGCGTGGCTCCACGGGCACGCGTGTCGCAGTCCAGCTTACATCAGACGCGCCAGCCAACTCGCCCGTCCGCACCGCTTACAGCGCCGCGGCCGGTTCATCCATTTGCTCCTGCGGGTGACTTATCCGTGGTTGACTTTAGCTTCACCGCGGCGGATAAATTCCGGCATAACATATCAGGTGACATCTATCTGAGTCTATTTTTGACACATATTGTTTTTTGTCAAAAGAGCAATTACTTTGGACGGTATATTTTGATGTACAGGACAATTATTTATTATAAGCATGGTCTATACCATGGGTACGGAGCACGTGCTAGCAACGTTCTACACCGGCGTTTCGTCCGTGTCATACCACCCGGTGAATGAACGTGAGCACGTCGCTGTCCCTGTGGCCCGGTTTACATCAGCTTGCCGGGTCCACACTTGCGATTAACTCGCCCGTCCGTGCCGGTTTACGACACCGGTGCCGATCTTCCCCGTCCGAGCCGGTTTACAACGCCGCGACCGGTTCATCTGTCTGTTCGCATGGCTGACTTGCCATGATTGGTTTCAGTTTCACTGTGGTGATCGTCAACTCCGCGATCACATCAACTCGTCAGGACCATGCGAATTACCCAATAGCGCATGCACAGGCTGCCATCCCCCACAGTCCGGTCTACATCAACATACCGGGCCGCACCTGTCTGCGCGAGCCATTTATTGAGTATGAACAAGTCACAGCTTGGGTAGCCCAGTTTTCTTTCAAATTGGAGGCAAATTATCATCAACCGCCGTCTGCACTGGATGGATCAATGGGCAGGCGCACAAGTCACCGCCGCTACAGTTTGGTTAACTTCAAATCACCAGTTGGAAGGAACCATTGGCCGAGTTGCTGACACGGTTCATACGGGATCATTTACAACCCGCCGCAGTCACCTCAACCTTATGTGTATTCACATCGTGTTATCAACTCCAATGATATACAAGTTATACCGGTTTATATCACGGTCAAATATGGAGAATCTCAAGCCAACTCCTCGAGTCACCTTGAGACTTGGGGGCTACGATGATATGACGCAGCAAGTCTTGCCAGTTTCAGCCGGTTTAAGAACCCGAGGACGATGGAGGGAAAGATAACCCGATCCCGGAGGCTACTGTTATGTTGATGAAAATTTAAAGGCCGTCAGAAAATTTCCGGCTTAGAAAGTATATGACAGTTACAAAATCCCGACTCAATGAAGAAGTTTCGGATCATCAGAAAAGGATTCCGGTTTGAAACCTGGCTGAAGGGAAGTCAGTATCACTGAAGCTCTCAAATATCCGGTTTACAATCCGGTTCAAGAGAAATCTATTCTCCCACAAAGTTCTAAAGCGCTCAGATCCGGTTTAACAATGTCCGGTTCAAAAAGGAATTAACTTCTCGCAAGTTCGAGTTTAAAGGCCGTCAGAAAATTTCCGGCTGAAAATGAAGATTCTGGTTTAAAATCCGGTTCAAGGGGAAGATGTCTCCCACAGCTTTGAAGCTTTCAATATCCGGTTCAAGATCCCGGTTCAAGAAGAATTTACCTCTTGCAAAAAAGTTAAAAATTACCGAAGAGGACCTGCTGCCATGATGCGCGGTTCAAACATGGGTATCCGGCCTTATTGGCTTGACATATTATTTATCACATGGGGGCTCCCGCTTTATAAAGCGGGGTATCTATTCTTTATATCATGCGTGGTTACACGAAGTGGATTCACTTTAGGGCAACCTCCGGTTTACCCCTTGAGGTCGCTTCACAGAAGAGCAACAAAGTCAGTTGGGGACCTAGTCGACTTGAACCGTAGCTACACCTCCTGGGAGCTTGGTCATGTCTTGACGACGGTAATGCCTTCTGGCTGGCACATTTGCCACTAAGTCAGTTGGGGACCTAATCGACTTGAACCGTAGTTACACCTTATGGGAGCTCGGTCATGTCTTGATGATGGTAATGCCTTCTGATCAGCTTTTAAACAGCCAATAAGTCATTTGGGGGCTTGGTCGTGTCCGAACCAATGCAATGCCACTTGATCGGCCCTAGGCCACTGAGTCACTTGGGGGCTTGGTCGAATCCGAACCAATGCAATGCCACTTGGCCGGCGTAACGCCACGCGTCATTTTGGGGTCCTGGCTGACTGGCACCATTGCTACGCCTTCGGGGGGCTTGGTTGCGTCTGACCATGGTAATTCCATCTGACCAAGCTCAGTAGAGCTCTTCTTTTGCAAAAAATGTTGCCATTGCTTTTGCTTTAATAGACTTTCTTGAGAAGTTGCTATTTTATTTGCGTTTTTTAAACCGACAGTATTTTGTACCAGTTCAAACAGCTAAATTGGCGGAACACGGTCCATTTTTAGACCGGAGATTATCTGCCCGGTTTGATTTTCTGTTACCATCCTATTATGGAGTAAACCGGTGTTTATCAACCCGGCTCGGCTTTCAACTACAAGTTGTGAGTGCATGATCAAATTATAATCCGGAGATTATCAGCCCGGTCTGGTTTGACTACAAGTCACCAGTATATATATGGTTAATCCGGTGTTTATCACAACCCGGTACGGTTTTATCATAAATCGGCGCAATATGGAAGGAGTCATCATTACTCAAGATTGGGGTTATCACTCTTACTACAAAAAGTTGGTAAGCCAACGATGTGATTCAATGTCACAGAAACAGGTTGAATAAAGCATGATTATAAATTATCCGGTGTTTGTTAAACCGGCCTGGCTTTAAGACAATAAGTCGCCAGTATGATGATAAATTATCCAGTGTTTATTAAACCGGTCTGGCTTTGGACTATAAGTCGCCAGTATATATTTGGATTGCGCCATCGGAATCATGCACTTATAAATTATTGGATTATATTATTCAAATAGCCAAACTTGGCTGAATTTTCATTATGATATTGGATGAATAAAGGTTTTCATACGAGATTATATTATCTTGAATGGCCAACATGGCTGGATTTTATACAATTGAAGGAATAGTCCCGAGTCGCTGCAGGCTTACAACCCGGCACTTGGGGGGCTACATTATTCAAAATTGAGATTACATCAAATATGCAAGTCTCATGTTGCTGCAAGCATGCACCATGACACTTGGGGGCTAATGCAAGGTCATTTTTGCTCATCTTATTGAAGACCCAACTCATCACATTGTAATGAGCTGGCCCTTGGGGGCTACCAATTGCTCCTGTCAACTATTCAAGGTACAAAGCTTTTTATCTATTTTATTGAAGGGTCTACTGCTCAGTTGGTAAAGCACACGGCTCTTAACCTTGTGGACGTGGATTCAAGCCCCATGATGAGGGGTTACATCATATGATGTTATTTTCATAGAAGTATATATCAAAGTCCTAGCTCAATATTATCTTACTGAGCCGGCCCTTGGGGTCTACACATTGCTGTTCAAAGTTTACAAGATTATACTTACAAAGTCCCTGCTGATAATTACATAATGACCCGGCCCTTGGGGGCTACATTGGTTGTGTCACAGCCCTAGAATTGCTAGTAATTAGTTGCATCAGTGAGCATGCCATCATGTTTTAATTCCAAAGAAACTTGAAATGGGGATTGTTGAAACCCTAGCACCAAATGAAATTCAACTAGGTTCACCTAAAATATTTTCAGTAATCCAAATGGCTTTTAAAATTGTTCATCATTTCTGGAAAATGCTAAAACCATAACCAGAAGTGTTGCACATTTTTCCATGACATAATTGGTCACTGATTTAAATCATACTTTATTTGCATTTGGGCATTTAAATGCAACTAAATATTTTAAATGCTCAAATAATCATAAGCTAAAATGTTTGCTGTTTGATATATTCTAAACATTGGCCATGATTAGTTTCATGATTTTTGGTAATGCCCTGGTATTTTTAATAAAGCCCTGAAATTTACAGAATAATAGAAAAATGAAATATTTAGAAAAGGAGAGAGAGAAAGGACCCAGCCACTTACCTGGCACCTACCTGGCCGGCCCATTCCTGTTCTGGCCCAGCCCACAAGGGGCAGAGCCGTCTTCCTCCTCTTGCCAGTAGGCAGAGGGGAAGCGGTGCCCGACGCCATGCACGTCGGCACGCAGCTGCCTGCCTGGCTCCCCCTCGTCGCTCTGGATGCCCCGCGCGTCGCCACGACGCCCCGCACCCCCTGGACCCTCGTTCACTCTCCCCCTCGCCTCCCTCTCTCGTTCCTCCCCATGGCCGAGCGCCACCATCGCCGCCGTTCGCCGTAGTCATCGCCAGAGCCACGACCTCGCATCCCCGACGCGCTCCACAGCTCCTCCGCGATCCCCTCTCCCTCCTCGCCGAGCCACGCACCTCCGGACGGCCTCCATCGTCGCCACCGTCATCTTCTTCATCGCCGGCCGCCGCAGATCTCCACCGCCCTCACGTCGCCGTCCGGCTGTCCCCGAGCTCGCCGTCGACGGCCACTTCAACCGCTGTGAGCCCATGCCTCGGTTCCCCCTCTTAATTTCCTCGCTCGCATGCCGTAGCACCGCCTCGCGAGCACCCGAAGCCGCCGTCCGCCATTGCCGACGAGCTCGACGCTCTCGAGCTTCTCTGCTCGAACGCGTTGCACCATCGTGCTCCTGGAGCATCGTAGTTGCTGCTCCGCTACTCGTTTTGCTTGCCCGCTTGCTCTAACCCCACGCTTGCGTCAACACCGCACTCCGGCCGCCGCCTCGCTCGCCGCCCCCACCGCCACAGGCCACCCCAGCCCCAGTCGCTGCCACCAGTGGATGCGCCACTCCTCCAGCTCCCCGTAGAGCCAAACCCCGTCGCAAACCACCCTCTGTAGCGCCTTCTCGAGCCACTCCGGTGAGCCTCCGCCGCGGCATGTGGTCGCCGGCGCCTAATCCGGCGATGCTGACGTGGCGGCACAATTAGCGCTAATATCTGTTAATTACCCACCCTAGCAGACACTGACATGTGGGTCCCCGAGCCTAATTAGGTTAATCTAATTATCCTGTTAAATTAGTGCTAATCTTGCGGGCCCCATTTGTCAGCATTGACTTTGACAAGTCAGCGTTGACCGGTCCCACCTGTCAACCACCCTTTTCAGCCCTGTGTCACTGACGTGTGGATCCCACACGTCAGGTTTGACCTGCACCACGCCGTTGACCCTGCTGACGTCATAGTGACGTAGTGCTGACGCAGTAATGCTTTTTCTGGATTTATTTTTAATCAGAAATTCCAGAAAATATTCTAAACTTCAAAAATTCGTATCAAATCAACCGTAACTCCAAATGATATAAATTATATATGAAAAATTATTAGAAAAATCCAATCTATCCATCTGTACAATTTTCATGCATGTTAGAACAACCTATGGCTGCTGTTTAGGACAAACTAAGTGAATGGCATTTGAATAATCACATATGGAGTTGAATTTGAATCTTTTGTTCAAACCAGCTTCATTTAATCTGGTTGCTAGCTGCATCAGCTCAAATCACATCATATTGCCATGACATTATCATGCATCATATTTGTTGCATTGCATTGATTGTGTTCCTCTTTGTTTGCCGGTATTTGTCCCCTCTCGGTAGGCGTATCCCGACGATGAGTTCGATGACACCGATGAAGAACTATACTATCTTCAGAAGTGCCAGGCAAGCAAAACCCCCTTGTTCATTCCGATACAATCCCACTCTCTCGCTCCTGCTCTCTTTTACTGCATTAGGACAACAACGATTCAACTGTTACATGCTGCGGTAGTTGAACCCCTTATCCTCTGCATGACCTGTCATTGCCACAGTAAATAGATGAAACCCACTAGCATGAGTAGGAGTTGTTTGAGCCCTGATGTGCCTACTCATTTATGCTTGTTTGTCATGCCTGCTATTGCTTAGAGTTGAGTCGGGTCTGATTCATCGGGAATGAATTGGAATGTGGTGAACATGTCCTACTGTTGAGAGCTAGGTGTGTGAACACGATTTGGTAAAGGTAGCGGTGAGAGGCCATGTAGGAGTACATGGTGGGTTGTCTCATTGCAGCCGTCCTCAGGAACTGAGTTCTGTGTTTGTGATCCATGAACAATTACTACCACACATTGGGTTCCGGTAACTCGACCCCTCTCGACTTATTAATCAACTTGATCTCTGTCCAGGAGTTGCAACTAGTTTCTGGTGTTTGTAGGTAGTGTTAGTAGTCTACCAAGTGGTACCCGGTACAGGTGGGCTTGGGACAGACTAGGCACCGTGGCACGGTGTACCAAGCGTAGATCTACCCGTCGAGGTGGGCTTGGGAACCCTGCACACATCGTTTGGGGCCGTGAGCGACACCCCGGCCGGATCTCCTTGCGGATGGAACCCGAATAGGCGATAAACCTGGACGAGAGACTTGCGTGGTTAGTCAGGTCGTGGCCGACTCCCTCGCCCGGCTTCCGCTTGAAGGTTGCCGAGGTACATGACGTGTACAGGGCGATAAGTGGCGAGAGCGTGTGTGAAGAAGTACACCCCTGCAGGGTTATCTTTATCTATTCGAATAGCCGGATTCCTCGGATATGGAAACTTGGACCCCTTGCATAGTTCATAGACAAGTGAAAGTGGATACTCTAAAATGCGCAAGATAAGCGTGAGTGCTATGGATGGCGTTCTCGTGGGGAGACGGGAGCGGATCCATAGTGGTGTATTGATATGGTGAATATGTGGACTCGTGTGCGCCACCTCAAAAGAGTTACTCGCAGTCGTAGTTCAGGTTAGCCAATGAGTCAAAGCTGGCTTGCTGCAGTTAAACTCCACTACCCCTTTTTGATACTGATGCATAAGTAGTTAGTTTTGATGTAAGTCTTGCTGAGTACGTTTGTACTCACGTTTGCCTATCTTATGTTTTTGCAGAGAGACGTCAGTCTCGCTAGTAGTTCCGTGTGGACTTCGACGTTTAGCTTGATACCTCAGCTACGATCTTGTGCCCTCGGCAGGATCTGATAGATAGTCAGGCTTCTCAGCCTTTTTCATTTGTAGATGTCTGTACTCAGACATGTTAAGCTTCCGCATGTGTTTGACTTGTATGCTCTGAATGTTGGGTCATGAGACCTATGTTTGTAATATCTCGCTCCTCGGAGCCTATTGAATAAATACTTTGAGTCTTAGAGTTTTGTTGTGATGCCATGTTGTATTTACTCATATCGGGCATATTGTGTGTATGATTGAAATGCTTGGTATGAGTGGGATCCGACTATCTAGTTGTTTATCCTTGGCAGCCTATCATATGGGGAAATGTAGTCTAGTGCTTCTGAGCGATAGTAGTCCGCTACAGCCCGGATCACCGGAGTCCTGTTAGCCCAGCACTGCTGCTCGGAACACTTGACTGGCCGGCATGTGAATCACTTCGTTCCTGTGTCTGTCCCTTCGGGGAAATGTCACGCGGTGACTTCCGGAGTCCTGCCTAGCCTGCTACAGCCCGGGTTACCGGAGCCCTGTTAGCCCAGTGCTACAGCCCGGATTCACACGTTGATGACCGACATGCTCGATGTGTTTCATGTATGCCTGTCCTCATAGGTTAGCGCCGCTTTGGGTTCACGACTAGCCATGTCGGCCCGGGTTCTCTGTCATATGGATGCTAGCGACACTATCATATACGTGAGCCAAAAGACGCAAACGGTCCCGGGCCAGGTAAGGTGGCACCCGTGGGAGAACCGTGCGTGAGGCCGCAAGGTGATATGATGTGTTACATGCTAGATCGGTGTGACTTAGGATCGGGGTCCCGACAGCGTTGGTATCAGAGCCTGACTGCCTGTAGGATTACCAAGCCAAACTGGTCGAAGTTGTGTCTAGAAATGCTTTAGTTATATAAGGGAATTGATTGTGGAAGGGAACGTAAGGCTCTTTTTACTCCTTATACCTCATGCCCTTCTAATCTGAGTCAACCTCTTCTTTTCTACGGGGGTTAAGAACTAGGCTTCTCTTCTATCTCTCAGGATGACGTGTTACTAAACCGTAGTTGCCTAGGATTGTTGAGTTCAAGCCTCAATTCAGTTCCTACTACTTCCATATGTTCATGACTGACCTCAGAACATTGATATTGTGATGTTGAGTGACTATGCCACCATTTTTGCAGGTTGTCTCAAAACATTTTTGAGCATTTACAGCCGTTATGCTGTCCGAGTCATCCCAGGTTTCTAAATAGTCTGAAGCATTTGCAAATCCTTTCTTTCCGTTCCCGAGGTCCTTTTGGGCCAGATTAAGCACACTACCGGTCTGTGAGGTACTCCGTTGCCTCGACATATATGTTAGAGCTATTATTATGACCCTAGGTGTCTTAGGGGTTCATCTAGTAATCTAGCAATGCTATGTGTTTCCGGTGTGATGATTCTGGCCACCATTCTTGAAAGCATCCCGTGATGCCGTTTAGTAGTAGGTATTCTACTCCTGGGTTTTCGAACCCGAGATTCATCCTACTTACTTCATGTTGATAGTATTTGCTAGTTTCCTTAAGATATTAGTAACCTTTGCGTTAGTCCTCGAGGTCCGTGGTATCTCCTTCTTCCAAATACCATGAACCATTAAGGCAGAAGTTCTTTGAACCAAAAGATCACAACCAGGGTGCTCTTGAGGAGTACTCCACCCATATTGTGATTCTGCCAGTATCTCCTTCCTGCATGGGTTATCCGGAAGAAATTTGTTGAACTCGTTTGACATACTAACCCATGAATCCACAACTCAGGAAGTTATATGCTCCTTGAGTTGTTCCCCTTAGTCATTTTCTGACCCTTGTCTATCAATTGATAGTCAGGAGTGGTCGTGCATTCGTGTTCATCGATCCTAGTATTCTTATGGTTCGTCAAGCCATTCTGTTCTGGAATGACTAGGAGAAACAAACTCCAGTACCTCATCCACATCTAGGATTGGGTCAAAGCAATTGTACTTCGCAGATCAAAATGCCAATCTAGCTTTTGTTCTGTTCTACCTCGGAGTATTACCCCCTTTATGTCAGGATGGTCATGAGAATTGCACCATCTCTCATGAATTTTTGACGCAGTAATACTTCTTGCCATCACTGTTCATTCCTCGGTTCCGTGTTGTCACAACCGGAATGCCGACAAGTGAACCATGATGTGTGAAATCAATACTCCTAGCAACCGTGTTGCCTGGTAGTAAATGGACAAATCCTCATTCTTAGCGTGTTGGTTATTGAATCATCATTCTAAGATTAATTGTGCTACCTAGTCCTTATTTCTGGTGCACTCCTTGATCAATGAGTGAGGATTAGTCAAACCCTTGCTCTTTTGATCATATCATCTTGCCCTGAAAAGCAAGGTTGTTCTCGAGCTTAGTAACATACCGGTGGTTCATGATTTTCCGAATATCTTCTCGGAAGTATTACCAGGTTGTCCTCAGACTGTTATGTTGAGCTCGTGATCAAGTTGGTTCCTTGTGAACCACCCTTTCTCCAAGAATCTGTGTTAGATATCCCTGAGCTAGTTGGTTGAGCTAGACAACAACTTGGAGAGTTGGAAGATAAAGCTTGTCTGACTTAGTTCATGTTAAGGGATATCTTTTGTGGTGTGTGTTGAAGAAAGATGATATCTTCACCAATTGGTCCTCGTGATCAGTTGTTGGATGTATTGTCTTGTCAAAATTTTGACTTGAGTATGGGCTATCGTCAAGTCAAATCAGAACCAACGATGTTCGTAATGTTGTCTTACTCGTGGTTGATCCCTCGAGCATACACCATTACATCCTTGGTCTGACCAATGCTATCACCGTGTTCACATGATGGTGGAAGTCCAGCGATATGGAAATTCCGATGAGTTGTTGTTGAGCTCATCAGCAGCATTTTGTCTCCCCCATGATTCATGTTGAACATCTAAGTTAGTGTTAGAAACTTTGTAAGCATTGCTTTCGTGTTCCGTTCATGAAGCTTATGCTTGGATGGAAGAAGTGACTTCCTCGAATTCACATGCATTAGGTGTAAGTTGCCGCCGTGAGTTTGAGAAAGGTTTGTTTTGTTTCCTCTGGAATCATCTCAAATCAGTCATGCATACGTGCGAAGTATTCTATGGTTTGGTAGATTAATTACCTCCACTCCATATGTATTCCCTAGCACAGCAAGCCACTGATTGATTTGTTTAGGGAGAAGAAGTTCCTTCTTAAGAGCAAGACTTATGTAAGGACTTCGATGTCCTCGATGATGGTTCCCAACCAGAACCTGGTGGTGTTTTATTATAAGACTACCATGTGGTCATGCTTGTCTAGGACAACGTGTTCACATGCTTGTAGCATAACCAGCTCATGTTTTGGAGCTTGCTATCATAGTTCATATCCCGAGAATCTCGCAACGTCATCTCGTCGAATTGTGTTGCAAACTTTCTTTTCCAGACAGGCTGTCTGAAATATTCCGTTACCAATCAGATCTGAATCTCAGGCAGATATGATGGTTGGAACTTCTTCCAAGATCTACTATGTAGGTCCCGACAAGGTTGATGTCTGGCCGACACACCTAGCCGAAAGATCTATCATTGTAGTATCTTGATTGAGCTATTTGACATCTTCTCCATGAGGATCTCGTGCGACTTATTTTAGAAGTTGTTCCTTAGGGATCCTTGTGCTATTAGTATTCCTCGATTATGCTATAACCATTCCAACAGTGGAATTGCTCTCGACTGTTGAGTTATCTCCCAGTTACCAGAATCATTCCCAGCATTTGCATTTTGTTCCCAGCTTGCACCTCAATAGTTGTTGTCCAGGATCATATTCAAGAGTGGACTTGTCATGGTCCCATCCATTTCCGGTGATAAGCAAAATCATTCATTGCGTTGTCTTCAACAAGGTAGTCCACATCATTCAATCTAGTCCGAATATGTCACCTTTCCGAGCTCCTTCAAACGATCGTTTGTGATTGCCTTAGGCTGGAATAAAGAGTTCCAATGATCTCAGTATCAAAAGTAATTCTTTTTGCCACTTAAGGGAATATTTCTGCGAGTCACCTTCCCTGAGGTGCCCCGTTATGGAATCATGGCAATTTTCCTCGCTACCGTGACACCATCCACCATCTTTCTAAGTGTGGAATTTTTGCCCATCAAATCAAACCCCGTCGATGTTCTGCCATCCCTCTCGATGTGTTTTTTGTCTCAACTTGAGATGTTCCAACATCTCATTCCACGAATTGATCTTGAATGCTCGATCTTCGAGGAGATCGTTTCATATAGAGTTCTTCTGTCGCCGTCGTGTTGGATGAAGATCTCAAAGCGAGGACGTCAAGATCAATATGATGCAATGAAGCTACTTCTTCGAGAAGGGCAGTTGGATCATGAAGATCGTGTTAGCTTGTGCCCCCTCTGTCTTCTTACCTCACGTCTTGAATCTCGGGGCGAGATTCTTGTTTAGTGGGGGTGAGTTGTCACAGCCCTAGAATTGCTAGTAATTAGTTGCATCAGTGAGCATGCCATCATGTTTTAATTCCAAAGAAACTTGAAATGGGGATTGTTGAAACCCTAGCACCAAATGAAATTCAACTAGGTTCACCTAAAATATTTTCAGTAATCCAAATGGCTTTTAAAATTGTTCATCATTTCTGGAAAATGCTAAAACCATAACCAGAAGTGTTGCACATTTTTCCATGACATAATTGGTCACTGATTTAAATCATACTTTATTTGCATTTGGGCATTTAAATGCTACTAAATATTTTTAATGCTCAAATAATCATAAGCTAAAATGTTTGCTGTTTGATATATTCTGAACAGTGGCCATGATTAGTTTCATGATTTTTGGTAATGCCCTGGTATTTTTAATAAAGCCCTGAAATTTACAGAATAATAGAAAACTGAAATATTTAGAAAAGGAGAGAGAGAAAGAAACCAGCCACTTACCTGGCACCTACCTGGCCGGCCCGTTCCTGTTCTGGCCCAGCCCACCAGGGGCAGAGCCGTCTTCCTCCTCTTGCCAGTAGGCAGAGGGGAAGCGGTGCCCGACGCCGTGCACGTCGGCACGCAGCTGCCTGCCTGGCTCCCCCTCGTCGCTCTGGATGCCCCGCGCGTCGCCACGACGCCCCGCACCCCCTGGACCCTCGTTCACTTTCCCCTCGCCTCCCTCTCTCGTTCCTCCCCATGGCCGAGCGCCACCATCGCCGCCGTTCGCCATAATCATCGCCAGAGCCACGACCTCGCATCCCCGACGCGCTCCACAGCTCCTCCGCGATCCCCTCTCCCTCCTCGCCGAGCCACGCACCTCCGGACGGCCTCCATCGTCGCCACCGTCGTCTTCTTCATCGCCGGCCGCCGCAGATCTCCACCGCCCTCACGTCGCCGTCCGGCTGTCCCCGAGCTCGCCGTCGACGGCCACTTCAACCGCTGTGAGCCCATGCCTCGGTTCCCCCTCTTAATTTCCTCGCTCGCATGCCGTAGCACCGCCTCGCGAGCACCCGAAGCCGCCGTCCGCCATTGCCGACGAGCTCGACGCTCTCGAGCTTCTCTGCTCGAACGCGTTGCACCATTGTGCTCCTGGAGCATCGTAGTTGCTGCTCCGCTACTCGTTTTGCTCGCCCGCTTGCTCTAACCCCGCGCTTGCGTCACCACCGCACTCCGGCCGCCGCCTCGCTCGCCGCCCCCACCGCCACAGGCCACCCCAGCCCCAGTCGCTGCCACCAGTGGATGCGCCACTCCTCCAGCTCCCCGTAGAGCCAAACCCCGTCGCAAACCACCCTCTGTAGCGCCTTCTCGAGCCACTCCGGTGAGCCTCTGCCGCGGCATGTGGTCGCCGGCGCCTAATCCGGCGATGCTGACGTGGCGGCACAATTAGCGCTAATATCTGTTAATTACCCACCCTAGCAGACACTGACATGTGGGTCCCCGAGCCTAATTAGGTTAATCTAATTATCCTGTTAAATTAGTGCTAATCATGCGGGCCCCATTTGTCAGCATTGACTTTGACAAGTCAGCGTTGACCGGTCCCACCTGTCAACCACCCTTTTCAGCCCTGTGTCACTGACGTGTGGATCCCACACGTCAGGTTTGACCTGGACCACGCCGTTGACCCTGCTGACGTCATAGTGACGTAGTGCTGACGCAGTAATGCTTTTTCTGGATTTATTTTTAATCAGAAATTCCAGAAAATATTCTAAACTTCAAAAATTCATATCAAATCAACCGTAACTCCAAATGAAATTAATTATATATGAAAAATTATCAGAAAAATCCAATCTATCCATCTGTACCATTTTCATGCATGTTAGAACAACCTATGGCTGCCGTTTAGGACAAACTAAGTGAATGGCATTTGAATAATCACATATGGAGTTGAATTTGAATCTTTGGTTCAAACCAGCTTCATTTAATCTGGTTGCTAGCTGCATCAGCTCAAATCACATCATATTGCCATGACATTATCATGCATCATATTTGTTGCATTGCATTGATTGTGTTCCTCTTTGTTTGCCGGTATTTGTCCCCTCTCGGTAGGCGTATCCCGACGATGAGTTCGATGACACCGATGAAGAACTATACTATCTTCAGAAGTGCCAGGCAAGCAAAACCCCCTTGTTCATTCCGATACAATCCCACTCTCTCGCTCCTGCTCTCTTTTACTGCATTAGGACAACAACGATTCAACTGTTACATGCTGCGGTAGTTGAACCCCTTATCCTCTGCATGACCTGTCATTGCCACAGAAATAGATGAAACCCACTAGCATGAGTAGGAGTTGTTTGAGCCCTGATGTGCCTACTCATTTATGCTTGTTTGTCATGCCTGCTATTGCTTAGAGTTGAGTCCGGTCTGATTCATCGGGAATGAATTGGAATGTGGTGAACATGTCCTACTGTTGAGAGCTAGGTGTGTGAACACGATTTGGTAAAGGTAGCGGTGAGAGGCCATGTAGGAGTACATGGTGGGTTGTCTCATTGCAGCCGTCCTCAGGAACTGAGTTCTGTGTTTGTGATCCATGAACAGTTACTACCACACATTGGGTTCCGGTAACTCGACCCCTCTCGACTTATTAATCAACTTGATCTCTGTCCAGGAGTTGCAACTAGTTTCTGGTGTTTGTAGGTAGTGTTAGTAGTCTACCAAGTGGTACCCGGTACAGGTGGGCTTGGGACAGACTAGGCACCGTGGCACGGTGTACCAAGCATAGATCTACCCGTCGAGGTGGGCTTGGGAACCCTGCACACATCATTTGGGGCCGTGAGCGACACCTCGGCCGGATCTCCTTGCGGATGGAACCCGAATAGGCGATAAACCTGGACGAGAGACTTGCGTGGTTAGTCAGGTCGTGGCCGACTCCCTCGCCCGGCTTCCGCTTGAAGGTTGCCGAGGTACATGACGTGTACAGGGCGATAAGTGGCGAGAGCGTGTGTGAAGAAGTACACCCCTGCAGGGTTATCTTTATCTATTCGAATAGCCGGATTCCTCGGATATGGAAACTTGGACCCCTTGCATAGTTCATAGACAAGTGAAAGTGGATACTCTAAAATGCGCAAGATAAGCGTGAGTGCTATGGATGGCGTTCTCGTGGGGAGACGGGAGCGGATCCATAGTGGTGTATTGATATGGTGAATATGTGGACTCGTGTGCGCCACCTCAAAAGAGTTACTCGCAGTCGTAGTTCAGGTTAGCCAATGAGTCAAAGATGGCTTGCTGCAGTTAAACTCCACTACCCCTTTTTGATACTGATGCATAAGTAGTTAGTTCTGATGTAAGTCTTGCTGAGTACGTTTGTACTCACGTTTGCCTATTTTATGTTTTTGCAGAGAGACGTCAGTCTCGCTAGTAGTTCCGTGTGGACTTCGACGTTTAGCTTGATACCTCAGCTACGATCTTGTGCCCTCGGCAGGATCTGATAGATAGTCAGGCTTCTCAGCCTTTTTCACTTGTAGATGTCTGTACTCAGACATGTTAAGCTTCCGCATGTGTTTGACTTGTATGCTCTGAATGTTGGGTCATGAGACCTATGTTTGTAATATCTCGCTCCTCGGATCCTATTGAATAAATACTTTGAGTCGTAGAGTTATGTTGTGATGCCATGTTGTATTTACTCATATCGGGCATATTGTGTGTATGATTGAAATGCTTAGTATGAGTGGGATCCGACTATCTAGTTGTTTATCCTTGGCAGCCTATCATATGGGGAAATGTAGTCTAGTGCTTCTGAGCGATAGTAGTCCGCTACAGCCCGGATCACCGGAGTCCTGTTAGCCCAGCACTGCTGCTCGGAACACTTGACTGGCCGGCATGTGAATCACTTCGTTCCTGTGTCTGTCCCTTCGGGGAAATGTCACGCGGTGACTTCCGGAGTCCTGCCTAGCCTGCTACAGCCCGGGTTACCGGAGCCCTGTTAGCCAAGTGCTACAGCCCGGATTCACACGTTGATGACCGACATGCTCGATGTGTTTCATGTATGCCTATCCTCATAGGTTAGCGCCGCTTTGGGTTCACGACTAGCCATGTCGGCCCGGGTTCTCTGTCATATGGATGCTAGCGACACTATCATATACGTGAGCCAAAAGACGCAAACGGTCCCGGGCCAGGTAAGGTGGCACCCGTGGGAGAACCGTGCGTGAGGCCGCAAGGTGATATGATGTGTTACATGCTAGATCGGTGTGACTTAGGATCCGGGTCCCGACAGGTTTAAATTTTATGGGCATCAATCAATTACAAGTCCCAGGTTGCTGCAAGCATGACAACCCGACACTTGGGAGCTACAGGTATTATATTATTATCGAAGATAGATTTTCAAATTCTCTGTTGAGCAAGTTAGATTGACCCGGCGTCACCAATCATTATGATCCTGTGGCTGCAACCCGGTGTCATCAATAATCATAAACCGATGTTGGCAACAATCATGAACCGGTGTCTGCAACAATCATAATCCGGGGTCATCAGTTTTTATAACCCGGCCATTTGGTAATGTTAAACCGGCAAGTTTTCAAGACCGGGATCATCTTCAAACCGGCTGAATATCAGATGAATATTTCAAGACCAATATTTCTTAAACAGGCGTTTTGGAAGCTGACTCAAGTGGATTATTTCTTCACAATATTTTTCTGTGAGAAACCAATGTCAGCAAATTGAGTATGACGCTGGCTTATTGACCTGGACTTTCTAGAAGGAGGAAATGACAAGGACTTAAGGATGATCAGGTGCCGGTTTACAAGAATTCTTAACCCAGAGTACAACCTGTCAAATTTGTTCTTATGTTTATTTGCAGCATAAGTTTACCATGGATAAATCCAAGCTAAACTTGGGGGCTAATGTCGGGGATATACCCCGCGGTGTAAACCGGTCGGAAGTTAACCCGGCCGGCTTGGCGATATTCGTCTGGTGACCCGCCCAGACCTGGCGGTTTACCAGCAACCCGTCGGGACGTTGTAACTCACTGGTAACTCGACGGACGGGTCAGAGGAGCGACAAGACCCGGTGGCCCGTCTGGCGGTTCATGAAGGCCGGTTCAACTATTGTGGGCCGGTTTAAGAGGAAAGGAATATTTGCCTTACAAGGAGTTAAAGCCAGGACTTGTATCCGGTTTGTATTAGAGATAGACTAGTCCTAATACCAATAGGACTCCACATGTAAACCGCCCCTTCGACATATATAAGGAGGGGCAGGGCTCCCTAAAGAGGGAGAGGAGAAGTTAGAAGCGACAAGCAATCAATAATCTCTAGGGCTAGACACAAAGAGCCGGTTTACGGCGTCTCCCTCGGGATGATAATGAGACCTAGCCTCAAACAGCATGTAGGGTTATTACCGGATGATGTTTCCCGGGGCCCGAAGCTGTCTAAATCCTTGTCTTGCGTGTTGATCCGCCCTGCGTCTCTCGTCCCACTCAACCCCTCTCAAGCTACCACATAGATGCGTTGGCCTCGCGACTAAGTCCTGACACTAAGGACATCTGCCGTGACAAATCCACGACATGGCATATTACAAAACATATGTAGGACTCAAGTTCATAGGAAGCACACATCAATCATGGCAAAAATGACAAAAGTGCTTCTACTGAAACAGATATGAAACTAATATCACATAGCCCTCTTCTAGCAGCATTTCGGGCATCAAGATGAACACAAATGAAAATGATGCAATGATATGAAATGATGTACTCATCGAGAAGAACAATTTAAAATATTACACGCACGAAACGGAGCAGTATGCAGCAAGTTATGATGCGATGAACATGGCATTATTATGCAACATATTTCGGGACTTGGAGAAAATATACCCATCCGGACAGATCTAGGGTTTGCACGTAGATCGAGGACGGCCGGAGGTTGGTGGCGCGGTGGCGGACGCGGCGGCGAGGCGTGGCGGCGAGGGCGGCGCCCGGCGACGGGGGTCGCGGGCTCGGGCGCGGGGGTACCCGCGGCGAGGGGCGGCGCACGGAGGCGGCGGAGGAGACCGGCCGGCGCGGGCGATCTCTCCGGCGCGGAGGCGCGCGGCGGGCGCGGCGGCGGGGGCCGGCGCGGGGCTGCCGGCGACGGGCGACAACGGGCGCAGCCGGCGCGGGAGGCGGGGCAGCGCCCGCAGGGAGCGGCGGCGGACGGGAGGCGAGATGGGCCTGCGGGGGCCCCGGATGGGCTCCGCGGGCCGGCGGCGCGGGGACGGCGGCGGTGGACAGGTGGCGGCTCCGGATTGGGCGGCGGTGGCGGGTATATTTATAGGTAGGAGGGGCTAGGAGGCTCCAAATTGAGCACGGTTTTCACCCACACGTTCGTGATCGAACGGCGATGGACATGGGAGTGACTTAGATGGGTTATTGGGCTGTTTTGGAGGGGTTTTGGTCTGCAACCCAAAAGAGGCTTTCACGGTTACCCGGTTAACCGTTGGAGTATCAAACGACCTCCGAATGACCCGAAACTTGACAGGCGGTCTACCGGTGCTATACCAAGGCCGCTTGACAAACCTCGTTCCATTCCGAGACCGCTTAACACCCACACACGGAAAAAAGTAAAAAGGGGACGCCGGGGAACATAGGAGCGCCGGATTGCAAAACGGACAACGGGGAAAATGCTCGGATGCATGGAACGAACACGTATGCGAATGCGATGCACATGATGACATGATATGAAATGCATGACAAGGACAAAATGCAAACTGAAAGGAAACCCAACCACGGAGGGAATATCATATCACATTGCCGAAAATGGCAAGAGTTGGAGTTACAAATATGGCAAGTTACATCCGGGGTGTTACAACACTCCACCACTACGAGAGGATCTCGTCCCGAGATCTAGGACTGAAAGAACTCCGGATATTCGGAACGGAGGTGGTCCTCGCGCTCCCAGGTGGCTTCTCGGTCTGAATGGTGAGACCACTTCACTTTCAGGAATTTGATGGACTTGTTGCGAGTCTCGCGCTCAGTTTCTTCAAGAATAGCAACGGGATGCTCATGATAAGACAAATCTTCTTGAAGATCAATCTCTTCGAAGTTGATGGTGCGCTCAGGCGTCTTGAAGCACTTGCAAAGTTGTGACACATGGAACACATTGTGCACATTTGCAAAGTTGGGGGGAAGCTCAAGTTGATAGGCGAGGTCGCCTCGTTTGCCGATGATCTTGAAAGGACCCACGTATCTAGGGGCAAGTTTCCCTTTGATACCGAAGCGACGAGTGCCTTTCATTGGAGAGACGCGGAGGTAGACATGGTCTCCGATCTCGAATGCCAAATCACGGTGTTTGCTATCGTAATAGCTCTTCTGGCGCGATTGCGCGGCTTTGAGATTCTCACGAATGACTTTACACATATCTTCAGCCTCTGTGATCAAATCGTTGCCAACAAGTTGGCGTTCGCCCGTCTTTGACCAATTGAGAGGAGTACGGCACTTTCTGCCATACAGAATCTCGAATGGGGCTTTGCCCGAGCTCGCTTGAAAGCTGTTGTTGTAAGAGAACTCAGCATATGGAAGACAATCCTCCCACTTCATGCCGAAAGAGATAACACAAGCCCTGAGCATATCTTCAAGAATTTGGTTGACACGCTCGACTTGTCCACTAGTTTGAGGATGGAAAGCTGTGCTGAAGCGAATGTTTGTGCCCATGGCCTTCTGAAAGGAATCCCAAAACTTGGATGTAAAGATGCTGCCACAATCTGAAGAAATCAATTGTGGAATGCCGTGCAAGGAGACAATTCTAGAGGTGTAGAGCTCTGCCAGCTGCGCTGCTGTGATAGACTCTTTGATAGGAAGAAAATGAGCCACTTTAGTGAGCTTGTCGATGACGACAAAGATGGCATCATTTCCATGCTTGGACTTTGGAAAACCAGTCACGAAGTCCATTTCGATATGATCAAACTTCCATTCTGGAATAGCAAGAGGTTGGAGTAGACCAGCTGGTCGTTGATGTTCTGCTTTCACCCTTCTACATACATCACATTCATTCACGAATTGAGCAATTTCTCGCTTCATTCGAGTCCACCAATACGACTGCTTGAGGTCATGGTACATCTTCGTACTTCCAGGATGAATGGACAGAAGAGAATTGTGCGCCTCGTTCATAATGACTTTACGAAGATCACCCTTTGGAACCACAATCCGGTCCTCGAAGAAAAGAGTATCTCTGTCATCAAAGCGATAGCACTTGTATTTGGAAATGCCCTTGTCAATACCACGTTTCACCTTCTTCACCATGGTATCCAGCAGTTGTGCCTCACGAATTTGATCTTCCAAAGTAGGAGAGACTATGAGGTTGGCAAGAAAACCTTGAGGAACAACTTGGAGATTCAACTTGCGGAAAGCTTCACAAAGATCCGGTTGAAAGGGCTTGAGGATTAAGCTGTTGCAATAAGCCTTCCTGCTCAATGCATTCGCAATCACATTAGCCTTGCCTGGAGTATATTCAATACTCGGATTATACTCTTGAATCATCTCGACCCATCGAGTCTGCCTGAGGTTGAGGTTGGGCTGAGTGAAGATGTACTTGAGACTCTTGTGATCGGTGAAAATGTCCACTTTCCTTCCCAACAAGAGATGTCTCCATGTTATCAATGCATGGACAACTGCCGCCAACTCAAGATCATGAGTGGGGTAGTTCTTTTCGTTGGGCTTCAACTGACGAGAGGTATAGGCCACAACCTTCTTCTCTTGCATTAACACAGCACCGAGACCTTGAAGAGAAGCATCACAGAAAACTTCATAAGGCTTCTCTTCGTCAGGAGGAGTCAAAACTGGAGCAGTGACGAGTTTCTCTTTGACAGCGTTGAAAGCAACGTCACACTCAGGAGACCAGACATACTTCACATGCTTCTGGAGGAGGTTGGAAAGAGGCTTTGTAATATTTGAGAAATTCTCAACGAATCTTCGGCAATAGCTTGCAAGTCCAAGAAAACGTCGAAGCTGCTTGACATTCTGAGGAGGTTCCCAATTCAAAACTGTAGACACCCTCTCGGGATTAATAGCAATGCCCTTGGCAGAGATGATATGCCCAAGGTAAAGAACTTCATCAAGCCAGAATTCACATTTGGAGAACTTCGCATAGAATTTATACTCTCTGAGCTTGTCGAGCACCAATCGCAAATGCTTGGCATGATCCTTCTTATTCTTGGAGAAGACCAATATATCATCGAGATAGACCAAGACGAATTAATTGGTGTAGGGGTTGAAGATGAAGTTCATCATGCGAGATAACGTTGGAGGAGCATTGACAAGGCCGAATGACATGACAGTATATTCATAAGAACCAAAGCTTGTTCTGAATGCTGTCTTGGGAATATCTTCTTCACGAATGCGAATTTGATGATAACCCATACGAAGGTCAAGCTTGGAGAACACTTTAGCACCTTTAAGTTGCTCGAATAGCTCATTGATGTTGGGAAGTGGGTACTTGTTCTTGATAGTCTTCTTGTTCAATGGACGGTAATCGACGCAAAGTCGGTCCGTGCCATCCTTCTTCTGGACAAAAAGAACACCACAACCCCAAGGAGATAAACTCGGTCTGATCAGACCCAGACGCTCTTGTTCATCGAGTTGTTTCTTCAATTCCTTCAACTCTTTTGGCCCAAGCTTGTATGGACGCTTGCAAACGGGTTCTGTGCCAGGCTCAAGATCAATAACGAATTCGACTGGCCGGTGAGGAGGCATTCCCGGAAGCTCTTCTAGAAAGACATCTTGGTACTCACAAACGACTGGAATCTGAGAGATAGCATCCAATTCGCCCTTCTCATTGAGAGAAAACAACCGAATGGTTTCATCACGAGCGGCATAGATGATCACATCGTCAGAAGAGTGAGTCAATTGAATTTCCCTGGCAGCACAATCAAGCTGAGCCTTGTGCTTAGAAAGCCAGTCCATCCCGAGAATAAGATCAATATCAGAGTCACCAAGAACAATTGGTTTAGCCAGAAATCTATAGTCGCCCATCTTGATGGAAACATCCGGGACACAAACATTAGATGTCATTTGCTTGCCCGGGGACACAATCTTCAACGGAAAAGGAATCTTCTCTGACACAAACTCATGCTTGGCAACAAAAGGTCTCGAAATGAAAGAGAGCGATGCACTAGTATCAAATAAGACTTTTGCAGGAATATCATTAACTGAGAGATTACCCATGATCACTTCAGAAGAATCCTCCGCTTGAGCTGCATTCAACATGTTCACCTTGGCATGTTTAGGATTATGCTTGACCACTGCATTGCTGGAATATTTCATAGGAGGAGGAGGCGGAAGGCGCTTTTGGTTGAAGCACTTGTTCGCATAGTGACCCTTTTGCTGACATTTGTTGCAAGTCACCTCTGAGAGCGGACGGTGATAAGGAGCATTTGGCCTTGGAGCTTGGTTCTGAGACTTGTTCAGATAGCCAGGGTTGGGTGGGTGGGAAGATCCACGACCACCTGAGTTCTTCTGCTGATAAGGCTGACGGAACGGAGGAGGAGGAGGCATCCAGAACTTCTGTTGTTTGGCTGCCACTAGTGAGGAAGAAGAGGACTGAACTGCGTCCCTGACTCTCTTCTTAGATGCCTCACACTTGAGCTGAGCAGTTTCCTGTTTCAGTGCCATGTTGTAGAATTCATCATACTTTAACGGCTCAAAAAGCACGAGAGCTAGTTGCAGATCTTCTCTGAGGCCACGCCTGAATTGGTAGATCATACTCTTCTCATCAGGGATGTCTTGCTTAGCAAAACGAGAGAGTTTCTGGAACTGAGTGTTGTATGGATACACAGACATGTTGCCTTGCTTGATTGCGGAACTCCTCACGCTTACTCTCAACAACACTTTCTGGAATGTGATGAGCTTTGAAGTCACGGCGGAAATCATCCCAGGTAATCACACGGCCTCCTATGGAATCTTTGTATTGTTGGTACCACTCAGCAGCTTGATCCTTGAGTTGAAAAGAGGCAAACTTGACAAAGTCCTCAGGTCTGACATTGCTACATTCGAAGTGCTTGTTGATGTCCACGAGCCAATCATCGGCGTCTGTGGCCTCGACACCGTAGCTGAAGGTCTTTGGCTGATTTGCAAGGAACTGATTGAGGGTAGCGAAGTGCGGCTGATTGTTGCCTTGGCCTTGATTTCCCTGATTACCTTGCCCTTGGCTGTGATCTTGCAAGAGCTGAATCAGAATCTGAGCGTTGGTATTGGTGGCTGTCATCAAGGCTTGCCATGCCTCCGAAGGCGGAGGTGGTGGCGGAGGGTTAGCCTGACTCCCTTCATTGCGTTCCGGTTCTGACGCGTTGGCGGAGCCATCCTGAAGAGGGTGACATCCATTAGCATCTTGAAAGACATATATTCATGCTGAATCAAAGGATCGAAATTGCAACATATAGTCTTCACAATAAACATTCGAACAAGAATGAACGAATGAATTCCAAAGTAAAGCATCACACTTCCATAAGTTGAGAAGCCACGTAGAAAAAGGTATGGAATCACCATCTGCCTCGAATCAACTCGAATATCACAACTGAAAACAAAACAAAGGATTGGCTTGTAGAATAAGCCGAAACAAACATATGATAGATCCTATATCGTATCATGTGTCTGTTGGAAAGATATTCTAGGAGCTACTTGAATTCCCACTTATAAACTCCCGAAACTTTCTGGTTATGCAATCAGGTGTTGGGGATACAGGGGACACAAAATATATCACCCAAACTAACAATACCTAGATCCAGCTGTATCCATCCTTCAACACATAACCAAGAAACCTTCGGAAATCGTCTACCTCAACCTTCAAAAAGCATCTGTTATACGAGTTATGGCAATACTCCCGCACTCGCCTCAGTACTGGGCTATCAGGGTTATCTCACCAACAACTGTACAAAAGAGATTTTCGATGTCGGCGTACTAAACTCAGGTATTCCAGAACTGCAACGATAAAATTATGACGACAACACCTCAGAGCTCAACTCCCCGGGACACCTCCACTAAACCCCTGCTGACAGGAGGCACCAAGACAATGTTGTCATCATAAAACCAACGGAACGATTCTAAGATACCCGTGTGAACCTAAATTTTTTTTTAGTGAAATTTGAGAAGAGAAGAGTCAAAACTCTACGTCAGGATGCCTTACCAGAGCGATGAGGAGACTGGGAAGTAAAAAGAATTCCTAAACTCTCCGATACATAATTCCTAAATTACTCAAAACATTTTTCTAGACACAACTCGGCCGCTAAAAACGATCAATCAGTGGAGGCTCCTAAGGTCGGGGAAGGCTCTGATTACCAACTTCTAACGCCCTCGATGCAGCTATATCTCCTACGTGTCGAAGCACGACTTAGAGGCATAACCGCATTGAAAGCAATGTCGCAAGTGAGGTAATCTTCACACAACCCATGTAATACATAAGGGAAAAAGATACATAGTTGGCTTACAGTCGCCACTTCACACAATACATAAATAAACATCCATCATCCAGATTACACTCAAGGTCCGACTACGGAACCAAAATGAAAGAAGACTACCCCAAATGCTACACAGATCCCGGATCGTCCCAACTGGGCTCCACTACTGATCATCAGGAAAAGACACATAGTAACGACCACGTTCCTCGTCGAACTCCCACGTGAGCTCGGTTGCGTCATCTGCAATGGCATCGTTGGCACCTGCAACTATTTTGGTAGAAATCTGTGAGTCACGGGGACTCAGCAATCTCACAGCCGCGAGATCAAGACTATTTAAGCTTAAAGGTAGGATAGGGTTGTGAGGTGGAGCTGCAGCAAGCGACTAGCATATATGGTGGCTAACAACGCAAAAGAGAGCGAGAAGAGAAGCAAAGCACGGTCGTGAAGCTAGAAGTGATCAAGAAGTGATCCTAGAACAACCTACGTCAGGCATAACTCCAACACCGTGTTCACTTCCCGGACTCCGCCGGGAAGAGACCATCACGGTTACACACGCGGTTGATGTGTTTTAATTAAGGTCAACTTCGGGTTATCTACAAACGGACATTAACAAATTCCCATCTGCCTCATAACCGCGGGCACGGCTTTCGAAAGATAATACCCTGCAGGGGTGTCCCAACTTAGCCCATTATAAGTTCTCACGGTCAACGAAGGATATTCCTTCTACCGGGAAGACCCGATCAGTCTCGGAATCCCGGACTACAAGACATTTCGACAGTAATAAAACAAGTCCAGCAAAGCCGCCCGATTGTGCCGACAAATCCTGATAGGAGCAGCACATATCTCGGTCTCAGGGCACATCCGGATGAACACTATGTACGGCAACCGAAGATACCCCAAGTTGCCTCCGGGCGGCACCGCAAGTGGCTCTAGTTTGGACCAGCAATCGAAGGAGAACTGGCCCGGGGGGGGGGGGTTAAAATAAAGATGACCCTCGGGCTCGCGAAAACCCGGGGGAAAAAGGCTTAGGTGGCAAATGGTAAAACCAAAGTTGGGCCTTGCTGGAGGAGTCTTATTTAAAGCGAACTGTCAAGGGGGTCCCATAAATCACCCAACCGTGTAAGGAATGCAAAATCAAGGAACATAACACCGGTATGACAGAAACTAGGGTGGCAAGAGTGGAACAAAACACCAGGCATAAAGGCCGAGCCTTCCACCCTTTACCAAGTATATAGTTGCATTAATTCAAAAGAAGAGGTATTGTGATATCCCAAAATAATCATGTTCCAACAAGGAACAAACTTCATCTTCACCTGCAACTAGCAACGCTATAAGAGGGGCTGAGCAAAGCGGTAACATAGCCAATCAACAGTTTGCTAGGAAAGGATGGTTAGAGGTTTGACATGGCAACATGGGTGGCATGATATAGCAAGTGGTAGGTATCGCAGCATAGGCATAGCAAAAGAGCGAGCATCTAGCAAGCAAAGATAGAAGTGATTTCGAGGGTATGGTCATCTTGCCTGCAAAGTTCTCAGGGTTGTCGAAAGCTTGATCCTCGTAAGTGTTCTCAACAGGTTCCTCGTTCACGTACTCGTCTCCCGGCTCTACCCAAGCCAAGAACACAAGCAAAGGGGACAAACATCAATCACGATGCAATGCGCAAACAACATGATGCAAAACATGGCATGATATGCGAGATGTGGGATGCAATGCATATGCGTGCTCCGGAAGGAAAAAGATGAACAAGGCATAATCTTGGCAAACCAAGTATGCCACTGGAAAGGTGAGGTGATTTCGGTTGAAATCGATATAAAGGTCACCGGAATCGGATGCACGGTTTGCAAATGACAAGCAAAACAAGAATGACAAGATTCTGCCGTTAACAGCATGATTCTACTTAGCATGCAACAAGAAATTAAGCTACTACACCCAAACATATCAGCAAAGCATATGGCAGTGATCTACTCAAGATGCTTGACAAAAGATGAACACTGAGCTACGGCTAAATCACACCACAACAGGTTCAAACATGCATGGCAAAAGTGCAAAAGATAAGAGGTTCACAGACTTAGTGAAATCAACATGCCAGAAATTAACATCAGGATGACATGTTTAGAGCAAGGACACAACATGCCACAGGAACATGACATAGCAAAATTATGCATGACGTGAATCTACTCAAAGCATTGAACAAAAGTCCCTTACTGACCATGAGCCAAAAAGGACCAGAAAATACAATAGCACCCATGTCAATTAAGCAAGTTTCGTTACAGTTTTCAGACAGCAGAAAACTGGACATGTCAAAAACAGATAAGAAGTAGGCATGTTTACGAGCTCGATGCACTCACTGCAGAGCATTTCATGATACACTAAACATACATACATCAAGAAGACATGGCATAGAAGCTATACATGGCAAGAACAACATCATAGCATGTAAGGATCAACTACAACAAGCTTGGCAAAATCGAATAACATGTAGACACTCTGCCAGCAACATTTTTATAGCAAAAGTAGAGCTTGATTGACTCAAGCTATGTCACTCCATAATTACAAACAAATATAAGGATGGATATAGCAAATCCATATGTTCAAAACACCCTTACTGATCATGCTCAAAATAGGCATAGATCTCTCTGAAACAGCATGGACACATGGCATAAAAAATAACAGCAGGGAATCACTTAGTGAAATTACCAAGTCCCTGAAATCAGCAACAATATGATCCCTTGTTTGCATGCTTGTGCTAGTCACCACAAAGATCACAAAAATAAATGGCATACACCCCTGTAAAGATGGCATGGCATATTACAAAACACATGTAGGACTCAAGTTCATAGGAAGCACACATCAATCATGGCAAAAATGACAAAAGTGCATCTACTGAAACAGATCTGAAACTAACATCACATAGCCCTCTTCTAGCAGCATTTCGGGCATCAAGATTAACTCAAACGAAAATGATGCAATGAGAGGAAATGATGTACTCATCTAGGCGAACAATTTGACATATTACACGCACGAAACGGAGCAGTATGCAGCAAGTTATGATGCGATGAACATGGCATGATTATGCAACAGATTTCCGGACTTAGAGAAAATATACCCCTCCGGACAGATCTAGGGTTTGCACGTAGATCGAGGACGGCCGGAGGTTGGTGGCGCGGTGGCGGACACGGCGGCGAGGCACGCCGGTGAGGGAGGCGCCGGGCGACGGGGGTCGCGGGCTCGGGCGCGGGGGTACCCGCGGCAAGGGGCGGCGCACGGAGGCGGCGGAGGAGACCGGCCGGCGCGGGCGATCTCTCCGGCGCGGAGGCGTGTGGCGGGCGCGGCGGCGGGGGCCGGCGTGGGGCTGCCAGCGACGGGCGACGACGGGCGCAGCCGGCGCGGGAGGCGGGGCAGCGCCCGCATGGAGCGGCGGCGGACGGGAGGCGAGATGGGCCTGCGCGGGCCCCGGATGGGCTCCGCGGGCCGGCGGCACGGGGACGGGTGGCGGCTCCGGATTGGGCGGCGGTGGCGGCGGACGGTGTCCGGCGCGCGGAGGGAGAAGGGAGCTAGGGTTAGGGTAGGATTGATCCGAAAATTTCGGTGGGAGGGTATATTTATAGGTAGGAGGGGCTAGGAGGCTCCAAATTGAGAACGGTTTTCGCCCACATGATCGTGATCAAACGGCGATGGACATGGGAGTGACATAGATGGGTTATTGGGCTGTTTTGGAGGGGTTTTGGGCTGCAACCCAAAAGAGGCTTTCACGGTTACCCGGTTAACCGTTGGAGTATCAAACGACCTACGAATGACCCGAAACTTGACAGGCGGTCTACCGGTGCTATACCAAGGCCGCTTGACAAAACTCGTTCCATTCCGAGACCGCTTAACGCCCGCACACGGAAAAAGGTAAAAAGGGGACGCCGGGGAACATAGGAGCGCCGGATTGCAAAACGGACAATGGGGAAAATGCTCGGATGCATGAAACGAACACGTATGCGAATGCGATGCACATGATGACATGATATGAAATGCATGACAAGGACAAAATGCAAACTGAAAGGAAACCCAACCACGGAGGGAATATCATATCACATTGCCGAAAATGGCAAGAGTTGGAGTTACAAATATGGCAAGTTACATCCGGGGTGTTACACTAGTCCTATTTATAGGCAAAAGCCCTGGGCCTCTTCCCAAATATTTGAGCGGGAAGGGCGCCAACAATTGGCCATTTTGAAGGGGAACATCGGGTACACTTATCCTGACTAAAGTTGGTCTTCCCCTGCCAAAGGTTCTGGTGATGACGCCGACTTGGGCTCCACAGTGACTTCCTCCTTGTCGTGGAGTTGGTCTTGGTCTCGTTGCACCGAAATGGGTGCCTTTGCTTGATCCTCTCGCCTGCGCTTGCCCCCTATGCACCAAAGAGGAAAGGGAGGACACTGCGCGGGTTGGCGCCCACCCGGCACCTCTGGTCGTCATGGCTTGCATCATGGGCACCTCATGAGGTACCCCACCTTGATCTCTCCGCCTCCTCGCGAGCCAGCCTAAGGAGGCCGTGCTGCAGGCAGCTCCATGTCGCCCGCCTCGTGAGGCTTGGCCCCTCGCGAGGGTCTTGAGACTTGTGTTGATGAAGATTGGCCACGTTGGGCCCCCACTTGAGCCACGCCGCAGGCCGCAGGTAGGCAAGTCTGGGGACCCCCGTTCCCAGAACGCCGACAGGAATCATTATTTTGTGCATAATAAGGAGGCATTTCCTTGCGTGTGGCCGTTGACCCAGCTGTCAGCCTCTCCACGTATAGTCCACTTCGGATGCATGTCGGTCGTTGACCACGTTGACCAGGCCGCACCGAGACCACCAGGGCGGTGCACGACGGCCAAGCCTAGGAAGGGAACGACACGGAGGCAGGAAAGACTCGGCAGTTGTTTCCCACGCGGAGGGGACTATGACTGTACGAGGGTTTACTAGTTCGTCTGCCGTTGCCGGAGAATAAAAACAAGTGTGGGTGAGTAGAGGGATGGCTAGGCCAGCGATGGGAGTACGGTGGGGCGGTGAGGCCTGCGTGGCAGCATAGCCGGCCGCAGGGAGGAGGGAGCAGGCAGTCCCGCTGGCACTTGTTTGAGCGGCTGGAGCAGGAAGAGCAGAGATTGAAGAAGCACGACGGACGTTGGATGGACATCCAACAGTCAGTGCTTGTGTGTTAACCTTTTTTTAGGAAATCCTCAAATCTGTGGAAAACAGCATACAACCCATCTGCCATTATTTCTAATAATTTACAGCCCATTTGCTAATTCTTAAAGTTTTTAATAATTTACAACATACAACCCATCTGCCATTATTTTTAATAATTTACAACCTTTTGTTAGCATTACAGCCAATATTGTGGCCACGGTTAAAAAATTATAAGAAATTTTGCATATTTCGGTGCGGTCCGAACTGTTTTTAATCCCACAATTTTGAGTCACATTCAAACCGATTTTAAAAATAAATGAATATCAATATAAAATCCAACAAATTGTCCACGCATAAAAATTAATGCAATTTAAAATCTCGAAATGAAAAAAGAAATTTGAAATTAATTGCCGGTTTGATGTGTTTTAAAAATGTACAGCCCATTTCTCATTACTGATAGGCCATTTTCTCGGCCAGCCGAATGAAGCTCTCCTCGTCTTGAAAGATTTGCAGCCCAATAGGCCTGACAAAGCGACTTACTTGGCAAATCAGACAAAAACTGGGCTAGCCATTTTCGGAAAGAAAAAAAACTACTGGGCTGGTCTCTGGTAAACATAAAAGAGAAGGTTGTCTAGACAGGCCAGAGTGCCCCGCACAACCCAGTTGACACCCTGCTTCCGTCTCAAAAAAAATTAGATAAATGCCACTCCAATTATGGTGATTCATAAAAATGCCACTGCAATTTCCAAACATTGAAAAATGCCACTGCAATTTTCGCAAACTTTGGAAAACGCCACTACAAATTGCAAACTTTGAAAAACGCCACTCCATACATCAAAAAATGCCACTGGAAATGGCATGAAATGGCATTTTTCAAAGTTTGGAAATTGCAGTGGCATTTCTCAGAAACACCAGATTTGGAGTGGCATTTATCAAATTATCCCAAAACAAAAATAACTGGGCGAGCTGCTGGGTCCCCGGTGTCAGCCGCTCGTTGTGCAATTTTCTCGTTTATTGACTACGTTGACAATGGCATGGGACCCAGATGTTAGAAATCCATTAGGAGGAGCCATTTTTTATTTGCTTGAAATAAGGAGGCACTTGCTTGCATACTACCATGACCTTGGCGGGTCCCTGCTGTCATCCTCTCCACGTACAATCATCTCCTGATTGTATACGTGTCAATTTGGTAGGCCCACAAGTCAGCCTCTAAACCCGTGGAGGACAAATACAACCCATTTAAAAAAATAACAGCCCATTCCATACGTTCAAACAGAAAGTTCAACATTCAGAGCAAAGTAACAGGTCTGATCCACATATAGAGTACTGAACTTCCATGTTGACAACCATCATAGCCAAGTTAACTATCTACTCCCACTAATGCTCTAGTAGCGTACAAGTACTAACTTACTCTTAGCTAACTAGACGATGCCGGCCGCCATCTACGGTACATGCTACACTACAAAAGAAGACACATCCATGACATTTTGGGCCGAACGAATTTTTTTCTGTCATACATATGACACTTCTATGACGATAATTGTGACAAAACCCGGTATCATCATAGATGTGGTGGGGTCATACTTCCGTGACACAAAATCATGACAGAAAATGGGCTTTTCGTCCTGGGCGGGACGGAGATGCAGCTGCATGACATTCTTTGGGCCGTCCATGACGTAAAAAAACCGTGGTAGAAGCGACGGGGAGGAAAATTTCGGGGAGTTCCCGGTTACGATGGGAGGTCGGGGGCCGAGCGATGCGCGTTTCTCTCATACACGTACGCGTGTGTGTGCGAGGCGTTGGCTCTAACTGAACCAGAGCGAGGCGTTGGGCTCTAACTGAACCCGAGCGATTGCACTGCAGGCTACGCGTTACTGAACCCGAGCGATCGATCGATGGCTGTTAACTGAACCCGATCAAGCGATTCCTTGGCTACTCCTGCTAACTGAAGCCGATCGATGGGATGAACAGTGAGCGTTGCGGGGGGAGGGGGGTTGGATGAACAATGAGTTGTGGCGTTGCCTCTGGATGAACAGGACCCCGTGGTATGGTGGAGGGCTGGATCAAAAGTAGATGGTGGAGGGGTGCCCGTGGAGGGGTGGATGAGCAGGACCCCGTGGTGTGGAGGGCAGGATGAACAGTAGACGGTGGAGGGATGCCCGTGGAGGGGTGGTTGAACAGGACCCCGTGGTGTGGAGGGCTGGATGAACAGTAGACGGCGGAGGGGTGGTTGAACAGTAGCCGGTGGAGTAGCGCACGGTGGAGGCTGGATGAACATGAGCTCGTGGAGACTGGAGGAGGTCGATGGTGGATGAACAGTAGCTCGTGGAGGCTGGAGGGGGTCGACGGTGGAGATGAACAGTATCCCGTGGAGTCCCGTTTTGCGGTACAAAACACCCCTCCTGATGAACAGGACCCCCGTTTCGACCGTAGCGCTCCAACATAAGTCCGTTTCCTCCGTTTTGCGGTACGCCACACCCCTCCCCGTCAACAGGACCCCCGTTTCGACCGTAGGAGGTCTGTTTCCTCCGTTGTGCGGTACGCCAGGCCTCGTTTCCATCACCTCTTCCATCCAAGCCCTCCCGATGAACACGACCACGCATTCCGTTCCGACCCATGAACACGACGATGACATTGTTTCTCTGTTCTGACCCAGCCATGTTCACGAGCCCTCGCTGTACGTATGCCGAGCACGCATTCGAGACCCCGCTCGTATGTACACATACGTGGCCATATTTTCTTTCTTGCACCCTGGCCGCTGCACGTACGTGTACATGCTACGTGCGCACCTCTACTACGACACGTGCGCGCCTCTACCATGACACGTGCGCGCCTCTACATCCACCAGTATATATGTACGTACACGTTCGCGACCAGATTGGCAATGCTACGTACGCTTCGACCAGGTGGGTCCCGACTGTCAAGCACTTCGTTGCCTGCAAAGATGTATCTGGTGGGTCCCAGCAGTCAGGCGGGCGAAATACGGTGGCCCGTCCGGTGGATCCCCGCTGTCAAGTGGAGGAATAATTATTTTGCACATAATAAGGAGGCACTTCCTTGCTGCCGCCGTGGACCCTGCTGTTAGCCTCTCCACGTACAGTCCACGTCCAATGGAAGTCGTTCCTTGACCATGTTGACCACGTCGCGCCGAGAGCACCAGGGTGGTGGACGATGGCGAGGCCTAGGAAGGGGATGACAAGGAGCCGGGGAAGACGCGGCACTGGAAGCCCGCACGCACGCGGAGAGGAGTACGAGGGTTCACTGGTTCGGCTGCGGTGTGAGGCTGCCGTCGCCGTAGGGCCTGGCCAGCGGTGGGAATAGTAGGGGGCGGTGAGGCCTCTGAGGCAGCAAAGCCGGCCACGGGAGGCAGGAGCATGCGGCAAGACCGGCGCTCCTTTGGGCGGCTGGAGCAAGAAGACCAGAGGTTGAAGAAGCACTATGGCCGTTGGATGCACATATTACGGTCACTGGAGCTAGAATCTTTCATATTGACTAAAGTTGACAAAGGCCACCGTCCCAGTCAACTTAGTAGGCCCACAAGTCAGCCTCCCACCATGCTGGGTCCCAACTAGCAGGGGGAGTATTCATTTTTTTGTGCGTCATAAGGAGGCACTTCCGGTGGGTCCGAGCTGACAGCGGGGTGAACATTTTTTTCGCGAAATACGCTGGTCCGTCCGGTGGCTCCGAGCAGTCAGGGGGGAAACGTTTTTTTGCGAAATAAGGTGGCCCGTCCGGTGGGTCCCTGCTGTAAGGTGGAGGAATAATTATTTTGCGCGTAATAAGGAGGCACTGCCTTGCGGCCGCCTGGACCCAGCTGTCAGGCTCTCCACGTACAGTACTCTTCCGATGAAAGTCGGTCGTTGACCACGTTGACCACACGGCACCGAGAGCACCAGGGCGGTGGTCTGGACGATGGTGAAGCCTAGGAAGGGGACGACGCAGAGCCGGGGAAGACGCAGCAGCGGAAGCCCGCGCGGAGAGGAGTACGAGGGTTCACTGGTTTGGCTGCGGTGTGAGGCTGCTGTCGCTGCAGAATAACAGGGGGTGTGGGTGAGTAGAGGGAGCCTGGCCAGCCGTGGGAGTAGTAGGGGGCGGTGAGGCCTCCGCTGCATCGCAGCCGGCCACGGGAGGCAGGAGCACGAGGCACGACCGGCGCTGGTTTGGGTGGCTGGAGCAAGAAGACCAGAGGTTGAAGAAGCACTACAGCCGTTGGATGGACATCGTACAGTCACTGGAGCTAGAATCGTGCATATTGACTAAGTTGACAAAGCCCTCCGTCCCCGTTAACTTAGTAGGCCCACAAGTCAGCCTGCCACTATACTGGGTCCCAGCTAACAAGGGGAGTATTCATTTTTTTTGTGCATAATAAGGAGGCACTTCCATGCGTGCAAAGATATAGCTGGTGGGTCCGAGCTGTTAGCGGCGGTAACGTTTTTTCGCGAAATACAGAGGCCCTTTCGGTGGGTCCCAGATGTCAGGTGGAGGAATCATTATTTTGCGTGTAATAAGGAGGCATTTCCTTGCGTGCGGCCGTGGACCCAGCTGTCGACCTCTCCACCTAAAGTCCACTTCAGATGCATGTCGGTCGTTGACCACGTCGACCAGGCCGCGCCGAGAGCACCAGGGCGGTGGACGACGGCGAGCCTAGGAAGGGAACGACACGGAGGCAGGGAAGACTCGGCAGTTGTTTCCCACGCGGAGGGGAGTACGACTGTACGAGGGTTTACTGGTTCGTCTCCGTCGCCGGAGAATAACAGTAGGTGTGGGTGAGTAGAGGGATGGCTAGGCCAGCGATGGGAGTACGGTGGGGCAGTGAGGCCTGCGCGGCAGCACAGCCGGCCGCGGGGAGGAGGGAGCAGGCAGTCCCGCCGGCGCTTGTTTGAGCGGCTGGAGCAGGAAGAGCAGAGATTGAAGAAGCACGACGGCCGTTGGATGGACATCCAACAGTCACTGCTTGTGCTTCAACCTTTTTTTAGGAAAGCCTCAAATCTGTGGAAAACAGCATACATTCCATCTGCCATTATTTCTAATAATTTTCAGCCCATTTGCTAATTCTTACGGGTTTTTTTGGAGCCCATATTCTTTATGTTAGCATTACAACCCATATTGTGTCCACGGTTATAAAATTATACGAAATTTTGCATATGTCAGTGCGGTGTGAACTGTTTTTAATCCCTAATTTCGAGTCACATTCAGACTGATTTTAAAAATAAATGTATATAAATATAAAATCCAATAAATTGTCCACGCATAAAAATCGATGCAATTTAAAATCTAGAAATGAAAAAAGATATTTGAAACTAATTGCCGGTTTGATGTGTTTTAAAAATATACAGCCCATTTCTCATTACTGATAGGCCATTTTCTCGGCCAGCCGAATGAAGCTCTCCTCGTCTTGAAAGATTTGCAGCCCAATAGGCCTGACAAAGCGACTTACTTGGCAAATCAGACAAAAACTGGGCTAGCCATTTTCGGAAAGAAAAAAAATTACTGGGCTGGTCTGTGGTAAACATAAAAGAGAAGGTTGTCTAGACAGGCCAGAGTGCCCCGCACAGCCCAGTTGAAACCCTGCTTCCGTCTCAAAAACAAATTAGATAAATTCCAATCCAATTATGGTGATTCATAAAAATGCCACTGCAATTTCCAAACATTGAAAAATGCCACTTCAATTTTCGCAAACTTTGGAAAACGCCACTACAAATTGCAAACTTTGAAAAACGCCACTCCAAACATCAAAAAATGCCACTGGAAATGGCATGAAATTGCATTTTTCAAAGTTTGGGAATTGCAGTGGCATTTCTCAGAAACACCAGATTTGGAGTGGCATTTATCAAATTATCCCAAAACAAAAATAACTGGGCGAGCTGCTGGGTCCCCGGTGTCAGCCGCTCGTTGCGCAATTTTCTCGTTTATTGACTACGTTGACAATGGCATGGGACCCAGATGTCAGAAATCCATTAGGAGGAGCCATTTTTTATTGGCTTGAAATAAGGAGGCACTTGCTTGCGTACTACCATGACCTTGGCGGGCCCCTGCTGTCATCCTCTCCATGTACAATCATCTCCTGATTGTGTACGTGTCAATTTGGTAGGCCCACAAGTCAGCCTCTAAACCCGTGGAGGACAAATACAACCCATTTAAAAAAATAACAGCCCATTCCATACGTTCAAACAGAAAGTTCAACATTCAGAGCAAAGTAACAGGTCTGATCCACATATAGAGTACTGAACTTCCATGTTGACAACCATCATAGCCAAGTTAACTATCTACTCCCACTAATGCTCTAGTAGCGTACAAGTACTAACTTACTCTTAGCTAACTAGACGATGCCGGCCGCCATCTACGGTACATGCTACAATACAAAAAAAGACACATCCATGACATTTTGGGCCGAACGAATTTTTTTCTGTCATACATATGACACTTCTATGACGATAATTGTGACAAAACCCGGTATCATCATAGATGTGGTGGGGTCGTACTTCTGTGACACAAAATCATGACAGAAAATGGGCTTTTCGTCCTGGACGGGCCGGAGACGCAGCTGCATGACATTCTTTGGTCCGTCCATGACGTAAAAAAACCGTGGTAGAAGCGACGGGGAGGAAAATTTCGGGGAGTTCCCGGTTACGGTGGGAGGTCGGGGGCCGAGCGATGCGCGTTTCTCTCGTACACATACGCGTGTGTGTGCGAGGCGTTGGCTCTAACTGAACCAGAGCGAGGCGTTGGGCTCTAACTGAACCCGAGCAATTGCACTGCAGGCTACGCGTTACGGAACCCGAGCGATCGATCGATGGCTGTTAACTGAACCCGATCAAGCGATTCCTTGGCTACTCCTGCTAACTGAAGCCGATCGATGGGATGAACAGTGAGCGTTGCGGGGGGAGGAGGGGTTGGATGAACAGTGAGCTGTGGCGTTGCCTCTGGATGAACAGGACCCCGTGGTATGGTGGAGGGCTGGATCAAAAGTAGATGGTGGAGGGGTGCCCGTGGAGGGGTGGATGAGCAGGACCCTGTGGTGTGGAGGGCAGGATGAACAGTAGACGGTGGAGGGATGCCCGTGGAGGGGTGGTTGAACAGGACCCCGTGGTGTGGAGGGCTGGATGAACAGTAGACGGCGGAGGGGTGGTTGAACAGTAGGCGGTGGAGTAGCGCACGGTGGAGGCTGGATGAACAGGAGCCCGTGGAGACTGGAGGAGGTCGACGGTGGATGAACAGTAGCTCGTGGAGGCTGGAGGGGGTCGACGGTGGAGATGAACAGTATGTCGTGGAGTCCCGTTTTGCGGTACAAAACACCCCTCCCGATGAACAGGACCCCCGTTTCGACCGTAGCGCTCCAACATAAGTCCGTTTCCTCCGTTTTACGGTACGCCACACCCCTCCCGATCAACAGGACCCCCGTTTCGACCGTAGGAGGTCCGTTTCCTCCGTTGTGCGGTACGCCAGGCCTCGTTTCCATCACCTCTTCCGTCCAAGCCCTCCCGATGAACACGACCACGCATTCCGTTCCGACCCATGAACACGACGATGACATTGTTTCTCTGTTCTGACCCAGCCATGTTCACGAGCCCTCGCTGTACGTATGCCGAGTAGGCGTTCGAGACCCCGCTCGTATGTACACATAAGTGGCCATATTTTCTTTCTTGCACCTTGGCCGCTGCACGTACGTGTACATGCTACGTGCGCGCCTCTACTACGACACGTGCGCGCCTCTACCACGACACGTGCGCGCCTCTACATCCACCAGTATATATGTACGTACACGTTCGCGACCAGATTGGCAATGCTACGTACGCTTCGACCAGGTGGGTCCCGACTGTCAAGCAATTCGTTGCCTGCGAAGATGTATCTGGTGGGTCCCAGCAGTCAGGCGGGCGAAATACGGTGGCCCATCCGGTGGGTCCCCGCTGTCAAGTGGAGGAATAATTATTTTGCACATAATAAGGAGGCACTTCCTTGCTGCCGCCGTGGACCCTGCTGTTAGCCTCTCCACGTACAGTCCACGTCCGATGGAAGTCGTTCCTTGACCATGTTGACCACGTCGCGCCGAGAGCACCAGGGTGGTGGACGATGGCGAGGCCTAGGAAGGGGATGACAAGGAGACGAGGAAGACGCGGCAGTGGAAGCCCGCGCGCACGCGGAGAGGAGTATGAGGGTTCACTGGTTCGGCTGCGGTGTGAGGCTGCCGTCGCCGTAGGGCCTGGCCAGCGGTGGGAATAGTAGGGGGGCGGTGAGGCCTTTGAGGCAGCAAAGCCGGCCACGGGAGGCAGGAGCATGCGGCAAGACCGGCGCTCCTTTGGGCGGCTGGAGCAAGAAGACCAGAGGTTGAAGAAGCACTATGGCCGTTGGATGCACATATTACGGTCACTGGAGCTAGAATCTTTCATATTGACTAAAGTTGACAAAGGCCACCGTCCCAGTCAACTTAGTAGGCCCACAAGTCAGCCTCCCACCATGGTGGGTCCCAACTAGCAGGGGGAGTATTCATTTTTTTGTGCGTCATAAGGAGGCACTTCCGGTGGGTCCGAGCTGACAGCGGGGTGGACGTTTTTTTCGCGAAATACGCTGGCCCGTCCGGTGGCTCCGAGCAGTCAGGGGGGAAACGTTTTTTTTTGCGAAATAAGGTGGCCCGTCCGGTGGGTCCCTGCTATAAGGTGGAGGAATAATTATTTTGCGCGTAATAAGGAGGCACTGCCTTGCGGCCGCCTGGACCCAGCTCTCAGGCTCTCCACGTACAGTACTCTTCCGATGAAAGTCGGTCGTTGACCACGTTGACCACGCGGCACCGAGAGCACCAGGGCGGTGGTCTGGACGATGGCGAAGCCTAGGAAGGGGACGACGCGGAGCCGGGGAAGACGCAGCAGCGGAAGCCCGCGCGGAGAGGAGTACGAGGGTTCACTGGTTTGGCTGCGGTGTGAGGCTGCTGTCGCTGCAGAATAACAGGGGGTGTGGGTGAGTAGAGGGAGCCTGGCCAGCCGTGGGAGTAGTAGGGGGCGGTGAGGCCTCCACCGCATCGCAGCCGGCCACGGGAGGCAGGAGCACGAGGCACGACCGGCGCTGGTTTGGGTGGCTGGAGCAAGAAGACCAGAGGTTGAAGAAGCACTACGGCCGTTGGATGGACATCGTATAGTCACTGGAGCTAGAATCGTGCATATTGACTAAGTTGACAAAGCCCTCCGTCCCCGTTAACTTAGTAGGCCCACAAGTCAGCCTGCCACTATACTGGGTCCCAGCTAACAAGGGGAGTATTCATTTTTTTGTGCATAATAAGGAGGCACTTCCATGCGTGCAAAGATATAGCTGGTGGGTCCGAGCTGTTAGCGGCGGTAACGTTTTTTCGCGAAATACAGAGGCCCTTTCGGTGGGTCCCAGATGTCAGGTGGAGGAATCATTATTTTGCGCGTAATAAGGAGGCATTTCCTTGCGTGCGGCCGTGGACCCAGCTGTCGACCTCTCCACCTAATGTCCACTTCAGATGCATGTCGGTCGTTGACCACGTCGACCAGGCCGCGCCGAGAGCACCAGGGCGGTGGACGACGGCGAGCCTAGGAAGGGAACGACACGGAGGCAGGGAAGACTCGGCAGTTGTTTCCCACGCGGAGGGGAGTACGACCGTACGAGGGTTTACTGGTTCATCTCCGTCGCCGGAGAATAACAATAGGTGTGGGTGAGTAGAGGGATGGCTAGGCCAGCGATGGGAGTACGGTGGGGCAGTGAGGCCTGCGCGGCAGCACAGCCGGCCGCGGGGAGGAGGGAGCAGGCAGTCCCGCCGGCGCTTGTTTGAGCGGCTGGAGCAGGAAGAGCAGAGATTGAAGAAGCACGACGGCCGTTGGATGGACATCCAACAGTCACTGCTTGTGCGTCAACCTTTTTTTAGGAAAGCCTCAAATCTGTGGAAAACAGCATACATTCCATCTGCCATTATTTCTAATAATTTTCAGCCCATTTGCTAATTCTTACGGGTTTTTTTGGAGCCCATATTCTTTATGTTAGCATTACAACCCATATTGTGGCCACGGTTATAAAATTATACGAAATTTTGCATATGTCAGTGCGGTGTGAACTGTTTTTAATCCCGAATTTCGAGTCACATTCAGACTGATTTTAAAAATAAATGTATATCAATATAAAATCCAATAAATTGTCCACGCATAAAAATCGATGCAATTTAAAATCTCGAAATGAAAAAAAGATATTTGAAAATAATTGCCGGTTTGATGTGTTTTAAAAATGTACAGCCCATTTCTCATTACTGATAGGCCACTCTCCTCGTCTTGAAAGATTTGCAGCCCAGCAGGCCTGATAAAGCGACTTACTTGACAAATCACAAAAAAACTGGGCTAGCCATTTTCAGAAAGAAAAAAAACTACTCGGCTGGTTTGTGGTAAACGTAAAAGAAAAGGCTGTCTAGACAGGCCAGAGTGTCCCGCACAGCCGTCTTGACACCCTGCTTCCGTCTCAAACACAAATTAGATAAATGCCACTCCAATTATGGCGATTCATAAAAATGCCACTGCAATTTCCAAACTTTGAAAAATGCCACTGCAATTTTTGCAAACTTTGAAAAACACCACTGCAGTTTGCAAACTATCAAAAAACGCCACTCCAGATTTTGAAAAATGCCACTAGAAATGGCATTTTTCAAAGTTTGGAAATTGCAGTGGCATTTCTCGGATACACCAGATTTGGAGTGGCATTTATCAAATTAACCCAAAACAAAAATATCTGGGCGAGCTGCTGGGTCCCTGGTGTCAGCCGCTCGTTGTGCAATTTTCTCGTTTATTGACTACATTGACAATGGCATGGGACCCAGATGTCAGAAATCCACTAGGACGAGCCATTTTTTATTGGCTTGAAATAAGGAGGCACTTGCTTGCATACTGCCATGACCTTGGCAGGTCCCTGCTGTCATCCTCTCCACGTACAATCATCTCCTAATTGTGTATGCGTCAACTTGCTTGGCCCACAAGTCAGCCTCTAAACCGTGGAGGACAAATACAACTCATTTAAAAAAAATAACAGCCCATTCCATATGTTCAAACGGAAAGTTCAACATTCAGAGCAAAGTAACAGGTCTGATCCACATATAGAGTACTGAACTTCCACATTGACAACCATCATAGCCAAGTGAACTATCTACTCCCACTAACACTCTAGTAGCGTACAAGTACTAACTTACTCTTAGCTAACTAGACGATGCCGGCCGCCATCTGCTGTCCATGTTGAACGCCGGCACCGGCGTCCTCCGCCTTGCATCGGACTTGCCAGAGGTGCGACAGGGCGTGTTGCTTGTGCGCGTTGGCCCTTTCCATGCCGGCGTGGTCCACCGAAGCTTCGGCTTCCAAGCGGGAAACCCACTTGACTAGCTGGTAGTACAAATCGGCGTCGCGAACGCGTGCGTGCCCGACAGCCTCCAGGGCTATTTGCCGGGCGCCGGCCTCCACGTAGTCGGCCCAGTTTCGGGCGCTCTGCTCGCGACTCAGGGCGTCGGTGCGCTGCTGCTCCATGTCCTGCTAGCGGCGCAAATTGGCGAGATGCTGCTCCTCCGCCAGGCAGTCGCACTCCAACAACTCCTGCTCCTCCGCCATGCGGTTGCGCTCCAATAACTCCTCGATCTCCGCATTGCGATCTAAAGACATATAGAATGCCTCCTCCCTCCATCTGCCTTCCGGTGAAAACCCGAACACTAGTTCCGGCGGTGACCGCCTCCGGCGTCGCCTACCGCGGACGGGTGGGGGCATGGCGGATGTGGCGAGCAACGTCGGGCCGGTGGGGGCTTATGAGGATATGGCGAGTTGGGTCATGGTGGCACCGGAGAAGGCCGGGAAACAGTACTTATAGGCAGAAGGTAGCGCCACGGTCATCAGAATTCAATGCATAATGGCTTAGCGCGCCAGCTTGCCGTGGAAAACTAGAGAAACTGAAATTATGACTGTGACGTCCCGTCCCATCTGGGTCGCACGCCGGCATGGCGGTCAAACGAGTGCACTCGAATCATCTCCCTCCTTGTCAATAATGATTCCACGGATTTAAAGTGTATCTTTTTTCGCATCAATTAGCTACCTTAATTACGGCCGGCTGCATGCAGTCACTCAGAATCGCTCGCAGGCAGTACACGAAGCAGCATGCAGCCAATTAAATCGCTGGAATTAATTAGGCTTAAACTTATGCATGCCGAGGGCACGCATGCAGCCACTTAAATCGCTGGAATTTATTAGGCTTAAACTTCTACATGTCGTTAATTATTGCCATGCCTTGGTCTTGCTGCTTTGCTCACGGGACTAATAAACCCGGACGGAGGGAGTACCTTGGTTGGTGAGAGGTTTGAATTAAGCCCTGCAAACCGGAAAGGAGGTACTAGTATGTGCGTGATCCGCTATTTATTCGTGTAGGATCGAGTAGGTCGTTTCTTGAATTGAGCCCTGCAAACCAGAAAGAAGGTAGTACGTGCGTGATCCGCTATTTATCCATGTAGGATCGATAGTGTAGCTTGTCAGCTTCTTCAGAGGTAGGCATTTTGATGCGTGTAGGATCGATAGTGTAGCTTGTTAGTTTCTTCAGAGGTAGGCATTTTTATTCAAAAAACTGCCACTTCGCATCTTGCGTCGCAAATAAAACTGCCAGGAGCGCATTTGTAGGCTAGCTAGTGATCAATCAGTAACTTGTAAACACTGAGCGAACAGAAATAAGTAACTGTTAATGCATCTCAATGATTCACAGATCATATACAAATATGTAGCTCCAAAAGCAAAGATCAGCCACTTCGGATCTTGCGTCGCAACTAAAACTAACTAGTACGATTCCCATACATAAGATCAACATGGTAATGCATCTCAATGACTCACAGATCATATACAAATATGTAGCTCCAAAAGCAAAGATCTAGAAAAAACTGAAGGAGATATGCCCTAGAGGCAATAATAAAGTTATTATTTATTTCCCTATTTCATGATAAATGTTTATTATTCATGCTAGAATTGTATTAACCGGAAACATAATACATGTGTGAATACATAGACAAACAAGAGTTTCACTAGTATGCCTCTACTTGACTAGCTCATTAATCCAAGATGGTTATGTTTCCTAACCATAGACAAAGAGTTGTTATTTGATTAATGGGATCACATCATTAGATGAATGATCTGATTGACTTGACCGATTCCGTTAGCTTAGCACTTGATCGTTTAGTTTGTTGCTATTGCTTTCTTCATGACTTATACATGTTCCTATGACTATGAGATTATGCAACTCCCGTTTACCGGAGGAACACTTTGTGTGGTACCAAACATCACAACGTAACTGGGTGATTATAAAGGTGCTCTACAGGTGTCTCCGAAGGTACTTGTTGGGTTGGCGTATTTCGAGATTAGGATTTGTCACTCCGAATGTCGGAGAGGTATCTTTGGGCCCTCTCGGTAATGCACATCACTTAAGCCTTGCAAGCATTGCAACTAATGATTTAGTTGCGGGATGATGTATTACGAAACGAGTAAAGAGACTTGCCGGTAACAAGATTGAACTAGGTATAGGATACCGACGATCGAATCTCGGGCAAGTAACATACCGATGACAAAGGGAACAACGTATGTTGTTATGCGGTCTGACTGATAAAGATCTTCGTAGAATATGTAGGAACCAATATGAGCATCCAGGTTCCGCTATTGGTTATTGACCGGAGACGTGTCTCGGTCATGTCTACATTGTTCTCGAACCGTAGGGTCCGCACGCTTAATGTTACGATGACAGTTTCATTATGAGTTTATGTATTTTGATGTACCGAAGGTTGTTCGGAGTCCCGGATGTGATCACGGACATGACGAGGAGTCTCGTAATGTTCAAGACATAAAGATCGATATATTGGACGACTATATTCGGACACCGGAAGTGTTCCAGGTGATTTCGGAGAAAACCGGAGTGCCGGAGGGGTTACCGGAACCCCCTGGGGAAGTATTGGGCCTTAGTGGGCCTGAGGGGAGAGAGAGTGCAGCAGCCCAGGAGGTGGTGCCCCCCATGAGGAGTCCGAATTGGACTAGGGAGGGGGGGCGCGGCCCCTCTTTCCCTCTCCCTCTCCCTCTCCCTCTATTTCCTTTCCCCTCTCTCTTCCTAGTTGGACTAGGAAAGGGGAGTCCTACTCCCACTAGGAGGAGGACTCCCCCCTCCCTTTGGTGCGCCCCATAGGGCCGGCCGGCCTCCCCCCTTGCTCCTTTATATACGGGGGCAGGGGGGCACCCTAGAACACAGAAGTTGATCTTCGTGATCGTTCCTTAGCCGTGTGCGGTGCCCCCCTCCACGATATTACACCTCGATCATATTGTAGCGGTGCTTAGGCGAAGCCTTGCGATGGTTGAACATCAAGATCATCACCACACTGTCGTGCTGACAGAACTCCTCCCCGAAGCTTTGCTGGATCGGAGCCCGGGGAGCGTCATCGAGCTGAACGTGTGCCAAGAACTCGGAGGTGCCGGAGTAACGGTGCTTGGATCGGTTGGACCAGGAAGACATACGACTACTTCCTCTATGTTGTGTCAACGCTTCCGCTTTGGTCTACGAGGGTACGTAGATAACACTCTCCCCTCTCGTTGCTATGCATCACCATGATCTTGTGTGTGCGTAAGAATTTTTTTGAAATTACTACATTCCCCAACAGTGGCATCCGAGCCAGGTTTTTATCGTTTGATGTTATATGCACGAGTAGAACACAAGTGAGTTGTGGGCGATATAAGTCATACTGCTTACCAGCATGTCATACTTTGGTTCGGCGGTATTGTTGGATGAAGCGGCCCGGACCGACATTACGCGTACGCTTACGCGAGACTGGTTCTACCGTCGTGCTTTGCACACAGGTGGCTGGCGGGTATCAGTTTCTCCAACTTTAGTTGAACCGAGTGTGGCTACGCCCGGTCCTTGCGAAGGTTAAAACAGCACTAACTTGACAAACTATCATTGTGGTTTTGATGCGTAGGTAAGATTGGTTCTTGCTTAAGCCCGTAGCAGCCACGTAAAATTTGCAACAACAAAGTAGAGGACGTCTAACTTGTTTTTGCAGGGCATGTTGTGATGTGATATGGTCAAGACATGGTGCTAAATTTTATTGTATGAGATGATCATGTTTTGTAACCGAGTTATCGGCAACTGGCAGGAGCCATATGGTTGTCGCTTTATTGTATGCAATGCAATCGCCCTGTAATGCTTTACTTTATTACTAAGCGGTAGCGATAGTCGTAGTAGCATAAAATTGGCGAGACGACAACGATGCTACGACGGAGATCAAGGTGTCGCGCCGGTGACGATGGTGATCATGACGGTGCTTCAGAGATGGAGATCACAAGCACAAGATGATGATGGCCATATCATATCACTTATATTGATTGCATGTGATGTTTATCTTTTATGCATCTTATCTTGCTTTGATTGACGGTAGCATTATAAGATGATCCCTCACTAAATTATCATAGTAAAAGTGTTCTCCCTGAGTATGCACCATTGCGAAAGTTCGTCGTGCTGAGACACCACGTGATGATCGGGTGTGATAGGCTCTACGTTCAAATACAACGGGTGCAAAACAGTTGCACGCGCAGAATACTCAGGTTTAACTTGACGAGCCTAGCATATAACAGATATGGCCTCGGAACACTGAGACCGAAAGGTCGAGCGTGAATCATATAGTAGATATGATCAACATAGTGATGTTCACCACTGAAACTACTCCATCTCACGTGATGATCGGACATGGTTTAGTTGATATGGATCACGTGATCACTTAGAGGATTACAGGGATGTCTATCTAAGTGGGAATTCTTAAGTAATATGATTAATTGAACTTAAATTTATCATGAACTTAGTACCTGATAGTATCTTGCTTGTCTATGTTGATTGTAGATAGATGGCCCGTGCTGTTTTTCCGTTGAATTTTAATGCGTTCCTTGAGAAAGCAAAGTTGAAAGATGATGGTAGCAATTATGCGGACTGGGTCCGTAACTTGAGGATTATCCTCATTGCTGCATAGAAAAGTTACGTCCTGGAAGCACTGCTGGGTGCCAGGCCTGCTGCTGATGCAACTGACGACCTTAAGAACATCTGGCAGAGAAAAGCTGATGACTACTCGATAGTTCAATGTGCCATGCTTTACGGCTTAGAACCGGGACTTCAACGACGTTTTGAATGTCATGGAGCATATGAGATGTTCCAGGAGTTGAAGTTAATATTCCAGAAGAATGCTCGGATTGAGAGATATGAAGTATCCAATAAGTTCTATAGCTGCAAGATGGAGGAGAATAGTTCTGTCAGTGAGCATATACTCATGATGTCTGGGTATTGTAATCACTTGATTCAACTGGGAGTTAATCTTCTGGATGATAGCGTCATTGAAAAAATTCTCCAATCACTTCCACCTAGCTACAAGAGCTTTGTGATGAACTATAATATGCAAGGGATGGATAAGACAATTCCCGAGCTCTTCGCAATGCTAAAGGTTGCGGAGGTAGAAATCAAGAAGGAGCATCAAGTGTTGATGGTCAACAAGACCACTAGTTTCAAGAAAAAGGGCAAAGTAAAGAGGAAGGGGAACTTCAAGAAGAACAGCAAGCAAGTTGCTGCTCAGGAGAAGAAACCCAAGCCTGGACCTAAGCCTGAAACTGAGTGCTTCTACTGCAAGCAGACTGGTCAGTGGAAGCGGAACTGACCCAAGTATTTGGCGGATAAGAAGGATGGCAAGGTGAACAAAGGTATATGTGATATACTTGTTATTGATGTGTACCTTACTAATGCTCGCAGTAGCACCTGGGTATTTTATACTGGTTCTATTGCTAATATTTGCAACTCGAAACAGGGGCTACGGATTAAGCGAAGATTGGCTAAGGATGAGGTGACGATGCGCATGGGAAATGGTTCAAAGTCGATGTGATCGCAGTCGGCACGCTACCTCTACATCTACCTTCGAGATTAGTATTAGACCTAAATAATTGTTATTTGGTGCCAGCGTTGAGCATGAACATTATATCTGGATCTTGTTTGATGCGAGACGGTTATTCATTTAAATCAGAGAATAATGGTTGTTCTATTTATATGAGTAATATCTTTTATGGTCATGCACCCTTGAAGAATGGTCTATTCTGGATGAATCTCGATAGTAGTGATACACATATTCATAGTGTTGAATCCAAAAGATACAGAGTTGATAATGATAGTGCAACTTATTTGTGGCACTGCCATTTAGGTCATATCGGTGTAAAGCGCATGAAGAAACTCCATAATGATGGACTTTTGGAACCTCTTGATTATGAATCACTTGGTGCTTGCGAACCGTGTCTCATGGGCAAGATGACTAAAACACCGTTCTCCGGTACTATGGAGAGAGCAACAGATTTGTTGGAAATCATACATACAGATGTATGTGGTCCGATGAATGTTGAGGCTTGTGGCGGATATCATTATTTTCTCACCTTCACAGATGATTTAAGCAGATATGGGTATATCTACTTAATGAAGCATAAGCCTGAAACATTTGAAAAGTTCAAAGAATTTCAGTGTGAAGTTGAAAATCATCGTAACAAGAAAATAAAGTTTCTACGATCTGATCGTGGAGGAGAATATTTGAGTTACGAGTTTGGTGTACATTTGAAACAATGCAGAATAGTTTCGCAACTCACGCCAGCCGGAACACCACAGCGTAATGGTGTGTCCGAACGTCGTAATCGTACTTTACTTGATATGGTGCGATCTATGATGTCTCTTACAGATTTACCGCTATCGTTTTGGGGTTATGCTTTAGAGATGGCTGCATTCACGTTAAATAGGGCACCATCGAAATCCGTTGAGACGACACCTTATGAACTATGGTTTGGCAAGAAACCAAAGTTGTCGTTTCTTAAAGTTTGGGGCTGCGATGCTTATGTGAAAAAGCTTCAACCTGATAAGCTCGAACCCAAATCAGAGAAATGTGTCTTCATAGGATATCCAAAGGAGACTATTGGATACACCTTCTATCACAAATCCGAAGGCACGACTTTTGTTGCTAAATTCGGAAACTTTCTAGAGAAGGAGTTTCTCTCGAAAGAAGTGAGTGGGAGGAAAGTAGAACTTGATGAGGTAACTGTACCTGCTCCCTTATTGGAAAATAGCACATCACAAGAACCGGTTTCTATGACGTCTGAACCAATTAGTGAGGAAGTTAATGATGATGATCATAGAACTTCAGATCAAGTTACTACAGAACCTCGTAGATCAACCAGAGTAAGATCCACACCAGAGTGGTACGGCAATCCTGTTCTGGAAGTCATGCTACTAGATCATGATGAACCTACGAACTATGAAGAAGCGATGGTGAGCCCAGATTCCGCAAAATGGCTTGAAGCCATGAAATCTGAGATGGGATCCATGTCTGAGAACAAAGTGTGGACTTTGGTTGACTTGCCCAATGATCGGCAAGCAATTGAGAATAAATGGATCTTCAATAAGAAGACTGACGCTGACGGTAATGTTACTGTCTACAAAGCTCGACTTGTTGCAAAAGGGTTTCGACAAGTTCAAGGGATTGACTACGATGAGACCTTCTCACCCGTAGCGATGCTTAAGTCTGTCCGAATCATGTTAGCAATTGCCGCATTTTATGACTATGAAATTTGGCAAATGGATGTCAAAACTGCATTCGTGAATGGATTTCTGGAAGAAGAGTTTGATATGATGCAACCAGAAGGTTTTGTCGATCCAAAGGGAGCTAACAAAGTGTGCAAGCTCCAGCGATCCATTTATGGACTGGTGCAAGCCTCTCGGAGTTGGAATAAACGCTTTGATAGTGTGATCAAAGCATTTGGGTTTATACAGACTTTTGGAGAAGCCTGTATTTACAAGAAAGTGAGTGGGAGCTCTGTAGCATTTCTAATATTATATGTGGATGACATATTACTGATTGGAAATGATATAGAATTTCTGGATAGCATAAAGGGATACTTGAATAAGAGTTTTTCAATGAAAGACCTCGGAGAAGCTGCTTACATATTGGGCATTAAGATCTATAGAGATGGATCAAGATCCTTAATTGGACTTTCACAAAGTACATACCTTGACAAAGTTTTGAAGAAGTTCAAAATGGATCAAGCAAAGAAAGGGTTATTGCCTGTGTTACAAGGTGTGAAGTTGAGTAAGACTCAATGCCCGACCACTGCAGAAGATAGAGAGAAAATGAAAGATGTTGCCTATGCTTCAGCCATAGGCTCTATCATGTATGCAATGCTGTGTACCAGACCTGATGTGTGCCTTGTTATAAGTCTAGCAGGGAGGTACCAAAGTAATCCAGGAGTGGATCACTGGACAGCGGTCAAGAGACAGCGGTCAAGAACATCCTGAAATACCCGAAAAGGACTAAGGATATGTTTCTCGTATATGGAGGTGACAAAGAGCTCACCGTAAGTGGTTACATTGATGCAAGCATTGACACCGATCCGGACGATTCTAAATCGTAAACCGGATATGTGTTTACTTTAAACGGTGGAGCTGTCAGTTGGTGCAGTTCCAAACAAAGCGTCGTGGCGGGATCTACGTGTGAAGCGGAATACATAGCTGCTTCGGAAGCAGCAAATGAAGGAGTCTGGATGAAGGAGTTCATATCCGATCTAGGTGTCATACCTAGTGCATCGGGTCCAATGAAAATCTTTTGTGACAATACTGGAGCAATTGCCTTAGCGAAGGAATCCAGATTTCACAAGAGAACCAAGCACATCAAGAGACGCTTCAATTCCGTCCGGGATCTAGTCTAGGTGGGAGACATAGAAATTTTCAAGATACATACGGATCTGAATGTAGCAGACCCGTTGACTAAGCCTCTTCCACGAGCAAAACATGATCAGCACCAAGACTCCATGGGTGTTAGAATCATTGCTGTGTAATCTAGATTATTGACTCTAGTGCAAGTGGGAGACTGAAGGAAATATGCCCTAGAGGCAACAATAAAGTTATTATTTATTTCCTTATTTCATGATAAAGTTTTATTATTCATGCTAGAATTGTATTAACCGGAAACATAATACATGTGTGCATACATAGACAAACAAGAGTGTCACTAGTATGCCTCTACTTGACTAGCTCATTAATAAAAGATGGTTATGTTTCCTAACCATAGACAAAGAGTTGTTATTTGATTAATGGGATCACATCATTAGATGAATGATCTGATTGACTTGACCGAATCTGTTAGCTTAGCACTTGATCGTTTAGTTTGTTGCTATTGCTTTCTTCATGACTTATACATGTTCCTATGACTATGAGATTATGCAACTCCCGTTTACCGGAGGAACACTTTGTGTGGTACCAAACGTCATAATGTAACTGGGTGATTATAAAGGTGCTCTACAGGTGTCTCCGAAGGTACTTGTTGGGTTGGCGTATTTCGAGATTAGGATTTGTCACTCTGAATGTCGGAGAGGTATCTCTGCGCCCTCTCGGTAATGCACATCACTTAAGCCTTGCAAGCATTGCAACTAATGATTTAGTTGCGGGATGATGTATTATGGAACGAGTAAAGAGACTTGCCGGTAACGAGATTGATCTAGGTATAGGATACCGACGATCGAATCTCGGGCAAGTAACATACCGATGACAAAGGGAACAACGTATGTTGTTATGCGGTCTGACCGATAAAGATCTTCGTAGAATATGTAGGAACCAATATGAGCATCCAGGTTCCGCTATTGGTTATTGTCCGGAGACGTGTCTCGGTCATGTCTACATTGTTCTCGAACCGTATGGTCCGCACGCTTAATGTTACGATGACAGTTTCATTATGAGTTTATGTATTTTGATGTACCGAAGGTTGTTCGGAGTCCCGGATGTGATCACGGACATGACGAGGAGTCTCGAAATGGTCGAGACATAAAGATCGATATATTGGACGACTATATTCAGACACCGGAAGTGTTCCGGGTGATTTCGGAGAAAACCGGAGTGCTGGAGGGGTTACCGGAAACCCCCGGGGAAGTATTGGGCCTTAGTGGGCCTGAGGCGAGAGAGAGGGCAGCAGCCCAGGAGGTGGCGCCCCCCCTATGAGGAGTCCAAATTGGACTAGGGAGGGGGGCGCGGCCCCTCTTCCCTCTCCCTCTCCCTCTCTTTCCTTCTCCCTCTCTCTTCCTAATTGGACTAGGAAAGGGGAGTGCTACTCCCACTAGGAGGAGGACTCCCCCTCCCTTTGCCGTGCCCCATAGGGCCGGCCGGCCTCCCCCCTTGCTCCTTTATATACGGGGGCAGGGGGCACCCTACAATACAGAAGTTGATCTTCGTGATCGTTCCTTAGCCGTGTGCGGTGCCCCCCTCCATGATATTACACCTCGATCATATTGTAGCGGTGCTTAGGCGAAGCCCTGCGACGGTTGAACATCAAGATCACCACCACACCGTCGTGCTGACAGAACTCCTCCCCAAAGCTTTGCTGGATCGAAGCCCGGGGAGCATCATCGAGCTGAACGTGTGCCAAGAACTCGGAGGTGCCGGAGTAACTGTGCTTGGATCGGTTGGACTGGGAAGACGTAGAACTACTTCCTCTATGTTGTGTCAACGCTTCCGCTTCGGTCTACGAGGGTACGTAGACAACACTCTCCCCTCTCGTTGCTATGCATCACCATGATCTTGTGTGTGCGTAAGAATTTTTTTGAAATTACTACGTTCCCCAAAAAAACATCTGTTCTTCCTAATAACACGGATGCTTCTATTGGCCAACATTCAGTACAGATTGAAAGACAAATTTGCTTGTCAAGTCTACAATTACTCTTGCAAACGTAAGTGGTTTCACCAACAGCTGGAACCATGAGATTGAACCAGACATGATGGAGGAACATGCACTGCAATATGATTTGGTCTTCCATCGATCACACTGCGAGACTATTTTTGGAATACAAACTTTAACTTAGGCAAAATGATGCCCATTGTATAATCATACCAAAGCAATGAAGCACCTAGTGTTGGCCAATAAATAGTACAATACTACTTTTCTGCAGTCCATGAAGTGAATATCCAATCTTTCTGTGTCTATTTTCAAATGGCACTGCATGCAGTGACTATACTATTCTCTTGTGCAGTTCAACCAAAATTGCGGGCACTTTGTTGGTTTGCCAAATAGCAACGGGCAGACATCTCTGCCTGCAAAAATATCAAGAAGCTAGTAAACATATACCACACCTTGTATTTTCAGTTTAAACATGTCTCTTCCGCTTAGCATCTGTCATGTTCTGCACTGTACAATCTGAGACAGTTATGTTTTGCCCTGGACAATTTCATACTGAATGAGTTGCTGGTTCAGAGCAGAAATATAGCGCCTATTGTTCATCAGACCAAGGATATCCATGTTCGCAGTGATGGAAGAGGTGAAATCGATACAACCGAAATTGAGCATCCAATCATTGAATCCTGTCCTACACCTCCAATGTAGGTCCACCCTGCCAATAAATTCACATGCAAACCACTAGTGTTACTATCTAATGACAGTACAAAAAGAGTAGCAAGATAGTACCAAACCATGTATCTTCATAATGAACAGCTCATAGTGCGACCAATTGGATATAAAGGTTGGGAAAAAACATGCTCCTAATGTTGAACCAGTTGGACTTTTTGTGCAGTTCCACTAAAATCGAGCATCCCTGTTTGCATAGATATTGGAAGTGTGATTACTCTAAAAGTGGCACTAGTTGAAGCATAGACTCACAAATATAAGCATTCCAATTTCTTAATGGGAAAAGGTAGCAAGACTGTTTCTAACCACCTGTTTGAAGGAATAAATAAAGCAACAACGGCTGATGTCAGGAAGGCATACATACAATAGTTTTTTTTCCTGAAAAACTGAGCCATTCCTGACCTTTCCTCTTCTTTTAAGCAAATTTTGTGCAGTTCTAGTAAAATAAGATGCCATCACCGCCTTGACAATTCAGTGACACTGTACAAAAGGAAATGACTTAACATTACATCATGATGTCAGGTATGTAGTCGACAGGCATTAGAGACAAACATACAGACCTCCTCAAGAGAAGAGCCGGAGGAGGAGGTGCCCACTCTTGACCTTTCCTCTTGTCTTCATAATTGTCTGTGCAGTTTAACCAAAATAAAATGACATCAGCTCCTTGGCATTTTGGTGACACTGTACAACAAAATTAACTTATCTCATGAAAGTGAGGTATGTAATCTATAAGCATTAACAGTGCAAAAATCTGACGGGAGTAACAAGTTTCATCGTTGGTATACTGGCTGTGCAACAACATTAGAATGCCTTATAGCTGAAAAATCTTTAATACATCCACAATCAACAGCTAACCCTTAAATAATCCAGTGACATTAAATGGCATTGCTTAAATTTATGGGTGGCATTAGACTGAGAGCGGCATTAGTTAAAGGTGGCATCACTTTAGCAGTAGCATTGCTTGACTTGACTGCTGGCGTTATACTAACAGCAAAAAGAGTGGCAATAAGAGCATGGGAGCCACCAGTATGATGTACCTCCACGGGCGCAGAGTGGTGAGGGAGGTATGGTTGCCCAGAGCAACAAATATCCAGGCAGCATATGTGGATTACGGTCCCATTTTTGTTCTCTTTAGCCACCTTTTTCCTATGCGAGGACAACAAACCGATCAACCTGGTCATTCTCTATTGCGTTTTCATGCCTTTCTACCCTTCTTCAACCAAGAGACACGAGACTCGTTCCTTAGCTACTGATTTTCCCCTTTTCAACCTAGATGCGGGTTCGATGCCTACTCTCTTGGACAGTACATTCTCCCTTCCTTTCCTTATTCAACCTAGACATGGATTAGTTTGCATGAAGTAGGGTTTCCTTTAATAGTGCAAATTATGGTTTTCCTCTGCGTGGCCAGCAGAGTAGAGGATAGCAAATTGGGACGATGGTGGAGTGGAAAAAGATCCACATGAAACGACGTAGCAGATGGGGCAATAGAACATGGTTATGGCTCGAAAAGAGGTAGCATACCTGAGGGTCAGCGGGAAGTGGCTTCGCTCGTGGTCGTCGTCCTCCGCACACACTACGACAACGAGCTTGGGGACGGAGGCCATCCCGCGTGGGCGCTATGTCTGAGAGGACGGCCTTGTCGCCGGTGCGTGACGTCGCTCGCCGACGACGAGTGCGTCAACGCTGCACGTCCTTCTCTTCCCCGGCGGATGTGTGACCACCGGTGAGGAGGGAGAGAGGGGCCGTCTTTTTAGATCTGGAGAGAGGGTGGTAGTGTGAGAAGCAAGTGGGCAGACCTTAGCAAGAAAGCGCTGAAGCTCCAGCCTATATATCTTTTTTATACTACTAGTACTAGAGGTGGGGGAGTGGTAGAGTAGTTTATATTTTCTCTGTGTACGGTACCAATTATTTGTGCTTCAAAACTGATCGGCACGCCATTAAAAAAATAAAGGTCAATAACTAATGTGGCACCTCGGGCCAACGCGGCCAGATCGCATTTTGCACGAGAAATTACACACCATGTTTTGTTGACATGTGGTCCCGTTCCAACATATCAGTGAGACTACGGCGAGTAGTAGGAGTATTTCCGAACGGACGTGTAGGCCGGGGCGCCTCTTCATGAACCATGGCAAACTCGCAACCGTCCACCGACTCTTCGCCTTTCCCTCTCGATTTGGAACTGATGTCGCACGCTCTTCCTCTCCCTCCTCCATTTTCCTTCAGCCCTTCACCCTTTCTTCTGCCATTGTTTGATCGTCTTCTCCATGGAGGGAACATGCCAGAAACGACCCCGTTATTCTTGCCCTGATCTGAAAGATGACGTGGTGGAGGAACTCATTGATCGATGCGACGTCATCACCTCGGCTAGCATGGCAAGTTCGTTCCAGCCCATTCTCGACTCAACTCATAACATCATTGCAAGGAACCCAAGGGTCAAGGAGCGGTTTGATCTCCCCTATATTCTTCGCCATGACCCTACTCGCTGGAGAGCGGACGACGGAGACCTCGCCTTGTGCAAGTTGATGCTGCTTGATAATGATACGTGTGATGTCAAGATGCCATCGCTTAAGGGTAAGTCCTGGGCTGGCGCAAATGGAGATTGGGTTGTTTATATTGGGTACAATTGCGAGTGGGAACTTGTGAATGTGTACACTCGTCAGCGGATTCCACTTCCAAAAATCTCCGAGTGCCCTGAGGTTGAGCACACAGATGATCTACGTACATTCAAATACGATCACGGTGACTATCGTCTACGGAAGATAGCAATTTGTCGAGTTCCCAATCGCTCTTGGAATTACAAAAACTATGATGTTGTTGCTATCTTCGCCAAGCTTGTTGCCGTCCTTGATGGTTTCACTCGATGGATATTGCTCAAAAATCAGTTTCTGTACACAGATTACTACTATGATGCAATTCAATACGAGGGCCTTGTGTTTGCTGCCACCACTCGTGGCACTGTTTTTGCATGGCATCCTCGTTGTTTCGGTACGCTTGTCTTCCACCGTAATTATAATTGTTTCATCCACATGCATGCGGGTTAGCAAGTTTCCCTTTACCAATTAACCTTCTTCTTGTGAGTCCAAGGTCCTGTGAACATCCCACCACCTATACTTGAAGATTTTCATAACCAAGGGGGAGATGACGATGGTGATGATCACGAGCATGAGGATGAGCAGCGCCGATATACTCTGTGGCGCCTGGCAACTAATTCTGATGGATCACCTCTTCTTGTGTGTATACAGCCCACTGATGATGTTACTGCTAAGGAAGCAGGTGTAGTCTCCCATGGTCGCACTCTCCGGACCTATTCCAACACCCGTTGCATGGTATTCAGGATGGATACTAGGGTGCTAGAACCAACTCCTTCTCCCTGGCACATAAATGATAGTCTTGGAGAAAACTCGCTCTTCCTTGGACAGAACTATCCGATGATGGTGAAAGGCGATCCAACCGCTGCTGACAGATTTATGAGAAGCAACTGTGTCTATACCTCGGACATTTGCGTGGTTCCCTACCCTGGTACTGATATAGTAGGCCACTTCAGTTTGGATGATCAGTCATGCGTTGGTCTCCAGATCAACAACGGATGGCCCGTCCTAGAGAATCACTTGTGGTTGAAAGCAAGTGTTTCAAACGCCGCGGAATGGTTGAGTTGAAGTTCATTTCATGGCTCGTTATTTGTTGTGTGGTGAAAAATTTAGTATTTATAATGTATCCTCGTTGTCGATGTGGGTTGATGACCTGTTATTTTATGTAATAAAATGATATGCCTGTGATAAACTTACTGTACTAAATTTATGAATGGCTTTCGAGTCGCTTCTCTGAGTGAGTGGTGCGACGAGGCAAAAAAATATTTTCCGAATACATAATTGTACATGCATTGCAACAAGTTATCGAATGAGGCCAATCAACAATAGTATTACACTATTTGTACTAGCTTCACATGCTTCGCGCGTCGGGCGTGTGTTTTTACTGTAGCCATATGTTAATGTGTTCGTTGTACGTAACCAGCACCTCGAATCCTCGATATACTAGCAGTATAGTATATAGTAGGAGTAAGTAGTAGGAGTAGTAGGGTGGCATGGGCTAGAGCAAGCATTCACGTCCAGGAGTACAGCACACGCCAGCACCACAACATCCATCTGACACCATATTATTTCTTGGAGTCCGTGCGAGAGCAATCTCTTCAACCTCGTCATTTCTCTAACTTCAGCCATCGCGCGGCGGTCGAGGTGGGGGTTTGCCGATAGTCGGTTTCCTTAACTGCGGTCCCACTTGTAAGGCCAACTCCAACGCACGACCCCTAACGGACCTTCGTTTTGCACGAACTCCAACGATAATTTTGACTAGAAAAGCAAGACCAAAGAAAACAAGAACCACAAGAATACATTTTACTACTACTGTAGTAAGTTGGATTAGTGCCTTCTTGATGCATTCATTGTTGATCTGCGGAGGCTCGATCTAGCGTGCTTCTTTCTTCTTCGAGTGTAAAGAAGTAGACGTTGCTTCCTCGCATCTAGTCTCATGTGTAGCCTCTATTCTATACTAGCTAAAATTGATAGAACATCTACTAAATTGCGCTCTATCAATATATGGATGTACTCTTCTTCCCAATACAAAAACTTGCATCCATTCTACTCCCTCCATTGCACAATACTACATGCCTTCTATTTGTCAAAATATATATATGTATCTAGACATGTCTTAGTATATAGCTAGGTACATCCATTCTACTCCCTCTGTTGCACAATACTACATGCCTTCTATTTGTCAAAATATATATGTATCTAGACATGTCTTAGTATATAGGTACATCCATTTTTGGAAAAATGGAAGTCAAGTATTTTGGAACGGAGGGAGCACACAATAAATTTTTTAAGTAAGCACAACTAGTCTAATCCGAGAGCAGAACCGAAGATTTGGTCGGGTTCTTCCTCCTTTTGCCGACACATGGGACATCCAGCATCCAGGTCGTGTCGTGAAAGAAAATAGAGTGGTAGTTGAAGCCACGAGATGTGCATCTTGGGTGAAACTGTAAATAGAATCTTACTACTCTTGAGTAACTCCAAAAGCGGCCACCGAAGATCTTTACTGGATTTGTCTTTCATCACCAGCACGTCGAGGTGAAAGATGTGCATGTTTAGTGGGTCCTCTTGCACTTTCACTGACATGTAGGGCCGCATGTGAGCAAACAGACGATGGGCTCCGCGCATCCGCTGGCTGGCTGAGAAGAGAGATAGAGGAGGGCTGAGCATGGACTACAGGAAATTTGTTCTACGTACCTCGATATAGGCTCGATATAGTGGGCTGGCATGGGCCATAACTAGCATTCACATCTAGCAGTACGGCACACGCCACCCACACGAGTCCCATCCGACACCATTTTTCTTGGAGTCCGTGCTACAGCCATCTCTTCTCCCACTTGTCCTCTTTTCTTAGCCATTGCGCGGTGGGCGGGGTGGGGGTTTGCCGATAGTCGGTTTCCTCAACTACGGTCCCACTTGTAAGTGAAAATGCAACACCGCACGCATTCCCGCTTGAGCGGCGTGCCGGACCAACCGTGTGGGGGTGCGACGCAAACACAGCAGGCTTTTCCTTTTGAACTCGTAACTTGTAAAATTTGGTTCTGCTCCATGGCGCGACCGATAGATAGAAAATAACGATTTTGCCTAGAGTAATGAGAAGTTTGCTTTTGGCGCCATTCATGCATGGAGTACGTAAGAAAATTATGAAGTTGATGCGAAAGGTAAGATAATTACTGTAGTATCACATACTACTACATGGATTTGACGGAAGGATAAAAATACATACGGATCCATCAACGTTCAACGACATCCTCACGCCCTAGTGCGTCGGGTCACCAACCCACGTGTGAGGAGTAGCAGCGTTGGCAGCGATCTCAACATGCTTCTGAACAGTGCCGTCCAAGGTTCCCCTGCGCTCCAAGAAGGCCAGCATCCTATCGTCCTCCTCTTGCATGTACTAGTCCTTGTGGACGATTTGCGCGTAGACGTGGGTGATTATGTCAATGGTGTCTTGCTGCGCCAGGCGCTGCGCGGCGAGCGCGACCTCGAGGTGGACATTCTCTGGCGTGACAGCGGGCAGTCGCAGGGCCACGAGTGCGTCGAAGAGGTTGTTACCATAGTGGCCGTTGAGGGTGGCGGGCATCGCAGAGCCAGGGCGCGTCGGCTGGAGGCTTACATCAAAGTCGTCCGTAAGCTTCTTGACGACGGTGAACTTGTCGAGGAAACCGACGAGGACCTCGTTGAACAAGGAGACGAAGCTGTCATCCAAGCGGCCCCTCGCCCTGGCGGCCTCAAGCAATACTACCTGCCGGGCCGCAGACCGGCGTCGTGGACATCGCGCTCATCGCCTCCATGGGTCTAGCGTACCTTCTAGTCAACTGATCTTGCGATTCGAGTGATCACTCAGCCCTTGGTTAGCGTGCGTAGGTGCGTAGGATTTCGTACTACTCCTCGGCCCTCTACTACAACTGCCTTTGGCTGTATGATAGGTGGGCCAGCCACCCCCTGGGGCCATGTGTCATTCATCCAAAGGTAGTTGATGTAAGTCAATGAAGCTGCGTCCCCCTCCGTGCCGGTGCAGTATAGTCATCTCACCGGGCCTCTAGTTGGGGCCAAACCAGAGAAGTTTTATGTTTACTGGTTTATTGGTCCCCTTTGCATTTTGCGCCAAGTTTTGACCTTTGATTTAACTAATAAAATGTTAATGCATGTAAACAAAAATGTTGTGTTAGTCACCTTACGAAAACCAAATAATCCCAAAATACTTAGGCACGATGCATTAACTCCCTCCTTGTTTCTTATTTCGTGACATATCAACCAATGAGAGATGTGGGCCGTGCATGCTTTCAATGACTTGAGACTAGTATCAAACATGACATGCAGTGTTTAGTTCATTGCATGTAATCCTATTACAGTACTCTAGTTAGCAAAAAAAACATTAAGTTCTCTCGCCGAAAGGAATAAAACACCATGTATTTATTTACAGAGGGAGTAGTACAATTTTGGTGACATGCATTACTAGATATTGCTAGTCAATACTATAATCCAGATGGACGTGGTAGTACTCCTAAATCCAGACGGTGGTGCTACTAGTACTAGTACTAGTACTACCAATGTAGTAGTAGGAGTACTAGCACTGTACTACCAGTTGGTCAAATTATTACGTGCTGCTCCTCACAGTGAAGTGACAAGACCCTGCACCAGAGATGACACCTGAGTATAGGCGCCGTGTTCGACATACCATAGTTAGCCTCACCGTCTGCAATCACTATCATCATGGCTATAGAGTTAGCCTGCTTACAACTAGCCATGTTCGACATAATTTCCCGTGCGTAGATGCCCGTGCATTGCACGGAACACCAAGATTGGGGGTGGACGGCTCCGGCAGCGGCCATCGCGCCAAATTTTTCCACGGCCTTCTACTCCCAGATGTGGTGGGGAGGAGATGAGGCTGATTGTGAGAGACAAGGAGTTGTTTGTAAATAGGGAACAAGTGCGGGCAACTTTTTGCAAAAATGGACAAGCTTGGTTTGTATGCGTCAGATCTAGATCTAACGGCTATTGGTGAAAGATGGGAAGCACAACATCATCACCAACTTAGGACCTGTTTGATTCGCAGGATTTTGAAAACGCAGGAATAGGACACGGCAATATTACAAGATTCAAACTGATATTACAAATGTTAGGAGTAATGTTGCACCTACGAAGAGGGAATTACTAGGAAGTTTACGCAAGAACTTTCGTTACTTTAGGTGGATGCAACATTTTCATACAAACTAAAATCCACCGCCCTGACATGTCACTAATGGGCAAATAAGTTTTCGAGTCTCTGGCCACTTGATGTTTCAAAAACAAATTCAGCTTCTACGGAGACTTTGTCATTTAGGCTTAGACGCTTGCGGTGATCAGCACGCCATTCATTGTTGCGCCAGAGAACGCCAAACCTCATTACCTTGAGCACACTTGCCTCCAGAACAAAGAACCTGGCCAATTTAATCTCAGATGTGCTGCCTCGATAGTCGATCAAATCAATTTCTGTAAGATGGAGATCAAGGCATTCGATGAGATTGTTATAGTGCAGCACATTTTTCACTTTCGGGTCTCTTTTTATCTGCAAAAGAAGGGAACATATTAGAGCAGCTGGCTGCATAAGATTGTCGTGTCATCAAGAGGTACCAATATCATTCTCTCATACGATAGGGTTGGCTGGCTAGTGATATTTTTTCACTCACTCTCTCTCTCTCTCTCTCTCTCTCTCTCTCTCTATGTGTGTGTGTGTGTGTGTGTGTGTGTTTCCTCTCATTTAACTAGGAGCACGTGAAGAGCTTGGGCATTTGTTGCCTTCCACTATGTGGCCGATGCCATATTTCGCAAAAGTATGCCACATAATACGCATCGATGTCAAATCAAAAGAATTTGCCACCGCTCTCGCGATGTGAGAGAGTTGGCACCGCTGTGCACACAAACCCACATGTATAAACAAATCAATCAAACCAACTACACCAGCCTCTCACTCTCCCAAACAAGTGTTTTTTTATTGCCTCAGTCCTCTCTCTCCCACGCAGTGTTTTCTCATTGCGTGAGTTAATTTGGCACCGGAGCAAAGTAGGTGATCCAGATTGGGACACCAGGTGAGCAATGGAGGGGCATCGATGCCAAATGCATCACAAGTGAATTTGGCACATGTTTTGGCCTACATAGCCCACTTTTGTAATACTACCTCATATTTAGTATAAAATTTTGACCATAGATTTACCTAAGAAAATGCCAATGCATGTCACTAAAAATTACACCATTTGAAATTATGTTCAAATACGAATCCAGCGATATAGTTCTTAGTGACATGCATTAACATTTTGTCAGTTAAATCTATGGTCAAATTTTGATACTACAAAATTGGAAGAGTAAACCAGGACGGAGGTAGTACTTGCTCTTAGGGTAACCATAAGTTACTTTCCACTATGACTAGCCTAGGCTACTATAGTAGTACAACATAAAAACGATGCAGGTGATCACGTGAGAAAAAATACTAAAAACATTTCTTTTGGTGCAGTGCGTAGATGCAGTTTTGAACACTACACTTGTCATCGTAATTTGGGAAAATTACGAAAAAAATTGAGCTACATTATGATTACCGTTTACTTATAGGAAAGAAGTTTCACCTCGATGAGTAGCTTCTCCGTGCATGGAAAGCATGTAAGGAATCGAACAACTTGATCCAGAATGGGGCCGATAGATTTTAGTGCTAAGATCTTCACTGTGCGCATGGACTGGGTCAAGCTTGTGGGAATCATTTTCTGGAAGACGGTCGTAGATACATCAAGAAGAAATTTTAAAAATGTGAATTTCAAGAAGACGGAGAAGAAGATGAGTGATGTACCTAAACGATTACGGATCCAATAAAGAGTTCGGAGATTTTGGCAGACGAGTACACCAACGTTGTCAATTTCGGCGCGTCAATGACCCTGATTTTTGTTGGACCTTCTAGATCCAATACAAGCAATCTCTCAAGGAAAGGTGCATTCTCAATGACCATAACATGGAACAGCTGGAGTGATCTCTTCCCAATTGATGTCTTGTTGCGGGGCCAGCAAGACACATAAATCCATCGGAGATTCGTCGAGGCGATGTGGATGCTAATGAACCTGTGGATCTGCTCAAGACGAAGGTACTCGAGAGCAGTACAGCTGCGGAGCAGGTGCTCCATAGCCTTCTTCGAGATGACAATGTCGAAGAGGTCGAGCTGCTTGAGTTGAGGGAGAAGAAGAGCGGGCGCGGCATTAATCTGGGGAAGATAGCAGGAGCTGAAGCTGGCGCGGCGCAGCGTTGGCGTGAGGCGGAGCGCAGACGGCGGCAGAGAGTGACATCATCCAGCTTCAAAGCTGAGCTCCTCGAGCTGATCTAGGGCGGGCATAAGAACCACTCGTCGAACTTGGGTTGGACCTTGCAGTTGGTACTGAACATGCGGATGTCAAGGCGTTTGGCTGGCCTAGGGTGCGATGAAAGGATCTTGGAGACTGCGGCCATGCATTTGCAATCCCCATCGCAGAGGTAGCTGTTGACGGTGAGGTTGAGGGGAACGCAGCGCCCGAGGGGGCGCCACCGCCGGGAGAGCAGGGCGGTCCACACGGCAGATTTGGTGGGGAGGAGGCCGATGATGACGAGCAGCATGTCGTCGGGGAGGCTCCTGATGAAGTCCAGGCTCACCGGATGCGGTTTTGGCTCGAGCCGCCTCTGCTTGTTGGCTGCCTCGCCGTCCATCTCAACCGGCAGCGACGCAGGTGTACACGTGTGCTGGTGTGTGTTGTGTGCTAGGTGTGCGCGAGTGCGTCCTTCTGTGCATGCCGCCGCGAGTGGTGAATTGTGCGCAAGTGCGTCCTTCCCGCGCAAGAAGTTTGTCCTCAATGCGCTCTCAATTTACTAGCGTGCGGGGTGCTACCCCGAGTGGTTTCAACTTTGTTTACTTCACCGTGTGTCAGATGGGCCTCTAGTTTACTTATTTTCACCCAGTGCCACATGGGCCAGCACACGAAGATATAGAACACGAGCTGACAAGGCAGCATGTGGATTGGTTGACTGGTCAACTAAACAATATACGGAGCTATACGCTGACACAGTGAGCGTATAATCCGTTGGTATAGAGAGTTCGAGTGAGAGGGGAGGCCCATGAGAGATAGCAGAGAGAGAGAAAGAGCTACTCCCTCTGTTCGATAATGTAGTTCCAACATTTTTTAAGTCAAACTTTTGAAACTTTGACCAAGTTTATAAAGAAATTACTTATATCTACAATACCAAAGATAAATGATAGTATGAAGTAAGTACATGTTGTGATTAATCTAATGATCGTTCCAGATGTAAATGTTTTTCTCCACATATACCTGGTCAAACTTTTCTGAGGTTTGACTTTTCAAAACATCCATATGCTTATGGACGTGACAGAGTCCCTAACAAGAGAGAGAGATAGAGAGTGAAAAAAGTGTGTGTGCATGTGTGAAAGAGACATGGACAACACACGATAAAAGTAGAGAAAAAGCATACGTGTCTTATGCAAACCTATCACACATGCATCTTCGACAACGGAGGCAAGGTGAGGAGATAGTGTGTGGTTGTTTGGAACCGAGAGAGCAAGACCCCTAACACGTGGCCAACAGGGGTCTGACAAACAAGGGAGAGAGGTCGAGAGAGACGTACGGAGAAAATGCAGACATGGGGAGGAGAGAGTGTATGTTTTTCATAGAGAGATCCCCTGGAGATCGTGATGGGACTACATGGGTGAGGGAGATCGAGTGACAAGGTGTGTGCACGATAGAAGATGCCCCGAGAGATATCGAGATAGACGTATGGATGGAAGGAGACAATACGTGTGTTCTTGATGGCTAGTAAGAGATAATCATACTTAGGATCGAGGGGGGGGGGAGTGCTTGCGCCTATGATGGATTGAGGGATTATGGTACTTAGGGGGGTGCGTGTCACACGGAGAGAGAACAAAGGCGGAGAGTGTTGGATGGGTCTATATGTATAGCGCGAGCGAGACATGTGTATTTGTGAACCAGGGAGATATAAGGCCAGTTTGGCTTGCGTCCTGAGCATCTTTTGCCTAGCCTGGGGTTGTGGCTGGATTTCATGCACGCTTGTTTGGTTGCTACCCTGTGAAAAAGAAAGCCCGTCTGGCCTGGGTTCCCTTGCACTTCAATTAGCCTGGCTGAACTCCAGACACTGCAAGTAGCCTGTCCCAGGCGACCGATTTCGAACGCCTGGTCGTGCCTGGTCGTGTCGCCATGAGGCTAACAGCAACATGGATGGATATTAGCATTAAATAATTGATGCATGGATTGATTGATGGGATGTTGATGCTTTGCCTGGCCCAGGCATGAACCAAACGCTTCAGCATCACACAAGCCTGGCCAGGCAGAAATATTTTACATCTCACGTCCACACCAGGCAGTACCGGCCATCAAGGCATGAGGGTCAAGTCACTAACCAAACTGAACAATAAAGTTTGAGAGAGATTGAGGAGCCCCGATAAGGCTGAGCGGTGCGTCAGGTAGCTGAGAGGGGGAAAGAGATATTCCATCCGCTCAATAATGCAGTGCATGTAAATTTTTTAGAAGTCAAACTTTGGAAACTTTGATCAGGTTTACGCAAATGTTATTTATATCTACAATACCAAAGATACATCATACAAAACTACATATCATGGTGAATCTAATGGTATATGTTTGCCGTACTAGATGTAATTCTTTTTCTCCACGTACATGGTCAAACTTTGTGATGTTTGACTTTTCAATAAATCTGTATGCTATGGACCGAGGAGAGTGCCTCAGTCGAGACAGATCACGTGCGTGTGAAGGAGAATGAGTAAGTGTGCAAAAAGAGTATGCGTGTGAAAGAGAAAGTGACAACAAGCGATAAATTAGAAAGATAGAGTGTTTTCTCATTTCTTATGCGAACATATCATGCATGCATCTCCGGGATGGAAAAGCGAGGCGAGGAGATACACGAATATAGCTAGTGTGTGATTGTTTGCAACAGAGAGAGACACCCCTGTAGCACATGTCCAATAGAGGTGTGGCCAACAAGGAACAAAGGTTGAGAGGGACACATGGATGGCATGGACGCATGGGGTGGGAGAGAGGGTGTGTTTGTGATAGAGAGATCCCGTCGAGATCGTGAGGGGGACTATATGGGTGTTGGAAATATGCCCTAGAGGCAATAATAAAAGCATTATTATTATATTTCCTTATTCATGATAATTGTCTTTATTCGTGCTATAATTGTGTTATCCGGAAATCGTAATACATGTGTGAATAACAGACAACAACGTGTCCCTAGTAAGCCTCTAGTTGACTAGCTCGCTGATCAATAGATAGTCATGGTTTCCTGACTATGGGCATTGGAGGTCAATGATAACGAGATCACATCATTAGGAGAATGATGTGATGGACGAGACCCAATCCTAAACATAGCATAAGATCGCATAGTTCGTTTGCTAGAGTTTTCCAATGTCAAGTATCCTTTCCTTAGACCATGAGATCGTGTAACTCCCGGACACCGTAGGAGTGCTTTGGGTGTGCCAAACGTCACAACGTAACTGGGTGACTATAAAGGTATACTACGGGTATCTCCGAAAGTATCTGTTGGGTTGACACGGATCGAGACTGGGATTTGTCACTCCGCTTGAGGGAGAGGTATCACCGGGCCCTCTCGGTAATGCATCATCATAATGAGCTCAATGTGATCAAAGTGTTTGATCACGGGATCATGCATTATGGTACGAGTAAAGTGACTTGCCGGTAACGAGATTGAACGAGGTATTGGGATACCGACGATCGAATCTCGGGCAAGTAAACTACCGATTGACAAAGGGAATCGTATACGGGATTAATTGAATCTTCGACATCGTGGTTCATCCCATGATATCATCGTGGAGCATGTGGGAGCGAACATGGGTATCCAGATCCCGCTGTTGGTTATTGCCCGAGAGCCGTCTCGGTCATGTCTGCATGTCTCCCGAACCCGTAGGGTCTACACACTTAAGGATCGGTGACGCTAGGGTTGTGAAGATATGTATATGCAGTAACCCGAATGTTGTTCGGAGTCCCGGATGAGATCTCGGACGTCACGAGGAGTTTCGGAATGGTCCGGAGGTAAAGAATTATATATAGGAAGTGCTGTTTTGGCCATCGGGACAAGTTTCGGAGTTATTGGTATTGTACCGGGACCACCGGAGGGTCCCGGGGGGTCCACCGGGTGGGGCCACCTTCCTCGGGGGCCACATGGGCTCTAGGGGGTGCTCCTTGGCCTACATGGGCCAAGGGGAACCATCCCCAAGAGGCCCATGCGCCTAGGGTTTCAAAGGGAAGGAGTCCCACAAGGGGAAGGCACCTCCTAGGTGCCTTTGGGGGGAGGGAAACCTCCCCTTGGCCGCCGCCCCAAGGAGATTGGATCTCCTAGGGCCGGCGCCCCCCCTTGGCCCTCCTATATAAAGGGGGGGAGGGGGCAGCCGCACCCCTGGTCCTTGGCGCCTCCCTCTCCATCTCCAACACCTCCTCCTCCTCCTCCGTAGAGCACGGCGAAGCCCTGCCGGAGTACTGTAGCTCCACCATCACCACGCCGTCGTGCTGCTGCTGGAGCCATCTTCCTCAACCTCTCCTTTGCCTTGCTGGATCAAGAAGAAGGAGACGTTACGCTGACCGTACGTGTGTTGAATGCGGAGGTGCCATCCGGTCGGTGCTAGGATCTCCGGTGATTTGGATCACGTCGTGTACAACTACCTCATCCCCGTTCGTTGAACGCTTCCGCTCGCGATCTACAAAGTGGTATGTAGATGCAATCTCTCTCCCATGACTTGTTGCTTAGATAAACTCATAGATGGATCTTGGTGAAACCGTAGAAAAAATTTTAATTTTCTGCAACGTTCCCCAACAGTGGCATCATGAGCCAGGTTTATGCGTAGTTCTCTATTGCACGAGTAGAACACAATTTGTTGTGGGCGTAGATGTTGTCAACTTTCTTGCCGCTACTAGTCTTATCTTGCTTCAGCGGTATTGTGGGATGAAGCGGCCCGGACCAACCTTACACGTACGCTTACGTGAGACCGGTTCCACCGACTAACATGGACTAGTTGCATAAGGTGGCTGGCGGGTGTCTGTCTCTCCCACTTTAGTTGGAGCAGATTCGATGAAAAGGGTCCTTATGAAGGGTAAATAGAAGTTGACAAATCACATTGTGGCTTTCACGTAGGTAAGAAAACGTTCTTGCTAGAACCCTAATTCAGCCACGTAAAAACTTGCAACAACAATTAGAGGACGTCTAACTTGTTTTTGCAGCAAGTGCTTTGTGATATGATATGGCCAAAGTTGTGATGAATGATGAATGATCTATATGTGATGTATGAGATGTTCATGCTATTGTAATAGGAATCACGACTTGCATGTCGATGAGTATGACAACCGGCAGGAGCCATAGGAGTTGTCTTTATTTTTGTATGACCTGCGTGTCATTGAGAAACGCCATGTAAATTACATTACTTTATTGCTAAACGCGTTAGCCATAGTAGTAGAAGTAATAGTTGGCGAGCAACTTCATGGAGACACGATGATGGAGATCATGATGATGGAGATCATGGTGTCAAGCCGGTGACAAGATGATCATGGAGCCCCAAGATGGAGATCAAAGGAGCTATGTGATATTGGCCATATCATGTCATGTTTATTATTTGATTGCATGTGATGTTTATCATGTTTTGCATCTTGTTTACTTAGAACGATGGTAGTAAATAAGATGATCCCTCATAATAATTTCAAGAAGTGTTCCCCCTAACTGTGCACCGTTGCGACAGTTCATTGTTTCGAAGCACCACGTGATGATCGGGTGTGATAGATTCTAACGTTCACATACAACGGGTGTAAGACAGATTTACACATGCAAACACTTAGGTTGACTTGACGAGCCTAGCATGTACAGACATGGCCTCGGAACACAGAAGACCGAAAGGTCGAGCATGAGTCGTATAGAAGATACGATCAACATGATGATGTTCACCGATGTTGACTAGTCCGTCTCACGTGATGATCGGGCACGGCCTAGGTGACTCGGATCATGTTATACTTAGATGACTAGAAGAGGGATGTCCATCTGAGTGGGAGTTCATTAAATAATATGATTAAATGAACTTTATTATCATGAACTTAGTCTAAAATATTTACAATATGTCTTGTAGATCAAATGGCCAACGTAGTCCTCAACTTCAACGAGTTCCTAGAGAAAACCAAGCTGAAAGACGATGGCAGCAACTATACGGACTGGGTCCGGAACCTGAGGATCATCCTCATAGCTGCCAAGAAAGATTATGTCCTACGAGCACCGCTGGGTGACGCACCTGTTCTCCCTGCAGAACAAGATGTTATGAACGCTTGGCAGTCACGCTCCGATGATTACTCCCTCATTCAGTGCGGCATGCTTTACAGCTTAGAGCCGGGGCTCCAAAAGCGTTTTGAGAGACATGGAGCATATGAGATGTTCGAAGAGCTGAAAATGGTTTTCCAAGCTCATGCCCGGGTCGAGAGATATGAAGTCTCCGACAAATTATTTAGCTGTAAGATGGAGGAAAATAGCTCTGTCAGTGAACACATACTCAAGATGTCTGGGTTGCACAACCGCTTGACTCAACTGGAAGTTAATCTCCCGGATGAAGCGGTCATTGACAGAATCCTCCAGTCTCTTCCACCTAGCTACAAGAGCTTTGTGATGAACTACAACATGCAGGGGATGGTAAAGACCATTCCTGAGGTATATGCTATGCTGAAATCAGCAGAGGTAGAAATCAAGAAGGAGCATCAAGTGTTGATGGTGAATAAAACCACTAAGTTCAAGAAGGGCAAGGGTAAAAAGAACTTCAAGAAGGACGGAAGGAAGTTGCCGCGCCCGGTAAGCAAGTTGTCGGGAAGAAGCCAAAGAATGGACCCAAGCCCGAGACTGAGTGCTTTTATTGCAAGGGAAGTGGTCACTGGAAGCGGAACTGCCCCAAATACTTAGCGGACAAGAAGGCCGGCAAAACAAAAGGTATATGTGATATACATGTAATTGATGTGTACCTTACCAGTACTCGTAGTAGCTCTTGGGTATTTGATACCGGTGCAGTTGCTCACATTTGTAACTCAAAGCAGGAGCTGCGGAATAAACGGAGACTGGCGAAGGACGAGGTGACGATGCACGTCGGGAAGGGTTCCAAGGTCGATGTGATCGCCGTCGGCACGCTACCTCTACATTTACCTACGGGATTAGTTTTAAACCCCAATAATTGTTATTTAGTGCCAAGTTTGAGCATGAACATTGTGTCTGGATCTCATTTAATTCGAGATGGCTACTCATTTAAATCCGAGAATAATGGTTGTTCTATTTATATGAGAGATATGTTTTATGGTCATGCTCCGATGGTTAATGGTTTATTCTTAATGAATCTCGTACGTGATGATACACATATTCATAGTGTGAATACCAAAAGAGTTAAAGTTGATAACAATAGTCCCACATATTTGTGGCACTGCCGCCTTGGTCACATAGGTGTCAAACACATGAAGAAGCTCCATGCAGATGGACTTTTAGAGTCTCTTGATTATGAATCATTTGACACGTGCGAACCATGCCTCATGGGTAAAATAACCAAGACTCCGTTCTCGGGAACAATGGAGCGAGCAACCAACTTATTGGAAATCATACATACCGATGTGTGCGGTCCAATGAGTGTTGAGGCTCGCGGTGGCTATCGTTATGTTCTCACCCTCACTGATAACTTGAGTAGATATGGGTATATCTACTTAATGAAACACAAGTCTGAGACCTTTGAAAAGTTCAAGGAATTTCAGAGTGAGGTTGAAAATCAACGTGATAGAAAGATCAAGTTTCTACGATCAGATCGTGGAGGAGAATACTTGAGTCACGAATTTGGCACACACTTAAGAAAATGTGGAATAGTTTCACAACTCACGCCGCCTGGAACACCTCAGCGTAATGGTGTGTCCGAACGTCGTAATCGCACTCTATTAGATATGGTGCGATCTATGATGTCTCTTACCGATTTACCGCTATCTTTTTAGGGCTATGCTTTAGAGACTGCCGCATTCACTTTAAATAGGGCTCCGTCGAAATCCGTTGAGACGACACCGTATGAATTATGGTTTGCGAAGAAACCTAAGCTATCGTTTCTAAAAGTTTGGGGATGCGATGCTTATGTCAAGAAACTTCAACCTGAAAAGCTCGAACCCAAGTCGGAAAAATGCGTCTTCATAGGATACCCTAAATAAACTATTGGGTATACCTTCTACCTCAGATCCGAAGGCAAGATCTTTGTTGCCAAGAATGGATCCTTTCTAGAGAAAGAGTTTCTCTCGAAAGAAGTAAGTGGGAGGAAAGTAGAACTTGATGAAGTGTTACCTCTTGAACCGGAAAATGGCGAAACTCAAGAAAATGTTCCTGAGGTGGCTGCACCGACTAGAGAGGAAATTAATGATGATGATCAAGATACTTCTAATCAAGCTCCTACTGAAATTCGAAGGTCCACAAGGACACGTTCCGCACCAGAGTGTTACGGCAACCCTGTCTTGGAAATCATGTTGTTAGACAACGGTGAACCTTCGAACTATGAGGAAGCAATGGCGGGCCCGGATTCCGACAAATGGCTGGAAGCCATGAAATCCGAGATAGGATCCATGTATGAAAACGAAGTATGGACTTTGACTGACTTGCCCGTTGAGCGGCGAGCCATAGAAAATAAATGGATGTTTAAGAAGAAGACAGACGCGGATGGTAATGTGACCATCTATAAAGCTCGGCTTGTCGCTAAGGGTTATCGACAAGTTCAAGGAATTGACTACGATGAGACTTTCTCACCGGTAGCGAAGCTGAAGTCCGTCCAAATCATGTTAGCAATTGTCGCATTCTACGATTATGAAATATGGCAAATGGACGTCAAAACAGCATTCCTTAATGGTTTCCTTAAGGAAGAATTGTATATGATGCAGCCGGAAGGTTTTGTCGATCCTAAGAATGCTGACAAGGTGTGCAAGCTCCAACGCTCGATTTATGGGCTGGTGCAAGCATCTCGGAGTTGGAACATTCGCTTTGATGAGATGATCAAAGCATTTGGGTTTACGCAGACTTATGGAGAAGCCTGCGTTTACAAGAAAGTGAGTGGGAGCTCTGTAGCATTTCTCATACTATATGTAGATGACATACTTTTGATGGGAAATGATATAGAACTCTTGGACAGCATTAAGGCCTACTTGAATAAGAGTTTTTCAATGAAGGACCTTGGAGAAGCTGCTTATATATTAGGCATCAAGATCTATAGAGATAGATCAAGACGCCTCATAGGTCTTTCACAAAGCACATACCTTGATAAGATATTGAAGAAGTTCAATATGGATGAATCTAAGAAGGGGTTCTTACTTGTGTTACAAGGTGTGAAATTGAGCTCAGCTCAATGTCCGACCACGGCAGAAGATATAGAAGAGATGAGTGTCATCCCCTATGCCTCAGCCATAGGTTCTATTACTGTGTACCAGGCCTGATGTAAACCTTGCCGTAAGTTTGGTAGGAAGGTACCAAAGTAATCCCGGCAAGGAACACTGGACAACGGTCAAGAATATCCTGAAGTACCTGAAAAGGACTAAGGAAATGTTTCTCATTTATGGAGGTGACGAAGAGCTCGTCGTAAAGGGTTACGTCGACGCTAGGTTCGACACAGATCTGGATGACTCTAAGTCACAAACCGGATACGTGTATATTTTGAATGGTGGGGCAGTAAGCTGGTGCAGTTGCAAGCAAAGCATCGTGGCGGGATCTACATGTGAAGTGGAGTACATGGCAGCCTCGGAGGCAGCACATGAAGCAATTTGGGTGAAGGAGTTCATCACCGACCTCGGAGTCATACCCAATGCGTCGGGGCCAATCAAACTCTTCTGTGACAACACTGGAGCTATTGCACTTGCCAAGGAGCCCAGGTTTCACAAGAAGACCAGGCACATCAAGCGTCGCTTCAAATCCATTCGTGAAAATGTTCGCGATGGAGAAATAGAAATTTGTAAAGTGCACACGGATCTAAATGTCGCAGATCCGTTGACTAAACCTCTCCCTAATGCAAATCATGATCAGCACCAGAACTCTATGGGTGTTCGATTCATCACAATGTAACTAGATTATTGACTCTAGTGCAAGTGGGAGACTGTTGGAAATATGCCCTAGAGGCAATAATAAAAGCATTATTATTATATTTCCTTATTCATGATAATTGTCTTTATTCGTGCTATAATTGTGTTATCCGGAAATCGTAATACATGTGTGAATAACAGACAACAACGTGTCCCTAGTAAGCCTCTAGTTGACTAGCTCGTTGATCAATAGATAGTCATGGTTTCCTGACTATGGGCATTGGATGTCAATGATAACGAGATCACATCATTAGGAGAATGATGTGATGGACGAGACCCAATCCTAAACATAGCATAAGATCGCATAGTTCGTTTGCTAGAGTTTTCCAATGTCAAGTATCCTTTCCTTAGACCATGAGATCGTGTAACTCCCGGACACCGTAGGAGTGCTTTGGGTGTGCCAAATGTCACAACGTAACTGGGTGACTATAAAGGTATACTACGGGTATCTCCGAAAGTATCTGTTGGGTTGACACGGATCGAGACTGGGATTTGTCACTCTGCTTGACGGAGAGGTATCACCGGGCCCTCTCGGTAATGCATCATCATAATGAGCTCAATGTGATCAAAGTGTTTGATCACGGGATCATGCATTACGGTACGAGTAAAGTGACTTGCCGGTAACGAGATTGAACGAGGTATTGGGATACCGACGATCGAATCTCGGGCAAGTAAAATACCGATTGACAAAGGGAATCGTATACGGGATTAATTGAATCCTCGACATCGTGGTTCATCCGATGAGATCATCGTGGAGCATGTGGGAGCCAACATGGGTATCCAGATCCCGCTGTTGGTTATTGCCCGAGAGCCGTCTCGGTCATGTCTGCATGTCTCCCGAACCCGTAGGGTCTACACACTTAAGGATCGGTGACGCTAGGGTTGTGAAGATATGTATATGCAGTAACCCGAATGTTGTTTGGAGTCCCGGATGAGATCCCGGACGTCACGAGGAGTTTCGGAATGGTCCGGAGGTAAAGAATTATATATAGGAAGTGCTGTTTTGGCCATCGAGACAAGTTTCGGGGTTATCGGTATTGTACCGGGACCACCGGAGGATCCCGGGGGGTCCACCGGGTGGGGCCACCTGCCTCGGGGGCCACATGGGCTCTAGGGGGTGCGCCTTGGCCTACATGGGCCAAGGGGAACCAGCCCCAAGAGGCCCATGCACCTAGGGTTTCAAAGGGAAGGAGTCCCACAAGGGGAAGGCACCTCCTAGGTGCCTTTGGGGGGAGGGAAACCTCCCCTTGGCCGCCGCCCCAAGGAGATTGGATCTCCTAGGGCCGGCGCCCCCCCTTGGCCCTCCTATATAAAGGGGGGGAGGGGGCAGCCGCACCCTTGGTCCTTGGCGCCTCCCTCTCCCTCTCCAACACCTCCTCCTCCTCCTCCGTAGAGCACGGCGAAGCCCTGCCGGAGTACTGTAGCTCCACCATCACCACGCCGTCGTGCTGCTGCTGGAGCCATCTTCCTCAACCTCTCCTTTGCCTTGCTGGATCAAGAAGAAGGAGACGTTACGCTGACCGTACGTGTGTTGAACGCGGAGGTGCCGTCCGTTCGGTGCTAGGATCTCCGGTGATTTGGATCACGTCGTGTACAACTACCTCATCCCCGTTCGTTGAACACTTCCGCTCGCGATCTACAAAGTGGTATGTAGATGCAATCTCTCTCCCATGACTCGTTGCTTAGATGAACTCATAGATGGATCTTGGTGAAACCGTAGAATTTTTTTTAATTTTCTGCAACGTTCCCCAACAATGGGTGGGAGATCGAGGGAGTGCATGCGCGATAGAAAGATGCCCCGAGAGAAATTGAGATAGACCATGCACGTGTTTTTGAGGAGACTAAGATTAGCTAGTCATATACATATAGGGGGGACTACGTGTGCCTACAATTGAGTGAGAGACCATCATACTTGGCTAGCTGGTCATGAGATTGTGTGTGTGCGCGTGTGTTATGGAGGGAGAACGAGGGGGGAGATAGAGTTTTAGATGGGCCTATCGAGTGCGAGTGAGATATGCATGTGTATGTGTGACCCAGGTGGATGGAGAGTTTGAGAGAGGGGGGGAAGAGCTCCGAGACGACATAGTGGTGCGTGAGAGAGTTACAGGCAAAGAGCCCAGGAATATGTGTGCGTACGATGAGTGCACCCAAGATATCTAGCTTGGACTAGCTAGAGTATCATACATAGTATGCGAGAGAGACCTATAGATGGTGTATATATGCATGCGAACTAGAAAGACCCCCCCCACACACACACAAAGAGAGAGAGAGATAGAGAGAGAGAGAGAGATTGAGAGAAAGGGAGAGGGACCAACAAGGTTTTTGTGTCGGATGCGTGCGACAGAATTGAAGATTCTCGGCGAGAGAGAGAGAGAGAGAACATGAGTCCGGGAGAGGGAGAGGTCGCGTTTTATGCATCAAAGACTGATATAAACCATGTTTCGATATAAACTTGCATTCAAATATTTAAATTGGAGAACATGTTGTCTTTAATCCACACATGAATGGATATATGCGTATATCAAACAAGTTCATTAATTTGACTTTCAACATGTTCATGGAGTACTATAATAATGTACAACATGCTACTCGATTGAGGTGTTCAATTTTGGATTTAATTCACTATTTTGACCTACTGAACGAGCTATTTCATTGAATCAAGATATTTCATTTTGGGTTTGATTCGCGTTTTTGAGTGGGTCAACTATTTGTCATATAGTAAATCACTAGCAACGAGCATGTAAAAACACATTACTCCCGAGCATCATCTCTCCATCTAAAAAAGAAGTGGCAAGCTAATATTTCAAAATTTGATCCGAATCGACTTGGTAAGGTAGACGTGGATGCTCATTATCCCAAAATTTGAACGAACCGTTAAACATCCTCTCTGCTCGGTGGAATTCGCCCGAGCAAATAAATGAGAGACGCAAAATTACCGTCCTATGTGGGACACGCATCAATTGGCCCATTGTACATCGAGGGTAGGTTCGTAACTTCATCCAAGCGCGCCTTCTCCTCGGACGAAATGACATGTGCCGAATAATTCATAAACCATGGTCGGCAAAACACACTCTCCTCGTCCGAAATAGCTCGCGCCCACTATTTCAAAACACGCTCTCCTCGCCCGAAATCGCTCGCACCCACTATAGTTCAAAACACGCCCTCCTCGCCCAAAATCGCTCCCGCCCACTATTTCGGGAGAAGTAAAGTTACTCTACTATCCCCGACCCTCAGTACACAGACCCAAGCCGAGAATCCTATAGGCAAGGGTAGAACTGTAACTCCCCCTCACATTTCAGACAAATGTGTCCATAAGACATGGTTCCACTCCCCTCCCAATCCCCCCCCCGCCCACACCCATTCATACCTCGTGGGAGCCAATTCACCTTCTCCCCGGGAAGCTCCCTTCTCCTGAGCCGCGAAACCTCAGCCCCACCTCCATGGCGCCCCCCACCGCACCAATTTCACAGCCGCCCTCCTCCCTAATGCCGGAGATGCTGTCCATTTGCCGTCGTGCACTAGGCTGTGTGCCTCTTACTCTGTGCTGCTGGTGCTGCCTCGACAACGGCCGCGTGAACCGTACCGGAGCCGATTCACCCCGGCCATCGTTCATGGCGCCGGAGCGGCTCCAACTTCGGATCCGTCCAGAGTCCTGGCGCTGCTTCGGCGTAGTCGTCGACCGTCGCGACATCGATCTTTCCCTGTCGCCGGTCACCACCGCAACCGCGCCGGCCTCACCGACTCAGCAGCTGGACTTGCCTACTTCACCATGCCGCGAGATAGGTCGCACCCTCATCTCAAATTAGTTTATTTAGGCGTCAGTTGTCTGAATTTTTATTCTGGGCCAATCGATTTGCAATGGGAAGGAGCACCCCTCGAGGCAGCGGAGCTCCTAGGCTGCCGGTTGGCTGGTGTCTAACGTAAGGGTGCGGGGCCACATGTTCGCCGCAGAAGCAGCGCTTAGATGGCTATCTTTTAGAGTTGCGTGGGTTGAAGGTACTGCCGCCGCCGGATCTGGATGACGGGGAGTCTCTTTGGATTGGCCCAGGGGCGGCGCAACCACGGCAGTGCGGTGGGGCGGGGAGCGGGGTTTTGGCCGGGGCCACGGACGGCGGAGGCAGGCTGCTCTGCTGTTGGTCGCTGGCTCTTCGGGGAAGATTCGGAACAGTGTCAGCCGAGAGGCACAAGACGGCCAGGCATCCGGCGTAGATCGGACAGTACCAAAATAAAACAAAATCGTGTGACCCCAATTTAGTCTTCAGTCAACAAATGTGTGACCACTCTCGTACCTTGTTGTTGGTCTCTTAGTGTATTTCTTCAGATCAAAGAGATATGTCGTTCTTAACATTATGCATTATCTGCATCTTCAGACACACCGTCTTCCCACTCACCGCAGCTGCTCCAACAAGGGAAGCATACACTAGAAGGGAACTATAGTCCCCACTCAACAGTTCCCTGCATCGAATGCGCGTGCCCGACATGCATAGCCACAACAACTGCAGGGCCATCGACAAGTCAGCACATGATGCTCACTCCTATGGATGGCAGCCCGATAGGTTGTACCCTCATCTTACTTGTGTGCAACATTTATGGCTTTGTTATTCATCTAAGCATGGAAAATAGATCATCACATTTCACTGTATATTCATGCTGATCTCTTACGGATCTTGTTCAGGAGTTAACGTTGTTCCATAGTTCAGCTAAGATACTTGTTCTTTAGGTAACACTGTGTAACACCTCGGTAGTCAAGCTACAGTAATCACACTCTGATAGTGCCATGTCATCACAATTAATTTTGCTAAACCTCGCTTTGATCCAAACCCAATTCAAATTCAAAAATAAAGTAAAGTCAAACAATTAAAATTTTCAAAAGGAAAAATAAAAATGTAAGTTGGGTTGCAAATATTCACCAACTAATTTTCATGTAAGAGATAACCTTTTTCAAAATATACAAGAGCCCCTAAACATTTTAAAAACAGACACATAAGCTTTTTATTGAAACAATCTGATTTAAATAAATATGCAAAATATTCAAAAATCAGTTGAGACTTGTTGGACTAGCTCAAAATATTGTCTCAAGTTTATGTAATACTATGGACATTTAACTAAAATCATTTAGTACCTAAAATAAAATAAAACAGTAAAGGAAAAAGAAACACAAACCCCCTTGGCCCACTGGGCCACGGCCCAGCAGGCCACCAGACCGCGAGGCCAGCCCGCCAGCTGCGCCTACACACACCCACTACCCCAAAACCCTAGCCGGTCAACCCCCAATTCCCCCCCCCCCCCCCACACGGCCTCTGCTCCCCCCGAATATGGATCGGGAATGGGGCACCCGACGCCGATGCCCCGACTCGTCCCCGCCACCACCCACCAGACCCCCCCCGTCCTCCTATCCTCTTCGTCTTCCACTCATCACCGAGCCGCACCCGCTCGTCGTCGTCGTGTGACACCACCGCCGCCTGGAGGCCCCGCCGTCGCCGACCATCGTCGCCGCTCGGATCTCCCGCCGCCTCACCGTCCTCCTCCTCGTCTCCTCCTCGCCGGACCACCCCGCGCACGCTGCCTGGACCCTACGCGCCCCGTGAGCACCTCTCCTTCTCCTCCCCTGGATTCCCACTCGCCGACCGGGCCTCGAACGTGCTCACCGCTCCGGCGCACGCCTCGGACCACCGCCTCGTACGCGCGCTGGCCGCGCTCACCGCATCCTCGCCTCGCCCGGCGCACATCCGCACGCGCCCACGGCCGCGCTGCCCTGCTATTGTGCGGCCGCGGCTCCCTCCCCACCCGCGCACCACACCGCCCCTGCTCCCCTCGCCCCGCCTCCGCCCACCGTGGCCTCGTGCCCCACTGCGGCAACCACGCCGTTGCCACGGCCACGGCCCGCCCTGGGCAGGCTACGGGCGCCCGTCGCCCGTTACGCCCGCGCCCGCTGCCCGTTAAGCCACAACCGCCCCGGGTGGCCCCCATGGCCTATGACACTTGGGGCCCACGCCCAAAAATAAAACGAAAAAAAGGTTTAATTAAATAATAGTTGTTAATTAATTAATTAATTAGTTAGTAAGTTAATTAGTTAACTTAAATAACCTGCTTAATAACCTAATCAACCAGATTAGTTAATCAAATGTTGTTTAGTAAAACATGTATCAATGACATGCGGGTCCCATGGGCCCATTTGACCAGTCAATGGTCCAGTCAAACGCTGACTAGACATTTGACCAGGGCCCCACCTGTCAGCCCCTTAGACACACTCTGGGTACACTTCCTGAATACCCATAGCATCTAAATACAAATTTAATTTCGAATTAAATTAAATTCAGAAATTTGAAAAATCATTTTAAATCTTTTAAAATTAATATAAAATAAACCGTAGCTCGGATGAAAAAACTTTGTACATGAAAGTTGCTCAGAACGACGAGACGAGTCCGGATACGCAGCCCGTTCGTCCGCCACACATCCCTAACCTATCGAACTCACAACTTTCCCCTCCGGTTCTGTAACGCCCTTGATGCGGCTATATCTCCCACGTGTCGAAGCACAACTTAGAGGCATAACCGCATTGAAAGCAATGTCGCAAGTGAGGTAATCTTCACACAACCCATGTAATACATAAGGGAAAGAGATACATAGTTGGCTTACAATCGCCACTTCACACAAATACATGAATAAAACATTACATCATACAATTACAATCAGGGCCCGACTACGGAGCCAAAGTAAAAGAAAAACCTCAAAAGCGACAAAGGTCCACGATCGACCCCAACTGGGCTCCACTACTGATCGACTAGAACGAAACAACATAAAGGACAAGATCTTCATCGAACTCCTCCTTGAGCTCGGGTGCGTCACCTGCACGGTCTCAGCGGCACCTGCAAACTAGTTTTGGAAGTATCTGGTGAGTCACGAGGACTCAGCAATCTCACACCCGCGAGATCAAGACTATTTAAGCTTATAGGTAGGGTAAAAGGTATGAGGTGGAGCTGCAGCAACGGCTAGCATATATGGTGGCTAACATACGCAAAAGAGAGCTAGAAGAGAAGGCAAAGCACGATCGAACAACTATGATCAATAAGTGATCCTGAACTACTTACGTCAAACATAACTCCAACAACCGTGTTCACTTCCCGGACCCCGCTGAGAAGAGACCATCACGGTTACACACGCGGTTGGTGTATTTTAGTTAAGATCAACTTCGGGTTTTCTACAACCGGACATTAACAAATTCCCATCTGCCACATAACCGTGGGCACGGCTTTCGAAAGTTCAAAACCCTGCAGGGGTGTCCCAACTTAGCCCATGATAAGCTCTCGCGATCAACGAAGGATATTCCTTCTCCCCGGGAAGACCCGATCAGCCTCAGAATCCCGGCTACAAGACATTTCGACAGCAATAAAACAAGTCCAGCAAAACCGCCCGATGCGCCGACATCCTGATAGGAGCTGCACATATCTCGGTCTCAGGGCAACACCGGATGAGACTAGCTACGAGTAAAACCAGGCCTCGAGTTTCCACGAGGTGGCCCCGCAGGCAGCTCAGTTCGGACCAACACTTAGACAAGCATTGGCCCGGGGGGGGGGGCTAAATAAAGATGACCCTCGGGTTGATCAGACCCAAGGAAAAGGGATAGGTGGTAGGCAAATGGTAAAACCAAGGTTGGGCCTGCTGGAAAAGTTTTATTCAAAGCGAACTATCAAGGGGGTCCCATAAATCACCCGACCGCGTTAGGGACGCAAAATCCGGGAACATAACACCGATATGATGGAAACTAGGCCGGCAAGAGTGGAACAAAACACCAGGCATAAGGCCGAGCCTTCCACCCTTTACCAAGTATATAGATGCATTAATTAAATAAGATATATTGTGATATCCCAACAAGTAAACATGTTCCAAACAAGGAACAACATCTCCATGTTCCAACAAGGAACAAACTTCATCTTCACCTGCAACTAACAACGCTATAAGAGGGGCTGAGCAAAGCGGTAACATAGCCAAACAACGATTTGCTAGGACAAGGTTGTGTTAGAGGCTTGGCTTAACAATATGGGAGGCATGATAAGCAAGTGGTAGGTATCACAGCAAAGGCATAGCAAAAGAGCGAGCAACTAGCAAGCAAAGATAGAAGTGATTTCGAGGGTATGATCATCTTGCCTGAGATCCCGCAAGGAAGAAGAACGAGTCCATGAAGAAGACAAACAGACGAAGACGAACGAATCCTCACAATAGCAACGTTATCAGAACTAACCCGAAGAAGCAACACCGGAAAGAAGCAAACACCAAAGTAAACAACCACCACATAAACATGGCATGATATGCGAGATGTGGTATGCAATGCATATGCATCCTCGGAAAGGGAAAAGATGAGCCAGGCATAATCTTGGCAAACCAAGTATGCCACTGGAAAGGTGAGATGATTTCGGTTGAAATCGATATAAAGATCACCGGAATCGGATGCACGGTTTGCAAATGACAAGCAAAACAAGAATGACAAGAATCTGCCATTAACAGCATGATGCTACTTAGCAAGCAACAAGAAATTAAGCTACTGCATTCAAACGTATCAACAAAGCATACGACAGTGATCTACTCAAGATGCTTGACAAAATATGAACACTGAGCTATGGCTAAATCACACCACAATAGGTTCAAACAAGCATGGCAAAAGTGCAAAAGATAACAGGTTCTCAGACTTAGTGAAAAGACTAACATGCCAGAAATCAACATCAGGATGACATGTTTAGAGCAATGGAACAACATGCTACAGGAACAGGACATGGCAAAAGAAGGCATGGCATGAATCTACTCAAAGCACTTAACAAAAGTCCCTTACTGACCATAAGCCAAAAAGGATCAGAAAATATAATAACACCCATGTCAAATAAGCAAGTTTCGTTACAGGTTTCAAGTAGGCATGTTTACGAGCTCGATGCACTCACTACAGAGCATTGCAAAATAAACTAAGCATACATACATCAAGAAGACATGGCATAGAATCTAGACATGGCAAGAACAACATCATAGCATGCAAGGATCAACTACAACAAGCTTGGCAAAATCGAATAACATGTAAACAATCTGCCAGCAACATTTTATAGCAAAAGTAGAACTCGATTGACTCAAGCTATGGCACTCCATAAATACAAACAAAGGCATGGATGGATAGATAAAAACCATATGCTCAAAACACACTTACTGATCATGCTCAAAAGAGGCATAGATCTCTCTGAAACAACATGAACACATGGCATAAAAATAAAAGCAGAAAGGGACTTAGTGAAAATACTAAGTCTCTGAAATCAGCAACATCAAGTGCCCTAGTTTGCATGCTTGTGATAGTCACCACAAAGATCAAAAAAATACATGGCATAATTCTCTGGAAAGGTAACATGGCATATTACAAAACTCATGTAGGACTCAATTCATAGGAGGTACACATCAATCATGACAAAAATGAAAAAAGTGTATGTTCAGATAAGATCCAGCGACTAACATCACATAGCCCTCTTCTAACAGCATTTCGGGCATCAAAATGACCTCCAATGAAAATGATGCAATGGAATGAAATGATGTACTCTTCGAGGCGAACAATTTAACATATAATACGCTCGAAACGGAGCTACGGATGTAAAGTTATGGCACGATGAACAGGAGACAAAGATGTGAAATAAATCGGGACTTGGAGAATTTTCGGGGAGGGGAAACAAAGTCAACCCTAGCGGATCTGGATCCGGCGCGGCGCGGAAGCCGAGGTTCGACGGCGGCGGCGCCGGAGAGGGGAAGAGGCGGCGGGGCCGGCGAACGGGATGGCGACGGCGACCGTGGCGGTGAGGGGCGGCGACCGCGGCGCGGGACGGCGAGGACGAGGTCGCCGGCGACGGCGCTCGCCAGCGCGGCTGGCGGCGGTGGCGGTGGACGTCGCGACGCGGGCGGCAGGCAGCGGTCGGCGGCGACTCGGCGGCGGGGAGGCGCGGCTTCGGGCGGAGCAGCGGGGAGCGGCGCGCCGGGCCTCGGGGGCCCGCACCGGGCCTGGCGGGCCGGGGCGGCGGCGCGGTACGGGCGGTGGCGGGGCCGACACGTGGCGCGCGTGGATAGGCCCAGGGCGGCGGCGGGTTTCGTATGGCACGCCCGGACACGTCCGGCGGCGCGGGGGCGACGGGGAGCTAGGGTTAGGGCGATTTGGACCCTAATTTGGAAGAGGGGGCACATATTTATAGGTAGAGGGGGCTAGGAAGCTCCAAATGGAGAGCGGTTTTCGGCCACGCGATCGTGAGCGAACGACCGACAACATGGAGATGACTTAGGTGGGTTTTGGGCCACTTTGAAAGGGGTGTTGGGCTGCAACACACACGAGGCCTTCACGGTTACCCGGTTAACCGTTGGAGTACCAAACGAACTCTGATTGACCCGAAACTTGACAGGTGGTCTACCGGTGCTATACCAGGGCCGCTTGGCAAACCTCGATACAATCATAGAAGGTTTAATACCTGCTCACGAAGAAAAGGTAAAAGGGGACGCCGGAGGACGTAGGAGCGCCGGATTGCAAAACGGACAACGGGGAAAATGCTCGGATTCATGAAACGAACATGTATGCAAATGCGATGCACATGATGACATGATATGAAATGCAGATGATGACATGGAAAAGTGCAACACGCAAGCACATGACATGGCAACGACGGCGAATAGCTGGCGGACACCTGGCGCATCGGTCTTGGGGTGTTACAGGTTCAGCTGTCCGAAAATGCGAAACACCGAGATTATTTTCCCGGATGTTCCCCTTCGCCGGTATCACCGCATACCGCGTTAGGGCACCCCTAACACCGATACTTGTCATGTCATGCATCGCCATGCATCTGTTTGCTTAAATATTTATTGTTTCTTCCCCCTCTTCTCTCGCTAGACACCGAGACCGACGCTGCTGCTGCCCCGTTCGACTACGGAGTTGACGACCCCTCCTTCTTGTCTAAGCAACCAGGCAAGCCCCCCCCCCTTGATCAACAGATATCGCCTACTCTCCTCTATACTGCTTGCATTAGAGTAGTGTAGCATGTTACTGCTTTCGTTATTCCTATCCTGATGCATAGCCTATCCTTGTTACTACTGTTGTTACCTTTACCTGCAATCCTACCTGCTTAGTTTAGGATGCTAGTTTACCATCAGTGGCCCTACGTTCTTGTCCGTCTGCTGTGCTATAGTATCGGGCCGTGGTCACTCGGGAGGTGATCACGGATATATACTATATACATGATACATGTGATGAACAAAGACGGGTCGGCTCGTAGGAGTACCCGCAAGTGGTTCTTTGAGGCGGAGCGACAGGGCAGGTCACGACCACCTAGGAGAGAGGTGGTCCTGGCCCTGTCGGCGTTCGCAGATACTTAACACGCTTAACGAGATCTAGGTATTTGATCTGAGTCTGGCTACTGGCCTATACGCACTAACCAACTACTCGGGAAAGATATGGGCACTCTGCTTCGTGCTATCAACCGAAGCCTTTGTGACGTCAGCGAATGAGCGGCGCGCACCGGATTGGAACATAAGCCTGCTCTTGTATTAAGGGGGCTAGTTCTGCTTCCGGCCGCGTACGCAACGTGCAGGTGTGCTCAGGGCGATGGGCCCAGACCCCTGCGCGCTTAGGTTTAGACCGGTGTGCTGACCGCTCTGTTGTGCCTAGGTGGGGCTGCGACGTGTTGATCTTCCGAGGCCGGTCATGACCCAGGAAAGTGTGTCCGGCCAAATGGGATCAAGCGTGTTGGGCTATGTGGTGCACCCCTGCAGGGAAGTTAATCTATTCGAATAGCCGTGTCCCACGATAAAATGACGACCCGGAGTTGTACCTTGACCTTATGACAACTAGAACCGGATACTTAATAAAACACACCCTTCCAAGTGCCAGATACAACCCGGTGATCGCTCTCTAATAGGGCATCGAGGAGGGGATCGCCGGGTAGGATTATGCTATGCGATGCTACTTGGAGGACTTCAGTCTACTCTCTTCTATATGCTGCAAGACGGAGGCTGCCAGAAGCGTAGTCTTTGACCGGATTAGATATCCCCCTCTTATTCTGGCATTCTGCAGTTCAGTCCACTGATTTGGCCCCTTACACATATATCCATGCATATGTAGTGTAGCTCCTTGCTTGCGAGTACTTTGGATGAGTACTCACGGTTGCCTTGTTCCCCCTTTTCCCCATCTCTCTACCCGATTGCCGCAACCAGACGATGGAGCCCAGGATCCAGACGCCACCGTCGACGAAAACTCCTACTACACTGGAGGTGTCTACTACTACGTGCAGCCCGCTGACGACGACCAGGAGTAGTTTAGGAGGATCCCAGGCAGGAGGCATGTGCCTCTTTCGATCTGTATCCCAGTTTGTGCTAGCCTTCTTAAGGCAAACTTGTTTAACTTATATCTGTACTCAGATATTGTTGCTTCCGTTGACTCGTCTATGTTCGAGCACTTGTATTCGAGCCCTCGAGGCCCGTGGCTTGTATTATGATGCTTGTATGACTTATTTTATTTGTAGAGTTGTGTTGTGATATCTTCCCGTGAGTCCCTGATCTTGATCGTACACATTTGCGTGCATGATTAGTGTATTATTGAATCAGGGGCGTCACAAGTTGGTATCAGAGCCGACTGCCTGTAGGAATCCCCCTTTCCAACTCCTTGGCCGAAGTCGAGTGTAGACATTGCAAAACTTTTACTAACATGGCTGTGTGTCTTACGGGCACACGTCGCCATTGGGTGGTATTATGATCTTTTACTCCTTGTCTGTACTCTGGGACTCTGATCTCTCTTCTATTCGGGTTAAATGAATTTTGCTAAATCTAACATTAGGATCTCGTTATCACTTTCACCCGGAGAGCCCCTTATTACTGATGATCGCCTGCTGCACGTGAAGACCCTGAAGATACACTCCGTTGTTAAACCGAGAACTTGTGTTCATCGCGTTTGCAATTCCCCTTCCACCGTCAACCCTTATGGATAACTACTTGGAGTTGTTATTCTTACATTCGTCCCCAGTTGGTCTTGTTATTACAAGATACCCCGAAATACTCGTCATTGTTCCGATAATCCTTTGAGCTTACTGCCTTGTTGTTCTTTGTCACCTGAATACCCCTACGGATAATTCTCGCACTTATCGAGTATCCGCTCATCCCCCAGTTGTCCATGTGTTTCACAATGGTCTTCGAAATACTATTCGATCCTCCAAAAATCCTTAGTAGCTTATTGCTCTGCAATACTTGTCTGCTTGCATGATGGATGCTTTCCATATGTCTGGCAATATTTGTTAGTATCCTTAGGCACCATCATTTTGATCCTTTTGATTCAACATGAGTGCGAATGCATGCAATCATCAGTTGATCCTTTTGATTTGTCTTTCCGGCCCAGACGTAATTTTAAACATGAGCTAGTTCTCAACCAACCCAATCGCCGTCGGTTGTACCCTTAAGGCTATTCTACTTATCCATCCCTAATCAGAACATTGCTTCTGATCCCTTGATTTGAAAATCATAATTACTTTGCATTTGAGCTTTGGATTATTCAGTTGTTACTATAAGCCAATGCCTTTCATTGTTTTTCTTGCTCTGATTGTGTGTCGGTGCTCACATCAACTCTGTTATGGACTTTCAGATCCTTTGTTCGATTTATTATCCGACAATGCCTTTCATATTCAATAACCTTGTGAGCCTTTCCGCGTGTATGAACTGCTTTTGGTAAATTGTATCCTCTGCTTTGTGAACCATGCTCTACTTTCAATCTTGTATTAATTACTCCGAAATTTGTGATATAGGTTCCTAAGATGCCCCGATGGGTTGAACCAACGCCTTCCCTAATCTGTGTGATCCCAAAAGATTTGATGGCTCATACTTATCTGGTATTGCACCAGGTAAAACTTTCAACAAAAAATGTCATTTTCGAAATACGAGCAGTGAATGAAAGGCTATGCATTGAAGAAGTGGGAGTCGACCTTGAACTTTGCGTTCATGCCCATGGACATGATGTAGATCTTATCATTAAAGCTTCTCTTAAATTAATTATTCCTTTGGTATAAGTTCATCAATCGTGGTTCCGACCTTCTGCAATCATGGACATATCTGGGATCTGACCTTCTGCAATCGTGGTTCCGACCATATTTTCTTCTTGATTCCATTTCTCGGACAAATTAGAGTACTTGCCTTCTGCAGATCAGTACGCCTGTCCAACCTCTACTTTGATTTGTCTTCAAGTATTACCCCCTAGTATCTCGAGATTATCACGGAACTGCATAACTTCTTATGAGTTCTTCATCAAGTACTACATTCTCACTGATTCCAATTTTTCACGGGCGCTGAGTTATTAAACACTCAAAAACACCGAAACTAACTCAAGTCCGCACCGCAATTAAACAACTCTTGATAAACTTCATTACTTACGAGTTTGAACTTGATCACGTCATTCCTAGCCTTCTTGGCTATATCATTATTGTGCTAAATTTTAGCTGTGCTACCTGGTCCTTCTTCCCGGAGCACAATTTTTGATGATGAGCTGACCTTACGTCGATCTTCCTTGTCGTATCATTTCGCCTTGAACAACAAGCTTGATTTCGAGTTTGTGCCGTACCCTTGGTTCCGATAACTTTTCGGTTCATCATTCCTTTGACTTGATGCCATCGCCGATCAGTTACATCTTCTCGAAACCTCTCGATAGATGTGTCGTGATCATCATCAACATTATGAGGTCTTCTAAGATATCTATCGAATTCTTGATGAGAAATAGCATCCGTTGCCCTCGATGATTTGGGTTATCATCCACAACATTATTGCATTCCCTCCAACACAAAACTTGTTCCTGTTTTGTGTTGTACCTTGAGTTCCTTGTGAAAGTGCAACTATCCCTCGGTGGTTTTGGTAATTCATAACAACATATAGCTCATTGAGCTAATGCAATTCCAAGACAATTATTTCAGGAAAGCTCAATGACTAGCATGGCATGGATGGTGAAAGTGGAACCCTCAAAATCCTAAGGACAAAGGATTGGCTCAAGCTCAAAAGCTCAAGACTCTTCATTTTATATTTTAGTGATCCAAGTTCACATTGAGTCTATAGGAAAAGCCAATACTATCAAGGAGGGATGAGGTGTTGCTTAATGAGCTCTTTGCCTTATGTGCTTAATGATATGCTCCAAAATCCTCAAGTACTTTCCCATATCCACATATGACCTAAACCCTAAGCCAAACTCGGTCCTACCGATTCTTTCTATCCGGCGCCACCGAGTTTCTCATATGTCATAAGCCACGGCCAAACCCTAGCAAATCGGTTTCACCGATCGGAATCACGGTCTCACCGAGATGGGATTGCAACCTCTCGGTTTCCTTTTCGTAACTTTTCGATCTCACCGAAAGAGCGGATCGGTCACACCGAGATTGCAATGCAAACTCTGTGTTTCCCTTTTGTAACTTTTCGATCTCACCGAAAGAGCAAATCGGTCCCACCGAGTTTGCCTGACCAACTCTCTGGTTAGCTAATTACCAAATCGGTCTCACCGAGTTTGTGTAATCGGTCTCACCGAGATTACGTTATGACCAAACCCTAACCATATCGGTCCTACCGAGTTGCATGTCAGTTCCACCGAAAATCTCTAACGGTCACTAGGTTTACCATTTTGGTCCGACCGAGTTTGTTGATTCGGTCCCACCGAGATTGGTAGATTGTGTGTAACGGTTGGATTTTGTGTGGAGGATATATATACCCCTCCACCTCCTCTTCATTCGTGGAGAGAGCCATCAGAACACACCTACACTTCCAATTCATATGTTCTGAGAGAGAACCACCTACTCATGTGTTGAGACCAAGATAGTCCATTCCTACCATATGAATCTTGATCTCTAGCCTTTCCCAAGTTGCTTTCCACTCAAATCTTCTTTCCACCAAATCCAAATCCCGTGAGAGAGAGTTGAGTGTTGGGGAGACTATCATTTGAAGCACAAGAGCAAGGAGTTCATCATCAACACACCATTTGTTACTTCTTGGAGAGTGGTGTCTCCTAGATTGGCTAGGTGTCACTTGGGAGCCTCCGACAAGATTGTGGAGTTGAACAAAGGAGTTTGTAAGGGCAAGGAAATTGCCTACTTCATGAAAAACTACCGCTAGTGAGGCAAGTCCTTCGTGGGCAATGGCCATGGTGGGATAGACAAGGTTGCTTCTTCGTGGACCCTTCGTGGGTGGAGCCCTCCGTGGACTCGCGCAACTGTTACCCTTCGTGGGTTGAAGTCTCCACTAACGTGGATGTAGGATAGCACCACCTATCCAAACCACGGGAAAAATATCCGTGTCTCCAATAGCGTTTGAATTCTCCAAACCCTTCCCTTTACATTCTTGCAAGTTGCATGCTTTACTTTCCGCTGCCTATATACTCTTTGCATGCTTGCTTGAATTGTGTGATGATTGCTTGACTTGTCCTAAAATAGCTAAAATCTGCCAAGAACTAAAATTGGGAAAAGGCGTAGCTTTTATTTGGTCAAGTAGTCTAATCACCCCCCTCTAGACATACTTCCGATCCTACAAGTGGTATCAGAGCCTTGGTCTCCATTTGCTTTGATTCCCATAGCTTTTGGTGGTCATAGCCTTGGTTTCACAACCTAGGAGAGTATGGCGTCTAGTGAGGGAAATTATCATCGTAGAGGTCCTTACTTTGATGGCACTAACTTTACTAGTTGGAAGCATAAAATGAAAATGCATATTCTTGGACATAACCCTGCCGTTTGGGCGATTGTGTGTGTTGGTTTGCAAGGTGACTTCTTCGAAGGGAAAGAACCAAACCGTGAAGCTACCGCGGATGAGTTGAAGATGTTACAATACAACGCTCAAGCATGTGATATTCTCTTCAACGGATTGTGCCCCGAAGAATTCAACAAAATCAGTCGTCTTGAGAATGCAAAGGAAATTTGGGATACTTTTTGATATGCACGAAGGTACTGACTCCGTCAAGGAATCAAAATTGGATGTGCTTCAAAGTCAACTTGAAAAGTTCAAAATGAAGAATGGTGAAGGTGTCGCTGAAATGTACTCTAGGCTTGCTCTCATCACAAATGAGATTGCCGGCTTAGGGAGTGAAGATATGACCGACAAATTCATCATCAAGAAGATCCTAAGAGCCTTGGATGGAAAATATGATACCGTGTGTACATTGATCCAAATGATGCCCAATTACAAAAATCTCAAGCCAATGGAAGTCATTGGAAGAATTGTTGCTCATGAGATGTCGCTCAAGGACAAAGAGGAACTGCACAACAAATCAAGTGGTGCTTATAAAGCCTCATGTGAAGCCCCCACATCATCAAGTGATAAGCAAAACTTCAATGAAGAATTGAGCTTAATGGTGAAGAACTTCAACAAGTTCTACAAGAGTAGAAGCAAAGATAGAAGCTCCAAGTCAAGGTCCTACAATGACAAAAGATCTTCTAGTCGAGAGCGAAACTGCTACAATTGTGGAAGACCCGGACACTATTCCAATGAATGTACGGCTCCCTACAAAAGAAGAGAAGATTCTCCAAAAAGAAGAAGTAAAAGAGAGGAATCACCATCATGAGAGAGAAGGAGTAGAGATGATTGTTATGAACGAAGGCACACACGGAGAAGCAAGGATTCAGAAAGGAAGGAAAAATCATCAAGGAGCTACACAAAACAAAGAAATCAAGCTCATGTTGGTGAATGGGTATCCGGCTCCGACTCCGACAACCACTCCGAGAGAAGTTATCACTCCGACTCCGAATATACTCAAGATGAAGGTGTTGCCGGACTAGCACTTGTGTCAACCAACTCCTACGACATATTTGATTCACCCAATGAAGGAATTGGAAGATGCTTCATGGCCAAAGGTCCTAAGGTAATTCACCCTGAGTATGTTAATTTTAATAGTGATGAAGATGACTTGTTAGGCGATGATGATTTACTTGTTGACAACTCTAGTGATGAATCCTATGATGAAACGTCAATTAATCATGCTAAAACGAATGACAATGACAAGGAGAAAATTGAGGCTCTAACTAAAGAACTAAACACTCTTAAGTTAGCTCATGAAACTATCTTCGAAGATCATCGAGAACTTTTAAGGGCTCATGAGAAGTTACACTTTGGAAAGCTCAATCTTGAGCAAGAGCATGAGCTTTTAAAGGCAATCAATGATGATCTCCGCAAGAAAAGTTCTTCTTACATTGCCAAACGTTTACTCTTATCCACTTACATGCCTCAAGTCAAGTCTAGTAACAAAAACAAGAAAGATTCTTCCTCTAGTAGTAACAATGATCACGTTAAATCCAATATTGTTGCTTCTAGTAGTTCTCTTGATTCCACTAATGATTCTCTTAGCCAAGTTACACTTGAGCAAGAAAATAGCATATTGAAGGAAATCATAGAGAAAGGAGTGTACAAAAGCCTTGCCGGAAGTAAGCAATTCGAGGAGATTGTACGCAAGCAAGGAAGGCACCGGAAGAATCAAGGTGTTGGTTTTGAACGAAAGTTCAATGCCAATGGAGTTGAGTGGGAAGAAGATCAATACCCCAAGACAAAGTTTGTTCCTCAACAAGAGAAGTATGATCCAACTTCTTTCAAGGGGACACAAACTCAAGATGATCTTCCACCACAAGACTACAAGCAAAAAGGCAAGGACAAGCTTCAAGAGGAAATAGATGCATTTGAAGAAGCTCCTAAGACCTTAGTCAAGTGGATTCCCAAGACTACTTCAAGTTCCACTTCATCAAGTACGACTACAACTCCAAGGATTCCCATCAAGATGGTGTGGATCCAAAAGAAGAAGAACTAGAGAGTTCCTGAGGGTGACTCCGCAAACATACTTCACTCTTATCATTTTGGCAAGAACAAGTGCAATCAACTTCCACATCTTGCACTAGTTCAAGGAGTCACAAACCCTCTTGTTGGTAAGTCAAGGGACAAGGTAATCTAAAAAGCTTTGATAGACATCTTCTTGTATGTGCATCACTCTATGTCTATGGATACACTTGCTTGTTCCTTGTGGGACTAACCCATGTAGGTATTGAAAGTGCAATTCACTCAAAAGGATAGCTCCAAGTGATCTACATCAATATTGAGCATCCACATCTTCAACATCTACATGAAGTCATCATCGACAAAACCCAAGGTTAGTTCATCCCTCTTAGGGGGGATATCACATCTAGGGGGAGCTTTACTCTAAGACTTGAGCTAAAGCAACTCTAATGATGTGAACACAACAATGCTTTATGTAAAAGTGGTAACCCCACTTGAGCTTAAACGATGAGTATGACCTATGATCAAATGTTCTCATTTGACTCCTAAGTCAATATACTCATATATATATGACCTAGTCATCGCCAATTGCTTGATAGATGCTAGAATTGATTGTGCATGCTTTGTCACATATTTATATTGCCATTTTATTGTGTGAGCATGCTGGTTGCATATTTTACTCATTCGAGGACATCCACTTGTTGTTTTGATTGTTTGGCTTTATCTTTTCTTTTGCCAAGTGGATGGACAAGAATGCCTAAGTACCTCCTCTAGCTATCTATGCTTTTCTTGTCTCAAACTCTATTCATGCTACATCACAAAATTGATCAAGTCAAATTCGAACCACTCTGTGTGAGGAGCACTCGGAGTCCCCGATTCTTCATAGACTTAAACTTCCAAAACCTCTTTGTGATTCTCGGTCTGACCGATACCCCACTTTCGGTCCTACCGAGATCATCAAGTTGATCTATGTTTTCAATCTCGGTGCAACCGACTTGAACTATTCGGTCACACCGAGTTGCAATAACTGTATACAGTTTTGCATCTCGGTGCCACCGAGTCATTCCACTCGGTCACACCGACAGGGTCGGGCTATATATAGACACGGGCAAAAATTTGGAAATTTCTCCGAACCCCTTCGCCCGCGCCATAGCTCGCTCTGCCGACGTGGTCTCCGGATCGTCTTCTCACCGCCAGCAGCCTTCAGTCGCTGGTCTCCATCGCCGTCAACGGAAATCACCTCCGCCGTTGCCGCCATAGTGAGTCTCCGCCGAACTAGGGTATGGACTCGATCTTTGTGCTATTCCCAATCCGATTCCTAGCACATTGTGATCATAATGATTCTTGCCACGTTTGATAAACTTCTATCCAGTCAAAGAACTCGTAGATTAGGTTTGATTCGAAAAATTTAGGGTTAGCTTTCCGCCGAAACCATCTCGGACCCACCGATTTGAAAAACTCGGTCCCACCGATTTGGCCTATGCCATTGCACAAGTGAAACTTGGTCTGACCGAGTGTAACTAATCGGTGTGACCGATTTTTGAACTTTGTGAAACCCTAGCAGTCTCGGTGCCACCGAACTGGGACTCGGTCTGACCGAGATCACTAGTTTAGGTTCCAAATGCTGCTTCGGTATCACCGAGTTTAGGAATCGGTAGATCCGAAATGCTTTCTGTGGGAAACTAAAACTAAGTTTTTGAATCATTCTTTTGCAAAAATCTCTGCTTTTTGTGATGCTCATCCATTCTACCTCATCTATAAACTATTCACAGGGTCAGCAGTCAGCAGTCAGCTTGTTCAACATGTCAGACCAGAGTGACAGTCAGAATCAGTCAGAGCAGCCTATGCATATGAGTGAGAGCACAAGTCCCTCAAGTTCCTCGGATGATGGCAGCAGGAGCACTCCAAGCAATCTGCCAAAGGCTGCCACCAGATAGAGAAAGAAAAGAACTTCAGATTCAGAAGATGAAGACTATGTGGCAGAGGAGGAGGCAACCTCCAAGAAAATTGAACTCAAGAAAGAACATGGTTCAAGACAGAGCACAAAGCCAGGCTTGAAGGTCAAAAGACCAGCAGGCAGGAAGCCAATGCCAAAAGCCAGAGCCTCAACCAAGATTCCAGACAAAACCACTTCCAAGGAGCCTGTTGTTGTTGTAGAGAAGAAAGAGAGGAAAAGAGGGAGATGGTGCAAGAAAGTAGATCCTATGGCTGAGTTTGAACAACATTCTTCTGATGAAGAAGAAGAGGAAGAGGAGGGTGCTGCACCAGCACCCAAGGCACCCAAGCTGATGGGTGATGCCATTAGATCAAGGGGAGCTGCATCCAAGCCCAAGGAAGCCCCTAAGACAGCTCCAAAGCAAAAACCCAAGAGGAATACAAGAAATATTCTAGCTGCTGAGGAGAACAAGGCCCCAGTGCCTGATGTTGCTGAAGAAGAAGAAGGACAAGTTTTGAGGAAATTGAAGCCCAAGATCCCAGACCACAATGATGCTCATCCTGTGGCTGAGGATATGAATATCAGGAGAGACTCTGGATTGAGAAAATGGAGAGCAGAAGATCCCTATGCTACCAGGAGAAGAACTGTTGTAGACTACAGGTTCCACACTAAGGAACAACATGACTTCTATGAGACAATCCTGTTAGACAAGAAGCCAACTGTCTGTGACATGAAATGGGTCGATTGGCAATACATAAAGGACAATGAAGAGCACTTTCCAGGAGTGCAGGACAGCTTCAAGGCTTGTGGAGTAGCAGACTTTGTTGGACAAAAGCTCACAAAGTGGAACGAGGAACTTATCATGCAGTTCTACTCCACAGCACACTTTTACCCCGATGGGAGGATTGTCTGGATGTCAGAAGGTACGAGGTACCAATCAACTGTTGTAGAATGGGCTCAACTGATCAATGCCCCAGAAGAAAGTGAAGATGACTTGGATGTCTATTCCAAGAAGAAGATGGACCAAAACTCAATGATCAACATGTACAAGGAGATCCCTGACAAGGCAATTGAAACTTTCAAGTATGGATCTGTACATTATCTTCTGTCAGGATTGCCAACAATCAACTGGATCTTAAGGCACACTCTGCTACCCAAGTCTGGAGATCACAAGATGATCAGAGGCCATGCTATCAACCTGCTTCATATCTTTGATGTGCCTCAGAAGTTCAAGGTCATGAGCCTGATGATAGAGACAATCAAGAGGACAGTAGCAGACCAGAAGAGAAGCTGTGGATATGCTCCTCAGATCGAAGAACTGATCAACTCCAAGATGGGCACTGGCATATATCTTTTGGATAAGGAACATCTTCCTATTCATCCTGAGTTTGAAGACAATGAAGTTGTGATGAACAAGGATGAACCATCTTCAGCCCATGCCCAAGCACAAAAGGAGAAGGCTAGAAAGGAGAAAGCTGCTAGGATGCCAACTCAAGAGGAGGCATCAGAATACTTCTTGAAGACCAAGAAAGAGCAGCTCAGTTACCTGATTGCATCCACCCTGCGCATTGAGAATGGTTTGGCCAACCTAACTCAGAACCATGCAAGCTTAGAGAGGATCGTAGAACAGAAGTTCTATGACTTGGATATCAAGGTGACAGAGATACGGACAGCAGTGGAGCAGCTCCAGGATGACATGCAGGAGAGGAGAGGGAAGACAACTACAGATGCATTTGCTAGAGTTCCACGAGCTCAGAGGTCCAATGCAGTGCCAGTTCCTGATGCAAGAGCAACCGCCTCAGCTCCAGCTGCAGCATCAAACCAACCTGCTCCAGCATCCACTTCAGCTCCAACTCCATCAGCATCAACAGAAGCCTTCGTCCTTGGAGTGATCCGAACTCCACCACCTCCTGAAGATCAAGCCTGAGTGTCGATATAGCACTATGCATTTTCTAGCAACTTTTTGGTAACTTGTTGCCAAAGGGGGAGAAGATGTATAGATCATAGGCTTCGAGAGAGAGTGTGTTGCTTTTCTCTCTTGTTTTATTTGATGGTCTTTGGTACATTATTTGCTTTTGGTTGAGATACTTTGATATGCTTGTGAGACATTGATGATCATGCGTTTGATCATAAGCTACACTTATGCATGCTTGATATATCTTATCTATCTTATGTGGTCATTCACTTTTGCCTTGGTGATGAGTGCATGCATTTCATTATTTATCATTTTGAGCGCCCCACCAAGATGTATGTGACATGGAAGAGTAACCCATGATTCTAACTCTTTGTGCATTTGCAGTCCAAAGCAAATTTTAAATATGCACAGATTTAGGGGGAGCTCTTACTTATCACATACTTCTCAAAGCGACGATGTAATTCATTCTTATTATCATTTGTCGAAGCTTTGATATATATGTTGTCATCAATTACCAAAAAGGGGGAGATTGAAAGTGCAACTATCCCTAGGTGGTTTTGGTAATTCTTAACAACATATAGCTCATTGAGCTAATGCAATTCCAAGACAATTATTTCAGGAAAGCTCAATGACTGGCATGGCATGGATGGTGAAAGTGGAACCCTCAAAATGCTAAGGACAAAGGATTGGCTCAAGCACAAAAGCTCAAGACTCTTCATTTTATATTTTAGTGATCCAAGATCACATTGAGTCTATAGGAAAAGCCAATACTATCAAGGAGGGATGAGGTGTTGCTTAATGAGCTCTTTGCCTTATGTGCTTAATGATATGTTCCAAAATCCTCAACTACTTTCCCATATCCACATATGACCTAAACCCTAAGCCAAACTCGGTCCTACCGATTCTTTCTATCGGGCGCCACTGAGTTTCTCATATGTCATAAGCCACTGCCAAACCCTAGCAAATCGGTTTGACCGATAGGAATCTCGGTCTCACCAAGATGGGATTACAACCTCTCTATTTCCTTTTCATAACTTTTCGGTCTCACCAAAAGAGCGGATCGGTCCCACCGAGATTGCAATGCAAACTCTCTGTTTCCCTTTTGTAACTTTTCGGTCTCACCGAAAGAGCAAATCGGTCCCACCGAGTTTGCCTGACCAACTCTCTGGTTATATAAATACCAAATCGGTCTCACCGAGTTTGTGTAATCGGTCTCACCGAGATTACGTTATGCCCAAACCCTAACCATATCGGTCCTACCGAGTTGCATGTCAGTCCCACCGTAAATCTCTAACGGTCACTAGGTTTACCGTTTCGGTCCGACCGAGTTTGTTGATTCGGTCCCACCGAGATTGGTAGATTGTTTGTAACGGTTGGATTTTGTGTGGAGGCTATATATACCCATCCACCTCCTCTTCATTCGTGGAGAGAGCCATCAGAACACACCTACACTTCCAATTCATATGTTCTGAGAGAGAACCACCTACTCATGTGTTGAGACCAAGATATTCCATTCCTACCATATGAATCTTCATCTCTAGACTTTCCCAAGTTGCTTTCCACTCAAATCTTCTTTCCACCAAATCCAAATCCTGTGAGAGAGAGTTGAGTGTTGGGGAGACTATCATTTGAAGCACAAGAGCAAGGAGTTCATCATCAACACACCATTTGTTACTTCTTGGAGAGTGGTGTCTCCTAGATTGGCTAGGTGTCACTTGGGAGCCTCTGACAAGATTGTGGAGTTGAACCAAGGAGTTTGTAAGGGCAAGGAGATCGCCTACTTCGGGAACATCTACCGCTAGTGAGGCAAGTCCTTCGTGGGCAATGGCCATGGTGGGATAGACAAGGTTGCTTCTTCGTGGACCCTTCGTGGGTGGAGCCCTCCGTGGACTCGCGCAACCGTTACCCTTCGTGGGTTGAAGTCTCCACTAACGTGGATGTAGGATAGCACCACCTATCCGAACCACGGGAAAAACATCCGTGTCTCCAATAGCGTTTGAATTCTCCAAACCCTTCCCTTTACATTCTTGCAAGTTGCATGCTTTACTTTCCGCTGCCTATATACTCTTTGCATGCTTGCCTTAATTGTGTGATGATTGCTTGACTTGTCCTAAAATAGCTAAAATCTGCCAAGAACTAAAATTGGGAAAAGGCGTAGCTTTTATTTGGTCAAGTAGTCTAATCACCCCCCCTCTAGACATACTTCCGATCCTACACCTTGCTATCCAACTTATGTTATGTTCTACCGCGGAGTATTACCATCTTTGATGTCAAGAATGTTGCGAGGATTGCTCCACCTCTTAAGAAATTCTTGCTATAATGATACTTCTCACCATCACCATTCTTTCTTGGTCCTTGTGTTGATTCCAACCGGGGTACCCACAAGTGAACGGTGTTGTTTGGATTCTGCACTTCTAGCAACCCTATTGCTTTGGAGATAATGATCGATAATTCATTCTTAGACTATCGGTTGCTGAACCCCCATTCTAACGTTGATCATGCTACTATAAGCCCACATTTCAGTTGCACTTTTCAACTGATGTTTAATTGGGTATGCTTTCCTCGAGCATATCTCATTATATCATTTGATCTGACAAATGTTATCTCCTTGTTCACATAATTGTGGAAATCCATCCTTTGAAATTTTTGATGGATTGTCGCTGAGTCCATCAGCCACCTCCTCATTCCCTCCTTGGTTTAATGATGCACTCTTCTTTCGGAACTCGCTTCCATAGTTCATTTCCCGAGGATCTTACATTGTCATCTCGTCAATTTGTGTTGCACCTTTTTCTTCTCAAGCATCCCGAGTCTGACATATCCTGGCACCATTCAGATCTGAATCTCGAGCAGATATGATGGTTGGAACTCTGTCCAACAGTCATAACATTACTCTTATTATGACCCGGTAAGGTGATGTCATGCCTAACACACCTCGCCGGAAAACCTATTGTTATAGTTCCCTATTTAGCAAGGTTAACCATTCTTCCATGAGGAAATCGTAAGATTTATTCTATATGTTGTTCCTGATGAATCCCTTGTATTTTCAAAGTCGGATCTTCACCTGAAGACCATGTTAATGCTGTCTCGAAGCATGTCTGTGGTACTCTGACCTTCGATAAGAACATTTGAAGCCCAATGCTAAATGTTTCCTGCTCAATTATCCAAACACCGTTGTATGGGTAATGTCATGAAATTTCTCTCCCCTTTCCTAAAGAGTTTTCTACGTTATATCCTGTTATGGATATCATGCTCTGTTTGTCCTTGGGAAGGATATACCCCTGAAATTTGTGTTTAAACACATTTTCCTTTCCATTGTTCTGTTTAATATAAAGATCACCTTTTCCTTTCCATTGATTTGTTTAACCTTTCTGGTGATCTATATGATCTAAGCAGTAATATTCTTCTGCTTATGTAAACACCTTGGTGAAGAACTGTGTCAGTAAGACCCTGTTGCTTTTGTTGATGGCATTCCGGTAACCACCGATGGACGAGAACTTTGCCTACTAGTCCGCCTTGTTCAACAAGCAGGAAAATGGTTCTCTTCGTCCCTCGCCCTTGGTACCAATGGTTGTTGCCGACATAATCGATAGTCCATCCTCTGACAGGCCTTGCTTACATGATCATGCAAGACGTCATTCCCTTCCTACTTTTTACCCACATGGTGGGCCCATAATCCACAATTCCACAGGATCGAAACCTGAGTCTCATGTATGCCCTGTTGTCAAAGTTATTCCTAGCGCTTGACTTTGAATGTCATTCACGGGCCACCTGCCTAGTGATCTATTCTGGTATCAGACGCCATACTTACTCCCATTGCTCTGAGCCCCTTCACACGCTGTTTCAGGCATTGAACGATTGCCTACCCGCTCGAAACTTCCAATGACACGTCGTTACTTTGCTCTCATATTTTCGTAAGTTTCAAATTCAAGGGTAACTTTCTACCGCATTCCCTGAGTTATATGCCCGATAGACAACCTTGTACGGTCCGTTCTTCCGAAGTTACCCCTTGTCCTTTCGTAAGTACGATGGAGTTCTCGAAGAAAGGATGATGACATCATCAGGATGACCTGAAGTAGAGAGATGAAGACATCGACATAATGGATCGACCTCCTCGAGAAGAGAACCAAGACCGAGAAGATTCGTTAGAATTTCGTACCCAGAACTTTCCCCTTTATTACAACTCTTAAAATCTCGAGACGAGATTTCTTGTAGTGGAGGAGATTTGTAACACCCCGGTAGTCAAGCTACAGTAATCACACTCTGATAGTGCCATGTCATCACAATTAATTTTCCTAAACCTCGCTTTGATCCAAACCCAATTCATATTCAAAAATAAAGTAAAGTCAAATAATTAAAATTTTCAAAAGGAAAAATAAAAATGTAAGATGGGTTGCAAATATTCCCCAACTAATTTTCATGTAAGAGATAACCTTTTTCAAAATATACAAGAGCCCCTAAACATTTTTAAAACTGACACATAAGCTTTTTATTGAAACAATATGATTTAAATAAATATGCAGAATATTCAAAATCAGTTGAGACTTGTTGGACTAGCTCAAAATATTGTCTCAAGTTTATGTAATACTATGGACATTTAACTAAAATCAGTTAGTACCTAAAATAAAATAAAACAGTAAAGGAAAAAGAAACACAAACCCCCTTGGCCCACTGGGCCACGGCCCAGCAGGCCACCAGACCGCCAGGCCAGCCCGCCAGCTGCGCCTACACACACCCACTACCCTGAAACCCTAGCCGGTCAACCCCCAATCCCCCCCCACGATCTCTGCTCCCCCCGAATCTGGATCGGGAATGGGGCACCCGACGCCGATGCCCCGGCTCATCCCCGCCGTCTCGCCGTTCACAGGCGCCACCCACCAGACCCCCCCGTCCTCCTATCCTCTCCGTCTTCCACTCATCACCGAGCCGCACCCGCTCGTCGTCGTCGTGTGACACCACCGCCGCCTGGAGGCCCCGCCGTCGCCGACCATCGTCACCGCTCGGATCTCCCGCTGCCTCACCGTCCTCCTCCTCGTCTCCTCCTCGCCGGACCACCCCGCGCATGCTGCCTGGACTCCCACTCGCCGACCGTGAGCCGTGAGCACCTCTCCTTCTCCTCCCCTGGATTCCCACTCGCCGACCGGGCCCCGAATGTGCTCACCGCGCCGGCGCACGCCTCGGACCACCGCCTCATACGCGTGCTGGCCGCGCTCACCGCTTCCTCGCCTCGCCCGGCGCACATCCGCACGCGCCCACGGCCGCGCTGCCCTGCTATCGTGCGGCCGCGGCTCCCTCCCCACCCGCGCACCACACCGCGCCTGCTCCCCTCGCCCCGCCTCCGCCCACCGTGGCCTCGTGCCCCGCTGCGGCAACCCCGCCGTTGCCACGTCCACGCCCTGCCCCGGGCAGGCTACGGGCGTCCGTCGCCCGTTACGCCCGCGCCCACTGCCTGTTAAGCCACAACCGCCCCTGGTGGCCCCCATGGCCTATGACACCTGGGGCGCACGCCCAAAAATAAAACCAAAAAAATGTTTAATTAAATAATAGTTGTTAATTAATTAATTAATTAGTTAGTACTTTAATTAGTTAACTTAAATAACCTGCTTAATAACCTAATCAACCAGATTAGTTAATCAAATGTTGTTTAGTAAAACATGTATCAATGACATGCGGGTCCCATGGGCCCTTTTGACCAGTCAACGGTCCAGTCAAACGCTGACTGGACATTTGACCAGGGCCCCACCTGTCAGCCCCTTAGACACACTCTGGGTACACTTCCTGTATACCCATAGCATCTAAATACAAATTAAATTTCGAATTAAATTAAATTCAGAAATTTGTAAAATCATTTTAAATCTTTTAAAATTAATATAAAATAAACCGTAGCTCGGATGAAAAAACTTTGTACATGAAAGTTGCTCAGAACGACGAGACGAGTCCGGATACGCAGCCCATTCGTCCGCCACACATGCCTAACCTATCAAACTCGCAACTTACCCCCTCCGGTTCAGCTGTCCGAAAACGCGAAACACCGGGATTATTTTCCCGGATGTTCCCCTTCGCCGGTATCACCGCATACCGTGTTAGGGCACCCCGAACACCGATACTTGTCATGTCATGCATCGCCATGCATATGTTTTCTTAAATATTTATTGTTTCTTCCCCCTCTTCTCTCGCTAGACACCGAGACCGACGCTGCTGCTGCCCCGTTCGACTACGGAGTTGACGACCCCTCCTTCTTGTCTGAGCAACCAGGCAAGCCCCCCCCCCTGATCAACATATATCGCCTACTCTCCTCTATACTGCTTGCATTAGAGTAGTGTAGCATGTTACTGCTTTCGTTATTCCTATCCTGATGCATAGCCTGTCCTTGTTACTACTATTGTTACCTTTACCTGCAATCCTACCTGCTTAGTTTAGGATGCTAGTTTACCATCAGTGGCCCTACATTCTTGTCCGTCTGTTGTGCTATACTATCGGGCTATGGTCACTCGGGAGGTGATCACGGGTATATACTATATACATGATACATGTGATGAACAAAGACGGGTCGGCTCGTAGGAGTACCCGCGAGTGGTTCTTTGAGGCGGAGCGACAGGGCAGGTTACGACCACCTAGGAGAGAGGTGGGCCTGGCCCTGTCGGCATTCGCGGATACTTAACACGCTTAACGAGATCTGGGTATTTGATCTGAGTCTGGCTACTGGCCTATACGCACTAACCAACTACGCGGGAAAGATATGGGCACTCGGCGTCGTGGTATCAGCCGAAGCCTTCGTGACGTCAGCGACTTAGCGGCGCGTGCCGGATTGGAACGTAAGCCTGCTCTTGTATTAAGGGGGCTAGTTCTGCTTCCGGCCGCGTACGCAACGTGCAGGTGTGCTCAGGGCGATGGGCCCAGACCCCTGCGCGCTTAGGTTTAGACCGGCGTGCTGACCGCTCTGTTGTGCCTAGGTGGGGCTGCGACGTGTTGATCTTCCGAGGCCGGGCATGACCCAGGAAAGTGTGTCCGGCCAAATGGGATCAAGCGTGTTGGGCTATGTGGTGCACCCCTGCAGGGAAGTTAATCTATTTGAATAGTCGTGTCCCTCGGTAAAAGGACGACCCGGAGTTGTACCTTGACCTTATGACAACTAGAACCGGATACTTAATAAAACACACCCTTCCAAGTGCCAGATACAACCCGGTGATCGCTCTCTAACAGGGCATCGGGGAGGGGATCACCGGGTAGGATTATGCTATGCAATGCTACTTGGAGGACTTCAGTCTACTCTCTTCTATATGCTGCAAGACGGAGGCTGCCAGAAGCGTAGTCTTCGACAGGATTAGATATCCCCCTCTTATTCTGGCATTCTGTAGTTTAGTCCACTGATTTGGCCCCTTACACATATATCCATGCATATGTAGTGTAGCTCCTTGCTTGCGAGTACTTTGGATGAGTACTCACGGTTGCCTTGTTCCCCCTTTTCCCCATCTCTCTACCCGATTGCCGCAACCAGACGATGGAGCCCAGGATCCAGACGCCACCGTCGACAACGACTCCTACTACACTGGAGGTGTCTACTACTACGTGCAGCCCGCTGACGACGACCAGGAGTAGTTTAGGAGGATCCCAGGCAGGAGGCCTGTGCCTCTTTCGATCTGTATCCCAATTTGTGCTAGCCTTCTTAAGGCAAACTTGTTTAACTTATGTCTGTACTCAGATATTGTTGCTTCCGCTGACTCGTCTATGTTCGAGCACTTGTATTCGAGCCCTTGAGGCCCCTGGCTTGTATTATGATGCTTGTATGACTTATTTTATTTGTAGAGTTGTGTTGTGATATCTTCCCGTGAGTCCCTGATCTTGATCATACACATTTGCGTGCATGATTAGTGTATGATTGAATCGGGGGCGTCACACACTGTTCCATAGTTATCATCCATCAGCCAATGCTATCCCACAGGCTGGTGATTATAGTATTCTACCACTTCTAGTATTTCCTATGTTGTTCTTTAATACTTTTGTGTGCCATCTAGTTAATCTCGAGTACAAACGATACATATTCTGTAGCTTTCATCTGTGTTCTCCCTTTAGTTTATGAGACCTGTTGCTGCTAGTTAACCCCAGTCCTACTATTTATGTCGTCTCTTACAGGCACTCATTACATAAATCTAACTACTAGTTGTCTTCCATGCATGTCAGGTATAATTGCACACACTGATATATCCACAAGAACCTCACGGAGCAATGTAAAGGCCGATAAACTTGATGTCAATGATTCCCAATATGATGGAACATGTAAAGGCAGTTCTTCACAAGACTTGCAGAAAGATGATGAATCCTCTTCACCCCACAAGGTCCTTGCTCTAACTTGGCCTGTGATATGGGTACAACATGCATATAATGTCCTGGAGTGTATCTACTCTTTTGCAATGCCATGTGCTTAGCATGCTGATCATGCATGTAAATATGTCATGCCTTCCTGTTTTTCAGTACCTATTCCATTCATGATAACATGTTTTCAAATTCAAGTAATGTCATTCTACTCTATCGCAATGCCATCTGCTTAATTCGGACATCATACTTCTGAATATCTTATGCATTGTTATTTATCAGTATGTACTTCATCTGTCTACCATACCATGTTTCTTTACATTGAAGTGCTGTTCTAGTGCTCTGTTGCAATGTCATCTTATTTTCCCAATCAAACACGCGTATGTTGCCTTAGTTATTTCTGTACGTATTCCGCTAGCATACAGTTTTACATTCAACTAGTGTTTTTTTGCTATGTTGTCCTGTCGTATCCCTAGCTCTTACACCATACTCCCTCTGTCCGGATTACATGTTACCGAAATGGATAAAAAAGGATGTATCTAAAACTGAAATACGCCTAGACCCATCCATTTTTTCCGGATGGAGGGAATAAAGGTCAATATGTCATGCCTTTCTATTCTTCAGTACCTATTCCATCTCTCTGCTGCTGCATGTTTTATAATTAAAGCACCATTCTTCTATACAAGGCATGCAAGGGGAAGACGACTATGTTAGAATCTGAAGGGTTACAAACAAGGCCTTTGCAAAAGATCCAAACGCCAGGAGATAATAAGCCGACTCCAATTTTTATAGATACTGCTCCAGCATAGAGAAACCCAACTCCTATTGGTAATAAGCAGATTCCAGTGGCCAAAGAACTAGTCCGCTCCAGTCCAGCAAAAATATGTCAACTCAATTCTAAGAAGCGTGTGCGTATCCTTGCATCATGAAATTTTATAGCATGCTGATCATATTTTCTACATGTTTCTTACCCATCTCTCTTTTAGAAAATAAGCTTAACAAATAGAAGATTTTCTGCATTGGTATCGTTTATGAGGAAAGATTCTTGCAGGAATTCTCTGTGCTCCAATGTAGATGTAAGTACCTGTTGTATATCAGTATATTTTTACATCAGCATGTATTTTGTTAATCAGCGTGAATCCAAGCTTTATCTCATCTAAATTTAGTTGTAGCAAAATGTATCATTAAAGGCCACAATGTTGTTTTTTGCAAGGTAAACTGCCTGGTAGTTTTGCATCCTGAGCTGCATGAGTGTACTATCTCATATCAGTGGGTTTGAATACTTTGGTTTTGAAGTGGTTTTTCAGTGTTTTTTTACTGTGTTGTCCTGTTGTATCCCTAGATCTTACATCATACTCCCTCCGTCCGGATTAAATGTCGCAGAAATGTATAAAACTGGATGTCTCTAGAACTGAAATACGCCTAGACCCATCCATTTATTTCTGAATGGAGTGAATACATGTCAATATGTCATGCCTTTCTATTCTTTAGTACCTATTCCATCTCTGTTGTAGCATGTTTTATAACTGAACCACAATTCTTCTATATAGGGTATGCAAGGGGAAGACGGCTATGTTAGAATCTGAAGGGTTACAAACCAGGTCTTTGCAAAAGATCCAAATGCCAGGAGATAATAAACCAACTCCATTTTTTTATAGATACTGCTCCAGCACAGAGAAACCCAACTCCCACTGATAATAAGCAGATTCCAGTGGCCAAAGAACTAGTCCGCTCCAGTCCAGCAAAAAAATGTCAACTCCATTCTAAGAAGCTTGTGTGTATCCTCGCATCATGAAATTTTATAGCATTCTGATCATATTTTCTACATGTTTCTTACCCATCTCTCTTTTAGAAAATAAGGTTAAACGATACAAGACTTCCTCCATTGGGATCATATTCGAGGAAAATAGCTTGCGGGAATTCTCTGTGCACCAGTGCTGATGTAAGTACCTGTTGTATATCACTATATTTTTACATCAGCATGTATTTTGTTAATCGGCGTGAAACTAACCTTTATCTGATCTAAAATTAGTTGTAGCAAAATGTTAAAGGCGCCAATGTTGATTTTTGTAAGGAAAACTGCCTGGTAGTTTTGTGTACTGAGCTGCATGAATGTGCTATCTCATATCACGCACATTACTGAATTGTAGTGCTTCTCTGGTTGCCCATTCATTCATTGTGTCAATGTTGCTTTCGTATTAACTTACCTGACTGATGATAGCTGTGCCATATTGTGTTAATTTGGTGTAGGCTAGTTGCCCAAACGTTCATTGTGTCAATGTTGCTTTCCTATTATCCGACTTGGCCAATGATAGCAATGCTAGTGTGTTAATATTGTGCAGGCTGCATAAGATAAGAAGAAAAACTCTAAAAACAGCAAGGTAACCAAATTGTTTCTTTCCAGTAAATCTAGGCCAGGTAATATGGCAATAACTCATGATTAATCTGTTTGGTTCCCGTCCTAATTTACGTTATGATGCAGTGGTCAAGACACTCTCCACTATCAATAATACAAGCCTGCCAAAATCGCCATATGAATCTGTTCAGTATCCTCTGTCTCGAATGCAACGGAATAAATGTATGTTTGTGAACCAATTAATGGCTGAAGCAATGATGGAAATGGTGGATGAATCAGAGGTGCAGAGTCGTGCGACACAACAACTAATCAATGTTTTCAGAGACAGTGTGGAAAAGCAGCAAGAACTTGCCCACATGCTTATGGGCATCATATGTGCTGAGGTTGCAGATTGTGACGTTGTAGATGGTTAGGTTCTGCTCATTTATTTGCACTGGCATCAATCTTTGATTGCCTAGTGGATGTAATTTCCTGTAATATATCCTGGATGTGCAACGTTATTCCCTGTATGTCGTACCTTTGCTCGTCGTAATGGGCTCAAATTATCTAATTTGGCCTAAAGACATGAACGAACTTTAGTGGGCCCATTGAGTTAATGGGCTGTTACTAGGCCGAAAGTTAATGGTCGGCCCTCTTACCTCCCGGGTCGTTAACAGGCCGACATCGAAGCGGGCAACAGGTGGCCCCAATTTATTTCATGGGCCGTTAACGGGCCGTTACTAAGTTTGGGCTACATATGGCCCAACTATACTGTAGTCCTTTAGCAGGCCAAAAGAGACAACGGGCTTGTATTGGACCATGAAGAGCATGGGCCGCTAAGAGGCCGAAAGTCAGGTCGTATTGTAAACGGCCCAACTATGTTGTGGGCCTTTAGCAGGCCGAAAGAGAAACCGTGCTGGTATTGGACCATGAAGGGCATGGGCCGTTAAGAGGCCAAAACTAAGGTCCGACTAAAAATGGCCCAACTCATTTATGGTCCGTTAACAGGCCGAAAGGCACACAGGGCCGGGAATTGGCCCAACACTTGAATGGGTCGCTAAAAGGCCAAAACTCAGGTCTGACTACAATTGGCCCAACTGATTTATGGGCCGTCAACAGGCTGAAAGTGACACCGGGCCAGAAATTGGCCCAACACTTAAATGGGCCACTAAAAGGCCGAAACTCAGGTCCGACTACAAATGGCCCATCAGATTTATGGGCCGTCAACAGGCTCAGAGACACACCGGGCCGGAAATTAGCCCAACATTTAAATGGGTCGCTAAAAGGCCGAAAGATGTACATCCTGAAAATTGGCCCATCCATTAAATGGGTCGTTAACAGGCTGAAATCTCATCGGGCCGATATTGAGCCCAAGTGTATAGCGGGCTATTAACGGGCTCGAACTGACGATGGGCGGCAATGGTGTCAAATCTATAACGGGCCGAATTGGCACATCTCGTATGGGCCATGGGCTTAAATGGACCTGACACAAGTAGGCCTTATATGGGTCGGCCTACTAATTTTTACTGGGCCAGCCTTTTTCACCGGAATGGGCCACTGTTGGGCCGTGCCACGTGTTGACAGATCATAGGCGCCTATCTGACCCACTGTCGAGCTGACACATGTTTCGTCCGGCCAATAAGAATTTTACACGTGGAAATTTCCCATTGGTCGGGGCTATTAACGGGTTATCGGATCCAAAACCCGACCCGATAGCTTAACGGCGTTCCGTTACGGTGGATGCCACGTGTCGGTCACCCTTGACGAAAGCACTTCTGTGACGCGCGATTTATCGTCATGGAAGTGGACACTTCCATGATGATAATTTTGGTAATGTCATGGAACACTTCTACGACGGCACAGGTATGACTATCTTGATTCTGTCATAAATTTGTCAAGGATGTACATGCATGACAAAAAAAGCGACCTACTGTGACAAACACGTATTATCACGGAAGTGTATTTTTTTTGTAGTGCTAAACGCCGGCACCGGCGTCCTTCACCTCGCCTCGGACTTGCCAGAGGTGCGATAGGGTGCGTTGCTCGCGCGCGTTGGCCCTTTCCATGCCGGCGTGGTCCACCGAAGCTTCGGCTTCTAAACGGGAAACCCACTTGACGAGCTGGTAGTAAAAATCGGCGTCGCAAACGCGTGCGTGCCCGACAGCCTCCAGGGCTATTTGTCGGGCGCCGGCCTCCATGTAGTCAGCCCAGTTGCAGGCGCTTTGCTCGCGACTCAGAGCGTCGGTGCGCTGCAGCTCCATGTCCCGCTGGCGGTGCAAATTGGCGATACGCTGCTCCTCCGCAAAGTGGTCGCGCTCCAACAACTCCTACCCCTCCGTCAGGCGGTCACGCTCCAACAAGTCCTCGATCTCCACATTGCCATCTAAAGACCGATAGAATGCCTCCTCCCTCTATCTGCCTTCCGGTGATAAACCGAACACTAGTTCCGGCGGTGACGGCCTCCGGCCTCGCCTATCGCGGACGGGCGGGGGCATGGCGAATGTGTCAAGAGCGAGGATAAGTGGCGAATGTGGCAAGAGCGAGGATAAATGGCTTATGAGGATAGGGCAAGTTGGGTCAAGGTGCCATCATAGAAGGCCGGGAAACAATACTTATAGGCGGAAGGTAGCGCGACGGTCATCGGAATTCAATGCATAATTATGCAGGCATGGCTTAGCGCGCCAGCTTGCCGTGGAAAACTAGAGAAACTGAAATTATGACTGTGCCGTCCCATCCCATCCGTGCTGGGTCGCACGCTGGCATGGCGGTCAAACGAGTGCACTCGAATCATCTCCCTCCTTGTCAATAATGATTCCACGAATTTAAAAGGCCCGCAACAATTAAAGCGCATCTTTTTTCGCATCAGTTAGCTACCTTAATTACGGCCGGCTGCAGACAAGCACTCAAAATTGCTCGCAACCAGTACGTGGAGCAGCATGCAACGAGTCATAGCCGAGGGCATTAGTTGATGAACTTTAGCTGGGAGATAAGGCATCTGCGAACGTTTTAGCTGGCAGTTTCTTCAGATTCGCATGGCATTTTCTTCAGAGCAGCTTGTCAGTTTCTTCAGAGGTAGGCATTTTTATTCAAAAAACTTCCACTTCGGATCTTGCGTTGCAACTAAAACTGCCAGGAGCGCATTAGTAGGCTAGCTAGTGATCGATCAGTAACTTGTAAACACTGAGCGAACAGAAATAAGGAACTGTTAATGCATCTCAATGATTCACAGATCATATACAAATATGTAGCTCCAAAAGCAATGATCAGCCACTTCGGATCTCGTGTCGCAACTAAAACCAACTAGTATGATTCCCATACATAAGATCAACATGTTAATGCACCTCAATGATTCACAGATCATATAAAAATATGTGGCTCCAAAATCAAAGATCTAGAAAAAACATTTGTTCTGCCTACTAACATGGATGCTTCTCTTGGCACATTCAGTACAGACTGAAAGACAAATTTGTTTGTGAACTCTACAATTACTCTTGCAAACGTAAGTGGTTTCACCAACAGCTGGAACCATGAGAATGAACCACACATGATGGAGGAACATCCACTTCAGTATGATTTAGTCTTCTCTCGATCACACGGCGAGACTATTTTCGGAATACAAACTTTAACTTAGGCAAAATGATGCCCATTGTATAATCAGACCACAGCAATGAAGCACCTAGTGTTGGCCAATAAATAGTACAGTACTACTTTTCTGCAGTCCATGAAGTGATTATCCAATATTTCCGTGTCTATTTTCAAATAGCACTGCATGCAGTGACTATACTATTCTCTTGTGCAGTTCAACCAAAATTGCCGTCACTTTGTGTGTTTGCCAAATAGCAACGGACAGACATCTCTGTCTGCACAAATATCAAGCAGCTAGTAAACATATACCCCACCTTGTATTTTCGGTTTAAACATGTCTTTTCAGCTTAGCATCTGTCATGTTTTGCACTGGACAATTTGATATAGTCATGTTTTGCCCTGGACAATTTCATACTGAATTGATTTGCTAGTTCAGAGCAAAAATATAGCGCCTATTCTTCATCAGACCAAGGATATCCATGTTCGCAGAGATGGAAGAGGTGAAATCGATACAACCAAAAGAGTAGCAAGATAGTAGCAAACCATGTACCTTCGTAATGAACAACTCATAGTGCCACCAATTGGATATAAAGGTTTGGAAGAAAACATGCTCCTAATGTTGAATCAGTTGGAGTTTTTGTGGAGTTCCACTAAAATCGAGCATCCCTGTTTGCACAGATATTGAAAGTGTGATTACTATAAAAGTGGCACTAGTTGAAGCATAGACTCACAAATATAAGCATTCCAATTTCTTAATGGGAAAAGGTAGCAAGACTGTTTCTAACCACCTGTTTGAAGGAATAAATAAGGCAACAATGGCTGATGTCAGAAAGGCATATATAGTTCTTTCTGAAAGAATGATCGATTCCGGACCTTTCCTCTTCTTTTAAGCATTATTTGTGTAGTTCAACTAAAATAAAATGCCATCACTGCCTTGACAATTCAGTGACATTGTACAAAAGGAAATGACTTAACATTACATCATGGTGTTAGGTATGTAGTCGACAGGCATTAGAGACAAACTTACAGACCTCCTCCGATAACATAGTGAACAATAATTTTAACAAAGGTGTGACTAGCTTTACCGGGATAATTTGAGTGAACTCTACACCCTCTGTTCCTTAATATAAGACGTTTTTGCGGTTTAATTTAAAGTACCCAAACGTCTAGTATTTAGAAAAATAGGTAGTAGTTTTCTTGAGCACATATCTGGAAAATCTTGCCACACTTTATTTATGTCCATACGCTAATGCAACACCATTCAAAATTTCGAATACTACAAATATACACTAATCCAGTGGCTAGTGCAACAGTAGAGTAGTTATTTTATTATAGGGTGCAGTACAATGGTTTTACTGAACATATTTCAATGAACTCTAGCACTAGAAGATTTCTATGAGAACTAACAATACAAAATGTAAAGGTAACACGTTTCAGCATTGGTATACTAGCTGTGCATGAGCATTAAACCAAATACAAAGTCTGAAGGTAACTAGCATTATTAACTAATGACAGTATAAAAAAATTGCAAACCATGTACCTCCAAGGTAAATATCATTTCGAACTCGTGGGACCTTAAAAATTGCTATCCCAATCTTGCTAATCGATCAAACATAAAAACTTGATCGAACAAATCAAGAGAACAGCCGGAGGAGGAGGTGCCCACTCTTTACCTTTCCTCTTGTCTTCATATTTTTTCGTGCAGTTTAACCAATATAAAATGACATCAACGCCTTGGCATTTTGGTGACACTATACAAAATAATTAACTTATCTCATGAAAGTGAGGTATGTAATTTCTAAGCATTAACAGTGCAAAAATCTGAAGGTAGTAACAAGTTTCATCGTTGGTATACTGGCTGTGCAATAGCACTAGAATGCCTTAGCTGAAAAATCTTTAATACATCCACAATCAATAGCTAACCGTGAAATAATCCATTGACTTTAAATGGCATTTCTTAAATTTATCAGTGGCATTAGACTGAGTGCTGCATTAGTTAAATGTGGCATCACTTTTGCAGTAGCATTGCTTGACTTGACTGCTGGTGTTATACTAACAGCAAAAAAGTGACAATAAGAGCATGGGAGGCCCATACGGACAGTGGGCGCACCAGTACGATGTACCTCCACGGACGCATAGAGTGGTGAGGTATGTATGGTTGCACAGAGCAACAAATATCCATGCAACATATGTGGACTACGTCCCATTTTTGTTCTCTTTAGCCATCTTTTTCCTATGTGAGGACAACAAACCGATCGACCTGGTCATTCTCTATTGTGTTGTCATGCCTTTATACCCTTCTTCAACCAAGAGACACGAGACTCGTTCCTTAGATACTGATTTTCCCCTTTTCAACCTAGATGCGGGTTCGATGCCTACTCTATTGGACAGTACAGTCTCCCTTCCTTTCCTTATTCAACCCAGACATGGATTGCTCTGCATGAAGTAGGGTTTGCTTTAATAGTGCAAATTAAGGTTTTCATCTGCGTGACCAGCAGAGCAGAGGATAGCAAATTGGGAAGATGGTGGAGTGGAAAAAGATCCACAAGCAGCGACGTGGCAGATGGGGCAATAGAACAAGGGTATGGTTCGAAAAGAGGTAGCATACCTGAGGGTCGGCGGGAAGTGGCTTCGCTCATGGTCGTCGTCCTCCGCACGCACTACGAAAGCGAGCTTGGGGACGGAGGCCATCCCGCGCGGGCGCTAGGTCTGAGAGGACGGCCTTGTCGTCAGTGCATGACCTCGCTTGCCGACGACGAGTGCGTCAACACTGCACGTCCTTTTCTTCCCAACGGATCTGTGACCACCAGTGAGGAGGGAGAGAGAGGCCGTCTTTTTTAGATCTGGAGAGAGGGTGATAGTTTGAGAAGCAAGTGGGCAACCCTTAGCAAGAAACCTCTAAGGCTCCAGCCTACATATCTTTTTTAAACTACTAGTACTAGAGGTGGAGTAGTGGTAGAGTAGTTTATATTTTCTCTGCAAACAGTACCAGTTAGTCGTGCTTCAAAATTGAACGGCACGCCATTAAGAAAATAAAGGTCGATAACTAATTCGGCACCTCGGCCAGCGCGGCCAAATCGCATTTTGCACGAGAAATTACACACCATGTTTCATTGACATGTGGTCCTGTTCCAACATGTCAGTGAGACGACGGCGAGTCCTTTTGTACAATTTCCGAAAGGACTTGTAGGCCGGGGCGCCTCTTCGTGTATTGTGGCAAACTGGCAACCGTCCACCGACTCTTCGCCTTTCCCTCTCGATTTGGAACTGCTGTAGCACGCTCTTCCTCCCTCCTCCATTTGCCTTCACCCTTCCTTCTGCCATTGTTCGATCGTCTTCTCCATGGAGGGAACACTAGTGCAGAACCGGGCAATAGCACAGGTTCGTAAGGCCCTTTAGTGCCGGTTCCATAACCGGCACTAAAGTGTGGGCACTGAAGCCCCCCCCCTTTAGTATCGGTTCAGCACGAACCGGTGCTAAAGGGCAACCACGTGGCACGAGCCAGCTCCGGGGGCCGGGAGCCCTTTATTACCGGTTGGTAACACCAACCGGTACTAAAATGTTTGGGTTTTTTTTGGTTTTATGATTTCTTTTTCATTTAATTTTGTGTTCTCCATTTTAATTCTTTTTCGTTTGCTGGTATTTTACGATACTACACATTGTACACGTTATGCATATATATGGTAGCTAGTAGAACCAATCATATATATATATATATATAGATCATCAATGCCTCACAAACCACCATATTAATTCACACATACACACATGTATATAGCTATATACAATTTCTCCTACATATGCATGTTGCCTTCGGAGCCAGTTGCATTAGCCTAATTGGTGCCTTCGGAGCATGATTACAAATTGGAAGTGGTTCATGACCTGGTCGATGGGGGCGGTAGCGGGTAATAGTATTCTTCCTTCGGATTTATCACCTGGTCGAGCAAAAATCCCGCCATTTCCTCTTGAAGTGCTTGTACGCGCTCCGTTTCTAGGAGCTTGTCCCGCACCTCTGTGAACTGTTAAGAAGGAGATCAATATGCATGTGTATTAGTTGTGTGACTAGATATCGATAATGGTGCACAAATTGTGAATAGTGTTCTGACAAGCGTACACATTCCTATCTTTGAGATCTGCTCCTTTCGGACGCCATCATGCGAATGTTCTCGCAAACGCAGTATGCACACAGATCAGTCCCCTGCGCCTGCTTTATGGCCTTTATGAGAATGGAATTTAATTTGATCAGATAATAATTAATCAAGCATGATAATATTAAAGAGATGGAAGCTAGCTAGCACTACTTAATTACTTACCTTGGGTCGAAACCATCTCAGCTGTCGTTTCCATTCGCCTTCCGTTTTGCTGATGAACCTTGCCCAAGCCCTGCCCGCCGACAAAGAAAATGAATAAAGGGGTTATTAAATAGTTCATATCATGAAATGACGAACTAAATAGGCCGAGATATATAGTTAATAATGATTGAAATTACCTGTTGACTATCCCAAACAAGATGTTATAGTCACTATTTTCTTTGAGTAGTGAGTCCAGTATTTTAACTGTTCCTTCGTCAATTTTAATGATGCACAAGATCCAGTGAAATCTGCATGCACACACGTTTTCATGTCTTAATTAAGCGGGCATATGTAAGCAAAAACATGTAGCTAGCTAGCTAGTAGGCAAAAACAGAGAATTTGTAGTACAAGAAAGTGTGACTCACTGGAAGTTGTAAGGAAGTAGTATATCTTCATTGTATTTGAGGCGCTTCAAGAAATCGAACATGTTGTCCTCTACCTGCTTTTCATAATGCTTACTTATTTTCGATGTGTATTCATTAACGGTGTTTGGGTCAATGAACTCAATGCCATAGCGTCCACCTTTTGTCATTTCATACATCTTCATCCTGCATAATACCACAGGAAAGAATATAGTGAGGATAATTACAGGTAATGATTGATCAAAAGGATCACTACAGCAAGCTTGAGACTTAAATTACAGAAATAAATCACTTACAGACAATAGCAACTGATGATAGATTTGTCGAGTGCGTCTTGATTGTATAACTGAAACAGTTCAGAATACTCAACGGTCACAGGTTTCTCATGATAGTAATGATCCTTCTTGACTTCCACCATGAGGGACTGTCGATCGGATCTCTTGGTAATGTCCATGTACCATTGATGCAATTCATACATTCTCGTAGGGAGCTTCTTGACATCTTCTGGCTTGACCAAAGGTTGGCCCCGGATATATTTCAATTTTATTTCCTCCTCTGTAAGCACAGGCATGTCCTCGATCTCGAGGAGTTGTCCAACAGTGATCTTGAGTTCTTCAGCCTGTGTTATATGCTGCTGGGTTATTACCACATCGCCCACCTGGGGAACGTAAACTGTTTGCCCACAATAATATTGGCCGCGCGTACTGTCACGTGTTGTTGGCGGCACAACAAGCGGGGGGATCGATTGCGCCCACTGTTCTCCCAGCTGGGCAACGATTTTCCCGCATTTTTTGACAGCTGCTTGTTGTTTGCTCGAGCTCGAGCTCGCCTCCTTCTATAGACGTTGTCGATGTAACTTCTTGATGTGGCGCTCATAGTCTGTGTCAACAGGCTTAGGAGCTGGTGGTTCAGCCATACAAATGAAGTGGTCAATAACTTCCACAGGCACTTTCTCCCTTGGCGGCGGTGGCGGTTTCGGTCCAAAATGGGCGTCGAGTTCTGCCCGCACTATTGCATTGGTTTGGTCCTGGGTCCTGTCATATGCCCTCTCAGGAAGAGGATTATTGAGGTTTGGACCATATTTATATCGCTTGCCTCCGCCTGTACTTCCTGTACTATGACCTCGACTCGTACCGCTACGCACCATAGCTGCGGGGTGTCTCTTCTGCGATTGCTGAGGCAGCGGAGAAGGTTGACGGGCTGAGTTGGACGAGGAGGAGTGGCCTGAAGCTGTGCCGGACTTGGAGGAGGAGTGGCCTGAGGTTGTGCCGGACTTGGTGGAGGAGTGCACATCTGACGCTGTGTCGGACTTGGAGGAGGAGTGGCCTGACACTTTGCCGGACTTGGAGGAGGAGGAGTGGCCTCACGTGTTGGTGGACTTGGAGGAGCGGGAGTCTGCTGAATCGGTGGCGGACATCGACGAGGAGTCGGGTGACGCGGTGTAGGTGGCCTTCGAAAGATGATGCAATCCTTTCTCCATAGGATGATACGATGTTTGGCCTCTCCGAGTGTGTGCTCCTCGTCACCTCCAAGAATGAAAAGCTCTAGCCCCGAATATTGGTCCACCACCTCATCAACCACGACACGAGCATAGCCTGCTGGAATCGGGTTGCAATGGAAGGTTGCATCGGGGGGATTTGTATAAGCAACGGCGTCCGCCACCTTCATGGATATGTTCTTCATTTTGAAGTGTAGCTCGCAGTTAGTGTTCTCCATGATGTCATCCACGGGGTATCTATCCAGCATTGCATCAAACGGGGCGGAACCCATGCTGCTTCTCGGCATGGATAGGGCGGTGGTATCCAATGCTGGATCATCCGCTAGCTGTTGCAGCTGCTGAGACCCCCTTTGCTGGCTAAGTGAGTCGATCTGCTCCTGCTGCTGCTGGAATTTGTCTGCCAAGTCCGCGTGCTTTGATTCTAGGCCTTGAAGGCGTTCATAGTCCAGCTTCCTCTTCTCCTCCTCCATCTTCCTCTACTTCACCTCCGCAATCTTCCTTCTCACACGGGTTCTATAGTCGGCGTTCCAGTCCGAAAACCCCTCATACCACGGAATAGCGCCCTTGCCTCGTGTTCTTCCCGGGTGTTCAGGATTTCCCAGGGCACGCGTAAGCTCGTCGTTCTCTCTGTTCGGCTGGAACACCCCCGTTCGAGCCTCTTCTATTGCAACAAGTATGTTATCGTCGGCTCCGTTCAGACATGCCTTCGTCGAAACTTTGCCTGTCTTCAGGTCCAACTCCCCGACATGCGCATAGAACCAACTCCTGCACCTGGGGGGCCAGCTCTTAGTAACCGGAGTGACACCTGCATCCTCCATCTCTTTCTCAGACTTATCCCACTTAGGCATTGCCACCGCGTAGCCACCTGGCCCTAGCTTATGGAAATTATCCTTTTTTCGGCATTCTTCTTGTTTATTCTCGACCGTTCCTTAGGTAATTCTGAATCCTTGAATTTCACGAAATCGTCCCAATGAGCACTTTGATTCTCTAGTGTCCCCTCGAATACTGGAGTCTTCCTTCCACCCTTGATGTACTTGTCCCATACACGATTCTTGTGGTTATTGAATGCAACTGCCATCTTCCTAAGAGCGGCGTCCTTGACTTTCTCCACATCTGCATCTGTGAAATGATCTGGTAGGGTGAAATGTTCCATGAGAGTATCCCAAAGCATGCAGTTTTTTTGTCTGTCGTCGACAAAAGTAACATTTGGACGTGGCTTTGCTGACTCTCTCCATTCTTGAAGGGAGATCGGGAGTTGGTCCTTCACAAGAACTTCGCACTGACGAACAAATTTGACCGCAATCTTCTTAGGCGCTAATGGTTCGCCATTAGGTCTGATTGCCTCGATATTGTACTTTACGCCCTCCTACAACTTTTTGTTCGGGCCTCGTTTCGTCCTTTTGCCTGAAGATTTGCTCGATCCGGATGGCTGAAAGAAGAAAGATCTATTCGTTAATATATCTTCAACTCATTTAAAACATGTGATGATCACCAAATTCCTGCTTATATAAATATATATACCTCGCCAGTGTTTGTTGTTTCAGGATCTACATGTTCTTCGTCATCGTCATAATCGTAGTTCATGACTTCATCAATTCGGTCGTCGCGATCGAATATCATGTCACCCTCTCCGGTGTTGTTTAGAAATTCGGAGCCGTCATAATCTTCTTCATTCTAATCATCATCTGGCCCGCGTATCATATCGAACATGGTATGTTCTCTCTCTCTCTGTCGGTATTGTCCGCCATAGCTTTTATTTAACTATGCCAAAATAAATATAAAACAATTTAGTATTCAAATTACATCATCTCGAATAATAGATATAATCTCGAATAAATTGTCTCGAATAATAGATATAATCTCGAATACATCATCTCGAATAATAGATTTAATCTCAAATACATCGTCTCGAATAATATATAATATTGAATAGTACATCACTGGCTAGGTAGCTAATTAAAGATCGAATACTACAGAAGAATCTAGGACACTCGCGGTTCCTGCGGCACGGGCGGTGGACACCCAATGAGAAGGAACCCTCACAGGATCATAGCTGAAGTGAGATCCCTGAAGAAACTGCCAGGTATTGGAGAACCTGCCGCCCTCTAACGCAACCATGTAGCGATGGACGTGCTCGTCCTCCTCCCTGACACGGCGACGTACCACCTCCGGCGGGGCCGGCTTCCTCCGCACCGACACTGGCCCACGCGAACGCCACCAAACAAGATCAGGGTCGACCACGGGACCCGGGGCTGGGTTCCTCATGAAGCGGCGCGCCCCTCTAGGAAGCACCTCCCGGTGCCAGCCCGGCGGAGCCCAGTCCCGGACATGGGTCAGCCAGACGTCGTCGCGGACGTGTCGATGGCGAGGATGCGGGCCGGGCATCGTCGACAACAAATACTATATGCCGCAAAAGTAAAGTAACATTTTTTAAATGATGGATTGTGATTTCATCTATCTAATTCATATAGCTAGCTAAAACTAACATTTCCAAAATTTCTAACATTTCTATATAACTAACATTTCTATAACATTTGACATTATATATATATTATAACTAACATTTCTATATACTATTTGACATTAATTAATCTAATCTAATTATTTAATTCATCTAAAACTTTGTATGAAAAACAGAAAAACAGAAAAAACTAAAAGCTAAAAACAGAAAAATTGTGTGTGTGCGCGCGTGTAGTGTGTGTGTAGTGTGTGTGTGTGTGTGTGTGTTGTAGTGTGTGTGTGCGGGCGCGCGTGTGTGCGCGCTATGGTCGGCGCCGGCGCGCGCGCGGTGTGGCTTTGATCGATTGGAGGGAGGAGAGGGGCCAGGGGAGGGTCTCACAGCGCGCGCGGGCAAGGTCGAGGCGACGGCGATGGCGAGGCGAGGACGATCCAAAGGCGACGGCGACGGCGAAGCGAGGGGACGGCGACGGGCCGGTGCGGCGACCGCGACAGGCCGGCGACGGGGGCGCCGCGAAGTCGACGGGGTTGACGCGACGAGGACGGGGGCGTCGCGGAGTCGATGGGGACGGCGCGATAGGGGCGGCGACGGCGCGGGACGGGGCGGCGGCAGAGAGAAGTGGGAGATGAGAAACTGAAAATTTTCGAAGTGTTTCTTATATACGGGACACCTTTAGTACCGGTTGGAGCCACCAACCGGTACTAAAGGCCTGTTTTGGCTAGGCCAAGCGGCGGGAAGCGACCCCCTTTAGTACCGGTTGGTGGCTCCAACCGGTACTAAAGGCCCCCCCCTTTAGTACCGGTTGGTTCCACGAACCGGTACTAAAGGGGGGTGTGCTGCCAGGCGAGGGGCGCAAAGTTTAGTCCCACCTCGCCTAGCGAAGGGCAGCCGCACTGGTTTATAAACCCAGCCACGGCTGCTCCTTCGAGCTCCTCTCAAATGCAGGCCTTCTGGGCCTACCTATGCTGTGCTGCCTCGTTGGCCTACTGGGCCTTTGCGGGCCTGCATCCTGGCCCAACAACGGGTTGGGTTTCTAGTCGTATGCAGGCCGCTCTAGCCTAGTAGGCGGGCTTTTTTTATATATTTTTTTGCTTTATTTATTTTTGAGTTGTTTTTTGTGTGTATTTAGAGTTTCTTTGTGAATATTTTTGCTTTAGGTACAAAAAATTACAAACTTTCTGTTAGTGCCCGTAGTTTTCAAATTTGAATATTTTAAATTTTGAATTATTTGAAATTAGTGTGAATCACTAGTTCGTGAATAACTTAACTTGAAAAATCTGTAAAGGCATGAAAGAATTTGTTTGCACATAAAATTTCTTCGCGTTTCAAATGCCAAAACACATAATTAACTACCCTAACTATTACAGAGATTCCCTTCTGGGTGTGAAACACAGAAGAAAGTGAGCAGGCATAGTGAAACCGATCACATCCCAGATCTTTGGGTGTGAAACTTTTTCTTTGCGTGTGTCCCTTTGCACCGTAACCATGGAAAATCTTCATCATTTAACGGGATGCTCGGGTCAATATTCACTGTGAATGGAGCAATTTCATCAAACTTTTCATAATCTTCTGACTTGTATGTCTTGTCATCCACTCCCATGATGTTTCTCTTCCTAGAAAGAACTATGTGCCACTTTGGCTCATCGTACGATGCATTCGCTTCCTTATATTTTGTTTTTCTTGGCTTGGTAGACATGTCCTTCACATAGAAAACCTGTGCCACATCATTGGCTAGGACGAATGGTTCGTCTGCATACGCAAGATTGTTGAGATCCACTGTTGTCATTCCGTACTGCGGGTCTTCCGTTACCCCGCCTCGTGTCATATTGACCCATTTGCACCGAAAAAAGGGAACTTCAAACCACGTCGGTAGTCAAGTTCCCATATGTCCTGTATATAGCCATAATATGTTTCCTTTCCCGTCTTGGTTTCTGCATCAAAGCGGACACCACTGTTTTGGTTGGTGCTCTTCTTATCTTGGGCAATCGTGTAAAATGTATTACCATTTATCTCGTACCTTTTGAAAGTCATTATATTCGAAGATGGTAACTGGGACAGCAAGTACAGGTCATCTTCAGTAGAGGTGTCATGCATGGTACGTGTCTGCAACGAGCTGGCGAAACTCCTGGTTTGTTCACGTGTAATCCAGTCATCAGACCGCTCCGGGTGTTTGGAGCGTAGAAAATTCTTGTGTTCATCCATATACAGAGCCACCAAGGCAGAATTCTGTAGAACTGTGTAGTGTGCTTCAGTGAGAGAATGTCCGTCCATACATATTATTTGTTCCCCTCCTAGCGTGCCTTTTCCATCCAGTCTGCCCTTATGCCGCGATTCAGGAACACCAGTCGGCTTAAGGTCAGGAATAAAGTCAATACAAAACTCAATGACCTCCTCATTTTGATGGCTCTTGGAGATGCTTCCTTCTGGCCTAGCACGGTTATGAACATATTTATTTAAGACTCCCATGAACCTCTCAAAGGGGAACATATTGTGTAGAAATACAGGACCCAAAAGGTTAATCTCTTCGCATAGGTGAACTAGGATGTGCGTCATGATGTTGAAGAAGGATGGTGGGAACACCAACTCGAAACTGACAAGACATTGCACCAAATCATTCTGTAACCTTGGTGTGATTTCTGGATCGATTACCTTCTGAGAGATTGCATTGAGAAATGCACATAGCTCCACAATGGCTAATCGAACGTTTTCAGGTAGAAGCCCCCTCAATGCAAACGGAAGCAGTTGCGTCATAATCACGTGCGCTAGTTCTGCTTCCGGCCGCGTACGCATGGTGCAGGTGTGCTCAGGGCGATGGGCCCAGACCCCTGCGCGCTTAGGTTTAGACCGGCGTGCTGACCGCTCTGTTGTGCCTAGGTGGGGCTGCGACGTGTTGACCTTCCGAGGCCGGGCATGACCTAGGAAAGTGTGTCCGGCCAAATGGGATCAAGCGTGTTGGGCTATGTGGTGCACCCCTGCAGGGAAGTTAATCTATTCGAATAGCCGTGTCCCTCGATAAAATGACGACCCGGAGTTGTACCTTGACCTTATGACAACTAGAACCGGATACGTAATAAAACACACCCTTCCAAGTGCCAGATACAACCCGGTGATAGCTCTCTGATAGGGCATCGAGGAGGGGATCGCCGGGTAGGATTATGCTATGCGATGCTACTTGGAGGACTTCAGTCTACTCTCTTCTATATGCTGCAAGACGGAGGCTACCAGAAGCGTAGTCTTTGACCGGATTAGATATCCCCCTCTTATTCTGGCATTCTGCAGTTCAGTCCACTGATTTGGCCCCTTACACATATATCCATGCATATGTAGTGTAGCTCCTTGCTTGCGAGTACTTTGGATGAGTACTCACGGTTGCTTTGTTCCCCCTTTTCCCCATCTCTCTACCCGATTGCCGCAACCAGACGATGGAGCCCAGGATCCAGACGCCACCGTCGACGACGACTCCTACTACACTAGAGGTGTCTACTCCTACGTGCAGCCCGCTGACGACGACCAGGAGTAGTTTAGGAGGATCCCAGGCAGGAGGCCTGTGCCTCTTTCGATCTGTATCCCAGTTTGTGCCAGCCTTCTTAAGGCAAACTTGTTTAACTTATGTCTGTACTCAGATATTGTTGCTTCCGCTGACTCGTCTATGTTCGAGCACTTGTATTCGAGCCCTCGAGGCCCGTGGCTTGTACTATGATGCTTGTATGACTTATTTTATTTGTAGAGTTGTGTTGTGATATCTTCCCGTGAGTCCCTGATCTTGATCGTACACATTTGCGTGCATGATTAGTGTACGATTGAATCGGGGGCGTCACAAGTTGGTATCAGAGCCGACTGCCTGTAGGAATCCCCCTTTCCAACTCCTTGGCCGAAGTCGAGTGTAGACATTGCAAAACTTTTACTAACATGGCTGTGTGTCTTACGGGCACACGTCGCCATTGGGTGGTATTATGATCTTTTACTCCTTGTCTGTACTCTGGGACTCTGATCTCTCTTCTATTCGGGTTAAATGAATTTTGCTAAATCTAACATTAGGATCTCGTTATCACTTTCACCCGGAGAGCCCCTTATTACTGATGATCGCCTGCTGCACGTGAAGACCCTGAAGATACACTCCGTTGTTAAACCGAGAACTTGTGTTCATCGCGTTTGCAATTCCCCTTCCACCGTCAACCCTTATGGATAACTACTTGGAGTTGTTATTCTTACATTCGTCCCCAGTTGGTCTTGTTATTACAAGATACCCTGAAATACTCGTCATTGTTCCGATAATCCTTTGAGCTTACTGCCTTGTTGTTCTTTGTCACCTGAATACCCCTACGGATAATTCTCGCACTTATCGAGTATCCGCTCATCCCCCAGTTGTCCATGTGTTTCACAATGGTCTTCGAAATACTATTCGATCCTCCAAAAATCCTTAGTAGCTTATTGCTCTGCAATACTTGTCTGCTTGCATGATGGATGCTTTCCATATGTCTGGCAATATTTGTTAGTATCCTTAGGCACCATCATTTTGATCCTTTTGATTCAACATGAGTGCGAATGCATGCAATCATCAGTTGATCCTTTTGATTTGTCTTTCCGGCCCAGACGTAATTTTAAACATGAGCTAGTTCTCAACCAACCCAATCGCCGTCGGTTGTACCCTTAAGGCTATTCTACTTATCCATCCCTAATCAGAACATTGCTTCTGATCCCTTGATTTGAAAATCATAATTCCTTTGCATTTGAGCTTTGGATTATTCAGTTGTTACTATAAGCCAATGCCCTTTCATTGTTTTTCTTCCTCTGATTGTGTGTCGGTGCTCACATCAACTCTGTTATGGACTTTCAGATCCTTTGTTCAATTTATTATCCGACAATGCCTTTCATATTCAATAACCTTGTGAGCCTTTCCGCGGGTATGAACTGCTTTTGGTAAATTGTATCCTCTGCTTTGTGAACCATGCTCTACTTTCAATCTTGTATTAATTACTCCGAAATTTGTGATATAGGTTCCTAAGATGCCCCGATGGGTTGAACCAACGCCTTCCCTAATCTGTGTGATCCCGAAAGATTTGATGGCTCATACTTATCTGGTATTGCACCAGGTAAAACTTTCAACAAAAAATGTCATTTTCGAAATACGAGCAGTGAATGAAAGGCTATGCATTGAAGAAGTGGGAGTCGACCTTGAACTTTGCGTTCATGCCCATGGACATGATGTAGATCTTATCATTAAAGCTTCTCTTAAATTAATTATTCCTTTGGTATAAGTTCATCTTATATCTGGGATCTGACCTTCTGCAATCGTGGTTCCGACCATATTTTCTTCTTGATTCCATTTCTCGGACAAATTAGAGTACTTGCCTTCTGCAGATCAGTACGCCTGTCCAACCTCTACTTTGATCTGTCGTCAAGTATTACCCCCTGGTATCTCGAGATTATCACGGAACTGCATAACTTCTTATGAGTTCTTCATCAAGTACAACATTCTCACTGATTCCAATTTTTCACGGGCGCTGAGTTATTAAACACTCAAAAACACCGAAACTGACTCAAGTCCGCACCGCAATTAAACAACTCTTGATAAACTTCATTACTTACGAGTTTGAACTTGATCACGTCATTCCTAGCCTGCTTGGCTATATCATTATTGTGCTAAATTTTAGCTGTGCTACCTGGTCCTTCTTCCCGGAGCACAATTCTTGATGATGAGCTGACCTTACGTCGATCTTCCTTGTCGTATCATTTCGCCTTGAACAACAAGCTTGATTTCGAGTTTGTGCCGTACCCTTGGTTCCGATAACTTTTCGGTTCATCATTCCTTTGACTTGATGCCATCGCCGATCAATTACATCTTCTCGAAACCTCTCGATAGATGTGTCGTGATCATCATCAACATTATGAGGTCTTCTAAGATATCTATCGAGTTCTTGATGAGAAATAGCATCTGTTGCCCTCGATGATTTGGGTTATCATCCACAACATTATTGCATTCCCTCCAACACAAAACTTGTTCCTGTTTTGTGTTGTACCTTGAGTTCCTTGTGAAAGTGCAACTATCCCTCGGTGGTTTTGGTAATTCATAACAACATATAGCTCATTGAGCTAATGCAATTCCAAGACAATTATTTCAGGAAAGCTCCATGACTAGCATGGCATGGATGGTGAAAGTGGAACCCTCAAAATCCTAAGGACAAAGGATTGGCTCAAGCTCAAAAGCTCAAGACTCTTCATTTTATATTTTAGTGATCCAAGATCACATTGAGTCTATAGGAAAAGCCAATACTATCAAGGAGGGATGAGGTGTTGCTTAATGAGCTCTTTGCCTTATGTGCTTAATGATATGCTCCAAAATCCTCAAATACTTTCCCATATCCACATATGACCTAAACCCTAAGCCAAACTCGGTCCTACCGATTCTTTCTATCCGGCGCCACCGAGTTTCTCATATGTCATAAGCCACTGCCAAACCCTAGCAAATCGGTTTCACCGATCGGAATCTCGGTCTCACCGAGATGGGATTGCAACCTCTCTGTTTCCTTTTCGTAACGTTTAGATCTCACCGAAAGAGCAGATCGGTCCCACCGAGATTGCAATGCAAACTCTCTGTTTCCCTTTTGTAACTTTTCGGTCTCACCGAAAGAGCAAATCAGTCCCACCGAGTTTGCCTGACCAACTCTCTGGTTAGCTAATTACCAAATCGGTCTCACCGAGTTTGTGTAATCGGTCTCACCGAGATTACGTTATGCCCAAACCCTAACCATATCGGTCCTACCGAGTTGCATGTCAGTCCCACCGAAAATCTCTAACGGTCACTAGGTTTACCATTTTGGTCCGACCGAGTTTGTTGATTCGGTCCCACCGAGATTGGTAGATTGTGTGTAACGGTTGGATTTTGTGTGGAGGCTATATATACCCCTCCACCTCCTCTTCATTCGTGGAGAGAGCCATCAGAACACACCTACACTTCCAATTCATATGTTCTGAGAGAGAACCACCTACTCATGTGTTGAGACCAAGATAGTCCATTCCTACCATATGAATCTTGATCTCTAGCCTTTCCCAAGTTGCTTTCCACTCAAATCTTCTTTCCACCAAATCCAAATCCCGTGAGAGAGAGTTGAGTGTTGGGGAGACTATCATTTGAAGCACAAGAGCAAGGAGTTCATCATCAACACACCATTTGTTACTTCTTGGAGAGTGGTGTCTCCTAGATTGGCTAGGTGTCACTTGGGAGCCTCCGACAAGATTGTGGAGTTGAACCAAGGAGTTTGTAAGGGCAAGGAAATCGCCTACTTCATGAAAAACTACCGCTAGTGAGGCAAGTCCTTCGTGGGCAATGACCATGGTGGGATAGACAAGGTTGCTTCTTCGTGGACCCTTCGTGGGTGGAGCCCTCCGTGGACTCGCGCAACCGTTACCCTTCGTGGGTTGAAGTCTCCACTAACGTGGATGTAGGATAGCACCACCTATCCAAACCACGGGAAAAACATCCGTGTCTCCAATAGCGTTTGAATTCTCCAAACCCTTCCCTTTACATTCTTGCAAGTTGCATGCTTTACTTTCCGCTGCCTATATACTCTTTGCATGCTTGCTTGAATTGTGTGATGATTGCTTGACTTGTCCTAAAATAGCTAAAATCTGCCAAGAACTAAAATTGGGAAAAGGCGTAGCTTTTATTTGGTCAAGTAGTCTAATCACCCCCCTCTAGACATACTTCCGATCCTACAAGTGGTATCAGAGCCTTGGTCTCCATTTGCTTTGATTCCCATAGCTTTTGGTGGTCATAGCCTTGGTTTCACAACCTAGGAGAGTATGGCGTCTAGTGAGGGAAATTATCATCGTAGAGGTCCTTACTTTGATGGCACTAACTTTACTAGTTGGAAGCATAAAATGAAAATGCATATTCTTGGACATAACCCTGCCGTTTGGGCGATTGTGTGTGTTGGTTTGCAAGGTGACTTCTTCGAAGGGAAAGAACCAAACCGTGAAGCTACCGCGGATGAGTTGAAGATGTTACAATACAACGCTCAAGCATGTGATATTCTCTTCAACGGATTGTGCCCCGAAGAATTCAACAAAATCAGTCGTCTTGAGAATGCAAAGGAAATTTGGGATACTTTTTGATATGCACGAAGGTACTGACTCCGTCAAGGAATCTAAATTGGATGTGCTTCAAAGTCAACTTGAAGAGTTCAAAATGAAGAATGGTGAAGGTGTCGCTGAAATGTACTCTAGGCTTGCTCTCATCACAAATGAGATTGCCGGCTTAGGGAGTGAAGAGATGACCGACAGATTTATCATCAAGAAGATCCTAAGAGCCTTGGATGGAAAATATGATACCGTGTGTACATTGATCCAAATGATGCCCAATTACAAAAATCTCAAGCCAACGGAAGTCATTGGAAGAATTATTGCTCATGAGATGTCGCTCAAGGACAAAGAGGAACTTCACAACAAATCAAGTGGTGCTTATAAAGCCTCATGTGAAGCCCCCACATCATCAAGTGAGAAGCAAAACTTCAATGAAGAATTGAGCTTAATGGTGAAGAACTTCAACAAGTTCTACAAGAGTAGAAGCAAAGATAGAAGCTCCAAGTCAAGGTCCTACAATGACAAAAGATCTTCTAGTCGAGAGCGAAACTGCTACAATTGTGGAAGACCCGGACACTATTCCAATGAATGTATGGCTCCCTACAAAAGAAGAGAAGATTCTCCAAAAATAAGAAGTAAAAGAGAGGAATCACCATCACGAGAGAGAAGGAGTAGAGATGATCGTTATGAACGAAGGCACACACGGAGAAGCAAGGATTCGGAAAGGAAGGAAAAATCATCAAGGAGCTACACAAAACGAAGAAATCAAGATCATGTTGGTGAATGGGTATCCGGCTCCGACTCCGACAACCACTCCGAGAGAAGTTATCACTCCGACTCCGAATATACTCAAGATGAAGGTGTTGCCGGACTAGCACTTGTGTCAACCAACTCCTACGACATATTTGATTCACCCAATGAAGGAATTGGAAGATGCTTCATGGCCAAAGGTCCTAAGGTAATTCACCCTGAGTATGTTAATTTTAATAGTGATGAAGATGACTTGTTAGGCGATGATGATTTACTTGTTGACAACTCTAGTGATGAATCCTATGATGAAACGTCAATTAATCATGCTAAAACGAATGACAATGACAAGGAGAAAATTGAGGCTCTAACTAAAGAACTAAACACTCTTAAGTTAGCTCATGAAACTATCTTCGAAGATCATCGAGAACTTTTAAGGATAGCTCCAAGTGATCTACATCAATATTGAGCATCCACATCTTCAACATCTACATGAAGTCATCATCGACAAAACCCAAGGTTAGTTCATCCCTCTTAGGGGGGATATCACATCTAGGGGGAGCTTTACTCTAAGACTTGAGCTAAAGCAACTCTAATGATGTGAACACAACAATGCTTTATGTAAAAGTGGTTACCCCACTTGAGCTTAAACGATGAGTATGACCTATGATCAAATGTTCTCATTTGACTCCTAAGTCAATATACTCATATATAGATGACCTAGTCATCGCCAATTGCTTGATAGATGCTAGAATTGATTGTGCATGCTTTGTCACATATTTATATTGCCATTTTATTGTGTGAGCATGCTGGTTGCATATTTTACTCATTCGAGGACATCCACTTGTTGTTTTGATTGTTTGGCTTTATCTTTTCTTTTGCCAAGTGGATGGACATGAATGCCTAAGTACCTCCTCTAGCTATCTATGCTTTTCTCGTCTCAAACTCTATTCATGCTACATCACAAAATTGATCAAGTCAAATTCGAACCACTCTGTGTGAGGAGCACTCGGAGTCCCCGATTCTTCATAGACTTAAACTTCCAAAACCTCTTTGTGATTCTCGGTCTGACCGATACCCCACTTTCGGTCCTACCGAGATCATCAAGTTGATCTATGTTTTCAATCTCGGTGCAACCGACTTGAACTATTCGGTCACACCGAGTTGCAATAAATGTATACAGTTTTGCATCTCGGTGCCACCGAGTCGTTCCACTCGGTCACACCGACAGGGTCGGGCTATATATAGACACGGGCAAAAATTTGGAAATTTCTCTGAACCCCTTCGCCCGCGCCATAGCTCGCTCTGCCGACGTGGTCTCCGGATCGTCTTCTCGCCGCCAGCAGCCTTCAGTCGCTGGTCTCCGTCGCCGTCAACGGAAATCACCTTCGCCGTTGCCGCCGTAGTGAGTCTCCGCCGAACTAGGGTATGTACTCGATCTTTGTGCTATTCCCAATCCGATTCCTAGCACATTGTGATCATAATGATTCTTGCCACGTTTGATAAACTTCTATCCAGTCAAAGAACTCGTAGATTAGGTTCGATTCGAAAAATTTAGGGTTAGGTTTCCGCCGAAACCATCTCGGACCCACCGAGTTGAAAAACTTGGTCCCACCGATTTGGCCTATGCCATTGCACAAGTGAAACTTGGTCTGACCGAGTGTAACTAATCGGTGTGACCGATTTTTGAACTTTGTGAAACCCTAGCAGTCTCGGTGCCACCGAACTGTGACTCGGTCTGACCGAGATCACTAGTTTAGGTTCCAAATGCTGCTTCGGTATCACCGAGTTTAGGAATCGGTAGATCCGAAATGCTTTCTGTGGGAAACTAAAACTAAGTTTTTGAATCATTCTTTTGCAAAAATCTCTGCTTTTTGTGATGCTCATCCATTCTACCTCATCTATAAACTATTCACAGGGTCAGCACTCAGCAGTCAGCTTGTTCAACATGTCAGACCAGAGTGACAGTCAGAATCAGTCAGAGCAGCCTGTGCATATGAGTGAGAGCACTAGTCCCTCAAGTTCCTCAGTGATGGCAGCAGGAGCACTCCAAGCAATCTGCCAAAGGCTGCCACCAGATAGAGAAAGAAAAGAACTTCAGATTCAGAAGATGAAGACTATGTGGCAGAGGAGGAGGCAACCTCCAAGAAAATTGAACTCAAGAAAGAACATGGTTCAAGACAGAGCACAAAGCCAGGCTTGAAGGTCAAAAGACCAGCAGGCAGGAAGCCAATGCCAAAAGCCAGAGCCTCAACCAAGATTCCAGAAAAAACCACTTCCAAGGAGCCAATTGTTGCTGTAGAGAAGAAAGAGAGGAAAAGAGGGAGATGGTGCAAGAAAGTAGATCCTATGGCCGAGTTTGAACAACATTCTTCTGATGAAGAAGAAGAGGAAGAGGAGGGTGCTGCACCAGCACCCAAGGCACCCAAGCTGATGGGTGATGCCATTAGATCAAGGGGAGCTGCATCCAAGCCCAAGGAAGCCCCTAAGACAGCTCCAAAGCAAAAACCCAAGAGGAATACAAGAAATATTCTAGCTGCTGAGGAGAACAAGGCCCCAGTGCCTGATGTTGCTGAAGAAGAAGAAGGACAAGTTTTGAGGAAATTGAAGCCCAAGATCCCAGACCACAATGATGCTCATCCTGTGGCTGAGGATATGAATATCAGGAGAGACTCTGGATTGACAAAATGGAGAGCAGAAGATCCCTATGCTACCAGGAGAAGAACTGTTGTAGACTACAGGTTCCACACTAAGGAACAACATGACTTCTATGAGACAATCCTGTTAGACAAGAAGCCAACTGTCTGTGACATGAAATGGGTCGATTGGCAATACATAAAGGACAATGAAGAGAACTTTCCAGGAGTGTATGACAGCTTCAAGGCTTGTGGAGTAGCAGACTTTGTTGGACAAAAGCTCACAAAGTGGAACGAGGAACTTATCATGCAGTTCTACTCCACAGCACACTTTTACCCCGATGGGAGGATTGTCTGGATGTCAGAAGGTACGAGGTACCAATCAACTGTTGCAGAATGGGCTCAACTGATCAATGCCCCAGTAGAAAGTGAAGATGACTTGGATGTCTATTCCAAGAAGAAGATGGACCACAACTCAATGATCAACATGTACAAGGAGATCCCTGACAAGGCACTTGAAACTTTCAAGTATGGATCTGTACATTATCTTCTGTCAGGATTGCCAACAATCAACTGGATCTTAAGGCACACTCTGCTACCCAAGTCTGGAGATCACAAGATGATCAGAGGCCATGCTATCAACCTGCTTCATATCTTTGATGTGCCTCAGAAGTTCAAGGTCATGAGCCTTATGATAGAGACAATCAAGAGGACAGCAGCAGACCAGAAGAGAAGCTGTGGATATGCTCCTCAGATCCAAGAACTGATCAACTCCAAGATGGGCACTGGCATATATCTTTTGGATAAGGAACATCTTCCTATTCATCCTGAGTTTGAAGACAATGAAGTTGTGATGAACAAGGATGAACCATCTTCAGCCCATGCCCAAGCACAAAAGGAGAAGGCTAGAAAGGAGAAAGCTGCTAGGATGCCAACTCAAGAGGAGGCATCAGAATACTTCTTGAAGACCAAGCAAGAGCAGCTCAATTACCTGATTGCATCCACCCTGCGCATTGAGAATGGTTTGGCCAACCTAACTCAGAACCATGCAAGCTTAGAGAGGATCGTAGAACAGAAGTTCTATGACTTGGATATCAAGGTGACAGAGATACGGACAGCAGTGGAGCAGCTCCAGGATGACATGCAGGAGAGGAGAGGGAAGACAACTACAGATGCATTTGCTAGAGTTCCACGAGCTCAGAGGTCCAATGCAGTGCCAGTTCCTGACGCAAGAGCAACCGCCTCAGCTCCAGCCGCAACATCAAACCAACCTGCTCCAGCATCCACTTCAGCTCCAACTCCATCAGCATCAACAGAAGCCTTCGTCCTTGGAGTGATCCGAACTCCACCACCTCCTGAAGATCAAGCCTGAGTGTCGATATAGCACTATGCATTTTCTAGCAACTTTTTGGTAACTTGTTGCCAAAGGGGGAGAAGATGTATAGATCATAGGCTTCGAGAGAGAGTGTGTTGCTTTTCTCTCTTGTTTTATTTGATGGTCTTTGGTACATTATTTGCTTTTGGTTGAGATACTTTGATATGCTTGTGAGACATTGATGATCATGTGTTTGATCGTAAGCTACACTTATGCATGCTTGATATATCTTATCTATCTTATGTGGTCATTCACTTTTGCCTTGGCGATGAGTGCATGCATTTCATTATTTATCATTTTGAGCGCCCCACCAAGATGTATGTGACATAGAAGAGTAGCCCATGATTCTAACTCTTTGTGCATTTGCAGTCCAAAGCAAATTTTAAATATGCACAGATTTAGGGGGAGCTCTTACTTATCACATACTTCTCAAAGCGACGATGTAATTCATTCTTATTATCATTTGTCGAAGCTTTGATCTATATGTTGTCATCAATTACCAAAAAGGGGGAGATTGAAAGTGCAACTATCCCTAGGTGGTTTTGGTAATTCATAACAACATATAGCTCATTGAGCTAATGCAATTCCAAGACCATTAATTCAGGAAAGCTCAATGACTGGCATGGCATGGATGGTGAAAGTGGAACCCTCAAAATGCTAAGGACAAAGGATTGGCTCAAGCTCAAAAGCTCAAGACTCTTCATTTTATATTTTAGTGATCCAAGATCACATTGAGTCTATAGGAAAAGCCAATACTATCAAGGAGGGATGAGGTGTTGCTTAATGAGCCCTTTGCCTTATGTGCTTAATGATATGCTCCAAAATCCTCAACTACTTTCCCATATCCACATATGACCTAAACCCTAAGCCAAACTCGGTCCTACCGATTCTTTCTATCGGGCACCACTGAGTTTCTCATATGTCATAAGCCACTGCCAAACCCTAGCAAATCGGTTTCACCGATAGGAATCTCGGTCTCACCAAGATGGGATTGCAACCTCTCTGTTTCCTTTTCATAACTTTTCGGTCTCACCGAAAGAGCGGATCGGTCCCACCGAGATTGCAATGCAAACTCTCTATTTCCCTTTTGTAACTTTTCGGTCTCACCGAAAGAGCAAATCGGTCCCACCGAGTTTGCCTGACCAACTCTCTGGTTAGATAATTACCAAATCGGTCTCACCGAGTTTGTGTAATCGGTCTCACCGAGATTACGTTATGCCCAAACCCTAACCATATCGGTCCTACCGAGTTGCATGTCAGTCCCACTGAAAATCTCTAACGGTCACTAGGTTTACCGTTTCGGTCCGACCGAGTTTGTTGATTCGGTCCCACCGAGATTGGTAGATTGTGTGTAACGGTTGGATTTTGTGTGGAGGCTATATATACCCCTACACCTCCTCTTCATTCGTGGAGAGAGCCATCAGAACACACCTACACTTCCAATTCATATGTTCTGAGAGAGAACCACCTACTCATGTGTTGAGACCAAGATATTCCACTCCTACCATATGAATCTTGATCTCTAGCCTTTCCCAAGTTGCTTTCCACTCAAATCTTCTTTCCACCAAATCCAAATCCTGTGAGAGAGAGTTGAGTGTTGGGGAGACTATCATTTGAAGCACAAGAGCAAGGAGTTCATCATCAACACACCATTTGTTACTTCTTGGAGAGTGGTGTCTCCTAGATTGGCTAGGTGTCACTTGGGAGCCTCCGACAAGATTGTGGAGTTGAACCAAGGAGTTTGTAAGGGCAAGGAGATCGCCTACTTCATGAACATCTACCGCTAGTGAGGCAAGTCCTTCGTGGGCAATGGCCATGGTGGGATAGACAAGGTTGCTTCTTCGTGGACCCTTCGTGGGTGGAGCCCTCCGTGGACTCGCACAACCGTTACCCTTCGTGGGTTGAAGTCTCCACTAACGTGGATGTAGGATAGCACCACCTATCCGAACCACGGGAAAAACATCCGTGTCTCCAATAGCGTTTGAATTCTCCAAACCCTTCCCTTTACATTCTTGCAAGTTGCATGCTTTACTTTCCGCTGCCTATATACTCTTTGCATGCTTGCCTTAATTGTGTGATGATTGCTTGACTTGTCCGAAAATAGCTAAAATTTGCCAAGAACTAAAATTGGGAAAAGGCGTAGCTTTTATTTGGTCAAGTAGTCTAATCACCCCCCCCCCTCTAGACATACTTCCGATCCGACACCTTGCTATCCAACTTATGTTATGTTCTACCGCGGAGTATTATCATCTTTGATGTCAAGAATGTTGCGAGGATTGCTCCACCTCTTAAGAAATTCTTGCTATAATGATACTTCTCACCATCACCATTCTTTCTTGGTCCTTGTGTTGATTCCAACCGGGGTACCCACAAGTGAACGGTGTTGTTTGGATTCTGCACTTCTAGCAACCCTATTGCTTTGGAGATAATGATCGATAATTCATTCTTAGACTATCAGTTGCTGAACCCCCATTCTAAAGTTGATCATGCTACTATAAGCCCACATTTCAGTTGCACTTTTCAACTGATGTTTAATTGGGTATGCTTTCCTCGAGCATATCTCATTATATCATTTGATCTGACAAATGTTATCTCCTTGTTCACATAATTGTGGAAATCCATCCTTTGAAATTTTTGATGGATTGTCGCTGAGTCCATCAGCCACCTCCTCATTCCCTCCTTGGTTTAATGATGCACTCTTCTTTCGGAACTCGCTTCCATAGTTCATTTCCCGAGGATCTTACATTGTCATCTCGTCAATTTGTGTTGCACCTTTTTCTTCTCAGGCATCCCAAGTCTGACATATCCTGGCACCATTCAGATCTGAATCTCGAGAAGATATGATGGTTGGAACTCTGTCCAACAGTCATAACATTGCTCTTATTATGACCCGGTAAGGTGATGTCATGCCTAACACACCTCGCCGGAAAACCTATTGTTATAGTTCCCTATTTAGCAAGGTTAACCATTCTTCCATGAGAAAATCGTAAGATTTATTCTATATGTTGTTCCTGATGAATCCCTTGTATTTTCAAAGTCCGATCTTCACCTGAAGACCATGTTAATGTTGTCTCGAAGCATGTCTGTGGTACTCTGACCTTCGATAAGAACATTTGAAGCCCAATGCTAAATGTTTCCTGCTCAATTATCCAAACACCGTTGTATGGGTAATGTCATGAAATTTCTCTCCTCTGTTTGTCCTTGGGAAGGATATACCCCTGAAATTTGTGTTTAAACACATTTTCCTTTCCATTGTTCTGTTTAATATAAAGATCACCTTTTCCTTTCCATTGATTTGTTTAACCTTTCTGGTGATCTATATGATCTAAGCAGTAATATTCTTCTGCTTATGTAAACACCTTGGTGAACAACCGTGTAAGTAAGACCCTGTTGCTTTTGTTGATGGCATTCCGGTAACCACTGATGGACGAGAACTTTGCCTACTAGTCCGCCTCGTTCAACAAGCAGGAAAATGGTTCTCTTCGTCCCTCGCCCTTGGTACCAATGGTTGTTGCCGACATAATCGATAGTCCATCCTCTGACAGGCCTTGCTTACATGATCATGCAAGACGTCATTCCCTTCCTACTTTTTACCCACATGGTGGGCCCATAACCCACAGTTCCACAGGATCGAAACCTGAGTCTCATGTATGCCCTGTTGTCAAAGTTATTCCTAGCGCTTGACTTTGAATGTCATTCACGGGCCACCTGCCTAGTGATCTATTCTGGTATCAGACGCCATACTTACTCCCATTGCTCTGAGCCCCTTCACACGCTGTTTCAGGCATTGAACGATTGCCTACCCGCTCGAAACTTCCAATGACACGTCGTTACTTTGCTCTCATATTTTCGTAAGTTTCAAATTCAAGGGTAACTTTCTACCGCATTCCCTGAGTTATATGCCCGATAGACAACCTTGTACGGTCCGTTCTTCCGAAGTTAGCCCTTGTCCTTTCGTAAGTACGATGGAGTTCTCAAAGAAAGGATGATGACATCATCAGGATGACCTAAAGTAGAGAGATGAAGACATCGACATAATGGATCGACCTCCTCGAGAAGAGCAACCAAGACCGAGAAGATTCGTTAGAATTTCGTACCCAGAACTTTCCCCTTTATTACAACTCTTAAAATCTCGGGACGAGATTTCTTGTAGTGGAGGAGATTTGTAACACCCCGGTAGTCAAGCTATAGTAATCACACTCTGATAGTGCCATGTCATCACAATTAATTTTCCTAAACCTTGCTTTGATCCAAACCCAATTCAAATTCAAAAATAAAGTAAAGTCAAATAATTACAATTTTCAAAAGGAAAAATAAAAATGTAAGATGGGTTGAAAATATTCACCAACTAATTTTCATGTAAGAGATAACCTTTTTCAAAATATACAAGAGCCCCTAAACATTTTTAAAACTGACACATAAGCTTTTTATTGAAACAATCTGATTTAAATAAATATGCAAAATATTCAAAATCAGTTGAGACTTGTTGGACTAGCTCAAAATATTGTCTCAAGTTTATGTAATACTATGGACATTTAACTAAAATCATTTAGTACCTAAAATAAAATAAAACAGTAAAGGAAAAAGAAACACAAACCCCCTTGGCCCACTGGGCCACGGCCGAGCAGGCCACCAGACCGCCAGGCCAGCCCGCCAGCTGCGCCTACACACACCCACTACCCTGAAACCCTAGTCGGTCAACCCCCAATCCCCCTCCCCCCACGATCTCTGCTCCCCCCGAATCTGGATCGGGAATGGGGCACCCGACGCCGATGCCCCGGCTCGTCCCCGCCGTCTCGCCGTTCACAGGCGCCACCCACCAGACCCCCCCGTCCTCCTATCCTCTCCGTCTTCCACTCATCATCGAGCCGCACCCGCTCGTCGTCGTCGTGTGACACCACCGCCGCCTGGAGGCCCCGCCGTCGCCGACCATCGTCACCGCTCGGATCTCCCGCTGCCTCACCATCCTCCTCCTCGTCTCCTCCTCGCCGGACCACCCCGCGCACGCTGCCTGGACCCTACGCGCCCCGTGAGCACCTCTCCTTCTCCTCCCCTGGATTCCCACTCGCCGACCGGGCCCCGAATGTGCTCACCGCGCCGGCGCACGCCTCGGACCACCGCCTCATACGCGCGCTGGCCGTGCTCACCGCATCCTCGCCTCGCCCGGCGCACATCCGCACGCGCCCACGGCCGCGCTGCCCTGCTATCGTGCGGCCGCGGCTCCCTCCCCACCAGCGCACCACACCGCCCCTGCTCCCCTCGCCCCGCCTCCGCCCACCGTGGCCTCGTGCCCCGCTGCGGCAACCCCGCCGTTGCCACGTCCACGCCCTGCCCCGGGCAAGCTACGGGCATCCGTCGCCCATTACGCCCGCGCCCACTGCCCGTTAAGCCACAACCGCCCCTGGTGGCCCCCATGGCCTATGACACTTGGGGCGCAAGCCCAAAAATAAAACCAAAAAAAGGTTTAATTAAATAATAGTTGTTAATTAATTAATTAATTAGTTAGTACTTTAATAAGTTAACTTAAATAACCTGCTTAATAACCTAATCAACCAGATTAGTTAATCAAATGTTGTTTAGTAAAACATGTATCAATGACATGCGGGTCCCATGGGCCCTTTTGACCAGTCAACGGTCCAGTCAAACGCTGACTGGACATTTGACCAGGGCCCCACCTGTCAGCCCCTTAGACACACTCTGGGTACACTTCCTGTATACCCATAGCATCTAAATACAAATTAAATTTCGAATTAAATTAAATTCAGAAATTTGTAAAATCATTTTAAATCTTTTAAAATTAATATAAAATAAACCGTAGCTCGGATGAAAAAACTTTGTACATGAAAGTTGCTCAGAACGACGAGACGAGTCCGGATACACAGCCCATTCGTACGCCACACATCCCTAACCTATCGAACTCGCAACTTACCCCCTCCGGTTCAGCTGTCCGAAAACGCGAAACACCGGGATTATTTTCCTGGATGTTCCCCTTCGCTGGTATCACCGCATACCGCGTTAGGGCACCCCGAACACCGATACTTGTCATGTCATGCATCGCCATGCATATGTTTGCTTAAATATTTATTGTTTCTTCCCCCTCTTCTCTCGCTAGACACCGAGACCGACGCTGCTGCTGCCCCGTTCGACTACGGAGTTGACGACCCCTCCTTCTTGTCTGAGCAACCAGGCAAGCGCCCCCCCCTTGATCACCAGATATCGCCTACTCTCCTCTATACTGCTTGCATTAGAGTAGTGTAGCATGTTACTGCTTTCGTTATTCCTATCCTGATGCATAGCCTGTCCTTGTTACTACTGTTGTTACCTTTACCTGCAATCCTACCTGCTTAGTTTAGGATGCTAGTTTACCATCAGTGGCCCTACATTCTTGTCCGTCTGTTGTGCTATACTATCGGGCTGTGGTCACTCGGGAGGTGATCACAGGTATATACTATATACATGATACATGTGATGAACAAAGACGGGTCGGCTCGTAGGAGTACCCGCGAGTGGTTCTTTGAGGCGGAGCGACAGGGCAGGTTACGACCACCTAGGAGAGAGGTGGGCCTGGCCCTGTCGGCATTCGCGGATACTTAACACGCTTAACGAGATCTGGGTATTTGATCTGAGTCTGGCTACTGGCCTATACGCACTAACCAACTACGCGGGAAAGATATGGGCACTTGGCGTCGTGGTATCAGCCGAAGCCTTCGTGACGTCAGCGACTTAGCGGCGCGTGCCGGATTGGAACGTAAGCCTGCTCTTGTATTAAGGGGGCTAGTTCTGCTTCCGGCCGCGTACGCAACGTGCAGGTGTGCTCAGGGCGATGGGCCCAGACCCCTGCGCGCTTAGGTTTAGACCGGCGTGCTGACCGCTCTGTTGTGCCTAGGTGGGGCTGCGACGTGTTGATCTTCCGAGGCCAGGCATGACCCAGGAAAGTGTGTCCGGCCAAATGGGATCAAGCGTGTTGGGCTATGTGGTGCACCCCTGCAGGGAAGTTAATCTATTTGAATAGCCGTGTCCCTCGGTAAAAGGACGACCCAGAGTTGTACCTTGACCTTATGACAACTAGAACCGGATACTTAATAAAACACACCCTTCCAAGTGCCAGATACAACCCGGTGATCGCTCTCTAACATGGCATCGGGGAGGGGATCGCCGGGTAGGATTATGCTATGCGATGCTACTTGGAGGACTTCAGTCTACTCTCTTCTATATGCTGCAAGACGGAGGCTGCCAGAAGCGTAGTCTTCGACAGGATTAGATATCCCCCTCTTATTCTGGCATTCTGCAGTTCAGTCCACTGATTTGGCCCCTTACACATATATCCATGCATATGTAGTGTAGCTCCTTGCTTGCGAGTACTTTGGATGAGTACTCACGGTTGCCTTGTTCCCCCTTTTCCCCATCTCTCTACCCGATTGCCGCAACCAGACGATGGAGCCCAGGATCCAGACGCCACCGTCGACGACGACTCCTACTACACTAGAGGTGTCTACTCCTACGTGCAGCCCGCTGACGACGACCAGGAGTAGTTTAGGAGGATCCCAGGCAGGAGGCCTGTGCCTCTTTCGATCTGTATCCCAGTTTGTGCTAGCCTTCTTAAGGCAAACTTGTTTAACTTATGTCTGTACTCAGATATTGTTGCTTCCGCTGACTCGTCTATGTTCGAGCACTTGTATTCGAGCCCTCGAGGCCCCTGGCTTGTATTATGATGCTTGTATGACTTATTTTATTTGTAGAGTTGTGTTGTGATATCTTCCCGTGAGTCCCTGATCTTGATCGTACACATTTGCGTGCATGATTAGTGTACGATTGAATCGGGGGCGTCACACACTGTTCCATAGTTATCATCCATCAGCCAATGCTATCCCACAGGCTGGTGATTATAGTATTCTACCACTTCTAGTATTTCCTATGTTGTTCTTTAATACTTTTGTGTGCCATCTAGTTAATCTCGAGTACAAACGATACATATTCTGTAGCTTTCATCTGTGTTCTCCCTTTAGTTTATGAGACCTGTTGCTGCTAGTTAACCCCAGTCCTACTATTTATGTCGTCTCCTACAGGCACTCATTACATAAATCTAACTACTAGTTGTCTTCCATGCATGTCAGATATAATTGCACACACTGATATATCCACAAGAACCTCACGGAGCAATGTAAAGTCCAATAAACTTGATGTCAATGATTCCCAATATGATGGAACATGTAAAGGCAGTTCTTCACAAGACTTGCAGAAAGATGATGAATCCTCTTCACCCCACAAGGTCCTTGCTCTAACTTGGCCTGTGATATGGGTACAACATGCATATAGTGTCCTGGAGTGTATCTACTCTTTTGCAATGCCATGTGCTTAGCATGCTGATCATGCATGTAAATATGTCATGCCTTCCTGTTTTTCAGTACCTATTCCATTCATGATAACATGTTTTCAAATTCAAGTAATGTCATTCTACTCTATCGCAATGCCATCTGCTTAATTCGGACATCATACTTCTGAATATCTTATGCATTGTTATTTATCAGTATGTACTTCATCTGTCTACCATACCATGTTTCTTTACATTGAAGTGTTGTTCTAGTGCTCTGTTGCAATGCCATCTTATTTTCCCAATCAAACACGTGTATGTTGCCTTAGTTATTTCTGTACGTATTCCGCTAGCATACAGTTTTACATTCAACTAGTGTTTTTTTGCTGTGTTGTCCTGTCGTATCCCTAGCTCTTACACCATACTCCCTCTGCCCGGATTACATGTTACCGAAATGGATAAAAAAGGATGTGTCTAAAACTGAAATACGCCTAGACCCATTCATTTTTTCCGGATGGAGGGAATAAAGGTCAATATGTCATCCCTTTCTATTCTTCAGTACCTATTCCATCTCTCTGCTGTTGCATGTTTTATAATTAAAGCACCATTCTTCTATACAAGGCATGCAAGGGGAAGACGACTATGTTAGAATCTGAAGGGTTACAAACAAGGCCTTTGCAAAAGATCCAAACGCCAGGAGATAATAAGCCGACTCCAGTTTTTATAGATACTGCTCCAGCACAGAGAAACCCAACTCCTATTGGTAATAAGCAGATTCCAGTGGCCAAAGAACTAGTCCGCTCCAGTCCAGCAAAAATATGTCAACTCAATTCTAAGAAGCGTGTGCGTATCCTTGCATCATGAAATTTTATAGCATGCTGATCATATTTTCTACATGTTTCTTACCCATCTCTCTTTTAGAAAATAAGCTTAACAAATAGAAGATTTTCTGCATTGGTATCGTTTATGAGGAAAGATTCTTGCAGGAATTCTCTGTGCTCCAATGTAGATGTAAGTACCTGTTGTATATCACTATATTTTTACATCAGCATGTATTTTGTTAATCAGCGTGAATCCAAGCTTTATCTGATCTAAATTTAGTTGTAGCAAAATGTATCATTAAAGGACACAATGTTGATTTTTGCAAGGAAACCTGCCTGGTAGTTTTGCATCCTGAGCTGCATGAGTGTACTATCTCATATTAGTGGGTTTGAATACTTTGGTTTTGAAGTGGTTTTTCAGTGTTGTTTTTACTGTGTTGTCCTGTTGTATCCCTAGCTCTTACATCATACTCCCTCCGTCCGGATTAAATGTCGTAGAAATGTATAAAACTGGATGTCTCTAGAACTGAAATACGCCTAGACCCATCCATTTATTTCTGAATGGAGTGAATACATGTCAATATGTCATGCCTTTCTATTCTTTAGTACCTATTCCATCTCTGTTGTAGCATGTTTTATAACTGAACCACAATTCTTCTATATAAGGTATGCAAGGGGAAGACGGCTATGTTAGAATCTGAAGGGTTACAAACTAGGTCTTTGCAAAAGATCCAAATGCCAGGAGATAATAAACCAACTCCATTTTTTCATAGATACTGCTCCAGCACAGAGAAACCCAACTCCCACTGATAATAAGCAGATTCCAGTGGCCAAAGAACTAGTCCGCTCCAGTCCAGCAAAAAAATGTCAACTCCATTCTAAGAAGCTTGTGTGTATCCTCGCATCATGAAATTTTATAGCATTCTGATCATATTTTCTACATGTTTCTTACCCGTCTCTCTTTTAGAAAATAAGGTTAAACGATACAAGACTTCCTCCATTGGGATCGTATTCGAGGAAAATATCTTGCGGGAATTCTCTGTGCACCAGTGCTGATGTAAGTACCTGTTGTATATCACTATATTTTTACATCAGCATGTATTTTGTTAATCGGCGTGAATCTAACCTTTATCTGATCTAAAATTAGTTGTGGCAAAATGTTAAAGGCGCCAGTGTTGATTTTTGTAAGGAAAACTGCCTGGTAGTTTTGTGTACTGAGATGCATGAATGTGCTATCTCATATCACGCACATTACTGAATTGTAGTGCTTCTCTGGTTGCCCATTCATTCATTGTGTCAATGTTGCTTTCGTATTACCTTACCTGACTGATGATAACTGTGCCATATTGTGTTAATTTGGTGTAGGCTAGTTGCCCAAACGTTCATTGTGTCAATGTTGCTTTCCTATTATCCGACTTGGCCAATGATAGCAATGCTAGTGTGTTAATATTGTGCAGGCTGCTGAAGATAAGAAGAAAAACTCTAAAAACAGCAAGGCATCCCCATTGTTTCTTTCCAGTAAATCTAGGCCAGGTAATATGGCAATAACTCATGATTAATCTGTTTGGTTCCCGTCCTAATTTACGTTATGATGTAGTGGTCAAGACACTCTCCACTATCAATAATACAAGCCTGCCAAAATCGCCATATGAATCTGTTCAGTATCCTCTGTCTCGAATGCAACGGAATAAATGTATGTTTGTGAACCAATTAATGGCTGAAGCAATGATGGAAATGGTGGATGAATCAGAGGTGCAGAGTCGTGCGACACAACAACTAATCAATGTTTTCAGAGACAGTGTGGCAAAGCAGCAAGAACTTGCCCACATGCTTATGGGCATCATATGTGTTGAGGTTGCAGATTGTGACGTTGTAGATGGTTAGGTTCTGCTCATTTATTTGCACTGGCATCAATCTTTGATTGCCTAGTGGATGTAATTTCCTGTAATATATCCTGGATGTGCAATGTTATTCCCTGTATGCCGTACCTTTGCTCGTCGTAATGGGGGGCTCAAATTATCTAATTTAACCTAAAGACATGAACGAACTTTAGTGGGCCCATTGAGTTAATGGGCTGTTACTAGGCCGAAAGTTAATGGTCGGCCCTCTTACCTCCCGGGTCGTTAACAGGCCGACATCGAAGCGGGCAACAGGTGGCCCCAATTTATTTCATGGGCCGTTAACGGGCCGTTACTAAGTTTGAGGCTACATATGGCCCAACTATACTGTAGGCCTTTAGCAGGCCAAAAGAGACAGCGGGCTTGTATTGGACCATGAAGAGCATGGGCCGCTAAGAGGCCGAAAGTCAGGTCGTATTGTAAATGGCCCAACTATGTTGTGGGCCTTTAGCAGGCCGAAAGAGAAACCGTGCTGGTATTGGACCATGAAGGGCATGGGCCGTTAAGAGGCCAAAACTAAGGTCCGACTACAAATGGCCCAACTCATTTATGGTCCGTTAACAGGCCGAAAGGCACACAGGGTCGGGAATTGGCCCAACACTTGAATGGGTCGCTAAAAGGCCAAAACTCAGGTCTGACTACAATTGGCCCAACTGATTTATTGGCCGTCAACAGGCTGAAAGTGACACCGGGCCAGAAATTGGCCCAACACTTAAATGGGCCACTAAAAGGCCGAAACTCAGGTCCGACTACAAATGGCCCATCAGATTTATGGGCCGTCAACAGGCTGAGAGACACACCGGGCCGGAAATTAGCCCAACATTTAAATGGGTCGCTAAAAGGCCGAAAGATGTACATCCTGAAAATTGGCCCATCCATTAAATGGGTCGTTAACAGGCTGAAATCTCATCGGGCCGATATTGAGCCCAAGTATATAGCCGGCTGTTAACGGGCTCGAACTGACGATGGGAGGCAATGGTGTCAAATCTATAACGGGCCGAATTGGCACATCTCGTATGGGCCATGGGCTTAAATGGACCTGACACAAGTAGGCCTTATATGGGCCGGCCTGCTAATTTTTACTGGGCCAGCCTTTTTCACCGGAATGGGCCACTGTTGGGCCGTGCCACGTGTCGACAGATCATAGGTGCCTATCTGACCCACTGTCGAGCTGACACATGTTTCGTCCGGCCAATAAGAATTTTACACGTGGAAATTTTCAATTGGTCGGGGCTATTAACGGGTTATCGGATCCAAAACCCGACCCGATAGCTTAACGGCGTTCCGTTACGGTGGATGCCACGTGTCGGTCACCCTTGACGAAAGCACTTCTGTGACGCGCGATTTATCGTCATGGAAGTGGACACTTCCATGATGATAATTTTGGTAATGTCATGGAACACTTCTACGACGGAACAGGTATGACTATCTTGATTCTGTCATAAATTTGTCATGGATGTACATGCATGACAAAAAAAGAGACCTACTGTGGCAAACACGTATTATCACGGAAGTGTATTTTTTTTTGTAGTGCTAAACGCCGGCACCGGCGTCCTTCGCCTCACCTCGGACTTGCCAGAGGTGCGATAGGGTGCGTTGCTCGCGCGCGTTGGCCCTTTCCATGCCGGCGTGGTCCACCGAAGCTTCGGCTTCTAAACGGGAAACCCACTTGACGAGCTGGTAGTAAAAATCGGCGTCGCAAACGCGTGCGTGCCCGACAGCCTCCAGGGCTATTTGTCGGGCGCCGGCCTCCACGTAGTCGGCCCAGTTGCAGGCGCTTTGCTCGCGACTCAGAGCATCGGTGCGCTGCAGCTCCATGTCCCGCTGGCGGTGCAAATTGGCGATACGCTGCTCCTCTGCAAAGTGGTCGCGCTCCAACAACTCCTACCCCTCCGTCAGGAGGTCGCGCTCCAACAAGTCCTCGATCTCCACATTGCCATCTAAAAACCGATAGAATGCCTCCTCCCTCTATCTGCCTTCCGGTGATAAACCGAACACTAGTTCCGGCGGTGACGGCCTCCGGCCTCGCCTATCGCGGATGGGCGGGGGCATGGCGAATGTGTCAAGAGCGAGGATAAGTGGCGAATGTGGCAAGAGCGAGGATAAATGGCTTATGAGGATAGGGCAAGTTGGGTCAAGGTGCCATCATAGAAGGCCGGGAAACAATACTTATAGGCGGAAGGTAGCGCGACGGTCATCGGAATTCAATGCATAATTATGCAGGCATGGCTTAGCGCGCCAGCTTGCCGTGGAAAACTAGAGAAACTGAAATTATGACTGTGCCGTCCCATCCCATCCGTGCTGGGTCGCACGCTGGCATGGCGGTCAAACGAGTGCACTCGAATCATCTCCCTCCTTGTCAATAATGATTCCACGGATTTAAAAGGCCCGCAACAATTAAAGCGCATCTTTTTTCGCATCAGTTAGCTACCTTAATTACGGCCGGCTGCAGACAAGCATTCAAAATCGCTCGCAACCAGTACGTGGAGCAGCATGCAATGAGTCGTAGCCGAGGGCATTAGTTGATGAACTTTAGCTGGGAGATAAGGCATCTGCGAACGTTTTAGCTGGCAGTTTCTTCAGATTCGCATGGCATTTTCTTCAGAGCAGCTTGTCAGTTTCTTCAGAGGTAGGCATTTTTATTCAAAAAACTTCCACTTCGGATCTTGCGTTGCAACTAAAACTGCCAGGAGCGCATTAGTAGGCTAGCTAGTGATCGATCAGTAACTTGTAAACACCGAGCGAACAGAAATAAGGAACTGTTAATGCATCTCAATGATTCACAGATCATATACAAATATGTAGCTCCAAAAGCAATGATCAGCCACTTCGGATCTTGTGTCGCAACTAAAACCAACTAGTATGATTCCCATACATAAGATCAACATGTTAATGCATCTCAATGATTCACAGATCATATAAAAATATGTGGCTCCAAAATCAAAGATCTAGAAAAAACATTTGTTCCGCCTACTAACATGGATGCTTCTCTTGGCACATTCAGTACATACTGAAAGACTAATTTGTTTGTGAAGTCTACAATTACTCTTGCAAACGTAAGTGGTTTCACCAACAGCTGGAACCATGAGAATGAACCACACATGATGGAGGAACATCCACTTCAGTATGATTTAGTCTTCTCTCGATCACACGGCGAGACTATTTTCGGAATACAAACTTTAACTTAGGCAAAATGATGCCCATTGTATAATCAGACCAAAGCAATGAAGCACCTAGTGTTGGCCAATAAATAGTACAATACTACTTTTCTGCAGTCCATGAAGTGATTATCCAATTTTTCTATGTCTATTTTCAAATAGCACTGCATGCAGTGACTATACTATTCTCTTGTGCAGTTCAACCAAAATTGCCGTCACTTTGTGTGTTTTCCAAATAGCAACGGACAGACATCTCTGTCTGCACAAATAGCAAGCAGCTAGTAAACATATACCCCACCTTGTATTTTCGGTTTAAACATGTCTTTTCCGCTTAGCATCTGTCATGTTTTGCACTGGACAATTTGATATAGTCATGTTTTGCCCTGGACAATTTCATACTGAATTGATTTGCTAGTTCAGAGCAAAAATATAGCGCCTATTCTTCATCAGACCAAGGATATCCATGTTCGCGGAGATGGAAGAGGTGAAATCGATACAACCAAAAGAGTAGCAAGATAGTAGCAAACCATGTACCTTCGTAATGAACAACTCATAGTGCCACCAATTGGATATAAAGGTTTGGAAGAAAACATGCTCCTAATGTTGAACCAGTTGGAGTTTTTGTGGAGTTCCACTAAAATCGAGCATCCCTGTTTGCACAGATATTGAAAGTGTGATTACTATAAAAGTGGCACTAGTTGAAGCATAGACTCACAAATATAAGCATTCCAATTTCTTAATGGGAAAAGGTAGCAAGACTGTTTCTAACCACCTGTTTGAAGGAATAAATAAGGCAACAATGGCTGATGTCAGAAAGGCATATATAGTTCTTTCTGAAAGAATGATTGATTCCTGACCTTTCCTCTTCTTTTAAGCATTATTTGTGCAGTTCAACTAAAATAAAATGCCATCACTGCCTTGACAATTCAGTGACATTGTACAAAAGGAAATGACTTAACATTACATCATGATGTTAGGTATGTAGTCGACAGGCATTAGAGACAAACTTACAGACCTCCTCCGATAACATAATGAACAATAATTTTAACAAAGGTGTGACTAGCTTTACCGGGATAATTTGAGTGAACTCTACACCCTCTGTTCCTTAATATAAGACGTTTTTGCGGTTTAATTTAAAGTACCCAAACGTCTAGTATTTAGAAAAATAGGTAGTAGTTTTCTTGAGCACATATCTGGAAAATCTTGCCACACTTTATTTATGTCCATACGCTAATGCAACACCATTCGAAATTTCGATACTACAAATATACACTAATCCAGTGGGTAGTGCAACAGTAGAGTAGTTATTTTATTATAGGGTGCAGTACAATGGTTTTACTGAACATATTTCAATAAACTCTAGCACTAGAAGATTTCTATGAGAACTAACAATACAAAATGTAAAGGTAACACGTTTCAGCATTGGTATACTAGCTATGCATGAGCATTAAACCAAATACAAAAGTCTGAAGGTAACTAGCATTATTAACTAATGACAGTATAAAAAAATTGCAAACCATGTACCTCCAAGGTAAATATCATTTCGAACTCGTGGGACCTTAAAAATTGCTATCCCAATCTTGCTAATCGATCAAACATAAAAACTTGATCGAACAAATCAAGAGAACAGCCGGAGGAGGAGGTGCCCACTCTTGACCTTTCCTCTTGTCTTCATATTTTTTTGTGCAGTTTAACCAATATAAAATGACATCAACGCCTTGGCATTTTGGTGACACTATACAACTAATTAACTTATCTCATGAAAGTGAGGTATGTAATTTCTAAGCATTAACAGTGCAAAAATCTGAAGGTAGTAACAAGTTTCATCGTTGGTATACTGGCTGTGCAATAGCATTAGAATGCCTTAGCTGAAAAATCTTTAATACATCCACAATCAATAGCTAACCCTGAAATAATCCATTGACTTTAAATGGCATTTCTTAAATTTATCAGTGGCATTAGACTGAGTGAGGCATTAGTTAAATGTGGCATCACTTTTGTAGTAGCATTGCTTGACTTGACTGCTGGTGTTATACTAACAGCAAAAAAGTGACAATAAGAGCATGGGAGGCCCATACGGACACTGGGCGCACCAGTACGATGTACCTCCACGGACGCATAGAGTGGTGAGGTATGTATGGTTGCACAGAGCAACAAATATCCATGCAACATATGTGGATCACGTCCCATTTTTGTTCTCTTTAGCCATATTTTTCCTATGTGAGGACAACAAACCGATCGACCTGGTCATTCTCTATTGTGTTGTCATGCCTTTATACCCTTCTTCAACCAAGAGACACGAGACTCGTTCCTTAGCTACTGATTTTCCCCTTTTCAACCTAGATGCGGGTTCGATGCCTACTCTATTGGACAGTACAGTCTCCCTTCCTTTCCTTATTCAACCCAGACATGGATTACTCTGCATGAAGTAGGGTTTGCTTTAATAGTGCAAATTAAGGTTTTCATCTGCGTGACCAGCAGAGCAGAGGATAGCAAATTGGGAAGATGGTGGAGTGGAAAAAGATCCACAAGCAGCGACGTGGCAGATGGGGCAATAGAACAAGGGTATGGTTCGAAAAGAGGTAGCATACCTGAGGGTCGGCGGGAAGTGGCTTCGCTCATGGTCGTCGTCCTCCGCACGCACTACGAAAGCGAGCTTGGGGACGGAGGCCATCCCGCGCGGGCGCTAGGTCTGAGAGGACGGCCTTGTCGTCAATGCATGACCTCGCTCGCCGACGACGAGTGCGTCAACGCTGCACGTCCTTTTCTTCCCAACGGATCTGTGACCACCAGTGAGGAGGGAGAGAGAGGCCGTCTTTTTTAGATCTGGAGAGATGGTGATAGTTTGAGAAGCAAGTGGGCAACCCTTAGCAAGAAACCTCTAAGGCTCCAGCCTACATATCTTTTTTAAACTACTAGTACTAGAGGTGGAGTAGTGGTAGAGTAGTTTATATTTTCTCTGCAAACAGTACCAGTTAGTCGTGCTTCAAAACTGAACGGCACGCCATTAAGAAAATAAAGGTCGATAACTAATTCGGCACCTCGGCCAGCGCGGCCAAATCGCATTTTGCACGAGAAATTACACACCATGTTTCATTGACATGTGGTCCTGTTCCAACATGTCAGTGAGACGACGGCGAGTCCTTTTGTACAATTTCCGAAAGGACTTGTAGGCCGGGGCGCCTCTTCGTGTACCGTGGCAAACTGGCAACCGTCCACCGACTCTTCGCCTTTCCCTCTCGATTTGGAACTGCTCTGGCACGCTCTTCCTCCCTCCTCCATTTGCCTTCACCCTTCCTTCTGCCATTGTTCGATCGTCTTCTCCATGGAGGGAACACTAGTGCATAACCGGGCAATAGCACAGGTTCGTAAGGCCCTTTAGTGCCGGTTCCATAATCGGCACTAAAGTGTGGGCACTGAAGCCCCCCCCTTAGTATCGATTCAGCATGAACCGGTGCTAAAGGGCAACCACGCGGCACGAGCCAGCTCCGGGGGCCGGGAGCCCTTTATTACCGGTTGGTAACACCAACCGGTACTAAAATGTTTGGGGGGTTTTTGGTTTTATGATTTCCTTTTCATTTAATTTTGTGTTTTCCATTTTAATTCTTTTTCGTTTGCTGGTATTTTATGATACTACACATTGTACACATTATGCATATATATGGTAGCTAGTAGAACCAATCATATATATATAGATCATCAATGCCTCACAAACCACCATATTAATTCACACATACACACATGTATATAGCTATATACAATTTCTCCTACATATGCATGTTGCCTTCGGAGCCAGTTGCATTAGCCTAATTGGTGCCTTCGGAGCACGATTACAAATTGGAAGTGGTTCATGACCTGGTCGATGGGGGCGGTAGCGGGTAATTGTATTCTTCCTTCGGATTTATGACCTGGTCGAGCAAAAATCCCGCCATTTCCTCTTGAAGTGCTTGTACGCGCTCCGTTTCTAGGAGCTTGTCCCGCACCTCTGTGAACTGTTAAGAAGGAGATCAATATCCATGTGTATTAGTTGTGTGACTAGATATCGATAATGGTGCACAAATTGTGAATAGTGTTCTGACAAGCGTACACATTCCTATCTTTGAGATCTGCTCCTTTCGGACGCCATCATGCGAATGTTCTCGCAAACGCAGTATGCACACAGATCTGTCCCCTGCGCCTACTTTATGGCCTTTACGAGAATGGAATTTAATTTGATCAGATAATAATTAATCAAGCATGATAATATTAAAGAGATGGAAGCTAGCTAGCACTACTTAATTACTTACCTTGGGTCGAAACCATCTCAGCTGTCGTTTCCATTCGCCTTCCGTTTTGCTGATGAACCTTGCCCAAGCCCTGCCCGCCGACAAAGAAAATGAATAAAGGGGTTATTAAATAGTTCATATCATGAAATGACGAACTAAATAGGCCGAGATATATAGTTAATAATGATTGAAATTACCTGTTAACTATCCCAAACAAGATGTTATAGTCACTATTTTCTTTGAGTAGTGAGTCCAGTATTTTAACTGTTCCTTCGTTAACTTTAATGATACACAAGATCCAGTGAAAGCTGCATGCACACACGTTTTCATGTCTTAATTAAGCGGGCATATGTAAGCAAAAACATTTAGCTAGCTAGCTAGTAGGCAAAAACAGAGAATTTGTAGTACAAGAAAGTGTGACTCACTGGAAGTTGTAAGGAAGTAGTATATCTTCATTGTATTTGAGGCGCTTCAAGAAATCGAACATGTTGTCCTCTACCTGCTTTTCATAATGCTTACTTATTTTCGATGTGTATTCATTAACGGTGTTTGGGTCAATGAACTCAATGCCATAGCGTCCACCTTTTGTCATTTCATACATCTTCATCCTGCATAATACCACAGGAAAGAATATAGTGAGCATAATTACAGGTAATGATTGATCAAAAGGATCACTACAACAAGCTTGAGACTTAAATTACAGAAAGAAATCACTTACAGACAATAGCAACTGATGATAGATTTGTCGAGTGCGTCTTGATTGTATAACTGAAACAGTTCAGAATACTCAACGGTCACAGGTTTCTCATGATAGTAATGATCCTTCTTGACTTCCACCATGAGGGACTGTCAATCGGATCTCTTGGTAATGTCCATGTACCATTGATGCAATTCATACATTCTCGTTGGGAGCTTCTTGACATCTTCTGGCTTGACCAAAGGTTGGCCCCGGACATATTTCAATTTTATTTCCTCCTCTGTAAGCACAGGCATGTCCTCGATCTCGAGGAGTTGTCCAACAGTGATCTTGAGTTCTTCAGCCTGTGTTATATGCTACTGGGTTATTACCACATCGCCCACCTGGGGAACGTAAACTGTTTGCCCACAATAATATTGGCTGCACGTACTGTCACGTGTTGTTGGATGCACAACAAGCGGGGGGATCGATTGCGCCCACTGTTCTCCCAGCTGGGCAACGATTTTCCCGCATTTTTTGGCAGCTGCTTGTTGTTTGCTCGAGCTCGAGCTCGCCTCCTTTTATAGACGTTGTCGATGTAACTTCTTGATGTGGCGCTCATAGTCTGTGTCAACAGGCTTAGGAGCTGGTGGTTCAGCCATACAAATGAAGTGGTCAATAACTTCCACAGGCACTTTCTCCCTTGGCGGCGGTGGCGGTTTCGGTCCAAAATGGGCGTTGAGTTCTGCCCGCACTATGGCATTGGTTTGCTCCTGGGTCCTGTCATATGCCCTCTCAGGAAGAGGATTATTGAGGTTTGGACCATATTTATATCGCTTGCCTCCGCCTGTACTTCCTGTACTATGACCTCGACTCGTACCGCTACGCACCATAGCTGCGGGGTGTCTCTTCTGCGATTGCTGAGGCGGCGGAGAAGGTTGACGGGCTGAGTTGGACGAGGAGGAGTGGCCTGAAGCTGTGCCGGACTTGGAGGAGGAGTGGCTTGAGGTTGTGTCGGACTTGGAGGAGGAGTGCACATCAAACGCTGTGTCGGACTTGGAGGAGGAGTGGCCTGACACTTTGCCGGACTTGGAGGAGGAGGAGTGGCCTCACGTGTTGGTGGACTTGGAGGAGCGGGAGTCTATTGAATCGGTGGCGGACTTCGACGAGGAGTCGGGTGACGCGGTGTAGGTGGCCTTCAAAAGATGATGCAATCCTTTCTCCATAGGATGATACGATGTTTGGCCTCTCCGAGTGTGTGCTCCTCGTCACCTCCAAGAATGAAAAGCTCTAGCCCCGAATATTGGTCCACCACCTCATCAACCACGACACGAGCATAGCCTGCTGGAATCGGGTTGCAATGGAAGGTTGCATCGGGGGGATTTGTATAAGCAACGGCGTCCGCCACCTTCATGGATATGTTCTTCATTTTGAAGTGTAGCTCGCAGTTAGTGTTCTCCATGATGTCATCCACGGGGTATCTATCCAGCATTGCATCAAACGGGGCGGAACCCATGCTGCTTCTCGGCATGGATAGGGCGGTGGTATCCAATGCTGGATCATCCGCTAGCTGTTGCAGCTGCTGAGACCCCCTTTGCTGGCTAAGTGAGTCGATCTGCTCCTGCTGCCGCTGGAATTTGTCTGCCAAGTCCACGTGCTTTGATTCTAGGCCTTGAAGGCGTTCATAGTCCAGCTTCCTCTTCTCTTCCTCCATCTTCCTCTGCTTCACCTCCGCAATCTTCCTTCTCACACGGGTTCTATAGTCGGCGTTCCAGTCCGAAAACCCCTCATACCACGGAATAGCGCCCTTGCCTCGTGTTCTTCCCGGGTGTTCAGGATTTCCCAGGGCACGCGTAAGCTCGTCATTCTCTCTGTTCGGCTGGAACACCCCCGTTCGAGCCTCTTCTATTGCAACAAGTATGTTATCATCGGCTCCGTTCAGACATGCCTTCGTCGAAACTTTGCCTGTCTTCAGGTCCAACTCCCCGACATGCGCATAGAACCAACTCCTGCACCTGGGGGGCCAGCTCTTAGTAACCGGAGTGACACCTGCATCCTCCATCTCTTTCTCAGACTTATCCCACTTAGGCATTGCCACCGCGTAGCCACCTGGCCCTAGCTTATGGAACTTATCCTTTTTTCGGCATTCTTCTTGTTTATTCTCGACCGTTCCTTAGGTAATTCTGAATCCTTGAATTTCACAAAATCGTCCCAATGAGCACTTTGATTCTCTAGTGTCCCCTCGAATACTGGAGTCTTCCTTCCACCCTTGATGTACTTGTCCCATACACGATTCTTGTGGTTATTGAATGCAACCGCCATCTTCCTAAGAGCGGCGTCCTTGACTTTCTCCACATCTGCATCTGTGAAATGATCTGGTAGGGTGAAATGTTCCATGAGAGTATCCCATAGCAGTTTTTTTGTCTGTCGTCGACAAAAGTAACATTTGGACGTGGCTTTGCTGACTCTCTCCATTCTTGAAGGGAGATCGGGAGTTGGTCCTTCACAAGAACTTCGCACTGACGAACAAACTTGACCGCAATCTTCTTAGGCGCTAATGGTTCGCCATTAGGTCTGATTGCCTCGATATTGTACTTTACGCCCTCCTACAACTTTTTGTTCGGGCCTCGTTTCGTCCTTTTGCCTGAAGATTTGCTCGATACGGATGGCTGAAAGAAGAAAGATCTATTCGTTAATATATCTTCAACTCATTTAAAACATGTGATGATCACCAAATTCCTGCTTATATAAATATATATACCTCGCCAGTGTTTGTTGTTTCAGGATCAACATGTTCTTCGTCATCGTCATAATCGTAGTTCATGACTTCATCAATTCGGTCGTCGCGATCGAATATCATGTCACCCTCTCCGGTGTTGTTTAGAAATTCGGAGCCGTCATAATCTTCTTCATTCTAATCATCATCTGGCCCGCGTATCATATCGAACAAGGTATGTTCTCTCTCTCTCTGTCGGTATTGTCCGCCATAGCTTTTATTTAACTATGCCAAAATAAATATAAAACAATTTAGTATTCAAATTACATCATCTCGAATAATAGATATAATCTCGAATAAATTGTCTCGAATACTAGATATAATCTCGAATACATCATCTCGAATAATAGATTTAATCTCAAATACATCGTCTCGAATATTATATAATATTGAATAGTACATCACTGTCTAGGTAGCTAATTAAAGATCGAATACTACAGAAGAATCTAGGACACTCGCGGTTCCTGCGGCACGGGCGGTGGACACCCAATGAGAAGGAACCCTCACAGGATCATAGCTGAAGTGAGATCCCTGAAGAAACTGCCAGGTATTGGAGAACCTGCCGCCCTCTAACGCAACCATGTAGCGATGGACGTGCTCGTCCTCCTCCCTGACACGGCGACGTACCACCTCCGGCGGGGCCGGCTCCCTCCGCACCGAAACTGGCCCACGCAAACGCCACCAAACGAGATCAGGGTCGACGACGGGACCCGGGGCTGGGTTCCTCATCAAGCGGCGCGCCCCTCTAGGCAGCACCTCCCAGTGCCAGCCCGGCGGAGCCCAGTCCCGGACATGGGTCAGCCAGACGTCGTCGCGGACGTGTCGATGGCGAGGATGCGGGCCGGGCATCGTCGACAACAAATACTATATGCCGCAAAAGTAAAGTAACATTTTTTAAATGATGGATTGTGATTTCATCTATCTAATTCATATAGCTAGCTAAAACTAACATTTCCAAAATTTCTAACATTTCTATATAACTAACATTTCTATAACATTTGACATTATATATATATTATAACTAACATTTCTATATACTATTTGACATTAATTAATCTAATCTAATTATTTAATTCATCTAAAACTTTGTATGAAAAACAGAAAAACAGAAAAAACTAAAAGCTAAAAACAGAAAAATTGTGTGTGTGTGCGCGTGTAGTGTGTGTGTGTGTAGTGTGTGTGTGTGTGTGTGTGTGTGTGTGTGTGTGTGTGTTGTAGTGTGTGTGTGCGCGCGCGCGTGTGTGTGCGCTACGGTCGGCGCCGGCGCGCGTGCGGTGTGGCTTTGATCGATTGGAGGGAGGAGAGGGGCCAGGGGAGGGGCTCACAGCGCGCGCGGGCAAGGTCGAGGCGACGGCGATGGCGAGGCGAGGACGATCCAAAGGCGACGGCGACGGCGAAGCGAGGGGACGGCGACGGGCCAGTGCGGCGACCGCGACAGGCCGGCGACGGGGGCGCCGCAAAGTCGACGGGGATGACGCGATGAGGACGGGGGCGTCGCGGAGTCGACGGGGACGGCGCGACAGGGCCGGCGACGGCGCGGGACGGGGCAGCGGCAGAGAGAAGTGGGAGATGAGAAACTGAAAATTTTCGAAGTGTTTCTTATATAGGGGACACCTTTAGTACCGGTTGGAGCCACCAACCGGTAGTAAAGGCCTGTTTTGGCCAGCCCAAGCGGCGGGAAGCGACCCCCTTTAGTACCGGTTGGTGGCTCCAACCGGTACTAAAGGCCCCCCCTTTAGTACCGGTTGGTTCCACGAACCGGTACTAAAGGGGGGTGTGCTGCCAGGCGAGGGGCGCAAAGTTTAGTCCCACCTCGCCTAGCGAAGGGCAGCCGCACTGGTTTATAAACCCAGCCACGGCTGCTCCTTCGAGCTCCTCTCAAATGCAGGCCTTCTGGGCCTACCTGTGCTGTGCTGCCCCGTTGGCCTACTGGGCCTTTGCGGGCCTGCATCCTGACCCAACAACGGGTTGGGTTTCTAGTCGTATGCAGGCCGCTCTAGCCTAGTAGGCGGGCTTTTTATATATTTTTTTGCTTTATTCATTTTTGAGTTGTTTTTTGTGTGTATTTAGAGTTTCTTTGTGAATATTTTTGCTTTAGGTACAAAAAATTACAAACTTTCTGTTAGTGCCCGTAGTTTTCAAATTTGAATATTTTAAATTTTGAATTATTTGAAATTAGTGTGAATCACTAGTTCGTGAATAACTTAACTTGAAAAATCAGTAAAGGCATGAAAGAATTTGTTTGCACATAAAATTTCTTCGCGTTTCAAATGCCAAAACACATAATTAACTACCCTAACTATTACAGAGATTCCCTTCTGGGTGTGAAACACAGAAGAAAGTGAGCAGGCATAGTGAAGCCGATCACATCCCAGATCTTTGGGTGTGAAACTTTTTCTTCGCGTGTGTCCCTTTGCACCGTAACCATGGAAAATCTTCATCATTTAACGGGATGCTCGGGTCAATATTCACTGTGAATGGAGCAATTTCATCAAACTTTTCATAATCTTCTGACTTGTATGTCTTGTCATCCACTCCCATGATGTTTCTCTTCCCAGAAAGAACTATGTGCCACTTTGGCTCATCGTACGATGCATTCGCTTCCTTATCTTTTCTTTTTCTTGGCTTGGTAGACATGTCCTTCACATAGAAAACCTATGCCACATCATTGGCTAGGACGAAAGGTTCGTCTGCATACGCAAGATTGTTGAGATCCACTGTTGTCATTCCGTACTTCAGGTCTTCCGTTACCCCGCCTCGTGTCATATTGACCCATTTGCACCGAAAAAAGGGACCTTCAAACCACGTCGATAGTCAAGTTCCCATATGTCCTGTATATAGCCATAATATGTTTCCTTTCCCGTCTTGGTTTCTGCATCAAAGCGGACACCACTGTTTTGGTTGGTGCTCTTCTTATCTTGGGCAATCGTGTAAAATGTATTACCATTTATCTCGTACCTTTTGAAAGTCATTATATTCGAAGATGGTAACTGGGACAGCAAGTACAGGTCATCTTCAATAGAGGTGTCATGCATGGTACGTGTCTGCAACGAGCTGGCGAAACTCCTGGTTTGTTCACGTGTAATCCAGTCATCAGACCGCTCCGGGTGTTTGGAGCGTAGCAAATTCTTGTGTTCATCCATATACAGAGCCACCAAGGCAAAATTCTATAGAACTGTGTAGTGTGCTTCAGTGAGAGAATGTCCGTCCATACATATTATTTGTTCCCCTCCTAGCGTGCCTTTTCCATCCAGTCTGCCCTTATGCCGCGATTCAGGAACACCAGTCGGCTTAAGGTCAGGAATAAAGTCAATACAAAACTCAATGACCTCCTCATTTTGACGGCTCTTGGAGATGCTTCCTTCTGGCCTAGCACGGTTATGAACATATTTATTTAAGACTCCCATGAACCTCTCAAAGGGGAACATATTGTGTAGAAATACAGGACCCAAAAGGTTAATCTCTTCGCATAGGTGAACTAGGATGTTTTCAGGTAACCTTGGTATGATTTCTGGATCAAATCATTCTGTAACCTTGGTATGATTTCTGGATCGATTACCTTCTGAGAGATTGCATTGAGAAATGCACATAGCTCCACAATGGCTAATCGAACGTTTTCAGGTAGAAGCCCCCTCAATGCAAACGGAAGCAGTTGCGTCATAATCACGTGGCAGTCATGAGACTTTAGGTTCTGGAACTTTTTCTCTGCCATGTTTAATATTCCCTTTATATTCGACGAGAAGCCAGACGACACCTTAATACTGAGCAGGCATTCAAAGAAGATTTCCTTCTCGTCTTTGGTAAGAGCGTAGCTTGCATGACCCTGATGTATGCCATCTTTTCCGTGCATACGTTACTGGTCCTCCCGTGCCTCAGGTGTATCTTTTGTCTTACCATACACGACCAAGAAGCCAAGCAGGGTCACACAAAGATTCTTCGTCACATGCATCACATCGATTGCGGAGCGGACCTCTAGGTGTTTCCAATAGGGCAGGTCCCAAAATATAGATTTCTTCTTCCACATGGGTGCGCGTCCGTCAGCGTCATTCGGAACAGGTTGTCCACCAGGACCCTTTCCAAAGACCACCTTCAAATCCTTGACCATATCATGTACATCAGCACCAGTACGGTGGCCAGGCTTCGTCCGGTGATCCGCCTCACCTTTGAAATGCTTGCCTTTCTTTCTTATGGGATGACTGCTCGGAAGAAATCGACGATGTCCCAGGTACACATTCTTCTTACAATTAGCCAAATATATACTGTCGGTATCGTCTAAACAGTGCATGCATGCGCGGTATCCCTTGTTTGTCTGTCCTGAAAGGTTACTGAGAGCAGGCCAATCATTGATGGTCACGAACAGCAACGCCTTTAGGTGAAATTCTTCCCCCATGTGCTCATCCCACGCACGTACACCTGTTCCATTCCACAGTTGTAAGAGTTCTTCAACTAATGGCCTTAGGTACACATCAATGTCGTTGCCGGGTTGCTTAGGGCCTTGGATGAGCACTGGCATCATAATGAACTTCCGCTTCATACACAACCAAGGAGGAAGGTCATACAAACATAGAGTCACAGGCCAGGTGCTATGGTTGCTGCTCTGCTCCCCAAAAGGATTAATGCCATCTGCGCTTAGACCAAACCATACGCTCCTTGCGTCATCTGCAAACTCCTTCTCGTACTTTCTTTCGATTTTTCTCCACTGTGACCCGTCAGCGGGTACTCTCAACTTTCCGTCTTTCTTACGGTCTTCTCTGTGCCATCGCATCGCCTTGGCATGTTCTTTGTTTTGGAACAAACGTTTCAACCGTGGTATTGTAGGAGCATACCACATCACCTTGGCAGGAATCTTCTTCCTGGGGCACTCGCCCTCGACATCACCAGGTTCATCGCGGCTGATCTTATAGAGCAATGCACCACATACCGGGCAAGCGTTCAAATCCTCGTACTCACCGCGGTAGAGGATGCAATCATTAGGGCATGCATGTATCTTCTGCACCTCTAACCCTAGAGGGCAGACAACCTTCTTTGCTTCGTACGTACTCTCGGGCAATTCGTTGTCCTTTGGAAGCATATCCTTTATCATTACCGGCAGATACATTGTCAGATACACCATTCTCCGCCTTCCATTGCAGCAATTCCAGTGTGGTGCCCAGCTTTTTCTTGTCACCTACGCAATTCGGGTACAACAATTTTTTGTGATCCTCTAACATGCGCTGCAACTTCTTCTTCTCCAAATCACTTGCACAGTTTTTCTTTGCATCGGCAATGGCCCGACCTAGATCATCAACGGGTTCATCTGATGCCTCTTCTTCAGCTTCTTCCCGCATTGTCGGCTCAGCTTCTTCCCGCATTACCGGCTCAGCTTCTTCCCCCATTGTTGTATCATCGTTTTCAGGGAACCCATGGCCAAGATAGCTGTCGTCGTCCTCTTCTTCTTCATTGTCTTAACCCCTCTTTCTCCGTGCTTGGTCCAAACATTATAGTGGGGCATGAAACCGGACTCAAACAGGTGGACGTGAATGGTTCTTGACGTAGAGTAGTTATGAACATTCTTACAGCCAGCACATGGACAAGGCATAAAACCATCCGCCCGCTTTTTTTCCTCTGCCGCAATCAGAAAAGTATCCACGCCCTCAACGAACTGGGGAGAGCATCGGTCATCGTACATCCATTGCCGACTCATCTTCATTACACAACATCGAATAGACCAAATTAATACAAGTTCATACATAAAGTTCACACAGCACTTAAATGCAACAAACAAATAACTCTCTAGCTAAAGCATTTAAATGCAACAACAAATGCGATCAAGATCGCAACTAAGGTAACAATGGATCCAAAAGCATAATGATACCAAGCCTCACTATCGATGGCATATTTTCTAATCTTTCTAATCTTCAAGCGCATTTTCTCCATCTTGATCTTGTGATCATCGACGACATCGGCAACATGCAACTCCAATTCCATCTTCTCCCCCTCAATTCTTTTCAATTTTTCTTTCAAGTACTCGTTTTCTCTTTCAACTAAATATAACCTCTCGACAATAGGGTCGGTTGTAATTTCCGGTTCACATACCTCCTAGAAAACATTTCTATGTCAACTTGATGGGCATAATTTGTCATAAACACGAAATGCAACTAGTTTTAAAAGAGAATATATATACCACATCCGAATCATAACAAGGACGAGGGCCGACGGGGACGGATATCAAAACCATGGCACTATATGTATAACAAACAACGTACGGGTAAGATAATTATACGAGTAACTATATATCCAAATCACACAAACATCAATTTTTATATAAAATTTCATGAACAAAGAGGCTCAGCACAAGGTGGTGCCGGCGACGGGACGGTGCGGGCGATCGACGGTGGTTATGACGGAGATTTAGAAGGCACTAAGTAAACCACACCTACATATGCAAACTAAGTGTTATTTTTGACCTCAAATTGCATATAAATCTAATACTAGCACATATATATATTTCCTCCCAAATAACTAAACTCACAAATTAATCACTATATAAAGCATTTCAAGAGTAAATCTAGCAATGAGAGATGAAAGGACAAAGTTGCTAACCTTTGTGATCATTTCAATGGATGGGGGCCTTCAAATCTTGACAAAATTTGGGCAAAATGTGTGATGAGCTCGAGAGGAAGAGGGGAAGAACAGAGAGGAGAGGGGAAAGGGGAAGAACACAGCGAGCTCGGGTGGATGAAGGGTTTATGTAGGACAACCTTTAGTACCGGTTCGTGCCAAGAACCGGTACTAAAGGGGCTGGAGGGGCCCCAGTCTGACAACATCCTGCCACCACTCTCATTAGTACCGGTTCGTGGCACGAACCGGTACTAAAGGTTCGCCACGAACCGGTACTAATGAAAGCGGCCCGGCTAGCCGTTGGAACCGGCACTAATGTATACATTAGTGCCGGCTCAAATACAAACCGGCACTAATGTGCTTCACGTTTGACCCTTTTTCTACTAGTGGAACAAGCCGGAAACGACACCATTATTGTTTCCCTGATCTGAAAGATGACGTGGTGGGGGGGCTCATTCATCGGTGCAACGTCATCACCTCGGCTAGCATGGCAGGTTCGTTCAATACCATTCTCGACTCAACTAATAACATCACTACAAGGAACCCAAGGGTCTAGGAGCGGTTTGAGACCCCTTATCTTCTTTGCTATAAGCCTGTTCGCATGGGTGCGGACGACGGAGGCCTCGCCTTGTGCGAGTTGATGCCGCTTGATAACGATACGTGTGATGCCAAGATGCCATCACTTTAGGGTAAGGCCTGTGCTGGCGCAAATGGAGATTGGGTTGTTTATATTGGGTACAATTGCGAGTGGGAACTTGTGAATGTGTACACTCGTCAGCGGATTCCACTTCCAAAAATCTCCGAGTGCCCTGAGGTTGAGCACACAGATGATCTTCGTACGTTCAAATATGATCATGGTGACTGTCTTCTACAGAAGATAGCAATTTCTCGAGTTCCCAACCGCTCTTCGAATTATGAGAACTATCAAGTTGTTGCTATCTTTGACAAGCTTGTTGCCGTCGTTACTGATTCCACGGTCCGTCCATGGATATTGCTCAAAAATCAGTTTCACACGGATGAATACTGTGATGCAATTGAATATGAGGATCTTGTGTTTGCTGCCACCACTCGTGGCACTGTTTTTGCATGGGATCCTCGTAGTTTCGGTATGTTTGTCTTCCACCGTAATTATAATTGTTTCAGCCACATGCATGCGGGTTAGAAAGTTTCCCTTTACTAATTAACCTTCTTCTTGTGTTTCCAAGGTCCTGTGAACATTCCACCACCTATACTTGAAATTTTTTATAAACAAGGGGGAGATGACGATGGTGATGATCACGAGAATGAGGAGGAGCAGAACTTATATACTCAGTGGTGCCTGGTAACTAATTCCGATGGATCACCTCTTCTTGTCTGTATACAGTGCACTGCGATTGTTACTACTAAGGTAGGAGGTGTTGTCTCCCATGGTCGCCCTCTCCGGACCTATTCTAACACCCATTGCAGGGTATTCAGGATGGATACTAGTGTGCTGGCGCCAACACCTTCTCCCTGGTATAGTATTGGTAGTCTTGGAGCAAACTCGCTCTTCCTTGAACCAAACTATCCTATGATGGTTAAAGGCGATCTAGCTGTTGTTGACACAACGTTACTACCATTTATGAGAAGCAACTGTATCTATACCTCAGACATTGCGGTGTTTCCCTACCCTACTCCTGATATATGCCGCTTCAGCCTGGATGATCAGTCCTGCGTTGCTCTCGATATTGACAATAGCTGGCCCTTCCCAGAGCACCTATGGTTCAAAGCAAGCTTTCCAACGCCAAGGATTGGTTTAGTTGAAGTTCATTTCATTGCTTGTTATTTGTTGTGTGATGAAAACTTCAGTATTTACTAGAATGTTTTGTTGGAAATAATCTATAATCCAACATGTATCATCATTGTCGTTGTATGTTGATGACTTGTTGTATGTAATGAATGATACTTTTGCAAATGCATGTCATAGACTCAATTTATGAATGGTTTTCGAGTCACTTCTTGGAGTGTGAGCACCATAATAGTATAGCCAGCATTCGGTTAGTATAAGAAGTTGCCACATCACATAGAGCCAACCTAAAATTGGAGTACCAGATCTGAGATGCCACGTGTACCAGATGAATGACTCCAAGTTCGACCACCATGATGCCAGGTGCGAGCCAAGGAACACTGTTGGAGAGACCCCCCCTCATAATTTTCCTACATTGGTCGTTTGATTCATAGGATAGAATGCTATAGGATTTTTTTCCTACGTAATCATGTTTTAATTGGCAATCTAGCATCCACTCCAACTTTTGTTTCACTTCCTTTGATCCTACGAAGAGAGTACTTGCTCTAAATGATGTGCCGCTGCAAGAGCCGCCTATATTAATTAACCATGCTCTAAAAAGGTGGACCAGCTTTGGCTGTAGTAGTACTGTACTAGGTTAGTAGGTGACCTTGCGCTTGGCTCTTCTCCTCTTTTGGAGGTCGAACAATAATGATGGTACTGTACTACTTTTGGCAATCTGACACCAAATGAACTGCTGCACGTCCACCGCTTGTAAGAAAAAGTATCTCCTCGTGCTGCGAGCCACCGTGCACGCGTTGGCGAGGGAGAAGGCGTAGTAAGCAAGCTTCTCGTCATTCTACGAGTTGACGGGACATATCAAAGTTACTTATTTATTAGTACTCTCTTCAAAAAGAGCCGGCCATGTCCATGGCTACCATCCCATGCTCTGTCATTGAGTACGTGCACTATTCACGTGCCATCGAGGAGAAAAATTATTGCGTAGTACTAGGTGCCATAGAAGTGCACGACTCACTTACGCACTGCATATCTCCATTTTCTTGCATGACACGCCACCTTGATGCTAGATGTCCCGTGTGTCATGGAGGCATATAGTATGATTTTGTAAAATGGAGGCAGATAGATGTCCCGCATGTCGGCAACAGGATGAACAAAGCTCATGTCTTAAACGAAGGAGTGGAAGAACATAGATTCCCGACGACCGAGAAGGAGCTACAAACCTCGGGGTGGAGCGTCTGCACTCATAATATTTTATATTATTCAGTGATATAACATCAACCAAATCTCTCCAGGTTCCTATACCATTCTATAGTATGAGAATAACTTTGAACGTAAGCCATTGATTCACTCTATCCAATGGTCATAGTTGGAAAATCCAAACAAAACCAAGCATTGGATCAACTCTTTTAGCACTTAGATTGTTGCCGCCTGCCCACCTAGCCCACCTATATATCCGCTCACATGTGATGACCACAGGAGCTATCCGCTTAGATTGTATGTTAAAAAATAAAGGTTGATAACTATTGCGGCACCTTGGGCCAACGCAGCCAGATCGCATTTTGCACGAGATATTTCACACCATGTTCCGTTGACATGTGGTCCCATTCCAACATGTCAGTGAGACGACGTCGAGTCATTTTGTATAATTTCTGAAATGACGTGTAGGCCGAGGCGCCTCTTCGTGTACCATCGCAAACTGGCAACCGTCCACCGACTCTTTACCTTTCCCTCTCAATTTGGAATTGCTGTCGCACGCTCTTCCTCCCTCCTCCATTTGCCTTCACCCTTCCTTCTGCCATTGTTCGATCGTCTTCTCCATGGAGGGAACAAGCCGGAAACGACCCTATTATTCTTGCCCCGATCTGAAAGATGACGTGGTGGGGGAACTCATTGATCGATGCGATGTCATCACCTCGGCTAGTATGGCAGGTTCGTTCAAGACCATTCTCGACTCAACTAATAACATCATTACAAGGAACCCAAGGGTCCAGGAGCGGTTTGATCTCCCCTATCTTCTTTGCCATCACCATGCTGACTGGCGTGGGGACAATAATGATACGTAAGATGTTTTTTTTTACAGGAAGACTGTAAGGGAACCCCCTACAGTATAATTGGTGCAACAAACCCAAATTGCAAGTACCATGCCTTAAACCTGGATGGGTGGGAAGGCATCTGCCCCTTCCCACCACTAGGCTATGCCTTAGTCTGCGATACGTATGATGTTAAGATGCCATCGCTTGAGGGCAACGCTTGGGCAGGCGCAAATGGAGATTGGGTTATTTATATTGGGTACAATTGCGAGTGGGAACTTGTGAATGTGTACACTCGTCAGCGGATTCCACTTCCAAAAATCTCCGAGTGCCCTGAGGTTGAGCACACAGATGATCTACGTACGTTCAAATATGATCATAGTGACTGATATGTCTTCGTCGTATCTACTTTTCCAAACACTTTTGCCCTTGTTTTGGACTCTAACTTGCATGATTTGAATGGAACTAACCCGGACTGACGCTGTTTTCAGCAGAATTGCCATGGTGTTATCTTCGTGCAGAAACAAAAGTTCTCGGAATGACCTGAAACTTGACGGAGATTATTTTTGGAAATAATGAAAAATACTGGTGAAAGAATCAATGCCAGGGGCCCGCACCCTTTCCACGAGGGTGGGGGCGTGCCCCCTGCCTCGTGGGCCCCCTGGAGCTCCACCGACCTCAACTCCAACTCCATATATTTGTGTTCGGGGAGAAAAAAATCAGAGAGAAAGATTCATCATGTTTTACGATACGGAGCCGCCGCCAAGCCCTAAACTCTCTTGGGAGGGCTGATTTGGAGTCCGTTCGGGGCTCCGGAGAGGGGAATCCATCGCCATCGTCATCATCAACCATCCTCCATCACCAATTTCATGATGCTCACCGCCGTGCGTGAGTAATTCCATCATAGGCTTGCTGGACGGTGATGGGTTGGATGAGATTTATCATGTAATCAAGTTAGATTTGTTAGGGTTTGATCCCTAGTATCCACTATGTTCTGAGATTGATGTTGCTATGACTTTGCTATGCTTAATGCTTGTCACTAGGGCCCGGGTGCCATGATTTCAGATCTGAACCTATTATGTTTTCATGAATATATGTGAGGTCTTGATCCTATCTTGCAAGTCTATAGTCACCTACTATCTGTTATGATCCGGCAACCCCGAAGTGACAATAATCGGGACCACTCCTGGTGATGACCATAGTTTGAGGAGTTCATGTATTCACTATGTGTTAATGCTTTGGTCCGGTACTCTATTAAAAGGAGGCCTTAATATCCCTTAGTTTCCGTTAGGACCTCGCTGCCACGTGAGGGTAGGACAAAAGATGTCATGCAAGTTCTTTTCCATAAGAACGTATGATTATATTCAGAATACATGCCTACATTACATTGATGAATTGGGGCTAGTTCTGTGTCACCCTATGTTATGACTGTTACATGATGAACCACATCCGACATAATTCTCCATCACCGATCCAATGCCTACGAGCTTTTCACATATTGTTCTTCGCTTATTTACTTTTCCATTGCTACTGTTACAATCACTACAAAACCCAAAAATATTACTTTTGCTACCACTACCGTTACTTCCATATTACTTTGCTACTAAATACTTTGCTGCAGATACTAAGTTATCCAGGTGTGGTTGAATTGAAAACTCAACTGCTAATACTTAAGAATATTCTTTTGGCTCCCCTTGTGTCGAATCAATAAATTTGGGTTGATTACTCTACCCTCGAAAACTATTGCGATCCCCTATACTTGTGGGTTATCAAGTGTCGGGGGTTGGATGCGACATATGCCAAAGGATGGCTTATCATGGTGGGGGCGAGTAGAACGTCACCGGTGCCCGGAAGCGGGATGAGGCGAAGACATGCACGCCGGCGAAACTTACCCAGCTTCAGGGCTCTCCGGGGAGATAACACCCCTACTGCTGCTCTGCGGGGTCTCCGCATGATCACTATGGTGAAGTGTATACAAGGTTGCTCCTTGAGCTGTTTCCTAGGGGTGGAAGGAGGCAAGGCTAGCTCTCTCCCCCTTTGTGTTCTCTGGTCTAGTGTCTAAAGAATCGAAACCTTTGCATGGGTGCTCCGGGGGGTTTATATAGGCCTACCCCCCGGGGGTACAATGGTAATCCGGCTAGGCGCGGGTCCCAGCCGTCTGTCTCTCAGGCCGCCGTCTTCTCTGCCGACTACTGGGGCCCGCCGCCTGGTGGGCCCCGCCGACTGACCCGACCACTGTAGCCGTGCTTCTGGTGACGTTGGCTTGGTCGTGGGGTCGTGGCAACAGTGCCGCTGCCTGACGGGCGATCACTATCGCCACACCCCATCTCATCTGGTTAATGGCGTGCGGGGCCCGTGGGAGGAGCCGGCCGACTCTCGGAGGCCGACTCCCACGGGATCCGCCCTATGGTGCTCTCGCCGTCTTCGGTCCCCCCGCTGACTCGCGGGACCCGCCGTCTCCAGGCCGTACAGGCGGGCCAACGTGGGAACAGGGTTCCGCCGCTGGGGCGGATGTCAGGGCTGGCATGGCTACAGTGCTGCGCCGGACGGAGATCTCCTTCGGTACGGCACACTGTAGCCATACCCGCCCTTAGTAATTGGGGTGGAGGGGGCATGCTATGGCCATCCCCTGTCCCGTCTTTCTCCTCGAAGGCAGAGGGCGGTGAAGTCGCCGGCCGACTCCCCATAGTCGGCTTCTCTGGAAGTCACCAGCTAGGAGTCGGCTTATTTCGTATTCGTCTGTGGGATGCGGCCGCGAGTGGGTAGTCGCCAGTGCTGCAGCCGACTCCCAGAGGCGGCCCTCCGTCTTGGGATTCTTTGAGGGGCGAAGCCTGCCCCGATGTCTTGAAAGGTTCTGGGTCTCGGGTTGGCCCACCCGTGGCCCATTGCTCCGACAGTAGTCCCCGAAGCTGGTGAGGCGCCGAGGGAGATACGTCAAGGAGCCTCAACAGTTTCTTTCTTCCAGCGGTTGGATCTGGGACTCGCCCGCCACCTTCCCTCGAACCGACTATTGCGAAGCGAACTCGCTCGGGCCGGCTCCACCAAGCCGACTACAGAGAGCCGGACTTGTCAAAGGTCGCCTTGCTCCTTAAAGAGTTCGAAAGTCGTGGTAGGATTTAGACGACGTGCTTGATAAGCTACACCGTCGCCGCCCGCTGCGGACCCGCCGGACGGCGCCACGTGGCTGGGCCAGTCTGCCCGCCCACGCGTGCGACGGGATAGCCCCGTAGGAGGGGCCCGCCATTACTGTGCCTCGGCCTCTGAACGGATCTGCTGCGGCCGTGCGGGCGGTTGGGCTTCTAGCGTAGTAACTGCGCGCAGTAACTCGTGTGGTAAATGGCGGGCCCCTCCTACGGGCCTATCCCGTCGCACGCGTGGGCGGGCAGACTGGCCCAGCCACGTGGCGCCGTCCGGCGGGTCCGCAGCGGGCGGCGATGGTGTAGCTTATCAAGCACGTCGTCTGAATCCTACCACGACTTTCGAACTCTTTAAGGAGCAAGACGACCTTCGACAAGTCCGGCTCTCTGTAGTCGGCTTGGTGGAGCCGGCCCGAGCGAGTTCGCTTCGCAATAGTCGGTTAGAGGGAAGGCGGCGGGCGAGTCCCGGATCCAACCGCTGGAAGAAAGAAACTGTTGAGGCTCCTCGACGTATCTCCCTCGGCGCCTCACCAGCTTCGGGGACTACTGTCGGAGCAATGGGCCACGGGTGGGCCAACCCGAGACCCAGAACCTTTCAAGACATCGGGGCAGGCTTCGCCCCTCAAAGAATCCCAAGACGGAGGGCCGCCTCTGGGAGTCGGCTGCAGCACTGCCGACTACCCACTCGCGGCCGCATCCCAGAGACGACTACGAAATAAGCCGACTCCCAGCTGGCGACTTCCAGAGAAGCCGACTATGGGGATTCGGCCGGCGACTTCACCGCCCTCTGCCTTCGAGGAGAAAGACGGGACGGGGGTCGGCAGCGTCGTCTACCGCCACTCGGCGCATTGACCCCGCCGCCGAACTCCGGGAGGCGACGGAGCGGAACGCGCAGGAGAAGCGCGACGAGGACGAAGCCGCCCGCCGAGAGAAGGCGGAGGGCGAGAAGGCAGCGGCCTCCGCTCAGAAGAAGCTGGAGGAAGGCGAAGCCGCCGTCGCGGCCAAACAGCACGCCGAAGAAGCCGCGCGCCGCCAGTCGGCGTTGTACGTCATCCCGCTGAACTCGGCGCGGCCGCCTCAGGATTTCACGGAGCAGACCGGGGAAGCCGGCGGCAATCATCCCATCATGGAGAGGGAAGGCCGCGAGGCCTCCGAGTCGGACAGGGTCGTGCCGCCACCACCGCCTCCACCGCCGTCTGGGAGCGCGCGGGGTGAACAGCCGGCGGACCTTCCGGTGCCGCCGACTAGCGACGAGGCCGTGGCGCAGCTGCTCCTCCAAGTCGCCTCGCCAACGCGCCGCCGTATTGAGAAGGCGACTTCGGCCCCACACCCCCTGGAGGCCGGCGCCACCAGCTCGGCCATCCCAGACATCGAGGCGACGAGCGCCGCGCCCGTCGGGTGGGTGCGAGGAGGCAGCACGGGTCCGCTGAACAAGGCGCTCCTGGACGTCCAGGCGAAGTTGCGAGCTGAGGGCGACGTCATCCAGAACTGCACCAAGGCGTATCTGGCATCGCGAGCAGCTGTCCGGGTATGTTTCTTCTGACTTTGTTTTTCTTGCTCTTCTCTGTGGGGGCGCGCCAGCGCACCCACTGGGTGTCATCACCGAGTTCCGGGCCAGCTGCTGAGCAGGCGGGTCGGAACTCCACTGGCGAGTTCCAAATGCTTATTCTTTTTTGAAATGTTTATCACAGGATTATCACAACCTCCGGGTCACCACCTTCAACCGCAACGTTGAGGAGCTGGGTAGGCGGACCGCCGATTTGTCGGAGAGCCGGAGTGAGTTTCCTTCTTCGCGGGGGCGCGCTGGCGCACCCGCGGGCTGTAGTCCCCGAGATTCAGGCCGACTGCTACGCAGTCGGGCTGGATCTTCCTGGCGACCTTCTTGTTCGACGACTTACGTCATTCTTTTTTTTTATTCAGAGTCCAACGCCGCTCTTCAGGAGCAGCTAGGCGCAGCCAAAACCGCCTTGCGCGCCAAGGAGGTGGAATGCAACAAGCTCGTCACGGAGCGCGACCTGCTGTCTGCGCAGCTGGCGGAGCAGAAGGAGCTGCCCAAGAAGGCGCAGGAGGAGGCGGAGAAGAAAGAGACTGAACTCCTGGCCGAGTTCGAGACCGAGCGCTCCTCCTGGACCGACAAGGAATCGATGCTAACCTCCGGCTTCCACGAGATTGAGGATATCGTTGATGGTGAGTTTTCTTTACTCTCTTTCTTTGAGGAGCCGACTGCAGGTCGGGCCGACTCTTACTTTTTCTAACTTGCTTCTTTTTGTCTTGGCAGACTTCTTCCCGGGCCATACGCAAGCTGCTACCCAAGCCATCGAGGCTGATCGCGAGGCGCGGAGAGCAGCTGGCGAGGAGGTTGCCGCCAATGCCCCCGGACCCTTGATGAGCAGCTTCTGAGCATCGAGGCTCGCCTGCGGCCGGCTCACAGGATGCTGCGCCGGCTTCAACGTGTCGGCGCCCAGGCGATTGCTGCCTTGTGGCCAGACATGCTGTTTCTAGGCACTCCCAGCCGGACTGCCGACTGGCTGGAGGTCGCAGCAGGCCGTCTGGAGGCTTGGAAAGGCTCCTCGGCACGGGCTGGAGCGCGTTAGGCCTTGGAGTTCGTCAAGGCGTGGTATCCAGACCTGGACCTGGACCAGCTGGCCATGCTTCGGGCCAAGGCCCAGCCGGAGCTGGCAGCCGTGGAGGACGCCCTTGTCAAGCGCGCCGCGGCAATCGCCGAGTACGCCGATACCAACGTCTTCGTTCCTGAGCGAGCTGACAACAGCGAGGAGGCACCGTCGGAGTGGTTTTGGATGAACCCGGACTACGACGAGGACTCGGCGGAGGTGATCGGCTCCAGTGCCGAAGAGGGAGGCGAGGCGGAGGTCGGAGGCGAGATGGAGGCGCCAGAAGACGGAGCGGGTGATCACCCTCAGCTCGACCGCGCCTCCAGCAACGAGCCGCGCCCAACCGAGCCGACTGCCGCTGGAGGGGGTCAAGCCGAGACTGCTCAGCCGGCCGCCCCAACGTCCGACACCGCCATCTCCTCCGAGCCTCCAAACCCGTCTGCTGCTTCGTAGGCTGCCGCCTTGTTTTTATTTATCTGCTTTAGTAGTTTCTCGAAGGACCTTGTTAATTCGCACAATTCCACCCGCGGGGTGTATTTTGAACTTCTGTTGGAGGATTCGGCCAAGGGCCTATGTTATGTAAATATTTATCTAGCTTCTATCATTTCTTGCTTATTGCTCTATTGGCTTTTTCCTTTGCCGCCTTCCCTTAGATGCCGTCTTTGCCAGTCGGACAGCCGCTCTGCGGACTGCCGCTGGATCAAATACTTGGCTACTTTGGGAAGGCAAGTACTTAGCCATTCTAGAGTTTTCTTAGCAAGTCGGATAGAAAGCGGCAAGCCGACTACTCAAGAGTCGGTTTTGCGAGGAACGGCTGGAAAGCCGACTTTAGCTATGTTTACGCTTTGAGTCCTTAGCCATTTTTCATGTGGGCGCCCCTTCTTCCTTACTCCTGCCCACCAGACAGTCGCTCTGCGAGCTGCGGCTTTTGACAGGAGACGGCTTAGGCGCCACACACTACTTGTCCGACTGCAGGAAGCGTTTTCATAGCACAAGACGGCGAGTCCTCGGGCCGACTAGTAGAGCCCGGTGCCAAGCGGCATAACAAAGAGTAGCATACTCGGAGGCATAATACTTATCATACAGATAACAAAAAGGGCAGTCCCCGAGCTCGTCTCGGGGGGCCTGAAGTCTTGGTACTTCAATACAAAAGGGTAGTGTGGTACATACTGCATCAACTGTAAAATCTTTGGAGAAGATTTGCGTTCCATGGTCGTTCCGTCTCTTTGCCGGAGTCGTCCCTCTTGCGTTCTCGGGGCTTCTGAGAGTCGATCAGGTAGTAGGAGTCATTGCCCAGCACTTTGCTGATGAAGAAGGGGCCTTCCCAAGGCGCCGACAACTTGTGTTGGCCGGCTGTTCGCTGGATCAGTCGGAGCACAAGGTCGCCCTCTTGGAAAGATCTCGGCCTAACCTTCCTGTTGTAGTATCGGCGCAGACTCTGCTGGTAGATGCTGGATCGGCTGAGTGCCAACAGCCGGCCCTCTTCCAGCAGATCGACGCCATCTTGTCGTGCTTCTTCTGCTTCCTCCTTGGTGTACATCGTGACTCGCGGGGAGTCGAACTCTATATCCGTTGGGATGACGGCTTCAGCACCATAGACGAGGAAGTAGGGCGTGAACTCGGTCGACTTGATCGGAGTCGTGCGTAGACTCCAGAGGACGGCTGGCAACTCGTCAAGCCAACAGTCGGCCAAACGCTCCAGCGGTTCGATCAGCCGAGGCTTGATGCCGGACAGGATAAGGCCATTCGCCCGCTCCACCTGGTCGTTTGACTGCGGATGGGCAATGGACGCTAAGTCTAGTCGGATGCCCTGCATCGCGCAAAAACGGGCCAAAGCGCCTTTGGCAAAGTTGGTGCCGTTGTCGGTGATGATGCTGGGCGGTATGCCGTACCGAATTGTGATGTCGGAGATGAAAGTCACGGCAGTCGGACCATTCAACTTCTTGATGGGCTTCACTTCTATCCACTTGGTGAACTTGTCCACTGCGACAAGTAGGTGAGTTAGGCCACCTCGTGCCGTCTTGAATGGTCGCACCATATCCAGGCCCCAAACTGCAAAGGGCCAGGCGATTGGGATAGTCTTGAGCGCAGAAGCCGGCTGATCCGGCTTGGAGCGGAACTTCTGGCACCCCTTGCATTTCTGGACCAACTCTTTGGCCTCTTCTAGGGTAGTCGGCCAGAAGAAACCGTGCCGGAAAGCTTTGGCGACGAGTGCTCTTGAGGCCGCATGGTGTCCGCACTCACCTTGATGGATGTCTCTGAGAATTGCTTGGCCTTACTCCGGCTCGACGCAGCGCTGGTAAACACCAGTGACGCTGCGCATGACTAGCTCTCTGTTGACTATGGTGTATGCTGCCGCCCGGCGTTGTACTTGCCGAGCCAAGGTTTCATCAGTTGGCAGCTCCTTGTTCACCAGGAATTTGAGGATGGGATGTGCCCATGAGGGTGCTGCTATTTCTTCAACTGTCAGAACTGCGACTTGGACGAGGGTGGCTGGGCTGGGAGGCAGCGGGCTGGAGTCTGCGGCCGCTTGCTGGATCAACGAAGTCCCCGGCCCGACTGGTGCAGTCCCCGGGCCGACTGGAGCAGTCCCCGGGCCGAGCTCTGGAGTCTTTTGTCTGGTCGCCGCAGTCCCCGGGCCGGGTTCTGAAGTCCCCGGGCCGGCTTTGACTGCGGCGTTCTTGGAGTCGTCTGCAAGGATCTTTGTGCCATCTGCTAGGGCTCTTGAGCCGGATCCAACTTCTTCAGGAGGAGCCGGCACAAAAATGGAATCTGACTCTGGTGAGGGCTTGATGGACGGCTTGAGGAGGCGCTGAAGAGCGACGCCAGATGGTATTGCTTGGCGGGTGGAGCCGATTCGTGCCAATGTATCTGCTTGGTCGTTGTCGTTTCTTGGCACGTGGAGGAATTCGCACCCCTCGAAATATCCGCTGAGTTGCTGCACGAAGAAGTGGTAGCTTGCCATGTTTGCGTCCTTGGCGTCCCAGTCGCCAAATGGCTGCTGGACCACCAAGTCGGAGTCGCCATAACCCAGGATCCGGCGAATGCCAACCTCTTTGGCAAGCCAGAGCCCGTGAATGAGCGCCTCATACTCAGCGATGTTGTTGGAGGCAGCGAAATGGATCTGCAGCGCATACTTGAGCTTGTCGCCTTTAGGAGAAGTGAGAACAACGCCGGCTCCCAAGCCAGTGTGCATCTTGGAGCCATCGAAATGCATCCGCCAATGGGTGGAGTCGGGCGCTGGTGGCAGGTACTGGGTCTCGGCCCAGTCGAGAAGGAAGTCGGCTAGTGCTTGCGACTTGATGGCGGTGCGGGGTTGATAGTAGATCGTGTAGGGGGCCAACTCTATGGCCCATTTGGCCACTCGGCCAGACGCATCTCGGCTTCCAATGATCTCGGCTAGTGGGGCTGTGCAGACCACAGTGATTGGATGCTCTTGGAAATAAGGCTTCAGCTTCTTGGCGGCAAAGTGCACACCGTAACACATCTTCTGGTAGTGGGGGTAGTTCTGCTTGGAGGTCGAAAGTACTTTTCTCAGGTAATATACCGGTCTCTGGACAGGTAGTGCCCTGCCTTCCTCCTTGCGCTCAACTACGATGACTGTGCTGACTACCCGGCTGGTGGCGGCGATGTACAGGAGCATGGGCTCTTTGGGAGTCGGAGCCGCCAACACAGGGGGAGTAACCAACATCTTCTTCAGCTGGAGAAAGGCCTCGTCCACCTTGTGGTTCCACTCAAAAAAATTGGTCTTCTTCATGAGCTGGTACAAGGGGAGAGCTTTCTCGCCCAGCCGACTGATGAACCGGCTGATGGATGCCAGGCAGCCAGTGAACTTCTGCACATCCAACAGTCGGCTGGGTACCTCCATCCTCTCGATGGCCTTGATCTTCACAGGGTTGCACTCTATGCCGCGTTCGGAGACCAGGAAGCCAAGGAGTTGGCCGGCTGGTACTCCAAAGACGCACTTCTCGGGGTTGAGCTTGATCTGGAATCGGCGCAGGTTTTCAAAGGTCTCCTTGAGGTCTTCCAGCAGAGTTCCGTGCTTTTCCGTCTTCACCACCACATCATCCACGTAGACGTGGGCATTTCTGCCGAGTTGCTTGAGGAGGCACTTCTGCATGCAACCCTGAAAGGTGGCGCCGGCATTCCTCAAGCCGAACGTCATGGTCAGTTAGCAGAAGGCTCCAAACGGCGTGATGAATGCGGTCTTCAGTCTGTCTGCCGGGTCCAGCTTGATCTGGTGATATCCTGAATAGGCATCTAAGAAGCTCAGCAGCTCGCATCCGGCTGTGGAGTCTATCACCTGATCGATTCTCGGCAAAGAAAACGGGTCCTTGGGGCAGGCTTTGTTGAGGCTCGTGTAGTCAATACACATCCGCCACTGTTTGTTCTTCTTCAGCACTAAGACTGGGTTTGCTAGCCACTCTGGAAAAAACACCTCCATGATAAAGCCGGCTACAAGGAGTCGGTCTATATCTTCTCCAACAACTCTTCTTTTCTCTTCTGACAGGCGGCGCAAGGGCTGCCTGACGGGCTTCACATCTGACCGAACATGTAACTTGTGCTCGGCGAATTCCGTCGGTACACCCGGCATGTCTTTGGGGGACCATGCAAAGATGTCCCGATTCTCACGGAGGAAATCGACGAGCTCGCCTTCCTATTTGCTGTCAAGGTTTGCACCTATGACAGCTTACCTCTCCTGGTGCTCTTGATCCAAGGGTATCTTCTTTGTCTCCTTTGCTGGCTTGAACGAGCCCTTAGCTTCCGACTCCTTGGGGTTGGGCGACATCTCTGGCTGCTTGCCGGCCATCGCCACAACCCGATCAAGAAGCCGCTTCTCTGCTGCAATAACCAGGGACTCGGCCAGCCGGCTGCTCTCGGCCATGCAAGCGGACGATGTTCTGTAGTCGCCGGCTATAGTCAGAATCCCCTTGGAACTCGGCATCTTCATCTTGAGGTAGGCGTAGTGGGGGACCGCCATGAACTTGGCCAAAGCAGGTCGGCCAAGCAGCGCATGGTATGGGCTCTCAAGGTCCACCACTTCAAACCAGACTGGCTCTCGGCGGAAATGATACTTGTCTCCAAAGAGGACATCTATCAAAATATTACCGATTGGGGAGCAGGAAAGGCCAGGGACAATGCCATGGAATACGGTCCGGCTGCTCTGAAGCTGTCTTTGCTTGATTCTTAACTTCCCCATGGTATCCTTGTACAGGATGTTGATGCTACTTCCTCCGTCTATCAGCACTCGTGAGAAACTAGTGGCTCTTTTATTCGTGGCAAAGGTGGCATCCAAGACCAGGGCGTAGGAACCCGGACTCGGCATCACCTCTGGGTGATCAGCCCTGCTCGAGCTGATAGGCTTCTCGGACCAGTGCATGAACTCTGGGACGTCCGACGCCACTTCGTTCACTTCTTGCCGCTGCAGCCGCTTGCTGCGTTTGTCGTCTGCCACACTGGTGAACACCACATAGGCCCCATGCTCTTCTGGGTACTCGTCTTGTACTGCGCCGACTGGCCTGACAGCCGGCTGCTGGGGTGGAGGCGGAGGCGGCTGCCCAGCAGGCGGAGGAGGCATCAGGCCGTCTCCCTTGGCAATCCTGGTGAGCCAGTGACACTTTCGGGTGGTGTGATTTGACGGTTTTGCGCCGCTGTGAAACTTGCATGGGCCATCTAGAGTCTGCTCATAGGAGAAAGCCAGCAACCAGTTGGACTTGCCGCCCTTCTGCCGCTTGGGCGGAGGCTGCCCCTCTGGCTGTTGGTCTTCGACTGTCGCTACCTGCCGGCTACTGGAAGTCGGTTGTGGGGCCTTGCGCTTGAGGTCGTTCTGCTGCTGTCGCCGACTGGCATCTCCGGCCGGAGTTCTGGGAGCCTGAGGGGCCACTTTGCCGGCTGTGCTAACTTGGATCTCCGTCTTCATGGAAGAGTCGGCTGTGGCGTACTTGTCTGCTATGATCAGCAGCTCGTCCAGGGTCTCTGGCTCGTCGCAGATGTAACACCCTCGATGCGGCTATATCTCCCACGTGTCGAGGCACGACTTAGAGGCATAACCGCATTGAAAGCAATGTCGCAAGTGAGGTAATCTTCACACAATCCATGTAATAAATAAAGGGGAAAGATACATAGTTGGCTTACAATCGCCACTTCACACAAGTACATAAATAACATCCATCAAACAGATTACACTCAAGGTCCGACTACGGTACCAAAATGAAAGAAGACTACCCCAAATGCTAAACAGATCCCCGGATCACCCAACTGGGCTCCACTATTGATCATCTGGAAAAGAAACATAGTAACGGCCACGTTCCTCATCGAACTCCCAAGTGAGCTCGGTCGCGTCATCTGCACTGACATCGTTGGTACCTGCAACTGAGGTGATAATATCTGTGAGTCACGGGGACTCAGCAATCTCACACCCGCGAGATCAAGACTATTTAAGCTTAAAGGTGGGAAAGGGGTTTATGAGGTGGAGCTGCAGCAAGCGACTAGCATAAGGTGGCTACAGCGCAAAAGAGAGCGAGAAGAGAAGGCAAAGCACGGTCGAGAAACTAAAAGTGATCAAGAAGTGATCCTGAAACAACCTACGTCAGGCATAACTCCAACAACCGTGTTCACTTCCCGAATCCCGCCGAGAAGAGACCATCACGGTTACTCACGCGGTTGATGTGTTTTAATTAAGGTCAACTTCGGGTTTTTTACAACCGGACATCAACAAATTCCCATCTGCCTCATAACCGCGGGCACGGCTTTCAAAAGATAATACCCTGCAGGGGTGTCCCAACTTAGCCCATGATAAGCTCTCACGGTCAACGAAGGATATTCCTTCTACCGAGAAGACCCGATCAATCTCAGAATCCCGGACTACAAGACATTTCGGCAGCAACAAAACAAGTCCAGCAAAACCGCCCGATTGTGCCGACAAATCCTGATAGGAGCTGCACATATCTCGGTCTCAGGGCACATCCGGATAAGTCAAGCTACGAGTAAAACCAGCCCTCGAGTTGCCACGAGGTGGCCCCGCAGGTTGCTCGGTTCGGGCCAGCACTTAGAGAAGCACTGGTCCGGGGGGGGGCTAAAATAAAGATGACCCTCGGGCTCGCGAAAACCCGGGGGAAAAAGGTAGGTGGTGGCAAATGGTAAAACCAATGTTGGGCCTTGCTGGAAAAGTCTTATTCAAAGCGAACTGTCAAGGGGGTCCCATAAATCACCCAACCGTGTAAGGAACGCAAAAATCCGGGAACATAACACCGGTATGACGGAAACTAGGGTGGCAAGAGTGGAACAAAACACCAGGCATAAGGCCGAGCCTTCCACCCTTTACCAAGTGTATAGATGCATTAATTAAATAAGAGGTATTGTGATATCCCAACAAGTAAACATGTTCCAACAAGGAACAACAAGATCATGTTCCAACAAGGAACAAACTTCATCTTCACCTGCAACTAGCAACGCTATAAGAGGGGCTGAGCAAAGCAGTAACATAGCCAAACAACGGTTTGCTAGGACATGGATGGTTAGGGGCTGACATGGCAATATAGGAGGCATGATATAGCAAGTGATAGGTATCGCAGCATAGGCATAGCAAAAGAGCGAGCAATCTAGCAAGCAAAGATAGAAGTGATTTCGAGGGTATGGTCATCTTGCCTGCAAGGTTCTCAGAGTTGTCGAAAGCTTGGTCCTCGAAAGCGTTCTCAACCGAATCCTCGTTCACGTACTCACCTCCCGGCTCTACCCAAGGCAAGAGAACAAGCAAAGGAACCAATATCAACCATGATGCAATGCGCAAGCAACATGATGTAAAACATGGCATGATATGCGAGAGGTGATAAGCAATGCGAATGCATGCTCCGGAAGGACAAGGATGAACAGGGCATAATCTTGGCAAACCAAGCATCCCACTGGATAGATGAGGTGATTTCGGTTGAAATCGATATAAAATACACCGGAATCGGATGCACGGTTTGCAAATGGCAAGCAATACAAGAATGACACGAAACTGCCATAAACAGCATGATGCTACATAGCAAGCAACAAATAATTAAGCTACTGCACCCAACCATGGCAACAAAGCATATGACAGTAATCTACTCAAGATGCTCGACAAAAGATGAACACTGAGCTACGGCTAAATCACATCATAACAGGTCCAAACAATCATGGCAAGAGTGCAAACGATAACAAGTTCCCAGACTTAGTGAAATTATCAATGTAGCAGAAACTAACATCAGGATGGCATGTTCAGAGCAATGAAACAACATGCTACAAGATCAGAGCATAGCAAAATAAGGCACGGAATGAATCTACTCATAGCACTTGACAAAAGTATCTTACTGATCTTAGGCCAGAAAGGACTAGCAAATACAATAACAAGCAAGTCAAAACAGCAAGTTACGTTACAGATTTCGGACTTAGCAGAAATCTGGACATGGCAGAAAAACAGATAACGGGTAGGCATGTTCGAGAGCTCGATGCACTCGCTACGAAGCCTTTCATGACAAACTAAGCTTGCACTCATCAAGAAGACATGTCGTAGAAAACAATCATGGCAAGAACAACAATAATACATGCAAGGACCAATTACAATAAGCTTGGCAAAATTGAATAACAAGTAGACAATCTGCCAGGAAATGATATCAAGCAAAAGTAGAGGTCGATTGGCTCAAGCTAATGCACTCCAAAATTACCAACAAGGGCAGGAATGGATAGAGGACATCCATAATCCCAAATCATCCTTACTGATCATGCTCAAAATATGCATGGATCTCTCGAAAATAACATGAACATACAGCATGATAATAACAAAAGTCAGGGACTTAGTGAAATCACTAAGTCTCTGAAAACAGCAATATCATCATCCCTACTTTGCATGCAATTTCTAGCCACCTCAAGCATCACAAAAATACATAGCAAAATTATCTGGAAAGGTAACATGGCATATTACAAAACACATATATAGCTCTACCTCATAGGATGCACACATCAATCATGGCAAAAATGACAAAAGTGTAAGATATGACAATATTCAGGAGATAACATCAACTAGCACTCTTGCAATGGCATTTAGGGCAACCAGATGAGCTCAAATGAATTTGATGCAATGGAATGCAATGAAGTACACTTCGAGACGAACAAAATGACATATCATACGCATGAAACGGAGCCATGGATGCAAAGATATAGCATGATAAACAGGAGCTGATGATGCAAATTGTCCCAGACTTAGAGAAAATGAGGGGGGACGAGGAGGTCAACCGGTGGCGCGTTTTACGAGGTTCGACGGCCGGAGTTCGATCGGATCTGGCAGGGCGCGTCGGCGGAGGGAGGGAGACGGCGCGGGCGACGGCGGAACGGCGCCGGCGAGGTCGGCGGCGGCGGGCGACGACGGCGGAGCCGAGGAGGCGCGGGGACGCGCCGGCGGAGGCGGCGGCCGACGCGGGGCTGGACGGCGGCGGATCTGGCGGACGGGCCCTCGGGCGCGGCAGGCGGTGGCGCGGAGCGGCGGTCGCCGGCCGGTTAGGGCGCGGGGCGGCGCGGAGAGCGAGCGGCGAACGGGCCCGCGCGGGCCTCCCGCGGGCTCGGGCGGGCCGCGGCGGCGCGGAGTGGCGGCTGCCACGTGGCGGTAGCTGATTGGCTGCGGGCGCCGGCGGCGGGACAGGTGGCGGCGGGGCACCGTTGGGTGCGGAAAACGAGGGGGAATTAGGGTTTAGGGTGTCTCTCTTAGATTTGGACGGGGGAGGCATTTTTATAGATAGGAGGAGCTAGGAGGCTCCAAACGGAGTGCGGTCTTCGCCCACGCGATCGTAATCGAACGGCGGAGGACATGGGAGTGACTTAGATGGGTTATTGGGCCGTTATGAGGGGGTTTTGGGCTGCAACACACACGAGGCCTTCACGGTTACCCGGTTAACCGTTGGAGTACCAAACGAACTCCGATTGACCCGAAACTTGACAGGCGGTCTTCCGGTGCTATACCGAGGCCACATGTCAAACCTCGGCCCATTCCGAGAGTGTTTAATACCCGCTCACGAAGAAATGTAAAAGGGGACGCCGGGAGGCATAGGAGCGCCGGATTGCAAAACGGACAATGGGAAAGATGCTCGGATTTATGAGACGAATGCGTATGCGAATGCGATGCACATGATGACATGATAAGAAAAGCATGACATGACCAAAATGCAAAACGGAGAGAAACCAACCACGGAGGAAATATCATAGCACATAGCCGAAAATGGCAAGAGTTGGATTACAAATATGGCAAGTTACATCTGGGGCGTTACAGCAGAGGAGCTTGTGCTTGAGGAGGGTGCCTTCTCTGCACCCGACGGTGAAGTACTCGATGGCCTGCACCTCGTGCACGCCCTCGCAGGAGTTTCGGAGCTCGGCCCAATGCGTGAGGTAGTCGCGAGTCGACTCGTTGGGGCCCTGCACGCACAAGGAGAGCTAGTGAGGCTTGGGAGGCCGCCTGTACGTGCTTGTAAATTTGCGGACGAAAGCTTCTGTGAAGTCGACCCAACTGTTGATGCTGCGGGGCTTCAGGCTTTTCAACCATGTCCGGGCCGTGCCCTGGAGCATGAGTGTAACGTACTTCACGGCAACACGCTTGTTGCCGCTTGCTATGTCGACGGCCGTGGCGTAGTCAACCAGCCAATCTTCCGGCTTCACAGAGCCGGTGTACTTGAGAGTATCTCTGGGGAGAGTGAACCCTTTGGGAAAGGGCTCATCTCGGATGCGGGGGCCGAAACACGGCAGACCCGACTCGTCTTCTTCTTCCAGCACCGGGGATCGGTGGAGTCGGTCGATCCGGCGGCGGGCATCATTATCTCCGACTCCTTCTCGGCGGCTCGCCTTTCTCTGCGAGGTGGAGGAGGCAGATAGTCGTCACGCCGCTCCACTGCTCTCGGGCGGCCGTCTTGGTCGTGCTCGATGGTGATGTGAGTCCGACTGCGACTAGCAGCCTGATCCTTGTCTTTCCTCCCACGGACACCGCCAGTCGGCATCCGAGACGTCACACCTTGATCTCGGTGGGGTGGCAGGTCATCGTTCTGTCGTTGCGGCGCCTCAGTGTGGCAGCCGGCCACGTTCTGCGTGGTAGCCGCGTCGAGGAGCCGCTGGACACGCTCCGTCATCAGCCGGCGCTCTTCGCCTTCGAGGTTGTCCAACTCGTCCGCCGCCGCCTGGGCGGCTCGGATGTTCTCTGCGGGCGTGGCGTATACGGGGCGATTGGCCCCGAACATGCTGGCGATGTCCACACCGCGTTGCCGCACCGCGCCTAGGTGGCTAGGCCCTGCTGGGGCTGGCGAGCCGCCCATAGCGCGCTCCATCTCATGCTGGCAAGCTTCTGACAAGCGTCTCATGCTTGCCAACTTCTTCGCGCCTTCGACGAGCTGGAGGCGGCGTGCCTCTAGCGTCTCGGCGTCAGCGTCCTCTGGAATGCGCGCATCCAGGTCTTGCAGTGCCACATTGAGCGGATCATGAGCCCCGTCGTCAGAGTGCTCGCCATGGCCGATGACAAGCACTTCTGCGACGGTGCTTCCGCCGCTCTCCGCGCGAGGGAGCGGCTCGTCATAGACTACCACGTTGGTAGGGAACGCGTCGAGCGACGCGGTGTCGGAATCGACCAGTATCGGGTCGGTGGAGCCTACGGACTCCAGGTCAGCGGCGGGCTCGCCGGCAACATGGAGTCCGTCGAGGAGACCCGCGAGGAGGCTCTCGAGGCCGCCGGTGCCTGCGTCGGAAGCAGGCTCGTCGGAGGAGCGCACCTCGCCGACAAGTTTGGCGAGGCAGCTGGCCGCACAAGCGATCTCAGCGCCGTGCAGCGCGTCGGTGCAGACTCCCTCTGGCGTGCCGGGCTGGCTGCGCTCTCTAGGGAGGAAAAGGGTTCCCGTCCAGAACAGGTCTCCGGACGATGGTGCACCTCGCCCCACGGTGGGAGCCAAATGTCGGGGGTTGGATGCGACATATGCCAAAGGATGGCTTATCATGGTGGGGGCGAGTAGAACGTTGCTGGTGCCCGGAAGCGGGATGAGGCGAAGACATGCACGCCGGCGAAACTTACCTAGCTTCAGGGCTCTCCGGGGAGATAACACCCCTACTGCTGCTTTGCGGGGTCTCCGCATGATCACTATGGTGAAGTGTATACAAGGTTGCTCCTTGAGCTGTTTCCTAGGGGTGGAAGGAGGCAAGGCTAGCTTTCTCCCCCTTTATGTTCTCTGGTCTAGTGTCTAAAGAATCGAACCCTTTGCATGGGTGCTCCGGGGGGTTTATATAGGCCTACCCCCTGGGGGTACAATGGTAATCCGGCTGGGCGCGGGTCCCAGCCGTCTGTCTCTCAGGCCGCCGTCTTCTCTGCCGACTACTGGGGCCCGCCGCCTGGTGGGCCCTGCCGACTGACCCGACCACTGTAGTCGTGCTTTTGGTGATGTTGGCTTGGTCGTGGGGTCGTGGCAACAGTGCCGCCGCCTGACGGGCGATCACTGTCACCACACCCCATCTCATCTGGTTAATGGCGTGCGGGGCCCGTGGGAGGAGCCGGCCAACTCTCGGAGGCCGACTCCCACGGGATCCGCCCTATGGTGCTCTCGCCGTCTTCGGTCCCCCGCTGACTAGCGGGACCCGCCGTCTCTAGGCCGTACAGGCGGGCCAACATGGGAACAGGGTTCCGCCGCTGGGGCGGATGTCAGGGCTGGCATGGCTACAGTGCTGCGCCGGACGGAGATCTCCTTCGGTACGGCGCACAGTAGCCATACCCGCCCTTGGTAATTGGGTGAGGGGGGGCCATACTGTGGCCATCCCCCGTCCCATCTTTCTCCTCGAAGGCAGAGGGTGGTGATGTCGCCGGCCGACTCTCCATAGTCGGCTTCTCTGGAAGTCACCAGCTGGGAGTCGGCTTATTTCGTAGTCGTCTATGGGATGCGGCCACGAGTGGGTAGTCGGCAGTGCTGCAGCCGACTCCCAGAGGCGGCCCTCCGTCTTGGGATTCTTTGAGGGGCGAAGCCTGCCCCGATGTCTTGAAAGGTTCTGGGTCTCGGGTTGGCCTACCCGTGGCCCATTACTCCAACATCAAGACTATTTTCTAGCTCTATTCTTTGAGTCACTTGGGATTTATATCTGCTGGTCACTATGAAGAACTTGAAAGATGCGAAAACAAAAATTTATCCCTCAATTACGAGGGGAGGTAAGGAACTTCCATGTAGCTCTGCACTTGATTCACCTTCTGCTTTGAGTAAGCTTGCGACACCTGAACCTGCTTCTGCTATTAATTCTGATATGTTGCATGTTATTGATGATGCCACTTCTGCTATGCATGATACTTATGATGAAACTACTTCTATGCTTGATACTACTGTGCCACTTGGTGAATTTCTTGATGAATAACTTGTTGGGGCTAGAGAGAATGAAATTAGTGAAACTGGTAATATTAATGAAAGTGATGATGAAGATTCTTCCCCTAGATATGAATTGCCTGTTGTGCCTGAGGGTTATGTTATGGATGAAGAAACTTCTAGAGATTTTCTTGCTTGCAATGATAGAAGTGATCTTAAGAAACTATTAGCTAAGCTGAAACAAAGATCTCTGAATGCTAGAATGAAATATGATCCTGCTTATGCTACTTGACCTATCTTTGTTACTGATAAGGATTATGAATTATCTGTCGACCTTGATATAATTACTCTGGTAGAATCGGATCCTCTTTATGGCTATGAATCTGAAACTATTGTGGCACATCTTACTAAATTAAATGATATAGCCACCCTATTCACTAAATGATGAGAAAACTCGCTACTATTATATCCTTAAAATATTTCCGTTCTCATTAAAGGGTGATGCTAAGATATGGTTTAGTTCTCTTGATCCTGGTTGTGTGCGTAGTCCCCAGGATATGATTTATTACTTCTCTGCTAAATATTTCCCTGCTCATAAGAAACAAGCTGCTTTAAGGGAAATATATAATTTTGTGCAAATTGAAGAAGAGAGTCTCCCACAAGCTTGGGGGAGGCTTCTCCAATTACTTAATGCTTTGCCTGATCATCCTCTTAAGAAAAATGAAATACTTGATATCTTCTACAATGCACTAACCAATGCTTCCAGAGACCACCTAGATAGTTGTGCTGGTTATGTTTTCAGGGAAAGAACACCAGGTGAAGCTGAAATTCTATTGAATAATATGTTTACAAATGAAAATAATTGGACACTTCCTGAACCAACTCCTAAGCTAACTCCGAAGAAAAGGGGTGTTCTATTTCTCAGTCCTGAAGATATGCAAGAGGCAAAGAAATCTATGAAAGAAAATGGTATAAAAGCTGAAGATGTTAAGAATTTACCTCCTGTTGAAGAAATACATGGTCTTAATTTACCACCTGTTGAAGAAATACATGATTTTAATCCATTACCTATTGAAGAAGTACACAGTCTTGATAACCCGACACAGGTAGTAAAGGTAAATTCTCTCTATAGATTTGATGAAGGTGATATCTATTATATAAGTAAGACAAGAGGCAAACAAGCCATTATGTTCATCCACACAGATTAAATTATCTTGACCGCTAATTTTAGATATCAACGGTTGAGATTAAAGATATACACGTTACATAAAAATATTGCTACGTATAAACAATTGAACCTGTCACGTAGCATAATCAAAAGCGGTGGACAGGAAAAGCACTCTGAGTAGTTTAGGTTGACACGAAAAGGTAAAGTTAATTTAAAAAGAGTAAGGAGAGTCTCCGAGATAAATAAGACTCCTACATTGATCCAGCGCACGTGCATACCGAAGTCATACCCTATTTTGAGTTCCCCCGCAAAAAAAAATCTATTATGAGTTGCACAAGTCCTAAGGATTCTCCAGATCGATTCTCAAAAAAAGAAAAACTCCTGATCAACCGTGCATCTGTACCTAGGCTTTTGGCTTCTCAAAGCAACGAGCCAACCCGATGATCACCGCATATTCCGCGCGATCGCCGCCGCACCCACACTAAGTCTCCCGCAAAGGAAGTAGCAGGCTACGGTTTCTAAGGCATTATCTGGGCATGAAGAGGAATACGATTATCTTGGTGTATTTACCTACTCGCTTGATCGATGTTTAGGTTGCCTACGACGGTGTGTGAGTGACTGCTGCGACGGCAACGGCGAAGGCACGTGTCGCGGGAGAGGAATGCAACAGCATGGCCGTGTGGTCGCTGACTCGCGGTCGTGATGGCACCATCAAATCGACTCATCAAGTGCTTTGGCTGAGCACGACACAAACATGCACGTACGTATGCATGCGTATGCATGTGAACAGGTGCACTAATCGGTCTCTTTCCTGCCTTCGCTAATTGATTCCTTTTATTTGCATGCGTCTGTCAGATATAAGATTTTTGTTGCAGGATGAATTTATTTTAATTTTTTTAGATGGGATAAGCATGGCATATGTATAAGATAACGTGGTTTTGAAGTAACTTACAATGTGTTGGAATCAACTCGATTGAGAATCAATCGTTGTATCGTGTTTGGACAGAATTCTGAAAGTCTAATGGCAACGATCTCCTATAATAAAGTTCTACCAAATTTATAATTGGAGAATTTCCTCATGGATATGCTAAAAAAGTTCCTTTTTTGGGGATAAGACTTATTTGTTGGACAAAGAATGCACCTCAATTTTAAGAAGCTCCATGTGAAATCCGTTGCTAGACAAATTTCAAAATAAATTTGGTACACATATTAATAGTTGAATTTATAAACTACAATAATAAAGAATACATAAATAAATATAATTTGCATAACTCTATGTAATAAGTACAGCTAATTTATGTCTGTGACACTCCAGTTCTGTCTTCGCTTCAAGATTTTTCAGTATTTGCTCACACTTACGAAGCAACAAACAGAAGATACATGTTTGTGCTGACAAGGTAATGGCATCTACTTTTTTTTCCAAATATCCACTTCACTTTTCCATTTATACCAGCTTCAAAGTTCCTGTCAAGTCAATGTATGGTCGATTGAGGTTTAAGGTGTTCCACTATTTATGTTACCAGCAAAGTCACCTATTTGCCATGCCAAAGAAATAATTCCTGCATATTTTCCCACTTTTAATGTGAAAGATTATTGCCTACTTAAGAAGGCTCATCCAATACACCAAAGTTGGCAAGCTCACATGGCAAATTACTCATTAGTAAGTTGGCTAGAGGCCAATATTTTTTTTCAATTTAATTGGTACCAAAATCTAAATTTCTACTTCAGTGCACCTAGGAAGTTATCATTATTTACAGTTTGGCAACTCAAGTATATGTATCTTGGTCCATGAATTACTTATCTATTTCCACAAGGAGTGGATCGTTAAATTCCATTATAGTTGTTTTAGCATGGAACCAAAAATCTATTTACCATTAGTGATCATTCTCACATGTTTTCAAAAATAACTAGACGTACACTGCGATAGGTGGGAAGATACGATGAGCAACACAACTACTACGAATATGTGTCTCTTCAATACTAATATGTAATAGGATGATTCCTATTCTTTTTATTCAATAATAAGACCATAAAAGGATTTTTCTCACATGGTTTCAAAATAACTAGACGTACACTTTGATAGGTGGGAAGATGAGATAGGCAACACAACTACTACGAATATGTGTCAGATTCTCATGGGGAGATAGAGCAATCCAGATACGTATACGAGTGGATCATTATAATATTGCCAGCCATGAAATCAATGTTGTTGTTAGGAATCAAAAATTGATATAGGTGCTTGGCTGGAAAACTGAATCAAAAATTAGATGAGTATATACTTCCTATAATGAATTATGTATGAGGTATACAAACAATATATTTGTGTTTGGTCTAGCCACGCAAATGCGCGGGTCACACCTCTAGTTCCTTGTTATAAGTCTGCTAGCCAATGCTTAGATGAGTTTGATATTTTTATTGTCAAACAAGAAAACTTCAATGCTTATGTTGGTAGACAATTAAAACACAATGCTTATATGACTGAACACTTGGGTGATTATATGTCTAGAGTTAAAGGTGAACTTAAACTCATTAGTAAACATGCTTCTATGGTTACTACTCAAGTAGAACAAGTACTTAAAGCTCAGAATGATTTGCTCAATGAATTAAATAGTAAGAATAATGATTTTGCTGTTAGAGTGGCTACTAGAACTGGTAAAATGACTCAGGAACCTCTGTATCCTGAAGGCCATCCTAAGAGAATTGAGCAGGATTCTCACAGAAATAGTATCGATGCACCTAGTCCTTCTAAGAAGAAGAAAAGGAAAAATGATAGGACTTTGCATGCTTCTAGTGAACCTGTTGTAGACACACCTGAGAATCCTAATGATATTTCTACCTCTGATGCCGAAACACAATCTGGTGATGAACATGAACCTAGTGATAATGTTAATGATGATGTTCATGTTGATGCTCAACCTAGTAATTACAATGATGTAGAAATTGAACCTGCTGTTGATCTTGATAACCCACAATCAAAGAATCAATGTTATGATAAGAGAGACTTTGTTGCTAGGAAACACGATAAGGAAACAGAACCTTGGGTTCAGAAACCCATGCCCTTTCCTCCTAAACCATCCAAGAAAAAGGATGATGAGGATTTTGAGCGCTTTGCTGAAATGATTAGACCTATCTTCTTGCGTATGCGTTTGACTGATATGCTCAAAATGAATCCTTATGCTAAGCATATGAAAGAAATTGTTACTAATAAAATAAAGATATCGGAAGCTGAAATTTCCACCATGCTTGTTAATTACATTTTCAAGGGTGGAATACCTAAGAAACTAGGAGATCCAGGAGTACCAACTATACCATGCTCCATTAAAAGAAACTATGTTAAAACTGCTTTATGTGATCTTGGAGCCGGTGTTAGTGTTATGCCTCTCTCTTTATATCGTAGACTTGATTTGAATAAGTTGACACCTACTGAAATATCTTTGCAAATGGCTGATAAATCAACTGCTATACCTGTCGGTATTTGTGAGGATGTGCCTCTTGTGGTAGCAAACGTTACTATTTTAACGGACTTTGTTATTCTTGATATTCCCGAGGACGATAGTATGTCTATTATTCTTGGAAGACCCTTTTTGAATACTGTAGGGGCTGTTATTGATTGCAACAAAGGCAATGTCACTTTTCTAGTTAATGGTAATGAGCATACGGTACACTTTCCGAGGAAACAACCTCAAGTTCATAGTATCAACTCTATTGGAAAATTTCCATCGATTATTTTTGGAGATTTTGAATTTCCTCTACCTACTGTCAAGAAGAAATATGATATTCTTATTATTGGGGATATGCATATCCCCGTTGAGGTAACATAGTGTTATTCGAAATTTCTCCGGTTCCATGTTATTAGGAATGAGTTTGTTAACAAGACTTGATCAACCTTGTTAGTGGATTCCTTTTGATGAGCATGAGATGGATGAAGTTAGAAGGCACAACCTTATGTACCCTCCTTTTACTTTCTGTTATTTAGTTGAAATAAAGCAAAAATAGTATATTCTGTCAGTTTTTTGAATTATCCGTGCAATAAAAAATACCCCGAAAATAAAAGTTCTCCAAATGCCCCGAAATTGAAATATGATTTATTATGGAATATTTGAGTATATCTGGCACTGAGAACACAGCAGGGGGAACAAGCACCTGGCCACGAGGGTCCAGTGGGCGCCCACCCCCCGGGGCGCGCCCCCTGCCTCGTGGGCCCATGGTGGCTCCCCTCCACTTATTCCTGCACCCACACACTTCTTCTTCCTCCCAAAAAAAATCACCAACCAGCTCAAGCGCGAGTTCTAGCTCATTTTCCTGCGATTTTCGATCTCCTTGCTCAAAGCACCTCTCACAAAACTGCTTTGGGGGATTGTTCCTTGGTATGTGACTCCTCCAATGGTCTAATTAGTTTTTGTTCTAGTGTTTTATTCATTGCAAATTTTTGCTGCCTAGGTGACCATGTTCTTGAGCTTGCATGTCAAATTTATATGGTTCCAAGTAGTTCTAATGCATGATATAGTCTCTAGGCACTTGTGGGAGTAGTTGCTACCAATTTTGTTGAGCTTGGTTCACTTTTATTTGAAGTTACTAAAATTTAGAAAAAACAGAGGAAGAAATATGTTTAGGAAAATGTACCAAGGTGGCCCTTCAAGGAACCAAGGACCTAGGCTCGCAATGCGCGATGCCGATGATGAACCACCAAGGGACGCTCAAGTGCGGGCTTCAGAGGACTTCATGGATCGAGCAGGAATCAAGGAAGAATTTAACGCATATGTGCGTAACGCTGATCTTGTGAGCTTCGAGGCAGATAAGTGCCATCAGTACCACTATCTCACTGACTCCTTTGTGAGGAGGTTTGAAGTTTCATCGTCACGCAATTCTCAAACTGTCCTGTTTGATCTTTATGAAAATTCTTACACTATGGACTTAGAGGATTTTAATACTTCTTGCAAACTTCCACAATGGGGTAGTCCTAGTGAACCTCGCAAATCTGAATTTAGAGATTTTCTTGCTAGTATAACTGTGGGGGAATCTAGAGACATAGCACAAGCTACCATAGGGAGCATTCATTTTCCTGCTATACATTATTTTGCTCTCTTCATAGGTAGGTGCATAAATGGTAAGGATGAAGCATGCCACATCTGTGTCCCCGACCTCAGTGTTCTTAGGAGTGCTGTATTAGGAGATAAACATTATAATTTGGGAGCCATTGTTGCACGTAGGTTGCATAATAATAGATTTAATGGAGATTTCTTTGGTGGAGTTTATGCAACCCGTTTAGCTAATTTTCTTAATATACCCATACGTGAGTATGATATTGAGTTGCCTCCTATTTATTTAGATTATGAGGCTATGGTTCGCCATCATTTTGTTGACAGGAACGATCAGTTCCTCCAATAACGACTAATCTTTGACAGACGATGCACCTATCACGTCGCTCTCCCTGCTCCTACTTTGTTTGACTTCAAGGCGAAGGGGAGATATTTCATAACCAGGGAGGAGGCGAACGAGTACGAGAGGAGGGCTGAGATAGCTCGCCTCTAAGCTGTAGCCCATGATGCAATAACTGCTGCATCTCAGTACGACCCCAACTATAACTTTGGATATCCGCCAGGCCAGCCGTGGCAATAGACCAACTTAGGCCAAAAGCCTAAGCTTGGGGGAGTACGTATCTCTCACCGACATTACATTCATGTTGACACACTCATTGCTAGTTGTCGGTGCTCAAATTTTTTCACTGTTATATCCATGCTAGTTTTTTTTTCTCGCTTTCTTTTTGTTTGTTTGAAAAATCTTAAGAAAACCAAAAAAAATAGTTGTAGCGTTTAGCTAGTTTACCTTTCTTGCTATAGTAGTAGTAATTAAAAGAAAACCCAAAAATATTTCTTGTTCTTCTTTTGCTTGTTGGGAGCTTTCCCGTGTAAATAGTTTTATTTCTTTTCTTTTCTTTGGGGGTCGATAGGAGAAGACCATAATGAAAATGTTGAAGGGGCTCTTATATGCATTATTGTTGATTTAACCAAGAGCCCATATTGCCTTGTCTTCTCCTATTTATTGAATGCTTGCAGATTCCAGCTTAGTCCAATGCACGTGCACTATTATTATTATTCACATCGTTCGGTCGTGCAAGTGAAAGGCAATTATGACGATATATGATGAAATGATTGATATAAGAGAAGCTGGTATGGACTCGACCTCTCTTGTTTTTGTAAATATGATTAGTTCATCGTTCCTGATTCAGCCTATTATGAATAAACATGTTTGCAATGACAACTAGGGATTATAGTCACTTATGCCATGCTTAATTAGCTAGGAGCTTATACTGGTTTACCTTTCATGCCAACATGCTATTAAAATGGTTGTGATGTCGTATGATGGGGTGGTATCCTCCTTTGAATGATTCAAGTGACTTGACTTGGCACATGTTCACACATGTAGTTGAAACAAATCAACATAGCCTTCACGATATTTCTGTTCATGGTGGATTATATCCTACTCATGCTTGCACTCAATGTTCATTAATTTTAATGCATGCTCATGACTGTTGTCGCTCTCTAGTTGGTCGCTTCCCAGTCTTTTGCTAGCCTTCACTTGTACTAAGCAGGAATACTGCTTGTGCATCCTACTCCATAAACCCCAAAGTTATGCCATATGAGTCCACCATACTTTCCTATATGCGGTTTCTACTTACCGTTCCAAGTAAATTTGTATGTGCCAAACTCTAAACCTTCAAATGAAATTCTATTTTGTATGCTCGAATAGCTCATTTATCAACTAGGGCTGTCCGTATCTTCCATGTTAGGCGGGTTATTCTCAAGAGGAGTGGACTCTTCTCCTCACTCACGAGAAAATGGCTGGTCAGCGGGATGCCCAGTCCCATGCTTTATGCAAATCAAATCAAAATAATTGCAAACAAAACTTCCCTGGGACTGTTGTTAGTTGGAGGCACTCGTTGTTTCGAGAAAGCCATGGACTGATGTTTTTTGGTGGAGGAGGAGTATAAACTTTACCATTCTGTTTGGGAAGCGCCTGTAATGTGTGTAGCATGGAAGATATCGCCATCTCTTGGTTGTTATGTTGACAATGAAAGTATACCGCTCAAAATATTATTTATCTCTATTTCAGAATCATGCTCTAGAACCTCTACAAATCCCTGCTTTCCTCTGCGAAGGGCCTATCTATTTACTTTTATGTTGAGTCATCGCCCTCTTATTAAAAAGCACCAGCTAGAGAGCACCGCTATCATTTGCATTCATTACTATTAATTTATATTGGGTATGACTATGACTGGATCTCTTTTACCATGAATTACAATGTTTAGTCAGTCCTTGATCTTTTACCATGATTGTTTTGAGAAAGTTTTGTCATCCGAGATTTATTATTATTGCTCGCTAGTTGATTATGCCATTGATATGAGTAAACATGAGACCTAAGAGTTATTGTGAATATGGTTAGTTCATAATTTTTGCTGAAAACTTGAATGCTGGCATTACATATTTACAACAACAAGAGCAAACAGAGTTTGTAAAAGTTTTTATTTATCAGTTTCAGTTTGTCAACTGAATTGCTTGAGGACAAGCAAAGGTTTAAGCTTGGGGGAGTTGATACGTCTCCGTCGTATCTACTTTTCCAAACACTTTTGCCCTTGTTTTGAACTCTAACTTGCATGATTTGAATGGAACTAACCCAGATTGATGATGTTTTCAGCAGAATTTCCATGGTGTTATCTTTGTGAAGAAACAAAAGTTCTCGGAATGACTTGAAACTTCACGGAGATTATTTTTGGAAATAATGAAAAATACTGGCGAAAGAATCAAGGCCAGGGGGCCCACACCCTTTCCACAAGGGTGGGGGCGCGCCTGCCCCCCTGAGCGCGCCCCCTGCCTCGTGGGCCCCCTAGAGCTCCAACGACCTCAACTCCAACTCCATATATTCGCGTTCGGGGAGAAAAAATCAGAGAGAAAGATTCATCGCATTTTACGATACGGAGCCGCCGCCAAGCCCTAAACTCTCTCGGGAGGGCTGATCTAGACTCCGTTCAGGGCTCCGGAGAGGGGAATCCATCGCCATCGTCATCATCAACCATCCTCCATCACCAATTTCATGATGCTCACCGCCGTGCGTGAGTAATTCCATCGTAGGCTTGCTGGATGGTGATGGGTTGGATGAGATTTATCATGTAATCGAGTTAGATTTGTTAGGGTTTTGATCCCTAGTATCCAGTATGTTCTGAGATTGATGTTGCTATGACTTTGCTATGCTTAATGCTTGTCACTAGGGCCCGAGTGCCATGATTTTAGATCTGAACCTATTATGTTTTCATGAATATATGTGAGTTCTTGATCTTGCAAGTCTATAGTCTCCTACTATGTGTTATGTTCCGGCAACCCCGAAGTCACAATAATCGGGACTACTCCCGGTGATGACCATAGTTTGAGGAGTTCATGTATTCACTATGTGTTAATGCTTTGGCCCGGTACTCTATTAAAAGGAGGCCTTAATATCCCTTAGTTTCCGTTAGGACCCCGCTGTCACGGGAGGGTAGGGCAAAAGATGTCATGCAAGTTCTTCTCCATAAGCACTTATGATTATATTCGGAATACATGCCTACATTACATTGATGAATTGGAGCTAGTTCTGTGTCACCCTATGTTATGACTGTTACATGATGAACCACATCCGGCATAATTGTCCATCACCGGTCCAATGCCTACGAGCTTTTCACATATTGTTCTTCGCTTATTTACTTTTCCGTTGCTATTGTTACAATCACTACAAAACCCAAAAATATTACTTTTGCTACCATTACCGTTACTTCCATATTACTTTGCTGCAGATACTAAGTTATCTAGGTGTGGTTGAATTGACAACTTAACTACTAATACTTGAGAATATTCTTTGGCTCCCCTTGTGTCGAATCAATAAATTTGGGTTGAATAGACTACCCTCGAAAACTATTGCGATCCCCTATACTTGTGGGTTTTCAGTGAATGTCGTCTATGGAAGATAGCGATTTCTCGAGTTCCCAACCGCTCTTGGAATTACAAGAACTATCAAGTTGTTACTATCTTCGACAAGTTTGTTGCCGTCCTTCGTGGTTCGACTGGATGGATATTGCTCAAAAATCTGTTTCTATACATGGATGTGTACTATGATGCAATTAAATACGAGGGTCTTGTGTTTGCTGCCACCACTCGTGGCATTGTTTTTGCATGGGATCCTCGTAGTTTTGGTACGTTTGTCTTCCACCATAATTATAATTGTTTCATCCACATGCATGCGAGTTAGCAAGTTTCCCTTCTCTACTAATTAACTGTCTTCTTGTGTTTCCAAGGTCATGTGAACATTCCACCACCTATACTTGAAAAATTTTATAACCAAGGGGGAGATGATGATGGTGATGATCACGAGCATGAGGACGAGCAGGGCCCATATGCTCATTAGCGGCTGGCAACTAATTCCAATGGATCACCACTTCTTGTGTGTATACAGCCCACTACTGATGTTACTACTGAGGGAGCAGGTGTTGTCTCACATGATCGCACTCTCTGGACCTATTCCAACACCCGTTGCATGGTATTCGGGATGGATACTAGTGTGCTAGCGCCAACACCTTGGTACAGTATTGATAGTCTTGGAGAGAACTCCTCTTCCTTGGACAAAACTATCAAATGATGGTGAAAGGCGGTCCAACTGTTGTTGACACAACATTACTACCATTTATGAGAAGCAACTGTATCTATACATCGGACATTGCGGTGGTTCCCTACCCTGGTCATGATATAATAGGCTGCTTCAGCCTCGATGATTAGTCCTGCGTTGGTCTCGAGATTGACAGTAGCTGGCCCTTCCCAGAGAATCACTTGTGGTTCAAAGCAAGTGTTTCCAATGCCGAGGATTGGTTGAGTTGAAGTTCACTTCATTGCTTGTTATTTGTTGTGTGATGAAAACTTTATTATTTATAATGTATCCTCGTTGTCGTTGTGGGTTGATGACCTGTTGTATGTAATAAGATAGTATGTCTATGAAAAACTTACTAAATTTATGAATGGCTTTCGAGTCGCTTCTCTGAGTGGGTGCTACGACGACGCAAAAAAATATTTTCCGAATACATAATTGTACGTGCATTGCAATAGGTTATTGGATGAGGCCAATCAACAATAGTACACTATTTGTACTAGTTTCACATGCTGCACTTTCTCTACGTCTACGTACGTAATACAACAAGTTTTAAACTTGAGACCAGCCACCCATCCTCACAAAGAACACTTTTTAACCTAGCACAGACTCCAGGAAATTTGGCCACAGTGTGAGGTGGGCCATATGTTAATGTGTTCGATGTACGTAACCAGCACCTCGAATCCTCGATACTACTACTATAAGTCGTAGGAGTAGTAGGGTGGCATGGGCCAGAACAAGCATTCACGTCCAGGAGTACGACACACACCACCAGCATGACTTCCATCTAATACCATATTTCTTGGAGTCCGTGCTACAACAATCTCTTCAACCATCGCGCGGCAGGCGAGGAGGGGGTTTGCCGATAGTCGGTTTCCTCAACTGCAGTCCCACTTGTAAGGCCAACTCCAACGCACGACCCCAAATGGACCTCCGTTTTGCTTGGATTCTGTCCGTTTGGGTAGGGTAATGGGGTCGTGTCCGGGCCATTTCTCGGATGCGGTGGCCGTACGCCGAACGCGCGGACGCATCCCGGCCACGTACATTTTTATTTGCAAACACATATCTTTTTTCATCATTGATTTTTTGGTACATGGAAATACATCACCAAAATTTTGAAGAGAAAAGCAAGACCAAAGAAAACTAGAACCACAAGAATACATTTAAGAAGATATCCAACTTCCATAACTGCTCCTGTAAGTTGGATTAGTGCCTTCTCGATGCATTAATTGTTGATCTGCGAAAGGCTCGATCTTGCGTGCTTCTTTCTTCTTCGAGTGTAAAGAAGTAGACGTGTCTAGCCTCTATTCTATCAACAAGTGCACTAGTCTCATCTCTAGCCTCTATGCTAGCTAAAAGTGCTAGAACATGTACTAAATTGCACTCTGTCAATATATCATTGTACTCTTCGTCCCAATACCAAAACTTGCATCCATTCTACACAATAAAATTTTAAGTTAGCACAACTAGTCTAATTCGAGAGCACAACTGAAGATTTGGTCGAGTTCTTCCTCCTTTTGCCGACACATGGGACATCTAGCATCCAGGTCGTGTCATGCAAGAAAATAGAGTGGTAGTTGAAGCCACGGGATGTGCATATTGGGTTAAACTATAAATAGAATCTTACTACTCTTTCGTAACTCCAAAAGCGAACACCGAAGATCTTTATTGGATTTGTTTTTCATCACCAGCACGTCGAGGTGAAAGATGTGCAGGTTCAGTGGGTCCTCTTGCGTTTTCACTGACATGTGGGACCGCATATGAGCAAACAGACGTCGGGCTCCGCGCCACTGCTGGCTGGCTGAGAAGAGAGATAGAGGAGGGCTGAGCACGGACTCCAGGAAATTTGTTCTACGTAACCAGCACCTCGATATAGTGGGGTGGCATGGGCCATAAGTAGCATTCATGTCTAGTAGAACGGCACACGCCACCCACACGAGTCCCATCCGACACCAATTTTCTTGGAGTCCATGCTATATCCATCTCTTCTCCCTCCTGTTTTCTTAGCCATCGCGCGGTGGGCGGGGTGGGGGTTTGCTGATAGTCGGTTCGCTCAATTGCGGTCCCACTTGTAAGTGAAAATGCAACACAACACACATTCCCCCTTGAGCGGCATGCCAGACCAACCGTGTGGGGGTGCGACGCGAACACGGCAGGCTTTTCCTTTTGAACTTGTAACTTGTAAAATTTGGTTCTGCTCCATGGCGTGACCGATAGATAGAAATAAAGATTTTCCCTAGAGTAATGAGAAGTTTGGTTCTGGCGCGGTTCATGCATGGAGTACGTAGGAAAATTATGAAGTTGATGCGAAAGGTAAGATAATTACTAGTAGTAACGTATACTACTACAAGGATTTGACGGAAAGATAAAGATACTGTCAGATCGTGGGTTCCGGTAGACCCTTAAGGTTCGAACTCTGGGGTGCGCGCGGAGATTCTGCCCACCACCCCTCCGTCTCGCAAGGATCTAAACTACCAAAGGAACAACACAAAGAACACAGAGTTTATACTGGTTCGCGCCACCGATGTGGTGTAATACCCTACTCCAATGTGGTGGGTGGATTGCCTCTCGGGCTGATGATGATGATGATCAGTACAAAGGAGAACGGCCTCGTGAGGACCTGTTCTTGGCTGGGACGATGAACTACTAGGGGAGTTCAGCTGCCCTTCTCTCTCTCTTTCTCTTTGCTTGGATTCTGGATGCCCGATCGAATGAACACCCCATGCCTCTACCTTGGGGGTGGCTAGTCCTATTTATAAGCAAAGGCCTTGGGCCTCTTCCCAAATATTGAGCGGGAAGGGCGCCAACAATGGGCCAATTCGAAGGGGAACATGCGGTACACTTATCCTGACCAAAGTTGGTCTTCGCCTGCCAAAGGCCCTGTGGTGACGCCATTCTGGGCTCCACGATGAGCAAATTCCAACCGTTGGACTGGCCTTGGTCTCGTTGCACCGAAATGGATGCCTTTGCTTGATCCTCTCGCCTGCGCTTGCCCCCTTTGCACCAAAGAGGAAAGGGGAGGACACTGTGCGGTCTGGCGCCCGCCTGGCGCCCTTGGTCGTCATGGCTTGCGTCATGGGCACCTCGTGAGGTACCCCGCCTTGATCTCTCCGCCTCCTCGTGAGCCAGCCTGATGAGGCCGCATCTGAGGAAGCGTTGTGTCGTCCTCCCCGTGAGGCTTGTCCCCTCGCGAGGGTCTTGAGCTCGTGTTGATGAAGGTGGGCCGTACTGGGCCTCCATTCGAGCCATGCCGCGGGCCGCAGGCAGGCAAGTCTGGGGACCCTCGTTCCCAGAACGCCGACAGTAGCCCCCGGGCCCAAGGCGCGCCTGGACTTGGCCGTGCCGAGAGGCGAAAGGGCAAGGGCGAAGCGCCGCGGGCCCTAACAGCCTGCGGCCTTGGGTGCCGTGTGGCGGTTGATTGGGCGCGGGTATCCCCGCAACCGCGCAGGTTAAAGGCGTAGTGTCTGCCCAAGCCTTGCTCTTCTCCTTCTCCCGTTGTCGCTCAGATCCCCTTTCTTGTGCCTCTCCTTCCTTCCTCCAGACTCCCAGATCTGCTCCCTTGTGGCCTTGGAAGTCATGGCGCCGCGCCAGCCTCCTGCTGAAGCTCGGTTCTCGCCGGCCCTGGACTCGCCGAACGTGTCGGTGGCGAGCCTCGCCCGGCTGCGCTGGATGGCGGCGGCGTGGGGAGTCGACGGAACGCGGGTGTTCAAGGTCGGCTCCGCCATCCCTGAGGGCCGAGCAAGCACCTTCTACCCCCTCTTTGTAAGCTCCATTACTGCGGGCCTAGTGCCTCCATTCTCCGAGTTCTTCCTCTCTGTCCTCCGCCACTATGACTTGCAAGCTCTGCATCTCCACCCCAACTCCATCCTTCTCCTGGCGATCTTCGCCTACTACTGCCTGGCCCATGTGGGGGTGCAACCCTCAGTGGCCTTGCTGCGCCACTACTTCTACCTCCGGGTCACCCGTGGCTTCCCTTCCGCATGCACGAGCTTCGTTGCGTGTGGCGGCGCCATTGCCATCTAAAATCCCGGGAAGAAGATTGAGGGCTTCAGGAGCAAGTGGGTCTTGGTGGACGTCGGGCGCATCCACCCTTGGCTGATCCTTCCCACGGAGCAGCCCGTGAGCTCAAGTGACTGGTCCCGGGAGGAGCTTACGGACCCCCGCGCAAAGCCGGTTCTGGAGAAGATGGACGCGGACCTGAAGCCGGTTGGCGCGGCGGCAGTGAGGCTGACTGGCACGTCGCTGCTGAGGGAGTTCCTGGAGCACCAGTTGGCTCCGCTTCGGAGGTACTCAGCTCCGATGTGGAGGCCTCACCTGAGCCCCGCGGCCCTGGGCGACGAGGATGTAACCGCGGCGCTCCAATCCCTGGTCGGGGGCGAGGTGGTGCAGCTGGAGGGCGCGCCTGTGCCCTTGTTCCTTCGCGACGACTGGCAGCAAGTGGTGGAGTCGATGCATGTTTTCAATGGGGACGGACCGGTGCCTATGGTGGACGTGTCCTCCGGCGACCCCAGCGGAGAGGAGGGCGAAGAGGAGAGGGAGGAGGGCCCTGATTCCGAGGGAACTGACGGAGAGTCCAGGGCTCCCCTCCCCCGACGCAAGTCCCGTACTCTCCGCCTCTCATTGAGCGATGATGATGAAGTTGACGACGTGCTGGGTAGCAGGGGTTCGCCCCCGATCCCGAAGAAGGACAGGACCGGGCTGGTCCTCCGCGGGTCCGCCCCGGCTTCGGGGCGATCCGCGGACGCGCCTTCTGCTTCTGAGGTTGACCCTTCCAGCCGGCTCTCGGGCTTCAAGTACGGCCGGAGGCTGCTCTAGCCCTCTAGCGACGACCTGTAAGTGCTTTATCCCTCATCTTTTGTTCCTTGTTCCGCCGCTGGGGCTTGATGTTTGCTCCTTTCGAATAGTCTGGCGCCCACGGCGAAGAAGCCGAAGGGGGCTCCCGAGGCCCCATCCGCGGCAACTCCTCCGCCTGCGGGTGAGGGTGATTGCGAGGCACGGGCCTCTCCTGCCCGCTCATCCTTGCGAGGCTTGGCTGAGCTGGCTGGGGAGAGCCCAGCCCCCATGGCCCAGGCGACTCCCGAGGTGCTCCTGCCTGCTACCGCCGCCACGGCCGCCGGGGCGCAGCAGACTCCGCCTCAGGACATTGTGGTCTTGCCGCCGCTATCTTCTCCTCCCGTTCCACTAACCGCTGCTTCCCCGACTCCTCTTGTTGTCTTGGCGCGCGCCGATGTTTCTCCGCCTTCTTCTTCCATCCTGGAGCGTGCCGCTGCTGAACTGGACCGGCTGCGGCAAGATCTTCTTGGCGCCGACCCTCGCCTGGTGGCCGGGCGCCTGGAGTTGGCCTGGGGGGTGGATTCGCTCTGATGCCTCGATTCGAGCGGCGCTGGTTCAGGCCTCAACATCCTGTGATGGAGATAGGGAGGCCACCCTCGAGGCGAAGGCCGCCCGAGACGCGGCCCTGGGAGAGGTGGTCGGAGTCTGTGGCCGCTGCAAGGAGCTGGAGGACGAGCTGCAGGGTCTGCGGGACCAGCTCGCGAGGGAGGTCCGCCTTCGCCAGGAGCATGAAGAAAGCGCAAAGGCTCGCGAGGCGGCCATCGAGGATCGGGAGGCCAAGCTTAAGAAGCGCCGCGCCCACCTAGGCGCGCTGAAGAAGGAGCTGGAGGTGACGAAGGCCGAGCTACCCCGCAAGGCTCGGGTTCTTGACGAGGATCGCGTGGCCTTCGCAGACATGGAGAAAGATGCTCGTGCTTCACCGAAGACACTCTACGAGAGCGGCCTGGAGGGCCCGCTGGCTGGTGATGAAGATGGCCCCACCAAGCTGCTTCCCTTCCTGGTTAAGGCCCTTGGAGATGTCGCCCTTGGCCTTGGCCCCACGGCTGAGGCCGAGGCGCGTGTCCTGTCTTCTGCTGCACTGACGCGGGTCTTCGCCCACATCTATCTTTGCGATCCCGGCGCCGACCTCGACAGTCTGCTGGAGCCGGTGAGCGGTGAGGGTGCGGCCGCCGCTGTCGAAGCCATGAAGGGGCGCGCGGAGGCGCTGCTGGGGAAGTTCCGGGCCTTCAGCACCAGGCCAAAGCGAGGCGCCACCAGCCCTACTGCTCCACGAAGCGAGGCCACTCCGCGCTGCCCCACCGCCGACAAGTGACTCCGCTGCCGCTCCTGTTCTTCTTCCTGCACATGCATCACGCCTCGTGGAGGCATTTAAACTTGCGTTTGGTACTGAGACGACAGTATGGGCTGTAATATTTGCTTTTAAATTCCTTGAGTTTTATGTTTTTCTTCCCTCCTTGCATGTGTTCTACGCCGGCAGAGCCCGGCCGCGCGCGTACCTCACCCAGCATTAGCCCCGACCGGAAACCAGGACGGGACCAAAGGACTGAGGGGCTACGTGACAAGTTAGGCTCCTGAGTCGCGATGCTCAGGAGTCCCCCTTGGCGCACGAACTACAAGTAGGGGAGCGTGATGTAGGTGTATCTTCCGTTCTACGTCTGCAGAGCCCGACTCCGCGCGTACCTCACCCAGCATAGCCTTTCGGAACTAAGGAGTGAGGGGCTACGGAGCCAGTTAGGCTCCTGAGTCGTGATGCTCACGAGTCCCCCTTGACGCGCAAACAGCGGGCGATGATGTGAGATGCGAGTGGGCCCACCGTTCTACGTCTGTAGAGCCCGGCCCCGCGCGTACCTCACCCAGCATAGCCTTTCGGAACTAAGGAGTGAGGGGCTATGGGACCAGTGAGGCCCCTGAGTCGCGATGCTCAGGGGTCCCCCTTGACGCGCAAACGGACTTCATATCTTGGCTCCGCTCAGGGAGAGACGCGCGACGAGCCAGGTCCGAGGGACCTGGCAGGGTGGCGTACGCCTGGGCGTGACCCAGTCGTAGCCCCCGTGCCTAGCCCCCTCGCGCGGTGCTCCCGAGGGGAGGCGTTGCGATGAGGCCAGCCACTGAGCTTTGGGCTCCCTGAGCTTAATGCGGCCCGGAGGCCACCCTTAGTTGTTTATCACCAGCGCGGAGCAAAGCGCTTCCGTATGTGTACGGGCATAGCCGCTCCTCGGCAGTGTCGTCAGCCAGCGCGGAGCATGGTGCTTCCACTGGTACGTGGGAGGGGGCTCCCCTCCGGGAGGAGCCCCCGGGGTGTATACAGCCCCGCCCTGACACGTGGCCGATACGGTAGGGCTAGGTGAGGTGTATCTGGGCACCCGTGAGCCAGCGCGGGACTCACGAGGCCCTACCTCTAGGCGGGTTGCGCCTGGCACTGGGCCGTATCTTGAGATGTGTTCCTGCAGAATTTGGTTAGATGCCGGCACTCTACGTCCACGGGTCCCGGCCCTCGAGCTTGTCTAAGCCGTCGCTGGTATGCCAGGTCGCGATGCCGTGGACAAGGCCAGAGGGTGAGGGATGGAGAGCCGGTAAGAGCCCTGAGTCGTGATGCTCAGGCACCCCCCCTTTAACGTGCAAGTGGTCGACATGGAGAAGAAAAGTTGCAGTGGACAGGCATCAAGTGATCAAGCATGATTGGCGAACGCATAGTTGGAAATAAACGCAAGGGAGATACACGCCGCTGGGCTAGCCCAAGCGGCTTGGGGATGATGCAGCCCGGGGGCGCCTCCAACAAAGTAAGCTAACGATCGAAAACTAAAAGGGATACATGCCGCAGGGACGGACCCATGCGGCCTGGGAGTAATGCAGCCCTAGGAGGGCGCCCCCAGCTGGGAATGGAGCTTGAAAGATGTCACCTGAAGATGTCGACGGTGAAATGGCGTTGGTGCGGCAGACTCGGTGGGCTGCGGGAGCCGATCCTCACGAGCCCCCAGGCCCTGGGGCCTCGGGAGGCTCCGGAGGCGCTGGTGGCTCCTCGCGAATCATCTCCATCTCCGCTAGGACTGCGGAGCGCCTGTCTTCCTGAGTCTCCATGATGCCCCTGAGGAGGCGCTGGTACGCAGCAGCCACGCTCGGCAAGCCATAGGGCAGGCGAACATAGCTGTGGGGTGGACCTCCGCAACGCCCCACTTGTGAGGGCCAGAGGCGCTCTGTCGTGGCGACTTGATTGAGCCCTGGTACGTCGATGCAGACACGCAGCCCACCATCCTTGCCTGGATGGGGAGCCACAGCCGGTAAGCGGCGACAACCTCTCATGTTTCTCGACTCCTGTAGTTCTTGAATGGCCTGGTTAACTATCTCCTGCTGGTCTGACTCTGCCTGCTTAGCTCCTTCTTGAGGGAAATGTGCGTCGAAGCATGCCTCCACGTGGTGCCCAAGCGCCTCCCTCGTGACTCTGGCTAGGTCGGTGGCCCTCAAGGTGAGAGGCCCCGAGCCTTGCCTGAGGAGGGCGCCAGGCGCGCTTTCCTATGCGATGGAAGGAGGGTCCCCCTGGGCAGGCTCGGGCCCTGAGGGCCCTGCCTCCTTAGGGGCGGAGCCTGACGACGTCTTCTTCTTCTTGGGTGTGGTCCCGGGAAGCCTCCTGCTCCCGTGATCTGGGTCTTCTAGCGACGCGGCCTGAAAGGCTCGCTCCAGGGAACACACTGCATCCCTCTCTTCACATGGCACCGTGATGACGCCGCCACTCCCTGGCATCTTGAGGACATTGTAGCCGTGGTGAGTTACGGCCATGAATTTGGCCAGCGCTGGGTACCCGAGGATGGCGTTGTACGGCAGGCGGATGTGAGCGACGTCAAAGTTGATGAGCTCGGTGCGGTAGTTGCTGCGGGCCCCGAAGGTGACAGGGAGGCGGACCTGCCCGATCGGGATTGTTGAACCGTCGGTGACTCCGGAGAAAGGCTTGGTTGGCTGAAGCTGGTCATAGGGCACTTGGAGGTTGTCAAATGTTTCCACGGACAGGACGTTGAGCCCTGCTCCACCATCGATGAGGGTCCTGGTGGCCAGTACGTTGCTGATGACTGGGGAGCAAAGCATCGGGAGGACCCCGGCTGTGGCCGCGCACTTGAGCTCGTCTGCTGAGCTGAACGTAATGGCGCACGCCGACCACTTGAGGGGGCGCGTTCCTTCGAGCTTGGGGAGGACTGCATTGACTTCACGGGCAAACTGCTTGAAGATGCGTTGGGAGGCTGGGGCTTGAGCTCCGCCTAGGATGCAGGCGATTGCACGCGGCTCTTGGAAGCCCCCAGCCCCCTCGTCTTGATGGCGGTCTTCGTTCCTCCTTGGCTGAGGCGGCAGTGGAGGGAGGCCTACGTTGCCATGAGGGCGGTCCTCACGAGGCTGATACCTCCAGTCCCCCTTGCGAGGCAGGTACCGCCAGCGATCCTCGCGAGGTTGGTCGCGCCACCCCTGGCGCAGGCCACGATCTTCCCAGCGTCCCGGGTTTCTTCCTCCTCCTCGGCCGTAGCCCCGGTCGGCGCGGTCAGGGCGACGGCCGATCCTTCCTTATCTCACAGCGCGGAGTTCTTGACATTCGTTGGTGTTGTGGGTGTGGAGGTCGTGGTACACACAGTACCGGCTGCCCCTGGAGGATTCGGGCAGGTCCTTGCCCCGCTTGGTGTCTGGTTCTGCTGCGAGTACGGTAGCCCCCTTGCGCTTCACATCCTTGGCCTTGGGTTTCTTCTCTTCTGGGTCTGCGGCAGGCAGCTCGAGGAGGGAGAGACGTCCCTCCTCAGCCCTGGCGCACTTGGTCGCCAAGTTGAACAGCTCCAGGGAGGTGCAGAGGTCTTCATGCATCGCCAGCTCCTCCTTCATCTTGATGTCGCGCACGCCATCGGAGAAGGCTGAGATGATGGCTTCCTCGGACACCTTGGGGATCTTGAGGCGCGCACTGTTGAAGCGCTGGATGTACTTTTGCAGGGTCTCCCCAGGTTGCTGCTTGATGCGGCGCATGTCGCTCATGGCGGGCGGCTGGTCGTGGGTACCTTGGAAGTTGGCGATGAAGCGGGTGCGCATCTGCTCCCAGGAGGAGATCGTGCCTGGAGCCAGATTCAGGAGCCAGGTGCGAGCTCCTTCCTTCGGCACCATGGGGAACCAGTTCGCCATGACCTTTTCATCCCCGCTGGCAGCTTCGATGCCCAGCTCGTAGAGCTAGAGGAACAATGCAGGATCAGTCGTGCCGTCGTAGCGGGGAGGCAGGTCCGGCTTGAACTTGCCGAGCCACGCGACGCTACACAGCTCGGTGGTGTAGGCGCGGCAGCCTGCGGTGGCCACGGGAGGTTTCGGTTGAGGGAGAGCTTGTCCTTGCGGGCCCCCTTGCACCGCAGCTGGGAGCAGCGCAGGGTCTTGACGTGCCGGAGCTGGAGCAGGGTCGTGGTGAGCCGGAGCTGGGAGCGCTCGGGCAGCTTCTTGCGGTCGAGGGACTTCTTGGCAGCTCCGTTCTTGCTGGCCTGGCGCCTGACGGAGCGGGTTCCGCCCAGGGGCCATGCGCCGTGGAGCCATGGCGTCTTCTTGGAGCGGAGGTGGCTGGTACGCCCCCGGAGCTTCATTGCCCGCGCGGGGTGGGGTGCGGCGCAGCGGAGCAGACGATGCAGGAGAGCCCCCTGCGGCGCGGACGAGCTCGGCGACGCGGTCGAGCCACTCTTCGTATACGTCGCTGACGGGACAGTAGCGTAGGAGCTCGTTTGCCGCGATGAGTACAGCTCGAGCCTCCAAGGGCGCGCGGAGCGCGTGGGACGAAGAGCCAGCTGGCGTGAGTGACGGAGTAGCTGTGCGGCCGTCTCGCCGCAGGGACAGGTGCTGAGACGACGCTTGCTGCTCGTTCCCCGCCGGGCCGGTGGCGGCGTGGACGGCGGGCGACGGCGAACGACGAGGACGCCCACCGGCAGGAGCTGTCTGGGCGACGCGGGAAGCGATGGCGGCCCGGTGCTCGGCGCGGGCCCGACGAGCGTCAGACATGGATGCGACGGTCGGAGGAGAACGGAGCGGTGGAAGACAGATTCCGGCGCACCCCTACCTGGCGCGCCAAGTGTCGGATCGTGGGTTCTGGCAGACCCTTAATGTTCGAACTCTGGGGTGCGCGCGGAGATTCTGCCCACCACCCCTCCATCTCGCAAGGATCTAAACTACCAAAGGAACAACACAAAGAACACATAGTTTATACTGGTTCAGGCCACCGATGTGGTGTAATACCCTACTCCAGTGTGGTGGGTGGATTGCCTCTCGGGCTGATGATGATGATGATCAGTACAAAGGAGAACGGCCTCGCGAGGACCTGTTCTTGGCTGGGACGATGAACTGCTAGGGGAGTTCAGCCGCCCTTCTCTCTCTCTTTCTCTTTGCTTGGATTCTGGATGCCCGATCGGATGAACACCCCATGCCTCTACCTTGGGGGTGGATAGTCCTATTTATAAGCAAAGGCCTTGGGCCTCTTCCCAAATATTGAGCGGGAAGGGCGCCAACAATTGGCCAATTCGAAGGGGAACATACAGTACACTTATCCTGACCAAAGTTGGTCTTCGCCTGCCAAAGGCCCTCTGGTGACGCCGTTCTGGGCTCCACAATGAGCTCATTCCCACCGTTGGACTGGTCTTGGTCTCGTTGCACTGAAATGGATGCCTTTGCTTGATCCTCTCGCCTGCGCTTGCCACCATTGCACCAAAGAGGAAAGGGGAGGACACTGTGCGGTTTGGCGCCCGCCTGGCGCCCTTGGTCGTCATGGCTTGCGTCATGGGCACCTTGTGAGGTACCCCGCCTTGATCTCTCCGCCTCCTCGTGAGCCAGCCTGATGAGGCCGCGCCTGAGGAAGCGTTGTGTCATCCTCCCCGCGAGGCTTGGCCCCTCGCGAGGGTCTTGAGTCTCGTGTTGATGAAGGTCGGCCGTACTGGGCCTCCATTCGAGCGACGCCGTGGGCCGCAGGCAGGCATGTCTGGGGACCCCCGTTCCCAGAACACTGACAGATACATACGGATCAGCAACATCCTCACGCCCTAGTGCACCGGGTCACCAATCGACGTGTGAGGAGCAGCGGCGTTGGCGGTAAGCTCAACGTGCTTCTGAACAATGCCATCCAAGGTTGCCATGCTGTCCAAGAAGGCCAGTGTCCTATCGTCCTCATCTTTCATGTAGTAGTCCTTGTGGACAATTTGCTCGTAGACGTGGGTGATTATGTCGATGGTGTCTTGTTGCGCCACGTGCTGCGTGGCGAGCGCGACCTCGAGGTGGACATTCTCCGGCGCGACGGTGGGCAGTCGCAGGGCCACCAATGCATCGAAGAGGTTGTCACCATAGAGGCCGTTGAGGGTGGCAGGCATCACAGAGCCTGGGCGCGTGGGCTGGAGGCGTACATCAAGGTCGTCCGCGAGCTTCTTGATGACGGTGAACTTGTCGAGGAAGCCGACGAGTACCTCGTCGAACAAGGAGACGAAGGTGTCGTCCAAGCGGCCCCTCGCCCTGGCAGCCTCAAGCACTACCTGGAGACGTTCCTCGGTGTCGGGACGCAGGCTGGCGTTGTGGACCATCTGGCACAGCCGGCTGATGCTCGCGCTCATCGCCTCCATGGATCTAGCTTCTAGTCAACTCATCTTGCGATTGGAGTGATCACTCATGCCCTTGGGTGCGTAGGTGCGTAGGATTTCGTAGATTGGACTGGAAGGAGCCTTTATATGAGAAGTGCAGACTGCGTTGAATTCACGTGCGTGTTGGCCATCTACTCCTTGCCCCTCTACTGCACCTGCCTTTGGCTACATGACAGGTTGGCCAGCCACCCATTGGGCCCACGTGTCATACACCCAAAGGCAGGTGCAGTAAGTCAATGAAGCTGCGTCCTCCTCCGTGCCCGTGCATGCTTTCAATGACTTGAGACTACCAAACATCACATGCAGTGGTTAGTTCATTGCACGTAATCCTATTAAGTAGCAAAAAGACATTAAGTTATCTCGCCGATAGGAATAAAACAATACACCATGTATTTATTTACACAGGGAGTAGTACAATTTTTGTGACATGCATTACTAGATATTGCTAGTCAAATACTAAATCCAGATGGACGTGGTAGTACTACTAAATCCATACGGTGGTGCTACTACTACTAGTAGTAGTACTACCCATGTAGTAGCACTGTACTACCCGTTGCTCAAATTATTACGTGCTGCTCCTCATAGTGAAGTGACAAGACCCTACGCCAGTGATGACACCTGAGTATAGGCGCCGTGTTCGGCATACCATAGTCAGCCTCACCGTCTGTAGTCACTATCATCATGGCTGTAGACCTAGCCTGCTTACTACTAGCCGTGTTCGACATAATTTCCCATGCGTAGATGCCCGTGCATTGCATGGAACACCAAGATTGGGGGGTGGACGGCGCCGACAGCGACCATCGCGCCAGATTTTTCCATGGCCTTCTAGATGTGGTGGGGAGGAGATAAGGCTGATTGTGAGAGACAAGGAGTTGTTTGTAAATAGGGAACAAGTGCGGGCATCTTTTTGCAAAACTAGAGAAGTTTGGTTTGTATGCGTTAGATCTAGATCCGACGGCTATTGGTGAAAGATGGCAGGCACAACATCATCACCAACTCAGGACCTGTTTGATTCGCAGGATTTTGAAAACGCAGGAATAGGACATGACAATATTACAAGTTTCAAACTGATATTACATATGTTAGGAGTAATGTTGCACCTACGAAGAGGGAATTACTAGGAAGTTTACGTAAGAACTTTTGTTACTTTAGGTGGATGCAACATTATCAAACAAACTAATATCCACCGCCCTGACAAGTCACTAATGGGCAAATAAGTTTTCGAGTCTCTGGCCACTTGATGTTTCAAAAACAAATTCAGCTTATGCGGAGACTTTGTCATTTAGGCTTACACGCTTGCGGTGATCAGCACGCCATTCATTGTTGCGCCAGAGAACGCCAAACCTCATTACCTTGAGCACACTTGCCTCCAGAATAAAGAACCTGGCCAATTTAATCTCAGATGTGCTGCCTCGGTAGTCGATCAAATCAATTTATGTAAGATGGAGATCAAGGCATTTGATGAGATTGTTATACTGCAACACATTTTTCACTTTCGGGTCTTTTACTTATCTCCAAAAGAAGAGAACATATTAGAGCAGCTGGCTGTATAAGATTGCCGTGTCATCTAGAGGTACCAATATCATTCGCTCATACGATAGGGTTGGCTGGCTAGTGATATTTTTTCACTCTCTCTCTTTCTCTTTCCTCTCATTTACCTAGGAGTACGTGAAGAGCTTAGGCATTTATTGCCTTCCACTATGTGGCCGATGCCATATTTCGCAAAAGTATGCCACATAATACACATCAATGTCAAATCAAAAGATTTTGGCACCGCTCTCGCGATGTGAGAGAGTTGGCACCGCTGTGCACACATACCCACATGTATAAAGAAATCAATCAAACCAACTACATCAGCCTCTCACTCTCCCAAACAAGTGTTTTTTATTGCCTCAGTCCTCACTCTCTCTCCCACGCAAGTGTTTTTTCATTGCGTGAGTTATTTGGTACCGGAGCAAAGTAGGTGATCCAGATTGGGGCCCCAGGTGAGCAATGGAGGGGCATCGATGCCAAATGCATCACAAGTGAATTTGGCACGTGTTTTGGCCTACATAGTGGAGGGCCATTATAGCCCACTTTTGTACTACCTCTTATTTAGTATAAAATTTTGACGATATATTTATGTAAGAAAATGCCAATGCATGTCACTAAAAATTACACCATTTGAAATTATGTTCAAATACGAATCCAACGATATAGTTCTTAGTGACATGCATTAGCATTTTGTCAGTTAAATCTATGGTCAAATTTTGATACTACAAAATAGGAAGAGTAAACCAGGACGGAGGTAGTACTTGCTCTTAGGGTAACCATAGAGTTACTGGAGTAGTCTAAGTTACTTTCCACTATGACTAGCCTAGGCTACTATAGTAGTACAGCAAAAAAACGATGCAGGTGATCACGTGAGAAAAAAATACTAAAAACATTTCTTTCGGTGCAGTGCATAGATGCAGTTTTGAACACTACACTTGTCATCGTAATTTGGGAAAATTACGAAAATTTGAGCTATGTTGTGATTAACGTTTACTAATTGGAAAGAAGTTTCAACTCGATGAGTAGCTTCTCCGTGCACGGAAAGCATGTAAGGAATCCAACAACTTGATCCAGATTGGGGCCGATAGATTTTATTGGCAAGATCTTCACTGTGCGCATAGACTGGGCCAAGCTTGTGGAAATCATTTTCTGGAAGACCGTCGGGGGAAATCTGCCTCCACGAACACCTATGGGGACCGAGCCCCTTTCTGGTTCGGCGGGGGGCGGAGGTCGCGTGAAGAGCGGATCGAGGCGATGCACACAAGGGGATTTACCCAGCTTCGAGCGCGGGGTGGATGAGCTGGAACGCAGGCGCGGGGTGGTGACTTGCCGTGGCAAGCGCCTTGCCGCGGTCGATGCCTTGTTGTAACGCCCTCGATGCGTCTATATCTCCCACGTGTCGAGGCACGACTTAGAGGCATAACCGCATTGAAAGCAATGTCGCAAGTGAGGTAATCTTCACACAATCCATGTAATAAATAAAGGGGAAAGATACATAGTTGGCTTACAATCGCCACTTCACACAAGTACATAAATAACATCCATCATACAGATTGCACTCAAGGTCCGACTACGGTACCAAAAATGAAAGAAGACTACCCCAAATGCTAAACAGATCCCCGGATCACCCAACTGGGCTCCACTACTGATCATCTGGAAAAGAAACATAGTAACGGCCACGTTCCTCGTCGAACTCCCAAGTGAGCTCAGTCGCGTCATCTGCACTAACTTCGTTGGTACCTGCAACTATGGTGATAAATCTGTGAGTCACGGGGACTCAGCAATCTCACACCCGCGAGATCAAGACTATTTAAGCTTAAAGGTGGGAAAGGGGTTTGTGAGGTGGGGCTGCAGCAAGCGACTAACATATGGTGGCTACCGCGCAAAAGAGAGCAAGAAGAGAAGGCAAAGCACGGTCGAGAAACTAGAAGTGATCAAGAAGTGATCCTTAAATGACCTACGTCAGACATAACTCCAACAACCGTGTTCACTTCCCGGACCCCGCCGAGAAGAGACCATCACGGTTACACACGCGGTTGATGTGTTTTAGTTAAGGTCGACTTCGGGTTTTCTACAACCGGACATCAACAAATTCCCATCTGCCTCATAACCGCGGGCACGGCTTTCGAAAGATAATACCCTGCAGGGGTGTCCCAACTTAGCCCATGATAAGCTCTCACGGTCAACGAAGGATATTCCTTCTACCGGGAAGACCCGATCAATCTCGGAATCCCGGACTACAAGACATTTCGACAGCAATAAAACAAGTCCAGCAAAACCGCCCGATTGTGCCGACAAATCCTGATAGGAGCTGCACATATCTCGGTCTCAGGGCACATCCGGATAAGTCAAGCTACGAGTAAAACCAGGCCTCGAGTTTCCTCGAGGGGGCCCCGCAGGCTGCTCAGTTCGAACCAGCACTTAGAGAAGCACTGGCCCGGGGGGGCTAAAGTAAAGATGACCCTCGGGCTCGCGAAAACCCGGGGGGAAAAGAGGTAGGTGGTGGCAAATGGTAAAACCAATGTTGGGCCTTGCTGGAAAAGTCTTATTCAAAGCGAACTGTCAAGGGGGTCCCATAAATCACCCAACCGTGTAAGGAACGCAAAAATCCGGGAACATAACACCGGTATGACGGAAACTAGGGTGGCAAGAGTGGAACAAAACACCAGGCATAAGGCCGAGCCTTCCACCCTTTACCAAGTATATAGATGCATTAATTAAATAAGAGGTATTGTGATATCCCAACAAGTAAACATGTTCCAACAAGGAACAACAAGTCCATGTTCCAACAAGGAACAAACTTTATCATCACCTGCAACTAGCAACGCTATAAGAGGGGCTGAGCAAAAGCGGTAACATAGCCAAACAACGGTTTGCTAGGACATGGATGGTTAGGGGCTGACAAGGCAACATGGGTGGCATGAAATAGCAAGGGGTAGGTATCGCAGCATAGGCATAGCAAAAGAGCGAGCATCTAGCAAGCAAAGATAGAAGTGATTTCGAGGGTATGGTCATCTTGCCTGCAAGAGTCTCAGAGTTGTCGAAAGCTTGGTCCTCGTAAGCGTTCTCAACGGAATCCTCGGTCACGTAATCGTCTCCCGGCTCTACCCAAGACAATAGAACAAGCAAAAGAACCAATATCAACCACGATGCAATGCGCAAGCAATATGATGCAAAACATGGCAATGACATGCGAGAGCTGATATGCAATGCGTATGCATGCTCCGGAAGGACAAGGATGAACAGGGCATAATCTTGGCAAACCAAGCATACCACTGGATAGGTGAGGTGATTTCGGTTGAAATCGATATAAAGCACGCCGGAATCGGATGCACGGTTTGCAAATGGCAAGCAAAACAAGAATGGCACGAATCTGCCATTAACAGCATGATGCTACTTAGCAAGCAACAAATAATTAAGCTACTGCACCCAAACAAGACAACAAAGCATATGACAGTAAACTACTCAATATGCTTGACAAAAGATGAACACTGAGCTACGGCTGAATCACATCATAACAGGTCCAAACAAGCATGGCAAAAGTGCACAAAATAACAGGTTCTCAGACTTAGTGAAATAATCAACATAGCAGGAACTAACATCAGGATGACATGTTCAGAGCAACGAAACAACATGCTACAGGTTCAGAACATAGCAAAGAAATGCATGGCATGAATCCACTTATAACACTTGACAAAAGTCCCTTACTGACCATAAGCCAAAAAGTATCAGAGAATATGATTACACCCATGTCAATTAAGCAAGTTTCGTTACAGGTTACAGACTTAGTAGAAAACTGGACATGGCAGAAACTAATAACGACTAGGCATGTTCGTGAGCTCGATGCACTCACTACGGAGCATTGCATGATAAACTAAGTATACATACATCAAGAAGACATGGCATAGTAACTATACGTGGCAAGAATAACATCATATCATGCAAGGAGCAACTACACCAAGCTTGGCAAAATCGAATAACATGTAAACAATCTGCCAGCAACATTTTGAAGCAAAACTAGAGCTCGATTGACTCAAGCTATGGCACTCCATAATTGCAAACAAAGGCATGGATGGATAGAGCAAATACTCAAGTTCAAAACCCCCTTACTGATCATGCTCAAATTATGCATAGAACTCTCGGAAACAACATGAACACATGGCATAAAAATAACAGCAGTCAGGGACTTGGTGGAATCACTAAGTCTCTGAAATCAGCAACATCAAGTGGCCTAGTTTGCATGCTTGTGCTAGTCACCACAAGTATCAAATAAATACATGACAAAATTCTCTGGAAAGTTAACATGGCATATTACAAAACTCATGTAGGACTCAACTTCATAGGAGGTACACATCAATCATGGCAAAAATGACAAAAATGCATGTTCAGATAAGATCCAGCAACTAACATCAACTAGCCCTCTTCTAACAGCATTTCGGGCATCAATATGACCACAAATGAGAATTATGCAATGGAACAAAATGATTTTCTCTTCGAGGCGAACAATTGGACATATTATACGCGCAAAACGGAGCTACGGATGCAAAGTTATGGCAGGTCGAACTTAGCATGATGATGCAAAAATCTTGGGGACTTGGCCAAAAAAACGAGGGGGAAAAAGGTCAACCCTAGTCAGATCCAGATCGGGCTCCGGTGAGGGCGAGGTCCGGTGAAGGAGGCGGCCGGACCCGAGGACGGCGACGGAGGGCGATGTGGCGCTGGTCCGGGGCGGCTCCGGCGGCGAGCTGGCGCGGGGCGCCGGCGGAGGCGGGGAGATGCGGCGGCGCCGGCGAGTGGCGGGGTGGCGGAGCCGCGGCTCGGGCGGCGAGGCGGCGGCCGGAGCGGCGGCTCGGCACCGGCGGGAGCAGCGGGGCGCGGCGGCGCGGCGTGCGGGAGGCGGAGCGGGCGGAGGCGCAGCGCTCGCGGGCCGCGGGGGCCGGTGACGGGCTTCGGCGGGCCCGCGGGACGGCGCGGTACGGGCGGCGGCACGAGACACGTGTCGTCCGCTGGTTGGCCCGGGGCGGCGGCGCGGACGTGTCCGGCCCGATCCGGACGCGTCCGGCGGCGCGGAGAGGAGCGGGGGCTAGGGTTAGGGGTGAATTGACCCGGGATTTCGGAGGGGGAGGTGTTTTTATAGGTAGAAGGAGCTAGGAAGCTCCAAATGGAGTGCGGTTTTCGGCCACGCGATCGTGATCGAATGGCGGAGGACAAGGGAGTGACTTAGATGGGTTGTTGGGCTGTTTTGAAGGGGTGTTGGGCTGCAACACACAAGAGGCCTTCACGGTTACCCGGTTAACCGTTGGAGTACTAAACGAACTCCGATTGACCCGAAACTTGACACGCGGTCTACCGGTGCTATACCAAGGCCACATGTCAAACCTCGGTCCATTCCGAGAATGTTTAATACCCTCTCACGAAGAAATGTAAAAGGGGACGTCGGGAGTCATAGGAGCGCCGGATTGCAAAACGGACAACGGGAAAGATGCTCGGATTTATGAGACGAACACGTATGCGAATGCGATGCACATGATGACATGAAATGAAATGCATGACATGACCAAAATGCAAAACGGAGAGAACCCAACCACGGAGGAAATATCATATCACAATGCCGAAAATGGCAAGAGTTGGATTACAAATATGGCAAGTTACATCTGGGGCGTTACAACACACCACCACTATGAGAGGATCTCGTCCCGAGATCTAGGACTGAAAGAACTCCGGATACTCAGAACGTAGGTGGTCTTCACGCTCCCAGGTGGCCTCTCGATCTGAATGATGTGACCATTTCACTTTGGGGAATTTGATTGACTTGTTGCGAGTCTTGCGCTCGGTTGTCTCAAGAATGGCAACTGGGTGCTCATGATAGGACAAATCTTCTTGAAGATCAATCTCTTCGAAGTTGATGGTGTGCCCAGGCGTCTTGAAGCACTTGCGAAGTTGTGACACGTGGAAGACATCGTGCACATTTGCAAAGTTGGAGGGAAGCTCAAGTTGATAGGCGAGATCGCCTCGTTTCCCGATGAACTTGAAAGGACCGACGTATCTCAGAGCAAGTTTCCCCTTGATACCGAAGCGACGAGTTCCTTTCATTGGCGAGACACGGAGGTAAACATGGTCTCCGATCTCGAATTCCACATCACGATGTTTGTTGTCGTAATAGCTCTTCTGGCGCGATTGCGCGGCTTTGAGGTTCTCACGAATGACCTTGCACATAGCCTCAGCCTCTGAGATCAAATCATTGCCTAGCAATTGGCGTTCACCGGTTTCAGACCAGTTGAGAGGAGTACGACACTTTCTGCCATAGAGGATCTCGAATGGGGCTTTGCCCGAGCTGGCTTGAAAACTGTTGTTGTAAGAGAATTCAGCGTAAGGAAGACAATCCTCCCACTTCATGCCGAAAGAGATAACACAGGCTCTGAGCATATCTTCAAGAATTTGGTTGACACGCTCGACTTGTCCACTAGTTTGAGGATGGAAAGCTGTGCTGAAGCGAATGTTGGTGCCCATGGCCTTCTGAAAAGAATCCCAAAATTTGGAGGTAAAGATGCTGCCACGGTCTGAAGAGATCAATTGTGGAATGCCGTGCAAAGAGACAATTCTAGAGGTGTAGAGCTCTGCCAGCTGCGCTGCTGTGATAGACTCTTTGATAGGAAGAAAATGAGCCACTTTGGTGAGCTTGTCGATGACGACGAAGATAGCATCATTTCCACGCTTGGACTTAGGAAAACCAGTCACGAAGTCCATTTCGATATGATCAAACTTCCATTCTGGGATAGCAAGAGGTTGGAGAAGTCCAGCTGGTCGTTGGTGTTCTGCTTTCACCCTTCTGCAGACATCACACTCATTCACGAATTGAGCGATCTCACGCTTCATTCGAGTCCACCAATACGACTGCTTGAGGTCATGGTACATCTTCGAACTTCCAGGATGAATTGACAGGAGAGAGTTGTGCGCTTCGTTCATAATGACTTTACGAAGATCACCCTTTGGAACCACGATCCGGTCCTCGAAGAAAAGGGTATCTCTGTCATCAACTCAATAGCACTTGTATTTGGGGATGCTCTTTTCAATACCACGTTTCACCTTCTTCACCATGGTATCCAACAGTTGTGCCTCACGAATTTGATCTTCCAAGGTAGGAGAGATGATGAGGTTGGCAAGCAAACCTTGAGGGACAACTTGGAGATTCAACTTGCGGAAAGCTTCACAAAGATCCGGTTGAAAGGGCTTGAGGATTAAGCTGTTGCAGTAAGCCTTCCTGCTCAAAGCGTCTGCAATCACATTAGCCTTGCCTGGAGTATATTCAATACTCGGATTATACTCTTGAATCAATTCGACCCATCAAGTTTGCCTGAGGTTGAGATGAGGCTGAGTGAAGATATACTTGAGACTCTTGTGATCGGTGAAAATGTCCACTTTCCTTCCCAACAGGAGATGTCTCCATGTTATTAGTGCGTGGACAACTGCCGCCAACTCAAGATCATGAGTGGGGTAGTTCCTTTCATTGGGCTTCAACTGGCGAGAGGTATAGGCAACAACCTTCTTCTCTTGCATTAACACAGCACCGAGGCCCTGAAGAGAAGCATCACAGAATACTTCATAAGGCTTGGATTCGTCAGGAGGAGTCAAAACTGGAGCAGTGACAAGTTTCTCTTTGAGAGTGTTGAAAGCAACGTCACACTCAGGAGACCAGACATATTTCACATGCTTCTGGACAAGGTTGGAAAGAGGCTTGGCAATCTTGGAGAAATTCTCAACGAATCTTCGGCAATAGCTTGCAAGTCCAAGAAAACTGCGAAGCTGCTTGACATTCTGAGGAGGATTCCAATTCAAAACTGCAGACACCCTCTCTAGATTAACAGCGATGCCCTTGGCAGAGATGATATGACCAAGATAAAGAACTTCATCAAGCCAGAATTCACATTTGGAGAACTTCGCATATAATTGATACTCTCTGAGCTTGTCGAGCACCAATCGCAAATGTTCGGCATGATCCTTCTTATTCTTGGAGAAGACCAAAATATCATCGAGATAGACCAAGACAAATTCGTTGATGTAGGGGTTGAAGATGAAATTCATCAAGCGAGTGAAATACGGAGGAGCATTGACGAGGCCGAAAGACATGACAGTATATTCATAAGAACCAAAGCTTGTTCTGAATGCTGTCTTGGGAATATCTTCTTCACGAATGCGAATCTGATGATAACCCATACGAAGGTCAAGCTTGGAGAACACCTTAGCACCTGTGAGTTGATCAAATAGCTCATTGATGTTGGGAAGTGGGTACTTGTTCTTGATAGTCTTCTTGTTCAATGGACGGTAATCGACACAAAGTCGGTCCGTGCCATCCTTCTTCTTGACAAAAAGAACACCACAACCCCACGGAGAAGAACTCGGTCTGATCAGACCCAGACGTTCTTGTTTATCGAGTTGTATCTTCAATTCCTTGAGCTCATCTGGTCCAAGCTTGTAAGGACGCTTGCAAACGGGTTCCGTGCCAGGCTCAAGATCAATAACGAATTCAACTGGCCGACGGGGAGGCATACCCGGAAGCTCTTCTGGAAAAACATCTTGGTACTCACAAACGACTGGAATCTGAGAGATAGCCTCCAATTCATCATTCTCATTGAGAGAAAACAACCGAATGGTATCGTCACGAGAAGCATAGATGATCACATCGTTAGAAGAGTGAGTCAATTTGATTTCCCTGGCAGCACACTCAAGCTGAGCCTTGTGCTTAGAAAGCCAGTCCATCCCGAGAATGAGATCAATATCAGAATCACCAAGAACCATTGGAGAAGATAGAAATTTATAGTCGCCCATCTTGATAGAAACATCCGGAACCACCAAACTAGAGCTCAAACGCTTGCCCGGAGAAACGATATCCATGGGTTTACCCAGATTTGAAGAAGTGAACTCATGCTTGGCGAAGAATGGTCTTGACATGAAACAATGCGATGCACCAGTATCAAATAAGACTTTTGCAGGAATATCATTAACAGGAAGATTACCCATGATCACTTCAGAAGAATCCTCTGCTTGAGCTGCGTTCATCATGTTCACCTTGGTGTGCTTAGGATTATGCTTGACCACTGCATTGCTGGAAGATTTCACAGGAGGAGGAGGCGGAAGGCGCCTTTGGTTGAAGCACTTGTCCGCATAGTGACCCTTTTGCTGACATTTCCTGCAAGTCACCTCTGAGAGCGGACGATGATAAGGAGCACTTGGCCTTGGAGCTTGATTCTGAGACTTGTTCTGAAAACCAGGGTTGGGTGGGTGGGAAGATCCACGACCACTTGAGTTCTTCTGCTGATAAGGCTGACGGAACGGAGGAGGAGGAGGCAACCAGAACTTCTGTTGCTTAGCTGCCACAAGTGAGGAAGAAGAAGACTGAACTGCGTCTCTGACTCTCTTCTTAGATGCCTCACACTTGAGCTGAGCAGCTTCTTGTTTCAGTGCCATGTTGTAGAATTCATCATACTTTAATGGCTCGAAAAGCACGAGAGCAAGTTGCAGATCTTCTCTGAGACCACGCCTGAATTGGTAGATCATACTCTTCTCATCAGGAATGTCTTGCCTTGCAAAACGAGAGAGCTTCTGGAACTGAGTGTTGTATTGATAGACAGACATGTTGCCTTGCTTGAGATTGCGGAATTCCTCACGCTTACTCTCAACAACACTTTCTGGAATGTGGTGAGCTTTGAAGTCACGACGGAAATCATCCCAAGTAATGACACGACCTCCTCTGGAATCTTTGTATTGCTGGAACCACTCAGCAGCTTGATCTTTGAGTTGAAAAGAGGCAAACTTGACAAAGTCCTCAGGTCTGACATTGCTGCACTCGAAATGCTTGCTGATGTCCACGAGCCAATCATCGGCGTCTGTGGCCTCGACACAGTAGCTGAAGGTCTTTGGCTGATTAGCAAGGAACTGGTTCAGTGAAGCGAAATGCGGCTGATTGTTGCCTTGGCCTTGATTCTCTTGATTAGCTTGCCCTTGGTTGCGATCTTGCAAGAGCTGAATCAGAATCTGAGCATTGGCATTTGTGGCAGTCATCAGGGCCTGCCAAGCTTCCGGAGGCGGAGGTGGTGGCGGAGGGTTAGCCTGGTTTCCTTCATTGCGTTCCGGATTCTGACGCGTTGGTGGAGCCATCCTGAAGAGGGTGACATCCATTAGCATCTTGATAGAGATATATTGAAGTTGAATCAAAAGAACGACATTGCAACATATAGTCTTCACAATTAACATTCGAACGAGAATGAACGAATGAACTCCAATGTAAATCATCACACTTCCAAAGCTGAGAAGCCATATAGAACATGGTATGGAATAAAACCAACAAGGTACGGATGTGAACAAATACTTGGTAAGGATTACCCAATCACAAGCCAAATATCTGCGGAAGAAATACTAGAGCTACAAGAATTCCCACTTATAAACTCCCGAAACTTTCTGGTTATGCAATCAGGTGTTGGGGATACAGGGGAAGCATAATATCTCACCCAAACTAGCAAATCCTACAACCAGCTGTATCCATCCTTCAACACATAACCAAGAAACCTTCGGAAATCGTCTACCTCAACCTTCGAAAAGCATCCGTTATACAAGTTATGGCAATACCCCCGCACTCGCCACAGTACTGGGCTATCAGGGTTATCTCACCAACAACTGTACAAAAGAGATTTTCGATGTCGGCGTACTAAACTCAGGTATTCCAAAACCGCAACGATAAAATTATGACGACAACACCTCGGAGCTCAACTCCCCGGGACACTGCCACAACCCCTAAATGTCAGGAGGCAACCAAGACAATGTTGTCATCATAAAGCCATCGGAACGATTGTAATATACCCGCGTGATCCTAAAAAAATTTTTAGTGAAATTTGAGAAGAGAAGAGTCAAAACTCTACGTCAGGAAGCCTTACTAGAAGGTCGAAGGGACTGGGAAGTAAAAAGAATTCCTAAACTCTCCGATATATAATTCCTAAATGAGTCAAAACATTTTTCTAGACACAACTCGGCCACTAAAGACGATCAAACAGTGGGGGCTCCTAAGGTCGGGGAAAGGCTCTGATTACCAACTTGTAACGCCCTCGATGCGGCTATATCTCCCACGTGTCGAGGCACGACTTAGAGGCATAACCGCATTGAAAGCAATGTCGCAAGTGAGGTAATCTTCACACAATCCATGTAATAAATAAAGGGGAAAGATACATAGTTGGCTTACAATCGCCACTTCACACAAGTACATAAATAACATCCATCATACAGATTGCACTCAAGGTCCGACTACGGTACCAAAAATGAAAGAAGACTACCCCAAATGCTAAACAGATCCCCGGATCACCCAACTGGGCTCCACTACTGATCATCTGGAAAAGAAACATAGTAACGGCCACGTTCCTCGTCGAACTCCCAAGTGAGCTCAGTCGCGTCATCTGCACTGACTTCGTTGGTACCTGCAACTGTGGTGATAAATCTGTGAGTCACGGGGACTCAGCAATCTCACACCCGCGAGATCAAGACTATTTAAGCTTAAAGGTGGGAAAGGGGTTTGTGAGGTGGAGCTGCAGCAAGCGACTAGCATATGGTGGCTACCGCGCAAAAGAGAGCAAGAAGAGAAGGCAAAGCACGGTCGAGAAACTAGAAGTGATCAAGAAGTGATCCTTAAATGACCTACGTCAGACATAACTCCAACAACCGTGTTCACTTCCCGGACCCCGCCGAGAAGAGACCATCACGGTTACACACGCGGTTGATGTGTTTTAGTTAAGGTCGACTTCGGGTTTTCTACAACCGGACATCAACAAATTCCCATCTGCCTCATAACCGCGGGCACGGCTTTCGAAAGATAATACCCTGCAGGGGTGTCCCAACTTAGCCCATGATAAGCTCTCACGGTCAACGAAGGATATTCCTTCTACCGGGAAGACCCGATCAATCTCGGAATCCCGGACTACAAGACATTTCGACAGCAATAAAACAAGTCCAGCAAAACCGCCCGATTGTGCCGACAAATCCTGATAGGAGCTGCACATATCTCGGTCTCAGGGCACATCCGGATAAGTCAAGCTACGAGTAAAACCAGGCCTCGAGTTTCCTCGAGGGGGCCCCGCAGGCTGCTCAGTTCGAACCAGCACTTAGAGAAGCACTGGCCCGGGGGGGCTAAAGTAAAGATGACCCTCGGGCTCGCGAAAACCCGGGGGGAAAAGAGGTAGGTGGTGGCAAATGGTAAAACCAATGTTGGGCCTTGCTGGAAAAGTCTTATTCAAAGCGAACTGTCAAGGGGGTCCCATAAATCACCCAACCGTGTAAGGAACGCAAAAATCCGGGAACATAACACCGGTATGACGGAAACTAGGGTGGCAAGAGTGGAACAAAACACCAGGCATAAGGCCGAGCCTTCCACCCTTTACCAAGTATATAGATGCATTAATTAAATAAGAGGTATTGTGATATCCCAACAAGTAAACATGTTCCAACAAGGAACAACAAGTCCATGTTCCAACAAGGAACAAACTTTATCATCACCTGCAACTAGCAACGCTATAAGAGGGGCTGAGCAAAAGCGGTAACATAGCCAAACAACGATTTGCTAGGACATGGATGGTTAGGGGCTGACAAGGCAATATGGGTGGCATGAAATAGCAAGGGGTAGGTATCGCAGCATAGGCATAGCAAAAGAGCGAGCATCTAGCAAGCAAAGATAAAAGTGATTTCGAGGGTATGGTCATCTTGCCTGCAAGAGTCTCAGAGTTGTCGAAAGCTTGGTCCTCGTAAGCGTTCTCAACGGAATCCTCGGTCACGTAATCGTCTCCCGGCTCTACCCAAGACAAGAGAACAAGCAAAGGAACCAATATCAACCACGATGCAATGCGCAAGCAATATGATGCAAAACATGGCAATGACATGCGAGAGGTGATATGCAATGCGTATGCATGCTCCGGAAGGACAAGGATGAACAGGGCATAATCTTGGCAAACCAAGCATACCACTGGATAGTTGAGGTGATTTCGGTTGAAATCGATATAAAGCACGCCGGAATCGGATGCACGGTTTGCAAATGGCAAGCAAAACAAGAATGGCACGAATCTGCCATTAACAGCATGATGCTACTTAGCAAGCAACAAATAATTAAGCTACTGCACCCAAACAAGACAACAAAGCATATGAAAGTAAACTACTCAAGATGCTTGACAAAAGATGAACACTGAGCTACGGCTGAATCACGTCATAACATGTCCAAACAAGCATGGCAAAAGTGCACAAAATAACAGGCTCTCAGACTTAGTGAAATAATCAACATAGCAGGAACTAACATCAGGATGACATGTTCAGAGCAACGAAACAACATGCTACAGGTTCATAACATAGCAAAGAAATGCATGGAATGAATCTACTCACAGCACTTGACAAAAGTCCGTTACTGACCATAAGCCAAAAAGGATCAGAGAGTATGATTACACCCATGTCAATTAAGCAAGTTTCGTTACAGGTTACAGACTTAGTAGAAAACTGGACATGGCAGAAACTAGTAACGACTAGGCATGTTCGTGAGCTCGATGCACTCACTACAGAGCATTGCATGATAAACTAAGTATACATACATCAAGAAGACATGGCATAGTAACTAGACGTGGCAAGAATAACATCGTATCATGCAAGGATCAACTACACCAAGCTTGGCAATATCGAATAACACGTAAACAATCTGCCAGCAACATTTTGAAGCAAAAGTAGAGCTCGACTGACTCAAGCTATGGCACTCCATAATTGCAAACAAAGGCATGGATGGATAGAGCAGATACTCAAGTTCAAAACTCCCTTACTGATCATGCTCAAATTATGCATAGATCTCTCGGAAACAACATGAACACATGGCATAAAAATAACAGCAGTCAGGGACTTGGTGGAATCACTAAATCTCTGAAATCAGCAACATCAAGTGGCCTAGTTTGCATGCTTGTGCTAGTCACCACAAGTATCAAAAAAATACATGGCAAAATTCTCTGGAAAGGTAACATGGCATATTACAAAACTCATGTAGGACTCAACTTCATAGGAGGTACACATCAATCATGGCAAAAATGACAAAAATGCATGTTCAGATAAGATCTAGCAACTAACATCAACTAGCCCTTTTCTAGCAGCATTTCAGGCATCAAGATGACCTCAAATGAGAATGATGCAATGGAACGAAATGATGCGCACAATTTGACATATTATACACGCAAAACGGAGCTACGAATGCAAAGTTATGGCAGATCGAACATAGCATGATGATGCAAAAATCTTGGGGACTTAGCCAAAAAAACGAGGGGGGAAAAGGTCAACCCTAGTCAGATCCAGATCGCGCTCCGGTGAGGGCGAGGTCCGGCGAAGGAGGCGGCCGGACCCGGCGACGGCGACGGAGGGCGATGCGACGCTGGTCCGGGGCGGCTCCGGCGGCGAGCTGGCGCGGGGCGCCGGCGGAGGCGGGGAGACGCGGCGGCGCCGGCGAGTGGCGGGGTGGCGGAGCCGCGGCTCGGGCGGCGAGGCGGCGGCCAGAGCGGCGGCTCTGCGCCGGTGGGAGCAGCGGGGCGCGGCGGCGCGGCATGCGGGAGGCGGAGCGGGCGGAGGCGCGGCGCTCGCGGGCCGCGGGGGCCGGCTACGGGCTTCGGCGGGCCCGCGGGACGGCGCGGTACGGGCGCTGGTTGGCCCGGGGCGGCGGCGCGGACGTTTCCGGCCCGATCCGGACGCGTCCGGCGGCGCGGAGAGGAGCGGGGGCTAGGGTTAGGGGTGAATTGACCCGGGATTTCGGAGGGGGAGGTGTTTTTATAGGTAGAAGGAGCTAGGAAGCTCCAAATGGAGTGCGGTTTTCGACCACGCGATCGTGATCGAACGGCGGAGGACAAGGGAGTGACTTAGATGGGTTGTTGGGCTGTTTTGAAGGGGTGTTGGGCTGCAACACACACGAGGCCTTCACGGTTACCCGGTTAACCGTTGGAGTACCAAACGAACTCCGATTGACCCGAAACTTGACAGGCGGTCTACCGATGCTATACCAAGGCCACATGTCAAACCTCGGTCCATTCCGAGAATGTTTAATATCCGCTCACGAAGAAATGTAAAAGGGGACACCAGGAGTCATAGGAGCGCCGGATTGCAAAACGGACAACGGGAAAGATGCTCGGATTTATGAGACGAACACGTATGCGAATGCGATGCACATGATGACATGAAATGAAATGCATGACATGACCAAAATGCAAAACGGAGAGAACCCAACCACGGAGGAAATATCATATCAGAATGCCGAAAATGGCAAGAGTTGGATTACAAATATGGCAAGTTACATCTGGGGCGTTACACTTGTCGCGCCCGGGAGCTTGTTGCTCACCGGTCCTTGCCGGGACGCGTGGCGCGTCGCAGCAAGTCTCTTGTCATGCCTTGGTCGGCCTTCCCAGCAAGCTCCTCTTGCCCGGGCCTTGTGCTTCGAGCGGCCGTCCCGGCAAGCTCCTCTTGCCGGCGCCTTGCTCTCTTTGGGTGGCCTTCCCGGCAAGCTCCTCCTACCGGGGCCTTGGCTCAAATACTTTGTTCTTGGATGGCCCAAAAAGGGACCATGGAGAGTTTTGGTGGTCGCCTGGCAAGCCTTGCCGCGGGGTGCTACGACTGCCCGTGCACAAGTTCGGGGTACTAAGGTACCCCTACTTTAGTACACCGACAGGAGCCCCCGGGCCTGGGCCATACACGGTGCCGAGCGCTGTTGGGCCAGGCCCAAAACAGTGCACGGGCACGCGTGGCCTGGTTCACGCTGCATCTTCTTCTGCATCCACCACGCCCTCCCCGAACGGCACGCGTCGAACGCGGCATCGTGGGGAGAGGCGTGCGTGACGTGGGCGTCCTGCGCGGGGCTGAGCCCCGTGGGCGTGCGTCACGTCGCAGGTGATTTGTTTATTCGGAAAGGCGAAATGCCCTCTCCCTTCCCCCTTATAAGCAGGGGAAACGGGGGCAGTCCGCCCTCCCGCCAGTTGCGATTCCTCGAAAATCTCCGCCACTTCCCAAGAGAAGCAGTGTTCTGCCCCTTCCGTCGCCACCAGTGCTACCGACGCCATCGACCTCCCTCCCTGCTTCCGCCATGGCCCCGAAGGGCGACAAGGGGAAAGGGAAGGCCGTGAAGTCGGCCGAGGCGCAGCGGCTTGAGGCGCTGCGAAAGGAGCAGGCGACCTTCCCCCCTGAGCTCGACGCGTTGGTCCTGAGGGAGGAATTCTACCTCTTCTGGTCGACGGGGACGCGAGCGCATCCGCGCACGAGGGTTCTTCCCGCCGCCGCCCAGAAGGAGTATCCGACCGGGTATCCCTTCTTTGCTCTGTTCTTCTATTGCGGGCTCTGCCCGCCCTTCTCTGAATTTTTCTGCGACATCATGAACACCTACGGGTTCCATCTCCTTGATTTCACCCCCAATGCTGTCCTGACCATGGCGATTTTCGCACATCTTTGCGAAAACTTTGTCGGAGTCTATCCGAACGTAGCCCTCTTCCGCCACTTCTTCACGCCTCGAGTAGAGAGAGGAGAGCCCCTCTCCGGCGGAATCACCTGGATCTCGAAGCTCGGCAAGAAGGATGCTTATCTGGAGGGAGAGCTCCGCAGCAAATGGGAGGAATGGAGAGCAGACTGGTGCCTGATCGTCGAGGAGAACCCGCAGCCATTCACTGCCGTGCGCCGAACTCCTGTGGTGCGCGGCAGGGATTGGAGTGACGTGGCCCCGGACGATGACAAGCTGCAGATTTCCGTTACCCGGATCCTGCGGCTTAGGCGTGCCGGGCTCACAGTTGGCGCCATTGGCGCAGATTTCCTCCGCCGCCGCATCGCTCCCCTGCAGGAGAAAGGGAGACCCGCCTGGGAGTTCCAGAATGCGGCGGACATCATGAGGCTGCGCCCTGGCCTCAACTTCAATTTCACTGTCTTGGAGCTTGATGGGACGCTTAGGGAGCTGTTCAAGCACGACCCCGATCACCCCAAATGGTTCAAGCTGCCGCGAGGCGTCGTCCCGTTGTGCAACAATTCGTCGCTCAGCCGCATCCTTGCAATGATGCCGCTGTGCGACTCGCACGGGATCGACTCCACTTGGCAGGAGCCCGCCGGCGATGTCGTGCGGGCGTTCTTCGACGACTTGGTGGAGGTGCCAGTCGACCCCGACGAGCAGAAGGGCCTCACCCGGGACACCACCGACGCGGAGTTGGCGCGCATCGCCTCCAGGATGGAAGAGGCGGCGGCAGCCGCGGCCACGGGCGAATTTGGATTCACATTGGCGGAGGCGGACGCAGCGGAGGCGGAAAGCCTTGCCGACCGAGCGGAGTTTGCCGGCGAGGAAGAGCCTGCCGGGCACGGCGTCGAGGCGGACAAGCCCACCGAGGACACGAGCGGCTTGCCGGAGACGGACGCCTCTTCCCCCCAACCTTTGGGGAGCTCGTCGCGAGAGGAGCCCCCGGCTCAACCACGGAGGCGTCTCGGCAAGGCCGGATATGTGGTGGGGTGGCAGACGAGCCAACAGTCGCAGCGCCGCGTGACGCGCTCCGCTATGTCAGCAGGAGCGGGGTCTTCGCAGGCCGCTGCTTCTGGTCCTGCCGCCCCTCACGCCACGGCGGCGGCCGGGGCAAGGCCGTCTCGGGCTAGCGCCACCACTGCCTCCGCCAAGCGGCCGAGGGAGCCTACTCCTCCGCCTCCTCGCGCCAGAAGCGGGCCAGTCTTCGACTTCTCTGCGCTTAGCTCCGACGAGGAAGAGGAAGAGGAGTAAGATCCTCGTTGTACTTGTATTTCTTCAATTCTTGTAGTTGTGTCTCGCACCTCATTTGCTTTCCTCTGAATTTACTCCTTTTCAGGACTCTGGCTCAGAGGGTGGCAAAGAGAGCCAAGGTCCCGGTGGTCATCCTTGACAACGAGCCCACCGTGACGGCAGGGGGTGCGCCTGAGATGACCTCATCGGAGCCACCAAATAATCCTCAAAGCAGCCCCCAGCGCAGCCCCCGACGTAAGCATATGATTTTGCTTCCTGCCATTGGGCATGCCTGGGCACTCTTCGTTTTTTGATATCTGACTGTTGATTTGCGTAGGAGCAGAGCAAGCCCACCAGGAGCGTCCGGAAACCGCCCCCGATGCGCCACCCGCTACAACTACACCGCCAAGGGGGAGTTCCCCAACAAGGGAGGAATCCCCGGCAAGGGAGCAGTCTCCGGCAAGGGAGCAGTCTCCGGCGAGGGAGCGATCCCCGGTAAGGGACAGCACCGGCGACCCCGTGGCGACGGAGACCGTGACCGCAGACCCTGGCGAAGGTAACCTCCTTGCCTCGAAACTCCCCTGGGGTTCTTCTCTTTTTTTTTGTATAGTTGCTTGACTTCTCTTCCTCTTTCGGCCTTCAGACCTGCCTGCCACGGACCTGATGGAGACCGAGGTCGTCGTCGAGGAGGACGCGCACGGCCATACCGACGACGCGGCCGCCACCGGAGAGGCAGACGGTGCTGAGGATCTGGCCGGCGAAGAGGCCGCCAAGGCTGCCGCAGCGGCCGCCGGCGAGGGGGGCGGCGATCGTACAGACGGCCTTGGGCCCGCAGGGGCGCCAGGCGCTGCGTCGATCGCCGATCCTGCTTCCCCCGGAGCGTCGGGCCCTGAGGAGCCCCAGCTAGGCGTCTACCTGAAGGCCGGCGATGGTATCTTCATCAAGCTCCCCTGGGAGTCGACTTCCAGGGCGCCGGTCGAGGGGGAGACCTTGGATGGAGAGGTGCTCGCCTCCGCCGGGCTGACGCTGGTTGATGCGCCAAGCAGCAGCGGCGGCGAGCCTGAGGAGGAGCGGCTGCTTGGGAAGCTGGTGTCACTCTACCGCGCCCGACAAGCCAAGGTGGAGCGCCGGGAGGCGCTTGTCGCGAAGGCAGGAGTGGACATGGAGAAGCGCGCCGAGGAGCTCCGGGAGCTCAACCAGGAGGCCCTCTGATCCTTGGCGGAGGAGCGGAGGCAACTCGACGAGGCGCGGATGGCCTTCGTCCTCGAGAAGGCCGAATCCAAAGAGCAGCAGGGGCTTGCCGCCGAGGGGCTGGCCGCGCGGGAGGGCGAGCTGGTGCAGCAGAAAGCCAGCCTCGCCAGCCACGAGGAGGAGGTCGCCGCGCGCGAGCAAGCGCTCGGCGGAGCCCTCAAGGAAGCGCAAGATGCTGCCGCGGCCGCCGAGGCCGTCAAGAAGGAGCTGGAGGCGAGGGTGGCGCAGCTCGACACTGATCTTAGGGCGAGCGGTGAGGATCTCGCCGCGCTCAAACAAGAGCGCGAGAAGGGTGTTTATACCCTCGGCGAGCTGCAAGGACGCTTCGCCGACAAGATCAGGGAGCTTGACGCCGCCAAGGACTCCAATGCCGATCTCGAGATGAAGCTGGCCACCTTGTCCAAGACGCTGGACAGCGCCAAGGAGCGAGAGACGGCCTTGCGGAAGGAGATCGCGGACAACGAGGCGTTGTTGGAGAGCGATGCAGTTACCCAGAACGACTTCAGGGTGGCGGTGGAGCAGTGGACGGAGGGTCTGGTGGACATCGCCGCCTCCATCGACAAGGAGCTGTCGCTGTTGGGGATGGAGGGTCACGAGTATCCCTCCGGCGCGAACCTCCCACCCAGCGCCAAGCTCACTTCCTTCTTCAAAGGCGTGGCGACGGCCCTCCAGGCTCTCCGGGATGCGATCCCGGAGCGGCTGGCCGACGAGACGCGCGATGCCTGCGCTGGAGCTCTTGAGAAGGTGTTGGTGAAGATTGTCTTCCACAACCCAGGCCTCAAGCTCACCAACGTCCTCAGATCCCTGCCGTCAGACGCTGACCTGGAGGAGATCAGGGCCCTCGTCGCGCCCATTGTGGAAAGGGTGGCTGGGGTCAAGAGGATCGAGGGCGACCGTGTGCATTAGGCCGCCCGCCCTTTTCTTTTCTTGTCACCGCTGGACGAGTTATGAAAGCAATTCATTAGGGCCGCGACAAGCTATCTTGTAATATAACTTTATCTTAGGTAGTGAATGCACTCTTACTTCCTCTATTTGACTCCCTCCTTTGTGTGTTATTGCCCTACGCTTTTAGGGAACTTGCCGGCGTAGGCACACTTGCTGAGTGCGGGACATCAGCAGGCCGCTGGCGGTGCCGTTGCCGGCAAGAAACCTTGTCGTGACTAGCCGCGGTTCACTTAAGTTGTTGAGCAGGCTCGAAGCGAAATAAGGGCGCAACTGCAGTTGCAGCACACTCAAGTCGCTGAGCAAGCTCGAAACAAAGTAAGGGCGCGAGTCTGGTCGCAGCATACTTAAGTCGTTGAGCGGACTCGAAACAAAGTAAGGGCACAACTAGCCACGAGATGGTTCCTCCGCGCACATGTTTTCCATACAAAGTACGGTCGTTCGAGGAAGATAACTTTAGAATTTAAAAACTCGATTGCTCAAACTTTGGCAACTTAGCTTTTCCGTGGCTCGATGCCCGGCAAGGTCGCTTTCCGGCAAGGCGAAACATGAGGCTCGTCATCGCTTACCGGGGGTCAGTGCTGCACCGAGTGTCAGATAATGCATGCAAAGAATAAAGAGCATGAGATCGACAAAATGCGCAGAACACATGAACTCAATCTGCGCACAGGGTGTGCGCCTGGCTCTGTACAAAGGATCACATGCAACAGCGGCAAGACTTTGTAAAAAAGGGTGGTTGCCGGACGGGGTCCAACAACCGCGCCTTATGGGGGAAACACACGAAGATGCCCAACGTTCCAGGAGTTGCTCACCGGAGTGGTATCTTCGGTCTCAAGGCAGACAGCGCCAGGCCTAGCGACTTGTTTCACCCGGTAAGGGCCTTCCCACTTCCTCGGAACTTCTGGCACTAACTTTGCGGCTATAAAAGCAGCGCAAAGCTTGCTGGTAGCGAGAAGCTCGCACAGCGGCCTGAAGACGGTCCTCCTCGAGGAGCAGCGCGTCATCTCATCGCAGCTGCTCTTGCTCGAGCTCAGCGTGAGCGAGCACTCGAGGTGGCCCGTATGCGAGGTCCGTGGGGCTAACTGTCCCCGCTCCATGGAATAGAGCGAGAGGTTGCCTGGTCATACCAGGGCTTACCTGCGCCGAGAGGTGTCGGCGTATGTTCGGACGCCGTGGCACCATGAGCTCGGTGCATGTTCGTACGTCGTGGCACCATGAGCTGGCTCGGCGACGCCCGTTCCGCCGCCGGTGCCGTCCCCACCACCCGTTTGCTCCAGGGGCGGTGGGTTCGACGCGGACGGACCAGCCACCTCCGGAGCCTTCTTCTTCGGTGGCATGTCGATGAAGATGATGGAGATCTAGCCCGTGCAGACGCCGGATCAGGTTCACACAACTTCGACGCCCCCTACCTGGCGCGCCAAAGATGTCAGGGGAAATCTGCCTCCACGAACACCTATGGGGACCGAGCCCCTTTCTGGTTCGGTGGGGGGCGGAGGTCGCGCGAAGAGCGGATCGAGGCGATGCACACAAGGGGATTTACCCAGCTTCGGGCCGCACGGATGCGTAAAACCCTACTGCGGCTTTGTGGTTTGTATTGTGTTCTTGGGAGCGCTGAGTGCTACAGTACACTCAGGCAACTAAGCAGACCGAGCGTGAGTGGTCTCCCTCCTCCTTCCTCACATTGCGCATGGGGCCTCCTTTTATATGCGCAAGGGGTTACCCACAGGTGGCAACGTAGGCGGGGGTAAAACTGGAAAACGCTGTGTTGGGTACAGCTGTTTGCACAGTGCTATCATACCTAACTCTGACGGCAGGGGACAAGGGCATTAAATGCCCGTCTAGGTCGCCCAAACAGTGCAGAAAAGGGGCCGTCAGGGGCGCCACCGTTTGCCACGAGGGCTACCCTGTCAGCGTCGCTTTGCCACCGCATGCCCCTGGCTGCGCAGCCTCTCGCCACGTACGCCTGGAATGGCCCCAGAGCGACACATGGGTGGATGAGCTGGAACGCAGGCGCGGGGTGGTGACTTGCCGCGGCAAGAGCCTTGCTGCGGTCGATGCCTTGTCGCGCCCGGGAGCTTGTTGCTCACCGGTCCTTGCCGGGACGCGTGGCCCGTCGCAGCAAGTCTCTTGTCGTGCCTTGGTCGGCCTTCCCAGCAAGCTCCTCTTGCCGGGGCCTTGTGCTTCGAGCGGCCGTCCCGGCAAGCTCCTCTTGCCGGGGCCTTGCTCTCTTTGGGTGGTCTTCCCGGCAAGCTCCTCCTGCCGGGGCCTTGGCTCAAATACTTTGTTCTTGGATGGCCCAAAAAGGGACCATGGAGAGTTTTGGCGGTCGCCTGGCAAGCCTTGCCGTGGGGTGCTACGACTGCCCGTGCACAAGTTCGGGGTACTAAGGTACCCCTACTTTAGTACACCGAGAAAGACGGTCGTAAATACATCAAGAAGAAAGTTAAAAATGTGAATTTCAAGAAGACGGAGAAGAAGATGAGTGATGTACCTGAACGATTACGGATCCAATAAAGAGTTCGGAGAATTTGGCAGATGAGTGCACCAACGTTGTCAATTTCGGCGCGTCAATGACCCTAATTTTTGTTGGACCTTCTAGATCCGATACAAGCAATCTCAATGACCATAATGTGGAACAGCTGGAGTGATCTCTTCCCAATTGATGTCTTGTTGCGGGGCCAGCAAGACACATAAATCCATCGGTGATTCGTCGAGGCGATGTGGAGGCTAATGAACCCGTGGATCTGCTCAAGACGAAGGTACTCGAGCACAGTACAGCTGCGGAGCAGGTGCTCCATAGCCTTCTTCGAGATGACAACGTCGAAGAGGTCGAGCTACTTGAGTTGAGGGAGAAGAAGGGCGGGCGCGGAATTAATCTGGGGAAGATAGCAGGAGCTGAAGCTGGTGCGGTGTAGTGTTAGCGCGAGGCGGAGCGCAGACGGCGGTAGGGAGCGACATCGTCCAGCTTCAAAGCTGAGCTCCTCGAGCTGATCTAGGGCAGGGGATAAGAACCACTCGTCGAACTTGGGTTGGACCTGGCAGTTGGTACTGAACATGCGGATGTAAAGGCGTATGGCTGGCCCAGGGTGCGATGAAAGGATCTTGGAGACTGCGGCCATGCGTTTGCAATCCCCGTCGCAGAGGCAGCTGTCGACGGTGAGGTTGAGGGGGACGCGGCGCCAGAGGGGGCGCCACCGCCGGGAGAGCAGGGCGGTCCGCATGGCAGATTTGGTGGGGAGGAGGCCGATGATGACGAGCAACATGTTGTCGGGGAGGCTGCTGATGAAGTCCAGGCTCGCCGGATGCGGTTTTGGCTCGAGCCGCCTCTGCTTGTTGGCTGCCTCGCCGTCCATCTCAACCAGCGACGATGCCAGTGTACACGTGTGCTAGTGTGTGTTGTGTGCTGGGTGTGCGCGAGTGCGTCCTTCTGTGCATGCCGCCCCGCAGTGGTGAATTGTGCGCGAGTGCGTCCTCCATGCGGAAGAAGTGTGTCCTCAATGCACCCTCAATTTACTAGCGTGTGGAGTGCTACCCCGAGTGGTTTCAACTTTGTTTACTTCACCGCGTGTCAGATGGGCATCTAGTTTACTTATTTTCACCCACTGCCACATGGGCCAGCACACGAAGATACAGAACACGAGCTGACAAGGCAGCATGTGGACTGGTTGACCGGTCAACTAAACAATATACGGAGCTATACGATGACACAGTGAGCATATAATTCGTCGGTATAGAGTGTTCGTGTGAGTGGGGAGGCCCGTGAGAGATAGCAGAGAGAGAGAGAGCTACTCCCTCCGTTCGATAATGTAGTTCCAACTTTTTTTAAAGTCAAACTTTTGAAACTTTGACCAAGTTTATAAAGAAATTACTTATATCTACAATACCAAAGATAAATGATAGTATGAAGTAAGTACATGTTGTGATGAATCTAATGATCTTTCCAGATGTAAATGTTTTTCTCCACATATACCTGGTCAAACTTTTCTGAGGATTGACTTTTCAAAACATCCATAGGCTTATGGACATGAGAGAGTCCATAACTAGAGAGAGAGAGAGAGAGTGAAATAGAAAGAGTGGGTGAAAAAAGTGTGTGTGCGTGTGTGAAAGAGACATGGACAACACTCGATAAATGTCGAGAAAAAACGTGTGTGTCTTATGCAAACATATCACACATGCATCTTCGACAACGGAAGCAAGGTGAGGAGATATTGTGTGGTTGTTTGCAACCGAGAGAGCAAGACCCCTAGCACGTGGCCAAGAGGGGTCTGACAAACAAGGGAGAGAGGTCGAGAGAGACGTACGGAGAAAATGCAGACATGGGGAGGAGAGAGTGTATGTTTGTCATAGAGAGATCCCCTGGAGATCGTGATGGGACTACATGGGTTGGAGATCGAGTGAGAAGGTGTGTGCGCGATAGAAGATACCCCGAGAGATATCGAGATAGACGTATGGATGGAAGGAGAAAATACGTGTGTTCCTAATGGCTAGTGAGAGATAATCATACTTAGGGGGGGGAGTGCTTGCGCCTATGATGGAGTGAGGGATTATGGTACTTATTAGGGGGGGTGCGTGTCACATAGAGAGAGAACAAGGACAGAGAGTGTTGGATGGGTCTATATGTATAGCGCGAGCAAGACATGTGTATGTGTGAACCAGGGAGATATAAAGTTTGAGAGAGATTAAGGAGCCCCGATAAGGCTGAGTGGTGCGTCAGATAGCTGAGAGGGGGGAAGAGATATTCCATCCGCTTGATAATGCAGTGCATGTAATTTTTTTTGAAGTCAAACTTTGGAAACTTTGATCAGGTTTACACAAATGTTATTTATATATTCAATACCAAAGATACATCATACGAAACTACATCTCATGGTGAATCTAATGGTATATGTTTGTTGTTCTAGATGTAATTGTTTTTCTCCACGTACATGGTCAAACTTTGTGATGTTTGACTTTCAATAAATCAATATGCTATGGACCGAGGAGAGTGCCTAAGTCAAGAGGGATCAAGTGCGTGTGAAGGAGAATGAGTAAGTGTGCAAAAAGAGTATGTGTGTGAAAGAGAAAGTGACAACAAACGATAAATTAGAGAGAGAGTGTGTTTGTTCATTTCTTAGGCGAACATATCACGCATGCATCTCTGAGATAGAAAAGCGAGGCGAGGAGATACACGAAGATAGCTAGTGTGTGATTGTTTTCAACGGAGAGAGACACCGGACGGCAAAAGGCTACTTTGCCGTCTGCCATGGCGGACGGCAAAGGCATGAACAGCGGACGGCAAAGGCCTTTGCCGTCAGCCGCGGACGGCAAAAGGCTCCGGCAACGTAGGCTACGGTAAACAGCTACTTTGCCGTCTGCCACTGATGGCAAAGTCTTTGCCGTCTGCCACTGACGGCAAAGAGAGCGCGGCAGACGGCAAAGAGAGCGGACGGCAATAATTGCGCTGTCAGTCCGTTAAGTGGCTAACGGCAGGTCTTTGCCGTCTGCCACTGATGGCAAAGTCTTTGCCGTCTGCCACTGTAGGCAAACTGGCCAAATGGGTCAACTCCCAGGAAGCACAGCTGGATGCCACATGTCCTCTTTGCCGTCCGCGGCGGACGGCAAAGAGCCCTTTGCCGTCGGGGGCAGACGGCAAAGAGCTCTTTGCCGTCGGTGGCAGACGGCAAAGAGCCTGCATATTGGGTTTTTTTTTCTGTTTTTTATTAAATCCCACAATTTGCACAGAAAATATATATGACATATAGATATATTTCACAGGCATTCATAAGCAAGTTCATGTATTTCACAGGCATTCATAAGCAAGTCCATAAGCAAGTTCCATCCGTACATATTACATAAGCAAGTTCCATCCATCATTTCATACATAAACAAGTTCCATCCATCATTTCATACATAAAGAAGTTCCATCCATACATAAAAAAGCACTCCATAGCTAAGGTGACTAGAATGAGAAGACAAGAACAAGAAGAGTAGAACAAGCACTCCATCCAGCACATAATGAAATCTGCAAAATGGCAAAATAAGAAAGTTAGAAATGGATCTTTTTTATCTCACTTAGGTGAAATGGATCGTTTTTTATGCAACTAAGGTGAAATGGATCGTTTTTTAGCTCACTTAGGTCAAATGGATCGTTTTTGAGCTAACTTAGTTGGAATGGATCGTTTTTGAGCTAACTTTGTTGAAATGGATCATTTTTGAGCTAATTTAGTTGAAATGGATCGTTTTTTAGCTAACTTAGGTGAAATGGATCATTTATGAGCTAATTTAGTTGAAATGGATCTTTTTGAGCTAACTTGGGTGAAATGGATCATTTAAGAGCTAATTGAGGTGAAATGGATCGTTTTTTAGGTAACCTAGGTGAAATGGATCGTTTATGAGCTAAATTAGTTGAAATGGATCGTTTATGAGATAACCTAGGTAAGATTGGTCATTTTGGAGTTAACCTAGGTGAAATGGGTCATTTTAGAGCTAACTTAGGTAAAATGGATCGTCTATGAGCTAACTAAGCTAATTATGCAATTTTTGACATAAGTAAGCTAAGTACAGATCGTTTTAGAGCTAACTTAGGTAAAATGGATGGTTTTGGAGGTCAGTAAGCTTATTAAGTCATTTTGGAGGAGAAGAAGCTAAGTCTAGGTCATTATGGTAAGCATTGGAGGAAATAAAGCTAAGTCTAGGTCTTTATGCATGTGTTAAGCAAAACACTAGATAAACTTACCAAGATCCAGGAGGTGTAGGAGCGTGGTGGCTCGTGTCGGTAGCTGGAGAAGGATCGTGCGATGCTTGTCTGGAGTTACGTTGCACCAAAGATCATTTCCAATGTCTTGTTAGCAGGATGACACTCAAATGTTAAGACTAGCAAGTAATGTCCATTCAAATAAAACTCACCATGGTCCCAGGAGCAATCACTGGCATCGGCGGAGCGGTCTGACCTGCCTTCTCGCACACAGACTGCACATTTGGTTTTGACGACTCAGTCATACTAGTTAGTAATGAGACAAACACTACATGAATGTTTTGGCTAATCTGCAGAAGAAACTTACCACAAGGAGCTCGTACATGGCCCTTGCCTGCATGTCATTCCGTGCCCTCTCCTCCTCCATCATCTTTGTCGTCCTGTCCTCCAACTCCCGCTGCCTCTCCGCCGCCTCCGCCAGAAGTTTCTCTGTTCTATCTCTCTCACTCTGTATAGCAGCCTGCAACACCACTCACATGACAATTTGTAATCATTGATGGAAGCGCACACAATGTAATGGAGAAAGATAACTGAGTACGTATCACTAACCTTGATGGCGAGTTGCACTGGCCGTTCACGAGGCCTTATCTCAGGAGCGGAGCTCGACTGACGCGCCTTGATCTCCGGGAGAGTGCTAGGACAACGGATAAGTCCATCTCCAATGGCTATGGAGCCATGGGACCTCCCGCCACCAGATATCATCAACAGCTCTGGATCAATGGGACCCTGGCTCGGGTTAAAGTCCTCCCCTTTCCTCGCCTTCCCCTCATCTCTATATCTCACGAGCTTGTTGTGGGAGGAGATGTTGGTGAAGTTGTTTGCATCATCGAGGTCAGACTGAGAGAAAGCCTTGACTTTCTTGAAAGAGGCAGTGTGGGCCATGGCATACAGGTCGTACACCTCTGGCACCTTATCCGCCTTATTGTAGCGTGCCTGAAAGAGAGAAACAATGAAAATTAGTAATTAAAGGGCTCAAGCTAGCATGATGAATGAATTGCATGAATCATGAAGCAAACCACATACCCAGTTGCGCCCGAACTGATATAAGTTGGAGCTGCCTTGATGGTGTGGCACACCTTCCATTTGGGCACGTTTGTCCTTGGCCTCCTTGTGGAGGGCTAGCCATCGTTGTGAGCACCACTCATCGACCAACACCTCCCAACAATCCATCCGATCCGCACACCATCTCGGAGGCGCCTAAGTTAGCAAATAGAAACTTGAGCGCTACCGCTAAGAATTACTAAATGAAGGAACTTAAGTAGAGAAGGCCTTAAGAATTACCTTCATGTACTGCTCCTTACTCAGGAACTTATCGCGGCACGCCGGCTTGGTCTTCTTGATACCACGCAAGGCGTAGTAGTCTCGAACAGCCTGCACCCGAGCCTCGTGCCGTAAGTTCTGGAGTAGGCGCTTGCAGACGTTCTCGATAACATGTGCCGCGTCCTCCTCGTATCCCTCCTCACACCTGTAGAACGTCTGCGATCAAATGAGACAATATTGATTAGTACAATTAATAACTAGCTAGTTGAAGATTTTTAAATGTGTAAAGGAGAAATTACCCAGAACTTTCTGATCACCATGTCTGCCCTCGTGTCGCACACGACACCATCGATAATCTCATCCGGCGGGGCCGGGGCAGCCACGTAGTGCTCCCAGCTCAATCCGAGCTCTGGAAGCCGACCCTCACCAGGCAACGTGACAAACCCCGGGAAGTTTTGCCGGCAAAGAACTCCAAGGACGGAGTTGGGCTGGCGGACACTATGATGGTGGTCCCAACCCCTGCAGCATGACAAGGCCAACGCATTAGTTATTTGAAAAAACGTGAATGCACAAGGTACAAAAATATTAAATGCACTTACGTACCTATCCCCATCAGGGAAAATCAACCACCTCTGCTCACGGGTCACCGGCACGGACGGGAGCCGTGTAGCACCACGCTGGTAGACGGTGCCCCCCTCCTCCTCAAGATCAGTCGGCTCCCCGCCATCATCAGCATGGCCACTCGGCTCCTCGGGCTGATCCGGCCAGGTACCCCATCCGGACGTGTGCTCCTCCGGGGTCACGTGGGCCGAACTCTCGGGGGCCGAAGGCCAGTCGACCCGAGGCTCGTGGGCCCAAGACCCGTGGACCGGAGGCTCGTGGACCGGAGTCCGTGTAGCCTCCTCCTCGGACGAGTCCACCCTAGCAGTCACGTGCTCGGGTGAAACGGCTGGGGGTGGCGGCGAGGAAGGCGCCGTAGCAGTCACCCTACTTCCTCTCCCACGACCACGTGCCCCACCTCCTTTCTTCCTACCTCGTCCCCTGCTGGGCACCGCGGTCGACGAAGAAGGGCCCGGCGGTGTGGCCATACTGTCCAGCAACGCTCGGCGGAGAGGTGCGTCTAGAATGGAAGACCTGAGACCACGCTCCCGACCAGCGCCCACCATCTTTCAACACCTGCCATGACAAACAGTAAACGAAATTAGTACAACATAAAAAAAGACCGACATGAATAATAATATGTGTATCACTTAAGTGTATCATCATCAAGTACAACATAAAAAAATGTAATACCTGACACTACTAATAATCTCGATCAGTATCATCAATAAATGCATAATCATCATCATCACTATAATCAATGACGGGCTCATAGGGTTCATTGGCATCAACATGTGCAAGGCCACCTTGACGTAATCGGTCAAGCATTGACAGGTCATCCGCAGCAGTAACCTCTTCTTGTTCCGGTTCTTCTTGTTCCTCCTCTGGGGTGATGTCGGATTCATTGTCGCTGTCTACTTCAATGTTTTGGGGTGAAGAATAGCGGTTCTTGAAACGCTTTTTGGAAAGACGTGTCTCTTGGAAGAATTCTCCTTCATATGTGTCTGGGTTAATGTGAGGTTCATAATCTTCTTCCTTTGGGGGAGAAAGTCTAGCACGTGGCGGCACTTCATAAACGACATCCCAACCTTTCAGATTTGGATTAGTTTGGCAGGCCCACGGTAGATAGAATACTTGGGTCGCCTATTGAGCCATAATATAGACATCTGGAACATCTAAATGAGTGCTTTGGTTGATTTCAACTAGCCCTACATGTTCATGAGTCCTTCTAGTCTCCTTCGGCTGAAACCAATAACATTTGAAGACTACGACATTCGGTGGATTTTCACCATAGAACAGAAGTTCATAAATTGCTTCAACTCTCCCATAATACTCGGTACCTCCTTCGCCGATAGCAGATACACAACAATTTGTTGACTTTCGGTCGGCCATAGATAGCTCTTTGCCATAGGTACGAAAGCGATACCCGTTGATGTCGTACTTGTCAAATGAACGAATCTTATAGTCAAAACCATTAGCAACTTGTCTCAATTCGGCGTCCATAGACTCTGAATTAGCCTACAAGTTTAATATGAAAGGATTGTTGCACTATGCACAAATTAGCGAATGAAATGAAATTTTCTAATAGAAATTACCGTTTGTTTGAACCAAGAGATGAAACCGGGATAGCCACCTCCTTGCTTTGCGAGAAGCTCATACTCTTGGACGGAATCCTTTTGGATCTCCGCTCCATACGAGAATATGGTGACGTATCGACTGTATGACATATCCAGGAATAAGAGTAGTTCAAAGGAAATAGAAGTTGCGAAACAATGTACCGAGAACTTACTCGATGTACGGCCGCACTTCTATCAGGTTGTTGAAGATATACAACGAAATGGTCCGCCATTCTTCGTTATCCAAAGATACTGGATGTGAAACACTAGCTGCTGCGAGATTCCCTTTGAATAGGCTGAGGTTGGATCCACCTTTTTTAGGCTCGTCAGCATTGTACCGACGCTTCGGATTATGCAAATGACGATTTTTGGCTTCGTAGTGCGCTGTTACAAAGTTTGCCGCCTCCTCTGTGATGAATGCCTCAACCATCGATGCTTCAATTCTACGTTTATTTTTACATTTTTCTCGAAGCGTCTTCTGCATCCTCTCAGTTGGGTAGCACCAACGATTTTGCACGGGCCCGCCCAATCTTGCCTCGGTCGGGAGATGCAAAATCAAATGCTGCATTGGATTAAAGAAGCCCGGTGGAAAGATCTTCTCTAACTTGCAGATCAACTCCGCCGCCAACTCTTCCATTTCTTCTAGCACGCCAGGCGATAGTTCTTTCGCACAAAGAACACGGAAGAAATAGCTGAGTTCTGCCAGTACTAGCCATTCATCCTTAGGGATGAAGCCACGCAACATCACCGGCATTACCCGCTCAATCCATATGTGCCAATCATGACTCTTGAGACCAAATATCTTCAGTTTATCAAGATTCGCTCCCCTCTTTAGATTCGCTGCATACCCATCGGGGAACATCAACTGTTGTTGCACCCACAAGAGAATTTCCCTCATAGCTGGCCTTCCAAGATTGAACCATGCCTTTGGCTTTGTCCAGTTCTGCTTTCCTTTCGGTTCTTTCATGTTTTGTAACGGCCTATCACATAGCGCCTCCAGATCGACTCTAGCCTTAGTATTATCCTTTGACTTCCCATCTATGCCGAACATTGTACCAAAAAGTGCCTCAGCGATATTCTTCTGAGTGTGCATCACGTCGATGTTGTGTGGGCAAAGGAGGTCTTTGAAGTAAGGCAGATCCCATAAGCATGTTTTGTGAGTCCACGCGTGCTTAGTATTATACCCCTTGAAGTACCCTGGACGTTGTGGATCTGGCTCGAGAGCGTTTAACTGATCCAGGGTCTGTTGGCCTGTCAATGCAGGTGGTGCAGAGTTTTTGACAACTCTACCCCTGATGAAGTTCTTCTTGTCTTTCCTGAACTTATGGCGAGGATCCAGGAACTGTCTATGCATGTCGAAGCAAGAAAACTTGCGACCGGCCTGAAGCCAACGAAACTCAAGAGCTCCCTTGCATGTGGGGCACGGGAACCTTCCATGCACACACCAGCCAACGAATAGCGCATACGCCGGCAAGTCATGCGTCGAGTACATGTACCAGACACGCATTATGAAGTTCCGTTTGCTAAAGGCGTCGTATGTCTTGAACCCATTATCCCAGGCTTCTTGCAATTCGTCCTTAAGCGGCTGCATGTACACATTCATATTTTTGCCCGGATAGTTGGGTCCTGGAATTATCAACGTCAGGAAAATGTTCTTTCTTTGCATAATCTGTCCGGGGGGGAGATTGAGTGGAAAGACAAATACGGGCCAACAACTGTATTGGGCTGCCGTCATACCAAACACACTGAACCCATCCGTGTTGATGCCGACTTGAGGATGCCTCGGATCTGCCGCTTTGTCAGCATGTAATTCATCAAACTTTTTCCACGCAACACCATCCGATGTGTGTACCATCATCAGATTCCCATCTGCATCTAGTTCGGTTCTTTTGCCTGTTTTGTGCCATGTCATCTGTCTGGCCGTCTCTTCGACCATGAAAAGACGTTGAAGTCTTGGTATGATTGGCATATACCGAAGAACACTAACGGGGATTTTGGTCTGTGTCTTCTCACCCATACCGTTGTCTACCACAATATACCTGGAAGACTTGCAAATGGGACAATAGTTCAAGTCCGCATAGCCAAGCCTAAATAAGGCACATCCTTTCTCACAGGCATGTATCTTCTCATAGGGCATCTTCAGTGCACGGAGGATTTTGTCTGACTGGTACAGGTTTGCAGGCATTACATGGCCTTTGGGTAGAAAGCGTCCAAATACTGTCATAATTGAGTCATAGCATTCTCTGCCCAAGTTGAACTGAGCCTTCAGAGCCATTACTTGTGAGATGGCATCCAACTGACAAAGCTCAGTGTGCTCGTGTAGCGGACGTTTCGAAGACTCCAACATTTCATTGAAGGCCTTTGCAGATTCCTCCATCTCCTCGTCCGAATCCCGAGCATCATCATAGCCTTGCACCATGTTTTCCATCCCGGTACCATGCTCGTCAGTGCGACGGCGATCCACCTCAGCTCGGTCACGTTGGGCAGACTCACCATGAAATGTCCACACCGTATAATCGGGCGTAAAACCACTCTGCTGCAGGTGTTTGCTCATTTCATCCTCTGTCTTCTTTTCCCAATTGCCGCACCGGAAACAGGGGCACCAGGTTTTCTTTTGGCCATTTGCAAATGCGGCTTGCACAAACCCCTTAGTTTTTGTGAACCATTCAGCGCTCCATTTGTTCTGACCAGTGTGACCGGTATACATCCAAGCACGGTCACTCATCTTGACTTTCAGAGCTGCTGGACACAACAATTATATATGTAATTCACCATGTATATATTCATCAGTTGATCTACTTTGTCAACTTTATTACGTCCATGCAACCTACACTCTAATAGGTAATGATAGGTCCTAATCCCACCCGTGTATGTGTAGATTGGGTTCATTTTCCCATGCTATGCTCCGGATCCGACGCAAAATTTCGGCAGCACCTCCCCGCTGTTCTCTTGATACACGTCTCTGCAATAAACAGAGAGGATCTGTACCCGGAGAACAACAGGGGAGGCACTGACGAAATTTATGCGTCGGATCCGGAGCAAAGCATATGGGAAAACGAACCCAATCTACACATACTCGGGCTGTCCATGGATAGCGTTGGACAATTCGAAAGAATCAAGGTTATAAATATGCAAATGCATGCATATTTATAACTATGACGCTTTCGAACGGGAGACACATATTGGTTACGCATACTGATGATTCAAGACACATATATAGCTAGCTATCAAGTTTCATCGGAATAGATCAAATAATTAATGGGGGAGGAGGACTTGTCATTTGTGCTCACCCACGAACGAAGGGGCAGAGCTCGTCAAACGCACGGCGAGGTCGTCGAACACCAAACCTCGCAGCGATGAAACAACTGCACATTTAAAACTACACGATCAACACAATTATATATGATGTTTTTCATAACAAAATCGAAAAATATATGACCTATAACTAATAATTCACAAATATATGAGGTCGGGGTCGGGGTGTCGAGGTCGGGGTCGGGGTCGGGGTCGGGGTCGGGGTGTCGAGGTCGGGGTCTCGGGGTCGGGGTCGGGGTCTCGGGGTCGGGGTGTCGTGTCGGGGTGTCGGGTTGGGGTCTGGGTACCGTGTCGGGTAGGGGTCGGGGTGTCGGGGTCGGGGTCGGGGTGTCGGGTCAGGCTTGGGGGGTGGGGGTGTCGGTGTCGGGGTCGGGGTGTCGGGATCGGGGTCGGAGTCGGGGTGTCGGGGTCAGGGTCTCGGGGTCGGGGTCGGGGTCTCGGGGTCGGGGTCTCGGGGTCGGGGTGTCGTGTCGGGGTGCCGGGTCGGGGTCAGGGTACCGTGTCGGGTCGGTTTTTTTTCCTTTTCTTCTTCTTCCTCTTTTTCCTTTTCTTCCTTTTTTTCCTTCTTCTTCTTCTTCTTCTTCTTCTTCTTCTTCTTCTTCTTCTTCTTCTTCTTCTTCTTCTTCTTCTTCTTCTTCTTCTTCTTCTTCTTCTTCTTCTTCTTCTTCTTCTTCTTCTTCTTCTTCTTCTTCTTCTTCTTCTTCTTCTTCTTCTTCTTCTTCTTCTTCTTCTTCTTCTTCTTCTTCTTCTTCTTCTTCTTCTTCTTCTCCTTCTTCTTCTTCTTCTTCTTCTCCTTCTTCTTCTTCTTCTTCTTTCTCCTCCTCCTCCTACTCCTCCTCCTCCTCCTCCTCTTCTTCTTCTTCTTCTTCTTCTTCTCCTTCTTCTTCTTCTTCTTCTTCTTCTTCTTCTTCTTCTTCTTCTTCTTCTTCTTCTTCTTCTTCTTCTTCTTCTTCTTCTTCTTCTTCTTCTTCTTCTTCTTCTTCTTCTTCTTCTTCTTCTTCTTCTTCTTCTTCTTCTTCTTCTTCTTCTTCTTCTTCTTCTTCTTCTTCTTCTTCTTCTTCTTCTTCTTCTTCTTCTTCTTCTTCTTCTTCTTCTTCTTCTTCTTCTCCTTCTTCTTCTTCTTCTTCTTCTCCTTCTTCTTCTTCTTCTTCTTTCTCCTCCTCCTCCTACTCCTCCTCCTCCTCCTCCTCTTCTTCTTCTTCTTCTTCTTCTTCTTCTCCTTCTTCTTCTTCTTCTTCTTCTTCTTCTTCTTCTTCTTCTTCTTCTTCTTCTTCTTCTTCTTCTTCTTTCTCCTCCTCCTCCTCCTCCTCCTCCTCCTCCTCTTCTTCTTCTTCTTCTTCTTCTTCTTCTTCTTCTTCTTCTTCTTCTTCTTCTTCCCCCTTCTACTTAACCTAAACCTAAACTAAAAACCTAAACTAATTAAAACTAAACTATTTAAACTAATTAAACCTAAACTAATTAAACTAAATAACCTAAACAAATTAATTCTAAACTGAAAAAACTTAAACTAAAAAACCTTATCTAAACAGAAAAGAAAAACAAAAAAACAGAAAAAAAAATGGGAGGGCTCACTGTGGGGGGCGGCGACGGGATGGGGAGGGGCCGGCGACGGGGCGCCGGGGCAGGGCGGTGGAGGAGGCGGGGCGGCGGGGGGCCGGGGCGGGGCGCTGGAGGAGAAGGAGCGGCGGAGGGCCGGGGCGGCGGGCCGGGGGGCCGGGCGACGGGGGGCCGGGGCTGGGCGGTGGAGGAGGCGGCCTAGGGCGGCGGGGGGCCGAGGCGGCGGTGGGGCGCGGGGCGGCGGGGGGCCGGGGCGGGGGGAGACGGGGCGGTGGGGCGGTGGGGGCGACGGGGCGACGGCGCGCGGCGGGCGGCGGCGGTGGCTGGGTGAGGAGAAGGGCGAGGAGGAAGTGAGTAACGGGCGGAGGGGTACCTGCCGTTAGTCAAGTGCCCTCTTTGCCGTCCGCCAGCCTTTGATGTCCGCCTTTTTGCCTCTTTGCCGTCTGCTAGCGGACGGCAAAGAGGTGGGCCGTTAAGATTTTTTCAAACGAGCGGGGGGTGGGGGCCACCACACTTTTTGCCGTCTGCCAGCGGACGGCAAAGAATCTTTGCCGTCCGCTGGCAGACGGCAAAGAGCTGGCAGATGGCAAAGAGCTTCTTTGCCGTCAGCCTTTTCTTTGTCGTCTGCTTATGGGTAGCTGATGGCAAAGAGCTTCTTTGCCGTCAGCTAGCTGACGGCAAAGAGCTGGCAGATGGCAAATTAGCTGATTCCAGTAGTGACCCCTATAGCACATGTCCAATAGAGGTCTGGCCAACAAGGAACAAAGGTCAAGAGGGACACATGGAGAACATGGACGCATGGGGACGGCAAGAGTGTGTGTTTGTGATAGACAAACCCCCTCGAGATCGTGAGGGGACTATATGGGTGGGAGATCAAGGGAGGTGCATGCACGATGGAAAGATGCCCCGAGAGAAATCGAGATAGACCATGCACATGTTTGTGATGGAGACTAAGATCAACTAGTCATATACATATATGGGGGACTGCGTGTGCCTACAATTGAGTGAGAGACCATCTAACTTGGCTAGCTAGGCATGAGATTGTGTGTGTGTGCATGTGAGATGGAGAGAGAACGGGGGAGAGAGATAGAGTTTTAGATGGGCCTATCGAGCGAGTGAGATATGCATGTGTATGTGTGACCCAGGTAGATGGAGAGTTTGAGAGAGGGGGGAAGAGCTCCGAGACGACAGAGTGGTGCGTGAGAGAGTTACGGGAAACGAGCCAAGGAATTTGTGTGCGTACAATGAGTGCACCCAAGATATCTAGCTTGGACTAGAGAATCATACATAGTGTGCGAGAGAGACCTATAGATGGAGAATATATGCATGCGAACTAGAAAGACCCCCCACGCACACACAAAGATAGAGAGAGAGAGAGAGAGAGAGAGAGAGAGAGAGATGGAGAGAAAGTGAGAGGGACCAACAAGGTTTGTGTGTTGGATGCGTGCGACAAAATTGAAGATTGTCAGAGAGAGAGAGAGAGAGAGAGAGAGAGAGAGAGAGAGCAGGAGTCCGGGAGAGGGGGAGGTCGCGTTTTATGCACCAAAGACTGATATAAACCATGTTTCGATATAAACTTGCATTCAAATATTTAAATTGGAGAACATGTTGTCTGCAATACACACATGAACGGATATATGCATATATCAAACAAGTTCATTAATTTGACTTTCAACATGTTCATGGAGTACTGTAATAATGTACAACATGCTATTCGATTGAGGTGTTCAATTTTGTATTTAGTTCACTATTTTGACCTGGTGAACGAGCTATTTCATTGAATCGAGATATTTCATTTTGGGTGTGATTCCTGTTTTTCAGTGGGTCAACTATTTGTCATATAGTAAATCGCTAGCAACGAGCATGTAAAAACAAATTACTCCCGAGCATCATCTCTCCATCTAAAAAAGAAGTGGCAAACTAATATTCAAAATTTGATTCGAATCAACTTGGTAAGGTAGACGTGGATGCTCATTCTCCCAAATTTTGAATGAACCGTTAAACATCCTCTGCTCGGTGGAATTCGCCCGAGCAAATAAATGGGAAATGTGAAATTACCGTCCTATGTGGGAGACGCATTAATTGGCCCGCTGTACATCGAGGGTAGGTTCGTAACTTCATGCAAGCGCGCCTTCTCCTCGGCCGAAATTACATGTGTCGAATAATTCATAAACCATGGTCGGCAAAACACGCTCTCCTTGCCCGAAATAGCTCGCGCCCACAATTTCAAAACACGCTCTCCTCGCCCAAAATCGCTCGCGCCCACTATATTTCAGAACACGCCCTCCTCGCCCGAAATCGCTCCCGCCCACTATTTGGGGAGAAGCAAAGTTACTCTACTATCCCCGACCCTCAGTACACAGACCCAAGCCGAGAAGCCTAAAGGCAGGGGTAGAACTGTAACTCCCTCTCACATTTCAGACAAATGCGTCCGTAAAACATGGTCCCACTCCCCTCCCAACTCCCCCCCCATTCATACCTCGTGGGTGCCAAATCACCTTCTCCCCGGAAGCTCCCTTCTCCCGAGCCGCGAAACCTCAGCCCCTCCTCCATGGCGCCCCCCGCCGCACCAATTTCACAGCCACACTCCTCCCTAATGCCGGAGACGCTGTCCATTTGTCGTCCTGCACTGGGCCGTGTGCCTCTTACTCCATGCTGCTGGAGCTGCCTCAACGACGGCCGCGTGAACCGTACCGGAGCCGATTCACCCCCGCCGATTTTCACGATGCCAGAGCGGCTCCAACTTCGGATCCGTCCACAGTCCCAGTGCTGCTTCCCCGTAACTATCGACTGTCGCGGCATCGCGGTTTCCCTGCCGCCGGTGGCCACCACAACCGCGCCGGCCTCACCGACTCGGAAGCTGGACTTGCCTACTTCACCATGCCTCCAGATAGGTCGCACCCTCATCTCAAATCACTTTATTTAGGCGTCAGTTGTCTGAATTTTTTTTCTGGGCCAATCGATTCCCAATGGGAAGCAGCAACCCTCGAGGCGGCGGAGCTCCTAGGCTGTCGGTTGGCTGGTGTCTAACGTAAGGGTGTGGGGCCGCAAGTTCGCCGTGGAAGCAGCGCTTAGATGGCTATCTTAGAGTTGTGTGGGTTGAAGGTACCGCCACCGCCGGATCTGGATGACGGGGAGTCTTTGTGGATTGGCTCGGGGGCGGCGCAACCACGGCAGTGCGGTGGGGCGGGGAGCGGGGTTTTGGACGGGGCCACGGACGGCGGAGGCAATCTGCTTTGCCGTTGGTCGCTGGCTCTTCGGGGAGGATTCCTAACAGTGTCAGCCGGGAGGCACAAGACAGCCATCAAGCCATCCGGTGTAGATCGGACAGTACCAAAATAAAATAAAATCGTGTGACCCCAATTTAGTCTTCAGTCAACAGACGTGTGACCACTCTCGTACCTTGCTGTTGATCTCTTAGTGTATTTCTTCAGATCAAAGAGATGTGTCGTTCTTAACATTATGCGTTATCTGCATCTTCAGCCACACCGTCTTCCGACTCACCGCAGCTGCTCCAATAAGGGAAGCATACACCAAAAGGAAGCTATAGTCCCCACTCAACAGTTCCCTGCATCGAATGCGCGTGCCCGACATGGACAGCCACAACAACTGCAGGGCCATCGACAAGTCAGCACATGATGCTCACTCCTATGGATGGCGGCCAGATAGGTTGTACCATCATCTTACTTGTGTGCAACATTTATGGCTTTGTTATTCAGCTACGCATGGAAAATAGATTATCAGATTTCACTGTATATTCATGTTGATCTCGTATGGGTCTTGTTCAGGAGTTAACGTTGTTCCATAGTTCAGCTAAGATACTTGTTCTTTAGGTAACATTGTTCCATAGTTTTCATCCATGAGCCAATGCTATCCCACAGGCTGGTGATTATAGTATTATACCACTTCTAGTATTACATATGTTGTTCTTTAATACTTTTGTGTGCCATCTAGTTAATCTCGAGTACAAACGATTCATATTCTGTAGCTTTCATCTGGGTTCTCCCTTTAGGTTTTGAGACCTGTTGCTGCTAGTGAACCCCAGTCCTACTATTTATGTCGTCTCCTACATGCACTCATTACATAAATCTAACTACTAGTTGTCTTCCATGCATGTCAGATATAATTGCACACACTGATATATCCACAAGAACCTCACGGAGCAATGTAAAGGCCAACAAACTTGATGTCAATGGTACCCAATATGATGGAACATGTAAAGGCAGTTCTTCAGAAGGCTTGCAGAAAGATGTTGAATCCTCTTGACCCCACGAGGTCCTTGCTCTAACTTGGCCCGTGATATGAGTACAACATGCATATAATGTCCTGGAGTGTATCTACTATGTTGCAATGCCATGTCCTTAGCATCCTGATCATGCATGTAAATATGTCATTCCTTCCTGTTTTTCAGTACCTATTCCGTTCATGATAACATATTTTCAAAATCAAGTACTTTCATTCTACTCTATCGCAATGCCATCTGCTTAATTTGGACATCATGCTTCTGAATATCTTATGCATAGTTATTCATCAGTATGTACTTCATCTGTCTACCATACCATGTTTTTTACATTGAAGTGTTGTTCTAGTGCTATGTTGCAATGCCATCTTAGTTTCCCAATCATACACGTGTATGTTGCCTTAGTTTTTTCTATACGTATTCCGCTACATACAGTTTTACAATCAACTAGTGTTTTTTACTGTGTTGTCCTGTCGTATCCCTAGCTCTTACACCATACTCTCTCCGTCCGGATTACATGTTGCTGAAATGGATAAAAAAGGATGTATCTAGAACTGAAATACGCCTAGACCCATCCTTTTTTCCCGGATGGAGGGAATACATGTCAATATGTCATGCCTTTTTATTCTTCAGTACCTATTCCATCTCTCTGTTGTAGCATGTTTTATAATTGAAGCACCATTATTCTATACAAGGCATGCAAGGGGAAGACGACTATGTTAGAATCTGAAGGGTTGCAAACCAGGTCTTTGCAAAAGATCCAAACGCCAGGAGATAATAAACCAACTCCATTTTTTATAGATACTGCTCCAGCACAGAGAAACCCAACTCCTACTGATAATAAGAAGATTCAAGTGGCCAAAGAACTAGCCTGCTCTAGTCCAGCAAAAATATGTCAACTCCATTCTAAGAAGCGTGTGCTTATCCTTGCGTCAGGAAATTTTATAGCATGTAGATCATATTTTCTACATGTTTCTTACCCATCTCTCTTTTATAAAAAATAAGCTTAACAGATAGAAGAATTTCTGCACTGGTATCGTCTATGAGGAAAGATTCTTGCAGGAATTATGTGTACTCCAATGAGATGTAAGTACCTGTTGTATATCACTATATTTTTACATCAGCATGTATTTTGTTAATCGGCGTGAATCCAACCTTTATCTGATCTAAATTTCGTTGTAGCAAAATGTATGATTAAAGGCCACAATGTTGATTTTTGTAAGGAAAACTGCGTGGTAGTTTTGCATCTTGAGCTGCATGAGTGTACTACCTCATATCAGTGGGTTTGATTACTTTGGTTTTGCAGTGGGTTTTCAGTGTTTTTTTACTGTGTTGTCCTGTCGTATCCCTGGCTCTTACATCATACTCCCTCCGTCCGGATTACATGTCGTAGAAATGGATAAAACTGGATGTATCTAGAACTGAAATACGCCTACACCCATCCATTTATTTCCGGATGGATGGAATACATGTCAATATGTCATGCCTTTCTATTCTTCAGTACCTATTCCATCTCTGTTGTAGCATGTTTTATAATTGAAGCACCATTCTTCTATATAAGGCATGCAAGGGGAAGACGGCTATGTTAGAATCTGAAGGGTTACAAACCAGGTCTTTGCAAAATATCCAAACGCCAGGAGATAATTAACCAACTCCATTTTTCATAGATATTGCTCTAGCACAGAGAAACCCAACTCCCACTGATAATAAGCAGATTCTAGTGGCCAAAGAACTAGTCCGCTCCAGTCCATCAAAAGAATGTCAACTCGACTCTAAGCGTATGCGTATCCTCGCATCATGAAATTTTATAGCATTCTGATCTATTTTCTACGTGTTTCTTACCCATCTCTCTTTTAGAAAATAAGGTTAAATGATAGAAGACTTCCTTCATTGGGATTGTATTCAAGAAAAATATCTTGCGGGAATTCTCTGTGCTCCAATGCTGATGTAAATACCTGTTGTATATCACTATATTTTTACATCAGCATGTATTTCGTTAATCAGCGTGACTCCAACCTTTATCTGATCTAAAATTAGTTGTAGCAAAATGTTAAAGGCGCCAATGTTGATTTTTGTAAAGAAAACTGCCTGGTAGTTTTGCATACTGAGCTGCATGAGTGTACTATCTCATATCATGCACATTACTGAATTGTAGTGCCGCTTTGGTTGCCCATTCATTCATTTTGTCAATGTTGCTTTCGTATTACCTTACCTTGGTGATGATAGTTGTGCCATATTGTGTTAATTTGGTGTTGGCTAGTTGCCCAAACGTTTGTTGTGCCAATGTTGCTTTCCTATTATCTAACTTTTCCAATGATAGCAATGCTAGTGTCTTAATTTGATGCAAGCTGCTGAAGATAAGAAGACAAACTCTAAAAACAGAAGGGCAACCCCATTGTTTCTTTCCAATAAATCTAGGCCAGGTAATATGCCAATAACTCACGATTAATCTGTTTGGTTACCCTCCTAATTTATGTTATGATGCAGTGGTCGAGACACTCTTCACTATCAATAATACAAGCCTGCCAAAATCGCCATCTGAATCTGTTCAGTATCCACTTTGCAACGGAAAAAATGTATGTTTGTGAACCAATTAATGGCTGAGGAATGATGGAAATGGTGGAGGAATCAAAGGTGCAGAGTCGTACGACACAACAACTAATCAATGTTTTCATAGACAGTGTAGCAAAGTAGCAAGAACTTGCCCACATGCTTATGGGCGTCATCCGTGCTGAGGTTGCAGATTGTGACGTTGTAGATCGTTAGGTTCTGTTCATTTATTTGCACTGGCATCAATCTTTGATTGCCAGTGGATGTAATTTCATTTAATATATGCTGGATGTGCAACGTTTTTCCCTGTATGCCATATCTTTGCTTGATCGGTTTTGGTCCTGTGCATAATTCCTTGTCGTAATGGCCTCAAATTATCTAATTTGGCCTAAAGACATGTACGAACTTTAGTGGGCCCATTAAGTTAATGGGCCGTTACCAGGACGAAAGTTAATGGTCGGCCCTCTTAACTCTCGGGTCGTTAACAGGCTGACATCAAAGCGGGCAACATGTGGGCCCAATTGATTTCACGGGCCGTTAACAGACCGTTACTATGTTCGGCCTACATATGGCCCAACTATACTGTGGGCCTTTAGCAGGCCGAAAGAGACAGCGGGCTTGTACAGGACCATGAAGAGCATGGGCTGCTAAGAGGCCGAAAGTCAAGTTGTATTGTAAATGGCCCAACTATGTTGTGGGGCTTTAGCAGGCCGAAAGAGAAACCGGGCTGGTATTGGACCATGAAGGGCATGGGCCGTTAAAATGCCAAAACTCAGGTCCGACTACAAATGGCGCAACTCATTTATGGTCCATTAATAGGCTGAAAGGCACTCAGGGCCGGGAATTGGCCCAACACTTAAATGGGTCGCCAAAAGGCCAAAACTCAGGTCCGACTACAAATGGCCCAATAGATATATGGGCTGTCACCAGGCTGAAAGACACACCGGGCCGGAAATTGGCCCAACACTTAAATGGGTCGCTTAAAGGGTGAAACTCAGGTCCGACTACAAATGGCCCAACTGATTTATGGGTCGTCAACAGGCTGAAAGACACACCGGGCCGGAAATGATCCCAACATTTAAATGGGTCACTAAAAGGCCGAAAGATGTACATCGTGAAAATTGGCCCATCCACTGAATGGGCCGTTAACAGGCCGAAATCTCATCGGGCCAATATTGAGCCCAAATATATAGCAGGCTGTTAACGAGCTCGAACTGACGATGGGCTGCAATGGTGTCAAATCTTTAACGGGCCGTTGACGGGCCGAATTGGCACATCTCGTATGGGCCGTGGGCTTAAATGGACCTGACACAAGTAGGCCTTATATGGGCCAACATACTATTTTTTACTGGGTCGGCCTTTTACACCGGAATGGGCCACTGTTAGGCCATGCCACGTGTCGACCTATCATGTGCCTCCTGTCCAATGAGTGGATGACATATGTCCCAACGGTGAGGCAACACGTGTTTCCTCCGGCCAATGATGATTTTACATGTGGAAAATCCCCATTGGTTCGAGCTGTTAATGGGTTATCGGATCCAAAACCGGACTTGATAGCTTAACGACGTTCAGTTACAGTGGATGCCACGTGTCGGTCACCCTTGACGAAAGCACTTCTATGACACGCGATTTATCGTCATGGAAGTGGACACTTCCGTGATGATAATTTTGATAATGTCATGGAACACTTCTACGACAACACAGGTATGACTATCTTGATTCTGTCATCAGTTTGTCATGGATGTACATGCATGAACGAAAATGTGACCTACTATGACAAACACGTATCATCACTGAAGTGTATTTTTTTGTAGTGTTTCTTTGCCGAATTACATGGAGGTAAATTCAAAAGCATACTGAATATGCCGCCTCGTAGCCTCCTATTTTCCTTTACGGCGTCCTCTAGCTGGGCTACTACATCTTTTGGCTCTTCGCCTTGTACGGTGTTGGAATCCTGCAGCTTGTTCTTATCATCTATGACCCGTGTCAATACACGTTCGCCTGCGGCCAGTTGCCTTTCAGCCTGTTGTTTAGCCGCCTTCGCGACCTTGAGATCCTCTTTCAGTTGATCTACTGATCCTATCATCAGAAACGTAACAGTATTAACATTACTGGTACATGATTATACTTTTTATGGATGGAGGGGAGCATTACCTGCCGGTGCCTCCTTGGACTTCTCCAGTTCGGCAGTACCAACAGCTAGCTGAGTCCAGCTCTTGAGACAGCATGTTGTTCTTCTCTTTGAGTACCTGATTATACAACGATCCTTAAATCAGTTGTTTCAACTGTTTCAAGTCTCGAGGGCTACTGGTACGTGATTACTAGATCTATACATTGTGTACTTACCCGCATATCTTTCAAATACTGGTCAGTGGCTCTGGTAAACCCATCCCGAGCAGCTCGGATGTATGCATCAGTCGAGCTGAAGGCGTCAAACGCCTCTTTATTAAAGTCGTGGTCGCGAAGTGCGGCCCTCCGGCACCGATGATGCATGGCACTCCATACTTCAGAGTTTATGACGAACACATTATCCGAATCCTCTGAAGGAGGACAATCCGGCATTATTCCCATGCCTGCCCCTTCCCCAGAAGCAGGGTCTGGATCCTAATTGGTGGGGGCGCGACCGGCAGGCCCCTCGGACACGGTCCGACGAACGCTCTTCCTAATAAAACACAGCCGACAATGTCATGGTTCGATGTGACTGTTACAGGGCATATTTAAAGCCATACCTCTTTTATGAAGGTTCGGTCATGTTGTAGTTTTCCTTTCTCTTTGAAGACCCGCCCGACGCAGGCGTCGTTCTCTTCTGAGATGCCTCTAGTGCAAGATGACGCATTGAGCAACTCCCCTTTGGACCACAAGACAGTGCGGCGGGTGAGGCATAATGAGGTATCTCCTTCGGAGGAAATATCCCCTGGTTACTTACATATGAGGTAGGAAGGAGGCCGGGATAGTCGGCCGTGATGGCCACCTTTGTGCCATCATAGCTCGCCTGGTAGAAGACTCCCTCTTTGAGCTCTACAGAAATGTCTGGATCTTCTTCGAATCCGGGATCGAGGTCCCGGTTATGGTTCTCCAGTTGTGGAGCGAGGCGATGGATCCCCGCGGTAACCCTCTACCATTCCTATTAACAGACGGGTTAATGTGAGTTAAACATGACTCGGGGAGAGGATTGAATAAAGTGGTGGGACTAAAACTCACCCAGCTAGGAGGATTGTACATGGAAAATCCCTCTCAGCGCGTAACACGAGTGAATTCCTCTTTCTCCCCTTTATACAGATCGGCTAGTATGGTGGCCAGGGCAGTGAGGGAATCCGGACCCTTGATACGTCTCCAACGTATCTATAATTTTTGATTGCTCCATGCTATATTATCTACTATTTTGGACAATATTGGGCTTTATTATCCACTTTTATTTTATTTTTGGGACTAACCTATTAACCAGAGGCCTAGCCCAGATTTGCTGTTTTTAGGATATTTCAGTGTTTCGAAGAAAAGGAATATCAAACGGAGTCGAAACGGAATGAAATCAACTGGAGAAGTTATTTTTGGAAGGAAAGCTACCGGATGGACTTGGATCCCACGTCAGGAGCAAAGGGAGGTGCTCACGAGGGTGGGGGGCGCGCCCACCCCCTAGGGCGCGCCCCCTGCCTTGTGGGGGCCCTGAAGCTCCACCAACGTACTTCCTGCACCCATATATACTCCCGTACCCTAAAACTTCTAGAACAGAGAATAGATCTAGAGTTCTGTCGCCGCAAGCCTCTGTAGCCACCAAAAACCAATCAGGGCCCTGTTCCGGCACCCTGCCAGAGGGGGGAACCCTCATCGGTGGCCATCTTCATCATCCCGGCGCTCTCCATGACGAGGAGGGAGTAGTTCAACCTCGGGGCTAAGGGTATGTACCAGTAGCTATGTGTTTGATCTCTCTCTCTCTCTCTCTCTCTCTCTCTCTCTCTCTCTCTCGTGTTCTTGATTAGGCACGATCTTGATGTATCGCGAGCTTTGCTATTATAGTTGGATCTTATGTTTCTTATCCCCCTCTACTCTCTTGTAATGGATTGAGTTTTCCCCTTGAAGTAATCTTATCGGATTGAGTCTTTAAAGATTTGAGAACACTTGATGTATGTCTTGTCGTGCGTATCTGTGGTGACAATGGGATATCACGTGACTCACTTGATGTATGTTTTGGTGATCAACTTGCGGGTTCCGCCCATGAACCTATGCATAGGGGTTGGCACACGTTTTCGTCATGATTCTCTGGTAGAAACTTTGGACACTCTTTGAAGTACTTTGTGTTGGATCGAATAGATGAATCTGAGATTGTGTGATGCATATCGTATAATCATACCCACGGATACTTGAGGTGACCTTGGAGTATCTAGGTGACATTAGGGTTTTGGTTGATTTGTGTCTTAAGGTGTTATTCTAGTACAAACTCTAGGGCTGTTTGTGACACTTATAGGAATAGCCCAACTGATTGATTGGAAAGAATAACTTTGAGGTGGTTTCGTACCCTACCATAATCTCTTCGTTTGTTATCCGCTATTAGTGGCTTTGGAGTGACTCTTTGTTGCATGTTGAGGGATAGTTATATGATCCAAATATGTTATTATTGTTGAGAGAACTTGCACTAGTGAAAGTATGAACCCTAGGCCTTGTTTCCTAGCATTGCAATACCGTTTACGCTTACTTTTATCATTAGTTACCTTGCTGCTTTTATATTTTCAGATTACAAAAACCCATATCTACCATCCATATTGCACTTGTATCACCATCTCTTCGCCGAACTAGTGCACCTATGCAATTTACCATTGTATTGGGTGTGTTGGGGACACAAGAGGCTCTTTGTTATTTGGTTGTAGGGTTGTTTGAGAGAGAACATCTTCAACCTACGCCTCCCACGGATTGATAAACCTTAGGTCATCCACTTGAGGGAAATTTGCTGCTGTCCTACAAACCTCTGCATTTGGAGGCCCAACAACGTCTACAAGAAGAATGTTGTGTAGTAGACATCAACCCTTTCATCCGCAGCGTGAGGCGTCATCTTCCCCATTGTAGTGCCCCATGGGGAGCCCCCTGAATTGGAGCGGCTGAACACCTGGCGCTATGGAAGTTGCCATCACCTTGATTATTGATAATACGGACTAGGCAAGTGTCCTAATCTTGCCCATCAATTACCGGACTTCTGCACCGTTTTCCTCCTCGAGGCTCCGAGGACGCCAGCTGTGGCGTTTCTTCAACGGAGCGCTGGAAAATTCAGGAAGGCCCATTCGGACTGGGTCGGGGAGAGCGACGTCTTCAATATAAAACCACGCCGAGGGCCTGTCTTCGGATGCCTTCTTCGGCGTGTCCGGCAAGTATCCGGTCCCGGCTATGCGCCATATCTCGGCGCCGCCCACCTCGAATACGGATCCCTTTTGGGTACGAGGGACAAGGCAGAAAAGTTTCCTCCATAGATCAAAGTGGGCCTCGCAGCCCAGGAATAGCTCGCAAAGAGCAACAAAACCCGCGATATGTAGGATGGAGGCCGTAGTGAGGTTGTGTAGTTGGAGTCCGTAGGACTCCTAGACACCTCGGAGGAAAGGGTGGATTGTAAACCCGACGCCTCTTATTAAGAAGGATATGAAGCACACTCGATCCCCCCTGGTTGGATTGGGGAAATTTTTTGTCAGGGCTTCGCCTGTGAAAGCGGTTAATCCTGCCTGAACGGGGACTAGATCCGTGGGGGGCAGGAATCCCTGTGTTTGAAGCTTACTCAGCTGGTCGTGTGATACTGAACATTTCTCCCAATCGCCTTTTTCGGAGCCATGGGCGCGGGAGGAAGAACTGGGAACGCAAGCCATGCTGGAATGGTATCTCCTAGCAAGCTCTAAGGATTCTCCGCCTGGTGTGAGATGGCATCTGAGATCCAATCTACTTAAATATACGCCTTTCTTACATGGCCAGGGTGTTATGTGTAAAAATACTCTGACCTTTCATGTTCGCTCGACACGTGGAAGCCGAAGCAATGGAGGTGCAGAAGCCAGGGGTACAACATTAAATGGAAGGCCGAGTATAATTCTTCGGATCAGACACTTTTGAAGTGTTTGGAGGAAGAACCCGCCTTGCAGTGCCGAAGACTATCAGCGCGCCGGACACATCGTCATTGAAGCCTGGTTTGGGGGCTACTGAGGGAGTCCTAGATTAAGGGGTCCTCGGGCATCTGGCCTATGTGACATGGGCCAGACTGATGGGCCATGAACATACAAGATAGAAGACTTCCTCCCGTGTCCGGATGGGACTCTCCTTTGCGTGGATGGCAATCTTGGCATTCGGATATGAAGATTCCTTCCTTTGTAAACTGACTCTGTACAACCCTCGGCCTCTCCGGTATCTATATAAACCGGAGGGTTTAGTCCGTAGAGATAATCATAATCATACATGCTAGACTTCTAGGGTTTAGCCATTATGATCTCGTGGTAGATCAACTCTTGTAATCCTCATATTCATCAAGATCAATCAAGTAGGAAGTAGGGTATTGCCTCCATCAAGAGGGCCCGAACCTGGGTAAACATCGTGTCCCCCGTCTCCTGTTACTATCAACCATAGACGCACAGTTCGGGACCCCCTACCCGAGATCCGCCGGTTTTGACACCGATAGGGGACCCACAAGCCTGGGAGGCATGCCCTTGGGGGGTAGGCGCGCCCCCAGGGCTTGTAGCATCTCGGTGGCCCCCCTCTGGTATCTTTTTCCACTAGTATTTTTTATATATTAAACAAAACTTCTTTATAAATTTTTAGGTCAACCCGAGAACTTTGATTTCTGCACAAAAATAACACCAAGGCAATTATGCTAAAAACAGCGTCAGTCCGGGTTAGTTCCATTCAAATCATGCAAATTAGAGTCCAAAACAAAGGCAAAAGAGTTTGGAAAAGTCGATTCGATGGAGACGTATCAACTTCCCGAAGCTTAACCCGTTGCTTGTCCTCAAGCAATTTAGTTGAGAAACTGAAAGTGACAAAGAAAAACTTTTACAAACTCTGTTTGATCTTGTAGTTGCAAATACATCTAGCCAATATTCAGGTTTTCAGCAAATATTATGAACTAACCACTCACAATAACATTAAGGTCTCATGTTTACTCATATCAATGGCATAATCAACTAGCGAGCAATAATAGGATATCTGGATGACAACACTTTTTCAAAACAATCATGATACAATATGATGTAATGGTATCTCGCTAGCCCTTTCTGAGAGCGCAAAACATAAATGCAGAGAACCCTGAAGATCAAGGACTGACTGGACATTGTAATTCGGGGCAAAGGAGATCCAGTCACACTCATACTCAGCATCAACTAAAAACAAAGCATATAAATGACAATAGTGCTCTCCAGCTGGTGCTTTAATGAGAATATGATGAGTTAACAATAAAAGTAAATAAATAAGCCCTTCGCAGAGGGAAGCAGGGATTTGCAGAGGTGCCAAAGCTCGAAGCTTTTAAAACAGAGACGGATATAATTTTGAGAGATATGATTTCATTGTCAACATAATGACCAAGATTTCTCAATATCTTCCATGCTAAATACATTATAGGCGGTTCCCAAATAGAATGGTAAAGTTTTACTCCCCCTCCACCAACAAACACACTCCACGACTAGCCGAATTCATGGGGGTCGTCCATACCAACAACAGTCCTGGGGGAATTTTGTTTAATTACTATGATTTTTATTTAGAGCATAGGACTGGGCATCCCGATTACCAGCCACTTTCTCGTGATTGGGAAGTGAATAAACACTCATCGTGAGAATAACCCACCTAGCATGGAAGATACTGACACCCCCCAGTTGCTACATGAGCGATTCGGGCATACAAAATAGATTATTATTTGAAGGTCTAGAGTTTGGCACATGCAAATTTACTTGGAACTGCAGGTAAATACCACATACAGGTAGATATGGTGGACTCATGGAACAACTTTGGGTTTATGGAAGTGGATCCACAAGCAGTATTCCCGCTTAGTACAAGTGAAGGCTAGCAATTAGATTGAGGAGCGACCAACTATAGAGCAACAACGGTCTTAAACATGCCTTGAGGTAAATCAACATTGAATGCAAACATGAGTAGGATATAAAACACCATGAACATAAATATCATGGAGACTATGTTCATTTTGATTCAACTACATATGTGAACATGTGCCTAGTCAAGCCACTTGAATCATTCAGATGAGGATACCATCCTATCATACTATATCATAACTATTTTAAATGCATGTTCGCACACAAGACAAAACATTATCAACTCCTAGATAATTAAGCACGGCATGAGTAACTATGATATCTAATTGTCATTGCAAACATGTCTCATTCATAATAGGCTGAATCAAGAACGATGAGCTAAACATATTTACAAAAACAAAATAGGTCGAGTTTGTACCAGCTTTTCTCCATCTCAATCATTTCATCAAATTTTGTCATTATTGCCTTTCACTTGCATGGCCGAATGATGTGGATAATAATAAGAGTGCTCGTGCATTTGAATAAGCTGGACTATGCAAACATTTATTCAAAGGAGAAGACAAGGTAATATGGGCTCTTTGTTGGATCAACAATAATGCTTATGAGAGCCACTCAACATTTTCATCGTGGTCTTCTCCTTACTACGACCCAAAGAAAGAAAAAATATCAAAGAAACACACTAAAATATGTTTGGAATTTTTGTTTTTCTGAAGAAAGTAAACAAACGAAAGTAAAATGAAAACGATAAAAACTATTTACACGGGAGAACTCCCAACAAGCAAAAGAAGAACGAGAAATCTTTTTGGGTTTTTCTTTGATTACTACAAACTTCTTAACAAATAAACAAAAAAGAAAAGAAAAAAAGAAGTGGGAAATATGTTTGAGTTTTCCAAAGTTTTTCAAACACACAAGAAGAAAGCGAGAAAATAAACTAACATGGATGATACAACGAAAAAGGATGATCACCGACAACTGGAATGAATGTGTGATGCATGAATGCAATGTCGGTGAGAAATAAGTACTCCCCCAAGCTTAGGCTTTTGGCCTATGTTGGTCTATGGCCATGGCTCAAAGTAGCCCTCTCCTGGGTACTGAGGTGGATCCTGAGGGTTCCACTAGTTAGAGAGCTCCTATGGCTCCCACTGATAGACAGGCTCCTGATATGGCTCTCTGGTGCTGACTCAGGTACTGGGGGTTGCGTCAGTTCCCATTATGTGTAAATGTCATTGGGCATAATAATGTACCTGCCTGAATGAATATTGAACAAAGAAGGTGCAGGCAAGGTAATAATCTCATAGGTACACTAACTGAATACTAAGTTGTACATGAGTCGCTTAACATCATCTTTGGCAATAAAATCGTGTGCTACCATACAAGCATACTCTAAATATTTAGTGGGTAACCGCATCTCCTCCTTCTCATCATGTCTAATAGGTATCTCAAAATGCTTAGCGAGGCGGGAGGCGTAAACACCACTAAAAATACTACCCTTTGTATGGTTTGTGTGTAACGGCCGAGCAACTATAGCCCCCAAGCTAAAAGTTTTATCTCGATACAAAGCATGGCGCAAAATAGCAAGGTCGGGTGGACTGAGAGTTCCACTCTCCCCATGACCAGTTAGACAACTCCTGGCAAATAAAGCATAATAACATAAAAATGTAAACTAGCAACTCTAGCTTCATACACTCCTCTCTCTTCCCCCACATTAGTTTCAGTGATGACATCGGCCATGTCTCTAGGACGTGGCTCACTGACGCGGCTATCATAAGGTATTTCGCGAGCATTGCAAAAATCATAAAGTGTCATTTCCTTAGGCTCGTCATACCAGTGGAATTCTACCATGGGTGGTTCCTTCCTAGGATGAAAGCGAAAGTTTTGCACAAAGGTATGAGTGAGTAGGAGGTATTGGTCACACTTATCTTGGGGGGATGATGTCGGCATTGTCCGCCAAATAATAGAAATCTTCATAAATTCCTTGCTCCCTCAAGAATGTATCACTTGGCCATTCACGCAGCCGAACCACCGCCGCACACGGAAAATTGTACTTGGGCTTCTCCACCAGAGTGTCCTCTAAAGTTTCCTTCGAATTACGGCTTGATGAGCCCCTTAACCACCTCCTCGTGGTTTTCTTTTTCTCTAAAAATTTCAGAAATTTTTAGTGACTCAAAATAGAAGTGAACAAAACTAAAAAAACTAATAGCAATTACCCCTACGAGTATCCAGAGGCCATATCATGCAACAAAACTACTTTGGACCATAAAATTTTGGCATGCAAGCTCAAGAACATGGTCACCACAGCAGCAAAAATTTGCAATATATAAAGCACTAAAGCAAAAACTAATTGGACAATTGGAGGAGTCACATACCGATGAACAATCTCCCAAAACAGTTTCGAAAATGGAGCAACGAGCAAGGAGATCGAAAATGGCAGCAAGATGGGCAAGAACACGGGTTTGAGCAATGGTGTGATTTTTTTTGGAGGAAGAAGAAGTGGATGGGTGGACGGAATAAGCGGTGGGGCCTACAGGGGCCCCACAAGCCACCTAGGCGCGCCCAGGCGGTGGGCGCGCCCTGTGAGCTTGTGGCTCAGAGGTGCACCCCCAGGGTGTGTTCAGTGCCAATATTTTTTTAATATTCTAGAAAAAATCATACTAAATTTTCAGGGCATTTGGAAAAGTTTTATTTTTTGGTCATTTTTTATTGCACGAATAATTCAGAAAACAGTAAAATAATAGTATTTCTACTTTATTAATCGTAAATAACAAAAAGTCAAAAGTAGATACAGAAAGTTGTGTTTAGTAAATTCATCCATCTTATGCTCGTAAAAAGGAATTCATTAATAAGGTTGATCCAGTCTTATTAAAAAACTTCTTCCAAATGACATGAAACCGGAGAATATTCGTATAACACTAGGTTACCACAACGGGGATATGCATGTCTCCAACAATAAGAATATCATATTTCTTTTTTGACAGTAGGAATAGGGAATTCAAAACCTCCAAAAGCAATTGTTGAAAATTTTCCAATAGAGTTGATACTATTCACTTGAGGTTGTTTCCTTGGAAAGTGTACTGTATCCTCATTAACATTGACATGAAAAGTGACATTGCCTTTATTGGAATCAATAACAGCCCCTACAGTATTCAGAAACAGTCTACCAAGGATGATCGACATACTGTCGTCCTCGGGTATATCAAGAATAACAAAGTCCGTTAAGATAGTAACATTTGCAACTACGACATACACATCGTCACAAATACTAATGGGTATAGCAGTTGATTTATCAGCCATTTGCAAAGAGATTTCAGTTGGTGTCAACTTGTTCAAATCAAGTCTTCGATACAAAGAGAAAGGAATAACACTAAAACCTACTCCTAAATCACATAAAGCGGTTCTAACATAGTTTGTTTTAATAGAGCATGGTATAGTTGGTATTCCTGTATCTCCTAGTTTCTTTGGTATTCCACCCTTAAATGTATAATTTGCAAGCATGGTGAAAATTTCAGCTTCCGATATCTTTCTTTTATTTGTGACAATATCTTTCATATACTTAGCATAAGGGGGACATTGAATATCGGTCAAACGAAGAGGCAAAAAGACATGTCTAAGCATTTCACAAAAGCGCCCAAATTCTTCATCATTTTCTTCTTCGAAGCTTTAGGAGGAAAAGGCATGGTTTTTTGAACCCATGGTTCTCTTTCTTTACCATGTTTCCTAGCAATGAAGTCTTTTTTATCATATCTTTTATTCTTAGGTTGTGGGTTATCAAGATCAACAACAGGTTCTATCTCCACGTCATTATCATTACTAGGTTGAGCATCAATATGAACATCATCTTTGTTATTGTTACTAGGCTCATGTTCATTACCTGATTGTGTTTCAGCATTAGAGGTTGAAATTTCATTTGGATTTTCAGGTGTGTCTATAGTAGGTTCACCAGAAGCATGCAAAGTCTTATCAATTTTCTTTTTCTTTTTAGCAGGACTAGGTGTATCAGTATTAATTCTTTGAGAGTCTTGTTCAATTATTTTAGGATGACCTTCAGGATACAAAGGCTCATGAGTCATTTTACCATCTCTAGTCATAACTCTAACAACATGATCATTTTCTTTGTCATTCATCTCATTTAGCAAATCATTTTGTGCCTTGAGAACTTATTCTACTTGAGTTTTTATAATGGAAGTATGTTTACTAACAATCTTAATATCATTAACAGTTCAAGACATGTAGTCACCCAAACATTCAATCAAATAAGATTTTCATTTCAATTGTCTACTAACATATGCATTGAAATTTTCTTGTTTAACGATAAAGTTATCAAATTCATCCAAGCATTGACTAGAAGACTTAGTATAAGAAATATCACCTTTCATCAAATCTATAGAGATAATTTACCTCTGCTACCTGTGTCGGGATATTGAAACCATGTATTTCTTCAACAGGTGGTAAATTCTTAACATCTTCAGCTTTAATACCCTTCTCTTTCATAGATTTTTTTGCCTCCTACATATCTTCAAGACATAGAAATAGAATACCCCTCTTCTTTGGAGTTGGCTTAGGAGGTGGTTTAGGAAGAGTCCACTCATTATAATTTCTCAATATATTATTTAATAGTTCTTCAGCTTGTCCAACAGATCGTTCCCTGAAAACACAACCAGCACAACTATCTAGGTAGTCCCTAGAAGCATCGGTTAGTCCATTATAAAAGATCAAGTATTTCATTTTTCTAAAAACGTTTTAGAAGTGGGGGAGATGAAAACGAGAGGCAAATGTCAAATAATGTAAGTGCAAGAGATGAGAGCTTATGACAATTACTTTGTAGGCTCGATGTAGAACCTCCCCGGTAACGACGCTAGAAATTCTTCCTGCTGCTTCTTGAGCTTGCATTGATTTTTCCCTGGAAGAGGAAAGGGTGATGCAGAAAAGTAGATATAAGTATGTTCCTCAGTTGAGAACCAACGTATCAATCCAGTAGGAGGCACAAGCAAGTCTCCAATCTATGCACCTGCACAAACTAACAAACACTTGCACACAACGTGAAATCGGGTTGTCAATCCCTTCACGGTCACGAACAAGAGTTAGATCTAATAGAGAGATATAAAACAAATAAAAGTAAATAAAACACAGAGAGGTATTTTTGTGTTTTTGGTTTTATAGATCTGAAAATATATAAGATGGAAAATAGACCCCGAGGCCATAGGTTTCACTAGAGGCTTCTCTCTCGAAGAAAGCATATGGTGGGTACCACAAATTACTGTCGAGCAATTGATAGGAAAGCACAAAGTTATGATGATATCTAAGGCAATGATCATGAATATAGGCATCACGTCCGTGACAAGTAGACCGACTCCTGCCTGCATCTACTACTATTACTCCACACATAAACCACTATCCAGCATGTGCATCTAGTGTATTAAGTTCATGGAAAATGGAGTAATGCAATAAGAGCAATGACATGATGTAGACAAGATCTATTCATGTAGGAATAGACCCCATCCTTTTATCCTTAATGGCAAAGATTAATACGTGCCTTGCTGCCCCTTCTATCACTGGGAAAGGACACCGCAAGATCGAACCCATCACAAAACACCACTTCCCATTGCAAGGTAAATAGATCAAGTTGGCCAAACAAAACTGAAATATCAGAGAAGAAATACGACTCTATAATAATCCAGAATGGATTTCGGTTTTGTTTGGCCAACTTGATCTATTTGCCTTACAATGGGAAGTGGTGCTTTGTGATGGGTTCAATCTTGCGGTGTCCTTTCCCAGTGACAGAAGGGGCAGCAAGGCACGTATTGATCATTGCCATCAAGGATAAAAAGATGGGGTCTATTCCTACATGAATAGATCTTGTCTACATCATGTCATCGTTCTTATTGCATTACTCCATTTTCCATGAACTTAATACACTAGATGCATGCTGGATAGCGGTCGATGTGTGGAGTAGTAGTAGTAGATGCAGTTAGGAGTCGGTCTACTAATCTTGGACGTGATGCCTATATACATGTCATTGTCTTGGATATATTCATAATTATTGGCTTTTCTATCAATTGCCCAACAGTAATTTGTCTACCCACCGTATGCTATTTTCTCGAGAGAAGCCACTAGTGAAATCTACGGGCCCTGGGTCTATTTTCTATCATATTTGCTTTCCGATCTACTATTTGCTTTTGAGATCTATTTTTACTGCAACTTTTATTCAGATCTATATTATCAAAAACCCAAAAATATCTAGCTGAGTTTTATTTGCTTTTATTTGCATCTATCAATCTATTACAACTTTCTCCCTTCAACACGTCAATTTCTGGCACCGTTACCCGAAAGGGATTGACAACCCATTTAACGCGTCGGGTTGCAAGTATTTGTTCCTTGTGTGCAAGTACCGTTTACATAGTGTTGTGTGGTTCTCCAACTGGTTCGATAACATTGGTTTCATAACTGAGGGAAATACTTACCGTCGTTGTGCTGCATCATCCCTTCCTCTTTGGGGAAATACCGGCGCATCTCAAGCGCACGTCAAAGGAATTTATGGCGCCGTTGCCGGGGAGACATCATCAACATCTATCAAGTTCCTAATCATAAATCTCATCTCCTTGCAATTTACATTATTTGCTATTTGCCTCTCATTTGCATCTCCCCCACTTCACAAAAATTTGCCTTTTTATTTGCCATTTTTCCGTTCGCCTTTTTCATTTTCCCTTATGTCTTACTTGGTTGCTTTGCTTGTTTGTTTGGCATAATTGTGTGTTTATTGGAAATCAGAAGGAAAATATTAATGGATCCTCATCCACTTGCTAATCTTTTTAAAAGACCCAATTATGATGAACCAATTGCTAGTGAGTTGAGTGCATTTGATGTCAACAATAATAACTCATCATACCCATATTCAACTGGACATATGTGCCTATATCTTTCCTCACCACATGATGCTTGACAAAAGAGAAAAATAAAAAGGAATAGAGAGAAATACTTTGACTCTATGCATGAAAGTAAATACATAAAAGTAAAAGATAGGCCATTCGCAGAGGGAAGCAGAGGTTGCCATGCGCTTATTTGTTTGTATGCCCAACCCCTTAGTGCGAAAGAACGTCACGTTATATTGTCCCTTATGATAGCAACCTTTATTATGTAGTCCGTCGCTTTTATTGCTTTGCCATCACAAGTTCATACAATGCTCAATTTTCTCTTACACTAAATGATCTAACACTTTTAGAAGCAATTTTTATTGCCTTATTGCACCGATGACAACTTACTTGGAAGGATCTTGCTCAATCCTTATGTAGGTATGGTGGACTCTTGAAAATAAGATTTGGGTTTAAGGGTTTTTGGATGCACAAGTAGTATCTCTACTTGGTGCAGAATTTTTGGCTAGCAAAGATAGGGGGCAAGCACCACATGTTGAAGGATCCATGACAATATAACTTCTATGTGAATATGAACAAACATAAAGCATTACGTTGTCTTCCTTGTCCAACTTCTTCAATTTTGGCATATAATATTTTTATGGGGGCTCACAATCACAAAAGATTTCCAAGATAGTGTATTTGCATGTGAAAGTTCTCTTCCTATACTAATTATTCATGAATTGCTATGACCAAAAATGTGATTGTCAAGCCTCAAGAGATTTCACTTTCTAAACCCAATGTGAAGCTACCACTAGGCATGATATGATTTCAACTTCATGACTTCCAATTTTTTCGACAATTTACTCATAGGATATAAGTGAAGCACAGGAGTAAATGACACGCTACTCCAAAAAGATATAAGTGAAGCACCAGAGCAATTCTATAGAAAAGAGTTCGTTGACGGGATGTGCGTGTCGCTTACCTAGCATCCCTGGCAACTAGAGGACTCTATTTTATTTAAAAACTTTCATATTTAAGTATTTTATTAAAACAACAAGCAAAACAAAATAAAATGACATTCCAAGGATATCACAACTCATGTGAAGAAGCAAAAACTTAGACTCAACCGAGACTAACCGATAATTGTTGATGAAGAAAGGTGGGATGCCTACTGGGGCATCCCAAAGCTTAGATGCTTGAGACTTCTTGAATATTATCTTAGGATGCCTTGGGCATCCCCAATATTGAGCTTTTGTGTCTCCTTAATTCTTCTCATATAACGGTTTTCCTAAATCTCAAAAGCTTCATCCACACAAAACTCAACAAGAACTCGTGAGATAAGTTAGTATAAACCAATGCAAAAATCTCATATATCATTCTCTACTGTAGCAAATCCCTAAAATTATTATTAAACACTACATACTAAGTGCCTCTGCATATTCAATACTCCAATCCTCAATTAGAATCATTAAACAAGCAAACATATGCAAACAATGCAAACATAACATCAATCTGCCAAAATAGTACAGTTTGTAAAGAATGCAAGAGTATCAATACTTATTCAACTCAAAACATTATGAAATTCTACCACACTGTAGAAAATTTATCAGAGCTATTATGCAAAATGTTTCAACAATTTATCACATTCTGACTTTTCTAGGGAATATTTGCAACAGCGGTGAACTTTCTGTTTTCAAACAGCAACATGTATAGTTGCAAAATAAGCATGGCAAAGGCTATCATTGCCACTTCTATTGAGATAAAAGATGCAAAACATTATTCTAAATGAAAGCAAGCAAATCCTAACAAAAGAAAATGACGCTCCAAGCAAAACAGATATCATGTGACGAGTAAAAGTATAGCCTCAAGTAAGGCTACCGATAATGTTGGAGACGAAAGAGGGGATGCCTTCTTGGGCATCCCCAAGCTTAGTTGCTTGGGTCTTCCTTGAATATTACCTTGGGGGGCCTTGGGCATCCCCAAGCGTACGGTCTTGTCACTCCTTATTCTCATCATATTTATATCTCACCCAAAACTTGAAAACTTCAATCACACAAAACTTAACGGAACTTCATGAGATAGGTTAGTATGATAAAGAGCAAACCATTTCACTTTGGTACTATCAAAGACAAGATTCATAATTGTTTCCACACAATTCTTCCTATCATTTCCACAATATATATTGAGCAATATAAGTCATAGAAACTAGCAAACAAGCAAGCTATGCATTGAAAACATAATCTATCAAAAACAGAATGTAGTAATCTGTACTCCAACCATACTTCTGCTACTCCAAAAATTCTGAAAAAATTAGGACAACCTGAGAAATTTGAATATGAATATTCTGCAAAATGAAACAGAGCAAAAGCACGTTTCTTTGATTTATGAAAATTATTTTCGTGAGTGCAAAAGTTTCTGTTTTTCAGCAAGATCAAACAACTATCACCCAAGAAGATCCTAAAGGCTTTACTTGGCACTTTATTGGAACAAAAGCTATAAAACATGATTACTATAGTAGCCTAATCATGTTAACACGCAAGAACAGTAGGTAAAAGTGTTGGGTTGCTTCCCAACAAGCGCTCTTCCTTAATGCCTTTTAAGCTAGGCATGATGATTTCAATGATGCTCGCATAAAAGATAAGAATTGAAACATAACAAGAGCATCATGAATCACATGGCAAGCACATTAAAGTCTAACCCACTTCCTATGCATACGGATTTTGTGAGCAAACAACCTATGGGAACAAGAATCAACTAGCATAGGAAGGCAAAACAAGCATAACTTCAAGATTTTCAACACATAGAGAGGAAACTTGATATTATTGCAATATGTAAAAGCATATGTTCCTATCTCATAATAATTTTCAGTAGCATCATGAATGAATTCAAAAATATAACTATCACATAAAGCATTCTTTTCATGATCCACAAGCATAGAAATTTTATTACCCCCCACATAAGCAAATTTATTCTCATCAAAAGTAGTGGGAGCAAACTCAACAAAATAACTATCATGACAGTGAAAATTAACATCATGATGACAAGTTTCATGGTTATCATTATTCTTTATAGCACACATGTCATCACCATAATCATAATAAATAGCAACTTCGTAATCATAGTCAATTGAAGCCTCGTCCAAAATGGTGGATTCATCATTAAATGAATTCATGGCCTCTCCGGGTCCACTTTCATCATTATAATCATCATAAATAGGAGGCATACAATCATTATAACAAATTTGCACATCAAATCTTGGGGCACTAAGAATATCATCTTCATCAAACATAGCATCCCCATGCTTGTTGCTTTGCATGTCACTAGCATCATGGATATTCAAAGAATTCATACTAACAACATTGCAATCATGCTCATCATTTATGCCAAACATTCTATTGACTTCTTCTTCTAACAATTGAGCACAATTTTCTGATCCATCATTTTCAAGAAAGATAGTATAAAGATGATCAGTAATATGATGCAACCTCAATTCCAATTTTTTTGTAATTTTCTTTTTATAAACCAAACTAGTGATAAAACAAGAAACTAAAAGATTCAATTGCAATATCTAAAGATATACCTTCATGCACTCACCTCCCCGGCAACGGCGCCAGAAAAGAGCTTGATGTCTACTACGCAACTTTATTCTTGTAGACTCGTGTTGGGCCTCCAAGCACAGAGTTTTGTAGGACAGTAGCAATTTTCCGTCAAGTGGATGACCTAAGGTTTATCAATCCGTGAGAGGTGTAGGATGAAGATGGTCTCTCTCAAGTGACCCTACAACCAAATACAAGAAATCTCTTGTGTCCCCACCACACCCAATACAATGGCAAATTGTATAGGTGCACTAGCTCGGCGAAGAGATGGTGATAAAAGTGTAATATGGATGGTAGAAATATATTTTTATAATCTGAATAAATAAAAAAGCAAGGTAGAAAATAGTAAACGGTCACAAAAACAGTATTGCAATGCTTGAAAATGAGGCCTAGGGTCTGTACTTTCACTAGTGCAACCTCTCAACAATGCTAATATAATTGGATTATCTAACCATCCCTCAAAGTGCGATGAAGAATCACTCCAAAGTTCCTATCTAGCAGAGAACATAAGAATAAATTGTTTGTAGGGTATGAAACCACCTCAAAGCTATTCTTTCTGTTCGATCTATTCAAGAGTTCATACTAAAATAACACAAAACTATTCTTTCCGTTCGATCTATCCTCGAGTTCGTACTAAAATAGCACCAAAGAAAATTCATATTCATAATACTCAATCCAACACAAAGAACTTCAAAGAGTGCCCCAAGATTTCTACCGGAGAAACAAAGACAAGAACGTGCATCAACCCCTATGCATAGATTACCCCAATGTCACCTCGGGAATCCGCGAGTTGAGTGCCAAAACATATATCAAGTGAATCAATACGATACCCGATTGTCACCACGAGTCTTCAATTGCAAGACAAATATCAAGTGTTCTCAAATCCATAAAAGTATTCAATCCAATAAAATGAAATCTCAAAGGGAAAACTCAATTCATCACAAGATAGAGAGGGGAAAACACCATATGATCCGACTATATTAACAAAGCCTGCGATACATCAAGATCGTGACATCTCAAGAACACGAGAGAGAGAGAGAGAGAGAGAGAGAGAGAGAGATTAAACACATAGCTACTGGTACAAACCCTCAGCCCCGAGGGTGGACTACTCCCTCCTCATCGTGGTGGTCACCGGGATGATGAAGATGGCCACCGGTGATGATTCCCCCCTCCGATAGGGTCCGAAAAGGGTCTAGATTGGTTTTCGGTGGCTACAGAACCTTGCGGCGGCGGAACTTCTGATCTAGGGTCATTTCTGATGGTTTCTCTATTTATAGGATTTTTGGGCGTCGGTTTCACGGTATGATGGACCTCGAGGTGAGCACAACCCATCGGGGCACGGACAGCCCACCAGACGCGCCCTGATGGGTTGTGCCCTCCTCGTGGATCTTCTGGCCCTCCCACAAAGCTTTGGGGGTCTCTTTTGTTCCAAATAAAATCGTCAAAAAGTTCCATCCAATTCCGAGAACTTTTATTTCTACACAAAAAACAACACCACGGTAGTTCTGCTAAAAACAGCGTCAGTCAGGGTTACTTCCAAAAAAATGATATAAAGTTGCTATAAAATTATTGTAAAACATCCAAGAATGATAATATATTGGCATGAATACTTCATAAATTATAGATGCGTTGGAGACGTATCAATGTTCATGCATGTAGTTGAATCAAAACCAACATAGCCTCTATGATATTTATGTTCATGGTGATCATATCCTACTCATGCTAGTGTCCACTGTTACTTATGCATAATGCATGGTTATGATCGTTGTTGCTCTCTAGCTGGCTGCTTCTCAATCTTAATTGCTAGCCTTCGCCTGTACTAAGTGGGAACTCTGCTTGTACATCAAAAACCTTGAACCCAAAGTTCTTCCAGATGAGTCCACCATACCTACCTATATGCGGTATTACCCTGCCGTCCTAAGTAAATTTGCAGGTGCCACCTCCAAAAACTTCTAAAAAATTATCCTTTCTGTGTGCCTGGATCGTTCATGGAACGACAGGAGGTGGTCGGTATCTTCCATGCTAAGCTGGTTATTCTCAGGTCGAGTGTTTATTCACTCGCCATCGCATGAGAAAATGGGCGATAATAGGGATTCCCAATCCCGAACTAAAAAATGCAAATAATTAAACAAAACTCCTCCGGGATTGATGTTGGTATGGACGGCACCCGTTGTTTCGGACAAGCCGTAGAGTGTGATTGATGGTGGAGGGGGAGTAAACCTTTACTTTTATCACTTGGGAACCGCCACTAGCGTGCTTAGCATGGAAGATGTTGATAACTGATGGTCGTGAAGTGAATAAGAAGGGTGCATGTCTCAAAATAATCATTTACCTCTGTTTTAAAAATTGAGCTCTGGCACCTCTGCAAATCACTGCTTCCCTCTGCGAAGGGACTTTCTATTTACTTTTATGTTGTGTCACCACCTTCTAAAAACAAGCGCAAGAAACTGAGTAGAGCACAACCGTCATGATTTATGCATTGTGTGTGTAGCTAATGTTGGGTGCATCATGAGTGGATCTTTTCTACCATGAATTACAATGTTTAGTCGCTGCTTGAACTTTGGAGCGGTATCAGAAATTGCTAGCAAGATACCACTATTGTCATATTATTTCATGGTTGTTTTGACAACGTGTTGCTATTGAGATATCTTATTATTGCTCGCTAGCTCATTATGTCATTGATATGAGTCATTATAATCTTTAAGAGTTATTGTTGACATGGTTAGTTATAATGTTGGCTGAAAACCTGGGTGATGTTTAAGCTTATTTATGCAAACAAGAGCAAAAGAGTTCGTAAAAGTTTTTCTTTGTCGCTTTTAGTTTATCAACTGAATTTCTTGAGGACAAGCAAAGGTTTAAGCTTGGGGGATTTGATACGTCTCCAACGTATCTACTTTTTCTCATGCTTTTCCTCTGGTTTTGGACTCTAATTTACATGTTTTGAGTGAAAGTAACCCCAGACTGACGCTGTTTTCAGGAGAACTACCATGGTGTTGTTTTTGTGCAGAAATAAAAGTTCTCGGAATGGAACGAAACTCTGCGAGGATTTTTTATATGAATAATAAGAATTTTGGAGCCAAGACCTGCCGGAGAGGGGCACCTGGGTGGGAACAACCCACCAGAGTGTGCCCCCCTCTCCTGGCGCGCCCAGGTGGGTTGTACCCACCTGGTGGCCCCGCAGATGACCCCCTGATACTATGAAATCACATATTTCCAGAAAAAATCAGGGAGAAAGAATTATCACGATCCATGAGACGGAGCTGCCGCCAAGCCGTGTTCTTCCTCGGGAGGGCGGATCTGGAGTCCGTTTGGGGCTCCAGAGAGGGGGATCTCCGTTCTTCGTCATCACCCACTCATCTCCATCGCCAATTCCATGATGGTCCCTACTGGGAGTGAGTAATTCCTTCGTAGGCTCGCTGGTCGGTGAGGAGTTGGATGAGATTCATCATGTAATCGAGTTAGTTTTGTTAGGGTCTAATCCCTAGTATCCACTATGTTCTTAGATTTGAAGTTGTTATGACTTTGCTATGCTTAATGCTTGTCACTTTTGGCCCGGGTGCCATGAACTCAGATCTGAACCGTTTATGAATTCATCATTATATCCATGTTTTAGATCCGATCTTGCAAGCTATAGTCACCTACTACGGTTATGATTTGACAACCCCGGAGTGACAACAACCGGGCCCACTCTTGGTGATGATCGTAGTTTGAGGAGTTCATGTATTCACTATGTGTTAATGCTTTGTTCCGGTTCTCTATTGAAAGGAGGCCTTAATATCCCTTAGTTTCCAATATGGACTGAGGGAGTCCTGGATTAGGGGGTGTTCGGATAGCCGAACTATACCTTCAGCCGGACTCCAGGACTATGAAGATACAAGATTGAAGACTTCGTCCTGTGTCCGGAAGGATCTTTTCTTGGCGTGGAAGGCAAGCTTGGCGTGCGGATATTCGAGATCTCCTACCATTGTAACCGACTCTGTGTAACCCTAACCCTATCCGGTGTCTATATAAACCGGAGGGTTGTAGTCCGTAGGACAACCATCATCATACACAATCATACCATAGACTAGGTTCTAGGGTTTAGCCTCCTTGATCTCGGGGTAGATCCACTCTTGTACTACCCATATCATCAATATTAATCTAGCAGGAGTAGGGTTTTACCTCCACCGAGAGGGCCCGAACCTGGGTAAAATAAAGTGTCCCTTGTCTCCTGTTACCATCCGACCTTGACGCACAGTTCGGAAACCCCTACCCGAGATCCGCCGGTTTTGACACCGACATTGGTGCTTTCATTGAGAGTTCCTCTGTGTCGTCGCTTCTAGGCCCGATGGCTCCTTTGATCATCAACAACGATGAGGTCCAGGGTGAGACTTTCCTCCCCGGACAAATCTTCGTCTTCGGCGGCTTCGCTCTGCGGGCCAATTCGCTTGGTTATCTGGAGCAGATCGAAAGCTACGCCCCTGGCCATCAAGTCAGGTTTGGAAGCTTAAACTACACGGCTGATATCCGCGAAGACTTGATCTTCGACGGGTTCGAGCCACAGCCAAGCGCGCCGCACTATTTCGAGGGGCATGATATAGCTCTGCCTCCGAATAGTACCCTGGAGGCCACACACACTCCGGAACCGATCCTTGACTCGGAGCCCGCTGCATTCTCCGAGGATGAATGGTTAGACGTCACCTCGGGGGCTGCGATCTCAAAGGCGATCGAGCCGAACGCCGGCCCCGTACTCCGCATGGCCCAGGACTCCAAGGAGCCGGACTCTTCTCCGAACTCCGAGCCTTCCGCGCCCCCGCCGATCGGATCTGATTGGGCGCCTGTAATGGAGTTCACTGCCGCGGACATCTTTCAGTGCTCACCTTTCGGTGATATCCTGAATTCTCTCAAGTCTCTCTCTTTATCAGGAGAGCCCAGGCCGGACTATGGTCTGCGAGGTTGGGATTCGGACAACAAAGAAATTCAAAGCCCACCCACCACCCACTTAATAGCCACTGTCGACGATTTAACCGACATGCTTGACTTCGGCTCCGAAGACTTCGACGGTATGGACGACGAAGGAGGAGACGAACAAGAACCAGCACCTGTAGCACGTCGGACCGCCACCTCGTCATATGACATATATATGGTGGATGCTCCAAAGGATGCGGATGGCGATGGAACAGCGGAATATGACAACTCGAAAAAACCGCCAAAACGCCGGCGCCAACGGCGCCGCTCTAAATCCCGCCACAGCAGAAACGGTGATTCCGGCACGGGAGATAATACTACCCCGGGCAGCGCTGAAGAACACCAGAACCAGCAAGATTCGGCGCAGGAAGATGGAAAAGCCAGCCCTCAGGAGAGAGCGGCAGAGCAAGAGGTTGAGGATGATAATTACATGCCTCCCTCCAAAGACGAGGCAAGCCTCGACGACGACGAATTCGTCGTACCATCAGACCCCGCCGAACAAGAGCGTTTTCAACGCAGGCTTCTAGCCGCGGCCAACAGCCTAAAGAAAAAGCAACAACAGCTTAGAGCTGATCAAGATTTGCTAGCTGATAGATGGACTGAAGTCCTTGCGGCCGAAGAGTATGAACTCGGGCACCCCTCCAAAAATTATCCTAAGCGCAGGCCGCTACCCCAATCAGAGGGGGAAGCATATGACGTGGCAGACCAGCCACCCCGTGGCCATGACAGAGAGGCCTGTCGAACCCTTAAGCAAGCCATGCCCCGGTGCCGTTCAAATAAGGCACGGGAAAACGAGCCAGACCTACAAAACATACTGGAGGATAAAGCAAAGCAAACAAGATCGATCTATGGATCGCGCAGACACCCGACGACACGTGATGATCTTCACTCCGGTCACAATAAATCCGGCCGGGCCGAACACTGCGGGCACAGCTCTTCCGAGCTGCGTCGTGACATAGCCCAATACAGGGGCGCCACACACTCACTATGCTTCACAGACGAAGTAATGGATCATAAAATCCCAGAGGGTTTTAAACCCGTCAATATCGAGTCGTACGATGGTACGACAGATCCGGCAGTATGGATTGAGGATTATCTCCTTCACATCCACATGGCACGTGGCGATGATTTGCACGCCATCAAATACCTACCCCTTAAGCTTAAAGGACCAGCCCGGCACTGGCTTAACAGCCTACCAGCGGACTCAATCGGTTCTTGGGAGGACCTGGAAGCCGCATTACTCGACAACTTCCAGGGGACCTATGTGCGTCCACCGGACGCCGACGACCTAAGCCACATAATTCAGCAGCCGGAAGAATTGGCCAGGCAATTCTGGACACGGTTCCTAACAAAGAAAAATCAGATAGTCGATTGTCCGGACGCAGAGGCCCTAGCAGCCTTCAAACATAACATCCGTGACGAGTGGCTTGCCCGGCACCTGGGACAGGAAAAGCCGAAAACCATGGCAGCCCTCACGACACTCATGACCCGCTTTTGCGCGGGCGAAGATAGCTGGCTAGCTCGCAGCAACAACTTATCAAAGAAGCCCGGTAATTCGGATACCAAGGACAAAAGTGGCAAGTCACGTCGAAATAATAAAAAGCGCCGCGTTAGTAGCGACAGCAATGAGGATACAGCAGTTAATGCCGGATTCAGAGGCTATAAATCCGGTCAGCGGAAAAAGCCATTTAAAAAGAATACCCAGGGCCCGTCCAGTTTGGACCGGATACTCGACCGCTTGTGCCAGATTCATGGCACCCCCGAAAGGCCAGCCAATCACACCAACAGGGATTGTTGGGTGCTCAAGCAGGCAGGCAAGTTAAGAGCCGAACAGAAGGACAAGGGACCGAACAGCGATGACGAGGAGGAGCCCAGGCCGCCAAACAACAATGGACAGAAAGGGTTTCCCCCACAAGTGCGGACGGTGAACATGATATACGCGACCCACATTCCCAAGCGGGAGAGGAAGCGTGCGCTACGGGACGTATACGCGATGGAGCCAGTCGCCCCAAAGTTCAACCCATGGTCCTCCTGCCCGATCACTTTCGATCTAAGGGACCACCCCACTAGCATCCGTCACGGCGGTTTTGCCGCACTGGTCCTCGACCCAATCGTGGACGGATTTCATCTCACAAGAGTCCTCATGGACGGCGGCAGTAGCCTGAACCTGCTTTATCAGGATATAGTGCGGAAAATGGGCATAGATCCATCAAGGATCAAGCCCACAAGGACGACCTTTAAAGGCGTCATACCAGGTGTAGAGGCCAATTGCACAGGCTCGATAACACTTGATGTGGTCTTCGGATCTCCGGATAACTTCCGAAGCAAAGAGTTAATCTTCAATATAGTGCCGTTCCGCAGTGCCTATCATGCCCTGCTCGAACGAACCGCATTCGCTAAATTCAATGCGGTGCCGCACTACGCATATCTCAAGCTCAAGATACCAGGCCCTCGAGGAGTAATTACGGTCAGCGGAAACACAGAACGCTCCATACGTACGGAGGAGCACACGGTGGCCCTCGCAGGGGAAGTACAAAGCAGCCTTTCAAGGCAACTCTCCAGTCCGGCCGTTAAAAAACTGGACAATGCAAAGCGCGCCCGGAGTAACCTGCAACAAGACCACCTGGCACAATCAGAGCAAGCGTAGCAATACGGCCCCGACCCCAGCCATCGCAACATAGCGGAGCAAGTACCTCGAGTACACAATTACGCCCTTAAAATTCCATGGGCACAGGGGGAGGGGCACATTAACGGCATGCCTACAACACGGTGTCAAACGTACTAGGGGCTACCGGATTTTTCTTTTTTACCTTTTTTTACTTTAAGGACTCCATACTCTGGATAACCTGTTCGGCATTGTTGCCGCACAGACGATGCAAGATCCAGGAAAGCAGACAAAGCTACGCCGCATTCCGGAACTCTCAGGTGGTCTCTATTTCGAGCGATATATCTGTTTCTAACTTCCGCGGCCTGTGCCTGGTCAGGACATGTTAAATAGTCTAATATCTTTTTTGCTCATCGCAATACTTGTATTGTTCGGCTTTGATAGATACCCTCTTTATAAAACAATGCATAGCTTTTTGTCTATTTTTTGCATTATCCCCTTTTGAATATATATATATATATTACATAACATGATAGCACCCGTACACCATGGTACGGCAAACCACGCCAGGGGCTTCATTACCCTTTTATCTGGTGTGAGAAGTCTGTACACTTTCACAAGTACGGCACCCCGAACTTATAGCACTATATGCATCGGCTCCGAGTCATGATTTTGGTCACATGTTGGGTTTGCCCGGCTCCTATGTTTTGGTGCCTTATGTTCCGCTTTATCGGCTAAGGTAGCACTAGGAGAACCACTGCGATTGTGCCCCAGATCAGGTGGGTTGAGCACCTCAGTGGAGAAAGCTAAAATAGACTGTCATGATAAGGCGTGAGACCGGTCGCTGTGCGAGAGGTTTTTCGAGTCCTTAAAGGCTTATGCCGCTTTGAGCGAGGAGCTGGCTATGTCCGACCAAAGGCGTGGATAGCGCCCCTAATTGGGCCTTCTGAACTAGGGGCTTCGCTAAAATTTAAAATTATAATGTTCTATGGCTAAGTGAGAGTGTTCAAGCATTATAATCCGATTGCCTGGTTCGTTGTGCTGAGCACCTCCCTCGAAGGACCCAACTATGGGAACAAGAGCCCTCAGGTTTATCCCGAACACCCCAGCACTAGTGGCATGGGGGCAGAAGCCGACGACTAGCCATCTCTCAAATTTTTGATAAACGGCCGCACAGAAAATAATATTTTAAATTAAATAAGCATTGCTTTGCGCATATGAACAAGTTTTCAGCGCACAGGATACAAACGAGCGAGTTCACTCAAATATTACATCTTTAGTACATTCATCCGCGACAAGGCGGGCTCCGGCAAGAACTTTCTTGTAGTAGTTCTCGGGCTTGCGATGCTCCTTCCCCGGCGGCGGCCCATCCTTCACCAGCTTCTCTCCGTCCAGCTTACCCCAGTGTACCCTTACATGGGCAAGGGCCCTCCGGGCACCTTCAATGCAGACGGAGCACTTGATGACCTCAAGCAGTGGACAGGCCTCCACCAGCCGCCGCACCAGCCCGAAATAGCTCCCAGGCAGGGCCTCTCCAGGCCACAGCCGAACTAGTAAGCCCTTCATGGCCTGTTCGGCCACCTTGTGGAGCTCGACCAGCTGTTTCAGCTGATCGCTTAAGGGCACAGGGTGTCCGGCCTCAGAATACTGAGACCAGAACACACTCTCCGTCGAGCTGCCCTCTTCAGCTCGGTAGAACGCGGCGGCGTCGGATACGCTGCGGGGAAGATCGGCGAACGCCCCTGGAGAACTCCGGATTCAGGTAAGTAATAGGTAGTTTACTTTTATATTCCTACTTTGCATTGAGAATGCCTTACCCGTTGCTATCTTTTTCACCTCCTCCAACTCTTGGAGGGCCTTTTGGGCTTCGGCCTTGGCACTCTTCGCGGTCTCGACGATCGACGCGAGCTCGGATGCTTGCGTTTTTGACTCAAGCTCCAAACCCTCATGTTTTGTCATGAGAGCTTGCAGCTCTTGCCGCACCTCGTCGACCTGAACCCCAAGCCTTTCTCGCTCGGCGCGCTCCTCGGCTGTTTTCTTTTCGGCCTCTGCCAGCGCCTGCTTCAGGGTTACCACCTCGGTTGCGGCCCCTACTATAAGCAGTACAATCCTGTTATTTCTTTCTGCAATCAAGCCTCTCTATAGGCACCCTTTTTTCTTTTTCTTTTTTTAGGTATTTCTTACCTTCCTTCTCCTCGAGCTGCCGTTTGGCAAGGCCGAGCTCTTGCTCGGTCCGCCCGAGGTCCTTTTTAAGGACATCCACCTGCGCAGTCAGTGCGGCGGTGGACAGCAGTGAAGCCTGCATACGCATATTTGACTTTTTTTGTTAGACTCCTGCGAAAATTACTAGATCCTCTATCCGGCTTTTCTTTCCGAACACTGAACAGAGCATCAGGGGCTACTGTCTATGCGGTAAATAATTTGACATATTTTTACTTACCTCGAAGCCTGTTAGAAGGCTAGCGCAAGCTTCATTTAGTCCGCTCTTGGCGGACTGAATCCTTTGGATCACCGTACTCATAATAGTACGGTGCTCCTCATCAATGGCGGCGCCCTTAAGAACCTCCAGCAGATTGTCCGGCGCCTCCGGTTGGACGGAGGCCGCCGGCTCAGACTACTTACTCCTCTTGGAAGGAGTTCGCCCACCACGGACCAGGACTGTCGAGTCCGGCGTGGTGTCCGGCACAAAGCCGGACTTGGAGCCCTGGGGGGTTTCATCCCCTTTACTCCTGGGGTCCGTAGGATTGCCTTGTGGCCCATCCAGGACCATCTCCTCCTGCCCTGAAGGTTGGCGAGGCGCCACTTCGGCGTCGTCCGCCCCGCAGGAGGAGACCGCAGGAGGAACAGAGTTCACGTCCGACGAATCCAGGGAGCCGCTCGACGAATCGTCGAGTCCGGCCCGGGGCGGGCTGCATAAATTACGTTCGATATTAGGGAAAGCCGCGCATTAAAAGAATATCATGAGTCACTCTGGTATGTAAACACTTACGATGTCGCCGGACGCTTGGTTCGGTCCAGCCACTCCTCTCCGCCCTCTTCGGCGTCGTGGGAGTAGTCCGGCGGAGGGGTTTTCCTTTTCCTCGACCCCTCGGCCTCCCCTGTTGGGGCGGCCTTCTTCCTCTTTGCTCCCCTCACTGGGGGGAGAGCTTCCTTGTTCCTCCTCCTCGTTTTCACAAGAGGAGAGCGTTGCGGACTCGTCAGATGACGAGTCCGACACCACCATGTTGCGGGAACTTTTTCGAGTCCCGGTGGTTGTCTTCTTCTTAGCCTTCCTCTCCGGCACCACGTAAGGTGCCGGAGCCATCAGCTTCACCAAGAGAGCTGGGGCCGGGTCTTCGGGCAGAGGAGCCGGATAGTTAATTGGTCCGGATATCTCCTGCCAAGCCTGTCAAAGGTAAAGGGAGTTAATCTATGAAGAAGACCTTAACGAACCTGTCAAAGGTATAGATAGCTTACCTCACTAGCGTTACGCTGCGAGATGTATCCGCGATCCTCGGAGGCGGATGTGGGGGACTCGGCGCCTTTGGTCAGCACCTTCCAGACGTCATCATACGTCGTGTCGAAGAGCCTACTAAGGGTTTGCTGCTGCGCCGGGTCGAATTCCCACAAAGTAAAATCCCATTTTTGGCACGGGAGGATCAGGCGAACGAGCATGACCTGGACTATATTGACAAGCCGGATTGGCTTGTTCACCAGGGATTGGATGCACGTTTGCAACCCAGTCACTTCTTCCTCGTTGCCCCACGACAGGCCTGTCTCTTTCCAGGACATGAGCCGCGTGGGGGGTCCGGATCTGAACTCGGGGGCCGCGACCCATTTCGGATCGCGGGGCTCGGTGATGTAAAACCACCCGGCATGCCACCCCTTTAGGGAATCCACGAGGGAGCCATCAAACCAGAGGACGTTGGCTATCTTGCCAACCATAGCGCCTCCGCACTCCGCCTGGGTGCCGGACACCACCTTGGGCTTGACGTTGAAGGTCTTGAGCCAGAGGCCGAAGTGGGGGCGGACGCGGAGAAAGGCCTCACACACGACGATAAACGTCGAGATGTTGAGAACTAAGTTCGGGGCCAGATCATGGAAATCCAGGCCGTTGTAGAACATGAGCCCTCGGACAAATGGGTGAAGTGGAAAGCCCGGTCCGCGGAGGAAGTGGGGAAGAAAAACTACCCTCTCATGGGGCCTTGGGGTAGGAAGAAGCTGCCCCTTATCAGGAAGCCGATGCGGGATGTCCTTGGACAAGTATCCGGCTTTCCTTAACCTTTTTACTTGAGCCTCCGCAATGGAGGAGACCATCCACTTGCCTCCCGCTCCAGACATTGTTGGAGAAGGTTGAGGAAGGAAGAGCGGACTTGGGCGCTGGAGCTTGAGTTCGCAAGAGATGGATTGGCAAAGGAGGAAGAAGGTGTAGGTTAAAAAGGTGAATCCTTATCCCTTTATATAAGCAGGTACGGTTAGGCGTCCCCACCTACCTAATAAAACTCACTTGCCTCCCAAACGCCATGGTAAATGGCGTGGTTGGGTTACCCACGTCCGTATTAATGAGAATCCCGTTAAAGGGGGCACATGATCTCTGCTTTGACAAGACGTGCCAAGGAAACCGCCTCGCTAAACAAGCTGAGGTGGAACAATGAAAGCAATTTATATAGAAGGCTTGGTCGTAGTGTTATGACGCACTTCGGGATACGTCAGCAGATTTGATTTCTGTTAATATTATTCTCTATATGGCAATATGTGGAAACTTATTTTGCAGAGCCGGACACTATTTTTTGGTGTTTATAATCTTCTTGAAGAACTTGGAGGAGGAACCCGCCTTGCAATGCCGAAGACAATCTGCGTGCCGGACTCGTCGTCATTGAAGCCTGGTTCAGGGGCTACTGAGGGAGTCCTGGATTAGGGGGTGTTCGGATAGCCGGACTATACCTTCAGCCGGACCCCAGGACTATGAAGATACAAGATTGAAGACTTCGTCCCGTGTCCGGAAGGATCTTTTCTTGGCGTGGAAGGCAAGCTAGGCATGCGGATATTCGAGATCTCCTACCATTGTAACCGACTCTGTGTAACCCTAACCCTATCCGGTGTCTATATAAACCGGAGGGTTGTAGTCTGTAGGACAACCATCATCATACACAATCATACCATAGGCTAGCTTCTAGGGTTTAGCCTCCTTGATCTCGTGGTAGATCCACTCTTGTACTACCCATATCATCAATATTAATCTAGCAGGAGTAGGGTTTTACCTCCACCGAGAGGGCCCGAACCTGGGTAAAATAAAGTGTCCCTTGTCTCCTGTTACCATCCGACCTTGACGCACAGTTCGTGTCGTGGATTTGTCACGGCAGATGTCCTAGTAAGAGGACTTAGTCGTGGAGCCATCGCAACGGGTTAGCTTGAAGGGGTTAAAGTGGACACAAGGACACGGTTTTTATACTAGTTCGGCCCCTTCGATGAAGGTAAAAGCCTACGTCTAGTTGTGATGGGATTGATGGGTTTCGAGGGCTTAGGGAGCGATAAGCTTCGCCTAAACCTCGAGTTCTTTTTTCTCTGTCCCCAAACCGCCGCCGGGTTATCCCCTTATATACACGGGTGACGCCCGTCGGTCTGCAAAGTCCCAACCTCCGGCTAATAAACGTGCCCGGGTCGGTCTCTCTATTCCTAACTTACAATACAAGTTTACATCAGGCCGGTTTACACCATAAACCTTTAAACCGATTATGGGCCTTAGGCCCTTCTATCTCTCCTTGGGTTTTAACATCTTGGGTCTGCTGACGGAGGTAACCCGGGCCCTGCAGGCCGGTTTACCCCGGATAGCAACATCCCCAACATTAGGCCCCAGATTGATTTGAACAGGTTCATGTCAATCCTTAATAAGAATTTCTGTCTTCAAATGTCTTCCAGTGACTTGTTAAACCGTCGTTTCTCCGTCTCCTCTTGCTGTGGTAAACCGATATGACGTCAGCGCAAGCTACCGTCTCCTTTCGCTAACCCGCAAGAATCAGGGCGACGGCTGGGCTTCCGAAATCTCCGGCCCCTGGATTCGCGCGCCTGACACGCGCGCTGCGCCTTATAAATAGGACTTGAAGGCCATCTTCCTTTCCTCCCCTTCTTCGTCTTCCTCGCGACCCAGACCTCGAAGCTCCGCCGCCGCCGTCAGCTGCTGCACCAACTCCGACCGCTGCATCAACCTGATCGGTTCAGAGCACCGCGGCGACTTTCCGCATCTGTTTGGACCCCGGTAAGGCCCCTGTTCTTGTTGCTTTAGATCTGTTCTAGGGTTCATCGTTCTGCTACTGTTTCTTGCTCATCCCCATAGCAGCCTTTGCGAACAGATGATGCTACCTGTATCTGGATTTGTAGTTCCTCTTAGCAGTCGCTATAAATCTGCACTCATTTCCTTAGATCTTACTCTTGTCCCTGCTTGTCAAACTCATGTTGTTCTGCTGTGAGCCCGACTTCATATTACCTGTTTTTATTTCTTTTCGCCCTAGCTGTAGATCCATTGCTTTGAAAGAATCTGTACGGGATCTGTTTCTGCTTTCATACTCACAACTGTTTAGATCTGGTCGGTTTAACTCTTAGCAAAGCGAACAAACCGATCTACACATCCATTAGTCCCCTGGATGAACCGCCGGTTGATATTATTGTAGATAACCTGACTCTATATAAGAGCATCTTCGGTTTACAATCATACTTGCTCTCAAACCGGAATACCTTTGCCTTGTAGATTTCCTCATGGCAAAACAGGTGTATGAATGCAACTGGGTTCCCTCTTGCATCACTGAGACCCAACTAAACAACTTAGTTCTGACTGGTGCTTTGAGTAGCAAAAATGCCATCCATTGGAGGGTTCCAGGAGACGAATGTCCTCCTACCCCACAGGAGGGAGAAGTGGTGGTGTTTGCGGATCACCTGGCCCGGGGGTTTAACCCACCCGGTTCAAAATTTTACCGGGACGTCTTGGCTAATTTTAAGTTGCGCCCACAAGATGTTGGTCCAAATTCAGTCACGAACATCTGCCACTTTCAAGTACTTTGCGAGGCGTACTTTCAAGAGGAACCCACTGTAGAGCTGTTCCGGGACTTTTTCCATCTGAACCGACGTACTGAATTCACCGATGGTCCTAATATGGAACTGGGTGGTATGGCGATTCAGAAGAGGAAAGAGGTGACTTATCCTCACGCCAAGTTGCATAGTCATCCGCAAGAATGGAATTGCACTTGGTTCTATTGCAAGGATACTTCCCCTGCTGAAGAAAATCCACTGCCCGGTTTCCGTCCAGAGAGGCTTAGCAATACTCACCCCTTCCCCCCACGGCTAACTGCCAAAGAGAGGAGTAAGTATGCCCCTCAGCTGTCCAAGCTCAGAGCCTTCATGGCTAACGGTTTAACGGGGGTAGATCTTGCTCGTTGCTGGATTTCATGGAGCATCCTGCCCCTTAGCATCTGCTCCGGTTTAATGTGCCAATACACGGGTCGGGTTGATGATCCTTTGAGGCACTGCAACATTCAGCTGACAGAGGACGAAGTCGCTGAAGCTGTGAAGAAGATGCTGAACGAACCGGAACATGTCTGCGCTCGAACCGGCCTGCTTCCATTTTGTGCCACAAATAAACCACCTGCTGTAAGTAACTCCTCTGTTTATAGAATCTTTGATCTCCTTATATATATGTTATTAACTTCCAGTCCTTTTCGAAACAGGGAGATGATCCGTTTTGGAGCAAGAAGCTTCAGGAGCCAACCGAAAAGATAATCAGACCCAAGACAAGGGTGAAGAAGCCTGCTACAAAGAAAAGGCACACTGCTTCCTGTACCCCCGATTTAGAGGAGGATGATGTGGGTAATCCGGACTTTGGGGTAGACCTTGATTCAGTTGGCTTACTTTTTGTACGTCTTATTGATGATGATATTTGTCAGGACGACGCTGAAGCGAGCAATGCTGAAGGCCCAGAGGTAACTATTCTTTCTTCTGATGCCATTCCTTTGCCTTTGAAAAAACCTCGCCAAGCAAACCGGAAACTTAAATTTTCTCACCCTCTTGCTTATTTGGATCCCAAATTTCTTGTGAAGACCCAGCAACATGAAGCTCGACGCACCACCCGACATAGCGGCCAGGTAGTCACCTCCGCCGGTTTACCGAACAGCCCGGTTCGGAGACGCCGCTCAGAGGTCTCCAATTTATGCGCTAGCTTTCCTCCCAAAGCAGGTTTAACTCGTCAGCCTCTAAATCCATCTGACTCCGATTATCAGGTCACTTCCCATTCCTCTTCCGGTGAATCTTCAGCCACTCAACTGCCACCGTTGAAAACAGTTATTGGGTAAGTTGGACCGATCACAACATATCTCTGTATGGGTTTCTTAATCCATCTTATACCGTTTTTTCAATCTTTGGGCTTTTTCCAGGGCCAAACCTAGACCGAGCAAGAAGGCTCGTCTGGATAACCCGGCTGGAGGAACTGCCGCTCCTGAACCGGAGAAAACTCCTGGTGCTGACGCTCCGGGTCGTGAAGACACTCAGAGTTATCTATCTCCGCAAGATGACACCTGCGCTGAAGAAAGGATTATCGAACCTGCCAGCCATACTGATCCGCCTGCCAGTCCTGTTCGGGTTAAGGAATCCATCCCCCCTTCTGGAACTGCTGATAAACCGACAGGGCCACTGCCGAGCAGCGATTCCAAGGATGATGATGTTGTGATTACCGGCATCGGCCATTCTGAACCGGGGAACACTGCTACCTTAGCCAAGCATACTGCCAAGGACGAAATCTCGGCCATGAAGGGCAAATGGGACCTTGACTCTTCTACGTACGCCGCTTTAAGCGCCCCGGATCTTTATTCCGGGTACCTGAACCGACTGTACACCAGTCGGGATTATGAGGCTGGCATGATCAAGATGATGAAGGAGAAACTTGAGGTAACTCCCTTGTGCTTCATTCCATTGCAACTTAGATTATCAATGTTTCCAAACCTAAATGGTAAACCGGATCAGGCTGTCTTGACAATTAAAGCCCGGTTTAGAAAACCCAAGGCTTCAACATAGGTCATAACCAGAAATCATCATTAGATAACTATTAGCCCCCAAGTGCCAAGTTTAAATACTTGTATTAATCTTGGGACTTTTTGCAATGGGAAACTTGTGTTAAAATCAAATATGCATTAGCCCCCAAGTATCGAGCACATAACCTGCTTGTGTGGTTGATACTTCCAAACCATGCAATATTTTCTGAACACTGTTGACGACCTGCTGCAGGGGGACCTGAAGATCAAAGCGAACCAAGTCTCGGACCTTCAGGAAATCTTAAGAACCCAACAGGCTGAAACTGAAAAAGCGAAGGATGAATTGGCCAACGCCTTAACCGTTATGGAACAGCTGAAAGAGAGCCACAAAAAGGAACAAGCTGACTGGGCTACTGAGAGAGCTCTTCTGACGAAGAGGGCTGAAAATGCCGAAGGTGCTCTTAAACCGGTGGTTGATGAGTTATCCACCGTGAAGCGACAGATACACTCCATGACCTCTGCTGTCTTTGGTAAGCTTTTCGACGCCCTTCTTCCAATTTGTACCTTGTCTGTTACCTCCTATGTCCGGTTTGTAATCCATCCTGAAACACTGCAGGCTCACGTATTGGACACTTGGGTTCTGATGTGCGGAAGAAACTCAAAGCTGCTTATACTCTGATTGAACAGTTATACACCGGAGTACAAAGAGCTATCACCACTGCATCGCACAACAACCCTGCGCCAGCTCTGATTCAAGACACATTAAAGAGGCTGTCCATGCTGCCGGCCCGGATTGAAGAGTTGAAAAGATCAGCTGCTCGAACTGGAGCTATCACTGCCTTGATCCGGGCCAAAGCGTGGGTACCCGATTTCGATCCTTTCGAAGCGGCCCAAGGATACCCCAGCTTGAAGGAAGACGGTTCAGACTTTGGTGAAGATGATTTGAGGGCGATAAACCGGGCGGTGCGCCCCCTAGCTTGTCAATTGGCTGAGGAGGCAGATCTGTCACGTTACCAAGCCCAATACGACAACCAGAACAAACGAGTATCTGCCCCTGTCCCTGAAGCGGGAAACCTTGTTCCTCCAATCCGTAAGCATACTTACGCCCCAGACATTGAACCGTCTTCGCTGATTCACGAAGAAGCCGTCTTTCAAGCGCTAATGGGAATCGACTGGACCACTGCTGATTTCCAGCCAATGGGTAACCAAGATGGAGCTGAAGCGGCGCGAGACGATCCCCAGCCTTCGAACCAAGGCGGCGAACAGGCGTAATCAATGCTCCGGTTCACCCTACTTGGTGACGTCTTAATCCGTCAATGAACAATATATTCAGGCACTACGTTGCCTTGTAATAAGATAGTTTAATACCTCTGCCTTTGAATGTGCCTTCGCGCACGGGTACTGATGCTCTTTCCAATGACATTTCCAACTTATATTTCCTGTCCTTACTGAGTACACAATGTGATTTTTCGTCCACCTGAACCGTGCTGCGCCTCTGCCAAACCGGGCAATTTGCCTCCGGGTTAAAACGGACCAGGCCATGCCAGCTGAATCGGTTTAAGGATACTTGACGTTCCGAAGAACCAAAAAAAAAACACCCCAATAAAGGCAGAAAACAAAACCAAATATGAAAGGGCAACGCGATAGTAAAACGCATGCGAATAGTGGTTACTATGAACCGTTCAGAAGGCGTGACCATCGTCAAGACAAAACCGAGCCCCCAAGAGGTGTAGCTACGGTTTAAGTCGACTAGGTTCCTAACTGAATCGTGGCAAATATGCCGGCCAAATGGCATTGCATTGGTTCGTCAACCAAGCCCCCAAGTGACTCAATGGCTAAAAAGCCGACCAGAAGGCATTACCATCATCAAGACATGACCGAGTTCCCATAAGGCGTAATCTACGGTTCAAGTCGATTAGGTCCCCAACTGATTCAGTGGCAAATATGCCAGCCAGAAGGCATTACCGTCGTCAAGACCTGACCAAGCCCCCCGGAGGTGTAGCTACGGTTCAGGCCGACTAGGTCCCCAACTGACTTTATAGGGATAGCTATGTTCTCTTTGGTTCGAATACGACCTATGTTTGAACAGCTGTGTTCTCTTTGGTTCGAATACGACCTATGTTTGAACAGAAATCCCCATGTTTGAATAGCTATGTTCTCTTTGGTTCGAATACGACCTATGTTTGAACAGGAAGCCCCATGTTTGAATAGCTATGTTCTCTTTGGTTCGAATACGACCTATGTTTGAACAGGGAGCCTCATGCCGAATGGCTATGTTCTCTTTGGCTCGAATACGGCCTATGTTTGAACAGTAAGCCTTATGCTTGAACCGGGATATTGAACCGGATATTAAGAGCTTCACAACCCTGTAGGAGACATCTTCCCTTGAACCAGCTTTTTAAACCGGAATTTGAACTTCTGTGAAGCGACCTCCAGGGGTAAGTACACATGATGTGAAGAACAGTAGAGACCCCGCTTTACTCGAGGCTCCGGTTTATTGTATTAATCATAATATATACATGGTCATGATATGTACATAAACAGAGCCCAGGGCTCATGTATAATAAGGTCGAAGATGAGCTATGTTCCACGGCCTGCTGGTTTCCTCCTCTGATGTGCGTGAATCCTTGCGCTCTCGAATATCAATCAGGTAATATGACCCATTATTCAGATTCTTGCTGACCACAAAAGGTCCTTCCCAAGGCGGGGATAACTTATGCTGATCAGACTGATCCTGGATGAGCCGAAGCACCAAATCCCCCTCCTGAAAGGTTCTGGTCCTAACCCGACGGCTGTGGTAGCGGCGAAGATCTTGCTGGTAAATCGCTGAACGGGCAGCTGCCAAGTCACGCTCCTCATCCAACAAGTCAAGAGCGTCCTGCCGTGCCTGCTCATTGTCCGCTTCAACATATGCTGCCACACGAGGCGAGTCATGTCGTATATCACTTGGGAGAACCGCCTCTGCTCCATAGACCATAAAAAACGGCGTAAACCCCGTGGATCTGTTAGGCGTGGTGTTGATGCTCCATAACACAGACGGTAGTTCCTCCACCCAACAACCCGGCGTCCTTTGCAAAGGGACCAGAAGCCGGGGTTTGATACCTCTCAAGATCTCTTGGTTCGCTCGTTCCGCCTGACCATTAGACTGTGGGTGCGCTACCGAAGAAACATCAAGCCGTATATGCTCCTGTGCACAGAACTCTTTCATGGCCCCTTTGGATAGATTGGTACCATTATCTGTGATGATGCTGTGTGGAAAACCAAACCGGAAGATCACCTTCTTTATAAATTGAACCGCCGTGGCAGCATCACACTTACTGACAGGTTCTGCCTCCACCCACTTGGTAAATTTGTCAACCGCCACCAGTAGGTGGGTCTTCTTATCTTTGGACCGCTTAAAAGGCCCAACCATATCAAGCCCCCAAGTCGCGAACGGCCAAGTGATTGGAATCATCCTCAATTCTTGAGCCGGTATGTGCGCTCGTCTGGAAAATTTCTGGCAACCATCACATAACCGGACCAGGTCTTCCGCATCAGCATGAGCAGTTAACCAGTAGAAACCGTGGCGGAACGCTTTAGCCACCAATGATTTTGAACTGGCGTGGTGGCCGCAATCTCCTTCATGTATTTCTCGTAATATCTCGCACCCCTCCTTAGGGGATATGCACCGTTGCAGCGCTCCTGACACGCTGCGATGATGTAATTCTCCTTGGAAAATGGTCATAGATTTGGACCGTCGTACTATCTGTCGAGCCAAGCTTTCATCCTCTGGCAACTCTCCCCGGTTCATATACGCCAGGTAAGGGAGCGTCCAATCCGGGGTGGCGTGAAGAGCCGCCACCAACTGAGCCTCCGGATCAGGAACAGCCAACTCCAGCTCACCGGGCAGCTGCACCGATGGGTGGTACAATACATCCAAGAAAACATTGGGTGGGACCGGTTTGCGCTGAGAGCCCAAGCGACTTAGAGCATCCGCTGCCTCATTCTTTCTGCGGTCCACATGATCCACTTGATAGCCTTTGAAATGCCCAGCCACCATATCTACTTCACGTCGATACGTAGCCATAAGCGGATCCTTAGAATCCCAGGTGCCAGATACCTGCTGAGCCACCAGATCCGAATCACCAAAGCACCTAACTCTGCTCAGATTCATCTCTTTAGCCACCCGAAGACCATGAAGCAAAGCTTCATACTCCGCCGCATTATTTGTACAGGGGAACATTAAACGGAGGACATAACAAAACTTATCTCCTCATGGGGAAGTTAAAACGACTCCAGCCCCCGAGCCTTCCAATTGTCTTGATCCGTCAAAATGAACGGTCCAATAGGTGTTATCTGGCTTCTCCTCAGGCGCTTGTAACTCTGTCCAATCATTTATGAAATCGACAAGTGCCTGTGACTTTATGGCCGTTCGGGGTACGTACCTTAAATCGTGCGGCCCGAGCTCGATAGCCCACTTGGCAATCCGACCGGTCGCCTCCCGGTTCTGTATAATGTCACCCAAAGGAGCAGAACTGACCACCGTGATTGGGTGTCCTTGGAAATATTGCCTCAGCTTCCGGCTTGCCATAAAAACGCCATATACCAGCTTCTGCCAATGCGGATACCTTTGTTTGGACTCGATAAGTACTTCACTGATATAGTAAACCGGTCGCTGAACCGGATGTTCCTTTCCAGCCTCCTTTCGTTCTACCACCATCGCCACACTGACTGCTCTGACATTCGCTGCAACATATAACAGGAGTGGCTCTTTATCTACAGGGGCTGCCAACACTGGCGGATTGACTAGTTGTCGCTTCAAGTCCTCAAACGCTTTATCAGCCTCCGGACTCCGGACAAACTGATCCGTCTTCTTGAGCATTTGATACAAAGGGATCGCCTTTTCACCAAGGCGACTGATAAACCGGCTTAACGCTGCAATCCGCCCAGCCATGCGCTGAACATCATTGATGCATTTCGGTTTGGCCAGGGAGGTGATGGCTGTGATCTTTTCTGGATTGGCCTCAATTCCTCTATGGGACACTAAAAATCCCAACAGCTTGCCTGCAGGTACACCAAAAACACATTTAGCCGGGTTGAGCATCATTTGGTACACTCTCAAATTATCGAAAGTTTCCTTCAAATCGTCAACCAGGGTCTCCTTCTTTCGTGACTTGACCACAATATCATCCACATAAGCATGCACATTACGACCAATCTGCTCGTGGAGGCAATTTTGCACACATCGCTGATAAGTAGCCTGCGCACTCTTAAGCCCAAAGGGCATAGACACATAGCAGAAGGCTCCAAAGGGAGTAATAAACGTTGTCTTCTCCTGGTCCTTAACTGCCATCTTGATCTGATGATAACCTGAATAAGCATCCAAAAAACTTAAACGCTCGCAACCTGCCGTAGCATCAATGATCTGATCAATCCGGGGGAGAGCAAAAGGATCTGCTGGGCAAGCTTTATTCAAGTCTGTGTAGTCCACACACATGCGCCAGGTGCCGTTTTTCTTAAGAACTAGCACCGGATTAGCGAGCCATTCGGGATGAAAAACCTCAATGATAAACCCAGCTGCCAGGAGCCTGGCCACTTCCTCACCAATCGCTTTACGTCTTTCTTCGTTAAACCGCCGTAAGAACTGTTTTACCGGCTTGTACTTAGGATCCACATTAAGGGTGTGCTCAGCGAGTTGCCTCGGTACACCAGGCATGTCAGATGGCTTCCATGCAAAGATGTCCCGATTCTCACGGATGAACTCGATGAGCGCGCTTTCCTATTTTGGATCCAAGTTTGCACTGATGCTGAACTGCTTGGATGAATCGCCAGGTACAAAATCAACAAGCTTAGTTTCGGCTGCTGACTTGAACTTCCAGGCCGGATCGTGGTCCGTAGTTGGCTTTTTTAATGAAGTCATATCCTCCGGATCAACACTGTCTTTGTACTGCTTTAGCTCCTCCGTAGCACAAACCGATTCAGCATAAGTCGCATCTCCTTCCTCGCATTCCAAAGCGATTCGGCGGCTCCCATGAACCGTTATAGTGCCCTTGTAACCTGGCATCTTAAGTTGCAGATATACGTAGCAGGGCCGTGCCATAAATTTTGCATAAGCTGGCCGCCCGAACAAAGCGTGGTACGGACTTTGGATTTTAACCACCTCGAACGTCAGCGTCTCTGATCTAGAATCGCGACTATCGCCAAATACCACTTCAAGGGCTATCTTACCAACCGGATACGCAGACTTGCCAGGCACCACCCCGTGGAACACAGTATTGGTCGGTCTGAGATCCTTATCTACCAGTCCCATACGACGGAAGGTCTCATAATACAAGATGTTAATGTTGCTCCCTCCGTCCATGAGCACCTTGGTGAGCTTATAACCTCCCACCTGGGGCGCTACCACCAGTGCTAACTGACCCGGATTATACACCCTGGGAGGATGATCTTCTCGGCTCCATATGATAGGCTGTTCCGACCAACGCAGATAGTGAGGCGTGGCCGGTTCGACAGCACTGACTGCCCGCCTCTGAAGCTTCCTATCTCGTTTATCCAAGCTTGTAGTAAAGACATGATACTGTCCACCACTCAACTGTTTCGGGTTGCTCTGATAACCACTTTGATTATTCTGATTATTTTGGCTGACCTGTCCGCCCGGGTTACCCTGGAACCCTGGACCGGAACCTGAACCGCCGCCGGAGCTGCGATCATTCTGGAAAGTGTTTGAGCTTTTGAACTCCTTCATGATATAACAATCCTTCCAAAGATGGGCTGCTGGTTCCTCCTTTGTTCCGTGCTTCGGACAGGGCTGGTTTAAGAAAAAGTTCAAACGCTCCGGATTACGACCAGGATCTGTGCGGAAACTTGGCTGTTTTCCCTTGCGCCGCTTGCCCTTATTCTGTGCACTTGCGTTGGCTACAAAGTCCATGCTCCCGTCTGGTTTACGCTTACCTCCGCCTCCATTACCTGTCGGTCGATGCTGCTGGCTTTTGACGTTGCTATTCTTCCTTCCCTTCCCTGCTTTGTCATCACCAGAGTCAGGATCCTTGGTACTGTCAGAATCCGCATACTTCACTAAAGCGGTCATGAGCGTTCCTATATCTGTGCAATCACGCTTCATCCGGCCCAGCTTTAGCTTCAAAGGGCCAAACCGACAGTTGCTTTCCAACAGCACTACAGCGGTGTCTGCGTTGATGCGATATGATGAGTGCAAGACTTCTGATACTCGTCGTACCCAATGGGTAGTTGATTCCCCTTCTTGCTGAATGCAGGCTGCTAGGTCAACTATTGACATTGGCTGTTTGCACGTGTCCTTGAAATTCTTGATAAACCGGGCGCGCAATTGGGCCCACGAGCTAATTGAATTAGGCGGCAAACTCTTTAGCCAAGTCCGGGCCGTTCCTTCTAACATCATAGTAAAATACTTGGCACACGCCGTGTCATCCACATCCAGCATCTCCATAGCCATTTCATAGCTCTCCACCCATGTCTCCGGAGGCTGATCTGCCGTGTAGTTTGGTACCTTGCGGGGGCCTTTGAAGTCTTTGGGCAGGCGTACGTTGCGTAAAGCGGGAACAAGGCACGGTACTCCCAAAGAGCTAGAAACCACCCCCGGTTCAACCGTAGCTGCGGGGAAGATAGGTGTAAGCTGACGAGCCTGATGCTGCGCTGCTAATCCGGCCTCCCGTGCACGGGTGCGATCCACATTCTCGTGAGTATTGTCGACGCCCGCCGGATTGTTGGCGCGGAGCGCTTCACGCCTGGCGTTACTTGAAACGGCCGGCTCCTCCACGCGCCTACTATAGCTCCTGCTGGGGTGAGGGGTGGAGTGAATCCGATCACGGCTTTGCGAATACGCTTCTTGCTGGGCCAACGCGGTCCTAAGGAGCTCCTTGACCCGGCGTGTCTCTTCATCCTGCGGTGAATCTCCTTCGATCGGAATGGCTTCCAACCGAGCCGCCGCCGCGACGAGATTATCCATCGGGTTGGAATAATGACCTGACGGCGTTGGCATGGCCGGTGGCGTATCAGTGTTATGACGAGGCAGGTCTATAATCCGGTGCTGAACCGGGGCGCCGGCTGTCGCCTCCGCACGGTTTACCCCCGGGGTGTTGAAGAGATTTCGAGCGTCGAGAGCGGCGGGCAACCTAGACCGAGATTTTCTCTTCAGGACCTCCTGAGATGCCTTCTGGTCCATCATGAGCCTGTAAGCCTGTGCCTCTAAAGCGGCGCGCTCCGCCGTCATCCTGATCTCTTCTGCTGCCAGCTCCGCTTTAGCCCGAGTGATCTGCTCTCTCACTTTGGCAATCTCAGCATTGTGAACCTCCTGATCCACCGGGTTGGCCTCCGCCATGAGCGCTGCTAGTGCGTCAAACAGGTCTGACAAAACTTGGGCTGGTGAACCGGTAGGGCCTCCTGCCCGCGCAGCCGTTGCTGCTGCCGATCCGGAGATCGCTGCTACTGCAGTTGATGATCGTGGCGTCGCCTGTGTTCCAGCCATGAAGATCCCAACCCGATAGGGCAGGTCAGAGGGGTCCGGAATACTGTTGCCATCGGAGCCGCCCCCAACCCGATCATCTTGTAGCTGGTAAAGAGATTCGGTCTCCCCGGTCGACGTTTCATCGCCAGAGTAGATGGCGGTTTCGTCACCAGATTCGGATCCTTCCTCGTAGCTTCCCCCGTGGATGACTCCCACGAAGGCGTGCTTCCTGGTCGGTTTAGCCAGGGTCGATCTCGTGCACTGAGCTGTCTCAATGAGGTCGGCGCAGTCGCCTAACTCGGGGCCCGGTTCTCCGACCTTGCCGATGAAAACATGGATGCCGCCAAAGGGGACCCGGTACCCGTACTCGATCGAACCGGCGTCGGGGCCCCAGCCTGTGTTGTCGATGTAGAGTTTTCCACGGCGGCTCTTGGTCATCCGTCCCACAGCGTAACCCTCGAGTCCTTCAAAGCGGCCCTCCAAGAACCTGAAACCATCTCGCGATAGCCCCACGGTGGGCGCCAACTGTCGTGGATTTGTCACGGCAGATGTCCTAGTAAGAGGACTTAGTCGTGGAGCCATCGCAACGGGTTAGCTTGAAGGGGTTAAAGTGGACACAAGGACACGGTTTTTATACTAGTTCGGCCCCTTCGATGAAGGTAAAAGCCTACGTCTAGTTGTGATGGGATTGATGGGTTTCGAGGGCTTAGGGAGCGATAAGCTTCGCCTAAACCTCGAGTTCTTTTTTCTCTGTCCCCAAACCGCCGCCGGGTCATCCCCTTATATACACGGGTGACGCCCGTCGGTCTGCAAAGTCCCAACCTCCGGCTAATAAACGTGCCCGGGTCGGTCTCTCTATTCCTAACTTACAATACAAGTTTACATCAGGCCGGTTTACACCATAAACCTTTAAACCGATTATGGGCCTTAGGCCCTTCTATCTCTCCTTGGGTTTTAACATCTTGGGTCTGCTGACGGAGGTAACCCGGGCCCTGCAGGCCGGTTTACCCCGGATAGCAACATCCCCAACAGTTCGGGACCCCCTACCCGAGATCCGTCGGTTTTGACACCGACATGGACCCTCTACCACGGGAGGGTAGGACAAAAGATGTCATGCAAGTTCTTTTAATAAAGCACGTATGACTATTTACGAAATACATGCCTACATTATATCGATGAACTGGAGCTAGTGCCGTTGTCGCCCTAGGTTATAACTGTCTCATGATGAATATCATCCAACAAGTCACTAATCCAATGCCTAAGAATTTTTCCTATATTGATCTTGCTAAGTTACTACTGCTGCTGTTACTGTTACACTTGCTACAAAATACTGCTATCACTGTTACTATTACTATTGCTGCTGTCACTAATATCAAAACTATCAAACTACTTTGCTACTGATCACTTTGCTGCAGATAATTAATCTCTAGGTGTGGTTGAATTGACAACTCAGCTGCTAATACCTTCAACTATTCTTTGGCTCCCCTTGTGTCGAATCTATAAATTTGGGTTAAATACTTTACCCTCGAAAACTGTTGCGATCCCCTATACTTGTGGGTTATCAAGTACTCACCTGGCGTGTCATTCCAAATTGCAGGTCATGCCATGATTTCTTGCTTGTCGAGGATCCCGAGTTTGTGCACTAGGATGTGTTCCAGCTAGAGTCCCTGCGGATTGGAGTTCATCACCGTTGTCGTTGTTACGTTGCTACGAGTTGTTCTGCTGCTAGCATAGAGCTACTTAACAGGTGTAGTGTCGTCGTGTCGATGTAATCCTTTGTAGTATCAGAACCTTTGTAACCATATCATTTCTTCTAAAGAGCTGATTTGTTCTATGCCAAGCATTGCCGTATTCCAGAAGACTTGGTCTCTGGGCTGGAATATAGGGTGTTCTAGTTCCTCTATGTTGGGGTACCACAGGCTTTGGTATCATAGCAGGTTTGGTTGTAGGACGCCCTAGTCCGCGCGAGCGCTAGAAACCGGTAGTATAGATTCTAGTTGATTTGTTGCATTTGGTTGTTGCATTTGTTTGCTACATAGCATGCATATAAACTTATTATCGCTAACGGTTGATCTTGTGAGTGTATGTGGCATCGGTTTCGATCCACTACATGCACTCTCCAGTTTTGTATCCATGCTTTTCGGTATTTGGTGCCATCTCTGCCCCAACGGAGTGATGCCATGGTACCAAGTGGTCCACTCACCATCTGCAGGATTTGTGCTCAAGTATCGCACTAATATCTTTCTGCCAGCCACACCTATATTTTGGTGATAGACATATTTCTATCCCGGATCTTGTCATTCAACTTGCCGCATTGGCAACCCTTACTGCTCTTTGTTACCAGAAAAGGGCAATGCCAGCAAGCCCTGTTTTCACCGCTATCCTATTGGGAAACGGAGCATGCAATTTCAGAAAAATTCCTGCGCTCATGCAAGAACTATCTACGACATGCATAGCAACGAGAGGGGGAGAGTGTGTCTACGTACCCTCATAGACCGGAAGCGGAAGCGTTTGACAATGCGGTTGATGTAGTCGAACTTCTTCTAGCTTCGACCGATCAAGCACCGAATGTAAGACACCTCCGAGTTCTGCACACGTTCAGCTCGATGACGTCCCTCGTTCTCCTGATTCAGCAAGATGTCAAGGAAGTAGATGAGTTCCGTCAGCACGACAGCATGGTGACAGTGACGGTGATGTGATCCGTGTAGGGCTTCGCCTAATCACTATGAAGATATGACCGTGGGAGTAAACTGTGGAGGGGGGTGTCGGTGTCAAAACCGGCGGATCTCGGGTAGGGGGTCCCGAACTATGCGTCTAAGGTGGATGGTAACAGGAGGCGGGGGACACAATGTTTACCCAGGTTCAGGCCCTCTCGATGGAGGTAATACCCTACTTCCCGCTTGATTTATCTTGATGATATGAGTATTACAAGAGTTGATCTAGCACGAGATCGTAGAAGCTAAACCCTAGAAGCTAGCCTATGATTATGATTGTCATTGTCCTACGGACTAAACCCTCCGGTTTATATAGACACTGGTGGGGGCTAGGGTTGCACAGAGTTGGTTACAAGGGAGGAGATCTACAGATCCGAATTGCCAAGCTTGCCTTGCACGCCAAGGAGAGTCCCACCTAGACACGGGACGAAGTCTACAATCTTGTATCTTCATAGTCCAACAGTCCGGCCAAAGTATATAGTCCGGCTGTTCGAGGACCCCCTAATCCAGGACTCCCTCAGGGGGCGCTGCACACGGCTAATAGAAGTTGTTGTGTGTTCTAGGCGCCGCCATCCCCACATATATATATGTTGGAGGGGGAGAGGCAGCCATGGGGTGCCCCAAGTAGGCTGAATCCTATTTGGGGTCCCTCTCCAATTCCCCCCCCTTCCTTATTTACCGGAGGGGGGAGGAAAGAGGAGAGGGGAGAAAGGGAAGGGGGAGGCCGAATCCCACCCCCACCCCCGCTTTCCTTTATCTCCCCCTTTCATTCTCCCTTTGGTTCGGCCCATATGGGGGGTGCAGTAGCCCCTAGTGGCTTCTGTGTTTCACCTCTTGGCACATTAGGCCCATATCTTTTGTCGGGGGAGCCCGGAACCCCTTCCAGTGACCCGATATGTACTCAGTACCCTCCGAAACACTTCCGGTGTCTAAATACTATCGTCCTATATATCAATCTTTACCTCTCGACCATTTTCGAGACTCCTCATCAGGTCCGTGATCTCATTCAGGACTCTGGACAACATTCGGTCACGAAATCACATAACTCATATAATACAATATCGTCACCGAATGTTAAGCGTGCGGACCCTACGGGTTCGATAACAATGTAGACATGACCGAGACACTTCTCCGGTCAATAATCAACAGCGGAACCTGGATGCTCATATTGGATCCTACACATTCTACGAAGATCTTTATCGGTCGAACCGTTATGACAACATACGTTATTCCCTTTGTCCATCGGTATGTTAGTTGCCCGAGATGCGGTCGTCGGTATCTTCATACCTAGTTCAATCTCATTACCGATAAGTCTCTTTACTCATTCCGTAATACATCATCCCGGGACTAACTCATTAGTCATTTGCTTGCAAAGCTTATTATGATGTGTATTACCGTGAGGGCCCAGAGATACCTCTCTGATACTCAAAGTGACAAATCCTAATCTCGATCTATGCCAACTCAACAAACACCTACGGAGATACCTGTAGACCATCTTTATAATCACCCAGTTACGTTGTGACGTTTGTTAGCACACAAGGTATTCCTGCGGTATCCGGGAGTTGCATAATCTCATAGTCGGAGGAATATGTATTTGACATGAAGAAAGCAATAGCAATAAAACCGAACGATCATTATGCTAAGCTAATGAATGGGTCTTGTCCATCACATCATTTTCCTAATGATGTGATCCCGTTATCAAATGGCAAGTCATGTCCATGGTTAGGAAACCTTAACCATCTTTGATCAACGAGCTAGTCAAGTAGAGGCTCACTAGGGACACGGTGTTTGTCTATGTATTCACACATGTATCAAGGTTTCTGATTAGTACAATTCTAGCATGACTAATAAACATTTATCATGAATAAGTAAATATAAAATAACCACTTTATTATTGCCTCTAGGGCATATTTCCTTCAGTCTCCCACTTGCACTAGAGTCAGTAATCTAGATTACATTGTAATGATTCTAACACCCATGGAGTCTTGGTGCTCATCATGTTTTGCTCGTGGAAGAGGCTTAGTCAACGGTTCTGATACATTCAGATCCGTATGTATTTTGCAAATCTCTATGTCTCCCTCCTTGACTTGATCATGGATGGAGTTGAAGCGTCTCTTGATGTGTTTGGTTCTCTTGTGAAACCTGGATTCCTTCACCAAGGCAATTGCTCCAGTGTTGTCGCAAAAGATTTTCATTGGACCCGATGCACTAGGTATTACACCTAGATCGGATATGAACTTCATCCAGACTCCTTCATTTGCTGCTTTCGAAGCAGCTATGTACTCCACTTCACATGTAGATCCAGCCATGACGCTCTGGTTGGAACTGCACCAACTAACAGCATCACCATTTAAAAAAATACTTATCCGCTTTGTGACTTAGAGTCATCCGGATCAGTGTCAAAGCTAGCATCAACGTAACCATTTACGAAAAGCTCTTTGTCACCTCCTTAAACGAGAAACATATCCTTGGTCCTTTTCTAGTACTTCAGGATGTTCTTGACCGCTATCCAGTGATCCACTCCTGGATTACTCTGGTTCCTCCCTGCCAGACTTATGGCAAGGCACACATCAGGTCTGCTACACAGCATAGCATACATGATAGAACCTATGGCTGAGGCATAGGGAATGACTTTCATTTTCTCTCTATCTTCTGCAGTGGACGGGCTTTGAGTCTGACTCAATTTCACACCTTGCAACACAGGCAAACCCTTTCTTTGACTGATCCATTTTTAACTTCTTCAAAACTTTATCAAGGTATGTGCTTTGTGAAAGTCCTATCAAGTGTCTTGATCTATCTCTATAGATCTTGATGCCCAATATATAAGTAGCTTCACTGAGGTCTTTCATGGAAAAGTTATTATTCAAGTATCTTTTTATGCTATCAAGAAATTCTACATCATTTTCGATCAACAAAATGTCATCCACATATAATATCAGGAATGCTACAGAGCTCCCACTCACTTTCTTCTAAATACAAGCTTCTTCGAAAGTCTGTATAAAACCATATGCTTTGATCACCTCACCAAAGCATATATTCCAACTCCGAGATGCTTGCACTAGTCCATAGATGGATCGCTGGAGCTTGCACACTTTGTTAGCACCTTTAGGATCGACAAAAACCTTCTGGTTGCATCATATACAACTCTTCTTTAAGAAATCCATTGAGAATGCAGTTTTGACGTCCATTTGCCAGATTTCATAATCAAAAAATGTGGCAATTGCTAACATGATTCGGACAGACTTAAGCATCGCTTTCGGTGAGAAAGGCTATTCATACTCAACTCCTTGAACTTGTCGAAACCTTTCGCGACAAATAGAGCTTTGTAGACAATAACATTACCATCAGCGTCAGTCTTCTTCTTGAAGATCCAATTATTCTCTATGGCTCGCGATCATCGGGCAAGTCCACCAAAGTCCACACTTTGTTCTCATACATGGATCCTATCTCAGATTTCGTGGCCTCAAGCCATTCATCGGAATTTGGGCTCATCATAGCTTCTTCATAGTTTGTAGGTTCGTCATGGTCTAGTAACATGACTTGCAGAACAGTATTACCGTACCACTCTGGTGCAGATCGGGCTCTAGTTGACCTACGCGGTTCGGTAGTAACTTGATCTGAAGTTTCATGATCATCATCATTAGCTTCCTCTCTAGTTGGTGTAGACATTACAGGAACTGTTTTTCGTGATGAGCTACTTTCCAATTCGAGAGAAGGTACAATTACCTCATCAAGTTCTACTTTCCTCCCACTCACTTCTTTCGAGAGAAACTTCTTCTCTACAAATGTTCCATTCTTGGCAACAAAAATATTTCCTTCAGATCTGTGGTAGAAGGTGTACCCAATTGTTTCCTTAGGGTATCCTATGAAGACGCACTTCTCCAATTTGGGTTCGAGCTTATTAGGCTGAAGAGTTTTGACATAAGTGTTGCAGCCCCAAACTTTAAGAAACGACAGCTTAGGTTTCTTGCCAAACCTTAGTTCATACGGTGTCGTCTCAACGGATTTAGACGGTGCCCTATTTAACGTGAATACAGTTGTCTCAAATGCATAACCCCAAAACGATAGTGGTAAATCGATAAGAGACATCATAGATCGCACCATATCTAATAAAGTATGGTTACGACGTTCAGACACACCATTACGTTGTGGTGTTCCAGGTGGCATGAGTTGTGAAACTATTCCACATTGTTTTAAATGAAGGCCAAACTCGTAACTTAGATATTCGCCTCCGTGATCAGATCGTAGAAACTTTATTTTCTTGTTACAATGATTCTCCACTTCACTATGAAATTCTTTGAACTTTTCAAATGTTTCAGACTTGTGTTTCACTAAGTAGATATACCCATATCTGCTCAAATCATCTATGAAGGACAGAAAATAACGATGCCCGCGGAGAGCCTCAACACTTATTGAACCGCATACATCGGTATGTATTATTTCCAATAAGTCATTGGCTCACTCCATTGTTCCGGAGAACGGAGTTTTAGTCATCTTGCCCATGAGGAATGGTTCGCAAGTATCAAATGATTCATAATCAAGTGATTCCAAAAGTCCATCTGCATGGAGTTTCTTCATGCGCTTTACACCAATATGACCTAAACGGCAGTGCCACGAATATATTGCACTATCATTATCAACTTTCCATCTTTTGGGGTCAATAGTACGAATATGTGTATTATCACAATCGAGATTCAACAAAAATAGGCCACTCTTCAAGGGTGCATGACCATAAAAGATATTACTCATATAAATAGAACAACCATTATTCTCTGATTTAAATGAATAACCGCCTCACATTAAACAATATCCAGATATAATGTTCATCTCAACGCTGGCACCAAATAACAATTATTCAGGTCTAAAACTAATCCCGAAGGTAGATGTAGAGGTAGCGTGCCGACGGCGATCACATCGATCACATTTCCCACGCACATCGTCACCTTGTCCTTAGCCAATCTTCATTTAATTTGTAGCTCCTGTTTTGAGTTACAAATATGAGCAACGGAACCAGTATCAAATAACCAGGCGCTACTACGAGCATTAGTAAGGTACACATCAATAATATATATATCGAATATACCTTTGTTCACTTTGCCATCCTTCTTATCCGCCAAATACTTGGGGCGGTTCCGCTTCCAATGACCAGTCCCTTTGCAGTAGAAGCACTCAGTTTCAGGCTTGGGTCTAGCTTTGGGCTTCTTCCCGGGAGTGGTAACTTGCTTTCCATTCTTTTTAAAGTTCCCTTTCTTTCCCTTGCCCTTTTTCTTGAAACTAGTGGTCTTGTTAACCATCAACACTTGATGCTCCTTTTTGATTTCTACTTCCGCAGCTTTGAGCATTGCGAAGAGCTCAGGAATTGTCTTCTCCATCCCTTGCATATTATAGTTCATCACGAAGCCTTTGCAGCTTGGTGGCAGTGATTGGAGAACTCTATCAGTCACACTATCATCTGGAAGATTAACTCCCAGTTGAGTCAAGTGATTATGATATCCAGATATTCTGAGTATGTGTTCACTAACAGAACTGTTCTCCTCCATCTTGCAGCTATAGAACTTGTTGGAGACTTCATATATCTCAACTCGGGCATTTGCTTGAAATATTAAGTTCAACTCTTGGAACACTCCATGACGTTCAAAACGTCTTTGAAGTCCCGATTCTAAGTCGTGAAGCATGGCACACTGGACTATAGAGTAGTCATCCGACAGCGTCTGCCAGACGTTCACAGCGTCTAGATTAGCGGGAGGGGGCTTATCACCTAGCGGTGCATCAAGGACATAATTCTTCTGTGCAGCAATGAGGATAATCCTCACGTTACGGACCCAGTCCATGTAGTTGCTACCATCATCTTTCGACTTATCTTTCTCTAGGAACGCATTAAAATTTAGGGGAATGGTAGCACGGGACATTGATCTACAACATAGATATGCAAATACTATCAGAACTAAGTACATGATAAATTAAGTTCAATTAATCAAATTACTAAAGAACTCCCACTTAGATAGACATCCCTCAAGTCATCTAAAGGATATGTGATCCAAATCAACTAAACCATGTCCGATCGTCACATGAAATGGAGTAGTCATCAATGGTGAACATCTCTATGTTGATCATATCTACTATATGATTCAAGTTCGACCTTTTAGGTCCCCAGTGTTCTGAGGCCATGTCTGTACATGCTAGGCTCGTCAAGTTTAACCGGAGTATTCCGCATGTGAAAAACTGTCTTGCACCCGTTGTATGTGAACATAGAGTCTATCACACCCAATCATCACGTGGTGTCTCAACACGACAAACTGTAGCAATGGTACATACTCAGGGAGAACACTTTTACCTTGAAATTTAGTTAAGAGATCATCTTATAATGCTACCGCCGTACTAAGCAAAATAAGATGCATAAAAGATAAACATCACATGCAATCAAAATATGTGACATGATATGGCCATCATCATCTTGTGCCTTTAATCTCCATCTCCAAAGCATCGTCATGATATTCATTGTTGCCGGCTTAACACCTTGATCTCCATCGTAGCGTCGTGGTCATCTCACCAACTATTGCTTCTACAACTATCGCTAACGCATAGTGATAAAGTAAAGCAATTACATGGCATTTGCATTTCATACAATAAAGAGACAACCATAAGGCTCCTGCCGGTTGTCAGATATCTTACAAAACATGATCATCTCATACAATAACGTTTATCACATTATGTCTTGACCATATCACATCACAACATGCCGTGCAAAAACAAGTTAGACGTCCTCTACTTTGTTGTTGCAAGTTTTACATGGCTGCTACGGGCTTCTAGCAAGAACCGTTCTTACCTACGTCATCAAACCACAACGGTGTTTCATAAAGTTTGCTTTTTTAACCTTCTTCAAGGACTGGCCGCAGTCAAATTTGATTCAACTAAAGTAGGAGAAACAAACATCCGCCAGCCACCTTGCAAAACTAGTTCCATGTCTGTCGGTGGAACCGGTCTCATGAACGCGGTCATGTAAGGTTGGTCCGAGCCGCTTCATCCCACAATACCGTCGAATCAAAATAATACGTTGGTGGTAAGCAGTATGACTATCACCGCCCACAACTCTTTGTGTTCTACTCGTGCATATGATCTATGCATAGACCTGGCTCATGATGCCACTGTTGGGAAACGGAGCATGCAATTTCAAAAAAAACTCCTACGCTCACGCAAGATCTATCTAGGAGATGCATCGCAAAGAGAGGGGGAGAGTGTGTCTATGTACCCCTGTAGACCTAAAGTGGAAGCGTTTGAAAACGCGGTTGAAGTAGCCAAACTTCTTCTAGCTCCGATAGATGAGGCACCGAACGTACGGCACCTCCGAGTTCTGCACACGTTCAGCTCGATGGCATCCCTCGTTCTCTTGATCCAGCAAGATGTCGATGAAGTAGATGAGTTCCTTCAGCACGACCGCATGGTGACGGTGATGGTGATGTGATCAGCGCAGGGCTTCGCCTAAGCACTACGAAGATATGACCGTGGGAGTAAATTGTGGAGGGGGCAGCGCACACGACTAACAGATGTTGTTGTGTGTTCTAGGCACCCCCTCCCCACATATATATAGGTTGGAGGGGGAGAGGCAGCCATGGGGCGCCCCAAGTAGGTCAAATCCTACATGGGGTCTGTCAGTGCCAAAACCGGCGGATCTCGGGTAGGGGGTCCCGAACTGTGCGTCTAGGCGGATGGTAACAGGAGACAAGGGACACGAAGTTTTACCCAGGTTCAGGCCCTCTCGATGGAGGTAAAACCCTACGTCCTGCTTGATTAATATTGATGATAGGGGTAGTACACGAGTAGATCTACCACGAGATCAAGGAGGCTAAACCCTGAAGCTAGCCTATGGTATGATTGTTGTCTGTTGTCCTACGGACTAAAGCCCTCCGGTTTATATAGACACCGGAGAGGGTTAGGGTTACACAAAGTCGGTTACAATGGTAGGAGATCTAAATATCCGCATCGCCAAGATTGCCTTCCATGCCAAGGAAAGTCTCTTCCGGACACGGGACGAAGTCTTCAATCTTGTATCTTCATAGTCCAGGAGTCTGGCTGAAGGTACAGTCCGGCCATCCGGACACCCCCTAATCCAGGACTCCCTCAGGGTCCCTCCCCAATTCGCCCCCCTTCCTTATTTACCGGAGGGGGAAGGAAAGAGGAGAGGGGAGAAAGCGAAGGGGGAGGCCGAATCCCCCCTTTCCTTCTCCCTTTGGTTCGGCCCATATGGGGGCACAGTGTTTCCCCTCTTAGCCCAGTAGGCCCATATCTTTTGCCGGGTGTCGGTGTACAAAAAGGGGGGTACACTTTTTGTACCCCTATAACTGTGCACGGGCAGTCTGAGCCACGGGCACCGCCACAGCAAGCACGACAAGGGAGGTAAGCCAAGGTAAGGCCAGAGCTCAAGAGAAGCAGAACGACCCCAAGACCAAGACCACAAAGAGCAAAGGGGACGAAGCGGACTCCCCAAGCAAGATCCTTGCCGGGGGGGCAGTTCTAGCAAACCCGGCAAGACCCTTGCTGTGGCAGCTCGCCCTCCACCTACGGAGCGGGTCACCCTTGAGTCCACTGCCCCCATGGGGCAAGGATTCGGGAGACATCCCCGTGGTGGCATGCAGATCTTTGTGAAGACATTCAAGATCAGATACACACTTTAGAAGATGATGATCCTTGGCGGGATCCCAGCCAAAGAGGACCACAAGGCCCCCGGCAAGAGCCTTGTCGGGGATGACAGCAGGCGCCACGGCAAGACCCTTGCCTTGGCCGTGGCAAGACCCTTGCCGGGGTCGCGGCAAGACCCTTGCCGAGGCCACTGCAAGGCCCTTGCCGTGAACCCCCGTAGGGCCATGGTCAGGCCCACGCCAATCAAGCCCCCACCGCCGTTCGCATGCAGCTGCCGACCCAACCAGCTGGGCAGGCACCTGCGGGGCGGCAAGCAGATCTTCGTGGAGACCCATCACTGGGCCACCTCAGCTGCCTGCCTGCCTACATGGCACCGCGGGCACCGCTGGCCAGGGCGTCGGACGAGATAGGGCTCTCCCCCATCCCCGATAAAGCAAAGACACCTAAGCGAGAAGCATTAAAGGCGCCTTGTCATGTAATGCAAGGGATAACCTCGCATCACTGTATCCTTTCCACCTCCTGTGTGCCACTGTGGCAACCCCTTTCCCTATAAAAGGAGGCCCAAGGCGACCAGGAAGAGGATTCGGCTTTTTGGAGCTCCTCACGCCCCATAGCTAGCTCAAGAACACAGATACACAATCCACCAAAGCAGGAGTAGGGTTTTACGCATCCTCACGGCCCGAACCTAGGTAAAGGAACCGTGTGCTATCTGTTTGATCCGCTCTTCTCACGACCCCACGCCCCGCAACCGTAGTAGGAATTCTTCTAATCCCATAGGTGTCGTTTCACACCGACATCTTTGGTGCGCCAGGTAGGGGGCGCAGTCGTGAGAATCGACTTTAGCAGTTAGTTCGACGCTTCTTCATCGTCATGGCACCCAAGAAGAAGACGACGGTGGCGGTTGGCCCGTCGGAGGCCGGACATCCCGTCCCGATGTGGGCGAGCAACGGACCGGCCGCAGAAAGGACCCGGGACGCCGTTCGCGATCACCAACACCGTCCCAGCAGCCGGAGTTTGGGAGGCGGCGATGTTCGTGCGCCTGGTAATGGACCGCACGCCGCCAAATCCAAAGACGGAGCCAGGCCCTCCGCGGGTGGTGCGGGGCCTTCCAAGATCGCTGCCACCCCGCCCGAAGGCGACGTGAGGGCTTCCAAGACTCCCACGCCGGCGCCGATGGCGCGCGACGAACGGCATGGCCACGCCGAAGACCCCGGGCGTCGCCACAGGAAGAGCCCCGAGCGCCACTCCCGGGATGTAGAAGTCCTGCCCGCTCGCCGAGGCGCTGGTGAAGATGGCATGCGACCGCGGGGTCGTGATAGAGCTCCTTCTGACATGGTCAGAAGTTGAAGAGCGTCGCGATCCTTGCAGGTTTTGCTGCCACCAACACCAGCATAAGCCCTAGCGCGCGCAGTTGCTCCTCGGTTTTCCTCCCACTACGGGGAAACTCGACGAATGGAGAGCCACTATCCGAAGCCTTGTTGTGGTGGCCAACAAAGATGAACCGAGTCCGGTGGAGCCCCCGGGTCTACGCTCCGACGGAGTCCCACGTACCAGTGGCAGGAAAGCCAGCGGCGCCGCGACCACGGTGCACTCACCTCCTCCTCGCCCGGTGCCACGGATGCCAGCCCGTCGCGATGTTACGGGCGACAAAATCTCCATAGCGTCGTCCGACCCGCGAACCCACTTTGACCAACGCCAAGTTCTTCAGGAACGAGAACATGAAGACGCTCGGACCACTATCGAGCGCTCGCGCGGAGCGCGCCACCAATCAGACAGGCGAGCAGGTCCTGCCGTGAACCACCCGGCGCCGGGGAGCCCTGGAGGCCTACCTTACGAGGTAGGCTGTCCGGCTTTTACCCGTGAGCTGCGGCAGTTCCAGTGGCCCACTCACCTCACCTTCAAACCTGACGTGGGCGAAAAGTACAACGGCAAGACCCATCCATCCGGGTTGCTCAGCATCTACACCATCGCGATGCAAGGTGCCGGAGCCCATGAAGATAAGGTGCTTGCGAATTACTTTCCTTTGGCTCTTAAACCCAACGCCATGTCATGGTTGATGCACTTGCCGTCGGACTCCATTTCCTCCTGGTCGGATTTGTGCCATGAGTTCGTGGGCGCCTTTACTGGAGGCCACCAAGCCCATGGCCAAGCAAGCGACCTACACGTCCTTCCCCAGAAGGGAGGCGAGAGTCTTCGCAAGTATATACAGAGGTTCAACCGGATACAGTACAATATCCCTGATGTTCACCCTGCCGCCATCATCAGCGCGTTCCATCAGAACGTGCGTAACCGCAAGATGCGCGAAGAGCTGGCAATGAACAAGGTGAAAGATGTGGCAGAACTCTATGTTCTTGCTGACAGATGTGCCCGAGCTGAAGAGGGAAGGAAGTACCCCGGCGAAGATGTCGGCGTGGAAACCGACTCCTCAGATGAGGATACTGCCGCCCCGGCAAAGAAGGGCCGGCACCGCAACAGGAAGCGCAAAGGTAAAGCCGTGCTTGCCGTCGAGGGATCTGATGACACCGGCTCCGCCAAGAAAAGCAAGGCAGATGACCCCGGCAAGGAAATTGCCGGATGTGTCGCCTGCTAGACCTTGGCGGCTGCCGAGAAGCCAGGAAACTCCGACAAGCTATACTGCAAGATCCATCGCACCAAAGGCCATGCTCTCCAAGACTGCCGACAGGTTGAGCTCCTCGCTAAGAAGCAGAGGGCTGAGTATGAGAGGAAGGACAAGGAGAAGGGCCAAGACGGTGCTGAGGGGTCCGGCAAGAAGCATGACGGCCAGGCGGGCCGTCGCGGCAAGGATAAGCAACAGGAGAGGCCCGCCCGGGGCCGTGACAGAAAGCCAGAAGACGACGATCACGAAGAGGATGATGAATCCGGCGACCAAGAGTTTCAGAAAGCTACAGAGGCCATGTGCATCGACGGCGGCGCCTCGCTGCATACTTCTCACCGTCGGCTTAAATAGTGGGCGCGAGAGATTACAGCGGCAGAGCCGTCGTTTGATGCCCAAAGGCCGCTGAAGTGGTCCAGCACACCTATCATTTTTGACACTGAGGATCACCCTCATCGCACTACTGCGGTCGGGTGCTTGCCATTGTTGGTTTCACCAACAATACACGACCTCAAGGTGACAAAGATGCTAGTCGATGGCAGGGCTGGTCTGAACTTAATCTCGCCTGCCGTGATCGAGAAACTGCAGATTCCTGACGGAGACCTCGAAGAGACGGGCACGTTTCAAGGGGTCAACCCGGGAAGAAGCCAACCCAAGGGAAAGGTCACGCTGCCCGTAACTTTTGGAAGCAACCTGAACTACAGGACGGAGAGGATCGTGTTTGATGTTGCCAAGATCCCCTTGGCCTACAACGGGATCCTTGGCCGCCTAGCGCTGGCCAAGTTCATGGCGGCGTCACACTATGCCTACAACACCCTGAAGATGCCAGGGCCTATGACGATCATCGCCATCCCCTCCGACAAGAAAGATGCGCTGATTTGCGCTGACCAACTATACCAGCAAGCAGTCGCAGCAGCTGCCGCCACTAGGGCACTTGCTCCTTGCGCTGGGACCCCGGGAGGGAAGAAGAAGAAGAAGGCCGGTGAGACCTCGGACAACCACTCCGGCAAGCGCACCTCTTCGGAGTGTAGCGCTGCCATCGAGGACGTGCCAGAGAGCTCCGCCGGCCGAAACAAGAAGCCCAGGGCCATACCGCTGGTAACCAAGAAGGTTTCTGTCAATGGGGACGGCACGGGAGGGGCTCTCACCATTAGCTCCACCCTTGGCGACAAATAGGAAGGCGCGCTCGTCACCTTCCTGCGGGCGAATGTCGATGTGTTTGCATGGCAAGCTTCCGACATCCCCGGCGTTCCCAGGGAGGTGATTGAGCACCACCTTGCTGTCTATCCTCATGCGTGGCCCGTCAAGCAGAAGGTCAGAAATCAAGCTTTGGAACGACAAGAGTTCATCACAGAAGAGATCCGGAAACTGGAACCAGCGGGTTTGGTAAGAGGAGTGCTCAATCCAACATGGTTGGCCAATCCGATCGTAGTGCGCAAGGCAAATAGGAAGTGGAGGTTGTGTATTGATTACACAAATATCAATAAGGCTTGTCCTAAAGACCCCTTCCCATTGCCGCGCATCGACCACATTGTTGAATCCACGGCTGGGTGTGATCTGTTGTCATTCCTCGACGCCTACTCCGGCTACCACCAGATCTTCGTTACAAGAGAAGACGAAGAGAAAACAGCATTCATCACCCCATGTGGTACGTATTGTTTCATGCGGATGCCTTTCGGGTTGAAGAGTGCTGGTTCGACGTTTGCAAGGGCGTTCCAGATTGGTTTTGAACCCCAGCTCCATAGAAATATGGAAGCTTATATGGATTACATAGTGGTCAAAACCAAGAACAGGGCAACCCTCATACCAGATTTGCAAGAAACATTTGCAAGCCTGCACAAGATCAATCTCAAACTGAACCCTGAGAAGTGCGTCTTTGGCGTCCCGTCCGGCAAGCTTCTCGGGTTCTTTGTTTCACAGCGTGGGATAGAGGCCAATCCGGACAAGATCAAAGCTATAGAGCAGATTGAAGCACCCAAGCGAATCAAGGATGTGTGTTGGCTTGCTGGTTGCATCGCCGCCATGGGCAGGTTCATTTCCAAGTCTGCAGAGCACGCCCTTCCCTTTTTCAAGATCCTGAAAAAGGCGGGCCCGATGGAGTGGACGCTAGAAGCCGAGGCGGCATTGCAAGATTTTAAGAAGTACCTCTCCTCCGCGCCGATACTAGTTGCGCCCAGGCCGCAAGAGCCGTTGCTGCTATACCTGGCGGCAACGAACCAGGTGGTCAGCGCCACACTAGTGGCGCAGAGGGAGGTTGGCGACGAGGTAATGGGAGCGACAGAGCCCGACACCACCAATGCAGAGACGACACAGCCAGTTGAGATGCCGCCGAAGAAGAAAATGATGCAGCACCCGGTCTACTTTGTTAGTTCCCTCCTGCAGGGGGCTAGATCAAGGTACTCCGGCGTGCAGAAACTACTCTTCGGCCTTCTTATGGCCTGGAGGAAGCTGCGTCACTACTTCCAGGCACATGAGATCACTATCGTCACTCGCCTCCCTCTGCAACGGATATTGCACAATCCAGATGCCGCGGGAAGAATTGTGGAATGGGCACTGGAGCTGTCCAGCTTTTGCCTCAAGTTTGAAAGTACTTCGACGATTTAGAGCCGAGTCCTGGCGGAGTTCATTGCCGAATGGACCGCAACGCCTGATGAAGAAGCCCAAGAGACTGCTCTCCCCGGCAAGGAGGCAAGTCGCGATTAGATCATGTACTTTGATGGAGCTTTCTCCTTACAGGGCGCCGGGGCTAGCGTACTGCTTGTCGCGCCCACCGGAGAGCACCTCAAGTACGTGGTCCAGATGCACTTCCCCAGGGAGGCGTCAACCAACAATATGGCTGAGTACGAAGGGCTGCTTGCCGGTCTCAGGATCGCGGCGGACCTCAGAATCAAGAAACTCATCGTCAGGGGAGACTCGCAGCTCGTCGTCAAGCAAGTCAACAAGGATTACCAGAGCCCGTTGATGAAGGCCTACGTCGATGAAGTGAGAAAGCTGGAAGAGCATTTCGACGGTATACAGGATGAATACATTCCCCGAGCGGAGAACGATATCGCCGACTACGTGTCAAAACACGCTGCCCTCAAGCTACCTGTGGAACCAGGTACCTTTGTGCTTCAGCTAACTCAGCCATCCATTGATCCATCAACAAAGCAGAACAAGAGGAGGAAATCAGGGCCCGGCAAGTACTTTCCCGCCGAGCTCCCCGGAGCCGCCGGCAAGGATGTTGCCGGGGACACTAAGCCCGCCACAGGACGGCAAGCTCCGGCGGAGCGTCAAGCTCTTGCCGTCGAGACAGCCTCTCCTATAGCGAAGGAAATGCCTTTAGTCCTCGCCGTCGAGCCCCAGGCTCCAACATGGGCATAGCATACCATCCGATTCCTCCAGACAGGGGAACTTCCTGAGGAGTAGGAAGAAGCGGAAAAAGTAGCACGTCGCTCTACCATGTACCAGTTCGTCGATGACATCCTGTACAGGAAGAGGCCGAACGGTGTGAAATTGAAGTGTATCCCGCGAGAGGAAGGACTGGAGCTGTTGGCGGAGATACATGAAGGCATATGTCGATCCCACATCGGGTCAAGGGCCCTTGCCGGCAAGGCATTCCGGAAGGTTTCTTCTGGCCCACCGCCCTCCAGGATGCGACGACACTAGTCACCAAATTTGAAGCGTGTCAGTTCCATTCAAAGAAGCTTCATCGGCCAGCTCAAGCCCTTCAAACCATTCCTCTCTCTTGGCCCTTCTCGGTCTGGGGGCTCGACATACTGGACCCTTTCCCCCGTGCTGTCGGGGGCTTTGAGTACTCGTACGTTGCAATCGACAAGTTCACAAAGTGGCCGGAGGTGGAGGCAGTGAGGAAGGTCACAGCTCAGTCAGCCGTCAAGTTCTTCAAGGGACTAGTGTGCCGCTTTGGTGTACCCAGCAGGGTCATCACCGACAATGGCACACAGTCCACAAGCCGCACCTTCATGCAATATACCCAAGACCTCGGCAGCAAAGTCTGTTTCGCTTCCGTTGCTCACCCGCGAAGCAATGGTCAAGCTGAGAGGGAAAATGCTGAAGTGCTGCGAGGCTTAAGGACCAAGACTTTTTACAGGCTGCACGAGAGCGGAAGGCGCTGGATTGATGAGTTGCTGACGGTTCTTTGGTCGATCAGGACGACGCCAAATCGAGCCACTGGCCAGACACCCTTTGCCCTAGTATACGGGGCAGAAGCAGTTATCCCCACTAAACTCATATATGGGTCACCTCGAGTGCTCGCTTATGATGAGCTTGAGCAAGAGCAACTGCGGCATGATGACGCACTGCTCCTTGAGGAAGATCGTGTTCGGGCGGCTGTGAGAGCAGCACGCTACCAGCAAGCCTTGCGCCGCTACCATAGCCGCAAGGTTCATGCCCGAAGCCTTGAGGAAGGCGACCTTGTCCTTCGGCGCGTTCAATCGGCCAAGAATTCAAACAAGTTGACGCCAAAGTGGGAAGGCCCTTATCGGGTAATACGAGTCACCAGGCCCGGCGCAGTCCGCCTGGAGACCGAAGATGCTGTTCAAGTGAGTACTTCCTGGAACATTGAGCATCTTCGCAAGTTTTACCTGTGAGGCGCGGCTTGCCAGGCCCCCCGGCAAGCCACCTTTTGTACAAGCATTGCCGATGATGCATGTAACCATTCGTACAAAGCCAGGCGCAGACCCTGAGCGTAAATAAATGAAGCGCTGGCGCCCTAAGTTATAGCATGCATGCTAGGTCGAGTCTCGTCCTTGGTTAGGGTTGATAGTGCTTAGCGGCGACTAACCCCTAGCTTAGAGGTCGAGTGTGCGTCTCTTTGCCGTTCTTTTGTCTTCTTTGGTTTGCAGGACTCACAGATATCCTTGCCGGATCACTTGAGGACGAAAAAGAGAAGAGGGGCAGACCAGCATCTAGACCTCGGCAAGCCAGTATTGCCGGGGGCTACAAGTACAAAGATTTACCCACGGCAAACCAGAGTTGCCGGGGGCTACGGCTTCAGATAAGTTCTTCATCCCTTATCATGCATTCCCTTATGGACTGAGTTATGTGAAACATCGTTCCCTCCTAAAGCTACCATGCTCCCCTAGACTCTAGGCCCTAGGGCTCGTTCTTGGGGCCAGGTTTGGTTGCAGTCGTGGCAGCGAAAGGATGAAACAAGGAGCCTGAACCCACCTCATCCCTGCCTCCGCCAAAAGCGTGAGAAAGGTCGAGCGACGTGGGAAGACGGCAAGGCCTGCTACCGGGCAAGGAAATGTTTATCTTAGAGATATCAAGGATTTACTCCTTGACGTGGGTTCTACCCGCAAACAAATGACCCGGCAAGCATCCCTTTTTCATTAAAAACATTCCACTCAGGTACAGTCCATAGGGAATGAAAAACATTAATGATGGGATTACAAGTTTCAAATTCAGCTAAGGCTCGAAGGATAACAAACTAAAAAGAGATAAGGTGCCCGTAATCCCTTTCTTGTCTCTACCCTCAGGAGGCAGGTCAAGGAGGCGAATTGGCAAAAGGGGTGCCTACGCGAGCTACGGGTGGCAGAAGACACCAAGAGAACATCTCGGTGGCCGTCCGAAGGCTGGATAGTGATGGCAGCGCCGGAAGCAGAGCTCGAAGACGAGGCGGCAGGATGTCAGCACGCGTCGAAGGCATCGGTGCCCGCGTACTCCGAGTTGACGGCCTTGCCGCCCACCCTCTTCCTCTTCCGCAGCCTCCCAACGCCAGCCGCCCAAGGAGATGACCCCGAGAAGTTCAGGGGGCCGGCGACACGGATGATGGGGTCGCCGGTGCCGCACGGGGCGTCCGACACCTAGTCGGACCCGTCATCCTGCCGCCTGCTACCCTCGTCGTCGCTGCCGCTGTCCTCCTCGTCGCTCCCGCCCGATGAGGAGTCTTCGCTATCAGAAGAGCTCTCCACGCAGCACCTTGCACGGGTCCCGAAGAGCCCGAAGACCTTGACAGAGAGGAGGCCACCCTCCATCAGTTTGAAATGGAGAGTGAGCCCCTCCGTCAAGCGGTGGATATGAGCGAATGTCTTCCATCCCCGACGAAGATACATCACATGAGGGGCTGGGAAGTCGACGCGAACCCGCGTACCGCTGATCCCACAGCCCCTCATGTGCAGCCGCAATGACTCCGGCGGATCCAGCTCCATCCCCAGCGTAAATGGGGTCGGAAGACGAAGGCGGCGGCGAGGCGGCCGGCGCAGCCTAACGAAGAACTCGCAAGGGTCATCCCCAACGTGGCCCTCCATGGGGGGAGGAACTGCTGGCGGAGGCGAGGCTGGCGCGCCGCCCTGTCCTCCTCTTCCCCGAGCGCCTCGGCCTCGCCCATGGCCTCGCCCCCTCCCCCTTCCCCTTGCGGCTGGCTCTGCCACCGCGGGTGCAGGAGAAGGAGGGACACGCTGTCGAGCGGCGACCCGCGCCACCACCGTTGAAGGACCAGGGTTCCCTCTCTCCATGGCGGATGGGAGGGGGAGCAGAAGCTGAAGGAAGGAGGAGATGAAGGAATGTGGGACGCCATCCCCCCCTCCTGCTCTTTATAAAGGAACGGGGTGGGGGCTCGGCCGCCCCGCTCCGCCAATCAAGACGCGGAAGGCGCAGGGAACTGGGACCGACCCGCTGCCCCAGCCCGCGGCGGCCCAGTTTCCCGCCTCCATCGATCACCACCCCAAGCGCAAGGGAGCCACGTGGCAGGCGTGCAGGACCGAGGCGACGGGTGAGGCGACCTCTCCCCACCCCATGATCGTAGGGAGTGGACGCCTTGAATACCACGCCTCCGCCCCGTTCAGTAAATGGGCCGCGCTTCCACGCCTCCCTCCGTTTATGGGGAAGGCGCAAACCGCCCCCTTTACTACGACGTGACACATGCGTGCAGAGCTCAGCCCCACGCATGCCGCCCACGTAACGCACGCCTCGCCAGGCCGCACCACGCGCGGGACGCGTGGGAAGCGCAGCGCGCGAAGGAACTTACCGCGGTAAAAACCGCCCCGCCTAGCCGCGCACCGTTTTTGGGCCTAGCCCAACAACGCGTTGCGCTTATGTGTGGCCTAGGCCCGGGGGCTCCTGTCGGTGTAGAAAAAGGGGGGTACACTTTTTGTACCCCTATAATTGTGCACGGGCAGTCTGAGCCACGGGCACCGCCACACCAAGCACGGCAAGGGAGGTAAGCCAAGGTAAGGCCAAAGCTCAAGAGAAGCAGAACGACCCCAAGACCAAGACCACAAAGAGCAAAGGGGACGAAGCGGACTCCCCCGGCAAGATCCTTGCCGGGGGTCAGTTCTAGCAAACCCGGCAAGACCCTTGCCATGGCAGCTCACCCTCCACCTATGGAGCGGGTCACCCTTGAGTCCACTGCCCCCATGGGGCAAGGATTCGGGAGACATCCCCGTGGTGGCATGCAGATCTTTGTGAAGACATTCAAGATTAGATACACACTTTAGAAGATGATGATCCTTGGCGTGATCCCAGCCAAGGAGGACCACAAGGCCCACGGCAAGAGCCTTGCCGGGGATGACAGCAGACGCCACGGCAAGACCCTCGCCGGGGGCCGCGGCAAGGCCCTTGCCGTGAACCCTCATAGGGCCATCATCAGGCCCACGCCAATCAAGCCCCCACCGCCATTCGCATGCAGCTGCCGACCCAACCAGCTGGGCAGGCACCTGCGTGGCGGCAAGCAGATCTTCGTGGAGACCCATCACTACGCCACCTCAGCTGCCTGCCTGCCTACATGGCACCGCGGGCACCGCTGGCCAGGGCGCGTGTTGACGCAAGAGGGAGCGGCGACAGATGAGACAAGGCTCTCCCCCGTCCCCGATAAAGCAAAGACACCTAAGCGAGACGCATTAAAGGCGCCTTGTCATGTAATGCGAGGGATAACCTCGCATCACTGTATGCTTTCCACCTCCTGTGTGCCACTGTGGCAACCCCTTTCCCTATAAAAGGAGGCCCAAGGCGACCAGGAAGAGGATTCGGCTTTTTGGAGCTCCTCACGCCCCATAGCTAGCTCAAGAACACAGATATACAATCCACCAAAGCAGGAGTAGGGTTTTACGCATCCTCGCGGCCCGAACCTGGGTAAAGGAACCGTGTGCTATATGTTTGATCCGCTCTTCTCACGACCCCGTGCCCCGCAACCGTAGTAGGGATTCTTGTGATCCCATAGGTGTCGTTCCACACCGACACCGGGGGCGCCCGGAGCTCCTTCCGGTGACCCGATATGTACCCGGTAGCCTCCGGAACACTTCCAGTGTCCGAATACTATCGTCCTGTATATCAATCTTTACCTCTCAACCATTTTGAGACTCTTCGTCATGTCCGTGGTCTCATTCGGGACTCCAAACAACATTCGGTCACCAAATCACATAACTCATATAATACAATATCGTCATCGAACATTAAGCGTGCGGACCCTACGGGTTCAAGAACTATGTAGACATGACCGAGACACTTCTCCGGTCAATAACCAAAAGCAGAACTTGGATGCTCATATTGGCTCCTACATATTCTACGAAGATCTCTATCGGTCGAACCGTTATGACAACATACGTTATTCCCTTTTTCCATTGGTATGTTACTTGCCCGAGTTTCGATCATCGGTATCTTCATACCTAGTTCAATCTCGTTACCTGTAAGTCTCTTTACTCGTTCTGTAATACATCATCCCATTAGTCATTTGCTTGCAAGGCTTACTATGATGTGTATTACCGAGAGGGCCGAGAGATACCTCTCCGATACTCGGAGTGACATATCCTAATCTCGATCTATGCAAACTCAACAAACTCCTTTGGAGATACCTGTAGAGCATATTTATAATCATGAAGTTACGTTGTGACGTTTGATAGCACACAAGGTATTCCTCCGGTATCCAGGAGTTGCATAATCTCATAGTCGGAGGAATATGTATTTGACATGAAGAAAGCAATAGCAATAAAACTGAACGATCATTATGCTAAGCTAACGAATGGGTCTTGTCCATCACATCATTCTCCTAATGATGTGATCCCGTTATCAAATGAAAACTCATGTCCATGGTTAGGAAAGCTTAACCATCTTTGATCAACGAGCTAGTCAAGTGGAGGCTCACTAGGGACACAGTGTTTGTCTATGTATTCACACATGTATCAAGGTTTCCTATTAATACAACTCTAGCATGAATAATAAAAATTTATCTTGAATAAGGAAATATAAAATAACAACTTTATTATTGCCTCTAGGGCATATTTCCTTCATATCCTACCCTGTCACCCATTCCCTCGATGAGTACGGTTCCCCTCCGTCCACTTGATCATGATGTGGCTGTGACATCCGTGTCTTGCTACATGATAACTAAGTACGCTCTCACCTCTAAGCCCATTCAGATGCAACTGGTGTTAAGCGAGCACTTGGTGTAGCCATATTTACACCAATCCCTCCACACGTTGATTCACCTTCATGCACACCGTCACGGCATTGCTAACACATATATGGCATTCCGTGCGCATATCACAAAGAGAAGCTTCTGGTGTAAGCAACCCAATATTCCTCCACAAGCTACGAGAGAAGCTTACAACGCAAGGTTCCCTAGTCATCCTCAGTATGATATGTGGATGACTTCCCGTCCAAGATAAACAGCCTTCTTCAGTAAGCTACCGCAGAAACCTTTCGGCATGAGTCACCAAATCTTCCTCGGTAAGAAACTAGGAGGAGAAGCTTCTGAAATAAGATACGCAGTCTTGTTCAGCAAGCTGCCCTGATGAAATCTTCGAGAATAAGCTATTCAGTTTTCTTCAGCAAAATACTCTTGATAGCTTACAACACAAGCTATCCAATCTATCTCAGTACAGCACTACAAACAGTTTAGCAACAATGGTACAAGATATTACACAGTGAATTGGCAGTGAATCTCAAGAATCAAGCAAACAACAGATTGGTCAAAAACACGAGCTAGTCAAGACACAAGTCTGTCTCTTGAATCAAATGTTCAGCTACACATACTTCCATATACATTGTGAGCATGATGCTGATACACCTCCATCGTATCTACTTTTCCAAACACTTTTGCTCTTGTTTTGTGTCGGATTCCGGGCTCCGCAAAACCCTTAAGATTCGAACACAGGGGCGCGACGAAGATCTCTCCCACTACACGTCTACCTAGCGCCTCGCTCTTCTCCTGGTGGTGGGAATGGGATGCAAGCAAGCGAGCAAACAAGTAGAACACACAAGAGTTTACCCAGGTTCAGGCCACCTTGCGGTGTAAAACCCTACTTCCTGCTTTGGTGGATCGGCCTCACGAGGGCGCGAGTATGAACAAGTACAGTGGTTTCCCGAGCTCAGGAGGCGAGCCCAAAAAGGATGAGGAGGTTGGTGTTCTTGCTCCTTTGCTTTGCTAAGTCCTAATGGGTTGGCCTCTCAATCATGGGCCCTTTTTATATGCTAGGAACCCTAGCTACTTATATAGACGGCCAGTGTCCTCTTCCCCCGAAATGTTTAGGCGGGAAGGGAATCCCACAACGGCCATTTGAGCGGGAACACAAGGACGCTCCTATCCTGACAAAAGGTGGTCTCCGCTTGCAAAGAGGGCAGGCGGTGACGGGGTGGTGGGCTCGGCAATGACATCCTTCCTGCCGTCCTTGCGTTCTTCGGTCTTGTTGCACCAAAGGGGAAACCTTTGTCTCGCCCCTCGGGAACCTGCGCCTATGCGGTCTCCTTTGCACCGATATGGAAACTGCGCCCGCTGGCGCACGCTGGCTCCCGCTGGCACGGTTCGTCATGGCTTGCGTCACTGCCTCCTCCTAAGGCAGCCCTTGCCTTGAGATCTCTGCCCTCCCAAAGCAGCCTAGCTGAGGCCACTCTTGGGAGAGGTCTTGGTCGCCCCTCTGGAGCAGTCTAGGTGAGGCCGCTCCTTGAGGAGGTCTTGGTTATTCTCCTCGCTAGGGCTGGCCTCCCCTCGCGAGGGTCTTGAGCAGCTGGTCAATTAGCTGGGCCTTATCGGGCCGTACTAGGAACACGACGTGGGCCGCAGGCAGGCAAGTCTGGGTACCCTGGTTCCCAGTACGCCGAAAGTAGCCCCCGGGCCCAAGGTGCGCCTGGAGTTGGCTTCTAGGCGAAACCTAGTCGAGGACGAAGCGCCGCAGGCCCCAAAGACTGTGGGCCAGGCTGGCGCGTGATGGTGGATGGGATGTGGCAACTCCACTCCCCACGCAGCCTTGGTAACCGTGTGACTAGACGACTCCCTGGCGCGGGCGATGCAGCCATCACTGCCATGACCAATCGATGGTTGGCCTTCCTCACCCTATAAATGAGGCCTGGGGGGAGCCCCCAGGCCATCTTCAAGCCAGCGCCACCATCCTCTCTTCTCCCTTTATTCTCCTTCGCCCCCAAGATTTCCATGGCACCGTTGAGGAAGTCCTCCGCCGCAGAGAGGGGCAAGGGTGTGAAGGAGATGGTCTCGCCGCCACCGAAGAGGGGCCGCGGGCGTCCCCGTAAGCATGCCGCCACGGCCGTGACGGCTCCGGGGAAACGGGCACGGCTTCTCGGGCTCCGGCGGGGTCGCCGATGAGAGGCGTGGAGCTTCTCCTCTCGGTGGGGGCGACCGGCACCTATCTGTCCCCCGCGCCCGCAACTCCACTCCTCCGATGCAACCTCCGAATTCGTGATGTGGGTGGAGAAGCCCGGCAGCATGTGGCTCCGGCTTCCCCGCTAGTTCCGCGCCGAACTGCCGGAAGAAGGGCCCGATGATGTTTGGTTGCAGGCCGACGGGTGCTGCAACGGAGCCTTCTGGGTGGAGGTCGAGGCCCTTGCTTCAGGCAACGTGTTCCTTGGTCGTGGCTGGCAACTCATCGCCCGTGCGCGCCGGCAGCAGGGAAAGTGCACCCTCCACTTCAAGTACGACGGGGTGTCGTCGTTGCTTGTCAGGGCCTTCTCGGAGGAAGGAAGGCACCTTGGGTGTTGCCCAGAGGTGGACGACGACGAGGAGAGTGGCGACGGCGTCCTGAGGAGCAGCTATTCCTCTGAAGACGAGCTCGGCCTCAGCAGGCTCCGCAGGTCCCCCCTCTATGGCAGCAGCAGCTCCTCCAGCAGCGGTGGCTATCCTGGGCGGCCGCTCGGCCATGCCCGGCTCGCCGAGGAGGAGGGGCCCTCGCGCCGCCGCTCTTCGGTGAAGCGCGAAGAGTAGGGCTTCGACTTGGTTGAGGTGCTGACTACGCCAATCCACGGGCTCCGAATCCGCCTGACCCTTGTTTTTGATTTTCTTCATTTCCTTCCTGCATTTGGTTTAAGCTGCCTCGGGCGGGCGTGTAATGAACAATGGCATGTATGAATGAAACGGAAGTCTGCTGTTATTTTCATTCTGGACGAAAATACTTAGTTTGTGTGCTGCGCTTGTCGTGAGACGAAGTCCTGAGGTGGGTGGACTCCTGATGTCATGAGCCCCCAGGTGAATCATGAGGACCGCCGGGCTCGGAGCCCCCGAGTGTAGATGAGCCTTGGTGAGTTGAGGAGGGCCCGCACCCTTGAGCTCACCTGAGAGCGTGGAGCAAGAACTGATATGCCAAGGCCTGAGCAGGCTTGGCCAAGCAAGTCAGTAGGGCTGAAAAGCCTGACGCCAGAGCCTGAGCAGGCTTGCCAAGGTGTGGTCGTGAGGTCACGGTAGCCGAGAGCTGAGACCGGCCGGATCCCAGCCCCCATGCGCGAGGCGCGCGAGGGAGGACAAGCGGCGCAGCCTGGCCCAAAGAATTGAACTCAGGAGCAGTGCGAGAAAAACGAGCGAAACCAGAGCAAATTGCAATAAACTCAAAAAACTTCATAGCACGGGGTAGAGGAAGGGCTGACAGCCAAGGAAGTAGAAAAACCTGACAGCCAAACACTAAGGTGAAAAAGAAAAAAGGTCGCGTCCGACCCCTAGCTACGTCTTCTTCCCAGCGCGGAGCTAAGGACTGCCACTAGAACGTGGGTGGGAGCCCGATCTGAGGGCCCGTAGGCAACGCACAGGAGACTCCAAGGCGTGTACATCCCCAACTCATTATTACGTGAGAGTGTCACGAGCGGAGACCTTCACGGGCACCGAGCCTTGATTGTCTTCACGGACACGGAGCCTTGATTATGGATAGAACCTCCTGAGGTGCTGAATGTTCCAGGAATTCTGGATGAGTATCCCTGTAACGCCCTCGATGCGGCTATATCTCCCACGTGTCGAAGCACGACTTAGAGGCATAACCGCATTGAAAGCAATGTCACAAGTGAGGTAATCTTCACACAACCCATGTAATACATAAAGGAAAGAGATACATAGTTGGCTTACAATCGTCACTTCACACAATACATGAGTAAAGCATTACATCATACAGATACAATCAAGGTCCGACTACGGAACCAAAATAAAAGAAGACTACCCCAAATGCTACACAGATCCCCGATCATCCCGACTGGGCTCCACTACTGATCAACTGAGACGAAACAACACAATGAACAAGATCTTCATCGAGCTCCTCCTTGAGCTCAGGTGCATCACCTGCACGGTTTCATCGGCACCTGCAAACTGGTTTTGGAAGTATCTATGAGTCACGGGGACTCAGCAATCTCACACCCGCGAGATCAAGACTATTTAAGCTTAAAGGTAGGACAGGGTAGTGAGGTGGAGCTACAGCAAGCGACTAGCATATCTGGTGTCTAACATACGCAAATGAGAGCAAGAAGAGAAGGCAAAAGCACGGTCGAACAACTATGATCAAGAAGTGATCCTGAAACTACCTACGTCAAGCATAACTCCAACATCGTGTTCACTTCCCGGACTCCGCCGAGAAGAGACCATCACGGTTACACACGCGGTTGGTGTATTTTAATTAAGATCAACTTCGGGTTTTCTACAACCGGACATTAACAAATTCCCATATGCCACATAACCGCGGGCACGGCTTTCAAAAGTTCAAACCCTGCAGGGGTGTCCCAACTTAGCCCATGATAAGCTCTCGCGATCAACGAAGGATATTCCTTCTCCCCGGGAAGACCCGATCAGTCTCGGAATCCCGGCTACAAGACATTTCGACAGTAATAAAACAAGTCCAGCAAAGCCGCCCGATGCGCCGACATCCCGATAGGAGCTGCACATATCTCGTTCTCAGGGCAACACCGGATGAGCAGTACGTACGGCAACCGACGATACCCCAAGTTGCCTAGGGGTGGCACCGCAAGTGGCTCTGTTTTGGACCAACACTTAGACAAGCATTGGCCCAGGGGGGCTGAATAAAGATGACCCTTGGGTTAATTACTCCCAAGGGAAAGTAGGTGGTGGTGAGGCAAATGGTAAAACCAAGGTTGGGCCTTGCTGGAGGAGTCTTATTCAAAGCGAACTGTCAAGGGGGTCCCATAAATCACCCGACCGTGTTAGGGACGCAAAATCCGGGAACATAACACAGGTATGACGGAAACTAGGGCGGCAAGAGTGGAACAAAATACCAGGCATAAGGCCGAGCCTCCCACCCTTTACCAAGTATATAGATGCATTAATAATATAAGAGGTATTGTGATATCCCAACAACTAAACATGTTCCAATCAGGGAACAATATCTCCATGTTCCAACAAGGAACAAACTTCATCTTCACCTGCAACTAACAACGCTATAAGAGGGGCTGAGCAAAGCGGTAACATGGCCAAACAACGGTTTGCTAGGACAAGGTGGGTTAGAGGCTTGGTTTAACAATATGGGAGGCATGATAAGCAAGTGGTAGGTATCGCAGCATAGGCATAGCAAAAGAGCGAGCAACTAGCAAGCAAAGATAGAAGTGATTTCGAGGGTATGGTCATCTTGCCTGCAAGGTTCTCAGGGTTGTCGAAAGCTTGATCCTCATAAGCGTTCTCAACAGGTTCCTCGTTCACGTACTCGTCTCCCGGCTCTACCCAAAACGAGAACACAAGCAAAGGAACAACTATCAACCACGATGCACTGCGCAAGCAACATGATGCAAAACATGGCATGATATGCGAGATGTGGTATGCAATGCATATGCGTGCTCCGGAAGGAAAAGATGAACAAGGCATAATCTTGGCAAACCAAGTATGCCACTGGAAAAGTGAGGTGATTTCGGTTGAAATCGATATAAAGATCACCGGAATCGGATGCACGGTTTGCAAATGACAAGCAAAACAAGAATGACATATTTCTGCGTTTAACAGCATGATGCCACTTAGCATGCAACAAGAAATTAAGCTACTACACCCAAACATATCAGAAAAGCATATGGCAGTGATCTACTCAAGATGCTTGACAAAAGATGAACAATGAGCTACGGCTAAATCATACCACAACAGGTTCAAACAAGCATGGAAAAAGTGCAAAACATATCAGCTACACAGACTTGGTGAAAAAAAACTATCATGCCAGAAATTAACATCAGGATGACATGTTTAGAGCAAGGAAACAACATGCTACAAGAACACGACATAGCAAAATATGGCATGGCATGGATCTACTCAAAGCATTGAACAAAAGTCCCTTACTGACCATGAGCCAAAAAGGACCAGAAAATATAATAGCACCCAGGTCAATTAAGCAAGTTTCGTTACAGATTTCAGACTTAGCAGAAAACTGGACATGTCAAAAACAGATAACAAGTAGGCATGTTTACGAGCTCGATGCACTCACTACAGAGCAATTCATGATAAAATAAGCATACACCCACCAAGAAGACATGGCATAGAAGCTAATCATGGCAAGAACAACATCATAACTTACAAGGATCAACTACAACAAGCTTGGCAAAATGGAATAACATGTAAACAATCTGCCAGTAACATTTTATAACAAAAGTAGAGCTTGATTGACTCAAGCTATGGCACTCCATAATTACAAACAAAGCCATGGATTGATAGAGCACATTCATATGATCAAAACACTCTTACTGATCATGCTCAAAAGAGGTATAGATCTCTCTGAAACAACATGAACACAGGGCATAAAAATAACAGCAGGGAATAACTTAGTGAAATTACTAAGTCTCTGAAATCAGCAACATTATGATCCCTAGTTTGCATGCTTGTGCTAGTCACCGCAAAGATCACAAAAATACGAGGCATACACCCCTGGAAAGATGGCATGGCATATTTCAAAACACATGTGGAGCTTAATATCATAGGATGCACACATCAATCATAGCAAAAATGACAAAAGTGCATGTACTGAAACAGATCTGAAACTAACATCACATAGCCCTCTTCTAACAGCATTTCGCGCATCCATATGAGCTCAAATGCAAATGATGCAATGAGATGAAATGATGTACTCATTGGGCAAACAATTTGACGTGCTACACGCCCAAAACGGAGCCACGGATGCAGAGGTATGATGCAATGAACATGGCAACAAAATGTTAAAACTCAGGGACTTAGCAGAATTTTACCCTCGCGAAAAGTCAACGCGGGACGAGGAGAAACGGGACGGAGGGATCCGGGTACAGGCGCGGGCGTTTGGTTCGGGGACCGGTGGATCTGGTCCCGATCCGGATCCGACTGGAGTCTCGCCGGAGTTGGCGCCGGCGATGGCGTGGACGACGAGGAGGCGGTGAGGCGAGGCGGAGAGGCGGCGGCGTGCGCGGACAAGCAGCGGGGCACGCGGCGGCGCGACGCAGGGCGGCGAGGTCGGGTGCGGGCGCGGCTCCGGCGAGCTCGCGCGGAGGCCGGCGAAGGCGCGGGCGGCGGCGGAGATCCCGCGGGGCGGCGCGCGCACGGGAGGCGGGGCGGCGGATCCGCGGGCGGCGGCGGCGGGGAAGCGGGCGCCGGCGGAGCGGGGACGGGCGCCGGGCGGCAGCGCGCCGGCGGCGATGGAGCCTTGCGGCGGCGCGGACAGCTCGGGGACGGGCCGCGAACGCGGGCTGGCGGCGGCGGGCGTCCGGGCCGGGAGGGCCGGCGTCGGGCTTCGCGGGCCCGCGCTGGAGACGGCGAAGTGGGGCGCGGGCGTGGGCCACGTGGCGCGAGATGAGTGGCTGAGGGAGGCGGTGATGCTTAGGTGGTGGCTCGCCATTGGTCGGAGCGACGTGGCGGTGGCGGTGGACATGTCCGGCGCGGCGTGGACGCGTCTGGCTGCGCGGGGAGGAGATTTTTAGGGTTTCATCTGCAATTTGGACGGGGGAGACACATATTTATAGGTAGGAGGAGTTAGGAAGCTCCAAATGGAGAGCGGTTTGCGGCCACACGATCGTGATCGAACAGCGATGGACAAGGGAGTGACATAGATGGGTTATTGGGCTGATTTGAAGGGGTTTTGGGCTGCACACAAAAGAGGCCTTCGCGGTTACCCGGTTAACCGTTGGAGCATCAAACGAACTACGGTTGACCCGAAACTTGACAGGCGGTCTACCGATGCTATACCAAGGCCGCTTGACAAACCTCGGTCCATTCCGAGAAAGTTTAATACCCGCTCATGGAAAAAAGGTAAAAGGGGACGCCGGGGAACATAGGCGCGCCGGATTGCAAAACGAACAACGGGGAAAATGCTCGGATTCACGAAACGAACACGTATGCAAATGCGATGCACATGATGACATGATAAGAAAATGCATGACACGGACAAAATAAAAACGAAGAAGAACCCAACCACGAGGGAATAACATATCACATTGCCGAAAATGGCAAGAGTTGGAGTTACAAATATGGCAAGTTACATCCAGGGTGCTACAATCCCGTCCTACGTCTCCAGGCGCACAGCGCAAGGCCTAGAGACACGGGCAATTCTGAAAGGGCCCTCCCACATAATATAGCGAGTCTGATATATTGTGCTTCAAAGTAGCACCATGTTCTTCATATAGAGAGTCTCATATGTTATCACTTTCATATACTAGTGGGAATTTTCATTATAGAACTTGGCTTGTATATTCCAACGATGGGCCTCCTCAAGTGCCCTAGGTCTTCGTGAGCAAGCAACTTGGATGCACACCCACTAGTTTCTTTTGTTGAGCTTTCATACATTTATAGCTCTATTGCATCTGTTGCATGGCAACCCCTACTCCTTGCATTAACATCAATCGATGGGCATCTCCATAGCCCATTGATTAGCCTCGTTGTTTTGAGATCTTCTCCTTTTTTGTCTTCTCCACATAACCCCCATCATCATATTCTATTCCACCCATAGTGTTATGTCCATGGCTCACGCTCATGTATTGCGTGAAAGTTTATGAGTTTGAAATTATCAAGGTATGAAACAATTGCTTGGCTTGTCATCGGGGTTGTGCATGATGAGAGCATTCTTGTGTGACGAAAATGGAGCATGACTAAACTATATGAGTTTGTAGGGATGAACTTTCTTTGTCCATGTTATTTTGAGAAGACATAATTGCTTTGTTAGTATGCTTGAAGTATTATTATTTTTATGTCAGTATGAACTTTTGTCTTGAATCTTTCGGATCTGAATATTTATATCACAAGTAATAATAATTACATTGAAATTATGCCAACTAGCATTCCACATCAAAAATTATCTTTTTATCATTTACCTACTAGAGGACGAGCAGGAATTAAGCTTGGGGATGCTTGATACGTCTCCAATGTATCTATAATTTTTGATTGCTCCATCCTATATTATCTACTGTTTTAGGCAATATTTGGCTTTATTATCCACTTTTATATTATTTTTGGGACTAACCTATTAACCGGAGGCATAACCCAGATTTGCTGTTTTATGCCAATTTCAGTGTTTCGAGGAAAAGGAATATCAGACGGAGTCAAAACAGAACGAAATCAACTGGAGAAGTTATTTTTGGAAGGAAACCTACCTGATAGACTTGGGCTCTATGTCAAAAGATACGGGAGATGGACACGAGGGTAGGGGGCGCGCCCACCCCCTAGGGCGCGCCCCCTGCCTCATGGGGCCCCTGCAGATCCACCGACGTACCCCTTGCACACATATATACCTACGTACCCTAAAACTTCCAGAACAGAAATTAGATCAGGAGTCCCGCCGCCACAAGCCTCTTTAGCCACCAAAAACCATTTGGGACCCTGTTCCGGCACCCTGCCGGAGGGGGGAACCCTCACCGGTGGCCATCTTCATCATCCCGGCGCTCTCCATGACGAGGAGGGAGTAGTTCACCCTCAGGGTTGAGGGTATGTACCAGTAGCTATGTGTTTGATCTCTCTCTCTCTCTCGTGTTCTTGATTTGGCACGATCTTGATGTATCGCGAGCTTTGCTATTATAGTTGGATCTTATGTTTCTTCTCCCCCTCTTCTCTCTTGTAATGGATTGAGTTTTACCTGTGAAGTAATCTTATCGGATTGAGTCTTTAAAGATTTGAGAACACTTGATGTATGTCTTGCCGTGCGTATCTGTGGTGACAATGGGGTATCACATGCCACTTGATGTATGTTTTGGTGATCAACTTGCGGGTTCCACCCATGAACCTATGCATAGGGGTTGGCACACGTTTTCGTCGTGATTCTCCGGTAGAAACTTTGGGGCACTCTTTGAGGTTATATGTGTTGGTTTGAATAGATGAATTGAGATTGTGTGATGCATATCGTACAATCATACCCACGGATGCTTGAGGTGACATTGGAGTATCTAGGTGACATTAGGGTTTTGGTTGATTTGTATCTTAAGGTGTTATTCTAGTACGAACTCTAGGGCTGTTTGTGACACTTATAGGAATAGCCCAACGGATTGATTGGAAAGAATAACTTTGAGGTGGTTTCATACCCCTACCACAATCTCTTCATTTGTTCTCCTCTATTAGTGACTTTGGAGTGACTCTTTGTTGCATGTTGAGGGATAGTTATATGATCCAACTATGTTATTATTGTTGAGAGGACTTACACTAGTGAAAGTATGAACCCTAGGCCTTGTTTCCTATCATTGCAATACTGTTTACGCTCACTTTTACCGCTCGCTACCTTGCTGTTTTTATATTTTCAGTTCACAAAAACCTATATCTACCATCCATATTGCACTTGTATCACCATCTCTTTGCCGAACTAGTGCACCTATACAATTTACCATTGTATTGGGTGTGTTGGGGACACAAGAGACTCTTTGTTATTTGGTTACAGGGTTGCTTGAGAGAGACCATCTTCATCCAATGCCTCCCATGGATTGATAAACCTTAGGTCATCCACTTGAGGGAAATTTGCTACTGTCCTACAAACATGTGCACTTGCAGGCCCAACAACGTCTACAAGAAGAAGGTTGTGTAGTAGACATCAAGCTCTTTTCTGGCGTCGTTGCCGGGGAGGCTAGGTAAGTGAAGGTATATCTTTAGATCTTGCAATCTAATCTTTTTGTTTCTTGTTTTAGCACTAGTCTAGTTCATAAAAGAAAACTACCAAAAAAATGGAATTGAGTTTGTCTCATGCACTTCACCTCTTTAATATCTTTCGTGAGTATGATGGAAAGGATAATTGTGCTGAAGTGCTAGAAGAAGAGATCTATAGAATGTTTGGCACTAAATCTTTGAATGATGAGCATGGTTGCAATGTTGTTAGTATGAATTCCTTGAATACCCATGATGCTAATGATATGCAAAGCCACAAGCTTGGGGAAGCTATGTTTGATGAAGATGATATTTTTTGTCCCCCAAGCTTTGATGAGAAAATTTACTATGATGAAAGCATGCCTCCTATCTATGATGACTATTGTGATGACACATATCCTTTAAAGAATAATAATAACCATGAAATTTGTCATCTTGATCTTAATTCTCAATCATATGATAGTTATTATGTTGAGTTTGCTCCCACTACTATTCCTGAGAAAAAATTTCTATATGTGGAGAGTAATAAAAATTCTATGCAAGTAGATCATGAAAAGAATGTTTTAGGTGCTGGTTATATTGTTGAATTCATTCATGATGCTACTGAAAATTATTATGAGAGAGGATCAAATGCTTCTACATATTGCAATAATATCAAGTTTCCTCTCTATGTGCTTAAAATCTTGAAGTTATGCTTGTTTTGCCTTCCTATGCAAGTTGATTATTTTTCCCATAAGTTGTTTGCTCACAAAATCCCTATGCATAGGAAGTGGGTTAGACTTAAATGTGCTATTCATATTCTTCATGATGCTCTCTTTATGTTTCAATTCTTATCTTTTATGTGAGCATCATTGAAATCATCATGCCTAGCTAGGGGCGTTAAACGTTAGCGCTTGTTGGGAGGCAACCCAATTTTATTTTACTTTCTTTATTTTTGGTTCTGTTTAGGAATAAATAACCCATATAGCTTCTGTTAAGATGTGGTTTTGTGTTTTAATTAGTGTTTGTGCCAAGTAGAACCTTTGGGAAGACTTGGGTGAAGTCTTTATGATCATGCTTTAAAAAACAGAAACTTTAGCGCTCACGAGATTAGCTAAAACTTTTTACTGGAGAGTGCTATTTAGTTGATTATTTTTTAAGATGATTACTAGACAAATTCCTCAGGTCCACCAATTTATTTTAGAATTTTTGGAGCTCCAGAAGTTTGCGTTAGTTACAGATTACTAAAGACTGTTCTGCTTTTGACAGATTCTGTTTTTCGTGTGTTGTTTGCTTATTTTGATGACTCTATGGCTAGTAAAATAGTTTATAAACCATAGATAAGTTGGAATACAGTAGGTTTAACACCAATATAAATAAATAATGAGTTCATTACAATACCTTGAAGTGGTGTTTTGTTTTCTTTCGCTAACGGAGCTTACGAGTTTTCTGTTAAGTTTTGTGTTGTGAAGTTTTCAAGTTTTGGGTAAAGATTTGGTGGAATATGGAATAAGGAGTGGCAAGAGCCTAAGCTTGGGGATGGCCAAGGCACCCCAAGGTAATATTCAAGGATAACCAAGCGTCTAATCTTGGGGATGCCCCGGAAGGCATCCCCTCTTTTGTCTTCTTTCATCGGTAACTTTACTTGGAGCTACATTTTTATTCACCACATGATATGTGTTTTGCTTGGAGCGTCATTTTATTATCTTTAGCTTCGCTTGCTGTTTGAATAAAGTACTAAGATCTGAAATTATTAAATGGGAGAGTCTTCACATAGTTGCATAATTATTCAACTACTCATTGATCTTCACTTATATCTTTCGGAGTAGTTTGTCATTTGCTCTAGTGCTTCACTTATATCTTTTAGAGCACGGCGGTGGATTTATTTTGAAGAAATATATGAACTCTCATGCTTCACTTAGATAATTTTGAGAATCTTAAATATCAAGGTAATTTGCTTAAAATCCTAATATGCTAAGCATAAAAGATATGTAAGAATTCTTATGAGTGTGTTGAATACTAAGAGAAGTTTGATGATTGATGATTGTTTTGAGATATGGAGGTAGTGATATCAAAGTTGTGCTAGTTGAGTAGTTGTGAATTTGAGAAATGCTTGCGTTGAAGTTTGCAAGTCCTGTAGCATGCACGTATGGTAAACGTTATGTTACAAATTTTAAACATGAGGTGTTATTTGATTGTCCTCCTTATGAGTGGCGATCGGGGACGAGCGATGGTCTTTTCCTACCAATCTATCCCCCTAGGAGCATGCGCTTAATGCTTTGGTTTTTGATGGCTTGTAGATTTTTGCAATAAGTATATGAGTTCTTTATGACTAATGTTGAGTCCATGGATTATACGCACTCTCACCCTTCCATCATTGCTAGCCTCTTCGGTACCGTGCATTGCCCTTTCTCACATTGAGAGTTGGTGCAAACTTCGCCGGTGCACCCAAACCCCGTGATATGATACGCTCTTTCACACATAATGCTCCTAATATCTTCCTCAAAACAGCCACCATACCTACCTATTATGGCATTTCGATAGCCATTCCGAGATATATTGCCATGCAACTTTCCACCATCCAGTTTAACATGACACATTCATCATTGTCATATTGCTTAGCATGATCATGTAGTTTACATAGTATTCGTGGCAAAGCCACCATTCATAATTCTTTTATACTTGTCACTCTTGATTCATTTCATATCTCGGTACACCGCCGGAGGCATCCATATACAGCCATACTTTGTTCTAGTATTGAGTTGTAATCATTGAGTTGTAAATAAATAGAAGTGTGATGATCATCATTCAGTAGAGCATTGTCCCCCAAAAAAGAGAAAGGCCAAAAAAAGAAGGCTAGAAAAAATATAAAAAGGGGCAATGCTTCTATCCTTTTTTCCACACTTGTGTTTCAAAGTAGCACCATAATATAGCGAGTCTCATATATTTTGCTTCAAAGTAGCACCATGTTCTTCATATAGAGAGTCTCATACGTTATCACTTTCATGTACTAGTGGGGATTTTCATTATAGAACTTGGCTTGTATATTCCAACGATGGGCGTCCTCAAGTGCCCTAGGTCATCGTGAGCAAGCAAGTTGGATGCACACCCACTAGTTTCTTTTGTTGAGCTTTCATACATTTATAGCTCTAGTGCATCCGTTGCATGGCAATCCCTACTCCTTGCATTAACATCAATCGATGGGCATCTCCATAGCCCATTGATTAGCCTCGTTGATGTGAGATCTTCTCCTTTTTTGTCTTCTCCACATAACCCCCATCATCATATTCTATTCCACCCATAGTGATATGTCCATGGCTCACGCTCATGTATTGCATGAAAGTTTATGAGTTTGAAATTATTAAGGTATGAAACAATTACTTGGCTTGTCATCAGGGTTGTGCACGATGAGAGCATTCTTGTGTGACGAAAATGGAGCATGACTAAACTATATGATTTTGTAGGGATGAACTTTCTTTGGCCATGTTATTTTGAGAAGACATAATTGCTTTGTTAGTATGCTTGAAGCATTATTATTTTTATGTCAATATAAACTTTTGTCTTGAATCTTTTCGGATCTGAATATTTATATCACAAGTAATAATAATTACATTGAAATTAGGCCAACTAGCATACCACATCAAAAATTATCTTTTTATCATTTACCTACTCGAGGACGAGCAGGAATTAAGCTTGGGGATGCTTGATACGTCTCCAACGTATCTATAATTTTTGATTGCTCCATGCTATATTATCTACTGTTTTAGGCAATATTTGGCTTTACTATCCACTTTTATATTATTTTTGGGACTAACCTATTAACCGGAGGCCCAACCGAAATTTGCTATTTTATGCCTATATCAGTGTTTCGAGAAAAGGAATATCAGACGGAGTCAAAACGGAACGAAATCAACTGGAGAAGTTATTTTTGGAAGGAAACCTACCTGATAGACTTGGGCTCTACGTCAGAAGATACGGGAGCTGGCCACGAGGGTAGGGGGCGCGCCCAACCCCTAGGGCACGCCCCCTGCCTTGTGAGGCCCCTGCAGCTCCACCGACGTACTCCTTGCACCCATATATATCTACGTACCCTAAAATTTCCAGAAAAGAAATTAGATCGGGAGTTTCGCCGCCGCAAGCCTCTGTAGCCACCAAAAACCAATAGGGACCCTGTTTCGGCACCTTGCCGGAAGGGGGAACCCTCACCGGTGGCCATCTTCATCATCCCGGTGCTCTCCATGACAAGGAGGGAGTAGTTCACCCTCGGGGTTGAGGGTATGTACCAGTAGCTATGTGTCTGATCTCTCTCTCTCTCTCTCTCGTGTTCTTGATTTGGCACGATCTTGATGTAGCGCGAGCTTTGCTATTATAGTTGGATCTTATGTTTCTTCTCCCCCTCTTCTCTCTTGTAATGGATTGAGTTCTCCCTTTGAAGTAATCTTATTGGATTGAGTCTTTAAAGATTTGAGAACACTTGATGTATGTCTTGTCGTGCGTATCTGTGGTCACAATGGGGTATCCCGTGCCACTTGATGTATGTTTTGGTGATCAACTTGCGGGTTCCGCCCATGAACCTATGCATAGGGGTTGGCACACGTTTTCGTCGTGATTCTCCAGTAGAAACTTTGCGGCACTCTTTGAGGTTCTATGTGTTGGTTTGAATAGATGAATTGAGATTGTGTGATGCATATCGTATAATCATACCCACGGATTCTTGAGGTGACATTGGAGTATCTAGGTGACATTAGGGTTTTGGTTGATTTGTATCTTAAGGTGTTAGTCTAGTACGAACTCTAGGGCTGTTTGTGACACTTATAGGAATATCCCAACGGATTGATTGGAAAGAATAACTTTGAGGTAGTTTCGTACCCTACCATAATCTCTTCATTTGTTCTCCGCTATTAGTTACTTTGGAGTGACTCTTTGTTGCATCTTGAGGGATAGTTATATGATCCAACTATGTTATTATTGTTGAGAGGACTTACACTAGTGAAAGTATGAACCCTAGGCCTTGTTTCCTATCATTGCAATACCGTTTACGCTCACTTTTACCGCTCGCTACCTTGCTGTTTTTATATTTTCAGTTCACAAAAACCTATATCTACCATCCATATTGCACTTGTATCACCATCTCTTCGCCGAACTAGTGCACCTATACAATTTACCATTGTATTGGGTGTGTTGGGGACACAAGAGGCTCTTTGTTATTTCGTTGCAGGGTTGCTTGAGAGAGACCATCTTCATCCTAAGCCTCCCACGGATTGATAAACCTTAGGTCATCCACTTGAGGGAAATTTGCTACTGTCCTACAAACCTGTGCACTTGCAGGACCAACAACGTATACAAGAAGAAGGTTGTGTAGTAGACATCAATGCCAGCTCCGGAGTAGGTGGTGCTGCGGATGGCCTAAGCAAGCGCTCCTCAAAGACACCTGGTTCTTGTGGCTCTCGTCGGGAGGCCCGCTTGGCGATGTCGTCTGCTTCCTTATTCGTGCCCCTCGGCACGTGCTGTAGCTCCAGTCCGAGGAACAGCTTCTCCATCTTGCGCACCTCCTCCATATATGCTTCCATGTGTTTGTCTTTGGGCTTGTACTCTTTGTTAGAGAAGTGGACGAGGAGCTGCGAGTCGCCTTTCACTACAAAAAAATACACTTCCGTGATGATACGTGCTTGTCACAGTAGGTCGCTTTTTTGTCATGCATGTACATCCATGACAAATTTATGACAGAATCAAGATAGTCATACCTGTGCTGTCGTAGAAGTGTTCCATGACATTACCAAAATTATCATCACGGAAGTGTCCACTTGCATGACAATAAATCACGCGTCATAGAAGTTCTTTCGTCAAGGGTGGCCGACACATGGCATCCACCGTAACGGAACGCCGTTAAGCTATCAGGTCGGGTTTTGGATCCGATAACCCATTAACAGCCCCGACCAATGGGGATTTTCCACGTGTAAAATCATCATTGGCTGGACGAGACACGTGTCAACTCATCTAATGGGCGAGATGCGCCTATGATCTGTTGACATGTGGACCAGCCCATCAAGTTTAAATGGGCCGGCCCAACTAAAGGCCCACAAGATTTTGCGGACCATAATGGGTCGGCCCTACTAAAGGCCCACGAGATTTTGCAGACCATAATGGGCTGGCCCAGCTAAAGGCCCACAAGATTTTGCAGGCCATAATGGGCCGGCCCAGGTAATGGCCCATAAGATTTTTTTTGCCATAATGGGCCGGCCCAGGTAAAGCCCACAAGATTATTGCCGGTCATAATGGGCCATCCCAGCTAAAGGCCCACGAGATTTCGCCAACATTAATGGGCCGGCCCAGCTGTAGGCCCACAAGATTTTGTGGACCCTAGTAGGCCGGCCCATTAACTGCCTGCCATGTTTTGGGCCAAATGTCGGCCCATATTTGATCCGGTCCATTAATGGCCTGCCACGCTCCGGGCCTAATAGTGGCCCATATGAGATCCGGCCCGTTAAAGGCCTACCACATTCTGGGCCAAATTACGACCCAGATCAGGTCCGGCCCTTTAAGAGGCTTTGGGCTCAATTATGGCCCATATCAAATTCGGCCCGTCAACTGGACACTATGCTTTTGGGCCCACTTGCTAAAGGCCCACTTAGTAATTCTGCCTGATATAAGTTTTGGCCTGTTAAGGGCATGTTTAACATTTCGGCCCTATATTAATTTTGGCATGTTAAAAGCCCGTTATATAGTTGGGCCTAACTACGGCCCTGTTTGCATCCGGCCTGCTCGCAGCCGATATCTGATTGGGCCGAACAATTACCGAGACAATTTTGGCCTGTTAAAAGCCCATGATTTGATTCACACAATCATGGGCCAGGGTTCATTTCGGGCTGCTGCGTAACTAGTATGAATTAAGAACAAAGCTACTCTATACAATAAAGAAATTACGGCATAGCAACTTAGAATAAACCTACACTATACAATAAAGGGTTTAAGGTATATTACATCCACTAGGCATCAAAGTGTCGCCACCAGTGATCATAAATCGCAACGTAGAAGCAGATTACAAAAACTGGGCACCATTGCAGCGTAACAAAATAATATTAAACTGAGACCACTTCCAAGACAGTTCAAGAAAGGTTAGCCTTGTGGGGGAACTGCTGAGCAAGCTGCTAAGCAAGGATGTGAGACCGGCCTAGCATGTTGGTCATAGCTTCCAGGTGTAGCTGTTTAGCGATGAGGTTCTCATTGGTGTTCTCCGCAATCTTTCTTAGAGATAGGACTTCAAGTCAAAGTTGAGTTGCAGAATGCCTTTCTGCTAGAACTTGGGACTGAAGAAGTCGAACTTATTCAGACAATGTATTATGTGAGCTTGTTTGACTGTTAGTGTCAAGTAACTTGAACACTGCATCAAGACAAGACTTTGGGGTTGTCTTGCTATCTTCAAAATGTTTTGCCTTCTTTGCTGCAATATATGTTGGGTTTGTCTCACAGCCTTCAGCAGACCTGTGCATGCCATCAGGCATATCTGTCGGATTCGCGGGTTCCGGCAGACCCTTAAGGTTTGAACTCTGGGGTGCGCGCGGAGATCGTGCCCTCTACCTCCCCGTCTCGCAAGGATCTAAACTACTGCAAGAACAACACGAGAGACACAGGGTTTATACTGGTTCGGGCCACCATTGTTGTGTAATACCCTACTCCAGTGTGGTGGGTGGATTGCCTCTTGGGCTGATGATGAAGAACAATACAAGGAAGAACGACCTCGCGAGGGTCCGTTCTTGGCTAGGGGATGAACTGCTAGGGGGAGTTCGATCGCCCTTCTCTTTCTCTCTCTCTCTCACTACTTGCCCTAGATGCTGAATCCGATCCCCCTTCCTCTGTGGGTGGCTAGTCTTATTTATAGGCAAAGGCCCTAGGCCTCTTCCCAAATATTGAGCGGGAAGGGCGCCAACAATTGGCCAATTTGAAGGGGAACATCTGGTACACTTATCCTGACTAAAGTTGGTCTTCGCCTGCCAAAGGCCCCGTGGTGACGCCGTCCTGGGCTCCATGGTGACCTCCTTCCCACCGTTGGACTGGTCTTGGTCTCGTTGCACCGAAATGGGTGCCTTTGCTTGATCCTCTCGCATGCGTTTGCCCCCTTTGCACCAAAGAGGAAAGGGAAACACTGCGCGGGCTGGCGCCCGCCTGGCACCCTTGGTCGTCATGGCTTGCGTCACGGGCACCTCGTGAGGTACCCCACCTTATTCTCTCCGCCTCCTCGCGAGCCAGCCTAAGGAGGCCATGCTTGAGGAAGCGTCGTGTCGTCCGCCTCGCGAGGCTTGGCCCCTCGCGAGGGTCTTGAACCTTGTGTCGATGACGATGGGCCACGTTGGGCCCCCACTCGAGCCACGCCGCAGGCCGCAGGCAGGCAAGTCTGGGGACCCCCGTTCCCAGAACGCCGACAATATCACCCTGAAACAAAGCAGAGAGTTGACAGGTTTTCCACGTGTATAAACAAAGATGATAACTGTTCTGTCAATTCTATCCAATTTCAAATAGAAAATAAAGAGTACGTTCAAAATATCAATAGCATAATTTGGCATTGTTCACAATGCGGGGAGCTTCACCACACTACCGGATTACCATGTCAACATAACAAGCATAGATGAAGGGCAAAGAAAATCATTGTATCTATTTTGGATAATGTGCATGGCATGTTGTTCATATCATCAGCCACATCAGTAAGATAAAACAGGAGATGAATAGGTGCAAACGTGGGCTGCTTCACCACACACTGGATTATAGATCCACAAAAACAAGCATACATATAGGGAGTATTAAGTAATGTGCATGGTATGAATAAGGAATTTGGTTTTACAAGTAAAACTTAGAACTTACGGTTCTTACGAACATGCATTTTGGTAGAAACAGCAAACTAAACAACAGTAAACGATAGGGAGTATGAGCAAATTAAACAGCAGTTGAGGATAAAGGCTTTAGAAGGACTGACTTACATTAACAGTTAACACCGGCTTTATAATTCCCTTCTCCATGTCAAGGGAAGGATAACTCAAGAATTTCAGCACAGAATCTTCTTCATAAGCATTGCCTGTACTCTACATTTTGTAGAGAGTAATTATAGATATGATAATACTGGAAGGGGTAGAGGATAATGAAGATAAGATGCAGATTGATGCTACATAATCAACTACCAATCCATGGAAGTACAAGCGTTACATGACAAAATGTACTGACAAGAGCAATGGGCTACACTTCTGCACTCGCATTGTCTGTGTATTCTACTTGTTCGTAAGATTAAATATAGATCTGATCTTTTTTAGTAAATGGTGGACGAGGAAGATAAGATGCAGAATGCTACAAAATGGACCAATCCCTCTTCCCATAATACAAGAGTTTTCTGAACACTGGTGTACTGTACAAAACGTTCTTATATTATGGGACGGAGGGAGTAGCTGTTAATGTAAGTACAGTGATAGACCACGTTCAGTCCTTACAAGAGGACTGCAGAGCTAAACCTCTTCAAAAGCATTGGGTTGATTCTAAATTTATGTAAGAGTCCATACGGATCTTATAATGTCGACCAAATGGACGATTACGAGGCTAACATGTGCAGTGATGCTACATAATCAAACAGCTATGAAAGTAAGTATGGTCATACAGGGCAAGAGGTACTCACAAGAGCAATGCAGTGTGCAGTATAGTTGCGAGATTCTGTGGTCCCTTGAGAACGAATGTTCTTCTGCTAACAGTTTTCGTACAAGTGAGACATTAAGGCAAATGCAGAAACGTAGTTCAAATTGTGATGTGATATCATAGACAGTACCTTACGCTGCCGCCGAGACCAATGTGTAACAAGATTATTCCAGTCACCGTCGGATAAATGTAGCACCGGAGACTTTACAGAAATTTCATTCAGAGGCTTGCCATCGAAGTGCGCTTGCCTCAGGTAGGAACGATACTTCATCAATGAGTGCTTGAAAAGCGCAACCAACCTTTGCTCGTCATCACAATCCAGTTTGCGCCTCGCCTATTTAAAAGAATGAAATCTTGTGTCTTTTGTCAGCAGAAACATATGCAGTAATGACCATGAATAACATTAGTACATTACTTACGCGTAAGTTGCAGAGGAAGACTGGAAATTGTTCTGTGTCTGCGGTATAATCTTTCCATGAAGGAAAGATGCGCACAAAGTTCCTGACAACAACATAAGTTTCGTCTTCTAAACTGGGAAGAAATGGAACAAGGGTCCTATTTGCTGCAATTGAGGCTCTCTCTTGTTCGAAAAGGGATTTGGCAACTGGATTTGGTGTACTCTTTGCTGGAATGGGGGTTTTGCATCGTACAGCTGGTGCTATGTCAACTGGCATAATCATACTGTTTGCTGCAGTTGGGGTCTGCTGAGTTGGGGCATCACAAATGACTAGTGTAGTAGGGCTAGAGTCTGCTAGAGTTGGGGTATTTTGTGGGTCAGGTGATATTGCAACTACACCTAATGGGCTATTTTATTTATCAGGTGCCACTACCTTTTCCAAATACTTTGCTTGTGCTCCTCCACGATCAGCAATCGCCCTCTTCCTTTTGAATGTCTAATACACAAGAACAGCATTTGAATTTATAAATATGGTATGATGACAGATGGAATATGTACTAAAAATGGATAGGCAGGGCGTATTCACATACACGATGTGTAAACTAAGCTAATGGCAGTTCAACAAAGTAGAAGCAATGCAAAGCATCAGTTGCAAGATATGTGCGAGCAATGTAACCTTGCAAAGTTAGAGCAAGTACCTTGATGGGTGAATAAGATAGGGCATCTTCCTCTGACTCCTCCACGAGGGAGCTACATTGACTTAGGTCTCCCTCTAGCTCAGACTCACTGTTAGGATCATATTCTGAGCATGAATCTGAAGGTGGAGAGTGTTTGCATTGCATTGCATCCAGACTTGATTTCAGTCCCTTAATGCCAAGTTTGACAGCCATGGCATTGTTCTGCTTTATTCTTTTCATGCGTGCATGCTCATAATCATTATGATGCTGTTCAGAATATGAGATTCATGAAAACATAAAAAGTAGTCAGATTATCTATGGAATGCATTGCGGTTTCAACTTGGAGAGTGTCTCCCTATAAACCCCTACATATGCAAAGTTCACCTCCCCAACCGTGCTGACCAGACCACACACAGAGATACACCCCTGAGCGGCGAACATGCATTTTCGAAACTAATTTAGGAGCATTTAGCTGACCAATTAAACAACTCTGTTTTAATAATATCAGATTCATATTTGAACAATTAAGCTTGTTTAGCTTGATGGGTGGAGCAGTGTTATTATGAAACAAAGCACGTATTCTGATCGTATAGTGATCATAAAAGGGGGAAACTCTAAGCATATTTTTTTAGCAAAAGAGGGTTTCCCCTCTGATTTCTATTAAAGAAACCACCACGGAGCCAACATGATCAATTAAACCCTAAGCATGATCAATTAAACCGTATTATGGCTGTGCCATGGCAGATTTGAAGCTGCAAACAGGAGAAATGATATTTAGCATCCATTGTTTGCTTCGAACTAAGAACTAAATTCTAAGAGCTGAAAAGAAAGTAGAGTAACCAAGTTAAGATCTATTTTCTGGTTGAGATCAAAAAGTTGAGGAGATATGAAGTACCACCTCTCTTGCGGCGCCGTGTAGGCATCGGGGGTGCGATGGCTGTCGGTGGCGTTGAAGCAGATCTGCGATGGTAGACGGGTGCATCGGGGGATAAGTCCCATTGCGGTGGAAGAGAAGGTCGTGTGAGCGGCCCCGACAAAGAGGACGACGGCGCCGATGAAGCGAGAGGACGCCATGCAAGGCTATTGGTCCGTCGCCATGGATGAGAAACATCCATCTCTAGCAGTGGACGACGCGGTCTTGGTACGCGCTCCGGCATGGTGGATGACGGTGGCGATGGATGTGGTGGAGGACGGCGGCGATGGATGGGGTGGCGGACGGAGGCTGGTGTGGGAATGGGGTGTTCTAGCGCGGACGGTGTATGAATGGGAAATGGAGGGAGAGGTACAGGGAACCATGTTTTTGGGACGCGCCTGTCTGAAATATGGGGAAGTTACGAACTTATCCCCCGTTTCAAATTTGGACGTCTCGTCGGTTGGGGATAGGACGGTAATCTCGCATCTCCCAAATATTTGCCGGTAACTATTTCGGGCGAGGAGAGGGTGTTTTGCCGCCCACGGTTGGTGCCCACAGCGTATGAACGGGGCTGACAGGTAGGGCGGTTGTGTCACGTCTGATGGAAGTTACACATCTGCCCCTATTTAAAATATTAGCCTAGATCTATTTCGGACGAGGAAAGTTTGTTTTCCCGCCCACCGTGTATGAATGGGGAATGGAGGGAGAAACAGAGGTCTTTCGGATGAGCTTGAATCAAATGAGTTTTGCCACCCATGTTTGATGCCCACCATGTCGGAATGGGCTCAGAGGCGGTCGTGTCACGTCTAATTGAAGTTACTAACCTGCCCCTATTTCGAGCAGTGGAAAATCGGGCCGATGGATTGTCCGTGTAATGGGTAGACAGTAATTTCCATCTCCCAAACACTTGGCTTCGGGCAGCCGATGTGGGAGTGGACATTTTGTTGTTTCTTTCGAATTTTGGGACAATAAGCATCCACGTTTACCCTGGCAACTAAATTCGAATCCATGTTGTATTCCTATATGAATCTTTATAAATCATTCTATGTGTTTTTATATATCTTCAAAAGGACGACAAAGATGTATTCCACTGTCATATATGAATATGGTTTACAAATGCCGATACTCAAATTCAGAAACTAGAATCCAGTTTAAGGTGAATTCGAATATTTGGAACACTTCATGTCCAACTCAAATGTCACACGCAGCATAATGTGTACTCCCATTTAGATATGTACACAAGCGATGTATCAAGATTCAAATACCGAGTCAATCAACCAAGAATGTACGGAACTAACAGACATATAAACACTTATAGAGTATATGGATCAATAATATCAACTAACATACATAAGCCAGGCCACTGTACTTTTTTTTGGCTACAACAGCATCCTTTTTTTAGCCAGCATCTTGGCCCTTTCCGATGCGTGCCACTTATGGTCCATCTATACTAGTATTGCTGAATGCACATTCAGCCCGATTGGCATATTTGTAGGTCTGGCACAGCAATCCAAATGAAATGTCTCCGAGTCTTATCAATTAATACAGACTTGTGCTCAAATAAAATTACAAACAAAAAAACAAAAAAAATAATTATTACATGATCTCTAAAACACATGGTTTGATTGATTACATGAACAAACAACACAAAGGTTATTCAACTATGGAAAGAACATTTCACCGATGATTTACCAAGTAGGAATTTAATTTCCTTTTTTCCTTCAGGACCCTAACAATCTGGTCAGTCTCAGCTTGCTTCATTTTGAAATCCACCAAATATTTAATGGTTGTCTTGAGTACTGCTTGTGATTGTGCTGTTTGCTTCCTCAACATGTCAACTTCATCTCTAAGTGCAGAAGCAGAATCTCTTCCTACCACTAGTTTAGCCTCTAGAGCATCAGCAGTTGGCAATTCATAATGCACGATTGGGCTGGTGCCACTGCTGTGGGATGATGCAACGTCCATGGGGACCTCGCTCTTTGATCTTGGGCTAACCTGTTTTGCCATTAAAGTTCCAATTGGATTCAGAAAAGTTGAAGTTAGCAAAACATCTCAACTGGGAGTTATAACAGCAAACCAATTAAACAAACAAGGAATTAAAGAGTTTCAGTTGGATGCTGAAAAGTAGTTATTAACATCATTGTAACCCGTTGTTGCAGCAGCAAAGCAGTTAAACAAACAAGTAGATATTTAAGTTAAGGCAAACAGGTAATTCTTAACAGTAAGTATCAAACACATAGATAGGCGCAGTCTACAATATGATTAACAGGTTGTGCCATTATGTAATCAGTAGCAAACTAAATTAAGCCAAGCAACGTAATTGAACAATTTTGTAATAAGTGGCTAACTAAAATTCCGAGAAGCAGGTAACTGAACTTACGCTAGTTCTTTGTACAGGCACACTACAACTTCTTTTTCACTTACATGGTTGTATGAAGGAGTCCATGGCATCAATTGCTTGGATACGCAGTCCCAATACTTCTTTCTTCCCACACTGCATGGGTAAGTCGAATGGTTAATCTGGTAAGATGGTGCATCCTTGATATGTTATATGAGGACGTGTAGTCAGACTAGTTGTAGCCAAACACATCACACTGGCTTTTACTATACATTTCATGCGATTACTTTTGGCATATCGAGATCTAAGCAATCTACAATAGGATGAAAAGACTGGCATCCTTCACATTATTGGCGAACTCAATTCATAGAAACAAGCAATTCAACCATTCTGTGGGTAAATCAAAAGCGCCACTGGAATATTTTTCACTATCCAATCATACACGCAAAAAGGGGCGACGCCACCATAGGGGCTGGTATGGGCGGCCGCCTCAGGTGGCTGGAAAGTGTGCACCTAGTTTGAGTCGTCCAGGTTGGCCCACGCTAGTTTTGTTCGTCCCAACGCACGAGCAGGCAATGTAAAAAATGAAGAAAGATGTTTCAATTTGGATGGGCCGATAACATAAGTGCAAGGCAGGCCCTATTGCAGGCTCGCGGCCCAAACGAGCGCCTCCCATATCGATCGACAGCAGGAAAAATCCCAATTCATTTGCTCCAGCATCCAGTCTGGTTCGCTCCTAACCTAGCCGCCGCTGGACAGACCGACACAGCACTTCCTCGCGCCCTCGTTGGAGGGTGGTCGCCGGGCTTCAAGCGAACAGAAGGACAAGAAGATGAAGATCCAACCCTGGGTGTAGCCTGCGTGGGAGGCAGCGGCGGCAGCACGGGCATGGCATCGAGCTTGCGCAAACGGACAGTCGCTAATTGCAAGAGTAGCATGCGCAACGAGCAGGTACATCACATCCCTGATTATATCTAATTCAACTCTTCAATTTCTGGTAAATAGATAAACCTGACGGTGTTGTAAAACTGCTTGTATGTAGGGAATCTATGAGTAACTCCCCCAATCAATACTGAACTGACTGAATCTGATGTATCTAATTAAGTTTCCGGTGCAAACCTACAAGCTCATGTTGTTCTTGAACCTGAAGTGTCTAATGAACAGACTGCTAATGAGGGATCTAATGCAAGCATTTTACATGCTCCTGGTGATGAACATATAGTGTCTAATGAGGGATCTAATGCAAGCATTTTGCAAGCTCATTGGAGGATTTAGTGTCTAATGATGATCTACTATGTTGAGAGAGACAGAGATTTGCAGGCACTGATGACAAGCAAATTATAGTGCATTTTCATAGCTTGAGGAAACGTCAAGGCCATCTACCAGAAAATCCCCGTATCATGACAACATAGCATAAATACTTTTCTAATCTGTTGTTTGAAACTATTGGCATACTTGTGCAGGATAGATATATTGATATGCATTTTGCGCACTGGTTATACGTGCAATTACACTTCGATATTTTCAGCCAGAGAACAAATAATTCAAGCAGGTACAGACCATGTTTGTAGTCCTTGTACACCATGTTGCATTTTGTGTTTTTTGGTTCTTGCATCATTTAGTGTTTATAATCTGAACTACTTTGGATCATTAGCTGGTTTTCAAAGTGCATGTAGCTTCACATTTCTCAAGTTATGTTGATTTCCGGATTGCAAGTGCCTTCGTATTTCTTAAGTTAAATGTTCGCCCCTGGTAACTTGAATTCGTGGATCAGCCACTGCACACAAATCATACACAAATGCCAGTACGAATTAAATGAAATGCAGGGACTTACGCTAGCTCGTTGTACAGGCTCACTATAGCTCTGCTTGCGCTTGGGATGTTCCATGTACAAGTCCATGTTACCACTTGCTTGGATGTGCAGGCCTTGTGCTCCTTGCATCCCCCTCTGCATTTTTGACACGGCGAATGGTTGATCAAATAAGAGGAATCGACCTTGATGTTGTACCGGAGGACAGATACTTACAAGGTTATACGGGTGTGCAAGATGTGTACCAGATCCCGTAGCGCCGTCATGCTTCGCTAAAATATGGATTTGCTTGTTTCAGATGATATCTCCAGAAGAAATAAGAGTTAAGGTCGGAGTTGCATAGGCGTGTAAGCTAAGAGAGCAGTGAAAGGATATCCAAACATCGTCGGAACACTGCACAAGGGAGTGATGTGTGGATACCTAGTTCGGGCTGGCGTTTGGGCATGCTCGCCTAGCTAGAGTGCGGGTCACTTCAGGGCCGTTGAGGGTGATGCGCTGGCTGGCCGCGCACAGATGCAGATCTTGAGTGGAAGTGGAGCGCTACGATGCGGTGGACGAGACCGTTGGTGAAGCCCCAACGGCCTCGGGGGGCGGAGGTGCGATGGTGTGCTCGGTGAAGTAGCCCCGGTGAGCTGGGAGACGGCGTCGGTGAAGCGCACCTGATGCGGTGGAACTCGGTGTCTGTGAGGCACGTCGGTTGCGGCGGCCAACATTGTCGATGGACCACCCGGTGCGGTGGACGAGGGTGTAGATGAGGTAGCTCCGGTGCGGTGGTGAAGCACGACCGTCGTCTTCGTCATCGTCGTCCGGTACAGAGGTGGGGAATGGTGGGGAAAGAGACAAGACGAGGGGCGATTCGAGGGTTGGCGGCGAATTAGGGATTTGAGCAATCTGGGCGCCGAAGGGGACGGTGGAGAAGAGAGATTTTGCAGGGCTGGAAGGGGCCGCCAGATATTTCAATCCTAAAGGTGGAAGCACGAACTTATATTGTCGTCGTCCTTTTTTGGGGGGAGGGGGGTGGGTGGCTGGGTGCTACGCGTCCGTCCGACACACGCGACCACCCCGACAGGACTATGCTTCGGTGCCTTAAGGCACCTGCCTTTGTGTCCATGACATATGGGCCCAACAGGTGGCTGGCCCACATGTTAGTGACACAAAGGCAGTTGCCTTTAAGGCACCGAAGCAGCGTCCACAACGACACGACCCTGGTTTGCCTGGTGCGCCTACATTTGAGAATGCAAACGAATCTTCTTTCATTTGCAAACGAATCTGTATGTATTACCATGCCCGTGTTTTCCTTGCAATAATTAGTCATTCGAAACGAGATACTCCATCCGTTCACTTTTGTAAGTCGTTTCAAACAACTTAAAATGACATGTTTTGCACATTGTCTGAAATGTCTTCAAGGTCTTATAAAAGTGAACAGAGGGAGTATTATAAATTAATTAATGAGGAGTTATTTGAAAAAAAATTCAAAACGGTACCCACGCTAACGTGGATTAGAGTGTGTCTCACATAATTAGTTATTTGAATTAGAGTGTGTGTCACGTAGTTAGTTATTTGAATTAGAGTGTGTGTCACGTAGCGACCTCCAATTCTAACGTCGATTTCGCATTTCACTGTATCCACGCTACTTTTTTAATACAAATGCATATGTATATGATGAACACCATGGTAGTGAGAAAAGTTTTGGATGGATTCAAACATATGACCTACAAAATAGCACAACAAACTGAGTCAATGTCAACTTTTCGAAACTTAGTATGGCACGAATTCGAAATAATTACCCATATGTCTGCTCCTCGGTTCAAATCTTACAATGTAAACCGAATTGAAACATCGATATTAAGTCTCGTACTATGTACATTCAAATGTTGTTTTTAGCCCCCCCCCCCCACACACACACACAAACGCTATGTACCTCCTGTATCGGTCAATCTTCCTCTCCTGACCACCTTAGGAAGCTATCGGTTTCCAACACACGTTCATTCTTTCTCTCCATGTTTCGACCTCTAAGTCTCTCAACTACACAACCCCTTTTCCCACTCTGTTACCAAATGTATTTACCTTACACACCCGCCATTGCACCCCATGCCGAGCTCTCCCCCCCCCCTCTCCCTCTCACCCTCTCGCGCTAAATACATGCATTGCCTATCTAGCCCCCAACCTCTCGTGCATGCGCACGCACGCACGTTGTATATCTAGGTCACTCCCTCGAGGCTGTCTCACTCTTTCTTCCGCACGGCGGGCCATACTCGCTCAACCTCGCTCTCTTTATCCGAGTCTCGTTTAACCTCGTTTTCTTTCACACACAAATGATATATCTCCCTGTTCGGGCCTCGATCGACACACTCTATACTCTCTCACGCAGATTGTCTATCTAGGTCAGTCCATCCAAGTGGCCACCACTCTTTCTACCTCATGGTGGGCCATGCTCACTCAATCTCTCTCCCTCTCTCTCTCTCTCTCTGTATGTCTCGATTGACCTCGCTTTTTCTCGGACAAAAACGATATACCACCATGTTTGAGCCCAATTCGACCTATTCACATTGTATACTCTCTCATGCACATCGTCTATCTAGGTCACTCTCTCCAACCCGTCTCACTCTTTCGATCGCACGGCGACCCTATGTGATCGGTTGACCTTGCTTCCTCCCACGCACAAAATATATCTACACGTCTTCACTTACTGGTGGGTTCCATGTGTGCTCTCTCGCTCTCTCTCTCCTCCCCTTCTGCGTTTAGACGCACGGGCAAACAGGAAGAACTCGCGGGTGATGTTGCCGTTGACCATATCTGGACACGTTCACAAGTCACGGCACCAGTTTCACGTACTAGCAGCACTAGTCAGTGTGTACGCGCAATGCACGTTAATTTGGATGTATATTAAGTGCATGCGGATATTAACTACTAGGATATTATTTGCGTGTTGTCATGTGCTTAGCACTATTTTTGGCATGAAATTAACTGCACGCTAAACGTGTTGAGCGCTCGACATTGAAGCAGTCTAGGTCATTGGATGACAAGGAATACATGTGGCTTGATGACGTTTTATATTTAATTTGATACGGCTCTAGCAGAACATTCAATCGGTCAAACTATACATTTCGTTCAGTCTGACTTCGACTTTAAATTATACGACGATCGATATAAAATAAACGAAAATGATAAACGTTCGGATTTTAAGCATGGCAATCCGGACGTTTTTCATGGCAAATTTAGATTACGCAGCGGCGGCGGCGGCGTCTCGCGGTGGGAAGCAGCTCCTCTGTCGTGCTCTGTGTGTCGTCGGGCCACTGACGGACGGCAACGGCGGCGTCTTGCACCGTTGTTGGCCTACTCCTGGACGTTGGCCTAGCTTCAAGGAAGGCCAAAATGGTCTGGACTTCGGAGCGAGTCGACTGGCGGGAGGAGGCGGCTAGCGTTGGTGCAAGGAAGCGGTCGACGGCAGCCATCCATGCCGCTGAGGGGGGCACTGGCACCCGCGGGGGGACAGGCGATGTCAATGGCGCGGCAGAGACATTCGTGTGCACGGGCACCGGCACGGGCGCGCACGTCAGTGCACGCGCAAGCGCTAGCAGGTGCACGGGCACCGGCACGGGCTTGTGCGTCAGTGCACGCGCAGGCGCTGGCAGGTGCACGGGCACCGGCACGGGCGTGCGCGTCAGTGCACGCGCAGGCGCATGCGCTGGCAGGTGCACGGGCGCGTGAAAGTCGGCGGGCACCTCGTGGAACCCCGTGGGATCAAGCTCGGCGACAATGTGCGGCTCCCAGCCCATCAATGCCACGGGGATGGGCGCTGGCGCAGTCGGGGCGACGGGAGCGGGGACAGGCGCGACGTCTTCCCGCAAGGCCAGTTCAAGCTCGTCCCAAAGCGCCTTATGTTCTTGAGACTCCGGCTGGGTGTCTTCCTCAAGAAACTGGAACACTAAGGGCAGACCATCGTGATGCGGCATGTCGTATGTTTAGGTCAGGCTAGTTGGAGGTAGACGACAGGAGAATCGGAGAGGAAGAGAGAGGATTGTAGCGATACTCCCTCCTTTCCGGTTTATAAGGCTCAATTCAAACTGGGTAGTGCGGGGTTGATTTTAAATTGTGGCGCCGGCGACATTAAAAGTGGGAGCAGTTGGGACGACGGTGGGCGGCGGAGCCTGGTGAAAGGGCTCGCCTCCCGGTGAGCCTGCACAGCGGTCTGCTTGCACGCCTCCCTGATAGCCGGCGCAACGGTTTGCTCGCACACCTCCCGTCAACTAACATGCTTGCTCGGACGGCACCTGTCGATTGCCGATGAGAAGCGGGGACTCGTGGCGGCACGTAAACGCCTACGGTTTCAATAGTGAAAGCGGTCGCCTTAACGTGACAGGTCTTTCTTCCAAAATACCTTGGATCTTCATTTGTGCAACTTGTCATAAGCAGCTTGTCTCAAATTGAAGAAAAAACTTACGAAGTAATATTTGTGCCATATCACGTGACCATGCTTAGTTTCAAGAATTTATGCTCACTTTTGGATTTTCTGAAATTTAAGATCCAGGATTAGAAACAATACCATAACCTGCATCATGCAATAAATTTTCAAGCCGTACATATGTCCTGTTGTATTTCTTAAGAAAGGATTTGGTCAAACATTTTGCTTAGTTAGACTTCAGACAAGTTATATATGCAGAGTAAAAGGATAATCCATCCGTACCAGTGCATCGCCTGATATATTAACTCAAGTACTAGGCACGAACAAACGGGCTCAATTCTGTGCTCATCCTGGTGTAGTAGTAGTAGTAGTAGTAGTAGGCAATGCAGTTGACGGGTGACGAGCGGCGACCGAGGGAATTGAACCGTGCTCGGCACAGTAGGTAACGTTGTCTAGTTACTAAAGCATCCCTCCGTTGTTCATCGGTAGTCATTATGGACCGGGGACATGAGGGAAATTTCCTAGGGCTGGAATTCTGGCCGCCAGATATTTCGACTTGAAACGTTGAGGCTCGACTGGTTGGGGTAATGGGGTTGCCTAATATGCGTACCACGCACGCCACCGAAGGACACGAGCCCACTTTTTTTAGGATCAACACGAGCCAAGGTCTAGCTGGTACGCCGTTGGGTCCTACCATTTGAGAATACGAAAGGAACCATTTAAATTGCCGAACGAATCTATGTGTATTACAATACCCGTATTTTCCTTGCAAATACTAATCTCAACGTGGTAACTGATTTATGACGAGTTGTTGAATTAGAGTGAGTTTGTGATAGAGTGATCTCAACGTGGATTTCACATTTCATGGTATCCCTAGTAAGTTTACCAATGCAAATTCAAATTTAAAAGATGAACAACATGGAGGTGAGAAAACTTTGTATGTATCAAGCATATGACCACACACACACAGAGAGAGAGAGAGACACACACGCACGAACACAACAACAATCCAATAAGTATAGTGCATCTATTTTTCCAAACCATGCATGTATGACACGAATTCAAAAATACTCCTTCTATTCCTAAATATTAGTCTTTTAGAGAGTTCAAAAAGTGACTACATACGAAGCAAAATGAGTGAATCTAGACTCTAAAATATGTCTATATACATCCGTATGTGCCAGTCCATTTGAAGCCTCCTAAAAGACTAATATTTGGGAACGAAGGGAGTAAAATGTAAGACATCCATGGTCCTATGTTCAATATTTAAAATGAACATGAAACTGAAACATGAATATTAAGTCTATTACTACAGTACATGCAAATGTTCTGTTTAGGCGGAGCTATGATTGTCGGGGGTCAACCCCTCGACCTTAGATAAAATTGTGGAGCTCTGTTTAGGGTTGTTTAGATTATATTTGTCCCCACCCTCCCAGCCACCGATTGGTTGTGCACCCGCCACCCCTCCTCCCCGGGAGAATATCATGTGCCCCCATACCTTAGATGTTATATGCCGATACGAGTTGCTTGGAGCTTGTAGATTTGAGATATAGCAGCTCACATGATGTGTCTTAATATTTCTGCAGGAAACCTTGATGAGTTTGAGAATTGCACACAATTTGTACAAAAACTACTTAGATGCCCTTTGATCCCATATCCAACGACCTCGAAGCTCGTATCACCGTAGCATCTAAGATGAAGGAGGACATCATATTCTCCTGTATGTAAGAATATCATGTGCTACCACACCTTAGATGCTTTGGTGATACAAGCTCTTCGGAGGCGTTGGATTTGTGACCCAACACCTCCTCGGTGGTTCGAATGGTTTTTTGCAGAAAAGCCCCAAAAGAGTTCGGCCACTGCTTACAAGCACAAAGACTGCTCAGATGCCATTGGATCTCAGATCAAACAACCTCCAAGCTCGTATCACCATAGCATCCAAGCTGCGATAGCACCTTATGTTTTCTCGCACGGGAGAGTATGAGGTGCTCCCACACCGTAGATTCTATGGTGATACGGAGTTCACTAAGATCTAACGGCCCACAATAGGAGGTTTGAATGTTTTTGCAATATACGGTTGATAGAGTTTGGGAAATGCGCAGAAAGTACAAGTACTACGCATGTGCCATCTGATCACTGATCATACGACCTAGATTCTCATATCACCGTAGCGGGTAATTAAGCTATGGGGAGCACCTAATATGAGCACCGGGGAGCCGCTGGATCGAAGATGCAGCGGCACACACGAGGCCTGAATGTTTTATTTGCAAAAAAACCTTTGGAGAGTTTGGAAATTGCGCATAATTACAACGACTACTCCCAAGACATTGGATCTCACTTCCAACGGTGTAAAAACTCGTATCACCGTAGTATCTAAGCTGCGGGGTGTCGGTGTACAAAAAGAGGGGTACACTTTTTGTACCCCTATAACTGTGCACGGGCAGTCTGAGCCACGGGCACCACCACACTGAGCAAGGCAAGGCAGGTGAGCCAAGGTAAGACCGATGCTCGAGAGAAGAAGAACGACGCCAAGACCAAGACCACAAAGAGCAAAGGGGACGAAGCAGAATCCCCCGGCAAGATCCTTGCCGGGAGGCGGTTTTGGCAAACCCGGCAAGACCCTTGCCGTGGCAGCTCGCCCCCACACCTACGGAGCGAGTCACCCTTGAGTCCACTGCCCCCATGGGGCAAGGATTCGGGAGACATCCCCGTGGTGGCATGCAGATCTTTGTGAATACATTCAAGATCAGACACACACTTTAGAAGATGATGGTCCTTGGCGGGATCCCAGCCAAGGAGGACCACAAGACCCCCGGCAAGAGCCTTGCCGGGGATGACAGCAGACGCCACGGCAAGACCCTTGCCGGGGCCCCGGCAAGGCCCTTGCCAAGAACACCCGTAGGGCCACCATCAGGCCCACGCCAATCAAACCTCCACCGCCGCTCGCACGCAGCTGCCGACCCAACCAGCTGGGCAGGCACCTGCGTGGCTGCAAGCGGATCTTCGTGGAGACCCACCACTGCGCCACCTCAGCTACCTGCCTGCCTACATGGCACCGCGGGCACCGCTGGCCAGGGCGCGTGTCGACGTAAGAGGGACCGGCGACGGACGAGACAGGGCTCTCCCCCGTCCCCGATAAAGCAAGGACACCTAAGCAAGACGCATTAAATGCACCTTGTCATGTAATGCGAGGGATAACCTCGCATCACTGTACTCTTTCCACCTCCTGTGTGCCACTGTGGCAACCCCTTTCCCTATAAAAGGAGGCCCAAGGTGACCAGGAAGAGGATTCGGCTTTTTGGAGCTCCTGACGCCCCATTGCTAGTTCAAGAACACAGATAAACAATCCACCAAAGTAGGAGTAGGGTTTTACGCGTCCTCGCAGCCCGAACCTGGGTAAAGGAACCATGTGCTATCTGTTTGATCCGCTCTTCTCACGACCCCGCGCCCTGCAACCGTAGTAGGGATTCTTGTGATCCCATAGATGTCGTTCCACACCGACATCTTTGGCGCGCCAGGTAGGGGGCACAGTTGTGAGAATCGGCTTCAGCAGTTAGTTCGGCGCTTCTTCATTGTCATGGCGCCCAAGAAGAGGCGATTGGCCCGTCGGAAGCCGGACATCCCGTCCCGACGCGGGCAAGCAGCGGACCGGTCGCAGAAAGGACCTGGGGCGCCGTTCACGAACACCAACACCGTCCCAGCAGCCGGAGTTTTAGAGGCGGCGATGTTCGTGCGCCTGGTAACGGGTCGCACGCCGCCAAATCCAAAGACGGAGCCAGGCCCTCTGCGGGTGGCGCGGGGCCTTCAAAGATCGCTGCCACCCCGCCCGAAGGCGACGCGAGGGCTTCCAAGACTCCCATGCCGGTGCCGACAGCGCGCTCCTCTCAAGCGGCGCGCGACGAACGGTGTAACCACGCCGAAGACCCCAGGCGTCGCATTGGGAAGAGCCCCGAGCGCCACTCTAGGGATGTAGAAGACCTGCCCGCTCGCCGAGGCGCTGGTGAAGATGGCATGCGACCGCGTGGTCGTGATAGAGCTCCTTCTGACATGGTCAGAAGTCGAAGCGCGTCGCGATCCGAGCAGGTTTCGCTGCCACCAACGCCAGCAGAAGCCCTGGCGCGCGCGCAGTTGCTCCTCGATTTTCCTCCCACTACGGGGAAACTCGACAAATGGAGAGCCACTATCCGAAGCCTTGTTGCGGTGGCCAACAAAGACGAACCAACTCCGGTGGAGCCCCCGGGTCGACGCTCCGACGGAGTCCCACCCACCAGTGGCAGGAAAGTCGGCGGTGCCGCGACCATGGTGCATTCGCCTCCTCCTCGTCCGGTACCGCGGACGCCATCCTATCGCGACGTTACGGGCGACGAAATCTCCATAGCGTCGTCCGACCCGCGGACCCACTGTGACCAGCGCCAAGTTCTTCGGGAACGAGAGCATGAAGACGCTCGAACCACTATCGAGCGCCGGCGCAGAGCGCGCCACCAATCAGACAGGCGAGGAGGGCCTGCTGTGAACCACCCGGCACCGGAGAGCCCTGGAGGCCTACCTTACGAGGTAGGCTGTCTGGCTTTTACCCGTGAGCTGCGGCAGTTCTAGTGGCCCACTCACCGCACCTTCAAACCTGACGTGGGCGAAAAGTACAGCGGCAAGACCCACCCGTCCGAGTTCCTCAACATCTACACCATCGCGATGCAAGCTGCCGGAGCCCGTGACGATAAGGTGCTTGCGAATTACTTTCCGTTGGCTCTTAAACCCAACGCCATGTCATGGTTGATGCACTTTCCGGTAGACTCTATTTCCTCCTTGTCGGATTTGTGCCATGAGTTCGTGGGCGCCTTTACTGGAGGCCACCAAGCCCATGGCCAAGCAAGCGACCTGCACGTCATTCCCCAGAAGGGAGGCGAGAGTCTTGGCAAGTATATACAGAGGTTCAGCCGGATACAGTACAATATCCCTGATGTTCACCCTGCCGCCATCATCAACGCGTTCCATCAGAATGTGCATAACCGCAAGATGCGCGAAGAGCTGGCAATGAACAAGGTGAAAGATGTGGCAGAACTCTATGTTCTTGCTGACAGATGTGCCCGAGCTGAAGAGGGAAGGAAGTACCCCGGCGAAGACGCCGGTGTGGAAACCGACTCCTCAGATGAGGATACTGCCGCCCCGGCAAAGAAGGGCCGGCACCACAACAGGAAGCGCAAAGGTAAAGCCGTGCTTGCCGTCGAGGGATATGATGACGCCGGCTCCGCCAAGAAAACCAAGGCAGATGACCCCGGCAAGGAAATTGCCGGATGTGTCACCTACCGGGCCTTGGCGGCTGCCGAGAAGCCAGGAAACTCCGACAAGCGATACTGCAAGATCCATCGCACCAAAGGCCATGCTCTCCAAGACTGCCGACAGGTTGAGCTCCTTGCTGAGAAGTAGAGGGCTGAGTATGAGAGGCGGGACAAGGAGAAGGGCCAAGACGGTGCTGAGGGGTCCGGCAAGAAGCGTGACGGCCAGGCGGGCCGTCGCGGCAAAGATAAACAACAGGAGAGGCCCGCCCGGGGCCGTGACAAAAAGGCAGAAGACGACGATCACGGAGAGGACGACGAATCCGGCGACCAAGAGTTTCAGAAAGCTACAGAGGCCATGTGCGTCGATGGTGGCGCCTCGCTGCATACTTCTCACTGCCGGCTTAAACAGTGGGCGCGAGAGATTACAGCGGCAGAGATGTCATTTGATGCCCAAAGGCCGCTAAAGTGGTCCAGCACACCTATCATTTTTGACACTGAGGATCACCCTGATCGCACTACTGCGATCGGGTGCTTGCCATTGTTGGTTTCACCAACAATACGCAACCTCAAGGTGACAAAGATGCTAGGCGATGGCGGGGTCGGTCTGGACTTAATCTCGCCTGCCGTGATCAAGAAACTGCAGATTCCCGATGGAGACCTCGAAGAGACGGGCAAGTTTCAGGGGGTCAACCCGGGAAGAAGCCAACCCAAGGGAAAGGCCACGCTGCCCGTGACTTTTGGAAGCGACCTGAACTACAGGACGGAGAGGATCGTGCTTGATGTTGCCAAGATCCCCTTGCCCTACAACGGGGTCCTTGACCGCCCAGCGCTGGCCAAGTTCATGGCGGCGTCACACTACGCCTACAACACCCTGAAGATGCCAGGACCTGTGACGATCATCACCATCCCCTCCGATAAGAAAGATGCGCCGATTTGCGCTGACCAACTATACCAGCAAGCAGTTGCAGCAGCTGCCGCCACTAGGGCACTTACTCCTGCCGCTGGGACCCCGGGAGGGAAGAAGAAGAAGAAGACCGGTGAGACCTTGGACACCCACTCCGGCAAGCGCACCTCTTCGGAGTGTAGCGCTGCCGTCGAGGACGTGCCAGAGAGCTGCGCCGGCGGAAACAAGAAGCCCAGGGCCATACCGCCGGGAACTAAGAAGGTTTCTGTCAATGAGGACGGCACGGGAGGAGCTTTCACCATAAGCTCCACCCTTGACGACAAATAGGAAGACGCGCTCGTCACCTTCCTGCGGGCGAATGTCGATGTGTTTGCATGGCAAGCTTCCGACATCCCCGGCGTTCCCAGGGAGGTGATTGAGCACCACCTTGCTGTCTGTCCTCATGCGCGGCCCGTCAAGCAGAAGGTCAGAAAGCAAGCTTTGGAACGACAAGAGTTCATCACAGAAGAGATCCGGAAACTGGAAGCAGCGGGTTTGGTAAGAGGAGTGCTCCATCCAACGTGGTTGGCCAATCCGGTTGTAGTGTGCAAGGCAAATGGGAAGTGGAGGCTGTGTATTGATTACACAGATATCAATAAGGCTTGACCTAAAGACCCCTTCCCGTTGTCGTGTATCGACCAGATTGTTGACTCCACAGATGGGTGTGATCTGTTGTCATTCCTCGACGCCTACTCCGGCTACCACCATATCTTCATGACAAGAGAAGACGAAGAGAAAACAGCATTCATCACCCCATGTGGTACGTATTGTTTCATGCGGATGCCTTTCGGGTTGAAGAGTGCTGGTTCGACGTTTGCAAGGGCGGTCCAGATTGGTTTTGAACCCCAGCTCCAGAGAAATATGGAAGCTTATATGGATGACATAGTGGTCAAAACCAAGGACAGGGCAACCCTCATACCAGATTTGCAAGAAACATTTGTAAACCTGCGCAACATCAACCTCAAGCTGAACCCTGAGAAGTGCGTCTTTGGCGTCCCGTCCGGCAAGCTTCTCAGATTCTTTGTGTCACAGCGTGGGATAGAGGCCAATTCGGACAAGATCAAAGCTATAGAGCAGATTGAAGCACCCAAGCGAATCAAGGATGTGCGTCGGCTTGCTGGTTGCGTCGCCGCCCTGGGCAGGTTCATTTCCAAGTCTGCCGAGCGCGCCCTTCCCTTTTTCAAGATCCTGAAAAAGGCGGGCCCGATGGAGTGGACGCCAGAAGCCGAAGCAGCATTGCAAGATTTGAAGAAGTACCACTCCTCCGCGCCGATACTAGTTGCGCCTAGGCCACAAGAGCCGTTGCTTCTATACCTGGCGGCAACGAACCAGGTGGTCAGCGCCGCACTAGTGGAGCAGAGAGAGGTTGACGACGAGGTAATGGCAGCGACAGAGCCCGACACCACCAATGCAGAGACGACACAACCAGTTGAAGTGTCGCCGAAGAGGAAAATGATGCAGCACCCGGTCTACTTTGTTAGCTCCCTCCTGCAGGGGGCTAGATCAAGGTACTCCGGCGTGCAGAAACTGCTCTTCAGCCTTCTTATGGCCTTGAGGAAGCTGCGTCACTACTTCCAGGCGCACGAGATCACTGTCGTCACTCACCTCCCTCTGCAACGGATATTGCACAATCCAGATGCAACGGGAAGAATTGTGGAATGGGCACTGGAGCTGTCCAGCTTTGGCCTCAAGTTTGAAAGTACTTCGACGATTCAGAGCCGAGTCCTGGCGGAGTTCATTGCAGAATGGACCGCAACGCCTGACGAAGAAGCCCAATAGACTGCTCTCCCCGGCAAGGAGGCAAGTTGCGATTGGATCATGTACTTTGATGGATCTTTCTCCTTACAGGGCGCCGGGGCTGGCCTACTTCTTGTCGCGCCCACCGGAGAGCACCTCAAGTACGTGATCCAGATGCACTTCCCCAGGGAGGCGTCAATCGACAATACGGCAGAGTACGAAGGGCTGCTTGCCGGTCTCAGGATCGCGGCGAACCTCGGAATCAAGAAACTCATCGTCAGGGGTGACTCGCAGCTTGTCGCCAAGCAAGTCAACAAGGATAACTAGAGCCCGTTGATGAAGGCCTACGTCGATGAAGTGAGAAAGCTGGAAGAGCGTTTCAACGGTATACAGGCTGAACACGTTCCCCGAGCGGAGAACGATATCGCCGATTACCTGTCAAAACGCGCTGCCCTCAAGCTACCTGTGGAACCAGGTACCTTTGTGCTTCAGCTAACTCAGCCATCAGTTGATCCATCAACAGAGCAGAACAAGAGGAGAAAATCAGGGCCCAGCAAGTACCTTCCCGCCGAGCTCCCCGGGGCCACCGGCAAGGATGTTGCCGGGGACACTGAGCCCGCCACGGGACGGCTAGCTCCGGCGGAGCGTCAAGCTCTTGCTGTCGAGACAGCCGCTCCTATGGCGGAGGAAATGCCTTTAGTCCTCGCCGTCGAGCCCCAGGCTCCAGCGTGGGCATAGCATACCGTCCGATTCCTCCAAACAGGAGAACTTCCTGAGGAGCAGGAAGAAGAGGAAAAAGTAGCCCGTCGCTCTACCATGTACCAGTTCGTCGATGACGTCCTGTATAGAAAGAGGCCGAACGAAGTGAAATTGAAGTGTATCCCTCGGGAGGAAGGACTGGAGCTGTTGGCGGAGATACACGGAGGCATATGTGGATCCCACATCGGGTCAAGGGCCCTTGCCGGCAAGGCATTTCAGCAAGGCTTCTTCTGGCACACCGCCCTCCAGGATGCGACGACACTAGTCACCAGATGTGAAGCGTGTCAGTTCCATTCAAAGAAGCTTCATCAGCCAGCTCAAGCCCTTCAAACCATTCCTCTCTCCTGGCCCTTCTCGGTCTGGGGGCTCGAAATACTGGGCCCTTTCCCCTGCGTTGTCGGGGGCTTTGAGTACTTGTATGTTGCAATCGACAAGTTCACAAAGTGGCCAGAGGTGGAGGCAGTGAGGAAGGTCATAGCTCAGTCAGCCGTCAAGTTCTTCAAAGGACTAGTGTGTCGTTTTGGCATACCCAACAGGGTTATCACCGACAACGGCACATAGTTCACAAGCCACACCTTCATGCAATATACTCAAGACCTCGGCAGTGAAGTCTGTTTCGCTTCCGTTGCTCACCCACGAAGCAATGGTCAAGCTGAGAGGGCAAATGCTGAAGTACTGCGAGGCTTAAGGACCAAGACCTTTGATAGGCTGCACAAGAGTGGAAGGCGCTGGATTGATGACTTGCCGACGGTTCTTTCGTCGATCAGGAGGACGCCAAATCGAGCCACCGGCCAGACACCCTTTGCCCTAGTATATGGGGCAGAAGTAGTTATCCCCACTGAACACATATACGGGTCACCTCGAGTGCTCGCTTATGATGAGCTTGAGCAAGAGCAACTGCGGCAAGATGACGCACTGCTCCTTGAGGAAGATCGTCTTCGGGCGGCTGTGAGAGCAGCATGCTGCCAGCAAGCCTTGCGCCGCCACCATAGCTGCAAGGTTCATGCCCGAAGCCTTGAGGAAGGCGACCTTGTCCTTCGGCACGTTCAATCGGCCAAGAATTCCAACAAGTTGACGCCAAAGTGGGAAGGCCCTGATCGGGTAATACGAGTCACCAGGCCCGGCGCAGTCCGCCTGGAGACCGAAGATGCCGTTCCGGTGAGTAACTCCTGGACCATTGAGCATCTTCGCAAGTTTTACCCATGAGGCGCGGCTTGCCGCCCCCCCCCCCCCCCCCCCGGCAAGCCACCTTTTATACAAGCATTGCGATGATGCATGTAACCCTTTGTACAAAGCCAGACGCAGACCCTGAGCATAAATAAATGAAGCGCGGGCGCCCTAAGTTATAGCATGCATGCTAGGTCGAGTCTCGTCCTTGGTTAGGGTTGATAGTGCTTAGCGGCGGCTAACCCCTAGCTTAGAGGTCGAGTGTGCGTCTCTTTGCCGTTCTTTTTTCTTCTTTGCTTCGCAGGACTCACAGATATCCTTGCCGGATCACTTGAGCACGAAAAAGAGAAGAGGGGCAGACCAGCATCTAGACCCCGGCAAGCCAGTATTGTCGGGGCTGCAAGTGCAAAGATTCACCCACGGCAAACCACAATTGCCGGGGGCTACAGCTTCAGATAAGTTCTTCATCCCTTATCATGCAATCCCTTATGGACAGAGGTATGAGAAACCTCGTTCCTTCCTAAAGCTACCGTGCTCCCCTAAACTCTAGGCCCTAGGGCTCGTTCCTGGGGCCAGGTTTGGTCGTAGTCGCGGCAGCGAAAGGATGAAACAAGGAGCCTGAACCCACCTCATCCCTGCCTCCGCCAAAAGCGCGAGAAAGGTCGAGCGACGTGGGAAGACGGCAAGGCCTGCTGCCGGGCAAGGAAATGTTTATCTTAGAGATATCAAGGATTTACTCCTTGAAGTGGGTTCTACCCACAGACAAATGACCCGGCAAGCATCCCTTTTTCATTAAAAACATTCCACTCAGGTACAGTTCGTAGGGAATGAAAAACATGAATGATGGGATTACAAGTTTTAAATTCAGCTAAGGCCCGAAGGCTTACAAACTAAAAAGAGATAAGGTGCCCGTAATCCCTTTCTTGTCCCTCTCCTCAGAAGGCAGATCAAGGAGGCAAAAAGGGCAAAAGGGGCGCCTAGGCGAGCTACGGGTGGCAGAAGACACCAAGAGAACATCTCGGTGGCCGTCCGAAGGCTGGATGGTGATGGCGGCGCCGGAAGCAGAGCTCGGAGACGAGGTGGCAGGACGTCAGCACGCGTCGAAGGCGTCGGTGCCCACGTACTCCGAGTTGATGGCCTTGCCGCCCGCCCTCTCCTCTTTTGCAGCCTCCCAACGCCAGCCGCCCAAGGAGACGACCCCGAGAAGTTTAGGGAGTCGGCGACACGGATGATGGGGTCGCCGGTGCCGCACGGGGCGGCGCCCGACACCTAGTCGGACCTGTCATCCTGCCGCCTGCTACCCTCGTCGTCGCTGCCTCTGTCCTCCTCGTCACTCCCGCCCGAGGACGAGTCTTCGCTATCAGAAGAGCTCTCCACGCAGCACCTTGCACGGGTCCCGAAGAACCCGGAGACCTTGACGGAGAGGAGGCCTCCCTCCATCAGCTTGAAATGGAGAGTGAGCCCCTCCGTCAAGCGGTGGATGTGAGCGAACATCTTCCGTCCCCGACGAAGATACATCACGTGAGGGGCTGGGAAGTCGATGCGAACCTGCGTGCCGCTGATCCCACAGCCCCTCATGTGCAGCCGCAATGACTCTGGCGGATCCACCTCCATCTCCCACGCGAATGGAGTCGAGAGACGAAGGCGACGGCAAGGCGGCCGGCGCAGCCTAACAAAGAACTCGCAAGGGTCATCCCCAACGTGGCCCTCCATGGGGGGAGGAACTGCTGGCGGAGGCGAGGCCGGCGCGCCGCCCCGTCCTCCTCTTCCTCGAGCGCCTCGGCCTCGCCCACGGCCTCGCCCCCTCCCCTTCCCCTCGCGGCTAGCTCTGCCACCACAGGCGCAGGAGAAGGAAGGACGCGTTGTCGAGCGGCGACCCTCACCGCCACCGTAGAAGGACCAGGATTCCCTCTCTCCATGGCGGATGGAAGGGGGGAGCAGAAGCTGAAGGAAGGAGGAGATGAAAGAATCCGGGACGCCATCCCCCCCTCCCACTCTTTATAAAGGAACGGGGTGGGGGCTCGGCCGCCCCGCTCAGCCAATCAAGACGCGGAAGGCGCAGGGAACTTGGACCGACCCGCTGCCCCAGCCCGCGACGGCCCGGTTTCCCGCCTCCACCGTTCGCCACCCCAAGCGCATGAGAGCCACATGGCAGGCGTGTAGGACCGAGACGACGGGTGAGGCGACCTCTCCCCACCCCGTGATCGTGGCGAGTGGACGCCTTGAAGACCACACCTTGGCCGCGTTCAGTAAATGGGCCGCGCTTCCACGCCTCCCTCCGTTTATGGGGAAGGCGCGAACCGCCCCCTTTACTACGACGTGACGCATGCGTGCAGAGCTCAGCCCCACGCATGCCGCCCACGTCACACACGCCTCCTGACACCAAACCACGCGTGGGAAGCATGGGAAGCACAACGCGTGAAGGAACTTACCATGGTAAAAACCGCCCAGCCTACCCGCGCACCGTTTTTGGGCCTAGCGCAACGCGTTGTGTGGCCCAGGCCCGGGGGCTCCTGTCGGTGTAAAAAAAGGGGGGTACACTTTTTGTACCCCTATAACTGTGCACGGGCAGTCTGAGCCACGGGCACCACCACACTGAGCAAGGCAAGGGAGGTGAGCCAAGGTAAGACCGAAGCTCGAGAGAAGCAGAACGACGCCAAGACCAAGACCACAAAGAGCAAAGGGGACGAAGTGGACTCCCCCGGCAAGATCCTTGCCGGGAGGCGGTTTTAGCAAACCCGGCAAGACCCTTGCCGTGGGAGCTCACCCCCACACCTACGGAGCGAGTCACCCTTGAGTCCACTGCCCCCATGGGGCAAGGTTTCGGGAGACATCCCCGTGGTGGCATGCAGATCTTTGTGAAGACACTCAAGATCAGACACACACTTTAGAAGATGATGGTCCTTGGCGGGATCCCAGCCAAGGAGGACCAAAAGGCCCCCAGCAAGAGCCTTGCCGGGGATGACAGCAGACGCCACGGCAAGACCCTTGTCGGGGCCCCGGCAAGGCCCTTGCCAAGAACACCCGTAGGGCCACCATCAGGCCCACGCCAATCAAACCTCCACCACCGCTCGCATGCAGCTGCCGGCCCAACCAGCTGGGCAGGCACCTGCGTGGCAACAAGCGGATCTTCATGGAGACCCACCACTGCACCACCTCAGCTACCTGCCTGCCTACATGGCACCGCGGGCACCGCTGGCCACGGCGCGTGTCGACACAATAGGGAACGGCGACGGACGAGACAGGGCTCTCCCCTGTCCCCGATAAAGCAAGGACATCTAAGCAAGACGCATTAAATGTGCCTTGTCATGTAATGCGATGGATAACCTCGCATCACTATACTCTTTCCACCTCCTGTGTGCCACTGTGGCAACCCCTTTCCCTAGAAAGGAGGCCCAAGGCGACCAGGAAGAGGATTCGGCTTTTTGGAGCTCCTGACGCCCCATTGCTAGTTCAAGAACACAGATAAACAATCCACCAAAGCAGGAGTAGGGTTTTACGCGTCCTCGCGGCCCGAACCTGGGTAAAGGAACCGTGTGCTATCTGTTTGATCCGCTCTTCTCACGACCCCGCGCCCCGCAACTGTAGTAGGGATTCTTGTGATCCCATAGGTGTCGTTCCACACCGACTCGGGGTGGATGTGATATTCTATGCCGTGGTCATTTTTGTTCGTAAACTTGCAACATACGTGTAACTCGTGTCGTTACTTGTCTAACCGCGCAAAGTGTTTGTTCAAAAAAACCATCCTACACTAAAATATCGGAACAACACACGGGGGTCCCACTTGTCATTAATCAAATTTGGACCTAGAACTAACAAATCTGAAAGACGAGATTCGAACTGGCAACCTAGACTACAAAGCGTAAGTCGATAGCCTGAAAAAACGAACGGTTGTTTGCTTTGTCCCATAACTTGATTTTATTTATACAGTACTTTCGTTGAGTAGAGTAGAGGGAGTGCCTCGTTAACACGTGCATGACCGTTGTCTCACTTACTGGTGGGTCCCAGGTCTGGGATCTCAATCTCTCTTCTCTCCATCGTCTAACCTTTGCACGAGCACACACGAAGAGCGGCGCTAGCTTGCCGTGGTGTTATTACAACTAAAAAAAGCTTGGAAAATAGAAGAATCGCCTAGAACAAGGGACGTTGTGGCTGGTCGACACGGAGCTAACCACATCTATCCTCCGTGCCACGATTTTATGATGAAGCTGTGTGGCTAGTGGGGTGTTTTCGACCGACTGGCTGGGTCCCGAGGTCGAACCATAGGTACTACGTCTGATACAGTATATTTTTACACGCACATTTTTCCTCCGTGCCGAGACGTGGCACACCCTACCGCGCGGTTTCGGGGTCCTCCCGGGTGGTGCATGCATATATTCTTCCTGACGTGGGACGCCCTACCGCGCGTTTTCTGGGTCCTCCTTGATCGTAGCGCCGAAGCAAGTAAATGAGTTGTCAAATCACGAAAGACCACCTTTCCCGCCGAGTACATCAGTGAAGCACGGTGCCTAGCTAGTTGGGCTAGTTCGACCGATTAGCTAGGCCGCCGCCACATTTGTTTTTTCACCCCTTTATTTATCTACTTGCCGGCAGGTAAATATAAATATCCACCGCGGCGTTGCTCTGGTGTTTGGGTGCGGCAGGATTTTTATTTTTCTGATTGAAGGGAGCAGGCGCGGCAGGATTTTTAATTTTTTGATTGACGGGAGCAGGCGCGGCAGCAATTAGTCATGATGACTCCGCCTGTAAAAACCCACCGCTCCCGGATGTGAGAAGTTGTTGACTGGTGTTTTACCGTGGTGAAAACCAAAAGATTCCCCGCTCCCTTCGCCTTCCCGTAGATTGCATTGCCTTTCAGCCATTTCGCCCCCTTGGCTTCCTCTCCCCATTGCTTCTACCTGGTGCCATGGCGGCGCAGCAGATCACGGAGTCTGAGGTGAGGCTCCTGACACAGAAGCTCCATGCCAAGGATGCGGAGCTCAGAGCCAAGGATGTGGAGCTCCGTGAGCTCAAGGAGGAGAGGAGTGCCATGCTCCTCCGTTATGTGCGGGAGTTCACGGAGCTTCAAAAGCGGTAGGCGTCCACCACAAAGATGCTCGGGGCGTCGGCGGTGTTGCTGCAGAAAGCGGGAGATACGATAGGCCGTCAGGGGAGCCGGCTGGAGCGCGAGCGGGCCGATCGTGACGAGGTCCAGGATCGCCTCAGCCACTTGGTGAACCAAGTTGCCACGCGCGTGTTGCGGCTGCGCGATGCCTACCGTCGTGCCAGCGCGACGATGCCGGCCGTCGGGCTAAACCCGTTAGACCACCCGGTCGACTTCAATGAGCTGCGGCTTCCTGACCTGGTCTCCTTCTTCACCTATATCTCCGAGGAGCTGAGTCATCTCCGCGCGATGGTGGGGGCTGAGCTGGACAAGGAGGGGTTGTGGGCTGCCGTCGCAATTGTCGGGCGAATCCTTTTAGGGCTCCGTCACCGGAATCCATTCGTGCCATTGGACGCCGTCTTTGACGAGCTGGCTCCCGTCGACCGGGAGCGGGCTCTGTGGGCGGTTGCACCCTGCATCACCAACGTCGTGCGCCTCGAGAAGCAGAGGGACTTCGGTGGTGTTTAGGCGCCCTCTGCATGGGCATGTCCATGTCTCGGTGCAACATGACCGTTGGATCAAACTCAGACGGTGCAGATCAGTCACTGTAGCACAAATCGTGTGGGTGTGTTTGGTTGCATTCTCATCTCAATATAGTTGTTTCCTATTCGTGTATTTGTTACATATAGGAGTAGTTGACATGCGCACAACATCATTTGTTATCGTCATATCTCAATACACTAGCAACAAGATTGTGTAGTACTGACGTATGAACCACTGCGCATGCCTAGTAGTAGGAGCACTGTGTATGTTCAAGTGGCTGCCGTGTTTCGCACTCCTCCGTCGTAAGAGTGGAAACACTTGCTGTAATCATTTTTTTTCTTTTGAAAAACAGTGGACACGCTCTACCGTGCGGATCCTCCTCTAGCCATGCACTAAATTACTCACTTTCGCCGACGTGTGGGACAGCCAGCATCGGGGTCCACCAGCCATGCACTAAATTACTCCGTAGTGCCCAATGAGCTGTCAAATCACAAAACCCCCTCCTTTCCAGCAGTAAGTTGGACGGACGAAGCAACCATCATTTCACTCTTCTCTCTCAGCTTCCTCTCTACCCAACCCTTGCTTCTGCCTCATCTTGTTCCTCATTTCTTCAAGAAAACCCCGACCTGCTTCTGCCATTGTTCTTCTCTCCCAAAGAAGGAAAGGTGAGCGCATCAATGGTGTTGATTCTGGCCAAGGCCCGGTCTTGCAACCCCGAGACTGGTCCTATAACTCCCTCTCTTTTCTTCTTTTGGGTCTGTGATTATGGTTTCTTTTCTTTTATTTCTATTTGACAGTTTCTTGATGGACGCTGGAGCACCGGCCGAAATGATGTCTATGGCTCCGGCCAAAACTGTCGAGCCTCATGGTACGAAGAAGTGCAAGCACCCCGCCGAGACTACCGCGGACAAGCTCAAAGCCATCGCCCTGTCCAAGCCCCCCTCCCCGGGATCCCTCATTAAGCAAGTCCAGGTAATATCTCTTCTTGACGATCTTTCGCTCGATCTTGATCGTGTTTTTTCATCTAACACGCAGTACTAGTACTAGTAGTACAATTTTCTGGGTGATCTTGCATGTGATTTTTGTGTGCCAAATGACGGTTCTAAATTCCTCTTTTGACCAAAACATGCAAGAGGTTGACACTGATTTCTTATAGATTACTTTCAACTACTCCCTCTGTCCCAAATTTCTTGTCTTAGATTTGTCTAGATACGGATGTATCTAATACTAAAATGTGACTTGATACATCCGTATCTAGACAAATCTAAGACAAGAATTTTGGGACGGAGGGAGTACTTTATGAACATCAATGCTACCTTTTAAGAGGGTATATTTGCCTCAGTAACTTGTGTTACGGATTTTGCATGTAATCCCTCTGCTCTCATGCCTTTGAAGACATGTTCTAGTGTCTTTGTTCACTCATTTCTGTGCGTATATGTAGTCATTCATATATGGAGTATAATATCGAAAATCATCTTATATTTCTGAACGGAGGTAGGAATAAAATATGGTTTCTGTTTGAATTAGAACCAGGTCCGTGGTGGAGATGAAGTTCTCAAAGTCATGCCGTGTGAACTGGAAGACCTGATGATGAGTTCTACTGCTGAACTATCCAGCTGTTGTGTCCTTGTCGCCACATGTCCTGAACTAGTGTTTTCCTGTAGCATTGTTGTTAGGCGTGTTCTCGAGGCTGTACTTGACCACAACAATTTCTTGGTTGTGCCTTCGATTACGAAGGGTGTGGTTCTTGTAAAGCTTCCCAACAAATCTGATGCGGCCTGTCTTCATCATCATGTTTATGAGTGGAAAGACCACTCTGTTAGGTTCTCCAAGGTTGACAAGATGGTGATGGTGCGTGTAGACATCTCACATGAAGTCCATGGCCTAGTCAGTTATGCGGGGTTCATCCCGTAGGTCGGTGGCAAGAAATATTCTGCAAAGTTTAGTTAGTGCAACTTTGCTTGCCTGTAGTAAGTACTATTGTTCAGTACTCGATTTGTGTTTGTGAACCCTGTATTGTTTATTAGTATTGCCGCTTTTGGTGTGTGGTCAGTCCTGAGAACGGTCTATGTTAATGTCTGTCCACTCAATTCACTCTGTATATTTTGAAGTATCCAGGTCATATTTTTTGTGAGGACGGTTTATCAATTATGGTTACACTCCAATATCTGTATGCATTGCAGGGTTTATCGCACCCACCAGGATTTCCAGTCCCATGGATGTTCGGTCCATACGATTTTTCACGACCTTTGGACAGTCCTGCTTGTGGGAGTAGGCAGGGCCCCTGCATGCCACACGTAGTTGGACGATCAATCTTTTGTTTAGTACTTCAACATAGTGATTTCCTGGTAAGGATTCACTCGTGTCACATCAAGTAAATCTTATTGATTTACTGTCTAAATCTTATTGATCTAATGTCATGTTTTTTTTCTTTTCCTGCAATTTTACGATGCAGGTTTTGCCATGTGACATTCATCATAGAACAAACCGTTTGGTTTGCTCTACGATGGCTATTTTTGCAGGTTTCACTTCTTATGTCGTGTCAGTAACGAAGGCACTGTCCATAACTTATATTACTGGAAAAAATTGGATCAGTCTGTTGTCTGAGTACAAGCTGAATCCCTATGATGAACTGCAGTTTGGTTTAACAAAAACGCCACAATTAGTCCTTCACGCGTTTAAAAGAAATGAAGAAAAAATTGGATCACAGTCATATATCCTAGTCAAGTTAGAAAGCTGATCATAGCAGACCAGACACGATCGCCGTTGTCTCGCACAGATCGAGCACCGGCAGTTGCTCTAGCAGTGACAGCGGCAGCAGCTCAGTCTGATCCAGCTGAGGATTGGGCACCGACCGCGTCAGCGGATCAGTCTGATCTACCGGAGGATCGAGCATCGACACCGGCACCTGCTCCGACACCGGCACCAGCTCTAGAAGGAGCACCATCTCCGGCAGCAGCAGCGGCTTCGGCACGTGCACCAACACTTGCACTTGCATCTGCTCCGGCCCGTGCAGTTGCACCGGCAACAGACAGGGCTGTAGTTCGCACTTCATATACCAAAGTCCTTACAAAAACTGACATGTCCACCTTCTTGGTAAGCATTGGCCGCCCAAGTGCTTCGTTCTTTTTTCTTTCCATGTTGTTTCACATGATTCACTGTGTTGATCTAACTATGTATTCTTGTTTGCAAACAGAGAATTCCTAGAGCAACGAGGGAGTCGTTCAACAATCCGGGCGACCGCGGCCAAGTTTCTCTTACCATGCGCAACCTTGGTGTGAATGAACCTGCTCAATATACCGTAAGTACAAAGGATGGTCGCATGATGATTGATGCTAAAGGATGGTGAAGGTTCAAATCTAAATCATATCTTGCGGTAGGGGATGATGTCAAAATCGAACTTTCTCGGCAAGGAGAGCTCGTCCAAATCAACTTTGAAATTCTTCAGTAGCAGCACGCAACTGCCGAACTGATCTATCCTCCGAGAGATTTTGATGTAATAATCTAGCATGGTGAAACAAGTGTCCTGTGTGTATAAGTAGTGCGGCAGTATTATTTATCACATGGTATATCATTGATAGAATTGCAACTCTGATTGCTGGTTAGGAACTGTCGTTCGATTTCATACCAACAGCTGCTGTCCTTTATTCAATTTTGTGTATTCGCCTTGCGACAGCATCTAAAACCAGCGCCGTACCGATCGCTTGCAATATTAAAAGTGCTGAGGTAGAACACATGAGCCCCCAAACATGCAGGGTCGGCCTGCGGCCCAAAGTCCAGAACCGTGAGCCTATCTGAGTATTATATTCTCAGCTGAACCCCCATAAAAAAGCTGAACCCCCATAATGCACGCGCGTTGCAGAGGGAGTATATTTCTCGGCAAGGTGAGCCTGCGATATAAAAGATTTGTATATTTCTTTATAGAGGGAGTATCTCTCTGTCAAAAAATATATTTATGTGTAACTAGTTACTCATGTCTTTCTACTTCCTTTTGCTGATATGTGGGGCAACCGGCAACGGGGTCCACGTGCCATATGCACAAATTAGAGTGCATAACTTCACGGTAGACACATCCCAGTCGTAGCGCCGTAGTAATGCCCAATGAGACGTCAAATCACAACCCCCCCCCTTTCCAGCTTTAGCAGTAAGCTGGACGGACGAAGCAGCAATATTTCACTGGGCCTGAATCCCCTTCTCCCTCGTCTGCTTGTTCAGAGAAAACCCCCTCTCGGAGATTGCATAGGGTTTTATCATGAAGAACCAGGTACGAATTCTGCATTCATCCCTGATAAACCCAAGTCCCTTGGTCGCAGGTAATCCTAGGATGGCAGCCGCCGCCGTTGATGCATTTTTCTTCCTACTGAATCTAGTGTGTTTCATTTGCAGTGCCCAAAGTGCGAGTACCCTACAGGTTTCTGCGCCCTCGGCGAGACGCCACACTTGTTCCTTCTCATCCTAACACAGCATTTTGAAACGCGCACAGTATGTTCCTAGAATCCTCTTTTCTATCCGGGAGGGTGGGGTTTTTTTCAACATGTTGTGTTCTCATATTATTTTTCCTGCAGTGTATTATTTGCTCTGCCAGAACACATGTACTCAAGATGCTTGGCCTTGCCATAACTGAATACACTAGTTTAATGATCACAATGAAGACAAGCCATGGATGTAAGTTCCGAGTTGGGTTCATGAACCAAGAAGATCACTGCTTTTTTTATGGCCAAACTTGGATAAACTTTCTCAAGTGTTACGGACTGAAAGTTGGCGCACGAATGTTGATGGAAATAGCAGAACCTGGTCTCATCTTCACTGCGATCTTCCACCCCGACGTCATTCCAATTGTTCATCCATGTTAGTTTTGTATCTGGTTCTTGCTTGTTGCCTCGATTACTTCTTAATCCACCTATTCTGTCTAACTAATCACAATTTAACTTTAGAAGTAGCAACGAATCTCTCACGAAGATGCTACTTCTAACTAATATTTTCTTATAATTGGTGGCACGTGTAGGTTTTTTCAGAGTTAAGCAGTCTGCTCGTTTGTTACTCTGTAATAACTCGGCTGTTACTAATGGCACTGAAGTTGACTGGATCGACATCCACAAGTTCCTACACTTTATTGATCGTTTTGAGGTCCTTGTGGGGCGTTTCAATGGTGGAAGGCCACGTGGGATATGTGTGCCACTGGTGCACTCGTTGAACAGGTCCAACTGTGTCGAGAAACCTATGGTACGAGCTGTTTTCTGTTATATATGTTGTTCATAAACTATTGCTTATACACAGTTTTACAGCTGTGATCTTCTTGAAACAGGAACTGCCGAGTTCTATTGTTCCTATATAGATGCCTGACCATGGTCGTGTCAGACTTGCGCTTGGTCACAACATGATGTTTATGTCGACCTACTCAATTCCCCTTGGAGGTGAAAAGATACTTATTCATGGTTGGTCTAAAATAATGAAGGCTCGTCCATCTTGGAGAATAGGACAGAAGATTATGTTCATGCTTTTCCATGGCCCTAAAGCGAATATCCTGTTTATTGACCACGTTGTGAGATGAAGCCGCTTTCAGAAGGTTGTGGATGCGCGGGGTGGCTCCTGGGCCTTGTCCTGGGGCTTGGCGGCCTCACCCTTGGTTAACTGTAGGCAAAGTAGCACTGTTCGAGGCGTGCTTTGTACGGTTGAACCTGTATAAGTACTCATACTACTTTCATCTTTGGTTGTTAAGTGCCCCTGCTGGTTTTAGTTAAGGTTGTTAAGTACTCCTGCTGCTTTTACAGTCTGTCGTGTTTCTTCAGTCCTGTCTTCATCCAGCCGCCAAAACCAAACCAGCGCCGGCGGGGCCGCCTTCTTCCGCCTCCCACGGCTGGTTGCGCCTCAGCGCACGCATCGCCGCCCCACCATCTCCTAAATTGTTAACGTCGGCGTCCTCCGCGTGCTTTGGTGCGCTCGCCGCGGCGCCACCCTCTCGCGTTGTCAACATGGTCAACAAACAACAGGAATCAGCAGAAGTACGTGGAGAGGATGACAGTAGGGGCCCACCACGTCAGCGTATGGAAAAATAAAATGCTTCCTCCTAGCGTTTTCCTGACATCTGGGACCCATGACATTGTGAGCGTATATAGTCAATAGACAAGAGAAGAGCACAATATCGGCCGACACCTGGGACGTAGCTACTCGAGCAGTATTTTTTTGTTTGGTATTGTTGAGACGGAGCAGGGTTTGAACTGGGTTGTGGCCCGTCTAGCCCAGGCTTATATTTTATGTTCACCATGTGACCAGCCCAGCTATTTTTTATTTGTGAAAATGAGCCCAGTTTATTTTTTCTGAAGAATACCCAATCCAGGCTTACTTATTTTTCTACGCCCTGATGGGCTGCAACTCTTTCAAGACGCCTGCAAATCTTGAAAGAAATATGAAATGGGTTGTAAATATAAAAAAAGATGACAAATTGGCAGTTACTTTATAATTTCTTAATTTTATCACATTTTCAGATTCCTATTTCACTGGGCATTAACCTAATTTAAATATATCCTCAAAGTACTTTAAATCTGACTGCACATTTCGGTATTAAAATTAGTTTTGAACCCACAGAAATATGCGAAATTGGCCCTGGCCAACCAAAAAAATGACTGCAATAAATTGCATAAGAAGTTTCCATGAGCTATATATAAATTATTAAAAAAAGAGGGAGTGGTCTGACTTGTGGGCCTGTTTAGTTGACGTGTATGCAAGATTTTTTTTAGTTATTATATACGTCAACAAACGATTCTAGCAGATGTAACCGTTGGATGTCAATCCAACGGCCGTCGTGTTTCTTCAATATCTGATCTTCTTGCTCCAGCCCCAAAGCAGCGCCGGCGGGACCGCCTACTCCCGCCTCCCGTGGCCGGCTGTGCTGTCGCGCAGGCCTCAGCGCCCCTACTACTCCCACTGCTGGCGAGGGCATCCCTCTACTCTCCCACACCCCCTGTTATTCTGCGGCGACGGCAGCCTCACACCGCAGCCGAACCGGTGAACGCTCGTACTCCTCTCCGCGTGGGCATCCACTGCCGCATCTTCCCCGGCTCCGCGTCGTCCCCTTCCTATGCCTCGCCGTCGTCCACCGTCGTGGTGCTCTCGGCGAGGCATGGTCAAAGTGGTCAACAAGCGACTTCCATCGGAAGAGTACTGTATGTGGAGAAGCTGAAAGCTGGGTCCACGGCAACCGCAAGGAAGTGCCTCCTTATTACGCGAAAAATAATTATTCCTCCACCTGACAGCAGGGACCCACCGGACGGGCCACCAGTATTTTGCGAAAAAAATCGTTTCCCCCTGACTGGTGGGACACACCAGACGGGCCACTGTATTTCGTGAAAAAAAACGTTCCCCCCGCTGTCAGCTCGGACCCACCGGAAGTGCCTCCTTATTACGCACAAAAAAAATGAATACTCCCCCGGCTAGCTGGGACCCACCTTGGTGGGAGGCTGACTTGTGGGCCTACTAAGTTGATGGGGACGAAGGGCTTTGTCAACTTAGTCAATATGAACGATTCTAGCTCCAGTGACCGTAGGATGTCCATCCAACGGGCGTAGTGCTTCTTCAACCTCTGGTCTTCTTGCTCCAGCCCCCCAAAGCAGCGCCGGTCGTGGCGCATGCTCCTGCCTCCCGTGGCCGGCTGTGCTGCCGCGGAGGCCTCATCGCCCCTACTATTCCCACCGTTGGTGAAGGAAATATGCCCTAGAGGCAATAATAAAGTTATTATTTATTTCCTTATATCATGATAAATGTTTATTATTCATGCTAGAATTGTATTAACTGGAAACATAATACATGTGTGAATACATAGACAAACAGAGTGTCACTAGTATGCCTCTACTTGACTAGCTCATTAATCAAAGATGGTTATGTTTCCTAGCCATGAAACAAAAGAGTTGTTGTTTGATTAACGAGATCACATCATTAGTTGAATGATCTGATTGACATGACCCATTGCATTAGCATAGCACCCGATCGTTTAGTATATTGCTATTGCTTTTATCCATGACTTATACATGTTCCTTTAACTATGAGAATATGCAACTCCCATTTACCGTAGGAACATTTTGTGTGCTACCAAACGTCACAACGTAACTGGGTGATTATAAAGGTGCTCTACAAGTGTCTCCGAAGGTACATGTTGAGTTGGCATACTTCGAGATTAGGATTTGTCACTCCGATTGTCGGAGAGGTATCTCAGGGCCTTCTCGGTAATGCACATCACATAAAGCCTTGCAAGCATTGCAACCAATGAGTTAGTTGCGAGATGATGTATTACGGAACGAGAAAAGAGACTTGCCGGTAACGAGATTGAACTAGGTATTGGATACCGACGATCGAATCTCGGGCAAGTAACATACCGATGACAAAGGGAACAACGTATGTTGTTATGCGGTCTGACCGATAAAGATCTTCGTAGAATATGTGGGAGCCAATATGGGCATCCAGGTCCCGCTATTGGTTATTGACCAGAAACGTGTCTCGGTCATGTCTACATTGTTCTCGAACCGTAGGGTCCGCACGCTTAACGTTACGATGACAGTTATTATGAGTTTATGCATTTTGATGTACCGAAGGAGTTCGGAGTCCCGGATGTGATCACGGACGTGACGAGGAGTCTCGAAATGATCGAGACATAAAGAATTATATATTGGAAGCCTATGTTTGGACATCGGATGCATTCCAGGTGAAATCAGGATTTTACCGGAATACCGGGAGGGTTACCGGAACCCCCCGGGAGCATAATGGGCCAACATGGGCCTTGGAGGAAAGGTGAGAGGGCAGCCCTAGGGGCTGCACGCCTCCCCCCCTTCCCTAGTCCTATTAGGACTAGGAGAAGTGGGGCGCCCCCTCTCTCTCTCTCTCTCCCTTGAAGAATCCTAGTCCAACTAGGATTGGGGGGGGAATCCTACTCCCAGAGGGAGTAGGACTCCTCCTGCGCCTCCCTCCTTTGGCCGGCCAGCCTCCCCCCCTTCATCCTTTATATACGGGGGCAGGGGACACCCCAAGACACACAAGTTGATCTACGGATCGTTCCTTAGCCGTGTGCGGTGCCCCCTTCCACCAAATTCCACCTCGATTATATCGTTGCAGTGCTTAGGCGAAGCCCTGCGCCGGTAACACATCAAGATCGTCACCACGCCGTCGTGCTGACGGAACTCTTCCCCGACGCTTTGCTGGATCGGAGCCCGGGGATCGTCATCGAGCTGAACGTGTGCCAAGAACTCGGAGGTGCCGGAGTAACGGTGCTGTGATCGGTTGGATCGCGAGGAGAACGTACGACTACTTCCTCTACGTACGACTACTTCCTCTACGTTGTGTCAACGCTTCCGCTTCGGTCTACGAGGGTACGTAGACAAACACTCTCCCCTCTCGTTGCTATGCATCACCATGATCTTGCGTGTGCGTAGGAAAATTTTTGAATTTACTGCGTTCCCCAACAGTGGCATCCGAGCCTAGGTTTTATGGTTGATGTTATTTGCACGAGTAGAACACAAGTGAGTTGTGGACGATACAAGTCATACTGCCTACCAGCATGTCATACTTTGGTTCAGCGGTATTGTTGGATGAGACGATCCGGACCAACCTTACGCGTACGCTTACGCGAGACCGGTTCCCTCGACGTGCTTTGCACAGAGATGGCTTGCGGAAGACTGTCTCTCCAACTTTAGTTGAACCGAGTGTGGCTACGCCCGGTCCTTGAGAAGGTTAAAACGGAGTCTATTTGACAAACTATCGTTGTGGTTTTGATGCGTAGGTAAGATGAGTTCTTGCTTAAAGCCCGTAGCAGCCACGTAAAACTTGCAACAACAAAGTAGAGAACGTCTAACTTGTTTTTGCAGGGCATGTTGTGATGTGATATGGTCAAGACGTGATGCTAAATTTTATTGTATGAGATGATCATGTTTTGTAACCGAGTTATCGGCAACTGGCAGGAGCCATATGGTTGTCGCTTTATTGTATGCAATGCAATCGCGATGTAATGCTTTACTTTATTGCTAAACGGTAGTGATAGTCGTAGAAGCATAAGATTAGCGAGACGACAACGATGCTGCGATGAAGATCAAGGTGTCGCGCCGGTGACGATGGTAATCATGACGGTGCTTCGAAGATGGAGATCACAAGCACAAGATGATGATGGCCATATCATATCACTTATATTGATTGCATGTGATGTTTATCCTTTTATGCATCTTATCTTGCTTTGATTGACGGTAGCATTATAAGATGATCTCTCACTAAATTATCAAGAAGTGTTCTCCCTGAGTATGCACCGTTGCGAAAGTTCTTCGTGCTGAGACACCACGTGATGATCGGGTGTGATAGGCTCTACATTCAAATACAACGGGTGCAAAACAGTTGCACACGCGGAATACTCAGGTTTAACTTGACGAGCCTAGCATATACAGATATGGCCTCGGAACACAGAGACCGAAAGGTCGAGCGTGAATCATATAGTAGATATGATCAACATAATGATGTTCACCATTGAAACTACTCCATCTCACGTGATGATCGGACATGGTTTAGTTGATTTGGATCACGTGATCACTTAGAAGGATTAGAGAGATGTCTATCTAAGTGGGAGTTCTTAAGTAATATGATTAATTGAACTTTAATTTATCATGAACTTAGTACCTGATAGTATCTTGCTTGTCTATGTTGTGTAGATAGATGGCTCGTGCTGTTGTTCCATTGAATTTTAATGCGTTCCTTGAGAAAGCAAAGTTGAAAGATGATGGTAGCAATTACACGGACTGGGTCCGTAACTTGAGGATTATCCTCATTGCTGCACAGAAGAATTACGTCCTGGAAGCACCGCTAGGTGCCAGGCCTGGTGCAAGAGCTACGCCAGATGTTATGAACGTCTGGCAAAGCAAAGCTGATGACTACTCTATAGTTCAGTGTGCCATGCTTTACGGCTTAGAACCGGGACTTCAACGACGTTTTGAACACCATGGAGCATATGAGATGTTCCAGGAGTTGAAGTTAATATTTCAAGCAAATGCCCGGATTGAGAGATATGAAGTCTCCAATAAGTTCTATAGCTGTAAAATGGAGGAGAATGGTTCTGTCAGTGAGCATATACTCAAAATGTCTGGGTATAACAATCACTTGATTCAACTGGGAGTTAATCTTCCGGATGATTGCGTCATTGACAGAATTCTCCAATCACTACCACCTAGCTACAAGAGCTTCGTGATGAACTATAATATGCAAGGGATGACCAAAACTATGCCCGAGCTCTTCGCGATGCTAAAAGCCGCGGAGGTAGAAATCAAAAAGGAGCATCAAGTGTTGATGGTTAACAAAACCACTAGTTTCAAGAAAAAGGGCAAAGGGAAGGAAAAGGGGAACTTCAAAAAGAACAGCAAGCAAGTTGCTACTCAAGAGAAGAAACCCAAGTCTGGACCTAAGCCTGAAACTGAGTGCTTCTATTGCAAGCAGACTGGTCACTGGAAGCGGAACTGCCCCAAGTATTTGGCGGATAAGAAGGATGGCAAGGTTAACAAAGGTATATGTGATATACATGTTATTGATGTGTACCTTACTAATTCTCGCAGTAGCACCTGGGTATTTGATACTGGTTCTGTTGCTAATATTTGCAACTCAAAACAGGGGCTACGGATTAAGCGAAGATTGGCTAAGGACGAGGTGACGATGCGCGTGGGAAATGGTTCCAAAGTCGATGTGATCGCGGTCGGCACGCTACCTCTACATCTACCTTCGGGATTAATATTAGATCTAAATAATTGTTATTTAGTACCAGCGTTGAGCATGAACATTATATCTGGATCTTGTTTGATGCGAGACGGTTATTCATTTAAATCAGAGAATAATGGTTGTTCTATTTATATGAGTAATATCTTTTATGGTCATGCGCCATTAAAGAGTGGTTTGTTCTTACTTAATCTCGATAGTAGTAACACACATATTCATAATGTTGAAGCCAAAAGATGCAGAGTTAATAATGATAGTGCAACTTATTTGTGGCACTGCCGTTTAGGTCATATCGGCGTAAAGCGCATGAAGAAACTCCATACTGATGGACTTTTGGAGTCACTTGATTATGAATCACTTGGCACTTGCGAGCCGTGCCTTATGGGCAAGATGACTAAAACACCGTTCTCCGGTACTGTGGAGAGAGCAACAGATTTATTGGAAATCATACATACTGATGTATGTGGTCCAATGAATGTTGAGGCTCGTGGCGGATATCGTTATTTTCTCACCTTCACTGATGATTTAAGCAGATATGGGTATATCTACTTAATGAAACACAAGTCTGAAACATTTGAAAAGTTCAAAGAATTTCAGAGTGAAGTGGAAAATCATCGTAACAAGAAAATAAAGTTTCTACGATCTGATCGTGGAGGAGAATATTTGAGTTACGAGTTTGGTCTACATTTGAAACAATGCGGAATAGTTTCGCAACTCACGCCACCCGGAACACCACAACGTAATGGTGTGTCCGAACGTCGTAATCGTACTTTACTGGATATGGTGCGATCTATGATGTCTCTTACCGATTTACCGCTATCTTTTTGGGGTTATGCTCTAGAGACGGCCGCATTCACGTTAAATAGGGCACCATCAAAATCCGTTGAGACGACGCCTTATGAACTGTGGTTTGGCAAGAAACCAAAGTTGTCGTTTCTTAAAGTTTGGGGCTGCGATGCTTATGTGAAAAAACTTCAACCTGATAAGCTCGAACCCAAATCGGAAAAATGTGTCTTCATAGGATACCCAAAGGAGACTATTGGGTATACCTTCTATCACAGATCCGAAGGCAAAATTTTTGTTGCCAAAGTCGGAAACGTTCTAGAGAAGGAGTTTCTCTCGAAAGAAGTGAGTGGGAGGAAAGTAGAACTTGATGAGATAACAGTATCTGCTCCTTTATTGAGAAGTAGTACATCACAGAAATCTGTTTCTGTGACACCTACATCAAATAGGGAGGAAGCTAATGATAATGATCATGAAACTTCAGATCAAGTTTCTACTGAACTTCGTAGATCAACCAGAGTAAGATCCGCACCAGAGTGGTACGGTAATCCTATTTTGGAAGTCATGTTACTAGACCATGATGAACCTACGAACTATGAAGAAGCGATGGTGAGCCCAGATTCCGCAAAATGGCTTGAGGCCATGAAATCTGAGATGGGATCCATGTATGATAACAAAGTGTGGACTTTGGTTGACTTGCCCGATGATCGGCAAGCAATAGAAAATAAATGGATTTTCAAGAAGAAGACTGACGCTGATGGTAATGTTACTGTCTATAAAGCTCGACTTGTTGCAAAAGGTTTTCGACAAGTTCAAGGGATTGACTACGATGAGACTTTCTCACCCGTAGCGATGCTTAAGTCTGTCCGAATCATGTTAGCAGTTGCCGCATTTTATGATTATGAAATTTGGCAGATGGATGTCAAAACTGCATTCCTGAATGGATTTCTGGAAGAAGAGTTGTATATGATGCAACCAGAAGGTTTTGTCGATCCAAAGGGAGCTAACAAAGTGTGCAAGCTCCAGCGATCCATTTATGGACTGGTGCAAGCCTCTCGGAGTTGGAATAAACGCTTTGATAGTGTGATCAAAGCTTTTGGTTTTATACAGACTTTCGGAGAAGCCTGTATTTACAAGAAAGTGAGTGGGAGCTCTGTAGCATTTCTGATATTATATGTAGATGACATATTACTGATCGGAAATAATATAGAATTTCTGGATAGCATAAAGGGATACTTGAATAAAAGTTTTTCAATGAAAGACCTCGGGGAAGCTGCTTACATATTGGGCATTAAGATCTATAGAGATAGATCAAGACGCTTAATAGGACTTTCACAAAGCACATACCTTGACAAAGTTTTGAAAAAGTTCAGAATAGATCAGGCAAAGAAAGGGTTCTTGCCTGTGTCACAAGGTGTGAAATTGAGTAAGACTCAATGCCCGACCACCGCAGAAGATAGAGAGAAGATGAAAAATGTTCCCTATGCTTCAGCCATAGGCTCTATCATGTATGCAATGCTGTGTACCAGACCTGATGTGTGCCTTGCTGTAAGTTTAGCAGGCAGGTACCAAAGTAATCCAGGAGTGGATCACTGGACAGCGGTCAAGAACATCCTTAAGTACTTGAGAAGGACTAAGGATATGTTTCTCATTTTTGGAGGTGACAAAGAGCTCGTCGTAAACGGTTACGTCGATGCAAGCTTTGACACTGATCCGGACGATTCCAAATCGCAAACCGGATACGTATTTACATTAAACGGTGGAGCTGTCAGTTGGTGCAGTTCTAAACAAAGCGTCGTGGCGGGATCTACATGTGAAGCTGAGTACATAGCCGCTTCAGAAGCAGCCAATGAAGGAGTCTGGATGAAGGAGTTCATATCCGATCTAGGTGTTGTACCTAGCGTATCGGGTCCAATGAAAATCTTTTGTGACAATACTGGTGCAATTGCCTTGGCAAAGGAATCCAGATTTCACAAAAGAACCAAACACATCAAGAGACGCTTCAACTCCATCCGGGATTTGGTCCAGGTGGGAGACATAGAGATATGCAAGATACATACGGATCTGAATGTTGCGGACCCGTTGACTAAGCCTCTTCCACGAGCAAAACATGATCAGCACCAAAACTCCATGGGTGTTAGAATCATTACTTTGTAATCTAGATTATTGACTCTAGTGCAAGTGGGAGACTGAAGGAAATATGCCCTAGAGGCAATAATAAAGTTATTATTTATTTCCTTATATCATGATAAATGTTTATTATTCATGCTAGAATTGTATTAACTGGAAACATAATACATGTGTGAATACATAGACAAACAGAGTGTCACTAGTATGCCTCTACTTGACTAGCTCATTAATCAAAGATGGTTATGTTTCCTAGCCATGAAACAAAAGAGTTGTTGTTTGATTAACGAGATCACATCATTAGTTGAATGATCTGATTGACATGACCCATTGCATTAGCATAGCACCCGATCGTTTAGTATATTGCTATTGCTTTTATCCATGACTTATACATGTTCCTTTAACTATGAGAATATGCAACTCCCATTTACCGTAGGAACATTTTGTGTGCTACCAAACGTCACAACGTAACTGGGTGATTATAAAGGTGCTCTACAAGTGTCTCCGAAGGTACATGTTGAGTTGGCATACTTCGAGATTAGGATTTGTCACTCCGATTGTCGGAGAGGTATCTCAGGGCCTTCTCGGTAATGCACATCACATAAAGCCTTGCAAGCATTGCAACCAATGAGTTAGTTGCGAGATGATGTATTACGGAACGAGAAAAGAGACTTGCCGGTAACGAGATTGAACTAGGTATTGGATACCGACGATCGAATCTCGGGCAAGTAACATACCGATGACAAAGGGAACAACGTATGTTGTTATGCGGTCTGACCGATAAAGATCTTCGTAGAATATGTGGGAGCCAATATGGGCATCCAGGTCCCGCTATTGGTTATTGACCAGAAACGTGTCTCGGTCATGTCTACATTGTTCTCGAACCGTAGGGTCCGCACGCTTAACGTTACGATGACAGTTATTATGAGTTTATGCATTTTGATGTACCGAAGGAGTTCGGAGTCCCGGATGTGATCACGGACGTGACGAGGAGTCTCGAAATGATCGAGACATAAAGAATTATATATTGGAAGCCTATGTTTGGACATCGGATGCATTCCAGGTGAAATCAGGATTTTACCGGAATACCGGGAGGGTTACCGGAACCCCCCGGGAGCATAATGGGCCAACATGGGCCTTGGAGGAAAGGTGAGAGGGCAGCCCTAGGGGCTGCGCGCCTCCCCCCCTTCCCTAGTCCTATTAGGACTAGGAGAAGTGGGGCGCCCCCTCTCTCTCTCTCTCTCCCTTGAAGAATCCTAGTCCAACTAGGATTGGGGGGGGAATCCTACTCCCAGAGGGAGTAGGACTCCTCCTGCGCCTCCCTCCTTTGGCCGGCCAGCCTCCCCCCCTTCATCCTTTATATACGGGGGCAGGGGACACCCCAAGACACACAAGTTGATCTACGGATCGTTCCTTAGCCGTGTGCGGTGCCCCCTTCCACCAAATTCCACCTCGATTATATCGTTGCAGTGCTTAGGCGAAGCCCTGCGCCGGTAACACATCAAGATCGTCACCACGCCGTCGTGCTGACGGAACTCTTCCCCGACGCTTTGCTGGATCGGAGCCCGGGGATCGTCATCGAGCTGAACGTGTGCCAAGAACTCGGAGGTGCCGGAGTAACGGTGCTGTGATCGGTTGGATCGCGAGGAGAACGTACGACTACTTCCTCTATGTACGACTACTTCCTCTACGTTGTGTCAACGCTTCCGCTTCGGTCTACGAGGGTACGTAGACAAACACTCTCCCCTCTCGTTGCTATGCATCACCATGATCTTGCGTGTGCGTAGGAAAATTTTTGAATTTACTGCGTTCCACAACAGTTGGCCAGGCCCTGCGGCAACGGCAGCCTCACACCGCAGCCAAACCAGTGAACCCTCGTACTCCTCTCTGTGTGCGCGGGCTTCCACTGCCGCTTCTTCCCCGGCTCCCCGTCGTCCCCTTCCTAGGCCTCGCCGTCGTCCACCACCCTGGTGCTCTCGGTGCAGCGTGGTCAACGTGGTCAAGGAATGACTTCCAACGGACGTGGACTGTACGTGGAGAGGCTGACAGCTGGGTCCACGGCCGCAGCAAGGAAGTGCCTCCTTATTACATGCAAAATAATTATTCCTCCACCTGACAGCGGGGACCCACTGGATGGGCCACCGTATTTCGCCCCCTGACTGCTGGGACCCACCAGCTACATCCTCGCAGGCAAGGAAGTGCTTGACAGTCAGGACCCACCTGGTCGAAGCGTACGTAGCATTGTCATTCTGGTCGCGAACGTGTACGTACATACTGGTCGATGTAGAGGCGCGCACATGTCGTAGTAGAGGCGCGCACGTGTCGTAGTAGAGGTGCGCACGTAGCATGTACACGTACGTCTAGCGGCCAGGGTGCAAGAAAGAAAATACGGCCACGTATGTGTACATACGGGTGGGGTCTCAAATGCCTACTCGCGCATACGTACGGCGAGGGCTCGTGTACATGGCTGGGTCAGAACGGAGAAACAGCATCGTCGTCGTGTTCATGGGGAGGCAACGAAATGCGTCGTGTTCATCGGGAGGGCTTGGACGGAACAGGCGATGGAAACGAGGCCTGGCGTACTGCGGAACGGAGGAAACGGCCTTGTGTTCAACCGGCCACGGTCGAAACGGGGGTCCTGTTGATCGGGAGGGGTGTGGCGTACCGCACAACAGAGGAAACGGACCTCCTACGGTCGAAACAGGGGTCATGTTCATCGGGAGGGGTGTGGCGTACCGCAAAACGGAGGAAATGGACCTCCTACGGTCGAAACGGGGGTCCTGTTGATCGGGAGGGATGTGGCGTACCGCAAAACGGAGGAAACCGACTTGTTTTGGAGCACTACGGTCGAAATGGGGGTCCTGTTCATCGGGAGGGGTGTGGCGTACCGCAAAACGGGACTCCATGTGATACTGTTCATCTCCACCGTCGACCCCCTCCAGCCTCCACGAGCTACTGTTCATCCACCGTCGACCTCCTCCAGCCTCCACGGGCTCCTGTTCATCCAGCCTCCACCGCGCGCTACTCCACCGGCTACTGTTCAACCACCCCTCCATTGTCTACTGTTCATCCGGCCCTCCACACCACGGGGTCCTGTTCAACCACCCCTCCACGGGCACCCCTCCACCGTCTACTGTTCATCCTGCCCTCCACACCACGGGGTCCTGTTCATCCACCCCTCCACAGGCACCCCTCCACCGTCTACTGTTCATCCAGCCCTCCACCACACCACGGGGTCCTGTTCATCCAGAGGCAACGCCCCCGCTCACTGTTCATCCAAACCCCCCCGCAACGCTCACTGTTCATCCCATCGATCGGCTTCAGTTAGTAGCAGTAGCCAAGGAATCACTCGATCGGGTTCAGTTAACAGCCATCGATTGATCGCTCGGGTTCAGTAACGCGTAGCCTGCAGTGCAATCGCTCGGGTTCAGTTAGAGCCCAACGCCTCGCTCGGGTTCAGTTAGAGCCAACGCCTCGCACACACGCGCGTACGTGTACGAGAGAAACGCGCATCGCTCGGCCCCCGACCTCCCATCGTAACCGGGAACTCCCCGAAATTTTCCTCCCCCTTGCTTCTACCACGGTTTTTTCCGTCATGGACGGCCCAAAGAATGTCATGCAGCTGCGTCTCCGGCCCGCCCAGGACGAAAAGCCCATTTTCTGTCATGATTTTTTGTCATAGAAGTAGAAGCCCACCACATCTATGATGATACTGGGTTTTGTCACAATTATCGTCATAGAAGTGTCATATGTATGACAGAAAAAAATTCGTTCGGCCCAAAATGTCACGGATTTGTCTTTTTTGTACTGTTTGATCGTGAGACGCTTCACCCCTAGTGCGGTCGCGGCCTTGAGCCCGGCGATTAGGCCCTCGTACTCTGCGATGTTGTTAGAGACCTTTTCGTCGTGCTGGAAGCAAAGTTGCACAGCATAGCGGAGCTTGTCCTGAGTGGGTGATACCAGCACGGCGCCAGCCCCCGCGCCGACGCGCGAGAAGGCACCACTGAAATATACCACCCATCCATCCGGAGTTTCGTCACCCGGGGCCAACGAGCGGTCCTCGCCAGCCCCCTGGTCTGGAGCGTCGGTCCACTCTGCCACGAAATCATCCAGTGCTGCCCCCTTGATGACCCGCGTGGTGCTGAACTCCAGCTGGAATGCCTGCAGCTCGATGTTCCACTCAGCAATCCTCCTGACGATGTTCAGGCCCCGGAGCACCTTCTCCAGGGGGTAGGCCGAGACGACCTTGATGGGATGGCCTTGAAAATAGTGGCGCAGCTTCCTGGAAGCAACGAGGAGAGCTAGCAGCAGCTTCTGGGGCATGGGGTAACGTGAGCGAGCGTCGCGGAGCACGGTGCTGATGAAGTACACGGGATGCTCCACGAGGGTCGGTGATGCGGGATCCTCAGGCGCTTCTGATGGCTCAGGAGCCTTACATAGGTCGGCAGGGTTGCCAGACGTTGTGGCCGCGTCGGCCCCGGAGGTCGTGTCGTGAGGCTGCGGAGTTCCGGAGGGCATCGGGTCGTTCCGCGAGCTCTGACCCCTGACCCTTTCCTCTCGTGCCACTACCAACACCGCGCTGGGAGAGTGAGGCGTAGCAGCGAGATAAAGGATCAAGGGCTCCTGAGGCCTTGGCGCCACCATAACAGGCGGGCTGGTGAGGTACTTCTTGAGATCTTGGAAGGCAGCGTCGGCCTCCGGAGTCCACTCAAAAGGCCCCTTCCTCTTCATGAGCTTGAACAAGGGGAGGGCGCACTCGCCAAACTTCGAGATAAAACGCCCCAAAGACGTCACACACCCCGCAAGTTTCTGCATTTGCTTCAAGGTCGTGGGCGGCTCCATTATCTCGATGGCTTTGACGTTCTCCGGGTTGGCCTGAATGCCCCGGTGCGAGACCAGGAATTGCAGTAGCTTGCCCGAGGGGACCCCACACACACATTTTTCCGGATTGAGGCATAAGTACACCTTGCGCAGGTTGGCGAATGTTTCGTCCAAGTCCCCGATAAGGGTCTTGGCCTCCTTGGACTTGACCACGATGTCGTCGACGTAGGCTTCAGCGTTCCTCCCGAGCTGAGGGCCGAGGGTGATGTGCATCAGCCGCTGGAAGGTGGTGCCTGCGTTCCTCAGCCCGAAGGGCATGCAGATGTAGCAATAGGTCCTGCATGGGGCCAGGAACGACGTCTTCTCTATGTCTTGTACTGCCATTTTGATCTGGTGGTAGCCCGAGAAGGCGTCGAGGAAGCAAAGCAGGTCACACTCGGCCGTTGAGTCCACGATCTGGTCGATGCGAGAGAGAGGGAACGGATCCTGAGGGCAGAACTTGTTGAGGCTCGTGAAGTCGACGCACATGCGCTCTTTGGCTCCTTCCTTAGGGACGATGACGGGGTTGGCCAACCATTCTGGGTGGCGCACCTCCTGGATAACGCCTGCTTCTTCTAGCTTCCGGACCACCTGGACGATGAAGGCATGCTTTTCCGGAGCCTGCCGCCGTGCCTTTTGCTTCATAGGTCTTGCGTTCGGGCACACCATGAGGTGATGTTCGATGACGTGCCTAGGCACCCCGACCAGGTCGGTCGCCTTCCATGCGAACACGTCCTTGTTCGCCCTGAGGAAGGCCACCAACACGTCCTCTTGCTCTGGAAGCAGGCCCGCACCGATGGTGAAAGTGGAGCTCGCGTCTCCCTCATTTGACGGGTACCTGCTTGGTCTCGGCGCGATCCTGAGAGAAGAGTTGTTTCATTTTGGCTAGAGCGATTCCGGCGACCTCCGGAGCCCCCTCTGCGCTTGGGCAAGCTGCGGCAGCGGCTCGATAAGCGTGCTCGAGGACCTGAAGGGCGGCCTTGGTGTCTCCTTTGATGGTGATGGTGCCACTGCTCCCGGGCATCCTGACAATGTTGTAGCCCGGGTGAGTCGCAGCCATGAACTTGGCCACGGCCGGGAAGCCGAGGATGGCGTTTTAGGGCAAGTGGATAGGCGCGACGTCGAAGTCGATGAGCTCGGTCAGGTAATTGGCATGCGTCCCGATGGTGACGGGGAGGCAGACCTGTCCGAGCGGGACAGCCGAGGCCGCGACCCTCGAGAAGGGTTTGGTGGGGAGGAGCCGCCCGTAGGCCACCGGCAGACGTCCAAAGGCCCCCGCAGAGAGGATGTTGAGCCCGGCGCCGCCGTCGACGAGGGTCCTTGTGACGGCCACCCCGCAGATGGTGGGGGTACATACCGTGGGGACGAGGCATGTGCCGGTTGTAGCTCCAGTGCGGTCGCTGGGGCCGAAGACGATGGCGTGCCCTGCACGTCTAGCCCCCGCGGGGCCTCCTGCGGCCGCGCGGCAGCCCCCAGCCATCGAAGGTGTGATTTAGCGTGACGGGGCGACGACAGCGCCTGGGATCCTCCGATGATGTAGGCGACCCCGCGGCACGATGGCACCCCACCGGCAGCGTCCAGCAGCTCGCCAAGGCGAGCCACCCAAGCGTCAAGCCCCGCCGCAGGCGGCCGATGTCGGAGCATCTCCTGGGCCGCTAGAAGCGCCGCCGGCGAGGCCAGGGGAAGCGGGAGTGGCATAGCAGGCCGCTTCCCAGTGGTCAGGCCGGTGATGGGGTCGTCGGCGTGGAGGACGAAGCGCCCGTGAGCGTCGCGGTCCACCGCCGCCGCACGGGCAACGGGGACGGCTCCAGCCTCTGCGCGGATGCAGCAGGCAGGTGTCGCCATGGCGACGTAGGGCGGAAGAGGGGAGGCGAGGTTGTTGGAGAGGCGAGATCTCGACACGCCCCCTACCTGGCGCGCCAAATGTCGGATTTCGGGCTCCGCAAAACCCTTAAGATTCGAACACAGGGGCGCGACAAAGATCTCTCCCACTACACGTCTACCTAGCGCCTCGCTCTTCTCCTGGTGGTGGGAATGGGATGCAAGCAAGCGAGCAAACAAGTAGAACACACAAGAGTTTACCCAAGTTCAGGCCACCTTGCGGTGTAAAACCCTTCTTCCTGCTATGGTGGATTGGCCTCACGAGGGCGCGAGTACGACAAGTACAGTGGTTTCCCGAGCTCAAGAGGCGAGCCCAAGAAGGATGAGGAGGTTGGTGTTCTTTCTCCTTTCTTTGCTAAGTCCTAATGGGTTGGCATCTCAATCATGGGTCCTTTTTCTATGCTAGGAACCCTAGCTACTTATATAGACGGCCAGGGTCCTCTTCCCCCGAAATGTTTAGGCGGGAAGGGAATCCCACAACGGCCATTTGAGCGGGAACACAAGGACACTCCTATCCTGACAAAAGGTGGTCTCTGCCTGCAAAGAGGGCAGGTGGTGACGCGGTGGTGGGCTCGGCGATGACATCCTTCCTGTCGTCCTTGCGGTCTTCAGTCTTGTTGCACCAAAGGGGAAACCTTTGTCTCGCCCCTCGAGAACCTGCGCCTGTGCGGTCTCCTTTGCACCGATATGGAAACTGCGCCCGCTGGCGCGCGCTGGCGCCCGCTGGCACGGTTCGTCATGGCTTGCGTCACTACCTCCTCCTAAGGCAGCCCTTGCCTTGTGATCTCCGCCCTCCCGAAGTAGCCTAGCTGAGGCCATTCTCGGGAGAGGTCTTGGTCGCCCCTCTGGAGCAGTCTAGGCGAGGCCGCTCCCTGAGGATGTCTTGGTCGTTCTCCTTGCTAGGGCTGGCCTCCCCTCGCGAGGGTCTTGAGCAGCTGGTCAATCAGCTGGGCCTTACCGGGTCGTACTTGGAATGCGACGTGGGCCGCAGGCAGGCAAGTCTGGGTACCTGGTTCCTAGTACGCCGACATTTTGGACTCTAATTTGCATGATTTGAATGATACTAACCTGGACTGACATTGTTTTCAGCAGAACTACCATAGTGTTGTTTTTGTGCAGAAATAAATGTTCTCGAAATTGGACAGAACTTTTTGGACATTTTTTATGGAGAATATGAAAATGTTGGAACCAAGATATACCTGAGGGGGGCCACCTACTGCCCATGAGGCACCAGGGTGCGACCCCCCAAGGCACGCCTGGTGTCTTGTGGGGCCCATGAGGCTCCGCTGATCCTAATCTCAGCACTATAAATTCATTCCCCGAGGAAAAATAAGAGAAAAAGTTTCATCGCGTTTCACGATACGGAGCCGGATACCCCAAGGTGACAATTATTGGGATTCTTTTCGGTGATTACTATAATTTGAGGAGTTCATGTATTCACTAAGTGCTAATGCTTTTTTCCGGTTCTCTATTGAAAGGAGGCCTTAATATCCCTTAGTTTCCAATAGCACCCCGCTGCCACGGGAGGGTAGGACAAAACACGTCATGCAACTTCTTTTCCATAAGCACGTATGACTATATATTGAATACATGCCTACATTACATTGATGAATTGGAGCTGATTATGTGTCACCCTAGGTTATAACTATTAGATGATGAATGTCATCCAACATAATTTTCTATCACCGATCCAATGCCTACGAGCTTTTCACCTATTGATTGTTGCTAGGTTACTACTGTTGCTGCTATTGTTACAATCACAAAAAACCTACTACTACTGTTGTTACTGTTACTGCTGCTATTGTTACCACTCCTATCAAAACTATCATACTACTATGCTACTGATCACTTGTTACAGATATTTAGTCTCCAGATGTGGTTGAATTGACAACTCAACTACTAATACTTACAAATATTCTTTGGCTCCCCTTGTGTCGAATCGATAAATTTGGGTTGAATACTCTACCCTTGAAACTTGTTGTGATCCCTATACTTGTGGGTTATCAGCTGCCTAGGTTAGGCAAGTCACTCGTACGAGGATGCAATTATGTTCAAGATGATCCACCGAATGAAGTTGAGAATCCAAGAGCCACATCAGTTATGCAAGAAGAAGAAAGCCAGTATACACCTTAGTGTGATGTAAGGACCGACAAGGTATGGAGTAAGACAGCATTGACAACAATCTTGGCAGTTGTTATTAAGGATAGCTTACTCACTCACGACAAGGCGATATCATTAACCCTTGTCACCATCTGGTATGATTGCCGACAAAAATGAGCTTTATGCATGTACATGCGAACCTGGTGTATTTCCTATGACAAGATTCATGAACAAGGATAAGGTATGATTGCCGGAATATTGCCTCTGATAGTACCTATGATCACATGCAGAAGTAATATGGCCAAGCTCTTTCGGCAAAAGCTTCAGAAAAAGAGGACAATACTGAAGGAGCAAGACCGGCAATACCGGGATGATAATTGTTGCATGAACAACATGGTACGGATGCTCAAGACAGTCCTATTCCGTAACAATTACCAGGAACATACGCCCAAGGGGTCTACTCTGTTTTGGTAAGGACCTCACATCAAGGTAACCCCCTTGTCCCAATTTGAATGCCCAGAATTGTCAGTCTAGAATATCCAAGTCTGTCAACTCAAAGATTCCTTACCCAACTCCGTAGTTTGACTTCAGTGACCGTGTTAAAATATCGCACGACCTACTACCCCATGTGAGGGTACCGGCAGAATGAGTAATCAGAATGATGAATAACAAGCTCACATTATGTGTCCTTACATATGGAAACTAGCGAAAAGATAGCATGTAAGTAACAAAATTCTTCTGCCAGAACCCTCGTCTGTCAAGTCGGTGGATACTATCATTATAAGGTTGTACACCTTTATGCTAGTCACAACATTCGACAGTCAAATATTTGGTATGGATTTGATACTCAAGACTATGGAGCTAGCCAAGATGATTCAGAAATCCCTGCGAGAAGTCAGATTCCGCTAGGAGAACGGTTATGATTCCCAATACTATTTTGAACCTGGAAGACGTGCACCTATTTGAGTAACATGATGCAAGGATTAAAATGTTTCATTTTCACCGAGAAAATTGTTCACAACTCCATTGGATACTATCAGTGCTAGATATAAGAATGACATGTCACTTGGAAATCACTCCCACACTTAAGATGACGTATTCAAGTCATGATAATATAACAGCCGAGTCAGCAGACACAAAAGAAATTGGAGTCAGTGTAAGGTTAAACATAGGAGGTAAGACCTGTCAGAAGGAGGATACGATGAAGCAAACCACCCTAGAGCAAGGTAAACAGATCTTATGAAATTCAGTGGGAACATCACATAAAGGAAAAGGATACCCCAAGTCGGAAACGGTTTCCTTAAGTCGTATTCATACTTGTTCCCTGAGCAACCAAATCTCAAGGACAAGATTTTCGTAAGGGGAGTAGAGTTGTAACACCCTGATTTTTGGCCCTTACTTTTTCTTTTGCATTTCTCTGACTTTTGCTTTGGATTTCCTTTTGTGTGGCTCTGTGGTCTGGAAACCCGGGAAGAATATCTCTTCTTCGTTCCTCAAGTGGCTTGTCCTCCTCAAATCCATCCTAGATCATGTCATTTCCATCTTAGCCCAAACCCAAATTCTTTTTCTTGGGGATATTCCTTTTTCTATAAAAGGAATAATCCTTTTGCCCTAGGTTGTGAAGCAACCTACCTTTCCATTATTCCCAAAATTCCCACAAAATTCTCAAAATTCCTTTGGACGATATGAACCTTGGATATGCAAAAATATTCAAGATTCCATGCTCATGGTGAGCACACCATCCAATCTTTGATTCTGGTCATATTTTTAGATTGTGAAGCAATTATATTTTATATTGCTCAATAATTTCTAAAAACTTACCAGGACATTCTCCTACCTTTATAATATCCGTCAACAAAATTTGAGCTCATTTCATTCATCCAATAATTCTCAAGAATTTTCCCAAGATTCTGTCCAGCAGGCATCACTGTGAAGCAAGTAGCATTTTTATTTATCCAAATGGTATGAAATTTTTTTCAATGCCTTCATATGCCCAAATAATAACTCTCCATAAAATTTCAGCCCAATCCGACACTCCATTTGAGTGTAGCATCTAGACCTAGTTTCTGGACCAGATTTGCAGTTGTGAAGCAACACCATTCAAACATGGTCCAAATCATCTCAAATTTCACAGTATTGTAGTTCGTCCTACCTTAAGCCTGTGTGACACCTTTTTACTCCATTTAACCATCCCATTTTACTTCAACTACTGGCCCAAGTTTGCTATAGCAAACTTTAGTTGACCCATCCCATCACCCCATAGTGTCTTTAGTCGACCCATCACTTCAGAGAGACCCCATTTTGGAAGGACCACACGCTGGACATGACCGGCCATGCTGAGTCACAATACACGCATCAACGCATGCGGTGACCAGGTGGTCTGGCATGCCAAACGCGTGATCTGCTCATTTGGCCACGCCCCGAGCATCATTTAGCTTCGGCCCCTACTCTGCTCATCGATCCCGCGCACCCCACCATGTCCCAGAGCTCATTGGCAGCCATGTGCTCTCTCTGTAGCCTGCTCCCCCTCCTCTTTCCTCCCCGGCGCACCACAGTGACCCTGCCCGCGGCACTGTTCGGCCGTGGTAGCTGTCTGAACTTTGCCCCTCCGGCGTTTGCCCTCCTATGACACTCCACTAGCCCCCTCTCATCGCCATCAAACCCTCCTCGCGAGTCCAAGCGTCCATGGTGGTCCCTGGCCACGGTGTTATCGCCCCAGCTATATAAGTCGTACCAAAGCCCCTCGAGCTCGCCATCATCTCCCTCTCATTCCCATAGCCCTCCTCGACCTCTTTAGCGAGCTCGAGGAGCTCTCATTCCCTCCAATGGCCGCCGTGTCCGCCGTCAGCCCCTTCCTAAATTGGAGCCACGGCGAGATCCTCCCCTCCTTCTTCCACTCCACAGAGCTCCCTTGGTCATGATGGAGCCCTGCTCCTCTTCCTCCTTGCCTATTCGCGGCCGTAGCACCGAGCCCAACACCGGCTGATGCCGTCGTCTGCCGTGGACGAGGCTCTTCTCATTCCCGAGCTCGCCAGTAATCGCAAAGCGTCCAGGCGGATGTGCCTCCTTGCGATGGTCACTCCGGTGGTCCGAGATCCGCCGGAGGTGGCCGAAGCTGCCGGGACAAGCATCGGCGCCTATCACCCACCTTTGTCCCACAAGAAACGGCTGGAGGAAGAAGATGAGGACCCCCTGCCTGTGAGACCTGCAGTCCCACTCGCTAGCCTCTGCGTGCTGACCAGGCTGGCCCACTGACATGGATAAGTGGAGACGCATTTCGCTTGTCCATGTCTTCATTTCCTAAAGACGTGTCCCTCTGCAGCTTCGGCGCAGAATGCGCTTTCACTTTACTGAAGGCGTATTTTCTGAAAGTGCGCTTTTAGTTCCACCTCACTGGCGGAAACCTCTAATTTGCGGGCGTTCGTCCGTTAGTAGCAAAAGAGCTCACTTTTTATTTGTTTTTCTGCCTAAAAAACGAACGGTCGTATCTCCGCAACCGTAACTCCAAATCAAGTGATTCAAAAGCCACATCCTCTATTCGTCAAGCCTGTTCTATTGATATCATTTTCACTATGTTGTCGCATACTAAAAATGACCATTTTGCCCTTGCCCTCTAATCAGCTCCACTGGGAGAGAAACTTTTTCGGTGAATCTTTTCGCGAGTTCACCGCACTGCTTCCCGACGATTCCTTCATCCTGAGGCAAGCCATGACAGCCACTTGCATGATGGCCTTTCAATAGCCATGGTTTCCACTTGAATTTTTGAATAATTGTGTGCTCATTTACTTATTATGAAAATGCTATGTATATGCTTGTGGATCCATGCTATTCCTTATGCCATGTTCATTTGCATCTAGCAAGTTAAATGATGATGTGATACTGTTATTATCATATTTAATTCTTATAATTAAGTCCGATGCTAGTGATCATGGTATGCTTATATGAATGGTTACTATTTAACATGAAAATACTTGTAAGATTCATGATCATATCTTGTGACGCCCCCGATTCAATCGTACACTAATCATACACGCAAATGTATACGATCAAGATCAGGGACTCACGGGAAGATATCACAACACAACTCTAGACACATAAAATAATACAAGCTTTATATTACAAGCCAGGGGCCTCGAGGGCTCGAATACATAGCTCGATACACAAGAGTCAGCAGAAGCAACAATATCTGAGTACAGACATAAGTTAAACAAGGATTCCTTAAGAAGGCTAGCACAAAAGCAACACGATCGAAGAGGCAAGGCCTCCTACCTGGGACCTCCTAACTACTCCTGGTCGTCAGCGGTCTTCACGTAGTAGCATCCATCAGCGGTGGCATCTGGCTCCAGGGATCCACCATCTGGTTGCATCAACCAGAAAGAAGAAGGAAGGGGGGAAAGGGGTAGCAAAGCAACCGTGAGTACTCATCCAAAGTACTCGCAAGCAAGGAGCTACACTACATATGCATGGATATAGGTGTAAAGGTCCATATCAGTGGACTGAACTGCAGAAAGCCAGAATAAAAGGGGGGGTAGCTTATCCTGTCGAAGACTACGCTTCTGGCAGCCTCCGTCTTGCAGCATATAGAAGAGAGTAGACTGAAGTCCTCCAAGTAGCATCGCATAGCATAATCCTACCCGGCAAGCCCCCCCTTGATCACCAGATATCGCCAATTCTCTTCTATACTGCTTGCATTAGAGTAGTGTAGCATGTTACTGCTTTCTGTTTATCCTATCCTGATGCATAGCATGTCCTTGCTACTACTGTTGTTACCTTTACCTGCAATCCTACATGCTTAGTATAGGATGCTAGTTTTCCATCAGTGGCCCTACATTCTTGCCCGTCTGTTGTGCTATACTATCGGGCCGTGATCACCCGGGAGGTGATCACGGGTATATACCATACTTTATACATGATACATGTGGTGACTAAAGTCGGGTCGGCTCGAGGAGTACCCGCGAGTGATTCACGGATTGGGGGATGAAAGGACCTTTGTCCCGACGGCCCTCTGGGTGGATCTTATACCAACTTGTGACGCACCCGATTCAACCGTACACTAATCATACACACAAATGTATACGATCAAGATCAGGGACTCACGGGAAGATATCACAACACAACTCTAGACACAAATAAAATAATACAAGCTTTATATTACAAGCCAGGGGCCTCGAGGGCTCGAATACATAGCTCGATACACAAGAGTCGGCAGAAGCAACAGTATCTAAGTACAGACATAAGTTAATCAAGGATGCCTTAAGAAGGCTAGCACAAAAGCAACACGATCGAAGAGGCAATGCCTCCTGCCTGGGACCTCCTAACTACTCCTGGTCGTCGGCGGTCTTCACGTAGTAGCATCCATCGGGGTGGCATCTGGCTCCAGGGATCCACCATCTGGTTGCATCAACCAGAAAGAAGAAGGAAGGGGGGAAAGGGGTAGCAAAGCAACCGTGAGTACTCATCCAAAGTACTGGCAAGCAAGGAGCTACACTACATATGCATGGATATAGGTGTAAAGGGCCATATCAGTGGACTGAACTACAGAAAGCCAGAATAAAAGGGGGGTAGCTAATCCTGTCGAAGACTACGCTTCTGGCAGCCTCCGTCTTGCAGCATATAGAAGAGAGTAGACTGAAGTCCTCCAAGTAGCATCGCATAGCATAATCCTACCCGGCAAGCCCACCCTTGATCACCAGATATCGCCTATTCTCTTCTATACTGCTTGATTAGAGTAGTGTAGCATGTTACTGCTTTCCGTTTATCCTATCCTGATGAATAGCATGTCCTTGCTACTACTGTTGTTACCTTTACCTGCAATCCTACATGCTTAGTATAGGATGCTAGTTTTCCATCAGTGGCCCTACATTCTTGTCCGTCTGATGTGCTATACTATCGGGTCGTGATCACCCGGGAGGTGATCACGGGTATATACTATAATTTATACATGATACATGTGGTGACTAAAGTCGGGTCGGCTCGAGGAGTACCCGCGAGTGATTCACGGATTGGGGGATGAAAGGACCTTTGTCCCGATGGCCCTCTGGGTGGATCTTATACCAACCTGTGATGCCCCCGATTCAATCGTACACTAATCATACACACAAATGTATACGATCAAGATCAGGGACTCACGGGAAGATATCACAACACAACTCTAGACACAAATAAAATAATACAAGCTTTATATTACAAGCCAGGGGTGAGGGAGTCCTGGATTAGGGGGTGTTCAGGTAGCCGGACTATACCTTCGTCAGACTCCTGGACTATGAAGATACAAGATTGAAGACTTCGTCCCGTGTCCGGATGGGACTTTCCTTGGCGTGGAAGGCAAGCTTGGCGATGCGGATATTCAAGATCTCCTACCCTTGTAACCGACTCTGTGTAACCCTAACCCTATCCGGCGTCTATATAAACCGGAGGGTCGTAGTCCGTAGGACAATCATCTTCATACACAATCATACCATAGGCTAGCTTCTAGGGTTTAGCCTCCTTGATCTCGTGGTAGATCTACTCTTGTACTACCCATATCATCAATATTAATCAAGCAGGAGTAGGGTATTACCTCCATCGAGAGGGTCCGAACCTGGGTAAAAACATCGTGTCCCTTATCTCCTGTTACCATCCGGCCTTGACGCACAGATCGGGACCCCCTACCCGAGATCCGCCGGTTTTGACACCGACATTGGTGCTTTCATTGAGAGTTCCTCTGTGTCGTCGCCTTTTAAGCCCGATGGCTCCTTTAATCATCAACAACGATGAGGTCTAGGGTGAGACTTTTCTCCCCGGACAAATCTTCGTCTTCGGCGGCTACGCTCTGCAGGCCAATTCGCTCGGTCACCTGGAGCAGATCGAAAGCTGCGCCCCTGGTCGTCAAGTCAGGTTTGGAAGCTTAAACTATACGGCTGATATCCGCGGAGACTTGATCTTCGACGGGTTCGAGCCACAGCCAAGCGCGCCGCACTATCTCGAGGGGCATGATTTAGCTCTCCCTCCGAACGGTGTCCTGGAGGCCGCACACGCACCGGTTCCGACCCCTAACTCGGAGCCTATTGCGCCAACTGAGGATGAGCGGTTGGACGTCACCTCGGGGGCGGTGATCTCAAAGGCGATCGAGCCGAACGCCAGCCCCGCACTCCGTGTGACCCGTGACTCCGAGGGTCCGGACTCTTCTCCGGACTCTGAAACCCCCGCGCCCCTGCCAATCGAATCCGATTGGGCGCCGATAATGGAGTTCACCGCCGCGGACATCTTTCAGCACTTGCCCTTTGGCGACATCCTGAATTCTCTCAAGTGTCTCTCTCTATCAGGAGAGCCCTGGCCGGACTACGGTCAGCAAGGATGGGATACGGACGATGAAGAAATTCAAAGCCCACCCACCACCCACTTGGTAACCATCGTCCACAACCTTAACGACGTGCTCAACTTCGACTCCGCAGACATCGACAGCATGGATGACGATGCAGGAGATACCGATGAACCAACGCCCATAGAGCATTGGACAGCCACCTCATCTCACGATGTGTACATGGTGGATACCCCTAAAGGAAGTGATAACGAGGAAAAAGGGGATGGAACAGGAGATCGACCCCCCGGAAAGCAATCAAAGCGCCGGCATAAACGCCGACCCAAGCCCCGCCTCGATAAAAACCCAGCCATAGAGCAGGACAAGCCGGTAGACGACGAGCAGGCCTTAGAGCAGCCGTCCGAACAGGGCAACACGGACAGAGAAACCGAAACGCCCTCCCCCGGCAAAAACGGCATTCCGGACGACCTTACGCCGGATAAATACATGGAGCAGAAGAGTCTCCACAAGAGGCTCGTCGCAACTGCACGCAGCCTGAAAAAGCAAAAACGGAAGCTAAAGACAGCGGAAGATGCACTCCGGATTGGATGGAGTAAAGTACTCAACACCGCAGATAAATACGGCGACGGTCGCCGCACTAAAACCTATCCGAAAAGAAAGCTACTGCCCTTATTCGACGAAGAGGCCCTAGAGCCCTCGCATTCAAAAAATACGAAAGCCATACGGTCGGATAGACGACCCCATAAAGCGGCAAGCGGCACCGCACTTAAATCGATATGCGACCCACCTAAAGATTCGCATCATGGCCCAGCTAGGTCCATTTATGGGCCAAGAAAGCAAGCTCTTGTAAGCAATGCAAAAAAACCATCATCAGAATCCGGCACACCCAAATACAGGGGCGCCGCACATCCACTATGTTTCACCGATGAGGTTCTGGATCATGAATTTCCAGAGGGATTCAAACCCGTCAACATGAGGCATATGATGGAACAACAGACCCCGGAGTTTGGATCGAGGACTATATCCTCCACATACATATGGCCAGAGGAGATGATCTCCACGCCATTAAATATTTACCCCTCAAGCTTAAAGGGACAGCCCGGCATTGGCTCAAGAGCCTTCCCGAAAACACAATTGGAAGTTGGGAAGAGCTCGAGGATGCTTTCCGAGCAAATTTTCAAGGGACCTATGTCCGCCCTCCGGATGTAGACGATCTTAGTCACATAACTCAACAACCCGGAGAATCAACTCGGCAGTTCTGGAATAGATTCCTCACTAAAAAGAATCAGATAGTCGACTGTCCGGACGCCGAAGCCTTAGCAGCTTTCAGGCATAATGTCCGAGACGAATGGCTCGCCAGACACCTCGGCCAGGAAAAGCCAAGAACAATGGCTGCACTCACAAGCCTCATGACCCGCTTTTGCGCAGGAGAGGACAGCTGGTTGGCAAGGTGCAGCCCCAGCGACCCAAGTACATCCGAAACTAGGGATGGAAACGGAAAACTGCGACGCAACAAGGATCGTCGCCGGACTAAAGAAAAAAGTCCGAAGAGCACGGCAATCAATGCCGGATTCATAGGCTCACGACAAAATCAGACAAAACCACCCCTCCAGGATAACAAGGATGATTCGTCCAACTTAAATAAAATTTTGGACAGGATATGTCAGATACACAGTACTCCTGGGAAGCCTGCTAACCATACCCACAGAGATTGTTGGGTTTTCAAACAATCCGGCAGACTCAACGCCGAACACAAGGGGCTCGACACAGCAAGCAAGGACGAGGACGAGCCCCAAAAGCAGAGCACCAGGAAACAAAAGAACTTGGCACAAGAAGTAAAAACAGTGAACTCACTTCGCAAAACAAAACATGCGGCGCCCATAAAGGTACGCATCACGAGACCTATCCCCAAAGGGTCCCGCCAGTGGTTGTTAAAACCAATCATCTTCGATCAGCTAGATTATTCTAGAAATATAAAGAATGCAGGCTAGACTGCCTTGATACTCGATCCAATAATCGGCGGATTCCGGTTTTCAAATGTCCTTATGGACGGCGGCAGTGGACTAAACCTGATATATCAGGATACAATCCATCATATGGGGATAAAGCCAGAAGGAATCCGCCGCAGTAAAACCTCCTTTCAAGGGGTAGCACCTGGTCCGGACACCCATTGTATGGGTTTTCTCCGGCTCGAAGTTATATTCGGCTCTGCCGATAACTTCCGTCGCGAAAAGCTGACCTTCCATGTCGTCCCGTTTTCAAGTCGCTATCAAGCACTACTGGGACGCGAAGCTTTCGCTCGCTTTAACGCAATACCTCATTATGCATCTCTCACGCTTAAGATGCCAGGTCCACGAGGCATCGTCTCTTTGAAGGGGAAACACTAAAGTGCACCTCCCCCAAGTGGAGAACTGTGCGGCCGCTTTGACAGCCCCACAGTAAAATGGCCTCACCGGCCAAAAAACATCAAAATAGGTCATTAAAGACCACGAACGCGGATAGACGAGTTCGGTATAAAATCACCATTAATGCAGGCTTAATAGCCATATACCCCCGCACTAGGGGATGCATGCAGAGACAATAAAGCTCAATTTTATATATTACACTTCATTTATTTTAAACTTTTCTGTTCGGCACGACCCATTTTCAATTTAGTTCCTCTCTTTTACAGATGAACGTCGTGCGGCGCCCGTCCAGGATACGGCACAACGGAGACACAGGCGCAGACGTGCAGTAGGGACCCGTCCTAAAGGATTCTTTTTAGATTAAGACCCTGCGTAAACCTTCTTTATTGTCTCTTGTTGCTACACATCCCCTGGTTTTTTCTAATATAACCAAGGAGGAGGCTGGCGTCTTGGCATGTGGCCACGTCAGTATTTTTTGCATGTACCTGGACACTAGGGGCTTTTTTAGCAAGGAGTGTCGTTTTGCCCGCACTCATAAAAGACCGAACACCTTAGGGAGTGTTCGGCGTCGCGAGTTTTGGCATTATATACATCAGCTCCGAATCATGTCTTTGGTCAAATGTTGGGTTGCCCGGCTCCTGAGCTCGGCTACCTTACGTTCCGCTCTATCGGCTAAGGTAGCACCAGGAGAACTACTGCGATTGTGCCCCGGTTCGGCCGGGCGAGCACCTCAGTAGAGAAAGCCAAAAACTGACTGTCATGATGTAGAGTGAGACTGGTCAGCCACTCGATGACCTATCGAAATCTATCGGATTCCTCCGCTTTAACGAAGGGCCGCTTCCCGGTCAGGCACATACGCGCCCCGAACTCGGGCAAGCGCAGTCGCCACTAATGGGCTACCTAAGTAGTCCCACTGTCAAGCTCCTATGGCTAAGTGAAAGTGTTAAAGCATTATAGTCTGGTTGCCTGGCCCGCTGCGCTATCACCTCCTTTGTAGGACCAAGACGTTGGGTTAAGTGTGAAAATGCGTCTCCTGCGAGCACCCCCGCACTATGTGCGTGGGGGCTGAAGCCAACGACTGCCATCTTTCAGATTTTATACATATTTTAAACGGCCGCACAGGAGGTGTTCACAATACTTGAAGGCACAAGTATAAAAAGGCCACTACAGTTTATCAAAATATTACTTCAAAATTACATATGCTATAATAACATAGCATCCTTCGAGCACTGCGTCTCTATTACACGAGCGCCTTCAAGGACTTCCTGAAAATAGTGCTCGGAGGACACTCGGCTTTTATCCGAATCTCCGAACGCAATAACGGTGGTCTCCATCACTGCCTAGTATGTCTTGACACGGGCAAGCGCCATCCTTGCACCCTCTATGCACGCCGACCTCTTCATTGCATTAATGCGCGGCACCGCGTCAAGGAATTGCTGCACCAAGCTGAAATAACTCTTCGGCTCCGACCTCCCTGGCCACAAATGACCCATGACGTACTTCATGGCGAGTCCGGACAACCTATTAAGTTCGGCCCATTGAGCCAAACGATCGTCCACTGCCAGTGGACGCTCCAGATTGTGAAATTGCGACCAGAATAGCTTTTCCACTTCGCGATCTTTCAGATCCCGAAAGTGTTCGGTTGCATCAGCAGCACTCGCTGCCAAATCCAGATAGGTTTCCTCCACACTCCACATCCGGTCCAACGGAGCAAACTTCGGATCGCAAAATTTTCTTCGCGGCATGAAGGGCTTTATAGCCGCAATCTGTTCGGCCTGACGCAGTTCCTCCTTCGCAGCTCTCATCGCAGAGCGCGCGTCCTTGGCATCAGCAACGGCCTTCTCTAGAACCTTCTGTCTCGCCTGGTCTTCTCCCTCAAGAAGTCTGCAACGGTCTGCAGTGCTCTTTAACTTTTCGGCCATCCCGGCCATCTCTTCCTTGCTTCGGCAGTGAGCAGCATGTTCGGCTCTCAGCTCTTCAAGGGCTTTCTTGGCAGCCGCATCACTTTTCCTGGCTTGATCTTTAGCTCGGGCAAGTTCTTCCCTAAGAATCTCCACGGCGGGCGCACCATCTGCGTCAAGCATACACATGGTAAGACACTGACATAAAACTCTTCTTACCTAATGCTGCCCGAGGAATCACATATCTTGAGCCTCATCAAACCGCTTGTTGACAAGCGCGATGTCGGCATCTGCCATGTCCAGTTGCCGCTTTAGTTCGGCGAAACTAGTAGTTCGGCTTGATTCCGGACACCATGCAGCCTACATTAAAAGGCGACATTTTAGACCTGGGATTATGATCCTTCGCGTGTCGTCATCTCTTGACGACGCGTAGAGTCTCAGGGGCTACTATCAACATAGGGCGCATTTTATTTATGCGCAACTGACAAAAGTGTACATTATCTAATGTACCTCAAAACCCGTTAATAAACTTTCGACGGCCTCACGCAATCCGCTCTCTGCGGATGAAATCCTTTCAATCACCGTGCCCATCAATGCACGGTGCTCCTCCGAAATAGAAGCTCGCCCCAGCAGAACCTTCAGCTCCTCCTGCCGAGCACCAGACGGTGCCGGACTTGTCCCATGACCTCTTTCGAAGGCCGGACGCGGAGAACCTCGGGGGGGCCCATAGCTATCTTCCGCCCCTGCCGGACTTGGAGAAACCCTCCGTGACGACACCTCGGGGTCGCTCGCCTCGTTAGGCGGCACAGCAGAAGGAGGCGTCCGCTCTCCATCATCTCCGAAAGAAGCTCCCCCGAAGACGAGCTCTGCTGAGAAGCGCTGAGGTCCGAACTACAAGATAAAAATTCGATTAAAACTTCTCAGATATAAATCACGGATTTCTCTCATCCCTCGAAAGGAAAATCTTTCTCTACTCACGGCTCGCTGAAGGGCCGATCTCCTTGAGTACGTAGTCCGGCCGAGGAACTCCCCGACGCAGGACCCTCTGACGAAGACTTTTTCTCCCGCTTCGAGGCCATGGTCTCCGGGTCGTCAGAGGCAGCTCTCTTTTTCCCTTTAGGAGAGGAATTGTCGGTTCCTCCCTTTGGAGCGGCCTCCTTCGAGGAGGCCATAATTTCCTTGTCCTCCCCCTCGCTTCCCTCCAAAGGCATTATCTCCAGCATCCTGACTAGCACGAGATCTGGCTTGGTTTCGGGAAGGGGAGCCGGACACCTTATTAGCCTTGCCTTCGCTATCCACTCCTGTTTAAAAGGACAGCTCTTTTAAGGGCAAGTTTTTGACAATTATGCGAATAGAAGGTCCGGGCACAAGGTTACTTACTTGAGTATCCAGGCGATTGCAGCTTAGGCATGCGTCCTCGGTTAAATCCGGGCACGCTTCTTGTGATCCGAAGAACAGTTTATACAACTCCACGGGCGTTGCACCAATGAAATTCTGGAGAGCTTGCGGTCCCTCCGGATTGAACTCCCACAGGCGAAGGGAGCGGCGTTTGCCGGGCAATATTCGACGAATCGGCATGACCTGCATCACCTTGACCAGGCTGAGGTCTCCTTCCAAGAGATCCTTAATGCGGCCCTGCAGCAAGGGCACGTCTTTGGGCAAACCCCAATCTAACCCTCTGTTGACCCATGACGCTAGCTGTGGTGGGGGACCCGAGCGAAAGGCAGGAGGCGCCACCTACTTGGATCCCCGGGGAGCGGTGATATAAAACCACTCTCGTTGCCACAAGCCTAGCTCCTCTTGAAAAGAGCCCTCGGGCCATGGAGCATCGGCATTTTTGTTTATAACAGCGCCTCCGCACTCTGTATGACGTCCCTTGATCATCTTCGGCTCCACTTTGAAGGTCTTGAGCCATAATCCGAAGTCAGGGTGACGCGGAGGAACGCTTCACACACGACGATAAACGAGGAGATATGGAGGATGGACTCCGGAGCTAAATCATGAAATTCCAGCCCATAATAAAACAACAGTCCCCTCACAAAGGGATCCATTGGGAAGCCCAACCCCCGGAGGAAGTGAGACATGAACACCACGCTCTCACCGGACTGGGGACTGGGAATAACCTGCCCTTGAGCAGGCAACCTGTGTGAAATTTCACCGGTCAGGAATTTAGCCTCCCTCAACTTTAGCACGTCCTCCTCCGTGACGGAGGAGGGCGTCCACCGGCCTTGAAGGTCAGAACCGGACATTGTCGAAGGTCCGAAGCGCCTGAAATCTGGAGCCTGGGGTGTTGGAATAAGAGGCGACGGGCGAACACGATTGAGATTGAAAACAGAAGTAAGGCCTTGATCTCTTTATAAGAGGTCGAATACCAAGAGCCCTCCCCGTAACCGTTTGGGACTCGTCTTTAATCGAGGGAAACGTGCTAACGGGCACGGTTGGGTTACCCATGTCCGTGTTGATGAGAATCCCGTAAAAAGGGCACACGATCTCTGCTTTGACAAGACGTGCCAAGTAAACCGCCTCGCTAAACGTGCTGAGGTGGAAAAGTAAAAACGATTCATGTAAAGAACTTGGTCGTAGTGCGATGATGCACTGCGGAATACGTCAGCAGATTTGATCTGTGTTAATATTATTCTCTCTATGGCACTATGTGGAAACTTATTTTGCAGAGCCGGACACTATTCTTGGTGTTTACAATCTTCTATGAAGGACTTGGAGGAGGAACCCGCCTTGCAATGCCGAAGACAATCTGCGCGTCGGACTCGTCGTCATTGAAGCCTGCTTCAGGGGCTACTGAGGGAGTCCTGGATTAGGGGGTGTTCGGGTAGCTGGACTATACCTTCGCCGGACTCCTGCACTATGAAGATACAAGATTGAAGACTTCGTCCCGTGTCCGGATGGGACTTTCCTTGGCGTGGAAGGCAAGCTTGGCGATGCGGATATTCAAGATCTCCTACCCTTGTAACCGACTCTGCGTAATCCTAACCCTATCCGGTGTCTATATAAACCGGAGGGTCGTAGTCCGTAGGACAATCATCTTCATACACAATCATACCATAGGCTAGCTTCTAGGGTTTAGCCTCCTTGATCTCGTGGTAGATCTACTCTTGTACTACCCATATCATCAATATTAATCAAGCAGGAGTAGGGTATTACATCCATCGAGAGGGCCCGAACCTGGGTAAAAACATCGTGTCCCTTGTCTCCTGTTACCATCCGGCCTTAACGCACAGATCGGGACCCCCTACCCGAGATCTGCCGGTTTTGACACCGACAAGGGGCCTCGAGGGCTCGAATACCTAGCTCGATACACAAGAGTCAGTGGAAGCAACAATATCTGAGTACAGACATAAGTTAAACAAGGATGCCTTAAGAAGGCTAGCACAAAAGCAACATGATCGAAGAGGCAAGGTCTCCTGCCTGGGACCTCCTAACTACTCCTGGTCGTCGGCGGTCTTCACGTAGTAGCATCCATCGGCGGTGGCATCTGGCTCCAGGGATCCACCATCTGGTTGCATCAACCGGAAAGAAGAAGGAAGGGGGAAAAGGGGTAGCAAAGCAACCGTGAGTACTCATCCAAAGTACTCGCAAGCAAGGAGCTACACTACATATGCATGGATATAGGTGTAAAGGGCCATATCAATGGACTGAACTGCAGAAAGCCAGAATAAAAGGGGGGTAGCTAATCCTGTCGAAGACTACGCTTCTGGCAGCCTCCGTCTTGCAGCATATAGAAGAGAGTAGACTGAAGTCCTCCAAGTAGCATCGCATAGCATAATCCTACCCGGCGATCCTCTCCTCGATGCCCTGTTAGAGAGCGATCACCGGGTTGTATCTGGCACTTGGAAGGGTGTGTTTTATTAAGTATCCGGTTCTAGTTGTCATAAGGTCAAGGTACAACTCCAAGTCGTCCTGTTACCGAAGATCACGGCTATTCAAATAGATTAACTTCCCTGCAGGGGTGCACCACATTTCCCAACACTCTCGATCCCATTCAGCCGGACACACTTTCCTGGGTCATCCCCGGCCTCGGAAGATCAACACGTCGCAACCCCACCTAGGCAAAACAGAGAGGTCAGCACGCCGGTCTAAATCCTATGCGCGCAGGGGTCTGGGCCCATCGCCCATTGCACACCTGCACGTTGCGTACGCGGCCAGAGAGCAAACCTAGCAACCTCCATTACAAAGGAAGTCACGTTACGCGGCCCAACCCGGCGCGCGCCACTCAGTCGCTGATGTCACAAAGTCTTCGGCTGATACCACGACGTCGAGTGCCCATATCTTTCCCGCGTAGTTGGTTAGTGCATATAGGCCAGTAGCCAGACTTAGATCAAATACCAAGATCTCGTTAAGCGTGTTATCTTGAAGACACCGCGAACGCCGACCAGGGCCAGGCCCACCTCTCTCCTAGGTGGTCTCAACCTGCCATGTCGCTCCGCCACAAAGATCCACCCAGAGGGCCGTCGGGACAAAAGTCCTTTCAGCCCCCAATCTGTGAATCACTCGCGGGTACTCCTCGAGCCGACCTGACTTTAGTCACCACATGTATCATGTATAAAGTATAGTATATACCCGTGATCACCTCCCGGGTGATCACGGCCTGATAGTATAGCACAGCAGACGGACAAGAATATAGGGCCACTGATGGAAAGCTAGCATCCTATACTAAGCATGTAGGATTGCAGGTAAAGGTAACAACAGTAGTAGCAAGGACAGGCTATGCATCAGGATAGGATAAACGGAAAGCAGTAACATGCTACACTACTCTAATGCAAGCAGTATAGAAGATAATAGGCGATATCTGGTGATCAAGGGGGGGCTTGCCTGGTTGCTCTGGCAAGAAGGTTCGTCAACACCGTAGTCGAACTGGGGGTCGTCGGCAGTCTCGGGGTCTACCGGAAAGAAGTAACGAAGGGGGAACATAATAAATAACGGAGCAATCAAAGCAACACAAAGCATAACATGGTAATACACGGGGCTAGGGGTGACCTAACGCAGTAGGGAGTGATACCGGCGAAGGGGGGAAACATCCGGGAAAGTATCCCCGTCGTTTCGCGTTTTCGGACAGACGGAACGGAGGGGGAAAGTTCCATGTTTGGTATACTAGGGATGTGTGGCGGACGAATGGGTTGCGTACCCGGATTCGTCTCGTCGTTCTGAGCAACTTTCATATATAAAGTTTTTTCATCCGAGCTATGGTTTAATTTCTATGAATTTTCAAAGGTTATTGTATTTTTTGAAATAAATTTAAATTCGAAATTAAGTAGAAAATTCTATGTGCACACACTGTTGGCTAGCCACAGTGGATGACAGATGGGTCCAGAGGGCCCAGTTGACATAGTCAACATTGACCGTTCAACAGATGAATAGTACAGTGGGGTCCCACATGTAAGTGCCTTAATGACTTATGAAATGATTTTCCTTTAATCTAAAATAAGGGGGACCCACATGTCATTGGTTGTACACTTTAACAGAGGGATTTGGTGAGCTGTTTTATCTAAGGGGCCCACTAGTTAGTATGTAATTAGCAGGTGGTAGCCTGATCAGAGGGGGGTTTGTCCCTAAGCTAAACAGGGGCCAGCCGGGCACGCACGGTCGCCGGAGTGTGCTGGCGGCCTCGGCCACAACCAGCAGCGGCGGCGGCCTCCGGCAGGGGCGCGCTGGAAGCGCCCGCGGCCCTGGGCGCCAGCTCAGTGGGAGCAGGCGGGGGGAGAAGCAGTGGCGAGTGCAGCCGCCGCGGCAAGCAGCACGCGAGCAGGGGAGAGCGGGGGTAGGGCGCGAGGCAACTACGATGCGGTCGGCGGCAGGCCGGAGCAGGCTTGGTCCAGCGGTAACGAGCGAGGCGAGCGCGGGGCAGCCGCGGTGCTGCAGCGAGCGTGGATGCGGGCACGCGGACGCACGCTGGGGCGCAGTCAGAGGCGAGGCGGCCAGAGGCCTGTACGCGACGGTGGTCAACGGGCGGAGCTCAACGAATATGTGCCTAAGGGGCATGGGGAGGAGGAAGAGGGGGTCGAGGAGGACCAGATGCTCACATTGGTGCTTGTAGTGGTCTCGGGGAAGCCGGGGAAGCACGAGGTCGAGCGGATCGACGAAATCGGCGACGATGACCGTGGTGACGAAGACAGGTCGATGGCGAGGCTCGGGACTTCGCGGTACAGCTCATTCTACTCAGGTGTCAAGGACGCTGGTGCCCACCTCCTGGTCTTCTCGTTGCGGCTCGTGGTGGACGTCGACCACGACAACGATGGCGGCGCGACGACGGTTGCGCCCGGGCATGGACGAAATTAAGAGGGAGAGAGACGAGCGAGGGGAAAACGGTGGGCTAGGGTTTCGCAGGGGGGGAGGGAGCAACCTTGTAGGGCGCCAAGGGGAGTGGATGGCCGCCCCGTGGCCATCGGTGCCGTGTACGGCCGCCCTCTGTCCACGAGCTCCCGATGAACAGAGGAAGGGGAACGACCTGGCGGTGGGTTGGGCATGTCCAGTGGCCAAGGCCCAGGGGAATTAGTTGGGAGGGGTTTTGTTTTCTTTTGCTGATCGGGTTTTTCCTTTTCTTTTGTTTAACTCCTTTTTTTGCCTATGTTTGCATTTTCTTTTTGTACCAAAAGAGTTTTGTTTTGAGCGAAACGTGGCACATAATTCTAACACAATAAATTGAGATGGAACAAAAAGTATGGGGTCAAAAGGAGTTATCTAACCATTTTTAGAAATTGAAAAGGTCAATTTCAAAAGATGCTGGACCACTAAATAATTTCCAGGGGCACTTTCGGAATCCAAAAGAGGTTTTTTTCCAACATGACAAATATCCATCGATTATTTGCCACACTTTGAATATTTTAGCTTTCATGTTTGAAAACTTTTATTTTGGACTTTAAGTTAAATTTGAATTTGGACCAGGTTCGAACTAACGAGTGTTTAACAACAGTAATCATGATGACGTTGCATCATTAGCAGGGAATTACTGTAGCTTAATTATCAGGGCGTCACATATCTATACCCTGCTCATTTGCATCCAATAAAGTAAATGATTTGTTGTTGATGATGTTATGATTCATATGTCAAATGATTATTATGCCCATCCATGCAAATGTTGATTTCATGCTCATATGCATTGTCATGTTATTATATTTTGTTATGACTCAGCTCATCACCATTCAAGTTAAACCTGACATTAATCAAACTTGAACACTTGTTGGCTGAGTCATGGTGCCACCGAATCGAGCTCACTAGTGCAACCACACTTGCCTAGATGGGGAGGCCCTAATCCGGTCTATTGTCATGCCTCTCGTTGGTGCCTCCAACTAGGGAAGGTTATGTGCACGCGCTACCCTTGCTCGGTAGGCGGCAATAACCTTGTGAGCCTGCTACTTGTGAACCGCGTGAGTGAATTCCCCGAAGAGGAGGGGATGATGCAGCACAGCGAAGGTAAGTATTTCCTTCAGTTATGAAACCAAGGTTATCAATCCAGTAGGAGAACCAAGCAAGTTATGTAAACTACACCTGCACACAAACAACAAATACTCGCAACCCGATGCGTAGAGGGGTTGTCAATCCCTCTTGGGTAAAGTGATATGATAAATAGATAGATTGATAGATGCAAATAGAATAAAAGGAAGTAAAACTCAGTGAGATATTTTTGGGTTTTTTATAATATAGATCTGAAATAAAAGAAGCAAATAAATTGGAAAAGCAAATATCAATATAGATCTGAAAGTATATGATGAGAAATAGACCCGGGGGCATAGATTTCACTAGTGGCTTCTCTCGAGAAATAGCACACGGTGGGTAGACAAATTACTATTGGGCAATTGATAGAAAAGTGAATAATTATGATGATATCCAAGACAATGATCATGTATATAGGCATCACATCCAAGATTACTAGACCGAAGCGATTCTGCATCTACTACTATTACTCCACACATCAACCGCTATCCAACATGCATAGTGTATTAAGTTCATGGAGAAATGGAGTAATGCTTTAAGAACAATGACATGATGTAGACAATATCTATTCATTTAGGAATAGAACCCATCGTTTTATCCTTAATAGCAACGATACATGCGTGTCATGTCTCCTTCTGTCACTGAGATTGAGCACCTCAAGATCGAACCCATTACAAAGCACCTCTTCCCATTGCAAGATAAATCAATCAAGTTGGCCAAACAAAACCGAAATATCAAAGAAGAAATACGAGGCTATAATAATTAAGTATGCATATGAATGCAAATAGATCTGATCATAAACTCACAATTCAACGGATACCAACAAACACACTGCAAAAGGGTTACATCAAATAGATCTCCGAAGAGAACATTGTATTGAAGATCAAAAAGAGAGAGAAAGCCATATAACTACTGCCTACGGACCCGTAGGTCTGAGGTGAACTACTCACGCATCATAGGAGGAGCACCAATGAGGATGATGAACTCCTCCATGATCATGTTCCCCTCCGGCGGGGTGCCGGAAAAGGGCTCTAGATTGGATCTCGTGGCTCTAGAACTTGCGGCGGCTGAAACAATTTTTCGTTGACTCCTCTAGGATTTCAGGAATATTGTGGTATTTATAGAGTCGGAGGTAGATGGAAAGGAGTCCCATGGGCTCCATGAAGGAAATATGCCCTAGAGGCAATAATAAAGTTGTTATTTATATTTCCTTATATAATGATAAATGTTTATTATTCATGCAAGAATTGTATTAACCGGAAACTTAGTACATGTGTGAATATATAGACAAACAGAGTGTCACTAGTATGCTCTACTTGACTAGCTCGTGGAATCAAAGATGGTTAAGTTTCCTAGCCATAGACATGAGTTGTCATTTGATTAACGGGATCACATCATTAGAGAATGATGTGATTGACTTGATCCATTCCGTTATCTTAGCACCTGATTGTTTAGTATGTTGCTATTGCTTTCTTCATGACTTATACATGTTCCTATGACTATGAGATTATGCAACTCCTGAATACCGGAGGAACACCTTGTGTGCTATCAAACGTCACAACGTAACTGGGTGATTATACAGATGCTCTATAGGTGTCTCCGAAGGTGTTTGTTGGGTTGGCATAGATCGAGATTAGGATTTTCACTCAGAGTATCAAAGAGGTATCTCCTGGCCCTCTAGGTGGCGCACATCACTATAAGCCTTGCAAGCAATGTAACTAATAAGTTAGTTGCGGGATGATGCATTACGGAACGAGTAAAGAGACTTGCCGGTAACATGATTGAGCTAGGTATTGAGATACCAACGATCGAATCTCGGGCAAGTAACATACCGATGACAAAGGGAACAACGTATGTTGTTATGCGGTTTGACCGATAAAGATCTTCGTAGAATATGTAGGAGCCAATATGAGCATCCAGGTTCCGCTGTTGGTTATTGACCGGAGATGAGTCTCGGTCATGTCTACATAGTTCTCGAACCCGTAGGGTCCGCACGCTTAAAGTTCGGTGATGATCGGTATTATGAGTTTATGTGTTTTGATGTACCGAAGGTTGTTCGGAGTCCCGGATGAGATCAGGGACATGACGAGGAGTCTCGAAATGTTCGATACGTAAAGATCGGTATATTGGAAGGCTACATTCGGACATCAGAAAGGTTCTGAGTGGTACAGGTATTTATCGGAGTACTAGAGAGTTACGGGAATTCGCCAGGGAGTATATGGGCCTTATTGGGCTTTAGGGGAGAGAGTGAGAGAGAGAAGGGCTACCTAGGGCAGGCCGCGACCCCCCCCCCCCAAGGCCTAGTCCGAATTGGACTAAGGGGAGGGGTGGCGCCCCCTCCTTCCTTCTCTTCTCTCTTCCCCTTCCTTCTCTCCTACTCCTACTACTTGGAAGGGGGGAATCCTACTCCCGGTGGGCCGGCCCTCCCCCTCCTCCACTCCTTTATATACAGGGGAGGGGGCACCCCATAGACACACAAGTTGATCATTGATATCTTAGCCGTGTGCGGTGCCCCCCTCCACCATAATCCACCTCGGTCATATCGTCGTAGTGCTTAGGCCAAGCCCTGCGCCGGTAACTTCGTCATCATCGTCATCACGCCGCCGTGCTGACGAATCTCTCCCTCAAAGCTCTACTGGATCGTGAGTTCGTGGGACGTCACCGAGCTGAACGTGTGCAGATCGCGGAGGTGCCATACGTTCGGTACTAGGTGTTGGGGAACGTTGCAGAAAATTAAAATTTTTCCTACGGTTTCACCAAGATCCATCTATGAGTTCATCTAGCAACGAGTCATGGGAGAGAGAGATTGAATCTACATACCACTTTGTAGATCGCGAGCGGAAGTGTTCAACGAACGGGGATGAAGTAGTCGTACACACCGTGATCCAAATCACCGGAGATCCTAGCACCGAAAGAACGGCACCTCCGCGTTCAACACACGTACGGTCAGCGTAACGTCTCCTTCTTCTTGATCCAGCAAGGCAAAGGAGAGGTTGGGGAAGAAGACTCCAGCAGCAGCACGACGGCGTGGTGATGGAGGAGCCGCAGTACTCCGACAGGGCTTCGCCGAGCTCTTACGGAGGAGGAGGAGGTGTTGGAGAGGGAGAGGGAGGCGCCAGGGCATAGGGTGGTCAGCCCCCTCTCCCCTCCCCCCTTTATATAACCCCTTGGGGGGCGCCGGCCCTAGGAGATGGAATCTCCTAGGGGGGGCGGCGGCCAGGGAGGGGACTTGCCCCCCAAGCAAGGGGGGCGCCCCCTTTAGGGTTCCCCCCCCCCAACCCTAGGCGCATGGGCCCTTGGGGGGGAGGCGCACCAGCCCACTATGGGCTGGTTCCCTCCCTCATACGGCCCATGGGGCCCTCCGGGATAGGTGGCCCCACCCGGTGGACCCCCCGGGGCCCTCCGGTGGTCCCGGTACAATATCGATAACCCCGAAACTTGTCCCGATGTCCGTATGATGACTTTCCATATATAAATCTTTACCTCCGGACCATTCCGAAACTCCTCGTGACGTCCGGGATCTCATCCGGGACTCCGAACAACATTCGGGTTACTGTATATACATATCTTCACAACCCTAGCGTCACCGAACCTTGAGTGTGTAGACCCTACGGGTTCGGGAGACATGCAGACATGACCGAGACGGCTCTCGGGCAATAACCAACAGCGGGATCTGGATACCCATGTTGGCTCCCACATGCTCCACGATGATCTCATCGGATGAACCAAGATGTCGAGGATTCAATTAATCCCGTATACGATTCCCTTTGTCAATCGGTATTTTACTTGCCCGAGATTCGATCGTCGGTATCCCAATACCTCGTTCAATCTCGTTACCGGCAAGTCACTTTTCTCGTACCGTAATGCATGATCCCGTGATCAAACACTTTGATCACATTGTGCTCATTATGATGATGCATTACCGAGAGGGCCCGGTGATACCTCTCCGTCATGCGGAGTGACAAATCCCAGTCTCGATCCATGTCAACCCAACAGACACTTTCAGAGATACCCGTAGTATACCTTTATAGTCACCCAGTTACGTTGTGACGTTTGGCACACCCAAAGCACTCCTACGGTATCCGGGAGTTACACGATCTCATGGTCTAAGGAAAGGATACTTGACATTGGAAAACTCTAGCAAACGAACTATGCGATCTTATGCTATGTTTAGGATTGGGTCTTGTCCATCACATCATTCTCCTAATGATGTGATCCCGTTATCGATGACATCCAATGTCCATAGTCAGGAAACCATGACTATCTGTCGATCAACGAGCTAGTCAACTAGAGGCTCACTAGGGACATATTGTTGTCTGTTATTCACACATGTATTATGATTTCCGGATAACACAATTATAGCACGAATAAAGACAATTATCATGAATAAGGAAATATAATAATAATGCTTTTATTATTGCCTCTAGGGCATATTTCCAACAGTCTCCCACTTGCACTAGAGTCAATAATCTAGTTACATTGTGATGAATCGAACACCCATAGAGTTCTGGTGCTGATCATGTTTTGCCTTAGGGAGAGGTTTAGTCAACGGATTTGCGACATTCAGATCCGTGTGCACTTTACAAATTTCTATGTCTCCATCTTGAACATTTTCACGAATGGAGTTGAAGCGACGCTTGATGTGCCTAGTCTTCTTGTGAAACCTGGGCTCCTTTGCAAGTGCAATAGCTCCAGTGTTGTCACAGAAGAGCTTGATTGGCCCCAACGCATTGGGTATGACTCCGAGGTCGGTGATGAACTCCTTCACCCAAATTGCTTCATGTGCTGCCTCCGAGGCTGCCATGTACTCCGCTTCACATGTAGATCCCGCCACGACGCTTTGCTTGCAACTGCACCAGCTTACTGCCCCACCATTCAAAATATACACGTATCCGGTTTGTGACTTAGAGTCATCCAGATCTGTGTCGAAGCTAGCGTCGACGTAACCTTTTACGACGAGCTCTTCGTCACCTCCATAAACGAGAAGCATTTCCTTGGTCCTTTTCAGGTACTTCAGGATATTCTTGACCGTTGTCCAGTGTTCCTTGCCGGGATTACTTTGGTACCTTCCTACCAAACTTACGGCAAGGTTTACATCAGGTCTGGTACACAGCATGGCATACATAATAGAACCTATGGCTGAGGCATAGGGGATGACACTCATCTCTTCTATATCTTCTGCCGTGGTCGGACATTGAGCTAAGCTCAATTTCACACCTTGTAACACAGGTAAGAACCCTTTCTTAGATTGATCCATATTGAACTTCTTCAATATTTTATCAAGGTATGTGCTTTGTGAAAGACCTATGAGGCGTCTCGATCTATCTCTATAGATCTTGATGCCTAATATATAAGCAGCTTCTCCAAGGTCCTTCATTGAAAAACTCTTATTCAAGTAGGCCTTAATGCTGTCCAAGAGTTCTATATCATTTCCCATCAAAAGTATGTCGTCTACATATAATATGAGAAATGCTACAGAGCTCCCACTCACTTTCTTGTAAACGCAGGCTTCTCCATAAGTCTGTGTAAACCCAAACGCTTTGATCATCTCATCAAAGCGAATGTTCCAACTCCGAGATGCTTGCACCAGCCCATAAATCGAGCGTTGGAGCTTGCACACCTTGTCAGCATTCTTAGGATCGACAAAACCTTCCGGCTGCATCATATACAATTCTTCCTTAAGGAAACCATTAAGGAATGCCGTTTTGACGTCCATTTGCCATATCTCATGATCATAGTATGCGGCAATTGCTAACATGATTCGGACGGACTTCAGCTTCGCTACCGGTGAGAAAGTCTCATCGTAGTCAATTCCTTGAACTTGTCGATAACCCTTAGCGACAAGCCGTGCTTTATAGATGGTCACATTACCATCCGCGTCTGTCTTCTTCTTAAAGATCCATTTATTTTCTATGGCTCGCCGTTCAACGGGCAAGTCAGTCAAAGTCCATACTTCGTTTTCATACATGGATCCTATCTCGGATTTCATGGCTTCCAGCCATTTGTCGGAATCCGGGCCCGCCATTGCTTCCTCATAGTTCGAAGGTTCACCGTTGTCTAACAACATGATTTCCAAGACAGGGTTGCCGTACCACTCTGGTGCGGAACGTGTCCTTGTGGACCTTCGAATTTCAGTAGGAGCTTGATTAGAAGCATCTTGATCATTATCATTAATTTCCTCTCTAGTCGGTGCAGGCACCTCAGAAACGTTTTCTTGAGTTTCGCCATTTTCCGGTTCAAGAGGTAACACTTCATCAAGTTCTACTTTCCTCCCACTTACTTCTTTCGAGAGAAACTCTTTCTCTAGAAAGGATCCATTCTTGGCAACAAAGATCTTGCCTTCGGATCTGAGGTAGAAGGTATACCCAACAGTTTCTTTGGGGTATCCTATGAAGACGCATTTTTCCGACTTGGGTTCGAGCTTTTCAGGTTGAAGTTTCTTGACATAAGCATCGCATCCCCAAACTTTTAGAAACGACAGCTTAGGTTTCTTCCCAAACCATAATTCATACGGTGTCGTCTCAACGGATTTCGACGGAGCCCTATTTAAAGTGAATGCGGCAGTCTCTAAAGCATAGCCCCAAAAAGATAGCGGTAAGTCGGTAAGAGACATCATAGATCGCACCATATCTAATAGAGTGCGATTACGACGTTCGGACACACCATTACGCTGAGGTGTTCCAGGCGGCGTGAGTTGTGAAACTATTCCACATTTTCTTAAGTGTGTGCCAAATTCGTGACTCAAGTATTCTCCTCCACGATCTGATCGTAGAAACTTGATCTTTCTCTCACGTTGATTTTCAACCTCACTCTAAAATTCCTTGAACTTTTCAAAGGTCTCAGACTTGTGTTTCATTAAGTAGACATACCCATATCTACTCAAGTCATCAGTGAGGGTGAGAACATAACGATAGCCACCGCGAGCCTCAACACTCATTGGACCGCACACATCGGTATGTATGATTTCCAATAAGTTGGTTGCTCGCTCCATTGTTCCTGAGAACGGAGTCTTGGTCATTTTACCCATGAGGCATGGTTCGCACGTGTCAAATGATTCATAATCAAGAGACTCTAAAAGTCCATCTGCATGGAGCTTCTTCATGCGTTTGACACCTATGTGACCAAGGCGGCAGTGCCACAAATATGTGGGACTATTGTTATCAACTTTAACTCTTTTGGTATTCACACTATGAATATGTGTATCGTCACGTACGAGATTCATTAAGAATAAACCATTAACCATTGGAGCATGACCATAAAACATATCTCTCATATAAATAGAACAACCATTATTCTCGGATTTAAATGAGTAGCCATATCGAATTAAACGAGATCCAGACACAATGTTCATGCTCAAACTTGGCACTAAATAACAATTATTGAGGTTTAAAACTAATCCCGTAGGTAAATGTAGAGGCAGCGTGCCGACGGCGATCACATCGACCTTGGAACCATTCCCGACGCGCATCGTCACCTCGTCCTTCGCCAGTCTCCGTTTATTCCGCAGCTCCTGCTTTGAGTTACAAATGTGAGCAACTGCACCGGTATCAAATACCCAAGAGCTACTACGAGTACTGGTAAGGTACACATTAATTACATGTATATCACATATACCTTTGGTTTTGCCGGCCTTCTTGTCTGCTAAGTATTTGGGGCAGTTCCGCTTCCAGTGACCACTTCCCTTGCAATAAAAACACTCAGTCTCGGGCTTGGGTCCATTCTTTGGCTTCTTCCCGGCAACTTGCTTACCGGGCGCGGCAACTTCCTTGCCGTCCTTCTTGAAGTTCTTTTTACCCTTGCCCTTCTTGAACTTAGTGGTTTTATTCACCATCAACACTTGATGCTCCTTCTTGATTTCTACCTCTGCTGATTTCAGCATAGCATATACCTCAGGAATGGTCTTTACCATCCCCGGCATATTGTAGTTCATCACAAAGCTCTTGTAGCTAGGTGGAGGCGACTGGAGGATTCTGTCAATGACCACTTCATCCGGGAGATTAACTTCCAGTTGAGTCAAGCGGTTGTGCAACCCAGACATTTTGAGTATGTGCTCACTGACAGAGCCATTTTCCTCCATCTTACAGCTAAATAATTTATCGGAGACTTCATATCTCTCGACCCGGGCATGAGCTTGGAAAACCATTTTCAGCTCTTCGAACATCTCATATGCTCCATGTCTCTCAAAACGCTTTTGGAGCCCCGGCTCTAAGCTGTAAAGCATGCCGCACTGAACGAGGGAGTAATCATCGCAGCGTGACTGCCAAGCGTTCATAACGTCTTGTTGTGCAGGGAGAATAGGTGCGTCACCCAGCGGTGCTCGTAGGACATAATCTTTCTTGGCAGCTATGAGGATGATCCTCAGGTTCCGGACCCAGTCCGTATAGTTGCTACCATCGTCTTTCAGCTTGGTTTTCTCTAGGAACGCGTTGAAGTTGAGGACTACGTTGGCCATTTGATCTACAAGACATATTGTAAATATTTAGACTAAGTTCATGATAATAAAGTTCATTTAATCAAATTGTTTAATGAACTCCCACTTAGATAAACATCCCTCTTCTAGTCATCTAAGTATTACATGATCTGAGTCAACTAGGCCGTGTCCGATCATCACGTGAGACAGACCAGTCAACATCGGTGAACATCTTCATGTTGATCGTATCTTCTATACGACTCATGCTCGACCTTTCGGTCTTCGGTGTTCCGAGGCCATGTCTGTACATGCTAGGCTCGTCAAGTCAACCTAAGTGTTTCGCGTGTGTAAATCTGTCTTACACCCGTTGTATGTGAACGTTAGAATCTATCACACCCGATCATCATGTGGTGCTTCAAAACAACGAACTGTCGCAACGGTGCACAGTTAGGGTGAACACTTTCTTGAAATTATTATGAGGGATCATCTTATTTACTACCGTCGTTCTAAGTAAACAAGATGCAAAACATGATAAACATCACATGCAATCAAATAATAAACGTGACATGATATGGCCAATATCACATAGCTCCTTTGATCTCCATCTTGGGGCTCCATGATCATCTTGTCACCGGCTTGACACCATGATCTTCATCATCATGATCTTCATCATCGTGTCTCCATGAAGTTGCTCGCCAACTATTACTTCTACTACTATGGCTAACGCGTTTAGCAATAAAGTAAAGTAATTTACATGGCGTTTCTCAATGACACGCAGGTCATACAAAAAATAAAGACAACTCCTATGGCTCCTGCCGGTTGTCATACTCATCGACATGCAAGTCGTGATTCCTATTACAATAGCATGAACATCTCATACATCACATATAGATCATTCATCATACATCACAACTTTGGCCATATCATATCACAAAGCACTTGCTGCAAAAACAAGTTAGACGTCCTCTAATTGTTGTTGCAAGTTTTACGTGGCTGAATTAGGGTTCTAGCAAGAACGTTTTCTTACCTACGTAAAAGCCACAACGTGATTTGTCAACTTCTATTTACCCTTCATAAGGACCCTTTTCATCGAATCCGCTCCAACTAAAGTAGGAGAGACAGACACCCGCCAGCCACCTTATGCAACTAGTGCATGTTAGTCGGTGGAACCGGTCTCACGTAAGCGTACGTGTAAGGTTGGTCCGGGCCGCTTCATCCCACAATACCGCTGAAGCAAGATAAGACTAGTAGCGGCAAGAAGAGTTGACAATATCTACACCCACAACAAATTGTGTTCTACTCGCGCAAGAAGAACTACGCATAGACCTAGCTCATGATGCCACTGTTGGGGAACGTTGCAGAAAATTAAAATTTTTCCTACGGTTTCAACAAGATCCATCTATGAGTTCATCTAGCAACGAGTCATGGGAGAGAGAGATTGCATCTACATACCACTTTGTAGATCGCGAGCGGAAGCGTTCAACGAACGGGGATGAAGTAGTCGTACACACCGTGATCCAAATCACCGGAGATCCTAACACCGAAAGCACGGCACCTCCGCGTTCAACACACGTACGGTCAGCGTAACGTCTCCTTCTTCTTGATCCAGCAAGGCAAAGGAGAGGTTGGGGAATAAGACTCCAGCAGCAGCACGACGGCATGGTGATGGAGGAGCCGCAGTACTCCGACAGGGCTTCGCCGAGCTCTTACGGAGGAGGAGGAGGTGTTGGAGAGGGAGAGGGAGGCGCCAGGGCATAGGGTGGTCAACCCCCTCTCCCCTCCCCCCTTTATATAACCCCTTGGGGGGGCGCCGGCCCTAGGAGATGGAATCTCCTAGGGGGGGCGGCGGCCAGGGAGGGGACTTGCCCCCCAAGCAAGGGGGCGCCCCCTTTAGGGTTTCCCCCCCAACCCTAGGCGCATGGGCCCTTGGGGGGAGGCGCACCAGCCCACTATGGGCTGGTTCCCTCCCTCATACGGCCCATGGGGCCCTCCGGGATAGGTGGCCCCACCCGGTGGACCCCCCCGGGACCCACCGGTGGTCCCGGTACAATACCGATAACCCCGAAACTTGTCCCGATGTCCGTATGATGACTTTTCATATATAAATCTTTACCTCCGGACTATTCCGAAACTCCTCGTGACGTCCGGGATCTCATCCGGGACTCCGAACAACATTCGGGTTACTGCATATACATATCTTCACAACCCTAGCGTCACCGAACCTTAAGTGTGTAGACCCTACGGGTTCGGGAGACATGCAGACATGACCGAGACGTCTCTCGGGCAATAACCAACAGCGGGATCTGGATACCCATGTTGGCTCCCACATGCTCCACGATGATCTCATCGGATGAACCACGATGTCGAGGATTCAATTAATCCCGTATACGATTCCCTTTGTCAATCGGTATTTTACTTGCCCGAGATTCGATCGTCGATATCCCAATACCTCGTTCAATCTCGTTACCGGCAAGTCACTTTTCTCGTACGGTAATGCATGATCCCGTGATCAAACACTTTGATCACATTGAGCTCATTATGATGATGCATTACCGAGAGGGCCCGGTGATACCTCTCCGTCATGCGGAGTGACAAATCCCAGTCTCGATCCATGTCAACCCAACAGACACTTTCAGAGATACCCGTAGTATACCTTTATAGTCACTCAGTTACGTTGTGACGTTTGGCACACCCAAAGCACTCCTACGGTATCCGGGAGTTACACGATCTCATGGTCTAAGGAAAGGATACTTGACATTGGAAAACTCTAGCAAACGAACTATGCGATCTTATGCTATGTTTAGGATTGGGTCTTGTCCATCACATCATTCTCGTAATGATGTGATCCCGTTATCGATGACATCCAATGTCCATAGTCAGGAAACCATGACTATCTGTCGATCAACGAGCTAGTCAACTAGAGGCTCACTAGGGACATATTGTTGTCTGTTATTCACACATGTATTACGATTTCCGGATAACACAATTATAGCACGAATAAAGACAATTATCATGAATAAGGAAATATAATAATAATGCTTTTATTATTGCCTCTAGGGCATATTTACAACACTAGGATCGGTCGATCGTGAAGACGTACGACTACATCAACCGCGTTGTCATAACGCTTCCGCTTTCGCTCTATGAGGGTACGTGGACAACACTCTCCCCTCTCGTAGTTATGCATCACCATGATCTTGCGTGTGCGTAGGAATTTTTTTGAAATTACTACGTTCCCCAACAGTGGCATCCGAGCCAGGTTTATGCGTAGATGTTATATGCACGAGTAGAACACAAGTGAGTTGTGGGCGATACTAGTCATACTGCTTACCAGCATGTCATTACTTTGATTCGGTGGTATTGTAGGATGAAGCGGCCCGGACCGACATTACACGTATGCTTACGCGAGACTGGTTCTACCGACGTGCGTCGCACAGAGGTGGCTGGCGGGTGTCAGTTTCTCCAACTTTAGTTGAATCGAGTGTGGCTACGCCCGGTCCTTGTTGAAGGTGAAAATAGCACATACTTGACGAAATATCGTTGTGGTTTTGATGAGTAGGTAAGAAAGGTTCTTGCTCAGCCCGTAGCAGCCACGTAAAACTTGCAACAACAAAGTAGAGGACATCTAACTTGTTTTTGCAGGGCATGTTGTGATGTGATATGGTCAAGACATGATGCTAAATTTTATTGTATGAGGTGATCATGTTTTGTAACAAAGTTATCGGCAACTGGCAGGAGCCATATGGTTGCCGCTTTATTGTATGAAATGCAATCGCCATGTAATTACTTTACTTTATCACTGAGCGGTAGCGATAGTCGTAGAAGCAATAGTTGGCGAGACGACAACGATGCTACAATGGAGATCAAGGTGTCGCGCCGGTGACGATTGTGATCATGACGGTGCTTTGGAGATGGAGATCAAAGGCACAAGATGATGATGGCCATATCATATCACTTATATTGATTGCATGTGATGTTTATCCTTTATGCATCTTATTTTGCTTAGATCGACGCTAGCATTATAAGATGATCTCTCACTAAATTTCAAGGTATAAGTGTTCTCCCTGAGTATGCACCGTTGCGACAGTTCTTCGTGTTGAGACACCGCGTGATGATCGGGTGTGATAAGCTCTACGTTCACATACAACTGGTGCAAGCCAGTTTTGCACACGCAGAATACTCGGGTTAAACTTGACGAGCCTAGCATATGCAGATATGGCCTCGGAACACTGGAGACCGAAAGGTCGAGCGTGAATCATATAGAAGATATGATCAACATAGTGATGTTCACCATTGAAAACTACTCCATCTCACGTGATGATCGGACATGGTTTAGTTGATATGGATCACGTGATCACTTAGATGATTATAGGGATGTCTATCTAAGTGGGAGTTCTTAAATATGATTAATTGAACTTTAATTTATCATGAACTTAGTCCTTGTAGTATTAGCATATCTATGTTGTAGACCAATAGCTCGCGTTTAGCTCCCATGTTTTATTTTTGATTTGTTCCTAGAGAAAACTAAGTTGAAAGATGTTAGTAGCAATGATGCGGATTGGATCCGTGATCCGAGGATTATCCTCATTGCTGCACAGAAGAATTATGTCCTTGATGCACCGCTAGGTGACAGACCGATTGAAGGAGCAAATGCAGACGTTATGAACGTTTGGCAAGCTCGATATGATGATTACTTGATAGTTTAGTGCACCATGCTTTACGGCTTAGAATCGGGGCTTCAAAGACGTTTTTCAAACGCCGCGGAGCATATGAGATGTTCCAAGAGTTGAAATTAGTATTTCAGACTCACGCCCATGTCGAAAGGTATGAGACCTTTGACAAGTACTTTGCCTACAGGATGAAGGAGAATAGCTCAACCAGTGAGCATGTGCTCAGATTGTCTGGGTACTACAATTGCTTGAATCAAGTGAGAGTTAATCTTCCAGATAAGATAGTAATGGACAAAGTTCTCTAGTCACTATCACCAAGTTACTAGAACTTCGTGATGAACTATAATATGCTAGGGATGACGAAAGTAATTCCCGAGCTCTTCACGATGCTGAAATCGACGAAATCAGGAAAGAGCATCAAATGTTGATGGTTTACAAGACCACTAGTTTCAAGAAAAGGGCAAAGGAATAGAAAGGGAACTTCAAGAAAAAATGATAAACAAGTTGTCACTCCCGTGAAGAAGTCCAAAGCTAGACCCAAGCCTGAAACTGAGTGCTTCTACTGCAAAGGAAATGGTCACTAGAAGTGGAACTGCCCTAGATACTTGGCGGATAAGAAGGATGGCAAAGTGAATAAAGTTATATTGGATATACATGTTATTGATGTGTACTTGACTAGTGTTTATAGCAACCCCTCGGCATTTGATACTGGTTTAGTTGCTAAGAGTAGTAACTCAAAACGGGAGTTGCAGAATGAACATAAACTAGTTAAGGGCGAGGTGACGATGTGTGTTGGAAGTAGTTCCAAGATTGATATGATCATCGTCGCACACTCCCCATACTTTCGGGATTAGTGTTTAACCTAAATAAGTGTTATTTGTTGTTTGCGTTGAGCATGGATATGATTTGATCATGTTTATTGCAATACGGTTATTCATTTAAGTTAGAGAATAATTGTTGTTCTGTTTACATGAATAAAACCTTCTATGGTCATACACCCAATGAAAATGGTTTGTTGGATCTCGATCGTAGTGATACACATATTCATAATATTGAGTCTAAAAGATGCAAAATTAATAATGATAGTGCAACTTATTTGTGGCACTGCCGTTTAGTTCATATTAGTGTAAAGCGCATGAAGAAACTCCATGCTGATGGGATCTTTATGAATCACTTGATGCTTGCGAACCATGCCTTATGGGCAAGATGACTAAAACTCCATTCTCCGGAACAATGGAGCGAGCAACTAACTTATTGTAAATAATACATACTGATGAATGTGATCCGATGAGTGTTGAGGCTCGCAGCGGGTATCGTTATTTTCTGACCTTCACAGATGATTTGAGCAGATATGAGTATATCTACTTGATGAAACATAAGTCTGAAACATTTGAAAAGTTCATATAATTTCAAAGTGAAGTGGAAAATCATCATAACAAGAAAATAAAGTTTCTACGATCTGATCGTGGAGGAGAATATTTGAGTTACGAGTTCGGTCTTCATTTGAAACAATGCAGAATAGTTTCGCAACTCACACCACCTGGAACACCACAGCGTAATGGTGTGTCCGAAAATCGTAACCGTACTTTATTAGATATGGTGCAATCCATGATGTCTCTTACCGATTTACCACTATTGTTTTGGGGTTATGCATTAGAGACAACTGCATTCACATTAAATAGGGCACCATCTAAATCCGTTGAGACGACACCATATGAATTGTGGTTTGGCAAGAAACCAAAGTTGTCGTTTCTTAAAGTTTGGGGTTGCGATGCTTATATGAAAAAGTTTCATCCTGATAAGCTCAAACCCAAATCGGAGAAATGTGTCTTCATAGGATACCCAAAGAAGATAGTTGGGTACACCTTCTATCACAGATCCGAAGGCAAGACATTCGTTGCTAAGAATGGATCCTTTCTAGAGAAGGAGTTTGTCTCGAAAGAAGTGAGTGGGAGGAAAGTAGAACTTGATGAGGTAACTGTACTTGCTCCCTTATTGGAAAGTAGTTCATCACAGAAATCTATTCATGTGACTCCTACATCAATTAGTGAGGAAGCTAATGATGATGATCATGTAACTTGAGATCAAGTTACTACCGAACCTTGTAGGTCAACCAGAGTGAGATGCGCACCAGAGTGGTACGATAATGCTATTCTAGAGGTCATGTTACTTGACCATGACGAACCTACGAACTATGAGGAAGCGATGATGAGCCCAGATTCCGCGAAATGGCTTGAGGCCATGAAATCTAAGATGGGATCCATGTATGAGAACAAAGTGTGAACTTTGGTTGACTTGCCCGATGATCGGCAAGCCATAGAAAATAAATGGATCTTCAAGAGGAAGACGGACGCTGATAGTAGTGTTACTATCTACAAAGCTAGACTTGTTGAAAAAGGTTTTGACAAAGTTCAAGGTGTTGACTACGATGAGATTTTCTCACTCGTAGCGATGCTTAAGTCTGTCTGAATCATGTTAGCAAATTGCCACATTTTATGAAATCTGGCAAATGGATGTCAAAACTGCATTCCTTAATGGATTTCTTAAAGAAGAGTTGTATATGATGCAACCAGAAGGTTTTGTCGATCCTAAAGGTGCTAACAAAATGTGCAAGCTCCAGCGATCCATCTATGGACTGGTGCAAGCATCTCGGAGTTGGAACGTACGCTTTGATGAGTTGATTACAGCATATAGTTTTATACAGACTTGCGGTGAGGCCTGTATTTACAAGAAAGTGAGTGGGAGCACTACAGCATTTCTGATAAATATATGTGAATGACATATTGTTGATCAGAAATAATGTAGAATTTTTGGGAGGCATAAAGGATTGTTTGAAAGGAGTTTTTCAAAGAAAGACCTCGGTAAAGCTGCTTACAAATTGAGCATCAAGATCTATAGAGATAGATCAAGACGCTTGATAAGTTTTTTCAATGAGTACATACCTTGACAAGATTTTGAAGTAGTTCAAAATGGAACAATCAAAGAAAGAGTTCTTGCATGTGTTACAAGGTGTGAAATTGAGTAAGACTCAAAGCCCGACCACAGCAGAAGATAGAAAGAGAATGAAAGTCATTCCCTATGCCTCAACCATAGGTTCTATAAAGTATGCCATGCTGTGTACCAGATCTATTATATACCTACACTGAGTTTGGCAAGGGAGTACAATAGTGATCTAGGAGTAGATCACTGAACGGCGGTCAAAATTATCCTTAGTGGAATCATGATATGTTTCTCGATTATGGAGCTGACAAAAGGTTCGTTGTAAAGGGTTACGTCGATGCAAGTTTTGACACTGATCCAGATGACTCTAAGTCTCAATCTGGATACATATTAAAAGTGGGAGCAATTAGCTAAAGTAGCTCCGTGCAGAGCATTGTAGACATAGAAATTTGCAAAATACATACGGATCTGAATTTGGCAAACGCGTTCACTAGACTTCTCTCACAAGCAAAACATGATCACACCTTAGTACTCTTTGGGTGTTAATCACATGGCGATGTGACCTAGATTATTGACTCTAGTGCAAGTGGGAGACTGAAGAAATATGCCCTAAAGGCAATAATAAAGTTGTTATTTACATTTCCTTATATCATGATAAATGTTTATTATTCATGCTAGAATTGTATTAACCGGAAACTTAGTACATGTGTGAATACATAGACAAACAGAGTGTCACTCACTAGTATGCCTCTACTTGACTAGCTCGTTGAATCAAAGATGGTTAAGTTTCCTAGCCATAGACATGAGTTGTCATTTGATTAACTGGATCACATCATTAGAGAATGATGTGATTGACTTGATCCATTCCTTTAGCTTAGCACTTGATCATTTAGTATGTTGCTATTGTTTTCTTCATGACTTATACATGTTCCTATGACTATGAGATTATGCAACTCCCGAATACCGGAGGAACACCTTGTGTGCTATCAAACGTCACAACATAACTGGGTGATTATAAAGATGCTCTACAGGTGTCTCTGAAGGTGTTTGTTGGGTTGTCATAGATCGAGATTAGGATTTGTCACTCCGAGTATCGGAGAGGTATCTCTGGGCCCTCTAGGTAATGCACATCACTATAAGCCTTGCAAGCGATGTAACTAATGAGTTAGTTGCAGGATGATGCATTACCGAACGAGTAAAGAGACTTGCCAGTAACGAGATTGAACTAGGTATTGAGATACCGACGATTGAATCTCGGGCAAGTAACATACCGATGACAAAGGGAACAACGTATGTTGTTATGCGGTTTGACCGATAAAGATCTTCGTAGAATATGTAGGAGCCAATATGAGCATCCAGGTTCCGCTGTTGGTTATTGACTGGAGATGAGTCTCGGTCATGTATACATATTTCTCGAACCCGTAGGGTCCGCACGCTTAACGTTCAGTGATGATCGATATTATGAGTTTATGTGTTTTGATATACCGAAGGTTGTTCAGAGTCCCGGATGAGATCAGGGACATGACGAGGAGTCTTAAAATGTTCGAGACGTAAATATCAATATATTGGAAGGCTATATTCAGACATCGGAAAGGTTCTGAGTGGTTCGGGTATTTATCGGAGTACCGGAGAGTTACGGGAATTCGCTGGGGAGTATATGGGCCTTATTGGGCTTTAGGGGAGAGAGAGAAGGGCTGCCTAGGGCAGGCCGCCCCCCCCCCCCCACACCCCCAAGGCCTAGTCCGAATTGGACTAAGGGGAGGGGTGGCGCCCCCTCCTTCCTTCTCTTCTCTCTTCCCCTTCCTTCTTTCCTACTTCTACTACTTGGAAGGGGGGGATCCTACTCCCGGTGGGAGTAGGACTCCCCAGGGTGCGCCATAGTAGAGGGCCGGCCCTCCCCCTCCTCCACTCCTTTATATACGGGGGAGGGGCACCCCATAGACACACAAGTTGATCATTGATCTCTTAGCCGTGTGCGGTGCCCCCCTCCATCATAATCCACCTCGGTCGTATCGTCGTAGTGCTTAGGCGAAGCCCTGCGCCGGTAACTTCATCATCACCGTCATCACGTTGTCGTGCTGATGAAGCTCTCCCTCGAAGCTCTACTAGATCGTGAGTTTGTGGGACGTCACCAGCTGAACATGTGAAGATCGCGGAGGTGCCTTACGTTCGGTACTAGGATCGGTCGATCGTGAAGACGTACGACTACATCAACCGCGTTGTCATAATGCTTCCGCTTTCGGTCTACGAGGGTACGTGGACAACACTCTCCCCTCTCGTTGCTATGCATCACCATGATCTTGCGTGTGCGCAGGATTTTTTTTGAAATTACTATGTTCCCCAACACTCCACTACCCACCAGGGTGCGCTAGGGCCTAGGGCGCGCCCTGGTGTCTAGTGGGCCCCATGGGTCTCCCCTCGCGCGCTCCCTTGACTCCCTAGATGTCTTCTGGTCCAAAAAATCTCCAAAAAGTTTTGTTGCATTTGGAGTCCGTTTGATATTGATTTTCTGCGAACAAGCAAAAAATAGCAACTACCACTGGGCACTATGTCAATAGGTTAGTCCCAAAAATGATATAAAGTTGCTATAAATGAATATAAAACATCCAAGAATGATAATATAACGACATGGGACAATAAAAAATATAGATACGTTGAAGACGTATCAGAGCCCATGATTGGTATTGTGCACATGTCCCCGTTTGGGACCGTTTTTGGTTTATCACGACGGTGGCCGACCACGAAGGTGGCAGATGTCCAGAGTGGGCATCCGAGGCCACCCATGACATAACCCAAAAGGGAATTTGTCGGAGTGGCCGGGAGAGTGTCATGTAATAGATCGGTTTTGTCGGAATGTCCTTGGTCCACCTGAAGAAGAGCACGAGGCCATGAATTTCATGGTGTGGCTACAGTGTACTAACCTCTGCAGAGTGTATAATCTATCGATGGTCGTTCCCTCGGTCATGGGCAAAGTTCTTAGTAGGTCGCACTGTGGGTCAACAGTAATAATAATCTGACTAATAAACAACCCTGCTTCGATGAGGAGAGAAGTTGGTTGATCTTTATGTGGTCACGAGAAGATCATGATGGTATTATTGATGATGGTTGATCATGAGGTGATCATGTGATGATCACGGCGGTAAGAAAGATTGGCATATATATGGTGGTTACGAGATAACCTCCGAGAAGAGTAAGTTGGTCCAAGAGACCTTAAACATCGACCCCCTCACATGCATTATCATCAAGTTCACATCATGAGTAACATGTTCATGCCATGCTCATCTCGTATTGTTCTAGCGGTATCATGCTCATCATTGTTTAACCAATATATGCCATGCTGTTGTTTTTGTTGATTGCTTTGGCTGATGTGACCTTGCGAGTATATTCAGAGTACTCACCTGGTGTGTCATGCCATGATTGCTTGCTTGTCGAGGATCCCGAGTTTGCGCACTAGGATGCGTTCCAGCCAGAGTTCCTGCGGAGTGGAGTTCATCACTGTTGTGTTGTTCCGCTGCTACGAGTTGTTCCATTGCTAGCATCGAGCTACCTTAGCAGGCGTAGTGTCGCCATGCCGATATAATCCTTTGTAGTATCAGAACCTTTGTACCCATATCATTTGTAATAAAGAGCTGATTTGTTTTGTGCCAAGTAGTGCCATATTCCAAAAGACTTGATCTCTGGGTTGGAATATGGGGTGTTCTGGTTCCTCTGAGCTGGCGTGCCACATAAGTAGCGTTATCCCACTCTAGGCCCACGAATCTATGGTTGAAGTGACGAATATGAGCTGGCCTGGTGATGACGTCGTCTTCTCCCTAATTCGTCCGCTTGTCTGCCAGTGCAACACGATCTGCTGCCATGGCGTCAAGGTATGTAAACATTGGATCCCAATAGGAGATGGTGGCTTTAGGAAGATCGTGTAGCTTATAGACATAATCCATGTAAGTTCAAGCTACTTTAGCTGCAGTAAAGGGATGATTCAGAGGTAAGAAGTGAGCATATCTCATGAATTTGTTTGTGACGACCAAGATGTAGTTCGCTCTATTGGATTGAGGGAGGCCATTGATAAAATCCATGGTAGCAACTGCCCCCCCCCCCCCCCCCCTCTCAAGTAGTGGAAATGGCTCCAAAAGACCAAGATATTGGACCTGTTCCGATAGCCTGTTGACAGACAGTGCCGGTGCGTACATACTGTCGGACGGTGTCCTTCATCTTTGGCCAAGCAAACAGGCGACGCACACGGTGATAGGTGACTCGGAAGCCGAAGTGACCACCCATTGTGTTGTCACGGAATACACAGAGGATATATTGGTGAAGAACTGGAGAGCCGCCGAGCCACTGTCGGTTGCGAAAATAGAGTAACCCATCAGAGACACAAAAGCTCTGCTTTGGGTCTGGCCACCGTGAGAATTCAGAGAGCGGCTTTCGACATTGGCCATTTTCTGCATAACCGGCACGGATGTCCTCGACATAAAGTAGGATGGCAAACTAAGATGGCCATGGCTTGGTTTGGAGTGTGCAGGCGACAGGACCTGGCATCTGCTCACTGTTGGTGGTGCCCTGGCGATAGCAAATTCTATATCTCAATGAGTAACTTTGTGAAAGCTTTCTGTTGCCACACCATTGACGGCAGTTGATCATTTAGATGCACAAGACTGCGTTAATTAGCGCCAATCAAGGACTCGTCATGGTGAAGATAGGGGCGCCGCTGTTCTATGGCCATCAGAATAGCGAGGCGTTCTTTCTTGTAAGTGGTCACACCTCTGTTCTTTATTCCTAGGGATGAGACGAACATGCACACACACATACACAAACAGTTATAGCTTTCTAAGTAGTACTCCCTCCATTCCTAGATGTAAGTTTTTGTAGAGATTTCACTATAAACCACATACGGATGTATATAGATGCATTTTAAGTGTAGATTCATTCATTTTGCTTCGTATATAGTCCATCTAGTGAAATCTCTACAAAGACTTATATTTAGGAACGAAGGAAGTACATGACAAGCATCATCATCCAGATATCACCCCAAAGTCATCGAAATGAGATTACTTATGGCAACAGCAATACGGGTAGGGGTGGTGCTCACAATAGCTCCTGAGGTAGTCGTAGTCTTTGCTTACGCAGAAGTTTCGGCACTTGCGCTGGTCATAATCATGCACCGGTTCTGTTGCATTCCCACATAGATTCACAGTATGTGTCAGGATCCGTGTCTGCATGCGCACGCACGCACGCACAAAATGGACGAATAATTAGTACGTGTGCGTTCCATGTGAAAGAAAGAATGGAAGAATGAAGCATCACGTAGTAAGACATACTACTCTGCATACCCTTGGTGTTGCAGGACAGGGAGGCCGACATGACCAGAAGAGCTACAGCCAAGCACAAAAACTGCGTGTTGTTCCTCGCATGTGCCATGGCGAATGACTCGCTAGCTAATTAATCCATCCTTCTAGACGGTGTTGTCTTTTTGGTCGATGGATGCTTTGTGTGCTTTATTCGATTTTTTTGTTATTTTCTTTGCGTTTTCTAAATGTGTGAAATTCTTTTCAAAATCGATGTATTTTTTTAATTTTCTTGCTTTTTAAAAAACGATAAAGTTTTTCCAAATTTATGAACCTTTTTTTCAATTTGTGAACATTTTTAGAAAATGATGAACTTATTTCCAAATTCGATGAACTTATTTCCAAATTCGATGAACTTCTTAAAATTTGATGAACTTTTCTGAAAATTCATGTACAGTTTTTAATTGAATTTTTGATTTTTTTACCAAAAAAACACTTTTACTTTTTTAAGTCAATCGTTGACCGGTCAACCATGACTAGTCAGCTACGAACCCAATGACCAGTCAACAACCGAGCCAGCGAGCACATGTTTGGGTCGAGCCCAAGAGTGGCTGCGTGCACCACCTCGGAGAAGGGGCGCGTGAAGCGCCGTCTAGGAGCTCCCGTGCCCTTCGGCCGCTGCCCTCTCTTTCACTCAATTTAAGTACATGCCAACACTTTAGGGTTTGCTCTAGGCTTTTTCTGTCGTCCACGGCCGAGCAAGTCGAGGCTACTTTTGGTGCTTTCTTCTTCTTTCCGGCTCTGCACTGAGTCACGGTGATTGTGACAGAAACTACTCATCTTTATTCTTTCTTTTTTGTGGGGAAATCATCTTTATTCCACGGACAGTCATGATGAAATGTTTCGGTTATTACAATGGGATGAGACGAACACACACAAACAGATATAGCTTTCTAAGTAGCACATGACAAGAAGCATCATCCAGATATCATCCCAAAGTTATCAAATTGAGAATACTTATGGCAACAACAATACGGGTAGGGGTGGTGCTCACAATTATTAATATACTAAACCTAGCCACGTTTTTTTACCTGGTTTTTTGACTTTATTGTATCAGTGAAAACCTGACCAATAGGGTACTGCCACGGTTTTTTTTTTGACTTTTTTGTATCAGCGAAAACCTGACCAATGGGGTACTGCCACGTTATTTACTGGGGTACCTGGGAGGGAATGGTTCGGCGTGGCTCTAGCCGGCTCCTGGTGGCAAAATTTCGTGTTTTGACCCTTTTGACAAAGAATTTCAGGATCTGACCCCTGTTTGAATTTTTTTGAGATTTGACCCTTTTTTCTACCGCCAGGGCCTCTGGCGGTAGGGTTACACAACCTACCACCAGGGACCCTGGCGGTAGGAAACTTATCCACGTCAGCGCGTGGAGACGGCGCCGTCCCTCTCCGTCGCACCCTGGCGGTAGGGTGTGTAAACCTACCGCCGGATCCCCCGGCGGTAGGGTGCGGCGCAGTTATTTCGCCCGAGACTCCCGCGCCCCTTCCCTTCTCCCCACCCCTCCCCTCCCCTCGTCGGCAGTTCTTCTTCCCAAGTCGCCCTTGTCTCCCTCTCTCATCTCCTCCACTCCCCCCCTCGGATCTTCACCGTTTGTTGACCGTTTTTGCGGATCGAGATGGCCCCGAAAAGAGAAACGTAAGCTCCTTCAATCCCTCCAATTAGTTTTTGCAAACTTGCTTCCGTTTCGACGCATTATTTGCTTGAAATCCCTCATGTTTTTGAATTTAGATTGGATTTTTTTCACCTAAGATTGTTTTAGCTTGATTGTAGTTGTAGTTCTTAGTTCTTTAGTAAGTAGTGGTATTGAATATGAACTCTAATCAATAGTTCATATGTTAGTGTGAAGATGAACCCTAGTTCATAGTATTTTTTGTTAAAAAAATCATGATGTAATGCATGTGGGAGCACTTGATAGTAGTTTTATGATGCATGTTGATATGATATGAAGATGTTGTTTTATGATGTTGTTTTTTATGATATGATGCATCTTGATGTGATGAATATTGTAGTAAACAAATATATGATGCAAGTAGTGGATTTGGTTGGTATGATATGGTATGATTTTGCATTTTACACATCTTGATATATGCATTTTATTTATTTGATCCATATGTTCAGGTCTGCAACAGTGGCGCAACCATCGCCCATTCATCTCCAACACGACCCTTCAGCCTTGCCACTTCCGTACGTGTACGAGTCCTTCCCCGAGCTTCTGCTGCCGGTGACCGATTTTTCAGACGAGTTCCTACAGGAGACGAGGGCAGTGCGGTGGTACGAGAGGGCAGAACGGATCGCCGATGATGTGAAGTGTTGGTCGCAGAGTGTGAAAGAGTGGAAGAGAGTGACTGCAGAGATGGAGGGAGATCCAACTATCAGTCGTGAACGCCGGGAAGGGACCATTGAAGTTGCCAAGCAGCACTCCAACTGGGAGCTGCGCAATTTGGGCCGGAGGATCTACTTCGAGAGCAATGCGGAGGAGAGAGGCAGGATGCCGCCCCCAAGTGCATCGGCGTTCGATATCATCAACTGGGGAAGGGCGGAGGCGAAAACTCCAGCTGGCAAGGCAAGGTGGGAGTGCTTGAACGGGCGGATGCCGACCAGCGTTCCGCCTCCGCCTGAACTGGTGGATCCGCTGCCGTATCTGTTTCCACGCCCAGGCCTAGTATACGAGGGGGGAGGTATATCCAACCTATAAACATGTCTATTGGATATGCATCTATGTTTTAGTAGGGGTTGTCAAACTATGTGGACAAGTTTGTTATTTGCTATTTCCTACTTATGAATCTATGTGTAAACTGTTTGATATTTGCTATGTAAAACCTTTATTAATATGTGAGCTCATATATTGCTGTCATATTTGTAAAACTTGCTGTGATATTGCTGTCATATTTAAATTGAAAACAAGCAACCAAATGAACTTGAAAAAACAAACAGAGGACCCTACCGCAGGCCCCCTGGCGGTAGGGTCAGACAGCCTACCGCCAGGGCACTTGCATATTTCGTTACAGAAGGCCTGTACGGCAAAACCCCGCCACACCTTACCGCCAGAGCCTCTGGCGGTAGGATTAGACAGCGTACCGCCAGGGGATCTGGCGGTAAGGTACTTATCCACGTCAGCGCGCGGTGACGGCGTCGTCCCCCTCCGTCACACCCTACCGCCAGGGCCTCTGGCGGTAGCATGTCTATCCCTACCGCTAGGGGCTCTGGTGATAGCAAAAGGGTCAAATCTCGAAAAAATTGGAACGGGATCAGATCCCGATTTTATTTGCAAAAAGGGTCAAAACACGAAATTCGGCCGCTCCTGGTATATTTGTGTCAGGTTTGCTATTGGTTTGCATGTGCGTTACTGGGTTGTTCTCATTGGTGCGCGCGTGCATGTTGGATTTGGCCAGCTGCTTCCACCACCTGGTCTTTGGCGTTTTGCGGTTGGCTGTGCATGCCCATGCTTTTTTTATAGGGCCGCATGCCCATGCTTTGACTACCGCTTTGTCCTTCGTTATTATTTTTTTCCTTTCCTCATGTACGTGTGCGCCGCTCAGTTCTTTCGGTCGGCTGGTGCATTTTATCCTGTCTGTGTTGTTGTCTAGCTAGGAGGGTGACACATGTGCGGTTGCTTCGAATTTGACTTGCTTCGAATTCAGAGGCGGTTGCCGCTTCGATAGCACCTTCCGGGCGTTTTTCCTCTAGATCGTTCGAGGCCGTTTTTGGATTGGTTTTTAATTCGTTCGGACCTGCTATAAATAAGGGCGCTCCTTGTTGTTGCTCTTTGCGTTCTGGCCTGGTTCGTTCCAGCTTTGTTCGTGGTGGCTCTTGCCGTCGGGGTCGTCCTCGTGGGATCCGAGACACCCTCACGGTGGTGTCGGCCCGCGCGCGCGGAGGCGGAGCGGCTGTGGCGGCCACTGTCAGTGTGTGCTGGCGGCCAAATCCCCCGTCTCTACTGAGCTCATCGTCTGTTTCCCATGGTGGTGGCGGCAGCCACCGCACTAGACTATGGTACGGGCTCCGCCGCAAGCTTCACCTCGCCGTTGGCCATTGCCGGGCTTCTCCACCTTGCTATGATCGACACAGCAGCGACCACCGAGCCCGGCCTCAGCGGCGGTCGACACATGTGGCGGCCGCTGGTAGGGAGGAGGCACGACCATGGCGCACTACTTTCCATGCTAGCCGGCTTCGCAGTTTCAGCGCCAGATTAACGGAGGCGAAAACTCTAGACGACGACGACGACGACGTGGGCGCAGGGCTCTGGTGCCATGCGACGGCAACCTGGACAGGCAGGAGGTCGAGGAGGGAGGCAGCTCGCGGCATCGAGCATGAGGTACGGTTGGACGGCACGGGACGGGCGGGACGCCGGCAGTCTGAACGGCGCGAGCTTGTGGCATTCGCCAGCTGAGCAGCGTCATGAGCACCATTGATGAGATGCTCCTCTCTCCGGCTCGCGTCCCTTTACGCCCATGTCGCCCGCGGCTGCCTCTGCTGCCACGCGGTCGCCTATTACACCTTGCTCCGCCGTGACCACAGGTTCGCGCTCCTCCAGGAAGGCGCTGCTGCCATGTTCCTCGTGCAGGCGGTGGCCTGCGCCGTGAGCCCGCGGTGGTCGAGGGAGGACGTCGTCGCGGCGAGGAAGCGTGGGAGGAGGATGACGCGCTTGCAGGCCGAGTCGGCGGAGGCCGGCATGGGGGCGGTCGAGGCAGTGGCGACGGTGATGAACTCGGACGGGACAGGGAAATAGCCAAACAGGCCGACACTAGAGGTAGTGGGAGCGAGAGCGGCGGCGAGGCAAGCGCGTCGGAGAAGGTGCGGATGCAGGCGACCGAGGCCAGCGCCGACGGGAGACGAAAGTGGCCGTTGCTCCCTTGATCGGGTTGTTGGAGCTCGCCAACCCGGTTGGAGGCAAGGCAAATGCTGCGCGACCCCGCGTCCCGGAACATGGCCTTTGCCCGTGGTGTAACCGCGTGTCTGCCCAGACTGCCGGCGATGCCCACGTCGGCTATAGGCTAGCGACGAGGCAGAGTCGGCCACACGCCCTCCTCTCCTCTCCTCAACCCTCCCAAATCCCCAAACAACCCCAACGCACTCTTCGCTCCTGGTGCGCGTCACGGCGATGATGATGTTCACGGAGGGCCTCGATGAGTCGGCCATAAAGTTGGATCAAGCGGGGAGTCGGATACTCCCCCGACGTGCCTGGCCGGCATCGGGTCCCCCCGCCAGCGCCTCGCCGGTGGTATTCGGCTGATTGGACTACGGGCGCAGCTCCGGGAGCTTCAGCGGCAGCACGAGACAGAGACTACGAGATGTCCATGATTTGCATGGACAGGCATATACCTACTCTCGCCGCTCCGCGAGAATCCCGTTGGCGAGGTGGCCGCTGTCCGTGAATCCATCGACATGCGCAGGGCGAGAATCCATCGATGATGCGACCAGCCGTCCTCCCCACGGCCCGACTGCGAGGCGGCGACCGAGATGGACATGCGCAAGTCGCTGTTTCACTGTTGCGTGCGCGACGTGGTCCTTTTTCTCTCTTTGCCGTTCAGAATGTCCCGGAGCATATGACTACCACCGTATACTGTCTTTGCCGTCCTTCCATGTTGGCTCACCCGGTCCTACAAGATCATCTTGCCCAGGGAGAAAATGTGTAATCCCTGATTAGTTGAGAGCCTTCCCTAAAAAAAGATTAGTTGAGAGTCAGAGATGTTGTGGTGCACTGCAATGCGCTTGCTTGCAAAATATAATGGTGGTAGTAGCACTAGCTGCCTGATGCTAAACATGACTATCTAGCTGCTCTTTTGGCCCTTGGCTTGATGCTTTCCAGTTTAGAGTTCGTACATTGAATGATATTACTTGTGGTTAACAACTGAGGATAATCTTTGTTCCAAGCCATTTGTAGGTCACACACAACAATTTGCAAAATTCCTTTATCACTTCATCACAGGCGCTAATCCCGCAGCAGTCTCCACCAGAACGATGTAAGCTAAGAATGAATGTACCGTGTTTAATCTTATTGGATTGTATCAGCATGTATTTCCTGTTTAGTAAGATGCACCACGTATATAGTGATAAATAAATGTGTTTTTAGCTTCGCCTTTTGTGGCCACAATCTTACACACATAAATCTCTTGCTTTAAATTGTGTCTTACGTAAACAATAAAAAAAATCATATACACATACTGTATCGATTGGGCGCGGCGTGCCGCGGCGCGGGTTTTGCTAGTAGCTCCTAAGGTAGTCGTAGCTTTTGCTTATGCAGAAGTTTCAGCACTTGCACTGCTCATAATCATGCACCGGTCTCTTGCATTCCCACATAGATTCACAGTATGTGTCAGGATTCGTGTCTGCATGAGCACGCACAGAATGGACGAATAATTATTACGTGTGTGTTCCATGTGAAAGAAAGAATGGAAGAATGAAGCATCACCAGTGGCGGAGGCAGGCCTGGGGCAGCTAGGGCTATAGCCCCAGGCCTAGAAACAACTTCCTTTGTAATTTCTTCATGCAAAACATAAAAAATCATACTCCCTCTGTTCCCAAATACTTGTCTTTCTAGCCATCTCAAATGGTTACAACATACGGATGTATGTAGACATATTTTAGAGTATAGGTTCATTCATTTTGCTTCGTATGTGGTCACTTGTTGAAATCTCTAGAAAGACAAGTATTTAGGAACGGAGGGAGTAGAAGTTTATCACTCAACATAGCACAGCCCCAGACGTAGTCTGCCTCTAGCTCCGAGCATCACGTATTAAGAAATACTACTCTACATACCCTTGGCGATGCAGGAGAGGGAGGCCGACATGACGAGAAGAGACTGCCAAGCACAGAAACTGTGTGTTGTAATTCGTGGCATGTGCCAATGACTGGCTAGCTAATTCATCCTTTTCTTCTAGACGGTATTTTCTTTTTGGTCGATGGATGCTTTGTGTGTTTAATTCAGTTTTTCTTGTTATTTTCTTTCCGTTCTTTCAACGTGTGAAATTCTTTTCAAAATTGATGTATTTTTTTATTTTTGCGCTTTTTAAAAACATATCTTCATAAACTTTTATCAAATTTATGAGTTTTTTTGTAAATTTGTGAACTTTTTTTAAAAACAAAGAACTTCTTGAAATTTGGTAAACTTTATTGAAAATTCAGTGCATTTTTTAATTCACATTTTTTTTTATTTTTTACAAAAAAACGTTTTAAATTTTTTTAAGTCAATGGTTGACCGGTCAACCATGACCAGTCAGCAGTGAACACAGCGACCAGTCAATAACCGAAGCGACCTGACGGAGTCAGCGAGCGTGTGTTTGGTGTTAGGAATTAATTGATTAATTTAATTAAAGCGATAATCCCTGCTTATGTCGGTTCCACTATTGGCAACCGCTCTTTGTAACCACCTTTGTATCCGGGTATATATACCCCAAATTTCATCAATGAAAGAGACTGTTCCATCATTTGCTCTCCTCTTTCGTTTTTACTTTCACATATTATCAGCCCTTTACCCTAACCTAGAGCGAGCGATTAGGCCATTAGACAGCGCCGGCGGCACCAGCGCACATCAATCCGTCACCGGCGACGTCCTTGATGCCCGAGAGGCAGCCAGATTTCTGCCCAGCCCTCGATGCATCACGTTGTCCCCGGCGGCGTATCGCACAAAGGCGCGGCGGCAGTTCAGGAAGGCGCAGACATCAGGCGTGAGGCGCAAAAGAGCGGCCATGGCCTCCTCTGAAAGCGTAGCTGTCACATCCCTAGTTCTGGTATGCTCGAGGCTAGCTAGTCATGTGTGCATCATGTTTAAATTTCATTTAAATTTGAAATGAGGATTTGTGAAACCCTCAGAATCATTTCTGAAAATGACCCAGATAAAAATTGCTCCAAAAAGGTTCAAGAAAATGTTGATGTTGTTCTCTAAAAATATTGGACAGAGATGAAAATCAAACCAATATTTTTAGGAGCTCATAAGTATTTATTTTGGGCATTTGGAATCAATGTAGTAATTATTTGCTTTGGATATATAAATGTTATATATATATTATATGTCCAAAAATTGTGCCATTTGTTGAGGAGCTCTGGAATAATACTACTAGCCCCTACAAAAATTGGCATAATAAAATAAAATGGTTTAGTATTTTTATTAAACCAAACAAATGTCAGAAAATAGAAAACAAAACAAAATAGAAAAGAAACTTACCTGCGGCCAGCTCCTGTGCTGGCCCAGCACTGTGCGGCCTGGCCGGCCCAGTTGGCCAGCCCAGTTGGCCAGCCCAGCCCACCTGCCCCCTCTCGTTTTCCTCCCGCCAGGAGGACGCGCGCGTGGCCGCCGCGCGCGAGCACACGCCGGCCACCTCCTGCTTCCCTGCTCGCCGCTGGAGGCATACGAGGGCGACACGCGCCGCCCCGCACCTCTCTCTCTCTCTCCTGTGGCCTCCCCTCCTCCCCCTCGCTCCCTCTCTCGCGGCCGAAATCGCAGTCGCCGCCGTCCACAGCCACCGTGGCCTCGGCCACTGCCGCACCTCCCCGACACGCTTCCCAGCTCCGCGGCGACCCCCTCTACCTCCTCACCGAACAAAGCAACCCGGGCGAGCTCCGCTTCATCCTCGGCGCCGTCGTCTTCATCTCCGGCCGCCGGAGATCGTCCTCACCGCCCTGCCGACTCCAGCCTTCCTCGAGCTCCCCGACGACGCCCGCCGGTCCCCTGTGAGCCGCGCCGTCGTTCCCCCTACTCCCCTGCCCTTCTGCGCCCTCTAGCCCCTCTGCCGCACGCCACCGAACTCCGGCCGCCGCCGCGAGCCTCGCTCCGGCGAGCTCCGCCGCCCCCGCAACCTCCCGTCGCCTCCGCGGGTTGCGCATGAGCGCCAGGAACCCACAGAGCCCCTCCGCGCGGCGTTTGGTCGCCGGAGGGCGAAACCCGAGCCGTTCTGCCGTCGTTGACCTCGCCGGCGGTTGAACTCCGGTCGTATCGACGTGGCAGCGTCATTAGCGGCTAATGGCACCGCTAATTAACCCTTTCAGTGACACCGACAGCTGGGCCCCGCGCCTAATTAACTTCGGTTTATTTTTTTGTTTAAATTAGCTTATAATCCAGCGGGACCCACGCGTTAGGGTTGACTTGCTGATGTGTCCGTTGACCTGACCCCACCTGTCGGTGACCCAGACAGCACCGTGTGACTGACCAGTGGACCCCACTGGTCAGGTTTGACCTGGTCAGCCACAGTTGACTTGCTGACATCACAGTGACGCAGTGCTGACGCCGTTATTCATTTTCTGGAATTATTTTTAAACAGGAAATTCCCGAAAATGTTCAAAACTTCAAAAATTCATTTAAATTCAACTGTAGCTCAGATTGAAATAATTTATATATGAAAAATTATCAGAAAAATGCAATCTATCCATTTGTACAAGTTTCATGCATGAAAAACCAAGTTATACCTGTTGTATAAGTGAAACACTAAAATGGCTTATATAAAGAGCTTATCTTGGAGTTGCATTTGAACCTTTGGTTCAAATGGACCTCAACCAAATGAATGCTAGTTGCATTAGCTCAAATTACATCACATCTTCATGCCATCTTCATGCATCATATTGTTGCATATGATTGTGTATTGATTGCCGACACCGTTCCTTCTCGATAGGTCCTGCTCCGGAGACCGATCCAGAGTACCTGTCTGAGGAGCAGTGCCCCTCTGTTGATCTACCAGGCAAGCAAACCCCCCTTGTTCATTCCAATACAATCCCACCCTCTTGCTCCTGCTCTCTTTTATTGCATTAGGACAACAATGATTCAACTGCTACTTTATGCTGCGGTAGTTGAACCCATTCCTCTGCATGACCTGTCATTGCCACAGTAAATAGTTGAAACCCACTAGCATGTGTAGGAGTTGATTGAGCCATGTTGTGTTCCTACCATGCCATGCCTGCTATTGCTTAGAGTTGTGTCAGGTCTGATTCATTGGGAATGAATTGGAGTGTTACGATATGTTCTGGTGCTGAGAGTTAAGTGTGTGAACACGATTTGGTAAAGGTAGCGGTGAGAGGCCATGTAGGAGTACATGGTGGGTTGTCTCACTGGAACCGTCCTTAAGAACCGAGTTCTGTGTATGTTGTCCAATGACTAGATACTACCACACATTGGGTTCCGGTAACTCGACCCCTCTCGACTTATTAACCGACTTTGTCTCTGTCCAGGAGTCGCAAATAGTTTCTGGTGTTTGTAGGTAGTGTTAGTAGTCTACCAAGTGGCACCCGGCCAGGTGGGCTTGGGACAGACTAGGCACAAGTGGCACGGTGTACCAAGCATAGATCCATCCGGCGAGGTGGGCTTGGGAACCCTGCACACATCGTTTGGGGCCGTGAGCAACACCCCGGCCGGATCTCCTTGCGGATGGAACCCGAATAGGCGCTAAACCTGGACCAGAGTCTTGTGTGGTTAGTCAGGTCGTGGCCGACACCCTCGCTAGGCTTCTGCTTGAAGGTTGCCAAGATACATGACGTGTACATGGTGATAAGTGGTGAGAGCGTGTGTGATAGAAGTACACCCCTGCAGGGTTATCATGATCTATTCGAATAGCCGTGTCCTCGGTTATGGACTTCTTGGATGCTAACGTGGTACATAGACAACTTGAAGTGGATACACTAAAATGCTCCCGATAAGTGTGAGTGCTATGGATGGCCTTCTCGTAGGGAGACGGGAATGGATCCATAGTAGTGTATTGATGTGGTGATTAGTGGACTCGTGTGCGCCACCTCAAAAGAGTTACCAGCAGTCGTAGTACAGGATAGCCACTGAGTCAAAGCTGGCTTGCTGCAACTAAACCCCACATTACCTCCTTGATACTAATGCATGTATGATAGGATTTGATGTAAGTCTTGCTGAGTACCTTTGTACTCACGTTTGCTTTATTTATGTCTTGCAGATGAGACATCTGTCTTACTAGTAATTCCGATTGGACTTCGACGAGTAGCTTGTTACCTCAGCTACGATCTTGTACCCTTGGGAGGGTCTTGTAGATAGTCAGGCTTCTCAGCCTTTTTCTTTTGTAGTTGTCTGTACTCAGACATGTAATGCTTCCGCTTGTTGCTTGTATGCTCTGAATGATGGGTCATATGACCCCTGTTTGTATTTTATGCTATGTGGCTCTTCGGGGCCTTTATCTATATGAGTTTGCGTTATGTTGTGATGCCATGTTGTACAACACATACTTGCATGTTATGCGTACGTGTAACGTGTATTGCTATGTGTGGGATCCGACAATCTAGTTGTTTATCCTTGTTAGCCTCTCTTATGGGGAAATGTAGTCTAGTGCTTTCTAAGCGATAGTAGTCCGCTACAGCCCGGTTCACCGGAGTCCTGCTAGCCCAGCACTACTCCTCGGAACACTTGGCTGGCCGGCATGTGTTTCACTTTGTTCCTTTGTCTGTCCCTTCGGAGAAATGTCACGCGGTGACATCCGGAGTCCCGCCTAGCCTGCTACATGTTGGAAATATGCCCTAGAGGCAATAATAAATAGGTTATTATTATATTTCCTTGTTCATGATAATTGTTTATTATCCATGCTAGAATTGTATTGATAGGAAACTCAGATACATGTGTGGATACATAGACAACACCATGTCCCTAGTAAGCCTCTAGTTGACTAGCTCGTTGATCAATAGATGGTTACAGTTTCTGACCATGGACATTGGATGTGATTGATAACGGGATCACATCATTAGAAGAATGATGTGATGGACAAGACCCAATCCTAAGCCTAGCACAAGATCGTGTAGTTCGTATGCTGAAGCTTTTCTAATGTCAAGTATCATTTCCTTAGACCATGAGATTGTGCAACTCCTGGATACCGTAGGAATACTTTGGGTGTGCCAAACGTCACAACGTAACTGGGTGGCTATAAAGGTGCACTACGGGTATCTCCGAAAGTGTCTGTTGGGTTGGCACGAATCAAGACTGGGATTTGTCACTCCGTGTGGCGGAGAGGTATCTCTGGGCCCACTCGGTAGGACATCATCATAATGTGCACAATGTGATCAAGGAGTTGATCACGGGATGATGTGTTACGGAACGAGTAAAGAGACTTGCCGGTAACGAGATTGAACAAGGTATCGAGATACCGATGATCGAATCTCGGGCAAGTACTATACCGCTAGACAAAGGGAATTGTATACGGGATTGATCGAATCCTCGACATCGTGGTTCATCCGATGAGATCATCGTGGAACATGTGGGAGCCAACATGGGTATCCAGATCCCGCTGTTGGTTATTGACTAGAGAACGTCTCGGTCATGTCTGCATGGTTCCCGAACCCGTAGGGTCTACACACTTAAGGTTCGATGACGCTAGGGTTATAAAGGAAGTTTGTATGTGGTTACCGAATGTTGTTCGGAGTCCCGGATGAGATCCCGGACGTCACGAGGAGTTCCAGAATGGTCCGTATATAGGAAGTATGGTTTTGGCCACCGGAAGTGTTCTGGGCATCACCGGTAGTGTACCGGGACCACCGGAGGTGTCCGGGGGTCCACCAAGTGGGGCCACAAGCCCCGGAGGGCTGCATGGGCCAAGTGTGGGAGGGGACCAGCCCCAGGTGGGCTGGTGCGCCCCCCCCACAAGGGCCCAAGGCGCAAGGGAGAGGAGAAGGGGGCAAACCCTAGGGCAGATGGGCCCTAAGGCCCATACTGGTGCGCCTCCCTCTCCCCTCCCCCTCTTGGCCGCCACCCTTTTCCCATCTAGGGCTGCCGCCCCTCTAGGGGTGGGAACCCTAGAGGGGGCGCACCCTCCTCCCCTCCTCCTATAAATAGTGAGGCCTAGGGGCTGCCCAAACACACGATTTGATCTCCCTCTTGGCGCAGCCCTACCTCTCTCCCTCCTCCTTTCTTGCGGTGCTTGGCGAAGCCCTGCAGGATTGCCATGCTCCTCCACCACCACCACGCCGTTGTGTTGCTTCTGGATGGAGTCTTCCTCAACCTCTCCCTCTCTCCTTGCTGGATCAAGGCATGGGAGACGTCACCGGGCTGTACGTGTGTTGAACGCGGAGGTGCCGTCCGTTCGGCACTTGGTCATCGGTGATTTGGATCACGATGAGTACGACTCCATCAACCCCGTTCACTTGAACGCTTCCGCTTAGCGATATACAAGGGTATGTAGATGCACTCTCCTTCCCCTCGTTGCTGGTTTCTCCATAGATAGATCTTGGTGACACGTAGGAAAATTTTGAATTTTTGCGACGTTCCCCAACAGTGGCATCATGAGCTAGGTTTATTGCGTAGATTCTTTGCACGAGTAGAACACAAAGTAGTTGTGGGCGTTGATTTTTTTCAATATGCTTACCGTTACTAGTCAATCTTGATTCGGCGGCATTGTGGGATGAAGCGGCCCGGACCGACCTTACACGTACACTTACGTGAGACAGGTTTCACCGACTGACATGCACTAGTTGCATAAGGTGGCTAGCGGGTGCCAGTCTCTCCCACTTTAGTCGGATCATATTCGATGAAAAGGGTCCTTATGAAGGGTAAATAGCAATTGACATATCACGTTGTGGTTTGGCGTAGGTAAGAAACGTTCTTGCTAGAAACCCATAGCAGCCACGTAAAACATGCAAACAACAATTAGAGGACGTCTAACTTGTTTTTGCAGGGTATGCCATGTGATGTGATATGGCCAAAAGGATGTGATGAATGATATATGTGATGTATGAGATTGATCATGTTCTTGTAATAGGAATCACGACTTGCATGTCGATGAGTATGACAATCGGCAGGAGCCATAGGAGTTGTCTTTAATTTATTTATGACCTGCGTGTCAACATAAACGTCATGTAATTACTTTACTTTATTGCTAAAGCGTTAGCCATAGTAGTAGAAGTAATAGTTGACGTGACAACTTCATGAATACACGATGATGGAGATCATGATGATGGAGATCATGGTGTCATGCCGGTGACGACGATGATCATGGAGCCCCGAAGATGGAGATCAAAAGGAGCAAAGTGATGATGGCCATATCATGTCACTATTTGATTGCATGTGATGTTTATCATGTTTTTGCATCTTATTTGCTTAGAACGACGGTAGTAAATAAGATGATCCCTCATTAAAATTTCAAGAAAGTGTTCCCCCTAACTGTGCACCGTTGCGAAAGTTCATCGTTTCGAAGCACCACGTGATGATCGGGTGTGATAGATTCTTACGTTCACATACAACGGGTGTAAGCCAGATTTACACACGCGAAACACTTAGGTTGACTTGACGAGCCTAGCATGTACAGACATGGCCTCGGAACACAAGAGACCGAAAGGTCGAGCATGAGTCGTATGGTAGATACGATCAACATGAAGATGTTCACCGATGATGACTAGTCCATCTCACGTGATGATCGGACACGGCCTAGTTGACTCGGATCATGTAATCACTTGGATGACTAGAGGGATGTCTATCTGAGTGGGAGTTCATAAGATGAACTTAATTATCCTGAACATAGTCAAAAGATCTTTGCAAATTATGTCGTAAGCTCGCGCTTTAGTTCTACTGTTTTAGATATGTTCCTAGAGAAAATATAGTTGAAAGTTGATAGTAGAAATTATGCAGACAATAGAAGGCTTATGTCCTTAATGCAACGCTCGGTGTGCTAGAGCTCGAACGTGGTATGTGGATGTTGCGAACATGTGACATACACGTTTTGATGACTACATGATAGTTCGGTAATGTTAAATGGTTTAGAATTGAGGCACCGAAGACATTTTTGAAATGTCGCGGAACATATGAGATGTTTCGAGGGCTGAAATTGGGATTTCAGGCTCGTGCCCATGTCAAGAGGTATAAGACCTCCGACGATTTTCTTGGCCTGCAAACTAAGGGAGAAAAGCTCAATCGTTGAGCTTGTGCTCAGATTGTCTGAGTACAACAATCACTTGAATCGAGTGGGAGTTGATCTTCCAGATAAGATAGTGATGTTTCTCCAAAGTCATTGCCACCAAACTGCTAGAGCTTCATAATGAACTATAACATATCAGGGATAGATATGATGATCCTTGAAATATTCGCGATGTTTGACACCGCGAAAGTAGAAATCAAGAAGGAGCATCGATTGTCGATGGTTAGTGAAACCACTAGTTTCAAGAAGGGCAAGGGCAAGAAGGGATACTTCATGAAACGGCAAATCAGCTGCTGCTCTAGTGGAGAAACCCAAGGTTGAACCCAAACCCGAGACTGAGTGCTTCTGTAATAAGGGGAACAGCCACTAGAGCAGAATTACCCTAGATACTTGGTAGATGAGAAGGCTGTCAATAGAAGTATATTGGATATACATTATGTGAATGTGTACTTTACTAGTACTCCTAGTAGCATCAGGGTATTAGATACCAGTTCGATTGCTAAGTGTTAGTAACTCGAAATAAAAGCTACGGAATAAACGGAGACTAGCTAAAGGTGAGCTGACGAGATGTGTTGGAAGTGCTTCCAAGGTTGATATGATCAAGCATCGCACGCTCCCTCTACCATCGAGATTGGTGTTAAACCTAAATAATTGTTATTTGGTGTTTGAGTTGAGCATAGACATGATTGGATTATGTCTATCGCAATACGGTTATTCATTTAAGGACAATAATGGTTACTCTATTTATTTGATTAATACCTTCAATGGTCTTGCACCTAAAATGAATGGTTTATTGAATCTTGATCATAGTGATACACATGTTCATGCCAAAAGATATAAGATAGTAATGATAGTACCACCTACTTGTGGCACTGCCATGTAAGTCATATTGGTATAAAACGCATGAGGAAGCTCCATGTTGATGGATCTCTGGACTCACTCATTTTTGAAAAAGGATTGAGTGATGTGAACCATGTCTATTGGTATATACGCATGAAGAAACTCCATGCAGATGGACTGTTTGGACTCACTTGATTTTGAATCACTTGAGATATGCAAATCATACCACATGGGAAAGATGACTGAAAGCTTCGGTTTCAGTAAAATGGAACAAGAAAGCAACCTGTTGGAAGTAACACATTTTGATGTGTGCAGTCCAATGAGTGCTGAGGCACGCAGTGGATATCGTTATGCTCTTACTTCACAGATGATTTGAGTAGATACTGAGTATATTTACTTGATGAAACACAAGTCTGAATTATTGAATGGTTCAAGTAATTTCAGAATGAAGTTGAATATCGTCGTGACAAGAGGATAAAATATCTATGATATGATCATAGAGATGAATATCTGAGTTGCGAGTTTGGTACACAATTGAGACATTGTGGAAATTGTTTCACGACTAGTATCGCCTGGAACACCATAGTGTGATGGTGTGTCCGAACATCATAACTGCACCCTATTGGATATGATGCATACCATGATGTCTCTTATCGAATTACCACTATCGTTCATGGGTTAGGCATTAGAGACAACCGCACTCACTTTAAATAGGGCACCACGTAATTCCGATAAGATGACACCGTATGAACTATGGTTTAGAGAAACCTAAGCTGTCATTTCTTATAAGTTTGGGGCTGCGACGCTTATGTGAAAAAGTTTTAGGCTGATAAGCTCGAACCCAAAGTGGATAAATGCATCTTCATAGGATACCCAAAATAGTTGGGTATACCTCCTGTCTCAGATCCGGAAGCAATAGGGATTGTTTCTCAAATCGGGTCCTTTCTCGAGGAAAAAATTTCTCTCGAAAGACTTGAGTGGGAGGATGGTGGAGACTTGATGAGGTTATTGAACCGTCACTTCAACTAGTGTGTAGCAGGGCACAGGAGTTGTTCCTATGTCACCTACACCAATTGAAGTGGAAGCTTATGATAGTGATCATGAGACTTTGGATCAAGTCACTCCCAAACCTCGTAGGATGACAAGGATGCATACTACTTCAGAGTGGTACGTAATCCTGTCTTGGACGTCATGTTGCTAGACAACAATGAACCTACGAGCTATGGAGAAGCGATGGTGGGCCCGGATTCCGATGAATGGCTTGAGGCCATAAAATCCGAGAGAGGATCCATGTATGAAAACAAAGTGTAGACTTTGGCAGAACGGCTCGATGGTCGTGAGGCTGTTGAGTACAGATGGATTTTAAAAGGAAGATGGACAATGATGGTAAATGTCACCATTAAGAAAGCTCGACTTGTCGTTAAGATGTTTCCCGACAAGTTCAAGGAGTTGACTACGATGAGACTTTCTCACTCGTAGCGATGCTAAGAGTCTGTTGGAATTAGCAGGTACTGCATTATTTATGAAATATTGCAGATAGGATGTCAAAAATATTGTTTCCTTGTTCTTGAGGAAAGGTTGTATGTGATACAACCAGAAGTTTTTGTCGATCCTGAAAGATGCTAACAAGTATGCAAAGCCCCAGCAATCCTTCTAAGGACTGGAGTAAGCATCTCGGAGTTGGAATGTACACTTTGATGAGATGATCAAATATTTTGGGTTTATACAAAGTTTATGAGAAACTTGTATTTCCAAAGAAGTGAGTGGGAGCACTATAGAATTTTTGATGAGTATATGTTGTTGACATATTGTTGATCAGAAATGATGTAGAATTTCTGGAAAGCATATATGGTTATTTGAAAAGTGTTTTTCAATGGAAAACCTGGATTAAGCTACTTGAACATTGAGCATCAAGATCTATAAGGATAGATCAAAATCGCTTAATAGTACTTTCAAACGAACACATACCATGACAAGATTTTGAAGGAGTTCAAAATAGATCAGCAAAGAAGGAGTTCTCGGCTGTGTTACAAGGTGTGAGTATTGAGCAAGACTCAAGACATGACCACGGCAGAATAGAGAGAAAGGACGAAGGTCGTCCCCTATGCTTTAGTCGTAGGCTCTAAAGTATGCTATGTTGTGTACCGCACCTGAAGTGTGCCAAACCATGAGTCAGTCAAGGGGTACAAGTGTGATCTAGAAATGGATCACAGGACAACGGTCAAGGTTATCCTTAGTAACTAGTGGACTAAGGAATTTTCTCGATTATGGAGGTGGTAAAAGAGTTCGTCGTAAAGGGTTACGTCGATGCAAACTTTGACACTAATCCAGATTATTCTGAGTAGTAAACTGGATTCATATAGTAGAACAGTTATTTGGAATAGCTCCAAGTAGAGCGTGGTAACTGCATCTAGGAGATGACATAGAGATTTGTAAAGCACACACGGATCTAAAAGGTTCAGACCCGTTGACTATAACATCTCTCACAAGCATAACATGATCAAACCCAGAACTCTGTGAATGTTAATCACATGGCGATGTGAACTAGATTATTGACTCTAGTGCAAGTGGGAGACTGTTGGAAATATGCCCTAGAGGCAATAATAAATAGGTTATTATTATATTTCCTTGTTCATGATAATCGTTTATTATCCATGCTAGAATTGTATTGATAGGAAACTCAGATACATGTGTGGATACATAGACAACACCATGTCCCTAGTAAGCCTCTAGTTGACTAGCTCGTTGATCAATAGATGGTTACAGTTTCCTGACCATGGACATTGGATGTCATTGATAAGGGGATCACATCATTAGAAGAATGATGTGATGGACAAGACCCAATCCTAAGCCTAGCACAAGATCGTGTAGTTCGTATGCTGAAGCTTTTCTAATGTCAAGTATCATTTCCTTAGACCATGAGATTGTGCAACTCCCGGATACCGTAGGAATACTTTGGGTGTGCCAAACATCACAACGTAACTGGGTGGCTATAAAGGTGCACTACGGGTATCTCCGAGAGTGTCTGTTGGGTTGGCACGAATCGAGACTGGGATTTGTCACTCCGTGTGGCGGAGAGGTATCTCTGGGCCCACTCGGTAGGACATCATCATAATGTGCACAATGTGATCAAGGAGTTGATCACGGGATGATGTGTTACGGAACGAGTAAAGAGACTTGCCGGTAACGAGATTGAACAAGGTATCGAGATACCGACGATCGAATCTCGGGCAAGTACTATACCGCTAGACAAAGGGAATTGTATACGGGATTGATCGAATCCTTGACATCGTGGTTCATCCGATGAGATCATCGTGGAACATGTGGGAGCCAACATGGGTATCCAGATCCCGCTGTTGGTTATTGACTGGAGAACGTCTCGGTCATGTCTGCATGGTTCCCGAACCCGTAGGGTCTACACACTTAAGGTTCGATGACGCTAGGGTTATAAAGGAAGTTTGTATGTGGTTACCAAATGTTTTTCGGAGTCCCGGGTGAGATCCCGGACGTCACGAGGAGTTCCGGAATGGTCCGGAGGTAAAGATTTATATATAGGAAGTATGGTTTTGGCCACCGGAAGTGTTCTGGGCATCACCGGTAGTGTACCGGGACCACCGGAGGTGTCCGGGGGTCCACCAAGTGGGGCCACAAGCCCCGGAGGGCTGCATGGGCCAAGTGTGGGAGGGGACCAGCCCCAGGTGGGCTAGTGCGCCCCCCACAAGGGCCCAAGGCGCAAGGGAGAGGAGAAGGGGGCAAACCCTAGGGCAGATGGGCCCTAAGGCCCATACTGGTGCGCCTCCCTCTCCCCTCCCCCTCTTGGCCGCCACCCTTTTCCCATCTAGGGCTGCCACCCCTCTAGGAGTGGGAACCCTAGAGGGGGCGCACCCTCCTGCCCTCCTCCTATAAATAGTGAGGCCTAGGGGCTGCCCAACCACACGATTTGATCTCCCTCTTGGCGCAGCCCTACCTCTCTCCCTCCTCCTCTCTTGCGGTGCTTGGCGAAGCCCTGCAGGATTGCCACGCTCCTCCACCACCACCACGCCGTTGTGTTGTTGCTGGATGGAGTCTTCCTCAACCTCTCCCTATCTCCTTGCTGGATCAAGGCATGGGAGACGTCACCGGGCTGTACGTGTGTTGAACGCGGAGGTGTCGTCCGTTCGGCACTTGGTCATCGGTGATTTGGATCACGACGAGTACGACTCCATCAACCCCGTTCACTTGAACGCTTCCGCTTAGCGATCTACAAGGGTATGTAGATGCACTCTCCTTCCCCTCGTTGCTGGTTTCTCCATAGATAGATCTTGGTGACACGTAGGAAAATTTTGAATTTCTGCTACGTTCCCCAACACTACAGCCCAGGTTACCGGAGTCCTGTTAGCCCAGTGCTACAGCCTGGATTCACACGCTGATGACCGACATGCTCGATGTGATTCATGTATGCCTGTCCTCATGGGTTAGTGCCGCTTTGGATTCACGACTAGCCATGTCCGCCCGGGTTCTTTGTCATATGGATGCTAGTGACACTATCATATATGTGAGCTAAAAGGCGCAAACGGTCCCGGGCCAGGTAAGGTGCCACCCGTGGGAATACCGTGCGTGAGGCCGCAAAGTGATATGATGTGTTACATGCTAGATTGGTGTGACTTAGGATCGGGGTCCCGACAGCTTTGGTATGCTCGAGGCTAGCTAGTCATGTGTGCATCATGTTTAAATTTCATTTAAATTTGAAATGAGGATTTGTGAAACCCTTAGAATCATTTCTGGAAATGACCCAGATAAAAATTGCTCCAAAAAGGTCCAAGAAAATGTTCATGTTGTTCTCTAAAAATATTGGACAGAGATGAAAATCAAACCAATATTTTTAGGAGCTCATAAGTATTTATTTTGGGCATTTGAAATCAATGCAGTAATTATTTGCTTTGGATATATAAATGTTATATATATATATATTATATGTCCAAAAATTGTGCCATTTGTTAGGAGCTCTGGAATAATACCACTAGCCCCTACAAAAATTGGCATAATAAAATAAAATGGTTTAGTATTTTTATTAAACCAAACAAATGTCAGAAAATAGAAAACAAAACAAAAATAGAAAAGAAACTTACCTGCGGCCAGCTCCTGTGCTGGCCCAGCACTGTGCGGCCTGGCCGGCACAGTTGGCCAGCCCAGCCCACCTGCCCCCCCCTGTCGTTTTCCTCCCGCAAGGAGGACGCGCGCGTGGCCGCCACGCGCGAGCACACGCCGGCCACCTCCTGCTCCCCTGCTCGCTGCTGGAGGCATACGAGGGCGACACGCGCCGCGCCGCACCTCTCTCTCTCTCTCTCTCTCTCTCTCTCTCTCTCTCTCTCTCTCTCTCCCGTGGCCTCCCCTCCTCCCCCTCGCTCCCTCTCTCGCGGCCGAAATCGTCGTCGCCGCCGTCCACAGCCACCGCGGCCTCGGCCACTGCCGCACCTCCCCGACACGCTTCCCAGCTCCGCCGCGACCCCCTCTCCCTCCTCACCGAGCAAAGCAACCCGGGTGAGCTCCGCTTCATCCTCGGCGCCGTCGTCTTCATCTCCGGCCGCAGGAGATCGTCCTTACCGCCAAGCCGACTCCAGCCTTCCCCGAGCTCCCCGATGACGCCCGCCGGTCCCCTATGAGCCCCGCCGTCGTTCCCCCTACTCCCCTGCCCTTCTGCGCCCTCTAGCCCCTCTGCCGCACGCCACCGAACTCCGGCCGCCGCCGCGAGCCTCGCTCCGGCGAGCTCCGCCGCCCCCGCAACCTCCTGTCGCCCCCGCCGGTTGCGCATGAGTGCCAGGAACCCACAGAGCCCCTCCACGCGGCGTTTGGTCGCCGGAGGGCGAAACCCGAGCCATTCTGCCGTCGTTGACCTCGCCGGCGGCTGAACTCCGGCCGTATCGACGTGGCAGCGCCATTAGCGGCTAATGGCGCCGCTAATTAACCCTTTTAGTGACACCGACAGCTGGGCCCCGCGCCTAATTAACTTCGGTTTATTTTTTTTGTTTAAATTAGCTTATAATCCAGCGGGACCCACGCGTCAGGGTTGACTTGCTGATGTGTCCGTTGACCTGACCCCACCTGTCGGTGACCCAGACAGCACCGTGTGACTGACCAGTGGACCCCACTGGTCAGGTTTGACCTGGTCAGCCACAGTTGACTTGCTGACGTCACAGTGACGCAGTGCTGACGCAGTTATTCATTTTCTGGAATTATTTTTAAACAGGAAATTCCCGAAAATGTTCAAAACTTCAAAAATTCATATAAATTCAACCGTAGCTCAGATTGAAATAATTTATATATGAAAAATTATCAGAAAAATGCAATATATCCATTTGTACAAGTTTTATGCATGAAAAACCAAGTTATACCTGTTGTATAAGTGAAACACTAAAATGGCTTATATAAAGAGCTTATCTTGGAGTTGCATTTGAACCTTTGGTTCAAATGGACCTCAACCAAATGAATGCTAGTTGCATTAGCTCAAATAACATCACATCTTCATGCCATCTTCATGCATCATATTGTTGCATATGATTGTGTATTGATTGCCGACACCGTTCCTTCTCGACAGGTACTGCTCCGGAGACCGATCCAGAGTACCTGTCTGAGGAGCATTGCCCCTCTGTTGATCTACCAGGCAAGCAAACCCCCCTTTTTCATTCCGATACAATCCCACTTTCTCGCTCCTGCTCTCTTTTATTGCATTAGGACAACAACGATTCAACTGCTACTTTATGCTGCGGTAGTTGAACCCATTCCTCTGCATGACCTGTCATTGCCACAGTAAATAGTTGAAACCCACTAGCATGTGTAGGAGTTGATTGAGCCATGTTGTGTTCCTACCATGCCATGCCTGCTATTGCTTAGAGTTGTGTCAGGTCTGATTCATTGGGAATGAATTGGAGTGTTACGATATGTTCTGGTGCTGAGAGTTAAGTGTGTGAACACGATTTGGTAAAGGTAGCGGTGAGAGGCCATGTAGGAGTACATGGTGAGTTGTCTCACTGGAACCGTCCTTAAGAACTGAGTTCTGTGTATGTTGTCCAATGACTAGATACTACCACACATTGGGTTCCGGTAACTCGACCCCTCTCGATTTATTAACCGACTTTGTCTCTGTCCAGGAGTCGCAAATAGTTTCTGGTGTTTGTAGGTAGTGTTAGTAGTCTACTAAGTGGCACCCGGCCAGGTGGGCTTGGGACAGACTAGGCACAAGTGGCACGGTGTACCAAGCGTAGATCCATCCGGCGAGGTGGGCTTGGGAACCCTGCACACATCGTTTGGGGCCGTGAGCGACACCCCGGCCGGATCTCCTTGCGGATGGAACCCGAATAGGCGATAAACCTGGACCAGAGTCTTGTATGGTTAGTCAGGTCGTGGCCGACACCCTCGCTAGGCTTCCGCTTGAAGGTTGCCGAGATACATGACGTGTACATGGTGATAAGTGGTGAGAGCGTGTGTGAAGAAGTACACCCCTCCAGGGTTATCATGATCTATTCGAATAGCCGTGTCCTCGGTTATGGACTTCTTGGATGCTTACGTGGTACATAGACAACTTGAAGTGGATACACTAAAATTCTCCCGATAAGTGTGAGTGCTATGGATGGCCTTCTCGTAGGGAGACGGGAATGGATCCATTGTAGTGTATTGATGTGGTGATTAGTCGACTCGTGTGCGCCACCTCAAAAGAGTTACCAGCAGTCATAGTACAGGATAGCCACTGAGTCAAAGCTGGCTTGCTGCAATTAAACCCCACATTACCTCCTTGATACTAATGCATGTCTGATAGGATTTGATGTAAGTCTTGCTGAGTACCTTTGTACTCACGTTTGCTTTATTTATGTTTTGCAGATGAGACATCTGTCTTACTAGTAATTCCGCTTGGACTTCGACGAGTAGCTTGTTACCTCAGCTACGATCTTGTACCCTTGGGAGGGTCTTGTAGATAGTCAGGCTTCTCAGCCTTTTTCTTTTGTAGTTGTCTGTACTCAGACATGTAATGCTTCCGCTTGTTGCTTGTATGCTCTGAATGATGGGTCATATGACCCCTGTTTGTATTTTATGCTATGTGGCTCTTCGGGGCCTTTATCTATATGAGTTTGCGTTATGTTGTGATGCCATGTTGTACAACACATACTTGCATGTTATGCGTACGTGTAACGTGTATTGCTATGTGTGGGATCCGACAATCTAGTTGTTTATCCTTGTTAGCCTCTCTTATGGGGAAATGTAGTCTAGTGCTTTCTGAGCGATAGTAGTCCGCTACAGCCCGGTTCACCGGAGTCCTGCTAGCCCAGCACTACTGCTCGGAACACTTGACTGGCCGGCATGTGTTTCACTTCGTTCCTATGTCTGTCCTTTCGGGGAAATGTCACGCGGTGACATCCGGAGTCCTGCCTAGCCTGCTACAGCCCGGGTTACCGGAGTCCTATTAGCCCAGTGCTACAGCCCGGATTCACACGTTGATGACCGACATGCTCGATGTGATTCATGTATGCCTGTCCTCATGGGTGAGTGCCGCTTTGGATTCACGACTAGCCATGTTGGCCCGGGTTCTTTGTCATATGGATGCTAGTGACATTATCATATATGTGAGCCAAAAGGCGCAAACGGTCCCGGGCCAGATAAGGTGGCACCCGCGGGAATACCGTGCGTGAGGCCGCAAAGTGATATGATGTGTTACATGCTAGATCGGTGTGACTTAGGATCGGGGTCCCGACAGTAGCGCACGAGCCGGCGTCACGGTCGGCGAATGGCAGTGACTGCGCCCCTCTCCGTCTGGCACGGCAATGACGAGATAGGGTACGGCAGCGGCGCCCTCCGGTGCGGCTCGCTGCAGGCGGACTCCCGTCGCGGCATCCTGGCGAACACAGGCAGTATCCCGTGGCGTTCTCAGATGCAAATCACGGCGACCAACGCCCTTGGACTGCCCCTCCACGGCGAGTCCATGTCTCCAAAATCGGCAGCGGCAGCCGACGCGGCCCTCGTCTTGCGTCATCGCGGTACGGTGGCGACCGGCGTGGCCTTCGGCCTGCGTCCTCGAGGAATGGCAGAGGCCTCTGCGCAAAGATGCATAACTACTCCATCTTGGCCTCTGTAGCAAACGAAGTGATTTGTGATCCATCGATGATGAGTGGATAACGACAGGACCCTTATCCATTTGGTTATTTGAGACTAAGGCCTTCTAGTTTCTATTATTGACAAATAAGTTCTGTAACTTGCATATAGGCCCACAGGCTCACTCCAATATGCAGTTTAGCAGTACTACTTTCTTTTATTGCCAAATAAGGCCATCAGCCTTAGTAACTATGCGACTTACACTCTTTGGTCTTGTCATATTGTGCATATATTGGAAAACATGAATTCTACATGTATTATGAGCATATTACTACTGTTCAAGTGTCCATACATTGCAATTTCATCAAATTGCAATAACATTGTATATTAGAAACGACAGTGCCATATTATACATGTTTGCCTCAGCATTCATTGTAAATATCAGTTTTAGAACAACATGTTTCTTTCTTTTGCAATTGGAATTATTTTTTCTTGCAAATCTTGATGAAATCCAAAACAAGGATTGTGAAATTTCATACTTAATATGACTACATCATATTTTATTTGCGAATCACAAGGTATTGATGGCATCTACTGCGTAATTTACAGATTATCCATAACTACTGTGAGGTCTACGTCTTGTCATTTTGATAAGATGACTACCTTCAAGTGCTCTTCCAAATATTAATGTGACTATTCTATTTTTTTTGGTGAATCGCAAGATATTGGTGGTATCTACTGCACCATTTGCAGATTATCCATCACTACTGTGAGGTCTACATCTTGCCATTTTAACAAGATGACTACCTTCGAAGTGCTTTTCCAAATATTAATATTTGATGTGGCTACCTCAAGACATCATAAGGTAATATTGGCATCTACTGCAAAATTTTGCAGACTATCCACTATTACTGCAAGGTCTACATCATGTCACTTTGACTGATGATTAAGTTCAAAGTGATTTCATAAATTTAGCATAACATAAGTTAATAGAATTATGAACATCTACTGACAAAAGTCAGATTATGTTTTCTATTACTGCGAGATCTACACCATTGGTGATTATCTTCAAAGTGTTATCCTATATAATATGAGGTCTACACATATGGTTACAAAGCACCACATATTTATAAAATTTGCTCCTCTGAAACATTTGTTGTTGTTCACTAAAATATTGTACTCTCATAGTAAATATTATTTATGCACAATCACTATACATACCGAAATGGTATTCTTGCGCTAATTCAAGCCTCACTCGGCTTGAAGATGTCATAGTAAATTACGCAAATATTTGCATATACTTGTAATTACCTTCTATTACATTAGTAAAATACATGACAATGGAGCCTATGTCACTATTTGTAATTATAATGTCGTCCATCCATCAAGATGGATACCATAATTTATAGCAAGTGTCTCAAACACTTTTGCAGTGTCCACACCACATTGTGGTTATACTTTCATAGTGACTAACCAATGTTAAACATGCAACGTCTATGTTTTTGCGGTCACTCTAAAGTTGCAACATTCATATGCATTTTATGTGTCATCAATTTCACTTAGTTCTCCAACTAAGCATACAATGGATGAATATCTATTTACCTATTTTTTTCCCTAAAAGAAACATGCTGTCGTGAGCACATAATGAATGGTCACCCATTCGTTTCCAAGACCTCAAGTCTATTGCAGCTCACAATTTTATCACTTAATCAACTTCAAGTTGAGATCTCGTGATCAAATATTTTCCTATATACAGATCTAGTTGAAAAGCCCTTAATGCACTTTACATCCTCTTAAGATGTTATTACCATTTTTATGATCAAGAAACATGGAATTTCTTAAAATCATCAGATTCACCCAACGGGTGCTATACCATAATTTAAAATTCTTTCTAGTACCGAGAATTCTATGCAAGTTAGTGGTCACAAAATAGAACCATGAGGAACTCGAAGTAAAGTGGAGGCTAATAGACAACCAAAGACAGAATTATCTCTTAATAGGAATCGGTCATTTTCAAATCATCAATGACAACTCTCAAGTTTATTAAAAGGCCAATAAGTTCAATGGGTTAAATTTGAAAAATTGCAAATAACAACCAGATTCTGGTAAAGGATTGCTCTTAGAATCTTCATCAGAAGGAGGACCAAAATCTAGTGCAGAAAATGGAGGATGAACTCATTTGCACTCAATAATATTGGAGAACTCAGGTAATCTCCTAATTATCCCAACATATCATTAGCCTATACTTGTACTACTACATGTAGTAAAATGTCCAATATCATATCCCTTGGATACAATATTCGATAAATTTGAATGAGTTTTAAGGGAGTTTTCAATGGCATATCAGATTGCACTCTTTTCCCTTATGAGTTTTCTCTCAAAGTTTCTCATAACGGTTTTTAATGAGGCAATATCTTTTTAAGATCATATGCTATACTTTCAAGTTTTTTTCCCATCGGGTTTCTAAAGGAAAGTATACTAAGCATATTTATTGTTCTCTAAACTCACCAACGAGTTTTATCCTTCCTCAAAGGTTTTTCTCATATGAGTTATCAAGAGACAATAATCATTATATGTTGCATCATTTTTCTCCTTATTATTTCTCCCAATGGGTTTAAAGGAGTCTTAGCAACATATCTACACTATTCTCCTCATATTTTTCCCACAGGGTTTTTGGAGGGGACTTTAAGGATTATACAAGTCTTTCTCAAGATGAAGATGATGAACATTCTCAAAGGCAAACACTTACAAGGAGGGTTCTTTATCAAGATGGTGTACATTCACAAAGACAAGCATTGATTAGGGGGGGTGTTAGGAATTAATTAATTAGTTTAATTAAAGGGACAATCCCTGCTTATGTCGGTTCCACTATTGGCAACCGCTCTTTGTAACCACCTTTTTATCCGGGTATATATACCCCAAACTTCATCAATGAAAGAGACTGTTCCATCATTTGCTCTCCTCTCTCGTTTTTACTTTCACATTTGGGTCAGGCCCAAGAGTGTGGCTGTGTGCGCCACCTCGGCAAAGGGGCGCCAGAAGCGTCGTCTAGGAGCTCCCGCGCCCTTCGGCTGCTTCCCTCTCTTTCTTAGTTTAAGTACAGGCCAACACTTTAGGCTTTGGTCTGGGATTTTTCTGTCGCGATTCCATCATCCACGGCCCAGCAAGCCCAGGCTACTTCTGGTGCTTTCTTCTTCTTTTCTGCTCTGCACTGAGTCATGGTGGTTGTGATAGAAACTATTCTTTTTTAGGGGAAATCATCTTTATTCCACGAACAATCATGATGAAATGCTTTGGTTATTACAATGGGATGAGACCAACACACACACACACACACACACACACACACACACACACACACACACACACAAACAGTTATAGCTTTCTAAGTAGCACATGACAAACATCAAAGTCATCGAATTGAGATTACTTATGGCAACAACAATACGGGTAGGGGTGGTGCTCACAATAGCTCATGAGGTAATCGTAGCCCATGCTTACGCAGAAGTTTCGGCACTTGTGCTGGTCATAACCATGCACCGGTCTCTTGCATTCCCACATAGATTCATGGTATATGTCAGATTTGTGTCTGCATGCGCACGCACACACACACACACAAAAAGGACAAACAATTAGTACGTGTGTTCCATGTGAAAGAAAGAATGAAGCATCACGTAGTAGAAATAGTTCTACATACCCTTGGCGTTGCAGGATAAGGAAGGCCGGCATGACTAGAAGAGCTACGGCCAAGCACAGAAGCTGCGTGTTGTTCCTGGCATGTGCCATGGCGAATGACTGGCTAGTTAATTAATCATCTTCTTCTAGACGGTGTTGTCTTTTGGTCCATGGATGCTTTTAATGTTTTATTCGATTTTTTATTATTTTCTTTGCCTTCTTTAAATGTGTGAAATTATTTTCAAAATCAATGTTTTTTTTGCGCCTTTTTTGAAAAAAAAACGATGAACCTTTTCAAATTTATGATTTTTTTTGGAAATGTGTGAACTCCTAAAAACGATGAACATAAAATTTGATGAACTTTTTTGAAAATTCATGTACATTTTAATTCATGATTTTTTTATTTTTTTACCAAAAAATGTTTTAATTTTTTAAAGTCAATGGTTGACCGGTCAAACTTGACCAGTCAGCAGCGAACCCAACGACCAGTCAACAACCGAACCGACCTGACTGAGCCAGCGAGCGTGTGTTTGGATCGGGCCCAAGAGTGTGGCTGCGTGCTCCACCTCGGCAAAGGGGCGCTTGAAGCGTCGTCTAGGGAAAATCGGTAGATCCTATTTGACGCTCGTTAGCGTCAAAAGCGCATGCCTTCGCTGAGGGGAGCCTCCGCTCGGGGCAGCCCACGTACAGGATTCACGTACTCTTCGTTTCGCTGCTGCTTCCTTCGTTCTTTCCTGCGTTTTTTTTTTCTTCTGTGGATTTTTTCCTTTCGGTTCTTTCAATGTTTTATGCGGTTTTCAATGATATTTTTTTTTCTTTCGTTTCTTCATTTCTTATATTTTTCTTTTACGTTTTTTTCTTCCTGTTCTGTGTGTTATATAAAAAGTTCGCCATGTATAATAAAAATGTTCATCTAATTAAGAGAATGTTCACTGTATATTATGAAATTTTTCAACATGCATTCAAAAATGTTCAGCGTATATCACAAAAATGTGTAATGTGTATCTGAAAAATGTTCAACATATATCATAAAAATGTTCAATGTGTATTTATAAATTGTTCAGGGTATACCACAAAATGTTCAACAGTCAAATTTTTTGATATTTTTTTATCTGCCACAACGTTTAGGTCTTGAACATTAGTGCGGTCAATTAATCACTAACTTTCCGTAGCTCAACTGGTAACTAACACATATATTGTAATAGCGGTTTGCGAGGTTGATTCCTCAACCAAGCATCGTTTTTCCCCTTATTTTTTAATAGCTGCTCGCCACCGCATGGGCCGGCCCATTCAGATCGCGCCCTGCGCGAAAGCTTGGCTGTTCGACGCTAATGAGCGTCAGCTAGGAGCTCTCCTCCCGCGCCTTTCGGCTGATGCCCTCTCTTCCACTCAATTTACGTACGGGCCAACACTTTAGGCTTTGGCCTGGGCTTTTTTCTGTCGCCATCCCGTCGTCCAGGGCCCAGCAAGCCCAGGCTACTTCTCGTGCTTTCTTCTTCTTTCAAGCTCTGCACTGAGTCACGGTGGGTGTGACAGAAACTACTCATATTTATTCTTTCTTTTTTGCGGGGAAATCATGTTTATTCCACGAACAGTCATGATGAACTGCTTTGGTTATTACAATGGGATGAGATGAACACACACACACACACACACAAACAGCTACAGCTTTTGTAAGTAGCACATGACAAGCATCATCATCCAGATATCACCCAAAGTCATCGAATTGAGATTACTTATGGCAACAGCAGTACGGGTAGGGGTGGTGCTCACAATAGCTCCTGAGGTAGTCGTAGCCCATGCTTACGCAGAAGTTTCGGCACTTGCGCTGGTCATAATCATGAACTGGTCTGTTGCATTCCCACATAGTTTGACAGTATGTGTCAGTTTCTGTGTTGTTCCTTGCGCAGTATTCTGTTCGGCAGTTGCGCATGCCATAATCATCCATTGGTCTCTTGCATTCCGACATAGATTCACAGTATGTGTCAGGATCCGTGTCTGCATGCACAGCACGTACGCACGCACAGAAGGGATGAACAATTAGTACGTGTGTGCTCCATATGAAAGAAAGAATAGAAGAATGAAGCATCACGTAGTAAGAAATACTACTCTACATCCCCTTGGCGTTGCAGGTCAAGGAGGCCAACGTGACTAGAAGAGCTACGGCCAAGCACATAAATTGCGTGTTGTTCCTAGCATGTGCCATGGTGAATGACTGGCTTAACTAATTAATCCTCTTGTTCTAGACGGTGTTTTCTTTTTGGTCGATGGATGCTTTGTGTGTTTTGTGATGGTGTTCGTATAATTATATATATGCGCGTGAGCCAGCGGTTCTTTGGCCAAGGGGGAGGTTAATCAATTCGTATCATATCTTCTGGTCGTACACTAATGCACGAGTACCATCTACGATTGGTGTTGCATTAATGTTTGTTTATCGCTAGGTAAATGTCCTTGCGTTTGCACCGAAAAACAAAGATATAGATATTTATCAATAATTGAAGAGTCATCAATCCTACTATGATACACACACATATTATATAATATGTAATGTCTGATATGTGCTGCCATCAAATATTTGTAGAGATTAATTAGAGATTGACCGATTCCTTCTCATATAAATGTTATCATCTATAGTTGGCGTTACATTAATGTTTGTTGATCACTAGGTGAGTGTCCTTACATTGCCACGGAAAAACAAAGATATAAATATTTATCAGTAATTAAAGAGTCATTAATTCTAATATGATACACGCACATATATAATATGTAAGGCCTGATATGTGCTGCCACCAAATCTTTTTTTTTGAGGAAAGCATGAGCTTTATAACTTAACCGTGCTGGCTAATATCAGCCAAAGCACAAACAGCCACATTGGCTGGGACATCAGACTCCCACTGCATACAGTGGTGCGGGTTACACATGCGACCCAAACTAGCGAGTTCGTGGGCTACTGAGTTGGCCGAACGGCGACAAACAAGAATTACATGAGAAGAAAACCACATCTTGAGCTGGTACTTAGTGTCCTCAATAATGGCTGCATATGCTGAGGAGTCAGCCTTGCGCAGGTCCATGGCCTCCATGAGAAGCTGAGAGTCAGTCTCCAGAACCATTTTTACGATTCCCAGTTCAGCAGCAAAGGAAACTGCATGTGATAGAGCATGAGCTTCCGCAGCAAACGCATCACGAACATTCTCTTGCCTCCCCACCCGGGCACCCACAATGTCACCAGAGGCCGTTCTCGCAACGACACCCCAGCCTGCAAAATCTTCTCCAGGCACAAAGGATCCATCCACATTTATCTTAATCATATCCCCCTATGGTGGCCTCCATTTTTCCGGCGACAATTTTTTTGGCGGCTTCAGGAATATCTCTTGATATTCAAACACCGAGCATCTGGCCTTCCATGCTACAGCTAAAGCTTCAAGAGGTAGCTCTCCCTCCCTTAGTTTGTTTCTGTTTGACCACCACAGCCACCAAAACGTGATGATAAGGAGCCTCTTCTTCTCATCCAGTCTCCAAAGATAGTCAAACATTGCATGTACTGACGTAATATCTTCCAGGTCCATTCTCTCCTTCTCCAAAGCCATGTCCCTCCAGCCTGGCTTTACCTGCTTGCACTTGATGAACAGGTGTGCGCCATATTCATCCACCCGCCCACAAAACAAGCACTTGGTGTCAGCTATGGGAATACCTCTGTGCTCAATATTGGTGTGTAGGGCAAGCGACTCGTGTTTCATACGCCATGCAAACATCTGAATGTTCTTCGGGCATGGTAACTTCCATATCCTTTTCCATTGGTCGTCAGTGGTGCTATCCATGTTTCCGGCCGACTCGGCACTCTGCCCCGTGCCTCCCCCATGATGGTTACTAGTGATCTGCGCATGTAGCTTATATGCACTTTTAACCGAATGTAGACCCTTCTTATCATATTGCCAAGCTATGAAGTCTTGGACTCCTTCCCTCAGAGGAATCCTGAGGATATGTTGTGCGTCATCTGCCCAAAAAGTCTCCCGAACAAGCTGTTCATCCCACGTTCCTGTTGTTGGATCTATCAGGTCCTGAACTCGGTCCAGGAGATGTGCTCCTCTTGGTGTGATTACACGCCGAGACCACGGGCGCGGGATCCACGGGTCGGACCAGATGTTAACATCTGCCCCGTCACCGATACGCCAGATGTAGCCCTCCTTGAACAACTCGAGCCCATGCAGAAGGCTGCGCCAAGCATAGGATATACCATCCTTCGGCACTGCTTCAAGGATATGCGTGTTGGGGAAATACTTTGTTTTCAGCAGCTTGGCACACAGCGTATCAGGGTTTTGGATAATCCTCTAGATTTGGCGCGAGAGCATTGCAACGTTGAAGCCATACATATCGCGAAAACCTAGCCCACCCCTTGCTTTTGATTCCGTCAGCTTCTGCCAGCTAATCCAGTGCATTGTGTGCTCTTTCTCCTACTGCCACCAAATCTTCTTTACTCTTAATGGGGGAGTTGGTAGCCTCGCCTCACCTCTCACTAATCCATTATCAAATCCTATATCACGCCCGCGAGCGTTTTACATGCAATCTTTCTCTCAACCGCAACAATTTTGGCCGGCCATTTGACGTGTCAATTAACTCAATGAAGCCGGCACTTCTCCAAAACATCATACATTAATTCGATCAAATCAAATCACTACTTACCAAAATAACTGCATGCGTGTTTTTATTTCCAAATCAAATCACTCTTTACCAAATCAAATCACTATTTACCAAAAAAAACCACTACTTTTATTTTAGGGGTAAATCAAATCACTACTCGACTATACCCCCTCCGTTCCATAATATAAAAATGTTTTTTAAGCTAACATAGCTTAAACAACATTTTTATATTATAGGACAGAGGGAGTAGTTTTTATCAACTATTCAAAGTTGGTTGGCCCATTCACTAAGGTAGAGATTTTCGCCTATCCACCCCACTGAAAATCTACACAAGACGGGTAAAAAATCTACACAAGAAAAAATACGCCGTCGCGAATCCAACTCAAATCTAGATCCACTCCTCCCTCGAACGAGGTCCCTAAGAGCATCTCCAACAGATGCGCTTAATAAGCCGCGCGCTGAAAAAAAATGCCTATTTGGCGCGCGAAAGATAAAAAACAGCACTCCAGCAGAAGCTGTAAAATAGAGCGTGCACAAAAACAAAGGTGTAAGAGCATCTCCAACAAGCGCGCGATTTTAGCGCCGTGCTGGAAAATTAAACTTTTTTGCGCGCGCAGCCGTTCCGGGCACTACAGCGGACGTGCAAAAAACGTGTGTGCGGTATAGTTAGTTCAGCGCGCTGAGCAAAACGGCATCGCGCGCCGCTTATTTCGTGCGCCCGATCCCGTGTGCTGGACACTCGAGCACCCACGCCGCACTGCCGCCAGCCTCTCCTCTTCGGCCGCCCCACCTACGCCCCGCCCCGCGCCGCCGCCGGCGAAATTCGCCCGATGGACGGCCGCGCCGACATCCCCCGAACCCCTGCCTACACCCGCAACCCCTCCGCCACCGCCGCCGGCACAAACCTTAGCGCGGGGCTGAGCTTCGGCTTCGCCTCCGTCGACCCTCCTCCAAGCACCAGTCTCGTGCGCGGCCTTTTCATGGCTCCACGGACTCGGCGGGTGGCGTCGCGCCGACGCCCGTAGTGAAGCCACGTGGCCCCCTCTCGAAGCGACCAAATGCGGCGGCGAAGGCGGGCAAGGTGTTCAAGAAGAAGAACAAAGCGACGGACGGCTCTTCTTGGCGGCCGAAGAAGAAACTTGCAGGGCGTGTGACGGATGCAGCGCCGATCGAAGCGCCGGCGAGCTCGCTTTTTGCGCCGGCAGCCGATGCGCACAAGGTGTTTGATGAAATTCCCACAAGGTATGATTTTTCGTCGTTGTTTTTTACATGAATGGATACATATGGATAGCTTAGTTTTCTTGTACATACTTTGTAGTTTCAATGATGAGACATATATGTCAAATATGGACGGCATGGGAGGCATGGGTGCCTTCGGAGCTACCATGGGAGGCATGGGTGCCTTCGGAGCTACCATGGGAGGCATGAGTTTTTGGTCTCTCATGGGAGGCATGGGAGCACCTCCGGGTGACATGGGTGGACGCATGTCTTCCGGTGTGCCTCACATACCTTCGCATGATGTCCTTGGAGATCTTGCGAACACCTTCCGAGCTCCCCATGATGATGCGACATGCGACAATGAAGAGGAGGAGGAAAAATCGTCTTCGGTTGAGGATGAAGGATCGGAGGTAGAGGAGGATGATGTTGATGTGGCATGATTGTTGATGTGCTATTTATTTGTGTGAACTTTTGTGTGTGATGAACTTGGCTGGATGATGATGTGGCATGATTGTTGATGTGTCATGCAATTGAACTATACTATGTATTTATTTTGCATATTTGTTTAATGTTTGAAACATCATCATATTATCAAAATGGACATGTAAAAATCTTATTTGCAAGCGCCGGCTGCTCACGCGCTCTGTAAGTTAGCGCGCCTGCTGGAGCTGCATGCGCGCGCCATATTTTGCAGCGGCCACTGGAGCCAGCGCTTTTGCCGCGCGCAAACATTCGCTATTTCTATGTTGTAAAAATATTTTAGCGCGCCGCACAGTTGCGCGCCTGTTGGAGATGCTCTAACTTTAGCGCACGCGGGCTGCGGGGCTGCAAATTTGGGGCGCGGGCTGCTGCATGTGGGGCCGCCGGGTTGGGCGCCGTTTTCTTGTGCGTCTGATAAACTTCTCGCGCGCAAAACACTATTTCAGCAATGTAAAACTTTTTTAACGCGTCGCGCTACCGCGCATCTGTTGGAGATGCTCTAAGGCGTGGTTCTGGGACGACGCCGCCATCGCGGAAGCAGTGTCGATCCCCTTTCCTCTCATCTCAAGCGCTCGATTCCCCTCGCGCATTAGGGTTCCTCCAGAGGAAGGTTGCGGCGCTCGATTCCTCCTCCCCTGCTCATGACTCCCTCACCGGTCACTGCTCCTTGACCAACCGCCATTGTAGATGATATTTTCGTCCTTCCAATTTGCAGCACCTCCACCTTCCATCCTCTCAGCCGTCACTATAGGGTGTCACCTTGTTCCCACAGTTGCTGACGATGGGGAGGAGTAGGAGAGGTAGTGGTCTACGCGGGGAGGCCGATGGCAAAGTGAATCACGAAGATGTGACCTGCGACCATGATTTGTCTCCCATGTTTGGTATAGGGAACTGCTTGTGACCACGCCGCTGTCCGCCGTGCTTTAGCGATGTCAGCTTCCTAAGACCGCACCTCTACTCCCTGCATAACAAGTACACTGTGTCTGACAGGCTCATGTCCGACGTCCTGCCATGGGAATGACTGGGGGGAGCGAGCTTCACCTGCGGCAGTGGCCACAACGGCAAAGCCTTCACTTGGTACGTCTACTGCCCTTCTGCCTCGGACGGCCATGCCGGTGATCTTCTCCAAACCTCGCGCCTCCCATGCTCGTATCTACCCCCTCTCTTAACCGCGCGTCGGCCACTGACGCTAGGTGCACATGGGCAAAAACGACAAAATTGACCTATCGACGAAAAATATCCACAATCTGAACTAGTTCAAAAAATTCACTCAGCTGACCCTTTTGTGTGGTGCCCAACACGCAGGTGCCACACCCTACGGTGCAGCGCCTAGCCCTCATGCACTGCACTTCTGGCCAGCGTGGCACCCCCCGGCCACGAATCCAGCAGTGCAGCGCCTCCGAGCTAGGTGCTACACTTGACACGTGCAGCGCCTGACAGCTAGGCACCACACTTGTTATGTGCAGCGCCTAGCTCTTAGGCGCTGCACATCATGTTACTAGTTGGCATGCTGGCCCCCTCCCCACTCCCCACACACACACCCAACCCCAACCCCACCCCCACCCATGATGTGCCCTCTCTCCCCCTCTCAGATCCTTCTCCAAATCTTCCAAAATTGAATATTTTGTCCATGGATTTTGAACCCAATCCCTCCCTCAATGTAATCTCCTTCGATCCCCTTGTTTTCATCCCAAAAAATGCTCACATTTGCTCATTTTTTGCTACTTTGGGGAAACCCTAGGTTTTTATGGATCTTGAAATTTGTATGGAGATATGGCTTCTTAGTATGTTAGGGTTCGGGTTATGGGTGTTGTTATGTTGGTGCTAGGGTTGGGCTTGTTAGTATGTTAGGGTTAGGGTTATGGGTGTTTTTATGTTAGGGATATGGGCCTTTTTGGTAGGCGCCACACATATGTCAACATGCAGAAACTGACAAGCTCCTATGCAGTTTCATTATGGCAATCTCATGAACTAATATGATAAAACATAAGCAATTAGGATCAACTAAAACATCCGTTCAACTTAAAGAAAGTCAAGAAGTTCAACACTGTTACAAGTTCAACGATATAACAAGTTCAACAAAGCCTAGAAGTTCAACAACATAATAAGTTCGACATAAGAAAACGATGACTAATCGAGTTACATATGAAAAAGGAGGACGATGACTAGTTCCTTCCGCTCAGTTGCATATGAGTGGGCACCGTATATATAATGAGGTACAAACAAACAGCTCCGTACATGTCTATATAAGTAAGCCAGTGCCGCCGAACCCCAACTCCATTTGCTATCGAAGACGGTCAATGCCTTCAGCCACATCCATGGAGCATTCTTGCATGTGCCGTCAGCAAACAGAGTCCTGGAGATAGCATACCACATGTACACACGAGCATATGTCTAGACCTCTTCATTGATAGCATCCTCGGGGCAATACCCCAAGTGGAATCCAATCCAGGTGAAAGGAGCACCGATTGCGACTCTTTCCTTCTTCTTGTCTCCTTCTGGTACCGGAGGCTCGAGAGGAGACATACCGATAAGGGCCTCCATCTGCTGGCGCCACCCATCAGAATCGGTGCTCATACAGAGAGGATTCCCCTTGATAGGGAGACCGGCGATCATAGTGATATCCTGGAGCGTCACCTTCATCTCCTTGGTACGAAGATGGAAATTGTGTGTCTTCGTCCTCCACCGATCAACAAGCGTGGTGATTGCTGCAGCACTGAGGCTCTATGTCGACCAGCTGACCAGCTGAATGATCGGAAGGAGTCATGTCTCCCTTATGTACAGTGTGTACCGCTCATCATAGCGCATCCCACCAAGGATGACCCCGTGAGACCAAATCTTTAGAGGATGAAGCTCCTACAAAGAAGCAAATCATAATATTACATATGGGGCAAGTGTGTTTGAAATAAACACAAAATTCATAATACCGACCACTTTGATTATTACACGCTGCTCCACCGACATATAGTAGGCCCGGCGTCGAGTGTCATAATGATCATCGAGAAGCAAAACCATCCTAAAAATTCCAAACAATAAACATACGTTAGCTAACTACCATACTTCCTAATCAAAACATGCCAACAATAATCACAAAAAACATGCCAACAATCGGTACAAACTAAAAGTAAATTGAATAATAATAATGCAATATCTACAATCAAAGCATGCCAACAATCATCATAAAAAAATATGTTTTGAAACAATATAGGGTTCTATAATGGTTTCATCTAAAAAACATCTCAACATGTAGGGTTCCGCACACATATAGGGTTCCGCAAACAAATTTAGAATATCATCTAAATTATCTATAAAAACATCAAAACAAACATCTAGACATGTATAAGGTACATCTCACCAATCTAGGTTTTGAACATGGAAGCATGTATTTTGAATACAAATCAACTAAATTAGGGTTACAGAATGATTACAAATCATCTACAAATCCTAAATCCCACCAATCTATTTCAAAATATATGTGCAAGATTCTAATACAATCAAACAAAGGTTCCACAAATCTTCAAAATATGTAAGATTTTCTGGATAGAAAGAAGGGGATCGGAGGAGAGTGCCTTCTAGGATGGATTGCTGAAGAAATCCACCAACCAAATCATCAGATCTGAAGAATTTGGGAGAGGGGGTTGAGAGGGGGAGAGGAGAAAGCCGCCGCCGCGCTCTGTTCTGGAACTGCAAGGGAATGGGGTGAGTGGGGGAAGGGCCATCGCGCGGTGGCTACTAATTCATAGTGCAGCGCCTAAGAGCTAGGCGATGCACATAACGTGTGTGGTGCCTAGCTCTCAAGCGCTGCACGTGACAGGTGTGGCACCTAGTTCGGAGGAGCTACACTGCTGGGTGCGGGGCCCGGGGTGCCACGCTGGCCAGAAGTGCAGTGCCTGAGGACTAGGTGCTGCAAAGTAGGGTTTGACGCCTGCGTGTCGGGCGCTACACAAAAGGGTTAGCTGAGTGAATTTTTTTGAACCAGTTCATATTGTGAATTGTTTTCGTCATAGGTCAATTTTGTCGTGCACATGTATGTATGTGTCGTTCATATCTCCCTACCTCCATCCCCATGCATTAGGTGTGCACCTGGGCTCTGTCTACCTCGCAACTTCATGCATATTCTGATCGCATGCATATGGGTGAGTTTGCAATCGTGATGGAGGATGTAATTCATGAACTAACATGACACATATTTCATATGGGTGAGTTTGCAATCGTCATGAAGAATATTTGCTTGGTGAAAATGTGCCTTTGAGTGCAGTGAATTTTTCCCATATGTATTATTGTTATATGGCACAATAAACTTTATTGTAACTTCTACCGATCCTTGACAATTGCAAAATATTGTAACTTCTACCGATCCTTGACAATTGCAAAATATATCCTCTTGAAGAACCTTGATATATTTCACATTAGCACAAAGTATTGTTGGAAGCACAGTATACCTTAATCCGATAAATGACATCCCTTATTTTGTTATTGTTGTTGGACATTTTTTCTTATTTAGTTAGCATGCTCATGCTTACAGTTAGGCAGCATCAAAGATTTTTAGTTCATATTATAAGCTATCACATTGTGTCATGTTATGACTACTAATCCATGTGGTGAATGGAGGCATCATTTTACTATTCAGGTATTATGCTTTGTCATACGCATACCTCACTCCGTTTATCAAATTTTACCATGCTTCTATAATTGTTGCAGATTACGTAGTTTACAATCGTAACTTCATTTCATTAATGATTTGCCAAAGTTCTCATCATTATCAGGATATCCATTTTTGTTTACTTCATTTAGCACTCAGAGTGCATATTGTTCTCCAAGTTCAGTACTCTGAATGGAACAATATGTGGTTCTGGGCCTGCACATGTCAATTTCCTAATAGAGGTATGATTTGTTTTTCATCATTTCTGTTTTGCAACTTAGTTTTGGTATGCTCTATCAACCTGAGAATAGTTTTCTTATGGAGATGGTACTTGAGAATAGATTAGTACAATGAAGCCTTGGGTTGTAGGCCGAGCTCTTCTGGTGGCGCAACTACATACTGCCCATCGGCTTCGGCGGTGGCAGGTCATGTTTGGCATGTCCAGGGCCTTTGTTAGCCTATCCTAGAGGGCAGTCCGTGGTAGATGCGGTGAGGGTGCATGCGCCGGAGCAAATGACTAATTTGATTTTAAGTTCAGTGTCAATAAAAAGAGGTATGAGAATAACTTATTGTACAACTTTGGTCATTAGGAAAAGCTAATTTACGGTTGGTTGCATATTGTTCTTATGATGATGTGTTCTACATCATTTGTATTAAATGGACCTCCCTTCCCATTCAGGTTGTTTTCTTCAGCTACCTAGAGGAGCTCACTGATATTGTGGCAATAATCTAACCATCAGTCCCGTTGATTGAGTATAGGTGTGTGCCTCGACCTCCACATTAAATGAAAAACCTTCCTATTGTATGTAGTTGATCTACATGTGTTTATAATCCATAACGGAATAAGAAAGATCAATAAGATATTCTATTGCTGAATTCTTTAACTCTTGTCTTTCCCCCCCGCCCTTTTAGTTGGAGCAGTTACAAAATGGACTTGAAAGGTTTATGTAGATTTATCAGCCAACAAGCATGGATAAAGTACAACCAAGAAACATTGTAATGCATCTGCATGCAGTTCCGTCCTTTATGATATGTGACGATTGAAATCTTGCTTTTATTTCCGGACTAAATATTTTCTTCTGGCCGCGGGTCTATGATAGCTCTCCAACGTATCTATATTTTTTATTGTTCCATGTTGTTTTATTACCAATCTTGGATGCTTTATAATCATTTTATAGTCATTTTATATCATTTTTTGGTACTAACCTATTGACATAGTGCCAAGTGCTAGTTGCTGTTTTCTGCATGTTTTTTACATCGCAGGAAATCAATATCAGACGGAGTCCAAATGCCATGAAACTTTACGATTATTTTTTATGGACCAGAAGGAAGAAGTTGGGCCCTGGTAGCACCTGGAGGGAGTCCCGAGGAGGGGACAACCCACCAGGGTGCGCCAGGAGGCTCGAGCGCACCCTGGTGGGTTGCGCCCACCTCGGGTGCCCCTCGGACCGCCTCTTTGCTCTATAAATACCCCAAAAATCCAGAAACCCTAGGGGAGTCGACGAAATACTCATCCAACCACCGCAGAGTCCAGAACCACCAGATCCAATCTAGACACCATCATGGAGGGGTTCACCACTTCCATTGGTGCCTCTTCGATGATGCGTGAGTAGTTCTTTGTAGACCTTTGGGTTCGTAGTTAGTAGCTAGATGGCTTTCTCTCTCGCGCGAATTCTCAATACAATGGTCTCTTGGAGATCCATATGATGTAACTCTTTTTGCAGTGTGTTTGTTGGGATCTGATGAACTTTGAGTTTATGATCAGTTATATCTTTTTATATCCATGAAAGTATTTGAGTTTCTTTGATCTCTTTTATGCATGATTGCTTATAGCCTCATATTTCTTCTCCGATATTTGGGTTTTGTTTGGCCAACTTGATCTATTTATCTTGCAAAGGGGAGAGGTGCCCGGTAGTGGGTTCGATCTTACGGTGCTTGATCCCAGTGACAGAAAGGGAACCGACACGTATGTATCGTTGCTACTAAGGATAAAAAGATGGGATCTATATCTAATGCAATAGATAAAAGGATCTTGTCTACATCATGTCATCGTTCTTATTGCATTACTCCATTTTTCCATGAACTTAATACACTAGATGCATGCTGTATAGCGGTCGATGTGTGGAATAATAGTAGTAGATGCAGGCAGGAGTCGGTCTACTAATCTTGGACGTGATGCCTATGTAATGATCATTGCCTGGATATCGTCATAATTATTTGAGGTTCTATCAATTGCCCAATAGTAATTTGTTCACCCACTGTTTGCTATCTTTCTTGAGAGAAGCCACTAGTGAAACCTACGGCCCAGGGTCTTCTTTCTCATATATTTGCCTTGCGGTCTACTTTTTCTTGCATTTATTTTCAGATCTATTAAACCAAAAAAATACAAAGATACCTTTCTGCAATTTATTCTTATTTATTTTGTTTGGCGTGCGATCTATCAAATTACTACAAATTCCTCACGTCCGTTTTGCCTATCTTGAGGCGCCGTACCCCGGAAGGGGTTGACAACCCCTTTAACACGTCGGGTTGCGAGAAGTTGTTCTTTATGTGCAGGTGTTGTTTACGTTGTGTTGCTTGATTCTCATACTGGTTCGATAACCTTGGTTTCATATCTGATGGAAATACCTACCGCCGCTGTGCTGCATCATCCCTTCCTCTTTGGGGAAAAACTGATGTAGCTTCAAGCGACATCAGTCTACTTAGCAGGATGCTCGCGATTCCCATACCATTGCGATTAATTAGTTCAATCCTCATTTTTTTCTATTCTGAGCCTTTTGTGTTTCTTAGTTGCGACATAGTTAGGTCAGGTAACAACAAAAAAGCCTCCTGGAAATGCCCTTCTACTTGGTCTTCTAACGTGCTAGATGATTAGGAGAAATTTAAGAGTTTAATTAATTAACTTTGACTCTTTTTTACTGGGTTCAATCTTTTAATGCTCATATTATTATGTCATGGGGTATTTGTTTCCCATGAGTATGCGCATATGAGAGGTAAACTTTTTTCCACCAATGCGAGGCACGTACTAGGTTTCATCTTTGCACTTGCGTATATCAAAGACACTTGTTAGTTCCCGTTTTGAATTTGGGATCATGCATATTAACAGAAGCCTTCTTGGTTTGATTGATTTGCTATAAAAAAATTAGACATGGAGCTGTTTGCGGTTTATTTTTTCCAAGGAGGGTAAACCTACTTCCAAGGAAATTTTGCTTGTTATGTTTTCGAGTCAAGGGATAGAACACTTGCTAACTTCTTCTATCATATACTCATTTTGTGTAGCTAAGTTGTTAATCGAGGGATGTTGATGGTCATTCCGGAACATGTTTGATTTTGAGGAATGCATCCATGGTAAAGTTTCTATAGACTTGCTAAAGTTAAAGGAAAATTTCCAAGCGATGGTGAACTTCAAATAATGTTCTAAATCAATGTCTTTTCATCTTTTAACTTATCAAGTTCATGTGTATGTTTTTGTGCTATTTTGCTTGACCTTAACACAAAATATCTTTCAATAGGGAAAAGGTGACTCCAATTGTTGTAATTGCTCACTCATAACGAAGGTGCTCTACCTGATGAATTTTTTTTGTTTGCTTCTTCAACATTATGCAGTAACACAGATTGTGCTAGGCTTATATGGAAGCTGATACTGAGACACTTGTCGAGCTAGAGTAAGAGTGGAAATGATGGTAGAGAGGTGGGGGATATGACTGATAGACACCAAGGGAGATGATGCGACGAGCGAAGGAGAAAGATGGGGGGGGGTGGGGAAGGAGGGAGGGAGGGTGATGAAGCTGAGAGAAAGGTGTCGGCGTTCTAGGAACGGGGGTCCCAGACTTGCCTGCCTGCGGCCCATAGTGTGGCTCCACTCGCGGCCCAGTACGACCCGTCTTCACCAGCAAACGCCCGAGACCCTCGCGAGGGGCCAAGCCTCGCGAGGTGGACGACACAAGACCTCCTCGGGAGTGGCCTCATCAGGCTGGCTCGCGAGAGGCGGAGAGATCGAGGCAAGGCGAACCTCACGAGGTTCCAATGACGTAAGCCATGACGACCAAGGCCAGGCGGGCGCCAGCACTCACAGTGTCCTCGCTTCCTCTTTGGTGCTAAGGAGGCAAGCGTAGGCGATGAGTACCGAGGCATGAGGCAAAGGTTTCCATATCGGTGCAACGAGACCAAGACCAACAGGACGGCAGGACGGAGGTCACCGTGGAGCCCAAGACGGCGTCACCGCCAGAGCCTTTGGCAGGCAAAGACCACCTTTAGTCAGGATAGCTTGTACTAGCTGTCCCCCTTCAAATTGGCCGTTGTGGCATCCCTTCCTGCTCAATATTTGGGAAGAGGACCAGGGCCTCTATAAATAGGACTAGCCACCATAGTAGGAGGCAACTGATCTCGAACGAACTGATTCAAATCATCCTCACCCACACAAGTTTACCAGGAACAAGAACACCTCTCCTCAGGAGGCTGTTCTTCCCTTGTACTGTTCATCCCCAGCCCAAGAGGCAATCCACCACACCACACTGGAGTAGGGTATGACACCACAACGGTGGCCCGAACCAGTATAAATCTCGTGTCTCTTGAGTTGCGAGTTCGTCGAGCTAAGCTTTGAGATCGCAGTGAGGTTGAGGGCATGGTTAGGTAGAGGGAATCTTCATGCGCACCCCAGTGTTCAAACCTCAAGGGTTTTCCCGAAACCTGAAATCCGACAAAAGGAGGGATGCACCAAGGGAGTCAGGATATGATGAAAGCGAAGTTGCGCCCCAAGGGTAGATCATGATCGTGTTGCAACTATTCCCATTCCATCAATGCTCGCATCCGTTGTATTTTTTAAACTCGACAACTTTTGCAACTCCACACAATTGTTGTGGAGGAACATGGTAAACTCATTGAGGATGGTCATTGGGGTTATTGTGAAGGTCAATGTTTGGTGGATTAGTCTGGTGACAGTGAGGACAATTAGACATGAGTAACTGATATATTTGTACAATCGCTTTCACTTTGTAGGAACATTGGATATAATTGATTTGGTAAAGAAAATGATAGAAGAGAGTGTGCATCATGTGGACCTTCGGGTGAAGTAGAAATTACATCATTGTGATATCAAATAATTGTTCATTGATTGTTTGATCAAGTTGCTGAAACATGATTGGTTTATGATCATAAATTTGCGATGTGAAGTATCTATATGATAGTACCGTTCCTTGATTTATCGATTTTGTGAAATCTCACATGCCTGATTCTTTTTGTTGCGTCGGTCACTTTTTGCTTTGCACGAGGCCAAAGTTGGGGACGGCGATGCCGAGCCGTGTACGAGTGAGAGTCGGCGGGAGCGAGTCTGAAACTTTACCGGGGGCAACACGACGATGGGGGGAGGTCAAGGGGATGGCGGTTAGGCCTGGGTAGGCCACGGGAAGGCGGAGGAACGTCGCGAGAGATGAGGAAGAAGATGTGGAAGGAACAAGATGAACATGTGGCCGCGTGCTACTAACCATTGGATAGTTGATCTGATGGCATAAAATAGAAGTGACTGGCACGAGAAGTTTTTTAGGTATAGATGCCCCCTTGATTTATTTACCATCATTTGCTCGTAGCAACGCGTGAGAATTTAACTACTATTTGTAGAGATTAATTAGAGATTGACTGATTCCTTCTCATATAAATGTTATCATCTATAGTTGGCGTTGCATTAATGTTTGTTTACCACTAGGTGAATGTCCTTGCATTCCACGGAAAAACAAAGATATAGATATTTATCAACAATTAAAGAGTCATTAATTCTACTATGATACACGCACATATATAATATGTAATGCCCGATATGCCGTGCCACCAAATATTTGTAGAGATAAATTAGAGATTGACCGATTCCTTCCCATATAAATATTATCAAATATAGCAAAGACTAATCTGATTTGGCAGATATAAATCGGTTAAAATAGATGGATGCGGTATAAATTGGTTCAAATATTAGATTGGTCCCATATAAATGTTGTCAAATATAGCAAAGGCTGATCCAATTTGGCGGACAGAAATTGGTTTAAATAGATCGATGTGGTATAAATTGGTTCAGATAGTAGATTAGTGGGGTAGCTAACGCTTGGAAAAATCGATGGAAGGATGGGGGGTGTACCCGAGAGGTTGGACGAAGGGATGCTAGGGAGAAAACTAGGTGAAAGATGGAACCTTAGGTTCTTTTTAAGTAAAAAAGTAGAGATTAGACACAATTGCCCGTCGAACTGTATTTTCTGTTGTCAACACGTGAAATGCCATATGCATCTTAGAAATCAGCCTAGCAAGATCGTATGCATCCTCTATAACACTAAGCTCCCTGATTTTAAAGGGCTCACAACCAATTGAGGTTTACAATTGAAATTGGGTCATCCGATTTTGACCGGGTCAACAATTTCTCAAAGTTATCTCATTTAATTATTTTATACTATACACTGTGCTTTCTAATTTTTAATGCCTCCAAATTAATTGAGGTCTTCAATTTAAAATCGATTCACTAATTTTGACCGTGTCAAGAATTTCTCAAGGAGCCATTGAATTGTTTTAATTCATTATATGCCCTAATTTTGAAGCTCTTCAGTTCAACACAGGTATTCGATTTTGTCGGCATCCTGGGAATGGGGGTACCCAGACTTGCCTGTCTGGGGCCCATGGCATGGCTCCATCGACGGCCTGGTACGGCCCAGCTTCGACAACAACAGCTCAAGACCCTCCCGAGGGGCCAAGCCTCGCAAGGCGGACAACAGTAAGACCTCCCTGGGGGCCAGCCTCACTAGGCTGGCTCCCGAGGAGCGGAGATATCTATGCAACATGCACCTCGCGAGGTTCGTGTGACGTGAGCCATGACGACCAAGGCCAGGCGGGCATCAGCGAGCGTAGTGTACCAGTTTCCCCTTTGGTGCTAAGGTGGCAAGCGCAGGCATGGAGTCCCAAGGAATCAAACAAAGGTTTCCATATCGGTGCAACAAGACCAAGGACCGTCAGGACAGAGGTCATTGTGGAGCCCGGCGTGGCGTCACCACCAGAGCCTTTTGCAGGCGAAGACTACTTTTGTCAAGATAGCTTGTACTGGTTGTCCCCCTTGAAATCTGGCCGTTGTGGGATCCCTTCCCGCCTATATTTGGGAAGAGGACCAAGGCCACTATAAATAGGACTTAGCCACCACCATAGAGAGGGATGGATCAATTCCACCCGAACCACCTCACCGGCTCATCGAGCTCAAGAACACCTCACCTCCTGAGGCTGTTCCCATACTGTACTAGTTCATCCTCAGCCCCTCAAGGCAATCCACCACAAATCTGGAGTAGGGTATTACACCACAAGGTGGCCCGAACCAGGATAAACTGCTAAGTCTCTTGTCCTTTGGGTTCGTCGAGCTAGGTCGTGGAATCGTTGGGTAGGCAGACTGGGGACAGAGAGTTCTTCGCACGCACCCCAGAGTTCCAGCCTCTCAAGGGTTTGCGGAACCCCGAATCCAACATTTGGCGCGCCAGGTAGGGGTGCATCAGAGCTTCTCTTCCGCCAATCGACTCGCCACCGCTCCACCGCTTCCATGGCTGATGCTCGCCGAGCCCGTGCTGAGCGGCGGGCCGCCCTCGCCGCCCGTGTCGCCCATACGGCTCCCGGCGGTGGGCCTCCCCGTCGTTCTCCATCACCTGCCGCCAAAGCCGCCACCGGACCGGCGGGGCACGAGCAGCAAACCTCGTCGCTGCAACCCTTCGTGCGGCGTGACGGGCGCACGGCCACCCCGTCGTTGTCTCCGCTGGTTCGTCATCCCACGCTCGTCACGACCCGGCAAACGGGCAGGCTGCGTTGCTTATGGCGCGCGAGCTCCTCCGCTACCGCCCCGTCGACGACCTCTACGAAGAGTGGCTAGACCGCATCGCCGAGCTGGTCAGCACCGCTAGGGGCTCTCCTGCACCGTCCCACTCGCTGCCTCGCCCACCGTCTGCAGCGAGTGACGTAGCCCACGGAGCACCTCCACCGCCGCCACCTCGTCAGGACATCGCACTCGCACCAAGCCATGCGGCCTCGCGGCGTGACCCGCCGCGCAGGGCGCCCATGCACGAAGAAGGAAGCTGCCAAGAGATCCAACAGCCGCAAGGGGAGGCACACGCGCTTCCAGCATCACCATGTCAAGGCCGCGCTCCGCCTGTCACTGTAGCGCGCGAGCTCCAAGACCAAGAGCCACCTCCGCGACAGGCTCCGGTGACCACCGCAGGCTGCCGCGCCTTCACCCCCGAGCTCCGCAGTGTCGTCTGGCCGGGAAAGTTCAAGCCTGACCTACCTCCATGCTATGATGGCACCCCCGACCCTGTTGAGTTCCTGCAGCTTTACGAGCTGAGCATCGAGGCGGCCAGCGATGACAAGAACGTCATGGCGAACTGGTTCCCCATGGCTCTCAAGGATGGCGCGCTGTAAGTGCAACTATCCCTGGGTGGTTTTGGTAATTTCTAACAACATATAGCTCATTGAGCTAACATTATTCCAAGATTAATATTTCAGGAAAAGCTCAATGAATGGCATGGCATGGATGATGAAAGTGGATCCCTCAAAATTCTAAGGACAAAAAGTTTGGCTCAAGCTTGAAGCTCAAGACACTACATTTTATATTTTAGTGATATAAGATCACATTGAGTCCATAGGAAAAGCCAATACTATCAAGAGGGGATGAGGTGTTTCTTAATGGCTTGCTTGCTCAAAGTGCTAAGTGATATGCTCCAAAACCCTCAACTACCTTCCCACATCCACATATGACCTAAACCAAAAGTCAAACTCGGCCCCACCGATTCTTTCTATCCGGAGCCACCGAGTTTCAAATGTCATAGCCACTGCCACAAACCCTAGGCAAATCGGTCTCATCGATAGGGATCTTGGTCTCACCGAGATGGGATTGCAATCTCTCTGTTTCCCTTCGTAACGTTTCGGTCTAACCGAAGTGAGCGATCGACCCCACCGAGATTGCAATGTAAACTCTCTGTTTCCCTTTCGTAACATTTCGGTCTCACTGAAAAGAGTGAACTGGTCCCACCGAGTTTACCTGACCAACTCTCTGGTTAGCCTATTACCAAATTCGGTCCCACCGAGTTTGTGTAATCGGTCACACCGAGATTAGGTTATGCCCGAACCCTAACCATATTGGTCATACCGAGTTGCATCTCAGTCTCACCGAAAATCCTAACGGTCACTAGGTTTGCTGGATCGGTCCGACCGAGTTTAACCATTCGGTCCCACCGAGTTTGGCAAATTGTGTGTAACGGTTAGATTTTGTGTGAAGGCTATATATACCCATCCACCCACTCTTGATTCGTGGAGAAAGCCATCAGAACACATCTACACTTCCAATACACATGTTCTGAGAGAGAACCACCTACACTTGTGTTGAGGTCAAGATATTCCATTCCTACCATATGAATCTTGATCTCGAGCTTTCCCAAGTTGCTTTCCACTCAAATCTTCCTTCCACCAAATCCAAATCCTGTGAGAGAGAGTTGAGTGTTGGGGAGACTATCATTTGAAGCACAAGAGCAAGGAGTTCATCATCAACACACCATTTGTTACTTTTTGGAGAGTGGTGTCTCCTAGATTGGCTAGGTGTCACTTGGGAGCCTCCGACAAGATTGTGGAGTTGAACCAAGGAGTTTGTAAGGGCAAGGAGATCGCCTACTTCGTGAAGATCTACCGCTAGTGAGGCAAGTCCTTCGTGGGCGACGGCCATGATGGAATCGACAAGGTTGCTTCTTCATGGACCCTTTGTGGGTGGAGCCCTCCGTGGACTCGCGCAACCGTTACCCTCTGTGGGTTGAAGTCTCCATCAACGTGGATGTACGATAGCACCACCTATCGGAACCACGACAAAAACATCCGTGTCTCCAATTGCGTTTGAATCCTCCAAACCCTTTCCTTTACATTCTTGCAAGTTGCATGCTTTACTTTCCGCTGCTCATATACTCTTTTGCATGCTTGCTTGAATTGTGTGGAGATTGCTTGACTTGTGCTAAGATAGCTAAAATCTGCCAAGAACTAAAATTGGGAAAAGGCTAGATTTTTATTTGGTCAAGTAGTCTAATCACCCCCCCTCTAGACATACTTTCGATCCTACAAGTGGTATCAGAGATTTGGTCTCCATTTGCTTTGATTTCCATAGCTTTTGGTGGTCATAGCCTTGGTTTCACAACCTAGGAGAGTATGGCGTCTAGCGAGGGAAATTATCACCATAGAGGTCCTTACTTTGATGGTACTAATTTTGCTAGTTGGTAGCATAAGATGAAAATGCATATTCTTGGACATAACCCCGTCGTTTGGGCTATTGTGTGTGTTGGCTTGCAAGGTGACTTCTTTGATGGGAAAGAACCGAACCGTGAAGCTACCGCGGAAGAGTTGAAGATGCTGCAATACAACGCTCAAGGTTGTGATATCCTCTTCAACGGATTGTGCCCCGAAGAATTCAACAAAATCATTCATCTTGAGAATGCAAAGGAAATTTGGGATACTTTGATTGATATGCACGAAGGTACCGACTCCGTCAAGGAATCCAAATTGGATGTGCTTCAAAGTCAACTTGACAAGTTCAAAACGAAGGATGGTGAAGGTGTCGCTGAAATGTACTCTAGGCTTGCTCTTATCACAAATGAGATTGCCGGCTTAGGGACTGAAGAGATGACCGATAGATTCATCATCAAGAAGATCCTAAGAGCCTTGGATGGAAGATATGATACCGTGTGCACATTGATCCAAATGATGCCCAATTACAAAGATCTCAAGCCAACGGAAGTCATCGGAAGAATTGTTGCTCATGAGATGTCACTCAAGGATAAAGAGGAACTTCACAACAAATCAAGTGGTGCTTACAAAGCCTCATGTGAAACCCCCACATCATCAAGTGAGAAACAAACCTTCAATGAAGAATTGAGCTTAATGGTGAAGAACTTCAACAAGTTCTACAAGAGTAGAAGCAAAGACAAAAGCTCCAAGTCAAGGTCCTACAATGACAAAAGATCTTCTAGTCGAGAGCGAAACTGCTACAATTGTGGAAGGCCCGGACACTATTCCAATGAGTGTACGGCCCCTACAAGAGAAGAGAAGATTCTCCTAAGAGAAGAAGTAGAATAGAAGAATCACCATCTAGAGAAAGAATGAGTAGAGATGATCGTTATGAACGAAGACCCTCACGGAGAAGCAAGGATTCGGAAAGAAAGGACAAGTCATCAAGGAGCTACACAAAACAAAGACATCAAGCTCATGTTGGTGAATGGGTATCCGGCTCCGACTCCGACAACCACTCCGAGAGAAGCTATCACTCCGACTCTGAATATACTCAAGATGAAGGTGTTGCCGGTCTAGCACTTGTGACAACCAACTCCTACGACATATTTGACTCACCAAATGAAGGAGTTGGAACATGCTTCATGGCTAAATGCCCAAAGGTATCACACCCCGAGTATGTTGATTTCAATAGTGATGAAGATGACTTGTTAGGTGATGATGATTTACTTGTTGACAACTCTAGTGATGAATACTATGATGAAACATCAATTAATCATGCTAATCAAGATAAAACGAATGACAATGATAAGGAGAAGATTGAGTCTCTAACTAAAGAACTAAACACTCTTAAGTTAGCTCATGAAACTATCTTAGGAGATCATCGAGAACTATTAAGGGCTCATGAGAAATTACGCTTTGAAAAGCTCAACCTTGAGCAAGAGCATGAGTTCTTAAAAGCAATCAATGATGATCTTCGTAAGAAAAGTTCTTCTTACATTGCCAAGCGTTTACTCTTATCCACTTACATGCCTCAAGTCAAGTCTAGTAACAAGAATAAGAATGATTCTTCCTCTAGTAGTAACAATAATCATGCTAAATCCAATATTGTTGCTTCTAGTAGTTCTCTTGATTCCACTAATGATTCTCTTAGCCAAGTTTCACTTGAGCAAGAAAATAGCTTATTGAAGGGAATTATAGAGAAAGGTGTTTACAAGAGCCTTGCCGGAAGTAAGCAATTCGAAGAAATTGTACGCAAGCAAGGAAGGCACCGGAAGAATCAAGGTGTTGGTTTTGAACGAAAGTTCAATGCCAATGGAGTTGAGTGGGAAGAAGATCAATACCCCAAGACGAAGTTTGTTCCTCAACAAGAGAAGTATGATCCTACTTCTTTCAAAGGGACACAAGCTCAAGATGATCTTCCACCACAAGACCACAAGCAAAAAGGCAAGGACAAGCTTCAAGAGGAAATTGATACATTTGAAGAAGCTCCTAAGGCCTTGGTCAAATGGGTTCCCAAGAGTACTTTAAGTTCCACTTCATCAAGTACAACTACAACTCCGAGGATTCCCATCAAGATGGTGTGGATCCAGAATAAGAACTAGAGAGTTCTTGAGGGTGACTCCGCCAACATATTTCACTCTTATCATCTTGGCAAGAACAAGTGCAATCAACTTCCACATCTTGCACTAGTTCAAGGAGTCACAAACCCTCTTGTTGGTAAGACAAGGGACAAGGTAACCTAAAAGCTTTCATAGACATCATCTTGTGTGTGCATCACTCTATGTCTATGGATATCCTTGTTTGTTCCTTGTGGGACTAACCCCTGTAGGTATTGAAAGTGCAACTCACTCCAATGGATAGCTCCAAATGATCTACATCAACATTGAGCATCCACATCTTCAACATCTACATGAAGTCATCATCGACAAAACCCAAGGTTAGTTCATCCCTCTTAGGGGGGATCTCACATCTAGGGGGAGCTTTACTCTAAGAATTGAGCAAAAGCAACTCTAATGATGTGAACACAACAATGCTTTATGTAAAAGTGCAACATTGAGCACCCCACTTGCGCTTAAACGATGAGTATGACCTATGATCAAATGTTCTCATTTGACTCCTAAGTCAATATACTCATATATAGATGACCTAGTCATCGCCAATTGCTTGATAGATGCTAGAATTGGGTGTGCATGCTTTGCCACATATTTCTATTGCCATTTTATTATGTGAGCATGTTGGTTGCATATTTCACTCATTCGAGGACGTCCACTTGTTGTTTTGATTGGTTGGTTTCTTTTCTTTGGCCAAGTGGATGGAAAAGAATGCCTAAGAACCTTCTCTAGCTATCTATGCTTTTCTTGTCTCAGACTCTATTCATGCTACATCAAAAAATTTGATCAAGTCAGATTCGAACCACTCTGTGTGAGGAGCACTCGGAGTCCCCGATTCATCATAGACTTAAACTTCCAAAACTTCTTTGTGTGTTTCGGTCTGACCGATTCCTCCATTTCGGTCATACCGAGATCACTAAGTCGATCTAGGTTTTCAATCTCGGTGCAACCGATTTGAACTTTTCGGTCACACTGAGTTGCTGTAACTGTCAACAGTTATGCATCTCGGTGCCACCAAGTTGTTCCACTCGGTCACACCGACAAGGTCGGGCTATATATACTCACGGGCAAAATTTTGGAAATTTCTCCGAAACCTCTTCACCGGCGCATAGCTCGCTCTGCCTCCTGGGTCTTCGGATCGTCCTCCTCGTCGCCAGCCGCCTCCTGTCGCTGGTCTCCGCTGCCGTCAACGGAATTCTCCTCCGCCGTTGCCGTCGTAGCGAGTTCATCGCCGAACTAGGGTATGGACTCAATCACAGTGCTATCCCCGTCCGATTCCTAGCACATTGTGTTCATTATGATTCTTGCCACAATTGAAACGCCTCTATCCAGTCAAAACACTCCATAGATTAGAGTTGAATCGAAAATTTACGGTTAGGTTTCCGCCGAAACCATCTTGGACCTACCGGGTTGCAGAACTCGATTCCACCGATTCGGCCAAGGCCATTGCACATGTCGTTCTCGGTCTGACCGAGAATTGCAAATCGGTGTGCCCGAGTTCAGGACTTTGTGAAATCCTAGCAGTCTCGGTGCCACCGAACTGTGACTCGGTCTGACCGAGTTCACTAGTTTTGGTTCCAACAACTGCTTCGGTATCACCGAGTTTGCAAATCGGTTGATCCGAAATGCTTTCTGTGGAAAACTAAAACTAAGTTTTTGACTCATTCTTTTGCAAAAATCTCTGTATTTTGTGATGCTCATCCACTCTATCTCATCTACAATCTATTCACAGGGTCTGCAGTTAGTGTTTGCAACATGTCTGACCAAAGTGACAGCCAGAACAAGTCAGAGGAGCAGGTTCACTTGAGTGAGGGCACTAGTCCCTCTAGCAGCTCAGATGAGGGTAGCAGAAGCACCCCAAGCAACTTGCCAAAGGCTGCCACTAGAGCAATCAAGAAAAGGACTTCAGAGTCTGAAGATGAAGATTATGTTGCAGAGGAAGAGGAAGCCACTTCAAAGAAGAAAGTGCTCAAGAAGGAATATGGCTCAGCTGCAGCCACAAAGCCAGGTATGCAGAAGAAGGCACCTGCAAGGAGAGTTCCCACTTCCAAACCTAGGAAGGTTGCTGTCGGTGTCAAAACCGACGGATCTCGGGTAGGGGGTCCCGAACTGTGCGTCAAGGTCGGATGGTAACAAGAGACAAGGGACACTTTATTTTACCCAGGTTCGGGCCCTCTCGGTGGAGGTAAAACCCTACTCCTGCTAGATTAATATTGATGATATGGGTAGTACAAGAGTGGATCTACCACGAGATCAAGGAGGCTAAACCCTAGAAGCTAGCCTATGGTATGATTGTGTATGATGATGGTTGTCCTACGGACTACAACCCTCCGGTTCATATAGACACCGGATAGGGTTAGGGTTACACAGAGTCGGTTACAACGGTAGGAGATCTCGAATATCCGCACGCCTAGCTTGCCTTCCACGCCAAGAAAAGATCCTTCCGGACACGGGACGAAGTCTTCAATCTTGTATCTTCATAGTCCTGGAGTCCGGCTGAAGGTATAGTCCGGCTATCCGAACACCCCCTAATCCAGGACTCCCTCAGTAGCCCCTGAACCAGGCTTCAATGACGACGAGTCCGGCGCGCAGATTGTCTTCGGCATTGCAAGGCGGGTTCCTCCTCCAAGTTCTTCAAGAAGATTATAAACACCAAAAAATAGTGTCCGGCTCTGCAAAAATAAGTTTCCACATATTGCCATATAGAGAATAATATTAACACAAATCAAATCTGCTGACGTATTCCGTAGTGCGTCATAACACTGCGACCAAGCCTTCTATATAAATTGCTTTCATTGTTCCACCCCAGCTCGTTTAGCGAGGCGGTTTTCTTGGCACGTCTTGTCAAAGCAGAGATCATGTGCCCCCTTTAACGGGATTCTCATTAATACGGACATGGGTAACCCAACCACGCCATTTACCATGGCGTTTGGGTGGCAAGTGAGTTTTATTAGGTAGGTGGGGACGCCTAACCGTACCTGCTTATATAAAGGGATAAGGATTCACCTTTTTAACCTACGCCTTCTTCCTCCTTTGCCAATCCATCTCTTGCGAACTCAAGCTCCAGCGCCCAAGTCCGCTCTTCCTTCCTCAACCCTCTCCAACAATGTCCGGAGCGAGAGGCAAGTGGATGGTCTCCTCCGTTACGGAGGCTCAAGTAAAAAGGTTAAGGAAAGCCGGATACTTGTCCAAGGACATCCCGCATCGGCTTCCTGATAAGGGGCAGCTTCTTCCTACCCCAAGGCCCCATGAGAGGGTAGTTTTTCTTCCCCACTTCCTCCGCGGACTGGGCTTTCCACTTCACCCATTTGTCCGGGGGCTCATGTTCTACTACGGCCTGGATTTCCACGATCTGGCCCCGAACTTTGTTCTCAACATCTCGGTGTTTATCGTCGTGTGTGAGGCCTTTTTCCGCATCCGCCCCCACTTCGGCCTCTGGCTCAAGACCTTCAACGTCAAGCCCAAGGTGGTGTCCGGCACCCAGGCGGAGTGCGGAGGCGCTATGGTTGGCAAGATAACCAACGTCCTCTGGTTCGATGGCTCCCTTGTGGAGTCCCTAAAGGGGTGGCAGGCCGGGTGGTTTTACATCACCGAGCCCCGCGATCCGAAATGGGTCGCGGCCCCTGAGTTTAGATCCGGACCCCCCACGCGGCTCATGTCCTGGAAAGAGACAGGCCTGTCGTGGGGCAACGAGGAAGAAGTGACTGGGTTGCAAACATGCATCCAGTCCCTGGTGAACAAGCCAATCCGGCTTGTCAATATAGTCCAGGTCATGCTCGTTCGCCTGATCCTCCCGTGCCAAGAATGGGATTTTACTTTGTGGGAATTCGACCCGGCGCAGCACCAAACCCTCAGTAGGCTCTTCGACACGACGTATGAAGACGTCTGGAAGGTGCTGACCAAAGGCGCCGAGTCCCCCACATCTGCCTCCGAGGATCGTGGATACAGCTCGCAGCGTAACGCTAGCGAGGTAAGCTATCTATACCTTTTGACAAGTTCGTTAAGCTCTTCTTCATAGATTAACTCTACGCGGGATCTAAACTCCCTTTACCTTTGACAGGCTTGGCAGGAGGCATCCGGACCAATTAACTGTCCGGCTCCTCTGCCTGAAGACCCGGCCCCAGCTCTCTTGGTGAAGCTGATGGCTCCGGCACCTTACGTGGTGCCGGAGAGGAAGGCCAAGAAGAAGAAAACCACCGGGACTCGAAAAAGTTCCCGCAACATGGTGGTGTCGGACTCGTCATCTGACGAGTCCGCAACGCCCTCCTCTCGTGAAAATGAGGAGGAGGAACAAGGAAGCTCTCCCCCCCAAGTGAGGGGAGCAAAGAGGAATAAGGCCGCCCCAACAGGGGAGGCCGAGGGGTCGAGGAAAAGGAAAACCCCTCCGCCGGACTACTCCCACGACGCCGAAGAGGGCGGAGAGGAGTGGCTGGACCGAACCAAGCGTCCGGCGACATCGTAAGTGTTTACATACCAGAGTGACTCATGATATTCTTTTAATGCACGACTTTCCCTAATATCTAACGTAATTTATGCAGCCCGCCCCGGGCCGGACTCGACGATTCGTCGAGCGGCTCCCTGGATTCATCGGACGTGAACTCGGTTCTGCCCGCGGTCTCCCCCCGTGGGGCGGACGACGCCGAAGTGGCGCCCCGACAAGCTTCGGGGCAGGAGGAGATGGTCCTGGACGAGCCACAAGGCAATCCTTCGGACCCCAGGAGTAAAGGGGATGAAACCCCCCAGGGCTCCAAGTCCGGCTTTGTGCCAGACACCGCGCCGGACTCGACAGTCCCGGTCCGCGTTGGGCGAACTCCTTCCAAGAGGAGTAAGTCGTCTGAGCCGGCGGCCTCCGTCCAACCGGAGGCGCCGGACAACCTGCTGGAGGTGCTTAAGGGCGCCTCCATCGATGAGGAGCACCGTACTGTTATGAGTACGGTGATCCAAAGGATTCAGTCCGCCAAGAGCGGACTGAATGAAGCTTGCGCTAGCCTTCTAATAGGTTTCGAGGTAAGTAAAAATATGTCAAATTATTTACCGCATAGACAGTAGCCCCTGATGCTCTGTTCGGTGATCGGAAAGAAAAGCCGGATAGAGGATCTAGTAATTTTCGCAGGAGTCTAACAAAAAATGTCAAATATGCGTATGTAGCCTTCACTGCTGTCCACCGCCGCACTGACTGCGCAGGTGGATGTCCTTAAAAAGGACCTCGGGCGGACCGAGCAAGGGCTCGTCCTTGCCAAACGGCAGCTCGAGGAGAAGGAAGGTAAGAAATACCTAAAAAAAGAAAAAAGAAAAAAAAGGTGCCTATAGAGAGGCTTGATTGCAGAAAGAAATAACAGGATTGTACTGCTTATTGTAGGGGCCTCAACCGAGGTGGCAACCCTGAAGCAGGCGCTGGCAGAGGCCGAAAAGAAAACGGCCGAGGAGCGCGCCGAGCGAGAAAGGCTTGGGGTTCAGGTCGACAAGGTGCAGCAAGAGCTGCAAGCCCTCATGACAAAACATGAGGGTTTGGAGCTTGAGTCAAAAACGCAAGCATCCGAGCTCGCGTCGGCCGTCGAGACCGCCAAGAGTGCCAAGGCCGAAGCCCAAAAGGCCCTCCAAGAGTTGGAGGAGGTGAAAAAGATAGCAACGGGTAAGGCATTCTCAATGCAAAGTAGGAATATAAAAGTAAACTACCTATTACTTACCCGAATCCGGAGTTCTCCAGGGGCGTTCGCCGATCTTCCCCGCAGTGTATCTGCCGCCGCCGCGTTCTACCGAGCTGAAGAGGGCAGCTCGACAGAGAGTGTGTTCTGGTCTCAGTATTCTGAGGCCGGACACCCTGTGCCCTTAAGCGATCAGCTGAAACAGCTGTTCGAGCTCCACAAGGCGGCCGAACAGGCCATGAAGGGCTTACTAGTTCGGCTGTGGCCTGGCGAGGCCCTGCGTAGGAGCTATTTCGGGCTGGTGCGACGGCTGGTGGAGGCCTGTCCACGGCTTGAGGTCATCAAGCGCTCCGTCTGCATTGAAGGTGCCCGGAGGGCCCTTGCCCGTGTAAGGGTATACTGGGGTAAGCTGGACGGAGAGAAGCTGGTGAAGGACGGGCCGCCGCAGGGGAAGGAGCATCGCAAGCCCGAGAACTACTACAAGGATGTTCTTGCCGGAGCCCGCCTTGTCGCGGATGAATGTACTAAAGATGTAATATTTGAGTGAACTCGCTCGTTTGTATCCTGTGCGCTGAAAACTTGTTCATATGCGCAAAGCAATGCTTATTTAATTTAAAATATTATTTTCTGTGCGGCCGTTTATCAAAAAATTGAGAGATGGCCAGTCGTCGGCTTCTGCCCCCATGCCACTAGTGCTGGGGTGTTCGGGATAAACCTGAGGGCTCTTGTTCCCATAGTTGGGTCCTTCGAGGGAGGCGCTCAGCACAACGAACCAGGCAATCGGACTATAATGCTTGAACACCCTCACTTAGCCATAGAACGTTATAATTTTAAATTTCGACGAAGCCCCTAGTTCGGAAGGCCGAATTCGGGGCGCTATCCACGCCTTTGGCCGGACATAGCCAGCTCCTCGCTCAAAGCGGCATAAGCCTTTAAGGACTCGAAAAACCTCTCGAACAGCGACCGGTCTCACGCCTTATCATGACAGTCTGTTTTAGCTTTCTCCACTGAGGTGCTCAACCCACCTGATCTGGGGCACAATCGCAGTGGTTCTCCTAGTGCTACCTTAGCCGATAGAGCGGAACGTAAGGCACCAAAACATAGGAGCCGGGCAAACCCAACATGTGACCAAAATCATGACTCGGAGCCGATGCATATAGTGCTATAAGTTCGGGGTGCCGCACTTGTGAAAGTGTATGGACTTCTCACACCAGATAAAAGGGTAATGAAGCCCCTGGCGTGGTTTGCCGTACCAGGGTGTACGGGTGCTATCATGTTATGTAATAAATATATATATTCAAAAGAGGATAATGCAAAAAATAGACAAAAAGCTATGCATTGTTTTATAAAGAGGCTATCTATCAAAGCCGAACAATACAAGTATTGCGATGAGCAAAAAAGATATTAGACTATTTAACATGTCCTGACCAGGCACAGGCCACGGGATTTAGAAACAGATATATCGCTCGAAATAGAGACCACCTGAGAGTTCCGGAATGCGGCGTAGCTTTGTCTGCTTTCCTGGATCTTGCATCGTCTGTGCGGCAACAATGCCGAACAGGTTATCCAGAGTATGGAGTCCTGAAAGTAAAAAAAAGGAAAATCCGGCAGCCCCTAGTACGTTTGACGCCGTGTTGTAGGCATGCCGTTAATGTGCCCCTCCCCCTGTGCCCATGGAATTTTAAGGGCGTAATTGTGTACTCGAGGTACTTGCTCCGCTATGTTGCGATGGCTGGGGTCGGGGCCGTATTGCTATGCTTGCTCTGATCGTGCCAGGTGGTCTTGTTGCAGGTTACTCCGGGCGCGCTTTGCATTGTCCGGTTTTTTAACAGCCGGACTGGAGAGTTGCCTTGAAAGGCTGCTTTGTACTTCCGCTGCGAGGGCCGCCGTGTGCTCCTCCGTACGGATGGAGCGTTCTGTGTTTCCGCTAACCGTAATTACTCCTCGAGGGCCTGGCATCTTGAGCTTGAGATATGCGTGGTGCGGCACCGCATTGAATTTAGCGAATGCGGTTCGTCCGAGCAGGGCGTGATAGCCACTGCGGAACGGCACTATATCGAAGATTAACTCTTCGCTTCGGAAGTTATCCGGAGATCCGAAGACCACATCAAGTGTTATCGAGCCTGTGCAATTGGCCTCTACACCTGGTATGACGCCTTTAAAGGTCGTCCTTGTGGGCTTGATCCTTGATGGATCTATGCCCATTTTCCGCACTGTATCCTGATAAAGCAGGTTCAGGCTACTGCCGCCGTCCATGAGGACTCTTGTGAGATGAAATCCGTCCACGATTGGGTCGAGGACCAGTGCGGCAAAACCGCCGTGACGGATGCTAGTGGGGTGGTCCCTTCGATCGAAAGTGATCGGGCAGGAGGACCATGGGTTGAACTTTGGGGCGACTGGCTCCATCGCGTATACATCATGTAGCGCACGCTTCCTCTCCCTCTTGGGAATGTGGGTCGCGTATATCATGTTCACCGTCCGCACTTGTGGGGGAAACCCTTTCTGTCCATTGTTGTTCGGCGGTCTGGGCTCCTCCTCATCGTCGTTGTTCAGCCCCTTGTCCTTGTGTTCGGCTCTTAACTTGCCTGCCTGCTTGAACACCCAACAATCCCTATTGGTGTGATTGGCTGGCATTTCGGGGGTGCCATGAATCTGGCACGAGCGGTAGAGTATCCGGTCCAAACTGGACGAGCCCTGGGTATTCTTTTTAAATGGCTTTTTCTGCTGACCGGATTTATAGCCTCTGAATCCGGCATTAACTGCCGTATCCTCATTGCTGTCGCTGCTAATGCGGCGCTTTTGATTATTTTGACGTGACCTGCCACTTTTGTCCTTGGTATCCGAATTACCGGGCTTCTTTGATAAGTTGTTGCTGCGAGCTAGCCAGCTATCTTCGCCCGCGCAAAAGCGGGTCATGAGTGTCGTGAGGGCTGCCATGGTTTTCGGCTTTTCCTGTCCCAGGTGCCGGGCAAGCCACTTGTCGCGGATGTTATGTTTGAAGGCTGCTAGGGCCTCTGTGTCCGGACAATCGACTATCTGATTTTTCTTTGTTAGGAACCGTGTCTAGAATTACCTGGCCGATTCTTCTGGCTGCTGTATTATGTGGCTTAGGTCGTCGGCGTCCGGTGGCCGCACATAGGTCCCCTGAAAGTTGTCGAGGAATGCGGCTTCCAGGTCCTCCCAAGAACCGATTGAGTCCGCTGGTAGGCTGTTAAGCCAGTGCCGGGCTGGTCCTTTAAGCTTAAGGGGTAGGTATTTGATGGCGTGTAGATCATCGCCACATGCCATGTGGATGTGAAGGACATAATCCTCAATCCATACTGCCGGATCTGTCGTACCATCGTACGACACGATATTGACGGGTTTAAAGCCCTCTGGGATTTTATGATCCATTACTTCGTCTATGAAGCATAGTGGGTGTGCAGCGCCCCTGTACTGGGCTATGTCACGACGCAGCTCGGAAGAGCTGTGCCTGCTGTGTTCGGCCCGGCCGGATTTATTGTGTACGGAGTGAAGATCATCACGTGTCGTCGGGCGTCCGCGCGATCCATAGATCGATCTTGTTTGCTTTGCTTTATCCTCCAGTACGTCTCGCAGGTCTGGCTCGCTTTCCCGTGCCTTATTTGAACGGCACCGGGGCATGGCTTGCTTAAGGGTTCGACAGGCCTCTCTGTCGCGGCCACGGGGTGGTCGGCCTGCCATGTCGTATGCTTCCCCCTCTGATTGGGGTAGCAGCCTGCGCTTAGGATAATTTTTGGAGGGGCGCCCGAGTTCATACTCTTCGGCCGCAAGGACTTCCGTCCATCTATCAGCTAGCAAATCTTGATCAGCTCTAAGCTGTTGCTGCTTTTTCTTTAGGCTGTTGGCCGTGGCTAGAAGCCTGCGTTGAAAACGCTCTTGTTCGGCGGGGTCTGATGGTACGACGAATTCGTCGTCGTCGAGGCTTGCCTCGTCTTCGAAGGGAGGCGTGCAGTTATCATCCTCAACCTCTTGCTTTGCCGCTCTCTCCTGAGGGCTGGCTTTTCCATCTTCCTGCGCCGAATCTTGCTGGTTCTGGTGTTCTTCGGCGCTGTCCGGGGTAGTATTAGCTCCCGTGTCGGAATCACCGTTTCTGCTGTGGCGGGATTTAGAGCGGCGCCGTTGGCGCCGGCGTTTTGGCGGTTTTTTTGAGTTGTCGTCTTCCGCTGTTGCATCGCCATCCGCATCCTTTGGAGCATCCACCATATATATGTCATATGACGAGGTGGCTGTCCAGCGCCCTACAGGTGCTGGTTCTTGTTCGTCTCCTCCTTCGTCGTCCATACCGTCGAAGTCTTCGGAGCCGAAGTCAAGCATGTCGGTTAAATCGTCGACAGTGGCTATTAAGTGGGTGGTGGGTGGGCTTTGAATTTCTTCGTTGTCCGAATCCCAACCTCGCAGACCATAGTCCGGCCTGGGCTCTCCTGATAAAGAGAGAGACTTGAGAGAATTCAGGATATCACCGAAAGGTGAGCACTGAAAGATGTCCGCGGCGGTGAACTCCATTACCGGCACCCAATCAGATGTGATCGGCGGGGGCACGGAAGGCTCGGAGCTCGGAGAAGAGTCCGACTCCTTGGAGTCCTGGGCCGTGCGGAGTACGGGGCTGGCGTTCGGCTCGATCGCCTTTGAGATCGCAGCCCCCGAGGTGACGTCCAACCGTTCATCCTCGGAGAACGCAGCGGGCTCCGAGTCAAGGATCGGGGCCGGAGCGTGTGCGGCCTCCAGGGTTCTATTCGGAGGCAGAGCTATATCATGCCCCTCGAAATAGTGCGGCGCGCTTGGCTGTGGCTCGAACCCGTCGAAGATCAAGTCTCCGCAGATATCAGCCATGTAGTTTAAGCTTCCAAACCTGACTTGATGGCTAGGGGCGTAGCTTTCGATCTGCTCCAGATGACCAAGCGAATTGGCCCGCAGAGCGAAGCCGCCGAAGACGAAGATTTGTCCGGGGAGGAAAGTCTCACCCTGGACCTCATCGTTGTTGATGATCAAAGGAGCCATCGGGCCTAGAAGCGACGACACAGAGGAACTCTCAATGAAAGCACCAATGTCGGTGTCAAAACCGGCGGATCTCGGGTAGGGGGTCCCGAACTGTGCGTCAAGGTCGGATGGTAACAGGAGACAAGGGACACTTTATTTTACCCAGGTTCGGGCCCTCTCGGTGGAGGTAAAACCCTACTCCTGCTAGATTAATATTGATGATATGGGTAGTACAAGAGTGGATTTACCACGAGATCAAGGAGGCTAAACCCTAGAAGCTAGCCTATGGTATGATTGTGTATGATGATGGTTGTCCTACGGACTACAACCCTCCGGTTTATATAGACACCGGATAGGGTTAGGGTTACACAGAGTCGGTTACAATGGCAGGAGATCTCGAATATCCGCACGCCTAGCTTGCCTACCACGCCAACAAAAGATCCTTCCGGACACGGGACGAAGTCTTCAATCTCGTATCTTCATAGTCCTGGAGTCCGGCTGAAGGTATAGTCCGGCTATCCGAACACCCCCTAATCCAGGACTCCCTCAGTTGCCACTGGAGAAACCATGAAGTTTACCATTGAGTCAGAAGAGGAAGCTGTTGGCTAAGAAAAAAATAAAAAGAGAGTCAGAACTACTACTGCTAGAGTTCTTGGCAAACCCTCTATGAGGAGAGATTCTAAAGAAGAAGAAGAAGAAGAGGAAGAAGTTGCTGCACCAGCACCTAAGGCACAAAAGCTGATGGGTGATGCTATAAGGTCAGGGGTTGCATCATCAAAGCCCAAAGAAGCACCCAAAGCTGCCTCCAAGCCCAAGAGTGCACCTAAGAGGAATACCAGGAACATATCTGCTGCTGAGAAGATCAAGGCCCCAGTGCCTGAAGTTGCTGCTTTTGAAGAAGATGAAGAGCATGTTCTGAGAAAGCTCAAACCCAAGATTCCAGACCACAATGATGCTCATCCTGTGGCTAAGAACATGAAGCTCAGAAGAGACTCAGGGCTGAGGAAATGGAGAGAGATAGATCCATATGCTACAAGAAGAAGGATTGCTGTTGATTACAGGTTCCACACAAAGGAACAACAAGACTTCTATGAGACAGTGCTGCTTGACAAGAAACCAATAGTGTGTGATATGAGGTGGGTCGACTGGACCTACATGAAGGAGAATGAAGAACACTATCCTGGAGTGTATGACAGCTTCAGTGCTTGTGGAGTTGCAGACTTTGTTAGGCAGAGGCTCACAAAGTGGAATGAGGAGCTCATAATGCAATTCTACTCCACAACACATTTCTATCCAGATGGCAGGATAGTTTGGATGAGTTGATCAATTCCCCAAAGGAAGAAGAAGATGACTTGGATGTCTATGCCAAGAAGAAGATGGATCACAATTCTATGTCAAACATGTATAAGGAGATCCCAGACAAAGCTCTTGAAACTTTCAAGTTTGGATCAGTCCATTTTCTTCTGTCAGGGCTGCCTACAATCAACTGGATCCTAAGGCACACTCTTTTGCCCAAGTCAGGTGACCACAACATGATCAGTGGGCATGCAATTAACTTGCTACACATATTTGGTGTGCCACAGAAATTCAAGGTCATGAGCCTCATGGTTGAGACTATCAAGAGGACAGCAGCTGATCAGAAGAGAAGTTGTGGATATGCCCCACATATTCAGGAGTTGATTAACTCGAAGATGGGCACAGGCACATACCTGTTGGATAAGGAACACTTGCCCATCCATCCGGATTTTGAGGACAATCAAGTTGTGATGAATGAGAATGAACCATCATCAGTACAAGCTCAAGCAAAGAAGGAGAAGGCAAAGATGGAGAAAGCTGCCAAGATGCCAACTCAAGAGGAGGCATCTGAGTACTTTCTGAAGAGCAAGCAGGAGCATCTCGGTTATCTGATAGCATCAACTCTGAGGATTGAGAAAGGACTGGCCACCCTGACTCGAAACCAAGAGAGCTTGGAAAGAATCATGAAACAAAAGTTCTATGACTTAGATGTGAAAGTAATTGAGATTCAGTCTGTTGTGGAGCAGTTACAGGATGACATGCAGGAGAGGAAGGGCAGAACAACCACTGATGCATTTGCCAGAGTGCCTAGAGCTCAGCGATCATCTGCAGTGCCAGTTTCTGACACCAGAGCCACTACATCTGCACCGGCTACAACTTCAGTGCCACCAGCTCCAGCACCTACACCAGCTCCAGCTCCATCTACTTCAACTGAAGCCTTCGTCCTAGGCGTTATCCGGACTCCACCACCTGAAGACCAAGCCTGAGAGTCGTCTTAGTGCTATGCATTTTCTATGAACTTTTTGGTAACTTGTTGCCAAAGGGGGAGAAAAATGTATAGATCATAGGCTTTGAGAGAGAGAGAGAGAGAGAGTTCGTTTGCTTTTGTTCTCTCTTGTCTTCGTGGTTGATACTTTGTTTGCTTTTGATTGCTTGAGATACTATGCTTATTTGTGAGACATTGATGATCATGTGGTTGATCATAAGCTACACTTATGCTTGTTGGATGATACTATCATTTTATCCCTATTTGATCATTCACTTTGCTTGGTGATGAGTGCATGTATTTAATTCTTATCATTTTGAGCGCTCCACCAAGATGTACGTGACATGGAAGAGTAACCCATGATCCTAACTCGTTGTGCATTTGCAGTCCAAAGCAAATCTTAAGATATGCACAAATTTAGGGGGAGCTCTTGCTTTTCACATACTTCTCAAAGCGACAATATCTTTCACTCTTATTATCATTTGTCGAAGCTGTAGCGACCAGACCTCAAACAGTCTGACCTCTGTGCTCAGGTGTCATCCCTAGATCAGTAATGCTGACACCACACAGTACTTCGAAGGATTTATAACAGAGTAGCAATCACACACTTATTACATCGATGTCTCAAAGAGAACTTATTACAATAAATATGGCTTAAGGACATCTAATAACGATAACAGCGAAAGGCTTGGAAGATAAGTGAGTCCATCAACTCCAACGGCATCACTGAGTATAGAACCACGACCTAAAAGGCACCTTACTCGTCGTCTGAAAAGTCTGCAACATGAAAATGTTGCAGCCCGAAAACGGGTAAGCACATGGAATATGCTGGGAATGTAACACATAGAGAGTAATGAATGATTAAGCCTATACTACATGCATATATGGCTGGTGGAAAGCTCTATGGTTACAGTTTTGCGTAAAGCCAATTTTTCCCTACTGCAAAGGAATAAAATTATTTAACTATCATGGTGGTTGTTAAACATTGAGAATGGTTGACAGCATCCTGAATCCCAATTAATAATAATCAACATTAGAAACCCAACAATATGAATTTAGAAGTAACATGATGAGATTCACATGATATCCAAGTACTAGATACTCAAAACGTCCATAACCGGGGACACGGCTAACCATGATTAGTTTGTACACTCTGCAGAGGTTTGCGTACTTTTCCCCACAAGACTCGATCGCCTCCGTTTGATTTCTCGCACTACATGATGTTTGAGAAACGGATGACCGAGACATAGTCTTTCAGAAGAGCTAGCACCTAACGTTGGATAGACTGGTACACCTACTTTCCCCTACATCTGCTAGTCTACCCTGTAAGAGTTCACACGACTTAATCAACTATGCCAGAGCCCATAATGGCTTGTGGCTGCACACGGAAGTTTCTAGTTTGAATAATCTCATGATCCCTTTGAGCCTGGGTGGCGGTCCAAAAAGAAACATGCAATCCTGGAATACCCAGGTGCCTCAATCCACCCAGATGTGTGTTTAAGTTGCCACCTTAGATAAACCATTAATTAACAATCTCACATCTGTCATGGATATCACTCACCCAATCCACGTCTACTAGCATAGCATGGCATAATAAGCAAACGTAGAAGTAACTCCCAAAGGTTTCATAAATAAACAGGTAATAGGTACTACCTTAACTACTTCCCATCCCACAATTTAAATTAGATCCTAATCATGCAGTGTTTGAGGATTGATCTAATGCAATAAAACTGGGTAGTAAAAGAGGTGTGATCAAAGTGTTACTTGACTTGCTGATGATCCGCGAAACCTAGAGATTCGAAGTAACAGGCGACGCACTCGGGGTGTTCTATCGCAGACAAACAAACAAGCATACAATAAATACTCATCTAATGCACATGTAAAACTCAAATAAGAGATCTAACCAGAAAGTTCAACTTTAGAACTCTGGTTTGCAAAAAGAATCAAATTGAACGAAGCAACGAAAGTCAAACGGCGAAAGAAAACAACTTCATTCTAGTAATCTGGATCTAAGTCAAATTTTACAGTCGAAAAAACTTGTTTAAGTTGATTAATCGGATAGAGGGTTTCGAGACGAAACTCCAGGCGCTTGAATCGCCTGATTCCGATAAACGAGCGAAAAGTTATACTAAAATGAAAATCGGATCAGAAATCGAGATCAGAAAATAACCGCGGAAAATCCGACGAAAAAGAAAAATGACGAACGGATTAATTCGTCAATTAACCTAATCCGAAATTAATAAAATAATAAAAAATAAAAAAACAAAAAAAACCGAAAATAAAACCGACGAAAACCAATCGTTTTTTAAAACTGGCACGGATTTCGAGGCGGCGGCGAACCTCGGGCGACGCGCGGCTCCGGCGGCGGCGGCGGCGGGTGGGCTGGCGGCGGCGGTTATGGGCTGGGGGCTCGGGTGCGGAGCTATTTAAAGGCGTCCCCCGGGCGGAGTCCCGCTCGGGCACGGCCCAAGGTCGGTTTCGTTTTTGTTTTTGTTTTTTTTAAATAATTACGCTCGGAAGAAAAATAAAAAGAACTACTAAACAGACTCCAAAAATCCTGAAATAAGTTTTTCCGGGCTTCTAAAATCAAGCCCTACAAAGTGCACATTTATTTGAGCCCTAAATGCAATTTTGAAAAACGCATATTTTTCCTAATTTCAAATAAAATATCGAAAAACTCCGAACTAAATTCTTATTTGATTTTATTATTAAATCCTCAATATTTCTATATTTTGGGAAAGTCATTTGATTCCCTCTCTCATTTTTTTGTAATAGAAATAATTGATGATAAAATAAATAAAATCAAATGATCCTATTCTCAAAATTTGAGAAAACTCAAATATGAAAATGACGAAATCCCCAACTCTCTCCGTGGGTCCTTGAGTTGCTTAGGATTTTTATAGGATCAAAACCTAAAGCAAATAAAATATGATATGCATGATGATCTAATGTATAACATTCCAAATTGAAAATTTGGGATGTTACAAACCTACCCCCCTTAAGATGAATCTCGCCCTCGAGATTCGGGTTGGCTAGAAAATAGGTGAGGGTGGTCCTTGAGCAAATCCTCCTCTCGCTCCCAGGTGGCTTCATCCTCCGTGTGGTGGCTCCACTGAACTTTGCAAAACTTGATAACCTTGCTGCGAGTGACTCGGCTCGCAAACTCGAGAATCTTAACTGGTTTCTCCTCATAGGTCAAATTGTTATCCAACTGAATTGCTTCCAATGGCACTGTATCTCTCAAAGGTATGTCAGCCATCTCCGCGTGGCACTTCTTCAACTGGGAAACGTGGAATACATCATGAACTCCTGAGAATCATGCTGGCAATTCCAACTTGTAGGCCACTTCTCCCATACGCTCCAAAACTCGATATGGTCCTACAAATCATGGCGCTAACTTTCCCTTAACTCCAAAACGCTTAATTCCTCGAAGTGGAGATACTCGGAGATAAACTCTGTCTCCGACTTCGTAAACTGCCTCCTTGCGTTTAGAATCTGCGTAACTCTTCTGCCTGGACTGGGCTACCTTGAGCCTATCGCGAATCAACTTCACCTTCTGTTCAGACTCCTTAATCAAATCAGGTCCAAACAACTGGCGGTCTCCAACTTCATCCCATGATAACGGTGTCCTGCACCTCCTTCCGTACAAAGCTTCGAAAGGGGCCATCTTCAAACTGGTCTGATAGCTGTTATTGTAAGAGAACTCTGCATATGGCAAATTGTCGTCCCAACTAGATCCATAGTCTAGCGCACAAGCTATCAGCATATCTTCCAAAATCTGATTGACTCTCTCGGTCAGTCCATCTGTCTGTGGATGAAAAGCTGTACTGAATTCTAGCCTGGTACCCAAAGTCTCATGCAACTGCTTCCAGAACATTGAGGTAAGTTGGGTTCCTCTATCTGATACGATACTCCTCGGAACTCCATGCAGACATACGATCCTGGTCATGTATATCTTTGCCAACTTAGCACTGGTGTAGGTGGTCTTTACTGGGATGAAATGAGCTACCTTCGTCAATCGGTCAACTACAACCTAGATCGAGTCATAGCCCGAACGATTCCTTGGTAATCCCGTGATAAAATCAATGCTTAACTTATCCCACTTCCATTCGGGTATTGGCAATGGCTGCAACAATCATGCTGGCTTCTGATGCTCTGCCTTTACTCTCTGACATACATCACAAACTGCTACATACTCTGCAATATCCTTCTTCATTCTGGTCCACCAGAAAGTATCCTTCAGATCCAAATACATCTTGGTATTTCCTGGGTGAATCAAATAGGGTGAATCATGTGCCTCTTGCAGAATCAACTTCTTGATCTCCGGGTCATTGGGCACATAGACACGGTCTTCAAACCATAGGGTATCGTGCTCATCCTCACGAAATCCCTTAGCTTTTCCTTCGTCCATTTTCTCCTTTATAGTGGCAATCTCCTTGTCAGTCTTCTGAGCTTCTCTGATTCTATCCATCAAAGTTGTCTGAATTTCTAATGCTGCTACATAGCCTCTCGGAACTATTTCCAAACATAGCTCACGAAGATCCTCGGCTAACTCCTTTGGTATTTCTCCCGTCATTAGTGTATTGACATGGCTCTTACGGCTCAATGCGTCAGCTACTACATTAGCCTTTCCGGGATGATAATGCAATCTCATATCATAATCCTTGATAAGCTCCAACAATCTCCTTTGTCTGAGATTCAACTCCTTCTGCGTGAAAATGTACTTAAAACTCTTGTGATCCGTGTACACCGCACAATGATTGCCAATGAGGAAATGTCTCCATGTCTTTCATGCATGCACTACGACTGCTAACTCCAAATCATGTGTGGCATAATTCAATTCGTGTGGCTTCAGTTGTCGTGAAGCGTACGAAACAACTCTTCCCTCTTGCATAAGTACCGCTCCAAGTCCTCGACGTGAAGCGTCGCAATATACCTCATAATCCTTGGTCTGATCTGGCAAAATCAACACTGGTGAGGTAACCAAACGTTGCTTCAATTCCTGGAAACTAGCCTCACACTCCTCAGTCCATACGAACTTAGTATCCTTCTTCAGCAACTCCCTCATAGGCTTTGCAATCTTCGAGAAGTTCTCAATAAATCTCCGGTAGTATCCTGCGAGTCCAAGAAAACTCCGGATCTCTCCAACTGTTGTTGGTGCTTCCCAATTGGTCACAGTGATAACCTTTGTGGGATCAACTGCTATTCCTTCTCCAGATATAACGTGTCCGAGGAATCCTACTTCCTTCAACCAAAACTCACATTTGCTAAACTTGGCATATAGCTGATGTTCTCTGAGCTTCTCAAGTACCAATCGCAAATGTTCTTTATGCTCCCCTTCATTCTTCGGATAAACCAGAATATCATCAATGAACACCATGACGAACTTATCCAGAAACTCCATAAACACTTTGTTCATCATGTTCATAAAATAGGCGGGTGCGTTAGTCAGTCCAAATGACATAACGGTATACTCATACAGTCCATATCTGGTGGTGAATGCTGTCTTAGGTATGTCCTGCTCCCGAATCTTCAACTGATGGTACCCTGATCGCAAATCGATCTTGGAAAACACTTTAGCTCCTTGCAATCGATCAAACAGATCATTGATCATGGGTAGTGGGTAATTGTTCTTGATCGTTACCTCGTTCAATCCGCGGTAATCAACAACCATCCTTAACGATCCATCCTTCTTCTCCACTAGAAGTACTGGTGATCCCCAAGGCAAAGAACTTGGGCGAATGTAACCTTTATCCAGTAACTCCTTAATCTGCTTTTTAATTTCCACCAAATCTTGTGCGGGCATCCTGTATGGTCTCTTTGATATTGGCCCTGTGCCTGGCAAAAGCTCAATCAAAAACTCAATGTCTCTATCCGGTGGCATGCCTGGCAACTCTTCTGGAAATACGTCAGGGAAATCCTTTACCACTGTTACTTCCTCCTGCACAACTCCTGTCAAGGAATTTGCTTCAATCCTTTTTGGCACATGCCGTGATACGTACTTGATCCTTCTTCCTTCTGGCGTTGTAAGCAAAATTGTCTTACTAGCGCATTCAATGTTCCCTTCATACTTTGACAACCAATCCATGCCTAATATCACATCCAGTCCTTGAGATTCCAATACTATTATGTCTGAGGGAAATACATAGTTACCAATCCTTAACAGTAACCGATCACACCATCGACTAGCCATATACTCTGCTCCAGACAAGGTTACTAACATGGGTGGCCTAAGGGCTTGGGTTGGTAGGTTATATTTACCCATAATTCCCGGTGGGAAAGCAAATCCATTGTCACGTCTCGGAGGCATCTGAGGGTTTAGAAAAGATGAGAATTAAGAATAGAATGAGGTCTAAGGAGAAAACACTACCCAAATGCACATGAGACAAATGCACACAAAATCACTTCATTCAATCAAACAAGGGCATACAATCGGTCTAGAACTATTGCAAAAGTGCGTGGACTATAATATTTACATGGTGGAACACTACTACTGTTATGGTGGTCTATTTAGAAAACCTGGTCCGATGAAGACTCCATGATATCTGCTCCAGCTTCATCTTCCAAGTCATCATCACTAGGATCGGAATCGGTGTCGTCGATGATGATGTAGTTATCTGGACAGGTGCAATCTTCATCTTCTCCTCCGGGTGCTGGATTCCCCATGAGTTCTTCAATCTTCTCCTTAAGATCGCCGTTTTGTCTCACTAGAGCTATGTGACGCCCTCGATTCAATCGTACACTAATCATACACGCAATTGTGTACGATCAAGATCAAGGACTCACGGGAAGATATCACAACACAACTCTAGACACAAATTAAAATAATACAAGCTTTATATTACAAGCCAGGGGCCTCGAGGGCTCAACTACATAAGCTTGAATACACAAGAGTCAGCGGAAGCAACAATATCTGAGTACAGACACAGGTTAGACAAGTTTGCCTTAAGAAGGCTAGCACAAAATCAACATCAATCGAGAAGGCAAGGCCTCCTGCCTGGGAGCCTCCTAACTACTCCTGGTCGTCGGCGGTCTCCACGTAGTAGTAGGCATCGACGGTGGCATCTGGCTCCTAGGCTCCGACATCTGGTTGCATCAACCGGAAAGAAGAAGGGGGAAAAGGGGGAGCAAAACAACCGTGAGTACTCATCCAAAGTACTCGCAAGTAAGGATCTACACCACATATGCGGCATTATCAAAGGAAGGTTGTATATGTGGACTGGGCTGCAGAAATGCCAGAATAGAGGGAAGTCCTAGTCCTATCGAAGACTAGCATCTTCTGGAAACCACCATCTTACAGCAACAGGAGTGAGTAGAGTAGCATAAAGTAAAGTAGTAGTAAAGTTATCAACCTCGGCCAGAGATCCTTTCTCGACTCCCTGCGAGAAAGTAATCCCAGAGCCATACTATCCAGTTATCATCACAATCCGTTACTCATCACCATCCAGTTCTCATCACAAGTATCCAGTTCTAGTTGTATCGATCGGGATACAACTCCAAGTGTCCGTTACCGTAGGACAGGCTATCGATAGATGTTTTCTTCCCTGCAGGGGTGCACCAACTTACCCACCACGCTCGATTAACTCTGGCCGGACACACTTTCCTGGGTCATGCCCGGCCTCGGCCAAACAATACGCCGCAACCCGACTTAGGCTTAATAGAGAGGCCAACACGCCGGACTAAACCTATGCCCCCAGGGGTCATGGGCCATCTCCCCGGGAACTCCTGCACGTTGCGAACGCGGCGGGTGAGCAGACCTAGCTACCTCCTTCAACAAGGCAGGCGCTTACGCAGTCCAACCTGGCGCGCGCCGCTCAGTCGCTGACGTCTATTAAGCTTCGGCTGATGCATACGACGCAGAAGCCCATACTATGCCCATGTGATGGTTAGTGCTATCAGGCCAGAGGCCCCTCGGATCAAATATCCAAATCGTAGTGGATTAGGAACGCGCGGTAACAAGCAGAGACTCACGAAAGATGTGACCCCGTTGCCCCGTCTCGAGGACTTGTGGCAAGGGCTAGGAATGCCCCGCCACGCCTCGTAATTATCTCACGGGCACCTTCTAGGTCCGCCCGACTCCACATCACTCGCAATTCAGCTCGCGCGGGTACCCCTCAGGGTCGACCCGTCTTTCCAAGTAACGGTGGTAAAGTACAAGTATCCGTGTGTCCAAACATCAAGGGGAAAACCCGAGGAATCACCCCCGATGAATTCCACTAGAGGTAATCATCAAGGTGAACGTAAGAGGAATCACCCCCGATGTTCACACTTGAGGGGTTGCACGACAGAGTCGTATCAGAAGTGGTTAAGGAGGAAATCACTCTCGATGACCACGACCGAATGACTACACTACAGGGTTAACATCGGAAGTGCTGAAGAGGTTCACCCTCGGTACTCGATAGTAACCTAGTAGTGTCGAGCAACTAAGGGAAAGTGATGTGCGGTGTCGGGGCCTGGTCTTCGATCATGTAGATCGAGTCGTCGATGATGAAGCAGGGGCAACAAGGACAAGTGGGGGTCACTGATGGATCACTAACCAACCTATACTAAGCAGTTTCGGATAAGCAGGTAAGGTACAACAGCAGATACAAAAGCAGGCTATGCATCAGAATAGGAGCAAACAATAACAGTAGCAAAATCTAATGCAAGAATGAGAGAATGGAATGGGCGATATCAGGATGATCAAAGGGGGGCTTGCCTGGTTGCTCTGGCAAGAAGGAGGGGTCATCAACACCGTAGTCGAACCGGGGGTCGCCGGTAGTCTCGGGGTCTACCGGAAAGAAGAGGGGGAAGAAACAATGAATACATAGCAAGCAAGTGCATAAAAGGACAACAGGCAGAGCTAGATGTGTTTTAACGCGGTGCTACACAATACCGACGAAGGAGGAAGTCAACCGGGAATGTTTTCCCGGTTCCGGACCTGTGTCAGATAGATGACCGGAGGGGAAAAGTTCCATGTTCAGCATGCTAGGGGCATGTGACCGATGAACGGACCGCATATTCGGATTTGTTGGATTTTTCTGAGCAACTTTCATATAGAAAACATTTTCATCGGAGTTACAGTTTAATTTCTATGAATTTTCAAAGTTTAAACGATTTCTTGAATTTAATTCTTTCTAATTCGAAAATAAAAACAGTGAATCCTTTTGTATACAAAACACCTACCCATTATGTATGACCGATGGGGCCAGGGGCTGGGTTGACTCAGTCAACAATTGACCGGTCAACCAATGAATAGTATAAGTGGGGCCTACTTGACATTGAAACAGACTTTTAATTAGGCTTTTTTTAAGAAATAAGATAGGCCCACATGACATAGACTGCATCTAGACCAAATCAATCAATTTAGTTAACTTAGGGGGATTAGCACTGATGGGGATTTGTTTCCTAATCTCAACAGGGGCCGACCCAGGTAGTAGTGGCCTAGGCGGCTACACACACGAACAGACACCACACACACAAGGCGCACACACACACTGGCCATGGAGGAAAGCAACAACACCTAGCTAGCAAGCATCAGCGAACAGCAGCAGTAGCAGCGTAGAGAGCAGTAACAGCGTAGAGCAGCGGCAGGAGAGCACAGGCGGCCAAGGTAGCAGAGCATAGAGCACCAGCAGTGGTAAGCAGAGCAACTACAGCGGCACAAGAGCAACAGCAGGAGCTGCAACGCAACAGCAATGGCAGTAGGCGGAGCAGGGACCGCGGTGGTTGCGGGTGCGTGCCTTGGACGCGGCCAGGGCGTGTGGCGGCCAGCGCCGGGCGTGGCGGGGAGCAGCACAGGGCGTGCAGGCACGTCCAAACGCGGCCCAAGGCGAGGCAGGTCGCGCGGGCGACGCGAGCTTTGGCCATGGCGTCCGATGCGCGATGCCGGGCTGTACGGCGATGGATCGAGGTCGGGAGGAGGGGAAACTAGACGAGATGGTCATCGTGAGTTTGATGGCGAGATTGGGAAGGCCGGAGGTGGACCGGAGCGACGGGTGCGGCGACGACTGACGGCGGCTACGGCGGGGCTCGACGGACCTAGGCCTACGTTGCCTGTGCGAGTGAACGAAGAGGGGGAGGAGATGCACGAGCTCACCCCGGAGCTGGTGGCGTGCTCAGACGCGTCGGGGGGGCTGGAGGCAGTGGATCGACGGCGAGGCAGAGGCGAACGCCGGCGGAGGGGATCGGTCGAGGCAACGTCAGCAGTGGTCCCCGGCTCCGCCCTGGTGTTGCAGGTGGCGTAGTCGACGTCGTCGGAGCTTCTGGATGTCTTGGCGCGGCAAGAGGAGGCCGGTGGCCGCGGGATCGACAAAGGCGGCGGTGATGGCTTCGCACGAGCGTCGAGCAGGAGACGCGGGGGCGCGAGAGGGAAGAAAAGGGGATGTTGGGGTTTCGAGGAGGAGGGGGCTGGTCTTATCCATCTCGGGGTGTCGTGGATGCTCGACACGAGCTCATCGGATGCGTGGACGGACGGCTAGAGGCCAAGGCCATGGCTCTGTCTCTCTGTACAGAAGAAGAAGAAGAAGGAGAAGGCCGTGGTGGGCTTGGGCCATGCTACTGTAGCACTAGGCTTTCCAATGTACAGTGAGCACTTAGCCCCTTCTCTATTTTCTCTGTTTCAATATTTCGGTACTATTTTCTACTTAATTCCCATAGCAAAAGAATTTAGGCCAACTTGAAATTTGGCGCATAATTAGTGGGAAATATTTTGAGACAACACAAAAGTTTTCAAGTGGTTTGGGAAAAATAAAAGCATTTCTTTATATTTAAAAGCCCACCATAGTTGCCGTTGGAAACACTTCAATATTTTGCCAAGGATTAATTGGTGGGTCAAAAAAGGTTGGATTCAACACGAAAAAAATGATTAAGGGAATTATAGAATAATGTGAACATTTTAGTTTTACTGTTCGAGGAAATAATAATTTCACTTGTGATTTAAATTTGAATTTGACTTTGATTTTGGACAAGTGGCAATTTGCATAGTAATCATGATGACATGGCCACCGTTAGAGGGAGATTAATATAGCATGATTCTCGGGGTGTTACAAGCTACAATCTCATCCATGTAGTCCTTGCGAGTGGCCTTCAGTTCTCCCTCTAGCTCAATAATCTTGGCTTTTGCCTTCTTCAACGCCATCATGTCTGCGCACATCTGGTTCTCCTGGCATCGAATGTGCTGGTTTAACTCCTGGATGAAAGCTGCAATGGATCTATCCTTCTTGGTGCTAACTATCTCCCATTGTTCATCTCGGCATCCGCAAATCTGGTAAATAGTGTCCTTGAGGTCTTCTTGGTAAACTTCTCCAATGCGTCCCATGGTGATATGAGCTGCCATGCTCTTTCCCAGACTCCATGTTGGTGCATTGAAAACACACTCTATGGGCTCCGTGATTGGCGCGAACGTCCTTCCTGGAACTAGAGCTTGAATCTTCCAACGCTCCTCTTCGGGTAAAGTGGCGTTGTAGGTCCCGGTGAAGCTTGGTATTCCAATGTTGAGGTACCCAGTGACTTCCTTCAAGTGTCGTCCAAAAGGTGTATCTTCATCCGGCTGGGTGAACTTGATCCTCTCTTCCGTCATCCTAAAAGAGTAGAAAAGATGAGGAGTCAGAAATGAGAAGAGAGTAGTGAACTAGGGCTTTAGCTTAGTGGTTGTGTCCTACAGTCAGCGTGTGCTCTAATACCATCTCTGTAGCGACCAGACCTCAAACAGTCTAACCTCTGTGCTCAGGTGTCATCCCTAGATCAGTAATGCTGACACCACACAGTACTTCGAAGGATTTATAACAGAGTAGCAATCACGCACTTATTACATCGATGTCTCAAAGAGAACTTATTACAATAAATATGGCTTAAGGCCATCTAATAACGATAACAGCGGAAGGCTTGGAAGATAAGTGAGTCCATCAACTCCAACGGCATCACTGAGTATAGAACCACGACCTAAAAGGCACCTTACTCGTCGTCTGAAAAGTCTGCAACATGAAAACGTTGCAGCCCGAAAACGGGTCAGCACATGGAATATGCTGGCAATGTAACACATAGAGAGTAATGAATGATTAAGCCTATACTACATGCATATATGGCTGGTGGAAAGCTCTATGGTTACAATTTTGCGTAAAGCCAATTTTTCCCTACTGCAAAGGAATAAAATTATTTAATTATCATGGTGGTTGTTAAACATTGAGAATGGTTGGCAGCATCCTCAATCTCAATTAATAATAATCAACATTAGAAACCCAACAATATTAATTTAGAAGTAACATGATGAGATTCACATGATATCCAAGTACTAGATACTCAAAACGTCCATAACCGGGGACATGGCTAACCATGATTAGTTTGTACACTCTGCAGAGGTTTGCGCACTTTTCCCCACAAGACTCGATCGCCTCCGTTTGATTTCTCGCACTACATGATTTTTGAGAAACGGATGACCGAGACATAGTCTTTCAGAAGCGCTAGCACCTTACGTTGGATAGACCGGTACACCTAATTTCCCCTACATCTGCTAGTCTACCCTGTAAGAGTTTGCACGACTTAACCAACTATGCCAGAGCCCATAATGGCTTGTGGCTACACATGGATGTTTCTAGTTTGAATAATCTCATGATCCCTTTGAGCCTGGGTGGCGGTCCAAAAAGAAACATGCAATCCTGGAATACCCAGGTGCCTCAATGCACCCAGATGTGTGTTTAAGTTGCCACCTTAGATAAACCATTAATTAACAATCTCACATCTGTCATGGATATCACTCACCCAATCCACGTCTACTAGCATAGCATGGCATAATAAGCAAACGTAGAAGTAACTCCCAAAGGTTTCATAAATAAACAGGTAATAGGTACTACCTTAACTACTTCCCATCCCACAATTTAAATTAGATCCTAATCATGCAGTGTTTGAGGATTGATCTAATGCAATAAAACTGGGTAGTAAAAGAGGTGTGATCAAAGTGTTACTTGACTTGCTGATGATCCGCGAAACCTAGAGATTCGAAGTAACAGGCGGCGCACTCGGAGTGTTCTATCGCAGACAAACAAACAAGCATACAATAAGTACTCATCTAATCTACAGGTAAAACTCAAATACGAGATCTAACCAGAAAGTTCAACTTAAGAACTCTGGTTTGCAAAAAGAATCAAATCGAACGAAGCAACGAAAGTCAAACGGCTAAAGAAAACAACTTCGTTCTAGTAATCTGGATCTAAGTCAAATTTTACAGTGGCAAAAACTTGTTTAAGTTGATTAATCGGATAGTGGGTTTCGAGACGAAACTCCACGCGCTTGAATCGCCTGATTCTGATAAACGAGCGAAAAGTTATACTAAAACGAAAATCGGATCAGAAATCGCGATCAGAAAATAACCGCGGAAAATCCGACGAAAAAGAAAAACGACGAACGGATTAATTCGTTAATTAACCTAATCTGAAAATAATAAAATAATAAAATATTAAAATAATAAAAAAACCAAAAAAACCGAAAATAAAACCGACGAAAACCAATCTTTTTTTTAAAACCGGCACGGATTTCGAGGCGGCGGCGAACCTCGGGCGACGTGCGGCTCCGGCGGCGGCGCGTGGGCTGGTGGCGGCGGTTATGGGCTGGGGGCTCGGGTGCGGCGCTATTTAAAGGCGTCCCCCGGGCTTAGTCCCGCTCGGGCACGGCCCAAGGTCGGTTTCGTTTTTGTTTTTGTTTTTTTTAATAATTACGCTCGGAAGAAAAATAAAAAGAAGTACTAAACGGACTCCAAAAATCCCGAAATAAATTTTCCCGGGCTTCTAAAATCAAGCCCGACAAAGTGAACATTTATTTGGGCCCTAAATGCAATTTTGAAAAACGCATATTTTCCTAAATGCAAATAAAATATCGAAAAACTCCGAAATAAATTCTTATTTGATTTTATTATTAAATCCTCAATATTTCTATATTTTGGGAAAGTCATTTTATTCCCTCTCTCATATTTTTTTGTAATAGAAATAATTGATGATAAAATAAATAAAATCAAATGATCCTATTCTCAAAATTTGAGAAAACTCAAATATGAAAATAACGAAATCCCCAACTCTCTACGTGGGTCCTTGAGTTGCTTAGGATTTTTATAGGATCAAAACCAAAAGCAAATAAAATATGATATGCATGATGATCTAATGTATAACATTCCAAATTGAAAATTTGGGATGTTACAGAAGCTTTGATCTATATGTTGTTATCAATTACCAAAAAGGGGGAGATTGTAAGTGCAACTATCCCTGGGTGGTTTTGGTAATTTCTAACAACATATAGCTCATTGAGCTAACATTATTCCAAGATTAATATTTCAAAAAAAGCTCAATGAATGGCATGGCATGGATGAGGAAAGTCGATCCCTCAAAATTCTAAGGACAAAAAGTTTGGCTCAAGCTTGAAGCTCAAGACTCTACATTTTATATTTTAGTGATCTACGATCATATTGAGTCCATAGGAAAAGCCAATACTATCAAGAGGGGATGAGGTGTTGCTTAATGGCTTGCTTGCTCAAAGTGCTAAGTGATATGCTCCAAAACCCTCAACTACCTTCCCACATCCACATATGACCTAAACCAAAAGTCAAACTCGGCCCCACCGATTCTTTCTATCCGGAGCCACCGAGTTTCAAATGTCATAGCCACTGCCACAAACCCTAGGCAAATCGGTCTCATCGATAGGGATCTTGGTCTCACCGAGATGGGATTGCAATCTCTCTGTTCCCCTTCGTAACGTTTCGGTCTAACCGAAGTGAGCGATCGGTCCCACCAAGATTGCAATGTAAACTCTTTGTTTCCCTTTCATAACATTTCGGTCTCACCGAAAAGAGCGAACCGGTCCCACCGAGTTTACCTGACCAACTCTCTGGTTAGCCTATTACCAAATTCGGTCCCACCGAGATTATGTTATGCCTGAACCCTAACCATATCGGTCCTACCGAGTTGCATCTCAGTCTCACCGAAAATCCTAACGGTCACTAGGTTTGCTGAATCGGTCCGACCGAGTTTAACCATTCGGTCCCACCGAGTTTGGCAAATTGTGTGTAACGGTTAGATTTTGTGTGAAGGCTATATATACCCATCCACCGACTCTTGATTCGTGGAGAAAGCCATCAGAACACATCTACACTTCCAATACACATGTTCTGAGAGAGAACCACCTACAGTTGTGTTGAGGTCAAGATATTCCATTCCTACCATATGAATCTTGATCTCTAGCTTTCCCAAGTTGCTTTCCACTCAAATATTCCTTCCACCAAATCCAAATCCTGTGAGAGAGAGTTGAGTGTTGGGGAGACTTTCATTTGAAGCACAAGAGCAAGGAGTTCATCATCAACACACCATTTGTTACTTCTTGGAGAGTGGTGTCTCCTAGATTGGCTAGGTGTCACTTGGGAGCCTCCGACAAGATTGTGGAGTTGAACCAAGGAGTTTGTAAGGGCAAGGAGATCGCCTACTTCGTGAAGATCTACCGCTAGTGAGGCAAGTCCTTCGTGGGCGTCGGCCATGATGGAATTGACAAGGTTGCTTCTTCGTGGACCCTTCGTGGGTGGAGCCCTCCGTGGACTCGCGCAACTGTTACCCTCCGTGGGTTGAAGTCTCCAACGTGGATGTACGATAGCACCACCTATCGGAACCACGACAAGAACATCCGTGTCTCCAATTGCGTTTCAATCCTCCAAACCCTTCCCTTTACATTCTTGCAAGTTGCATGCTTTACTTTCCGCTGCTCATATACTCTTTTGCATTCTTGCTTGAATTGTGTGGAGATTGCTTGACTTGTGCTAAGATAGCTAAAATCTGCCAAGAACTAAAATTGGGAAAAGGCTAGATTTTTATTTGGTCAAGTAGTCTAATCACCCCCCTCTAGAAATACTTTCTATCCTACACGCGCGCTCGTGGCTCCTGAACCTGCCCCCAGGATTGATCTCCTCCTGGGGCGAGATGCGGGAGCGTTTCGTCGCCAACTTCCAGGGCACTCGCGACCTCCCGCCCACCGTGGGTGACCTACGGCGCATCAAGCAGCAGCCGGGGGAGACCCTGCAGAAGTACAACTAGCGCTTCAACAGCGTGTGCCTCAAGATCCCAAGGTTTCGGACGAGGCCATCATTTCGGCGTTTTTCGACGGTGTCCGTGATGTCAAGATGAAGAAAGATCTCACCATCCATGAGGACATGTGAACGGCTCTGGAGCTGTTCAACATGGCGACCAAGTGCACGAGAGCTGAGGAAGGGCGCCTTTCCCTCGTCGAGCTCCCGGCGGCCGACCCAGAAGACAAGAAGGCCAAGGCCGAGGACGTGAAGCGCAAGGGGGCAGAGGTGCTCGCGGCTGAACCAGAGATGAAGCGCGGCTGCGACCACCCGGAGTCGTCCAAAGGCAGTCGTCCATTCTGCGTCTTCCACAACGTACACAGCCACAACACCAACAATTATCATGAGCTCAGGGCCATCCGCGACGGGTGCCCCGGTCGACGCCCCGGGTGCAAGGATCGAGGCTACAGCCGTGGAGGAGGCCGAAGTGGGGGACGCTGGGACGACCGCGGCCAACGCCAGGAGTGGCGAGATTAGCCTCGTGAGGACCGCTGGCATGGTCAGCCTCGTGACGGCGCTTGGAGAGATCAGCCTCTTGAGGGCACCTAGAGAGACCAGCCTCGCAAGGACCATCCTCAGGGCTACGCCGGCCTCCCTCCGCTGTCACCACCACCAAGAAGGAACGACGACCACCACCAAGACGAGGGGGTTGGAGGCTTCCAGGAACCTCGCGCCATCATCTACATCTTGGGTGGCGCGTAGGCCCCGGCCTCTCAGCGCATCTTCAAGTAGTTTGCCCGAGAAGTGAACATGGCTCTCCCCAGGCACGAGGCTATGCGACCGCTCAGGTGGTCCAAGTGCACCATCAACTACAGCTCGGCGGACCAGCTCAAGTGCGCGGCAACCGCCGGCGCCCTCCCAATGCTCTGCTCGCCTGTCATCAGCAACGTCCAAGTCGCCAAAACCCTCATCGATGGCGGTGCGGGGCTAAATGTTCTTTCCATCGAGACATTCGTGTTGGAAATATGCCCTAGAGGCAATAATAAATTAGTTATTATTATATTTCCTTGTTCATGATAATCGTTTATTATCCATGCTAAAATTGTATTGATAGGAAACTCAGATACATGTGTGGATACATAGACAACACCATGTCCCTAGTAAGACTCTAGTTGACTAGCTCGTTGATCAATAGATGGTTATGGTTTCCTGACCATGGACATTGGATGTCGTTGATAACGGGATCACATCATTAGGAGAATGATGTGATCGACAAGACCCAATCCTAATCCTAGCACAAGATCGTGTAGTTCGTATGCTAAAGCTTTTCTAATGTCAAGTATCATTTCCTTAGACCATGAGATTGTGCAACTCCCGAATACCGTAGGAATGCTTTGGGTGTACCAAACGTCACAACGTAACTGGGTGGCTATAAAGGTGCACTGCGGGTATCTCCCAAAGTGTCTGTTGGGTTGGCTCGAATCGAGACTGGGATTTGTCACTCCGTGTAACGGAGAGGTATCTCTGGGCCCACTCGGTAGTACATCATCATAATGTGCACAATGTGATAAAGGAGTTGATCATGGGATGATGTGTTATGGGACGAGTAAACAGACTTGCTGGTAACGAGATTGAACGAGGTATCGAGATACCGACGATCGAATCTCGGGCAAGTATCGTACCGATAGACAAAGGGAATTGAATACGGGATTGATTGAATCCTCGACATCGTGGTTCATCCGATGAGATCATCGTGGGACATGTGGGAGCCAACATGGGTATCCAGATCCCGTTGTTGGTTATTGGCCGGAGAGTTGTCTCGGTCATGTCTGCATGGTTCCCGAACCCGTAGGGTCTACACACTTAAGTTTCAGTGACGCTAGGGTTGTAGAGATATTAGTATGCGGTAACCTGAAAGTTGTTCGGAGTCCCGCATGAGATCCCGGACGTCACGAGGAGTTTCGGAATGGTCCGGAGGTAAAGATTTATATATAGGAAGTCCAGTTTCGGCCACTGAGAAAGTTTTGGGGGTCATCGGTATTGTACTGGGACCACCAGAAGGGTCCCGGGGGTCCATCGGGTGGGGCCACCTATCCCGGAGGGCCCCATGGGCTAAAGGGGCGTGGGAACTAGCCCCTGGTGGGCTGGTGCGCCCCCCCTTGGGCCTCTCATGCGCCTAGGGTTGGAAACCCTAAGGGGTGGGGGCGCCTCCACTTGGCTTGGAGGCCAAGCCACCCCTAGGGCTGCCACCCCCCTCCCTAGATGGGATCTACAAGGGGCCGGCGCCCCCCTAGGTCCCTATATATAGTGGAGGGAAGGTAGGGCGGCCACACCTGAAGCCCTGGCGCCTCCCTCCCTCCTGTGACACCTCTTCCGCCCCGCTTGCGCTTGGCGAAGCCCTGCCGGGATCCCGCTACTTCCACCACCACGCCGTCGTGCTGTTGGATCTCCATCAACCTCTCCTTCCCTTGCTGGATCAAGAAGGAGGAGACGTCTCTCCCAACCGTATGTGTGTTGAACGCGGAGGTGCCGTCTGTTCGGCGCTAGGATCATCGGTGATTTGGATCACGACGAGTACGACTCCATCAACCCCGTTCTCTTGAACGCTTCCGCTCGCGATCTACAAGGGTATGTAGATGCACTCCCCTCTCCCTCGTTGCTAGGTTACTCCATAGATTGATCTTGGTGATGCGTAGAAAATTTTAAAATTTTGCTACGTTCCCCAACAGTTCGACCGCCTCCAAGTGCCATATGATCAGTTGCAGCCCACCAAGCCTTTCTCAGGAGTGATCGATGGCTCCACCATCCCGATAGGGCTGATCCGCCTCCTTGTCACCTTCGGCCAGCGCGACAACTACCGCACCGAGCTCATCGACTTTGATGTCACCCACATTCGTTTGCCGGACAACGCCATCCTAGGGTACCCAGCTCTGGCCAAGTTCATGGCGGTGACTCACCATGGCTACAACGTCCTCAAGATGCCAGGGAACCGCGACATCATCACTATTGCATGCAAGGAGAAGGACGCGGTGTGCTCCCTCAAGCGCGCCTACCAGGCCACAGCAGTCGAGGACCCAGACAACGAAGACGCCATCTACCCACCTGAGGCTGTCCCCAAGAAGAAGAAGCAGCTACTCCACCAAGAGCCTTAGGAAAGCGGCATCTCCAGCTGCACCACCTCAGGACTTGCGCCCATGGAAGGGGCGCCTCCCTCTCTTGCACAGGAAGGTGCGCCCGGCGCCCCTCTCAGGCTAGGCTCGGGGGCTCTCCTCTGGAGGGCCTCCAACCTAGCCAATGTCACGAGGGAGGCGCTCGGGCCCCACGTGGAGGCGTGCTTCCGCGCGCGTTTCCCTTGCGAGGGCATTAGGCACGAGGTGCTAGGTTCTCAGGAGTTTGTCACCAAGGCGACCGGGGAGCTTCAAGAGGCAAGAGCCATGCACGGCGACCGCCGCCCACCACCTGGCGTGGCTCCTCGTCCTGGCGAGGACAGTGAGCTGCCCGTCTGCATCGACATACCAAGGCTCAATAGGGCCGCATCCCAGCAGCGCTTCTGGCCATCGTGCGTTGGTCGGTGCGAGGCCCCCCTCACAGCTACATTCGCATGCCTTTCGGCTTTCCGAACGCGGCTGACGCATCTCGGCGCCACATGAGGAGTATCCTGGTGGCTCAGGAGGCCAGGCATCACGCGGTCCTGACGGAGATGGCGACGGTTCTTCACGAGCCCCCCCCCCCCGGACCCCCAGAGCCTCCCAAAGTTCAGGGCCCAGGCGACTCATGAGGAGCAACTTCTTCAGCACGCACCTTCAGCTACACCAACATCCCTTCAACAACGGTGCCAGGTGACATTTTCCGATTTATTTCAGTTGGGGGTGACCTTTGGGATGCGTTATCCCCAGATCGCACGGGCCTGTCCCTGTGACGTGTATCCTTTTGCATCTTCGATTTGCTCTGCTGGGGGCGCCCCTCGGGCTACATCATCCCCAGGCCACGTGGGTTTGTCCCTGCGGCATGTATCGTTCTTGCACCTGTCTGAACTAGCTGTACCTCCTTCCATGAATTGCTATACGTTTACCATCTGCATGTCCGGTGCTTCATTGCCATGAACGTCGTGCGCCCTTGCGAGCGCACCCTCAACCGCCACATGATTAAGGACTGGCACGACATCTGTGCTCGGGTCCGTCCCTACAACATCGCCAAACCCAAGAGGCTGAGCTCTGGCTCGCGGGCCAGTCCCCGTGCACGTCACCTCCCATGGTCCTTGGTGCCTTGCTCTCGCATGAGCTAATCTTGGGCGGATGAGCTAGGGCGCACGACCCGATGCCTCATCACCATGGGAGCCGCGCGCCGGCTATCTTTCTTCAGGACTGTCGCATGAGAAGACTGGGCGCGGCGTCTGTGCTCGGGTCCGCCCCTGCAGTGTCGATAAACCCAACGACTGAGCTCTGTCTGGCGGGTCAGCCCCGTTCACGTCACCTCCTGGGGTCGTTGGTGTTTGGCCTTCTCATGTGATAACCTCAGGAGATTCATTTGGCGCAGGTTGTCTAACCATCTCGCAGGGCCATCACAAGTGTCAAGAATCAAATCCAGGCGCAGCCCACCTTGAGGTAGAGCCTCGTGAGTCCCGCGTTGGCTCACGAGTGCCCAGACACACCTCCTTTAGCCCTGCCATGCATGCCACGTGTCAGGGTGGGGTTGTGCATGCCCCAGGGGCTCCACTCATAGGGGGCCCCCACCCACGCACCAGTGGAAGCACCATGCTCCGTGCTGGCAGTCGACACGGTCGAGGAGCGGCTATCCCGTGCAAGTGCGGAAGTGCTATGTGTTGGAAATATGCCCTAGAGGCAATAATAAAAGCATTATTATTATATTTCCTTATTCATGATAATTGTCTTTATTCGTGCTATAATTGTGTTAACCGGAAATCGTAATACATGTGTGAATAACAGACAACAACATGTCCCTAGTGAGCCTCTAGTTGACTAGCTCGTTGGTCGACAGATAGTCATGGTTTCCTGACTATGGACATTAGATGTCATCGATAACGGGATCACATCATTAGGAGAATGATGTGATGGACAAGACCCAATCCTAAACATAGCATGAGATCGCATAGTTCGTTTGCTAGAGTTATCCAATGTCAAGTATCCTTTCCTTAGACCATGAGATCGTGTAACTCCCGGATACCGTAGGAGTGCTTTGGGTGTGCCAAACATCACAACGTAACTGGGTGACTATAAAGGTATGCTACGGGTATCTCTGAAAGTGTCTGTTGGGTTGACATGGATCGAGACTGGGATTTGTCACTCCGCTTGACGGAGAGGTATCATCGGGCCCTCTCGGTAATGCATCATCACAATGAGCTCAATGTGATCAAAGTGTTTGATCACGGGATCGTGCATTACGGTACGAGAAAAGTGACTTGCCAATAACGAGATTGAACGAGGTATTGGGATACCGACGATCGAATCTCAGGCAAGTAAAATACCGATTGACAAAGGGAATCGTATACGGGATTAATTGAATCCTCGACATCGTGGTTCATCCGATGAGATCATCGTGGAGTATGTGGGAGCCAACATGGGTATCTAGATCCCGCTGTTGGTTATTGCCCGAGAGCCGTCTCGGTCATGTCTGCATGTCTCCCGAACCCGTAGGGTCTACACACTTAAGGTTCGGTGACGCTAGGGTTGTGAAGATATGTATGTGCAGTAACCCGAATGTTGTTCGGAGTCCCGGATGAGATCCCGGACGTCACGAGGAGTTTCGGAATGGTCCGGAGGTAAAGAATTATATATAGGAAGTGCTATTTTGGCCATCGGGACAAGTTTCGGTGTTATCGGTATTGTACCGGGACCACCGGAGGGGTCCCGGGGGTCCACCGGGGGGGTCCACCTGCCCCGGGGGGGCACATGGGCTGTAGGGGGTGCGCCTTGGCCTATATGGGCCAAGGGCACCAGCCCCAAGAGGCCCATGCGCCAAGAGAGAAAAAAAGGGGAGAGTCCTACAAGGGGAAGGCACCTCCGAGGTGCCTTGGGGAGGATGGACTCCTCCCCACCCTTGGCCGCACCCTTCCTTGGAGGAAGGGGCAAGGGCTGCGCCTCCCCCTCTCCCTTGGCCCTATATATAGTGGGGAAAAGGAGGAGCAAACCAACCCTAATGCCCTGGCGCCTCCCTCCTTCCTGCAACACCTCCTCCTCCTCCCGTAGTTGCTTAGCGAAGCCCTGCCGGAGTTCTGCTGCATCCACCACCACACCGTCGTGCTGGATCTTCCTCAACCTCTCCTTCCCCCTTGCTGGATCAAGAAGTAGGAGACGTCTCCCATCCCGTACGTGTGTTGAACGCGGAGGTGCCGTCCGTGCGGTACTAGATCATCGGTGAATTGGATCACGGCGAGTACGACTACCTCATCCACGTTCACTTGAACGCTTCCGTTGCGATCTACAAAGTGGTATGTAGATGTTATCTAATCTGAATACTCGTTGCTAGATGAACTCATAGATGGATCTTGGTGAAACCGTAGGAAAAATTTTAATTTTCTGCAACGTTCCCCGACAGTGGCATCATGAGCTAGGTCTATGCGTAGTTCTTCTTGCGCGAGTAGAACAAAATTTGTTGTGGGTGTAGATGTTGTCAACTTTTCTTGCCGTTACTAGTCTTATCTTGCTTCAGCGGTATTATGGGATGAAGCATCCCGGACCAACCTTACACGTACGCTTACGTGAGACCGGTTCCACCGACTAACATGCACTAGTTGCATAAGGTGGCTGGCGGGTGTCTGTCTCTCCTACTTTAGTTGGAGCGGATTCGATGAAAAGGGTCCTTATGAAGGGTAAATAGAAGTTGACAAATCACGTTGTGGTTTGAACGTAGGTAAGAAAACGTTCTTGCTAGAACCCTAATTCAGCCACGTAAAACTTGCAACAACAATTAGAGGACGTCTAACTTGTTTTTGCAGCAAGTGCTTTGTGATATGATATGGCCAAAGTTGTGATGTATGATGAATGATCTATATGTGATGTATGAGATGTTCATGCTATTGTAATAGGAATCACGACTTGCATGTCGATGAGTATGACAACCGGCAGGAGCCATAGGAGTTGTCTTTATTTTTGTATGACCTGCGTGTCATTGAGAATCGCCATGTAAATTACTTTATTGCTAAACGCGTTAGCCATAGTAGTAGAAGTAATAGTTGGCGAGCAACTTCATGGAGACACGATGATGAAGATCATGATGATGAAGATCATGGTGTCAAGCCGGTGACAAGATGATCATGGAGCCCCAAGATGGAGATCGAAGGAGCTATGTGATATTGGCCATATCATGTCACGTTTATTATTTGATTGCATGTGATGTTTATCATGTTTTGCATCTTGTTTACTTAGAACGACGGTAGTAAATAAGATGATCCCTCATAATAATTTCAAGAAAGTGTTCTCCCTAACTGTGCACCGTTGCTAAGGTTCGTCGTTCCGAAGCACCACGTGATGATCGGGTGTGATAGGTCCTTACGTTCGCATACAACGGGTGTAAGACAGATTTACACACGCAAAACACTTAGGTTGACTTGACGAGCCTAGCATGTACAGACATGGCCTCGGAACACAGAAGACCGAAAGGTCGAGCATGAGTCGTATAGAAGATACGATCAACATGAAGATGTTCACCGATGTTGACTAGTCCGTCTCACGTGATGATCGGACACGGCCCAGTTGACTCGGATCATGTAATACTTAGATGACTAGTAGAGGGATGTCTATCTAAGTGGGAGTTCATTAAATAATTTGATTAAATGGACTTTATTATCATGAACTTAGTCTAAATATTTACAATATGTCTTGTAGATCAAATGGCCAACGTAGTCCTCAATTTCAGCGCGTTCCTAGAGAAAACCAAGCTGAAAGACGATGGTAGCAACTATACGGACTGGGTCCGGAACCTGAGGATTATCCTCATAGCTGCCAAGAAAGATTATGTCCTAAGAGCACCGCTGGGTGACGCACCTATTCTCCCTGCAGAACAAGACGTTATGAACGCTTGGCAGTCACGCTGTGATGATTACTCCCTCGTTCAGTGCGGCATGCTTTACAGCTTAGAGCCGGGACTCCAAAAGCGTTTTGAGAGACATGGAGCATATGAGATGTTCGAAGAGATGAAAATGGTTTTCCAAGCTCATGCCCGGGTCGAGAGATATGAAGTCTCCGATAAATTCTTTAGCTGTAAGATGGAGGAAAATGGCTCTGTCAGTGAGCACATACTCAAAATGTCTGGGTTGCACAACCGCTTGACTCAACTGGAAGTTAATCTCCCGGATGAAGCGGTCATTGACAGAATCCTCCAGTCGCTTCCACCTAGCTACAAGAGCTTTGTGATGAACTACAATATGCAGGGGATGGTAAAGACCATTCCTGAGGTATATGCTATGCTCAAATCAGCAGAGGTAGAAATCAAGAAAGAACATCAAGTGTTGATGGTGAATAAAACCACTAAGTTCGAGAAGGGCAAGGGTAAAAAGAACTTCAAGAAGGACGGCAAGGAAGTTGCCGCGCCCGGTAAGCAAGTTGCCGGGAAGAAGCCAAAGAATGGACCCAAGCCCGAAACTGAGTGTTTTTATTGCAAGGGAAGTGGTCACTGGAAGCGGAACTGCCCCAAATACTTAGCGGACAAGAAGGCCGGCAAAACCAAAGGTATATGTGATATACATGTAATTGATGTGTACCTTACCAGTACTCGTAGTAGCTCTTGGGTATTTGATACCGGTGCAGTTGCTCACATTTGTAACTCAAAGCAGGAGCTGCGGAATAAACGGAGACTGGCAAAGGACGAGGTGACGATGCGCGTTGGGAATGGTTCCAAGGTCGATGTGATCGCCGTCGGCACGCTGCCTCTTCATTTACCTACGGGATTAGTTTTAAACCTCAATAATTGTTATTTAGTGCCAAGTTTGAGCATGAACATTGTATCTGGATCTCGTTTAATTCGAGATGGCTACTCATTTAAATCCGAGAATAATGGTTGTTCTATTTATATGAGAGATATGTTTTATGGTCATGCTCCGATGGTTAATGGTTTATTCTTAATGAATCTCTCACGTGATGATACACATATTCATAGTGTGAATACCAAAAGAGTTAAAGTTGATAACAATAGTCCCACATATTTGTGGCACTGCCGCCTTGGTCACATAGGTGTCAAACGCATGAAGAAGCTCCATGCAGATGGACTTTTAGAGTCTCTTGATTATGAATCATTTGACACGTGCGAACCATGCCTCATGGGTAAAATGACCAAGACTCCGTTCTCAGGAACAATGGAGCGAGCAACCAACTTATTGGAAATCATACATACCGATGTGTGCGGTCCAATGAGTGTTGAAGCTCGCGGTGGCTATTGTTATGTTCTCACCCTCACTGATGACTTGAGTAGATATGGGTATATCTACTTAATGAAACACAAGTCTGAAACCTTTGAAAAGTTCAAGGAATTTCAGAGTGAGGTTGAAAATCAACGTGATAGAAAGATCAAGCTTCTACGATCAGATCGTGGAGGAGAATACTTGAGTCATGAATTTGGCACACACTTAAGAAAATGTGGAATAGTTTCACAACTCACGCCGCCTGGAACACCTCAGCGTAATGGTGTGTCCGAGCGTCGTAATCGCACTCTATTGGATATGGTGCGATCTATGATGTCTCTTACCGACTTACCGCTATCTTTTTGGGGCTATGCTTTAGAGACTGCCGCATTCACTTTAAATAGGGCTCCGTAGAAATCCGTTGAGACGACACCGTATGAATTATGGTTTGGGAAGAAACCTAAGCTGTCGTTTCTAAAAGTTTCGGGATGCGATGCTTATGTCAAGAAACTTCAACCTGAAAAGCTCGAACCCAAATCGGAAAAATGCGTCTTCATAGGATACCCTAAAGAAACTGTTGGGTATACCTTCTACCTCAGATCCGAAGGCAAGATCTTTGTTGCCAAGAATGGATCCTTTCTGGAGAAAGAGTTTCTCTCGAAAGAAGTAAGTGGGAGGAAAGTAGAACTTGATGAAGTATTACCTCTTGAACCGGAAAATGGCGAAACTCAAGAAATCGTTCCTGAGGTGCCTGCACCGACTAGAGAGGAAATTAATGATTATGATCAAGATACTTTTGATCAAGCTCCTACTGAAATTCGAAGGTCCACAAGGACACGTTCCGCACCAGAGTGGTACGGCAACCCTGTCTTGGAAATCATGTTGTTAGACAACGGTGAACCTTCGAACTATGAGGAAGCAATGGCGAGCCCAGATTCCGACAAATGGCTGGAAGCCATGAAATCCGAGATAGGATCCATGTATGAAAATGAAGTATGGACTTTGACTGACTTGCCCGTTGAACGGCGAGCCATAGAAAATAAATGTATCTTTAAGAAGAAGACAGACGCGGATGGTAGTGTGACCATCTATAAAGCTCGGCTTGTCGCTAAGGGTTATCGACAAGTTCAAGGGGTTGACTACGATGAGACTTTCTCACCGGTAGCAAAGCTGAAGTCCGTCCGAATCATGTTAGCAATTGCCGCATACTATGATTATGAGATATGGCAAATGGACGTCAAAACGGCATTCCTTAATGGTTTCCTTAAGGAAGAATTGTATATGATGCAACCGGAAGGTTTTGTCGATCCTAAGAATGCTGACAAGGTGTGCAAGCTCCAACGCTCGATTTATGGGCTGGTGCAAGCATCTCGGAGTTGGAACATTCGCTTTGATGAGATGATCAAAGCGTTTGGGTTTACAGAGACTTATGGAGAAGCCTGTGTTTACAAGAAAGTGAGTGGGAGCTCTGTAGCATTTCTCATATTATATGTAGATGACATACTTTTGATGGGAAATGATATAGAACTCTTGGACAGCATTAAGGCCTACTTGAATAAAAGTTTTTCAATGAAGGACCTTAGAGAAGCTGCTTATATATTAGGCATCAAGATCTATAGAGATAGATCGAGACGCCTCATAGGTCTTTCGCAAAGCACATACCTTGATAAGATATTGAAGAAATTCAATATGGATCAATCTAAGAAAGGGTTCTTACCTGTGTTACAAGGTGTGAAATTGAGCTCAGCTCAATGTCCGACCATGGCAGAAGATATAGAAGAGATGAGCGTCATCCCCTATGCCTCAGCCATAGGTTCTATTATGTATGCCATGCTGTGTACCAGACCTGATGTAAACCTTGCCGTAAGTTTGGTAGGAAGGTACCAAAGTAATCCCGGCAAGGAACACTGGACAGCGGTCAAGAATATCCTGAAGTACCTGAAAAGGACTAAGGAAATGTTTCTCGTTTATGGAGGTGACGAAGAGCTCGTCGTAAAAGGTTACGTCGACGCTAGCTTCGACACAGATCTGGATGACTCTAAGTCACAAACCGGATACGTGTATATTTTGAATGGTGGGGCAGTAAGCTGGTGCAGTTGCAAGCAAAGCGTCGTGGCGGGATCTACATGTGAAGCGGAGTACATGGCAGCCTCGGAGGCAGCACATGAAGCAATTTGGGTGAAGGAGTTCATCACCGACCTCGGAGTCATACCCAATGCGTCGGGGCCAATCAAGCTCTTCTGTGACAACACTGGAGCTATTGCACTTGCAAAGGAGCCCAGGTTTCACAAGAAGACCAGGCACATCAAGCGTCGCTTCAACTCCATTCGTGAAAATGTTCAAGATGGAGACATAGAAATTTGTAAAGTGCACACGGATCTGAATGTCGCAGATCCGTTGACTAAACCTCTCCCTAAGGCAAAACATGATCAGCACCAGAACTCTATGGGTGTTCGATTCATCACAATGTAACTAGATTATTGACTCTAGTGCAAGTGGGAGACTGTTGGAAATATGCCCTAGAGGCAATAATAAAAGCATTATTATTATATTTCCTTATTCATGATAATTGTATTTATTCGTGCTATAATTGTGTTAACCGGAAATCGTAATACATGTGTGAATAACAGACAACAACATGTCCCTAGTGAGCCTCTAGTTGACTAGCTCGTTGGTCGACAGATAGTCATGGTTTCCTGACTATGGACATTGGATGTCATCGATAACGGGATCACATCATTAGGAGAATGATGTGATGGACAAGACCCAATCCTAAACATAGCATGAGATCGCATAGTTCGTTTGCTAGAGTTATCCAATGTCAAGTATCCTTTCCTTAGACCATGAGATCGTGTAACTCCCGGATACCGTAGGAGTGCTTTGGGTGTGCCAAACGTCACAACGTAACTGGGTGACTATAAAGGTATGCTACGGGTATCTCTGAAAGTGTCTGTTGGGTTGACATGGATCGAGACTGGGATTTGTCACTCCGCTTGACGGAGAGGTATCACCGGGCCCTCTCGGTAATGCATCATCACAATGAGCTCAATGTGATCAAAGTGTTTGATCACGGGATCATGCATTACGGTACGAGAAAAGTGACTTGCCGATAACGAGATTGAACGAGGTATTGGGATACCAACGATCGAATCTCGGGCAAGTAAAATACCGATTGACAAAGGGAATCGCATACGGGATTAATTGAATCCTCGACATCGTGGTTCATCCGATGAGATCATCGTGGAGTATGTGGGAGCCAACATGGGTATCTAGATCCCGCTGTTGGTTATTGCCCGAGAGCCGTCTCGGTCATGTCTGCATGTCTCCCGAACCCGTAGGGTCTACACACTTAAGGTTCGGTGACGCTAGGGTTGTGAAGATATGTATGTGCAGTAACCCGAATGTTGTTCGGAGTCCCGGATGAGATCCCGGACGTCACGAGGAGTTTCGGAATGGTCCGTAGGTAAAGAATTATATATAGGAAGTGCTATTTTGGCCATCGGGACAAGTTTCGGTGTTATCGGTATTGTACCGGGACCATCGGAGGGGTCCCGGGGGTCCACCGGGGGGGTCCACCTGCCCCGGGGGGCCACATGGGCTGTAGGGGGTGCGCCTTGGCCTATATGGGCCAAGGGCACCAGCCCGAAGAGGCCCATGCGCCAAGAGAGAAAAAAGGGGAGAGTCCTACAAGGGGAAGGCACCTCCGAGGAGCCTTGGGGAGGATGGACTCCTCCCCACCCTTGGCCACACCCTTCCTTGGAGGAAGGGGCAAGGGCTGCGCCTCCCCCTCTCCCTTGGCCCTATATATAGTGGGGAAAAGGAGGAGCAAACCAACCCTAATGCCCTGGCGCCTCCCTCCTTCCTGCAACACCTCCTCCTCCTCCCGTAGTTGCTTAGCGAAGCCCTGCCGGAGTTCTGCTGCATCCACCACCACACCGTCGTGCTGGATCTTCCTCAAACTCTCCTTCCCCCTTGCTGGATCAAGAAGGAGGAGACGTCTCCCGTCCCATACGTGTGTTGAACGCGGAGGTGCCGTCCGTTCGGTACTAGATCATCGGTGAATTGGATCACGGCGAGTACGACTACCTCATCCACGTTCACTTGAACGCTTCCGTTGCGATCTACAAAGTGGTATGTAGATGCTATCTAATCTGAATACTCGTTGCTAGATGAACTCATAGATGGATCTTGGTGAAACCGTAGGAAAATTTTTAATTTTCTGCAACGTTCCCCAACACTATGCTCTGCGTTGGTGATAAACAACTGAGCGCGGCCCCATGGCCGCATCAACCTCAGGGAGCCGCCAGGCTCGGTGTCCAGCCTCATCGCAACACTTTCCCCTCGGGAGAGCCACATGTGGGGGCTGGGCATGGGGGCTACGCCCAGGTCACGCCTAGCGTACGCCGCCCTTCCAGGTCCCTCGGACCTGGTCATCATGCGCCCCTCCTGAGCGGGACCTCGGTGAGGAAAGGTATGTAGGTTTGTTCGTACGTCAAGGGGGACTCCTGAGCATCGCGACTTAGGAGCCTAACTGGTCACGTAGCCCCTCACCCCTTGGCCTCGTCCTGGCGATCTGGATGAGTGAGCGGCGACTGAGGTATGCTTGGGGCCGGGCCCTGCTGACGCAGAGCACCAAGGCCTATTCTTGCATCTCCTCCCTGAGAGTTGTTCGTACGTCAAGGGGGACTCCTGAGCATCGCGACTCAGGAGCCTAACTGGTCACGTAGCCCCTCACCCCTTGGCCTCGTCCTGGCAATCCGGACAAGCCAGCGGCGGCTAAGGTATGCGCGGGGCAGGGCCCTGCCGACGCAGAACACTAAAGGAAACATGAAGGAAATTTTAAAGCCCTAAGCAAATTATTACAAAACATATTGTTTCTCCAAGTACCAAACACAAGTTCTTACACCTACGCGAGGCATGATGCACATTGCAGGAAATAAAATGGGGGAGCGCCACCACCAAGTTTTCTCCTTCAGCCTTGGGTGTCGCCACCCCCCGCAAGAAGTGCCCCGTCGTCAACAGCACGATGTCACCCGTGCCATCGGCCGTGGCCGTAGGGTCGGTGGTGTCATCAGCCGGGGGCGCAGGGTCGATGGCGAGGAACTTCTGTAGTAGGGCTTTCACCTGGTCCTTCACGGCTTCGGCGGCGGTGGTGCAGCGCTCTCCGTCCACAGGCTCAAGCAGGGCCCCAAGGTCGATGTTGGGATCGCGAAGATAGAGGTGGCTGAAGACGTGCATCATAGCCAAGGCGGAAAGCGCACGGGCCTCCCCTTCCACCATGGGTCCGACTCCATCAACGACATCCTCGAGCCCTGCAACGAGCTGGGGGAGCAGCTCGGCGGGGCCTTCCTCAGCAGTCACTAACGGCTTCTTCAACCCCTTCCCATAGAGTTCTCGCAGTGCCTTGCGGGACCACAGCTCAAGAGAGTCAAAGGCGGCACGCTCTTTGGCGAGAACCATCGCCTTGGCCTTCAGCTGGGCCTTCTCCGCCTCCACTTCCTCCTTCAGCTTCTCCAGACGGTCTCGCTCTGCGGCTTGCTTCCATGCCAATTGCTCTAGCTCGGTGTCACGACCAGCGACCGCATCCTCCTGAGCCTTCAGCTTCTCCTCCTGCTCCTCGCGCAGGCGAGTCTCGGCAGCCCGCTCGTTGCGCAGGGTCTCCAGTGCAGCCTCCGCCACCTGGCACCGCTCCTCGACAGTTTCAGTGCCACATCACGGGCGGCCGTAGCCAGGCCGGCAGCCCGTTCACCCTCCTTGGAGGCTGTGATGGCGTGGCTCCATGCCGCCCTGATGGATGCGTCGGACCACAACCATCCCGAGATCAACTCCAACCGCCCCGACGCCAAGTGATGGTCGGCGACTCGGAGGTCGGCGCGAAGCTGGGTCGGCGCGGAAAAAGCCTCTTCTAGAGCATCAGGCAAAGCAGGAAGATCACGGCCCGACAACATGATGGAAGGAAGAGGAGGCATCACTAGCGCCAAGATCGGAACGACAGCAACGGCGGAGGGGGGTGAGAGCCCCCGGGCATTCAGAACCTCAACAGGCGAGGTGAGGGAGAGAGATTCTGGAGCTAGCTTAGCTCCTTATGTCGCCCCCTCCTGAGGCCGGGCCCCCGAGTCTCGCAAGGATGACCCTCCGCAGAAGCATGGGTGTCATCGCCAGCCTTCTGCGCCAGGGGAGGCGCGGCCATGGCAAGCTGCTAGGATCACGGTTGTCTCCTTCTTCTTCTTCATCACCGGAGTTGGCCTAGCCGTACGAGGGGAAGACATCAAAATACTACGACAGGAGCAGAAGCCAAAGATCAAGGCAGAGCACTAACTGGTCCATGCGGCGTACTCCCTCAACCTCTTCTGAAGCACCATGCCCGCAGGCTTCGCGACGCCCGGGTCTGCAGCGGCGCCAGCCAGCAACGAAGCGGAGGCATCGCCTTGGGGGATCAGCGCAGACTTGCTCTTTGTTGGGACACCCACCTTCGGCGTCTTCAGAGGGGTGCCCTTGGATCTCGTGGTGACCCCAGCGGAGCGCGGCGACTCCTTCACCGGATGCTCGCCGGTGTCGTCGTCGTCACAAAGGATACAGAGGAGATCGGCCTGACGCGGTGAAGAAGCCTCCCTCGCCCCCTCCAGGGTCTCCTCCGAGTTCGACCCCTCCGCCTGGCCGGTCTCGCCGGAAGACAACGCCACCGGGGAGCCCGGGGGCCCGGTAGGTGTTGGGGATCGCCGCAGAAATTTAAAATTTTCTACGCATCACCAAGATCAATCTATGGAGTCATCTAGCAACGAGAGAGAGAGAGAGAGAGAGAGACAGAGAGAGAGGAGTGCATCTACATACCCTTGTAGATCGCGTGCGGAAGCCTTCAAGAGAACGGGGTTAATGGAGTCATACTCGTCGTGATCCAAATCACCGATGATCCTAGCGCCGAATGGACGGCACCTCCGTGTTCAACACACGTACGGAGCAGAGACGTCTCCTACTTCTTGATCCATCAAGGGGGGAGGAGAAGTTGATGGAGATCCAGCAGAACGACGGCGTGGTGGTGGAAGCAGCGGGATTCCAGCAGGGCTTCGCCAAGCGCTACTGGAGGAGGAAGAGGTGTCACGGGAGGGAGAGGGAGGCGCCAGGGCTTAGGGTGCGGCTGCCCTCCCTCCCCTCCACTATATATAGGGGCTAGGGGGGCGCATGACCCCTTGGAGATCCCATCTAGAGGGGGGCGGCGACCCCTGGGGCGGCGGCCCCTCGGGGGGCAACGGCCTCCTTAGGGTTTCCAACAAACGGGGCGCATGCCCCCTCGGGGGGCAACGGCCCCTAGGGTTTCCAACCCTAGGCGCCTTGGGCCCTTGGGGGGGGCGCACCAGCCCACCAGGGGCTAGTTGCCATGCCACTTCAGCCCATGGGGCCCTTCGGGATAGGTGGCGCCACCCGGTGGACCCCCAGGACCCTTCCGGTGGTCCCGGTACAATACCGGTGACCCCCGAAACTCTCCTGGTGGACGAAACTGGACTTCCTATATATAAATCTTTACCTCCGGACCATTCCAGAACTCCTCGTGACGTCCGAGATCTCATCCAGGACTCCGAACAACTTTTGGTTAACCGCATACTAATATCTCTACAACTATAGTGTCACCGAACCTTAAGTGTGTAGACCCTACGGGTTTGGGAGACACGTAGACATGACCGAGACAACTCTCCGGTCAATAACCAACAGCAGGATCTGGATACCCATGTTGGCTACCACATGCTCCATGATAACCTCATTGGATGAACCACGATGTTGAGGATTCAATCAATCCCGTATACAATTCCCTTTGTCTATCGGTACGATACTTGCCCGAGATTCGATCGTCGGTATACCGATACCTTGTTCAATCTCGTTAAGGCAAGTTTCTTTACTCGTTCCCGTAACACATCATCCCATGAAGAACTCCTTGATCACATTGAGCTCATTATGATGATGTCCTACCGAGTGGGCCCAGAGATACCTCTCCGTCATACGGAGTGACAAATCCCAGTCTCGATTCGTGCCAACCCAACAGATACTTTCAGGGATACCCGTAGTGTACCTTTATAGCCACCCAGTTACGTCGTGACATTTGGCACACCCAAAGTACCCTTACGGTATCCAAGAGTTGCACAATATCATGTTTTAAGGAAAGGATACTTGACATTAGAAAAGCTTTAGCAGACGAACTACACGATCTTGTGCTTTGCTTAGGATTGGGTCTTGTCCATCACATCATTATCCTAATGATGTGATCCCGTTATCAATGGCATCCTATGTCCATGGTTAGGAAACTGTAACCATCTATTGATCAACGAGCTAGTCAACTAGAGGCTCACTAGGGACATGTTGTGGTCTATGTATTCACACATGTATTACGATTTCCGGATAACACAATTATAGCATGAACAATAGACAATTGTCATGAACAAGGAAATACAATAATAACCTTTTTATTATGCCTCTAGGGCATATTTCCAATAGTCTCCCACTTGCACTAGAGTCAATAACCTAGTTACATTGTGATGAATCGAACACCCATAGAGTTCTGGTGTTGATCATGCTTTGCACGTGGAAGAGGTTTAGTCAACGGATCTGCGACATCCAGGTCTGTATGCACTTTACAAATCTCTATGTATCCATCTTGAACATTTTCACGAATGGAGTTGAAGCGACGCTTGATATGCCTGGTCTTCTTGTGAAACCTGGGCTCCTTGGCAAGGGCAATAGCTCCAGTGTTGTCACAGAAGAGAGAGTCATCGGGGCCGACACATTGGGAATAACTCCTAGGTCGGTAATGAACTCCTTCATCCAGATTGCTTCATGTGCTGCCTCCGAGGCTGCCATGTACTCCGCTTCACATGTAGATCCCCCCACGACGCTTTGCTTGCAACGGCACCAGCTGACTGCCCCACCATTCAAAATATACACGTATCCGGTTTGTAACTTGGAGTCATCCAGATCTGTGTCGAAGCTAGCATCAATGTAACCCTTTACGACGAGCTCTTCGTCACCTCCATAAACGAGAAACATATCCTTAGTCCTTTTCAGGTACTTCAGGATATTCTTGACCGTTGTCCAGTGTTCCATGCCGGGATTAGTTTGGTACCTTCCCACCAAACTTACGGCAAGGTTTACATCAGGTCTGGTACACATCATGGCATACATAATAGACCCTATGGCCGAGGCATAGGGGATGACACTCATCTTTTCCCTATCTTCTGCCGTGGTCAGGCATTGAGCCGTGCTCAATCTCACACCTTGCAATACAGGCAAGAACCCCTTGTTAGACTGATCCATATTGAACTTCTTCAATATCTTGTCAAGGTACGTGCTTTGTGAAAGACCAATGAGACGTCTCGATCTATCTCTATAGATCTTGATGCCTAATATGTAAGCAGCTTCTCCAAGGTCCTTCAATGAAAAACACTTATTCAAGTAGGCCTTTATGCTTTCCAAGAGTTCTATATCATTTCCCATCAATAGTATGTCATCCATATATAATATGAGAAATGCTACAGAGCTCCCACTCACTTTCTTATAAACACATGCTTCTCCATAAATCTGCGTAAACCCAAACGCTTTGATCATCTCATCAAAACGAATGTTCCAACTCCGAGATGCTTGCACCAGCCCATAGATCGAGCGTTGGAGCTTGCATACCTTGTCAGCATTCTTAGGATCGACAAAACCTTCCGGCTACATCATATACAATTCTTCCTTAAGGAAACCATTAAGGAATGTTGTTTTGACGTCCATTTGCCATATCTCATAATCATAGAATGCGGCAATTGCTAACATGATTCATACATACTTCAGCTTTGCTACGGGTGAGAATGTCTCATCATAGTCAACCACTTGAACTTGTCAATAACCCTTAGCGACAAGCCGAGCCTTATACATGGTTACATTACCATCCACGTCTGTCTTCTTCTTAAAGATCCATTTATTTTCTATGGCTCTCCGATCATCGGGCAAGTCTGTCAAAGTCCATATTTCGTTTTCATACATGGATCCTATCTCGGATTTCATGGCTTCAAGCCATTTGTCAGAATCCGGGCCCGCCATCGCTTCTTCATAGTTTGAAGGTTCACATTGTCTAACAACATGATTTCCAAGACAGGGTTACCGTACCACTCTGGTGCGGAACGTGTCCTTGTGGACCGACGAAGTTCAGTAGCAACTTGATCTGGAGTTTCATTATCATCATCATTAACTTCCTCTCTAGTCGGTGCAGGCACCACAGAAACATTTTCTTTACCTGGGCTACTCTTCGGTTCAAGAGGCAATACTTCATCAAGTTCTACTTTCCTCCCACTTACTTCTTTCGAGAGAAACTCTTTCTCTAGAAAGGATCCACTCTTGGCAACGGAGATCTTGCCTTCGGATCTGAGGTAGAAGGTATACCCAATAATTTCCTTAGGGTATCCTATGAAGACGCATTTCTCCGATTTGGGTTCGAGCTTTTCAGGTTGAAGTTTCTTGACATAAGCATCGCATCCCCAAACTTTCAGAAACGACAACTTAGGTTTCTTCCCAAACCACAATTCATACGGTGTCATCTCAACGGATTTCAACGGAGCCCTATTTAAAGTGAATGCAGCAGTCTCTATAGCATAACCCCAAAATGATAACGGTAGATCAGTCAGAGACATCATAGATCGCACCATATCCAATAGAGTGCGATTACGACGTTCGGACACACCATTATGCTGAGGTGTTCTAGGCGGCGTGAGTTGTGAAACAATTCCACATTTCCTTAAGTGCGTGCCGAATTTGTGACTCAAATATTCTCCCCCATGATCTGATCGTAAGAACTTGATTTTCCTGTCACGTTGATTCTCAACCTCACTCTGAAATTCCTTGAACTTTTCAAAGGTCTCAGACTTGTGTTTCATTAAGTAGACATACCCATATCTACTTAAGTCATCAGCGAGGGTGAGAACATAATGATAACTACCGCGAGCCTCAACGCTCATTGGACCGCACACATCAGTATGTATGATTTCCAATAAGTTGGTTGCTCGCTCCATTGTTTGGGAGAACAGAGTCTTGGTCATTTTGCCCATCAGGCATGGTTCGCACGTGTCAAATGATTCATAATCAAGAGACTCCAAAAGTCCATCTGCATGGAGTTTCTTCATGCGTTTGACACCAATGTGACCAAGGCGGCAGTGCCACAAGTATGTGGGACTATCATTATCAACCTTACATCTTTTGGCATTCACACTATGAATATGTGTAACATCACATTCGAGATTGAATAAGAATAAACCATTGACCAACGGGGCATGGCCATAAAACATGTCTCTCATATAAATAGAACAACCGTTATTCTCAGATTTAAATGAGTAGCCATCTCGCATTAAACGAGATCCAGATACAATGTTCATGCTCAAAGCTGGTACTAAATAAGAATTATTGAGGTTTAAAACTAATCCCATAGGTAAATGTAGAGGCACCGTGCCGACGACGATCACATCGACCTTGGAACCATTCCCAACGCGCATCGTCACCTCGTCCTTCGCCAGTCTCCGCTTATTTCGCAGCTCCTGTTTTGAGTTACAAATATGAGCATCTGCACCGATATCAAATACCCAGGAGCTACTACGAGCGCTGGTTAGGTACACATCAATAACATGTATATCACATATACCTTTCGTATTGCCGGCCTTCTTATCCGCTAAGTACTTGGGGCAGTTCCGCTTCCAGTGATCGTTTCCCTTGCAATAAAAGCACTCAGTCTCAGGCTTGGGTCCATGCTTTGGCTTCTTCCCGGCAACTCGCTTACCGGGCGCGGCAACTCCCTTGCCGTCCTTCTTGAAGTTCTTCTTACCCTTGCCTTTCTTGAACTTAGTGGTTTTATTCACCATCAACACTTGACGTTCCTTTTTGATCTCCACCTCCGCTGATTCCAGCATTGAATATACCTCAGGAATGGTCTTTTCCATCCCCTGCATATTGAAGTTCATCACAAAGCTCTTGTAGCTAGGTGGAAGCGACTGAAGGATTCTGACAACGACCGCATCATCCGGGAGATTAACTCCCAGCTGAGATAAGCGGTTGTGCAACCCAAACATTTTGAGTATGTGCTCGCTGACAGAACTATTCTCCTCCATCTTACAACTGTAGAACTTGTCAGAGACTTCATATCTCTCGACCCGGGCATGAGCTTGGAAAACCATTTTCAGCTCTTGGAACATCTCGTATGCTCCATGCTGCTCAAAACGCTTTTGGAGCCCCGGTTCTAAGCTGTAAAGCATGCCGCACTGCACCAGGGAGTAATCATCACTACGCGACTGCCAGGCGTTCATATCTTCTTGAGTTGCTGGGAAAACAGGTGCTTCACCTAGCGGTGCATCAAGGACATATGCTTTCTTGGCAGCTACGAGGATAATCCTCAGGTTACGGACCCAGTCCGTGTAGTTGCTGCCATCGTCTTTCAGCCTGGTTTCCTCTAGGAACGCGTTGAAGTTGAGGGCAACATTAGCGTGGGCCATTTGATCTACAAGACATATTGCAAAGTTTTAGACTATGTTCATGATAATTAAGTTCATCTAATCAAATTATTTAATGAACTCCCACTCAGATAGACATCCATCTAGTCATCTAAGTGATACATGATCCAAGACAACTAGGCCGTGTCCGATCATCACGTGAGACGGACTAGTCATCATCGGTGAACATCTTCATGTTGATCGTATCTTATATACGACTCATGTTCGACCTTTCGGTCTTCCGTGTTCCGAGGCCATGTTTGTACATGCTAGGCTTGTTAAGTCAACCTAAGTGTATTGCGTGTGAAAATCTGGCTTACACCCCTTGTATGCGAACGTTAGAACCTATCACCCCCGATCATCACGTGGTGCTTCGGAACAACGGACCTTAGCAACGGTGCATAGTTAGGGGGAACACAATTCTTGATATTTTAATGAGGGATCATCTTATTTATGCTACCATCGTTCTAAGCAAATAAGATGTAAAAACATGATAAACATCACATGCAATCAAATAGTGACATGATATGGCCAATATCATTTTTTGCTCCTTTTGATCTCCATCTTCGGGGCGCCATGATCATCATCGTCACCAGCTTGACACCATGATCTCCATCATCATGATCCTTGTCATCGTGTCTTCACGAAGTTGTCTCGTCAACTATTACTTCTACTACTATGGCTAAAGGTTTATCAATAAAGTAAAGTAATTACATGACATTTATGTTGACACGCAGGTCATAAATAATTAAGACAACTCCTATGTCTCCTGCCGGTTGTTATACTCATCGACATGCAAGTCGTGATTCCCATTACAAGAACATGATCAATCTCATACATCACATATATCATTCATCACATCCTTTTGGTCATATCACATCACACGGCATATGCTGCAAAAACAAGTTAGACGTCCTCTAATTGTCGTTGCAAAGTTTTACGTGGCTTCTATAGGTTTCTTAGCAAGAACGTTTCTTGCCTACGCCAAAACCACAACGTGATATGCCAATTTCCATTTACCCTTCATAAGGACCCTTTTCATCGAATCTGATCGGACTAAAGTAGGAGAGACAGACACCCGCTAGCCACCTTATGCAACTAGTGCATGTCAGTCGGTGGAACCTGTCTCACGTAAGTGTATGTGTAAGGTCGGTCCGGGCCACTTCATCCCACGATGCCGCCGGATCAAGATAAGACTAGTAATGGCAACTAAATTGACAAAATCGACGCCCACAACAACTTGTGTTCCACTCGTGCATAGAAACTATGCATAGACCTAGCTCATGATGCCACTGTTGGGGATCGTAGCAGAAATTTAAAATTTTCTACGCATCACCAAGATCAATCTATGGAGTCATCTAGCAACAAGAGAGAGAGAGAGAGGAGTGCATCTACATACCCTTGTAGATCGCGTGTGGAAGACTTCAAGAGAACGGGGTTAATGGAGTCATACTCGTCGTGATCCAAATCACCAATGATCCTAGCGCTGAACGGATGGCACCTCCGCGTTCAACACATGTACGGAGCAGAGACGTCTCCTCCTTGTTGATCCAGCTAGGGGGGAGGAGAAGTTGATGGAGATCCATCAGCACGACGGCGTGGTGGTGGAAGCAGCGGGATTCCAGCAGGGCTTCGCCAAGCGCTACTGGAGGAGGAAGAGGTGTCACGGGAGGGAGAGGGAGGCGCCAGGGCTTAGGGTGCGACTGCCCTCCCTCCCCTCCACTATATATAGGGGCTAGGGGGCGCATGCCCCCTTGGAGATCCCATCTAGAGGTGGCGGCCCCTCGGGGCGCAACAACCCCCTTAGGGTTTCCAACCAGGGGGGCGCATGCCCCCTCGGGGGGCAACGACCCCCTAGGGTTTCCAATCCTAGGCGCCTTGGGCCCTTGGGTGGGGCGCACCAGCCCACCAGGGGCTGGTTCCCATGCCACTTCAGCCCATGGGGCCCTCCAGGATAGGTGGCCCCACCCGGTGGACCCCCAGGACCCTTCCGGTGGTCCCGGTACAATACCGGTGACCCCCAAACTGTCCTGGTGGCCGAAACTGGACTTCCTATATATAAATCTTTACCTCCGGGCCATTCTGGAACTCCTCGTGACGTCCGGGATCTCATCTGGGACTCCGAACAACTTTCGGTTAACTGCATACTAATATCTCTACAACTCTAGCGTCACCGAACCTTAAGTGTGTAGACCCTACGGGTTCGGGAGACACGTTGACATGACCGAGACAACTCTCTGGTCAATAACCAACAGCGGGATCTGGATACCCATGTTGGCTCCCACATGCTCCAGGATAATCTCATTGGATGAACCATGATGTCGAGGATTCAATCAATCCCGTATACAATTCCCTTTTTCTATTGGTACGATACTTGCCCAAGATTCGATCGTCGGTATACCGATACCTTGTTCAGTCTCATTACAGCAAGTCTCTTTACTCATTCCCGTAACACATCATCCCGTGAACAACTCCTTGATCACATTGAGCTCATTATGATGATGTCCTACCGAGTGAGCCCAGAGATACCTCTCCGTCATACGGAGTGACAAATCCCAGTCTCGATTCATGCCAACCCAACAGATACTTTCGGGGATACCCATAGTGTACCTTTATAGCCACCCAGTTATGTTGTGACGTTTGGCACACCCAAAGTACCCTTACGGTATCCGGGAGTTGCACAATCTCATGGTCTAAGGAAAGGATACTTGACATTAGAAAAGCTTTAGCAGACGAACTACACGATCTTGTGCTATGCTTAGGATTGGGTCTTGTCCATCACACATTATCCTAATGATGTGATCCCGTTATCAATGACATCCTATGTCAATGGTTAGGAAACCATAACCATCTATTGATCAACGAGCTAGTCAACTAGAGGCTCACTAGGGACATGTTGTGGTCTATGTATTCACACATCTATTACGATTTCCGGATAACACAATTATATCATGAACAATAGACAATTATCATGAACAAGGAAATATAATAATAACCTTTTTATTATTGCCTCTAGGGCATATTTCCAACAGTAGGCACCAGTGGTATGAGCCCGCGCTCATCGAAGACAGGCATGGCGGCGGCGATCTCTTCTCCATCCGGGCGACGGTATAGCAGAAGATGAGTATCTGGCGGGCAACCTTGGTCCTTCCCGGCTAGAAGGCGTGGGGCCTTGTTCAGCTCCTCTTCGGGCAAATCGCCTGTGTGCAGCCGGAGGTCGCCTCCCTCGTCCATGAGCTTCCACAAGGGGCGTGAGCGCGCCTAGAGCGGAGCCAGGCGTTGGGTCAGGAACTCTTTGACAATCATGGCCCCCGTCAGCTTCTCTGCCTTCGGGTCGTCTGGCTTCAGGTCGGTCACCATCTTCTCCATCAACTGCTCTGCCCGGGGATCGGTGAGCTTCTCGTGGTTCCATCCCTCGTGAGGCGTTGGCATCCTAGTTGGCAGCGCCAGCCGAGGGTAGGAGCACTTGGCGTCCATGAAGATCCACTTGTTCCTGAAGTCCTCCACCTTTTCCCCGCACGCGCGATCGCGTTGGTGCCGTTGGTTGCGACGAAGTTGGCACACCCCAAACATTGGCCCTCCTTGACCCAGAGATAAAAGAAATGGCAGAGCAGCGCCATGGACAGCATCACCCCCATGAATGCCTCATAGTTAAAGGCGAAGATCGACAGGAGGAGGATGGAATTGGGATGAAGATGAAGGGCGTGGAGATTGTAATGACGAAGGACGGCATAGAAGAAGCCGGAGAAAGGGGGACCAGCCCCTCGAAGACACTATGCAGGAAGAAGGGATAGAAGGTACCTCCAGAAGTGTCCGGCTCAATGGAGTCGGCCCGGAGCACAGTCTCTTCCCCTCATTGCTGCTGCCTGTCATCACCAGGAGCGCGGAGGCGAAGCTCTTCTCTAAGACAGTGGGCGCGCTCAGAGCAGGCTCGAACCAGGAGGGCGAGCGCGCGGCCCTCGCCTTGTCGGTGGCCATCCGCGGCAGACTAAGAGGAGAGCTTCGGTGGATCTGGAAGTCCTTGGGAGAGAATGAGAAGGGGATCTGGAGCAAGGCAAAGGAAGGCAATGAACACCCTATTGTGGGCACCAGCCTTTTAGTCAGGCAGGGACGGTTGCCGAGGAAGCGCGGGGAGCAGAGACGCCCATGTCCAATCAGTCGCCATGCATCGACCAGGGCCGCAGGCGGTTGGGGCCCGCGGCGCTCCGCACTTGCCCCTTGGCTTCGCCTCGAAGCCAAATTCGAGCGCGCCTTGGGCCAAGGGGCTACTGTCGGCGTCCTGGGAATGGGGGTACCCAGACTTGCCTGCCTGCGGCCCATGGCGTGGCTCCATCGATGGCCTGGTACGGCCCAACTTCGACAACAACAGCTCAAGACCCTCGCGAGGGGCCAAGCCTCATGAGGCGGACGACAGCAAGACCTCCCTAGGGGGCAGCCTCACTAGGCTGGCTCCCGAGGAGAGGAGATACCTATGCAAGGTGCACCTCGCGAGGTTCGTGTGATGTGAGCCATGATGACCAAGGCCAGGCGGGTGCCATCGGGCGCAGTGTACCAATTTCCCCTTTGGTGCTAAGGCGGCAAGCACAGGCGTGGAGTCCCGAGGAATCAAGCAAAGGTTTCCATATCGGTGCAACAAGACCAAGGACCGCCAGGACGACCGGACAGAGGTCATTGTGGAGCCCGGCGCGGCGTCGCCACCACAGCCTTTTGCAGGCGAAGACTGCTTTTGTTAGGATAGCTTGTACTGGTTGTCCCCCTTCAAATCTGGCCGTTGTGGGATCCCTTCCTGCCTATATTTGGGAAGAGGACCAAGACCACTATAAATAGGACCTAACCACCACCACAGAGAGGGACGGATCAATTCCACCCGAACCACCTCACCGGCTCATCAAGCTCAAGAACACCTCACCTCCTGAGGCTGTTCCCACACTTTACTAGTTCATCCTCAGCCCCTCGAGGCAATCCACCACAAAGCTGGAGTAGGGTATTACACCACAAGGTGGCCCGAACGAGGATAAACTTCTGAGTCTCTTGTCCTTTGGGTTTGTCGAGCTAGGTCATTGTCAGCGTTCTGTGAACGGGGGTCCCCAGACTTGCCTGCCTACGGCCCACGGCGTGGCAATGCGAGCAGGCCTGCACGACCCATCTTCATCGACAAAACATCCAAGACCCTCGCGAGGGGCCAAGCCTCGTGATGTGGACGACGCAAGACCTCCTCACGGGCGGCCTCACCAGGCTGCCTCGCGAGGAGCGGAGATATCAAGGCGAAGCAAACCTCGCGAGGCTTGTGTGACGTGAGCCGTGACGATCGACACTAGGCGGGCGCCAGCGCATGCAGCGTCCTTGTTTCCTCTTTGGTGCTAAGGAAGCACGCACAGGCGCGGAGTACCGAGGCATCAGGCAATGGTTTCCATATCGGTGCAGCAAGACCAAGACCAGCAGGACAGCAAGACGGAGGTCACCATGGATCCCAAGACGACGTCACCACCAGAGCCTTTTGCAGGCGAAGACCACTTTTGTCAGGATAGCTTGTACTGGTTGTCCCCTTTCAAATTAGCCCGCTGTTGTTGGCTCCCTTCCCGCTCAATATTTGGGGAGAGGACCAGGGCCTATATAAGTAGAAGTAGCCACCACAGTAGGGGCATCTCACCTTGGTCTGATCTAGCCTCGGACCAATCCTTAGCCACACACCGAACACAAGAACACCTCAACCTCAGGAGGTTGTTCTTCCCCCTATACTGTTCATCATCAGCCCAAGAGGCAATCCACCACCACACACTGGAGTAGGGTATTACACCACAACGGTGGCCTGAACTAGTATAAATCTCGTGTCTTTACGTGTTGCTAGTTCGTCGAGTTCATCCGCAAGATCTTAGCGAGCTAGGGCGTGGATCGGTAGGAGGGAAAGAACTTCGCACGCACCCCATAGTTCGAATCTTAAGGGTTTTGCCAGAACCCCACATCCGACATTTGGCGCGCCAGGTAGGGGTGCGCCATAGCTTCCCTTCCGTCGATCGGCGCTCGGTGGCTCCGTCGCTCTGTTGCCTCCATGGCGGACGCTCGCCGCGCTCGAGCTGAGCGTCGGGCTGCCCTCACCGCCCGCGTTGCTCAGGCGGCTCCCGTCGGCGGGCCACCTCGTCGTTCTCCGTCTCCCGCCGTCAACGCCGCCACCGGCCCGGCGGGGAACGAGCAGCAAGCGTCCTCGCTGCACCCATCGGTGCGGTAGGGCAGCCGCACCGCCACTCCTTCGCTGACCCCAGCCGGCTCTTTGTCTCACGCACGTCGCGCTCCCATGGACGCGCAGGCCGCGCTCCTCATGGCAAACGAGCTCCTGCGCTACCGCCCGGTCGACGACCTCTACGAGGACTGGATCGACCGCGTTGCCGAGCTCGTCCGTGCCGCAGGGGGCTCCCCGGCACCGTCCCTTTGTCTGCCTCGCCCTCTGCCAGCCGCGGGCGACATGGCTCATGGAGCGCCTCCACCACCTCTGCCCAAAGACTGTGCCTTGGCACCAAGGCGCGCGTCCCCACGGCACGATCCACCTCGCCCGGTGCCCGCATGCGAAGAGAGAAGCTGCCAAGAAATTCCTCGGCCGCGAGAAGTTGCGCCTGCGCTTCCCACGCCACCTCGCCAAGACCGCGCGCTACCCTCCGTGGTGGCGCGCGGGCCTCGCCAAGACCAAGCTCCACCTTCGAGACGGGCCCCAGCAACCACGGCCGTCTGTCGCGCCTTCACCCCCTAGCTGTGTAGCGTCGCCTGGCCGGGCAAGTTCAAGCCGGATCTGCCTCCTCACTACGACGGTACCCTTGACCCCACGGAGTTCCTGCAGCTTTATGAGCTGAGCATCGAAGCAGCCAACGGCGACGAAAAAGTCATGGCGAACTGGTTTCCTATGGCTCTCAAGGATGTTGCCCGCTCCTGGCTCCTAAACCTGTCGCATGGCTCGATCTCCTCCTGGGATGAGATGCGCGACCGTTTCGTCGCCAACTTTCAGGGCACTCGCGACCGCCCGCCGGCCACGGGTGACCTGCGCCGCATCAAGCAACAACCAGGAGAAACCCTCCAGAAGTACATCCAGCGCTTCAACAATACTCGCCTCAAGATCCCCAAGGTGATGGATGAGGCCATCATCTCCGCATTCTCCGATGGCCTCCGCGATGTCAAGATGAAGGAATCGCTATCCATGAGGAGTTGTGCACATCTCAGGAGCTGTTCAACCTGGCAACCAAGTGCGCAAGAGCTGAGGAGGGGTGCCTCTCCCTCCTTGAGCTGCCAGCTGCGGACGCAGAAGAGAAGAAGGCCAAGGCCAAGGACGTGAAGCGCAAGGAAGCAGTTGTGCTCACAGTAGAGCCCGACACCAAGCGAGGCAGAGATCAGCCTGAGTCATCCAATAACAGCCGACCATTCTGCGCCTTCCACAACCTGAACACCCACAACACCAGTGACTGCCAAGAGCTCAGAGCCATTCGTGAGGGACGCTACGGTCGACGCCCCGAGCGCAGTGACCGGGGCTACGGCTGAGGAAGAGGACGTGGTGGCGGACGCTGGGACGACCGTGGCCCGCGCCAGGAGTGGCGCGACCGGCCTCGTGAGGACCGCTGGCAGGATCATCCTCGCGAGGGCGCCTGGAGAGACCAGCCTTGCGAGGACCGTCCTTAGGGCCACGCCGGACTTCCCCCGCTGCCGCCACCGCCAAGAAGGAACGACGACCACCATCAGGACGAGGGGGCTGGGGGCTTCCAGGAGCCACGTGCTATCGCCTGCATCTTGGGCGGAGCCCAGGCCCCAGCCTTGCAGCGCATCTTCAAACAGTTTGCTCATGAAGTGAATGCAGTCCTCCCCAAGCTCGAGGCCACGCGCCAGCTCAGGTGGTCCCAATGCGCCATCACCTTCAACTCGATAGACCAGCTCAAGTGCGCAGCCACCACTGGCGCCCTCTCGATGCTATGCTCCCCACTCATCAGCAATGTGCAAGTTACCAAGACCCTCATCAACGGCGGCGCAGGGCTCAACGGCCTGTCTGTCAATATGTTCGACAACCTCCAAGTCCCATATGACCAGCTTCAGCCTACCAAGCCTTTCTCAGGAGTGACCGACGGTTCCACCATGCCGATAGGGCATGTCCGCCTCCCTGTCACCTTCGGAGAATGCAAGAATTACCGCACCGAGCTCATCGACTTCGACGTCGCGCATATCCGTCTGCCGTACAATGTCATCCTCGGGTATCCAGCCCTGGCCAAGTTCATGGCAGTGACCCACCACGGCTACAACGTCCTCAAGATGCCGGGAAGCGGTGGAATCATCACGGTCCCATGCGAAGAGAGAGATGCGGTGTGCTCCCTTGAGTGCGCCTTCCAAGCTGTAGCAATCAACGACCCAGACAACAAAGGCGAGGGCCTTCCTGAGGCCCTCCCCAAGAAGAAGAAGCAATTGCGCCGTGCAGGATCTCAGGAGGATGGCGTCGCAGCTAGAGGCTCGTCAGGATCAACGCCCTCTTCAGGGGTGCCTCCCTCCATCGCAAAGGAAGGCACGCCCGGCGCCCTCCTCGGGCAGGGCTCGGGGGCTCTCTTCTGGAGGGCCTCGGACCTCGCCAACATCACGAGGGAGGCGCTTGGGCACCACTTGGAGAACACAGGGCAAGGAGCGCCCACCGCTCAGGAGTTCATCACCAAGACCACTCAGGAATTGCAAGAAGCAAGGGCCATGCGCGGCGATCGCCGCTCACGAGGCGCAGCCCCCATCATGGCGAGGATGTGATATGTCTCCAACGTATCTATAATTTTTAATTGTTCCATGCTATATTATATCCTGTTTTGGACATGAATGGGATTTATTATACACATTTATATTATTTTTGGGACTAACCTATTAACCGGAGGCCCAGCCCAGAATTGCTGCTTTTTGCCTATTTCAGAGTTTGGCAGAAAAAGAATATCAAAGGGAGTCCAAACGGAATGAAACCTTCGGGAACGTGATTTTTGGAATGAACGTGATCCAGAGGACTTGGACCCTACGCCAAGACATCAACCAGGAGGGCACGAGGTAGGGGGCGCGCCTACCCCCCCCCCCCCCCAGGTGCGCCCTCCACCCTCGTGGGGCCCATGTTGCTCCACCGACGTACTTCTTCCTCCCATATATACCTATATACCCCCAAACTACCAGATACGGAGCCAAAAACCTAATTCCACCGCCGCAACCTTATGTACCCGTGAGATCCCATCTTGGGACCTTTTCCGGAGCTCCGCCGGAGGGGGAATCGATCATGGAGGGCTTCTACATCAACACCATAGCCTCTCCGATGATGTGTGAGTAGTTTACCTCAGACCTTCGGGTCCATAGTTATTAGCTAGATGGCTTCTTCTCTCTTTTTGGATCTCAATACAATGTTCTCCCCCTCTCTTGTGAAGATCTATTTGATGTAATCTTCTTTTGCGGTGTGTTTGTTGAGACCGATGAATTGTGGGTTTATGATCAAGTTTATCTATGAACAATATTTGAATCTCCTCTGAATTCTTCTATGTATGATTGGTTATCTTTGCAAGTCTCTTCGAATTATCAGTTTGGTTTGGCCTACTAGATTGATCTTTCTTGTAATGGGAGAAGTGCTTAGCTTTGGGTTCAATCTTGCGGTGTCCTTTCCCAGTGACAATAGGGGCAGCAAGGCATGTATTGTATTGTTGCCATCGAGGATAACAAGATGGGGTTTGTATCATATTGCATGAGTTTATCCCTCTACATCATGTCATCTTACTTAAGGCGTTACTCTATTCTTATGAACTTAATACTCTAGATGCATGCTGGATAGCGGTCGATGTCTGGAGTAATAGTAGTAGATGCAGGCAGGAGTCGGTCTACTTGTCTCGGACGTGATGCCTATATACATGACCATACCTAGATATTCTCATAACTATGCTCAATTCTATCAATTGCTTAACAGTAATTTGTTCACCCACCGTAATATTTATGCTCTCAAGAGAAGCCACTAGTGAAACTTATGGCCCCCGGGTCTATTTTCCATCATATTAATCTTCCAACACTTAGTTATTTCTATTGTCGTTTTTATTTTGCTTTCTTTACTTTGCACCTTTATCATAAAAATACCAAAAATATTATCTTATCATATCTATCAGATCTCACTCTAGTAAGTGACCGTGAAGGGATTGACAACCCCTTATCGTGTTGGTTGCGAGGATTTATTTGTTTGTGTAGGTGCGAGGGACTCGTGCATGGTCTCCTACTGGATTGATAACTTGGTTCTCAAAAACTGAGGGGAATACTTACGCTGCTTTCACCCTTTCCTCTTCAAGGGAAAACCAACGCAGTGCTCAAGAGGTAGCAGGATGCCGGGCTGCGCGTCTGCATCAACGTTCCACGACTCAACTGGGCCGCTTCTCAGGAGCTCTTCTGGCCTTCGTGCGTGGGCCAATGCGAGGGTCCACCCCACAGTTACGTTCGCATGCCCTTCGGCTTGCCGAGCGTGTCGTCAGCCTATCAGCACAACATGTGGCATATCCTGGCGGCTCAGGAGGCCAGGCACCACGCCGTCTTGGAGGAGATGGAGACGGTCCTCAGGGAACCACCTGAGCCCTCGGAGCCTCTCGAGGCTCAGGGCCCCGGTGGCTCATGAGGAGCTACCCCTTTGTTGTATGCCTTCAGCAGCCTCAACTCTCCTTCATCAACAGAACCAGGTGACATTTTCCCAGTTCGTTTAACTGGGAGCACCCCTCGGGCTGCATTATTCCCAGGCCGCGTGGGTCTGTCCCTGTGGCGTGTATCCTTTTCTTATGTCTTTAGCTTACCTTGATGGGGGCGCCCCTCGGGCTACATCATCCCCAAGCCGCTTGGGCCTGACCCGGTGGCATTATCTTTCTGCATTTACCCAAGCTGATTTGCCTTCCATGCTTAATCTGGCTGATTACCACCTGCTCGATCGTCGCCTCCCACGGGCCCCCCTCATACTGGCACAGCGCTGGTCCATGGGTCTGTCCCTGCCACGTCGACAAACCTGAGCGGTCGAGCTCTGGCTCGCGGCACGCCCCGCACACGTCACCTCATCAAGCCCTCAGTGCCCTTCTCTCCTCGCGAAGCAACCAGCAGCAGGCTGGCAACCATCACGGCAAAACCGTGTTTCTTCCTTGTGATGGATCACAGGAATCTCATGAAGAGGACAGTGGGCGGCACCACGAGCTTCCTCTTCTCTCGTGCAATCCGCTTGCACGTTAAAAGGGGGGCTCCTGAACATCGCGACTCAGGAGCTCTTACTGGATCTCCAGCCCTCACCCCCTGGCCTTGACCACGACATCGCGACCTGGCATACCAGCAGCGTCTGAGCTCGCTCGAGGGCCGGGACCTAAGGACGTAGAGCACTAAGGAGAACATGAGAGGAGGGAGACTCGTGCGGGCCAAACCTAGCTACGCAGCGGGTGTTCGCGCACAGGCCTGGCGCATCACGAAGAATCGACCCCGAACTACTGAGATAAGTCTCACGCCCAGATCAGCTAATCATTGGAACCTAAGGGTCATGTCCATCGCAGCCCTGTTACGGCCACGTCGCCTCCCTTTCTTATCTTGCCATGGCCGCTTGGGCGCTAAAGGGCACCTCCTGAGCATCGCGCCTCAGGGGCTCTTACTGGACCTCGGGCCGCTCACCTCTTGGCCTTGACCATGGAACGCGACCTGGCATACCAGTGACGGCTGCAGCCTGCCTGGGGACCGGGACCTGTCAGCGTAGAGCAACAAGCTATCGCGAGGTTAGAAAGGGGAGACCGAGCCTTAACAGTACATGCACGTCACAGATTTTCATAATAAGGAAGATATACACAAAAGGCATTACAGATCCTCACACGCCCCCATGGGGTACTTCATAATTCTTCGCAGGGAACAAAAGACGAGAACTAAGAGGAACCCTATCTACACCCTCCCGCGGCTGACGCCATCATCAACAGTGGGCCACGGGAAGCTGACGCCAACCTCATTCGAATCGGCGGCGGCGGTGGCTGGACGCCGCGGCCCTGCTCCGAGCCCGGCGGAAGCTCAGAGGCACGTAGCTATCGTCACTCGTCTTTGGAGTCTCATAAAGCTCAGGAGAGTCGCTAGACTCCCAAGGGCCGCTGCTACTGGAGTAACCACGAGCGGGGCGCGTGTCAGCTTGGCGCTCCCCTCCAGGACAACACTCCAGGCGGCGCCCCTCCGCGTCAAAGACCTTGAAGAGTAGAGTGGAGGCACCGTCGTACTCGAAGTGGATCACGAGGGCGCCCTCCGCGCGGCAGACCGCCACGCGTCAACCGAGGCCGCAGGCTTTTGGGGCCCGCAGCTCTCCGTACATGACCTTTGGCTTCGCCTTGAAGCCAAGCCCAAGCGCACCTTGGGCCCGGGGGCTACTGTAGGCGTTCTGGGAACGGGGGTACCCAGACTTGCCTCCATGCGGCCCACGGCGTGGCAATGCGAGCAGGCCTGCACGTCCCATCTTCATCGACAAAACATCCAAGACCCTCGCGAGGGACCAAGCCTCGCGAGGCGGACGACGCAAGACCTCCTCAGGGGCGGCCTCACCAGGCTGCCTCGCAAGGAGCGGAGATATCAAGGTGGAGAAAACATCGCGAGGCTTGCGTGACGTGAGCTGTGATGATCGACACCAGGAGGGCGCCAGTGCGCGCAGCGTCCTTGTTTCCTCTTTGGTGCTAAGGAAGCACGCGCAGGCGCGGAGTACCGAGGCATCAGGCAAAGGTTTCCATATTGGTGCAGCAAGACCAAGACCAGCAGGATGGCAAGACTGCGCCCAATCGGCCAAGAATTCCAACAAGTTGACGCCGAACTGGGAAGGCCCTTATCGAGTAATGCGAGTCACCAGGCCTGGCGCAGTCCGCCTGGAGACCGAGGATGTCGTCCCAGTGAGCAACTCCTGGAACATCGAGCATCTTCGCAAGTTTTACCCATAAGGCGCGGCTTGCCGGGCCTCCCGGCAAGCCACCTTTTGTAAAATCTTTGCCGGCAAGGCATGTGACCCTTTGTACAGAGCCAGGCGTAGACCCTGAGCATAAATAAATGAAGCGCTGGCGCCCTAAGTCATAGCATGCATGCTAGGTCAAGTCTCTTCCTCGGTTAGGGTTGATAGTGCTCAGAGCGACTAACCCCTAGCTTATAGGTCGAGTGCGCATCTATCTGTTCCTCTTCTGTCCTTTTTTGGTTCGCAGGGCACATGAGCACTTCTGCTGAACTACTTGGAAGAAAGGAAACGGACCGGTGTCACGACCCCGGCAAACCAAAGTTGCCGGGGGCTATGAACTCGAGGATCCAACCGCGACAAGATAAGACTGCCGGGGGCTGCAGATCCAGATAAGTCTTTTTATCCCCTGACATGCATTTCGAAACAGGACTGGGGCATGTTAAGGCTCGTTTTTATCTCTAGGCTGCCGTGCTCCCTTTTTCGCTATACCTAAGGATTACTTCCTGGGTCCGGATTTGGTTGTAGACGCGGCGGCAAGGAGGTAGAACGAGGAGCCTGAAGCCCACTTCATCCCTGCCTCCGCCAAGAGCGTGAGAACGGTCGAATGGAGTGAGGGGAACGGCAAGGCCTGTTGCCGGGCGAAAAACGTTTATCTTAAACAATAACGAGGATTCGCTCCTTGTCGCGGGATTTACCCACGAATGAAAATCCCAACAAGCATCCCTTTTTCATTAAAAACATCCCATACAGGTACAGTTCGTATGAAATGAAAAACAAGGACAAAGGGGATTACAAGCTTTAAATTCAACAAGGCCCGCAGGCTTACAAATAAAAATAGAGATAAGGTGCCCGTGATCCTTTTTCTTGTCCCTCTCCTCAGGAGGCAGGTCAAGGAGGCGAGAGGGCAAAAGGGGCTCCTAGGCAAGCTACGAGCAGCAGAAAGCACCAAGAGAACACCTCGGTGGCCGCCCATGGGCGGGCTAGTGATGACGGTGCCGGAAAGGAGCTGGAAGACGAGGCAGCAGGACCGGCAGTACGTGATGAAGGCATCGGTGCCCGCGTAATCCGAGTTGACGGCCTTGCCGCTCGCCCTCTTCCTCTTCTGCAACCCCCCGACGCCAGACGCCCAAGGAGATGGCCCCGAGAAGTTCAAGGAGCTGGCCCCACCCCCGGCAAAACCATGCCGGAGGAGCGGCCAGGTGCAGATGTGTTGGGGAACGTAGTAATTTCAAAAAAAATTCCTACGCACATGCAAGATCATGGTGATGCATAGCAACGAGAGGGGAGAGTATCGTCTACGTACCCTCGTAGACCGTAAGCGGAAGCGTTATATCAAAGCAGTTGATGTAGTCGTACGTCTTCACGATCCGACCGATCCAAGCACCGAAAACATGGCACCTCCGAGTTCTAGCACACGTTCAGCTCGATGACGATTCCCGGACTCCGATTCAGCAAAGTGTCAGGGATGAGTTCCGTCAGCACGACGGCGTGGTGACGATCTTGATGTTCTACCGTCGCAGGGCTTCGCCTAAGCACCGCTACAATATTATCGAGGGTTATGGTGGAGGGGGGCACCGCACACGGCTAAGAAAACGATCATGAAGATCAACTTGTGTGTCTAGACGTGCCCCCCTGCCCCCGTATATAAAGGAGCAAGGGGGAGGAGGCCGGCCCTAGGAGGGGCGCGCCAGGGAGTAGGATTCCTACTCCTAGTTGGAGTAGGTTTCCTCCTTTCCTAGTCCAACTAGGAGAAGGGGGGAAAGGGGGAAAGAGGGGAAGGAAGGGAGAGAGGGGCCGCCCCCCAAACCCCTTGTCCAATTCGGACTGGGCTTGGGAGGGGCGCGCGCCACCTCCTGGTCCTTCCCACTAAGGCCCATTAAGGCCCATTGCTTCTTTCCTCGTATTCCCGTAACTCCCCGGTACCTCCGAAAATACCCGAATCACTCGGAACCTTTCCGATGTCCGAATATAGTCGTCCAATATATTGATCTTTACGTCTCGACCATTTCGAGACTCCTTGTCATGTCCCCGATCTCGTCCCGGACTCCGAACTCCTTCGGTACATCAAAACTCATAAACTCATAATATAACTGTCATCGAAACCTTAAGCGTGCGGACCCTACGGGTTCGAGAACAATGTAGACATGACCGAGACACGTCTCCGGTCAATAACCAATAGCGGAACCTGGATGCTCATATTGGCTCCTACATATTCTACTGTCAGGACCCCGATCCTAAGTCACACCGATCTAGCATGTAACACATCATATCACTTTGCGGCCTCACGCACGGTATTCCCACGGGTGCCACCTTACCTGGCGCGGGACCGTTTGCGCCTTTTGGCTCACGTATATGATAGTGTCGCTAGCATCCATATGACAAAGAACCCGGGCCGACATGGCTAGTCGTGAACCCAAAGCGGCACTAACCCATGGGGACAGGCATACATGAATCAACCTCGAGCATGTCGGTCAACAGCATGTGAATCCGGGCTGTAGCACTGGGCTAACAGGACTCCGGTAACCCGGGCTGTAGCAGGCTAGGCAGGACTCCGGATGTCACCGCGTGACATTTCCCCGAAGGGACAGACAAAGGAACGAAGTGAAACACATGCCGGCCAGTCAAGTGTCCTGAGCAGTAGTGCTGGGCTAGCAGGACTCCGGTGAACCGGGCTGTAGCGGACTACTATGGCTCAAGGAAGCACTAGACTACATTTCCCCATAAGAGAGGCTACCAAGGATAAACAACTAGATTGTCGGATCCCACACATACCAAGCATTTCAATCATTCACACAATATGCTCGATATGTGTAAATACAACATGGCATCACAACAAGACTCTACGACTCAAGTATTTATTCATTAGGCTCCGAGGAGCGAGATATTACAAACATGGGTCTCATGACCCAACATTCAGAGCATACAAGTCAAAGCACATGCGGAAGCTTAACATGTCTGAGTACAGACATCTACAAATGAAAAAGGCTGAGAAGCCTGACTATCTACCCGATCCTGCCGAGGGCACAAGATCGTAGCTGAGGTAACAAGCTAAACGTCGAAGTCCACACGGAACTACTAGCGAGACTGACGTCTCTCTGCAAAAACATAAAATAGGCAAACGTGAGTACAAATGTACCCAACAAGACTTACATCAGAACTAACTACATATGCATCGGTATCAACAAAGGGGGTAGTGGAGTTTAACTGCAGCAAGCCAGCTTTGACTCAGTGGCTAACCTGAACTACGACTGCAAGCAACTCTTTTGAGGTGGCGCACACGAGTCCACATATTCACCATATGAATACACCACTATGGATCCGCTCCCGTCTTCCTACGAGAACGCCATCCATAGCACTCACGCTTATCTTGCGCATTTTAGAGTATCCACTTTCACTTGTCTATGAACTATGCAAGGGGTCCAAGTTTCCATATCCGAGGAATCCGGCTATTCGAATAGATAATGATAACCCTGCAGGGGTGAACTTCTTCACACACGCTCTCGCCACTTATCGCCCTGTACACGTCATGTACCTCGGCAACCTTCAAGCGGAAGCTGGGCGAGGGAGTCGGCCACGACCTGACTAACCACACAAGTCTCTCGTCCAGGTTTATCGCCTATTCGGGTTCCATCCGCAAGGAGATCCGGCCGGGGTGTCGCTCACGGCCCCAAACGATGTGAGCAGGGTTCCCAAGCCCACCAACCGGGTGCCACTTGGTACACCGTGCCACTGTGCCTAGTCTGTCCCAAGCCCACCTGTACCGGGTGCCACTTGGTAGACTACTAACACTACCTACAAACACCAGAAACTAGTTGCAACTCCTGGACAGAGATCAGGTTGATTAATAAGTCGAGAGAGCTTGGAGCCCGGAGCCCAATGTGTGGTAGTAACTGTTCATGGATCACAAACATAGAACTCAGTTCCTGAGGACGGCTGCAATGAGACAACCCACCATGTACTCCTACATGGCCTCTCACCGCTACCTTTTGAAGGAAATATGCCCTAGAGGCAATAATAAAGTTATTATTTATTTCCTTATATCATGATAAAGGTTTATTATTCATGCTAGAATTGTATTAACCGGAAACATAATACATGTGTGAATACATAGACAAACAGAGTGTCACTAGTATGCCTCTACTAGACTAGCTCGTTAATCAAAGATGGTTATGTTTCCTAACCATGAACAAAGAGTTGTTATTTGATTAACGAGGTCACATCATTAGTTGAATGATCTGATTGACATGACCCATTATATTAGCTTAGCACCCGATCGTTTAGTATGTTGCTATTGCTTTATCCATGACTTATACATGTTCCTATGACTATGAGATTATGCAACTCCCGTTTGCCGGAGGAACACTTTGGGTACTACCAAACGTCACAACGTAACTGGGTGATTATAAAGGAGTACTACATGTGTCTCCAATGATAGATGTTGGGTTGGCGTATTTCGAGATTAGGATTTGTCACTCCGATCGTTGAAGAGGTATTTCTGGGCCCTCTCGGTAATGCACATCACTTAAGCCTTGCAAGCATTGCAACTAATGAGTTAGTTGCGGGATGATGTATTACAGAACGAGTAAAGAGACTTTCCGGTAACGAGATTGAACTAAGTATTGGATACTGACGATCGAATCTCGGGCAAGTAACATACCGATGACAAAGGGAACAACGTATGTTGTTATGCAGTCTGACCGATAAAGATCTTCGTAGAATATGTGGGAGCCAATATGGGCATCCAGGTCCCGCTATTGGTTATTGACAGGAGATGTGTCTCTGTCATGTCTACATTGTTCTCGAACCGTAGGGTCCGCACGCTTAACGTTACGATGACAGTTATTATGAGTTTATGCATTTTGATGTACCGAAGGTTGTTCGGAGTCCCAGATGTGATCACGGACATGACGAGGAGTCTCTAAATGGTCGAGACGTAAAGATTGATATATTGGAAGCCTATGTTTGGACATCGGAAGTGTTCCGGGTGAAATCGGGATTTTACCGGAATACTGGGAGGGTTACGGAACCCCCCGGGAGCCAAATGGGCCAACATGGGCCTTGGTGGAAAGGTGAAAGGGCTGCCCTCATGGGCTGCGCGCCTCCCCCCCTTCCCCTAGTCCTATTAAGACTAGGGAAGGTGGCCGGCCAGCCCCTCTCTCTTTCCCCACTTGGGGAGTCCTATTAGGAATAGGATTGGAGGGGAGTCCTACTCCCAGCGGGAGTAGGACTCCTCCTATGGCTGCCGCACCCCTCCCCCTTTGCCCCTTTATATACGGGGGCAGGGGGCACCTCTAGACACACAATTGATCATTGAGATCTTTCCTTAGCCGTGTGCGGTGCCCCCTGCCACCAAATTCCACCTCGGTCATATTGTCGCAGTGCTTAGGCGAAGCCCTGCGTCAGTAGTACATCAAGATCGTCACCACGCCGTCGTGCTGACGGAACTCTTCCTCGACGCTTTGCTGGATCGGAGCCCGAGGATCATCATCGAGCTGAACGTGTGCTAAGAACTCGGAGGTGCCGGAGTAACGGTGCTTGGATCGGTCGGACCGGGAAGAAGACGTACGACTACTTCCTCTACGTTGTGTCAAACGCTTCCGTTGCGATCTACAAGGGTACGTAGATCATACTCTCCCCTCGTTGCTATGCATCACCATGATCTTGCGTTTGCGTAGGAAAATTTTGAAATTACTACGTTCCCCAACAGTGGTATCAGAGCCTGGTTTTATGGTTTGATGTTATTTGCACAAGTAGAACACAAGTGAGTTGTGGGCGATATAAGTCATACTGCCTACCAGCATGTCATATTTTGGTTCGGCGGTATTGTTGGACGAGACGATCCGGACCAACCTTACGCGTACTCTTACGCGAGACCGGTTCCCTCGATGTGCTTTTCACATAGATGGCTTGCGGAAGACTGTCTCTCCAACTTTAGTTGAACCGAGTGTGGCTACGCCCGGTCCTTGAGAAGGTTAAAACGGAGTCTATTTGACAAACTATCGTTGTGGTTTTGATGCATAGGTAAGATGAGTTCTTGCTTAAGCCCGTAGCAGCCACGTAAAACTTGCAACAAGAAAGTAGAGGACGTCTAACTTGTTTTTGCAGGGCATGTTGTGATGTGATATGGTCAAGACATGATTCTAAATTTTATTGTATGAGATGATCATGTTTTGTAACCGAGTTATCGGCAACTGGCAGGAGCCATATAGTTGTCGCTTTATTGTATGCAATGCAATCACGATGTAATGCTTTACTTTATTGCTAAGCGGTAGTGATAGTCGTGGAAGCATAAGATTGGCGAGACGACAACGATGCTACGATGGAGATCAAGGTGTCGCGCCGGTGACGATGGTGATCATGACGGTGCTTCGGAGATGGAGATCACAAGCACAAGATGATGATGACCATATCATATCACTTATATTGATTGCATGTGATGTTTATCTTTTTATGCATCTTATCTTGCTTTGATTGACGGTAGCATTATAAGATGATCTCTCACTAAATTATCAAGAAGTGTTCTCCTTGAGTATGCACCGTTGCAAAAGTTCTTCGTGCTGAGACACCACGTGATGATCGGGTGTGATAGGCTCTACGTTCAAATACAACGGGTGCAAAACAGTTGCACACGCGGAATACTCAGGTTATACTTGACGAGCCAAGCATATGCAGATATGGCCTCGGAACACAGAGACCGAAAGGTCGAGCGTGAATCATATAGTAGATATGATCAACATAACGATGTTCACCATTGAAAACTACTCCATATCACGTGATGATCGGTTATGGTTTAGTTGATTTGGATCACGTGATCACTTAGAGGATTAGAGGGATGTCTATCTAAGTGGGAGTTCTTAATTAATTTGATTAACTGAACATAAACTTATCATGAACTTAGTACCTGATAGTATCTTGCTTGTTTGTGTTGATTGTAGATAGATGGCTCGTGTTGTTGTTCCGTTAAATTTTAATGCGTTCCTTGAGAAAGCAAAGTTGAAAGATGATGGTAGCAATTACACGGACTGGGTCTGTAACTTGAGGATTATCCTCATTGCTGCACAGAAGAATTACGTCCTGGAAGCACCGCTAGGTGCCAGGCCTGCTGCTAGAGCAACACCAGAAGTTATGAACGTCTGGCAGAGCAAAGCTGATGACTACTCGATAGTTCAGTGTGCCATGCTTTACGGCTTAGAACCGGGACTTCAACGACGTTTTGAACGTCATGGAGCATATGAGATGTTCCAGGAGTTGAAGTTAATATTTCAAGCAAATGCCCGGATTGAGAGATATGAAGTCTCCAATAAGTTCTATAGCTGCAAGATGGAGGAGAACAGTTCTGTCAGTGAGCATATACTCAAAATGTCTGGGTATAATAATCACTTGATTCAATTGGGAGTTACTCTTCCAGATGATTGCTGAAGGAAATATGCCCTAGAGGAAATAATAAAGTTATTATTTATTTCCTTATTTCATGATAAATGTTTATTATTCATGCTAGAATTGTATCAACCGGAAACATGATACATGTGTGAATACATAAACAAACAGAGTGTCACTAGTATGCCTCTACTTGACTAGCTCGTTAATCAAAGATGGTTATGTTTCCTAACCATGAACAAAGAGTTGTTATTTGATTAACGGGATCACATCATTAGTTGAATGATCTGATTGACATGACCCATTCTATTAGCTTAGCACCCGATCGTTTAGTATGTTGCTATTGCTTTCTTCATGACTTATACATGTTCCTTTGGCTATGAGATAATGCAACTCCCGTTTACCGGAGGAACACTTTGGGTACTACCAAACGTCACAACGTAACTGGGTGATTATAAAGGAGTACTACAGGTGTCACCAAAGGTAGATGTTGGGTTGGCGTATTTCGAGATTAGGATTTGTCACTCCGATTGTTGGAGAGGTACCTCTGGGCCCTCTCGGTAATGCACATCACTTAAGCCTTGCAAGCATTACAACTAATGAGTTAGTTGCAAGATGATGTATTATGGAACGAGTAAAGAGACTTGCCGGTAACGAGATTGAACTAGGTATTGGATACCGACGATCGAATCTCGGGCAAGTAACATACCGATGACAAAGGGAACAACGTATGTTGTTATGCGGTCTGACCGATAAAGATCTTCGTAGAATATGTAGGAGCCAATATGGGCATCCAAGTCCCGCTATTGGTTATTGACCGGAGATGTGTCTCGGTCATGTCTACATTGTTCTCGAACCGTAGGGTCCGCACGCTTAAGGTTTCGATGACAGTTATATAATGAGTTTATGAGTTTTGATGTACCGAAGGAGTTCGGTATAACGCCCTCGATGCGGCTATATCTCCCACAGGTCGAAGCACGACTTAGAGGCATAACCGCATTGAAAGCAATATCGCAAGTGAGGTAATCTTCACACATCCCATGTAATACATAAGGGGAAAAGATACATAGTTGGCTTACAATCGCCACTTCAGACAAATACATGAATAAAACATTACATCATACAGTTACAATCAGGGCCCGATTACTGAGCCAAAATAAAAGAAGAAACCCCAAAAGCGACAAAGGTCCACGATCGACCCCAACTGGGCTCCACTACTGATCGACTAGAACGAAACAACATAAAGAACAAGGTCTTCATCGAACTCCTCCTTGAGCTCGGGTTGCGTCACCTGCACGGTCTCATCGGCACCTGCAAACTGGTTTTGGAAGTATCTGGTGAGTCACGAGGACTCAGCAATCTCACACCCACGAGATCAAGACTATTTAAGCTTAAAGGTAGGACATGGTAGTGAGGTGGAGCTGCAGCAAGCGAGTAGCATATATGGTGGCTAACATACGCAAATGAGAGCGAGAAGAGAAGGCAAAAGCACGGCCGAACAACTATGATCAAGAAGTGATCCTGAAACTACTTACGTCAATCATAACTCCAACAACCGTGTTCACTTCCCGGACCCCGCCGAGAAGAGACCATCACGGTTACACACGCGGTTGGTGTATTTTAATTAAGATCAACTTCGGGTTTTCTACAACCGGACATTAACAAATTCCCATCTGCCACATAACCGCGGGCACGGCTTTCGAAAGTTCAAAACCCTGCAGGGGTGTCCCAACTTAGCCCATGATAAGCTCTCGCGATCAACGAAGGATATTCCTTCTCCCCGGGAAGACCCGATCAGTCTCGGAATCCCCGCTACAAGACATTTCGAAAGCAATAAAACAAGTCCAGCAAAGCCGCCCGATGCGCCGACATCCTGATAGGAGCTGCACATATCTCGTTCTCAGGGCAACACCGGATGAGCAGTCCGTACAACTAAAACCAGCCCTCAAGTTTGCTTGAGGTGGCGCTGCAAAGGGATCTAGTTCGGACCAACACTTAGACAAGCATTGGCCCGGGGGGGCTGAATAAAGATGACCCTTGGGTTAATTACTCCCAAGGGAAAATAGGTGGTGGTGAGGCAAATGGTAAAACCAATGTTGGGCCTCGCTGGAAAAGTCTTATTCAAAGCGAACTGTCAAGGGGGTCCCATAAATCACCCGACCGCGTTAGGGACGCAAAAATCCGGGAACATAACACCGATATGACGGAAACTAGGGCGTCAAGAGTGGAACAAAACACCAGGCATAAGGCCGAGCCTTCCACCCTTTACCAAGTATATAGATGCATTAATTAAATAAGATATATTGTGATATCCCAACAAGTAAACATGTTCCAACAAGGAACAACATCTCCATGTTCCAACAAGAAACAAACTTCATCTTCACCTGCAACTAACAACGCTATAAGAGGAGCTAAGCAAAGCGGTAACATAGCCAAACAACGGTTTGCTAGGACAAGGTGGGTTAGAGGCTTGGTCTAGCAATATGGTAGGCATGATAAGCAAGTGGTAGGTATCGCAGCATAGGCATAGCAAAAGAGCGAGCAATCTAGCAAGCAAAGATAGAAGTGATTTCGAGGGTAAGGTCATCTTGCCTGAAATCCCGCAAGGAAGAAGAACGAGTCCATGAAGAAGACAAACGGACGGAGTCGAACGAATCCTCACAACTCCGGAACGAAATCGAAGCTAACGAGAGAAGCAACCCGGAAAGAAACAAACGACATAGTAAACAACCAACACATAAACATGGCATGATGCACAAACAAGAATGATGCATGTCCGGTTTAAAAAATGCATGGCATGGCAAAGTGCAACAAACAACGCTACAGGTTAAGTGGAGCTCAATATGCAACGAGTTGCATATTGACAAAACACCACAACAAATATTTAGTTCGATCTTGTTTATGTACCCAACAATATTAAATGTTGATTAACATGGCAAGGGGTGAAGCATATGAAAAACTACCTATCTAGGCAAATTTAAATGAGGCCGGAACAACAAACAACAAGTCCGGAAAATCCTCATGAGCATATATTAGATTTGGTACTGATCTGCCCTAAACCATATTTTATAGTTATTAAACATGCAAGATGATGACACCATGTTAAACTAGGCAAAATTCTACCCCATTTACATATAAAGTTTATTAAAATCCGAGCTACGGTTATTTAGTTATGAAATAAATCATTTTAACATGGCATTTAGTAAAATAAATGCAAACAACAATTTTAATCATTTTAAATGTGGTTATCATGATGCGGATGACAATTTCAAGTTTTATGCAATTTTATGAAAATGTTAACATGAGCATATTATGAAGCATTTGGTCACCATGGCGGAACGAAAGGGGTGCCACGGCAACAAATCCGAAAATGGTGCCACGGCAACATATCGGTTTCCGGTACTCGATTGAGATACCGGTGCAAAAGGAAACGTGGCGAGAGCGTGACACGTGATAGAAGGTGGGGTGATCCCGGTTACCGGGTTTCCCACGAGTCGGTGGCATGGCAACGAGGGACAATTCAGACACGGTGAAAAACGGTGCATCTCATTCAACACATGCATTCGGTCCAAGGCGGTCGTCTCGTTATTATACCTTTGTAGCGTGCATTTTTTGAAGCGGATCAAGTTCGTAGAGGGAAGTAGACGTTCTCGCGATGTAGTGGAAGTAGTTGTACACGGCGACGGTAGAGGTTCGGGGTCAACGACACGGAACTTGACGTCCACGAGGTCTTCGAGGGTCGACGGTAGTGGTACTCGGTCGTTTCGAAGAGGTACTTGGGGTCTTCGAACTTGCCGGTCTCGTTCGCTTGACGGCGGTGGACGAACTTGACGGTCCCCGTCGTCCTGGTACTTGGCGTTACCCGGTTCGGTGACCGTTTTCGGCATCGGACGTCGAGGTACTTGGCGGATCCGTGGAGCTCGCCGTCTGTCGTGGTACTTGACGAAAACCATGAAGAGGATACTTGTACTCGCATCATCGTGGAAGTAGTCGTTCGGGCTCCCGTGCGGACTTGGTGGTCTTGGTCTCCGCAGCGTAGTTGTACAAAAACATCATTGGACTTGGACGAACCCAGTGGCGTGCACAGGCAGTGGTGGTCGTCCATGGAGGGCGCTAGTTGCTAGAGAAGGGCCACGCCACGGGGCTCAGCGAGGAAGGCAGCGCGCAGGAAGAGCAGCTGCAGCAGGGCAGCGTCGCTGCAGGCACGGGAGGAGGAAGGCCGACGGAGATGCAACAGAGATGGGCGCAGGCGTCGCACTTGCCGACACCGGCCGCGGGAGGTCGCGGGGTTCCGTTCCTGGAGCCGAAATGGAGGGGGCGCACCGGCGAGGAGAGGACGCCGGCTTGACGCGGGTCCGGCGACGGGGCGTGATGCAGGGGACGAAGACGAGGTCGAGGAGGCCAGGTCGGGGACGGAACTGGACGGCGGCTTGTGTCTGCTGGTGGTGGCGATGGGCTCGGGGAGGCGCCGGACTTGCTGGATCCAGGCGAGGGCGACGTTCTCCGGGACAAACGAAGCAGGGCGGCGACGGGAGTCGGCGGGGTGCAGGCGAGGTCGCGGGGCAGCGACGGCCGCCGGAGGCGGGGACGCGGGGTCGCGATGGCGACGGCGGGCCGGCTCGAGGCCACTGCCATGGCGTCAGGTGGAGTGAGGGAGGAGAGGGAGGCGAGAGTGGGGAATCGAGGGAGAGAGGGGATCGAGCGCTGGGGCTGAGAGGGAACGAGGCGCTGCGGGAGGGAGAGGGTGAGCGTGATGCGGCGCTTGTGGCGGCGGGGGAGGAGAACGAAGGAGAGGGTGAGCGGTCGGGGAGGCTAGGGTTCGGTGGGCGCTGGGCTGGGCCTAGATGGGCCTGCGCGGGAGGTTGGGAGCTGCTGGGCTCCTTCTCTCACTCTCTCTAATAAAGAAAAGAAAAAAAAACAGAGGTAAAGAAAGAAAAGAAAGAGGGGTTAGAGAAAGAAGTTGAGCGTACGGTTAATTTTCCCGGACTCGTAAAAATGAGCTTGATCCAAGAAAATAGAAGTTAGCGCGTGTGTGAAGATTGAATTCGAAGTCGTTTGAATTAAATTCAAATGAGTTTGAATAAGAAGTGGGTATTCGGTAGGTCCAAAAAATATTGAGAGTTTAGGTAGAGCTCCGGAAAATGATGAAAGGACAAGTGGCAAAGTTAGAGGCCAAGAGTTGAAACAATAAAAGGCATTGGGATTTTGCAAGTGTTTTATGGTGATTCCAAAGAATGGATTATTTTATAATAGCTCCACTAATATCGGGAGGATATGTTTTAAAGAGAATCACCATGTGAATTCCCTCGATTTAAATGGATCAAAGATCCATGCCATTTATTTAGTTGAGAAGCAAAAGATTTATGACATGATGCAATGCACATGATGCAAAGATATGAAATGCATGACACGCAAGCAAAAGACGAGGCAACAACAGCAACTAAGCGGAGGACACCTGGCACATCGGTCTCAGGGCGTTACAACACTCCACCACTACGAGAGGATCCCGTCCCGAGATCTAGAATGGCACCGGAGGGAAAAAACTGAAGAGAAAGAGAAGAGGTAAAACTAAGTTGCTTCTTTGACAAACGAGTGAAACCAAAGAACCTTGAGAGGTTGAGCAAAATGAAGGAAAGAATACCATGGAGATGAACAAAATGAAATACTCCGTTGGACAAGGAACAAGGAATACGGCGAGAAAGAGAGCTTAAGTGACAAGATAGACGTTGAAACCACTCCGGTTAAAACAAGATAGAGAAGGAATAGGAATGATATAATTTTGACAGCACTCCGACTGTAAATGGAAGGAATTAAACATGAACTTGACAAAATGAAAACACCTGGATGAGACTCCGGTTAAAAGAGGAATGATAGACACAACACTCCGGTTAAATGGATAAGCAAGGAAAAGAACATGATCTTGGCAAAACGAGATGATGAGTGAAAAGAGCAATATCACAATGCCTCCGGAAGAAGGAATAGAAGATAGATCATTAGAATAAAAGAATGGAGAAGAAAATGGCAACTTCTACCACAAATGAGTTTGGAAAGCACCCCTAAAAAGAAGGATAGAACGGAGTTGTTGGAAAAATCAACAACGATAAGATATGATTCCCGTGGACTTATGGAAAACAACTCAAAATTATGAGGTGACTACCGACCACCAAAAGGAAGCAATTGCTTGCTTGAGATCAACGAAGAGAAGAACATTTCTTTCACCGAGAGGAGAGGAGAAAACTTGGGTCATTGATAAGCACCATAATAGCAACATTCCTTAGGGAAGGCTTTAGGTGAAACATGACACAAGATAACTCCCACAAAGAGATTGATGGATTTAAAATACCCCATTCTTGACAACATGTGAATCATGAAGCATGAAGGGAAATTGTCAAGAATGACATGACACCATCTCAAAAGATAAGGTAGAACGAATTGCACTTCAGAATGCAAGAAGAAGGATATTTGAACTCCTCAAAACAAAACATGTGTTGAGCACCATGTTTATTTTGAAGTATGGCTTGACGGATCATAACTCCGAGAGAAAACTTGATGAACAATTGGAGAATGAAAAGAATCCTTGATGAAGCACCATGTAGAACCTCCATGAAGAACTCCGGTAATAACAGGATGATAGAAAGAAAGAGAAGTTCAAAACACAAGGTGAAGCCTTGCAATGATTTAGATGGATCTTCGTGGTGATGAGAGCTTGGAACTCCGGGAAAAGAAAAGATGAGACGATTGAAATCAAGAATTTTGATGAACCTCCGGAACAAAGAATTTACCCGATGAAACACGATTAAGAATTACATTATGCTTATCCTTCACCAATTTAAATTGATGACAAGCAACGGATTCGACATACTACTTATTCTCGTTGAAAAAGGATTGAAGAGAGATATAGCACAAACTTGGGAATGTGTTCAATGAACCACCGGTAGGGTTGGAAAGGACGAATGAATTGATATGATAATGAAGGAAGTGAAATCTTGAACGAACCCCCATAAGAATTGAAAATGAACGAAGAAAAGATAAAGAAACACCGGGAAGAATTAGCAAATGAACGAAGATGCTTGAGGGTATTTAGATACAAATGAACGAATAGATCGCGAGCTGATTAGAGAATACTTGAATGATGCACCGGTACAATTTGGAGAACGATAGACGAAGCTAAGAATGAATAATTATGACATGATGGCCTTCAGAGGAAAGAAATGGAAACAACTCATGAAATGCTCCGGATGGGTGAAAGAATTCTCACAATCGGAAACAATTATGAGAGGATGGCATAACGCTAGAACCATGAATCTTGAAGAGAATGGAGCAAGATTAAAGAGGAACTCTTCTTCGGTCTTCAAATGTTGAGAATGATGATGAGAAACACCACCATGAATTGTTGAGGCACTCCGGAATGAAAATTGAAAAGGTTGAACCAACGATGAAAAGAGTTTGAAAGATCTTGGAGAAAGACATATGACTGATGGTAAATCATTCTTACGTCAAACTTCGAAAAGAATTTGGGAATAGCTTCGGGATGATTAGAAGAGTCAGGTAAGATCCTGGGAAAAGACCTGTGGGTTATGGGCCCACTCAAAAGAAACACCGTTCAAAAGATTGCTTGGAAGGGAGAGATTGCACCGGTTGAATTAAATGACTTGAATGAGATAGCATCCTCAAAAGAAATTGAGTGAATTGAGAATGGAAACTTGAATCTTCTGAGATATCTTCATCACTCCGGAACAATTGAATAGCGAGAAGTGAATGATTAAGAGGTGCACCGGTACGAGAAAAACATTAGAAACGAGGAAAAGATATGATCGATAAGGCTTGAATTGGAACCACCGGAGAAGAAAAGAATGACGAATGATGAACTTGAAACTCCTGACCATCTTCATGATAATCACCGGATAAGAACATTGAAGGAAAGAATACAAAAACTTCCATCAATAAAAGGATACATGATTGAGAAATCTGAGTCCTTGAAGGAATAAGGGTGGGAGGGCGGGAAAATCAAAGACAATTTGGAACGGATGAAGCAAACACCGTTGAGAAGAACTGATACTTGATCTTGCGAATGTTGAAATGATCGGATCCACTTGAAGAGGGACACACCGGTTGGAAAAGAATTGGCATGATAATCTTGATGATCAAGAAGGATTAGTATTCACATAGCAATATGAGAACACCACGTAGAAAAGGTATGGAATCAACACTTGACATTGAAGCAACTCGAATACCACAAAACCAAACAAAACAAAGGATTGGCTTGAAAAATAAGCCGGAACAAACATATGATAGATCCCATATCGTATCATGTGTCTGTTGGAAAGAATTCCTACGTGATACTTGAATTCTCACTTATAAACTCCCGAAACTTTCTGGTTATGCAATCAGGTGTTGGGGATACAGGGGACACAAAATATATCACCCAAACTAACAATACCTAGATCCAGCTGTATCCATCCTTCAACACATAACCAAGAAACCTTCGGAAATCGACTACCTCAACCTTCGAAAAGCATCCGTTATACGAGTTATGGCAATACTCCCGCACTCGCCTCAGTACTGGGCTATCAGGGTTATCTCACCAACAACTGTACAAAAGAGATTTCCGATGTCGACGTACTAAACTCAGGTATTCCAGAACTGTAACGATAAAATTATGACGACAACACCTCGGAGCTCAACTCCCCGGGACACCTCCACTAAAACCCCTGCTGACGGGAGGCAACCAAGACAATGTTGTCATCATAAAACCATCGGAACGATTCTAAGATACCCGCGTGATCCTAAAAATTTTTTTTAGTGAAATTTGAGAACAGAAGAGTCAAAACTCTACGTCAGGATGCCTTACCAGAGCGATGAGGAGACTGGGAAGTAAAAAGAATTCCTAAACTCTCTGATATATAATACCTAATTGACTCAAAACATTTTTTTTCTAGACACAACTCGGCCGCTAAAAACGATCAATCAGTGGGGGCTCCTAAGGTCGGGGAAGGCTCTGATTACCAACTTATAACGCCCTCGATGCGGCTATATCTCCCACGTGTCGAAGCACGACTTAGAGGCATAACCGCATTGAAAGCAATGTCGCAAGTGAGGTAATCTTCACACATCCCATGTAATACATAAGGGGAAAAGATACATAGTTGGCTTACAATCGCCACTTCACACAAATACATGAATAAAACATTACATCATACAGTTACAATCAGGGCCCGATTACTGAGCCAAAATAAAAGAAGAAACCCCAAAAGCGACAAAGGTCCACGATCGACCCCAACTGGGCTCCACTACTGATCGACTAGAACGAAACAACATAAAGAACAAGGTCTTCATCGAACTCCTCCTTGAGCTCGGGTTGCGTCACCTGCACGGTCTCATCGGCACCTGCAAACTGGTTTTGGAAGTATCTGGTGAGTCATGAGGACTCAGCAATCTCACACCCGCGAGATCAAGACTATTTAAGCTTAAAGGTAGGACAGGGTAGTGAGGTGGAGCTGCAGCAAGCGACTAGCATATATGGTGGCTAACATACGCAAATGAGAGCGAGAAGAGAAGGCAAAAGCACGGCCGAACAACTATGATCAAGAAGTGATCCTGAAACTACTTACGTCAATCATAACTCCAACAACCGTGTTCACTTCCCGGACCCCGCCGAGAAGAGACCATCATGGTTACACACGCGGTTGGTGTATTTTAATTAAGATCAACTTCGGGTTTTCTACAACCGGCATTAACAAATTCCCATCTGCCACATAACCGCGGGCACGGCTTTCGAAAGTTCAAAACCCTGCAGGGGTGTCCCAACTTAGCCCATGATAAGCTCTCGCGATCAACGAAGGATATTCCTTCTCCCCGGGAAGACCCGATCAGTCCCGGAATCCCGGCTACAAGACATTTCGACAGCAATAAAACAAGTCCAGCAAAGCCGCCCGATGCGCCGACATCCTGATAGGAGCTGCACATATCTCGTTCTCAGGGCAACACCGGATGAGCAGTCCGTACAACTAAAACCAGCCCTCAAGTTTCCTTGAGGTGGCGCTGCAAAGGGCTCTAGTTCGGACCAACACTTAGACAAGCATTGGCCCGGGGGGGGGGGCTGAATAAAGATGACCCTTGGGTTAATTACTCCCAAGGGAAAATAGGTGGTGGTGAGGCAAATGGTAAAACCAATGTTGGGCCTCGCTGGAAAAGTCTTATTCAAAGCGAACTGTCAAGGGGGTCCCATAAATCACCCGACCGCGTTAGGGACGCAAAAATCCGGGAACATAACACCGATATGACGGAAACTAGGGCGTCAAGAGTGGAACAAAACACCAGGCATAAGGCCGAGCCTTCCACCCTTTACCAAGTATATAGATGCATTAATCAAATAAGATATATCGTGATATCCCAACAAGTAAACATGTTCCAACAAGGAACAACATCTCCATGTTCCAAAAAGAAACAAACTTCATCTTCACCTGCAACTAACAACGCTATAAGAGGAGCTGAGCAAAGCGGTAACATAGCCAAACAACGGTTTGCTAGGACAAGGTGGGTTAGAGGCTTGGTCTAGCAATATGGGAGGCATGATAAGCAAGTGGTAGGTATCACAGCATAGGCATAGCAAAAGAGCGAGCAATCTAGCAAGCAAAGATAGAAGTAATTTCGAGGGGAAAGTCATCTTGTCTGAAATCCCGCAAGGAAGAAGAACGAGTCCATGAACAAGACAAACGGACGGAGTCGAACGAATCCTCACAACTCCGGAACAAAACCGAAGCTAACGAGAGAAGCAACCCGGAAAGAAACAAACGACATAGTAAACAACCAACACATAAACATGGCATGATGCACAAACAAGAATGATGCATGTCCGGTTTAAAAAATGCATGGCATGGCAAAGTGCAACAAACAACGCTACAGGTTAAGTGGAGCTCAATATGCAACGAGTTGCATATTGACAAAACACCACAACAAATATTTAGTTCGATCTTGTTTATGTACCCAACAATATTAAATGTTGATTAACATGGCAAGGGGTGAAGCATATGAAAAACTACCTATCTAGGCAAATTTAAATGAGGCCGGAACAACAAACAACAAGTCCGGAAAATCCTCATGAGCATATATTAGATTTGGTACTGATCTGCCCTAAACCATATTTTATAGTTATTAAACATGCAAGATGATGACACCATGTTAAACTAGGCAAAATTCTACCCCATTTACATATAAAGTTTATTAAAATCCGAGCTACGGTTATTTAGTTATGAAATAAATCATTTTAACATGGCATTTAGTAAAATAAATGCAAACAACAATTTTAATCATTTTAAATGTGGTTATCATGATGCGGATGACAATTTCAAGTTTTATGCAATTTTATGAAAATGTTAACATGAGCATATTATGAAGCATTTGGTCACCATGGCGGAACGAAAGGGGTGCCACGGCAACAAATCCGAAAATGGTGCCACGGCAACATATCGGTTTCCGGTACTCGATTGCTTCTCTCGTTAGCTTCGGTTTCGTTCCGGAGTTGTGAGGATTCGTTCGACTCCGTCCGTTTGTCTTCTTCATGGACTCGTTCTTCTTCCTTGCGGGATTTCAGGCAAGATGACCTTACCCTCGAAATCACTTCTATCTTTGCTTGCTAGATTGCTCGCTCTTTTGCTATGCCTATGCTGCGATACCTACCACTTGCTTATCATGCCTCCCATATTGCTAGACCAAGCCTCTAACCCACCTTGTCCTAGCAAACCGTTGTTTGGCTATGTTACCGCTTTGCTCAGCTCCTCTTATAGCGTTGTTAGTTGCAGGTGAAGATGAAGTTTGTTTCTTTTTGGAACATGGAGATGTTGTTCCTTGTTGGAACATGTTTACTTGTTGGGATATCATGATATATCTTATTTGATTAATGCATCTATATACTTGGTAAAGGGTGGAAGGCTCGGCCTTATGCCTGGTGTTTTGTTCCACTCTTGACGCCCTAGTTTCCGTCATATCGGTGTTATGTTCCCGGATTTTTGCGTCCCTAACGCGGTCGGGTGATTTATGGGACCCCCTTGACAGTTCGCTTTGAATAAGACTTTTCCAGCGAGGCCCAACATTGGTTTTACCATTTGCCTCACCACCACCTATTTTCCCTTGGGAGTAATTAACCCAAGGGTCATCTTTATTCAGCCCCCCCGGGCCAATGCTTGTCTAAGTGTTGGTCCGAACTAGAGCCCTTTGCAGCGCCACCTCAAGGAAACTTGAGGGCTGGTTTTAGTTGTACGGACTGCTCATCCGGTGTTGCCCTGAGAACGAGATATGTGCAGCTCCTATCAGGATGTCGGCGCATCGGGCGGCTTTGCTGGACTTCTTTTATTGCTGTCGAAATGTCTTGTAGCCGGGATTCCGAGACTGATCGGGTCTTCCCGGGGAGAAGGAATATCCTTCGTTGATCGCGAGAGCTTATCATGGGCTAAGTTGGGACACCCCTGCAGGGTTTTGAACTTTCGAAAGCCGTGCCCGCGGTTATGTGGCAGATGGGAATTTGTTAATGTCCGGTTGTAGAAAACCCAAAGTTGATCTTAATTAAAATACACCAACTGCGTGTGTAACCGTGATGGTCTCTTCTCGGCGGGGTCCGGGAAGTGAACACGGTGTTGGAGTTATGATTGACGTAAGTAGTTTCAGGATCACTTCTTGATCATAGTTGTTCGGCCGTGCTTTTGCCTTCTCTTCTCGCTCTCATTTGTGTATGTTAGCCACCATATATGCTAGTCGCTTGCTGCAGCTCCACCTCACTACCCTGTCCTACCTTTAAGCTTAAATAGTCTTGATCTCGCGGGTGTGAGATTGCTGAGTCCTCGTGACTCACCAGATACTTCCAAAACCAGTTTGCAGGTGCCGATGAGACCGTGCAGGTGACGCAACCCGAGCTCAAGGAGGAGTTCGATGAAGACCTTGTTCTTTATGTTGTTTCGTTCTAGTCGATCAGTAGTGGAGCCCAGTTGGGGTCGATCGCGGACCTTTGTCGCTTTTGGGGTTTCTTCTTTTATTTTGGCTCAGTAATCGGGCCCTGATTGTAACTGTATGATGTAATGTTTTATTCATGTATTTGTGTGAAGTGGCGATTGTAAGCCAACTATGTATCTTTTCCCCTTATGTATTACATGGGATGTGTGAAGATTACCTCACTTGCGACATTGCTTTCAATGCGGTTATGCCTCTAAGTCGTGCTTCGACACGTGGGAGATATAGCCGCATCGAGGGCGTTGAAAATTGTGTTGAAAATATTAGTAGCAATGATGCGGATTGGATCCGTGATCTGAGGTTTATCCTCATTGCTGCACAGAAGAATTATGTCCTTGATGCACCGCTAGGTGACGGACCTATTGCAGGAGCAGATGCAGACGCTATGAACGTTTGGCTAGCTCAATATGATGACTACTTGATAGTTTAGTGCACCATGCTTAACGGCTTAGAATCGGGACTTCAAAGACGTTTTGAACGTTATGGACCATACGAGATGTTCCAGGAGTTGAAGTTAATATTTCAAGCAAATACCCGAGTTGAGAGATATGAAGTCTCCAACAAGTTCTCTAGATAAAAGATGGAGGAGAATCGCTCAACTAGTGAGCATGTGCTCAGATTGTCTGGGTACTACAATCGCTTGAATCAAGTCGGAGTTAATCTTCCAGATAAGATAGTGATTGACAGAATTCTCTAGTCACCATCACCAAGTTAGTAGAACTTCGTGATGAACTATAGTATGCAAGGGATGACGAGAAAGACTCCCGAGTTTTTCATGATGATGAAATCGATGAAGGTAGAAATCAAGAAAAACATCAAGTGTTGATGGTTGACGAGACCACTAGTTTCAAGAAAAGGGCAAAGGAAAAAAGGGGAACTTCAAGAAGAACAGCAAGCAAGTTGCTGCTCAAGTGAAGAAGCTCAAGTCTGGTCCTAAGCTTGAGACTAAGTGCTTCTACTGCAAAGGGACTGGTCACTGGAAGCAGAACTACCCCAAGTGATTGGCGGATACGAAGGATGGCAAAGTGAACATAAGTATATTTGATATACATAATTATTGATGTGTACTTTACTAGTGTTTATAGAAAACCCTCAGTATTTGATACTGGTTCAGTTGCTAAGAGTAGTAACTCGAAACGGGAGTTGCAGAATAAACAGAGACTAGTTAAGGGTGAAGTGACGATGTGTGTTGGAAGTGGTTCCAAGATTGATAGGATCATCATCGCACACTCCCTATACTTTCGGGATTAGTGTGGAACCTAAATAAGTGTTATTTGGTGTTGAGCATGAATATGATTTGATCATGTTTATTGCAATACGGTTATTCATTTAAGTAAGAGAATAAATTGTTGTTCTGTTTACATGAATAAAACCTTCTATGGTCATACACACCAACAAAATGGTTTGTTGGATCTCGATCATAGTGATACACATATTCATAATATTGAAGCCAAAAAGATGCAAAGTTAATAATGATAGTGCAACTTATCTGTGGCACTGCCGTTTAGGTCATATTGGTGTAAAGCGCATGAAGAAACTCCATGCTGATGGAATTTTGGAATCACTTGATTATGAATCACTTGATGCTTGCGAACCATGCCTCATGGGCAAGATGACTGAGACTCCGTTCTCCGTAACAATGAAGCGAGCAACAGATTTGTTGGAAATCATACATACTGATGTATGTGGTCCGATGAATATTAAGGCTCGTGACAAGTATCATTATTTTCTGACCTTCACAGATGATTTGAGCAGATATGGGTTTATCTACTTGATGAAACATAAGTCTGAAACATTTGAAAAGTTCAAAGAATTTCAGAGTGAAGTGGAGAATCATCGTAACAAGAAAATAAAAGTTTCTACGATATGATCGTGGAGGAGAATATTTGAGTTACGAGTTTGGTCTTCAATTAAAACAATGTGGAAAAGTTTTCGCAAACTCATGCCACCTGGAACACCACAACATAATGGTGTGTCCGAACGTCATAACCGTACTCTATTGGATATAGTACAATCTATGATGTTTCTTACTGATTTACCAATATCGTTTTGGGATCATGCATTAGAGACAGCTGCATTCACGTTAAAAAGGGGCACCATCTAAGTCCGTTGAGATGACACAATATGAACTATGGTTTGGCAAGAAACCAAAGTTGTCGTTTCTTAAAGTTTGGGGTTGTGATGCTTATGTGAAAAAGTTTCATCCTGATAAGCTCAAACCCAAATCGGAGAAATATGTCTTCATAGGATACCCAAACGAGACAGTTGGGTACACCTTCTATCACAGATCCGAAGGCAAGGCATTCGTTGCTGAGAATGGATACTTTCTAGAGAAGGAGTTTCTCTCGAAAGAAGTGAGTGGGAGGAAAGTAGAACTTGATGTGGTAACTGTACCTGCTCCCTTATTGGAAAGTAGTTCATCACAGAAATCTGTTCCTGTGACTACTACACCAATTAGTGAGGAAGTTAATGATGATGATCATGTAACGTCAGATCAAGTTACTACCGAATCTCGTAGGTAAACCAGAGTGAGATCCGCACCAGAGTGGTACGGTAATCCTGTTCTGGAAGTCATGTTACTAGAACATGACGAACTTACGAACTATGAGGAAGCGATGATGAGCCCAGATTCCGCGAAATGGTTTGAGGCCATGAAATCTGAGATATGATCCATGTATAAAACAAAGTATGGACTTTGATGGATTTGCCTGATGATCGGCAAGCCATAGAAAATAAATGGATCCTCAAGAGGAAGACGGACGCTGATAGTAGCGTTACTATCTACAAAGCTAGAATTGTCGCAAAAGGTTTTCGACAAGTTCAAGGCGTTGACTACGATGAGAGTTTCTCACTCGTGTCTATGCTTAAGTCTGTCCGAATCATGTTAGCAATTGCCGCATTTTATGAAATCTGGCAAATGGATATAACAAAACTGCATTCCTTAATGGATTTATTAAAGAAGAGTTGTATATGATGCAACCAGCAGGTTTTGTCAATCCTAAAGGTGCTAACAAAATGTGCAAGCTCCAGCGATCCACCTGTGAACTGGTGCAAGCATCTCGGAGTTGGAATACACGCTTTGATAAGTTGATCAAAGCATATAGTTTTTTACAGACTTGCGGTGAAGCCTGTATTTACAAGAAAGTGAGTGGGAGCACTACAGCATTTTTGATAAGTATATGTATGACATATTGTGGATCAGAAATAATGTAGAATTATTCTGTAAAGCACAAAGGAGTGTTTGAAAGGAGTTTTTTCAAAGGAAGACCTCGGTGAAGCTGCTTACATATTGAGCATCAATATCTATAGAGATAGATCAAGACGCTTGATAAGTTTTTTCAATGAGTACATACCTTGACAAGATTTTTAAGTAGTTCAAAAATGGAACAGTCAAAGAAAGAGTTCTTGCCTGTGTTACAAGGTGTGAAATTGAGTAAGACTCAAAACCCGACCTCGGCAGAAGATAGAAAGAGAATGAAAGTCATTCCCTATGCCTTGGCCATAGGTTCTATAAAGTATGCCATGCTGTGTACCAGATCTATTGTATACCCTACACTGATTTTGGTAAGGGAGTACAATATTGATCTAGGAGTAGATCACTGGACAGCGGTCAAAATTATCCTTAGTGAAATAAGGATATGTTTCTCGATTATGGACGTGACAAAAAGGTTCGTCGTAAAAGGTTACGTCGATGCAAGTTTTGACACTAATCTAGATGACTCTAAGTCTCAATCTAGATACATATTGAAAGTGGGAGCAATTAGCTAAAGTAGCTCCGTGCAGAGCATTGTAGACATAGAAATTTGCACAATAAATACAGATCTGAATTTTGGCAGACCCATTGACTAAGCTTCTCTCACAAGAAAAACATGATCACACCTTAGTACTCTTTGGGTGTTAATCACATAGCGATGTGAACTAGATTACTGACTCTAGTAAACCCTTTGGGTGTTGATCACATATCGATGTGAACTATGGGTGTTAATCACATGGTGATGTGAACTATTGCTAGTAAATCACATGGCGATGTGAACTAGATTATTGACTCTAGTGCAAGTGGGAGACTGAAGGAAATATGCCCTAGAGGCAATAATAAAGTTATTATTTATTTCCTTATTTCATGATAAATGTTTATTATTCATGCTAGAATTGTATCAACCGGAAACATGATACATGTGTGAATACATAAACAAACAGAGTGTCATTAGTATGCCTCTACTTGACTAGCTTGTTAATCAAAGATGGTTATGTTTCCTAACCATGAACAAAGAGTTGTTATTTGATTAACGGGATCACATCATTAGTTGAATGATCTGATTGACATGACCCATTCTATTAGCTTAGCACCCGATCGTTTAGTATGTTGCTATTGCTTTCTTCATGACTTATACATGTTCCTTTGACTATGAGATTATGCAACTCCCGTTTACTGGAGGAACACTTTGGGTACTACCAAACGTCACAACGTAACTGGGTGATTATAAAGGAGTACTACAGGTGTCACCAAAGGTAGATGTTGGGTTGGCGTATTTCGAGATTAGGATTTGTCACTCCGATTGTCGGAGAGGTATCTCTGGGCCCTCTCGGTAATGCACATCACTTAAGCCTTGCAAGCATTACAACTAATGAGTTAGTTGCAAGATGATGTATTATGGAACGAGTAAAGAGACTTGCCGGTAACGAGATTGAACTAGGTATTGGATACCGACAATCGAATCTCGGGCAAGTAACATACCAATGACAAAGGGAACAACGTATGTTGTTATGCGGTCTGACCGATAAAGATCTTCGTAGAATATGTAGGAGCCAATATGGGCATCCAGGTCCCGCTATTGGTTATTGACCAGAGATGTGTCTCGGTCATGTCTACATTGTTCTCGAACCGTAGGGTCCGCACGCTTAAGGTTTCGATGACAGTTATATAATGAGTTTATGAGTTTTGATGTATCGAAGGAGTTCGGAGTCCCGGATGAGATCGGGGACATGACGAGGAGTCTCGAAATGGTCGAGACGTAAAGATCGATATATTGGACGACTATATTCGGACATCAGAAAGGTTCTGAGTGGTTCGGGTATTTTTCGGAGTACCGGAGAGTTACGGGAATTCGTATTGGGCCTCATTGGGCCATACGGGAAAGGAGAGAAAGGGACCAAAAGGTGGCCGCGCCCCTCCCCTTGCTCTAGTCCGAATTGGACTAGGGAAGGGGGGCGCCCCCTTCCTTCCTTCTCCTTCTCTCTTCCTTTTCCTTCTCTCCTACTCCCCCTACATGGAAGGATTCCTAGTTGGACTAGGAAAAGGGGAATCCTACTCCCGGTCGGAGTAGGACTACCCTTGGCGCGCCAAACCTAGGGCCGGCCTCCTCCCTCCCTTGCTCCTTTATATACGGGGGCAGGGGGCACCCCATAGACACAAGTTGATCTTCGTGATCGTTCCTTAGCCGTGTGCGGTGCCCCCTCCACCATATTCCACCTCGGTCATATTGTTGCAGTGCTTAGGCGAAGCCCTGCATCGGTAGTACATCAAGATCGTCACCACGCCGTCGTGCTGACGGAACTCCTCCCCGAAGCTTTGCTGGATCGGAGCCCGGGGATCGTCATCGAGCTGAACGTGTGCTAAGAACTCGGAGGCGCCGGAGTAACGGCGCTTGGATCGGTCGGATCGGGAAGACGTACGACTACTTCCTCTACGTTGTGTCAAACGCTTCCGTTGCGATCTACAAGGGTACGTAGATCATACTCTCCCCTCGTTGCTATGCATCACCATGATCTTGCGTGTGCGTAGGAAAATTTTGAAATTACTACGTTACCCAACAATTGCGTCATTGACAGAATTCTCCAATCACTGCCACCAAGCTACAAGAGCTTCGTGATGAACTATAATATGCAAGGGATGAACAAGACTATTCCCGAGCTCTTCGCAATGCTAAAAGCTGCGGATGTAGAAATCAAGAAGGAGCATCAAGTGTTGATGGTTAACAAAACCACTAGTTTCAAGAAAAAGGGCAAAGGGAAGAAAAAGGGGAACTTCAAGAAGAACGGCAAGCGAGTTGCTGCTCAAGAGAAGAAACCCAAGTCTGGACCTAAGCCTGAAACTGAGTGCTTCTACTGCAAGCAGACTGGTCACTGGAAGCGGAACTGCCCCAAGTATTTGGCGGATAAGAAGGATGGCAAGGTGAACAAAGGTATATGTGATATACATGTTATTGATGTGTACCTTACTAATGCTCGCAGTAGCACCTGGGTATTTGATACTGGTTCTGTTGCTAATATTTGCAACTCGAAACAGGGACTACAGAATAAGCAGACACTAGCAAAGGACGAGGTGACAATGCGCGTGGGAAACGGTTCCAAAGTCGATGTGATCGCGGTCGGCACGCTACCTCTACATCTACCTTCGGGATTAATATTAGACCTAAATAATTGTTATTTGGTGCCAGCGTTGAGCATGAACATTATATCTGGATCTTGTTTAATGCAAAACAGTTATTCATTTAAATCAGAGAATAATGGTTGTTCTATTTATATGAGTAATATCTTTTATGGTCATGCGCCTTTGAAGAGTGGTCTATTTTTGATGAATCTCGATAGTAGTGATACACATATTCATAATGTTGAAGCCAAAAGATGCAGAGTTGATAATGAAAGTGCAACTTATTTGTGGCACTGTCGTTTAGGTCATATCGGTGTAAAGCGCATGAAGAAACTCCATACTGATGGACTTTTGGAACCACTTGATTATGAATCACTTGGTACTTGCGAACCGTGCCTCATGGGCAAGATGACTAAAACACCGTTCTCCGGTACTATGGAGAGAGCAACAGATTTGTTGGAAATCATACATACCGATGTATGTGGACCAATGAATATTGAGGCTCGTGGCGGATATCGTTATTTTCTCACCTTCACAGATGACTTAAGCAGATATGGGTATATCTACTTAATGAAACACAAGTCTGAAACATTTGAAAAGTTCAAAGAATTTCAGAGTGAAGTTGAAAATCATCGTAACAAGAAAATAAAGTTTCTACGATCTGATCGTGGAGGAGAATATTTGAGTTACGAGTTTGGTGTACATTTGAAAAATTGTGGAATAGTTTCGCAACTCACGCCACCCGGAACACCACAGCGTAATGGTGTGTCCGAACGTCGTAATCATACTTCACTAGATATGGTGCGATCTATGATGTCTCTTACTGATTTACCGCTATCGTTTTGGGGATACGCTCTAGAGACGGCCGCACTCACGTTAAATAGGGCACCATCTAAATCCGTTGAAACGACGCCTTATGAACTATGGTTTGGCAAGAAACCAAAGTTGTCGTTTCTTAAAGTTTGGGGCTGCGATGCTTATGTGAAAAAGCTTCAACCTGATAAGCTCGAACCCAAATCGGAGAAATGTGTCTTCATAGGATATCCAAAGGAAACTGTTGGATACACCTTCTATCACAGATCCGAAGGCAAGACTTTTGTTGCTAAGTTCGGAAACTTTCTAGAGAAGGAGTTTCTTTCGAAAGAAGTGAGTGGGAGGAAAGTAGAACTTGGCGCGGTAACTGTACCTACTCCTTTATTGAGAAGTAGTACATCACAGAAAACTGTTTCTGCGACACCTACACCAATAAGTGAGGAAGCTAATGATGATGATCATGAAACTTTAGATCAAGATACTACTGAACCTCGTAGATCAACCAGAGTGAGATCCGCACCAGAGTGGTACGGTAATCCTGTTCTGGAGGTCATGATATTAGATCATGATGAACCTACGAACTATGAAGAAGCGATGGTGAGCCCAGATTCCGCGAAGTGGCTTGAAGCCATGAAATCTGAGATGGGATCCATGTATGAGAACAAAGTATGGACTTTGGTTGACTTGCCCGATGATCGGCAAGCAATTGAGAACAAATGGATCTTTAAGAAGAAGACTGACGCTGATGGTAATGTTACTGTCTACAAAGCTCGACTTGTCGCAAAAGGTTTTCGACAAGTTCAAGGGATTGACTACGATGAGACTTTCTCACCCATAGCAATGCTTAAATCTGTCCGAATCATGTTAGCAATTGCCGCATTTTATGATTATGAAATTTGGCAGATGGATGTCAAAACTGCATTCCTGAATGGATTTCTGGAAGAAGAGTTGTATATGATGCAACCGGAAGGTTTTGTCAATCCAAAGGGAGCTAACAAAGTGTGCAAGCTCCAGCGATCCATTTATGGACTGGTGCAAGCCTCTCGGAGTTGGAATAAACGCTTTGATAGTGTGATCAAAGCATTTGGTTTTATACAGACTTTCGGAGAAGCCTGTATTTACAAGAAAGTGAGTGGGAGCTCTGTAGCATTTCTAATATTATATGTGGATGACATATTACTGATTGGAAATGATATAGAATTTCTGGATAGCATAAAGGGATACTTGAATAAAAGTTTTTCAATGAAAGACCTCGGAGAAGCTGCTTACATATTAGGCATAAAGATCTATAGAGATAGATCAAGACGCTTAATTGGACTTTCACAAAGCACATACCTTGACAAGATTTTGAAGAAGTTCAAAATGGATCAAGCATAGAAAGGGTTCTTGCCTGTGTTACAAGGTGTGAGATTGAGTAAGACTCAAAGCCCGACCACTGCAGAAGATAGAGAGAAAATGAAAGATGTTCCCTATGCTTCAGCCATAGGCTCTATCATGTATGCAATGTTGTGTACCAGACCTGATGTGTGCCTTGCTATAAGTTTAGCAGGGAGGTACCAAAGTAATCCAGGAGTGGATCACTGGACAGCGGTCAAGAACATCCTGAAATACCTGAAAAGGACTAAGGATATGTTTCTCATATATGGAGGTGACAAAGAGCTCACCGTAAGAGGTTACGTTGATGCAAGCTTTGACACTGATCCGGACAATTCTAAATCGCAAACCGGATACGTGTTTACATTAAACGGTGGAGCTGTCAGTTGGAGCAGTTCTAAACAAAGCGTCGTAGCAGGATCTACATGTGAAGCGGAGTACATAGCTGCTTCGGAAGCAGCAAACGAAGGAGCCTGGATGAAGGAGTTCATATCCGATCTAGGTGTCATACCTAGTGCATCGGGTCCAATGAAAATCTTTTGTGACAATACTGGTGCAATTGCCTTGGCAAATGAATCCAGATTTCACAAAGGACCAAACACATCAAGAGACGCTTCAACACCATCCGGGATCTAGTCTAGGTGGGAGACATAGAGATTTGTAAGATACATACGGATCTGAATGTTGCAGACCCGTTGACTAAGCCTCTTCCACGAGCAAAACATGATCAGCACCAAGACTCCATGGGTGTTAGGATCATTACAGTGTAATCTAGATTATTGACTCTAGTGCAAGTGGGAGACTGAAGGAAATATGCCCTAGAGGCAATAAAAAAGTTATTATTTATTTCCTTATATCATAATAAAGGTTTATTATTCATGCTAGAATTGTATTAACCGGAAACATAATACATGTGTGAATACATAGACAAACAGAGTGTCACTAGTATGCCTCTACTAGACTAGCTCGTTAATCAAAGATGGTTATGTTTCCTAACCATGAACAAAGAGTTGTTATTTGATTAACAAGGTCACATCATTAGTTGAATGATCTGATTGACATGACCCATTATATTAGCTTAGCACCCGATCGTTTAGTATGTTGCTATTGCTTTATCCATGACTTATACATGTTCCTATGACTATGAGATTATGCAACTCCCGTTTGCCGGAGGAACACTTTGGGTACTACCAAACGTCACAACGTAACTGGGTGATTATAAAGGAGTACTACAGGTGTCTCCAATGGTAGATGTTGGGTTGGCGTATTTCGAGATTAGGATTTGTCACTCCGATCGTCGGAGAGGTATCTCTGGGCCCTCTCGGTAATGCACATCACTTAAGCCTTGCAAGCATTGCAACTAATGAGTTAGTTGCGGGATCATGTATTACGGAACGAGTAAAGAGACTTGCCGGTAACGAGATTGAACTAAGTATTGGATACTGACGATCGAATCTCGGGCAAGTAACATACCGATGACAAAGGGAACAACATATGTTGTTATGCGGTCTGACCGATAAAGATCTTCGTAGAATATGTGGGAGCCAATATGGGCATCTAGGTCCCGCTATTGGTTATTGACAGGAGATGTGTCTCGGTCATGTCTACATTGTTCTCGAACTGTAGGGTCCGCACGCTTAACGTTACGATGACAGTTATTATGAGTTTATGCATTTTGATGTACCAAAGGTTGTTTGGAGTCCCGGATGTGATCACGGACATGACGAGGAGTCTCGAAATGGTCGAGACATAAAGATTGATATATTGGAAGCCTATGTTTGGACATCGGAAGTGTTCCGGGTGAAATCGGGATTTTACCGGAATACTGGGAGGGTTACCGGAACCCCCCGGGAGCCAAATGGGCCAACATGGGCCTTGGTGGAAAGGTGAAAGGGCTGCCCTCATGGGCTGCGCGCCTCCCCCCTTCCCCTAGTCCTATTAGGACTAGGGAAGGTGGCCGGCCAGCCCCTCTCTCTTTCCCCACTTGGGGAGTCCTATTAGGAATAGGATTGGAGGGGAGTCCTACTCCCAGCGGGAGTAGGACTCCTCCTATGGCTGCCGCACCCCTCCCCCTTTGCCACTTTATATACGGGGGCAGGGGGCACCTCTAGACACACAATTGATCATTGAGATCTTTCCTTAGCCGTGTGCGGTGCCCCCTGCCACCAAATTCCACCTCGGTCATATTGTCGCAGTGCTTAGGCGAAGCCCTGCGTCAGTAGTACATCAAGATCGTCACCACGCCGTCGTGCTGACGGAACTCTTCCTCGACGCTTTGCTGGATCGGAGCCCGAGGATCATCATCGAGCTGAACGTGTGCTAAGAACTCGGAGGTGCCGGAGTAACGGTGCTTGGATCGGTCGGACCGGGAAGAAGACGTACGACTACTTCCTCTACATTGTGTCAAATGCTTCTGTTGCGATCTACAAGGGTACGTAGATCATACTCTCCCCTCGTTGCTATGCATCACCATGATCTTGCGTGTGCGTAGGAAAATTTTGAAATTACTACGTTCCCCAACACCTTTACCAAATCGTGTTCACACACTTAGCTCTCAATAGTAGGACATGTTCACCACATGCCAATTCATTCCCGATGAATCATACCCGACTCAACTCTAAGCAGTAGCAGGCATGACAACAAGCATAAATGAGTAGGCACATCAGGGCTCAAACAACTCCTACTCATGCTAGTGGGTTTCATCTATTTACTGTGGCAATGACAGGTCATGCAGAGGATAAGGGGTTCAACTACCGCAGCATGTAACAGTTGAATCGTTGTTGTCCTAATGCAGTAAAAGAGAGCAGAGCGAGAGAGTGGGGTTGTATCGGAATGAACAAGGGGGTTTTGCTTGCCTGGCACTCCTGAAGATGATATAGTTCTTCATCGGTGTCATCGATCACGTCGTTGGAAACATCGTCGACTGAGAGGGGACGGTTACCGGCAAACAGAGAAGGACACAATCAATGCGATGCAACAATATGATGCATGAACATGACATGGCAATATGATGTGATTCGAGCTAATGCAGCTATCAAGAGAAGGGTTTGAGTTGATTTGAACCAAAGGTTCAAATTCAAATTCAAACTATGAATTTATAAAGTGCATTATCATGTTTTCACCTATACAGCAAGGTTAAGTTGCTTAGTCATGCATGAGAATGGTACAGATGGATAGATTGGATTTTTCTGATCATTTTTCATATATAAATTATTTCATTTGGAGTTACGGTTGATTTTCTATGAATTTTAGAAGTTTTAAGCATTTTCTGGAATTTCTAATTATTTAGAATTAAACTAATTCCAGAAAATGAATTACTGCGTCAGCACTACATCATCATGACATCAGCGAGTCAACGGGGCAGCCCAGGTCAAACTGACCAGTGGTTCCCGCGTGTAAGTGATTAGACTAACTAACATAATTAAAATTAATCTTAACTAACTTGGTTAGCCGGGCGAGGCCCGCACGTCAGTGACTGGTGCTTAATTAGAGCCTAATCTAAACGTTGCCACGTCAGCTAAACAGGGTTTAGCCGCCGGTGACCTCAACCGACGGCGGAGGCACGCCGCAATCGAGCTGTAGGCCATGGTTTCGAGCTTGGTTTGGTCCTACGTGCTCCTGGAAGTGCGCCGCGTCGACTGGCCTGAGTTATGGGTCGCCGGGTGTCCTGAGGTCGTCGGAGGCGAGCCTGTGGCGGTGGCCGGAGCTCGGCACGGTGGGACAACGTCTAGAGGACGGGAATGGAGGGGGCGAGCAAAGGGGGAGATCAGAAGCTCACTGGGAGGCGGCGCAGTAGGTCAGTGGGCTCGGGGGCGCTCTGGAGCGATCGGGGCCGCGAGGGGGATCTCCGGCGGCCGACGAGGAAGATGAAGATGATGGGGTCGTTTCAGGCGTCCCGCGAGCGCGTGCTACGTCTTGGTGCTCCACGGCGTCGAGGCAGACCCGTTGGACAGAGCAGAGGGGCGAGGGAAGCTCGGTGGATGCGGTGGCAGCGAACGGCGGCGGCGGGCGTGTTCGGTGGTGAGAGAGAGAGGTCCAGGGGAGGGGTGAGGACGAGGGGGAGTGAGAGAGAGAGAGGCATGGAGGTGCGTGGCATTCTCAGGGCGACGAGGAGACAGGCAGACAGGTAGGAGGTGGCGGGCGCGTGCTGGCGTTCGTCGGCCACGCGCTTCCATCCTTCTGGCCGAAGGAGGAAGACGACTGGCAAATGCTAGGTGGCTGGGCCGGCTAGAGGGTTTGGGCCAGGTAAGCAGAGGTTAGCTTTCTTCTGTTTTTTTTATATTTTTGTTTTCTATTTATTCCTCTGTTTTTGAATTAGTAAAAATACTAATTCATTACCAAAATTCCTGAAATAACTTGTGGGCACATCTTGAATTATTTCCAACAGCCCTCAAATCATTTCAGAATTATTTGAGCATTTAAAATAATTATAGCATTTAAATGCCCAAATTCAAATACATTATGATTTAATCCAAAAATCCATAAATGACCTAGAAAAGTGTGCATCATTTTTGGCAGAGGTTCTAGACCAATCCAGAAATGATGAACATTTCTCAAGGGCATTTTGGGTTCATTGAAAGGATTTAAGTTTGAACCTAGTTGAATTTCATTTGCTGCTAGGGTTTATCAGTCCCCATTTCGAGTTTAAAAGGAATTTAAACATGATGCAAGATGATGATGCAATGACAAGCAACGCTAAGGATGTGACAACTCGCCCCACTAAACAAGAATCTCGTCCCAAGATTCAAGACGTGAGGTAAGAAGACACTGGGGACACAAAGCTAACACGACCTCCACGATCCGACTGTCCTCCTCGAAGATCTTGATTTATTGCTTCAAATTGATCTTGACATCTTTGCTTTCGAGATCTTCATCCAACACGATGACGATAGGAAGAAACTCTACAAAAACGATCTTCTCAAAGATCGGGTAACTCAAGATCAACTCATGGAGCAAGATGTTGAAACATCTCTTGAGCTGAGACACAAAACACACATCGAGAGGAAGGGAAGAAACAATTGACGAAGGTTTAATTTGGTAGGCAACAGTTCCACGCTGGAGTAAGATGGTGCATGGTTTAAAAGTAGCGAGGAGATAATTGTCGTGATTCCATAACGGGGCACCTTAGAAGAGGGACTCGTTGGATTGTTCCCTTAAGTGGCAAAAATAAGTACTTTGATCCATAGATCATTGAAACTCTCTATAACAACCTAAGGAAATTCACAACAATCGTTTGGCGGAGTAAGAAGGGATGGCATACCCAGACTAGAGTGGATGATGTGGACTACCTTGTTGAAGACAACGCAAGGGATGATTTTTGCTTATCATCGAAATGGATGGGACCCCTGGTAGGACCACTTTTTGAAGATGACCCTGAACAAGAATTACTAAGAAAGCAGCCCATAGTGTAATGGCACAAAGACGGTGCAAGCTAGGAACAAAATGCAAATGTTGGAATGTTCCAACCATCATATCTGCCTGAGATTCAGATCAGGTTGGTGTCAGGATATTCCAGACTCATCGAATCTAGAAAGAAAAGTGAAAGTTTTGCAACACAAATCGACGAGATGACGTTGCCAGATTCTCGGGAAATGGACTACGATAGCAAGCTCCAAAACATGAGCTGGTTCTGCTACATACAGGTGAACACACTGTCCCAGACAAGCATGATCACGTAGTAGTCTTATAATAAAACACTACCGACTTCAGGTGGGGAACCATCATCGAGGACATTGGAATTTTGTGCATGAACTAGTATTCGCACAACAACTCCTTTTCCTTGAACAAATAAATCAGTGGCTTGGTGTGCTAGGGAATACATATGGAGTGGGGGTAATTAATCTACCAAACCATAGAATACATTCGCACATGCATGACCGATTTGGGATGATTCCATAGGAAGCAACATTGACTTTCTCGAATTCACGGCGGCAACTTGCATCATATGCACGTGAATTAGAGAAAGTCACTTATTCCATCAAAACATAAACTTCATGAGCTAGCACGAATAAAATGCTTTCAAAAGTTTCCAACATTTACTTAGATGTTCAACATGAATCATGGACAAGATGAAAATGTTGTCAATAGGCTCAACAACAAACCATCCAGGCTTCCATATAGATGGAATTCCACAATTAAGTCAACACGATGATAGCATTGGTCAGACCAAAAGATGCAATGGTGTATGTTCGAGGGATCAACCATGAGTAAGACAACATTACGAACATCATTGGTTCTGATTTGACTTGACGATAGCCCATACTCAAGTCAAAGTTTTGACAAGACAATAGATCCAACAACTGATCACAAGGACCAATTGGTGAAGATATCATCTTTCTTCAACACACACACAAACACAAAGATATCCCTTTGAAATTGAACTAGGTGGGTCAAGCTTTTATCTTCCAACTCTCCAAGTTGTTGTTTAGCTCAACCAACTAGCTTAGGGGTATCCAACACAGATTCTTGGAGAAAGGGTGGTTCACAAGAAACCAACTTGATCACGAGCTCAACATAACAGTCAGGGGACAACTTGGTAATACTTCCGAGAAGACATTCGAAAAATCACGAACCACCGATATGTTACTAAGCTCGAGAACAACCTTGCTTTTCAGGGCAAGATGATATGATCAAAAGAGTGAAGGATTGACACAATCCTAACTCATTAATCGAAGAGTGCACTAGAAATAAGGACTAGGTAGCACGACCAATCTTAGGATGATGATTTAATAACCAACAAGTTAAGAATGAGAATATTGTCCATTTACTACCAAGCAACGAGTTGCTCGAAGTATTGATTTCACACATCACAATTCACTTGTCGGCATTCCGGTTACAACAACACGAGGATCGAGGAGTGAATGGTGATGGTGAGAAGTATCACTGCATCAAGAATTCATAAGAGATGATGCAATTCCTATAATATTCTTGACATAAATATGGTAACACTTCAAGGTAGAACAGAGCAAAAGCTGGATTGGCATTTTGATCTGCGAAATACAACTACTTTGACCCAATCCTAGAAATGGATGAGGTGCTGGAGTTTGTTTCTCCTAGTCATTCTGAAATAGAATGGCTTGACGGGCCACAAGAATAATAGGCATTGATGAACACGAATGCACACATACTCTTGACTATCAATTGATAGATGAAGCTCGGAATATAACTGAAGGGGGACAACTCAAGGAACATATAATTTTCTGAGTTGTGGACGCATAGATTAGTATGTCGAACGAGTTCAACATATTTCTTCCGGATAACCCATGCAGAAAGGAAGAACTGGCAGAATCACAATATGAATGGAGTACTCCTCAAGGGCACCCTGGTTGTGATCTTGTGATTCAAACGAATTTCTGCCAAGGATGGTTCATGGTATTTGGAAGAACGAAATACCACGTACCTCGAGGGCTATCGCAAAGGTTACTAATATTCTAAAGGTACGAGCAACATTATCAACACGAAGTAGGGTGAATCACGGGTTCAAAAACCCAGGAGTAGAATACCTACTACTAAATGGCATCACGGAATGCTTTCGAGAATGGTGGCCAGAATCATCACACTGGGAACACAAAGCATTGCTAGATTACTAGGTGATCCTCTACAACACCTAGGGTCATAATACTAGCTCCAACATATATGTCAAGGCAATGGAGTACCTCAACAGACGGGTTAGTGTGCTTATTCTGACCAAAAGGACATCGGGAATGGAATGAAAGGATTTGCAAATGCATCAGATAGTTTAGAAACCTGGGATTACTCGGACAGCATAACGACTGTAAATGCTCAAAATGATTTGAGACATCCTGCAAAATGGTGGCATAACCACTCAACATCACAATATCAAGGTTCTGAGGCCAGCTATGAACATATGGAAGTAGTAGGAACTGAACTGAGGCTTGAACTCTACAATCCTAGGCAACTACGGTTTAGTAACACGTCATCCTGAGAGATAGAAGAGAAGCCTAGTTCTTAATCCCCGTAGAAAGGAAGAGGATGACTCAGATCAGAATAAGCGGCACTAACCCATGGGGACAGGCATACATGAATCAACCTCGAGCATGTCGGTCAACAGCGTGTGAATCCGGGCTGTAGCACTGGGCTAACAGGACTCCGGTAACCCGGGCTGTAGCAGGCTAGGCAGGACTCCGGATGTCACCGCGTGACATTTCCCCAAAGGGACAGACACAGGAACGAAGTGAAACACATGCCGGCCAGTCAAGTGTCCTGAGCAGTAGTGCTGGGCTAGCAGGACTCCGGTGAACCGGGCTGTAGCGGACTACTATGGCTCAAGGAAGCACTAGACTACATTTCCCCATAAGAGAGGCTGCCAAGGATAAACAACTAGATTGTCGGATCCCACACATACCAAGCATTTCAATCATTCACACAATATGCTCGATATGTGTAAATACAACATGGCATCACAACAAGACTCTACTACTCAAGTATTTATTCATTAGGCTCCGAGGAGCGAGATATTACAAACATGGGTCTCATGACCCAACATTCAGAGCATACAAGTCAAAGCACATGCGGAAGCTTAACATGTCTGAGTACAGACATCTACAAATGAAAAAGGCTGAGAAGCCTGACTATCTACCCGATCCTGCCGAGGGCACAAGATCGTAGCTGAGGTAACAAGCTAAACGTCCGAGTCCACGCGGAACTACTAGCGAGACTGACGTCTCTCTGCAAAAACATAAAATAGGCAAACATGAGTACAAATGTACCCAGCAAGACTTACATCAGAACTAACTACATATGCATCGGTATCAACAAAGGGGGTAGTGGAGTTTAACTGCAGCAAGCCAGCTTTGACTCAGTGGCTAACCTGAACTACGACTGCAAGCAACTCTTTTGAGGTGGCGCACACGAGTCCACATATTCACCATATGAATACACCACTATGGATCCGCTCCCGTCTTCCTACGAGAACGCCATCCATAGCACTCACGCTTATCTTGCGCATTTTAGAGTATCCACTTTCACTTGTCTATGAACTATGCAATGTTGGGGAACGTAGTAATTTCAAAAAAAATTCCTACGCACACGCAAGATCATGGTGATGCATAGCAACGAGAGGGGAGAGTGTTGTCTACGTACCCTCGTAGACCGAAGCGGAAGCGTTGACACAACGTAGAGGAAGTAGTCGTACGTTCTCCTCGCGATCCAACCGATCACAGCACCGTTACTCCGGCACCTCCGAGTTCTTGGCACACGTTCAGCTCGATGACGATCCCCGGGCTCCGATCCAGCAAAGCGTCGAGGAAGAGTTCCGTCAGCACGACGGCGTGGTGACGATCTTGATGTGTTACCGTTGCAGGGCTTCGCCTAAGCACTGCAGCAATATGATCGAGGTGGAATTTGGTGGAAGGGGGCACCGCACACGGCTAAGGAACGATCCGTAGATCAACTTGTGTGTCTATGGGGTGCCCCCTGCCCCTGTATATAAAGGATGGAGGAGGAGGAGGCCGGCCAAGGCAAAAGGTGCGGCCAGGGTGTGGAGTCCTACTAGGACTCCAAGTCCTAGTAGGAGTCCACCAAAAGGGGGGGAAGGGAGAAGGAATAGGAGGAGTAGGAAAGGTGGCCGGCCCCCTTTTCCCTAGTCCAATTCGGACCAAAGGGGAGGGGGGGCGCAGCAGCCTTTTCCTCTTCCCACTAAAGCCCATCAAGGCCCATTACTTCTCCCGTAATCCCGTAACTCCCCGGTACTCCCGAAAATACCCGAATCACTCAGAACCCTTCCGATGTCCGAATATAGTCGTCCAATATATCGATCTTTACGTCTCGACCATTTCGAGACTCCTCGTCATGTCCCCGATCTCATCCGGGACTCCGAACTCCTTCGGTACATCAAAACTCATAAACTCATAATATAACTGTCATCGAAACCTTAAGCGTGCGGACCCTACGGGTTCGAGAACAATGTAGACATGACCGAGACATGTCTCCAGTCAATAACCAATAGCGGGACCTGGATGCCCATATTGGCTCCTACATATTCTACGAAGATCTTTATCGGTCAGACCGCATAACAACATACGTTTGTTCCCTTTGTCATCGGTATGTTACTTGCCCGAGACTCGATCGTCGGTATCCAATACCTAGTTCAATCTCGTTACCGGCAAGTCTCTTTACTCGTTCCGTAATACATCATCTCACAACTAACACATTAGTTGCAATGCTTGCAAGGCTTATGTGATGTGCATTACCGAGAGGGCCCAGAGATACCTCTCCGACAATCGGAGTGACAAATCCTAATCTCGAAATACGCCAACCCAACATGTACCTTCGGAGACACCTGTAGAGCACCTTTATAATCACCCAGTTACGTTGTGACGTTTGGTAGCACACAAAGTGTTCCTACGGTAAACGGGAGTTGCGTAATCTCATAGTTAAAGGAACATGTATAAGTCATGGATAAAAGCAATAGCAACATACTAAACGATCGGGTGCTATGCTAATGGAATGGGTCATGTCAATCAGATCATTCAACTAATGATGTGATCTCGTTAATCAAATAACAACTCTTTGTTCATGGTTAGGAAACATAACCATCTTTGATTAATGAGCTAGTCAAGTAGAGGCATACTAGTGACACTCTGTTTGTCTATGTATTCACACATGTATTATGTTTCCAGTTAATACAATTCTAGCATGAATAATAAACATTTATCATGATATAAGGAAATAAATAATAACTTTATTATTGCCTCTAGGGCATATTTCCTTCAGTCTCCCACTTGTACTAGAGTCAATAATCTAGTTCACATCGCCATGTGATTTAATAGCAATAGTTCACATCACCATGTGATTAACACCCATAGTTCACATCGATATGTGACCAACACCCAAAGGGTACTAAGGTGTGATCATGTTTTGCTTGTGAGATAATTTTAGTCCACGGGTCTGTCACATTCAGATCCGTAAGTATTTTGCAAATTTCTATGTCAACAATACTCTGCACGGAGCTACTTTAGCTAATTGCTCCCACTTTCAATATGTATCTAGATTGAGACTTAGAGTCATCTAGATTAGTGTCAAAACTTGCATCGACGTAATCTTTTACGACGAACCTTTTGTCACCTCCATAATCGAGAAACATATCCTTATTCCATTAAGGATAATTTTGACCGCTGTCCAGTGATCTACTCCTAGATCACTATTGTACTCCCTTGCCAAACTCAGGGTAGGGTATACAATAGGTCTGGTACACAGCATGGCATACTTTATAGAACCTATGGCTGAGGCATAGGGAATGACTTTCATTCTCTTTCTATCTTCTGCCGTGGTCGGGCTTTGAGTCTTACTCAATTTCACACCTTGTAATACAGGCAAGAACTCTTTCTTTGACTGTTTCATTTTGAACTACTTCAAAAATCTTTTCAAGGTATGTATTTATTGAAAAACTTATCAAGCGTCTTGATCTATCTCTTATAGATCTTGATGCTCAATATGTAAGCAGCTTCACCGAGGTCCTTCTTCGAAAAACTCCTTTCAAATACTCCTTTATGCTTTACAGAATAATTCTACATTATTTCCGATCAATAATATGTCATTTACATATACTTATCAGAAATGCTGTAGTGCTCCCACTCACTTTCTTGTAAATACAGGCTTCACCGCAAGTCTGTATAAAACTATATGCTTTGATCAACTTATCAAAGCGTATATTCCAACTCCGAGATGCTTGCACCAGTCCATAGATGGATCGCTGGAGCTTGCATATTTTGTTAACACCTTCAGGATCGACAAAACCTTCTAGTTGCATCGTATACAACTCTTCTTTAATAAATCCATTAAGGAATGTAGTTTTGTTTATCCATTTGCCGGATTTCATAAAATGCGGCAATTGCTAACATGATTTGGACAGACTTAAGCATCGCTACGGGTGAGAAAGTCTCATCGTAGTCAATTCCTTGAACTTGTCGAAAACCCTTTGCAACAAGTCGAGTCTTTATAGACAGTAACATTACCATCAGCGTCAGTCTTCTTCTTGAAGATCCATTTATTTTCTTTGGCTTGCCGATCATCGGGCAAATCCATCAAAGTCCATACTTTGTTCTCATACATGGATCATATCTCAGATTTCATGGCCTCTAACCATTTCGCAGAATCTGGGCTCATCATCGCTTCCTCATAGTTCGCAAGTTCGTCATGGTCTAGTAACATGACTTCCAGAACAGGATTACCATACCACTCTGGTGCGGATCTTACTCTGGTTGATCTACGAAGTTCAGTAGAAACTTGATCTGAAGTTTCATGATCATTATCATTAGCTTCTTCCCTATTTGATGTAGGTTGTCACAGAAACAGATTTCTGTGATGTACTACTTCTCAATAAGGGAGTAGATACTGTTATCTCATCAAGTTTCTACTTTCCTCCCACTCACTTCTTTCGAAAGAAACTCTTTCTCTAGAAAGTTTCCGAACTTAGCAACAAAAGTCTTGCCTTCGGATCTGTGATAGAAGGTGTATCCAACAGCTTCCTTTGGATATCCTATGAAGACACATTTCTCCGATTTGGGTTCGAGCTTATCAGGTTGAAGCTTTTTCACATAAGCATCGCAGCCCCAAACTTTAAGAAACGACAGCTTAGGTTTATTGCTAAACCATAGTTCATACGGTGTCGTCTCAACGGATTTAGATGGTGCCCCTTTTAACGTGAATGCAGCTGTCTCTAATGCATGATCCCAAAACGATATTGGTAAATCGGTAAGAAACATCATAGATTGTACTATATCCAATAAAGTACGGTTATGACGTTCGGACACACCATTATGCTGTGGTGTTCCAGGTGGCATGAATTTGTGAAACTATTCCACATTGTTTTAATTGAAGACCAAACTCGTAACTCAAATATTTGTCTCCGCGATCAGATCGTAGAAACCTTATTTTCTTGTCACGATGATTTTCACTTCACTCTAAAATTCTTTGAACTTTTCAAACGTTTCAGACTTATGTTTCATCAAGTAGATATAACCATATCTGCTCAAATCATCTGTGAAGGTTAGAAAATAATGATACTTGTCGCGAGCCTTAATATTCATCGGACCATATACATCAGTATGTATGATTTCCAACAAATTTGTTGCTTGCTCCATTGTTCCGGAGAACGGCGTTTTAGTCATCTTACCCAAGAGGCATGGTTCGCAAGCATCAAGTGATTCATAATCAAGTGATTCAAAATCCCATCAGCATGGAGTTTCTTCATGCGCTTTACACCATTATGACCTAAACGGCAGTGCCACAAATAGGTTGCACTATCATTATTAACTTCGCATCTTTTGGTTTCAATATTATGAATATGTGTATCATTACGATCGAGATCCAATGAACTATTTTCATTGGTGTGTATGACCATAGAAGGTTTTATTCATGTAAACAGAACAACAATTGTTCTCTAACTTAAATGAATAACTGTATTGCAATTAACATGATCAAATCATGCTCAACGCAAACACCAAATAACACTTATTTAGTTTCAACACTAATCCCGAAAGTATAGGGAGTGTGTGATGATGATCATATCAATCTTGGAACCACTTCCAACACACATCGTCACCTTGCCCTTTAACTAGTCTTTGTTCATTCTGCAACTCCCGTTTCGAGTTACTAATCTTAGCAACTTGAACTAGTATCATATACTGAGGGGTTGCTATGAACACTAGTAAAGTACACATCAATAACATGTATATCAAATATACTTAGGTTCACTTTGCCATCCTTCTTATCCGCCAATCACTTGGGGTAGTTCCGCTTCCAGTGACCAGTCCATTTGCAGTAGAAGCACTTAGTCTCAAGCTTAGGACCAGACTTGGGCTTTTTCACTTGAGCAGCAACTTGCTTGCCGTTCTTCTTGAAGTTCCCCTTCTTTCCTTTTTGCCCTTTTCTTGAAACTAGTGATCTTGTCAACCATCAACACTTGATGTTTTTCTTTGATTTCTACCTTCGCCGATTTTAGCATCGCGAAGAGCTTGGGAATATTTTCCGTTATCCCTTGCATATTATAGTTCATCACGAAGTTCTACTAACTTGGTGATGGTGACTAGAGAATTCTGTCAATCACTATCTTATCTGGAAGATTAACTCCCACTTGATTCAAGCGATTGAAGTACCCAGACAATCTGAGCACATGCTCACTAGTTGAGCGATTCTCCTCCATCTTTTAGCTATAGAACTTGTTGGAGACTTCATATCTCTCAACTCGGGTATTTGCTTGAAATATTAACTTCAACTCCTAGAACATCTCATATGCTCCATGACGTTCAAAACGTCTTTGAAGTCCCGATTCTAAGCAGTTAAGCATGGTGCACTAAACTATTAAGTAGTCATCATATTGAGCTAGCAAAACGTTCATAACGTCTGCATCTGCTCCTGCAATAGGTCCGTCACCTAGCGGTGCATCAAGGACATAATTCTTCTGTGCAGCAATGAGGATCAACCTCAGATCACGGATCAAATTCGCATCATTGCTACTAACATCTTTCAACACAATTTTCTCTAGGAACATATCAAAATAAACACATGAAAGCAACAACGCGAGCTATTGATCTACAACATAGATATGCTAATACTACCAAGACTAAGTTCATGATAAATTTAAGTTCAATTAATCATATTACTTAAGAACTCCCACTTAGATAGATATCTCTCTAATCCTCTAAGTGATCACGTGATCCAAATCAACTAAACCATGTCCGATCATCACGTGAGATGGAGTAGTTTCAATGGTGAACATCACTATGTTGATCATATCTACTATATGATTCACGCTCGACCTTTCGGTCTCCGTGTTCCGAGGTCATATCTTATATGCATAGCTCGTCAAGTATAACCTGAGTATTCCGCGTGTGCAACTGTTTTGCACCCGTTGTATTTGAACGTAGAGCCTATCACACCCGATCATCACGTGGTGTCTCAGCACGAAGAACTTTCGCAACGGTGCATACTCAGGGAGAACACTTCTTGATAATTTAGTGAGAGATCATCTTATAATGCTACCGTCAATCAAAGCAAGATAAGATGCATAAAAAGATAAACATCACATGAAATCAATATAAGTGATATGATATGGTCATCATCATCTTGTGCTTGTGATCTCCATCTCCGAAGCACCGTCATGATCACCATCGTCACCGGCGCGACACCTTGATCTCCATCGTAGCATCGTTGTCGTCTCGCCAATCTTATGCTTCCACGACTATCACTACCGCTTAGTAATAAAGTAAAGCATTACATCGCGATTGCATTGCATACAATAAAGCGACAACCATATGGCTCCTGCCAGTTGCCGATAACTCGGTTACAAAACATGATCATCTCATACAATAAAATTTAGCATCATGTCTTGACCATATCACATCACAACATGCCCTGCAAAAACAAGTTAGACGTCCTCTACTTTGTTGTTGCAAGTTTTACGTGGCTGCTACGGGCTTAAGCAAGAACTCATCTTACCTACGCATCAAAACCACAACGATAGTTTGTCAAATAGACTCCGTTTTAACCTTCTCAAGGACCGGGCGTAGCCACACTCGGTTCAACTAAAGTTGGAGAGACAGTCTTCCGCAAGCCATCTATGTGCAAAGCACGTCGAGGGAACCGGTCTCGCATAAGCGTACGCGTAAGGTTGGTCCGGATCGTCTCGTCCAACAATACCGCTGAACCAAAGTATGACATGCTGGTAGGCAGTATGACTTGTATCGTCCACAACTCACTTGTGTTCTACTCGTGCAAATAACATCATACCATAAAAACCTAGGCTCTGATTCCACTGTTGGGGAACGTAGTAATTTCAAAAAAAATTCCTACGCACACGCAAGATCATGGTGATGCATAGCAACGAGAGGGGAGAGTGTTGTCTACGTACCCTCGTAGACCGAAGCGGAAGCGTTGACACAACGTAGAGGAAGTAGTCGTACGTTCTCCTCGCGATCCAACCGATCACAGCACCGTTACTCCGGCACCTCCGAGTTCTTGGCACACGTTCAGCTCGATGACGATCCCCGGGCTCCGATCCAGCAAAGCGTCGAGGAAGAGTTCCGTCAGCACGACGGCGTGATGACGATCTTGATGTGTTACCGTTGCAGGGCTTCGCCTAAGCACTGCAGCAATATGATCGAGGTGGAATTTGGTGGAAGGGGGCACCGCACACGGCTAAGGAACGATCCGTAGATCAACTTGTGTGTCTATGGGGTGCCCCCTGCCCCTGTATATAAAGGATGGAGGAGGAGGAGGCCGGCCAAGGCAAAAGGTGCGGCCAGGGTGTGGAGTCCTACTAGGACTCCAAGTCCTAGTAGGAGTCCACCAAAAGGGGGGGAAGGGAGAAGGAATAGGAGGAGTAGGAAAGGTGGCCGGCCCCCTTTTCCCTAATCCAATTCGGACCAAAGGGGAGGGGGGGCGCAGCAGCCTTTTCCTCTTCCCACTAAAGCCCATCAAGGCCCATTACTTCTCCCGTAATCCCGTAACTCCCCGGTACTCCCGAAAATACCCGAATCACTCAGAACCCTTCCGATGTCCGAATATAGTCGTCCAATATATCGATCTTTACGTCTCGACCATTTCGAGACTCCTCGTCATGTCCCCGATCTCATCCGGGACTCCGAACTCCTTCGGTACATCAAAACTCATAAACTCATAATATAACTGTCATCGAAACCTTAAGCGTGCGGACCCTACGGGTTCGAGAACAATGTAGACATGACCGAGACATGTCTCCAGTCAATAACCAATAGCGGGACCTGGATGCCCATATTGGCTCCTACATATTCTACGAAGATCTTTATCGGTCAGACCGCATAACAACATACGTTTGTTCCCTTTGTCATCGGTATGTTACTTGCCCGAGACTCGATCGTCGGTATCCAATACCTAGTTCAATCTCGTTACCGGCAAGTCTCTTTACTCGTTCCGTAATACATCATCTCACAACTAACACATTAGTTGCAATGCTTGCAAGGCTTATGTGATGTGCATTACCGAGAGGGCCCAGAGATACCTCTCCGACAATCGGAGTGACAAATCCTAATCTCGAAATACGCCAACCCAACATGTACCTTCGGAGACACCTGTAGAGCACCTTTATAATCACCCAGTTACGTTGTGACGTTTGGTAGCACACAAAGTGTTCCTACGGTAAACGGGAGTTGCATAATCTCATAGTTAAAGGAACATGTATAAGTCATGGATAAAAGCAATAGCAACATACTAAACGATCGGGTGCTATGCTAATGGAATGGGTCATGTCAATCAGATCATTCAACTAATGATGTGATCTCGTTAATCAAATAACAACTCTTTGTTCATGGTTAGGAAACATAACCATCTTTGATTAATGAGCTAGTCAAGTAGAGGCATACTAGTGACACTCTGTTTGTCTATGTATTCACACATGTATTATGTTTCCAGTTAATACAATTCTAGCATGAATAATAAACATTTATCATGATATAAGGAAATAAATAATAACTTTATTATTGCCTCTAGGGCATATTTCCTTCATGCAAGGGGTCCAAGTTTCCATATCCGAGGAATCCGGCTATTCGAATAGATAATGATAACCCTGCAGGGGTGAACTTCTTCACACATGCTCGCGCCACTTATCGCCATGTACACGTCATGTACCTCGGCAACCTTCAAGCAGAAGCCGGGCGAGGGAGTCGGCCACGACCTGACTAACCACACAAGTCTCTCGTCCAGGTTTATCGCCTATTCGGGTGTTGGAAATATGCCCTAGAGGCAATAATAAAAGCATTATTATTATATTTCCTTATTCATGATAATTGTCTTTATTCGTGCTATAATTGTGTTATCCGGAAATCGTAATACATGTGTGAATAACAGACAACAAACATGTCCCTAGTGAGCCTCTAGTTGACTAGCTTGTTGATCGACAGATAGTCATGGTTTCCTGACTATGGACATTAGATGTCATCGATAACGGGATCACATCATTAGGAGAATGATGTGATGGACAAGACCCAATCCTAAACATAGCATAAGATCGCTTAGTTCGTTTGCTAGAGTTTTCCAATGTCAAGTATCCTTTCCTTAGACCATGAGATCGTGTAACTCCCGGATACCGTAGGAGTGCTTTGGGTGTTCCAAACGTCACAACGTAACTGGGTGACTATAAAGGTATGCTACGGGTATCTCTGAAAGTGTCTGTTGGGTTGACATAGATCGAGACTGGGATTTGTCACTCCGCTTGACGGAGAGGTATTACCGGGCCCTCTCGGTAATGCATCATCACAATGAGCTCAATGTGATCAAAGTGTTTGATCACGGGATCATGCATTACGGTACGAGAAAAGTGACTTGCCGATAACGAGATTGAACGAGGTATTGGGATACTGACGATCGAATCTCGGGCAAGTAAAATACCGATTGACAAAGGGAATCGTATACGGGATTAATTGAATCCTCGACATCGTGGTTCATCCGATGAGATCATCATGGAGCATGTGGGAGCCAACATGGGTATCCAGATCCCGCTGTTGGTTATTGCCCGAGAGCCGTCTCGGTCATGTCTGCATGTCTCCCGAACCCATAGGGTCTACACAGTTAAGGTTCGGTGACGCTAGGGTTGTGAAGATATGTATGTGCAGTAACCCGAATGTTGTTCGGAGTTCTGGATGAGATCCCGGACGTCACGAGGAGTTCCGGAATGGTCCGGAGGTAAAGAATTATATATAGGAAGTGCTATTTTGGCCATCGGGACAAGTTTCGGTGTTATCGGTATTGTACCGGGACCACCGGAGGGGTCCCGGGGGTCCACTGGGGGGTCCACCTGCCCCGGGGGGGCACATGGGCTGTAGGGGGTGCGCCTTGGCCTATATGGGCCAAGGGAACCAGCCCCAAGAGGCCCATGCGCCAAGAGAGAAAAAAAGGGGAGAGTCCTACAAGGGGAAGGCACCTCCGAGGTGCCTTGGGGAGGATGGACTCCTCCCCACCCTTGGACGCACCCTTCCTTGGAGGAAGGGGCAAGGGCTGCGCCTCCCCCTCTCCCTTGTCCCTATATATAGTGGGGAAAAGGAGGAGCAAACCAACGCTAATGCCCTGGCGCCTCCCTCCTTCCTGCAACACCTCCTCCTCCTCCCGTAGTTGCTTAGCGAAGCCCTGCCGGAGTTCTGCTGCATCCACCACCACACCGTCATGCTGGATCTTCCTCAACCTCTCCTCCCCCCTTGCTGGATCAAGAAGGAGGAGACGTCTCCCGTCCCGTACGTGTGTTGAACGCGGAGGTGCCGTCCGTTCGGTACTAGATCATCGGTGAATTGGATCACGACAAGTACGACTACCTCATCCACGTTCACTCGAACGCTTCCGTTGCGATCTACAAAGTGGTATGTAGATGCTATCCAATCTGAATACTCGTTGCTAGATGAACTCATAGATGGATCTTGGTGAAACCGTAGGAAAAATTTTAATTTTCTGCAACGTTCCCCAACAGTGGCATCATGAGCTAGGTCTATGCGTAGTTCTTCTTGCGCGAGTAGAACACAATTTGTTGTGGGCGTAGATGTTGTCAACTCTTCTTGCCGCTACTAGTCTTATCTTGCTTCAGCGGTATTGTGGGATGAAGCGGCCCGGACCAACCTTACACGTATGCTTTCGTGAGACCGGTTCCACCGACTAACATGCACTAGTTGCATAAGGTGGCTGGCGGGTGTCTGTCTCTCCTACTTTAGTTGGAGCGGATTCGATGAAAAGGGTCCTTATGAAGGGTAAATAGAAGTTGACAAATCACGTTGTGGCTTTTACGTAGGTAAGAAAACGGTCTTGCTAGAACCCTAATTCAGCCACGTAAAACTTGCAACAACAATTAGAGGACGTCTAACTTGTTTTTGCAGCAAGTGCTTTGTGATATGATATGGACAAAGTTGTGATGTATGATGAATGATCTATATGTGATGTATGAGATGTTCATGCTATTGTAATAGGAATCACGACTTGCATGTCGATGAGTATGACAACCGGCAGGAGCCATAGGAGTTGTCTATATTTTTGTATGACCTGCGTGTCATTGAGAATCGCCATGTAAATTACTTCACTTTATTGCTAAACGCGGTAGACATAGTAGTAGAAGTAATAGTTGGCGAGCAACTTCATGGAGACACGATGATGAAGATCATGATGATGAGGATCATGGTGTCAAGCCGGTGACAAGATGATCATGGAGCCCCAAGATGGAGATCAAAGGAGCTATGTGATATTGGCCATATCATGTCACGTTTATTATTTGATTGCATGTGATGTTTATCATGTTTTGCATCTTGTTTACTTAGAACGACGGTAGTAAATAAGATGATCCCTCATAATAATTTCAAGAAAGTGTTCACCCTAACTGTGCACCATTGCTAAGGTTCGTCGTTCTGAAGCACCACGTGATGATCGGGTGTGATAGGTCCTTACGTTCGCATACAACGGGTGTAAGACAGATTTACACACGCAAAACACTTAGGTTGACTTGACGAGCCTAGCATGTACAGACATGGCCTCGGAACAGAGAAGACCGAAAGGTCGAGCATGAGTCGTATAGAAGAAACGATCAACATGAAGATGTTCACCGATGTTGACTAGTCCGTCTCACGTGATGATCGGACACGACCTAGTTGACTCGGATCATGTAATACTTAGATGACTAGAAGAGGGATGTCTATCTAAGTGGGAGTTCATTAAATAATTTGATTAAATGAACTTTATTATCATGAACTTAGTCTAAATATTTACAATATGTCTTGTAGATCAAATGGCCAACGTAGTCCTCAACTTCGACGCGTTCCTAGAGAAAACCAAGCTGAAAGACGATGGTAGCAACTATACGGACTGGGTCCGGAACCTGAGGATTATCCTCATAGCTGCCAAGAAAGATTATGTCCTAAGAGCACCGCTGGGTGACGCACCTATTCTCCCTGCAGAACAAGACGTTATGAACGCTTGGCAGTCACGCTGTGATGATTACTCCCTCGTTCAGTGCGGCATGCTTTACAGCTTAGAGCCGGGACTCCAAAAGCGTTTTGAGAGACATGGAGCATATGAGATGTTCGAAGAGATGAAAATGGTTTTCCAAGCTCATGCCCGGGTCGAGAGATATGAAGTCTCCGATAAATTCTTTAGCTGTAAGATGGAGGAAAATGGCTCTGTCAGTGAGCACATACTCAAAATGTCTGGGTTGCACAACCGCTTGACTCAACTGGAAGTTAATCTCCCGGATGAAGCGGTCATTGACAGAATCCTCCAGTCGCTTCCACCTAGCTACAAGAGCTTTGTGATGAACTACAATATGCAGGGGATGGTAAAGACCATTCCTGAGGTATATGCTATGCTCAAATCAGCAGAGGTAGAAATCAAGAAAGAACATCAAGTGTTGATGGTGAATAAAACCACTAAGTTCGAGAAGGGCAAGGGTAAAAAGAACTTCAAGAAGGACGGCAAGGAAGTTGCCGCGCCCGGTAAGCAAGTTGCCGGGAAGAAGCCAAAGAATGGAGCCAAGCCCGAAACTGAGTGCTTTTATTGCAAGGGAAGTGGTCACTGGAAGCGGAACTGCCCCAAATACTTAGCGGACAAGAAGGCCGGCAAAACCAAAGGTATATGTGATATACATGTAATTGATGTGTACCTTACCAGTACTCGTAGTAGCTCTTGGGTATTTGATACCGGTGCAGTTGCTCACATTTGTAACTCAAAGCAGGAGCTGCGGAATAAACGGAGACTGGCGAAGGATGAGGTGACGATGCGCGTCGGGAATGGTTCCAAGGTCGATGTGATCGCCGTCGGCACGCTGCCTCTACATTTACCTACGGGATTAGTTTTAAACCTCAATAATTGTTATTTAGTGCCAAGTTTGAGCATGAACATTGTGTCTGGATCTCGTTTAATTCGAGATGGCTACTCATTTAAATCCGAGAATAATGGTTGTTCTATTTATATGAGAGATATGTTTTATGGTCATGCTCCGATGGTTAATGGTTTATTCTTGATGAATCTCGTACGTGATGATACACATATTCATAGTGTGAATACCAAAAGAGTTAAAGTTGATAACAATAGTCCCACATATTTGTGGCACTGCCGCCTTGGTCACATAGGTGTCAAACGCATGAAGAAGCTCCATGCAGATGGACTTTTAGAGTCTCTTGATTATGAATCATTTGACACGTGCGAACCATGCCTCATGGGTAAAATGACCAAGACTCCGTTCTCAGGAACAATGGAGCGAGCAACCAACTTATTGGAAATGATACATACCGATGTGTGCGGTCCAATGAGTGTTGAGGCTCGCGGTGGCTATCGTTATGTTCTCACCCTCACTGATGACTTGAGTAGATATGGGTATATCTACTTAATGAAACACAAGTCTGAAACCTTTGAAAAGTTCAAGGAATTTCAGAGTGAGGTTGAAAATCAACGTGATAAAAAGATCAAGTTTCTACGATCAGATCGTGGGGGAGAATACTTGAGTCATGAATTTGGCATACACTTAAGAAAATGTGGAATAGTTTCACAACTCACGCCGCCTGGAACACCTCAGCGTAATGGTGTGTCCGAACGTCGTAATCGCACTCTATTAGATATGGTGCGATCTATGATGTCTCTTACCGACTTACCGCTATCTTTTTGGGGCTATGCTTTAGAGACTGCCGCATTCACTTTAAATAGGGCTCCGTCGAAATCCATTGAGACGACACCGTATGAATTATGGTTTGGGAAGAAACCTAAGCTGTCGTTTCTAAAAGTTTGGGGATGCGATGCTTATGTCAAGAAACTTCAACCTGAAAAGCTCGAACCCAAATCGGAAAAATGCGTCTTCATAGGATACCCTAAAGAAACTGTTGGGTATACCTTCTACCTCAGATCCGAAGGCAAGATCTTTGTTGCCAAGAATGGATCCTTTCTGGAGAAAGAGTTTCTCTCGAAAGAAGGAAGTGGGAGGAAAGTAGAACTTGATGAAGTATTACCTCTTGAACCGGAAAATGGCGAAACTCAAGAAATCGTTTCTGAGGTGCCTGCACCGACTAGAGAGGAAATTAATGATTATGATCAAGATACTTCTGATCAAGCTCCTACTGAAATTCGAAGGTCCACAAGGACACGTTCCGCACCAGAGTGGTACGGCAACCCTGTCTTGGAAATCATGTTGTTAGACAACGGTGAACCTTCGAACTATGAGGAAGCAATGGCGGGCCCGGATTCCGACAAATGGCTGGAAGCCATGAAATCCGAGATAGGATCCATGTATGAAAACGAAGTATGGACTTTGACTAACTTGCCCGTTGAACGGCGAGCCATAGAAAATAAATGGATCTTTAAGAAGAAGACAGACGCGGATGGTAATGTGACCATCTATAAAGCTCGGCTTGTCGCTAAGGGTTATCGACAAGTTCAAGGGGTTGACTACGATGAGACTTTCTCACCGGTAGCGAAGCTGAAGTCCGTCTGAATCATGTTAGCAATTGCCGCATACTATGATTATGAGATATGGCAAATGGACGTCAAAACGGCATTCCTTAATGGTTTCCTTAAGGAAGAATTGTATATGATGCAGCCGGAAGGTTTTGTCGATCCTAAGAATGCTGACAAGGTATGCAAGCTCCAACGCTCGATTTATGGGCTGGTGCAAGCATCTCGGAGTTGGAACATTCGCTTTGATGAGATGATCAAAGCGTTTGGGTTTACACAGACTTATGGAGAAGCCTGTGTTTACAAGAAAGTGAGTGGGAGCTCTGTAGCATTTCTCATATTATATGTAGACGACATACTTTTGATGGGAAATGATATAGAACTCTTGGACAGCATTAAGGCCTACTTGAATAAGAGTTTTTCAATGAAGGACCTTGGAGAAGCTGCTTATATATTAGGCATCAAGATCTATAGAGATAGATCGAGACGCCTCATAGGTCTTTCACAAAGCACATACCTTGATAAAATATTGAAGAAGTTCAATATGGATCAATCTAAGAAAGGGTTCTTACCTGTGTTACAAGGTGTGAAATTGAGCTCAGCTCAATGTCCGACCACGGCAGAAGATATAGAAGAGATGAGTGTCATCCCCTATGCCTCAGCCATAGGTTCTATTATGTATGCCATGCTGTGTACCAGACCTGATGTAAACCTTGCCGTAAGTTTGGTAGGAAGGTACCAAAGTAATCCCGGCAAGGAACACTGGACAGCGGTCAAGAATATCCTGAAGTACCTGAAAAGGACTATGGAAATGTTTCCCGTTTATGGAGGTGACGAAGAGCTCGTCGTAAAAGGTTACGTCGACGCTAGCTTCGACACAGATCTGGATGACTCTAAGTCACAAACCGGATACATGTATATTTTGAATGGTGGGGCAGTAAGCTGGTGCAGTTGCAAGCAAAGCGTCGTGGCGGGATCTACATGTGAAGCGGAGTACATGGCAGCCTCGGAGGCAGCACATGAAGCAATTTGGGTGAAGGAGTTCATCACCGACCTCGGAGTCATACCCAATGCGTCGGGGCCAATCAAGCTCTTCTGTGACAACACTGGAGCTATTGCACTTGCAAAGGAGCCCAGGTTTCACAAGAAGACCAGGCACATCAAGCGTCGCTTCAACTCCATTCGTGAAAATGTTCAAGATGGAGACATAGAAATTTGTAAAGTGCACACGGATCTGAATGTCGCAGATCCGTTGACTAAACCTCTCCCTAAGGCAAAACATGATCAGCACCAGAACTCTATGGGTGTTCGATTCATCACAATGTAACTAGATTATTGACTCTAGTGCAAGTGGGAGACTGTTGGAAATATGCCCTAGAGGCAATAATAAAAGCATTATTATTATATTTCCTTATTCATGATAATTGTCTTTATTCGTGCTATAATTGTGTTATCCGGAAATCGTAATACATGTGTGAATAACAGACAACAAACATGTCCCTAGTGAGCCTCTAGTTGACTAGCTTGTTGATCGACAGATAGTCATGGTTTCCTGACTATGGACATTAGATGTCATCGATAACGGGATCACATCATTAGGAGAATGATGTGATGGACAAGACCCAATCCTAAACATAGCATAAGATCGCTTAGTTCGTTTGCTAGAGTTTTCCAATGTCAAGTATCCTTTCCTTAGACCATGAGATCGTGTAACTCCCGGATACCGTAGGAGTGCTTTGGGTGTGCCAAACATCACAACGTAACTGGGTGACTATAAAGGTATGCTACGGGTATCTCTGAAAGTGTCTGTTGGGTTGACATAGATCGAGACTGGGATTTGTCACTCCGCTTGACGGAGAGGTATCACCGGGCCCTCTCGGTAATGCATCATCACAATGAGCTCAATGTGATCAAAGTGTTTGATAACGGGATCATGCATTACGGTACGAGAAAAGTGACTTGCCGATAACGAGATTGAACGAGGTATTGGGATACCGACGATCGAATCTCGGGCAAGTAAAATACCGATTGACAAAGGGAATCGTATATGGGATTAATTGAATCCTCGACATCGTGGTTCATCCGATGAGATCATCGTGGAGCATGTGGGAGCCAACATGGGTATCCAGATCCCGCTGTTGGTTATTGCCCGAGAGCCGTCTCGGTCATGTCTGCATGTCTCCCGAACCCGTAGGGTCTACACACTTAAGGTTCGGTGACGCTAGGGTTGTGAAGATATGTATGTGCAGTAACCCGAATGTTGTTCGGAGTCCCGGATGAGATCCCGGACGTCACGAGGAGTTCCGGAATGGTCCGGAGGTAAAGAATTATATATAGGAAGTGCTATTTTGGCCATCGGGACAAGTTTCGGTGTTATCGGTATTGTACCGGGACCACCGGAGGGGTCCCGGGGGTCCACCGGGGGGTCCACCTGCCCCGGTGGGCCACATGGGCTGTAGGGGGTGCGCCTTGGCCTATATGGGCCAAGGGCACCAGCCCCAAGAGGCCCATGCGCCAAGAGAGAAAAAAAGGGGAGAGTCCTACAAGGGGAAGGCACCTCCGAGGTGCCTTGGGGAGGATGGACTCCTCCCCACCCTTGGCCGCACCCTTCCTTGGAGGAAGGGGCAAGGGCTGCGCCTCCCCCTCTCCCTTGGCCCTATATATAGTGGGGAAAAGGAGGAGCAAACCAACGCTAATGCCCTGGCGCCTCCCTCCTTCCTGCAACACCTCCTCCTCCTCCCGTAGTTGCTTAGCGAAGCCCTGCCGGAGTTCTGCTGCATCCACCACCACACCGTCGTGCTGGATCTTCCTCAACCTCTCCTCCCCCCTTGCTGGATCAAGAAGGAGGAGACGTCTCCCGTCCCGTACGTGTGTTGAACGCGGACGTGCCGTCCGTTCGGTACTAGATCATCGGTGAATTGGATCACGGCAAGTACGACTACCTCATCCACGTTCACTCGAACGCTTCCGTTGCGATCTACAAAGTGGTATGTAGATGCTATCCAATCTGAATACTCGTTGCTAGATGAACTCATAGATGGATCTTGGTGAAACCGTAGGAAAAATTTTAATTTTCTGCAACGTTCCCCAACATCGGGTTCCATCCGCAAGGAGATCCGGCCGGGGTGTCGCTCACGGCCCCAAACGATGTGAGCAGGGTTCCCAAGCCCACCAACCGGGTGCCACTTGGAACACCGTGCCACTGTGCCTAGTCTGTCCCAAGCCCACCTGTACCGGGTGCCACTTAGTAGACTACTAACACTACCTACAAACACCAGAAACTAGTTGCAACTCCTGGACAGAGATCAGGTTGATTAATAAGTCGAGAGAGCTTGGAGTGCCCGGAGCCCAATGTGTGGTAGTAACTGTTCATGGATCACAAACACATAACTCAGTTCCTGAGGATGGCTGCAATGAGACAACCCACCATGTACTCCTACATGGCCTCTCACCGCTACCTTTACCAAATCATGCTCACACACTTAGCTCTCAATAGTAGGACATGTTCACCACATGCCAATTCATTCCCGATGAATCATACCCAACTCAACTCTAAGTAGTAGCAGGCATGACAACAAGCATAAATGAGTAGGCACATCAGGGCTCAAACAACTCCTACTCATGCTAGTGGGTTTCATCTATTTACTGTGGCAATGACAGGTCATGCAGAGGATAAGGGGTTCAACTACCGCAGCATGTAACAGTTGAATCGTTGTTGTCCTAATGCAGTAAAAGAGAGCAGAGCGAGAGAGTGGGGTTGTATCGGAATGAACAAGGGGGTTTTGCTTGCCTGGCACTCCTGAAGATGATATAGTTCTTCATCGGTGTCATCGATCACGTCGTTGGAAACATCGTCGACTGAGAGGGGACGGTTACCGGCAAACAGAGAAGGACACAATCAATGCGATGCAACAATATGATGCATGAACATGACATGGCAATATGATGTGATTCGAGCTAATGCAGCTATCAAGAGAAGGGTTTGAGTTGATTTGAACCAAAGGTTCAAATTCAAATTCAAACTATGAATTTATAAAGTGCATTATCATGTTTTCACCTATACAGCAAGGTTAAGTTGCTTAGTCATGCATGAGAATGGTACAGATGGATAGATTGGATTTTTCTGATCATTTTTCATATATAAATTATTTCATTTGGAGTTACGGTTGATTTTCTATGAATTTTAGAAGTTTTAAGCATTTTCTGGAATTTCTAATTATTTAGAATTAAACTAATTCCAGAAAATGAATTACTGCGTCAGCACTACATCATCATGACATCAGCGAGTCAACGGGGCAGCCCAGGTCAAACTGACCAGTGGTTCCCGCGTGTAAGTGATTAGACTAACTAACATAATTAAAATTAATCTTAACTAACTTGGTTAGCCGGGCGAGGCCCGCACGTCAGTGACTGGTGCTTAATTAGAGCCTAATCTAAACGTTGCCACGTCAGCTAAACAGGGTTTAGCCGCCGGCGACCTCAACCGACGGCGGAGGCACGCCGGAATCGAGCTGTAGGCCACGGTTTCGAGCTTGGTTTGGTCCTACGTGCTCCTGGAAGTGCGCCGCGTCGACTGGCCTGAGTTATGGGTCGCCGGGTGTCCTGAGCTCGTTGGAGGCGAGCCCGTGGCGGCGGCCGGAGCTCGGCATGGTGGGACGACGTCTAGAGGACGGGAATGGAGGGGGCGAGCAAAGGGGGGAGATCAGAAGCTCACTGGGAGGCGGCGCAGTAGGTCAGTGGGCTCGGGGGCGCTCTGGAGCGATCGGGGCGGCAAGGGGGATCTCCGGCGGCCGACGAGGAAGATGAAGACGATGGGGTCGTTTCAGGCATCCCGTGGGCGCGTGCTACATCTTGGTGCTCCATGGCGTCAAGGCAGACCCGTTGGACAGAGCAGAGGGGCGAGGGAAGCTCGGTGGATGCGGTGGCAGCGAACGGCGGCGGCGGGCGTGTTCTGTGGTGAGAGAGAGAGAGGTCCAGGGGAGGGGGTGAGGACGAGGGGGAGTGAGAGAGAGAGGCATGGAGGTGCGTGGCATTCTTAGGGCAACGAGGAGACAGGCAGAGAGGTAGGAGGTGGCGGGCGCGTGCTGGCATTCGTCGGCCACGCGCTTCCATCCTTCTGGCCGAAGGAGGAAGACGACTGGCAAATGCTAGGTGGCTGGGCTGGCTAGAGGGTTTGGGCCAGGTAAGCAGAGGTAAGCTTTCTTCTGTTTTTTTTATATTTTTGTTTTCTATTTTATTCCTCTGTTTTTGAATTAGTAAAAATACTAATTCATTACCAAAATTCCTAAAATAACTTGTGGGCACATCTTGAATTATTTCCAACAGCCCTCAAATCATTTCAGAATTATTTGAGCATTTAAAATAATTATAGCATTTAAATACCCAAATTCAAATACCTTATGATTTAATCCAAAAATCCATAAATGACCTAGAAAAGTGTGCATCATTTTTGGCAGAGGTTCTAGACCAACCCAGAAATTATGAACATTTCTAAAGGGCATTTTGGGTTCATCGAAAGGATTTAAGTTTGAACCTAGTTGAAGTTCATTTTGCTGCTAGGTTTTATCAGTCCCCATTTTGAGTTTATAAGTAATTTAAACATGATGCAAGATGATGATGCAATGACAAGCAAGGCTAAGGATGTGACATCTACGAAGATGTTTATCGGTCATACCGCATAACAACATACGGTGTCCCTTTGTCATCGGTATGTTACTTGCCCGAGATTTGATCGTCGGTATCTTAATACCTAGGTTCAATCTCGTTACCGGCAAGTCTATTTACTCGTTCCATAATACATCATCTCACAACTAACTCATTAGTTGCAATGCTTGCAAGGCTTATGTGTTGTGCATTACCGAGTGGGCCCAGAGATACCTCTCCGACAATCGGAGTGACAAATCCTAATCTTGAAATACGCCAACCCAACATGTACCTTCGGAGACACCTGTAGAGCTCGTTTATAATCACCCAGTTACGTTGTGACGTTTGGTAGCACACAAAGTGTTCCTCCGGCAAACGGGAGTTGCATAATCTCATAGTCATAGGAACATGTATAAGTCATGAAGAAAGCAATAGCAACATACTAAACGATCGGGTGCTAAGCTAATGGAATGGGTCATGTCAATCACATCATTCTCCTAATGATGTGATCCCGTTAATCAAATAACAACTCTTTTGTTCATGGTCAGGAAACATAACCATCTTCGATTAACGAGCTAGTCAAGTAGAGGCATACTAGTGACATACTTTTTGTCTATGTATTCACACATGTATTATGTTTCCGGTTAATACAATTCTAGCATGAATAATAAACATTTATCATGATATAAGGAAATAAATAATAACTTTATTATTGCCTCTAGGGCATATTTCCTTCAGTCTCCCACTTGCACTAGAGTCAATAATCTAGTTCACATCGCCATGTGATTCAATACTAATAGTTCACATCACCATGTGATTAACACCCATAGTTCACATCATCATGTGACCTACAGTATAGCGACCCGACCTCAAATGGTCAAGTCTCTGTGCTCCGGTGTCATCCATGGATCAGTAATGCTGACACCACACAGTACTTCAAAGGATTTATAGTAGAGTAGCAGTCACACACTTATTACATGATGTCTCAAAGAGAACTTATTACAATAAATATGGCTTAAGGCCATCTAATAACGATAACAGCGGAAGACTTGGAAGATAAGTGAGTCCATCAACTCCAACGGCATCACTGAGTATAGAACCACAACCTAAAAGCACCTTACTCGTCGTCTGAAAAGTCTGCAACATGAAAGTTGCAGCCCGAAAACGGGTCAGCACATGGAATATGCTCGCAATGTAACACATAGAGAATAATGAATGATAAGCCTATACTACATGCATATATGGCTGGTGGAAAAGCTCTATGGTTACAGTTTTGCGTAAAGCCAATTTTTCCCTACTTCAAAGGAATAGATTTTTATTTAACTATCAGGGTGGTTGTAACATCGAGAATGGTTGACAGCATTCCGATCCCAATTAAGTGAACAATTAAAAACCCAACAATATTAATTAGGAGTAACATGATGAGATTCACATGATATTCAAGTACTAGATACTCAAGATGTCCATAACCGGGGACACGGCTAATCATGATTAGTCTGTACACTCTGCAGAGGTTTGTGCACTTTTCCCCACAAGACTCGATCGCCTCCGTTGGTTTCTCGCATTTCATGGTGTTTGAGAGACGGATGACCGAGACATAGTCTTTCAGAAGCACTCACACCTTACATTGTGATAGACCGTACCAACCTACATCCCCTACATCTGCTAGTCTACCACTGTAAGAGTTCGCACGACTTAGTCAGCTATGCCAGAGCCCATAATGGCTTGTGGCTGCACACGGAAGTTACTAGCATGAATGATCTTATGATCCCTTTGAGCCTGGGTGGCGGTCCAAAGAAAAACAGGCAAGTCCTGATAGAAACCAGGTGCCTCAATCCACCCAGATGTGTGTTTAAGTTGCCACCTTAAATAAAACCATTAATTAACAATACTCACATCTGTCATGGATATCACTCACCCAATCCACGTCTACTAGCATAGCATGGCATAATAAGCAAACGTAGAAGTAACTCCCAAGGTTTCATAAGTAAAATAGGTAATAGGTACTACCTCAACTACTTCCCATCCCACAGTTTTTAAACAGATCCTAACCATGCAATGTGTGAGGATTGGTCTAATGCAATAAAAACTGGGCAATGAGAAGGTATGATCAAAGTGTTACTTGCCTTGCTGAGGATCCGCGAAACCTAGAGCTTCGAAATAACAGGCGGCGCACTCCGGGTGATCTATCGCAGACAAACAACAAGCATACAATAAGTACTCATCTAATGCACAGGTAAAACTCGAATAAAAGATCTAACCAGAAAGTTCAACTTAAGAACTCCGGTTGCAAAAAGAAAACGAAAACGAACGGAAAACAAACGGCGGAAGAAACAACTTGGTTCTAGCAAGTTGAAACTAGGCCAAATTTTACAGTAGCAAAAACTTGTTTAAGTTGATTAGACGGAACGACGGTTTCGAAACGAAACTCCAGGCGCTTGAATCACCTGATTCCGATAAACGAGCGAAAAGATAAACTAGAAGGAAGATCGGATGTGAGATCGCGATCGCGGAATAAATCCGACGAGAAGAAAAAGAAGAACGGTTGAACGAACGGACGTTCGTTAACCTAGAAGAATCCGGTGATCACATTCGTTAGGACGAACGGTCCGGCGAACGGTCTCGAGGCAACTAAATTGGAGAAGAAAACTAATCCGATCTAGGGTTTCGGAAAAGAAAACCGAACGAAAAACCGATCTAGAAATCCGGAACGGTTTAGAAAAGAACCAGAAAGAAAACGAATCGTAAGAGAAGAAAAGAATCGGAACGATTAGAAGAAAACGATCTGATGAAAGAGAAAGAGACGCGGCGCGGCTACCTCGGCGAGGTTCCGGCGAACGGCGGCGTGGGGCGGCGGCGGCGGCGCTGTAGGGCGGCGGCGGCGGCGGTGTGCGGCGGCGGCGATGGCGGCAGCGGCGCGGGTGAGGGGCGCGGGGTGGGGCGCGGGTGGAGGCTTTGGGTTTGATGATTTAGAGGGGGGTGTGGGGGTATTTATATTGGGGAGGGGGGTTTACTTGGAAGAGGGATCAAGAATTAGACTAGGAATAGGAAAGGAAAAAAGGGAAGGAAAGATCTAGAAACAAAAACGGAATAACGGAAATAGGACAAAAGTCCTACTAGGACTTCCCAAAAGAAAGAGGCGGCGGCCTCCCTGCGCCTGGGGCGCGCGCACGCGGCGCTGGCCTGGCCGGCCGGCTGGCTTGGGCCTTTGGCCCAAGGCGCTGCAGATTTTTTTTTAAAATTGGTTTCGCGCGCGGAAAAACACAGAAAAATAAATCTACCGGACTCCAAAATTAATAAAATAATTTTTCCCCGACTCCTAAAAATGAGTCGAACAAAAAGAACTTTTCTCCGGGCCAAAAATGCAATTTTTGAAAACGCGCATTTTTCCCTATCCAATAAAATGCAAATAACTCCGACAAAACCAATGATCCCTTTCCTTCAAAATTTGAGAGAACTCAAATATGAAAATAACGAAATCTCCAACTCTCTCCGAGGGTCCTTGAGTTGCGTGAAATTTCTAGGATCGACAGAATGCAAGAAAATATGATATGCATGATGATCTAATGTGTAACATTCCAAATTGAAAATTTGGGATGTTACATACACCCAAAGGGTTTACTAGAGTCAGTAATCTAGTTCACATCGCTTATGTGATTAACACCCAAAGAGTACTAAGGTCTGATCATGTTTTGCTTGTGAGATAATTTTAGTCAACGGGTCTGTCACATACAGATCCGTAAGTATTTTGCGAATTCTATGTCTACAATGCTCTGCACAGAGCTACTCTAGCTAATTGCTCCCACTTTCAATATGTATCTAGATCGAGACTTAGAGTCATCCAGATCTATGTCAAAACTTGCATCGACGTAACTTTTTACGACGAACCTTTTGTCACCTCCATAATCGAGAAATATTTCCTTATTCCACTAAGGATAATTTTGACCGCTGTCCAGTGATCTACTCTTAAATCACTATTGTACTCCCTTGCTTAACACAGTGTAGGGTATACAATAGATCTGGTACACAGCATGGCAAACTTTATAGAACCTATGGCTGAGGCATAGGGAATGACTTTCGTTCTCTTTATATCTTCTGCCGTGGTCGGGTTTTAAGTCTTACTCAATTTCACACCTTGTAACACAGCCAAGAACTCTTTCTTTGCTTGATCCATTTTGAACCTTTTCAAAACTTTGTCAAGGTATGTGCTTTGTGAAAGTCCAATTAAGCGTCGTGATCTATCTCTATAGATCTTAATGCCCAATATGTAAGCAGCTTCACCGAGGTCATTCATTGAAAAACTCTTATTCAAGTATCCCTTTATGCTATCCAGATATTCTATATCATTTCCGATTAGTAATATGGCATCTACATATAATATCAGAAATGCTACAGAGCTCCCACTCACTTTCTTATAAATACACGCTTCTCCAAAAGTCTGTATAAAACCAAATGCTTTGATTACACTATCAAAGCGTTTATTCCAACTCCGAGAGGCTTGCACCAGTCCATAAATGGATCGCTGGAGCTTGCACACTTTGTTAGCTCCCTTTGGATCGACAAAACCTTCTGGCTGCATCATATAAAACTCTTCTTCCATAAATCCATTCAGGAATGCAGTTTTGACATCTATCTGCCAAATTTCATAATCATAAAATGCGGCAATCGCTAACATGATTCGGACATACTTAAGCATAGATACGAGTGAGAAACTCCCATCGTAGTCAACATCTTGAACTTGTCGAAAACCTTTTTGCGACAATTCTTGCTTTGTAGATAGTAACACTACTATCAGCGTCCGTCTTCCTCTTGAAGATCCATTTATTTTCAATTGCTTGCCGATCATCGGGCAAGTCAACCAAAGTCCATACTTTGTTTTTATACATGGATCCCATCTCAGATTTCATGGCTTCAAGCCATTTTGCGGAATCTGGGCTCACCATCGCTTCTTCATAGTTCGTAGGTTCATCATGATCTAGTAGCATGATTTCCAGAATAGGATTACCGTACCACTCTGGTGCGGATCTCACTCTGGTTTACCTACGAGATTCGGTAGTAACTTGATCTGAAGTTACATGATCATCATCATTAGCTTCCTCACTAATTGGTGTAGTAGTCACAAGAACATATTTCTGTGATGAACTACTTTCCAATAAGGGAGAAGGTACAATTACCTTATCAAGTTTTCTACTTTCCTCCCACTCACTTCTTTCGAGAGAAACTTCTTTTCTGGAAATGATCCATTCTAAGCAACGAATATCTTGCCTTCGGATCTGTGATGGAAGGTGTACCTGTTGGGGAACGTTGCAGAAAATTAAAATTTTTCCTACGGTTTCACCAAGATCCATCTATGAGTTCATCTAGCAACGAGTATTCAGATTGGATAGCATCTACATACCACTTTGTAGATCGCAACGGAAGCGTTCGAGTGAACGTGGATGAGGTAGTCGTACTTGCCGTGATCCAATTCACCGATGATCTAGTACCGAACGGACGGCACCTCCGCGTTCAACACACGTACGGGATGGGAGACATCTCCTCCTTATTGATCCAGCAAGGGGGAAGGAGAGGTTGAGGAAGATCCAGCACGACGGTGTGGTGGTGGATGCAGCAGAACTCCGGCAGGGCTTCGCTAAGCAACTACGGGAGGAGGAAGAGGTGTTGTAGGGAGGAGGGAGGAGCCAGGGCAATTGGTCCGCTGCCCCCACCCCTGCCCCCCTTTATATAGGTGCATTAGAGGGGGGGAGGGCGCAGCCTTGCCCCTTCCTCCAAGGAAGGGGTGCGGCCAAGAGGGGGGGAGGAGTCCATCCTCCCCAAGGCACCTCGGAGGTGCCTTCCCCCCTTTGGACTCTCCCTCCTCCAAGTTTCCTTGGCGCATGGGCCCTTGGGGCTGGTTCCCCTTGGCCCAAGCAGGCCAAGGCGCACCCCCTAAGGCCCATGTGGCCCACCAAGGCAGGTGGCCCCACCTGGTGGACCCTGGGACCCCTCCGGTGGTCCCGGTACAATACCGATAACACCGAATCTTGTCCCGATGGCCAAAATAGCACTTCCTATATATAATTCTTTACCTCCGGACCATTCCGGAACTCCTCGTGACATCCGGGATCTCATCCGGGACTCCGAACAACATTCGGGTTACTGCACATACATATCTTCACAACCCTAGCGTCACCGAACCTTAAGTGTGTAGACCCTACGGGTTCGGGAGACATGCAGACATGACCGAGACGGCTCTCGGGCAATAACCAACAGCGGGATCTGGATACCCATGTTGGCTCCCACATGCTCCACGATGATCTCATCGGATGAACCACGATGTCGAGGATTCAATTAATCCCGTATACGATTCCCTTTGTCAATCGGTATTTTACTTGCCCGAGATTCGATCGTCGGTATACCAATACCTCGTTCAATCTCGTTACCGGCAAGTCACTTTTCTCGTTACCGTAATGCATGATCCCGTGATCAAACACTTTGATCACATTGAGCTCATTGTGATGATGCATTACCGAGAGGGTCCGGTGATACCTCTCCGTCAAGCGGAGTGACAAATCCCAGTCTCGATCCATGTCAACCCAACAGACACTTTCAGAGATACCCGTAGCATACCTTTATAGTCACCCAGTTACGTTGTGACGTTTGGCATACCCAAAGCACTCCTACGGTATCCGGGAGTTACACGATCTCATGGTCTAAGGAAAGGATACTTGACATTGGAATAACTCTAGCAAACGAACTATGCGATCTTATGCTATGTTTAGGATTGGGTCTTGTCCATCACATCATTCTCCTAATGATGTGATCCCGTTATCGATGACATCCAATGTCCATAGTCAGGAAACCATGACTATCTGTCGATCAACGAGCTAGTCAACTAGAGGCTCACTAGGGACATGTTGTTGTCTGTTATTCACACATGTATTACGATTTCCGGTTAACACAATTATAGCACGAATAAAGACAATTATCATGAATAAGGAAATATAATAATAATGCTTTTATTATTGCCTCTAGGGCATATTTCCAACAGTACCCAACTGTCTCCTTTGGGTACCCTATGAAGACATATTTCTTCGATTTGGGTTTGAGCTTATCAGGATGAAACCTTTTTCACATAAGCATCACAACCCCAAACTTTAAGAAACGACAACTTTGGTTTCTTGCTAAACCATAGTTCATATAGTGTCGTCTCAACGGATTTAGATGGTGCCCTATTTAACATGAATGCAGCTGTCTCTAATGCACAAACCCAAGACGATAGTGGTAAATCGGTAAGAAACATCATAGATTGCACTATATCTAATAAAGTACGGTTATGACGTTTGGACACACCATTATGCTGTGGTGTTCCAGATGGCATGAGTTTGTGAAACTATTCCACATAGTTTTAATTGAAGACCAAACTCGTAACTCAAATATTCATCTCTGCGATTTGATCGTAGAAACTTTATTTTCTTGTCACGATGATTTTCCACTTCACTCTAAAATTCTTTGAACTTTTCAAATGTTTCAGACTTATGTTTCATCAAATAGATATACCCATATCTGCTCAAATCATCTGTGAAGGTCAGAAAATAACGATACCCGCCGCGAGCCTTAACACTCATCGGATCGCATACATCAGTATGTATTATTTCCAATAAGTCAGTTGCTCGCTCCATTGTTCCGGAGAACGGAGTCTTAGTCATCTTGCCCATGAGGCATGGTTCGCAAGCATCAAGTGATTCTGAAAAGCCCATCAGCATGGACTTTCTTCATGCGCTTTACACCAATATGACCTAAACGGCAGTGCCACAAATAAGTTGCACTATCATTATTAACTTTTGCATCTTTTTGGTTTCAATATTATGAATATGTGTATCACTACGATCGAGATCCAATGAACCATTTTCATTGGGTGTGTAACCATATAAGGTTTTATTCATGTAAATAGAACAACAATTTATTCTCTTACTTAAATAACCGTATTGCAATAAACATGATCATATTCATGCTCAACGCAAACACCAAATAACACTTATTTAGGTTCAACACTAATCCCGAAAGTATAGGGAGTGTGCGATGATGATCATATCAATCTTGGAACCACTTCCAACACACATCATCACTTCACCCTTAACTAGTCTCTGTTCATTCTGCAACTCCCATTTCGAGTTACTAATCTTAGCAACTGAACTAGTATCAAATACTGAGGGGTTGCTATAAACACTAGTAAAGTACACATCAATAACATGTATATCAAATTTACTTGTGTTCACTTTGCCATCCTTCTTATCCGCCAAATTCTTGGGGTAGTTCCGTTTCCAGTGACCAGTTCCTTTGAAGTAGAAGCACTTAGTCTCAGGCTTAGGACCAGACTTGGGATTCTTCACTTGAGGAGCAACTTGCTTGCCGTTCTTCTTGAAGTTCCCCTTCTTCCTTTTGCCCTTTTCTTGAAACTAGTGGTCTTGTTAACCATTAAGACTTGATGTTTTTCTTGATTTCTACCTTCGTTGATTTCAGCATCACGAAGAGCTTGGGAATTACTTTCGTCATCCCTTGCATATTATAGTTCATCATGAAGTTCTACTGACTTGGTGATGGTGACTAGAGAATTCTGTCAATCACTATTTTATCTGGAAGATTAACTCCCACTTGATTCAAGCGATTGTAGTACCCAGACAATCTGAGCACATGCTCACTGCTTGAGCTATTCTCCTCCATCTTTTAGCTATAGAACTTGCTGGAGACTTCATACCTCTCAACTCGGGTATTTTCTTGAAATATTAACTTCAACTTCTGGAACATCTCATATGGTCCATGATGTTCAAAACGTCTTTGAAGTCCCGATTCTAAGCCATTAAGCATGGTGCACTAAACTATCAAGTAGTCATCATATTGAGCTAGCCAAACGTTCATAATGTCTGCATCTGCTCCTACAATAGGTCTATCACCTAGCGGTGCATCAAGGACATAATTCCTCTGTGCAGCAATGAGGATAAACCTCAGATCACGTATCCAATCCGCATCATTGCTACTAACATTTTTCAACACAATTTTCTCTAGGAACATATCAAAATAAACACATGGAAGCAACAACGCGAGCTATTGATCTACAACATAGATATGCTAATACTACCAGGACTAAGTTCATGATAAATTAAAGTTCAATTAATCATATTACTTAAGAACTCCCACTTAGATAGACATCCCTCTAATCTTCTAAGTGATCACGTGATCCATATCAACTAAACCATGTCCGATCATCACGTGAGATGGAGTAGTTTCAATGGTGAACATCACTATGTTGATCATATCTACTATATGATTCACGCTCGACCTTTCGGTCTCCGTGTTCCGAGGCCATATCTGTTATATGCTAGGCTCGTCAAGTTTAACCTGAGTATTCCGCGTGTGCAACTGTTTTGCACCCGTTGTATTTGAACATAGAGCCTATCACACCCGATCATCATGTGGTGTCTCAGCACGAAGAACTTTCGCAACGGTGCATACTCATGGAGAACACTTCTTGATAATTAGTGAGAGATCATCTTAAAATGCTACCGTCAATCAAAGCAAGATAAGATGCATAAAAGATAAACATCACATGCAATCAATATAAGTGATATGATATGGCCATCATCATCTTGTGCTTGTGATCTCCATCTCTGAAGCAACGTCATGATCACCATCGTCACCGGCGCGACACCTTGATCTCCATCGTAGCATCGTTGTCGTCTCGCCAATCTTATGCTTCTACGACTATCGCTACCGCTTAGTGATAAAGTAAAGCATTACAGGGCGATTGCATTGCATACAATAAAGCGATAACCATATGGCTCCTGCCAGTTGCCGATAACTCGGTTACAAAACAAGATCATCTCATACAATAAAATTTAGCATCATGCCTTGACCATATCACATCACAACATGCCCTGCAAAAACAAGTTAGATGTCCTCTACTTTGTTGTTGCAAGTTTTATGTGGCTGCTACGGGCTTAGCAAGAACCAATCTTACCTACGCATCAAAACCACAACGATAGTTTGTCAAGTTGGTGCTGTTTTAACCTTCGCAAGGACCGGGCATAGCCACACTCGGTTCAACTAAAGTTGGAGAAACTGACAGCCGCCAACCACCTGTGTGCAAAGCACGTCGGTAGAACCAGTCTCGCGTAAGCGTACGCGTAATGTCGGTCCTGGCCGCTTCATCCAACAATACCGCCGAACCAAAGTATGACATGCTGGTAAGCAGTATGACTTATATCACCCACAACTCACTTGTGTTCTACTCGTGCAAATAACATCAACACATAAAACCTAGGCTCGGATGCCACTGTTGGGGAACGTAGTAATTTCAAAAAAAAATCCTACGCACACGCAAGATCATGTTGATGCATAGCAACGAGAGGGGAGAGTATCGTCTACGTACCCTCGTAGACCGTAAGCGGAAGCGTTATATCAACGCGGTTGATGTAGTCGTACTCTTCACGATCCGACCGATCCAAGCACTGAAAACATGGCACCTCCGAGTTCTAGCACACGTTCAGCTCGATGACGATCCCCGGACTCCGATCCAGCAAAGTGTCGGGGATGAGTTCCGTCAGCACGACGGCGTGGTGACGATCTTGATGTTCTACCGTCGCAGGGCTTCGCCTAAGCACCGCTACAATATTATCGAGGGTTATGGTGGAGGGGGGCACCGCACACGGCTAAGAGAACGATCATGAAGATCAACTTGTGTGTCTAGAGGTGCCCCCCTGCCCCCGTATATAAAGGAGCAAGGGGGAGGAGGCCGGCCCTAGGAGGGGCGCGCCAGGGAGTAGGATTCCTACTCCTAGTTGGAGTAGGTTTCCTCCTTTCCTAGTCCAACTAGGAGAAGGGGGAAAGGGGGAAAGAGGGGAAGGAAGGGAGAGAGGGGCCGCGCCCCAAACCCCTTCTCCAATTCGGACTGGGCTTGGGAGGGGCGCGCGCCACCTCCTGGTCCTTCCCACTAAGGCCCATTAAGGCCCATTGCTTCTTTCCCCGTATTCCCAAAACTCCCCGGTACCTCCGAAAATACCCGAATCACTCAGAACCTTTCCGATGTCCGAATATAGTCGTCCAATATATCGATCTTTACGTCTCGACCATTTCGAGACTCCTCGTCATGTCCCTGATCTCATCCGGGACTCCGAACTCCTTCAGTACATCAAAACTCATAAACTCATAATATAACTGTCATTGAAACCTTAAGCGTGCAGACCCTATGGGTTCGAGAACAATGTAGACATGACCGAGACACGTCTCCGGTCAATAAGCAATAGCGGAACATGGATGCTCGTATTAGCTCCTACATATTCTACGAATATCTTTATCGGTCAGACCGCATAACAACATACGGTGTTCCCTTTGTCATCGGTATGTTAGTTGCCCGAGATTCGATCGTCGGTATCTTAATACCTAGTTCAATCTCGTTACCGGCAAGTCTCTTTACTCGTTCCGTAATACATCATCTCACAACTAACTCATTAGTTGCAATGTTTGCAAGGCTTATGTGATGTGCATTACCGAGAGGGCCCAGAGATACCTCTCCGACAATCAGAGTGACAAATCCTAATCTCGAAATACGCCAACCCAACATGTACCTTCGGAGACACCTGTAGAGCTCCTTTATAATCACCCAGTTACGTTGTGACGTTTGGTAGCACACAAAGTGTTCCTCCGGCAAACGGGAGTTGCATAATCTCATAGTCATAGGAACATGTATAAGTCATGAAGAAAGCAATAGCAACATACTAAACGATCGGGTGCTAAGCTAATGGAATGGGTCATGTCAATCACATCATTCTCCTAATGATGTGATCCCGTTAATCAAATAACAACTCTTTTGTTCATGGTCAGGAAACATAACCATCTTCGATTAACGAGCTAGTCAAGTAGAGGTATACTAGTGACATACTGTTTGTCTATGTATTCACACATGTATTATGTTTCCGGTTAATACAATTCTAGCATGAACAATAAAAATTTATCATGATATAAGGAAATAAATAATAACTTTATTATTGCCTCTAGGGCATATTTCCTTCAAGATGCTTCTACTGCCGCACCCGCCTAGGCGCGGGCATCTGACGCCTAGTCGAACTCATCCCCGCTATCCTCCTTGTCACTTTCGCTCGAGGAAGAGCTTCCATTGTCGGAATCTCCATCAGAGGAGCTCTCCACGCAGCATTTCATGTGAGTTCCAAACTCTACGAAGACCTTGACGGAGAGCAGGCCGTCCTCCATTAATTTGAAGTAGAGGACGAGACCCGCCGTCAGGCTGTTGATGTGGGCGAACGTCTTCCATCCATGCCAGAGGTCCATAACCCGTGGAGCCTGGAAGTCGACGTCAACCCGCGTGCCCCCGTTCCCACAGCCCCTCATGTGCAACCTGAGGGTCTGGGGTGCATCACACTCCATCACCCGAGCAAACGGGGCAGGGAGACGAAGACGACGACGCGGAGGTCGGCGCAGCCTGATGAAGAACTCGCAAGACTTGTCTTCAATGTGGCCCTCCATCGGGAAGGGCATCGTTGGCAGGGGCAAGGCCGGCATGCCGCCCCGTCCTCCTCTTCCCCGAGCGCTACGGCCTATGACCCGGCCTCGCCCCCTCCCTCTTCCCCTCGTGGCCGGTTCCACCACCGCGGGCTCAGGGGGAGGAGGGACGCGCTGTCGAGCGGCGACCCTCGCTGCCACCGTCGAGGGACCAGGATTCCCCTTCTCCATGGCGGGTGAGAGGAAGAAACAGAAGCAGGAGGAGATAGAAAATGGAAGAATGCAGGATGCCATTCCCCCATCCCCCTCTTCATAAAGGAATGGAGTTGAGGCTCGGCCGCCCTGCTCGGCCAATCCAGACACCGGAGGCGCAGGGAATCAGGACCGACCCACTACCCCAACCAGCGATGGACCGGTTTCCCGCCTCCACTGTTTGCCACCCCGGGTGCATGAAAGACGTGTGGTAGACGTGCAGAACTGAGGGGACGGATGAGGCGACCCCTCCCCACCCCGTGATCGTGGGGAGTGGACGCCTTGAAGACCGCACACCGACCCCGCTCAGTAAATGAGCCGCGCCTCCATGCCTCCCTCTTTTTATGGGGAGGGCGTGAGCCGCCTCTTTACTGCGATATGACGCATGCATGTGGAAACCGCCCCACGCATGCCGCCCACGTCACGCACACCCCTCCACGCCACGCCACGCACGCTGGTCATGGGAAACGGAGCGCGCGAAGAGTCTTACCACGGTAAAAACCGCCCCACCTGCCCGCGCACCGTTTTGGGCCTGGCCCAACAACGTGACACGCTTATGTGTGGCCCAGGCCCGGGGGCTCCTGTCGGTGTACAAAAATAGGGGCACGCTTTTGTACCCCTTTACCTGTGCACGGGCAGTCAGAATTGTGCCCACAGCCACTCCAAGCGGAACAGGGGAGGTGAGCCAAGGTAAGACCGAAGCCCAAGACGATCAAAGCAACGCTAAGGCCAAGGCCACAAAGAGCAGAGGGACGAAGCAGGTTCCCCCGGCAAGACCCTTGCCGGGCAGCCTCAGCGGCCCCGGTAAGACCCTTGCGGGACAGCTTGCCCCACACCAACAGAGTGAGCCACCCTTGAGCCCATGGCCCCTAGCGCCATCATCAACGTGGGGCCAGGGCTCGGGAAGGCACCTCTATGGTGGCATGCAGATTTTTGGGAAGACATATTCAAGATCAGATAAGGATTAGGAGATGACGATTCTCGGCAAGATCCCTGCCGAGGACGGCCACCAGACCCCCGGCAAGGTCCTTGCCGGGGACGATAGCACGCCACGGCAAGACCCTTGCCGGGCCACCCGGCAGGGCCCTCGCCAAGGACGCCAGCAGGGCCACCGCCAAACCCACGCCGGACAAGCTTCCACTACCGTTCACATGCAGCTGCCAGCCCAACCAGCTGGGCGGGCACCTGCGTGGCAACATGCAACTCCCAGGACAACTCATCGAGCGCCTGCGTGGTGGCATGCAGATCTTCGTGAAGGCTCCACCACCGCGCCACCTCAGCTGCCTCACTGGCTAGGGCGCATGTCAAGGCGAGGAGGAGCGGCAACGGACGGGATGGGCCTCGCCCCCGTCCCCAATAAAGCAAGGGGACACCTAAGCTACACATTAAATGTGTCTTGTCCTGTAATACGAGTGATAAGCTCAGGGCACTGTACGCCTTTCCACCTCCTGTGTGTCACATGTGGCAGCCCCTTTCAACTATAAAAGGAGGACCATGGCATACTGGAGAGGGATTCGGCTCTTTCGAATCACAGCTAGTTCGAGAGCCTAAGAACTCTCAGAAATACACCCAGCAAAACAGGACTAGGGTTTTATGCATCCTCGCGGCCCGAACATGGGTAAACGATCCTTGTGTTGTCTACTAGCCCTGCTCTCCTTGCAACCCTGTGCCCCGGCAACTGTAGTAAGGATTCTTGTGATCCCATAGGTGTCATTCCACACCGACACCGGAGGACATGGCCAGCCAGTGGCAACCTGGGGCTTCATCTCAGTACGACCCCAGTTACAACTTTGGATATCCGCCAGGCCAGCCGTGGCAATAGACCAACTTAGGCCAAAATCCTAAGCTTGGGGGAGTACGTATTTCTCACCGACATTACATTTATGTTTACACACTCATTACTAGTTGTCGGTGCTCATACTTTTTCATTGTAATATCCATGCTAGTTTTATTTCCTTTTTATGTTTTCTTCCTGTGTGTTTGATAAACCTTATGAAAAACAAAAAGATTAGTTGTAGCTTTTAGATAGTTTACTTTCTTGTTGTTGTAGTAGTAATTAAAAGAAAACCCAAAAAGATTTCTTGTTCTTCTTTTGCTTGTTGGGAGCTTTCCCGTGTAAATAGTTTTATTTCTTTTCTTTTCTTTGGGGTCGATAGGAGAAGACCATAATAAAAATGTTGAAGTGGCTCTTATATGCATTATTGTTGATTTAACCAAGAGCCCATATTGCCTTGTCTTCTCCTGTTTATTGACTGCTCGTAGATTCCAGCTTAGTCCAATGCATGTGCACTATTATTATTATTCACATCGTTCGGTCGTGCAAGTGAAAGGCAATAATGACGATATATGATGGACTGATTGAGATGGGAGAAGCTGGTATGAACTCAACCTCTCTTGTTTTTGTAAATATGATTAGTTCATCTTTCCTGATTCAGCCTATTATGAATAAACATGTTTGCAATGACAATTAGAGATTATAGTTGCTTATGCCATGCTTAATTAGCTAGGAGTTTATAATGGTTTACCTTGCGTGCCAACATGCTATTAAAATGGTTGTGATGTGGTATAGTAGGGTGGTATCCTCCTTTGAATGATTCGAGTGACTTGACTTGGCACATGTTCACGCATGTAGTTGAAACAAATCAACATAGCCTTCATGATATTTATGTTCATGGTGGATTATATCCTACTCATGCTTGCACTTAGTGTATATTAATTTTAATGCATGTTCATGACTGTTGTCGCTCTCTAGTTGGTCACTTCCCAGTCTTTTGCTAGCCTTCACTTGTACTAAGCGGGAATGCTGCTTGTGCATCCAATCCCTTAAACCCCAAAGTTATTCCATATGAGTCCACTATACCTTCCTATATGCGGTATCTGTCGGCGTTCTGGGAACGGGGGTCCCCAGACTTGCCTGCCTGCGGCCTGCGGCGTGGCTCAAAGGGGGCCCAGCACGGCCCATCTTCATCAACACAGACCCAAGACCCTTGCGAGGGGCCAAGCCTCGCGAGGCGGACGACACGGAGCTTCCTCAGGCATGGCCTCGTTAGGCTTGCTCGTGAGGAGGCGGAGAGATCAAGGCGGGGTACCTCACGAGGTGCCCGTGACGCAAGCCATGACGACCAGGGGCGCCAGGCGGGCGCCAGCCAGCGCAGTGTCCTCCTTTCCTCTTTGGTGCAAAGGGAGCAAGCGCAGGCGGGAGCATCAAGCAAAGAAACCCATTTCGGTGCAACGAGACCAAGACCAGCCTCGCGACAAGGAGGAAGTCATTGTGGAGCCCAAGCTAGCGTCACCACCAGAGCCTTTGGCAGGCGAGGACCAACTTTAGTCAGGATAAGTGTACCATATGTTCCCCTTCAAAATGGCCAATTGTTGGCGCCCTTCCCGCTCAATATTTGGGAAGAGGCCCAGGGCCTTTGCCTATAAATAGGACTGGCCACCCCCAGGGTAGAGGCACGTAGAATGAGAAGGGAATAGGAGTCAGAATTAGAGAGAGAAGGGCGATTGAACTCCTCTCAGCAATTCATCCCCCCAGCCAAGAACAGACCCTCGAGAGGCTGTTCTTCCTTGTATTGCTCATCATCATCAGCCCAAGAGGCAATCCACCACACCACAAACTAGAGTAGGGTATTACACCACATCGGTGGCCCGAACCAGTATAAACTCTGTGTCTCATGTGCTGTTCTTTCCATAGCTTAGATCCTGGCGAGGCGGAGGGGTACCGGTAGGTAGAAGGAGAAATCTCCGCGCGCACCCCAGTGTTCGAACCTCAAGGGTCTGCCGGAACCCGAAATCCGACATTTGGCGCGCCGGGTAGGGGTGCGTGGGAATTCATCTTCCACCGCCCCGTTCTCCTCCGACCATCGCGTCCATGTCTGACGCTCGTCGGGCCCGCGCCGAGCGCCGAGCCGCTCTCGCTTCCCGCGTCGCCCAGACGGCTCCTGTCGGCGGGCGTCCTCGTCGTTCCCCGTCACCTGCTGTCAACGCCTCCACCGGCCCGGCGGGGAACGAGCAGCAAGCGTCGTCTTAGCATCCGTCCGTGTGGCAAGACGGCCGCACCGCTACTCCCTCGCTAACCCCACCTGGTTCTTCGTCCCGCGCGCTCCGCGCACCCATGGAGGCTCGAGCTGCACTCATCGCGGCAAACAAGCTCCTGCGCTACCATCCCGTCGACGTTGTCTACGAAAAATGGCTCGACCGCGTCGCCGAGCTCGTCCGCGCCGCAGGGGGTTCTCCCGTGCCGTCCTTTCCGCTGCACCACACCCCGCCCCGCGTGGGCGACGAAGCTCCGGGGGCGCCCCAGCCGCCTCCTCCTCAAGAGGGCGCCCTGGCTCCAAGGCGCGTGGCCCCTAGGTGGGACCCGTTCCGTCAGGTGCCAGCGCGGCAAGAGCAGAGCTGCCAAGAAATCCCTTGCCCGCAAGAAGCTGCCCGGGCGCTCCCTGCTCCAGCACGTCGCGACCATGCTCCTGCTCCCACACGTCAAGACCCCGCGCTGCTCCCAGCTGCAGCGCATGGGGACCCGCAAGACCAAGCTCTCCGTCACCCAAGGCCTCCCGTGGCCACAGCAGGCTGCCGTGCCTTCACCATCAAACTACGCAGCGTCACGTGGCCCGGCAAGTTCAAGCCAGACCTGCCTCCTCGTTACGACGGCACGGCTGACCCTGCGGAGTTCCTCCAGCTCTATGAGTTGTGCATCGAAGCCGCCAACAGAGACGAGAAGGTCATGGAGAACTGGTCTCCCATGGCGCTCAAGGACGGGGCCCGCACCTGGATCCTGAACTTGGCTCCAGGCACGATCTCCTCCTGGGATGAGATGCGCACCCGCTTCATCGCCAACTTCCAAGGTACTCGCGACCGGCCACCCGCCGTGAGCGACATGCGCCGCATCAAGCAACAACCTGGGGAGACCCTGCAGAAGTAAATTCAGCGCTTCAACAACGCACGCCTCAAGATTCCCAAGATGACCGAGGAGGCCATCATCTCGGCCTTCTCCGACGGCGTGCGCGACGTCAAGATGAAGGAGGAGCTGGCGATGCATGAAGACCAGTGCACTTCCTTGGAGCTGTTCAACTTGGCGACCAAGTGCGCCAGGGCTGAGGAAGGGCGTCTCTCCCTCCTCGAGCTGCCTGCCGCAGACCCAGAAGAGAAGAAGCTCAAGGCCAAGGATGTGAAGCGCAAGGGGGCTGCCGTGCTTGCGGCAGAACCAGACACCAAGCGGGGCAGAGATCAGCCCGAGTCTTCCAAGGGCAGTCGGTACTGTGTGTACCATGACCTCCACACCCACAACACCAACGAATGTCAAGAGCTCCGAGCTGTGCGAGAAGGAAGGATCGGCCGTCGCCCCGACCACGGTGACTGGGGCTACGGTCGAGGAGGAGGAAGGAACGCAGGACGCTGGGAAGACCATGGCCCGCGCCAAGGGTGGCGTGACCGACCTCACGAGGACCGCTGGCAAGACCCTTCTCGCGATGGAGACTGGAGGGATCAGCCTCGCGAGGATCGCCCGCAAGGCAACGCAGGCCTCCCTCCGCTGCTGTCGCAACCAAGGAGAAACGAGGACCGCCATCAGGACGAGGGGGCCGGGGGCTTCCAGGAGCCACGCGCGATCGCCTGCATCCTAGGCGGAGCTCAAGCCCCAGCCTCTCAACGCATCTTCAAGCAGTTCGCCCGTGAAGTAAACACAGTCCTCCCCAAGCTCGAAGCCACGCGCCCACTGAGGTGGTCGGCGTGCACCATCACATTCAGCTCAGCGAATCAACTCAAGTGTGCAGCCATAGCCGGGGTCCTCCCGATGCTTTGTTCCCCAATCATCAGCAACGTGCTGGTCACCAGGACCCTCATCAATGGCGGGGCAGGGCTCAACGTCCTGTCCGTGGAAACATTCAACAATCTCCAAGTGCCCTACAACCAACTTCAGCCAACCAAGCCCTTCTCCGGAGTCACCGACGGCTCCACGGTCCCGATTGGGCAGGTTCGCCTCCCAGTCACCTTCGGGACACGCGACAACTACCGCACCGAGCTCGTCGACTTCGACGTCGCTCACATTCACCTGTCGTACAATGCCATCCTTGGATACCCAGCGCTGCCCAAATTCATGGTCGTAACTCACCACGGCTACAACGTCCTCAAGATGCCAGGAAGTTGCGGAGTCATCACGGTGCCCTGTGAAGAGAAGGATGCGGTGTGTTCCCTGGAACGAGCCTTTCAGGCCGCATCACTGGAAGACCCGGATCGCGAAAGCAGGAGGCTTCCCGAGACCACCCTCAAGAAGAAGAAGACATCGTCCGACCCGACCCCTCGGGAGGCAGGCCCCTCAGGGCCCGTGCCTTCCCATGGGGATCCTCCTTCCATCGCATAGGAAAGCGCGCCCGGCGCCATCCTCAGACAGGGCTCGGGGGCTCTCCCCTGGAGGGCCACCGACCTGGCTAAGGTCACGAGGGAGGCACTTGGGCACCAGAGGCGTGTTTCGAAGCAAGTTTCCCTCAAGAAGGAGTAAAGCAAGGAGGGCCAGACCCACAGGAGTTCATCAGCAAGGCCATTCAGGAGCTACAGGAGTCAAGAATCATGAGAGGCGGCCGCCGCCTACCAGCTGCGGCTCCCCATCCTGGCGAGGATGGTGGGCTGCGCGTCTGCATCAACATACCAGGGCTCAATCGAGTCGCCTCTCTGGAGCGCCTCTGGCCCTCGCAAGTGGGGCGCTGCAAAGGTCCACCCCACAGCTACATTCGCATGCCTTACGGCTTGCCGAATGCGGTTGCCATGTACCAGCGCCTCATGAGGGGCATCATGGAGGCTCAAGAGGCCAGGCATTCCGCAGCCTTGGCGGAGATGGCGATGGTCCGCGAGGATCCACCAGTGCCCCCTGAAAGCACAAGTGCTCCCCATGTGGTTTTGGTAATTAATGTCAACATATCTCTTGTTGGACTAACACTTTTATCTAGTATGTTTCAGATAAGTTCAACAATGGAGTGGCATGGACTAAAGGATGTGGGAACTCCTTCAAGATGCTAAGGACAAAGGATTGGCTCAAGCTCAAAAGCGCAAGACTCTTCATTTTACATTTTAGTGATCCAAGATCACATTGAGTCCATAGGAAAAGCCAATACTATCAAGGAGGGATGAGGTGTTGATTAATGAGCCTTTTGCTTCATGTGCTTAATGATATGCTCCAATATCCTTAGCTACTTTCCCATATCTAAAAATGACCTAAACCCTAAGCCAAACTCGGACCTACCGATTCTTTCTATCCGGCCCCACCGAGTTTCACATGTCATAAGCCACTACCAAACCCTAGCAAATCGGTTCTACCGATAGGGATCTCGGTCCCACCGAGATGGGATTGTAATATCTCTGTGTATGTCCATTATCAAAATCGGTCTCACCGAGTTTGAGCAATCGTTACTACCGAGATTACAATGCAAACTCTCTGGTTAACTTATTACCAAAATCGGTACAACCGAGTTTAGTAATCGGTCCCACCGAGTTTGCCTGACCAAATCTCTGGTTAGCTAAGTACAAAAATCGGTCTCACCGAGTTTGAGTAATCGGTCTCACCGAGATTACGTTATGCCCTAACCCTAATCATATCGGTCCTACCGAGTTGCGTGTCAGTCCCACCGAAAATCTCTAACGGTCACTAGGTTTACTATTTCGGTCCGACCGAGTTTGTTGATTCGGTCCCACCGAGATTGGTAAATTGTGTGTAACTATTGGATTTTGTGTGGAGGCTATATATACCCCTCCACCTCCTCTTCACTCGTGGAGAGAGCCATCAGAACACAACTACACTTCCAACTCATATGTTCTGAGAGAGAACCACCTACTCATGTGTTGAGACCAAGATATTCCATTCCTACCATATGAATCTTGATCTCTAGCCTTTCCCAAGTTGCTTTCCACTCAAATCTTCTTTCCACCAAATCCAAATCCTGTGAGAGAGAGTTGAGTGTTGGGGAGAATATCATTTGAAGCACAAGAGCAAGGAGTTCATCATCAACACACCATTTGTTACTTCTTGGAGAGTGGTGTCTCCTAGATTGGCTAGGTGTCACTTGGGAGCCTCCGACAAGATTGTGGAGTTGAACCAAGGAGTTTGTAAGGGCAAGGAGATCGCCTACTTCATGAAGATCTACCGCTAGTGAGGCAAGTCCTTCGTGGGCGATAGCCATGGTGGGATAGACAAGGTTGCTTCTTCGTGGACCCTTCGTGGGTGGAGCCCTCCGTGGACTCGCGCAACCGTTACCCTTCGTGGGTTGAAGTCTCCATCAACGTGGATGTAGGATAGCACCACCTATCCGAACCATGGGAAAAACATCCTTGTCTTCACTTACGTTTGAATTCTCCAAACCCTTCTCTTTACATTCTTGCAAGTTGCATGCTTTACTTTCCGCTGCTCATATACTCTTTGCATGCTTGCTTGATATGTATTGTGTATGTTGAAATTGTGCCTAAAACTCCACTCAAACCGAAAAAGTTTAAAAATTGAAACTTTAGCACTAAGTGTCTAATCACCCCCCTCTAGACACACCTACTTCTAGATCCTACAAGTGGTATCAGAGCTTTGGTCTCCATTGCCTTGGTTTAATCACCATTGGAGGAAGATGGATGTGTCTACTTTAGGGAGTCTTAGACATAGAGTGCATATTCTTGATGGAGAGTATTTTCATGAGTGGAAAAATGAGATGCTTGTAATTTTCAATCAATATCATTTGAACAAGTATATTGCTAGTCCTTGTGTGCCTCATGTTAATCCTATGTATCCCACCCTAGATGAAGATATTAACATGATTCGCAATCTTAGAACCGTTGAGCTCATCATTAGAGGATTGCCCAAAAACTTGATTGCTAGTTTACCTACTCTAAATTGTGCCTATACTATATGGAAATTTCTTGAGGAACGATTTCCCGATTATTCCTTGAAAAATCTAGATGAAATTCTCCATAAATCTATTGCCTTGAGTAAGATGAACTCTAGTGATCCTAGTTTTGGTGATTGTCTATTTGAGCTTACTAATCTCATGCATGCTAAAGGAAATGTTGGAATCATTAGTGATATTATATCTGAAGCTATAAGAATTCATAAAGGTGACCACTTTGATGATCATTTATCTAATGAATCACTCTCTCTAGGAAATGATGAGTCACAAGATCATGTTGAACATGGATACTATGATGAAGATGATGATAGTGACTTCGATCTTGATGATGCAATGAGACACTTTGGTCTTATGGCTAATCTTCGGGGATATGTGTCAGGAGGAAAGGAATGGGTTCTTGATAGTGGATGTACTGATCATATGACCGGAGATGAAGAGATGTTCTGTGAGCTTGCTGAAAACGAGGGCCCTCGAAAATACGTCACTTTTGGTGATAATTCAAAGGGTAAGGTAGTTGGCCTTGGTAAGGTGGCCATCTCACATGATAGCTCCATTCAAAATGTCATGCTCGTTGAATCTCTCGGTTACAACTTACTTTCAGTATCTAGACATGCTGATTTCGGTTTGAATGTCCTATTTACTGAGGTAGATTGCCAAGTATTTCGTCGAGACAATCATAAGATGGTCTTTACCGGTATACGTAGAGGTGATCTTTACATTGTCGATTTCTCTAAAAAGGCACAACCTAAAACTTGCTTTATCGCTAAGTCCTCAAAAGGTTGGTTGTGGCATAGACGACTAGGTCATGTTGGCATGAGAAACCTTGACAAGCTTATTAAAGGAAATCATATCCTTGGAGTTAACGATGTTATATTTGATAAGGATAGACTCTGCAGCGCTTGTCAAGCAGGTAAACAGGTTGGAGGAAGGCATCCCGTGAAGAACATCATGACCACAAGGAGGCCACTCGAGCTACTTCATATGGATCTTTTTGGTCCCAACGCCTACAAGAGTCTCGGTGGAGATTCTTTTGGTCTTGTTGTAGTTGATGATTTTTCAAGATTTACGTGGGTGTTCTTTCTTGATGATAAATCGCAGGTCCAAAAGATCTTCAAAAACTTCGCTAAGAAGGCCCAAAATCAGTTTGACGTGAAGATCAAGAAGGTTCGTAGTGACAACGGAATGGAGTTCAAGAACGCAAATGTGGACACCTTTCTTGACGAAGAAGGGATTTCACACGAGTTCTTGGCCACGTGCACACCTCAACAAAATGGAGTTGTTGAGAGGAAGAACCGGACGCTCATCGAAATGGCGAGAACGATGCTTGATGAGTACAAGACGCCGAAGCACTTTTGGGCAGAAGCGGTTGAGACAGCTTGTCATGCAACAAATCGCTTGTATCTTCACAAGCTACTCGGCAAGACGGCATACGAGCTCCTCACCGTTAACAAACCACAAGTTGGATACTTTCGAGTATTCGGCTCAAAGTGCTACATTCTTGATAAGCATCGTCGTTCAAAGTTTGCTCCTAAATCTCATGAAGGTTTCCTACTTGGTCATGGCTCACGGGGACACGGCTAACCATGATTAGTTTGTACACTCTGCAGAGGTTTGCGCACTTTTCCCCACAAGACTCGATCGCCTCCGTTTGATTTCTCGCACTACATGATGTTTGAGAAACGGATGACCGAGACATAGTCTTTCAGAAGCGCTAGCACCTAACGTTGGATAGACCGGTACACCTACTTTCCCCTACATCTGCTAGTCTACCCTGTAAGAGTCCACACGACTTAATCAACTATGCCAGAGCCCATAATGGCTTGTGGCTGCACACGGAAGTTTCTAGTTTGAATAATCTCATGATCCCTTTGAGCCTGGGTGGCGGTCCAAAAAGAAACATGCAATCCTGGAATACCCAGGTGCCTCAATCCACCCAGATGTGTGTTTAAGTTGCCACCTTAGATAAACCATTAATTAACAATCTCACATCTGTCATGGATATCACTCACCCAATCCACGTCTACTAGCATAGCATGGCATAATAAGCAAACGTAGAAGTAACTCCCAAAGGTTTCATAAATAAACAGGTAATAGGTACTACCTCAACTACTTCCCATCCCACAATTTAAATTAGATCCTAATCATGCAGTGTTTGAGGATTGATCTAATGCAATAAAACTGGGTAGTAAAAGAGGTATGATCAAAGTGTTACTTGACTTGCTGATGATCCGCGAAACCTAGAGATTCGAAGTAACAGGCGGCGCACTCCGGGTGTTCTATCGCAGACAAACAAACAAGCATACAATAAATACTCATCTAATGCACAGGTAAAACTCAAATAAGAGATCTAACCAGAAAGTTCAACTTAAGAACTCTCGTTTGCAAAAAGAATCAAATCGAACGAAGCAACAAAAGTCAAACGGCGAAAGAAAACAACTTCATTCTAGTAATCTGGATCTAAGTCAAATTTTACAGTAGAAAAACTTGTTTAAGTTGGTTAATCGGATAGAGGGTTTCGAGACGAAACTCCAGGCGCTTGAATCGCCTGATTCCGCTAAACGAGCGAAAAGTTATACTAAAACGAAAATCGGATCAGAAATCGTGATCGGAAAATAACCGCGGAAAATCCAACGAAAAAGAAAAACGACGAACGGATTAATTTGTTAATTAACCTAATACGAAAATAATAGAATAATAAAAAATTAAAAAAAACCAAAAAATACCGAAAATAAAACCGCCGAAAACCAATCGTTTTATTAAACCGGCACGGATTTCGAGGCGGCGGCGAACCTCGGGCGACGCGCGGCTCCGGCGGCGGCGGCGGCGGCGGGTGGGCTGGCGGCGGTGGTTATGGGCTGGGGGCTCGGGTGCGGCGCTATTTAAAGGCGTCCCCCGGGCGGAGTCCCGCCCGGGTACGGCCCAAGGTCGGTTTCGTTTTTGTTTTTGTTTTTTTAAATAATTATGCTCGGAAGAAAAATAAAAAGAAGTACTAAATGGACTCCAAAAATCCCGAAATAAATTTTTCCGGGCTTATAAAATCAAGCCCGACATAGTGAACATTTATTTGATCCCTAAATGCAATTTTGAAAAACGCATATTTTTCCTAAATTCAAATAAAATATCGAAAAACTCCGAAATAAATTCTTATTTGATTTTATTATTAAATCCTCAATATTTCTATATTTTGGGAAAGTCATCTTATTCCCTCTCTCATTTTTTTGTAATAGAAATAATTGATGATAAAATAAATAAAATCAAATGATCCTATTCTCAAAATTTGAGAAAACTCAAATATGAAAATAACGAAATCCCCAACTCTCTCCGTGGGTCCTTGAGTTGCTTAGGATTTTTATAGGATCAAAACCAAAAGCAAATAAAATATGATATGCATGATGATCTAATGTATAACATTTCAAATTGAAAATTTGGGATGTTACAAACCTACCCCCCCCTTAAGATGAATCTCGCCCTCGAGATTCGGGTTGGCTAGAAAATAGGTGAGGGTGGTCCTTGAGCAAATCCTCCTCTCGCTCCCAGGTGGCTTCATCCTCCGTGTGGTGGCTCCACTGAACTTTGCAAAACTTGATAACCTTGCTGTGAGTGACTCGGCTCGCAAACTTGAGAACCTTAACTGGTTTCTCCTCATAGGTCAAATTGTTATCCAACTGAATTGCTTCCAATGGCACTGTATCTCTCAAAGGTATGTCATCCATTTCCGCGTGGCACTTCTTCAACTGGGAAATGTGGAATACATCATGAACTTCTGACAATCATGCTGGCAATTCCAACTTGTAGGCCACTTCTCCCATACGCTCCAAAACTCGATATGGTCCTACAAATCGTGGCGCTAACTTTCCCTTAACTCCAAAACGCTTAATTCCTCGAAGTGGAGATACTCGGAGATAAACTCTGTCTCCGACTTCGTAAACTGTCTCCTTGCGTTTTGAATCTGCGTAACTCTTCTGCCTGGACTGGGCTACCTTGAGCCTATCGCGAATCAACTTCACCTTTTGTTCAGACTCCTTAATCAAATCAGGTCCAAACAACTGGCGGTCTCCAACTTCATCCCATGATAACGGTGTCCTGCACCTCCTTCCATACAAAGCTTCGAAAGGGGTCATCTTCAAACTGGTCTGATAGCTGTTATTGTAAGAGAAATCTGCATATGGCAAATTGTCATCCCAACTAGATCCATAGTCTAGCGCACAAGCTATCAGCATATCTTCCAAAATCTGATTGACTCTCTCGGTATGTCCATCTGTCTGCGGATGAAAAGCTGTACTGAATTCTAGCCTGGTACCCAAAGTCTCATGCAACTGCTTCCAGAACATTGAGGTAAATTGGGTTCCTCTATCTGATACGATACTCCTCGGAACTCCATGCAGACATACGATCCTGGTCATGTATATCTTTGCCAACTTAGCACTGGTGTAGGTGGTCTTTACTGGGATGAAATGAGCTACCTTCGTCAATCGATCAACTACAACCCAGATCGAGTCATAGCCGGAACGAGTCCTTGGTAATCCCGTGATAAAATCCATGCTTAACTTATCCCACTTCCATTCGGGTATCGGCAATGGCTGCAACAATCCTGCTGGCTTCTAATGCTCTGCCTTTACTCTCTGACATACATCACAAACTGCTACATACTCTGCAATATCCTTCTTCATTCCGGTCCACCAGAAAGTATCCTACAAATCCAAATACATCTTGGTATTTCCTGGGTGAACCAAATAGGGTGAATCATGTGCCTCTTGCAGAATCAACTTCCTGATCTCCGGGTCATTGGGCACATAGACACGGTCTTCAAACCATAGGGTATCGTGCTCATCCTCACGAAATCCCTTAGCTTTTCCTTCGTCCATTTTCTCCTTTATAGTGGCAATCTCCTTGTCAGTCTTCTGAGCTTCTCTGATTCTATCCATCAAAGTTGTCTGAATTTCCAATGCTGCTACATAACCTCTCGGAACTATTTCCAAACATAGCTCACGAAGATCCTTGGCTAACTCCTTTGGTATTTCTCCCGTCATTAGTGTATTGACATGGCTCTTACGGCTCAATGCGTCAGCTACTACATTAGCCTTTCCGGGATGATAATGCAATCTCATATCATAATCCTTGATAAGCTCCAACCATCTCCTTTGTCTGAGATTCAACTCCTTCTGCGTGAAAATGTACTTAAAACTCTTGTGATCCGTGTACACATCACAATGATTGCCAATGAGGAAATGTCTCCATGTCTTTAATGCATGCACTACGGCTGCTAACTCCAAATCATGTGTGGCATAATTCAATTCGTGTGGCTTCAGTTGTCGTGAAGCGTATGAAACAACTCTTCCCTCTTGCATAAGTACCGCTCCAAGTCCTCGACGTGAAGCGTCGCAATATACCTCATAATCCTTGGTCTGATCTAGCAAAATCAACACTGGTGAGGTAACCAAACGTTGCTTCCATTCCTGGAAACTAGCCTCACACTCCTCAGTCCATACGAACTTAGTATCCTTCTTCAGCAACTCCGTCATAGGCTTTGCAATCTTCGAGAAGTTCTCAATAAATCTCCGGTAGTATCCTGCGAGTCCAAGAAAACTCCGGATCTCTCCAACTGTTGTTGGTGCTTCCCAATTGGTCACGGTGATAACCTTTGTGGGATCAACTGCTATTCCTTCTCCGGATATAACGTGTCCGATGAATCCTACTTCCTTCAACCAAAACTCACATTTGCTGAACTTGGCATATAGCTGATGTTCTCTGAGCTTCTCAAGTACCAATCGCAAATGTTCTTTATGCCCCCCTTCATTCTTCGGATAAACCAGAATATCATCAATGAACACCATGACGAACTTATCCAGAAACTCCATAAACACTTTGTTCATCATGTTCATAAAATAGGCGGGTGCGTTAGTCAGTCCAAATGACATAACGGTATACTCATACAGTCCATATCTGGTGGTGAATGCTGTCTTAGGTATGTCCTGCTCCCGAATCTTCAACTGATGGTACCCTGATCGCAAATCGATCTTGGAAAACACTTTAGCTCCTTGCAATCGATCAAACAGATCATTGATCATCGGTAGTGGGTACTTGTTCTTGATTGTTACCTCGTTCAATCCGCGGTAATCAACAACCATCCTTAACGATCCATCCTTCTTCTCCACTAGAAGTACTGGTGATCCCCAAGGCGAAGAACTTGGGCGAATGTAACCTTTATCCAGTAACTCCTTAATCTGCTTTTTAATTTCCACCAAATCTTGTGCGGGCATCCTGTATGGTCTCTTCGATATTGGCCCTGTGCCTGGCAAAAGCTCAATCAAAAACTCAATGTCTCTATCCGGTGGCATGCCTGGCAACTCTTCTGGAAATACGTCCGGGAAATCCTTTACCACTTTTACTTCCTCCTGCACAACTCCTGTTAAGGAATTTGCTTGAATCCTTTTTGGCACATGCCGTGATACGTACTTGATCCTTCTTCCTTCTGGCGTTGTAAGCAAAATTGTCTTACTAGCGCATTCAATGTTCCCTTCATACTTTGACAACCAATCCATGCCTAATATCACATCCAGTCCTTGAGATTCCAATACTATTATATCTGAGGGAAACACATAGTTACCAATCCTTAACGGTAACCGATCACATCATCGACTGGCCATATACTCTACTCCATACAAGGTTACTAACATGGGTGGCCTAAGGGCTTGGGTTGGTAGGTTATACTTATCCACAATTCCCGGTGGGAAAGAAAATCCATTGTCACGTCTCGGAGGCATCTGAGGGTTTAGAAAAGATGAGAATTAAGAATAGAATGAGGTCTAAGGAGAAAACACTACCCAAATGCACATGAGACAAATGCACACAAAATCACTTCATTCAATCAAACAAGGGCATACAATCGGTCTAGAACTATTGCAAAAGTGCGTGGACTATAATATTTACATGGTGGAACACTACTACTGTTATGGTGGTCTATTTAGAAAACCTGGTCCGATGAAGACTCCATGATATCTGCTCCAGCTTCATCTTCAAAGTCATCATCACTAGGATCGGAATCGGTGTCGTCGATGATGATGTAGTTATCTGGACAGGTGCAATCTTCATCTTCTCCTCCGGGTGCTGAATTCCCCATGAGTTCTTCAATCTTCTCCTTAAGATCGCCGTTTTGTCTCACTAGAGCTATGTGACGCCCTCGATTCAATCGTACACTAATCATACACGCAATTGTGTACGATCAAGATCAAGGACTCACGGGAAGATATCACAACACAACTCTAGACACAAATTAAAATAATACAAGCTTTATATTACAAGCCAGGGGCCTCGAGGGCTCGAATACATAAGCTTGAATACACAAGAGTCAGCGGAAGCAACAATATCTGAGTACAGACATAGGTTAGACAAGTTTGCCTTAAGAAGGCTAGCACAAAAGCAACATCGATCGAGAAGGCAAGGCCTCCTGCCTGGGAGACTCCTAACTACTCCTGGTCGTCGGCGGTCTCCACTCGTGATGGCTTCGCACGAGCGTCGAGCAGGAGACGCGGGGGCGCGAGAGGGAAGAAAAGGGGATGTTAGGGTTTCGGGGAGGAGGGGGCTGGTCTTATCCATCTCGGGGTGTCGTGGATGCTCGACACGAGCTCATCGGACACGTGGACGGACGGCCAGAGGCCAGGGCCATGGCTTTGTCTCTTTGTACAGAATAAGAAGAAGGAGAAGGCCGTGGTGGGCTTGGGCCATGCTACTGTAGCACTAGGCTTTCCAATGTACAGTGAGCACTTAGCCCCTTCTCTATTTTCTCTGTTTCAATATTTCGGTACTATTTTCTACTTAATTCCCATAGCAAAAGAATTTAGGCCAACTTGAAATTTGGCGCATAATTAGTGGGAAATATTTTGAGACAGCACAAAAGTTTTCAAGTGGTTTGGGAAAAATAAAAGCATTTCTTTATATTTAAAAGCCCACCATAGTTGCCGTTGGAAACACTTCAATATTTTGCCAAGGATTAATTGGTGGGTCAAAAAAGGTTGGATTCAACACGAAAAAAATGATTAAGGGAATTATAGAATAATGTGAACATTTTAGTTTTACTGTTCGAGGAAATAATAATTTCACTTGTGATTTAAATTTGAATTTGACTTTGATTTTGGACAAGTGGCAATTTGCATAGTAATCATGATGACATGGCCACCATTAGAGGGAGATTAATATAGCATGATTCTCGGGGTGTTACAAGCTACAATCTCATCCATGTAGTCCTTGCGAGTGGCCTTCAGTTCTCCCTCTAGCTCAATAATCTTGGCTTTTGCCTTCTTCAACGCCATCATGTCTGCGCACATCTGGTTCTCCTGGCGTCGAATGTGCTGGTTTAACTCCTGGATGAAAGCTGCAATGGATCTATCCTTCTTGGTGCTAACTATCTCCCATTGTTCATCTCGGCGTCCGCAAATCTGGTAAATAGTGACCTTGAGGTCTTCTTGGTAAACTTCTCCAATGCGTCCCATGGTGATATGAGCTGCCATGCTCTTTCCCAGACTCCATGTTGGTGCATTGAAAACACACTCTATGGGCTCCGTGATTGGCGCGAACGTCCTTCCTGGAACTAGAGCTTGAATCTTCCAACGCTCCTCTTCGGGTAAAGTGGCGTTGTAGGTCCCGATGAAGCTTGGTATTCCAATGTTGAGGTACCCAGTGACTTCCTTCAAGTGTCGTCCAAAAGGTGTATCTTCATCCGGCTGGGTGAACTTGATCCTCTCTTCCGTCATCCTAAAAGAGTAGAAAAGATGAGGAGTCAGAAATGAGAAGATAGTAGTGAACTAGGGCTTTAGCTTAGTGGTCGTGTCCTACAGTCAGCGTGTGCTCTAATACCATCTCTGTAGCGACCAGACCTCAAACAGTCTAACCTCTGTGCTCAGGTGTCATCCCTGGATCAGTAATGCTGACACCACACAGTACTTAGAAGGATTTATAACAGAGTAGCAATCACACACTTATTACATCGATGTCTCAAAGAGAACTTATTACAATAAATATGGCTTAAGGCCATCTAATAACGATAACAGCGGAAGGCTTGGAAGATAAGTGAGTCCATCAACTCCAACGGCATCACTGAGTATAGAACCACGACCTAAAAGGACCTTACTCGTCGTCTGAAAAGTCTGCAACATGAAAACGTTGCAGCCTGAAAATGGGTCAGCACATGGAATATGCTGGCAATGTAACACATAGAGAGTAATGAATGATTAAGCCTATACTACATGCATATATGGCTGGTGGAAAGCTCTATGGTTACAATTTTGCGTAAAGCCAATTTTTCCCTACTGCAAAGGAATAAAATTATTTAACTATCATGGTGGTTGTTAAACATTGAGAATGGTTGACAGCATCCTCAATCCCAATTAATAATAATCAACATTAGAAACCCAACAATATTAATTTAGAAGTAACATGATGAGATTCACATGATATCCAAGTACTAGATACTCAAAACGTCCATAACCGAGGACATGGCTAACCATGATTAGTTTGTACACTCTGCAGAGGTTTGTGCACTTTTCCCCACAAGACTCGATCGCCTCCGTTTGATTTCTCGCACTACATGATGTTTGAGAAACGGATGACCGAGACATAGTCTTTCAGAAGCGCTAGCACCTTACGTTGGATAGACCGATAATAGGTACTACCTCAACTACTTCCCATACCACAATTTAAATTAGATCCTAATCATGCAGTGTTTGAGGATTGATCTAATGCAATAAAACTGGGTAGTGAAAGAGGTATGATCAAAGTGTTACTTGCCTTGCTGATGATCCGCGAAACCTAGAGATTCGAAGTAACAGGCGGCGCACTCGGGGTGTTCTATTGCAGACAAACAAACAAGCATACAATAAGTACTCATCTAATGCACAGGTAAAACTCAAATAAGAGATCTAACCAGAAAGTTCAACTTAAGAACTCTGGTTTGCAAAAAGAATCAAATCAAACGAAGCAACGAAAGTCAAACGGCGAAAGAAAACAACTTTGTTCTAGTAATCTGGATCTAAGTCAAATTTCACAGTAGCAAAAACTTGTTTAATTTGATTAAACAGATAGAGGGTTTCGAGACGAAACTCCAGGCGCTTGAATCGCCTGATTCCGATAAACGAGCGAAAAGTTATACTAAAACGAAAATCGGATCAGAAATCGCGATCAGAAAATAACCGCGGAAAATCCGACAAAAAGAAAAACGACGAACGGATTAATTCGTTAATTAACCTAATCCGAAAATAATAAAATAATAAAATATTAAAATAAAAAACAAAAAAAACCGAAAATAAAACCGACAAAAACCAATCGGTTTTTTTTAACCGGCACGGATTTTGAGGCGGCGGCGAACCTCGGGCGACGCGCGGCTCCGGCGGCGGCGGCGGCGGCGCGTGGGCTGGCGGCGGCGGTTATGGGCTGGGGGCTCGGGTGCGGCGCTATTTAAAGGCGTCCCCTGGGCGGAGTCCCGCTCGGGCACGGCCCAAGGTCGGTTTCGTTTTTGTTTTTGTTTTTTTAATAATTACGCTCGGAAGAAAAATAAAAAGAAGTACTAAACGGACTCCGAAAATCCTGAAATAAATTTTCCCGGTCTTCTAAAATCAAGGCCGACAAAGTGAACATTTATTTGGGCCCTAAATGCAATTTTGAGAAACGCATATTTTCCTAAATTCAAATAAAATATCGAAAAACTCCGAAATAAATTCTTATTTGATTTTATTATTAAATCCTCAATATTTCTATATTTTGGGAAAGTCATTTTATTCCCTCTCTCATATTTTTTTGTAATAGAAATAATTGATGATAAAATAAATAAAATCAAATGATCCTATTCTCAAAATTTGAGAAAACTCAAATATGAAAATAACGAAATCCCCAACTCTCTCTGTGGGTCCTTGAGTTGCTTAGGATTTTTATAGGATCAAAACCAAAAGCAAATAAAATATGATATGCATGATGATCTAATGTATAACATTCCAAATTGAAAATTTGGGATGTTACAGAAGCTTTGATCTATATGTTGTCATCAATTACCAAAAAGGGGAGATTGTAAGTGCAACTATCCCTGGGTGGTTTTGGTAATTTCTAACAACATATAGATCATTGAGCTAACATTATTCCAAGATTAATATTTCAGGAAAAGCTCAATGAATGGCATGGCATGGATGAGGAAAGTGGATCCCTCAAAATTCTAAGGACAAAAAGTTTGGCTCAAGCCTGAAGCTCAAGACTCTACATTTTATATTTTAGTGATCTACGATCACATTGAGTCCATAGGAAAAGCCAATACTATCAAGAGGGGATGAGGTGTTGCTTAATGGCTTGCTTGCTCAAAGTGCTAAGTGATATGCTCCAAAACCCTCAACTACCTTCCCACATCCACATATGACCTAAACCAAAAGTCAAACTCGGCCCCACTGATTCTTTCTATCCGGAGCCACCGAGTTTCAAATGTCATAGCCACTGCCACAAACCCTAGGCAAATCGGTCTCACCGATAGGGATCTCGGTCTCACCGAGATGGGATTGAAATCTCTCTGTTTCCCTTTCATAACATTTCGGTCTCACCGAAAAGAGCGAACCGGTCCCACCAAGTTTACCTGACCAACTCTCTGGTTAGCCTATTACCAAATTCGGTCCCACCGAGTTTGTGTAATCGGTCACACCGAGATTACGTTATGCCCGAACCCTAACCATATCGGTCCTACCGAGTTGCATCTCAGTCTCACCGAAAATCCTAACGGTCACTAGGTTTGCTGAATCGGTCCGACCGAGTTTAACCATTCGGTCCCACTGAGTTTGGCAAATTGTGTGTAACGGTTAGATTTTGTGTGAAGGCTATATACCCATCCACCGACTCTTGATTCATGGAGAAAGCCATCAGAACACATCTACACTTCCAATACACATGTTCTGAGAGAGAACCACCTACACTTGTGTTGAGGTCAAGATATTCCATTCCTACCATATGAATCTTGATCTCTAGCTTTCCCAAGTTGCTTTCCACTCAAATCTTCCTTCCACCAAATCCAAATCCTGTAAGAGAGAGTTGAGTGTTGGGGAGACTTTCATTTGAAGCACAAGAGCAAGGAGTTCATCATCAACACACCATTTGTTACTTCTTGGAGAGTGGTGTCTCCTAGATTGGCTAGGTGTCACTTGGGAGCCTCCGACAAGATTGTGGAGTTGAACCAAGGAGTTTGTAAGGGCAAGGAGATCGCCTACTTCGTGAAGATCTACCGCTAGTGAGGCAAGTCCTTCGTGTGCGTCGGCCATGATGGAATTGACAAGGTTGCTTCTTCGTGGACCCTTCGTGGGTGGAGCCCTCCGTGGACTCGCGCAACCGTTACCCTCCGTGGGTTGAAGTCTCCATCAACGTGGATGTACGATAGCACCACCTATCGGAACCACGACAAAAACATCCGTGTCTCCAATTGCGTTTCAATCCTCCAAACCCTTCCCTTTACATTCTTGCAAGTTGCATGCTTTACTTTCCGCTGCTCATATACTCTTTTGCATTCTTGCTTGAATTGTGTGGAGATTGCTTGACTTGTGCTAAGATAGCTAAAATCTGCCAAGAACTAAAATTGGGAAAAGGCTAGATTTTTATTTGGTCAAGTAGTCTAATCACCCCCCTCTAGACATACTTTCTATCCTACACGCGCGCTCGTGGCTCCTGAACCTGCCCCCAGGATTGATCTCCTCCTGGGGCGAGATGCGGGAGCGTTTCGTCGCCAACTTCCAGGGCACTCGCGACCTCCCGCCCACCGTGGGTGACCTGCCGCGCATCAAGCAGCAGCCGGGGGAGACCCTGCAGAAGTACAACTAGCGCTTCAACAGCGTGTGCCTCAAGATCCCAAGGTTTCGGACGAGGCCATCATTTCGGCATTTTTCGACGGTGTCCGCGATGTCAAGATGAAGAAAGATCTCACCATCCATGAGGACATGTGCACGGCTCTAGAGCTGTTCAACATGGCGACCAAGTGCACGAGAGCTGAGGAAGGGCGCCTTTCCCTCGTCGAGCTCCCAGCGGCCGACCCAGAAGACAAGAAGGCCAAGGCCGAGGACGTGAAGCGCAAGGGGGAAGCCGTGCTCGCAGCTGAACTAGAGATGGAGCGCGGCTACGACCGCCCGGAGTCGTCCAAAGGCAGTCGTCCGTTCTGCGTCTTCCACAACGTACACAGCCACAACACCAACAATTATCATGAGCTCAGGGCCATCCGCGACGGGTGCCCCGGTCGACGCCCCGGGCGCAAGGATCGAGGCTACAGCTGTGGAGGAGGCCGAAGTAGGGGACGTTGGGACGACCGCGGCCCCCGCCAGGAGTGGCGAGATTAGCCTCGTGAGGACCGCTGGCATGGTCAGCCTCGTGACGACGCTTGGAGAGATCAGCCTCTTGAGGGCACCTAGAGAGATCAGCCTCGCAAGGACCGTCCTCAGGGCTACGCCGGCCTCCCTCCGCTATCACCACCACCAAGAAGGAACGACGACCACCACCAAGACGAGGGGGTTGGAGGCTTCCAGAAACCTCGCGCCATCGTCTACATCTTGGGTGGCGCGTAGGCCCCGGCCTCTCAGCGCATCTTCAAGTAGTTTGCCCGAGAAGTGAACATGGCTCTCCCCAGGCACAAGGCTATGCGACCGCTCAGGTGGTCCAAGTGCACCATCACCTTCAGCTCGGCGGACCAGCTCAAGTGCGCGGCAACTGCCGGCGCCCTCCCAATGCTCTGCTCGCCTGTCATCAGCAACGTCCAAGTCGCCAAAACCCTCATCGATGGCGGTGCGGGGCTAAATGTTCTTTCCATCGAGACATTTGTGTTGGAAATATGCCCTAGAGGCAATAATAAATTAGTTATTATTATATTTCCTTGTTCATGATAATCGTTTATTATCCATGCTAAAATTGTATTGATAGGAAACTCAGATACATGTGTGGATACATAGACAACACCATGTCCCTAGTAAGACTCTAGTTGACTAGATCGTTGATCAATAGATGGTTATGGTTTCCTGACCATGGACATTGGATGTCGTTGATAACGGGATCACATCATTAGGAGAATGATGTGATCGACAAGACCCAATCCTAAGCCTAGCACAAGATCGTGTAGTTCGTATGCTAAAGCTTTTCTAATGTCAAGTATCATTTCCTTAGACCATGAGATTGTGCAACTCCCGAATACCGTAGGAATGCTTTGGGTGTACCAAATGTCACAACGTAACTGGGTGGCTATAAAGGTGCACTGCGGGTATCTCCCAAAGTGTCTGTTGGGTTGGCTCGAATCGAGACTGGGATTTGTCACTCCGTGTAACGGAGAGGTATCTCTGGGCCCACTCTGTAGTACATCATCATAATGTGCACAATGTGATCAAGGAGTTGATTACGGAATGATGTGTTACGGAACGAGTAAACAGACTTGCTGGTAACGAGATTGAACGAGGTATCGGGATACTGGCGATCGAATCTCGGGCAAGTATCGTACCGATAGACAAAGGGAATTGAATACGGGATTGATTGAATCCTCGACATCATGGTTCATCCGATGAGATCATCGTGGGACATGTGGGAGCCAACATGGGTATCCAGATCCCGTTGTTGGTTATTGGCCGGAGAGTTGTCTCGGTCATGTCTGCATGGTTCCCGAACCCGTAGGGTCTACACACTTAAGTTTCAGTGACGCTAGGGTTGTAGAGATATTAGTATGCGGTAACCTGAAAGTTTTTCGGAGTCCCGGATGAGATCTCGGACGTCACGAGGAGTTCCGGAATGGTCCGGAGGTAAAGATTTATATATAGGAAGTCCAGTTTCGGCCACTGGGAAAGTTTTGGGGGTCATCGGTATTGTACCGGGACCACCAGAAGGGTCCCGGGGGTCCACCGGGTGGGGCCACCTATCCCGGAGGGCCCCATGGGCTAAAGGGGCGTGGGAACCAGCCCCTGGTGGGCTGGTGCGCCCCCCCTTGGGCCTCCCATGCGCCTAGGGTTGGAAACCCTAAGGGGTGGGGGCGCCTCCACATGGCTTGGAGGCCAAGCCACCCCTAGGGCTGCCACCCCCCTCCCTAGATGGGATCTACGAGGGGCCGACGCCCCCCTAGGTCCCTATATATAGTGGAGGGAAGGTAGGGGGGCCGCACCTGAAGCCCTGGCGCCTCCCTCCCTCCCGTGACACCTCTTCCTCCCCGCTTGCGCTTGGCAAAGCCCTGCCGGGATCCCGCTACTTCCACCACCACGCCGTCGTGCTGTTGGATCTCCATCAACCTCTTCTTCCCTTGCTGTATCAAGAAGGAGGAGACGTCTCTCCCAACCGTATGTGTGTTGAACGCGGAGGTGCCGTCTGTTCGGCGCTAGGATCATCGGTGATTTGGATCACGACGAGTACGACTCCATCAACCCCGTTCTCTTGAACGCTTCCGCTCGCGATCTACAAGGGTATGTAGATGCACTCCCCTCTCCCTCGTTGCTAGGTGACTCCATAGATTGATCTTGGTGATGCGTAGAAAATTTTAAAATTCTGCTACGTTCCCCAACAGTTCGACTGCCTCCAAGTGCCATATGATCAGTTGCAGCCCACCAATCCTTTCTCAGGAGTGATCGATGGCTCCACCATCCCGATAGGGCTGATCCGCCTCCTTGTAACCTTCGGCCAGCGCGACAACTACCGCACCGAGCTCATCGACTTCGATGTCACCCACATTCGTTTGCCGTACAACGCCATCCTAGGGTACCCAGCTCTGGCCAAGTTCATGGCGGTGACTCACCATGGCTACAACGTCCTCAAGATGCCAGGGAACCATGACATCATCACTATTGCATGCAAGGAGAAGGACGCGGTGTGCTCCCTCAAGCGCGCCTACCAGGCCACAGCAGTCGAGGACCCAGACAACGAAGACACCATCTACCCACCTGAGGCTGTCCCCAAGAAGAAGAAGCAGCTACTCCACCAAGAGCCTTAGGAAAGCGGCATCTCCAGCTGCACCACCTCAGGACTTGCGCCCACGGAAGGGGCGCCTCCCTCTCTTGCACAGGAAGGCACGCCCGGCGCCCCTCTCAGTCTAGGCTCGGGGGCTCTCCTCTGGAGGGCCTCCAACCTAGCCAATGTCACGAGGGAGGCGCTCGGGCCCCACGTGGAGGCGTGCTTCCGCGTGCGTTTCCCTCGCGAGGGCATTAGGCACGAGGTGCCAGGTTCTTAGGAGTTCGTCACCAAGGCGACCGGGGAGCTTCAAGAGGCAATAGCCATGCACGGCGACCGCCGCCCACCACCTGGCTTGGCTCCTCGTCCTGGCGAGGACAGTGAGCTGCCCGTCGGCATCGACATACCAAGGCTCAATAGGGTCGCATCCCAGGAGCGCTTCTGGCCATCGCGCGTTGGTCGGTGCGAGGCCCCCCTCACAGCTACATTCGCATGCCTTTCGGCTTGCCGAACGCGGCTGACGCATCTCGGCGCCACATGAGGAGTATCCTGGTGGCTCAGGAGGCCAGGCATCACGCGGTCCTGACGGAGATGGCGACGGTTCTTCACGAGCCCCCCCCCCTCCCCCGGACCCCCAGAGCCTCCCAAAGTTCAGGGCCCAGGCGACTCATGAGGAGCAACTTCTTTAGCACGCACCTTCAGCTACACCAACATCCCTTCAGCAACGGTGCCAGGTGACATTTTCCGATTTATTTCAGTTGGGGGAGACCTTTGGGATGCGTTATCCCCAGATCGCACGGGCCTGTCCCTGTGACGTGTATCCTTTTGCATCTTTGATTTGCTCTGCTGGGGGCGCCCCTCGGGCTACATCATCCCTAGGCCACGTGGGTTTGTCCCTGCGGCATGTATCGTTCTTGCACCCGTCTGAACTAGTTGTACCTCCTTCCATGAATTGCTATACGTTTACCATCTGCATGTCCGGTGCTTCATTGCCATGAACGTCGTGCGCCCTTGCGAGCCCACCCTCAACCGCCACATCATTAAGGACTGGCACGGCATCTGTGCTCGGGTCCGTCCCTACAGCATCGCCAAACCCAAGAGGCTGAGCTTTGGCTCGCGGGCCAGTCCCCGTGCACGTCACCTCCCATGGTCCTTGGTGCCTTGTTCTCGCATGAGCTAATCTTGGGCGGATGAGCTAGGGCGGACGACCTGGTGCCTCGTCACCATGGGAGCCGCGCGTCGGCTGTCTTTCTTCAGGACTGTCGCATGAGAAGACTGGGCGCGGTGTCTGTGCTCGGGTCCGTCCCTGCAGCGTCGATAAACCCAACGACTGAGCTATGTCTGGCGGGTCAGCCCCATTCAAGTCACCTCCTGGGGTCGTTGGTGTTTGGCCTTCTCATGTGATAACCTCAGGAGATTCATTTGGCGCAGGTTGTCAAACCATCTCGCAGGGCCATCACAAGTGTCAAGAATCAAATCCAAGCGCAGCCCGCCTTGAGGTAGAGCCTCGTGAGTCCTGCCTTGGCTCACGAGTGCCCAGACACACCTCCTTTAGCCCTGCCATGCAAGCCACGTGTCAGGGTGGGGTTGTGCATGCCCCAGGGGCTCCACTCATAGGGGCCCCCACCCACGCACCAGTGGAAGCACCATGCTCCGTGCTGGCAGTCGACACGGTCGAGGAGCGGCTATCCTGTGCAAGTGCGGAAGCGCTATGCTCTGCGTTGGTGATAAACAACTGAGGGCGGCCCCATGGCCGCATCAACCTCAGGGAGCCGCCAGGCTCGGTGTCCAGCCTCATCGCAACACTCTCCCCTCGGGAGAGCCACATGTGGGGGCTGGGCATGGGGGCTATGCTCAGGTCACGCCTAGCATACGCCGCCCTTCCAGGTCCCTCGGACCTGGTCGTCATGCGCCCCTCCTGAGCGGGACCTCGGTGAGGAAAGGTATGTAGGTTTGTTCGTACGTCAAGGGGGACTCCTGAGCATCGCGACTTAGGAGCCTAACTGGTCACGTAGCCCCTTACCCCTTGGCCTCGTCCTGGCGATCCGGATGAGTGAGCGGCGACTGAGGTATGCTTGGGGCTGGGCCCTGCCGACGCAGAACACCAAGGCCTATTCTTGCATCTCCTCCCTGAGAGTTGTTCGTACGTCAAGGGGGACTCCTGAGCATCGCGACTCATGAGCCTAACTGGTCACGTAGCCCCTCACCCCTTGGCCTCCTCCTGGCAATCCGGACGAGCCAGCGGCGGCTAAGGTATGCGCGGGGCAGGGCCCTGCCGACGCAGAACACTAAAGGAAACAGGAAGGAAATTGCAAAGCCCTAAGCAAATTATTACAAAACATATTGTTTCTCCAAGTACCAAACACAAGTTCTAACACCTACGCGAGGCATGATGCACATTGCAGGAAATAAAATGGGGGGAGCGCCACCACCAATTTTTCTCCTTCAGCCTTGGGTGTCGCCACCCCCCGCAAGAAGCGCCCCGTCGTCAACAGCACGATGTCGCCTGTGCCATCTGCCGTGGCCGTAGGGTCGGTGGTGTCATCAGCCGAGGGCGCAGGGTCGATGGCGAGGAACTTCTGTAGTAGGGCTTTCACCTGGTCCTTCACGGCTTCGGCGGCGGTGGTGCAGCGCTCCCCGTCCACAGGCTCAAGCAGGGCCCCAAGGTCGATGTTGGGATCGCGAAGATAGAGGTGGCTGAAGACGTGCATCATAGCCGAGGCAGAAAGCGCGCGGGCCTCCCCTTCCACCATGGGTCTGACTCCATCAACGACATCCTCGAGCCCTACGACGAGCTGGGGGAGCAGCTCGGCGGGGCCTTCCTCAGCAGTCACCAACGGCTTCTTCAACCCCTTCCCATAGAGTTCTCGTAGTGCCTTGCGGGACCTCAGCTCAAGAGAGTCGAAGGCGGCACGCTATTTTGCGAGAACCATCGCCTTGGCCTTCAGCTGGGCCTTCTCCGCCTCCACTTCCTCCTTCAGCTTCTCCAGACGGTCTCTCTCTCTGCGGCTTGCTTCCATGCCAATTGCTCCAGCTCGGTGTCACGACCGGCGACCGCATCCTCCTGAGCCTTCAGCTACTCCTCCTGCTCCTCGCGCAGGCGAGTCTTGACGGCCCGCTCGTTGTGCAGGTTCTCCAGTGCAGCCTCCGCCACCCGGCACCGCTCCTCGACAGTTTCAGTGCCATGTCGCGGGCGGCCGTAGCCAGGCCGGCAGCCCGTTCACCCTCCTTGGAGGCTGTGATGGCGTGGCTCCATGCCGCCCTGATGGATGCGTCGGACAGCAACCATCCCGAGATCAACTCCAACCGCCCCGACGCCAAGTGATGGTCGGCGACTCGGAGGTCGTCGCGAAGCTGGGTCGGCGCGAAAAAAGCCTCTTCTAGAGCATCAGGCAAAGCAGGAAGATCACGGCCCGGCAACATGATGGAAGGAAGAGGAGGCAGCACTAGCGCCAAGATCGGAACGACAGCAATGGCGGAGGGGGGTGAGAGCCCCCGGGCATTCAGAACCTCAACAGGCGAGGTGAGGGCGAGAGATTCTGGAGCTGGCTCAGCTCCATATGTCGCCCCCTCCTGAGGCCGGGCCCCCGAGTCTCGCAAGGATGACCCTCCGCATAAGCGTGGGTGTCATCGCCAGCCTTCTGCGCCAGGGGAGGCGCGGCCATGGCAAGCTGCTGGGATCACGGTTGTCTCCTTCTTCTTCTTCATCACCGGAGTTGGCCTAGCCGTACGAGGGGAAGACATCAAAATACTACGACAAGAGCAGAAGCCAAAGATCAAGGCAGAGCACTAACTGGTCCACGCGGCGTACTCCCTCAACCTCTTATGAAGCACCATGCCCGCAGGCTTCGCGGCGCCCGGGTCTGCAGCGGCGCCAGCCAGCAACGAAGCGGAGGCATCGCCTCGGGGGATCAGCGCAGACCTGCTCTTTGTTGGGACACCCACCTTCGGCGTCTTCAGAGGGGTGCCCTTGGATCTCGTGGTGACCCCAGCGGAGCGCGGCGACTCCTTCACCGGATGCTCGCCACTGTCGTCGTCGTCAGGAAGGGCATAGAGGAGATCGGCCTGACGCGGTGAAGAAGCCTCCCTCGCCCCCTCCAGGCTCTCCTCCGAGTTCGACCCCTCCGTCCGGCCGGTCTCGCCGGAAGACAACGCCACCGGGGAGCCCAGGGGCCCGGTAGGTGTTGGGGATCGTAGCAGAAATTTAAAATTTTCTACGCATCACCAAGATCAATCTATGGAGTCATCTAGCAACGAGAGAGAGAGAGAGAGAGAGGAGTGCATCTACATACCCTTGTAGATCGCGTGCGGAAGCCTTCAAGAGAACGGGGTTGATGGAGTCATACTCGTCGTGATCCAAATCACTGATGATCCTAGCGCTGAATGGACGGCACCTCCGCGTTCAACTCACGTACGGAGCGGAGACGTCTCCTCCTTCTTGATCCATCAAGGGGGGAGGAGAAGTTGATGGAGATCCAGCAGCACGACGGCGTGGTGGTGGAAGCAGCGGGATTCCAGTAGGGCTTCGCCAAGCGCTACTAGAGGAGGAATAGGTGTCACGGGAGGGAGAGGGAGGCGCCAGGGCTTAGGGTGCGGCTGCCCTCCCTCCCCTCCACTATATATAGGGGCTAGGGGGGCGCATGCCTCCTTGGAGATCCCATCTAGAGGGGGGGCGGCGGCCCCTGGGGCGGCGGCCCCTCGGGGGGCAACGGCCCCCTTAGGGTTTCCAACCAGGGGGCGCATGCCCCCTCGGGGGGCAACGGCCCCCTAGGGTTTCCAACCCTAGGCGCCTTGGGCCCTTGGGTGGGGCGCACCAGCCCACCAGGGGCTGGTTCCCACGCCACTTCAGCCCATGGGGCCCTCCGGGATAGGTGGCCCCACCCGGTGGACCCCCAGGACCCTTCCGGTGGTCCCGGTACAATACCGGTGACCCCCGAAACTCTCCTGGTGGCCGAAACTGGACTTCCAATATATAAATCTTTACCTCCAGACCATTCTAGAACTCCTCGTGACGTCCGGGATCTCATCCGGGACTCCGAACAATTTTCGGTTAACCGCATACTAATATCTCTACAACTATAGCGTCACCGAACCTTAAGTGTGTAGACCCTACGGGTTTGGGAGACACGTAGACATGACCGAGACAACTCTCCGGTCAATAACCAACAGCGGGATCTGGATACCCATGTTGGCTACCACATGCTCCACGATAATCTCATCGGATGAACCACGATGTCGAGGATTCAATCAATCCCGTATACAATTCCCTTTGTCTATCGGTACGATACTTGCCCGAGATTCGATCGTCGGTATACCGATACCTTGTTCAATCTCGTTACGGCAAGTCTCTTTACTCGTTCCCGTAACACATCATCCCGTGAACAACTCCTTGATCACATTGAGCTCATTATGATGATGTCCTACCGAGTGGGCCCAGAGATACCTCTCCGTCATACGGAGTGACAAATCCCAGTCTCGATTCGTGCCAACCCAACAGATACTTTCAGGGATACCCGTAGTGTACCTTTATAGCCACCCAGTTACGTCGTGACATTTGGCACACCCAAAGTACCCTTACGGTATCCAAGAGTTGCACAATATCATGTTTTAAGGAAAGGATACTTGACATTAGAAAAGCTTTAGCAGACGAACTACACGATCTTGTGCTTTGCTAAGGATTGGGTCTTGTCCATCACATCATTATCCTAATGATGTGATCCCGTTATCAATGGCATCCTATGTCCATGGTTAGGAAACCGTAACCATCTATTGATCATTGAGGTAGTCAACTAGAGGCTCACTAGGGACATGTTGTGGTCTATGTATTCACACATGTATTACGATTTCCGGATAACACAATTATAGCATGAACAATAGACAATTGTCATGAACAAGGAAATATAATAATAACCTTTTTATTATGCCTCTAGGGCATATTTCCAATAGTCTCCCACTTGCACTAGAGTCAATAACCTAGTTACATTGTGATGAATCGAACACCCACAGAGTTCTGGTGTTGATCATGCTTTGCACGTGGAAGAGGTTTAGTCAACGGATCTACGACATCCAGGTCTGTATGCACTTTACAAATCTCTATGTATCCATCTTGAACATTTTCACGAATGGAGTTGAAGCGACGCTTGATATGTCTGGTCTTCTTGTGAAACCTGGGCTCCTTGGCAAGGGCAATAGCTCCAGTGTTGTCGCAGAAGAGAGAGTCATCGGGGCCGACACATTGGGAATAACTCCTAGGTCAGTAATGAACTCCTTCATCCAGATTGCTTCATGTGCTGCCTCCGAGGCTGCCACGTACTCCGCTTCACATGTAGATCCCCCCACGACGCTTTGCTTGCAACTGCACCAGCTGACTGCCCCACCATTCAAAATATACACGTATCCGGTTTGTAACTTGGAGTCATCCAGATCTGTGTCGAAGCTAGCATCAATGTAACCCTTTACGACGAGCTCTTCGTCACCTCCATAAACGTGAAACATATCCTTAGTCCTTTTCAGGTACTTCAGGATATTCTTGACCGTTGTCCAGTGGTCCATGCCGGGATTAGTTTGGTACCTTCCCACCAAACTTACGGCAAGGTTTACATCAGGTCTGGTACACATCATGGCATACATAATAGACCCTATGGCCAAGGCATAGGGGATGACACTCATCTTTTCCCTATCTTCTGTCGTGGTCAGGCATTGAGCCGTGCTCAATCTCACACCTTGCAATACAGGCAAGAACCCCTTCTTGGACTGATCCATATTGAACTTCTTCAATATCTTGTCAAGGTACGTGCTTTGTGAAAGACCAATGAGACGTCTCGATCTATCTCTATAGATCTTGATGCCTAATATGTAAGCAGCTTCTCCAAGGTCCTTCAATGAAAAACACTTATTCAAGTAGGCCTTTATGCATTCCAAGAGTTCTATATCATTTCCCATCAATAGTATGTCATCCATATATAATATGAAAAATGCTATAGAGCTCCCACTCACTTTCTTATAAACACATGCTTCTCCATAAATCTGCGTAAACCCAAACGCTTTGATCATCTCATCAAAACGAATGTTCCAACTCCGAGATGCTTGCACCAGCCCATAGATCGAGCGTTGGAGCTTGCATACCTTGTCAGCATTTTAGGATCGACAAAACCTTCCGGCTACATCATATACAATTCTTCCTTAAGGAAACCATTAAGGAATGTTGTTTTGACGTCCATTTGCCATATCTCATAATCATAGAATGCGGCAATTGCTAACATGATTCAGACATACTTCAGCTTTGCTACGGGTGAGAATGTCTCATTATAGTCAACCACTTGAACTTGTCAATAACCCTTAGCGACAAGCCGAGCCTTATAGATGGTTACATTACCATCCGCGTCTGTCTTCTTCTTAAAGATCCATTTATTTTCTATGGCTCGCCGATCATCAGGCAAGTCTGTCAAAGTCCATACTTCGTTTTCATACATGGATTCTATCTCGGATTTCATGGCTTCGAGCCATTTGTCGGAATCCGGGCCCGCCATCGCTTCTTCATAGTTTGAAGGTTCACATTGTCTAACAACATGATTTCCAAGACAGGGTTACCGTACCACTCTGGTGCGGAACGTGTCCTTGTGGACCTACGAAGTTCAGTAGTAACTTGATCTGAAGTTTCATTATCATCATCATTAACTTCCTCTCTAGTCGGTGCAGGCACCACAGAAACATTTTCTTGACCTGGGCTACTCTCCGGTTCAAGAGGCAATACTTCATCAAGTTCTACTTTCCTCCCACTTACTTCTTTCGAGAGAAACTCTTTCTCTAGAAAGGATCCATTCTTGGCAACAAAGATCTTGCCTTCGGATCTGAGGTAGAAGGTATACCCAATAGTTTCCTTAGGGTATCCTATGAAGACGCATTTTTTCGATTTGGGTTCGAGCTTTTCAGGTTGAAGTTTCTTGACATAAGCATTGCATCCCCAAACTTTCAGAAACGACAACTTAGGTTTCTTCCCAAACCACAATTCATACGGTGTCATCTCAACGGATTTCAACGGAGCCCTGTTTAAAGTGAATGCAGCAGTCTCTATAGCATAACCCCAAAATGATAACGGTAGATCAGTAAGAGATAGATCGCACCATATCCAATAGAGTGCGATTACGATGTTCGGACACACCATTATGTTGAGGTGTTCCAAGCGGCGTGAGTTGTGAAACAATTCCACATTTCCTTAAGTGCGTGCTGAATTCGTGACTCAAATATTCTCCCCCATGATCTGATTGTAAGAACTTGATTTTCCTGTCACGTTGATTCTCAACCTCACTCTGAAATTCCTTGAACTTTTCAAAGGTCTCAGACTTGTGTTTCATTAAGTAGACATACCCATATCTACTTAAGTCATCAGCGAGGGTGAGAACATAACGATAACTACCGCGAGCCTCAACGCTCATTGGACCGCACACATCAGTATGTATGATTTCCAATAAGTTGGTTGCTCGCTCCATTGTTTGGGAGAACAAAGTCTTGGTCATTTTGCCCATGAGGCATGGTTCGCACGTGTCAAATGATTCATAATCAAGAGACTCCAAAAGTCCATCTGCATGGAGTTTCTTCATGCGTTTGACACCAATGTGACCAAGGCGGCAGTGCCACAAGTATGTGGGACTATCATTATCAACCTTACATCTTTTGGCATTCACACTATGAATATGTGTAACATCACATTCGAGATTCAATAAGAATAAACCATTGACCAACGGGGCATGACCATAAAACATGTCTCTCATATAAATAGAACAACCATTATTCTCAGATTTAAATGAGTAGCCATCTCACATTAAATGAGATCCAGATACAATGTTCATGCTCAAAGCTGGTACTAAATAACAATTATTGAGGTTTAAAACTAATCCCGTAGGTAAATGTAGAGGCAGCGTGCCGACGGCGATCACATCGACCTTGGAACCATTCCCAACGCGCATCGTCACCTCGTCCTTCGCCAGTCCCCGCTTATTTCGCAGCTCCTGTTTTGAGTTACAAATATGAGCATCCGCACCGGTATCAAATACCCAGGAGCTACTACGAGCGCTGGTTAGGTACACATCAATAACATGTATATCACATATACCTTTCGTATTGCCGGCCTTCTTATCTGCTAAGTACTTGGGGCAGTTCCGCTTCCAGTGATCGTTTCCCTTGCAATAAAAGCACTCACTCTCAGGCTTGGGTCCATGCTTTGGCTTCTTCCCAGCAACTGGCTTACCGGGCGCGGCAACTCCCTTGCCGTCCTTCTTGAAGTTCTTCTTACCCTTGCCTTTCTTGAACTTAGTGGTTTTATTCACCATCAACACTTGACGTTCCTTTTTGATCTCCACCTCCGCTGATTCCAGCATTGAATATACCTCAGGAATGGTCTTTTCCATCCCCTGCATGTTGAAGTTCATCACAAAGCTCTTGTAGCTAGGTGGAAGCGACTGAAGGATTCTGTCAACGACCGCATCATCCGGGAGATTAACTCCCAGCTGAGATAAGCGGTTGTGCAACCCAAACATTTTGAGTATGTGCTCGCTGACAGAACTATTCTCCTCCATCTTACAACTGTAGAACTTGTTGGAGACTTCATATCTCTCGACCCGGGCATGAGCTTGGAAAACCATTTTCAGCTCTTGGAACATCTCATATGCTCCGTGCTGCTCAAAACGCTTTTGGAGCCCCGGTTCTAAGCTGTAAAGCATGCCGCACTGCACCAGGGAGTAATCATCACTGCGCGACTGCCAGGCGTACATAACGTCTTGAGTTGCTGGGAAAACAGGTGCTTCACCTAGCGGTGCACCATGGACATATGCTTTCTTGGCAGCTATGAGGATAATCCTCAGGTTACAGACCCAGTCCGTGTAGTTGCTGCCATCGTCTTTCAGCTTGGTTTTCTCTAGGAACGCGTTGAAGTTGATGGCAACATTAGCATGGGCCATTTGATCTACAAGACATATTGCAAAGTTTTAGACTATGTTCATGATAATTAAGTTCATCTAATCAAATTATTTAATGAACTCCCACTCAGATAGACATCCCTCTAGTCATCTCAGTGATACATGATCCAAGTCAACTAGGCCGTGTCCGATCATCACGTGAGACGGACTAGTCATCATCGGTGAACATCTTCATGTTGATTGTATCTTATATACGACTCATGTTTGACCTTTCGGTCTTCTGTGTTCCGAGGCCATGTTTGTACATGCTAGGCTCGTCAAGTCAACCTAAGTGTATTGCGTGTGAAAATCTGGCTTACACCCCTTGTATGCAAACGTTAGAACCTATCACCCCCGATCATCACGTGGTGCTTCGGAACAACGGACCTTAGCAACGGTGCATAGTTAGGGGGAACACAGTTCTTGATATTTTAATGAGGGATCATCTTATTTATGCTACCGTCGTTCTAAGCAAATAAGATGTAAAAACATGATAAACATCACGTGCAATCAAATAGTGACATGATATGGCCAATATCATTTTTGCTCCTTTTGATCTCCATCTTCGGGGCGCCATGATCATCATCGTCACCATCTTGACACCATGATCTCCATCATCATGATCCTTGTCATCGTGTCTTCATGAAGTTGTCTCGTCAACTATTACTTCTACTACTATGGCTAAAGGTTTATCAATAAAGTAAAGTAATTACATGATGTTTATGTTGACACGCGGGTCATAAATAAATTAAGACAACTCCTATGGCTCCTGCCGGTTGTCATACTCATCGACATGCAAGTCGTGATTCCCATTACAAGAACATGATCAATCTCATACATCACATATATCATTCATCACATCCTTTTGGCCATATCACATCACACGGCATATGCTGCAAAAACAAGTTAGACGTCCTCTAATTGTCGTTGCAAATTTTTACGTGGCTGCTATAGGTTTCTTAGCAAGAATGTTTCTTACCTACGCCAAAACCACAACGTGATATGCCCATTTCCATTTACCCTTCATAAGGACCCTTTTCATTGAATCTGATCGGACTAAAGTAGGAGAGACAGACACCCGCTAGCCACCTTATGCAACTAGTTCATGTGAGTCGGTGGAACCTGTCTCACGTAAGTGTACGTGTAAGGTCGGTCCGGGCCACTTCATCCCACGATGCCGCCAGATCAAGATAAGACTAGTAATGGCAACTAAATTGACAAAATTGACGCCCACAACAACTTGTGTTCCACTCGTGCATAGAAACTATGCATAGGCCTAGCTCATGATGCCACTGTTGGGGATCGTAGCAGAAATTTAAAATTTTCTACGCATCACCAAGATCAATCTATGGAGTCATCTAGCAACAAGAGAGAGAGAGAAAGAGAGGAATGCATCTACATACCCTTGTAGATCACATGCGGAAGTGTTCAAGAGAACGGGGTTGATGGAGTCGTACTCGTCGTGATCCAAATCACCGATGATCCTAGCGCCGAACGGACGACACCTCCGCGTTCAACACATGTACGGAGCAGAGACGTCTCCTCCTTCTTGATCCAGCTAGGGGGGAGGAGAAGTTGATGGAGATCTATCAGCACGACGGCGTGGTGGTGGAAGCAGCGGGATTCCAGCAGGGCTTCGCCAAGCGCTACTGGAGGAGGAAGAGGTGTCACGGGAGGGAGAGGGAGGCGCTAGGGCTTAGGGTGCGGCTGCCCTCCCTCCCCTCCACTATATATAGGGCTAGGGGGCGCATGCCCCCTTGGAGATCCCATCTAGAGGGGGCGGCCCCTCGGGGGGCAACGGCCCCCTTAGGGTTTCCAACCAGGGGGGCGCATGCCCCCTCGGGGGGCAACGGCCCCCTAGGGTTTCCAACCCTAGGCGCCTTGGGCCCTTGGGTGGGGCGCACCAGCCCACCAGGGGCTGGTTCCCATGGCACTTCAGCCCATGGGGCCCTCCGGGATAGGTGGCCCCACCCGGTGGACCCCCAGGACCCTTCCGGTGGTCCCGGTACAATACCGGTGACCCCCAAACTGTCCTGGTGGCCGAAACTGGACTTCCTATATATAAATCTTTACCTCCGGGCCATTCCGGAACTCCTCGTGACGTCCGGGATCTCATCCGGGACTCTAAACAACTTTCGGTTAACCGCATACTAATATCTCTACAACTCTAGCGTCACCGAACCTTAAGTGTGTAGACCCTACGGGTTCGGGAGACACGCTGACATGACCGAGACAACTCTCCGGTCAATAACCAACAGCGGGATCTGGATACCCATGTTGGCTCCCACATGCTCCATGATAATCTCATTGGATGAACCACGATGTCGAGGATTCAATCAATCCCGTATACTATTCCCTTTTTCTATTGATACGATACTTGCCCAAGATTCGATCGTCGGTATACCGATACCTTGTTCGATCTTGTTACGGCAAGTCTCTTTACTCATTCCCGTAACACATCATCCCGTGAACAACTCCTTGATCACATTGAGCTCATTATGATGATGTCCTACCAAGTGGGCCCAGAGATACCTCTCCGTCATACGGAGTGACAAATCCCAGTCTCGATTCGTGCCAACCCAACAGATACTTTTGGGGATACCCATAGTGTACCTTTATAGCCACCCAGTTACGTTGTGACGTTTGGCACACCCAAAGTACCCTTACGGTATCTGGGAGTTGCACAATCTCATGGCCTAAGGAAAGGATACTTGACATTAGAAAAGCATTAGCAGACGAACTACACGATCTTGTGCTATGCTTAGGATTGGGTCTTGTCCATCACACATTATCCTAATGACGTGATCCCGTTATCAATGACATCCTATGTCCATGGTTAGGAAACCGTAACCATCTATTGATCAACGAGCTAGTCAACTAGAGGCTCACTAGGGACGTGTTGTGGTCTATGTATTCACACATGTATTACGATTTCCGGATAACACAATTATAGCATGAACAATAGACAATTATCATGAACAAGGAAATATAATAATAACCTTTTTATTATTGCCTCTAGGGCATATTTCCAACAGTAGGCACCAGTGGTATGAGCCCGCGCTCATTGAAGACAGGCATGGCGGCGGTGATCTCTTCGCCATCCGGGCGACGGTATAGCAGAAGATGAGTATCTGGCGGGCAACCTTGGTCCTTCCCGACTAGAAGGCGCGGGGCCTTGTTCAGCTCCTCTTCGGGCAAATCGCTTGTGCGCAGCCGGAGGTCGCCTCCCTCGTCCATGAGCTTCCACAAGGGGCGTGAGCGCGCCTAGAGCGGAGCCAGGCGCTGGGTCAGGAACTCTTTGACAATCATGGCCCCCGTCAGCTTCTCTGCCTTCGGGTCGTCCGGCTTCAGGTCGGTCACCATCTTCTCCATCAACTGCTCTGCCCGGGGATCGGTGAGCTTCTCGTGGTTCCATCCCTCGTGAGGCGTTGGCATCCCAGTCGGCAGCGCCAGCCGAGGGTAGGAGCACTTGGCGTCCATGAAGATCCACTTGTTCCTGAAGTCCTCCACCTTTTCCCCGCACGCGCGATCGCGTTGGTGCCGTTGGCTGCGACGAAGTTGGCACACCCCAAACATTGGCCCTCCTTGACCCAGAGATAGAAGAAATGGCGGAGCAGCGCCATGGACAGCATCACCCCCACGAATGCCTCACAGTTAAAGGCGAAGATCGACAGGAGGAGGATGGAATTGGGATGAAGATGAAGGGCGTGGAGATTGTAATGACGAAGGACAGCATAGAAGAAGCCGGAGAAAGGGGGACGAGCCCCTCGAAGACACTATGCAGGAAGAAGGGATAGAAGGTACCGCCAGAAGTGTCCGGCTCAGTGGAGCCGGCCGGGAGCACAGTCTCTTCCCCTCATTGCTGCTGCCTGTCGTCACTAGGAGCACGGAGGCGAAGCTCTTCTCTGAGACAGTGGGCGCGCTCAGAGCAGGCTCGAACCAGGAGGGCGAGCGCGCGGCCCTCGCCTTGTCGGTGGCCATCCGTGGCAGACTAAGAGGAGAGCTTCGGTGGATCTAGAAGTCCTTGGGAGAGAATGAGAAGGGGATCTGGAGCAAGGCAAAGGAAGGCAACGAACGCCCTATTGTGGGCACCAGCCTTTTAGTCAGGCAGGGACGATTGCCGAGGAAGCGCGGGGAGCAGAGACGCCCACGTCCAATCAGTCGCCATGCACCGACCAAGGCCGCAGGCGGTTGGGGCCCGCGGCGCTCCACACTTGCCCCTTGGCTTCGCCTCGAAGCCAAATTCAAGCGCGCCTTGGGCCCGGGGGCTACTGTCGGCGTCCTGGGAATGGGGGTACCCAGACGTGCCTACCTGCGGCCCATGGCGTGGCTCCATCGATGGCCTGGTACGGCCCAGCTTCGACAACAACAGCTCAAGACCCTCGCGAGGGGCCAAGCCTCATGAGGCGGACGACAGCAAGACCTCCCTGGGGGGCAGCCTCACTAGGCTGGCTCCCGAGGAGAGGAGATACCTATGCAAGGTGCACCTCGCGAGGTCCGTGTGATGTGAGCCATGATGACCAAGGCCAGGCGGGCGTCAGCGGGCGCAGTGTACCAATTTCCCCTTTGGTGCTAAGGCGGCAAGCGCAGGCGTGGAGTCCCGAGGAATCAAGCAAAGGTTTCCATATCGGTGCAACAAGACCAAGGACCGCCAGGACGACCGGACAGAGGTCATCGTGGAGCCCGGCGCGGCGTCGCCACCAGAGCCTTTTGCAGGCGAAGACTGCTTTTGTTAGGATAGCTTGTACTGGTTGTCCCCCTTCAAATCTGGCCGTTGTGGGATCCCTTCCTGCCTATATTTGGGAAGAGGACCAAGACCACTATAAATAGGACCTAGCCACCACCACAGAGAGGGACGGATCAATTCCACCCGAACCACCTCACCGTCTCATCAAGCTCAAGAACACCTCACCTCCTGAGGCTGTTCCCACACTTTACTAGTTCATCCTCAGCCCCTCGAGGCAATCCACGACAAAGCTGGAGTAGGGTATTACACCGCAAGGTAGCCCGAACGAGGATAAACTTCTGAGTCTCTTGTCCTTTGGGTTCGTCGAGCTAGGTCATTGTCAGTGTTCCGGGAATGGGGGTCCCCAGACTTGCCTGCCTACGGCCCACGGCGTGGCAATGCGAGCAGGCCTGCACGGCCCATCTTCATCGACAAAACATCCAAGACCCTCGCGAGGGGCCAAGCCTCGTGATGTGGACGACGCAAGACCTCCTCACGGGCGGCCTCACCAGGCTGCCTCGCGAGGAGCGGAGATATCAAGGCGAAGCAAACCTCGCGAGGCTTCTGTGACGTGAGCCGTGACGATCGACACTAGGCGGGCGCCAGCGCATGCAGCGTCCTTGTTTCCTCTTTTGTGCTAAGGAAGCACGCACAGGCGCGGAGTACCGAGGCATCAGGCAATGGTTTCCATATCGGTGCAGCAAGACCAAGACCAGCAAGACAGCAAGACGAAGGTCACCATGGATCCCAAGATGACGTCACCACCAGAGCCTTTTGCAGGCGAAGACCACTTTTGTCAGGATAGCTTGTACTGGTTGTCCCCTTTCAAATTAGCCCGCTGTTGTTGGCTCCCTTCCCGCTCAATATTTGGGGAGAATACCAGGGCCTATATAAGTAGAAGTAGCCACCACAGTAGGGGCATCTCATCTTGGTCTGATCTAGCCTCGGACCAATCCTTAGCCACACACCGAACACAAGAACACCTCAACCTCAGGAGGCTATTCTTCCCCCTGTACTGTTCATCATCAGCCCAAGAGGCAATCCACCACCACACACTGGAGTAGGGTATTACACCACAACGGTGGCCTGAACCAGTATAAATCTCGTGTCTTTACGTGTTGCTAGTTCGTCGAGTTCATCCGCAAGATCTTAGCGAGCTAGGGCGTGGATCGGTAGGAGGGAAAGAACTTCGCGCGCACCCCATAGTTCGAATCTTAAGGAGTTTGCCAGAACCCCACATCCAACATTTGGCGCGCCAGGTAGGGATGCGTCGTAGCTTCCCTTCCGTCGATCGGCGCTCCGTGGCTCCGTCGCTCTGTCGTCTCCATGGCGGACGCTCGCCGGCCTCGAGCTGAGCGTCGGGCTGCCCTCACCGCCCGCGTTGCTCAGACGGCTCCCGTCGGCGGGCCACCTCGTCGTTCTCCGTCTCCCGCCGCCAACGCCGCCACCGGCCCGGCGGGGAACGAGCAGCAAGCGTCCTCGCTGCACCCATCGGTGCGGTAGGGCGGCCGCACCGCCACTCCTTCGCTGACCCCAGCCGGCTCTTTGTCTCACGCACGTCGCGCTCTCATGGACGCGCAGGCCGCGCTCATCATGGCAAACGAGCTCCTGCGCTACCGCCCAGTCGACGACCCCTACGAGGACTGGATCGACCGCGTCGCCGAGCTCGTCCGTGCCGCAGGGGGCTCCCCGGCACCGTCCCTTTGTCTGCCTCGCCCTCTGCCAGCCGCGGGCGACATGGCTCATGGAGCGCCTCCACCACCTCTGCCCCAAGACTGTGCCTTGGCACCAAGGCGCGCGTCCCCACGGCACGATCCACCTCGCCCGGTGCCCGCATGCGAAGAGAGAAGCTGCCAAGAAATTCCTCGGCCGCGAGAAGTTGCGCCTGCGCTTCCCGCGCCACCTCGCCAAGACCGCGCGCTACCCTCCGTGGTGGCGCGTGGGCCTCGCCAAGACCAAGCTCCACCTCCGAGACCGGCCCCAGCAACCACGGCCGGCTGTCGCGCCTTCACCCCCTAGCTATGTAGCGTCGCCTGGCCGGGCAAGTTCAAGCCGGATCTGCCTCCTCACTACGACGGTACCCTCGACCCCGCGGAGTTCCTGCAGCTTTATGAGCTGAGCATCGAAGCGGCCAACGGCGACGAAAAAGTCATGGCGAACTGGTTTCCTATGGCTCTCAAGGATGCTGCCCGCTCCTGGCTCCTAAACCTGCCGCATGGCTCGATCTCCTCCTGGGATGAGATGCGCGACCGTTTCGTCGCCAACTTTCAGGGCACTCACGACCGCCCGCCGGCCACGGGTGACCTGCGTCGCATCAAGCAACAACCAGGAGAAACCCTCCAGAAGTACATCCAGCGCTTCAACAATACTCGCCTCAAGATCCCCAAGGTGACGGATGAGGCCATCATCTCCACATTCTCCGATGGCGTCTACGATGTCAAGATGAAGGAAGAGCTCCCTATCCATGAGGAGTTGTGCACATCTCAGGAGCTGTTCAACCTGGAAACCAAGTGCGCAAGAGCTGAGGAGGGGTGCCTCTCCCTCCTTGAGCTGCCAGCTGCGGACGCAGAAGAGAAGAAGGCCAAGGCCAAGGACGTGAAGCGCAAGGAAGCAGTTGTGCTCACAGTAGAGCCCAACACCCAGCGAGGCACAGATCAGCCTGAGTCATCCAAGAACAGCCGACCGTTCTGCGCCTTCCACAACCTGAACACCCACAACACCAGTGACTGCCAAGAGCTCAGAGCCATTCCTGAGGGACGCTATGGTCGACGCCCCGAGCGCAGTGACCGGGGCTACGGCTGAGGAAGAGGACGTGGTGGCGGACGCTGGGACGACCGTGGCCCGCGCCAGGAGTAGCGCGACCGGCCTCGTGAGGACCGCTGGCAGGATCATCCTCGCGAGGGCGCCTGGAGAGACCAGCCTTGCGAGGACCGTCCTTAGGGCCACACCGGTCTTCCCCCGCTGCCGCCACCGCCAAGAAGGAACGACGACCACCATCAGGACGGGGGGGCTGGGGGCTTCCAGGAGCCACGTGCTATTGCCTGCATCTTGGGCGGAGCCCAGGCCCCAGCCTTGCAGCGCATCTTCAAACAGTTTGCTCATGAAGTGAATGCAGTCCTCCCCAAGCTCGAGGCCACGCGCCAGCTCAGGTGGTCCCAATGCGCCATCACCTTCAACTCGATAGACCAGCTCAAGTGCGCAGCCACCACTGGCGCCCTCTCGATGCTGTGCTCCCCAGTCATCAGCAATGTGCAAGTTACCAAGACCCTCATCGACGACGGCGCAGGGCTCAACGTCCTGCCTGTCGATACGTTCGACAACCTCCAAGTCCCATATGACCAGCTTCAGCCTACCAAGCCTTTCTCAGGAGTGACCGACGGTTCCACCATGCCGATAGGGCATGTCCGCCTCCCTGTCACCTTCGAAGAATGCAAGAATTACCGCACCAAGCTCATCGACTTCGACGTCGCGCACATCCGTCTGCCGTACAATGCCATCCTCGGGTATCCAGCCCTGGCCAAGTTCATGGCGGTGACCCACCACAGCTACAACGTCCTCAAGATGCCGGGAAGCGGCGGAATCATCACGGTCCCATGCGAAGAGAGATGCGGTGTGCTCCCTTGAGCGCGCCTTCCAAGCTGTATCAATCGACGACCCAGACAGCAAAGGCGAGGGCCTTCCTGAGGCCCTCCCCAAGAAGAAGAAGCAATTGCACCGTGCAGGATCTCAGGAGGATGGCCTCGCAGCTGGAGTGTCGGTGTCAAAACCGGCGGATCTCGGGTAGGGGGTCCCGAATTGTGCGTCAAGGTCGGATGGTAACAGGAGACAAGGGACACTTTATTTTACCCAGGTTCGGGCCCTCTCGATGGAGGTAAAACCCTACTCCTGCTGGATTAATATTGATGATATGGGTAGTACAAGAGTGGATCTACCACGAGATCAAGGAGGCTAAACCCTAGAAGCTAGCCTATGGTATGATTGTGTATGATGATGGTTGTCCTACGGACTACAACCCTCCGGTTTATATAGACACCGTATAGGGTTAGGGTTACACAGAGTCGGTTACAATGGTAGGAGATCTTGAATATCCGCACACCTAGCTTGCCTTCCACACCAAGAAAAGATCCTTCCGGACACGGGACGAAGTCTTCAACTTTGTATCTTCATAGTCCTGGAGTCCGGCTGAAGGTATAGTTCGGCTATCCGAACACCCCCTAATCCAGGACTCCCTCAGTAGCCCCCGAACCAGGCTTCAATGACGACGAGTCCGGCGTGCAAATTTGTCTTCGGCATTGCAAGGCGGGTTCCTCCTCCGAATCCTGTGTACCTGTACGAATAATGTCCGATTTTTGTAATGTAGCGCTCCTCGGCCTCAGTGCCCAATAATGGCCGTCTTCCACGTGTTGAACGAATGTGAAAAGCCTGGGGTGTTTTTACATCCACACTGCGGGAGTCCTGGATTAGGGGGTGTTCGGATAGCCGAACTATACCTTCAGCCGAACTCCAGGACTATGAAGATACAAAGTTGAAGACTTCGTCCCGTGTCCGGAAGGATCTTTTCTTGGCGTGGAAGGCAAGCTAGGTGTGCGGATATTCGAGATCTCCTACCATTGTAACCGACTCTGTGTAACCCTAACCCTATCCGGTATCTATATAAACCGGAGGGTTCTAGTCCGTAGGACAACCATCATCATACACAATCATACCATAGGCTAGCTTCTAGGGTTTAGCCTCCTTGATCTCATGGTAGATCCACTCTTGTACTACCCATATCATCAATATTAATCTAGCAGGAGTAGGGTTTTACCTCCACCGAGAGGGCCCGAACCTGGGTAAAATAAAGTGTCCCTTGTCTCCTGTTACCATCCGACCTTGACGCATAGTTCGGGACCCCCTACCCGAGATCCACCGGTTTTGACACCGACATTGGTGCTTTCATTGAGAGTTCCTCTGTGTCGTCGCTTTTAGGCCCGATGGCTCCTTTGATCATCAACAATGACGAGGTCCAGGGTGAGACTTTTCTCCCCGGACAGATCTTCGTCTTCGGCGGCTTCGCTCTGTGGGCCAATTCGCTTGGTCGTCTGGAGCAGATCGAAAGCTACGCCCCTGGCCATCAAGTCAGGTTTGGAAGCTTAAACTACACGGCTGATATCCGCGGAGACTTTATCTTCGACGGGTTCGAGCCACAGCCAAGCGCACCGCGCTATTTCGAGGCGCATGATGTAGCTCTGCCTCCGAATAGCACCCTGGAGGCCGCACACGCTCCGGCCCCGATCCTTGACTCGGAGCCCGCTGCGTTCTCTGAGGATGAACGGTTGGACGTCACCTCGGGGGCTGCGATCTCAAAGGCGATTGAGCCGAACGCCAGCCCCGTACTCCGCACGGCCCAGGACTCCAAGGAGCCGGACTCTTCTCTGAACTCCAAGCCTTCTGCGCCCCCGCCGATCGAATCGGATTGGGCGCCTGTAATGGAGTTCGCCGCCGCGGACATCTTTCAGTGCTCACCTTTCGGTGATATCCTGAATTCTCAAGTCTCTCTCTTTATCAGGAGAGCCCAGGCCAGACTATGGTCTGCGAGGTTGGGATTCGGACAACAAAGAAATTCAAAGCCCACCCACCACCCACTTAATAGCCACTGTCGACGATTTAACCGACATGCTTGACTTCGGCTCCGAAGACTTCGACGGTATGGACGACGAAGGAGGAGACGAACAAGAACCAGCACCTGTAGGGCGCTGGACCGCCACCTCGTCATATGACATATATATGGTGGATGCTCCAAAGGATGCGGATGGCGATGGAGCAGCGGAAGACGACACATCAAAAAAACCGCAAAAACGTCGGCGCCAACGGCGCCGCTCTAAATCCCGCCACAGCAGAAACGGCGATTCCGGCACGGGAGATAATACTACCCCGGACAGCGCCGAAGAACACCAGAACCTGCAAGATTCGGCGCAGGAAGATGGAAAAGCCAGCCCTCAGGAGATAGCGGCAGAGCAAGAGGTTGAGGATGATAACTACATGCCTCCCTCCGAAGACGAGGCAAGCCTCGACGACGATGAATTCGTCATACCATCAGACCCCGCCGAACAAGAGCGTTTTCAACGCAGGCTTCTAGCCACGGCCAATAGCCTAAAGAAAAAGCAGCAGCAGCTTAGAGTTGATCAGGATTTGCTAGCTGATAGATGGACTGAAGTCCTCGCGGCCGAAGAGTACGAACTCGGGCGCCCCTCCAAAAGTTATCCTAAGCGCAGACCGCTACCCCAATCAGAGGGGGAAGCATATGACATGGCAGACCGGCCACCCCGTGGCCGCGACAGAGAGGCCTGTCGAGGCCCTCAGCAAGCCATGCCCCGGTGCCGCTCGAATAAGGCACGGGAAAACGAGCCAGACCTGCGAGACGTACTGGAGGATAAAGCAAAGCAAACAAGGTCGATCTATGGATCGCGCGGACGCCCGACGACACGTGATGATTGTCACTCCGGACATAATAAATCCGGCCGGGCCGAACACAGCAGGCATAGTTCTTCCGAGCTGCGTCCTGACATAGCCCAGTACAGGGGCGCCGCACACCCACTGTGCTTCACAGACGAAGTAATGGATCATAAAATCCCAGAGGTTTTAAACCCGTCAATATCGAGTCGTACGATGGTACGACAGATCCGGCAGTATGGATTGAGGATTATCTCCTTCACATCCACATGGCACGTGGCGATGATCTGCATGCCATCAAATACCTACCCCTCAAGCTTAAAGGGCCAGCCCGGCACTGGCTTAATAGCCTACCAGCGGAGTCAATCGGTTCTTGGGAGGACCTGGAAGCCGCATTCCTTGACAACTTTCAGGGGACCTATGTGCGGCCACCGGATGCCGACGACCTAAGCCACATAATTCAGCAGCCAGAAGAATCGGCCAGGCAATTCTGGACACGGTTCCTAACAAAGAAAAATCAGATAGTCGATTGTCCGGACGCAGAGGCCCTAGCAGCCTTCAAACATAACATCCGTGACAAGTGGCTTGCCCGGCACCTGGGACAGGAAAAGCCGAAAACCATGGCAGCCCTCACGACACTCATGACCTGCTTTTGCGCGGGCGAAGATAGCTGGCTGGCTCGCAGCAACAACTTATCAAAGAAGCCCGGTAATTCGGATACCAAGGACAAAAGTGGCAGGTCACGTCGAAATAATCAAAAGCGCCGCGTTAGCAGCGACATCAATGAGGATACGGCAGTCAATGCCGGATTCAGAGGCTATAAATCCGGTCAGCGGAAAAAGCCATTTAAAAAGAATACCCAGGGCCCGTCCAGTTTGGACCGGATACTCGATCGCTCGTGCCAAATTCATGGCACCCCCGAAAGGCCAGCCAATCACACCAACAGGGATTGTTGGGTGTTCAAGCAGGCAGGCAAGTTAAGAGCCGAACACAAGGACAAGGGGATGAATAGCAACGACGAGGAGGAGCCCAGGCCGCCAAACAACAATGGACAGAAAGGGTTTCCCCCACAAGTGCGGACGGTGAACATGATATACGCGACCCACATTCCCAAGCGGGACAGGAAGCATGCGCTACGGGACGTATACACGATGGAGCCAGTCGCCCCAAAATTCAACCCATGGTCCTCCTGCCCGATCACTTTCGATTGAAGGGACCACCCCACTAGCATCCGTCACGGCGGTTTTGCCGCACTGGTCCTCGACCCAATCGTGGACGGATTTCATCTCACAAGAGTCCTCATGGACGGCGGCAGTAGCCTAAACCTGCTTTATCAGGATACAGTGCGGAAAATGGGCATAGATCCATCAAGGATCAAGCCCACAAGGACGACCTTTAAAGGCGTCATACCAGGTGTAGAGGCCAATTGCACAGGCTCGATAACACTTGATGTGGTCTTCGGATCTCCGGATAACTTCCGAAGCGAAGAGTTAATCTTCGATATAGTGCCTTTCCACAGTGGCTATCATGCCCTGCTCGGACGAACCGCATTCGCTAAATTCAATGCGGTGCCGCACTACGCATATCTCAAACTCAAGATGCCAGGCCCTCGAGGAGTAATTACGATCAGCGGAAACACAGAACGCTCCATCCGTACGGAAGAGCACACGGCGGCCCTCGCAGCGGAAGTATAAAGCAGCCTTTCAAGGCAACTCCCCAGTCCGACCGTTAAAAAACCGGACAATGCAAAGCGCGCCCGGAGTAACCTGCAACAAGACCACCTGGCACGATCAGAGCAAGCGTAGCAATACGGCCCCGACCCCAGCCATCGCAACACAGCAGAGCAAGCGTAGCAATACGAGTACACAATTACGCCCTTAAAATTCCATGGGCACAGGGGGAGGGGCACATTGACGGCATGCCTACAACACGGCGTCAAACGTACTATGGGCTGCCGGATTTTTTCTTTTTTAATTTCAGGACTCCATACTCTGGACAACCTGTTCGGCAGCGTTGCCGCAAAGACGATGCAAGATCCAGGAAAGTAGATAAATCTACGCCGCATTCCGGAACTCTCAGGTGGTCTCTATTTCGAGCGATATATCTGTTTCTAAATTCCGCGGCCTATGCCTGGTCAGGACATGTTAAATAGTCTAATATCTTCTTTGCTTATCGCATTACTTGTATCGTTCGGCTTTGATAAATAGCCTCTTTATAAAACAATGCATAGCTTCTTATCTATTTTTTGCATTGTCCCCTTTGAATATATGTGTTTATGATATAACATGATCGCACCCGTACACCATGGTACGGCAAACCACGCCAGGGGCTTCATTACCCTTTTATCTGGTGTGAGAAGTCCGTACACTTCCATAAGTGCGGCACCCCGAACTTATAGCACTATATGCATCGGCTCCGAGTCATGATTTTGGTCACATGTTGGGTTTGCCCGGCTCCTATGTTTTGGTACCTTACGTTCCGCTCTATCGGCTAAGGTAGCACTAGGAGAACCACTGCGATTGTGCCCCAGATCAGGTGGGTTGAGCACCTTAGTGGAGAAAGCTAAAACAGACTGTCATGATAAGGCGCGAGACCGGTCGCTGTTCGAGAGGTTTTTCGAGTCCTTAAAGGCTTATGCCGCTTTGAGCGAGGAGCTGGCTATGTCCGGCCAAAGGCGTGGATAGCGCCCCGAATTCGGCCTTCCGAACTAGGGGCTTCGCCGAAATTTAAAATTATAACGTTCTATGGCTAAGTGAGAGTGTTTAAGCATTATAGTCCGATTGCCTGGTTCGCTGTGCTGAGCGCCTCCCTCAAAGGACCCAACTATGGGAACAAGAGCCCTCAGGTTTATCCCAAACACCCCAGCACTAGTGGCATGGGGGCAGAAGCCGACGACTCGCCATCTCTCAATTTTTGATAAACGGCCGCACAGAAAATAATATTTTAAATTAAACAAGCATTGCTTAGGGCACATGAACAAGTTTTCAGCGCACAGGATACAAACGAGTGAGTTCATTCAAATACTACATCTTTAGTACAGTCATCCGCGACAAGGCGGGCTCCGGCAAGAACGTCCTTGTAGTAGTTCTCGGGCTTGCGATGCTCCTTCCCCTGCGGTGGCCCGTCCTTCACCAGCTTTTCTCCGTCCAGCTTGCCCTAGTGTACCCTTACACGGGCAAGGGCCCTCCAGGCACCTTCAATGCAGACGGAGTGCTTGACGAGCCCAAACCGTGGACAGGCCTCCACCAGCCGCCGCACTAGCCCGAAATAGCTCCCAGGCTGGGCCTCTCCAGGCCACAGCCGAACTAGTAAACCCTTCATGGCCTGTTCGGCCGCCTTGTGGAGCTCGGCAAGCTGTTTCAGCTAATCGCTCAAGGGCACAGGGTGTCCGGCCTCAGAATACTGAGACCAGAACACACTCTCCGTCGAGCTGCCCTCTTCAGCTCGGTAGAACGTGGCGGCGTCGGATGCGCTGCGGGGAAGATCGAAGAACGCCCCTGGAGAACTCCGGATTCGGGTAAGTAATAGGTAATTTACTTTTATATTCCTACTTTGCATTGAGAATGCCTTACCCGCTGCTATCTTTTTCACATCCTCCAACTCTTGGAGGGCCTTCTGGGCTTCGGCCTTGGCACTCTTGGCGGTCTCAATGGCCGAGGCGAGCTCGGATGCTTGCGTTTTCGCCTCAAGCTCCAAACCCTCATGTTTTTTCATGAGAGCTTGCAGCTCTTGCTGCACCTCGCCGGCTTGGACCCCAATCCTTTCTCGCTCGGTGCGCTCCTCGGCCGTTTTCTTCTCGGCCTCAGCCAGCGCCTGCTTCAGGGTTGTCACCTCGGCTGTGGCCCCTACAATAAGCAGCACAATCCTGTTATTTCTTTCTGCAATCAAGCCTCTCTATAGGCACCTTTCTTTTTAGGGTATTTCTTACCTTCTTTCTCCTCGAGTTGCCGTTTGGCAAGGCCGAGCTCTTGCTCGGACCGCCCGAGGTCCTTTTTAAGGACTTCCACCTGCGCAGTCAGTGCGGCGGTGGAAAGCAGCGAAGCCTGCATACGCATATTTGACCTTTTTTGTTAGACTCCTGCGAAAATCATTAGATCCTCTATCCAGCTTTTCTTTCTGAACACCGAACAGAGCATCAGGGGCTACTGTCTATGCGGTAAATAAATTGGCACATTTTTTACTTACCTCGAAGCCTGTTAGAAGGCTAGCGCAAGCTTCATTCAGTCCGCTCTTGGCGGATTGAATCCTTTGGATCACCGTACTCATAATAGTACGGTGCTCCTCGTCGATGGCGGCGCCCTCAAGCACCTCCAGCAAATTGTCTGGCGCCTCCGGTTGGACGGAGGCCGCCGGCTCAGATGGCTTACTCCTCTTGGAAGGAGTTCGCCCGCTGCGGACCGGGACTGTCGAGTCCGGCGCGGTGTCCGGCACGAAGCCGGACTTGGAGCCCTGGGGGGTTTCATCCCCTTCACTCCTGGGGTCCGGAGGATTGCCTTGTGGCTCCTCCAGGACCATCTCCTCCTGCCCCGAAGCTTGGTGGGGCGCCACTTCAGCGTCGTCTGCCCCGCGGGGGGAGACCGCGGGCGGAACAGAGTTCACGTCCGACGAATCCAGGGAACCGCTCGACGAGTCGTCGAGTTCGGCCCGGGGCGGGCTGCATAAAACGCGTGCGATATCAGGAAAAGCCGCACAGTAAAAAGAGTATCACGAGTTACTCTGGTATATAAATACTTACGATTTCGCCGGACGCTTGGTTCTGTCCGGCCACTCCTCTCCGCCCTCTTCGGCGTCGTGGGAGTAGTCCGGCGGAGGGGTCTTCCTTTTTCTTGACCCCTCGGCCTTCCCTGTTGGGGTGGCCTTCTTCTTCTTTGTTCCCCTCACTGGAGGGGGAGAGCTTCCTTGTTCCTCCTCCTCGTTTTCACGAGAGGAGGGCGTTGCGGACTCGTCGGATGACGAGTTCGACACCACCATGTTGCGGGAACTTTTTCGAGTCCCGGTGGTTTTCTTCTTCTTGGCCTTCCTCTCCGGCACCACGTAAGGTGCCGGAGCCATTAGCTTCACCAAGAGAGCTGGGGCCGGGTCTTCGGGCAGAGGAGCCAGACAGTTAATCGGTCCGGATATCTCCAACCAAGCCTGTCAAAGGTAAAAGGGAGTTTAGATCCCGCATAGAGATAATCTATGAAGAAGAGCTTAACGAACCTATCAAAGGTATAGATAGCTTACCTCGCCAGCGATACGCTGCGAGCTGTATCCGCGATCCTCGGAGGAGGACGTAGGGGACTCGGCGCCTTTGGTCAGCACCTTCCAGACGTCTTCATACGTCGTGTCGAAGAGCCTACTAAGGGTCTGGTGCTGCGCCGAGTTGAATTCCCACAAAGTAAAATCCCGTTTTTGGCACGGGAGGATCAGGCGAACGAGCATGACCTGGACTATGTTGGCAAGCCGGATTGGCTTGTCCACCAGGGACTGGATGCACGTTTGCAACCCAGTCACTTCGTCCTCGTTGCCCCACGACAGGCCTGTCTCTTTCCAGGACATGAGCCGCGTGGGGGGTCTGGATCTGAACTCGAGGGGCGCGACCCATTTCGGATCGCGGGGCTCGGTGATGTAAAACCACCCAGCCTGCCACCCCTTTAGGGACTCCACGAGGGAGCCATCGAACCAGAGGACGTTGGCTATCTTGCCAACCATAGCGCCTCCGCACTCCGCCTGGGTGCCGGACACCACCTTGGGCTTGACGTTGAAGGTCTTGAGCCAGAGGCCGAAGTGGGGGCGGACGCGGAGAAAGGCCTCACACACGACGATAAACGCCGAGATGTTGAGAACAAAGTTCGGGGCCAGATCGTGGAAATCCAGGCTGTAGTAGAACATGAGCCCCCGGACAAATGGGTGAAGTGGAAAGCCCAGTCCGCGGAGGAAGTGGGGGAGAAAAACTACCCTCTCATGGGGCCTCAGGGTAGGAAGAAGCTGCCCCTTATCAGGAAGCCGATGCGGGATATCCTTGGACAAGTATCCGGCTTTCATTAGCCTTTTTACTTGAGCCTCCGTAACGGAGGAGACCATCCACTTGCCTCCCGCTCTGGACATTGTTGGAGAAGGTTGAGGAACAAGAGCGGACTTGGGCGCTGGAGCTTGAGTGCGCGAGAGATGGATTGGCAAAGGAGGAAGAAGGCGTAGGTTAAAAGGGTGAATCCTTATCCCTTTATATAAGCAGGTACGGTTAGGCGTCCTCACCTACCTAATAAAACTCACTTGCCTCCCAAACGCCGCGGTAAATGGCGTGGTTGGGTTACCCACGTCCGTATTAATGAGAATCCCGTTGGAGGGGGGCACACGATCTCTGCTTCGACAAGACATGCCAAGGAAACCGCCTCGCTATACGAGCTGAGGTGGAACAATGAAAACAATTTATATAGAAGGCTTGGCCACGGTGTTATGACGCACTGTGGGATACGTCAGCAGATTTGATTTGTGTTAATATTATTCTCTGTATGGCAATATGTGGAAACTTATTTTGCAGAGCCGGACACTATTCTATGGTGTTTATAATCTTCTTGAAGAACTTGGAGGAAGAACCCGCCTTGCAATGCCGAAGACAATCTGCGCGCCGGACTCGTCGTCATTGAAGCCTGGTTCAGGGGCTACTGAGGGAGTCCTGGATTAGGGGGTGTTCGGATAGCCGAACTATACCTTCAGCCGGACTCCAGGACTATGAAGATACAAAGTTGAAGACTTTGTCCCGTGTCCGGAAGGATCTTTTCTTGGCGTGGAAGGCAAGCTAGGTGTGCGGATATTCGAGATCTCCTACCATTGTAACCGACTCTGTGTAACCCTAACCCTATCCGGTGTCTATATAAACCGGAGGGTTGTAGTCCGTAGGACAACCATCATCATACACAATCATAGCATAGGCTAGCTTCTAGGGTTTAGCCTCCTTGATGTCGTGGTAGATCCACTCTTGTACTACCCATATCATCAATATTAATCTAGCAGGAGTAGGGTTTTACCTCCACCGAGAGGGCCCGAACCTGGGTAAAATAAAGTGTCCCTTGTCTCCTGTTACCATCCGACCTTGACGCACAGTTCGGGACCCCCTACCCGAGATCCGCCGGTTTTGACACCGACACACACCCTTAGTCACATAAACGAGCCGCCTATTTAACGGGATGGGGATTTAGATCCAAACCACATCTTCTCCCCTTCGCGAGTTATCATCGGAGCGTCTCCAGCAAAGGTCCATCCCAACATGGCCAGTCGTCGCAGCTCCTCCCCTCGCCCCTCTAGTCCTAAATCCGGAGACTGGGAGAGTTGCACCATCCCACACAGCGAGTTAGTGTCGCTGCAGGCCAAGGGATTCCTTCCCCAGGCATGTATGGTCCCGGTCCGAGCCAGACTTGCCACCTATAATGGAGGAAAGCAAGCGGAGAGCATCCCCAATCCTTCTAAAGGAGAGCGGGTGTTCCTTGTCCCTTATTTATTAAGGGGACTGGGATTTCCAATTCATCCATTCCTCCACGGGCTTCTGGAGTTCTACGGCCTCCAGCTGCACAATCTCACGCCCGGCTCCGTACTACAAATTGCGGGCTTCGTTGCCCTTTGCGAGCTATTTTTAGGCGTCGAGGCTCATTTTGCACTGTGGAAGAGGTTGTTCTGCTTGGTGCCCCGTTCTCAGAAGGGGTCCATATATCAAGTGGGCGGAGCCGAGTTATGGCGCATCGCCGGGACCGGATACCCATCCGGAACCCCAAAAGAGGCGTCCGAGGACTGGCCTTCGGAATGGTTTTACATAGACGATGTCCCGCTGCCGGAGCCTATCTGGGTCGGTCTCCCCGAGTTTAACAGCGCTCCATTGAAGAAACGCTTGAGCTGGCGTCCGCGGAGCTCTCAGAGAGAAAGCGACAGAGACGTCCTTTATCTGATGGGCCGGATAAGACTGTTGGCTCATTCCGGACTAACCATGATTGGAGTCATGGCCACATGCATTATGCGGGGGGTGCAGCTGCTTCAATATAGAGGCCACCCCATGTGGGATTTCAACGGGGAGGATGACGCCACCCGTTACGGCCGTAAGGGGCCAGCCACAGCTGCCGCTCTAGTAAAGATTTTAACATCTTTGTACAAGGGAGAAAAGGAGGATTTCCTCCGTGTCAACCCGCGGGCCGGATTCACTATGTACGAACCTCCAAGTTGGGTAAGTGAACAATTGCACTTGCCTGTTTGTTTAACGCTCCCACGACTAGATACGTAATCTGACGATTTCAATGCAGGAACTGCGACAGGAAGTAAAGGACATCAACAGCCACCCTCCACAGCCTGAGGACCAGGAACGGTTCCTCGATCCGGACTTCGAAGAGGATCCGGACATATCGGTGGAGCTTATTGACGGGGTGTTCCACCAGTTAAGCAAGGACGATACCTTGGTGGCCATCACGGCCGATTATCCCGGGTTAATCCCGGCCTCCTAGGTGACAGAAACCGGAGTGTTTATTCCCTCAAGAGAGATTCCATTCTCACATATTCCGGAGTTTCAAGCGACAACCGTATTTCGCAGGGGAGATTTCTGAGGCGGGAGGCCGAACCTGCAGCGGCTAGCCAACGAGGGGCCGTAGGGCCCCGTGGGGCAAAAAGAAGTGTAGTCCGGACTGAGATTCCGGCACAAAGGTATAACGCGCCCTCTGTTTCCCTGGTGTTATTCTGTCAAGGCGTATTAACATTCGTGCTGTTTCCAGGACGAAGAGGCCTCGCCGGACTATGTCCAGAGAATTTGCCAATCACGCCTCCACTAGCCAGGCTCCAACATCTGGTCTGGAAGCAGGGACGAGCACCAAGTGTGCACCGGACGCTCCTCCAACAGAGGATGCGGACCGGCTGTCTGCCACAAATTCAGAAGTGGAGAGTGCCATGAACCACAGGCGTCGCCGGACAGTTCTACGCGACGCCTTTAATTCGGGAGATGCGTACCTTCATGCCGCTCAAGATGGTTTAGCCAAAGCCACGGAGCAGTATGTGAAAGACATACGGGTAAGAAAATTTTGGTTAAATATATATATATACCAGTAGCCCCCGAGACTTGAAACAGTTAAAGTAACTGATTTAAGGGTCATATAACATGCAGGTTCTTACTGAGAAGAACACCGTGCTGTCCCAGGAGTTGGAAAAGTGCAAGGCCCAACTAGAGGTCGTACTAGCCGCAACAGGGGAGCCCAAAGGGACCCCCTCAGGTAAGATACACTTCGAAAGATTAGTATTGTGCGGTATGGGTGCAAATCTGACAATTCATGTTGCAGATGACGCCGGACTTGATCCGGATAAGCAACAACTCTTACGCCGGTTAAAGGCCGGTGGGAGTATGTTGACAAGGGTGAGGCAAGAGAAGAATGATCTTTAGGATGCCAACACCAAGCTAGATGTTGAACTGAAGGACGTTTGTGGCCAGCTGTCGGACTCCATGAAGGAGAATCAGCGGCTTCGACGCGGCATGTTTAGTAAGTGCTTGAATGAACTTTTAAAAACGAGTTCGGCGAGGAAGTCGAATAACAGAGTATTGTCTGTAGGTATGCTCACAGGTCGTCCTGCAGAGGAGATGCCCGGTTCTACGGGTGACCTACTTCCCGAACTCCTGCAACTGCACAAGCGAATCCGGCAGGCGATGCGAGGCGTTGCCCAAGCCTTATGGCCTTCCCACTCTACGCCCGAGGGCCTTGGAGAGCTTGCGGAGAAGCTGAAGGGAGCTCAGCGGCGCTTCCGGTTGTGGAAGATATCAGCCTGCCGACAAGGTGCTAGGGAGGCCTGGGCCATGGTGAAGACCCGCTTTACGAAGTCTGACCCCAATCACATGGCCGAGGTCGGACCGGTGGGGCCAGACGGGAAGGAGATCCCTGTGAGCTTAGTGTATGGCCAGGTAGAATTGGCCGCAAAGTATTCCCAGCAGGACTGTAAATTAGACAGCCTGTTAGATGGTATAGAGGAGGAATACAATCAGTCAGGATGACTATGTAATTTATAATTGACATGTGAAATGCCTTCTAGCCGGATAGTAGATCGTTTGTCGTTGCCGACCTTTTCGCTTCGACCTCAGGACCTGACGGTCCGGAGTGTGTCCGAATACCATAACGGCTATATAAGAACCGAGGTATGCATGGAGACCAGGCGTAGGGGTAATAAGTGCTTTATCAGACAAGTGCCCAACTAGTTATGTTATATTACATGGTTAGTAAGAAACATCTTCCAGAGAGAATAGTTCCGTTAAGGGTTACTTTCGCTGGGGTGGCGTGCCCTGAAGTGCACGTCCGGACTGCAAATGCAGGAAAGCATCTGGGGGCATGTATAAGTAAAAAAGGTTTTGTAGGATCGGAAGTATGTCTAGAGGGGGGTGATTAGACTACTTGACCAAATAAAAGCTACGCCTTTCCCAATTTTAGTTCTTGGCAGATTTTAGCTATTTTAGGACAAGTCAAGCAATCATCACACAATTCAAGCAAGCATGCAAAGAGTATATAGGCAGCGGAAAGTAAAGCATGCAACTTGCAAGAATGTAAAGGGAAGGGTTTGGAGAATTCAAACGCTATTGGAGACACGGATGTTTTTCCCGTGGTTCGGATAGGTGGTGCTATCCTACATCCACGTTAGTGGAGACTTCAACCCACGAAGGGTAACGGTTGCACGAGTCCACGGAGGGCTCCACCCATGAAGGGTCCACGAAGAAGCAACCTTGTCTATCCCACCATGGCCATCGCCCACGAAGGACTTGCCTCACTAGCGGTAGATCTTCACGAAGTAGGCGATCTCCTTGCCCTTACAAACTCCTTGGTTCAACTCCACAATATTGTCGGAGGCTCCCAAGTGACACCTAGCCAATCTAGGAGACACCACTCTCCAAGAAGTAACAAATGGTGTGTTGATGATGAACTCCTTGCTCTTGTGCTTCAAATGATAGTCTCCCCAACACTCAACTCTCTCTCACAGGATTTGGATTTGGTGGAAAGAAGATTTGAGTGGAAAGCAACTTGGGAAAGGCTAGAGATCAAGATTCATATGGTAGGAATGGAATATCTTGATCTCAACACATGAGTAGGTGGTTCTCTCTCAGAACATATGAATTGGAAGTGTAGGTGTGTTTCGATGGCTCTCTCCACGAATGAAGAGGAGGTGGAGGGGTATATATAGCCTCCACACAAAATCCAACCGTTACACACAATCTACCAATCTCGGTGGGACCGAATCAACAAACTCGGTCGGACCAAAACGGTAAACCTAGTGACCGTTAGAGATTTTCGGTGGGACTGACATGCAACTCGGTAGGACCGATATGGTTAGGGTTTGGGCATAACGTAATCTCGGTGAGACCGATTACACAAACTCGGTGAGACCGATTTGGTAATTAGCTAACCAGAGAGTTGGTCAGGCAAACTCGATGGGACCGATTTGCTCTTTCGGTGAGACCAAAAAGTTACAAAAGGGAAACAAAGAGTTTGCATTGCAATCTCGGTGGGACCGATCCGCTCTTTCGGTGAGACCGAAAAGTTACGAAAAGGAAACAGAGAGGTTGCAATCCCATCTCGGTGAGACCGAGATTCCTATCGGTGAAACCAATTTGCTAGGGTTTGGCAGTGGCTTATGACATATGAGAAACTCGGTGGCGCCGGATAGAAAGAATCGGTAGGACCGAGTTTGGCTTAGGGTTTAGGTCATATATGGATATGGGAAAGTAGTTGAGGATTTTGGAGCATATCATTAAGCACATAAGGCAAAGAGCTCATTAAGCAACACCTCATCCCTCCTTGATAGTATTGGCCTTTCCTATAGACTCAATGTGATCTTGGATCACTAAAATATAAAATGAAGAGTCTTGAGCTTTTGAGCTTGAGCCAATCCTTTGTCCTTAGCATTTTGAGGGTTCCACTTTCACCATCCATGCCATGCTAGTCATTGAGCTTTCCTGAAATAATTGTCTTGGAATTGCATTAGCTCAATGAGCTATATGTTGTTATGAATTACCAAAACCACCTAGGGATAGTTGCACTTTCAGGTTCATCTTTAGTTCACCGACCGAATATTCCCTTAAGAACGCTAGCTTTCGGCTTCACCCAGTCTGAGGTACACATCCGGCTTATCCGGTAGTAGCAATCGTAGAGGTGCTCCCTTTACCGCCTAGCTGAACAATCGGGAACGTAGGGGTAAGCACAGGAGCCAGGCAACCCAGCTTGGCCAAAACTTAAGTCATATCGATGCATATAATGGTGAAGAAAAGGTGCATGCGGAAGTCTGACGCATGCGTTGGGTGTGAAACCCATATAAGTAAGCTTCTGTTAAAGAAGACCCCAGGTATAAGGAGCGCTGGCAGCGCGTCATATGATGAGCCTTTAAGGGCTATAAAAGGAAAGAGTAGGAGGAGACAAAAATAAAAACAGAAAGATATATGTAAAAATGGATAGAGGAAGGAGACAAACTCAGAGTTCGGCGCTAGGCATAGAATCTCCGGAGACGTGTTGCGTTCCATGGGTTCGGCTCGAGTCGGCTGTCCGACGCGTCTCGCAGGTGGTACGCTCCACCAGTGAGGACTTGGTCAATTATGAAGGGACCTTCCCATTTGGGCTTGAGTTTGTCCTTTTTCTTATCCGGCAGGCGTAGAACTAGTTCGCCAACATTGTAACTTTTGGCTCGTACTTCTCTGCTTTGATATCTTTGAGCCTGCTGCTGATAAAATGCGGAACGGGCTTTAGCCATGTCGCGCTCCTCCTCTAGGGCGTCCAGGTTGTCCTGCCGATCAAGCTCGGCTTCTCTTTCTTCGTACATGCGCACTCAAGGTGAGTCATGAATTATGTCGCAGGGCAGAACTGCCTCAGCGCCATACACCATAAAAATGGTGTGAATCCGGTGGTACGATTTGGTGTGGTTCGCAGCCCCTAGAGTACGGAGTCGAGCTCCTCTACCCGGTGCGTATTAGATTCCTTTAGGGACTGCACTAGTCTGGGTTTGATACCGCTCATGATGAGACCATTTGCACGTTCGACCTGACCGTTAGTTTGTGGGTGATAGACAGAAGCATAATCGAGCTTAATGCCCATGTTTTTGCACCACAGCTTTACTTCGTCAGAGGTGAAGTTTGTGCCGTTATCGGTGATAATGCTATGGGGGACATCGTAACGGTGTACGACCCCGGATATGGAGTCTATCACGGGTCCGGATTCGGCCGTCTTAACAGGCTTGGCTTCTATCCATTTGGTGAATTTATCCACCATGACCAATAAGTATTTTTTCTTGTGGGTTCCACCCTTAATGGGTCCCACCATATCAAGCCCCCAGACTGCGAAAGGCCAAGTGATGGGGATGGTTCGGAGGGCGCTGGGTGGCATATGGCTTTGATTTGCAACGAGCTGGCAACCGACGCATCGTTTGACCAAGTCATGAGCGTCTGCTCGGGCCGTCGGCCAATAAAATCCCGTACGGAAGGCCTTGCTGACAAGAGACCGAGCTGCAGCGTGGTGGCCACCGAGTCCAGCATGAATTTCGGCCAACAGACTCCGCCCTTCCTCTTCGGAGATACATCTTTGAAGGACTCCTGTAGTGCTTTTCTTATATAGCTCTCCCTCGTGGACTTTATAGGATTTAGATCGCCGCACTATGTTGCGTGCCTCGTTTTGGTCCTCTGGGAGTTCCTGCCTAGTAAGGTAGGCTAGGAATGGTTCTGTCCGCGGGGCAATGACCACCATTATTACGTGGGCTGAAGGTGTGATTTCGGTGGCAGGGCCTCCGATTATGTCGGATTGTTCGGCGTCGGGTTGTGCGGTTATGTCCGGACTATTATCCGAGGGTTCCCCCTCCCATGCTACAGATGGCTTGAATAATATTTCTAAGAAGATGTTGGGGGGACCGCATCTCGTTTTTGTCACATCCCTAGTTCTGGTACGCTCAAGGCTAGCTAGTCATGTGTGCATCATGTTTAAATTCTATAAAATTTTGAAATGAGGATTTGTAAAACCCTCAGATTTCATTTCTGGAAATGACCCAAATAAAAATTGCTCCAAAAGGGTCCAAGAAATGTTCATGTCTCTCTCTGAAAATATTGGACAGAGATAAAAATCCAACCAATATTTTTAGGAGCTCATAAATAATTATTTTGGGCATTTGGAATTAATGCAATAATTATTTGCCTTGGATATATATTGTTATGTATATAAAATATTGTCCAAAAATTGTGCCACTTGTTGGGGAGCTCTGGAATAATACCACTAGTTCCTACAAAATTTGGCATAAGAAAATAAATTGGTTTAGTATTTTTATTAAATCAAAACAAATGTCAGAAAATAGAAAACAGAAATAAAAGGAAAGGGACTTACCTGGCCCAGCTTACCTGCACTGTAGCCGGCCCAGCCCACTGGCTCCCTCCTCTGTCGTCTTCGTCCTCGACAGGAGGATGGGCGCGTGCCTGACGCACGCGCACCGCCGCGCCGCGCCACCTCCTCCCTCCCTGCCTGCCTGTCCTCCCTCTCGTCGCCTGGATCGTCCCGCGCGTCGCCACGCCCCCCCCCCCAAGCCGCTCTCACTCTCTCCCCCCGTGCTCCTCTCCTCTCCCTCGCTCTCTCTCACGGCCGAGCCCGCCGACGCCGCCGCTCGCTGTTGCCGCGCTCCCCGCCGTCCCCTTGCTCCTCCGACGCACCCAGGACCTCCGCCTCCTCGCTCTGTAGCCTCTCCGCCAAGCTGTGCATCGCCAGACGCCCCGTGGAGCCGTCGTCGTCGCCTTCATCACCTCCGGCCGCCGTGGATCTCCGTCGCCGCTCGCCGCCGTCAGCGCCTCCCCCGAGCTCGCCGTCGTCTCTTCCGGTACCCTGTGAGCCCCCCCGCGTCGGTTCCCCCTCCTCTCATGCCTCCCCGTGCGCCGTAGCCGCGCGCTCGCTCGAGCCGAGCTCCGGCCGCCGCCGCGAGCTGCGCTCCGGCGAGCTCCGGCCACCCCCCCCCCCTCCTCCTACCTACCCCACTGGATGCGCGAGAGCACGGGCTACGCCCCGGTGCTCCCAGCCGCCGCCCCCGTGCCCTGCAGCGTGGACGCCGCCGTGTCCAGAGGTCGCCGGCGACGACCTCGCCGGCCTGACATGCGGGCCCGACCGGCCAGGTGATTAGCCTAAGGCTAATCACCATTTTTGCTAACCCCTGACACTGACAGTGGGCCCCAGCGCCACTAACCTTTTTAATTAAGATTAATTAAACCCCCTGTTTAACCCCGTGTCACTGACGTGTGGACCCCACACGTCAGGTTTGACCTGGTCAGCGCCGTTGACCGCTGACGCAGTGCTGACGTCATGCTGACGCGATTAGTTATTTTCTGGATTAATTTTAAACAGGAAATTCCAGAAAATGTTTTAAACTTCAAAAATTCATATCAAATCAACCGTAGCTCAGATTGAAACAAGTTATATATGAAAAATTATCAGAAAAATGCAATCTATCCATCTGTACCAGTTTCATGCATGACAAAACAACTTATACCTGCTGAATAGGTGAAATCTTATAAATGGCATTTATAAGAGCTTAATTAGGAGTTGCATTTGAACCTTTGGTTCAAATGGACTTCTTTCAGTTTGAATACTAGTTGCATTAGGTCAAACAGCATCACATCTTCATGCCATGTTCATGCATCATATTGTTGCATATGATTGTGTATTGATTGTTGGCACCGTTCCTTCTCGACAGGTCCTGCTCCGGAGACCGTTCCAGAGTACCTGTCTGTGAAGCAGTGCCCCCCCCCCTGTTGATCTACCAGGCAAGCAAAACCCCCTTGTTCATTCCGATATGGTCCCACTCTCGCTCCTGCTCTCTGTTATTGCATTAGGACAACAACGAATCAACTGCTACTTTATGCTGCGGTAGTTGAACCCATTCCTCTGCATGACCTGTCATTGCCACAGTAATTAGATGAAACCCACTAGCATGTGTAGGAGTTGATTGAGCCATGTTGTGCTTCTACCATGCCATGCCTGCTATTGCTTAGAGTTGTGTCAGGTCTGATTCATTGGGAATGGATTGGAGTGATATGATATGTTCTGATGCTGAGAGTTAAGCGTGTGAACACGATTTGGTAAAGGTAGCGGTGAGAGGCCATGTAGGAGTACATGGTGGGTTGTCTCACTGGAACCGTCCTTAAGCACCGAGTTCTATGTATGTTGTCCAATGACTAGCTACTACCACACATTGGAATGCTTAAGTGCCCCTCTCGACTTATTAATCACCTCGGTCTCTGTCCAGGAGTTGCAACTAGTTTCTGGTGTTTGTAGGTAGTGTTAGTAGTCTACCAAGTGGCACCCGGCCAGGTGGGCTTGGGACAGACTAGGCACAAGTGGCACGGTGTACCAAGCATAGATCCACCCGGCGAGGTGGGCTTGGGAACCCTGCACACATCATTTGGGGCCGTGAGCGACACCCCGGCCGGATCTCCTTGCGGATGGAACCCGAATAGGCGATAAACCTGGACTAGAGTCTTGTGTGGTTAGTCAGGTCGTGGCCGACACCCTCGCCAGGCTTCCGCTTGAAGGTTGCCGAGATACATGACATGTACATGGTGATAAGTGGTGAGAGCGTATGTGAAGAAGTACACCCCTGCAGGGTTATCATGATTTATTCGAATAGCCGCGTCCTCGGTTATGGACTTCTTGGATGCTTACGTGGTACATAGACAACTTGAAGTGGATACTCTAAAATGCTCAAGATAAGTGTGAGTGCTATGGATGGCCTTCTCGTAGTGAGACGGGGATGAATCCATAGTAGTGTATTGATGTGGTGGTTAGTGGACTCGTGTGCGCCTTTTCAAAAGAGTTACCAACAGTCGTAGAACAGGATAGCCACAGAGTCAAAGCTGGCTTGCTGCAACTAAACTCCACATTACCTCCTTGATACTAATGCATGTATGATAGGATCTGATGTAAGTCTTGCTGAGTACCTTTGTACTCACGTTTGCTTTATTTATGTTTTGCAGATGAGACATCTGTCTCACTAGTAGTTCCGCTTGGACTTCGATAGGTAGCTTGTACCTCAGCTACGATCTTGATCGGAGGTTGTAGATAGTCAGGCTTCTCAGCCTTTTATTTTGTAGTTGTCTGTACTCAGACATGTAATGCTTCCGCTTGTTGCTTGTATGCTCTGAATGATGGGTCATGTGACCCCTGTTTGTATTTAATGCTATGTGGCTCTTCTAGGCCTTTATCTATATGAGTTTGCGTTATGTTGTGATGCCATGTTGTACAGCACATACTTGCATGTTATGCGTACGTGTAACGTGTATTGCTATGTGTGGGATCCGACTATCTAGTTGTTTATCCTTGGCAGCCTTTCATATGGGGAAATGTAAGTCTAGTGCTTCTGAGCGATAGTAGTCCGCTACAGCCCGGTTCACCGGAGTCCTGCTAGCCCAGCACTACTGCTCGGAACACTTGACTGGCCGGCATGTGTTTCACGTCGTTCCTATGTCTGTCCCTTCGGGGAAATGTCACGCGGTGTTACCGGAGTCCTGTTAGCCCAGTGCTACAGCCCGGATAATTACGTTGATGACCGACATGCTCGATGTGATTCATGTATGCCTGTCCTCATAGGTTGGCGCCGCCTTGGGTTCACGACTAGCCATGTCGGCCCGGGTTCTCTGTCATATGGATGCTAGCGACACTATCATATACGTGAGCCAAAAGGCGCAAACGGTCCCGGGCCAGGTAAGGTGGCACCCGTGGGAATACCGTGCGTGAGGCCGCAAAGTAATATGAGGTGTTACATTCTGGATCGGTGTGACTTAGGATCGGGGTCCCGACAGTTTTGCTCCGATGCGTGCCAGGATGTCTGCTGCCTGATTGTTTTCTCGGGCTATATGGTGGAACTCCAGTCCCTCGAACCGAACTGACATTTTTAGGACGGCATTGCGATAAGCTGCCATTTTTGGGTCTTTGGCGTCAAAGTCGCCATTTATTTGGGATATCGCGAGGTTTCAGTCCCCACGTACTTCCAGGCGTTGAATGCCCATGGATACTGCCATCCGGAGACCATGTAGAAGGGCCTCGTATTCGGCTGCATTGTTGGAGTCCGTGTACATAATTTGGAGTACATACTGGACTGTGTCCCCTGTGGGGGACGTCAAAACGATGCCAGCCCCTAGTCCGGCCAACATTTTGGAGCCGTCGAAATGCATGATCCAGTTTGAATATGTGTCGTACTCTTTAGGGAGTTCGGCCTCTGTCCATTCGGCGACGAAGTCGGCTAGGACTTGCGATTTAATGGCTCGCCGTGGTTTGTAGGTTATGTCAAACGGGAGGAGCTCTATGGCCCATTTTGCTATCCGGCCCGTTGCATCGCGGTTGTTGATAATATCGTTGAGTGGTACTTCCGAGGCTACTGTTATAGAACACTCTTGAAAGTAGTGTCGTAGCTTCCGGGATGCCATAAACACCGCGTATGCGATCTTTTGGTAATGCGGGTACCGTGATTTGCATGGTGTAAGGACAGTGGACACGTAGTAAACCGGCCTTTGAAGGGGGAGTTTGTGTCCGTCTGTTGCCCGCTCGACGACGAGTACTGCGCTAACAACTTGATGGGTTGCAGCGATGTACAATAACATGGGTTCGCCAGTGTTCGGCGCGGCCAGGACTGGGTTTGTTGCCAAGATGGCCTTTATTTCCTCGAGTACGGCTGTGGCAGCGTCTGTCCACTCGAAGTGTTTGGTGCGCCTGAGGAGGCGGTAAAGGGGCAATGCCTTTTCTCCTAGACGGGAGATGAAGCGGCTTAAAGCCGCCACGCATCCGGTGAGTTTCTGTATTTGTTTGAGGCCTTTCGGGACATCCAATTGTGACAGAGCTCGGATTTTAGCTGGATTTGCTTCAATTCCTCTACCGGATACAATGAAGCCCAGGAGCTTTCCGGCTGGAACGCCGAAAACGCATTTTTCCGGGTTGAGCCTAATGTCGTATTTTCGGAGGTTGTCGAATGTGAGCCTCAAGTCGTCTACTAGAGATTCGACATGTCTTGATTTAACGACCACATCATCTACGTACGCCTCCACTGTTTTGCCGATCTGGTTTGCCAGACATGTTTGAATCATGCGCTGATATGTTGCGCTGGCGTTTTTTAGCCCAAAGGGCATTGTGTTGAAGCAGAATGGGCCGTATGGTGTGATGAATGCTGTTGCGGCTTGGTCTGATTCTGCCATCTTGATTTGATGGTAACCGGAGTATGCGTCGAGGAAGCACAACGAATCGTGTCCTGCAGTGGCATCGATGATTTGATCTATTCGAGGGAGGGGGAAGGGATCCTTTGGGCAAGCCTTATTAAGGTCTTTGAAATCGACACACAGGCGCCAGGATTTGTCCTTCTTTGGTACCATCACCAGGTTTGCTAGCCAGTCCGGATGTTTTATGTCTCTAATGAATCCGGCTTCCAATAACTTGGCTAGCTCCTCTCCCATGGCCTGTCGCATTGGTTCGGAGAAACGCCGAAGAGCCTGTTTGACAGGTTTGAATCCTTTCTGGATGTTTAGCCTGTGTTCGGCCAAACTGCGTGGGATTCCTGGCATGTCTGAGGGGTGCCAAGTGAAATGTCCCAGTTCTCACATAGGAACTCTCGCAGTGCGGCGTCTACATCAGGGTTCAATCGTGCCCTGATGGAGGCCGTTTTATTGGGGTCCGTTGGGTGGACCTGGAATTTGACTATTTCGTCCGCTGGTTTGAAGGATGTGGATTTGGATCTCTTATCGAGTATCACGTCATCCCTATTGACCGTGGATCGCAGCGCAGTCAGTTCCTCGGCCGCTAAGGTTTTGGATAGTGCCTCGAGGGCCAATGCGGCTGTCTTGTTCTCGGCGCGGAGTGCTATGTCCGGATCACTAGCAAGGGTGATAATTCCGTTTGGCCCAGGCATTTTAAGCTTCATGTACCCGTAATGGGGTATGGCTTGAAAAATTGTGAAAGCCTCCCGTCCTAGTATAGCGTGATATCCGCTTTTGAACGGGGCCACCTGGAACGTGATCTGTTCGGACCTGTAATTATCCGGCGTGCCGAATACCACATCTAGTGTGATCTTTCCGGTGCAGCGCGCTTCCTGACTGGGGATTATTCCTCTAAAGGTTGTGCTGCTTCGCTCAATGCGGTTCCAGTCTATTTCCATCTTTTTGAGGGTTTCCTCGTAAATGAGGTTCAATCCACTGCCTCCGTCCATGAGTACCTTTGCGAGGCGACAGCCGTCCACTATGGGACTGAGGACCAATGCGGCTGGTGCTCTGGCTGCTCGAATTTTAGGCTCATCACTCGCGTCGAAGGTGATAGCAGTATTACTCCATGGGTTTATTGTCGCTACTTGATAGACTTCAGTGAGGCTGCAGAGTGTTCTTTTTCGCATGTTATTTGATGCGAAAGTCTCAAAGACTGTGAGAACTGAACTAAAATTCTCGGGCTGGTTTCCTTTGACCTCTGGAAATAGGAGGTCCTCGCCAATTTTGGCCACCTGCCGGAGTATCCAACATGCCCTGAGGCTGTGAGTTGGGGTGGCGTCCTCTGCACTGTGAATCTTGCAGGGTCCATCTAGCCACTTTTCCAGTACGGTTCCATGCCCCCTAGAGGGTTTTGATTTTTTAGCGTTTAGTCCGGGCGCCTTACTGCGGTGCGCCCTCTTGGTTCGGACAGGATTGCTATTCAGGGCCGGATTATCCCAAAATTCAATTTCGGTTTTCCGAGCACTTTCCATGGCACAGTATTTTTGTACTATGGACACCAGGTCAGCAAAGCGTGTAATATTACGACGGCTGATGGCGTTGAGTATTCCCTTGTCCGTGCAGTTACTGCAAAAGATTGAGATTGCGTCTCCCTCGCGGTAGTCCTTTATCCTGTTCATAACCAGGAGGAATCTAGCCCAGTAATGATGTACTGATTCTTCGGGCATTTGCCTGATTTGGGAAAGATTGCTTAAGATCGGGTGGGTTGGTGTCGTTGAATCTGTGACCTCGCCCAATTTGTTGTTCGGAGGCCGAAGAACTTCCGGATTCTGAGATCCGGAGTCTTGGATGTTATCCGATTTGCCTGATTTTAAGCTCAGGTCTTGGATTGTATCCTTCCCTCCGCGGATATCCGGTATGGAGGGTTCGGGGATTCGGACATAGCTAGTCCTTAAGATAGATGAAGGGTCGCCGCATTGTGTCTCCACCACTGCAATGTGGTGGGTGACCTGGGGAGAGTTAATTTCTCTCAGATCGGGTTTAAGCCCCACCTGGTCGTAATTTGTGGCGACGCCCAGTGCGGCGATACGATCCAGGAGCTCGTTAACCGAAGAGAGCTCCATCGGATCCAATTGCTCGGCGAGTTCTGAGCCGACGTGGAGGTTGCTTTTGATGACCCGGGAGGTCACCGTCGGCGCAACAGCCGAACAGGCGGTTGCGAGAAAACCACCTAGCCGGAGAGTTTGGCCGACAGCCAAAGCTCCTTTCGTAATGGCGCCGTCTTTAAAGACGGGAAGAGGCATCCTTCCTGATCGCGACGGCACAGAGGAACTCTCAATGAAAGCACCAATGTCGGTGTCAAAACCGGCGGATCTCGGGTAGGGGGTCCCGAACTGTGCGTCAAGGTCGGATGGTAACAGGAGACAAGGGACACTTTATTTTACCCAGGTTCGGGCCCTCTCGATGGAGGTAAAACCCTACTCCTACTGGATTAATATTGATGATATGGGTAGTACAAGAGTGGATCTACCACGCGATCAAGGAGGCTAAACCCTAGAAGCTAGCCTATGGTATGATTGTGTATGATGATGGTTGTCCTACGGACTACAACCCTCCGGTTTATATAGACACCGGATAGGGTTAGGGTTACACATAGTCGGTTACAATGGTAGGAGATCTTGAATATCCGCACACCTAGCTTGCCTTCCACGCCAAGAAAAGATCCTTCCGGACACGGGACGAAGTCTTCAACTTTGTATCTTCATAGTCCTGGAGTCCGGCTGAAGGTATAGTTCGGCTATCCGAACACCCCCTAATCCAGGACTCCCTCATGGAGCCTCGTCAGGATCAACGCCCTCTTCAGGGGTGCCTCCCTCCATCGCAAAGGAAGGCACGCCCAGCGCCCTCCTCGGGCAGGGCTCGGGGGCTCTCTTCTGGAGGGCCTCGGACCTCACCAACATCACGAGGGAGGCGCTTGGGCACCACTTGGAGAACACAGGGCAAGGAGCGCCCACCGCTCAGGAGTTCATCACCAAGACCACTCAGGAATTGCAAGACGCAAGGGCCATGCGCGGCGATCGCCGCTCACGAGGCGCGGCCCCCCATCCAGGCGAGGATGTGATATGTCTCCAACGTATCTATAATTTTTGATTGTTCCATGCTATATTATATCCTGTTTTGGACATGAATGGGCTTTATTATATACGTTTATATTATTTTTGGGACTAACCTATTAACCGGAGGCCCAGCCCAGAATTGCTGCTTTTTGCCTATTTCAGAGTTTCGCAGAAAAAGAATATCAAACGGAGTCCAAACGGAATGAAACCTTCGGGAACGTGATTTTTGGAACGAACGTGATCCAGAGGACTTGGACCCTACGCCAAGACATCAACTAGGAGGGCACGAGGTAGGGGGCGTGCCTACCCCCCCCCCCCAGGCGCGCCCTCCACCCTCGTGGGCCCCATGTTGCTCCACCGACGTACTTCTTCCTCCCATATATACCTATGTACCCCCAAACTACCAGATACGGAGCCAAAAACCTAATTCCACCGCCGCAACCTTATGTACCCGTGAGATCCCATCTTGGGACCTTTTCCGGAGCTCCGCCGGAGGGAGAATCGATCATGGAGGGCTTCTACATCAACACCATAGCCTCTCCGATGATGTGTGAGTAGTTTACCTCAGACCTTCGGGTCCATAGTTGTTAGCTAGATGGCTTCTTCTCTCTTTTTGGATCTCAATACAATGTTCTCCCCCTCTCTTGTGAAGATCTATTTGATGTAATCTTCTTTTGCGGTGTGTTTGTTGAGACCGATGAATTGTGGGTTTATGATCAAGTTTATCTATGAACAATATTTGAATCTCCTCTGAATTCTTCTATGTATGATTGGTTATCTTTGCAAGTCTCTTCGAATTATCAGTTTGGTTTGGCCTACTAGATTGATCTTTCTTGTAATGGGAGAAGTGCTTAGCTTTGGGTTCAATCTTGCGGTGTCCTTTCCCAGTGACAATAGGGGCAGCAAGGCATGTATTGTATTGTTGCCATCGAGGATAACAAGATGGGGTTTGTATCATATTGCATGAGTTTATCCCTCTACATCATGTCATCTTACTTAAGGCGTTACTCTGTTCTTGTGAACTTAATACTCTAGATGCATGCTGGATAGCGGTCGATGTCTGGAGTAATAGTAGTAGATGCAGGCAGGAGTCGGTCTACTTGTCTCGGACGTGATGCCTATATACATGATCATACCTAGATATTCTCATAACTATGCTCAATTCTATCAATTGTTCAACAGTAATTTGTTCACCCACCGTAATATTTATGCTCTCAAGAGAAGCCACTAGTGAAACTTATGGCCCCCGGGTCTATTTTCCATCATATTAATCTTCCAACACTTAGTTATTTCTATTGCCGTTTTTATTTTGCTTTCTTTACTTTGCATCTTTATCATAAAAATACCAAAAATATTATCTTATCATATCTATCAGATCTCACTCTAGTAAATGACCGTGAAGGGATTGACAACCCCTTATCGTGTTGGTTGCGAGGATTTATTTGTTTGTGTAGGTGCGAGGGACTCGTGCGTGGTCTCCTACTGGATTGATAACTTGGTTCTCAAAAACTGAGGGAAATACTTACGCTGCTTTCACCCTTTCCTCTTCAAGGGAAAACCAACGCAGTGCTCAAGAGGTAGCAGGATGTCGGGCTGCGCGTCTGCATCAATGTTCCACGGCTCAACAGGGCCGCTTCTCAGGAGCTCTTCTGGCCTTCGCGCATGGGCCAATGCGAGGGTCCACCCCACAGTTACGTTCGCATGCCCTTCGGCTTGCCGAGCATGTCGTCAGCCTATCAGCACAACATGTGGCATATCCTGGCGGCTCAGGAGGCCAGGCACCATGCCGTCTTGGAGGAGATGGAGACGGTCGTCAGGGAACCACCTGAGCCCTCGGAGCCTCTCGAGGCTCAGGGCCCCGGTGGCTCATGAGGAGCTACCCCTTTGTTGTATGCCTTCAGCAGCCTCAACTCTCCTTCATCAACAGAACCAGGTGACATTTTCCTAGTTCGTTTAACTGGGAGCGCCCCTCGGGCTACATTATTCCCAGGCCGCGTGGGTCTGTCCCTGTGGCGTGTATCCTTTTCTTATGTCTTTAGCTTACCTTGCTGGGGGCGCCCCTCGGGCCACATCATCCCCAAGCCGCTTGGGCCTGACCCAGTGGCATGTATCTTTCTGCATTTACCCAAGCTGATTTGCCTTCCATGCTTAATCTGGCTGATTACCACCTGCTCGATCGTCGCCTCCCACGGGGCCCCCTCATACTGGCACGACGCTGGTCCATGGGTCTGTCCCTGCCACGTCGACAAACCTGAGCGGTCGAGCTCTGGCTCGCGGCACGCCCCGCACACGTCACCTCATCAAGCCCTCAGTGCCCTTCTCTCCTCGCGAAGCAACCAGCAGCAGGCTGGCAACCATGACGGCAAAACCGTGTTTCTTCCTTGTGATGGATCACAGGAATCTCATGAAGAGGACAGCGGGCGGCACCACGAGCTTCCTCTTCTCTCGTGCAATCTGCTTGCACGTTAAAAGGGGGGCTCCTGAACATCGCGACTCAGGAGCTCTTACTGGCTCTCCAGCCCTCACCCCCTGGCCTTGACCACGACATCGCGACCTGGCATACCAGTAGCGGCTGAGCTCGCTCGAGGGCCGGGACCTAAGGACGTAGAGCACTAAGGAGAACACGAGAGGAGGGAGACTCGTGCGGGCCAAACCTAGCTACGCAGCGGGTGTTCGCGCACAGGCCTGGCGCATCGCGAAGAATCGACCCCGAACTACTGAGATAAGTCTCACGCCCAGATTAGCTAATCATTGGAACCTAAGGGTCTTGTCCATCGCAGCCCTGTTACGGCCACGTCGCCTCCCTTTCTTATCTTGCCATGGCCGCTTGGGTGCTAAAGGGCACCTCCTGAGCATCGCGCTTAAGGGGCTCTTACTGGACCTCGGGCCTCTCACCTCCTGGCCTTGACCACGGCACGCGACCTGGCATACCAGTGACGGCTGCAGCCTGCCTGGGGACCGGGACCTGTCAGCGTAGAGCAACAAACTATCGCGAGGTTAGAAAGGGGAGACTGAGCCTTAACAGGACATGCACGTCACAGATTTTCATAATAAGGAAGATATACACAAAAGGCATTACAGATCCTCACACGCCCCCACGGGGTACTTCATAATTCTTCGCAGGGAACAAAAGAGGAGAACTAAGAGGAACCCTATCTACACCCTCCCGCGGCTGACGCCATCATCAACAGTGGGCCACGGGAAGCCGACGCCAACCTCATCCGAATCGGCGGCGGCGGCGGCTGGACGCCGTGGCCCTGCTCCGAGCCCGGCGGGAGCTCAGAGGCACATAGCTATCGTCACTTGTCTTTGGATTCTCATAAAGCTCAGGAGAGTCGCTAGACTCCCAAGGGCTGCTGCTGCTGGAGTAACCACGAGCGGGGCGCGTGTCAGCTTGGCGCTCCCCTCCAGGACAACACTTCAGGCGGCGCCCCTCCGCGTCAAAGACCTTGAAGAGTAGAGTGGAGGCACCGTCGTACTCGAAGTGGATCACGAGGGCGCCCTCCGCCGGCAGACCGCCACGCGTCAACCGAGGCCGCAGGCTTTTGGGGCCCGCAGCTCTCCGTACATGACCTTTGGCTTCGCCTTGAAGCCAAGCCCGAGCGCACCTTGGGCCCGGGGGCTACTGTAGGCGTTCTAGGAACGGGGGTACCCAGACTTGCCTGCATGCGGCCCACGGCGTGGCAATGCGAGCAGGCCTGCACGTCCCATCTTCATCGACAAAACATCCAAGACCCTCGTGAGGGACCAAGCCTCACGAGGCGGACGACGCAAGACCTCCTCAGGGGCGGCCTCACCAGGCTGCCTCGCAAGGAGCGGAGATATCAAGGCGGAGAAAACCTCGCAAGGCTTGCGTGACGTGAGCCATGATGATCGACACCAGGAGGGCGCCAGTGCGTGCAGCGTCCTTGTTTCCTCTTTGGTGCTAAGGAAGCACGCGCAGGCGCGGAGTACCGAGGCATCAGGCAAAGGTTTCCATATTGGTGCAGCAAGACCAAGACCAGCAGGATGGCAAGACCGCGCTCAATCGGCCAAGAATTCCAACAAGTTGACGCTAAAGTGGGAAGGCCCTTATCGAGTAATGCGAGTCACCAGGCCTGGCGCAGTCCGCCTGGAGACCGAGGATGTCGTCCCAGTGAGCAACTCCTGGAACATCGAGCATCTTCGCAAGTTTTACCCATAAGGCGCGGCTTGCCGGGCCTCCCGGCAAGCCACCTTTTGTAAAAGCTTTGCCGGCAAGGCATGTGACCCTTTGTACAGAGCCAGGCGCAGACCCTGAGCATAAATAAATGAAGCGCTGGCGCCCTAAGTCATAGCATGCATGATAGGTCAAGTCTCTTCCTCGGTTAGGGTTGATAGTGCTCAGAGCGACTAACCCCTAGCTTATAGGTCGAGTGCGCATCTATCTGTTCCTCTTCTGTCCTTTTTTGGTTCGCAGGGCACATGAGCACTTCTGCTGAGCTACTTGGAAGAAAGGAAACGGACCGGTGTCCCGACCCCGGCAAACCAGAGTTGCCGGGGGCTACGAACTCGAGGATCCAACCGCGGCAAGAAAAGACTGTCGGGGGTTGCAGATCCAGATAAGTCTTTTTGTCCCCTGACAGGCATTTCGAAACAGGACTGGGGCATGTTAAGCCTCGTTTTTATCTCTAGGTTGTCGTGCTCCCTTTTTTGCTATACCTAAGGATTACTTCCTGGGTCCGGATTTGGTTGTAGCCGCGGCGGCAAGGAGGTAGAACGAGGAGCCTGAAGCCCACTTCATCCCTGCCTCCGCCAAGAGCGCGAGAATGGTCGAATGGAGTGAGGGGAACGACAAGGCCTGTTGCCGGGCGAAAAACGTTTATCTTAAACAATAACGAGGATTCGCTCCTTGTCACGGGATTTACCCACGAACGAAAAGCCCAACAAGCATCCCTTTTTCATTAAAAACATCCCATACAGGTACAGTTCGTACGAGATGAAAAACAAGGACAAAGGGGATTACAAGCTTTAAATTCAACAAGGCCCGCAGGCTTACAAATAAAAAAAGAGATAAGGTGCCTGTGATCCTTTTCTTGTCCCTCTCCTCAGGAGGCAGGTCAAGGAGGCGAGAGGGCAAAAGGGGCGCCTAGGCGAGCTACGAGCAGCAGAAAGCACCAAGAGAACACCTCGGTGGCCGCCCACGGGCGGGCTGGTGATGACGGTGCCGGAAAGGAGCTGGAAGCCGAGGCGGCAGGACCGGCAGTACGCGATGAAGGCATCGGTGCCCGCGTAATCCGAGTTGACGGCCTTGCCGCTCGCCCTCTTCCTCTTCCGCAACCTCTCGACGCCAGACGCCCAAGGAGATGGCCCCAAGAAGTTCAAGGAGCGGGCCCCGCCCCCAGCAAAACCATGCCGGAGGAGCGGCCAGGTGCAGATGTGTTGGGGAACGTAGTAATTTCAAAAAAACTCCTACGCACACGCAAGATAATGGTGATGCATAGCAACGAGAGGGGAGAGTATCGTCTACGTATCCTCGTAGACCGTAAGCGGAAGCGTTATATCAACACGGTTGATGTAGTCGTACGTCTTCACGATCCGACCGATCCAAGCACCGAAAACACGGCACCTCCGAGTTCTAGCACACGTTCAGCTCGATGACGATTCCCGGACTCCGATCCAGCAAAGTGTCGGGGATGAGTTCCATCAGCACGACGGCGTGGTGACGATCTTGATGTTCTACCGTCGCAGGGCTTCGCCTAAGCACCGCTACAATATTATCGAGGGTTATGGTGGAGGGGGGCACCGCACACGGCTAAGAGAACGATCATGAAGATCAACTTGTGTGTCTAGATGTGCCCCCCTGCCCCCGTATATAAAGGAGCAAGGGGGAGGAGGCCGGCCCTAGGAGGGGCGCGCCAGGGAGTAGGATTCCTACTCCTAGTTGGAGTAGGTTTCCTCCTTTCCTAGTCCAACTAGGAGAAGGGGGGAAAGCGGGAAAGAGGGGAAGGAAGGGAGAGAGGGGCCGCGCCCCAAACCCCTTGTCCAATTCGGACTGGGCTTGGGAGGGGCGCGCGCCACCTCCTGGTCCTTCCCACTAAGGCCCATTAAGGCCCATTGCTTCTTTCCTCGTATTCCCGTAACTCCCCGGTACCTCCGAAAATACCCGAATCACTCGGAACCATTCCGATGTCCGAATATAGTCGTCCAATATATCGATCTTTACGTCTCGACCATTTCGAGACTCCTCGTCATGTCCCCGATCTCATCCGGGACTCCGAACTCCTTCGGTACATCAAAACTCATAAACTCATAATATAACTGTCATCGAAACCTTAAGCGTGCGGACCCTACGGGTTCGAGAACAATGTAGACATGACCGAGACACGTCTCCGGTCAATAACCAATAGCGGAACCTGGATGCTCATATTGGCTCCTACATATTCTACGAAGATCTTTATCGGTCATACCGCATAACAACATATGGTGTTCCCTTTGTCATCGGTATGTTACTTGCCCGAGATTCGATCGTCGGTATCTTAATACCTACTTCAATCTCGTTACCGGCAAGTCTCTTTACTCGTTCTGTAATACATCATCTCACAACTAACTCATTAGTTGCAATGCTTGCAAGGCTTATGTGATTTGCATTACAGAGAGGGCCCAGAGATACCTCTCCGACAATCGGAGTGACAAATCCTAATCTCGAAATACGCCAACCCAACATGTACCTTCGTAGACACTTGTAGAGCTCCTTTATAATCACCCAGTTACGTTGTGATGTTTGGTAGCACACAAAGTGTTCCTTCGGCAAACGGGAGTTGCATAATCTCATAGTCATAGGAACATGTATAAGTCATGAAGAAAGCAATAGCAACATACTAAACGATCGGGTGCTAAGCTAATGGAATGGGTCATGTCAATCACATCATTCTCCTAATGATGTGATCCCGTTAATCAAATAACAACTCTTTTGTTCATGGTCAGGAAACATAACCATCTTCGATTAACGAGCTAGTCAAGTAGAGGCATACTAGTGACATACTTTTTGTCTATGTATTCACACATATATTATGTTTCCGGTTAATACAATTCTAGCATGAATAATAAACATTTATCATGATATAAGGAAATAAATAATAACTTTATTATTGCCTCTAGGGCATATTTCCTTCAGTCTCCCACTTGCACTAGAGTCAATAATCTAGTTCACATCGCCATGTGATTCAATACTAATAGTTCACATCACCATGTGATTAACACCCATAGTTCACATTGTCATGTGACCTACACCCAAAGGGTTTACTAGAGTCAGTAATCTAGTTCACAACGCTTATGTGATTAACACCCAAAGAGTACTAAGGTCTGATCATGTTTTGCTTGTGAGATAATTTTAGTCAACGGGTCTGTCACATACAGATCCGTAAGTATTTTGCGAATTCTATGTCTACAATGCTCTGCACAGAGCTACTCTAGCTAATTGCTCCCACTTTCAATATGTATCTAGATCGAGACTTAGAGTCATCCAGATCTGTGTCAAAACTTGCATCGACGTAACTTTTTATGACGAACCTTTTGTCACCTCCATAATCGAGAAATATTTCTTTATTCCACTAAGGATAATTTTGACCGATGTCCAGTGATCTACTCTTAAATCACTATTGTACTCCCTTGCTTAACACAGTGTAGGGTATACAATAGATCTGGTACACAGCATGGCATACTTTATAGAACCTATGGCTGAGGCATAGGGAATGACTTTTGTTCTCTTTCTATCCTCTGCCGTGGTCGGGTTTTGAGTCTTACTCAATTTCACACCTTGTAACACAGCCAAGAACTCTTTCTTTGCTTGATCCATTTTGAACCTTTTCAAAACTTTGTCAAGGTATGTGCTTTGTGAAAGTCCAATTAAGCGTCGTGATCTATCTCTATAGATCTTAATGCCCAATATGTAAGTAGCTTCACCAAGGTCATTCATTGAAAAACTCTTATTCAAGTATCCCTTTATGCTATCTAGATATTCTATATCATTTCCGATTAGTAATATGTCATCTACATATAATATCAGAAATGCTACAGAGCTCCCACTCACTTTCTTATAAATACAGGCTTCTCCAAAAGTCTGTATAAAACCAAATGCTTTGATTACACTATCAAAGCGTTTATTCCAACTCCGAGAGGCTTGCACCAGTCCATAAATGGATTGCTGGAGCTTGCACACTTTGTTAGCTCCCTTTGGATCGACAAAACCTTCTGGCTGCATCATATAAAACTCTTCTTCCAGAAATCCATTCAGGAATGCAGTTTTGACATCTATCTGCCAAATGTCATAATCATAAAATGCGGCAATCGCTAACATGATTAGGACAGACTTAAGCATAGATACGAGTGAGAAACTCCCATCGTAGTCAACATCTTGAACTTGTCGAAAACCTTTTTGCGACAATTCTTGCTTTGTAGATAGTAACACTACTATCAGCGTCCGTCTTCCTCTTGAAGATCCATTTATTTTCAATTGCTTGCCGATCATCGGGCAAGTCAACCAAAGTCCATACTTTGTTTTTATACATGGATCCCATCTCAGATTTCATGGCTTCAAGCCATTTTGCGGAATCTGGGCTCACCATCGCTTCTTCATAGTTCATAGGTTCATCATGATCTAGTAGCATGATTTCCAGAACAGGATTACCGTACCACTCTGGTGCGGATCTCACTCTGGTTTACCTACGAGATTCGGTAGTAACTTGATCTGAAGTTACATGATCATCATCATTAGCTTCCTCACTAATTGGTGTAGTAGTCACAAGAACATATTTCTGTGATGGACTACTTTCCAATAAGGGAGAAGGTACAATTACCTTATCAAGTTTTCTACTTTCCTCCCACTCACTTCTTTAGAGAGAAACTCCTTTTCTGGAAAGGATCCATTCTAAGCAACGAATATCTTGCCTTCAGATCTGTGATGGAAGGTGTACCCAACTGTCTCCTTTGGGTACCCTATGAAGACATATTTCTCCGATTTGGGTTTGAGCTTATCAGGATGAAACCTTTTTCACATAAGCATCACAACCCCAAACTTTAAGAAACGACAACTTTGGTTTTTCTTGCTAAACCACAGTTCATATAGTGTCGTCTCAACGGATTTAGATGGTGCCCTATTTAACTTGAATGCAGCTGTCTCTAATGCACAAACCCAAGACGATAGTGGTAAATCGGTAAGAAACATCATAGATTGCACTATATCTAATAAAGTACGGTTATGACGTTCGGACACACCATTATGCTGTGGTGTTCCAGATGGCATGAGTTTGTGAAACTATTCCACATTGTTTTAATTGAAGACCAAACTCGTAACTCAAATATTCGTCTCTGCGATTAGATCGTAGAAACTTTATTTTCTTGTCACGATGATTTTCCACTTCACTCTGAAATTCTTTGAACTTTTCAAATGTTTCAGACTTATGTTTCATCAAGTAGATATACCCATATCTGCTCAAATCGTCTGTGAAGGTCAGAAAATAACGATACCCGCCACGAGCCTTAACACTCATCGGATCGCATACATCAGTATGTATTATTTCCAATAAGTCAGTTGCTCGCTCCATTGTTCCGGAGAACGGAGTCTTAGTCATCTTGCCCATGAGGCATGGTTCGCAAGCATCAAGTGATTCCAAAAAGCCCATCAGCATGGACTTTCTTCATGCGCTTTACACCAATATGACCTAAACGGCAGTGCCACAAATAAGTTGCACTATCATTATTAACTTTTGCATCTTTTTGGTTTCAATATTATGAATATGTGTATCACTACGATCGAGATCCAACGAACCATTTTCATTGGGTGTGTAACCATATAAGGTTTTATTCATGTAAATAGAACAACAATTTATTCTCTTACTTAAATAACCGTATTGCAATAAACATGATCATATTCATGCTCAACACAAACACCAAATAACACTTATTTAGGTTCAACATTAATCCCGAAAGTATAGGGAGTGTGCGATGATGATCATATCAATCTTGGAACCACTTCCAACACACATCATCACTTCACCCTTAACTAGTCTCTGTTCATTCTGCAACTCCCATTTCGAGTTACTAATCTTAGCAACTGAACTAGTATCAAATACTGAGGGGTTGCTATAAACACTAGTAAAGTACACATCAATAACATGTATATCAAATATACTTGTGTTCACTTTGCCATCCTTCTTATCCGACAAATTCTTGGGGTAGTTCCGTTTCCAGTGACCAGTTCCTTTGCAGTAGAAGCACTTAGTCTCAGGCTTAGGACCAGACTTGGGCTTCTTCACTTGAGCAGCAACTTGCTTGCCGTTCTTCTTGAAGTTCCCCTTCTTCCTTTTGCCCTTTTCTTGAAACTAGTGGTCTTGTTAACCATCAACACTTGATGTTTTTCTTGATTTCTACCTTCGTTGATTTCAGCATCACGAAGAGCTTGGGAATTACTTTCGTCATCCCTTGCATATTATAGTTCATCATGAAGTTCTACTAACTTGGTGATGGTGACTAGAGAATTCTGTCAATCACTATTTTATCTGGAAGATTAACTCCCACTTGATTCAAGCGATTGTAGTACCCAGACAATCTGAGCACATGCTCACTGCTTGAGCTATTCTCCTCCATCTTTTAGCTATAGAACTTGTTGGAGACTTCATATCTCTCAACTCGGGTATTTGCTTGAAATATTAACTTCAACTTCTGGAACATCTCATATGGTCCATGACGTTCAAAACGTCTTTGAAGTACCGATTCTAAGCCATTAAGCATGGTGCACTAAACTATCAAGTAGTCATCATATTGAGCTAGCCAAACGTTCATAACGTCTGCATCTGCTCCTGCAATAGGTCTATCACCTAGCGGTGCATCAAGGACATAATTCTTCTATGCAGCAATGAGGATAAACCTCAGATCACGGATCCAATCCGCATCATTGCTACTAACATTTTTCAACACAATTTTCTCTAGGAACATATCAAAATAAACACAGGGAAGCAACAACGCGAGCTATTGATCTACAACATAGATATGCTAATACTACCAGGACTAAGTTCATGATAAATTAAAGTTCAATTAATCATATTACTTAAGAACTCCCACTTAGATAGACATCCCTCTAATCTTCTAAGTGATCACGTGATCCATATTAACTAAACCATGTCCGATCATCACGTGAGATGGAGTAGTTTCAATGGTGAACATCACTATGTTGATCATATCTACTATATGATTCACGCTCGACCTTTCGGTCTCCGTGTTCCGAGGCCATATGTGTTATATGCTAGGCTCGTCAAGTTTAACCTGAGTATTCCGCGTGTGCAACCGTTTTGCACCCGTTGTATTTGAACGTAGAGCCTATCACACCCGATCATCACGTGGTGTCTCTGCACGAAGAACTTTCGCAACGGTGCATACTCAGGGAGAACACTTCTTGATAATTAGTGAGAGATCATCTTAAAATGCTACCGTCAATCAAAGCAAGATAAGATGCATAAAAGATAAACATCACATGCAATCAATATAAGTGATATGATATGGCCATCATCATCTTGTGCTTGTGATCTCCATCTCTGAAGCAACGTCATGATCACCACCGTCACCGGCGCGACACCTTGATCTCCATCGTAGCATCGTTGTCGTCTCGCCAATCTTATGCTTCTACGACTATCGCTACCGCTTAGTGATAAAGTAAAGCATTACACGGCGATTGCATTGGATACAATAAAGCGATAACCATATGGCTCCTGCCAGTTGCCGATAACTCGGTTACAAAACATGATAATCTCATACAATAAAATTTAGCATCATGCCTTGACCATATCACATCACAACATGCCCTGCAAAAACAAGTTAGACGTCCTCTACTTTGTTGTTGCAAGTTTTACGTGGCTGCTACGGGCTTAGCAAGAACCAATCTTACCTACGCATCAAAACCACAACGATAGTTTGTCAAGTTGGTGCTATTTTAACCTTCGCAAGGACCGGGCGTAGCCACACTCGGTTCAACTAAAGTTGGAGAAACTGACACCCGCCAGCCACCTGTGTGCAAAGCACGTCGGTAGAACCAGTCTCGCGTAAGCGTACGCGTAATGTCGGTCCGGGCCGCTTCATCCAACAATACCGCCGAACCAAAGTATGACATGCTGGTAAGCAGTATGACTTATATCACCCACAACTAACTTGTGTTCTACTCATGCAAATAACATCAACACATAAAACCTAGGCTCGGATGCCACTGTTGGGGAACGTAGTAATTTCAAAAAAAATCCTACGCACACGCAAGATCATGGTGATGCATAGCAACGAGAGGGGAGAGTATCGTCTACGTACCCTCGTAGAACGTAAGCCGAAGCGTTATATCAACGCGGTTGATGTTGTCGTACTCTTCACGATCCGACCGATCCAAGCACCGAAAACATGGCACCTCCGAGTTCTAGCACACGTTCAGCTCGATGACGATCCCCGGAATCCGATCCAGCAAAGTGTCGGGGATGAGTTCCGTCAGCACGACGGCGTGGTGACGATCTTGATGTTCTACCGTCGCAGGGCTTCGCCTAAGCACCGCTACAATATTATCAAGGGTTATGGTGGAGGGGGCACCGCACACGGCTAAGAGAACGATCATGAAGATCAACTTGTGTGTCTAGAGGTGCCCCCCTGCCCCCGTATATAAAGGAGCAAGGGGGAGGAGGCCGGCCCTAGGAGGGGCGCGCCAGGGAGTAGGATTCCTACTCCTAGTTGGAGTAGGTTTCCTCCTTTCCTAGTCCAACTAGGAGAAGGGGGTAAAGGGGGAAAGAGGGGAAGGAAGGGAGAGAGGGGCCGCGCCCCAAACCCCTTGTCCAATTCGGACTGGGCTTGGGAGGGGCGCGCGCCACCTCCTGGTCCTTCCCACTAAGGCCCATTGCTTCTTTCCTTGTATTCCCATAACTCCCTGGTACCTCCGAAAATACCCGAATCACTCGGAACCATTCCGATGTCCGAATATAGTCGCCAATATATCGATCTTTACGTCTCGACCATTTCGAGACTCCTCGTCATGTCCCCGATCTCATCCGGGACTCCGAACTCCTTCGGTACATCAAAACTCATAAACTCATAATATAACTGTCATTGAAACCTTAAGCGTGTGGACCCTATGGGTTCGAGAACAATGTAGACATGACCGAGACACGTCTCCGGTCAATAACCAATAGCGGAACCTGGATGCTCATATTGGCTCCTACATATTCTACGAAGATCTTTATCGGTCAGACCGCATAACAACATACAGTGTTCCCTTTGTCATCGGTATGTTACTTGCCCGAGATTCGATCGTCGGTATCTCAATACCTAGTTCAATCTCGTTATCGGCAAGTCTCTTTACTCGTTCCGTAATACATCATCTCACAACTAACTCATTAGTTGCAATGTTTGCAAGGCTTATGTGATGTGCATTACCGAGAGGGCCCAGAGATACCTCTCCGACAATCGGAGTGACAAATCCTAATCTCGAAATACGCCAACCCAACATGTACCTTCGGAGACACCTGTAGAGCTCCTTTATAATCACCCAGTTACGTTGTAACGTTTGGTAGCACACAAAGTGTTCCTCCGGCAAACGGGAGTTGCATAATCTCATAGTCATAGGAACATGTATAAGTCATGAAGAAAGCAATAGCAACATACTAAACGATCGGGTGCTAAGCTAATGGAATGGGTCATGTCAATCACATCATTCTCCTAATGATGTGATCCCGTTAATCAAATAACAACTCTTTTGTTCATGGTCAGGAAACATAACCATCTTCGATTAACGAGCTAGTCAGGTAGAGGCATACTAGTGACATACTGTTTGTCTATGTATTCACACATGTATTATGTTTCCGGTTAATACAATTCTAGCATGAATAATAAACATTTATCATGATATAAGGAAATAAAAAAACTTTATTATTGCCTCTAGGGCATATTTCCTTCAAGATGCTTCTACTGCCGCACCCGCCCAGGCGCGGGGCGTCTGACGCCTAGTCAAACTCATCCCCGCTATCCTCCTTGTCACTTTCGCTCGAGGAAGAGCTTCCATTGTCGGAATCTCCATCAAAGGAGCTCTCCACGCAGCATTTCAGGTGAGTTCCAAACTCTCCGAAGACCTTGATGGAGAGCAGGTCGTCCTCCATTAATTTGAAGTAGAGGACGAGACCCGCCGTTAGGCTGTTGATGTGGGCGAACGTCTTCCATCCACGCCAGAGGTCCATAACCCATGGAGCCTGGAAGTCGACGTCAACCCGCGTGCCCCTGTTCCCACAACCCCTCATGTGCAACCTGAGGGTCTGGGGTGCGTCACACTCCATCACCCGAGCAAATGGGGCAGGGAGACGAAGACGACGACGCGGAGGTCGGCGCAGCCTGATGAAGAACTCGCAAGGCTTGTCTTCAATGTGGCCCTCCATCGGGAAGGGCATCGTTGGCAGGGGCAAGGCCGGCGTGCCGCCCCGTCCTCCTCTTCCCCGAGCGCTACGGCCTATGCCCCGGCCTCGCCCCCTCCCTCTTCCCCTCGCGGACGGTTCCACCACCGCGGGCTCAGGGGGAGGAGGGACGCGCTGTCGAGCGGCGACCCTCGCCGCCACCGTCGAGGGACCAGGATTCCCCTTCTCCATGGTGGGTGAGAGGAAGAAACAGAAGCAGGAGGAGATAGAAAATGGAAGAATGCGGGATGCCATTCCGCCTTCCCCCTCTTCATAAAGGAACGGGGTTGAGGCTCGGCCTCCCCGCTCGGCCAATCCAGACACCAGAGGCGCAGGGAATCAGGACCGACCCGCTACCCCAACCAGCGACGGACCGGTTTCCCGCCTCCACCGTTTGCCACTCCGGGTGCATGAAAGACGCGTGGTAGACGTGCAGAACTGAGGGGACGGATGAGGCGACCCCTCCCCACCCCATGATCATGGGGAGTGGACACCTTGAAGACCGCACACCGACCTCGCTAGGTAAATGAGCCGCGCCTCCATGCCTCCATCTTTTTACGGGGAGGGCGTGAGCCGCCTCTTTACTGCGATATGACGCATGCATGTGGAAACCTCCCCACGCATGTCGCCCACGTCACGCACACCCCTCCATGCCACGCCAAGAACGCTGGTCATGGGAAACGGAGCGCGCGAAGAGTCTTACCACGGTAAAAACCGCCCCACTTGCCCGCGCACCGTTTTGGGCTTGGCCCAACAACGTGACACGCTTATGTGTGGCCCAGGACCGGGGGCTCCTGTCGATGTAGAAAAATAGGGGCACGCTTTTGTACCCCTTTACCTGTGCACGGGCAGTCAGAGTTGTGCCCACGGCCACACCAAGCGGAACAGGGGAGGTGAGCCAAGGTAAGACCGAAGCCCAAGACGATCAAAGCAACGCCAAGGCCAAGGCCACAAAGAGCAGAGGGACGAAGCAGGTTCCCCCGGCAAGACCCTTGCCGGGCAGCCTCAGCGGCCCCGGCAAGACCCTTGCGGGATAGCTTGCCCCACACCAACAGAGTGAGCCACCCTTGAGCCCATGGCCCCTAGCGCCATCATCAACGTGGGGCCAGGGCTCGGGAAGGCACCTCTGTGGTGGCATGCAGATTTTTGTGAAGACATATTCAAGATCAGATAAGGATTAGGAGACGACGATTCTCGGCAAGATCCCTGCCGAGGAAGGCCACCAGACCCCCGGCAAGGTCCTTGCCGGGGACGATAGCACGCCACGGCAAGGCCCTCGCCAAGGACGCCAGCAGGGCCACCGCCAAACCCACGCCGGACAAGCTTCCACCACCGTTCACATGCAGCTGCCAGCCCAACCAGTTGGGCGGGCACCTGCGTGGCAACATGCAACTCCCAGGACAACTCATCGAGCGCCTGCGTGGCGGCATGCAGATCTTCGTGAAGGCTCCACCACCGCGCCACCTCAGCTGCCTGACTTCCTACATGGCACCACGCACCTCACTGGCTAGGGCGCGTGTCAAGGCGAGGAGGAGCGGCAACGGACGAGACGGGCCTCGCCCCCGTCCCCAATAAAGCAAGGGGACACCTAAGCTACACATTAAATGTGTCTTGTCCTGTAATACGAGTGATAAGCTCAGGGCACTGTACGCCTTTCCACCTCCTGTGTGTCACTGTGGCAGCCCCTTTCAACTATAAAAGGAGGCCCATGGCATACTGGAGAGGGATTCGGCTCTTTCGAATCACAGCTAGTTCGAGAGCCTAAGAACTCTCAGAAATACACCCAGCAAAGCAGGACTAGGATTTTACGCATCCTCGCGGCCCGAACATGGGTAAACGATCCTTGTGTTGTCTACTAGCCCTGCTCTCCTCACAACCCTGCGCCCCGGCAACTGTAGTAGGGATTCTTGTGATCCCATAGGTGTCATTCCACACCGACACCGAAGGACATGGCCAGCCAGTGGCAACCTGGGGCTTCATCTCAATACGACCCAGGTTACAACTTTGGATATCCGCCAGGCCAGCCGTGGCAATAGACCAACTTAGGCCAAAAGCCTAAGCTTGGGGGAGTACGTATTTCTCACCGACATTACATTTATGTTTACACACTCATTACTAGTTGTCGGTGCTCATACTTTTTCATTGTAATATCCATGCTAGTTTATTTTCCTTTTTATGTTTTCTTCCTGTGTGTTTGATAAACCTTATGAAAAACAAAAAAATTAGTTGTAGCTTTTAGATAGTTTACTTTCTTGTTGTTGTAGTAGTAATTAAAAGAAAACCCAAAAAGATTTCCTGTTCTTCTTTTGCTTGTTGGGAGCTTTCCCGTGTAAATAGTTTTATTTCTTTTCTTTTCTTTGGGGTCGATAGGAGAAGACCATAATAAAAATGTTGAAGTGGCTCTTATATGCATTATTGTTGATTTAACCAAGAGCCCATATTGCCTTGTCTTCTCCTGTTTATTGACTGCTCGCAGATTCCAGCTTAGTCCAATGCACGTGCACTATTATTATTATTCACATCGTTCGGTCATGCAAGTGAAAGGCAATAATGACGATATATGATGGACTGATTGAGATGGGAGAAGCTGGTATGAACTCAACCTCTCTTGTTTTTGTAAATATGATTAGTTCATCTTTCCTAATTCAGCCTATTATGAATAAACATGTTTGCAATGACAATTAGAGATTATAGTTGCTTATGCCATGCTTAATTAGCTAGGAGTTTATAATGGTTTACCTTGCGTGCCAACATGCTACTAAAATGGTTGTGATGTGGTATAGTATGGTGGTATCCTCCTTTGAATGATTCGAGTGACTTGACTTGGCACATGTTCACGCATGTAGTTGAAACAAATCAACATAGCCTTCATGATATTTATGTTCATGGTGGATTATATCCTACTCATGCTTGCACTCAGTGTATATTAATTTTAATGCATGTTCATGACTGTTGTCGCTCTCTAGTTGGTCACTTCCCAGTCTTTTGCTAGCCTTCACTTGTACTAAGCGGGAATGCTGCTTGTGCATCCAATCCCTTAAACCCCAAAGTTATTCCATATGAGTGCACTATACCTTCCTATATGCGGTATCTGTCGGCGTTCTGGGAACGGGGGTCCCCAGACTTGCCTGCCTGCGGCCTGCGGCGTGGCTCAAAGGGGGCCCGGCACGACCCATCTTCATCAACACAGACCCAAGACCCTTGCGAGGGGCCAAGCCTCGCGGGGCGGACGACACGGAGCTTCCTCGGGCATGGCCTCGTCAGGCTTGCTCGCGAGGAGGCGGAGAGATCAAGGTGGGGTACCTCACGAGGTGCCCGTGACGCAAGCCATGACGACCAGGGGCGCCAGGCGGGCGCCAGCCAGCGCAGTGTCCTCCTTTCCTCTTTGGTGCAAAGGGAGCAAGCGCAGGCGGGAGCATCAAGCAAAGGCACCCATTTCGGTGCAACGAGACCAAGACCAGCCTCGCGACAAGGAGGAAGTCGTTGTGGAGCCCAAGCTAGCGTCACCACCAGAGCCTTTGGCAGGCGAGGACCAACTTTAGTCAGGATAAGTGTACCATATGTTCCCCTTCAAAATGGCCAATTGTTGGCGCCCTTCCCGCTCAATATTTGGGAAGAGGCCCAGGGCCTTTGCCTATAAATAGGACTGGCCACCCCCAGGGTAGAGGCACGTAGAATGAGAAGGGAATAGGAGTCAGAATCAGAGAGAGAAGGGCGATTGAACTCCTCTCAGCAGTTCATCCCCCCAGCCAAGAACAGACCCTCGAGAGGCTGTTCTTCCTTGTATTGCTCATCATCATCAGCCCAAGAGGCAATCCACCACACCACAAACTAGAGTAGGGTATTACACCACATCGGTGGCCTGAACCAGTATAAACTCTGTGTCTCTTGTGTTGTTCTTTCCATAGCTTAGATCCTGGCGAGGCGGAGGGGTACCGGTAGGTAGAAGGAGAAATCTCCGCGTGCACCCCAGTGTTCGAACCTCAAGGGTCTGCCGGAACCCAAAATCCGACATTTGGCGCGCCAGGTAGGGGTGCGCTGGAATTCATCTTCCACCGCCCCGTTCTCCTCCGACCATCGCGTCCATGTCTGACGCTCGTCGGGCCCACGCCGAGCGCCGAGCCGCTCTCGCTTCCCGCGTCGCCCAGACGGCTCCTGTCGGCGGGCGTCCTCGTCGTTCCCCGTCACCTGCCGTCAACGCCTCCACCGGCCCGGCGGGGAACGAGCAGCAAGCATCGTCTCAGCATCCGTCCGTGCGGCAAGACGGCCGCACCGCTACTCCCTCGCTAACCCCACCTGGTTCTTCGTCCCGCGCGCTCCGCGCACCCATGGAGGCTCGAGCTGCACTCATCGCGGCAAACAAGCTCCTGCGCTACCATCCCGTCGACGTTGTCTACGAAGAATGGCTCGACCGCGTCGCCGAGCTCGTCCGCGCCGCAGGGGGTTCTCCCGTGCCGTCCTTTCCGCTGCACCGCACCCCGCCCCGCGCGCGCGACAAAGCTCCGGGGGCGCCCCAGCCGCCTCCTCCTCAAGAGGGCGCCCTGGCTCCAAGGCGCGTGGCCCCTGGGTGGGACCCGTTCCGTCAACTGCCAACGCGGCAAGAGCAGAGCTGCCAAGAAATCCCTTGCCCGCAAGAAGCTGCCCAGGCGCTCCCTGCTCCAGCACGTCGCGACCATGCTCCTGCTCCCACACGTCAAGACCCCGCGCTGCTCCCAGCTGCAGCGCATGGGGACCCGCAAGACCAAGCTCTCCGTCACCCAAGGCCTCCCGTGGCCACAGCAGGCTGCCGTGCCTTCACCATCAAACTACGCAGCGTCACCTGGCCCGGCAAGTTCAAGCCAGACCTGCCTCCTCGTTACGACGGCACGGCCGACCCTGCGGAGTTCCTCCAGCTCTATGAGTTGTGCATCGAAGCCGCCAACAGAGACGAGAAGGTCATGGCGAACTGGTTTCCCATGGCGCTCAAGGACGGGGCCCGCACCTAGATCCTGAACTTGGCTCCAGGCACGATCTCCTCCTGGGATGAGATGCGCACCCGCTTCATCGCCAACTTCCAAGGTACTCGCAACCGGCCACCCGCCATGAGCGACATGCGCCGCATCAAGCAACAACCCGGGGAGACCCTGCAGAAGTAAATTCAGCGCTTCAACAACGCACGCCTCCAGATTCCCAAGATGACCGAGGAGGCCATCATCTCGGCCTTCTCCGACGGCGTGCGTGACGTCAAGATGAAGGAGGAGCTGGCGATGCATGAAGACCTGTGCACTTCCTTGGAGCTGTTCAACTTGGCGACCAAGTGCGCCAGGGCTAAGGAAGGGCGTCTCTCCCTCCTCGAGCTGCCCGCCGCAGACCCAGAAGAGAAGAAGCTCAAGGCTAATGATGTGAAGCGCAAGGGGGCTGCCGTGCTCGCGGCAGAACCAAACACCAAGCGGGGCAGAGATCAGCCCGAGTCTTCCAAGGGCAGTTGGTACTGTGTGTACCATGACCTCCACACCCACAACACCAACGAATGTCAAGAGCTCCGAGCTGTGCGAGAAGGAAGGATCGGCCGTAGCCCCGACCGCGGTGACCGGGGCTACGGTCGAGGAGGAGGAAGGAACGCAGGACGCTGGGAAGACCACGGCCCGCGCCAAGGGTGGCGCGACCGAACTCACAAGGACCGCTGGCAAGACCCGCCTCGGGAGGGAGACTAGAGGGATCAGCCTTGCGAGGATCACCCGCAAGGCAACGCAGGCCTCCCTTCGCTGCTGCCGCAACCAAGGAGAAACGAGGACCGCCATCAGGACGAGGGGGCCGGGGGCTTCCAGGAGCCACGCGCGATCGCCTGCATCCTGGGCGGAGCTCAAGCCCCAGCCTCTCAACGCATCTTCAAGCAGTTCGCCCATGAAGTAAACGCAGTCCTCCCCAAGCTCGAAGCCACGCGCCCACTCAGGTGGTCGGCGTGCACCATCACATTCAGCTCAGAAGATCAACTCAAGTGTGCAGCCACAGCCGGGGTCCTCCCGATGCTTTGTTCCCCAATCATCAGCAACGTGCTGGTCACCAGGACCCTCATCGATGGCGGGGCAGGGCTCAACGTCCTGTCCGTGGAAACATTCAACAATCTCCAAGTGCCCTACAACTAGCTTCAGCCAACCAAGCCCTTCTCCGGAGTCACCGACGGCTCCACGGTCCCGATTGGGCAGGTTCGCCTCCCAGTCACCTTCGGGACACGCCACAACTACCGCACCGAGCTCATCGACTTCGACGTCGCTCACATTCACCTGCCGTACAATGCCATCCTTGGATACCTAGCGCTGGCCAAATTCATGGCCGTAACTCACCACGGCTACAACGTCCTCAAGATGCCAGGAAGTTGCGGAGTCGTCACGGTGCCCTGTGAAGACAAGGATGCGGTGTGTTCCCTGGAACGAGCCTTTCAGGCCGCATCACTGGAAGACCCGGATCGCGAAAGCAGGAGGCTTCCCGAGACCACCCACAAGAAGAAGAAGACATCGTCCGACCCGGCCCCTCGGGAGGCAGGCCCCTCAGGGCCCGCGCCTGCCCAGGGGGATCCTCCTTCCATCGCATAGGAAAGCGCGCCCGGTGCCATCCTCAGACAGGGCTCGGGGGCTCTCCCCTAGAGGGCCACCGACCTGGCTAAGGTCACGAGGGAGGCGCTTGGGCACCACATGGAGGCGTGTTTCGAAGCACGTTTCCCTCAAGAAGGAGTAAAGCAAGGAGAGCCAGACCCACAGGAGTTCATCAGCAAGGCCATTCAGGAGCTACAGGAGTCAAGAATCATGAGAGGCGGCCGCCGCCTACCAGCTGCGGCTCCCCATCCAGGCGAGGATGGTGGGTTGCGCGTCTGCATCAACATACCAGGGCTCAATCGAGTCGCCTCTCTGGAGTGCCTCTGGCCCTCGCAAGTGGGGCCTGCAAAGGTCCACCCCACAGCTACATTCGCATGCCTTACGGCTTGCCGAATGCGGTTGCCATGTACCAGCGCCTCATGAGGGGCATCATGGAGGCTCAATAGGCCAGGCATTCCGCAGCCTTGGCAGAGATGGAGATGGTCCGCGAGGATCCACCAGTGCCCCCTGAAAGCACAAGTGCTCCCCAGGTGGTTTTGGTAATTAATGTCAACATATCTCTTGTTGGACTAACACTTTTATCTAGTATGTTTCAGATAAGTTCAACAATGGAGTGGCATGGACTAAAGGATGTGGGAACTCCTTCAAGATGCTAAGGACAAAGGATTGGCTCAAGCTCAAAAGCTCAAGACTCTTCATTTTACATTTTAGTGATCCAAGATCACATTGAGTCCATAGGAAGGCCAATACTATCAAGGAGGGATGAGGTGTTGCTTAATGAGCCTTTTGCTTCATGTGCTTAATGATATGCTCCAAAATCCTCAGCTACTTTCCCATATCTACAAATGACCTAAACCCTAAGCCAAACTCGGACCTACCGATTCTTTCTATCCGGCGCCACCGAGTTTCACATGTCATAAGCCACTACCAAACCCTAGCAAATCGGTTCTACCGATAGGGATCTCGGTCTCACCGAGATGCGATTGTAATCTCTCTGTGTATGTCCATTATCAAAATCGGTCTCACCGAGTTTGAGCAATCGGTACTACCGAGATTACAATGCAAACTCTCTAGTTAACTTATTACCAAAATCGGTACAACCGAGTTTAGTAATCGGTCCCACCGAGTTTGCCTGACCAACTCTCTGGTTAGCTAAGTACCAAAATCGGTCTCACCGAGTTTGAGTAATCGGTCTCACCGAGATTACGTTATGCCCTAACCCTAACCATATCGGTCCTACTGAGTTGCGTGTCAGTCCCACCGAAAATCTCTAACGGTCACTAGGTTTACTATTTCGGTCCGACCGAGTTTGTTGATTCGGTCCCACCGAGATTGGTAAATTGTGTGTAACGGTTAGATTTTGTGTGGAGGCTATATATACCCCTCCACCTCCTCTTCACTCGTGGAGAGAGCCATCAGAACACAACTACACTTCCAACTCATATGTTCTGAGAGAGAACCACCTACTCATGTGTTGAGACCAAGATATTCCATTCCTACCATATGAATCTTGATCTCTAGCCTTTCCCAAGTTGCTTTCCACTCAAATCTTCTTTCCACCAAATCCAAATCCTGTGAGAGAGAGTTGAGTGTTGGGGAGACTATCATTTGAAGCACAAGAGCAAGGAGTTCATCATCAACACACCATTTGTTACTTCTTGGAGAGTGGTGTCTCCTAGATTGGCTAGGTGTCACTTGGGAGCCTCCGACAAGATTGTGGAGTTGAACCAAGGAGTTTGTAAGGGCAAGGAGATCGCCTACTTCGTGAAGATCTACCGCTAGTGAGGCAAGTCCTTCGTGGGCGATGGCCATGGTGGGATAGACAAGGTTGCTTCTTCGTGGACCCTTCGTGGGTGGAGCCCTCCGTGGACTCGCGCAACCATTACCCTTCGTGGGTTGAAGTCTCCATCAACATGGATGTAGGATAGCACCACCTATCCGAACCACGGGAAAAACATCCTTGTCTTCACTTGTGTTTGAATTCTCCAAACCCTTCTCTTTACATTCTTGCAAGTTGCATGCTTTACTTTCCGCTGCTCATATACTCTTTGCATGCTTGCTTGATATGTATTGTGTATGTTGAAATTGTGCCTAAAACTGCACTCAAACCGAAAAAGTTTAAAAATTGAAACTTTAGCACTAAGTGTCTAATCACCCCCCCTCTAGACACACCTACTTCTAGATCCTACAAGTGGTATCAGAGCTTTGGTCTCCATTGCCTTGGTTTAATCACCATTGGAGGAAGATGGATGTGTCTACTTTAGGGAGTCTTAGACATAGAGTGCCTATTCTTGATGGAGAGTATTTTCATGAGTGGAAAAATGAGATGCTTGTAATTTTCAATCAATATCATTTGAACAAGTATATTGCTAGTCCTTGTGTGCCTCATGTTAATCCTATGTATCCCACCCTAGATGAAGATATTGACATGATTCGCAATCTTAGAACCGTTGAGCTCATCATTAGAGGATTGCCCAAAAACTTGATTGCTAGTTTACCTACTCTAAATTGTGCCTATACTATATGGAAATTTCTTGAGGAACGATTTCCCGATTATTCCTTGAAAAATCTAGATGAAATTCTCCATAAATCTATTGCCTTGAGTAAGATGAACTCTAGTGATCCTAGTTTTGGTGATTGTCTATTTGAGCTTACTAATCTCATGCATGCTAAAGGAAATGTTGGAATCATTAGTGATATTATATCCGAAGCTATAAGAATTCGTAAAGGTGACCACTTTGATGATCATTTATCTAATGAATCACTCTCTCTAGGAAATGATGAGTCACAAGATCATGTTGAACATGGATACTATGATGAAGATGATGATAGTGACTTCGATCTTGATGATGCAATGAGACACTTTGGTCTTATGGCTAATCTTCGGGGATATGTGTCAGGAGGAAAGGAATGGGTTCTTGACAGTGGATGTACTGATTATATGATCGGAGATGAAGAGATGTTCCGTGAGCTTGCTGAAAACGAGGGCCCTCGAAAATACGTCACTTTTGGTGATAATTCAAAGGGTAAGGTGGTTGGCCTTGGTAAGGTGGCCATCTCACATGATAGCTCCATTCAAAATGTCATGCTCGTTGAATCTCTCGGTTACAACTTACTTTCATTATCTAGACTTGCTGATTTCGGTTTGAATGTCCTATTTACTGAGGTAGATTGCCAAGTGTTTCATCGAGACAATCATAAGATGGTCTTTACCGGTATACGTAGAGGTGATCTTTACATTGTCGATTTCTCTAAAAAGGCACAACCTAAAACTTGCTTTATCGCTAAGTCCTCAAAAGGTTGGTTGTGGCATAGACGACTAGGTCATGTTGGCATGAGAAACCTTGACAAGCTTATTAAAGGAAATCATATCCTTGGAGTTAACGATGTTATATTTGATAAGGATAGACTCTGCAGCGCTTGTCAAGCAGGTAAACAGGTTGGAGGAAGGCATCTCGTGAAGAACATCATGACCACAAGGAGGCCACTCGAGCTACTTCATATGGATCTTTTTGGTCCCAACGCCTACAAGAGTCTCGGTGGAGATTCTTTTGGTCTTGTTGTAGTTGATGATTTTTCAAGATTTACGTGGGTGTTCTTTCTTGATGATAAATCGCAGGTCCAAAAGATCTTCAAAAACTTCGCTAAGAAGGCCCAAAATCAGTTTGACGTGAAGATCAAGAAGGTTCGGAGTGACAACGGAACGGAGTTCAAGAACGCAAATGTGGACACCTTTCTTGACGAAGAAGGGATTTCACACGAGTTCTTGGCCATCGAAATGGTTGTTGAGAGGAAGAACCGGACGCTCATTGAAATGGCGAGAACGATGCTTGATGAGTACAAGACACCGAAGCACTTTTGGGCAGAAGCGGTTGAGACAGCTTGTCATGCAACAAATCGCTTGTATCTTCACAAGCTACTCGGCAAGATGGCATACGAGCTCCTCACCGGTAACAAACCACAAGTTGGATACTTTCGAGTATTCGGCTCATAGTGCTACATTCTTGATAAGCATCGTCGTTCAAAGTTTGCTCCTAAATCTCATGAAGGTTTCCTACTTGGTTATGTCTCAAACTCTCACACTTACCGTGTCTACAACAATTTCACCCGAAAGGTTGAAGAGACGGTAGATGTGAAGTTTGATGAATCTAACGGCTCGCAAGTAGAGCAATTGCCAATTGATGTAGGAGACAAAGACCCTTCAGAAGCAATCCAAGACTTGTCCATTGGCAAAGTTCGTCCAACGGAGGTGAAGGAGAGTACTTCATCGGTCCAAGTGGAAGCTTCTACTTCATGACAAGGTGAACCAAGATTCGACACGGAAGCATCCACAAGTGGGACACACCAAGATGAAGAAGACGAGGAAATGCATCAATACGACCTCAACAACCTCCTTCTCCACCACGACAAGAGAACCACAACGTCAACAATGAAGAAGGCCAAGAAGAAGAACAAGATGAAGAAGATGTTCAAAGAAGACCCAAGCAAAAACTTTCACGAGTTCGAGCAAGAATCGCCAAAGATCATCCCGTCGAGCAAATCTACAATGATATTCAAACCGGGAGAATTACTCGCTCAAAAACTAGTTTAGCTAACTTTTGTGAAAACTATTCATTCATCTCTATCATTGAACCTATGAAGGTTGAAGAAGCATTGGAAGACCCGGACTGGATAAACGCTATGCATGAAGAGCTACATAACTTTGAGAGAAACCAAGTTTGGACATTGGTTGAGAAGCCCGACAACAACCACAACATTATTGGTACCAAATGGGTGTTTCGCAACAAGCAAGATGAAGATGGACAAGTGGTTCGCAACAAAGCACGTCTCGTCGCCCAAGGGTACACACAAGTCGAAGGTATGGACTATGGTGAGACATATGCTCCCGTTGCTAGACTTGAGTCCATTCGCATCTTACTTGCCTATGCTAATCACCATAATATCACCTTGTACCAAATGGACATTAAAAGTGCTTTTCTAAATGGTGAAATAGAGGAGGAAGTTTATGTCAAACAACCTCCCGGCTTTGTCAATCCTAAGAAACCAAATCATGTTTACAAACTTCACAAAGCCCTTTATGGTCTTAAACAAGCTCCTAGAGCATGGTATAAATGCTTGACCAAGTTTCTTATTGCAAGTGGTTTTGAAATTGGAAAAAATGATTCCACACTGTTAACCAGAAGAGTTAATGGAGAACTATTTGTACGCCAAATTTATGTCGATGATATCATATTTGGTTCAACTAACCCTCTTTTTAGTGAAAAGTTTGGAAAGCTAATGTCGAAGAAGTTTGAGATGTCTATGATGAGTGAACTCAAATTCTTTCTCGGCTTGCAAATCAAGCAAACTAAGGAAGGTACATTTGTCTCTCAAACGAAGTACACCAAAGACTTATTCAAGAAGTTCAATATGCAAGAATGCAAAGGTATGCCTACACCCATGCCTACTAGTGGACATAATGATTTAACCAAAAATGGTGAACCGGTTGATCAAAAGGTTTATCGCTCTATGATTGGTTCATTGTTATACCTATGTGCTTCACGTCCCGACATTATGCTAAGTGTGTGCATGTGTGCACGATATCAAGCTGCTCCTAAAGAATGTCATCTTAAGGCTGTGAAAAGGATAGTGAGATACTTAATTCATACACCAAATTTTGGCATTTGGTATCCTAAGAGGTCCTATTTTTATCTTGTTGGCTATTCCGACTCGGATTACGCCGGAGACAAGGTTGATAGAAAGTCCACTTCGGGTACTTGTCAATTTCTTGGTAGATCTCTTGTGTCTTGGTCTTCCAAGAAACAAAACTCGGTATCCTTATCAACCGCCGAAGCGGAATACATTGCCGCTGGTTCATGTTGTGCTCAATTACTTTGGATGACCCAAACTCTTAAAGATTATGGGATCTATGTGAAACATGTTACATTGCTTTGTGACAATGTAAGTGCTATCAAAATTGGTGATAATCTTGTACAACATTCTCGAACTAAGCATATTGAAGTTCGTCATCATTTCATTCGAGATCATGTTGCTAAGGGTGACATTGATCTTAAACATGTTTGCACTGATAAGCAATTAGCGGATATATTCACTAAACCACTTGATGAGAAAGTGTTTTGCAGGTTGAGAGGAGAATTGAACATCATTGATGCTTCAGACTTGGAGTAGGAACTCCATTTGATACATGCAAGACATGAGCTTATGACTAATCCATGATATATCTCTTACGATGACTATCTTATGTCTTGGATATATTTGTACCTTATATGTTATCTAACCCATGTAGGTACTTGGTTGAATCTAATTCTATGAGATTGCAACTCACTCACATCTTGAGCAATCTCTACATCACCGAGTCTCTACACAACGGTGGTTGACGACAAGGAAGCACACAACCATTCAAACATATCCTTTGACAAATTCTATGTTGAGCTTCATGATTGTCATTTTTGGATATACAAGTGCTCTTCCTTGCAAGAACTAACCCATGTAGGTAGATGAACTCAAATTCCAAGTGGTGCTCCCAACTCGTGATGAGCTACATCAACTTTGAGCACCCACACAAGTTCAACTACATGAGCAAGATCCACACCACCACCCAAGGTATGATATTCCATCTTAGAAGAAGCTTTACTCCAAGTCATGAGTCAAAGCAACTCAACAAGATGTGAATACATCAAGATGCTTAAACGAAAATTGGTAACCCCATTTTGAGCTTAAACGATGAGTATGACCTATGATCAAGTGTTCTCACTTGACTCCTAAGTCGATATACTCTAACATAGGTGACTATGTCACCGCCCAATTCTAGATGAAGTTCTCTTGTGTTCTTTTCAGTGTTATTGCATTTGTCCCTTGCATATTTGTTTCCCTCTTTTTCAAACAAAAAAAACTTCATCTAGAACTTTCATTCTTTTCTGTTTTTCTTTGTTCTGCATATTCTGCATCAAATTCCTTGCAAATCCTTCAGTTAATTCATTGCAAATCTTTGTGAAGATCTTATTTGACTAGTGAGCTGAGGTGACAAGTGTTTTTCTCTGTGATGAACTCGGCTTCACCGAGTTGTAGTTTTCGGTCCAACCGAATCCTTTCGGTACCACCGACACATGCCACTAAGTGCCACCGATTTCACAATAGGAAAAACAGTTTGCCACTTGTTCTATATTTCTTCTGATCCAGCTCCACTCAATGAATCTTGTCCTCTACAAGCATCACAGTTTTATCCATTGCTTTGTGCTGAGTCTCAAGGACCAAACCCATTCGACAAATCCCAGAAAGCCCTTCTTGGAAATTGATGTCAAAGGGGGAGAGAGAGATAACATCAAAGCTTATCACCTACAAAGGAGGAAGTATTAACGGGGGAGAAAGAGATCTCCAGGGGGAGAGAATACTCAAGGATCCCAGATGCTTGATGTTCAAGAGGAGAGATGCCACATGTCTTTTTGGGGGAAAGACATGTTCATATGAGCTTATATACATTAAGTTCTATCCACTTATATCTTTCAGCTCTGATTTTTTGTTCCCTATCTTCTCCCAATATCTCATATCAGATTCAGGGGGAGCAAGACATTTAAGGGAAAGAAATCACTCAAGATTCATTGCACATCTTTATTCTTGGGGACATGTCTAATCCAATGCGGTACCCTGTACTCACTCTCTACATGTCATCCCAGTCTTGGTATTCTTGTGGTTTCTTTTGGTTTGCTCTGGCTAGTGGATGTACCTGTGTTATCTAACCTTGTTTGTGTAGGTTCATTCCATCCTAAGCCAACTCAAGACTACAAGGTAAGTATATGCATCAAAATCATGAGTATGAGAAATTCTTGCTTATGTACATACTGTTTGCAAGGAGGACTCATAAGCATGAAGGTATTTTCTTTAATAATCTTTTGCTCTGATGCATATGGCCAAGATACATGTAACACATTGCCTACTCTGTCATGATTATGCTCTCACATTCTTCTATATTTTATATTACATGATTGCATACATGTAGGGGGAGCCTATGATTGTTACATGTTCTCCCAAAGCTTTACTTGCTATTCTTTGTATCTTTATCTAAAGCTTTGATGTATGTTGCCATCAATTACCAAAAAGGGGGAGATTGAAAGCACAAGTGCTCCCCATGTGGTTTTGGTAATTAATGTCAACATATCTCTTGTTGGACTAACACTTTTATCTAGTATGTTTCAGATAAGTTCAATAATGGAGTGGCATGGACTAAAGGATGTGGGAACTCCTTCAAGATGCTAAGGACAAAGGATTGGCTTAAGCTCAAAAGCTCAAGACTCTTCATTTTACATTTTAGTGATCCAAGATCACATTGAGTCCATAGGAAAAGCCAATACTATCAAGGAGGGATGAGGTGTTGCTTAATGAGACTTTTGCTTCATGTGCTTAATGATATGCTCCAAAATCCTCAGCTACTTTCCCATATCTACAAATAACCTAAACCCTAAGCCAAACTCGGACCTACCTATTCTTTCTATCCGGCGCCACCGAGTTCCACATGTCATAAGCCACTACCAAACCCTAGCAAATCGGTTCTACCAATAGGGATCTCGGTCTCACCGAGATGGGATTGTAATCTCTCTGTGTATGTCCATTATCAAAATCGGTCTCACCGAGTTTGAGCAATCGGTACTACCGAGATTACAATGCAAACTCTCTGGTCAACTTGTTACCAAAATCGGTACAACCGATTTTAGTAATCGGTCCCACCGAGTTTGCCTGACCAACTCTCTGGTTAGCTAATTACCAAAATCGGTCTCACCGAGTTTGAGTAATCGGTCTCACCGGGATTACATTATGCCCTAACCCTAACCATATCGGTCCTACCGAGTTGTGTGTCAGTCCCACCGAAAATCTCTAACGGTCACTAGGTTTACTATTTCGGTCCGACCGAGTTTGTTGATTCGGTCCCACCGAGATTGGTAAATTGTGTGTAACGGTTGGATTTTGTGTGGAGGCTATATATACCCCTCCACCTCCTCTTCACCCATGGAGAGAGCCATCAGAACACAACTACACTTCCAACTCATATGTTCTGAGAGAGAACCACCTACTCATGTGTTGAGACCAAGATATTCCATTCCTACCATATGAATCTTGATCTCTAGCCTTTCCCAAGTTGCTTTCCACTCAAATCTTCTTTCCACCAAATCCAAATCCTGTGAGAGAGAGTTGAGTGTTGGGGAGACTATCATTTGAAGCACAAGAGCAAGGAGTTCATCATCAACACACCATTTGTTACTTCTTGGAGAGTGGTGTCTCCTAGATTGGCTAGGTGTAACTTGGGAGCCTCTGACAAGATTGTGGAGTTGAACCAAGGAGTTTGTAAGGGCAAGGATATCGCCTACTTCGTGAAGATCTACCGCTAGTGAGGCAAGTCCTTCGTGGGCGATGGCCATGGTGGGATAGACAAGGTTGCTTCTTCGTGGACCCTTCGTGGGTGGAGCCCTCCGTGGACTCGCGCAACCGTTACCCTTCGTGGGTTGAAGTCTCCATCAACGTGGATGTAGGATAGCACCACCTATCCGAACCACGGGAAAAACATCCTTGTCTTCACTTGCGTTTGAATTCTCCAAACCCTTCTCTTTACATGCTTGCAAGTTGCATGCTTTACTTTCCGCTGCTCATATACTCTTTGCATGCTTGCTTGATATGTATTGTGTATGTTGAAATTGTGCCTAAAACTCCACTCAAATCGAAAAAGTTTAAAAATTGAAACTTTAGCACTAATTGTCTAATCACCCCCCTCTAGACACACCTACTTCTAGATCCTACACCCCCAGAGCCTCCCGAGGCCCCTGGGCCTGGGGGCTCGTGAGGATCGGCTTCCGCAGCCCATCGAGTCTGCTACACCAACACTCGTTCGTTCTCAACATCATCAGGTGACATCTTTCAAGTTTCATTTCCAGCTGGGAGCGCCCCCCCAGGGATGCATCATTCCCAGGCCGCGTGGGTCCGTCCCTGCGGCATGTATCCCTTTTATTTCATGTCGTTAGCTTACTTTGTTGGGGGCGCCCCTCGGGCTGCATCATCCCCAAGTTGCTCGGGCCTGACCTAGTGACGTCCGCCTTCCCAGCATCTATTTGAATGAATCCACTCCTTCGCGACTAATGTGTTTGACCTAGTTGCCCGCTCAACTGACGCCAACTGACGGAGCTGCTCCCAAAATGGCACGGCGCTTGCGCATGGGTCCGTCCCTGCAACGCCGACAAACCTGAATGGCTGAGCTCTGGCCGCGGCAGCCCCGCATAGCGCCACCTCGTCAAGCCTTCAGTGCCTCATCGCCCCTCGGAAGCAACCAACGGCTGACTATCAATTGTCATGGCAACCCCTCGTTCTTTCTATGATGGGTCTGCAGGATCTCCTGAAGAAGCTGCGTCAGGCGAGGCCCTTGCGGTGCCTCCTTCACTCTCATCCGCGCGAACCGCTTGCACGTTAAAGGGGGGTGCCTGAGCATCACGACTCAGGGCTCCTACTGGCTCTCCAGCCCTCACCCTCTGGCCTTATCCACGGCATCGCGACCTGGCATACCAGCGACGGCTGAGACTCGCTCGAGGGCCGGGACCCGAGGACGTAGAGCAGAAAGGGGAGCAAAGGTGAGAGGGAAGGGACACGCGAGCACCTCGCCGAGCAACCTCACGCCTGTCGATGCACGGACCCGGCGACACACCAGGGAGCGGTCCCTGATTCTCGAGATAAGTCACCACCCGAAAGCATCAGCTACCGTGGCACTGTCCCCACACCTAATGCAATCCCGTGTTAGCGATGCCACTCTCCTTTCTCACCGAACGACGGCTGCTTGAGCGCCAAAGGGGACCTCCTGAGCATCGCGACTCAAGGGCTCTTACCGGACCCCGGGTCGCTCACCTCCTGGCCTTGACCACGGCATCGCGACCTGGCATACCAGCGACGGCTGAAGCCGCCTTGGGACTGGGACCTGTCAGTGCAGAGCACCAAGCCCTCGTGAGGTTCGAAAGGGAGAACTGAGCTAAGACGGAATGAGCAACTCGCACAATTCTGCGACAAGGGTTATATTAAGAAACAGGATCACAGGAACCTTACAAGCCCCCACGGGACACGTTTTTTATTCCTCGCAGGGAACAGACCCTAAAAGGACGCTAACTACACGCGCCCCTGCAAAAGACGCCATCATCAACAGTGGGCCGTCAAGCACCGGCGCCAACCCCATCTAGATCAGAGTCAGCAACGACCTGACGAGCCCGCCCTGCTCCAGGAGCGGCGCCGGCTCGGGGGCTCGTAAATGTCGTCGCTCGTCTCCGGAGTCGCGAGGAGCTCGCCGGAGTCGCTGGATCCTCCGACGCCTCTGCCGCCTGAGGAGCCGCTGAGGGAGCGGCCGGCAGGCCCAGTCCTCGCCGTAGCAGGGTCCCGACCACCCCTCCCGGGGCAGCACTCCAGCCGGCGCCCGTTTGCATCGAAGACCTTGAAGAACACCACCGAAGCACCGTCGTACTCCAAGTGGATCGCGAAGGTGCCTCTCGTCCTGCAAACCCGGGTGATTTTGCCCCAGCCTCGAGTCAAGAAGACCTTGCCCGGGGCAACGACCGTGACCTCTGCCTCGGTTGCGAGGGTGCTGCAGCCGGCGTGCTGCAGCCAAAGATCCAGGAGTTCTCCCTGCGGGATGATGGAGGCAAAGAAGGGAGGAAGGTGAATCCAAGACTGAGGGGCAAGGCGGCGTGGAGCACGAACTCTCGGGAGGAGCCCTCGGAGTGGACCCCAGGGGGGACGACCCACACCTTCGTGACCCGTCGGCGCCGACGGCGGCGCCGCCCGTGGCGATCGGCGTCGACTCCTTCAGAACCCTCGATGTGGGCGAAAAAGGGAAGCGGGAACCCCAGCGGTGCCCGCTCACCCCAGGGCCTCGACGCCACCTGATGGGCCCCCTCATCCCGGCGACGGAGGGCGAGACGTTTCTTCGGCGGGAGCAGGTCTGGTTCCTCTCGGGGAGCCTTTCCCTTCTCTGCCGCCGAGAACCGGCGGATCGGAGCCATTGCAGCAAGACGGACTAAGGACCAGGAAGAAGGAGAAGCAAGAAGAGATGGACTGGAAGGGCGCGTGTCGTTCCATACTTATGGCCGGCGAAGGCCAACCGTCGGCCTCCACGATTGCAGGTAATCATAACCCGCTTTGCATGCAGGGACTTGTCCAATCCATGCAGTTGCCGAGGCGTCGTGGGAAGTGGAGACGCCCACGTCCAATCAACCGCCACGCGGTGCCCAAGGTCGCAGGCTGTTAGGGCCCGCGGCGCTTCGCCCTTGCCCTTTCGCCTCCCTGCACGGCCAAGTCCGGGCGCGCCTTGGGCCCGGGGGCTACTGTCGGCGTTCTGGGAACGGGGGTCCCCAGACTTGCCTGCCTGCGGCGTGGCTCAAAGGGGGCCCAGCACGGCCCATCTTCATCAACACAAACCCAAGACCCTCGCGAGGGGCCAAGCCTCGCGGGGCGGACGACACGGAGCTTCCTCAGGCATGGCCTCGCCAGGCTTGCTCGCGAGGAGGCGGAGAGATCAAGGCGGGGTACCTAGCGAGGTGCCCGTGAGGCAAGCCATGACAACCAGGGGCGCCAGGCGGGCGCCAGCCAGCGCAGTGTCCTCCTTTCCTCTTTGGTGCAAAGGGAGCAAGCGCAGGCGGGAGCATCAAGCAAAGGCACCCATTTCGGTGCAACGAGACCAAGACTAGCCCCGCGACAAGGAGGAAGTCATTGTGGAGCCCATGCTAGCGTCACCACCAGAGCCTTTGGCAGGCGAGGACCAACTTTAGTCAGGATAAGTGTACCATATGTTCCCTTTCAAAATGGCCAATTGCTGGCGCCCTTCCCGCTCAATATTTGGGAAGGGGCCCAGGGCCTTTGCCTATAAATAGGATTAGCCACCCCCAGGGTAGAGGCACGTAGAATGAGAAGGGAATAGGAGTCAGAATCAGAGAGAGAAGGGCGATTGAACTCCTCTCAACAGTTCATCCCCCCAACCAAGAACAGACCCTCGAGAGGCTATTCTTCCTTGTATTGCTCATCATCATCAGCCCACGAGGCAATCCACCACACCACAAACTGGAAGAGGGTATTACACCACATCGATGGCCCGAACCTGTATAAACTCTGTGTCTCTTGTGTTGTTCTTTCCATAGCTTAGATCCTGGCGAGGCGGAGGGGTACCGGTAGGTAGAAGGAGAAATCTCCGCGCGCACCCCAGTGTTCGAACCTCAAGGGTCTGCCGGAACCCGAAATCCGACAGTATCTACCTGCCGTTCCAAGTAAATTTGTATGTGCCAAACTCTAAACCTTCAAATGAAATTATGTTTTGTATGCTCGAATAGCTCATGTATCAACTAGGGTTGTCTGTATCTTCCATGCTAGGCGGGTTATTCTCAAGAGGAGTGGACTCCGCTCCTCACTCACGAGAAAATGGCTGGTCACCGGGATGCCCAGTCCCATGATTTATGCAAACCAAATCAAAATAATTGCAAACAAAACTCCCCCGGGACTCTTGTTAGTTGGAGGCACTCGTTGTTTTGAGCAAGCCATGGACTGATGCTTGTTGGTGGAGGGGGAGTATAAACTTTACCATTCTGTTTGGGAACCGCCTATAATGTGTGTAGCATGGAAGATATCGCCATCTCTTGGTTGTTATGTTGACAATGAAAGTATGCCGCTCAAAATATTATTTATCTCTATTTCAAAAATTGAGATCTGGCACCTCTACAAATCCCTGCTTCCCTCTGCGAAGGGCATGTCTATTTACTTTTATGCTGAGTCATCACCCTCTTATTAAAAAGCACCAGCTGGAGAGCACCGCTGTCATTTGCATGCATTACTATTAATTTATATTGGGTATGACTATGACTGGATCTCTTTTACCATGAATTACAATGTTTAGTCAGTCCTTGAGCTTTAAAGGTGCTCTGCATTTATGTTTTGTGGTCTCAGAAAGGGCTAGCGAGATACCATCTTGTTATATCATATTATGATTGTTTTGAGAAAGTGTTGTCATCCGAGATTTATTATTATTGCTCGCTAGTTGAATATGCCATTGACATGAGTAAACATGAGACCTAAATTTTATTGTGAATATGGTTAGTCATAATCTTTGCTGAAAACTTGAATGCTGGCTTTACATATTTACAACAACAAGAGCAAACAGAGTTTGTGAAAGTTTTTCTTTATCACTTTCAGTTTATCAACTGAATTGCTTGAGGACAAGCAAAGGTTAAGCTTGGGGGAGTTGATACGTATCCATCGCATCTACTTTTCCAAACACTTTTGCCCTTGTTTTGGACTCTAACTTGCATGATTTGAATGAAACTAACCCGGACTGACGCTTTTTTCAGAAGAATTGCCATGGTGTTATTTATGTGCAGAAACAAAAGTTCTCGGAATGACCTGAAACTTCACGGAGATTATTTTTGGAAATAATAAAAAATATTGGCGAAAGAATCAAGGCTAGGGGGCCCACACCCTGTCCACGAGGGTGGGAGGCGCGCCTGCCCCCCAGGGCGCGCCCCCTGCCTCGTGGGCCCCCTGGTGCTCCAGCGACCTCAACTCCAACTCTATATATTCGTGTTCGGGGAGAAAAAAATCAGAGAGAAGGATTCATCGCGTTTTACGATACGGAGCCGCTGCCAAGCCCTAATCTCTCTCGGGAGGGCTGATCTGGAGTCCGTTCGGGGCTCCGGAGAGGGGAATCCGTCGCCATCGTCATCATCAACCATCCTCCATCACCAATATCATGATGCTCACCGCCGTGTGTGAGTAATTCCATCGTAGGCTTGCTGGACGGTGATGGGTTGGATGAGATTTATCATGTAATCGAGTTAGTTTTGTTAGGGTTTGATCCCTAGTATCCACTATGTTTTGAGATTGATGTTGCTATGACTTTGCTATGCTTAATGCTTGTCACTAGGGCCCGGGTGCCATGATTTAAGATCTGAACCTATTATGTTTTCATGAATATATGTGAATTCTTGATCCTATCTTGCAAGTCTATAGTCACCTACTATGTGTTATGATCCGGCAACCCCGAAGTGACAATAATCGGGACCACTCCCGGTGATGACCATAGTTTGAGGAGTTCATGTATTCACAATGTGTTAATGCTTTGGTCCGGTACTCCATTAAAAGGAGGCCTTAATATCCCTTAGTTTCCATTAGGACCCCGCTGCCACGGGAGGGTAGGACAAAAGATGTCATGCAAGTTCTTTTCCATAAGCATGTATGACTATATTCAGAATACATGCCTATATTACATTGATGAATTGGAGCTAGTTTTGTGTCACCCTATGTTATGATTGTTACATGATGAATCACATCCGGCATAATTCTCCATCACCGATCCAATGCCTACGAGCTTTTCACATATTGTTCTTCGCTTATTTACTTTTCCGTTGCTACTGTTACCATCACTACAAAACCCAAAAATATTACTTTTGCTACCGTTACCGTTACTTCCATACTACTTTGCTACTAAATACTTTGCTGCAGATACTAAGTTATCCAAGTGTGGTTGAATTGACAACTCAACTGCTAATACTTGAGAATATTCTTTGGCTCCCCTTGTGTCGAATCAATAAATTTGGGTTGAATACTCTACCCTCGAAAACTGTTGTGAGCCCCTATACTTGTGGGTTATCAGAGTATTATGAGAAGCATTTATGACAGCTATTTGCTCATCAGGAAAGCTATCATCAATAGGTAGTGGGTCATCAAGAACATTTGCTAACCTAGACAAGTTATCTGCAACGGGGTTCTCAGCTCCCTTTCTATCAATAATATGCAAATCAAATTCTTGTAACAAGAGAACCCATCTAATAAGTCTAGGTTTAGAATCTTTCTTTACATAAGATATTTAATAGCAGCATGATCAGTGTGAACAGTTACTTTGGAATCAACAATATAAGATCTGAACTTATCACAAGCAAAAACAACTGCTAAGAATTCCTTTTCAGTAGTAACATAAGATCTCTCGGGACTGCCTAGAGTTTTACTAGCATAATGAATAACATTTAATTTCTTATCAACTCTTTGTCCTAAAACAGCACCAACAGCATAATCACTCGCATCACACATAACTTCAGAGTGTAAATTACAATCAGGTGGTTGAACAATAGGTGCAGAAATCAAGGCTTTCTTAAGTATTTCAAATGTTCTACACAATCATCATCAAAAACAAAAGGAACATCTTTTTGCAAAAGATTAGTGAGAGGCCTAGAAATTTTAGAGAAGTCTTTAATAAACCTCATATAGAAACCAGCATGACCAAGAAAACTTCTAATACCTTTGATATCTTTAGGACACGGCATCTTTTCAATAGCATCTACTTTAGCTTTATCAACTTCAATGCCTCTTTCAGAAATCTTATGCCCCAAAACAATGCCTTCATTAACCATAAAGTGGCAGTTCTCCCAATTCAAGACAAGATTAGTTTATTCGCATCTCTACAAAACTCGATCAAGGTTGCTTAAGCAATCATCAAAAGAAGTTCCATAAACGGAGTGATCATCCATGAAAACCTCAATAATCTTTTCATAAAAGTCAGAGAATATAGCAGTCATACATCTTTGAAAGGTACCAGGTGCATTGCATAAACCAAAAGGCATACATCTATAAGAAAAAGTACCAAAAGGGCAAGTAAAAGTAGTCTTATCTTGATCCTCTTTTGACACAGGTATTTGAGAGAAACTAGAATAACCATCTAGAAAGCAAAAGTGTGTATGTTTGGATAGTCTTTTTAGCATTTGATCAATAAAAGGTAGAGGGTGATGATATTTCTTAGTAGCTTTATTCAATTTGCGAAATTACCATTCTATAACATATAACAATTCTTTATGGGATCAATTCATCTTTATCATTAGGAACAACAGTAATGCCTCCCTTCTTGGGGACACAATGAACAGGACTTACCCACTGACTATCAGCAATAGGATAAATAATACCTACCTCTAGAAGCTTTAGTATTTTATTTCTTACCACCTCTTTCATCTTCAGATTTAATCGACGTTGGTGATCAACAACTGGTTTAGTATCTCGTTCCAACTTAATTTTGTGTTGGCATAAAGTGGGACTAATGCCCTTAAGATCATCAAGAGTATATCGAGTAGCAGCACGGTGCTTCTTCAGAGTTTTCAATAATTTCTTTTCTTCATGCTCTGAAAGGTTAGCACTAATAATAACAGGATATACTTTCTTTTCATCAAGATAAGCATATTTCAACGTATCAGGTAACAGTTTAAGCTCAAACACGGGATCACCCTTAGGTGAAGGAGGATCCCCAAGGATTTCAACAAGCAAATTGTTTTTCAGAGTAGGCCCTTGTTTAAATAATATTTCATCTATTTCCCTTCTTTCATTCATAAACATATCATTCTCATGGTCTAGCAAATATTGTTCTAAAGGTTCAGTAGGGGGCACGGCGATAGAAGCAAGACCAATAGTTTCATCCTTACTAGGCAATTCTTTATCACGGGGTTGTCTACGAAATTTAGAGAAATTAAAATCATGAGACATATCCCCTAGACCAACAGTAATAATATCTTTCTCGCAGTCTATCTTAGCATTAACAGTGTTCAAGAAAGGTCTACCAAACATAATGGGACAAAAATCATCTTGTGAGGAACCAAGAACAAGAAAATCAGTAGGATATTTTATTTTCCCACACAATACTTCAACATCTCTAATAATCCCAATTGGTGATATAGTATCTCTATTAGCAAGCTTGATAGTAACATCAATTTCTTCTAACTCAGCAGGTGCAATTTCATTCATAATTTCTTCATATAAGGTAAAAGGAATTGCACTCACGCTAGCACCCACATCACATAAGCCATGATAACAATGATCTCCTATTTTAACAGAAACAACAGGCATGCCAACAACAAGTCTATGTTTGTCTTTACTATCGGGTTTGGCAATTCTAGCAGCTTCATCGCAGAAATAAATAACATGCCCCTCAATATTATCAGCCAAGAGATATTTAACCATAGCAATATTAGGTTCAACTTTGATTTGTTCGGGTGGTCTAGGTGCTCTAATATTACTTTCATTAACCATAGTTGAAGCTTTAACATGATGCTTTATTCTAACAGGAAAAGGTGGTTTCTCAATATAAGCAATAGGAATAACAGGATCAACATTATAAGTAATAGTTTCTTCTTCAACTTTAATTGGTTCAACTACTTTAACTTCAATGGGACGATGATATTTAAACCACTTATCCTTAGGGAGATCAACATGATTAGCAAATGATTCACAGAAAGAAGCTACTATCTCATAGTCAAGTCCATATTTAGTGCTAAAATTCATAAAAAGCATCGGTATCCATAAAAGATTTAACACAATCAAACTTAAGGTTTATACCTAACTCATTAGCTTTGTCGAGATCCCAATCTTCAGAGTTGTGTTTAATTATTTCCAATAAATCCCATTTGAATTCAATAGTCTTATTCATATAAGAGCCAGTACAAGAAGTATCGAGCATGTATTGATCATTATGAGAAAGCTGAGCATAAAAATTCTGAATAATAATTTCTCTTGAGAGCTCATGATTGGGGCATGAATATAACATTGACTTAAGCCTCCCCAAAGCTTGAGTGATACATTCTCCTTCGCGAGGCCAAAAATTATATATATAATTCCGATCACGATGAACTAGATGCATAGGATAAAACTTCTGATGAAATTCCAATTTCGATCGGTTGTAGTTCCATGATCCAATATCATCACATAGACTATACCATGTCAATGCCTTTCCCTTCAAAGATAAAGGGAAGACCTTCTTCTTGACAACATCCTCTGGGATACCTGCAAGCTTAAATAATCCACAAACTTCATCCACATAAATAAGGTGTAAATCGGGATGCAATGTTCCATCTCCTGCATAAGGATTAGCTAGCAGTTTCTCTACCATACCCAAAGGAATTTCAAAGTAAATATTTTCAGTTGGTGCAGTAGGTTGAGGAGAAACTCTTTGTTCTTCCGGTCGGGGTGAAGATACCCCGAACAAGCCCCTCAAAGGATTATTTTACATAGTAACAAGTGACAGTAAATTTCAGCACACTATATAAATGTCTCCTTACCAAATTCCACTTACATAAGACGCTTCACTCCCCGGCAACGGCGCCAAAAAAGAGTATTGATGACCCACAAGTATAGGGGATCTATTGTAGTCCTTTCAATAAGTAAGAGTGTCAAACCCAACGAGGAGCAGAAGGAAATGACAAGCGGTTTTCAGCAAGGTATTCTCTGCAAGCACTGAAATTATCGGTAACAGATAGTTGTGTGATAATATAATTCATAACAGATAACAAGTAACAAAAGTAAACAAGGTGAAGCAAGGTGTCCCAATCCTTTTTGTAGCAAAGGAAAAGGCTGGATGTACTCTTATATAAAGCAAAGCGCTCCCGAGGACACATGGGAATTATTGTCAAGTTAGTATTCATCATGCTCATATGATTCGTGTTCGTTACTTTGATAATTTGATATGTGGGTGGACTGGTGCTTGGGTGCTGCCCTTCCTTGGACAATCCTCCCACTTATGATTAACCCCTCTCGCAAGCATCAGCAACTATGAAATAATAATTAAGGTAAACCTAACCATAGCATGAAACATATGGATCCAAATCAGCCCCTTACAAAGCAACGCATAAACTAGAGTTTAAGATTCTCTCACTCTAGCAACCCATCATCTACTTCTTACTTCCCAATGCCCTCCCCTAGGCGCAAATCATGGTGAAGTGTCATGTAGTCGACGTGTTGGGGAACGTAGCATGTAATTTCAAAAAAAAACTACGATCATGCAAGATCTATCTAGGAGATGCATAGCAACGAGAGGGGAGAGTGTGTCCACGTACCCTCGTAGACCGAAAGCGGAAGAGTTAGGTTAAGGCGGTTGATGTAGTCGAACGTCTTCATGATCCAACCGATCCAAGTACCGAACGTACGGCACCTCCGTGTTCAGCACACGTTCAGCTCGATGACGTCCCTCGAACTCTTGATCCAGTAGAGGGTCGAGGGAGAGTTCCGTCAGCACGACGGCGTAGTGATGGTGATGGTGATGTGATTCGCGCAGGGCTTTGCCTAAGCACTACGACAATATGACTTGAGGTGTAAACTGTGGAGGGGGCACCGCACACGGCTAAGAATAACTTGTGTGTCTTTGGGGTGCCCCTGCCCACGTATATAAAGGAGGGGGCAGAGAGGCCGACGGCCAGGAGGGGCGCTCCATGGGGGGAGTCCTACTTGGACTCCTAGTCCAAGTAGGATTCGCCCCCCCCCCCTTCCTTTCTTCCACCGGAGGGAATAGGAAGGAGAGGGAGAGGGAAAGGGAAGGGGGCGCCGCCCCCTCCTCCTTATCCTATTCGGACTCCCTAGGAGGGGGCACGCGGCCAACCCCCCCCCCTCCCGCGGGCTTCTCTCTCTCCCTTAGGCCCATGTTGGCCCAACACTTCCCCGGGGGGTTCCGGTAACCCCTCGGTACTCCGGAAAAATACCCGAAATAGTTGGAACCATTCTGATGTCCGAATATAACCTTCCAATATATGAATCTTTACCTCCCGGACATTTCGAGACTCCTCGTCGTGTCCGTGATCTCATCCGGGACTCCGAACAAACTTCGATCACCAAAACACATAACTCATAATACAAATCGTCATCAAACGTTAAGCGTGCGGACCCTATGGGTTCGAGAACTATGTAGACATGACCGAGACACATCTCTAGTCAATAACCAATACCGGAACCTGGATGTCATATTGGCTCCTACATATTCTACGAAGATCTTTATCGGTCAAACTGCATAACAACATACGTCATTCCCTTTGTCATCGGTATGTTACTTGCCCGAGATTCGATCCTCAGTATCATCATACCTAGTTCAATCTCGTTACCGGCAAGTCTCTTTACTCGTTCTGTAATGCACCATCCCGCAACTAACCCATTAGTCATATTTCTTGCAAGGCTTATAGTGATGTGCATTACCGAGAGGGCCCATAGATACCTCTCTGATACTCGGAATGACAAATCCTAATCTTGATATATGCCAACCCAACAAACACCTTAGGAGACACCTGTAGAGCATCTTTATAATCACCCAGTTACGTTGTGACGTTTCATAGCACACAAAGTGTTCCTCCGGTATTCGGGAGTTGCATAATCTCATAGTCAGAGGAATATGTATAAGTCATGAAGAAAGCTATAGCAATAAAACTAAACGACCATAATGCTAAGCTAACGGATGGGTCTTGTCCATCACATCATTCTCTAATGATGTGATCCCGTTCATCAAATGACAGCACATGTCTATGGTTAGGAAACATAACCATCTTTGATTAACGAGCTAGTCAAGTAGAGGCATACTAGGGACACTTTGTATTGTCTATGTATCCACACATGTACTAAGTTTCCGGTTAATACAATTCTAGCATGAATAATAAACATTTATCATGATATAAGGAAATATAAATAATAACTTTATTATTGCCTCTAGGGCATATTTCCTTCAGTCTCCCACTTGCACTAGAGTCAATAATCTAGATTACATAGTAATGATTCTAACACCCATGGAGTCTTGGTATTAATCATGTTTTGCTCGTGGAAGAGGCTTAGTCAACGGGTCTGCAACATTCAGATCCGTATGTATTTTGCAAATCTCTATGTCTCCCTCCTTGACTTGATCGCGGATGGAATTGAAGCATCTCTTGATGTGTTTGGCTCTCTTGTGAAATCTGGATTCCTTCGCCAAGGCTATTGCTCCAGTATTATCACAAAAGATTTTCATTGGACCCGATGCACTAGGTATTACACCTAGATCGGATATGAACTCCTTCATCCAGACTCCTTCATTCCCTACTTCCGAAGCAGCTATGTACTCCGCTTCACACGTAGATCCCGCCACAACGCTCTGCTTGGAACTGCACCAACTAACAGCTCCACCATTCAATATAAATACATATATGGTTTGTGACTTAGAGAAATCCGGATCAGTGTCAAAGCTTGCATTGACGTAACCATTTATGACAAGCTCTTTGTCACCTCCATAAACAAGAAACATATCCTTAGTCCTTTTTAGGTATTTCAGGATGTTCTTGACCATTGTCTAGTGATCCACTCCTGGATTACTTTGGTACCTCCCTGCTAAACTTATAGCAAGGCACACATCAGGTCTGGTACACAGCATTGCATACATGATAGAACCTATGGCTGAAGCATAGGGAATGACTTTCATTTTCTCTCTATCTTCTGCAGTGGTCGGGAATTGAGTCTGACTCAACTTCACACCTTGTAACACAGGCAAGAACCCTTTCTTTGACTGATCCATTTTGAACTTATTCAAAATCTTATCAAGGTATGTGCTTTGTGAAAGTCCAATTAAGCATCTTGATCTATCTCTATAGATCTTGATGCCCAATATATAAGCAGCTTCTCCGAGGTCTTTCATTGAAAAATTCTTATTCAAGTATCCTTTTATGCTATCTAGAAATTCTACATCATTTCCGATCAACAATATGTCATCCACATATAATATCAGAAATGCTATAGAACTCCCACTCACTTTCTTGTAAATACAGGCTTTTCCGAAAGTCTATATAAAACCATATGCTTTGATCACCTCATCAAAGCGTATATTCCAACTCCGAGATGCATGCACAAGTCCGTAGATGGATCGCTGGAGCTTGCACACTTTTGTAGCACCTATAGGATCGAAAAAACCTTCTGGTTGCATCATATACAACTCTTCTTTAAGATATCCATTAAGGAATGCAGTTTTGACATCCATTTGCTAGATTTCATAATCATAAAATGCGGCAATTGCTAACATGATTCTGACAAACTTAAGCATCGCTACGGGTGAGAAGGTCTCATCGTAGTCAATTCCTTGAACTTGTCGAAAACCTTTCGCAACAAGTCGAGCTTTGTAGAAAGTAACATTACCGTCAGCATCAGTCTTCTTCTTGAAGATCCATTTATTCTCTATGGCTCGCCGATCATCAGGCAAGTCCACCAAAGTCTACACTTTGTTCTCATACATGGATCCTATCTCAGATTTCATGGCCTCAAGCCATTTTGCGGAATCTGGGCTCATCATCGCTTCATCATAGTTTGTAGGTTCGTCATGGTCTAGTAACATGACTTCCAGAACAGGATTACCGTACCACTCTGGTGCGGAACATACTCTGGTTGACCTACGAGGTTCGGTAGTAACTTGATCTGAAGTTTCATGATCATCATCATTAACTTCCTCACTAATTGGTGTAGGCATCACTAGAACTGATTTATGTGATGAACTACTTTCCAATTCGGGAGAAGGTGCAATTACCTCATCAAGTTCTACTTTCCTCCCACTCACCTCTTTCGAGAGAAACTCCTTCTCTAGAAAGGATTCATTCTTAGCAACGAATATATTGCCTTCTGATCTGTGATAGAAGGTGTACCCAATAGTTTCCTTTGGGTATCCTATGAAGACGCATTTATCCAATTTGGGTTCGAGCTTATCAGGTTGAAGCTTTTTCACATAAGCATCCCAGCCCCAAACTTTAAGAAACGACAGCTTAGGTTTCTTGCCAAACCACAGTTCATACAGTGTCATCTCAACGGATTTAGATGGTGCCCTATTTAAAGTGAATGCAGCCGTCTCTAAAGCATAACCCCAAAATGATAGCAGTAAATCGGTAAGAGACATCATAGATCGCACCATATCTAATAAAGTACGGTTACGACGTTCGGACACACCATTACGCTGTGGTGTTCCAGGTGGCGTGAGTTGCGAAACTATTCCACATTGTTTCAAATGAAGACCAAACTCGTAACTCAAATATTCACCTCCACGATCAGATTGTAGAAACTTTATTTTCTTGTTACGATGTTTTTCCACTTCACTCTGAAATTCTTTGAACTTTTCAAATGTTTCAAATTTGTGTTTCATCAAGTAGATATACCCATATCTGCTCAAATCATCTGTGAAGGTCAAAAAATAACGATACCCGCCGCGAGCCTCAACACTCATTGGACCGCATACATAAGTATGTAGTATTTCCAATAAGTGAGTGGCTCGCTCCATTGTTCCGGAGAATGGAGTCTTAGTCATCTTGCCCATGAGGAATGGTTCGCAAACATCAAGTGATTCCAAAAGCCCATCAGCATGGAGTTTCTTTATGCGCTTTACACCAATATGACCTAAACGGCAGTGCCACAAATAAGTTGCACTATTAGTATTAACTTTGCATCTTTTGGCTTCAATATTATGAATATGTGTATCACTACAATCGAGATTTAGTAAAAATAGACCACTCATCAAGGGTGCATGACCATAAAAGATATTACTCATATAAATAGAACAACCATTATTCTCTGATTTAAATGAATAACCATCTCGCATCAAACAAGATCCAGATATAATGTTCATGCTCAACGCTGGCACCAAATAACAATTATTCAGGTCTAAAACTAATCCCGATGGTAGATGTAGAGGTAGCGTGCTGACAGCGATCACATCAACTTTGGAACCATTTCCCATGCGCATCGTCACCTCGTCCTTAGCCAATATTCGTTTAATCTGTAGCCCTTGTTTTGAGTTGCAAATATGAGCAACAGAACCAGTATCAAATACCCAGGCGCTACTACGAGCATTAGTAAGGTACACATCAATAACATGTATATCACATATACCTTTGTTCACTTTGCCATCCTTCTTATCTGCCAAATACTTGGGGCGGTTCCGCTTCCAGTGACCAGTCCCTTTGCAGTAGAAGCACTCAGTTTCAGGCTTAGGTCCAGACTTGGGCTTCTTCCCGGAAGTAGCAACTTGCTTGCTATTCTTCTTGAAGTTCCCCTTCTTCCCTTTGCCCCTTTTCTTGAAACTAGCGGTCTTGTTAACCATCAACACTTGATGCTCCTTGATTTCTACCTCCGCGGCCTTTAGCATTGCGAAGAGCTCGGGAACTGTCTTTTGCATCCCTTGCATATTATAGTTCATCATGAAGCCTTTGTAGCTTGGTGGCGGTGATTGAAGAACTCTATCAATGACATAATCATCTGGAAGATTAACTCCCAGCTGAGTGAAGTGATTATTGTACCCAGACATTCTGAGTATGTGTTCACTGACAGAACTGTTCTCCTCCATCTTGCAGCTATAGAACTTGTTGGAGACTTCATATCTCTCAACTTAGGCATTTGCTTGAAATATTAACTTCAACTCCTGGAACATCTCATATGCTCCATGACATTCAAAATGTCTTTGAAGTCCCAATTCTAAGCCGTAAAGCATGGCACACTGAACTAACGAGTAGTCATCAACACGTGACTACCAGGCATTCACAATGTCTGCAGTTGCTGGCGCAGGTGGTACACCTAGCGGTGCTTCCGGGACGTAATTCTTCTGTCCAGCAATGAGGATAATCCTCAGGTTACGGACCCAATTCGTGTAATTGCTACCATCATCTTTCAACTTAGCTTTCTCTAGGAACGCATTAAAATTCAAGGGAACGGTAGCACAGGCCATTGATCTACAACAACATAGATATGCAAAAACTATCAGGTACTAAGTTCATGATAAATTAAAGTTCAATTAATCATATTACTAAAGAACTCCCACTTAGATAGACATCCCTCTAGTCATCCAAATGATCACGTGATCCATATCAACTAAACCATGTCCGATCATCACATGAGATGGAGTAGTTTTCAATGGTGAACATATCTATGTTGATCATATCTACTCTATGATTCACGTCCGCCTTTCGGTCTCAGTGTTCCGAGGCATATCTACATATGCTAGGCTCGTCAAGTTTAACCCAAGTATTCTGCACGTGCAAAACTGGCTTGCACCCATTGTATGTGAACGTAGAGCTTATCACACCCGGTCATCACGTGGTGTCTCGGCATGACGAACTATAGCAACGGTGCATACTCAGAGAGAACACTTATACCTTGAAATTTAGTGAGGGGTCATCTTATAATGCTACTGCCGGACTAACCAAAATTAGATGCATAAAAGATAAACATCACATGCAATCACAATATGTGACATGATATGGCCATCATCATCTTGTGCCTTTGATATCCATCTCCAAAGCACCGTCATGATCTCCATCGTCACCGGCTTGACACCTTGATCTCCATCGTAGTGTCGTTGTTGTCTCGCCAACTATTGCTTCTACGACTATCGCTGCCGCTTAGTGATAAAGTAAAGCAATTACATGGCGATTGCATTTCATACAATAAAGCGACAACCATAAGGCTCCTGCTAGTTGCCGATAACTTTTACAAAACATGATCATCTCATACAACAATTTATATCTCATCACGTCTTGACCATATCACATCACAACATGCCCTGCAAAAACAAGTTAGACGTCCTCTACTTTGTTGTTGCAAATTTTACGTGGCTGCTACGGGCTTCTAGCAAGAATTGTTCTTACCTACGCATCAAAACCACAACGATTTTTCGTCAAGTGTGTTGTTTTAACCTTCAACAAGGACCGGCCGTAGTCAAACTCGATTCAACTAAAGTTGGAGAAACAGACACCCGCCAGCCACCTGTGTGCAAAGCACGTCGGTAGAACCAGTCTCATGAACGCGGTCATGTAATGTCGGTCTGGGCCACTTCATCCAACAATACCGTCGAATCAAAGTAAGACGTTGGTGGTAAGCAGTATGACTATTATCGCCCACAACTATTTGTGTTCTACTAGTGCATATCATCTACGCATAGACCTGGCTCGGATGCCACTGTTGGGGAACGTAGCATGTAATTTCTAAAACTTTCCTACGATCGCGCAAGATCTATCTAGGAGATGCATAGCAACGAGAGGGGAGAGTGTGTCCACGTACCCTCGTAGACCGAAAGCGGAAGCGTTAGATTAACGCGTTTAATGTATTCGAACGTCTTCATGATCCAACCGATCCAAGTACCGAACATACGGCACCTCCGTGTTTAGCACACATTCAGCTCGATGACGTCCCTCGAACTCATGATCTAGCAGAGGGTCGAGGGAGAGTTCCATCAGCACGACGGCATTGTGACGGTGATGGTGATGTGATCCGCGCAGGGCTTCGTCTAAGCACTACGATAATATGACTTGAGGTGTAAACTGTGGAGGGGGGCACCGCACACGGCTAAGAATAACTTGTGTGTCTTTGGGGTGCCCCCTGCCCACGTATATAAAGGAGGGGGAGAGAGGCCGGCGGCCAGGAGGGGTGCGCCATGGGGGGAGTCCTACTTGGACTCCTAGTCCTCCTCTCGACCATTTCGAGACTCCTCGTCATGTCCGTGATCTCATCCGGGACTCCGAACAAACTTCGGTCACCAAAACACATAACTCATAATACAAATCGTCATCGAACGTTAAGCGTGCGGACCCTACGGGTTCGATAACTATGTAGACATGACAGAGACACATCTCCGATCAATAATCAATAGCGGAACCTGGATGCTCATATTGGCTCCTACATATTATACGAAGATATTTATCGGTCAAACCGCATAACAACATACGTCATTCCCTTTGTCATTGGTATGTTACTTGCCCGAGATTCGGTCGTCGGTATCATCATACCTAGTTCAATCTCGTTACCGGCAAGTCTCTTTAATCATTTCGTAATGCATCATCCCACAACTAACTCATTAGTCACATTCCTTGCAAGGCTTATAGTGATGTGCATTACCGAGAGGGCCCAGAGATACCTCTCCGATACTCGGAGTGACAAATCCTAATCTTGATCTATGCCAACCCAACAAACACCTTCGGAGACACCTGTAGAGCATCTTTATAATCGCCCAGTTACGTTGTGACGTTTGATAGCACAGAAAGTGTTCCTCCGGCATTCGGGAGTTGCATAATCTCATAGTTAGAGGAATATGTATAAGTCATGAAGAAAACAATGGCAATAAAACTAAACGATCATAATGCTAAGCTAACGGATGGGTCTTGTCCATCACATCATTCTCTAATGATGTGATCCCGTTCATCAAATGACAACACATGTCTATGGTTAGGAAGCATAACTATCTTTGGTTAACGAGCTAATCAAGTAGAGCCATACTAGGGACACTTTGTATTGTCTATGTATCCACACATGTACTAAGTTTCCGGTTAATACAATTCTAGCATGAATAATAAACATTTATCATGATATAAGGAAATAGAAATAACAACTTTATTATTGCCTCTAGGGCATATTTCCTTCACGACGTTCACATAACACCACTAGAGGAAAGACAACATACATCTCATCAAAATATCGAACGAATACTAAATTCACATGATTACTTATAACAAGACTTCTCCCATGTCCTCAGGAACAAACGGAACTACTGACAAAGCATATTCATGTTCATAATCAGAGGGGAATTGAATAGTATTGAGGATCTGAACATATGATCTTCCACCGAATAAACCAACTAGCACCAACTACAAGGAGTAATCAACACTACTAGCAACCCACAGGTACCAATCTGAGGTTTTGAGACAAAGATCGGAACAAGAGATGTACTAGGGTTTGAGAGGAGATGGTGATGGTGAAGATGTTGATGGAGATTGACCCCCTCTTGATGAGAGGATCGGTGGTGATGACGATGGCGATGTTTTCCCCCTCCCGGAGGGAAGTATCCCCGGCAGAACAGCCCTGTCGGAGCTCTAGATTGGTTTCGCCTAGGTTCCGCCTCGAGACGGCGGCGCTTCTCCTGAAAGCTTCTATCTAAATTTTTTTCCAGGTCAAAACACACCATATAGCCAAACATGGGCACCGAAGGCCTGCCAGGGGGCCCACAAGGTCGGGGGCGCGCCCAGGGGGTAGGGCGCGCCCTCCACCCTTGTGGCTGGCTGGTGGCCCCCCTCTGGCACTTTCTTCACCCAATATTTTTATATACTCCAAAAACATGCTCCGTGAAGTTTCAGGACTTTTGGAGTTATGCAGAATAGGTCTCTAATATTTGCTCCTTTTCCAGTCCAGAATTCCAGCTGCCGGCTTTCTCCCTCTTCATGTAAACCTTATAAAATAAGAGAGAAAATGCATAAGTATTGTGATATAATGTGTAATAACAGCCCATAATGCAATAAATATCAATATAAAAGCATGATGCAAAATGGATGTATCACTCCCTTGCAAAAACTGTCCAAAATCTAGAACTTTCAGTCTTATCAGAAGATGTAGCAGTTGCGAAGAAATAAGGAAACTTTAATCTATTTGATCAACTACAGAACAATAGTATCTTCAAATCATTTGAGAAGATGGAGAAATAATGTTACCACAAAATTTAGTCATGCAACAGTTGCAACAACATTTACTTCATTCTGACTTCCTACAAGAAAATGGACATCCGCTCTGATAAGGCATCATCACCTCACACAGGTTCCTGATCCAGCCCGCGTCATATATGTCACCAATCCGTGTTCGGGACCTTGAGAAGAATGTCTTACATTTTCTTGGCGGCGATTTCTGCACTTCGCTGCTGGCTGCGTTGGTGCTCGCCTTCAGTGTGTAGAACACAAAAAAAATAGCAAGATGGTAATAAATTTCACCTATAGTTCTATTAGACAAATTTTGTTATATCACACCACAATGGAATAAAAGGATTAAACACTCCTCCACATATCGTTAGGGTTAAATGTAGCATGTGAAGACATTCCTGTTAGACAAGAGTGTGAGCTCTTAAAACAGACAAAATAATAAATAACCTGTTAGTATGGCCTTGGCAAGGTGGCTGCGTCAATGGCTGGTGTGGCCGCCTCCATGGCCAGCGCCTGACCTGGTCGATCTCCCTCTTCTCTTCTCTTCTGATGATATCAGGAGAAGAGGGTGAGAGACGAGGTCGATGGCTTTGGGTGGAGGATAGGGGTAGAGGCTGGCGGTGAGGCGCTGTGAGGGAGACGAGGTGGTTGGCATCGGTGATGCGTGATGGGAGGGGTAGCGGTGCGTGGAGGGGAGTGGGTGGTGGGCGGTGGAAACCGGCGGCGGTGGCGCCCCTAGGGTGTGTGCCCAGTTCGCGTGAGAGGAAAGAGGTCGGGAAGGGAGCGACAAATAGGAGTTTCTTTTTCATTCTGAGCGAGCCTAATTGGGCTTTCTGCGGCATACAAGGCCCAATGCACCATTCTTCAAATTGGCCACCAGAGCAACAGCCCCTTAGGACATACAGGCGAAATCACTAATTGAGGAGTACTCATGGCAAAGATCACTCTCACCTTCCCAGGTCGTGACAAGTGGCGCGCTGCATGTGCGCCACTTGTCGCAACCTGGGAGTTTTCCCTTTTTTCGCAGATCTGTTTATTCAAAATGTTTTATCTCTTAAACCGTGTGTCCAAATCTCGAACCGTTTTCACCGTTGGACTCCTCGCGTCGAGATCTTCAAAACTAGGTTCCATGTTGATAGCTTTGACGAACTTTTTTTTGCGAAGAAAACGGATGAAAAAACCGACCATGAGCACGGGTTTCTTCCCTTTCCGAAAGAGGCACGCCCGTGCCTCTCGCGAAGCCACAATCGTGCCTCTTGCTGGAAAAAAGAAGAGAAAACACAGTTTTTTTTTCTTTTCCGAGGAGGCACGGCCGTGCCTCTCGCGAAATCACGACCATGCCTCTCGCGGAAGCAAAACCGTGCCTCTCGCGAAAGGAAAAAAACAAAAAACACATTTTTTTTCGTTTCCGAGAGGCACGGCCGTGACTCTCGCGAAAGCAAAACCGTGCCTCTCGTGGAAGCAAAACCGTGTCTCTCACGGAAGAGAAAAAAATTACAGAAAACACGTTTTTTTCGTTTCCGAGAGACACGGCCGTGACTCTCGCGAAAGCACAAGTGTGCCTCTCGCGGAAGAAAAAACAGAAAACGCGTTGTTTTTTTCATTTCCGAGAGTCACGGTCATGACTCTCGGGAAAGCAAAACCGTGCCTCTCACGGAAGTAAAACCGTGACTCTCGCGGAAGAAGGAAAAAAAGAAAATGCGTTTTTCCGCATAAAAAATTTTTGAAATTTTTTTATCCAAAGGGTAAGGAAGACCGGTGGAAAACCGAATGTTGAAAGAGCAAGAAAAAAACCGTTTAAAAAGCCGAAAACGCGTGCGGGAAAATAAAAAAACAAAATCCAGAGGGAGCACCCAGAGCGCGACACGTGGCGGGCGGCTGAAAGCGCGCCAAGTGGCGTTGATCGTTATGAGGCTCCCGAAGGAGCGCTCATCAACTAGTTGCTCCCACATACAGGCCTAGTTCGCAAATTGAAGATGGATCAGATCGCCGAGGATGCTCAAACTTGTGATCTGACGGCCAAAATTACCCAAATATTGAGATGGCTTGGAAGTGGCTCGGTTTTACTGTCCTAAATAACAAAGATATTTATTTTCTGTTATAAATATATTTTTTTGCTTCATAATAATTTAGAAAACTGCATAAAACTTTCCAGGAACTCCGTAGAGTGTTTAGGGGACCTTTTTTTTATTAAGATGTCATTTAAACTACTCATCTTTATTCTTTCTTTTTTGCAGGGAAATCATCTTTATTCCACGGACAATCATGATGAACTGCTTTGGTTATTACAATGGGATGACATGAACACACACACATACACAAACAACTATAGCTTTATAAGTAGCACATGACAAGCATCATCATCCACATATCATCCCAAAGTCATCGAATTCAGATTACTTATGGCAACAGCAGTACGGGTAGGTGTGGTGCTCACAATAGCTCCTGAGGTAGTCGTAGCCCATGCTTACGCAAAAGTTTCGGCACTTGCGCTGGTCATGATCATGCACCGGTTTGTTGCATTCCCACATATATTCACAGTATATGTCAGTATCTATGCTTTTTCTTACGCAAGTGTTTTGGCAGTTGTGCCCACCAAAATCATGCACCTGTCTCTTGGATTCCCACATAGATTCACGATACGTGTCAGGATCCGTGTCTGCATGCACACACACGCACAAAAGGAACTACGAACAATTAGTATGTGTGTGTTCCATATGAAAGAAAGAATGGAAGAATGAAGCATCACGTAGTAAGAAATACTACTCTACATACGCTTGGGCATTGCATGACAGCGAGGCCGACATGACCAGAAGAGCTACGACCAAGCACAGAAACTGTGTTGTTCCTGGCATGTGCCGCGGCGAATGACTGGCTAGCTAATTAATCCTCTTCTTCTAGACGGTGTTGTCTTTTTGGTCGATGGATGCTTTGTGTGTTCTATGATGGTGTTCGTAGTATATATATACGCGTGAGAGCGGTTCTTTGGTCAAGGGGGAGGTTAATCAATTCTTATCATATCTTTTCGTCGTACACTAATGCACGAGTAGATATAGATATCACTACGTATATCTATATCTATATATCTACTCGTGCATATATATCTATATCTATATCTAATGCAAATGCATGAGTAGATATAGATATGAGAAATGTTTGTTTATCACTAGGTGAATGTCCTTGTGCTGTCGTCGAAAAACAAAGATATAGATATTTATTAATAATTAAAAAGTCGTTAATTTATTAATAATTAAATCGTAAATTCAATTTTAGATTTGATTTACGATTTTGGTTGGGCCAATGATTTTTCAAATCAATCAGGAGTAAACTGGCCTACAAAAACATATCAATCATGCGCTTCCTCCCACCACCTAGAAAAAAGAAACGCCATCATGTGATATTGTAGCACCAACATAATACATGCAACTATCGATGCAGAAATTTCCCACATCAATATGGGTTTATTAGCGGATAACACATAATCACACCCAAAAAGACACACCAAATATTGTATTATATAAAAAAAACTCCATCATCTCATTGCCCCCCAAACTAAATATTCCATCAATTCCAAAATATAAAGGGTATTAGTTTTATGGAAAGTCAAATTCATTTAACTTTGACCAAGTTCAGAGCCAAAATTACTGACATCCACAATATTAAATAAAAAATATGAACATCCATTTCGTGATGAATCTAATTATACCGATTTGATATTATGAATTTTGATATATTTCTCTACTAATATGGTTCAACTTAAAAAGGTTTGACTTTTTTTAAAGTAATACATCTAATATTTTGAAACACAGTGAGTATTTTTTTTAGAAACCCAACAACACCAATGACGCAGCAAAGCGCGTCCAACTCTTCTAGTATATACCATTGTCGATGGTACAGAAGAAGCCCTTGAGATGTTTACTACCATTAGTGTCCAGTCTCCTCTAAACGAGTTCGAGTGTTTTTTTATTAAGAGAAGGGTCGACCAGAGTTTTTTTTTTGCGGGTGACCAGAGTTGCATTAAATATTAAACAGAGGCGAACTATGGTTGATGCAACGACTCAAAAGAAATAAGAAATTGCTACCTAGACCTTGAATATTACAAAAAGGACCCTATACATAGGACTTAGATTGCAATTGGGCCCTAATCCTACAACAGGCTTCAACTCGGCACCAACCCCATCGTCGCATAGGACGATGTTGACTTTCTTCGACCTGGGAATTGAAACGGTTAGGTATCATCACTAGCACGTAGAATTGTCAGAAGTGGAAGATGCAGACGTCCAACCGAAACCCAATCACCTTCGATTTGGCCACAACAAGGCCAAGAGGAAGAAAAGGAGACATCACACAATGCACAGTGATTTATATAAAATAACAAAGATGTTTATTTCCTGTCATAAGTATGTTTTCTGCTTCATAATAATTTAGAAAACGTTCCAGGAACTCCATAGGAGGTGTTTGGTTCATGAGCAGTGGCGCAAACGCAAACGTAATCAAATTACACCGTCAATGTAAACAGTATGGGCGAAAATCAAACTCTGTTTGGTTCTATGAACTGTAACGTTAACTGATTCCAGCAAATTTCTAGCGGTGGCTGACAGCGGTGCTCCTATGCATGTGCGTGCTCCAATCAGTAGGTTAGATACAGGGCTAGGACCGGGCGGGCTGGCCGGCCGGTGGCCTGGTCTATGCAGCCGACGCGCGGCCGTGGTTGGGAGCAGCGGCTCGGCGACATACGCCATGTACCTGTGTAGGTTCCCGGTGGTCGGCGGCTCGCCGGCGGCCATCAAGGTGCACAGGCGGCGACGCCTTAGGCAAAGGAGACTGCAAGGAAGGCGCGGTGCACCGGCGGCGGCGCCTTAGGCGGAGGAGACTGCGAGGAAGACGCGGTGCACCGGCGGCGGCGCCTGGGCGGAGGAGACCGCGAGGAAGACGACATCATGGGAAGGGGCTTCGTGCGGAAAAGAGACGGTTTTCGATATAGGTACTACGCCGGATCTGATACCCCTGTTAACATATTACGGGCTCATTGACTAGTATAGAAATTTTATAGGATGGCACTTGCCATCCTAAGGAATTAACTCGCCTCGTTCCTACGCGCAAAATAAGTTTTGAGTGAATGTGTAATTTCCTTCAAAAACACAGGAAATGAATAGTATTTCTATGAAATTCATGTACACATTTCCTACAAACCAAACGCATCTATAGAAAAATTTTCTCTAGGATCCTTATTCCTATGTGTTTCTTATGAAAATCCTCCAAACCGAATAGGCCGTACGTCTCGACCGAACCAAACACATTTGAACGGGATGTGATACCAGCGTAATGAGGACACGTTACAAAATCCCAAAACAAACACATCCAGTTTTTGGGGGGATTTTTTAATTAAGATGTTTCGGAGGAAAATCTTTTCAGCGAAACATTTAAACCGGGTTGGTCTCGGCCTGGTATTTTCCTGGGTCATACAGCCCGAACTGGAATGAATTTGTGCCGCGCAAAGTTCGCGCCGCACTCGGCCCAGCCCGCTTAGGCCATCCTAACCCGGCCGCAGGCCGCAGTCTCTCTCCCCAACGCCTCTCTCTCCTTCCCCAAATCGCCACCGCCGCCCACTCCCAGCACCGGCAGCCTCCGGCGATCTCCCTCGCCGCCGCGCACCAGCGCCTCTCCGCCTCGCCTCTCTCCTCAAGCCCCCCTGCCGCCTCGAAATCCTCCAAGCCGACACCCTTCTCCCCAACCTTCCACGGCGGCGGCGGCGGCGTGATTTGGTCGGAGCCCCAGCGTCTAGTAGCAGAAGCTCCGCCTCGAACGGCAAAGGGCTCGGCCGCACGGTGGAAGCAGGGCTTCCGCTTCGTTCCCGACGGCACAGCCCCCTAAATCCTGCGCCTAAACCTTCCAAATCTCGAGTGGGCCTAGAGTTTGTTCGGAGTGTCACTTGCCGCTTCCCTAATCTGCCGGAGGCGGCGGCGGTAGGAATGTCGGACGAAGATGGCGACCCCGACTGGCTTACTGCCTTCAAGGTATCCATCTCACCTTCACTGCTCAAACTTCTGCTTCAAATCCTCCCCGTGAAGATGGCGACTCCGACTGGCTTACCGCTGGGAATGAGTTTTTTCTCTTTCGGGGAACAGCCTGCACGTAGATTTTTGCAGAATATATTTATGGGTTGGGTGCGTCCGCCGATTAGCGCCAATTTGCTGCTTACCGCGTTGATGTATGTGCCCGTTGCCTCGGTGCAGATTTGAGTTAGGAATTGAGCCCCACAGCAAATCCTTAGGCTGGTCACAATGGGCAAGAACATAAGCTAGGAACTTCACGTTTTCCTAGATTATGTTACTACCTCCACAGTGGGTAGGAACATCTACGTAGTGTCATGCAACCATGTATTTATTAGGTTATAGACTCATTGCTTCTTGGAGTGTGTGATGTTCCGGTAACTTAGCTAGTTACCACAAGCACCTCTCTCTTCATTAAATATGTGCCACATAAGCAAAGTTGCATTGAAGTGTGTGATGTTACTCCTAAGTTCCTCCCCATTGTGACCAGCCTTATAACAGGTTGTGCTGTGTTGCAGACGGCCACCATTTCTAGCATATGTTACTCTCCTCTTATCATGCCCTGTCGCCAATTCATGTAACTAGTGCTATCTTTCATCTTGGTGGCAGTGGGCTTTGGCGAAAGCCAGTGTGTTCTTCTTGATCTACTTTGGCTTTCCGTAATTGTGTCGGGTTCTTACCAAGACCACTGTTCTGTATAAGTGGATTGCTCTTGTTTTGCTTTTACATTGTTGTTAATTAGTTACGGCTACACACATATGAATGGCACTTCTCTTTTGGATACAGGCACCAAGTACTGCACCGGTGATGCTTTCTTCTGATTCCGATCGTTCTCGTGGAAATAGCCCTACAAGAACTGGTGCATCTGAACAAGAAGAAAAGGTACCTTATCTTTAGGCTTTTCTAACTTGTTTGGTTGGTGTTGAGGATCAGTAGCTATAACTTCAATGCATGTACTAGGATTTTTTAGGGAACATGTACCAGTTGCAAGCACCTGTTTTCATAACTTTATCGTTATTATCTATACCAAAATCTCTTTGTATAGGCTCCGAGGAAGAAGTTGATGCTCTCATCCGATTCTGAAGCTTCTCCTGGAAACAGCCCTTCAAGGGCTGGTGACGCTGATGAAGAAGAGGACTCACTTGCCAATACCAGGAAAAAAGATGATCAGCAATCTAAGGGTAAAAAAACAAAGGTTGCTGTAAGAAAAGTTCCTGCGAAAAGAGATGGTAAGACTAATGAGAAGGCTCCCATTCTAGTTAGTGACTTAGAATATTCCAGACTTCCAGTGACGTGTAATTACTGTTTCATGGTCAAACAAACATAGATACCTTGGAACAACCCGAAGATGAAGCTAATGAGGAAAAAATGCAGGACAAGCTTGCGGATAATTCTGTAAGATACCCCCCCGCCTCCCCTTGCACGCCTTCCTGTGTGTTTAACTTCATAACACTGATTATGCGTTAAATTGTACTTGTCAAGCTCCAGCTGATTCCTACCAAGTGTTGTGGTATTCTGTGCTGTGGTTTGTTATTTCTGTAAATAGTTATAGACCTCAGTTTTTTTACAGAATATACATTCTGAATTTCAGGTCTCCCAGAGGTTGCCATTGACCATTGCTGATAAAGTTCAACGTTCAAAGGTATGATAAGTTCTAATGGCCGCACTAGTACTGCTTAATTGCAAAGATTTTTCATCATAAAAAGTTCAATGTCTGCAACCAGCAGTCTGAAGTACCATGAACATCCATCTTGTTCTGTGGCTTGTATTTTCTTTGTGAGAAAGCTGTCTAATTAGCATCCAGGGAATTAAAGAGAAACATATGTTACAATCAATAGAAGAGCAATCATGATTATGAGTTTTCGCCAGACTTTGATGTTTCTTTATGCTACATGTACTTGTTCCCTGACAGGACGTAATAGGAGTTTGCGTAAGTACTGGTTATGAAAATTAGTCATGAAAACAGACAAATATGTGTAATGTGTGTTAAATTGGAATATATCGACATCTTGCCTTTTGGAATGTATGGATTGCCTGGAAGAGATTATTACACCGTCTCTAGAGTAGCGCATACCTTGACTTTGTTATTAGTATTCCCTCAAGCTTATAATCATCTTTTATTCTAGGCATTGGTTGAATGTGATGGTGACTCGATAGACTTGAGCGGAGATATTGGAGCTGTCGGCAGGATAGTAATTTCAAATGGTCCGACTGGAAATCATGATTTGTTACTGGACCTGAAAGGTACTGCCAGGTTACTTTCATTATTGTGTAAACATGCATGTACTTTATTTGATTTCTGTTTTTCATTAATTTTATCTGTATTAACAGATGGGTTATTTGAAAACTGCTTCTCCTTGCAATGTTCCAAACGATTTAATATCTTCTTTCTTGTTGTGCTCATACAGGAACTGTGTACAAATCAACTATAGTGCCATCCAGGACATTTTGTGTTGTAAGTTACATCCAAATTCGAGTGCAGTTGTGCAGTTGTGCTTTTAGGTATGTTTCTTATTCCTCTGTGCATTCTCTTTTCTTTCAGGTCAGCGTGGGACAAACAGAAGCAAAGGTTTGTCGACCATAACATGAGTTCTATATGTGAATTTAACTTCTCCGTGGAACCAACACTTCTATCACCTAAAGCCCCATTTTCACTAGTAAATTTGACGATGTATTAGTTGCATTCTGTTTCAAAGGATGCAACTGCTTACTTTAATTATCCTCTTCCTTTGTAGATTGAGGCTATCATGAATGACTTCATTCAGTTGGAACCTCACTCCAATTTATTTGAATCAGAGACTATGATGGAAGGTTAGTCTTTTGTCTTGCTGGGTTATCTGCTGTCAGTTGTAAGCAACAGACAACAATTTGTTGCTATTGAATTTCTTGTGTTAACATCTAAGTTCTTAACTATTTGGGAGAAGTCTTCATCCAAGCTATTTTTGCAATTATGGTCTTAGTGTGAAAGAACAGCCAGTCTTCATGAAATTGTGTACCTATTGACCTATTGTTATGAGACATTGCCTGCTAAAAATAGTTGTTTTTCTCACAATCGGTATCCTCTATATAGGTACCCTTGATGGATTCACATTTGATTCAGATGGAGAGGGTGATAGGCTTCATGAACTTAACGCTTCTCAGAATGATCCAAACAATGAGAATGAAGATCAACCTAAGGGGAAAACCAAAAGGAAAGCAGCCGTGAAGCCAGCGGTGTGGTTTCTTGCCTCTCTTTTTATTGATCTGCAGTTTTTGAATTTCTTTGGACTGATCCATTGTATTCAGATACTTACTTACATGTCCCTAGTGATGAACTGTTTATTACACACGTTAATGCAAAGCATGAACATTAGCGGTTACTTCAGCATATTTCCATGTAGTAACTTCTCAGACCCCATTTGTGCTTAGGAGCATAGCTGTGTTGTCTGGGTTTTAATTGTGTAACCAGGTACTTAACCATTGGAAGTGTTGCCTTGTGGCAATTATATACACTGCATCTTCTTTGCCAAAAAAAAAACAACTTTTGATGGACATTTAAGGACTTCCATTTTTTCAGTACTTGCTCATATCCTGTTGTCATGCCCTTTATTGCATTCAGCGTGATCGACTGGCTTCTTTGCTTGGCATTTCCATGCCCTATATCGAGTTAGTTAAGACCATAGCGACACATCCAAAAGTTTTCTCGAGCTGTGTATCTCTGAAGCCTTGATGGCTGGTGAGCAGCTCTGCTAGAGCATTTTAGTCATTACCAAGCAAGTATCATGGAAGTATGAAAGACTAATATACTTTGTTACCACATTGCAATATTATCGAGTTTCTGATGGCAAACTTGAACTATTTTTGTGGTAATAGGCAAAGGGACAGAAGAAGGCAAAGGTTGCTAAGAAGGGAACAAGGAAAACCCAAACAACGAAGAGAGCGAAGAAGGCAAAGAAATAGTTACTTGTCGAAGAACTGGGGTATTCACTCTGAACTAGTTTCTGAAATAGTAAGGATGAGGATTCACTCTGCAGTGACACAACGAAGCGATGCCCTATAACTGATCCAGGTTTGGATATAGGGTGGCTGTTGGTGAGCCCACATGTTACATGATCTGGGCTAATTGGTGTACCATGTTGTACTTTTTTTAGGAAGACAAGGGGGAACACAGTGTTGTAATGCTAATACCATATACTTGTGTACTGGTAGTTAGCCAATTCAGTATCGAGAAATCAAACACTTCATATTTGTTTGTAATAAGGAGATGTGCCTTGTTATGCATGTGCAGTGATTCCATTGTATTCAAATGTAACATGCAGTTGTGTGATCGGAGCAGGGAAAATAGAATTCTGAATGTTGATAGTTTGTGAACGTCATTTCAGTGGACGCTTCATATATGCCTTTGTGTTTTAAGATGCAATTGAATTGGACGCTTCATATATGCCTTTGTGTTTTAAGATGCAATTGAATTGGCGCACGTTTTGCTGACTGAAACTGGAACAAACATCAGTTGAGCCTTTTTGGCTGAATCAGATTTTGGAAGATATGCTCTCCAGAACCAGAACTAAACTTCAGAACTGGAAAAAAATAGGTGCACAGTTGCACAAACACATGACGGCAAAGATGTTGCCAAGACGGAGGGCTGTAGCGCGAGGATGCAGTTTTCAGTTGCCCGCCAAACTCCCACAGCTGAATTCAAAACGAACGGCAAATCTCCCCACCAAAGCAAAAATTGTTCCAAAACCATTTGGGCGCTATACGAAATTTGGAGCGGCAGATCGACTGGTGCTATACGAAATTTGGAGCGGCAAACCTGCCTTCGCGATCGACCGCCCAAGCCCGTGGATAGATGAAATCCAGAGGACATGAATGGCAAAACCACACCTAAAGATGCTATTATAAGCAAAGCGACAACAAGGAAGGCCCTCCGCCGTCGTGAGAGTTTCTTGGCGCCAGATCTTCCGTTCTTTCTTCTGCCATGTACACTATGCAGCTATCCGTCCATAAATTGGTAGCGCAGCCCACCTCGACGTAGGATCTGGAAGCTGACGGACTCCAAGATTGTGAAAGGATGTACCAGAATGGGCACGAAACTGGAGCGGGACATCCCATCGCCAAAACAACACAGATGGCGGGAACGCGAGGATGCAGTTTTCAGTTGCCCGCCAAACTCACAAAACGGGTGGGAAATTTCGCCGCCAAAACGAAATTTCGTCCGATATTTTTGGGCGCCATACGAAATTTGGAGCGGGAAAATGGACACGGATTTTCCTGTCATTTTTATAAACAAGTGCTACACCCTACACGAAATTGGAGCGGGAAATCCCATAGCCAAATATTTCAAACACGCGCCAAAGAAGTTGATTTCCACCTACCTCCGCAGCTGACCGCCCAAGCCCTGGATGGACGAAATTCACAGGACAAACCCACCCCTAAAGATCCAAATATGAGCACAGCGACAACAAGGGCAAACGAACATAAATAATATCAAAGCAACTCATCGTTCCATTGAATTCACAGATCAGAAGATACAACGACAACAAGAAACTCTGCTTCGAGCTAAAGCACACCCATACATCCATCGCGGCTACTCCGACTTAACTAGGCAATGGCCACCTACGCCTTCTTGGGGGACTTGGCGGTCTTCTTGGGCGACTTGGGCTCCTTGGGGGACTTCTCGGCCGTCTTCTTGGGGAGCAGCACCGGGTTGATGTTGGGGATCACGCCGCCGTGGGCGATGGTGACGCCGGCGAGCAGCCTGCCGAGCTCCTGGTCGTTCCTGACGGCGAGCAGCAGGTGGCGGGGGATGATGCGGCTCTTCTTGTTGTCCTTGGCGGCGTTGCCGGCGAGCTCCAGCAGCTCGGCGGCGAGGTACTCGAGGACGGCCGCGAGGTAGACGGGGGCGCCGGAGCCGACGCGCTGCGCGTAGCGGCCCTTCTTGAGGAAGCGCCCGATGCGGCCGACGGGGAACTGGAGCCCGGCCTTGACGGACCGCGCCACGGACTTCTTCCTGGGGCCTCCGGCCTTGCGCCCGGCCGCGCCCTTCTTCGCCTTCCCGGCGGCTACGGTGGCTGAGGCGTCCATGTCGAGCTGCTGCGCTGGTGGGGGATTCGGGGAGTGGAGAGATGTGCGAGGATTGCTTGGCTGGAGATTGCTGGGTGTGTTGATGGAGGAGGAGACGAGGGGCGAGTATTTATTCAGGAGGGGCAGGGGAAGGAAGAGGGGGGTGGGCCCGTCGATCCGCGTGAACGGGCAATGGGCGGCTGGATCGGCGGCTCGATGGACGGCTGTGATGCCAGGCAGCAGGAGAAACAGACATTTGACAGAGCTACGCACGACACGCACATGTTCGCATGACATACTCCTAGATGCTACAACGATGGTCTATGTAATGGAAATGTTTAAAATCTGACAACCATATTTACCATATGAAAGTAGATAAAAATGTCATGTTTGTGTATAGGATTTGACATGTCCTTGTGGTGAAAATTTGCAATCCGATGTACTTGAGTGTATCATATTTTTAGCCTTCAAAATCTGACTTCAGGTTTATATTGAAGTCCATGTGTAATTGAAATATGGTCAAATAGTAGTTTAACACGAGAGAAACTTAACCTCAAGTTACGACTTAGCTAGACATAGGTCAATCAGATCTAATTTGGCTATGTTGTAGAAGAGAGAGGTGACCAATGAGCGGAGCCACAAATCCCCATCTCCCGCCGGTGAGGTCGTGGATCCTAGCCACCTTTGGTTGTCGATCCGGCGGCTGGATGAGGTGGGAATCCCGATCCTCAACCACCAGCACGGATATAGGATAGTTTTAGTTCTTGGCGGCGTCGGTGTGGTGAAGGCTTCGGCGCCGGCTTCGAATGATGGATATGCTGCCCACCCTCCCCCTCGATGTGGTCATTGGTGGCGTTTGGTTGTGGGTTGCGTTGTTGCAGTTTCTAGGCCTGATCATCGGCGTCGTCAAAGGGCGCAGTGCGTTGTTTTCTTCCTCCAGCTCCCTGTCCGTCCCGTGATGTCTGGCCAGAGGAGACATCGTCGGGAGCTCGCGAGTTAGGTTTCCCCCTCCATAGTTTCGTTGCAGGTGAAGCTGGTCCTTTGTTGCTGGTGGTCGCTCTCGATGCTAATGGTATTTTGTGCTTCTTGGGTCTATCTAGGGCCCCATCGACGTTGGCCTCCCTCCTAGTGTGCTAGTCCTCTTGGACGGAAGATCGAATACTAAAATATTAAGCTATTGTACATCAACTATAATAATTTGATATGGAAAAAAATGAAATTATATTATGTATTTGGGTTGAGTCTAAACCAACCCACCATAAACCTAGCTATAACATCAGTAACCAAAAGTGTATCCTTGAATTTTGCAGACATCTCATATTCTGATTGAAGGGCAAAAACAACAGAAACAAGGAAGACAATTAATAACCCATAAGTGGAGGAGATCACATGTTCCTTTTCGATAAGTAAGAGTGTCAAACCTAACGAGGAGCTAAAGGTAGAATTTTGCATTCTATAAGTAAATGTAAACGCTATTGCTAAAGAGGATGTGAATGGTGTCAATTTTATTGCTCGTAATAGCTATAATCCCAAGTAGAAAAAAATAATGGGTATGCTTCTAAATTGCCTTATCCTAATAATAGTGGAGCACCTAACAATTTTAAATGGACTAGCAATGGTAATAGAAATACTTTAGAGGAAACTCTCAAAAAAATTGCTAGCCAAAGTGAGAAAAGTGAAAAATTTAAGAATATTATGAAGAATCATGATAACTTAGTCGGTCAACCGAATTAAGAGGATAAAGCCAGTTGCTAAAATTGCACGGAGTCAAACTTTGATTGTAGTCAAGTTTGCAGGTAAACCGAAACCAAATCCAGTTGAAGATGTCAAGATAATGAGAAGTAGTGAAGAAGATGAGGAAGAGCTTGATAAAAGTGATGTGCCAGAGTATACATATACCGTTGCAAACTTTATGAAGACGATAGCAATGAAACACCCACTACCTGAAGTATCAAATGATGAAGTGTATAATCGCTTTGTTGATCATGTTGCATCTAAGGTAGGTGAAACTATTCGGTAAACTACATGTTAAACAAGATGATATGGCCTAGGCGTCGAAGTCAGATCAACGGAACGGCAGCGCGGAGATGTTAAGCAGGTTGGAATTCACGGAACGAACGACATCGGCGTGATCCGGTGACAAGGTGATGAAGTCCAAATTCGCACGGCATGCCGGATCACAAATGCGATGTCCAGCGCACCATGGTCAGGAAACCGATCGGACCATTGCGTAGGTAGTCGTGCTAACGGCGTAGCTCAGATCGCACTGGGACGGTGGCAACAACACAAATTGGATTACAAACTTGCACCATAAAACAACTACGTACACAAGACAATGCAAACTGACAGAAAATATGTTGGCACAAATAATTTATACAATACAAAATTAATAGGAGAAACAGCACCAAATTTATTCGGGCGGTGGACGTTGCAATCAAATATAACACTACTAGCCATCTGTGTGACTAGGTGCAAGCCGTCGTGGCGAGGCGGAGTCCCCGGAGTAGGTTGTTGTGACAACAACAATTCCCCCGAGCCAGCCTATGTGACGGGGCAGGTTTGTGCGATGATGCAGAGTGCCTGTAGTAAGTCGACCATGCGGCGCGAAGACGCTGGGATAGCCGACGAGTCGGAGCAAGTCGACGTGGTTGATGTCGGCTTGATGAAGCGATGGAGCGGTGATGCCGGTGCAGGTCAAAATCGGTGGAGCAAGTTCGTGTGGCAGAGAGGGGAGGTTTGCCCGAGGTAGTGATGATGCCAGAGTGACGATGTGAAGATGTTGATGCAGGTCAGAATCCGTGAAGCAGATCGACGATGTTAGAGTCCCGAGCCAGCTGACGTGGCAAAGCATGTCGGTGTGGCGACGCCGGGTTGGTGTGTGGGTCAAAAAATTTGACTTCCTCGGACATCTCCAGGACCCAATCTAACATCTAGATTGGGAGAGTCGACTTCATGTGTTCCTCGATCCGAGCGCCACGTATAGGAGAATTTCTACACTCCTACTTGGCATGGCGAGGGAGTGGCTGATATGTTTCTAGTGTATATGTAATTTATGAAGTTTTCATGTCATATTTATATGAATTCTACATGGTTTTCGTACACTTTTATATGAATTTTATGGACTAACCTATTAACTTAGTGCCTAGTGTCAGTTCCTATTTTTTGCTATTTGTTTGTTTCACAGAAAAAGCACACCAAACAAAGTTCAAACTCGATAAAAAATTACGGTGTTTTTTCTAGAACATAAGAGACCCCTAAAGCTTCGGGGAAGGACCATAAGATCCACGAGGACGCCACAAGCTCACGTGGCCTGCCCCAGGGGGGTGGGATGTCACCTAAACTCGTAGGGCCCTCTTAACTCATTTTTGAGTGATTCGAACGTTGATAATTCTTATAAATCTATAAACATCTGAAAGTTAACCTAGATGAGTTTTTGCATCGCCGCAAGTCTCTGTTCCGAAGCGATCTCATCCGGAGCCCTGTTTCGACACCCTAGCGGAGGAGGGAAGTCATCACTAGAGGCCATCTTCATCCCCGTTGCCTCCATAATAAGGAGGGAGTAGTTCACCCTCAGGGCTAAGGGTATGTATCAGTAGCTATGTGTTTGATTTCTCTCCCGCTCCCTCACGTGACCTTGATAGGGCATGATCTTGATGTACCACGAGTTTTGTTAATATAGTTGGATCATATGGTGTTCTTCCCTCTCTATCTTTATTGTGATGAATTGAGTCTTGCTCTTTGAAGTTTCGTATGTTGGATTCAATCCTTTGGATTGGAGCTCACTTGATGTATTTCTTGCTTCTGAATACCCATGGTGATAATGGGGTAATTTATTGAGATAACTTGACATATGTTTTGGTAATCAACTTGCGGATTCACGTGGTGACATTGGGGTAATATAGGCATAAAGGTTGATATACGTTTTCACCACTTTCTCCGATAGGAACTTTGAAGTGATTCTTTGTCACACGTTGAGGGATCGTTATATGATTCAATTATGTCAGTAGTTGATAGACTGCACTAGTGAAAGTATGAACTGTAAGTGCATCTAGTGCCACCTGTAGTTAGTTTTGGAGTATTGACGACAAACTTTGTTGAGGGACTAATGTGTTTGTGAGAATCACAGGACAACATGGGTAGAAGTCCCTATTGATTTGGTTTACCCATCGAGGATGACCCCTAAAAATGTATGAATACATCGAAGACAATGGTGGTTCGCGAAGACATTCGTGTCGAAGATCATGACACACAAAGACATTTGTTTGAAGACAATGGAGCGCGAAGATATAGTTTCTTTCGTTGTTTCATTTTCTTCTTTCCCGAGTCACAGGAACCACCGAACTGTTAAGTGGGGTCTAGGTGAACAAAGTTAGAAAACTGATGTGATGCTCAACTCAAAATCCTATGTCTTCGAGCGAAGACAAATGAGAGAAAATCTTGGATGTGTCAGCTTTGATTGTAACCCAAGTCAAGCCGCCGTGTGTGTTTGAAATCAGACCGTTGGACACGTGACGGTTGTCCATTGACCCCGAGTCATTTAGGTCATATCATGTCCGGTTGCCCTTTGGCTATAAATAGCCACCCTCCACCATAAATTGGTGGCTACTCAAAATTAGTGCACGACTTTTGTCGTTCGAGAGCAACCCACCTTCAAAGCCTTTGAGAGTGAATCCTTCAGAGGACAAACCCAAAACACTCAGAGCCCAGAGAGTGTTGGCATCACCGAAGACTTTCTGCTCTGCGTGAACTGAAGACTTATTACACTTGAAGACTATGATCCTCCAGTCGGTTAGGCGTCGCGTTCTAAAGATCCAAGAGTCATTGTGGATCGCCGGTGAACGAAGTCTGAAGGTTTGGAAGTCTAACTTGAAGACTTACCTGAGTGATTGGGCGAGGTATATGTGACCTTAGCTCAAGGGGAATAAAGTGAATACGTGGTCTTCTGAGTTCAATCTCAGCCTCCCTAACCAGAAGTACGGTTATCGTGGCAACTGGAACTGGTCTACTAAATCCTTGTCTTCATTGAGCAACTGGTTCTATCACTTCACTCCTTTACTTACAATTTAGCTTCGTGAAGTCTTTGCTTGCTCGTTCTGTTTGGAGACATTGTGTGAAGACATTCACTCTAAATGCATATTTGTCTTCACACTTTCTTCCAATTCTGACCTCGTCTACCTAGCTACTACTTGTCTTCGTGCATTACTTGTATTGTACTTGACTCTCTTGCATGAGTAGTGTAGTTTATCTTTCATTGTATCCTATTTAGTTATTGTTTTTATTGTCTGTCTTGAAGACTTTTATAAAAAACGCCTATTCACCCCCCTCTAGTCAATAACTAGCAGTTTCATGAACCCCGGGCCTTATTTCTAAGCATCAAGACACCTTTTTACACACTTATGTTACTTATTGCCTTGTTGTTTTCATTTATTCAGATTACAAAAACCATTATCTACTATCCATACTACACTTGTATCCAGTGGCGGGGCTAGTATTTCATAACAGGGTGGTCCGTCCTTTTTTTTGATAAGCAAAAGGACAAGTGAATGTTCTAACTAATTACCAATATCACATAGAAATAGATCGATATGATCTTACAAACAACTAAAATTTTCATATGATCTTACAAACACACTAAAATAACATCAATAAAGCTAACTAAGGTAGAAATGATGTGCAAAATTATATATGTCTTGATGTACTGGATACCAAAGGGCAAAAAAAAGCTAACCCTAAATCAGAAATGGGGTATTTTAGTTCCTTAAATCGAGTTGCTCTTTCACTTGCTGGCTTGCTGCCGCCGGGGACTGATCACTTGTGACTGAGAGGGAGGGCAGCGACTGCCGCCGACTTTGTAGGGAGGCAGGGTGGGACAGGGCAGGGGCGCCAGGAGGCCAGGGGAGGGGCGCAGCCGCGCCCGCACAGGGCAGGAGCAGGGGCGCACGCAGGTGGGCGCGGCCGCACGGCTGGAGCCAGGCGGGCGGGAAGGAGGGGCGGAGCGGCTGGGCTCCGGTCGGCGATCAGTCAGGCCACGAGGTCGGCGAGGAACGACGAGGGCGTGATGCGGCTGAGCGTCGAGGTTGTGGCGGCTGGTTCCGTTCGATGTGGACGAGAGAGTGTGAGTCTGTTCGTGCTGGGTCAAGTAAGTGTTATTGGGCCGTTTTTTCTCTGGCCCAATTAGAAATGCATAGGTATATGGGTTGACGCAAAATCCCAGGGTGGGCTGCTCCGCCACTGCTTGTATCATTATCTCTTTATCGAACTAGTGCACCTATACTAATTACCATTTGCATTTGGTGTGTTGGGGACACAAGAGATTTCTTATATTTTGTTGCAGAGTAGTTTGAGAGAGACCATCTTCATCCTACCACTCCCACTGATTGATAAATTTTAGGCCATCCACTTGAGGAAAATTTATTGTTGTCCTACAAAACTCTGCGCTTATAGGCCCAACAGAGTCTATAGGAATAAATTTGCATAGTAGACATAAGTGTATTTGGGGGTCTGATCTGACATCGATACCAGGGCGACGATGAAGAGCACCTCGAAAAAGGCTCAACGTTTGAAGGCGCGTATTTGAGAGAAAAACATAATACCCTACAAAAATTTCCTCAATTAGAGGTTGTCCAATAGCCCGTTCATGAAAGAAGATGAACTCGTGTCAGATTTGTTTTTGCGTAGAAAACATATTAAAAAATTGATGCACTCATTGGGGTCCTTCGAAGTTTGAACTGTCATATCAAGCTCAAATTACGAGGGGGTGTCAAAAAGACAATTCCGCATGATCTGAACAATTGGATCTTCCAAAGGAGGTCGAATTTGGGTGCTAGCCTCCTTCTTCTTAACTCACGAGGATTTCCTTCTAGATCTTATAGGGTCCCAATATATGAGATATTGTGGGAGATTCCATTGTTGTGTCATGATGAAACTTGACATGGTTGTTGTAGACTGAATTCACACAATTCAACCAAAGGGATCAACAAAACAATGTCGAGGAGGCGGGGACGATGAAAATGAATTTGCCGCCCAAATTTATTGTACATGGTTGCGCGAGGGCAATGATGACTTTGACCCCCGAGCTCTATGTACGGATTTCTATAAGATCCTAGTTGAGATCGAAGTTGATGTCGATGAAGATGCCCATCTGATCCCTAACGATCCGACATGGGGTGTAGTTATCCGTCTTGAACGAGGTGACCAGTCGAGTTGGCAACGAAGATGGCGGCGACGAAGATGCAGATCCGTTCGGACGCGTCGATCGTGTCGGAATTGATCTAAACTCCCATCAAACCGCGGTGAGCACCTAGCAGAACCTGCATGGGTCACCATTGATGTAGCAAAACGAGATCTCGAGTTAGGGACCCTAAGCTAGGCGTCTTGAATGATGGTAACTGGGCCACATAATTTTACCCAGATCCGGGCTCTCCAAGGAGATAATACCATACGTTTTGCTTATAGTTTATTGCGTTGTGTGGTGTAGTACAAGGTACATGTACCTACTGAGAGATTGTAATGTAATATGTTATATCGACTAGCCCAACCTCGACTTATATAACATACTAGAGGCCTAGGTTTATAGGAGTCCTAGTCGGTTACGTTCAGTGGAGAGGAGTCCTCCACAAATACTGAGTCATTGTCCTGTATGCTAAGGCTTCTTGTAGATTGCCATGCCCCCCCCCAAAAGTAGCCCAAAATGGAACCGACCCAGGGGTCATCAGCCTGTCCCACCAGACCAAGAGTCGACACAGTGAGAGACCCCCTAGCCGGGACACCGTCACATGACAGTAGATCATTTTTTTCCGCAAGCAAGGATCTGCTAGCATTGGAAGCAAGACTTTGCTTCCTTCACCATCTCCATGCACATATGCAAAACTATTTTTTGGAGCATCTCTAACAGCATCCCTATAAGGGTAGTTGCCTAAAAAATGTTTTGTTGGGCGTTTGGAAGCAAAACGACGCTACAAATAGCTGCCTTAAATTGGAGGCAGAATGTTGTTCCAAAAGTTTTGTGTATTTTTCTGTGGCCTCGTTCTTGTGCTGTAAATTTGCAGTAGCCGTGTAGCTACCGCTGTGCACCCCCCTTTCATTGTAGGTGAGTTAAGTGGGCCAACCCATACTCGCCTTCTCTTTTGCACGTGCGAATCCTTTTCATTTTTCGCTGGTTTCGTTATGTTTTTTTTGGGATAGAGTTTTCATTTTTTCTATTCTTTCTTTTTTTATTTGTTCATTTGTTCATTTTTGTTTTATTTTTGCTTTTGTGAACTCCTTTTTGATTCGGGAACCTTTTCAAATTCATTAACTTTTTCAAATTCATGAAATTTATTCAAATTTGTTTTTCAAATTCATGAACTTTATTAAAATTTACGATTTTTTCAAACTCATGAACTTTTCAAATTCAAGATTATTTCCTTTCAAATTTGTGATTTTTTTTCAAATTCATGATGTTTTTCATATTCTTGATTTTTTTCACAAACTTTTTCCAAATTGATGAAATATTTTTGTATTTCAAGACATATTTTTCAAAAATTTGATTTTTTTATAAATTCACAATTTTTTCATAATTTCGAAAACTCAATGATGAGGGGTGAACAGGTGAACGACCGAGCAAGAGAGCGAGCGAACATGCGTGTCTGACCAATTGAGCGAGTGTTGGTGTAAAGAAGCCGTCCCAACTCACAGTTTCTCGTCAATTCCATGGCGAAGCGCGGGCGGGAAAATTGGGCCCTCCTACATGGTACGGTGCGTGCCAGGGGTCATGCAAACGCGCATCCTCCCTTCCTCTGGTGCGCCAGTTTGGGAATGCCCATTTGCGGTGCTGGACGTCCCTTGTTTTTTTTGCTTTTACTATTCCTTTTCATTTTATTCTATGTTAAAATGATTCGGGATTACAAAAAGGTTCTAAAAATTTCAAAACATTATGAATTGTCAAAAAGAGTTATTGAATTAAAAAATGTTTGTGATTTCAAAAGAATGATTTTTTTTGAATTTTAATGAACATTTTTATTAGCATTTTTAGTAACGATGAAATTTTTTTGAACTTGATGAACAAAATTTGTATTCAAGAATATTTTTGAAAAAGATGAACAAATCTTGAATTTTATGATTTTTTAAAATTGATAAACATTTTTTTAATTTGATGAACAAATTTTGAATTTTGAACATTTTTCAAATCCGATGAACAAAAAATTGAGCTCAAGGAACATTTTTTGAATTCAATGAACAAAAATATCTTGGCGAATTTGAAAAGAAAATTCGCAAGAAAGTGAAAAGAAAAGAATAAAAAAAGATAAAAGAAAAGGTAAAACAGAAAAGAAAAAGAAAAAAATGAATGAAAAAAGAAAAAGAAAGGAAAAAACTCGGAAAATGGGCCGGCCCAAACGAACGCCCAGCGCGCTAGGGGGCTGTGAGCCAACCTGCGCGCCGTATAGGATTTCCCGGGCAAATCGTCCGCCAAATTCCATGGCGAACCCCTTTCATCCCGCCGCTGGATTTCCTCCCGAATAGCCGAAAGCAGAAACCCGATCCCGTTCCCCGGACCCGCACAGAACAGAGAGGAGCTCGTCCCACGCGCCGCCACTCGATCCGCCGCTGACGTCCCTCCTCTGCCGCCGCGGCCACGGACGGAGGCTAGCCCGAGCAGCTACCGCACGTCCCTGCTCCGGTGCCCCCGCCGCCCCCCTTCGATCTCTCGGCGCGCGGACACCGGCGAGCTCCGAGGCGGCGGCGCAGCTGGCCTGAGCCCGAGCAGGAGCAGCAACTCATCCCGCTGCCCTCGCCCAAGCCGTTGGCCGTGAGCCCAGCCTCCTCTTCGTCCTGGAAAGGTGAGGCTCACATCTCTGTTCCTTCTGCCCCCCCTCTCAGATTGGTTTGGTGATTGCCATAGAAATTTCTCCGTGGCACGCTAGTGTTGTAGTGCTTCTGACTCGTGCTAGTAGTGGTAGCTGCGCTGGATCGTTGATTACTACTAGATGTAGTATTCATGTCCTGAAAAAGACGTCTTCTTATTGGTTGTTGGCTGAATCAGGCGAATTAAGAAAACATGGTCAAGTGAACACCAGAACCATGACAGCAAAGAGTATGGCAATGTCCATCCATTCTTTAGGAAAAAAAAGGATAGTTACTACCTGTTGGTCTCTATTACTTGCACAATGTTGGATTTCTGCGCTATATCAAAATCTAGTCATCTCCAGTGCATCCTTGAGTTGTGAGGACGACTTCTTGTCTTTGCAAATTTAGAATGATATTGCCTGAGACTATCATATGAGTATGCATTTTGCTGCTGTTTTAGTTTCTTCATGGTAAGATTTGAAACGTTGATGTGTTAATTTGAGAGCCACATTATATTCTTCAAGAGTTGCAGCTTATATTTTTGGCATTTACTTGTTCTATACTACACTGCTGGATTATTTAAACTCCTGTTTTTACTCAATTTCATCTTCTTTGGGGTAGTCAGCTTTAGCTCAAATCGTCGTGTAAAATATTCAGATGTAAAAGATCTAGTTGCTTTGTCAGTGTAGATCCCTTTTGTGTGTCAAAAATATTTGATAGTCGAAGAAGGCCATATTTTTAGGACAATTTGAATTTGATACGTGGATTTGAAGTTTAATTTGATATGTGGTGATCTTGCAAAGTTTAAATTCTATCCATAGTTCATGTTTTGTTTCAATATGTATGCAGTTGTGGAGAAGAAAGATGTGGCTGGGTGCCCTATTTTAGGGCAGCTGTTGGAGAAGAAAAATTTCCAGTGCCCTAAAACTGTTTTTCAGTCCCAAATTTTAGGACAGCTGTTGGAGATGCTTTAGGCGCCCGTCTTAGCACCTGGGTTGTACATGCCCTAACCCCCCCCCCACCCCCCACCCCCAACATGCTTAATTAATTCTGCGCTTCTTCTTTGTTGCAACGTGCAACAGCAGAATCCAAGGAGCCACCAAAAGACATCGCTGAAGCTAGTCGACACCTCAACAACAGTAAAGCTTGGATTAATTATTAAACAAGATCTAGGTCCTCTTTGTCGCGAAGCAAGCAAACAAACAAACAATGGGCTCATTCTTGCTTACTTGATCGACATGGTTTGCTCCGGATTTGGTTAGGCACTTGCTTCCTCTCCTATGCTTTCTCTTCTGCAAGGCGTGGTGGGAAAGCGAAACAACACAATCAGATGTTCATTAATCGTGTTAATGCAGTTTTGCAAAAGCACCACTGCAAGGTTCTTGACCAGTTTGAGATTAAATTCATATCTGAGAGCAAACTTGTCAACCATCTCAATAGTTGGATTAGTTTTGCTATGTTAGCCCACACAAAGAATTTAGCTTTTGATTTTCCTAGACACGGGCTAAGTATCTACTTAGCTTTGTGTGTTTCAAATTACCTCCTGCCCAGTTCATAGGTTTGGGGTTTACCAAACCTATGAAAACTCTATCTCCATTTACTGAACACCAATGTCTGGGCCATCCTCAGCGCACTCCGCAACCACGGCGTCAACCTCCACGATGACGGCGACCATAGGCGGCATGTCATCAGTGTGTCTCTTGAACACTGCCTCCGTGCACTAAATCTGTGTGTGTGCTCTGTGATTTGCAATATGTAGGAGGCTGGTAATAAAGTGTAGAAATTTTGATTGCTTTGATTGTGACATGATTTCAGTGTTGTCTCACTGTCCTAGTTCTCAGCTCCCAGCTTGGTTCATACTTATCAAGTCTGAACCAGTGAACATCTACAGAGGAAAATGATACATTTAGTTTGATTTGTTGCAAGGTCACTTCTAAAACTTAACTTGTATCTAAACAGGGGCAACCCTGCAGTATTTCTGAATCACAATTCAGTAAAATGAAATGAAATCTAGTAACAAAGTGCCAAAAGATCAAGCGAGGTCACTGCTGTAGTGGCATGGAAATTTACACTCCATGGCTTGTTGGCACTTCAAACAACAATGCAATAATATCGGTCTTCAGACATGCATTTGAAAACTTAAACGAAGTTTTGATTTGCATAGACAAGAGGGACCAGAGGTGTGCATCACCGTTGCTGCCAATTTTGCATCCGTAGCTACTTCAGTTTTGAGTGCCACCTATTGCCTGATTATTATTGAATCAGTTGCGGGCTTGAGGGAAAAGATCAATGTGCTGCTCCTGTTTGGCGATAAACCAGATCAATTAATATCCATTATTCAATCTCCGCGAATCTCACATCAAAACAGCGACTTTGCAGCTATAACTGCACTAGAATATTAAGGTGTAGGAGAAATGATTCAGAACTGAGTTCCTCTGACTTTTGCATAGGATAATAAGTTGCATGTCTTCTGGCTCTATGTTTATGTTTATCATGTCCTTTGAAATTGCAGGAATTAGTTTTCTTTTCAATCCATGTGCATATTTACTGCCTGCAATGCATGACCTCTTGTCTAGTCGTCAGCATGTATTTCTAATTCAAACTTTGGCATTCTCAGCGGACTCACACCTTGATCTTCACCACCCAACTGCAGGTCCTGCACAAGCGTGCTCAAGGGACTGTTCACCTAGTTGTGGAAGAGCTGGTTAAGGAGAGGGAGCTCCGTTTTGTGGCTCGGCTCACACCAACGCAGACCCCCTCCCGGTTTCCCCTGCGCCTCCGGTGACCGCTTCTTCTTCGACCCCGGCATAGGTAAGCCACTCGGTTTCTCTCCTTTGCTTCCTCTCATGCTTTGTGTGCCAATAGCCATCAAGCCGTTGTAAATTTTATCCTGGGTTTTGGGTTGTGCTGATGGTATGTGATGCCAACATTTGTACTTCTCGTTACCGTTTTAGTGGATTTATCCCTTAAGTGCTAATTTAGCTACGATTTTATCTACTAGCCGGAGGAGCAGTAGGAGGAGTGTCGGCAACCCGATGGCGTCCGGCTTCGGGTTTCCGATACTGTCACCAGCGGAGATCGCGGAGCAGCTCTTCCAGTACGGGATCGCCCCCGTCGCCAACCTCCGCCCCGAGAACATCGCCAGCCCGCAGTCTGACCTGCTCCCTGGCGTCCTCGCCCGCTTCTTCGACTCCTTCGTCGATGCCCCTGGGTAACAAAAGAAGCATGCCGCATCTCCCTCCCCCCCTCGCTCCGTCCCTCGCTCGCTCACCGGGATGGATTTCGCAGGGACGGCGAGGACAGGCTGCTAGGGTTCAGCGACCTGGAGGTGCTGGACAACCCGGAGCACCACGCGGAGGCCATCCGGGTGCTACGCCTCTACAACAAGTCGCAGGCCTTCCTCGACTCCATCCAGTTCAAGGACTTCACGCTCGCCGACTTCACTCGCCCCACCCCGCGCCGCGTCGTTGAGGTCCTCAGCGCCCTCATCAACTTCCTCTTCTACAGGGAGGAGAAGGTCACCCTCCTGCAGCCCATCGTCAGCGAGACCCCCGACTACCACGAGCGCACTCTGGAGCTCAAGGCCAGGATGGCCCAGGTCTTTGCTGTTCACAGTTTCCACAGCTAATCTGTTTGTGGAAATGCACACAGGCTGATCGGAGATTCTTAGAGTTGCATTCATGTTTCTCTTGTGCAGCTTCAGAAGGAGATCGCGGATCATGAGCTCGCAGAGCAGATGGAGGAGCCCATGGCCCAGCAGCTGGAAGCGGACGTCAATGCTCTGCAGCAGAAAGTTCAGGTTTACAACAAGCAGCAACTGGCCCTGCGAGCAAAGGCCGCAGCCATCAATGACAATAAAGAGGAGATTCACAGGAAGGTGTGCTGATTCCTACCTTGTGTCTTCTGTATTGTCGCTCTCCATTCAAAAAACTAATTATTTTCTGTGGATTTCTGGCATTAGTTGCAAATAAAGTATAGTCCCTAGTCCCTACTGAGAGCCAAGCATGCTACAGAGTTTCTGATTAAAATACACCACACGTTGCCACATCAGGTCGAATATAAACAGCCTTGTGTGGTTGTGGTGCAATCTATTCAGCCTTGTGCCTTTGGCGTGGCTTCTATCCTGGTCTTCTAGATCAAGGCTAGAGCTAATTGGTCAAAAACGTCGCCTTCAAGTATGTCCTAGATGAATCTCGAGCTGGTTTTTATGCCAATAAACCTGGATCTCTCGTAGGATCCTTTTTGAAACCTGAAAGCAGGAGATCCGCCATATCAAACTAAATAGGAGTTTAAAGTATCTTGAAAAAGTATGAGCCTTAATCACAACAAGGTGCATTATCTGCGATTTGTTATTGTAACATTAAGTAGTACTATATTTAATTACAGTGCCATAGATTTTATTAGACCAGGAGCTATTGGCCCTAACACATCCCCCGGTCCATCTTGACTTTGATAAGCCATAAGCTCCTTCGTAGATTAGAAATGCTCCAGCCCACAGCCCCACATAGGACAGGCTATCTACAATTTGCCATCTGCAAAGTGAACTGTGTGCACATTGTCTTTAATACATCAGCCATTTACTCTTGAGTCCTGACATCTGCTCGTCACCAGTTGTTATTCGGCTATACTTTGTGAATGAGAATATTGAACATCTGATATATTGCTCTCGCTAACTTAAGCTGATAGTTTGATATTCTGCACAAAAAGCAACAGCTCGCTGCATAATGTTATAATTTGTTGCATTTATGTTTCCTACTGCAGATAACCCAGGCTGATTTTGAGTTGACTAAACATGCCCAAGAAAACTCCAGATTGATGTCCAAATTAGTAAAGTCCCCAGAAAAAGTTCAGGTGAGACCTCTTCAATTTTATTTTATTTGTAGCAACAGGTTAGGTTCCAAATTTGGTAGGTGCTATTTGTCCGATGACCTGATGTTGTTGTGAATTAGTGACTATACGAGGAATTACCTATACTTGGACTTGTAATCTGGCTAGTACTAGGTGACTGCATATCTGCATAAACAGCCTGGTTGACCTGCTACTTTAATTTTTCCATGCATATCTGCATAACCTGCCTAGTACTAGGTGACTGCATATCTGCATAAATGGCCTGGTTGACTTGCTAAATTGATTTTTCCATGCATTTCGGCTCGGGGGGGGGGGGGGGGGGCTGAAATCCTATTGTTTGGCTCAATATCAAGGCTACCAGATGTACGACCTGGTTAACCTATGATTTACTGAATACAATTTGGACACATAAAGGCATTATCATTATAAGAGATCTGTATAAGCTTGCATACCTGACTCTGGATTTTTTTCCTATTAAAGAGGGCCTTGGAAGAGAAGAAATCAGCCCGTGCTAAGTTAAAAGAGTCTGAGAAAATAGCAATGCAAAATGATCAAGAGAAATCTGCCGCTTTGGAGATGCGCAATAAGGTATTCCAATTCCACTTTTCATCAGAACATCCCAATTCTAGAAGGTGTTTTGCTTATGAACATTGACCACGACAACTGATTTCAGACTCTCTTCCTTGGAATTTGATAAAGAAACGATTTGCCACATATGTGTTTCCCAGGACAATTTCGTTTCCTCGTATGATATATCTCTTTCATATTTTGGATTATCCGTTTGGTACAGCTGGTGCCTGGTGGTGCTTCTTTGTATCAGAGTGGCACTTACTGCTGCTCCTAGTTGTGCTTAACCTACCCCTGTAATCCCGTTCTAAACTATCTCCATCTCACAGGCTCATGAAAAACTGACGAAGCAACACTCTAAAATCCAGGATGTACATGAGCAGGTAAGAACAGCTAAGGCATGATTGAATTCCATAGCTGGATTGATTGAATGACGAGACTGGTCTAACTCTTTTACTTTCTGTTGCTGCTAGCTTGTTGCTGCTAAAACAGTTGAAAAGGAAGTTAAAGCTCGCAAAGCGAAGCTTAATGATGAAAGTGTATCAGTTATGTCATTTGACGCACAGATTGTTGATTGGCAAGGAAAAGGTTATCTTTCTAATTTCTAAATTATATTTTGTTAGGACTGCTCAAGTATTTTATGTTGCTCCCTTTCTGAGAGCTATTATTTCCCTCACAATTTTGCATTAATCCCTTCCAACCAGTACATGAAATGGAGGAGCGTCTCAAGGGGAAAGTGAAAGAAAGGAATCAAATAATAGCAGATGAAAATCAGAAGCTGGGTGCTTTGAGCTCCGAGATTGAGGGTAAACTGCAGTGCCTTGAGCCTAGAGAAAAGAAAGTAGAGGCAACGATCGCTAAGGTGATGTTTTTTATTCTGAATATATTGCTTGTCCGAATTTAAAATCATTTTAAAATGGGAATATCATTAAATTTGGTGATTCTTGTGAGGCCTTATTAGCATTTATTGCTGCTGTTTGTGCAGAAACAAATACTAGCTGTCCATCTCTTTGACTGTTAAACACTGCAGATTTAGTGACATTTTTTCGTCAACTATATCATTTTTGCCTGAAAATAACTGACATATTGCATCTCTTTATGTCACCACATAGGCTTCAAATTTGTGTTCGGAAGCTGCTTCAGCAAGGACTGCTGCCACAGCAGAACAGCAGAAAATTCGTGCAAAATTCAACAACATTGTGAAGGCGGTAGGTCTGAGTTAGAAGACTGCTTCGTAAAATCATCAATAAAGCATGCATCTTTTCAAAAATATATCTATATGTGCTAATATATTAGTTCTTTGTGTAGTTCAACACCTACATGGATAGCGTCGACCCTTTCCTCGAGCGAGTTGAGGAGGTTGGCAGGTTAGATCACCGAGCTTTTGAGGCCTTCTATATACCTTGTGCACTGAATCAAAGTGCATGACCTGTGACCAGAAGCCAGACCGAATATAGTCCAAGTCGATTTGTACCTGCTTCACAATGTAGACTTGCAGCTGGAGAATTTCATATGAGATGATTCGTTTTGCTGTTTCCGAATGTGCAGGCAATCGGCAGGGGAAGGCGCCTCTGCCCCCGATCCATCTGCCGCTGTCACAACAAAAACCACACCGAGAGCCAGCGCAATGAGCAAGAAGTCGAGGGCTAGGAAAAGGACATGAGCTGTGCTTCTTGCCAGTGCATGGATGGAATACCCAGTACTCCCTTTGTCTCGGTGCATAGGGCATGCGTGTAGTTCTAGGGTGAATTTGACTAACTAAAAATGTCTTATATCTCATCAAAAGCATATCATTGGATACATATATGAATGTAGTTTCTTAATATATTTTTGTTACATATAATACATATTAGCTAGTTAAATTGATGGCCTAGAACTACACACTTGTCCTATGCACCGGGACGAAGGGAGTGCCTCTATATATATCTTTGTTTATGTGTGCATGATCCTGTAGTAGTGCCTCTAGCTGCTATTCATGTGCTGAATTATGTATGCGCTGGTTGGTTCGGATCGGGACTGATCGGGGCTAGTTATTGATTGAGGTGACCGAATGCTACGTGCTGATGTTATCTTCTGTGTAAATATACACCACATTTTTGGCACTTCCATTTTCGCTTCGGTTGTGACTTGACATCAGATACGATTACCTTGTTGTCTTTACTGATGCAATTGGAACCGGACACTCTTCTTTCGTTGAGCAAAGTGAAGGATGTACAGTATGTCCAAACTTCAAACATCATCATGCATTGTATTAGAACTAACCTCTGAATTCCTGAAACTGACTTTGGAATCACACATATTTATAGTTAATTACATTCAGATAGGTTGAGCCTCAAAATAAAGGCTAATTCCTGAAACAAACATCATCTGACACTTGGTAGCAACGAGCCGTGGTCATGGGCTCGCTGTCCTTGTCATGCTGAGACGGAAAGAAGAGAAGAGGGCGGCTTTGAAGACTTTTTAAGCATCTACAACTGGTCACCCCAAACCAGCTAACGACCTGGTTAAATTGGTCAGAAAAAATCGACTCAGACATGCGTATCAAATGGGCCTCATACGCCCAGGCTGGCCAGCACCCCTCGTATCCAACCCAAATGTAGGACGGACATATTGATGCCCGGGCGCATCCGCCACGTCGAATCCGATAGGCCTACCCCCCACAAACTGCACCAAATCTACCAAACCCTTCCCCTACTCCTGCCTCCCTCCAACCTTTCCCGCTTTTGAGCCCTCGCCGTCCGTCACCCTTGCTCCCCACCCTCACTGCCGGTCCCGATCCGCCACCATAGATGTCGTTCAGCCCGTCCCCGACCGCCGCGACAAAGGCCGCGTCCGCCTCGTCCGTCGGCGTCCCGTCCGCTGCAATGGAGGAACCGACGACGCCGGCAGCGAGAGACGGAAGTGGCGGCGGCGCAGAGAGCGGATGCGGACATGGACGAGCAGCTGCCCCCTTCCCGCCGCCATGCCCGGAACCCTTCACCCCATCCATCCCGCCGTTGACAAGGTTTGCACCATCGGACGAGGTTTTGGGACAGAAGAGATCCGAGGCCGGTTGGAGCATTTCGGAGAGCTTTCCGCCCATGCAGATGCCGCTGGTGGACGTCTGTCACTTGCCTTAGCTCATTCGGGCGCGGAGAAGCACGGGCACCGGCGGCGCCCAGGCTACCCACGACCTGTTCGACGGAATGACACAACAAGACTCGGTATGTTCTTGTTGCCCCTGTCCGATCAACTTTGCATATGCCATGTTCAGTGTTTTCAATAGACCGCTCTAGTTCGTTTCGGACATGATGAATGCTTGTAAACAATGATCATTTAGGAGTTGATCATGTTGGACATGATCAATGATAATCAAGATCCAAACCAAATGGACTACGAATATGGGGATCCAACTTGCCCTTCATTTGAAGTTCGGACAACTTCAAATCCAATTCCGAGCAAGAAGAAGAAGAAGAAGAAGGAGCCAAAGACTGCAAAAGCAAGAGGTCCGACATTCTCAATTTTCGAGGATATCTTGTTGGTCAAATCTTAGTTGGCCACAACAATGGATCCAATATGCGGCACAGAGAAAAAGGGGAACAAGTATTGGGAGAATATCTGGAAGGAATATCATAAACAAGAGCAATATGTGGAGCCGCATCCTATAATCACCAGTTGCAATGTGGCATCTCTCTAACATCGATGGGGGATCATTCAAGGGGGAAGTGAACAAGTACGTCAGTACTACGCACAAGTGACGGCCGCCCTCAAAGTGGAACGGGAGTGGCAACTCACGTAAGCTATGATGCTCACCATCGAAAGTGAGTAATTCCTTCGTAGGCTTGTTGGACGGTGATGGATGATGAGGACATCAATACCATTGTTACACCCACAACCCCTGCTGCTATACATACTGGACCAACCACTAGAGCTCGCGCACACCAATTGAATTACCAGGTACTTTCGTTTCTTGGTAACGATTCTAATGTTCATGAGAATATGATGCTACCTAAATTGGATACATTTGTGTTGATTACTAATGAATGGCCTAGCATGGACAAGAGGGATGAACACTGGAGCAGAAACAAGCATGGAGATGAAGGCACGCGCGAAGGGAACCAGAACGGCGTTTCTGGTGCAGATTTCAGTACTTTGAAGCCTCCTTGATGACATACAAGGACATGGACGAAATATACAAGATGCCCTTTCATAAATTTCGTCCATAGCTTATAATAGGTGTCGCGCCAACTTATTTTTGGGCTAGGCCCATGTAATTTCGAAATACTTGAGTATAAACTGTTTTTAGAGTCTGTATGTGTGGGAAAACAAGAGTTAGGGTTGGTTTTGGACCCCTCCTCCAAGGGATCACGCAATCCCCCCTCTTCCTCCATATATACAACCCTTAGAGCGTCGTTTAGACTAAAAGTTCGCCATAGCTGCAAGTTCACGTACTTCATTTGTGTTCAACGACCAGACCAAGGCGTCACATAACCCCACCTTCAGTAGTAAAGCTTTCCTCTTATATTCGCAATATCCAGATTACAATTTCAGTTTCTTACTTGTTCTTCGTTTGCATGCAGGAAACATGCCCTCGTGGTCAGGTTGATCGTGCTCCGGCGTGGTCAATAACATCAAAATCGAAAGCCACCATCTCATCAAAAGACGAGACACCTTTGCCTCTATCAATGGAGATGGATGAGACTTGTCATGTAATCGAGTCAATTCGTTAGGGCTTGATCCCTAATATCCACTATTCTGAGATTGATGTTGCTATGACTTTGCTACACTTAATGCTTGTCACTAGAATCCGAGTGCCATGATTTCAGATCTGAATCTATTATGTTTTCATGAGTATATATGATTTCTTGATCCTATCTACCAGTTATATGCACTTGTTATTGTTCTAAACCGTAGACCCCAAGGTGACAATAATTGGGATACTCTCCGGGGATGGCTGTAATTCGAGGAGTTCATGTATTCACCATGTATTAATAATTTGATCCGGTTATCTATTAAAGGAGGCCTTAATTACCCTTACATTTCCTTATGGACCACGCTACCATGGGAGGGTAGGACAGGAGATTCTATGCAAGTTCTTATTATAAGCACACATGACTATACACAAAATACATGCCTACATTGAATTGATGAATTGGAGCTATTGTGTATCGCTCTAGGTTATGACTGTTACATGATGAATGTCAACCATATGAGTATCGACCGCTGATCCAATTTCTACGCTCTGCTCATATGTTCTTTGCAAAGTTGCTACTGCTACGATTACTACAAAATTGCTACTATGATTGTTACCGTTAGCATTGCTACTGCTATCGCTACTATCAAACTATCATACTACTATGCTGCTAAACACTTTGCTATAGAGAAATAACTTTCCAGGTGTGGTTGAATTGACAACTCAACTGCTATGGCTTATAAATATTCTTTGGCTCCTGTTGTGTCAAATCAATAAATTTGGTTGAAATACTACCCTCGAAGACTATTGCGACCCCCTATACTTGTGGGTCATCACCTATACCAATTTTCTCTTCTACTTAGGCTCAAAATGTAGTGTAGTGGTTGTAAAGGTTGATTCATTAACTACTTGGCCTTGGGCCCCACCTTCAGATTTCTTGGGATATATTCTATGAGTTAATGGTCATGAGCGCCTTTCTAGCATGGTTTGCACATTTAATAAATATCCGCTATTGTTTTCCAAAGATTGGTACTGACTAGATCAGAGTCACAATCTTATAATGTTGAAAGGGATACTTTGTTTACTATTCCAAGAAATTATAATATGGTCTCTCCTAATGAGAACCATCATCAAGATGTTTATTATCAGAAATCTTTACGTGAGGAAGCAACTCAGTTTTCCTTTTCAAGTATGTCGATGAACCAAACAACAAGAACAACCTTCACTCAAGCATGCTATTATGGCCAATTTTTTTTACTTAATCAAATACGTGTCTTACATTTTATTGGCTCAACACAAAAACTAAATAAAAATCAGATCACAAGATGCCAATTTTTTTCACGCCCTTTCTTTGGTAACGTCAAATTTCTAGTTGGGCTAGTTCAGGGTCAACCCAGACACACCCTTTTTCTTTTTCTTACCAATGAAGACGACTTCGTCTTATACTTGAGTTATGTGTTACCGCGGCTCAAAAAGTCATGCATGGGTAGTAAAGGTTGATTAAGGAACTATTTTTCTTTTGGTATGACCATCAAATTTCCTTAAAGTTTACTTTGAGTTAATGTATAGGAGTACCATTATGGCATGATATTGCAAATTCGAAATATTTCCCAAATATAGAGCACACTCACCGTCATGGAAGTTTTGCTAAAAAAACCTTGCTATTTTCTGTATTCAACCCGCAATCCACGCGTGACCCTGAAAAAAAATGTGGACACCAGACCGAACCTGTTGCTCTCTCAATCTTTCTCCTCGGAGCCCCTTGATCTATTTGGCCCAACGTAGTCAGCTCATTACTTCCAGCCCATGACATGTCCGTTCATAGCGTGTTTGCGTCGACTCCCAAAAGTCGTATGCTACTTGAGAACCAATCCAATCACCAGAAGGCTTTGTTTGGTAGAGGAGTATTTGAGAGGTTTTGGGAGGAGGGGATTTGGGAGGATTTGGTGAATCCCTTCCTTCCACCCAATCCCCTCAATTCCCCTCACATCCCCAAGTCTCCAATCCCCTTCCATAAAAACTTACTTGATAGAGAGGGTTTACTATAACAAACTGGGATGGTACAAAATAGCACAGTACAATTAAAAATCGAATCTTTGCAACTTTAACATCTTGTATACGAAGGAATGATATAGAACTTCACCGGTACTTGGTCTCAGATTATGCATAGTAAGAATAACTTGCTAAGTTGAACATTCTAATTTGTAGGCATCTTGCTACGAAATAAACTAGAGCAGAATATGATGAGTATGACATAATTATCAGGAATCAAATGTAAGTATTACGCTCCATGACAAGAACATCAGGTCCTCGAAACATCCATAGCAGCCATAACTGTCACAACACAACGCCATAATTGGTACTTGTGCAATAGCTCAATGATCATCCAACTTTTGAGTGGTCCAAAGTTTATCCATCCAGCTTGTTTAGTCACGCGAGGAAATTCCGCTCAAATCCCCTCCGATCCACTCCTACCAAAAGAGGCCTAAGGGCTTGTTCGGTTAATCCTCTCCCCAAGAGGATTGGAGGGAATTGACAAGAATTGGTTCATATTTTGACTTGTAAGTGGTTTAAATCCCCTCAAACCCCTTCAATCCACTCGGATTCACACGCAACCGAACAAAGCATAAAGATGAATTAATCCTCTCGATTTCCTCCTTGATCGCATCACGATAATCAATCCGAACAAATTGATAAACCTATAGATCCGCCGAGTGCAAAGCTGCCGACCTGAGGCTCGCCGCCTCATGTGCCATGTCGCCGGCAGGGAATCCGTACTGCTCGCCGCCTGTGATCTCGATGAGGACCACGCTGAGCGACTGCTGTTGCTGCGCCTCACGTACCATGGCACCGGCAGGGAATCCATACTCGAGGTCGACCCGAGGTTTCATCGATTTTGAGGAGAGACATTTGATGCTTCTGCTGCTGGGCTAGCGTAGCCAACCAAACTAGGGGAAAATGAAGGCCACTATGTTCATGCAATCATGTTCCCGGCACAGCTTCCGGATAGGCCGGCGTTCTTGTTGCCGGCGCAACCGTGGAACGATGAATACATCAGTCAGGGTATTGTAGTCTGATGAGTATATATATAAATTTGATGGAAGGGATTATCAAGAGACATAAACGACATACAAAATTACAGAGATGCGAGGGACGAAAGGCGGTATAGAGAGCAGCAGGGTGGCACAGAGGTCCAAGGAAACTGGCAGCCAATTCATACCTGTAACTCCGCCAATCAGATCACATTACCAGAGTCGATTGGATCACATTATCGGTTTCGGTGGTGCCAGAGCGAACGCCTCATCGTCCTACTTGCCTGGTGCTTCCGCCTCTGCCAAAACGGATCCTTGTTAGGTACCAACTACTCTCTATTGCAGATCAAGAGGAGAATTATGGTGTGGTTATGGCGATCAATTGCAAGGAGGAAGGAATACAAGAAGGACAAATACACACGACAGCAACCGCCAGTTCGTTTGATCCCAGCGAGGATGATTGCGTCAATTGGAAATGAGAGTTTTGGTAATGTGACTCGATGTATTGATCGGCGCATAGCGCACGTATATATGGAGTACAAAGTGGGCCACAACCTCAACTATACAATGACTAGGAGGTGGGCTGAGGTATACAATATACATGCACAAACCATATGTTCAACACCCCTGCAGTCGAAGGGTCGCCGGAGATGCAAAGACTGGACCTGAACTCCTAAAAAATGGAAGTAGGTAGTCCTTTCGTCATGACATCGGCAAACTGTTGCGCCGTCGGGACGTGGAGGTCCCGGATGCGCCCAAGAGACACTTGCTCACGAACAAAGTGTATGTCGAGCTCAATGTGCTTCGTTCGACGATGGTGGACCGGGTTGGCGGAGAGGTACAGGGCAGAGACGTTGTTGCAGTAGACGAGCGTGGCCTTGTGAACATCACAAAGCAACTCCTGGAGCAGCTGACGAAGCCATGAGCATTCGGCAACGGCGTTAGCTATTGCCTGATACTCTGCCTCGACACTCAAGCGGGAGACGGTGGGCTGTCGCTTGGATGACCACGAGATCAGCGACGACCCAAGGTAGACACAGTACCCCGAGGTGGGGCGCCGTGTGTCCGGGCAGCCAGCCCAGTCTGCATCAGAGTACGCGATGAGGTCGGTGGAGGCGGAGGCCGTCAGCATGAGTCCCATGGACGGGGTGCCGCGTATGTAATGGAGGATACGCTTCACCAGGGTCCAGTGAGAGTCGCGCGGAGCATGCATGTGAAGACAGACCTGCTGAACAACATACTGCGAATCAGGGCGCGTCAGAGTCAGGTACTGCAGAGCGCCCATGATGAAGCGATAGAAGGCCGCATCGGATGCGGGAGAACCCTCCAGAGCGGAAACCTGGGCCTTGGTGTTGACGGGCGTGGGAGCGGGCTTGCAGTTAAGCATGCCAGCGCGATCCAAAAGCTCATGAGCATACCGCTGCTGATGCAAGAAGAACCCATCTGGCCGTCGAACCACCTCGATGCCAAGGAAGTAGTGCAGGGCCCCAAGTCCTTGAAGGAAATATGCCCTAGAGGCAATAATAAAGTTTTTATTTATATTTCCTTATATCATGATAAATGTTTATTATTCATACTAGAATTGTATTAACCAAAAACTTAGTACATGTGTGAATACATAGACAAACAGAGTGTCCCTAGTATGACTCTATTTGACTAGCTCGTTAATCAAAGATGGTTAAGTTTCCTGACCATAGACATGTGTTGTCATTTTATGAACGGGATCACATCATTAGAGAATGATGTGATGGACAAGACACATCCGTTAGCTTAGCATAATGATCGTCTAGTTTTATTGCTATTGCTTTCTTCATGACTTATACATATTCCTCTGACTATGAGATTATGCAACTCACGAATACCGGAGGAACACTTAGTGTGCTATCAAACGTCACAACGTAACTGGGTGATTATAAAGATGCTCTAGAGGTGTCTCCGATGGTGTTTGTTGAGCTGGCATAGATCGAGATTAGGATTTGTCACTCTGTGTATTGGAGAGGTATCTCTGGGCCCTCTCGGTAATGCACATCACTTTAAGCCTTGCAAGCAATGTGACTAATAAGTTAGTTATGGGATGATGCATTATAGAACGAGTAAAGAGACTTGTCGGTAACGAGATTGAACTAGGTATGAGGATATCGACGATCGAATCTCGGGCAAGTAACATACCGATGACAAAGGGAATGATGTATGTTGTTATGCGGTTTGACCGATAAAGATCTTCGTAGAATATGTAGGATCCAATATGAGCATCTAGGTTCCGCTATTGGTTATTGACCGGAGATGTGTCTCGGTCATGTCTACATAGTTCTCGAACCCGTAGGGTCCGCACGCTTAACATTCGATGACGATTTGTATTATGAGTTATGTGATTTGATGAGCGAAGTTTGTTTGGAGCCCCGTATGAGATCACGAACATTACGAGGAGTCTCGAAATGGTCTAGAGGTAAAGATTGATATATTGGACGAAGGTATTCGGACACCGGAAAGGTTTCGGGATGTTTCAGATATTTATCAGGGAACCGAGGGGTTACCGGAACCCCTCGGGGAAGTTATGGGCCCTAATGGGCCATAAGGGAGTAGGAGAGGGAAGTACACAAGGTGCCCCCCCAATGGCAGTCCGAATTGGACTAGGGGGAGGGGGCGAATCCTACTAGGAACGGAGTCCTAGTAGGACTCCCCCCTTGGCCGGCCACCTCCTCCTCCCCCCTTTATATACGGAGGCGAGGGGTGGGGGGGGGGGTGGGGGCACCCCAAAGGACAACAGACAATCTCTTAGCCGTGTGCGGTGCCCCCCTCCACAGTTCAACACCTCGGTCATATTGTCGTAGTGCTTAGGTGAAGCCCTGCGCTGGTAACTTCATATCACCGTTGCCACACCGTCTTGCTGAGAACTCTCCCTTGTCCACAATTGGATCAAGAGCTCGAGGGACGTCATCGTGCTGAACGCATGCTGAACACGGAGGTGCCGTACGTTCGGTACTTGGATCGGTTGGATCGTGAAGACGTTCAACTACATCAATCGCCTTACTAAACGCTTCCGCTTTCGGTCTATGAGGGTACGTGGACACACTCTCCCGTCTAGTTGCTATGCATCTCCTAGATAGATCTTGCGTGATCGTAGGATTTTTTTTGAAATACTGTATTCCCCAACAGTGGTATCAGAGCCAGGTCTATGCGTAGATGTTATATGCACGAGTAGAACATAAAGAGTTGTGGGCGATAATAGTCATACTGCTTACCACCAACATCCTACTTTGATTCGGCGGTATTGTTGGATGAAGCGGCCCATACCGACATTACATGACCGCGTTCATGAGACTGGTTCTATCGACATGCTTCGCACACAGGTGGCTGGCGGGTGTCTGTTTCTCCAACTTTAGTTGAATCGAGTTTGACTACGACCGATCCTTGTTAAAGGTTGAAACAACACACTTGACGAAAAATTGTTGTGGTTTTGATGCGTAGGTAAGAACAGTTCTTGCTAGAAGCCCGTAGCAGCCACGTAAAACTTGCAACAACAAAGTAGAGGATGTATAACTTGTTTTTGCAGGGCATGTTGTGATGTGATATGGTCAAGACGTGATGAGATATAAATTGTTGTATGAGATGATCATGTTTTGTAAAAAGTTATCGGCAACTGGTAAGAGCCTTATGGTTGTCGTTTATTGCATGAAATGCAATCGCCATGTAATTGCTTTACTTTATCACTAAGTGGCAGCCATAGTCATAGAAGCAATAGTTGGCGAGACGACAACGACACTACGATGGAGATCAAGGTGTCAAGCCGGTGATGATGGAGATCATGACGGTGCTTTGGAGATGGAGATCAAAGGCACAAGATGATGATGGCCATATCATGTCACATATTTTGATTGCATATGATGTTTATCCTTTATGCATCTTATTTTGCTTAGTATGACGGTAGCATTATAAGATGATCCCTCACTAAATTTCAAGGTATAAGTGTTCTCCCTGAGTATGCACCGTTGCCACAGTTCCTCGTGCCGAGACACCACGTGATGATCGGGTGTGATAAGCTTTACGTTCACATACAATGGGTGCAAGCCAGTTTTGCACGTGAAGAATACTCGGGTTAAACTTGACGAGCCTAGCATATACAGATATGGCCTCAGAACACTGAGACCGAGAGGTCGAACATGAATCATATAGTAGATATGATCAACATAGTGATGTTCACCATTGAAAACTACTCCATCTCACATGATGATCGGACATGGTTTAGTTGATATGGATCACGTGATCATTTAGATGACTAGAGGGATGTCTATCCAAGTGGGAGTTCTTAAGTAATATGATTAATTGAACTTTAATTTATCATGAACTTAGTACCTGATAGTATTTGCATGTCTATGTTGTTGTAGATCAATGGCCCCTGCTACCGTTCCTTTCAATTTTAATGCATTCCTAGAGAAAGCTAAGTTGAAAGATGATGGTAGCAACTACACGGGCTGGGTCCGTAACTTGAGGATTATCCTCATTGCTGCACAGAAGAATTACGTCCTGGAAGCACCGCTGCAGGAGCAACTCCGGATGTTATGAACGTCTGAAAGAGTAAAGCTGATGACTACTCGATAGTTCAGCGTGCCATGCTTTACGGTTTTGAATCGGGACTTCAAAGACGTTTTGAACGTCATGGAGCATATGAGATGTTCTAGGAGTTGAAGTTAATATTTCAAGCAAATGCCCGAGTTGAGAGATATGAAGTCTCCAACAAGTTCTACAACTGCAAAATGGAGGAGAATAGTTCTGTCAGTGAACACATACTCAGAATGTCTGGGTACCATAACCACTTGACTCAGCTGGGATTTAATCTTCCAGATGATAGTGTCATTGACAGAGTTCTTCAATCACTGCCACCAAGCTATAAAGACTTCGTGATGAACTATAATATGCAAGGGATGGAAAAGACAATTCCCGAGCTCTTCGCGATGCTAAAGGCTGCGAAGGTAGAAATCAAGAAGGAGCATCAAGTGTTGATGGTGAACAAGACCACTAGTTTCAAGAAAAAGGGCAAAGCAAAGAAGGGAAACTTCAAGAAGAACAGCAAGCCAGTTGCTGCTCAAGGGAAGAAACCCAAGTCTGGACCTAAGCCTGAGATTGAGTGCTTCTACTGCAAAGGGACTGGTCACTGGAAGCGGAACTGCCCCAAGTATTTGGTGGATAAGAAGGATGGCAAAGTGAAAGGTATATTTGATATACATGTTATTGATGTGTACCTTACTAATGCTCATAGTAGTGCCTGGGTATTTGATACTGGTTCTGTTGCTCATATTTGCAACTCGAAATAGGGGCTACAGATTAAACAAAGATTGGCTAAGGACGAGGTGACGATGCGCGTGGGAAATGGTTCCAAAGTCGATGTGATCACCGTCGGCACGCTACCTCTACATCTACCGTCGGGATTAGTTTTAGACGTAAATAATTGTTATTTGGTGCCACCGTTGAGCATGAACATTATATCTGGATCTTGTTTAATGTCAGACGGTTATTCATTTAAATCAGAGAATAATGGTTGTTCTATTTATATGAGTAATATCTTTTATGGTCATGCACCCTTGATGAGTGGTCTATTTTTGTTGAATCTCGATTGTAGTGATACACATATTCATAATATTGAAGCCAAAAGATGCAAAGTAGTGCAACTTATTTGTGGCACTGCCGTTTAGGTCATATTGGTGTAAAGTGCATGAAGATACTCCATGTTGATGTGTTTTTGGAATCACTTGATGCTTGCGAACCATGCCTCATGGGCAAGATGACCAAGACTCCGTTCTCCGGAACAATGGAGCGAGCAACTGACTTATTGTAAATAATGCATACTGATGTATGCGGTCCGATGAGTGTTGAAGCTCACGGCGGGTATCATTAATTTCTAACCTTCACAGATGATTTGAGTAGATATGGGTATATCTACTTAATGAAACATAAGTCTGAAACATTTGAAAAGTTCAAAGAATTTTAGAGTGAAGTAGAATATCATCGTAACAAGAAAATAAAGTTTCTACGATCTGATCGTGGAGGAGAATATTTGAGTTATGAGTTTGGTCTTCATTTGAAACAATGTGGAATAATTTCGCAACTCACGCCACCTGGAATACCACAACGTAATGGTGTGTCCGAATGTCGTAACCGTACTTTATTAGATATGGTGCAATCTATGATGTCTCTTACTGATTTACCGCTATCATTTTGGGGTTATGCTTTAGAGATGGCTGCATTCACGTTAGATAGGGCACCATCTAAATCCATTGAGACGACACCATATGAACTGTGGTTTGAAAGAAACCTAAGCTGTCGTTTCTTAAAGTTTGGGACTGCGATTCCTATGTGAAAAAGCTTCAACCTGATAAGCTCGAACCCAAATCGGAGAACTGTGTCTTCATAGGATACCCAAAGGAGACTGTTGGGTACACGTTCTATCACAGATCCAAAGGCAAGATATTCACTGCTAAGAATGGATCCTTTCTAGAGAAGGAGTTTCTCTCGAAAGAATTGAGTGGGAGGAAAGTAGAACTTGATGAGGTAATTGTACCTTATCCCGAATTGGAAAGTAGTTCATCACAGAAATCAGTTCCAGTGATTCCTCACCAATCAATGAGGAAACTAATGATGATGATGATCATGAAACTTCAGATCAAGTTACTACCGAATCTCATAGGTCAACCAGAGTATGATCCGCACCAGAATGGTACGGAAATCCTGTTCTGGAGGTCATGTTACTTGACCATGACGGACCTACAAACTATGAGGAAGCGATGATGAGCCTAGATTCCACGAAATGACTTGAGGCAATGAAATCTGAGATGGGATCCACGTATGAGAACAAAGTGTGGACTTTGGTTGACTTGCCCGATGATCGGAAAGCCATAGAGAATAAATGGAAGAAGACTGACGCTGACAATAATGTTACTATCTACAAAGCTCGACTTTTTCCCAAAGGTTTGAGACGTCCATTTTGCATCATGCTTTTATATTGATATTTATTGCATTATGGGCTGTTATTTCACATTATGTCACAATACTTATGGCTATTCTCTCTTATTTTACAAGGTTTACATAAGGAGGGAGAATGCCGGCAGCTGGAATTCTAGGCTAGAAAAGGAGCAAATATTAGAGACCTATTCTGCGCAACTCCAAAAGTCCTGAAACTCCACGGAATATCTTACAATAAATAATGAAAAATACCTGCCAAAGATGAAGGCCAGGGGGCCCACACCCTGTCAACGAGGGTGGGGGGCGTGCCCTCCCCCCTAGGGCGCGCCCCCCTACCTCGTGGGCCCCCTGGTGGCTCTCCGATGCCCATCTTCTGCTATATGAAGTCTTTCGTCGAGAAAAAACCCAGAAGCAACCTTTCGGGACGAGACTCCGCCGCCACGAGGCGGAACCTTGGCGGAACCAATCTAGGGCTCCGGCAGAGCTGTTCTGCCGGGGACACTTCCCTCCGGGAGGGGGAAATCATCGCCATCGTCATCACCAACGCTCCTCTCATCGGGAGAGGGAAATCTCCATCAACATCTTCACCAGCACCATCTCATCTCAAAACCCTAGTTCATCTCTTCTATCCAATTCTTGTCTTCAAGTCCGGGATTGGTACTAGTAGGTTGCTAGCTAGTAGTGTTAATTACTCCTTGTAGTTGATGCTAGTTGGTTTATTTGGTGGAAGATCATATGTTCAGATCCTTTATGCATATCATTACCCCTCTGATTATGAACATGAATATGCTTTGTGAGTAGTTACGTTTGTTCCTGAGGACAAGGGAGAAGTCTTGCTATTAGTAGTCATGTGAATTTGGTATTCGTTCGATATTTTGATGAGATGTATGTTGTCTAGCCTCTAGTGGTGTTATGTGAACGTCGACTACATAACACTTCACCATTATTTGGGCCTAGAGGAAGGCATTGGGAAGTAATAAGTAGATGATGGGTTGCTAGAGTGACAGAAGCTTAAACCCTAGTTTATGCGTTGCTTGCTGATTTGGATCCATATGTTTCATGCTATGGTTAGGTTTACCTTAATACTTTTGTTGTAGTTGCGGATGCTTGCAATAGAGGTTAATCATAAGTGGGATGCTTGTTCAAGTAAGAACAACGCCCAAGCATCGGTCCACCCACATATCAAATTATCAAAGTACCGAATGCGAATCATATGAACATGATGAAAACTAGCTGGACGATATTCCCATGTGTCCTCGGGAGCGCTTTTCCTTATATAAGAGTTTGTTCCGGCTTGTCCTTTGCTACAAAAAGGATTGGGCCACCTTGCTGCACTTTATTTACTTTTGTTACTTGTTGCTCGTTACAATTTATCTTATCACAAAACTATCTGTTACCACTTATTTCAGTACTTCCAGAGAATACCTTGCTGAAAACCTCTTATCATTTCCTTCTGCTCCTCGTTGGGTTCGACACTCTTACTTATCGAAAGTACTACGATAGATCCCCTATACTTGTGGGCCATCAAGACTCTTTTCTGGCGCTGTTGCCGGGGAGCGAAGCGCCTTTGGTAGGTGGAATTTGGTAAGGAAACATTTATATAGTGTGCTGAAATTTACTGTCACTTGTTACTATGGAAAGTAATTCTCTGAGGGGCTTGTTCGGGGTATCTTCACCCCGACCAGTAGAGCAAAGAGTTGCTCCTCAACCTACTGAACCTATTGAAAATGAAATTCCTTTTGAATTTCCTTCGGGTATGATAGAAAAACTGCTAGCTAATCCTTTTACACGAGATGGAACAAAGCATCCTGATGAGCACCTAATATATGTGGATGAAGTTTGTGGACTATTTAAGCTTGCAGGTATACCCGATGATGTTGCTAAGAAGAATTTCTTCCCTTTATCTTTGAAGGGAGACGCATTGACATGGTATAGACTATGTGATGACACGAGATCATGGAACTATAGAAGATTGAAATTGGAATTTCATCAAAAGTATTATCCTATGCATCTTGTTCATCGTGATCGCAATTATATATATAATTTTTGGCCTCGTGAAGTAGAAAGCATCGCTCAAGCTTTGGGGAGGCTTAAATCAATGTTATATTCATGCCCCAATCATGAGCTCCCAAGAGTGACAATTATTCAAAAATTTTATGCTCGGCTTTCTGAAAATAATCGCACCATGCTCGATACTTCTTGTGCTGGCTCTTTTATGATGAGGAGTATTGAATTTAAATGGGATTTATTGGATATAATTAAACGCAACTCTGAAGATTGTGATCTCGATGAAGGTAAGGAGTCAGGCATGACACCTAAGTTTGATTGTGTTAAATCTTTTATGGATACCGATATTTTCCGTAAGTTTAGCACTAAATATGGACTTGACTCTGAGATAGTAGCTTCTTTCTGTGAATCTTTTGCTACTTATGTTGATCTCCCCAAGGAGAAGTGGTTTAAATATCATCCTCCCATAGAAGTAAAAGTAGCTGCACCTATTAAAGTTGAAGAAAAGACTGTCACTTATAATGATCCTATTGTTCCTACTTCTTATGTTGAGAAACCACCTTTCCCTGTTAGAATAAAGGATCATGCTAAAGCTTCAACTGTGGTTCGTAAAAGCAATATTAGAACTTATACACCTCCTGAGCAAGTTAAAGTAGAACCTAATATTGCTATTGTTAAAGATCTCTTGGCTGATAATATTGATGGGCATGTTACTCAGTTCTGCGGTGAAACTACTAGAATTACTAAACCTTGTGCTAAAGATAAACATAGACCTATGGTAGGCGTGCCTGTTATTTCTGTTAAAATACGAGATCATTTTTATCATGGCTTATGTGATATGGGTGCTAGTGCTAGTGTTATACCTTATACTTTGTATAAAGAAATTAAGCATGAAATTGCACCTGCTGAGTTAGAAGATATCGATGTCACAATTAAACTTGCCAATAGAGATACTATTTCAGCAATGGGAATTGTTAGAGACGTTGAAGTCTTGTGTGGGAAAACTAAATATCCTGCTGATTTTCTTGTTCTCAGTTCCCCACAAGATAGCTTTTGTCCCATTATATTTGGTAGACCCTTCTTGAACACTGTTAATGCTAAGATAGACTGCAAAAAGAATGTTGTTACTATTGGCTTGGATGATATGGTTCATGTGTTTAATTTCTCTAAATTTAGTAAACAACACCGTGAAGAAGAATTGCCTGGTAAGGATGAAATTATTGGTATTGCTTCTATTGCCGTACCTCCTAGTGATCCTTTAGAACAATATTTGCTAGACCATGAGAATGATATGTTTATGAATGAAAGAAGGGAAATAGATGAAGTATTCTTTAAACAGGAACCTATTCTAAAACACAATTTTCCTGTTGAAATCCTAGGGGATCCCCCTCCACCTAAGGGTGATCCCGTGTTTGAGCTTAAACCGTTGCCTGATAATCTTAAATATGCTTATCTTGATGAAAAGAAGATATATCCTGTTATTATTAGTGCTAACCTTTCAGAGCATGAAGAAGAAAGATTATTGAAAACTCTGAAGAAGCACCGTGCTGCTATTTGATATACTCTTGATGATCTTAAGGGCATTAGTCCCACTCTATGCCAACATAAAATAAATTTGGAAGCAGATGCCAAACCAGTTCGTGATCCTCACAGACGTCTGAATCCTAAAATGAAAGATGTGGTAAGAAAAGAAATACTAAAGCTTCTAGAGGCAGGTATAATTTATCCCGTCGCTGATAGTCAGTGGGTGAGTCCTGTCCATTGTGTCCCTAAGAAGGGAGGTATTACTGTTGTTCCTAATGATAAAGATGAATTGATTCCGCAAAGAATTATCACAGGTTATAGGATGGTAATTGATTTCCGCAAATTAAATAAGGCTACTAAGAAAGATCATTACCCCTTACCTTTTATTGATCAAATGCTAGAAAGATTATGCAAACATACACACTATTGTTTTTTAGATGGTTATTCTGGTTTCTCTCAAATACCTGTGTCGGCTAAAGATCAATCAAAGATTACTTTTACATGCCCGTTTGGTACTTTTGCTTATAGACGTATGCCTTTTGGTTTATGTAATGCACCTGCTACCTTTCAAAGATGCATGATGGCTATATTCTCTGACTTTTGTGAAAAGATTTATGAGGTTTTCATGGATGACTTTTCCATCTATGGATCTTCTTTTGATGATTGCTTGAGCAATCTTGATCGAGTTTTGCAGAGATGTGAAGAAACTAATCTTGTCTTGAATTGGGAAAAGTGCCACTTTATGGTTAATGAAGGTATTGTTTTGGGGCATAAAGTTTCTGAAAGAGGTATTGAAGTTGATAAAGCCAAGGTTGATGCTATTGAAAAGATGCCATGTCTCAAGGACATCAAAGGTATAAGAAGTTTCCTTGGTCACGCCGGATTTTATAGGAGGTTCATTAAGGACTTCTCAAAAATTTCTCGGCCTCTGACTAATTTATTACAAAAAGATATACCATTTGTCTTTGATGATGGTTGCGTAGAAGCATTTGAAATACTTAAGAAAGCATTAGTCTCTGCACCTATTGTTCAGCCACCTGATTGGAATTTACCCTTTGAAATTATGTGTGATGCTAGTGATTATGCTGTAGGTGCTGTTCTAGGGCAAAGAATTGATAAGAAATTAAATGTTATCCATTATGCTAGTAAGACTCTAGACAATGCTCAAAGAAATTATGCTACTACTGAAAAAGAGCTTTTAGCAGTTGTATTTGCTTGCGATAAGTTCAGACCTTATATTGTTGATTCTAAAGTAACTATTCACACTGATCATGCTGCTATTAAAAATCTTATGGAAAAGAAAGATTCTAAACCTAGACTTATTAGATGGGTTCTCTTGCTACACGAATTTGATTTGCATATTGTTGATAGAAAAGGAGCTAAGAACCCCGTTGCAGACAACTTGTCTAGGTTAGAAAATGTTCTTGATGACCCACTACCTATTGATGATAGCTTTCCTGATGAAAAGCTAAATGTCATAAGTACTTCTCGTAGTACTCCTTGGTATGCTGATTATGCTAATTACATTGTTGCTAAATTCATACCACCTAGTTTCACATACCAACAAAAGAAAAAGTTCTTCTATGATTTGAGACATTACTTTTGGGATGACCCACATCTTTATAAAGAAGGAGTAGATGGTGTTATTAGACGTCGTGTACCTGAGCATGAATAGGAACAACTCCTACGCAAGTGTCACTCTGAAGCTTATGGAGGGCACCACGCTGGAGATAGAACTGCACATAAGGTATTGCAATCCGGTTTTTATTGGCCTACTCTCTTCAAGGATGCCCATAAGTTTGTCTTGTCATGTGATGAATGTCAAATAATTGGTAATATTAGTAGACGTCAAGAAATGCCTATGAATTATTCACTTGTTATTGAACCATTTGATGTTTGGGGCTTTGATTATATGGGACCTTTTCCTGCCTCCAATGGATATACACATATTCTAGTTGATGTTGATTACGTTACTAAGTGGGTAGAAGCTATTCCAACTAGTAGTGCTGATCATAACACTTCTATTAAAATGCTTAAGGAAGTTATTTTTCCGAGGTTTGGAGTCCCTATATATTTAATGACTGATGGTGGTTCACACTTTATTCATGGTGCTTTCCGTAAAATGCTTGCTAAGTATGACGTTAATCATAGAATTGCATCTCCTTATCACCCACAATCCAGTGGTCAAGTTGAATTGAGCAACAGAGAACTCAAATTAATTTTGCAAAAGACTGTCAATAGGTCTAGAAAGAATTGGTCCAAGAAACTTGATGATGCATTATGGGCCTATAGAACTGCATATAAAAATCCTATGGGTATGTCTCCGTATAAAATGGTTTATGGAAAAGCATGTCACTTACCTCTCGAACTAGAACATAAGGCATAGTGGGCTATTAAAGAGCTCAACTATGATTTCAAACTTGCCGGTGAGAAGAGATTATTTGTTATTAGCTCATTTGATGAATGGAGAACCCAAGCTTATGAAAATGCCAAGTTGTTTAAAGAAAAAGTTAAAAGATGGCATGACAAAAGAATACAAAAGCGTGAGTTTAATGTAGGTGATTACGTATTGCTATACAACTCTCGTTTAAGATTTTTTGTAGGAAAACTTCTCTCTAAATGGGAAGGCCCCTACGTTATCAAGGAGGTCTATCGTTCTAGTGCCATACAAATCAACAACTTCGAAGGTACAAACCCGAAGGTGGTAAACGGTCAAAGAATCAAACATTATATCTCAGGTAATCCCATAAATGTTGAAACCAATATTATTGAAACCGTAACCCCGGAGGAATACATAAGAGACACTTTCCAGAATGTTTCAGACTCCAAAAAGGAATAGGTATGTGGTACGGTAAGTAAACCGACTCCAAAACAGTTTTTAAGGCAATATTTCTCCGTTTTGGAATATTTAGAAAATAGAAAAATAAGTAGCAGTCCGGGAAGGACATGAGGGCCCCACGAGGGTGGAGGGCGCGCCCCCTACCTCGTGAGCACCTCGTGTGCCTTCTGGACTCCGTTTTCTTGCACGATACGTATTTTGGTCGGTAAAAATTCATTATATATTCTCCCGAAGGTTTTGACTCCGTATCACGCAAATATCCTCTGTTCTTGTTTTGGGTTGTTCTCTGTCAGGGTTGTCAAGGCCAGGCATCATGTCGTCCCCCTCCTCAAACAACGGTGACAAAGATACTTGGCTAATGAAGATAGAGTTGAATAGGTAAGAACCCATGGAGATCAACAAGGATGAAGGGATCAAGAAGGCCACGGAGAACCAAGCTCCAGCAACAGAAGACATCCTTCAACTTGATCACAACCTTCTTACCCCAACTGAGATCGAAGCTTTCCAGATGATTGAGTTAACTCGTATTCAAAACAAGTATCTCACAAGTGAAAATATTTTGTTGAAGGAGCATATCTCTGCACTCAAGGGCATTATTCGCAAGCTAGAGGACCTCTTACGCTCAATGTGCGACTATCCATCACCTCCATCTTCACCAACAATAAAGAAGGAGACATAATCACATGGGTATGGGCACTCCCCTTGGCAACCGCCAAGCTTGGGGGAGGTGCCCCGGTATCTTATCACCATCACACTCCTATCTTTACCGTTTTTCTTAGTTCGATCCTATTAGTAGTAGCTTGATCTAGTAGAATAAAGTCTATGGCATGATCTAGTTTTGAGTTTTGCCTTATGATCTCTCTATGTAATTGAGTCCGTGAGCTATATAATAAAGATTAGTGTTGAGTCAAGGGCTTGATCTTCTTGCTATGATCTTGAGTGCATAAAAGAAAAGAGAAAAAGAATAAAAAGAAAAAAAGTTCATATTGATCTTATTGAGAGTAATGACTTCACATAGAAAGAGTATGATGATTTAAAGTTGTTGGGAGTTGGCAGACATAGCTTTGGTCATCGTTGCAATTAATAGGAAGTAATAAGGAAAGAGAGGTTTCACATATAGATATATTATCATTGACATCTTTTATGATTGGGAGCACTCATTAAAATATGACATGCTAAAGAGTTGATGTTGGACAAGGAAGACAACATAATGAGTTATGTTTTCTTATAAGATAAAGTATGTTGTCATGGATCCTCTAACATGTTGAGCTTGCCTTTCCCCCTCATGCCAGCCAAATTCTCAGCACCAAGTAGAGATACTACTTGTGCTTCCAAATACCCTTAAACCAGTTTTGCCATGAGAGTCCACCATATCTAGCTATGGATTGAGTAAGATCCTTCAAGTAAGTTGTCATCGGTGCAAAGCAATAAAAGTTGCTCTAAATATGTATGATTGATTGGTGTGGGAGAAATAAGCTTTATACGATCTTGTGATGTGGAAGTAATAAAAGCGACGGACTGCATAATAAAGGTTCATATCACAAGGGGCAATATAAAGTGACGTTCTTTCGCATTGAGATTTTGTGCATCCAACCATAAAAGCGCATGGCAACCTCTGCTTCCCTCTGCGAAGGGCCTATCTTTTATTATTATCTTCTACCTTATGCAAGAGTCACGGTGATCTTCACCTTTCCTTTTTCATTTTATCCTTTGGCAAGCCCAGCATGTTGGAAAGAACCTGATATATATATCTAATTGGATGTAGGGGAGCATGAGTTATTATTGTTGACATTACCCTTGAGGTAAAAGGTTGTCAGGCGAAACTATAAGCCCCTATCTTTCTCTGTGTCCGATTAAAACTCCATAACCACAAGTATTGCGTGAGTGTTAGCAATTATGAAGGACTAGATGATAGTTGAGTATGTGGACTTGCTTTTTAGCTCTGACATAGACTCTTTCTGATGTTATGATAAATTGCAATTGCTTCAATGACTGAGGTTACAATTTGCCGGTTCTCAATAAGGTTTCTGATTCATACTTTTGCATTGTGAATAGATCATCACTTGAACATAAGTAATCATATGACAAAATCTATATATGTTGCTGTTATGAGAATAATCATGATGCCCTCATGTCCGTATTTTATTTTTATCGACACCTCTACCTCTAAACATGGGGACATTTTTATCGTTATCGGCTTTCGCTTGAGGACAAGCGAGGTCTAAGCTTGGGGGAGTTGATACGTCCATTTTGCATCATGCTTTTATATCGATATTTATTGCATTATGGGATGTTATTTCACATTATGTCACAATACTTATGGCTATTCTCTCTTATTTTACAAGGTTTACATAAGGAGGGAGAATGCCGACAGCTGGAATTCTGGGCTAGAAAAGGAGCAAGTATTAGAGATCTATTCTGCGCAACTCCAAAAGTCCTAAAACTCCACGGAATATCTTACAATAAATAATGAAAAATACCTACCAAAGATGAAGGCCAGGGGGCCCACACCCTGTCCACGAGGGTGGGGGGCGCGCCCCCTACCTCGTGGGCCCCCTGGTGGCTCTCCGATGCCCATCTTCTGCTATATGAAGTCTTTCGTCGAGAAAAAAACCCAGAAGCAACCTTTCGGGACGAGACTCCGCCGCCACGAGGCGGAACCTTGGCGGAACCAATCTAGGGCTCCAGCAGAGCTGTTCTGCCGGGGACACTTCCCTCCGGGAGGGGGAAATCATCGCCATCGTCATCACCAATGCTCCTCTCATCGGGAGAGGGAAATCTCCATCAACATCTTCACCAGCACCATCTCATCTCAAAACCCTAGTTCATCTCTTCTATCCAATTCTTGTCTTCAAGTCCGGGATTGGTACTAGTAGGTTGCTAGCTAGTAGTGTTAATTACTCCTTGTAGTTGATGCTAGTTGGTTTATTTGGTGGAAGATCATATGTTCAGATCCTTTATGCATATCATTACCCCTCTGATTATGAACATGAATATGCTTTGTGAGTAGTTACGTTTGTTCCTGAGGACAAGGGAGAAGTCTTGCTATCAGTAGTCATGTGAATTTGGCATTCGTTCGATATTTTGATGAGATGTATGTTGTCTAGCCTCTAGTGGTGTTATGTGAACGTCGACTACATAACACTTCACCATTATTTGAGCCTAGAGGAAGGCATTGGGAAGTAATAAGTAGATGATGGGTTGCTAGAGTGACAGAAAGCTTAAACCCTAGTTTATGCGTTGATTCGTAAGGGGTTGATTTGGATCCATATGTTTCATGCTATGGTTAGGTTTACCTTAATACTTTTGTTGTAGTTGTGGATGCTTGCAATAGAGGTTAATCATAAGTGGGATGCTTGTTCAAGTAAGAACAACACCCAAGCACCGGTCCACCCACATATCAAATTATCAAAGTACCGAACGCGAATCATATGAACGTGATGAAAACTAGCTTGACGATATTCCTATGTGTCCTCGGGAGCGCTTTTCCTTATATAAGAGTTTGTTCCGGCTTGTCCTTTGCTACAAAAAGGATTGGGACACCTTGCTGCACTTTATTTACTTTTGTTACTTGTTGCTCGTTACAATTTATCTTATCACAAAACTATCTGTTACCACTTATTTTAGTACTTCCAGAGAATACCTTGCTGAAAACTGCTTACCATTTCCTTCTGCTCCTCGTTGGGTTCGACACTCTTACTTATCTGAAAGGACTAGATAGATCCCCTATACTTATGGGTCATCAAGGTTTTCTACAAGTTCAAGAAGTTGACTATGATGAGACCTTCTCACCCGTAGCGATGCTTAAGTCTATCCGAATCATGTTAGCAATGGCCGCATTTTATGATTATGAAATTTGGCAAATGGATGTCAAAACTACATTCCCTAATGGATATCTTAAAGAAGAGTTGTATATGATGCAACCAGAAGGTTTTGTCGATCCAGAAGGTGCTAACAAAGTGTGCAAGCTCCAGCGATCCATTTATGGACTGGTGCAAGCCTCTTGGAGTTGGAATATACGCTTTGATAGTGTGATCAAAGCATATGGGTTTATACAGACTTTTGGAGAGCCTGTATTTACAAGAAAGTGAGTGGGAGCTCTATAGCATTTCTAATATTATATGTGGATGACATATTGTTGATTGGGAATAATACAGAATTTCTGGATAGCGTAAAAGTATACTTGAATAAGAATTTTTCAATGAAAGACCTCGGTGAAGATGCTTATATATTGGGCATCAAGATCTATAGAGATAGATCAAGACGCTTAATTGGACTTTCACAAAGCACATACCTTGATAAAGTTTTGAAGAAGTTCAAAATGGATCAGTCAAACAAAGGGTTCTTGCCTGTGTTACAAGGTGTGAAGTTGAGTCAGACTCAATGCCCGACCACTGCAGAAGATAGAGAGAAAATGAAAGTCATTCCCTATACCTCAGCCATAGGTTTTATCATGTATGCATTGCTGTGTACCAGACGTGATGTGTGCCTTGCTATAAGTTTAGCAGGGAGGTACCAAAGTAATCCAGGAGTGGATCACTGGACAGCGGTAAAAACATCCTGAAATACCTGAAAAGGACTAAGGATATGTTCCTCGTTTATGGAGGTGACAAAGAGCTCATCGTAAATGGTTACGTCTATGCAAGCTTTGACACTGATCCGGATGACTCTAAGTCACAAACCGGATACATATTTATATTGAATGGTGGAGCTGTCAGTTGGTGCAATTCCAAGCAGAGCGTCGTGGTGGAATCTACGTGTGAAGCGGACTACATAGCTGCTTCGGAAGCAACAAATGAAGGAGTCTGGATGAAGGAGTTCATATCCGATCTAGGTTTAATACCTAGTGCATCGGGTCCAATGAAAATATTTTGTGACAATACTGGAGCAATTGCCTTGGCGAAGGAATACATATTTCACAAGAGAAGCAAACACATCAAAAGACACTTCAATTCCATCTGCGATCAAGTAAAGGAGGGAGACATAGAAATTTGCAAGATACATACGCATCTGAATGTTGCAGACCCATTGACTAAGCCTCTCTCACGAGCAAAACACGATCAGCACCAAGACCCCATGGGTGTTAGAATCATTACTATGTAATCTAGATTATTGACTCTAGTGCAAGTGTGAGACTGAAGGAAATATACCCTAGAGGTAATAATAAAGTTGTTATTTATATTTGCTTATATCATGATAAATGTTTATTATTCATGCTAGAATTGTATTAACTGGAAACTTAGTACATGTGTGAATACATAGACAAACAGAGTGTCCCTAGTATGCCTCTACTTGACTAGCTCGTTAATCAAAGATGGTTAAGTTTCTTGACCATAGACATGTGTTGTCATTTGATGAATGGGATCACATCATTAGAGAGTGATGTGATGGACAAGACCCATCCGTTAGCTTAGCATAATGATCGTTTAGTTTTATTGCTATTGCTTTCTTCATGACTTGTACATATTCCTCTGACTATGAGATTATGCAACTCCCGAATACCGGAAGGAACACTTAGAGTGCTATCAAACGTCACCACGTAACTGGGTGATTATAAAGATGCTCTACAGGTGTCTCCGATTGTGTTTGTTGTGTTGGCATAGATCGAGATTAGGATTTGTCACTCCGTGTATCGGAGAGGTATCTCTGGGCCCTCTCAGTAATGCACATCACTTTAAGCCTTGCAAGCAATGTGACTAATAAGTTAGTTACGGGATGATGCATTACAGAACGAGTAAAGAGACTTGCCGGTAACGAGATTGAACTAGGTATGAGGATACCGACGATCGAATCTCGGGCAAGTAACATACCGATGACAAAGGGAATGACGTATGTTGTTATGCGGTTTAACCGATAAAGATCTTCATAGAATATGTAGGAGCCAATATGAACATGCAGGTTCTGCTATTGGTTATTGACCAGAGATGTGTCTCGGTCATGTCTACATAGTTCTCGAACCCGTAGGGTCCGCACGCTTAACGTTCGATGACGATTTATATTATGAGTTATGTGATTTGTTGACCGAAGTTAGTTTGGAGTGCCGGATGAGATCACGGACATGACGAGGAGTCTCAAAATGGTCGAGAGGTAAAGATTGATATATTGGATGATGGTATTTGGACACCGGAAAGGTTTTGGGACGTTTCGGATATTTATCGGGGAACCGAGGGGTTACCAGAACCCCCCAAGGAAGTTATGGGCCCTAATGGGCCATAAGGGAGTAGGAGAGGAAGGCCACAAGGTGGTGCGCGTGCCCCCAAGGGCAGTCCAAATTTGACTAGGGGGAGGGGGCGCGACCCCCTTCCTTTCCCTCTCCCTCTCCTTCCCTCCTTCCCCTTCTTGGAATACAGGGGGGGGATCCTACTAGGAAGGGAGTCCTAGTAGGACTCCCCCCTATGGCGCGCCCCCTTGTCCGACCACCTCCTCCTCCCCCTTTATATACAGAGGCGTGGGGGGGGGGGGTACCCCTAAGGACAACAGACAATCTCTTAGCCGTGTGCGGTGCCCCCCTCCACAGTTCAACACCTCGGTCATATTGTCGTAGTGCTTAGGTGAAGCCCTACGCCGGCAACTTCATCATCACCGTCGCCACGCCGTCGTGCTGACGGGACTCTCCCTCGTTCTCAACTGGATCAACATGCATCTCGAGGGACGTCATCGTGCTAATCGTGTGCTGAACACGGAGGTGCCACACGTTTGGTACTTGGATCGGTTGGATCGTGAAGACGTTCGACTACATCAACCGCGTTACTAAGCGCTTCTGCTTTCGGTCTACGAGGGTACGTGGACACACTCTCTGTCTCGTTGCTATGCATCTCCTAGATAGATCTTGCGTGATCGTAGGATTTTTTTTGAAATACTGCGTTCCCCAACAGTCCTTGAGGGCAAACTCGTCGCGAAGGTGAGCAGTGAGCCGCTGAAGGAGCTCAGAAGTGGATGCCGTCAGGATGATGTCGTCGACATATAGGAGCAAGTAGGCCGTGTCAATTCCGTGATGGTACATGAAGAGGGACGCATCGGAGCGAGTGGATGTAAATCCGAGCGTTTGTAGGAACGCAGCGATGCGCTGGTACGAGGCCCGAGGCACCTGCTTCAACCCATAAAGGGAACGGGAGAGCAAGCACACATGGTTTGGATGTGTGGCGTCAATGAAGCCGGTGGGCTGCTCACAGAACACCTGCTCAACGAGGTGGCCATGCAAGAAGGCGTTGGAAACATCCAACTGATGCATAGGCCAAGCTCAGGAAACAGCTAACTGAAGCACGGTGCAGATCGTGCCTGGTTTAACAACCGGGGCAAAAGTGTCGGTGAAGTCCCGGAGGGTGGCTCGAGCTGACGATGGGAGAGGGGACGGCTCAGAAACGGAAGCAGCGAGAAGGTACTCATCGCTAGTATACCGCGTGCTCGGTCGGAGAGTGCCAGCCTGAGAGCGAGTCATCAGGTGGGGCAGCGGGTCCGGGGCGGCGGCGGGTGATGATGAAGAAGAGCCCGCCGCCTCCGAGGCCACAGGCAAGGCCGCGTGCAACGCCGTGGGGGACGCCAAGAGGGGCGCCGGGGACGCCGGAGACATTGCGGTCCCTAGGGATGCCGAGGGCATGGCGAGCGCTGGGGGGGGGGGTTGCGGCCCCTGAGGCAGCCGGACGCGGAGAAACTCGACCCGTGGCATGGGGGGCGCCCTCAAAGCCGGGAGGCAGCCCAAGAGAAGCACGCGGGCGGCCGTCACCGGCAGCGGGCAATGCCGCAACATCCGAAGGTACCTGCTGAAACGGAAAAACCATCTCATCAAAGTAAACGTGTCGGGAAGTGATCACCCGATGTGAGATATGATCATAGTAGCGGTAGCCTTTGGTGTTGGGGGGATAGATGAGAAAGATGCAAGCCAAGGACCTAGGTGCGAGCTTATGCGGAGTAGTGGAAGCGATGCTAGGGTAGCACAACCAACCGAAGATGCGGAGCTCAGCGTAGGAGGGTGGCGTGCCGAACAAAAGGTGATGAGGTGCAAATTTCCCGCGAGTGCGACAGGCACGAATGTTGATGAGTAGTGATGCAATGGCAAGCACGTCGGGCCAAAAACGTGGTGGCACGTTGGCGTGAAAGAGAAGCGTGCGGAGGCAGTCATTAAGAGTGCAAAGCATGCGCTCAGTGCGGCCATTCTGTTGCGAAGTGTACGAGCAAGTGAGACGAAAAATCGTGCCGTGTGTGGCGGGAAGGTTGCAGATCGCAAGATTATCAAACTTCTTCCCATTGTCTGTTTGCAATGCATGGATGGGACGCCCAAACTGCATGGAGACATAAGAGTAGAAAACGGTGAGAGTGGCAACATCATCTGACTTTCACCGCAACGGGAAGGTCCACACATAGTGCAAAAAATCATCAAGTATAACAAGATAATAAAGATAGCCCGTGTTACTTGCAACAAGAGAGGTCCAAACATCACTATGAGTTAACTCAAACGGGTATGACGCAACATGCGATGAAGTACTAAAAGGAAGACGAACATGTTTGCCGAGGCGACAAGCATGACAGGTGTGATCGTCGATCTTATTACACATGAAGGAAAAACTCTGAAGAATATGACGAAGGGTGGCGGTGTTGGGATGGCCGAGACAAGCATGCCAAAGGTCCACTCCGGCGGAAAGCGCCATGGGTGCAACAATGGAGGAGGTGGATGAGTGGACCGGGTAGAACTCGTCGGGGCTGTGACATCGGTGGAGCACCATCCGGGTACGGGCATCCTTAACAGAAAAGCCAAACATGTCAAATTCAACGGTGATGGGATTTTTAGGTGTAAGAGAACGAAGGGAAACAAGGTTTTTAATGATGTCAGGAGAGACAAGTACGTTAGAAAGATATAATGGCATGGAGTTAGATGGAAAAGCAGCATGACCGACATGAGTAATGGGCATGGAGGAACCATCACCCATGGTAATGCGAGTAGCGGTGTGAATGGGGTGAGCGGCAAGAAGGTTACCAGGGTTGGCAGCCATGTGAGCCGTGGCTCCGGTGTCCTTGTACCAGTCGCCACCACTAGTGTACTGCTGCGGCGTGGGCGCGGTGTGGAGGGCCGCTAGAAGCACGGGGTCCCAAGGCGCCGGTGGGAGTGCCAGAGCCGACGGCTGTGGCTGTGGGGGCGGCGCCGTGAGGAGCGCTGGGTACCCACCGGCCGAAGGGAGCCCATAGGCTGCGGAGCGGCCATAGGGCAGTGCGGGCGCGTACGGCTAAGGAGCCGCGTGAAGCGCCTGATGAGAGGTCGGGCGGGCGCCGAAGAAGCCGCGGATGGGGGTGCACGGTACGGGCATGGAGTACGTGTGAACGACCCCCATCTAGGGGTTCTGGCCGGCCTGCCAGGGTGCCGGCGGGAGCTGCTGCTGTGGGTGGCGCAGCGCCCCGCCATGGGCGACCGGCTGCGGCTGTTGCTTGCGGCCGCCGCGGCCACGGCAGCTACCGCGGCGCTCAGCGGGTGGCGGCTACGGAGCCGGCTGCTGCTGTGGGTAGGGAAACCCGGACGGCGACGGCGCCTGGAAGGGGCCCGGTCCAGGCCGCGACTGAGGGCCTGGGGCAGTGGGAGGCGCCCCGCTGCAGGTACCGGCGGTGAGGGCCATGTGAGTGGCCCTTGTACGCGACATCCGCATCCTCCTCTCCTCCAGCTTCAGGTACGCCATGATCTCGGGGAAAGTCGGGTTGGTGATGAGGGGGATATTGGAGGCGGCGTTCCCGAAGTCGTCGTTCAGGCGGTGATGAGTGTGCTGAGAAGGAGCTCATCGAAGACCTTCTCACCGAGGTCACGGAGCTCGTCAACAAGCTTCTTGAGGCGCATGCAATAATCGTCAACGGACGAGTCGTGTTGCTGGCACCCAAAAATCTCACCGTGTAAGAAAACCTTGTGCTGGAGCGCGTTGTCGGTGAAGAGGCCGTTGAGCTTCGTCCAGACGACATGAGCGTCATCCTCGGCAGAGACCACCGTGTGGAAGAGGTCCTTCAAGATGGTGGTGTAGAACCAACGGATGAGAGTGGCATCGATGGTCATCCACTCCTCATCGTCCTCCATGAACCGAGAATCCACGGAGCCATCAATGTGATCCCAAAGATTGTACTCACGGAACACAAGGGACAAGTACGTCTTCCAGGCATAGTAGGTGGAGGTGAGATGATCGAGGACGACGGGAACCCGACCGAGGATGTTGAGGTCGCGGATGATGATGGGGACGGGGCCGGCGAACGGGTTGGTGCAGTTGGTGAGAGTGGTGCCGGAGGAACCGCGGGAAGCCATGGGTCCAGGAGGGGAGGTGGTGCAGTACTGCGCGGGGAGGGCGGCGCGGCGAGGGAGAGGCGGCGCGACGTGGTAGAGGCGGCGCGGCAAGGGGCGGCGCTGCTAGGGTGGCGGCGCAGTTAGGGTTAGGGAGGGAAGGTGGAAGCGTGTGGAGTGGGTGACGGCTGTCGGATTTCGGGTTTTGGCAAAACCCTTGAGGTTCGAACACTGGGGTGCGCACGAAGATCTCTCCCTACCTAATCACGCCCTCACCCTCACCGCGATCTCAAAGCTTAGCGCGTCGAACCCGCAGAAAGAGAGACACAAGAGTTTATACTGGTTCGGGCCACCGATGTGGTGTAATACCCTACTCCAGTGTGGTGTGGTGGATTGCCTCTTGGGCTGAGGATGAAGAGTACAAGGGAAGAACAACCTCCTGAGGAGAGGTGCTCTTGTGCTTGGAGAACTTGTGTGGTTGGGGGTGATCTGAATGATCCGTCCTCCTCTATGGTGGGGTGGCTAGTCCTATTTATAGAGGCCCTGGTCCTCTCCCCAAATATTGAGCGGGAAGGGACCCAACAATGGCCAAATTCGAAGGGAGACAACTAGTACAAGTTATCCTGACTAAAGGTGGTCTTCGCCTGCTAAAGGCTCTGGTGGTGACGCTGTCTTGGGCTCCACAGTGACCTCCATCCTGTCGTCCTGCTAGTCTTAGTCTTGTTGCATCGATATGGAAACCTTTGCCTAATGCCTCGGGACTCCTCACCTGCGCTTGCCTCTTTAGCACCAAAGAGGAAACAAGGACACTGCGCGCGCTGGTGCCCGCCTGGCGCAGGTCGTCATGGCTTGCGTCATAGAAACCTCGCGAGGTGTCCCTTGCCTTGATCTCTCCGCCCCTCGCGAGCCAGCCTGGTGAGGCAGCCTCCAAGGAGGTCTTGTGTCGTCTGCCTCGCGAAGCTTGGACCCTCGCGAGGGTCTTTAGTGTTTGCTGGTGAAGATGGGCCGTACAGGGCCGCTGGTGGAGCCACGCCGTGGGCCGCAGGCAGGCAAGTCTGGGGACCCCCGTTCCCAGGACGCCGACAGTAGCCCCCAGGCCCAAGGTGCGCTCGGACTTGGCTTTGAGGAGACGCCAAAGGGCAAGTGCGGAGCGCCGCGATCCCCAACAGCCTGCGGCCCCGCTTGACGCATGGTGATTGATTGGACGTGGGCGGCCCCGCTTCCCCACACAACCTTGATATCCGCCTGGCTAGGCGGCCACAACGTCCTACACAGTTATTTCCCCATTGCTGGTAATGCACTCTCCAACTTGTCCGCTTCCTCGAACCTCAGCTTCCTCTCCCTATCCGACCTGAGCTCAGTCCTCTCCATCGCCATGGCACCGAACCGAACGGAGAAAGGGAAGAAGCCCCTGTCCTCAGCCAGCCCGCTTTTGGCCGTCGAGCCCGTCGTCGGCCGATCGCGGGTGCTCAATCGGGAGGCCATAGACAAGGTCCGCCCTGCGCTCGCCACCAGCTTCCACGAATGGGGAGGGGCGGTGGCCTACCTGCGTCCCGAGTTTCTATTGATAGAACAACCGACAGGGTCCAATTCTTCATCGACGCCCTGTGGGCCGGCCTGGTCCCTCCCTTCTCTGCCTTCTTCAATGCCGTGCTTACCCATTACCAGATCCATATGCTGCACCTAGATCCCCAATCGGTCGCCCTTCTTGCCGTCTTTGCTTTTGTCTACGAGGCCATGGTGGGCATTGCTCCCTCCGTGGCTCTCCTGCGCCATTTCTTCTCGCTGCACTTGACCGAACCCCGGCAATGCTCGGGGTGCTCGAGCTTCCAGGCCATGGCGGCGACGGCCGGTTCAGGGATTGACTTTGAACTCCCGCTGCCCGCGAACAGGTTTCAAACGCGGTGGGTGTATGTGGATGTTGGAGTGCGCAACCCTTTGCTCTTGCCTCCGTCGGCACCCACCGTCCCCAGTTCCGGCTGGGATCACGAGAAGCTTGTGAGCCCCCGCCTCGCCTTCGTCTGGCTCCGGCTAAAGAGGCTGAAAGACCTCGGCGTGACGGCGCCCATGGTGGTGAAGGAGTTCCTCCGACGCCGTGTTGCCCCACTCCAGCTCCATTCCCAGCCGATGTGGGCCTTATCTGTCGGCCAAGATCACATGAGGCTTCAGGAGTCAGGGATTCCGCTCGAGGCACGAAGGACAGTGCTCGAGGTCCTCACGGGTGACCCCTCGCCAGCCGATATGCCATCGGAGGGTTGTCTCTTATACTGCTGGTCGAACAGGGTGGAGTTCGTAGGGCAGATGCCCCCTTTTGATGAATGGGGGCTGCGTCCAGTTGGCCTGGAGGGGCCCCGTGAGAAACCCGTCACCGTGGTTCCCCTCCTTGTTGCTGGCGCCGAACTTGCCCCAAGAGTGGACGCAGGGGTGCAAGCTCCACCGGAGGCTGGAGGTGCATGTGCCGAGGTGTAGACGCCGCCCGTGGCTCCTGTGGCGCCATCTTCGGGAGCCCGTGACTCTCGCCCTGGGGTGGCAGTTGAGGGGGCGATGCAATCCGTTGGTCCTGAGGCTGAAGCTCCCAAGGTCTCAGCAAGTCATCGCGAGGCGGAGCCCGATGGCTCTCCCCAGCTTGGTGCTCCTGAGGTCGTCTCCTCGGGGGCTGCACCAGTTGCGCCTTGCGCTGGCCGCCACGCCCAACGCTTGGCCGGCTTCGTGTGGATTTCGATGCGCTCCGCAAGAGGAAGGGGTCCCCAAGCTGCTGCAGTGGAGCCTTCCGGCCATTGAAACAGAGGAAGTACATCACCATAGATGAGTAAGTACCTTATCTTTGTAACTCCTTGAGTGCTGCTTCCCTTCCTGACAGTGGCTCTTCAGGATCCCTTCTGTTAAGGCCGTGAAGCCTCCCGGGAAGCTACCTCCACCTGCCTTGAATCTCCCGCTGGCCTTGAGCATACCGAGCTAGCATGCCGCCCCTGGCCCGAGGTCGGCCGGAGAGACAGACACGCCAGCTTGGAGACTCGAGCCCTCGCTCCTGTCGTCCCTGCTTCGTGGCCTCGCCGGGGGTGCGGCGAGTGTGCCAAGGGCTCCTTCTCTGGTTGTGGACGGCGGCTGGATGGCTTAGGTCTTGGCTTCCTCTTCGAGCGGCGAGCCTCAACTCGACCGGGCTTCCGCCGAAGTCCAGTCGATGACCGGGGGGGGGGGGGGACGCCAGCCTCCAGCCCCCTGCTGAAAGGGGGCGAGCCGCTTCGAGTCCCGTTGGAGACCCCCGTTGTGGAGGACGGAATTGGCTGCGTGCTCAAGTTTGCGCATGAACGGGGTGTCGTCCGCCACGAGCTCTTTCAGGAGGCAATGGGTGTGATGGGCTGGCTCGGCGGAGAACTCATGGAGGTAGACGCGTGCCTCGAGGCCAAGGGTCTTCGGCTGATGGAGGAGTGGCTTAAACTGAAGGTTGCCATCAACCTCGGGCACCATCAGCGCGAGCTTGATAACGCGAAGGCTGAGGCGTCTCTAGCAACCTCGCGTGAGGCCTGCGCTCGAGCCTTGGAAGAAGCCAGGGAAGCGGGTCGTTGCCGCGAGATTGCAGAGAAACGCGCGTGGGAGCTCCAAGCCTGGAGCGTCTCATTGGAGCAACAAGTGGAGGCATGCAAAGCCTCCCTAGCGTCACCGAAGGGGACGCCTGCCGAGGAGGAAGAGATCCTGAAGTGCGAGGAAGCGCTGGCGCCGGAAGCCACGGAGCGCAGCCTTGAGCTTGAGAGGTTGGAGACGAGGGACCGCCAGGTTGCCCAGGCGGAGGATGCCGCTAATGCGCGCGAGGCGAGGATCCAGAAGGAGGTCGATAGCAGGGTGGCCGAGGTTCGCGCAGATCTTGTTGGTAGGTACGACATGAAGCTGGAGCTTGTGGAAGCCAAAGCCGTGGGCCAGACTACCGCCCTCAGGACAGAGTTGGCTGAGGTGGAGCAGCGCGAGAAAGCCGCCGCGGCCGCCCTGGTCTCAGTGCAAGCGGAGCTGGCTTCTGCCCGTGCCGAGCTGCTTTCCCTTCAGCGGCGGGTTACCAGCGCCAAGTCCTTCGCGCAGTAGAGCAGGGAGGAAGTGTTTCGGCGACAGACGCTGGAGCACGTGCACACCCCATGCTCCAAAGCCTCAGGACCAGAGCCAACGCGACGCTGGGCGCCATCTGCGACGAAGATGCCCCTCATCCCCATTCAAACGATTACACCAGTCACCTCCTTTTATTCACCGATGTGGTGACATGCCTGGAGAATCGATCCGAGAGGGCTCGCGGGCTTGTCGAAGAGAGGAGCCACAGCCTGCTCAGGCACGCATTCTCCCACGTCTTCAGCCATCTCCAGAACACCTACCCCAACTTTGATTTTGACACCACTATTGCCCCCGTGCCCGGGGCCATTCGGGGCGACCTGGCGCGCTGGGTAGAAGACAATATGGATGCTCTAGTCAGGGCCTTCACCTCCGAGGACAACGCGGTGGTTGGAAGGCCTCAGCTTCTAGCGCCTCCTCCTCCCAGCCTGGCTCGAGGAACGAGCCAGGGTCGTCCTCCAGCGTGTACTCCTAGTCCGTCATGCGGGGCACGTAGGCCTCCGAGGCCGTCGCCCTGAAGACCTCACTGAAGTGCCCCACGCTCCACGTTGCCCGGCCCAGCGCGTGTGACACCCCAAAAATTTGAGCATGATTTGTCTATTAAAATTTTGCCAGGAAACTAAAATTTTCATTTTCTATTTTTTCTTTGATTTCAGAACCACTCCTTTCTTTGATGGAGTTTTTACCCCAAGTGAAAGCTTTGAAAATATGTTATTGGACTTGTCTTATCCCCTCAAGAAAAACATTTCTATTATCAGTGGATTTATTGGCATGATTATTTCTCTCTGGCCTTATTCCTTAAAGTGATTTTTCATTAGTTTTGGAGCTCTATTTGCACTACAACCCTTTGATAAATTTATTTAAAATTTCAACCAAAATTTGGGGATGTCATGTGATGTTTTTAAATCACTTTTATGTAAATATATATTTCATTCATTTAATATTTTGAGCTCTACACCAATTTTTCAAATCTGGTCCAGTGGGCAATTTTGCACTACAACCTATTTAAATATTCCTTTAAAGCCTCCACCAACATTATGGGATGATAGTAGTAGTATATTATTCAACTTTATGCAAAAACCATTGATGTTCTTTGAAAAATTTGAGTGAATCAACCTCATCTTCATTCTAGCCTAGTTAGGTGTTTACTACTGCATCCCTATTCAATTTTGCTCTAGTGAACATGATCTTTCTCCTGCTTGTAGTACACCATACCAAACCCTTAAGTCCAGGAGGTTGGACTCATTGGAGCATTTTTGGTTTTATGAAATTATGCCCTTTTCTTTCTGTCCAGAACTGGAGTTTTGCAAAACTTACACTAACAAGTTTCTAAATTTTGCCAACTAACCTTGCCACCCTCTCATTCATCTAAAGAGACTATGATCTGGAGATTTGGGCCACCCCAAGAGTTGCCTAGATGCCATTGGCATTCTGTCAAACACCTTGAGTTCATGGACAACTTTGACATGATTTTTGTCTTTGCACTGTGACTTTGCACCTCTGGACAAACCAACATGTCCACTAAGCTCCAAGCTAACCCTAACCCAGTCCTGCTAATCCCCAGCCTCATCCTAATCCTCTAGCACGCTCTGGCATTATGCGTGCGTTGGGCGCGCCCAGAGCGCACGTTTTGCATGAGCGCGCACCGAGTCGCTGCGTCGCACTGCTGCCTCCCCGCGCCTGCTCTGGCCTCCCCCCTCGCACCCAGTGCGCCGACCCCTCCCTCACCGCAGGGCCGCCCTGGCCCCTCCTCCTGGCGCACCGCAGCATCGCCATCGCAAGCTGCCACCGCCGCCCCGATAGCTCTGCCATGGACGGCGCCGCCCGGACCACTAGCGCTCACCAGCTGCCCCCTGAAGCAGCTCAAGCTCATCCGCAAGCTTGTCTGCAAGCGCTCGTCGCCGCCACGTCCCCCTGGTGCTACAGAATGGCGGTCGACGACGATCCTATCCATGGCCGCCGCGAACTGACATGGCTATGCTATATAAGAAGCCCCCGAGCACGTCCCGTCCCTCAGGCAGCCTCATACCATTCTCCTAGTGCCCCCTTAGCCAACAATCGAAGAGAGGAAGGCCGTCTTCCCCATCTCCGGTCAGCTCGGCCGCCGCCTCGTTCCGATCCATCCCGGCGACACCAGGGCCTCCCCCTCTCCACTCTCTTCACCAGAAGCTCTCTCTACATCTCGTGAATCCATCCCCATGCTTGATTTTGATCAGGAGCCGCCGGAGGCAAGAGCCCACCCTGCCCGACGACCACCGTCCGCTGCGAAGCTCGCCGCCGGCGAATCCATCCACCCCAGGGACCATAACGACCACCGAAGGGACCGCCTCGACCCCCTGAGCCCGCGGAGACCAGTCAAACCTGATCAGTGGGCCAGGCAGGCCCACGGTCAGTGACCCGTAACCCCCGCCACGTGGATAAGTGGAGGCGGGTTCCGTCGGAGTCGCTTTTCTGCATGTAAAGCGCTTTCCACCGAATACGCTTTCGACGCCGCAGCCCTTCCGCGCATCGAGCGATTGGACTTGGCCTAGTAACGCTAGACAGCTATACCGCGCCAGGGCGCGCTTCTGCTCAGCCCATCACAGTAAGCTCCGTTTCCTCTTTCTTTTCGAGCAGATTTCAAATAAATCCACAGAAGCCATTTCACATCCGAATTCTATGATTCAAATTTCTGCCTACTCCTAAAATCATGCTCTATTTATCCGGATAGGGTGAACATTTTTCCTAAGCCTGGTTTTTGCTGGATCAAATAAATAGTCCAGTTCCTTGATTATTCCAGCTTAGTAAATCCATGGGAAAATCATATGAACTCCAAATGACTTGATTCTTTTTCTGTTATTTCTCAACTTTTATGTACTGTTTTGGAATTGTGTGGTAATTAAAATATTTTGAAAATAGGAAATGGAGGGGAGATATAACTTTCAAAAGTTTTGGAAAGCACCTCACCTCTCCACACCTTGAAGGCAAGCATTCTGAACCCGGGCATAATATTGCCGTGTGTTGTTTAAATTGGTTACAACACCACCATGTCTCGAAATTTCCGTTATTTATTGGGGTGATATGATCCTACTCGTAAGTGCATGTTAATGATATCGTGCTTTCGAACATTGATATGTTGTGATAGCGGTCACCCTCATATAGCCTTCATGCCTACCGGAAGGAAACCGGGAAAACCTCTGTCTTGGGTAGACACGATGCTTGTCCCCAGTTCCTCGTCGAGACAGTTGTGTCCAGTATGGCATGATGAGGTATGATGAGTGGTGATTCTGTCTGTTGGATTGAAATATATTTGTTATGCTAATCATGCAGGGAATGCCTAAACTTCCTGAGTCAACCATAGATCGAGTCTTGTTCCGGTAACCCCCATACTTGTTTCGTACTACCACTTTTCCCTGCCATAGGTAGGGTACGGTTCAGTAAGTTGTCAACCCCTCTCCTAGCACACACCGTACAGAGAGGCCATGGTGGAAGATACCGGCTGCATCCGGTAGGCATGCCACCTAGTCCGGGGGCATGGGTGTTTCAGTTGTAGCCAAAGGGGTAGCTCCCCTAGTTTGCGCGCGGTATAAATTTTGTGATCCCATGCTAGACGAGGTTGTAGCCTCCCCACTTAGAGTTTCGCTTAACAAGTGTCAAGGGTGATTCCAGACACCGGTGAGTTAGGCTGGTGTGTGCGGTCAGGTGTGTTTTCAATCAAAAGACCGTGGACGGAATTAGTCCCGGTGGACTAAAGGAAATCCGTTGCTAGTGGGTAAAGAGTACACCCTCTGCAGAGATTAATCTATTCGAATAGCCGTGTCCATGGTTAAGGACTACAGTTTGGGGTGGGTCAAGTGTCGGTCTTAGTGTCGGTCTTCGGAGGAAAAACTACTAAACCAGAACATTGATTATGACCTGTGACATATGATTATTGTTATTATTATTATTATTATTATTATTATTATTATTATTATTATTATTATTATTATTATTATTATTATGGACTAATCTTTTGAAATTAATGAGTATCCCTGGGACGGTTCTACCTCCTGGATATTCACTGTGATTTTTCTTATAAGCCCTTTATGTGGTGTCGCTTAGACGCCCGACTGTGGCATGCTTATTATTTCAATTACTTATAAGCCCTTTATGTGGCGTCGCTCAGACGCTCGACTGTGGCATGCTTATTATTTCAATTACTTATTAGGCCTTTATGTGGTGTCGCTCAGACGCCCGACTGTGGCATGCTTATTATTTCAATTACTTATAAGCTCTTTATGTGGTGTCGCTCAGACGCCCGACTGTGGCATGCTTATTATTTCAATTACTTATAAGCCCTTTATGTGGTGTCGCTCAGACGCCCGACTGTGGCATGCCTGTTATATCTTTTATATATAAGCCCTTTTTGTGGTGTCGCTCAGACGCTCGACTGAGGCATGCCTTATATTATTATCCCTTCGAGGCGTCGCTCCAGACACCCGATCGGTGCATTCTATTTCTATTCTCTGATTGCCTATTCACATTTATGTAACCCGCATTCGCGCATCATGAATTTTATGTCGTGAGTATCTTAGTGATTATGAGATGTTTCAAAGATTGATTATTCATCCGTTATATTGTACATGTGTTCATAATGTTTGCGAGTACATTCAAAGTACTCACTGGCTTGTCCCTGGCTATTGTCTTGGCCAGATTCCTTGCGTGGAAAGGGGCGTTGCGATGACAGCCCTGGAACCCACGGAAATGGAGACAGTAGCCTCGCAAAGATAGGAGTTACCCTGGTCAGCTGTTCCTGTGGGAAATGGAGCCCCATAGTCAATGGTGAACCACAAACCGCTTCCGCCATCAACCACTAGAAACCATTTTGTTGTACTCATAGGCCAGAATGGTCTTGTACTACATGTGATGTACTTTGCTTGGAGTTTCTGTATCAAGTTGGTGCCTCATCAGCTAACAGTAATCCCGGGGCTGGTGAGCACAAGGGCCACTTTCTGGGAAATTAATGTCCCGAAAATCCGGTCCTGACAAACTTGGTATCAGAGCCAGGCTGACCATTGGCTAATCCTATCTTCGACAGGTCGAAAACCTAGGTAAACCAACCCACCAGACCTTAACCAAACCCTGGCCCAGCTTCTCGTGCAAGATAGCCACACAATGAACCCGACACCTTTTTGGCAGTCGGTGCCCAACCTATCAGCCTAGCCTGTCGATCATGCGCCAGTGACCGGCCCCTAAAGAGTCTTTTTTGCAAGTGTGCGAGGGAAGACTCCATCCCCTTTTTCTATAAAAAGGGCACGCTAGTCGCAACCCAGCACAGCACAACCTCTACCCCAAACCGAGCTAAAATGCCTGGCCCCATTGTTCACAACGAGACCACAGCGACCAACCTTGGAGGTTTTGTGACCGTGCTAGCAAACCTCACCCGCCGTGCCTTTGCATTAGAAGAGCCCCCAGAATATGTTGTGTACCAAGGGTCCATGAGCGGTGAGAGCCGTCAATTCTGGGCCACTCTGCACGTCTATGGTAGGGGTCTATCGCCAGAACGCCCCTACAGGTTCACCGGAAGGACAACTTCCTTTGAACCGCAAGCCATCCAACTAGCTGCTTGAGAGGCTATAGTTCAACTCCGGCACTTGTCGCCCAGAGTTAACTGCCGCTCCTTCTACTACTACCCCAGCCGTGACGGGTATGGTAGTCAACCCCAAGTTGCCAACGGAGACCACGAGACGGACCCTGCATTATTGCATCTGGTGTGCTATGTAAGTGCACTAGAGGGACTGTTCGATCAAATCACCCTTGATCTGATCGCAGCTCGTGGAGAACTGGTTCACCGAACCCCGGCAAGAAGGGAAGGTGAGCCCGACGCCGACAACCCAGTCGTGCTGTTAGGACAATCGATCAAGCCCCTGAGGTCTGCCCCAGCCATCGACCAAGGTGCTTTGATGACCCCCGAAGTGCTTTGTCGCCTTTTGGGAACACGCTCCAACGAGATTGTGGCCAACAATCCCTGCGATGGTCATCATCACTACCCCGACCCTGCAGTTCCTCAACCCCCTGCAACTAACTCTGACGGTGAAACCCGTGGAGAAACCTCGGCGTCCACAAGGCATGCCCGCCTAGATATAAACGAGGTGGACTAAGTCACTCGAGTAATACCGGGTCTCAGTATGTCCACACCCTGTAATTGTGTGACCTTGTATCGTCACAACGTTGTTTGCTGGTGCACCCCTATATTAAATTGTAGCCATGCATGAGTACGTTGGTGTACGGGTGCATTTTAATACCGGGCATAGCTACCAAAAACCAACCCTGACGACACCCACAGTAAAGCGTCGCTTTTGTGAGATGTGTGTCTCTGTGGCATTGACCCCGACCCCATGAGAGCAAAACCAACAAACTAGTACCCCCTCACCGCGGTAAATAACCCAGCCTAGAGGTTATATAAAAGGCCACCTCGTGACCTTGCCAAGTACCCCTCACCTTATGCACAACCCTCACAACCATTTCTTGCCATGCCGAGCCCTAGCATTTATCTGAGAACCCCAGATGCAACCCCGGGTAGCTTTGTTAAAATATTGTGGGACTTTACCTGCAGTACCATGGGTTCTACCCAGCCACCCCAATACGAGCTGCTCAAGTCGAGGATCACCTCATCCACCTCGAAGTATTGTGCAGTAGTGCACATCTCTCCCGTAAACTCAACCCAAGACCCAATGGAAGTCTCCTTCCTGGGGAAATCTATGCCGACTCCGCAAATGGCCATAGAAGCTGCTGCACATGAAGCACTTGTCCGCCTTCGATTCGCGGTGCCTTATGCCAGTGAACGAGGGTATTACTACTTCCCGAGTCGAGCAGCACCCGGAGGTGTAACATCTTTTCCCGGGGGACGAATTGAGAGAGACCCAGTACTGGCCAACCTTGTCCAGTATGTCATCGCTCAAGAGCATTTGACCCAACGAGTAATGGGTTATCTCCAGAGCCTCGCTGATTTAAACCCTCAGATCGCCATCAGCAGACCACTGAGGCCCGACCAGGAGAGATGCGTTCATCAACTGGTCAATCCGCTTCCCCCGATAGAAGAAGAGTGTGTCCCAGTACCAAAGACGTTTTCCCGGGACCCCGTCCAGTTGCCGTTTTCGTTGTAGTCGTCACTGCTATGTTTATTATTGCAACTTTTATCTGTGTGTTATGCCCTGAGTTTGTGCGATGAGTCAATTATTTGGTTGCAATCATTATGAGCAGTTTTTGCTGCTATTATTTTAAATTAACTGTTTTCACTCACGAAAAATCTTGGAGTGAGATTTCCCCCCTGAGCTGCTACAACATATATCTCCTCACGACAAAGATTTTATTCACGCAGCACCACGGCAGCAGACTCACAACCATAACCACTCGAACACATGCCCTAATTGCAAACCAACGTAACCGTGTTGCATCTAACTGATCACCTCCCTGGCACACCACAGTCTCTAAAGGAGAGATTAGTGGATAATCATCCGGGTACGAGTTACCTCCAGCACACCGACAACAGTTAGCACCCGACACCACACCTAATCCTCGTGATCACCGCCACCACGGAGAGCCAACACTCGAGCGGCAGCATCACGATGATCATCGAGGATCATCGTGCACAGGAGCACGGAGAGCCCTAGCAATGCCGCCAGCCCTCCGCACATCAGGACCACGTACCAATCCGGCATCGCCTCCGCCATTAGAGCCCCGTCTCGAGCTTCTGTAAACGGAAATGGAGGAGAAAGAAGGAGAAGGAGAAGGAGAAGCGAGGCCAGGTGTGAGGAAGAAGAGAGGAGCACCTCGGTCGTTTTATAGCTCGAGCTCGGGTACGGTGGGCGAAGTCCACTAGCGCTGCTCGTCGCCCGATCGCCGGTGTTTGGAGGCGAATCCGCGAGCAGTGCCGACAGCACGCTGGCCCGCGAGGTGAGTGCACGCTGCACCGACAGCTAGCACGCCGCGTACTACCACAGGTACGGCCTAGATGCCCTACACGCTAGACGTCGCCGGTGGAGAAAGCGCGGGAAAGCGCGCGGGAGAGAGGAAGAAGAGAGAACCAGAGGAAGAGGAAGAGGCTGACAGTGGGCCCCGGGTCCACCTGTCAGGTAGAGAGAGCACTATGCCCTCGGGTACGACCAACGTATTTTAGAATTTAGGATTTATTCTAAATTTACTGTACCCAACGTAGAAATCCCTCGTTTTCACCTAACCGTGGATTTTTCCACGCAGCGCCAGTGTGCCACACTGTAGTTTTGCACCACTTATTGCCCTCTCACTGTAGCCACATTTTATTGCATAAGTAAAGTGGTTATTTTTTTATGGTAAGAGTAATTTTTTTCAAAACAGCTTTTAGCAAATCTCGAGGACGAGATTTTCCTTAAGGGGGGTAGTGTTGTGACACCCCAAAAATTTGAGCATGATTTGTGAGGGAGTCCTGGATTAGGGGGTGTTCGGATAGCCGAACTATATCTTCAGCCGGACTCCAGGACTATGAAGATACAAGATTGAAGACTTCGTCCCGTGTCCGGAAGGTTCTTTCCTTGGCGTGGAAGGCAAGCTAGGCGTGCGGATATTCAAGATCTCCTACCAATGTAACTGACTCTGTGTAACCCTAACCCTATCCGGTGCCTATATAAACCGGAGGGTTGTAGTCCGTAGGACGAACATATCATAATCATCATCATACCCATAGGCTAGCTTCTAGGGTTTAGCCTCCTTGATCTCGTGGTAGATCTACTCTTGTACTACCCATATCATCAATATTAATCTAGCAGGAGTAGGGTTTTACCTCCATCGAGAGGGCCCGAACCTGGGTAAAATAAAGTGTCCCTTGTCTCCTGTTACCATCCGACCTTGACGCACAGATCGGGACCCCCTACCCGAGATCCGCCGGTTTTGACACCGACATTGGTGCTTCCATTGAGAGTTCCTCTGTGTCGTCGCCTTTAGGCCCGATGGCTCCTTTGATCATCAACAACGATGAGGTCCAGGGTGAGACTTTTCTCCCCGGACAGATCTTCGTCTTCGGCGGCTTCGCTCTGCGGGCCAACTCGCTTGGTCATCTGGAGCAGATCGAGAGCTACGCCCCTGGCCATCAAGTCAGGTTTGGAAGCCTAAACTACACGGCAGATATCCGCGGAGACTTGATCTTCGACGGATTCGAGCCACAGCCAAGCGCGCCGCACTATCTCGAGGGGCATGATATAGCTCTGCCTCCGAACAGTGTCCTGGAGGCCGCGTACGCTCCGGCCCCGATCCTCGATCCGGAGCCCGCTGTGTTCTTTGAGGATGAACGGTTGGACGTCACCTCGGGGGCTGCGATCTTAAAAGCCATTGAGCCAAATGCAAGCCCCGCACTCCGCATGGCACATGACTCCAAGGAGCCGGACTCTTCTCCGAACTCCGAACCTCCCGCGCCCCTGTCAATCAAATCAGATTGGGCGCCGGTAATGGAGTTCACCGCCGCGGACATCTTTCAGTATTCGCCTTTCAGTGATATTCTGAAATCTCTCAAGTCTCTCTCTTTTTCAGGAGAGCCCAGGCCGAACTGTGGCCTGCGAGGTTGGGATTCGGACGACGAAGAAATTCAAAGCCCACCCACCACCCACTTAATAGCCACTGTCGACGATTTAACCAACATGCTCGACTTCGGCTCCGAAGACTTCGATGGTATGGACGACGAAGATGGAGACGAACCGGAACCAGCGCCCATAGGGCACTGGACCTCCACCCCACCTAATGATGTATTCATGGTGGATACACCTGAAAAAACTCACAATGAGGAAGAAGGGGGCGAAAAGAAGGGTAAACCCTCCAAAAAACACTCAAAGCGGCGACGTAAACGCCGAGCGAAGCCCCGCCTCGATCAAGACCCAACCATAGAGCAGGACGAGCCGGTAGATGACGAACGCATCCTAGAACAGCCGTCCGAACAGGGTAACACGGGCAGAGAGGACGAACAGTCCTCCCCCGGTCATAACAGAACTCCGAACGATACCACGCCGGATAAAATCATGGAGCAGAAGAATCTTCAAGAAAGGCTCGTCGCCACAACACGAAGCCTGAAGAAGCAGAAGCAAAAGCTAAAGACGGCGGAAGATGCACTCAAAACAAGATGGAGCAAAGTAATCAAGACCGCAGACAAATACGGCGGCAGCCGCCGCACCAAAAGCTATCCGAAGAGAAAGCTACTGCCCGAATTCGACCAGGAGGCCCTAGAGCCCCCAAACTCGAAAAACAAAAAGGCTACACGGTCGAATAAACGACCCCTCGTCCACTACAATACGGCAAATGGCGCCGCACTCAATGCGGCATGCGACACAATCAAAGACTCGCATCATGGCCAAGCCAGGTCCATTTACGGGCCAAGAAAGCAAGCTCTCGTAAGCAATGCAAAAAATCCACCATCAGAATCCGGCACACCCAAATATAGGGGTGCCGCACACCCTCTATGTTTCACCGATGAGGTCCTGGAATATGAATTCCCAGAGGGATTTAAACCCGTTAACATAGAGGCGTACGATGGAACAACAGACCCGGGAGTCTGGATCGAGGATTATATCCTCCACATACATATGGCTAGAGGAGATGATCTCCACGCCATAAAATATTTACCCCTTAAGCTTAAAGGGCCAGCCCGGCACTGGCTTAAAAGCCTTCCCGAAAACACAATTGGAAGTTGGGAAGAGCTCGAGGACGCTTTCCGAGCAAATTTTCAAGGGACCTACGTCCGTCCCCCGGACGCAGACGACCTCAGTCACATAACTCAGCAATCCGGAGAATCAGCTCGGCAGTTCTGGAACAGATTCCTCACTAAAAAAAATCAAATAGTGCATTGTCCGGACGCCGAAGCCCTAGCGGCTTTCTGGCACAATGTCCGAGACGAATGGCTCGCCAGACACCTCGGCCAGGAAAAGCCAAGAACAATGGCCGCACTCACAAGCCTCATGACCCGCTTTTGCGCAGGAGAGGACAGCTGGTTGGCACGATGCAGCCCCAGCGACCCAAGTACATCAGAAATCAGGGATGGAAACGGGAAACCACGGCGATACAAGGACCTTCGCCGAATCAAAAGAAAAAGTCCGAAGAGCACGACAGTCAATGCCGGATTCAAAGGCTCACGGCAAAATCAGACAAAATCACCCCCTCAGGATAATAGGGAAGATCCGTCCAGTCTAAAGAGAATCATGGACAGGATATGTCAGATACACAGTACTCCTGGAAAGCCTGCTAATCATACCCATAGAGACTGTTGGGTTTTCAAACAATCCGGAAGGCTTAACGCCGAACACAAGGGGCTCGACACACCAAGTGAGGAAGAGGACGAACCCCAAAAGCAGAACACCAGGAAGCAAAAGAACTTCCCGCAAGAAGTCAAAACAGTGAACTCACTTCACATAACAAGGCATGAGGCACCCATAAAGGTCTGCACATTCAAGCCTATCCCTCAGGAGTCTGGCCACTGGTCACTAAAGCCAATCATTTTTGATCAGCTAGATTATTCTCGCAATATCAAACACGCAGGCCGGACTGCCCTGATACTTAATCCAATAATAGACGGATTCCAGTTTACCAACGTCCTTATGGACGGTGGAAGTGGACTAAATCTGATATATCAGGATACAATTCACCGCATGGGCATAAACCCAGCACGAATCCGTCACAGTAAAACCTCCTTTCAAGGAGTAGCACCAGGCCCGGACACCCACTGTATGGGTTTTCTCCGGCTTGTGGTCATATTTGGCTCTCCAATAACTTTCGTCGCGAAAAGCTTATCTTCCACATAGTCCCGTTTTCAAGTCGCTATCAAGCACTAATGGGACGCGGAGCTTTCGCTCGCTTTAACGCAATACCGCATTATGCATCCCTCACGCTAAAGATGCCCGGTCCTCGAGGCATCATCTCTTTAAAGGGAGCATACTAAACTACATCTCCTCCAAACGGAGGATTGTGCGGCCGCTTAAACGGCCGCCCAACAAAATGGCCTCGCCAGCCAAAAGACTTTTTCGATGTAAGTCACAAAAGGCCGCGGACCCGGACTCAATGAGTTCGGCACAAGCCCATTTTCGTCATAGGGTTGGTACGCCTCACCAGGGGCTGTACGCAGAGACAATAAAACTCGACCGTATCTATTTCTCACTTCACATTTTATTTATTATTCTTTTTGATCCGCACGACCCATTTTTCAATTCAGTTCTTCCCTTTTACAGATGAACGTCGTATGGCGCCCGTCCAGGACACGGCACAGCGGAGACACAGGCGCAGACGTGCAGTAGGGACCCGCCCCAAAGGATTCTTCTTAGATTAAGACCCTGCGTAAACCTTTTTTACTGTCTCTTGCTGCTATACATCCCCTGGTTTACCTCACTATAACCATGGAGGAGACTGGCGTTTTGGCATGTGGCCACGCCAGAATTCTTGCTCGTACCTGGACACAAGGGGCTTTTTTCTTTTTTCAAGGGTGTTGTTTCACACGCACCCACAAAGACCGAACACCTTAGGGAGTGTTCGGCGTCGCGAGTTTTGGCACTATATGCATCAGCTCCGAGTCATGATTTTGGTCACATGTTGGGTTGCCCGGCTCCTGAGTTCGGCCACCTTACGTTCCGTTCTGTCGGCTAAGGTTGCACCAGGAGAACTACTACGATTGTGCCCCGGTTCGGCCGGGCGAGCACCTCAGTAGGGAAAGCCGAAAACCGACTGTCATGATGTAGCGCGAGACTGGTCGCCACTCGATGACTTATAGGAATTTATCGAATTCCTCTGTTTTGACGAAGGACCGCTTCCCGGTCAGGCACATGTGCGTCCCGAATTCGGGTAAGCGCAGTCGCCATTAAAGGGCTACCTAAAGAGTCCCATTGTCAAGCTCCTATGGCTAAGTGAAAGTGTTAAAGCATTATAGTCCGGTTGCCTAGCCCGCGACGCTATCACCTCCTTTGTAGGACTAAGACGTTGGGTTAAGTGTGAAAATGCGTTCTCCGCGCGCACCCCCGCACTATGTGCGTGGGGGCTGAAGCCAACGACTACAATCTTTCAGAATTTATATATTAAAACGGCCGCACAGGAGGTGTTATTAATACTTGAAGGCACAAGTCTAAATTACGCCATTACAATTTATAAAAATATTGATCTACGATTACATATGCTGTCATAAAACAGCATCTTTCGAACACTGCGTCTCTATTATACGAGCGCCCGCGAGGAATTCCTCAAAATAGTGCTCGGAAGGAATTCGGCTTTTATCCGAATCACGGGACGCAACAACGGTGGGCTCCATATCTGCCCAGTATGTCTTGACACGGGCAAGAGCCAGCCGCGCGCCCTCTGTGCAAGCGGACCTCTTTAGAGCTTCAATTCGAGGCACCACGTCAAGAAATTGCTGCACCAAACTGAAATAGCTTCTCGGCTTCGATCTCCCTGGACACAGGCGGTCCATGGCATACTTCATGGCGAGTCCGAACAACCTATTCAGCTCGGCCCATTGGGCCAGGCGATCATCCACTGATAGTGGACGCTCTGGATTAGTGAACTGCGACCAGAAGAGCTTTTCCACTTCATGATCTTTCTTATCTTGAAAGTACCTGGTCGCATCAGCGGCACTAGCCGACAAATCCAGATAGCTGTCCTCCATGCTCCACGCTCGGTCCAATGGGGCGAACTTCGGATCATAGAATTTTCTCCGCAGCAGGAAGGGCTCTCCATCCGCAATTAGTCCGGCTTGACGCAGCTCTTCCCTTGACGCTCTCATATCAGAGCGGGCGTCCTTGGCGTTGGCGACGGCCTTCTCTAAATCCGTCTGCCGGGCTCGACCTTCTTCTTCAAGAAGTTTGCAACGGTCAGTAGCACTTTTCAACTTCACGGCTATATCAGCCATCTCCTCCTTGCTTCGGCAATGGGAAGCTTGTTCGGCTTTTAGCTCTTCACGGGCTCTTCCGGCAGCCGCATTACTTTTTCTGGCTTGTTCCTTTGCTTTGGCGAGCTTGGCCCTAAGTCCTTCTACGGCCGCCGCACCATCTGCATCAAGCATACACAAGGTAAGATATTGACATAAAGCTCCTCTTACTAACAATCGCCAAATAAACTCAATATCTTGAGCATCATCAAGCCGCTTGTTAACAAGCACGATGTCGGCTTCTGCCTCATCGAGTTGCCGTTTCATTTCGGCAAATTCTCGAGTCTGGCTCGACTCCGGACAACCTGCCACCTACATGCAAAGGTGCCACTTAAAGGACCTGGGATTAAGATCCTCTGTGCGCCGCTAATCTTTGCGGCACACAGAGTCTCAAGGGCTACTATCTATACAAGGCGCATGTTATTATGCGCAATTAACACTAATGTTCGTTATTCAAAACGTACCTCAAGGCCCGCCAGTAAACTCTTGACGGCCTCGTTCAGTCCGCTTTCCGCGGATGAAATCTTTTCAATCACCGTGTGCATCAACGCACGATGCTCCTCTGAAACAGAGGCTCAGCCCAGCAGAACTTTCAGCTCCTCCGACCGAACACCGGATGGTGCCGGACTCGTCCCATGGCCTTCTTCGGAGGCCGGACACGGAGAACCCCGGGGGGCCGCATGATCACTTTCTGCCTCTGGCAGATTCGGAGAAATCCTCTGCGACGACACTTCGGCGTCGGCCGCCTTGCTAGGTGATGAAGGAGGAGGCGTTCCGCTCTCCATCATCTCCGGAAGAAGATCCCCCGATGACGAGCTCTGCCGAGAAGGGTCGAGGTCCGAACTACAAGGTAAGGTTTCGGTCAAAACTTCTCAGATATAAATTAAGGATTTCTCTTAAAAGAATGACTCTCTTTCTACTTACGGCTCGTTGGAGGGATGCTCCTTTTGAGGATTTAGTTCGGCCGAGGGTCTCCCCGGCGTCGGGTCCTCTGACGCGGATTCTTTCCCCCGCTTTGGAGCTACGGCTCCCGGGTCGTCAGAGGCGGCCCTTTTCTTCCCCTTTGGAGAGGAGTTATCGATTCCCCCCTTTGGGATGGCCCCTTTCGAAGAGGCCGCGGTTTCCTTGTCCGCCCCTTCATTTTCCTCCAGAGGCGCCACCTCCAACATCCTGACTAGCACAGGATCTAGCCTGGTATCGGGGAGGGGAGCCGGACACCGGACCAGCTTCGCCTTCGCTATCCACTCCTGCGTAAAAAGGAGAAGTACTATTAAAAAATAAGTCAATTGTATGGATAGAAGGTCCGGGCGCAAGGTCACCTACTTCTGTATCCGGGCGGTTGCGGCTTAAACCAGCATCCTCGGTCAAATCCGGACTCACTCCTTGTGGTCCGAAGAACAGTCTATGCATCTCCGTAGGCGTCATGCCCATGAAATTTCGGAGAACTCGCGGCCCCTCTGGGTTGAACTCCCACAAGCGGAGGGGGTGACGTTGGCCGGGCAGTATTCGGCGAATCAGCATAACTTGTGTCACCTTGACTAGGTTGAGGTCTCCTTTTAGGAGATCCTTTATGCGGCCCTGCAACAGAGGAACGTCTTTGGGCAAGCCCCGATCTAACCCTGTATTGATCCACGATGTTAAACGTGGTGGGGGGCCCGAGCGAAAGGCGGGAGGCGCTACCCAAGTGGTGCCCCGAGGAGAGGTGATGTAGAACCACTCCTGTTGCCATAAGCTGAGCTCCTCTTGAAAAGTGCCCTCGGGCCATGGAGCATCGGTATTCCTTTTTATAACAGCACCTCCGCACTCTACGTGACGCCCCTCGATTATCTTCGGTTCTACCTTGAAGGTCTTGAGCCATAATCCGAAGTGAGGAGTGATATGGAGAAACGCTTCACACACAACAATGAAGGAGGAGATATGGAGGATGGACTCCGGAGCTAGGTTATGGAATTCCAGCCATAATAAAACATCAGCCCCCTTACGAAAGGATCTGTTGGGAAGCCTAATCCCCGAAGGAAGTGGGAGATGAATACTACGCTCTCACCAGGCTGAGGGCTTGGGATCGCTTGTCCTTGAGCAGGCAACCTGTGCGGGATCTCGCTGGTCAGGAGCCTAGCCTCCCTCAACCTTGATACGTCCTCCTCTGTAACGGAGGAGGGCATCCATTGGCCTTGAAGGCCGGAGCCGGACATTGTCGATGGTCCGGTGCGCCTAGAATCTAAAAGCCTGGGGTGTTGGAACTCGAGGATATGGGCGAGCTTGTTTTGAGAACACAAGAGGGGAGCAAGGTCTCGGTCTCTTTATAAGAGGCAGAATATCAAGAGCCCTCCCCGTAACCGTCTTGGACTAGCCTTTAATCAAGGCAGGACGTGCTTAACGGGCACGGTTGGGTTACCCACGTCCGTATTAATGAGAATCCCGTTAAAGGGGGCACACGATCTCTGCTTCGACAAGACGTGCCAAGGAAACCGCCTCGTTGAACGTGCTGCGGTGGAACAACAAAAAATAATCCATACAGAAGGCTTGGTCGCAGTGTTATAACGCACTGCGGAATACGTCAGCAGATTTGATTTGTGTTTGTATTATTCTCTATATGGCAATACGTGGAAACTTGTTTTGCAGAGCCGGACACTATTTTTTTGTGTTTATTATCTTCTTGAAGAATTTGGAGGAGGAACCCGCCTTGCAATGCCGAAGACAATTTGCGCGCCGGACTCGTCGTCATTGAAGCCTGGTTCAGGGGCTACTGAGGGAGTCCTGGATTAGGGGGTGTTCGGATAGCCGAACTATATCTTCAGCCGGACTCCAGGACTATGAAGATACAAGATTGAAGAATTCGTCCCGTGTCCGGAAGGTTCTTTCCTTGGCGTGGAAGGCAAGCTAGGCGTGCGGATATTCAAGATCTCCTACCAATGTAACCGACTCTGTGTAACCCTAACCCTATCCGGTGCCTATATAAACCGGAGGGTTGTAGTCCATAGGACGAACATATCATAATCATCATCATACCCATAGGCTAGCTTCTAGGGTTTAGCCTCCTTGATCTCGTGGTAGATCTACTCTTGTACTACCCATATCATCAATATTAATCTAGCAGGAGTAGGGTTTTACCTCCATCGAGAGGGCCCGAACCTGGGTAAAATAAAGTGTCCCTGGTCTCCTGTTACCATCCGACCTTGACGCACAGATCAGGACCCCCTACCCGAGATCCGCCGGTTTTGACACCGACAATTTGTCTATTAAAATTTTGCGAGGAAACTCAAATTTTCATTTTCTGGGTTTTCTTTGATTTCAGAACCACTCCTTTCTTTGATGGAGTTTTTACCCCAAGTGAAAGCTTTCCAAATATGTTATTGGACTTGTCTTATCCCCTCAAGAAAAACATTTCTATTATCAGTGGATTTATTGGCATGATTATTTCTCTCTGGCTTTATTCCTTAAAGTGATTTTCATTAGTTTTGGAGCTCTATTTGCACTACAACCCTTTGATAAATTTATTTAAAATTTCAACCAAAATTTGGGGATGTCATGTGATGTTTTTAAATCACTTTTATGTAAATATATATTTCATTCATTTAATATTTTGAGCTCTACACCAATTTTTCAAATCTGGTCCAGTGGGAAATTTTGCACTACAACCTATTTAAATATTCCTTTAAAGCCTCCACCAATATTATGGGATGATAGTAGTAGTATATTATTCAACTTTATGCAAAAAGCCATTGATGTTCTTTGAAAAATTTGAGTGAATCAACCTCATCTTCATTCTGGCCCAGTTAGGTGTTTTCTACTGCATCCCTATTCAATTTTGCTCTACTGAACATGAGCTTTCTCCTGCTTGTAGTACACCATACCAAACCCTTAAGTCCAAGAGGTTGGACTCATTGGAGCATTTTTGGTTCATGAAATTATGCCCTTTTCTTTCTATCCAGAACTGGAGTTTTGCAAAACTTACACTAACAAGTTTCTAAATTTGGCCAACTAACCTTTCCACCCTCTCATTCATCTAAAGAGACTATGATCTGGAGATTTGGGCCACCCCAAGAGTTGCCTAGATGCCATTGGCATTCTGTCAAACACCTTAAGTGCATGGACAGCTTTGACATGATTTTTGTCTTTGCACTGTGACTTTGCACCTCTGGACAAACCAACATGTCCACTAAGCTCCTAGCTAACCCTAACCCAGGCCTGCTAATCCCCAGGCTCATCCTAATCCTCTAGCACGCTCTGGCATTTCCTCGAGCACGCAACGTGCGTGCGTTGGGTGCGCCCAGAGCGCACGTCTTGCACGCGCGCGCACTGAGTCGCCGCGTCGCACTGCCGCCTTCCCCGCGCCCGCTCTGGCCTCCCCCCTCGCAGCCAGTACCCCGACCCCTCCCTTGCCGCAGGGCCGCCCTGGCCCCTCCTCCTGGCGCACCGCAACATCGCCACCGCAAGCCGCCACCGCCGCCCCGACAACTCTGCCATGGACGGCGCCGCCCGGACTACTAGCGCTCGCCAGCCGCCCCCTGAAGCAGCTCAAGCTCATCCACAATCTTGTTCGCAAGCGCTCGTCGCCGCCACGTCCCCCTGCTGCTACAAAATGGCGGTCGCCGGCGATCCTATCCACGACCGCCACGAACCGACATGGCTATGCTATATAAGAAGCTCCCGAGCACGTCCCGTTCCTCAGGCAGCCTCATACCATTCTCCTAGTGCCCCCTTAGCCAACAATCGAAGAGAGGAAGGTCGTCTTCCCCATCTCCGGTCAGCTCGGCCGCCGCCTCGTTCCGATCCATGCCGGTGCCACCAGGGCCTCCCCCTCTCCACTCTCTTCACCAGAAGCTCTCTCTACATCTCGTGAATCCATCCCCATTCTCGATTTTTATTAGGAGCCGCTGGAGGCAAGAGCCCACCCTGCCCGACGGCCACCGTCCACTGCGAAGCTCGCCGCGGGCGACTCCGTCCACCCCAGGGACCATAACGACCACCGAAGGGACCACCTCGACCCCCTGAGCCCGCGGATGGCCTCGGTTTCTCGAACGGTGCCGCCGTTCGCCGGCGAGCATCGCCAGAGTGCCGCTCCTGTACGACCAAAGGAGATGGCGCGCACGACGACCAGTCAAACCTGACCAGTGGGCCAGGCAGGCCCACGGTCAGTGACCCGTAACCCCCGCCACGTGGATAAGTGGAGGCGGGTTCCGTCGGAGTCGCTTTTCTGCATGTAAAGCACTTTCCATGAGTACGCTTTCGACGTCGCAGCCCTTCCGCGCGCCGAGCGATTGGACTTGGCCCAGTAACGCTAGACGGCTATACTGCGCCCAGGGCGCGCTTCTGCTTAGCCCATCACAGTAAGCTCTGTTTCCTCTTTCTTTTCCAGCAGATTTCAAATAAATCCACAGAAGCCATTTCACATCCGAATTCTATGATTCAAATTTCTGCCTACTCCTAAAATCATGCTCTATTTATCCGGATAGGGTGAACATTTTGCCTAAGCCTGGTTTTTGCTGGATCAAATAAATAGTCCAGTTCCTTGATTATTCCAGCTTAGTAAATCCATGGGAAAATCATATGAACTACAAATGACTTGATTCTTTTTCTGTTATTTCTCAAATGTCATCTAGTTTATTTTTGTATTTATTTCGAAATTTTCCAGTCAACTTTTATGTACTGTTTTGGAATTGTGTGGTAATTAAAATATTTTGAAAATAGGAAATGGAGGGGAGATATAACTTTCAAAAGTTTTGGAAAGCACCTCACCTCTCCACACCTTGAAGGCAGGCATTCTGAACCCGGGCATAATATTGTCGTGTGTATTTTAAATTGGTTACAACACCACCATGTCTCGAAATTTCCGTTATTTATTGGGGTGATATGATCCTACTCGTAAGTGCATGTTAATGATACCGTGCTTTCGAACATTGATATGTTGTGATAGCGGTCACCCTCATATAGCCTTCATGCCTACCGGAAGGAAACCGGGAAAGCCTCTGTCTTGGGTAGACACGATGCTTGTCCCCAGTTCTTCGTCGAGACAGTTGTGTCCGGTATGGCATGATGAGGTATGATGAGTGGTGATTCTGTCTGTTGGATTGAAATATATTTGTTATGCTAATCATGCAGGGAATGCCTAAACCTCCTGAGTCGACCATAGATCGAGTCTTGTTCCGGTAACCCCCATACTTGTTTCGTACTACCACTTTTCCCTGCCATAGGTAGGGTACGGTTCAGTAAGTTGTCAACCCCTCTCCTAGCACACACCGTACAGAGAGGCCATGGTGGAAGATACCGGCTGCATCCGGTAGGCATGCCACCTAGTCCGGGGGCATGGGTGTTTCAGTTGTAGCCGAAGGGGTAGCTCCCCTAGTTTGCGCGCGGTATAAATTTTGTGATCCCATGCTAGACGAGGTTGTAGCCTCCCCACTTAGAGTTTCGCTTAACAGGTGTCAAGGGTGATTCCAGACACCGGTGAGTTAGGCTGGTGTGTGCGGTCAGGTGTGTTTTCAATCAAAAGACCGTGGACGGAATTAGTCCCGGTGGACTAAAGGAAATCCGTTGCTAGTGGGTAAAGAATACACCCTCTGAAGAGATTAATCTATTCGAATAGCCGTGTCCATGGTTAAGGACTACAGTTTGGGGTGGGTCAAGTGTCGGTCTTAGTGTCGGTCTTCGGAGGAAAAACTACTAAACCAGAACATTGATTATGACCTGTGACATATTATTATTATTATTATTATTATTATTATTATTATTATTATTATTATTATTATTATTATTATTATTATTATTATTATTATTATTGTGGACTAATCTTTTGAAATTAATGAGTATCCCTGGGACGGTTCTACCTCCTGGATATTCACTGTGATTTTTCTTATAAGCCCTTTATGTGGTGTCGCTCAGGCGCCCGACTGTGGCATGCTTATTATTTCAATTACTTATAAGCCCTTTATGTGGTGTCGCTCAGACGCCCGACTGTGGCATGCTTATTATTTCAATTACTTATAAGCCCTTTATGTGGTGTCGCTCAGACGCCCGACTGTGGCATGCTTATTATTTCAATTACTTATAAGCCCTTTATGTGGTGTCGCTCAGACACCCGACTGTGGCATGCTTATTGTTTCAATTACTTATAAGCCCTTTATGTGGTGTCGCTCAGACGCCCGACTGTGGCACGCTTATTATTTCAATTACTTATAAGCCCTTTATGTGGTGTCGCTCAGACGCCCGACTGTGGCATGCTTATTATTTCAATTACTTATAAGCCCTTTATGTGGTGTCGCTCAGATGCCCGACTGTGACATGCCTGTTATATCTTTTATATATAAGCCCTTTTTGTGGTGTCGCTCAGACGCCCGACTGAGGCATGCCTTATATTATTATCCCTTCGAGGCGTTGCTCCAGACACCCGATCGGTGCATTATATTTCTATTCTCTGATTGCCTATTCACGTTTATGTAACCCGCATTCGCGCATCATGAATTTTATGTCGTGACTATCTTAGTGATTATGGTATGTTTCAAAGATTGATTATTCATCCGTTATATTGTACATGTGTTCATAATGTTTGCGAGTACATTCAAAGTACTCACTGGCTTGTCCCTAGCTATTGTCTTGGCCAGATTCCTTGCATGGAAAGGAGCGTTGCGATGACAGCCCCGGAACCCACGCAAATGGAGACAGCAGCCTCGCGAAGATAGGAGTTACCCTGGTCAGCTGTTCCTGTGGGAAATGGAGCCCCATAGTCAATGGTGAACCACAAACCGCTTCCACCATCAACCACTAGAAACCATTTTGTTGTACTCATAGGCCAGAATGGTCTTGTACTACATGTGATGTACTTTTCTTGGAGTTTCTGTATCAAGTTGGTGCCTCATTAGCTAACAGTAATCCTAGGGCTGGTGAGCACAAGGGCACTTTCTGGGAAATTAATGTCCTAAAAATCCGGTCCTGACAGCGCGCTGCCCTGAGGATGGTAGGGCGGCATCCCGCTGGGGTCACGGGTGGCGATGCTCGTGCCTGCGCTCATCAGAGGTGGCGCGGGTGCGATTGGGCATCCGGTGTTGCTGGTCGCGCCAGTGTCGATGATGTTGGGGAACGTAGTAATTTCAAAATTTTCCTACGCACACGCAAGATCATGGTGATGCATAGCAACGAGAGGGGAGAGTGTTGTCTACGTACCCACGTAGACCGAAGCGGAAGCGTTGACACAACGTAGAGGAAGTAGTCGTACGTCCTCCTCCCGATCCGACCGATCCAAGCGCCGTTACTCCGGCGCCTCCGAGTTCTTGACACACGTACAACTCGATGACGTTCTCCGGGCTCCGATCCAGCAAAGCTCTCGGGGAAGAGTTTCGTCAGCACGACGGCGTGGTGACGATCTTGATGAACTACCGACGCAGGGCTTCGCCTAAGCACTGCAACAATGTGACCGAGGTGGAATATGGTGGAGGGGGGCACCGCACACGGCTGAGGAACGATCACGAAGATCAACTTGTGTCTTCTAGGGTGCTCCCCTGCCCCCGTATATAAAGGAGCAAGGGGGGAGGCTGGCCGGCCCTATGGGGCGCGCCAAAGGGAGGGGGAGTCCTCCTCCTAGTGGGAGTAGGACTCCCCTTTCCTAGTCCAACTAGGAAGAGAGAGGGGGAAGGAAAGAGAGGGAGAGGGAGAGGGAAAGGGGGGCCGCGCCCCCCTCCTTGTCCAATTCGGACTCCCCATGGGGGGGGCGCCACCTCCTGGCCGCATCCCTCTCTCTCCCCTTGGGCCCAATAAGGCCCATTACTTCCCCGGGGGGTTCCGGTAACCCCTCCGGCACTCCGGTTTTATCCGAAACCACTCGGAACCATTCCGATGTCCGAATATAGTCGTCCAATATATCAATCTTTACGTCTCGACCATTCCGAGACTCCTCGTCATGTCCGTGATCTCATCCGGGACTCCGAACTAACTTCGGTACATCAAAATGCATAAACTCATAATAATTGTCATCGTAACCTTAAGCGTGCGGACCCTACGGTTTGAGAACAGTGTAGACATGACTGAGACAATTCTCTGGTCAATAACCAATAGCGGGACCTGGATGCCCATATTGGCTCCTACACATTCTACGAAGATCTTTATCGGTCAGACCGCATAACAACATACGTTGTTCCCTTTGTCATCGGTATGTTACTTGCCCGAGATTCGATCGTCGGTATCCAATACCTAGTTCAATCTCGTTACCGGCAAGTCTCTTTACTCGTTCCGTAATACATCATCTCACAACTAACACATTAGTTGCAATGCTTGCAAGGCTTATGTGATGTGCATTACCGAGAGGGCCCAGAGATACCTCTCCGACATTCGGAGTGACAAATCCTAATCTCGAAATACGCCAACCCAACAAGTACCTTCGGAGACACCTGTAGAGCACCTTTATAATCACCCAGTTACGTTGTGACGTTTGGTAGCACACAAAGTGTTCCTCCGGTAAACTGGAGTTGCATAATCTCATAGTCATAGGAACATGTATAAGTCATGAAGAAAGCAATAGCAACATACTAAACGATCGGGTGCTAAGCTAATGGAATGGGTCATGTCAATCAGATCTCACCTAATGATGTGATCCCGTTAATCAAATAACAACTCTTTGTCCATGGTTAGGAAACATAACCATCTTTGATTAACGAGCTAGTCAAGTAGAGGCATACTAGTGACACTCTGTTTGTCTATGTATTCACACATGTATTATGTTTCCGGTTAATACAATTCTAGCATGAATAATAAACATTTATCATGAAATAAGGAAATAAATAATAACTTTATTATTGCCTCTAGGGCATATTTCCTTCAGTCTCCCACTTGCACTAGAGTCAATAATCTAGTTCACATCGCCATGTGATTTAACAGCAATAGTTCACATCACCATGTGATTAACACCCATAGTTCACATCGATATGTGATCAACACCCAAAGGGTTTACTAGAGTCAGTAATCTAGTTCACATCGCTATGTGATTAACACCCAAAGAGTACTAAGGTGTGATCATGTTTTGCTTGTGAGAGAAGCTTAGTCAACGGGTCTGCCAAAACTCAGATCCGTATGTATTTTGCAACTTTCTATGTCTACAATGCTCTGCACGGAGCTACTTTAGCTAATTGCTCCCACCTTTAATATGTATCTAGATTGAGACTTAGAGTCATCTAGATTAGTGTCAAAACTTGTATCGACGTAACCTTTTACGACGAACCTTTTTGTCACGTCCATAATCGAGAAACATATCCTTATTTCACTAAGGATAATTTTGACCGCTGTCCAGTGATCTACATCTAGATCACTATTGTACTCCCTTGCTAAACACAGTGTAGGATATACAATAGATCTGGTACACAGCATGGCATACTTTATAGAACCTATGGCCAAGGCATAGGGAATGACTTTCATTCTCTTTCTATCTTCTGCCGTGGTCGGGTTTTGAGTCTTACTCAATTTCACACCTTGTAACACAGGCAAGAACTTCTTTCTTTGACTGTTCCATTTTGAACTACTTCAAAATCTTGTCAAGGTATGTACTCATTGAAAAAACTTATCAAGCGTTTTGATCTATCTTTATAGATCTTGATGCTCAATATGTAAGCAGCTTCACTGAGGTCTTTCTTTGAAAAACTCTTTTCAAACACTCCTTTATGCTTTGCAGAATAATTCTACATTATTTCCGATCAACAATATGTTATTTACATATACTTATCAGAAATGTTGTAGTGCTCCCACTCACTTTCTTGTAAATACAGGCTTCACCGCAAGTCTGTATAAAACTATATGCTTTGATCAACTTATCAAAGCGTATATTCCAACTCCGAGATGCTTGCACCAGTCCATAGATGGATCACTGGAGCTTGCATATTTTGTTAACACCTTTAGGATCGACAAAACCTTCTAGTTGCATCGTATACAACTCTTCTTTAATAAATCCATTAAGGAATGCAGTTTTGTTTATCCATTTGCCAGATTTCATAAAATGCGGCAATTGCTAACATGATTCAGACAGACTTAAGCATAGGTACGAGTGAGAAACTCTCATCGTAGTCAACACCTTGAAATTGTCAAAAACCTTTTGCGACAATTCTAGCTTTGCAGATAGTAACACTACCATCAACGTCCATCTTCCTCTTGAAGATCCATTTATTTTCTATGGCTTGCCGATCATCGGGCAAATCCATCAAAGTCCATACTTTGTTCTCATACATGGATCATATCTCAGATTTCATGGCCTCAAACCATTTCGTGGAATCTGGGCTCATCATCGCTTCCTCATAGTTTGCAAGTTCGTCATGGTCTAGTAACATGACCTCCAGAACAGGATTACCGTACCACTCTGGTGCGGATCTCACTCTGGTTTACCTACGAGATTCGGTAGTAACTTGATCTGAAGTTACATGATTATCATCATTAGCTTCCTCACTAATTGGTGTAGTAGTCACAGGAACAGATTTCTGTGATGAACTACTTTCCAATAAGGGAGAAGGTACAATTACCTTATCAAGTTCTAGTTTCCTCCCACTCACTTCTTTCGAGAGAAACTCCTTCTCTAGAAAGTATCCATTCTTAGCAACGAATGTCTTGCCTTCAGATATGTGATAGAAGGTGTACCCAACTGTCTCCTTTGGGTATCCTATGAAGACACATTTCTCCGATTTGGGTTTGAGCTTATCAGGATGAAACTTTTTCACATAAGCATCACAACCCCAAACTTTAAGAAACGACAACTTTGGTTTCTTGCTAAACCACAGTTCATATAGTGTCGTCTCAACGGATTTAGATGGTGCCCTATTTAACGTGAATGCAGCCGTCTCTAATGCATAACCCCAAAACGATAGTGGTAAATCGGTAAGAAACATCATAGATTGCACTATATCCAATAAAGTACGGTTATGATGTTCGGACACACCATTATGCTGTGGTGTTCCAGGTGGCATGAGTTTGTGAAACTATTCCACATTGTTTTAATTGAAGGCGAAACTCGTAACTCAAATATTTTACCTCTGCGATCAAATCGTAGAAACTTTTATTTTTGTTACGATGATTCTCCACTTCACTCTGAAATTCTTTGAACTTTTCAAATGTTTCAGACTTCTATTTCATTAAGTAGATATACCCATATCTGCTTAAATCATCTGTGAAAGTCAAAAAATAATGATACCCGCTGCAAGCCTTAATATTCATCGGACCACATACATAAGTATGTATGATTTCCAACAAATCTGTTGCTTGCTCCATCGTTCCGGAGAACGGCGTTTTAGTCATCTTGCCCAAGAGACATGGTTCGCAAGCATCAAGTGATTCATAATCAAGTGATTCCGAAATCCCATCAGCATGGAGTTTCATCATGCGCTTTACACCAATATGACTTAAACAGCAGTGCCACAAATAAGTTGCACTATCATTATTAACTTTGCATCTTTTTGGCTTTCAATATTATGAATATGTGTATCACTTTGATCGAGATCCAACAAACCATTTTCGTTGGTGTGTATGACCATAGAAGGTTTTATTCATGTAAACAGAACAACAATTTATTCTCTTACTTAAATGAATAACCGTATTGCAATAAACATGATCAAATCATATTCATGCTCAACGTAAACACCAAATAACACTTATTTAGGTTCAACACTAATCCCGAAAGTATAGGGAGTGTGCGATGATGATCATATCAATCTTGGAACCACTTCCAACACACATCGTCACTTCACCCTTATCTAGTCTCTGTTCATTCTACAGCTCCCGTTTTGAGTTACTAATCATAGCAACTGAACTAGTACCAAATACTGGGGGGTTTCTATGAACACTAGTAAAGTACACATCAATAACATGTATATCAAATATACCTTTGTTTACTTTGCCATCCTTTCTTATCCACCAAATACTTGGGGTAGTTCCGCTTCCAGTGACTAATCCCTTTGCAGTAGAGGCACTTAGTCTCAGGCTTAGGACCAGACTTGGGCTTCTTCACTTGAGCAGCAACTCGCTTGCCGTTCTTCTTGAAGTTCCCCTTCTTCCCTTTTCCCTTTTCTTGAAACTAGTGGTCTTGTCTACCATCAACACTTGATGTTTTTCTTGATTTCTACCTTCGTCGATTTTAGCATCACGAAGAGCTTGGGAATTGTTTCCGTTATCCCTTGCATATTATAGTTCATCACGAAGTTCTACTAACTTGGTGATGGTGACTAGAGAATTCTGTCAATCACTATTTTATCTGAAAGATTAATTCCCACTTGATTCAAGCGATTGTAGTACCCAGACAATCTGAGCACATGCTCACTAGTTGAGCGATTCTCCTCCATCTTTTAGCTATAGAACTTGTTGGAGACTTCATATCTCTTAACTCGGGTATTTTCTTGAAATATTAACTTCAACTCCTGGAACATCTCATATGGTCCATGACGTTCAAAACGTCTTTGAAGTCCCGATTCTAAGCCGTTAAGCATGGGCACTAAACTATCAAGTAGTCATCATATTGAGCTAGCCGAACGTTCATAACGTCTGCATCTGCTCCTACAATAGGTCTGTCACCTAGCGGTGCATCAAGGACATAATTCTTCTGTGCAGCAATGAGGATAAACCTCAGATCACGGATCCAATCCGCATCATTGCTACTAACATCTTTCAACACAATTTTCTCTAGGAACATATCAAAACATATGAAAGCAACAATGCGAGCTATTGATCTACAACATAGATATGCTAATACTACCAGGACTAAGTTCATGATAAATTAAAGTTCAATTAATCATATTACTTAAGAACTCCCACTTAGATAGACATCCCTCTAATCCTCTAAGTGATCACGTGATCCAAATCAACTAAACCATAACCGATCATCACGTGAGATGGAGTAGTTTCAATGGTGAACATCATTATGTTGATCATATCTACTATATGATTCACGCTCGACCTTTCGGTCTCCGTGTTCCGAGGCCATATCTGCATATGCTAGGCTCGTCAAGTATAACCCGAGTATTCCGCGTGTGCAAAAACTGGCTTGCACCCGTTGTAGATGGACGTAGAGCTTATCACACCCGATCATCACGTGGTGTCTGGGCACGACGAACTTTGGCAACGGTGCATACTCGGGGAGAACACTTCTTGATAATTTAGTGAGAGATCATCTTATAATGCTACCGTCAATCAAAGCAAGATAAGATGCATAAAAAGATAAACATCACATGCAATCAATATAAGTGATATGATATGGCCATCATCATCTTGTGCTTGTGATCTCCATCTCCGCAGCACCGTCATGATCACCATCGTCACCGGCGCGACACCTTGATCTCCATCGTAGCATCGTTGTCGTCTCGCCAATCTTATGCTTCTACGACTATCGCTACCGCTTAGTGATAAAGTAAAGCATTACAGGGCGATTGCATTGCATACAATAAAGCGACAACCATACGGCTCCTGCCGGTTGCCGATAACTCGGTTTCAAAACATGATCATCTCATACAATAAAATTTAGCATCATGTCTTGACCATATCACATCACAACATGCCCTGCAAAAACAAGTTAGACGTCCTCTACTTTATTTGTTGCAAGTTTTACGTGGCTGCTACGGGCTTAAGCAAGGACCAATCTCACCTACGCATCAAAACCACAACGATAGTTTGTCAAATAGACTCTGTTTTAACCTTCGCAAGGACCGGGCGTAGCCATACTCGGTTCAACTAAAGTTGGAGAAACTGACACCCGCCAGCCACCTGTGTGCAAAGCACGGCGGTAGAACCAGTCTCGCGTAAGCGTACGCGTAATGTCGGTCCGGGCCGCTTCATCCAACAATACTGCCGAACCAAAGTATGACATGCTGGTAGGCAGTATGACTTGTATCGCCCACAACTCACTTATGTTCTACTCGTGCATATAACATGAAACCATAAAAACCTAGGCTCGGATGCCACTGTTGGGGAACGTAGTAATTTCAAAATTTTCCTACGCACACGCAAGATCATGGTGATGCATAGCAACGAGAGGGGAGAGTGTTGTCTATGTACCCACGTAGACCGAAGCGGAAGCATTGACACAACGTAGAGGAAGTAGTCGTACGTCCTCCTCCCAATCCGACCGATCCAAGCGCCGTTACTCCGGCGCCTCCGAGTTCTTGACACACGTACAACTCGATGACGTTCTCCAGGCTCCGATCCAGCAAAGCTCTCGGGGAAGAGTTTCGTCAGCACGACGGTGTGGTGACGATCTTGATGAACTACCGACGCAGGGCTTCGCCTAAGCACTGCAACAATGTGACCGAGGTGGAATATGGTGGAGGGGGGCACCGCACACGGCTGAGGAACGATCACGAAGATCAACTTGTGTCTTCTAGGGTGCTCCCCTGCCCTCGTATATAAAGGAGCAAGGGGGGAGGCCGGCCGGACCTATGGGGCGCGCCAAAGGGAGGGGGAGTCCTCCTCCTAGTGGGAGTAGGACTCCCCTTTCCTAGTCCAACTAGTAAGAGAGAGGGGGAAGGAAAGAGAGGGAGAGGGAGAGGGAAAGGGGGGCCGCACCCCCCCTCCTTGTCCAATTCGGACTCCCCATGGGGGGGGGGCGCGTCACCTCCTGGACGCAGCCCTCTCTCTCCCCTTGGGCCCAATAAGGCCCATTACTTCCCCGGGGGGTTCCGGTAACCCCTCCGGCACTCCGGTTTTATCCGAAACCACTCGGAACCATTCCGATGTACGAATATAGTCATCCAGTATATCAATCTTTACGTCTCGACCATTCCGAGACTCCTCGTCATGTCCGTGATCTCATCCGGGACTCCGAACTAACTTCGGTACATCAAAATGCATAAACTCATAATAATTGTCATCATAACCTTAAGCGTGCGGACCCTACGGTTCGAGAACAGTGTAGACATGACTGAGACAATTCTCTGGTCAATAACCAATAGCGGGACCTGGATGCCCATATTGGCTCCTACACATTCTACGAAGATCTTTATCGGTCAGACCGCATAACAACATACGTTGTTCCCTTTGTCATCGGTATGTTACTTGCCCGAGATTCGATCGTCGGTATCCAATACCTAGTTCAATCTCGTTACCGGCAAGTCTCTTTACTCGTTCCGTAATACATCATCGCACAACTAACACATTAGTTGCAATGCTTGCAAGGCTTATGTGATGTGCATTACCGAGAGGCCCCAGAGATACCTCTCCGACATTCGGAGTGACAAATCCTAATCTCGAAATACGCCAACCCAACAAGTACCTTCGGAGACACCTGTAGAGCACCTTTATAATCACCCAGTTATGTTGTGACGTTTGGTAGCACACAAAGTGTTCCTCCGGTAAACGGGAGTTGCATAATCTCATAGTCATAGGAACATGTATAAGTCATGAAGAAAGCAATAGCAACATACTAAATGATCGGGTGCTAAGCTAATGGAATGGGTCATGTCAATCAGATCATTCACCTAATGATGTGATCCCGTTAATCAAATAACAACTCTTTGTCCATGGTTAGGAAACATAACCATCTTTGATTAACGAGCTAGTCAAGTAGAGGCATACTAGTGACACTCTATTTGTCTATGTATTCACACATGTATTATGTTTCCGGTTAATACAATTATAGCATGAATAATAAACATTTATCATGAAATAAGGAAATAAATAATAACTTTATTATTGCCTCTAGGGCATATTTCCTTCAGATGAAGCCCCCTTGCGCGCTCGGGGGCGCGCGGGTGCGGCGAGGCCCGACATGCGATCCGGCCGCGGCCTGAGGCATAAACAGGGAGCAGAAGGGCAGTTCTCCCGAGGCCACGGCGTCCAGTAGCTCAGCGACGCGCTCCAGCAACGCATCCAGGCCGCTCTCCATCAGCCGACATCGCAGCAGCTCCCGAGCCACCGTGAGCGTGGCCCTCATGTTTGCTTGTACCCGCCGGGTGTTCGACACCGTGGTCACAGCGTAGCTTGAGGCCCTTGCGGCTGCCCGCGCCTGTCGCGGAGTGAGGGTGGATGGCGTTTGACCTCGCCGCCCACGCCCTACGGTATTTGGCGGTGCGCGTGCCACCTGGGGCGCGGGGTTGAGGTCTTCTTGGGCGGACGCCGCCGCCCGGGCTGGCCAAGCTGCCCAGCGGTCGGCGTTGGTCCTTGGGTCACTGGATATCGAAACCGCGGAGTGTCGGCAGATCAACTGGTGGAAGAGAGGCTCCGGCGCACCCCTACCTGGCGTGCCAAATGTCGGATTTCGGGTTCCGGCAAAACCCTTGAGGTTCGAACACTTGGGTGCGCATGAAGATCTCTCCCTACCTAATCACACCCTCGCCCTCACCACGGTCTCAAAGCTTAGCGCGTCGAACCCACAGAAAGAGAGACACAAGAGTTTATACTGGTTCGGGCCACCGATGTGGTGTAATACCCTACTCCAGTGTGGTGTGTTGCATTGCCTCTTGGGCTGAGGATGAACAGTACAAGGGAAGAACAACCTCCTGAGGAGAGGTGCTCTTGTGCTTGGCGAACTTGTGTGGTTGGGGGTGATCTGAATGATCCGTCCTCCTCTATGGTGGCGGCTAGTCCTATTTATAGAGGCCCTGGTCCTCTCCCCAAATATTGAGCGGGAAGGGATCCAGCAACGGCCAAATTCGAAGGGAGACAACTAGTACAAGTTATCCTGACTAAAGGTGGTCTTTGCGTGCCAAAGGCTCTGGTGGTGATGCCGTCTTGGGTCCATGGTGACCTCCGTCCTGTCGTCCTGCCGGTCTTGGTCTCGTTGCACCAATATGTAAACCTTTGCCTGATGCCTTGGGACTCCTCGCCTGCACTTGCCTCTTTAGCACCAAAGAGGAAACAAAGACATTGCGTGCGCTGGTTCCCGCCTGGCGTCGGTCGTCATGGCTTGCGTCATAGAAACCTCGCGAGGTGTCCCTTGCCTTGATCTCTCCGCCCCTCGCGAGCCAGCCTGGTGAGGCAGCCCCCGAGGAGGTCTTGTGTCGTCTGCCTCGCGAGGCTTGGCCCCTCGCGAGGGTCTTGAGTGTTTGCTGGTGAAGATGGGCCGTACAGGGCCGCTGGTGGAGCCACGCCGTGGGCCGCAGGCAGGCAAGTCTGGGGACCCTCGCTCCCAGGACGTCGACAACGGCATGGTGTGGCGGCGGCGATGGAGATCGTGGTGGCGGCAGTAGAGGGTTAGGGTTTAGTATTGGAGGTCTGATACCATGTTGGAAACGAGAGTTTTGGCAATGCGACTCGATGTATTGATCGGTGCATAGTGCACGTACATATGGAGTACAAAGTGGGCCACACCTCAACTATACAATGACTAGGAGGTGGGCCGAGGTATACAATATACATGCACAAACCATATGTTCAACAACGTCAATAGGTTTAAGTGGATGCATACTTAAGTAGGGAGGACGTGCTCCCCTTCTTCACGGGCCGGAACACATATGACCACCCCTGTGGTTTAGCGACTTGGCCTGGGTTGTGTGCAGTCATGTACTAGCATAGTAGCAGTGGGTCGCTAACACTCTTCCCTCCTTGAAACATGACTTGCCCGCAAGCCGTTGCCACGAAGAACACTCCAGGGTCCCGAGGGAAAATATATTTTAGAGCACCTGCACCTAGGCCCGTCTATCCTATCCATCCATTTTTCACATCGTGGTTCGTGCAAGCACATTTCTCTTTTTTATTTCTCTCACATAGAACATGTTTTGAACTTCAAACTTCCATAGCACGGCAAAGCTTTCTATCTAGAATCTGTGATAAAACTTTCAGATTTTTTCATCCAATATAAATATACAAATAAGATTCTTTTGGTTAAAAAATCTTATTTTTAGAATTTATGCCGGACCAAAAAATATGGAAGTTTTATCTCACATTCTAGTTAGGAAGCTTTATTGTGCTGCAAAGTTTGAGATTCAAGACATATTCTATATGAGAGAAACAAAAAAGAGAAATTTACATGTAAAATGTTAGTTGTATACCACAGATCTCAAAGCAATATTGAAGAGCTAAGATAGATGGGCCTGGGTGCATATGCTCAAAAAATCTGCATCCGTCCTAGGGGGCTTGAAGAACCTCGATCCCACCATAGTCGCCATGGTAGTCCTCGCGGTAGTGGTGATGACTCAAGAGGTCTTGAACAAGACCGAAGAAGTAGGCAATGTTGATGTAGTAGTCATAGCCAATGGAGACTTGCGCATGGAAAGTGCCAAGGTAGTAGTGGTGGACAACATGGACTAGATTCCATGGATTGTGGAGTTCCTTGATCTTGTTTGGGACGCCATGGTAGTCTTCATAGTAGTCATAGAGGTCGGCGCAGTCTTGGACAATATAATGAGCTTCATTAAAGTAGTAGTTGTAGCCGAGATGAGGATGGTCAACAAAATCCGCTCGAAGCATCGTATTTGTGACACTCCAAAATTTTTCATTTGGTCTTTAGAAAAACCTTTGTTGGTTTTGAAAAGAGGGCATTTAAATTTTCTTTCTTTCAGAAAAAAAACCTTCCTCTTAAAAACTTTTTTTATGGGCAAGGATTGTTATTTCTGTTTCCCTCTTCAAACTTTGGGTTTGATCTTTTAAAAACTACTTCTCTGTTGAATCCCTCTCTAATTATTTTTGGAGTTTAATCTTTTTCTTTTTATAAGAAAACTCTATGAGAATTAGGGATTTTCATATATTGAAAACCACCCATGACTTTGTATTTTTGCCCATGTGGTAAAACCCATTCAAAACCTCCCCTCCTCCTTGAAAACAACCTAAGTCCTCTGTCCCTTCTAAACCAAACAAGTTTTGGATTTCATTTTAATTATTTCACCTCTCAAATCTTTTCTGATCTTTATTTTGAGCCTGAGTCATTTACAAAGCTAGTACCCTATAGCATTTGTATTTGGACCTCAAACCAACTCTACTGGCTAGTCCTTGGTACCCTCAACCTGGAACCATCTTAATCCACTCATCTTCTTTTCAAATATTTCAACTTTCACCCCCTGCAAGTTTGGACCAGATTTGCCAAATTTGGTGAAATTCATATTTCCACTTACCCAAAAATTCCACCAAAAATCAGGCAGCCTACTGGAGCAATGAGGAGCCACTCCACCAAAGATCAGCTCGAGGAAAAATCCCTACATGCCTAGATCATTCTGTCGAACACCTTGCAGGCACTGTTTCAGCCATTTTCAGTTAAATTCAGAATTCAGTGTCGATCTTCGTCAGTTAGTTCAGTCACATGCTCACAGTGCCCTTGGCACGTTGCTCGCCGCCTGGCCTGCTTGTACGGAGCCTCGCACGCGCGCTTGGCACCTTCCTGGCGTCGGTGGCGCCCTGGCCTGCCTGCGCCGGCATGTCTTGCGGCGGCCGAACCACCATAACGGCCGACAGGGAGCAGAACGGCGGCGCAACACCGTTCAGCGCCGCCCAAACCCCCTGGTGGCTCCGCGTGGCCATCTCCTCGCCAGCGCACGCATGCAGCATCGTCGCCGTGGCGCGGCACGCACAGAGCATGCTCTCTGCCACCGACGGGCCCGCACCGCCCCGTTCCGTCGAGCTCCCCCTAACAACCTAATCCCGACGCTGTTAGCACATAAACGGAACCAGGGAGCACCCACGACGACGCTCAACCTCTGAACCCTCCTGTGCAACCACCGCACCGCCGTAATCACCTCGCCGGAGAACCCCGTTCTCGGCAACCGCCTTGGGGCGGCTATATATAGCACCCCCGAGCCTGCTCTCACTCCCGCACGGCTCCACCACCCCGCTAAACCCTGCCTGGCCACTGGAGGGGCCTCGAGGAGCCCTTCTTCCTCGACTCCGGCCACCTCCATCCGCCTCGGGCTCTAGCAGCGTTCACTGCGGTGAGGCCATCTCCGGCGACCAAACCTCGTCTGCAGCCTTCTGCCACACCTAGCACTCTAACCCCCTCATCAATTTGCAACTTGCAGCCCTCTCCGGCGAACTCCATCCACGCCCGAACCGCCGTCCGCCGGAGCAGAAGCCACCGCCGACGTGGTGCTCGCCGACAGCCACCACCACCACCGATCGATGCGGAATAGCACCCTGAGCGCGTAGGTAACCTCCGATTCCCCTGCATCGCCGTGGATCGCCGCCGGTGATCGCCGCGGCTCTCTGGCGCCAAGAGCTCTGCCGCCGTTTTCAAACCCGATGGGTGGGACCGCCTCGTCATATTTCTGTTCTTTTCGAATCGTTTTTTTGAAAAACGCCTTCGGGCAAAATACGCTTTCTCCTCTGAGCCGGCGTATTCAGGATTGAAGCTTTTTCTGTTTTTATAAAAAGAACCCCGAGAAGTTTCTGTTTCATTACAGATGGGTCCCTGGACAAAAACCTTTATAACTTTTTAACAGAAGCATATTTTTGAGTGATTCTTTTTCTGTTCTCTTCAAAATTTTGCCTAGTTTTTTATAAGATTTATTTGAAAAATATTTGGATTAATTTCTGTGCACCTCTTGGCATTTATGATAGTGCGTGTATTCTCTTTATACCGTAGATACCGACGGAGGTGACGGGACCGCAAACTTCACCGAGCTAGGCTCCGACTACTCTGAACCAGGCAAGCATGTTTGAACTTTTGATATGATGAGTGTCTTGTCATGTTTTGCATTTAGCTAGTTGCATGGTATATTGATGAGCATATCGAGGAACGTTATTTCCATGCATTGTTAAAGCAAGTGAGTTCGATGATCCAAACGTTGTTGGATGTGAGTATGCATGGCCATGTGTTGGCATGAGGATGGATAAGACGACAGTGTTGTAGCATGCCAGTCTTATGCCATACTGTTGACTTCAGTGTCAGCCCGTATCGGTTCGGTTCCCGTCCACATTCCCTCCCTGTACTACCACATGTTTTCCGCAAGGAATATGGTTTAGTAAGTTGCAAACCGCTTTCCTGGTACACACCAAAAGGAGAGGCCGGGATGATGGTTCCATGGCCTTGGATTAAAGCCAGTCATCCGGTCAGGGGGCATGGGTGTTTCCGGTTGGGACCGAGAGGGGGGCACCCCTTAGAGCGCGCGTATATAAATTTGATCCCATGCTATTCGAGATTGTGATCTCCCCATCTCAAAAGTTTTTCTTGGACGATGTCTAGGGTGATTCCTGGAATCGAGAGGTTGGATGGGTGTGTACTGGTTAGCTGTGTTTTCTTCCGAAATACCGTAAATGGAACTAGTCCTTCGTGACTACGGAAATCCGTTGGCTGTGGGAAATTTTTGTACAAACTCTGCAGAGTCATAAATTCCTCAAGTCATCCTATCCATATCCAAGTTCTGTGCTAACTTATTCTGACAAGTGCCAGTTTTGGTGACAGATACTCCGGTGAATCATAAGCATGCTGAGTCCGGTTAAATGTTTATTCCTGTGGATGGACTAACCCGTATATTGATCTGAGCTGATTAATCTAACATATGTATTATTTTCATTATGAAGAAAGCCCTTTCTGTGATGTCGCTCAGACGTCCGACTGCGGCAGTGCTGTTATTTATTTTCCTCATAAGCCCTTTCTGCGATGTCTCTTAGACGTCCGACTGTGGCATTTCTTTTAAGCCCTTTATGTGGTGTCGCTTAGACGGCCGACTGCGGCATTTCTTTTAAAGCCCTTTATGTGGTGTCGCTTAGACACCCGACTGCAGCATTTCTTTTAAAGCCCTTTATGTGGTGTCGCTTAGACGCCCGACTGCGGCATTTCTTTTAAGCCCTTTATGTGGTGTCGTTTAGACGCCCGACTGTGGCATTTCTTTTTAAGCCCTTTATGTGGTGTCGCATAGACGCCCGACTGTGGCATCATTCTCCTTTTACCTATCTGTTCACCTTTCGTGGCGTCGCTCCAGACACTCGATTGGTTTCCTTTACTTTATTGTTGGGATGTCAGGCGGACTACCGCCGATTCCCTTTTTACTTACCATGCCTGCTATTATTTCAATTATGCATTGGTAAATTAATCATGACGCATTCATGCATGCATTTGTTATATCTTACGTCTGAACTGTCTTGCGAGTACTTTCAAAGTACTCACTGGCTTGTTGATTTGGCCAGATGCTGACGAAGGTGATCTCATGGATGAAGAGTTCGATAGCGAGTCCGACGCCTAGAGGAATCCCAGTCAGTCTCACGCGACCCTGGATTTGGTCACTATATTATATCCGCTTCCGCAACCCGAATAAAGTACATCGAGCTTCACCTCGACGCTCGATGAGATGCTAGTTTGAGAGCCATGTTATCTCACTCCCCACTGTATTATTCCACCATCGCTTTATCCTCGAGTCAGTAGTAGGCCACCACACCATTGTGTCATAACCGCCATTATGTATAATTATTGGCGCGCTTGTAATAAATTGTTGAGCACCCTTAGCTCAACCCTGTAACATTTCCTGTGCTACTGACTTATTGTATCAAGAGTTGTCTACCAGTGAGGAGGATTTTCTCTCATACTGGACCCAAAAGATTGGTTTCTCAATAAATATTTTTATTGGAAAACCGGTCGTGACAAGCTTGGTACCAGAGCCAGGCTGACTGTAGGAAGCCACTAGGTGCGATCGCTAATTGATTATTAGCATGTTAGAGCTAATTTGTATCTTTGCAATTGTAGTCATTTTTTTCTGACAGTCAGCATATATTTATGATCTGACCATTCAGAATTCTTGCCTACTTTTGTAGATGGCCGACAACAGCTGCGAGTCTCAGTCCTTCGCCAACGTACCCGATGGGTTCGTCAAGATTCTATCCTCCATCGTTCAGGTCGCAATGGGGCCATCTGTGCGCCCAGTCGTCTCTCTCTGCCAGCACAAAGTCAATGACAGTCTGACCATGCACCAGGCCTCGGTGCAATTCAGGGGAGGGCATGGTGAGTTACGCCGCTTCCGGTTTGTGGGAAGAGCCATGCCCACGGAGAAGCATGCTATTCAGATGGCAGCCCGCGAGTCGATAGCTCGTCTCAGGGATATCCTTCCCGTGATGAAGGCTCGTCGTTACCGCTATCTTCCATGCCACGTGCCCTACACTTGTCACTACGCATACTCCTGCCCCAGAGGAGAGCGAGACGAGGCCTTTGAGATGCTTATTGAGTATCTTCGGGCCCTGGAGGCCGCCTTCGATAACTTGGTGGACGACTTCGTGGCCGCCCGCATGGACTCAGTCCATGGCTGTGCTGCCAACAGGAGGGAGCTCCTGCCCACAGCACGGCCATTGACTTATGCCTAATCATCTGCATCTTATGCGCCTGCTCGTCGCCTGCCTTCTACTGAGGAGTTCAACCAAGTCATTGCGCCCACTCCAGCGCGCACTGCACCGCCACTCACGCCGACTCCTATTCGTGTTATTCCACCCCTGGCTCCCGCTCCATCTACTCGGCGCAGCACTACTCGTATGGAGCCTATTAGCGAGGAGGAAGTCGAGTCCCCAGCCTCGCTACGACTCACCCTTGGCAGGGCCAAGGACATCATCAACATCTCCGACTAAGTACGCTTAGCCGTCACGCGATGTATCACCATGTAAGATATGGGAAGTAGCCTGTTTGCGCATCATGTAGGAAGTGGAGGAGTGCACTAGCCTAAATAACATGTCAGGGTTATGTACGCATATCCTGAGTGGTGTATTGTATAATTATCGCCCGCGTGTAAGATACGTAATGAGCAGTCTTTCTCCGTGCGCAAATTAAATTGTTTTCCCTTAAGCAATCTTGGCTATTTTGATTTATTTGCCAACCTTGTGTTTTTATGGAATTAAATTTTGGCACCCCCTTTTCGCTTTTCTTATGGGTTTTACAAAAAATATCCCCAGAGTGAAAAAAATGTCTTGTCCTTGGACTCGCTCCATGCCAGCTCCGCCAGAGGAAAATTATGGCACTCAACCGGACAACAATTTTGCACAAGGGCAGTCGAGTCAATATCATGAAACTCAACCAGGCAACAATTTCACTCAAGGTCAATCAAGTCAACAGGGCAGTGAAACGGCACTTGCTCAAATGTGCCGCCTTTATGAACAAAGTCAGCAGCAGCATCGGGAAATGATGAACCAAGTCATCAACATGAGAAATCACCATGGGCAGTATCAACAGCATTCCAAGTTATCTGAGCTACAGAAGACGCGTCCTCCAACATTTTCTCATACTGATAAGCCTCTTGAGGCCGAAGACTGGCTGCGAGACGTGGAGAGAAAATTAAGTATTGCACAATGTACAGACCTCGAAAAGGTATTATATGCTCCGCACTATCTCACAGGAGCAGCCGCATCTTGGTGGGAAAATTTCCTGCACATGCATCCCAACGAAAATAATATAACCTGGGATGATTTCAAGGAAGGCTTCCGTGGCGCGCACATTCCAAAGAGTATTATGAAAATCAAAAAGAGAGAGTTCGATGACCTCAAACAGAGGAACATGACAGTGTCAGATTACAACGGTCAATTTACTTTATTGTCTCACTACGCCAATGAAGATCGTATGACTGAAAGCAAGAAGATGGAAAAATTCCTTGACGGTCTAGCGCCCGCGCTTAAATGCCAACTGGTCGTACACACTTTTCCAGATTTTAAAACACTGGTGGACAAGGCGATTACTCTGGAAAATGAAAGACGCAGCTTGGAAGATATCCGCAAGCGAAAAAGGGACCAGACCAACTATGCTCGCAATCATCGAAGCAAGACAGATTTTCAAAAGGGTGGAACACACAAGTCCGTGTCCAACGTTTCACGCCCAATCAAGAATTTCCATGCAAGGGACAAGGAGTTCACATATCGCCCCGGCATTACTTGCTACGCCTATGGAGAGGAAGGACACTATGCCAAGCAGTGTCCCAAGCCTAAAAACTCAGCACCAAAGCCGAACAACGGCAGCAATAATACAGCGCCCAAGCGAAACAATTTCAATCCCAACAACAACCACAGGAAGGGTCATCTGAACCATGTAACCAAAGAGGAGGCACAAAATGCTCCGGATATCGTACTCGGTACGTTTCCTGTCAACACAATACCTGCAATGGTTTTGTTTGATTCTGGAGCTTCTCACTCTTTTATTTCGAAAAGTTTTGCTTTGCAAAATAATTTTTCGATGCTTACTTTGGAGAAATCCATGACCATCAAGTCCCCTGGGATTCAGCAAGTCACTCAGAGTTACTGTCAGGATGTGGTTATTGAGTTCAAAGGATTGAAGTTCCACGCCAATCTCATTGTGTTGGAAAATAAAGGACTGGATGTCATCCTCGGGATGGAATGGCTAACCACCAACAAGGGTTTCATTGACTGTTTCAACCGGACCGTAATTCTCACACACCACCACGGGAAGACAATAAGGGTATCCGCCAAGGAAAGAGAAATACCTCGGCAACCGAGATTAAATAAGGTGGACATTTCTGAGTTAAACAAGGTTCCAGTAGCATGTGAATTTCCAGACGTATTCCCCGAAGAGCTACCAGGCATGCCACCAGATCGAGAGATAGAGTTCAGCATTGAGCTCGCACCAAGAACCGCCCCCATATACAAGAAACCATACAGAATGGCACCATCCGAGTTGGTTGAGTTGAAAAAACAAATAACGGAATTGCTGGACAAAGGATACATTCGAGCCAGTTCCTCACCTTGGGGATCAACAATTTTATTTGCCAAAAAGAAGGACGGAACACTGCGATTGTGTATTGACTATCGAGCACTTAACATGGTCACAATCAAGAACAAATACCCAATGCCAAGGATAAACGATTTGTTTGATCAACTTGCACATGCCAGGGTATTCTCAAAAATTGACTTAAGGTCAGGATACCATCAATTGAAGGTGCGAATCGAAGATATCCCCAAGACAGCGTTCACCTCCATATATGGACTGTATGAGTTCACGGTAATGCCATTTGGATTAACGAACGCCCCCGCATATTTTGTTCACCTCATGAACAAAGTGTTTATGAAATTTATGGACAAATTCATCGTGGTATTCATCGACGATATTCTGGTATACTCCAAGACACTAGAAGAGCACGCGGAACATCTCAGAATGGTACTAGGCGAACTCAGGAAACATCAATTGTATGCCAAGTTCAGCAAGTGCGAATTTTGGCTAAAGCAAGTAGGCTTTCTAGGCCATGTGCTGACCCAAGACGGTATCACAGTAGACCCGGAAAAAGTCAAGGCCGTACTTGGCTGGAAGTCACCAGCCAGTGTAACGGACATACAAAGTTTCTTGGGAATGGCAGGATATTACCGCAGATTTATTGAAGGATTCTCCACCATCGCCAAGCCTATGACACAGTTACTCAAGAAAGACAAGAAGTTTGAATGGAAAGAAGCCTGCGAGAAAAGTTTCCAAGAGCTAAAGCGGAAATTAACGACAGCACCAGTATTAATTGTGCCAGGCATACACAAGAATTTTGAAGTATATTGTGATGCGTCCAGAAAAGGTCTCGGATGTGTATTGATGCAAGAAGGCAAGGTTGTCGCCTATGCTTCAAGGCAGCTTCGCAAGCATGAGGAAAATTATCCCACTCATGACTTAGAGATGGCAGCCGTCATTCATGCACTTAAGGAATGGAGGCACTTCCTACTTGGAAATCGATGTGAAATATATACAGACCATAAAAGTCTCAAATATATTTTCACGCAGCCAGAACTGAATTTACGGCAACGACGCTGGTTGGAATTGGTAAAGGATTATGATGTTGGTATCCACTACCATCCAGGTAAAGCAAATGTAGTAGCCGATGCCCTTAGTCGGAACCCCGGCTCCGACGAAAGCAGTCTGCAAAGCTTGAGAACCGAGTTCCAACTGGAATTTGCCAAACTCAACTTATTAATGGTAGCGGAAGGCACCATGACAAACTTGGCAATACAACCCGACCTTGTGGAGAAAATCAAAGGAGCTCAACCTGGTCACCCCAGCATCGAAGGCATCAAAAGAAAGGTGAGTAAGGGCAAAGCCTCAGAATTCGTCGTAGACGATGGAGGAATATTATGGTACGGAAAAAGACTCTGCGTGCCAAACATAGAAGACCTTAAACAGCAAATCTTAACTGAAGCCCACACCGCCCCGTACTCAATCCACCCGGGAGGAACCAAAATGTATAAAGATATTCAGGAAAGATTTTGGTGGCACGGTATGAAGAGAGACATAGCCACTTTCATTGCATGTTGTGACTCTTGCCAACGCATTAAAGCTGAGCATCAGAGACCAGCCAGATTACCGCAACCAAACAAAATACCTGAGTGGAAATGGGATGAAATAGGGATGGATTTCATTGTCGGACTACCTCGGTCACGACACGGAAATGATGCCATATGGGTCATCACCGACAGATTAACCAAGGTGGCACACTTTATTCCAGTAAAGACGACCCACACCACTCAGAGGCTTGGCAAGATATATCTCTCCCGTATAGTTTGTTTGCACAGTGTTCCGAAGACCATAATATCTGACAGAGACACTCAGTTCATCTCAAGATTTTGGGATCATTTACAACAGGCTCTGGGAACTCAACTAGCCTTCAGTACAGCATACCACCCCCAGACCGATGGACAGACAGAACGCGTAAACCAAATTTTAGAGGACATGCTGAGAGCATGTGTCCTCACATATGGAGCCAGTTGGGAAGAGAGCCTGCCATATGCCGAGTTCGCGTACAACAACAGTTACCAGGCCAGCCTGCAAATGGCACCATTTGAGGCTTTGTATGGACGGAGATGTCGTACCCCGTTAAATTGGTCAGAAACTGGAGACAGCCGTATCTTCGGACCAGACATGCTCAGAGAAGCCGAGGAAAAGGTCAAGCTAATCAGAAATAGACTCAAGACCGCTCAAAGCCGACAGAAGAGTTATTACGATCAGAAGCATCGTAGGGTGAACTTCGAACCCGCTGAATTCGTATACCTACGAGTATCCCCTATGAGGGGATTACAACGATTCAAAATAAAAGGGAAGCTAGCGCCAAGATTCATCGGACCATTCTGTATAGTGGCCCGAAAAGGCACATTAGCGTATCAGCTAGACTTACCTAAGGAACTGTCAGATACAACGTGTTCCACGTTTCGCAGTTAAGAAAGTGCGTAAGCAACCCAGAGAAACAAGTATCCCATGAGAGCATTGACGTGCAACAAGACCTCACTTATAGGGAACGTCCCGTGAAGATATTAGAGGAGTCTGAAAGGAGGACCCAACAGAAGACCATTAAATTTTTCAGAGTTCAGTGGAGCAATCACACTGACAGCGAAGCAACTTGGGAAAGAGAGGATTTTCTTCGAGCAGAGCATCCGCACTTATTTATGGAACAGCTGAAATCTCGGGGACGAGATTTTTCCTAAGGGGGTAGGTGTTGTGACACTCCAAATTTTTTCATTTGGTCTTTAGCAAAACCTTTGTTGGTTTTGAAAAGAGGGCATTTAAATTTTCTTTCTTTCAGAAAAAAAAACCTTCCTCTTAAAAACTTTTTTTTATGGGCAAGGATTGTTATTTCTGTTTTCCCTCTTCAAACTTTGGGTTTGATCTTTTAAAAACTACTTCTCTGTTGAATCCCTCTCTAATTATTTTTGGAGTTTAATCTTTTTCTTTTTATAAGAAAACTCTATGAGAATTGGGGATTTTCATATATTGAAAACCACCCATGACTTTGTATTTTTGCCCATGTGGTAAAACCCATTCAAAACCTCCCCTCCTCCTTGAAAACAACCTAAGTCCTCTGTCCCTTCTAAACCAAACAAGTTTTGGATTTCATTTCAATTACTTCACCTCTCAAATCTTTTCTGATCTTTATTTTGAGCCTGAGTCATTTACAAAGCTAGTACCCTATAGCATTTGTATTTGGACCTCAAACCAACTCTACTGGCTAGTCCTTGGTACCCTCAACCTGGAACCATCTTAATCCACTCATCTTCTTTTCAAATATTTCAACTTTCACTCCCTGCAAGTTTGGACCAGATTTGCCAAATTTGGTGAAATTCATATTTCCACTTACCCAAAAATTCCACCAAAAATCAGGCAGCCTACTGGAGCAATGAGGAGCCACTCCACCAAAGATCAGCTCGAGGAAAAATCCCTACATGCCTAGATCATTCTGTCGAACACCTTGCAGGCACTGTTTCAGCCATTTTCAGTTAAATTCAGAATTCAGTGTCGATCTTCGTCAGTTAGTTCAGTCACATGCTCACAGTGCCCTTGGCACGTTGCTCGCCGCCTGGCCTGCTTGTACGGAGCCTCGCACGCGCGCTTGGCACCTTCCTGGCGTCGGTGGCGCCCTGGCCTGCCTGCGCTGGCGTGTCTTGCGGCGGCCGAACCACCGTAACGGCCGACAGGGAGCAGAACGGCGGCGCAACGCCGTTCAGCGCCGCCCAAACCCACTGGTGGCTCCGCGTGGCCATCTCCTCGCCAGCGCACGCATGCAGCACCGTCGCCGTGGCGCGGCACGCACAGAGCATGCTCTCTGCCGCCGACGGGCCTGCGCCGCCCCGTTCCGTCGAGCTCCCCCTAAGCAACCTAATCCCGACGCTGTTAGCACATAAACGGAACCAGGGAGCACCCACGACGACGCTCAACCTCTGAACCCTCCTGTGCAACCACCGCACCGCCGTAATCACCTCGCCGAAGAACCCCGTTCTCGGCAACCGCCTCGGGGCGGCTATATATAGCGCCCCCGAGCCTGCTCTCACTCCCGCACGGCTCCACCACCCCGCTAAACCCTGCCTGGCCACTGGAGGGGCCTCGAGGATCCCTTCTTCCTCGACTCCGGCCACCTCCATCCGCCTCGGGCTCCAGCAGCGTTCACTGCGGTGAGGCCATCTCCGACGACCAAACCTCGTCTGCAGCCTTCTGCCACACCTAGCACTCTAACCCCCTCATCAATTTGCAACTTGCAGCCCTCTCCGGCGAACTCCATCCATGCCCGAACCGCCGTCCGCCGGAGCAGAAGCCACCGCCGACGTGGTGCTCGCCGACAGCCACCACCACCACCGATCGATGCGGAATAGCACCCTGAGCGCGTAGGTAACCTCCGATTCCCCTGCATCGCCGTGGATCGCCGCCGGTGATCGCCGCGGCTCTCTGGCGCCAAGAGCTCTGCCGCCGTTTTCAAACCCGACGGGTGGGACCGCCCCGTCAGATTTCTGTTCTTTTCGAATCATTTTCTGAAAAACGCCTTCGGGCAAAATACGCTTTCTCCTCTGAGCCGGCGTATTCAGGACTGAAGCGTTTTCTGTTTTTATAAAAAGAACCCTGGGAAGTTTCTGTTTCATTATAGATGGGTCCCTGGACAAAAACCTTTATAACTTTTTAACAGAAGCATATTTTTGAGTGATTCTTTTTCTGTTCTCTTCAAAATTTTGCCTTGTTTTTTATCAGATTTATTTGAAAAATATTTGGATTAATTTCTGTGCACCTCTTGGTATTTACGATAGTGCGTGTATTCTCTTTATACCGTAGATACCGACGGAGGTGACGGGACCGCAAACTTCACCGAGCTAGGCTCCGACTACTCTGAACCAGGCAAGCATGTTTGAACTTTTGATATGATGAGTGTCTTGGCATGTTTTGCATTTAGCTAGTTGCATGGTATATTGATGAGCATATCGAGGAACGTTATTTCCATGCATTGTTAAAGCAAGTGAGTTCGATGATCCAAACGTTGTTGGATGTGAGTATGCATGGCCATGTGTTGGCATGAGGATGGATAAGACGGCAGTGTTGTAGCATGCCAGTCTTATGCCATACTATTGACTTCAGTGTCAGCCCGTATCGGTTCGTTTCCCGTCCACATTCCCTCCCTGTACTACCACATGTTTTCCGCAAGGAATATGGTTTAGTAAGTTGCAAACCGCTTTCCTGGTACACACCAAAAGGAGAGGCCGGGATGATGGTTCCATGGCCCTGGATTAAAGCCAGTCATCCGGTCAGGGGACATGGGTGTTTCCGGTTGGGACCGAGAGGGGGGCACCCCTTAGAGCGCGCGTATATAAATTTGATCCCATGCTATTCGAGATTGTGATCTCCCCGTCTCAAAAGTTTTTCTTGGACGATGTCTAGGGTGATTCCTGGCGTCGAGAGGTTGGATGGGTGTGTACTGGTTAGCTGTGTTTTCTTCCGAAATACCTTAAACGGAACTAGTCCTTCGTGACTACGGAAATCCGTTGGCTGTGGGAAATTTTTGTACAAACTCTGTAGAGTCATAAATTCCTCAAATCATCCTATCCATATCCAAGTTCTGTGCTAACTTATTCTGACAAGTGCCAGTTTTGGTGACAGATACTCCGGTGAATCATAAGCATGCTGAGTCCGGTTAAATGTTTATTCCTGTGGATGGACTAACCCGTATATTGATATGAGCTGATTAATCTAACATGTGTATTATTTTCATTATGAAGAAAGCCCTTTCTGTGATGTCGCTCAGACGTCCGACTGCGGCAGTGCTGTTATTTATTTTCTTCATAAGCCCTTTCTGCGATGTCGCTTAGACGTCCGACTGCGGCATTTCTTTTAAGCCCTTTATGTGGTGTCGCTTAGACGCCCGACTGCGGCATTTCTTTTAAAGCCCTTTATGTGGTGTCGCTTAGACACCCGACTACGGCATTTCTTTTAAAGCCCTTTATGTGGTGTCGCTTAGACGCCCGACTGCGGCATTTCTTTTAAGCCCTTTATGTGGTGTCGCATAGACGCCCGACTGTGGCATGATTCTCCTTTTACTTATCTGTTCACCTTTCATGGCGTCGCTCCAGACACTCGATTGGTTTCCTTTACTTTATTGTTGGGATTTCAGGCGGACTACCGCCGATTCCCTTTTTACTTACCATGCCTGCTATTATTTCAATTATGCATTGGTAAATTAATCATGACGCATTCATGCATGCATTTGTTATATCTTACGTCCGAACTGTCTTGCGAGTACTTTCAAAGTACTCACTGGCTTGTTGATTTGGCCAGATGCTGACGAAGGTGATCTCATGGATGAAGAGTTCGATAGCGAGTCCGACGCCTAGAGGAATCCCAGTCAGTCTCACGCGACCCTGGATTTGGTCACTATATTATATCCGCTTCCGCAACCCGAATAAAGTACATCGAGCTTCACCTCGACGCTCGATGAGATGCTAGTTTGAGAGCCATGTTATCTCACTCCCCACTGTATTATTCCACCATCGCTTTATCCTCGAGTAAATAGTATGCCACCACACCATTGTGTCATAACCGCCATTATGTATAATTATTGGCGTGCTTGTAATAAATTGTTGAGCACCCTTAGCTCAACCCTGTAACATATCTTGTGCTACTGACTTATTGTATCAAGAGTTGTCTACCAGTGAGGAGGATTTTCTCTCATACTGGACCCAAAAGATTGGTTTCTCAATAAATATTTTTATTGGAAAACCGGTCGTGACAGTATTCCTCCCTCCTTGAAAATAAGCTTGTTCCAAGAGAGTCGACGGCTCCATGCCGTCCGTGGCCCATGCCCAAAACCTGATCTGAGGTCTACATCTTGGGATCATTAGTGGCCATTGAAGTAGTTCAGAACAAAGCAGAGGACTATTCCACATTTTGGTATCACTCTCCTGACCCATTGGCTTTGGAGGATCGCCAATGGGGAGGGGGGACTCTGGTTAACCCTCATTAGAAATAAATACCTTCATGGTCAACCCCTCACCTTCTGCCAGCGCACCGATGGATCCCAGTTTTGGCAGGCAGTGATTCGGCTCCTGCATGTCCTCCGAATTGGTACCTCCATCTCGGCGGGCTCCGAATCCGCGACATCATTCTGGTTCGATCGGTGGTTGGGGGACTCCCCTCTGGCCACCTGTTTCCGGGAATTATTCTCCATCGTGGTTGGCCCTCGGGTCTCCATCGAGATGACCCTTATTGACTTAGGGCGGCTCGCTTTCCGGCGTCCATTCGGCCCCCTCAAGGTGGCCGCCTGGGATTCCCTCCTCCAGGACATCGCTCTTCAACCGTTAGATGTGGATGGCATACCAGACTCCATGTCATGGCGTTTGGAGACCACCGGTCGTTTCTCCACAAAGTCCTTATATTCGGCCATTGCCCTCTCACTGGCTCCTGAGCTGTTTAGCCTGATTTGGGACATCCGCCTTCCGCTGAAGATCTGGATCTTCATGTGGCAGTGGATTCATGGCCGCCTCCCTTCTGGGGTTGAGGTCCTCAAGCGTAATGGTCCGGGAGATGGGATGTGTCCTCTTGTGGCACGACGAAGGATGCCAACCACATCTTCTTCTCCCATGCTACGGCCCAATTCCAGTGGACCTGCTTCTGCAAGACGGTCGGTGGTCGTTGGTGTAATACCAACTTCCTGGACTTGTTGGCGGAAATCCACGCCTCCGCCCCCACCACCGCCACATTAGGTGGCTGTGCGTTGGGGTCCTTGCCTGGAAGCTTTGGACCATCCGCAACAAGCTTGTCATTCAAAAAATGCCTCTTCGACGTGCGACTGACGCGATCTTCAAACTGTGTGGTTACTTGCAACTTTGGCGGCCGCTTAGCCGCCCCCAGGACCAGGACGCCATCAACACCCTCCTTGCCGACCTTCACGCGATGGCCTTCCGTGTGGCACCTCCACCGCCGCCCCTCCACCGGAGCCCGACCAGACTTGCAGCCTTCCCGAGGAGCGCTCCATGGGGTCTGGCTAGTTGTGATGTTTGTTTTTTATGTTTTCACAACTTGTTGAGCTATGCCCTCAGCATTAACCCCATTTGATACTCTATGTTTGTGTTGACTTTTCGTGTGTGTGTGTGTGTGTGTGTGTGTGTGTGTGGTGTGAACCTTTGTTGGATGCTTGGCTTGGGCGGTTTGCTTTATATATAAAGCGGGGCGAAAGCCTTTTTTGATAAAGTTCTTTCTATAGCTTGTGGACCTTGCACATATTCCCATTTTCCTTGTAGATCACACGTTATTAATTTTTCGGTTAGAACATGATTAGATATGTTGGCAAAGCACTATGGAGATGCTACAAGTTTTGATATAGAAGTTTTCTTACCAGATGTGTAGATGACGTCATTTTTTATAACGAATCTTGGTGCAACCTGCTTAAAAGGTTTGTAGGGGATGTAAAGGTTGATTCCTGAACTACTTTGTTTTTGGTCTGACCATCAAATTCTTGCCAAATGTTCTATGAGTTAATGATATTGAGCACTTTTGTGGCAAGTTATTGCACATTATGCTATTATCCATTGTTGCCGTCCAAAGTCGCGGTTCAGCTAAACATGGGTGATGCTAGGTCCTAGCAGGCTGTGCGGACACTTGCCATTGTTGAGCGCTTTCTACGAAGGTGCAGGAGAGCCTAAGCTCTGTTATTACACCAAACGTCATGGCCTAGGCACTTCTGACGTGGTAGTATTGCCAAAAGTGGATCTCCTATTTGTCATGCTCATTGCTTTCCTATATGGAGGGGCATTGAGATGCCTTTGTTTGTATGAACCACTTAAATCTTGTTTATAGTGTTCCTTCCATAGCTTGTGGACCTTGCAGATAATAATTTGTTGACAGTTGATCAAAAAGTCCCTCAAATAGTTCACTTAACTTTTGTATTGCAGTTGGTCTCTGCGCTAATTGGCTCGATAGGTCATCCATTTTTTCTAAAGGATGATGGACCATAAACCTTTACGCCGATTGATGCAAAGTTGTAAAAAATGGTTTGGATATTCATCAGTCACCCTGATAGCAAACCATCTACCAAACCCACAACCGAGAAGTTGGCAGCTAGTGTTATTGGCAGTGAAATACATGAATAACAAATACAAATAGTATGTATTATGACAATATTCAGGGAGAGTACCCCAAACATCATGCCCTGGGAACTTCCGGCGTGTCAGTATGGCATGGGTGACCTATTATTTGTCTCACTCCATGCTTACCTGTGAGGAGGGGCATTGAGACACCTTTATTTGTATAAACCACTTAAATCTTGTCTCTAAGTTCCTTCTATATATTATTGACCTTGCAAATATTCTATTCTTCGTTGTAGATTGGATATTTTTACTTGATGTGCTAAAACATGATTTGATATGTTCGTGAAGCACAATGGAGACCCTATGGGTTTTTATATCAGGTATGTTTGGTCCATAATTGATACCGACTATGCAATTTTTTTAGTTAATTAAATAATTAAGTCTCTCACATTTTTATTGGCTCAACGCTAAAACTAAAAAGAAATCAAACCACAGACTACTCAATACAAGCTGCCACATTTTTCCCAACTTATTCGGCTCACAACCAAATGGTCACCCAACAATTTTGCCATTTTTGGCAGGTACAATGGCTATGATCCAAATAAAAAGTTGGTAAATTTCTGGTCATGCCTTTGCTTTTGTTATGTAAAATATTGAATCAGCCTAGTTGAAGCTCAACCCAAACACACCAATAGTATTTTTCTTACTAGAAAATGAAATGATGTTTTTTCTTATACTGAATTTATGTGCTACTTAGGCTCAAAAAACCATACATGTGTTGTAAAGGTTGATTAAGAAATTATTTTATTTTCAGTCCCGCCATTGGACTTCCTGGCAAATGTACTACTAGTTACTAGACAGTAGTACCTTCATGTCATGGTGTTGCACAATTTGAAATGTAAGAACACTTAAATCTTGTTTCTAAAGTTTCTTCTATAGCTTGTGTACCTTGCACATATTCCACTTTTCTTTGCATGGTACTTTGTTAATTGCTTTGCTATAAATCATTAGATATGTTGGGAGAGCACTTTGGAGATGCTACCAGTTTGGATATAGTCATTTTTTTACCAAAGTAGATGATTGCCCGTGCGTTGCTATGGGAGACCACTCATGTATAGATAATATATCCAGTGGCTATTTCAAATTATTAATAGTGCATTTGTATTATTATAGAACCTTAAACAACAGAAAAGTGCACTGGAATAAGAAAATGCCTAAAACATAAATCAACACATTAAAGCCTATTTTTTGACCGAGTAGCGAAAAATCCCTTTAATGATAACGATAATTTTCTACAGGGATGGAACAACCTGGAACGGAGCCCAGTATTGAATTGAGCCCAATTTGGGCCCACCCGCGGTCCGCGCACCGCTTAGATGACCCATTGAAGGGATGCTCCAAATCTATCCGCGTGCAGAACATAACCATCCCAATAGAAACCATAGCAACTATTTTTGTAACCCCCGATCAATGCCACTGGTTCTCGGCCGTTACGCCTGGCAAGATCTAGACTATTCCCATAGACCAACACTAGTATTTTCTGCGCACTTTGTCCTCACTTGTGCGCACCTGGCAGCAATTTCCCGATCGGCCACCCATCCTCAAATCTTTCCAAGCCAAGCACGCTTAACTTTGGAGTTCTTTGTGAATGAGCTCCACAAAAAGGAATTCCTTGTTGATATGACTAGTCTATCATTCCTATTAATTCAGGCTCTCACATACACCCCCACACAAAGGAACTGACATCCTCGTCGGCCCATAAGGAACGTTCCCTTTTAGAACATGTATCTACGTCCAGCCTGGCACATGTGCCATGCCGTGTGCAACAACAAGCTACACACGCCATGCACCACATGCCCGTGAACCTGACCCGCACATGTCCATGTAACCACGAGGGCCAGCTTTGATACCAATTGAAACCCCTGGTCATAGGCCTTGTTTCGTGATTGTTGCACATGGCGGGATCTAGACTGTATCCACAGATAAACACTAGTCTTTTATGTGCAGTTTGTCCTCACTCATGCGCACCTGGGAGCAACTTCCCTGTTGGTCACCCATCCTCAAATCGCTCCAAGCCAAGCACACTTAACTTTGGTGTTCTTTGCGAAAGAGCTCCCGGAAAGGAAGGATTTCCTTGTTGATATGAGTAGTCTATCATTCCTATTAAGTGAGTCTCTCACAAATTTCCTCAATTTTTTTGGATTAAACTAGCCAGAGGCGGTGCCAACTTCTATTGGCTTGCCAGCGACCATGCGCGTGGAGCTTTGTCTACCACAGAGTAACATGAGGACATCAATGACTTGCCGGCAATCACTGAAGTGGCGCTCAGGCACCCGCGCCGTCTACATGAGCACGGGCCTACGATCCATGGTAGGGCTGGTGGTGAGCATGGTAAAGTGGTGAGCGACTAAAAGAATAGTGCCAGGGCGAGGTGCGGGGCAATGCAGTGCGATGGACGGATCAACAATGAGATGGCGCCTATGGCAACGAGTGGCATGGAGGCTACCAAGGTATAACGTTTCCATGTCAAAGTTTAGTTCAGGAAGATGTGATTTCTTCATCCGTAGAAAAGGAAGAAGTGATTTTTTGTGGGAATGTAAATATGTATTATAGCTTCAAAATAGGCAACTAAATGATTGTGATTGCTTCCCGAGAAATACCACAAAGTTAAGTTAGTTTTGGAAGCAGTAAAATTTCAGACTGTTGTAAATATGTTGCCATGATTTATTGGCTTACAAAATGGAATGTTCGTTACCCCAACCAATTAATATTCACCAATTGTCTTACCGATTTGATTTGAGGAAAATCAGACGATGTGAAAGCTGGATTTGTCGTGGGGTGAGCATTTTCTGGGTATTGAAAGAGGATAGTTGGCCGGAAAATGAAACATATGGCAAAACGCTAAGTTTATTTTACCAGATTGTGATGACTTTGTTTCCTATACCATTTTTCTCTTCTACCGAGGCTCAAAAGGTTGTGTAGCGATTGTAAAGATTGATTCATGAAATACCTTGTCTTGGGCCCTGGCTTCACATTTCTTGGCAAATGTTCTACAAGTTAATGGTTATGATCGCCTTTCTAGCATGGTATTTCACATTCAATAAATATCCACTATTGTTTCCAAAGATTGGTACTGACTAGATCAAAGTCACAATCTTATAATGTTGAAAGGGACACTTTGTTTATGATGCAAAGAAATTATGATATGGGCTATGCTGATGAGAACCATCATCAAGTTGTTTATTATCAGAAATATTTACATGAGGAAGCTACTCAATTAGCCTTTCCAAGTTTCCCCATGAACCAAACAACAAGAAGAACCTTCACTCAAGCATGCTATTATGGCCAAAAAATTGTACTTAATCAAATACATGTCTTACATTTTATTGGCTCAACACTAAAACTGAATAAAAATCATATCACAAATGAGAATTATTTTCATGCACTTTCTTTGCTTAAACTTTTGGTTGGGCTAGTTCAGGGTCAACCCAAACGCACCCTTTCTATTTTCTTACCAGATAGTGAAGATGACTTCGTCTTATACTTAATTTATGTGCTACCGAGGCTCAAAAAGTAATGCATGGATTGTAAAGGTTGATTAAGGAACTATTTTGCTTTTGGTCTGACCATCAAATTTCCTAAATGCATGGGAGTACCTTTATGGCATGGCATTGCAAATTCTAAAAATGTACAAACCACCTATATCCTATTTCTAAAGTTCCTTCTATAGCTTGTGGACCTTGAACATGTTCCCATTTTCCTTGTAGATCGTATGTTGTTAATTGGTTTTTTAGAACATTATTAGATATGTTGGCTAAGCACTATGGAGATGCTATTTTTTGATATATAAGTTTTCTTACTAGACAGTGAAGATGGAATCATTTTATATAATGAATTTTGGTGCAACTTGCTCAAGAGGTTTTGTATGGTATGTAAAGGTTGATTCCTAAACTACTTTGATTTTGGTCCGACCATCAAATTTCTTGATGAATGTTCTATGAGTTAATGGTCTTGAGAACCTTTATGGCAAGATATTGCACATTCTACAAATATCCAGTGTTTTAGCCCAAAGTCGAGGTTAAGACAAACATGGGCCATGCTAGGTCCCAGTAGGCCGCGCTCGAGCCGCACACAACACTCGCAACCCTTGCACGCTTGCTACGAAGGTGTAGGAGAGCCTAAGCTATGTTATTCAAATTCATGGCAAAGCACACCAAACATCATGGCCTAGGCACTTCTGCTGTGGCAATATTACCAAAAGAGGATATTCTATTTTTCATGTTCATTGCTTTCCTATATGGAGGGACATTGAGATACCTTTATTGGTATGAGCCACTTAAATCTTTTTTTAGTATTCCTTACATAGCTTGTGGACCTTGCACATAATAATCTGTTGAAAGTTGTGGAAAAACTCCTTCAAATAGTTCACTTAACTTCTGGGCTGCAGTTAGTCCCTGCGCCAATTGGCTCCACGGGTCATCTATTAAAGCATGATGAACCATCAACGTTTACACCGATTGATGCAAAGTTGCAAAAAATGGTTTGGATATACATCAGTCACCATGATAACAAACCATCTACCAAACCTGTAACCCTTGAGTTGGTAGGTAGTATTATTGGCAATGAGATACATGGATAACACATACCAATATTATGTACTATGAAGGTATCCAGGGAGAGTACACCAAACATCATGCCCTGGGCACTTCTAGCATGGAGGTATTGCAAGGGTGGAACTACTATTTGTATTGCTCCCTGCTTGCCTATGAGGAGGGGCATGGAGACAACTTTGTATGTATAAACCACTTAAATCGTGTCTCTAAAGTTCCTTCTATAGCATATTGACCATGCAAATATTCCACTCTTAGTTGTATATTGGATACTGTTACTTGCTTTGCTAGAACATGATTTGATATGTTGGTGAAGCTGGATACTTTATGCGTTTTGATATCAGGTATGTTTTGTCTAACGTCGATACCGACTGTGCATTTTTTTGTAGTTAATCAAATATTTAAGTGTCTCACATTTTTATTGGCTCAATAGTAAAACTAAATAGAAATCAAATCATGGACTAATCAATACAATTTGCCACATTTTTGCCAACTCAGTCGGCTCACAACCAAATGGAGGTCCAACAATTTTGCAATTTTTTTGGTAGGTACAATAGCTACGATCAAAATAACAAGTTGGTAATTTTTTGGGTATGCCCTAGCTTTTTATATGTCAAAAATATTAATCGGACGAGTTGATGCTCAACTTAAACACACCAGTAGTTTTATTCTTACAAGATAATGAAATGACATTGTTTCTTATACTGAATTTATGCATTAGTTAGGCTCAACAAGCCACACATGTGTTGTAAAGGTTGATTAAGGAACTACTTTATTTTCAGTTTCGCCATCATATTTCTTGGCAAGTGTACTATGAGTTACTAGATGGTAGTACCTTCATGGCATGGTGTTCCACAATTTGAAATGTAAAAACCACTTAAATATGGTTTCTAGTGTTCCTTCTATAACTTGTGTACCTTGCACATATTCCACTTTTCTTTGCAAAGCCTACGTTGTTGATTGTTGTGCTTAAAAGTCATTAGATATGTTGGGAAAGCACTTTAGAGATCCTACCAGTTTAGATATAGTCATTTTTTTACCAGACTAGATGAGTGCCCCTACGTTGCTATGGGAGAGCACTCGTGTTTGAACAATATATCCACGGGCTATTTGAAATTATTAAGCATGCATTTGCATTATTGTAAAACCTTAAATGACAAAAAAGTGCACTAGAATAAAAAAATGTCTAAAACATAAATCGACACATTGAAGCCTAATTTTTTTGATCGAGTAGAGAAAAATCCCTTTAATGATAATCATATTTTTCTAGAAGCTAAAGCAACCTTGGATAGAGAACCATTATTAAATTGAGCCCAATCCCCCCCCCCACGGTCCGTAGTCCACTTAGATGACACATCTAGGGGACGATCTAGATCTATCATAGGCGGAACAGAACTATCCCAACAAAAACCCTAGCAACTATTTTCCTCAATTTTTCTGGACTAAACCAGATAGAGGCAACCCCGACATCTATTAGCTTAACGGCGACCAGACACGTGGAGGTTTATCTATCGTAGAGGAACATGAGGACCACAACCACTTGTTGACGATCACTAAAGTGACACTCAAGCACCCGCGCCATCGGCATGACCGCGGGCCTCTGCGCCATGGTAGGGTTTGTGGAGAGCATGATAAAGTGGTGAGCAGCTAAAAGGAGGGTGCCAGGTCGAGGTATGGGGTAGTGCATTATGGCCGCCACATCGACAATAGGCCGATGCCTATGACAATGTGTGGCATGGAGGCTACCAAGGTATGATATTCCCATGTCAAACTTTAGTTTGTGAAGTTGTGTTTTCTTGTGGGACTGTGAAAATGCAACGTAGCTTCAAAATAGGCAACTAAATCACCATGATTGCTTCCTGAGAAATACCCTGAAGTTAAGTTAGCTTCTGGATGGAGTAAAATTTTCAAGTTATTGTAAATATATTGCCATGATTTATTGGCTTACAAAATGGAACATTGGTCACCGAAACTGATTGATATAAAGCAATTGTCTTGCCGATTTGATTTGAGGAAACTCGTACAAGGTAAAAAAACCCAGAAGTGTGGTGGATTGAGCGTTTTCTCTGCGTTGGAAGAGTATAGTTGGACGGAAGATGAAACAGACGACATAATGTAGTTTTTTACTAGATTGTGAGGACTTTGTTTCCTATACCAATTTTCTCTTCTAGTTAGGCCTAAAATGTCGTGTAGCGGCTGTAAAGGTTGATTCATGAACTAATTTTTCTTGGGCCCCGACTTCAGATTTCTTGGCAAATGTTCTATGAGTCAACGGTCACGAGCGCCTTTCTTGCATGGTATTGCACATTCAATAAATATCCACTATCGTTCTTAAAGATGTATACTTACTAGATCAAAGTCACAATCTTATAATGTTGAAAGGGATACTTTGTTCCAGAAGCAAAGAAATTGCAATATGGGCTCTGGTAATGTGAACCATCATTACATATTGATTATCAGAAATCTTTACGTGAGGAAGCATCTCAGTTTGTCTTTTCAAGTTTCCCGATGAATCGAACAACAAGAACAACCATCACTCAAGCATGCTATTATGGCAAAAAAGTATTTAATCAAATATGTGTCTTACATCTTATTGGCTCAAACCAAAACTAAATAAAAATTGGATCACAAAATGCCAATTTTTTCATGCCCTTTCTTTGGTAACGTCAAATTTCTGGTTGGGTTAGTTCAGGCTCAACCCAAACACACACTTTTTCTTTTTCTTACCAGATAGTGAAGATGACTTTGTCTTATACTGAATTTATGTGCCAATGAGGCTCAAAAAGTCATGCATGAGTTGTAAAGGTTGATTAAGGAACTATTTTTCTTTTGGTATGACAATCAAATTTCCCTGAAATTTTTACTTTTAGTTAATGTATAGAAGTACCTTCATGGCGTGGTATTGCAATCTAAAAATGTACAAACCACCTATATCTTATTTCTCTATAGCTTGTGGACCTTTTACATCTTCCCATTTCATTATAGATCATATGTTCTTAATCATTCTATTAGAACATGATTATATATGTTGGCTAAGCACTATGGAGTTGCTCCAAATCTTGCTATAGAAGTTCTCTTACTAGATAGTGAAGATGACATAATTTCTATAATGAATTTTGGTGCAACTTGCTCAAATGGTTTTGTAGTGGATGTAAAGGTTGATTCCTGAACTACTTTGTTTTTTGGTTCGACCATCAAATTTCTTGATGAATGTTCTATGAGTTAATGGTCTCGAGAACCTTTATGGCAAGTTATTGCACATTCTACAAATATCCATTGTTGTCATCCAAAGTCGCGGCTCATACTAGGCTAAAGACATTCATTGTGAAGATGTTGATTATCAGACATATTTATGTGAGGAAGCAACTCCATTACTTTGCAGTTTCCCCATGAGCCGAGAATAAGAACAACCTTCACTAAAACCTGATATTTTGGCCTATGCCAAAAGTAAAAAAAATGGTTGTTACTTCAAAAACTTTGCAAGATCTTTCATTCACCATTAAAGATATTGTTTGGATAAAACCATGCCTCAACTAATGTTGTAGTGAAGCACTTGTGAGCGCCCTCCAACCTACCGCCAATCCTACCGGCTAGGTCTAAGCAGGTTGTTCTCGAGCCGACCAAGAGTGCCGCCAGGTTCGACGAGGTCGCTCGAGCCAGACACAACAACTAACATCATTTGCATTTGTTGCAGAAGTTGGGGAGAGCTTGACCTCTTTTATTCGAATCCAAGGCCCAACACACCAAACATCATGCTCTAGGCACATCTAGCATGGTAGTATTGCTAAAGGTTGACCTCGGGATTGCATGCTCATTTTTAGACTATGAAGATTAGCATTGAGTTACCTTTGTATGTCAAAACCAATTAAATAATCTTTATAGGTTCCTTCTTTGGCTTATGGACCTTGCACATATTCCACTTATCTTTGCATATCAGAGGTTGATAATGGTTCTACTAAAACATGATTAGATATATTGGCAAAGTACCATGGAGATACTATGGGTTTCGATATAGTATGTTTCTAACCAAATAGCCAAGTTAAAAATGCATGCCTAATCTTTCGCATATGCATGCCTATGCACGAGGCGCCGTCTCAATGCCTCGCTTTGCCCTTATGTGCGCCAGGAAAAGCGCTAGTTGCGTTAGGCATGAGATTTTTTGTTATGTGAACCATTACGCGCGAGGAACCTCGATTACACGTGCGGGCCAATGTAGAATGGCGAGTGAAAGAAGTAGGGAAAGAAAGAGAAATGAGCGGTAGGGGGTGCGAGTGGGGGGGGGACCATATTGATTGGACATGTCCTAGGGTTGGGTCTGGCCCCAAAAGCTACTGGCTCTCACCCTGCACCACTGGCTCTCTCCCTAGGTTGCCAGTGAATTGATCTGTACCTTGCTCCTTCGATGCTATCGTGATCTCCTGTTCCTCGCATCCCCAAGCACACAACCATGAGATCCCTCCTCACATCTCTTATCTAGCCTCAAATTCAAAGGTGAGCCCTGCTTCCTACCTTCTCCCCCAGTTTCCTCCTCGACCTCTCTGCTGTCTTCTATTGGTTGTAGCTACTATTGGGTGTCGTGCTTTGCTCTTTCCCGGATGATGGTGGATGAAATGTTAGTGTTGTTAGTGCTCTCTAGATGTAGATGTAGAGGTGCTACTGATGGTGATGCTCTAGATGCTGATTAGTAGATGTACTGTTGTTGTTGATCCTCTGGATGTAGATTAGCAAATGTAATGCTATCGTTGGTGCTTTGGATGTGGATTAGATTGATTAGTAGATTTTTACGCTATTCTTGATGCTCTAACTATAGCCTAAACTACTTACTATGATTGTAGGGCTATTTTGCTACTGAAGTAGTTTTGTTTTTCTACTACTGTGTTTGTTTTGCTATTGTTGTCTTAGTTTCACTATGCTATTAGCTTCTACCACTCCTTCTATTACTTGTGCAATTGTGCCACAATGCTCTCTATTGCCCGTGTTCGTACTATTTTGTATGAAGCGACTAATTGCACCTAATCTAGAAAAATGCAAGTTGGTGGCCAAACACATAATTAATGCCTAGCGCTCTTTGAACTTTTCTAGATAGTGAAGATGAATTTGTTTCTTATGCCATATTTTTGTGGTACATAGGCTCCAAAAGTTGTATAGGGGTTGTAAAGGTTGATTTATGAACTACTTTGTTTTTATTTCCTCCATAAGATTTCTTGACAAATTATCTATGAGTTAATTCTCCTTTGAGCATTTATGGCATGGTTTTGCACATTCCACAAATATCCATTGATGCTGTCTAAAGAGTGGTATTAACTAGAATAGAGTTGCAAGCTTATTATGATGAAAGGGATTCTATGTTTGCAATGCCCAAAATATATAATATGGGCTCTGCTAAGCATGAACTTCTTGAAGATGCATATAATCGGGGTCCTTTATGAAGGCAATCAGTTCAATTAGCTTTATGAAGTTTCTATAGTGATAGAAGAACAAGGACAACCTTCATCCAAGCATCACATTATGGATAAACTATGCCAAACTTTTCAAAATATTTGGTGTTATCTAAAAAATTGCAAAAATCTTGTATTTGTCATTTATAGACATTGTTTTGATAAACTATGCCTGATCAACTATTTTTGTGATGCACTTGTCAACACTGTCCTCCCTACAACTGAGTTACTTAGGCAGTCTGAGCAAGTTACAGTTCAGCCAAACACATGCGATGCTAGGTCCTTGCTGGTCAAGCTCGAGCTCAACTCGACACTCACCATCCTTGCGTGCTTGCTACAAATGCCGATGAGAGTCTAAGTTCTATTATTATAATCTAGGGAACAATAAACCAAACATCATGGCCTAGTTTTTTTAAGGATGATGAACCATCATCCTTTACACCAAGTAATGCAATTTTACAAACTAGAACGGTTTGCATATTTACTAGTCACCCTCATAAAAAGTCATCTACTAAACCCACAACCGAGAAATTGGCAGCTCGTGTTATTGGCAATGGAATACATGAACAAAAAAAATTTGTATGTACCATGACGGTATCCAAGAAGCGTACACCAAGAATCAAGCCCTGGGCACTTCTGGCATGGCAGTATTGCAAGGGTAGACCTACTATGTATAAACCGCTTAAATCTTGTTTCTAAAGGTCCTTCTGTAGCTTATTGACCTTGCACATATTCCACTCTTAGTTAGTGATTGGTTGTTGTTAATTGCTCTGCTAGACAATATTTGGTTTGCTAGTGAAGCACCATGGAGAATCTATGGGTTTTGATATCAGGTATGTTTGGTCCACTGCCGATATCGACAATGCAAAAATTGTAGTTAATCAAGTATTTAAGTGTCTCACATTTTTATTAACTAAAACTAATTGGAAATCAAATCAAGGTTTAATCAATATAAGATTCTACATTTTTCCAACTCGATCGACTCACAACCAAATGGACACCTAGCAATTTTGCCAATTTATTTCTAGGTACAATGGCTATGATTCATATAACATGTTGGTAATTTTTTGTTCATGCCATTTCTTTTGTTATGTCAATTTTGTTAATCGGTCTAGTCAAAGCTCATCCCAAAAACTTCATTATTATTTTTCTTATTAGATAGTGAATATGACGTTGTTTCTTATACTTAATTTATGTGCTACTTAACCTCAAAAGGCCATGCGGGTGCCGTAAAGGTTGATTAAGGAACTACTTTGATTTCGGTCCCGCCATGTAGGTGTTGTACGGGTTAATGGCTGGTAGTACATTTATGGCATGGTGTGGCACATTTTCAAATGTAAAAACCACTTAGTATTGTTTCTAAATTTCTTGCCATAGCTCCTTCGCCGTATTCCACTTTTCTTTGCAAATCGTATGTTGTTAATCGCTCTACTAAAACATAATTGGACATGGTGTCAAAGCACTATGGAGATGCTACCAGTTTGGATATAGTCAGTTTTACTAGATAGTGATAATTTTTTTGCCTATACCGATTTTATCTTCAACTTAGGCTCAAATCATCGTGTAGTGGCTGTAAAGGTTTATTCATGAGCTACTTCATCTTAGGCATGACTATCAGATTTCTTGAAAAATGCCTTATGAGTTTATGGTCCTAAGCACCTTTATGGCATGGTGTTCCACATTCCACAAATGTCCACTATTGTTTTCCAAAGTTTGGTACTAACTAGATCAGAGTCGCAATATCATAATGTTGAAAGTGATACTTTCTTTACGATGCAAATAAATTATTACATGGCCTCTAATAATGAGAACCATCATCAAGATGTTTATTATCGGAGATATTTATGTGAGGAAGGAACTCAGTTAGCTTTATCGAGTCTCCCCATGAACCGAACAACGAGAACAACCTTCACTCAAGAATGCTATTATGGCCATTTTTTACTTAATAAAATATGTGTCTCACATTTCATTGGCTCAACTCTAAAACTAAATCAGAATCAGATCACAAGATGCCATTTTTCATGCCCTTTGTTTGGTAACATCAAATTTCTGGTTGGGTTAGCTTAGGGTCAACCCAAACACACTCATTTCATTTTTTGTACCATATAGTGAAGATAACTTCGTCTTATTCTAAATTTATGTGCTACTTAGTCTAAAAAAGTCATGCATTGGTTGTTAAGGTTGATTAAGGAACTATTTTTTGGTCCGACCATTGGATTTCTTGAGAAATGTACAATGAGTTAATGGAGGGGAGTACCTTTATGGCATGGCATTGCAAATTCTAAAAATGTACAAAACACTTTTATCTTGTTACTGAAGTTCCTTCTACATCTTGTGGACCTCGCACATATTACAATTTTCTTCGCAAATTATATGTTTTTAATTGCTCTAATGGAACATGATTAGATATGCTTGCTAAGAACTGTGAAGAAGCTACAAGTTATGATACAGTATTTTTCTTACTGGATAGTGAAGATGATATCGTTTTTATGCCTAATTTTGGTGCAACTTGCTCAAAAAGTCGTGTACAGGTTGTAAGAGTTGATTCATGAACTACTTCCTTTTGGTCATGTCATCAAATTTCTTGAGAAATGTTCTATGAGTTAATGATCTTGAGAGCATTTAGGCCAAGTTATTGTACCTCTTGCAAATGTCCATTGTTGTTGTCCAAAGACTGGTACTTACTGGGCCAGAGTGGCAATATTATTATGATGAAAGAGACACTATGTCTGCAATGCCTCAACTAATGTTTTAGTGAAGCACTTGTGAGCACCCTTCAACCTACCACCAAGCTTGTCATCTAGGTCTGAGCCGACCATGCTTGATCCGAGCACGAGCGCTTGAGCCTAATACAATACCTCCATTATTATGCTCTTACTGCATAAGCTGGGGAGAGCCTAACCTCTGTTATTCAACTAAGGCCCAATACACTAAACATCATGCTCTGGGTACTTCTCGCGTGGCAGGATTGTTAAAGGTTGATCCCTGGATTTTCAAGCTCACTGCTTGCCTATAAATATGATCATTGTCGGGTTGTTGCGCACTTGCTGCATAAGCTAGGGAGAGCTTAACATTTGTTATTTAAATCCAAGGCACAATACATCAAAAAACATACTCTAGGCACTTCCGGCATGACGATATTTCCAAAGGTTGATCTCAAGATTTTAATGCCCATTGCTTACCTATAAAGATGACCATTAGATATGTTGTCAAAGCACCATGGAGATGCTACCAGCTTGGATATAGTCATTTTTTACCACGTAGTGATGACTTTGTTTCCTATACCGATTTTCTGTTATACTTAGGCTCAAAATGTCTTGTAGTGGCTGATTCATGAACTACTTTATCTTGGGCCCATAAGCAAATTTCTTAACAAATGTTCTATGACTTTGTTGTCCCGAGGTCCTTTCTGGAATGGTATTGCACATTCCATAAATATCCACTGTTGTTTTCCAAAGATTGGTACTAACTATATCAGAGTCACAATCTTTTAATGTTGAAATGGATACTTTGTTTGTGATGCAAAGAAATTATAATATGGGCTCTGCTAATGAGAACCATCATCAAGATGGTTATAATCAGAGATGTTTATTGATTACGCAACTCAGTTAGATTTATCTAGTTTCCTTTCCCTCAAAAAAGCTTTATCGAGTTTCCCCATGAATCAAACAACAAGAAAAATCTTCACTGAAGCATGCTATTATGGCCACAAAATTGTACTTAATCAAATATGAGTCTCACATTTTATTGGCTCAACATTAAAACTAAATAAAAATCAGATTGCAAGATGGCATTTTTATGCCCTTTCTTTGGTTACGTCAAATTTCTTGTTGGGCTAGATCAGGTCAACCCAGACACACCCATTTTCTTTTCCTTACTAGATAGTGAAGATGACGTCCTCCTATGCTGAATATATGTGCTACATAGGCTCAAAAAGTTATGCATGGGTTGTAAAGGTTGACTTAGGAACTATTTTGTTTTTGATACAACCATCCAATTTCTTGACAAATGTACTATGAGTTAATGGAGGGAAGTGCATTTTTGGAATGTGTTGGGCATATTCCCCATGATCAGGACCCGACAAGAATCTTGACCAGGCCAGAAGCACATAAGCTCCATGGGTCGGTACTTTTCCCGGGTCATTGAGGAAACAAAAGGGCCTGAAGGCCCAGAAGGACGTTTGCTAAAGGCCGGCTCATGAACAAGCTACTAGTGAGCCGGCTTAAAAGGATGGCCCATGAAGTGGCAGATTTCCTAAATTGGGAGGAAAGATAGATAGAGTTAGAGTAGGATACAAGTTGACAGTACGACCCAGAATCTTATGTAAACCTAGGGGCTTGTCCTGTTATATAAAGGGGAGCCCCTAGATCGAAAAGACTAAGTTGCAATCTCTCGAAAGCTAGGTTAGGGAATCCACATCCTTGTAATCGAGATCATCGTCAATATCAATCAAGAAGGAATTAGGTCTTTACCTCCATCGTGAGGGGCGAAACCTGGGTAAACTCATGTCCTTCATTCTCAAGCAACCACCTAGTTGCGATGGCCTCCAGACTTAGTCCTTTCACGAGGATGTTAGAATAAATCCGAGGCATACCGTCGATCATCCGAGGACCAAGCAATCACACGAGCACGACACCGAGATTTGTTAACCAGGTTCACCGATATGGCTACATCCCCGGGGCTTGACTACGGGCGCTCCTCCCCGTGACACTGTCACAATACCGCACCAGGTCGCCCTGGACGCCGGCACATGCCGCCGGCTTCCCGTGCGTTCCTGTGCTATTATGTTGGCATAGGTTACATCGTGTGTCTAGCCCCGCTATATATGAGAGGCCTAGGATACAAGTGTCCTATTAGGACACGACTCCATATCCTATCTAAACACAATACAACTACAAGTCCAACTGTAACCTACCTCGTACACTATATTCGACACAACTCCAACAAACTCCACCTTGGCGAATATACTCCACCACCCTGAAATCGTCAATGTGTCAAACTTCCATGTACATTAGACTTAAGCTTATCCCATGAGCACCGCTGCTACTCCAAAGACTCCATATGACTCCACCTGCAACTTGTAGTCCCTCCTTTCTTGACCACAGTCAACACTCGAGCAAAATTAAGTTCCTTGTTACTCTAGTTTGTGCTCCCAACTTCCAGAGTATCGTCCAACGTCATCACACACTGATCACTGACCTGCGTGAAAGTGAACAGCTCACATATTGGGTGTCACACATAAGAGTTACCTGAACTCAACATCATCGCTCCTTTCTTGACCGTCTGTCTGAAACTTGAAGGAATTTCACCGTTGCTTTTAGCCACCTCGAGTCAAATTCGCAGTTGTCTCACCACATGTATGACCACCAGAGCCCTGGCCCGTCTCCATGTCCCGTGCGCGCCGCACGCCTCGCCGCTATTACCGCGTCGAGCCTCCGCTGTCCCGGTCGAGTCTCAAGGGTTGCGGACCCACACCACTCAACCCCACTGCAGAGTTCCATCGATCATCACCGACCGATGACGAGTTTCACACTTCCATCAGACCACTGGGCTCCAGTCTGAACTGCATGTCACTCGCTTTTCCCGCTGAATAGGCTTCGACTCTCTGTTGACTTACGCCGTAGCCTCTCAATCCAGCTCCACCTTCAACATGACTCCATGGTAGATGATCAGTCCACCCCCGCGCCTCATCGACTTCAAGCTCCGTGCATACACCACCTTGAATCAATCCCGCGCCATAGTCTTGTCGAAGCCACACAAGCACTCATGCCCGTGCCGCGTGTTTCCATGCCCAGAAAACGGTCACCATCAGCACCACGCTCTTATGTCGTCGTCGCCGATCCCACCACCGTCTTCTGTACTAACCGACTCACGTCGATCCATCAGACTGACAAGTCTGACCTAGCCGAACTTATCCGACTGCAACGATATGCTCAAGGCTCCCAAATCATCTTCTGCGAATTCTAATCCATCACTTGATAATTCCATCTTAGCTGACATGACTTCCCGCAATGCCTTCAAGCATTCCCATTGTGCCAATAAATCTTTCACCCTTGTCTGCCATAACCCAAGGTTTTTAGTTCCGATGAACTTCTCCACCTCAAACCCGATGCCCAATGGTGTCATGATTCTTCGTATAACTGATGCTGTGAAAAATTATCCAAGCTTTCCACGCGATGCCCCAAGCACACGGACAGCCTCTGCGTACTAATAGCAATTCCAACAACAACAAAAAACCTTTGATCTTCACGTGGTAGCTACCTTGCACAAAACTTGCAATGCTAGCTTTTGCATTGTCAATGTCCCTGCTAGTTTCAATGGATATGTATCACTTGACGGATCTTTCCCTTATGCTGACTGATTTGCCTGCCTGTCCGTGTCATATACAGGGATTCTGTCCTTTTTTTTTCTTCAAACAAATCTCACTTAACGTGCCAACATCCCAAGTACTAGCATGATCCCACGTGCCTGCCTCTTGGCTTCTGGACAGCAGCAACGCACAAACATCACACTTCCTAGACAAAGCTCGAGAACCTGCTGTCCTCTTGCTCCCCTCCATGTATGGTCGCCGCTTTGCGCTGCTCCACACTAGCCACAAGCGCTCCACGCTATCGATCAATGAAGATCGGTCCGATCTGCTTTCAAGCACTAGAGTGACTCCGATTGCTACACGCTGCCTGACACAGATACTTTGCATCGCCGAAATCCCCTCGGTTTCAAGCCGGCGTATACTCGAACGATTTCTTGTCCGCCTTGATAACCAGCGAGCCGAACACGCCGAGCAAAAGCCACAACATCCGATTTTCAATGATGCATCGATCCATCGCCATCGGCAGCACCTCTAGATCAACAACCGCAATCTCAAATCCAACCTTGCTCATGATACCACTTGTTAGAATAAATCCGAGGCATACCGTCGATCATCCGAGGACCAAGCAATCATACGAGCACGACACCGAGATTTGTTAACGAGGTTCACCGATATGGCTACATCCCCGGGGCTTGACTACGGGCGCTCCTCCCCGTGACACCGTCACAATACCGCACCAGGTCGCCCTGGACGCCGGCACATGCCGCCAGCTTCCCCTGCGTTCCTGTGCTATTATGTTGGCATAGGTTACATCGTGTGTCTAGCCCCGCTATATATGAGAGGCCTAGGATACAAGTGTCCTATTAGGACACGACTCCATATCCTATCTAAACACAATACAACTACAAGTCCAACTGTAACCTACCTCGTACACTATATTCGACACAACTCCAACAGAGGACATTTGCCGTGACAAAACCACAATAGTTGGCGCCAACCCTGGGGCCAGTGCACGATGGTGTTGATTTCTTGGAGAGAGTTCTCCTAGGGATCGAGGGATATGCGATCGGTCGAATGACAAAGAGTCGCCATGGCAAGCTCTACATCGATGACTCAGGTTGGGGTCCCGAGGCCGACTCAATCGAGCACAGTACCGGGTCCCCTTCGGCAAGATCCACGTCTTCATTGGCATCATCATCGAATTTGGCCCCGAGCCGGACATCATCTCCGATATCGTCAAGCCGGCTTTTCGCATCCGAGCAGAACTGATGATGGCTCAAGGTACTCTCTTGGCAGCTCGGGTGACTGCAGAGAACATGGCTGGACGTAACACATAGGTGGAAAAACTTCATGAGCAAATGGCCAAGATCCAAGAGGATATCAATGTAGAGAATGTTCGTATGGCAGAGAGACAGGCTCAAATCACCGGAGAAACTGAGTGCCTAAGGGCAGAAGCACTTCGTCTTGGTTTTTACCAGAACAAATCTTCTATGGTACACCATCGAAGGCATCAGAACTGACTTCCGGTGGTGATCAAGCCAACCTGGCTATTTGAGATGCCGCGCGACCTGCATGAGCCGGCAGACATAGGGGCGGGAGCTGGCTTGCCAGAGGTATCCCCTTTCATACATCTGTTAACCTCGAACATACCTCCGAATTTACAAGGCCCTACCGCAGCCGCAGTTACGCCAGATGCCTAATCAACCTCAGCCGGCTCAACACACATTGTCGCTCAGCTACACTAGCTGGCTCAGTATCAGCCCCGCCCTTTCCAGATGCCGATTGGTCATTATTCCAACCCGGTTGATAATGTGCTGGCGGCGACTCACAATCTTGCTATGATTCTGATTACTAGGAACAATCCGATTGAGATCGAGGCTAGGAACACCATCGAGATGCTGAAAGATGTGGTTACCCAGCAGGCGAACTATTCTCACAGTCAGCACCGGCTTCATTCCACCCCACACCAAAGTCGTAGCAGGAGCCGACACACTGAGTCCCCGAAATTTTCTCGTAGTGTACGCCGGCAGTAGGAGCAGCAGCTGCACCCAAACCTGCCAGGATCGACAGTCTCAGATGCACATGCAATCATCGATGTTGCTCGTGCTATGTGAGAAGCGGGGGTAGGAAACACATGAGTTTCACACACTCAACCCCCACCCACCCCAGTGCAGCCGACCTCATGGAGTACCAGTCTAACTAGCAGGACTATTGGGACACCATGCTTAGCACCTGCTTTGCGTAATGAGTGCATGCCGCCTGATTTCAAGGGTCCTCGCAAGGTCCCGAACTACACAGCTGATTCAGAGCCGGATGGGTGGATTGAAAGTTATGAGTTAGCCCTAGATATGCTGGACGTTAGCGATGCAGTCTGTGCTAAATGTCTAACCATGATGTTGGAAGGGCCTGCACGCACATGGTTGAAAAACTTGCCCCCAACTCAATCAACACTCGAGAATAATTGAAAGAGCGCTTCATTAAGAATTTCCAAGGAACCTGCAAACAGCGAAGGATGATTGTTGATCTCAAGCACTATGTTCAGCGTAACGACGAGCCTGCATATCACTGGTCATGCCATTTTGCAGAGATTGTCCATTCTTCAGATAACATCACAACCTTTCAAGCCATTCTTGTCTTGGAAAGAAATTGTCATTTCCAACCTTTGGTCTAGAAGATCGGATGTCTCAAAAGGAGGTTTAAAGACATGGGTGATCTCATGGACGTTCTTACCAGATATGCTGAGTCAGATAATACGAATTATCCAACTTTAGATGACGAGAAATCTGGATAAAGCAAGAAAAATGATGGAAGTAAGGGTCACTGGCAAAATAGCCATGTGCACAACAACAACAATGGCAATCAGGACAGTAATAACAAGCACAAGCATACTTATGGAGGTTTAGACTTTGTCGCAAACCCAAATACAAGCTTCAAAAACCAGCATCAAAATAGCAATTCTGGGAGGCCTTATAATGGGAACCGACCTCGTAACTACGAGGAAGCCCTCAAAGGCCCATGTGCCAAACACAGTTTTGATGGCAAGCTAGCAAACCACTCTTGGAAAAATTGCTTCATTATGCAGGAGTTTAGAAACCAAGCTTTTCAGAACCATCATGGGGGCGACAATGGTGGACATCCAGGAAATTCTAGAGCCGGCCTATCCGAAGCCGGCTTTCATGGTCCCAGCTCACACGGGGACTTCCCCAATGTCGGCTCACAAGGGACCTTTCCCAATGCCGGCTTCCAGGGGTCTGGTTTTCAGGGGGTTGTACTGGCGGCAACAATAATCAGCGATCTCACCAGGGAAACTAGAGCCAGGGAAATCAGCCCAGGTTCTAGAGCAATCCAAAGCAGTTGAGCATCGGGCAATATCATATTTTCACGACTAGCACCTGCAAGCGTGATCGGAAACTCCAGAAATGGGTCGTCAACATGGTTGAGCCGGCAGTTCCGGAGTACTTGAACTGGTCAGAGCAGCATGTGACTTGGAGTCGGGAAGATCATCCTCCCCGGGTTGACAATCCGCGTTGCCTTGCTCTGGTGGTGTCACCTCAAGTTGGTGAGTATAAGCACACTAAGGTACTTATCGATGGTGGGAGTAGCATCAACATCCTCTATTATGATACTTTCAAGTGGATGAACCTGTTGGAGAAGCAGCTCAAACCATCATCTACAGTGTTTCATGGGATTGTTCCTGGGAAGTCGGCATATCCTATTGGGAAAGTCTCCTTGGAAGTGGCCTTTGGCACTGAATTTAACATCAGATCTGAGTTTCTCACGTTTGAGGTAGTCAAAATCAGAAGTCCTTATCACGCTCTGTTTGGACAACCGGCTTATGCTCCATTCATGGCACGACCTTGTTATGTGTATTTGAAGCTCAAAATGGCGGGCCTTGAAGGGACCATCGCATGCCTTGAATAGGAAAGCACACTATGTTTGGACATCTTCACATGGAAACCTTCTGACATGCCTGGTGTACCAAGAGAACTCGGTAAGCACTGCGTAAATTTGGATCCTAAGATAAAGCCTGTCCGGCAATACCTCAGTCGTTTTAACAAGGAGAGATGTAAAGCCATTGGCGAAGAGGTAGCTCAGCTCCTAGCTGCCGTTTTCATTGTCGAAGTTTTGCATCCTGAGTGGTTCGCTAACCGAGTGCTTGTTCTGAAGAAGAATGGAACTTGGCAGACGTGCGTTGACTACAATGACCTAAACAAGGCATGTCCTAAGAATCCGTTCGCTCTTCCTCGCATTGATCAGATCATTGACTCTACTGCTGGCTGTGAGTGTTTGTGTTTCCTGGATGCTTATTCTGCATATCATCAGATCAAGATGGCAGAGAAGGATCGAGAGAAAACAACTTCTATCACACTTTTTGGAGCCTTTTGCTATACATCTATGTCGTTTGGGCTGAAAAGTGCAGGTGGAACTTACCAGCATTGTGTCCAAAAGTTTTTTTCACAAGCAAATTGGTCGTAATGTTCACGCTTATGTTGATGACATCGTGGTCAACTCAGAAGAAGGAAACATTGCTAGACGACCTCAAGGAGACGTTTGATAATCTTTGAGTTTACCAGATGAAGCTTGTGGACCTTGCACATATTCTAAAAATGTAAAAACCACTTATATCTTATTTCTAAAGTTCCTTATATAGCTTGTGGACCTTGCACATATTCCACTTCTCTTTGCATATCGGACATGGTAATGGTTCTTCTATGATATGGCTAGATGTATTGGCAAAGCACTGCGGAGATACTACAAATTTCAATATATTCTGTTTCTTACCAAATAGCTTAGGTCAAAAAGTCGCGCCTAATTATCTTGCGCATATGCAGGCCTATGTGCGAGGCGCTGACTCAACACCTCGCTTTGCCCCTATATGTGCCAGGAAAAGCGTTAGACGTGCCATGGTGTGACACTTTTTTGTTTTTCCTGGGATTAGGCACGAGGAACCTCGATTAGGTGTGCGGGCCAGCGTAGAATGATGAGCAGTAGAAGTAGGGAAAGAAAGAAATGAGTGATAGGTGGCAGAGTGTGGGCGAACCAAATCAAGTGGGCGTGTCCTAGGGTTAGTTCTGGCTCCTTGTGCCACCGTCTCTCATCCCGCACCGCCAGCTCTCTCCTAAGGTTGTTAGTGAGTGGATCTATATCTCACACTATTGGTGCTAGCGGGATCTCCTCTTTCTTGCGTCCCCAAAGCAAGCGACTTAGAGCTCCCTCCACATGTCTCTTGTCTAGCCTCATCTTCATAGAAGAGCCCTAGTTCCTCCCTTCCTCTCCTAGTTGGCCCGCTCGACATCTCTTCTCTCTTCTCATACTGCTCCTAGATACTAGTGGTTGTCGTGCTCTGCTCTCTCTGGGATGATGGTGGTTGAAAGTGTTGGTGCTCTTTAGATGTAGATGTAGATGTACTGTTGATGTTGAAGCTCTAGATGTAGATTAGTATATGTACTAATGTTGTTGATGCTTCAGATGTAGATTCGTAGATGTACTGCTAGTGTTGATGCTCTAGATGTAGATTAGGCTGATTAGTAGATGTACGGATGCCACTGATATTGATGCTCTACTTGTAGCCTGTACAACTATCTAGTGTTGTAGTGCTATTTTACTATTGATGTAGTGTTGTATTTCTACTACTATGTTTGCTTTGCTACTTGTGGTTAGTTCTATGCTTGTAGCTTCTACTACTCCTTCTATTACTTGTGCAATTGTGCTAATGCTCTCTGTTGCCCGTCCCATATAATTTTGTATGAAACGCTTGATTGCGCCTAAACTATAGGTGGCCAAACACTTAATTAGTGACTAGCGCTTTTATAAATTTTCCAGATAGAAGATGACTTTTTTTTCCTATACTTGTACTTAGGCTCCGTAAGTTGGATATGGGTTGTAAAGGTCGATTCATAAACTACTTTGTTTTTATTCCCTCCATTAGATTTCTTGATAGATTTCCTACAAGTTAATGCTCCTAGCGTCATTTATGGCATGCTATTACATCCATTGATGTTGTCCAAAGAGTGGTATATTAACCAGAGCAGATTCAGAACATTACTATGATGAAAGTGATACTATGCTTCCAACACAAAAATATATAACATGGGCTCTGGTAAGGACAACCATCACCAAGATGCCTATTATCGGGGTGCTTGATGCAAGCAAGTAGTTCAGTTAGCTTTATGAAGTTTCTGTAGTGACCGAACAGCAAGGATAACCTTGATTCAAGCATGAAATTATGGCTAGACGATGTCAAAATGTTCAAAATATTTGGTGTCATCCCTAAAAACTACAAATGATCTTGTATTCGCTTTTTATCGATATTGTTTGGACAAACTATGCCTCATCAACTATTCTTTGAAGTACTTGTCAACATTGTCCTCCTTACCACTAAGCTCCTCGACGAGGTCCGAGCAAGTCATGGTTCAACTAAACACAGGCGACCCTAGGTCCTATCAGGTCGTGATCAAGCCAAACGGGACACTCACATCCTTGCACGCTTGCTACAAAGACCGAGGAGAGCCTAAGCTCTATTATTCGAATCCAGGGCACAATACATAAAATGTCATGGCCTACATACTTCTAGCGTGGGAGTATTGCCAAAGGTGGATCTCCTATTTTTCATGCTCAGTACTTTCCTATATCAATGGGCAATGAGATACCTTCCTATGTAAGCACCACTTAAACCTAGTTTCTAGTGTCCCTTGTATAGCTTGTGGAGCCTGCACATAATAACTTGTAGACAATTGAGGAAAAGATTCTTTAAAATAGTTTGCTTAACTTCCGGATGCACTTACTCTCTAGGCTAATTGGCGCAATAGATCATCTAGTTTTTCTAAAGGATAATGAACCATCATCCTTTACACCGATTGATGCTAAGTTGTAAACAAAAATGGTTTGGATATTCATTAGTCACCCTGAAAAAAACCATCTACCAAACCCATAACGAAGCAGTTGGCACCTACTGTTATTGGCAATGAAATACATGAATAACAAATACCAATAATATGTACTGTGACAATATCAAGGGAGAGTACACCAAAGATTATGCGTTGGGCACATGAGGCATGATAGTATTGAGAAGGTAGAACTACTATTTGTCCTGCTCCATGCTTGCCTATGAGGAGGGACATTGAGATACCTTATATGTAAAGAACCACTTAAATCTTGTTTGTAAAGCTCCTTATATAGCTTACTGACCTTGTACACTTTCCACTCCGAGTTTTAGATTTGATATTGTTAATTGCTTTGCTAGAACATGATTTGATATGCTGGTTTGGCACAATGGAGATTCTATGGGTTTTAATGATGGGTATGTTTACCAATACGGACAATGCAAAAAAATTGTAGTTAATCAAATATTTAAATTTTGCAAATTTTAGTTGGATCAACACTAAAAATAATTATAAATCAAATCACAGACTAATCAATATAAGTTGCCGCATTTTTGCTAACTCAGTCAACTCACAAGAGAAAGGACGCTCAACAATTTTGTCCTCACTCGTTGAACCTCGAGGGATCTAGACTAAACCCACAAACCGACACCAATCTTTTATGCGCACCTTTTCCTCACTCGTGTGCACCCGGAGCAACTTCCCGATCAGTCAGCCATCCCCAAATCACTCCAAGCCAAGCACACTTAATTTTGGAGCTCTTCGCGACTGAGCTCCCAAAAAAAAGGAATTCCTTGTTGATATAAGTAGTCTATCACTCTTATTAAACCATGCTCTCACAATTTTCCTCAAGGTTTATATATTAAACTAGATAGAGGTGGTGCCGATGTCTATTGGCTTGTCAGCGACCACATGCGTGGAGCTTTATCTACCGCAAAGTAACACGAGAACCACAATGACTTGCTGACAATCACTGAAGTGACGCTCAGGCACCCATGCCATCTGCACAACTGTGGGCATCCGCACCATTGTAGGGTTAATGGTGAGTGTGGCAATGTGGTGAACGACTAAAAGGAGAGTGCCAGGTCGAGGTGCGAGGCAATGTAGTGGGACAGACGCATCAGCAATGAGCTAGCGGACATGGTGGTTACCAAGGTATTACATTACCATGTCAAAGTTTAGTTTAGGAAGATGTTATTTATTCATCTACAATAAAAATGAAGAAGTGATTTCTTGTGGGAATGTAAAAATGCACTGTAGCTTCAAAACAGGCAACTAAATCACCATGATTACTTCCTGGGAAATAAATGAAGTTAAGTTATTTTGGAAACAATAAATTTTCAGACTATTGTAAATATATTGCCATGATTTATTGGCTTAGAAAATGGAACGTTGGTTACCCAACCTGATTGATATGCGTAAAGTGTCTTACCGATTTGATTTTAGGAGAATTAGACAAGGTAAAAAAACCTGATTTGTTGTGGGGTGCGCATTTTCTTGTGTTGGAAGAGGATAGTTGGATGGAAGATGAAACATATGAAAAAAATGTTAAGTTAATTTGACCAGATTGTGATGGCTTTGTTTCCTATACCAATTTTCCATTGTACTTAGGTTCAAAAATCTGTGTAGCGGTTGTAAAGGTTGATTCATGAAATACCTTATCTTGGGCCCTGGCTTCAGCTTTCTTGTCAAATATTCTACAAATTGATGGTTATGATCGCCTTTCTAGCACGGTATCGCACATTCAATAAATCTCTATTGTTTTTTCCAAACTGACTAGATCGGATTTACAATCATATAATGTTGAAAGAGATACTTGAAGGAAATATGCCCTAGAGGCAATAAGAAAGTTGTTATTTATATTTCCTTATATCATGATAAATGTTTATTATCAATGCTAGAATTGTATTAACCGGAAACTTAGTACATGTGTGAATACATAGACAAAATAGAGTGTCCCTAGTATGCCTCTACTTGACTAGAGCGTTTATCAAAGATGGTTGTGTTTCCTAGCCATAGACATGTGTTGTCATTTGATGAACGGGATCACATCATTAGACAATGATGTGATGGACAAGACCCATCCGTTAGCTTAGCACTATGATCTTTAGTTTGTTCCTATTGCTTTCTTCATGACTTATACATGTTCCTCTTACTATGAGATTATGCAACTCCTGAATACCGGAGGAACACTTAGTGTGATATCAAACATCATAATGTAACTGGGTGATTATAAAGATGCTCTACAGGTGTCTCCGATGGTGTTTTTTGAGTTGGCATAGATCGAGATTAGGATTTGTCACTCCGATTGTCGGAGAGGTATCTCTGGGCCCTCTCGGTAATGCACATCACTATAAGCCTTGCAAGCAATGTGACTAATAACTTAGTTGTGGGATGATGCATTATGGAACTAGTAAAGAGACTTGCCGGTAACGAGATTGAACTAGGTATGGTGATACCGACGATCGTATCTCGGGCAAGTAATATACCGATGACAAAGGGAACAATGTATGTTGTTATGCGGTTTGACCGATAAAGATATTCATAGAATATGTAGGAACCAATATGAGCATCCAGGTTTCGCTATTGGTTATTGACCGGAGATGTGTCTTGGCATGTCTACATAGTTCTCGAACCCGTAGGGTCCGCACGCTTAACGTTCGATGACGATTTGTATTATGAGTTATGTGATTTGATGACCGAAGTTTGTTTGGAGTCCCAGATGAGATCACGGACATGATGAGGAGTCTCAAAATGGTCAAGAGGTAAAGATTCATATATTGGAAGGTTGCATTCCGACATCGAAATGGTTCCGAGTGATTCAGGCATTTTTCCGGAGTACCGGGAGGTTACCGGAACCCCCCGGGGAAAGATATGGGCCTTATAGGCCATAGGAGGGAGGCTAACCAGCCCATAAGGGGTTGGTGCTCCCCCCACAAGGGAGGAGGTCGAATTGGACTTGGGAAGGGGGCGCCACCCCCCCTTTCCTTCTCCTACTCCCTCTCCTTCCCCTTTTCCACCTCCGGTAGAAGGAAAAAAGGGTGGGGCTGAATCCTACTAGGACTGGAGTCCTAGTAGGACTCCCCTCTCCTTGGCGTGCCCCTTGTTGGCCGGCCTCCTCCTTCCCTCCTTTATATGCGGGGGAAGGTGGCACCCCAAAGACACAACAGATAATCTCTTAGCCGTGTGCGGTGCCCCCCTCCACAGTTACACGCCTCGGTCATATCGTCATAGTGCTTAGGAGAAGCCCTGCGCCAGTAACTTCATCATCACCGTCACCACGCCGTCGTGCTGGCGAAACCCTCCCTCGGCCTCAACTGGATCAAGAGTTCGAGGGACATCACTGAGCTGAACATGTGCAGATCGCGGAGGTGCCCTACGTTTGGTACTTGATCGGTTGGATTGCGAAGACGTTCGACTACATCAACCGCATTACTAAACGCTTCCGCTTTCGGTCTACGAGGGTACGTGGACACACTCTCCCCGCTCATTGATATGCTTCTCCAAGATAGATCTTGCGTGATTGTAGGATTTTTTTTTAAAATACTACGTTCCCGAACAATACTTTGTTTATGATGCAAAGAAATTATAATATGGGCTCTGCTACTGAGAAGCATCATCAAGATGTTTATTATCAGAGATATTTACATGAGGAAGCCTCTCAGTTAGCCTTTTGAAGTTTCCCCATGAACTGATCAACAAGAAAAACCTTCACTCAAGAATGATATTATGGCCAAAAGATTGTACTTAATTAAATATGTCTCTTACATTTTATTCTCTCAACACTAAAACTGAATAAAAATCATATCACAAGATTCCAATTATTTTCATGCCCTTTCTTTGGTAGCGTCAAGTTTCTGGTTGAGCTAGTTCAGGGTCAACCCAAACACACCCTTTTATTTTTCTTACCAGATAGTGAAGGTGACATCATATTATACAGGATTTATGTGCTGCCAAGGCTCAAAGAGTCATGCATGGGTTGTAAAGGTTGATTAAGGAACTATTTTGCTTTTGGTCTGACCATTAAATTTCCTGAAAAAGTGTACTTTGAGTTAATGTACGGGAATACTATTATGGCATGGTATTGCAAATTATAAAAATGTACAAAGCACCTATATCTTATTTCTAAAGTTCCTTGTATAGCTTGTGTACCTTGCACATGTTCCCATTTTCCTTGTAGATTGTACATTGCTAATTGTTCTATTATAACATCATTAGATATGTTGGCTAAACACCATGGAGACGCTACAAATTTTGATATAGAAGTTTTCTTACTAGATAGTGAAGATGGCATCATTTTCTATAATAAATTTTGGTACAACTTGCTCAAAAGGTTTTGTAGGGGATATAAAGATTGATTCCTGAACTACTTTGGTTTTGGTCCCACCATCAAATTTCTTGATGAATGTTCTATGAGTTAATTGTCCCGAGTGCCGGGGGAATCTGGCTCCTCGAGCACCTATGGGGACGGAGCCCCTTCTCGGTTCGGCGGGGGGCGGAGGTCGCGCGAAGAGCGGATCGAGGCGAAGCACACGGGGGGTTTTTACCCAGCTTCGGAGCTCTCCGGAGAGATAATACTCCTACTGCTGCTTTGTGGATTGTATTGAGTTCTTGCTCGGGAGCGCTGAGTGCTACAGTACACTCAAGCAGCTAACGAGACCGAGCGTTCTTCTGTTTGTCCTCTCCGAGATCGCTCTCCAGGGACCGATCCCCCTCTACGTTGTGCATGGGCCTCCTTTTATATGTTCAAGGGGTCTCCAACAGGTGGCAACGTAGGTAAGGGCAAAAATAGAAACATGCTGTGGTAGGTACAGCTACCTACACAGTGTATCATACCTAACCCTGACGGCAGGGGACAAAGGCATTAAATGCCTATCTACGTCGCCCAGACGGTGCAGAAAAGGGACCGTCAGGGGCGCCACCGCTTGCCACGATGGCGATCTTGTCAGCGCTGCATGCCACAGTGTACCCCTGGCTGCACAGCCTCCCGCCACATACGCCTGGAAGGGTCCCGGAGCGACACGTGGGTGGGTGAGCTGGAGCGCAGGTACACAGTGGTTGCTTGCCGCGGCGAATGCCTTGCCGCGGCCGTTGTCTTGCCGCATCCAGGAGTTTGTCGCTCGCCAAGTCCTGCCGGGACGCGTGGCGCGTCGCGGCAAGTTCTTTGAGATGCTCTGGTTGGCCTTCTCGGCAAGCTCCTCTTGCCGGGGTCTTGTGCCTCGAGCGGCCTTCCCGGCAAGCTCCTCTTGCCGGGGACTTGTCTCCTTGGCTTAAATACTTTGTTCTTGAATGGCTCCAAAGGAACCATAGAGGGCCTTGGTGATCACCTGGCAAGCCTTGCCGCGGGGTGCTGCGACTGCCCGTGCACAAGTTCGGGATACTAGGGTACCCCTACTATAGTACACCGACAGGAGCCCCCGGGCCTGGGCCACACACGGTGCCGAGCGCTGTTGGGCCAGGCCCAAAACAGGGCACGGGCACGCGCGGCCTGGGTCACGTCGCACCTTGCTCCGTATCCACCGCGCCCTCCCCGAACAGCACGCGTCGATTGCGGCGTCGTGGGAGAGGTCGTGGGTGGTTCCTTTATTCGGAAAAATGAAACGCCCGCCTCCTGGGGGTTCGTATCTTCCTCATAAACGGAGGGAGGCGTGGAGGCGTGGAGGCGTGGTCTTCGAGGCGTCCACTCCCCACGATCACGGGGTGGGGAGAGGTCGCCTCATCCGTCACCTCAACTCTGCAATCCTGCCACGCGGCCTCCATGCGCTTGGAGTGGTGAACGGTGGAGGCGGGAAACCGGGCCGTCACGGGTCGAGGCAGCGGGTCGGGCCCAGTTCCCTGCGCCTTCTGTGTATTGATTGGCTGAGCGGGGCGGTCAAGCCCCCACCCCGCTCCTTTATAAGGAGCGGGATAGGGGGGACGGGAACCCGCATTCTCTCATCTCCTCCTTTCTTCAGCTTCTGCTCCCCTCTCTCTCATTCGCCATGGGGAAAGGGAACCCTGGTCCTTCGACGGTGGCGATGAGGGTTGCCGCTAGGCAACGCGTCCCTCCTCCCCCTGCACCTGTGGTGGCAGAGCCAGCTGTAAGGGGAAGAGGGAGGGGACGAGGCCACGGGCGAGGTCGAGGGCGAGGCCGAGGCGGTCGGGGAAGAGGTGGGCGAGGCAGTCCGCCGGCCTCGCCTCCGCCAGCAGATCCTCTCCCCGTGGCGGATCATATCGGGGACGACCCTTGCGAGTTCTTCGTCAGGCTGCGTCGGCCGCCTCGTCGTCGCCTTCGTCTCCCGACTCCGTTTGCGAGCGAGATGGAGTTGGATCCGCCCGAGACACTGAGGTTGCACATGAGGGGTTGTGGAATCAGCGGTACGTGAGTCCGCGTTGATTTCCCGGCCCCTAATGTGATGTATCTTGGTCGAGGGTGGAAGATGTTCACCCGCATCCACAGCTTGACGGTGGGGCTCACCCTCCATTTTAAGCTGATGGAGGGCGGTCTCCTCTCCGTCAAGGTCTTTGGGTGCTTCGGGACCCGGGCACGGTGCTGCGTGGATAGCTCCTCCGATAGCGAAGGCTCCTCCTCGGGCGGGAGTGACGAGGAGGACAGCGACAACGACGACGAGGGTGGCGGGCGGCGGGATGATGGGTCCGACTAGGTGTCGGGTGCCGCTCCGCGTGGCACCGGCGACCCCATCATCCGCATCGCTGGCTCCTGGAGCTTCTCGAGGCCGTCTCCTTGGGCGGCTGGCGTAGGGAGGCTACGGAAGAGGAAGAGGGCAGGCGGCAAGGCCGTCAACTCGGAGTATGAGGGCACGACGCCCTCGAGAGCGTGCTGACGTCCTGCCGCCTCGTCTTCGAGCTCTGCCTCCGGCGCCGCCATCACCATGCCGCCGAGACGTTCTCTTGGTGTCTTCTGCCACCCGTAGCTCGTCTAGGCGCCCCTTTTGCCCTTTTCGCCTCCTTGACCTGCCTCCTGAAGAGAGGGACAAGAGAGGGATTACGGGCACCTTATCTCTTTTTAATTTGTAAGCCCTCGGGCCTTAGTTGGATTTAAAACTTGTAATCCCATTATTCATGTTTTTCATCCTCTCATGAACTGTACCTGAGTGGAATGCTCTTTAATGAAAAGGGGATGCTTGCCGGGTCACTTGTCTCATGGATGGAACCCACTTCAAGGAGCGAATCCTTTATATCTTTAAGATAGACACTTCCTTTCCCGGCAGCAGGCCCTGCCTTCTCCCCGCGCCGCTCGATCTTTCTCACGCTTTTGGCGGAGGCAGGGAGGGGGCGGGTTCAGGCTCCTCGCTTCGTCCCTTTGCTGCCGCGACTACGACCAAATCTGGCCCCGGGAACGAGCCCGAGGGCCTAGAGTTAAGGGAGCACGGTAGCTTTTAGGAAGAAACGAGGTTTCGCATACCCCAGCCCATAAGAGAATACATGATAAGGGATGAAAAACTTATCTGAGATCGCAGCCCCCGGCAACTTCGGTTCGCCGTGGGCTAATCTTTGCACTTGCAGCCCCCGGCAACACTGGCTTGCCGGGGTGTTGCAGCCCCCAGCAACATTGGCTTGCCGGGGTCCAGGTGTTGGTCCGTCCGTCTTCTTCTTTTCGTCCTTAAGTGGTTCGGTCAGGGTGCGCGAGTCCTGCGAACCAAGGGAAACAAAAGAACGACAAAAGGACGCACACTCGACCTCTAAGTTAGGGGTTAGCCGCTACTAAGCACTGTCAACCCTAACCAAGGATGAGACTCGACTCAGCATGCATGCTAAAACTCAGGGCGCCAACGCTTTATCTTCGCTCAGGGTCTGCGCCTGGCTTTGTACAAAGGATTACATGCAACAGCGGCAAGACTTGTACAAAATGGTGGTTGCCGGACAGGGTCCGACAACTGTGCCTTACGGGTAAAACTTACGAAGATGCTCGATGTTCTAGGAGTTGCTCACCGGAAAGCCATCCTCGGTCTCAAGGCGGACAACGCCAGGCCTAGTGACTCGTTTCACCCGGTAAGGGCCTTCCCACTTCAGCGTCAACTTGTTGGAATTCTTGGCGGAATGAACGCGCCGAAGAACAAGGTCGCCTTCCTCGAGACTTCTGGCATTAACTTTGCGGCTATGGTAGCGGCGCAAAGCTTGCTGGTATCGAGCAGCTCGTACAGCAGCCTGAAGACGGTCTTCCTCAAGGAGCAGCGCGTCATCTTGTCGCAGCTGCTCTTGCTCAAGCTCATCATAAGCGAGCACTCGAGGTGACCCGTATACGAGTTCCGTGGGGATAACTGCCTCTGCTCCATAGACTAGAGCGAAAGGTGTCTGGCCAGTGGCTCGATTTGGCGTCGTCCTGATCGACCAAAGAACCACCGCCAGCTCGTCGATCCAGTTTCTTCCGCACTTGTGCAGCCTGTCAAAAGTCCGGGTCTTGAGTCCACGCAGCACTTCAGCATTTGCCCTGTCTGCTTGACCGTTGCTCCTGGGGTGAGCAACAGAAGCGAAGCAGACCTTGGCGCCAAGGTCTTGGACGTACTGCATGAAGGTGCGACTCGTGAATTGTGTACTGTTGTCGGTGATGATCCTGTTAGGGATTCCGAAGCGGCAAACAATCGACCTGAAGAACTTGACTACTGACTGTGTTGTCACCTTCCTCACTGGTTCCACTTCCGGCCACTTTGTGAACTTGTCGATTGCGACGTACAAGTACTCAAAGCCCCCGACTGCTCGGGGGAAGGGGCCGAGGATGTCGAGCCCCCAGACCGAAAATGGCCAGGATAAAGGGATCGTCTAGAGAGCTTGAGCTGGCTGATGTATCTGCTTGGAATGGAACTGGCACACTTCACACTTGGTTACTTGTGCAGTTGCATCCTGGAGGGCTGTCGGCCAAAAGAAGCCTTGCCGGAATGCTTTGCCGGCAAGCGCTCTTGCGCCAATGTGGTGACCACAAATGCCTCCATGTATCTCTGCCAACAGCTTCTGTCCATCTTCCCGGGGGATACACTTCAATTTCACTCCGTTGAGTCTTCTTCTGTACAGTGCGTTGTCGACGAACTGGTACATACTAGACTGCCGGGCTACTCTTTCTGCTTCTTCTTGCTCTTCGAGAAGTTCTCCTGTCTGGAGAAAACGGACGATCCGCTGCGCCCAGGCCGGAGCCTGCGGCTCGACAACAAGGACTAAAGGCATATCTGCTGCTGCGGGAACATCCGCTTCGACGACGAGAACCTGCGGCTCAGCCGGAGCTTGACATTCCCCGACAAGTCTGCCGGAGCAAAACTTGTTGGGAGCATCTGCTTCAACGAAACAAACCCTGGGGCTTGTCGGAGCAGACTGCTCCTCAGCACTCTTGGCGTTGATCTTGGGGACCTTCTTGGTGGCGGCTTCGGGAAGCTCTGCCGGAAGATAGTTACCAGAAATCAACTTCCTCTTCTTGCTCTGTCCAGTTGATGGCGTCACGGATGGTTGAGTCAGCTTGAGCACAAAGATCCCTGGTTCCACAGGTAACTTAAGTGCCGCGCACTTTGACAGGCCGTCAGCGATGTCGTTCTGAGCTCTTGGAACATGTTCCATCTGTAGGCCGACAAAGCGCTCTTCCAGCTTCCTCACTTCATCAACGTAAGCTTCCATCAACGGACTCTGATAATTCTTGTTCACTTGGCGGACGACAAGCTGCGAGTCACCCCTGACAATGAGCTGCTTGATCCCAAGGTCTGCCGCGATCCTGAGACCGGCGAGCAATCCTTCATACTCTGTAGTATTGTTTGTTGCTTGCTCCTTGGGAAAGTGCATCTGGACCACGTACTTGAGGTGCTCTCCGGTGGGTGCGACAAGCAGCACGCCAGCACCGGCGCCTTGCAGCAAGAATGCACCATCAAAGTACATCAGCCACTCTTTGTTTGCTTCCTTGACGGGGATGCTCGTCTCTGGAATTTCTTCGTCTGGTGTTGGCATCCACTCTGCTATGAATTCTGCCAATGCTCTGCTCTGAATAGTTGAAGTGCTCTCAAACTTGAGGCCAAAGCTTGACAGTTCCAGTGCCCACTCAACAATCCTGCCTGTTACTTCTGGATTCTGCAGTATCCTCTTCAGCGGAAAGCGAGTGACAACTGTGATCTCGTGTGCTTGGAAGTAATGGCGCAGCTTTCTCGAGGCCATGAGAAGGCCGAAAAGCAATTTCTGCACACCAGAGTACCTTGACCTAGCCCCCTGCAGTAGGGAACTGACAAAGTAGACTGGGCGCTGCACCACTCTCTTTTGCTGTATCTCTTCGCACATCTGCGCAGATCCATCTTTGTCAGGACCAGAGCTTGTCGGGGAAGCCCCCTGCTTGTCGCTGGATGTGCTTGCCGCGGTCGCTGGCTCATCATCTGCCTCTCTCTCCGCTACTAAAGCAGCACTAACCACTTGATTGGTTGCCGCCAGATATAGCAGCAACTTCTCTTGTGGTTTAGGTGCGACAAGTATTGGAGTGGAGGACAGGTATCTCTTCAAGTCCTGCAGCGCATCCTCCGCTTCCGGAGTCCATTTCATTGGACCTGCCTTTTTCAAAATTTTGAAGAACAGCAGGGCGCGCTCAGCTGACTTAGAGATAAACCTGCTGAGAGCCGCCACGCAACCGGCAAGTCTTCGTACATCCTTGACGCGCTTCGGTGCTTCAATCTGCTCAATGGCCTTGATCTTGTCGGGGTTGGCTTCAATCCCCCGCTGAGACACGAAGAACCCGAGAAGCTTGCCGGACGGGACTCCAAACATGCACTTCTCGGGGTTGAGCTTGAGGCTGATCTTGCGCAGATTTGCAAAAGTCTCTTCTAGATCTTGAATCAGAGTTGTTCTGTCCCTGCTCTTGACCACTATGTCATCCATGTAGGCTTCCACATTTCTGTGTATTTGCGGCTCAAAAGCAGTATGGACTACCCTTGCGAATGTTGAACCAGCATTCTTCAAACCGAAAGGCATTCGTACGAAACAGTACGTGCCACATGGAGTGATGAACGCAGTTTTCTCCTCATCTTCTTCTGCCATGAAGATCTGATGGTATCCTGAGTATGCGTCAAGAAATGAAAGAAAGTCGCATCCGGCTGTGGAGTCGACAATCTGGTCAATGCGCGGCAAGGGAAATGGGTCTTTGGGACAAGCTTTGTTGACATCGGTGAAGTCGATGCAAAGCCTCCATTTCCCGTTTGCCTTGCGCACGACTACAGGATTGGCCAACCACGTGGGATGGAGCACTCCTCTGACGAGGCCTGCTACTTCCAACTTCTTGATCTCTTCGGCGATGAATTCTTGGCGCTCCACTGCTTGTTTCCTGACTCTCTGCTTGACGGGCCGCGCATGAGGACAGACGGCAAGGTGGTGCTCGATTACTTTCCTGGGAACGCCGGGGATGTTAGGCGGTTGCCACGCAAACACATCGACATTCGCCCGCAGGAAAGCAATGAGCGCGCTTTCCTATTTAGGGTCGAGAGTGGCACTGATGGTGAAGGTACCACCAGTGCCGTCCTCCTTGGCGGACACCTTCTTGGTCGCTGGCGGAGCTGCCATCGTCTTCTTACACTTGCCGGTGGAGCTCGATGGTGCGTCCTCGACGGTAGCGCAGCACTCCGAAGAGGTGCGCTTGCCGGAGTGGGCATCAGAGCTCTTGCCGGACTTGGTCTTCTTCTTCCCCCCGGGAGCTCCAGCGGCAAGTGTCTCGCGATCTGTGGCGGCTGCTGCTTCCCGGTAGATCTTGTCGGCACAGATAAGAGCATCTTTCTTGTCGCCAGGGACAGTGATGACGCTTATCGGGCCTGGCATCTTCAGCAAGTTGTATGCATAGTGAGAGGCTGCCATGAACTTGGCGAGCGCTGGACGGCCGAGAATTCCATTGTAAGGCAATGGAAAATCGGCAACGTCGAAAGTGATCCTCTCAGTCCTGAAGTTCAGCTCGCTGCCAAATGTCACTGGCAGCGTGATCTTCCCCTTCGGCTTGCTCCTTCCCGGGTTGATTCCTTGGAACGTGTCGGTCTCTTCGAGCTCGCTGTCAGGGACTTGGAGTCTCCGGAGCACAGCGGAGGAGATTAGGTTCAAGCCGGCCCCGCCGTCAACTAGCATCTTAGTGACCTTGAGGTTGCGGATAGTTGGTGAGACCAACATCGGCAAACACCCGACAGCAGTTGTGCGATCGGGGTGGTCCTCAATATCAAAGATGATAGGCGTGCTGGACCATTTCGGAAGCTTGGCGTGACTCAACGGGTGGTTCTGCTGCATTGACTTCCCGCACCCACTGCTTGAGTTGGCGGTGTGAAGTATGCAGAGAAGCACCGCCGTCAACGCACAAAACTTCTGTGCCTTTCTGGAACTCCTGCTCGCTGGTCTCGGCGTCATCCATGTCTTCGTCGTCGTCGTCATCTTCATCCTTGTCGCGGCCACGGGGAGGTCTGTCACCTTGCCGCTGCTTGGCGTTGCCGCCGCGTCCCCCCCCCCCGCCGGTGCGCTTCATACCGGATCCTCTAGCACCTCCTTGGGCCTTCTCCTTGTCGCGTTGCTCGTATTCGGCCTTTTGCAGCTCAATGAGCTGCTCGACCTTCTTGTAGCTCTGGAGGTCATGGCCTTTGGTGCGGTGAATCTTGCAGTACTGCTTGTTGGTGTCGTCCTGCTTGTCGGCGGCCGCCACAGCCTGGCAGTTGGCGCATGCGGCAACCTCCTTGCCGGAGCTACCAGTCTTGGCTGTCTTGCCGCCACCTTCGTTGCCGGACTGCTCGACAACTAGCACATCTTTGCCTTTCCTCTTCATGTTGTTCCGCCGCCGGTTTTTGCTTGCCGGGGCGGCATCATCGCTGTCAGATCCTCTTGTTCCTGTATTTTCTCCGGGGAGTTTCCTCCCTTCCTCAGCACGTGCACATCGGTCGGCCAGGGCATACAGCTCACTGACGTCTCTGATCTTGCACATCGCCATCTCCTCCCGCATGCTGCGGTTACGCACGTTCTGGTGGAACGCACTGATGACCGCGACAGGGTGGACGTCTGGGATGTTGCGTTGCACTTGGCTGAATCTCTGGATGTACTTGCGCAGAGGCTCCCCTTCCTTCTGGGCAAGCAGGTGAAGATCACTCTCCTGGCCATGAGGTTTGTGGCCGCCTGTAAAGGCGCCGACAAACTGATGGCATAGGTCTGCCCAGGAAGATATGGAGTTTTCCGGCAAGTGCATGAGCCAGGACCTGATGTTGGGATTGAGCACCAGAGGGAAGTAGTTGGCAAGGATCTTGTCGTCTCGCCCCCCGGCAGCCTGCACCGCGATGGTGTAGATGCTGAGGAACTCCGACGGATGCAGCCTGCTGTCGTACTTCTCTGGTACGTCTGGCTTGAAATTCTTCGTGCTGGGCCACTAGACTTGCCGCAGCTCACGAGTAAACGCAGGGCAACCTAACGCGTACGGCAGGTCGCCTGGTTCCGTTGGCGCTTGCATGTCGACAGCGGGGCCAGCGCGTCGGTCTGATTGACGCCGCGTTTCTCATCGGCGCTCGATGCAGGCACAAGCGTCTTCTTGCTGCTGTTCGTGAAGAATGTGGCGCTGATCGCGACGAGTTCGCGGATCTGATGAAGCAGTGGAGTCACTGTCGTGGCGGACCCGGCGAGTCGACGATCTTGGCCTTCGGGGCGGAGAGTGCACGGTGGTTGCACCCCCACCGGTTTCGTCGCCATCGGCTCGCAGCTGGCTGGCCTGCCGCGGCTGCGATGTGGTCGCCGGCCATGGAGTGTCGCCGTTGGCGAAGCCGATGAGACTCTGAATGGTGGCCCTCCAGTCGTCGATCTTGTCCGGCATTGGAGGGAAGTCTAGGAGCAGTTGAGCTCGCGCCAGAGCTTCTGCTGGAGTGGCGGGTAACGGTGGCGAGCGGTGCGAGGAGCGGGATATGCTCGGACTTCCAACGATGTTAGAGGGAGCAGTATTCCGTCCAGGCAACCGTGCCTCGCTCGCGCCAGCACGTTGGCGTACATGTTGGCCTTGAGCATACCGGGATCCGCCAGCACGATTTGGGTCCAGCGAGCGTATGGTACCGTGAGTACCACGACGCTGTCGGTCCTGCACCTCTTGAGATGGGCGCGGTGCGCCTACGGACGCCCGGTCGTCGTGGGAGCCGGCTACGCCCCCGACGGGCAGCGCAGCCTTGTCCTTGGACTTGGTGGCACCGTGGGCTCCCTCGTCGACGCCCATTCTTCCGCCGGCGTCTTCCCCACCGGCCGTTTGCTCCGGCGGCGGTGAATTCGACGCGGACGGCGCAGCCGCCTCCGAAGCCTTCTTCTTCGGCGGCATGTCAATGAAGTCGATGAAGATTTAGCTCGCATGAATGCCGGATCAGGTTCACACAACCTCGACGCCCCCTACCTGGCGCACCAAAGATGCCGGGGGAATCTGGATCCTCGAGCACCTATGGGGACGGAGCCCCTTCTCGGTTCGGCGGGGGGCGGAGGTCGCGCGAAGAGCGGATCGAGGCGAAGCACACGGGTTTTTTTTACCCAGCTTCGGAGCTCTCCGGAGAGATAATAATCCTACTGCTGCTTTGTGGATTGTATTGAGTTCTTGCTCGGGAGCGCTGAGTGCTACAGTACACTCAAGCATCTAACGAGACCGAGCGTTCTTCTGTTTGTCCTCTCCGAGATCGCTCTCCAGGGACCGATCCCCCTCTACGTTGTGCATGGGCCTCCTTTTATATGTTCAAGGGGTCTCCAACAGGTGGCAACGTAGGTAAGGGCAAAAATGGAAACATGCTGTGGTAGGTACATCTACCTACACAGTGTATCATACCTAACCCTGACGGCAGGGGACAAAGGCATTAAATGCCTATCTACGTCGCCCAGACGGTGCAGAAAAGGGACCGTCAGGGGCGCCACCGCTTGCCACGATGGCGATCTTGTCAGCGCTGCATGCCACAGTGTACCCCTGGCTGCAGAGCCTCCCGCCACGTACGCCTGGAAGGGTCCCGGAGCGACACGTGGGTGGGTGAGCTGGAGCGCAGGTACACAGTGGTTGCTTGCCGCGGCGAATGCCTTGCCGCGGCCGTTCTCTTGCCGCGTCCGGGAGTTTGTCGCTCGCCAAGTCCTGCCGGGACGCGTGGCGCGTCGCGGCAAGTTCTTTGAGATGCTCTGGTTGGCCTTCCCGGCAAGCTCCTCTTGCCGGGGTCTTGTGCCTCGAGCGGCCTTCCTGGCAAGCTCCTCTTGCCGGGGACTTGTCTCCTTGGCTTAAATACTTTGTTCTTGAATGGCTCCAAAGGAACCATAAAGGGCCTTGGTGATCACCTGGCAAGCCTTGCCGCGGGGTGCTGTGACTGCCCGTGCACAAGTTCGGGATACTTGGGTACTCCTACTCTAGTACACCGACACCGAGCACCTTTATGGAAAGTTACTGCACATTCGGCAAATATCCATTGCTTTCGTCATTGTTCAGGAAATCGGTAACTAGTAGCTACTTTGTCGACTTGGGAGTAGTGATTAATCGGCGAATCGGCCTATTAATTGGATTAATCGGTCGACTATTAATCGACAGATTAATAAGAATTTTTTTGACTGGGATTGATTAAATAAGAATTGCCAACATACATCTAGTTTTTTATGCATTATACCATACTCTCATTCTCTCAACTACGTAATATACCAAAATACGCTATTGTTTTGTCGAACCCTAGCTATTGAGGAGCGAGAGGAGGATGGGAGGGGTTACAGGGAAAAAATTTGGGTCTTGTTTGCCCACAAATTAATTGGCCAGCACCAATTAATCGGTCTACCAACCGATTAATCAGTCTAATTGGCCAATTAATCGGCCTGGCAAGTTAACGCAATGAATAGGCGCTATTCGATTCGGTCACCCTAAGAGTAGCGAATAAGAGGCACGTTAACGGATTAATAGGACTAATTCTTGAATAGCGGTTTTCGTATAAAGTGACGGTTCAGCCAAACATGGGCGGCGCTAGGTCCTAACAGGCCACGCTCAAGCCGCACATGACACTCCCCATCGTGGCATGCTTGCTACAAAGGCGTAGAAGATCCTAAGCTATGTTATTCAAATTTAGGGGAAAGTACACCAAACGTCATGGCCTAGGCACTTCTGGCGTGGCAGTATTGCCAAAAGTGGATCTCCTATTTGTCATGATCATTACTTTCCTAAATGGAGGGGCATTGAGGTCCCTTCTATAGCTTGTGGATCTTGCACATAATAATTTGTGGACAATTGAGAAAAAAATCCTTCAAATATTTCACTAAAATTCTGGTCTCTAGTTGTTCTCTATGCTAATTGGCTCAACAGACCATCTATTTTTTCTAAATGATGATGAACCATCAGCCTTTAGGCCGATTCATTCAAAGTTGCAGACCAAAATGGGTTGGATATTCATCAATCACCCGACCAAGAAGTTCAGAGTTAGTGTTATTGAAAATGAAAGACATGAATAACAAATACCAATAGTATGTACTATGATGGTATCCAGGGAGAGTACACCAAACATCATGCCCTGGGCACTTCTGGCATGTCAGTTTTGCAAGGGTGGACCTACAATTTGTCTTGCTCCCTACTTGCCTATGAGGAGGGGCATTGAGACACCTTTGTATGTATAAACCACTTAACGTATCTAAAGTTCTTTCTATAGCTTATTAACCATGCAAATATTCCACTCTCACTTGTAGATTGGATATTGTTAGTTGCACTGTTAGAACATGATTTCATATGTTGGTGAAGCGCATTGGAGACTATGGGTTTTTATATCAGGTATGTTTGGTCCAACGCTGATACCGACTATGCATTTTTGTAGTTAATCAAATGTTTAAGTATCTGCCATTTTTATTGACTAAACAGTAAAACTAAATATAAATCAAATCATGGACTAATAAAAGTTGCCACATTTTTCTCAACTCAGTCGGTTCACAACCAAATGGACACCCAACAATTTTGCCATTTTTTGGTATGTACAATGGCTACGATCCAAATAACAAGTTGGTAAATTTTTTGTCATGCCTTTGCTTTTGTTATGTCAAAATATTAATCGGACGAGTTAAAACTTAACCCAAATACACAAATAGTCTTTTTCTTACTAGATAATGAAATGCCATCATTTCTTATATTGAATTTATGCGCTACTTTGGCTCAAAAAGCCATACACGTGTTATAAATGTTGATTAAGGAACTACTTTTTGTTTTCATTCCCACCATCAGATTTCCTGGCAAGGGTACTATGAGTTACTAGACGGTAGTACCTTCATGGCATGGTGTTGCACAATTTGAATTGTAAAAACCACTTAAATCTTGTTTCTAATGTTCCTTGCACATATTCCACTTTTCTTTGCAAATCGTACGTTATTTGACTCCTCTGCTAAAAATTCTTTAGATATGTTTGGAAAGCACTTTAGGAATCCTACCAGTTTGGATACAGTCATTTTTACCACACTAGATGAATGCATTTCAAATTATTATGGGAGATAAGTCATGTATAGACAATATATCCACTGGCTATTTCAAATTATTAAGCTTGCATTTGCATTATTATAAATCCTTAAATGACAGAAAAAGTGCATAATAATAAAAAATGCCTAAAACTTAAATCAACACATTGAAGCCTATTATTTTTTGACCGAGTAGCGAAAAATCCCTTTAACGATAACCATTATTAAATTGAGCCCAATTTTGGGCCATCCCTGCAGTCCGCACTCCATTTAGCTGACATTTCAAAGGGACAGTCCAGATCTATCGCAGGCGAAACAAAACCATCCCAACGAAAACCCTAGCAACTATTTTCCTCAATTTTTTTGGATTAAACCAGATAGAGGCGGTGCTGACATCTATTAGCTTACTGTCGACTAGATACGTGGTGCTTTATCTACCACAGAGGAACACGAGGACCACAACGACTTGATGACGATCACTGAAGTGACACTCATGCACCCACACCGTCTGCACCACCACAGGCCTCTGTGCCATGGTAGTGTTTGTAGTGAGTATGTTAAAGTGGTGAGTGGTTAAACGAAGAGTGTCAGGACGAGGTGTGGGGTAGTGCATCGTGGCCGCCGCATCGGCAATGGGCCAACACATATGACAATGTATGACATGGAGGCTACCAAGGTATGATGTTCCCATGTCAAACTTTAGTTCATGAAGATGTGATTTCTTGTGGGAATGTAAAAATGCAATGTAGCTTCAAAATAGGCAACTAGATCACTGCGATTGCCTCCTAAGAAATACCATGAAGTTAAGTTAACTTTTGAAAGTAGTAACATTTTCAAACTATTGTAAATATATTGCCATGATTTATTGTCTTAAAAAATAGAACATTGGTTACCCCAACTAACTGATATGCATCAGTTGTCTTACCGATTTGATTTGAGGAAACTCCTATGAGGTAAAAAATGGATGTGTGGTGGGTTGAGAATTTTCTAGGTGTTGGAAGAGGATAGTTGAACGAAAGATGAAACAGACTACATAATGTAGTTTTTACTAGATTGTGATGACTTTGTTTCCTATACCAAATTTCTCTTCTACTTAGGCTCAAAACACTGTGTAGCGGTTGTAAAGGTTGATTCATGAATTATTTTGTCTTGGGCCCTGGCTTCATATTTATTGCCAAATGTTCTACGAGTTAATGGTCATGACCGCCTTTCTAGCATGGTATCGCACATTCAATAAATATCCACTATTGTACTCCAAATATTGTACTTACTAGATCAGAGTCACAATCTCATATTGTTGAAAGGGATACTTTGTTTACGATGCAGAGATATTATAATATGGGCTCAGCTAATGAGAACCATCATTAAGATATTCATTATAAGAAATCTTTACATGAGGAAGCAACTCCATTTGCATTCAAGTTGCCCCATGAACCGAACAACAAGAAGAACCATCACTCAAGCATGCTATTATGGCCAAAAAATTGTACTTGATAAAATATGTGTCTTACATCTTATTGGCTCAACACTAAAACTAAATAAAAATCAAATCACAAGATGCCAATTTTTTCATGCCCTTTCTTTGCTAACGTCAAATTTCTGGTAGGGGTAGTTCAGGGTCAACGCAAACACACCCTCTTTCTTTTTCTTACCAGATAGTGAAGATGAATTTGTCTTATACTAAATTTGTGTGCTACTGAGGCTCAAAAAGTCATGCATGGGTTGTAAAGGTTGATTTTAAGGAACTATTTTGCTTTTGGTCCAACCATCTATTTTCTTAAAAATGTACTTTGACTTAATTTACGGGAGTACCTTTATGACATGGTATTGCAGTCTAAAAATGTACAAACCACCTATATCTTAGTTCTCTATAGCTTGTGGACCTTGCACATATTCCCATTTTCCTTGTAGATCATATGTTGTTAATCTTTCTATTAGAACATGATTAGATATGTAGGCTAAGCACTATGGAGATGCTCCCGGTTTTTATATAGAAGTTCTCTTACTAGATAGTGAAGATGAAGTCATTTTCCATAACGAATTTGGTGCCACTTGCTCAAAACATTTTGTAGGGGGTGTAAAGTTTGATTCCTGAACTACTTTGTTTTTGGTCCTACCATCAAATTTCTTGATGAATGTTCTATGATTTAATGGTCCTGAGCACCTTTACGGCAAGATATTGCACATTCCCCAAATATCCATTGTTGTCGTCCAAAGTTGCGGTTCGGACTCAGCCAAATTCGCAATATTATTATGATGAAAGAAATATTATGTTTATGATGCAAAGAAATTATGGTATGGACTCTGCTAATGATATCCAATGCGGAGATGTTGATTATCAGACAAATTTATGTGAGGAAGCAACTCCGTTACTTTAGCAAGTTTCCCCTGACCTAACAATAAGAAAAACCTTCACTCAAACCATATATTATGGCTAATCTTATGTCAAATGTTAAACATTTATGGTTGTTACTGGAAAAAACTTTCCAAGATCTTTTATTCGCCATTAAATATATAGTTTGGATAAACCATGCCTAAACTAATTTTGTAGTGAAGCACTTGTGAGTGCCCTCCAACCTACTGCTATTTCTTGAGCTTGCGTTGGTTTTTCCCTTGGAAGAAGAAAGGGCTGATGCATCAAAGTAGAGATAAGTATTTCCCTCAATTAAGAACCAAGGTATCAATATAGTAGGAGGAGTACACAAGTCTCCAATAGTTGCACCTACACAAACAAACAAATACTTGCACCCAACAGGAAGAAGGGGTTGTCAATCCCTTCAGGTTACTTGCAAGGATGAGATCTGATAGAGATAGGTATAAAAGATAAAAAAAAGTGCAAAATAAAGTAAAAATAAATAAATTGCAGCAAGGTATTTTTGGGTTTTTCGCTTTATAGATCCAGAAATAGTATGATGAGAATAGACCCGGGGGCCATAGTTTTCACTAGAGGCTTCTCTCTTGAAAGAACACATACGATGGGTAAACAAATTACTGTTGAGCAATTGACACAAAAGCGCAAAGTTGTGATGATATCTAAGGTAATTATCATGAATATATGCATCACATCCGTGACAAGTAGACCGACTCCTGCTTGCATCTACTACTATTACTCCACACATCGACCACTATCCACCATGCGTCTAGTGTATTAAGTTAACAAGAATGGAGTAACACCTTAAGCAAGATGACATGATGTAGAGCGATAGATCCAAGCAATATGGTATAAACCCCATCTTTTTATCCTTAATGGCATCAATAAAAATACGTGTCTCGCTTCCCCTACTGTCACTGGGTGAGGACACTGCAAGATTGAACCCAAAACAAACCACCTCTCCCATTGCAAGATAAATAATTCTAGTTGGCCAAGCCATATCAATAGATCAGAGAGAAATACAAAGCTATTAATCATGCATAAAAATGTTCAGAGAAGACTCAAATAATATTCATAGATAATCTAATCATAAATCCACAATTCATCGAATGTCAACAAACGCACCGCAAAAGAAGATTACATCGAGTAGATCTCCAAGAACATCGAGGAGAACATTGTATTGAAGATCAAAGAGAGAGAAGAAGCCATCTAGCTACTAGCTATGGACCCGTGGTCTGTGGTAAACTACCCACACATCATCAGAAGGGCAGCAAGGTTGATGTAGAGGCCCTCCGTGATGGAATCTCTCTCCAACGGAGTGCCAGAAAAGGCCCCAAGATGGGATCTCACGAGAACAGAAGCTTGCGGTGGCATAAAAGTATTTTTGGTGTGCCCTCTAGTATACGAGGAATATTTGGGTATTTATAGAGCTGAGATTAGGGTTAAGAGAGCCATAGTGGGCCCACAAGCATAGGGGTGCGCCCCCTAGGGCGCGCCTCCCGAGCTTGTGGCTCTTCCATGGACCTTCTGGCATCCTCCCAAAGCTTCCTAGGTGTCTTCTTTTCCTAGAAAAATCGTCAAAAACTTGCGTTCCGTTTGGACTCCGTTTGGTATTGATTTTATGTAGAAGACGAAACAAGGAAAAACAACAACTGGCACTGGGCACTTGGTTAATAGGTTATTCCGAAAAAATGATATAAAATAGCATACTAATGCATATAAAACGTCCAAGATGGATAATTTAATAGCATGGAACAATAAAAAAATATTGATATGTTGGAGACGTATCAAGTATGCCCAAGCTTAATTCCTGCTCGTCCTCGAGTAGGTAAATGATAAAAACATAATTTTTGATGTGGAATGCTACCTAACATGTTTATCATGTAATCTTTCTTTATGTGGCATGAATATTCAGATCCATAAGATACAAAACAAAATTTTAATATTGGCATAAAACAATAATACTTCAAGCATACTAATAAAGCAGTCACGTCTTCTCAAAATATCACGGCTAAAGAAAGTTATCCCTGCAAAATTATATAATCTTGTCATGCTCTATCTTCATAACAAAAAGTATTTATCATGCACAACCCCGATGACAAGCCAATCAATTGGTTCACACTTTTAATGTTCTCAAGCTTTTTCAACTCTCGCACAATACATGAGCGTGAGCAATGGATATAGCACTATAGGTGGAATAGAATATGATGGTGGAGTTTGTGTGTGGAGAAGACAAAAAAAAGAAAGTCTCACATCAACTAAGCAAATTAATAGGCTATGGAGATGCCCATCAATTGATATCGATGCGAGTGAGCAGGGATTGCCGTGCAATGAATGCACTAGAGCTATAAGTGTATGAAACCTCAAAATAAAACTAAGTGGATGTGCATCCAACTCGCTTGCTCATGAAGACCTAGGGAAATTTTAGGAAGCCCATCGTTGGAATATAGAAGCCAAGTTCTATAATGAAAAATTCCCACTAGTAATATATGAAAGTGACAAAATAGGAGACTATCTATCATGAAGAACATGGTGCTACTTTGAAGCACAAGTGTGGAAAAGGATAGTAACATTGTCCCTTCTCTCTTTTTCTCTCATTTTTATTTTCTCTTTTTTCTTTTTTTATTCTGGGCCCTTTGGCCTCTCTTTTTATTTTGGGCTCTTTGGCCTCTTATTTTTTTAATTTGAAGTCCGAAGTCTCATCCCGACTTGTGGGGAATCATAGTCTCCATCGTCCTTTCCTCACATGGGAGAATGCTCTAATAATGATGATCATTATTCTTTTATGCATGATTTGATATCTTTGTAATTCTCTTCGAACTATCGGTTTGGTTTGGCCAACTAGATTGGTTTTTCTTGCAATGGGAGAAGTGCTTAGCTTTGGGTTCAATCTTGCGGTGTCCTTTCCCAATGACAGTAGGGGTAGCAAGGCACGTATTGTATTGTTGCCATCACGGATAAAAAGATGGGGTTTTCATCATATTGCTTCAGTTAATTCCTCTACATCATGTCATCTTGCTTAATGCGTTGCCCCGTTCTCTATGAACTTAATACTCTAGATGCATGTTGGATAGCAGTCGATGTGTGGAGTAATAGTAGTAGATGCAGAATCGTTTTGGTCTACTTGACACGGACGTGATGCCTATATTCATGATCATTGCCTTAGATATCGTCATAACTTTGCGCTTTTCTATCAATTGCTCGGTGCTACCTCCTGAGCACTGCGTTGGTTTTCCCTTGAAGAGGAAAGGGTGATGCAGCAAAGTAGCATAAGTATTTCCCTCAGTTTTTTAGAACCAAGGTATCAATCCAGTAGGAGGCTACGCGCGAGTCCCTTGAACCTACACAAACAAATAAATCCTCGCAACCTACGCGATAAGGGGTTGTCAATCCCTACACGGTCACTTACGAGAGTGAGATCTGATAGATATGATAAGATAATATTTTTGGTATTTTTATAATAAATATGCAAAGTAAAGTAAAAGAAAAATAAAAAGCAACTGAAATAACTAAGTGATGGAAGATTAATATGATGAAAAATAGACCTGGGGACCATAGGTTTCACTAGTGGCTTCTCTCAAGAGCATAAGTATTTTTACGGTGGGTGAACAAATTACTGTTGAGCAATTGACAGAATTGAGCATAGTTATGAGAATATCTAGGTATGATCATGTATATAGGCATCACGTCTGAGACAAGTAGACCGACTCCTGCCTGCATCTACTACTATTACTCCACACAGCGACTGCTATCCAGCATGCATCTAGAGTATTAAGTTCATAAGAACAGAGTAACGCTTTAAGCAAGATGACATGATGTAGAGGGATAAATTCATGCAATATGATAAAAGCACCATCTTGTTATCCTCGATGGAAACAATACAATGCGTGCCTTGCTGCCCCTACTGTCACTGGGAAAGGACACCGCAAGATTGAACCCAAAGCTAAGCACTTCTCCCGTTGCAAGAAAGATCAATCTAGTAGGCCAAACCAAACTGATAATTCGAAGAGACTTCCAAAGATAACCAATCGTACATAAAAGAATTCAGAAGATTCAAATATTGTTCATAGATAAACTTGATCATAAACCCATAATTCATCGGTCTCAACAAACACACCACAAAAGAAGATTACATCGAATAGATCTCCACGAGAGAGGGGGAGAACATTGTATTGAGATCAAAAAAGAGAGAAGAAGCCATCTAGCTAATAACTATGGACCCGAAGGTCTGAGGTAAACTACTCACACTTCATCGGAGAGGCTATGGTGTCGATGTAGAAGCCCTCCGTGATCGATGCCCCCTCTGGCGGAGCTTCGGAACAGGCCCCAAGATGGGATCTCGTGGGTACAGAAGGTTGCGGCGGTGGAATTAGGTTTTTGGCTCCGTATCTGATCGTTTGGGGGTACGTGGGTATATATAGGAGGAAGGAGTACGTCGGTGGAGCAACGTGGGGCCCACGAGGGTGGAGGGCGCGCCTGGGGTGGTAGGCGCGCTCCCTACCTCGTGGCTTCATGTTTGATTTCTTGACGTAGGGTACAAGTCCTATGGATCATGTTCGTTCCGAAAATCATGTTCCCAAAGGTTTCATTCCGTTTGGACTCAGTTTGATATTCTTTTTCTGCGAAACTCTGAAATAGGCAAAAAATAGCAATTCTGGGCTGGGCTCCGGTTAATAGGTTAGTCCCAAAAATAATATAAAAGTGAATAATAAAGCCCAATAATGTCCAAAACAGAAGATAATATAGCATGGAGCAATCAAAAATTATAGATACGTTGGAGACGTATCACTTGGCAGTAATTTGTTCACCCATCGTAATATTTTCTATCTTGAGAGAAGCCTCTAGTTAAACCTATGGCCCCTGGGTCAATTTTCCATCATACAAGTTTCCGATCTACAATTTTAGTTTCCAATCTACTCTTTTTGCAATCTTTTACTTTTCGATATATAAACCAAAAATACCAAAAATATTTACTTTTACTGTTTATCTATCTCTATCAGATCTCACTTGTGCGAGTGATCGTGAAGGGATTGACAACCACTTATCGCGTTGGGTGCAATTTGTTTGATTGTTTGTGCAGGTATTCAGTGACTTGAGCGTTGTCTCCTACTGGATTGATACATTGGTTCTCAAACTGAGGGAAATACTTACTCTACTTTGCTGCATCACCCTTTCCTCTTCAAGGGAAAAACCAACGCAAGCTCAAGAAGTAGCACAGTTGACAGCAGAGGCTGAGCAATCGATGGAGGGGCGGATAAAGAAGCAGCAGCTCGATAAGAACCACCTGGTTCTTGAAGAACAAGTTCAGGCAGTGTACGAGACATCTGGCCTGAAGGCACTCTCTTAGTGAAGCTTTGTGAGGCGGTCGAAGTCCTGCCTTTTCCTCCTGTTCCTTTTGGAGGCTCCTCCTCATCATCGTTTGTCAGGTGGATGACGTCTGTTGGTGTTGCAGTCACTCGAAAGTGATATCTCAGTCGACCACCAGGACAATTAGCAAGACAGAGTAGAATGTGAGATGATCATACCAGCCCGAGAAGTGGCTGTGTCCGCTTCTGCGTGCTCGTCGTTGATCTCCATGTGGGACGTCGCAGAGGTAGCAGCCCTAGGATTCAGAATTCCACTCAGTCAACAAACATGAAGGAATTCAACAGTAAGATAGAAAGTGAAAAGGAAGAAATGTTCATATTGAAGCAATGGGCACGACGACCTTGATCCTGGGTAAAGCCTTCTGTCATGGAATTGTCACGGCAGATGTCCTCTTGCAAGGACTTAATCGTGGAGCCATCACAACTAGGAAGCTTAAAGGGGTTAATCGGGACAAAGGACACGAGAGGTTTATACTAGTTCAGCCCCCTGCGGTGAAGGAAGGCCTACGCCTAGTTGGGTTGGTATTACTTGAGGTTTCGATGACCAGGGAGCGAGATATGCTCTTCCCGGTTCTCGATTGGTTGTTTCTTGCCCTAAGCCGCCGGTGGGTCGTCCCCTTATATACATGGGTTGACGCCCTGCAGCCTACAGAGTCCCGGCCGGCTCATAAACAGTGTCCGACTCGGTGACTAGTTACTTCTACCTTATGTTACAAGTCATGCCATCATGGCGGTTTGTCACTATGGGCCTTAGGCCGCCCGTGGGCTTTAAACCCTATGAACCGCCATCCTCATGTTAGGTCTTGGGCTTCTGATGAACCTCTCTTTGCATAACCCGTCCCCTCCTGGGCGGCTTACACAAATAGTTATATCCCCAACATTAGGCCCCAGATTGATTTTAACCGGTTCATGTCAATCTTAAAATACCTTAAAAAATACATCTTCCTGTCTGCTGTCAGTGCAAAGGTCGTAACCCGCCGTGATGTCATCTTTTAGATTCATGATAACCCGTCGTGATGTCATCTTCCACTGACTTCATTTTTTATTCTGTCATATCCTCAACGGATCTTTGCCTTTACTGACCATCCCGAAAACCGAGCCGTCGGGGCCGCTGGATAATGATGTTTAGCCTCCTCGTTTCTCGCGCTGTCTTGGTTGGCCTATCCTTATTAATGTATGCGACCTAGGTCTTTCCCATTTTCCTTAGTTGTCTTCCTCCTCACACTCCCTTTCCCGCTGCTTGAGCTCCGCCGCCGCCGCCGTCGAACTCCTTCGTCTTCAACAACTCAGGCCGCTGCATCAACCTGACTCTTGACCAAAAAACGATGACGACCCTCCGCAGCTCATCCGCATATGTTAGTTCCTCTTCTTCGCTTCCTCAGATCTGTATTGGAACTGTTTTGAGTTCGTCGGCGTTCCTCGCCGTCCGATGCCAACTCTTGCTAGTTTTCACCTCCAACATAGAACTGCTGCGGTACTTGTTTGTGCCTATTTTGTATAAAAACAGATCTCATTTCCCCTGTCTGGAAGCCATCTTCGAGTGCATGAACTTCTCTGCCCTGTTTTTAGGTCTAGAAATTTTTCTTTCCAGAGTGACCATTTGATCCAAAATAATAATTGCAATCTGTGAAACCTGTTTGTTCCACACTTAGCCAAAAATTGCCTCTGTTGAATCTGTCTTAGCCATATTAGTTCATGCGACCGGTTTAAGCTTGCCTCTGGCGACTTAAGAAAACTTTAATTACCTTTGATACATGCAGCGGTTTAAACATTATTGCATAGTCACCTATATGTCATTAGGCCCCTTCTTAAGCCACCACCTTGAATACATTAGAACGCTCTCCTCCGGGTTATGTTTTAAACCGGAAATTTTTACTTTGTCATAGGCTTCCACTTACACCATGGCACCTAAGGCTCCCAAGGCTCCTGTGACCTGCAACTGGGTCCCGTCTATTGTCACAGAAAACAAACTGTCTGAATTTGTGAAGTCCGGTCATCTGCCCAAGAAGGAGGTCTTGTCTTATCATGCTCCTGACCCGTCCGAGGAGAAACCTCGTCCCAAAGAAGGGGAGGTAATATTTTTCACGGATCATATGAGCCGGGGGTTCGCTCCACCCGGTTCAAAATTCTTGAGAGACGTTTTGCACTTCTTTGACTTAAGACCTCAAGACATCGGGCCCAATTCCATGTCAAATATCCACAACTTCCAAGTTTTCTATGAGGTCTACCTTGGAGAAGAGACCAGCCTACTTTTGTTCAAAGAATTGTTCTATTTGAACCGGCAGAACGAGCGCGCCAACGGGCCTAGTCTGGAACTTGGTGGCATATCAATTCAAAGGCGGAGAGACTGCCTGTTCCCTTGTGCTGAATTACCGAGTCATCCAAAGGACTGGAACCAGACATGGTTCTACTGCCAGGACACTTCTCCGGCTGGTGAAAACCCGCTGCCCGGCTTCCGCACCTTGCGCCTTGAATCTAACCATCCGCTGCCAGACAAGTTGACTGCCATTGAGCGTCTGCCACTCACCCCCGCTATTAGGAAGATCAAAGCTCTTTTGGGGAACGGCTTAGATGGCAACGACCTGGTCCGAGTCTTCGTTGCTTGCAGAGTAATTCCATTAAGCCGTCGTCCCGGCTTAATGTGTACTTACTCAGGCGAGAAGAATGATCCTCAGCGTCATAGTTCCGACGACTTACCATATGACGTGGTGGAGGCTACAACCCAGTCCTTGCTAAAAGAGGGCACAGTGACTAGCAACGCCTTCGGCTTACTGCCCTTCTACAAGAAGAACCCGGCCCCTGCAGTAAGTCATCAGCCTCAATAACTACTCTTTACCATGTATACTTTGATTTTACTCACAACCTTTTATAATTTCTCACAGGCAGATGACGGTTTCTGGAAGGTCCAGTATGACCATGAGGCGGCCAAACAAGCCAGGGTGGCTAAGAGAGCCGACAGAAAAACCGCCAAGCCTACCACTTCCAAGAAAAGGAAACCAAGCGCTTCAGAGATGTTCCAACTTGATGACTCTGATGACAATGAAGAAGAGGTAACTTTTAAACTTCCCTGACTCTTTTATCATCATCCCACTGACATTACTTCTCTTTCAGGAAGACACGGGAAACAGCCAACCCGTCGAAGAAAAGGTAACTATAATCTCCTCCGACTCCGAGCCTCTGCCGCGTCAGAGAATTCGAAGGGTAACCCGGAAAGTAAGATTTTCACATCCTTTGGCTTACCAAGACCCTGACTTTCTTTTGAAGCGACAGCAAATTGAAAGCCGGAGGCAGACCCGGACCAGCAAGGACACAGAGCTCTCCTCCGGCTTACCTGACGTCACCAGGAAGCGTCGGAACGAGGTTATCTCTGACTTACGCCCTACTTCACCTTTGGCGGGTTTAATTCGTCAACCTCTTAATTCATCTGACTCCAATTATCAGGATACCTCTCCTTCCTCCGGTGAGTCTATGCAGTCAAACATGCCGGCTTTCAAGACTACCCCTGGGTAATGCCGATTAGTTTAGCTTATGCTTTATCTTACTCATGTTTTTGTACTCACTCATCTGCCTTGTCCACAGTGTGCAAGTGAAGCCCAGGAAGAAAACCAAGAAGGACAAGTCGGCCCAAGACCCTATAGTGACTGAGCCAGAACTGGTGTAGGATCGGAAGTATGTCTAGAGGGGGGGTGTGTGTGATTAGACTACTTGACCAAATAAAAACTTAACCTTTTCCGAATTTTAGTTCTTGGCAGATTTTAGCTACTTTAGGACAAGTCAAGCAATCATCACACAATTCAAGTAAGCATGCAAAGATTATATAGGCAGCGGAAAGTAAAGCATGCAACTTGCAAGAATGTAAAGGGCAGGGTTTGGAGAATTCAAACGCTATTAGAGACACGGATGTTTTTCCCGTGGTTCGGATAGGTGGTGCTATCCTACATCCACGTTGATGGAGACTTCAACCCACGAAGGGTAACGGTTGCGCGAGTCCACGGAGGGCTCCACCCATGAAGGGTCCACAAAGAAGCAACCTTGTCTATCCCACCATGGCCATCGCCCATAAAGGACTTGCCTCACTAGCGGTAGATCTTCACGAAGTAGGCGGTCTCCTTGCCCTTACAAACTCCTTGGTTCAACTCCACAATCTTGTCGGAGCCTCCCAAGTGACACCTAGCCAATCTAGGAGACACCACTCTCCAAGGAGTAACAAATGGTGTGTTGACGATGAACTCCTTGCTCTTGTACTTCAAATGATAGTCTCCCCAACACTCAACTCTCTCTCACAGGATTTGGATTTGGTGGAAAGAAGATTTGAGTGGAAAGCAACTTGGGAAAGGCTAGAGATCAAGATTCATATGGTAGGAATGGAATATCTTGGTATCAACACATGAGTAGATGGTTCTCTCTCAAACCATATGAGTTGGAAGTGTAGTTGTGTTCTGATGGCTCTCTCCACGAGTGAAGAGGAGGTGGAGGGGTATATATAGCCTCCACACAAAATCCAACCATTACACACAATTTACCAATCTCGGTGGGACCGAATCAACAAACTCGGTCGAACCGAAATAGTAAACCTAGTGACCGTTAGAGATTTTCGGTGGCACTGACATGCAACTCAGTAGGACCGATATGGTTAGGGTTAGGGCATAACGTAATCTCAGTGAGACCGGTTACACAAACTCGGTGAGACCGAGTTGGTAATTAGCTAACCAGAGAGTTGGTCAGGTAAACTCGGTGGGACCGATTTGCTCTTTCGGTGAGATCGAAATGTTACAAAAGGGAAACAGAGAGTTTACATTGCAATCTCGGTGGGACCGATCCGCTCTTTCGGTGAGACCGAATAGTTACGAAAAGGAAACAGAGAGATTGCAATCCCATCTCAGTGAGACCGAGATCCCTATCGGTACAACCGAATTGCTAGGGTTTGGCAGTGGCTTATGACATGTGAAACTCGATGGCGCCGGATAGAAAGAATCGGTAGGTCCGAGTTTGGCTTAGGGTTTAGGTCATTTGTAGATATGGGAAAGTAGCTGAGGATTTTGGAGCATATCATTAAGCACATGAAGGAAAAGGCTCATTAAGCAACACCTCATCCCTCCTTGATAGTATTAGCTTTTCCTATGGACTCGATGTGATCTTGGATCACTAAAATGTATAATGAAGAGTCTTGAGATTTTGAGCTTGAGCCAATCCTTTGTCCTTAGCATTTTGAGGGTTCCACTTTCACCATCCATGCCATGCCAATCATTGAGCTTTCCTGAAATAATTGTCTTGGAATAGCATTAGCTCAATGAGCTATATGTTGTTATGAATTACCAAAACCACCTAGGGATAGTTCCACTTTCAATCTCCCCCTTTTTGGTAATTGATGACAACATATAGAGTGAGGGTGGCCAGTCCTTTCTCTATCCTCGGGGTGGATGCAATCAAGTAACTGAGCTGCTCTTGCTTGGTTTTCAAGAAATATTCAGATGCCTCCTCTTGAGTTGGCATCTTTGTAGCTTTCTCCTTCCTTGCCTTCTCCTTCTGTGCTTGTGCATGGGCTGAAGATGCTTCATCCTTGTTCATCACAACTTGATTTTCCTCAAAGTCTGGATGAATAGGCAAATGTTCCTTGTCCAAGAGGTATATGCCTGTGCCCTTCTTGGAGTTGATGAGCTCCTGGATCTGAGGGGCATATCCACAGCTCCTCTTCTGGTCTGCTGCAGTCCTCTTGATTGTTTCTACCATGAGGCTCATGACTTTGAATTTTTGTGGCACATCAAAGATATGAAGCAAGTTGATTGCATGGCCTCTGCTCATCTTGTGATCACCTGACTTGGGCAACAGAGTGTGCCTCAGAATCCAATTGATGGTTGGCAACCCCGACAGAAGATAATGTACCAATCCAAACTTGAAAGTGTCAAGTGCCTTGTTTGGGATCTCTTTGTACATATTGGACATAGAGTTGTGGTCCATCTTCTTCTTGGCATATATATATCTAGGTCATCCTCATGCTCCTCTGGGGCATTGATGAGCTGTGCCCACTCAGCAACTGTTGATTGATACCTTGTCCCTTCTGACATCCACACAATCCTACCATCTGGATAGAAGTGTGCTGTGGAGTAGAACTGCATGATCAGCTCTTCATTCCACTTTGTGAGCTTCTGCCCCACAAAGTCAGCTACTCCACATGCCTTGAAGCTGTCTTGCACTCTAGGATAGTGCTCTTCATTGTCCTTGATGTATTCCCAGTCAACCCATCTCATATCACACACAATGGGCTTCTTATCCAACAAGACTGTCTCATAGAAGTCCTGCTGTTCCTTAGTGTGGAACCTGTAGTCAACAGCAGTTCTCCTTCCGGTAGCATAAGGATCTTCTGCTCTCCACTTTCTCAGCCCTGAGTCTCTTCTGATCTTCATATCCTCAGCCACAGGATGAGCATCATTGTGGTCTGGGATCTTGGGCTTTAGCTTTCTGAGTACTTGTCCTTCTTCCTCTTCTGCAGTGTCAGGCACTGGGGCCTTGTTCTTCTCAGCAGCTGGGATGCTCCTTGTATTCCTCTTTGGAGCTGTCTTGGCCTTTGATGCAGCCTTGGGTGCTTCCTTGGGCTTGGATGCAGTAGCCCCTGATTTGATTGCATCACCCATCAGCTTAGGCATCTTAGGTGCTGGTGCAGCAACCTCTTCTTCTTCATCCTCTTCTTCCTCAGAAGAATGTTGTTCAAATTCAGCCATTGGATCAACTTTCTTGCACCATCTGCCTCTTTTCCTTTCCTTCTTCCCTTCAGCAGCAATTGACTCTTTGGGTGCAGGCTTCTCACGAATCTTAGTTGAGGCTCTGGCCTTTGGCATAGGCTGCCTGCCTGCTGACCTTTTGATTTTCATCCCTGGCTTGATGGCTGCAGCTGAGCCATACTCCTTCTTGAGCACAACTTTCTTGGAAGTTGCTTCCTCTTCTGCCACATAGTCCTCATCCTCTGACTCTGAGGTTCTTTTCTTCCTTTGTCTGGTGGCAGCTTTTGGCAAATTACTGGGAGTGCTCCTGCTGCCTTCATCTGAAGAACTGGAGGGACTAGTGCCCTCACTCATGTGCACTGGCTGTTCTGACATGTTCTGGCTATCACTCTGGTCTGACATGATGAACAAGCTGACTGCTGACCCTGTGAACAGTTTATAGATGAGGTAGAGTGGATGAGCATCACAAAATGCAGAGATTTTTGCAAAAGAATGATTCAAAGTCTTAGTTTTAGTTTCCCACAGAAATCATTTCGGATCTACCGATTTTTAAACTCGGTGATACCGAAGCAGTATTGGAACCTAAACTAGTGAACTCGGTCAGACCGAGTCACAGTTCGGTGGCACCGAGACTGCTAGGGTTTCACAAAGTTCCAAAATCGGTCACACCGATTAGCAATTCTCGGTCAGACCGAGTCTCACTTGTGCAATGGCATGAGCCAAATCGGTGGGACAGAGTTTTTCAACTCGGTGGGTCTAAGATGGTTTCGGCGGAAACCTAACCCTAAAAATTTCGAATCAAACCTATTCTATGAACGCATTGATTGGACAGGAGTGTTTCAAACGTGGCTAGAATCAATATGACCACAATGTGCTAGGAATCAGATTGGGGAATAGCACAAAGATCGATTCCATACCCTAGTTCGGCGGAGACTCGCTACGGCAGCAACGGCGGGGTTGAATTCCATTGATGGCGACGGAGACCAGCGACTGGAGGCGGCTGGCGGCGAGGTGACGATCCGGAGACCACGTTGGCAGAGCGAGCTATCGCGCGGGCGAAGGGGTTCGGAGAAATTTCCAAATTTTTGCCCGTGTCTATATATAGCCGACCCTGTCGGTGTGACCGAGTGGAACAACTCGGTGGCACCGAGATACAAAACTGTATACAGTTATTACAACTCGGTGTGACCGAATGGTTCAAATCGGTTGCACCGAGATCGAAAATTTAGATCAACTTAGTGATCTCGGTAGGACCGAAAGTGGGGTATCGATCAGACCGAGAATCACAAAGAGGTTTTGGAAGTTTAAGTCTATGACGAATCGGGGACTCCAAGTGCTCCTCACACAGAGTGGTTCGAATCTGACTTGATCAATTTTGTGATGTATCATGAATAGAGTTTGAGACGAGAAAAGCATAGATAGCTAGAGGAGGTTCTTAGGCATTCTTGTCCATCCACTTGGCAAAAGAAAAATAAAGCCAAATAATCAAAACAACAAGTGGATGTCCTCGAATGAGTAACATATGCAACCAACATGCTCACATAATAAAATGTCAATTTAAATATGTGACAAAGCATGCACAACCAATTCTAGCATCTATCAAGCAATTGGCGATGACTAGGTCATACTCATCGTTTAAGCTCAAGTGGGGTTTTCACTTTTACATAAAGCATTGTTGTGTTCACATCATTAGAGTTGCTTTAGCTCAAGTCTTAGAGTAAAGCTCCCCCTAGATGTGATATCCCCCCTAAGAGGGATGAACTAACCTTGGGTTTTGTCGATGATGACTTCATGTAGATGTTGAAGATGTGGATGCTCAATGTTGATGTAGATCACTTGGAGCTATCCTTTTGAGTGAATTGCACTTTCAATACCTACATGGGTTAGTCCCACAAGGAACAAACGAGGATATCCATAGACATAGAGTGATGCACACACAAGATGATGTCCATGAAAACTTTTAGGTTACCTTGTCCCTTGACTTACCAACAAGAGGGTTTGTGACTCCTTGAACTAGTGCAAGATGTGGAAGTTGATTGCACTTGTTCTTGCCAAAATGATAAGAGTGAAGTATGTTGGCGGAGTCACCCTCAAGAACTCTCTAGTTCTTCTTCTTTTGGATCCACACCATCTTGATGGGAATCATTGTAGTTGTAGTCGTACTTGATGAAGTGGAACTTGAAGTAGTATTGGGAATCCACTTGACTAAGGTCTTAGGAGCTTCTTCAAATGCATCAATTTCCTCTTGAAGCTTGTCTTTGCCTTTTTGCTTGTAGTCTTGTGGTGCAAGATCATCTTGAGCTTGTGTCCCCTTGAAAGAAGTAGGATCATACTTCTCTTGTTGAGGAACAAACTTTGTCTTGGGGTATTGATCTTCTTCCCACTCAACTCCATTGGCATTGAACTTTCGTTCAAAACCAACACCTTGATTCTTCCGGTGCCTTCCTTGCTTGCGTACAATTTCTTCGAATTGCTTACTCCCGGCAAGGCTTTTGTACACTCCTTTCTCTATGATTCCCTTCAATAAGCTATTTTCTTGCTCAAGTGTAACTTGGATAAGAGAATCATTAGTGGAAGCAAGAGAACTACTAGAAGCAACAATATTGGATTTAACATGATCATAGTTACTACTAGAGGAAGAATCTTTCTTGCTCTTGTTACTAGATTTGACTTGAGGCATGTAAGTGGATAAGAGTAAACGCTTGGCAATGTAAGAAGAACTTTTCTTGCGAAGATCATCATTGATTGCCTTTAAAAACTCATGCTCTTGATCAAGATTGAGCTTTTCAAAGCGTAACTTCTCATGAGATCTTAAAATTTCTCGATGATCTTCGAAGATAGTTTCATGAGCTAACTTAAGAGTGTTTAGTTCTTTAGTTAGAGCCTCAATTTTCTCCTTATCATTTTCATTCGTTTTATCTTGATTAGCATGATTAATTGATGTTTCATCATAGTATTCATCACTAGAGTTGTCAACAAGTAAATCATCATCACCTAACAAGTCATCTTCATCACTATTAAAATCAACATACTCGGGGTGTGTTACCTTAGGACCTTTGGCCATGAAGCATCTTCCAATCCCTTCATTTGGTGAGTCAAATATGTCGTAGGAGTTGGTTGACACAAGTGCTAGACCGACAACACCTTCATCTTGAGTATATTCGGAGTCGGAGTGATAACTTCTCTCGGAGTGGTTGTCGGAGTCGGAGCCGGATACCCATTCACCAACATGAGCTTGATGTCTTTGTTTTGTATAGCTCCTTGATGATTTTTCCTTTCTTTCCGAATCCTTGCTTCTCCGTGAGTGTCTTGGTTCATAACGATCATCTCTACTCCTTCTCTCTCTTGGTGGTGATTCTTCTCTTTTGCTTCTTCTTTTTGGAGAATCTTCTCTTCTTTTGTAGGGAGCCGTACACTCATTGGAATAGTGTCCGGGTCTTCCACAATTGTAGCAGTTTCGCTCTCGACTAGAAGATCTTTTGTCAATGTAGGACCTTGACTTGAAGCTTCTATCTTTGCTTCTACTCTTGTAGAACTTGTTGAAATTCTTCACCATTAAGCTCAATTCTTCATTGAAGTTTTGTTTCTCACCTGATGATGTGGGGCTTCACATGAGGCTTTGTAGGCACCACTTGTTTTGTTGTGAAGTTCCCCTTTATCCTTGAGTGACATCTCATGAGCAACAATTCTTCCAATGACCTCCGTTGGCTTGAGATCTTTGTAATTAGGCACCATTTGGATCAATGTGCACACGGTATCATATTTTCCATCCAAGGCTCTTAGAATCTTCTTGATGATGAATCTATCGGTCATCTCTTCACTCCCTAAGCCGGCAATCTCGTTTGTGATGAGAGAAAGCCTAGAGTACATTTTAGCGACGCCTTCACCATCCTTCATTTTGAACTTGTCAAGTTGACTTTGAAGCACATCCAATTTGGATTCCTTGACGGAGTCAGTACCTTCGTGCATATCAATCAAAGTATCCCAAATTTCCTTTGCATTCTCAAGACGGCTGATTTTGTTGAATTCTTCAGGGCACAATCCGTTGAAGAGAATATCACAAGCTTGAGCGTTGTCTTGCAGCATCTTCAACTCATCTGCGGTAGATTCACGGTTTGGTTCTTTCCCATCGAAGAAGTCATCTTGCAAGCCAACACACACAATAGCCCAAACGGCGGGGTTATGTCCGAGAATGTGCATTTTCATTTTATGCTTCCAACTAGCAAAATTAGTGCCATCAAAGTAAGGACCTCTACGGTGATAATTTCCCTCACTAGACGCCATACTCTCCTAGGTTGTGAAACCAAGGCTATGACCACCAAAAGCTATGGAAATCAAAGCAAATGGAGACCAAAGCTCTGATACCACTTGTAGGATCGGAAGTATGTCTAGAGGGGAGGGTGATTAGACTACTTGACCAAATAAAAACTTAACCTTTTCCCAATTTTAGTTCTTGGCAGATTTTAGCTACTTTAGGACAAGTCAAGCAATCATCACACAATTCAAACAAGCATGCAAAGAGTATATATGCAGCGGAAAGTAAAGCATGCAACTTGCAAGAATGTAAAGGGAAGGGTTTGGAGAATTCGAACGCTATTGGAGACACGGATGTTTTTCCCGTGGTTCGGATAGGTGGTGCTATCCTACATCCACATTGATGGAGACTTCAACCCACGAAGGGTAACGGTTGCGCGAGTCCACAGAGGGCTCCACCCACGAAGGGTCCACGAAGAAGCAACCTTGTCTATCCCACCATGGCCATCGCCCACGAAGGACTTGCCTCACTAGCGGTAGATCTTCACGAAGTAGGCGATCTCCTTGCCCTTACAAACTCCTTGGTTCAACTCCACAATCTTGTCGGAGGCTCCCAAGTGACACCTAGCCAATCTAGGAGACACCACTCTCCAAGAAGTAACAAATGGTGTGTTGATGATGAACTCCTTGCTCTTGTGCTAGTCTCCCCAACACTCAACTCTCTCTCACAGGATTTGGATTTGGTGGAAAGAAGATTTGAGTGGAAAGCAACTTGGGAAAGGCTAGAGATCAAGATTCATATGGTAGGAATGGAATATCTTGGTCTCAACACATGAGTAGGTGGTTCTCTCTCAGAACATATGAGTTGGAAGTGTAGTTGTGTTCTGATGGCTCTCTCCACGAGTGAAGAGGAGGTGGAGGGGTATATATATCCTCCACACAAAATCCAACCGTTACACACAATTTACCAATCTCGGTGGGACCGAATCAACAAACTGGGTCGAACCGAAATAGTAAACCTAGTGACCGTTAGAGATTTTTGGTGGGACTGACATGCAACTCGGTAGGACCGATATGGTTAGGGTTAGGGCATAACGTAATCTCGGTGAGACCGAGTTGGTAATTAGCTAACCAGAGAGTTGGTCAGGTAAACTCGGTGGGATCGATTTGCTCTTTCGGTGAGACCGAATAGTTACGAAAAGGAAACAGAGAGATTGCAATCCCATCTCGGTGAGACCGAGATCCCTATCGGTACAACCGAATTGCTAGGGTTTGGCAGTGGCTTATGACATGTGAAACTCGGTGGCGCCGGATAGAAAGAATCGGTAGGTCCGAGTTTGGCTTAGGGTTTAGGTCATTTGTAGATATGGGAAAGTAGCTGAGGATTTTGGAGCATATCATTAAGCACATGAAGCAAAAGGCTCATTAAGCAACACCTCATCCCTCCTTGATAGTATTGGCTTTTCCTATGGACTCAATGTGATCTTGGATCACTAAAATGTAAAATGAAGAGTCTTGAGCTTTTGAGCTTGAGCCAATCCTTTGTCCTTAGCATTTTGAGGGTTCCACTTTCACCATCCATGCCATGCCAATCATTGAGCTTTCCTGAAATAATTGCCTTGGAATAGCATTAGCTCAATGAGCTATATGTTGTTATGAATTACCAAAACCACCTAGGGATAGTTGCACTTTCAATCTCCCCTTTTTGGTAATTGATGACAACATATAGATCAAAGCTTCGACAAATGATAATAAGAATGAATTATATCATCGCTTTGAGAAGTATGTGATAAGTAAGAGCTCCCCCTAAATTTGTGCATATTTTAAAATTTTGCTTTGGACTGCAAATGCACAAAGAGTTAGAATCATGGGTTACTCTTCCATGTCACATACATCTTGGTGGAGCGCTCAAAATGATAAGAATAAAATACATGCACTCATCACCAAGAAAAGTGAATGATCACATAAGATAGATAGGATATATCAAGCATGCAGAAGTGTAGCTTATGATCAAACACATGATCATCAATGTCTCACAAGCATACCAAAGTATCTCGACCAAAAGCAAACAATGTTTGAAAAACCACCAAATAAAGCAAGAGAGAATAAAAGCAACACTCTCTCTCGAAGCCTATGATCTATGCATTTTTCTCCCACTTTGGCAACAAGTTACCAAAAAGTTCCTAGAAAATGCATAGTGCTAGATCGATACTCAGGCTTGATCTTCTGGTGGTGGTGGAGTCTGGATCACTCCAAGGACGAAGGCTTCTGTAGACGTGGTTGGAGCTGGAGCTGAAGTACATGCTAGAGCTGGTTGGGCTGGTGTTGTGGCTGGAGCTGAGGTGGTGGCTCTTGTGTCAGGAACTGGCACTGCAGACGACCTCTGGGCTCGTGGCACTCTGGGAAATGCATCAGTGGTAGTCTTCCCTTTCCTCTCCTGCATGTCATCTTGAAGTTGCTCCACTGCAGACTGAATTTCTGTCACTTTGACATCCAAGTCATATAACTTTTGTTCTACAATCCTCTCTAAGCTCTCCTGATTCTGAGTGAGGGTGGCCAGTCCTTTCTCTATCCTCAGGCTGGATGCAATCAAGTAACTGAGCTGCCCTTGCTTGGTTTTCAAGAAATATTCAGATGCCTCCTCTTGAGTTGGCATCTTTGCAGCTTTCTCCTTCCTTGCCTTCTCGTTCTGTGCTTGTGCATGGGCTGAAGATGGTTCATCCTTGTTCATCACAACTTGATTGTCCTCAAAGTCTGGATGAATAGGCAAATGTTCCTTGTCCAAGAGGTATATGCCTGTGCCCATCTTGGAGTTGATCAGCTCCTAGATCTGAGGGGCATATCCACAGCTCCTCTTCAGGTCTGTTGCAGTCCTCTTGATTGTTTCTACCATGAGGCTCATGACTTTGAATTTTTGTGGCACATCAAAGATATGAAGCAAGTTGATTGCATGGCCTATGATCATCTTGTGAGCACCTGACTTCGGCAGCAGAGTGTGCCTCAGAATCCAATTGATGGTTGGCAACCCCGACAGAAGATAATGTACTGATCCAAACTTGAAAGTGTCAAGTGCCTTGTTTGGGATCTCTTTGTACATATTGGACATAGAGTTGTGGTCCATCTTCTTCTTGGCATATATATCTAGGTCATCCTCATGCTCCTCTGGGGCATTGATGAGCTGTGCCAACTCAGCAACTGTTGATTGATACCTTGTCCCTTCTGACATCCACACAATCCTACCATCTGGATAGAAGTGTGCTGTGGAGTAGAACTGCATGATCAGCTCTTCATTCCACTTTGTGAGCTTCTGCCCCACAAAGTCAGCTACTCCACATGCCTTGAAGCTGTCTTGCACTCTAGGATAGTGCTCTTCATTGTCCTTGATGTATTCCCAGTCAACCCATCTCATATCACACACAATGGGCTTCTTATCCAACAAGACTGTCTCATAGAAGTCCTGTTGTTCCTTAGTGTGGAACCTGTAGTCAACAGCAGTTCTCCTACTGGTAGCATAAGGATCTTCTGCTCTCCACTTTCTCAGCCCTGAGTTTCTTCTGATCTTCATATCCTCAGCCACAGGATGAGCATCATTGTGGTCTGGGATCTTGGGCTTCAGCTTTCTGAGTACTTGTCCTTCTTCCTCTTCTGCAGTGTCAGGCACTGGGGCCTTGTTCTTCTCAGCAGCTGGGATGCTCCTTGTATTCCTCTTTGGAGCTATCTTGGCCTTTGATGCAGACTTGGGTGCTTCCTTGGGCTTGGATGCAGTAGCCCCTGATTTGATTGCATCACCCATCAGCTTAGGCATCTTAGGTGCTGGTGCAGCAACCTCTTCTTCTCCATCCTCCTCTTCCTCAGAAGAATGCTGTTCAAATTCAGCCATTGGATCAACTTTCTTGCACCATCTGCCTCTTTTCCTTTCCTTCTTCCCTTTAGCAGCAATTGACTCTTTGGGTGCAGGCTTCTCACGAATCTTAGTTGAGGCTCTGGCCTTTGGCAGAGGCTGCCTGCCTGCTGACCTTTTGATTTTCATCCCTGGCTTGATGGCTGTAGCTGAGCCATACTCCTTCTTGAGAAAAACTTTCTTGGAAGTTGCTTCCTCTTCTGCCACATAGTCCTCATCCTCTGATTCTGAGGTTCTTTTCTTCCTTTGTCTGGTGGCAGCTTTTGGCAAATTACTGGGAGTGCTCCTGCTGCCTTCATCTGAAGAACTGGAGGGACTAGTGCCCTCACTCATGTGCACTGGCTGTTCTGACATGTTCTGGCTATCACTTTGGTCTAACATGATGAACAAGCTGACTGCTGACCCTGTGAACAGTTTATAGATGAGGTAGAGTGGATGAGCATCACAAAACCCAGTTGTGGAAATTCTCAAGACTCGGTTCGTTGAGCTGGCCCGGCCCACTGTTCTTGCCAAGTGTTCTGCTAAGGAGGAGTTGCTAGAGCGCCGTAAAGACAAGATGGACATCACTGGCTATACTCATTTGAGTATTGGAGAGATCGTCTCGGGCTATATCAACCAGGTGCATAGCAGCCGTGACCTGGAAGTTGACATGGCGAAGCAAATACAGCAAAAATCTGAGGTATGAATTATGCTTCCTTACTGTCAATCATACTTACTGTACCAGCCCCCAAGTCTATTGCTTATGAGTAAATATGTTGTAGACTTAGAAAACTGTCTAGCACTGCTTATCCGGTTTAAAGAGAAAATACTTAACCCGGTTGTAGCCTGATACCTTGAACTTGCGATACGCATTAGCCCCCAAGTGCCAAGTATCTTTGCTTGCAAAGTGCTTGGGACTTTAGTTTGTATAAGCCGGCGTAGTAATTTAGAATTCTTCAGCATACATTAGCCCCCAAGTGTCAAGTACCTTTGCTTGCAAAGTTCTTTGGGACTTAATATTATTTACCATGATCCTGACTATGACCCGGTATCAATACAGGCCACCATAAATCAATTTGAATCGGAGATGGTTGACCTGAAGAGCCGCCTGGCAGCCCAGGAACTTGAAATTCAAAAGGCCAACTCCCGGTTTGAATTCAGCGTCTCTGAACAAAAGAAGTTGAAGAATAATTTTGAGGCGGATAAGAAAATCTGGGTTAATGAAAAGGCCTCATTCGTGACCCGGGCCGAGACAGCCGAAGCATCACTTGCAGAAGCAAACTCCGAGCTGTCCGGCTTAAAGCGCCAGATATCTCAAATGGTCTCAGAAATCTTTGGTAAGTTACTTTATATGAACCTCAAATATTGCAATCCTTCCTTTGATGATTATGTTAATTATTGTCTCCGGCTCACTCTTTGTTTAATAACACAGGCCCCATGAGCACAAACCTTAAGCAGAACATGGTGGTCAAGCTGAAGGCAGTCTACACTCTGGTGGAGCAACTGTACATCGGGTCACAACGTGCTTTGGCCGTTGTGGACTTATCAAATGATGTCCCCCATCTCCTGCAAGATGTGTTAAAACGGCTTGCTGTGCTGCCTCAGCGGGTCCAAGAGCTAAGACGGGCATCGGCAAGAGCCGGAGCTATAGCTTCCGATGGCTACTCTTATTGGGAACGACACTGATCTTAGCAAGTATCAGCCGGGTTATGATAGCGAGAACCGGAGGATTCCAACACCTCATTATGATGTTGTGAGCCTGATCCCTCCAACTCGTAAGCACACTTTTGCCCCTGAACTCAGCCCAACCGTTTTAATCGATGATGAAGCTGAGTTTGAAGCCTTGAGTGGCATTGACTGGGCCTCATCAACCTTCCAGGACAGGGCAACCGACGGAGAGGCGGAGAAGGATAACCCGGAATCGTCAAGCCAACCAAAGGAGTAAAGACGCCGGGTGTCATATGTTTAAGTCTTTGTGAAAACAATCTCTCACTATTTAGACTCGGGGAGTCTTGTAATAGAGTAGAAAAACTTCTGATTTTTGCCATGCCTACGTGCATGTTTATGGTGCTCAATTCTTCCTTAAGCCGCCACCGTTATATATTTCCAGCTTTTATTTATCTTCTAGTTCCCTTAAAGTTAAACAAAGTTGCCTGCCTTATCCTGCGTAGGAGACAAACAAAACATCCTCTGGCGATTTACCGCCCGAGGGGTCATATAAGGTACTGATAACCCGGAGTATACACCAAACAATTTTAGGAAAACCAACTTACGATTAGATTTAGTAGAGATAATCATAATAGTATACCTGTGATGCCTGTGGTTATCTCTCCGGCTTATATAACCCAAATCCTGAGGGTAAGTTTAACTCCTGAAAATTGGCATATAAAAGTTCACCTGGTTCATAACAACCTGAGGTAACCAATATTAACCCGGAGGATTGCAATCCACTCCATTGTATTTTCAAGAGGGTCTCAAGATAGTCAAATATTAATGCCTATAAAACATGATGAATAATAAAAAATAAAAAGGCCTCTAATTCGAATACGATCAGTGAACCGTTCCAAAGGGGTTTAAGCTAAGATTCGGATACGATCATATAGCCCCCAGTGGCTGTGGCGATGCCGATCAAGTGGGTATCGACAGCTATGTTCTTTGGTTCGAATACGACCTATGTTTGAACAGGAAGCCCCCAAGTGACCATAAGAGTTGTTTAATGACGCTGATTCGAATACGATCCACGTCAGACACAAAGGAGTTAAGCTATGATTCAAATATGATCAAGAAGCCCCCAAGTGGGTTTGGCAGTGTGCCGATCAAGTGGGTATCGACAACTATGTTCTCTTTGCTTCGAATACGACCTATGTTTGAACAGGAAGTCCCCAAGTGATCATGGCTAGATTCAGATATGATCATAAGCCGGACCAAAGGAAAAAGCCGGATTCAGATGTGACCCGCTCCCTGTTGGTTATCTCCACCACATGACAAAGAAGACACATAAACCTTTTGGGGTGGGAAAAAAGGACAGAGGTCCTGCTTTATTGCTTTATGTAATATATACATAGTCGAAATATATACATATTAGAGCCGGTGGCTCAAGTATAGTAAGGCCGAAGATGAGCGATGTTCCACGGCCGGCGGGTCTCCTCCTCCGACATACGTGAGTCCTTGCGCTCTCGAACATCGATAAGATAGTATGACCCGTTGTTAAGATTCTTGCTGACCACAAAGGGTCCTTCCCAAGGAGGGGATAACTTGTGCATATCAGACTGGTCCTGGATGAGCCGGAGCACTAAATCGCCTTCCTGAAAGGCCTGGACTTAACCCGGCGGCTGTGGTAGCGGCGCAGGTCTTGCTGGTAAATCACCGAGCGTGCTATTGCCAAGTCCCGCTCTTCATCCAACAGGTCAAGTGCATCTTGACGATCTTTTTCGTTGTCCGCCTCAACGTAAGCCGCCACACGGGGTGAGTCATGACGGATGTCACTTGGTAGGACCGCCTCTGCTCCATACACCATGAAGAAAGGTGTGTAACCCGTAGATCTGTTAGGTGTAGTGTTGATGCTCCAAAGTACAGAAGGTAATTCCTCCACCCAACAACCCGACGTCCGCTGCAAGGTGACCAAGAGCCGGGGCTTGATACCCTTCAAGATCTCTTGATCAGCTCTTTGTGCTTGACCATTAGATTGAGGATGAGCCACAACCGAAACGTCAAGCCGGATATGCTCTCGTTGACAGAACTCTTCCATGGCTCCTTTGGAGAGATTGGTGCCATTATCAGTTATGATGCTGTGTGGAAAACCAAAACCAAAAATCACCTTTTTCATGAACTGGACCGTCGTGGCCGCATCACACTTACTGACTGGCTCTGCCTCAACCCACTTTGTAAACTTGTCAACTGCCACCAAGAGGTGTGTCTTCTTATCCTTAGACCTTTTGAAAGGCCCGACCATGTCAAGCCCCCAGACTGCAAACGGCCAAGTAATTGGAATCATCCTCAATTCTTGAGCCGGCACATGGGCTCGTCGTGAGAACTTCTGACATCCGTCACACGTTGCACCGACGTCCCGATTAAGTTGCCTTCAGAAAACCGTTGCATTCTAACTTCATTGCTGCGGGTGTGACACACGCGTGATTTGGCCTTGCAGGACGCCTTCGTGCAAGTGATCCTCCCGTGCTCTACACGGGCGGAGGCTTGGTTGGTTTGACCGCTTGTTGGCTACTTACTGACCAGATCTTCTGCATCAGCATGAGCCGTCAGCCAATAAAACCCATGACGGAAAGCTTTGGCCACAAGATATTTTGAGCCGGCATGATGACCACAATCGCCTTCATGGATCTCACGGAGTATCTCTTGACCCTCCGCAGGTGACACACAACGTTGAAACCCTCCAGTGACGCTGCAGTGATGTAACTTGCCATTAACGATTGTCATGGACTTGGACCGCTGGACGATTTGTCTTGCCAAGGTCTCATCGTCAGGCAACTCTCCCCGGGTCATATATGCCAAATAAGGCACTGTACTATCCGGGATTACTTGGAGAGCCGCTACCAGTTGTGCCTCCGGGTCTGGCACTGCCAGATCTTCTTCTGTAGGTAACTTGACAGAAGGATTATGCAAAACATCAAGAAGGTGTTAGGCGGTACCGGTTTACGCTGAGATCCCAGCCGGCTTAAGGCATCAGCCGCCTCATTCTTCCTTCGATCAATGTGTTCCACCACATAACCCTTGAAGTGCCCAGCTACGGCGTCAACTTCACGACGGTAAGCCGCAATAAGGGGATCCTTGGAGTCCCACTTGCCTGACACTTGTTGAGCCACAAGGTCTGAGTGGCCCAAGCACCTTACCCGGCTCAAATTCATCTCTTTGGCCATCCGAAGACCATGGAGTAAGGCGTCATACTCAGCTGCATTGTTAGTACAAGGAAACATAAGCCGGAGCACATAACAGAATTTGTCACCTCGAGGCGAAGGTAAAACTACTCCAACCCCCGAGGTAACCAATATTAACCCGGAGGATTGCAATCCACTCCATTGTATTTTCAAGAGGGTCTCAAGATAGTCAAATATTAATGCCTATAAAACATGATGAATAATAAAAAATAAAACGCCTCTGATTCGAATATGATCAGTGAATCGTTCCAAAGGGGTTTAAGCTAAGATTCGGATACGAACATATAGCCCCCAGTGGCTGTGGCGATGCCGATCAAGTGGGTATCGACAACTATGTTCTCTTTGGTTGGAATATGACCTACGTTTGAACAGGAAGCCCCCAAGTGACCATAAGAGTTGTTTAATGACGCTGATTCGAATACGATCCACGTCAGACCCAAAGGGGTTAAGCTATGATTCAAATATGATCAAGAAGCCCCCAAGCTGCTTTGGCAGTATGCCGATCAAGTGGGTATCCACAGCTATGTTCTGTTTGGTTCGAATACGACCTATTTTTGAACAGGAAGCCCCCAAGTGATCATGGCTAGATTCAGCGACTGACGGCTCGTGAGTTAGCAGCCACATATAACAGCAAAGGCTCTTTGTCAATGGGAGCTGCAAGGACCAGCGGCTTAGACAACTGCCTCTTTAAATCCTCAAAAGCAGCATTAGCAGCATCACTCCAGATAAAGGTGTCTGCCTTCTTCATCATCTGATACAGCGGTAGGGCCTTCTCACCTAGCCGGCTTATGAACCGGCTTAAAGCAGCAACACGACCTGCTGGTCGCTGAACATCATTGATGCACGCCGGTTTAACCAAAGAAGTAATTGCCTTGATCTTCTCCGGATTAGCTTCAATGCCCCTATTTGAGACCAAGAATCCCAAAAGCTTGCCTGCAGGTACACCAAATACACACTTCTCTGGGTTAAGCATCATCAAACTCGGGGATTATCAAAGGTCTCTTTTAAATCAGATATCAAGGTCTCCCTCTCTCTGGACTTCACCACTATGTCATCCACATAAGCATGAACATTGCGCCCAATCTGATTGTGGAGATAGTTCTATACACACCGCTGGTAAGTAGCCTGGGCACTCTTGAGCCCAAAAGGCATAGATACGTAGCAAAAGGATCCAAATGGAGTGATGAAAGCCGTCTTCTCCTGGTCCTTAATTGCCATCTTGATCGGATGATACCCAGAGTAAGCATCCAAAAAGCACAAATGCTCACAACCCGCCGTAGCATCAATTATTTGATCAATACGGGGAAGAGCAAAGGGATCAGTCGGACAAGCTTTATTTAAGTCCGTGTAATCCACACACATGCGCCAGGTGTTGTTCTTCTTGAGTACGAGCACCGGGTTAGCCAACCACTCCGGGTGAAAAACTTCAATGATGAACCCAGCCGCCAAGAGTCGGGCGACCTCCTCTCCAATAGCCTTTCGTCGTTCCTCGTTGAATCATCGCAGAAACTGCCTGACCGGCTTATACTTCGGATCAATATTAAGAGTGTGCTCAGCGAGTCCTCTCGGTACACCCGGCATGTCGGAAGGCTTCCACCCAAAGATGTCCCGGTTCTCACAGATGAATTTGATGAGCGCGCTTTCCTATTTAGGATCCAAGTTGGCACTGATGCTGAACTATTTAGATGAGTCGCCTAGAGTGAAGTCCACAAGTTTAGTTTCAGCTGCCGATTTAAATTTCAACGCCGGGTCATGCTCCGTAGTTGGTTTCTTCAGAGAGGTCATATCTGCCGGGTCAACATTATCTTGATAAAACTTTAGCTCTTCCGCTGCACAAACAAACTCAGCATAAGCCGCGTCGCCCTCTTCACACTCCAAGGCCACCTTTTGACTCCCATGCACAGTGATGGTGCCCTTGTTACCCGACATCTTAAGCTGCAGATAAACATAACACGGTCGCCCCATGAATTTAGCATAAGCTGGCCGCCCGAACAGAGCATGATATGGACTTTTGATTTTGACCACCTCAAACGTCAATTTCTCAGCCCAAGAATCATATTCATCACCAAAGGCTACCCCCAATTCAATCTTACCGACTGGGTATGCCGACTTACCAGGCACCACTCCATGGAAAACGGTGTTGGACGTCTTCAATTTTTTGTCAGTCAAACCCATGCGTCGAAAGGTCTCATAATAGAGGATATTGATGGTGCTACCTCCATCCATGAGTACTTTGGTGAATTTATATCCACCGACTTGAGGCGCCACCACGAAAGCTAACTGACCCGGATTATCAACCCGGGGAGGGTGATCTTCCCTGCTCCATACAATAGGCTGCTCTGACCACCTCAGGTAACGAGGAACTGTCGGCTCAACAGAGTTCACAGCCCTTTTATGAAGTTTCTGGTCATGTTTGCATAAGCTAGTGGTGAACACATGATACTGCCCATTATTCAGCTATTTTGGATGGCTCTGATAACCCGACTGCTGCTGTTGCTGCCCTCCTTGACTAGACTACTGTTGATTATAGCCGCCTTGATTCCCCTGAAAGCCAGAATTTGAACCGCCGCCCGGGCCATGAAAGCCGCCAGCACCTGAGCCGCCGCCCCACCCATGATTGCCATCAAACGTGTTGGAATTCTTGAAACCCTTCATGATGGCACAATCTTTCCACAAGTGGGTGGCGGGTCGCTCCCGGGTGCCGTGTCTCGGGCAGGGCTCATTGAGTAGCTGCTCAAGAGATGGACCTGACCCACCAGATCGAGGGGGCGGTTTTCCCTTACGTCTCTGATTGTTACCCTATGCATTGGCATTAGCCACAAACTCTGGGTTATCCTTCACCTTACGCTTATTGCCTCCTTGATTCGTCGGGTTATGCTGCTGACCCTTTCCATTGCCGTTCTTATTTCCCTTACCCGTTTTTCCTCATCAGACGCGGGATCCTTGGTACTATCAGAGTCGGCGTATTTGACTAAAGCTGCCATCAGCGTACCCATATCATTGCAATCACGCTTAAGGCGCCCTAGTTTCTGTCTCAGCGGCTCAAAATGGCAATTCTTCTCTAACATGAGGACTGCAGAGCCGGCATCCATCTTGTCAGACGAATGTATAATCTCCTTGACCCGGCGCACCCAATGAGTTGTGGATTCACCCTCCTCTTGCTTACAATTTGTTAAGTCCACAATTGACATAGATTTCTTAAAAGTATCCTTAAAGTTCTGGATGAACCGGGCCTTTAACTCGGCCCATGAACTAAAGGAATTGGGCGGCAAGCCCTTTAACCAAGACCGGGCTGTTCCATCCAACATCACGGTGAAGTACTTGGCCATCACCGCATCGCTAACCTCCAACAGTTCCATGGCCATCTCATAACTTTCAATCCATGCCCCAGGCTGTAAGTCGGCCGTATTCGGCACCTTTCGAGGCCCTTTGAAATCCTTGGGCGAACGCACATTACATAGAGCCGGCAACAAACAAGGGACGCCGCCGGTTCTGGTGGCTACTCCTGCCTCAACAGAAGTCGTCGGGTAATCCGGAAGCGCCTCCTGAGCCGTCAGCTGAGCTGCCCGCTCGTCCTCCTGACGTATTCGGTCCTGCACCGGGTTATAACCGCCGGGTTGGTTACGGCGCTGAGCGTTACTTGACAAAGCCTCTGACTCCATGTGCCTGCTGTAACTCGGGCTCCAGTTTGGACGAGTCGGATCTAACCAGGGTGGTGTGGTTGAATGAATCCTGTCCCAGCTATAAGAATAGGTCTCTTGCTGAGCCAGGGCCGTCTGAACGAGATCTCTGATCCTCCATGTCTCCACTGCTGTCGGATCATCACCGTCCACTGGAAGAGCCGCCAAACGTGCCGACGTTGCAATTAAGTTCTCCATGGGGTTGGAGAAGTGACCCGGTGGTATCGGCACATAACGAGGTGGTCCCATATTCCCCTAAAGAGCTGCCGTCACCTGAGGGTGAACCGGCCCCCCGGCTGTCATGAACTGATTGACCTCTGGCGGGTTACATTGACCAGCTCCAGGCGTCGCGAAGAGGTTCCGTGGATCGTAAACCGGAGGTAAACGGGATTGAGTTTTCTGATGCCTTCTCCTCATCACCTTGTTAGACGCGTTCAGGCTCATGGTGAGCTGGAAAGCCTCTGAGTGGAGCTGTTGTGCCCGAGCATCCAAAGCCGCCCGTTCTGTGGCTAACCAGACGTCCTCAGCTGCTAAAGCCTCTTTGGCCCGAGCTATCTGCTCACGAACCTGTGCCACCTCTGCATTATGCTCATCTTGATTCGCAGGGATAACTATGGTGGTTAATAGGGCCGTAAATTTATCCATGAGATCCATCAGCACCTGAGCCGGCGAGCGCACAGGGCTTCCTGCCCCAGCTGCCCCTAACTCGGACGTTATCGCTGCTGAGGCCGTAGAATTTTGGCCGGGTTGAGTACCAGCCAGAAATACTCCTGCCCAGTTTGGCGACTCAGAGAGGTCCGGAATAGTGTTGCCATTGGAACAGCCCCCAAGCCCACCATCTTGCACTGGGTATAGCGAATCTGTTGAACCGGCGGATGAATTGCCATCGGAGAGGACGGCCGACTCACCATCATCTTTAGATCCTTCAGAAATTTCCCCTCCGTGGATGCAGCCCACGAAGGCAGGTTTCACGACGGGTTGAACCCGGGCGGGTCTCGCGCGCTGAGCCGTCTCGATGAGGTTGGTGCAATTTTCCGACTCAGGGCCCGGCTCACCAATCCGGCCGATGAAGACGTGAATTCCGCCAAAGGGGACCCGGTGCCCGTACTCAATTGAGCCGGCGTCGGGGCATCAGCGTTCGTTGTCGATGTAGATCTTGCCGCGACAACTCTTGGTCATCAGGCCAACTGCGTATCCCTTGAGCCCTTCGAAGCTGCCCTTCAAGAACTCAAACCACCGTGCGTTGGCCCCATGGTGGGCACCAACTGTCATGGAATTGTCACGGCAGATGTCCTCTTGCAAGGACTTAATCGTGGAGCCATCGCAACTAGGAAGCTTAAAGGGGTTAATCGGGACAAAGGACACGAGAGGTTTATACTAGTTCAGCCCCCTGCGGTGAAGGAAGGCCTACGTCTAGTTGGGTTGGTATTGCTTGAGGTTTCTATGACCAGGGAGCGAGATACGCTATGCCCGGTTCTCGATTGGTTGTTTCTTGCCCTAAGCCGCCGGCGGGTCGTCCCCTTATATACACGGGTTGACGCCCTACGGCCTACAGAGTCCCGGCCGGCTCATAAACAGTGTCCGGCTTGGTGACTAGTTACTTCTACCTTATGTTACAAGTCATGCCATCATGGCGGTTTGTCACTATGGGCCTTAGGCCGCCCGTGGGCTTTAAACCCTATGAACCGCCATCCTCATGCTGGGTCTTGGGCTTCTGATGAACCTTTCTTTGCATAAGCCGGCCCCTCCTGGGCGGCTTACACAAATAGTTATATCCCCAACACCTTCCGAGGTTTTGGTGGGGCAGTCTTGAGCTACTTCACCGTCTTCTCAATCCGATCAGGGGTGGCTGTCCGAGTGCGCTTGGGGTTCCTGACACTTGACGACAGGGCCTTGCTCTGGCCAAAGCTAGGGTCTTGGTTCGCCTTGGAACGGCGCTGGACACGGGGAGGTGACTTGACTTCCTCGTTGTCGTACGAGTCATCACCGCCATCCTCACTGTCATCGGCATCATCGAAGTCAGTGCTTACGCCGTCACTCCCCAGTCCCCTTGCTAGTTGTTCCCCATTCGGTACGGGCGAATACATATACATCCCTCTGAATGCCTGCAGGACAAAAGATATCAAAGTCAGTTGGTCTTTAGTCCAGTCGCACAATGAAAACAAAAGAGAAACACTCGACAAGTCATGTCTTACCTCTCCTGGAGGATTCTCAGTGTCGAATGGCATGATGCGTTTGGATCCACGTGGGTTGTCGCGGGCTCCAATGATGCTCCTGAGCCATGGTTTCCTCCTTGACTTCCTCTAGATCAGTTCGAGTGGTTTCGTCTACGCCTGAGTACAACCACATGGGATGGTCGCGTGCTTGCAGATGCTGGATGCATCGACTGAGGAACACCTCCAACAGATCCAAGCCTATCACCCCGCCCCGAATCAACTCGACTACAGCATCTACCAGAATTCCCACCTCAACTTTGTCCTCCTCTTCCACAGTCAGCGAGCAAGGAGCATTGAGTCTCGCCAACGTGACGGGAGGAAGGCCAGTCGACGAGCCAAGAGTCGGAATGTCGTTGCAGTAAAACCAGGTCGGCTGCCAACCCCTAACTAACTCGAGAAAGGTCATGGAAGGGAATGCGCTTCTACGTCTCATCTGGACACCTAAGCCCCCACACATTTGGATCAAGTGGGTCCTCGCGTCACTCGGATTTGCTTTTTTAACCGACTATGAGCGGCATGTGAAAATGTGTTTGAACAATCCCCAGTGGGGGCGGCAACCCAAGAAGTTCTCGCACATTGAAACGAAGGCATATAGGTATGAAATGGCATTCGAAGGGAGGTGGTGGAGTTGCGCACCAAAAAAGTTCCGAAAACCACAGAAGAATGGATGGGAGGCAAATAAAAACCTCACTCAACGTGAGTGAGGACCCACTCCTCTAGGCGTGGTGCGGGCTCGATCTCCCCCTCCGGCAGCCTCCAAGATCCGGGGGCCAGCAGGCCGTCAGCGGTGAGCCCCTCGAGATCGTCTGCCGTGACCGTCGAGGACAGCCAGTCGCCCTGGATCCATCCGGGTGGCAGCGGGGCCCGGGAGGTCGATGCCTTCTTCCCCTTGGCCTTCTTCATGCGCTCCAGCTTCGCCGTCTTGTCCTTCGCCATCTCCACAGCGGTGGTCGGAGTCGAGCGAGGCGGCGCGGCGCGGCGGCCGACGAAGCAGAGAGGCGAGGAGGGGAGGGGAAAAGTGAGATGCACTGTTGAAACCCTCGGCCACATCGCTACTTATAGCATGTGTGCCCGAGTCGCTGACCTCTGGGCCATCAAAATGTCGTCATATCCCACGACTGGCATCCACGTGATACGTGGCGATAAAGGAGGCGCAGAAATCGAGGAGCCCCTCCCCACTTGCTCCACTAACCGCGCTGCAGCCGGCCCGCGCGTTTCTCCAAAATTTTGAATCCTGCGAGATTTGGGATCTGGCAGAGCAATCGGCCGCACCAGAGATAATCACATCTACTCGGGTCAGATACGACATTCTACGACTCGCTGCTTATCTCACTCGGGCAATTAACAAGCCAGAATCGATCGAGGTGATTGACAAAGGGTATATCAGCTCATGTATCTACAAACCTTTGAGAAATGTCTCTGAGACACTAAGTCTGGTCTGAATCAGTTTCAGCCCTTTCTCACTCGAACCCCGATCCAGTCGGGGGATAATGACGATGACATGTACCTAGGGTAGGGTCTCAGGCCTGACCTACATGCTCTACCCAAGGACACTACACAAAGACTCCAAGATCTGCAAAGTTTGAAAGAAGATTCCGACTGGAATAACCACGGCATGCAAGTGATGACCCACAAGTATAGGGGATTTATCGTAGTCCTTTCGATAAGTAAGAGTGTCGAACCCAATGAGGAGCAGAAGGAAATGACAAGCCGGTTTCAGCAAGGTATTCTCTGCAAGCGCCGAAATTATCGGTGACAGATAGTTGTATGATGAGATAATTCGTAACGGGTAATAAGTAACAAAAGTAAACAAGGTGCAGCAAGGTGGCCCAATCCTTTTTGTAGAAAAGGACAAGCCTCCACGAACTCTTATATAAAGCAAAGCGCTCCTGAGGACACATGGGAATTGTTGTCAAGTTAGTTTTCATCATGCTCATATGATTCGCATTTGTTACTCTGATAATTTGATATGTGGGTGGACCGGTGCTTGGGTGCTGCCCTTCCTTGGAAAAGACTCCCACTTATGATTAACCCCTCTCGCAAGCATCCGCAACTACAAAACAAGAATTAAGATAAATCTAACTATAGCATGAAACATATGGATCCAAATCAGCCCCTTGCGAAGCAAAGCATAAACTAGGGTTTAAGCTTCTGTCACTCTAGCAACCCATTATCTACTTATTACTTCCCAATGGCTTCCCCTAGGCCCAAATCATGGTGAAGTGTCATTTATTCGACGTTCACATAACACCACTAGAGGAAAGACAACATGCACCTCATCAAAATATGGAACGAATACCAAATTCACATGATTACTTATATCAATACTTCTCCCATGTCCTCAGGAACAAATGTAACTACTCACAAAGCATATTCGAGTTCATAATCAGAGGAGTATTAATTAGCATTAAGGATCAAAACATATGATATTCCACCGAATAAACCAACTAGCATCAACTACGAGGAGTAATCAACACTACTAGCAACCCACAGGTACCAATCTGAGGTTTTGAGACAAAGATCAAATACAAGAGATGAACTAGGGTTTCAGAGGAGATGGTGCTGGTGAAGATGTTGATGGAGATTGGCCCCCTCTCGATGAGAGGATTGTTGGTGATGATGATGGCTTCAATTTCCCCCTCCCAGAGGGAAGTTTCCCCCAGTAGAATAGCTCTGCCAGAGCCCTATATTGGTTCTGCTCCCAAGTTCCGCCTCAAGAAGGCGGCGCTTCATCCCGAAAGCTTCCTTCTGATTTTTTCCATGTCAAAACACACCATATAGCAGAAGATGGGCATCGGGGGCCTGCTAGGTGGCCCACAAGACAGGGGCACGCCTAGGGGGTAGGGCGCGCCCTCCACCCTTGTGGATGGCAGGTGGCCCCTCTAGTGCTTTATTCGCCCAATATTTTTTATATATTCCAAAAAATATTCTCCGTGAAGTTTCAGGACTTTTGGAGTTGTGTAGAATAGGTCTCTAATATTTGCTCCTTTTCCAGTCCAGAATTCCAGCTGCCGGCATTCTCCCTTTTCATGTAAACCTTATAAAATAAGAGAGAAAAGGCATAGGTATTGTGATATAATGTGTAATAACAGCCCATATGCAATAAATATCAATATAAAAGCATGATGCAAAATGGGCGTATCAACTCCCCCAAGCTTAGACCTCGCTTGTCCTCAAGCGAAAGCCGAAATCGAAAAATGTGTCAACATGTTTAGAGATAGAGGTGTCGATAAAATAAAATACGAACATGAGGGCATCATGATCATCTTTAGAACAGCAACATATAATGCCATATAATTTCTTATGCTAAGGTAACAATTCATTCACAAAGTAATGTATGAATCAGAAACTTCATTGAAAACTAACAAACTATGATCCCAGTCATTGAAGCAATTGCAATTTATCATAACATCGAAAAGAGTCTATATAAGAGCTTTTCATCAAGTCCACATACTCAACTATCATTTAATCTTTCATAATTGCTAACACTTACGTGATACTTATGGGCTCAAAGCTTCAATCGGACACAGAGAAAGATAGGGCCTATAGTTTCGCCTACCAACCTTTTACCTCAAGGGTAATGTCAACAATAATACTTTATGATAACCTACATCCGAGTGGATATATATATCCGAATCTCTCCAACACATGGAGCTTGCCAAAAGAAAAAGTGTAAAAAGGAAAGGTGATGATCACCATGACTCTTGTATAAGGGTAGAAGATAAAAGTAAAAGATAGGCCCTTCGCAGAGGGAAGCAGAGGTTGTCATGCGCTTTTATGTTTGGATGCACAAAATCTTAAGGCAAAAGAACGTCACCTTATATTGTAGCTTGTGATAAAGAACTTTATTATGCAGTGCGTCGCTTTTATTTCTTCCATATCACAAGTTCGTATAAAGCTTATTTTCTTCACACTAATAGATCGTACATATTTAAAGAGCAATTTTTATTGCTTGCACCGATGACAACTTACTTGAAGGATCTTACTCAATCCATAGGTAGGTATGGTGGACTCTCATGGCAAAACTGTTTTAAGGGATGTTTGGAAGCACAAGTAGTATCTCTGCTTGGTGCAAAGAATTTGGCTAGCATGAGAGGTAGAGGCAAGCTCAACATGTTGGATGAACCATGAAAATATAACTTCTATTCAGATATAAGAAAACATACCCCATTATGTTGTCTTCCTTGTCCAACATCAACTTTTTGGCATGTCATATTTTAATGAGTGCTCACAATTACAAAAGATGTCCAAGATAGTATATTTATATGTGAAACCTCTCTTTATTTATTACTTCCTATTACTTGCCACAATGACCAAAACCATGTTTGTCAACTATCAACAAATTTTATTCGACATACTCTTTATATGTGAAGTCATTACTCTCCATAAGATCAATATATGATCTTTTTATTTCTTCCTTTTATTTAATTCCCTCAAGATCATAGCAAGATAGCAAAGCCCTCAACTCAAAACTACTCTCTATTATGTATAAATAACGGACTTAGATTACATAGATAGATCTCGAAACAAAACTCAAAGCTAGATCATACTAAAAACTTTATTCCACTAGATCAAGATATAACCAAAAGGATCGAACTAAGAAAAACGATAAAGATAGAGGTGTGATGGTGATACGATACCGGGGCACCTCCCCCAAGCTTGGCAGTTGCCAAGGGGAGTACCCATACCCATGTATTTCTTTCTCTTTCTTTGGAGGTGGTGATGATGGAGTTGTTGATGAATCTGTTAGCTTCATTAATGCACCTTCCAGAATTTGCAGTTCTTGGAGCACACATTGGAGCATATTTGCATTCTTATGAATTTCCTCTATAAGATGCTTATTTTCAGGCCCCCAAGAGCTCTTCCCTGCATTGCTTTCACTTGGACGAGATATGTCCCAATTGGAGGGTATATGTGTACGAGGGGTGTTCTCACCACTCCGTAATTATGAACCAAATTATGAAAGTTGTTCTGATTTAACCTGTGTAAGGGCCTCCTAGGGGAAGCCCTTCTCGAACCTCTTGGTCTTCATTGTTGTTTGTGGTTCCTATTGCTTGATGGGGACATGGAATAGCGGAGATGTCCGCCAGATTACCTCTCTCTGATGCGGGAGGTTGTTCCTCAAGTGAATCCCCTTCATCATCCTCCATCATGGCTCCCTTGGCATCCTCCCTTCTAAGTTCCATATGCATCAACCAAGCATCATCGTCCGTGTTGTTGGAGGGGGATGACGACATAATGCGTGGCCTTGGAAACTCTGGCAGAAAACAGCTCAAAACAAAAACAAGGGATTTTGCCGTGGTATGGTCGTCAAAACCTTCGGGAGATTATATAACATTTTTTTACCGACCAAAAGAAGTATCGTGCAAGAAAACCGAGTCCAGAGGGCACACAAGGTGGCCACAAGGCAGGGGGCGCGCCTAGGGGGTAGGACACGCCCTTCACCCTTATGGAAGCCTCGTGCGCTGTCCGGACTACTTTTAGTTTTCCTAATTTTTTAAATATTCCAAAACAGAGAAAAATTATCATTGGAAACATTTTGGAGTCGGTTTACTTACCGTACCACATACCTATTCCTTTTCGGAGTCTGAAACATTCTGGAAAGTATCCCTTATGTACTCCTCCTGTGTTACGGTGTCAATTATATTGGTCTCAACATTTATGGGAGTACCTGAGATATAATGCTTGAATCTTTTGACCGTTCACCACCTTCGGATTTGTGCCTTCGGTGTTGTTGATTTTGATGGCACCGGAACGATAGACCTCCTTGATTATGTAAGGACCTTCCCATTTAGAGAGAAGTTTTCCTGCAAAAAATCTTAAACGAGAGTTGTATAGCAAAACATAACCACCTACATTAAACTCATGCTTTTGTATCCTTTTGTCATGCCATCTTTTAACTTTTTCCTTAAACAACTTGGCATTCTCATAGGCTTGGGTTCTCCATTCATCAGCGAGCTAATGTCAAATAACCTCTTGTCACCGGCAAGTTTGAAATCATAATTGAGCTCTTTAATAGCCCAAATATGCCTTGTGTTCTAGTTCGAGAGGTAAGTGACATGCTTTTCCATAAACCATTTTATAAGGAGACATACCCATAGGGTTTTTGTAAGCAGTTCTATAAGCCCATAAGGCATCATCAAGTTTCTTAGACCAATTCCTTCTAGATCTATTAACAGTTTTTTGCAAAATCAATTTAATCTCTCTATTGCTCAATTCTACTTGACCACTAGACTGAGGATGATATGGAGATGAAATTCTATGGTTAACATCATACTTAGCAAGAATTTTACGGAAAGCACCATGAATAAAATGTGAACCACCATCAGTCATTAAATATCTAGGGACTCCAAACCTCAGAAAAATATCTTCTTTAAGCATCTTAATAGAAGTGTTATGATCAGCACTACTAGTTGGGATAGCTTCTACCCACTTAGTAACGTAATCAACAACAACTAAAATATGTGTATACCCGTTAGAGGAAGGAAAAGGTCCCATATAATCAAAGCCCCAAACATCAAATGGTTCGATAACAAGTGAATAATTCATAGGCATTTCCTCGCGTCTACTAATATTACCAATTCTTTGGCACTCATCACAAGAAAAGACAAACTTACGAACATCCTTGAAGAGAGTAGGCCAATAAAAACTGGATTGCAATACCTTGTGTGTAGTTCTATCTCCAGCGTGGTGTCCTCCGTAAGACTCAGAGTGGCACTTGCGTAGGATCTGTCCCTGTTCATGCTCAGGTACACAACGTCTAATAACACCATCTACTCCTTTATAAAGGTGTGGTGTGGTTCATCTGAAAAGTAATGTCTTAAATCATAGAAAAACTTTTTATTTTGCTGGTATGTGAAACTAGGTGTTATAAATTTAGCAACAATGTAATTAGCATAATCAACATACCAAGGAGTATTACGAGAAGCATTTATGACAGCTAATTGTTCATCAGGAAAGGTATCATCAATAGGCAGTGGGTCATCAAGAACATTTTCTAACCTAGACAAGTAGTCGGCAACGGGGTTCTCAGCTTCCTTTCTATCAATAATATGCAAATCAAATTCTTATAACAAGACAACCCATCTAATAAGTCTAGGTTTAGCATCTTTTCCATAAGATATTTAATAGCAACATGATCAGTGTGAACAGTTACTTTAGAATCAACAATATAAGATCTGAAATTATCACAAGCAAAAACAATAGCTAAAAATTCTTTTTCAGTAGTAGCATAACTTCTCTGGGAACTGTCTAGAGTTTTACTAGCATAATGAATAACATTCAATTTCTTATCAACTGTTTGTCCTAGAATAGCACCAACAGCATAATCACTAGCATCACACATAATTTCAAAGGGTAAATTCCAATCAGGTGGCTGAACAATAGGTGCAGAAATCAAGCTTTCTTAAGTGTTTCAAATGCTTCTACACAATCATCATGAAAAACAAAAGGAACATCTTTTTGCAAGAGATTAGTGAGAGGCCTAGAAATTTTAGAGAAGTCTTTAATAAACCTCCTATAGAAACCAGCATGACCAAGGAAACTTCTTATACCTTTGATATCTTTAGGACACATTGTCGGCATTCTGGGAACCAGGGTACCCAGACTTGCCTGCCTGCGGCCCACGGCGTGGCTCCGTCAATGGCCTGGTATGACCCATCTTCAGCATCGACAAGACAAGACCCTTGCGAGCTAAGCCTCGCGAGGCAGACGACGCCAAGACCTCCGGAGGGAGCGGCTTCCCTAGGCCGGCTCCTGAGGAGCGGAGATTCCTATGCATGCGCTCACCTCATGAGTTTAAGGTGATGCAAGCCATGACCACCAAGGCCAGGCGGGCGCCAGCGGGCGCAGTACAACAAGTTTCCTCTTTGGTGCTAAGGAGGCAAGCGCAGGCGCGGAGTCCCGAGGAATTAGCCAAAGGTTTCCATTCCCATGCTACAAGACCAAGACCGCCATGCCGGCAGGACGGAGGTCATCATTGAGCCCACTACGACGTCACGACCAGAAGCTTTGCAGGCGAAGACCACCTTTCATCAGGATAAGGTGTACTATTTGTCTCCCTTCAAACTTGGTCGTTGTGGGATCCCTTCCCGCCTTCATTTTGGGGGAAGAGGACCAAGGCCACTATAAATATAGCTTAGCCGCCACCATAGCAGGGGATCCGGTTTCGATCCAATCTGAACACCCACCAGCTCACACCAACACAAGAACAGACCTCCGGAGGTTGTTCTTCCTCTATACTAGTTCATCCTCAGCCCACGCGAAGCTAATCCACCACAAAGCAGGAGTAGGGTCTTACACCGCAAGGTGGCCCAAACCTGGGTAAACTGCCGTGTATCTTTCCTTCCCCGTTCATCGAGCTAGGATGAGAGAGCGACGAGTTGGTAAGCCAGAGAGGTTGAGTTCTTCGCACACGCCCTAGAGTTTGAAACTTACTTGGGTTTTGCGGAGCCCTGAATCCGACATTTGGTGTGCCAGGTAGGGGCGTGGCGAAGGATCCTCTCCACCGCTTGTTTCATCACTACGATGGCGGGAGATCCTCGAGCTCACGCTGAGCACTGGGCTGCTCGGCCCGCCCGGGCGGCACCTCCCACCCAAGAAGCTCTCCGCTCCGTGCTCCTTGCAGCCCGCACGACGGCCAGCACCGTCGGCTGTCGGCGACACGGACCACCTCCGCCCACTCCCGCGCTGCGCCATAACCGCGCCACCTCGCGGTCTTCAGGCTACGCCACGGCATCGATGCTACGCACCCGCCGGGAGCAGGCGAACACACAAGCCATGCTCATCATGGCGCGGGAGCTGCTATGATGTAGGCTGGCAGAAGGCGGCCATGACGCCTTGCTAGAGCAGGTCACCGAGCTACTCGATGCCACCTACGAGGGAGCAGCGCCCTTCTGCACCTTGCCTACATCGCAAGCGCTGCCGGGGCACGTGCCGTCCCCCGCTACACCCACGTGCCCATCCTCGGGGGGAGAAGGACCTCGCGGCGGCAATCTGGCCCACGATGCCGCTTACTCTACCCAGGATATGTTACCTCTGGGTGCGGCAGGGCCGGGCGGCCCCTCCCGGGACCATGCCGAGATGCCACCCTATGGTTGTCGTGACCTAGCGCCAAGGATGACAAGCAACGGTACCTGGCGGTCGGGTGCCGACTCAGGGACGGCGGCTCCAGGCACCCCCGTACCTCCATTGCTGGGCTTGTTGTATGCATCAAGAAGAAGCCACTGCTCACTCCCCTCGCCAGCCTAGGCACCGGGACTACGCGAGATTGAGGCTCTTTGGAAGCCACCCCGGAGCTTTACCGGCGCCTTCGACAACAACAGCCACTGGGTACAACCAATATCTCTGGGGCACAATTACGCTAACCATGGACCACAGGTGAACCAAGCCATGGCAACGGCCGTGGACCTCAGGACGATGGCCCCGTCGCAAGCAGATGGAATGCACTGGGGCCTGCTTGGGGGGAGCCCGGCGCCACAGCCTCCCCCGTGCCACGCGGCGCAGGGCACCGCCACGATGGTGGCGCATGCCGCATGAAGGTAGGTCCTCCACCGAGGAAGGCGCCGGCGAGCCCTTCCCCCTGATGGAAGGCATGCGATCACCGGGGCACCGCCGACGTACCCCCTTGCCCCTTTGTCTCGTCCTGGTTTCCAGACACCCTAATGGTGGTCGGGGGAAGCGTCGAGCGGGGCCCTCGCCAGGCGTCGGGGATGCCTGTAAAGATCTCCGCTCGTGACACTCTCACATAATAATGAGTTAGGGCTGTACATGCCCTGGAGTTCCCTGAGCGCCGCCCTCGGGCCTCACGGGGGTTCCCACCCATGTCCAAGTGGAAGCACCATGCTCCGCACTGGCTGTCGACACTGTCCCCCAATGACTATGCCCACGCCCTGTGGAAGCACTTAGCTCCGTGCTGGTGAAAAGACTAGTCTAGGTGCCAAATGCGGCTGTTTGTTTTCGCCCTCTTTTTGTAACCCAATTTGCCGTCTTTTGGAATGAGATTTGGAGTTTCGTGTGCTTATCAAAAGAAATAAAGGGGGGAATTTTTCGATTTGCGGTGTTTTCTTGCCCTTTGGTTTGTGTTGAAAAGCAGGTCTCATGCCTGCTACCCCAACCCCCCCCCTGTGAGCGCCCCGGGAGCGGGGGCTGGGCGTGGTGTGCGTGCTATGCGGGCGCTTGGGCTAGCTCGAGCTGCTTCAAGGGCCCCTCAGGGCCAAGAGCGCAACTGCCGCAGGACCACTGCATGCACACCTTGCCGTAGCTCGGCAATCAACTCCTCGCACGGCGCTCTCGGGCGGGCCTGCAGGCTCCCCAGGAGGCTTAAACCCTTGCGAGCCCCCAAAGGGCCCGCCTCGGGAGAAGAGCGCCCCCGCAATACAAGAACCCATCCAAGGCCGCCAGCACCAAAGATAAGTCACACCAACTACTCTAGTAGGGGGCCTTCCGGATCGCGGCGGCACGTTTCGAAATCAATTTAGAGGGTATATCATCATTTCATACATGACGGAGGAACCCCCCCCCCCTCCAAAGATACTTTCACGCCCCGTAGGGCCATATCCGAAAATTTTGGCATACAGGTCGGGACGGGAAAGGAAGTGCAAGCCTAGCGAGACGCGCTGGCGTCCGTATCGCCGTCTTCATCATCACCATTAGCACCGCTCTCTTCGGCTGCGAGCACATCCACGCCGTCTTCAAGGAAGAACTTCGTGACCAGGTCGTCCACATGGTCATTCACCCAGCTCGCCAGGTCGCATTGGGTGACCCCGGTCACGGGGGCTATCGCGGCATTGAAATCAAAGTCAGGGTTGAGGCTAAGAAGGTAACTGAAGACGTGCGAGAACGCGCGCCCAAGAAGGCCCTGGATTCTCTCTTGGATGAGCTGGCGAGCCCTCATGCCCGGTGTTCCAGACGGGTCACGACTTGAGTGAAGAAGTCGAGGTAGCTGACATCATTAGCTTCATGCGGGCGGGAGATGCTCTCTTTGCAGATGGTGTCTAAGGCCTGGTTGGTGTAGGATTTCGGGTTCCGGCAGACCCTTAAGGTTCGAACTCTGGGGTGCGCATGGAGATTACGCTTCCTACCTACCCGTACTCGTCCGCCTCGCTAAGATCTAAGCTACCAAAAGAACAACACAAGAGACACAAAGTTTATATTGGTTCGGGCCACCGATGTGGTGTAATACCCTACTCCAGTGTGGTGTGGTGGATTGCCTCTTGGGCCGATGATGATGAACAATACAAAGAAGAACAGCCTCGCGAGGGTCTGTTCTTGGCTAGGGGGATGAACTACTAGGAGGAGTTCAATCGCCCTTCTCTCTCTGTCTGCTGCCTATCTAACTGATTGTCGGGTTGCTCTCTGTGTCTTGATGCTAAGAACTCCCGGTCGCCGGTCCCCCTACCCTGGGGGTGGCTAGTCCTATTTATAGGCAAAGGCCCTGGGCCTCTTCCCAAATATTGAGCGGGAAGGGCGCCAACAATTGGCCATTTTGAAGGGGAACATCTTGTACACTTATCCTGACTAAAGTTGGTCCTCGCCTGCCAAAGGCTCTGGTGATGACGCTGGCTTGGGCTCCACAGTGACTTCCTCCTTGTCGCAGAGCTGGTCTTGGTCTCGTTGCACCGAAATGGGTGCCTTAGCTTGATCCTCCCGCCTACGCTTGCTCCCTTTGCACCAAAGAGGAAAGGGAGGACACTGCGCGGGCTGGCGCCCACCTGGCGCCCTTGGTCGTCATGGCTTGCGTCATGGGCACCTCGTGAGGTACTCCGCCTCCTCGCGAGCTAGCCTAATGAGGCTGCGCCTGAGGAAGCTCCGTGTCGTCCGTCCCGCGAGGCTTGGCCCCTCGCGAGGGTCTTGGGTTTGTGTTGATGAAGATGGGTCGTGCTGGGCCCCCTTTGAGCCACGCCGCAGGCCGCAGGCAGGCAAGTCTGGGGACCCCCGTTCCCAGAATGCCGACAGTAGCCCCCGGGCCCAAGGCGCGCCCGGACTTGGCCGTGCTGAGAGGCGAAAGGGCAAGGGCGAAGTGCCGCGGGCCCTAACAGCCTGCGGCCTTGGGCGCCGCGTGGCGGTTGATTGGACGTGGGCGTCCCCGCAACCGCGCGAGTTGATAAAGGAGCGGCATCCGCCCGGCTTTGCTTTTTGCTTTCTTCGCTTGCTGCTCAGATCCCCTTTCTTGCGCCTCTCCTTCCTTCCTCCAAATTTCCAGATCCACTTCGACTGCGTGACCTAAAAGCCATGGCGCCTCGTCAGTTCCTGGCCGAAGCTTGGTACTCGTCTGCCCTGGATTCGCCAAACGTGTCTGAGTCAAGCCTTGCCTGGTTGCGCCGGATGGCGGCGGCGCAGGGCATCGACGGGGTGAGGGTGTTCAAGGCCGGCTCCGCCAAGCTGCTTCCCTTCCTGGTGCGTCCTCTTCAGGATGTCGCCCTTGGTCTTGGCCCCATGGCCGAGGCCGAGGCGGGTGTCATGTCTTCTGCAGCGCTGACGCGGGTCTTCACCCACATTTACCTTCGCGACCCCAACGTCGACCTCGACAGCCTGCTGGAGCCAGTGAACGGCGAGCGTGCCGCTGCCGCTGCCGAGGCCGTGAAGGGTCGCGCGGAGGATTTGCTGGGGAAGTTCCGGGCCTTCAGCACCAAGCCGAAGCCAGGCGCTGCCGACCCTGCTGCTCCATGAGGTGAAGCCACTCCGCGCTGCTCCACCGCCGTCAAGTGACTCTACTGCGACTCATGTTCTGCTTTTAATTCCTGCACATGTATACTGCCTCAGGGAGGCGTTTAAACTTGCGTTTGGCGTTGGGATAACAGTATGGACTGTAATATTTGCTTTTAAATTCCTTGAATTTATGCTCTTCCTTCCTACTTGCTTATGTTCTATGCCGGCAGAGCCCGGCCCCGCGCGTACCTCACCTAGCATTAGCCCCGACCAGAAACCAGGACGGGACCAATGGAGTGAGGGGCTACGGGACAAGTTAGGCTCCTGAGTCGTGATGCTCAGGAGTCCCCCTGGCGCACGAACAGCAAGTAGGGAGGCGATCCTTGAAGTTTACGATTTTTCTTCCTACTTGCTAATGATCTACGCCGGCAGACCCCGGCCCTGCGCGTACCTCACCCAGCATTAGCCTTTCGGAACTAAAGGAGTGAGGGGCTACAGGACCAGTTAGGTTCCTGAGTCGCGATGCTCAGGAGTCCCCCTTGGCGCGAGAACAGCAAGTAGGAAGGTGACATGCGGGTGGATCTACCATTCTACGTCTACAGAGCCCGGCCCCGCGTGTACCTCACCCAGCGCTAGCCTTTCGGAACTAGGGAGTGAGGGGCTACGGGACCAGTTAGGCTCCTGAGTCGCGATGCTCAAGAGTCCCCCTTGACGCTCAAATGGCCTTCATACCTTGCTTCCGCTCGAGGAGAGACGCGCGACGAACCAGGCCCGGGGGGCCTGGCTGCGTGGCGTGCGTCTGGGCGTGACCCAGGCGCAGCCTCCGTGCCTAGCCCCCTCGCGCGGCACTCCCGGGGGGAGGCGTTGCGATGAGGCCAGACACTGAGCTCTGGGCTCCCTGAGGTTGATGCGGCCCGGGGGCCACCCTCAGTTGTTTATCACCAGCGCGGAGCATAGCGCTTCCGTATGTGTACGGGCATAGCCGCTCCACGGCAGTGTCGTCAGCTAGCGCGGAGCATGGTGCCTCCACTGGTACGTGGGAGGGGGCTCCCCTCCGGGAGGAGCCCCCGGGGCGTGTACAGCCCCGCCCTGACACGTGGCTGGCACGGTAGGGCCTGGTGAGGTGTATCTGGACACCCGTGAGCCAGCGCGGTTCTCACGGGGCCCTACCTCTAGGCGGGTTGCGCTTGGCACTGGGCCTTATCTTGTGATGTGTTCCTGCAAGTTGGGTTAGATGCCTACACTCTACGTCCTCGGGTCCCGGCCCTCGAGCTGGTCTCAGTCATCGCTGGTATGCCAGGTTGCGATGCCATGGACAAGGCCAGAGGGTGAGGGATGGAGAGCCAGTAAGAGCCCTGTGTCGCGATGCTCAAGCACCCCCCTTTAACGTGCAAGTGGTCGACATGGAGAAGAAAAGGTGCCGTGGGCCGACAACGAATAATCAAGCATGGTAGACCAAACACATAACCATAGATAAACGTAAAAGGGATACATGCCGTTGGGTCTGGCCCGAGCGGCTTGGGGATGATGCAGCCCGAGGGGCGCCCCCAACAAAGTAAGCTAACAACATGAAAACAAAAGGGATACATGCCGCAGGGACGGACCCACGCGGCCTGGGAATAATGCAGCCCGAGGGGGGGCGCTCCCAGCTGGAAATGAAACTTAAAAGATGTCACCTGATGATGTTGAGGACGAACGAGTGTTGGTGCAGCAGACTCGGTGGGCTGCAGGAGCCGCTCCTCACGAGCCCCCAGGCCCTGGGGCCTCGGGAGGCTCCGGAGGCGCTGGTGGCTCCTCTCGGACCGTCTCCATCTCTGCCAGGGCTGCGGAACGCCTGGCCTCTTGAGCTTCCATGATGCCCCTCATGAGGCGCTGGTACATGGCAGCCATGCTCGGCAAGCCGTAAGGCATGCAAACGTAGTTGTGTGGTGGACCTTCGCAGCTCCCCACTCGCGAGGGCTAGAGGCGCTCCAGAGTGGCGACTCGATTGAGCCCTGGTACGTCGATGCAGACGCGCAGCCCACCATCCTCGCCTGGATGGGGAGCCACAGCTGGTAGTCGGCAGTCGCCTCTCATGACTCTTGACTCCGGTAGCTCTTGAATGACCTTGCTGACGAACTCCTGAGGGTCTTGCTCTCCTTGCTTTACTCATTCTTGAGGGAAACGTGCTTCGAAACTCGCCTCCACGTGGTGCCCAAGCGCCTCCCTCGTGACCTTAGCCAGGTCGGTGGCCCTCCAGAGGAGAGCCCCCGAGCCCTGCCTGAGGAGGGCGCCGGACGCGCTTTCCTATGCGATGGAAGGAGGTTCCCCCTGGGCAGGCACGGGCCCTAAGGGACCTGCCTCCTGAGGGATCGGTCCAGACGACGTCTTCTTCTTCTTGGGGGTGATCTCGGAGAGCCCCCTGCTTCCACGATCGGGGTCTTCCAATGATGCGGCCTGAAAAGCTCGTTCCAGGGAACACACCGTGTCTTTATCCTCACAGGGCACCGTGATGACTCCGCCGCTCCCTGGCATCTTGAGGACGTTGTAGCCGTGGTGAGTCAAGGCCGTGAATTTGGCCAGCGCCGGGTACCCAAGGATGGCATTGTATGGCAGGCGAATGTGAGCGACGTCGAAGTCGATGAGCTCGGTGTGGTAGTTGTTGCGTGCTCCGAAGGTGACAGGGAGGCGGACCTGCCCGATCGGGACCGTGGAGCCGTCAGTGACTCCGAACAAAGGCTTGGTTGGCTGAAGCTGGTTGTAAGGCACTTGGAGATTGTTGAATGTTTCCACGGACAGGACGTTGAGCCCTGCCCCGCCGTCGATGAGGGTCTTGGTGACCACCACATTGCTGATAATTGGGGAACAAAGCATCGGGAGGACTCCGGCTGTGGTTGCACACTTGAGCTGATCCGCCAGCTGAACGTGATGGCGCATGACGACCACCTGAGAGGGCGTGTGGCTTCGAGCTTGGGGAGGACTGCATTCACTTCGCGGGCGAACTGCTTGAAGATGCACTGAGAGGCTGGGGCTTGAGCTCCGCCTAGGATGCAGGCGATCGCGCGTGGCTCCTGGAAGCCCCCAGCCCCCTCGTCTTGGTGGCGGTCTTCGTTTCTTCTTGGATGAGGCGGCAGCGGAGGGAGGCCTGCGTTACCTTGCGGGCGATCCTCGCGAAGCTGATCCCTCCAGTCCCCCTCGCGAGGCGGGTCTTGCAAGCGATCCTCGCGAGGTCGATCACGCCACCCTTGGCGTGGGCCGCGGTCTTCCCAGCGTCCTGCATTTCTTCCTCCTCCTCGGCTGTAGCCCCGGTTGACACGGTCGGGGCGTCGGCCGATCCTTCCTTCTCGCACGGCTCGGAGCTCTTGGCATTCGTTGGTACTGTGGGTGTGGAGGTCGTGGTACACACAGTATCGATTGCCCTTGGAAGACTCAGGCTGATCTCTGCCCTGCTTGGTGTCCGGTTCTACCGCGAGCACGGCAGCCCCCTTGCGCTTCACGTCCTTGGCCTTGGACTTCTTTTCTTCTGGGTCTGCGGCAGGCAGCTCGAGGAGGGAGAGACGCCCTTCCTCAGCCCTGGCGCACTTGGTCGCCAAGTTCAGCAGCTCCAAGGAAGTGCACAAGTCTTCATGCATCGCCAGCTCCTCCTTCATCTTGACGTCGCGCACGCCGTCGGAGAAGGCTGAGATGATGGCCTCCTCGGACACCCTGGGGATCTTGAGGCATGCATTGTTGAAGCGCTGGATGTACTTTTGCAGGGTCTCTCCGGGCTGCTGCTTGATGCGGCGCATGTCGCTCATGGCGGGTGGCCGGTCGCGGGTACCTTGGAAGTTGGCGATGAAGCGGGTGCGCATCTCGTCCCAGGAGGAGATCGTGCCTGGGGCCAGGTTCAGGAGCCAGGTGCGGGCTCCGTCCTTGAGCGCCATGGGAAAACAGTTCGCCATGACCTTCTCATCTCCGTTGGCAGCTTCGATGCCCAGCTCATAGAGCTGGAGGAACTCCGCAGGGTCGGCCGTGCCGTCGTAGCGAGGAGGCAAGTCTGGCTTGAACTTGTCGGGCCAAGCGACGCTGCGCAGTTTGGCGGTGAAGGCACGGCAGCCCGCCGTGGTCATGGGAGGCCTTGGGTGACGGAGAGCTTGGTCTTGCAGGTCCCACGCGCTGCAGCTGGGAGCAGGGCGGGGTCTTGACGCGCGGGAGCAGGAGCGTGGCCGCGACGTGCCGGAGCATGGAGCTCCCAGGCGGCTTCTTGTGGGCGAGGGACTTCTTGGCAGCTCTACTCTTGCCATGCTGGTGCCTGGCGGAGCGGGTTCCAGCCAGGGGCCACGCGCCTTGCGGCCGGGGCGTCTTCTTGGTGAGGAGGCGGCTGGGGCGCCACCGGAGCTTCGTCGCCCGCGCGGGGCGGGGCGCGGTGCAGCGGAACGGACGGTGCAGGAGAGACCCCGCGGCGCGGACGAGTTTGGCGACGCGGTCGAGCCACTCTTCATAGACGTCGTCGACGGGACGGTAGCGCAGGAGCTCGTTTGCCGCGATGAGCGCAGCTCGAGCCTCCAAGGGCGCGCGGAGCGCGCGGGACGAAGAGCCAGCTAGGGTGAGCGAGGGAGTAGCGGTGCGGCCGTCTCGCCGCACGGAAGGATGCTGGGATGACGCTTGCTGATCGTTCCCCGCCGGGCCAGTGGCGGCGTTGATGGCAGGCGACGGGGAACGGCGAGGACGCCCGCCGACAGGGGCCGTCTGGGCGACGCGGGAAGCGAGAGCGGCTCGGCGCTCGGCGCGGGCCCGACGAGCGTCAGACATGGATGCGATGGTCGGAGGAGAACGGAGCGGCGGAAGACGAATTTCGGTGCACCCCTACCTGGCGCGCCAAATGTCGGATTTCGGGTTCCGGCAGACCCTTAAGGTTCAAACTCTGGGGTGCGCGCAGAGATTACGCTTCCTACCTACCCGTACTCGTCCACCTCGCAAAGATCTAAGCTACCAAAAGAACAACACAAGAGACACAGAGTTTATACTGGTTCGGGCCACCAGTGTGGTGTAATACCCTACTCCAGTGTGGTGTGGTGGATTGCCTCTTGGGATGATGATGATGAACAATACAAGGAAGAACAGCCTCGCGAGGGTCTGTTCTTGGCTGGGGGAATGAACTGCTAGGAGGAGTTCAATCGCCCTTCTCTCTCTGTCTGCTGCCTATCTAACTAATTGCCGGGTTGCTCTCTGTGTCTTGATGCTAAGAACTCCCGGTCCCTGGTCCCCTACCCTGGGGGTGGCTAGTCCTATTTATAGGCAAAGGCCCTGGGCCTCTTCCCAAATATTGAGCGGGAAGAGCGCCAACAATTGTCCATTTTGAAGAGGAACATCTGGTACACTTATCCTGACTAAAGTTGGTCCTCGCCTGCCAAAGGCTCTGGTGATGACGCTGGCTTGGGCTCCACATTGACTTCCTCCTTGTCGCGGAGCTGGTCTTGGTCTCATTGCACCGAAATGGGTGCCTTTGCTTGATCCTCCCGCCTGCGCTTGCTCCCTTTGCACCAAAGAGGAAAGGGAGGACACTGCGTGGGCTGGAGCCTGCCTGGCGCCCTTGGTCGTCATGGCTTGCGTCATGGGCACCTCGTGAGGTACTCCTGTAACGCCCTCGATGCGGCTATATCTCCCACGTGTCGAAGCACCACTTAGAGGCATAACCGCATTGAAAGCAATGTCGCAAGTGAGGTAATCTTCACACAACCCATGTAATACATAAGGGAAAGAGATACAGAGTTCGCTTACAATCGCCACTTCACACAATACATGAGTAAAGCATTACATCATACAGATACAATCAAGGTCCGACTACGGAACCAAAATAAAAGAAGACTACCCCAAATGCTACACAGATCCCCGATCGTCCCAACTGGGCTCCACTACTGATCAATTGAAACGAAACAACACAATGAACAAGATCTTCATCGAGCTCCTCCTTGAGCTTGGGTGCGTCACCTGCACGGTTTCATCGGCATCTGCAAACTAGTTTTGGAAGTATCTGTGAGTCACGGGGACTCAGCAATCTCACACCCGCGAGATCAAGTCTATTTAAGCTTATGGCAAGGAGAAGGTAGTGAGGTGGAGCTGCAGCAAGCGGCTAGCATATCTGGTGTCTAACATACGCAAATGAGAGCGAGAAGAGAAGGCAAAAGCACGATCGAACAACTATGATCAAGAAGTGATCCTAGAACAACCTACGTCAAGCATAACTCCAACACCGTGTTCACTTCCCGGACTCCGCCGAGAAGAGACCATCACGGTTACACACGCGGTTGGTGTAATTTAATTAAGATCAACTTCGGGTTTTCTACAACCGGACATTAACAAATTCCCATCTGCCTCATAACCGCGGGCACAACTTTCGAAAGATAATTGTAACGCCCTCGATGCGGCTATATCTCCCACGTGTCGAGGCACGACTTAGAGGCATAACCGCATTGAAAGCAATGTCGCAAGTGAGGTAATCTTCACACAATCCACAAATAAAGGGGAAAGATACATAGTTGGCTTACAATCGCCACTTCACACAAGTACATAAATAACATCCATCATACAGATTACACTCAAGGTACGACTACGGTACCAAAATGAAAGAAGACTACCCCAAATGCTAAACAGATCCCCGGATCACCCAACTGGGCTCCACTACTGATCATCTGGAAAAGAAACATAGTAACGGCCACGTTCCTCATCGAACTCCCAAGTGAGCTCGGTCGCGTCATCTGCACTGGCATCGTTGGTACCTGCAACTGTGGTGATAATATCTGTGAGTCACGGGGACTCAGCAATCTCACACCCGCGAGATCAAGACTATTTAAGCTTAAAGGTGGGAAAGGGGTTTGTGAGGTGGAGCTGCAGCAAGCGACTAGCATATGGTGGCTATAGCGCAAAAGAGAGCGAGAAGAGAAGGCAAAGCACGGTCGTGAAGCTAGAAGTGATCAAGAAGTGATCCTGAAACGACCTACGTCGGACATAACTCCAACAACCGTGTTCACTTCCCGGACCCCGCCGAGAAGAGACCATCACGGTTACACACGCGGTTGATGTGTTTTAGTTAAGGTCAACTTCGGGTTTTCTACAACCGGACATCAACAAATTCCCATCTGCCTCATAACCGCGGGCACGGCTTTCGAAAGATAATACCCTGCAGGGGTGTCCCAACTTAGCCCATGATAAGCTCTCACGGTCAACGAAGGATATTCCTTCTACCGGGAAGACCCGATCAATCTCGGAATCCCGGACTACAAGACATTTCGACAGCAACAAAACCAGTCCAGCAAAGCCGCCCGATTGTGCCGACAAATCCTGATAGGAGCTGCACATATCTCGGTCTCAGGGCACATCCGGATAAGTCAAGCTACGAGTAAAACGAGGCCTCGAGTTTCCTCGAGGGGGCCCCGCAGGCTGCTCAGTTCGAACCAGCACTTAGAGAAGCACTGGCCCGGGGGGGCTAAAATAAAGATGACCCTCGGGCTCGCGAAAACCCGGGGGGAAAAGAGGTAGGTGGTGGCAAATGGTAAAACCAATGTTGGGCCTTGCTGGAAAATTCTTATTCAAAGCGAACTATCAAGGGGGTCCCATAAATCACCCAACCGTGTAAGGAACGCAAAAATCCGGGAACATAACACCGGTATGACGGAAACTAGAGTGGCAAGAGTGGAACAAAACACCAGGCATAAGGCCGAGCCTTCCACCCTTTACCAAGTATATAGATGCATTAATTAAATAAGAGGTAATGTGATGTCCCAACAAGTAAACATGTTCCAACAAGGAACAACAAGTCCATGTTCCAACAAGGAACAAACTTCATCTTCACCTGCAACTAGCAACGCTATAAGAGGGGCTGAGCAAAAAGCGGTAACATAGCCAATCAACGGTTTGCTAGGACATGGATGGTTAGGGGCTGACATGGCAATATGGGTGGCATGAAATAGCAAGGGGTAGGTATCGCAGCATAGGCATAGCAAAAGAGCGAGCATCTAGCAAGCAAAGATAGAAGTGATTTCGAGGGTATGGTCATCTTGCCTGCAAGAGTTTCAGAGTTGTCGAAAGCTTGGTCCTCGTAAGCGTTCTCAACGGAATCCTCGGTCACGTACTCGTCTCCCGGCTCTACCCAAGACAAGAGAACAAGCAAAGGAACCAATATCAACCACGATGCAATGCGCAAGCAATATGATGCAAAACATGGCAATGACATGCGAGAGGTGATATGCAATGCGTATGCATGCTCCGGAAGGACAAGGATGAACAGGGCATAATCTTGGCAAACCAAGCATACCACTGGATAGGTGAGGTGATTTCGGTTGAAATCGATATAAAGCACACCGGAATCGGATGCACGGTTTGCAAATGGCAAGCAAAACAAGAATGGCACGAATCTACCATTAACAGCATGATGCTACTTAGCAAGCAACAAATAATTAAGCTACTGCACCCAAATATGACCACAAAGCATATGACAGTAAACTGCTCAAGATGCTTGACAAAAGATGAACACTGAGCTACGGCTAATTCATATTATAACAGGTCCAAACAATCATGGCAAAAGTGCAAACGATAACAAGTTCCCAGACTTGGTGAAAATATCAACAAAGCAGAAACTAACATCAGGATGGCATGTTCAGAGCAATGAAACAACATGCTACAGGATCCTAACATAGCAAAATAAGGCATGGCATGAATCTACACGTAGCACTTGACAAAAGTCTCTTACTGACCATAAGCCAAAAAGGATTAGAAAATATTATTACACCCATGTCAATTAAGCAAGTTTCGTTACAGGTTACAGACTTAGCAGAAAACTGGACATGTCAAAAACAGATAACGACTAGGCATGTTCATGAGCACGATGCACTCACTACAGAGCATTTCATGATAAACTAAGCATACATACATCAGGAAGACATGGCATAGTAACAATACATGTCAAGAACAACATCATATCATGTAAGTACCAACTACACCAAGCTTGGCAAAATCGAATAACATGTAAACAATCTGCCAGCAACATTTTGAAGCAAAAGTAGAGCTCGATTGACTCAAGCTATGGCACTCCATAATTGCAAACAAAGGCATGGTTGGATAGAGCAAATACTCAAGTTCAAAACTCCCTTTCTTATCATGCTCAAATTATGCATAGATCTCTCGGAAACAACATGAACACATGGCATAAAAATAACAGCAGTCAGGGACTTAGTGAAATCACTAAGTCTCTGAAATCAGCAACATCAAGTGACCTAGTTTGCATGCTTGTGCTAGTCACGACAAATATCACAAAAATACATGGCAAAATTCTCTGGAAAGGTAACATGGCATATTACAAAACTCATGTAGGACTCAACTCCATAGGAGGTACACATAAATCATGGCAAAAATGACAAAAGTGCATGTTCCGATAAGATCCAGCAACTAACATCAACTAGCCCTCTTCTAACAGCATTTCGGGCATCAAGTTGACTTCCAATGAAAATGATGCAATGGAACAAAATGATGCACTCTTCGAGGCGAACAATTTGACATATTATACGCACGAAACCGAGCTACGGATGCATAGTCATGGCACAATGAACAGGTGACGTTGATGTGAAAATAAAAGACTTAGAGAAAAGAGGGGGGGGGTGCTAAGTCAACCCCTAGTGGATCCAGATCTGGATCGGGAGCTCCGGCGCGGCGGCGAGCTCCGGCGACGGCGGTGGCGATGGGCCCGGAGGGCCGGGGACGGGCTCGGCGGGCCGAGCGGCGGGGACGGCGGAGCAGGCCACGTGGCGCTGCGTGGTTGGCCGCGGGCGGCGGCGGCGAAGCGTCCGGCGGCGGCGGACACGTCCGCCCGCGCGGAGCGACGAAATTACGGTTTCGGGGTGGATTTTCCCCATGATGGAGGAGGGGGAGACGTTTTTATAGCTAGAAGGAGCTAGGGAGCTCCAAATGGAGAGCGGTTTTCGCCCACGCGATCGTGATCGAACGGCGGAGGACAAGAGAGTGCCTTAGATGGGTTATTGGGCTGTTTTGAAGGGGTGTTGGGCTGCAACACACACGAGGCCTTCACGGTTACCCGGTTAACCGTTGGGGTACTAAACGAACTCCGATTGACCCGAAACTTGACAGGCGGTCTTCCGGTGCTATACCGAGGCCACATGACAAACCTCGGTCCATTCCGAGAATGTTTAATACCCGCTCAAGAAGAAATGTAAAAGGGAACACCGGGGAAGATAGGCGCGCCGGATTGCAAAACGGACAACGGGAAAAAATGCTCGGATTTATGAGACGAACGCGTATGTGAATGCGATGCACATGATGACATGATATGAAATGCATGACATGACCAAAATGCAAAACAGAGAGAACCCAACCACGGAGGAAATATCATAACACATAGCCGGAAATGGCAAGAGTTGGATTACAAATATGGCAAGTTACATCTGGGGCGTTACAACACACCACCACTACGAGAGGATCTCGTCCCGAGATCTAGGACTGAAAGAACTCCGGATACTCGGAACGTAGGTGGTCTTCACGCTCCCAGGTGGCTTCTCGGTCTGAATGGTGTGACCATTTCACTTTGAGGAATTTGATTGACTTGTTGCGAGTCTTGTGCTCAGTTGTCTCAAGAATGGCAACTGGATGCTCATGATAGGACAAATCTTCTTGAAGATCAATCTCTTCGAAGTTGATGGTGCGCTCAGGCGTCTTGAAACACTTGCGAAGCTGTGACACGTGGAAGACATCGTGCACATTTGCAAAGTTGGAGGGAAGCTCAAGTTGATAGGCTAGATCGCCTCGTTTGCCGATGATCTTGAAGGGGCCCACGTATCGCAGAGCAAGTTTCCCCTTGATACCGAAGCGACGAGTTCCTTTCATTGGCGAGACACGGAGGTAAACATGGTCTCCGATCTCGAATGCCACATCACGGTGTTTGCTGTCGTAGTAGCTCTTCTGGCGCGACTGCGCTGCTTTGAGGTTCTCACGAATCACCTTGCACATAGCCTCAGCCTCTGAGATCAAATCATTGCCGAGCAATTGGCGTTCACCGGTTTCAGACCAGTTGAGAGGAGTACGGCACTTCCTGCCATAGAGAATCTCGAATGGGGCTTTGCCCGAGCTGGCTTGAAAACTGTTGTTGTAAGAGAATTCAGCATAAGGAAGACAATCCTCCCACTTCATGCCGAAAGAGATAACACAGGCTCTGAGCATATCTTCAAGAATTTGATTGACACGCTCGACTTGTCCACTAGTCTGAGGGTGGAAAGCTATGCTGAAGCGAATGTTGGTGCCCATGGCCTTCTGAAAAGAATCCCAAGATTTGGAGGTAAAGATGCTGCCACGGTCTAAAGAGATCAATTGTGGAATTCCGTGCAAGGAGACAATTCTGGATGTGTAGAGCTCTGCCAGCTGCGCTGCTGTGATAGACTCTTTGATAGGAAGAAAATGAGCCACTTTGGTGAGCTTGTCGATGACGACGAAGATAGCATCATTTCCACGCTTGGACTTAGGATAACTAGTCACGAAGTCCATTTCGATATGATCAAACTTCCATTCTGGAATAGCAAGAGGTTGGGGAAGACCAGCTGGTCGTTGGTGTTCTGCTTTCACCCTTCTGCAGACATCACACTCATTCACGAATTGAGCAATTTCACGCTTCATTCGAGTCCACCAATACGACTGCTTGAGGTCATGGTACATCTTCGAACTTCCAGGATGAATTGACAGAAGAGAATTGTGCGCTTCATTCATAATGACTTTACGAAGATCACCCTTTGGAACCACGATCCGGTCCTCGAAGAAAAGAGTATCTCTGTCATCAACTCGATAGCACTTGTATTTGGAAATGCCCTTGTCAATACCACGTTTCACCTTCTTCACCATGGTATCCAACAGTTGTGCCTCACGAATTTGATCTTCCAAGGTAGGAGAGACGATGAGGTTGGCAAGAAAACCTTGAGGGACAACTTGGAGATTCAACTTGCGGAAAGCTTCACAAAGATCCGGTTGAAAGGGCTTGAGGATTAAGCTGTTGCAGTAAGCCTTCCTGCTCAAAGCGTCTGCAATCACATTAGCCTTGCCTGGAGTATATTCAATACTCGGATTATACTCTTGAATCATTTCGACCCATCGAGTTTGCCTGAGGTTGAGATGAGGCTGAGTGAAGATATACTTGAGACTCTTGTGATCTGTGAAAATGTCCACTTTTCTTCCCAACAGGAGATGTCTCCATGTTATTAGAGCGTGGACCACTGCCGCCAACTCAAGATCGTGAGTGGGGTAATTCCTTTCATTGGGCTTCAACTGGCGAGAGGTATAGGCAACAACCTTCTTCTCTTGCATTAAGACGGCACCAAGGCCCTGGAGAGAAGCATCACAAAATACTTCATAAGGCTTGGATTCGTCAGGAGGAGTCAGAACTGGAGCAGTGACGAGTTTCTCTTTGAGAGTGTTGAAAGCAACGTCACACTCAGGAGACCAGACATACTTCACATGCTTCTGGAGGAGGTTGGAAAGAGGCTTTGCAATCTTTGAGAAATTCTCAACGAATCTTCTGCAATAGCTTGCAAGTCCGAGAAAACTGCGAAGCTGCTTGACATTCTGAGGAGGATTCCAATTCAAAACTGCAGACACCCTCTCTGGATTAACAGCGATGCCCTTGGCAGAGATGATATGACCAAGATAAAGAACTTCATCAAGCCAGAATTCACATTTGGAGAACTTCGCATATAATTGATACTCTCTGAGCTTGTCGAGTACCAATCGCAAATGTTCGGCATTATCCTTCTTATTCTTGGAGAAGACCAAAATATCATCGAGATAGACCAAGACAAATTCGTTGATGTAGGGGTTGAAGATGAAATTCATCAAGCGAGTGAAATACGGAGGAGCATTGACAAGGCCGAAAGACATGACAGTATATTCATAAGAACCAAAGCTTGTTCTGAATGCTGTCTTGGGAATATCTTCTTCACGAATGCGAATCTGATGATAACCCATACGAAGGTCAAGCTTGGAGAACACCTTAGCACCTTTGATTTGCTCAAATAGCTCATTGATGTTGGGAAGTGGGTACTTGTTCTTGATAGTCTTCTTGTTCAATGGACGGTAATCGACGCAAAGTCGGTCCGTGCCATCCTTCTTCTTGACAAAAAGAACACCACAACCCCACGGAGGAGAACTCGGTCTGATCAGACCCAGACGTTCTTGTTTATCGAGTTAAATCTTCAATTCCTTGAGCTCATCTGGTCCAAGCTTGTAAGGACGCTTGCAAACGGGTTCCGTGCCAGGCTCAAGATCAATAACGAATTCAACTGGCCTGCGGGGAGGCATACCCGGAAGCTCTTCTGGAAAAACATCTTGGTACTCACAAACGACTGGAATCTGAGAGATAGCCTCCAATTCATCATTCTCATTGAGAGAAAACAACCGAATGGTATCATCGCGAGAAGCATAGATGATCACATCGTTAGAAGTGTGAGTCAATTTGATTTCCCTGGCAGCACACTCGAGCTGAGCCTTGTGCTTAGAAAGCCAGTCCATCCCGAGAATGAGATCAATATCAGAGTCACCAAGCACCATTGGAGAAGATAGAAATTTATAGTCGCCCATCTTGATAGAAACATCCGGAACCACCAAACTAGAGCTCAAACGCTTGCCCGGAGAAACGATATCCATGGGTTTACCCAGATTTGAAGAAGTGAACTCATGCTTGGCAAAAAATGGTCTTGACATGAAACAATGCGATGCACCAGTATCAAATAAGACTTTTGCAGGAATATCATTAACAGGAAGATTACCCATGATCACTTCAGAAGAATCCTCTGCTTGAGCTGCGTTCATCATGTTCACCTTGGCGTGCTTAGGATTATGCTTGACCACTACATTGCTGGAAGATTTCACAGGAGGAGGAGGCGGAAGGCGCCTTTGGTTGAAGCACTTGTTCGCATAGTGACCCTTTTGCTGACATTTCCTGCAAGTCACCTCTGAGAGCGGACGATGATAAGGAGCACTTGGCCTTGGAGCTTGGTTCTGAGACTTGTTCTGATAACCAGGGGTGGGTGGGTGGGAAGATCCACGACCACTTGAGTTCTTCTGCTGATAAGGCTGACGGAACGGAGGAGGAGGAGGCAACCAGAACTTCTGTTGCTTAGCTGCCACAAGTGAAGAAGAAGAAGACTGAACTGCGTCTCTGACTCTCTTCTTAGAAGCCTCACACTTGAGCTGAGCAGCTTCTTGTTTCAGTGCCATGTTGTAGAATTCATCATACTTTAATGGCTCGAAAAGCACGAGAGCAAGTTGCAGATCTTCTCTGAGACCACGCCTGAACTGGTAGATCATACTCTTCTCATCAGGGATGTCTTGCCGCAAAACGAGAGAGTTTCTGAAACTGAGTGTTGTATTGATAGACAGACATGGTGCCTTGCTTGAGATTGCGGAATTCCTCACGCTTACTCTCAACAACACTTTCTGGAATGTGGTGCGCTTTGAAATCACGACGGAAATCATCCCAAGTGATCACACGACCTCCTCTGGAATCTTTGTATTGCTGGAACCACTCAGCAGCTTGATCTTTGAGTTGAAAAGAGGCAAACTTGACAAAGTCCTCAGGTCTCACATTGTTGCACTCGAAATGCTTGCTGATGTCCACGAGCCAATCATCTGCGTCTGTGGCCTCGACACAGTAGCTGAAGGTCTTTGGCTGATTAGCAAGGAACTGGTTCAGTGAAGCGAAATGCGGCTGATTGTTCCCTTGGCCTTGATTCTCTTGATTAGCTTGCCCTTGGTTGCGATCTTGCAAGAGCTGAATCAGAATCTGAGCATTGGCATTTGTGGCAATCATCAAGGCTTGCCAAGCTTCCGGAGGCGGAGGTGGTGGCGGAGGGTTAGCCTGATTCCCTTCATTGCGTTCCGGATTCTGACGCGTTGGTGGAGCCATCTTGAAGAGGGTGACATCCATTAGCATCTTGACAGAGATATATTGAAGCTGAATCAAAGGAATGAAATTGCAACATATAGTCTTCACAATTAACATTCGAACGAGAATGAACGGATGAATTCCAATGTAAATCATCACACTTCCAAAGCCGAGAAGCCACTTAGAACATGGTAAGGAATAAAATCAACAAGGTACGGAAGTGAACAAATACTTGGTGAGGATTACCCAATCACAAACCAAATATCTGCGGAAGAAATACTAGAGCTACAAGAATTCCCACTTATAAACTCCCGAAACTTTCTGGTTATGCAATCAGGTGTTGGGGATACAGGGGAAGCATAATATCTCACCCAAACTAGCAAATCCTACAACCAGCTGTATCCATCCTTCAACACATAACCAAGAAACCTTCGGAAATCGTCTACCTCAACCTTCGAAAAGCATCCGTTATACAAGTCATGGCAATACCCCCGCACTCGCCACAGTACTGGGCTATCAGGGTTATCTCACCAACAACTGTACAAAAGAGATTTTCGATGTCGGCGTACTAAACTCAGGTATTCCAAAACCGCAACGATAAAATTATGACGACAACACCTCGGAGCTCAACTCCCCGGGACACTGCCACAACCCCTAAATGTCAGGAGGCAACCAAGACAATGTTGTCATCATAAAACCATCGGAACGATTGTAATATACCCGCGTGATCCTAAAAAAAATTTAGTGAAATTTGAGAAGAGAAGAGTCAAAACTCTACGTCAGGAAGCCTTACCAGAAGGTCGAAGGGACTGGGGAGTAAAAATAATTCCTAAACTCTCCGATATATAATTCCTAAAAGACTCCAAACATTTTTTTCTAGACACAACTCGGCCACTAAAGACGATCAAACAGTGGGGGCTCCTAAGGTCGGGAAAGGCTCTGATACCAACTTGTAACGCCCTCGATGCGGCTATATCTCCCATGTGTCGAGGCACGACTTAGAGGCATAACCGCATTGAAAGCAATGTCGCAAGTGAGGTAATCTTCACACAATCCACAAATAAAGGGGAAAGATACATAGTTGGCTTACAATCGCCACTTCACACAAGTACATAAATAACATCCATCATACAGATTACACTCAAGGTACGACTACGGTACCAAAATGAAAGAAGACTACCCCAAATGCTAAACAGATCCCCGGATCACCCAACTGGGCTCCACTACTGATCATCTGGAAAAGAAACATAGTAACGGCCACGTAACTCGTCGAACTCCCAAGTGAGCTCGGTCGCGTCATCTGCACTGGCATCGTTGGTACCTGCAACTGTGGTGATAATATCTGTGAGTCACGGGGACTCAGCAATCTCACACCCGCGAGATCAAGACTATTTAAGCTTAAAGGTGGGAAAGGGGTTTGTGAGGTGGAGCTGCAGCAAGCGACTAGCATATGGTGGCTATAGCGCAAAAGAGAGCGAGAAGAGAAGGCAAAGCACGGTCGTGAAGCTAGAAGTGATCAAGAAGTGATCCTGAAACGACCTACGTCAGACATAACTCCAACAACCGTGTTCACTTCCCGGACCCCGCCGAGAAGAGACCATCACGGTTACACACGCGGTTGATGTGTTTTAGTTAAGGTCAACTTCGGGTTTTCTACAACCGGACATCAACAAATTCCCATCTGCCTCATAACCGCGGGCACGGCTTTCGAAAGATAATACCCTGCAGGGGTGTCCCAACTTAGCCCATGATAAGCTCTCACGGTCAACGAAGGATATTCCTTCTACCGGGAAGACCCGATCAATCTCGGAATCCCGGACTACAAGACATTTCGACAGCAACAAAACCAGTCCAGCAAAGCCGCCCGATTGTGCCGACAAATCCTGATAGGAGCTGCACATATCTCGGTCTCAGGGCACATCCGGATAAGTCAAGCTACGAGTAAAACGAGGCCTCGAGTTTCCTCGAGGGGGCCTCGCAGGCTGCTCGGTTCGAACCAGCACTTAGAGAAGCACTGGCCCGGGGGGGGGCTAAAATAAAGATGACCCTCGGGCTCGCGAAAACCCGGGGGGGGAAAGAGGTAGGTGGTGGCAAATGGTAAAACCAATGTTGGGCCTTGCTGGAAAAGTCTTATTCAAAGCGAACTGTCAAGGGGGTCCCATAAATCACCCAACCGTGTAAGGAACGCAAAAATCCGGGAACATAACACCGGTATGACGGAAACTAGAGTGGCAAGAGTGGAACAAAACACCAGGCATAAGGCCGAGCCTTCCACCCTTTACCAAGTATATAGATGCATTAATTAAATAAGAGGTAATGTGATGTCCCAACAAGTAAACATGTTCCAACAAGGAACAACAAGTCCATGTTCCAACAAGGAACAAACTTCATCTTCACCTGCAACTAGCAACGCTATAAGAGGGGCTGAGCAAAAAGCGGTAACATAGCCAATCAACGGTTTGCTAGGACATGGATGGTTAGGGGCTGACATGGCAATATGGGTGGCATGAAATAGCAAGGGGTAGGTATCGCAGCATAGGCATAGCAAAAGAGCGAGCATCTAGCAAGCAAAGATAGAAGTGATTTCGAGGGTGTGGTCATCTTGCCTGCAAGAGTTTCAGAGTTGTCGAAAGCTTGGTCCTCGTAAGCGTTCTCAACGGAATCCTCGGTCACGTACTCGTCTCCCGGCTCTACCCAAGACAAGAGAACAAGCAAAGGAACCAATATCAACCACGATGCAATGCGCAAGCAATATGATGCAAAACATGGCAATGATATGCGAGAGGTGATATGCAATGCGTATGCATGCTCCGGAAGGACAAGGATGAACAGGGCATAATCTTGGCAAACCAAGCATACCACTGGATAGGTGAGGTGATTTCGGTCGAAATCGATATAAAGCACACCGGAATCGGATGCACGGTTTGCAAATGGCAAGCAAAACAAGAATGGCACGAATCTACCATTAACAGCATGATGCTACTTAGCAAGCAACAAATAATTAAGCTACTGCACCCAAACATGACCACAAAGCATATGACAGTAAACTGCTCAAGATGCTTGACAAAAGATGAACACTGAGCTACGGCTAATTCATATTATAACAGGTCCAAACAATCATGGCAAAAGTGCAAACGATAACAAGTTCCCAGACTTGGTGAAAATATCAACAAAGCAGAAACTAACATCAGGATGGCATGTTCAGAGCAATGAAACAACATGCTACAGGATCCGAACATAGCAAAATAAGGCATGGCATGAATCTACACGTAGCACTTGACAAAAGTTTCTTACTGACCATAAGCCAAAAAGGATTAGAAAATATTATTACACCCATGTCAATTAAGCAAGTTTCGTTACAGGTTACAGACTTAGCAGAAAACTGGACATGTCAAAAACAAATAACGACTAGGCATGTTCGTGAGCTCGACGCACTCACTACAGAGCATTGCATGATAAACTAAGCATACATACATCAGGAAGACATGGCATAGTAACAATACATGTCAAGAACAACATCATATCATGTAAGTACCAACTACACCAAGCTTGGCAAAATCGAATAACATGTAAACAATCTGCCAGCAACATTTTGAAGCAAAAGTAGAGCTCGATTGACTCAAGCTATGGCACTCCATAATTGCAAACAAAGGCATGGTTGGATAGAGCAAATACTCAAGTTCAAAACTCCCTTTCTTATCATGCTCAAATTATGCATAGATCTCCCAGAAACAACATGAACACATGGCATAAAAATAACAGCAGTCAGGGACTTAGTGAAATCACCAAGTCTCTGAAATCAGCAACATCAAGTGACCTAGTTTGCATGCTTGTGCTAGTCACGACAAATATCACAAAAATACAGGGCAAAATTCTCTGGAAAGGTAACATGGCATATTACAAAACTCATGTAAGACTCAACTCCATAGGAGGTACACATCAATCATGGCAAAAATGACAATAGTGCATGTTCCGATAAGATCCAGCAACTAACATCAACTAGCCCTCTTCTAACAGCATTTCGGGCATCAAGTTGACTTCAAATGAAAATTATGCAATGGAACAAAATGATGCACTCTTCGAGGCGAACAATTTGACATATTATACGCACGAAACCGAGCTACGGATGCATAGTTATGTCACGATGAACAGGTGACGTTGATGTGAAAATAAAAGACACTGAGAAAAGAGGGGGTGTGCGAAGTCAATCCCTAGTGGATCCAGATCTGGATCGGGAGCTCCGGCGCGGCGGCGAGCTCCGGCGACAGCGGTGGCGATGGGCCCGGAGGGCCGGGGACGTGCTCGGCGGGCCGGGCGGCGGGGACGGCGGAGCAGGCCACATGGCGCTACGTGGTTGGCTGCGGGCAGCGGCGGCGAAGCGTCCGGCGGCGGCGGACACGTCCGCCCGCGCGGAGCGATGAAATTAGGGTTTCGGGGTGGATTTTGCCCGTGATGGAGGAGGGGGAGACGTTTTTATAGCTAGAAGGAGCTAGGGAGCTCCAAATGGAGAGCGGTTTTCGCCCACGCGATCGTGATCAAACGGCGGAGGACAAGAGAGTGCCTTAGATGGGTTATTGGGCTGTTTTGAAGGGGTGTTGGGCTGCAACACACACGAGGCCTTCACGGTTACCCGGTTAACCGTTGGGGTACTAAACGAACTCCGATTGACCCGAAACTTGACAGGCGGTCTTCCGGTGCTATACCGAGGCCACATGACAAACCTTAGTCCATTCCGAGAATGTTTAATACCCGCTCAAGAAGAAATGTAAAAGGGAACACCGGGGAAGATAGGCGCGCCGGATTGCAAAACGGACAACGGGAAAAAAATGCTCGGATTTATGAGACGAACGCGTATGCGAATGCGATGCACATGATGACATGATATGAAATGCATGACATGACCAAAATGCAAAACGGAGAGAACCCAACCACGGAGGAAATATCATAACACATAGCCGGAAATGGCAAGAGTTGGATTACAAATATGGCAAGTTACATCTGGGGCGTTACAATAATACCCTGCAGGGGTGTCCCAACTTAGCCCATTATAAGCTCTCACGGTCAGCGAAGGATATTCCTTCTACCGGGAAGACCCGATCAGTCTCGGAATCCCGGCTACAAGACATTTCGACAATGGTAAAACAAGACCCGCAAAGCCGCCCGATGTGCCAACAAATCCCGATAGGAGCTGCACATATCTCGTTCTTAGGGCACACCGGATTGTCCAAACTTCCAGTAGGCGAGCCCAGAGTTGCCCCTGGTAGCCACCGGCGGCTAACGGTTTGGACCGACACTCGAAGGAGCACTGGCCCGGGGGTTAAAATAAAGATGACCCTTGAGTCTGCAGAACCCGAGGGAAAAAGGCTTAGGTGGCAAATGGTAAAACCAATGTTGGGCCTTGCTGGAGGAGTCTTATTCGAAGCGAACTATCAAGGGGGTCCCATAAATCACCCAACTGTGTAAGGAACGCAAAATCCGGGAACATAATACCGATATGACGGAAACTGGGGCGGCAAGAGTGGAATAAAACACCAGGCATAAGGCCGAGCCTTCCACCCTTTACCAAGTATATAGATGCATTAATTAAATAAGAGATATTGTGATATCCCAACATATCCATGTTCCGACATGGAACAAACTTCATCTTCACCTGCAACTAACAATGCTATAAGAGGGGCTGAGCAAAAGCGGTAACATAGCCAAACAACGGTTTGCTAGGTAAGGATGGTTAAAGGTTTGACATGGCAACATGGGAGGCATGATATAGCAAGTGGTAGGTATCGCGGCATAGCAAAAGAGCGAGCAACTAGCAAGCAAAGATAGAAGTGATTTCGGGGGTATGGTCATCTTGCCTGAGATCCCGCAAGGAAGAAGAACGAGTCCATGAAGAAGACAAACGGACGTAGTCGAACGAATCCTCACAACTCCGGAACGAAACCGAAGCTAAGGAGAGAAGCAACCCGAAAAGAAGTAAACAACATAGTAAACAACCATCACATAAACATGGCATGATGCACAATCAAGTATGATGCATGTCCGGTTTAATGAGCATGGCATGGCAAAGTGCAACAACCATACTACAAATTAAGTGGAGCTCAATATGCAACGGGTTGCATATTGACAAAACACCACATCAATTATTTAGTTCTCTCTCGTTTATGTACTCAACAATATTAAATGTTATTAAACATGGCAATGGGTGAAGCATATAAAAACTAACTATTTAGGCAAGTTTAAATGAGGCCGGAACAACAAACCAACAATCCTGGAAAATCCTCATGTGCATATTTTAGATTTGGTACTGTTCTGTCCTAAAGCATATTTTAATGTTGTTAAACAGTAAAACAAAGTACACCGTGATAAACTAGGCATTTTTTCACCCCATTTACATATGAAGTTTGTTAAATTCGGAGTTATGGTTATTTAATTATGAAATAAATCATTTTAACCTGGCATTTAAGCAAATTTAACAAACAACATTTTAAACATGGATGAAAGTAGCATGTTATGAAACTAGATGAAATTCTAAGCACTTTTCATATAAAGTTTATTAGGTTCCGATGCACGAGTGAAAGGTTATTAGATGCATGAAGTATGAGGGTTTTTCTGCAAAACAGTAAATCACTGGATAAATAGCTAAAACGCAGATCTGAAAAAAAACAAGACAAGGGCCGAAACTGCTGGGCGCTGGGGCGCTCACCATGGGCCAGGCCCAGTTCGGTGGGGAGGAGGCTGGGCAGGCCGCGAAGGGGCGCGCTGGGCCTTGGCGCGGAGGAGGCCGACCCGTGGTTGCGGCCCACGTGAGCAGTCGGATCGGTTAACGGGCGAAGGGGCGGGCGAGCTGCTGCTGCTGCTCGTTTCTGAAGAACAGAAACAGCAGCCCGTCCATGGCGACAGGAAGCAGGAGGTCGCCGCGGCGGGGCTCTCTCCGTCGGATCACGCCAGATCCCGCGAGAAAAGAGCGAGGGCGAACGGATCCAGACACGAGGAGTCGAGGCAGGGGCTTGAGTCGGCGAACTTGAAGGAGGCTGCTGTTAACTGAAGAAAGGACAGAGTTCAGACAGAAACAGGGGAAGGGAAGGAGAGAGACAGCAGGGAAGATGGCAGGGACGCGATGGGGAGACCTGAATGCTCACTGATGAGGTCAGCGGCTACAGGGCCGATTGGCTTGACGCAGACGGGCGCTCGCTTGCGCGGTCATCGGGCGCGGCAGGATCGAGCAGGACGAAGCGCTTGCTTGTCTCGCACGAGAGGAAGGAGGCGGCAGCAGAAGTTGCAGGGGAGCCTGGAGATGGGGACGACAGGCGGACGAAGGGCCGGATCCGTGGCACGGGTGCTCCGGCAGAACAACAGCGGCGAAGGAGCACTTCCTGAGTTCCGACCGGGTGGTGCAGTCCTTGTAAAAGAACACGACGACGACGCGGTTAGAGACAGCAGCAGGAGCTAGTGAGAAATAGAGAGGAGACACGCTGATGAGGACCTGCGGTTCGGAGCGGCTGGCGCGACCTTGAGCAAGGGCGGCGAGGTCCATCTGCTGATCCGGCAAGGAACAACGGGGTCAGGGAGTTCCTCGTCTGTCCTGGAAGGAGACTCGGGCGGCTCGGCGGCGCCAGGAGACGAGGCCGAGTCTCCTGCTCGATCTGAAGGTGGCCGCGAGGATAGATCGAGAGGAGGAGGAGGTTGGCTGGTTGGGAGATCGGTGGAAGGCGCTGGTTGGCTGGATTGGGAAGGAGGAGGCTTCGGCTTGCTGTGGTTGGGTGGCGGCGCAAATCGAGGGGGATGGTCGGATGGTGGCTGGTTGGATCGGGAGGGGATCCCGAGGGAGATGGTAGAGAGTGGCGGCGGCGGGGGATGGGACAAGGGGAGAATTTTTAGGGTTGTCCAAAATAGACTAGGGGTGGACTATATATATGGAAAAGGAGGGGAGTTTGGATCATCCGATCGAAATCGAACAGTCGAGATAAAATAGGCTTCGGAAGTTCAAAATAAGAAGCCGAGGATATTTAGGAATATTTGGGGATGATTCGGACGCACTGGTCATGACCGTCCGGATCGAGTTCGGGGAAGTTTCGGACGAGCAAGCGAGGGGTTTGAGCACACTAAGCAAAGAGATTAAGCGGCCAGACAAGAGGGGCTCGAAAAACCAGGTTGGTTTCAGAACGGACAACAGAGAGACGCGGCAACTATGAATGAACTAAGAGTTTTAAGAAAACACGCGGATGCAATGCGGATGATGTCATGATGAGATGCAACAAACAAATAAAGAAAACACAACTGACTCGCAGAACAAGGAAGGCATCTGGAGCGTCTGTCTTGGGGCGTTACAACTCCGCCTTGATCTCTCTGCCTCCTCGCGAGCCAGCCTGATGAGGCTGCGCTTGAGGAAGCTTCGTGTCGTCCGTCCCGCGAGGCTTGGCCCCTCGCAAGGGTCTTGGGTTTGTGTTGATGAAGATGGGCCGTGCTGGGCCCCCTTTGAGCCACGCCGCAGGCCGCAGGCAGGCAAGTCTGGGGACGCCCGTTCCCAGAATGCCGACAGTTGGCCCTGATCCTGAGGTCCTCAAGCATCAAGGAACGCTCATGCTGCATCGTCCGACGGCGGCTCGCCTTGTTTTTAGCCTTCTCCGCAAGGGACGTGACACCCACGACCTGCTGCTGAAGTGACGACAAGTCGGCTTGGGTGGAGGCCCGGGCCTCCATGGCGGCCATCTCGCGCTGCTTTGCTGCGGCTAGATTTGCCCTGAGGGAATTAGGCCTGCCCTGCAGCTCGACCTGCCGCTGTTGGAAGCGGGTCTCTTGGAGCCCCAACTTCTGGCGGTATTCATCAACAAGAGCCCCACGGATCTCTGCCACCTTCTGGTCAATCTCCTGCTGGACCCTAGCCTCCCGAGCGGCATGGGTGTCCTCAGCCGTGGTTACTTGACGCTCCCTCACCTCCAGCCGCTCGAGCTCCAGGCTGTGCTCCAAGACCTCAAGCGCCCGCCTCCTCACGCGCCTGGAGCCCGTTCTCGCCTGAGGGGGTCTCGCTAGGCGATGCCGCTAGGGCGGCCCTGCGCGCCTGGACCTGCTGCTCAAGGGCGGCATTCGAAGCTTGAAGTTCCCTCTCCCGCTCCTCGGCCACCTCGCGGCGGTGGTCAGCGGCCCTGGCCTCTTCCAAAGCATGGACGCTAGCCTCACGAGAATCTGCGAGGGACACCGCGGCCTCCGTATGGGCGCGCTCATCCGGCAAGTGCCCAAGGTTGATGGTGACCTTCTATTGGAGTAATGGGCCACAGGTAGGCTAACCCGGGGCCCATAACCTTTCAAGACATTGGGGCTGACTGCGCCCCTCAAGACACCAAGATGAAGAGCCGCCTTCTGGAGGCCAGCTGGAGGAACAGCCGGCTGTCCATAGACGGCCGAATCCTGAAGGCGGGGCCAAGTCAAGCCGACTCCTACCAGGCGGCTTCTAGAGAAGCCGGCCCTAGGAGTCGGCCCGCGGCACCTGCGAATATCGTGCCCTCATCATGGGGGACGGGGCATGGGATGGCTACAGTGCAGCCCATCCCCTCCCTTTTCCAGGGGCAGACGTGCCCACAGTGCGCCATGCGGCGGAGATCTCCACCCGGCGTGGCACTATTACCATGCCACCCCTGTCATCATCGCCAGCAGGCGGAGTCCTGTTCCCACGACGGCCTGTCAGTACAGCCCAAGGACAATGGACCCCACCAGCCAGCAAGAGTCCAGAAGATAGTGAGAGCCCTACCATTCGGACCCGATGGGAGTCGGCCCCTAGGAGTTGGCCTGCCCCTCCCACGGGCCCCACGCGCCATTAACTAGACGAGACACAGAGAGGCTACAGTGAACGCCCGCCAGGCGGCGGGGCTGTAGCCATGACTCCCTGACCAAGCCCGCATCATTAGAGACACGGCAACAGTGAGCAGCAGCCGGCAAGACCAATAAGCGGCGGGAGCGGCCTGTCGGATCCGTACCAGACCAGACGACGGGGCCCACCAGTCGGCGGGCCCTAGTAGCCAGCGGAGAAGTCGTAGGCCGGAGACACTGACAGCCGGGTCCTACACCCGGCTGGATTACCATTGTACCCCTGGGGGGTAGGCCCATACAAGCCCCCCAGGGCACCCATGCAAAGGGTTCCGAACCCGTTAGAACTAGACCAGATATAGAGGAAGGAGAGAGCTAGCCTTGCCTTCTCCTACCTCTAGCAAACAGCTCAAGGAGCACCTTTGTATTCACTTGTGCCTTAGTGATCATGCGGAGACCCCGCAGAGCAGGACTAGGGGTGTTATCTCCTAGGAGAGTCCCGAACCTGGGTAAAGTACGCCGGTGTTCGTGTCTACGCCTCATCCTGCTTCCGGGCACCGGCGACGTTCTACTCGCTCCCACCATGATAAGCCATCCTTTGGCATATGTCGCACCCAACCCCCAACATTTGGCGCCCACCATGGGGCGAGGTGCACCGTCGTTTGGAGACCTGTTCTGGATGGGAACCCTCCTCCTCCCTGGCGAGCGCAGCTAGCCCGTCATGCCAGACAGAATCTGCGCCGACGCGCTGCATGGCGCGGAAATTGCCTGCGTGGCTAGTTGCCTCGCCGATCTTGTTGGCGAGGTCCGCCTCTCCGACGATCCCGCGTCCTACGCGGGCACAGACGGCCCCGAGAGCCTCCTCACGGGCCTCCTCGATCAACTCCACGTCACCAGTGAGCCAGCTGTGGACTTGGAGTCCGTAGGCTCCATCGACCCGATGTTGGTCGACTCCTACACCGCATCGCTCGACGTGTTCCCCACCAATGTGGTGGTCTACGACGAGCCGCTCCCTCGCGCGGAGAGCGGCAGAAGCACTGTCATGGAGGTGCTTGTCATCGGTCACGGTGAGCACTCCGGCGGAGGTGCTCGCGACCCGCTCGACGCGGCACTGCAGGACCTAACTGTGCCCATTCCCGAAGACGCCGACGCCGAGACGCTGGAGGCCCGCCGCCTCCAGCTTGTCGAAGGTGCCAAGAAGCTAGCCAGTATGAGACGCCTGTCGGAAGCCTACCAGCGCGAGATGGACCGAGCTGTGGGCGCCATGCCGGCTCCCGCTGGGCCCAGCCGCCTTGGCGTGGTCCAGCAGCGCGGCGTGGCCATCGCTAGCCTATTCGAGGCAGATCGCCCTGTCTATACCACGCCTGCGGAAAACATCCGAGATGCCCAGGTGGCACCAGACGAGATGGACAAGTTCGAGGGTGAAGAACGTCACCTGATGGCGGAGCGCCTCCAGCGGCTCCTCGATGCAGCTGCCAAGCAGCACGAGGCCGGCTGCCACACTGAAGCGCCGCAGCGGCAGAATGACGATCTGCCTCCCCGCCGATACCAAGGCACAACATCTCGGACGCCGACTGGTGGCGCCCGCGGAAGAAAAGACAAGGAGTCGGCTGCCAGCCGCAATCGGACTCGCATCACCATAGAGCGCAACCAAGACGGCCGCCCAAGAGCAGTGGAACGGCGGAACGACTATCCGCCTCCTCCCCCTCGCAGGGAAAGGCGAGTCTCCCTGCCGCCTGTTGATCACCCGACACTCGGCGACCGCCTTGGCCGCCGAGAAGGAGTCGGAGAGAATGATGCCCGCCACCGGATCGACCGTCTCTACCGATCCCTGGCACTAGAAGAACAAGACGAGCTGGGTCTGCCGTGTTTCGTCCCCCTCATTCGAGACGAGCCCTTCGCCAAAGGGTTCACGCTCCCAAGAGACACGCCCAAATACACTGGCTCCATGAAGCCGGAGGACTGGCTGGTCGGCTACTCCACAGTCGTCAGCATAGCAAATGACAACAAGAACGTTATCATAAAATACGTTCCGCTCATGCTCCAGGGCACAACCAGGACATGGTTGAACAGCTTGAAGCCCCGCAGCATCAACAGTTGGGTCGACTTCACCGACGCCTTCGTCCGCAACTTCACCAGCACGTACAAGCGGCCGCCCAAGCCTTGCCAGCTTTCCTTGTGCGTGCAAGGCCCCAACGAGTCGACTCGCAACTACCTCACTCGCTGGGCCGAGCTTCGTAACTCCTGCGAGGGGGTGCACGAGGTGCAGGCCATCGAGTACTTCACCACCGGGTGCCGAGAAGGCACCCTCCTCAAGCACCGACTCCTCTGCGATGAGCCGGCGACACTCGACGAGCTGCTGATCATAGCAGACAAGTACGCCACGGCCGACTCCTCCATGAAGGCGGAGATCCAAGTAGATACGTCTGGTAAAGTGGTCCCACAGGTTCCCCGAACCCCAGCTGGTGACACCAGTCGGCGCCAACAGCAAAGCAACCACAAGCGCAAGGCCACGTAGCCGGCTTCCACCAGCCAGCAGGTGGCGATAGTCGAAGACCAGCAGCCGGAAGGGCAGCCTCCGTCCAAACGCCAGAAGGGCGGTAAGCCCAATTGGTTGCCGGCTTTCTCATATGAGCAGACTTTGGATTCGCCCTGCAAATTTCATAGTGGTGCGAAAGCCGTCCAACCACACCACTCGGAAGTGCCACTGGCTCACCAGGATCGCCAACGGAGATGGCCTCTTGCCTCCCCCGCCTGCTGGGCAGCCGCCTCCTCCTCCGCCCCAGCAGCCGGCGGTCAGACCAGTCGGCGCAATACAAGACGAGTACCGAGAAGAGCATGGAGCCTATGTCGTGTTCACCAGCGTGGCCGATGATCGACGCAACAGGCGGCTGCAGCGGCAAGAAGTGAATGCAGTAGCATCAGAGACCCCAGAGTTCATGCATTGGTCTGAGAAGCCCACTAGCTGGAGCAGAGCTGACCACCCGGAAGTGATGCCCAATCCCGGCTCCTATGCCCTGGTTTTGGATGCCACCTTTGCCACAGACAGGCGAGTTGCTCGCTTCTCCCGAGTTCTGATAGATGGCGGCAGCAGCATCAACATCCTGTACAAGGATACCATGGAGAATTAGGAATCAAACAGAGGCAGCTTCAGTCCAGCTGGACAGTATTCCATGGCATAGTTCCTGGCCTTTCCTGCTCACCAATCGGCAAGATCCAGATAGACGTCCTCTTTGGAGACAAAGATCACTTCCGCCGAGAGACGGTTTGGTTTGAGGTAGTGGACCTCGAGAGCCCATACCATGCACTACTTGGCTGGCCTGCTCTGGCCAAGTTCATGGCTGTCCCCCACTATGCCTACCTCAAGATGAAGATGCCGAGTTCTAAGGGGATTCTGACCATAGCCGGCGACTACAAGAAGTCATCCGCCTGCGCAGCTGAGAGCAGTCGGTTGGCCGAGTCCCTCGTGATCGCAGCTGAGAAGCGACTCTTTGACCGGGTTGTGGCGATGGCAAGCAAGCAGCCGGAGATGTCGCCCGATCCCAAGGCGTCGGAAGCTGAGGGCTCGTTCAAGCCGGCCAAAGAAACAAAGAAGATACCCTTGGACCCGGAGCACCCGGAAAGGTACGCTATCGTAGGTACGAACCTCGACAGCAAATAGGAAGGCGAGCTCGTCGATTTCCTCTGTGAGAATTGGGGCATCTTCGCATGGTCCCCTAAAGACATGTCGGGTGTCCCGACGGATTTCGCCGAGCACAAATTAGATGTTCGGCCTGATGCCAAACCAGTCAGGCAGCCCTTGCGCCGCCTGTCAGAAGAGAAGAGAAGAGTCGTTGGAGAAGAGATTGCCCGGCTGCTGGCAGCCGGCTTCATCATGGAGGTGTTCTTTCCAAAGTGGCTGGCCAACCCGGTCCTTATGCTGAAGAAAAACAAACAGTGGCGAATGTGTATTGATTACACCAGCCTCAACAAAGCATGCCCCAAGGACCCGTTCGCTTTGCCGAGAATCGACCAAGTGATAGACTCCACAGCCGGATGCGAGCTGTTGAGTTTTTTGGATGCATATTCAGGATATCACCAGATCAAGCTGAACCCGGCTGACAGACTAAAGACCGCCTTCATCACGCCATTTGGAGCCTTCTGCTACTTGACCATGACGTTCGGCTTGAGGAATGTCGGCGCCACATTTCAACATTGCATGCAGAAGTGCCTCCTCAAGCAACTCGGCAGAAACACCCACCTTTACGTGGACGATGTGGTGGTGAAGACGGAGAAGCGTGGAACACTGCTAGAAGACCTCAAGGAGACCTTTGAGAACTGGCGCCGATTTCAAATCAAGCTCAACCCAGAGAAATGCGTCTTCGGAGTACCAGCCGGCCAGCTTCTTGGCTTCCTGGTCTCAGAACGCGGCATAGAGTGCAACCCTGTGAAGATCAAGGCCATCGAGAGGATGGAAGTACCCACCCGGCTGTTGGACGTGCAGAAGTTCACCGGCTGTTTGGCATCCATCAGCCGATTCATCAGTCGGCTGGGCGAGAAGGCTCTCCCCCCGTACCAACTCATGAAGAAGACCACTTTTTTCGAGTGGAACGACAAGGCGGACAAAGCTTTTCTCTACCTCAAGAAGATGTTGACTACTCCACCTATCCTGGCGGCTCCAACTCCTAAGGAGCCCATGCTCCTCTACATCGCCGCCACCAGCCAAGTGGTCAGCACAGTCATCGTGGTAGAGCACAAGGAGGAAGGCAAGGCACTACCAGTCCATAGACCGGTATATTATTTGAGTGAAGTACTGTCGACCTCCAAGAAGAACTACCCCCACTACCAGAAGATGTGCTATGGTGTGCACTTTGCCGTCAAGAAATTGAAGCCGTACTTTCAAGAGCACCCAATCACTGTGGTCTGCACAGCTCCACTGGCCGAGATCATTGGAAGCCGAGATGCTTCGGGCCGAGTGGCCAAATGGGCCATAGATTTGGCCCCCTACACCATCTACTACCAGCCTCGCACCGCCATCAAGTCACAAGCGCTGGTCGACTTCCTCATCGACTGGGCTGAGACCCAGTACCTGCCGCCAGCACCCGACTCCACCCATTGGCGGATGCATTTTGATGGTTCCAAGATGTGCACCGGTTTGGGAGCCGGCATCGTCCTCACCTCTCCCAAAGGAAACAAGCTCAAATATGTGTTGCAAATCCATTTTGCCGCCTCCAACAACGTCGCCGAATACGAGGCACTCATTCATGGGCTCCGGCTTGCCAAAGAGCTCGGCATTCGCCGGATCCTATGCTATGGTGACTCTGACTTAGTGGTCCAACAGTCGTCAGGCGACTGGGACGCCAAAGATGCAAACATGGCGAGCTACCGCTTCCTTGTACAGCAACTCAGTGGATATTTTGAGGGGTGCGAGTTTCTCCATGTGCCAAGAAATGACAACGAGGAAGCAGACGCCCTGGCACGAATCGGCTCCACCCGTCAAGCATTACCAACCGGCGTCGCCCTTCAACGCCTCCTCAAGCAGTCTGTCAAGCCATCGCCAGAGTCAGACTCTATCTTTGTGCCGGCTCCTCCTGAAGCAGTCGGATCCGACTTGAGAGCTCAATCAGCCGGCACGGGAGTTCTAACAGGCGGCCCGGGGGCCGCAGCAGTCGCACCCAGCCCGGGGACTGCAACGGCTAGCCCGGGGACTTCAGAGCTCGGCCCGGGGACTGCACTAATCGGCCTGGGGACTTCATCGACCCAGCAAGCGGCTGCCGACTCCGACCCGCTGCCTCCCGGCCCAACCGCCCTTGTCCAAGTTGCAGTCCTGACAGTTGCAGAAATCACAACACCTTCATGGGCCCAGCCCATCCTCAATTTCCTGGTGAACAAAGAGTTGTCGATTGATGAGATCTCGGCCCGGGAAGTGCAACGCCGGGCAGCAACCTACACCATAGTCAACAGAGAGCTTGTGAGGCGCAGTGTCACTGGTGTCTACCAGCGCTGCATAGAGATAGAGCAAGGCCAGGCGATCCTCAAAGACATCCATCAGGGCGAGTGTGGCCACCACGCGGCTTCAAGAGCACTTGTCGCCAAAGCCTTCCACCATGGTTTTTTCTGGCTGACTGCTCTGGAAGACGCCAAGGACCTGGTCCAAAAATGCAAAGGGTGCCAGAAGTTCCGTTCAAAGCCACATCAGCCGGCTTCTGCACTCAAGACTATTCCCATTGCCTGGCCCTTTGCCACCCGGGGCCTGGACATGGTGGGACCATTCAAAACAGCGCGAGGTGGCATGACTCATCTGCTTGTCGCGGTGGACAAGTTCACCAAGTGGATAGAAGACAAACCAATCAAGAAGCTGAATGGTCCGACTGCTATGACTTTCATCTCCGACATCACCATTAGATACGGCATACCGCACAACATCATCACCGACAATGGCACAAACTTTGCCAAAGGCGCCTTGGCCCGTTTCTGCGCAACGCAGGGCATCTGACTGGACTTAGCATCCGTTGCCCATCCGCAGTCAAACGGCCAGGTGGAGCGAGCAAACGGCCTCATCTTGTCCGGCATCAAGCCTCGACTGGTCGAGCCACTGGAGCGTTCGGCCGGCTACTAGCTCAACGAGCTGCCAGCCGTCCTCTAGAGCCTGTGCACAACTCCAAACAAGTCCACCGGCTTCACGCCCTTCTTCCTCGTCTACGGTGCCGAAACCTTCATCCCAACGGACATAGAATTCGACTCCCCTCGAGTCACCATGTACACCGAAGAGGAAGCAGAAGAAGCACGTCAAGACGGCGTCGATCTGCTGGAAGAGGGCCGACTGTTGGCACTCAGTCGGTCCAGCATCTACCAGCAGAGCCTGCGTCGATACTATAATCAGAAGGTCAAGTCGAGATCTTTCCATGAAGGAGACCTTGTGCTCCGGCTGATCTAGCGAACAGCCGGCCAGCACAAGCTCTCAGCGCCTTGGGAAGGCCCCTTCATCATCAGCAAAGTGCTAGGCAACGACTCCTACTACCTGATCGACGCTCAGAAGCCTGGAGCACTCAAGAGGGACGACTCCGGCAAGGAGACGAAGCGGTCGTGGAATGCAAATCTCCTCCGAAGATTTTATAGTTGATGCAGTATGTACCACGCTACCTTTTGTATTAAAGTACGAAGACTCCGGGTCCCCCGAGATGAGCTCGGGGACTGCCCTCTTTTATCTATATGATAAGAATTATGCCTATAAGAATGTTATTTTTTGTTATACCGCTTGGCACCGGGTCCGACTAGTCGACCCGGGGACTTGCCGCCTTGCACTATGAAATGCTTCCTGCAGCCGGACAAGTAATGTATGGCACCTAAGCCGTCTCCTGCCAGAAGCCGCAGCTCGCAGAGCGACTGTATGGTGGGCAGGAGTAAGGTAGAAAGGGTGCCCACATGAAAAATGGCTAAGGACAGAAGCATGGGCATAGTTTAAGCCGGCTTCCCGCCTCTTACTACTGACTGTTGAGCAGCCGGCTCGCCGTGTTCTACTTAACTTGCTAAAAGAACTCTAAACGGCTAAGTACTTGCCTTCCCAAAAGAAGTTAAGTACTTGATCCAGCAACAGTCCGCAGAGCAGCTGTCTGACTGACAAGACGGCAACCAAGGGAATGCGGCAAAGGAAAAAGCCAAAGAGCAATAAGCAAGAAAAGATAGAACTCGGAAAATATTTACATAGCAAAGGCCCTTGGCCAATCTTCAACAGAAGTTCAAGATACACCCTGCGGGTGGAATTGTGCAAAATTAACAAGTTCATCGAGACCAATAAGCACGTAAAAACAAAGGTAAAATGGCAGCCAGGAAGCAGCAGACGGGTTTGGTGGAATGGCAGAATCGGCAGTGCCGGCTGGTGGAGTGGCCGGCTGGACGGTCTCCGCTTAGTTGCCTCCAATGGTAGCCGGCTCGGTTGGGCGTGGCTCGTTGCTGGAGGCGCGGTCGAGCTGAGGCTGGCCGTCCGCTCTGACCTCCGGCACCTCTCCTTCGCCTTCCTCCTCCGCCCCGCCTTCTTCCTCGCCATTGGAGTCGATCACCTCCGCCGAATCCTCGCCGTCGTCCGGATTCATCCCAAACCATTCCGGTGGCGCCTCGTCACCGTTCTCAGCCCGCTTCGGGACGAAGACGCTGGTGTCAGTGTACTAGGCAATCGATGCCGCGCGCTTGACGAGATCATCTTCCACGACCGCCAACTCCTCCTGAGCTTCTAGCCGGAACGTGGCTAGCTGGGCTAGACTCAGCCCAGGATACCACGCCTTGACGAACTCTAAGGCCCGGCACGCTCCAGCCTGGGCCGAAGAGCCCTTCCAGGCCTCAAGGTGGCCAGCCGCTACCTCCAGCCAGTCCGCAGTCCGACTGGGGGTGCGTGGTGCCTGCATGTCCGGCCACAGGGCGGCGATCGCCTGGGCGCCGACACGTTGAAGTCGACGCAACATCCGGTGGGCCAGCCGAAGACGAGTCTCGATGCTCAGGATCTGCTCATCAAGGGTTCGGGGGGCGTCGGCGGCGATCTCCGCGCCATCCGCCCTCCGCCCTTCGCGATCAGCCTCGACGGCCTGGTTGGCAGCGTCCGAGTTGCCAGGGAAGAAGTCTGCCAAAATAGAAAAACGAAGAACAAAATTAAAGACTAGAAGCCGGCTCGACCAACAGCCGGCAGCTCAAAGAAGGAAAATGAGGGGAGGCTCACTGTCGACGAGATCCTCGATCTCATGGAAGCCGGAAAAGTCAGCATCGCCTCCTTGTCAGTCCAGGAGGAGCGCTCGGTCGAGAACTCAGCAAGGAGGGTGGTCTCCTTATCCTCCGCCTCCCTCTGGGTCTTCTTGAGCAGCTCCTTTTGTTCTGCCAGTTGCGTTACCAGCCGGTCGCGCTCCTCAACCAGCTTGCTGCACTCCTCCTCCTTGGCGCGCAGGATGGTGTTAGCCTCGCCCAGCTGCTGCTGCAAGGTGGCGTTGGCCTCTGCAGAAGAAAGAAGAAAATGAGGTGTTGGTTGCCAACAAGGAAGAGTAATCGCAGGGGAGATCCAGCCCGACTGCTCAGCAGTCGGCCGAACCTCGGGTACTACAGCCCGCGGGTGCGCCAGCGCGCCCCCGCGAAAGAAGAGTCATCTACAGAAAAAAGAACAACCGCCGGGGAGGCCCGGCCCGACTGCTCAGCAGTCAGCCCGAATCTCGGGGACTACAGCCCGCGGGTGCGCCCGCGCGCCCCCGCAGAGAAAAACGAGAACTTACTCCGGCTCTTCGACAAGTCGGCGGTCCGCTTGGCCAGCTCCTCGACATTGGAGTTGAAGGCGGTCACGCGGAGATTGTGGCAATCCTGTGACAAGAACCCCAGATAAACATTAGTACTTGGAACTCGCCGATTAGAGTTCCGAGCCGCCTGCTCAGCAGCTGGCCCGAAACTCGGGGACTACACCCAGTGGGTGCACTGGCACGCCCCCACCGAGGAGCACAAGAAAAAGAAACAAAGAAGAAGGAAACATACTCGGACGGCCTCTCGCGCTGCCAGGTGGGCCTTATTGCAGTTCCTGATGGCGTCACCCTAGGCTCGGATCTTGGCTTGGACGTCCAAAAGCACCTAATTCAACGGTCCCGTCCCGCCTCCCCGCACCCACCCCGTGGGCGCGGCACTCGTCGCCTCGGTGTCCGGGATCGAAGAGCTCGCGGCGCCAGTCTCCACTGGGCGCGGCGTTGAGGCAGCCTTTTCAAGACGGCGACGCGTCGGTGTGCCGACTTCGAGAGCCAGGCCCTTCACTACCTCGTCTTCAGTTGGCGGCACTGGCGGGTCCGCCGGCTGCCCGCCTGGTGCGCTCCCGGATAGCGGCGGTGGCAGCACGATCACGTCCGGCATGGTGGTGTCGTCCGCCGTCCCTCTCCATGATCGGGTTCTCGTTGCCGACTTCTCTAGTCTGTGCCATGAACTCCGGAGGTGGCGGTACGGAGTTCAGTGGAGTCATGAAAATCGCCTACTGGCGGCGAGCGGCTTCTTCAGCCTGCTTCTTCGCCGCGTCGACGGCCTCGGCCTCCGCCGGTTTCTTCATGGTGGCGGCCTCCGCCTTCTCAGCCTCCGCCTTCTCTAGGCGGGCGGCTTCCTGCTCCTCACTCACATCTCGTGCGTTCCGCTCTTTCGCCTCCCGAAGGTTGGCCGCCAGATCAATCCGCCGAGTGGTGGCCGAAGTTTCCGCCGACCCCGCAATGGAGGCGGCAGCGACCTTCTCAAGAGAGAGGAGAGCCCTGGACCCAAGGGTAACAAGAAAAAAGCTTAGACAAGATCCACAAAAGAAAAAATGAAGGCGCGAGGAAGGTAACACTTACGGGGAGACCAGCGGCGGCTTCTTCACCTCCTTGCGGAAGCGGTTGGCCTTCGCGGCCGCCTCGTCCCGCTTGGTCGCCACGGCCGAGCCCTTGGGCTTCTTCGGTCGGCTGCCGAATAGGCTCGGCGCGGCCCTGCGCTTATTCGCACCGCCTTGGGCATCCGGCGCGGCAGAAGAGCTCGCGCCCGGCTGGCTGGCTCCTGGATGGTGGCTCGGGGCGACCTCCTCCGCGTGGTCGTCAGGCCAGTCCTCGAGACTGGCTCCGAGCCTCGGGCCACCTGCTTCGCCGCCTCCTCCCTCGGCGTCGTCCTCTAAGGCCGCCGCCCCCAAGTCGGGGCCGTTGACGTCGCTCTCCGCCCGGTCAGGGAGGAATTCGCGGTTCGGCCCCGCGGTGTCGGCTGCTGGATGGAGGAGGGGGCTTTGTTCAAAGGCCGATTGGTCAAACTGGACAAGACGGACTCGGCAACATAGAATCAGAGAAAAAAGAAAAAGAAACAACTCACCATGGGCGGAGGGTTGGCGCGTGAATATGGCTCCTTGCCAAACCGCCACTCTTCCGTGAGCTCGCAGTTCGCAAGGTAGTTCACCATGTAGGCTACCTCTGCGTGAGGCATCTCCTTGGTGCACAGCCGACTCGGGTCCCGATGCCCGCTCATCTGGCAGATCATGTGGGGGCGACCTTAGAGTGGGAGCACTCGGCGCGCCATGAAGGCGGCCAGCAAATCCGGCCCAGTCAGGCCCTCCGACTGCGTCAGCACTCGAAGTCACGCAATGGCGGCGGCTCCTGCAGGCATCAGCGTCCTGGCCCGGTACGAACAGTTGGGCTGCCTTCCAGCTGGCGGGCTGGCTGTGTAAGCCGGCAAGTTGATCCAGTCGCCTTCCGCGAAGACGCTCTTCACGTAGAAGTACGATCGCTGCCACATCTTCACCGACTTTGTCAGCGTGATGGGGGGAAACGGGTTGTCAGTTCCCATCCTCCGCACCGCAATGAACGTGCCGCACTGGGCCGCACGCCTGTGACGTGGGTGCCGAGCTTGTGTAGAAGAACTCCCCCCAGAGCTTGATGGTGGGGAGGACGCCGAGGAAGCCTTCGCACAAGGTGACGAAGGCGAACAGCAGCACCACCGTGTTGGGGGTGAGGTGGTGCGGCTGGAGACTGTAGAATTCAAGAAAGGAGCGGAAGAAACCGCTCGCCGGTAGGCCAAGGCCGCGCAGGCAGTGCGAGCGGGAGACGACCCGCTCGCCCTTCTCCGGCACCGGCGAGATTTCCCTCCTCGGCGCGAGGCGGACCCTCACAAAGTCCTTGCCGGGCAGCCGCCGCATCTTGCGGAGGAAATCGATGTGATCGTCGTGGACCTCGGAGCCATCCCATGCTCCGGAGTGCACCGCATGGGGCGTGACGGTAGAAGAGGAGCACATCGGGAGCGAACGCCGCGGAGCTCTGCGAGGCGTGGGAGCGCGACGGCGAGAGGAAGAAGAAAGAAGAAGTAGTGAGGAGGAGGGGTGCGCATGCTCCGCCGCTCCCCCTCCTCCGCCTACTTATAGGATTATGGGCTACGAAGCCGAGGGGGCGGTCGTGGGATTTAATACGCCCACTACCCCACACCCCCGCGTTTATCGCGCAAAGTTACTGCACGCAGTAACTCCGCGGGAACCTCAACCGCCCACCTCGGTCGCAGCGGATCGCTCGCGTGCCGAGGCGCGGTAGTGGCAGGCCCCGCCTGCAGGCGTGTCCCGTCACGCGCGTGGGTGGGCAGACTGGCCCGGACGCTCGTTGCCACGTGACAGGCCCGAAACGGGCGGCGGCCTGGAAGCTTAGCTAGCACGCCACTTGGATCCCGCCGAGGCATTCAAAAATTTTGGACAAGTCAGATTGGGTAGGTCCGACTCCTACCAGTCAGCCTAGCAGAAGATGGAAGAGGCTTTACCGAAACGCTGGGAAAAGGAAACTGCTGAGGCAACTCGACCAGTCGCCCGCGGCGCCTCACCAGCTTCGGGGACTACTGTCCGAGTAATGGGCCACAGGTAGGCTAACCTGGGGCCCAGAACCTTTCAAGACATCGGGGTTGACTGTGCCCCTCAAGACACCAAGATGAAGAGCCGCCTTCTGGAGGCCGGTTGGAGGAACAGCCGGCTGTCCGTAGACGGCCGAATCGTGAAGGCGGGGCCAAGTCAAGCCGACTCCTACCAGGCGGCTTCTAGAGAAGCCGGCCCCGAGGAGTCGGCCCGCGGCACCTGCGAAGCCCGTGCCCTCATCATGGGGGACGGGGCATAGGATGGCTGCAGTGTATCCCATCCCCTCCCTTTTCCAGGGGCAGGCGTGGCCACAGTGCGCCATGCAGCAGAGATCTCCGCCCGGCGTGGCACTATTACCATGCCACTCCTGACATCATTGCCAGTAGGCAGAGTCCTGTTCCCACGACGGCCTGTCGGTACGGACCAAGGACGGTGGACCCCGCCAGCCAGCGAGAGTCCAGAAGACGGCGAGAGCCCTACCAGTCGGACCCGATGGGAGTCGGCCCCTAGGAGTCGGCCTGCCCCTCCCACGGGCCCCACGCGCCATTAACTAGACGAGACACGGAGAGGCTACAGTGAACGCCCGCCAGGCGGCGGGGCTGTAGCCATGACTCCCTGACCAAGCCCATGTCATTAGACAAACGACAACAGTGATCAGCAGCCGGTAAGACCCGTAAGCAACGAGAGCGACCTGTCGGCTCCGTACCAGACCAGCTGGCGGGGCCCACCAGTCGGCGGGCCCCAATAGCCAGCGGAGAAATCGGAGGCCAGAGACACTGACAGTCGGGTCCTACACCCGACTGGATTACCATTGTACCCCTGGGGGGTAGGTGAGGGAGTCCTGGATTAGGGGGTGTTCGGATAGCCGAACTATATCTCCAGCCGGACTCCAGGACTATGAAGATGCAAGATTGAAGACTTCGTCCCGTGTCCGGAAGGTTCTTTCCTTGGCGTGGAAGGCAAGCTAGGCATGCGGATATTCAAGATCTCCTACCAATGAAACCGACTCTGTGTAACCCTAACCCTATCCGGTGCCTATATAAACCGGAGGGTTGTAGTCCGTAGGACGAACATATCATAATCATCATCATACCCATAGGCTAGCTTCTAGGGTTTAGCCTCCTTGATCTCGTGGTAGATCTACTCTTGTACTACCCATATCATCAATATTAATCTAGCAGGAGTAGGGTTTTACCTGCATCGAGAGGGCCCGAACCTGGGTAAAATAAAGTGTCCCTTGTCTCCTGTTACCATCTGACCTTGACGCACAGATCGGGACCCCCTACCCGAGATCCGCCGGTTTTGACACCGACATTGGTGCTTTCATTGAGAGTTCCTCTGTGTCGTCGCCTTTAGGCCCGATGGCTCCTTTGATCATCAACAACGATGAGGTCCAGGGTGAGACTTTTCTCCCCGGACAGATCTTCGTCTTCGGCGGCTTCGCTCTGCGGGCCAACTCGCTTGGTCATCTGGAGCAGATCGAGAGCTACGCCCCTGGCCATCAAGTCAGGTTTGGAAGCCTAAACTACACGGCAGATATCCGCGGAGACTTGATCTTCGACGGATTCGAGCCACAGCCAAGCGCGCCGCACTATCTCGAGGGGCATGATATAGCTCTGCCTCCGAACAGTGTCCTGGAGGCCGCATACGCTCCGGCCCCGATCCTCGATCCGGAGCCCGCTGCTTTCTTTGAGGATGAACGGTTGGACGTCACCTCGGGGGCTGCGATCTTAAAAGCCATTAAGCCGAATGCGAGCCCCGCGCTCCGCATGGCCCGTGACTCCAAGGAGCCGGACTCTTCTCCGAACTCCGAACCTCCCGCGCCGCTGCCAATCGAATCAGATTGGGCGCCTGTAATGGAGTTCACCGCCGCGGACATCTTTCAGTATTCACCTTTCGGTGATATTCTGAATTCTCTCAAGTCTCTCTCTTTGTCAGGAGAGCCCGGGTCGAACTATGGCCTGCGAGGTTGGGATTCGGACGACGAAGAAATTCAAAACCCACCCACCGCCCACTTAATAGCCACTGTCGACGATATATCTGACATGCTCGACTTCGGCTCCGAAGACTTCGACGGTATGGACGACGAAGGAGGAGACGAGCAAGAACCAGCACCTGTAGGGCGCTGGACCGCCACCTCGTCATACGACATATACATGGTGGATGCTCCAAAAGATGGAGATGGCGATGGAACAGCGGAGGATGGCACTTCGAAAAAGCCTCCAAAATGCCGACGTCAGCGGCGCCACTCCAAATCCCGCCACAGCAGAAACGGTGATTCCGGCACGGGAGATAACACTACCCCGGACAGCGCCGAAGAACACCAAAACCAGCAGGATTCGGCACAGGAAGATGGAGAAGACCGCCCCCATGAGAGAGCGGCAGAGCGAGAGGTCGAGGATGATAACTACATGCCTCCCTCCGAAGACGAGGCAAGCCTCGGCGACGATGAATTCATCGTACCATCAGACCCCGCCGAACAAGAGCACTTTCAACGCAGGCTTTTAGCCACGGCGAACAACCTAAAGAAAAAGCAGCAACAGCTTAGAGCTGATCAAGATTTGCTAGCTGACAGATGGACTGAAGTCCTTGCGGCCGAAGAGCACGAGCTCGGACGCCCCTCCAAAAACTATCCTAAGCGCACGCCGCTACCTCAATCAGAGGAGGAAGCCCAAAACATGGCAGATCGGCCACCTCGCGGCCACGACAGAGAAGCCTGTCGAACATCCAAACAAGCCATGCCCCGCAGCCGCTTTACCAAGGCATGGGAACACGAACCAGACCTGCGAGACGTCCTGGAGGACAAAGCAAGGCAAACAAGATCGATCTATGGATCGCGCGGACGCCCGACGGCACGTGATAGTTTTCACTCCGGACACAATAAATCCGGCCGGGCCTAACACAACAGGAACAGCTCCTCCGAACTGCGTCGAGACATAGCCCAGTACAGGGGCGCCGCACACCCACTATGCTTCAGAGACGAAGTAATGGATCATAGAATCCCAGAGGGTTTTAAACCCGTCAACATCGAGTCGTATGATGGTACGACCGATCCGGCAGTATGGATTGAGGACTATCTCCTCCACATCCACATGGCACGTGGCGATGATTTATACGCCATCAAATATTTACCCCTTAAGCTTAAGGGACCAGCCCGGCACTGGCTTAACAGCCTCCCCGCAGATTCGATCGGCTCTTGGGAGGACCTGGAGGCCGCATTCCTCGACAACTTCCAGGGGACCTACGTACGGCCACCGGACGCCGACGACCTAAGCCACATAATCCAGCAGCCAGAAGAATCGGCCAGGCAATTCTGGACACGGTTCCTAACAAAGAAAAATCAGATAGTCAATTGTCCGGATGCAGAGGCCTTAGCAGCCTTCAAGCATAACATCCATGACGAGTGGCTCGCCCGGCACCTGGGACAGGAAAAGCCGAAATCCATGGCAGCCCTCACGACACTCATGACCCGCTTTTGCGCGGGCGAAGATAGCTGGCTAGCTCGCAGCAACAACTTATCGAAGAAGCAAGGTAATTCAGATACCAAGGACAAAAGTGGCAGGTCGCGACGGAATAAACAGAAACGCCGCGTCAGCAGCGACAGCAATGAAGATACGGCAGTAAACGCCGGATTCAGAGGCCATAAATCCGGTCAACGGAAAAAGGCATTCAAAAAGAATACCCAGGGCCCGTCCAGTTTGGACCGAATACTCGACCGCTCGTGCCAGATTCACGGCACCCCCGAAAGGCCAGCCAATCACACCAACAGGGATTGTTGGGTGTTCAAGCAGGTAGGCAAGTTAAGAGCCGAAAACAAAAACAAGGGGCTAGACAACGATGACGAAGAGGAGCCCAGGCTGTCGAACAACAACGGACAGAAGGGGTTTCCCCCACAAGTGTGGATGGTGAACATGATATACGCGACTCATATTCCCAAGCGGGAGAGGAAGCGTGCGCTACAGGACGTATACGCGATGGAGCCAGTCGCCCCAAAGTTCAACCCATGGTCCTCTTGCCCGATCACCTTCGATCGAAGGGACCACCCCACCAGCATCCGTCACGGCGGTTTTGCCACATTGGTTCTTGACCCAATCGTTGACGGATTTCACCTTACAAGAGTCCTCATGGACGGCAGCAGTAGCCTGAACCTGCTCTACCAGGATACAGTGCGGAAAATGGGCATAGATCCATCAAGGATCAAGCCCACAAGGACAACCTTTAAAGGCGTCATCCCAGGTGTAGAGGCCAATTGCATAGGCTCCATAACACTTGACGTGGTCTTCGGATCTCCGGACAACTTCCCAAGCAAAGAGTTAATCTTCGACATAGTTCCGTTCCGCAGTGGCTATCATGCTCTGCTTGGACGAACCGCATTCGCCAAATTCAATGCGGTGCCGCACTACGCATATCTCAAGCTCAAGATGCCAGGCCCTCGAGGTGTAATCACGGTCAGCGGAAACATCGAATGCTCCATCTGTACGGAGGAACACACGGTGGCCCTCGCAGCAGAGGTACAAAGCAGCCTGTTAAGGCAGCTCTCGAGTCCGGCCGTTACAAAGCAGGACAAAGCAAAACGCGTCCGGAGTAACCCGCAGCAAGACCGACTGGCGCGTTCAGAGCACGCGTAGCAATACGGCCCCAACCCCAGCCATCGCTACATAGCGGAGCTAGTACCTCGAGTACACAATTACGCCCTTACAATTCCATGGGCATAGGGGAAGGGGCAGATAAAACGGCATGCCAACAATACGGCGTCAAACGTACTAGGGGCTGCCGGGTTCTTCTTTTCTTTCAGGACTCCATACTCTGGATACAGTGTTCGGCCTTGCTGCCGCACAGACGATACAGGACCCAGGAAAGCAGACAAAACAAAGCCACATCATGGAACTCTCAGGTGGTCTCTCTTTCGAGCGATATATCTGTTTCTAAATTCCGCGGCCTGCGCCTGGTCAGGACATGTTAAATAGTCTAAAAAAAATTTCCCGCACTATTTGTATCGTCCGGCTTAAATAAACAGCCTCCTCATAAATAATGCATAGCTTTTCGTCTATTTTTTGCATTATCTTATTTTAATATACATATGTTTACTTAAATAACATGATCGCACCCGTACACCATGGTACGGCAAACCACGCCAGGGGCTTTATGACCCTTCTATCTGGTGTGAGAAGTCCATCCACTTTCACAAGTGTGGCACCCCGAACTTATAGCATTATATGCATCGGCTCCGAGTCATGATTTTGGTCATATGTTGGGTTTGCCCGGCTCCTATGTTTTGGTGCCTTACGTTCCGCTCTATCGGCTAAGGTAGCACTAGGAGAACCACTGCGATTGTGCCCCAGATCATGTGGGTGAGCACCTCAGTGGAGAAAGCTAAAACAGACTGTCATGATAAGGCGCGAGACCAGTCACTGTTCGAGAGGTTTTTCGAGTCCCTAAAGGCTTATGCCGCTTCGAGCGAAGAGCTGGTTAAGTCCGGCTAAAGGCGTGGATAGTGCCCCGAATTCGGCCTTCCGAACTAGGGACTTCGCCGAAATTTAAAATTATAACGTTCTATGGCTAAGTGAGAGTGTTCAAGCATTATAGTCTGGATTGCCTGGTTCGCTGTGCTGAGCGCCTCCCTCGAAGGACCCAACTATGGGAACAAGAGCCCTCAGGTTTATCCCGAACACCCCAGCACTAGTTGCATGGGGGCAGAAGCCGACGACTCGCCATCTCTCAGTTATTGATAAACGGCCGCACAGAAAATAATATTTTAAATTCAGAAATCATTGCTTAAGCGCATACGAACAAGTTTTCAGCGCACAGGATACAAACGAGCGAGTTCATTGAAATATTACATCTTTGGCACACTCATCCGCGACAAGGCGAGCTCCAGCGAGAACTTCCTTGTAGTAGTTCTCGGGCTTGCGATGCTCCTTCCCCTGCTGCGGCCCGTCCTTCACCAGCTTCTCTCCGTCCAGCTTGCCCCAGTGTAACCTTACACGGGCAAGGGCCCTCCGGGCACCTTCTATGCAGGCGGAACGCTTCATGACTTTAAGCCGTGGACAGGCCTCCACCAGCCGCCGCACCAGCCCGAAGTAGCTCCCAGGCAGGGCCTCTCCAGGCCACAGCCGAACTAGTAAGCCCTTCATGGCCTGTTCGGCCACCTTTTGGAGCTCGGCCACCTGCTTCAGCTGATCGCTTAAGGGCAAAGGGTGTCCGGCCTCAGAATACTGAGACCAGAACACACTCTCCGTCGAGCTTCCCTCTTCAGCTCGGTAGAATGCGGCGGCGTCGGACGCGCTGCAGGGAAGATCGAAGAACGCCCCTGGAGAACTCCGGATTCGGGTAAGTAATAGGTATTTCACCTTTATATTCCTACTTTGCATTAAGAATGCCTTACCTGCTGCTATCTTTTTCACATCCTCCAACTCTTGGAGGGCCTTTTGGGCTTCGGCCTTGGCACTCTTGGTGGCCTCAACAGCCGACGCGAGCTCGGATGCTTGCGTTTTTGCCTCAAGCTCCAAACCCTCATGTTTCTTCATGAGAGCTTGCAGCTCTTGCTGCACCTCGCCGACTTGGACCCCAAGCTTTTCTCGCTCGGCGCGCTCCTCGGCCGCTTTCTTCTCGACCGCAGCCAGCGCCTGCTTCAGGGTTGCCACCTCGGTTGTGGCCCCCACAATAAGCAGTACAATCCTGTTATCTCTTTTTGCAATGAAGCCTCTCTATAGGCACCCTATTTTTTCTTTTTCTTTCTTTCTTTTTTTCTAAGGGGTATTTTCTTACCTTCCTTTTCCACGAGCTGCCTTTTGGCATGGCCGAGCTCTTGCTCGGACCGCTCGAGGTCCTTTTTCAGGACTTCCACCTGCGCAGTCAGTGCAGCGGTGGACAGCAGGGAAGCCTGCATACGCATATTAGACTTTTTATTAGACTCCTACGAAAATGGTTGGATCCTCTATTCGGCTTTTCTTTCCGAACACCGAACAGAGCATCAGGGGCTACTGTCTATGCAGTAATGAATTTAGCATATTTTTTGCTTACCTGGAAGCCTGTTAGAAGGCTAGCGCAAGCTTCATTCAGTCCGCTCTTGGCGGGCTGAACCCTTTGGACCACCGCACTCATAACAGTACGGTGCTCCTCGTCGATGGTGGCGCCTTCAAGCGCCTCCAGCAGACTATCCGGCGCCTCTGGTTGGACAGAGGTCGCCGGCTCAGACGGCTTACTCCTCTTGGAAGGAGTTCGCCCACCGCGAGCCAGGACAGTTGAGTCCGGCGCGGTGTCCGGCACAAAGCCGGACTGGGAGCCCTGGGGGGTTTCATCCCCTTTACTCCTGGGGTCTTGAGGATTGCCTTGCGGATCCTCCAGGACCACCTCCTCCTGCCCTATTCGGCGGGACGCCGCTTTGGCGTCGTCCGCCCCGCTGGGGGAGACTGCGGGCGGGACAGAGTTTATGTCCGACGAATCCAGGGAGCCGCTCGATGAATCATCGAGTGTGGCTCGGGGCGGGCTGCGCAAATAACATTCGACATTAGGGTAAGCTGCGCACTCGAAGATACTATGAGTCATTCTGGTATGTGAGTACTTACGATGTCGCCGGACGCTTGGTTCTGTCCGGCCACTCCTTTCCGCCCTCTTCGGCGTTGGGGGAGTAGTCCGGCGGAGGGGCCTTCCTTTTCCTTGACCCCTCGGCCTCCCCTGTTGGGGCAGCCATCTTCTTTTTCGCTCCCCTCGATGGAGGGGGAGAGCTTCCTTGTTCCTCCTCCTCGTTTTCACGAGAGGAGGGCGTCGCATACTCGCCAGATGACGAGCTCGACACCACCATATTGCGGGCACTCTTTCGAGTCCCGGTGGTCTTCTTCTTCTTGACCTTCTTCTCCGGCACCACATAAGGCGCCGGGGCCAACAGCTTCTCTAGGAGAGCTAGGGCTTGGTCTTCGGGCAGAGGAGCCGGACAGTTGATTGGTCTGGCTATCTTCAGCCACGCCTGTCAAAGGCAAAGGGAGTTTTTTAGATCCCACATGGAGTTAATCTATGAAGAAGAGCTTAAATGAACCTGTAAAAGGTATAGATGGCTTCCCTCGCGAGCGTCGCGCTGCGAGCTGTATCCGTGATCCTCGGAAGCGGATGTGGGGCACTCGACGCCTTTTGTTAGCACCCTCCAGACGTCTTCATACGTCGTGTCGAAGAGCCTATTGAGGGTTTGGTGCTGCGCCGGGTCAAATTCCCACAAAGTGAAATCCCGTTCTTGGCACGGGAGGATCCGGCGGATGAGCATGACCTGGATGATATTAACATGCCGGATTGACTTGTTCATCAGGGACTGGATGCAGGTTTGCAGTCCAGTCACTTGTTCTTCATTGCCCCACGATAGGCCCGTCTCTTTCCAGGACATGAGCTGCGTGGGGGGTCCGGATTGGAACTCAGGGGCCGCGACCCATTTCGAGTCGCGTGGCTCGGTGATGTAAAACCACCCTGCCTGCCACCCCTTTAAGGACTCCACAAAGGAGCCATCGAACCAGAGTGCGTTGGCCATTTTGCCAGCCATAGCACCTCCGCACTCCGCCTGGGTGCCGGACACCACCTTGGGCTTGACGTTGAACGTCTGGAGCCAGAGGCCGAAGTGGGGGCGGATGCGGAGAAAGGCCTCGCACACGATGATAAACGCCAAAATATTGAGGATAAAGTTCGGGGCCAGATCGTGGAGGTCCAGGCCGTAGTAGAACATGAGCCCTCGGACAAAAGGGTGAAGTGGAAAACCCAGTCCGCGGAGGAAATGGGGGAGAAAAACTACCCTCTCATGGGGCCTTGGGGTGGGAAGAAGCTGCCCCGCATCTGGAAGCCGGTGCAGGATGTCCTTGGACAGATATCCGGCCTTCCTAAGCTTTTTGATTTGACCCTCCGTAACGGAGGAAGCCATCCACTTGCCACCCGCTCCGGACATTGCTGGAGCAGGTTGGGGAAGAAAGAGCGAACTTGGGCGTTGGAGCTTGAGTGCGCAGGAGATGGATGGGCAAGGGAGGAAGAAGGCGTAGGTGAAAGAGGTGGATCTTTATCCCCTTATATAGGCTGATGCCGTTATGCGTCCCCACCTACCTAATAAAACTCGCTTGCCGCTCACACGCCGTGCTTATCGGGCACGGTTGGGTTACCCACGTCCGTATTAATGGGAATCCCGTTAAAGGGGGCACACGATCTCTGCTTCGATAAGACGTGCCAAGGAAACCGCCTCGTTGAACGTGCTGCAGTAGAACAACAAAAAATAATCCATACAGAAGGCTTGGTCGCAGTGTTATGACGCACTGGGGAATACGTCAGCAGATTTGATTTGTGTTTGTATTATTCTCTACATGGCAATACGTGGAAACTTGTTTTGCAGAGCCGGACACTATTTTTTGGTGTTTATTATCTTCTTGAAGAATTTGGAGGAGGAACCCGCCTTGCAATGCCGAAGACAATTTGCGCGCCGGACTCGTCGTCATTGAAGCCTGGTTCAGGGGCTACTGAGGGAGTCTTGGATTAGGGGGTGTTCGGACAGCCGAACTATATCTCCAGCCGGACTCCAGGACTATGAAGATGCAAGATTGAAGACTTCGTCCCGTGTCCGGAAGGTTCTTTCCTTGGCGTGGAAGGCAAGCTAGGCGTGCGGATATTCAAGATCTCCTACCAATGTAACCGACTCTGTGTAGCCCTAACCCTATCCGGTGCCTATATAAACCGGAGGGTTGTAGTCCGTAGGACATAACACATCATAACCATCATCATACACAATCATACCATAGGCTAGCTTCTAGGGTTTAGCCTCCTTGATCTCGTGGTAGATCTGCTCTTGTACTACCCATATCATCAATATTAATCTAGCAGGAGTAGGGTTTTACCTCCATCGAGAGGGCCCGAACCTGGGTAAAATAAAGTGTCCCTTATCTCCTGTTACCATCTGACCTTGACGCACAGATCGGGACCCCCTACCCGAGATCCGCCGGTTTTGACACTGACAGTAGGCCTATATAAGCCCCCAGGGCACCCATGCAAAGGGTTCTGAACCCGTTAGAACTAGACCAGATATAGAGGAAGGAGAGAACTAGCCTTGCCTTCTCCTACCTCTAGCAAACGGCTCAAGGAGCACCTTTGTATTCACTTGTGCCTTAGTGATCACGCGGAGACCCCGCAGAGCAGGCCTAGGGGTGTTATCTCCTAGGAGAGCCACGAACCTGGGTAAAGTACGCCGGCGTTCGTGTCTACACCTCATCCCGCTTCCGGGCACCAGCGACGTTCTACTCGCTCCCACCATGATAAGCCATCATTTGGCATATGTCGCACCCAACCCCCGACACCTTCAGCTGATGCCACTCGCGTGCCAGGCGGAGGCCCTCCGCCTCGAGGCATGCATTGACATCGACAAGTTCTCCTCCAAGCCGACCCAGCGTGCCCATTGCTTCCTAGAAAAGGTGGCGGACGGTGTTGCGCCCTCGTGCGAGCTCCATGTCAGGACCCCGATCCTAAGCCACATCGATCCAGCGTGTAACACATCATATCACTTTGCGGCCTCACGCACGGTACTCCCACGGGTGCCACCTTACCTGGCCCGGGACCGTTTGCGCCTTTTGGCTCACGTATATGATAGTGTCGCTAGCATCCATATGACAGAGAACCCGGGCCGACATGGCTAGTCGTGAACCCAAAGCGGCGCTAGCCTATGAGAACAGGCATACATGAATCACATCGAACATGTCGGTCATCAACGTATCTATTCGGGCTGTAGCACTGGGCTAACAGGACTCCGGTAACCCGGGCTATAGCAGGCTAGGCAGGACTCCGAATATCAACGCGTGACATTTCCCCGAAGGGACAGACATAGGAACGACGTGAGACACATGCCGGCCAGTCAAGTGTCCAAGCAGTAGTGCTGGGCTAGCAGGACTCCGGTGAACCGGGCTGTAGCGGACTACTATCGCTCAGAAGCACAAGACTTACATTTCCCCATATGAAAGGCTGCCAAGGATAAACAACTAGATAGTCGGATCCCACTCATACCAAGCATTTCAATCATACACACAATATGCCCGATATGAGTAAATACAACATGGCAACACAACAGTACTCTACGACTCAAGTACTTTATTTAGAAGGCTCTGAGGAGCCATACATATCATTCATACAGATAGGGGTCACATGACCCAACACTCAAGTCATACAAACATACAAGCACATGCGGAAGCAAACTAGTCTGAGTACAGACACTAGAAAGAAAGAAGGCTTAATGAAGCCTGTCTATCTACATCGACCCTTCACAAGTCTTGGATCACCACCTGGGTGATAAGTCACTCGTCAACGTCGAGGTCTACATAAAACCCATCAGAAGGGTTGGTGCAGTCGTCTGAAAAACATGATTAAAGCAACATGAGTACAGAAGTACTCAGCAAGTCTTACAACAGGAACCTATCATACATGCACATTCTCAATAAGGTAGTGGGGTTATTGCAGCAAGCCAGCTTTGACTCTTGGCTAAGCTATCCTACGATAGACACCACTTGTAAAACATTTGTCGCACACGAGTCCACTAACACCATCACAATACTCCACCGAGGATCCTCTCTCGCCATCCTACGAGAGGGCCATCCGCGGTACTCACACTTATCTTGAGATTTTTAGTAGTATCCATTTAACTTGTCTATGAACAGATATAGGCAACCCAGAAGTCCATTACCGCGGACACGGCTATTCGAATAGTTCATTTATAACCCTGCAGGGGTGTACTTCTTCACACATGTTTCCACCACTTAGCGTCTGCACACGACATGTGCTCGGCAGACTTCAAGCGAAAGCCGACGTGGGTGTAGACCACGACCTACCTAAACACTCAAGTCTCTAGTCCAGGTTTATCGCCTATTCGGGTTCCATCCGCAGGGAGTCCGGCCGAGGTTTCCACTAACGGCCCCGAACGATGTGAACAGGGTTCCCGAGACACCAAACGGGCGAGTCGGTACACCGTGCCATGTGCCTACCGCAACACAGCCCACCCCGATGGTCAGCGCCGCGTGCGGCCCCCAGCATACTACAAACACCAGAAACTACTTGCAACTCCTGGACAGAGGACAAGGGTGGATAAGAAGTCGAGCGGGGTCATATTTCAGGGCCCAATGTGTGGTAGTAACTGTATCATGGATCACAAACACAGATCTCAGTTCTTAAGGACGGCCTCAATGAAACAACCCACCATGTACTCCTTCCTTTACCAAATCGTATTCACACTTCACTCTTGTCACCGACACAACCTTTCACTCCAGTTCATCATCCCGATGAGCCAGACCTGACACAACTCTAAGCATAGCAAGCATAGCATGGTAGGAACACACACACACATGTATTGGCTCAATCAAATCCTACACATGCTAGTGGGTTTCATCTAGTTACTGTGGCAATGACAGGTCATGCAAAGGAAGTGGGTTCAACTACCGCAACACACAGCAGTTTGAAACGCGTTGTCTTAATGCAGTAAACGAGAGCAGAAGCGAGAACATGGGTTTGTATCGGAATGATCAATGGGTTGCTTGCCTGATGGAGTGGTGGTGGGATACTGCCCTTCAGTTGGATACTCGGAGATATCCTCGGAGGCAAAACCTACCACGAATGACACATTGCAACACAATCAATACATGACGATATGCAACAATATGATGCATGCAATGACATGGCAATATGAATGTGTCCTGGTCTTGTGCAAGTTAAACCAGAAGGAAATGACCCCATTTGAACCAAAGATTCAAATGGTAGTGCATTTATAAGATCATATTAGTGCAATATCTTATAATGCCTAAACAGTGGGTTTAACTTGTTTTAACATACATGAAACCAGTTCCATTGGATAGATTGGATTTTTCTGATAGATTTTCATATATAGAACTTTGCATTTGGAGTTACAGATAATTTTCTATGAATTTTTGAAGTTTGAACTATTTTCTGGATTTTCCTGTATAAAAATAAATCCAGCAAAATAATAACTGCGTCAGCACTGTGTCATGCTTGCGTCAGCAGTCAACCCCGCTGACTGGGTCAAACCTGACGTGTGGGGCCACACGTCAGTGACACAGGGGCTAATCCCGGTCAAACCCGCGCTGACCAGGGTTTGACTTGGCCCTGGGCCCACGGTCAGTGGCTTAGGGGGGGTTTAGGTTGCGGGATTAGGCGCTAATGACGCCACGTCGGCCTCGCCGGAGTTTCGCCGGCGACGACCTCAAACCGCGGCGGTTCTTCACCGGAGTTGCGCTACAGGCGGCGATTAGGCGCGCGGAGACCACGGGAGCGAAGCCCGCGCTCGTCCGCACCGATTGGAGCAGAAGGGAGAGGCGGGGGCGGCCGAAGCTCACCGGAGCGAAGCTCAGGGCGGCGGCCGGAGTCGAGCTTGAGCGGGCGCAGCGCTGCGGGGCTCGAAAAGACAGGGGAGGAGGTGGAATCGAGGCGGGAGCTCACAGCGGAGGCAGCGGCGGCGTCAGCGGGCTCGGGGACGAGTCGGAGACGACGGGGCGGCGAGGACGATCTGCGGCGGCCGGCGACGAAGAGGACAGCAAGGGCGACGCTACGGGGCACTCCGGCTCGCGTGGCTCGTCGAGGAGGCAGCTAGCGACGAGGCGGAGCAGCCGGGCTTGTCGGAGAGGCGAGGGAGCGGCTGTGGGCGCGGCAGCAGCGGGCGTCGGCGACGAGCTCCGCTCGGGGAGGGGGAAGAGGAGGATCCAGAGGAGAGGGGGGAAAAAGAGCGAGCGGCGGGGCGTCGCGTGGCGACGTGCGGGACGTCCAGCGTCGGGGGGGAGGGCCAGGCAGGCAGGTGGCGTGGCGGCACGGCCGTGCGCGCGCGCCGGCCACACGCCCGGCCGACTGGCGCCAGGAGGACGACGGCGCTGGTGGGCTGGCCCAGCTGGGCCGCACAGGAGCAGGCCTCAGCTGGCACAGGTAGGCCTCCTTTTTTTTTAATTTTGTTTTCTTTCCTATTTCTTCTGCAACTTTGTGGAGTTATTTAAAATACCTAGACCACTCCAAAAATTCTCAAACTGCACATGCTTGCTATTTAAAATATAGACAACATGAAACATTTCTGTTTGAGAATATTTGAACATTTAAAATATTTTTATAAATTTTAAATGCCCAAATTCAAATACTTATGTGTTAATTCAATAACCTTCTGTTGACCTAGAAAAATGTGCACTATTTTTGCCAGGGGGTTTAATCCAAGACAAAGAGGGTGAACATTTTAGAAGGGCATTTCAAGTTCATTGAAAAAGATTTTAGTAAACCCTAGTTATTTCCAGGGGGGAAGTGTGTGTTGGGGGTTCTGGCATTTCCCATTTCAGAATTAATAGAATTTAAACATGATGCACACTCTAATGCATGGCCTAGCTAGGGATGTGACAACTCACCCCCACTCAAAAGAATCTCGTCCCGAGATTTAGGTTCCTCCGGAAAGAAGGCGGGGTACTCAAGTCGAAGACGATCCTCCCTTTCCCAGGTAGCCTCTTGCTCGGAATGGTGTGACCATTGAACCTTGAGAAACTTGATATTGTGGCGTCGAGTGGTACGCTCGGCTTGATCAAGGATACGAACGGGGTGTTCCCGATAAGTGAGGTTATCTTGGAGATCAAGCGTTTCGTGGTCCACTCCACGGATAGGATCCGCGAAGCAACGCCTGAGTTGAGAAACATGGAAGACATCATGAACTCTGGAGAGATGCGGAGGTAGTTCCAGTTGGTAGGCAACTTCCCCTCGTTTGGCAAGAATGCGAAAGGGTCCAATGTAGCGAGTAGCCAATTTGCCTTTGATACCGAATCGATGGGTTCCCTTTAAAGGTGTAACCCGAAGGTAAGCCATCTCGCCGACTTCATAAGCCATGGGCTTATGCTTGCGGTCATACTGACTCTTTTGTCGAGATTGGGCGGTTTTCAACTTCTCACGAATAATACGAACTTGCTCTTCTGCATCCTGGATCATGTCCGGGCCAAAGAGTTGTCTCTCGCCGGTTTCTGACCAGTTAAGAGGCGTTCGACATTTTCGTCCATAAAGAACTTCGAAAGGAGCTTTGCCCAAGCTAGCTTGATAACTATTGTTATAAGCGAACTCGGTGAATGGTAGGCACTTCTCCCAATTTATACCGAAAGAGATGACAGAAGCTCGGAGCATATCCTCCAGAATTTGATTGACTCGTTCTACTTGACCACTTGACTGAGGATGGAAGGCGGTGCTAAAGGAAAGTTGAGTTCCCAAAGCATTTTGGAAACTTTCCCAAAATCGAGAGGTGAAAAGACTTCCACGGTCCGAATTAATTTCCAATGGAACACCATGGAGAGATACTATTCGAGAGATGTACAAATCAGCTAGCTGGCTAGCGGTTATACTCTCGCGAACAGGTAAGAAGTGGGCTACTTTGGAAAGACGATCGACAACAACGAAGATAGCATTATTCCCTCTTTTGGTTCTGGGAAACCCGGTAATGAAATCCATACCGATTTTATCCCATTTCCATTCAGGAATCTCCAAAGGTTGAAGGGTGCCAGCAGGCCGTTGATGCTCTGCTTTAACACGACGACAGACGTCGCAAGTTGCAATGTATTGAGCGATTTCTCTCTTCATCCTAGTCCACCAAAACCTCTGGCGTAGGTCTTGATACATTTTAGTACTACCGGGATGAATGGTGAGAGGGGATTCATGAGCTTCCTTAAGGATCAATTGTCGTAAATGTTGTTTCTTGGGAACCACCAAGCGGTTCTCGAAGAAGACAACACCTCGTTCATCCATGGAGAAACATTTAGCAACTCCGCTAGCGATGTTTTCCTTAATCCGAGATATGCCCTTATCGCGCTTCTGGGCAGCTATGATTTGATCCGTAAGGTTAGGTTTCGCCACCAGGGTGGAAAGGAATCCTCGAGGAACAATGTGAAGGTTAAGCTTACGAAATTCCTCGTGGAGAAGTGGTTGACTTTGCTGTAACCTCAGGTTGTTACAATAAGATTTACGACTTAGTGCATCAGCCATGACATTGGCTTTGCCTGGGGTGTAAGTTATTCCTAAGTCGTAATCCGAGATCAACTCGACCCAACGTCTTTGCCTGAGATTCAAATCCGGTTGGGTGAAGATATATTTCAAACTTTGGTGATCAGTGTAAATTTCGCAACGGTTACCCAAGAGGTAATGTCGCCAGGTTTTGAGTGCATGGACTACCGCTGCAAGCTCTAGATCATGAGTAGGATAATTATCCTCATGTGGACGCAACTGTCGAGATGCGTAGGCAATCACATGACGATCTTGCATGAGTATGCAACCTAGTCCTTGTCGCGAGGCGTCGCAATAGATAACAAAGTCCTTAGAGAAGTCTGGTGGTACCAGTACGGGAGCAGACGTCAGGCGTCTTTTCAGTTCCTGAAAGCTGAACTCGCACTGTGGGGTCCACTCGAACTTTTTATCTTTCTTGAGGAGTTCAGTTAGAGGCTTAGCAACCTTGGAGAAATTCTCGACGAAGCGGCGGCAATAGCTCGCTAAACCAAGAAAACTCCGGACTTGCTTGACCGTTTCAGGTGGAGTCCAGTCAAGGACAGCTTGAACTCGCTCGGGATTGGCAGCAATGCCCTTGCCAGAGATTACATGGCCCAGATAGGTCACTTCTGGCAACCAAAATTCGCACTTGGAGAATTTGGCATAAAGGCGATGCTCTCGAAGTTTCATCAATACTAGCCTTAGATGTTCGGCATGTTCTTCCTCATTCTTGGAGTAGATGAGTATATCATCGAGGTAAACCACGACGAATTTATCCAAATACTCCATGAAGATCGAGTTCATTAACCGAGAGAAGGTGGCTGGAGCATTGGTTAAACCGAAGGACATGACGGTGTACTCGTATTGGCCGTAACGAGTGACGAAAGCCGTTTTGGAATGTCCCCGTTCTTGATTTTGATTTGATGGTAGCCCAACCTCAAATCCATTTTGGAAAAGACTGAGGATCCAGCAAGCTGGTCATACAGATCGTTGATCCTGGGGAGCGGATACTTGTTCTTGATGGTGACCAAATTGACAGGTCGGTAATCTACAACCATCCGATCCGTTCCATCCTTCTTCTTGACGAAGAGGACGGGGCAAGCCCATGGAGATGAACTAGGACGGATGAAACCTTTTTGCAAGGACTCATCGAGTTGTTTCTTAAGCTCGGCTAGTTCTAGGGGTGCCATCTTATAAGGTCTCCTAGAGATTGGGACGGTTCCTGGAACAAGGTCTATTACGAACTCGACATCTCTGTCAGGTGGAACACCTGGCAATTCCTCTGGAAAGACATCCGGAAAGTCACGAACTACCGGAATATCTTCGAGGTCTGGAAGGGGATTGGCATTTAGAGAGTAGAGCTGACGCTCCGATACTCGGGTCAAAACATTGACTGTCTTGCCCGATAGATGGGTAAGTTGAACAGTTCTAGTTGAGCAGTCAATCTTGGCGTAATGAGCTGACATCCAGTCCATACCCAAGATGATGTTTATGTCTGAGGACTTGAGAGCTATTAGTGACGCAAGGAAGACCAATCTGTCAACAAGAATTTCATTTCCATGGCTGATTCTAGAGGTTTGCCACTTAGAACCAGGGGTTTGAATTACCATGGAGGTAGGCATGTCACAAAAAGTGGTGTTGTGCAAACGAGCATAGCTCTCAGAAATAAATGAATGAGATGCTCCAGTATCAAAGAGAATAGTTGCCGGATGGCAATTAACAAGGAGCGTACCGAGAACGACGTTGGGGTCCTCTTGAGTCTCTTCAGCTGAGACGTAGTTGACATGGCCACGAGCAGTGGTGGCTGGCTTGGCGACAAGCACCTTCGCTGTTGACCTACCACGGCCAACAGACTTTCCGAACTGACTGGGGTTGTTCTGGGGACACTCACGGATGTAGTGGCCCGGCTCACCACACTTGAAGCAAGTTGTTATATTGGGGCGTGGAGCAGTATTGGCAGTGGGGCCACCAAAAGTCTTGGGCGGCACATACTGTTGGTTGGGACGAGGCGCCTCAAAGGATGGCCTCGGAGTATACCTGGGTGGCATAGCAGAATTTGGAATCCAGACCCGGCGCTTCTGAGATCCAGAGCCGGATGAAGAACCATAGTCACGGAAGTGCTTGCGTGAAGCTTCAAAATCATTCTGCCCTGTCTCGGCACTGATGGCCTTATTGACTAGCTTCGGAAAAGAAATGCATTCATGCAGACGAAGATCACGTCGGAGCTCAGGGCTAAGTCCCTTGCGGAACCTTGCCTGCTTCTTGGCATCGGTGGATACCTCTTCGGGAGCATAGCGTGCAAGCTTCCCAAACTCGCGACTGTATGCATCCACAGTCAGCTTCCCCTGGGTGAAGTTACAGAACTCCTCCCTCTTGTGATCCATGAGACCTTCCGGAATATGATGCTCACGAAAAGCGGCACTGAAATCAGCCCAAGTAGTGAGTTGGCCGACCGGACGCATAGCTTCATAATTCTCCCACCAAAGGCTGGCAGGGCCTTCGAGGTGATAGGCAGCAAAGGTGACTTTATCATCTTCAGCCACGTTAGCAGAACGTAGCTTGTGGGCGATGCTGCGGAGCCAGTCATCCGCATCGAGAGGTTCGATGGAATGATTGAACTTTGGCGGGTACAGCTTGACAAAGTCATTGATGGACACCGAATTGATCCTCTGCTGACGTGCAGTGTTCTGCTCAATCCGCTCTAACAAGCGGTTGGTGTCGCGCCTGTTGCGCTCTGCCTCCAGCATCACTTCGGCCAGAGAAGGTGGTTGAGGCAGACTTTCCTCTCTAGGTGCACTAGCTTCTCCCTGCTCCGAAGCAGCAGGGTTGCTGCGGGTGTTGACCATCCTAGGAAAAAACAAAACAACGGTTTAAACCAGGATGGCAAAATCTGGCCAAGGAAGTGCGGAATGTAATGGATAACAAGGAATGCAGAGATGATCATCCGTATGACATGGTAATATAGAAACTGCCATATATATACCAACGGTCATACACATCATACATAGTATAGTACAAGCTCAAGCTGAGGTACAACTAAGACGAAAGACGTTACATCTCATCGGAGGCATTCCAAGCTCCTATACATTATTTTTCTACACCTCCGGAATTGATACACACTAAGTTATATTCCACAATCACGCAGGACGGTGGACATACAACTATTACAATACTAGCGAGACTGCTACTAGCTCAGACGGCTCCGTAGAAGTCCTCATAGAAGTCACCACCCAGACCTGGAAGCGGAACATGGTCATCTGGGAACAGACGGTCCTGCGGTGCTTGTGGACCATAGGGACTTGGGTGCGGCCTCGGTCCAACAGATGGCGGCAGAAGAGGCCCACGAGGAGGGGTGATGCCTCCCACCTCACGCCATTCCATGAAGTCTGGCAGACTAGCCCGCACAGGGTACAAGTCTCTCGTGTCCATGTATCCGGCTTGCACAGCAGGTGCAAACCTCATCAAGGTGGCCCAATGATCAGCACGAGCATTAAAGAGCTCCATACGCAAGGCCCGGTTTTCACGGTCCTTATCTTCCAACATCTCAGTAGTGGTGCAAAGGAGTGAGTCCTCATGGGATGCATCACTGTACAAGCCCTGAAGGTAACCATGCGCCCCAGGGAGGGATGCTGGCATGTAGCGAAACTCAGTGTTGCTCAACAAGGCAGTTCTAGCTCGCATAATGGTCATCATCGAGTAGGCTGCATCTTGAACGGACATCCCAATAGTGATCCCGAGTCCATAAGAACGGTGGAGTGGTTCCGTGGCTCCGGGATAAGATGGATATATCCTAACCGTGCACAGATATTGGCTCTGGTTAAAATCTCTAAACTGCTCTTCGACGGTGTATTCGGGGTACCATCGGTAACCTGCCTCAACCATCACTCGAACCAACATGGCGGTATGACCACATACACCGATGCAACGGGTCAGACGAACCACTTGGTTTTGGGGACGGGTAGCCATCTGAAAGCACAAATTAGTGCAAAGGCATTAGAATTTCTGGATGAAATTGGACAGCATAACGGCTGTAAATGCTCAGAAAAAGACTTGAGGCATCCACAACAGTTTGCGAAACCACTCAACAACAATATCATATCAAGGTTCTGGTTCAATGGCAACATACTAAACTTTAGTAGAACTGAACTGGGTTGTATCCAACAATCCTATAAGTTACTACGAATTTAGTAACACGTGAACCTGATAGAGAGAATAGAGCCTAGTCCTTAACCCACGTAGAATGAGAAGAGAATGACTCAGAATAGAGGGCATAAGGTAAAGAAGTAAAAGAGCCTTACGTTCCCTCCCACAATCAATTCCCCTACATATAGCTAAAGCAATTCTAGACTCGACATCGACCAGTTGGCTTAGCGAACCTACAGGCAGTCCGGCTCTGATGCCAACGCTGTCAGGACCCCGATCCTAAGCCACATCGATCCAGCGTGTAACACATCATATCACTTTGCGGCCTCACGCACGGTACTCCCACGGGTGCCACCTTACCTGGCCCGGGACCGTTTGCGCCTTTTGGCTCACGTATATGATAGTGTCGCTAGCATCCATATGACAGAGAACCCGGGCCGACATGGCTAGTCGTGAACCCAAAGCGGCGCTAGCCTATGAGAACAGGCATACATGAATCACATCGAACATGTCGGTCATCAACGTATCTATTCGGGCTGTAGCACTGGGCTAACAGGACTCCGGTAACCCGGGCTGTAGCAGGCTAGGCAGGACTCCGAATATCAACGCGTGACATTTCCCCGAAGGGACAGACATAGGAACGACGTGAGACACATGCCGGCCAGTCAAGTGTCCAAGCAGTAGTGCTGGGCTAGCAGGACTCCGGTGAACCGGGCTGTAGCGGACTACTATCGCTCAGAAGCACAAGACTTACATTTCCCCATATGAAAGGCTGCCAAGGATAAACAACTAGATAGTCGGATCCCACTCATACCAAGCATTTCAATCATACACACAATATGCCCGATATGAGTAAATACAACATGGCAACACAACAGTACTCTACGACTCAAGTACTTTATTTAGAAGGCTCCGAGGAGCCATACATATCATTCATACAGATAGGGGTCACATGACCCAACACTCAAATCATACAAACATACAAGCACATGCGGAAGCAAACTAGTCTGAGTACAGACACTAGAAAGAAAGAAGGCTTAATGAAGCCTGTCTATCTACATCGACCCTTCACAAGTCTTGGATCACCACCTGGGTGATAAGTCACTCGTCAACGTCGAGGTCTACATAAAACCCATCAGAAGGGTTGGTGCAGTCGTCTGAAAAACATGATTAAAGCAACATGAGTACAGAAGTACTCAGCAAGTCTTACAACAGGAACCTATCATACATGCACATTCTCAAGAAGGTAGTGGGGTTATTGCAGCAAGCCATCTTTGACTCTTGGCTAAGCTATCCTACGATAGACACCACTTGTAAAACATTTGTCGCACACGAGTCCACTAACACCATCACAATACTCCACCGAGGATCCTCTCTCGCCATCCTACGAGAGGGCCATCCGCGGTACTCACACTTATCTTGAGATTTTTAGTAGTATCCATTTAACTTGTCTATGAACTGATATAGGCAACCCAGAAGTCCATTACCGCGGACACGGCTATTCGAATAGTTCATTTATAACCCTGCAGGGGTGTACTTCTTCACACATGTTTCCACCACTTAGCGTCTGCACACGACATGTGCTCGGCAGACTTCAAGCGAAAGCCGACGTGGGTGTAGACCACGACCTACCTAAACACTCAAGTCTCTAGTCCAGGTTTATCGCCTATTCGGGTTCCATCCGCAGGGAGTCCGGCCGAGGTTTCCACTAACGGCCCAGAACGATGTGAACAGGGTTCCCGAGACACCAAACGGGCGAGTCGGTACACCGTGCCACGTGCCTACCGCAACACAGCCCACCCCGATGGTCAGCGCCGCGTGCGGCCCCCAGCATACTACAAACACCAGAAACTACTTGCAACTCCTGGACAGAGGACAAGGGTGGATAAGAAGTCGAGCGGGGTCATATTTCAGGGCCCAATGTGTGGTAGTAACTGTATCATGGATCACAAACACAGATCTCAGTTCTTAAGGACGGCCTCAATGAAACAACCCACCATGTACTCCTACATGGCCTCTCATCGATTCCTTTACCAAATCGTATTCACACTTCACTCTTGTCACCGACACAACCTTTCACTCCAGTTCATCATCCCGATGAGCCAGACCTGACACAACTCTAAGCATAGCAAGCATAGCATGGTAGGAACACACACACACATGTATTGGCTCAATCAACTCCTACACATGTTAGTGGGTTTCATCTAGTTACTGTGGCAATGACAGGTCATGCAAAGGAAGTGGGTTCAACTACCGCAACACACAGCAGTTTGAAACGCGTTGTCTTAATGCAGTAAACGAGAGCAGAAGCGAGAACATGGGTTTGTATCGGAATGATCAATGGGTTGCTTGCCTGATGGAGTGGTGGTGGGATACTGCCCTTCAGTTGGATACTCGGAGATATCCTCGGAGGCAGAACCTACCACGAATGACACATTGCAACACAATCAATACATGACGATATGCAACAATATGATGCATGCAATGACATGGCAATATGAATGTGTCCTGGTCTTGTGCAAGTTAAACCAGAAGGAAATGACCCCATTTGAACCAAAGATTCAAATGGTAGTGCATTTATAAGATCATATTAGTGCAATATCTTATAATGCCTAAACAGTGGGTTTAACTTGTTTTAACATGCATGAAACCAGTTCCATTGGATAGATTGGATTTTTCTGATAGATTTTCATATATAGAACTTTGCATTTGGAGTTACAGATAATTTTCTATGAATTTTTGAAGTTTGAACTATTTTCTGGATTTTCCTGTATAAAAATAAATCCAGCAAAATAATAACTGCGTCAGCACTGTGTCATGCTTGCGTCAGCAGTCAACCCCGCTGACTGGGTCAAACCTGACGTGTGGGGCCACACGTCAGTGACACAGGGGCTAATCCCGGTCAAACCCGCGCTGACCAGGGTTTGACTTGGCCCTGGGCCCACGGTCAGTGGCTTAGGGGGGGGGGTTTAGGTTGCGGGATTAGGCGCTAATCACGCCACGTCGGCCTCGCCGGAGTTTCGCCGGCGACGACCTCAAACCGCGGCGGTTCTTCACCGGAGTTGCGCTACAGGCGGCGATTAGGCGCGCGGAGACCACGGGAGCGAAGCCCGCGCTCGTCCGCACCGATTGGAGCAGAAGGGAGAGGCGGGGGCGGCCGGAGCTCGCCGGAGCGAAGCTCAGGGCGGCGGCCGGAGTCGAGCTTGAGCGGGCGCAGCGCTGCGGGGCTCGAAAAGACAGGGGAGGAGGTGGAATCGAGGCGGGAGCTCACAGCGGAGGCAGCGGCGGCGTCAGCGGGCTCGGGGACGAGTCGGAGACGACGGGGCGGCGAGGACGATCTGCGGCGGCCGGCGACGAAGAGGACAGCGAGGGCGACTCTACGGGGCACTCCGGCTCGCGTGGCTCGTCGAGGAGGCAGCTAGCGACGAGGCGGAGCAGCCGGGCTTGTCGGAGAGGCGAGGGAGCGGCTGTGGGCGCGGCAGCAGCGGGCGTCGGCGACGAGCTCCGCTCGGGGAGGGGGAAGAGGAGGATCCAGAGGAGAGGGGGGAAAAAGAGCGAGCGGCGGGGCGTCGCGTGGCGACGTGCGGGACGTCCAGCGTCGGGGGGGGAGGGCCAGGCAGGCAGGTGGCGTGGCGGCACGGCCGTGCGCGCGCGCCGGCCACACGCCCGGCCGACTGGCGCCAGGAGGACGACGGCGCTGGTGGGCTGGCCCAGCTGGGCCGCACAGGAGCGGGCCTCAGCTGGCACAGGTAGGCCTCCTTTTTTTTTAATTTTGTTTTCTTTCCTATTTCTTCTGCAACTTTGTGGAGTTATTTAAAATACCTAGACCACTCCAAAAATTCTCAGATTGCACATGCTTGCTATTTAAAATATAGACAACATGAAACATTTCTGTTTGAGAATATTTGAACATTTAAAATATTTTTATAAATTTTAAATGCCCAAATTCAAATACTTATGTGTTAATTCAATAACCTTCTGTTGACCTAGAAAAATGTGCACTATTTTTGCCAGGGGGTTTAATCCAAGACAAAGAGGGTGAACATTTTAGAAGGGCATTTCAGGTTCATTGAAAAAGATTTTAGTAAACCCTAGTTATTTCCAGGGGGGGAAGTGTGTGTTGGGGGTTCTGGCATTTCCCATTTCAGAATTAATAGAATTTAAACATGATGCACACTCTAATGCATGGCCTAGCTAGGGATGTGACACTCCAGTGCGCGGCCGAGCCCTTCCTCCGTGCTACGGGCTGCCGGAGAGGCGCGGAGCGACTCGCTCGTCTCCGGCAAGGGTCTGGTGGCCGGCACTCTTTCAGCCATTTCTCGGGCCTCGGCAAAGGCGTTGTGTGGCTTGGCCCCACCGCTCGAGGATGAAGCCGACGCTAGGGCCGCCCAGCCACCAGCAAGCACCAGTGTAGGAGCCCTCGGCACGCCCCCTGCACCCCAACAATGGCCGTGGAGGAAGGGTGCTAGGAGCACAGGCTCACGACCTTCCAGTGGCGCCTCTGCCTCATGGGCCGGCTCCGTGCCCCGCGCGGGTGCTCGACACGAGGGGCTGGAACCACAAGTAGTTCAAGGCCTCCGGGGGTCGCTGTCGGCGTTCTGGGAACGGGGGTCCCCAGACTTGCCTGCCTGCGGCATGGCTCGAATGGAGGCCCAGCGCGGCCCATCTTCATCAACACAAGACTCAAGACCCTCGCGAGGGGCCAAGCCTAGCGGGGCGGACGACACAGCGCTTCCTCAGGCGCGGCCTCCTCAGGCTGGCTCATGAGCAGGCGGAGAGATCAAGGCAGGGTACCTCGCGAGGTGCCCATGACGCAAGCCATGACGACCAAGGGTGCCAGGCGGGCGCCAGACCGCACAGTGTCCTCCCTTTCCTCTTTGGTGCAAAGGGGGCAAGCGCGGGCGGGAGGATCAAGTAAAGGCATCCATTTCGGTGCAACGAGACCAAGACCGGTCCAACGGTGGGAATGAGCTCATCGTGGAGCCCAGAACGGCGTCATCACAGGGCCTTTGGCAGGCGAGGACCAACTTTGGTAGTGTACCAGATGTTCCCCTTCAAATTGGCTAATTGTTGGTGCCCTTCCCGCTCAATATTTGGGAAGAGACCCAGGGCCTTTGCCTATAAATAGGACCAGTCACCCCCAGGAGAGAAGGAGAGAGCATTCAGGAAGAGAGCATCCAGAGCAGTTGTAGAAGCAAGTAGAGAGAGAGAGAAAGGAGGGCGGCTGAACTTCCCTAGCAGTTCGTCGTCCTAACCAAGAACAGGCCCTCACGAGTCCGTTCTCCTTTGTACTGGTCATCATCATCATCAGCCCAAGAGGCAATCCATCCACCCACAAAACTAGAGTAGGGTATTACACCACAACAGTGGCCCGAACTAGTATAAACTCTGTGTTCTTTGTGATGTCCTTTCTGTAGTTTAGATCCTTGCGAGACGAAGAGGTAGAGGGCAGAATCTCCGCGCGCACCCCAGAGTTTGAACCTTAAGGGTCTGTCGGAACCCCTGATCTGACATTTGGCGCGCCAGGTAGGGGTGCGCCGGAATCTGCCTTCCTACCGCTCCGCCTCTCGTCACATCGTCGCCACCATGTCCGGCGACCAGGTCGGCAACCAAGATCCATGGGCGGCGTGGCCCGCCTGCGCGGGGCCGCCCGCCCTGGGCGACCCCGCGCCCCAGGCAGCTCGTGGCTCGCAGGGTGCTGCGGGCCGCGGGCGGCGCGGACAGGCTTCAGCAACCCTTACGCCGCGGCAAGCACGGTCGGCGGCAAGGGCCTCCAATCATGCCGCGGCCACGACACAGTACATCCGCCGGGAACAAGCGAACTCGAGGGCCGCGCTTACGATAGCCCGAGAGCTGCTGCAGTGTAGGCTACTGGAAGGCGGCCGCGACGTGCTGCTGGAGCGGGTCGCCGAGCTCCTGGGCTTCTCCGCTTCGGGGGCTCACCCCTTCTGTGTCCAGCTTCCACCTCAAGCCCAGGGCGGCACGCGCGAGGGCCCCGCGCGCTCTCGCGGACCTCTGGGCTACCCCGACACCGGCGAATCCGTCGGCACTGAATTGACAGTGGCGCTACCCCCTCCCCCGGCGTGTGAGGGAGAAGGACTCGGTCCGGCCCACGGCGCCGGCGGGCAGCCGCGCTACCACGCCGCGGTGGGCACGTCAAGCAGTGCCGCATGGCGCATGGAGCACTACAGCGCAGCCTTCGGGGTAGCGGCGCCAGAAGAATACGTGCCGCGCATGATGGACCAAGGGCACGCTCATGAGGGGGAACAAGGCTCGCTTCTCAGCCCAAGCTGGGGAGACGAGGCACCAGAAGCCGAGCTCTTCCAGGAACCCCGGGCGGCTCCGCCGGCCACGCTGGAGGCGACACTTGTCGGGTACCACTAATCCCTCAGGAGCAGGCTTACGCTAATCATGGATCACAGGAGGTCCAGGTCACCGCAGCAAGTGTCTGCCCCGCTCCCACGGTCCCCTGCCCCTCGGGAGGAGGGCGCAGGGGGCTGCAGGAGAGGGGCAGGGACCCCACATCAGCACCGTGGCGTTCGAAGCAAGGCGTTCTCAAGAGGTAGGCCCTCCGCTGGGGAGGCGCCTGAGGGCCTGCCCCTGGCGGAGGACATGTGGTCGTCGGGGGAACCGCTGACGACCGCTCTACCCCACCTGCGGCGTCCTGGTTTCCGGTCGTCGTTGGTGGCACTAGAGTGTGGCGCAAGGCGGGGCCCTCGTCTGGCGATATGAAGCAAGGCCGGTACGTGTGAAGAAGGCCCAGTGCCTGTGAAGCTCGCCGCCCCGTGACACTCTCACGTAATAATGAGTGGGGTTGTACATGCCCCGGAGTCTCAGGGGTGCCGGCCTCAGGCCCTGGGGCTCCCTCCCACGCCCAATGGACAGCACTTAGCTCCGCGCTGGTGAGAAGACGACCAAGACTAGATTAGGTGCCGGACGCGGCTTTCTGTCTGCTTTTATTGCCCTTTTCTTTTGGTTGTAACTTTTCCCTGCTGAATTTAAGTTGAATTCGAATTTGAGCTTTGCGTGTGTTCGGGGAAGGGGTGCTTAATCTCGTTCGAACCATTTCTCGCGTTCTGGTCACCGCCCCACCGCAGCTGCCTCCCCTCGCGAGCCCCTCGCGAGACGGGCCAGGCCTAGCTCGAGCACAGCCCAGACTGCTGTTGTTGCTTCCTCACGAGGTTACCTTTTGGTGACTGCAGAGGTTGTCTTTCCCTAAAAAGGCCCGGAGCCTGTGAAGAAGGCGAACGCCTGTGAAGCTGTCGTGCTCTGGAGAAGGCCCAGAGCCTGTGAAGAAGGCGAACGCCTGTGAACCTGTCGCGCTCTGGAGAAGGCCCAGAGCCTGTAAAGAAGGCGAACACCTGTGAAGCTGTCGCGCTCTTGAGAAGGCCCAGAGCATGTGAATAAGGCGAACGCTTGTGAAGCTGTCGCGCTCTGGAGAAGGCCCAGAGCCTGTGAAGAAGGCGAACGCCTGTGAAGCTGTCGCGCTCTGGAGAAGGCCCAGAGCCTGTGAAGAAGGAGAATGCCTGTGAAGCTATCGCGCTCTGGAGAAGGCCCAGAGCCTGTGAAGAAGGCGAATGCCTGTGAAGCTACCGTGTTTACAAAAAGGCCCGGAGCCTGTGAAAAGGGCCAGTGCCTGTGGAGCCCCTCGCTGACAGCACTTGCGCGTCCTTTGATTTCAGCTAAAGAACGCTCAGGACGCCACGAGCTGCCTCGAGGCCTCCGCAAAGCAAAGGTAAACCGACCAGCTGCCAGGCGCGGATGCTCGCACAATATAATAGCTGCTAGTACAATCTGCACAAGTTTTACATGAGGGGCTTCCCCTCCCAAAATGCTCTCACGACCATCAGGCCAAACACCTGAGTTCTATCCATGCAGGACAAAAAGACAGGAGCAACATGCAGTCAGTCAGACAAATCCCCCAAGGCGTCCTCAGGAGCACCTCCCGAGCCGCCGCTGGTGTCGCTGGACTCGCCACCGCTGCCTGCATCATCGTCAGCGGTGTCGGGACCGTCCACCACACCGCCTTCCTCGGCAGCCACGATCACGCCGTCGTTATCCGAAGCAAAGGCCTGCACAAGAGCATCCACGTTGTTTTCCACCCAGCTCTCCAGGTTGCCTCGGACGGCCTGGGGGACTGGGGCGATGACGACGTCGAAGTCAAAGTGGGGATCCATGTCCTGAAGATGGCTGAAGACACGGGAAAAAGCGCGCCCAAGTAGGGCACGGCTCCTCTCCTCCACCAACCTGTCGGCCCTGGTCGACCGTGCCTCCAGCTGCGTCACCACGGCAGTGAAGAACTGCAGGTTGCCAGCATAGTTGATCGTGTGCGGCTCGCCGACAGCCTCCTCGCAGACGTTGCCCAAGGCTGCGTTGGCCCTCTCCCTGAGCGTGGCCAGCATGGGGCCGTGCACGTGCTCCAGGACCTGCCGTTGGCGTATCTCATCGGCGTTCTGACGCTTGACAGCCTCGGCCTCTTCCACCTGCTGACGAAGACGGAGCACCTCGGCCTGGAGAGCAGCCGACTCCTTTTGCGTTGCCTCAAGGGCGGCCCGGGAAGCATCGGCTCGTCGCGTCGCTTCGTCCCGTTGGGCCCTCAGGGCTACGGTTCTCCCCTCGGCTTCAACCCGGATCAACTCCAGCTTCCTCTCGAACTCACGCTCGAGGCCTTGGCGCGCTGTCGCCACCTGGCGACCGACCTCCTCCAGGACATGCGCCTCCCGAGCAGCAACTTCATCTTCCGCCTGCGTCACCAGGCGCTCCCTCGTCTCTAGACGCTCGTACTCACGGGTACGTTCGGCGGCCTCCAGCGTCAGCGCCTCTTCACGTCTCTGGAGCCCGGCTGGGTCGCCTGAGGCCACCCTCATCGACGCAAGGGCCGCCTCGCGCAGTTCCACTTGCTCCTCCAGCAAGTGGCATCGGGCCAGGAGCTCCCGAGCCCGCTCCTCCGCCGCCTCTCGCTGTCGGTCGGCCAGCAGGGCCTCTTCAGCGGCCTAGGATCGGGCCACCCAGGAGGCCTCCAGTGACGCCTTCGCTTCTTCGTCTTCAAGGTCGCGCTGACGGCGGGCGAGGGCGACGGCAGCCTCCAGCTTGCGCCTCTCCGCAGCCAGGCGCAGGCCCTCGACCTCCAGGCGCGCGTCTTCATCAGCGAGCCCCTCCCCAAGCAGGTCCACCGCGCCACTCGCCCTTCGAAGGAATTCGCGGTGGCGAGCGCGACGCTCCCGAGCACGCTCGAGCACGTCTCCCACACCATCGTCTGCCCCAGGCAAGCGCCTGGAGGCACGAATCATCACTCCCCCTTTGGGCAGGGGGCTGGGGGCTGGCGCCCCCACGACGGTCGGCCGCACCGCGCCAGAAGCTCGGCCTGGGGGCGGCACGTCTCCAGATGAAGGACGCGGGGGGCGCCTCAGCCAGTCACAACCCGCGACCAGATGAGAAGCCCACGGTAGGCTGGCCACGCCAAGAGAGGTCCCACGAAGGAAGATCGCAGGAAGAGAAGGGCTACGGGGCACCACAGGACGGTCCACCTCTTCGTTCGTCCTCATCACAAGAGCCGTGCTGCTCGGGGCGTCTTGGATCGACGAGGGAGGTGGAGCCAAGGGAGGCGGCACCTCGGCGGCCTCCACGACCTCGTCAGGAAGGGGCCTGCAGAGCAAGAATCAGTAGATGCAACAGGGGGATCAGGAGCCGGGAAAGGAGAAGGCTTACTCGTCGGTGGCGAAGTACTTCCGGCGCTTCAGCAAGCGACAAGGGGAGTCGTCACCTAGGGCCTCCCTTTTCCTCCGAAGGGCCTCAAAGTCCACACGAAAGCGGCCCAGAAGAAGGGCGAAAGGATCAACCCGCGACGAAGGCAAAGCAGCAGCACCATCCGCGTCAGGGGCGCCGGCCTGGCGCGTGCTGCCGGACACCTCGGCAGGAGACGCAGCCGGGGCCACGGGAGCCACGGCCCCAGGCATCGGAGGCGGCTGCACCACACCAACGGCCTCGGTAGCACGGGCCTCAGAAGCTGCCCCCTCGAGAGCACCGCCAGTTGCAGTCACCTTATCAGGAGCTTTCTCGGCCCCCGCTGTCTCCTGCCTCCCTGCTCCACCACTTGAGGAGGATCCGCCTAAGCCGACCGGAAGGGCGGTCACCACCACAGGGTTCTCGCGAGGCCCTTGGAAGCCGGCAGGGCGTAGCCCCCACTCGTCGAAAGGGGGCATCTGCCTCACGAAATCATCCCTGTTCTAACAGAGGTACAGCAGAGCCCCTCCCCGCTGGATGCTGCCCGGGTTGGGGTCGCCGGTCAGTACCAAGAGCACTGTCCTTAGCACTCCGGGCGTCAGGTCTTCCTCCTGAAGCCTCATGTGATCACCATGTCCACTGAAGGCCCACATCCGGCGAGAATGGCACTGGAGAGGGGCAATGCGGCGCAACAGAAATTCCTTCACCACCTTGGGCATCGTCACGCCAAGCGTTTTCAAGAACGTCAAGCGCCGCCGGACGAAGGCGAGCCAGGTGCTCTCGAGCGTCTCTTGGCCCCAGCCAGAGTTGGGTATAGCAGGCGAAGTTGGCTTCACCAACAGGGGGCTGGGCACCCCGACATCGACGTACAACCACCACTCACGGAACCCAGCTGAAGGTGGGGGCAGCTTGAAGTCAATACCAGAAGCTGCAGTCTCAGGCGCAGCAACGAAGCTCACGCATGCCGAGCATTGAGCGGGGTCGGCAAGACGCAGGGAGAAGAAGTGGCGCAGCAGGGCAACGGAAGGAGGGGTGCCCATCAGCGCCTCGCAGACAAAAGCAAAGACTAAAAGGAGGGCGATGGATTCAGGGTCCAGATGCATCATGTGGATCTGGTAATGGGTGAGGATGGCGTTGAAGAAATAAGAGAAGGGGGGAACCAGACCCGCCCACAAGGCATCAGAAAGTAATGAACCTCGTGATTATCCTGTCGGAGGGGAGGTGAGACGTAGGCCAGGCCGTCGTCCTCCCACACTCGTTGAAGACAGTGGCCAAGGCCGGGCAGACTTTATCCAGGCACTCCAGATTGAGTATGATTGACTGGCCAACGGCGGGGGCCGCCGACGGCGGCGGATGAGATGGGAGCACAGGCTTCTTCCCTTTCTCTTTCTTCGTCAGAGCCATGGCTGAGGACGGGAGAGAGGAGATGTGAGATGGGATGAGAGGCAGGAGTCAGAGTTCGAGGGAAGGAAGAACAAGGGACAGTCGAGCAACAGGAGGAGGGGCGGCTGTGTACAACTGTGGGGTAACCTAGCGCGGCGCAGAATAAGGGAGCATGGGCAAATAGTACCGCCCATGTCCAATCAACCACCGCACGGCGCCCGAGGCCGCAGGCTGTTAGGGCCCGCGGCGCTTCGCCCTTGCCCTTTCGCCTCTCGGCCCGGCCAAGCCCATGCGCGCCTTGGGCCCGGGGGCTACTATCGGCGTTCTGGGAACGGGGGTCCCCAGACTTGCCTGCCTGCGGCCTGCGGCATGGCTCGAATGGAGGCCTAGCACGGCCCATCTTCATCAACACAAGACTCAAGACCCTCGCGAGGGGCCAAGCCTAGCGGGGCGGACGACACAGCGCTTCCTCAGGCGCGGCCTCCTCAGGCTGGCTCATGAGGAGGCAGAGAGATCAAGGCAGGGTACCTCGCGAGGTGCCCATGACGCAAGCCATGACGACCAAGGGTGCCAGGCGGGCGCCAGACCGCACAGTGTCCTCCCTTTCCTCTTTGGTGCAAAGGGGGCAAGCGCAGGCGGGAGGATCAAGCAAAGGCATTCATTTCGGTGCAACGATACCAAGACCAGTCCAACGGTGGGAATGATCTCATCGTGGAGCCCAGAACGGCATCATCACAGGGCCTTTGGCAGGCGAGGACCAACTTTGGTCAGGATAAGTGTACCAGATATTCCCCTTCAAATTGGCTAATTGTTGGTGCCCTTCCCGCTCAATATTTGGGAAGAGGCCCAGGGCCTTTGCCTATAAATAGGACCAGTCACCCCCAGGAGAGAAGGAGAGAGCATTCAGGAAGAGAGCATCCAGAGCAGTTGTAGAAGCAAGTAGAGAGAGAGAGAAAGGAGGGCGGCTGAACTTCCCTAGCAGTTCGTCGTCCTAACCAAGAACAGGCCCTCACTAGTCCGTTCTCCTTTGTACTGATCATCATCATCATCAGCCCAAGAGGCAATCCATCCACCCACAAAACTAGAGTAGGGTATTACACCACAACGGTGGCCCGAACTAGTATAAACTCTGTGTTCTTTGTGCTGTCCTTTCTGTAGTTTAGATCCTTGCGAGACGAAGAGGTAGAGGGCAGAATCTCCGCGCGCACCCCAGAGTTTGAACCTTAAGGGTCTGTCGGAACCCCTGATCCGACATTTGGCGCGCCAGGTGGCTTCGCCGCCGCAACCGAAGGGATCCTGAGGAGCCAGAGTCAGAAAAAGACGCGACACGCAAAGATCCGCGAAGATAAGGTACTTGCTCATCCACGGCTATTCACTTCCTCTGCTTCAGGGCCCGTGGGGCACCACCACTGCAGCTCGAGAGCCTTTTCCTCTTGCGGAGTGCCCCGAGATCCAGACGAAGTATGCCGAGGATTGGTGCATTGCCCTTCGCGGCTGGGCTATGAGCCGCCACCTCAAGAGCATCTGACGGCACCTGCTCCTCAGCCGCCACCTCGGGAGCACCTGACGGCACCTGCTCTCCAGTTGTCACCTCCGGAGCACCCAACGGCGCCCGCTCTCCAGCGGTCGCCTCAGGAGCACTCCACGTCGCTCGACCCCTTGCAACCACCTCAGGGGCGCGTGCCACAGGGTTGGCAAGCATGGGAGCCACCAAGACGGGATTCTCGCGAGGCCCCTTGAGACCCTCTGGGCGCAGCCCCCACACGTCGAAGTATGGCATCTGCTTCGCAAAGGATTCCCCGTTTGAGCAATTTTACAAGAGGCACCTATCTGCTAGGACCGCGGCAGGCGTCAGGTCGCTCATCAGGACCTGGAGCACTGCCTGCAGCGTCTTGGAAGGAAGCGACGGCACCTGGAGCCTCATGGGGTCGTTAGGACCAGCAAAGGCCCGCATTGGGCGAGAGTGGCGCTGGAGCGGGGCGATGCGCCGCCGGATGAACTCCATCACCACCATCGATGTTGTCACCCCTGCCTCCTTCAGCTCGGCCAACCTGTACCAGACACGGGCGAGCCGCCGGTCGACGAGCTTCACATGCCCCCAGCTAGAGCTCGGTTACGCCAGCGCCCGCGGAAGCTGGAGAAGGGAGCTGCGCGTGGTGGCGTCCACGTACACCCACTGCTCCCAGAATCTCTTTACATCCGGGTGGAGCGTGAATTCGATGCCGGAGCCAGCCGTTGCCGCCACCACCTGGGTCAACATGCATCCAGAGCATTGTCTGTCGTTGACTAGATGAAGCGAGAAGAAATGGCGGAATAGGGTCACAGATGGGGCGACACCCATGATGGCCTCGCACAGAAAGGCAAAGGCGGCAAGGAGAACGATGGACCCGGGGTCCAGATGCAGATCTGATAATGCGAGAGCACGGCGTTGAAGAAATCAGAAAAAGGAGGGACCAAGCCGACCAGGAGAGCGTGAAGGTGAATGGGGATCTCGGTGGCCTCCATGTCGACTAAGGCCCGGGAGATAGGCCAGACCGCCGTCGCCTTCCACTCTTTGGAATCGGCGGCAAGGGCCGGCCGGACCTTGTCCAATCCCTCCTGGTTGATCACCGTCGACCGACCAAGCGCGGGCTCCAAACCCAACGGAGGTTCAGCGGGCGTGCGAGCCTTCCCTTTCTTCTTCGACCTCGGAGCCATGGCGGTGGAGGTGGATTGGCGCCGGTGTGAAATCTGGAGGAGGAGGTATGAGCTCACAGGAAAGGGGGGAAGCTGAGGACGAGCGCGGCGAGCAATGAAGGCTGAGTCACGCTTGCAACAGGTAGCCATCAAGTCTGGCGGTTGCCAAGACTGCATGGGGAAGTGGATACGCCCACGTCCCATCAAGCGCCATGCGTCGACCGGGTCCATAGGCGATTGGGGCCCGCGGTGCTTTGCCCTTGCCCTTTGGCTTCGCCCCGAAGCCAAGTCCGAGCGCGCCTTGGGACCGGGGGCTACTGTCGGCATTCTGGGAACCAGGGTACCCAAACTTGCCTGCCTGCGGCCCATAGCGTGGCTCCGTCAATGGCCTGGTACATCCCATCTTTAGCATCAACAAGACAAGACCCTCGCAAGGGGCCAAGCCTCATGAGGCAGACGACGCCAGGACCTCCGGAGGGAGCGACTTCCCTAGGCCGGTTCCTATGGAGCGGAGATTCCAATGCAGGCGCTCACCTCATGAGTTTAAGGTAACGCAAGCCATGATGACCAAGGCCAGGCGGGCGCCAGCGGGCATAGTACAACAGGTTTCCTCTTTGGTGCTAAGGAGGCAAGCGCGGGCATGGAGTCCTGAGGAATCAGCCAAAGTTTTCCATTCCCGTGCTACAAGACCAAGACTGCCAGGATGGCAGGACAGAGGTCATCGCCGAGCCCACCATGACGTCACGACGAGAAACTTTGTAGGCGAAGACCACCTTTCGTCAGGATAAGGTGTACTATTTGTCTTCCTTCAAACTTGGCCGTTGTGGGATCCCTTCCCGCCTTGATTTTGGGGGAAGAGGACCAAGGCAACTATAAATTTAGCTTAGCCGCCACCATAGCAGGGGATCCGGTTCCGATCCAATTTGAACCCCCACCGGCTCACACCAACACAAGAACAGACCTCCAGAGGTTGTTCTTCCTCTGTACTAGTTCATCCTCAACCCACCACGAGGCTAATCCACCACAAAGCAGGAACAGGGTCTTACACCGCAAGGTGGCCCGAACCTGGGTAAACTGTTGTGTCTCTTTCCTTCCCCATTCATCGAGCTAGGCTGAGGGAGCGAGAAGTCAGTAAGCCGAAGAGGTCAAGTTCTTCGCACACGCCCCAGATTTCGAACCTTACTTGGGTTTTTGCAGATCCCTGAATCTGACACACGCATCTTTTCAATGGCATCTACTTGAGCTTTATCAACTTCAATACTTCTTTCAGAAATTTTATGCCCCAAGACAATACCTTCATTAACCATAAAGTGGCACTTCTCCCAATTCAAGACAAGATTAGTTTCTTCACATCTCTGCAAAACTCGATCAAGGTTGCTTAAGCAATCATCAAAAGAAGTTCTGTAAACAGAGAAATCATCCATGAAAATCTCAACAATCCGTAGCAGGAACCGCAATAGAAGCAAGACCAATAATTTCATCCTTACTAGGAAATTCTTTATCATGGGGTTGTCTACAAAATTTAGAGAAATTAAAATCATGAGAAATATCCCCTAAACCCAGAGTAATAATATCTTTCTCGCAGTCTATCTTAGCATTGACAGTATTCAGGAAAGGTCTACGAAATATAATGGGACAAAAATCATCTTGTGGTGAAGCAAGAACAAGAAAATCAGTAGGCTATTTTATTTTCCCACACAAGACTTCAACATCTCCAACAATCCCAATTGGCGATATAGTATCTCTATTGGCAAGCTTAATAGTAACATCAATATCTTCTATCTTAGCAGGTGCAATATCATTCATAATTTCTTTATATAGAGTAAAAGGAATTGCACTCACACTAGCACCCACATCACATAAGCCATGATAACAGTGATCTTCTATTTTAACAGAAACAACATGCATGCCAATAACAGGTCTATGTTTATCTTTAATATCAGGTTTAGCAATTCTAGCAGCTTCATCACAGAAATAAATAGGGAGGGACAATTCCATTTCTCCCCCTAACTTGAGCCACCACCTGGCATTTGCCCCTAATTTCCAGGTATGCTCAAAAATACCCCTCTTCCATCAATTCACCTTATAGAAATGCCCTTGTCGTCTGGTCAAAGGGCTTTGATCGTGTGGTGAATAGTAACATGGTGAACAGTAAATTCGAAAAAAAATAGCAACAAAAATAAAAAAAACTGAAATTTTGTGGGATCGAAGATACTCAAGGGCGCAAGGCGCGTGCAAATTTTCGCGCTATTTGGACATTCCAGGAACTCGTGGCAAAGGAAAAAATATAAATCTATACACTGTGAACAGTAAATTCCAAAAAAATAGCAAGAAAATTTTTAAAAATATGAATTTTTTTGGCGTCAAAGAGGCTTGGGTGCGCAAGGTGCTTGCAAATTTTTGTGATCAAATGACATGCGAGGTGTTGTAGCAAAAAACAAAATAGTGCATTTTTTCAAAGTTTTTTTCTGTGCCAAATTTTGTTTTTTTCTCCACGAGCTCCTACAGTGTCGAAACACAACAAAAAAATCGCACGCACCTTGCACACCCCAGCCTCTTTGATGCCAAAAAATTTCATATTTTTTGAATTTTCTTGCTATTTTTATTAATTTACTGTTCACAGCATACATTTTAAAGTTTTTCCTTTGACACGAGCTGCTGGAATGTCCAAACTACGTGAAAATTTGCACGCACCTTGATCCCTTGAGTATCTTCGATCCCACAAAATTTCAGATTTTTTGAATTTTTTTTTCTATTTTTCGAATTACTATTCACCATGTTACTGTTCACCAGACGGTCAAACTCCTTTGAACGGATGGTAACGGCATAGAAGGGCATTTCTATAAGGTGACTTGATGGAAGAGGGGTATTTTTTAGCATACGTGAAAATTAGGGGCAAATGCCAGGTGGTGGCTCAAGTTACGGGGAGAAATGGAATTGTCCCAAATAAATAACATGCCCTTCAATATTATCAACAAAGAGATCTTTAACCATAGCAATACTAGGTTCAATTTTAATTTGCTCAGAGGGTGTAGGTGTTCTAGTATAACTCTTACAAACCACAGTTGAAGCTTTAGCATGATTCTTTATTCTAACAGGAAAAGGTGGTTTCTCAATACAAGCAGTAGGAACAATAGGATCAACATTATAAGTAATAATTTCTTCTTCAACTTTAATAGGTTCTACAACTTTAACTTCAATGGGAGTATGATATTTAAACCACTTCTCCTTAGGGATATCAACCTGAGTAGCAAAAGATTCACCAAAAGAAGCTACTATCTCAGAGTCAAGTCCATATTTAGTGCTAAAATCACGAAAAACATCGGTATCCATAAAAGATTTAACACAATCAGACTTAAGGTTTATACCTAACTCATTACCTTCATCGAGTTCCCAATCTTTAGAGTTGCGTTTAATTATTTCCAATAAATCCCATTTGAATTCAATATCCTTCTTCATAAAAGAACCGGTATAAGAAGTATCGAGCATGGATCGATCATTATGAGAAAGCCGAGCATAAAAATCTTGAATAATAATTTCTCTTGGGAGCTCATGATTGGGGCATGAATATAACATTGACTTAAGCCTCCCCAAGCTTGAGCGATACTTTCTCCTTCACAAGGCCAAAAATTATATATATAATTCCGATCACGATGAACCAGATGCATAGGATAAAACTTCTGATGAAATTCCAATTTCAATCGGTTATAGTTCCATGATCCAATATCATCACATAGCCTAAACCATGTCAATGCCTTTCCCTTCAAATATAAAAGGGAAGACCTTCTTCTTGACAACATCCTTGGGTAAACCTGGAAGCTTAAATAGTCCACAAACTTCATCCACATAGATTAGGTGCATATCAGGATGTAATGTTCCATCTCCTGCATAAGGATTAGCTAGCAGTTTCTCTATCATACCCGAAGGAATTTCATAATAAATATTTTCAGTAGTGTCGGCGTTCTGGGAACGGGGGTCCCCAGACTTGCCTGCCTGCGGCGTGGCTCGAGTGGGGGCCCAGCGCGGCCCATCTTCATCAGCTCAGGCTCAAGACCCTCGCGAAGGGCCAAGCCTCGCGGGGCGGACGACGGGAAGCTTCCTCAGAGGCAGCCTCATCAGGCAGGCTCGCGAGGAGGTGGAGAGATCAAGGCACAGGCACCTCGCGAGGAGCCCATGACGCAAGCCATGACGATCGAGACCAGGCGGGCGGCAGGCGGGCGCCGGCCTGCGTAGTGTCCTTGTTTCCCCTTCGGTGCAAAGGGAGCAAGCACAGGCCAAGGCACTGGGCAAAGGTTACCATTCCGGTGCAACAAGACCAAGACCAGTAGAGCGGCAGGACGGAGGTCACCGTGGAGCCCAAGATGGCGTCATCACCAGTGCTTTTGGCAGCCGAGGACCACCTTTGGTCAGGATAACTTGTACTAGATGTTCCCCTTCAAAATGGCCAATTGTTGGCGCCCTTCCCGCTCATTATTTGGGGAGAGGCCCAGGGCCTCTATAAATAGAGTAAGCCACAACAGAGTAGAGGCATCTGATCAGATCGGATAGAGCCCTAGAAGAGAGAGAGAGAGAGAGAGAGAGAGAGAGAGAGAGAGAGAGAAGTGACTGAACTCACCCAAACAGTTCCCGCATCAGTTCAAGAACACCTCTCGCGAGGCTGTTCTTCCCCTGTACTGTTCATCATCAGCCCCTGAGGCAATCCACCACACACACTGGAGTAGGGTATTACACCACAACGGTGGCCCGAACCAGTATAAATCTCATGTCCCTTGTGTTGTTCGTCGTTTCCAGCTTAGATCACACGAGGAGATCGGGCGTAGATCAGTAGGGGAGAGATCTCCGCACGCACCCCAGAGTTCGAACCTTAAGGGCCTGTCAGAACCCGAAATCCGACATTTGGCGCGCCACGTATGGGTGCGCCGGAGTTTTCCCTCCCGACGACCTGCTCTCCACCAACACCGCGTTTCGCCCCCATGGCGGACGATGCACCGCCCACTCCGGCAGCCGATGCCGGCACTAGGACTCGGGGGCTCCGAGCCCTGGCCCCCACCTTGTGACAGGTGCAGTGGCCGCGCAAGTTGAAGCCTGAGATGCCGCCGCGTTACAACGGCGCGACGAATCCGTTGGTTTTCCTGTTGGCGTATGAAGAGGCCGTCTTCAAAGCCGGGGGCAACAACTGGGTGATGGCCAACTGGTTTCCCATGGCCCTCACCGGCGTCCCGCGTGCGTGGCTCCTCCACCTGCCGACGGCTTCTGTGACCTCCTGGGGGGAGCTGCGCGACCTCTTCCTCGACCGTTATGTTGCACCAGCGCCACCCATTGTCGCAGCTCTCCTGGGTGGCTCCCAGGCACCACCCTCGAGCCGCCACGTCAAGCCGTTCACCCGCCAGATCAGCACCGCCTCCAAGCACCGAGAACTTCCCCCCCCCAGGCTGGGTGGCGCCCGAGGCCGATCTAACCTTCGACTCGGATGATCCTCCAACCCCATTGGTTCGGGCGCGCTCCCGATGCTGTGCACTCCCACCATTTGCCAAGTGGCCGTCACCAGGACCCTCATCGACGGCGGCGCTGGCCTCATCGTGCTCTCGGTGGAGGCCTTCAGCCTCCTCCACATGCCACTGGAGCGGCTTCAGCCCAGCAGGCCTTTCTCGGGCGTCGGAATCGGTTCCACCGCCTCCTTGGGACAGGTTCGTCTCCCAGTGACCTTCTGCACCTACGACAATTTCCGCACAGAGCTGATCGACTTCGACATCGCTCCCATCGGCCTCCCCTACAATGCCATCATCGGCTATCCGGCCTTGGCCCGGTTCATGGAAGCAACTCACCCGGCGTACAACCTAATGAAGATGCCCGGGAGCAGCGGCGTCCTTACCGTGTCAGGAGACACGAGGGATGCGCTGCAGGTGCTCCAGCTTGTTTTCAGGGCGGCCGCCGTGGTGCAACCCACTAGCACCGATGCCCTTGAGCCCAAGGGGGCTGCGCCGGCTAAAACAAAGCAGCTATTCACCCAAGACAAGGCGGAAACCAAGCAGGTACCAGTCGACGAGGACGGGTCCACTAACGCCACCTTCACCATAGGATCCAACCTCGAGATCGAGCAGGAGAAGGCCCTGGTGAGGTTCCTGCATGCGAACAAGAAGGTGTTCGCGTGGGTACCTGATCAGTTAGCAGGGGTCCCGAGGGGTGTGATTGAGCATCACCTCAACATGTGCCCCAACGTGCGCCGCGTGAAGCAGAAGGCGAGGCGACAGTCCACTGAGAAACAGGCTTTCATCATTCAAGAGACCCGGAAGCTAGAAGCGGCAGGAGTTATCCGTGAGGTCTGCTACCCTGATTGGCTGGCTAATCCGGTCGTTGTGCCAAAAAAAGGGAGGAAAGGAGCGCATGTGTGTCGACTTCACCAACCTCAACAAGGCCTGCCCACAGGATCCATTTCCGCTCCCCCGCATTGACCAGATAGTCGACTCCACCGCAGAGTGTGACCTATTATGCTTCCTAGATGCCTTCTCGGGCTATCACTAGATCAAGATGGAGGTAGAAGACGTGGAAAAGACGGCTTTCCTAACCCCATGTGGAGTGTACTGCTATATGTGCATGCCATTTGGGTTGCGCAACGCAGGGGAAACCTTTCAGCGGCTGATGCACATCGCCTTGGGCCGGCAGCTTGGGAGGAACGCTGAAGCCTACGTCGACAACATTGTGGTGAAGTCTCGGGAGGCAAAAACCCTGATACAGGACCTGGAAGAAACCTTTGCGAGCCTCAACGAAGTGGACCTACGGCTCAACACGGAGAAGTGCGTGTTTGGAGTCCCCTCGGGCAAGCTCCTGGGTTTCCTCGTGTCCCACAGGGGCATCGAGGCCAACCCGGAGAAGGTCAAGGCAGTCGAAGACATGAGCCCGCCAAGGACCCTCAGAGAGATGCAGAAGCTCACCGGGCATGTAACCACGCTAGGGCGCTTCATCTCCAAGCTGGGGGAATGAGCGCTGCCCTTCTTCAAGCTGATGAAGAAGAAGGGCCCCTTCGAATGGACTGAAGAGGCCGACAAGGCATTCCAAGATCTCAAGAGGTACCTTACTAGCCCACCAGTGATGGTAGCTCCGCGTCCTCGGGAGCCCCTAGTGCTCTACCTTGCGGCCACCCCCTACTCCGCTAGCGCAGCCCTGGTGGCGGTCAGGGAGGAGCGATGTGCCAAGGCCGCATCGACCGTTCGCACTGAAGCAAAGCAAAGCCAGGAGGGCCTCGCGAAGACCACGACCGCAGCCGGAAAGGAACAGAGGCAGCAGGAGAATGCACCCGGAGCAGGAGAGGCCTCTTCAGGCGACCAAGCACTTGGGGCTCTGTCGTCTCAGGAGGGGCCTCGACCTCTGGAGGACGCAAGCTGCGCCAGCACCCTCAACCTCATCGAGCATCCCGTGTACTTCGTCGGCACGGTGCTACGGGATGCAAGGGCACGGTATCCCATGCCTCAAAAACTCCTCCTCACGTTATTAGTGGCCTCACGCGAGTTCCGGCACTACTTCCAAGGCCATCCCATCAAAGTCGTCTCAGTGTATCCCTTAGAAAGAGTGCTCAGGAGCCCCAACTCAGCTGGAAGGGTCGCTGAATGGAACATCGAACTACAGGCATTCCAGCTAGAATCCAGTACGACCAGAGTCATCAAGGGAGCCGCACTTCGGATTTTATGGCAGAATGGGCAAAAGCACCGGGTCTCGAGGCAGGCGAAGACCGATCACTTTCCCCGGGAAGTGAAGCACCGGATGGTTGGGTCATGTACTTCGATGGGGCGTTCTCCCGACACGACGCGGGAGTTGGCGCAGTGCTCGTATCCCCTACCCAGGACAAACTCTATTACGCCGTACAACTCTGCTTCCAGCACAAAGAAAAGGTCTCCAACAACATAGCAGAGCACGAAGGCCTGATAGCAGGCTTGAAAGCCGCAATTTCCTTAGGGGTGAAGCGCCTCATCATCAAGGGCGATTTGCATCTCCTCGTCAACTTATCCAACAAGATATACGAGCCAAAGGATGAGCACATGGAAGCCTACCTCGCTGAGGTTCGCAAGATGGAGAAACAGTTCTGGGGGCTGGAGTTGCAGCATGTGCCTCGCGGCACCAATCAGGAGGCTGATGACATTGCCAAGAGGGCATCTAGGCAGCTGCCTCAGGAGCCTGGCGTCTTCGAGGAGCGGCTCTTCAAACCCTCAGCGGCACCGTCACTGTCGAGCACGGCGCAACCAAGGGAGGAGCTCCCTCAGCCGCCCGCCTCAGGAGCTCCAGACTGCGGCCCGGCCTCAGGGGCATGCCTGCTCCTGGCATTGGAGCCTCAGGAAGGGTGTTGGATCCCGGAGCTCAAGGACTACTTGATGCAAGGGATCCTGCCGGAGAACGAGGAGGAGGCGGAGCGTGTGGCGCGGCAGGCCATGGCTTATTGCATCAAGGATGGAGAGCTCTACAGGAAGCGACCGAATGACGTGTCCCTACGTTGCATCTCCCGAGAGCAAGGGAAGGAGCTGCTGGCGGACATACACAGCGGAGACTGTGGGCACCACTCGTCGTCACAAACCCTCGTCGGCAAGGCGTTCCGTAGTGGATTCTACTGGACCACAGCACTCAGCGACGCCGTTGAGCTGGTAAAAGCTTGCGAAGCCTACCAGTTTCACACTAAGCAGATCCATCAGCCTGCGGGGGGTCTACAGACTATACTCCTCTCATGGCCGTTCGCAGTTTGGGGGCTGGACATTCTGGGCCCGTTTCCTCGGGCGCCAGGGGGCTATCACTACCTCTACGTTGTTGTGGACAAGTTCACCAAGTGGGCTGAGGTGAAAGTTGTCCGCACAATCCCGGCAGGCTCCGCAGTCAAGTTCATCAAGGGCCTCGTGAGCCGATTTGGGGTGCCTAGCCGCATCATCACCGGCAACAGTTCGCAATTCACCAGTAATCTCTTCAAAACGTACTGTGCTAACCTTGGGACGCAGATATGCTACGCTTTGGTAGCACACCCCCGGAGCAACGGCCAGGCCGAGCGAGCCAACGCGGAGGTCCTGAGGGGCCTCAAAGCCAGGACCTTCAAGAAGAAGCTGGAGGCCTGTGGCAGGGGCTGGTACGACGAGCTCCAGTCCGAGTTGTGGTCAATCTGCACAACTGCGACCAAGCCGACTGGCGAGACCCCGTTCTTCCTCGTCTACGGAGCGGAGGCTGTTCTTCCTCACGAGGTCAGGCGTCGCTCCGCACGGGTACTGGCATTCGACGAGATGCAGCAGTACGCCATGCGGGGGACGGATCTCGTGCTGGGGGAGGAACGCCGTCGAGAAGCCGCACTACGAGCGGCAAGGTATCAACAGGCGCTGTGACGATACCACTGCCGCAACATCCGCCCCAGGACTCTTGAGGTAGGAGATCTCGTGCTCAGACGGGTTCTCTCCAGGGAGGGGCTGCACAAGCTCTCTCCCATGTGGGAGGGCCCATTCAAGGTTGTTCATGTTTCCAGGCCTGGCTCCGCGTGCTTGGAGACCCCGGAGGGGGTACCCGTCCATAACGCATGGAACATTCAACATCTCCGGAGGTTCTATCCCTGAGCAAGGCCTAGCGCCTATGAAAGGCCCGATGCCTGTGAAGAAGGCAAATGCCTGTGAAGCTGCCGCATTTTGGGAAAGGCCCGGTGCCTGTGAAGAAGGCCAATGCCTGTGAAGCTGCCGCATTTTGGGAAAGGCCCGGTGCCTGTGAAGAAGGCCAATGCCTGTGAAGCTGCCGCATTTTGGGAAAGGCCCGGTGCCTGTGAAGAAGGCCAATGCCTGTGAAGCTACCGCATTTTGGGAAAGGCCCGGTGCCTCTGAAGAAGGCCAATGCCTGTGAAGCTGCCGCATTTTGGGAAAGGCCCGGTGCCTATGAAGAAGACAAATGCCTATGAAGCTCGCCGCCCGTGACACTCTCACGTAATAATGAGTGGGGCTGTACACGCCCCGGAGTCTCCGGAGTGCCGCCCTCGGGCCTCGGGGGCTCCCGCCCATGCCCAGTGGCAGCACTTAGCTCCGCGCTGGTGAGAAGACGTCGAAGACTAGAATAGGTGCCGGACGCGGCTTTTTCATTTGCTTTCTGCAGTTGGCTTGTTTATTCCCGTTTAAAGTTTTATTGGAGCTGTTGACGTTCCTGGCTTGTGACTCTTTATCTTTTTCGCTCGCTTGCCTCATTTTCTCTTACACAAGTCTCGCGAGGGAGGTTCGCGGGCGCCCTCGCGAGTGTTTTCTGCCCCGAGCATTTGGAGCTTTCCTATCCGAGTCCTCTGCGGGAGCACCCTCCCAGTCCGTGCCCCACGGGCATCGCGACACAAGCACAGGACCTGGGCCGATCGCCCCCACAACCAAGACCGAAAGTTACCCCTCCTGCTAATCCTTGCAGGGCATGAAGCGCACGGCGAGGCCTCGGCCTCGGGGGGCGAGGACCGCGTCAAGCCCCACCGAGCTAAAATAATTCCCGCACATGGGCACACGGCGCAGAAACATAGCGCAGGAATAGCGGAAGGAGCGTGATGATTAACAGCAACCGTTCTAACACGCCCCCACGGGGCCCTATACTACCTTCTCTTTCTGCGCGGGAAAAGAAGAAAAACAAAATGGGCGCGACTCGTCCGGCACCAAGCCACAGCAAAAGTTCGAGCTGCTCCTGGGGCTCATGCGGATCCCTCCTCTCGCTTCACCTGGGCACTTCGAGCTGCTCCTGGGGCTCATGCGGATCCCTCCTCTCGCTTCACCTGGGCACGACGGCGGGCTGACCCGCTACCTTCACCCAGGCGGGCGCAACGGCGCGGGGGCTGGTCGCGGCCACCGCTGGAGGAGCTGCTGCCTGAGAGAGAGTCGCCGAAGCTTAGCGATCCCCGAGCACCGCCGCCTGTACGCCTGTCGCCGTCTTCATCCTGGTCAGTACCGGGGATGGGCAGGCGGCCGCGGTCATCATCTTCGGGGCAGCACCCAGCACGGCGACCATCTTCCCCGAACACCCTCACGTAGAGGGTGGCGTCGCCATCAAACTTGAAGTGCAGGGTGCACCGCCGGTTCAGGCCGTGCGCGCGGGCAAACGTTTGCCAGCCGCGGGTCAGGGCCCCATTCCCAAAAACAGAGACCTCCAGCGAAGCCCAGGAGGCCCTGCTATAGCAGCCATCTGCCTGAAGCCAGAGGTCGCACCGGGAGCTGGCCGGCAGTTCACCTATGAAGAAATGGGGGAGCTGGAGCCGGGTGCTGGTTGGGTCCGCCGACCACACGACGAACTCTGGCAGCACCTCCGCCGAGCGAAAGCGTGGCCTGGGGGGCCGCACGGCCACGGCATGCCTCCCGTCGACAAGCGGGCGCTCATCACCGCACAGAGAACCGCCTCCATGGTCACGGGGAGCCATTGAGGGGACCGCGGAGTGCTTGCGAGGACGGCCCCGGCCGTGCTTGGTCGGGGGGAGTCAGGCCCTGCCTGGCGTGCCTTTCCTTTCTCCGCGGCAGAGAATCTCTTCGGCGGAGCCATGGGAACGGCGAGTATCCAAGAAGAAGGAAAGGAGCAGTAGGAAGGGACGGACTGAAGGGGCTCACGCAGTCCCGTACTTATAGCTGGAGAAGGCCAACCGCCGGCCACCATGATCGCAGGTAATTATGACCCGTTTCTTTGCATGCAGGGACTTGTCAATTCGTGCGGTCACCGAGGCGTCGTTGGAAGCGCAGACGCCCACGTCCAATCAATCACCACGCGGCGCCCAAGGCCACAGGCTATTAGGGCCCACGGCGCTTCGCGCTTGCCCCTTCGCTCCTCTGCTAAGCCAAGCTCGGGCGCGCCTTGCGCCATGGGTCTACTGTCGGCGTTCTGGGAATGGGGGTCCCCAGACTTGCTTGCCTGCGGCCTGCGGCGTGGCTCGAGTGGGGGCCCAGCGCGGCCCATATTCATCAGCTCAGGCTCAAGACCCTCGCGAGGGGCCAAGCCTCGAGGGGTGGACGACGGGAAGATTCCTCAGAGGCAGCCTCATCAGGCAGGCTCGCGAGGAGGCGGAGAGATCAAGGCAGGGGCACCTCGCAAGGAGCCCATGACGCAAGCCATGACGATCGAGACCAGGCGGGCGCCAGGCGGGCGCTGGCCTGCGTAGTGTCCTTGTTTCCCCTTCGGTGCAAAGGGAGCAAGCACAGGCCAAGGCACCGGGCAAAGGTTACCATTTCGGTGCAATGAGACCAAGACCAGCAGAGCGGCAGGACAGAGGTCACCGTGGAGCCCAAGACGGCGTCATCACCAGTGCTTTTGGCAGCCAAAGACCACCTTTGGTCACGATAACTTGTACTAGATGTTCCCCTTCAAAATGGCCAATTGTTGGCGCCCTTCCCACTCATTATTTGGGGAGAGGCCCAGGGCCTCTATAAATAAAGCTAGCCACCATAGAGTAGAGGCATTTGATCAGATCGGATAGAGCCCTAGAAGAGAGAGAGAGAGAGAGAGAGAGAGAGAGAGAGAGAGAGAGAGAGAGAGAGAGAGAGAAGCGACTGGACTCACCCAAACAATTCATCGCATCAGTTCAAGAACACCTCTCGCGAGGCTGTTCTTCCCCTGTACTGTTCATCATCAGCCCCTGAGGCAATCTACCACACCACACACTGGAGTAGGGTATTACACCACAACGGTGGCCCGAACCAGTATAAATCTCGTGTCCCTTGTGTTGTTCATCGTTTCCAGCTTAGATCACACGAGGAGATCGGGCGTAGATCGGTATGTGTAGGATCGGAAGTATGTCTAGAGGGGGGTGATTAGACTACTTGACCAAATAAAAACTTAACCTTTTCCCAATTTTAGTTCTTGGCAGATTTTAGCAACTTTAGGACAAGTCAAGCAATCATCACACAATTCAAGCAGGCATGCAAAGAGTATATACGCAGCGGAAAGTAAAGCATGCAACTTGCAAGAATGTAAAGGGAAGGGTTTGGAGAATTCAAACGCTATTGGAGACACGGATGTTTTTCCTGTGGTTCGGATAGGTGGTGCTATCCTACATCCACGTTAGTGGAGACTTCAACCCACGAAGGGTAACGGTTGCGCGAGTCCACGAAGGGCTCCACCCACGAAGGGTCCATGAAGAAGCAACCTTGTCTATCCCACCATGGCCATCGCCCACGAAGGACTTGCCTCACTAGCGGTAGATCTTCACGAAGTAGGCGATCTCCTTGCCCTTACAAACTCCTTGGTTCAACTCCACAATCTTGTCGGAGGCTCCCAAGTGACACCTAGCCAATCTAGGAGACACCACTCTCCAAGAAGTAACAAATGGTGTGTTGATGATGAACTCCTTGCTCTTGTGCTTCAAATGATAGTCTCCCAACACTCAACTCTCTCTCACAGGATTTGGATTTGGTGGAAAGAAGATTTGAGTGGAAAGCAACTTGGGGAAGGCTAGAGATCAAGATTCATATGGTAGGAATGGAATATCTTGGTCTCAACACATGAGTAGGTGGTTCTCTCTCAGAACATATGAGTTGGAAGTGTAGATGTTTTCTGATGGCTCTCTCCACGAATGAAGAGGAGGTGGAGGGGTATATATAGCCTCCACTTAAAATCCAACCATTACACACAATTTACCAATCTCGGTGGGACCGAATCAACAAACTCGGTCGGGCCGAAAAGGTAAACCTAGTGACCGTTAGAGTTTTTCGGTGGGACTGACATGCATCTCGGTAGGACTGATATGGTTAGGGTTTGGGCATAACGTAATCTCGGTGAGACTGATTACACAAATTCGGTGAGACCGATTTGGTAATTAGCTAACCAGAGAGTTGGTCAGGCAAACTCGGTGGGACCGATTTGCTCTTTCGATGAGACCGAAAAGTTACAAAAGGGAAACAGAGAGTTTGCACTGCAATCTCGGTGGGACCGATCCGCTCTTTCGGTGAGACCGAAAAGTTACGAAAAGGAAACAGAGAGATTGCAATCCCATCTCGGTGAGACCGAGATCCCTATCGGTGAAACCGATTTGCTAGGGTTTTGGCAGTGCTTATGACATATGAAGACTCGGTGGCGCCGGATAGAAAGAATCGGTATGACCGAGTTTGGCTTAGGGTTTAGGTCATATGTGGATATGGGAAAGTAGTTGAGGATTTTGGAGCATATCATTAAGCACATAAGGCAAAGAGCTCATTAAGCAACACCTCATCCCTTCTTGATAGTATTGGCTTTTCCTATGGACTCAATGTGATCTTGGATCACTAAAATGTAAAATGAAGAGTCTTGAGCTTTTGAGCTTGAGCCAATCCTTTGTCCTTAGTATTTTGAGGGTTCCACTTTCACCATTCATGCCATGCCAATCATTGAGCTTTCCTGAAATAGTTATCTTGGAATATCATTAGCTCAATGAGCTATATGTTGTTATGAATTACCAAAACCACCTAGGGATAGTTGCACTTTCAGTAGGGGAGAGATCTCCGCGAGCACCCCAGAGTTCGAACCTTAAGGGTCTGCCGGAACCCGAAATCCTACAAGTAGGTGCAGTAGGTTGAGGAGCAAATCTTTGCTCTTCCAGTCGAGGTGAAGATACCCCGAACACGCCCCTCAGCACACTATATAAATGTTTCCTTGCCAAAGGCGCTTCACTCCCTGGAACCGGCGCCAGAAAAGAGTCTTGATGACCCACAAGTATAAGGGATCTACCATAGTCCTTTCAATAAGTACGAGTGTCAAACCCAACGAGGAGCAGAAGGAAATGACAAGCGGGTTTCAGCAAGGTATCCCTGCAAGCGCTTAAATTATCGGTGACAGATAGTTGTATGATGTGATAATTCGTAATGGGTAACAAGTAACAAAAGTAAACAAGGTGTAGCAAGGTGGCCCAATCCTTTTTCTAGCAAAGGACAAGCCTGGACGAACTCTTATATAAAGCAAAGCGCTCCCGAGGACAGATGGGAATTGTTGTCAAGTTAGTTTTCATCATGCTCATATGGTTCGTGTTCGTTACTTTGATAATTTGATATGTGGGTGGACCGGTGCTTGGGTGCTGCCCTTCCTTTGACAAGCCTCCCACTTATGATTAACCCCTCTCACAAGCATCCGCAACTACAAAAGAAGAATTAAGGTAAATCTAACCATAGTATGAAACATATAGATCCAAATGAGCCCCTTACGAAGCAACGCATAAACTAGGGTTTAAGCTTCTGTCATTCTAGCAACCCATCATCTACTTATTACTGAAGGAAATATGCCCTAGATGCAATAATAAAGTTGTTAATTATATTTCCTTATATCATGATAAATGTTTATTATTCATGCTAGAATTGTATTAACCGGAAACTTAGTACATGTGTGAATACATAGACAAAACAGAGTGTCCCTGGTATGCCTCTACTTGACTAGCTCGGTAATCGAAGATAGTTAAGTTTCCTAGCCATAGACATGTGTTGTAATTTGATGAACGGGAACACATCATTAGAGAATGATGTGATGGACAACACCGATCCGTTAGCTTAGCACTACAATCGTTTAGTTTATTGTTATTGCTTTCTTCATGACTTATACATGTTCCTACGACTATGAGATTATGCAACTCCCGAATACCGGAGGAACACTTAGTGTTCTATCAAACGTCACAACGTAACTGGGTGATTATAAAGATGCTCTACAGGTGTCTCCGATGGTGTTTTTTGAGTTGGCATAGATCGAGATTAGGATTTGTCACTCCGATTGTCGTAGAGGTATCTCTGGGCCCTCTCGATAATACACATCACTATAAGCCTTGCAAGCAATGTGACTAATGAGTTAGTTGCGGAATGATGCATTACGAAACAAGTAAAGAGACTTGCCGGTAACGAGATTGAACTAGGTATGATGATACCGACGATCGAATCTTGGGCAAGTAACATACCGATGACAAAGGGAACAACGTATGTTGTTATGCGGTTTGACCGATAAAGATTTTCGTAGAATATGTAGGAGCCAATATGAGCATCCAGGTTCCGCTATTGGTTATTGACCGAATATGTGTCTCGGTCATGTCTACATAGTTCTCGAACCCGTAGGGTCTGCACGCTTAACGTTCGATGACGATTTATATTATGAGTTATGTGATTTGATGAACCGAAGTTTATTTGGAGTCCCGGATGAGATCATGGACATGATGAGGAGTCTCGAAATGGTCAAGAGGTAAAGATTCATATATTGGAAGGCTATATTCGGACATCAGAATGGTTCCGAGTGATTCGGGTATTTTCCGGAGTACCGGAGAGTTGCGGGAATTCGCGGGGAGTTATTGGGCCTTAATGGGCTTTAGGGGAAAGGAGAGAAGGGCCTCAAGGGGTGGTCGCGTGCCCCCAATGGGTTGGTCCGAATTGGACTAGGAGGGGGCGCGCCCCCCTCCTTCCTTCTCCCCTCTTCCCCCTTCCCTCCTTCTCCTAATAGGAATAGGAAAGAGGAGGGGAATCCAACTTGGACTAGGGAGTCCTAGTAGGATTCCCCAAACTTGGCGCACCCCCCTTGGGCCGGCCACCTCTTCCCTCCCCTCCTTTATATACGTGGCCAAAGGGCACCCGATAGACACATAAGTTGATCTTTAGCCATGTGTTGTGCCCCCTCCATAGTTTTCCACCTCGGTCATATTGTCATAGTGCTTAAGTTAAGCCCTGCGTCGGTAACTTCATCATCACTGTCACCACACCATCGTGCTGACGAAACTCTCCCTTGGCCTCAGCTGGATCTAGAGTTCGAGGGACGTCACCGAGCTGGATGTGTGCAGATCGTGGATGTGTCGTGCTTTCGGTACTTGATCAGTTGGATCGCGAAGATGTTCGACTACATCAATCACGTTACTAAACGCTTCTGCTTTCGATCTACGAGGGTACGTGGACACACTCTCCCCGCTCGTTGCTATGCTTCTCCTAGACAAATCTTGCGTGATCGTAGGCAAACTTTTGAAATACTACGTTATCCAACAGTGGCATCCGAGCCAGGTCTATGCGTAGATGTTATATGCACGAGTAGAACACAAAGAGTTTTGGGCAATAATAGTCATACTGCTTACCAGCATGTCATACTTTGATTCGGTGGTATTGTTGGATGAAGCGAACCAGACCGACATTACATGACCGTGTTCATGAGACTGGTTCTACCGCCGTGCTTCGCACACAGGTGGCTAGTGGGTGTATGTTTCTCCAACTTTAGTTGAATCGAGTGTGACTATGCCCGGTCCTTGTTGAAGGTTAAAACAGCAAACTTGATGAAAAATCGTTGCGGTTTCGATGCGTAGGTAAGAACGGTTCTTGCTAAGCCCGTAGCAGCCACATAAAACTTGCAACAACAAAGTAGAGGACGTATAACTTGTTTTTGCAGGGCATGTTGTGATGTGATATGGTCAAGACGTGATTATATAAATTGTTGTATGAGATGATCATGTTTTGTAACACAGTTATTGGCAACTGGCAGGAGCCATATGGTTGTCACTTTATTGTATGAAATGCAATCGCCATGTAATTGCTTTACTTTATCACTAAGCAGTAGCGATGGTCGTAGAAGCAATAGTTGGCGAGACAACAACGGTGCTTCGATGGAGATTAAGGTGTCAAGCCGGTGACGATGGTGATCATGGCGGTGCTTTGGAGATGGAGATCAAAGGCACGAGATGATGATGGCCATATCATATCACTTATATTGATTGCATGTGATGTTTATCCTTTATGCATCTTATTTTGCTTAGTACGGCGGTAGTATTATAAGATGATCTCTCACTAAATTTCAAGGTGTAAGTGTTCCCCCTGAGTATGCACCATTGCTACAGTTCGTCGTGCCGAGACACCACTTGATGATCGGGTGTGATAAGCTCTACGTTCACATACAACAGGTGCAAGCCAGTTTTGCACATGTAGAATACTCGGGTTAAACTTGACAAGCCTAGCATATGCAGATATGGCCTCGGAACACTGAGAACGAAAGGTCGAGCGTGAATCATATAGTAGATATGGTCAACATAGTGATGTTCACCATTGAAAACTACTCCATCTCACGTGATGGTCGGACATGGTTTAGTTGATATTGATCACGTGATCACTTAGATGAATAGAGGGATGTCTATCTAAGTGGGAGTTCTTAAGTAATGTGATTAATTGAACTTCAATTTATCATGAACTTAGTACCTGATGGTATTTGCATATCTATGTTGTAGATCAATAGCTCGCGCATAGCTTCCCTGTTTATTTTTGATATGTTCCTAGATAAAAATAAGTTGAAATATGATAGTATCAATGATGCGAACTAGGTCCGTGATCTGAGGATTATCCTCATTGCTGCACAAAAGAATTATGTCCTTGATGCACCGCTAGGTGACAGAAATATTGCAGGAGCAAATGCAGATGTTATGAACGTTAGACAAGCTCGGTATGATGACTACTTGATAGTTTAGTGCACCATGCTTTACGGCTTAGAACCGGGACTTCAAAAATGTTTTGAAACGCCATGGAGCATATGAGATGTTCCAAGGGTTGAAATTGGTATTTCAAACTCATGCCCGAGACGAGAGGTATGAGACCTCTGACAAGTATTTTTGCCTACAAGATGGAGGAGAATAGCCCAACCAGTGAGCATATGCTCAGAATGTCTGAGTACTATAATCGCTTGAATAAAGTGGGAGTTAATCTTCTAGATAAGATAGTGATTGACAAAGTTCTCTAGTCACTATCACCAAGTTACTGGAACTTCGTGATGAATTAAAATATGCAAGGGATGACGAAAACGATTCCTGAGCTCTTCGCGATGCTGAAATCGGCGAAGGTAGAAATCAAGAAAAGCATCAAGTGTTGATGGTTGACAAGACCACTAGTTTCAGGTAAAAGGGCTAGGGAAAGAAAGGGAACTTCAAGAAGAATGACAAGCAAGTTGCCACTCCCATGAAGAAGCCCAAAGCTAGACCCAAGCCTGAAACTGAGTGCTTCTACTGCAAAGGAAATGGTCACTCGAAGCGGAACTGCCCCAAATACTTGGCGAATAAGAAGGATGGCAAAGTGAACAAAAGTATATATGATATACATGTTATTGATGTGTACTTTACTAGTATTCATACTAGCCCCTGGGTATTTGATACTGGTTCAGTTGCTATGATTAGTAATTTGAAACAGGAGTTATAAAATGAACAAAGACTAGTTGAGGGCAAGGTGATGATGTGTGTTCGAAGTGATTCCAAGGTTGATAAGATCACCATCGCACGCTCCCTTTACCTTCGGGATTAGTGTTGAACCTAAAATAAATGTTATTTGGTGTTTGCGTTGAGCATAATATGATTGGATCATGTTTATTGCAATACGGTTATTCATTTAAGTCAGAGAATAATTGTTGTTCTGTTTACATGAATAAAACCTTCTATGGTCATACATCCAATGTAAATGGTTTATTGAATATCGATCGTAGTGATACGCATATTCATAATATTGATGCCAAAAGATGCAAAGTTGATAATGATAGTGCAACATACTTGTGGCACTGCCGTTTAGGTCATATTGGTGTAAAGCGCATGAAGAAACTCCATGTTGATGGGCTTTTGGAATCACTTGATTATGAATCATTTGATGCTTGCGAACAATACCTCATGGGCAAGATGACTAAGACTCCGTTCTCTGGAACAATGGAGCGAGCCACTGACTTATTGGAAATAATACATACCGATATATGCAATCCAATGAGTGTTGAGGCTCATGGCAGGTATCATTATTTTCTGACCTTCACAGATGATTTGAGTAGATATGGGTATATCTACTTGATGAAACATAAGCCTGAAACATTTGAAAAGTTCAAAGAATTTCAGAGTGAGGTGGAAAATCATCGTGACAAGAAAATAAAGTTTCTACCATCTGATCGTGGAGACGAATATTTGAGTTACGAGTTTGGTCTTCATTTGAACAATGTGGAATAGTTTCGCAACTCATGCCACCTAGAACACCACAGCATAATGGTGTGTCCAAACGTCATAATCGTACTTTATTAGATATGGTGCAATCTATGATGTCTCTTACTGAATTACCACTATCATTTTGGGGTTATGCATTAGAGACAGTTGCATTCACGTTAAGTAGGGCACCGTCTAAAAATCCGTTGAGATGACACCGTAAGAACTATGGTTTAGCAAGAAACCTAAGCTGTCATTTCTTAAAGTTTGGGGCTGTGATGCTTATGTGAAAAAGTTTCAACCTGATAAGCTCGAACCCAAATCGGAGAAATGCATCTTCATTGGATACCCAAAGGAAACTGTTGGGTACACCTTCTATCACAAATCCGAAGGCAAGATATTCGTTGCTAAGAATGGATCCTTTCTAGAGAAGAAGTTTCTCTCGAAAGAAGTGAGTGGGAGGAATGTAGAACTTGATGAGGTAATTGTACCTTCTCTTGAATTGGAAAGTAGTTCGTCATAGAAATCAGTTCCAGTGATTCCTACACCAATTAGTGAGGAAGCTAATGATGATGATCATGAAACTTCAGATCAAGTTACTACCGAACCTCGTAGGTCAACCAGAGTATGATTCACACCAGAGTGGTACGGTAATCCTTTCTGGAAGTCATGTTACTAGACCATGATGAACCTACGAACTATGAGGAAGCGATGATGAGCCCAGATTCCGCGAAATGGCTTGAGGCCATGAAATCTGAGATAGAATCCATGTATGAGAACAAAGTATGGACTTTGGTTGACTTGCACGATGATCGGCAAGCCATAGAGAATAAAATGAATCTTCAAGAGGAAGACAGACACTGATAATAGTGTTACTATCTACAAAGCTCGACTTGTCGAAAATGGTTTTTGACAAGTTCAAGATGTTGACTACGATGAGATTTTCTTACTCGTACCGATGCTTAAAGTCTGTCCGAATCATGTTAGCAATTGCCACATTTCAGGAAATCTGGAAAATGGATGTCAAAAACTACATTCCTTAACGGATTTCTTAAAGAAGAGTTGTATATGATTCAACAAGAAGGTTTTTTCAATCCTAAAGGTGCTAACAAAGTGTGCAAGCTCCAGCGATCCATCTATGGACTGGTGCAAGCATCTCGGAGTTGGAATATACGCTTTGATGAGTTGATCAAAGCATATACAGTTTTATACAGACTTGCGGTGAAGCCTGTATTTACAAGAAAGTGAGTGAGAGCACTATAGAATTTCTGATAAGTATATGTGAATGACATATTGTTGATCGAAAATAATGTAGAATTTTCTGGAAAGCATAAAGGAGTGTTTGAAAAGAGTTTTTCAAAGAAAGACCTCGGTGAAGCTGCTTACATATTGAGCAGCAAAGATCTATAGAGATAGATCAAGACGCTTGATAAATTTTTTCAATGAGTACATACCTTAACAAGTTTTTGAAGTAGTTCAAAATGGAGCAATCAAAGAAGGAGTTCTTGCCTGTGTTGCAAGGTGTGAAGTTGAGTAAAGGCTCAAAACCCGACCATGGCAGAAAATAGAAAGAGAATGATAAGTCATTCCCTATGCCTCAGTCATAGGTTCTATAAATTATGCTATGTTGTGTACCAGACCTATTGTGTACCTCACCATGTGTTTGGCAAGAGGGTACAGTAGTGATCCAGGAGTGGATCACTGAACAGCGGTCAAAATTATCCTTAGTGGAATAAGGAAATGTTTCTCGGTTATGGAGGTGACAAAGAGTTCGTCGTAAAGAGTTACATCGATGCAAGCTTTGACACCAATCTGGATGACTCTAAGTCTTGATCTAGATACATATTGAAAGTGGGAGTGATTAGCTAGAGAATCTCCATGCAGAGCATTGTAGATATAGAAAATTTGCAGAACACATATGGCTCTGAATGTGGCAGACCCATTGACTAAACTTCTCTCACAAGCAAAACATGATCACTCTTTGGGTATTTAATCACATAAGCAATGCGAACTAGATTATTGACTCTAGTAAACCCTTTGGGTGTTAGTCACATGGAGATGTGAACTAATCACATAAAGATGTGAACTATTGGTGTTAAATCATGTGACGATGTGAACTAGATTATTGACTCTAGTGCAAGTGGGAGACTGAAGGAAATATGCCCTAGAGGCAATAATAAAGTTGTTATTTATATTTCCTTATATCATGATAAATGTTTATTATTCATGCTAGAATTGTATTAGCCGGAAACTTAGTACATGTGTGAATACATAGACAAAACAGAGTATCCCTAGTATGCCTCTACTTGACTAGCTCGTTAATCGAAGATGGTCAAGTTTCCTAGCCATAAACATGTGTTGCAATTTGATGAACGGGATCACATCATTATAGAATGATGTGATGGACAACACCGATCCGTTAGCTTAGCACTATGATCGTTTAGTTTATTGCTATTGCTTTCTTCATGACTTATACATGTTCCTATGACTATGAGATTATGCAACTCCCGAATACCGGAGGAACACCTAGTGTGCTATCAAATGTCACAACATAACTGGGTGATTATAAAGATGCTCTACAGGTGTCTCCGATGATGTTTTTTGAGTTGGCATAGATCGAGATTAGGATTTGTCACTCCGATTGTCGGAGAGGTATCTATGGGCCCTCTCGGTAATACACATCACTATAAACCTTGCAAGCAATGTGACTAATGAGTTAGTTGCGGAATGATGCATTAATAAATGAGTAAAGAGACTTGCCGGTAACGATATTGAACTAGGTATGATGATACCGACGATCGAATCTCGGGCAAGTAACATACCGATGACAAAGGGAACAACGTATGTTGTTATGCAGTTTGACCGATAAAGATCTTCGTAGAATATGTAGGAGCCAATGTGAGCATCCAGGTTCCGCTATTGGTTATTGACCAAAGATGTGTCTCAGTCATGTCTACATAGTTCTCGAACCCGTGGGGTCCGCACGCTTAACGTTCGATGATGATTTGTATTATGAGTTATGTGATTTGATGAACCTAAGTTTGTTCGGAGTCCTGGATGAGATCACGGACATGACGAGGAGTCTCGAAATGGTCGAGAGGTAAAGATTCATATATTGGAAGGCTATATTTGGACATCGAAATGGTTCCGAGTGTGATTCGGGTATTTTTTCGGAGTACCGGAGAGTTACGGGAATTTGCCGGGGAATTATTGGGCCTTAATGGGCTTTAGGGGAAAGGAGAGAAGGGACTCAAGGGGTGGCCTCATGCCCCCCCCATGGGCTGGTCCGAATTGGACTAGGAGGGGGCGGCGCCCCCCTCCTTCCTTCTCCCCTCTTCCCCCTTCCCTGCTTCTCCTAATAGGAATAGGAAAGAGGAGGGGAATCCTACTTGGACTAGGGAGTCCTAGTAGGATTCCCCAAACTTGGCGCACCCCCCTTGGGCCGGACACCTCTTCCCTCCCCTACTTTATATACGTGGCCAGGGGGCACCCCATAGACACACAAATTGATCTTTAGCCGTGTGCGGTGCCCCCTCCACAGTTTTCCACCTCGGTCATATTGTTGTAGTGCTTAGGCGAAGCCCTGCGTCAGTAACTTCATCATCACCGTCACCACGTTGTCGTGCTGACGAAACTATCCCTCGGCCTCAGCTGGATCTAGAGTTCGAGGGACGTCATCGAGCTGAACGTGTGCCGATCACGGAGGTGCCGTGTGTTCGGTACTTGATCAGTTTGATCGCGAAGACGTTCGACTACATCAACCGTGTTACTAAACGCTTCTGCTTTCGGTCTACGAGGGTACGTGTACACACTCTCCCCACTCGTTGCTATGCTTCTCCTAGATAGACCTTGCGTGATCATAGGCAAAATTTTGAAATACTACGTTCTCCAACAATTACTTCCCAATGCCTTCCCCTAGGCCCAAATCATGGTGAAGTGTCATGTAGTCAAGGTTCACATAAGACCACTAGAGGAAAAACAACATACATCTCATCAAAATATCAAACGAATACCAAATTCACATGATTACTTATAACAAGACTTCTCCCATGTCCTCAGGAACAAACGTAACTACTCACAAAGCATATTCATGTTCATAATCAGAGGAGTATTAATTATCATTAAGGATTTGAACATATGATCTTCCACCGAATAAACCAACTAGCATCAACTACAAGGAGTAATCAACACTACTAGCAACCCACAGGTACCAATCTGAGGTTTTGAGACAAAGATTGGATACAAGAGATGAACTAGGGTTTGAGAGGAGATGGTGCTGGTGAATATGTTGATAGAGATTGACCCCCTCTCGATGAGAGGATCATTGGTGATGACGATGGCTTTGATTTCTCCCTCTTGGAGGGAAGTTTCCCCGACAGAACAGCTCCGTCGGAGCCCTAGATTTGTTCTGCCCAGGTTCCGCCTCGAGACGGCGGCGCTTCATCCTGAAAGCTTCCTTTTGATTTTTTTTTCAGGTCAAAACACACCATATAGCAGAGATGGGCATCGGGGGCCTGCCAGGTGGCCCACAAGACAGGGGGCACGCCCAGGGGGTGGGGCGAGCCCTCCACCCTTGTGGATGGCAGGTGGCCCCCCACTGGTGCTTTCTTCGCCCAATAATTTTTATATATTCCAAAAATATTCTCCGTGAAGTTTCAGGACATTTGTAGTTGTGCATAATAGGTCTCTAGTATTTGCTCCTTTTCTAGTCCAGATTTCCAGCTGCCAGCATTCTCCCTCTTCATGTAAACCTTATAAAATAAGAGAGAAAAGGCATAAGTATTGTGATATAATGTGTGATAACAGCCCACAATGCAATAAATATCAATATAAAAGCATGAAGCAAAATGGACATATCAGCAAGTCACTCGACAGTGGATCCACTCGGTTACTCCACCCCTCACTCGACCACCATCATTCACTCGGAAGACCTGGTTTCACTCAGAGGATAGAAGACCTAGAGCCACCCCAGGATGGCAACGGTCAGGCGATCACTCTGTCGCTGTAATGATAATTAAATACGGGCGTTTCCAGTAACGTTCGTATCTTTTACTCCCTCATTGAACCCTTGCGTAACTGAGGACTGCGAGGGGTCAGCGGACTCTATATAAGCCACCCCTCCCCTCTGGCACAAGGGTTCGCACCCCCTGTAACTCAACACTCCAATCAACACAAAGTCTCGGTGGCACCGAGACGTAGGGCTATTGCCTCCTCCGAGAGGGGCCTGAACTCATAAATCCGAGTGTACAATCTCGCCGTAGCTAGGCTCTGCCCTCTCCTACGTACCCCTACCTCCACTGTTAGATCCACCCTCCACTTTCCTTCTCGCTGGAGATCCACCCCAGATCCTATCCCCTCACGATTTTCTTGCCATTTGGTCTCGCCCCCTCGCCCAAGACTCGCCTCCTATTTAACCCCCCCCCCTCACCTGATCCATGTAAGTGCATCTAGTTTCACCCCTAGTTGGTTTTGGAGTATTGATGACAAACTTGGTTGAGGGACTAATGTGTTTGTGAGAATTGCAGGATAACACAGGTAGTAGTCCCTCATTGATTCGGTTTACCTACCAGAGATGACCCCTAAAAATATGTGAAGACAATGGTGGTTCGTGAAGACATTCACGACGAAGATTATGACATGTGAAGACATTCACTTGAAGACTATGGAGTGCGAAGACATAGTTGTTTCGTAGTTTCCGTTCCTTCTTTATTGAGTCATAGGAACCACCATACTGTTAAGTGGGGTCCAAGTGAACAAAGTCAGAATGACTAATGTGATGCTCAACCAAAAATCCTATGTCTTCGAGCAAAGACAATGAGAGCAAATCTTATCCAGAGTTGGATGAGTCACCTTTGCTTGTAGCCCAAGTCAAGCTGCCGCATGTGTTTGAAATCCGACCGTTGGACACGTGTCGGTTCCTTAGTTACCCAGGGTCATTTTGGACATATCAGGTCGGGTTGCCTCCTGGATATAAATAGCCCACCCCCTACACCATAAATTGGTGGCTTCTCAGAGTTAGTGCACGGCTTTTGTCATTTGAGAGCAACCCACCTCCAAAGCCATTGAGAGAGAGATCCAACACATATGATGTTGAACTGTTTGTATGCCAAATCTATGTGGATGACATTATCTTCGGCTGCACTGACAAGAGATACAGTGACGAGTTTGGGCATATGATGCAAGAGCAATATCAGATGTCCATGATGGGTGAGCTGAAGTTCTTCATTGGTCTTCAAATCCATCAGCGGGGAAATGGCATCTTCATATCACAAGAGAAGTACCTCAAAGAATGCCTAAAGAAGTTTGGAATGCCATACTGCAAAGGGTACATGATGCCAATGCCAACCAAAGGCCAATTGGGCCCCAACGACAATGGTAAAGAGTTCAATCAAAAGGTATACTGGTCCATGATTGGTTCTTTACTCTACTTATGTGCATCTAGGCATGATATAATGCTTAGCGTATGCATGTGTGCCTAATTCCAAGCGACACCAAAGGAATCGCATCACTTAGCTCTGAAGCGAATTCTCCGATATTTGGCTTACACCCCAACACTAGGATTATGGTATCCAAAGGGCTCAGAGTTTTATCTGGTTGGATTCTCAGATGCTGATTATGCTGGTGACAAGGTTGATCGCAAGTCCACACCAGGCACATGTCACTTTCTTGGACGACCGCTTGTCTGTTGGTCCTCAAAGAAGCAGAACTGTACATCACTCTCCACTGCTGAATCCGAATACATTGCTGCTGGATCTTGCTGCGCTCAGCTTCTATGGATGAAGCAAACTCTCAAGGACTATGGCATCCACCTGAAGCATGTGCCACTCTACTGCGGCAATGAAAGCGCCATCAAGATTGCCAACAATCCAGTTCAGCACTCAAAGACAAAGCACATTTAGATCCGTCATCACTTTCTCAGAGATCATGTCATGAAGGAAGACATTGATATCATTCATGTCAACACTGAAGAGCAATTGGCAGATATCTTCACAAAGCCCTTGGATGAGAAAAGGTTTTGCAAGCTACGGTGTGATCTAAATATCTTAGAATCCTCAAATGTCCTGTGAATGGACACACATCCTAACGCTTATGCATGTTGATGACTTAGACATGCAACACACAAAGTAACATATATCTTCAAATAATGAAGACTTACCCTCTACGTGTGAATACATTAATGTGGAATTTGACTTCGGAGCGCCATGATAATTGTGCGTCGTGTCTAGGTCTAATACTTCCTATACGGTGGGTAACGCCACCATGATACGTCTCCAACGTATCTATAATTTGTGAGTGTTCCATGCTATTATATTATCTGTTTTGGATGTTTAATGGGCTTTACTAAGCACTTTTATATTATTTTTGGGACTAACCTATTAACCGAAGGCCCAGTGCAAATTGTTGTTTTTTTGCCTATTTCAGTGTTTCGCAGAAAAGGAATATCAAACGGAGTCCGAATGGAATGAAACCTTCGGGAGAGTTATTTTTGGAACAAACGTGATCTAGAGGACTTGGAGTGGATGTCAAGAAAGAAGCAAGGAGGCCACGAGGCAGGGAGGCACGCCTGCCCCCCTGGGCGCGCCCCCCACCCTCGTGGGCCCCTCGCAGCTCCACCGACCTACTTCTTCTCCTATATATACCCATATACCCCGAAAACATCCAGGAGCACCACAAAACCCTATTTACACCGCCGCAACCTTCTGTACCCATGAGATCCCATCTTGGGGCTTTTTCCGGTGCTCCGCTGGAGGGGGAATCAATCACGGAGGGCTTCTACATCAACACCACAGCCTCTCCGATGATGTGTGAGTAGTTTACCACAGACCTTCGGGTCCATAGTTATTATCTAGATGGCTTCTTCTATCTCTTTGGATCTCAATACAAAGTGCTCCTCGATCTTCTTGGAGATCTATTCGATGTAATTCTTTTTGCGGTGTGTTTGTTGGGATCCGATGAATTGTGGGTTTATGATCAAGATTATCTACGAACAATATTTGAATCTCCTCTGAATTCTTTTATGTATGATTTGTTATCTTTGCAAGTCTCTTCGAATTATCAGTTTGGTTTGGCCTACTAGATTGATCTTTCTTGCAATGGGAGAAGTGCTTAGCTTTGGGTTCAATCTTGCGGTGTCCTTTCCCAGTGACAGCAGGGGTAGCAAGGCACGTATTGTCTTGTTGCCATCGAGGATAAAAAGATGGGGTTTATATCATGTTGCTTGAGTTTATCCCTCTACATCATGTCATCTTGCCTAATGCGTTACACTGTTCTTATGAACTGAATACTCTAGATGCATGCTGGATAGCGGTCGATGTGTGGAGTAATAGTAGTAGATGCAGAATCGTTTCGGTCTACTTGTCGCGGACGTGATGCCTATATACATTATCATGCCTAGATATTCTCATAATTATGCACTTTTCTATCAATTGCTCGACAGTAATTTGTTCACCCACCATAATACTTATGCTATCTTGAGAGAAGCCACTAGTGAAACCTATGGCCCCCGAGTCTATTTTCCATCATATAAGTTCCCAATCTATTTTTACTTTGCAATCTTTATTTTCAGTTTATATCATAAAAATACCAAAAAATATTTATCTTATTATCTCTATCAGATCTCACTTTTGCAAGTGGCCATGAAGGGATTGACAACCCCTTTATCGCGTTGGTTGCAAGGTTCTTATTTGTTTGTGTAGGTACGAGGCAACTTGCGTGTAGTCTCCTACTGGATTGATACCTTGGTTCTCAAAATCTGAGGGAAATAGTTACACTACTTTGCTGCATCACCCTTTCCTCTTCAAGGGAAAACCAACGCAGTGCTCAAGAGGTAGCAAGAAGGATTTCTGGCGTCGTTGCCGGGGAGATCTACGCCAAGTCAAGTCAAGTCAAGTCAAGTCAAGTCAAGACATACCAAGTACCCATCACAACTCTTATCCCTCGCATTACATTATTTGCCATTTGCCTCTCGTTTTCCTCTCCCCCACTTCACCTTTGCCGTTTTATTCGCCCTCTCTTTCGTTCGTCTCGTTTCGCTTGCTTCTTGCGTGTCCGTGTGTTAGATTGTTTGCTTTGCTGTCATGGCTAGTCCTTGTATAATTGTTAGTACTCCCGATCATGAAGTTCTTAATTTTAAACAAAGGGAGGGAGAAAATCTAAAAGATGCTTGGCATAGAATTTGCAATGCTCAGAATAGATCTACTAGGAAGAAATCTACTTCCATTCTTCTTCCAATTTTTACGTAGGCATCACTCCTTGGAACCGATATATTCTTGATACCATTACCGGAGGGAATTTCTTGGGTAGCCATACTTTTTATTCTTATAATTCTATGTTAGATTTGTTTGGCCCGCCACCTCTTTTGGTTAATGGAACTATTTTAACTTTGGAACATGTGATGCAAAGACTTGAAATTATTGAAAATAAAGTTGCTAATAGAGTTGATTGAAAATTTGGATAAAAAGATCCACAACCAAATTACCCAATATGGATCTAAGGTAGGAGTTGCTCTTAAAAGTTTTAAAGAAATGGAACCCATAGTTAACGAAAAGATAGATCAAGATTCCACAAGAATTGATAAAATTGAGGATATTATTACCAACTTAGGGTCTGCCTTTTCTTCCGTGAAAAATACTCCAAAACCTCCTAATGCTAAAATTGCCAAACTAATGTATGTTCCTAAAAGTAAGGGTGAAACTTCTAGTAAGGGAAATGTGGATCTCAAATCCATAAGTGTTCACCCCAACTTTCTCGCTATCATTAAGGAACCTTTTGCTACAAATGATTTTCTCGATTTATTGCCTAGGAGTTTGATCATTAATAAAAATAAGGAAACTCCTAACGGTTGCAAGTGTTCAGTTGAAGAATTGCCCACCAAAGATGACAATACCTAGATCTATTCTTACCTTTATGCCTAGCTAGGGGCGTTAAACGATAGCGCTTGTTGGGAGGCAACCCAATTTTATTTTTGTTTCTTGCTTTTTGGTTCTGTTTAGTAATAAATAATTCATCTATCCTCTGTTTATATGTGTTTTCATGTTTTAATCAGTGTTTGTGCCAAGTAGAACCTTTGGGAAGACTTGGGTGAAGTCTTTATGATCTTGCTGTAAAAAACAGAAACTTTAGCGCTCACGAGATTAGCTGCCATTTTTTACTGTAGAGTGATATTTAGTTGATTCTTTTTGCAGATGATTAATAGACAAATTCCTAACGTCCAGAAATTTATTTCAGAATTTTTGGAGTTACAGAAGTATATGTTTGATCCAGATTACTACAGACTATTCTGTTTTTGACAGATTCTGTTTTTCGTGTGTTGATTGCTTATTTTGATGAATCTATGGCTAGTATCGGAGGGTATGAACCATAGAGAAGTTGGAATACAGTAGGTTTAACACCAATATAAATAAATAATGAGTTAATTACAGTACCTTATGGTGGTGATTTGTTTTCTTATACTAACGAAGCTCATTAGATTTTCTGTTGAGTTTTGTGTTGTGAAGTCTTCAACTTTTGGGTAAAGATTTGATGGATTATGGAATAAGGAGTGGCAAGAGCCTAATATTGGGGATTACCAAGGCACCCCAAGGTAAAATTCAAGGACAACCAAAAGCCTAAGCTTGGGGATGCCCCGTAAGGCATCCCCTCTTTCGTCTTCGTCTATCGGTAACTTTACTTGAGGCTATATTCTTATTCACCACATGATATGTGTTTTGCTTGGAGCGTCTTGCATGATTTGAGTCATTGATTTTTAGTTTACCACAGTCATACTTGCTGTACACACCTTTTGGGAGAGATACACATGAATCAGAATTTATTAGAATACTCTATGTGCTTCACTTATATCTTTTGAGTTAGATAATTTTGCTATAGTGTTTCACTTATATCCTTTAGAGCACGGTGGTGGTTTTATCTTATAGAAATTATTGATCTCTCATGCTTAACTTATATTATTTTGAGAGTCTTTTAGAACATCATGATAATTTGCTTTGGCTATAAAATTAGTCCTAATATGATGAACATCCAAGATGGGTATAATAAAAACTATCGTATAAAGTGCATCGAATAATATGAGAAGTTTGATACTTCATAATTGTTTTGAGATATGAAGATGGTGATATTAGAGTCATGCTAGTGGAGTAGTTGTGAATTTTAGAAATACTTGTTCTAAAGTTTGTGATTCCCGTAGCATGCACGTATGGTGAACCGTTATGTGATGAAGTCGGAGCATGATTTATTTATTGATTGTCTTCCTTATGAGTGGTGGTCGGGGACGAGCAATGGTCTTTTCCTACCAATCTATCCCCCTAGAAGCATGCGCGTAGTACTTCATTTCGATAACTAATAGATTTTTGCAATAAGTATGTGAGTTCTTTATGACTAATGTTGAGTCCATGGATTATACGCACTCTCACCCTTCCACCATTGCTATCCTCTCTAATACCGCGCACCTTTCGTCGGTATCATATACCCACCATATACCTTCCTCAAAACAGCCACCATACCTACCTATTATGGCATTTCCATAGCCATTCCGAGATATATGGCCATGCAACTTACCATCGTTCCGTTTATTATGACATGTTTCATCATTGTCATATTGCTTTGCATGATCATGTAGTGCACATCGTATTTGCGGCGAAGCCACCGTTCCTAATTCTTTCATACATGTCACTCTTGATTCATTGCATATCCCGGTACACCGCCGGAGGCATTCACATAGAGTCATATTTTGTTCTAAGTATTGAGTTGTAATTTTTGAGTTGTAAGTAAATAAAAGTGTGATGATCATCATTATTGGAGCATTGTCCCAAGTGAGGAAAGGATGATGGAGACTATGATTCCCCCACAAGTCGGGATGAGACTCCGGATGAAAAGATAAAAAATAAAAGAAAAAAAGAGGCCATAAAAAAAGAGAAAAGGCCCAAATAAAAAAATGAGAGAAAAAGAGAGAAGGGACAATGTTACTATCCTTTTGCCACACTTGTGCTTCAAAGTAGCACCATGATCTTCATGATAGAGAGTCTCCTATGTTGTCACTTTCATATACTAGTGGGAATTTTACATTATAGAACTTGGCTTGTATATTCCAATGATGGGCTTCCTCAAAATGCCCTAGGTCTTCGTGAGCAAGCGAGTTGGATGCACACCCGCTTAGTTTCTTTTGTTGAGCTTTCATACACTTATAGCTCTAGTGCATCCGTTGCATGGCAATCCCTACTCACTCACATTGATATCTATTAATGGGCATCTCCATAGCCCGTTGATACGCCTAGTTGATGTGAGACTATTCTCCTTTTTGTCTTCTCCACAACCACCATTCTATTCCACATATAGTGTTATGTCCATGGCTCACACTCATGTATTGCGTGAAGATTGAAGAAGTTTGAGAACATCAAAAGTATGAAATAATTGCTTGGCTTGTCATCGGGGTTGTGCATGATTAAATACTTTGTGTGATGAAGATAGAGCATAGCTAGACTATATGATTTTGTAGGGATAACTTTCTTTGGCCATGTTATTTTGAGAAGACATGATTGCTTTGTTAGTATGCTTGAAGTATTATTATTTTCATGTTGATAATAAACTTTTATCTTGAATCTTTCGGATCTGAACATTCATGCCACAATAAAAGAGAATTACATTGAGAAATATGCTAGGTAGCATTCCACATCAAAAATTCTGTTTTTACCATTTACCTACTCGAGGACGAGCAGGAATTAAGCTTGGAGATGTTTGATACGTCTCCAACGTATCTATAATTTTTATTGTTCCATGCTATTATATTATCTGCTTTGGATGTTTAATGGGCTTTACTAAGCACTTTTATATTATTTTTGGGACTAACCTATTAACCGAAGGCCCAGTGCAAATTGCTGTTTTTTTTGCCTATTTTAGTGTTTCGCAGAAAAGGAATATCAAACGGAGTCCAAACGGAATGAAACCTTCGGGAGAGTTATTTTTGGAACAAACGTGATCCAGATGACTTGGAGTGGACGCCAAGAAAGAAGCAAGGAGGCCACGAGGGAGGGAGGCGCGCCTGCCCCCCTGGGCGCGCCCCCCACCCTTGTGGGCCCCTCGCAGCTCCACCGACCTACTTCTTCCTCCTATATATACCCATATACCCTGAAAACATCCAGGAGCACCACGAAACCCTATTTCCACCGCCGCAACCTTCTGTACCCGTGAGATCCCATCTTGGGGCCTTTTCCGGCGCTACGCCGGAGGGGGAATCGATCATGGAGGGCTTCTACATCAACACCATAGCCTCTCCGATGATGTGTGAGTAGTTTACCGCAGACCTTCGGGTCCATAGTTATTATCTAGATGGCTTCTTCTCTCTCTCTCTCTCTCTCTTTGGATCTCAATACAAAGTCCTCCTCGATCTTCTTGGAGATCTATTCGATGTAATTCTTTTTGCGGTGTGTTTGTCGAGATCCGATGAATCGTGGGTTTATGATCAAGATTATCTATGAACAATATTTGAATCTCCTCTGAATTCTTTTATGTATGATTTGTTATCTTTGCAAGTCTCTTCGAATTATCAGTTTGGTTTGGCCTACTAGATTGATCTTTCTTGCAATGGGAGAAGTGCTTAGCTTTGGGTTCAATCTTGCGGTGTCCTTTCCCAGTGACAGCAGGGGCAGCAAGGCACGTATTGTATTGTTGCCATAGAGGATAAAAAGATGGGGTTTATATCATGTTGCTTTAGTTTATCCCTCTACATCATGTCATCTTGCCTAATGCGTTACTCTGTTCTTATGAACTTAATACTCTAGATGCATGTTGGATAGTGGTCGATGTGTGGAGTAATAGTAGTAGATGCAGAATCATTTCGGTCTACTTGTCGCAGACGTGATGCCTATATACATGATCATGCCTAGATATTCTCATAATTATGCACTTTTCTATCAATTGCTCGACAGTAATTTGTTCACCCACCGTAATACTTATGCTATCTTGAGAGAAGCCACTAGTGAAACGTATGGCCCCCGGGTCTATTTTCCATCATATAAGTTTCCAATCTATTTTTACTTTGCAATCTTTACTTTCAGTTTATATCATAAAAATACCAAAAATATTTATCTTATTATCTCTATCAGATCTCACTTTTGCAAGTGGCCGTGAAGGGATTGACAACCCCTTTATCGCGTTGGTTGCAAGGTTCTTATTTGTTTGTGTAGGTACGAGGCGACTTGCATGTAGTCTCCTACTGGATTGATACCTTGGTTATCAAAAACTGAGGGAAATACTTATGCTACATTGCTACATCACCCTTTCCTCTTCAAGGGAAAACCAACACAGTGCTCAAGAGGTAGCACACCACCAAACTTTCTCAAAGATTTTTATTGGCGTCATGATTGCATTATGTTCATATTTAGTTTGTCTTCAACATTGATTTATCCTTAAAGTTTATCTTCGCAATGTTGATTTGGTATTTTCTTATTTATATATATATGTGTGTGTGTGTGTGTGCGTGTGCGTGTGTGTGTGTGTGTGCGCGCGCGCGCGTGTGTGTGTGTGTGTGTGTGTGTGTGTGTGTGTGTGTGTGTGTGTGTGTGTGTGTGTGTGTGTGTGTGTTCTGTCCTCTACAAAATTCACTTATAGCTATGCCTTTGAACTTCCCATTTTCTGAACTAAGTGAATGTGATCAGACCCTAACCTCTTTTATGCTTCTTCCTCAAATTATGTCTGTCTAAGTCATATCCATTCTGTTGACACGTGTCGAATGTCTTCATTGTGTCCTTGTCAGCTGAAGATACAGAGACACAAATTTAAAAATGTTATAATGTTATATCTCTTTTACATGAATATCGGAGAAGCCGGAATGACCACCCGACAAACCAGGCGCGCGTGGGAACATGGAACAACGCTCGATGAGTTGCATGCATGCCACATGTCCATCAGATGTGAACCGCCAGGGGCACTTGCGTAATTGCGCTGTGCAGCCCTTCACCTTATAAATACACACTTGTGTGGTCATTATCTCCTCTTCCACCTCGCCATCTCGCTCAAACCCTAGCGCCACCGCTAGCTCGTGTCGACGCTGGAGACGAAGCGCTTAGCTGCTGGGACCTCTTCGACGTCGTCCTCACGCCGGCTGCGGACCTCGTCTTCTCCGTCGTTGTCGTAGGTGTCTTCCGCCGCCAAGTTAGGGTGCGGGAGACTGGACTGCTCGGCATCCGCTCTGCCCCGTCTAGCAGTTCTTCTGTGGTAAATAAAACTCGCTTTTTACCTCTTGTTTGATCTGTCAAATCCATCCACTTCACCCAAAAGTGGTTTTTGCACTTCCAAATCTGGATCTTTCTGTTTCTGAATCTCATATCTTGCTAAGTATATTCACTTATACTTCATAACTAGTTAAATTCCTCACTTGTACTTATTCATGCATTCGTACAAATCTGGAACCAACTCACTTCAAATAAGTGAATGTCTTCGCACTATGAGGTCAATGTCTTCAAACTGATTTATCTTCAAAATCTTCTGAGAATGCATATGACATCTTCCTCTTCCCTCGCATCTCTAATGCTGTCACAGGTACATGTCTGCGGGAGAATCCCTTGGTTCTGATAGTCTGCATTCATTTACAGAATACTTACAGCATCATGTTGAATCTCCTGAAGCTAGTTCTTGTTTGACAAGTCGTCGGAAGCCTTTCACTATTTTGAAGCCTCTCTGTCTGAATATTATGGCTATTGAGAAATCTACAAGGAAAGGTGGTCGGCAACGTCGTGGCAATACTGCTCTGGACCTGCCCTAGAACTGTACAAACTTTACAAATCTGATCTTGAGGAGAACTACAATCAGCGCAAGACCATAATCCAGTGGATCCAAAGATATTGGGCTGAGCAATGGTTCAAGTATCACTTTGTCACTCCCGAGTATGCTGAAAAGAATGCTATCAAGCACATGTGGGGTGATATTCTTTACAGGAATTTTCCACCAAAGACAAAGCCTGAAGCTATTGCTCAAGGCTTCTATCCGTGCATGACCCGAGAACCTCAGCTAGAAAATGTCGACCCATCATCTATTCGATGGTGTCGTGACGATGATCTCTTCAAGCGCAACTTTTAGTTTGCAAAGGAGTCTGTTGCCACGAACAAGAAGGCATTCAGACTCAACTTCAACCCTGGTTCGTCTTCTCCAAGGCCGGATGGCACATGTGACGCCAATCCCAATGTCATCGGCCCCTTCAATGGCTTCGATGGGCTCCTCTCCCGTATTGCTGCTCAGAGGGCCACATTCGATCAGTCTGCTGATGATGCAGACTCTAAGGATGCTCCTGCACCACCAAAGCAGAAATAGAAGACAAAAGTTTCAAAGCCCTCTATAGCACCAAAAGCTTCGACTGTGAAGCCATTGAAAACTACACCTCCTGAACTCAGTGTCCAGTCTAAAGATTTATCTCGTGTCTCCAAGAAGACCAAGAAGCCCAAGAAGATTTCTGGGCATGACCTTACCCCTACTGTTGTTCTACGCAATGAGGACAATACCATTGATCTGTCAAGTGATGAAGATCTTGGAGATGAAGCTCTGGAAATGTTGATCAAGAGCAAACAAGAGGATGAGATCTTCCAAGATCTGCCTCTATTTGATGTTGATATACTGGACAACTTCATTGATGAATTGTTTGAGGACCAAAGCATCAACATTGCTGATCTGCAGCTTCCTGTGGACATTAGCGTCACATTTCACGGAGCCATTGCCAACGAACTTGCCTTAGCTCAGAAAATAGTTGAGCTAAAGAACAAGATAGACTATGAGAAGGCACATTTCAAGAAGCACATGGCCAAGCTCAGCGTTGCTGATGTGCAAATATTCAAGCAAATGATGAATGACCTCAAGGCCGAGTTCAACAAGAAGCGTGAAGAAGCCAAAGGCTCACGCGAGCGCATGAAGTAATATGCGCAGAAATGTGTGCAAGCGCACAATGAGGATGGGAAGAGAAAGGCACTTGGGCGTTGTTGGGGATATTACTACTGGGCGTAAACTGGCCTATCTGGGCCGGGTTAACTTCATCAGTAGTTAAGTATGTTAAAGCCCATGAAGGTAGATAAGGGCTCAAGACCCATAATCGATTTAAGGCCTGCATCCGTAAACCGGCGTCGGTATGTGAACTTGTATTATAAGTTAGGAATAAGTGGAGACCGAACCGGACACATCTATGAGCCGGTGTCGGGACTCTGTAAACCGACGGGTGTCACCCATGTATATAAGGGGACGACCCGGCGGCGGTTCAAGGACAACAGACAACAACTCGAGACTTAGGCAAAGCTTGTTTGCTCCCTAGTCATCGAAACCCTATCAATTCCATCACAACTAGACGTAGGCTTTTACCTTCATCGAAGGGGCCGAACTAGTATAAATTCTCTCGCGTCCCTGTGTCCGCTTTAACCCCATCAAGTTAACCCATAGAGATGGCTCCACGACTAAGTCCTTTCATGAGGACATCTGCCGTGACAAAACCACGACAGTTGGCGCCCACCGTGGGGCTATCGCGCGATGGTTTCAAGTTCTTGGAGGGCAACTTCGAAGGACTCAAGGGTTACACCGTGGGCCGGATGACCAAGAGTCGTCGCGGCGAGCTCTACATCGACGATGCAGGATGGGGCCCCGAGGCCGGCTCAATTGAGTACGGGTACCGGGTCCCTTTTGGTGGCATACACGTATTCATTGGCAAAATCGATGAACCGAGCCCTGAGCCGGACATCTGCACCGACCTCGTCGAAACGGCTCAGCATGCATGATCCGCCCAGGTCAAACCGGCCGTGAAGCGTGCCTTCGTGGGAGTCATCCATGGAGGGGAATACGAGGACGGTTCAGAATCTGGTGGCGATACCGTCGTTTATTCCGGCGATGAGTCCTCGACCAGAGAAACCGAATCGTTATATCAGTTACAAGATAGCCGGATTGGGGGCTGCTCCGATGGCGACAGTATTCCGGACCCCTCCGATCTGCCAAACCGGGTTGGAATATTCATGGCTGGTATGCAAGCGGCGATCCACTCTTGGGCCGCGGCAGCGATGATTTTCGGATCAGTAACGGTGACAGCAGCCGGGGCAGGAGGCCCTGTGCGCCCGCCGGCTCAAGTCTTGTCTGATCTGTTTGATGCGTTGGCTATGCTTATGGCAGAAGCTAATCCGGCAGATCAGGACGCCCATAATGCGGAGATTGCAAAGGTCAGGGATCAGATTACCCAAGCCAAGGCCGACCTAGCAGCTGAGAATGCCAGGATGACTACAGAGCGGGCCGCATTGGATGCGCAGGCTTACCGGCTTATGCTGGATCAGAACGCGTCGCATGAAGTCCTGAAGAGGAAGCACCGGTCTAGTTTGCCTCCGGTTTTCTAAGCTAGATATCTCTTCAATACCCCAGGAGCGGGAACCAGTAACCCGCCGATGGTAAACCGGGCGGAAGCACCTGGGACGGGAGCCGGTTCAGCCTCGCCTGATGGATCCGCCTCGTCAAAACACTATCGTACCTCAGCCTGTCCCGACACCTCCGGGTCATTATTCCAATCCGATGGACAACCTTGTTGCTACCGCTTCACGACTGGAGGCCATCCCAATCGAAGGTGATTCTCCGCAGGCGGTGGAGACGCGCCAGGTTAAGGAGCTTCTTCGAACAGCTTTGATTCAACAGGAAGCATACTCATACAGCCGCGACTGAATTCACTCTACCCCTCACCCAAGCCGGAGCTACAGCAGGCGTATGGATGAACCGGCCGTGTCAAGCAATGCACGAAACTGTGAAGCACCCTGTGGCAACAACCCGGCAGGTGGTGTTGGTGATGCTCAGGAAGTGGTGGATCAGGCCCGAGCACGCAGGGAGGCCGAGTTAGCGGCGCAGTATGAGGCTCGTCAGGTTACGCCGGTTCGTCCAACTACCTCGGTCGAGCCAGGAGTTACCTCTAGTTCTTTGGGGGTACCATGTCTTATCCCCGCTTTACGCAATGTGCGCCTGCCCAAGGATTTCAAGGGCCCGCGCAAGGTGCCAAATTACACTGCCGATTTGTCTCCAGAGACATGGGTGGAGAGCTATGAGATGGCCATGGAGATGCTTGATGTGGATGATGCGGCGTGTGCAAAGTATTTCACCATGATGCTCGAAGGGATGGCCCGTACTTGGTTAAAAAGTTTACCGGCCAACTCTATCAGTTCATGGGCCGAGTTGAGAGCCCGGTTTATCCAGAATTTCAAGGATACATGTAAGCAGCCTATGTTGATAGTGGACTTGGCGGCCTGTGTCCAGGAGGAAGGAGAATCGACGACCCGTTGGGTGCACCGGGTCTCAAAGATTTTGCATTCATCAGACCGCATCAATGCCGATACAGCAGTTATAACCTTGGAGGGCAACTGCCAGTTTGAGCCTCTGAAGTTGAAATTGGGACGGTTGAAGCGCCATTGCAACGGTATGGGGACCCTCATGGCTGGGTTAGTGAAGTATGCTGATTCTGATAGTACCAAGGATCCCAAGTCTGACGATGACAAGACAGGGAAGGGAAAGAATAGCGGCAACTCCAGAGGGCAGCAACACAACACGGCGGGTCACGGAAACGGTGGCAAGCGTAAAGCGGATAGCAGCATGGACTTTGTGGCTAATACCAACGTGCAGGACAAAGGCCAGCGATGAAAGGGTAAACCGCCGAATCGCAGCGGAGCACCCAATCCCAACCCGGACCGCTTGACTTACCTGTTAAACTAGCCTTGTCCGAAACATGGGACGAAGGAGATGCCGGCCAACCACCTTTGGAAGGATTGCTACATCATGCAAGAGTTCAAGAATTCTACTGCTTTCCGGTATGATCATGGGTCGGGTGGCGGTTCAGCATTTGGATCTCATGGGCCGGGTCACGGCGGAGGAAATTCCGGTTCAGGCTTCAATGGCAATCAGGGCGGACAAAACAACCAAGGCAATCAAAGCGGCCAGGGTGGTTACAATCAACAGCAGCAGTCGGGTTATCAGAGCCACCCGAAGCAGTTAAATAGTGGGCAATATCATGTTTTCACCACTAGTTTGGACAAGCGTGACCGAAAGGTTCACAAACGGGCAGTGAACTCTGTTGAACCGGCAGTGCCCCGATATTTACGCTGGTCTGAGCAGCCAATTGTGTGGAGCAGAGAGGATCATCCTCCCGGGGTTGATAATCCGGGTCAGCTAGCGTTGGTGGTGGCACCTCAGGTGGGAGGTTACAAGTTCACCAAGGTACTCATGGACGGAGGAAGCAGTATTAAGATTCTCTATTATGAGACCTTCCGTCGCATGGGGTTGACAGATAAAAATCTCAAACCATCTAATACGGTGTTCCATGGCGTGGTACCTGGTAAATCGGCATATCCTGTTGGTAAGATAGCCCTGGAAGTGGCCTTTGGGGATGATTATGACTTCAGATCAGAAATATTGACCTTTTAAGTGGTGAAAATCCAAACTTCATATCACGCCCTGTTTGGACGGCCGGCTTACGCTAAATTCATGGCACGGCCCTGCTATGTCTATTTACAGCTCAAGATGCCGGGTCACAAGGGAACAATAACTGTTCATGGAAGCCGCAAGATCGCTTTGGAATGCGAATAAGGTGATGCGGCCTATGCTGAGTCGGTTTGTGCCACGGAGGAGTTCAAGTTGTACAAAGATAATGTTGATCCGGCAGACATGACTCCATTGAAAAAACCAACTACGGAGCATGATCCGGCCCTGAAGTTCAAATCGGCCGCTGAGACTAAGCTTGTTGACTTCGTACCTGGCGATTCGTCCAAGCAGTTCAGTATCAGTGCAAACTTGGATCCAAAATAGGAAAGCGCGCTCATCGAGTTCATCCGTGAGAACCGGGACATCTTTGCATGGAAGCCTTCTGACATGCCAGGTGTACCGAGGGAACTCGCCGAGCACACTCTTAATATTGATCCCAAGTACAAACCGGTGAAATAGTTTATCCGCCGGTTCAATGAAGAAAGACGCAAGGCTATTGGAGAAGAGGTGGCCAGGCTCTTAGCGGCTGGCTTTATCGTTGAAGTTTTTCCATGCTGAATGGTTAGCTAATCCGGTGCTGGTTCTTAAGAAAAACGGCACCTGGCGCATGTGTGTAGATTACACAGATCTTAACAAGGCTTGTCCGGCAGATCCTTTTGCCCTACCCCGTATTTATCAAATTATTGATGCTACGGCGGGTTGTGAGCGTTTGAGTTTTCTGGATGCATATTCCGGTTATCATCAGATCAAGATGGCAGTTAAGGACCAGGAGAAGATTGCGTTCATAACTCCCTTTGGAGCCTTCTGCTATGTGTCTATGCCCTTTGGGCTCAAGAGTGCCCAGGCAACTTATCAACGGTGTGTACAGAATTGCCTTCATAAGTAGATTGGCCGTAATGTGCATGCCTATGTGGATGGTATTGTGGTTAAGTCAAGGAAGAAGGAAACTCTGGTTGATGATTTGAAGGAAACCTTTGATAACCTATGGACGTACAAGATGATGCTCAACCCAGCCAAGTGCGTCTTTGGTGTACCGGCGGGCAAGTTATTGGGTTTTCTGGTGTCCAATAGGGGAATTGAGGCTAATCCGGAGAAGATCACAGCTATCACCTCTTTGGCTAAACCGAAGTGTATCAATGATGTTCAACGCTTGGCAGGCCGGATTGCCGCGTTGAGCCGGTTTATCAGCCGCCTCGGTGAGAAGGCGATTCCTTTGTATCATATGCTGAAGAAGACAGATCAATTCGTCTGGAGTTCTGCTGCTGATAAAGCGTTTGAGGATTTAAAGCGGCAGTTAGCCAATCCGCCTGTTCTCGCTGCTCCAATTGACAAGGAACCACTGCTATTATATGTGGCAGCTAATGCTCGCGCAGTCAGCATGGCCATCGTGGTAGAGCGCAAAGAGGCAGGCAAGGAATATCCGGTTCAGCGTCCGGTTTACTATATCAGCGAGGTGCTTATTGAGTCCAAGCAAAGATACCCGCATTGGCAGAAGCTGGTATACGGAGTTTTTATGGAAAGCCGGAAGCTTAAGCAATACTTCCAAGGTCATCCCATCACAGTGGTCAGCTCTGCTCCTTTGGGAGATATAATCCAGAACAGGGAAGCAACTGGCCGGATTGCTAAGTGGGCTACAGAACTTGCACCTCACGGGTTGAAATATGTACCTCGGACGGCAGTCAAGTCTCAAGCACTTGTGGATTTTATCAATGATTGGACAGAACTGCAAGCACCTGAAGAAAAACCGGATCACACCTATTGGACTATTCATTTTGATGGGTCCAGGCAATTGGAGGGCTCGGGGGCTGGAGTCGTATTAACTTCCCCACGAAGTGATAAGTTCTGTTACGTTCTCCGCTTAATGTTCCCTTGTACTAACAATGCAGCTGAGTATGAAGCTTTACTCCATGGTCTCCGGATGGCTAAGGAGATGAATCTGAGCCGAGTTAAGTGCTTCGGTGACTCGGACCTGGTGGCTCAACAAGTATCTGGCACTTGGGATTCCAAGGATCCACTCATGGCAGCATACCGTCGTGAGGTGGATATTGTTGCAGGTCATTTCAAAGGCTATCAGGTGGATCATGTGGACCGGCGGAAGAACGAAGCGGCGGACGCTTTAAGCCGGTTGGGCTCTCAGCGTAAACCGGTCCCGCCTAATGTCTTTTTGGACGTTCTGCATAATCCATCTGTCAAGCTCCCTGGTGAAGAGGATTTGGCTATTCCTGATCTGGAGACCCAACTGGTGGCAGCTCTTCATGTCATCCCGGACTGGACGGTTCCTTATCTTGCGTACATGAACCAGGGCGAGTTACTAGAGGATGAGACTCTGGCCCGGCAGATAATCCGGCGATCCAAGTCCATGACTATTATCAATGGCGAGTTGCATCATTGCAGTGTGTCTGGGGCGTTCCAGTGTTGTGTGTCTCCTGAGGAAGGCTGTGAAATCTTGCGCGAGATCCACGAAGGAGATTGTGGTCACCACGCCAGTTCAAGGTCTCTGGTGGCTAAGGCATTCCGCCATGGCTTTTATTGGTTGACTGCTCATGCTGATGCGGAGGATCTGGTCAGACGATGTGATGGCTGTCAGAAGTTCTCAAGACGTGCTCATGTGCCGGCTCAATAATTGAGGATGATTCCAATTACTTGGCCGTTTGCGACTTGGGGGCTGGATATGGTTGGGCCTTTCAAAAGGTGCAAGGACAAAAAGACCCACCTTCTGGTGGCGGTTGACAAGTTCACAAAGTGGGTGGAGGCAGAACCCGTTAGCAAGTATGACGCAGCCACGGTGGTTCAATTCATCAAAAAGGTGATTTTCCGGTTTGGCTTTCCACACAACATCATTACTGATGATGGTACCAACCTATCCAAGGGTGCTATGAAGGAGTTCTGTCAACGTGAGCACATCCGGCTTGACGTCTCGTCAGTGGCTCACCCATAATCTAATGGTCAAGCAGAGAGGGCTAATCAAGAGATCTTGCGAGGCATCAAGCCCCGGCTTATGGTTCCTTTGCAACGAACGCCGGGTTGTTGGGTTGAGGAGTTACCATCTGTATTATGGAGCATTAACACCACACCCAACAGATCGACAGGATACACACCGTTCTTCATGGTTTATGGAGCGGAGGCGGTTCTCCCCAGTGACATCCGTCATGATTCACCTCGTGTAGCGGCATATGTTGAAGCGGACAACGAGGCGGCACGACAAGACACTCTGGACCTGTTGGATTTGGAACGTGACATAGCGGCTGCCCGTTCGGCGATTTATCAGCAAGATCTCCGTTGCTATCACAGCCGTCGAGTTAGAACCAGAACCTTTCAAGAAGGAGATTTGGTACTTCGGCTCATCCAAGACCAGACTGATATGCACAAGTTATCCCCACCTTGGGAGGGACCTTTCGTGGTTAGCAAGAATCTACACAACGGGTCATACTACCTGATCGATATTCGAGAGCATAAAGACTCACGTACATCAGAGGAGGAGACCAACAGGACGTGGAACATAGCTCATCTTCGGCCTTATTATACTTGAGCCATCGGCTCTACTTATGCACATATTATGACAATGTATATATTATTATCAATACAGTAAACCGGAGCCTCAGCTAAAGCAGGGTCTCTGTTCTTTTTACATCATGTGTGGTTACACGGAGTTTCTGTCTTGAAGCGGCTTCCGGTTTACCCCTTGAGTTAGCTTCTCAAAGCTTTATATCATATCCCTTGGGGGCTTGGTCGTGTCCGAACCATAGCAATGCCATTTGGTAGGCGAAAGCCACAGCATCACTTGGGGACTTGGTCATGTCTGAACCATAGTCACGCCTCTTGATCGGCCTAGTGCCACAACATCACTTGGGGGCTTTGGTCGAACCCGAACCATCGCTACACCTCTTGATCGGCGTAATGCCAATGCATCATTTGGGGACCTGGCTGACTTGAACCATAGCTACGCCTTTTGGGGGGCATGGTCTTGTCCGACCATGGTAATGCCACTTGATCAGCCCAAAGCCTCATTTGCAAATGGTTTTATCTTTGCCTTTGCTTGCATTCGGTTCTGTTTTGCTAAAGACCTCTTTTGTTGCGATTTTAAACCGACATTATTTAAACCGGTTCAACTATCAATTACATATTGACAGAACACGGTCAAATCTTAATCCGGAGACTACCTGCCCGGTTTAATTTTTTATTACCATCTTATTATGGAGTAAAAACCGGTGTTTATCATAACCCAGAACGGTTTACATTGTAAACCGGCCTCATATGAACAGGAGCTGCTTTCTCCTCCAACAGTGTGGGTTTATTAAACTCTGCTTCAAGATTGGCCAAGCCAACTTCATGCCCAACGATGGCAGGTATTATATATCTCATATATTGCATCATATGCTTAAGCTATTGTCTTTGTTTTACATACATAGATATCATGACCCACCTGGTGATAAACCGCCGCGGCGCTTTAAGTTTTTTGACTGCAGAAAACAGTTTGGAGATTGATAATTCAAAGGAAGCATCAGTTGCAGTAAATATGCACGAAGGCATATCAAAACCAAGTATATCATCTAGCCTATTACAAGGCAACACGGTGCCCAAATAAGATCATTGTTTTCTGCATAACACAAACATGCAATAAGTTAAACCGGCTTCCGATTCATGCTTGGTCACCAGCTTGACCTGATGGTTGCGGGTCATCTCGCTTCGCTTCAGCATCTGCCTCCCTACCCAGTGGCTGGAAATCCACAGTTGCCCAGTCGATTCCAGTTAATGCTTGAAAGACAACTTCATCATTGATCAGCAACGACGGGTCAATGTCAGGAGCGTAAGTATGCTTACGGATTGGGGGTATCAGGTTTTCCGCTTCAGGAATTGGTGCAGCCACTCATTTGTTTTGCTCATCATATTGGGCTTGATAGTGGGATAAGTCTGCCTCTTCAACTAATTGACAAGCCAGAGGGCGCACTTCCCGGTTTATAGCACGGAGATCCTCTTCACTGAATTTTGTCCCGTCTTCTTTCAAGCTGGGGTAGCCTTGGGCCGCTTCAACAGGATCAAAATCTGGCACCCACGCTCTTGCCCGGATTAAGGCGTTAATAGCGCCGGTTCTAGCAGCAGATTTCTTCAGCTCTTCAACCCGGGCAGGAAGCATAGACAACCTTTTAATAGTGTCTTGGATCAAAGTAGGCGGCGGGTTGTTGTGGGAAGCAGTGAAGATGATCCGTTGAGCACCGCTATATAGTTGCTCTATCAATGTATAGGCGGCTTTCAACTTCTTCCGCACATCTGATCCCAAGTGACCAATGCGTGTTCCTGTATCATTCAAAGGGTTAATAAACTGGCAGTTACATGAGAAGCCCTAGTTACTTCAGAAATCAAGAAGGCTTACCAAAGACAGCAGCAGTCATGGCATGCACTTGCCGTTTTACACTGGTCAGTTCATCCACCACCGGTTTGATTGCAGCTTCGGCATTCTCTGCTCGTTGAGTTAAAGCGGCTTTAAGCTTCTCCATGACGCTTAAAGCGTTGGTTAATTCCTCTTTTGCTTTAGAGGTTTCAGCTTGTTGGGACATTAGATTTTCTTGAAGATCGGCGATTTGACTTTCTCTTTTGCTCAGCTCAGCCTGCATACAGACAATCATATGATGAAGATGACGGTACAAAATTGAAGTACCAACCACATAACAAGTTATGCCCTTGGTACTTGGGGGCTAATGCATATTTGCTTTTCATCATACAATTTTTATAAAGTCCCAAGCTCAATACAAGTATTCAACTTGGCACTTGGGGGCTAATGGCTATTTGCTCAAATGATTATTGATACCAGAATTTTTATCATCTAAAGTCCCGGTTTAACTATATATAGTTGAACCGGCCTTTGGGGGTTATGTCAGCAAAGTTCACCGGCATTGAAGGTCCAATTGGAAAGTCCCGGTTTAAGTTCATATCTTAAACCGTCACTTGGGGGCTATTGGAGTTAACAGACTGAAACATACAAACAGAGAAGCATATGGAAATTACCTCATATTTGTCTTTCATCATATTAACCAGACCGGCTTCATAGTCACGGCTGGTGTATAGCCGGTTCAGATAGCCGGAATGGAGATCTTGGGCATTCAGAGCAGCGTAAGTGGCCAAATCAGCATTCCATTTGCCTTTGCCAATTGCAGCATATTCATCTTTGGCAGTGTGTTTGGATAAAGCAACAGGATTGCTTGGTTCGGTACGACCAATGCTAGTGATAACAACATCATCATCTTTTGCTCGCCGGTTCATACTAGAGTCGCCGGTTTATCAGTTGGCTTCGACGGGCTAGTTGTTCCGTCAATCCGGACAGGGCTTGTGGGCTGATCAATAGGGCTTGTGGTATCAATATGTGCTTCTTCAGCGATGAAGTCATGGTCTTGCGGTGGTGGGTCGTTCGGCACGTCATCACGAATAGCTGTTTCAGGATCTGGTATTTTGTACGGTTCAGGAGCGATATTTTCTTCTGTCGCTTTGTCCAGACGAGCCTTCTTGCTTGGCCTAGGCTTGGCCCTGAAAAGAATGATAAGGATCAGCACAGTGTATGCTAAAAATTAATGTATCAAAGGTACTATAAGGAATATGACTCACCCAAACACCGTTTTAAGTGGTGGAAGCTGGGTGGCTGATGACTCGCCGGAAGATGAATGAGAAGTGCCCTGATAATCGGAGTCAGATGGATTAAGAGGTTGACGAAAACAACCCGCTTTAGGGCAAGCATTGACAAGAGAGTTAGAGACCTCTGAACAGCGTTTCCGAACCGGACTGTTCGGTAAACCGGCGGAGGTAATTACCTGTCCGCTATGCCGGGTTGTTCGACGAGCTTCGTGTTGTTGTATCTTCATAAGAAAGTTTGGGTCCAAATAAGCAAGAGGATGAGAAAATTTAACTTTCCAGTTTGCCGGACAGGTTTTTAGAGAAGGCAAAGGGGTTGAATCGGAAGAAAGAGCGATTACCTCTACAACATCAGCGTGACTGATTTCAGCATCGTCCTGGCAATGATCATTATCAATAAGGCATGTGAAAAATAAACCAAGTATGTCAAGCTCTACCTCAAGGTCCGGGTTACCCACATCATCGTCAGCTGTCGGATCAGAGGAGCAGTGGTTTTATTCTTGTTAGCTGGTTTCTTGACAACTCTGGTCTTGGGCCGGGTTGGTTTCTCCGGTTTCTCTAGTGGAGGTTTCTTGCTCCAAAACGGATCATCGCCCTGTTTGAAAGATGTAAATGTCAACAAAGGGTGCTTTGAACATAGTCAGATTCCATAAAAGTATAAGGTATGAGCCTTACAGCCGGCGGTTTGTTAATGGCACAAAAGGGAGGCAGGCCGGTTTGAGCACAGGCAGCTTCCGGTTCGTTCAATATCCTCATCACAGCCTCCGTAACCTCATCATCTGTGAGCTGGATATCAATGTGTCGTAGAGGGTCCTTGACACTTCCTGTGTATTCGCACATCAACCCGGAGCGCTGGCTTAAGGGCAATATGCTCCAAGATATCCAGCAGCGAGCAAGGTCGACCCCTGTCAACCCGTTAGCCATGAAGGCCCTGAGCTTGGATAATTGAGGAGCGTATTTGATTCTCTCCTTAGCAGTTAGCCTCTATGGGAAGGGATGCGTGTTGCTTAGCCGCTCCGGACGGTAACCCGGCAAGGGATTTTCGTCAGAAGGAGAGGTATCTTTACAGTAAAACCATGTTTGATTCCACTCTTTGGGATGGCTATGCAGTTTGGCGTGAGGGTAAGTGACCTCTTTCCTCTTTTGAATCCCCATACCGCCTAACTCTGTATTGGGACTGTCAGTAAATTCAGTGCGGCGGTTTAGATGGAAGCAATCTCTGAATAATTCAATTGTGGGCTCCTCTTGAAAGAACATCTCACAGAGCACTTGAAAGTGACAGATGTTGGTTACGGAGTTTGGGCCAGTATCTTGCGGACGGAGTTGGAAATTGGCTAGGATGTCCCGGTAAAATTTTGAACCGTGAGGATTGAAGCCCCGGGCTAGATGATCAGCAAAAACAACAACTTCTCCCTCTTGAGGCTTGGGAGGACATTCTGTGCCAGGGACCCTCCAATGAATAACATCTTGTCTGCTTAAAGCGCCAGTTTTGACTAAATTATTCAGTTGAGTCTCGGACACGCGAGAAGGAACCCAGTTGCACTCGTACACTTGTTTGGCCATAGCACAGTCTGCAAGGTAGTAATTACCGGTTCAAGAACATGTTGAAAAGGTATACCCTGATGCATATATTACTAAATCGGAGGCAGTTATTTATAAACCGGAGTTTTACAAAGCGGCAGTGCCTGGTTAAGGAATTCTGGCGGTTCAACAAGGGGACTAATGGTATATACCGGTTTGTCAATTTTTCTACAAAGTTAAACCGCCCGGTCTAAATATTGAATAGTCAAGATTGCAGATGAGGAAGTACACAAAAACAGATTTCACAAGATTATACTACAGTTTTGGATCTAGAACATGTTCATAAAAGAGATAAATATTCAAGGCCCAAAAGGAGTAGTGCCGAATCGAGGAGCGAAGGTACGGATAAGATCTATGGTCTTAACATGCGGAAGTGAAAACGTAGGATAAAAACTACTACTACATAGGGCAAAGATTCACAGACTCGTCTAAAGATCTATCATAGGAACAAGAAGCAAGGGATGAACACTAGAGAACATGGAAACCCTAGAACAAATCTATAATGGAAAGGATAGAAGACTTACCGGAGCTGAGGAAGACGCGGAAGATCACCGAGGTGCTCTGGTACGCCCAGGGTGATGCAGCGGCCAAAGTTGGTGCAGAGGTTGACGGCGGTGGAGGAGCTCCAAAGCTGGGTGACTCGAGGAAGACAAAGCAGAAGGTCACGTAGGGGAAAAAGAAATGACCCTTCGGTCCTATTTATAAATCAAGGGACATGTGTCAGGCGCGAGAATCAAGGGGCCGCGAGTTTGGAAACGGAGTTGTCGCCTCGATTATCGCAGATCTATTAAACAAGAAGGTATCATGGATAATTTCTTTATGACAGATGACATCACTCCGGTTTAAAGCAATCAGAGAAGATGACATCACGGCGGTTCACCAAACTACAAGAAGATGTTGAAGATGAAGTTTTTGCTAAGGATTGACATGAACCTGTTCAAATCAATCTGGGGCCTAATGTTGGGGATATTACTACTGGGCGTAAACCGGCCTATCTGGGCCGGGTTAACTTCATCAGTAGTTAAGTATGTTAAAGCTCATGAAGGTAGATAAGGGCTTGTCGGCGTTCTGGGAACGGGGGTCCCCAGACTTGCCTGCCTGCGGCCTGCGGCGTGGCTCAAATGGGGGCCCAGCGTAGCCCATCTTCATCAACACAAGGCTCAAGACCCTCGCGAGGGGCCAAGCCTCGCGAGGCGGACGACATGGCGCTTCCTCAAGCACGGCCTCCTTAGGCTGGCTCGCGAGGAGGCGGAGAGATCAAGGCGGGTACCTCACGAGGTGCCCATGACGCAAGCCATGACGACCAAGGGTGCCAGGCGGGCGCCAGCCCGTGCAGTGTCTCCCTTTCCTCTTTGGTGCAAAGGGGGCAAGCGCAGGCGAGAGGATCAAGCAAAGGCACCCATTTCGGTGCAACGAGACCAAGACCAGTCCAACGGTGGGAAGGAGGTCACCATGGAGCCCAGGACGGCGTCACCACAGGGCCTTTGGCAGGCGAAGACCAACTTTAGTCAGGATAAGTGTACCAGATGTTCCCCTTCAAATTGGCCAATTGTTGGCGCCCTTCCCGCTCAATATTTGGGAAGAGGCCCAGGGCCTTTCCCTATAAATAGGACTAGCCGCCCCCAGGGTAGAGGGGGGATTTAGATCGAATCCGGCATCTAGAGAGAGAGAGAGAGAAGGGCGATCGAACTCCCCTAGTAGTTCATCCCCTAGCCAAGAACAGACCTCACGAGGCTGTTCTTCCTTGTACTGTTCTTTCTCATCAGCCCAAGAGGCAATCCACCCACCACAAACTAGAGTAGGGTATTACACCACAATGGTGGCCCGAACTAGTATAAATCCTGTGTCTCTTGTGTTGTTCTTCTGGTAGTTAGTTCTTTGCGAGGTGGAGAGGTAGAGGGCATGATCTCCGCGCGCACCCCAGAGTTCGAACCTTAAGGGCCTGCCGGAACCCATGATCCAACATTTGGCGCGCCACGTAGGGGTGCGCCGGAATCTGTCTTCCACCGCTCCGCTCTCCTCCGACCGTCGCATCCATGTCTGACGCTCGTCGGGCCCGCGCCGAGCGCCGGGCCGCCATCGCTTCCCGCGCCGTCCAGACGGCCCCCGTCGGTGGGCGTCCTCGTCGTTCCCCGTCGCCCGCCGTCAACGCCGCCACTGGCCCGGCGGGGAACGATCAGCAAGCATCCTCTCAGCACCCGTCCGTGCGGCGGGATGGCCGCACCGCCACTCCGTCGCTCACCCCGGCAGGTTCTTCATCGCACGCGCTTCGCGCGTCCTTGGAGACTCGAGTTGCGCTCATAGCGGCGAACGAGCTCCTGCGCTACCGCCCCGTCGACGACGTCTACGAGGAGTGGCTCGACCGCGTCGCCGAGCTCATCCGCGCCGCAGGGGGCTCTCCCGCACCTTCTGCACCGCTGCGCCGCACTCCGCCCCGCGTGGGCAATGAAGCCCCGGGGGCATTCCAGCCGCCTCCTTTCCAAGAAGATGCCATGGCCCCAAGGCGCGCAGCTCCTGGGCGGCACCCGCTCCGTCATGCGCCGGCCCAGCAGGAACGGAGCTGCCAAGAAGTCCCGCGACCGCAAGAGGCCGCCCGGGTGCTCCCAGCCCCGGCTCGCCGAGACCCCGCTCCAGCTCCGGCACGTCAAGACCCCGCGCTGCTCCCAGCTGCAGCGCAAGGGGACCCACAAGGCCAAGCTCTCCCTCAACCAAAACCTCCCGCGGTCACCGCTGGCTGCCGCGCCTACACCCCCGAGCTGCGTAGCGTCGCGTGGCCCGGCAAGTTCAAGTCGGGCCTGCCTCCTCGCTACAATGGCACAACTGATCCCACAGAGTTCCTCCAGCTCTACGAGCTGGGAATCGAATCAGCCAGCGGGGACAAAAAGGTCATGGCGAACTGGTTCCCCATGGCGCTGAAGGAAGGTGCTCGCACTTGGCTCCTGAACCTGGCCCCAGGCACGGTCTCCTCCTGGGACCAGATGCGTACTCGCTTCATCGCCAACTTCCAAGGTACCCGCGACCGGCCTCCCGCCGTGAGCGACATGCGCCGCATCAAGCAGCAACCTGGAGAGACCGTGCAAAAGTACATCCAGCGCTTCAAGAGTGCGCGCCTCAAGATCCCCAGGGTGTCTGAAGAAGCCATCATTTCGGCCTTCTACGATGGCGTGCGCGACGTCAAGATGAAGGAGGAGTTGGCGATGCATGAAGACCTCTGCACCTCCCTGGAGCTGTTCAACCTGGCGACCAAGTGCGCCAGAGCTGAGGAGGGACGCCTCTCCCTCCTCGAGCTGCCTGCCACAGACCCAGAAGAGAAGAAGCCCAAGGCCAAGGACGTGAAGCGCAAGGGGGCTGCCGTACTCGCGGCAGAGCCGGACACCAAGCGGGGCAAGGATCTGCCCGAATCCTCCAGGGGCAGCCGGTACTGTGTGTACCACGACCTCCACACCCACAACACCAATGAATGCCAAGAACTCCGCACCGTGCGAGAAGGAAGAGTCAGCCGACACCCTGACCGTGCTGACCGGGGCTACGGCCGAGGAGGAGGAAGGAACCCGGGACGCTAGGAAGATCGTGGCCCATGTCAAGGCTGGCGTGACCAACCTCGCGAGGACCGCTGGCGCGACCCGCCTCGCGAGGGGGACTGGAGGGATCAGCCTCGTGAGGATCGCCCTCATGGCAACCCAGGCCTGCCGCTGTTGCCGCCTCAGCCAAGAAGGAATGAAGACCGCCACCAAGATGAGGGGGCTGGGGGCTTCCAGGAGCCTCGCGCAATCGCCTGCATCCTGGGCGGAGCTCAAGCCCCAGCCTCTCAACGTATCTTCAAGCAGTTTGCTCGAGAAGTGAATGCAGTTCTTCCCAAGCTCGAAGCAACGCGTCCCCTCAAGTGGTCGGCCTGCGTCATCACGTTCAGCTCAGCAGACCAGCTCAAGTGCGCGGCCACAGCCGGAGTCCTCCCAATGCTTTGTTCCCCAGTCATCAGCAATGTTCTGGTCACCAGGACCCTCATCGACGGAGGGGCAGGGCTCAATGTCTTGTCCATGGAAACATTCAACAGCCTCCAAGTGCCCTATGACCAGCTTCAGCCAACCAAGCCCTTCTCCGGAGTCACCGATGGTTCCACAGTCCCGATCGGGCAGGTCCGCCTCCCAGTCACCTTCGGGGCCCGCAACAACTATCACACCGAGCTCATCGACTTTGACGTCGCCCACATCCGCCTGCCATACAACGCCATCCTTGGGTACCCGGCGCTGGCCAAGTTCATGGCCGTGACTCACCACGGCTACAACGTCCTCAAGATGCCAGGAAGCGGCGGCGTCATCACGGTGCCATGTCAAGAGAAGGATGCAGTGTGTACCCTGGAGCGAGCCTTTCAGGCCGCGTCACTAGAAGACCCAGATCGCGGAAGCAGGAGGCTTCCTGAGACCACCCCCAAGAAGAAGAAGAAGACGTCAGGCTCAGCCCCTCAGGAGGCAGGCCCTTCAAGGCCCGCGTCTGCCCAGGGGGATCCTCCTTCAACCGCATAGGAAAGCGCGCCCGGCGCCCCCCTCAGGCAGGGCTCGGGGGCTCTCACCTGGAGGGCCACCGACCTCGCCAAGGTCACGAGGGAGGCGCTGGGGCACCATGTGGAGGCGTGTTTTGAAGCATGTTTCCCTCGAAGGGAAGCCAGGGAAAGAAGGTCAGACCAACAGGAGTTTGTTAACAAGGCCACTCAAGAACTACAAGAGTCAAGGATCATGAGAGGTTGCCGTCGCCCACCAGTTGTGGCTCCCCATCCAGGCGAGGATGGTGGGCTGCGCGTCTGTGTCGACGTACCGGGGCTCAACCAGATCGCCACGGCGGAGCGCCTCTGGCCCTCACAAGTGGGGCGCTACGGAGGACCACCCCACAGCTATGTTCGCATGCCTTATGGCCTGCCGAGCGTGGTTGCGGTGTACCAGCGCCTCATGAGGAGCATCTTGGAGGTGCAAGAAGATAGGCGTTCCACAGCCCTGGCGGACATGAAGGCTGCTCACGAGGAGCCACCAGTGCCCCCGGAGCCTCCCGAGGCCCCTGGGCCTGGGGGCTCGTGAGGATCGGCTTCCGCAGCCCACCGAGTCTGCTGCACTAACGCCACTGCACTGACGACATCTTCAGGTGACATCTTTCAAGTTTCATTCCCAGCTGGGAGCGCCCTCCCAGGGTTGCGTCATTCCCAGGCCGCGTGGGTCCGTCCCTGTGGCATGTATCCCTTTTTATCTTTTCAGTCACTAGCTTGCTTTGCTGGGGGTGCCCCTCGGGCTGCATCATCCCCAGGCCACTCGGGCTAGGCCCAGCGGCATGTATCCCTTCCGCGTTTATTTCCAATTATGCATCATGCTTGATTACTCGATGCCGTCCACGGCACCTTTTCTCCTTCATGTTGACCACTTGCACGTTAAAGGGGGGTGCCTGAGCATCGCGACTCAGGGCTCTTACTGGCTCTCCAGCCCTCACCCTATGGCCTTGTCCACGGCATCGCGACTTGGCATACTAGCGACGGCTGAGACAAGCTCGAGGGCCAGGACCCGAGGACGTAGAGTGCCGGCATCTAACCAGATTTTGCAGGAACGCATCTCAAGATACGGCCCGGCGCCAGGCGCAACCCGCCTAGAGGTAGGGCCTCGTGAGTCCCGCGCTGGCTCACGGGTGCCCAGACACACCTCACCCGCTCCAACCAGCGAGCTCTTGAGCGACTAACAATCAACTAATGGCTGCTATGGCAACCCCGTCTTCTTTTTGTGATGAATCTGAAGAGCCCATAGAGGGAACCGCGCTAGCCAAGGCCCTCACGGCGTTCCCTTCGCCCTCGCCCGCGTGAACCGCTTGCACATTAAAGGGGGGGTGCCTGAGCATCGTGACTCAGGGCTCCTACTGGCTCTCCAGCCCTCATCCTCTGGCCTTGTCCACGGCATCGCGACCTGGCATACCAGCGACGGCTGAGACCAACTCGAGAGCCGGGACCTGAGGACGTAGAGCAGAAAGGGGAGCAGAGGCGAGGGAGAAGGGGCACGCGAGGACCTCGTCAAGCAACTCCTTTCAAATTACCCCCCGGACCTGACGACGCGCTGGGGGCGATCCCCGATTCTCAAGATAAGTCACCATCCAAAGCGTTGGCTACCGTGGCACTACCCCCGCACCTAAAGCGACTCCGTACTAGCGACGTTGCTTCTCTTTCTCACCAAGCGACGGCTGCTTGGGTGCCAAAGGGGACCTCCTGAGCATCGCGACTCAGGGGCTCTTACCGGACCCCGGGTCGCTCACCTCCTGGCCTTGACCACGGCATCGTGACCTGGCATACCAGCGACGGCTGACGCCGCCTTGGGACTGGGACCTGTCGACGCAGAGCACCAAGCCCTCGCGAGGTGCGAAAGGGAAGACCGAGCTATGACGGAATTTGCGATTCGCACAGATCCATAGCAAGGGTTACATATTAGTAATAAGGATCACAGCCGCCTTACAAGCCCCTATGGGGCACAATGTGATTCCTCGCAGGGAACGGATCCTAAAGGGTGCTAACTACATGCGCCCTTGCAAAAGATGCCATCATCAACAGTGGGCCGTCAAGCACCGGCGCCAACCCCATACAGATCAGGATCGGCGGCGACCAAGCGAGCCTGCCCTGCTCCGGGAGCGGCGGTGGCTCGTAGGCTCGTAGCTGTCGTCGCTCGTCTCCGGAGTCGCGAAGACTTCGCTGGAGTCGCTGGATCCTCCGGTGCTCCCGTCGCTTGTGGAGCTATCCAGGGGGCGGTTGGCGGGCCCAGCCGTCGCCATAGCGAGGTCCTGGCCGCCTCCCCTGGGGCAGCACTCAAGCCGGCGACCGTTCGCGTCGAAGACCTTGAAGAACATCACTGAAGCGCCATCGTACTCCAGGTGGATCGTGAGGGCGCCCCTCGTTCTGCAGCATCGAGCGATTTCGCCCCAGCCGCAAGTCATGAAGACCTCGCCCGGGGCAGTGATCGCGACCTCTGCCTCGGTCGCAGGAGTGCTGTAGTCAGCGTGCTGCAGCCACAACTCTAGGAGTCTTCCCCACGGGAAGACGGAGGCGAAGAAGGGAGGAAAGCGAATCCAAGTCTGCGGAGGCATGGCGGCGTGGAGCACGAGCTCGCGGGAGGAGCCCACGGCGTGGACTCCAGGAGGAACGACCCACACCTTCGTGACCCTCCGGCGCCGGCGACGGTGCTGGCCGAGGGGATCGGCATCTCCTCCTCCAAGGCCCTCGGCGTGGGCATACAAGGGAAGCGGGAATCCCGACGGAGGCCGCTCGTACCAAGGCCTGAGCACCACCAGGCGGTTCTCCTCGTCTCGGCTGCGCAAGGCAGGCCGTTTCTTCGGCGGGAGCGGGTCAGGTCCCTCTTGAGGAGCCTTTCCCTTCTCCGCTGCAGAGAACCGGCGAATCGGAGCCATCACGGCAAGGCGGAGCAAGAATCAAGGCGAAGGAGAAAGCAAGGGGAGATGGACTGGAAGGGCACGCGCGGTGCCGTACTTATAGCCGGCGAAGGCCAACCGTCGGCCTCCACGATCACAGGTAATCATGACACGATTTGCATGCAGGGACTTCTCCAATTCGCGCGATCGTCGAGGCGTCGTGGGGAAGCGGAGAAACCCACGTCCAATCAACCGCCACGTGGCGCCCAAGGCCGCAGGCTATTAGGGCCCGCGGCGCTTCGCCCTTGCCCTTTCGCCTCTCGGCACGGCCAAGTCCGTGCGCGCCTTGGGCCCGGGGGCTACTGTCGGCATTCTGGGAACGGGGGTCCCCAGACTTGCCTGCCTGCGGCCTGCGGCGTGGCTCAAATGGGGGCCCAGCGTAGCCCATCTTCATCAACACAAGGCTCAAGACCCTCGCGAGGGGCCAAGCCTCGCGAGGCGGACGACATGGCGCTTCCTCAAGCACGGCCTCCTTAGGCTGGCTCGCGAGGAGGCGGAGAGATCAAGGCGGGTACCTCACGAGGTGCCCATGACACAAGCCATGACGACCAAGGGTGCCAGGCGGGCGCCAGCCCGTGCAGTGTCTCCCTTTCCTCTTTGGTGCAAAGGGGGCAAGCGCAGGCGAGAAGATCAAGCAAAGGCACCCATTTCGGTGCAACGAGACCAAGACCAGTCCAACGGTGGGAAGGAGGTCACCATGGAGCCCAGGACGGCGTCACCACAGGGCCTTTGGCAGGCGAAGACCAACTTTAGTCAGGATAAGTGTACCAGATGTTCCCCTTCAAATTGGCCAATTGTTGGCGCCCTTCCCGCTCAATATTTGGGAAGAGGCCCAGGGCCTTTCCCTATAAATAGGACTAGCCGTCCCCAGGGTAGAGGGGGGATTCAGATCGAATCCGGCATCTAGAGAGAGAGAGAGAGAAGGGCGATCGAACTCCCCTAGCAGTTCATCCCCTAGCCAAGAACAGACCCTCATGAGGCTGTTCTTCCTTGTACTATTCTTCCTCATCAGCCCAAGAGGCAATCCACCCACCACAAACTAGAGTAGGGTATTACACCACAATGGTGGCCCGAACTAGTATAAATCCTGTGTCTCTTGTGTTGTTCTTCTGGTAGTTAGTTCTTTGCGAGGTGGAGAGGTAGAGGGCATGATCTCCGCGCGCACCCCAGAGTTCGAACCTTAAGGGTCTGCCGGAATCCGTGATCCGACAGGGCTCAAGACCCATAATCGGTTTAAGGCCTGCAGCCGTAAACCGGCGTCGGTATGTGAACTTGTATTGTAAGTTAGGAATAAGTGGAGACCGAACCGGACACATCTATGAGCCGGTGTCGGGACTCTGTAAACCGACGGGCGTCACCCATGTATATAAGGGGACAACCCTGCGGCGGTTCAAGGACAACAGACAACAACTCGAGACTTAGGTGAAGCTTGTTTGCTCCCTAGTCATCGAAACCCTATCAATTCCATCACAACTAGACGTAGGCTTTTACCTTCATTGAAGGGGCCGAACTAGTATAAATTCTCTCGCGTCCCTGTGTCCACTTTAACCCCATCAAGTTAACCCGTAGCGATGGCTCCACGACTAAGTCCTTTCATGAGGACATCTGCCGTGACAAAACCACGACAGGCGTCCTGGCATCGACCCCAAGATGGCTGCCAAGAAGAGCAAGAAGTCTGCTGATGCTGAACCAAAATCTTCAAGGTAGGGCCAACCAAGCATTGTCTTCCCTACCAGCATGACTGGCTCGAAGCCAAAGGTCCCCTCAGCAGCTTCTAAGCAGAAGAAGACAAGGCAAGCTGAAACCGAAGCCAGGAAGAGGAAGCACAAAGACACCTCTGATGATGCTCCCTCCAAGAAGAAGTTGAAGACAAAGGCTTTAAAGTATTCAAGAAAAGAGTGTGCTGCTGCCCCAGAGCCCCTCAATGTTGAACCATTTATGTTGCTCCACCTGCCAATTGCAAGGGCCGCCTTGTGATTCATGAGCCTGCTTCCATAGAGGCTCCAGAAAGTGAAGAGATACCAGTTGTTGACCCCAACGCAGCTGAAGACATTGGTCGTGAAGACAATGTTACTGATGATGAAGTCATTCCTCAGCTTGAACCCAATACGACATCATTGCCTGCTCTCACGAGCAATGAACTCATAAGCGTTGGCCGTCCCTTGACACCAGTTGCTTGAGATGACTCATGGGTAGAGCAACAACCAGACACCCCCCTACAAGATAAGATCCCCCGTACTCCACCAGCTCAAGTCACCACTCTGGTGCTTGATGATGATAACTACATGGAACAGACCACTCCCTCTCCAAAGGCATCGCCAGCATTCCGTAGGCTTCACAAAGGCCTCAGGCCTCAGGTCTCCATGTCAAGCATTCCAGAAGAGGATGTGCAACACACAAGCTCAGTAGCACGTCAAGTGTTCCCTGAAGCCCTCCCTTCTGTGTCTGCTTCTGAGTCTAAAGCTAAAGCTATTGAAGACATTCCGGTTGCATCAGTCGAAGAAGAGAAAGAAGAAGAGAGAGAAGCTACTCCCCTGCCAGTGATCCAGTCATTCAAGAAGAGAATGTGATAGTGCAAGACCTTCCAGTCGTTGAAGAGATGGAGGTTGAAAACAATGAGGCTGCCACCACCAACAACACTGAAGCCAATGACACAGTCATGGCTGAAGACAATGTGGAGCCCGAAACCAATGTGCAGGATGAAGACACCATTGAGAAGCCAATCACTTCAGATGACGTCGTTCCTCCACCAAGGCCTGATACAATGGAACGCGCGTTCAATTGTAGTGGCGAGCTTGTCACCGTGAGATGGCCTATCATGGTTCCACCCACTGCTCTTGGACCTCAGTATGATTACCATGTGGAGCAAAGGCCTCAAACCCAGAAGCCAAAGCCCAGACTACCAAGGCTTCCCGGTGCTACTACTACCCCAGGCCCCTTTGATTTGTAGAGCTTCAGGGCACACAACACCTTCTCAACAGTGCCAAGAACCCCAAGATCTCCTCTGATAGGTTTTCGAGCCATCGGCAACGAAGCTACTACTCCTGCATCTTATACAACCAGGATCAGATTTTTCCTCATAAGCGTCTGGATTGTGATGCTATGGCTGGGCTGCCATGCCTTGAGGAGGCTCTGGACTGCTTCAGAGACGTTGGGCTTCTGCCGTTTGTGACTGACAAGGAGCACTAGAACAAAGAGCTTCTGCCACAGTTCTATGCCACATTGCATATTCGAGGCTACAACATGGATCTGAAGACTTGGATCCTTGAGTGGATGACAGGTGACATTCATCATGAAGCCAAAGCTCAGGACATCATTGAGCTTACTACCCTGCCCACTCCAGGTGAGTTGTTTGAACCCGGTTGTCAGCTTCATTAGAATGAACTACAAAGCATATTCCAGAAGCCAGAGCCCAACATGAGCCAGATGTTGAGCATGATGAAGCCATTGCCCCATGACGCCAAATACCCCAAGGAGTTCTTTGTTAAGGACCTTGAGTACTTGCCACACACAGTTTATCACATTTTGAGGCGTACTCTATGGCCAATCAAAGGCAATTCCTCTGAAGCTAAACTCGAAGGCACCATGAAGACATTGGTTTTCTATATCATCAATGGCATCAGATCCAATACTCGGGATTTCTTCATCCGTCAACTTGCAGCCTCTGGGATTGATCTCTTTGGACTGAAGTTTTATGCTCCATGGGTGATGCCTTTGGTCAAGCTTCATTCAACCATCAACCATCAACCTTCAGCGCGCAACCATGTTGTATTTCTGCCTGATGTTGATATGTCCTATGAAGCCATCTACCCCGAGCCAACAAAGAAGCCACTCCATCTTCAAAATACAGAATTCCAAAGCTTCTTGCAGCCAATTGAAGGCATTCTTATGCCAAACTCAGCTACTCCTACTTGTCCTTTGGCTGGCAACTTGGGTCTGCCGCATCGTGCCAATACTGAAGCCACTGCTAGCACCATTGCTCAAAGGCCTCAGAAGCGTCCCCGTGTCCTAAACGACCGTGAGCTTCTGGTTTCTCTTCATCAAAAGCAGGATAGGCATCATGACTGGCTGAAGCGCCAAATACAGAGTCTCTTGGTTGATGTGAATCGCATTCACAACTTGGCCACCGAGAACTCGTTCGTCGCGCATGAAGCCTGTCGGCGGTCCTAGAAGACCCTCACGCTTCTCTGTTCTGAAAATGATCTTCGCGAAGATGGCTTCACAGAGAGATTCAAGTTTGACTCCAGGCCTTTGCAATCTGCAAGTTGGTCTCGCACCCCTTCGATTGAAGATTCTGAACATTCGTCTTCGGCTGCAATTGTTGTTGCGAGAGTCGTCGATGAAGAAGATGATGCCACTTCCCCAACTCTGGCTTCACTGCACCACGATTCTGCTTCAGGCCCATCTGCACCGCCCAACTCCAACGTCGACCCTACTCCAACATCATCTCCAACTGGGAACGAGTAGATCCTCTATGTCTTCAAACCTTTTTGGTCCTTACTGACAAAAGGGGGAGAAGCATATGAGGTTGATAGTCTTCAAGAGGGTCCATATGGGATGGTTGCATTATTTTTGCTAAGTTCTTACAACTCTTGTTTCGAAACTATTTGGCTCTTGAGTTGTAACACTTAAACTTGATGGTCGTCTGCTACTCTTGCTTCTACTTTGTGATGCGATGATAAATTCTGCATGAAGTCATTCTGCAGACGCCCATTTCTCATTATGCATTTCATAATCTTCGCTATTCTTATATATGCATGATGAATTGTCTTCATATGTTGAAGAGGATCTCCACAAAGTAAAACCTGCCATGTGCATTTGCATTCAAAATCAAACTACTTACATGCACATCTTCAGGGGGGAGCCTTTTGCAACTTATGAAGACAATGACTTTGATCTTAAATTTCACATACTTTTATCCCCGTTGAAAACTTCAACCAGTTTGTCATCAATCACCAAAAAAGGGGAGATTGTAAGTGCATCTAGTGCCACCCCTAGTTGGTTTTGGAGTATTGACGACAAACTTGGTTGAGGGACTAATGTGTTTGTGAGAATTGCAGGATAACACAGGCAGTAGTCCCTCATTGATTTGGTTTACCTACCAGAGATGACCCCTAAAAATGTGTGAAGACATTGAAGACAATGGTGGTTCGTGAAGACATTCACGACGAAGATTATGACATGTGAAGACATTCAATTGAAGACTATGGAGTGCGAAGACATAGTTGTTTCATAGTTTCCTTTCCTTCTTTATTGAGTCATAGGAACCACCGTACTGTTAAGTGGTGTCCAAGTGAACAAATTCGGAATGACTGATGTGATGCTCAACCAAAAATACTATTTCTTCGAGCGAAGACAATGAGAGCAAATCTTATCCAGAGTTGGATGAGTCAGCTTTCCTTGTAGCCCAAGTCAAGCTACCACGTGTATTTGAAATCCGACCGTTGGACACGTGTCGGTTCCTTAGTGACCCAGGGTCATTTCGGAGATATCAGGTCGGGTTGCTTCCTTGCTATAAATAGCCCACCCCCTACACCATAAATTGGTGGCTGCTCAGAGTTAGTGCACGACTTTTGTCGTTTGAGAGCAACCCACCTCTGAAGCCTTTGAGAGAGAGATCCTTGCGAGGACAAAACCCAAAACACCCAGAGCCAAAGAGTGTTAGGAATCACTGAAGTCTTTATGTCTGCGTGACCTGAAGACTTGTTACACTTGAGGACTGTGAATCCTCCAGCTGATTAAGCGTCACGTTCTGAGCATCCAAGAGCCATTCTGGATCGCCGGTGAACTAAGTCTGTGAAGGTTTGGAAGTCTACCTTAAAGACTTACCAGAGTGATTGGGCGAGGACTGGGTGTCCTTAGCTCGAGGGGAATAAGGTGAAGACGCGGTCTTCTGAGTTCAATCTCAGCCTCCCTAACCAGACGTACAGTTGTCATAGCAACTGGAACTGGTCTACCAAATCTCTGTCTTCACCAAGCAACTGGTTCTATCCCCAACTTCCTTTACCTTTTAGTTTGTCTTCATGAAGTCATTGCTTGCCTGTCTGATCTGATTGAATTCACTGTGTGAAAACTATTACCTGTTTGGCTTCATATTGTCTTCCATTCTGATCCATACTACCTAGCTGCTGATAGTTTCGCACTTTCACTACATTGCTTACTTGACTATGGCTTGTCTAGTGTAGTCTATCTTCCGCTACATATTAATAGGTTCATCTGTTTGTCTTCAAAGACCTCGTGTTTTGAAGACTTCCATAAAAATCGCCTATTCGCCCCCCCTTTAGTCGATAACTAGCACTTTCAATCCCATATACCCCCTCTGAACCCCTCTCCCTCACCCGTAATACCTCACTGGAGAAAGCCCTCGGCCGCCGACGCCATTGCCACGCCTCGCCCCGGTCCGTCCAGTGCCCCCGAGCCCTCACCGTTGCCACCTCCGAGCCCGTCGTGCTCCGCCGCATCGCCTGGACCAGTTCCTGGAGCTCGAGGACCACCGGAACACCGTCCCCGAAAACCACGGAGCCGCCACCCTCGCTGGAGCATTGTCGGACCCCTCTCCCTCCTCTATAAGTCGTCGGTACCCCCATCAGCCATCGGATCTAGAGTGAACGCACATGATTAGACGACCTAAAACATCGAAGCATATGCAGTAAAGTTTGGTCACCCACTCGTTTTTCATTTTCGACCGCTAGATCGGCCACTTATAAACTGCCACGTAGCCCCCTAGCCGGTCCGTAGTTTTTTCTTAATTTCAGTTTCTCTTTTTATTTTCAAAAATAGTTTCTTATTTAATTCCTTATATATTTTGTGTTTTCTAGTGTTTTTAGTTGATTCTTTTTGCATTAGATCACAATTTTTATCTAGTTTCTTTAGATTCAATTTGAGCCAAGTTTGAAAAATTAAAATTTTAAATTTGATGAATTTTGTTCAAATAACTATTTTGCTTCTATCTTTTATTTAAAAATAGGTTTTTAGTTAATTATTTTTGCTAGTTGTCACTAGAACTTTTGCCTATCCAGTAGAGTTTTACTATTTTCTTTTGATTAATTTAAAGTTAGTTTGAATCAAAATCAGTATTGTTTTGAGTATGGTTTTGTTTTACCCTTAATCTTTTTGTTTTTAATTATTTCATTTTTTACTTTTGAAAAATTATTTTATGTTTCCGTTAGACGATAGTACATAATTTTTATAGGTTTTAAAAATTATTTTGTATCTATTTTGTATTAAAATTTGTATAGGTCATAAATAGAGTTTTATAATAGCTTTTTAATTGTTTATTTTACAAATAAAATTTTATGGAAAATTCTTTGTGTCAACTTAGTTGTTTCATATTTTATTTTCTATTAATTTAGTGTACTTGTTGTTAAGTTTTTACTTAGGACAAAACTATTTGGTTTGTTGGTTGTTAATCTTTATAGTTTTCTTTTGAAGTTTTCCTTGGATTTTTATTTGGTTTTTCTTATTGATTTCTTTGTTGCTTTTATTTGATGTTTGCTATTATGATTATTAAAATTGCTTGCTAGAGTAAAAGCTTATGTGAATGCAATGTTTGATTAATATAGATTTCATCAGAGAGTGACAAGTAGTTCTATCAAGTTATTTCTAAGAGTGATATAAATCTTCATCAACTATACGAGGAAATTTCACCTTGACCATATGTTTATGCCTATGTTTTACTGCATTTAGTGTCACCTTCTCAACAATTCCTCCAATAGTTATATTGAATATTGTAGTTGAGTAGAAGCATGAGGTAGGAACCCACACCCCTGATACTAAGCCCCAAAAACGTTATTTATTTTAATGCTACGCTATCGTAGACGAGGGTTGGTAAGAGTGTTCGTGAGTGGTGTGAGAAGGAGGACTCTATGTCAATGACGACAATTTCAAGATGGCAACTTCAAGGCGTGCATCTTCAAGACCTCAAGACTTCAAGACTCGAGACAAGACTTCAATACACACTACTAGGTGGAATGGTTGTGAGGCACCCTGGAGTACCCAGTGGATGTGTTGTGAGCTGGAGTAGGCCAGTACTCATGTAGAAAGTTTCACCCAAACTCAAAGAGACACATGAATACTTCATGCCCGAAAGCTTACCTGTGCAACCACAAGTCATTATGGGCTCTGGTTTGGTTGATCATCACAGTGACTCTGACCGATCCTATGCTACGAGATGTAGAACTATGGTAGGATGGGATGGGCACTAGCAGTGGTTAGGGAAACTCCTTAAAATACCATGTTTCAGTCATCTGGTTCTCAAACACCATGCAGTGCAAGAACGTAAAAAGGAGGGATCAAATCTTGTGGGTAAAGTGAACAAAACTCTGTAGAGTAAAACCTAATCGATTAGTCGTGTCCCTGGTTACGGATAATTTGAGCCTCTGGACTTGGATTTATCTCGGAACTCTCATCACTGGACTGATAATTAATTGTGGACAACTTAAAATTATGGGTTGTGAGACATCGGTTGGCGGAACCATGTCATATTAGATAACTCGGTGGTGAAGGTTGCTTCACAATTTTTTGTTATAGGAAAAAAACTAGTTTTTATGCAAAAAAATCAGACATAGAGATAGGAAGCCATATTGCATATAGACTAGTCCTTTTCATCTACTTTCTATTGTGATCTTACCAGTACATCCAATCTGACTACATGGTTGCAACTTTACCGATGGGTAAGAGTTATGATATAGGGTTACGGTCTACACTCAACTTGTCGTTGGCGTTGATGGGACTCCACACCTCTGTTGAATTGTTTCTGCTGTGATAAATATAAGGTATACTATGGATCTACGGTATTTATTTTACATGTGATGCTATGGTATTTCATTGAAGTACTATGTGTGCTAGCATACTGATCCAGGGATGGCACAAAAAGCACAGAGACTTGACCGTATTAGGTTGGGTCGCTACAAGCTCCTTCCATATCTCGTGGACCTCGCACATATTCCAATTTTCTTTGCAAATTTGCGTTTTTAATTGCTAAAATAGAACTTGATTAGATATGTTGGCTAAGAACTATGGAGATGCTACAATTTATGATATAGTATTTTTCTTTCCGGATAGTGAAGATGATGTCATTTTCTATGCCTAATTTTGGTGCAACTTGCTCGGAAAGTCATGTACGGCTTGTGAAAGTTGATTAATGAACTACTTCATTTTGGTACCGTCCTCAAATTTCTTGACAAATGTTCTATGAGTTAATGGTCATGAGAACCTTTATGGCAAGTTATTGCACCTCCTGCAAATATCCATTGTTGTTGTCCAAAGACTAGTACTAACTGGGCTAGAGAGGCAATATTATTATGATGAAAGAGACACTATGTCTAGAATGCCTCAACTAATGTTTTAGTGAAGCACTTGTGAGCACCCTTCAATCTACCACCAAGCTTGTCGGCCAGGTCTGAGCAGGTCGTGCTTGAGCCGAACACGAGCACCGCCGGGTTAAACCAGGTCGCACTCGAGCTGAACACAACACCCTCCATTATTATGCTCTTGTTGCATAAGCTGGGAGAGCTTAACCTCGTTATTCAAACCCAAGGCCTAATAGACCAAACATCATGCTTTGGGCACTTCTGGCATGGCAGGATTGTCAAAGGTTAATCTCAGGATTTTCACGCTCACTGCTATTGCTTATAAAGATGAGCATTCCCAGGTTATTGCGCACTTACTGCAGAAGCTAGGGATAGCTTAACCTCTGTTATTTAAATCCAAGGCCTAATACACCAAACATCATGCTCTGAACACTTCTGGCATGGCCATATTTCCAAAGGTTGATCTCAAGATTTTCATGCTCACTGCTTGCCTATAAAGGTGAACATTAGGTATGTTTGCAAAGCACTATGGAGATGCTACCAGGTTGGGTATAGTCTTTTTTACCACATAGTGATGACTTTGTTTCCTATACTGATTTTCTCTTATACTTAGGCTCAAAATGTCGTGTAGCGGTTGTAAAGGTTGATTCTTAAACTACTTTATCTTGGGCCCCATCATTAGATTTCTTGACAAATGTTCTACGAATTGATTTTTCCCGAGGGCCTTTCTGGAATGGTATTGCACATTCCACAAATATCCATTATTGTTTTCCAAAGATTGGTACTAACTAGATCAGAGTCACAATCTTATAATGTTGAAAGGGATACTTTGTTTGCGATGCAAGTAAATTATAATATGGGCTCTGCTAATGAGAACCAACATCAAGATGGTTATTATCAGAGATCTTTACACGAGGAAGCAACTCGGTTAACTTTATCTAGTTTTCTTTCCCCCAAAAAAATCCCTCAAAAAAGCTTTATTGAGTTTCCCCATGAATAAAACAATAAGAACAACCTTCACTCAAGCATGCTATTATGGCCACAAAATGTACTTAATCAAATATGTGTCTCACATTTTATTGGCTCAACACTAAAACTACATAAAAACAACAAGAACAACCTTCACTCAAGCATGCTATTATGGCCACAAAATGTACTTAATCAAATATGTGTCTCACATTTTATTGGATCAACACTAAAACTGTATAAAAATCAGATTACAAGATGCTATTTTTACAAGATGTCAAATTTCTTGTTGGGCTACTTCAGGGTCAACCCAAACACACCCATTTCCTTTTTCTTAACAGATAGTGAAGATGACTTCCTCTTCTACCGAATTTATGTGCTACATAGCCTAAAAATGTTATGCATGGGCTGTAAAGGTTGATTAAGAAACTATTCTGTTTCGATCCGGCCATCTGATTTCTTAACAAATGTATTGTGAATTAATGGAGGGGTGGGATACCTTTATGGAGTGGTGTTGCAAATTCTGAAAATGTACAAACCACTTATGTCTTATTTCTAAAGTTCCTTCTATAGCTTGTGGACCTTGCACATATTCCACTTTTCTTTGCATATTGGACGTTGGTTATGGTTCTATTATGACATGGTTAGATATATTGGCAAAGCACTATGGAGATACTATGGGTTTCGATATGGTCTGTTTCTTACCAAATAGCCAAGTTCAAAAAGTCGTGCCTAATCATGTGCATATGCATGCCTATGTGCAAGGCGCTGGCTCATCGCCTCGCTTTGCCCCTATATGTGCCAGGAAAAGAGGTAGGCTCGCCATGGTGTGACACTTTTTTGTCTTGTCCGCGATTAGGCATGAGGAACCTCAATAAGGCATGTCGCCCAACGTAGACTGGCGAGGTGTAGAAGCAATGAAGGAAAGAAACAAGCAATAGGGGGCACGAGTGTGGGTGAACCAAATCGATTGGGCGCGTCCTATGGATGGTTCTGGCTCCACGTGCCTCCTTCTCTCACCCTGCACCACCAGCTCTCTCCCAAGGTTGTTAGTGAATGGATCTATACCTCACGTTGTCGATGTTAGCGGGATCTCCTCTTCCTCGCGTCCGATGAGCAAGCGACTTAGAGCTCCCTCCTCATGTCTCTTGTTGAGCCTCGTCTTCAAAGGAGATCCCTGGCTCCTCCCTTCCTCTCCCAGTTTCTCACTCTACATCTCTTCTCTCTTATCCTATTGCTTCTAGCTACTGGTGGTTGTCATGCTATGCTCTCTCCCGGATGATGGTGGCTCGAAATGTTGGTGTTTTTGGTGATCCCTAGATGTAGATGTACTACTGATGTTGACGCTCTAGATGTAGATTAGTAGATGTACTGATGTTGTTGATGCTCTGATTGTAGATTTGTAGATGTACTACTACCGTTGATGCTCTAGATGTAGATTAGGATGATTAGTAGATGTACTGATGTTGCTGATATTGATGCTCTAGTTGTAGCCTGTACAACTATCTAGTGTTCTAGTGCTATTTTTGCTACTGATGCGGTGTTGTTTTTCTACTACTATGTTTGCTTTGCTACTTTTGTGTTAGTTCTATGCTTGTAGCTTCTACTCCTTCTATTACTCATGCAATCCTGCTAATGCTCTATGTTGCCCGTCTCCATACAATTTTGTATGAAACGTCTGATTGCGCCAAAACTAGAAAATTGCAAGTAGGTGGCCAAACACATAATTAGCGACTAGCACTTTTTTGAACTTTTCCAAGTAGCAACGATGACTTTGTTTCTTATACAAAACTTTTGTTGTACTTAGGCTCCATAAGTTGCATAGGGGTTGTAAAGGTTGATTCATAAACTACTTTGTTTTATTCCCACAATCAGATTTCTTGACAAATTTTCTACGAGTTAATGCTCCTGTCGGCATTTATGGTATGCTATTACACATTTTGCAAATATCCATCTTCTTGATGTTGTCCAAAGAGTGGTATATTAACTGGAACAGAGTCGTAACCTTATTATGATGTAAGGGATACTATGTTTGCAACACACAAAATATATAATACGGGCTCTGCTAAGGACAACCATCACCAAGATGCCTACATCAGGGTCCTTGATGCAAGCAAGTAGTTTAGTTAGCTTTATGAAGTTTTCACAGTGATCGAAAAACAAGGATAACCTTGAAACCTTGATTCAGGCATGACATTATGGTTAAACTATGCCAAAATGTTCAAAGTATTTGATTTGTCCGGAAAAACTACAAATGATCTTGTATTCGCTTTTTACAAAAATTATTTGGATAAACTATGCCTCATCAACTATTTTTGTGACGCGCTTGTGAACACTCTCCTCCCCGCCACTGAGCTCCTCAGTGGGGTCCGAGCAAGTCGCGGTTCAACCGAATACGGGTGACGCTAGGTCCTAGTAAGTCGTGCTCGAGCCGAACAAGACACCCGCATCCTTGCACGCTTGCTACAAAGGTTGGGGAGAGCATAAGCTCTGTTATTCGAATCCAGGGCATAGTACATCAAATGTTGTGGCCTACGTACTTCTGGCGCAGGAGTATTGCCAAAGGTGGATCTCCTGTTTTTCATGCTCGGATCTTTCCTATATCAATGGTCATTGAGATACCTTCGTATGTACATGCCACTTAAATCTAGTTTCTAGTGTCCCTTCTATAGCTAGTAGACCTTGCACATAATAATTTACAGACAATTGAGGAAAAAATCTTTAAAATAGTTAAGTTAACTTCGGATGCAGTTGGTCTCTACGCCAACTAGCGCAACAGGTCATCTAGTTTTTCTAAAGGATAATGTAACATCATCCTTTACATTACCGAAAAAGGCTTTTGCCCTGCTTTATATATAAAGCAAAGATCCACAGTACCCGGTACAACCGCACTCACCCACCACAAACACACACACGCACCCAAGGCAGGATACATAGGCGCTGAGCGCAGCAACACACACCTTAGCACTACAAGAGCCGCCGAGGGTTCATCCGAAGAAGTGAAGCCGCATATGACGAACCGTGGACTCCAAGGCGGTGCCTTCAGGAAGGATACGGCACCGGAGCATCGCCACCGCCCGATCCGAGGATCAGAGTTTCCCCCTGGAGCACCACGACGGATAGTGATAGCCGCGATGACGCCTTCAAGAAGGGAGCGTTCTTCCCCGTCGCCAGTCCGTCCGAAGATAGAGAAGTTTTCACCCCGGCCAACATTCACCGCCACCGAACGCCACACCCCGGCTACCACGCCGCTCACACGGCCGTGGTAGCCGGGCAGCACCGAGGCACGAGCTCTGCCCATGAGCACCGCGCCACCACCACCAAGGCCGCCACCCCGGAATCCAAGACCTTGACACCGAGTCCTCCGAGCCCCACCGCTACCCCCATCATAGAGACGGACGGAAAGGATCCGCCTTTCACACCCCTGGCCGGTCCCAACGCCGAGACCCAATATAGGCCGGCCACAACAAGCCTCCATCGAGCCGTCCTGCTACACCGGGCGTGAGACGAGCGCAGTCCCGCCCCCGGGCGCGAGACGGGCCGGTCCTGCTGCCGGGCGCGAGACGAGCCGGTCCTGCTGCCGGGCGCGAGACCAGCTCGGTCCTACGTCACCGGGTGCGAGACGGATGATGGACCGCAGCCGGGAGAAGGCCAGCCCTCCGATGAGAAAAACGAACGGACGCCGAGGAGAGGGATCGAAGGCCGATACAAGCAGCCTACAGAGGGCCGACGCCAGGAAAATATGGCCGCCGCCGCAATCAACCTGCCACCACCGCCGCCGCCAGCAGCAGCAGCTAGCGCGCAGCCGAGGTCCACAGACATGGCCACGACCACACCAGATCGCAGCCCGCCCCCGCGCCGTCCGACGCCCACGCCCCTGCCAGACCAGAATGGTGCTAGACGGGGCCGCCGCCAAGCACGCACCACCGCCCCGGACACCAGCCGAGGCCACACCGCTGCCACGGACGACCACCGTCGCACCCCACGGTGTCGTCCGCAGTCTCGCCGCCCGCAGCCCGCGTTGCAACGCGACTAGATCTGGCGGAGCTGCGTTGACCCGCACCATCTGCCGCCACCGCGACGCCTGTCGCGCAGCCAGCAAGATGTCGTCGCCGCACAGCTCAGGCTCCCCCCACGCCGCAGCGCCCGCCGCCAGTGCCGCACCACAGCCCGGTCGCCCCGTCCCGCATCAGGGCCCCGCGCGAGAGGACGAGATCTCCCCCCCCCCCCCCCCCGCCGCCGCGGCGGCGAGGGAGAGAGGAGAGGAGGAGGGGGCGCCCCGGCGGCGGCTAGGGTTCCCTCCTGACCGCCCGCGGGGGGACGCGGGAGGGTCGCCACATCCTTTACATTGATTGATGCAAAGTTGTAAATAAAAAGGGTTTGGATATTCATCAATCACCCTGATAACAAACTATCTACGAAATCCATTACCGAGCAGTTGGCACCTACTGTTATTGGCAATGACATGCATGAATAACAAATACCACTAATATGTAACTAGCGAGTAGTGCCGCCGCGCTCCATTGATTTGTTTGAAATTTGATTTTATGGACTTCTTCAGAATTGTTGTACGTTTTGCATATGTGTGTCTTTATAGTGTCCTCGATAGAGATTTCACATTATGGTAGTTAAAATGGATTATGCTGCAAATCCTGAAGCAGAAATGTACAAAAAAAACCTTTGCTAGATCAGATTCATCAGAAATAAGAGCTGCTACATTGACGAACACATGCAAATTAAACAATATTTCACTGGATGTCATGTACGCAAATTCCTTTGAGAGAACATATCTAGGCCAAGCTGCTAAATATGGACAACTCATTTCTCATCCAAGGGTCCACATAGTTGGATCGCACGATTGCACCTGAAGTGATGATCGTATGCTAGTTGCATCCGCTGTACTCTGAAGCTGAGCGCATCGCAATGTAAGAGAGAGAGAGAGAGAGAGAGAGAGAGAGAGAGAGAGAGAGAGAGAGAGAGAGAGAGAGAGAGAGTGACAGAGAGACAGGACGAGATGCATCCAGAACATCTTCCCCAAATCATTTCCTCTAGTGAATTGACCGGTCACGACTCACCTGTCCTCTCTCTTGCGTGCTAGTGCTCGCCGCTGCAGCCGCTCGCCCGTGGCCCGATCTGCCGGAGTCACGCCGGTGGCCGGCACCCTGCTTCTCGTTCGTGCTCTTGACCGTGAGCTCTCCCAGAGACCGAAGCCAAGACCGCGTGCCTCGCGTGCAATCTCGAGGAGATATTGGCTCGTGCGGAAGGAGGCGGTCAGCCATGGCCGTCGCTGCAGCAACGGAGCCCGCGCTGGCCCGCCCGCTCGGCAGCTGATGCAGAGGTGGTGGGATTTGCGAAGCCCACGAGGGCGACCTCTGCCGGATCTGGTGCCCACGCGTGGTAGTCTACGCGGCAGGACTTGCGGGGGAGCAGGTGATTTTGGAGCTGGAGGTGGATGGGCCATGGGGGGATGGAGCGCCGTGGACTGTGCGAGGACACTGTCTGATCCTGTGTGCCTAGCGTCAGCGACTTTCCTGCTGCGTAGCTAGATGCACGGCGGCTGAACATCTTCCTTATGGAGTTGTAGACTCGTTTTGCTCTTTGTCCCTGACCGCAGGAGGTGCATCGGTGAGTTGCTTTTGCGTTAGCTCAATTCCTATTCAGTGCAGGCTAAGTTTTGGGAAGTTTTGACTCTGAGCAGTAGTGCGTGCCTGATGCAAGTTGATCTGCTGATGGGTTTTATGTGTTTTCTTGGGTAATATATAAATTTTTATCCATTGAACTTTCTTCTAGTTGTAGGCTTGTAGCAGGCGTCCTTGGCTTACAGAGATAGGAAATAATAGCTTCAATGAATGTCTAAAGAAAAGAAATTAGATTTAAGTACTAATATTAAAGGTTGAATATAACATGCCTTCAAAAATCACTCCTCACATATTTTAAAGTCAATAGAAATTGTATGGTAATTATGAACACAATTTGTTGGAAAGAACTAAATTAACCGTATAAGGGTATTTTGATTCAAGCAACCCTTCAATTGTTGGTAGTGTTTTTTATTTAAAGAAAATGATCATCAATTCAGATCATTCATAATATTAATAGAGTGTTGCCCTCCCGTCCTTCAAATCCTAATTTTGTTTCTTTTGGTTGTGTTGATTATTTGTTCCTTCTTTGGCTCTGCATAAGGAAATATGGTCAAAATAAGGGTTAACATAAGATAGTGTCAAGGGGGAATTGACTATCACCACCAGGCGCCTATAATTAAACTGTACCGCACATCATGACAGAGGAAGGAAATCCATATTCTTATCAGCTATTAACACTGTATGTCTTTGTGTATGACATTTGGCATTCACAGTTCATTATGCCAAATGAGAAATTGAGACAAAACACTCTTGTAGCTGACTGTCAACATGAGAAATGAAACTATTAGTCTTTCTATACCTTTGTAGACAGAACACTCTTCTAGCTAGTGTCTAAACGGTCCTAGATAGTGCTTCCCTGCCGATGTGATTTAGCCATAAATTATACATAGTTACACTTAAAAACTGTCCAGGTAGAGTAAAAGCACACCATAATATATGACAGTGCCGATTCTATCATTGTCTCTAAAGTAATGAGACTCTTTTCATAAAATAAAAACACCGCCTTCCCAAATCTTATATCTAAGATATTAAAATTCTAAGGCGTTGTTCGGTTAGGTCACAAGATGGATATTTCTCTTCTTCCAACATCTTGCTTTCTGGCAAACCAAAGAAGATATAAAATTTGTACCTCAGCCAAAGAGCATCCCATGGTGCTCCACCTGCATGTTCTGAGCAAACACCACTTGAACAGTCTGATTTAGGTCCAAAGAAGATACAAAATATGTACTTCAGCCAAAGAGTACCCCATGGTGCTGCAAATGCGCACGTCCGACCAAACGCCACATAACTGGCACATTAAGAGATATTCATAAGAAAAATTCCCATTCCAGGATAAACATCTCTCTGAAAAATAAAACTGCTCACAACTTGGAGCATGCATGTCTGTCCCGGTCTATCATCTCACGCACCTGTTTTTATTCCAGTGAAGAGTCTCTAGTCATACAACAGTGTTTTCAGTTCTGCATGGCAATGCCATCCATCTGCTACTCCTCAATTTGTAAAATAACTACAAAGAAAGTAAGTCAAAAGACCATGTACTCACTGTCGGATTTCGGGGTTCCGGCAGACCCTTGAGGCTCGAACTATAGGGTGCGCGCGGAGATTACGCCCTCTACCTCTCCGTCTCGCAAAGATCTAAACTACTAAAAGAACAGCACATGAGACACAGGGTTTATACTAGTTCGGGCCACCATTATGGTGTAATACCCTACTCTAGTTTGTGGTGTGGTGGATTGGCTCTTGGGCTGATGATGATGAACAATACAAGGAAGAACAGCCTCGCGAGGGTCTGCTCCTGGCTGGGACGATGAACTGCTAGGAGGAGTTCACCCACCCTTCTCTCTCTTACTGATTCCTTGCTTGCCCAGGTTCTGGATTGCACGGTTGCTCGGTTCTCCCTCCTGATTCCTCTGTTCCCCTACCCTGGTGGTGGCTAGTCCTATTTATAGGCAAAGGCCCCGGGCCTCTTCCCAAATATTGAGCGAGAAGGGCGTCAACAATTGGTCATTTTGAAGGGGAACATCTGGTACACTTATCCTGACTAAAGTTGGTCCTCGCCTGCCAAAGGTTCTGTGGTGACGCCGTCCTGGGCTCCACGATGACCTCCTCCCCACCGTTGGACTGGTCTTGGTCTCGTTGCACCGAAATGGATGCCTTTGCTTGATCCTCTCGCCTGTGCTTGCCCCCTTTGCACCAAAGAGGAAAGGAGGACACCGCGCGGACTGGCGCCCGCCTGGCACCCCTGGTCGTCATGGCTTGCGTCATGGGCACCTCGTGAGGTACCCCGCCTTAATTTATCCGCCTCCTCGTGAGCCAGCCTGATGAGGCTGCGCCTGAGGAAGCTCCGCGTTGTCCGTCCCGCGAGGCTTGGCCCCTCGCGAGGGTCTTGGGTCTTGTGTTGATGAAGATGGGCCGTGCTGGGCCCCTTAAAGCCACGCCGCAGGCCGCAGGCAGGCAAGTCTGGGGACCCCCGTTTCCAGAACGCCGACATTCACCATGGTCTCAGGCTATATAAAGTGTATAGCCCGTCATCTTGCAATTCCTTGAGAATATCCATGCCAAGTGCATAATATAAATGAAGTTGCGTACTACCTTTTCTCGAAAGTCATCCTTCGATTAGAACCCAATTAAGTTGATTTGATGAGGGCATTGTTCATGCTTCCACCTCCTTGGACCTTCAGCGGGAGGCTCCAAATTTTATAATTGGGGACGAACATAGGGCAGAGCAGATAATACGAATGGAACAAATCAAGAGTGAAGAAAAATACCATGTCATAATTTCTTTTAGAAACTTTCCGTAAGTTCTGACATCATCAGATGCAAACTCGTTCCGTCAGGTGGATTAACATCTCTATCCCCATGGGTGAAAAAACAATATAACAAGGAAAGAAGACATGGTAAAGATAACATGGTAGTTGGGAGGGAAAAAGAAGGAAGGAAGGGGAGATGGTCATGCCTGCAACATCCACCTCACGTGGATTTGGCCGCTCGTCCGAGGCCTCGCCTGTGAGCAGCAGGAGACCAATGCGATATACCTCGCCTCAAACTGGTGCTTGCTACTGCGCTCCATGCGCGGACCTCACCGGTGCATCGGCTGTAGGCGGCGGCGGAGCACGACGATGGTGAAGTAGACCCAGCATGGTGCGCTATGACCACCGCGCCGAACGTCCCGATGCGGCTTTCCATGAGCAGATGCTTCGTCTCCAACTGCCGGAGGCAAGACGGTGCTAGAGCCTGGAGAGAATGGATGCGGCAGTGAGGCGGAAACTGAATCAAGAAGACCAATCTAGGGAAGGACGTGGAAACTGAATGAAGGACCAAAATAGCAAGGAGCTACTTATAGGCAAGCAAAAGGAGATGAAAAAAGAACCCACCAGAAAGACCAAGAACACAATCGTGTCCCTCCATAACACACGGAGACAAATACAACAGGCAAACGTGGCCACATGCATGCATGCATGCGCCATGCAGCGGTGCTAAAAACAAAACCAGCCCATACATCTCTAGAAGAACCATGTATGGTCAACCTAGTCTTTTGGCATGAGACAAAATCAGCCCATACATCTCTTTTTTAAGTAAAAACCTTACAGGAGAGTCCATCAGACCCATGTGGCAATAAACAAAACGTGCTTAAACAGTGCAAGTAAAAAAAGAGATCAAACAAAATCCAAAAAACCTTCGCGCACACGTGTCACCCCAACAGAGAAGGTAAAAAAAAGTTCAAAAAACCAGAGAATTCGAACCCTTACGGGCCTAGTCTTCTTAGTATATGTGACGGTATCCAAGGAGAGTGCACCAAAGATCTTGCGTTGGGCACATCAGGCATGTCAGTATTGAGAGGGTGGAACTACTATTTTTCTTACTCTGTGCTTGCCTGTGAGGAGAGGCATTGAGATACTTTTTTATGTAAAAATCACTTAAATCTTGTTTGTAAAGTCCCTCCTGTAGCTTATTGACCTTGTACACATTCCACTCTCAGTTTTAGATTCGATGTTGTTAGTGGCTCTCCTAGAACATGATTTGATATGCTGGTTCAGCATAAAAGGAGATTCTATGGGTTTTGATGTCGCGTATGTTTGGTCCACATCTGATACCGACAATGCCAAAAAGCTGTAGTTAATCAAATATTTAAGTGTCCCACATTTTTATTGGATCAACACTAAAAGTAATTAGAAATAAAATCATGGTCTAATCAATGCAAGTTGCCACATTTTTGCCAACTCAATCGACTAACAACAAAATGGACGCCTAGCAATTTTGCCATTTTTTTGGTAGTTACAATGGCTATGATCCAAACAACAAGTTGGTAAATTTTGGTCATGCCTTCGGTTTTGTTATGTCAAAAAAATTCAGCCTAGTCGAAGCTCAACCCAAACATGTCAATAGTACTCCCTCCGATCCCATTTACGCTGCGCATAACTTTTTTCCATTTTCCCCGAATTGCTCTGCGCGTTCCGCTTTTGCGGCACCTCTTTCCTAATCTACCCCTCATCAGGCGCGTCCCATGCAGCGGAGGAGCACGCGTGCGTTAATTGGTTTCCTAGTTATCCGCCTTCTTTCCTCGTTGGGTGCGCCTTTGCATGCAAACTACCATGGCCCCGCATTTACTGCTCTCCTAGTATTGGCCGGTGGGCTGGTGCATGCAATCCTGTGTGGCTTTCCCAATTTTCACTGGGCGACTGCATGCATCTGATCCAGTCAAAAGAAGGGGCAAATTTGTCCCAAAAAAACTGAGCAGGGCTCTCCTTGGTATGCGGGTTGAAAGTTATGCGCAGGGTAAAAAGAATCGGAGGGAGTATTTTCTTACTAGATAGTATATCTGGGCATGGGCCAGGCCGGGCCGGGCTTGGTTCGGGCCTGAAAAAGCCCATGGCAGAAAACTGAGGCCCAGGCCCTCCCAGGCCCTACCATCGGGCCTACTTTTCAAGCCCAAGCCCGGCCCATCTGGCAAAAAGCCCTGAAAAGCCCTTAGGGCTTAGGGCCATGGGCCGGGCCTCTTCCTTAAAATGCCAATATGCCAAGCCCAAGCCCGTCCAGGGCCTGCTGATGGGCTCAAAACTCAGGCCCAAGCCCGGCCCACGGGCAAGCCCATCGGGCCTAGGCCCTGGATTTTAGGGTCGGGCCTGGGTGGGCCGACAAGGCCGGGCCTGAGATGGCCAGGACTACTAGATAGTTAAGATGACATCATTTCTTATACTGAATTTATGCGCTACCGAGGCTCAAAAAGCCATGCATATGTTGTAAAGGTAGACTAAGGAACTACTTTGTGTAAGTCCGAGGATGGGGCGTTCATCCGTTGGCTGGGCAGCTGAGGTTGCTGCCAGCCTATCCGAGTTCGAGTCCCGGCACGGACGCGTGGTGCTCACGGAGTTTCTCCTATAAAAAAATGCCAACGAGGATTAGCCCTTGGGTTGGTCTCATTTTTTTTACTTTGTGTAAGTCTAGCCATCAGATTTCTTGACGAATGTACTACGAGTTACTGGACAGTAGTACCTATATCGCACGGTGTTGCACAATTTGAGATGTAAAGACAACTTAAATCTTGCCGAACACCCACACTGACACAAAGTTACAATAGAGTTCCTTGGCGACTATGGTGGACGCTGGCTGCGGCGCAGCATTTGACATGATGAGCACGGAGTCGCGGGTGAGCAGGCTCATTGGCGATGTGGCGAACTAGTTGCTAGCATCGTCGCCGCAGAGAAAGTACGCGCGAAGCGACGAATAGGAGGGCGCTGAGCCAAAGGGCGGGGGAGGAGAAATGCAGTGCGCGCACCTTGACGACGTCCGTGTAGTAGTTTGAGGACGGGGCGTTGACCCGTTGGCTGGGCAGCTGAGGTTGCTGCCAGCCCACCCGAGTCCGAGTCCCGGCACGGACGCGTGGTGCTCACGGAGTTTCTCCTATAAACAAAAGCCAACGAGGGTTAGCCCTTGGGTTGGTCTCATTTTTTTACTTTGTGTAAGTCTAGCCATCAGATTTCTTGGCAAATGTACTACGAGTCACTGGACAGTAGTACCTATATCGCACGGTGTTGCACAATTTGAGATGTAAAAACAACTTAAATCTTGCCGAACACCCATACTGACACAAAGTTACAATAGAGTTCCTTGACGACTATGGTGGACGCTGGCTGCGGCGCAGCATTTGACACGATGAGCACGGAGTCGCGGGTGAGCGGGCTCATTGGCGATGTGGCGAACTAGTTGCTAGCATCGTCGCCGCAGAGAAAGTACGCGCGAAGCGACGAATAGGAGGGCGCTGAGCCAAAGGGCGGGGGAGGAGAAATGCAGTGCGCGCACCTTGACGACGTCCGTGTAGTAGGATGCGTGAAAGGAATCCGAAAGGAACGGCGCCGACGACAGTGTAGTGGGACGCATGCAAGGAGGCCGAGAGGAACGACGCCGGCTGTGGCGCCGGTGTAGCAGGATTTGGGCGAGAAGGCCAAGAGAAACAATGCCGACGACCGCTCAAGTGTAGTAGGACATAGGAGAGAAGACCGGGATGAACAACAGCGTCAACCACTCGAGTGTAATAGGACAGGGAAGAGGAGGCCAAGATGAATGGCGACGACGATGACACGAGTGCAGCAGAACGCGAGAGAGGAGGCCGAGAGGAACCACGTCGGCGGTCACACCAGTGTAATAGAACGCGAAACATGAGGAACAAAGGAACGATTAGAAGGGACTAGGCAAAGGAATTTAAGAGTGTCATTAAACACAACACATGCATATACACAATCATGAAGAAGATGTAGATTTACTCGTCTACGTTCATCGGAAATAAAAACATGCAACACGAAAGTCATGTGGAACTTCGAGATGAAAATATTGGTCAAAGTAAATTTCAAACAATCGACCGTGCATGATGAATTTGACAAAAGTCGTTCAAAATAGCTTCAAACATGAACACAAAATTGAATATTTACAATTAACGAAACTACGAACCGATTGCCCGAATAAAACTATAACATGGATGTGCTTCTTTTTATATATGGACCTTACCTTAAATCTAAGCACCATCATGTAGATTAGACGAAACTAATAAGTAGGCGAGATTAAGTGTTAAATCAAACACACCACATGCAACCTCACATACAACTAGTTATCATAGAGGTTGCATCCCTCGACACATCCTTTTTTTTTCTGTTGCATTGCTCGAGCTTGCCTCATCGAAAATTGTTGATTCGGTCGTTTCTATCGGGTTTGGCTCAATGCACACAAGCAAACAATACAATTTCATTCCGTGCAGCAGAACTGTTTTTGTTGGCATCACAGCCGTCCATTCAGCTCCCGATCCAGCCGTCCATTGAGTATTCACGCGGATCCATGGGCCCACCGCCACTTCCTCCTCCCCCCTCCCGTCGAATAAATACTCCGCAAATCTCCTCTCCTTGGCCACCAACGCACTCTGCAATCAGCAGTCAAGCAATCCCCACGCACATCTCTCCACTTCTCGAATCCTTTCTCCAGCTCGCCATGGACGCCTCAGCCACCGTAGCCACCGGGAAGGGGAAGAAGGGCGCGGCCGGGCGCAAGGCGGGCGGCCCCAGGAAGAAGTCCGTGGCGCGGTCCGTCAAGGCCGGGCTCCAGTTCCCCGTCGGCCGCATCGGGCGCTTCCTCAAGAAGGGCCGCTACGCGCAGCGCGTCGGCTCCGGCGCCCCCGTCTACCTCGCGGCCGTCCTCGAGTACCTCGCCGCCGAGCTGCTTGAGCTCGCGGGCAACGCCGCCAAGGACAACAAGAAGAGCCGCATCATCCCCCGCCACCTGCTGCTCGCCATCAGGAACGACGAGGAGCTCGGCAAGCTGCTCGCCGGCATCACCATCGCGCACGGCGGCGTGATTCCCAACATCAACCCGGTGCTGCTCCCCAAGAAGACGGCCGAGAAGTCCCCCAAGGAGCCCAAGTCGCCCAAGAAGACCGCCAAGTCCCCCAAGAAGGCTTAGGTTCATTGCTTAGTTAGGCTGTAGCTGGGATGTATGGATGGGTGTGCTTCAGGATACTTCAGTTCGAAGTAGACTGTTCTTGCTGCGTCGTTGTATTTTCTGACCGTGATGTCAATGAAACAATAAGTTGCTTTGATACATTTTATTCGATCTGTGTTTCATCTGCCCTTGCCCCTTGTTGTCGATTTGCTCAGAATTGTAATCACTCATGTGCTTTGAATTTCATCCATCCAGATCCAGGGGCCTGGGCTGGCAACTGCGAAGGTAGGTGGGAATCAACATCTTTGGCGCGTGCCTGAAATATTTGGTGGTGGGGTTTCCCGCCCCAATTTCGTGTATCACTAATCGAAAACGAAAAATTGAAAATCCGCGTCTATTTCCCGGCTCCAATTTCGCGCCCAGAAAGATTGGACGAAAATTTCGATTTGGCGGGGAGACTGAAAACTCTATTTCCCCGCTCGTTCTGAATTTCAGTTCTTGGAGTTTGGCGGGCAACTGAAACTGTATCCTCTGAATTTCAGTTCAGGGAGTTTGGCGGGCAACTGAAAACTGTATCCTCTGAATTTCAGTTCTGGAAGTTTGGCGGGCAACTGAAAACTGTATCCTCTGAATTTCAGTTCTGGAAGTTTGGCGGGCAACTGGACGAAATTTTCAATTTGGCGGGGAGATTTGCCGCTCGTTCTGAAATTCAGTTCTGGGAGTTTGGCGGGCAGCTGAAAACTTTATCCTCTGTTATTTTTTAGCGGCGAGATTTCCCGCTTCAGTTTCGTGCCTATCCTGGCACATCCTTTTGCAATCTTGGAACCATCTACCAGGTCCTCATGTCCCGGATGGGCGCACAACTAATTTCCGGAAGGATAGTTGGATACATAGAGGAAGAAAATAATCAAAGACCTGGTGAATTCCATATTCAGGCGCTCCAAGAAACTCACGGTGGCTGATCTGTACCCGGACATGTCGGAGCGGGGGCTGGGCCATTGAAGCACTATTCCTTGGTCACATTTTCAGTTAAGCGAGGGCGGAGATCGCCTTAGATGGCCGTGGAGGACAAACTCAGGTAAATTCTCTACAAAATCAGAATATAATGCCTTCTCTGTGCTGTAGGCAGGGAGGGTATACCATGTGCTAAATAAATCTGGGGAATGGATCAAGAGCACCGGCGAATCTATATAGTATGATGAAAATCAATATGCCTTCAGTGGTGGATACATTGTGTAGATCATCACCATCTGTTCCCATGATACTAATCTGTACAATGAAGCTTCTAAAGGGGCATAATGATCTGTTTAACTATGGAAGGATCCGCCAGCTACTGGTCTGGTGCCACAGCACAAGAGAAACCCAGACTTGCGAATTTCATCCAGATTCGGGAGAGTTAGCTCACAAACCCAGTTAACAACACTAATGAACTATCGGTAGAAGTGGTCAAAGGAACACTGCATTCCAGTTGCAGATTCAGGCAACAGCTCAGATGGTACAAGGTCCATTTTTAAGAAACAAGAAATGACCCACCAAATAGCTTATATCCATGACATTCGATCCATGCATGAAACATGGTATAATGCTTATGAATACAGAATGTGGCAACAAGATGAACGTGGTACTTGGTACAGATACAGGGTTAAACTGGTATTACATTGCATAGTTATACAAACGCGTAGCTGTTCACATCACCTGCTCTTCTTGCTGTTCCCAGATAACCATGAAATCCGCACAGCATAGGCTAAGATCAAAGCATTTCCATTCAAAGAATTATGTAAGTTGCAAGGCAGAAATATCAGAGGAATGCACAGAACAAATAGGCAGGGAGAAACTAGAGCTCGCGGAAGTTCAGGTGATAAACACACGCGGTTTGACAGTTAACCAGCTTCCCAGATAACCAAATCATCTACTCTACCCACAACCTACCACTAGCAGTTGGCTGCTAATGCTATACGCGGTGAACCAACAGAGTATCTTGCAAAAATACATTAATAGCATGGCAATGATAATGAACTTCTGACGGTACCAATTACACATCAACACTATATGGCAATACCACATGAAGCAATTTTTGTGTTTACAAAGACAGTCATCGTCTCTCCATTTTCTAAAAAACAGACTACTAAAGGGGATTCATAACCAACCTAGAATCATCGCAAATAATCAGTGAAACTGACAAAGCATTCTGTCATGACAGAACAGCGAATAAGATTGATTCGAACCTAGTAATATTTCTGAAAACAACTTAACAGGCAGAAGGTGCGCATAAACCAATAAATGGACCACCTTGCTGTTTCTGAATACGAGGTCCCGGCTGTTAACATTCCCTCCATGAGACGATCTTACAATTCCATCCGAATGAGACCAATGCAGGCTCGCCTCCAAACATAGCAGCAGTAGTTTTGATTAAAATGACTAGCAAAAAGGCCCGTGCGTTGCAACGGGAGAAACAAATACAACAGACTCTTAATTTATAAAAGATGGTCTATAATCTGAGAATTTTTAGCTATGGCCCAAACAAAGATGTTCTTACCTATAAAAGCGTAGTTTAAGATGCTACAGCTGTTCTATTTCAACAAGGCTTGCATGCAGATTTAATCCGTACACAGAAACAAACAAGTGATCATGCATTTATTCATGTCACGTTCGGGATGAGGTGTTTTTATGGGTGAGTAAAGAAAAATGACAAAAACAAACGATCTTGTGGTGCGCAGAACTTGCCGCCTACAGGGAGGAGCGGCTCAGCAAAGATTGTGGTGCGCGTCATCTAATAGGCCGATGGTGACGCGCCGGTAGGCTACTGGGTCGTTTGCTGATGTTGGCACCACACCTACTGAGAAAAGGTAGAAGATCGTACCGCCGCCGGAGATGGTAAATGACGCGACAAGTTGATGGACAGAGGTGAGGAAGCGTTGATGTTGCGATTAACATTGCAGACTAGATAGTATAATTTCAAATGTTAACAGGTAAAATAACATCATATTCAGATTCTACATATATAACATTAAGGAGTTTTCCATAAAATAACATGACGGACTAAGAATACCTATTTCTTTTATGAGTAGGTAAACTTCATATATAACATGTTAAATTTGGAGTTACGGTTTAAAAGATATGAGTAGTTTAAAAAACATTTGATATGTACTGCTGGTTTAATGTCAGAAACATTAACGGGTTTTTTCATAAAAAAACATGACAGACTAAGAATACCTATTTCTTTTATTAGTAGGTATAGACAACCAAACACCTGATTTACAAACAGAGAATTATGCAACAAAAACAAAACCTTGAGAGTTCAGAGGAGCATCTGCACTGAGAAGAGTACAGTAAAGCAAAAACGGAAGCGGTTCGAAAACCAGCACTCAAACCTTACAAACTTTTGTATGTGAAAAGATGATTGATTTTTCAATACAAGCATGTTTTGCAGTCAGCATACATTTTACATCAGTATATAAATTTGCATCCATGATGAGCGGTAATGGCTTTGATAAACCCTTTTTGCATTAATACATTTTGCAGTTTCAACATAGATAACTTAGTGAGACACGAAAACAGGAAATAACTTCTAACCAGAGATCGAGCAGCCATAAATTTGAGTCTGGACAAAAGATAATACAATTTTCGAGCATATATCCCTTCTAGAGAAGGGGCAAAGACTACACAATATTCGGGCATTAACCCTGTCTATGAGATAAGGATTTGGAAAGATCGGCCATTGACGAATCATGGACATGCTTCACCTGAAAGAACATTGCATTTAATTCTACAACACGAACAGTCGAAGGGATCATCCAATAAATCATGAATCTGTTTGGTTTTACCCAAACAGCTAAACTCACTTCTGAATTCAGGTTCAGCATCTCGAGAAGCTCTATCTTCCACTTGTAGCAGCCTCGGTTGATCGTCCACCCATTTAATATCGTTGCCCTTAGGGCTTGAATTTTTGTTTTCCTTCAGCACTTTTGCGTTCACAATAAAGAATTTGGCAAAGTCAGCATCTTGGTCACGGCCTTTGTAATTTTCAAACACGAATTTTTTTAGATGGATCGCGAGGCATTCGATTGGATCTAGTGGGTCACACAGGTGCACATTTTTCATATCCATCTTTGGGTGTTTCTTCAACTGAAAAAAAGAAGAGAAAAGTGCCATATGTTAGAGCCATTTCTAACCAGATTAGGTTACTATCAGCTTACTTACCTCAAATAAAATTTCACATTGACAAGGCAATCAAAGGCGAATACTCACAGTGAAATAGAGCTTTTCCAAGCGGGGAAAGCACCTGAGGATGTTTAGAACTGCATTCAACTGAGAGCCAGAACCTTCACAGTGCATATTGAGTTTGCCAAGCTGACTGGGGACATTCCCTAAAGAAAACAATGAACATAAAAAATAATGAAATGCATGTAGGTACAGCAAATGCAAGATTCAAGAAGGTTGCTACTGCTACCTTGACGACTAGAGTTGTAATCTGGAACGTGGATACACATGGTGAAAAAAGGCCCAATATCTTCAGTTTAGGTGCACCAATTACGCGGATAGTCTCAAAACTTATGTCCGGAGAATAAAGTGACACAAATCTTTCGAGGCAGGGAGCATCCTGAATGACTAGTTCTTGCGTGCAAGCACTACGAGCACGGAAGCCAATGCTCCTAAGAGTTAGTGAGCGAATGTGGAGGCGACGCGCAGTAAGAATGTCCCACAACTGAAGGCTCTCCAAGGCACGGCATCCAGAGAGCACCTGGTCGAATACATCCTCCGAGATGGAAACGCACCGTAGGATGAGCTGCTTGAGGAGGGGGAAACTCAACGATGGTGAGATCTCGCTGGGGAAATTGCACGAGCCGATCTTGAGCACGAGGAGGGTGGGTGCAAAGCGGAGCGCAGATGACAGCAGCAGGAAACTAATACGAGGCGGTTCTCTCGACCATCTCCCGTAGTAGATATTGAGCTCCTGGAGTCCGTCAAGGGCTCGGGATTGGCACCAGCCGTCGAGCTCAGTGCGCCGGCTGTCTATGTCGCCGGGTGTGAACTGGATGAATGGGAAGTGGAAGCAACGGGCGGGGCCAGGGTGGTCGGAGAGGATCCCTGTTGATGATGGTGGGGCGCCAGCGAAGGTTGCTGCAGAGGCTGCTATTAGCCTGAAGGTGGAGGGGTGCGGAGCACCAAAGGTGGCGCCATCGGCGGGAGAGGGCCTGCGTGTGTGCGCCATCCTTGGTGGGGAGAAGGGAGATGATGGTACCGAGGATGGCGTCGGGGAGGCGGCTGATGGGATCCTCAGCCACCCAGTTGCCATCGTAGTTGCCACCGCGTGCCCGATTCCTTGGCCTGCTGCCAGCGATCCCATCGGATTCGCGCTTTCTTGCCACGGCGGTCAGTGCCGCCTTCTCCATGGCTGGCGGCTGGGGAGATCTAGGGTTTGGACAGTGGTGGCGGAGGGACGCATTTATTTAGAGCATGGCTAATAATAACCGGCTGCTGGCTCTGTCACATTGCCATAACATTTACAACCAATTTAATAGCCCGCCCATATGAGAGATACATACTATGTCATTAATACCTGACAATCAAGGCTGGGCTATAAAGGAAAAAAGTTAGGAAATTGCGATTTTGCCACAAGGATTCATTTTTCATTTCATGTGGCATTATTGCAGTTAGAAATTAAAAAAACATTTATGTAATTGAAAAAGACATATGATCTGTTGCCAAAGAAAAGAGGGGCATTTGATCGGTGGTTAATTTAAGTGTGTCATATGATCAAACTCCCATGTATTCAGCCCTAAAGTGTATTCAGTGACCTATTCTTTTCTTGTGAAGGTGTGCATTCTGTATATCTTAATTGTTCTATCAAGCCCAAGTCTTATGTTCTAACTAAACAACGCATGTTTCTGGCGAGTTTCACCAGGCAGAAAGAATCAAAATCTTTTGTTTTTACTTGACACAACTGCTACAGAGATTCAACTCAAGCCGCACCTATCCCATATCAGAACTATGCAACCTTTGGCTTTTATTAGACACAACCGCTACATAACCAACTGCCAGAAGACCGTAGCTTTCAAGGGAGAGTCGACTTGTACGTGCACAAAACATAGCTGTCATTAGATTACATTACAGCTTTTGGCAGTAAACTAGTGTTGCATAGTGTTGCCCATCAGGATTTACAAAAGGACCTGAGATTTTATATATATATATATATATATATATATATATATATATATATATATATATATATATATATCAGCCATGTCAAATTTGGGGTTTGGATAAAGAAATAGAATCATTGTGCATCAATCTGATCTATAAAACAAGCAAAAGATAATACAATCTTCAGATACCAACCCATGTCTGTAAAACGAGCAGTCAAAGCGATTCGCCACTGTCAAACCATTGATATGGTATTCTGAAAGAGAATCAGCCTCATCTATAAAACGATCAGCGGAAGGAATCTGTCTTTGAAAAGTCATGGATATCCATGTAGGCATCAACATTAGTGGAACTACTTTTAGTTTCGAATTGAGCAGCTCAAGAAGATCTATTTCCCACTTGTAGCAGCCCATGTTAATAAACCAACCGTTTGCTGTTGTAGTTTCTAGGGACTCCGAATTTCATTTCATTTAGCACTTCTGCATTCAAAATAAAGAAGCTCAAAAAGCGAGCATCCTGCCCACAACCTTTGTAGTTCTTCAACACCACATTTCTTAGATGGGTCTCAAGGCATTCTGTTTGATCTAGTGGGTGCCTATATAAGGCTGTTGCTAACTACACTACGGTGTAGGAGTACATTATATGTCAACCAGATACTCATTATGTCACAGAAAGCAAACAAAGATGAATTGTCACAAAAACAAAAACAAAGATGAATCGTCACAATGACATAGAGCTTTTCCAAACAAGGGACTAGGGAAGGACCTCAAAACATCAAGAACTGCATTCTTTGAGGGCAAAAAGACTGGAGAGCTGAAACCTTCACGGTGCGTATTTGACAGTGGTGAGATGACGGTGCCAAGATGATTGAGACCATTCCCTAAATAAAACAATGGGCATAAAAATATGAGTAATGATCCTCATGCAGGAACACCAAAATGGAAGATTCAATACACTTGCTGCTACCTGGAAGACTTGGGCTTCATCGAGGGCCAGCTCTCGTTCACTGGAAGGACGACCAGAGAAGTCAATGCAGAAGCGGAGTGGAGCGGACCATCCTTGGCGGGGAGGAAGGCAGATGCTGATGGCATCCGGGAGGTGGCTTACGAGATCGCCGTTGCGGTCCCCCCTCCATCGCCGAATCGCGCTCCTGCCTTCTTCGCCCGTCACTCCTTGACACCAACCACCGCTCGCCGCCCCTTATCCCTCGCGGCGTCGCCCTGATGCTGACCGATGGGCAAAGGAACGGGGAGGCCAGGAGCAGATGCCGGCCGCCGCGACGAGATGGCGATGGGTGGTTAGGGTTGGGAGGAGACGACAGCCGGGTGGCGGCGCCGTGGGGGTGGGGAACGGCGAGCGCCGGAACGGAGAATCCGAGGGCTCTGGCGTCAAACTTCAAACTGTGACACCCTTCTTTGTAACGATTTGGGCCGAGATACAACCTAGAGGACAGATTGTCTAAAAAAACCTAGAGGACAAATATATAATATCAACGGTAGAATGTAGATACACACTTCAACCTCTCTTTTTCTCACATCTCACATAAATAAATGATCATATCTGGCTCCACAAATTCTGGGTGCCATGATTCATGTCGCATATTCCATTGATAAACGAAACAAACTGAAAGCAAAACAAAACGGAGTGAAAGATCAGGCGGAGTGAGCTACCAAGCTTACATGTTTAGACAGGATCTCTGTCTAACTTTAAATTTAAAAACTGAGCCTCGTCTGAGCACTTCACGTGGTTTGTGACAACTGATGCATCTGGTAAATGGTATCAAGGCATTATGAACCACTACATATGGTTCCACTTCCACGCAGCATATGTTCCACATTGCATATGGTAGTAAGTAGTAAGGCATTTTCTAACTGAATTCAGGGAAACACCTAGGAGGAAATGGCCCACTTGTCGGTATTACGGCAGAACTCTTGTCCAACATGACACCTGATGTAAATGTCTCCATATGCGGTTGAGTCCTCGACGCGTTCTCTGCTATTGCCAAAAAAAGACAAAATGATTAAGAAATATGCCAATAGAGCTGTCAGCCAAGTATCTGAAGTTTTACAGTAATAGACAAGCAAAGGGATGCATGCACTTCGATTGAAATCTAAAATCTATACACTGGAGAAAAGAGAAGCCCTTATTGAAATCAAACACAATAAGCAATCAGCACAGGGTCCGGCTAACATTTATTTCGTTGCTGCTTCCATACAATATTGCAAGTAAAACTTAACCCTCCATAACCTATCCTGAATCTAGAACTATGCATGTCGCTGCCATGGGAAGTGAAAGGAGTTTCTAATTCATGAAGTCAGTGCATAGATTTTAGATTTCAATCGAAGTGCAAACCAACAACACATGAGGCAGTAAGCAAAACGATACATGGTGTGTAAATGGCAAGTTAGCAACCAACTGTCACAACAGAGTTGCTTTCATGCAGACATGACACTGACTTGTAAATTCGTAACTGGGAAAAAGCAAAATCTTCTGATTTCCCCCCTTATCTAAGGAACACCTTCCAGCAAGAAATGTAAAACAACTCCCAAAATTGACCGTAGTGAGCAGGGACACTGCATATGCACTAAACTAAAGATTTTGTTCCATTTCTCTCCCTTTAATTTCAACAGAGCAATACACATGCTTATGTAAAAAAGCTGACTAATAGGTAATAGCCTAATAAATAGTACTCCCGCTGTAAACAAATATAAGACGTTTTAGGTCACTAGCTTTTACATATCTTATATTTGTTTACAGAGGGAGTAGTAACGAACAAGCCATGCCTAAGTAGGAAGATAAAATAAGAAAAGAATTGTGTAGCCTGATCATGTTGCAACTTTTGGCAGTAAATTAGTTTCGTATGGCATACCCTGTCGGAAATTACAGAGTTTAGAATGCAAATAGAGCAGTCAAAATAAGTTTAGGTTTTGGACAAAAAAACAAGATAATCTTCAAGCATTAATCTCATCTACAAAGCGAGGAAAAGACAATATGATCTTCAGGCTTTAACTCCATCTACAAAACGAGCAGTCCAAGGAATTGGCCACAAAAAATCATGGATATGCTTCTTCTCAAAGAGAATCACCTCATTCAGAAAACAAGCAGTCGAAAGGATCGGTCAATGACAAGTCATGGATACGCGGGTAGTTAATGACATCATCCAAACCACATTTGAAATCAAATTGAGCGTCTTGAGAAGCCCTATTCTCCACTTGCAGCAAATCCAGTTGAATAGCCATCCAGTCACTGTTGTTGTTCTTAGGGACTCCAAATTTGATTTTCTTTAGGACCACTGCATTTAAAAGAAAGAACTTGGCAAAGCCAACATCTTGCTCAAAGCCTTCGTAATTCAGTATCACCATTTCTTTGAGATGGGTCCCAAGACATTCGACTGAATCTAGTGGGCCATACAGAGACACATCCTTCACATGCATCTTTGAATTTTTCTGTAGCTAGAAACAGAAAGAAGATGCATATGTCAAAGCTGGTGGTAACTAGACTAGATTACATGCCAATCAACCAGATTATATGCAAATCAAATTTTTATGTTGAGAATAGCAAGGATGGATACTCACAACAACGTAGAGCCTTTCCAAGCAGGGGAAGCACTTGAGGATGTCAAGAACAACATTCAGTCGAGGGCCAGAAGTGAGAGCTAAAGCCTTCACAGTGTGCATCAAGTTTGTCAAGCTGATCGGCATCGTTCCCTAGAGAAAACACCCGAGCGTAAAAATGTATTCTGCAAAGGAATGTGCAATGCAAGATTGGAGAAGTCTGCTGCTTCTACCTGGAATACTGCAACACCAGCTGACAAAGGGCCTAACATCTCCAGTTTAGGTGCCCGGATTAACTGAATAGTCCCACCGCCTCTGCCTCTAGAAGGTAGCAGCAACCTTTCAAGGCGAGGCACATCCTCAATGACAAGCTCTTTGTGACCAGCACAAACGGAGAAGCCAATGCGCCGAAGAGTCGGTGAGCTAATGCGGAGGTGGCCGACAACAAAGATGTTCCAGAGCAGCAGGTTCTCCAAGGCCTTGCAGCTAGAGAGCATGCCATGTAGGAACTCCTCCGACAAGGAAACGTAGTGTAGTGTGAGGTCCTTCAGGTAGAGGAAATTCGACAGTGGCACGATCTCTTTGGAGAAATTGCAGCCGCCGATTTTGGCCACGACGAGGGTGGACGCCAGGCGGTACAGAGACGAGGCCAGCGCGTGATCCGTCTCAGGCCGCGGCGACGAGCGCACGAATCTGATGTCGAGCTCCTGGAGGTTGGTGAGGGCTTGGGAGCGGAGCCAGCCGTCGACCTGTGCGTAGCTGTCGCCGAGGTGGATGGAGGGGCAGCGGAAGCGGCGTGCGGGGCCGGGGTGGTCGGAGAGGATTTTGGAGAGGAAGGAGGCGAGCTCACTGAGGTTGGCGCAGAGGCTGGGGGCGACCTCGAGGTTCAGGGGGGCGGAGCGCCAGAGGTTGCGCCACCGGCGAGAGATGGCCTGCGTGCGGCCCCCCTCCTTGGTGGGGAGGAGGGAGATGATGGTGCCCAGGATGGCGTCGGGGAGACCGCTGATGATATCGCCGTAGCAGTTGTCACTCTGACCCCGCTTCCGTGGAATGCCTCAGGCGGCTCCGCCGGGTTCGCGGTTCTTGGCGGCGGGTGCCGCGGGCTTCTCCATGGCCGGCGGCCGGCGAGGACGGAGGGTTTGGTCGGTGGAATGGGGGACGAGGAAATCGGGAGTCGGGCCCGTGGGTTTGTGGGCTTTTTGTCTCTAAAGCGTATCCCGCTATAGGCTATAATTACGCTTTCTTGTTTTTTCTCTGAGGCGGTGCTACCCGTCGGCCAGTGGATAATCTGAATATATCCGCCCCCTCGGCAACCGTTGAATGGAGTGTCGAGTAAGCGTTGATCTCTGCAACAAACTCAATGTTGCGCTTCATCTCTGTGAAACACCGGTCTTGTTCCAATCTTCCCGAGACGTTTTTTCCTTTGATTTCTACAACAGAAGCCTTGTTGTGCTCGGGTTTCTACAACAAGCACCTTGTTAAAAAAAACAACAACCATGTTTCTCTCTGATATCTGCAAAATGAGCCTTCTTGCACGCAGCCTTCTGCAACAACAACTTTGTTGCAGAAATTTTTCAGACCATTTTTTTGTTTGCTCTTTATAACAGAAGCTATGTTCTAGAGAGCCTTTCGCAACAAGAGTCATGTTGCAAAAAAAAAAAAATCCTGCAGCTGGAAGGAGAGCGCGGCCATGGATGGGGAAGCAAGTGCAGCCATGGATGAGGAAGGCGAGCGCGGCTGCCGAGGGTGGCTTTGATGCATCACAAGCACTAGCAGAGTCATCATTTGTTGCCGCCCGCTGCTGCTATTTGCAGCAGCACCGTTGTTGCAGAAAATTTGTTTCGAGAAACTAAACTCGAGGAGATGGCCACACCGGTGCTCCCCCGGGACGGCAAACGCAGCTCGAGGTCTTGTTCCAGATGCAGCGGCGGAGGAACTTGCGCAGGATGAGAGAGGGCTTGGCACATCGGCATGCCCACAGGTGACGACGCGTGGGTTGAGGATGGGCCAGAGGGGATGAATTGGATGGAGACCAGGGAAGAAGAAAAAGTGGCACACGGTGTGGACGAGGAGATAAGGTTGAGAAAGAGGAGGGGATAAGCTTGGTGTACTCACAGTGCCACGTGTAGCGCAGACAAGGCGGTGGACGTGAACTGTGTTTTCAGCCGGTTGAACCATAGTATTTCTGTAACGCCCTCGATGCGGCTATATCTCCCACGTGTCGAGGCACGACTTAGAGGCATAACCGCATTGAAAGCAATGTCGCAAGTGAGGTAATCTTCACACAATCCATGTAATAAATAACGGGGAAAGATACATAGTTGGCTTACAATCGCCACTTCACGCAAGTACATAAATAACATCCATCAGACAGGTTACACTCAAGGTCCGACTACGGTACCAAAATGAAAGAAGACTACCCCAAATGCTAACAGATCCCCGGATCACCCAACTGGGCTCCACTACTGATCATCTGGAAAAGAAACATAGTAACGGCCACGTTCCTCATCGAACTCCCAAGTGAGCTCGGTCGCGTCATCTGCACTGACATCGTTGGTACCTGCAACTGAAGTGATAATATCTGTGAGTCACGGGGACTCAGCAATCTCACACCCGCAAGATCAAGACTATTTAAGCTTAAAGGTGGGGAAGGGGTAGGTGAGGTGGAGCTGCAGCAAGCGACTAGCATATGGTGGCTATAGCGCAAAAGAGAGCGAGAAGAGAAGGCAAAGCACGGTCGTGAAGCTAGAAGTGATCAAGAAGTGATCCTGAAACAACCTACGTCAGACATAACTCCAACAACCGTGTTCACTTCCCGGACCCCGCCGAGAAGAGACCATCACGGTTACACACGCGGTTGATGTGTTTTAGTTAAGGTCAACTTCGGGTTTTCTACAACCGGACATCAACAAATTCCCATCTGCCTCATAACCGCGGGCACGGCTTTCGAAAGATAATACCCTGCAGGGGTGTCCCAACTTAGCCCATGATAAGCTCTCACGGTCAACGAAGGATATTCCTTCTACCGGGAAGACCCGATCAATCTCGGAATCCCGGACTACAAGACATTTCGGCAACAACAAAACAAGTCCAGCAAAGCCGCCCGATTGTGCCGACAAATCCTGATAGGAGCTGCACATATCTCGGTCTCAGGGCACATCCGGATAAGTCAAGCTACGAGTAAAACCAGCCCTCGAGTTGCCACGAGGTGGCCCCGCAGGTTGCTCGGTTCGGGCCAGCACTTAGAGAAGCACTGGTCCGGGGGGGGGGGCTAAAATAAAGATGACCCTCGGGCTCGCGAAAACCCGGGGGAAAAAGGTAGGTGGTGGCAAATGGTAAAACCAATGTTGGGCCTTGCTGGAAAAGTCTCATTCAAAGCGAACTGTCAAGGGGGTCCCATAAATCACCCAACCGTGTAAGGAACGCAAACTCCGGGAACATAACACCGGTATGACGGAAACTAGGGTGGCAAGAGTGGAACAAAACACCAGGCATAAGGCCGAGCCTTCCACCCTTTACCAAGTATATAGATGCATTAATAAAATAAGAGGTATTGTGATATCCCAACAAGTAAACATGTTCCAACGAGGAACAACAAGTCCATGTTCCAACAAGGAACAAACTTCATCTTCACCTGCAACTAACAACGCTATAAGAGGGGCTGAGCAAAGCGGTAACATAGCCAAACAACGGTTTGCTAGGACATGGATGGTTAGGGGCTGACATGGCAATATAGGAGGCATGATATAGCAAGTGGTAGGTATCGCAGCATGGGCATAGCAAAAGAGCGAGCAATCTAGCAAGCAAAGATAGAAGTGATTTCGAGGGTATGGTCATCTTGCCTGCAAGGTTCTCAGGGTTGTCGAAAGCTTGGTCCTCGTAAGCGTTCTCAACAGGTTCCTCGTTCATGTACTCGTCTCCCGGCTCTACCCAAGACAAGAGAACAAGCAAAGGAACCAAAATCAACCACGGTGCAATGCGCAAGCAATATGATGCAAAACATGGCATGATATGCGAGAGGGGATATGCAATGCGTATGCATGCTCCGGAAGGACAAGGATGAACAGGGCATATTCTTGGCAAACCAAGCATGCCACTGGATAGATGAGGTGATTTCGGTTGAAATCGATATAAAGATCACCGGAAACGGATGCACGGTTTGCAAATGGCAAGCAATACAAGAATGACACGAATCTGCCATAAACAGCATGATGCTACTTAGCAAGCAACAAATAATTAAGCTACTGCACCCAAACATGGCAACAAAGCATATGAAAGTAATCTACTCAAGATGCACGACAAAAGATGAACACTGAGCTACGGCTCAATCCCATCATAACAGGTTCAAACAAGCATGGCAAAAGTGCAACTTATAACAGATTCACAGACTTAGTGAAATAACAACAAGTCAGGAAAACAACATCAGGATGACATGTTCAGAGCAACGAAACAACATGCTACAGGTTCAGAACATAGCAAAATAAGACATGTCATGAATCTACACATAGCACTTGACAAAAGTCCCTTACTGACCATAAGCCAAAAGGGATCAGAAAATAAGATTACCCCCATGACAAATAAGCAAGTTTCGTTACAGGTTTCAGACTTAGCAGAAAACTAGACATGGCAGAAAACTGTTAACGACTAGGCATGTTCGTGAGCTCGATGCACTCACTACAGGGCATTTCATGATAAACCAAGCATACATACATCAAGAAGACATGGCATAGTAACTAGACATGGCAAGAATAACATCATATCATGCAAGGATCAGCTACACCAAGCTTGGCAAAATTGAATAACACGTAAACAATCTGCCAGTAACATTCTGAAGCAAAAGTAGAGCTTGATTGACTCAAGCTATGGCATCCCATAATTGCAAACAAAGGCATGGATGGATTAAGAAAATACTCAAGTTCAAAACTCCCTTACTTATCATGCTCAAATTATGCATGGATCTCTTGGAAACAACAAGAACACATGGCATGATAATAACAAAAGTCAGGGACTTAGTGAATTCACTAAGTCTCTGAAAACAGCAATATCATCATCCCTACTTTGCATGCAATTTCTAGCCACCTCAAGCATCACAAAAATACATAGCAAAATTCCCTGGAAAGGTAACATGGCATATTACAAAACACATATATAGCTCAACCTCATAGGAGGTACACATCAATCATGGCAAAAATGACAAAAGTGCATGTTCAGATAAGATCCAGCAATAAACATCAACTAGCCCTCTTATAACGGCATTTAGGGCATCAAGATGACTTCAAATGAAAATTATGAAATGGAACAAAATGATGTACTCTTCGAGGCGAACAAAATGACATATTATACGCGCGAAACGGAGCTACGGATGCAAAGTTATAGCACTGGGAATATGGCATGATGATGATAAAATTAAAGACTTAGAGTTTTCGGGGAGGAGGTAAAAATCAACCCAGCCGGGCGCGGAAGCCGAGGTGGCGGCGCGGCTCGCCGGATCCTGGCCGGAGGAGGTGGAGGAGAGGTCGGGGCGGGCCGGATCTGGCCGGATCCGGCTCCGGCGGGGCGCGGGGACGGCGGCGGAGCGGTCGGCGACGGCGGAGGAGGCGGAGGCGGCGGTGGCGAGGGGCGGAGGCGGCGGCCGGCGACGGCGGCGGCGGGCGACGGCGGCCGGTCGCTGAGCGGCGGAACGGCGCGGGAGGAGGCGCGGGCGGGGCGCCCGCGGGGCGGCGGCGGCGTCCCGGGCCGGGAGGGCCGGCCACGGGCCCCGGCGGGCCCGCGCGGTACGGGTGGCGGCGCGGACAGGTGGCGAGTCCCGATTGGACGCGGGCGGCGGCGCGGGAGGAACAGTGCGGCGGCGGCGGTTTGCACGGATTTCGAGGAGAAAATTTAGGGTTAGGGGTGTAGCTCTCTCAGATTTAGACGGGGGAGACGTTTTTATAGCTAGAAGGGGCTAGGGAGCTCCAAACGGAGTGCGGTTTTCGCCCACGCGATCGTGATCGAACGGCGGAGGACATGAGAGTGACTTAGATGGGTTATTGGGCTGTTTTGGAGGGGTGTTGGGCTGCAACACACACGAGGCCTTCACGGTTACCCGGTTAACCGTTGGAGTACCAAACGAACTCCGATTGACCCGAAACTTGACAGGCGGTCTACCGGTGCTATACCAAGGCCACATGTCAAACCTCGGTCCATTCCGAGAATGTTTAATACCCGCTCACGAAGAAATGTAAAAGGGGACGCCGGGGAACATAGGAGCGCCGGATTGCAAAACGGACAACGGGAAAGATGCTCGGATTTATGAGACGAACACGTATGCGAATGCGATGCACATGATGACATGATATGAAATGCATGACATGACCAAAATGCAAACCGAAGAGAACCCAACCACGGAGGGAATATCATAACACATAGCCGAAAATGGCAATAGTTGGATTACAAATATGGCAAGTTACATCGGGGGCGTTACAACACACCACCACTACGAGAGGATCTCGTCCCGAGATCTAGGACTGAAAGAACTCCGGATACTCGGAACGTAGGTGGTCTTCACGCTCCCAGGTGGCCTCTCGGTCTGAATGATGTGACCATTTCACTTTGAGGAATTTGATTGACTTGTTGCGAGTCTTGCGCTCAGTTGTCTCAAGAATAGCAACTGGGTGCTCATGATACGACAAATCTTCGTGAAGATCAATCTCTTCGAAGTTGATAGTGCGCTCAGGCGTCTTGAAGCACTTGCGAAGCTGTGACACGTGGAAAACATCATGCACATTTGCAAAGTTGGAGGGGAGCTCAAGTTGATAGGCGAGATCGCCTCGTTTCCCGATGATCTTGAAGGGACCGACGTATCACGGGGCAAGTTTCCCCTTGATACCGAAGCGGCGAGTTCCTTTCATTGGAGAGACGCGGAGGTAAACATGGTCTCCGATCTCGAATGCCACATCACGGTGTTTGCTATCGTAATAGCTCTTCTGGCGCGACTGCGCTGCTTTGAGGTTCTCACGAATCACCTTGCACATGGCCTCAGCCTCTGAGATCAAATCATTGCCGAGCAATTGACGTTCACCGGTTTCAGACCAGTTGAGAGGAGTACGGCACTTTCTGCCATAGAGAATCTCGAATGGGGCTTTGCCCGAACTGGCTTGAAAGCTGTTGTTGTAAGAGAACTCAGCATAAGGAAGACAATCCTCCCACTTCATGCCGAAAGAGATAACACAGGCTCTGAGCATATCTTCAAGGATTTGATTGACACGCTCAACTTGTCCACTAGTCTGAGGGTGGAAAGCTGTGCTGAAGCGAATGTTGGTGCCCATGGCCGTCTGGAAAGAATCCCAAAACTTGGAGGTAAAGATGCTGCCACGGTCTGAAGAGATCAATTGTGGAATGCCGTGCAAAGAGACAATTCTGGAGGTGTAGAGCTCTGCCAGCTGCGCTGCTGTGATAGACTCTTTGATAGGAAGAAAATGAGCCACTTTGGTGAGCTTGTCGATGACGACGAAGATAGCATCATTTCCACGCTTGGACTTAGGAAAACCAGTCACGAAGTCCATTTCGATATGATCAAACTTCCATTCTGGAATAGCAAGAGGTTGGAGAATTCCAGCTGGTCTTTGGTGTTCTGCTTTCACCCTTCTGCAGACATCACACTCATTCACGAATTGAGCGATCTCACGCTTCATTCGAGTCCACCAATACGACTGCTTGAGGTCATGGTACATCTTCGAACTTCCGGGATGAATAGACAGGAGAGAATTGTGCGCTTCATTCATAATGACTTTACGAAGATCACCCTTTGGAACCACAATCCGGTCCTCGAAGAAAAGCGTATCTCTGTCATCAACTCGATAGCACTTGTATTTGGAAATGCCCTTGTCAATACCACGTTTCACCTTCTTCACCATGGTATCCAACAATTGTGCCTCACGAATTTGATCTTCCAAAGTAGGAGAGACAATTAGGTTGGCAAGAACACCTTGAGGAACAACTTGGAGATTCAACTTGCGAAAAGCCTCACAGAGATCCGGTTGAAAAGGCTTGAGGATTAAGCTGTTGCAGTAAGCCTTTCTGCTCAAAGCGTCTGCAACCACATTAGCCTTGCCTGGAGTGTATTCAATACTCGGATTATACTCTTGAATCATTTCGACCCATCGAGTTTGCCTGAGGTTGAGATGAGGCTGAGTGAAGATATACTTGAGACTCTTGTGATCTGTGAAGATGTCCACTTTCCTTCCCAACAGGAGATGTCTCCATGTTATTAGTGCGTGGACAACTGCCGCCAACTCAAGATCATGAGTGGGGTAGTTCCTTTCATTGGGCTTCAACTGGCGAGAGGTATAGGCAACAACCTTCTTATCTTGCATTAAGACAGCACCGAGGCCCTGGAGAGAAGCATCACAGAATACTTCATAAGGCTTGGATTCATCAGGAGGAGTCAGAACTGGAGCAGTGACGAGTTTCTCTTTGAGAGTGTTGAAAGCAACGTCACACTCAGGAGACCAGACATATTTCACATGCTTCTGGAGGAGGTTGGAAAGAGGCTTTGCAATCTTGGAGAAATTCTCAACGAATCTTCTGCAATAGCTTGCTAGTCCAAGAAAACTGCGGAGCTGCTTGACATTCTGAGGAGGATTCCAATTCAAAACTGCAGACACCCTCTCTGGATTAACAGCGATGCCCTTGGCAGAGATGATATGACCAAGATAAAGAACTTCATCAAGCCAGAATTCACATTTGGAGAACTTCGCATATAATTGATACTCTCTGAGCTTGTCGAGTACCAATCGCAAATGTTCGGCATGATCCTTCTTATTCTTGGAGAAGACCAAAATATCATCGAGATAGACCAAGACAAATTCGTTGATGTAGGGGTTGAAGATGAAATTCATCAAGCGAGTGAAATACGGAGGAGCATTGACGAGGCCGAAAGACATGACAGTGTATTCATAAGAACCAAAGCTTGTTCTGAATGCTGTCTTGGGAATATCTTCTTCACGAATGCGAATCTGATGATAACCCATACGAAGGTCAAGCTTGGAGAACACCTTAGCACCTTTGAGTTGCTCAAATAGCTCATTGATGTTGGGAAGTGGGTACTTGTTCTTGATAGTCTTCTTGTTCAATGGACGGTAATCGACGCAAAGTCGGTCCGTGCCATCCTTCTTCTTGACAAAAAGAACACCACAACCCCAAGGAGAAGAACTCGGTCTGATCAGACCCAGACGTTCTTGTTTATCGAGTCGAATCTTTAATTCCTTGAGCTCATCTGGTCCAAGCTTGTAAGGACGCTTGCAAACGGGTTCTGTGCCAGGCTCAAGCTCAATAACGAATTCAACTGGCCTGCGGGGAGGCATACCCGGAAGCTCTTCTGGAAAAACATCTTGGTACTCACAAACAACTGGAATCTGAGAGATAGCCTCCATTTCACCCATCTCATTGAGAGAAAACAACCGAATGGTATCATCACGAGAAGCATAGATGATCACATCGTTCGAAGTGTGAGTCAATTTGATTTCCCTGGCAGCACACTCAAGCTGAGCCTTGTGTTTAGAAAGCCAGTCCATCCCGAGAATAAGATCAATATCGGAATCACCAAGAACAATTGGTTTAGACAAGAATTTGTAGTCACCCATCTTGATAGAAACATTGGGAACCACCAAACTTGAACTCAAACGCTTACCAGGAGAAATGACAGCCATGGGTCTATCCAAATTTGAAGAAGTGAACTCATGCTTGGCGAAAAATGGTCTTGACATGAAACAATGCGATGCACCAGTATCAAATAAGACTTTGGCAGGAATATCATTAACAGGAAGATTACCCATGATCACTTCAGAAGACTCCTCTGCTTGAGCTGCATTCAACATGTTCACCTTGACATGCTTAGGATTATGCTTGACCACTGCATTGCTGGAAGATTTCACAGGAGGAGGAGGCGGAAGGCGCCTCTGGTTGAAGCACTTGTTCGCATAGTGACCCTTCTGCTGGCATTTGTTGCAAGTCACCTCTGAGAGCGGACGATGATAAGGAGTGCTTGGCCTTGGAGCTTGATTCTGAGGCTTGTTCTGATAACCAGGGTTGGGTGGGTGGGAAGATCCACGGCCACTTGAGTTCTTCTGCTGATAAGGCTGACGGAACGGAGGAGGAGGAGGCAACCAGAACTTCTGTTGCTTAGCTGCCACAAGTGAGGAAGAAGAAGACTGAACTGCGTCTCTGACTCTCTTCTTAGAAGCCTCACACTTGAGCTGAGCAGCTTCTTGTTTCAGTGCCATGTTGTAGAATTCATCATACTTTAATGGCTCGAAAAGCACGAGAGCAAGCTGCAGATCTTCTCTGAGACCACGCCTGAACTGGTAGATCATACTCTTCTCATCAGGAATGTCTTGCCTTGCAAAACGAGAGAGCTTCTGGAACTGAGTGTTGTATTGGTAGACAGTCATGTTGCCTTGCTTGAGATTGCGGAATTCCTCACGCTTAAGCTCAACAACACTTTCTGGGATGTGGTGCGCTTTGAAATCACGGCGGAAATCATCCCAAGTGATCACACGACCTCCTCTGGAATCTTTGTATTGCTGGAACCACTCAGCAGCTTGATCTTTGAGTTGAAAAGAGGCAAACTTGACAAAGTCCTCAGGTCTGACATTGCTGCACTCGAAATGCTTGCTGATGTCCACGAGCCAATCATCAGCGTCTGTGGCCTCGACACAGTAGCTGAAGGTCTTTGGCTGATTAGCAAGGAACTGGTTCAGTGAAGCGAAATGCGGCTGATTGTTCCCTTGGCCTTGATTCTCTTGATTAGCTTGACCCTGGTTGCGATCTTGCAAGAGCTGAATCAGAATCTGAGCATTGGCATTTGTAGCAGTCATCAAGGCTTGCCAAGCTTCCGGAGGCGGGGGCGGTGGCGGAGGGTTAGCCTGATCTCCATCATTGCGTTCCGGATTCAGACGAGTAGGCGGAGCCATCCTGAAGAGGGTGACATCCATTAGCATCTTGACAGAGATATATTGAAGCTGAATCAAAGGAGCGAAATTGCAACATATAGTCTTCACAATTAACATTCGAACGAGAATGAACGAATGGATTCCAATGTAAATCATCACACTTCCAAAACTGAGAAGCCACTTAGGACATGGTAAGGAATAAAATCAACAAGGTACGGAAGTGAACAAATACTTGGTAAGGATTACCCAATCACAAACCAAATATCTGCGGAAGAAATACTAAAGCTACAAGAATTCCCACTTATAAACTCCCGAAACTTTCTGGTTATGCAATCAGGTGTTGGGGATACAGGGGAAGCATAATATCTCACCCAAACTAGCAAATCCTACAACTAGCTGTATCCATCCTTCAACACATAACCAAGAAATCCTCGGAAATCGTCTACCTCAACCTTCGAAAACACCTCCGTTATACAAGTCATGGCAATACTCCTGCACTCGCCACAGTACTGGGCTATCAGGTTATCTCACCAACAACTGTACAAAAGAGATTTTCGATGTCGGTCGTACTAGACTCAGGTATCTCAAAACCGCAACGATAAGATTATGACGACAACACCTCGGAGCTCAACTCCCCGGGACACTGCCACAACCCCTAAATGTCAGGAGGCAACCAAGACAATGTTGTCATCATAAAACCATCGGAACGATTGTAATATACCCGCGTGATCCTAAAATTTTTTTTAGTGAAATTTGAGAAGAGAAGAGTCAAAACTCTACGTCAGGATGCCTTACCAGAAGGTCGAAGGGACTGGGGAGTAAAAAGAATTCCTAAACTCTCCGATATATAAATCCTGAATGACTCAAAACTTTTTTTTTCTAGACACAACTCGGCCACTAAAGACGATCAAACAGTGGGGCTCCTAAGGTCGGGAAAGGCTCTGATTACCAACTTGTAACGCCCTCGATGCGGCTATATCTCCCACGTGTCGAGGCACGACTTAGAGGCATAACCGCATTGAAAGCAATGTCGCAAGTGAGGTAATCTTCACACAATCCATGTAATAAATAACGGGGAAAGATACATAGTTGGCTTACAATCGCCACTTCACGCAAGTACATAAATAACATCCATCAGACAGGTTACACTCAAGGTCCGACTACGGTACCAAAATGAAAGAAGACTACCCCAAATGCTAACAGATCCCCGGATCACCCAACTGGGCTCCACTACTGATCATCTGGAAAAGAAACATAGTAATGGCCACGTTCCTCATCGAACTCCCAAGTGAGCTCGGTCGCGTCATCTGCACTGACATCGTTGGTACCTGCAACTGAAGTGATAATATCTGTGAGTCACGGGGACTCAGCAATCTCACACCCGCGAGATCAAGACTATTTAAGCTTAAAGGTGGGGAAGGGGTAGGTGAGGTGGAGCTGCAGCAAGCGACTAGCATATGGTGGCTATAGCGCAAAAGAGAGCGAGAAGAGAAGGCAAAGCACGGTCGTGAAGCTAGAAGTGATCAAGAAGTGATCCTGAAACAACCTACGTCAGACATAACTCCAACAACCGTGTTCACTTCCCGGACCCCGCCGAGAAGAGACCATCACGGTTACACACGCGGTTGATGTGTTTTAGTTAAGGTCAACTTCGGGTTTTCTACAACCGGACATCAACAAATTCCCATCTGCCTCATAACCGCGGGCACGGCTTTCGAAAGATAATACCCTGCAGGGGTGTCCCAACTTAGCCCATGATAAGCTCTCACGGTCAACGAAGGATATTCCTTCTACCGGGAAGACCCGATCAATCTCGGAATCCCGGACTACAAGACATTTCGGCAACAAGAAAACAAGTCCAGCAAAGCCGCCCGATTGTGCCGACAAATCCTGATAGGAGCTGCACATATCTCGGTCTCAGGGCACATCCGGATAAGTCAAGCTACGAGTAAAACCAGCCCTCGAGTTGCCACGAGGTGGCCCCGCAGGTTGCTCGGTTCGGGCCAGCACTTAGAGAAGCACTGGTCCGGGGGGGGGGGGCTAAAATAAAGATGACCCTCGGGCTCGCGAAAACCCGGGGGAAAAAGGTAGGTGGTGGCAAATGGTAAAACCAATGTTGGGCCTTGCTGGAAAAGTCTCATTCAAAGCGAACTGTCAAGGGGGTCCCATAAATCACCCAACCGTGTAAGGAACGCAAACTCCGGGAACATAACACCGGTATGACGGAAACTAGGGTGGCAAGAGTGGAACAAAACACCAGGCATAAGGCCGAGCCTTCCACCCTTTACCAAGTATATAGATGCATTAATAAAATAAGAGGTATTGTGATATCCCAACAAGTAAACATGTTCCAACGAGGAACAACAAGTCCATGTTCCAACAAGGAACAAACTTCATCTTCACCTGCAACTAACAACGCTATAAGAGGGGCTGAGCAAAGCGGTAACATAGCCAAACAACGGTTTGCTAGGACATGGATGGTTAGGGGCTGACATGGCAATATAGGAGGCATGATATAGCAAGTGGTAGGTATCGCAGCATGGGCATAGCAAAAGAGCGAGCAATCTAGCAAGCAAAGATAGAAGTGATTTCGAGGGTATGGTCATCTTGCCTGCAAGGTTCTCAGGGTTGTCGAAAGCTTGGTCCTCGTAAGCGTTCTCAACAGGTTCCTCGTTCACGTACTCGTCTCCCGGCTCTACCCAAGACAAGAGAACAAGCAAAGGAACCAAAATCAACCACGGTGCAATGCGCAAGCAATATGATGCAAAACATGGCATGATATGCGAGAGGGGATATGCAATGCGTATGCATGCTCCGGAAGGACAAGGATGAACAGGGCATATTCTTGGCAAACCAAGCATGCCACTGGATAGATGAGGTGATTTCGGTTGAAATCGATATAAAGATCACCGGAAACGGATGCACGGTTTGCAAATGGCAAGCAATACAAGAATGACACGAATCTGCCATAAACAGCATGATGCTACTTAGCAAGCAACAAATAATTAAGCTACTGCACCCAAACATGGCAACAAAGCATATGAAAGTAATCTACTCAAGATGCACGACAAAAGATGAACACTGAGCTACGGCTCAATCCCATCATAACAGGTTCAAACAAGCATGGCAAAAGTGCAACTTATAACAGATTCACAGACTTGGTGAAATAACAACAAGTCAGGAAAACAACATCAGGATGACATGTTCAGAGCAACGAAACAACATGCTACAGGTTCAGAACATAGCAAAATAAGACATGTCATGAATCTACACATAGCACTTGACAAAAGTCCCTTACTGACCATAAGCCAAAAGGGATCAGAAAATAAGATTACCCCCATGACAAATAAGCAAGTTTCGTTACAGGTTTCAGACTTAGCAGAAAACTAGACATGGCAGAAAACTGTTAACGACTAGGCATGTTCGTGAGCTCGATGCACTCACTACAGGGCATTTCATGATAAACCAAGCATACATACATCAAGAAGACATGGCATAGTAACTAGACATGGCAAGAATAACATCATATCATGCAAGTATCAGCTACACCAAGCTTGGCAAAATTGAATAACACGTAAACAATCTGCCAGTAACATTCTGAAGCAAAAGTAGAGCTTGATTGACTCAAGCTATGGCATCCCATAATTGCAAACAAAGGCATGTATGGATTAAGAAAATACTCAAGTTCAAAACTCCCTTACTGATCATGCTCAAATTATGCATGGATCTCTTGGAAACAACAAGAACACATGGCATGATAATAACAAAAGTCAGGGACTTAGTGAATTCACTAAGTCTCTGAAAACAGCAATATCATCATCCCTACTTTGCATGCAATTTCTAGCCACCTCAAGCATCACAAAAATACATAGCAAAATTCCCTGGAAAGGTAACATGGCATATTACAAAACACATATATAGCTCAACCTCATAGGAGGTACACATCAATCATGGCAAAAATGACAAAAGTGCATGTTCAGATAAGATCCAGCAATAAACATCAACTAGCCCTCTTCTAACGGCATTTAGGGCATCAAGATGACTTCAAATGAAAATTATGAAATGTAACAAAATGATGTACTCTTCGAGACGAACAAAATGACATATTATACGCGCGAAACGGAGCTACAGATGCAAAGTTATAGCACTGGGAATATGGCATGATGATGATAAAATTAAAGACTTAGAGTTTTCGGGGAGGAGGTAAAAATCAACCCAGCCGGGCGCGGAAGCCGAGGTGGCGGCGCGGCTCGCCGGATCCTGGCCGGAGGAGGTGGAGGAGAGGTCGGGGCGGGCCGGATCTGGCCGGATCCGGCTCCGGCGGGGCGCGGGGACGGCGGCGGAGCGGTCGGCGACGGCGGAGGAGGCGGAGGCGGCGGTGGCGAGGGGCGGAGGCGGCGGCCGGCGACGGCGGCGGCGGGCGACGGCGGCCGGTCGCGGAGCGGCGGAACGGCGCGGGAGGAGGCGCGGGCGGGGCGCCCGCGGGGCGGCGGCGGCGTCCCGGGCCGGGAGGGCCGGCCACGGGCCCCGGCGGGCCCGCGCGGTACGTGCGGCGGCGCGGACAGGTGGCGAGTCCCGATTGGACGCGGGCGGCGGCGCGGGAGGAACAGTGCGGCGGCGGCGGTTTGCACGGATTTCGAGGAGAAAATTTAGGGTTAGGGGTGTAGCTCTCTCAGATTTAGACGGGGGAGACGTTTTTATAGCTAGAAGGGGCTAGGGAGCTCCAAACGGAGTGCGGTTTTCGCCCACGCGATCGTGATCGAACGGCGGAGGACATGAGAGTGACTTAGATGGGTTATTGGGCTGTTTTGGAGGGGTGTTGGGCTGCAACACACACGAGGCCTTCACGGTTACCCGGTTAACCGTTGGAGTACCAAACGAACTCCGATTGACCCGAAACTTGACAGGCGGTCTACCGGTGCTATACCAAGGCCACATGTCAAACCTCGGTCCATTCCGAGAATGTTTAATACCCGCTCACGAAGAAATGTAAAAGGGGACGCCGGGGAACATAGGAGCGTCGGATTGCAAAACGGACAACGGGAAAGATGCTCGGATTTATGAGACGTACACGTATGCGAATGCGATGCACATGATGACATGATATGAAATGCATGACATGACCAAAATGCAAACCGAAGAGAACCCAACCACGGAGGGAATATCATAACACATAGCCGAAAATGGCAATAGTTGGATTACAAATATGGCAAGTTACATCGGGGGCGTTACAATTTCCCTTTAACTATCCTTAAAAAAAAGACGGAAACTTCTTGCACTAGTGCACCATGTTGCACATGTTAAGCTTTCTTTTATTTATTTTTAAAATTCAATAATTCATGTATTATAAAAATTATACATATAATAAAATAACTTATTTAGAAAATATTCAATTAATTCTTAGAAATATGCACGTATTTTTAAAAAACATTCTATAAATAAAAAATTATTTCTGGTTATAAAAATGTTTGTATAATTTAGAATAATATAAATATTTTCTGAATTACAATTCATAAATATTATTTTGGTTACACAAACGTTTGAATAATTACATGCACAATTTTATGTTTAATAATTATTGTTTAAGATTTTTTTAATAATATCAAATATTCATAAATATGCAAAAAATACTCCCGGCTATATTTGAATTATATAAAATTACGAATATATGACACGATGAAAGTTATACACATGTGAATATTAATAAAAATTCTATTAATAATTTCGTGTAATTTAAGCATAAGCCAAGAGTGTATACTAATTCTTTTGGAATTTACTAAACAAATAACTATTTTTATATTTTTTTGTATTTACTAAACAATAAAAAATTGTTTACTAAAAGCACTAAATTTAATTCACATGTAAATAACCGAATCGTTTTCAAAATTACATGAATATTTTAATATTTTATTTTATTTGTAAGTATAATATTTGAAATGTGTTTTTCTATCGTGATTATAATTTAGAAACTTCTTACAAATTTCTAAAAAAACCTAACATGCGCAAAATGGGTTGCACTGACTGCAGCCCATTAAAACCCACGAACGTGTCTTTACCTAAGAGCAACGCCTGTTATTCCTATCATCCTCTGCAAAACGAATGTGCTCGCTAGCGCGTGGTCTCCTTTTCGACTCCCAGCGCCCACCATTTTTTAATGGCATAATTTTCCCATTGTATTGTAGGTGGGACCCTGGGTCATAGAGAGATTTTCCCCGTTGTATTGTAGGTGGGACCCATGGGTCATAGAGAGATATGATATGCATGCCATCTTATTTAGCGGGTCCACGTCATGCTGGCGCGTGACATGTGCATGCTAACCAAAGTGCCACGTCAGCATATTTTATGTCTACTAATGGGATTAGCACTGTATTCGTACGCTCGTGCCAAGTTTTAGAACCAGTTTGGTGTATTTTTCAAATTTAAATACTAAAGTGAACATCGTTGACAAGTTTAAGCACCACGGGTGTATTACCTCATTGAAAAATTGGGGCTGATGGAGGTGATGGTGGAGATGGTGTTGATGTATATGGTGATGGTGATGATGATCACAATGATGAACAGAGTGTTGGTAATGACGATGGTTTTGAGTTCCCCTACTCGGAGGGATGAAATTCCAGTAAACCAGTTTGCGAAAGGTGAAAAGTGCTCCGCCTCGCAAGACGGCTGCAAAAAATTCTACAAAATGTAATTAGGGGTTTCGGGGTAATATAGGACCAGGGATGCCAGGAGGCAGCCGAGAGGTGCCCTATATGGGTCCCACGCGCCCTATTGGCATGGCCCAAGGGCTGGCCATGTGGTGGGGCCGCATGGGTGTAACACCCCGGATGTAACTTGCCATATTTGTAACTCCAACTCTTGCCATTTTCGGCAATGTGATATGATATTCCCTCCGTGGTTGGGTTTTCCTTCATTTTGCATTTTGTCCTTGTCATGCATTTCTTGTCATGTCATCATGTGCATCGCATTCGCATACGTGTTCGTCTTATGCATCCGAGCATTTTCCCCGTTGTCCGTTTTGCAATGCGGCGCTCCTATGCTCCCCGGCGTCCCCTTTTACCTTTTTCCGTGAGCGGGTATTAAACTTTCTCGGAATGGACCGAGGTTTGTCAAGCGGCCTTGGTATAGCACCGGTAGACCGCCTGTCAAGTTTCGGGTCATTCGGAGGTCGTTTGATACTCCAACGGTTAACCGGGTAACCGTGAAGGCCTCTTGTGGGTTGCAGCCCAAAACCCCTTCAAATCAGCCCAATAACCCATCTAAGTCACTCCCATGTCCATCGCCGTTCGATCACGATCGCGTGGCCGAAAACCGTGCTCAATTTGGAGCCTCCTAGCCCCTCCTACCTATAAATATAGCCCCTCCTCCAAAATCGCGGATCAAACCCTAGACCCCTCCCTCTCCACGCGCCGCCGGGCGAAAATCGCCGGGCCGGACGCGTCCGCTCTGCCCCGCCGCCGCCACGTGTCGCGCCACGATTCGCCCGCGGCCGCGCCCACTTCGCCGCGGATCCCGCGCCTCCACCGCGGGCCCGCCTGGCCCGTGGCCGGCCCTCCCGAGGCCCATCGCCGTCGCCCCGCGCCTCCCGCTCGCCGTCGCCTCCGCCCGGCGCGAGCCGCGCCGCCTCGCCGGCCACCTCCGCCGCTGCCGCCGCCTGCGCCGCCTCCCTCGCCGCCCGCCGCGCCCGCGCCTGCCGCCGCCCGCCGCCTCCAGCCGCCGCCGGCCGGGCTCCGCCTTCCGCGCTTCGCCGTGGATCCGGCCTCGCCGGCGCCGGATCCGACTTCCCCGCTCCTCTCCGACGAGCTGCGCCGCCGCCTCGGATCGAACCCTAGATCTAGAACGAGGTTGACCCCCGAAATCCTCCAAGTCCTCGGATCTGCATATATTTTTATCCAAGTTCATCGCATCATAACTTTGCACCCGTGGATTTGTTTTGGGCGTATAGCATATCTAATTGTTCGTCTCGATGATTAAATCATTTAATCTCATTGCATCATTTTCATTTGAGCTCATATTGATGCCGAAAATGCTGTTAGAAGAGGGCTATGTGATGTTAGTTTCAGATCTGTTTCAGTAGATGTACTTTTGTCATTTTTGCCATGATTGATGTGTGCACCCTATGAACTTGAGCCCTACATGTGTTTTGTAATATGCCATTCCATATTTACAGGGGTGTATGCCATGAATTTTTGTGATCTTTGTGGTGACTAGCACAAGCATGCAAACTAGGGATCATATTGTTGCTGATTTCAGGGACTTTGTAATTTCACTAAGTCATTCCCTGCTGTTATTTTTATGCCATGTGTTCATATTGTTTCAGAGAGATCTATGCCTCTTTTGAGCATGATCAGTAAGGATGTTTTGAACATATTGATTTGCTCTATCCATCCATACCTTTATTTGTAATTATGGAGTGCCATAGCTTGAGTCAATCGAGCTCTACTTTTGCTATAAAATGTTACTGGCAGATTGTTTACATGTTATTCGATTTTTCCAAGCTTGTTGTAGTTGATCTTTGCATGCTATGATGTTGTTCTTGCCTTTATTAGATTCTATGCCTTGTCTTCTTGGTGGGTGTATGCTTAGTTTATCATGAAATGCTCTGTAGCGAGTGCATCGAGCTCGTAAACATGCCTACTTGTTATCTGTTTTTGACATGTCCAGTTTTCTGCTAAGTCTGAAAACTGTAACGTAACTTGCTTAATTGACATGGGTGCTATTATATTTTCTGTTCCTTTTTGGCTCATGGTCAGTAAGGGACTTTTGTTCAATGCTTTGAGTAGAGCCATTCCATGCCATATTTTGCTATGTCCTATTCCTGTAGCAGGTTGTTTACTTGCTCTAAACATGTCATCCTGATGTTAATTTCTGGCATGATAGTATTTTCACTAAGTCTGTGAAGCTGATATGTTTTGCTCTTTTGCCCTGCTTGTTTGAACCTGTTTTGGTGTGATTTATCCGTAGCCCAGTGATCATATTTTGTCAAGCATCTTGAGTAGTTCACTGTCATATGCTTTGTTGGTACGTTTGGGTGCAGTAGCTTAATTTCTTGTTGCATGCTAAGTGGCATCATGCTGTTAAACGCAGAAATACGTCATTCTTGTTTTGCTTGTCATTTGCAAACCGTGCATCCGATTCCGGTGATCTTTATATCGATTTCAACCGAAATCACCTCACCTTTCCAGTGGCATACTTGGTTTGCCAATATTATGCCTTGTACGGACTGCTCATCCGGTGTGCCCTGAGAACGAGATATGTGCAGCTCCTATTGGGATTTGTCGGCACATTCGGGCGACTTTGTTGGTCTTGTTTTATTACTGTTGAAATGTCTTGTAGTCCGGGATTCCGAGGCTGATCGGGCCTTCCCGGTAGAAGGAATATCCTTCGTTGACCGTGAGAGCTTATAATGGGCTAAGTTGGGACACCCCTGCAGGGTATTATCTTTCGAAAGCCGTGCCCGCGGTTATGAGGCAGATGGGAATTTGTTAATGTCCGGTTGTAGAAAACTCGAAGTTGACCTTAATTAAAACACATCAACCGCGTGTGTAACCGTGATGGTCTCTTCTCGGCGGAGTCCGGGAAGTGAACACGGTGTTGGAGTTATGTTTGACGTAGGTTGTTCTAGGATCACTTCTAGCTTCACGACCGTGCTTTGCTTCTCTTCTCGCTCTCTTTTGCGTTGTAGCCACCATGTATGCTAGTCGCTTGCCGCAGCTCCACCTCACAACCCTGTCCTACCTTTAAGCTTAAATAGTCTTGATCTCGCGGGTGTGAGATTGCCGAGTCCCCGTGACTCACAGATTCTACCAAAACAGTTGCAGGTGCCAACGATGCCAGTGCAGATGACGCAACCGAGCTCACATGGGAGTTCGACGAGGAACGTGGTCGTTACTATGTGTCTTTTCCTGATGATCAGTAGTGGAGCTCAGTTGGGACGACCGGGGATCTGTGTAGCATTTGGGGTAGTCTTCTTTCATTTTGGTTCCGTAGTCGGACCTTGAGTGTAATCTGGATGATGGATGTTTATTTATGTATTGTGTGAAGTGGCGACTGTAAGCCAACTATGTATCTCTTTCCCTTATGTATTACATGGGTTGTGTGAAGATTACCTCACTTGCGACATTGCTTTCAATGCGGTTATGCCTCTAAGTCGTGCTTCGACACGTGGGAGATATAGCCGCATCGAGGGCGTTACAAGTTGGTAATCAGAGCCTTCCCCGACCTTAGGAGCCCCCACTGATTGATCGTTTTTAGCGGCCGAGTTGTGTCTAGAAAAAATGTTTTGAGTCATTTAGGAATTATGTATCGGAGAGTTTAGGAATTCTTTTTACTTCCCAGTCTCCTCATCACTTTGGTAAGGCATCCTGACGTAGAGTTTTGACTTTTCTCTTCTCAAATTTCACTAATTTTTTTAGGATCACGCGGGTATCTTAGAATCGTTCCGATGGTTTTGTGATGACAACATTGTCTTGGTGCCTCCTGTCAGCAGGGGTTTAGTGGAAGTGTCCCGGGGAGTTGAGCTCTGAGGTGTTGCCGTCATAATTTTATCGTTGCAGTTCTGGAATACCTGAGTTTAGTACGCCGACATCGAAAATCTCTTTTGTACAGTTGTTGGTGAGATAACCCTGATAGCCCAGTACTGAGGCGAGTGCGGGAGTATTGCCATAACTCGTATAACGGATGCTTTTCGAAGGTTGAGGTAAACGATTTCCGAAGGTTTCTTGGTTATGTGTTGAAGGATGGATACAGCTGGATCTAGGTATTGTTAGTTTGGGTGATATATTTTGTGTCCCCTGTATCCCCAACACCTGATTGCATAACCAGAAAGTTTCGGGAGTTTATAAGTGGGAATTCAAGTATCTCGTAGGATATCTTTCCAACACACACATGATACGATATGGGGTCTATCATATGTTTGTTTTCGGCTTATTCTGCAAGCCAAATCCTTTGTTTTTGTTTTGGTTTGTGGTATTCGAGTTGCTTCGAAGTCAAGTGTTGATTCCATACCTTTTCTAAGTGGTGTTCTCATATTCCTATGTGGATACTAATCCTTCTTGTTCATCAAGGTTGTGTTTTCAATCCTTTCCAACTGGTGTGCTTCTCTCCAAGTAAATCCGATCATTCCAACATTCGCAAGGTCAATTCTAAGCTTTTTCTCAACGGTGTTCGTTTCATCCGACCCAAGTTGCCTTTGTTTTCCCACCCTCCCACCCCTTTTCTTCAAGGACTCAGATTTCTTAACCAAGTATCCATTTTATTGAGTGAAGTTTCTTCATTCTTTTCCTTTAATGTTTTATCCGGTGATTTCTCATGAAGATGCTAAAGAAGCTTTAAGTCTATTATTCTTCATTCTTTTCTTCTCCGGTGGACTCAAGTCAAGCTTTCAGTGTTGATCGTATTCTTTTCCTCGTTTCAAATGCTTTCTCATGTCGGTGCATCTCTTAATCATCCACCTCTCGCTATTCAATTGTTCCGGAGTGATGAAGATATCTCAGAAGATTCAAGTTTCCATTCTCAATTCACTCAAGTTCTTTTGAGGATGCTATCTCATTCAAGCCATTTGATTCAACCGGTGCAATCTCTCTTTTCAAGCAATCATTCAATGGTGTATCTTTTGAGTGGGCCCTAACCCACAGGTCTTTTCCCAGGATCTTACCTGACTCTTCTAATTTTTCCGGAGTTATTCCCGAATTCTTTTCCAAGTGTGACGTAAGAATGGGTTATCATCAGTCATATGTCTTTCTCCAAGATCTTTCAAATTCTTTTCATCGTTGGTTCAACCTTTCCAATTTTCATTCCGGAGTGCCTCAACAATTCATGGTGGTGTTTCTCATCGTCATTCTCAACATTTGAAGACCGAAGAAGAGTTTCTCTTAAATCTGCTCCTTTCTCTTCAAGATTCATGGCTCTAGCTTGATGTCATCCTCTCATAATTGTTTTCGATTGTGAGAATTTTTTTTCACCCATCCGGAGCATTTCAGGAGTCTTTTCAGTTTGATTCTCCCGAGCCATCATCTTAGAATTATTCAATCCAGCTTTCAGCTCTCATTCTCCAAATCTTACCGGTGCATCATTCAAATACCCTCTAATCAGTTCATGATCTCTTCGTTCTCATGTATCTAAATGTTGGGGAACGTTGCAGAAAACAAAAATTTTCCTACGGTTTCACCAAGATCCATCTATGAGTTCATCTAGCAACGAGTAATCGGATGCATCTACATACCTTTGTAGATCGCGAGCGGAAGCGTTCAAAAGAACGGGGATGAAGTAGTCGTACACGACGTGATCCAAATCACAGGAGATCCTAGCACCGAACGGACGGCACCTCCGCGTTCAACACACGTACGGTCAGCGTAACGTCTCCTCCTTCTTGATCCAGCAAGGGGAGAGGAGAGGTTGAGGAAGATGGCTCCAGCAGCAGCACGACGGCGTGGTGATGATGGAGCTGCAGTACTCCGGCAGGGCTTCGCCGAGCTCTATGGAGGAGGAGGAGGTGTTGGAGAGGGAGAGGGAGGCGCCAAGGCAAAGGGTGCGGCTGCCCCCTTCCCCTCCCCCCTTTATATAGGCCCCCTGGGGGGGCGCCGGCCCTGGGAGATTGAATCTCCCAAGGGGCGGTGGCCAAGGGGGGTGGAGTGCCCCCCAAGGCAAGTGGGCGCCCCCCCACCCTAGGGTTCCAACCCTAGGCGCAGGGGGTGGGCCTTGGGGGGCGCACCAGCCCACTAAGGGCTGGCCCACCTTCCCACTTCAGCCCATGGGGCCCTCCGGGATGGGTGGCCCCACCCGGTGGACCCCCGGGACCCATCTGGTGGTCCCGGTACAATACCGGTGACCCCCAGATCATTCCCGATGGCCGAAACTGCACTTCCTATATATAATTCTTCACCTCCAGACCATTCCGAAACTCCTCGTGACGTCCGGGATCTCATCCGGGACTCCGAACAACATTCGGGTTACTGCATATACATATCCCTACAACCCTAGCGTCACCGAACCTTAAGTGTGTAGACCCTACGGGTTCGGGAGACATGCAGACATGACCGAGACGGCTCTCGGGCAATAACCAACAGCGGGATCTGGATACCCATGTTGGCTCCCACATGCTCCACGATGATCTCATCGGATGAACCACGATGTCGAGGATTCAATTAATCCCGTATACGATTCCCTTTGTCAATCGGTATTTTACTTGCCCAAGATTCGGTCGTCGGTATCCCAATACCTCGTTCAATCTCGTTACCGGCAAGTCACTTTACTCGTACCGTAATGCATGATCCCGTGATCAAACACTTTGATCATATTGAGCTCATTATGATGATGCATTACCGAGTGGGCCCGGTGATACCTCTCCGTCAAGCGGAGTGACAAATCCCAGTCTCGATCCGTGTCAACCCAACAGACACTTTCGGAGATACCCGTAGTATACCTTTATAGTCACCCAGTTACGTTGTGACGTTTGGCACACCCAAAGCACTCCTACGGTATCCGGGAGTTACACGATCTCATGGTCTAAGGAAAGGATACTTGACATTGGAAAACTCTAGCAAACGAACTATGCGATCTTATGCTATGTTTAGGATTGGGTCTCGTCCATCACATCATTCTCCTAATGATGTGATCTCGTTATCATTGACATCCAATGCCCATAGTCAGGAAACCATGACTATCTATTGATCAACGAGCTAGTCAACTAGAGGCTTACTAGGGACATGTTGTTGTCTGTTATTCACACATGTATTACGATTTCCGGATAACACAATTATAGCACGAATAAAGACAATTATCATGAAGAAGGAAATATAATAATAATGCTTTTATCATTGCCTCTAGGGCATATTTCCAACAGTCTCCCACTTGCACTAGAGTCAATAATCTAGTTACATTGTGATGAATCGAACACCCATAGAGTTCTGGTGCTGATCATGTTTTGCCTTAGGGAGAGGTTTAGTCAACGGATCTGCGACATTCAGATCCGTGTGCACTTTACAAATTTCTATGTCTCCATCTTGAACATTTTCACGAATGGAGTTGAAGCGACGCTTGATGTGCCTGGTCTTCTTGTGAAACCTGGGCTCCTTGGCAAGTGCAATAGCTCCAGTGTTGTCACAGAAGAGTTTGATTGGCCCCGACGCATTGGGTATGACTCCAAGGTCGGTGATGAACTCCTTCACCCAAATTGCTTCATGTGCTGCCTCCGAGGCTGCCATGTACTCCGCTTCACATGTAGATCCCGCCACGACGCTCTGCTTGCAACTGCACCAGCTTACTGCCCCACCATTCAAAATATACACGTATCCGGTTTGTGACTTAGAGTCATCCAGATCTGTGTCAAAGCTAGCGTCGACGTAACCCTTTACGACGAGCTCTTCGTCACCTCCATAAACGAGAAACATTTCCTTAGTCCTTTTCAGGTACTTCAGGATATTCTTGACCGCTGTCCAGTGTTCCTTGCCAGGATTACTTTGGTACCTTCCTACCAAACTTACGGCAAGGTTTACATCAGGTCTGGTACACAGCATGGCATACATAATAGAACCTATGGCTGAGGCATAGGGGATGACACTCATCTCTTCTATATATTCTGCCGTGGTCGGACATTGAGCTGAGCTCAATTTCACACCTTGTAACACAGGTAAGAACCCCTTCTTAGATTGATCCATATTGAACTTCTTCAATATCTTATCAAGGTATGTGCTTTGTGAAAGACCTATGAGGCGTCTTGATCTATCTCTATAGATCTTGATGCCTAATATATAAGCAGCTTCTCCAAGGTCCTTCATTGAAAAACTCTTATTCAAGTAGGCCTTAATGCTGTCCAAGAGTTCTATATTATTTTCCATCAAAAGTATGTCATCTACATATAGTATGAGAAATGCTACAGAGCTCCCACTCACTTTCTTGTAAACGCAGACTTCTCCATAAGTCTGCGTAAATCCAAATGCTTTGATCATCTCATCAAAGCGAATGTTCCAACTCCGAGATGCTTGCACCAGCCCATAAATCGAGCGTTGGTGCTTGCACACCTTGTCAACATTCTTAGGATCGACAAAACCTTCCGGCTGCATCATATACAATTCTTCCTTAAGGAAACCATTAAGGAATGCTGTTTTGACGTCCATTTGCCATATTTCATAATCGTAGAATGCGGCAATTGCTAACATGATTCGGACGGACTTCAGCTTCGCTACCGGTGAGAAAGTCTCATCGTAGTCAACCCCTTGAACTTGTCGATAACCCTTAGCGACAAGCCGAGCTTTATAGATGGTCAAATTACCATCCGCGTCTGTCTTCTTCTTAAAGATCCATTTATTTTCTATGGCTCGCCGTTCAACGGGCAAGTCAGTCAAAGTCCATACTTCGTTTTCATACATGGATCCTATCTCGGATTTCATGGCTTCTAGCCATTTGTCGGAATCCGGGCCCGCCATCGCTTCTTCATAGTTCGAAGGTTCACCGTTGTCTAACAACATGATTTCCAAGACAGGGTTGCCGTACCACTCTGGTGCGGAACGTGTCCTTGTGGACCTACGAATTTCAGCAGGAGCTTGATCAGAAGTATTTTGATCATCATCATTAATTTCCTCTCTAGTCGGTGCAGGCACCTCAGGAACGTTTTCTTGAGTTTCGCCATTTTCCGGTTCAAGAGGTAACACTTCATCAAGTTCTACTTTCCTCCCACTTACTTCTTTCGAGAGAAACTCTTTCTCTAGAAAGGATCCATTCTTGGCAACAAAGATCTTGCCTTCGGATCTGAGGTAGAAGGTATACCCAATAGTTTCTTTAGGGTATCCTATGAAGACGCATTTTTCCGACTTGGGTTCGAGCTTTTCAGGTTGAAGTTTCTTGACATAAGCATCGCATCCCCAAACTTTTAGAAACGACAGCTTAGGTTTCTTCCCAAACCATAATTCATACGGTGTCGTCTCAACGGATTTAGACGGAGCCCTATTTGAAGTGAATGCGGCAGTCTCTAAAGCATAGCCCAAAAAGATTGCGGTAAATCGGTAAGAGACATCATAGATCGTACCATATCTAATAGAGTGCGATTACGACGTTCGGACACACCATTACGCTGAGGTGTTCCAGGCGGCGTGAGTTGTGAAACTATTCCACATTTTCTTAAGTGCGTGCCAAATTCGTGACTCAAGTATTCTCCTCCACGATCTGATCGTAAAAACTTGATTTTTTTTGTCACGTTGATTTTCAACCTCACTCTGAAATTCCTTGAACTTTTCAAAGGTCTTAGACTTGTGTTTCATTAAGTAGATATACCCATATCTACTCAAGTCATCAGTGAGAGTGAGAACATAACGATAGCCACCGCGAGCCTCAACACTCATTGGACCGCACACATCAGTATGTATGATTTCCAATAAGTTGGTTGCCTGCTCCATTGTTCCTGAGAACAGAGTCTTGGTCATTTTACCCATGAGGCATGGTTCGCACGTGTCAAATGATTCATAATCAAGAGACTCTAAAAGTCCATCTGCATGGAGCTTCTTCATGCGTTTGACACCTACGTGACCAAGGCGGCAGTGCCACAAATATGTGGGACTATTGTTATCAACTTTAACTCTTTTGGTATTCACACTATGAATATGTGTATCATCACGTACGAGATTCATTAAGAATAAACCATTAACCATCGGAGCATGACCATAAAACATATCTCTCATATAAATAGAACAACCATTATTTTCGGATTTAAATGAGTAGCCATCTTGAATTAAACGAGATCCAGACACAATGTTCATGCTCAAACTTGGCACTAAATAACAATTATTGAGGTTTAAAACTAATCCCGTAGGTAAATGTAGAGGCAGCGTGCCGACGGCGATCACATCGACCTTGGAACCATTCCCGACGCGCATCGTCACCTCGTCCTTCACCAGTCTCCGTTTATTCCGCAGCTCCTGCTTTGAGTTACAAATGTGAGCAACTGCACCGGTATCAAATACCCAAGAGCTACTACGAGTACTGGTAAGGTACACATCAATTACATGTATATCACATATACCTTTTGTTTTGCCGGCCTTCTTGTCCGCTAAGTATTGTTGGGGAACGTAGTAATTTCAAAAAATTTCCTACGCACACGCAAGATCATGGTGATGCATAGCAACGAGAGGGGAGAGTGTTGTCTACGTACCCTCGTAGACCGAAAGCGGAAGCGTTATATCAACGCGGTTGATGTAGTCGTACGTCTTCACGATCCGACCGATCCAAGCACCGTTACTCCGGCACCTCCGAGTTCTTGGCACACGTTCAGCTCGATGACGATCCCCGGGCTCCGATCCAGCAAAGCGTCGGGGAGGAGTTCTGTCAGCACGATGGCGTGGTGACGATCTTGATGTTCTATTGTCGCAGGGCTTCGCCTAAGCACCGCCACAATATGACCGAGGTGAAATATGGTGGAGGGGGGCACCGCACACGGCTAAGGAACGACCACGAAGATCAACTTGTGTGTCCATGGGGTGCCCCCTGCCCCCGTATATAAAGGAGCAAGGGAGGGAGGAGGCCGGCCCTATGTTTGGCGCGCCAAGGGGAGTCCTACTCCCACCGGGAGTAGGATTCCCCCTTTCCTAGTCCAACTAGGAGTCCTTCCATGTAGGGGGAGTAGGAGAGAAGGAAAGGGAAGAGAGAAGGAGAAGGAAGGAGGGGGGCGCCCCCCCTCCCTAGTCCAATTCGGACTAGTCCAAGGGGAGGGGTGCGGCCACCCTTTTGGCCCTTTCTCTCCTTTCCCGTATGGCCCAATAAGGCCCAATACGAATTCCCGTAACTCTCCGGTACTCCGATAAATACCCGAACCACTCAGAACCTTTCCGATGTCCGAATATAGTCGTCCAATATATCGATCTTTACGTCTCGACCATTTTGAGACTCCTCGTCATGTCCCCGATCTCATCCGGGACTCCGAACTCCTTCGGTACATCAAAACTCATAAACTCATAATAACTGTCATCGTAACCTTCAGCGTGCGGACCCTACGGTTCGAGAACAATGTAGACATGATTGAGACACATCTCCGGTCAATAACCAATAGCGGGACCTGGATGCCCATATTGGCTCCTACATATTCTACGAAGATCTTTATCGGTCAGACCGCATAACAACATACGTTGTTCCCTTTGTCCATCGGTATGTTACTTGCCCGAGATTCGATCGTTGGTATCCAATACCTAGTTCAATCTCGTTACCGGCAAGTCTCTTTACTCGTTCCGTAATACATCATCCCGCAACTAACTCATTAGTTGCAATGCTTGCAAGGCTTAAGTGATGTGCATTACCGAGAGGGCCCAGAGATACCTCTCCCACAATTGGAGTGACAAATCCTAATCTCGAAATACGCCAACCCAACATCTACCTTTGGTGACACCTGTAGTACTCCTTTATAATCACCCAGTTACGTTGTGACGTTTGGTAGCACCCAAAGTGTTCCTCCGGCAAATGGGAGTTGCATAATCTCATAGTCAAAGGAACATGTATAAGTCATGGATAAAAGCAACAACAACATACTAAACGATCGGGTGTTATGCTAATGGAATGGGTCATGTCAATCATATCATTCAACTAATGATGTGACCTTGTTAATCAAATGACAACTCCTTTGTCCATGGTTAGGAAACTTAACCATCTTTTATTAACAAGCTAGTCAAGTAGAGGCATACTAGTGACACTCTGTTTGTCTATGTATCCACACATGTATTATGTTTCCAGTTAATACAATTCTAGCATGAATAATAAACATTTATCATGATATGTAAGGAAATAAATAATAACTTTATTATTGCCTCTAGGGCATATTTCCTTCAGTCTCCCACTTGCACTAGAGTCAATAATCTAGGTCACATCACCATGTGATTAACTCACATCACCATGTGATTAACTCGATAGTTCACATCATCATGTGATTAACACCCATAGTTCACATCGCCATGTGACCAACACCCAAAGGGTTTGCTAGATTCAGTAATCTAGTTCACATCGCTATGTGATTAACACCCAAAGAGTACTACGGTGTGATCATGTTTTACTTGTGAGAGAAGTTTAGTCAACGGGTCTGCCACATTCAGATCCGTTATGTATTTTGCAATTTTCTATGTCTACAATGCTCTGCACGGAGCTACTCTAGCTAATTGCTCCCACTTTCAATATGTATCTAGATCGAGACCTAGAGTCATCCAGATCGGTGTCAAAACTTGCATCGACGTAACCCTTTACGACGAACCTTTTGTCACTTCCATAATCGAGAAACATATCCTTATTCCACTAAGGATAATTTTGACCGCTGTCCAGTGATCTACTCCTAGATCACTATTGTACTCCCTTGCCAAACTCAGTGTAGGGTATACAATAGATCTGGTACACAACATGGCATACTTTATAGAACCTATGGCCAAGGCATAGGGAATGACTTTCATTCTCTTTCTATCTTCTGCCGTGGTCGAGTTTTGAGTCTTACTCAATTTCACACCTTGTTAAACAGGCAAGAACTCTTTCTTTGACTGTTCCATTTTGAACTACTTCAAAATCTTGTCAAGGTATGTACTCATTGAAAAAACTTATCAAGCGTCTTGATCTATCTCTATAGATCTTAATGCTTAATATGTCAGCAGCTTTACCGAGGTCTTTCTTTGAAAAACTCCTTTCAAACACTCCTTTATGCTTTGCAGAATAATTCTACATTATTTCTGATCAGCAATATGTCATTCACATATACTTATCAGAAATGCTGTAGTGCTCCCACTCACTTTCTTGTAAATACAGGCTTCACCGCAAGTCTGTATAAAACTATATGCTTTGATCAACTTATCAAAGCGTGTATTCCAACTCTGAGATGCTTGCACCAATCCATAGATGGATCGCTAGAGCTTGCACATTTTGTTAGCACCTTTAGGATTGACAAAACCTTCTGGTTGCATCATATACAACTCTTCTTTAATAAATCCATTAAGGAATGCAGTTTTGTTTTATCCGTTTGCCAGATTTCATAAAATGCGGCAATTGCTAACATGATTCGGACAGACTTAAGCATGGATACGAGTGAGAAACTCTCATCGTATTCAACACCTTGAACTTGTCGAAAACCTTTTGCGACAATTCTAGCTTTGTAGATAGTAACACTACTATCAGCTTCTGTCTTCCTCTTGAAGATCCATTTATTTTCTATGGCTTGCCGATCATCGGGCAAATCCATCAAAGTCCATACTTTGTTCTCATACATGGATCCCATCTCAGATTTCATGGCTTTAAGCCATTTTGCGGAATCTGGGCTCACCATCGCTTCTTCATAGTTCGTAGGTTCATCATGATCTAGTAGCATGACTTCCAGAACAGGATTGCCGTACCACTCTGGTGCGGATCTTACTCTGGTTGATCTACGAGGTTCTGTAGTAACTTGTTCTGTAGTTCTATGATCATCATCATCAACCTCCTCACTAGTTGGTTTTGACGTCACAGAAACTGGTTCCTGTGATGTACTGGTTTCCAACAAGGGAATAGGTACAGTTACCTCATCAAGTTCTACTTTCCTCCCACTCACTTCTTTCGAGAGAAACTCCTTCTCTAGAAAGGATCCATTCTTAGCAACGAATGTCTTGCCTTCGGATCTGTGATAGAAGGTGTACCCAACTGTCTCCTTTGGGTATCCTATGAAGACATATTTCTCCGATTTGGGTTTGAGCTTATCAGGATGAAACCTTTTTCACATAAGCATCACAACCCCAAACTTTAAGAAACGACAACTTTGGTTTCTTGCTAAACCACAGTTCATATAGTGTCGTCTCAACGGATTTAGATGGTGCCCTATTTAACGTGAATGCAGTTGTCTCTAATGCATAACCCCAAAACGATAGTGGTAAATCGGTAAGAAACATCATAGATTGCACTATATCAATAAAGTACGGTTATGACGTTCGGACACACCATTATGCTGTGGTGTTCCAGGTGGCGTGAGTAGTGAAACTATTTCACATTGTTTAACTGAAGGCCAAACTCGTAACTCAAATGTTTTACCTCTGCGATCATATCGTAGTAACTTTTATTTTCTTGTTACGATGATTCTCTACTTCACTCTGAAATTCTTTGAACTTTTCAAACGTTTCAGACTTATGTTTCATCAAGTAGATATACCCATATCTGCTCAAATCATCTGTGAAGGTTAGAAAATAATGATACTTGTCGCGAGCCTTAATATTCATCGGACCACATACATCAGTATGTATGATTTCCAACAAATCTGTTGCTTGATCCATTGTTCCGGAGAACGGCGTTTTAGTCATCTTGCCCAAGAGGCATGGTTCGCAAGCATCAAGTGATTCATAATCAAGTGATTCCAAAATCCCATCAGCATGGAGTTTCTTCATGCGCTTTACACCAATATGACCTAAACGGCAGTGCCACAAATAGGTTGCACTATCATTATTAACTTCGCATCTTTTGGTTTCAATATTATGAATATGTGTATCACTACGATCGAGATCCAATGAACTATTTTCATTGGGTGTGTATGTCCATAAAAGGTTCTATTCATGTAAACAGAACAACAATTGTTCTCTAACTTAAATGAATAATCGTGTTGCAATAAACATGATCAAATCATATTTATGCTCAACGCAAACACCAAATAACACTTATTTAGGTTCATCACTAATCCCGAAAGTATAGGGAGTGTGCGATGATGATCATATCAATCTTGGAACTACTTCCAACTTTCATCGTCACTTCACCCTTAACTAGTCTTTGTTCATTCTGCAACTCCCGTTTCAAGTTACTACTCTTAGCAACTGAACCAGTATCAAATACCGAGGGGTTGCTATGAACACTAGTAAAATACATATCAATAATCTGTATATCAAATATACCTTTGTTCACTTCGCCATCCTTCTTATCCGCCAAATACTTGGGGCAGTTCCGCTTCCAGTGACCAGTCCCTTTGCAGTAAACGCACTCAGTCTCAGGCTTAGGTCCAGACTTGGGCTTCTTCACTTGAGCAGCAACTTGCTTGCCGTTCTTCTTGAAGTTCCCCTTCTTCCCTTTGCCCTTTACTTGAAACTAGTGATCTTGTCAACCATCAACGCTTGATGCTCTTTCTTGATTTCTACCTCCATCGATTTCATCATTATGAAAAAGTTCAGGAGTCTTTTTCGTCATCCCTTGCATACTATAGTTCATCACGAAGTTCTACTAACTTGGTGATGGTGACTAGAGAATTTTGTCAATCACTATCTTATCTGGAAGATTAATTCCCACTTGATTCAAGCGATTGTAGTACCCAGACAATCTGAGCACATGCTCACTAGTTGAGCGATTCTCCTCCATCTTTTAGCTATAGAACTTGTTGGAGACTTCATATCCCTCAACTCGGGTAGTTGCTTGAAATATTAACTTCAACTCCTGGAACATCTCATATGGTCCATGACGTTCAAAACGTCCTTGAAGTCCCGATTCTAAGCCGTTAAGCATGGTGCACTAAACTATTAAGTAGTCATCATATTGAGCTAGCAAAACGTTCATAACGTCTGCATCTGCTCCTGCAATAGGTCCGTCACCTAGCGGTGCATCAAGGACATAATTCTTCTGTGCAGCAATGAGGATAAACCTCAGATCACGGATCTAATCCGCATCATTGCTACTAACATCTTTCAACACAATTTTCTCTAGGAACATATCAAAATAAACATATGAAAGCAACAACGCGAGCTATTGATCTACAACATAGATATGCTAATACTACCAGGACTAAGTTCATGATAAATTAAAGTTCAATTAATCATATTACTTAAGAACTCCCACTTAGATAGACATCTCTCTAATCCTCTAAGTGATCACGTGATCCAAATCAACTAAACCATGTCCGATCATCACGTGAGATGGAGTAGTTTCAATGGTGAACATCATTATGTTGATCATATCTACTATATGATTCACGCTCGACCTTTCGGTCTCCGTGTTCCGAGGTCATATCTTATATGCATAGCTCGTCAAGTATAACCTGAGTATTCCGCGTGTGCAACTGTTTTGCACCCGTTGTATTTGAACGTAGAGCCTATCACACCCGATCATCACGTGGTGTCTCAGCACGAAGAACTTTCGCAACGGTGCATACTCAGGGAGAACACTTCTTGATAATTAGTGAGAGATCATCTTATAATGCTACCGTCAATCAAAGCAAGATAAGATGCATAAAAGATAAACATCACATGCAATCAATATAAGTGATATGATATGGCCATCATCATCTTGTGCTTGTGATCTCCATCTCCGCAGCACTGTCATGATCACCATCGTCACCGGTGCGACACCTTGATCTCCATCGTAGCATCGTTGTCGTCTCGCCAATCTTATGCTTCTACGACTATCGCTACCGCTTAGTGATAAAGTAAAGCATTACAGGGCGATTGCATTGCATACAATAAAGCAACAACCATACGGCTCCTGCCGGTTGCCGATAGCTCGGTTACAAAACATGATCATCTCATACAATAAAATTTAGCATCATGTCTTGACCATATCACATCACAACATGCCCTGCAAAAACAAGTTAGACGTCCTCTACTTTGTTTGTTGCAAATTTTACGTGGCTGCTACGGGCTTAAGCAAGAACCAATCTCACCTACGCATCAAAACCACAACGATAGTTTGTCAAATAGACTCCGTTTTAACCTTCTCAAGGACCGGGCGTAGCCACACTTGGTTCAACTAAAGTTGGTGAGACAGTCTCCCGCAAGCCATCTGTGTGCAAAGCACGTCGAGGGAACCGGTCTCGCGTAAGCGTGCGCGTAAGGTTGGTCCGGGTCGTCTCATCCAACAATACCGCTGACCCAAAGTATGACATGCTGGTAGGCAGTATGACTTGTATCGTCCACAACTCACTTGTGTTCTACTCGTGCAAATAACATCAAACCATAAAAACCTAGGCTCGGATGCCACTGTTGGGGAACGTAGTAATTTCAAAAAATTTCCTACGCACACGCAAGATCATGGTGATGCATAGCAACGAGAGGGGAGAGTGTTGTCTACGTACCCTCGTAGACCGAAAGCGGAAGCGTTATATCAACGCGGTTGATGTAGTCGTACGTCTTCACGATCCGACCGATCCAAGCACCGTTACTCCGGCACCTCCGAGTTCTTGGCACACGTTCAGCTCGATGACGATCCCCGGGCTCCGATCCAGCAAAGCGTCGGGGAGGAGTTCTGTCAGCACGACGGCGTGGTGACGATCTTGATGTTCTATTGTCGCAGGGCTTCGCCTAAGTACCGCCACAATATGACCGAGGTGAAATATGGTGGAGGGGGGCACCGCACACGGCTAAGGAACGACCACGAAGATCAACTTGTGTGTCCATGGGGTGCCCCCTGCCCCCGTATATAAAGGAGCAAGGGAGGGAGGAGGCCGGCCCTATGTTTGGCGCGCCAAGGGGAGTCCTACTCCCACCGGGAGTAGGATTCCCCCTTTCCTAGTCCAACTAGGAGTCCCTCCATGTAGGGGGAGTAGGAGAGAAGGAAAGGGAAGAGAGAAGGAGAAGGAAGGAGGGGGGCGCCCCCCCTCCCTAGTCCAATTCGGACTAGTCCAAGGGGAGGGGTGCGGCCACCCTTTTGGCCCTTTCTCTCCTTTCCCGTATGGCCCAATAAGGCCCAATACGAATTCCCGTAACTCTCCGGTACTCCGATAAATACCCGAACCACTCAGAACCTTTCCGATGTCCGAATATAGTCGTCCAATATATCGATCTTTACGTCTCGACCATTTCGAGACTCCTCGTCATGTCCCCGATCTCATCCGGGACTCCGAACTCCTTCGGTACATCAAAACTCATAAACTCATAATAACTGTCATCGTAACCTTAAGCGTGCGGACCCTACGGTTCGAGAACAATGTAGACATGACCGAGACACATCTCCGGTCAATAACCAATAGCGGGACCTGGATGCCCATATTGGCTCCTACATATTCTACGAAGATCTTTATCGGTCAGACCGCATAACAACATACGTTGTTCCCTTTATCCATCGGTATGTTACTTGCCCGAGATTCGATCGTTGGTATCCAATACCTAGTTCAATCTCGTTACCGGCAAGTCTCTTTACTCGTTCCGTAATACATCATCCTGCAACTAACTCATTAGTTGCAATGCTTGCAAGGCTTAAGTGATGTGCATTACCGAGAGGGCCCAGAGATACCTCTCCCACAATTGGAGTGACAAATCCTAATCTCGAAATACGCCAACCCAACATCTACCTTTGGTGACACCTGTAGTACTCCTTTATAATCACCCAGTTACGTTGTGACGTTTGGTAGCACCCAAAGTGTTCCTCCGGCAAATGGGAGTTGCATAATCTCATAGTCAAAGGAACATGTATAAGTCATGGATAAAAGCAACAACAACATACTAAACGATCGGGTGTTATGCTAATGGAATGGGTCATGTCAATCATATCATTCAACTAATGATGTGACCTTGTTAATCAAATGACAACTCCGTTGTCCATGGTTAGGAAACTTAACCATCTTTGATTAACAAGCTAGTCAAGTAGAGGCATACTAGTGACACTCTGTTTGTCTATGTATCCACACATGTATTATGTTTCCAGTTAATACAATTCTAGCATGAATAATAAACATTTATCATGATATGTAAGGAAATAAATAATAACTTTATTATTGCCTCTAGGGCATATTTCCTTCAAGTATTTGGGGCAATTCCGCTTCCAGTGACCACTTCCCTTGCAATAAAAGCACTCAGTCTCAGGCTTGGGTCCATTCTTTGGCTTCTTCCCGGCAACTTGCTTACCGGGCGCGGCAACTTCCTTGCCGTCCTTCTTGAAGTTCTTTTTACCCTTGCCCTTCTTGAACTTAGTGGTTTTATTCACCATCAACACTTGATGTTCCTTCTTGATTTCTACCTCTGCTGATTTCAGCATAGCATATACCTCAGGAATGGTCTTTACCATCCCCTGCATGTTTAGTTCATCACAAAGCTCTTGTAGCTAGGTGGAAGCGACTGGAGGATTCTGTCAATGACCGCTTCATCCAGGAGATTAACTTCCAGTTGAGTCAAGCGGTTGTGCAACCCAGACATCTTGAGTATGTGTTCACTGACAGAGCTATTTTCCTCCATCTTACAGCTAAAGAATTTGTCGGAGACTTCATATCTCTCGACCCGGGCATGAGCTTGGAAAACCATTTTCAGCTCTTCGAACATCTCATATGCTCCATGTCTCTCAAAACGCTTTTGGAGCCCCGGCTCTAAGCTGTAAAGCATGCCGCACTGAACGAGGGAGTAATCATCGGAACGTGACTGCCAAGCGTTCATAACGTCTTGTTCTGCAGGGAGAACAGGTGCGTCACCCAGCGGTGCTTGTAGGACATAATCTTTCTTGGCAGCTATGAGGATGATCCTCAGGTTCCGGACCCAGTCCGTATAGTTGCTGCCATCGTCTTTCAGCTTGGTTTTCTCTAGGAACGCGTTGAAGTTGAGGACTACGTTGGCCATTTGATCTACAAGACATATTGTAAATATTTTAGACTAAGTTCATGATAATAAAGTTCATCTAATCAAATTATTTAATGAACTCCCACTTAGATAGACATCCCTCTTTTAGTCATCTAAGTATTACATGATCCAAGTCAACTAGGCCGTGTCCGATCATCACGTGAGACGGACTAGTCAACATTGGTGAACATCTTCATGTTGATCGTATCTTCTATAAGCCTCATGCTCGACCTTTCGGTCTTCTGTGTTCCGAGGCCATGTCTGTACATGCTAGGCTCGTCAAGTCAACCTAAGTGTTTGCATGTGTAAATCTGTCTTACACCCGTTGTATGTGAACGTTAGAATCTATTACACCCGATCATCACGTGGTGCTTCGAAACAACAAACTGTCGCAACGGTGCACAGTTAGGGGGAACACTTCTTGAAATTATTATGAGGGATCATCTTATTTACTACCGTCGTTCTAAGTAAACAAGATGCAAAACATGATAAACATCACATGCAATCAAATGATAAACGTGACATGATATGGTCAATATCACATAGCTCCTTTGATCTCCATCTTGGGGCTCCATGATCATCTTGTCACCGGCTTGACACCATGATCTCCATCATCATGATCTCCATCATCGTGTCTCCATGAAGTTGCTCGCCAACTATTACTTCTACTACTATGGCTAACGCGTTTAGCAATAAAGTAAAGTAATTTACATGGCGTTTCTCAATGACACGCAGGTCATACAAAATTAAAGACAACTCCTATGGCTCCTGCCGGTTGTCACACTCATCGACATGCAAGTCGTGATTCCTATTACAATAGCATGAACATCTCATACATCACATATAGATCATTCATCATTCATCACAACTTTGGCCATATCATATCACAAAGCACTTGCTGCAAAAACAAGTTAGACGTCCTCTAATTGTTGTTGCAAGTTTTACGTGGCTGAATTTGGGTTCTAGCAAGAACGTTTTCTTACCTACGTAAAAGCCACAACGTGATTTGTCAACTTCTATTTACCCTTCATAAGGACCCTTTTCATCGAATCCGCTCAAACTAAAGTGGGAGAGACAGACACCCGCCAGCCACCTTATGCAACTAGTGCATGTTAGTCGGTGGAACCGGTCTCACGTAAGCGTACGTGTAAGGTTGGTCCGGGCCGCTTCATCCCACAATACCGCTGAAGCAAGATAAGACTAGTAGCGTCAAGAAAGTTGACAACATCTACGCCCACAACAAATTGTGTTCTACTCGTGCAATAGAGAACTACACATAAACCTGGCTCTGATACCACTGTTGGGGAACGTTGCAGAAAACAAAAATTTTCCTACGGTTTCACCAAGATCCATCTATGAGTTCATCTAGCAACGAGTAATCGGATGCATCTACATACCTTTGTAGATCGCGAGCGGAAGCGTTCAAAAGAACGGGGATGAAGTAGTCGTACACGACGTGATCCAAATCACCGGAGATCCTAGCGCCGAACGGACGGCACCTCCACGTTCAACACACGTACGGTAAGCGTAACGTCTCCTCCTTCTTGATCCAGCAAGGGGAGAGGAGAGGTTGAGGAAGATGGCTCCAGCAGCAGCACGACGGCGTGGTGATGATGGAGCTGCAGTACTCCGGCAGGGCTTCGCCGAGCTCTATGGAGGAGGAGGAGGTGTTGGAGAGGGAGAGGGAGGCGCCAAGGCAAAGGGTGCGGCTGCCCCCTTCCCCTTCCCCCTTTATATAGGCCCCCTGGGGGGGGGGGCGCCGGCCCTGGGAGATTGAATCTCCCAAGGGGCGGCGGCCAAGGGGGGTAGAGTGCCCCCCAAGGCAAGTGGGCGCCCCCCCACCCTAGGGTTCCAACCCTAGGCGCAGTGGGTGGGCCTTGGGGGGCACACCAGCCCACTAAGGGATGTCCCCCCTTCCCACTTCAGCCCATGGGGCCCTCCGGGATGGGTGGCCCCACCCGGTGGACCCCCGGGACCCATCTGGTGGTCCCGGTACAATACCGGTGACCCCCAGATCATTCCCGATGGCCGAAACTACACTTCCTATATATAATTCTTCACCTCCGGACCATTCCGTAACTCCTCGTGACGTCCGGGATCTCATCCGGGACTCCGAACAACATTCGGGTTACTGCATATACATATCCCTACAACCCTAGCATCACCGAACCTTAAGTGTGTAGACCCTACGGGTTCGGGAGACATGCAGACATGACCGAGACGGCTCTCGGGCAATAACCAACAGCGGGATCTGGATACCCATGTTGGCTCCCGCATGCTCCACGATGATCTCATCGGATGAACCACGATGTCGAGGATTCAATTAATCCCGTATACGATTCCCTTTGTCAATCGGTATTTTACTTGCCCGAGATTCGGTCGTCGGTATCCCAATACCTCGTTCAATCTCGTTACCGGCAAGTCACTTTACTCGTACCGTAATGCATGATCCCGTGATCAAACACTTTGATCATATTGAGCTCATTATGATGATGCATTACCGAGTGGGCCCGGTGATACCTCTTCGTCAAGCGGAGTGACAAATCCCAGTCTCGATCCGTGTCAACCCAACAGACACTTTTGGAGATACCCGTAGTATACCTTTATAATCACCCAGTTACGTTGTGACGTTTGGCACACCCAAAGCACTCCTACGGTATCCGGGAGTTACACGATCTCATGGTCTAAGGAAAGGATACTTGACATTGGAAAACTCTAGCAAACGAACTATGCGATCTTATGCTATGTTTAGGATTGGGTCTCGTCCATCACATCATTCTCCTAATGATGTGATCTCGTTATCATTGACATCCAATGCCCATAGTCAGGAAACCATGACTATCTATTGATCAACGAGCTAGTCAACTAGAGGCTTACTAGGGACATGTTGTTGTCTGTTATTCACACATGTATTACGATTTCCGGATAACACAATTATAGCACGAATAAAGACAATTATCATGAACAAGGAAATATAATAATAATGCTTTTATCATTGCCTCTAGGGCATATTTCCAACACTAAATTCTCTCAAGTATCTTCCTTCATTTTCTAATTCTTTCCGGTGTGTCTTTATCTTTTCTTTGTTCATTTTCAATTCTTACGGTGGTTCGTTCAAGAGTTCTCTTCCTTCGTTATCATATAGATTCATTCGTTCTTTCCAATCCTACCGGTGGTTCGTTGAAGTCCTTCTCAAGTTTGTGCTATATCTCTCTCGATCCTTTCTACGAGAATAAGTGGTGTGTCAAATCGATTACTTGTCATCAATTTAATTGGTGAAGGATAAGCATAATGTAATTCTTATTCTTGTTTCATCGAGTTAACTCAATTCCCTATTCCGGAGGTTCTTCAAATCCTTGGTTTCAATAGCTCATCTTTCTTTTCCGGAGTTCCAAGCTCTCGCAATTATATCATCACGGAGATACATCTAAAGCATTACAAGGTTTCACCTTGTGTTTTCAACTTCTTTCTCTTTCTATCATCCTTGTTTTACCGGAGTTCTTCATGGAAGGTTTACATGATGGTTTATCAAGGACCCTTTTCATTATTCAATTGTTCTTCAAGATTTCTCTCGGAGTTAAGATCAGCCAAGCTATACTCTAAAATAAACATGGTGTTCCAACACATGTTTTGTTTTGAGGAGTTCAAGTATTCTTCATCTTGCATTTCGAAGTGCAATTCTTTCTACCTTATCTTTTGAGGTGGTGTTATGTCGTTCTTGACAATTTCCCTTCGCGTTTCATGATTCAGATATTGTTAAGAATGAGGTATTTCAAATCCATCAATCTCTTCATTGGAGTTATCTTGGGCTATATTTCACCTAAAGCTTTCCCTAAGGATTGTTGTTATTTATGGTGCTTATAAATGACCCAAGTTCTTCATTCGCCCTCACGGTGAGATAAGTTTCTCGTCTCCTTGTTGATATCAATCCAATCATTTGTTTCCATTGGTGGCAGAAGCTCACCTCATAATTTTGAGATGTTTCCATAAGCCCGCTACAAGTTTATTCTTACCGTTGTTGTTTTTCAAACAACTCCGTTAAATCCTACTCCGTAAGGATGCTTTCCAAATTCAATTGTGGGTGAAGTTGTCATTATCTTCTCCGTTCCAACCATCTAACTTCCATTCTTTCGTTCCGGAGGCATTGTGATGTTACTCTCTTCGACTCATCATCTCGTTTTGCCAATATCATGTTCTTTTCCTTGCTAATCCATTTAACCGGAGTGTGGTGTTCTCTTTTTCAAGTTCTTTCCATCTTATCAAGTTTTCCTTCTTTTTTATACCGGAGTGTTGTCCAAATTATGTCATTCTTGTTCCTTGTTTTTTTTTCTACCGGTGTGCTTTCATATTCTTTTGGTCCGTTAAGCTCTTGTTTCATGCCTTTCAACCTACAAGGCTCTTGTAATGTTCCTTGTTCCTCTTTGATAACGGAGTGCTTGCAATCTCGTCATCTCCATTGTATTCTTTCTTTCACTTTGTTCAACCTCTCAAGGTTCGTGGTTTCACTCGTTTGTCAAAGAAGTAACTTTGTTTTACCTCTGCCTCTCCCGTTTTCCCTCCGGTGCCATCCTAGATCTCGGGACGAGATCCTCTCGTAGTGGTGGAGTGTTGTAACACCCCGGATGTAACTTGCCATATTTGTAACTCCAACTCTTGCCATTTTTGGCAATGTGATATGATATTCCCTCCGTGGTTGGGTTTTCCTTCATTTTGCATTTTGTCCTTGTCATGCATTTCTTGTCATGTCATCATGTGCATCGCATTCGCATACGTGTTCGTCTTATGCATCCAAGCATTTTCCCCGTTGTCCGTTTTGCAATCCGGCGCTCCTATGCTCCCCGGCGTCCCCTTTTACCTTTTTCCGTGAGCGGGTATTAAACTTTCTCGGAATGGACCGAAGTTTGTCAAGCGGCCTTGGTATAGCACCGGTAGACCGCCTGTCAAGTTTCGGGTCATTCGGAGGTCGTTTGATACTCCAACGGTTAACCGGGTAACCGTGAAGGCCTCTTGTGGGTTGCAGCCCAAAACCCCTTCAAATCAGCCCAATAACCCATCTATGTCACTCTCATGTCCATCGTCGTTCGATCACGATCGCGTGGCCGAAAACCGTGCTCAATTTGGAGCCTCCTAGCCCCTCCTACCTATAAATATAGCCCCTCCTCCGAAATCCCGGATCAAACCCTAGACCCCTCCCTCTCCACGCGCCGCCGGACGAAAATCGCTGGGCCGGACGCGTCCGCTCCGCCCCGCCGCCGCCACGTGTCGCGCCGTGATTCGCCCGCGCCGCGCCCACTTCGCCGCGGATCCCGCGCCTCCACCGCGGGCCCGCCTGGCCCGTGGCCGGCCCTCCCGAGGCCCATCGCCGTCGCCCCGCGCCTCCCGCTCGCCGTCGCCTCCGCCCGGCGCGAGCCGCGCCGCCTCGCCGGCCACCTCCGCCGCTGCCGCCGCCCGCGCCGCCTCCCTCGCCGCCCGCCGCGCCCGCGCCTGCCGTCGCCCGCCGCCTCCAGCCGCCGCCGGTCGGGCTCCGCCTTCCGCGCCTCGCCGCGGATCCGGCCTCGCCGGCGCCGGATCCGACTTCCCCGCTCCTCTCCGACGATCCGCGCCGCCGCCTCGGATCGAACCCTAGATCTAGAACGAGGTTGACCCTCGAAATCCTCTAAGTCCTTGGATCTGCATATATTTTTATCCAAGTTCATCGCATCATAACTTTGCACCCGTGGATCCGTTTTGGGCGTATAGCATATCAAATTGTTCGCCCCAATGATTAAATCATTTAATCTCATTGCATCATTTTCATTTGAGCTCATCTTGATGCCCGAAATGCTGTTAGAAGAGGGCTATGTGATGTTAGTTTCAGATCTGTTTCAGTAGATGCACTTTTGTCATTTTTGCCATGATTGATGTGTGCACCCTATGAACTTGAGCCCTACATGTGTTTTGTAATATGCCATTCCATATTTACAGGGGTGTATGCCATGAATTTTTGTGATCTTTGTGGTGACTAGCACAAGCATGCAAACTAGGGATCATATTGTTGCTGATTTCAGGGACTTTGTAATTTCACTAAGTCATTCCCTGCTGTTATTTTTATGCCATGTGTTCATATTGTTTCAGAGAGATCTATGCCTCTTTTGAGCATGATCAGTAAGGATGTTTTGAACATATTGATTTGCTCTATCCATCCATACCTTTATTTGTAATTATGGAGTGCCATAGCTTGAGTCAATCGAGCTCTACTTTTGCTATAAAATGTTACTGGCAGATTGTTTACATGTTATTCGATTTTTCCAAATTTGTTGTAGTTGATCTTTGCATGCTATGATGTTGTTCTTGCCTTTATTAGATTCTATGCCTTGTCTTATTGGTGGGTGTATGCTTAGTTTATCATGAAATGCTCTGTAGCGAGTGCATCGAGCTCGTAAACATGCCTACTTGTTATCTGTTTTTGACATGTCCAGTTTTCTGCTGTCTGAAAACTGTAACGTAACTTGCTTAATTGATATGGGTGCTATTATATTTTCTAGTCCTTTTTGGCTCATGGTCAGTAAGGGACTTTTGTTCAATGCTTTGAGTAGATCCATGCCATGCCATATTTTGCTATGTCCTATTCCTGTAGCAGGTTGTTTCCTTGCTCTAAACATGTCATCCTGATGTTAATTTCTGGCATGATAGTATTTTCACTAAGTCTGTGAAGCTGATATGTTTTGCTCTTTTGCCCTGCTTGTTTGAACCTGTTGTGGTGTGATTTAGCCGTAGCTCAGTGTTCATCTTTTGTCGAGCATCTTGAGTAGTTCACTGTCATATGCTTTGTTGGTACGTTTGGGTGCAGTAGATTAATTTCTTGTTGCATGCTAAGTGGCATCATGCTGTTAAACGCAGAAATACGTCATTCTTGTTTTGCTTGTCATTTGCAAACCGTGCATCCGATTCCGGTGATCTTTATATCGATTTCAACCGAAATCACCTCACCTTTCCAGTGGCATACTTGGTTTGCCAAGATTATGCCTTGTTCATCTTTTCCTTCTGGAGCACGCATATGCATTGCATACCACATCTCGCATATCATGCCATGTTTTGCATCATGTTGCTTGCGCATTGCATCGTGGTTGATAGTTGTTCCTTTGCTTGTATTCTTGTTTTGGGTAGAGCCGGGAGACGAGTACGTGACCGAGGAACCTGTTGAGAACGCTTACGAGGAGCAAGCTTTCGACAACCCTGAGAACTTTGCAGGCAAGATGACCATACCCTCGAAATCACTTCTATCTTTGCTTGCTAGATGCTCGCTCTATTGCTATGCCTATGCTGCGATACCTACCACTTGCTATATCATGCCACCCATATTGTCATGTCAAACCTCTAACCATCCTTTCCTAGCAAACCATTGATTGGCTATGTTACCGCTTTGCTCAGCCCCTCTTATAGCGTTGCTAGTTGCAGGTGAAGATGAAGTTTGTTCCATGTTGGAACGTGAATATGTTGGGATATCACAATATCTCTTATTTAATTAATACATCTATATACTTGGTAAAGGGTGGAAGGCTCGGCCTTATGCCTGGTGTTTTGTTCCACTCTTGCCACCCTAGTTTCCGTCATACCGGTGTTATGTTCCTTGATTTTGCGTTCCTTACACGGTTGGGTGATTTATGGGACCCCCTTGACAGTTCGCCTTGAATAAGACTCCTCCAGCAAGGCCCAACTTTGGTTTTACCATTTGCCACCTAAGCCTTTTTCCCCCGGGTTTTCGCAAGCCCGAGGGTCATCTTTATTTTAACCCCCCGGGCCAGTTCTCCTTCGATTGCCAGCCCAAACTAGAGCGCTTTGCAGCGCCACCTCAAGGAAACTTGGGGTCTGGTTTTAGTTGTACGGACTGCTCATCCGGTGTGCCCTGAGAACGAGATATGTGCAGCTCCTATCAGGATTTGTCGGCACATTCGGGCGGCTTTGCTGGTCTTGTTTTATTACTGTCGAAATGTCTTGTAGTCCGGGATTCCGAGACTGATCGGGCCTTCCCGGTAGAAGGAATATCCTTCGTTGACCGTGAGAGCTTATAATGGGCTAAGTTGGGACACCCCTGCAGGGTATTATCTTTCGAAAGCCGTGCCCGCGGTTATGAGGCAGATGGGAATTTGTTAATGTCCGGTTGTAGAAAACCCAAAGTTGACCTTAATTAAAACACATCAACCGCGTGTGTAACCGTGATGGTCTCTTCTCGGCGGAGTCCGGGAAGTGAACACGGTGTTGGAGTTATGTTTGACGTAGGTTGTTCTAGGATCACTTCTTGATCACTTCTAGCTTCACGACCGTGCTTTGCTTCTCTTCTCGCTCTCTTTTGCGTTGTAGCCACCATGTATGCTAGTCGCTTGCCGCAGCTCCACCTCACAACCCTGTCCTACCTTTAAGCTTAAATAGTCTTGATCTCGCGGGTGTGAGATTGCTGAGTCCCCGTGACTCACAGATTCTACCAAAACAGTTGCAGGTGCCAACGATGCCAGTGCAGATGACGCAACCGAGCTCACGTGGGAGTTCGACGAGGAACGTGATCGTTACTATGTGTCTTTTCCTAATGATCAGTAGGGGAGCCCAGTTGGGACGATCAGGGATCTGTGTAGCATTTGGGGTAGTCTTCTTTCATTTTGGTTCCGTAGTCGGACCTTGAGTGTAATCTGGATGATGGATGTTTATTTATGTATTATGTGAAGTGGCGACTGTAAGCCAACTATGTATCTCTTTCCCTTATGTATTACATGGGTTGTGTGAAGATTACCTCACTTGCGACATTGCTTTCAATGCGGTTATGCCTCTAAGTCGTGCTTCGACACGTGGAAGATATAGCCGCATCGAGGGCGTTACAATGGGCCCCACAGGGATCTCCCCAAGTGGGCCCAACCCCTGGCTCTCTTCCCGCATGAAAACTCCTCTAGTATTTTTTTGGTCTTCAAAAAAAATTTCTTCATTGCTCCTGTTTTGGTGCTTTTCTATAGCTTTTCCGACACCACCCCTTCTCTGGTACAATATGCAATATAAGAGGGAATAAGGTATATGATTGGTGTGATAATGCAGAAATCATCTATAAAAATGAGCAAATTATACTAAGAAATATGATGCAAAATGGATGTACCAGGCCCCATTGCTTGTCCTCAGATTCGGAGGCCGTCGTGGACATGGAGGAGTAGAAGAGAAATAGAGAGAAGGAGCTCCCTGATCGGGTTGGACCACATCATCGAAGGCCTTCAAGGTTGTGCAATTAATGGCGTCCGCAACCTGGTTGATTGCAGACTTTAGCCAACCTTTCTTTCAAATCGGATTGACCTCGTTCTCCGGCATGCTTGGCTGCAAGAGGCGAAGCTATAGAGGCCCCATCATCCCAAGTGGCATATTCCCTAGTGACGGTGAAGTTGCAGCTGAGCGGAAGTGGGTGAACCTTTGTAAAAAAGATTGAACCAAGAAATGATCCAAGAGTCCAACACATATACTATCCATGCATGACAACACACAAAAAATTACCTAAATGTTAAAAAAATGATGTTAGCCTTTTGAGCATGAGCATGGCAAAGCAAATGTTTTATTAGGGCAATTTATGTCGAGGGTGACAATTTCAGTTAGCAAGCACAGCAAAACCTGACAAAAAACTAAACATGGCGGATTTTCCACTCTTGCTAAAAGAAATTGCTATCCTCGAGATAACATAATTTTCCATGGCCGTATCAGCTTACGATATATCCACACCTTGTTTTTCCTTTCTAGAAACAAGCATTCGGTCAACTTAAAGAAAGAAACAAGTACCGGTGACCACTGACCACCGCACCAGAGACCATCTTAGCTCACCTCAGGTTACAATAAGGGTCAATCCATTTGACCAACTAGTGACTACGCTGAGTCGCTGGCGCAGCGAACAAAAGTAGGCTGTGAATCTTGAATTGTCGCAGCAAGTCACCACATGCCAACGATAAATCCGTGCAAATCCACACAAAAAAAGTTGATAAATCCTTGGGCAAAAAAGTACTTCTCCATTGCAAACTTTCCCGGTCCCTTCCTCTGCTTCGGAGCACCCAATCAGGCCAAGAACAGTCAAAACACCCCGTCTTGGGCTCTGGGCGACCGGCGAAATGCGTATATACAGTGCCTCCTCCACCCCCGGGGACAGGAACCACACACGGCACAGTGCAGGCTGGGTTCGTGCCAGGAAATGGACGCGGCAGCAGAAGCTCGTAGTGGAGAAGGAGCACGCCACGGCAGCGAGCAACGAAAAGATGACAAGCCGGAGAAGAAGGCGTCGTTGCTCGGCATGCTCAGGTACGCGGACCGCCTTGACATGCTGCTCATGGTGATCGGCTCGCTGGGGGCGGTGGGGAACGGCGCATCGGGGTCCCTCATATTGGTCTTCTATGGAGACGTCATCAACTCCTTCGGCGAGAGCACCACCAGCACCGTCCTCCCCGCTGTCACCAAGGTGTGCCACGCCGCCACAGCTTACGGTGATCAGATCACTGAACTTGAAGAGTGGCTAGACGAGTTAACAGAGTGTTCTTTTGATTTCTAGGTTGTTCTCAACTTCATATATTTGGGCATTGGGACAGCAGTTGCTTCCTTTCTTCGTAAGTGGAATTCCCATTCTATTCTTGGAATGCGTGTTTCCTGTCAGAGAAACTTTAGATGTCAAGTAATAGTACACATGAAAAAGATAGTAATACATTCAGTAGATACCACTTTCAAGTTTACTTAACCGCAGAGGATTGTTTTTCTTTTTCGGAAAGGAAGTTTAACCCCAGCCTCTGCATCATTGCGAACAACTATACTTAACTGCAGAGGATAATTAACAAGGTTATTTAATATCACATGGAAACCAGCTTCTCTGTGGAAACTCCGTCAGAAGAGTACTCTATAAACTAGTAAATTTTCAATATCAAACTCAACTGCAGTTCGAAGATACAAAATTCACAAGCAGTGAGCAATGAAACGAAACAATGATGTGCAATCATATATCGCCATGTTTGCATTAGATGTTTAGTTAGCTGTGGGTTGAGCTTTGTTGTTTCCACCTCCTTCTCGGCGTCATCTTCTTGATACAACCTTTTCAAAAAAGAATCTTCTTAATACAAAATGCCACACACTTTGGTGCGCGATCAAGGAAAAAAACAGTGTCGAACTGGGAGACACTGATTTGTTCTCGCTTGGGTGAGGAATGTAATCGTCAATTCGTCATCAGTTATCATGTATTCATTCCATGAGAAGTACCAATTGCATTCCAAATAAATGAATATGTTTACTTAAATTCATGCTGATGGCAGAGATGTTAGTACAAAAGGCTCACCCTTCATTTTCTTCCAGAGATGTCATGCTGGACAATATCAGGAGAAAGGCAGTCAGCCCGCATCCGTTCTTTGTACCTGAAATCAGTTCTGAGGCAAGATATTGCATTCTTCGACACAGAAATGACAACTGGCGAAGCAGTTTCAAGAATGTCCAGCGATACAGTCATAATTCAAGATGCTCTTGGTGAGAAGGTAATACTTCCTCTGTCGTACTAAATAAAGAAACATAATATTTTTCATCACATTGCAAGTGTGCGCAAATCTGCAGGCGCAAGTCAATCGGAAAAGTTGTATTATTATTGCTACTACATTGTGTTACTCACCTAAGTGTATTTCATACTTCATACTGTACATACTATGCAGCCCACCTAGTGCTGCGAGTGCTGACATTCCTGCATTCTGATTTACAGGCAGGGAAGCTTATACAAACCGTATCTGCCTTCTTTGGGGGTTTTATCGTAGCATTCACAAAAGGGTGGCTCCTCACTCTTGTCATGCTAACATCACTACCATTAGTTGCTATCGCTGGTGCAGTGTCTGCACAGCTGCTAACTGGGGTTTCTAGCAAGCGACTAACATCGTATAGTGATGCTGCAGACACAGTTGAACAGACAATTGGATCTATACGAACAGTGAGTTCAAAGTATATCATTTATTCAAAATTATATCAATTATTTCAGTCAATACAAATTATAGCAAACATTAATATAGCAACTCTCATGTAAACAGGTTGTGTCCTTCAATGGCGAGAAGAAAGCTATAGAAATGTATAATAAATTCAATAAAAATGCATACAAGACTGCTGTTGAGGAAGGCCTCGTCAATGGTTTTGGCATGGGCTCTGTCTTCTGCGTCATATTGAGCAGCTATGGTTTAGGCTTCTGGTATGGTGGAAAGCTAATCCTTGACAAAGGATACACTGGAGGGAAGATCATCACTGTTTTGTTTGCTGTATTAACTGGCGCAAAGTGAGTTTCTAAAACCTTAACATTGCAAATACCCTGAAATCATAATATAACCTCAATTTATGGAAGGACTACTGGAATGAATAGAAATATAAAATATTACATAGTAAAATTTAAAATTCTAAATAACCTTTTTCTTACACATGACTAGCGAATACATATATTTCTGTAAATTCTAGAAGGAACTTTCCATGGAAGTTTGATGTTCCTTTCAAGGTGTGTTCAGAGACTACCTTTTTATATTTAACACTTTTTTTTACTTATTTATGTTTAGTGGTAAATAATGTCAATTGGTATGAGCTCAAGGCTAATAATTTTGTTATAAATACAAATAGACCACAAGATTCAAGGTGCCTCCTACCCTTTGAGGGTAAAAGAAATCAAACAATAATCCTAAAAAATATCTACCATAAATTCAAAAGAAAAATAGATGAGCTACATTTCTACTTTTTGGGATCATATTGTATATTAAAAATCTCTTTCTAAAAAAATCAACCCAATCGACCACACAAAACACAATTTTGAATCAGGTGTAAATTGCAATTATTGCACCCACACAGCAGGGTCCCATGTATCCTGAGAAAGCTATAACGGCAATTGCTAGATATTGTCGAAGCTACTTGAAATTGCAACCATTATGTTTTAAGTATTCAATTAACGTTACTCGCGTTGGTGAGAAGTAAAACATTCTGTCATCTGTCAAACAATAAATATGACAAGCTTATATATTGAATATAGCACTATCAGTAGATGAATTACTAATTGATTAACATTTTCAGTAGATGGATATAATTCTTAACCAGCTTGCAACCCCTATGCAGTACGCTAATTATTCTATTTACATTGCTCTATCTTCTTATGTTACCTCAGCAGAGCATACCTACATGAAGTACTAGTAGTTACTAAACTGTACTTCATAAAATAGAAAAGGTGACCATTAAATATGTTATTTCAATGTCCTCAACCTCGCACTTAAATTTCTGTAACAGTTCATTAGGTAGTGCAACACCATCAATTTCTGCAATTGCAGAAGGTCAATCTGCAGCATATAGACTGTTCGAAACAATTGAAAGGAAACCCGAAATAGATTCAGATGATACAAGTGGCATGGTCTTGGAAAATATCAAGGGCAATGTTGAGCTAAAGGATGTGTACTTTCGCTACCCTGCAAGACCCAGGCAGTTAATATTAGATGGAATATCATTACAGGTAGCCAGTGGAACAACAATGGCCATAGTTGGAGAGAGTGGAAGTGGCAAGTCAACTGTTATCAGCCTAGTTGAAAGATTCTATGATCCACAGGCTGGCGAAGTTTTGATAGATGGATTCAACATCAAGAATCTGAGTCTTGATTGGATAAGAGGGAAGATCGGTCTTGTTAGCCAAGAACCATTGTTGTTTATGACCTCCATTAAAGATAACATAACATATGGTAAAGAAGATGCAACACTTGAAGAGATCAAGAGATCAGCCGAGTTTGCAAATGCCGCAAACTTCATCGACAAGCTACCAAATGTATGTAAATAATGACTGAATGCTTCAAATGACTTATTGAAATTTAAGCTAACAGCATTTTAAGTTCATACCAGGGCTACGACACATTGGTTGGCCAACGTGGCACTCTACTTTCTGGAGGACAAAAGCAAAGAATTGCAATTGCGAGAGCCATCCTTAAAGATCCAAAAATCCTTTTGCTAGATGAAGCAACAAGTGCATTGGATGTGGAATCTGAGAGGATAGTTCAGGAAGCAATCAATAGGATATTGGTAGAAAGAACCACACTTGTAATTGCACATCGTTTGAGCACTGTAAGGAATGTTGACTGCATCACAGTCGTTCATCAAGGGAAAATAGTTGAACAAGGTTAGAATCTCTTGATTATGCATTAATTTTCCCATTCTAGGATATATTTATTGTTAGCCTATGATGATTCATTCACCCCACAAAAAATATCCTATATGTACAGGCCCTCATCATGCATTGGTAAAGGATCCCAATGGAGCTTACTCCCAGCTGATTAGGCTACAAGAAACTCGTGGTGATGAAAGACGTATAGTACAGGATTCTGGAGTGCCCAATTCCTTATCAAAAAGCACTAGTTTGTCAGTTAGACGGTCAATGACTAATGCTTCTTCTGGCAATAGCAACAGACACTCCTTCAAGAACACCTCAGGACTATCACTTGAGTTGCATGAGGATGCAATCACAGGTGAACAGAACAAAGAGGGCCTTCCCGAAGGGAAGACCCTTCAGAAAGCAGCAGTTGGACGACTTCTTTATCTTAACAAGCCAGAGGTACCATTTCTTCTGCTCGGCACTATAGCAGCCTCCGTGCATGGAGTCATTTTGCCATTGTATGGCCTACTAATATCTGGCGGTCTAAAATCATTCTACGAGCCACCAGATAAGCTGCGAAAAGATTCTAGCTTTTGGGCATTGATATTTGTAGTTCTGGGGTTTGCATCTTTCATTGCAATCACAGCAGAATATCTTTTGTTTGCAATTGCTGGTGGCAAGCTTATAGAGCGTGTTCGTACTCTGTCATTTCAAAATATTGTGCATCAGGAAGTTGCTTGGTTTGATAATCCCTCAAATTCCAGGTACCATATTCAAATGATCTCAGTTACTTTATCTTCTTGTGCATAAATCTACACAGATACTAAGATTCTGCTTTATCACTTACAGTGGTGCACTTGGTACACGACTCTCAGTTGACGCATTAAATGTTCGGCGCTTAGTAGGAGATAACCTGGGCCTTATAGTGCAGTCTACAGCTTCACTAATAGCTGGCTTTGTCATAGCTTTTATGGCAGACTGGAGGCTTGCACTGATTATCACTTGTGTCATTCCTTTATTGGGTGCACAGGGTTATGCTCAAGCGAAGTTCTTGAAGGGGTTTGGTGAAGAAGCTAAGGTGAGACATAACTCTAAAAGTTATTTGATGTTTGTTTCAGGTTGAATACCATAGAATCAATCATTACAATAATGTGATCATACTACTATTGGGCAGGAGATGTATGAAGATGCAAGTCAAGTTGCAACTGACGCTGTTGGTAGTATCAGAACTATAGCATCTTTCTGTGCAGAGAAAAGAGTGGTTACAACATATAACAAGAAATGTGAAGCTTTAAGGAAACAGGGCATTCGAAGTGGAATCGTTGGAGGGCTCGGTTTTGGTTTCTCATTCTTGGTGTTGTATCTGACATTTGCTCTATGTTTCTATGTTGGTGCACAGTTTGTACATCAGGGAAAATCTACTTTCGCAGATGTTTTCAAAGTAAGAATTACTAAATCATTTCAAGTAACTGTTTGCATATGAGAATTAACAATCATTGGATGTTTTTCAGGTTTTCCTTGTCTTAGTTTTGGCAACTCTTGGGGTTTCGCAGGCAAGTGCATTGGCATCTAATGCAACAAAAGCAAAGGATTCAGCCATTTCTGTTTTCAGTATTCTAGATCGGAAGTCAAAAATCGATACAAGTAGCGATGAGGGCATGATGCTGGAAAATGTCACAGGCGACATTGATTTCAGTAATGTCAGTTTCAAGTACCCATCACGCCCCGATGTCCAAATATTCAGTGACTTTACATTGCACATTCCTTCCAGAAAGGTATGATTCGCAATCTTTTCTAGTCTTGTTCATTATTGTCGCACCAAGTGTTTTCATTCGGATAACTAACTTTAGGTGCCACCTCTTGGCATAAAACCAAGAATAATACTTAAGAACAGGTGATGCATGGTCTAGTTACAATGTTCTCATATATAAGAAGCTTTCAACTGATTAATTTCACATATGATGATTGGCAACAACAAAAACTGATATGTTGAAACCTTTTCCTTCCTTTTCCAGACCATAGCACTAGTTGGAGAGAGTGGTAGTGGAAAGTCCACAATAATTTCTTTACTGGAGCGTTTCTATGATCCTGATTCTGGTAGTATCTCAGTAGATGGAGTCGAGATTAAGAGCCTGAGAATTAGCTGGTTAAGGAATCAGATGGGGCTGGTAGCCCAGGAGCCAGTTCTTTTCAACGACACAGTCCGTGCAAACATAACATACGGGAAACACGGGGAGGTGACAGAGGAAGAGGTTACGGGTGTGGCCAAGGCAGCAAATGCTCATGAGTTTATATCGAGCTTGCCACAGGGATACGACACTCTGGTTGGCGAGAAAGGAGTGCAACTATCTGGTGGACAGAAGCAGCGGGTAGCCATCGCAAGGGCCATTATAAAGGACCCGAAGATACTACTGCTTGACGAGGCGACCAGCGCCCTGGACGCGGAATCGGAGCGCATCGTTCAGGACGCATTGGATCGAGTCAGTGTGAGCAGGACCACCATAGTGGTGGCCCACCGCCTCTCCACAATCAAAGGGGCTGATGCGATTGCGGTCCTCAAGGAAGGCAAAATTACAGAAAAGGGAAATCATGAGGCCCTGATGCGGATCAAGGACGGAGTCTACGCTTCGCTACTAGAACTTCGCTCAAATTCTAAGTAGAGCTGTGTGTATTTGACATTCATTATTTTCCTTTCGATTCTTATACTACATCTGTTTGTTCCTAGTACAATTATTTTGCCAGGCAATACAGTGTTTTTGTGATTTGAGAAGTGAATGCAAGAAGTTACCCGTATGCAAGCCGACATCAATAAATAATTGATTTTAAATACCAACTAAAAACTGCAGCAGTATTGGTAGTCTATAGAAGAAACGCCTAGAGACAGAGGGAGACAGGATATCGAGCTCTGTCCCTTAAAAAAAATCTAGATCTGAGCCTCTACAGCTCTATTTCACAAAAACTGCAGGTTCTGCGCAAAGGATTCGCACGCAGAATACCAAATGACTACGAACACACAAGGTTTCTTGGAAAGAGCGACATCGGCTAAACTGATAAACGCGCCTACCTTTGGGATGCGCGCGTTCTGAAACGGGAAGACCCGGAATCCATGCAAATTTTGGAGCATCGCATACCTCTGGGCCGGCCGGCGACCGCGCTGCTGCCGTCGGCCGCGCCGCCACCTCCACCGTCGAGTTCCTTTTTTCCCGAGGGTATCTCTCTTTCTGGTTTGTGCTGCTGGGGTGGGCTGGGCGGAATTCCGGGCTGGGCTAGGGCCGAAATGGACTTGCTTAACTTAGGGCATCTCTGTTCCTAAACCGGTTAAAGGAGTAAAAAAAATAGTCCCTGGCCATGAGTAAAAACCACCGGAAAAAAAAATTATCGATGTACAACATCTCGCTAATAGCACGCTATAGGGTGATATAGCACACTAATAGCATATTTTGAGGTCGCCGCTATTTTGCTATAACACGCTATTTTTTTCATTGGTAAAAACACTCGGCCTCGAGCCGGGCGAGCTTCCCTCCGACCCCGCGCCGCTGCCACGTCATACCCCCACCCCCGGTCCATGCCACCACCAGCTTCGCCCCAGGCCGCCAACAAAGCCCCCCCGGCTGCCGAAGTTCACCAATATGCCCGGGCTCTCGTGGTTGCCATGGCGGATTTTGGGGGCTTAGGAACCAGTGATGGACACGGCGGCGGGCTGCGGAATTGGGTTAGCCACGCACGTGCTTGCATCAGTATTCTACCCCGGCACACAGTGCGGCCATCGCCGCTGAAACAACCTCGGGCTTCGCTTCATCAGCGTCTGGTGGTGTTACTTGGTGTCTAGAGGTTTGCCATGTTGGTCAGCTGCAGCGTCTGCTTCACCGGCACCAGGCACATGCCGCGGTTCCGCATGCTGTAGTGCTCGAGGTCCTGCATCACCCGTTGCAAAACGATTATACGAAGCATTTCTTCAGTACAAGAACAAGGCTATGCACTTGCTTGCGGTTTATACTTCTATCAGAGTTTGTTATGCTCACTTCAGAGTAGTGTGGAACTTAGCGAGAAAGGATGAATATATTCCTTTGTTGAAATATACTATTTAAACTAAAATTGGAAAGATTTGGCAACAAAAATAACTTAGCTAGTTTAGGGGATCGGCTATAAACAACCAAAGCTTAGAGGAGTAAAAATACTCCACTAAATTTACTTCTATTTTTTAGGAGATCGGCTAGAGATGCCCTTGCTCCTTAAAGAATCTATTAAACAAGAATGAAATATCACTCTCTATCTAGATGATATAACCACCGGCACGGTACCTTTCACACTGGTAAGTCAAATCATGATGAAGACATCACAAGCAATGACACCACGCCATCATCTCCACTTCGTAGCCCATCGGTTTTCATTCATTGAAGCCAGGGCATTGACAGACTTTGAACGATCCCTATAAGAAAAACAAAAAAGGCTTATCATGAGCTGAATGATAAAAGTAAATGGCAATTCATTACATGCCAAAATAACATTCAACAATTCATACATAGATAGGCGATACACAAATGAATCAATGACGTTAGTTTTTGCGTTCATTGATCATCTTCTTCATGCGGAGCAACCACTTCTTGTCGTCATTATCCAAGAGGTTCATGTCCTGCGACATGATGCTCGACTCCTCCATCTCTCTCGCAAGCCTCAACTTCTCTCTCTCCCGAGCTCAATTCCTTGGATTGTGGCCGCTTGTTGAAGCTCCCATTTTGCAACATTCTCTTGTCTCTCTAATTCTATTTTGTTATCTTCTCTAAGTTCATTTTTCCCGGTTAAACTCTATCTTCTCCCTTTGTGCATCTATGAACATCTTGTACCTTTCCTCCTTCTTCACGTCCTTCACAGGAAAGATGCCCGTCCAAGTGGCGGACATTTTGGTTGCCACACCATGACGCGTGATCCTCTCCTTCTCCCACTTGTTCCCCATGACCTGGCGGTTTCTCTTCGGCATTGCTTGTATGTCCGCCCCGCCATTTTTTCCTCCTCATCCAATCCAATCGATTGAGCGGAACTAGACCCATCATTTTTCTTCAGCTTCTTAATGTCGCTTTCAATCTCCTCGAGGATGGTTCGCCACTTAGGTTTCCCATTCAATTTGAGTCAACAATGTGACATAATGAATGCCTTCCTCTCAACTTGATGGTACAAAGCCGCCAACAAAGTTGCATGGGTTTGAACTCTGATGTCGATCTGGTTCCGGACAACAACTTGTTTGAGAAAACCAACAAATTTGTTCACATTCTCTTGGATGGTGGACCATCTATGTTGGAGAGAGCACGGGCCACAGTTGGTATTGATTGGGTGTGGCTTCACATAGTGTTTTTGCTCATGATAAAGTTTGTGAATATCTTTTCCCAATATTTCTTGCCTTTTTGCTCGGTCCACATATCGAATCCATGCTAGTGTTCAACCAACTTTCACACAACAAAACATCTTCAAATTGTGTGAACGCCGGACGTCTTGACTTCGCTATACCTTCTTCTTCTTCTTCTTCTTCTTCTTCTTCTTCTTGTTGTTGTTGTTGTTAGTGTGCGACGTTTGCCCAACTTTAAACGCCGAGAAATTGGTGTCCCTATGGTAAATTGCAAAGGCTGTTAACCATCATTTATAATGTTATGCAATATTTATTCCTATCGTCATATAGGTTTGATCTTATGGTATGTGAAAAAATGAATCAACAAATGCAAATTTTAAAATGGCAAAGATTGTATCGAGTCTTATTCGGGAGTTTCATCGAACATGATGTGGGCATATGCCTGGAGCTGGCATTGCTTGACGTCGCCTGATGCCTTTGGAGTTGCAACAAGTCAGCTATCATGGACGTGTTGAGGACGTCTTCCGGAAACTCAAATGGGATGCCCGTCCATTGGGAGGCGGAACAGAGTAGAGCTCAACCGAACAACCTGTCCCCGGCGAGAACAACATTCCGGACGACCTTACGCCGGACAAGCTAATGGAGCAGAAGAACCTCCACCGAAGGCTCGTTGCCACTGCGCGTAGCCTAAAAAAGCAGAAGCGGAAGCTCAAAACTATGGAAGATGCACTCAGAATTAGATGGAGCAAAGTACTCAACACCGCAGACAAATACGGCGGCAGTCGCCACACCAAAAGCTATCCGAAGCGAAAGCTACTGCCGGAATTTGACGAGGAGGCCTTGGAGCCCCCGCAATCAAAAAATAAGAAAGCCACCCGGTCGGATAGACGACCCCATGGCCAGCATAAAGCGGCAAGCGGCGCCGCATACAAGCCGGCACGCGACCCACTCAAGGATTCGCATCAAAAAAATGGCCCAGCTAGATCTATCTATGGGCCAAGAAAGCAAGCTCTCGTAAGCAGTGCAACACAACCAATATCCGAACATCACGGCACACCCAAATACAGGGGTGCCGCACACCCCCTATGTTTCACCGATGAGGTTCTGGACCATGAATTTCCAGCGGGATTCAAGCCCGTAAACATAGAGGCGTACGGCGGAACAACAGACCCGGGAGTCTGGATTGAGGATTATATCCTCCACATACACATGGCAAGAGGAGATGACCTCCACGCCATAAAATACTTACCCCTGAAGCTTAAAGGGCCAGCTCGACATTGGCTCAAAAGCCTTCCCGAAAACACCATTGGAAGTTGGGAAGAGCTCGAAGACGCTTTCCGAGCAAATTTTCAAGGGACTTATGTCCGCCCTCCGGATGCAGACGATCTAAGTCACATAACTCAACAGCTCGGAGAGTCAGCCTGGAAATTTTGGAACATATTCCTTACTAAAAAGAATCAGATAGTCGACTGTCCGGACGCCGAAGCCCTAGCAGCTTTTAAGCATAACGTTCGAGACGAATGGCTCGCCAGACACCTCGGCCAAGAAAAGCCAAGAACAATGGCTGCATTAACAAGCCTCATGACCCGCTTTTGCGCAGGAGAGGACAACTGGTTTGCAAGATGTAGCACCAGCGACCCAAGTACATCCGAAATTAGGGATGGAAACGGAAAACCGCGACGCAACAAGGACCAGCGCCGGACTAAGGAAAGCAGTCCGAAGAGCACGGCAGTCAATGCCGGATTCAAAAGCTCTCGGCAAAATCAGAAAAAGCTGCCCCTCAAGGATAACAGGGACGAGCTATCCAACTTAAACAAAATCTTGGACAAGATATGTCAAATACACAGTACTCCCGGGAAGCCTGCATACCATACCCACAGAGATTGCTGGGTTTTCAAGCAATCCGGCAAACTCAACGCCGAACACAAGGGGCTCGACACACCAAGTGAAGACGATGACGAACCCCAAAAGTAGAGCACCAGGAAACAAAAGAATTTTCCACAAGAAGTCAAAACAGTAAACTTACTTCACATAACAAAACAAGCGGCGCCCATAGAGGTACACACCATATGGCCTATCCCAAAGGAGTCTCGCCACTGGTTGTTAAAACCGATCACCCTCAATCATCTGGATTACTCTAGAAGTATCCGGAACGCAGGCTGGACTGCCTTGGTATTAGATCCAATAATCGGCGGACTCCACTTTACAAATGTCCTGATGGATGGCGGCAGTGGTCTAAACCTGATATATCAGTACACAATCCGCCACATGGGGATAGACCCAGCAAAAATTCGCCATAGCGCAACCTCCTTTAAAGGGGTAACACCAGGCCCGGACGCCCATTGCACGGGTTGTCTCCGGCTAGAAGTTAAATTTGGCTCCCCCGACAACTTCCGTCGCGAAAGGCGAACCTTCCATATCGCCCCATTCTCAAGCAGCCATCAAGCACTAATGGGACGCGAAGCTTTCGCCCGCTTTAATGCAATTCCGCACTATGCATCTCTTACGCTTAAGATGCCCGGTCCACGAGGCATCATCTCATTAAAGGGAAAGCATTGAGTACGCCTCCCGCGCGGAAGATTGTGCGGCTGCCTTAACAGCCCCACAATAAAATGGCTTCACCAGCTAAAAACATCTAAACAGGTCATTAAGACCACGGACACGGCTAGACGAGTCCGGCATAAAAATACAATTGATAAAGGCTTAATAGCCATACACCCCTGTACTAGGGGCTCCGCGCATATAAAGAAAGAGACAATCAAACTCAATCTTACCCATTTCAATTTATACTTTGTTTATTTAGTATAACTTCTGTTCGACACGACCTTTCTTCAACTAAGTTCCTCTCTTTTACAGATGAACACCGTGCTACGCCCGTCCAGGATACGGCACAACGGAGACACAGGCGCAGACGTGCAGCAGGGACCCGTTCCAAGGATTCTTTTCAGATTAAGACCTTGCGTAAACCTTTTTTACTGTCTCTTGTTGATACACATCCCCTGGTTTTTTGGTATGACCAAGGAGGAGGCTGGCGTCTTGGCATGTGGCCACGTCAGAATTTTGCGCGTACCTAGACACCAGGGGCTTATAATTAAGGGCGTTGTCCCGCCCGCCTTCATAAAGACCGAATACCTTAGGGAGTGTTCGGCGTCGCGAGTTTGGCCTTATATGCATCAGCTCCCAATCATGTCTGTGGTCAATGTTGGGTTGCCCGGCTCCTGTGTTTTGCTGCCTTACATTCCGCTCTATCGGCTAAGGCGGCACCAGGAGAACTACTGCGATTGTGCCCCGGTTCGGCCAGGCGAGCACCTCAGTAGAGAAAGCCGAAAACTGACTGTCATGATATAGCGAGAGACTGGTCAACCACTCGATGACTCACCGGAATCTTTAGGATTCCTCCGCATTAACGAAGGGCTGTTTCCCGGCCAGGCACATACGCGCCCCGAGTTCGGGCGAGCGCAGGCGCCACCAGGGGCTATATAAGTAGCCTCACTGTTAAACTCCTATGGCTAAGTGAAAGTGTTAAAGCATTATAGTCCGATTGCCTAGTTCGCTGCGCTATCACCTCCTTTGTAGGACCAAGACGTTGGATCAAGTGTGAAAACGAGCCTTCTGCAAACACCCCCGCAATATTTGCGTGGGGGCTGAAGCCGATGACTGCCATCTTTCAAATTACATATACATATATCCTAAACGGCCGCACAGGAGGTGTTACAATACTTGAAGGCGCAAGTATAAAAAGCTTCTACAATTTATCAAAAATTGTTTTACAATAACATATGCTATTTAAACATAACATCCTTCGAGCACTGCGTCTCTATCACACGAGCGCCTTGAAGAACTTCCTGAAAATAGTGCTCGGCAGGTACTCAGCTTTCACCCGAATCTCGGGATGCAACAACGGTGGTGTCCATCTCCGCCCAATATGTTTTGACACAGGCAAGAGCCATCCGTGCACCCTCTATGCATGCTGACCTCTTCATCGCATTAATATGCGGCACCGCAGCAAGGAACTGCTGCACTAAGTTGAAATAACTTTTCGGCTCCGGCCTCTCCGGCCACAGGTGGCTCATGACACACTTCATGGCGAGTCCGGACAACCTATTCAGCTCAGCCCATTCGGCCAGACGATCGGCTACGGGCAGCAGACGCTCTGGATTATGGAACTGCGACCAGAAGAGCTTCTCCATTTCGCGATCTTCTTGATCTCGAAAGTGTTCAGTCGCATCCGCAGCACTCGCTGCCAAATCCAGATAGGTGTCCGCCGTACTCCACATTTGGTCTAGCGGAGCATGTTTAGGATCACAGAACTTCCTCCGCAGCATAAAGCGCTTCCCAGCCGCGATCTCTCCGGCCTGATGTAGCTCCTCCTTCATAGCTCTCATCGCAGAGGGAGCATCCTTGGCATCGGCAACGGCCTTCTCCAGGTCCGTCTGTTCCGCCCGGTCTTCTTTTTCAAGAAGCTTGCAACGGTCAGCAGCGCTCTTCAGCTTCACGGCCATCTCGGCCATTTCCTTCTTGCTTCGGCAGTGAGCAGCCTGTTCGGCTTTCAGCTCTTCAATTGCCTTTCCGGCATCCGCATCACTTTTTCTGGCTTGCTCCTTGGCTCGGGCAAGTTCCGCCCGAAGATTCTCCATTGCAGCAGCACCATCTGCATTACGCACACACATTGTAAGATAGTAGCATAAAGCTCCTCTTACTAGGTGCCACCGGAGGAACTACATACCTTGTGCCTCGTCAAGCCGCCTGTTAACAAGCGTGATGTCGGCATCTGCCACGTCAAGTTGCCTCTTTAGCTCGGCAAATTCATCAGTCCGGCCGGACACTTCGCCACCTACACATGAAGGCAGCATTTTATACCTGGGGTTATGATCCTCTGCATGCCGTCATTTTGACAATGCACAGAGTCTCAGGGGCTACTATCTACTGAAAGCACAAGTGCTCCCTGGGTGGTTTTGGTAATTAATGTCAACATATCTCTTGTTGGACTAACACTTTTACCTAGTATGTTTTAGAAAAGTTCAACAATGAAGTGGCATGGACTAAAGGATGTGGAACTCCTTCAAGATGCTAAGGACATAGGATTGGCTCAAGCTTCAAGATCAAGACTCTACATTTTATATTTTAGTGATCCAAGATCACATTGAGTCTATAGGAAAAGCCAATACTATCAAGGAGGGATGAGGTGTTGCTTAATGAGCCTCTTGCTTCATGTGCTTAGTGATATGCTCCAAAACCCTCAACTATCTTCCCACATCCACATATGACCTAAACCAAAAATCAAACTCGGCCTCACCGATTCTTTCTATCCGGCACCACCGAGTTTCACTTGTCATAGCCACTGCCACAAACCCTAGCAAATTGGTTTCACCGATAGGGATCTCGGTCTCACCGAGATGGGATTGTAATCTCACTGTGTATGTCCATTGCCAAAATCGGTCTCACCGAGTTTGAGCAATCGGTACTATCGAGATTACAATGCAAAACCTCTGGTCAGCTCATTACCAAAATCGGTCCCACCAGTTTGTGTAATCAGTCTCACCGAGTTTGCCTGACCAACCCTTGGTTAGCTTATTACCAAAATCGGTCCCACCGAGTTTGTGTAATCGGTCACACCGAGATTACGTTATGCCCAAACCCTAATCATATCGGTCCTACCGAGTTGCATCTCAGTCCCATCAAAAATCCTAACGGTCACTAGGTTTGCTGAATCGGTCCGACCGAGTTTAACGATTCGGTCCCATCGAGTTTGGCAGATTGTGTGTAACGGTTAGATTTTGTGTGGAGACTATATATACCCCTCCACCCACTCTTCATTCATGGAGAGAGCCATCAGAACACATCTACACTTCCAATACACATGTTCTGAGAGAGAACCGCCTACACTTGTGTTGAGCTCAAGATATTCCATTCCTACCATATGAATCTTGATCTCTGGCCTTCCCCAAGTTGCTTTCCACTCAAATCTTCTTTCCACCAAATCCAAATCCTGTGTGAGAGAGTTGAGTGTTGGGGAGACTATCATTTGAAGCACAAGAGCAAGGAGTTCATCATCAACACACCATTTGTTACTTCTTGGAGAGTGGTGTCTCCTAGATTGGCTAGGTGTCACTTGGGAGCCTCCGACAAGATTGTGGAGTTGAACCAAGGAGTTTGTAAGGGCAAGGAGATCGCCTACTTCGTGAAGATCTACCGCTAGTGAGGCAAGTCCTTCGTGGGCGACGGCCGTGATGGAATAGACAAGGTTGCTTCTTTGTGGACCCTTCATGGGTGGAGCCCTCCATGGACTCGCGCAACCATTACCCTCCATGGGTTGAAGTCTCCATCAACGTGGATGTACGATATCACCACCTATCTGAACCACGCCAAAAACATCCGTGTCTCCAATTGCGTTTGAATCCTCCAAACCCTTCTCTTTACATTCTTGCAAGTTGCATGCTTTACTTTCCGCTGCTCATATACTCATTGCATGCTTGCTTGATATGTATTGTGTTCATTAAAGTTGTGCTTAAACTCCACCTAAACTTAAGAATATTAAAAACTGCAACTTTTGGCACTTAGTGTCTAATCACCCCCCCTCTAGACACCTCTTCTCGATCCTTTCATCTACACAGGGCGCATCTTGTTCATGTGCAACTGTATACCTCAAAACCTGTCAGTAAATTCCTGACGGCCTCATGCAATCCGCTCTCCGTGGACGAAATCCTCTGAACCACCGTACCCATCAAGGCACGATGCTCCTCTGAGATAGACGCTCGCCCTAGCAGATCTTTCAGCTCCTCCGACCACGCACCGGACGGTGCCGGACTCATCCGATGGCCCTTTTCGAAGGCCGGATGCAGAGGGCTTTGGGGGCCCAAATGACTACCGTGTGGCCCTGCCGTTCGGAGAAACCCTCCGCGACGATACCTCAGGGCCACCCGCCTCGCTAGGCTGTATGGCAGGGGAAGGCGTTCCCCTCTCCATCATCTCTGGAAGAAGGTCCCCCGAAGACGAGCCCTGCTGAGAAGGGCTGAGTTCCGAGCTACAAGGTAAAATTTCGGTTACTTTTCTCATATATAAAGCAAGGATTTCTCTTATCTCTTAAAAAGAAAACCTCTCTCTACTTATGGCTCGGTGAAGGGCTGGTCCCCTTGAGGGCATAATTCGGCCGAGGTATCCCCCAGTGCAGGACCCTCTGACGAGGATTCTTCCCCCGCTTTGAGGCCATGGTCTCCGGGTCTTCAGAGGCGGTCCTCTTCTTCCCCCGAGGAGAGGAATTTTTGATTCCTCCCTTCCGAACAGCCTCCTTTGAGGAGGCCGTATTTTCCTTGTCCCCTCCCTTGCTTTCCTCCAAAGGCACAATCTTCAACATCCTGACCAGCACGGGATCCGGCGTGGTCTCGGGGAGGGGAGCCGGACACCTGATAAGCTTTGCTTTCTCTATCCACTCCTGTTTAAAGGACAACTCTTTTAGGGGCAAGTTTATGACAAATATACGGATAGCGAGTCCGGGCACAAGGCTACTTACTTGAGTATTCGGTCGATTGCAGCTCAGACCTGCGTCCTCGGTTAAGTTCGCACACATTGCTTGTGATCCAAAGAACAATTCATACATCTCCGCGGGCGTTGCGCCCATGAAATGCTGGAGAGCTCGCGGTCCCTCCGGATTAAACTCCCACATGCGAAGGGGGCAACGTTTGCCGGGCAGGGTTCGGCGGATCAGCATGACCTGTGTCACTTTGACCAGGTTGAGGTCTCTTTCTAAGAGATCCCTGATGCGGCCCTGCAACAAGGGCACGTCCTTGGATGGCCCCCAGTCTAGTGCTTTATTGACCCATGACGCTAGCTGTGGTGGGGGACCCGAGCGAAAGGCAGGTGGCGCCACCCACTTGGTGCCCCTGGGAGCGATGATATAGAACCACTCTCGTTGCCATAAGTCGAGCTCCTCTTGAAAAGAGCCCTCGGGCCATGGAGCATCAGCAATCTTGCTTATAACAGCGCCTCCGCACTTCGCGTGTCGTCCCTCGATCATCTTCGGCTCAACTTTGAAGGTCTTGAGCCATAGTCCGAAGTGAGGAGTAACACGGAGGAAGGCTTCACACACGACGATGAATGAGGAAATGTGGAGGATGGACTCCGGAGCTAAGTCGTGAAATTCCAACCCATAATAAAACATGAGCCCCCTCATGAAGGGATTCGTCTGGAAGCCTAGCCCCTATCGGAAGTGAGACATGAACACCATGCTCTCACCAGGCTTGGGAGTGGGAATGGCCTGCCCTTGAGCAGGCAACCTATGTGAGATTTCGCCGGTCAAAAACCCGGCCTCTCTCAGCTTTAGCATGTCCTCCTCCGTAACGGAGGAGGGCATCCATCGGCCTCGAAGGTCGGAACCGGACATTGTCGAAGATTCGAAGCGCGTGAAATCTGGAGCCTTGGGTGTTGGAACTCGAGGCGAAGGGCAAACTCGTTTGAGATTGAAAAGAAGGAGTAAGGCCTTGGTCTCTTTATAAGAGGTTGAATACCAAGGGCCCTCCCCGTAACCGTTTGGGACTCGCCTTTAATCGAGAAAACATGCCAACAGGCACGATTGGGTTACCCACGTCCGTATTGATGAGAATCCCGTAAATAAAGGGGACACGATCTCTGCTTTGACAAGACGTGCCAAGGAAACCGCCTCATGAAACGCGCTGAGGTGGGGGAGTAAAAACGATTCGAATAAAGGCTTGGCCATAGTGTGATGTCACGCTACGGAATACGTCAGCAGATTAGATTTGTGTAAATATTATTCTCTCTACGACAATATGTGGAAACTTATTTTGCAGAGCCGGACACTGTCCTTTGTGTTCAAAATCTTCTATGAAGTACTTGGAGGAGGAACCCGCCTTGCAATGCCGAAGACAGTCCGCGCGCCGGACTCGTCGTCATTGAAGCCTGATTCAGGGGCTACTGAGGGAGTCCTGGATTAGGGGGTGTCCGGATAGCCGGACTATACCTTCAGCCGGACTCCTGGACTATGAAGATACAAGATTCAAGACTTCGTCCCGTGTCCAGAAGGGACTTTCCTTGGCGCAGAAGGCAAGCTTGGCGATGCGAACATGTAGATCTCCTACCATTGTAACCGACTCTGTGTAACCCTAACCCTCTCTGGTGTCTATATAAACCGGAGGGTTTTAGTCCGTAGGACAGAACAACAATATACCATAGGCTAGCTTCTAGGGTTTAGCCTCCTTGATCTCGTGGTAGATCTACTCTTGTACTACCCATATCATCAATATTAATCAAGCAGGAGTAGGGTTTTACCTCCATTGAGAGGGCCCGAACCTGGGTAAAAACATCGTGTCCCTTGTCTCCTGTTACCATCCGCCTAGACGCACAGTTCAGGACCCCCTACCCGAGATCCGCCGGTTTTGACACCGACACCCCCCTTTCCTTCTCTCTTTCTCCCTCTTCCTTCTTCTCCTACTCCAACTAGGGAAGGGGGGAAACCTACTCCTACTGGGAGTAGGACTCCCCCTTGGGCGCACCATAGAGAGGGCTGGCCCTCCCCTCCTCCCCTCCTTTATATACGGGGGAAGAGGGCACCCCATAGACACACAAGTTGACAGTTGTCTTATCCGTGTGTTTCGGTGTCAAAACCGGCGGATCTCGGGTAGGGGGTCCCGAACTGTGCGTCTAAGGCGGATGGTAACAAGAGGCGGGGGACATGATGTTTACCCAGGTTCGGGCCCTCTCGGTGGAGGTAATACCCTACTTCCTGCTTGATTGATCTTGATGATATGAGTATTACAAGAGTTGATCTACCACGAGATTGTAGAGGCTAAACCCTAGAAGCTAGCCTATGGTATGATTGTTGTTGTCCTATGGACTAAACCCTCCAGTTTATATAGACACCGGAGGGGGCTAGGGTTACACAGAGTCGATTACAAGGGAGGAGATCTACATATCCGTATTGCCAAGCTTGACTTCCACGCCAAGGAGAGTCCCATCCGGGCACAGGACGAAGTCTTCAATCTTGTATCTTCATAGTCCAACAGTCCGGCCAAAGTATACAGTCCGGCTGTCCGAGGACCCCCTAATCTAGGACTCCCTCAGTAGGCCCTGAACCAGGCTTCAATGATGATGAGTCCGGCGCACAGATTGTCTTCGGAATTGCAAGGCGGGTTCTTCGCCCGAATGCTCCACAAAAGATCTTGAACATAGGGATAGTGTCCGGCTCTGCAAAACAAATTCCACATACCGAGAATAGTATTTCCACAAATCTAATCTGCTGACACATTCGGCGGTACGACATCACACCACAGACCGATCATTACTCGAACCGTTTTTCTCAACCAGCTACTGCACATATTGGGAGGAGGTTTCCTTGGCACGTCTTGACGAAGCAGAGATCGTGTCCCCTTATCACGAGATTCTCATCAATACGGGTGTGGGTAACCCAATCGTGCCATCAATTATGGCGCTTGGGGAATAAGCGGTTCTACTAGGCAAGTGGGGAGGCACAGAATCCCTGCTGCCTTTATAAAGGGATAAGGACGTTCTTTCGCACCCACGCTTTCTCCTTCCCGATCCATTCCCCTCCACTCGAGCTATAGAGCCCAAGCGTTCATCTTCTCTGCCCACAAAGGCCTTCCGAAAATGTCCGGATCCGGAGTAGGAGGCAAATGGATGGCCTCTACCATCCGGGAGAAGGATATCAAAAAGCTTCGGGAGGCCGGGTACCTGGCCAAGAAAATCAGCCATCATCTCCCGACGACGGGACAGATCGTCCCTACCCCGGAACCCCACGAGAGGGTTGATTCCTCCCTCACTTTGTCTGCGGGCTAGGGTTTCCCCTCCACCTGTTCATTCGCGGCATCATGTATTATTATGGGATCGATCTGCACGATATGTCCCCTAATTCCTTCCTCAACATCTCGACATTCATTGTCGTGTGCGAGGCCTTTCTCCGCATTTCGCCACATTTTGGGTTGTGGCTGAAGATTTTCAATGTGAAGCCCAAGGTAGTGGGCGGCGTGCACGCTGAGTGTGGGGGCGCTATGGTGAGGAGGATGCCCAACGTCATATGGCCAACAAGCACCTTTAATGATTCCGTCAAGGAGTGGCAACAACAGTGGTTTTACATCACCGAGCCGCGCGGCACAGAATGGGCCGCTACTCCTGAGTTTCGATCCGGTCCCCCCCTGCGGCTCACATCCTGGGTCAAGAAGGGCCTGAACTGGTCCTCATCCGACGAATCGTCGATGCTCCAGACGCGTGTTAGAGATATGGGAGACAAGAACATTGAACTTGTCAATGTGGTCCAGGTGATGTTAGTTCGCCGGATCCTGCCTTGTCAACACCGGGCTTGCAATCTATGGGAATTCGATCCAGCCAAGCACCACACCTTGCGGGATCTTTTCGGCTTCTCGCACAAGGACATCTGGAAGGTGCTTTTCAAGTCCAGCAAATCATCGCCGGACTCCGCCGAAGACCACGGGTACCAATTGTCCCGCCCTGCAAGTTCGGTGAGTAATCGTAGTTTTCGCCCACATAACCCAAGGGAAGCCCTTAATGTGCTTTCCACAATTCTCCTAGGGCTGGACGAAGAAGGCAGAGCGTATCCATTGTCCGGTCCCGCTGCCGAAGAACCGGCCGTCCCTCTTCTGACGAAGATGCTAGTCCCAGCGCCTTACAAGGTGCCGAAGAAGACGGCCGAGAAAGAGGCCAAAAAGACCCAGGGCGGCCTTCATCGCCGTGGCACTTCGGACACAATATCCGAAGGCTCTGATGCCCATTCCGCCTCCGAAGAGGACGAGGAGGAGGGGGAAGATGAATCCCCTGCGGGGGAAAGAAAGAAAAGGACGGCCTCCACACACTTGGAGGTCGAGTCGCCCAAAAGGGGAAAAGCTCCTCTCCCAGAGGAGTCCGCTGCCGCCACCGATAGTGGCCCGGCGTGGGACCCGAGGGTCCAGCCCCTGGTGAACCCGTGAGTATATATAGTCCGAACATGCTTATGCGTCCGGACTCATCATGGTGTAATTTTTTAACCTAAGCCGTATGTTCTTGTAGTCCGGCGAGGTCCCGTACCGAGCAATCCTCATCAGAGGATTCGCTGAGCTCGGATGCTATGGAAAGCGGGACGCCCCTGAAGGCCCCTTCCTCCAAACAGGTGAATACCACCGAGGCTTCGTCCCAGAGGGACCCCAACCCAGGAGGAGAGGGAAAGACCGTGAAGACGGCGCTTGGAGGTCAAACTTCAGGGGCCGAACACATGGGGGAGCAGATTCCCATGGGAGCTGTCGGCGAGGGCCATCTTGAATTCGGCTCCCAGCCGGATGCCGTTCTGGAGACCAATACGGCTCCGGAATTAAGCAGGCAGCCTCTCTCAGTTGGAGGAGGTATACCGGCAACCTCTTTCCAACCAGAGGCGTCAGGTGCTTTGTTGGTGGCGCTGAAGGGCGCCTCCATCGTCGATGAACACCGTGCCCTTATGGGTGCGGTGATTGAGAAAATTCAGTCTGCTGAGAGTGGGCTGAATGGAGCTTGTATCAGCCTTATAAAAGGTTTTGAGGTATGTTTTTTGAAGAGTGTCATAGTATGGATAGTAGCCCTTGATACACTATTCAGCGAGAGAAGAAACCAGACAGAGGATCAAATTTATGTTCACAGGAAGACTTATTGAATGACATCTATTTTTTTATAAGCAGGCATCTGTAGCAGCTGATGCCTCCCATACTGCGGAAATCTCCGGACTGAATCAAAGTCTGGAGCGGGCCAAAGAAGAACTTGGCCAGTTGAAAATACAATTGGGAGATAAACAGGGTATGCATAAGTCTTGTTCGCGTTTAGTGCGATCAAATTTGCAGTATTGTAAAATATGTTCCCTGATTTTCTCTAGGGATGATGACCGAAGTCGAGGCTCTTAAGAAGGCTGTGGTTAAAGCCGAGGAAAAGGCAGCCGCAGAGCTGGCCCTCCGTGAGAAGTACGAGGCCAGGGTAATTAAAGCTGAGCAGGAGCTGCATCAGGCCGTGAGAAAATGCGAGACCTTGGAGCAATGTTTAACGGTGAAAGAATCCGAACTCACCAGGGCACATCAGGTCGCGAGCGATGCCCGGGGGGAAACCCGAAGCGCCCTGTAGGGGATCCAAGAGGCGAGGAAGATCGTAGCGGGTAAGGTTTTCTCCTTGTAAAGCAAGTTTTTGAGGGGGAGATTATGTTTTTGATTTTTAATTCGGATTTCCCCAGGGGTGTTTGTGGAGATGCCCCGCAGCATAGCAGATGCCACCCAATTCTACCGTGCCGAAGAAAGAAACACTGCGGATAAGCTCTTCTGGTCGTAGTATTTGGCACCAAATTATCCGGTGCCTTTTGCCGATCAACTTGAACAGCTGATCGAACTGCATAAGGCGGCGGAACTAGCCATGAAGGATTTAATTATCTGGTTATGGCCCGCCGAGCCGATTCAAGACAACTACTTCGGGCTCGTGAAGCGGCTTGTAAGCGCTTGTCCCCGACTTGATGTCATCAAGCGGTCGGTCTGCATAGAAGGTGCGCGAATGGCCTTCGCCCGTGCAAAGGTGCACTGGGGGAAGATGGATGCTGAGAAGCTGATGACCGAAGGGCCGCCCGAGGGGAAGGAGCACCGCAAGGCCGAAGTATATTATGAGAGTGTCCTTAAAGGATCCTACCTTGCAGCGGAGCTATGCACCAAGGACATTATATTTCCATGAATGCGAATCATGTCATCCTTTGTAAACGTCTGAACAGGGTCATTTATACTATTTATTTCCTGTTATATAAAAGTTTACCCTCCTATGCGGCCGTTTTATGTGTTAAACCTGAGAGTTGGCCAGTCGTCGGCTTCTACCCCCACGTAAGAAGTACGGGGGTGTTCGGGATAAACCTGAGCACTCTTTATCCCAGTTTTGGGTCCTCCGAAGGAGGTGCTCAGCACAACGAACCAGGCAATCGGACTATAGGGCTTTATCATTCTCACTTAGCCATAAGAGCTTTAGTAAGGTAGGCGCAGCCCCTGGTGTGCGGAATACCGTACTAGGGGCTCTATAAGCACCTGATCGGAGAAAAAACCGATCCATCGCACGCTGCATTGGTTATGGCATTATGCGGAAGAAATCCTTAAAGATTTTATGACCTCTCGAACAGTTGACCAGCTCTCGCTGTATCATGATAGTCGGTTTTCAGCTTTCCCTACTGAGGTGCTCGTCCGGAAGAACCGGGACACAATCGCAGTAGTTCTCCTAGCACTACCTTAGCCCAATATAGCGGAACGTAAGGTACCAAAATATGGGAGCCGGGCAAACCCAACTATTGACCCAAGACATGATTTGGAGCTGATGCATATAGTGCTATGAGTTCGGGGTGCCGAACTTCCACGAAGGTGTTCGGACTTTATTTGCTGTACTGTGGGTAAAACGAAGCCCCTGGTACTTTTAAAGGCATAACGTGCCACTCGACCAAAAGAGTTTTAGTAAAAAATGACAGCAAAAAAGCGTCATACAAATCCACATATTTTACTTAAATAGTACGTCGATGCGTATAAGATAGGTAATAATTAAAAATAAATACGACTGTGGAACCTATTGAGACCAGGGAAGAAGGGGCAGCGCGTGGATCCGGAGTATAGTTGGATGTTCATCGCGGGGAATATCTAAGGTATCCGTTGCGCATTCGGTCTGCCTCCATATCGCCCGTCCTGGTTGGCGTAAAAGTGAACCTGTGAAGGAAGTGTAAGAAATGTTTATGTGCCGGAGAGCAGTTGAGCCGCTTAGTGTGGCTTGTCCTGGCCTTCACCGGAGTATTTAACTGAGCTCCGGACGAGCCGGGATATCCTTCCGTGAAGTAGTTCGGAGGCTTTTGACGGTGTCCGGGAGCTTGGCCATCGACTCAAGGTTCGACTGCAAGGTGCTGCTCGTTGTTCCTGCTGTTAAGATAGCGGTGTACTTGTTGCTGCCGGAAGAAAGGTCAGACTTGCCTTTAACCATGATGACGCCACGTGGACCGGGCATCTTGAGCTTACGGTAGGCGTAATGTGGCACTGCATTAAATCGAGCGAACGCGGTTCGTCCAAGCAGTGCCTGATAATCACTGCGGAAGGGGATGATTTCAAAGGTTAACTCTTCAGTGCGGTAGTTGTCTGGTGATCCGAAGACTACCTCGAGGGCAATGGAGCCTGTACATATGGCCTCCACACCTGCTATGATGCCTTTGAAAGTGGATGTAGTGGGTTTGATCATCGAATGATCGATGCCCATCTTGCGCACTGTGTCCTGATAAAGCAGGTTTAGACTGCTGCCTCCGTCCATAAGGACTCGTGTGAGGCGGAACCCGTTAATTATTGGGTCAAGGACTAGTGCGACTGGATTGCCCTGATTGGTGTTGACCGGACAATCTGTGTGGTTGAAGGTGACCGGCCCTAGTTTGTATTGTGGGACGACTAGTTCCGTTAGGTCAGCATTCCTAGGGGTGCGTATCCGGTCCGGGTTAGGAATTTGGGTGGTGTTTACCACATTCACCGTTTGGACTTGCGGGGGAAATTTCCTTTGCCCTCCTGTGTTCGGTGATCTGGGCTCCTCGTCGCCATCATCGCTTTGAGACCCCCCTTTGTTGTTTCTGGCGCCTGCCCTGCCGGCTTGTTTGAAGACCCAACATTCTCTATTAGTATGGGTGGCTGGTGTCTCTGGGGTGCCATGAATTTGGCATTGATGATCGAGTATGCGGTCCAGACTGGACGGGCCCGAATTGCTATTTTTGAGGGGCCCTTTCCGCTGACCGGACTTTGAGCCACTAAACCCTGCATTAACTACCGTATCTTCAGCGTTGTCACCATATTTGCGGCGCTTGTGTTTGTTGCGTCTTGGTTTGCCGTTGCTATCCCTGGCTTCTGATGAGCCAAGTTTGCCTGCTGTGTTGTTGCTGCGAGCCAGCCAGCTATCCTCGCCCGTGCAAAAGCGGGTCATGAGTGTTGTGAGGGCTGCCATGGATTTTGGCTTCTCTTGACCGAGGTGCCGGGCAAGCCACTCGTCGCGTATGTTATGCTTAAATGACGCTAAGGCCTCTGCATCCGGATAGTCAACAATTTGGTTTTTCTTAGTTAGGAACCTAGTCCAGAATTTCCTGACCGATTCCCCTGGCTGTTGAATTATATGGCTCAAGTCATCAGCATCTTGTGGCCGCACATAAGTGCCCTAGAAGTTGTCAAGGAATGCATCTTCCAAATTCTCCCAACTGCCAATGGAGTCTGCTGGCAAGCTATTCGGCCAATGCCGAGCTGGCCTTTGAGTTTTAGTGGGAGGTACTTGATGGCGTGTAAGTCGTCCCCGCGGGCCATGTGAATGTGGAGGAAGAAACCTTCTATCCATACTGCGGGGTCTGTAGTACCATCATATGATTCAATGTTCATGGGTTTAAACCCTTCTGGGAATTCACGACCCATTACTTCATTAGTGAAGCATAGGGGGTGTGCGGCACCTCTGTGCCGGGCTATGTCATGACACAGTTCATACGAGTCTTTTCTGCTGTTTTTCGGCCTGGTCGGATTTGCTTTTAGTATATCCGACGTGACGGTCATCGTCCCGCGTTGGGGCGCGCCCCGTGATCCATAGATCGATCTTGCATGTTTTGCTTTGTTTTCCAATGCGTCTCGCAGGTCCCGCGTGTTGCCCCGGGCCTTGGTATTTTTGTTTGAGTGGCGGCGGGGTGCAGGCTGGACTTCGGGCTGATATGCCTCTCTGTCTCGGCCACGGGGTGGCTGATCAGCCGCATCATACGCTGGTGATGTAGGTTTCAATGCTTCATCCTCGAGTTGGGGTAGCAACCTGCGTTTTGGATAACTCTTGGTTTTGCTTTCGAGTTCGTATTCCTCGGCCGCAAGGACTTCAGTCCATCTGTCCGCTAGCAGATCCTGATCAGCTTGAAGCTGTTGTTGCTTTTTCTTTAGGCTGTTTGCTGTGGCTATAAGCCGGCGGTTGAAGCGCTCCTGTTCGATGGGATCCTCAGGCATGATAAATTCTTCATCGCCGAGGCTCACCTCGTCTTCGGAGAGAGTCATATAATTGTCATCCTCCGATTCTTCGGCTGCTGCCTGTTCCGGAGGGCTAGCATGTTCATCCTCCCGCTCTAGGTCTGGCTGGAGGGGATTGTCATCATCTTCGGCACTATCAGGAGCGTTATCGTCTCTTGTGCCGGTATCACTGCTTTTGCTGTGGCGGGACTTAGAGCGGCGCCGCTAACGTCGGTGCTTGGATTGCTTCTTGGAGGGATTATCCTCCTTTGTCTTATCACCATCGCCTTCTTTGGGGGTGTCCACCATGTATATGTCATATGATGAGGTGGTCGTCCAGCGCCTTGTGGGCGGTGGTTGTTGTTCGTCTCCTGCATTGTCGTCCATACCGTCGATGTCTTCGGAGCGGAAGTCGAGCATGCCGGTTAAGTCATCGACAGTGGCTACTAAGTGGGTGGTGGGTGTGGAGCGAATTTCTTCGTCGTCCGCATCCCAATCTAGCCGGACATAGTTCGGCCAAGGATCTCCTGACATGGAGAGAGACCTTAATGAATTTAGCACATCGCCAAAAGGCGAGTGTTGAAAGATATTCGTGGAGGTAAACTCCATGATCGGTGCCCAATCGGATTCGATAGGCACAGACGCAAGCGGCTCAGAGCCCGTGGCTAGGGACGAATCCAACGGTTCGGCAACACGGCTCTCATAGGAGGTGAAATAAGTATTTGGCTCTATCACCATTGAGAGTGTGGCCTCCGTGGCGGGGTCTATCCACCCGTCCTCGGATGGTGTAATTTGTTCCGGATTGAGGGCTGGAGTAGTTGCAGGTGTGATCTCCCGAACACTGTCCGACGGTAGAGTTAAGTCATGCTCGTCATGATTGTGCGGCGCACTTGACATGGGCTCAAATCCGTCGAAGATCAAGTCTCTGTGGATGTCGGTAGTATAGTTCAAGTTTCCAAACCTGACCTGATGGCCAGGGGCGTAGCTCTCGATCTGCCCCAGATGGCCAAGCGAGTTGGCCCGCAGTACGAAGCCGCCGAATACGAAAATCTGTCCGGGGAGGAAAACCTCACCCTGGATTGCGTCGTTGTCGATGATCGAAGGAGCCATCAAGCCTTACGGTGATGGCACAGTGGAACTCTCAATTAAAGCACCAATGTCAGTGTCAAAACCGGTGGATCTTGGGTAGGGGGTCCTGAACTGTGCGTCTAAGGCGGGTGGTAACAGGAGGTGGGGGACACGATATTTACCCAGGTTCGGGTCCTCTCGATGGAGGTAATACCCTACTTCCTGCTTGATTGATCTTGATGATATGAGTATTACAAGAGTTGATCTACCACGAGATCATAGAGGCTAAACCCTAGAAACTAGCCTATGGTATGATTGTTGTTGTCCTACAGACTAACACTACAAAAAAATACACTTCCATGATGATACGTGTTTGTCATAGTAGGTCGCTTTTTTTGTCATGCATGTACATCCATGACAAATTTATGACAGAATCAAGATAGTCATACCTGTGCTGTCGTAGAAGTGTTCCATGACCTAACCAAAATTATCATCACGGAAGTGTCCACTTCCATGACAATAAATCGCGCGTCACAGAAGTGCTTTCGTCAAGGGTGACCGACACATGGCATCCACCGTAACGGAACGCCGTTAAGCTATCGGGTCGGGTTTTGGATCCGATAACCCGTTAACAGCCCCGACCAATGGGAAATTTCCACGTGTAAAATTCTTATTGGCCGGACGAAACACGTGTCAGCTCGTTAGTGGGTCAGATGGGCGCCTATGATATGTCGACACATGGCACAGCCCAATAGTGGCCCATTTAGCTTACAAAGTCGGCCCGTTTGACTTGGTTAAAAGTTAACGGGCTGGCCCATGAAAAGCATGTTAACGGTCTCTTCGCAAATAGCCCATTTTACGGCCCGTTAACTCACGGCCCATTAGGCCCTAAAGGAAATTGGCCCAACAACGTCATGTGGGCCGTCGAATATATTACCAGCCCATTGCACTTTTGGCCCATGTATGGCCCACGACGTCTTTCGGCCCATATGGGGCCTTCGTATCTTTCGGCCCATTACAGGCCCACAGTGAGTCTAGCCCATAATGAACAGTAATTTTCTTTATACCCGTTAACGGCCCGTGATTTACATGGGCCGTTTCCAGCCCGTGTTAGCTTTCGGCCTATTGACGGCCCATACGTTCTTGGGCTCCTTTTCGGCCCTCGATTACTTCCGGCTCGTTACTGGCCTGTTCCACTAATGGGCCAAATTCGGCCCATGGCAAGAGTCGGCCTGTTACTGGCCTGTTACCCTAATGGGAAAAAATCGGCCCATGGCAAGATTTGGCCCGTTTCTGTCCTGTTAACCCGTTGCCCCGTTTCCAGCCCGTCCGATATTCTGGCCCATTAACGACCCATTATGCCTGTGACAGAATTAAGCCTTTGCTGTCCTACGGCCTATTAACGGCCTGTTACCGTGCTGGGCCGATACCAATTACACGCGATTATGGCCCATGTAGACACATTTATCCGACGGCCCGAGGCCCACCGATTATAGGCCCATTTATCGATGTCCCGTAGGTGACCCATGGATCCTACGGCCCGTATATGGCCCATGGTAGTTGCGGCCACTAGCAAACCGGGGAAAAAGAAGACTAGGAAATAAATAAGGCCGAAACTAACGCTAGGCTACTAAGGCGATTGCACAGATTACATCCACTCGGCATCAAAGATCGCCACCAGTGCAAATATAGGGAACACTCTAGACTATACAAAAATGGCTTGCTGTTTTCTTCAGGCGGTGGCTGCACATTAAGAATACATTTTGTATCGCACCAAAACAAATTACAACTATATAAAAAAAGGAAGGTTGGCATAAAACTTAACAGTCTAGCAGATAAATGCACCACCAGAAGTTCAGAAGCTCAGTTCATTTGACCTGACTGTTACGTTTTCATGTTGTATTGTCCGATGGAGCACCATAACCCTCGCCTTCATTTCCCCTAGGCTCCTGAACAACATAGCAAATGTCTGATAGTCTGGTTTCAAAACCATGCATATCTTGACGACATAGAGCAATGTTTCTCCTTGTTTCACAAAGGGTCTCTGTTAGGAAATGGACTTGTGTCTGGAGCGCAGATACAACATTGCTTTGAGCTTGCATATCTTGACCATGAGGTAGTTTGGACGATATTGCCTTAACAACCAACCCAGTATTACGCAAGAACGTGCTTTTGGCACTGTTAGTGGACAGGTACTGATCCACTGTAGCAAGAGCTGACATTGCAGTTATAGTTGCCTCGCCACCTTCAGAAGGTGGCGGTTCCACCATTTTTTCCATAGCTCGCTGAAAAGTTGAGGTTTTACATTAGTAGTACCAGAACAGGAGATATTAAGGAGGCAGCAAAACCAAACAAAATAGCTTTGGTCTATATACAGAACTTATTCTGGTGAACCCATGTAAAATATTAGTTGTATTTTATTGCAAAGTACATAATAAACCCAGGTTCCAAACATATGACCATGTACCATCGCTAATGTATTGTCTATTTCTTCACATTGTATTGAGGGCTAAGGATGAAGAGACGAAGTTTATAATACGGTAAGCATAGTATGACGTCATTCATATCACAAAACAACTGAGAACAGACAAACAGGTAATTGTAACGTTGTGTGGGCAAGTCCAGCACAGAACTAGATTACGGGTCAAGATGAAAGCAACATCACTCCTCTCTTTTAAACCTTGTAAGGTGCAATGATACACTAAGACAATTGTGTATAAAATTGAAAAGAGTAATAGACATTGGCTGCAAACCATGCAGTTCAAGGCACAAGTCAGAGTAAGTAGTAGTTAAAAGGCATGAGGATTAAGGACTTACAACAGCGGCTTTGACTGGTGTAGTCATGCCCTTCTTCTTGCTGGTGTGACAGTCCTTGAAGATTCCCACAACATTTGGTTCAGGTACTTTTTGGTCCTTGCGGGCTTTCCTCTGCATTTGGAACAAGTCGATATAGATATGATAATATGGTACAGCGAAAAGAGTGAAACAATAGCTAATTACAAGAGCCTCGCAGTGTGCAATATAGCTACGAGATCCTGTCGTCTGTTGGAATTTCACTTTCTTACGATTGGCCTTGTTCTTTGAATAGTTCACCTACAAGAAGATAGATTTGTATGGCACATGCGTAAATAGGACTTCAACATGTGATCTGATGACATATATATAATGTACCTGATACTTCGGATCGGACCAGTGTTTAACTAGGCCTCTCCAGTCTTCATCAGATATATTTTCCACTAGAGATGTTTGGGCAAGTTCACTGTTAGCCTTGCCTTCAAAGTGAGTTTTCCTCAAGTTATACCGATACTGTCGCAGAGCAGACTTGAAAACATGGGTGCAAGCTTCTCTGGTTGCATCATCTTGGCTATCCAACTTGAACCTCATCTGTTGAAAATTATGGGAGCCTCATTATCAGCAACCTAGAAAGTATTGGACAGAGCAAGACGATATCACTTGTTTCCATACATAACCATACTTACAGATAAATGGTCGAGGAAGGTGTTGAACTGGGTTTCTTCTTTGTCATTCCTGTACCGAATCCATGTTGGGAGGATACATACATGACACCTAACAGGAACCGCTGCCTCTGATACTAATTTGGCTGACTCTGTAGCATCACGTGGACTTTTTAAACCTGCCTCAAAACAGATCTCCATTCTTCCTCCTCTAGATTTAGTTAACATATCGAGCATTATCCCTGATGTTTGTTTCCTCTTGCGCCTAGGCGCTAGTCCAACAACAAACATAGGAAGTGTTAGTGTACATCAAACTGTGAGACTACATATAAAGAAGCATGCAACTGTAACTTGACTCCAGCAACTACCTTCTTGCTGTTGAAGCTCACAAGGTTCATCTGATATTGCCAACTCGTCTTGTGTCAAGAGTGCTTGGGAAGTAGTGTCAGGTGGCAAGGGATCTTGGGAACGTGCTGCTAGCTCAGTTGACGCACGAGTACGTCGTGCAGCTGGTAGTACTGTGGTAGGTGTTGCAAGAACTAGGGCTGTCTCTGCTTGTTTCGTGGCAGCTATTTGTTTCTGTTTGTCTTTTTTTGCAACTCGTGTAACATGGGATGCCGTGTTTGTAGAATTTTTTGCTAGACTTTGACCTTCTATTGCACCATTAGTACCAGCAGAATCTGCAGGATTCATCTGGTTCTCATTCCCTGCCATTCTGTGTTTCTTCCTCTTTCTCTATGCCATGTTAAGTCAAGCCGACAAGAAAAACGAATAACAATTTAGTTCTTCAGAACAGATTGATGCGTGATGCAGACGAACTGAACTTTGATGTTAGACAACCACATGATAGGAGGATGTAATATGTATGAAAAACAGGACGGAAGAGATAACCAGAACTATGATGTGTAAACTAAGAAGAAGACATTTCACCAAATTAGAAGCAATGCAATGGAAGGTAGACACCATATGAAAGATGCTACAAATATCGCTCTGCCAAGTTAACAGTGTCTCATCATAAATGGCGTTTAAACAAATGTGAAGCAGTACAAGAAATAAATCATATGCAAGATGCAAACAACATCACACTACCATGTTAGAGGTCTCTCGTCATTAGTGCCATTGCATATTCACAGCATTGCATGTTCACAACTTATGATGTATAAACTAAGGAGAAGGCATTTCAACAAATTAGAAGCAATGAAAGCTAGACACCATATGAAAGATGCAACGAATATCACTCTACCAAGTTAAAACTGTCTCGTCATAAGTGCCATTTCAACAAATTAGTAGTACAAGCTAGAAAAGAATGTGAGATGTAACCTATATCACACTCCGAAGTCAAACGTGTCTTATTAAGTGATTGTTGCAGGTTACACAACAGTAGTAATATGATGTAAGAACATGGTGTGATAGACAGATATTGTATGTTCTAGAAACAGGAACACATGTCTTACTCAAGTATAATGTGTAAAGTAAGCAGATGGAATTCAACAAAATTAGAAGCAATACAAGCTAGACATCACACATAACATGCAACCACATATAACAGTGCCAAGTTAGAGGGAGCACCGGTGATGCTGCACTAGGGGAGACGTGCTCATCATAAACACAGCTTTGTTGAGTGTCTATGCATGTGTTGTCTTGGAAATCATCTTGGGGGTGTGGAGGAGTAGAAACTATAGAGGCCCTCCGTTCGGAAGGAGCACCTTTATCCGCTGCCTTGCTAACTTCCTTCCGCTTTATTGATTTTGAATTGTCAAGTAAAACCGACAAGAAAAAACAATAAAATTGTCTCTTCAGAACTCATTCATGCATGATACTGACAATCACTACTTTGATGTAAGGCAAACACATGATACCAGGATGGAATATGTACGAAAAACAGGACGACATGGCATGTTCACAACTGTTTGTGTAAACTAAGCAGAAACCATTCCAGCAAATAAGAAGCAATGCAAGCTAGACACCACATGAAAGATGCAACCAATATGACACTGCCAAGTTAAAAGCGTCCCACCATAAATGGAATTTCAACAAATTAGAAGCAGCGCATGCTATAAATCATATGAAAGATGCAACTAATATCGCACTGCATATACTAAAGGTGTCTCGTCATGTTGATTGATGCGGGATACAAAAAAAAACAATAGTTTTATGTAAGGACATGCTTAATAGACAGATGTACTATGTACTAAACACAGGAAGGCATGTCACATTAACAGGTATAATGTATAAGCTAAGCAAACTAGCACATGCAGTTTAACCATATTGGAAGAATTACAATCTAGACATCATATGCAACATGCAACCACATATCACGCTGCCAAGTTAGAGCAAGCACCTGCAATGCTAGTGTAGGGGAAATGTTGTAATCAACTACAGAGCTACGTTCACTATCTTCATGTAGCATTTATGTTTCTTGAGAATCATGTCGGGAGGCTGACGCTTCATTCTTTAAATGAGGAGTAGTCCCCTTGCCTGCCTGCCTCGTCATAAGTGATTGATGAGGGATACACAAGAACATTAGTTTGATGTAAGAACATGGTTAATACATAGATGTACTAGTATGTACCAAAAACAGAAAGGCATGTCGTATTCAAAGGTATAATGTGTAAGCTAAGCAGATGCAATTTAACCAAATTGGAAGCAATACAAGCTAGACATCCGGCTGGAGTGGTGAGCATGATCATCTAGGACCTGAGAGCCTGGTGGGTGGCGGGCTGCTTCGCCACCATCGCAGCTTTTTAGTTGGCTTCCAGGTGATGCCTATCTTTGCTGGGCTTGTCACTGGCTCGGCTAGTGCCCTGACTAGCTATTTGTCTTCTGGTGCTCACGGGATGATGGTTCATGTAAACAAATATCTTTCCTTATCTTATCGACTTCGACCTTTCGAATACAAGCTAGACACCATATGGAACATGCAACCACATATGACACCGCGAAGTTAAAGCAAGCACCTGGGATGGTGGCTCATTGCGAGCGAGGTCATCAACTCCAGAGCTACGTTCCCCGTCTCCATCTGCTGACACTGCACCTATTAAAGCATTGAAACATGTCTTGCTAGCCGCACAACAAGCTGGAGCGACTGATCTCTTTTCTTTTTGGCTTCTATCATGGCAGCAGAGTCTGAAATACCCTTGCATAAAAACACAATAGTGAGAGTAAGGGTGAAGTGTGTGCAGAACTAGTGCACTGTAAAAGTAGCAGATAGCAGGTGGCTGAAAAATAAATGACAGTAGACATATGATAGCTCTACAACATTGCATGACAAACAAAATTAGATTCTACTCCGTATGATTTTGTAATATATGAGCACAGGAAATGCAGGTACTCCTCCAGCAGACCACCACATGTAGTCATATCTAAGAACAGTCGATTGAAAATAAATAGGTCAGTCGGTTTTTTAATGAACCGTCCGATCTATAAGGAACGGGCAGATGGCATTCGTCTACCTCCCACCAGTCACTGTTGATGATCTTTCTCGAACCGCCAGCGACCACCGGCCCAGACCCCTGCCTCCGCCGCCCCGCCCTCCTATCGACCTCACACCACCGCCATGCTTGGCAGCGCACCCAGGCCATCCCTTTAAGCCAGGCCGACCTCCAGATCGGACGCCAGTAGCTCTAGGCCGCACACGCCCCTAAGATAAACACCAAGGCGCTGCTTCCCCGGCGTAATAGGTGTACTAGCGCCTGTTACGTCGGGGAATGCTTCCGTTAATTGGGAATCAACTGGCCAGAAATTGAAATTCTGGGGGGCGACGGACCTCTAGCTAAGGTGAAATAGTATATGAGGAGAAACCTTGTGCATCGCGAGTTACTAGGAACATCTAGTATCAAGAAGAAGCGGTCAACTAGTGTCTTCTGTGGGATGAATACCGAGCAATCAGAGATGTAAGATTTGCACGAATAAGGGAAGAGGAGTACCTTTTTCGGTTGCCAGTGTGTTCACCCCCACATGTCGCGCCGATCTTCTTGTTTTTACCGGGGAAACCGATGTTCTGGAGGGTGCATGCTTGCACGAACCCATGGCCAAATTGTTGACTGTGTTGCCATGGCCGTATGTCGGTGAAGGGGAAGCAGATCCGAGGCGGCGAAGGATGGCGTAGCAGGAACAACTCCGGTGCGGTGGAGGGTGGTGAAGTTGGAGCGGCAGCGGTGAGGCGCAGGACGGCGTGGTTGAACTGGCTCGGGTACGGATGGCTCGGGCTCGGCTTCAACTACTAGCCGTGGAGGGCATTGCGGTTGAGGTTGCGGTGGACGACGACGTCGGGGTATCGGCTCCGGCGTGATGGAGGAGGGCGGCGGTTGATGGGTGGGATGGGGTGGCGGACGGAGGACGCCGGGGTTTCGCGGCTGGTGGAGAGGTAGTTTTGGCGCCCATGGAGTATGAATGGGGAATCGGACGGGTGGGGGGAAACGTGTTTCGGTCAGGGACGCGCTTGTTTTTGGCTTTTATGAACAGAAGATGGGACGCGCTTGTTTGAAATTTGGGTAAAGTACAAACTTTGCCCCCTGTCGGTGTCAAAACCGGTGGATCTCGTGTAGGGGGTCCCGAACTGTGCGTCTAGGCGGATGGTAACTGGAGACAAGGGACACGAAGTTTTACCCAGGTTCAGGCCCTCTCGATGGAGGTAAAACCCTACGTCCTGCTTGATTAATATTGATGATATGGGTAATACAAGAGTAGATCTACCGCAAGATCAAGGAGGCTAAACCCTAGAAGCTAGCCTATGGTATGATTGTTGAATATGCTGTCCTCCTACGGACTAAAACCCTCCGGTTTATATAGACACCGGAGAGGGTTAGGGTTACACAAAGTTGGTTACAATGGTAGGAGATCTAAACGTTCGCATCGCCAAGCTTGCCTTCCACGCCAAGGAAAGTCCCGTCCGAACACGAGACGAAGTCTTCAATCTTGTATCTTCATAGTCCAGGAGTCCGGCTGATGGTATAGTCCGGCTGTCCGGACACCCCCTAATCCAGGACTCCCTCAGTAGCCCTTGAACTAGGCTTCAATGACGACGAGTCCGGCGCGCAGATTGTCTCTGGCATTGCAAGGCGGGTACATCCTCCAAGTACTTCATAAAAGATTGTCAACACTAAGGATAGTGTCCGGCTCTGCAAAATAAATTTCCACATATTGCCATAAAGAGAATAATATTTACACAAATCTAATCTGCTGACGTATTCCGTAGCGTGACATCATGCTACGGCCAAGCCTTTATCTGAATCGTTTCCACTTCCCACCTCAGCGCATTTTGCGAGGCGGTTTCCTTGGCACGTCTTGTCGAAGCAGAGATCGTGTCCCATTTATTTACGGGATTCTCATCAATACAGACGTGGGTAACCCAATCGTGCCCGTTAGCACGTTTTCTCGATTAAAGGCGAGTCCCAAACGGTTACGGGGAGGGACCTTGGTATTCAACCTCTTATAAAGAGACCAAGGCCTTACCCCTTTCTTTCTATCTCAAACGAGTTCGCCCGTCGCCTCGAGTTCCAACACCCTAGGATCTAGATTTCAGGCGCTTCAGACCTTCGACAATGTCCGGTTCCGACCATCAAGGCCGATGGATGCCCTCTTCCGTCACGAAGGAGGACGTGCTAAAGTTGAGAGAGGCCAAGTTCTTGACCTGCGAAATTTCGCATAGGCTGCCTGCTCAAGGGCAGGCTATTCCCAGTCCCCAGCCCGGTGAGAGCGTGGTGTTCGTGTCTCACTTCCTTCGGGGGTTAGGCTTCCCCATGGACCCCTTTGTGAGGGGGCTGATGTTCTATTATGGGCTGGAATTTCACGACTTAGCTCCGGAGTCCATCCTCCATGTTTCCTCATTCATCGTCGTGTGCGAAGCATTCCTCCGCGTTACTCCTCACTTTAGATTATGGCTCAAGACCTTTAAGGTAGAGCCAAAGATGATTAAGGGACGACACGTAGAGTGCGGAGGCGCTGTTATAAGCAAGAAGGCTGATGCTCCATGGCCCGAGGGCCCTTTCTAAGAGGAGCTCGGCTTGTGGCAACGAGAGTGGTTCTACATCACCGCTCCCAGGGGCACCAAGTGGGTGGCGCCACCTGCCTTTCGCTCGGGTCCCCCAAAGCAGCTAGGGTCATGGGTCAATAAAGGCCTAGATTGGGGGCCACCCCAGGACGTGTCTTTGTTGCGGGGCCGCATCAGGGATCTCTTAGAAAGAGGTCTCAGCTTGGTAAAAGTGACGCAAGTCATGCTGATCCACCGAACACTGCCCGGCAAACGTCACTCCCTTCGTTTGTGGGAGTTTAATCCGGAGGGACCACGAGCTCTCCAGCATTTTATGGGCGCAACGCCCACGGAGATGTATAAACTGTCCTTTGGATCACAAGCAATGTGTCCGGATTTGACCGAGGACGCAGGTCTGAGCTGCAATCGCCCGGATACTCAAGTAAGTAGCCCTGTGCCCGGACTCGTTATCCGTATATTTGTCATAAACTTGCCCCTAAAAGAGTTTTCCTTTTGAACAGGAGTGGATAGTGAAAGCAAAGCTGATCAGGTGTCCGGCTCCCCTCACCGAGACCAGGCCGGATCCCGTGCTAGTCAGGATGCTGAAGATTGTGCCTTTGGGGGAAAGTGAGGGAGGGGACAAGGAAACTACGGCCTCCTCGAAGGAGGCTGTTCGGAAGGGAGGAACTGAAAATTCCTCTCCTCAGGGGAAGAAGAGGACTGCCTCTAAAAACCCGGAGACTATGGCCTCAAAGCGGGGAAAAAAATCCTTGTTAGAGGGTCCTACGCCGGGGGATACCTCAGCGGAACTATGCCCTCAAGGGGGCCAGCCCTCCAGCGAGCCATAAGTAGAGAAAGATTATATTTTTGAGAGAGAAATCCTTGCTTTATATCTGAGAAGATTAACCGAAATTTTACCTTGTAGCTCGGACTTCAGCCCTTCTCAGCAGAGCTCGTCTTCGGGGGACCTTCTTCCGGAGATGATGGAGAGCGGGATGCCTCCCCCTGCCTTACCACCGAGCGAGGCGGGCGACCCTGAGGTGTCGTCGCGGAGGGCTTCTCCGAATCCGGCAGGGGCGGAAGGTAGCTATATGGCCCCCCAAGGTTCTCCGCATCCGGCCTTCGAAGAAGGCCATATGATGAATCTGGCACCGTCCGATGCTTGGTCGGAGGAGCTGAAGAATCTGCTAGGGCGAGCTTCTATCTCAGAGGAGCACCGTGCGTTGATGGGCACGGTGATTGAAAGGATTTCGTCCGCGAAAAGCGGTTTGCACGAGGCTGTCAGAAGTTTACTGACAGGTTTTGAGGTACGTGAAATAATGTACATTTTCTGGCAGTTGCGCATAAATAAGATGCGCCCTGTGTAGATAGTAGCCCCTGAGACTCTGTGCGTTGTCAAAAAGTGACGGCGCGCAGAGGATCATAATCCCAGGTCTAAAATGTCGCCTTTAAATGTAGGTGGCGAAGTGTCCGGAATCCAGCCGGACTGATGATTTTGCGGAGCTAAAGTGGCAACTTGACGTGGAAGATGCCGACATCGCGCTCGTCAACAAGCGGCTTGATGAGGCTCAAGGTATGTAATTCCTCAGGCGGCACCTGGTAAGAGGAGCTTTATGCCAGTATCTTACAATGTGTGTGCTTGACGCAGATGGTGCGGCCGCCGTGGAGAGTCTTCGGGCGGAACTTGCCCGAGCTAAGGAACAAGCCAGAAAAAGTGATGCGGCTGCCGAGAAGGCCCTTGAAGAGCTGAGAGCTGGACAGGCTGCTCACTGATGAAGCAAGAAAGAGATGGCCGAGATGGCCGTGAAACTAAGAGTGCTGCCGACCATTGCAAGCTTCTGGAAAAAGAAGATCGGGCGGAACAGACGGACTTGAAGAAGGCCGTTGCCGATGCCAAGGATGCTCGCTCTGCGATGAGGGCTGCAAGGGAGGAGCTTCGTGAAGCCGGAGACATCGCAGCTGGAAAGCCCTTTATGCTGCGGAGGAAGTTTTGTGATCCTAAGCATGCTCCGTTGGACCGGCTATGGAGTACGACGGACACCTATCTGGATTTGGCGGCAAGTGCTGCTGATGCGACCGAACACTTTCGAGATCAAGGGGATCGCGAAGTGGAGAAACTCTTTTGGTCGCAGTTCCACAATCCCGAGCGTCCACTGTTAGTGGCCGATCGTCTGGCCGAATGGGCCAAGCTGAATAGGTTGTCCGGACTCGCCATGAAGTGCGTCATGAGTCATCTGTGGCCGGGGAGATCGGAGCCGAAGAGTTATTTCAGCTTGGTGCAGCAATTCCTTGGTGTGGTGCCATGTATCGATGCAATGAAGAAGTCATCATGCATAGAGGGCGCACGGATGGCTCTTGCTCGTGTCAAGACATACTGGGCGGGGATGGAGACCACCGTTGTTGCATCCCGAGATTCAGACAAAAGCCGAGTACCCTCCGAGCACTATTTTCAGGAAGTTCTTGAAGGCGCTCGTGTAATAGAGACGCAGTGCTCGAAGGATGCTATGTTCTAATAGCATATTTAATTGTAAAGCAATATTTTGATAAATTGTAGTAGCCTTTTATACTTGTGCCTTCAAGTATTTGAAACACCTCCTATGCGGCTGTTTTAATATATATATATATATATATATATATATATATATATATATATATATATATATATAATCTGAAAGATGGCAGTCGTTGGCTTCAGCCCCCATGCACATCGTGCGGGGGTGCTCGCGGAAGGCGCATTTTCACACTTAATCCAACGTCTTGGTCCTACAAAGGAGGTGATAGCGCAGCGGGCTAGGCAACCATACTATAATGCTTTAACACTTTCACTTAGCCATAGGAGCTTGATAGTGAGGCTACTTAAATAGCCCCTGGTGGCGCCTGCGCTCGCCCGAAGTCAGGGCGCATATGTGCCTGGCCGGGAAACGAACCTTTGTTAATGCAGAGGAATCCTATAGATTCCGGTGAGTCATCGAGTGATTGGCCAGTCTCACGCTATATCATGACAGTCAGTTTTCGGCTTTCTCTACTGAGGTGCTCGCCTGGCCGAACCGGGGCACAATCGTAGTAGTTCTCCTGGTGCCGCCTTAGCCGATAGTGTGAAACATAAGGCAGCCAAACACAGGAGCCGGGCAACCCAACATTTGACCAAAGACATGATTCGGGGCTGATGCATATAAGGCCAAACTCGCGACGCCGAACACTCCCTAAGGTATTCGGTCTTTATAAGTGCGGGCGGGACAACACCCTTGGTTATAAGCCCCTAGTGTCCAGGTACGCGCAAAATTCCTGACGTGGCCACATGCCAAGACGTCAGTCCCCTCCTTGATTATAACGAAAAACTGGAGGGTGTGTATCAACAAGAGACAGTAAAAAAGGTTTACACAGGGTCTTAATCTGAAAAGAATCCTTGGAACGGGTCCCTGCTGCACGTCTACGCTTGTGTCTCCGTTGTGCCGTATCCTGGACGGGCGCAGCACGATGTTCATCTGTAAAAGAGAGGAACTTAGTTGAAAAAGAAAAAAAAGGGTCGTGCCGAACAAAAGTTATACTAAATAATCAAAGTATAGATTGAAATGTGTAAAATTGAGCTTGATTGTCTCATATTGTATATGCGCGGAGCCCCTAGCGCAGGGGTATATGGTTTATTAAGCCTTTATTGATGGTATGGTTACGCCGGACTCGTCCAGCCGTGTCCGTGGTCTTAATGACCTGTTTGGATGTTTTTTGGCTGATGGAGCCATATTATTGTGGGGCTGTCAAGGCAGCCGCACGATCCTCCGCGGGGGGTGCACTCAATGTTTTCCCTTTAAAGAGATGATGCCTCATGGACCGGGCATTTTGAGCGTAAGAGATGCGTAATACGGTATTGCGTTAAAGCGGACGAAAGCTTCATGTCCGAGCAGTGCTTGATAGCGACTTGAGAATGGGACGATGTGGAAAGTTAGCTTTTCGCGGCGGGAGTTACCGGGGAAGCCGAATATGACTTCAAGCCAGAGAAAGCCCATGCAATGGGTATCCGGACCTGGCGCCACCCCTTGAAAGGAGGTTTTGCGGTGGCGAATTCTTGTTGGGTCTATCCCCATGTGGCGGATTGTGTCCTGATATATCAGGTTTAGACCGCTGCCGCCGTCCATCAGGACATTTGTAAACTGGAGTCCGCAAATTATTGGATCGAGTACCAAGGCAGTCCAGCCTGCGCTCCTGATACTTCTAGAGTAATCCCGATGATTGAGGACGATCGGTTTTGTCAGCCAGTGGCGGGACTCCTTTGGGATAGGCCATATGGCGCGTATCTTTATGGGCGCTGCACGTTTTGTTATGTGAAGTAAGTTTACTGTTTTTACTTCTTGTGGAAAATTCTTTTGTTTCCTGGTGCTCTGCTTGTGGGGTTCGTCATCGTCTTCGCTTGGTGTGTCGAGCCCCTTGTGTTCGGCGTTGAGTCTGCCGGATTGTTTGAAGGCCCAACAATCTCTGTGGGTATGGTTAGCAGGCTTCCTGGGAGTACTGTGTATTTGACATATCCTGTCCGAGATTTTGTTTAGGTTGGATAGCTCGTCCCTGTTCTCCTGGAGGGGCGGCTTTTTCTGATTCTGTCGTGAGCTTTTGAATCCGGCATTGATTGCCGTGCTCTTCGGTCTGTTTTCCTTAGTCCGGCGACGATCCTTGTTGCGTCGTGGTTTTCCATTTCCATCCCTAGTTTCGGATGTACTTGGGTCGCTGGTGCTACATCTTGCCAACCAGCTGTCCTCTCCTGCGTAAAAGCGGGTCACGAGGCTTGTTAATGCGGCCATTGTTCTTGGCTTTTCTTGGCCGAGGTGTCTGGCTATCCATTTGTCTCGAACGTTATGCCTAAAAGCTGCTAGTGCTTCGGCGTCCGGACAGTCGACTATCTGATTCTTTTTAGTAAGAAATCTGTTCCAGAATTGCCGAGCTGACTCTCCGGGCTATTGAGTTATATGACTGAGATCGTCTGCATCCGGAGGGCGGACATAAGTCCCTTGAAAATTTGCTCAGAAAGCGTCTTCGAGCTCTTCCCAACTTCCAATTGTGTTTTCGGGAAGGCTTTTAAGCCAATTCTGGGCCGGCCCTTTAAGCTTGAGGGGTAAGTATTTTATGGCGTGGAGGTCATCTCCTCTGGCCATATGTATGTGGAGGATGTAATCCTCGATCCAGACTCCAGGGTCTGTTGTTCCGTCGTACGCCTCTATGTTTATGGGTTTAAATCCCGCTGGAAATTCATAATCCAGGACCTCATCGGTGAAACATAGGGGGTGTGCGGCACCCCTGTATTTGGGTGTGCCGTGGCATTCGGATACTGGTTTTGTTGCATTGCTTTTGAGAGCTTGGTTTCTTGGCCCATAAATAGACCTGGCTGGGCCATCTTTTTGATGCGAGTCCTTGAGTGGGTCGCATGCCGGCTTGAGTGCAGCGCCGCTTGCCGTTTTATGCTGGCCATGGGGTCGTCTATCCGACCGGGTGGCTTTCTTACTTTTTGCATGCGAGGGATCTAAGGCCTCTTCGTCGAATTCAGGCAGTAGCTTTCACTTCGGGTAGCTTTTAGTGCGGCGACTGTCGCCGTATTTGTCTGCGGTGTTGATTACTTTGCTCCATCTGATTCTGAGTGCATCTTCCACAGTTTTCAGCTTCCACTTCTGCTTTTTCAGGCTACGCACGGTTGCAACAAGCCTTTTGTGGAGGTTCTTCTGCTCCGTGGCCTTATCCGGCGTAAGGGCGTCCGGAATGCCATTTTCGTCGGGGACGGGTTGTTCGGTTTCTTTATCCGAGTTGCCCTGTTTGGACGGTTGCTCTAAGGCATGCTCGTCGTTTGCCGGCTCGCCCTGCTCTATGGCTGGGTCTGTGTCGAGGCGGGGCTTGGGGCGGCGTTTACGCCGCCGCTTTGATTGCTTTTCGAGAGATCGATCCCTCGTTGCATCCCCGTGTTCCTCGTTGTTGCTTCTTTTAGGTGTATCCACCATGTACACATCATGAGATGAGGTGGCTGTCCAATGCCCTATAGGCGTTAGTTCATATGCGTCTCCTGCATCGTCGTCCGTACCGTCGATGTCTTCGGAGTCGAAATTGAGCACATCGTTTAAATTATCGACGGTGGCTATTAGATGGGTGGTGGGTGGGCTTTTAATTTCTTCGTCGTCCGTATCCCAACCTTGCTGACCGTAGTCCGGCCAGGGCTCTCCTGATAAAGAGAGAGACTTTAGTGACTTCAGGATGTCACCGAAGGGCGAGTACTGGAAGATGTCCGCAGCAGTGAACTCCATGATCGGCGCCCAATTGGATTCGATCGGCAGGCGCGCGGAGGGCTTGGAGTCCGGGGAGGAATCTGGCCCCTCGGAGTCACGGGCCTTGTGGAGTATGGGGCTGGTGTTCGGCTCAATCGCCTTTGAGATTGCAGCCCCCGAGGCGGCGTCCAACCGCTCATCCTCGATCAGCGCAGCCAGCTCCGAATTAAGGGTCGGAACGGAAGCGTGTGTGGCCTCCAGGGCACTGTTCGGCGGCAGAGCTAGATCATGCCCATCGTGACAGTGCGGCGCGCTCGGCTGTGGCTCGAATCCGTCGAAGATCAAGTCCCCGCGGATGTCAGCCATGTAGTTTAAACTTCCAAATCTGACCTGATGGCCAGGGGCGTAGCTTTCGATCTACTCCAGATGGCCAAGCGAATTGGCCCGCAGTACGAAGCCGCCGAAGACGAAGATCTGTCCGGGGAGAAAAGTCTCACCCTGGACTGCATCGTCGTTGATGATCGAAGGAGCCATCGGTCCTAAAAGCGACGACACAGAGGAAATCTCAATGAAAGCACCAATGTCGGTGTCAAAACCGGCGGATCTCGGGTAAGGGGTCCCGAACTGTGCGTCTAGGCGGATGGTAACAGGAGACAAGGGACACGAAGTTTTACCCAGGTTCGGGCCCTCTCGATGGAGGTAAAACCCTACGTCCTGCTTGATTAATATTGATGATATGGGTAATACAAGAGTAGATCTACCGCTAGATCAAGGAGGCTAAACCCTAGAAGCTAGCCTATGGTATGATTGTTGAATATTCTGTCCTCCTACGGACTAAAACCCTCCGGTTTATATAGACACCGGAGAGGGTTAGGGTTACACAAAGTCGGTTACAATGGTAGGAGATCTAAACGTCCGCATCGCCAAGCTTGCCTTCCACGCCAAGGAAAGTCCCGTCCGGACACGGGACAAAGTCTTCAATCTTGTATCTTCATAGTCCAGGAGTCCGGCTGATGGTATAGTCCGGCTGTCCGGACACCCCCTAATCCAGGACTTCCTCACCCCCTCTTAAATTTGGGACCTACTGCAGGTCGGGGGTAGGATGGTAATCCCAGGTGTCCCAAATAGTGGGCAGGAGCGATTTCGGCCGCGCGCATGTGTGCTTAGGTGCCATTGTGTATGAATGTTTTTCGGATGCGGTTGCGTGGCGTCTAGATGAAGCTACAAACCTACCCCGGTTTAGACCTTTGGACGTCGGGCTGGTAGGTTTCACGGGTCGGAGTTATTAGAAAAGTAATTTCCTTGTACTACCAAACATTGGTCTCACGCGGTTTTGGGTGAGTAGAGGCTCTTTTGGCGCTTCGTTCGAAATTTTGAAACACAAGCATTCACGTTTAGAGTACTCTTGAACTATGAGGATTGAGCTAAATATACAACGTTATATTTGACCTTGTATGTTTGAAAACCTCATTAAATTATCCGCTTCTTTTTGAATTTTTGACACTTGAAAATCCTATAACTACGATTATTTTGGAATGGAGGATCTAAATTTGAATCTATTTTGTACACGACTACATATGCTATTATGTACAAAATCAGAGCAAAGATTGGTGCCCCCATAATTTAGGTATGGTTTACAAATGCCATGATATCAAATTCAAATAATTGAATGGACTTCATATTGAATTTGATTTTTTTAAACCACCTTAAGTTGAATTCAAATGTATGCTAGTTCATAGGTAGTAGCTATTTATAATGTCCATTGTGTAACTTTCGTATGTATAATGTGCTTTACGCACACAACATGAACTATACTCACGTTTATATTTGATTGCTAAAGCGATGCATTGTCTGGAGTTCAAAATACTAACTATGTGGATCATTGTGTCGAATAATAACATAGACATGCTCAAATTCGATAGAATCTAGATGTCTGATGGATCAATGACCGCTCCTTACGTGAATTGCAAATATCATGATCCCATCCTAATATTTGGATACAATTTATATCTTTAATCAGTGTGTAGAGCAGTCTTTTACGTGTAGTTTCACTCTCCATCGGTGGTCTCCCACACATGCTCACACACTCTCTCCCGAGGTGTCTTTCTCGCGCACATGCTCTAGATATAACCCTCCCTCTCTCTCGTAACCATTTACAACTGTTTTCACTAACCTTTATCACAAGCACTCTTCCTCTCGCAAACATACACACGCACAATCCTCATCGACCCTTCCTATATACATGGACCTACCTACGTGTCTCATGTACGCACATTATCTTTACGCCTGTCTCTCACGCATTGTCTCACACCTCTCTTCCTAATCGACGAGTATGATTCTAGCAGAGCATTCTGTAGGATGCCCCTTGAAGTTAGGTTGGATGAATAGTAATATCAGAGATAAAGGGGTTACCTTAGTCCGAGAACCTAGGGTTACAAATCCTAGCCGGCTTTGTCAGTGGACACAGAGTCCTTCACAATTCTGCTATCTTTGTCTTGTACGACTAGTCATCCATGGGTCTTCCTAAATGCGTCACGGGCCGACCAATGTGGCACAGGATGGAACAGAACGAAGGGCCTCACCTCGACCCACCGGACTTCACGCGGTGACACACCATCTGCCCCCACGTCTCATTATCTTCCCACACCCACACATACCAACACAAACACCACACACATAGAAATTTTCTCCTGGTGCCTCTATTCCCTCCCCCCTTGCATATACACACTCAACGGAATGGAATCTCTTGTCGTGACGTCATATTCGTCTCTCTCTCTCTAGACCACTCTCATTTCTTGTGCTATCTCTCCCACGCCCCCCGTCGGCCCCTCTATCCATGCCTCTCTCGAATACATAATACACACACATACCTCTCTAGGCCCCGCCAAATGCATCAACTACACATTCACACATGTTACATCACGTACCCCATTGATCTAAAAAGCCCTCTCTTCACGTTTGTCACATCCTAGTTAGACCATGCATTAGAGTGAGCATCATGTTTACCATTAACAGAAACTTGAAATGGGGAAGGCAGAACCCCCAGCACCCCCCCTGAAATCAACTAGGGTTTACTAAAAACATTTTCAATAAACCTGAAATGCCCTTCTAAAATGTTCACCCTCTTTGTCTTGGGTTATAACCTCTGGCAAAATAGGTGCATAATTTTCTAGGTCAATAAAAGGTCACTGAATTAAATCATATGATTGTTGCCTTTGGACATTTAAATGCTAATAAATATTTTAAATGTTCAAATAATTCTGGAAATAAGTCAGGGCTGTTAGGAATAATCCCAACAGAGCCCACAATTATTCTCAGGATTTTAGGAAGTGCCTAAGTAATTTTAATAATGCCACAAAGTTATAGAATAATAGAAAAAGGAAACAAAATAGAAAAAAACTAACCTGGCCGCAGCCACCAGCCGGCCCACCTGGCGGCCCAGCACTGTGCTGGCCCATGCCAGCCAGCTGCTTCGTCCTCGCCAGGCAGGCAGCCAGGTGCTCGACGGCGAGCACCGCATGCGTGCCACGCAGCTGCCGCCGCCTCGCCGCTCCCCTCGTCGCGCTGTCGACGCGGGACGAACTCCCTCGCTCTCCCCGACCCCGTGGACACCTCACTTCCCCCTGGCTCCTCTCCCTCGCACTCCCTCGCCATGTTCGACGCAGCCGTCGCCGATCCGCCACCGTAGCCGCGTCCAACGCCGTTCCCGCGATGCACCACCGTGTCCCCTCGCTCCGCCGTCGTTGACTGCTTCGAACAGGCCGAGCCTCGAGCACTCGCGAGCCCTGCTTCGTCTTCCCCGACCTCTTCTTCACCGAGCACCGCCGCAGATCCCCTTCACCGTCGCCGCCGCATCAGCTCGTCCCCGACCGCGCCGTCTGGCTCTACGTGACCGCCGTGAGCTGCTGCACCTCCCCATCCTCTCCGTTCTCATCCTAGTGCGCCACAGCAAGCCCACGAAGCTCACCCGCACGCACCGCCGCGGAGCTCGTCGCCGACGTGGCTCCGGCCAAACTCCGGCCACGCCACCGTGTTCTCGCTTCTGCTCTCGTTTACTGCATTAAGACAACACGATTCAAACTGCTGTGTGTTGCGGTAGTTGAACCCACTTCCTTTGCATGACCTGTCATTGCCACAGTAACTAGATGAAACGCACTAGCATGTGTAGGAGTTGATTGAGCCATGTGTGTGTGTTTCCTACCATGCTACGCTTGCTATGCTTAGAGTCGTGTCAGGTCTGGCTCATCGGAATGATGAACTAGAGTGAAAGCTTGTGACGGTGTCGAGAGTGTGAAAGTGTTGAATACGATTTGGTAAAGGAATCGATGAGAGGCGATGTAGGAGTACAAGGTGGGTTGTTTCATTGAGGCCGTCCTTAAGAACTGAGATCTGTGTGTGTGATTTAAGACTCAGCTACTACCACACATTGGGCCCTGAAATATGACCCCGCTCGACTTACCGACCCCTCTCGTCCTCTGTCCAGGAGTTGCAAGTAGTTTCTGGTGTTTGTAGTTGCTGGGGGCCGCACGCAGCGCTGACCATAGGGGTGGGATGTGTTGCAGTAGGCACGTGGCACGGTGTACCGATTCGCCCGTTTGGTGTCTCGGGAACCCTGCACACATCGTTTGGGGCCGTTAAGGACACCCCGGCCGGATCTCCTTGCGGATGGAACCCGAATAGGCGATAAACCTGGACTAGAGACTAGTGTGGTTGGTTAGGTCGTGGTCTACACCCACGTCGGCTTTCGCTTGAAGTCTGCCGAGCACATGACGTGTGCAGACGCTAAGTGGTGGAAACATGTGTGAAGAAGTACACCCCTGCAGGGTATAAAACTATTCGAATAGCCGCATCCGCGGTAAAGGACTACTTGGTCACCTATACAGTTCATAGACAAGTAAATGGATACTACTAAAAATCTCAAGATAAGTGTGAGTACCGCGGATGGCCCTCTCGTAGGATGACGAGGGAGGATCCACGGTGGAGTATTGTGTTGGTGATAGTGGACTCGTGTGCGACAAATGTTTTACAAGTTGTGTCTATCGTAGGATAGCTTAGCCATGAGTCAAAGCTGGCTTGCTGCAATAACTCCACTACCTTCTTGAGAATGTGCATGTATTGTAGGATTCTGTTGTAAGACTTGCTGAGTACCTCCGTACTCATGTTGCTTTAATTAATGTTTTCAGACGACAACACCAACCCCTTTGATGGGTTCTATGTAGACCTCGACGTTGACGAGTGACTTATCACCCAGGTGGTGATCCAAGACTTGTGAAGGGTCGATGTAGATAGACAAGCTTCGTCAAGCCTTCTTTCTTTCTAGTGTCTGTACTCAGACTACTTTGCTTCCGCATGTGCTTGTATGTTTGTATGACTTGAGTGTCGGGTCATGTGACCCCTACCTGTATGAATGTTATGTATGGCTCTTCGGAGCCTCTTAAATAAAGTACTTGAGTTGTAGAGTTTTGTTGTGATGCAATGTTGTATTTACTCATATCGGGCATATTGTGTGTATGATTGAAATGCTTGGTATGAGTGGGATCCGACTATCTAGTTGTTTATCCTTGGCATCCTATCATATGGGGAAATGTAGTCTAGTGCTTCTGAGCGATAGTAGTCCGCTACAACCCGGTTCACCGGAGTCCTGCTAGCCCAGCACTACTGCTCGGAACACATGACTGGCCGGCATGTGTTGCACTTCGTTCCTGTGTCTGTCCCTTCGGGGAAATGTCACGCGGTGTTATCCGGAGTCCTGCCTAGCCTGCTACAGCCCGGGTTACCGGAGTCCTGTTAGCCCAGTGCTACAGCCCGGATTTACATGTTGTTGACCGACATGCTCGATGTGTTTCATGTATGCCTGTCCTCATGGGTTAGTGCCGCCTTGGGTTCACGACTAGCTATGTCAGCCCGGATTCTCTGTCATATGGATGCTAGCGACACTATCATATACGTGAGCCAAAAGGCGCAAGCGGTCCCGGGCCAGGTAAGATGGCACCCTTGGGAGTACCGTGCGTGAGGCCGCAAAGTGATATGACGTGTTACATGCTGGATCGATGTGGCTTAGGATCGGGGTCCTGACAGCGTTGGCATCAGAGCCGGACTGCCTATAGGTTCGCTAAGCCAAACCGGTTGATGTCGAGTCTAGAAATGCTTTAGTTATATGTAGGGGAATTGATTGTGGGAGGGAACGTAAGGCTCTTTTACTCCTTTACCTTATGCCCTCTGTCTTGAGTCATTCTCTTCTCATTCTACATGGGTTAAGGACTAGGCTCTCTTCTCTCTATCAGGTTCACGTGTTACTAATCCGTAGTAACTTATAGGATTGTTGGTTACAACCCAGTTCAGTTTCTACTAAATTTTAGTATGTTGCCAGTTGAACCGGAACCTTGATATGATGGTTGTTGAGTGGTTTTGCAACTGTTGTGGATGTCTCATCTCCTTTTCTGAGCATTTACAGCCGTTATGCTGTCCAAATTCTCCTAGAAAATTCTAATGTCTTTGCGTTATTTTGTGCTTCCAGATGGCCACCCGTTCCCAGAACCAAGTGGTTCGTCTGACCCGTTGCATTGATGTATGTGGTCACACACCTATGTTGGTTCGAGTGATGGTCGAGACAGGTTACCGATGGTATCCTGAATATACCGTCGAGGAGCAGTTTAGAGACTTTAATCAAAGCCAGTATCTGTGCACGGTCAGGATATATCCATCTTATCCCGGAGCTACTGAACCGCTCCACTGTTCTTATGGACTTGGGATCACTATTGGGATGTCCGTGCAGGATGCAGCCTACTCGATGATGACTATTATTCGAGCCAGAACTGCCTTGCTGAGCAACACTGATTTCCGCTACATGCCAGCATCCCTCCCTGGGGCGCATGGTTACCTTCAGGGTATGTACAATGACGCATCCCATGAGGACTCACTCCTCCGCACCACTACTGAGATGTTGGAAGACAAGGACCGTGAAAACCGGGCCTTGCGTATGGAGCTCTTTAATGCTCGTTTTGATCACTGGGCCACTTTGACTCGGTTTGCCCCTGCAGTGCAAGCCGATTACATGGACATGAGGGACTTGTACCCTGTGCGTGCCAGTCTGCCAGATTTCATGGAGTGGCGTGAGGTGGGAGGCATCACCCCTCCTCGTGGACCTCGTCTGCCGCCGTTTGTTGGACCAAGGCCACACCCAAGTCCCTATGGTCCGCAAGCTCCACAGGACCGTCTGTTCCCAGATGATCATGTTCCGCTTCCAGGCTTGGGTGGTGACTTCTATGAGGATTACTACGGAGCTGTCTGAGCCAGTAGTAGTTTCGCTGGTATTGTAACAGTTGTATGTCCACCGTCCTGTGTGACTTGTGGAATATGACTTATTGTGTATCCATTCTGGAGGTGTAGAAAAATAATGTATAGGAGCTTGGAATGCCTCCGATGAGATGTAACGTCTTTCATCATAGTTGTACCTTAGCTTGGGCTTGTACTAAACTATGTATGGTGTGTATGACTGTTGGTTAATATATGGCATTTTCTGTATTACCATGTCATACGGATGATCATCTCTGCATTCTGTGCTATCCGTTACATTCCGCACTTCCTTGCCCAGATTTTGCCATCCTGGTCTAAATCATTGTTTTGTTTTTCCTAGGATGGTCAACACCCGCAGCAACCCTGCCGCTCCGGAGCAGGCTGAAGCTAGCGCAGCTAGGGATGAAAATCTGCCTCAACCGCCTTCTCTGGCCGAAGTGATGCTGGAGGCAGAACGAAACAAGCGTGAGACTAACCGCTTGCTGGAGCGGATTGAGCAGAATACTGCACGCCAGCAGAGAAACAATCCAGTGTCAATCAATGACTTTGTCAAGCTGTATCCACCAAAGTTTAACCATTCCATCGAACCTCTCGATGCGGATGACTGGCTTCGCAGTATCACCCACAAGCTACGTTCTGCCAACGTAGCCGAAGATGATAAAGTTACCTTTGCTGCTTATCACCTCGAAGGCCCTGCTAGCCTTTGGTGGGAAAATTATGAGGCTATGCGCCCGGTCGGCCAAATCACTACTTGGGCTGATTTCAGTGCTGCTTTCCGTGAGCATCACATTCCGAAAGGCCTCATGGATCGCAAGAGGGAGGAGTTCTGTAACTTCACCCAGGGTAGACTGACTGTGGATGCATACAGTCGAGAGTTTGGGAAGTTAGCACGTTATGCTCCCGAAGAGGTATCCACCGACGCCAAGAAGCAGGCAAGGTTCCGCAAGGGACTTAGCCCCGAGCTTCGCCGTGACCTTCGTCTGCACGAATGTGCCTCTTTTACGAAGTTGGTCAACAAGGCCATCAGTGCTGAGACAGGACAGACTGACTTTGAAGCTTCACGCAAACACTCCCGTGACTTTGGATCTTCATCCGGCTCTGGATCTCAGAAGCGCCGGGTCTGGATCCCGAACACTGCTGTGCCATCCAGGTTTACTCCGAGGCCATCCTTTGAGGCGCCTCGCCCCAACCAGCAGTATGTACCGCCCAAGACTTATGGTGGTCCCGCTGCTAATGCTGCTCCACGCCCCAATATGATAACTTGCTTCAAGTGTGGAGAGCCGGGTCACTACATTCGCGAGTGTCCCCAGAACAACCCCAACCAGTTCGGAAAGTCTGTTGGCCGTGGTAAGCCAACAGCAAAGGTGCTCGTCGCCAAACCAGCCACCACTGCTCGTGGCCATGTCAACTATGTTTCAGCTGAGGAGACTCAGGAGGACCCCAACGTTGTTCTCGGTACGCTCCTTGTTAATTGCCATTCGGCAACTATTCTATTTGATACTGGAGCAACTCATTCATTTATTTCTGTGAGCTATGCCCATTTGCACAACACCACATTTTGTGACATGCCCACCTCCATGGTAATTCAAACCCCTGGTTCTAAGTGGCAAACCTCTAGAATCAGCCATGGAAATGAAATTCTTGTCGACAGATTGGTCTTCCTCGCGTCACTAATAGCTCTCAAGTCCTCGGACATAAACATCATCTTGGGTATGGACTGGATGTCAGCCCATTACGCTAAGATTGATTGCTCTTCTAGAACTGTTCAACTCACCCATCCATCGGGCAAGATAGTCCATGTTTTGACTCGAGTGTCGGGGCGTCAGCTCTACTCTCTAAATGCCAACCCCCTTCGAGACCTTGAAGATATTCGGGTAGTTCGTGACTTCCCGGATGTCTTTCCAGAGGAACTGCCAGGTGTTCCACCTGACAGAGATGTCGAGTTTGTGATAGACCTTGTTCCAGGAACCGTCCCAATCTCTAGAAGACCTTATAAGATGGCACCCCTAGAACTAGCCGAGCTTAAGAAACAACTCGACGAGTCCTTGCTAAAAGGTTTCATCTGTCCTAGTTCTTCTCCATGGGCTTGCCCCGTCCTCTTCGTCAAGAAGAAGGATGGAACGAATCGGATGGTTGTAGATTACCGACCTGTCAATTTGGTCACTATCAAGAACAAGTATCCGCTTCCCAGGATCAACGACCTATATGACCAGCTCGCTGGATCCTCAGTCTTTTCCAAGATGGATTTGAGGTTGGGCTACCATCAAATCAAAATCAAGAATGGGGACATTCCCAAAACGGCCTTTGTTACTCGTTATGGCCAATACGAGTACACCATCATGTCCTTGGGTTTAACCAATGCTCCAGCCACCTTCTCTCGGTTGATGAACTCGATCTTCATGGAGTACCTGGAAAAATTCATCGTGGTTTACCTCGATGATATACTCATCTACTCCAAGAATGAGGAGGAACATGCCGAACATCTAAGGCTAGTATTGACGAAACTTCGAGAGCATCGCCTTTATGCCAAATTCTCTAAGTGCGAATTTTGGTTGCCAGAAGTGACCTATCTGGGCCATGTAATCTCTGGCAAGGGCATTGCTGTCAATCCCGAGCGAGTTCAAGCCGTCCTTGACTGGACACCACCTGAAACGGTTAAGCAAGATCGGAGTTTTCTTGGTTTAGCGAGCTATTGCCGCCGCTTCGTCGAGAATTTCTCCAAAGTTGCTAAGCCTCTAACTGAACTCCTCAAGAAAGATAAAAGGTTTGATTGGACCCCACAGTGCGAGTTCAGCTTTCAGGAACTAAAAAGACGCCTGACATCTGCTCCCGTACTGGTACCACCAGATTTTTCTAAGGACTTTGTTATCTATTGCGACGCCTCGCGACAAGGACTAGGTTGAATTCTCATGCAAGATCATCATGTGATTGCCTATGCTTCTCGACAGTTGCGTCCACATGAGGATAACTATCCCACACATGATCTAGAGCTTGCAGCTGTAGTCCATGCACTCAAAACCTGGCGACAGTACCTTCTTGGTAATCGTTGCGAAATCTACACTGATCAGCAAAGTTTGAAGTACATATTCACCAAACCGGATTTGAATCTCAGGCAAAGACGTTGGGTCGAGTTGATCTCGGATTACGACTTAGGAATAACTTACACCCCAGGCAAAGCCAATGTCATGGCTGATGCGCTAAGTCGTAAGTCTTATTCTAACAATCTGATGTTACAACAAAGTCAACCACTTCTCCACGAGGAATTTCGTAAGCTTAACCTTCACATTGTTCCTCGAGGACTCCTTTCCACCCTGGTGGCGAAACCTAACCTTACGGATCAAATCATAGCTGCCCAGAAACGCGATAAGGGCATATCCCGCATCAAGGAAAACATTGCTAGCGGAGTTGCTAAATGTTTCTCCATGGATGAGCGAGGTGTTGTCTTCTTCGAGAACCGGTTGGTGGTCCCCAAGAAACAACATCTACGGCAACTGATCCTTAAGGAAGCTCATGAATCCCCTCTCACCATTCATCCTGGTAGTACCAAAATGTATCAAGACCTACGCCAGAGGTTTTGGTGGACTAGGATGAAGAGAGAAATCGCTCAATACATTGCCAATTGCGACGTCTGTCGTCGTGTTAAAGCAGAGCATCAACGGCCTGCTGGCACCCTGCAACCATTGGAAATTCCTGAATGGAAATGGGATAAAATCGGTATGGACTTCATTACTGGGTTTCCCAGAACCAAAAGAGGGAATAATGCTATCTTTGTTGTTGTCGATCGTCTTTCCAAAGTAGCCCACTTCTTACCTGTTCGCGAGAGTATAACCGCTAGCCAGCTAGCTGATTTGTACATCTCTCGAATAGTGTCTCTCCATGGTGTTCCATTGGAAATTAATTCAGACCGTGGAAGTCTTTTCACCTCTCGATTTTGGGAAAGTTTCCAAAATGCTATGGGAACTCGTCTCTCCTTTAGCACCGCCTTCCATCCTCAATCAAGTGGTCAATTAGAACGAGTCAATCAAATTCTGGAGGACATGCTCCGAGCTTCTGTCATCTCTTTCGGTATGAATTGGGAGAAGTGCCTTCCCTTCGCCGAGTTCGCTTATAACAACAGCTATCAAGCTAGCTTAGGCAAAGCTCCTTTCGAAGTTCTCTATGGACGAAAATGTCGAACGCCTCTTAACTGGTCAGAAACCGGCGAGAGACAACTCTTTGGCCCGGACATGATCCAGGATGCAGAAGAACAGGTTCGCATTATTCGTGAGAAGTTGAAAACAGCCCAATCTCGACAAAAGAGTCAGTATGACCGCAAGCATAAGCCGATGGCTTATGAAATTGGCGAGATGGCTTACCTTCGGGTTACACCTTTAAAGGGAACCCATCGATTTGGTATCATCGATTTGGTATCAAAGGCAAATTGGATCCTCGTTACATTGGACCCTTTCGCATTCTCGCCAAACGAGGGGAGGTTGCCTACCAACTGGAACTACCTCCGCATCTCTCCAGAGTTCATGATGTCTTCCACGTTTCTCAACTCAGGTGTTGCTTCTCGGATCCTATCCGTGGAGTGGACCACGAAACGCTTATTCTCCAAGATAACCTCACTTATCGAGAATACCCCGTTCGTATACTTGATCAAGCCGAGCGTACCACTCGACGCCATAATATCAAGTTCCTCAAAGCTCAATGGTCGCACCATTCCGAGCAAGAGGCTACTTGGGAAAGGGAGGATCGTCTTTGACTCGAGTACCCCACCTTCTTTCCGATGGATCCTAAATCTCGGGACGAGATTCTTTCGTGTGGGCGTGAGTTGTCACATCCTAGTTAGACCATGCATTAGAGTGAGCATCATGTTTACCATTAACAGAAACTTGAAGTGGGGAAGGCAGAACCCCCAGCACCCCCCTGAAATCAACTAGGGTTTACTAAAAACATTTTCAATGAACCTGAAATGCCCTTCTAAAATGTTCACCCTCTTTGTCTTGGGTTATAACCTGTGGCAAAATAGGTGAACAATTTTCTAGGTCAATAAAAGGTCACTGAATTAAATCATATGATTGTTGCCTTTGGACATTTAAATGCTAATAAATATTTTAAATGTTCAAATAATTCTGGAAATAAGTCAGGGCTGTTAGGAATAATCCCAATAGAGCCCACAATTATTCTCAGGATTTTAGGAAGTGCCTAAGTAATTTTAATAATGCCACAAAGTTACAGAATAATAGAAAAAGGAAACAAAATAGAAAAAAAACTAACCTGGCCGCAACCACCAGCTGGCCCACCTGGCGGCCCAGCACTGTGCTGGCCCATGCTAGCCAGCTGCTTCGTCCTCGCCAGGCAGGCAGCCAGGTGCTCGACGGCGAGCACCGCATGCGCGCCACGCAGCTGTCGCCGCCTCGCCGCTCCCCTCGTCGCGCTATCGACGCGGGACGAACTCCCTCGCTCTCCCCGACCCCGTGGACACCTCACTTCCCCCTGGCTCCTCTCCCTCGCACTCCCTCGCCATGGCCGACGCAGCCGTCACCGTTCCGCCACCGTAGCCGCGTCCAACGCCGTTCCCGCGCTACACCACCGTGTCCCCTCGCTCTGCCATCGTCGACTGCTTCGAACAGGCCGAGCCCCGAGCGCTCGCGAGCCCTGCTTCGTCTTCCCCGACCTCTTCTTCACCGAGCACCGCCGCAGATCCCTTTCGCCGTCGCCGCCGCATCAGCTCGTCCCCGACCGCGCCGTCTGGCTCTACGTGACCGCCGTGAGCTGCTGCACCTCCCCATCCTCTCCGTTCTCCTCCTAGTGCGCCACAGCAAGCCCACGAAGCTCACCCGCACGCACCGCCGCGGAGCTCGTCGCCGACGTGGCTCCGGCCAAACTCCGGCCACACCACCGTGTCCGAACACCTCACCGCATCACCAGGAGCTCAACGCACCACTCCACGCTCCTCACCGTGCCCCGTAGCCTCGGGCTCACTCTCACCCGACTCCGGCGACCGCAAAGCTCGTCGCCGGCGACGTTTCCGGCCACCCCGAGCCCAGCCACTGCCACCAAACGCTGCGGCTTGCTCCCAGCTGCATGTAGATGCCCTCCGCCGCCCGTTTGGTCGCCGGAACGTGCAAATGCACTTCCTCCGCCGCGTCTGGCCTCGCCGGCGGCTAGACGCCGGCGAGTTTGACTTTGGTTTGACCAGGTGGGCCCAAGTTGACTCCTCTGAGTCAATGACAAGTGGGCCCCCCCTCTGCTAACTAACTGGATTAGTTTTAATTAAAATTAATTAGTTTAACTAATTACTAACATGCGGGACCCACTGGTCAGTTTGACCTGGACGACCCCATTGACCTCTGACGTCATCCTGACGTACTGCTGATGTAGTAATTTAATTACTGGAATTATCTTTATACAGGAAATTCCAGAAAATAGTTCAAACTTCAAAAAATCATAGAAGTTAATCTGTAACTCCAAATGCAAAGATTTAGATATGAAATTTGATCATAAAAATCCAATCTATCCATTGGTGCTGGTTTCATGCATGTCAGAACAAGTTAAACCTGCTGTTTATACAATACAAGGTGATGCACTTAAATGGCTATGTTAATTGATCTAGCACTTGAACCTTTGGTTCAATTAAGCACATTCCACCCTGCTTTTTAGCTTGCATTAGGCCAATACACTTCCATATTGCCATGTCATAGCATGCATCATAAAGTTGCATATCGTCATGTGTTGATTGTGTTTCGATGTGTTCTTCGTGGTAGGTCCTGCCTCCGAGGATATTCAAGAGTATCCAACTGAAGGGCAGTATCCCACCACCACTCCATCAGGCAAGCAACCCATTGATCATTCAGATACAAACCCATGTTCTCGCTTCTGCTCTCGTTTACTGCATTAAGACAACACGATTCAAACTGCTGTGTGTTGCGGTAGTTGAACCCACTTCCTTTGCATGACCTGTCATTGCCACAGTAACTAGATGAAACCCACTAGCATGTGTAGGAGTTGATTGAGCCATGTGTGTGTGTTTCCTACCATGCTACGCTTGCTATGCTTAGAGTCGTGTCAGGTCTGGCTCATCGGAATGATGAACTAGAGTGAAAGGTTGTGATGGTGTCGAGAGTGTGAAAGTGTTGAATACGATTTGGTAAAGGAATCGATGAGAGGCCATGTAGGAGTACATGGTGGATTGTTTCATTGAGGCCGTCCTTAAGAACTGAGATCTGTGTGTGTGATTTAAGACTCAGCTACTAGCACACATTGGGCCCTGAAATATGACCCCGCTCGACTTACCGACCCCTCTCGTCCTCTGTCCAGGAGTTGCAAGTAGTTTCTGGTGTTTGTAGTTGCTGGGGGCCGCACGCAGCGCTGACCATAGGGGTGGGATGTGTTGCGGTAGGCACGTGGCACGGTGTACCGATTCGCCTGTTTGGTGTCTCGGGAACCCTGCACACATCGTTTGGGGCCGTTAAGGACACCCCGGCCGGATCTCCTTGCGGATGGAACCCGAATAAGCGATAAACCTGGACTAGAGACTAGTGTGGTTGGCTAGGTCGTGGTCTACACCCACGTCGGCTTTCGCTTGAAGTCTGCCAAGCACATGACGTGTGCAGACGCTAAGTGGTGGAAACATGTGTGAAGAAGTACACCCCTGCAGGGTATAAAACTATTTGAATAGCCGCATCCGCGGTAAAGGACTACTTGGTCACCTATACAGTTCATAGACAAGTAAATGGATACTACTAAAAATCTCAAGATAAGTGTGAGTACCACGGATGGCCCTCTCGTAGGATGACGAGGGAGGATCCACGGTGGAGTATTGTGTTGGTGATAGTGGACTCGTGTGCGACAAATGTTTTACAAGTTGTGTCTATCGTAGGATAGCTTAGCCATGAGTCAAAGCTGGCTTGCTACAATAACTCCACTACCTTCTTGAGAATGTGCATGTATTGTAGGATTCTGTTGTAAGACTTGCTGAGTACCTCCGTACTCATGTTGCTTTAATTAATGTTTTCAGACAACAACACCAACCCCTTTGATGGGTTCTATGTAGACCTCGACGTTGACGAGTGACTTATCACCCAGGTGGTGATCCAAGACTTGTGAAGGGTCGATGTAGATAGACAAGCTTCGTCAAGCCTTCTTTCTTTCTAGTGTCTGTACTCAGACTACTTTGCTTCCGCATGTGCTTGTATGTTTGTATGACTTGAGTGTCGGGTCATGTGACCCCTACCTGTATGAATGTTATGTATGGCTCTTCGGAGCCTCTTAAATAAAGTACTTGAGTTGTAGAGTTTTGTTGTGATGCAATGTTGTATTTACTCATATCGGGCATATTGTGTGTATGATTGAAATGCTTGGTATGAGTGGGATCCGACTATCTAGTTGTTTATCCTTGGCATCCTATCATATGGGGAAATGTAGTCTAGTGCTTCTGAGCGATAGTAGTCCGCTACAGCCCGGTTCACCGGAGTCCTGCTAGCCCAGCACTACTGCTCGGAACACATGACTGGCCGGCATGTGTTGCACTTCGTTCCTGTGTCTGTCCCTTCGGGGAAATGTCACGCGGTGTTATCCGGAGTCCTGCCTAGCCTGCTACAGCCCGGGTTACCGGAGTCCTGTTAGCCCAGTGCTACAGCCCGGATTTACACGTTGTTGACCGACATGCTCGATGTGTTTCATGTATGCCTGTCCTCATGGGTTAGTGCCGCCTTGGGTTCACGACTAGCTATGTCAGCCCGGATTCTCTGTCATATGGATGCTAGCGACACTATCATATACGTGAGCCAAAAGGCGCAAGCGGTCCCGGGCCAGGTAAGATGGCACCCTTGGGAGTACCGTGCGTGAGGCCGCAAAGTGATATGACGTGTTACATGCTGGATCGATGTGGCTTAGGATCGGGGTCCTGACAGCGTTGGCATCAGAGCCGGACTGCCTATAGGTTCGCTAAGCCAAACCGGTTGATGTCGAGTCTAGAAATGCTTTAGTTATATGTAGGGGAATTGATTGTGGGAGGGAACGTAAGGCTCTTTTACTCCTTTACCTTATGCCCTCTGTCTTGAGTCATTCTCTTCTCATTCTACATGGGTTAAGGACTAGGCTCTCTTCTCTCTATCAGGTTCACGTGTTACTAATCCGTAGTAACTTATAGGATTGTTGGTTACAACCCAGTTCAGTTTCTACTAAATTTTAGTATGTTGCCAGTTGAACCGGAACCTTGATATGATGGTTGTTGAGTGGTTTTGCAACTGTTGTGGATGTCTCATCTCCTTTTCTGAGCATTTACAGCCGTTATGCTGTCCAAATTCTCCTAGAAAATTCTAATGTCTTTGCGTTATTTTGTGCTTCCAGATGGCCACCCGTTCCCAGAACCAAGTGGTTCGTCTGACCCGTTGCATTGATGTATGTGGTCACACACCTATGTTGGTTCGAGTGATGGTCGAGACAGGTTACCGATGGTATCCTGAATATACCGTCGAGGAGCAGTTTAGAGACTTTAATCAAAGCCAGTATCTGTGCACGGTCAGGATATATCCATCTTATCCCGGAGCTACTGAACCGCTCCAATGTTCTTATGGACTTGGGATCACTATTGGGATGTCCGTGCAGGATGCAGCCTACTCGATGATGACTATTATTCAAGCCAGAACTGCCTTGCTGAGCAACACTGATTTCCGCTACATGCCAGCATCCCTCCCTGGGGCGCATGGTTACCTTCAGGGTATGTACAGTGACGCATCCCATGAGGACTCACTCCTCCGCACCACTACTGAGATGTTGGAAGACAAGGACCGTGAAAACCGGGCCTTGCGTATGGAGCTCTTTAATGCTCGTTCTGATCACTGGGCCACTTTGACTCGGTTTGCCCCTGCAGTGCAAGCCGATTACATGGACATGAGGGACTTGTACCCTGTGCGTGCCAGTCTGCCAGATTTCATGGAGTGGCGTGAGGTGGGAGGCATCACCCCTCCTCGTGGACCTCGTCTGCCGCCGTTTGTTGGACCAAGGCCACACCCAAGTCCCTATGGTCCGCAAGCTCCACAGGACCGTCTGTTCCCAGATGATCATGTTCCGCTTCCAGGCTTGGGTGGTGACTTCTATGAGGATTACTACGGAGCTGTCTGAGCCAGTAGTAGTTTCGCTGGTATTGTAATAGTTGTATGTCCACCGTCCTGCGTGACTTGTGGAATATGACTAAGTGTGTATCCATTCCGGAGGTGTAGAAAAATAATGTATAGGAGCTTGGAATGCCTCCGATGAGATGTAACGTCTTTCATCATAGTTGTACCTTAGCTTGGGCTTGTACTAAACTATGTATGGTGTGTATGACTGTTGGTTAATATATGGCAGTTTCTGTATTACCATGTCATACGGATGAACATCTCTGCATTCTGTGCTATCCGTTACATTCCGCACTTCCTTGCCCAAATTTTGCCATCCTGGTCTAAATCATTGTTTTGTTTTTCCTAGGATGGTCAACACCCGCAGCAACCCTGCCGCTCCGGAGCAGGCTGAAGCTAGCGCAGCTAGGGATGAAAATCTGCCTCAACCGCCTTCTCTGGCCGAAGTGATGCTGGAGGCAGAACGAAACAAGCGTGAGACTAACCGCTTGCTGGAGCGGATTGAGCAGAATACTGCACGCCAGCAGAGAAACAATCCAGTGTCAATCAATGACTTTGTCAAGCTGTATCCACCAAAGTTTAACCATTCCATCGAACCTCTCGATGCGGATGACTGGCTTCGCAGTATCACCCACAAGCTACGTTCTGCCAACGTAGCCGAAGATGATAAAGTTACCTTTGCTGCTTATCACCTCGAAGGCCCTGCTAGCCTTTGGTGGGAAAATTATGAGGCTATGAGCCCGGTCGGCCAAATCACTACTTGGGCTGATTTCAGTGCTGCTTTCCGTGAGCATCACATTCCGGAAGGCCTCATGGATCGCAAGAGGGAGGAGTTCTGTAACTTCACCTAGGGTAGACTGACTGTGGATGCATACAGTCGAGAGTTTGGGAAGTTAGCACGTTATGCTCCCGAAGAGGTATCCACCGACGCCAAGAAGCAGGCAAGGTTCCGCAAGGGACTTAGCCCCGAGCTTCGCCGTGACCTTCGTCTGCATGAATGTGCCTCTTTTACGAAGTTGGTCAACAAGGCCATCAGTGCTGAGACAGGACAGACTGACTTTGAAGCTTCACGCAAACACTCCCGTGACTTTGGATCTTCATCCGGCTCTGGATCTCAGAAGCGCCGGGTCTGGATCCCGAACACTGCTGTGCCATCCAGGTTTACTCCGAGGCCATCCTTTGAGGCGCCTCGCCCCAACCAGCAGTATGTACCGCCCAAGACTTATGGTGGTCCCGCTGCTAATGCTGCTCCACGCCCCAATATGATAACTTGCTTCAAGTGTGGAGAGCCGGGTCACTACATTCGCGAGTGTCCCCAGAACAACCCCAACTAGTTCGAAAAGTCTGTTCGCCATGGTAAGCCAACAGCAAAGGTGCTCGTCGCCAAACCAGCCACCACTGTTCGTGGCCATGTCAACTATGTTTCAGCTGAGGAGACTCAGGAGGACCCCAACGTTGTTCTCGGTACGCTCCTTGTTAATTGCCATCCGGCAACTGTTCTATTTGATACTGGAGCATCTCATTCATTTATTTCTGAGAGCTATGCCCGTTTGCACAACACCACATTTTGTGACATGCCCACCTCCATGGTAATTCAAACCCCTGGTTCTAAGTGGCAAACCTCTAGAATCAGCCATGGAAATGAAATTCTTGTCGACAGATTGGTCTTCCTCGCGTCACTAATAGCTCTCAAGTCCTCGGACATAAACATCATCTTGGGTATGGACTGGATGTCAGCCCATTACACTAAGATTGATTGCTCTTCTAGAACTGTTCAACTCACCCATCCATCGGGCAAGACAGTCCATGTTTTGACTCGAGTGTCGGGGCGTCAGCTCTACTCTCTAAATGCCAACCCCCTTCTAGACCTTGAAGATATTCGGGTAGTTCGTGACTTCCCGGATGTCTTTCCAGAGGAACTGCCAGGTGTTCCACCTGACAGAGATGTCGAGTTCGTGATAGACCTTGTTCCAGGAACCGTCCCAATCTCTAGAAGACCTTATAAGATGGCACCCCTAGAACTAGCCGAGCTTAAGAAACAACTCGATGAGTCCTTGCAAAACGGTTTCATCCGTCCTAGTTCTTCTCCATGGGCTTGCCCCGTCCTCTTCGTCAAGAAGAAGGATGGAACGAATCGGATGGTTGTAGATTACCGACCTGTCAATTTGGTCACTATCAAGAACAAGTATCCGCTCCCCAGGATCAACGAACTATATGACCAGCTCGCTGGATCCTCAGTCTTTTCCAAGATGGATTTGAGGTTGGGCTACCATCAAATCAAAATCAAGAACGAGGACATTCCCAAAACGGCCTTTGTTACTCGTTATGGCCAATACGAGTACACCGTCATGTCCTTGGGTTTAACCAATGCTCCAGCCACCTTCTCTCGGTTGATGAACTCGATCTTCATGGAGTACCTGGATAAAATCGTCGTGGTTTACCTCGATGATATACTCATCTACTCCAAGAATGAGGAGGAACATGCCGAACATCTAAGGCTAGTATTGACGAAACTTCGAGAGCATCGCCTTTATGCCAAATTCTCTAAGTGCGAATTTTGGTTGCCAGAGGTGACCAATCTGGGCCATGTAATCTCTGGCAAGGGCATTGCTGTCAATCCCGAGCGAGTTCAAGCCGTCCTTGACTGGACTCCACCTGAAACGGTCAAGCAAGTTCGGAGTTTTCTTGGTTTAGCAAGCTATTGCCGCCGCTTCGTCGAGAATTTCTCCAAAGTTGCTAAGCCTCTAACTGAACTCCTCAGGAAAGATAAAAGGTTTGAGTGGACCCCACAGTGCGAGTTCAGCTTTCAGGAACTAAAAAGACGCCTGACATCTGCTCCCGTACTGGTACCACCAGATTTTTCTAAGGACTTTGTTATCTATTGCGACGCCTCGCGACAAGGACTAGGTTGCATTCTCATGCAAGATCATCATGTGATTGCCTACGCTTCTCAACAGTTGCATCCACATGAGGATAACTATCCCACACATGATCTAGAGCTTGCAGCTGTAGTCCATGCACTCAAAACCTGGCGACATTACCTTCTTGGTAATCGTTGCGAAATCTACACTGATCAGCAAAGTTTGAAGTACATCTTTACCCAACCGGATTTGAATCTCAGGCAAAGACGTTGGGTCGAGTTGATCTCGGATTACGACTTAGGAATAACTTACACCCCAGGCAAAGCCAATGTCATGGCTGATGCGCTAAGTCGTAAGTCTTATTGTAACAATCTGATGTTACAACAAAGTCAACCACTTCTCCACGAGGAATTTCGTAAGCTTAACCTTCACATTGTTCCTCGAGGACTCCTTTCCACCCTGGTGGCGAAACCTAACCTTACGGATCAAATCATAGCTGCCCAGAAACGCGATAAGGGCATATCCCGCATCAAGGAAAACATTGCTAGCGGAGTTGCTAAATGTTTCTCCATGGATGAGCGAGGTGTTGTCTTCTTCGAGAACCGGTTGGTGGTCCCCAAGAAACAACATCTACGGCAACTGATCCTTAAGGAAGCTCATGAATCCCCTCTCACCATTCATCCTGGTAGTACCAAAATGTATCAAGACCTACGCCAGAGGTTTTGGTGGACTAGGATGAAGAGAGAAATCGCTCAATACATTGCCAATTGCGACGTCTGTCGTCGTGTTAAAGCAGAGCATCAACAGCCTGCTGGCACCCTGCAACCATTGGAAATTCCTGAATGGAAATGGGATAAAATCGGTATGGACTTCATCACCGGGTTTCCCAGAACCAAAAGAGGGAATAATGCTATCTTTGTTGTTGTCGATCGTCTTTCCAAAGTAGCCCACTTCTTACCTGTTCGCGAGAGTATAACCGCTAGCCAGCTAGCTGATTTGTACATCTCTCGAATAGTGTCTCTCCATGGTGTTCCATTGGAAATTAATTCAGACCGTGGAAGTCTTTTCACCTCTCGATTTCGGGAAAGTTTCCAAAATGCTATGGTAACTCGTCTCTCCTTTAGCACCACCTTCCATCCTCAATCAAGTGGTCAATTAGAACGAGTCAATCAAATTCTGGAGGACATGCTCCGAGCTTCTGTCATCTCTTTCGGTATGAATTGGGAGAAGTGCCTTCCCTTCGCCGAGTTCGCTTATAACAACAGCTATCAAGCTAGCTTAGGCAAAGCTCCTTTCGAAGTTCTCTATGGATGAAAATGTCAAACGCCTCTTAACTGGTCAGAAACCGGCGAGAGACAACTCTTTGGCCCGGAAATGATCCAGGATGCAGAAGAACAGGTTCGCATTATTCGTGAGAAGTTGAAAATAGCCCAATCTCGACAAAAGAGTCAGTATGACCGCAAGCATAAGCCGATGGCTTATGAAATCGGCGAGATGGCTTACCTTCGGGTTACACCTTTAAAGGGAACCCATCGATTTGGTATCAAAGGCAAATTGGCTCCTCGTTACATTGGACCCTTTCGCATTCTCGCCAAACGAGGGGAGGTTGCCTACCAACTGGAACTACCTCCGCATCTCTCCAGAGTTCATGATGTCTTCCACGTTTCTCAACTCAGGTGTTGCTTCTCGGATCCTATCCGTGGAGTGGACCACGAAACGCTTGATCTCCAAGATAACCTCACTTATCGAGAATACCCCGTTCATATCCTTGATCAAGCCGAGCGTACCACTCGACGCCAGAATATCAAGTTCCTCAAAGTTCAATGGTCGCATCATTCCGAGCAAGAGGCTACTTGGGAAAGGGAGGATCGTCTTCGACTCGAGTACCCCACCTTCTTTCCGACGGATCCTAAATCTCGGGACGAGATTCTTTCGAGTGGGCGTGAGTTGTCACATCCTAGTTAGACCATGCATTAGAGTGAGCATCATGTTTACCATTAACAGAAACTTGAAATGGGGAAGGCAGAACCCCCAGCACCCCCCTGAAATCAACTAGGGTTTACTAAAAACATTTTCAATGAACCTGAAATGCCCTTCTAAAATGTTCACCCTCTTTGTCTTGGGTTATAACCTCTTGCAAAATAGGTGCACAATTTTCTAGGTCAATAAAAGGTCACTGAATTAAATCATATGTGTCGTGGGTTTGTCACGGCAGATGTCCTAGCCAAAGGACTTAGTCGTGGAGCCATCGCAACGGGTTAACTCGAAGGGGTTAAAGCAGACACAGGGACGCAGAGAGTTTATACTAGTTCGGCCCCTTCGATGAAGGTAAAAGCCTACGTCTAGTTTGTGGTGGAATTGATGAGGTCTCGATGACTAGGGAGCAAACAAGCTTCGCCTAGGCCTCGAGTTGTGGTTGTCTGTCTTGGACCGCTGTCGGGTCGTCCCCTTATATACACGGGTGATGCCCGTCGGTTCACAGAGTCCCAATCTCCGGTTTATACTCGTACCCGGGTTGGTATCTTTCTTTCCCTATCTTATAGTACAAGTTTATACAAGCCGGTTTATGGCTACAGATACTAAACCGACTACGGCCTTGGGCCTTTACATGTTTATCGGGCTTTAACATCCTTGAATTACTGTTGAAGTTAACCCGACCCAAGCAGGCCGGTTTACGCCCAGTAGTGATATCCTCAACATTAGGCCCCAGATTGATTTGAATGAGTTCATGTCAATCCTTAGCAGAAATCTTCAGATTCAATATCTTCTCTTAATCGCTAAACCGCCATGTCGTCATCTTCTTTGGTTGCTGTAAACCGGCATGACGTCATCATGAAACTGGCTTTTATGATGCTTTCTTTGTTTAACAGATCCGCAATAATCAAGGCGACAGCTCCACTTCCGAAATCTGTGGCTCCTGGATTCGCGCGCCTGACACATGTTTTTTACCTCATAAATAGGGCCGAAGGGTCATTTCCTTTTTTCCCCTTCACCCCTTTCCTCTTTGTCTTCTCTGCGTCGCCAACTCCGGAGCTCCAACGCCGTCGCTGACCTCCGCATCATCTTGGGCCGCTGCATCAACCTGACCGTACCAGAGAACTACGGCATCCTTCCGCATCTCTCCGAGCTCCGGTAAGATCTCCGTCCTCTCAATCTAGATCTGGTTTTAGGGTTCACTGTGTTCCTCGCGTTCTTCGTGTTCTTCGTCCGCCTCAAACTTCGGCTGAGATGCCTCTTCGGATGATCCCATATCCTTTGCTCCGTACAGCGGTAGTTTCCCGCATCTGTTTTTACTGCAGTATACCTGGACCGTAGTTCTGATCCATAACTTTCCCTTGCTGCTCTTGCATAACTTCTTTTAAATCATGAATATTTATCCTTTTTATGAAATCACCCCAGATCCAATGCTATAATGAGATTGTGTGAAACCTGTTTCTGCACACTTGTTTATTTGTAATTCCCCATGTTTCGCGGTTTTAGATCTAGCGGTTTAACCTTGAAGAAGAGGATTTACCAAATTAGTACATACCATTAGTCCACTTGTTAAACCGCCAGTAATCCCTTGATGAACCGCACCGCTTTACCAATGTTGGTTTATGATTGACTTCCTCCAGTTTAACATTGATAATATCAACATGTAACCTGTGCACAACACAATCTTGAACCAGAATCATTTTCCTTTTGTAGACTTCCTCATGGCTAAACAAGTGTACGAGTGCAACTGGGCTCCTTCTCGGGTCACGGAAACGCAACTGAACAATCTGGTCCTGACCGGCGCTTTAAGCAGCAGAAAAACCATTCACTGGAGGGTACCAGGCAAAGAGTGTGCCCCTACACCTCGAGACGGAGAAGTTGTAGTCTTTGCAGATCACTTAGCCCGCGGTTTTAACCTGCCCGGTTCAAAATTTTACCGTGATGTTTTGGCCAACTTCCAACTCCATCCGCAAGATATCGGCCCTAATTCTGTCACCAACATATGCCACTTCCAAGTGCTCTGCGAGGTATTCTTCCAAGAGGAACCCACAGTGGAGCTGTTCCGAGACTGCTTTCACTTAAACCGCCGCACAGAATTCCCTGACGGTTCCAACATGGAGCTGGGTGGCGTGGCAATCCAAAAGAGAAAAGAGGTCACTTACCCTCATGCGAAACTGCATAGTCATCCCCAAGAGTGGAATAACTCCTGGTTTTATTGTAAAGACACCTCCCCGGATAATGAGAATATCTTGCCCGGTTTTCGCCCAGAACGGCTCAGCAACACACATCCTTTTCCTCAGCGGCTGACTAGCAAAGAGAGGATGAAATACGCTCCTCAACTGTCCAAACTCTGAGCTTTTATGGATAACGGTTTAACAGGAGTCGATCTTGCTCGTTGCTGGATATCCCGGAGTATACTGCCGCTCAGTCAACGCTCCGGTTTAATGTGCGAGTATACAGGCAGCGTTGATGATCCGTTGCATCACGTAAACATCTAGCTTACTGATGAAGAGGTCATTGAAGCTGTAAAGAAAATTCTGAATGAACCAGAACACGTCTGTGCCCGAACCGGCCTTCTTCCCTTCTGTGCCACCAATAAACCGCCAGCGGTAAAATGAACTTCCTTCTCACCGAGTCTGATACTATTGTACGTGCTTATGACTGATACCGATATCTGTTGGTGCAGGGTGATGATCCGTTTTGGAGCAAAAAGATCCCGCAAGAAAAGGCGGATAAACCGGAGAAACCAATCCGGCCTAAGACAAGGGTCGTCAAAAAGTCTGCTTATAAGAGGAAAACTACAGCCTCCTCTGATCCACCTGCTGATGATGATGTGGGTAATCCGGATTTTGAAGCTGAACTTGATTCTCTCGGTTTACTGTTTATGCAATTTATTGATGATACAATTTGTCAGGATGATGCTGAAGCTAGCCACGCTGATGATGTTGAGGTAATTACTCTTTCTTCTGATTCAAGCCTTCCGCCTTCGCACAAAATCCGTCAGGCAAACCGCAAAGTTAAATTTTCCCATCCTCTTGCTTACTTGGATCCCAACTTTCTTATGAAGACCCGTCAGCATGAGGTGCGTCGTACAACTCGACACAGCGGCCAGGTAGTCACCTCCGCCGGTTTACCGAACAGTCCGGTTCGGAGACGTCGTTCAGAGGTCTCTAATTTTCTTGTCAATATTTGTCCTAAAGCGGGCTGTTTTCGTCAACTGCTTAATCCGTCTGACTCTGATTATCAGGTCACCTTGCACTCATCTTCCGGTGAGTCAACTGGTACTCAGCTGCCTCCACTCAAAACCGTGCTTGGGTAAGCTTTTGCTTTTATCATCAAGTTGTTGATTTTTGTAGCCTTCAATATATACTGTCTTTAATTTGCTGCTTCTTTTAGGGCCAAACCGAGGCCAAGTAAGAAAGCTCGCCAGGATAAGGCAGCTGAAGAAGATGCTGCTCCTGAACCGGATGCTACCCCAAATGTTGAAGCGATCATCCATGAAGATGTAGTTGATGACCCACCAGTAAGGGATGAAGTTGTTCTTCCTGAAGAAAGTTCTGTGAACCCCTCCGGTCCTGCTGACCAACCAGCCAGTCCAATCCGGATTGAGAAAACTATCAGTCCCTCCAAACCTGCTGATAAACCGACTATGCCAGTTCAGATCGGCGAGCTTAAGGATGACGAAGTCGTAATTACTGGCATAGGTCGTACTGAACCGGGAAATCCCATCGCTTTAGCCAAGCATACTGCTAAAGAAGAATTTTCCGCCCTGAGCAAAGGAAAATGGGATGTTGATCTGGCAACATACTCTGCTCTCAGTGCTCAAGACATTCACTCTGGTTACTTAAACCGGCTATATACTAGCCGTGATTATGAAGCCAATCTGGTAAAGATGATGAAGGAAAAACTTGAGGTAATTTCCATGCATTTGTTCCGCTTCTTGCCGCTGTAGCCCCCAAGGGTCGGTTCAACTTTTAGTATAATTGAATCGAGACTTTTAATAACATCCGAAAATACTACCAGATCAAATGGCCATTAGCCCCCAAGTGCCAAGTTGAAATACTTGTATTCAACTTGGGACTTTGATAACTAACTGGTAGCTGTAGATCAATTAGGCATTAGCCCCCAAGTACAAAGCGCTTAACTTGTTATGTGGTTGGTACTTCCTTTGTTAAACCGTATAAATGTCGGTCTGCAGGCTGAACTGAAAGGTAAAGAGAACCAAGTCGCCGACCTTCAAGAGAATTTAAAATCCCAACAAGCAGAAACTTCGAAGGCCAAGGAGGAATTAACCAGCGCTTTAGGCAGTATGGAGCAACTGAAGGAAGGTTATAAGAAGGACCGGGCTGACTGGGCCACAGAAAAGGCCGCTTTAACCAAAAATATTGAAGATGCAGAAGCTGCCCTCAAACCGGTAACTGATGAATTAACCAGCGTGAAACGACAAGTGCACGCAATGACTGCCGCCATCTTTGGTAAGCTTCCTGTGACTTTTGTAATAATCTTGATTCTCCTATAAACAGCTCGGTTTGTAAACTGCTGATTGTGTTATAGGCACCCGCATTAATCACTTGGGGTCGGATGTACGGATGAAACTGAAAGCCGTCTATACTTTAGTCGAGCAGCTGTATACTGGTGCGCAGCGGATTATCACCACTGCGTCCCATAACAATCCAGCACCCACATTGATCCAGGATACACTCAGGAGATTGTCCATGCTCCCTGCTCGGATTGAGGAGTTAAAAAAGTCTGCTGCTCGAACCGGAGCCCTTAATGCCTTAATCCGGGCCAAAGCATGGGTGCCTGATTTTGATCCCGTTGAAGCGGCTCAAGGCTATCCTAGCTTGAAGGAGGATGGCTCCGAATTCGACGAAGAAGAGTTAAGAAAGATAAACCGGGCAGTGCGCCCGCTGGCCTGCCAATTGATAGAAGAAGCAAACTTGTCACATTATCAAGCCCAGTATGATGACCAGAACAAACGAGTGGCTGCACCCATCCCTGAAGCGGAAAATTTAATTCCTCCAATCCGTAAGCACACTTACACCCCTGATCTTGAACCGTCTTCACTGATACATGGAGAGGCTGTCTTTCAAGCATTAATGGGGATCGACTGGACCACTGTTGACTTCCAGCCGCTGGGTAGGGAGGAGGGAGCTGACGCGGCGCGGGATGATCCAGAGCCATCAAACCGGGATGGCACGCAGGCGTGAACCGAGGGCATCCTGAATTAGCTTCCGTGCTATATCTTGTTAGGAAAAACAATTGTCTTATTGAGGCACCATGTTGCCTTGTAATAGGATAGACCGTACTTGTGCTTTGTGAGATGCCTTCATGCATCAGTACTGAAACCTTCATTTGGAAAATCTTCCTTGCCAACTTATATCTCCTGCAATCACAAAATTTTTAAACTGCCAGGGCGGTTGTACCGCCATCCGGTTTGTGAACCTTTATGTAGATATGCAGGGAGACTTGCCAGTACGATCAAATTTTGTGATACGAAGTACCTGCCATGTAATGGGCATGAAGTAGGCGTTTTTAGCCAATCTTGAGACGGGGGTTTGATAGCCCTAAGCCGTTGGAGGAGAAAATAGCTCCTTTTTGCTCATGATATCCTTGTCACTCCAAAAAGGATGTTTCATAAGAAAAATCAAACCGAGCAAACAAACTCCGGCTTAAAAAAGAGACCGTGTTCTGCCAAATTGGCTGTATGAACCGGCACAAAATACCGTCGGTTTAAGAAAAACGCAACAAAGATAAAATAGCAATTCCTTAAGAAAGGCTATTAAAGCAAAAGCAATGGCGACAACTCTTTATAAAAGAAAGGCTCTAATGAGCTGGTCAGATGGTATTACCAAGGTCAGACGCAACCAGGCTCCCCGAAGGCGTAGCAATGGTGCCAGTCAGCCAGGTCCCCAAAAGACTCGTGGCATTACGCCGGCCAAGTGGCATGACATTGGTTCGGTTTTGACCAAGCCCCCAAGTGACTCTAAGGCCTGCAGGCCGACCAAGAGGCGTGACCGGTTCAGACTTGACCGTGTCCCCAAGTGATCTGGTGGCTTTCGCCGATCAAGAGGCATTGCATCGGTTCGGACACGACCGAGCCCCCAAATGATCTGGTGGCTTTCGCCTATCAAAAGGTATTGCATCGGTTCAAATATGACCGAGCCCCCAAGTGATATTGATAAACTTTGCAAGGGGTAAACCGGAGGTCATTTTACAACAAACAACTCCATGTAACCACACATGATATAAAAGAACAGATACCCCGCTTTAGCTGAGGATCCGGTTTATTATAATATATACATTGTCATGATATGTACATAAGCAGAGCCCATGGCTCAAGTATAGTAAGGCCGAAGATGAGCTATATTCCACGGCCTGTTGGTCTCCTGCTCTGATTTACGTGAGTCTTTGTGCTCTCGAACATCGATCAGGTAGTATGACCCGTTGTGCAGATTCTTGCTGACCACGAAAGGCCCTTCCCAAGGCGGAGACAACTTATGCATCTCAGTTTGATCTTGAATAAGTCGAAGCACCAAATCTCCTTCTTGAAAGGTTCTGGTCCTGACCCGACGACTGTGATAGCGATGAAGATCCTGTTGGTAGATCGCCGAGCGGGCAGCTGCTATGTCTCGCTCTTCATCCAGCCGGTCCAAAGCGTCCTGTCGAGCCGTCTCGTTATCCGCTTCAACGTAAGCCGCAACACGAGGTGAATCGTGACGGATGTCACTAGGGAGAACTGCCTCCGCCCCATAAACCATGAAGAACGACGTGTACCCAGTGGACCTGTTAGGCGTGGTGTTGATGCTCCATAACACAGAGGGTAATTCTTCGACCCAATAACCCGGCGTCCTTTGCAAAGGAACCATAAGCCGGGGTTTGATGCCTCTCAAGATCTCCTGATTAGCTCTTTCTGCTTGACCATTGGACTGTGGGTGTGCCACCGATGAAACATCAAGGTGGATGTGCTCTCGTTCACAGAACTCCTTCATGGCACCTTTAGATAAATTGGTACCATTATCTGTGATGATACTGTGTGGAAAACCAAACCGGAAAATCACCCTTTTGATGAACTAAACCGCGGTGGCCGCATCACACTTGCTAACGGGCTCTGCCTCTATCCACTTTGTAAATTTGTCAACCGCCACCAGAAGGTGGGTCTTCTTGTCCTTGGACCTTTTGAAAGGCCCGACCATATCCAGCCCCCAGGTTGCAAACGACCAAGTAATTGGAATCATCCTCAATTCTTGAGCTGGAACATGAGCGCGTCTTGAGAATTTTTGGCAACCATCACATCGTCTGACCAGATCTTCCGCATCAGCATGGGCAGTCAACCAATAGAAACCGTGGCGAAATGCTTTCGCCACTAAAGACTTTGAACCGGCGTGGTGACCACAATCTCCTTCGTGGATCTCACGTAAAATTTCATGGCCCTCCTCAGGAGATACACACCGTTGAAACGCTCCTGTTACACTGCGATGATGCAGCTCGCCGTTTTCAATTACCATGGATTTGGACCGCCGTACTATTTGTCTGGCCAGCGTCTCGTCCTCTGGCAACTCGCCTCGGTTCATGTACGCCAGGTAAGGCAGCGTCCAATCCGGGATGACGTGTAGCGCCGCCACCAACTGAGCCTCCGGCTTAGGAACCGCCAAATCCGCCTCCCCAGGTAGTTGAACCGATGGGTTGTAAAGCACATCAAGGAACACATTAGGTGGTACCGGTTTACGCTGTGAACCCAGCCGGCTTAAAGCGTCTGCCGCCTCGTTCTTTCTTCGGTCCACGTGGTCCACCTGATACCCCTTGAAGTGACCTGCGACCACATCAACCTCACGACGATATGCAGCCATGAGTGGATCTTTAGAATCCCATGTACCAGACACCTGTTGGGCCACCAGATCCGAGTCTCCGAAGCACTTAACTCGGCTTAAATTCATCTCCTTAGCCATCCAGAGACCATGGAGCAAGGCTTCGTACTCTGCTGCATTGTTAGTACAAGGGAACATTAAACGGAGAACATAACAAAACTTGTCACCTCGTGGGGAAGTTAATATGACTCCAGCCCCCGAGCCCTCCAATTGACGTGATCCATCAAAATGAATGGTCCAATATGTGTGATCCGGCTTCTCTTCAGGGACTTGCAACTCCGTCCAATCATTGATGAAGTCAACAAGTGCCTGAGACTTTATCGCAGTGCGAGGCACGTATTTTAAACCGTGCGGTCCAAGCTCGATAGCCCATTTGGCAATCCGACCGGTTGCTTCTCGTTTTTGGATGATATCACCCAAAGGAGCAGAGCTGACCACTGTGATGGGATGCCCTTGGAAATATTGCTTCAACTTCCGGCTCGCCATAAAAACTCCGTATACCAGCTTCTGCCAATGCGGATATCTCTGTTTGTATTCAATAAGCACCTCGCTGATATAGTAAACCGGATGCTGAACCGGGTACTCTTTGCCCGCCTCCTTCCACTCCACCACAATAGCCACACTAACTGCACAAGCATTAGCAGCTACATATAGCAGCAATGGTTCCCTATCAATGGGAGCGGCGAGCACGGGCGGATTGGCCAACTGCCGCTTTAAGTCCTCCAATGCCTGATCAGCAGCAGAATTCCAGACGAACCGATCCGTCTTCTTCAACATTTGATACAAAGGAATCGCTTTTTCCCCGAGGCGGCTGATAAACCGACTTAGTGCAGCGATCCGACCCGCCAGGCGTTGAACATCGTCAATACACTTCGGTTTAGCCAGAGAGGTGATAGCCGTGATCTTCTCTGGATTAGCCTCAATTCCCCTATGGGACACCAGAAAACCCAATAACTTGCCAGCTGGTACACCAAAGACACATTTGGCCGGATTGAGCATCATCTTGTATGTCCTGAGGTTATCAAAGGTCTCCTTCAAATCATCGACCAAAGTCACCTTCTTCCTTGACTTAACCACAATATCATCCACATAAGCATGCACATTACGGCCAATCTGTTTGTGGAGACAATTTTGCACACACCGTTGATAAGTTGCCTGGGCACTTTTGAGCCCAAAAGGCATAGACACATAGCAGAAGGCTCCAAATGGACTTATGAACACCGTCTTCTCCTGGTCCTTAACTGCCATTTTAATCTGATGATAGCCGGAGTATGCATCCAAGAAACATAAGCGCTCGCAACCCGCCGTAGCATCAATGATTTGATCAATACGGGGGAGGGCAAAAGGATCCGCAGGGAAGGCTTTATTAAGATCCGTATAATCCACACACATGCGCCAGGTGCCGTTTTTCTTAAGGACCAGCACTGGATTAGCAAGCCACTCAGGGTGAAAAACTTCAATGTTGAAGCCAGCTGCCAATAGCCTGGCCACCTCTTCTCCAATAGCTTTTCTCCTCTCCTCATTGAATTGGCGGAGGAACTATTTCACCGGTCTGTATTTAGGATCCACATTAAGGGTGTGCTCAGCGAGTTGCCTCGGTACACCTGGCATGTCAGAAGGCTTCCATGCAAAGATGTCCCGATTCTCACGGATGAACTCGATGAGCGCGTCTTCCTATTTCGGATCCAGATTGGCACTGATGCTGAACTGCTTGGACGAATCGCCAGGTACGAAGTCAACAAGCTTGGTCTCAGCCGCCGATGTGAATTTCAGGGTCGGATCATGCTCTGTAGTAGGCTTCTTTAAAGGAGTCATATCCGTCGGATCAATGTTGTCTTTATAGTACTTGAGCTCCTCGGTAGCACAAACCGACTCCGCATACGCGGCGTCTCCTTCCTCGCACTCCAAAGCGATCTTACGGCTTCCGTGAACCGTGATGGTCCCCTTATGACCCGGCATCTTGAGCTGTAGATACACATAGCAGGGCCGTGCCATGAACTTGGCATAGGCTGGCCGGCCAAACAGGGCATGGTACGGGCTTTGGATTTTCACCACCTCAAACGTTAGTGTCTCTGATCGGGAATCGTGATCATCTCCGAAGGCTACCTCCAAGGCTATCTTGCCCACGGGGTATGCTGACTTGCCAGGCACCACACCATGGAAAACCGTGTTTGAAGGACGGAGGTCTTTATCCTTTAGCCCCATGCGTCGAAAGGTTTCATAGTATAGGATATTAATACTGCTACCCCCGTCCATGAGTACCTTGGTGAACTTATAGCCTCCCACCTGAGGCGCCACCACCAAAGCCAGCTGACCCGGATTGTCAACCCGGGGAGGGTGATCCTCTCTACTCCATACAATTGGCTGCTCTGACCAGCGCAGATACCGTGGCACAGCCGGTTCAACAGAGTTAACCGCCCGCTTCTGGACCTTTCGGTCCCGCTTGTCCAAGCTGGTGGTAAACACATGATATTGTCCACTGTTTAACTGCTTTGGATTACTCTGGTAACCCGACTGCTGCTGTTGCTGACTGTTTTGATTATGCTGATTGCCATGTTCGCTCGGATTATCGTTAAACCCTGAACCGGGATTTCCTCCACCATGACTCGGCCCGGATCCTGAACCGCCACCGGAGCCGGGGTCATACCGAAAAGCATTGGAGCTCTTAAACTCTTGCATGATATAACAATCCTTCCAAAGGTGGTTTGCTGGCTCCTCTCTGGTCCCATGCTTTGGACAAGGCTGATTCAACAGATAATTTAAGCGCTCCGGATTGGGTCCAGGTCCGCCACTGCGGTTTTTGCCCCTACGTCGTCGGCCCCTGTCCTGCACATTAGTGCTAGCCACATAATCCGTGTTGCCATCCGCTTTACGCTTGCCACCACCTACGTTTCCTGCCGAGTTATGCTGCTGACCTCTGGGGTTGCCGTTCTTCCTTCCCTTCCCTGTCTTTTCATCATCAGACTCGGGATCCTTGGTACTATCAGAATCAGCATACTTCACCAGAGCAGTCATGAGCGTTCCCATGTCAGTACAATGGCGCTTCATCCGTCCTAATTTTAACTTTAAAGGCCCAAATCGGCAATTGCCTTCCAGGGTTACAACCGCGATGTCCGCATTGATACGGTCTGATGAATGCAGGATCTTTGAAACCCGGCGCACCCAATGAGTTGTTGACTCTCCTTCCTCCTGGACACAAGCCGCTAAATCCACCACCGACATGGGCTGCTTGCACGTGTCTTTAAAATTGCTTATGAACCGGGCTCGCAACTGTGCCCATGAACCGATAGAATTGGGCGGCAGGCTTTTTAACCAAGTACGGGCTGTCCCTTCAAGCATCATGGTGAAATATTTTGCGCACGCCGCATCATCCACATCCAGCATCTCCGTGGCCATCTCATAACTCTCCATCCACGACTCTAGGGGTTGATCCGCCGTATAGTTCGGCACCTTGCGCGGGCCTTTGAAATCCTTGGGCAGCCGCACATTGCGGAGGGCTGGGATGAGGCAAGGCACTCCCAAAGCGCTAGAAGTGAGTCCCGGTTCAACTGAAGTGGTGGGACGAACCGGTGTAATCTGATGAGCCTGATGCGGTACTGCTAACTCAGCTTCCCTACGCGCCCGGGCCCGGTCTACCACCTCCTGGGCGTCGGGGGCCGGATTGTTGCCGTGGGGAGCCCTACGCCGTGCATTACTTGACTCGGCTGGTTCTTCCATATCTCTACTGTAACTCCGGCCTGGACGCGGGGTGGAGTGAATCCGTTCGCGGCTATATGAATACGCTTCCTGCTGAACCAATGCTGTTCTGAGGAGCTCCTTAACCTGGCGTGTCTCTATCGCTTGCAGTGAATCTCCCTCGACCGGAATAGCTTCCAACCGTGCCGCTGCTGCAACAAGGTTATCCAGCGGATTAAATAGTGATCCGGAGGGGTATGCACAACCCTTGGCTCTCCCGGGTTATGACGGGGCAGATCTATTACACGGGGCTCAACCGGCGCGCCCGTCCCGGGCGCCTCCGCCCGATTTACCACCGGTTGGTTACTGGTCCCTGCCCCAGGGGTATTGAAAAGATCCCTTCCTTCAAAGACCGAGGGCAAGCGAGATCGGAACTTCCTCCTCATGACTTCCTGCGAAGCGTTCTGATCCAGCATAAGTTTATAGGCTTGCGCATCCAAAGCGGCCCGCTCCGCGGTCATCCTGACCTCCTCAGCTGCCAGATCCGCCTTGGCCTGGTTAATCTATTCTCTCACCTTTGCAATCTCTGCATTATGAGCATCCTGATCCGTCGGATTAGCCTCTGCCATGAGCGCAGCCAACGCGTCGAACAGATCGGATAACACTTGAGCTGGTGGGCGCACAGAGCCTCCTGCTCCGGCAGCCGTTGCCGCCACTGAACCGGAAACTATTGCTGCGGCCGTTGATGACTGAGGTGCTGCCTGGGTACCGGCCACGAATATACCGACCCGGCTAGGCAGATCAGAGGGGTCCGGAATACTGTCGCCATCGGAACAGCCCCCAATCCGACCATCTTGTACTTGATACAAGGACTCAGTTTCCCCGGTTGACGACTCGTCGCCGGAATAAACGACGGTTTCGCCACCAGATCCTGATCCGTCCTCATAGTTCCCTCCATGGATGACTCCCACAAAGGCACGCTTCACAGCTGGCTTAACCCGGGCAGGTCGCGCACGCTGAGCTATTTCGATGAAGTCGGTGCAGGTGTCCAGCTCAGGACCCGGTTCACCGATTTTGCCGATGAAGACGTGTATACCGCCAAAGGGGACCCGGTACCCGTACTCAATTGAGCCGGCCTCGGGGCCCCAGCCTGCGTCGTCGATGTAGATCTTGCCGCGACGACTCTTGGTCATCCGGCCCACGGCGTATCCCTCGAGTCCTTCAAAGCGGCCCTCCAAGAACTTGAAACCATCGTGCGATAGCCCCACGGTGGGCGCCAACTGTCGTGGGTTTGTCACGGCAGATGTCCTAGCCAAAGGACTTAGTCGTGGAGCCATCGCAACGGGTTAACTCGAAGGGGTTAAAGCGGACACAGGGACGCAGAGAGTTTATACTAGTTCGGCCCCTTCGATGAAGGTAAAAGCCTACGTCTAGTTTGTGGTGGAATTGATGAGGTCTCGATGACTAGGGAGCAAACAAGCTTCGCCTAGGCCTCGAGTTGTGGTTGTCTGTCTTGGACCGCTGTCGGGTCGTCCCCTTATATACACGGGTGACACCCGTCGGTTCACAGAGTCCCAATCTCCGGTTTATACTCGTACCCGGGTTGGTATCTTTCTTTCCCTATCTTATAGTACAAGTTTATACAAGCCGGTTTATGGCTACAGATACTAAACCGACTACGGCCTTGGGCCTTTACACGTTTATCGGGCTTTAACATCCTTGAATTACTGTTGAAGTTAACCCGGCCCAAGCAGGCCGGTTTACGCCCAGTAGTGATATCCTCAACAATATGATTGTTGCCTTTGGACATTTAAATGCTAATAAATATTTTAAATGTTCAAATAATTCTGGAAATAAGTTAGGGCTGTTAGGAATAATCCCAACAGAGCCCACAATTATTCTCAGGATTTTAGGAAGTGCCTAAGTAATTTTAATAATGCCACAAAGTTACAGAATAATAGAAAAAGGAAACAAAATAGAAAAAAAACTAACCTGGCCGCAGCCACCAGCTGGACCACCTGGCGGCCCAGCACTGTGCTGGCCCATGCCAGCCAGCTGCTTCGTCCTCGCCAGGCAGGCAACCAGGTGCTCGACGGCGAGCACCGCATGCGCGCCACGCAGCTGCCGCCGCCTCGCCGCTCCCCTTGTCGCGCTATCGGCGCGGGACGAACTCCCTCGCTCTCCCCGACCAAGTGGACACCTCGCTTCCCCCTGGCTCCTCTCCCTCGCACTCCCTCGCCATGGCCGACGCAGCCGTCGCCGTTCCGCCACCGTAGCCGCGTCCAACGCCATTCCCGCGCTGCACCACCGTGTCCCCTCGCTCCGCCGTCATCGACTGCTTCGAACAGGCCGAGCCCCGAGCGCTCGCGAGCCCTGCTTCGTCTTCCCCGACCTCTTCTTCACCGAGCACCGCCGCAGATCCCCTTCGTCGTTGCCGCCGCATCAGCTCGTCCCCGACCGCGCCGTCTAGCTCTATGTGACCGACGTGAGCTGCTGCACCTCCCCATCCTCTCCGTTCTCCTCCTAGTGCGCCACAGCAAGCCCACGAAGCTCACCCGCACGCACCGCCGCGGAGCTCGTCGCCGACGTGGCTCCAGCCAAACTCCGGCCACGCCACCGTGTCCGAACACCTCACCGCATCACCAGGAGCTCAACGCACCACTCCACGCTCCTCACCGTGCCTCGTAGCCTCGGGCTCACTCTCACCCAACTCCGGCGACCGCAAAGCTCGTCGCCAGCGACGTTTCTGGCCACCCCGAGCCCAGCCACTGCCACCAAACGCTGCGGCTTGCTCCCAGCTGCACGTAGATGCCCTCCGCCGCCCGTTTGGTCGCCGGAACATGCAAATGCACTTCCTCCACCGCGTCTGGCCTCGCCGGTGGCTAGACGCTGGCGAGTTTGACTTTGGTTTGACCGGGTGGGCCCAAGTTGACTCCTCTGAGTCAATGACAAGTGGGCCCCCCTCTGCTAACTAACTGGATTAGTTTTAATTAAAATTAATTAGTTTAACTAATTACTAACATGCGGGACCCACTGGTCAGTTTGACCTGGACGAACCCGTTGACCTCTGACGTCATCCTGACGTAGTGCTGACGTAGTAATTTAATTACTGGAATTATCTTTATACAGGAAATTCCAGAAAATAGTTCAAACTTCAAAAAATCATAGAAATTAATCTGTAACTCCAAATGCAAAGATTTATATATGAAATCTGATCAGAAAAATCCACTCTATCCATTGGTGCTGATTTCATGCATGTCAGAACAAGTTAAACCTGCTGTTTATACAATACAAGGTGATGCACTTAAATGGCTATGTTAATTGATCTAGCACTTGAACCTTTGGTTCAATTAAGCACATTCCACCCTGCTTTAGCTTGCATTAGGCCAATACACTTCCATATTGCCATGTTATAGCATGCATCATAATGTTGCATATCGTCATGTGTTGATTGTGTTTCGATGTGTTCTTCGTGGTATGTCCTGCCTCCGAGGATATTCAAGAGTATCCAACTGAAGGGCAGTATCCCACCACCACTCCATCAGGCAAGCAACCCATTGATCATTCCGATACAAACCCATGTTCTCGCTTCTGCTCTCGTTTACTGCATTAAGACAACGTGATTCAAACTGCTGTGTGTTGCGGTAGTTGAACCCACTTCCTTTGCATGACCTGTCATTGCCACAGTAACTAGATGAAACCCACTAGCATGTGTAGGAGTTGATTGAGCCATGTGTGTGTGTTTCCTACCATGCTACGCTTGCTATGCTTAGAGTCGTGTCAGGTCTGGCTCATCGGAATGATGAACTAGAGTGAAAGGTTGTGACGGTGTCGAGAGTGTGAAAGTGTTGAATACGATTTGGTAAAGGAATCGATGAGAGGCGATGTAGGAGTACATGGTGGGTTGTTTCATTGAGGCCGTCCTTAAGAACTGAGATCTGTGTGTGTGATTTAAGACTCAGCTACTAGCACACATTGGGCCCTGAAATATGACCCCGCTCGACTTACCGACCCCTCTCGTCCTCTGTCCAGGAGTTGCAAGTAGTTTCTGGTGTTTGTAGTTGCTGGGGGCCGCACGCAGCGCTGACCATAGGGGTGGGATGTGTTGCGGTAGGCACGTGGCACGGTGTACCGATTCGCCCGTTTGGTGTCTCGGGAACCCTGCACACATCGTTTGGGGCCGTTAAGGACACCCCGGCCGGATCTCCTTGCGGATGGAACCCGAATAGGCGATAAACCTGGACTAGAGACTAGTGTGGTTGGTTAGGTCGTGGTCTACACCCACGTCGGCTTTCGCTTGAAGTCTGCCGAGCACATGACGTGTGCAGACGCTAAGTGGTGGAAACATGTGTGAAGAAGTACACCCCTGCAGGGTATAAAACTATTCGAATAGCCGCATCCGCGGTAAAGGACTACTTGGTCACCTATACAGTTCATAGACAAGTAAATGGATACTACTAAAAATCTCAAGATAAGTGTGAGTACCGCGGATGGCCCTCTCGTAGGATGACGAGGGAGGATCCACGGTGGAGTATTGTGTTGGTGATAGTGGACTCGTGTGCGACAAATGTTTTACAAGTTGTGTCTATCGTAGGATAGCTTAGCCATGAGTCAAAGCTGGCTTGCTGCAATAACTCCACTACCTTCTTGAGAATGTGCATGTATTGTAGGATTCTGTTGTAAGACTTGCTGAGTACCTCTGTACTCATGTTGCTTTAATTAATGTTGTCAGACGACAACACCAACCCCTCCGATGGGTTCTATGTAGACCTCGATGTTGACGAGTGACTTATCACCCAGGTGGTGATCCAAGACTTATCACCCAGGTGGTGACCTCGATGCGGCTATATCTCCCACGTGTCGAAGCACGACTTAGAGGCATAACCGCATTGAAAGCAATGTCGCAAGTGAGGTAATCTTCACACAACCCATGTAATACATAAGGGAAAGATATACATAGTTGGCTTACAGTCGCCACTTCACACAATACATAAATTAACATCCATCATCCAGATTACACTCAAGGTCCGACTACGGAACCAAAATGAAAGAAGACTACCACAAATGCTACACAGATCCCCGATCGTCCCAACTGGGCTCCACTACTGATCATCAGGAAAAGACACATAGTAACGACCACGTTCCTCGTCGAACTCCCACTTGAGCTCGGTTGCGTCATCTGCACTGGCATCGTTGGCACCTGCAACTGTTTTGGTAGAATCTGTGAGTCACGGGGACTCAGCAATCTCACACCCGCGAGATCAAGACTATTTAAGCTTAAAGGTAGGATAGGGTTGTGAGGTGGAGCTGCGGCAAGCGACTAGCATATATGGTGGCTAACAACGCAAAAGAGAGCGAGAAGAGAAGCAAAGCACGGTCGTGAAGCTAGAAGTGATCAAGAAGTGATCCTAGAACAACCTACGTCAAACATAACTCCAACACCGTGTTCACTTCCTGGACTCCGCCGAGAAGAGACCATCACGGTTACACACGCGGTTGATGTGTTTTTAATTAAGGTCAATTTCGGGTTTTCTACAACCGGACATCAACAAATTCCCATCTGCCTCATAACCGCGGGCACGGCTTTCGAAAGATAATACCCTGCAGGGGTGTCCCAACTTAGCCCATTATAAGCTCTCACGGTCAACGAAGGATATTCCTTCTACCGGGAAGACCCGATCAGTCTCGGAATCCCGGACTACAAGACATTTCGACAGTAATAAAACAAGACCAGCAAAGACGCCCGATTGTGCCGACAAATCCTGATAGGAGCTGCACATATCTCGGTCTCAGGGCACATCCGGATTGTCCAAACTCCCGGTAGGCCAGTCCAGAGTTGCCCCTGGCGACCACCGGCGGCTGACAGTTTGGACCAACACTCGAAGGAGCACTGGCCCGGGGGTTAAAATAAAGATGACCCTCGGGCTCGCGAAAACCCGGGGGAAAAAGGCTTAGGTGGCAAATGGTAAAACCAAAGTTGGGCCTTGCTAGAGGAGTCTTATTCAAAGCGAACTGTCAAGGGGGTCCCATAAATCACCCAACCGTGTAAGGAACGCAAAATCAAGGAACATAACACCGGTATGACGGAAACTAGGGTGGCAAGAGTGGAACAAAACACCAGGCATAAGGCCGAGCCTTTCACCCTTTACCAAGTATATAGATGCATTAATTAAATAAGAGATATTGTGATATCCCAAAATAATCATGTTCCAACATGGAACCAACTTCATCTTCACCTGCAACTAACAACGCTATAAGAGGGGCTGAGCAAAGCGGTAACATAGCCAATCAATGGTTTGCTAGGAAAGGATGGTTAGAGGTTTGACATGGCAATATGGGTGGCATGATATAGCAAGTGGTAGGTATCGCAGCATAGGCATAGCAAAAGAGCGAGCATCTAGCAAGCAAAGATAGAAGTGATTTCGAGGGTATGGTCATCTTGCCTGCAAGGTTCTCAGAGTTGTCGAAGGCTTGATCCTCGTAAGTGTTCTCAACAGGTTCCTCGTTCACGTACTCGTCTTTCGGCTCTACCCAAGGCAAGAACACAAGCAAATGAACAACTATCAACCACGATGCAATGCGCAAACAACATGATGCAAAACATGGCATGATATGCGAGATGTGGTATGCAATGCATATGCGTGCTCCGAAAGGAAAAGATGAACAAGGCATAATCTTGGCAAACCAAGTATGCCACTGGAAAGGTGAGGTGATTTCGGTTGAAATCGATATAAACATCACCGGAATCGGATGCACGGTTTGCAAATGACAAGCAAAACAAGAATGGCATATTTCTGCGATTAACAACATGATGCCACTTAGCATGCAACAAGAAATTAAGCTACTGCACCCAAACACATCAGCAAAGAATATGGCAGCGATCTACTCAAGATGCTTGACAAAAGATGAACACTGGGCTACTGCTAAATCACACCATAACAGGTTCAAACAAGCATGGCAAAAGTGCAAAAGATAACAGGTTCACAGACTTGGTGAAAATAACATGCCAGAAATTAACATCAGGATGACATGTTTAGATCAAGGAAACAACCTGCTACAGGAACAGGACATAGCAAAATATGGCACGTCATGGATATACTCAAAGCATTGAACAAAAGTCCTTTACTGACCATGAGCCAAAAAGGACCAGAAAATATAATAGCACCCATGTCAATTAAGCAAGTTTCGTTACAGTTTTCAGACTTGGCAGAAAACTGGACATGTCAAAAACAGATAACAAGTAGGCATGTTTACGAGCTCTATGCACTCACTACAGAGCATTGCATGATAAAATAAGCATACACCCATCAACAAGACATGGCATAGAAGCTATACATGGCAAGAACAACATCATAGCATGTAAGAATCAACTACAACAAGCTTGGCAAAATCGAATAACATCTAAACAATCTGCCAGTAATATTTTATAGCAAAAGTAGAGCTCGATTGACTCAAGCTATGGCACTCCATAATTACAAACAAAGGCACGGATGGATAGAGAAAACCCATATGTTCAAAACACCCTTACTGATCATGCTCAAAAGAGGCATAGATCTCTCTGAAACAACATGAACACATGGCATAAAAATAACAGCAGGAAATAACTTAGTGAAATTACTAAGTCTCTGAAATCAGCAACATAATGATCCCTAGTTCGCATGCTTGTGCTAGTCACCACAGAGATCACAAAAATACATGGGATACACCCCTGGAAAGATAGCATGGCATATTACAAAACACATGTAGGACTCAACTTCATAGGATGCACACATCAATCATGGCAAAAATGACAATAGTGCATGTTCTGATAATAATCTGGAACTAACATCACATAGCCCTCTTCCAACAGCATTTCGGGCATCAAGATGAACTCAAATGAAAATGATGCAATGAGATTGTCGGGGATATACCCCGCGGTGTAAACCGGCCGGAAGGTAAACCGGCCGGACTTGACGGTTTAGCTGAAGACCTGCCCTGACCTTGGCGGTTTACAAGCAACCCGCTTGGACGTTGTAACTCAATGGTAACCCGACGGACGGGTCAGGGGAGCGACAAGACCAGGTGGCCCGTCTGGCGGTTCATGAAGGCCGGTTCAACTATTGTGGGCCGGTTCAAGAGGAAAGGAATATTTACCTTACAAGGAGTCAAGAACGAGACTTGTACCCGGTTTGTATTAGAGATAGACTAGTCCTAATCCTAATAGGACTCCACATGTAAACCGCCCCTTCAACATATATAAGGAGGGGCGGGGCTCCCCAAAGCGGGACAAGTTACAAGTTAGAAGCTACAAGCTACAAGCAATCGATAATCTCTAGGGCTAGACACAAGAGCCGGTTTACGGCGTCTCCCTCGGGATGATAATGAGACCTAGCCTCAAACAGCATGTAGGGTTATTACCGGATGATGTTTCCCGGGGCCCGAAGCTGTCTAAATCCTTGTCTTGCGTGTTGATCCGCCCTGCGTCTCTCGTCCCACTCAACCCCTCTCAAGCTACCACATAGATGCGTTGGCCTCGCGACTAAGTCCTGACACTAAGGACATCTGCCGTGACAAATCCACGACAGTTGGCGCCCACCGTGGGGCCTACGCACGGTGGTGTTGAGTTCTTGGAGGGATCTTTCTAGGGTTCGAGAAGCTTATCATTGTCCGGATGAAGAAGAGCCGGCGAGAAGAGAATCAACGTCATCAAATCAGTAGTTGGAACAAAGGATACGTGATTAAGATCTAGATAAATTAGGGTTGCGGCATCTCGTGAGCCGTCGCCGATACGACCTGTCAAGATCCGTCGAGAGCGAGAGGAGACCAGTGTCAAAGCTCACGCGTTTTGTCTATCAAAGGAGACGCGTCAAGTCAATCCGTATCTGAATCAATCCAAGTCAGTACAATCCACGAGTCATCATCGATGGTTCTTGCACAGCCGTTCAAAGCCTTAGGGGATTAAAAACAGCCAGGACAACTCTGGAGTCAATGATCACAACCCGAAATCGAGATCCATCTTTGACTCTGCCTTGCGCCACCGCCGGCCGCATCAAGAGCCGTCGTCGCGGACACATGCCAAGTCGCCGCTGCCATAACTCACCCTACCCATACAATGTTGTTCTGTTTTCGAATCCAGAGGCATCAACTCATAGCCTTGGCGTTAAAACCTTGGTTTGGAAAAAGTGATCTATCCGTTGATCCATCAACACGAGCTAATGGTCAGCGACGTTCTAATCTAGTACAAAGGAAAAGAAGATAGGGACAAAAGAAAGGGCCCGTACGTGAGTCAACCAACGACGACCTGGAATCTGCCATCGTTTTCCCAATCGCTGCTTTTGCAGTCCCGACTCCGAGCCGCCTGCGGTTTTCAGCGATCTCGCTTCCGCTCCCGAGTCGCTGACTGTTTCACCTAACCAGGTACACATCTGCAGCTACGGGTTTGCCTCCTCAGGCGAGCGTCCTCACATGCGGCCTCGACTCCCGCTGTCGTTCTGCTTCGGCTACCCCTTGAGCCGTCGTCGCCGGTGCGCCAAGCCACCACCTTCCTCCGTTGTCCGCTACAGGATCCGCCTCCGCCGTCGCCGAGTCACCGCCCTACGCGGCCGTAGCCGCACCTCATCAGCTGTCTACCTCCGACACACGGCCTCACCGAGTCACTGTCACGGCCGGATTGAATCGCCGCCTTTCTGAATCATCTCTTCCAGCTCCGGCCTCTACTACGGGCCGCCCGCATCCCCTACAAGTCGGAGTCGCCCTCGCAACCGTGTCCAGCCTCGCCACTTCAAGTCGGCCCTGTCCTCGGGCGGCTGTCGTCCTGCTATGTTGCGCTCTCGCCCGTCGATGCTGAGGGGCGCCTGATGATCCTTTGCGTGAGGTGGCTCTTTTTCAGGCAAGACACTCACAGGGCAGATGGGACCTTCATGTGCGACACTAGTACAAAGGAGCAGTTCTTTAATCAGACGATTTCAGACTTGCCTTTTTCATTGACAATGTAAAACAAGGGATGCTTCTCCCGACAGAAGCAGACAAAAGAGAAGAAGGAGAAAACTTGCTACGTGCATGGATTATGCGGCCAGAGTGCTAATCACACGCATATATTATTCACTTTTCATGCATCTCCGATATCTCACACACGGTTCAATCTACAATTTGATATTATGCTGCATAGCGTGGTTCTCTAGATAAAACAAAGGAAGCCAGAGGAGATCGTACTGATTTAGCATTATCCAGCGCCAGTATCCGCGTTCGCCCGACAAAACATCAGGTGCTATTTTTCTAAGTATTTTATCAGTACATATTTTGCTTCAGAACAATTACTTTGGTCTGTGGTATTTTTCGTAGGACCATTATTCATTACAAAGGCGTCACAAAAGGGACGTGCGCCAATATTATTTTTTGCATTAGCGCAAACGAGAGAGTCGTCACCCCCGCTACATCAACGTACGCGGTTGACTCGTCGTCCACGCCCGCGGCCGATTCGCACGCGTCTGCGCCGCTTCCAACACGGTGGTCGACTCACCCGTCCGCACCGGTTTACCACGCCGCGGCCGGTTCACCCGTGATTTATTTCAGCTTCATACAGTTATCATCAACTTCATGGCGGGTTATTTTCGGCCTAAACGAATCAGGTGATATCCATCTAAATCTATTTTTTGACATATATTGTTTTTTTTAAAAGGAACAATTACGTTGGTTTTGCATATTTTTATATGCAGGACAAATTATTCGCCACAACATCGGTGTTACACCATGCATATGGAGCGTGCACCGGCGTCATTATATACTGGCTTTTGACCATTCCACACTGCTTAACGGACGCGCGCAAACCGCCGGTGGTCCGGTTTACATCAACATGGGGCCGGTTCTCCGCCTGTGCCGGCTTACAGTTTCACTGTGGTGATCGTCAACTCCGCGGTGGATATTTCCGGCTAACATATCAGGACAAATTGTCTGTTGAAAAAAAGGGGATTATTATATCACTGAGCTATTGGATAACCCGTGCCGGTTTATATCGCGATCCAGATCGCGTCAACTCGTCAGGACCATGCGAATTACCCAATAGCGCATGCACAGGCTGCCATCCCCCGCAGCCCGGTTTACATCAACATACCGGGCCGTACCTGTCTGCGCGAGCCATTTATTGAGTATGAACAAGTCACAACTTGGGTAGCCCGGTTTTCTTTCAAATTGGAGGCAAATTATCATCAACCGCCGTCTGCACTGGATGGATCAATGGGCAGGCACACAAGTCACCGCCGCTACAGTTTGGTTAACTTCAAATCACCAGTTGGAAGGAACCATTGGCCGAGTTGCTGACACGGTTCATACGGGATCATTTACAACCCGCCGCAGTCACCTCAACCTTCTGTGTATTCACATCGTGTTATCAACACCAATGATATACAAGTTATACCGGTTTATATCACGGTCAAATATGGAGAATCTCAAGCCAACCCCTCGAGTCACCTTGAGACTTGGGGGCTACGATGATATGACGCGGCAAGTCTTGCCAGTTTCGGCCGGTTTAAGAACCCGAGGACGATGGAGGGAAAGATAACCCGATCCCGGAGGCTACTGTTATGTTGATGAAAATTTAAAAGCCGTCAGAAAATTTCCGGCTTAGAAAGTATATGACAGTTACAAAATCCCGACTCAATGAAGAAGTTTCGGATCATCAGAAAGGATTCCGGTTGAAACCTGGCTGAAGGGAAGTCAGTATCACTGAAGCTCTCAAATATTCGGTTTATAATCCGGTTCAAGAGAAATCTATTCTCCCACAAAGTTCTGAAGCGCTCCGATCCGGTTTAACAATGTCCGGTTCAAAAAGGAATTAACTTCTCGCAAGTTTGAGTTTAAAGGCCGTCAGAAAATTTCCGGCTGAAAATGAAGATTCCGGTTTAAAATCCGGTTCAAGGGGAAGACGTCTCCCACAGCTTTGAAGCTTTCAATATCCGGTTTAAAATCCCGGTTCAAGAAGAATTTATCTCTTGCAAAAAGTTAAAAAATTACCAACGAAGACCTGCTGCTATGATGCATGGTTCAAACATGGGCTTCCTGTTCAAACATAGGTCGTATTCGAACCAAAGAGAACATAGCTATCCTTATGAAGTTAGTTGGGGACCTAGTCGACTTGAACCGTAGCTACACCTCCTGGGAGCTTGGTCATGTCTTGACGACGGTAATGCCTTCTGGCTGGCACATTTGCCACTAAGTCAGTTGGGGACCTAATCGACTTGAACCGTAGTTACACCTTATGGGAGCTCGGTCATGTCTTGATGATGGTAATGCCTTCTGATCGGCTTTTTAGCCAATAAGTCATTTGGGGGCTTGGTCGTGTCCGAACCAATGCAATGCCACTTGATCGGCCCTAGGCCACTAAGCCACTTGGGGGCTTGGTCGAATCCGAACCAATGCAATGCCACTTGGCCGGCGTAACGCCACGAGTCATTTTGGGGTCCTGGCTGACTGGCACCATTGCTACGCCTTCGGGGGGCTTGGTTGCGTCTGACCATGGTAATTCCATCTGACCAAGCTCAGTAGAGCTCTTCTTTTGCAAAAAAATTGTTGCCATTGCTTTTGCTTTAATAGCCTTTCTTGAGAAGTTGCTATTTTGCACTTTTTAAACCGACAGTATTTTGTACCGGTTCAGGCAGCTAAAATTGGCGGAACACGGTCCATTTTTAGACCGGAGATTATCTGCCCGGTTTAGTTTCCTGTTACAATCTTATTATGGAGTAAACCGGTGTTTATCAACCCGGCTCGGTTTTCAACTACAAGTTGTGAGTGCATGATCAAACTATGATCCGGAGATTATCTGCCCGGTTTAATTTCTTGTTACCATCTTATTATGGAGTAAACCGGTGTTTATCAACCCGGCTCGGCTTTCAACTACAAGTTGTGAGTACATGATCAAGTTATAATCCGGAAATTATCAGCCCGGTCTGGTTTGACTGCAAGTCACCAGTATTATATATTGTTAAACCGGTGTTTATCACAGCCCGATACGGTTTTATCATAAACCGGCGCAATATGGAAGGAGTTATCATTACTCAAAATTCCCCTACTATGGAAAGTTGGTAAACCGACTATATCACAGGTATGATATATTTCATATTTGATTATTCTTAAATGTTGGGCGTTATGACCCGTCCGGCGGTAAACCGCCAGGACGCTTTAAACTTGTTGTATGCAGAAACAGGTTGAATAACGCATGGTTATAAATTATCCGGTGTTTGTTAAACCGGCCTGGCTTTAAGACGATAAGTCGCCAGTATGATGATAACTTATCCGGTGTTTGTTAAACCGGCCTGGCTTTAAGACAATAAGTCGCCGGTATGATGATAAATTATCCAGTGTTTATTAAACCGGTCTGGCTTTGGACTATAAGTCGCCAGTATATATTTGGATTGCGCCATTGGAATCATGCGCTTATAAATTATTGGATTATATTATTCAAATAGCCAAACTTGGCTGAATTTTCATTATGATATTGGATGAATTAAGGTTTTCATACCAGATTATATTATTTTGAATAGCCAACATGGCTGGATTTTTATTATGGTTATTAGTATTATGATTAAGGTTTTCAAAGTCGCTTTAGCGCAATGGTTATCATTTTCTACAATTGAAGGAATAGTCCCGAGTTGCTGCAGGCTTACAACCCGGCACTTGGGGGCTACATTATTCAAAGTTGAGATTATTTCAAATATGCAAGTCTCATGTCGCTGCAAGCATGCACCATGACACTTGGGGGCTACCAATTGCTCCTGTCAACTATTCAAGGTACAAAGCTTTTTATCCATTATATTGAAGGGTCCACTGCTCAGTTGGTAAAGCACAAGGCTCTTAACCTTGTGGACGTGGATTCAAGCCCCATGATGGGGGTTACATCATATGATGTTATTTTCATTGAAGTGTATATCAAAGTCCCAGCTCAATATTATCTTACTGAGTCGGCCCTTGGGGGCTACATGCTGCTGTTCAAAGTTTAAAAGATTATATTTACAAAGTCCCTGCTGATTATTACATAATGTGCCGGCCCTTGGGGGCTACATTGGTTGAAGTTTTATGGGCATCAGTCAATTAAAAGTCCCAAGTTGCTGTAAGCATGACAACCCGGCACTTGGGGGCTACAGGTATTATATATTATTATCGAAGAAAGATTTCCAAGTTCTTTGTTGAGCAAATCAGATTGACCCGGCGTCACCAATCATAAACCGATGTTGGCAACAATCATGAACCGGTGTATGCAACAATCATAATCCGGGGTCATCAGTTTTGTAACCCGGCCATTTGGTAATGTTAAACCGACAAGTTTTCAAGACCGGGGTCATCTTCAAACCGGCTGAATATCAGATGAATATTTCAAGACCAGTATTTCTTAAACCGGTATTTTGGAAGCCGACCCAAGTGGATTATTTTTTCACAAATATATTTTCTATGAGAAACCAATGTCAGCAAGTTGAATATGAAGCTGGTTATTGACCCGGATTTTCTAGAAGGTGGAAATGGCAAAGACTAAGGATGATCAGATGCCGGTTTACAAGAATTTTTAATCCGGAGCACAACCTGTCAAATTTGTTCTGGTGTTTACTTGCAGCATAAGTTTACCATGGATAAATCCAAGCTAAACTTGGGGGCTAATGTCGGGGATATACCCCGCGGTGTAAACCGGCCGGAAGGTAAACCGGCCGGACTTGACGGTTTAGCTGAAGACCTGCCCTGACCTTGGCGGTTTACAAGCAACCCGCTTGGACGTTGTAACTCAATGGTAACCCGACGGACGGGTCAGGGGAGCGACAAGACCAGGTGGCCCGTCTGGCGGTTCATGAAGGCCGGTTCAACTATTGTGGGCCGGTTCAAGAGGAAAGGAATATTTACCTTACAAGGAGTCAAGAACGAGACTTGTACCCGGTTTGTATTAGAGATAGACTAGTCCTAATCCTAATAGGACTCCACATGTAAACCGCCCCTTCAACATATATAAGGAGGGGCGGGGCTCCCCAAAGCGGGACAAGTTACAAGTTAGAAGCTACAAGCTACAAGCAATCGATAATCTCTAGGGCTAGACACAAGAGCCGGTTTACGGCGTCTCCCTTGGGATGATAATGAGACCTAGCCTCAAACAGCATGTAGGGTTATTACCGGATGATGTTTCCCGGGGCCCGAAGTTGTCTAAATCCTTGTCTTGCGTGTTGATCCGCCCTGCGTCTCTCGTCCCACTCAACCCCTCTCAAGCTACCACATAGATGCGTTGGCCTCGCGACTAAGTCCTGACACTAAGGACATCTGCCGTGACAAATCCACGACAGAGATGAAATGATGTCCTCATCGAGGCAAACAATTCTATATTCTATATGTCCAAAACGGAGCTAAGGATGCGGAGATATGGCAGGTCAAACTAAGCACCATAATGCAATAATTACGAGACTTGGCAGAAAATCTCACCCCGGGAAAATGGATCTCGCGAAACGGGATGGGACAGGAAGGTGCGGCCGAGGCCGTTTGGTTCGCGGGCCTGGTGGATCTGGTCCACCTGACCAGATCCGGCCGCCGAGAATCTCCGGCGAGGACGGCGGTGGACTCCGGCGAGGGAAGCGGGAGGCGGCGGCGCGCGGCTCCGGCGACCTCGCGCGCGGGCAGGCGCGGGCGGAACGCGGTGGGGCGGCGACGAGGCGGCGCGGCGGCGGCGGGCGGAGGCGTCGGCGAGTGGCGGAGGAGGCCGGGCGGCAGCGCGCTGCCGGGAGGCGGCAGCGGCCGGCGGGAGCGGGTGCGCTCGCGGGCGAGGCGACCCAGGCGACGGCGGCGCGGTGCGGGCCGCGCGGGCCAGATCTGGGCCCGACGGGCCGCGGTGGAGGAGGCGGCGGAGTGGGAGCGGGTGCCCACGTGGCAGCCCCTGATTGGGCGACGGCGGCGGCGGGATTTCGTCCCGTGCGGACCGGACGTGTCCGGCGGCGGCGAGAGGAGCGGGGCTAGGGTTAGGGTAGGTTTGGACCCGGGATTTCGGGGGAGAGGGTATATTTATAGGTAGGAGGAGCTAGGAGGCTCCAAATTGAGCACGGTTTGCGGCCATACGATCGTGATCGAACGGCGATGGACATGGGAGTGACTTAGATGGGTTATTGGGCTGTTTTGGAGGGGTTTTGGGCTGCAACCCAAAAGAGGCTTTCACGGTTACCCGGTTAACCGTTGGAGTATCAAACGACCTCCGAATGACCCGAAACTTGACAGGCGGTCTACCGGTGCTATACCAAGGCCGCTTGACAAACCTCAGTCCATTCCGAGAAAGTTTAATACCCGCTCACGGAAAAAGGTAAAAGGGGACGCCGGGGAACATAGGAGCGCCGGATTGCAAAACGGACAACGGGGAAAGTGCTCGGATGCATAAGACGAACACGTATGCGAATGCGATGCGCATGATGACATGACAAGAAATGCATGACAAGGACAAAATGCAAAATGAAGGGAAACCCAACCACGGAGGGAATATCATATCAGATTACCGAAAATGGCAAGAGTTGGAGTACGAATATGACAAGTTACATCCGGGGTGTTACAACACTCCACCACTACGAGAGGATCTCGTCCCGAGATCTAGGACTGAAAGAACTCTGGATATTCGAAACGGAGGTGGTCCTCACGTTCCCAGGTGGCTTCTCGGTTGGAATGGTGTGACCACTTCACTTTCAGGAATTTGATGGACTTGTTACGAGTCTTGCGCTCAGTTTCTTCAAGAATGGCAACGGGATGCTCATGATAAGACAAATCTTCTTGAAGATCAATCTCTTCGAAGTTGATGGTGCGCTCAGGCGTCTTGAAGCACTTGTGAAGCTGTGACACGTGGAACACATCATGCACATTTGCAAAGTTTGGGGGAAGCTCAAGTTGATAGGCGAGATCGCCTCGTTTGCCGATGATCTTGAAAGGACCGACGTATCTAGGGGCAAGTTTCCCTTTGATACCGAAGCGACGAGTGCCTTTCATTGGAGAGACGCGGAGGTAGACATGGTCTCCGATCTCGAAAGCCAAATCACGGTGTTTGCTATCATAATAGCTCTTCTGGCGCGATTGAGCGGCTTTGAGATTCTCACGAATGACCTTACACATATCTTCAGCCTCTATGATCAAGTCGTTGCCCAGAAGTTGGCGTTCGCCCGTCTCAGACCAATTGAGAGGAGTACGACACTTTCTGCCATAGAGAATCTCGAATGGGGCTTTGCCCGAGCTCGCTTGAAAGCTGTTGTTGTAAGAGAACTCTGCATATGGAAGACAATCCTCCCACTTCATGCCGAAAGAGATAACACAAGCCCTGAGCATACCTTCAAGAATTTGGTTGACACGCTCGACTTGTCCACTAGTTTGAGGATGGAAAGCTGTGCTGAAGCGAATGTTGGTGCCCATGGCCTTCTGAAAAGAATCCCAAAACTTGGATGTAAAGATGCTGCCACGGTCTGAAGAAATCAATTGTGGAATGCCATGCAAGGAGACAATTCTGGAGGTGTAGAGCTCTGCCAGTTGCGCTGCTGTGATAGACTCTTTGATAGGAAGAAAATGAGCCACTTTGGTGAGCTTGTCGATGACGACGAAGATGGCATCATTTCCACGCTTGGACTTAGGAAAACCAGTCACGAAGTCCATTTCGATATGACCAAACTTCCATTCTGGAATAGCAAGAGGTTGGAGTAGACCAGCTGGTCGTTGGTGTTCTGCTTTCACCCTTCTGCAGACATCACATTCATTCACGAATTGAGCAATTTCTCGCTTCATTCGAGTCCACCAATACGACTGCTTGAGGTCATGGTACATCTTCGTACTTCCAGGATGAATGGATAGGAGTGAATTGTGCGCCTCATTCATAATGACTTTACGAAGATCACCCTTAGGAACCACAATCCGGTCCTCGAAGAAAAGAGTATCTCTGTCATCAACGCGATAGCACTTGTATTTGGAAATGCCCTTGTCAATACCACGTTTCACCTTCTTCACCATGGTATCCAGCAGTTGTGCCTCACGAATTTGATCTTCCAAAGTAGGAGAGCACCAATCGCAAATGCTTGGCATGATCCTTCTTATTCTTGGAGAAGACCAATATATCATCGAGATAGACCAAGACGAATTCGTTGGTGTAGGGGTTGAAGATGAAGTTCATCATTCGAGAGAAAGTTGGAGGAGCATTGACAAGGCCGAAAGACATGACAGTATATTCATAAGAACCAAAGCTTGTTCTGAATGCTGTCTTGGGAATATCTTCTTCATGAATGCGAATCTGATGATAACCCATACGAAGGTCAAGCTTGGAGAACACTTTAGCACCTTTAAGTTGCTCGAATATCTCATTGATGTTGGGAAGTGGGTACTTGTTCTTGATTGTCTTCTTGTTCAATGGACGGTAATCGACGCAAAGTCGGTCCGTGCCATCCTTCTTCTGGATAAAAAGAACACCACAACCCCAAGGAGATGAACTCGGTCTGATCAGACCCAGACGCTCTTGTTCATCGAGTTGTTTCTTCAATTCCTTCAACTCTTTTGGCCCAAGCTTGTATGGACGCTTGCAAACGGGTTTCGTGCCAGGCTCAAGATCGATAACAAATTCAACTGGCCGGTGAGGAGGCATACCCGGAAGCTCTTCTGGAAAGACATCTTGGTACTCACAAACGACTGGAATCTGAGAGATAGCATCCAATTCGCCCTTCTCATTGAGAGAAAACAACCGAATGGTTTCATCGCGAGCGGCATAGATGATCACATCGTCAGAAGAGTGAGTCAATTGAATTTCCCTGGCAGCACAATCAAGCTGAGCCTTGTGCTTAGAAAGCCAGTCCATCTCGAGAATTAGATCAATATCAGAGTCACCAAGAACAATTGGTTTAGCCAGAAATCTATAGTCTCCCATCTTGATGGAAACATGCGGAACCATAAAGCTTGCGTTCATGCATTTACCCGGAGAGACAACTGCTAACGGTTTAGGCAAACCTTGGAAAGACAACTCATGCTTCGATGCAAAAGGTCTTGAAATGAAAGAATGCGATGCACCAGTATCAAACAAGACTTTTGCAGGAATATCATTAACAGGAAGGTTACCCATGATCACTTCTGAAGAATCCTCCGCTTGAGCTGCATTCAACATGTTCACCTTTGCAAACTTGGAATTATGCTTGACCACTGCATTGCTGGAAGATCTCACAGGAGGGGGAGGCGGAAGGCGCTTTTGGTTGAAGCACTTGTTCGCATAGTGACCCTTTTGCTGACATTTGTTGCAATTCACCTCTGAGAGCGGACGCTGATAAGGAGCATTTGGCCTTGGAGCTTGGTTCTGAGACTTGTTCTGATAGCCAGGGTTGGGTGGGTGGGAAGATCCACGACCACCTGAGTTCTTCTGCTAGTAAGGCTGACGGAACGGAGGAGGAGGAGGCAACCAGAACTTCTGTTGCTTGGCCGCCACTAGTGAGGAAGAAGAGGACTGAACTACGTCCCTGACTCTCTTCTTAGATGCCTCACACTTGAGCTGAGCAGCTTCCTGTTTCAGTGCCATGTTGTAGAATTCATCATACTTTAACGGCTCAAAAAGCACGAGAGCTAGTTGCAGATCTTCTCTGAGGCCACGCCTGAATTGGTAAATCATGCTCTTCTCATCAGGGATGTCTTGCTTAGCAAAACGAGAGAGCTTCTGGAACTGAGTGTTGTATTGATACACAGACATGTTGCCTTGCTTGAGATTGCAGAACTCCTCACGCTTACTCTCAACAACACTTTCTGGAATGTGATGAGCTTTGAAGTCACGGCGAAAATCATCCCAGGTAATCACACGACCTCCTCTGGAATCTTTGTATTGTTGGTACCACTCAGCAGCTTGATCCTTGAGTTGAAAAGAGGCAACCTTGACAAAGTCCTCAGGTCGGACATTGCTACATTCGAAGTGCTTGTTGATGTCCACGAGCCAATCATTGGCGTCTGTGGCCTCGACACAGTAGCTGAAAGTCTTTGGCTGATTTGCAAGGAACTGATTGAGGGTAGCGAAGTGCGGCTGATTGTTGCCTTGGCCTTGATTTCCTTGATTACCTTGCCCTTGGTTGCGATCTTGCAAGAGCTGAATCAGAATCTGAGCGTTGGCATTAGTGGCTGTCATCAAAGCTTGCCATGCCTCCGGAGGCGGAGGTGGTGGCGGAGGGTTAGCCTGACTTCCTTCATTGCGTTCCGGATTCTGACGCGTTGGCGGAGCCATCCTGAAGAGGGTGACATCCATTAGTATCTTGAAATACATATATTCAAGCTGAATCAAAGGATCGAAATTGCAACATATAGTCTTCACAATAAACATTCAAACAAGAATGAACGAATGAATTCCAAAGTAAAGCATCACACTTCCAAAAAGCTGAGAAGCCATTTAGATAAAGGTATGGAATCACCATCTGCCTCGAAACAACTCGAATATCCCAACTGAAAACAAAACAAAGGATTGGCTTGTAGAATAAGCCAGAACAAACACATGATAGAGATTTCGCCCAAAGTATTCGTGGCGGGGCCCACACGGGCACGACGTACAGCGGACGTCACGAATGACAAACAAGACGTCCCCGAATCAGCATAGCCAAGGATTCTTTAAGACGCCTCACGACCACTGTAAACCGGCTGTGAATAGGCGGACCACTAGCACGTTAGACCCCAATCTCAAATCATACATCTGTCGGAAAGATATCCTATAAGCTATTAGAATTCCCACTTATAAACTCCCGAAACTTTCTGGTTATGCAATCAGGTGTTGGGGATACAGGGGACATAAAATATATCACCCAAACTAACAATACCTAGATCCAGCTGTATCCATCCTTCAACACATAACCAAGAAACCTTCGGAAATCGTTTACCTCAACCTTCGAAAAGCATCCGTTATACGAGTTATGGCAATACTCCCGCACTCGCCTCAGTACTGGGCTATCAGGGTTATCTCACCAACAACTGTACAAAAGAGATTTTCGATGTCGGCGTACTAAACTCAGGTATTCCAGAACTGCAACGATAAAATTATGACGACAACACCTCAGAGCTCAACTCCCCGGGACACTTCCACTAAACCCCTGCTGACAGGAGGCACCAAGACAATGTTGTCATCATAAAACCATCGGAACGATTCAAAGATACCCGCGTGATCCTAAATTTTTTTTAGTGAAATTTGAGAAGAGAAGAGTCAAAACTCTACGCCAGGATGCCTTACCAGAGCGATGAGGAGACTGGGAAGTAAAAAGAATTCCTAAACTCTCCGATACATAATTCCTAAATGACTCAAAACATTTTTCTAGACACAACTCGGCCGCTAAAAACGATCAATCAGTGGGGGCTCCTAAGGTCGGGGAAGGCTCTGATACCAACTTGTAACGCCCTCGATGCGGCTATATCTCCCACGTGTCGAAGCACGACTTAGAGGCATAACCGCATTGAAAGCAATGTGGCAAGTGAGGTAATCTTCACACAACCCATGTAATACATAAAGGAAAGAGATACATAGTTGGCTTACAGTCGCCACTTCACACAATACATAAATTAACATCCATCATCCAGATTACACTCAAGGTTCTACTACGGAACCAAAATGAAAGAAGACTACCACAAATGCTACACAGATCCCCGATCGTCCCAACTGGGCTCCACTACTGATCATCAGGAAAAGACACATAGTAACGACCACGTTCCTCATCGAACTCCCACTTGAGCTCGGTTGCGTCATCTGCACTGGCATCGTTGGCACCTGCAACTGTTTTGGTAGAATCTGTGAGTCACGGGGACTCAGCAATCTCACACCCGCGAGATCAAGACTATTTAAGCTTAAAGGTAGGATAGGGTTGTGAGGTGGAGCTGCGGCAAGCGACTAGCATATATGGTGGCTAACAACGCAAAAGAGAGCGAGAAGAGAAGCAAAGCACGGTCGTGAAGCTAGAAGTGATCAAGAAGTGATCCTAGAACAACCTACGTCAAACATAACTCCAACACCGTGTTCACTTCCCGGACTCCGCCGAGAAGAGACCATCACGGTTACACACGCGGTTGATGTGTTTTTAATTAAGGTCAACTTCGGGTTTTCTACAACCGGACATCAACAAATTCCCATCTGCCTCATAACCGCGGGCACGGCTTTCGAAAAATAATACCCTGCAGGGGTGTCCCAACTTAGCCCATTATAAGCTCTCACGGCCAACGAAGGATATTCCTTCTACCGGGAAGACCCGATCAGTCTCGGAATCCCGGACTACAAGACATTTCGACAGTAATAAAACAAGACCAGCAAAGCCGCCCGATTGTGCCGACAAATCCTGATAGGAGCTGCACATATCTCGGTCTCAAGGCACATCCGGATTGTCCAAACTCCCGGTAGGCCAGTCCAGAGTTGCCCCTGGCGACCACCGGCGGCTGACAGTTTGGACCAACACTCGAAGGAGCACTGGCCCGGGGGTTAAAATAAAGATGACCCTCGGGCTCGCGAAAACCCGGGGGAAAAAGGCTTAGGTGGCAAATGGTAAAACCAAAGTTGGGCCTTGCTAGAGGAGTCTTATTCAAAGCGAACTGTCAAGGGGGTCCCATAAATCACCCAACCGTGTAAGGAACGCAAAATCAAGGAACATAACACCGGTATGACGGAAACTAAGGTGGCAAGAGTGGAACAAAACACCAGGCATAAGGCCGAGCCTTTCACCCTTTACCAAGTATATAGATGCATTAATTAAATAAGAGATATTGTGATATCCCAAAATAATCACGTTCCAACATGGAACCAACTTCATCTTCACCTGCAACTAACAACGCTATAAGAGGGGCTGAGCAAAGCGGTAACATAGCCAATCAACGGTTTGCTAGGAAAGGATGGTTAGAGGTTTGACATGGCAATATGGGTGGCATGATATAGCAAGTGGTAGGTATCGCAGCATAGGCATAGCAAAAGAGCGAGCATCTAGCAAGCAAAGATAGAAGGGATTTCGAGGGTATGGTCATCTTGCCTGCAAGGTTCTCAGAGTTGTCGAAGGCTTGATCCTCGTAAGTGTTCTCAACAGGTTCCTCGTTCACGTACTCGTCTTCCGGCTCTACCCAAGGCAAGAACACAAGCAAAGGAACAACTATCAACCACGATGCAATGCGCAAACAACATGATGCAAAACATTGCATGATATGCGAGATGTGGTATGCAATGCATATGCGTGCTCCGGAAGGAAAAGATGAACAAGGCATAATCTTGGCAAACCAAGTATACCACTGGAAAGGTGAGGTGATTTCGGTTGAAATCGATATAAAGATCACCGGAATCGGATGCACGGTTTGCAAATGACAAGCAAAACAAGAATGGCATATTTCTGCGATTAACAGCATGATGCCACTTAGCATGCAACAAGAAATTAAGCTACTGCACCCAAACACATCAGCAAAGAATATGGCAGCGATCTACTCAAGATGCTTGACAAAAGATGAACAATGGGCTACGGCTAAATCACAACATAACAGGTTCAAACAAGCAAGGCAAAAGTGCAAAAGATAACAGGTTCACAGACTTGGTGAAAATAACATGCCAGAAATTAACATCAGGATGACATGTTTAGATCAAGGAAACAACCTGCTACAAGAACAGGACATAGCAAAATATGGCATGTCATGCATATACTCAAAGCATTGAACAAAAGTCCCTTACTGACCATGAGCCAAAAAGGACCAGAAAATATAATAGCACCCATGTCAATTAAGCAAGTTTCGTTACAGTTTTCAGACTTAGCAGAAAACTGGACATGTCAAAAACAGATAACAAGTAGGCATGTTTACGAGCTCTTTGCAGTCACTACAGAGCATTGCATGATAAAATAAGCATACACCCATCAACAAGACATGGCATAGAAGCTATACATGGCAAGAACAACATCATAGCATGTAAGAATCAACTACAACAAGCTTGGCAAAATCGAATAACATCTAAACAATCTGCCAGTAATATTTTATAGCAAAAGTAGAGCTCGATTGACTCAAGCTATGCACTCCATAATTACAAACAAAGGCACGGATGGATAGAGAAAACCCATATGTTCAGAACACCCTTACTGATCATGCTCAAAAGAGGCATAGATCTCTCTGAAACAACATGAACACATGGCATAAAAATAACAGCAGGAAATAACTTAGTGAAATTACTAAGTCTCTGAAATCAGCAACATAATGATCCCTAGTTCGCATGCTTGTGCTAGTCACCACAGAGATCACAAAAATACATGGGATACACCCCTGGAAAGATAGCATGGCATATTACAAAACACATGTAGGACTCAACTTCATAGGATGCACACATCAATCATGGCAAAAATGACAATAGTGCATGTTCTGATAATAATCTGGAACTAACATCACATAGCCCTCTTCCAACAGCATTTCGGGCATCAAGATGAACTCAAATGAAAATGATTCAATGAGATGAAATGATGTCCTCATCGAGACGAACAATTCTATATGCTATATGTCCAAAGCGGAGCTACCGATGCGGAGATATGGCAGGTCAAACTAAGCACCATAATGCAATAATTTCGGGACTTGGCAGAAAATCTCACCCCGGGAAAATGGATCTCGCGAAACGGGATGGGACAGGAAGGTGCGGCCGAGGCCGTTTGGTTCGCGGGCCTGGTGGATCTGGTCCACCTGACCAGATCCGGCCGGCGAGAATCTCCGGCGAGGACGGCGGTGGACTCCGGCGAGGGAAGCGGGAGGCGGCGGCGCGCGGCTCCGGCGACCTCGCGCGCGGGCAGGCGCGGGCGGAACGAGGTGGGGCGGCGACGAGGTGGCGCGGCGGCGGCGGGCGGAGGCGTTGGCGAGTGGCGGAGGAGGTCGGGCGGCAGCGCGCGGCCGGGAGGCGGCGGCGGCCGGCGGGAGCGGGCGCGCCCGCGGGCGAGGCGGCCCAGGCGACGGCGGCGCGGTGCGGGCCGCGCGGGCCAGATCTGGGCCCGACGGGCCGCGGTGGAGGAGGCGGCAGAGTGGGAGCGGGTGCCCACGTGGCAGCCCCTGATTGGGCGACGGCGGCGGCGGGATTTCGTCCGGTGCGGACCGGACGTGTCCGGCGGCGGCGAGAGGGGCGGGGCTAGGGTTAGGGTAGGTTTGGACCCGGGATTTCGGGGGAGAGGGTATATTTATAGGTAGGAGGAGCTAGGAGGCTCCAAATTGAGCACAGTTTGCGGCCACACGATCGTGATCGAACGGCGATGGACATGGGAGTGACTTAGATGGGTTATTGGGCTGTTTTGGAGGGGTTTTGGGCTGCAACCCAAAAGAGGCTTTCACGGTTACCCGGTTAACCGTTGGAGTATCAAACGACCTCCGAATGACCCGAAACTTGACAGGCGGTCTACCGGTGCTATACCAAGGCCGCTTGACAAACCTCGGTCCATTCCGAGAAAGTTTAATACTCGCTCACGGAAAAAGGTAAAAGGGGACGCCGGGGAACATAGGAGCGCCGGATTGCAAAACGGACAACGGGGAAAGTGCTTGGATGCATAAGACGAACACGTATGCGAATGCGATGCACATGATGACATGACAAGAAATGCATGACAAGGACAAAATGCAAAATGAAGGAAAACCCAACCACGGAGGGAATATCATATCACATTGCCGAAAATGGCAAGAGTTGGAGTACGAATATGGCAAGTTACATCCGGGGTGTTACAACTCACTCCTTCGCACCACTACTGAGATGTTGGAAGACAAGGACCGTGAAAACCGGGCCTTGCGTATGGAGCTCTTTAATGCTCGTTCTGATCATTGGGCCACTTTGACTCGGTTTGCCCCTGCAGTGCAAGCCGGTTACATGGACATGAGGGACTTGTACCCTGTGCGTGCCAGTCTGCCAGATTTCATGGAGTGGCGTGAGGTGGGAGGCATCACCCCTCCTCATGGACCTCGTCTGCCGCCGTTTGTTGGACCAAGGCCACACCCAAGTCCCTATGGTCCGCAAGCTCCGCAGGACCGTATGTTCCCAGATGATCATGTTCCGCTTCCAGGCTTGGGTGGTGACTTCTATGAGGATTACTACGGAGCTGTCTGAGCTAGTAGTAGTTTCGCTGGTATTGTAGCAGTTGTATGTCCACCGTCCTGCGTGACTTGTGGAATATGACTTAGTGTGTATCCATTCGGGAGGTGTAGAAAAATAATGTATAGGAGCTTGGAATGCCTCCGATGAGATGTAACGTCTTTCATCATAGTTGTACCTTAGCTTGGGCTTGTACTAAACTATGTATGGTGTGTATGACTGTTGGTTAATATATGGCAGTTTCTGTATTACCATGTCATACGGATGAACATCTCTGCATTCTGTGCTATCCGTTACATTCCGCACTTCCTTGCCCAAATTTTGCCATCCTGGTCTAAATCATTGTTTTGTTTTTCCTAGGATGGTCAACACCCGCAGCAACCCTGCCGCTCCGGAGCAGGGTGAAGCTAGCGCAGCTAGGGATGAAAATCTGCCTCAACCGCCTTCTCTGGCCGAAGTGATGCTGGAGGCAGAACGAAACAAGCGTGAGACTAACCGCTTGCTGGAGCGGATTGAGCAGAATACTGCACGCCAGCAGAGAAACAATCCAGTGTCAATCAATGACTTTGTCAAGCTGTATCCACCAAAGTTTAACCATTCCATCGAACCTCTCGATGCGGATGACTGGCTTCGCAGTATCGCCCACAAGCTACGTTCTGCCAACGTAGCCGAAGATGATAAAGTTACCTTTGCTGCTTATCACCTCGAAGGCCCTGCTAGCCTTTGGTGGGAAAATTATGAGGCTATGCGCCCAGTCGGCCAAATCACTACTTGGGCTGATTTCAGTGCTGCTTTCCGTGAGCATCACATTCCGGAAGGCCTCATGGATCGCAAGAGGGAGGAGTTCTGTAACTTCACCCAGGGTAGACTGACTATGGATGCATACAGTCGAGAGTTTGGGAAGTTAGCACGTTATGCTCCCAAAGAGGTATCCACCGACGCCAAGAAGCAGACAAGGTTCCGCAAGGGACTTAGCCCCGAGCTTCGCCGTGACCTTCGTCTGCACGAATGCGCCTCTTTTCCGAAGTTGGTCAACAAGGCCATCAGTGCTGAGACAGGACAGACTGACTTTGAAGCTTCACGCAAACACTCCCGTGACTTTGGATCTTCATCCAGCTCTGGATCTCAGAAGCGCCGGGTCTGGATCCCGAACACTGCTGTGCCATCCAGGTTTACTCCGAGGCCATCCTTTGAGGCGCCTCGCCCCAACCAGCAGTATGTACCTCCCAAGACTTATGGTGGTCCCGCTGCTAATGCTGCTCCACGCCCCAATATGATAACTTGCTTCAAGTGTGGAGAGCCGGGTCACTACATTCGCGAGTGTCCCCAGAACAACCCCAACCAGTTCGGAAAGTCTGTTGGCCGTGGTAAGCCAACAACAAAGGTGCTCGTCGCCAAACCAGCCACCACTGCTCGTGGCCATGTCAACTATGTTTCAGCTGAGGAGACTCAGGAGGACCCCAACGTTGTTCTCGATACGCTCCTTGTTAATTGCCATCTGGCAACTGTTCTATTTGATACTGGAGCATCTCACTCATTTATTTCTGAGAGCTATGCCCGTTTGCACAACACCACATTTTGTGACATGCCCACCTCCATGGTAATTCAAACCCCTGGTTCTAAGTGGCAAACCTCTAGAATCAGCCATGGAAATGAAATTCTTGTCGACAGATTGGTCTTCCTCGCGTCACTAATAGCTCTCAAGTCCTCGGACATAAACATCATCTTGGGTATGGACTGGATGTCAGCCCATTACGCTAAGATTGATTGCTCTTCTAGAACTGTTCAACTCACCCATCCATCGGGCAAGACAGTCCATGTTTTGACTCGAGTGTTAGGGCGTCAGCTCTACTCTCTAAATGCCAACCCCCTTCCAGATCTTGAAGATATTCCGGTAGTTCGTGACTTCCCGGATGTCTTTCCAGAGGAACTGCCAGGTGTTCCACCTGATAGAGATGTCGAGTTCGTGATAGACCTTTGTTCCAGGAACCGTCCCAATCTCTAGAAGACCTTATAAGATGGCACCCCTAGAACTAGCCGAGCTTAAGAAACAACTCGATGAGTCCTTGCAAAAAGGTTTCATCCGTCCTAGTTCTTCTCCATGGGCTTGCCCCGTCCTCTTCGTCGAGAAGAAGGATGGAACAGATCGGATGGTTGTAGATTACCGACCTGTCAATTTGGTAACTATCAAGAACAAGTATCCGCTCCCCAGGATCAACGACCTATATGGCCAGCTCGCTGGATCCTCAGTCTTTTCCAAGATGGATTTGAGGTTGGGCTACCATCAAATCAAAATCAAGAACGGGGACATTCCCAAAACGGCCTTTGTTACTCGTTATGGCCAATACGAGTACACTGTCCTGTCCTTGGGTTTAACCAATGCTCCAGCCACCTTCTCTCGGTTGATGAACTCGATCTTCATGGAGTACCTGGATAAATTCGTCGTGGTTTACCTCGATGATATACTCATCTACTCCAAGAATGAGGAGGAACATGCCGAACATCTAAGGCTAGCATTGACGAAACTTCGAGAGCATCGCCTTTATGCCAAATTCTCTAAGTGCGAATTTTGGTTGCCAGAAGTGACCTATCTGGGCCAAGTAATCTCTGGCAAGGCATTGCTGTCAATCCCGAGCGAGTTCAAGCCGTACTTGACTGGACTCCACCTGAAACGGTCAAGCAAGTTTGGAGTTTTCTTGGTTTAGCGAGCTATTGCCGCCGCTTCGTCGAGAATTTCTCCAAAGTTGCTAAGCCTCTAACTGAACTCCTCAAGAAAGATAAAAGGTTTGAGTGGACCCCCACAGTGCGAGTTCAGCTTTCAGGAACTAAAAAGACGCCTGACATCTGCTCCCGTACTGGTACCACCAGATTTTTCTAAGGACTTTGTTATCTATTGCGACGCCTAGCGACAAGGACTAGGTTGCATTCTCATGCAAGATCGTCATGTGATTGCCTACGCTTCTCGACAGTTGCGTCCACATGAGGATAACTATCCCACACATGATCTAGAGCTTGCAGCTGTAGTCCATGCACTCAAAGTTAGTCATAATAAAGAGAAACAAAGAGCATCTCTCTCTCCATCGCATACCCCCCTGTACGCCCTTTCACATATGCATACAAAACTATCTCCAGGTCCTCTAAAAGTAAGCCCCCCAGAAAATTCAGGCATGTTTCATCTTTCTCTCACGATATATGCAATGACGATCATTGTATTTGAAGCGAAAGCACGATACGTACATTGGACTTCAGAATCCACTCATTACGGTCACCATTTATGTTTAGTGGTTATTATGCAGTCACGGGCTCACCGTACAACTCTGTATTTGCTCATGACATGACTAGCTAACCAGTTAAATGCTCCACGTGGCACCTCTAGTGTTGCATCACATTATCTCACTACCATCGTGCCCACCTGTCGATTTGTATCTACTCTACATCTACACTCTTATAAAATACATAAAATACACTCTTATAAAAAACAGAGTTGGTGATGATGGTGTGCCTGCCATCCTGCAATATAGGCCGTCCGATTTATATCTGGCGGATATGAAAGAAACTATGACAATTTTTCAAAAAGGTACCCACACACCTCTCCACATTTGCAAATAAGGCCTTCCCCCGTTCATCCTTTTCTCTCACAAGATAAACAAGTCATACAAATGCATCTTGATGTTACATGCAACGCACGGGCATCTTGCTAGTAAGAATGAAAACAAACGACAAAAAAATATTTGGACGGTGGTTCGAAGTCATGACCACGGGCACAGCAGACAAGGTGGCCTTGTATTGGTATGCCGAGCCGTCTGTTTTAACACACAGGAGCTGGTGTGGTGATTATACACACACGCACGCATGCACACGAACTGCATCCACGCAACACTCACACAAACACATGCACCCACGCACGCACACAACACTCACACGTAAACACGCAGCCACACATGCACGCAACACTCACACGCACACACGCACGCATGCATGCACACACCAGTACACCACACGACCAACACACACTCTCACGCTCAAGTGCTCAACCTACACGTGCATGCGCACACATCAGGCCCTGACAGACACATACACAACCAGGTGATTCCCGCGCACGGGTTGGAGCCTTGTCGCACCTGCGTAAATTTGTGTTTATCTGACCTTTTGCCTATGCGAACTGACAGGTGGGACCCACAACGAACATGGTCAATTTAACTAGTCAACATGGCGCCACACAGACTATTTGGCCGGTCAACAGAGTGCAATCCGATGCTGAGTTGTGAGAAAGTGACCGTATAATCACCGCAAAACGTATATAGTGACCGTAATCAGCTTATTCCGAAGTTCGGTGACCGTATTACGCTTTTCTCTCTGTAGGCCCTCCAAAACTACATCTCTACACGTTCTCGCATGTTACATCTAACAACTATGCAATACAACACTACTACTACACTCTAACACAATAAATCATATGTGTTTTTAGTTTTACTAGATATCATACTGTTACTTATAATTATTTAGTTTGCATACATTAAAATTGCCTTTGAAATGTATGGCCAGTATCATCTACCGCGCGGGAAAAATCCCGCCCTTTCATGTTTAATCGGGTTTGTATGGGTGGATCGTGCGAAACAACAAAACTATACTAGTACTATACAGTACAAGTGACAGTTCACTGGGCCGTCGTGTTGTCTACTCCTCCTTCGTAGGAGTGGAGCGCTCGCTTTCATAAATCTTCTAGTTCCTTTCGCCGACATGTGGGACAGCAAGCTACTGGGTCCACGTGCCATACCGGAATACAGTGCAGAGCAACCGGGGTGAAGCACCCCAGTCATGGCGCCGACGTAGTAATGAGCAATGAGGCATCAAATCACAAAGCTGCACCTTTCCCGCAGTTAAGTTGGAGGGACGAAGCAACCATCATTTCACTCGTTGCTGAATCCGCTTCTCCCTCATCTTCTTCAACTTAACCACGTGTTGCTTCTGCCGTTTTTCTGCCTCATGTGGGACGCGGATCGGCTTGGTAAAGCACTGACACGTGGGACCGCATGTTAGCAAATCGCCAGGACAACGTCCTCCTAAAATAAGAAGTCTAATCCTAGACTTACAAAGGGCTACGTAGCTGCTACGTATACTTTCCATCTAATCTATATATGCCCCCTTGATTTTCAGGTGGGGTGGGCCTAATCCTCTCCTTTAATCCAATCAAATAGTCCCACATCACATCAGTTCGTAACTTTACGTAAACCATTACGTGGATGTAGCATTGTTCAAATAAGAAACCTCCCCCGCCATCTGCGCGGCAAAATCACCTCCTTTTTACTAATCTCGATTCTATAATTTTTTAGATCACTATAATTGAGATTTCTATAGATAGCACACAGGAGCAAAACCAAGTGGTACGGTTAAGGGCATCCACAATGTGTAGCCAAATGTGAAAATAGCTTTTGGCATCGTGGGAACCATTGTGGACGGTGTTGCCAAAGCGAAAAAGATGGAACCGAAGCTCCGTGATTGATTGATTGAAGGAATAGAAAAATGCAACGTCTCTCCTTTTTCTCCCATGCTTGGACGCATGTAGTACTACAGTATAGAGCACAGAGTCTACTCCCATGTCCCTTCTATCACAAATCACAAAGCAGTGAGGCATCAAATCACAAAAGCACGGACGAAGCAACCATCATTTCACTCTTCGCTGACTCCGCTTCTCCATCGTCTTCTTCGAGAAGCCATCTCACCGCATTAGTTACTCCTAGTAGTACTAGTAAAGGACTTCCTGGATGCAAATGGTGTTCTCCGTCGAACTCACTTCGCCAAACCACCACACAAAAAAATATAGTCGACGTCACCGCAATGGGGAAGGAAGTCAAATATAGTTACTACCTGTCGGGGATATACCCCGCGGTATGACCCGGCTGGATGTATTACCCAGCCGGACTTGGCGACTCACTAATGACCCGCCCTGACTGGACGACACACTAAGTGACCCGCCCGATTCTGGCGACTTATGGGTGACTTGGCAAGCGGATCAGAGGAGCGACAAGACCCGGGGGCCCAGGAGGCTCAAGGCCCAGAAGGCCGGCTTACGTTATGGTAGGCCGGCTTAAGAGGAAAGGCGTGAGGAATATCTCCCTTACAAGGAATCAAGAACCGAACTTGTATCCGGCTTGTAGTAGAAGATAGGCTAGTCCTAATCCTATTTGGACTCCACATGTAACCCGCCCCTCTAACTTATATAAGGAGGGACATGGCTCCCTGAAGAAAAAAGATCTAGGGCTAGACACAAAGGAGGAGCCGGCTTATGCGGCGACTCCCTCATGAGCATAATGAGACCTAGCCACAAACAGCATGTAGGGCTATTCCGGATGATGTTTCCCGGGGCCCGAAGCTGTCTAAATCCTCGTCTTGTGTGATGATCCGTCTTGCGTCTCTCGATTCTGACCAACCCCTTCAAGCTACCGTATAGATGTGTTGGCCTCGCGACTAAGTCCTGACACTAAGGACATCTGCCGTGACAATTCCACGACAGTTGGCGCCCACCGTGGGGCTCGCGCACGGATGGTGTTGAGTTCTTGGAGGGATCTTTTCTAGGGTTCAAGAGGTTCGCAATTTTCCGGCTCAACAATAGCCGGCGTGGAAAAATTCATATCAACTATGAGCTCATTGGTCAAGACTGACGAAGCGTCTTGTTGCGATGGGCTTGAGATTGAGAATATTTTAGGGTTACTTGTGCGGCTGCCTCACGTGCCATGGTGATTCCGCCGGGTCCGAGTCAGCCTGGGCGATTCATCAGGACGCAAGTTGATGGATAAGGAGTTTTTGACTACAGCACTGCAAATCCAGGGGCCGTCAATCGAAGCTACTGTTTATTCTAGGTGAAGATCGAAAAACAGGCCAACTGCTCCCGTCAAGATTAATGGAGCAGTACTACTTGTGTATTACTATTTGTCAGGAAGACACACTGCAGCGCTCAAGTGGACAAATCGATCAAGGTCACATCTGGCAGGAAAGTTGCTGCAGCTTTTAATGGATTTCTAGACGTGTTAAGGAAAGTACTATCACAGAAAAAGGAGTTGAATCATCAAAACCAAGATAGACTCGGACGGGTGTAACAACTCATCCATGATGAATACTACTATGACTCAAATAGGGATCTAACGAAAAAGGCAAGGAGTCAATGGCTACTTACTACTCTGCGTGGCCCTGGCTCATCACGTGAGGCGTGCTGGCCATAAGTAGCAGGTAAAAAGAAAAGAAAAAAAATCAATCAGCATACTACTCTGCGTGGGGTCGGCGCAACGCTAAGCCGCCGCACCCACCCAGCGCTGCCTCCACCTGTTGAGAGCTCTAGCTGGCCTCCCTGCGCCTTGAAGCGCCGCTTCTGCTGCTACCCCGCATGCGTGTATGAGTGCAGGGTCATCCAGTTCGCCTCTGCGTGTGCGCGTATGGCGACTTACGGACTGAAAGTGCGTTATATCGACTAGAGGGGGGTGAATAGGTGATTTTTATGAAATTCTTCATTGAGGAATTTGCCGGTGAGGAAATTCCTTAGCGAAGAACTACTAGCAGCGGAATAAATACTCAGATGAAAACATAACAGAATCTAAGCATAATCATCATGATGAAATGAAGACAAACATAGAGTACAGAAAGCGTAAACACAGGATAACACTAGAAGAAGACAAAACAGACTGAAGAAATTGAATTGAGGAAATTGAGAAAGTCTTCAGTCAAAGTCTTCAAACACAGATATGATAAACAAACAGCACACTACTGAGGAAATGAAAGAGTTGAGGAAATGGAACCAGTAAGCTTGGTGAAGACAATGATTTGGTAGACTAGTTCCAACTGTTGTCTTAGTTGTACATCTGGTTGGAGAGGCTGAGTATTTAAACTCGAGGACACCTAGTCCTGGACACACAGTCCTCACCGTATTCTCCTTGAGCTAAGGACACACAGTCCTCGCCCAATCACTCGTGGTAAGTCTTCAGGTGACTTCCAAACCTTCACAGACTTGGTCACTCGACGATCCACAATTCCTCTTGGATGCTCTAGACCATGCCGCCTAACCGTCTGGAAGAAGCATAGTCTTCAAAGGTAACAAGCGTCGGATCCACGCAGGATCAATCTCTTCAGTGATGCTCAATCACTTTGGGTTTGTAGGTGTTTGGGTTTGGTTTGGGTTTTGGATTTTCCTCACTTGATGATTTTCGGTCAAAGTCCTTGGAGGATGGGTTGCTCTCAAATGACAAGTGTCAAGTTCTTGCGGAGCAGCCAACCAGCTAGTGGTTGTAGGGGGCGGCTATTTATAGCCTAGGGAGCAGCCCGACATGATAAGACATAAATGCCCTTCAATGATATGACCGTTCGATGGATAAGATATTTTGGGACAGCTGGCGCGTAGCACAGCAACGGTCGGAAATTTGAGGTACAAATTCCTCAGGGCTATCATGTTCCTCACTATGTAGGCAATTCGCACTAGCGAATTCCTAACTCCTCAGTCAGAGCAAAGTCCTCAGTGACCAGAAGAACTGCGTCTCTGTCACTGAAGAAATTGACTGAACTGTATGAGATTTCCAATGGCTTCACTTGAAGGGATTGGTAGGTGTAGGATTTGAGATGAGCATCACATGGAAATTTTCTCCTTAGTATTTCCTCGACCCCCTTTAACAGTACGGTGTTTCCTATGACTCAAGAAAGAGAAAATGAAACTACGAAAACAAAAGTCTTCACGCTTCATGTTCCTCGAATAAATACCAAGTCTTCAAGGTCACACCAATTTCTTCACTTTGAAAGTCTTCAGAAAGTCTTTAGAATATCAAAGTCTTCAGTCGAAGAACTTCATTTTTAGGGGTCGACTTTCTTTGTAAATATCAAACTCCTCATAGACTTATAGACCTGTGTATACTCATAAACGCATTAGATACTTAACCTATAAGTCTTCAATACACCAAAATCACTAAGGGGCACTAGATGCACTTACAATCTCCCCCTTTTTGGTGATTTATGACAATATAGGTTAAGTTTTCAACGGGGATAAATATGTGAAGTGTAAATACTGATATTGAGGAACTTGATTGCAAGATATAGAAGAACTCCCCCTGAAGTTGTGCATAGTGAGGAATTTGCTTTTGAAGCAATGCACACTTGAAGAGTTGAATCATGGAGATCTCCCCCTATATCTTGTAATTCATACACGCATTTGATATATAATATGAAGAATTTGAAATGCATGATGAAATATGGTGCCTGATGAAATTCAACATGCGCGCAATAATATTAACGAGGAATAAGAAAGACGAATAGAGCATCAAAAGTATCAGAACCTAGTGCAATAAAAGTATCAGCGCACCATCGGGTTTAAGCTTACAACTCGATCCAATAAAAGTTTCGGAAGAACGAGAGTTGTAACTTAGCAAAAAAAAACGCCCTTATTATAGACCCGCTTGAAGACTAACTCAGATTTCTCCCCCTTTGTCATTGAATGACCAAAAGGATCGAAACTGAGGACTAACGCCCCTGAAGATATTCAAGTTGATGAAGGAGCGCCAGCGTTGTTGGGGTCGGTTGTTGAAGTAGGGCCTGCCGCAGTGTCGTCCAAGTCTTCATGTTCATCAGTGTCGCGCGATGAAGAATAGGAGCTGGCCACCAAGGAAGGAACTGGGACCTTCTTGTATTTCTTCGGAGGAGGTGCAGACCAAGCAAATTCTTCGTTGAGACCCATTTTCTTCAGATCATCAGCGTTGTAGACTTGAGATAAAATAGCCCAGGTGCGGTTGAGGGTTTCATGAAGGTAGTAGTGGTTTTTCTTCACTGCATTATGTGTTGCAGTCATGTTGTGAAGAATTGAACCAAACTGACGCTTGACCCATTTGTGATTGCGATCAACCTTTTGATGAAGACTGAGGAATAACTCACGATCAGTCATCACCCTGGGTGCTGTGGCTTGAGGATTTGGCTTGGCAGTGTTGGCGGCAGTGTCATGGGTGGCAGAGTCATCATTGGTGGAGTAAGATGCAGCCTTGCGAAATTGTCCATCCAATGGACGAATGCCTTCATCTATCACAGCAGTAGCTTTGCCCTTTTCTTCAGCTGAGGAAAATGTCCTTCTGAGGACTTCAATGGGAGGCAAGTAGCTGCAGTGGTTCAGAGTTTCAGCTTTGTAGTTGAGTGAAGACCTTGTCTTGATGAATCTCATAATCCAAGGTGCATAAGGCTTCAGCTCAAATGGTGACATAGCAATATTTGCCAAAGTCCTCATGAAGAAATCATGGAACTTGACGGGAACGCCATGACAGATGTTGAAAAGCATTCTTCATGATGCCAACGACTTCTTCATCACTTGAGTCGTGGCCTTTGATGGGACTCATTGTCTTCGTCAGAATGCGATAGACAGTCCTAGGCACATACAACAATTCCTTGACGAGGAATGTGGTTCGAGGGGCCTGCCCTGGCTTCAAAGGCTTCATGAGCACTTGCATATAGTGATTTGAGAGCTCAAGTTCGTTGTAAACACAACGTGCATCTTCAGTGGGTGGACTCAGAGGAAGGGCATGAAGCAATTCAGATGCTGGGGCCTTATTGTCGGGGGTTGGATGCGACATATGCCAAAGGATGGCTTATCATGGTGGGGGCGAGTAGAACGTCGCCGGTGCCTGGAAGCGGGATGAGGCGTAGACATGCACGCCGGCGAATCTTACCCAGCTTCAGGGCTCTCCGAGGAGATAATACCCCTACTGCTGCTCTGCGGGGTCTCCGCATGATCAGTATGGTGATATGTGTACAAAGTTGCTCCTCGAGCTGTGTTCTGGAGGTAGGAGAGGGCAAGGCTAGCTCTCTCCCTTTTGTGCTTCTGGTCTAGTGGTAAAAGGATCGAACCCTTTGCATGGGTGCTCCGGGGGGTTTATATAGGCCTACCCCCTAGGGGTAAAATGGTAATTCGGCTGGGCGCGGGTACCAGCCGTCTGTCTCTCAGGTCGCCGTCTTCTCCGCTGACTCCTGGGGCCCGCCGCTGGTGGGCCCCGTCAACTGACATGGTCACTATAGCCGCGCCTTGGATGACGCTGGCTTGGTCATGGGGTCGTGGCAACAGTGCCGCCGCCTGGCGGGCGATCACTGTCGCTACTCCCCGTCTTATCTGGTTAATGGCCTGCGGGCCCCGCGGGAGGTGCGGGCCGACTCTCAGAGGCCGACTCCCACGAGGTCCGTCTTCGGGTGCTCTCGTCGTCTTTCGTTCCCCCGCTGACTAGCGGGACCCGCCGTCTCTAGGCCGTACGGGCGGGCCATCGTGGGAACAGGGTTTCGCCGCCGAGGCGAACGTCAGGGTCAGTATGGCAACAGTGCCGCGCCGGACGGAGATCTCCTCCAGTACGACGTACTGTGGCCATACCTGCCCTTGGTAATCAGGGTAGGGGTGGGCCATACTCCGACCATCCCCGGTCTCGTCCTTCTTCTCGAAGGCAGAGGGCGGTGAAGTTACTGGCCGACTCCCCATAGTCGGCTTCACCAACTGGGAGTCGGCTTATGTCGTAGCCGTCTCTGGGATTCGGCCGTGAGTGGGCAGTCGGTGATGCTGCAGCCGACTCCCAGAGTCAGCCCTTTGTCTTGGGATCTTTGAGGGGCGAAGCCTGCCCCGATGTCTTGAAAGGTTCTGGGTCTAGGGTTAGCCTACCCATGGCCCATTACTCCGACAGTAGTCCCCGAAGCTGGTGAGGCGCCGAGGGAGACATGTCGAGGAGCCTCAACAGTTTCTTCCTCCGAGTGGACCATGGGGAGGTGATCTTATTCAGGCCGTCTCCGACAAGCTGACTATGGGAAGCCGGACTCGTCGAAGGTCGTCTTGCTCTTCAAAGAGTTTGAAAGTCTTGGCGGGATTCAGACGACGTGCTTGATAAACTACACGACCGCCGCCCGCCGCGGACCTGCCAAGGGACGCCACGTGGCCGGGCCAGTCTGCCAGCCCACGCGCACGACGGGACAGGCCCGCGGGTGGGGCCCGCCATTACCGCGCCTCGGCCTTCGAACGGATCCGTTGTGGCCGCGCGGGCGGTTGAGCTTCTCAGCGCAGTAAATGCACGTGGTAACTTCCGTCGTAAATCGCGGGGGTCGTGGGGGCGTGGGCGCAGTTAATCCCACGATGCCCCCTCGGCTTCTCAGCCCGCCGGTCTATAAGTAGGCGGAGGGAGCGGGGCGGCGAAGCACGCGCGCCCGCTCTCCTCTGCTTCCTTTGCTTCTTTCTTCTTTCTTCTTTCTCCCACCGCTGCTGCACCGAACTGCGGCCCGCTTGCGGTGATGAGCTCTTCCTCCGCCGCCGCGCCCGCCACCATGCGCTCCGGTGTGTGGGACGGTTCTGAGATCGACGACGACATGATCGACTTCCTCCGCAAGATGCGTCACGTCCCCGGCGCGCACCTCGTGCAGGCCCGTGCTCCGCCGCCGACGGAGGTGACGCCGGCGCCGGGGGAGGGCGAGCAGCTCGTGTTCCGCTCCCACCTCATGCGCGGCCTGGGGCTGCCGGCGAGCGGGTTCTTCTGTTCGTTCTTGGAGTTTCATGGCCTCCAGCCGCACCACCTCACCCCAAACACGGTGGTGCTGCTGGCAGCTTTCACTGCTTTGTGCGAGGGCTTCCTCGACGTTCTCCCCACCATCGAGCTGTGGGGAGAGTTCTTTCAGTCCAAGCTCGGCACGCATGTCGCCAGCATGCCAGCCTAGTGCGGTGCCTTTATTGCAATACGGAGGAAGACGGCCGACAACCCGTTCCCCGCCATCCAACTAATCAAGTCGGTGAAGATGTGGCAACGCTCTTACTTCTATGTGAAGAGCGTCGCCCCAGACGGCGACTGGGTTAATCTGCCGCCATACTAAGCCGGCGCGCCGGCTGGGAGGCAGCCCAGCTGGTCCTACCGCGCCAGGACACTGACCCCGGCTGGAGCCGCCGCCGTGGCACGACTTTGAGTGCTGACGCAGTCGGCCGGTCTGACCGGGGTCGACTTGCTGGCCGCCTTCGTGGCGCGCCGAGTCCTCCCGCTCCAAAGCCGGCCTCATCTGATCTGTCAGATGAGCGGCCACCGGGACCCCAGTCGGATGTGCACCAAGGACATGCCCCACGCGGAGGTGGCGAACACGGTGAACTACATCGCGAACTGCGGCCTCTCGGAGGATTGGCAGTTCGGCATGGAGCCGTACTCGCGTGCCAACCCTCACCAGTGGTAAGTTGTTCTTCTTCTTCTTCTTTACAGCCGAATCCGACTCTTGATCTTTATTATTTTTACTTTTGACTCAGAATCCTCTCATTCAGCCCTCGTCCGGCGCTGTGGGGCCGCCCCGCCAGTTCGCCCCCGATCGCACGGAGAGCGACATCGACGACCCCGACCTGGGGGCAGCGGCGATGGAGGCCGATGCCGAAGGAGGCGGCGAAGGAGAGGAAGGCGGCCTCAGGCCCTCGGCCACCTTTACCGACTGGCCTGCCGGCGAAGACGGGGAAGTCGCCCTGCGCCATCAATCAAGGCTAGACAGCGCGAGGAAGCGCCGGGCCGGGCCGAGTTCCCTTGGAGGCCGGGAGAAGAAGTTTAAGGGGGCGGCCGCCGCGACCAAGCGGGAAGAGGCAGTCGCGAGGGCCCAACGCTTCCGTAAGGAAGTGAAGAAGCCACCGCTATCCTCTGGGTAAGCGTTTCTGCTTCTTAGTCTTGTTTTATCTTCTGGTGGATTTGGTCTGGGTCCTTACGCGTCTTCCATGTTCCAGAGCTCCTCTCACCCTTGGGAGGGTCGCCGCCGCCTCCATCAGGGGGTCGGTGGAGTCGTCCGCCACGACTCGGCGTATTGACCCTGCTGCCGACCTCCGGGAAGCGACGGAGCGGAACGCGCAGGAGAAGCGCGACGAGGACGAAGCCGCCCGCCGGGAGAAGGTGGAGGCCGAGAAGGCGGCCGCCTCCGCCTAGAAAGGGCTGGAGGGAGCCGAAGCCACCGCCGCGGTCAAAGAGCGGGCCGAACAAGCCGCGCGCCGCCAGTCGGCGCTGTTCATCATCCCATTGAACTCGGCACAGCCTCCGGATTATACGGAGCAGTCTGGGGAAGTCAGCGGGGAGCACCCCATCGTGGAGAGGGAGAGCGGCGAGATCCCTGGTCTGGACACGGTGGTGCCGCCACCACCGCCCCCGCCGCCATCGAGAAGCGCGAGAGATGAACAACAGGTGGACCCGCCGGTGCCGCCGACTACGGACGAAGCCATGGCGAATTTGCTTCTCCAAGTCGCCTCGCCGACGCGCCGCCGTCTGGAGAAGGTGACTTCAGCGCCGCGCCCTCTGGAGACCGGAGCAGCCAGCTCGGCCGTCCCAGACGTCGAGGTGGTGAGCGCCGCGCCCGTCGGGTGGGTGCGGGAAGGCGGCACAGGCCCGCTGAACCAGGCGCTCCTGGATGTCCAGGCGAAGCTGCGAGCCGAAGGAGACGCCCTCCAGAACTGCACCAAGGCGCATCTGGCGTCGCGAGCGGCCGTCCGGGTATGTTTCTTCTGACTTTGTTTTTTCTTGCTCTTCTCTTTGGGGGCGCGCCAGCGCACCCACTGGGTGTAGTCCCTGAGTTCCGAGCCGGCTGCTGAGCAGGCGGGTCGGAACTCTATTGGCGACTTCCAAATGCTTATTCTTTTTGAAATGCTTATCGTAGGACTACCACAACCTCCGAGCCACCGTCTTCAATCGTAATGTTGAAGAGCTGGGCAAGCGGACTGCCGACTTGTCGGAGAGCCGGAGTGAGTTTCCTTCTTCGCGGGGGCGCGCTGGCGCACCCGCGGGCTGTAGTCCCCGAGATTCGGGCCGACTGCTGCGTAGTCGGGCCAGATCTTCTTGGTGACCTTAGCTGATCGCTTGTGTCCTTTTTCTTCTTTCTTCAGAGGCCAACACCGTTCTTCAGCATCAGCTGGGCGAAACCAACACCGCCTTGCGCGCCAAGGAGGTGGAATGCGGCAAGCTCGTTACGGAGCGCGACCTGCTTGCTGTGCAGCTGGCGGAGCAGAAGGAGTTGCTCAAGAAGGCGCAGGAGGAGGCGAAGGAGAGAGAGACTGGACTCCAAGCCGAGTTCGAGGCCGAACGTTCCTCATGGACCGATAAGGAGGCGATGCTGACCTCCGGCTTCCATGAGATTGAAGATATCGTTGATGGTAAGTTTTCTTTACTCGCTTTTTTTGAGCAGCCGACTATGGGTCAGGCCGACTCTTGCTTTTTCTGACTTGCTTCTTTTTCCGTCTTGGTAGACTTCTTCCCGGGCCATGCGCATACTGCCGTTCAAGCCATCGAGGCTGATCGCGAGGCGTGGAGGGCGGCCGGCGAGGAGGTTGGTGCCAACGCCCCCCAGAATCTTGATGAGCAGCTTCTGAGCATCGAGGCTCGCCTGCGGCCGGCTCACCGGATGCTGCGCCGGCTTCAATGTGTCGGCACCCAGGCGATTGCTGCCTTGTGGCCAGAGATGCCGATTCTGCGCACTCCCAGCCGGACTGCCGACTGGCTGGAGGTCGCAGCGGGCCGTCTGGAGGCTTGGAAAGGCTCCTCGGCACGTGCCGGAGCGCGTTGTGCCTTGGAGTTCGTCAAGGCGTGGTATCCAGAACTAAGCCTGGACCAGCTGGCCACGCTCTGGGCTGAGGCCCAGCCGGAGCTGGCAGCCATGAAGGACAACTTTGTCAAGCACGCCGCGGCGATCGCCGAGTACTTCGACCCCAATGTCTTCGTTCCTGAGCGAGCTGACAACGGCGAGGAGGCGCCGCCGGAGTGGTTTGGGATGAACCCGAACTACGGCGAGGACTCGGCAGAGGTGATCGGCTCCAGTGTCGAGGAGGGAGGCGAGGTGGAGGTCGGAGATGAGATGGAGGCGCCAGAAGTCGGAGCGGGCGATCAGCCTCAGCTCGACCGTGCCTCCAACAACGAGCCGCGCCCAACTGCGCCGACTGCCGCTGGAGGTGATCAAGCCGAGTCTGCCCAGCCGGCCGCCCCAATGTCCGACACCGCCATCTCTTCCGAGCCCCCAAACCCGTCTGCTGCTTCATAGGCCGCCGCCTTGTCTTATTTATCTGCTTAGTAGTTTCTCGAAGAACTTTGTTAATTCGCACAATTCCACCCGCGGGGTGTATTTTGAACTTCCGTTCGAGGACTCGGGCAATGGCCTTTGTGATGTAAATATTTATCTGGGTTCTATCATTTCTTGCTTATTGCTCTTTTGGCTTTTTCCCTTTGTCACCTTCCCTTAGATGTCATCTTTGCCAGTCGGACAGCCGCTCCGCGGACTGCCGCTGGATCAAATACTTGGCTACTTTTGGGAAGGCAAGTACTCAGCCATTCTAGAGTTTATTTAGCAAGTCGGATAGAAAACAGCAAGCCGACTACTCGGAGTCGGTTTTGCGAGGAACGGCTGGAAAGCCGGCTCGAGCTATGTTTGTGCTTTGAGTCCTTAGCCATTTCTCGTGTGGGCGCCTATTCTTCCTTACTCCTGCCCGCTGGGCAGTCGCTCTGCGAGCTGCGGCTTCTAACAGGAGACGGCTTAGGCACCACACACTACTTGTCCGACTGCAGGAAGCGTTTTCATAGCGCGAGACGGCGAGTCCCCGGGCCGACTAGTCGAGCCCGGTGCCAAGCGGCATAACAAAGAGTAGCATGCTCGAAAGCATAATACTTATCGTACAGATACAAAAGGGGCAGTCCCCGAGTCCGTCTCGGGGGCCCCAGAGTCTTGGTACTTCAATACAAAGGGGTAGCATGGTACATACTGCATTAACTGTAAAATCTTCGAAGAAGATTCGCGTTCCATGGTCGCTCCGTCTCTTTGCCGGAGTCGTCCCTCTTCCGTGCTCGGGGCTTCTGAGCGTCGATTAGGTAGTAGGAGTCGTTGCCTAGCACCTTGCTGATGATGAAGGGGCCTTCCCAAGGTGCCGACAACTTGTGCTGGCCGGCTGTTCGCTGGATCAGCCGGAGCACAAGGTCGCCCTCTTGGAAGGATCTCGGCCTGACCTTCCTGTTGTAGTAGCGATGTAGGCTCTGCTGGTAGATGCTGGACCGGCTGAGTGCCAACAGCCGGCCCTCTTCCAGCAGATCGACACCGTCTTGTCGTGCTTCTTCTGCCTCTTCCGCAGTGTACATCATGACTCGTGGGGAGTCGAACTCTATATCCGTTGGGATGACGGCTTCAGCACCGTAGACGAGGAAGAAGGGTGTGAAGCCGGTCGACTTGTTTGGAGTCGTGCGCAGACTCCAGAGGACGGCTGGCAACTCGTCAAGCCAACAGCCGGCCGAACGCTCCAGTGGTTCGACAAACCGAGGCTTGATGCCGGACAGGATGAGGCCATTCGCCCGCTCCACCTACCCGTTTGACTGCGGATGGGCAATGGACGCTAAGTCCAGTCGAATGCCCTGCGTCGCGCAGAAACGGGCCAAGGCGCCTTTGGCAAAGTTGGTGCCGTTGTCGGTGATGATGCTGTGTGGTATGCCATACCGAATTGTGATGTCTGAGATGAAAGTCACGGCAGTCGGACCATTCAACTTCTTGATGGGCTTCACTTCTATCCACTTGGTGAACTTGTCCACCACGACAAGTAGATGAGTTAGGCCGCCTCGTGCCGTCTTGAAGGGTCCCACCATATCCAGGCCCCAAACTGCAAAGGGCCAGGCGATGGGGATAGTCTTGAGTGCTGAAGCCGGCTGATGTGGCTTGGAGCAGAACTTCTGGCACCCCTTGCATTTCTGGACCAACTCTTTGGCCTCTTCAAGGGGCAGTTGGCCAGAAGAACCCATGCCGGAAAGCTTTGGCGACGAGTGCCCTCGAGGCCGCATGGTGACCGCACTCGCCTTGATGGATGTCTCTGAGAATTGCTTGGCCTTGCTCTGGCTCGACGCAGCGCTGGTAGACACCAGTGACGCTGCGCCTGACCAGCTCTCTGTTGATTATGGTGTATGCTGCCGCTCGGCGTTGTATTTGCCGATCTAAAGTTTCATCAGTTGGTAGCTCCTTGTTCACCAAGAATTTGAGGATGGGTTGGGCCCATGAGGGTGCTGCTATCTCTTCGACTGCCAGAACCACGACTTGGACGAGGGCGGCTGGGCTGGGAGGCGGCGGGCTGGAGTCCACGGCCGCTTGCTGGATCAATGAAGTCCCCGGGCCGACTGGCGCAGTCCCCGGGCCGAGTTTTGGAGTCTTTTCTCTGGTCGCCGCAGTCCCCGGGCCGAGTTCTGAAGTCCCCGGGCCGGCTTTGACTGCGGCATTCTTGGAGTCATCTGCGAGGGTTTTTGCGCCGTCTGCTTGGGCTTTGGAGCCGGATCCGACTTCTTCTGGAGGAGCCGGCACAAAAATGGAGTCTGACTCTGGTGAAGGCTTGATGGATGGCTTGAGGAGGCGCTGAAGAGCGACGCCAGATGGTATTGCTTGGCGAGTGGAGCCGATTCGTGCCAAAGTATCTGCTAGGTTGTTGTCGTTTCTTGGCACGTGGAGGAACTCGCACCCCTCGAAATATCCGCTGAGTTGCTGCACGAGGAAGCGGTAGCTTGCCATGTTTGCGTCCTTGGCATCCCAGTCGCCAGATGATTGCTGGACCACCAAGTCGGAGTCGCCATAACATAGGATCCGGCGAATGCCAAGTTCTTTGGCAAGCCGGAGCCCGTGAATGAGCGCCTCGTATTCAGCGACATTATTGGAGGCGGCGAAATGGATCTGCAGTGCATACTGGAGCTTGTCGCCTTTAGGAGAGGTGAGGACAATGCCGGCTCCCAAGCCGGTGCGCATCTTGGAGCCGTCGAAATGCATCCGCCAATGGGTGGAGTCGGGCGCTGGCGGCAGGTACTGGGTCTCGGCCCAGTCGACGAGGAAGTCGGCCAGTGCTTGTGACTTGATGGCGGTGCGGGGTTGATAGTAGATTGTGTAGGGCGCCAAATCTATGGCCCACTTGGCCACTCGGCCGGACGCATCTCGGCTTCCAATGATTTCTGCTAATGGGGCCGTGCAGACCACGGTGATTGGATGTTCTTGGAAGTAAGGCTTCAGCTTCTTGGCGGCAAAGTGCACACCGTAACACATCTTCTGGTAGTGGGGGTAGTTTTGCTTGGAGGTCGACAGTACTTCACTCAGGTAATACATGCCTTCCTCCTTGCGCTCTACTACAATGACTGTGCTGACCACTCGGCTGGTGGCGGCGATGTACAGGAGCATGGGCTCTTTGGGAGTCGAAGCCGCCAACACAGGGGGAGTAACCAACATCTTCTTCAGCCGCAGAAAGGCCTCATCTACCTTGTGGTTCCACTCGAAAAAATTGGTCTTCTTCATGAGCTGGTACAAAGGGAGAGCTTTCTCGCCCAGCCGACCGATGAAACGGCTGATGGATGCTAGACAGCCAGTGAACTTCTACACATCCAACAGTCGGTTAGGTACCTCCATCCTCTCGATGGCCTTGATCTTCACAGGGTTGCACTCTATGCCGTGTTCAGAGACCAGGAAGTCGAGTAGCTGGCCGGCTGGTACTCCGAAAACGCACTTCTCGGGGTTAAGCTTGATCTGGAATCGGCGTAGGTTCTCAAAGGTCTCCTTGAGGTCTTCCAGCAGAGTTCCACGCTTTTCCGTCTTCACCACCACATCATCCACTTAAACGTGGGCATTTCGGCCGAGTTGCTTGACGAGGCACTTCTGCATGCAACTCTGAAAGGTGGCGCCGGCGTTCCTCAAGCCGAACGTCATGGTCAGGTAGCAGAAGGCTCCAAACGGCGTGATGAAGGCGGTCTTTAATCTGTCTGCCGGGTTCAGCTTGATCTGGTGATATCCTGAATAGGCATCTAAGAAGCTCAACAGCTCGCATCCGACTGTGGAGTCTATCACCTGATCGATTCTCGGCAAAGCAAACGGGTCCTTGGGGTAGGCTTTGTTGAGGCTTGTGTAGTCAATACACATTCGCCACTGCTTGTTCTTCTTCAGTACTAAAACTGGGTTTTCTAGCCACTCTGGGAAAAATACTTCCATGATAAAGCTGGCTGCAAGGAGCCGGGCTATCTCTTCACCAACAACTCTTATTTTCTCTTCTGACAGGCGGCGCAAGGGTTGCCTGACGGGCTTCACATCAGACCGGACATGTAACTTGTGCTCGGCGAATTCCGTCGGTACACCTGGCATGTCTTTGGGGGACCATGCGAAGATGTCCTGATTCTCACGGAGGAAATCAACGAGCTCGCCTTCCTATTTGCTGTCAAGGTTTGCACCTATGACAGCGTACCTCTCCGGGTGCTCTGGGTCCAAGGGTATCTTCTTCGTTTCCTTTGCTGGCTTGAACGAGCCCTCAGCTTCTGACTCCTTGGGGTTGGGGGACATCTCAGGCTGCTTGCCGGCCATCGCCACAACCCGATCAAGAAGCCGCTTCTCTGCTGCAATAACCAGGGACTCGGCCAGCCGACTGCTCTCGACCGCGCAAGCGGACGACTTCCTGTAGTCGCCGGCCACAGTCAGAATTCCCTTGGAACTCGGCATCTTCATCTTGAGGTAGGCGTAGTGGGGGACCGCCATGAACTTGGCCAAAGCAGGTCGGCCAAGCAGCGCATTGTACGGGCTTTCGAGGTCCACCACTTCAAACCAGACTGGCTCTCGCCGGAAATATTCCTTATCTCCGAAAAGGACGTCTATCAGAATCTTGCCGATTGGGGAGCAGGAAAGGCCAGGGACAATCCCATGGAATACGGTCCGGCTGCTCTGGAGCTATCTTTGCTTGATTCCCAGCTTCTCCATTGTATCCTTATACAGGATGTTGATACTGCTACCTCCATCTATCAGAACTCGCGAGAAGCGAGCTGCCTGCCTATCAGTGGCAAAGGTGGCTTCCAGGACCAAGGCATAGGAACCTGGATTCGGCATCACCTCTGGGTGATCAGCTCTGCTCCAACTGATAGGCTTCTCGGACCAGTGCATGAATTCTGGAGTATCTGACGCTACCGCGTTAACTTCTTGCTGCTGCAGCCGCCTGCTGCGCCTGTCATCTGCCACACTGGTGAACACCACGTAGGCTCCATGCTCTTCCGGGTACTCGTCTTGTACTGCGCCGACTGGCCTGACAGCCAGCTGCTGGGGTGGAGGCGGAGGCGGCTGCCCAGCAGGTGGAGGAGGCACCAGGTCGTCTCCCTTGGCAATCCTGGTGAGCCAAGGGCACTTTCTGGTGGTGTGGTTCGACGGCTTCGCGCCGCTGTGGAGCTTGCAGGGACCATCTAGAGTCTACTCGTAGGAGAAAGCCGGTAACCAGTTGGACTTGCCGCCCTTCTGCCGCTTGGGTGGAGGCTGTCCCTCCGGCTATTGATCTTCGACTGTTGCGACTTGCCGGCTACTGGAAGCCGGTTGCGGGGCCTTGCGCTTGTGATCGTTCTGCTGTTGCCGCCGACTGGCGTCTCCAGCTGGAGTTCTGGGAGCTTGAGGGGCCACTTTGCCGGCCGTGCTGACTTGGATCTCCGTCTTCATAGAAGAGTCGGCTGTGGCGTACTTGTCTGCTATGGTCAGCAGCTCGTCCAGGGTCTCTGGCTCATCACAGAGGAGCTTATGCTTGAGGAGGGTGCCTTCTCTGCACCCGGCGGTGAAGTACTCGATGACCTGCACCTTGTGCACGCCCTCGCAGGAGTTTCGGAGTTCGGCCCAACGCGTGAGGTAGTCGCGAGTCGATTCGTTGGGGCCTTGCACGCACAAAGAGAGCTGGCGAGGCTTGGGAGGTCGCTTGTACGTGCTCGTGAAGTTGCGGACGAAAGCCTCGGTGAAGTCAACCCAGCTGTTGATGCTGTGAGGTTTCAGGCTGTTCAACCATGTACGGGTCGTGCCCTGGAGCATGAGTGGAACGTACTTCACGGCAACACGCTTGTTGCCGTTTGCTATGCTGACGGCAGTGGAGTAGTCAACCAGCCAGTCTTCCGGCTTCACGGAGCCGGTGTACTTGGGAGTGTCTCTAGGGAGAGCGAACCCTTTGGGGAAGGGCTCATCTCGGATGCGGGGGCCGAAGCACGGCGGTCCCAACTCGTCTTCTTCCTCCAGCGCCAGGGATCGGTGGAGTCGGTCGATCCGGTGGCGGGCATCATTCTCTCCGACTCCCTCTCGGCGGCCGAGGCGGTCTCCGAGAGTCGGATGCTCAACGGACGGCGGGGAGACTCGTCTTTCTCTGCGGGGTGGAGGAGGCACATAGTCGTCCCGCCGCTCCACTGCTCTCGGGCGGCCGTCTTGGTCGCGTTCGATGGTGATGTGAGTCCGACTGCGGCTCGTAGCCGGCTCCTTGTCTTTTCTTCCGCGGACGCTGCCAGTCGGCGTCCGAGACGTCGCGCCTTGGTCTCGGCGGGGTGGCAGGTCGTCGTTCTGTTGCTGCGCCCCCCGGTTCGGCAACTGGCCGCATTCTGCGCGCCAGCCGCGTCGAGGAGTTGCTGGACTCGCTCCGTCATCAGTCGGCGCTCTTCGCCCTCGAGGTTGTCCAACTCATCCGCTGCCGTCTGGGCAGCTCGAATGTTCTCGGCGGGCGTGGCGTATACGGGGCGATTGGCCCCGAACATGCTGGCGTTGTCCGCGCCGCGTTGCCGGACCGCGCCTAGGCGGCTAGGCCCTGTTGGTGTCGGCGAGCTGCCCACAGCGCGCTCCATTTCACGCTGGTAGGCCTCCGACAAGCGTCTCATGCTTGCCAGCTTCTTTGCGCCTTCGACGAGCTGGAGGCGGCGTGCCTCCAGCGTCTCGGCGTCGGCGTCCTCTGGAATGGGCGCATCCAGGTCCTGCATTGCCGCATCAAGCGGGTCGTAAGTTCTTCCGTCGGAGTGCTCGCCATGGCCGATGACGAGCACTTCTGTGACGGTGCATCCGCCGCTCCCCGCGCGAGGGAGCGGCTCGTCGTAGACCACCACGTTGGTGGGAAAGGCGTCGAGCGACGCGCTGTCGGAGTCGACCAGCATCGGGTCGGTGGAGCCTACGGACTCCAGGTCAGCGGCGGGCTCGCCGACAACGTGGAGTTCATCAAGGAGGCAAGCAAGGAGGCTCTCGAGGCCGCCGGTGCCTGCGTCGGATGCAGGCTCGTCGGAGAGGCGAACCTCGCCGACAAGATCGGCGAGGCAGCTGGCCGCGCAGGCGGTCTCAGCGCCGTGCAGCGCGTCGGCGCAAACTCCCTCTGGCGTGCCGGGCTGGCTGCACTCGCCAGGGAGGAAAAGGGTTCCCGTCCAGAACAGATCTCCGGACGACGGTGCACCTCGCCCCACGGTGGGCGCCAAATGTCGGGGGTTGGATGCGACATATGCCAAAGGATGGCTTATCATGGTGGGGGTGAGTAGAACGTCGCCGGTGCCTGGAAGCGGGATGAGGCGTAGACATGCACGCCGGCGAATCTTACCCAGCTTCAAGGCTCTCCGAGGAGATAATACCCCTACCGCTGCTCTGCGGGGTCTCCGCATGATCATTATGGTGATATGTGTACAAAGTTGCTCCTCGAGCTGTGTTCTGGAGGTAGGAGAGGGCAAGGCTAGCTCTCTCCCTTTTGTGCTTCTGGTCTAGTGGTAAAAGGATCGAACCCTTTGCATGGGTGCTCCGGGGGGTTTATATAGGCCTACCCCCAGGGGTACAATGGTAATCCGGCTGGGCGCGGGTCCCATCCGTCTGTCTCTCAAGTCGCCGTCTTCTCCGCCGACTCCTGGGGCCCGCCGCTGGTGGGCCCCGTCGACTGACTTGGTCACTGTAGCCGCGCCTTGGATGACGCTGGCTTGGTCATGGGGTCGTGGCAACAGTGCTGCCGCCTGGCGGGCGATCACTGTCGCTACTCCCCGTTTTATCTGGTTAATAGCGTGCGGGCCCCGCGGGAGGTGCGGGCCGACTCTCAGAGGCCGACTCCCACGAGGTCCGTCTTCAGGTGCTCTCGCCGTCTTTCGTTCCCCCGCTGACTAGCGGGACCCGCCGTCTCTAGGCCGTACGGGCGGGCCATCGTGGGAACAGGGTTTCGCCGCCGGGGCGAACGTCAGGGTCAGTATGGCAACAGTGCCGCGCCGGATGGAGATCTCCTCCGGTACGACGTACTGTGGCCATACCTGCCCTTGGTAATCAGGGTAGGGGTGGGCCGTACTCCGGCCATCCCCGGTCTCGTCCTTCTTCTCGAAGGCAGAGGGCGATGAAGTTACTGGTCGACTCCCCATAGTCGGCTTCACCAACTGGGAGTCGGCTTATGTCGTAGCCGTCTCTGGGATTCGGCCGTGAGTGGGTAGTCGGTGATGCTGCAGCCGACTCCCAGAGTCAGCCCTTTGTCTTGGGATCTTTGAGGGGCGAAGCCTGCCCCGATGTCTTGAAAGGTTCTGGGTCTCGGGTTAGCCTACCCGTGGCCCATTACTCCGACACTTATAATGGGTGTTCTCAGTCATCCAGTCTAGAACCCACGAATTGACATCTTCAGAGTTGCCGGTGATGTGCAATGTTGCATAGAACTGAAGAATGAGTTCTTTATTCCAATCGCATATGTCAGTGCAGAAATTGAGCAGCCCAGCGTCGTGAAGAACACTGAGGACTGGCGTGAAGCACGACATAGACTCCATATCCACGTGAGGAATATGTGCATGGTCGAAGACTTTGTCCTTGTGGAAAAGCACTGAGGAATAGAAATTTGCTTGACTAGATGTCCAGAAACGCCTTGTCCTTATGCGAGAAGAGTCATAAGGGTTGTATTTAGTGAAGAACACGTGCTCGCCAAAGAAGTCTTCAGCCTTAAACTTTTGTTACCTTGAGAACAGATCCTTTGGCTTGGGCAGAGGAGTGTCAGTGAGTTGCATCACTACCTCAGGAATCACGATCTCAGGTTCTTCATGCTGAGGAATTTCAGGTTCTTCCTCAGGTGCAGTCACCTTTTCAGTATCAGCAGCAGTTTCTTCAGCACTAGTGGCTGGAATTTCTTCATTCACAAATGCACTGGGACGAGTTTCTTCAGAGCCCATCGGAATAGTTGGTGCAGGGGAGTGAGGAATTTGCTGTAGTGGAGTGAAGAGTGGAGAATTGGGATGCTGACTTTCCCAAAAGTCATCATTCATCACTGGAGTTGTGCTTCCAATGTCCACATCTTCATCCTCTAATTCTTCAACACCAGCCTCTTCAACAGTAAACTGAGGCAGTGGTGATGAGACCATTGGGGTTGAAGGGATTCCATCCACTTCAATTTCTTCATCAATCTGCTCTGAGGAAGTAGCAGACTGAGTTTCTTCATCTGATCCACTTGGGATCACATACTCTTCACCAAAAGGAACAAGGTCCTTTGATGGCATGGTGGAAATTGGAACAGCATCAATTGGATTGGCAAACGAGCTGGTCATGGGCTTCATCTTCTTTGGGACTAAAGATTCTGAAGCACTTGATGCTTTCCTTTTCTTCACTGCAGCTCGCTCTGCAGCCTTGGTCTTCTTCACATCCAATGCAGATGGAAGGATTGGAGTTGGTGTAGGCGCAGGTAGAGCTGAGGAATCTGGTTGATTTTCCTAAGGCGCAACTGATGCAGTTGCCCTGATTTCTTCAGTTTCTTCAGGCGCACCACTAGTGGATGCCCTGGCAGTTTCTTCAGTAGCTGGAGTGGAGTCATCAACCCTGGAACTGGCATTTTCTTCAGCAGCCTGAAAGTCATCAGCGGTGCTGGCATGTTCTTCAGTGGGCTGTGCTGAAGATTCAGCTTGAGGAATTCCTTGTTGCGATGGGGCTCCAACATTTGTGAATTTCTCAGTCAGTTGTACAAACCTGACTTTTGCTCCTTTCCAGTCAGCATAGTATGCATCAAAGTCATCGCTGAGGGCTTTGATGTCATCCTGCATCTTGATGAGTTCTTCAGGCTTCATCGTGAGAACATTTTTCCTCAGCAGTTTCTCTTTCCTGTACTGCGATTTCTTGATCTGTCTGGCCCTATCATATTTCCACTTATCCTCTTGGATGAAGTGAGTCAGCATGTGACTTTGGCCAGGTGTCAGCTTCAAGTCAGGCATATGTGTGTTGGGATCCTTATGCGAGAGATTGATGTAATCGAGGATTGCCCTTGGATCCAGCAGTAGGGGCACAAGTGTGCCTTTGGCTTTAGCAGCCCTTTCTTGGCGGTCCCTGATGATTTCAGCAAGTTCTTCTTCATCAACTTCATCATCATCAGACGGTACAGTGAATACTACCTGCTTCTTCTTGGGACTTGGGCGAGTATCGTGTCCAGCAGTAGCCTTTTTCTTCAGCAGAGAGGGTCCAGCTGAGGAACTTGGTGCAGCTGAGGAACTAGCTGAGACACCAGAGGCAATAGGGATTCCTACAGCCCTTTGGCATGTGGCAGGATGCGCAGGTGCTGAGGACTTTGTCGGATCAGCCGAGGACTTTGGAGGAGTAGGGGCAGCTTGAGGAATTAGCTTTGAAGACTTTGAAGTTTCAGGCCGTGAGGGCATAGCAGAGGAACTTGGCCGTGAGGGCATTGCTGGTGAAGCACTTGGCTTGCGAGTGGGCTTCTTGAGCATCGATTTCCTCGGCTTGACAGAGGCCTCAGCGGCAGCAGCAGCAGCAGCAGAGTCTTCATTAAATTTCCTCACTGCTTCTCTGGCTTGTCTTGCCAATTTAGCTTGGCGCTTGGCCCATTCCTCATGAAAGTCCTCACCGCGTTTGATGCTAGTGGGATCAGCCTCTTGGCCAGGTGCCAATGGGGCTCTTGGGCATGGAGGGTTCAGTGCGAATTTCTTCATGTACTTTGGAGTGACGTATCTGTACTCCCTCCATTCACGTGCCCATCTCCGTTCAATCCTTTGAATGCGCACCTTGCGCTGATTTTTATCTTCTTTGCCAAACTTGGCTTCATTAGGCGTGCAGTAATCTTTATAAATATCCTCAGGGATTTCAAACGCAGTCATAACCTCAGGCTTCTTTCCTCCTTTCTGAGGCCTTTTACCTTCAGCCATTTTCTTCAGTTGAGGAATTTGAACAATTGAATTCTCGGAAGAAGTATGCAACTTTTCTTCGAGGAACGCTGCAAATGAGTTAAGTTGATGAGAACCTAATGATTCAGCAGCAGACATGTGTACCTGTGAACAGAGTATAGTTGCGAGGAATTTGAAGAGGTCATATGCGTTCTCAGAGGGTTTTTCATAAAGACAAAGTTTGAGGAATTTGACCAGATGCGTCTTGAAGAATTTCACTAAGCGCGCTTTATCTTAGGTTCCAGAGTTGTATAGATCGAAGATCCACACAATTGAGGAATCTTGAAGAAAATGATGCTTAGGGAAATGAGTCAAGAACAGATAACTTGTGAGGTGTTTTGTGTGTGAGGATTTGAAGAATAAAACACCTTTGAAGATTTTGTAGAAAAATTTTGAATCAAAGAGGGTAGTAAAAGTAACTTTTAATTACCTTGAACGAAGAACACGACGAACTGTGAGTTGAAACAGTGAAGTTCGTCGATGCAGATCTTCCACGCCCTAACTTGGCGGAGGAAGACGTCTACGGCGGCGGCGGAGGTGAAGATTTCCGCGGTCGGCGCGAGTACGACGGCGACGAGGTCGAGGCAGTGAAGCTCTTCCTCACTGGCGACGATGGAGTAGCGGCGGCGCTAGGGTTCGGAAGATCGAGCGGGAGAGTGAGATCGAGTGGGGTAAAAAAAGTGAGGAAGGGGACAGGGGTATTTATAGCCACGGTGAAAAACTGTTCGCCCGAAGATTTGGGACGAACGTGCCCCTGCCCGTTCTCCTTCTCACGACATGTGTCACCCACGTACTGTGTAGTGGAGATCGTGTAAGATCGTGGGTGAGTAAAGTAATGCATCATGGGATGCGGAACGGTTTGAGCGGCAAAACCGAAAGTTTGGATAAGATCCATTTTAAAGATCCGTTCGCAATTTCTTCAGCTGACAAGGACATAGTGAAGATTTTGAACGAGTTTCAAATAGAACGCACATGAAGAGTTTGTGAATAGATTGGATTGAGTATAGCATAGAGGGGAAGGGTCCGATCACATTCACTTAGCAAAAAGATCCAACTTGAAGAAATAGCTATAAGTGAATGTTGTAGAGGACATAAACTCATACATATATATATATAGCTAATGAAGAAAAACGACGGCAAGAGTGAAGATTTTACAAGTTGAAGAATTTGAACAACTGAGGAATTTCAAAACTGAGGAAAAACTCAAATTGAAGATTTTCAACTTTTGTGGTGGCGTGACCCACCGTATTAGAATGATGATTTCAGACACCGCGTACAATTGTCGTAGGGTTCTGAGAATCAAATTCTTCATTAATTTCTTCACACTTAGAGTGTTATTCTTCATTGATTGAAGAAAAACTTTTCTTTATGTGTTGCACATCTAAGTCATCAATTTTGCATAAGTGTTAGGATGAGTGCCTTTTCAAAGTACATTAGAAGATTCTAAGATATTTAGCTCACACCGCAACTTGCTAAATCTCTTCTCATCCAAGGGCTTTGTGAAGATATCGGCTAGCTGTTCTTCACTCTTCACATGCTCAATAGAAATGTCGCCCTTCAACACATGATCATGAAGAAAATGATGACGAATCTTCGAGTGCTGAACTAGGTTGTGAGCAATCTTGATGGCACTCTCATTGTCACAGAGGAGAAGCACATTCTTCACGTTGATGCCATAGTCCTTGAGTGTTTGCTTCATCCATAGCAGTTGAGCACAGCAAGAACCAGCAGCAATGTACTCAGCTTCAGCAGTAGACAATGATACGCAGTTCTGTTTCTTCGAGGACCAACAGACCAAGGATCGTCCGAGGAAATGACAAGTACCAGATGTTGACTTGCGGTCCACACGGTCACCAGCATAGTCAGAGTCAGAATATCCAATGAGATCAAAATCCGAGCCCTTAGGATACCATAATCCTAGTGTTGGTGTGTGAGCTAGATATCGAAGAATATGCTTCACAGCCTTATGGTGTGATTCCTTCGGTGCATCTTGAAATCGGGCACACATGCAAACACTAAGCATTATATCTGGCCTAGATGCACATAAGTACAATAAAGAGCCAATCATGGAGCGGTATACCTTATGATCGAAGTCAATACCATTTTCATCAGTGCATAGATGACCATTTGTGGGCATAGGAATTTTGATGCCTTTGCAATCTTGCATGCCGAATTTCTTCAGGACATCCTTGAGGTATTTCTCCTGAGATATGAATATGCCATTGCGTTGTTGACGAATTTGAAGACCTAAGAAGAATTTCAACTCTCCCATCATAGACATTTGATATTCTTCACTCATCATATAGGCAAATTCATCACTATAACATTGGTCAGTACAACCAAAGATGATATCATCAACATATATTTGGCACACAAACAGTTCACCATCATAAGATTTAGTAAAGAGAGTGGGATCGAGTTAACCGGGTGTGAAGCCTTTCTTCATGAAGAATTCCTTCAATGTATCATACCACGCCCGTGGGGCCTGCTTGAGGCCATAGAGGGCCTTGTTAAGTCTGAAGACTTTGTCAGGATGTTTTGGATCTTCAAAACCTGGGGGTTGAGCAACATATACTTCTTCCTCAAGCTTACCATTGAGGAATGCACTTTTCACATCCATTTGATATAAAATGATATCATGATGGTTAGCATAAGCAAGTAATATGCGAATAGCCTCAAGTCTAGCAACAGGTGCAAAAGTTTCATCGAAATCAATTCCTTCAACCTGTGTGTAGCCTTGAGCTACTAGTCGTGCCTTATTCCTCACCACATCACCATTTTCATCTTGCTTGTTGCGGTAGATCCACTTTGTGCCAATGATGTTATGTTTGCGAGGATCGGACGATTGACCAATTCCCAAACGTTGTTGAGCTTGAACTGATGTAATTCTTCTTGCATGGCCTGAATCCACTCAGGCTCCAGAAATGCTTCATCTACCTTAGCGGGCTCTGTGATAGAGACAAAAGCAAAGTGCCCACAAAAGTTAGATAGATGTGAAGCTTTTGAGCGTGTGAGAGGACCTGGTGCTCTAATGTCATTGATGATCTTCTCCACTTGCACTTCTTTTGCAACGCGAGGATGAGCTGGTTGTCGTTGAGGAATTTGATCAGCATTTTCTTCAGCATCAATTTCCTCAGCATTTCCTTCAGCTCGACGTTCTTCATGTTCTGGAACGAATTCTTCAGCAGATTCTTCAGTAGGAATGACATCTTCAGTAGCCTTGTGTTTGATGGAATCCTCGGGTGCTGGTTCATCTAACACAGAAGGTAGGTGCTCCCTTTGCGAGCCATTAGTTTCATCGAACCGCACATCTACAGTTTCAACAATCTTGTGAAGAACATTGTTGAAGACTCTGTAGGTGTGCGAGTCCTTTCCATAACCAAGCATAAAACCTTCATGTGCTTTCGGTGCAAATTTAGAGTTGTGATGAGGATCTCTAATCCAGCATTTAGCACCGAAGACTTTGAAATAACTCACATTGGGTTTCTTGTCAGTGAGGAGTTCATAGGCAGTCTTTTTGAAGAATTTGTGAAGATATACTATGTTGATGATGTGGCACGCAGTATCAATTGCATCAACCCAGAAACGACGAGGGGTTTTGTATTCGTCAAGCATAGTGCAATCCATCTCAGCAAGAGTCCTGTTCTTGCGCTCCACGACGCCATTCTGTTGAGGAGTACAAGGAGCAGATAACTCATGAGTAATACCAAGTTCATCAAGATATTCATTGAGACCCGAATTCTTGAACTCAGTGCCATTGTCACTTCTGATGTGCTTGATATTCACACCAAAGTTGGTTGAAGCCCTCGAGGAAAATCGTTTGAAGACTTCCTGCACTTCATGTTTGTAAGATACAAGGTGTACCCATGTGTAACGAGAGTAATCATCAACAATAACAAAGCCATATTGAGATGCTTCATTTGAAACAGAGGAATAGTGATTAGGACCGAAGAGATCCATGTGAAGTAATTCGAATGGTCGAGTAGTGGTCATGATGGTCTTTGCTGGATGCTTGGCCTTGGTCATCTTTCCATCTTCACAGGCACCACACAAGTGATCCTTGAGGAATTTGACATTTTCAATGCCAATGACATGCTTCTTCTTCGCAAGCGTGTGCAAATTCCTCATGCCTGCATGACCAAGTCGTCGATGCCATAGCCATCCTTCTGAAGCTTTTGCAAGTAGGCACATGGCTGGTTGTGAATCTGCAGAGAAATCAACAATATACAAGTCTCCTCTCCTAAAGCCTTCGAAGACTTTGGAATTGTCAGCTTCCATAATCACAACACAACAATACTTGCCAAAGACAACAACCATATCAAGATCACAAAGCATTGAGACAGACATAAGGTTGTATCCTAAGGACTCAACAAGCATGACTTTGTCCATGTGTCGATCCTTTGTGATAGCAACTTTACCTAGACCCAATACCTGACTTTTGCTTTTGTCAGCGAAGATGATATGCTTCATATGTGACGATGATAAGGGATCATCCATCAAAAGATTCTTGTCACCAGTCATGTGATTTGTACATCCACTATCAAGTACCCATTCAGTGGCTTTGGGTTGATCATTCTGCAGATGAATTAGTGCAACTTACGACCTCATATACTTCAGCAGTGAAGAATATGATATCACAATTCATCAGATCAATCTCATCAAGTAGTAAGACAGTTAAAACAGAGGGAGGACGTGTGAAATGAAAGTTCATTTCATCATGGTTAGCCTGCGTCCTTTCAGGCAATTTGTCAGGTCCCCAGCAAATTCTTCAGACGTTATAGTACGTCTGGAGACCTGACCCTGCATAAGAGATTAGTTCTTTTTCTTCACCACCCACATCTGAAGGGGTGGCAAAGAGTTCATCACTCTGCAAGCTCCATATGAGAATGGTGGCATAGCAGCCAAACCATTTCGTTTTACATAAGAGCGGTTAGGGGAAGCATATGAATAAGCAGAGAAATTCTTTGAGGACTTATGAACATAATAATTTGAAGAATAATGCTCATATTCATAGCCCTTGGCTCTTCCCTGCGAAACAGAGTTGTTAGCACGATGGTGTTCATATGAGGACTTTGATCCATGTGAGTAATTTGATCCCCTTGAGGAATTTGGTCCATATGAGGACTTGGATCCATATGAAGAGTTTGGTCCATATGAGGAATTTGATCTGGGGTTCCTTTTCTTCACAGGTGGTGTCCTGAGGACATTCACCTGAAGAATTTCAAGGCACCTTTTGGGAACCCAGATTTTCTTCATAGGAGATCCATTCTTGCAGTTAGTGCCAACATATCTAGCAAATACTTCGCCATTCTGATTTTTGAATAGTTTATAGTTGGAGTCAAATGACTCATCAGAAGAATGAGAAGATTTACATGTATAGCCAGATAAATTAGATGGATCAACTAGAGGTCCCTTTGCAGCAACCCATGAGGTTTTGGGGTACTGCTCAGGCTTCCAATATGTACCATCAGCATTGAGTTTCCTCTCAAAGGCAATACCCTCTTTCCTAGGGCTCCTGTTGAGGATCTGCTTTTTAAGCACATCACAAAGAGTCTGATGCCCTTTGAGGCTTTTGTACATGCCTGTCATGTACAATGCCTTCAGCTCTGCATCGTCAGTGATACTAGCAATGTCCTGAGATGAGGAATTAGTGATAGCAGAGACATGTGAAGAATTTGTAACATTAGAAGCATTTGAACATTCAGGTGAGGAATTAGCAGATTCTCGTTCAATGCATTTCAAACAGGGAGGAATAAATTCTTCCTGAGCAGCACTGATTTGTTGAGCAAGTAATGAATCGTGCTCCTTCTGAAGATCTTCATAACTCACTCTTATCTTCTCAAGATCGGACAAGAGAGAGTTATGCTGATCTTGAAGGGAGTCATACTTAGAATGAAGTCTCTGAAGACTTTCAGCCAAGGCTTGTGACTGATCCATTTCTTCACTCAACATATCATTGCTCTTACTAAGCATGTTGTTAGCCCTTTCCAAAGCTCTTTGTTGTTTAGCAGCAAGTGAGGCAAGTTTGACATAACTAGGTCCAAATTCATCACCATATTCATCATCACTGGATTCAGACAGATAGCATTCAGTTACCTGTTCAACATCTGCCATGAGGCATGGTGAGGAGGAGGATGATTCTGGTTCAGATGTCATTGTCTTGAGAGATTTCTTGAAGTCCTCAACCAAGGATCGTGACAGGTTCGATGGCCTTCATAAACATCAGAGATACGGTCCCAGATAAGCTTTGCCTGATTGAGATGCATGATGTTCCTGAACTGATTTCGAGACAGACTGGAGCAGATGACGGCCTTCGCTGTGAGGTTGAGGTGGGTGTACTTGCGAATGTCGTCATCTTCCGCCATCTTGCATAGATCGGTCAGACCAATCTCAGTGACGGTCCACAGCTCGCTGTTCATCGCCATGAGACACTTTTTCATCATGGCCTTCCATTTGGGATACTCGTGACCGTCAAAGATGGGGCATGTCACTTTCTTCATATCTGCGGTCGACATAACTAAAACTTCAGGCGGTTAAACCAAAATCACACAGAACAAGGGAGTAGCTTGCTCTGATACCAATTGAAAGTGCGTTATATCGACTAGAGGGGGGTGAATAGGCGATTTTTATGGAATTCTTCACTGAGGAATTTGCCGGTGAGGAAATTCCTTAGCGAAGAACTACTAGCAGTGGAATAAGTACTCAGATGAAAACATAACAGAATCTAAGCATAGTCATCATGATGAAATGAAGACAAACACAGAGTACAAAAAGCGTAAACACATGATAACACTAGAAGAAGACAAAACAGATTGAAGAAATTGGACTGAGGAAATTGAGAAAGTCTTTAGTCAAAGTCTTCAAGCACATATATGATAAACAAACAGCACACTACTGAGGAAATGAAAGAGTTGAGGAAATGGAACCAGTAAGCTTGGTGAAGACAATGATTTGGTAGACCAGTTCCAACTGCTGTCTCAATTGTACATCTGGTTGGAGCGGCTAAGTATTTAAACTCGAGGACACCTAGTCCCGGACACACAGTCCTCACCGTATTCTCCTTGAGCTAAGGACACACAGTCCTCGCCCAATCACTCATGGTAAGTCTTCAGGTGACTTCCAAACCTTCACAGACTTGGTCACTCGGCGATCCACAATTCCTCTTGGATGCTCTAGACCATGACGGCTAACCGTTTGGAAGAAGCACAGTCTTCAAAGGTAACAAGCGTCGGATCCACGCAGATGCTCAATCACTTTGGGTTTGTAGGTGTTTGGGTTTGGGTTTTGGATTTTCCTCACTTGATGATTTTCGCTCAAAGTCCTTGGAGGATGGGTTGCTCTCAAATGACAAGTGTCAAGTTCTTGCGGAGCAGCCAACCAGCTAGTGGTTCTAGGGGGCGGCTATTTATAGCCTAGGGAGCAGCCCGACATGATAAGACATAAATGCCCTTCAATGATATGACCGTTGGATGGATAAGATATTTTGGGACAGCTGGCGCGTAGCACAGGAACGGTCGGAAATTTGAGGTAAAAATTCCTCAGGGCTATCATGTTGCTCACTGTGTAGGCAATTCGCACTGGTGAATTCCTAACTCCTCAGTCAGAGCAAAGTCCTCAGTGACCAGAAGAACTGCGTCTCTGTCATTGAAGAAATTGACTGAACTGTATGAGATTTCCAATGGCTTCACTTGAAGGGATTGGTAGGTGTAGGATTTGAGATGAGCATCACATGGAAATTTTCTCCTTATTGTTTCCTATGACTCAAGAAAGATAAAATGAAACTACGAAAACAAAAGTCTTCACGCTTCATGTTCCTCGAATGAATACCAAGTCTTCAAGGTCACACCAATTTCTTCACTTTCAAAGTCTTCAGAAAGTCTTTAGAATATCAAAGTCTTCAGTCGAAGAACTTCATTTTTAGGGGTCGACTTTCTTTGTAAATATCAAACTGCTCATAGACTTATAGACCTGTGTATACTCATAAACGCATTAGATACTTAACCTATAAGTCTTCAATACACCAAAATCACTAAGGGGCACTAGATGCACTTACACGGACGAGCAGAATCCAGGATTGAACTGGAGGCACAACCGGAAAAGGAAGACAATCACGACCGGGAGTCTACATCCGTGACCCGGATTCGCTGCGATGAATCGCCACATTGAGCCGTTTCTGCTGTGATTGAGCCGTCGAGGTCACGTTGAGCCGCCTCTGCTATTGAGCTACCCAGCGCTTCATTCGGATCATCCATTGTGCGGACAAACTAGGTGATATCTATCCGTTCAAGTTTATTTTATTAAACATATTGTTTTCATCAAAGAACAATTACTTTGGTCTGTATATTTTTATGTGCAGCAAAGGTGGTGCTATGTTGCACCTATGAAGTATACATCAACGCCATCACGCACCGGCGTCCGCGTCCGCTTACTGATGGAACAGGTGTGCGTAAGTCGCCGCCTGTGCAGCTTAATTTACATCAACCCGCCGGGGCCACGTTGAGCCGCCCTTGCCGCTTTGAGCCGACGGGGTTATATTAAGTCACCGGTCTACCTGAGTCGTTGGAACTATGAGTCGCTAGTCTGCCTGAGCCACCCCTGTCACGTTGAATGGATCATCCATCATCCGAACAAAATAGGTGATATCCATCTAAGTTTATTTTACTAGCACATGTTGTTTTTGTTAAAAAAAACAAGTTTATCTTTGCCTTGGTCTGCAATATTGTTTATGCAGGGCAATTATTTATGACAAAAAGTGATATTATACCGCGGAGATGGAGGCACGCCAACGTCTTTGGGCACAGGTGGTCGTCGTTACTCAACGGACTCTCGCACCGGCTTACAACGCCGTGGCCGTCTCTCGCGACCATGCCGGCTTACAACAAGGAGGACAACTTGCTCGTCCGCGCCGGCTTAGAACGCCACGGCCGGTTCATCTGTCTATGCCGCCTCTGATGTTACGGTCGTCTTTACCGTCCGTCTCTCGCGGCCTGGTCTACATCAACACACCGGGCTGCACCTGTCTGCATGAGCTGTCTATTGAGTATGAGCAAGTCACTGCTTGGGAAGCCGGTTTTCTTCGAACAAATTGGAGGCAAATTATCATGTATTATCAGCCGCCGTCTACACTGGATGGCTCAATGGGCAGGCGCACAAATCGCCGCCACTACAGTTTGGTTAAGCTTCAAACAACCAGTTGGAAGGAACCATTGGCCGAGTTGCTGACACGGCTCATACGGGATCATTTATAACCCGCTGCAGTCACCTCAACCTTCTATGGATTCACATCACATTATCAACACCAATGATATACACCTTCTGCTATGGTCAAATATGGAGAATCTCAAGCCAACTCTTCGAGTCATCTTGAGACTCGGGGGCTACAATGGTATGGCTCGGCAAAATTAGCCGGTTTTAATGAATTCAAGAACTCCGGGTCATTGAAGGAAGATAACCCGGCCCCGAAGGCTACTCTTTATTGGTGAATATTTAAAGGCCGCCAGAAAAATTTCTGGCTCAAAATGAAGATTCCGGTTTAAAATATAGCTCAAGAGACATCTCTCTCCCGCAAAGCTTTGAAGCTATCAAATCCGGTTCTTAATCCGGCTCAAGGTAAATTTGTCTCTCACAAAGTTTTGAAGCTTTTAAACCAGGTTTAAAGTTTCGGTTTAGAAAGATTTAATCTCTCGCAAGTTCGAGTTCTCAGAAAAATTAAAGGTTGCCAAAAGAACTTGCTGCCATGATGCGCGGTTCAAACTTGGATATCTTGCCTTACGGCTTATCTTATTATGATCATTTGGGGGCTTCCTGCTCATCGAGCATAGCTATCAGTACCCTCTTGATCGGCGCAATGCCAAAATTTATATGGTCACTTGGGGGCTTCCTGTTCAAACATAGGTCGTATTCGAACCAAAGAGAACATAGCTGTCAAAACCCTTTTGATTGGCATACTGCCAAACCCACTAGGGGGCTTCTTGATCGTATCCGAATCATAGCTCAACCCCTTTGGGTCCGACGTGGATCGTATTCGAATCAGCGTCGTTAAAGAACTCTCAAGGTCATTTGGGGGCTTCCTGTTCAAACATAGGTCGTATTCGAACCAAAGAGAACATAGTTGTCGATACCCTCTTGATCGGCATCGCCAAAACCACTGGGGGCTATATGATCGTATTCGAATCTTAGCTTAACCCCTTTGGAACGGTTTACTGATCGTATCCAAATCAGAAGCCTAAAAAAGTTTTATTCTGTCTCTGGTAAAGTTTATTGCAGCCATAATTACTTAACTTGAGACCTTTTTGGGATTATATCTCAAATATATATAAGTGTTTTATGCTTAACCCGGCTTGACTTTTGACTATAAGTCGCCAGTTTATGACAATCATCGTCTATGTAGAAGCATTGGCTTCTAAGGATTGGGTTATCACCCTTACTGCACAGGTTATGTAAGCCGACAGTACAAATTCAATATCACAGTAGTTATATGTGAGATATTATGACCCGCCCTGGTTTTGACGCTAAGTCGCCAGGGCATATGTTGTTTAAACTCTCTGCAGGATTTGCAGAAATATGACATATAAATGATTAAGTTCAAGCTCATTACCAAATTTGATGCTTCAAAATGATTATCCGTTCTGGATTTTTCTCAAAAGGCTATAAGCCGCCGGGTCATGAAAATTCCGGTTTACAATGAAGGTGTATTGAATCGCCATCAGCCAAGAGCCGCCGGGTATTTAAACTCCGGATTTACTTGTCAACAGATAAGGTATTTGAAATCTTTAAATAGCCAAACTTGGCTGGATTTTCGTTATGATATTGAATGATTGAGGTTTTCATACCAGATTATATTATTCAAATTTTGAATAGCCAACATGGCTGGATTTCTATTATGATTATCAATAACTAGTATTATGATTGAGGTTTTCAAAGTCGCTTTAGCGTAACAGCTATTATCTTTATCAATGGGCATGATTTATTTTACAATGGAGGAAATAGTCCCGAGTCGCTGCAGGCTTACGACCCGACACTTGGGGGCTACATTATTCAAGTTGAGGTTACATCAAATATGCAAGTCTCATGTCGCTGCAAGCATGCACCATGACACTTGGGGGCTAATGCAAAGTCATTTTTATTGGCCTTATTGAAGACCCGACTCATCCAGTTGTAATGAGCCGGCCCTTGGGGGTTACCAATTGCTCCTGTTAAAATTCAAGATACACAAGCCTTATTCCATTATATATTGAAGGATCCACTGCTCAGTTGGTAAAACACAAAGCTCTTAACCTTGTGGACGTGGGTTCAAGCCCCAGGATGGGGGTAACATCATATGATATTATTTTCAATGAAAAGTCCCAGCTCAGTATTATTTTACTAAGCCGACCCTTGGAGGCTACACGTTACTGTTCAAATTTACATCATCATATTTACAAAGTCCCTGCTCATCATTACATAATGATCCAACACTTGGGGGCTAATGCATATTATTCTTTGCTGAAGACAATTCTATGATGACCCGGCTACACTACTATGACTGTAGCCGACTCATGGGGGCTACACAGCTGGATCTTATTTAAAGCCATGGTGATATGTCCTGGCTTATTCATGCTGATTAAACCGGCCCTTGGGGGCTACAGGTAATATGGATATAAGGGAGAAATATGTTCAAATTCTCAGTTTTGAGCAGATCGGATTGATCCGGTGTTTGCAACAATCATGATCCGGTGTCACCAATAATTATGACCCGGCGTCAACTACAGTTTTGACCCGGTGCTATCAATATTTACAAGCCCACAATTTTGGTTATGATAAACCGGCAACTTTTACCTCTTCAAGCCGACTGAAAGTCAGATGAGTAATTCAAGACCAATATGTTTTAAGCCGGCGCTTTGGAAGCCGATTCAAGTGGATTATTTCTTACAATATTTCTCTACAAGAGACCAATGCCAGCAAATTGACTCTGAAGCTGGCCTATTTACCCGGATTTCTCAAAAGAAGTATCTGGATTTTTTGCATTCACAAAGTTTGAACATATCTACTGAAGGAGATTTGCTATGAGTACATGGGCATGTATCAAGAAGGAAATGACAAGGATTTAAAAATGATCAGGTAGCGGCTTACAAGAATATTTAACCCGGAGTACAACCGGTCAGTTTGTTCTTGTGTTAATGTTGCAGATCAGTTTAACATGGATAAATCCAAATTAAACTTGGGGGCTAATGTCGGGGATATACCCCGCGGTATGACCCGGCTGGATGTATAACCTAGCCAGACTTGGCGACTCACTAATGACCCGTCCTGACTGGACGACACACTAAGTGACCCGCCCGATTCTGGCGACTTATGGGTGACCTGGCAAGCGGATCAGAGGAGCGACAAGACCCGGAGGCCCAGGAGGCTCAAGGCCCAGAAGGCCGGCTTACGTTATGGTAGGCTGGCTTAAGAGGAAAGGCGTGAGGAATATCTCCCTTACAAGGAATCAAGAACCGAACTTGTATCCGGCTTGTAGTAGAAGATAGGCTAGTCCTAATCCTATTTGGACTCCACATGTAACCCGCCCCTCTAACTTATATAAGGAGGGGCAGGGCTCCCTGAAGAAAAAATATCTAGGGCTAGACACAAAGGAGGAGCCGGCTAATGCGGCGAATCCCTCATGAGCATAATGAGACCTAGCCACAAACAGCATGTAGGGCTATTCCGGATGATGTTTCCCGGGGCCCGAAGCTGTCTAGATCCTCGTCTTGTGTGATGATCCGTCTTGCGTCTCTCGATTCCAACCAACCCCTTCAAGCTACCGTATAGATGCGTTGGCCTCGCGACTAAGTCCTGACACTAAGGACATCTGCCGTGACAATTCCACGACACTACCTCCATTCTTTTGTACACAAGGCCCGTATATCAAAATTACAATTTGGAAAGGGCCACTAACACTAATCGAGGCAAAATTGATGGGGTTAGCAACCAAGGACATTAATATCCCCTGCATGCATGCGGAAGTGAGAAGGTTGGTTTGCATGGCGCTGCATTAATCAAGCAATGAGGAGTGAGATGGTTAGCTCTTTGGTCTTTGGAGAAGAAAATACACATTAATTGACACGTGAAACGAGGATTTGTATCGATTAAATCCCGTGAAGGAAAACCCAGCCTTTCTTTTTTAACACTAGTACTCCTAGTACGTACGTACTTATCCTGTTTGGGTCTAGGCCTTGCATTGCCAAACTTCGCCACACATTTTTGCCAAGCTTGCCTAAAGTTTTCAAAATGAGAAGGAGGTACACTTGCGCACGGCTATCGCGGTCGCACCGCACCCTCACACGATCGCTCCTGCACGCCACGGTCGCACCACACCCTCACACAGTCGCTCCTGCACGCCGCAAACCCAACCAAGGGAACGCACCCTCACTGACACGTGCTGTCGCATGTGAAAACACCACACTCAGCCATCCTATCGCTAACACATAATTTTCATTCATAGAGTATGTTTATCCAACCGCATGTTGGGGAGTATCCATACGGCCCGTGTGGTGGTCTGTTGGGGAAGAAGAAGAGGTGAGGAAGAAGGAAAGAAGGGTTAGGAGACGTAGGATATTCATCCAACCGCCTGAAATGGTAGACTGACCCAAGTCAGGCGACTTGCATAACAAATATATGTTTTTACACAGCAAAAGATCCATGAAAACAACAACATAAAGAAAAACTATCACTACTCGCAAAAAGAGACGGCCTCATCGTCTTTGGCTGCCGGCGCGAACCAGCCATCGCTGCCGACGTGTGTCTCCGCACCGTGGTTGTCCTCGGCCTCCAGCTACTTGTTCAAGCGAAGCGTGCGGGCGCTCTGCACGGACGAGAGCACAGCCCGGTTCAAGTCGAGGACGTCCGGTTCTGCCTGCAGGAGGGCCTCGATGGCAGCGGCATCCGCGCGCTCTGCGTCGAGTCGAGCCTCCGCGGCCCGGTTCAAGTCCCGGACGTCCGGTTCCACCTGTAGGAGGGCGTCGATGAGAGCGGCATCCACGCGCTCTGTGTCGAGTCGAGCCTCTGCCGCCCGGTTCAAGTCCAGGACGTCTTGTTCCGCCTGTAGGAGGGCCTTGATGGCAGCGGCATCCACGCGCTCCGCCTCAAGTTGAGCCTCCACCGCTCGGTTCACATCTACGACATCCGGTTCCGCCTGCAGGAGAGCCTCGATGGCAGCGGCATGCGCGCGCTCCGCGTTGAGTTGAGCCTCTGCCTCCCGGTCCTCCTTTAGTATCGCCATGTTGAACCGCTGGTCCGCCTGCACCATGCGGGACTCGGACGCCGGCACAAAGTCGACGTCCATCGTCTCATACCCATCGGGGGCCTTCTGCGCCGCGACCTCCGCCATGAACATTGGATCGGCTTCCTCCTCCTCGTAGCTTGGCTCAAGAGAACTCGGGGATTGGCCCGCCACAAAGCGAGCTTGGGAACGGAGGTCTGTGGCGCCGACCGCCACCGTGATTTCTGCACGTCGCTCCGGCGTCAACATCTTGTAGTAAGTGATCTTGCAGAGCACCATGGCTTTCCGGCGAACTAGGGGACCCTTGATGCGGGCTAGGGGATCGAAAGGTGGGGAATGGGCTGGAGATTTGGTGTGGTTTTAGGGCAGTGGCTGGCGTAGGCCGAGCAGGGAAGGTTCTGGTGTGAATAGTGGTTCCGGTGACGACCGGTCAATCGTTTTGACTGTACATCGCTCTTGTCGCGTTCGCGTTGCAGCCCAGCACGCTGGACCCTCCACGTCGCCCACCGAACGGAACACGCTTCGTATTGCGTTTTCACTCGCATGTGGGACCGCAATTGAGAGCAAACCGACGTCCCTCTCCCTCCCCTGCCCGCGTCATTTATTATACCACCACTCCCTCCGTTTTATGCGGAGTAAATAAAAACAGAGGGAGTATTACTACGGATGAGGATCCCCTGACATGGCCGAACCCATTGAGTAACTGACATGCGGGGCCTAGCAAGCATGGGGTCCGCTAGTAAGTGACCGAAAGGGAGGGTAAGGCAGGGATACCTACGCCAGAGGATCCACTTCCACTATACTACTTTGACCAAATGTTAGAGTAATAATATATGACATGCAACTTACACAAATGTTAGAGTAATAATATATGACATGCAACTTACACAAATGTTAGACTAATAATATATGACATGCAACTTACACAAAGCATACAGGGTCTAATGCGTTTTTCGAGGCTAACTTTGACCAAATGTTAGAGTAATAATACATGACATGCAACTTACACAAAGCATACAGTCAAATTCGTATGTGAAAGGAGTTTCCAATGATATAATTTTCACATTATACATCTCATGTACTATTAATCTTGTCAATAGTCAAATTGGAAACCATCTCGAGTACAAATCTAGGAGTACGTATGAATCTAACAATATCGATTGGGCGTTGTTGAATGTTGATACCTTTTTTTTATCAAAGTAGATATACTTTGACTATACATAAAACTTATATGTAAACTACTCCCTCCTTCCATCTGTATAGGGCCTAATGCGTTTTCGAGGCTAACTTTGACCAAAAGGTAGAGCAATAATCTATGACATGCAACTTAAATAAAGCATACCATCAAATTCGTATGTGAAAGGAGCTTTCAATGATATAATTTTCGCATTATACATGTCATGTACTATTAATCTTGTCAATAGTCAAAGGCGGTCTTGAAAAATGCATTAGGCCCAATATAGATGGAAGGAGGGAGTAGAAAGGATATGAGGGAGTATATTGTACGTTCAAAAACGAAACGAACATTGAATACCCTTTATATATGATTTGCGGATGCTATGATCACAGGTTCAAAATTTTGAATCCGCCTTAGGTATCACGTGCCCCCACTCGTTCCCTCTCGATTTCATCTCGGGGTCCGGAGATCTATTGAAAGAGGACTAGGGTGGGTACATGCGAATGATACTCGGCGAAATGTTCAAATGAGGCATGCGGGAGGATGGACTCAACTGGAGGGCGACATGATCGATGGAGAAGAGGGTTGGAGAGGAATGAAAAATAAGCAAACACCACATGATTATACTTGAACGGCTCAAATAAACAAGAAGTTGTCTCGCTTGGCCTACATAGTGAAAGGCCTAATGCGCAACGTGGAGCACTGACGCTCGAATATGGCCGGGAAAACAAGGAAACAGACATGTGGGGCACACCCGTCGGGACGACGTAGCGCAGACTAGTCCAATGGAGGAGCTGGCCCACGACCTACTCGCCACCGACAACCGTTCATGTGGGTTGTTGGGGCCAACAACGGGGCGCAGCTCCAGCACCGCCTCTGGACACGGCGACCGTGGTGAGCGACACACTCATATCATTGCTAGACACGGTCGGTTTCAGTTTGCCGAGGGTGGCGTTAGTGTTGTGGCACGACCAACGGTATGTTTGGTTTGTGCCCAGGGTTGCCCCATCAAAGCATTGGGTAGCCAAAATTTTGGTTGAGGTATTGGTTGCCCATGATTTGGCCAACATTGGCAAGAACAATGAACTTGAGTTGGCTAGAGTTCATTGGCATGCGAAAGAAATGGCAACCATCCAAACAAAGACCAATCTTTGGGTCATGACCAAAATTTTGGTTGAGGTATTGGTTGCCCATGATTTGGCCGACATTGGCAAGAAAAATGAACTAGAGTTGGCTAGAGTTCATTGGCATGCCAAAAAAATGGCAACCATCCAAGCAAAGACCAATCTTTTGGTCATGGCCAAAATTTTGGCAAGGTGCACTTTGGCCACAATCAAACACACCCCAACACCCGGCTCGTCGAGGATGCACGGGGCGCCGCGACACATCCGCGGAGTGGTGTAGCGCGGCCAACTGCATCCTCTGGACTTGAGACCATGCAGGGTCGTCTTGCTTTTTCAATGACATGCGGGGATCGCATGTGAGCAAAGGGCATCTCCAACGTTGCCACGACCGCATCTGACTACCCTGGCACACCAAAACCCTCGTCCCTCGCGCCGTCGCGCGGTGCGTTCCCAGCCGGCGCCAGCTGCCCGCATTCATGTCGTCCGTTTGTATGTCGTCATTAAGAGGCTCGGTGCCCGAGGAACAACTCCGGTGACTTAATGACGCACCCGGATGCTTGGCCTCACCGGAATGCGCTACTTAAAGCGGCAACGCCTAGCTAACCTCCACACCATAGCGCATCGCACTCCTACCTGGAACCACATCCGCCATGACCGCAAGCGCGAACGCTCTACAGGAGAGCTTGTCTTCGGGGATGGAGCTCGAGGTCGCCGCCCTCGCTGAAGTCGCTGCACAAGCGGGAGCACCGTCAGCCACGCGTCATACTTGCCGCCGTCCAACGTCCGGCACCGCCGAGGTCGGGGACTCCTCCGAGGATTAGTAGGGCATGGGAGGCGGCAGGGCATGGTGCGCCAACTGGCCGGTCCGTCTCCCGTGTTCTACTTTTCCTCGCCGGAGACCGCACCTTCACTTCACGGGTCTTGAACCCCTCCCCCGTACATGGAGATCACAGATGGAGGACGTCGGTCGCCGCCGTAGAATAGGTTTAGGGTCGGGTTTCTTTTATTTTTTTGTCCTATAAAAGTTCGAAATGTAATGAAAATCTGCCATGTTTGCATTAATCTCGGCCGGTGTATATGAACATTCACAATAATATACATATTGTAGGAGTACTAGCAAGATGCCCGTGCGTTGCACGGAAGATCAAGATCTTGTGGGAGAAAAGGATGAACGAGGGAAAGCCTTATCTGCAAATGTGGAGAGGAGTGCGGGTAAATTGTCATAGTTTCCTTCCTATTCGTTAGATATAGATCGGATAGCCTATATTGCAGGATTGGACACATCTTTTTACATCTACGGGAACCTACGAAAGGGTTAACGTAAATTGCCTCTCTCTCTCCTCCCCTGATTTTCATGGTGGTGGGCCCCTCCCTCCCCCCAATCTACAATCAACAGCTCACACGTTTCACATTACGTTAATTACGTAACTGGGATTACATAGGTGTAGCATTACTCGTCCTAAAAAACCCAACTAAGCCAACCTCCCAGCATATCGCGCGGGAAAAGACCCGGCCGCGCCATTTTAGTCGGGATTACCGGATTACTAGTAGTAGTATCGATGGATCGCGCGAAGCAACAGATTTTTTTTGGTGGGGGCGAAGCACCTAGTTTAAAAGGAAAAAATGTGGTACACTCACAACACTCCTGTTGCGGTCGCATTGCACCCCACACACGTTCGGTCCTGCACACGGCTCACGCAAACGGAATGCGCTTCGGCTTGCCTCTTCACTGACACGTGGGACTGCACTTGGAGAAACCGACCATGCGCCAAACTCCCCCCGCCCACCGCGCGAAAATCCTCCCCCCCAACACCCAAAAATTCCCCCAAATCCGATTCAACCGCCCTTCGGCCAACTAGCCAATAATATTCCCCAAACCCCCCTCCCCCCTGTCCCTGTCCACTCCATTCGCTCCGCCAAAACCGCCCTCCCCGCCGCGCTGATACGTCGGTGCCGCGGCTCGGCGATCCTCTCGCTCCCACAGTACGCTCTCGTAGACTGTCGTCCTCTAGCCGCGCCGCCACCTCTGGCTACGTTCTTGTGGAGGTGCACGGCGGTCAGCGCCGCCACCGCTGGCGACGTTCATGTGGAGACGCACGGCGGTCAGCTTCTCCCACGATACGTGCATTCTAGACTGAGGCCCCGTTCATGTCGGTGTAGCACTGAATGTTAGCTGATAGACGCTGTTAATCTCATTGTTTGCCGAAGTAGTTTACTATCAATATGCTCTTCTTAAGAAGCTTCCATGCCCTGTTCTGCACTCAATCTGCTTAGCTAAGATGGCATGCCAAGGCCGATTAGTTGCTAAAATATCCTGCCATATATTTATTGTGACGTAGATTGCCATGGTCTAGTAGCCAATCTGTTAGGTGAAATAGCTCTACACCATTTTATACTCGATCTTTGTTGCTGCGATGGCCTTCGATAGTTCGGTGGCTCTGTGCTCGGCCTCATTGACTGCTGAAACAGCCTGCCATAATTTGCCACTCAAATCTGTTTGCTGAATTAGCTTTACATATATTTCGTTACTTAGATCTGCTCGTCCAAATATCTTGCCATAGCTGTAGACATCGACCTAGGTATTTTTTTCTGGACTTCATAAAAAACATATATGTTTTTCCTGTAATATCTAGTAGAAGAACTAATTTGTATGTCTAACAGATGGACAGGACTTGGATAACTTCTGCTCGAAGATTCTCTGCTGCATATGTCGAGGGGGTTGAAAACTTCATGAACTTTATCAGAGCTGAGTACGGTGGTCCGAAGTCAGATGTGCTCTGCCTGTGTAGCAGTTGTATGAATTCAGTTACAAGACCCCAGTCAACTGTGCAAAATCATCTACACTTGTATGGGATGTCGGTCACATATACTAGGTGGGTTCATCATGGTGAAGCTGTGAACGTCAATGTTATTGACTACGTGGAAGCAGCAGATCACCATCTTGATCTGCCTGATGCTCAGGTGGAAGAGGAGAAGGAGGTGGTGGTGGCAGAGCCAGTGAGTTTGACCAACATTGAAACAATGCTACGAAATGCTCATGCATTCCATGAACTTTCACCTGCAGAAGAAAAACGGTGGGCCCGCATGTTGGAACAATGCAACGTTGCTGTCACCCCAGGAAATAACTTGTCAGTATTCTCAGCTGTGGTCACCTTTCTTCAGGTGAAGACATCTGAGCAGATGACCAACAAATCATTCGATGCGATGTTGGCTGCTTTCTGCGAATCTTTCCCAGATGCATCTGAGCTGCCACACACCTATAGTAAAATGAAGAATTTCCTTCGTGCAGTTGGAATTGGATATGATATGATCCATGTTTGTAAGAATAATTGTGTTCTGTTCCGGAAGGATTATGCCAACTTAAGTGAATGCCCGAAATGCAAATCATCAAGATGGAAAGATGGCGATGCTGTGAAGAGGATTCCTCTTAATGTTCTAAGACATTTTCCAATTACACCAAGATTGCAGAGGTTGTTTCATGATGCTGAAACAAGAGAGGATGTACTGTGGCATTCTAGGAACCAGGAGTATAGAGATCAGAATGTAATGAGCCATCCATCTCATGGTAGTGAGTGGAAAAGCTTCAATGATAAACACAAAGAGTTTGCTGCTGACCCGAGAAATATTAGACTTGGCTTAGCTTCAGATGGATTTAACCCATTTGGCCACCAGAGCGCCACATATAGCATGTGGCCAGTGCTTGTTATCCCTTACAACATGCCTCCAAATGTCTGCACCAAAGAATCAAACTACATGATGGCCTTGCTCATCCCAGGTCCAAAAAGTCCTGGAAAGGATTTTGATTTGTTCATGGAGCCTCTTGTGGAGGAACTTCAACAGCTATGGAAGGGTGTTCTCACTCGAGACCTATATAGCAGCCCACCAGCTGATTTCTTTCTGCGTGTTGTTATAATTTGGTGCATCCATGATTATCCGGCTTTGGGCACTATGTCAGGGCGAAGGACACATGGTTACAATGCATGTGTTCACTGTGACAGGAATCCGCTGTCATATGCAATACTTAGCAAGATCTGTTACATTGGACACCGCCGTTTCCTTGCCAAGGACAAGCCGCTTCCTAGAAAATACCGAAGACATGTGTTCAATGCAAAGCATGAAAACCGTGATGCGCCAAAGAGGCTCACCGCCGATGAGTTGCAAGTGGAATTAGAGAAGGTCAGGCATATTACACCAGGAAACCATCCTGATAATGGTAGCGGGAAAAGGAAGCATGGCAGGGCAGAAGAGAGATTATTGTTTACCCGCAGGTCCACTTTGTGGGACTTGGAGTCTTGGAAAGATTTGGATCTGCGGCATAATCTTGATGTGATGCACATCGAGAAAAATATATGTGACAGCATTCTCGGCACACTTCTTAATATTGAAGGCAAGACGAAAGATACCTTAAAATCTAGGATTGATTTGACACACCTGGGTATCAGACAGGATTTGCAGGTGCAAGATGAAGGTAAACCACGGGATATGGCACCAGCTGTGTACGTCTTGGACAAGGTAAAAAGAAAAGAATTCTGCGAGGTCCTGTCACGTGTGAGATTCCCACATGGATTTGCTTCCAACCCTGAAAGGAGAGTCAGTGCAGATGGAAACAAGGTACAAGGGTTGAAAACTCATGACTGCCATGTCCTAGTTCAAAGGGTTTTACCTGTTATCCTTAGAGGATTGGGCCGCCCTGACTTATACAGAGCAGTTGTAGAGTTGGGACAATTCTTCAGGGAACTCTGCAGTAGGAATATCAGGATAGATGCTTTGGAGCGTCTTAGAGACAAGATACCAACTATCCTATGCGACCTTGAGAAGATATATCCTCCAGCCTTCTTTGATGTGATGGTGCATTTGGCTGTTCATCTACCTGATGAGGCACTACTTAGAGGTCCAGTACAGTATGGCTGGATGTACCCTATTGAAAGGCGGCTAGGCACTTTCAAGGGCTATGTTAGGAACAGAGCTAGACCCGAGGGTTCCATTGCAGAGGCCTACATTGCTACAGAAGCGTTGACATTCTGCTCAAAATACATTGAAACAGCTGATCAGCTTAGCAAAGAGGTGGGTGAAGACAATCTCGGGCTCAATGTTTTCGATTATTCTATTCGAGTTATAGGGAAGAGTCGGCAAGAGGACAAACCTAAAGATTTGGACAAAATGGTTTGGTATGTGTTGAATAACTGTCCTGAGATACTACCTTATATCAAGTAAGTGTAGTACTGCAGCTTATACATTGTAATCTACCAAACTTGCAGCACATTCTTATATATTTAGATGTTTGACGCGATCACTATGTTGTGCAGCATCTACAAAGAGGAGTTACTACCGCAAAATCCAAGAAACATTGACAAACTGGTTATGGCAGGATTTGCGAAATGGTTCAAGAACCATGTAAGCTTTTGAAGTGCACTGTTAGTTTTTTTAATATATTGAGTACATAAGATGATCAGCTTGTCAATTTTCTAACCATAGGTTAAGAAGATGCGGGAGGATGGGCAGGCAGTTGATGATGCCCTTTACACACTAGCAATGGGTCCTGATACTCGGGTAAGACATTATGAATCTTGCATTGTTGGAGATGTGCGCTACAACACCCTTGCACAAGACGAAGGCAGGAAGACACAAAATAGTGCCATCATGAGCACGGATACGTATGACAAAGAGACAACTGAAATGTATGCTAACATAACAGACATTGTTCAGTTGCAGTATATCTCCAGTTTCGAGGATCATTGGTGTGTGGTTCTGTTGTGCTGTCGTTAGTATAACCTGTTTTCCAGGATCGCAAAACCCAGAGCTGATGATTATTTCAAATCCATCAATGTCAAGGCGGCGTACCAGACCAACGAGCCTTTTATTTTGGCAAATCAAGCAACACATATTTTTTTCTTGGAAGACACATTTGCATGTAGCGATGACTGGAGAGTATTGCAAAGGTTTGAGCAGAGGAATTCGTTTAATGAAGTTGCACAACAAGATGATGCTTACACTACTCCTGATGTAGAAGATAACACAGATGTTCCTAATATCTTTGAGAACCATCACGTCAATGACGCCGGCGAAAACATTACATGTCGTGTTATGGACATACAAGAGTTGATCAAGAAGAAGCCAACGTTCGAGGACGTTGAGGACGAAGAAGAAGATGACACCGTGGGGAATTACAATTTAGACTGATACACATGGCGAAGATGTTGACGCTGCTGCTGCGGATGATGATTACATTGCTTTTGTCGTATTTGCCCGTCAGAAGACATTTTTTTATCTACTATGTGAAATTGTGTTTGCTATGACAACTGAAACCTGATGAACATGTTGTTTAGTATTTTGCTATGAGAACATCACTTGTTATGTATGCTGATTTGTGTTTGGTGATTGTATGACAACTAAAACATGATGACATTGTTGTTTAGTTGTACTCATATTTGGCTGTGAAACTTGAATTTGATGACATAGTTTGCTGTTGGACTGCAATTTGCTCGACGTCTTCGAATGAGAACAAAGCTGACCCGGCAGGGCCTCTGCTATTTATTTATATATATGAGCAAAATGGGATACCCCCTGATTTCTGTTAATAGAAATCATTAGATGTTCAAAACACTACGCCCAGCCTGCTACACAGGTTTCATTCATTACTAGTTTCAGCAAAGTGCTCATGTCGTAGCCACTGAATACATCACGAGTGCTACATACACTGCAAATAAAGAGACAATCATCCTACAGATCACATCGATTTTGCCCATTATCTTCACAAGCTCTTTCATCTCCTCATTGTTGTCAAGGCCGTTCAGCAGCCGTTGCTTGGCCATGATCAGAGGAACTGCATCTTTAACCTTCTGCTCTGCATATTCCTCTTCTGTCGTTCCTTCAGTTACTTGTCCAACACCCCAACCTACTGGTATTGGGATTCCTCGGCTAACCAAATAATCAGCGTAGTTGCATTCCCCCACACCAGCAACTTCCCAGAAATACAAATCACACGAATCTTCCCTTTTCTGCACGAATCAAATTGGTAGATCATCAACCAAACTATTAAAAAAATCAGCAACTGAAAGCAGCAGAACAACACTTAAACATATTATTACCCCATGATTCGGGCATTTGTAGAAAACTCGGCCAGGGTTGCGGATTGTGGTTGAGACGCGACGGATGACTCTGCGTGATTTGCAGCAGTGGCACCACACCAACGACAGCGGGTTGCGATGAACAATCGGCTGCGGTGCGCGTGCCGGCGAGGGTGTGTTGATACCCACAGGCGATGGTACGGGTTGCGACTTGGCTCATATTTGGTTGTTGCCTGCTGAAGAGTAGGTGGACGAGCAGCCAGCGGACATGGTTGCTGCGGCCAGAGCTTCTGATGCTAGGCAGAGTAAGTAGACAAGAGGAGAAGCGAATGTTGGATATGTCAGTTTCATTACTTGTAGAGTAGCATAGCACCATATATAGTCATAGTCTAGGTTTGGATTCGAACCAGCTACAGGAGCACGTCTTTCTTTTTTCTAAAACTCGGCAACGTCTCTTTACTGGTACACTAGCTTGTTCTGTATGCCTTCCCAAGTCTTTGATTTTCTTTCCCTTTTTTTTGCGAGGACCTGACAGCTGGGACCCACCGGAAGGGCCTCTGTATTTCGCGAAAAAATGTTCCCCCCGCTGACATGTCGGACCCACCAGCTATATCTTCGCACGCAAGGAAGTGCCTCCTTATTACGCACAAAAAAATGAATACCCCCTGCTAGCTGGGACCCACCATAGTGGGAGGATGACTTGTGGGCCAACAAAGTTGACGGGGACGAAGGGCTTTGTCAACTTAGTCAATATGAACGATTCTAGCTCAAGTGACCGTATGATGTCCATCCAACGGGAGTAGTGCTTCTTCAACCTCTGGTCTTCTTGCTCCAGCCGCCCAAAGCAGTGCTGGTCGTGCCGCATGCTCCTGCCTCCCATGGCCGGCTGTGCTGCCGCGGAGGCCTCACCACCCCCTACTATTCCCATCGCTGGCCAGTCCCTGCGGCGACGGCAGCCTCACACTGCAGCCGAACCAGTGAACCCTCATACTCGTCTCCTCGCGGGCTTCCACTGCCGCATCTTCCCCGGTTCCACATCGTCCCCTTCCTAGGCCTCGCCGTCGTCCACCGCTGTGGTGCTCTCCGCGCAGCGTGGTCAACGTGGTCAAGGAACGACTTCCATCGGAAGAGTACTGTACGTGGAGAGGCTGACAGCTGGGTCCACGACCACAACCCAGTTTTTTTGTGATTTGCCAAGTAAGTCGCTTTGTCAGGCCTGTTGGGCTGCAAATCTTTCAAGACGAGGAGAGCTTTCATTCAGCTGGCCAAGAAAATGGCCCATCAGTAACGAGAAATGGGTTGTACATTTTTAAAACACATCAAACCAGCAATTAGTTTCAAATATCTTTTTTTATTTCAAGATTTTAAATTACATTGATTTTTATGCGTGGAGAATTTGTTGGATTTTATATTGATATACATTTATTTTTAAAATCAGTTTGAATGTGAGTCGAAATTTCGGGATTAAAAACAGTTCGGACCGCACCGAAATATGCAAAATTTCGTATAATTTTTTAACCGTGGCCACAATTTGGGCTGTAATGCTAACAAAAAGAATATGGGCTCCAAAAAAACCTTAAGAATTAGCAAAATTAGAAATAATGGCAGATGGGTTGTATGTTGTTTTCCACAGATTTGAGGCTTTCCTAAAAAAGGTTGACGCACAAGCAATGACTGTTGGATGTCCATCCAACGGCCATCGTGCTTCTTCAATCTCTGCTCTTCCTGCTCAACCCGCTCAAATAGGCGCCGGCGGGACTGCCTGCTCCCTCCTTCTCGCGGCCAGCTCTGTTGCCGCCCAGGCCTCACCGCCCCACCGTACTCCCATCGCTGGCCTAGCCATCCCTCTACTCACCCACACCTGCTGTTATTCTCCGGCGACGGCAGACGAACCAGTAAACCCTCGTACAGTCGTACTCCCCTCCGCGTGGGAAACAACTGCCGAGTCTTCCCTGCCTCCATGTCGTTCCCTTCCTAGGCCTCGCCGTCGTCCACCGCCCTGGTGCTCTCGGCGCGGCTTGGTCAACGTGGTCAACGACCGACATGCATCTGAAGTGCACTGTACATGGAGAGGCCGACAGCTGGGTCCATGGCTACACGCAAGGAAATGCCTCCTTATTACACGCAAAATAATGATTCCTCCACCTAACATCAGGGACCCACCAAAAGGGCCTCTGTATTTTGCAAAAAAAAAAAACGTTACATCCGCTGACAGCTCGGACCCACCAGCTATATCTTCGCACGAAAGGAAGTGCCTCCCTATTACGCACAAAAAAATGAATACTCCCCCTGTTAGCTGGGACCCAGTATAGTGGCAGGCGGGCCTACTAAGTTGACGGGGACGGAGGGCTTTGTCAACTTAGTCATCTAGCTCAAGTGGCCGTACGATGTCCATCCAACGGCCGTAGTGCTTCTTCAACCTCTGGTCTTCTTGCTCCAGCCACCCAAAGCAGCGCCGGTCGTGCCGCATGCTCCTGCCTCCCGTGGCCGGCTGTGCTGCCGCGGAGGCCTCACCGCCCCCTACTATTCCCACCGCTGGCCAGGCCGTGCGGCGACGGCAGCCTCACACAACAGCCGAACTAGTGAACCCTCGTACTCCTCTCCGCGCGCGCGGGGGCTTCCACTGCCGCGTGTTCCTCGGCTCCCCGTCGTCCCCTTCCTAGGCCTCGCCGTCGTCCACCGCCCTGGTGCTCTCGGCGCGGCGTGGTTAACGTGGTCAAGGAACGACTTCCATCGGACGTGGACTGTACGTGGAGAGGCTGACAGCTGGGTCCACGGCCGCAGCAAGGAAGTGCCTCCTTAATACGTGCAAAATAATTATTCCTCCACCTGACAACGGGGACCCACCGGACGGGCCACCGTATTTCGCCCCCTGACTGCTGGGACCCACCAGCTACACCTTCACACGCAAGGAAGTGCCTGACAGTCGGGACCCACCTGGTCGAAGCGTACGTAGCGTTGTCATTCTGGTCGCGAACGTGTACGTACATATATACTGGTGGATGTAGAGGCACGCACGTGTTGTAGTAGAGGCGGCCAGGGTGCAAGAAAGAAAATATGGCCACGTATGTGTACATACGGGCGGGGTATCGAACGCCTACTCTCACATACGTACGGCCAGGGCTCGTGTACATGGCTGGGTCGGAACGGAGAAACAGCGTCGTCGTCGTGTTCATGGGGAGGCAACGGAATGCGTCGTGTTCATCGGGAGGCAACACGGCTGGGTCTAAACGGAATGCGTGGTCGTGTTCATCGGGAGGGCTTGGACGGAAGAGGCGATGGAAACGAGGCCTGGCGTACCGCACAACGGAGGAAACAGACCTCCTACGGTCGAAACGGGGGTCTTGTTGATCGGGAGGGGTGTGGCGTACTGCAAAACGGAGGAAACGGACCTCCTACAGTCGAAACGGGGGTCCTGTTGATCAGGAGGGGTGTGGCGTACCGCAAAACGGAGGAAACGGACCTCCTACGGTCGAAACGGGGGTCCTGTTGATCGGGAGGGGTGTGGTGTACCGCAAAACAGAGGAAACAGACTTGTGTTGGAGCGCTACGGTCGAAACGGGGGTCCTGTTCATCGGGAGGGGTGTGGCGTACCGCAAAACGGGGCTCCACGGGATATTGTTCATCTCCACCGTCGACCCCCTCCAGCCTCCACGACCTACTGTTCATCCACCGTCGACCTCCTCCAGCCTCCACGGGCTCCTGTTCATCCAACCTCCACCGCGCGCTAATCCACCGGCTACTGTTCAACCACCCCTCCACCGTCTACTGTTCATCCAGCCCTCCACACCACGGGGTCCTGTTCAACCACCGCTCCACGGGCACCCCTCCACTGTTTACTGTTCATTCTGCCCTCCACGGGGTGGTCCTGTTCATCCAGCCCTCCACGGGGTCCTGTTCATCCAGCCCTCCACGGGGTCCTGTTCATCCAGCCCCAACCGGCTCGATCGACTGGGGTCCTGTTCATCCAGAGCCAACACCACGGGGTCCTGTTCATCCACCCCCACTGGGAACTGTTCATCCAACCCCCCCCCCCCCCCGCAACGCTCACTGTTCATCCAGAGGCAGCATCGATCGGCTTCAGTTAGCAGCAGTAGCCAAGGAATCGCTCGATCGGGTTCAGTTAACAGCCATCGATCGATTGCTCGGGTTTGGTAACGCATAGCCTGCAGTGCAATCGCTCGGGTTTAGTTAGAGCCCAATGCCTCGCTCGGGTTCAGTTAGAGCCAACGCCTCACACACACGCGCGTACGTGTACGAGAGAAACGCGCATCGCTCGGCCCCCGACCTCCCACCGTAATCGGGAACTCCCTGAAATTTTCCTCCCCCTCGCTTCTACCATGGTTTTTTTCCGTCATGGACAGCCCAAAGAATGTCAAGCAGCTGCGTCTCCGACCCGCCCAGGACAAAAAGCCCATTTTCTGTCATGATTTTTTGTCATAGAAGTAGGAGCCCACCACATCTATGATGATACCGGGTTTTGTCACAATTATCGTCATAGAAGTGTCATATGTATGACAGAAAAAATTTCGTTCGGCCCAAAATGTCACGGATGTGTCTTTTTTTGTAGTGTAAACCCTCTGGTTTATATAGTCACCAGAGGGGGCTAGGGTTACACAGAGTCGGTTACAAGGGAGGTGATCTACATATTCGTATTGCCAAGCTTGCCTTCCACGCCAAGGAGAGTCCCATCCGGACACGGGACGAAGTCTTCAATCTTGTATCTTCATAGTCCAACAGTCCGGCCAAAGTATAGAGTCCGGCTGTCCGAGGACCCCCTAATCCAGGACTCCCTCACTGTGTGGTGCCCCCTCCACAGATTTCCACCTCGGTCATATCGTTGTAGAGCTTAGGCGAAGCCCTGCGTCGGTAACTTCATCATCACCGTCACCACACCGTCGTGCTGACGAAACTCTCCCTCGGCCTCGGCTGGATCAAGAGTACGAGGGACGTCACCGAGCTGAACGTGTGCAGATCGCGGAGGTGTTGTGCGTTCGGTACTTGGATCGGTTGGATCGCGAAGACGTTCGACTACGTCAACCGCATTACTAAACGCTTCCGCTTTCGGTCTACGAGGGTACGTGGACACACTCTCCCCGCTCGTTGCTATGCATCACCTTGATGGATCTTGCGTGTGCGTAGGCAATTTTTTTGAAATACTACGTTCCCCAACAGTGGCATCCGAGCCAGGTCTATGCATAGATGTTATATGCACGAGTAGAACACAAAGAGTTATGGGCGATAATAGTCATACTGCTTACCATCATGTCATACTTTGATTCGGTGGTATTGTTGGATCAAGCGGCTCAGACCGACATTACACGTACGCTTATGCGAGACTGGTTCTACCGACGTGCTTCGCACACAAGTGGCTAGTGGGTGTCTGTTTCTCCAACCTTTTGAATCGAGTGTGACTATGCCCGGTCCTTGTTGAAGGATAAAATAGCAAACTTGACAAAAAATCGTTGTAGTTTTGATGCGTAGGTAAGAACGGTTCTTGCTAAGCCCGTAGCAGCCACGTAAAACTTGCAACAACAAAGTAGAGGACGTCTAACTTGTTTTTGCAGGGCATGTTGTGATGTGATATGGTCAAGACATGATTATATAAATTGTTGTATGATATGATCATGTTTTGTAACACAGTTATCGGCAACTCGTAGGAGCCATATGGTTGTCGCTTTATTGTATGAAATGCAATCGCCATGTAATTGCTTTACTTTATCACTAAGCGGTAGCGATAGTCATAGAAGCAATAGTTGGCGAGATGACAACGATGCTACGATGGAGATCAAGTTGTCAAGCCGGTGACGATGGTGATCCTGACGGTGCTTTGGAGATGGAGATCAAAGGCACAAGATGATGATGACCATATCATATCACTTATATTGATTGCATGTGATGTTTATCCTTTATGCATCTTATTTTTCTTAGTACGGAGGTAGCATTATAAGATGATCTCTCACTAAATTTCAAGGTATAAGTATTCTCCCTGAGTATGCACCGTTGCTACAGTTCGTTGTGCCGAGACACCACGTGATGATCGGGTGTGATAAGCTCTACGTTCACATACAACGGGTGCAAGCCAGTTTTGCACACGCATAATACTCGGGTTAAACTTGACGAGCCTAGCATATGCAGATATGTCCTCGGAACACTGAGACCGAAAGGCCGAGCGTGAATCATATAGTAGATATGATCAACATAGTGATGTTCATCATTGAAAACTACTCCATCTCACATGATGATCGGACATGGTTTAGTTGATATGGATCACGTGATCACTTAGAATATTAGAGGGATGTCTATCTAAGTGGGAGTTCTTAAGTAATATGATTAATTGAACTTTAATTTATCATGAACTTAGTACCTGATAGTATTTTGCATGTCTATGTTGTTGTAGGTAAATGGCTCGTGTTGTTGTTCCATTGAATTTTAATGCGTTCCTAGAGAAAGCTAAGTTGAAAGATGATGGTAGAAATTACACGAACTAGGTACATAACTTGAGGATTATCCTCATTGCTGCACAGAAGAATTACATCTTGGAAGCACCGCTGGGTGCCAAACCCGCTGAAGGAGCAACGCCAGATGTTGTGAACACCTGGCAGAGCAAAGCTGATGATTACTCGGTAGTTCAGTGTGCCATGCTTTACGGCTAAGAACCGGGACTTCAACGACGTTTTGAACGTCATGGAGCATATGAGATGTTCCAGGAGTTGAAGTTAATATTTCAAGCAAATGCCCATATTGAGAGATATGAAGTCTCCAATAAGTTCTACAGCTGCAAAATGGAGGAGAATAGTTCTGTCAGTGAGCATATACTCAGAATGTCTGGTTACCACAATCACTTGACTCAGCTGGGAGTTAATCCTCCAGTTGATAGTGTCATTGACAGAGTTCTTCAATCACTGCCACCAAGCTACAAGAGCTTCGTGATGAACGATAATATGCAAGGGCTGGATAAGACGATTCCCGAGCTCTTTGCAATGCTAAAGGCTACGGAGGTAGAAATCAAGAAGGAGCATCAAGTGTTGATGGTCAATCAGACCACCACTTTCAAGAAGAAGGGAAAAGGGAAAAAGGGGAACTTCAAGAAGAACGACAAACAAGTTGCTGCTCAAGTGAAGAAGCCCAAGTCTGGACCTAAGCCTGAGACTGAGTGCTTCTACTGCAAAGGGACTGGTCACTGGAAGCGAAACTGCCCCAAGTATTTGGCGGAAAAGAAGGATGGCAAAGTGAAAGGTATATTTGATATACATGTTATTGATGTGTATCTTACTAATGCTCGCAGTAGCGCCTGGGTATTTGATACTGGTTTTGTTGCTAATATTTGCAACTCGGAACAGGGGCTATGGATTAAGCAAAGATTGGCTAAGGATGAAGTGACGATGCGCGTGGGAAATGGTTCCAAAGTCGATGTGATCATCGTCGGCACGCTACCTCTATATCTACCTTCGGGATTATTTTAGACCTGAATAATTGTTATTTGGTGCCAGTGTTATGCATGAACATTATATCTGGATCTTGTTTGATGCGAGACGGTTATTCATTTAAATCAGAGAATAATGGTTGTTCTATCTATATGAATAATATCTTTTATGGTCATGCACCCTTGATGAGTGGTCTATTTTTACAAAATCTTGATAGTAGTGATACACATGTTCATAGTATTGAAACCAAAAGATATAAGTTTAATAATGATAGTGCAACTTATTTGTGGCACTGCCGTTTAGGTCATATTGGTGTAAAGCGTGCCGTTTAGGTCATGTTGGTGGGCTTTTGGAATCACTTGGTTATGAATCATTTGATGCTTGCAAACCATGCCTCATGGGCAAGATGACTAAGACTCTGTTCTTTGGAACAATGGAGCGAGCAACAGACTTGTTGCAAATAATACATACTGATGTATGCGGTCCGATGAGTGTTGATGCTCGCGGTGGGTATCGCTATTCTCTGACCTTCACAGATGATTTGAGCAGATATGGGTATATCTACTTGATGAAACATAAGTCTGAAACATCTGAAAAGTTCAAAGAATTTCAGAGTGAAGTGGAAAATCATCGTAACAAGAAAATAAAGTTTCTATGATCTGATCGTGGAGGAGAATATTTGAGTTACGAGTTTGTTCTTCATTTGAAACAATGCGGAATAGTTTCGCAACTCACGCCACCCGGAACACCATAGCGTAATATGGTGTGTCCAAACATTGTAATCATACTTTATTAGATATGGAGTGATCTGTGATGTCTCTTACTGATTTACCACTATCGTTTTGGGGTTATGCTTCAGAGACGGCTGCATTCATGTTAAATAGGGCACCATCTAAATCCATTGAGATGACGCCATATCAACTATGGTTTGGCAAGAAACCCAAGTTGTCGTTTCTTAAAGTTTGGGGTTGCGGTCACTAGTAAAAAAACCCCATTCGTTTCGGTTGGTGAGGGCCTTTTGTCCCGGTTCATGAACCGGGACTAAAGGTTCGTTACTAATGCCCTAGCCCTTTAGTCCTGGTTCAGTCCAGAACTGGGACAGATGGGCCTCCACATGGCCGGTGCGCCGAGCCCAGGTAGGAGGGCCTTTGGTCCCGGTTGGTGGCACCAACCGGGACCAATAGGCATCCACGCATCAGCATTTCAGGGGCTGGGGGTTTTTTTAAAAGGGGGTTGGGGGTTTTGGGGGGTTAATTTAGGTGTTTCATATATTGTGTTAGCTAGCTAATTAATAGAGAGAAGTGTCCTCTCTTTTGTCCGTGCTTGGTCGATGCTACGTACTATATACGTATAGAGAGGACTAGACACGCTAGCTAGCTAGCTACCTAGTAATATAAGCAAACGAAGGAAATAGAAGATCGTCATGAACATATATGCATATAGAGAGAAGTGATATCGACCACCTCTTCTTCTCCGAGATATTGGTCGAACAACAAGTTCTCGTATATCTATCCGACACTACCGGCTACATATATACAATAATTATCTCTTACAATATAATCTCCTAATTATATATGAAGTCAAGCTCCACATGGTATTCTCCGTCTTCTGCGATCACGTGGTCAAGGAAGAATGCCGCTAATTCCTCTTGAATTTCTCGCATACGATCTGGTGCTAGGAGGTCATCCCGCATCCGAAACATCTAATTTGAAGAAGGGGGTCAATACATATATATATGAATAAATGAAACTCAACACAAATGATGGTAATAAACTAAAATTGTGAATATTATTGCTTACGCACTTCATATTGTTCGTCAGAGTACCCACCCCATTCACAGGTCGTGTGGCGGATGGACTCGCAAACGTATTATCCACAGAAATCATTCCCTTGATCCTGCCACAACCACTTTACAAGAAATAGAGGTCAATCAAACTGATAAGCAAGCATGCCAAATGGTATTGATGAAATTAGCGCTTGAATCACTAGGAGACGCGCGGAACATGCTACTATAGTACTTACTTTCGGGTATCTAAATTGCAGCTTCTTCGGCAGTCCCGGAGCTTTTCTGGTGAATTTTCTCCAAACCCTGCCAGACAAAGAAAACAATTACTTGATATCAGGAAATGAACAAAGTTGCTGATATGGTGGATAATGATCGATTTAACTTACTTCTCGAGGATTTGAGTCATGTCTGCATACTCTTGGGGATCTTTTCGTTTCGAGTCTAAGACGGTTACTAATCTCTCCTCAAGCTTAATCTCTAGGAGAATATAGTGGAACCTTCACGCGCATGCATAACTCATCAATTACATTACTATAACCTGGACTAATATATAAGGGAAACCGAATATGCACAAGACATTAACACTCACTTGAAGTTGTAAGGAAAGAGTATTATATCTTTGTTTTCATTTATTACCAACGATCGTAGCAAGTTCGCCTCGGTATCTTCGGCATGAAATTTAACCTCAGTTGCATCTATGAGATTTGTGTTAATGAACCCAATATCACCGACTTGTCTTTTCTTCAATTCGGTGATCTTCAATCTGCATAATATAGTGAGGATAATTATAAATACATGCAATGAAAGAGCTGACCTATATAGAAATACTTAATGACAGAAGTAGTAGTACTTACAGACAGTAGCAGGTGACCGTTGCTTTATCGAGATCCCTTTGATTGAAAAACTGGAAGAACTCCTCAAATGGATAATTCAACAGTTCAATTCCAACGAGGTCATGATCCTCTCTAACTCTCAGTGTCAAAGTATTCCTCCCCCCGGACTCTCTGAAGGTTTTCATGTACCAATCATGCAATCTTCGCATCATCGTTGTTAGAGATCTTTCATCATTGATGAGAGGCTTCCCGTACTCGAATCTGTGTACCGCCTCCACCTCCAAGAAATCATAATGTACATCATCGGGCAGGTAATCTCCAAGATTGCTATAACCGGGCACCATCCTCGGATCATTTGCGACGATGTCGCTAGGCACCTTGAGTGGGGGGCACGATTGGTTCGCTTGTTCGCAGAGCTGGGCAATTTGTTTCCTAGCTCGTCGTTCTTTTATCCTTTGATCACTGACAGTACTTCCCGACCGCTCCGCTTCGACAAATGTCTTTCCAATAATGCGCTCATAGTTGCCTTTCGGCGGAGACTTTGGTGGTTTTCTCAGGGCAGCCAGAGTGCGCTTCACTTTCATCGGATCTACCTTCTCCTCCGGAGGTGGATGTTTCTTTACTTTCATCCCTTGAAACCAATTCGTCACTTCGGTTTGCACGATCTTCGCGTTCTCCTCCGGGGTCACCTCGTATGGTAACTTCTCTGGAGTCTTCAGAGAAGGACCGAATCTGTATTCCTCTGGCTGTACTGCTAGACACCAGCAGAGCAGACGGAGTAGCTGCGGCTGTCTTCTTTCCTTGCTTACGAGGCGGAGGATAAGCACTACGAAGCGCCGGAACAGCCGGAGCAACGGCGGGTCTCTTCCGCCCTGATAAGCTCGAACCCAAATCGGAGAAATGTGTCTTCATAGGATACCCAAAGGAGAACTGTTGGGTACACCTTCTATCACAGATCCGAAGGCAAGATATTCGTTGCTAAAAATGGATCCTTTCTAGAGAAGGAGTTTCTCTTGAAAGAAGTGAGTGGGAGGAAAGTAGAACTTGACGAGGTAATTGTACCTACTCCCTTATTGGAAAGTAGTTCAGCACAGAAATCGGTTCCAGTGATTCCTACACCAGTAAGTGAGGAAGCTAACGATGATGATCATGAAACTTCTGATCAAGTTACTACCACCTCGTAGGTCAATCAGAGTAAGATCCGCACCAGAGTGGTACGGTAATCCTGTTCTGGAAGTCATGTTACTTGACCATGACGAACCTACGAACTATGAGGAAGCTATGATGAGCCCAGATTCCGCGAAATGGCTTGAGGCCATGAAATCTGAGATGGGATCCATGTATGAGAACAAAGTGTGGACTTTGGTTGACTTGCACGTTGATCGGCAAGCCATAGAGAATAAATGGATCTTCAAGAAGAAGACTAACGCTGATGGTAATGTTACTGTCTACAAAGCTCGACTTGTTGTGAAAGGTTTTCGACAAGTTCAAGGAGTTGACTACGATGAGACCTTCTCACCCGTAGCAATGCTTAAGTCTGTCTCAATCATGTTAGCAATTGCCACATTTTATGATTATGAAATTTGGCAAATGGATGTCAAAACTGCATTCCTTAATGGATATCTTAAAGAAGATTTGTATATGATGCAACCAGAAGGTTTTATTGATCCAAAAGGTGCTAACAAAGTGTGCAAGCTCTAGCGATCCATTTATGGACTGGTGCAAGCCTCTCGGAGTTGGAATATACGCTTTGATAGTGTGATCAAAGCATATGGTTTTATACAGTCTTTTGGAGAAGCCTGTATTTACAAGAAAGTGAGTGGGAGCTCTGTAGCATTTCTGATATTATATGTGGATGACATATTGTTGATCGGAAATGATACTGAATTTCTGAATATCATAAAAGGATAATTGAATAAGAATTTTTCAATGAAAGACCTCGGTGAAGCTGCTTATATATTGGGCATCAAGATCTATAGAGATAGATCAAGACGCTTAATTGGACTTTCAGAAAGCACATACCTTGGTAAAGTTTTGAAGAAGTTCAAAATGGATCAAGCAAAGAAAGGGTTCTTGCCTGTGTTACAAGGTGTGAAGTTGAGTCAGACTCAATGCCCGACCACTGCAGAAGATAGAGAGAAAATGAAAGTCATTCCCTATGCTTCGGCCATAGGTTCTATCATGTATGCAATGCTGTGTACCAGACCTGATGTGTGCCTTACTATTACTTTAGCAGGGAGGTACCAAAGTAATCCAGGAGTGGATCACTGGACAGCAGTCAAGAACATCCTAAAATACCTGAAAAGGACTAAGGATATGTTTCTCGTTTATGGAGGTGACAAAGATCTCGTCGTAAATGGTTACATCGATGCAAGCTTTGACACTGATCTGGATGACTCTAAGTCACAAACCGGATACATATTTTTATTGAATGGTGGAGTTGTCAGTTGGTGCAGTTCCAAGCAGAGCGTCGTGGCGGGATCTACGTGTGAAGCGGAGTACATAGCTGCTTCGGAAGCAGCAAATGAAGGAGTCTAGATGAAGGAGTTCATATCCGATCTAGGTGTCATACCTAGTGCATCGAGTCCAATGAAAATATTTTGTGACAATATTGGTGCAATTGCCTTGGCAAAGGAATCCAGATTTCACAAGAGAACTAAGCACATCAAGAGACGCTTCAATTCCATCCGTGACCAAGTCAAGGAGGGAGACATAGAGATTTTCAAGATACATATGGATCTCAATGTTGCAGACCCGTTGACTAAGCCTCTCTCACGAGCAAAACATTATCAGCACCAAGACTCCATGGGTGTTAGAATCATTACAATGTAATCTAGATTATTGACTCTAATGCAAGTGGGAGACTGAAGGAAATATGCCCTAGAGGCAATAATAAAGTTGTTATTTATATTTCCTTATATCATGATAAACGTTTATTATTCATGCTAGAATTGTATTAACTGGAAACTTAGTACATGTGTGAATACATAGACAAACAGAGTGTCACTAGTATGCCTCTACTTGACTAGCTCATTAATCAAAGATGGTTAAGTTTCCTAGCCATGGACAAAGAGTTGTCATTTGATGAACGGGATCACATCATTAGAGAATGATGTGATTGACTTGACCCATCCGTTAGCTTAGCACTATGATCATTTAGTTTGTTGCTATTGCTTTCTTCATAACTTATACATGTTCCTATGACTATGAGATTATGCAACTCCCGAATACCGGAGGAACACTTTGTGTGTTATCAAACGTCACAACGTAACTAGGTGATTATAAAGATGCTCTACAGGTGTATCCAATGGTGTTTGTTGAGTCGGAATACATCGAGATTAGGATTTGTCACTCCGATTGTCGGAGAGGTATCTCTGGGCCCTCTTGGTAATGCACATCACTATAAGCCTTGCAGCAATGTGACTAATGAGTTAGTTACAGGATGACGCATTACGAAACGAGTAAAGAGACTTGCCGGTAACGAGATTGAACTAGGTATTGAGATACCAATGATTGAATCTCGAGCAAGTAACATACCGATGACAAAGGGAACAACGTATGTTGTTATGAGGTTTGACCGATAAAGTTCTTCGTAGAATATGTAGGAACCAATATGAGAATCCAGGTTCCGCTATTGGTTATTGACTGGAGATGAGTATCGGTCATGTATACATAGTTCTTGAACCCGTAGGGTCCGCACGCTTAACGTTCGATGACGATCGGTATTATGAGTTTATGTGTTTTGATCTACTGAATGTAGTTCAGAGTCCCGGATGTGATCACGGTCATGACGAGGAGTCTTGAAATGGTCGAGACATAAAGATTGATATGTTGGAAGGCTATGTTTGCACAGCGGAATGGGTTCGGATAAGTTCGGGCATATATCAGAGTATCGGGGGATACCGCAAACCCCCCAGGGAGTCAATGGGCCTTCTTGGGCCTTAGTGGGAGAGAGGAGGAGGCAGCCAGGTGGAGGGCGCCCCCCCAGCCCAATCCTAATTGGGTGGGGGGCCGTCCCCCCTTTCCTTCTCTCCTTCTCCCTCTTCCTTCTTCTCCTACTCTATCAAGGGAAGGGGGAAACCTACTCCTAGTGGGAGTAGGACTCTCCCTTGGGTGCACCATAGAGAGGGTCGTCCCTCCCCTCCTGCCCTCCTTTATATACGGGGAAAGGGGGCACCCCATAGACACACAAGTTGACAGTTGTCTTACCCGTGTGCGGTGCCCCCTCCATAGATTTCCACCTCGGTCATATTGTTGTAGAGCTTAGGCGAAGCCCTGCGTCAGTAACTTCATCATCACCGCCACCACGCCGTCGTGCTGAGGAAACTCTCCCTCGGCCTTAGCTGGATCAAGAGTACGAGGGACGTCACCGAGATGAACGTGTGCAGATCACGGAGGTGCCGTGCGTTCGGTACTTGGATCGGTTGGATCGCGAAGACGTTCGACTACATCAACCGCGTTACTAAATGCTTCCGCTTTCGGCCTACGAGGGTACGTGGACACACTCTCCCCGCTCGTTGCTATGCATCACCTAGATGGATCTTGCATGTGCGTAGGCAATTTTTTTGAAGTACTACGTTCCCTAACACTAACCCTAATCTTTGGCCTACAAATTCCCAAATATTCCCAAACCATCTGAGGGATCCACCAAAATACTTTTCGCCGCCGCAACCTTCTGTTCCCGTGAGATCCCATCTTGGGTCCTTTTTCGGCAATCTGCCGGAGGGGGATTCGATCGCGAAGGGCCTCTACATCAACCTTGTTGCCCTTATGATGATGCGTGAGTAGTTTACCACAGACCTATGGGTCCATAGCTAGTAGCTAGTTGGATTACTCTGTCTCTTTGATCTTCAATACAATGTTCTCCTTGATGTTCTTGGAGTGTTTGATGTAATACTTTTTTTGCGGTGTGTTTGTTGAGATCGATGAATTGTGGATTTATGATTAGATTATCTATGAATATTATTTGAGTCTTCTCTGAACTCTTTTATGCATGATTAGGATATCTTTGTATTTCTCTTTGGTTTGGCCAACAAGATTGGTTTTTCTTGCAATGGGATAGGTGCTTAGTTTTGGGTTCAATCTTTCGGTGTCCTCACCCAGTGACATAGTAGGGGTAGATACGCACGTATTGTATTGTTTCCATCAAGGATAAAAAATATGGTGTTTACATCATATTGCTAGAGTTTAACCCTCTACATCATGTCATCTTACTTAAAGTGTTGCTCTGTTGTTTTGAACTTAATACTCTAGATGCAGGCAGGAGTCGGTCTATGTGTGGAGTATTAGTAGTAGATGCAGGCGGGAGTCGGTCTATGTGTGGAGTATTAGTAGCAGATGCAGGAAGGAATCGGTCTACTTGTCACAGACGTTGTAGGGACTGGATTTTCATGATATATTTCCCAGAAAATGGCCCTTGTGCTCACTAGCCCCAGGATTACTGTTAGCTGATGAGACACCAACTTGATACAGAAACTCCAACCAAAATACAACATGTGTAGTATAAGACCATCCTGGCCTATGAGTACAACAAATGGTTTCTAGTGGCTGATGGCGGAAGCGGTTTGCTGTTCATCAGCGTCTATGGGACTCCATTTCCCATAGGAACAGCTGACCTGGATAACTCCTATCTTCACGAGGCTGCTATCATCATTGCGTAGGTTCCGGGGCTGTCTTTGCAGCGCTCCTCTCCATGCAAGAAATCTGGCCAAGACAATAGTCAGGGACAAGCCGGTGAGTACTTTGAATGTACTCACAAACATTATGAACTCAGGTATAATATAACAAATGATAATCATGCTCTGAAATATTCTATGATCACAACGTCAGTCACAAATTAAAAATCCATGATGCACGCAAGCAGGTTATTCATATACAACATGAATATGCAATAAGGGAGTAGAATTAGATTGCACCGATCGGGTGTCTGAAGCGACGCCTCGAAAGGATAACAATATAAAGCATGCCTCAGTCGGGCGTATGAGCGACACCACGGCTTATAAGTAGAAGAAATAACAAGCATGCCACAGTCGGGCGTCTGTGCGACACCACATAAAGGGCTTATAAGCAATTTAAATAACAAGCATGCCACAGTCGGGCGTCTAAGTGACACCACATAAAGGGCTTATAAGCAATTTAAATAACAAGCATGCCATAGTCGGGCGTCTGAGCGACACCACATAAAGGGCTTATAAGCAATTTAAATAACAAGCGTGCCACAGTCGGGCGTCTGAGCGACACCACCTAAAGGGCTTCTAAGAGGATAATCACAGTGAATATCTAGGAGGTAGAACCGTCCCAGGGATTCTCAATAATTCAAATAATGTAAATGGTCAGTCCATAATAACAGTAATCATAATCATCATGAGTCACAGGTCATGATCCATGTTCTGGTTTAGCAAAAAAAATCCTCCGAAGACCGAGACTAAGACCGGCGCTTGACCCATCCTAGACTGTAGTCCTTAACCATGGACACGGCTATTCGGATAGATATAATCTCTGCAGAGGGTGTACTCTTTACCCACGAGTAACGGATTCCTTTAGTCCATCGGGACTAATTCCGTCTACGGTCTTTTAATTGAAAACACACCTGACCGCACACACCAGCCTAACTTCCGGTGTCTGGAATCACCCACGACACCCGTTAAGAGAAACTCTAAGTGAGGAGGCTACAACCTCGACTAGCATGGGATCACAAAATTTATAACACGCGCAAACTAGGAGAGCTACCCCCTCGGCTCCAACCGGAAACACCCATGCCCCCGGACCAGTTGGCATGTCTACCAGATGCAGCTGGTATCTTCCACCATGGCCTCTCTGTACGGTGTGTGCTAGGAAGGGGTTGACAACTTACTGAACCGTACCCTACCTATGGCAGGGACAAGTGGTAGTATGAAACAAGTATGGGGGTTACTGGAACAAGACTCGATCTATGGTCAACTCAGGAGGTTAAAGCATTTCCTGCGTGATTAGCATAAGAAATATATTTCACACTAATCAGACAGAATCACCACTCATCATACCTCACCATGCCTTACCGGACACAACAGTCTCGACGAAGAACTAGGGACGAGCTTGCGTCTACCCAAGACATAGGCTTTCCCGGATTCCCTCCGGTAGGCATGAAAGGCATACGAGGGTGATTACTTTCTCAAACATATCCAATTCCAATAGCACGGAATCATCAACATGCACTCATGAGTATGATCATATCATCACATAAAACAACGAATACTCCGTGCCAAGTTGGTGTTGTAACCGTATCAAACAACACACATCAATATTATGCCAGGGTTCAGAATGCTTGCCTTCAAGAGTATGCAAGTGGGGGTGCACTTTTTTTAAAGTTGCTTCCTTCTTCAAAATCCTATTTAAGAAAATATAAATTAACACATAGTTTCAAAACAGTACAAAAGGTTGTTTGGAAAATTTTCAAATAAATATGAAAATAAACTAGACAAAATTTTAGAAACAACAGAAAAAGAATCAAATCAATTGGACTTATATTTAAAAAGTTATAGCCAGTCAAAGTTTAGTCAAAATCATGTTTTTAATAAAAATCAGAAAAAGAAAACGGTTCGGGGAGTAATACGTTTTCGAACAGGAGGAAACGTACTCTGGGTTTTACGCTTCCACTAAAGCCAGCGTGGGTCGTCGCTGGGTCACTGACAGTGGGTCCATCAGGCCCACTGGTCAGGTTTGACCAGTCGCCCGCGCGTTCTTTCTCCTCTGGCCGAGCAGAGGCGGAGCTCCGGCGATTGCCGCCGACGAACGGCGACTCCCCACAGGATTCCGAGGGCAGGGATGGATCCGCTAGTCCAGGGCGGTCCTCCAAATGGTCGAGAGGGTCGTGGGGACAAAGGGGGTCGCCGGCGGCGAGCTCCGCGACGGACGGTGGCTTCTGGTGGATCGGGGCTCGAGCTACGTTGGCTCCCGGTCGTATTTGAGAGGTGGGGTGGCTTCGCAAGGTCAAAGGGAGTCGGACGGTGGCACTAGATGGACCGGGGAGGCCCTGCTCGCGACGAACGGGACCGGAGCGTGGCGGCGGCCGAACTGACCGGTGCTGGCTATGGGGGCACTAGGGAGATGGCTTCAGGTCTCCTGAGGTTCTGGACGAGCTCGGGGGCTCCTTTTATAGGCGGTCGAGGTCGGTTCCGACGGTGGCAGTGGATAGGAACGGCGAACCGCCGTTCTGTAGCCAGGGAGGTGCGTGGCGATGGCTGGCGGGGTCTGGCAGGGCGAGAGGATGAGCTTGAGCTGTTCAGGGGCGAGCTGGCGCGCGGCTGTGGCTCGGGCGGCACCGTCCATGGCAGGAGCCTGCTGCGGACGCCGGCGTGCCGCCAAGGGGCTCTGACGGCGGCGCTGTAGGGCGCCAGGGGTGGTTTGGAGGGTTCTGGCGAGTGGGTGAGGGCGAGGCACGGCCCTGCGGGCGAGCGAAGGCCAGGGGCAAGACGCGGCGGCTTGGTTGCGCGCGCGTGCAAAACGTGCGGTCTGGGCACGCCCAGAGCATGCACGCCAGGTGCTCGACGAAATGCCAATGCATGCCAGGAGGCTTGGATGAGGCTGGGGATTAACAGGTCTAGTTTAGAGTTGGCTAGGAGATTAGTGGACATGGCTGCTGGGTCAGGGGATTAAGTTCATAATGCAAACTAAAAACTATGTCAAATCTGGCCATGCACACAAGGTGCTCGACAGAATGCCAGGGGCATCTAGGCATCTCTTCTGATGACCAAAATCTCTAGATTAGAGTCTCTTTAGATGTAGGTGATGGTGGCAAGGTTATTTTGGCAAGACTAGAAACTTGTTAGTGCAAGTTTTGCAAATTTTCAGTTCTGGATAGAAAATGAAAGGCATTATTGCATGGACCAAAAATACTCCAATGGGTCCAATCAACTGGACTTAAGGGTTTGGTAGAGTGGTCTATAAGCAGGAGAAAGATCAAGGGCAATATGGCAAGATAAAACATGGTTGCAGTAGGAATTACCAAACTGGACCACAGAGCAAAAGAGGATGATTTGCTCAAATTTTGCATAAAGTTGAATTATACACTACTACTAACATCCCCCAATTTTGGTGGAAACTTTAAAGAAATATTTAAATAGGATGTAGTGCAAATTGAACTCTAAAACTTATGAAAAATCATTTTTAAAGGAATAAAGCTCAGGAAAAATAATTGTAGAAATAATTCCACTAATAAAATTAAATGGTCTTGGGTAGATGTACAAGTCCAACAATATTTTTGAAAGGTTTCCATCTAGAAGGAAAAACTCAAAAAATCAGAGGGACAGGGTGATCTGAAATTAAAAGGTAAAACCAGAAAATAAAAATTTAATTTCCTGGCAAAATTTTAATAAACAAATCATGATTAAATTTTGGGGTGTTGCACACGTGATGCCTATAGTCATGATCATTGCCTTAGATATCATCGTAACTTTGCATTTTTCTATCAATTGCTCAATAGTAATTTGTTCACCACCGTATGTTATCTTCAAGAGAGAAGCCTCTAGTGAAACCTATGGCCCCCGGGTCTATTTTCCATCATATATTTTTATATCTATAAATCAAAAATGCCTTGCTGCAATTTATTTGTTTTTTTACTTTGTTTTACGGTTTAGTAATCTTTTATATCTTTCTCTATCAGATCTCATCCTTGCAAGTGACTGTGAAGGGATTGACAACCCCTTTATCGTGTTGGGTGCAAGTGTATGATTGTCTGTGTAGGTGCATAGATTGGTGACTTGCTTGTACCTCCTAAAGGATTGATACCTTGGTTCTCAAACTGAGGGAAATACTTATCTCTACTTTGCCGCATCACCCTTTCCTCTTCAAGGGAAAAACCAACGCAAGCTCAAGAAGTAGCAGCCACTAAGTGGCCCAATATCCTCTCCACCACTTGACATTTTAAGGCACGTTGATATTTTAATAAATATAAAAGCCTCCTAATCATTATTAGAGCCTTTTAATATTAATTTAACATCACCTAAAAGTTCAAACTATTTCCACCTATATAATTTATCGGTATTACCGAGTAAACCCCAAAACCCTTCTCATGACCCCGAAACGCTTCCGGCTCCTCTCAAAAATATTTTGAATATTAATTAAACTATTTCATAAGTATTTTCTTAATGTACTACTAAAATCCAACTGTTGTGATTACCTTAAGCTTGTGATCCTGTAGGTTCAGTAAAACATAGACATGAACAAAACCCCTTTCGTTCAACGACCGATAGCGGAACCATGGACGTCCATATCGATCCCTATGTGTACACGAATGGCACTCGAGTGAACCTTTGGTATCATGTGTTATTCCCTTTGCTTCATGATACTTTACAAAACCCGAGGCGAGATATATCAGTATCCTCTTGAGCCATACACATGCTCAATATATCGGTCTCCCCGTTATCAGTTTTGTTCTTATTTCTCATTAACATGTTTCGGCATCCCAGTGACCTAGTCACTTGTGTCTGGCTAGAAGATGATGGATGTCGTCATACCGAGAGGGCCTTGAGAATATCTCTCCATCTTCGGAGGAGCAAATCCCACTCTTGAGCTATCTAGTCCCTTGTCAAACTTTCCGATGAACCTGTAAGTTGTTGTTATGATCACCGTGTTACGGATGATGTTTGAGCAACCCCAAATTTCATCGTACGGTAAGAAGTGATTGTGATACTCTCATGGTTTAAGGAACTAAATTATATGTTAACACTCTGTGTTATAACAGTTGGCTTCTGATGGTTTTATCTTAAAGTATAACAAACAAGTTTTGGTCGATTCAATATGATCGTTTTTCTAACGTCATATTCTCAAAGTTGTTTTAGGACTATCGTTACACCTAACGATATCCTAAGATCCGGAAAGCATGATCATCAAAAACATCTAAGCTAGTCTTAGAGGCAAGACTAGGACTCTTATTTTAACGTTTATTGTTCCGCATGTTGTCGGTGCGGAATGACACCGATGGGATCACAAGAATCCCTACTATGGTTGCTGGGGCGTAGGGTTGCGAGAAGAGCAGGTCCAGTAGACAGCACAAGGGTTGTTTACCCAGGTTCGGGCCGCGGGGATGCGTAAAACCCTAGTCCTGCTTTGGTGGGTGTATTTCAGAGAGTTCTTGAGCTCACGAACTAGCTGTGGTCAGTGCGTGGTTCCAAAGAGCCGAATCCCTCTACAGTATGCCATGGGCCTCCTTTTATAGGCGAAAGGGGCTGCCACAGTGGCATATAGGAGGTGGAAAGGTGTATGGTATTGCGAGCTTATAGCTCGTATTATAGGACGAGACGCATTCAATGCGTAGCCTAGGTGTCCCCTTGCTTTATCGGGGATGGGGCGAGGCACGTCCCGTCCGTCGCCGCTCCTCCTTGCTCCGACACGCGCCCTGGCAAGTGAGGCATGCGGTGCCATGTAGGTAGGCAGGCAGCTGAGGTGGCGCGGTGGTGGAGCCTTCACGAAGATCTGCATGCCGCCACGCAGGCGCTTGATGAGTTGGCCTGGGACCTGCATGTTGCCACGCAGGTGCCTACCCAGCTGGTCGGGCTGGCAGCTGCATGTGAGCAGTGGTGGAGACTTGGTTGGCGTGGGCCTGGCGGTGGCCTTGCTGGCGTCCTTGGTGAGGGCCTTGCCGGGTGGCTCGGCAAGGGTCTTGCCGTGACGCATTGTCGTACCTCGCAAGGGCTTTGCCGGGGGGGTCTGGTGGCCTTCCTCGGCAACGATCTTGCCGAGGATCGTCGTCTTCTAATCCTCATCTGACCTTGAATATGTCTTCACAAAGATCTGCATGCCACCACGGAGGTGCCTCCCAAGCCCTGGCCCAACATGACGTTGGAGACCGTGGGCTCAAGGGTGGCTCGCTCCGTTGGTGTGGGGCGAACTGCCCCGGCAAGGGTCTTGCCGGGGGAACCTGCTTCGTCCCTCTGCTCTTTGTGGTCTTGGCCTTGTCGTTGCTCTGATCATCTTGGGCTTCGGTTTTACCTTGGCTCACCTCCCATGTTCTGCTTGGCGTGACCATAGGCGTGGCTCCGACTGCCCATGCACAGGTATAGTGGTACAAAAACGCACCCCTCTTTTTGTTCACCGATAGGAGCCCCCGGGCCTGGGCCACACATAAGTGCGGCACGTTGTTGGGCCAAAACGGTGCGCGGGCAGGCGGGTAGGTTTCTACTGCGGTAAAACTCTTCGCGTGTTGTGCTTCCCACGACCTGCACGCGTGGCGCGGCGTGGAGGGGTGTGGGTGACGTGGGCGGCATGCGTGGGACGGTTTCCACACGCATGCCTCATACCGCAGTAAAGAGGCGGCTCGGACCTTCCCCGTAAAAAGAGGGAGGCGTGGAGGCGCGGTTCATTTACTGAACGGGGCCGGGTCGCGGTCTTCAAGGCGTCCACTCCCCACGATCACGGGGTGGGGAGAGGTCGCTTCACCCGTCCCCTTGGTTCTGCACGTCTGCCACGCGTCCTTCATGCGCCTGGGGTGGCAAGCGGTGGAGGCGGGAAACCGGGCCGCCGTTGGTTGGGGCAGCGGGTCGGTCCTGATTCCCTGCGCCTCCAGTGGCTGGATTGGCCGAGCGGGGCGGCCGCGCCCCGACCCCGCCCCTTTATAAAGAGGGGTAAGGGGGATGGCGCCCCGCATTCTTTTGTCATCTGCCTCCTCTTGCTTCTGCTTCCCCCTTTCACTTGTCATGAATAAAGGGAATCCGTGTCCCTCGACGGTGGCGGCGAGGGTCGCCGCTCGACAGCGCGTCCCTCCTCCTCCTGAGCCCGTGGTGGTGGAACCGTCTGCGAGGGGAAGGGGGAGGGGGCGAGGCCGTGGGCAAGGCCGGGGCAGAGGTCGTAGCGCTTGGGGAAGAGGAGGATAGGGCGGAGCGCCGGCTTCGCCCCCGCCAATGGTGCCTTTCCCGATGGAAGGCCATGTCGAAGATCAGCCCCGCAAGTTCTTCATTAGGCTGCGCCGGCCTCCTCATCGCCGTCTCCGTCTTCCCGCCCCGTTTGCTCAGGAGATGGAGCGTGACCGGCTCCAATCCCTCAGATTGCACATGAGGGGTTGTGGGAATGGGGGCACACGGGTCGACGTCAACTTCCCGGCTCCTCGGGTCATGTACCTCCATCCTGGGTGGAAGACGTTCGCTCGAATCCACAGCCTAACGGCGGGGCTCGTCCTCTACTTCAAATTGATGGAGGATGGTCTGCTCGCCGTCAAGGTCTTCGGAGAGTTCGGGACTCGCCTGAAGTGCTACGTGGAGAGCTCCTCCGATGGAGATTCCGACGATGGAAACTCTTCCTCGAGCGAAAGTGATGAGGAGGACAGCGGGGGAGATGACGGGGATGAGTCCGACTAGGCGTCGGACGCCCCACGCTTGGGCGGGTGCGGCAGCAGCAGCATCTGCACCTGGCCGCTCCTCCGGCAGGGTTTTGCCAAGAGTGGGGCCAAGTCCTTGAACTTCTCAGGGCTGTCTCCTTCGGGGGCTGGCGTCGGGAGGCTGCGGAAGAGGAAGAGGGCGGGCGGCAAGGCCGTCAACTCGGAGTACGCGGGCACCGACGCATTCGTCGCGTACTGCCAGTCCTGCCGCCTCGTCTTCCAGTTCCTTTCCCGGTACCGTCATCACCGGCTCGCCCCTGGGCGGTCACCGAGGTGTTCTCTTGGTGCTTTCTGCTGCTCGTAGCTCGCCTAGGCGCCCCTTTTGCCGTTTCGCCTCCTTGACCTGTCTCCTGAGGAGAAGGACAAGAAAGGGATCACGGGCATCTTACCTCTTTTTTAATCTGTAAGCCTTCGAGCCTTGTTAAATTAAAGCTTGTAATCCCCTTTGTTCATGTTTTTCATTTCATATGAACTGTACCTGTATGGGATGTTTTTAATGAAAAAGGGATGCTTGTCGGGTCTTTTGTTCGTGGGTAAATCCCGCGACAAGGAGCAAATCCTTGTTATTGTTTAAGATAAACGTTTTTCTCTCGGCAACAGGCCTTGCCACCCCCCCACTCCACTCGACCGTCCTCGCGCTCTCGGTGGAGGCAGGGATGAAGTGGGCTTTAGGCTCCTCGTTCTACCTTGTTGCCGCCGCGGGTACAACCAAATCCGGACCCAGGAGATAATCCTTAGGTATAGGAAAAAGGGGAGCACGGCAGCCTAGAGATAAAAACGAGGTTTCACATGCCCCAGTCCTATTCTGAAATGCATGACAGAGGATAAAAGACTTATCTGGATCTGCAGCCCCCGGCAACCTTGTCTTGCTGCGGTTGGATCCCCGTGCTTGCAGCCCCCGGCAACTCTGGTTTGCCGGGATCGGGATGCTAGTCTGTTTCCCTTCTTGTAGGTAGCTCAGCAAAAGTACTCATGTTTGGAAAAGAAACGGAAAGACGCGCACTCGACCTCTAGGCTAGGGGTTAGCTGCCGCTAAGCACTATCAATCCTAACCAAGGAAAAGACTCGACCCAGCATGCATGCTATGACTTAGGGCGCCAGCGCTTCATTTATTTATGCTCAGGGTGTGCGTCTGGCTTTGTACGAAGGGTTACATGCCTTGCCGGCAAAGCTTGTACAAAAGGTGGCTTGCTGGGAGGCCCGGCAAGCCGCGCCTTACGGGTAAAACTTGCGAAGATGCTCGATGTTCCAGGAGTTGCTCACTGGGACAGCATCTTCAGTCTCCAGGCGGACTACGCCGAGCCTGGTGACTCGCATTACCCGATAAGGGCCTTCCCACCTTGGCGTCAACTTGTTGGTATTCTTGGCCGACTGAACGCGCCGAAGAACAAGGTCACCTTCCTCAAAGCTTCAGGCATGAACCTTGTAGCTATGGTAGCGGCGCAAGGCTTTCTGGTAGCGTGCTGCTCTCACAGCCGCCCGAAGACGATCTTCCTAAAGTAGCATCGCGTCATCTTGGCGCAACTGCTCTTGCTCAAGCTCATCATAAGCGAGCACTCGAGGTGACCCGTATATGAGTTCCATGGGGAGAACTGCTTCTACCCCGTATACCAGGGCAAAAGGTGTCTGGCCGGTGGCTCAATTTGGTGTCGTCCTGATCGACCAAAGAACCGCTGGCAATTCATCAATCCAACGCCTTCCGCTCTTGCGCAGCTTGTCAAAAGTCTTTGTCCTTAGGCCTCGCAACACTTCAGCATTCGCCCTCTCCGCTTGGCCGTTGCTCCGTGGGTGTGCCACGGAAGCAAAACAGACCTTGCTGCCGAGGTCTGGAATGTATTGCATGAAGGTCCGGCTTGTGAACTGCATGCCGTTGTCGGTGATGACTCTGTTTGGCACACCAAAACGGCAGACCAGTCCTTTGAAAAAATTGACAGCTGACTGAGCAGTCACCTTTCTCACTACTTCCACCTCCGGCCACTTTTTGAACTTGTCGATTGCAACATACAAGTATTCAAAGCCCCCGACGGCATGGGGGAAAGGGCCCAGTATGTCGAGCCCCCAGATCGAGAATGGCCAGGAGAGAGCGATTGTTTGAAGAGCTTGGGCTGGTTGATGAAGCTTCTTTGAATGGAACTGACATGCTTCACACTTGGTTACTAGTGTCGTCGCATCCTGGAGGGGGTGGGCCAGAAGAAACCTTGCCGGAACGCCTTCTCGGCAAGGGCCCTCAACCCTACGTGGGAGCCACATATGCCTCCATGTATCTCCGCCAACAGCTCCAGTCCTTCCTCCCGGGGGATGCACTTCAATTTCACACCGTTTGGCCTTCTTCTGTACAGGACGTCATCGACGAACTGGTACAGGGTGGACCGACGGGCTACTTTTTCTGCTTCTTCCCGCTCCCCAGGAAGCTCCCCTGTTTGGAGGAATTGGACGGTATGCTGCGCCCATGCCAGAGCCTGGGGCTCGACGGCAAGGACCAAAGGCATTCCTTAAGCCATGGGAGCAGTTGTCTCTATGGCCAGGGCTTGACGCCCTGCCGGAGCCAGTTGCTCTTGGGCAGGCTCAGCATCGGCGGCAGCACCCTTGCCGGCAGCCCTAGGGGGCTTGGTAGGAAAGTACTTGCCAGGACCTGACTTCCTCCACTTGTTCTGCCCTGCTGATGGTTCAACGGATGGTTGAGTTAACCGGAGCAAAAAGGAACCTGGTTCCACAGGTAGCTTGAATGCGGCACGCTTTGACAGGTAATCGGCGATGTCGTTCTCCATTTGGGGGACGTGCTCCGCTTGAATACCGTCAAAGCGCTCTTCCAGCTTTCTCACTTCATCTATGTAAGCTTCCATCAATGGGCTCTGGTAATCCTTGTTGACCTGCCTGACAACAAGTTGCGAGTCACCCCTGACGATGAGCTTCTTAACCCCGAGGTCTGCCGCGATCCTGAGACCGGCAAGCAACCCCTCGTACTCAGCAGTGTTGTTGGTGGACATATCCCGAGGAAAGTGCATCTGGATCACGTACTTGAGGTGCTCTCCGGTAGGTGCGATGAGCAGCACACCTGCACCGGCGGCTTGTAGCGAGAAGGCCCCATCAAAGTACATGATCCAGTCGTGATCCGCCTCCTTGCCGGGGAGAGTAGTCTCCTGGATTTCTTCGTCAGGCGTAGGGGTCCATTCTGCAATGAACTCCGCCGAGACTCTGCTCTGTATCGTCGAGGTACTTCCGAACTTCAAACCAAAACTTGATAACTCCAAAGCCAACTCCACGATCCTTCCGGTTGCATCTGGGTTATGCAGTATCCGTTGCAACGGGAGGCGGGTGACGACAATGATCTCGTGGGCTTGGAAGTAATGACGCAACTTCCTGGAGGCCATAAGAAGGCCGAAGAGCAATTTCTGCACACCGGAGTACCTCGATCTAGCTCCTTGCAAGAGGGAGCTGACAAAGTAAACCGGGTGATGCATCATCTTCTTCTTCTGCACCACCTCACTTGACTGCGCGGGCACTGCCTTGGTGGCATCAGACTCTGCCGGGGGCCCCGCCTTGCCGGCACCAGGCCCTGCCGGGGGAACCTTGGGCTTGCCATCCACTGGTTCTGCCGCCATCACTGCCTCCTCGTCGACCTCCCTCTGCACCACTAGCGCGGCGCTGACCACTTGATTCATGCCGCCAGATGCAGCAGCAACGGCTCTTGTGGTTTAGGCGCAACCAGTATTGGCGTGGAGGAAAGGTATTTCTTTAGATCCTGCAATGCTGCCTCGGCTTCTTGGGTCCATTCCATTGGGCCTGCCTTCTTCAAGACTTTGAAGAATGGAAGGGCGCGCTCTGCGGACTTGGAGATGAATCGGCTCATGGCGGCAACGCAGCCGGTGAGCCGACGCACATCCTTGATCCGCTTGGGCGCCTCAATCTGCTCAATAGCCTTGATTTTGTCTGGGTTTGCCTCGATCCCGCGCTGCAACACAAAGAACTCGAGAAGCTTGCCGGATGGAACACCGAAGACACACTTCTCAGGGTTTAGCTTGAGGTTGATCTTACGCAGGTTAGCAAATGTCTCTTCCAGATCTTGCACAAGAGTTGGCCCGTCCTTGGTTTTGACTACTATGTCATCCATGTATGCCTCCATATTTCTATGGAGCTGAGGTTCAAAACCAATTTGGACTGCTCTTGCGAACTTTGAGCTAGCACTCTTCAACCAGAAAGGCATCCGTAAAAAGCAATACGTACCACATGGGGTGATGAACGTTGTCTTTTCTTCATCCTCTTTTGTCATGAAGATCTGGTGGCAGCCGGAGTAGGCGTCGAGGAACGATAGCAGATCACGGCCGGCTGTGGAGTCGACAATCTGGTCGATGCGCGGCAACGGGAAGGGGTCCTTAGGACAAGCCTTATTGATATCTGTGTAAGCAATACACAGTCTCCACTTCCCATTCACCTTGCGCACCACTACCGGATTGGCCAACCACGTTGGGTGGAGCACTCCTCTCACCAAACCCGCCGCTTCCAACTTCCTGATCTCCTCTATGATGAACTCCTGCCTCTCCAGAGCCTGCTTTCTGACCTTCTGCTTGACGGGCCACGCATGAGGGCAGACAACTAGGTGGCGCTCAATCACCTCCCTGGGAACACCGGGGATGTCAGATGGTTGCCACGCAAACACGTCGACATTCGCCCACAGGAAGGTGACGAGCGCGCCTTCCTATCTGCTGTCGAGGGTCGAGCCTATGGTGAAAGCCCCCCCCCCCCCCCGTGCCATCCTCCTTGGCGGACACCTTCTTGGTCTGCGGCGGCTCGGCTCTGGATTTCTTGCTCTTGTCGGTAGAGCTCTCTGGCACGTCCTTGGCGGTATCACAACACTTTGAGGAGGTGCGCTTGTCGGAGTGGGTGCAAGAGGTCTTTCCGGGCTTCTCCTTCTCTCTCGGACCTCCAGCGGCAGGAGCAGGTGCCTTGACGGCAGCTGCTGCAACTGCCTCCCGGTAGAATTGGTCGGCGCAGATCAGCGCGTCCTTCTTGTCGGAGAGGACGGAGATGATGGTCAATGGTCTGGGCATGAACTTGGCTAGTGCCGGGCAGCCGAGGATCCCATTGTAGGGAAAGGGGATCTCGGCCACGTCGAAGACGATCCTCTCCATCCTGTAGTTCAACTCTCCTCCAAATGTCACGGGCAGTGTGACCTTTCCCTTCGGCTGGCTCCTCCCCAGATTGACCCCTTGAAACGTGCTCGTTCCTCGAGGTCTCCATCAGGGATTTGCAACCTTTTGATCACGACAGGTGAGATCAGGTTTAGGCCGGCCCCGCCGTCAACCAACATCTTGTTCACCCTGAGGTTGCATATCGTTGGTGAGACCAACAATGGCAAACACCCGACCGTGGTAGTGCGGTCAGGGTGGTCCTCGGCGTCAAAGATGAGCGGCGTGCTGGACCACTTCAGCGGCTTCTGAGCATCGAACGACGGCTCTGCTGCTGTAATCTCACGCTCCCACTGCTTGAGCCGGCGGTGAGAGGCATGCAGCGAGGCGCCGCCATCGACGCACATGGCCTCCATAGCCTTCTGGAACCCTTGCTCGCCAGACTCGTCGTCCTCGTCGTGATCATCGTCTTCTTGTTTCTTGTCGCGGCCCCGGGCGGGCCTCTCTTGCTGGTTGTCCTTGCCGGGGCGGCCTCCTTGGCCGCCATGCTTGTTGTTGGATCCCTCTGCACCGTCCCGGTCCTTCTCCTTGTCCCTCCTCTCGTACTCAGCCTTTTGCTTCTCAGCAAGCAGCTCGACTTGTCAGCAGTTCTGGAGGTCGTGGCCCTTGGTGCGGTGGATCTTGCAATATTGCTTGCCGGAGCCCCATGGCTTGTCGGTGGCCGCCAAGGCCCGGCAGGCGGCGCACCCGGCAATCTCCTTGTTGGGAGCGCCTGCCTTGACCTTCTTGCCGGCACCGGTGTCGTCAGATCCCTCAACGGCAAGCACGACCTTGCCCTTACGTTTCCTGTTGCAACGTCGGCCCTTCTTCGTCGGGGTAGCGGCGTCCTCATCGGTAGAGTCGGTTTCCGCACTAGCGTCTTCGCCGAGGTACTTCCTCCCCTCTTCAGCCCGGGCGCATCTATCGGCTAGAACGTAGAGCTCGGCCACATCCTTAACCTTGGTCATCGCCAGCTCGTCGCGCATCTTGCGATTGCGCACGTTCTGATGGAACGCGCTAATCACATCGGCGGGATGAACGTCGGGGATGTTATACTCCACCCGACTGAATCTCTGGATGTACTTGCGCAGGGTCTCCCCTTCCTTCTGGGGAATGATATGCAGATCACTGGTCTGGCCATGAGCTTGGTGGCCTCCCGTGAAGGCACCAACGAACTCATGGCACAGATACGACCAAGAAGAAATGGAGTCCGCCGGCAAGTGCATCAACCAAGACATCACATTGGGCTTGAGCACCAGCGGGAAATAGTTGGCGAGCACCTTGTCGTCGCGAGCCCCGGCAGCCTGCATCGCGATGGTGTAGATGCTGAGGAACTCGGACGGATGGGCGATGCTGGTGTTCGCGGACCGCGGCCCGGGTCCTATCCGCGACCGGCCCACTGCTCGTCCGCACCGGCACAGGCCGTTCGGCTCCCAATGAGCCGATCGCCGTGGCTGTCTTTTTCTTAGGAGCCATGGCGATGAAGAACTGCTAGGCTAACTACTAGACCAGATTCTTGTTGGGGAACGTAGTAATTTCAAAAAAATTCCTACGCACACGCAAGATCATGGTGATGCATAGCAACGAGAGGGGAGAGTGTTGTCTACGTACCCTCGTAGACTGAAGCGGAAGCGTTGACACGACGTAGAGGAAGTAGTCGTACGTTCTCCTCGCGATCCAACCGATCACAGCACCGTTACTCCGGCACCTCCGAGTTCTTGGCACACGTTCAGCTCGATGACGATCCCCGGGCTCCGATCCAGCAAAGCGTCGGGGAAGAGTTCCGTCAGCACGACGGCGTGGTGACGATCTTGATGTGTTACCGGCGCAGGGCTTCGCCTAAGCACTGCAACGATATGACCGAGGTGGAATTTGGTGGAAGGGGGCACCGCACACGGCTAAGGAACGATCCGTAGATCAACTTGTGTGTCTATGGGGTGCCCCCTGCCCCTGTATATAAAGGATGGAGGAGGAGGAGGAGGCCGGCCAAGGCTTGGCGCGCCAGGGTGTGGAGTCCTACTAGGTCTCCAAGTCCTAGTAGGAGTCCACCAAGAGGGGAGGAAGGGAGAACGAATAGGAGGAGAAGGAATGGTGGCCGGCCCCCTTTTCCCTAGTCCAATTCGGACCAAAGGGGAGGGGGGGCGCAGCAGCCTTTTCCTCTTCCAACTAAAGCCCATCAAGGCCCATTACTTCTCCCGTAATCCCGTAACTCCCCGATACTCCCGAAAATACCCGGATCACTCAGAACCTTTCCGATGTCCAATATAGTCGTCCAATATATCGATCTTTACGTCTCGACCATTTCGAGACTCCTCGTCATGTCCCCGATCTCATCCGGGACTCCGAACTCCTTCGGTACATCAAAACTCATAAACTCATAATATAACTGTCATCGAAACCTTAAGCGTGCGGACCCTACGGTTCGAGAACAATGTAGACATGACCGAGACACGTCTCCGGTCAATAACCAATAGCGGGACCTGGATGCCCATATTGGCTCCTACATATTCTGCGAAGATCTTTATCGGTCAGACCGCATAACAACATACGTCGTTCCCTTTGTCATCGGTATGTTACTTACCCGAGATTCGATCGTCGGTATCCAATACCTAGTTCAATCTCGTTACCGGCAAGTCTCTTTTCTCGTTCCGTAATACATCATCTCGCAACTAACTCATTGGTTGCAATGCTTGCAAGGCTTTATGTGATGTGTATTACCGAGAAGGCCCTGAGATACCTCTCCGACAATCGAAGTGACAAATCCTAATCTCGAAATACGCCAACCCAACATGTACCTTCGGAGACACCTGTAGAGCACCTTTATAGTCACCCAGTTACGTTGTGACGTTTGGTAGCACACAAAGTGTTCCTACGGTAAACGGGAGTTGCATAATCTCATAGTTAAAGGAACATGTATAAGTCATGGATAAAAGCAATAGCAACATACTAAACGATCGGGTGCTATGCTAATGGAATGGGTCATGTCAATCAGATCATTCAACTAATGATGTGATCTCGTTAATCAAATAACAACTCTTTGTTCATGGTTAGGAAACATAACCATCTTTGATTAATGAGCTAGTCAAGTAGAGGCATACTAGTGACACTCTGTTTGTCTATGTATTCACACATGTATTATGTTTCCAGTTAATACAATTCTAGCATGAATAATAAACATTTATCATGATATAAGGAAATAAATAATAACTTTATTATTGCCTCTAGGGCATATTTCCTTCAGTCTCCCACTTGCACTAGAGTCAATAATCTAGATCACATCACTATGTGATTAACATCAATAGTTCACATCATCATGTGATTAACACCCATAGTTCACATCGCTATGTGACCGACACCCAAAGGGTTTACTAGATTCAGTAATCTAGTTTACATCGCTATGTAATTAACACCCAAAGAGTACTAAGGTGTGATCATGTTTTGCTTGTGAGAGAATCTTAGTCAACGGGTCTGCTACATTTAGATCCGCATGTACTTTGCAAATTTCTATGTCAACAATGCTCTGCATGGAGCTACTCTAGCTAATTGCTCCCACTTTCAATATGTATCCAAATTGAGACTTAGAGTCATCTGGATCAGTGTCAAAACTTGCATCGACGTAACTCTTTACGACGAACCTTTTTGTCACCTCCATAATCGAGAAACATATCCTTATTCCACTAAGGATAATTTTGACCGCCGTCCAGTGATCTACTCCTAGATCACTATTGTACTCCCGTGCCAATCTCAGGGTAGGGTATACAATAGGTCTGGTACACAGCATGGCATACTTTATAGAACCTATGGCCAAAGCATAGGGAATGACTTTCATTCTCTTTCTATCTTCTGCCGTGGTCGAGTTTTTAGTCTTTACTCAACTTCATACCTTGTAACACAGGAAAGAACTCTTTCTTTGACTGTTCCATTTTGAACTACTTCAAAATCTTGTCAAGGTATGTACTCATTGAAAAAACTTATCAAGTGTCTTGATCTATCTCTATAGATCTTGATACTCAATATGTAAGCAGCTTCACCGAGGTCTTTCTTTGAAAAACTCTTTTCAAACACTCCTTTATGCTTTGCAGAATAATTCTACATTATTTCCGATCAACAATATGTCATTCACATATACTTATCAAAAATGCTGTAGTGCTCCCACTCACTTTCTTGTAAATACAGGCTTCACCGCAAGTCTGTATAAAACTATATGCTTTGATCAACTTATCAAAGTGTATATTCCAACTCCGAGATGCTTGCACCAGTCCATAGATGGATCACTGGAGTTTGCATATTTTGTTAACACCTTTAGGATCGACAAAACCTTCTAGTTGCATCGTATACAACTCTTCTTTAATAAATCCATTAAGGAATGTAGTTTTGTTTATCCATTTGCCGGATTTCATAAAATGCGGCAATTGCTAACATGATTCGGACAGACTTAAGCATAGATACGAGTGAGAAACTCTCATCGTAGTCAACACCTTGAACTTGTCGAAAACCTTTTGCGACAATTCTAGCTTTGTAGATAGTAACACTACTATCAGTGTCCGTCTTCCTCTTCAAGATCCATTTATTTTCTTTGGCTTGCCGATCATCGGGCAAATCCATCAAAGTCCATACTTTGTTTTCATACATGGATCATATCTCAGATTTCATGGCCTCTAACCATTTCGCGGAATCTGGGCTCATCATCGCTTCCTCATAGTTCGCAAGTTCATCATGGTCTAGTAACATGATTTCCAGAACAGGATTACCGTACCACTCTGGTGCGGATCTCACTCTGGTTTACCTACGAGTTTCGGTAGTAACTTGATCTGAAGTTACATGATCATCATCATTAGCTTCCTTACTAATTGGTGTAGTAGTCACAAGAACAGATTTCTGTGATGAACTACTTTCCAATAAGGGAGAAGGTACAATTACCTTATCAAGTTTTTCTACTTTCCTCCCACTCACTTCTTTTGAGAGAAACTCCTTCTCTGGAAAGGATCCAAATTTAGCAACAAAAGTCTTGCCTTCAGATCTGTGATAGAAGGTGTACCCAAACGTTTCTTTTGGGTATCTATGAAGATGCACTTCTCTGATTTGGGTTCGAGCTTATCAGGATGAAACTTTTTCACATAAGCATCGCAGCCCCAAACTTTAAGAAACGACAGCTTAGGTTTATTGCTAAACCATAGTTCATACGGTGTCGTCTCAACGGATTTAGATGGTGCCCTATTTAATGTGAATGCAGCTGTCTCTAATGCATAATCCCAAAAACGATAGTGGTAGATCGGTAAGATACATCATAGATTGTACTATATCTAATAAAGTACGGTTATGACGTTCGGACGCACCATTATGCTGCGGTGTTCCAGGTGGCATGAGTTTGTGAAACTATTCCACATTGTTTTAATTGAAGACCAAACTCGTAACTCAAATATTTGTCTCTGCAATCAGATCGTAGAAACTTAATTTTTCTTGTTACGATGATTCTTCACTTCACTCTGAAATTCTTTGAACGTTTCAAATGTTTCAGACTTGTGTTTCATTTAAGTAGATATACTTATATCTGCTCAAATCATTTGTGAAGTTCAGATAATAATGATATTTGCCACGAGCCTCAACACTCATCGGACTGCATACATTAGTATGTATTATTTCCAATAAGTCAGTTGCTTGCTCCATTGTTCCGGAGAACGGTGTCTTGGTCATCTTGCCCAAGAGGCATGGTTCGCAAGCATCAAGTGATTCATAATCAAGTGATTCCAAAAATCCATCAGCATGGAGTTTCTTCATGCGCTTTACACCAATATGACCTAAACGGCAGTGCCACAAATAAGTTGCACTATCATTATTAACTTTGCATCTTTTGGCTTCAATATTATGAATATGTGTATCACTATGATCGAGATCCAACAAACCATTTCGTTGGTGTGTATAACCATAGAAGGTTTTATTCATGTAAACAGAACAACAATTTATTCTCTTACTTAAATGAATAGCCGTATTGCAATAAACATGATCAAATCATATTTATGCTCAACGCAAATACCAAATAACACTTATTTAGGTTCAACACTAATCCCGAAAGTATAGTGAGTGATGATGATCATATCAATCTTGGAACCACTTCCAACACACATTGTCACCTTGCCCTTTAACTAGTCTTTGTTCATTCTGCAACTCCCGTTTCGAGTTACTAATTTTAGCAACTGAACTAGTACCAAATACTGAGGGGTTGCTATGAACACTAGTAAAGTACACATCAATAACATGTATATCAAATATACTTACGTTCACTTTGCCATCCTTCTTATCCGCCAATCACTTGGGGTAGTTCCGCTTCCAGTGACCAGTCCCTTTGCAGTAGAAGCACTTAGTCTCAGGCTTAGGACCAGACTTGGGCTTTTTCACTTGAGCAGCAACTTGCTTGCCGTTCTTCTTGAAGTTCCCCTTCTTTCCTTTTTCCCTTTTCTTGAAACTAGTGATCTTGTCAACCATCAACACTTGATGTTTTTCTTTGATTTCTACCTTCGCCGATTTTAGCACCGCGAAGAGCTTGGGAATATTTTCCGTTATCCCTTGCATATTATAGTTCATCACGAAGTTCTACTAACTTGGTGATGGTGACTAGAGAATTCTGTCAATCACTATCTTATCTGGAAGATTAACTCCCACTTGATTCAAGCGATTGTAGTACTCAGACTATCTGAGCACATGCTCACTAGTTGAGCGATTCTCCTCCATCTTTTAGCTATAGAACTTGTTGGAGACTTCATATCTCTCAACTCGGGTATTTGCTTGAAATATTAACTTCAACTCCTGGAACATCTCGTATGGTCCATGACGTTCAAAACGTCTTTGAAGTCCCGATTCTAAGCCGTTTAAGCATGGTGCACTAAACTATTAAGTAGTCATCATATTGAGCTAGCAAAACGTTCGTCTGCATCTGCTCCTGCAAAAGGTCTGTCACCTAGTGGTGCATCAAGGACAAAATTCTTCTGTGCAGCAATGAGGATAAACCTCAGATTACGGATCCAATCCGCATCATTGCTACTAACATTTTTCAACACAATTTTCTCTAGGAACATATCAAAATAAACACAGGGAAGCAACAATGCGAGCTACTGATCTACAACATAGATATGCTAATACTACCAGGACTAAGTTCATGATAAATTAAAGTTCAATTAATCATATTACTTAAGAACTCCCACTTAGATAGATATCCCTCTAATCCTCTAGGTGATCACGTGATCCAAATCAACTAAACCATGTCCGATCATCACGTGAGATGGAGTAGTTTCAATGGTGAACATCACTATGTTGATCATATCTACTATATGATTCACGCTCGACCTTTCGGTCTCCGTGTTCCGAGGCCATATCTGTTATATGCTAGGCTCGTCAAGTTAAACCTGAGTATTCCGCGTGTGCAACTGTTTTGCACCCGTTGTATTTGAACGTAGAGCCTATCACACCCGATCATCACGTGGTGTCTCAGCACGAAGAACTTTCGCAACGGTGCATACTCAGGGAGAACACTTCTTGATAATTAGTGAGAGATCATCTTATAATGCTACCGTCAATCAAAGCAAGATAAGATGCATAAAAGATAAACATCACATGCAATCAATATGAGTGATATGATATGGCCATCATCATCTCGTGCTTGTGATCTCCATCTTCGAAGCACCGTCATGATAACCATCGTCACCGGCGCGACACCTTGATCTCCATCGTAGCATCGTTGTCGTCTCGCCAATCTTATGCTTCTACGACTATCACTACCGCTTAGTAATAAAGTAAAGCATTACATCGCGATTGCATTGCATACAATAAAGCGACAACCATATGGCTCCTGCCAGTTGCCGATAACTCGGTTACAAAACATGATCATCTCATACAATAAAATTTAGCATCATGTCTTGACCATATCACATCACAACATGCCCTGCAAAAATAAGTTAGACGTCCTCTACTTTGTTTGTTGCAAATTTTACGTGGCTGCTACGGGCTTAAGCAAGAACCAATCTCACCTACGCATCAAAACCACAACGATAGTTTGTCAAATAGACTCCGTTTTAACCTTCTCAAGGACCGGGCGTAGCCACACTCGGTTCAACTAAAGTTGGACAGACAGTCTTCCGCAAGCCATCTATGTGCAAAGCACGTCGAGGGAACCGGTCTCGCGTAAGCGTACGCGTAAGGTTGGTCCAGATCGTCTCGTCCAACAATACCGCTGAACCAAAGTATGACATGCTGGTAGGCAGTATGACTTGTATCGTCCACAACTCACTTGTGTTCTACTCGTGCAAATAACATCAAACCATAAAAACCTAGGCTCTGATACCACTGTTGGGGAACGTAGTAATTTCAAAAAAATTCCTACGCACACGCAAGATCATGGTGATGCATAGCAACGAGAGGGGAGAGTGTTGTCTACGTACCCTCGTAGACTGAAGCGGAAGCGTTGACACAACGTAGAGGAAGTAGTCGTACGTTCTCCTCGCGATCCAACCGATCACAGCACCGTTACTCCGGCACCTCCGAGTTCTTGGCACACGTTCAGCTCGATGACGATCCCCGGGCTCCGATCCAGCAAAGCGTCGGGGAAGAGTTCCGTCAGCACGACGGCGTGGTGACGATCTTGATGTGTTACCGGCGCAGGGCTTCGCCTAAGCACTGCAACGATATGACCGAGGTGGAATTTGGTGGAAGGGGGCACCGCACACGGCTAAGGAACGATCCGTAGATCAACTTGTGTGTCTATGGGGTGCCCCCTGCCCCTGTATATAAAGGATGGAGGAGGAGGAGGAGGCCGGCCAAGGCTTGGCGCGCCAGGGTGTGGAGTCCTACTAGGTCTCCAAGTCCTAGTAGGAGTCCACCAAGAGGGGAGGAAGGGAGAACGAATAGGAGGAGAAGGAATGGTGGCCGGCCCCCTTTTCCCTAGTCCAATTCGGACCAAAGGGGAGGGGGGGCGCAGCAGCCTTTTCCTCTTCCAACTAAAGCCCATCAAGGCCCATTACTTCTCCCGTAATCCCGTAACTCCCCGATACTCCCGAAAATACCCGGATCACTCAGAACCTTTCCGATGTCCAATATAGTCGTCCAATATATCGATCTTTACGTCTCGACCATTTCGAGACTCCTCGTCATGTCCCCGATCTCATCCGGGACTCCGAACTCCTTCGGTACATCAAAACTCATAAACTCATAATATAACTGTCATCGAAACCTTAAGCGTGCGGACCCTACGGTTCGAGAACAATGTAGACATGACCGAGACACGTCTCCGGTCAATAACCAATAGCGGGACCTGGATGCCCATATTGGCTCCTACATATTCTGCGAAGATCTTTATCGGTCAGACCGCATAACAACATACGTCGTTCCCTTTGTCATCGGTATGTTACTTACCCGAGATTCGATCGTCGGTATCCAATACCTAGTTCAATCTCGTTACCGGCAAGTCTCTTTTCTCGTTCCGTAATACATCATCTCGCAACTAACTCATTGGTTGCAATGCTTGCAAGGCTTTATGTGATGTGTATTACCGAGAAGGCCCTGAGATACCTCTCCGACAATCGAAGTGACAAATCCTAATCTCGAAATACGCCAACCCAACATGTACCTTCGGAGACACCTGTAGAGCACCTTTATAGTCACCCAGTTACGTTGTGACGTTTGGTAGCACACAAAGTGTTCCTACGGTAAACGGGAGTTGCATAATCTCATAGTTAAAGGAACATGTATAAGTCATGGATAAAAGCAATAGCAACATACTAAACGATCGGGTGCTATGCTAATGGAATGGGTCATGTCAATCAGATCATTCAACTAATGATGTGATCTCGTTAATCAAATAACAACTCTTTGTTCATGGTTAGGAAACATAACCATCTTTGATTAATGAGCTAGTCAAGTAGAGGCATACTAGTGACACTCTGTTTGTCTATGTATTCACACATGTATTATGTTTCCAGTTAATACAATTCTAGCATGAATAATAAACATTTATCATGATATAAGGAAATAAATAATAACTTTATTATTGCCTCTAGGGCATATTTCCTTCAATTCTCACAACTGTGCTCCCCTACCTGGCGCGCCAAAGATGTCGGTGTGGAACGACACCTATGGGATCACCAGAATCCCTACTACGGTTGCCGGGGCATAGGGTTGCGAGAAGAGCAGGGCCAGTAGATAGCACAAGGGTCGTTTACCTAGGTTCGGGCCACGGGGATGCGTAAAACCCTAGCCCTCCTTTGGTGGGTGTATTTCAGAGAGTTCTTGAGCTCTCGAACTAGCTGTGGTCAGTGCATGGTTCCAAAGAGCCGAATCCCTCTCCAGTATGCTATGGGCCTCCTTTTATAGTCGAAAGGGCCTGCCACAGTGGCATACAGGAGGTGGAAAGGCATACAGTATTGCGAGCTTATCGCTCGTATTACAGGACGAGACGCATTAAATGCGTGGCCTAGGTGTCCCCTTGCTTTATCAGGGACGGGGGCGAGGCCCGCCCATCCGTCGCCGCTCCTCCTCGCTCCGACACGCGCCCTGGCCAGTGAGGCATGCGGTGCCATGTAGGTAGGCAGGCAGCTGAGGTGGCGCAGTGGTGGAGCCTTCACGAAGATCTGCATGCCGCCACGCAGGTGCTTGATGAGTTGGCCTGGGAGATGCATGTTGCCATGCAGGTGCCTGCCCAGCTGGTCGGGCTGGCAGCTGCATGTGAGCGGCGGGGGAGACTTGGTTGGCGTGGGCCTGGCGGTGGCCCTGCTGGCGTCCTTGGTGAGGGCCTTGCCGGGTGGCTCGGCAAGGGCCTTGTCGTGGCGCGTTGTCGTCCCCGGCAAGGGCCTTGCCGGGGGGGTCTGGTGGCCTTCCTCGGCAACGATCTTGCCAAGGATCGTCGTCTTCTAATCCTCATCTGACCTTGAATATGTCTTCACAAAGATCTGCATGCCACCACGGAGGTGCCTCCCGAGCCCTGGCCCAACGTGACGTTGGAGACCGTGGGCTCAAGGGTGGCTCGCTCTGTTGGTGTGGGGCGACCTGCCCCAGCAAGGGTCTTGCCGGGGGAACCTGCTTCGTCCCTCTGCTCTTTGTGGTCTTGGCCTTGTCGTCGCTCTGATCATCTTGGGCTTCGGTTTTACCTTGGCTCACCTCCCCTGTTCTGCTTGGCGTGACCGTAGGCGTGGCTCCGACAGCCCATACACAGGTATAGGGGTACAAAAACGCACCCCTCTTTTTGTACACCGACACACGTGCATATGAGTTTTCTACTGAATCGCACATTCCAGGATCATAGCAGTTATAACATAGAATATAAAATCTTAATTATGAATATGTAAATATAATAATATAATATTATTGGCTCTAGGGCTTATTTCCAACAGGAACTACACAAGAGTAATTAAGATAACATCTAACCATAGCATAAAATTTTTAGGGTTCCAACAACCCCTTATGCAATAGTTCATAAACATAATGTTTGATAAAAAAATCCCTTCAACCATCCATGATAGAAAAACTAATGACACAATGTTCTCCTTTAGGCCCATAAAGATGAAGTGACATGCAGTCGACGTTCACATCTCACCAATAGAGAATCACACAACAACATAATATTAGAACATTGAACTTTATTCAACTTCACATGATTATTAGCAGCAATTTTCCCATTTTTTTAAGAATGTAACAAACTACTAAGGATACATCATATGGATCATGATCAGTAGGGGTAATGATATGATAAACAATATGAGAATACAAATACTTTAGCAATAAAACCTCTAATCATCAACTGCAAGCAGTAATCAATACCAGAAAGTAATCTCAGCAATAGATTTGAGGTAATAGTTTATAGATTGAAACATTTGGGTAGATGAAGATGGTGGTGGAGATGGTGATGGAGATGATGATTCCAATGTTGGATAGTGTTGGTGATGATGATGGCTTTGAATTCCCCCACTCGGAGGGATGGAATTCCAACAATTTAGTTTGCTGAAGGTGAAAAGTGCTCCGCCTCACAAACGCCAATGGAAAAATCCAATAGGATATAATTAGGGGTATCGGGGTAATATAGGACTAGGGGTGCAAGGCAGCCGAGAGGTGCCCTGTCAGCCCCATGCGCCCTATTGGTGTGGTCCAAGGGATGTCCGTGGGGTGGGACCGCACGGGCTCCACAGGGATCTCCCAAGTGGGCCCAACCCCCGACTCTCTTCCTGCATGAAAACCCCTTTAGTATTTTTATTTTATTGGTCTTCATTTTTTCCATCGTTTCCTTGGTGCTTTTCTACAACTTTTTTGGAATCTTCACTCCTTGGGTACAATATGCAATATGAGGGAAAAGAGTATAAGATTAGTGTGATAATGCATAAATCATGTACAACAATGAGCAATTTATGTTGGGAAACGTTGCATGGAAAACAAAACAAATCTACGCACGCGCAAGATCTATCCATGGAGATGCATAGCAAAGAGAGGGGAGAGTGTTTCTACGTACCCTCATAGACCGTAAGCGGAAGCCTTTATTAACACGACTGATGTAGTCGAACTTCTTCGCGATCCAACTAATCAAGTACCGAACATACGGCACCTCCGCGTTCAGCACACATTCAGCTCGGTGGCGTCCTCGCCTTCTTGATTCAGCAAGACGGGCGAAGTAGTGGATGAATTCCGGCAGCACAATGGCGTGGTAACAGTGGTGGTGATGCTATCTCCGTAGGGCTTCGCCTAAGCACTCCGAAAATATGACCGAGGGACGAAACTGTGCACAGGGGCGCCGCACACGACTAAGAGATTGTCGTGGTCTTGTGTGGCGCCCCCTCCCTCATATATATTTATATATATATATATATATAAGTGGGTTGGGGGAGGGGAGGCAGCCAGGAGGCGCCCCAAGGGTGGCCGAATCCCCCTTGGGCTCCTTCCTTTGCCCCCCTTTCCTTGTATATGTGTGGGAGGAAAGCATGGGGACATGCCCCCCTTCCTTTCTCTCATGAGGAGGGAAAGACAGGAGGGGCTAACCCTCCCCATTTCCTTCCCCTTAGGGTCGGTGCTACCTCTTGAGCACTGCGTTTGATTTCCTTGAAGAGGAAAGGATGATGCAGTAAAGTAGCGTAAGTATTTCCCTCAGTTTTTGAGAACCAAGGTATCAATCCAGTAGGAGGCTACGCGCGAGTCCCTTGTACCTGCACAAAGCAAATAACTCCTCACAACCAATGCGATAAGGGGTTGTCAATCCCTTCACAATCTCTTACGAGAGTGAGATCTGATAGATATGATAGATAATATTATTGGTATTTTTGTGATAAAGATGCAAAGTAAAATAAAAGCAAAGTAAAAAGCAAAGGCAATAATAAGGTGATGGAAGATTGATATGATGAAGATAGACCCGGGGGCCATAGGTTTCACTAGTGGCTACTCTCAAGAGCATAAGTATTTTATGGTGGGTGAATGAATTACTGTTGAGCAATTGACAGAATTGAGCATAGTTATGAGAATATCTAGGTATGATCATGTATATAGGCATCACATCCGAGACAAGTACATCGACTCCTACCTGCATCTACTACTATTACTCCACTCATCGACCGCTATCCAGCATGCATCTAGAGTATTAAGTTCAAGAAAACAGAGTAACGCCTTAAGCAAGATGACATGATGTAGAGGGATAAATTCATGCAATATGATAAAACAAAACATCTTGTTATCCTCGATGGCAACAATACAATACGTGCCTTGCTGCCCCTACTGTCACTGGGAAAGGACACCACAAGATTGAACCCAAAGCTAAGCACTTCTCCCATTGCAAGAAAAACCAATCTAGTAGGCCAAACCAAACTAATAATTCGAAGAGACTTGCAAAGATAACCAATCATACATAAAAGAATTCAGAGAAGATTCAAATATTGTTCATAGATAATCTTGATCATAAACCCACAATTCATCGGTCTCAACAAACACACCGCAAAAACAAGATTACATCGAATAGATCTCCATGAGAGATGGGGAGAACATTGTATTGAGATCCAAAAAGAGAGAAGAAGCCATCTAGCTAATAACTATGGACCCGAAGGTCTGAGGTAAACTACTCACACTTCATCGGAGGGGCTATGATGATGTAGAAGCCCTCCGTGATGGATGCCCCTTCCAGCAGAGCTCCGGAACAGGCCCCAAGATGGGATCTAGTGGGTACAGAAGGTTGCGGCGGTGGAATTAGGTTTTTGGCTCCGTATCTGATCGTTTGGGGGTACGTAGGTATATATAGGAGGAAGAAGTACGTCGGTGGAGCAACATGGGGCCCACGAGGGTGGAGGGCGCCCCCCCCCTACCTCGTGCCCTCCTCGAAACTTCCTTGACTTAGGGTCCAAGTCTCTTGGATCACGTTCGGTGAGAAAATCATGTTCCTGAAGGTTCCATTCCGTTTGGACCCCGTTTGATATTCCGTTTCTGCAAAACTTGAAATAGGCAAAAAAAAACAACAATTCTGGGCTGGGCCTCCGGTTAATAGGTTAGTCCCAAAAATAATATAAAAGTGAATAATAAAGCCCAATATTGTCCAAAACAGTAGATAATATAGCATGGAGCAATCAAAAATTATAGATACGTTGGAGACGTATCAGGCATCCCCAAGCTTAATTCATGCTCGTCCTCGAGTAGGTAAATGATAAAAACAAAACTTTTGATGCGGAGTGCTACTTGGCATAATTTCAATGTAATTCTTCTTAATTGTGGTATGAATATTCAGATCCAAAAGATTCAAGATAAAAGTTCATATTGACATAAAAATAATAATACTTCAAGCATACTAACTCAGCAATTATGTCTTCTCAAAATAACATGGGAAAAGAAAGTTCATCCCTACAAAATCATATAGTTTAGTCATGCTCCATTTTCGTCACACAAGAATGCTCTCATCATGCACAACCCCGATGACAAGCCAAGCAATTGTTTCATACTTTAGTAATCTCAAACTTATAAACCTTCACGCAATACATGAGCGAATGGATATAGCACTATGGGCGAAATAGAATATGATGATGGGGGTTATGTGGAAAAGACAAAGAGGAGAAGATCTCACATCAGCGAGGCTAATCAATGGGCTATGGAGATGCCCATCGATTGATGTTAATGCAAGGAGTAGGGATTGCCATGCAACGGATGCACTAGAGCTACAAATGTATGGAAGCTCAACAAAAGAAACTAAGTGGGTGTGCATCCAACTTGCTTGTTCATGAAGACCTAGGGCACTTGAGGAGGCCCATTGTTGGAATATACAAGCGAAGTTCTATAATGAAAAATTCCCACTAGTATATGAAAGTGACAAAACAAGAGACTCTCTATCATGATGATTATGGTGCTACTTTGAAGCCCAAGTGTGGCAAAGGATAGTAGCATTGTCCCTTCTCTCTTTTTCTCTCCTTTTTTTGGGCCTTCTCTTTTTTATGGCCTATATCCCTTTTTACTTTTTTATTTATATTAATCACTTGGGACAATGCTCTAGAAAATGATGATCATCACACTTCTATTTATTTACAACTCAATGATTACAACTCGATACTAGAATAAAGTATGACTCTATATGAATGCCTCTGGCGGTGTACCGGGATATGCAATGAATCAAGAGTGACATGTATGAAAGAATTATGAATGGTGGCTTTGCCACAAATACTATGTCAACTACATGATCATGCTAAGCAATATGACAATGATAAATGTGTCATGATAAATGGCATGGTGGAAAGTTGCATGGCAATATATATCGGAATGGCTATGGAAATGCCATAATAGGTAGGTATGGTGGCTATTTTGAGGAAGATATAAGGAGGTTTATGTGTGAAAGAGCGTATCATATCACGGGGTTTGGATGCACCGGTGAAGTTTGCACCAACTCTCACTGTGAGAAAGGGCAATGCACGGTACCGAAGAGGCTAGCAATGATGGAAGGGTGAGAGTACGTATAATCCATGGACTCAACATTAGTCATAAAGAACTCACATACTTATTGCAAAAATCTACAAGCCATCACAAAACAAAGCACTACGCGCATGCTCCTAGGGGGATAGATTGGTAGGAAAATACCATCGCTCGTCCTCGACCGCCACTCATAAGGAAGACAATCAAGGAACACCTCATGTTTAAAATTTGTTACATAATGCTTACCGTACGTGCATGCTACGGGACTTTCAAACTTCAACACAAGCATTTATCAAATTCAGAACTACTCAACTAGCACGACTTTGATATTATCACCTCTATATCTCAAAACAACTATCAAGCATCAAACTTTTCTTAGTATCCAACACACTTATAAGAAGGTTTTTACTATTTTTGTATACCTAGCATATTAAGATTTTTTAAGCAAATTACCATGCTATTTAAGACTCTCAAAATAATCTAAGTGAAGCATGAGAGATCAATAGTTTCTTTAAAACAAATCCACCACCGTGCTCTAAAAGATATAAGTGAAGTACTATAGCAAAACTATATAACTCAAAAGATATAAGTGAAGCACAAAGAGTATTCTAATAATTTCCAAATCATGTATGGCTTTCTCAAAAGGTGTGTACAGAAAGGATGATTGTGGTATACTAAAAAACAAAGACTCAAATAATACAAGACGCTCCAAGCAAAACACATATCATGTGGTGAATAAAAATATAGCTCCAAGTAAAGTTACCGATGGAAGTAGACGAAAGAGGGGATGCCTTCCGGGGCATCCCCAAGCTTTGGATTTTTGGTGTCCTTATATTATCTTGGGGGTGCCATGGGCATCCCCAAGCTTAGGCTCTTGCCACTCCTTGTTCTATAATCCATCAAAAGATTTCACCCAAAACTTGAAAACTTCACAACACAAAACTCCACAAAAATCTCGTGAGCTCCGTTAGCGAAAGAAAACAAAAGACCACTTCAAGGTACTGTAATTAACTCATTCTTTATTTATATTGGTGTTAAACCTACTGTATTCCAACTTCTCTATGGTTTATAAACTATTTTACTAGCCATAGATTCATCAAAATAAGCAAACAACACACGAAAAACAGAATATGTCAAAAACAGAACAATCTGTAGTAATCTGTAACTAACGCAAACTTCTGGAACTCCAAAAAATCTACCAAAATAGGAAGACCTATTCAATTTTTTTATTTATCAGAAGCAATTGGAATCAGTATTTTATCATATTATGGTGATTTTTAACAATTGTTTCCGTGAACAGAAAGTTTCTGGAAATTACAGCAAGATCAAATAACTATCATCCAAGAAGATCCTATAGGTTTAACTTGGCACAAACACTAATTAAAACATGAAAACACATTTAACCAGAGGCTAGATCCAATATTTATTCCTAAACAGAAGAAAAAGCAAAAAAAAAACTAAAAATAAAATTGGGTTGCCTCCCAACAAGCGCTATCGTTTAATGCCCCTAGCTAGGCTTAAAAGCAAGGATAGATATAGGTATTGCCATCTTTGGTAGCCAATCCATAAGTGGCTCTCATGATAGATTCATATGGTAATTTTATTTTCTTCCTAGGGAAGTGTTCCATGCCTTTCTTTAATGGAAATTGGAATCTAATATTCCCTTCCTTCATATCAATAATTCACCAACCGTTCTAAGGAAAGGTCTACCAAGAATAATAAGGCATGAAGGATTGCAATCTATATCAAGAACGATAAAATCTATGGGCACATAATTCCTATTTGCAACAATAAGAACATCATTAATTCTTCCCATAGGTTTCTTAATAGTGGAATCCGCAAGTTGCAAGTTTAGAGAGCAATCATCAAAATCACGGAAATCTAGCAAATCACATAAGGTTTTGGGAATAGTAGAGACACTAGCACCCAAATCACACCAAGCATAAAACTCATGATCTTTAATTTTAATTTTAATAGTAGGTTCCCACTCATCATAGAGTTTTCTAGGGATAGAAACGTCCAACTCAAGTTTTGCTTCATAAGATTGCATCAAGGCATCAACGATATGTTTAGTGAAGGCTTTATTTTGACTATAAGCACGAGGAGAATTTAGCATGGATTGCAACAAGGAAATACAATCAATTAAAGAGCAAGTTTCATAATTAAATTCCTTGAAATCCAAAATAGTGGGTTTAGCAACATCTAGGGTTTTTCCACTTTTATCAATTTTACCATCAAGATCTAAAAACTCCGAATTTTTGGAACGCCTTCTAGGTAAAGGTGGATCATATTCAGTCCCATCATTATCAAGATTAATATTGCAAAACAAAGATTTAATAGGGGACACATCAATAACTTTTAGATCTTCATCTTTATTTTCATAGAAACTAGAAGAACATGCTTTAATAAAGGCATATTTCGTAGCACGCATCTTAGCGGTTCTTTCCATGCACTTATCAATGGAAATTCTCATGGCTTTGAGAGACTCATTGATATCATGCTTAGGAGGAACAGATCTAAGCTTTAAAGAATCAACATCAAGAGAAATTCTATCAACGTTCCTAGCCAATTCATCAACTTTAAGCAATTTCTCTTCAAGCAAAGCATTAAAATTCTTTTGCGAATTCATAAACTCTTTAACACTAGTCTCAAATTCAGAGGGCATCTTATTAAAATTTCCATAAGAGTTGTTCTAGGAATTTCCAAAATTATTAGAAGGATTACTGGGATAAGGCCTAGGATTAAAGTTCCCTCTATATGCGTTGTTACCAAAATTGTTCCTACCAACAAAATTCACATCCATAGATTCATTGTTATTCTCAATCAAAGTAGACAAAGGCATATCATTAGGATCAGAAGAAACACTCGTACTAGCAAATAATTTCATAAGTTCATCCTTCTTTCCACTCAAAACATTAATTTCTTCTATCGCTTGCAATTTTTTATTAGTAGATCTTTCAGTGTGCCATTGAGAATAATTAACCATAATATTATCTAGGAGTTTAGTAGCTTCTCCTAAAGTGATTTCCATAAAAGTGCCTCCCGCGGCCGAATCTAAAAGATTTCTAGAAGCAAAATTCAATCTGGCATAAAATTTGTATAATCATCCACAAATTCAAACCATGAGTGGGGCAATTACGTATCATTAATTTCATTGTCGGCGTTCTGGGAACGGGGTCCCCAGACATGCCTACCTATGGCCTGCGGCGTGGCTCAAAGGGGGCCCAGCACGGCCCATCTTCATCAACACAAGACCCAAGACCCTCGCGAGGGGCCAAGCCTCGCGGGGCGGACGACACGGCGCTTCCTCAGGCGCGGCCTCATCAGGCTGGCTCACGAGGACGCGGAGAGATCAAGGCGGGGTACCTCGCGAGGTGCCCATGACGCAAGCCATGACGACCAAGGGTGCCAGGCGGGCGCCAGTCCGCGCAGTCTCTCCCTTTCCTCTTTGGTGCAAAGGGGGCAAGCGCAGGCGAGAGGATCAAGCAAAGGCATCCATTTCGGTGCAACGAGACCAAGAACAGTCCAACGGTGGGAAGGAGGTCATCGTGGAGCCCAGAACGGCGTCACCACAGGGCCTTTGGCAGGCGAGGACCAACTTTAGTCAGGATAAGTGTACCCGATGTTCCCCTTCGAATTGGCCAATTGTTGGCGCCCTTCCCGCTCAATATTTGGGAAGAGGCCTAGGACCTTTGCCTATAAATAGGACTAGACACCCCCAGGGTAGAGGCATCTGGCAGCTAGTGATCTAACGATCGAGCGATCTAGCAATCGCATCAGGGAGAAACCAGTTAGAAAGACTCAGGCAGCAGAGAGAGAGAGAGAGAGAGAGAGAGAGAAGGGCGGTTGAACTCCTCCTAGCGGTTCATCCCCCTAGCCAAGAACAGACCGTCGCGAGGCTGTTCTTTCCTGTATTGTTCATCATCATCAGCCCAAGAGGCAATCCACCCACCACAAACTAGAGTAGGGTATTACACCACAATGGTGGCCCGAACTAGTATAAACCATGTGTCTCTTGTGTTGTTCTTTCGGTAGTTAGATCTTTGCGAGACGGAGAGGTAGAGGGCATAATCTCCGCGCGCACCCCCGAGTTCGAACCTTAAGGGTCTGCCAGAACCCGAAATCCAACATTTGGCGCGCCAGGTAGGGGTGCGCCGGAATTTGTCTTCCACCGCTCCGCTCTCCTCCGACCGCCGCGTCCATGTCTGACGCTCGTCGGGCCAATGCCGAGCGCCGGGCCGCCATCGCATCCCGCGTCGCCCAGATGGCTCCCGTCGGTGGGCGTCCTCGTCGTTCCCTGTCGCCCGCCGTCAACACCGCCACCGGCCCGGCGGGGAACGAGCAGCAAGCGTCGTCTCAGCACCCGTCCGTGCGGCAAGATGGCCGCACCGCTACTCCATCGCTCACACCAGCTGGCTCTTCGTCCCGCGTGCTCCGCGCACCCTTGGAGGCTCGAGCTGCGCTCATCGCGGCAAACGAGCTCCTGCGCTACCGTCCCGTCGACGACGTCTACGAAGAGTGGCTCGACCGCGTCGACGACGTCTATGAAGAGTGGATCGACCGCGTCGCCAAGCTCGTCCACGCCGCAGGGGGCTCTCCTGCGCCGTCCGCTCCGCTGCGATGCACCCCGCCCCGCGCGGGCAATGAAGCTCTGGGGGCGTACCAGTCGCCTCCTCTCCAAGAAGACGCCATGGCTCCAAGGCGCGTGGCCCCTGGGCGGAACCCGCTCCATCAGGCGCCAGCCCAGCAAGAACGGAGCTGCCAAGAAGTCCCTCGACCGCAAGAGGCTGCCCGGGCGCTTCCTGCTCCGACTCGCCGTGATCCTGCTCCAGCTCCGGCACGTCAAGACCCCGCGCTGCTTCCAGCTACGGCACATGGGGACCCGCAAGGCCAAGCTCTCCCTCAACCGAAGCATCCCATGGCCACCGCAGGCTGCCGCGCCTACACCACCGAGCTGCGCAGCATCGTGTGGCCCGGCAAGTTCAAGCCAGACCTGCCTCCTCGCTACGACGGCACGACCGACCCTGCAGAATTCCTTCAGCTCTATGAGCTGGGCATCGAAGCTGCCAGTGGAGACGAAAAGGTCATGGCGAACTGGTTCCCCATGGCACTCAAGGAAGGAGCTCGCACCTGGCTCCTGAACCTGGCCCCAGGCATGATCTCTTCCTGGGACCAGATGCGCACCCGCTTCATCGCCAACTTCCAAGGTACTTGCGACCGGCCACCGGCCGTGAGCAACATGCGCCGCGTCAAGCAACAACCCGGAGAGACCCTGCAAAAGTACATCCAGCGCTTCAATAGTGCGCGCCTCAAGATCCCCAAGGTGTCCGAGGAAGCCATCATCTCGGCCTTCTCCGATGGTGTGCGCGACGTCAAGATGAAGGAGGAGCTGGCGATGCATGAAGACCTGTGCACCTCCCTGGAGTTGTTCAACTTGGCGACCAAGTGCGCCAGGGCGGAGGAGGGGCGTCTCTCCCTCCTCGAGCTACCTGCCGTAGACCCAGAAGAGAAGAAGCCCAAGGCCAAGGACGTGAAGCGCAAGGGGGATGTCGTGCTCGCGGTGGAACCGGACACCAAGCGGGGCAAGGATCTGCCCGAATCCTCCAGGGGCAGCCGGTATTGTGTGTACCACGACCTCCACACCCACAACACCAATGAATGCCAAGAGCTCCGCGCCGTGCGAGAAGGAAGGATCGGTCGTCATCCCGACCGCGCTGACCGGGGCTACGGCCGAGGAGGAGGAAGAAACCCAGGACGCTGGGAAGACCGCGGCCCGCGCCAAGGATGGCATGATCAACCTCGCGAGGACCGTTGGCGAGACCTGCCTCGCGAGAGGGATTGGCGGGATCAGCCTCGTGAGGATCGCCTGCAGGGCAACGCAGGCCTCCCTCCACTACCGCCTCAGCCAAGGAGGAACGAGGACCGCCATCAAGACGAGGGGGCTGGGGGCTTCCAGGAGCCGCGCGCAATCGCCTGCATCTTGGGCGGAGCTCAAGCCCCAGCCTCCCAACGCATCTTCAAGCAGTTTGCCCGCAAAGTGAATGCAGTCCTCCCCAAGCTCGAAGCAACGCGCCCTCTCAAGTGGTCAGCGTGCGCCATCACGTTCAGCTCAGCAGATCAGCTCAAGTGCGCGGCCACAGCCAGAGTCCTCCCGATGCTTTGCTCCCCAGTCATAAGCAACGTACTGGTCACCAGGACCCTCATCGATGGTGGAGCAGGGCTCAACGTCCTGTCCGTGGAAACATTCAACAATCTCCAAGTGCCCTATGACCAGCTTCAGCCAACCAAGCCTTTCTCCGGAGTCACCGACGGTTCCACGATCCCGATCGGGCAGGTCCGCCTCCCTGTCACCTTCGGGGCTCGCAGCAACTACCGCACCGAGCTCATCGACTTCGATGTCGCCCACATCCGCTTGCCGTACAACGCCATCCTCGGGTACCCAGCACTAGCCAAGTTCATGGCCGTGACTCATCATGGCTACAACGTCCTCAAGATGCCAGGAAGTGGCGGAGTCATCACGGTGCCATGTGAAGAGAAGGATGCAGTGTGTTCCCTGGAGCAAGCCTTTCAGGCCGCATCACTAGAAGACCCGGGTCGCGGAAGCAGGAGGCTTCCCGAGACCACCCCCAAGAAGAAGAAGACATCGTCAGGCTCAGCCCCTCAGGAGGCAGGCCCCTCAGGGCCCGCGTCTGCCCAAGGGGACCCTCCTTCCATCCCATAGGAAAGCGCGCCCGGCGCCCTCCTCAGGCAGGGCTCGGGGGCTCTCACCTAGAGGGCCACCGACCTGGCCAAGGTCGCGAGGGAGGCGCTTGGGCACCACATGGAGGCGTGCTTCGAAGCACGTTTCCCTCAAGAAGGAGCGAGGCAAGGAAGGTCAGACCAGTAGGTGTTCGTCAACAAGGCCGTTCAAGAACTACAGGAGTCAAGAATCATGAGAGGTTGCCGCCGACTACCGGCTGTGGCTCCCCATCCAGGCGAGGATGGTGGGCTGCGCGTCTGCTCGACGTACCAGGGCTCAATCAGGTCGCCACGATGGAGCGCCTTTGGCCCTCGCAAGTGGGGCGTTGTGGAGGTCCACCCCACAGCTATGTTCGCTTGCCTTACGGCTTGCCGAGCGTGGTTGCTGCGTACCAGCGCCTCATGAGGGGCATCATGGAGACTCAGGAAGACAGGCGTTCCGCAGTCCTGGCGGAGATGGAGATGATTCGCGAGGAGCCACCAGCGCCTCCGGAGACTCCTGAGGCCCCTGGGCCTGGGGGCTCGTGAGGATCGGCTTCCGCAGCCCACCGAGTCTGCCGCACCAACACCACTTCATCTTCGACATCTTCAGGTGACATCCTTCAAGCTTTATTTCCATCTGGGAGTGCCCTCCCAGGGCTGCATCATTCCCAGGCCGCGTGGGTCCGTCCCTGCGGCATGTACCCCTTTTTATTTTCGGTCATTAGCTTGCTTTGTTGGGGGCGCCCCTCGGGCTGCATCATCCCCAGGCCGCTCGGGCCAGGCCCAGTGGCGTGTATCTCCCTTGCATTTATTTTCAGCTATGCATTCGCCTATCATGCTTGATTACTTGATGCCTGTCTACGGCACCTCTTCTTCTCCATGTCGACCACTTGCACGTTAAAGGGGGGGTACCTGAGCATCGTGACTCAGGGCTCTTACTGGCTCTCCAGCCCTCACCCTCTGGCCTTGTCCATGGCATCGCGACCTGGCATACCAACGACGGCTGAGACAAGCTCGAGCGCCGGGACCCCGAGGACGTAGAGTGTCGGCATCTAACCAAATTTGCAGGAACACCTCTCAAGATACGGCCCAGTGCTAGGCGCAACCCGCCTAGAGGTAGGGCCCCGTGAGTCCCGCGCTGGCTCACGGGTGCCCAGATACACCTCACCTAGCCCTACCGTGTCGGCCACGTGTCAGGGCGGGGCTGTACACGCCCCGGTGGCTCCTCCCGGAGGGGAGCCCTCTCCCACGTACCAGTGGAAGCACCATGCTCCGCGCTGGCTGACGACACTGCCGAGGAGCGGCTATGCCCGTACACATACGGAAGCGCTATGCTCCGCGCTGGTGATAAACAACTGAGGGTGGCCTCCTGGCCGCATCAACCTCAGGGAGCCCAGAGCTTAGTGTCTAGCCTCATCGCAACGCCTCCCCTCGGGAGTGCCGCGCGAGGGGGCTATGACTAGGTCACGCCCAGACATACACCACCCAGCCAGGCCCCTCGGGCCTGGTTCGTCGCGCATCTCTCCCCGAGCGGAGCCAAGGTATGAAGGTCGTGTGAGCATCAAGGGGGACCCCTGAGCATCGCGACTCAGGGGCCTAACTGGTCCCGTGGCCCCTCGCTCCTTAGTTCCGAAAGGCTATGCTGGGTGAGGTACGCGCGGGGTCGGGCTCTGCAAACGTAGAACGGTAGTCCCGCTTGCATCTCACCTCATCGCTTGCTGTTTGCGTCTCAAGGGGGACTCCTGAGCATCGCGACTCAGGAGCCTAACTGGCTCCGTAGCCCCTCGCTCCTTAGTTCCGAAAGGCTATGCTGGGTGAGGTACGCACGGAGTCGGGCTCTGCAGACGTAGAACGGAAGATACACCTACATCACGCTTCCCTACTTGTTGTTCGTGCGCCAAGGGGGACTCCTGAGCATCGCGACTCAGGAGCCTAACTTGTCCTGTAGCCCCTCACTCCTTTGGTCCCGTCCTGGTTTCCGGTCAGGGCTAATGTTGGGTGAGGTACGCGCGGGGCCGGGCTCTGCCGGCGTAGAACACAAGCAAGTAGGGAGGAAAAGCATAAAACTCAAGGAATTTAAAAGCAAATATTACAGTCCATACTGTCGTCTCAGTACCAAACGCAAGTTTAAATGCCTCCCCGAGGCGTGACGCATGTGCAGGAATTAAAAGAAGAACAGGAGCGGCAGCGGAGTCACTTGTCGGCGGTGGAGCAGCGCGGAGTGACCTCGCTTCGTGGAGCAGCAGGGCCGGCAGCGCCTTGCTTCGGCTTGGTACTGAAGGCCCGGAACTTCCCCAGTAGCGCCTCCGCGCGCCCCTTCACGGCTTCGACAGCGGCGGCAGCACCCTCGCCACTCACCGGCTCCAACAGGCTGTCGAGGTCGGCGTTGGGATCGCGAAGGTAGATGTGGGCGAAGACCCGCGTCAGCGCAGCAGAAGACAATACATGCGCCTCGGCCTCAGCCGTGGGGCCAAGGCCAAGGGCGACATCCCCAAGGGCACGAACCAGGAAGGGAAGCAGCTTGGCGGGGCCATCCTCGGCACCGGCCAGCGGGCTCTCCAGGCCGCTCTCGTAAAGCGTCTTCAGCGAAGCACGGGCCTCCTTCTCCATGTCCGCGAAGGCCACGCGATCCTCGGCAAGGACCCGGGCCTTGCCGCCCAGCTCGGCCTTCGTCACCTCCAGCTCCTTCTTCAGCGCGCCTAGGCGGTCGTGGCACTTCTTGAGCTTGGCCTCCCGGTCCTTGAAGGCCGCCTCGCGAGTTTTCGTGCCTTCTTCCTGCTCCTGGCGAAGGCGGACCTCCTGCGCGAGCTGGTCTCACAGGCCTTGCAGCTCGTCCTCCAGCTCCTTGCAGCGACCACGGACTTCAACCACCTACCCCAGGGCCGCGTCTCGGGCAGCCTTTGCCTCGAGGGTGGCCTCCCTCTCTCCGTCACAGGTCGTCAGGCCTGAACCAGTGCCGCCCGAATCGAGGCGTCGGAGCGAATCCACCCCGAAGCCAGCTCCAGGCGCCCGGCCACCAGGCGAGGGTCGGCGCCAAGAAGATCCTGCCGCAGCCGATCCAGTTCAGCAACAGCACGCTCCAGAACGGCAGAAGGGGACGGAGAAACAGCAGCCGGCGGAGCAGGAGGAGAAAGCAGTGGCGGCACAACCACAGCGTCCCGAGGCGGAGTCTGCTGCGCCCCGACGGTCGTGGTGGTGGCGGCAGACAAGGGCACCTCGGGAGTCACTTGGGCCATGGGGGCTGAGCTTGCCCCAGCCAGCTCAGCCAGGCCTTGCGAAGGCGACCGGGCAGGAGAGGCCCGTGCATCACGATCACCATCCCCCATGGACACAAGCGCTGCCGTGATCGAAGCCTTAGGAGCCCCCTTCGGCTTCTTCGCCGTGGGCGCCAGCCTATTCAAAAAGGGCGGACGTCAAGCCTCAGCAGCAGAACAAGAAATAAAGACGAAGGATCGAGCACTTATGGGTCGTCGCTGGAGAGCTCAAGCAGCCTCCAGCCATACTTGAAGCCAGAAAGCCGGCTAGAAGGATCGCCCTCATGAAGCCCAGAAGCAGGAGGCGTGTCTGCGATGCGCCTTGGAGCAGGGACAGACCCGCAGGAGAGCAGCCTAGTCCTGTCCTTCTTCGGGATCGGGGACAAGCTCCTGCCGACCCGCTCATCGTCCTCGTCATCGTCACTCGAAGAGGGGCAGAGAGAACGGGGTCTGCGCCGGGGAAGGGGAGCCCTCGACTCTCCGTCAGTTGCCTCGGAGTCAGGGCCCTTCTCCCGCTCCTCTTCGCCCTCCTCTTCGCTGGAGTCGCCGGAGGACACGTCCACCAGTCCCTCGGGAGTCACCATGGGCACGGGCCCATCCCTGTTGAAGACGGGCATGGACTCCACCACCTGCTTCCAGTCGTCGCGAAGGAACAAGGGCGCAGGCGCGCCCTCCAACCTTGCCACCTCGCCCCCGACCAGAGATTGGAGAACCGCGGTCAAATCCTCGTCGCCCAAGGCTGCGGGGCTCGGATGAGGCCTCCACATCGGAGGTGAGTACTGCCGAAGCGGAGCCAATTGGTGCTCCAGGAACTCCCTCAGCAGCGACGCACCGGTCAGCTTCGCCGCCGCCATGCTGGCTGGCTTCAGGTCTGCGTCCATCTTCTCCAGTACCGGCTTCGCGCGGGGGTCCGTGAGCTCCGCTCGGCACCAGTCGCTGGAACTCGCGGGCTGCTCCGCGGGCAGGATCAGCCGAGGGTGGATGCGCCCGGCATCTACCCAGACCCACTTGCTCTTGAAGCCCTCAATTCTCTTCCCGGGATTCGAAATGGCAATGGCGCCGCCGTACGCGACGAAGCTCGCGCATGCGGAAGGAGAACCACGGGTAACCCGGAGGGAGAAGTAGTGGCGCAGCAAGGCCACTGAGGGCTGCACCCCCACATGAGCCTCGCAGTAGTAGGTGAAGATCGCCAGAAGAAGGATGGAGTTGGGGTGGAGATGCAGAGCTTGTAAGTTGTAATGGCGGAGGACAAAGAGGAAGAACTCGGAGAAAGGAGGCACCAGGCCCGCAGTAATGGAGCTTATGAAGAGAGGGTGGAAGGTGCTCCCTCGGCCCTCAGGGGTGGCAGAGCCGACCTTGAACACCTGCGCCCCGTCGATGCCCTGCGCCGCCGCCATCCGGCGCAGCCGGGCAAGGCTCGCCTCCGACACATTGGGCAAGTCCAGAGCAGGTGAGAACCAAGCTTCGGCCGGTGACTGACAAGGCGCCATGTCTTCCTAGGTCACACGGGTGGAGCAGATCTAGGAATTTGAAGGAAGGAAGGAGAGGCGCAAGAAAGGGGATCTGAGCAGCGACCGGAGAAAGAGAAAAGCAAAGCATGGGTAGACGCCGCACCTTTAATAACCTACGCAGTTGTTGAAGCACTCACGTCCAATCAACCGCCACGCGGCACCCAAGGCCGCAGGCTGTTGGGGCCCGTGGCGCTTCGCCCTTGCCCTTTCGCTTCTCGGCACGGTCAAGTCCAAGCGCGCCTTGGGCCCGGGGGCTACTGTCGGCGTTCTGGGAACGGGGGTCCCCAGACTTGCCTGCCTGCGGCCTGCGGCGTGGCTCAAAGGGGGCCCAGCGCGACCCATCTTCATCAACACAAGACCCAAGACCCTCGCGAGGGGCCAAGCCTCGCGGGGCGGACGACACGGCGCTTCCTCAGGCGCGGCCTCATCAGGCTGGCTCACGAGGAGGCGGAGAGATCAAGGCGGGGTACCTCGCAAGGTGCCCATGACGCAAGCCATGACGACCAAGGGTGCCAGGCGGGCGCCAGTCCGCGCAGTCTCTCCCTTTCCTCTTTGGTGCAAAGGGGGCAAGCGCAGGCGAGAGGATCAAGCAAAGGCATCCATTTCAGTGCAACGAGACCAAGACCAGTCCAACGGTGGGAAGGAGGTCATCGTGGAGCCCAGAACGGCGTCACCACAGGGCCTTTGGCAGGCGAGGACCAACTTTAGTCAGGATAAGTGTACCCGATGTTCCCCTTTGAATTGGCCAATTGTTGGCGCCCTTCCCGCTCAATATTTGGGAAGGGGCCCAGGGCCTTTGCCTATAAATAGGACTAGCCACCCCTAGGGTAGAGGCATCTGGCAGCTAGCGATCCAACGATCGAGCGATCTAGCAATCGCATCAGGGAGAAACCAGTTAGAAAGACTCGGGCAGCAGAGAGAGAGAGAGAAGGGCGGTTGAACTCCTCCTAGCGGTTCATCCCCCTAGTCAAGAACAGACCCTCGCGAGGCTGTTCTTCCCTGTATTGTTCATCATCATCAGCCCAAGAGGCAATCCACCCACCACAAACTAGAGTAGGGTATTACACCACAATGGCGGCCCGAACTAGTATAAACCATGTGTCTCTTGTGTTGTTCTTTCGGTAGTTAGATCTTTGCGAGACGGAGAGGTAGAGGGCATAATCTCCGCGCGCACCCCAGAGTTCGAACCTTAAGGGTCTGCCGGAACCCGAAATCCGACATTCATTTTATCCCAAGCTTGTGCAACATGTTCATGATCAAGTTGCTTAAAATTCATAATATCATTTCTAAGAGAGATGATCTTGGCGGGAGGAAAGTATTTAGAGATAAAAGCATCTTTGTAATTGTTCCAAGAATCAATACTATTTTTAGGCAAAGACGAAAACCAAGCTTTAGCACGATCTCTAAGCGAACAAGGAAATAGCTTCAATTTAACAATATCATTATCAACATCTTTCTTCTTTTGCATATCACACAAATCAACGAAGCTATTTAGATGAGTAGCGGCATCTTCACTGGGAAGGCAGGCAAATTGATCTTTCATAACAAGATTCAACAAAGCAGTATTGATTTCACAAGATTCAGTATTGGTAAGAGGAGCAATCAGAGTGCTAAGGAAATCATTATTGTTGGTATTGGTAAAGTCACATAACTTGGTATTATCTTGAGCCTTCGCGACAAACAAGCAATCCAACACACGAGCAAACAGAAAGCAAGCGAGAGAAAAAAGGCAAACGGAAAAGAGAGGGCGAATAAAATGGCAAGGGTGAAGTGGGGGAGAGGAAAACGAGAGGCAAATGGCAAATAATGTAATGCGGGAGATAAGGGATTGTGATGGGTACTTGGTATGTTGAGTTTTGCGTAGACTCCTCGGCAACGGCGCCAGAAATTCTTCTTGCTACCTCTTGAGCACTGCGTTGGATTTCCTTGAAGAGGAAAGGATGATGCAGCAAAGTAGCGTAAGTATTTCCCTCAGTTTTTTAGAACCAAGGTATCAATCCAGTAGGAGGCTACGCGCGAGTACCTCGTACATACACAAAGCAAATAATTCCTCGCAACCAACGCGATAAGGGGTTATCAATCCCTTCATGGTCGCTTACGAGAGTGAGATCTGATAGATATGATAGATGATATTTTTGGTATTTTTGTGATAAAGATGCAAAGTAAAATAAAAGCAAAGTAAAAAAGCAAAGGCAATAATAAAGTGATGGAAGATTGATATGATGAAGATAGACCCGGGGGCCATAGGTTTCACTAGTGGCTTCTCTCAAGAGCATATGTATATTACAGTGGGTGAACGAATTACTATTGAGCAATTGACAGAATTGAGCATAGTTATGAGAATATCTAGGTATGATCATGTATATAGGCATCACGTCCGAGACAAGTAGACCGACTCCTGCCTGCATCTACTACTATTACTCCACTCATCGACCGCTATCCAGCATGCATCTAGAGTATTAAGTTCAAGAAAACGGAGTAACGCCTTAAGCAAGATGACATGATGTAGAGGGATAAATTCATGCAATATGATAAAAAAAAACCATCTTGTTATCCTCGATGGCAACAATACAATACGTGCCTTGCTGCCCCTACTGTCATGGGGAAAGGACACCGCAAGATTGAACACAAAGCTAAGCACTTCTCCCATTGCAAGAAAAACCAATCTAATAGGCCAAACCAAACTGATAATTCGAAGAGACTTGCAAAGATAACCAATCATACATAAAAGAATTCAGAGAAGATTCAAATATTGTTCATAGATAATCTTGATCATAAACCCACAATTCATCGGTCTCAACAAACACACCACAAAAACAAGATTACATCGAATAGATCTCCACGAGAGAGGGGGAGAACATTGTATTGAGATCCAAAAAGAGAGAAGAAGCCATCTAGCTAATAACTATGGACCCGAAGGTCTGAGGTAAACTACTCACACTTCATCGGAGGGGCTATGATGATGTAGAAGTGAAAGCACAAGTGCTCCCTAGGTGGTTTTGGTAATTAATGTCAACATATCTCTTGTTGGACTAACACTTTTACCTAGTATGTTTCAGATAAGTTCAGCAATGGAGTGGCATGGACTAAAGGATGTGGAACCCCTTCAAGATGCTAAGAACAAAGGATTGGCTCAAGCTTCAAGATCAAGACTCTACATTTTCTATTTTAGTGATCCAAGATCACATTGAGTCCATAGGAAAAGCCAATACTATTAAGGAGGGATGAGGTGTTGCTTAATGAGCCTCTTGCTTCATGTGCTTAGTGATATGCTCCAAAACCCTCAACTACCTTTCCATATCCACATATGATCCAAACCAAAAGTCAAACTCGGCCCCACCGATTCTTTCTATCCGGCGCCACCGAGTTCCACATGTCATAGCCAGTGCCACAAACCCTAGCAAATCAGTTTCACCGATAGGGATCTCGGTCTCACCGAGATGGGGTTGTAATCTCACTTTGTATGTTCACTGCCAAAATCGGCCTCACCGAGTTTGTGCAATCGGTACTACCGAGATTACAATGCAAAACCTCTGGTTAGCTCATTACCAAAATCGGTCCCACCGAGTTTGTGTAATCAGTCTCACCGAGTTTGCCTGACCAACTCTTGGTTAGCTTATTACCAAAATCGGTCCCACCGATTTTGTGTAATCGGTCACACCGAGATTACGTTATGCCCAAACCCTAACCATATCGGTCCTACCGAGTTGCATCTCAGTCCCACCGAAAATCCTAATGGTCACTAGGTTTGCTGAATCGGTCCGACCGAGTTTAATGACTCGGTCCCACCGAGTTTGGCAGATTGTGTGTAATGGTTAGATTTTGTGTGGAGGCTATATATACCCCTCCACCCACTCTTCATTCGTGGAGAGAGCCATCAGAACGGATCTTCACTTCCAATACACATTTTCTGAGAGAGAACCACCTACCCTTGTGTTGAGCTCAAGATATTCCATTCCTACCATATGAATCTTGATCTCTAGCCTTTCCCAAGTTGCTTTCCACTCAAATCTTCTTTCCACCAAATCCAAATCCTGTGAGAGAGAGTTGAGTGTTGGGGAGACTATCATTTGAAGCACAAGAGCAAGGAGTTCATCATCAACACACCATTTGTTACTTCTTGGAGAGTGGTGTCTCCTAGATTGGCTAGGTGTCACTTGGGAGCCTCCGACAAGATTGTGGAGTTGAACCAAGGAGTTTGTAAGGGCAAGGAGATCGCCTACTTCGTGAAGATCTACCACTAGTGAGGCAAGTCCTTCATGGGCGACGGCCATGATGGAATAGACAAGGTTGCTTCTTCGTGGACCCTTCGTGGGTGGAGCCCTCCGTGGACTCGCGCAACCGTTACACTCCGTGGGTTGAAGTCTCCATCAACATGGATGTACGATAGCACCACCTATCGAAACCACGCCAAAAACATCCGTGTCTCCAATTGCGTTTGAATACTCCAAACCCTTCCCTTTACATTCTTGCAAGTTGCATGCTTTACTTTCCGCTGCTCATATACTCATTGCATGATTGCTTGATATGTATTGTGTTCATTAAACTTATGCCTAAACTTCACCTAAACTTAAGAATATTAAAAACTGCAACTTTTGGCACTTAGTGTCTAATCACCCCCCTTTATACACCTCTTCTCGATCCTCTCAATTGATATCAGAGCATTGGTCTCCATTGCCTTGGTTTAAACACCTTTGGAGGAAGATGGATGTGTCTACTTTAGGGAGTCTTAGACATAGAGTGCCCATTCTTGATGGAGAGTATTTTCATGAGTGGAAAAATGAAATGCTTGAGATTTTCAATGAATATCATTTTAACAAGTACATTGCTAGTCCTTGTGCTCCTCATATTGATCCTTTGCACCCTACCCTAGATGAAGATATTGACATGATTTGCAATCTTAGAACTGCTGAGCTCATCATTAGAGGATTGCCCAAAAATTTGATTGCTAGTTTGCCTACTCTCAAAAGTGCCTACTCCATATGGAAATTTCTTGAGGAACGATTTCCCGATTATTCCTTGAAAAATTTAGACGAAATTCTCCATAAATCTATTGCCTTGAGTAAGATGAACTCTAGTGATCCTAGTTTTGGTGATTGTCTATTTGAGCTTACCAATCTCATGCATGCTAAAGGAAATGTTGGAATCATTAGTGATATCATATCCGAAGCTATAAGAATTCATAAAGGTAACTACTTTGATGATCATTTACCTAATGTATTACCCTCTCTAGGGATTGATCAATCACAAGATGATGTTGAACGTGGATATTATGATGAAGATGATGATAGTGACTATGATCTTGATGATGCAATGAGACATTCTGGTCATATGGCAAATCTTCGCGGCTACATGGCTGGAGGAAAGGAGTGGGTCCTTGATAGTGGATGTACTGATCATATGACCGGAGATGAAGAGATGTCCCGTGAGCTTGCTGAAAATGACGGCCCTCAAAAATATGTCACCTTTGGTGATAATTCAAAGGGTAAGGTGGTTGGCCTTGGTAAGGTGGCCATCTCACACGATAGCTCCATACAAAATGTCATGTTCGTTGAATCCCTTGGATATAATTTACTTTCAGTTTCTAGACTTGCGGATTTCGGTTTCAATGTCTTATTCACTGAAGTAGATTGCCAAGTGTTTCGTAGAGACAATCATAAAATGGTCTTTACCGGCATACGTAGAGGAGATCTTTACATTGTTGATTCCACTAAAAAGGCTCAACCTAAAACTTGCTTAATTGCTAAATCTTCTAAAGGCTGGTTGTGGCATAGAAGGCTAGGTCATGTTGGAATGCGAAATCTTGATAAGCTTATTAAAGGTGATCATATCCTTGGAATAAAAGATGTCGTATTTGACAATGATAGACTTTGTAGTGCTTGTCAAGAAGGGAAACAAGTTGGAGGAAGTCACCGTGCGAAGAACATCATGACCACAAGAAGACCACTTGAGCTACTTCACATGGATCTCTTTGGTCCAAATGCATACAAGAGTCTCGGTGGTAACTCATTTGGTCTAGTCATAGTTGATGATTTTTCAAGATTTACGTGGGTGTTCTTTCTTGATGACAAGTCGCAGGTCCAAAAGATCTTCAAAAACTTCGCTAGGAAGGCCCAAAATCAGTTTGACATGAAGATCAAGAAGGTTCGGAGTGACAATGGAACGGAGTTCAAGAACGCAAATGTGGACACCTTTCTTGACGAAGAAGGGATTTCACACGAGTTCTCGGCTACGTACACACCTCAACAAATAGATTTGTTGAGAGGAAGAACCAGACTCTTATCGAGATGGCAAGAACGATGCTTGATGAGTACAAGACGCCAAAACACTTTTGGGCGGAAGCAGTTGAGACAGCTTGTCATGCAACAAATCGCTTGTATCTTCACAAGCTACTCGGCAAGACGGCATACGAGCTCCTCACCGGTAACAAACCCCAAGTTGGATACTTTCGAGTATTTGGCTCAAAGTGCTACATTCTTGATAAGCATCGTCGTTCTAAATTTGCTCCTAAGTCTCATGAAGGTTTTCTACCTGGTTATGGCTCAAACTCTCACACTTACCGTGTCTACAACAATTTCACCCGAAAGGTTGAAGAGACGGTAGATGTGAAGTTTGATGAATCTAACGGCTCGCAAGTAGAGCAATTGCCAATTGATGTAGGAGACAAAGATCCTTCGGAAGCAATTCAAGACTTGTCCATTGGCAAGATTCGTCCAACGGAAATGAAGGAGAGTACCTCGTCCATCCAAGTGGAAGCTTCTACATCACGTCAAGGTGAACCAAGAGTTGATACGGAAGCATCCACAAGTGGGACACGTCAAGATGAAGAAAACGAGGAAGTACACCAAGATGAACATCAACAACCTCCTTCTCCACCACGACAAGAGAACAACAACAACGTCAACAATGAAGAAGGCCAAGAAGAAGAAGAAGAAGAAGAAGAAGAACAAGATGAAGAGGATGTTCCACCCCGACCCAAGCAAAAGCTTTCACGAGTTCGAGCAAGAATTGCCAAAGATCATCCCGTCGAGCAAATCTACGATGATATCCAAACCGGGAGAAGCACTTGCTCTAAAACTCGCTTAGCTAACTTTTGTGAACATTACTCATTCATTTCTAAAATTGAACCTATGAAGGTTGAAGAAGCATTGAAGGATCCGGATTGGATAAATGCTATGCATGAAGAGCTACACAACTTTGAGAGAAATCAAGTATGGACATTGGTCGAGAAGCCCGACAACAACCACAATATCATTGGTACCAAATGGGTGTTTAGCAACAAGCAAGATGAAGATGGACAAGTGGTTCGCAACAAAGCACGTCTCGTCGCCCAAGGCTATACACAAGTTGAAGGTATGGACTATGGTGAGACATATGCTCCCGTTGCTAGACTTCAATCCATTCGCATCTTACTTGCCTATGCTAATCACCATGATATCACCTTATACCAAATGGACATTAAAAGTGCTTTTCTAAATGGCAAAATTGAAGAGGAAGTTTATGTTAAGCAACCTCCCGGCTTTGTCAACCCTAAGAAACCTAATCATGTTTACAAACTTCACAAATCCCTTTATGGTCTTAAACAAGCTCCTAGAGCATGGTATAAATGCTTGACCAAGTTCCTTACTGAAAAAGGCTTTGAAATTGGTTAAATTGATTCTACTCTTTTTACAAAAAGGGTTAATGGATAACTATTTGTCTGCCAAATTTATGTTGATGATATCATATTTGGTTCAACTAACCCTCATTTTAGTGAAAAGTTTGGAAAGCTAATGTCGGAGAAGTTTGAGATGTCTATGATGAGTGAACTCAAATTCTTTCTCGGTTTGCAAATCAAGCAAACTAAGGAAGGTACATTTGTTTCTCAAACGAAGTACACCAAAGACTTATTCAAGAAGTTCAATATGCAAGAATGCAAAGGTATCCCTACACCTATGCCTACTAGTGGACATCTTGATTTGACCAAAAATGGTGAACCTGTTGATCAAAAAGTTTATCGCTCTATGATTGGATCATTGTTATATCTATGTGCCTCCCATCCCGATATTATGCTAAGTGTGTGCATGTGTGCATGATATCAAGCTGCTCCAAAGGAATGTCATCTTAAGGCCGTGAAAAGGATAGTGAGATACTTAATCCATACACCAATTTTTGGCATTTGGTATCCTAAGAGGTCCTCTTTTGATCTTGTTGGCTATTTCGATTCGGACTATGCCGGAGACAAGGTTAATAGAAAGTCCACTTCGGGTACTTGTCAATTTCTTGGTAGATCTCTTGTGTCTCGGTCTTCCAAGAAACAAACTCGGTATCCTTATCCACCGCCGAAGCGGAATACATTGCCGCTGGTTCATGTTGTGCTCAATTACTTTGGATGACCCAAACTCTTAAAGATTATGGGATATATGTGAAACATGTTCCATTGCTATGTGACAATGAAAGTGCTATTAAAATTGCTCACAATCCCGTGCAACACTCTTGAACTAAGCATATTGAAGTTCGTCATCATTTCATTTGAGATCATGTTGCCAAAGGGGACATTAACCTTAAGCATGTTCGCACCGATAAGCAATTGGTGGATATATTCACTAAACCACTTGATGAGAAAGTGCTTTGCAGGTTAAGAGGTGAATTGAACATCATTGATGCTTCAAACTTGGAGTATGAACTCCATTTGATACATGCGAGGCATGAGCCTATGACTAATCCTTGATATTTCTCTTATGAAGCTATTCATATGTCTTGGATATATTTGCACCTTGCATGTTATCTAACCCGTGTAGGTACTTGGTTGAATCTAATTCTATGATATTGCAACTCACTCACATCTTGAGCAATCTCTACATCACCTAGACTCTACACAATGGTGGTTGAAGACAAGGAAGCACGAAACCGTTCAAACATATCCTTTGACAAATTCTATGTTAAGTTTCATGATAGTCATTTTGGATACACAAGTGCTCTTCCTTGCAAGACTAACCCATGTAGGTAGATGAACTCAAACTCCAAGTGGTGCTCCCAACTCTTGATGAACTACATCAACCTTGAGCTACCCACACAAGTTCAACTACATGAGCAAGATCAACACCACCAACCAAGGTATGTTATTCCATCTTAGAGAAGCTTTACTCCAAGTCATGAGTCAAAGCAACTCGACAAGATGTGAATACATCAAGATGCTTAAACAAAAAATGGTAACCCCATTTTGAGCTTAAACCATGAGTATGACCTATGATCAAGTGCTCTCACTTGACTCCTACGTCAATATACTCTAACATAGGTGACCTTGTCACCGCCCAACTCTAGATGAAGTTCTCTTGTGTCCTTTTCTGTGTTATTGCATTTTTCTCCTGCATAGGTGACTTCATCTAGAACTTTTAGTTTTTTTTATTTGTTCCGCATTTTCTGCATCCAATTCATTGCAAATGTTTCAGTTAATTCCTTGCAAATCCTTGTGAGATCTTACTCGTCTAGTGAGCTGAGGTGACAAGTGATTTCACTCTGATGAACTCGGTCACACCGGTTTGTTTTTTCGGACTAACCGAAACCTTTCGGTGCAACCGAAGCACACAACTCGGAGTCACCGATTTCATCCCAGTAAAACCAACTTGCCACTTATTCCTGATTTATATTTGCTCCAGCTCCACTCAGTGATTCTTGTCCTCTACCAGCATCATGTTACACATGCTGCTTTGCTCTGTGACTCCAGGACCAACCCACTTGTATCACATGTCCAGAAGTCCCTTCTTGGAAATTGATGTCAAAGGGGGAGAGAGAGATCACATCAAAGCTTAATCTTTCCTATAGGGGGAGAATATACTAAGGGGGAGAGAAAGTAATATCATCAATGACCCCAGATGCTTGGTGTTCAAGAGGAGAGATGCCACATGTCTTTAAAAGGGGAAAGACATGTTTGTTTGCTTGCTTCAGCTCAAGCTCTGTTGATTATTTTCTATTGATCTGATTTTCTGTTCCCTATCTTCTCCCAATATCTCATGTTAGATTCAGGGGGAGCAAGACATCTAAGGGAAGGAAATCTCTGATTTTATTGCATATCTTTATCTTTGGGGACATGTCTATATCCAATGTAGTACTTAGTACTCACTCTACATGTCATCCCAGTCTTGGTTCTATTGTGGTTCCTTTTTGTTTGCTCTGGTTAGTAGATGTATCTGTGTTATCTAACCTTGTTTGCGCAGGTTCATCCCATCCTAAGCCAACTCAGGACCACAAGGTAAGTATATGCATCGCAGTCATGTGAATGAGAAGCTCTTGTTGATGTACATATTGTTTGCAAGAAGGACTCATGAGCATGAAGGTATTTTTCTCATATTCACATCATTTGCTCTGATGCATATAGCCAAGATACATGTAACACATTGCTTACTCTGTCATGTTTATGCATTCACATGCTCCTATATTCCATATTCACATGATTGCATACATGTAGGGGGAGCCTATGCATGTTACATGTCTTTCCAAAGCTTTACTTGCTATTCTCTATATCTTTATCAAGAGCTTTGATGTATGTTGTCATCAATTACCAAAAAGGGGGAGATTGAAAGCACAAGTGCTCCCTGGGTGGTTTTGGTAATTAATGTCAACATATCTCTTGTTGGACTAACACTTTTACCTAGTATGTTTCAGATAAGTTCAGCAATGGAGTGGCATGGACTAAAGGATGTGGAACCCCTTCAAGATGCTAAGGACAAAGGATTGGCTCAAGCTTCAAGATCAAGACTCTACATTTTCTATTTTAGTGATCCAAGATCACATTGAGTCCATAGGAAAAGCCAATACTATTAAGGAGGGATGAGGTGTTGCTTAATGAGCCTCTTGCTTCATGTGCTTAGTGATATGCTCCAAAACCCTCAACTAACTTTCCATATCCACATATGATCCAAACCAAAAGTCAAACTCGGCCCCACCGATTCTTTCTATCCGGCGCCACCGAGTTTCACATGTCATAGCCACTGTCACAAAGCCTAGCAAATCGGTTTCACCGATAGGGATCTCGGTCTCATCGAGATGGGGTTGTAATCTCACTGTGTATGTTCACTGCCAAAATCGGCCTCACCGAGTTTGTGCAATCGGTACTACCGAGATTACAATGCAAAACCTCTGGTTAGCTCATTACCAAAATCGGTCCCACCGAGTTTGTGTAATCAGTCTCACTGAGTTTGCCTGACCAACCCTTGGTTAGCTTATTACCAAAATCGGTCCCACCGAGTTTGTCTAATCGGTCACACCGAGATTACGTTATGCCCAAACCCTAACCATATCGGTCCTACCGAGTTGCATCTCAGTCCCACTGAAAATCCTAACGGTCACTAGGTTTGCTGAATCGGTCCGACCGAGTTTAACGATTCGGTCCCACCGAGTTGCTTTCCACTCAAATCTTTTTTCCACCAAATCCAAATCCTGTGAGAGAGAGTTGAGTGTTGGGGAGACTATCATTTGAAGCACAAGAGAAAGGAGTTCATCATCAACACACCATTTGTTACTTCTTGGAGAGTGGTGTCTCCTAGATTGGCTAGGTGTCACTTGGGAGCCTCCGACAAGATTGTGGAGTTGAACCAAGGAGTTTGTAAGGGCAAGGAGATCGCCTACTTCGTGAAGATCTACCGCTAGTGAGGCAAGTCCTTCGTGGGCGACGACCATGATGGAATAGACAAGGTTGCTTCTTCGTGGACCCTTCGTGGGTGGAGCCCTCCGTGGACTCGCGCAACTGTTTTCCTCCGTGGGTTGAAGTCTCCATCAACGTGGATGTACGATAGCACCACCTATCGGAACCACGCCAAAAACATCTGTGTCTCCGATTGCGTTTGAATACTCCAAACCCTTCCCTTTACATTCTTGCAAGTTGCATGCTTTACTTTCTGCTGCTCATATACTCATTGCATGCTTGCTTGATATGTATTGTGTTCATTAAACTTGTGCCTAAACTCCACCTAAACTTAAGAATATTAAAAACTGCAACGTTTGGCACTTAGTGTCTAATCACCCCCCCTTTAGACACCTCTTCTCGATCCTCTCAAAAAGCCCTCTGTGATGGATGCCCCCTCCGGCGGAGCTCCGGAACAGGCCCCAAGATGGGATCTCGTGGGTACAGAAGGTTGCGGTGGTGGAATTAGGTTTTTGGCTCCGTATCTGATCGTTTGGGGGTACATAGGTATATATAGGAGGAAGGAGTACGTCGGTGAAGCAATGTGGGGCCCATGAGGGTGGAGGGCGCGCCCTAGGGGGGTGGGCGCGCCCCCTACCTCGTGCCCTCCTCGAAACTGTTGGAGAACGTTGCAGAAAATTAAAATTTTTCCTACGGTTTCACCAAGATCCGTCTATGAGTTCATCTAGCAACGAGTATTCAGATTAGATAGCATCTACATACCACTTTGTAGATCGCAACGGAAGCGTTCGGGTGAACGTGGATGAGGTAGTCGTACTTGCCGTGATCCAATTCACCGATGATCTAGTGCCGAACGGACGGCACCTCCGCGTTCAACACACGTACGGAAAGCGTGACGTCTCCTCCTTCTTGATCCAGCAAGGCAAAGGAGAGGTTGGGGATGAAGGCTCCAGCAACAGCACGACGGCGTGGTGATGATGGAACTGCAGTACTCCGGCAGGGCTTCGCCGTGCTCAATGGAGGAGGAGGAGGTGTTGGAGAGGGAGAGGGAGGCGCCAGGGCAATGGTTGGTCAGCCCCCTCTCTCCCCCCCCCTTTATATAACCCCCAAGGGGGGCGCCTGCCCTAGGAGATGAGATCTCCTAGGGGGGGCGGCGGCCAGGGAAGGGGGGCTTGCCCCCAAGCAAGGGGGGCGCCCCCTTTAGGGTTTCCCTCCCCCCAAACCCTAGGCGCATGGGCCCATGGGGGGAGGCGCACCAGCCCCTATGGGCTGGTTCCCTCCCTCATACAGCCCATGGGGCCCTCCGGGATAGGTGGCCCCACCCGGTGGACCCCCCGGGACCTTCCGGTGGTCCCGGTACAATACCGATAACCCCGAAACTTGTCCCGATGTCCGTATGATGACTTTCCATATATAAATCTTTACCTCCGGACCATTCCGAAACTCCTCGTGACGTCCGGGATCTCATCCGGGACTCCGAACAACATTCGGGTTGCTGCACATACATATCCCTATAACCCTAGCGTCACCGAACCTTAAGTGTGTAGACCCTACGGGTTCGGGAGACATGCAGACATGACCGAGATGGCTCTCGGGCAATAACCAACAGCGGGATCTGGATACCCATGTTGGCTCCCACATGCTCCACGATGATCTCATCGGATGAACCACGATGTCAAGGATTCAATTAATCCCGTATACGATTCCCTTTGTCAATCGGTATTTTACTTGCCCGAGATTCGATCGTCGGTATACCAATACCTCGTTCAATCTCGTTACTGGCAAGTCACTTTTCTCGTTCCGTAATACATGATCCCGTGATCAAACACTTTGGTCACATTGAGCTCATTGTGATGATGCATTACCGAGAGGGCCCGGTGATACCTCTCCGTCAAGCGGAGTGACAAATCCCAGTCTCGATCCATGTCAACCCAACAGACACTTTCAGAGATACCCGTAGCATACCTTTATAGTCACCCAGTTACGTTGTGACGTTTGGCACACCCAAAGCACTCCTACGGTATCCGGGAGTTACACGATCTCATGGTCTAAGGAAAGGATACTTGACATTGGAAAACTCTAGCAAACGAACTATGCGATCTTATGCTATGTTTAGGATTGGGTCTTGTCCATCACATCATTCTCCTAATGATGTGATCCCGTTATCGATGACATCCAATGTCCATAGTCAGGAAACCATGACTATCTGTCGATCAACGAGCTAGTCAACTAGAGGCTCACTAGGGACATGTTGTTGTCTGTTATTCACACATGTATTACGATTTCCGGTTAACACAATTATAGCACGAATAAAGACAATTATCATGAATAAGGAAATATAATAATAATGCTTTTATTATTGCCTCTAGGGCATATTTCCAACAGTCTCCCACTTGCACTAGAGTCAATAATCTAGTTACATTGTGATGAATCGAACACGCATAGAGTTCTGGTGCTGATCATGTTTTGCCTTAGGGAGAGGTTTAGTCAACGGATCTGCAACATTCAGATCCGTGTGCACTTTACAAATCTCTATGTCTCCATCTTGAACATTTTCACGAATGGAGTTGAAGCGACGCTTGATGTGCCTGGTCTTCTTGTGAAACCTGGGCTCCTTTGCAAGTGCAATAGCTCCAGTGTTGTCACAGAAGAGCTTGATTGGCCCCGACGCATTGGGTATGACTCCGAGGTCGGTGATGAACTCCTTCACCCAAATTGCTTCATGTGCTGCCTCCGAGGCTGCCATGTACTCCGCTTCACATGTAGATCCCGCCACGACGCTTTGCTTGCAACTGCACCAGCTTACTGCCCCACCATTCAAAATATACACGTATCCGGTTTGTGACTTAGAGTCATCCAGATCTGTGTCGAAGCTAGCGTCGACGTAACCTTTTACGACGAGCTCTTCGTCACCTCCATAAACGAGAAACATTTCCTTAGTCCTTTTCAGGTACTTCAGGATATTCTTGACCGCTGTCCAGTGTTCCTTGCCGGGATTACTTTGGTACCTACCTACCAAACTTACGGCAAGGTTTACATCAGGTCTGGTACACAGCATGGCATACATAATAGAACCTATGGCTAAGGCATAGGGGATGACGCTCATCTCTTCTATATCTTCTGCCGTGGTCGGACATTGAGCTGAGCTCAATTTCACACCTTGTAACACAGGTAAGAACCCTTTCTTAGATTGATCCATATTGAATTTCTTCAATATCTTATCAAGGTATGTGCTTTGTGAAAGACCTATGAGGCGTCTCGATCTATCTCTATAGATCTTGATGCCTAATATATAAGCAGCTTCTCCAAGGTCCTTCATTGAAAAACTCTTATTCAAATAGGCCTTAATGTTGTCCAAGAGTTCTATATCATTTCCCATCAAAAGTATGTCGTCTACATATAATATGAGAAATGCTACAGAGCTCCCACTCACTTTCTTGTAAACACAGGCTTCTCCATAAGTCTGTGTAAACCCAAACGCTTTGATCATCTCATCAAAGTGAATGTTCCAACTCCGAGATGCTTGCACCAGCCCATAAATCGAGCGTTGGAGCTTGCATACCTTGTCAGCATTCTCAGGATCGACAAAACCTTCCGGTTGCATCATATACAATTCTTCCTTAAGGAAACCATTAAGGAATGCCGTTTTGACGTCCATTTGCCATATCTCATAATCATAGTATGCGGCAATTGCTAACATGATTCGGACGGACTTCAGCTTCGCTACCGGTGAGAAAGTCTCATCGTAGTCAACCCCTTGAACTTGTCGATAACCCTTAGCGACAAGCCGAGCTTTATAGACGGTCACATTACCATCCGCGTATGTCTTCTTTTTGAAGATCCATTTATTTTCTATGGCTCGCCGTTCGACGGGCAAGTCAGTCAAAGTCCATACTTTGTTTTCATACATGGATCCTATCTCGGATTTCATGGCTTCCAGCCATTTGTCGGAATCCGGGCCCGCCATTGCTTCCTCATAGTTCGAAGGTTCACCGTTGTCTAACAACATGATTTCCAAGACAGGGTTGCCGTACCACTCTGGTGCGGAACGTGTCCTTGTGGACCTTCGAATTTCAGTAGGAGCTTGATCAGAAGTATCTTGATCATAATCATTAATTTCCTCTCTAGTCGGTGCAGGCACCTCAGGAACGATTTCTTGAGTTTCGCCATTTTCCGGTTCAAGAGGTAACACTTCATCAAGTTCTACTTTCCTCCCACTTATTTCTTTCGAGAGAAACTCTTTCTCTAGAAAGGATCCATTCTTGGCAACAAAGATCTTGCCTTCGGATCTGAGGTAGAAGGTATACCCAACAGTTTCTTTCGGGTATCCTATGAAGACGCATTTTTCCGACTTGGGTTCGAGCTTCTCAGGTTGAAGTTTCTTCACATAAGCATCGCATCCCCAAACTTTTAGAAACGACAGCTTAGGTTTCTTCCCAAACCATAATTCTTACGGTGTCGTCTCAACGGATTTCGACGGAGCCCTATTTAAAGTGAATGCGGCAGTCTCTAAAGCATAGCCCCAAAAAGATAGCGGTAAATCGGTAAGAGACATCATAGATCGCACCATATCTAATAGAGTGCGATTACGACGTTCGGACACACCATTACGCTGAGGTGTTCCAGGCGGTGTGAGTTGTGAAACTATTCCACATTTTCTTAAGTGTGTGCCAAATTCGTGACTCAAGTATTCTCCTCCACGATCTGATCGTAGAAACTTGATCTTTCTATCACGTTGATTTTCAACCTCACTCTGAAATTCCTTGAACTTTTCAAAGGTTTCAGACTTGTGTTTCATTAAGTAGATATACCCATATCTACTCAAGTCATCAGTGAGGGTGAGAACATAACGATAGCCACCACGAGCCTCAACACTCATTGGACCACACACATCGGTATGTATGATTTCCAATAAGTTGGTTGCCCGCTCCATTGTTCCTGAGAACGGAGTCTTGGTCATTTTACCCATGAGGCATGGTTCGCACGTGTCAAATGATTCATAATCAAGAGACTCTAAAAGTCCATCTGCATGGAGCTTCTTCATGCGTTTGACACCTATGTGACCAAGGCGGCAGTGCCACAAATATGTGGGACTATTGTTATCAACTTTAACTCTTTTGGTACTCACACTATGAATATGTGTATCATCACGTACGAGATTCATCAAGAATAAACCATTAACCATCGGAGCATGACCATAAAACATATCTCTCATATAAATAGAACAACCATTATTCTCGGATTTAAATGAGTAGCCATCTCGAATTAAGCGAGATCCGGATACAATGTTCATGCTCAAACTTGGTACTAAATAACAATTATTGAGGTTTAAAACTAATCCCGTAGGTAAATGTAGAGGCAGCGTGCCGACGGCGATCACATCGACCTTGGAACCATTCCCGACGCGCATCGTCACCTCGTCCTTCGCCAGTCTCCGTTTATTCCGTAGCTCCTGCTTTGAGTTACAAATGTGAGCAACTGCACCGGTATCAAATACCCAAGAGCTACTACGAGTGCTGGTAAGGTACACATCAATTACATGTATATCACATATACCTTTGGTTTTGCCGGCCTTCTTGTCCGCTAAGTATTTGGGGCAGTTCCGCTTCCAGTGACCACTTCCCTTGCAATAAAAGCACTCAGTTTCGGGCTTGGGTCCATTCTTTGGCTTCTTCCCGGCAACTTGCTTTCCGGGCGCGGCAACTTCCTTGCCGTCCTTCTTGAAGTTCTTTTTACCCTTGCTCCTTTTGAACTTAGTGGTTTTATTCACCATCAGCACTTGATGCTCTTTCTTGATTTCTACCTCTGCTGATTTCAGCATAGCATACACCTCAGGAATGGTCTTTACCATCCCCTGCATATTGTAGTTCATCACAAAGCTCTTGTAGCTAGGTGGAAGCGACTGGAGGATTCTGTCAATGACCACTTCTTCCGGAAGATTAACTTCCAGTTGAGTCAAGCGGTTGTGCAATCCAGACATTCTGAGTATGTGCTCACTGACAGAGCTATTTTCCTCCATCTTACAGCTAAAGAATTTGTTGGAGATCTCATATCTCTCAACCCGGGCATGAGCTTGGAAAACCATTTTCAGCTCTTCGAACATCTCATATGCTCCATGTCTCTCAAAACGCTTTTGGAGCCCCGGCTCTAAGCTGTAAAGCATGCCGCACTGAACGAGGGAGTAATCATCGCATCGCGACTGCCAAGCGTTCATAACGTCTTGTTGTGCAGGGAGAATAGGTGCGTCACCCAGCGGTGCTCTTAGGACATAATCTTTCTTGGCAGCTATGAGGATGATCCTCAGGTTCCGGACCCAGTCCGTATAGTTGCTACCATCGTCTTTCAGCTTGGTTTTCTCTAGGAACGCGTTGAAGTTGAGGACTACGTTGGCCATTTGATCTACAAGACATATTGAAAATATTTAGACTAAGTTCATGATAATAAAGTTCATTCAATCAAATTATTTAATGAACTCCCACTTAGATAGACATCCCTCTTCCAGTCATCTAAGTATTACATGATCCGAGTCAACTAGGCCGTGTCCGATCATCACGTGAGACGGACTAGTCAACATCGGTGAACATCTTCATGTTGATCGTATCTTCTATACGACTCATGCTCGACCTTTCGGTCTTCCGTGTTCCGAGGCCATGTCTGTACATGCTAGGCTCGTCAAGTCAACCTAAGTGTTTTGCGTGTGTAAATCTGTCTTACACCCGTTGTATGTGAACGTTAGAATCTATCACACCCGATCATCACGTGGTGCTTCGAAACAACGAACTGTCGCAACGGTGCACAGTTAGGGTGAACACTTTCTTGAAATTATTATGAGGGATCATCTTATTTACTACCGTCGTTCTAAGTAAACAAGATGCAAAACATGATAAACATCACATGCAATCAAATAATAAACGTGACATGATATGGCCAATATCACATAGCTCCTTCGATCTCCATCTTGGGGCTCCATCATCATCTTGTCACCGGCTTGACACCATGATCTTCATCATCATGATCTTCATCATCGTGTCTCCATGAAGTTGCTCGCCAACTATTACTTCTACTACTATGGCTAACTCGTTTAGCAATAAAGTAAAGTAATTTACATGGCGATTCTCAATGACACGCAGGTCATACAAAAATAAAGACAACTCCTATGGCTCCTGCCGGTTGTCATACTCATCGACATGCAAGTCGTGATTCCTATTACAATAGCATGAACATCTCATACATCACATATAGATCATTCATCATACATCACAACTTTGGCCATATCATATCACAAAGCACTTGCTGCAAAAACAAGTTAGACGTCCTCTAATTGTTGTTGCAAGTTTTACGTGGCTGAATTAGGGTTCTAGCAAGAACGTTTTCTTACCTACGTTCAGACCACAACGTGATTTGTCAACTTCTATTTACCCTTCATAAGGACCCTTTTCATCGAATCCGCTCCAACTAAAGTAGGAGAGACAGACACCCGCCAGCCACCTTATGCAACTAGTGCATGTTCGTCGGTGGAACCGGTCTCACGTAAGCGTACGTGTAAGGTTGGTCCGGGACGCTTCATCCCACAATACCGTTGAAGCAAGATAAGACTAGTAGCGGCAAGAAGAGTTGACAACATCTACTCCCACAACAAATTGTGTTCTACTCGTGCAAGAAGAACTACGCATAGACCTAGCTCATGATGCCACTGTTGGAGAACGTTGCAGAAAATTAAAATTTTTCCTACGGTTTCACCAAGATCCGTCTATGAGTTCATCTAGCAACGAGTATTCAGATTAGATAGCATCTACATACCACTTTGTAGATCACAACGGAAGCGTTCGGGTGAACGTGGATGAGGTAGTCGTACTTGCCGTGATCCAATTCACCGATGATCTAGTGCCGAACGGACGGCACCTCCGCGTTCAACACACGTACGGAAAGCGTGACGTCTCCTCCTTCTTGATCCAGCAAGGCAAAGGAGAGGTTGGGGATGAAGGCTCCAGCAACAGCACGACGGCGTGGTGATGATGGAACTGCAGTACTCCGGCAGGGCTTCGCCGTGCTCAATGGAGGAGGAGGAGGTGTTGGAGAGGGAGAGGGAGGCGCCAGGGCAATGGTTGGTCAGCCCCCTCTCCCCCCCCCCTTTATATAACCCCCAAGGGGGGCGCCTGCCCTAGGAGATGAGATCTCCTAGGGGGGGCGGCGGCCAGGGAAGGGGGGCTTGCCCCCAAGCAAGGGGGGCGCCCCCTTTAGGGTTTCCCTCCCCCCAAACCCTAGGCGCATGGGCCCATGGGGGGGGGAGGCGCACCAGCCCCTATGGGCTGGTTCCCTCCCTCATACAGCCCATGGGGCCCTCCGGGATAGGTGGCCCCACCCGGTGGACCCCCCGGGACCTTCCGGTGGTCCCGGTACAATACCGATAACCCCGAAACTTGTCCCGATGTCCGTATGATGACTTTCCATATATAAATCTTTACCTTCGGACCATTCCGAAACTCCTCGTGACGTCCGGGATCTCATCCGGGACTCCGAACAACATTCGGGTTGCTGCACATACATATCCCTATAACCCTAGCGTCACCGAACCTTAAGTGTGTAGACCCTACGGGTTCGGGAGACATGCAGACATGACCGAGATGGCTCTCGGGCAATAACCAACAGCGGGATCTGGATACCCATGTTGGCTCCCACATGCTCCACGATGATCTCATCGGATGAACCACGATGTCAAGGATTCAATTAATCCCGTATACGATTCCCTTTGTCAATCGGTATTTTACTTGCCCGAGATTTGATCGTCGGTATACCAATACCTCGTTCAATCTCGTTACCGGCAAGTCACTTTTCTCGTTCCGTAATACATGATCCCGTGATCAAACACTTTGGTCACATTGAGCTCATTGTGATGATGCATTACCGAGAGGGCCCGGTGATACCTCTCCGTCAAGCGGAGTGACAAATCCCAGTCTCGATCCATGTCAACCCAACAGACACTTTCAGAGATACCCGTAGCATACCTTTATAGTCACCCAGTTACGTTGTGACGTTTGGCACACCCAAAGCACTCCTACGGTATCCGGGAGTTACACGATCTCATGGTCTAAGGAAAGGATACTTGACATTGGAAAACTCTAGCAAACGAACTATGCGATCTTATGCTATGTTTAGGATTGGGTCTTGTCCATCACATCATTCTCCTAATGATGTGATCCCGTTATCGATGACATCCAATGTCCATAGTCAGGAAACCATGACTATCTGTCGATCAACGAGCTAGTCAACTAGAGGCTCACTAGGGACATGTTGTTGTCTGTTATTCACACATGTATTACGATTTCCGGTTAACACAATTATAGCACGAATAAAGACAATTATCATGAATAAGGAAATATAATAATAATGCTTTTATTATTGCCTCTAGGGCATATTTCCAACAGAAACTTCCTTGACTTAGGGTCCAAGTCTCCTGGATCACGTTCGGTGAGAAAATCACGTTCCCAAAGATTTCATTCCGTTTGGACTCCGTTTGATATTCCTTTTCTGCAAAACTCTGAAATAGGCAAAAAAACAACAATTCTGGGCTGGGCCTCCGATTAATAGGTTAGTCCCAAAAATAATATAGAAGTGAATAATAAAGCCCAGTATTGTCCAAAACAGTAGATAATATAGCATGGAGCAATCAAAAATTATAGATACGTTGGAGACGTATCAGCCGGCGGCCAGGGAGAGGGGTGCACCAGCCCCTTGTGGGTTGGTGTGTTCCTCCTTTGGCCCATTAAGCCCATATAGCCTCCCAGGGCTTCCCGGAACCCCTTTCGGTGATCCGATGACTACCCGGTATCTCCCGAAACTCTTCCACTATCCAAATATCATTGTCCTATATATCAATCTTTACCTCCGGACCATTCCGGAGCTCCTTGTCATGTCTGTGATCTCATCCGGGACCCTGAACAACATTCGGTCACCAAATCACATAACTCATATAACACTATATCGTCAACGAACGTTAAGCGTGCGGACCCTATGGGTTCGAGAACCATGTAGACATGACTGAGACACCTCTCCGGTCAATAACCAATAGCGGAACCTGGATGCCCATATTGGTTCCTACATATTCTTTATCGGTCAAACCTTATGACAACATACGTAATTCCCTTTGTCTGTCGGTATGTTACTTGCCCGAGATTTGATCGTGGGTATCTTCATACCTAGTTCAATCTCGTTACTGGCAAGTCTCTTTATTCGTTCCGTAATACACCATATCATAACTAACTCCTTAGTCATTTTGCTTGCAAGCTTCTTGTGATGTATATTACCAAGAGGGCCCAGAGATACCTCTCCGATACACAGAGTGACAAGTCCTAATCTCGATCCATGCCAACTCAACAGATACCTTCGGAGATACCTGTAGAGCATCTTTATGATCAACCAGTTACGTTGTGACGTTTGATAGCATACAAGGTATTCCTCCGGTATTCGGGAGTTGCATGATCTCATAGTCGAAGTAATATGTATTTGACATTAAGAAAGCAATAGTAATAAATTGGACGATCATATTCTAAGCTAATGGATAGGTCTTGTCCATCACATCATTCTTCTAATGAAGTGATCCTGTTATCAAGCGACAACACATGTCTATGGTTAGGAAACTTTAACCATCTTTGATCAACGAGCTAGTCTTGTAGAGGCTTACTAGGGACACGGTATTTGCTTATGTATTCACACATGTATTTAAGTTTCCGATCAATACAATTATAGCATGAATAATAAACTTTTGTCATGAATAAGAAAATATAAAATAACAACTTTATTATTGCCTCTAGGGCATATTTCCTTCAATTTGTACTAGGGAATAGCGATGTAAAATGGTCGTATCAAGCCCCGTTGCATGTCCATAGATCCAGAGGCTATCATGGAGATTGGGGAGGAGCAGAGGAGAAGTAGAGAAAAGGAGCTCGCTGATCGGGTTGGACCTCATCATTGAAGGACTTCAAGGTCGTGCAATTAATGGCGGCCACAATGGTGGTCGATTGACGACTTCAACTGACCTTTCCTTCAAATTGGGTTGACCTCTTTCTTTGGCATGCTTGACTGCAGTAGGCGAAGCTATAGAGGCCCCGTCATCCCAAGTGGCATATTCCCTAGTGACGACGAAGTTGTAGTAGAATGGAAGTCAAGGACCTGGTTGCGTTCCTCTTTTTCTGTCTAGGATCCTTGCCATGAAATTCAGGGACCGATTTGTAATATCCTATTAAGTTTGGGTTCAGTTGTAATTCGCATCGTATCAATGTCCATGTTTAATGCAGTTTATGAGTCGTTCGGTTCAGGGCCTATCCACCATTAAAGAAATAAAAAGGTTTATTGCATCAGCGTGTGCATGCCCACTGACTAGTCTGATGTTTCCAGAAGATCTCGGTTCATCCCACCACGAGCGATGCAAACAGAACTATAGTTGTAATATACTAGACGGTCGAAAACTATGTTAAAAGAAATGCATAAATTGGTGCTATAATAATAACTAAGACTAACGTAAAGGCAAAAAATAATAAACATATGAATCATGTAGCAGAATGATGTATAAAAATAAAAAGTTAAATTGAAGTTGTTGGAGTCATTTTGTAAAAAAGATTGAATCGTTAAGAAAATAGGTATGCGGAGTCGGCACATATAGTACTATCCATGCATGACAACACAAAAAAATCGGAAATATTAAAACAGTGACATCAGATTTTTAAGCATGGCAAATCGAATGTTTTTTGGTGACAATTTATGTTGTCTCGAGGATGACAATTTTGATTAGCAAGCACAACAAATCCTGACAAAACACTGAACATGAAGGATTTGCCACGATTGGTAAAGGAAATTGCCATCCTCGCAACAACATAGGTTGCCGTCAAAAACATTCGTTTTGCCACGCTAAAAAATCCGATGTTCGCTTGTTATCAAAATCCAAAAATTAATGGAAAAACATAACTTAGGACATGCTAATATGGGATGATTATATGGTTAGATTAGTGAAAGTAGAAATCCGACGTTCGCTTGTTATCAAAATCCAAAAATTAATGGAAAAACATAACTTAGGACGTGCTAATGTTGGATGATTATATGGATAGATTAGTGAAAAAAGAAATTTATGCCTAACATACACGATTTGCTGATGTGGCATTGCTGCATGAATAGGAAAATTAGTTAATGGGTTGCAACTATCTAGGAATAGAGAATTCCATGAATATATCCACGTTCCATGGCCATATCATCTTACGATCTGTCCACACCTTTTTTTCTTTCTAGAAACAAGTATGGTCAACTAAAAAAACAAATAGTGTATCCAATATTGGTCAATTCATTTGACCAACTAGTGATTACGCTGACGCAGCGCACAAAAGTAGGCTGTGAATCTTTGAATTGTCGCAGCTGTACAAATCACCACATGCCAACGATAAATCCGTGCAAATCCGCAAACAAAAGACGATAAATCCATGCGCACAAAAGTACTTTTCCATCGCAAACTTTCCAGGTCCCTTCCTGCTGCTTCGGAGCACCCAATCAACCCAAGAACAGTCAAAGCACTCTATTTGGGCGGCCAGCGAAAGTATATACAATCATACAGTACCTCCACCCCGAACCCCGGGGACAAGAATCACACACGACACAGCGCGAGCTGGGCTCGTCGAGCACACCAGCAACGCAAGCAGTAGCTGCCAGAATGGACGCGGCAGCAGAAGCTAGCCGTGGAGATGGAGCACGCCACGGAGGCGAACAAGGCAAAGATGATCAGCCGGAGAAGAAGGTGCCGTTGCTCGGCATGCTCAGGTACGCCGACCGCCTCGACATGCTGCTCATGGTGATCGGCTCGCTGGGGGCGGTGGGGAACGGCGCATCGGGGTCCCTCATATTGGTCTTCTTCGGAGACGCCATCAACTCCTTCGGCGAGAGCACCACCAGCACCGTCCTCCCTGCTGTCACCAAGGTGCGCCACGCCGCCACAGCTTACGGTGATCAGATCACTTAACTTGAAGAGTGGCTACACGAGTTAACAGAGTGTTCTATTGATCTCCAGGTTGTTCTCAACTTCATATATTTGGGCATTGGGACAGCAGTTGCTTCCTTTCTTCGTAAGTGGAATTCCCATTCTATTCTTGGAATACATGTTTCCTGTCATTGAAAATTTAGATCTCAAGAAATGGTACACAGGAAAAGATAGTAATACATTCAGTACATACCACTTTAAAATAGACTTAACCCCCAGCCTCTGCACCATTGCGAACAACTATACTTAACTGCAGAAGTGCAGAGGACAATTAACAAGGTTATTTAATATCACATGGAAACCAGCTTCTCCGTGAAAACTCCATCGGAAGAGTACTCTATAAACTAGTAAATTTTCAATATCAAACTCAACTGCAGTTCGAAGATACAAAATTCACAAGCAGTGAGCAATGACACGAAACAATGATGTGCAATCATATATCATCGTGTTTGCGTTAGATGTTTAGTTAGCTGTGGGGTGATCTTTGTTGTTTTCACCTCCTTCTCGGCGTCATCTTCATACAACCTTTTCGAAAAATCTTCTTAATACAAAATGGCACATTTTGGTGCGTGATCAAGGAAAAAAACAGTGTCAAACTGGGAGACACAAATTTGTTCTCGCTTGGGTGAGGAATGCAATTGTCAATTCGTCATCAGTTATCATGTATTAATTCCATGAGAAGTATCAATTGCTTTCCAAATAATTGAATATGTTAAATTCATGCTGATGGCAGAGATGTTAGTACAAAAGGCTCACCCTTCATTTTCTTCCAGAGATGTCATGCTGGACAATATCAGGAGAAAGGCAGTCAGCCCGCATCCGTTCTTTGTACCTGAAATCAGTTCTGAGGCAAGATATTGCATTCTTCGACACAGAAATGACAACTGGCGAAGCAGTTTCTAGAATGTCTAGCGATACGGTCATAATTCAAGATGCTCTTGGTGAGAAGGTAATATTTTTCATCACATTGCAAGTGTGTGCAGATCTGCAGGTGCAAGTCAATGGGAAAAGTTGTATTTTTATTTCTACTACATTGTGTTACTCACCTAAGTGTATTTCATACTTCATACATTCTATGCAGCCCACCTAGTGCTGCGAATGCTGACATTCCTGCATTCTCATTTACAGGCAGGGAAGCTTGTACAAGCCGTATCTGCCTTCTTTGGGGGTTTTATCGTAGCATTCACAAAAGGCTGGCTCCTCACTCTTGTCATGCTAACATCACTGCCGTTAGTTGCTATCGCTGGTGCTGTGTCCGCACAGCTGCTAACCGGGGTTTCTAGCAAGCGACTAACATCGTATAGTGATGCTGCAGACACAGTTGAACAGACAATTGGATCTATACGAACGGTGAGTTCAAAGTATATCAGTTAGTCAAAATTATCTCAATTATTCCAGTTAATACAAATTATAGCAAACATTAATATAGCAACTCCAATGTAAACAGGTTGTGTCCTTCAATGGCGAGAAGAAAGCTATAGAAATGTATAATAAATTCATAAAAAATGCATACAAGACTGCTGTTGAGGAAGGCCTCGTCAATGGTTTTGGCATGGGCTCTGTCTTCTGCATCATATTTAGCAGCTATGGTCTAGGCTTCTGGTATGGTGGAAAGCTCATCGTTGACAAAGGGTACACTGGAGGGAAGATCATCACTGTTTTGTTTGCCGTGTTGACTGGCGCAACGTGAGTTTCTGAAATCTTAACATTGCAAATACCCTGAAATCTATATTTACCGTTTATATAACCCTCAATTTATTGAAGGACTACTTGAATGAATGAAAATATAAAATATTACACAGTAAAATTTAAAATTCTAAATAACCTTCTTCTTAAGCATGACCTGCGAAAGTGTGAATATATATATTTCTGTAAATTCTAGAAGGAACTTTCCATGGAAGTTTGATGTTCCTTCCAAGGTGTGTTCAGAGATTACCTTTATAGTTAACATTTGTACTTATTTATGTTTAGTAGTAAATAATGTCAATTGGTATGAGCTCAAGGCTAATAATTTTATTGTAAATACAAATAGCCCATGAGATTCAAGGTGCCTCCTTACCTTTGAGGGTAAAAGAAATCAAATAATAATAATAAAATATCTACCATAAATTCAGAAGAATAATAGAATGAGCTACATTTCTACCTTTTGGGATCAGGTTATATATGAAAAAATCTCTCTAAAAAAGCAACCCAACCGACCACACAAAGCACATTGAACCAGGTGTAAATAGCAATTATTGCACCCTCACAGCAAGGTCCCATGAATCCTGAGAAAGTTATAACGGCAATCGCTAGATATTGTCGAAGCTACTTGAAATTGCAACCATTATGTTTTAAGTATTCAATTAACATTACTCCAGTGTTGGTGAGAACTAAAACATTCTGTCAAACAATACATATGACAAGCTTATATATTGAATATAGCTCTAACAGTAGATGGATTGCTAGTTGATTTAAATTTTCAGGAGATGGATATAATTCATCGAATAACCAGCTTGCAAGCCCTCTGCAGTACACTAATTATTCTACTTATATTGCTCTATCTTCTTATGTTACCTCAGCAGAGCATACCTACATGAAGTACTAGTGGTTACTAAACTGTACTTCATGCCAATAAATAGAAAAGCTGACCATTAAATATGTTATGTTAATGTCCTAAACTGTACTTAAATTTTGTAACAGTTCGTTAGGTGGTGCAACACCATCAATTTCTGCAATTGCGGAAGGTCAATCTGCAGCATACAGACTGTTCGAAACAATTGAGAGGAAACCCGAGATAGATTCAGATGATACGAGTGGCATGGTCTTGGAAAATATCAAGGGTGATGTTGAGCTCAAGGATGTGTATTTTCGCTACCCTGCAAGACCCGGGCAGTTAGTATTAGATGGATTATCATTACAAGTAGCCAGTGGAACAACAATGGCCATAGTTGGAGAGAGTGGAAGTGGCAAGTCAACTGTTATCAGCCTAGTTGAAAGATTCTATGATCCACAGGCTGGCGAAGTTTTGATAGATGGAGTCAACATCAAGAATCTGAGTCTTGACTGGATAAGAGGGAAGATCGGTCTTGTTAGCCAAGAACCATTGTTGTTTATGACCTCCATTAAAGATAACATAATATATGGTAAAGAAGATGCAACACTTGAAGAGATCAAGAGATCAGCTGAGCTTGCAAATGCCGCAAACTTCATCGACAAGTTACCAAATGTATGTAAATAAAGACTGAATGCTTCAAATGACTTCTTGAAATTAAGCTAACAGCATTTTAATTTCATACCAGGGCTACGACACATTGGTTGGTCAACGTGGCACTCTACTTTCTGGAGGACAAAAGCAAAGAATTGCAATTGCGAGAGCCATCCTCAAAGATCCAAAAATCCTTTTGCTAGATGAAGCAACAAGTGCATTGGATGTGGAATCTGAGAGGATAGTTCAGGAGGCAATCAATAGGATATTGGTAGAAAGAACCACACTTGTCGTTGCACATCGTTTGAGCACTGTAAGGAATGTTGACTGCATCACAGTCGTTCATCAAGGGAAAATAGTTGAACAAGGTTAGAATCTCTTGAATATGCATTAATCTTCCCATTCTAGGATATATTTATTGTCAGCCTATGATGATTCATTCACCCCACAATATATCCTATATGTACAGGTCCTCATCATGCATTGGTAAAGGATCCCAATGGAGCTTACTCCCAGCTTATTAGGCTACAAGAAACTCGTGGTGATGAAAGACGTAAAGTACAGGATTCTGGAGTGCCCAATTCCTTATCAAAAAGCACTAGTTTGTCAGTTAGACGGTCAATGACTAATGCTTCTTCTGGCAATAGCAACAGACACTCCTTCAAGAACACCTCAGGACTATCACTTGAGTTGCATGAGGATGCAATCACAGGTGAACAAAACAAAGAGCGCCTTCCCGAAGGGAAGACCCTTCAGAAAGCAGCAGTTGGACGACTTTTTTATCTTAACAAGCCAGAGGTACCAGTTCTTCTGCTCGGCACTATAGCAGCCTCCGTGCATGGAGTCATTTTGCCATTGTATGGCCTACTAATGTCTGGCGGTCTAAAATCATTCTACGAGCCACCAGATAAGCTGCGAAAAGATTCTAGCTTTTGGGCATTGATATTTGTAGTTCTGGGGTTTGCATCTTTTATTGCAATCACAGCAGAATATCTTTTGTTTGCAATTGCTGGTGGGAAGCTTATAGAGCGTGTTCGTACTCTGTCATTTCAAAATATTGTGCATCAGGAAGTTGCTTGGTTTGATAATCCCTCAAATTCCAGGTACCATATTCAAATGATCTCACTTACTTTATCTTCTCATGCATAAATCTACACAGATACTATGATTCTGCTTTATCGCTTACAGTGGTGCACTTGGTACACGACTCTCAGTTGACGCATTAAATGTTCGGCGCTTAGTAGGAGATAACCTGGGCCTTATAGTGCAGTCTACAGCTTCACTAATAGCTGGCTTTGTCATAGCTTTTACGGCAGACTGGAGGCTTGCGCTGATTATCACTTGTGTCATTCCTTTATTGGGTGCACAGGGTTATGCTCAAGCGAAGTTCTTGAAGGGGTTTGGTGAAGAAGCTAAGGTGAGACATAACAACTCTAAAAGTTATTTGATGTTTGTTTCAGGATTGAATACCATAGAACCAATCATTACAATAATGTGATCATACTATTATTGTGCAGGAGATGTATGAAGATGCAAGTCAAGTTGCAACTGACGCTGTTGGTAGTATCAGAACTATAGCATCTTTCTGTGCAGAGAAAAGAGTGGTTACAACATATAACAAGAAATGTGAAGCTTTAAGGAAACAGGGCATTCGAAGTGGAATCGTTGGAGGCCTTGGTTTTGGTTTCTCATTCTTGGTGTTGTATTCGACATTTGCTCTATGTTTCTATGTTGGTGCACAGTTTGTACGTCAGGGAAAAACTACTTTCGCAGATGTTTTCAAAGTAAGAATTACTAAATCATTTCAAGTAACTATGTTTATGTGGGAATCAACTACTCCCTCCGTCCCATAATATAAGAGCGTTCTTGCAGTACACTCTTATGTTATGGGACGGAGGGGGTAACTTTTAATAATCATCTGGAAATTCATTGGATGTTTTTCAGGTTTTCTTTGCCTTAGTTTTCGCAACTCTTGGGGTTTCACAGGCAAGTGCATTGGCATCTAATGCGACAAAAGCAAAGGATTCAGCCATTTCAGTTTTCAGTATTCTAGATCGGAAGTCAAAAATCGATACAAGTAGCGATGAGGGCATGATGCTGGAAAATGTCACAGGCGACATTGATTTCAGTAATGTCAGTTTCAAGTACCCATCACGCCCCGATGTCCAAATATTCAGTGACTTTACATTGCACATTCCTTGCAGAAAGGTATGATTCGCAATCTTTTCTAGTCTTGTTCATTATTGTCGCACCAAGTGTTTTCATTCGGATAACTAACTTTAGGTGCCACCTCTTGGCATAAAACCAAAAATAATACTTAAGAACAGGTGGTGCATGGTCTAGTTACAATGTTCTCATATATAAGAAGCTTTCAACTGATTAATTTCACATATGATGATTGGCAACAACAAAAACTGCTATGTTGAAACCTTTCCCTTCCTTTTTCAGACCATAGCACTAGTTGGAGAAAGTGGTAGCGGCAAGTCCACAATAATTTCTTTACTGGAGCGTTTCTATGATCCTGATTCTGGTAGTATCTCAGTAGATGGAGTCAAAATTAAGAGCTTGAGAATTAGCTGGTTAAGGGACCAGATGGGGCTGGTAGGCCAGGAGCCAGTGCTTTTCAACGACACAATCCGTGCAAACATAACATACGGGAAACACGGGGAGGTGACAGAGGAAGAGGTTACAGGTGTGGCCAAGGCAGCAAATGCTCATGAGTTTATATCGAGCTTGCCACAGGGATACGACACTCTGGTTGGCGAGAAAGGAGTGCAACTATCTGGTGGGCAGAAGCAGCGGGTAGCCATCGCAAGGGCCATTATAAAGGACCCGAAGATACTACTGCTTGACGAGGCGACCAGCGCTCTGGACGCGGAATCGGAGCGCATCGTTCAAGATGCATTGGATCGAGTCAGTGTGAGCAGGACCACCATAGTGGTGGCCCACCGCCTCTCCACAATCAAAGGGGCTGATGCGATTGCGGTCCTCAAGGAAGGCAAAATTGCAGAAAAGGGAAATCATGAGGCCCTGATGCGGATCAAGGACGGAGTCTACGCTTCGCTACTAGAACTTCGCTCAAATTCTAAGTAGAGCTGTGTGTATTTGACATTCATTATTTTCCTTTTGATTCTTATACTACATCTGTTTGTTCCTAGTACAATTATTTTGCCAGGCAATACAGTGTTTTTGTGATTTGAGAAGTGAATGCAAGAAGTTACCCGTATGCAAGCCGACATCAATAAATAATTGATTTTAAATACCAACTAAAAACTGCAGCAGTATTGGTAGTCTATAGAAGAAACGCCTAGAGACAGGGAGACAGGATATCGAGCTCTGTCCCTTAAAAAAATCTAGATCTGAGCCTCTACAGCTCTATTTCACAAAAACTGCAGGTTCTGCGCAAAGGATTCGCACGCAGCATACCAAATGACTACGAACACACAAGTTTTCTTGGAAAGAGCGACATCGGCTAAACTGATAAACGCGCCTACCTTTGGGATGCGCGCGTTCTGAAACGGGAAGACCCGGAATCCATGCAAATTTTGGAGCATCGCATACCTCTGGGCCGGCCGGCGACCGCGCTGCTGCCGTCGGCCGCGCCGCCACCTCCACCGTCGAGTTCCTTTTTTCCCAGAGGGTATCTCTCTTTCTGGTTTGTGCTGCTGGGGTGGGCTGGGCGGAATTCCGGGCTGGGCTAGGGCCGAAATGGACTTGCTTAACTTAGGGCATCTCTGGTCCTAAACCGGTTAAAGGAGTAAAAAAAATAGCCCCCGGCCAGGAGTAAAAACCACTGAGAAAAAAAATTATCGGTGTACAACATCTCGCTAATAGCACGCTATAGGGCGATATAGCACGCTAATAGCATATTTTGAGGTCGCCGCTATTTTGCTATAACGCGCTATTTTTGTCATTGGTAAAAACACTCGGCCTCGAGCCGGCCGAGCTCCCCTCCGACCCCGAATCCGTCGCCGCTGCCACGTCATACCCCCACCCCCGGTCCACGCCACCACCAGCTTCGCCCCAGGCCGCCAACAAAGCCCCCCCCCCCGGCTACCGGAGTTCACCAATATGGTCGGGCTCTCGCGGTTGCCATGGCGGATTTTGGGGGCTTAGGAACCAGTGATGGACACGGCGGCGGGCTGCGGAATTGGGTTAGCCACGCACGTGCTTGCATCACTATTCTACCCCGGCACACAGTGCGGCCATCGCCGCTGAAACAACCTCGGGCTTCGCTTCAGCAGCGTCTGGTGGTGTTACTTGGTGTCTAGAGGTTTGCCATGTTGGTCAACTGCAGCGTCTGCTTCACCGACACCAGGCACATGCCGCGGTTCCGCATGCTGTAGTGCTCGAGGTCCTGCATCACCCATGACAAAACGATTATACGAAGCATTTCTTCAGTACAAGAACAAGGCTATGCACTTGCTTGCGGTTTATACTTCTATCAGAGTTTGTCATGCTCACTTCAGAGTAGTGTGGAACTTAGCGAGAAAGGATGAATATATTCCTTTGTTGAAATATACTATTGAATATATTCCTTTGTTGAAATATACTATTTAAACTAAAATTAGAAAGATTTGGCAACAAAAATAACTTAGCTAGTTTAGGGGATCGGCTAGAAACAACCAAAGCTTAGAGGAGTAAAAATACTCCACTAAATTTACTTCTATTTTTTAGGAGATCGGCTAGAGATGCCCTTGCTCCTTAAAGAATCTATTAAACAAGAATGAAATATCACTCTCTATCTAGATAATATAACCACTGGCACGGTACCTTTCACACTGGTAAGTCAAATCATGATGAAGACATCACAAGCAATGACACCACGCCATCATCTCCACTTCGTAGCCCATCGGTTTTCATTCATTGAAGCCAGGGCATTGACAGACCTTGAACGATCCCTATAAGAAAAACAAAAAAGGTTTATCATGAGCTGAATGATAAAAGTAAACGGCAATTCATTACATGCCAAAATAACATTCAACAATTCATACATAGATAGGCGATACACAAATGAATCAATGACGTTAGATTTTGCGTTCATTGATCATCTTCTTCATGCGGAGCAACCACTTCTTGTCGTCATCATCCAAGAGGTTCACGTCTTGCGACATGATGCTCGACTCCTCCATCTCTCTCGCAAGCCTCAACTTCTCTCTCTCCCGAGCTCAATTCCTTGGATTGTGGCCGCTTGTTGAAGCTCCCATTTTGCAACATTCTCTTGTCTCTCTAATTCTATTTTGTTATCTTCTCTAAGTTCATTTTTCCCGGTTAAACTCTATCTTCTCCCTTTGTGCATCTATGAACATCTTGTACCTTTCCTCCTTCTTCACGTCCTTCACAGGAAAGATGCCCGTCCAAGTGCCGGACATTTTGGTTGCCACACCATGACGCGTGATCCTCTCCTTCTCCCACTTGTTCCCCATGACCTGGAGGTTTCTCTTCGGCATTGCTTGTATGTCCGCCCCGCCATTTTTTCCTCCTCATCCAATCCAATCGATTGAGCGGAACTAGACCCATCATTTTTCTTCAACTTCTTAATGTCGCTTTCAATCTCCTCGAGGATGGTTCGCCACTTAGGTTTCCCATTCAATTTGAGTCAACAATGTGACATAATGAATGCCTTCCTCTCAACTTGATGGTACAAAGCCGCCAACAAAGTTGCATGGGTTTGAACTCTGATGTCGATCTGGTTCCGGACAACAACTTGTTTGAGAAAACCAACAAATTTGTTCACATTCTCTTGGATGGTGGACCATCTATGTTGGAGAGAGCACGGGCCACAGTTGGTATTGATTGGGTGTGGCTTCACATAGTGTTTTTGCTCATGATAAAGTTTGTGAATATCTTTTCCCAATATTTCTTGCCTTTTTGCTCGGTCCACATATCGAATCCATGCTAGTGTTCAACCAACTTTCACACAACAAAACATCTTCAAATTGTGTGAACGCCGGACGTCTTGACTTCGCTATACCTTCTTCTTGTTGTTGTTAGTGTGCGACGTTTGCCCAACTTTAAACGCCGAGAAATTGGTGTCCCTATGGTAAATTGCAAAGGTTGTTGACCATCATTTATAATGTTATGCAATATTTATTCCTATCGTCATATAGGTTTGATCTTATGGTATGTGAACAAATGAATCAACAAATGCAAATTTGAAAATGGCAAAGATTGTATCGAGTCTTATTCGGGAGTTTCATCGAACATGAGTGGGCATATGCCTGGAGCTGGCATTGCTCGACGTCGCCTGATGCCTTTGGAGTTGCAACGAGTCAGCCATCATGGACGTGTTGAGGACGTCTTCCGGAAACTCAACTGGGATGCCCGTCCATTGGGAGGCAGAACGGAGTCGAGCTCAACCGACAAGTTGTTTGCCCCCGCGGCCACAACGGACGGATTAGTCTATGTCGCTGCACCACTGATGGCATGCAAGGGGACATGGCTATTGCAATTCGTGGTAAGTAGAGTATGTCGATCCCACAGGGAGCGGTGGTTGCGCTGGTAACTGCCAAACCCGCAGCTACTTCGTCACACATGCAACTACGTTCACACCCAAAATGTTTTATCTGGAAATAGTCTATTCGTCGATTGCTAGCGGAATTATAATAAGGGTGGTTTTGTCTAAACAACTAAGCAAAGGTAGAAACGTAAATAAAACAGCGAACAAAATAAGAGGGTGATGCTTGATAAAAGGCGTTTGATGTCTACTACACAACTTTATTCTTGTAGACATGTGTTGGGCCTCCAAGCGCAGAATTTTGTAGGATAGTAGAAATTTTCCCTCAAGTCGATGACCTAAGGTTTATCAATCCGTGAGAGGTGTAGGATAAATATGGTCTCTCTCGAACGACCCTGCAACCAAATACAAGAAATCTCTTGTGTCTCCAACACATCTAATACAATGGAAAATTGTATAGCTTAGTTCGGCGAAGAGATGATGATAGAAGTGTCATATTGATGATACAAATATATTTTTATAATCTTACTAAATAAAAACAGCAAGGTAGAAAATAGTAAACGGGCACAAAAACGGTATTTCAATACTTGAAAATGAGGCCTAGGGTCCGTACTTTCGCTAGTGCAATCTCTCAACAGTGCTAATATAATTGGATCATATAACCACCCCTCAAAGTGCGATGAAGAATCACTCCAAAGTTCCTATCTAGCGGAGAACATAAGAATAAATTGTTTGTAGGGTATGAAACCACCTCAAAGCTATTTTTTCCGTTTGATCTATTCAAGAGTTCGTACTAAAATAACACAAAGCTATTCTTTCCGTTCGATCTATCCTAGATTTTGTACTAAAATAACACCAAAGCAAATTATATTCCTAATACTCAATCCAACACAAAGAACTTCAAAGAGTGCCCCAAGATTTCTACCAGAGAAACAAAGACAAGAACATGCATCAACCCCTATGCATAGATTACCCCAATGTCACCTCGGGAATCCGCGAGTTGAGTGCCAAAACATATATCAAGTGAATCAATACGATACCCCATTGTCACCACGAGTATGCAATTGCAAGACATATATATCAAGTGTTCTCAAATCCATAAAAGTATTCAATCTGATAACAACGAAATCTCAAAGGGAAAAACTCAATTCATCACAACAAGATAGAGAGGGGAAAACACCATATGATCGACTATATTAACAAAGCCCGTGATACATAAAGATCGTGACATCTCAAGAACACGAGAGAGAGAGAGAGAGAGAGATTAAACACATAGTTATTGGTACAAACCCTCAGCCCCGAGGGTGGACTACTCCCTCCTCGTCATGGTGGCCGTCGGGATGATGAAGATCGCCACCTGAGATGATTCCCCCCTCCGCCAGGGTGCCGAAACGGGGTCTAGATTGGTTTTCGGTGGCTACAGAGCCTTGTGGCAGCGGAACTTGTGATCTAGGCTAACCCTGAGGGTTTCTGAAATTTTTGGGAATTTATAGGGTAAAGAGGGGGTGCGGGAGGCCACCGAGGTGGGTACAACCCACCTGGGCGCGCCTGGGCCCCCAGGCGCACCCTGTGTTGGAAATATGCCCTAGAGGCAATAATAAAAGCATTATTATTATATTTCCTTATTCATGATAATTGTCTTTATTCGTGCTATAATTGTGTTATCCGGAAATCGTAATACATGTGTGAATAACAGACAACAAACATGTCCCTAGTGAGCCTCTAGTTGACTAGCTCGTTGATCGACAGATAGTCATGGTTTCCTGACTATGGACATTGGATGTCATCGATAACGGGATCACATCATTAGGAGAATGATGTGATGGAAAAGACCCAATCCTAAACATAGCATAAGATCGCATAGTTCGTTTGCTAGAGTTATCCAATGTCAAGTATCCTTTCCTTAGACCATGAGATCGTGTAACTCCCGGATACTGTAGGAGTGCTTTGGGTGTGCCAAACGTCACAACGTAACTGGGTGACTATAAAGGTATGCTACGGGTATCTCTGAAAGTGTCTGTTGGGTTGACATGGATCGAGACTGGGATTTGTCACTCCGCTTGACGGAGAGGTATCACCGGGCCCTCTCGGTAATGCATCATCACAATGAGCTCAATGTGATCAAAGTGTTTGATTACGGGATCATGCATTACGGTACGAGAAAAGTGACTTGCCTGTAACGAGATTGAACGAGGTATTGGGATACCGACGATCGAATCTCGGGCAAGTAAAATACCGATTGACAAAGGGAATCGTATACGGGATTAATTGAATCCTCGACATCGTGGTTCATCCGATGAGATCATCGTGGAGCATGTGGGAGCCAACATGGGTATCCAAATCCCGCTGTTGGTTATTGCCCGAGAGCCGTCTCGGTCATGTCTGCATGTCTCCCGAACCCGTAGGGTCTACACACTTAAGGTTCGGTGACGCTAGGGTTGTGAAGATATGTATATGCAGTAACCCGAATGTTGTTCGGGGTCCCGGATGAGATCCCGGACGTCACGAGGAGTTCCGAAATGGTCCGGAGGTAAAGAATTATATATAGGAAGTGCTGTTTTGGCCATCGGGACAAATTTCGGGGTTATCGGTATTGTACCGGGACCACCGGAGGGGTCCCGGGGGTCCACCGGGTGGGGCCACCTGCCCCGGTGGGCCACATGGGCCTTAGGGGGTGCGCCTTGGCCTGCTTGGGCCAAGGGGAACCAGCCCCAAAGGGCCCATGCGCCTAGGGTTCCATCTAGGAGGAGTCCTAGTGGTGGAAGGCACCTCCTAGATGGCTTGGGGGGGAGGGAAACGTCCCTGGCCGCCGCCCCCCTTGGGAGATTAGATCTCCCAGGGCCGGCGCCCCCCCAAGAGGCCTATATAAAGGGGGAGGGGAGGGGGGCTGCGCACCCAATGCCCTGGCACCTCCCTCTCCCTCTCCAACACCTCCTCCTCCTCCGTAAGTGCACGGTGAAGCCCTGCTGGAGTACTGTAGTTCCACCATCACCACGTCGTCGTGCTGCTGCTGGAGTCTTCTTCCCCAACCTCTCCTTTGCCTTGCTGGATCAAGAAGAAGGAGATGTTACGCTGACCGTACGTGTGTTGAACGCGCAGGTGTCGTGCTTTCGGTGCTAGGATCTCCGGTGATTTGGATCACGGTGTGTACGACTACTTCATCCCCGTTCGTTGAACGCTTCCGCTCGCGATCTACAAAGTGGTATGTAGATGCAATCTCTCTCTCCCATGACTCGTTGCTAGATGAACTCATAGATGGATCTTGGTGAAACCGTAGGAAAAATTTTAATTTTCTGCAACGTTCCCCAACAGTGGCATCATGAGCTAGGTCTATGCGTAGTTCTTCTTGTGCGAGTAGAACACAATTTGTTGTGGGCGTAGATGTTGTCAACTTTTCTTGCCGCTACTAGTCTTATCTTGCTTCAGCGGTATTGTGGGATGAAGCGGCCCGGACCAACCTTACACGTACGCTTACGTGAGACCGGTTCCACCGACTAACATGCACTAGTTGCATAAGGTGGCTGGCGGGTGTCTGTCTCTCCTACTTTAGTTGGAGCGGATTCGATGAAAAGGGTCCTTATGAAGGGTAAATAGAAGTTGACAAATCACGTTGTGGCTTTTACGTAGGTAAGAAAACGTTCTTGCTAGAACGCTAATTCAGCCACGTAAAACTTGCAACAACAATTAGAGGACGTCTAACTTGTTTTTGCAGCAAGTGCTTTGTGATATGATATGGCCGAAGTTGTGATGTATGATGAATGATCTATATGTGATGTATGAGATGTTCATGCTATTGTAATAGGAATCACGACTTGCATGTCGATGAGTATGACAACCGGCAGGAGCCATAGGAGTTGTCTTTATTTTTGTATGACCTGCGCGTCATTGAGAATCGCCATGTAAATTACTTTACTTTATTGCTAAACGCGTTAGCCATAGTAGTAGTAGTAATAGTTGGCGAGCAACTTCATGGAGACACGATGATGAAGATCATGATGATGAAGATCATGGTGTCAAGCCGGTGACAAGATGATCATGGAGCCCCAAGATGAAGATCGAAGGAGCTATGTGATATTGGCCATATCATGTCACGTTTATTATTTGATTGCATGTGATGTTTATCATGTTTTGCATCTTGTTTACTTAGAACGACGGTAGTAAATAAGATGATCCCTCATAATAATTTCAAGAAAGTGTTCTCCCTAACTGTGCACCGTTGCGACAGTTCGTTGTTTCGAAGCACCACGTGATGATCGGGTGTGATAGATTCTAACGTTCACATACAACGGGTGTAAGACAGATTTACACACGCAAAACACTTAGGTTGACTTCACGAGCCTAGCATGTACAGACATGGCATCGGAACACAGAAGACCGAAAGGTCGAGCATGAGTCGTATAGAAGATACGATCAACATGAAGATGTTCACCGATGTTGACTAGTCCGTCTCACGTGATGATCGGACACGGCTTAGTTGACTCGGATCATGTAATACTTAGATGACTAGAAGAGGGATGTCTATCTAAGTGGGAGTTCATTAAATAATTTGATTAAATGAACTTCATTATCATGAACTTAGTCTAAATATTTACAAAATGTCTTGTAGATCAAATGGCCAACGTAGTCCTCAACTTCAACGCGTTCCTAGAGAAAACCAAGCTAAAAGACGATGGTAGCAACTATACGGACTGGGTCCGGAACCTGAGGATTATCCTCATAGCTGCCAAGAAATATTATGTCCTACGAGCACCGCTGGGTGACGCACCTATTCTCCCTGCAGAACAAGACGTTATGAACGCTTGGCAGTCACGCTGCGATGATTACTCCCTCGTTCAGTGCGGCATGCTTTACAGCTTAGAGCCGGGGCTCCAAAAGCGTATTGAGAGACATGGAGCATATGAGATGTTCGAAGAGCTGAAAATGGTTTTCCAAGCTCATGCCCGGGTCGAGAGATATGAAGTCTCCGACAAATTCTTTAGCTGTAAGATGGAGGAAAATGGCTCTGTTAGTGAGCACATACTCAAAATGTCTGGGTTGCACAACCGCTTGACTCAACTGGAAGTTAATCTTCCGGATGAAGTGGTCATTGACAGAATCCTCCAGTCGCTTCCACCTAGCTACAAGAGCTTTGTGATGAACTACAATATGCAGGGGATGGTAAAGACCATTCCTGAGGTATATGCTATGCTGAAATCAGCAGAGGTAGAAATCAAGAAGGAGCATCAAGTGTTGATGGTGAATAAAACCACTAAGTTCAAGAAGGGCAAGGGTAAAAAGAACTTCAAGAAGGACGGCAAGGAAGTTGCCGCGCCCGGTAAGCAAGTTGCCGGGAAGAAGCCAAAGAATGGACCCAAGCCCGAGACTGGGTGTTTTTATTGCAAGGGAAGTGGTCACTGGAAGCGGAACTGCCCCAAATACTTAGCGGACAAGAAGGCCGGCAAAACCAAAGGTATATGTGATATACATGTAATTGATGTGTACCTTACCAGTACTCGTAGTAGCTCTTGGGTATTTGATACCGGTGCAGTTGCTCACATTTGTAACTCAAAGCAGGAGCTGCGAAATAAACGGAGACTGGCGAAGGACGAGGTGACGATGCGCGTCGGGAATGGTTCCAAGGTCGATGTGATCGCCGTCGGCACGCTACCTCTACATTTACCTACGGGATTAGTTTTAAACCTCAATAATTGTTATTTAGTGCCAAGTTTGAGCATGAACATTGTGTCTGGATCTCGCTTAATTCGAGATGGCTACTCATTTAAATCCGAGAATAATGGTTGTTCTATTTATATGAGAGAAATGTTTTATGTTCATGCTCCGATGGTTAATGGTTTATTCTTAATGAATCTCGTACGTGATGATACACATATTCATAGTGTGAATACCAAAAGAGTTAAAGTTGATAACAATAGTCCCACATATTTGTGGCACTGCCGCCTTGGTCACATAGGTGTCAAACGCATGAAGAAGCTCCATGCAGATGGACTTTTAGAGTCTCTTGATTATGAATCATTTGACACGTGCGAACCATGCCTCATGGGTAAAATGACCAAGACTCTGTTCTCAGGAACAATGGAGCGAGCAACCAACTTATTGGAAATCATACATACCGATGTGTGCGGTCCAATGAGTGTTGAGGCTCGCGGTGGCTATCGTTATGTTCTCACCCTCATTGATGACTTGAGTAGATATGGGTATATCTACTTAATGAAACACAAGTCTGAGACCTTTGAAAAGTTCAAGGAATTTCAGAGTGAGGTTGAAAATCAACGTGATAGAAAGATCAAGTTTCTACGATCAGATCGTGGAGGAGAATACTTGAGTCACGAATTTGGCACACTTAAGAAAATGTGGAATAGTTTCACAACTCACGCCGCCTGGAACACCTCAGCGTAATGGTGTGTCCGAACGTCGTAATCGCACTCTATTAGATATGGTGCGATCTATGATGTCTCTTACCGACTTACCGCTATCTTTTTGGGGCTATGCTTTAGAGACTGCCGCATTCACTTTAAATAGGGCTCCGTCGAAATCCGTTGAGACGACGCCGTATGAATTATGGTTTGGGAAGAAACCTAAGCTGTCGTTTCTAAAAGTTTGGGGATGCGATGCTTATGTAAAGAAACTTCAACCTGAAAAGCTCGAACCCAAGTCGGAAAAATGCGTCTTCATAGGATACCCTAAAGAAACTGTTGGGTATACCTTCTACCACAGATCCGAAGGCAAGATCTTTGTTGCCAAGAATGGATCCTTTCTAGAGAAAGAGTTTCTCTCGAAAGAAGTAAGTGGGAGGAAAGTAGAACTTGATGAAGTGTTACCTCTTGAACCGGAAAATGGCGAAACTCAAGAAAACGTTTCTGAGGTGCCTGCACCGACTAGAGAGGAAATCAATGATGATGATAAAGATCAAGCTCCTACTAAAATTCGAAGGTCCACAAGGACACGTTCCGCACCAGAGTGGTACGGGAACCCTGTCTTGGAAATCATGTTGTTAGACAACGGTGAACCTTCGAACTATGAGGAAGCAATGGCGGGCCCGGATTCCGACAAATGGCTGGAAGCCATGAAATCCGAGATAGGATCCATGTATGAAAACGAAGTATGGACTTTGACTGACTTGCCCGTTGAACGGCGAGCCATAGAAAATAAATGGATCTTTAAGAAGAAGACAGACGCGGATGGTAATGTGACCATCTATAAAGCTCGGCTTGTCGCTAAGGGTTATCGACAAGTTCAAGGGGTTGACTATGATGAGACTTTCTCACCGGTAGCGAAGCTGAAGTCCGTCCGAATCATGTTAGCAATTGCCGCATTCTACGATTATGAAATATGGCAAATGGACGTCAAAACGGCATTCCTTAATGGTTTCCTTAAGGAAGAATTGTATATGATGCAGCCGGAAGGTTTTGTCGATCCTAAGAATGCTGACAAGGTGTGCAAGCTCCAACGCTCGATTTATGGGCTGGTGCAAGCATCTCGGAGTTGGAACATTCGCTTTGATGAGATGATCAAAGCGTTTGGGTTTACACAGACTTATGGAGAAGCCTGTGTTTACAAGAAAGTGAGTGGGAGCTCTGTAGCATTTCTCATATTATATGTAGACGACATACTTTTGATGGGAAATGATATAGAACTCTTGGACAACATTAAGGCCTACTTGAATAAAAGTTTTTCAATGAAGGACCTTGGTGAAGCTGCTTATATATTGGGCATCAAGATCTATAGAGATAGATCGAGACGCCTCATAGGTCTTTCACAAAGCACATACCTTGATAAGATATTAAAGAAGTTCAATATGGATCAATCTAAGAAGGGGTTCTTACCTGTGTTACAAGGTGTGAAATTGAGCTCAGCTCAATGTCCGACCACGGCAGAAGATATAGAAGAGATGAGCGTCATCCCCTATGCCTCAGCCATAGATTCTATTATGTATGCCATGCTGTGTACCAGACCTGATGTAAACCTTGCTGTAAGTTTGGTAGGTAGGTACCAAAGTAATCCCAGCAAGGAACACTGGACAGCGGTCAAGAATATCCTGAAGTACCTGAAAAGGACCAAGGAAATGTTTCTCATTTATGGAGGTGACGAAGAGCTCGTCGTAAAAGGTTACGTCGACGCTAGCTTCGACACAGATCTGGATGACTCTAAGTCACAAACCGGATACATGTATATTTTGAATGGTGGGGCAGTAAGCTGGTGCAGTTGCAAGCAGAGCGTCGTGGCGGGATCTACATGTGAAGCGGAGTACATGGCAGCCTCGGAGGCAGCACATTAGGCAATTTGGGTGAAGGAGTTCATCACCGACCTCGGAGTCATACCCAATGCGTCGGGGCCAATCAAGCTCTTCTGTGACAACACTGGAGCTATTGCACTTGCAAAGGAGCCCAGGTTTCACAAGAAGACCAGGCACATCAAGCGTCGCTTCAACTCCATTCGTGAAAATGTTCAAGATGGAGACATAGAAATTTGTAAAGTGCACACGGATCTGAATGTCGCAGATCCGTTGACTAAACCTCTCCCTAAGGCAAAACATGATCAGCACCAGAACTCTATGGGTGTTCGATTCATCACAATGTAACTAGATTATTGACTCTAGTGCAAGTGGGAGACTGTTGGAAATATGCCCTAGAGGCAATAATAAAAGCATTATTATTATATTTCCTTATTCATGATAATTTTCTTTATTCGTGCTATAATTGTGTTATCCGGAAATCGTAATACATGTGTGAATAACAGACAACAAACATGTCCCTAGTGAGCCTCTAGTTGACTAGCTCGTTGATCGACAGATAGTCATGGTTTCCTGACTATGGACATTGGATGTCATCGATAACGGGATCACATCATTAGGAGAATGATGTGATGGACAAGACCCAATCCTAAACATAGCATAAGATCGCATAGTTCGTTTGCTAGAGTTATCCAATGTCAAGTATCCTTTCCTTAGACCATGAGATCGTGTAACTCCCGGATACCGTAGGAGTGCTTTGGGTGTGCCAAACGTCACAACGTAACTGGGTGACTATAAAGGTATGCTACGGGTATCTCTGAAAGTGTCTGTTGGGTTGACATGGATCGAGACTGGGATTTGTCACTCCGCTTGACGGAGAGGTATCACCGGGCCCTCTCGGTAATGCATCATCACAATGAGCTCAATGTGATCAAAGTGTTTGATTACGGGATCATGCATTACGGTACGAGAAAAGTGACTTGCCTGTAACGAGATTGAACGAGGTATTGGGATACCGACGATCGAATCTCGGGCAAGTAAAATACCGATTGACAAAGGGAATCGTATACGGGATTAATTGAATCCTCGACATCGTGGTTCATCCGATGAGATCATCGTGGAGCATGTGGGAGCCAACATGGGTATCCAGATCCCGCTGTTGGTTATTGCCCGAGAGCCGTCTCGGTCATGTCTGCATGTCTCCCGAACCCGTAGGGTCTACACACTTAAGGTTCGGTGACGCTAGGGTTGTGAAGATATGTATATGCAGTAACCCGAATGTTGTTCGGGGTCCTAGATGAGATCCCGGACGTCACGAGGAGTTCCAGAATGGTCCGGAGGTAAAGAATTATATATAGGAAGTGTTGTTTTGGCCATCGGGACAAATTTCGGGGTTATCGGTATTGTACCGGGACCACCGGAGGGGTCCCGGGGGTCCACCGGGTGGGGCCACCTGCCTCGGTGGGCCACATGGGCCTTAGGGGGTGCGCCTTGGCCTGCTTGGGCCAAGGGGAACCAGCCCCAAAGGGCCCATGCGCCTAGGGTTCCATCTAGGAGGAGTCCTAGTGGTGGAAGGCACCTCCTAGATGGCTTGGGGGGGGAGGGAAACCTCCCTGGCCGCCGCCCCCCTTGGGAGATTAGATCTCCCAGGGCCGGCGCCCCCTCCCAAGAGGCCTATATAAAGGGGGGAGGGGATGGGGGCTGCGCACCCAATGCCCTGGCACCTCCCTCTCCCTCTCCAACACCTCCTCCTCCTCCGTAAGTGCACGGCGAAGCCCTGCCGGAGTACTGTAGTTCCACCATCACCACGCCGTCGTGCTGCTGCTAGAGTCTTCTTCCCCAACCTCTCCTTTGCCTTGCTGGATCAAGAAGAAGGAGACGTTACGCTGACCGTACGTGTGTTGAACGCGGAGGTGCCGTGCTTTCGGTGCTAGGATCTCCGGTGATTTGGATCATGGTGTGTACGACTACTTCATCCCCGTTCGTTGAACGCTTCCGCTCGCGATCTACAAAGTGGTATGTAGATGCAATCTCTCTCTCCCATGACTCGTTGCTAGATGAACTCATAGATGGATCTTGGTGAAACCGTAGGAAAAATTTTAATTTTCTGCAACGTTCCCCAACACCCTGGTGGGTTGTGCCCCCCTCGGGGCACCCCCAGGTGCTTCTCTGGCCCATCCTGGGTTTTCTGGTCCATAAAAAATCTCGAAAAAGTTTCGCGGAGTTTGCACTCCGTTTGATATTGATTTCTTGCGATGTAAACAACAAGCAAAAAACTGCAACTGGCACTGGGCACTGGGTCAATAGGTTAGTCCCAAAAAATGATATAAAGTTGCTATAAAATGATTGTAAAACATCCAAGAATGATAATATAACAGCATGAATACTTCATAAAATATAGATACGTTGGAGACGTATCAGCATCCCCAAGCTTAATTCCTACTCGTCCTCGAGTAGGTAAATCATAAAATAAATAATTTATGAAGTGTGAATGCTAGCAAAGTGCATAAGTTTGATCAATGATAATTTCGATCACTTTTCCTAGCATCATAACAGCAATTCTTTCTCATAAAATTTCTCATGTTATAGTAGCAACCAATTCACATGTTAAGGTTTAAACAATCAATTCTCTTGAAACTCAACAACCTATGTTCTTAGTCACCAAGAAATTCCAACTCAACTTATTCAACGGAGTTTAAGTAAGAGCTCCACATACTCAACCATCTTATAGTCTTCTATGATTGCTAACACTCACCGCATACACATGAGCAAAATGTTTCAACGGGACACATAGAAAGATAGGGGCTTATTGTTTTGCCTCCCAACGTATTCACCTCAAGGGTGATGTCAACAATAATAACTCATGCTACCCATATCCAACTGGACATATGTGCCTAGATCTTTCCTCACCACATGATGCTTGCCAAAAGAGAATAAAAAGGAATACAAAGAAAAACTTTGGCTCTTTGCATAAAAGTAAATACTGAAAAGTAAAAGATATGCCCTTTGCAGAGGGAAGCAGAGGTTGCCATGCGCTTATTTTTTTGTATGCTCAACCCCTTAGTTTAAAAGAACGTCACGTTATATTGCCGCTTATGATAGCAACCTTTATTATGCAGTCTGTTGCTTTTATTCTTTGCCATCACAAGTTCGCACAACGCTCAATTTTCTCTTACACTAAATGATCTAACACTTTTAGAAGCAATTTTTATTTCCTTTTTGCACCGATGACAACTTACTTGAAGGATCTTGCTCAATCCTTAGGTAGGTATGGTGGACTCTTGAAGATAAGATTTGGGTTTAAGGTTTTTTTAATGCACAAGTAGTATCTCTACTTGGTGCGGAATTTTTGGCTAGCAAAGATGGGGGGCAGGCACCACATGTTGAAGGATCTATGACAATATAACTTCTATGTGAATATGAACAAACATATACCATTATGTTGTCTTCCTTGTCCAACGTCAACAATTTTGGCATATAATATTTTGATGGGGGCTCACAATCGCAAAAGATTTCCAAGATAGTGTATTTGCATGTGAAAGTTCTCTTCCTTATACTAATTATTCGTGAATTGCTTGTATGACCAATCTTGTGATTGTCAAGCCTCAAAAGATTTCACTTTATAAACCCAATGTGAAGCTACCACTAGGCATGATATGATTTCAACTTCATGACATTCAATTTATTCAACAATTTACTCATACGATATAAGTGAGGCACAAGAGAAAATGACAAGCTACTCCAAAAAGATATAAATGAAGATCATGAGCATAATATTTCTTTCTCTCAAATTAATTTAACTGAAGCAAGAGAGAATTTCTTCAAAAATACTAAAGCACGCCGTGCTCAAAAAGATATAAGTGAAGCACTAGAGCAATTCCATAAAAAAGAGCTTCGTTGACGGGATGTGCATGCCGCTTACCTAGCCTCCCTGGCAACTATTTGAGGACTCTATTTTATTTAAAAACTTTCAGATCTAAGTAAATTATTAAAATAGCAAGCAAAATGAAAATAAGATGACATTCTAAGAATAGCACAGCTCATGTGAGGAAGCAAAAACTTAGGCTCAACCGATACTAACCGATAATTGTTGAAGAAAAAAGGTGGGATGCCTATCGGGGCATCCCCAAGCTTAGATGCTTGAGACTTCTTGAAATATTATCACGGGGTGCCTTGGGCATCCCCAAGCTTGAGATTGTTTGTCTCCTTAATTCTTCTCATATCACGATTTTCCTAAATCACAAAAGCTTCATCCACACAAAACTCAACAAGAACTTGTGAGATAAGTTAGTATAAACCAATGCAAAAACCTTATCATTCTCTACTATAGAAAATCACTAAAATTATTATTCAACATTGCATATTAAATGCCTCTGCATATTTAATACTCCTATCCTCAAATAGAATCATTAAACAAGCAAACTTATGCAAACAATGCAAACATAACAGCAATCTGTCAAAAGAGTACAGTCTGTAAAGAATACAAGAGTATCAATACTTATTTAACTCCAAAAATTGTGAAAATTTAAAACACCGTAGAAAATTTATCAGAGCTTATTGTGCAAAAAGTTTCAATATTTTATCAAATTCTGACTTTTCTAGGGAATTTTTTCAACAACGGTAAACTTTTTGTTTTCAATCAGCAACATGTAGACTTGCAAAATAAGCATAGTAAAGGCTATAATTACCACTTTTATTGATATAAAAGATGCAAAAAATATTCTAAATAACAGCAAGCAGATCCTAACAAAATAAATTGACGCTCCAAGCAAAACACATATCATGTGACGAATGAAAACATAGCTCAAAGTGAGGTTACCGATAATGTTGGAGACGAAAGAGGGGATGTCTTTCGGGGCATCCCCAAGTTTAGTTGCTTGGATATTCCTTTAATATTACCTTGGGGTGCCTTGGGCATCCCCAAGCTTAGGGTCTTGTCACTCCTTATTCTCCTCATATCTATATCGCACCCAAAACTTGAAAACTTCAATCACACAAAACTTAATGGAACTTCGTGAGATGGGTTAGTATGATAAAGACAAATCATTCACTTTGGTACTGTCAAAGATAAGATTTGAAAGTGCTAGTTATCGACTAGAGGGGGGGTGAATAGGCGATTTTTATGAAAGTCTTCAAAACATGAGAGTTTCGAAGACAAACAATAGAAATGAACCTATTGATATGTAGCGGAAGGTAGACTACAATAAGCAAGCCATAGTCAAGTATTTAATGAAGTGAAAGCACGAAGACTAATAGCAACTAGGGTAGTAAAGATCAGGATGGAAGCTAGTATGAAGCCAAACAACGATAGAAGTCACACAGTGAAGTCAAACAGGTAGATCAAGCAGGCAATGACTTCACGAAGATGAACTGTAAGTAAAGAGAGGGAGAGGATAGAACCAGTCAGTTGGTGAGGACACAGGATTTGTTGGACCAGTTCCAGTTGCTGTGACAATTGTGCGTCTGGTTAGGGAGGCTGAGATTCAACTCAGAAGACCACGTCTTCACCTTATTCCCCTTGAGCTAAGGACACCCAGTCCTCGCCCAATCACTCTTGTAAGTCTTCAAGGTAGACTTCCAAACCTTCACAGACTTCGTTCACCGGCGATCCACAATGACTCTTGGATGCTCAGAACGCGACGCCTAACTAGCTGGAGGATTCACAGTCCTCAAGTGTAACAAGTCTTCAGGTCACGCAGACAGAAAGACTTCAGTGATGCCTAACACTCTTTGGCTCTGGGTGTTTGGGCTTTGTCCTCGCAAGGATTTTTCTCTCTCTCAAAAGCTTTGGAGGTGGGTTGCTCTCAAACGACAAAAGTCGTGCACTAACTCTGAGCAGCCACCAATTTATGTTGTAGGAGGTGGGCTATTTATAGCCACTAGGCAACCCGACCTGATTTGTCTGAAATGACCCTGGATCACTAAGGAACTGACACGTGTTCCAACGGTCAGATTTCAAACACACGCGGCAACTTGACTTGGGCTACAAGGAAGGCTGACTCATCCAACTTTAGATAAGATTTGCTCTCATTGTCTTTGCTCGAAGACATAGGATTTGGTTGAGCATCACTTCAGTCACTCTAACTTTGTTCACTGGGACCCCACTTAAAAGTACGGTGGTTCCTATGACTCAACAAAGAAGGAAAGGAAATAACGAAACAACTAAGTCTTCGCGCTCCATAGTCTTCACGCGATGTCTTCTCTTGTCATAATCTTCAATGTGAATATCTTCACATACCACCATTGTCTTCAATGTCTTCATACATTTTTAGGGGTCATCTCTGGTAGGTAAACCGAATCAATGAGGGACTACTACCTGTGTTATCCTGCAATTCTCACAAACACATTAGTCCCTCAACCAGGTTTGTCGTCAATACTCCAAAACCAACTAGGGGTGGCACTAGATGCGCTTACAATATCCCCCTTTTTGGTGATTGATGACAAACTGGTTGAAGTTTTCAACGGGGATAAAAGTATGTGAAATTGTAAAGGATAAAGGTATTGTCTTCATAAGTAGCAACAGGCTCCCCCTGAAGATGTGCATATAAGTAATTTTCTTTTGGAATGCAAATGCACATGGCAGGTTGTACTTGTGGAGATCCTCTTCAACTTATGAAGACAATTCATCATGCATGATTTGATATAACGAAGATAATGAAATGCATAATGAAAAATGGACGTCTGCAATATGACTTCGTGCGGAATTTATCATCGCATCACAGAATAGCAAACAATTAGCAGACGACCATCAAGTTTAAGTGTTACAAATCAAAGAACCAAATGTATCAAAAGCGAGAGTTGTAAACACTAGGAAAAATATAAAGCAACCGCCCATATGGACCCGCTTGAAGACTATCAACTCATATGCTTCTCCCCCTTTTGTTAGTAAGGACCAAAAAGGTTTGAAGACATAGAGCCTCTACGCATTCCCAGAAGGAGTAGCAGAAGATGCATGGTCGGCGCCGGGGTTTGGAGGTGCAGAAGAACTTGGTGCAGTGTCGATACGCGTTGAAGTAGGAGGTGGTGAGGTAGCATCATCTTGATCATCTATGACTCTGGCATTCACCGTTGCAGCTGAGGAGGAATAATCAGAGTCTTCAAGAGAGGAAGTTCGACGCAAGACAACATTGCTTGGAGGAGTGGAGTCAAACTTGAATCTTTTAGTGAAGCCATCGTCTTGAAGATCTGCTTCAGCACTCAGCAATGTCAAACTCTTCCATGACCTCCGACAGGTTTCATGAGTGACAAAGGCATTCTTGGTGGCAAGGTTGCGAATGCGATTGACATCCACCAAGAGACTTTGCGTCTGTCGCTTCAGCCAGTAGTGATGCTTATCATGTTTCTGATGCAGGGCAACAAGAAGTTCTCGGTCATTGAGAACACGAGATCGCTTCCGAGGCCTTTGCGCAATTGTGCTTTCAGTGGCTTCAGTTTGAGCATGGTGAGGTAAGCGTGTATTTCCAGCCAAAGGATAAACACGTATGACTGCCTGGACTCCTTCAATGGGCTGTGTGAAGCTTTGGTGATCAGCATTGTGAAGACAAATAGGCTCCTTTGCAGGCTCTGGGTATATGGCTTCAACTGACATATCAACCTCTGGCAAAAATATCATATGGTTGCGAGCAGAAGGCTGATAGTTGACCGCTGAATGAAGCTTGATAAGGCGCATAACCCATGGAGCGTAGAATTTCAGTCCAAAGAGATCAGAGCCTGATGCAGCCAATTGCCTGATAAAGAAGTCTTGAGCATTGAAGCTGATGCCATTGAAGATGTAAAAGACCAAAGTCTTCATTGCTCTTTCAAGCTTCGCTGCAGAAGAATGTCCTTTGATGGGCCAAAGAGTTCGCCTTATGATATGATAGATCGTGCGGGGCAGATACTCTAGGTCTTCAACAAAGAACTCTTTTGGGTATTCAGCGTCGCGTGGCAGAAGCTTCATCATGCTCAGCATTTGGCTCATGTTGGGCTCTCGCTTATGAAAGATGCTCTCCAATGCATTGCGGTGAAGCTGACAACCAGGTTCATATAGTTCACCTGGAGTGGGTAGACCAATGAGCTCAATAATGTCAAGAGCTTTGGCTTCATGATGAACATTGCCTATCATCCACTCAAGAACCTAAGTCTTCAGATCCCTGTTGTAGCCGCGAATGTGGAGGGTGGCATAGAATTGCAGCAGAAGCTCTTCATTCCAATGCTCCTTATCAGTCATAAATTTCAGCAATCCAGCATCACGGAAGCAGTCAAGGGCTTCTTCTAGGCATGGCAATCCAGCAATGGCTTCACAATCTAGACGCATATGTGGAAAGATGCGCCCTTGGTCATAAAGAACACAAGAATAAAAACTGCACTGCTGATAGCTCCAGAACCGATCTAGTGAAATCCTTGGCTTGGAATAGGGGTTCTTGGAGCTATCAAAGAAAGTGTTGTGCGCAATGAAGCCATTGGCATTGAATGATCCTGGTGAAGTGGCAGTACCTGGAAACCTGGGCAGTCTTGGCTTCGGCTTCTGGACCCGAGGCATGTGCTCGACATGATAGTCAAACTGCGGACCAGCAGCAGGCGGAGGAACCAGAATGGGCCATCTAACAGTGACCAGCTAACCATAATTGTATGCTTGTTCAATAGTGTGTGGCCTAGGAGGCGGTATAGGAGTAGTGGCATTGGCATTAACATCAGGCTGCGGATTTGCTTCAGGTGCAGCATTGACTTCAGGTGCTATCACTTCAGGCACCACATTAGCTTCAGCCATGACAACGTCATTGGCTTCAGTGCTGGTGTTGGTGGTCGCCTCAATGTTATCAACCTCCACTCTAGTAGTTGGAGGGTCGGACACGTTCTCCTCTAGAACAACTTTAGGGTTGGTTGGGGGTGTAGCAACACGTTCTTCTTCATCTCTTGGTTCTGCTTGGTTATCGGCTGATGCAACCGGAAAATCTTCAGCCACGTTGGCTTCAGACTCGGGGTTGTTGACAGTTGGAGAGGCTTCAGGAAATACTTGGCGAGATACTGATTGGTGCTCTTCTCCTTCTGGAACACTTGAGAGAGTGACTTGTGGCCTTGGTCCTTTACGAAGCCTGCGGAACACTGCCGACGCTTGTGGAGATGGAGTAGGTTGGGCCTCAAAGTCATCATCTTCAAGCACCGGAGTGATGACTTGAGTTGGGGGAGTAGTTGGTGATTCTTCTTCACGGGGTGAGTCTTGTGGGTGATCAGCCCATGAGTCATCCTGAGCAATTGGCGTCAAAGGACGACCAATGCTGATGAGTTTGCTGTTCGTACGAACAGGCAATGATACCACATTGTGCTCGATCTGAGGAAGGACTTCATCATCTTCAACATTGTCTTGATGACCAATGTCTTCAGCTGCGGTGGGGTCAACAGCTTGAATATCTTCAGCTTCAGGAGCCTCTGTGGTAGCAGGCTCATGAACTATCATCTGATGCTCTTGATGTTCTAACGCAGGACGAGCAATGGATATTGGTCGATGACAAGGGGCTCTGTGGGAGCAGCCCGATCTTTCTTCTTGGTTTTGCGCTTCTTGGCGGGTGGAGCCTCGTCAGAGGTGTTCTTGGTCTTGCGCTTTCTGGCTTTGGCTTCAGCTGCCCTTGTTTTCTGGAGCTCTGAAGCCACTATGGGGACCTTAGGCTTCACACTTGTCATACTAGCTGGGAAGACAATGCGAGGTTCTTCCCGCCTGGATGCTTCAGCTTGGTCCACAATAGGATTCTTCTTCTTGGCAACCATCTTGGGGTCGATGCCAGGACGCCCAAGTGCCTTGCGCTTCTCAGCTTCATTGTAAGCCTGAACACACTTTGCAGCCAGAAGCTTCATTCGCTCTCGAGAACCTTTGGCTTCATCACGTTTCTTGTGAAACGCCTCCTTGAGCTCATGCAGCATTGTCTTGAAGTTTTGGACATCTGTCACACTGAGCTTGGCCACATGTTTCTTGAACTGAGCCTTTTCATAGTCAATCTTGTGCTTTAGTTCAATGATTTTCTGAGCAAGCGCCAGCTCAGGAGCAATGGCACCATGGAAGGAGACGCTGAGGCCAATGGGAAGTTGTAGATCATCAAAGCTGACATTGGGGGTGTCAAACCATTCATCAATAAAATTGTTCAACAGATCCACGTCAAAGAGAGGCAAATCATTGAAGATTTCTGCCTCTTGCTTGCTCTTTATCAGCTGCTCAAGAGCGTCATCAGCAAGACCATCGTCACTCAACAGATCAATGGCGTCGTTCTTATTCCTCAGAACAGCAGCAGGAGTCAGAGCTGGACCAGTGGTGTGCATGGGCTTCTTTTTCTTCTTCTCAGACTTGGAGATGCGTGAGAGATCTTCTGACTACACACTTGGTGCAGGAGGAGCAGTGGCCAGAGCCTTCGCTCGCGAAGCTTTTGGTACAGGGGAAGGCTTCGAAGCCTTAGGTTTCTTCAGCTTCTTAGGCTTCTGTGGTGCAGGCACTTCGTCAGAATTAGCATCATCTGCAGGTTGATCCACGGCAGTCCCTTGAACCAGAATGTGAGTGATGAGGCCTTCTAGGTTGTAGAAGGGCCCAACAAGATTAGGTTCAGCTTCGCGTGTGCCATCGGCACAAGGAGCAGAGGGGCCGGGGTTGAAGTCTAATCCCCGTGACTTCTTGTTCTCTTTGGCCGAGTTCTTGGCAAACTGAAAGTTGCGCTTGAACAGATTGTCGTCACGACACCATAGCAGCGAAGATGGGTCGGCATCAGTAGGCTGTGGTCCATGGACCATGCAAGGATAGAAGCCTTGTTCAATGGCTTCAGCTCTGGACCTGGGTGGAAGATTTTTGTACAAAATGTCTCCCCATGGTCGCTTGATGGCATTCTTCTCAGCATACTCCTGGGCCACGAACCTGTACTTGTACCATTGTTCTGCCCAATATCTTCGAATCCATTGGATTCGTGTTTTGTGCTGATTGTAGTCCTCCTCTAGATCTGTCTTGTACAACTCATAGAGATCTGGTGGCAAATCCTTTGATGTATTCCCACGGCGCTGTCTGCCACCCTTCCTTGCAGACTTATCTGTTGCCATGAAGTTTAGACTAAATGGCTTCAACACTATCAAAGGCTTTCGTCTGCTGGTCAGACAGGAACTGGCTTCGAGAGAGTTGATATGATGCTGTAAGAATTCTGCAAATGAATGGAGACTATGCGAACCAAGGGTTTCTCCCACGGACATGTACCTGTGACAGCATTAGAGATGCAAGGGAAGGGGAAGAGGTCATGTGCATTCTCAGAAGATTTTGAAGATAAATCAGTATAGAAGACATTGACCTCATAGCGCGAAGACATTCACTTATATGTTGAGAGTTGGTTCCAGATTTGTACGAATCCAAGAATAGGTACAAGTGAGGAATCTAACTACGTGTGAAGCATAAGTGAATATACTTGGCATCATATGAGATGCAGAACAGGATAGATCCAAATTTGTGGAGGTAGAAACAACTTTTGGTAGAAAGGATGAATCTGTCGGATCAAAAAGACGGTAAAAAGAGAGTTTTAATTTACCACATGATGAAATGCTAGATGGAGTATAAGATGAGGCCGAGCAGTTCGATCTTCCGTGCCCTAACTTGGCGACGGAGGACACCTACTGCGGCGGCGGAGAAGGCGATGTCCGCGGCCGGCTTGAAGACGGCGTCGGAGAGGTCGCGGCAGCTAAGCGCTTCGTCGTCGGCGTCGTCGAGAGCTAGCGGAGGCGCTAGGGTTTTTCGAGGTGGAGAGGTGGAAGAAAGATTTTGACCGCGATTGGATGTGCATTATAGGGAAAGGGACGGCACAACGCAATTACACAGGTGCCCCTGGCGGCTCACATATGAGGGACACGTGGTGTACATGCACCACATTGGGAGTTGTCCCACGTTCCCACGCACTCCTGGACTGTTGGGTGGTCATTCCGGCTTCTCCGGGTTTCAGGCAATAAGAATTGAGCATTTAGAACAGATTTAATGTTTGTCATTGTATCTTATGCTAACAAGGACGCAGAGAAGACATTTGACAGTTTCAACAGAATGCATATGATTTGGATAGATAGAGTTTGAGATAGGAAGCATAGAGAGGTTAGGGTCCGATCACATTCACTTAGTTCAAAAGATTCAAGCAAGAAGACATAGCTATAAGTGAATGCAGTATAGGACAAAACACTAATATATATCAAAATAAAACCAAATCAACATAGTGAAGATAAACATGAAGACATGTTGAAATTGAAGACAAACCAAATGCGAAGACATAGCAAAAGTAACGCCATTATAAAAACACTTCAAAAAGGAAGAATTTGGTGGTGGCGTTACCCACCGTATAGGGAGTATTAGACCCAGACACGGTGCACAATTATCGTGGCGCTCTGAAATCGAATTCCGCGTTAATGTATTCACACTCAGAGTGTAAGTCTTCATTGATTGAAGACATACATTACTTCGTGTGTTGCACATCAAAGTCATCAACATGCATAAGTGTTGGGATGTGTGCCTAGTCACATGACATTCGAGGATTCCAAGATATTTAGCTCACACCGCAACTTGCAAAACCTTTTCTCATCCAAGGGCTTTGTGAAGATATCTGTCAATTGCTCTTCAGTGTTGACGTGTATGATATCAATCTCTTCCTTCATGACATGATCTCTGAGAAAGTGATGACAAATTTCAATGTGCTTTGTCTTCGAGTGATGAACTGGGTTATTGGCAATCTTGATGGCGCTTTCGTTGTCGCAGTAGAGTGGTACTTGTTTTAGATAGATGCCATAGTCCTTGAGAGTTTGCTTCATCCATAGAAGCTGAGCGCAGCAAGATCCAGCAGCAATGTGTTCAGATTCAGCAGTGGAGAGTGATACACAGTTCTGCTTCTTTGAAGACCAATAGACAAGTGATCGTCCCAGAAAGTGACATGTGCCTGATGTATACTTGCGATCCACCTTGTCACTAGCATAATCAGCATCTGAGAATCCAACTAGATCAAACTCTAAGCCCTTTGGATACCATAATCCTAGTGTTGGGGTGTAAGCCAAATATCGAAGAATTCGCTTCACAGCTAAGTGATGCGATTCCTTTGGTGCCGCTTGGAACCGAGCACACATGCAAACACTAAGCATGATATCTGGCCTAGATGCACATAAATAAAGTAAAGAACCAATCATGGAGCGGTATACCTTTTGATCGAACTCTTTACCATTGGCGTCAGGACCCAGATGACTCTTGGTTGGCATTGGCGTCGTATAACCTTTGTAGTCTTGCATTCCAAACTTCTTCAGACAATCTTTGAGATATTTCTCTTGAGATATGAAGATGCCATTGCTTTGCTGATGAATTTGAAGACCAAGGAATAACTTCATCTCACCCATCATGGACATCTGATATTGCTCTTGCATCATGTGTCCAAACTCATCACTGTATTTCTGGTTGGTGCAGCCGAAAATAATGTCATCCACATATATTTGGCACACAAACAGTTCACCATCATATGTCTTCATGAAGAGTGTGGGATGCAGGGAACCAGGTTTGAAGCCTTTGCTCCTCAGGAAGTCTTTGAGTGTGTCATACCAAGCGCAAGGAGCTTGTTTGAGGCCATACAGTGCCTTGTTTAGCTTGTACACCATATCAGGATGTTTTGGATCTTCAAAGCCAGGAGGTTGTGCAACATACACTTCTTCTTCAATCTTTCCATTGAGAAATGCACTCTTCACATCCATTTGATACAGCAGGATGTTGTGATGATTTGCATAGGCTAGTAATATGCGAATAGCTTTAAGCCTAGCCACATGAGCAAATGTTTCATCGAAGTCAATCCCTTCAACTTGAGTGTATCCTTGAGCAATGAGACGTGCCTTGTTTCTGACAACTTGACCATGCTCATCTTGCTTGTTGCGATATATCCATTTTGTGCCTATAAATTTGTGCTTGCGAGGGTCAGGACGCTTGACAAGTTCCCATACATTGTTCAGCTTGAACTGTTGAAGCTCTTCTTGCATAGCTTGAATCCATTCAGGTTCCATAAAGGCTTCAGCAACTTTCTTGGGTTCTGATATTGAGGCAAATGCAAAGTTCCCACAGAAATTTGCTAGCTGTGTTGCTCTTGAACGAGTGAGTGGACTAGGCGCATTGATGCTATCAATTATCTTCTCAATCTGTACTTCATTTGCAACATGAGGATGAATCGGACGAAGATTTTGCTCTTGCTGATCATTGTCATCGTTAGGAGGATTGTCTTCGGGCTGAGCATTGTCTTCAGGTTGATTAGGTGCAGAAATGATAAGTTCCTCTTTAGGCTGTGCTTCAGACGGTATGATTTCTCCAGTTCCCATGAGCTTGATGGATTCACTAGGTGGAACTTCATCTAGCACATTTGGCAGGTGCTCTCTTTGCGAGCCGTTAGTCTCATCGAACCACACATCCACAGTTTCAACCACTTTATAGTGAAAGAGGTTGAAGACTCTGTAGGAGTGATCCTTTCCGTAGCCAAGCATAAAACCTTCATGTGCTTTCGGTGCAAATTTTGAAGTGTGATGTGGATCCTTGATCCAGCACCTAGCACCAAATACTCTGAAGTAACTGACATTTGGCTTCTTACCAGAGAGGAGTTCATAGGATGTTTTCTTTAGAAGCTTGTGAAGATAAACACGGTTGATGACATGGCATGCAGTATCAATAGCTTTAGGCCAGAACTTTCTTGGAGTCTTGTATTCATCAAGCATCGTCCGAGCCATAGTGTTCTGTTCTTGCGCTCCATGATGCCATTCTGCTGAGGTGTGTATGGAGCTGAGAAATCAATGAGTGATGCCTAATGTATCCAGGTAAAGGTCGAGGCTGGTATTCTTGAACTCCGTGCCATTGTCACTTCTGATATGCTTGATCTTGACACCATAGTTGTTCATAGCACGGATGGCGAAGCGTCTGAAGACATCCTGCACTTCAGTCTTGTAGAGAATTATGTGCACCCACGTATATCTTGAATAATCATCAACAATGACAAAGCCATAGAGACAAGCAGTAGTAGTGAGAGTAGAGTAGTGAGTAGGGCCAAATAAGTCCATGTGTAGCAGCTTGAAGGGTTGAGATGTCGTCATGATTGTCTTCGAGGGATGCTTGGCCCTTTTCATCTTTCCAACTTCGCAGGCACCGCACAGATGATATTTCTTGAACTTGACGCCCTCGATGCCTATGACGTGCTTCTTCTTTGCGAGAGTGTGCAAGTTCCTCATGCCAGCATGCCCTAGCCTCCGATGCCAGAGCCAGCACTCTGAGGCTTTTGCTAGAAGACATATGGCAAGCTGTGGTCCTGCTGAGAAATCTACCATGTACAGATCATCTTTCCGATACCCTTCAAAGACTAGAGACTTGTCAGATTCCATTAGTACAAGGAAACAATATTTTCCAAATATCACAATCATGTTCAAGTCACAAAGCATTGAGACAGGCACTAAGTTGAAACCAAGGGATTCAACAAGCATCACTTTATCCATGTGCTGATCCTTTGAGATTGCAACTCTACCTAGACCCAATACCTTGCTTTTACCAGTGTCAGCAAATGTGATGTGACTCTTGTCAGATGGACGTAAGGTTGAGTCCATGAGAAGACTTCGATCACAAGTCATATGATTAGTGCATCCGTTGTCCATAATCCATTCTGAAGCATGAGGTGTCATACCCTACAGTACAGTTAGGGGGATAGGCTTCACCAAGAGTATTGTGAAGCATAAACATTTGATGGACAAGAGGATTATCAAAGCTCAGATCAAGATTAGGACTGATAGGATGATTGGCAAGCGATTCAGGAACAAAATACATAGTAAGACCATTTCGGCATTTGATCTTGCGCCCTACAAGATGTTTTAGGTCCCCAACAATAGCATCAGACACCTTTGATTTCTGGCTGGAGACCTTTCCCTGCAAAAGAAAGTTAATTCTTCTTAACCACCCACATCTTCAGGGGTGGCTTAGAAGCAATGAGTCTACGTGCAGCATCTGAGAACTTCGGCTTTGAAGCCCTAGCAAATAGCCTTGCAGGAGGTGAATAGTACTCATATGAATAAGCAGAAAAGTTCTTAGTTTTATGAACATAGCGGTTTGAAGAAACACGCTCATATTCATAAGTCTGAGTATGATTTCCCTGCAAAACATTGGCGTTAGGGTGAATCAGGTGAGTCCTCTGTCTGTATGAAGCCTTTGGACCATATGAAGCCTTTGGTCTGGGATTTGTCTTCTTCCCAGGCGGTGTTGCGATGACATTCACAGGAAGTTTCTCAAGATAGCTTTTGGGAACGCAGATCTTCTTCATAGTTGGCCCGTTCCTGCAGTTAGTACCAATATACCTAGCAAACACTTCACCATTTTGATTCTTCAATAGTTTATAGTTTGCATCAAAGGATTCATCAATGATAATAGGGTTAGCACAAGTGAAGCCAGATAAGGTGGATGGATCCACTGAAGGTCCCTTTGCAGCAACCCATGTGGTTTTGGGGTACAGCTCAGGCTTCTAGTAGGAGCCATCAACATTCATTTTCCTGTTGAACCCAACACCCTCTTTCCTAGGGTTTCGGTTCAGAATCTGCTTTTTGAGGACATCGCACAGTGTCTGATGCCCTTTGAGACTTTTGTACATCCCTGTTTCAAGCAATGACTTCAACCTAGCATTTTCATCAGCAATAGTAGTGGTATCCTTAGCAGAGGGGTTAGTTACCACATCAACAGTTGAAGATATTGCAACAGTAGCAACAATAGAACATTCAGCAACAGAAGTAGCGTTATCACGCTCAAGGCATTTTAAACATGGTGGTTCAAATCCTTCCTGAGCGGGACTGATTTGTTGAGCACGAAGTGACTCATTCTCCTTTTGAAGATCTTCATGAGCTGCTCTCAATTTCTCAAGTTCTTGCTTCCTTTGAAGATAATCATAGGAAAGCTTTTCATGAGTTGTTGAGAGAGTTTCATGACGACTTTCAAGTTCCTGATACTTAACATGAAGATTTTTATGTCTTCAATTAGGGACTGAGATCGAGTCATTTCCGCGTCCAACAGGTCATCGCTTTTGTCTAACAGTTTTTGAGTATGTTCCATAGCTTTCTGTTGTTCAGTTGCAATTTTAGCAAGTGTCTTGTAGCTGGGTTTGGATTCACAATCAGAGTCATCTTCACTTGATGTTTGAAAGTAAGCATCGCGTGATTTTACCTTGGCACCACGTGCCATGAAGTAGTAGGTGGGCGCAGAGTCGTCCTTGTCATTAGCATCAGCGTTGGTGACGGGGCCATTGTCTTCAGTGTTGAAGATGGACTTGGCAACGTAGGCTGTAGCTAGAGCCAGACTTGCAACGCCAGAGTGGGACTCCTCCTCAGACTCCACCTCCGCCTCCTCAGAAGCAGACTCCTCCTATGAATCCATCTCCTTGCCAACAAAAGCACGAGCCTTGCCAGGTGAGCTCTTCTTGTGAGATGAAGACTTGGAAGAAGACTTTGAGTATTTCTTCTTCTTCTTGACATCAGAATCATATTCCTTGCTCTTCTTCTTCTTCTTCTTCTTCTTCTTCTTCTTCTTCTTCTTCTTCTTCTTCTTCTTCTTCTTCTTCTTCTTCTTCTTCTTCTTCTTATTGTTCTCATTGTCCCACTATGCACATTTAGAGATGTAGTGTCCAGGTTTCTTGCACTTGTGACATGTTCTCTTCTTGTAATCATGAGTGGAAGCTTCATCATTTCTTGAGCTGGATCGTGAAGACTTTCTGAAGCCCTTCTTCTTAGTGAACTTCTGGAACTTCTTCACAAGCATAGCAAGCTCCTTTCCAATGTCTTCAGGATCACCAGAACTGCAGTCAGATTCTTCTTTAGACGAGGAAACAACTTTTGCCTTCAAAGCACCAGTTCGGCCATAGTTGGGACCATAGATATCTCTTTTCTCAGATAGCTGGAACTCATGTGTGTTGAGCCTCTCAAGTATGTCAGACGGATCGAGTGTCTTGAAGTCAGGGCATTCTTGTATCATCAGGGCAAGGGTGTCGAACGAGCTGTCAAGTGATCTCAGCAGTGTCTTGACGATTTCATGCTTGGTGATCTCAGTGGCGCCGATAGCACAAAGCTCATTTGTGATGTCAGTGAGGCGATCAAACATGAGCTGGACATTTTCGTTGTCATTTCTATTGAAGCGGTTGAAGAGGTTGCAAAGAACACTGATCCTTTGATCTCTCTGGGTTGAGACGCCTTCGTTGACCTTGGAGAGCCAGTCCCAGACTAGCTTCGACGTTTCCAGAGCACTCACACGGCCATACTGTCCTTTGGTCAGATGACCACGGATGATGTTCTTGGCAGTAGAATCCAGTTGAATGCACTTCTTGACATCAGCAGGGGTGACATATTCACCAGTCTTGGGAACACCATTCTTGACGACATACCAGAGGTCGACATCAATGGCTTCAAGATGCATGTGCATCTTATTCTTCCAGTAGGGATATTCAGTTCCATCGAAGACGGGGCACACAGCAGAGACTTTGATTATCCCTGCAGTTGACATAGCTAAAACTCCAGGTGGTTAAACCGAATCACACAGAACAAGGGAGTACCTTGCTCTGATACCAATTGAAAGTGCTAGTTATCGACTAGAGGGGGGTGAATAGGCGATTTTTATGAAAGTCTTCAAAACATGAGAGTTTTGAAGACAAACAATAGAAAAGAACCTATTGATATGCAGCGGAAGGTAGACTACACTAAGCAAGCCATAGTCAAGTATTCAATGAAGTGAAAGCACGAAGGCTAATAGCAGCTAGGGTAGTAAAGATCGGGATGGAAGATTGTATGAAGCCAAACAATGATAGAAGTCACACAGTGAAGTCAAACAGGTAGATCAAGCAGTCAATGACTTCACGAAGACGAACTGTAAGTAAAGAGAGGGAGAGGATAGAACCAGTCACTTGGTGAGGACACAAGATTTGTTGGATCAGTTCCAGTTGTTGTGACAATTGTACGTCTCGTTAGGGAGGCTGAGATTCAACTCAGAAGACCACGTCTTCACCTTATTCCCCTTGAGCTAAGGACACCCAGTCCTCGCCCAATCACTCTTGTAAGTCTTCAAGGTAGACTTCCAAACCTTCACAGACTTCGTTCACCGGCGATCCACAATGACTCTTGGATGCTCAGAACGCGACGCCTAACCGGCTGGAGGATTCACAGTTCTCAAGTGTAACAAGTCTTCAGGTCACGCAGACAGAAAGACTTCAATGATGCCTAACACTCTTTGTCTCTGGGTGTTTGGGCTTTGTCCTCGCAAGGATTTCTCTCTCTCAAAAGCTTCGGAGGTGGGTTGCTCTCAAACGACAAAAGCCATGCACTAACTCTGAGCAGCCACCAATTTATGGTGTAGGGGGTGGGCTATTTATGGCCACTAAGCAACCCGACCTGATTTGTCCGAAATGACCCTGGGTCACTAAGGAAATGAGACGTGTTCCAATGTTCAGATTTCAAACACACGCGGCAACTTGACTTGGGCTACAAGTAAAGCTGACTCATCCAACTTTGGATAAGATTTGCTCTCATTGTCTTTGCTCGAAGACATAGGATTTGGTTGAGCATCACTTCAGTCACTCTGACTTTGTTCACTGGGACCCCACTTAACAGTACGGTGGTTCCTATGACTCAACAAATAAGAAAAGGAAACAACGAAACAACTAAGTCTTCGCGCTCCATAGTCTTCACGCGATGTCTTCTCTTGTCATAATCTTCAATGTGAATATCTTCACATACCACCATTGTCTTCAATGTCTTCATACATTTTTAGGGGTCATCTCAGGTAGGTAAACCGAATCAATGAGGGACTACTACCTGTGTTATCCTGCAATTCTCACAAACACATTAGTCCCTCAACTAGGTTTGTCGTCAATACTCCGAAACCAACTAGGGGTGGCACTAGATGCACTTACAAGATTCATAATTGTTCTCACACAATGCATACTGTAGCATATCATTTCTACAATTTATATTGAGCAATATAAGCCATAGAAACTAGAAAACAAGCAAACTATGCATTGAAAACAGAATCTGTCAAAAACAGAACAGTACGTAAAGATCTAATTTAAGCTCATACTTCTGTAACTCCAAAAATTCTAAAAAATTAGGACAACATAGATAATTTGTATACCCATCAACTGTAACAATTTCAGAATTTTTCCACATTCCAGTAGCAAATAAGAATTTCTGCACTGGACGCAAAAGTTTCTGTTTTTGCACAGAATGAAGTCAACTATCATCCACACTATCCCAAAGGCTCTACTTGGCACTTTATTGAAACAAAAGAAATAAAACATGGTTACTGCAGTAGCCTAATCATGTGAACACACAAAAACAGTAGGGGTAAATGTTGGGTTGTCTCCCAACAAGCGTTTTTCTTTAATGTCTTCTTAGCTAGGCATGATGATTTCAATGATGCTCACATAAAAGATAACAATTGAAACACAAAGAGAGCATAATGGAGCATATGACTAGCACATTTAAGCCTAACCCACTTCCTATGCATAGGGATTTTGTGAGCAAACAACTTATGGGAACAAGAATCAACTAGCATAGGAAGGGAAACCAAGCATAACTTCAAGATTTTCAACACATAGAGAGAAAACTTGATATTATTGATATATGTAAAAGCATAAGTTCCCCTCTCATAATAATTTTCAGTAGCATCATGAATGAATTCAAAAAAATAGCTATCACATATAGTATTCTTTTCATGATCCACAAGCATAGAAATTTTCTCACTCTCCACATAAGCAAATTTATTCTCATGAATAGTAGTGGGAGCAAACTCTACAAAATAACTATCATGTGTTTGAAAATTAAAATCATGATGACACGTTTCATGATTATCATTATCCAATATAGCATACATGTCATCACCATAATCATCATATATAGGAGGCATGCTTTCATCGTAATAAAGTTTCTCATCAAAACTTGGGGGACTAAAAATATCATCTTCATCAAACATAGCATCCCAAGCTTATGGCTTTGCATATCATTAGCGTCATGGATATTCAAAGAATTCATACTAACAACATTGCAATCATGCTTATCATTCAAATATTTTGTGCCAAGCATTTTATTGACTTCTTCTAACAATTGTGCACAATTTTCTGATCCATCATTTTCAAGAAAGATATTATAAAGATGATCAATGATATCATGCAACCTAAATTTCCATTTTTTTTGTAGTTTTCTATTATAAAACCAAACTAGTGATAAAACAAGAAACCAAAAGATTCAATTGCAAGATCTAAAGATATACCTTCATTCACTCACCTCACCGGCAACAGCGCCAGAAAAGAGCTTGATGTCTACTACGCAACTTTATTCTTGTAGACACGTGTTGGGCCTCCAAGCACAGAGTTTTGTAGGACAGTAGAAATTTTCCCTCAAGTGGATGACCTAAGGATTATCAATCCATGAGAGGTGTATGATGAAGATGGTCTCTCTCAAACGACCCTGCAACCAAATACAAGAAATCTCTTGTGTCCCCAATACACCTAATACAATGGCAAATTATATAGGTGCACTAGTTCAGCGAAGAGATGACCATAAAAGTGTACTATTTATGGTACAAATATATTTTTATAATCTGAGTAAATAAAAACAACAAGGTAGCTTAGGATTCTTAATGTCGCTTTCAATCTCCTCGAGGATGGTTCGCCACTTAGGTTCCCCATTCAATTTGAGTCAACAATGTGACATAATGAATGCCTTCTTCTTGACTTGATGGTAGAAAGCCGCCAACAAAGTTGCACGGGTTTGAACTTTGATGCCGATCTGGTTCCGGACAACAACTTGTTTGAGAAAACCAACAAATTTGCTCACATTCTCTTGGATGGTGGACCATCTATGTTGGAGAGAGCACGGGCCACAGTTGGTATTGATTGGGTGTGGCTTCACATAGTGTTTTTGCTCATGATAAAGTTTGTGAATATCTTTTCCCAATATTTCTTGCCTTTTTGCTTGGTCCACATATCGAATCCATGCTAGTGTTCAACCAACTTTCACACAACAAAACATCTTCAAATTGGGTGAACGTCGGACGTCTTGACTTCACTATACCTTCTTCTTCTTCTTCTTGTTAGTGTGCGACATTTTCCCAACTTTAAACACCGAGAAATTGGTATCCCTATGGTAAATTGCAAAGGTTGTTGACCATCATTTATAATGTTATGCAATATTTATTCCTATCGTCCTATAGGTTTGATCTTATGGTATGTGAACAAATGAATCAACAAATGCAAGTTTGAAAATGGCAAAGATTGTATCCAGTCTTATTCGGGGGTTTCATCGAACATGATGTGGGCATATGCCTGGAGCTGGCATTGCTTGACGTCGCCCGATGCCTTTGGAGTTGCAACGAGTCAGCCATCATGGACGTGTCGAGGACGTCTTCCGGAAACTCAACCGGGATGCCCGTCCAGTGGGAGGCGGAACGGAGTCGAGCTCAACCGACAAGTTGTTTGCCCCAGTGGCCATGGCGGACGGATTAGTCTATGTTGCTACACCACTGATGGCATGCAAGGGCACATGGCTATTGCAATTCGCGGTAAGTAGAGTATGTCGATCCCACAGGGAGCGGTGGTTGCGCTGGTAACTGCCAAACCCACAGCTACTCCATCACACACGCAACTACGTTCACACCCAAAATGTTATCTGGAAATAGTCTATTCGTCAATTGCTAGCGGAATTATAATAAGGGTGGTTTTGTCTAAAAACTAAGCGAAGGTAGAAACGTAAATAAAACAACAAATAAAATAAGAGGGCGATGCTTGATAAAAGGCGTTTGATGTCTACTACGCAACTTTATTCTTGTAGACACGTGTTGGGCCTCCAAGCGCAGAGTTTTGTAGGACAGTAGCAATTTTCCCTCAAGTGGATGACCTCAGGTTTATCAATCCCTAAGAGGTGTAGGATGAAGATGGTCTCTCTCAAATGACCCTGCAACCAAATACAAGAAATCTCTTGTGTCCGCAACACACCTAATACAATGGCAAATTGTATAGCTGCACTAGTTCGGTGAAGAGATGATGGTAAAAGTATAATATTGATGGTACAAATATATTTTTATAATCTGAATAAATAAAAACAGCAAGGTAGCAAATAGTAAACGGGAAAAAAAGGGTATTGCAATGCTTGAAAATTAGGCCTAGGGTCCATACTTTCGCTAGTGCAATCTCTCAACAGTGCTAATATAATTGGATCATATAACCACCCCTCAAAGTGCGATGAAGAATCACTCCAAAGTTCCTATGTAGCGGAGAACATAAGAATAACTTGTTTGTAGGGTACGAAACTAGCTCAAAGCTATTCTTTCCGTTCGATCTATTCAAGAGTTCGTACTAAAATAACACAAGGCTATTCTTTCCGTTCGATCTATCCTAGAGTTCGTACTAAAATAACACAAAAGCAAATTATATTCATAATACTCAATCCAACACAAAGAACTTCAAAGAGTGCCTCAAGATTTCTACCGGAGAAACAAAGACAAGAACGTGCATCAACACCTATGCATAGATTACCCCAATGTCACCTCGGGAATCCGCGAGTTGAGTGCTAAAACATATATCAAGTGAATCAATATGATACCCCATTGTCACCACGGGTATTCAATTGCAAGACATATATCAAGTGTTCTCAAATTCATAAAAGTATTCAATCCGATAACAACGAAATCTCAAAGGGAAAAACTCAATTCATCACAACAAGATAAAGAGGGGAAAACACCATATGATTCGACTATATTAACAAAGCCCGCGATACATCAAGATCGTGGCATCTCAAGAACACGAGAGAATGAGACAGAGAGAGATTAAACACATAGCTATTGGTAGAAACCCTCGGCCCCGAGGGTGAACTACTCCCTCCTCATCATGGTGGCCGCCGGGATGATGAAGTGGCCACCGGAGATGATTCCCCCCTCCGGCAGGGTGCCAGAACGGGGTCTAGATTGGTTTTCGATGGCTACAGAGCCTTTCGACGGCGGAAGTTCTGATCTAGGTTAACCCTGAGGGTTCCTGGAATTTTTGGGAATTTATAGGGTAAAGAGGGGGTGTCGGAGGCCACCGAGGTGGGCACAACCCACCTGGGCGCGCCTGGGCCCGCAGGCACGCCCTGGTGGGTTGTGCCCCCCTCGGGGCACCCCCAGGTGCTTCTCTAGCCCATCCTGAGTGTTCTGGTCCATAAAAAATCTCCAAAAAGTTTCGCGGTGTTTAGACTCTATTGGATATTGATTTCCCTGCGATGTAAAAAACAAGCAGAAAACAGCAACTAGCACTGGGCACTGGGTCAATAGGTTAGTCCCAAAAAATGATATAAAGTTGCTATAGAATGATTGTAAAATATCCAAGAATGATAATATAACATCATGAATACTTCATAAATTATAGATACGTTGGAGACGTATCAGCGTTCTCGAGGTGTTCAGAATCATTACTGATGACCCACAAGTATAAGGGATCAATCATAGTCCTTTTGATAAGTAAGAGTGTCGAACCCAACGAGGAGCATAAGGAAATGACAAGTGGTTTTAAGCAAGATAATTTCTGCAAGCACTGAAATTATTGGTAACAGATAGTTTGATTGCAAGATAATTTGTAATGAGCAAGTAACGGTAATGGTAAGTAAAGTGCATCAAGGTAGCCTTGTCCTTTTGTGGCAAAGGACAAGCCAAAAACGGTTTCTTATAATAGGCAAAGCGTTCTTGAGGGTACACGGGAATTTCATCTAGTCACTTTCATCATGTTGGTTTGATTCGTGTTCGCTACTTTGATAAGTTGATATGTGGGTGGACCGGTGCTTAGGTGTTGTTCTTACTTGAAAAAACCTCCTACTTATGATTAACCCCCTCGCAATCATCCGCAACTACGAGAAAAGTATTAACATAAAATCTAACCATAGTATTAAACTTTTGGATCCAAATCGGTCCCTTACGAAGTAGCACATAAACTAGGGTTTAAGCTTCTGTCACTCTAGCAACCCATCATCTAATAATTATTCACAATGCATTCGCTTAGGCCCAAATATGGTGAAGTGCCATGTAGTTCACGTTCACATGACACCACTAAGGGAATCACAACATACATATCATCAAAATATCGAACACAATCAAGTTCACATGATTACTTGCAATAAGATTTCTCCTGTGACCTCAAGAACAAAAGTAACTACTCACAAATGATAATCATGCTCAAGATCAAAGGAGTATTAAATAGCATAATGGATCTAAACATTTAATCTTCCACCAAATAAACCATATAGTAATCAACTACGAGATGTAATCAACACTACTAGTCACCCACAAGTACCAATCTAACGTTCCGGTACAAAGATTGAACACAAGAAATGAACTAGGATTTGAGAGGAGATGGTGTTGTTGATGGATATTGTCCTCCAAAAGATGAAAGGGTTGTTGGTGATGACGGTGACGATGATTTTCCTCTCCGAGAGGGAAGTTCCCCCAGCGGAATCGCTGCGCCAGAGGGCAAAAGTGCTCCTGCCCAAGTTCCGCCTAGAGATGGCGGCGCTCCATCCCGGAAGTCCTCTCCTTATTTTTTTCTAGGTCAAAATGACATACATATCAGAAGATGGGCACCGGAGGTGGGCCGGGCTGAGCACAACCCACTAGGGCGTGCCTGGGGTGCCTGGCGCGCCCAGGTGGGTTGTGCCCACCTGGTGGGCCCCCTCCGGTAGTTATTTGCCCCAGTATTTTTCATATATTCCAAAACATTTCTCCGTAAATTTTCAGCTCATTTGGAGATGTGCAGAATAGGTAACTCTGACGTAGCTTTTTCAGGTACATATTTCCAACTACTGGTATTCTCCCTCTTTGTGTAGACCTTGCATATTATGAGAGAAAAAGCATTAGAATTATTCCAAAAGGCATTATTATGCATGAAAACATTATAAATAACAGTATGAAAACATGATGCAAAATGGACGTATCAATTACAACCCACACGTCCTACGAACACTTAAGCCACCTTTCATGTAGTTATTTGTGGGCGGAGTGTGACGCCCCTGATTTAATCGTACACTAATCATGCATGCAAATGTGTACGATCAAGATCAGGGACTCACGGGAAGATATCACAACACAACTCTAAATAAAATAAGTCATACAAGCATCATAATACAAGCCAGGGGCCTCGAGGGCTCGAATACAAGTGCTCGATCATAGACGAGTCAGCGGAAGCAACAATATCTGAGTACAGACATAAGTTAAACAAGTTTACCTTAAGAAGGCTAGCACAAACTGGGATACAGATCGAAAGAGGAGCAAGCCTCCTGCCTGGGATCCTCCTAAACTACTCCTGGTCGTCGTCAGCAGGCAGCACGTAGTAGTAGGCACCTCCAGGGTAGTAGTCGTCATCGACGGTGGCGTCTGGCTCCTGGACTCCAACATCTGGTTGCAACAATCAGGTAGAGATATGTGTTGGAAATATGCCCTAGAGGCAATAATAAATTGATTATTATTATATTTCCTTGTTCATGATAATCGTTTATTATCCATGCTAGAATTGTATTGACAGGAAACTCAGATACATGTGTGGATACATAGACAACACCATGTCCCTAGTAAGCCTCTAGTTGACTAGCTCGTTGATCAATAGATGGTTACGGTTTCCTGACCATGGACATTGGATGTCATTGATAACGGGATCACATCATTAGGAGAATGATGTGATGGACAAGACCCAATCCTAAGCCTAGCACAAGATCATGTAGTTCGTATGCTGAAGCTTTTATAATGTCAAGTATCATTTCCTTAGACCATGAGATTGTGCAACTCCCGGATACCGTAGGAGTGCTTTGGGTGTGCCAAACGTCACAACGTAACTGGGTGGCTATAAAGGTACACTACGGGTATCTCCGAAAGTGTCTGTTGGGTGGCACGAATCGAGACTGGGATTTGTCACTCCGTGTAAACGGAGAGGTATCTCTGGGCCCACTCGGTAGGACATCATCATAATGTGCACTATGTGATCAAGGAGTTGATCACGGGATGATGTGTTACGGAACGAGTAAAAGAGACTTACCGGTAACGAGATTGAACAAGGTATCGGGATACCGACGATCGAATCTCGGGCAAGTATCATACCGATAGACAAAGGGAATTGAATACGGGATTGATTAAGTCCTTGACATCGTGGTTCATCCGATGAGATCATCGTGGAACATGTGGGAGCCAACATGGGTATCCAGATCTTGCTGTTGGTTATTGACCGGAGAACATCTCGGTCATGTCTGCATGTCTCCCGAACCCGTAGGGTCTACACACTTAAGGTTCGATGACGCTAGGGTTATAAAGGAAGCTTGTATGTGGTTACCAAATGTTGTTCGGAGTCCCGGATGAGATCCCGGACGTCACGAGGAGTTCCGGAATGGTCCGGAGGTAAAGATTTATATATGGGAAGTCCTGTTTTGGTCACCGAAAGAGTTTCGGGTTTTATCGGTAACGTACCGGGACCACCGGAGGGGTCCGGGGGTCCACCAAGTGGGGCCACAAGCCCCGGAGGCTTACGTAGGCTAAGTGAGGGAGGGGACCAGCCCCAGGTGGGCTGGTGCGCCCCCCCACAGGGGCTCAAGGCGCAAGGGAGTGGGAAGGGGGGCAAACCCTAGAGCAGATGGGCCTTAAGGCCCATCTAGCTGCGCCTCCCCTTCTCCCCCCTTCTTGGCCGCCTCCCCCTTGCCCATCTAGGGCTGCCGCCCCCCCCCCTAGGGGTGGGAACCCTAGAGGGGGCGCAGCCCCTCCCCTTCCCTATATATATTGAGGCATTAGGGCTGCCCACAACACGCGATTCGATCTCTCTCGTTGGTGCAGCCCTGCGTCTCTTCTTCCTCCTCTCTTGTGGTGCTTGGCGAAGCCCTGCAGGATTGCCACGCTCCTCCATCATCACCACGCCGTTGTGCTGCTGCTGGATGGAGTCTTCCTCAACCTCTCCCTCTCTCCTTGCTGGATCAAGGCTTGGGAGACGTCACCGGGCTGTACGTGTGTTGAACGCGGAGGTGCCGTGCGTTCGGCACTTGGTCATCGGTGATTTGAATCACGACGAGTACGACTCCATCAACCCCGTTCACTTGAACGCTTCCGCTTAGCGATCTACAAGGGTATGTATATGCACTCTCCTTCCCCTCGTTGCTAGTCTCTCCATAGATAGATCTTGGTGACACGTAGGAAAATTTTGAATTTCTGCTACGTTCCCCAACAATATGGGGAAAAGGGGGGAACAAGGCAACCGTGACTACTCATCCAAAGTACTCGCAAGCAAGGAGCTACACGACATATGCATGGATATATGTGTAAAGGGCCATATCAGTGGACTGAACTGCAGAATGCCAGAATAGGAGGGGGATAGCTAATCTTGTCGAAGACTACGCTTCTGGCAGCCTCCGTCTTGCAGCATATAGAAGAGAGTAGACTGAAGTCCTCCAAGTAGCATCGCATAGCATAATCCTACCCGGCGATCCCCTCCTCGTCGCCCTGTTAGAGAGCGATCACCGGGCTGTATCTGGCACTTGGAAGGGTTTGTTTTATTAAGTATCCGGTTCTAGTTGTCATAAGGTCAAGGTACAACTCCGGGTCGTCCTTTTACCGAGGGACACGGCTATTCGAATAGATTAACTTCCCTGCAGGGGTGCACCACGTAACCCAACACGCTTGATCCCATTTGGCCGGACACACTTTCCTGGGTCATGCCCGGCCTCGGAAGATCAACACGTCGCAGCCCCACCTAGGCTCAACAAAGAGGTCAGCACGCCGGTCTAAATCCTATGCGCGCAGGGGTCTGGGCCCATCGCCCATTGCACACCTGCACGTTGCGTACGCGGCCGGAGAGCAGACCTAGCAACCTCCATTACAAAGGAAGTCACGTTACGCGGTCCAACCCGGCGCGCGTCGCTCAGTCGCTGACGTCACGAAGTGCTTCGGCTGATACCACGACGCCGAGTGCCCATATCTTTCCCGCGTAGTTGGTTAGTGCGTATAGGCCAGTAGCCAGACTCAGATCAAATACCAAGATCTCGTTAAGCGTGTTAAGTATCCGCGAACGCCGACAGGGCCAGGCCCACCTCTCACCTGGGTGGTCGCAACCTGCCCTGTCGCTCTGCCTCAAAGATCCACACAGAGGGCCGTTGGGACAAAGGTCCTTTCAGCCCCCAATCCGTGAATCACTCGCGGGTACTCCTCGAGCCGACCCGACTTTAGTCACCACATGTATCATGTATAAGTATGGTATATACCCGTGATCACCTCCCGAGTGATCACGGCCCGATAATATAGCACAGCAGACGGACAAGAATGTAGGGCCACTGATGGGAAAACTAGCATCCTATACTAGACATGTAGGATTGCAGGTAAAGGTAACAACAGTAGTAACAAGGACATGCTATGCATCAGGATAGGATAACGGAAAACAGTAACATGCTACACTACTCTAATGCAAGCATTATAGAATAGAGTAGGCGATATCTGGTGATCAAGGAGGGGGGGGGGGCTTGCCTGGTTGCTCGGGCAAGAGAGAGGGGTAGTCAACTCCGTAGTCGTACTGGGGGTCGCCGGCAGTCTCGGGGTCTACCGAAAAGAAGTAACGGAGAGGGAACACAATAAATAACAGAGCAAACAAAGCATCACAAAGCGTAACATGGCAATGCGTGGTGCTAGGTGTGCCCTAACGCGGCAGTAGGTGGTACCGGCGAAAGGGGGAAACATCCGGGAAAATATCCCCGGTGTTTCGCGTTTTCGGACAGATGAATCGAAGGGGGAAAGTTGCGTGTTCGCTATGCTAGGGATGCGTGGTGGACGAACGGGTTGAGTATCCGGATTCGTCTCGTCGTTCTGAGCAACTTTCATGTACAAAGTTTTTCCATCCGAGCTACGGTTCATTTGTTATGATTTTTCCAAATTAAATGATTTCTAGGATTCTTTCTAATTCGAAATAAAAACAATGAATACCTTTTGTACACAACAACACCTACCCACAATGTATGACCAGTGGGGCCAGTGGCTGGGTTGACTCAGTCAACAATTGACTGGTCAACCAACGAATAGTACAAGCGGGGCCTACTTGACATTGAAACAGACTTTTAATTAGGCTCTCCTTTTTTTAAGAAATAAGATAGGCCCACATGACATAGACTACATCTAGACCAAGTCAATCAATTTAGTCAACATAGGGGGATTATTAGCACTAACGGAGATTAGTTTCTAATCTCAACAGGGGCCGACCCAGGTGGTAGTGGCCTAGGCGGCCACACACACACACTAACACACACCACACACACACGGCGCATACACACACTGCCATGGAGGAGAGCAACCATACCTAGCTAGCAAGCATCAGGTAACAACAGCAGTAGTGGTTAGGAGCAGTAGCAGCGTAGAGCAGCAGTGGCGCATGAGCAGTAGCAAGTAGCAGCAGGATCGCACAGGCGGCAAGGCAGCGGAGCAGAGAGCAGCAGCGGTAAGCCGAGCAGCTGCAGCGGCACAACAGCAACAACACGAGCTGCAGCTGCAAGCTGAATCAACGCAGCAGCAACGACAGTAGGTGGAGCAGGGACCGCGGGGGGCTGCGGGGTGCGCCCTGGACGCGGCCCGGGCGAGCGGCGGCCAGCACCGGCACACGCGCAGAAGCCCGTGGGGCAGCGGCGAGTGCGGCCGGGAGCGAGCAAGACATCGCGCATCCATGGGTGCTACTGGATCAGGCGGGGACGACTTAAGGCGACGGCAACGACGACGGTGAGCGGCGGCCGAAGCAAGAACTCGAGGGGGGGCGGTGCTAGGAGCACGCACGCAATGCACCGAAGGGCTAGGCAGCTCCCACGCGATGCCAGAAGCACCCGTGGTGTGCTTGCCTAAGCCGGAGAAGCACTACAGCAGCGGCAACAAGCATGACGGTGGAAACGAACTACGGCAAGTGTGGCGCGGCGGATAGAGATAGCAAATCGAAGGGGAGGCAGAGGGGAAAGGCAGAGGGCTCACCAAGGAGCGCACGGAGGCTCATTGAGAGCTTAGGAGCGTAGAACGGCGACGGGATCGATGGAGAACGGCGGCGGCCGAAGGAGGAAGAAGACTCGATCCTGGCGATGTAGCGCGAGGGGACTCGAACTGATGGCTGTAGATGAAGTAGACGAGGCAGACGGAGCTCCTGGCATAAAATTGTGGCAAACGGTGGCCGGTGGCCACGGAATCGACGAATATGACGACGACCATGAGCTCGGCCTTGTTCAGGTCGTCGAATTCGAGCGAGGGGGAGGGGGATTTGGGGGCTAGGGTTGCAGAGGGAGAGGGAGGCTACTGGGGGTGCTCTTATCCTCGGGGAGGGTCGCAGGATGGCCAACACCTGGCAATCGAAGCCATGGACGCGGTGCGTGCGTCCACGGCGTCTATGATGAACAGGGAAGGAGACAGGAAGTGTTGGGCTGGGGTGGATTGAGCATGTTGGTCCGGTTGGCCCAGTGGGGGGGTTTATTTCATTTCTTGTTTCTCTCTCATTCATTTTATTTATTTATTTTTGTTAACATTTTATTTTTACTTATTATAGTTTTATCAAATATAAAAATGAGCCACTAATTTAGTGTTAATAAATATGCTACAGTCCTAATAGTTTTGGGAAACTAAATAAAATAGTTTTATAATTTAATAATTGAAAATGCATTTAATTAATTGCTTTTGCTACAGTTTTATTATTTTAGTGAATTTAAACATTTTATAAAATGTGGATTGTCCACCGACATTACTTATGATTTATTTGTCACATCTAGAAGATTTTAGTTTTAATACTTGAAAATGTTTCTCGTTTGACATCATCGTAAATTTGGACTTGAACGGAAATTGAATCATCGCGAGATTAACAATAGTAATCGTGGTGACGTGGTATCATTAGTAGAGGTTCACCGTAGCTTAATTATCTGGGCGTTACAATTCTCCTCCACTACAAGAAATCTCATCCCGAGATTTAAGAGGTGGAATAGGGGGGAAAGGTCTGGTTACGAAATTTAACGAATCTTTTGGTCTTGGTTGCGCTTCTCGAAGAGGTCGATCCATTACATGGTTGTCTTCATTTCTCTGCTTCAAGTCATCACAATGAAGCCAGCATCCTTTATGTAGGACCTCCATCGTACTTACGACAAAATAAGGGGGGGGGGTATTTCGGGAGAACGGATCTCTGCAAGGTCGACTATCTGGTCGATAACATCAACGCAGGTGGCGGAAGTAACTCTCGAATTGGAACTTAAGAAATATCGAGAGTAAAGTAAGGAGGTACCATGGGAAGTTTCGAGCGGGCAGGCAAACGACTGATGCCTGTTACAGGGCGTGAAAGGTGTTCTAAGTAGCGGGAATAAGTACAATGTCTGATACTAGAATTGATGATCTTTCAGAAGGTGGCTCGTGAATTATATACAAGGCCACGCGCGAGGAACAACCTTGGGAACAGGGGGTGTACAGGAGAGTCAGGTTTCGATCATGTGGAACTGTGGGTTATGGGCCCACCATGTGGGTTAAAAATAGGAGCGGTGACATCTCGCACGGTCACAATAGCAAGGCACGTCAGAGGGTAGCCTATCAGTTATGTCGGCAACAATGTCGGTACCAAGGGCGAGGGACGAAGAGAACCATTTTCACGCTCGTTGAACGAGGCGGACCAATAGGCAAAGTTCTCGTCCATCATTGGTGACCGGAATGCTATCGACAATTTCAACAGGGTCTTACTGACACGGTTGTACACCAAGGTGCTTACATAAGCAGAAGAATAATACTGCTTATATCCTATGGATCACAAGGAAGGTTAAACAAATCAATGGAAAGGAAAATGTGATTATCAGATCAGACAGAACAATGGAAAGGAAAATGTGTTTGACACATATACCAGGAGTATACCCTTCCGAAGGACAAGCAGAGCAAGATATCCACGACGGGATAGAAAGTAGAAACCATTTAGGTAAGGGAAGAGGAATTTGATGACAAAACCCATACAACGGTGTTTTGGATAATTGATAAAGAAAACATAACATTTTGTTTCAAATGTTCTTATCAAAGATCGGAGTATCACAGACATGCTTCGAGATAGCATTGACAAGGTCTTCAAGCAAAGATCAGACCTTGGATACACAAAGGATCCATCAGGAACAACTTATAGAATAAGTCTTACAATTTCCTCATGGAAGTATGGATAATCTTGCTAAAAAGGAAACTATATCAATGGGTCCTCCGACCAGGTGTGCTAGGCATGATTTCACCTTACTGGGTTATATAAAGATCAATGCTATGACTCTTGGAAAATGTTCCAACCATCATACCTGACAAGTTTCAAATCTGATTGTTGTGAGGATACCTCAGACTCAGGATGCCTGAGAAGAAGAGGTGCAACACAATTGACGAGACGACATTATATGATTCTCGAGAAATGAACTATGGAAGCGAGTTCCGAACAAGGGTCCACCATTAAATCAAGGAGAGGTGAGGAGGTGATTGATTGACTCAGCGACAATCCATTGAGGTTTCCAAAAGATGGATTTCCACAACTATGTGAACAAGGAGATAACATTAGCTAGATCAAATGACTTAATGATGTATGCTCGAGGAAAACATACACAGTTAAACATTGGTTGAAATGTGCACCCGAAATATGGGCTAGGTAGCACGATCAATGTTCGAATGATGATTCAATAAGCCATAGACATAGAATGAAACTATAGACCAATAACTTCAAAGCAATAGGGTTGTTAGAAGTTTAGAATTTACACATCACAGACCATTTTTCGGTATTCCGGTTAGAAACAACACGGGGACCAAGAAAAGAATGGTGATGCTAATAAGTATCACTTGTATCAAGAATTCTTAAGGGGGGGGTGAATTTTCCATGACATTCTTGACATAAAAGATAGCTATGCTCCAAGGTAGAACATAACATAAGTTGGATAGCAAGGATCTCAAGGTACAACACGAAACATGAACAATTTTGTGTTGAAGGGAAAGCAAGAATGTTGCCGATGATAACACAAATCATCAAGGGGCAAGGATGGTATTTCTCATCATGTATTCAATTGATATCCTGGAGGAACTCGGAATGTTGATGATGATCACGACACATTTGTCGAGAGATTTCATGAAGATGTAATCTATCGGCGATGACATCAAGTCAAAGGAATTATGAAGCAAAAGGTTATTGGAACCATGGGTACGACACACAATTGAAATCAAGCTTGTTGTTCAAGGTGAAATGATATGACGAGGAAAATCGACGTAAGCTTAGCTCATCATCGAAAGTTGTGCTCCGGGATTAAGGACCAGGTAGCACCATTAAAGCTTAGCATGATAATGATATAGCCGAGCAGGCTAGGACTGAGTTGAAAGATTATTAAACTCATAAGCAATGAAAATTACTTTGAGTTGTTGAATCGGAGTGCGGAATTGATTCACTTATCGGTGTTCTCGAGTGAAATAACTCAGAACCCGGGGGAAATCTGAAATCGGTAAGATGCAATACTAGATGAAGACTCATAGGGAGCAACACAGTTCTTTGATATTCTCGAGATACTGGAGGGTATTACTCGAAGGAAGATCGACATAGGGGTTGCGGAGATGTATTGATCTGTAGAAGACAAGTGTTTTCACTTGCCTGAGAAATGGAATCAAGGAGAATATATGGTCGGAACCACGTTGCAAAGGATCAATTCACAGATACCAGATGATATTATAACAAGGAAATAGTTATTATTACAAGAAGCTTCCATGATAGGATCTACATCGTGTCCATGGGCATGAACACAAAGTTCAAGGTCGACTCCCACTTCTCCAATGCATAACCTTTCATTCACTTCTCGCGTTCGATGAAGTTGTAGTGTTGAAATTTTATCTGGCAAAATACCAGAAGAGTATGACTAGTGAAAACTTTCGCGTTCACACGTATTAAAGAAGGCATATGTCCAACGCATCGGGGCCTCTTAGGAACATATACCACAAACTTCAGGAGTAAATAACACAAGCTCGAAAGCAGAGCATGGTTGGCCAAGCAGATGATACAATTTACCAAAGGCACTATGTATCAGGGGAAGAACTCACAAGGTGATTGAATATGAAGGACACTGTCGGATAACAATCCAACAATGGATCGGGTGATCCACAACGGAGTTGAAGTGAGTATCGGTACTCACTCAAAGGAAGAAGGAATGCAAAGGCATCGGATTCAAGAATCACCTGATTAGTCTGATGCTTAAATAGAAAGAAATTATGGTTTCCAAAACGAAGGATCAGAAGCAAACGCTCTGATCAAGGATGGATAAGTTGAAAACACTTAGTTGGGCAATCAATAAAGGTTTGAATTGCCGAGAACCAACTCATGTCCAGAATGATGTCTGAGTCGGAAAGATAATTTTAAAAGGGATAACCTGACGACTGCGTGCATACGCACATATTGAATCAATAGGCTCAAAATGACTAAGACAAGGGATGTTATCAAGGACTACTAGTCATATGGAATTAACCATAATGCAAGGAGGCAAGAATTTCAAGAATAACTGGCTGCAGAAGATTTTCGAATGACCGAATGGCATTTCGAATTTTGTGAAATACATGAATCATCTGGGGATGTGCGGATACTCGATAAGTGCGAGAAATTATCCATAGGGGTATTCAGGTGGCAGAGAACTGCAAGGCAGTAGGCATAAAGTATTCTCGGGGTATCTTGTAATAACAAGATCGACTGGGAATAAAAGTAAGAATGACAGGTGTAAGCATTTATCCATAGTGATGTTTCGGTGGTAGGGAATTGCAAAAGCAACGGGGACAAAGTCTCGAGAGAACATCAGAGAGTATCTTCAGGATCTTCTGATGCAGCAGGCGACCATCAGTAATAAAGGGCTCTACGGGTGGAAGTGATCACGAGATCCTAATGTTAGTGTTAGCAAAATTCGTTTAACCCGAGTAGAAGAGAGTTCAGAGTCCCGGAGTAAAGATCGAGGAGTAAAAGATACTAATACCACCCAATGGCGACGTGGGCCCGTAAGCCGCACAACCTTGTTAGTAAAAGTTTTGCAATGTCTAGACTCGACTTCGACCAAGGAGTGTGGAAGGGGGATTCCTACAGGCAGTCGGCTCTGATACCAACTTGTGACGCCCCCGATTTAATCGTACACTAATCATGCATGCAAATGTGTACGATCAAGATCAGGGACTCACGGGAAGATATCACAACACAACTCTAAATAAAATAAGTCATACAAGCATCATAATACAAGCCAGGGGCCTCAAGGGCTCGAATACAAGTGCTCGATCATAGACGAGTCAGCGGAAGCAACAATATCTAAGTACAGACATAAGTTAAACAAGTTTGCCTTAAAAAGTCTAGCACAAACTGGGATACAGATCGAAAGAGGAGCAGGCCTCCTGCCTGGGATGCTCCTAAACTACTCCTGGTCGTCGTCAGCAGGCAACACGTAGTAGTAGGCACCTCCAGGGTAGTAGTCGTCATCGACGGTGGCGTCTGGCTCCTGGACTCCAACGTCTGGTTGCAGCAATCGGGTAGAGATATGGGGAAAAGGGGGGAACAAGGCAACCGTGAGTACTCATCCAAAGTACTCGCAAGCAAGGAGCTACACTACATATGCATGGATATATGTGTAAAGGGCCATATCAGTGGACTGAACTGCAGAATGCCAGAATAGGAGGGGATAGCTAATCTTGTCGAAGACTACGCTTCTGGCAGCCTCCGTCTTCCAGTATATAGAAGAGAGTAGACTGAAGTCCTCCAAGTAGCATCGCATAGCATAATCCTACCCGGCGATCCCCTCCTCGTCGCCCTGTTAGAGAGCGATCACCGGGCTGTATCTGGCACTTGGAAGGGTTTGTTTTATTAAGTATCCGGTTCTAGTTGTCATAAGGTCAAGGTACAACTCCGGGTCGTCCTTTTACCAAGGGACACGGCTATTCGAATAGATTAACTTCCCTGTAGGGGTGCACCACATAACCCAACACGCTTGATCCCATTTGGCCGGACACACTTTCCTGGGTCATGCCCGGCCTCGGAAGATCAACACGTCGCAGCCCCACCTAGGCTCAACAAAGAGGTCAGCACGCCGGTCTAAATCCTATGCGCGCAGGGGTCTGGGCCCATCGCCCATTGCACACCTGCACGTTGCATACGCGGCCGGAGAGCAGACCTAGCAACCTCCATTACAAAGGAAGTCACGTTACGCGGTCCAACCCGGCGCGCGTCGCTCAGTCGCTGACGTCACGAAGTGCTTCGGCTGATACCACGACGCCGAGTGCCCATATCTTTCCCGCGTAGTTGGTTAGTGCGTATAGGCCAGTAGCCAGACTCATATCAAATACCAAGATCTCGTTAAGTGTGTTAAGTATCCGCGAACGCCGACAGGGCCAGGCCCACCTCTCACCTGGGTGGTCGCAACCTGCCCTGTCGCTCCGCCTCAAAGATCCACACAGAGGGCCGTTGGGACAAAGGTCCTTTCAGCCCCCAATCCGTGAATCACTCGCGGGTACTCCTCGAGCCGACCCGACTTTAGTCACCACATGTATCATGTATAAGTATGGTATATACCCGTGATCACCTCCCGAGTGATCACGGCCCGATAGTATAGCACAGCAGACGGACAAGAATGTAGGGCCACTGATGGGAAAACTAGCTGTAACGCCCCGGATCTGATGCGCCAGGTGTTCGCCAGTTATTTGCCGTCGTTGCCATGTCATTTGCTTGCGTGTCGCATCTTGCCATGTCATCATCCGCATTGCATCTGCATGTTTTCGAAACTTGCATCCGTCCCGGTCTCTTTGTTCCCTCCGTTGCCCGTTCTGAGCCCAGCCACACTTGCACGCGCCCGCGGCATGTCCGAATATTATTTTATAAGTGGCGTAAAAATGTTCTCGGAATGGGATGAAACTTGTCGAGCGGCCTTATTTTAGTGTAGACAGACCGTCTGCCAAATTTCATCGCATTCGGAGTCCGTTTGATAGCTCAACCGTTAAACATATAGCGGTACCGTTGCCGGTACTTTCGTCGGACGTTTTCGGTCTCCGAAAACAGTTGCCGGGCTGCACTCCTCTCCTCTCCTCTCCTCTCCTCTCAGCCCAACCACTCTAGCACAGTCCGAAAACCCCCTCTCCTCAGTCCACCTAGGTCCCCTAACCCTTCTCTCTCGATCGGATCCGTCGGATCGCGATCGGAGGCCTCGAAAACCCCTCCTAACCCCCCTCAAACCCTAACCTTCTCTATATATACACCCCCCTTCCAAATTGGGCATCCCTAGCCCCTCCACCTAAAATTCCGCGCCCCAATCATCTCCCAGCCGCCTCCCACCTCCCCCTCGTTTTCAGCGCCGGCCCTCTCCTCCGCCGCCACTTGGCGCTGTCCCCGCTGCCAAGTCAGCGCAGCCGCCCGCTCCACCAATCTCAGGCCTCCACGTCGCCTCCCAGCGCCCCACTTCGCCGCGGCCCTCAGGGCCCATCTGGAGCCCGCTCCGAGCCCATCCAGGGCCCGAGCCGCCCGCACCCGTGCCCCGAGGCCTCTCCATCGCCGCCTTCGCCCCGTGGCTCTGGCCGCCGGCACCCGCCTCCCGGTGCCTCCCCGCCGCAGGCCGCCTCCCTCGCCGCCTTGCAGCCCCGCCGCCGGCGCCCTCCCAGGCCGGATCTCGCTTCCTCCGTCGCCCAGGTCACGCCGCCGTCGCCTTGCTCCTCCTTCTTCTTCTCTCTCCCTCTCTCACCGGATCTCTCTCTCTCTCTCATCGAACTCTCTCTCTGCAGTAGGAACCGCCGCCGCCTTGGAGACCTCGTCGCCGGCCTCCTCGGCCTCGCCGTCGCCGGATCCGGGGGCCCCACGCCCGGATCTGCCCGTTTCCATCGGAATCCGCTCCGCGCAGCCCCGCCCTCGCCTACTTGCCGCCGTCGCCGCCCCTGCCTCGTACCTGCTCGGGAGCAGGGGGCACGGCGCCACCAGCCCGCTCGCGCCCACGTGGGCCACCGCTTCCCGAGCCGGCCCAGATCCGCGGCCCAGCTCCACGCCAGCGCCCGCGTGGACCGCACCAACGGGCCTCAGCCCACTAGGTGAGGCCGACCCCAGCGCCCAGCTGCCCCTGTTGCGGCCCAGTTTGTGTTTTTTTTCAGTTCGGGGATTTTATCCAATTTCCTGAGACTGCAGTTTTGCAGAAATCCCCTCATACATCATGCATTTAATAACTCACAAATGGTGCATCGGTTTAAAATAATTTATATATGAAAAATGCTCAGAAAATTGTGTAGTTTAATAATATCCAACTTTCATGCATGTTTAAAATGTTTAACTTGCTGTTTGTTTAAATTTGCACAAATGCCATGTTAAAATGATTTAATTCATAACTAATTAACCGTAACTCGGATTTAAATAAATTATATATGTAAATGGGGTGGAAAAATGCCTAGTTTAACATGTTGCACTTTATTTTCCTGTTTAACAACTTTAAAATATGGTTTAGGCAGATCAGAACCAAATTCAATATATGCAAGTGAGGGGTTTTCCGGAATTGTTGTTTGTTGTTCCGGCCTCATTTAAACTTGTCTAGATAGATAGTTTGTTGTGCTTCACCCCTTGCCATGTTAATCAACATTTAATATTGTTGGGTACATAAACAAGAGAGAACTAAATAATTGTTGTGGTGTTTCGTCAATATGCAACTCGTTGCATATTGAGCTCCACTTAATTTGTAGTGTTGTTTGTTGCACTTTGCCCTGCCATGCATCCTTAAACCGGACATGCATCATACTTGATTGTGCATCATGCCATATTCATGTGCTGGTTGTTTACTATGTTGTGTGCTTCTTTCCGGTGTTGCTTCTTCGGGTTGATTCCGTTTTCATCGCGTTTGTGAGGATCCGTTCGTCTTCGTCCGTTTGTCTTCTTCATGGACTCGTTCTTCTTCCTTGCGGGAACTCAGGCAAGATGACCATACCCTCGAAATCACTTCTATCTTTGCTTGCTAGATTGCTCGCTCTTTTGCTATGCCTATGCTGCGATACCTACCACTTGCTTGTCATGCCTCCTATATTGTTAAACCAAGCCTCTAACCCACCTTGTCCTAGCAAACCGTTGTTTGGCTACGTTACCGCTTTGCTCAGCCCCTCTTATAGCGTTGTTAGTTGCAGGTGAAGATGAAGTTTGTTCCTTGTTGGAACATGGAGATGTTGTTCCTTGTTGGAACATGTTCACTTGTTGGGATATCACAATATATCTTATTTAATTAATGCATCTATATACTTGGTAAAGGGTGGAAGGCTCGGCCTTATGCCTGGTGTTTTGTTCCACTCTTGCCGCCCTAGTTTCCGTCATATCGGTGTTATGTTCCCGGATTTTGCGTCCCTAACGCGGTCGGGTGATTTATGGGACCCCCTTGACAGTTCGCTTTGAATAAGACTTTTCCAGCAAGGCCCAACCTTGGTTTTACTATTTGCCTACCACCTATCCCTTTTCTCTTGGGTCTGATTAACCTGAGGGTCATCTTTATTTAGCCCCCGGGCCAATGCTTGTCTAAGTGTTGGTCCAAACTAGAGCACCGTGCGGGACCGCCCCTTGGCAACTTGGGTTATGTTGGTACCTGTACGCTTAGCTTATCCGGTGTTGCCCTGAGAAAGAGATATGTGCAGCTCCTATCAGGATGTCGGCGCATCGGGCGGTTTTGCTGGACTTGTTTTATTGCTGTCGAAATGTCTTGTAGCCGGGATTCCGAGACTGATCGGGTCTTCCCGGGGAGAAGGAATATCCTTCGTTGATCGCGAGAGCTTATCATGGGCTAAGTTGGGACACCCCTGCAGGGTTTTGAACTTTCGAAAGCCGTGCCCGCGGTTATGGGCAGATGGGAATTTGTTAATGTCCGGTTGTAGAAAACCCGAAGTTGATCTTAACTAAAATACACCAACCGCGTGTGTAACCGTGATGGTCTCTTCTCGGCTGGGTCCGGGAAGTGAACACGGTTGTTGGAGTTATGTCTGACGCAAGTAGTTCAGGATCACTTATTGATCATAGTTGTTCGACCGTGCTTTTGCCTTCTCTTCTCGCTCTCATTTGCGTATGTTAGCCACCATATATGCTAGTCGCTTGCTGCAGCTCCACTTCATACCTGTTACCCTACCTTTAAGCTTAAATAGTCTTGATCTCGCGGGTGTGAGATTGCTGAGTCCCCGTGGCTCACCAGATACTTCCAAAACCAGTTTGCAGGTGCCGATGAGACCGTGCAGGTGATGCACCCGAGCTCAAGGGGGAGTTCGATGGAGATCTTGTCCTTTATGTTGTTCCGTTCTAGTCGATCAGTAGTGGGGCCCAGTTGGGGTCGATCTTGGTCCTTTGTCGCTTTTGAGGTTCTTCTTTTATTTTGGCTCCGTAGTCGGGCCCTGATTGTACTTGGTTGATGTATTGTTTTATTCATGTATTTGTGTGAAGTGGCGATTGTAAGCCAACTATGTATCTCTTTCCCTTATGTATTACATGGGTTGTGTGAAGATTACCTCACTTGCGACATTGCTTTCAATGCGGTTATGCCTCTAAGTCGTGCTTCGACACGTGGGAGATATAGCCGCATTGAGGGCGTGATAAGTTGGTAATCAGAGCCTTCCCCGACCTTAGGAGCCCCCACTGTTTGATCGTCTTTAGTGGCCGAGTTGTGTCTAGAAAAATGTTTTGAGTCATTTAGGAATTATATATCGGAGAGTTTAGGAATTCTTTTTACTCCCCAGTCCCTTCGACCTTCTGGTAAGGCATCCTGACGTAGAGTTTTGACTTTTCTCTTCTCAAATTTCACTAAATTTTTTTTTTAGGATCACGCGGGTATATTAGAATCGTTCCGATGGTTTTATGATGACAACATTGTCTTGGTTGCCTCCTGACATTTAGGGGTTGTGGCAGTGTCCCGGGGAGTTGAGCTCCGAGGTGTTGTCGTCATAATTTTATCGTTGCGGTTTTGGAATACCTGAGTTTAGTACGCCGACATCGAAAATCTCTTTTGTACAGTTGTTGGTGAGATAACCCTGATAGCCCAGTACTGTGGCGAGTGCAGGAGTATTGCCATGACTTGTATAACGGATGTGTTTTCGAAGGTTGAGGTAGATGATTTCCGAAGGTTTCTTGGTTATGTGTTGAAGGATGGATACAGCTGGTTGTAGGATTTGCTAGTTTGGGTGAGATATTATGCTTCCCCTGTATCCCCAACACCTGATTGCATAACCAGAAAGTTTCGGGAGTTGATAAGTGGGAATTCAAGTATCTCTAGGATATCTTTCCAACAGACATATGATACGATATGGGATCTATCATAGGTTTGTTTTCGGCTTATTCTGCAAGCCAATCCTTTGTTTTGATTTGGTTTATGGTATTCGAGTTGCTTCGATGTCAAATATTGAATCCATACCTTTCCTAAATGGTGTTCTCTTATTTCTATGTGGATGCTAGTCCTTCTTGTTCATCAAGGTTGTCTTCTCAATTCTTTTTCAACCGGTGTGTCTCTCTTCAAGTGGATCCGATCACTTCAACATCTGCAAAATCAATTATCAGTTCTTTTCAACGGTGTTTGCTTCATCTGTTCCAAGTTGTCTTTGTTTTTTTTCCCGCCCTCCCACCCTTATTTCTTCAACGACTCAGATTACTCAATCAAGTATCCATTTTATTCATGTGAAGCTTCTTCAGTCTTTCCTTCAATGTTCTTATCCGGTGATTATCATGAAGATGGTCAGGAGTTTCAAGTTCATTTTCGTCATTCTTTTTCTTCTCCGGTGGTTCCAATTCAAGCTTTATCGATCTTATCTTTTCCCCGTTTCTAATGTTTTTCTCATACCGGTGCACCTCACAATATTTCACTTCTCGCTATTCAATTGTTCCGGAGTGATGAAGATATCTCAGAAGAATCAAGTTTCCATTCTCAATTCACTTAAGTTCTTTTGAGGATGCTATCTTATTCAAGCCATTTAATTCAACCGGTGCAATATCCCTTTCAAGCAATCACTTCAACGGTGTATCTTTTGAGTGGGCCCTAACCCACAAGTCTTTTCCCAGGATCTTACCTGACTCTTCTTATTTTCCCGGAGTTAGTCTCAAATTCTTTTCGAAGTTTGATGTGAGAATGGGTTTTCATCAGTCATATGTCTTTCTCCGAGATTCTTCAATTCTTTCATCGTTGGTTCAACCTTTCCAATTCTCATTTCGGAGTGTCTCATCAATTCATGGTGGTGTTTCTCATCATCATTCTCAACATTTCAAGACTGAAGAAGAGTTTCTCTTAAATCTTGCTCCATTCTCTTCAAGATTCATTGTTCTTGCTTGTTGCCATCCTCTCTTAATTGTTTTCGATTGTGAGAATTATTTTCAACCATCCGGAGCAATTCAGGAGTCTTTTCAGTTTGATTCTCCGGAGCCCATCATCTCAGAATTATTCATTCTCAGCTTGCGGCTCTCGTTCTCCAAATCTTACCGGTGCATCATTCAATATTCTCTAATCAGTTCATGATCTCTTCGTTCTCATGTATCTAAATTCTCTCAAGTATCTTTGTTCATTTGCTAATTCTTCCCGGTGTTTCTTTATCTTTCTTCGTTCATTTTCAATTCTTACGGTGGTTCGTTCAAGAGTTCTCTTCATTTGTTATCATATAGATTCATTCGTCCTTTCCAATCCTACCGGTGGTTCGTTGAAGACCTTCTCAAGTTTGTGCTATATCTCTCTTAATCTTTTCTATGGGAATAAGTAGTATGCCAAATCCATTGTTTGTCATCAATTTGAATTGGTGAAGGATAAGCATAATGTAATTCTTATTCTTGTTTCATCGAGTAAATTCTATTCCTAATTCCGGAGGTTCTTCAAATTCGTGATTTCAATTGTTTCATCTTGTCTTCCTCGGAGTTCCAAGCTCTCATCATCACGAAGATCCATCTGAATCATTACAAGGCTTCAATCTTATTCTTTTCATCCTACAATTCTTTTTGATCATTCTTTTACTACCGGAATTCTTCATGGAGGCCCTACTTGGTGATTATCAATGACCCAAATTCTTCGTTTGTCCTCCCAGTGAAATAAGTCTCTCGTCTCCTTGGTGATATCAATCCAATCGTTGGTTTTCGTTAGTGGCAGGTTATCACCTCATAATTTTGGGATGTCTCCCATAAGTCCACATCAAGCTTAAGCTTTCGTTGTTGATAATCCAACAACTCCGTTCAACCTTTTTCTTCGTAAGCTTTGTCTTTCAATTTTATTTGCAAGAGTTATCATTTTCTTCTCCATTCCTTTATTCCAATGATCTATCTTCTATTTCTTCTTCCGGAGGCATTGTGATGTTGCTCCCTTCACTCTTCTTCTCGAATGGTGAGGGTCATGTTCTTTGCTTTTGCTTATCCATTCAACCAGAGTGTCGTGTCCTTCATTCAAGTTCTATCATCTTATCAAGTGTATCCTCCCTTCTCAACCGGAGTGCTGTCTGAAATCATTCTTACCCCTTGTGTCATTCTTATAATTGTTTTCGAGGCAGTGTGTTGTCGATTTCGTCAAGTATCTTCCCATCTTCTCAAGTTCATATTCGATCCCTTCCATTTTCCAACCGGAGCGTTATCGTAATTGATCATTATCGTTCTTTGTACATCTCGTTTTAACCGGAGTGTTGTATCATCTCTTCAATATCTTTTCATCTCATCAAGTTTTTTCTTCTCTTTTCAGTCGGAGTGCTGCCCATATCATATCATTCTTATTCCTTCCTATCTTGTTTTAAACGGAGTGGTTTCAATATCTATCTTGTCACTAAACCTCTTGATTCTCGTCGTATCACTTGTTCCTTTTTTCTAACGGAGTGTTTTCAACATTGTTCATCTTCATTGTTTTCATTCTTTCATTTTGTTCAACCTTTCAAGGTTCTTTGGTTTCACTCTTTTGTCAAAGAAGCAACTTAATTTTACCTCTTCTCCTTCTCTTCCGTTTTCCCCTCCGGTGCCATTCTAGATCTCGGGACGAGATCCTCTCGTAGTGGTGGAGTGTTGTAACGCCCCGGATCTGATCGCCAGGTGTTCGCCAGTTATTTGCCGTCGTTGCCATGTCATTTGCTTGCGTGTCGCATCTTGCCATGTCATCATCCGCATTGCATCTGCATGTTTTCGAAACTTGCATCCGTCCCGGTCTCTTTGTTCCCTCCGTTGCCCGTTCTGAGCCCAGCCACACTTGCACGCGCCCGCGGCATGTCCGAATATTATTTTATAAGTGGCGTAAAAATGTTCTCGGAATGGGATGAAACTTGTCGAGCGGCCTTATTTTAGTGTAGACAGACCGTCTGCCAAATTTCATCGCATTCGGAGTCCGTTTGATAGCTCAACCGTTAAACATATAGCGGTACCGTTGCCGGTACTTTCGTCGGACGTTTTCGGTCTCCGAAAACAGTTGCCGGGCTGCACTCCTCTCCTCTCCTCTCCTCTCCTCTCAGCCCAACCACTCTAGCACAGTCCGAAAACCCCCTCTCCTCAGTCCACCTAGGTCCCCTAACCCTTCTCTCTCGATCGGATCCGTCGGATCGCGATCGGAGGCCTCGAAAACCCCTCCTAACCCCCCTCAAACCCTAACCTTCTCTATATATACACCCCCCCTTCCAAATTGGGCATCCCTAGCCCCTCCACCTAAAATTCCGCGCCCCAATCATCTCCCAGCCGCCTCCCACCTCCCCCTAGTTTTCAGCGCCGGCCCTCTCCTCCGCCGCCACTTGGCGCTGTCCCCGCTGCCAAGTCAGCGCAGCCGCCCGCTCCACCAATCTCAGGCCTCCACGTCGCCTCCCAGCGCCCCACTTCGCCGCGGCCCTCAGGGCCCATCTGGAGCCCGCTCCGAGCCCATCCAGGGCCCGAGCCGCCCGCACCCGTGCCCCGAGGCCTCTCCATCGCCGCCTTCGCCCCGTGGCTCTGGCCGCCGGCACCCGCCTCCCGGTGCCTCCCCGCCGCAGGCCGCCTCCCTCGCCGCCTTGCAGCCCCGCCGCCGGCGACCTCCCAGGCCGGATCTCGCTTCCTCCGTCGCCCAGGTCACGCCGCCGTCGCCTTGCTCCTCCTTCTTCTTCTCTCTCCCTCTCTCACCGGATCTCTCTCTCTCTCATCGAACTCTCTCTCTGCAGTAGGAACCGCCGCCGCCTTGGAGACCTCGTCGCCGGCCTCCTCGGCCTCGCCGTCGCCGGATCCGGGGGCCCCACGCCCGGATCTGCCCGTTTCCATCGGAATCCGCTCCGCGCAGCCCCGCCCTCGCCTGCTTGCCGCCGTCGCCGCCCCTGCCTCGTACCTGCTCGGGAGCAGGGGGCACGGCGCCACCAGCCCGCTCGCGCCCACGTGGGCCACCGCTTCCCGAGCCGGCCCAGATCCGCGGCCCAGCTCCACGCCAACGCCCGCGTGGACCGCACCAACGGGCCTCAGCCCACTAGGTGAGGCCGACCCCAGCGCCCAGCTGCCCCTGTTGCGGCCCAGTTTGTGTTTTTTTTCAGTTCGGGGATTTTATCCAATTTCCTGAGACTGCAGTTTTGCAGAAATCCCCTCATACATCATGCATTTAATAACTCACAAATGGTGCATCGGTTTAAAATAATTTATATATGAAAAATGCTCAGAAAATTGTGTAGTTTAATAATATCCAACTTTCATGCATGTTTAAAATGTTTAACTTGCTGTTTGTTTAAATTTGCACAAATGCCATGTTAAAATGATTTAATTCATAACTAATTAACCGTAACTCGGATTTAAATAAATTATATATGTAAATGGGGTGGAAAAATGCCTAGTTTAACATGTTGCACTTTATTTTCCTGTTTAACAACTTTAAAATATGTTTTAGGCAGATCAGAACCAAATTCAATATATGCAAGTGAGGGGTTTTCCGGAATTGTTGTTTGTTGTTCCGGCCTCATTTAAACTTGTCTAGATAGATAGTTTGTTGTGCTTCACCCCTTGCCATGTTAATCAACATTTAATATTGTTGGGTACATAAACAAGAGAGAACTAAATAATTGTTGTGGTGTTTCGTCAATATGCAACTCGTTGCATATTGAGCTCCACTTAATTTGTAGTGTTGTTTGTTGCACTTTGCCCTGCCATGCATCCTTAAACCGGACATGCATCATACTTGATTGTGCATCATGCCATATTCATGTGCTGGTTGTTTACTATGTTGTGTGCTTCTTTCCGGTGTTGCTTCTTCGGGTTGATTCCGTTTTCATCGCGTTTGTGAGGATCCGTTCGTCTTCGTCCGTTTGTCTTCTTCATGGACTCGTTCTTCTTCCTTGCGGGAACTCAGGCAAGATGACCATACCCTCGAAATCACTTCTATCTTTGCTTGCTAGATTGCTCGCTCTTTTGCTATGCCTATGCTGCGATACCTACCACTTGCTTGTCATGCCTCCTATATTGTTAAACCAAGCCTCTAACCCACCTTGTCCTAGCAAACCGTTGTTTGGCTACGTTACCGCTTTGCTCAGCCCCTCTTATAGCGTTGTTAGTTGCAGGTGAAGATGAAGTTTGTTCCTTGTTGGAACATGGAGATGTTGTTCCTTGTTGGAACATGTTCACTTGTTGGGATATCACAATATATCTTATTTAATTAATGCATCTATATACTTGGTAAAGGGTGGAAGGCTCGGCCTTATGCCTGGTGTTTTGTTCCACTCTTGCCGCCCTAGTTTCCGTCATATCGGTGTTATGTTCCCGGATTTTGCGTCCCTAACGCGGTCGGGTGATTTATGGGACCCCCTTGACAGTTCGCTTTGAATAAGACTTTTCCAGCAAGGCCCAACCTTGGTTTTACTATTTGCCTACCACCTATCCCTTTTCTCTTGGGTCTGATTAACCTGAGGGTCATCTTTATTTAGCCCCCGGGCCAATGCTTGTCTAAGTGTTGGTCCAAACTAGAGCACCGTGCGGGACCGCCCCTTGGCAACTTGGGTTATGTTGGTACCTGTACGCTTAGCTTATCCGGTGTTGCCCTGAGAAAGAGATATGTGCAGCTCCTATCAGGATGTCGGCGCATCGGGCGGTTTTGCTGGACTTGTTTTATTGCTGTCGAAATGTCTTGTAGCCGGGATTCCGAGACTGATCGGGTCTTCCCGGGGAGAAGGAATATCCTTCGTTGATCGCGAGAGCTTATCATGGGCTAAGTTGGGACACCCCTGCAGGGTTTTGAACTTTCGAAAGCCGTGCCCGCGGTTATGGGCAGATGGGAATTTGTTAATGTCCGGTTGTAGAAAACCCGAAGTTGATCTTAACTAAAATACACCAACCGCGTGTGTAACCGTGATGGTCTCTTCTCGGCTGGGTCCGGGAAGTGAACACGGTTGTTGGAGTTATGTCTGACGCAAGTAGTTCAGGATCACTTATTGATCATAGTTGTTCGACCGTGCTTTTGCCTTCTCTTCTCGCTCTCATTTGCGTATGTTAGCCACCATATATGCTAGTCGCTTGCTGCAGCTCCACTTCATACCTGTTACCCTACCTTTAAGCTTAAATAGTCTTGATCTCGCGGGTGTGAGATTGCTGAGTCCCCGTGGCTCACCAGATACTTCCAAAACCAGTTTGCAGGTGCCGATGAGACCGTGCAGGTGATGCACCCGAGCTCAAGGGGGAGTTCGATGGAGATCTTGTCCTTTATGTTGTTCCGTTCTAGTCGATCAGTAGTGGGGCCCAGTTGGGGTCGATCTTGGTCCTTTGTCGCTTTTGAGGTTCTTCTTTTATTTTGGCTCCGTAGTCGGGCCCTGATTGTACTTGGTTGATGTATTGTTTTATTCATGTATTTGTGTGAAGTGGCGATTGTAAGCCAACTATGTATCTCTTTCCCTTATGTATTACATGGGTTGTGTGAAGATTACCTCACTTGCGACATTGCTTTCAATGCGGTTATGCCTCTAAGTCGTGCTTCGACACGTGGGAGATATAGCCGCATTGAGGGCGTGATAAGTTGGTAATCAGAGCCTTCCCCGACCTTAGGAGCCCCCACTGTTTGATCGTCTTTAGTGGCCGAGTTGTGTCTAGAAAAATGTTTTGAGTCATTTAGGAATTATATATCGGAGAGTTTAGGAATTCTTTTTACTCCCCAGTCCCTTCGACCTTCTGGTAAGGCATCCTGACGTAGAGTTTTGACTTTTCTCTTCTCAAATTTCACTAAATTTTTTTTTAGGATCACGCGGGTATATTAGAATCGTTCCGATGGTTTTATGATGACAACATTGTCTTGGTTGCCTCCTGACATTTAGGGGTTGTGGCAGTGTCCCGGGGAGTTGAGCTCCGAGGTGTTGTCGTCATAATTTTATCGTTGCGGTTTTGGAATACCTGAGTTTAGTACGCCGACATCGAAAATCTCTTTTGTACAGTTGTTGGTGAGATAACCCTGATAGCCCAGTACTGTGGCGAGTGCAGGAGTATTGCCATGACTTGTATAACGGATGTGTTTTCGAAGGTTGAGGTAGATGATTTCCGAAGGTTTCTTGGTTATGTGTTGAAGGATGGATACAGCTGGTTGTAGGATTTGCTAGTTTGGGTGAGATATTATGCTTCCCCTGTATCCCCAACACCTGATTGCATAACCAGAAAGTTTCGGGAGTTGATAAGTGGGAATTCAAGTATCTCTAGGATATCTTTCCAACAGACATATGATACGATATGGGATCTATCATAGGTTTGTTTTCGGCTTATTCTGCAAGCCAATCCTTTGTTTTGATTTGGTTTATGGTATTCGAGTTGCTTCGATGTCAAATATTGAATCCATACCTTTCCTAAATGGTGTTCTCTTATTTCTATGTGGATGCTAGTCCTTCTTGTTCATCAAGGTTGTCTTCTCAATTCTTTTTCAACCGGTGTGTCTCTCTTCAAGTGGATCCGATCACTTCAACATCTGCAAAATCAATTATCAGTTCTTTTCAACGGTGTTTGCTTCATCTGTTCCAAGTTGTCTTTGTTTTTTTTTCCCGCCCTCCCACCCTTATTTCTTCAACGACTCAGATTACTCAATCAAGTATCCATTTTATTCATGTGAAGCTTCTTCAGTCTTTCCTTCAATGTTCTTATCCGGTGATTATCATGAAGATGGTCAGGAGTTTCAAGTTCATTTTCGTCATTCTTTTTCTTCTCCGGTGGTTCCAATTCAAGCTTTATCGATCTTATCTTTTCCCTGTTTCTAATGTTTTTCTCATACCGGTGCACCTCACAATATTTCACTTCTCGCTATTCAATTGTTCCGGAGTGATGAAGATATCTCAGAAGAATCAAGTTTCCATTCTCAATTCACTTAAGTTCTTTTGAGGATGCTATCTTATTCAAGCCATTTAATTCAACCGGTGCAATATCCCTTTCAAGCAATCACTTCAACGGTGTATCTTTTGAGTGGGCCCTAACCCACAAGTCTTTTCCCAGGATCTTACCTGACTCTTCTTATTTTCCCGGAGTTAGTCTCAAATTCTTTTCGAAGTTTGATGTGAGAATGGGTTTTCATCAGTCATATGTCTTTCTCCGAGATTCTTCAATTCTTTCATCGTTGGTTCAACCTTTCCAATTCTCATTTCGGAGTGTCTCATCAATTCATCAATTCGGAGTGTCCCGGGGAAAGTTGCGTGTTCGCTATGCTAGGGATGCGTGGTGGACGAACGGGCTGCGTATCCAGATTCGTCTCGTCGTTCTGAGCAACTTTCATGTACAAAGTTTTTCCATCCGAGCTACGGTTCATTTGTTATGATTTTTCCAAGTTAAATGATTTCTAGGATTCTTTCTAATTCGAAATAAAAACAATGAATACCTTTTGTACACAACAACACCTACCCACAATGTATGACCAGTGGGGCCAGTGGCTGGGTTGACTCAGTCAACAATTGACTGGTCAACCAACGAATAGTACAAGCGGGGCCTACTTGACATTGAAACAGACTTTTAATTAGGCTCTCCTTTTTTTTAAGAAATAAGATAGGCCCACATGACATAGACTACATCTAGACCAAGTCAATCAATTTAGTCAACATAGGGGGATTATTAGCACTAACGGAGATTAGTTTCTAATCTCAACAGGGGCCGACCCAGGTGGTAGTGGCCTAGGCGGCCACACACACACACTAACACACACCACACACACACGGCGCATACACACACTGCCATGGAGGAGAGCAACCATACCTAGCTAGCAAGCATCAGGTAACAACAGCAGTAGTGGTTAGGAGCAGTAGCAGCGTAGAGCAGCAGTGGCGCATGAGCAGTAGCAAGTAGCAGCAGGATCGCACAGGCGGCAAGGCAGCGGAGCAGAGAGCAGCAGCGGTAAGCCGAGCAGCTGCAGCGGCACAACAGCAACAACACGAGCTGCAGCTGCAAGCTGAATCAACGCAGCAGCAACGACAGTAGGTGGAGCAGGGACCGCGGGGGGCTGCGGGGTGCGCCCTGGACGCGGCCCGGGCGAGCGGCGGCCAGCACCGGCGCACGCGCAGAAGCCCGTGGGGCAGCGGCGAGTGTGGCCGGGAGCGAGCAAGACATCGCGCATCCATGGGTGCTACTGGATCAGGCGGGGACGACTTAAGGCGATGGCAACGACGACGGTGAGCGGCGGCCGAAGCAAGAACTCGAGGGGGGGCGGTGCTAGGAGCACGCACGCAATGCACCGAAGGGCTAGGCAGCTCCCACGCGATGCCAGAAGCACCCGTGGTGTGCTTGCCTAAGCCGGAGAAGCACTACAGCAGCGGCAACAAGCATGACGGTGGAAACGAACTACGGCAAGTGTGGCGCGGCGGATAGAGATAGCAAATCGAAGGGGAGGCAGAGGGGAAAGGCAGAGGGCTCACGAAGGAGCGCACGGAGGCTCATTGAGAGCTTAGGAGCGCAGAACGGCGACGGGATCGATGGAGAACGGCGGCGGCCGAAGGAGGAAGAAGACTCGATCCTGGCGATGTAGCGCGAGGGGACTCGAACTGATGGCTGTAGATGAAGTAGACGAGGTAGACGGAGCTCCTGGCATAAAATTGTGGCAAACGGTGGCCGGTGGCCACGGGATCGACGAATATGACGACGACCATGAGCTCGGCCTTGTTCAGGTCGTCGAATTCGAGCGAGGGGGAGGGGGATTTGGGGGCTAGGGTTGCAGAGGGAGAGGGAGGCTACTGGGGGTGCTCTTATCCTCGGGGAGGGTCGCAGGATGGCCAGCACCTGGCAATCGAAGCCATGGACGCGGCGCGTGCGTCCACGGCGTCTATGATGAACAGGGAAGGAGACAGGAAGTGTTGGGCTCGAGTGGATTGAGCATGTTGGTCCGGTTGGCCCAGTGGGGGGGTTTATTTCATTTCTTGTTTCTCTCTCATTCATTTTATTTATTTATTTTTGTTAACATTTTATTTTTACTTATTATAGTTTTATCAAATATAAAAATGAGCCACTAATTTAGTGTTAATAAATATGCTACAGTCCTAATAGTTTTGGGAAACTAAATAAAATAGTTTTATAATTTAATAATTGAAAATGCATTTATTTAATTGCTTTTGCTACAGTTTTATTATTTTAGTGAATTTAAACATTTTATAAAATGTGGATTGTCCACCGACATTACTTATGATTTATTTGTCACATCTAGAAGATTTTAGTTTTAATACTTAAAAATGTTTTTCGTTTGACATCATCGTAAATTTGGACTTGAACGGAAATTGAATCATCGCGAGATTAACAATAGTAATCGTGGTGACGTGGTATCATTAGTAGAGGTTCACCGTAGCTTAATTATCCGGGCGTTACACGGTGCCTGGTACATAACACATTCTACTCGGAGTAGACTTTGTGCCACGCACGCCACCAGTGTTTCCTCCCCCAGCGGGTTACGACAACGAAGATTAAGGGCTTCCCCGTGGACAAGGCCATGCGGTCTCCGTTATTCCCGTATCGAATTGGTTGAGATGGGATAGATAGAGGATATTACTGTCACTCTTTCTGCTCCACTTGCCTAGAGATTGCGGCTATCACTTGCTTTCTCCACTCTCTACTTTATCCAACAGTAATATACTTGTGTCCAAAATTGGCAAATGTTGGATGGCGCACTTCACCCAACATCACGAAGAACATTAACAATACATGAAAGGGTTATCTCATATCGCGCAAAATCAATTCGGTGCTAGTACAAACTAGAATTCATCCTATTCCCCAAGAACCAGTAATTCAGTCAAACATCTCAAACATGTAGGGAGTACATAAAGGATCGAGACAAGTTACAAGCCAACATGATGTTGGAGATGGAGAGGAGCATGGTGGTGGCTTATACATCTTCGTCGTATCTATAATTTTTGATTGTTTCATGCCAATATTCTACAACTTTCATATACTTTTGGCAAGTTTTTATATTATTTTTGGGACTAACATATTGATCCAGTGCCCGGTGCGAGTTCCTGTTTGTTGCATGTTTTTTGTTTCCAGAATATCCATACCAAACGAAGTCCAAACATGATAAAAACTTACGAAGATTTTTTGGGAATATATGTGATTTTTGGGGAAAACAATCAACGTGAGACGATGCCCGAGGGGCCCACAAGCCCTAGGGCCCCCCCCAACCTTGGGTGCGCCTGGGAGGCTTGTGGCCACCCCGTAAGGCAGTTGGCGCCCTTCTTCGGCTGCAAGTAAGATAATATCTGGATAAAAATCGTGTTAAAGTTTCAGCCCAATCGGAGTTACGGATCTCCGTGTATTTAAGAATTAGTTAAAGGCTAGAAAACAGGAGCGCAGAAACAAAAGGAAACACACACACACACACACACACACACACACACAGAGAGAGAGAGAGAGAGAGAGAGAGAGAGATCCAACCTCGGAGGGGCCGCCATGGAGGCCATGGACCAGAGGGGAACCCTCCTCCCATCTAGGGAGGAGTCCAAGGAAGAAGAAGAAGAAGAAGAAGAAGAAGAAGAAGGAGGAGGGGGGCTCTCTCCCCCTGCAACTTCTTGAGCTTGCGTTGGTTTTTCCCTTGAAGAGGAAAGGGTGATGCAGCAAAGTATAGTAAGTATTTCCCTCAGTTTTGAGAACCAAGGTATCAATCCAGTAGGAGAAAACACACAAGTCACCGAATACCTGCACAAACAAACACCAACTTGTACCCAACGCGATAAAGGGGTTGTCAATCCCTTCACAGTTATTTGCAACGTGAGATCTAATAGAGATGGATAAATGGTAGAGTAATGTTTTGGTATTTTTGGTTTATGGAACGGAAAGTAAAAGATTGCAAAGGAAGTAAATAGGAAACTCAAATTGTAAATCGGAAACCTATATGATGGAAAGTAGACCCGGGGGCCATAGGTTTCACTAGAGGCTTCTCTCAAGATAGAAAATATTACGGTGGGTGAACAAATTACTGTCGGGCAACTGATAGAAAAGCCCAAAGTTATGACGATATCTAAGGCAATGATCATGAATATAGGCATCACATCCGTATCAAGTAGACCGACTCCTGCCTGCATCTACTACTATTACTCCACACATCGACCGACTCCTGCCTGCATCTAGAGTAGTAAGTTCATAAGAACAGAGTAACGCTTTAAGCAAGATGACATGATGTAGCGGGATAAACTCAAGCAATATGATGAAAACCCCATCTTGTTATCCTCAATGGCAACAATACAATACGTGTCGATTCCCCTTCTGTCACTGGGATCAAGCACCGCAAGATTGAACCCAAAGCTAAGCACTTATCCTATTGCAAGAAAAATCAATCTAGTTGGCCAAACCAAATCGATAGTTCGAAGAGACTTGCAAAGATATCAAATCATGAATATAAGAATTCAGAGAAGATTCAAATAATATTCATAGATAAGATGATCATAAATCCACAATTCATCGGATCTCGGCAAACACACCGCAAAAAAGTATTACATCAAATAGATCTCCAAGACATCAAGGAGAACATGGTATTGAGAATCAAAGAGAGAGAAGAAGCCATCTAGCTAATAGCTATGGACCCGTAGGTCTGTGGTAAACTACACATGCTTCATCGGAGAGGCAATGGTGTTGATGTAGAAGCCCTCCATGATCGATTCCCCTTCGACAGGATGTCGGAAAAGGCCCTAGATGGGATCTCACTGGTACAGGATGTTGGAATATTTAAGAATATATAGGCGGAAGAAAGGTCGGTGGAGTCACGAGGGGCCCACAAGGGTGGGGGCGCGCCCTACCCCTGGGAGTGCACTCCATGCTTGTGGCCGCCTTATGGCTTTCCTGACTGGTACCTCTTGAGCATGCGTTGGTTTTCCCTTGAAGAGGAAAGGGTGATGCAGCAAAGTAGCGCAACTATTTCCCTCAGACCAATGTATCAATCCAGTAGGAGACTACACGCAAGTCGCCTAGTACCTGCACAAACAATCAAGAACCTTGCAACCAACGCGATAAAGGGGTTGTCAATCCCTTCACGGCCACTTCCAAAAGTGAGATCTGATAAAGATAATTGGATAAATATTTTTGGTATTTTTGTTGTATAGATTGGAAAATAAAGATTGCAAAATAAATAGTAAACTAGAATTGTAGATCGGAAACTTATATGATGTAAAGTAGACTTGGGGCCATAGGTTTCACTAGTGGCTTCTCTCATGATAGCATGTATTACGGTGGGTGAACAAATTACTGCCAAGCAATTGATAGAACAGCGCATAGTTATGACGATATCTAAGGCAATGATCATGAATATATGCATCACGTCCATGTCAAGTAGACCGAAACGATTCTGCATCTAGTACTATTACTCTAGACATCGACCGCTATCCAGCATGCATCTGGAGTATTAAATCCATAAAAACAGAGTAATGCATTAGGCAAGATGACATGACGTAGAGGGATAAACTCAAGCAATATGATATAAACCCCATATTTTTATCCTCGATGGCAAAAATACAATACGTGTCGGTTCCCTTTCTATCACTGGGATCGAGCACCGCAAGATTGAACCCAAAGCTAAGCACTTCTCCCATTGCAAGAAAGATCAATCTAGTAGGCCAAACTAAATCGATAATTCAAAGAGACTTGCAAAGATATCAAATCATGCATATAAGAATTCAGAGAAGAACCAAATAATATTCATAGATAATCAAATTCATAAACCCACAATTCATCGGATCTCGGCAAACACACCGCAAGAGTATTACATCGGATAGATCTCCAAGAACATCGAGGAGAACTTTGTATTGAGAACCAAAGAGGGAGAAGAAGCCATCTAGCTAATAACTATGGACCTGAAGGTGTATGGTAAACTACTCACACATCATCGGAGAGGCTATGGTGTTGATGTAGAAGCCCTCCGTGATCGAATCCCCCTCCGGCAGATTGTCGGAAAAGGCCCCAAGATGGGATCTCATGGGTACAGAAGATTGCGGTGGTGGAAAAGTGGTTTAGTGGCTCCCCTGGATGTTTTCAGGGTATAAGAGTATATATATGTGAAAGAAGTAGGTTGATGGAGCTACGAGGGGCCCACGAGGGTGGGGAGCACACCCTCCTGCCTCGTGGTCGCCTCGTTGCGTCTCTGACTTCCACTCCAAGTCTCCTGGATTGCGTTTGTTCCAAGAAAGATCCTCACGAAGGTTTTGTTCCGTTTGGATTCCGTTTGATATTCCTTTTCTGTGAAACACTGAAATAGGAAAAAAGGGCAATTTGCAGTGGGCCTTCGGTTAATAGGTTAGTCCCAAAAATAATATAAAAGAGCATATTAAAGCCCATTAAACATCCAAAATAGATAATATAATAGCATGGGACAATAAAAAATTATAGATATGTTGGAGATGTATCAAGCATCCCCAAGCTTAATTCTTGCTCGTCCTCGAGTAGGTAAATGATAAAAGCAGAATTTTTGATGTGGAATGCTACCTAACATAATTTTCAATGAAATTCTCTTTATTGTGGCATGAATGTTCAGACCCGAAAGATTCAAGACAAAAGTTTAATATTGACATAAAAATAATAATACTTCGAGCATACTAACCAAGCAATTATGTCTTCTCAAAATAACATAGCCAAAGAAAGTTCATCCCTAGAAAATCATATAGTTTGGCCATGCTTCATTTTTGTCACACAAAATGCTCTCCTCATGCACAACCCCGATGACAAGCCAAGCAATTGTTTCATACTTTAGTATTCTCAAACTTTTTCAACTTTCACGCAATACATGAGCGCGAGCCATGGACATAGCACTATGGGTGGAATAGAATATGATGATGGAGGTTGTGTGGAGAAGACAAAAAAGGAGAAAGTCTCACATTGACGCAGCTAAGCAACGGGCTATGGAGATGCCCATTAATTGATGTCAATGCGAGGAGTAGGGATTGCTATGCAACAGATGCACTAGAGCTATAAATGTATGAAAGCTCAACAAAAGAAACTAAGTGGGTGTGCATCCAACTTGCTTGCTCACGAAGACCTAGGGCATTTGAGGAAGCCCATTGTTGGAATATACAAGCCAAGTTCTATAATGAAAATTCCCACTAGTATATGAAAGTGACAAAATAAGAGACTCTCTATCATGAATATCACGGTGCTACTTTGAAGCACAAGTGTGGAAAAAGGATAGTAACATTGCCCCTTCTCTCATTTTCTCTCATTTTTTTTAGCCTTCTCTTTTTTATTTGGCCTTTCTATTTTTTTTGCCTTTTTGGCCTTTCTCTATTTTTTTTATTTCCTCACACGGGACAATGCTCTAATAATGATGATCATCACATTTCTATTTATTTACAACTCAAGGATTACAACTCGATACTAGAAGAAAATATGACTCTATATGAGTGCCTCCGGCGGTGTACCGGGATGGGCAATGAATCAAGAGTGACATGTATGGATATTTATGCATGGTGGCCTTGCCAAAATTACGATGTCAACTACATGATCATGCAAGGCAATATGACAATGATGAAGCGTGTCATAATAAAAGAAACGATGGAAAGTTGCATGGCAATATATCTCGGAATGGCTATGGAAATGCCATAATAGGTAGGTATGGTGGCTGTTTTGAGGAATATATAAGGAGGCTTATGTGTGATAGAGTGTATCATATCACGGGGTTTGGATGCACCGGCGAAGTTTGCACCAACTCTCGAGGTGAGAAAGGGCAATGCACGGTACCGAAGAGGCTAGCAATGATGGAAGGGAGAGTGCGTATAATCCATGGACTCAACATTAGTCATAAAGAACTCACGTACTTATTGCAAAAATCTACAAGTCATCAAAACCAAGCACTACGCGCATGCTCCTAGGGGGATAGATTGGTAGGAAAAGACCATTGCTCGTCCCCGACCGCCACTCATAAGGAGGACAACCAAAGAAACACCTCATGCTTCAAATTTGTTACACAACGGTTACCATATGTGCATGCTACGGGACTTGCAAACCTCAACATAAGTATTTATCAAATTCACAATTACTCAACTAGCACGACTCTAATATCAACATCTTCATATCTCAAAACAATCATCAAGTATCAAACTTCTCATAGTATTCAATGCACTCTATATGGAAGTTTTTATTATACCCATCTTGGATGCTTATCATATTAGGACTAATTTTATAGCCAAAGCAAATTACCATGTTGTTCTAAAAGACTCTCAAAATAATATAAGTGAAGCATGAGAGATCAATAATTTCCATAAAATAAAATCACCACCGTGCTCTAAAAGATATAAGTGAAGCACTAGAGCAAAATTATCTAGCTCAAAAGATATAAGTGAAGCACATAGAGTATTCTAATAAATTCCGATTCATGTGTGTCTCTCCCAAAAGGTGTGTACAGCAACGATGATTGTGGTAAACTAAAAAGCAAATACTCAAATCATACAAGACGCTCAAAGCAAAACACATATCATGTGGTAAATAAAAATATAGCCTCAAGTAAAGTTACCGATAGACGAAGATGAAAGAGGGGATGCCTTCCGGGGCATCCCCAAGCTTAGGCTTTTGGTTGTCCTTTAATTTTACCTTGGAGTGCCTTGGGAATCCCCAATCTTAGTCTCTTGCCACTCCTTATTCCAAAATCCATCAAATCTTTACTCAAAAACTTGAAAACTTCACAACACAAAACTTAAACAGAAAATCTTATGAGCTCCGTTAGTATAAGAAAGCAAATAACCACTTTAAGATACTGTAATGAAATAATTCTTTATTTATATTGGTGTTAAACCTACTGTATTCCAACTTCTCTATGGTTCATACCCCCCGATACTAGCCATAGACTCATCAAAATAAGCAAACAACACGCGAAAAACAGAATCTGTCAAAAACAGAACAGTCTGTAGCAATCTGTATCAAATGTATACTTCTGTAACTCCAAAAATTCTGAAATAAATTTGTGGATGTGAGGAATTTGTATATTAATCATATGAAAAAATAATCAACATAAAAGCACTCTCCAGTAAAAATTTCATCTAATCTCGTGAGCGCAAAAGTTTCTGTTTTTTTGCAGCAAGATCGCAAAGACTTCACCCAAGTCTTCCCAAAGGTTCTACTTGGCACAAACACTAATTAAAACAAAAAACCACATCTAAACAGAAGTTAGATGAATTATTTATTACTAAACAGGAACAAAAAGAAAACAACAAAAATAAAATTGGGTTGCCTCCCAACACGCGCTATCGTTTAACGCCCCTAGCTAGGCAAAGAGATTTCAATGATGCTCACATGAAAGACAAGAACTGAAGCACAAAGAGAGCATCATAAAACACGTGACAAACACATCTAAGTCTAACATACTTCCTATGCATAGGCATCTTATAGGCAAACAAATTATCAAGGCAAGCAAAAACTAGCATATGCAAGGAAGCGGAAAGAAACAATAGCAAGCTCAACATAACGAGAGGTAATTTAGTAAAATTTCTACAACCATATTTTCCTCTCTCTCATAATAATTACATGTAGGATCATAATAAAATTCAACAATATAGCTATCACAAAACATATTCTTAACACGATCCACATGTATGCAAATTTGACACTTGATAACCCACAAGTATAGGGGATCGCAACAGTTTTCGAGGATAGAGTATTCAACCCAAATTTATTGATTCGACACAAGGGGAGCCAAAGAATATTCTCAAGTATTAGCAGTTGAGTTGTCAATTCAACCACACCTGGATAACTTATAATCTGCAGCAAAGTATTTAGTAGCAAAGTAATATGGAAGTAACGGTAATGGTAACGGTGGTAAAAGTAACAGTAGTAGTTTCGTAGTAATTGTAACAGTGGCAACGGTAAAGTAACTAAGCAAAGATCAATATGTGAAAAGCTCGTAGGCATTGGATCGGTGATGGAGAATTATGTTGGATGCGATTCCTCATGCAATAGTTATAACATAGGGTGACGCAGAACTAGCTCCAATTCATCAATGTAATGTAGGCATGTATTCCGAATATAGTCATACGTGCTTATGGAAAAGAACTTGCATGACATCTTTTGTCCTACCCTCCCGTGGTAGTGGGGTCCTATTGGAAACTAAGGCATAGTAAGGCCTCCTTTTAATAGAGTACCGGAAAAAAAGCATTAGCACTTAGTGAATACACGAACTCCTCAAACTATGGTCATCATCACCGGGAGTGGTCCCGATTATTGTCACTTCGGGGTTACCGGATCATAACACATAGTAGGTGACTATTAACTTGCAAGATAGGATCAAGAACTCACATATATTCATGAAAACATAATAGGTTCAGATCTGAAATCATGGCACTCAGGCCCTAGTGACAAGCATTAAGCATAGCAAAGTCATAGCAACATCAATCTCAGAACATGGTGGATACTAGGGATCAAACCCTAACAAAACTAACTCGATTACATGGTAAATCTCATCCATCCCATCACCGTCCAGCAAGCATACGATGGAATTACTCACGCACGGCGGTGAGCATCATGAAATTGGTGATGGAGGATGGTTGATGATGATGACGACGGATTTCCCTCTCCGGAGCCCCGAACGGACTCCAGATCAGCCCTCCCGAGAGAGATTAGGGCTTGGCGGTGGCTCCGTATCGTAAAACGCGATGAATCCTTCTCTCCGATTTTTTTCTCCCCGAACGTGAATATATGGAGCTGGAGTTGAGGTCGGTGGAGCACCAGGGGGGCCCACGAGGTAGGGGGCGCGCCCAGGGGGGTAGGCGCGCCCCCACCCTCGTGGACAGGGTGTGGGCCCCTGGCCTTGATTCTTTCGCCAGTATTTTTTATTAATTCCAAAACAATTCTCCGTGAAGTTTCAGGTCATTTCGAGAACTTTTATTTCTGCAAAAAAAATAACACCATGGCAATTCTGCTGAAAACAGCGTCAGTCCGGGTTAGTTCCATTCAAATCATGCAAGTTAGAGTCCAAAACAAGGAGAAAAGTGTTTGGAAAAGTAGATACGATGGAGACGTATCAACACTCTTCCAAAATAGTGGGATTAACATTAACAAAAGTCATGACCTCTCCAAACCCACTTTTATCAGAAACTTCATAAGATTGAACATTCTCCAAATATGTGGGATCTAAAGTTGACACTCTTCCAAACCCACTTTCAATATTATTGCAAACATTATTATCAATCTCATATTCATCATGGGGCTTAAATAAATTTTCAAGATCATAAGAAGCACTATCACCCCAATCATGATCATTGCAACAAGTAGAGGACATAGCAAAACTAGCATCCCCAAGCTTAGGGTTTTGCATATTATTAGCACAATTTACATCAATAGAATTTATAATAAAATCATTGCAATCATGCTTAGATCTATCGTGAATCGCTTCATAAAGTACTTCATCACAATTTTCAGATTCACAAATTTCAAGCAAAACCTCATAAAGATAATCTAGTGCACTCAACACACTAGCAATAGGTTCATCATAATTGGATCTCTTAAAGCGATTAGCAAGTGGATGAGGATCCATAAACTTTTAGCAAGTGAAGATGCAAGCAAAAAGAAGGTACATGGTAACACAAGATCGAATGGAAGGAGGGCGAAGAAAAGGCAAAGGTTTTCAAAAATTGTTTTAAAAGTGGGGGAGAGGAAAACGAGAGGCGAACGGCAAATAATGTAATGCGAGAGATAAGAGTTTGTGATGGGTACTTGGTATGTCTTGACTTGAGCCTAGATATCCCCGGCAACGGCACCAGAAATCCTTCTTGCTACCTCTTGAGCATGCGTTGGTTTTCCCTTGAAGAGGAAAGGGTGATGCAGCAAAGTAGCTTAAGTATTTCCCTCAGTTTTTGAGAACCAAGGTATCAATCCAGTATGAGACTACACGCAAGTCGCCTAGTACCTGCACAAACAATCAAGAACCTTGCAACCAACGCGATAAAGGGGTTGTCAATCCCTTCTGTGATGCCCCCGATTTGACCGTACACTAATCATACACGCAAATGTGTACGATCAAGATCAAGGACTCACGGGAAGATATCACAACACAACTCTAGACACAAATTAAAATAATACAAGCTTTATATTACAAGCCAGGGGCCTTGAAGGCTCGAATACATAAGTTCGAATACACAAGAGTCAGCGGAAGCAATAATATCTGAGTACAGACATAAGTTAAACAAGATTGCCTTAAGAAGGCTAGCACAAAAGTAGCAACAATCGAAAAGGCAAGGCCTCCTGCCTGGGACCTCCTAACTACTCCTCGAAGTCGAACTCCACGTAGAATCATCCTCGGGATCCTATGGCTCCTGGACTCCAGCATCTGATTGCGACAACCAGGTAAAAAGGAAAGGGGGAAAAGAGGGAGAAAAGCAACCGTGAGTACTCATCCAAAGTACTCGCAATCAAGGATCTACACTACATATGCATGGGTATCATTGTAAAGGGGCAATATCGATGGACTGAACTGCAGAATGCCAGAATAAGAGGGGGATAGCTAGTCTTGTCGAAGACTAAGCTTCTAGCAGTCTCCATCTTGCAGCATGTAGAAGAGAGTAGATGGTAAGTTCACCAAGAATCATCGCATAGCATAATCCTACTCGGCGATCCTCTCCTCGTCGCCCTGTGTGAGAGCGATCACCGGGTTATATCTGGCACTTGGAAGGGTGTGTTTTATTAAGTATCCGGTTCTAGTTGTCATAAGGTCAAGGTACAACTCCGGGTCGTCCTGTTACCGAGGATCACGGCTATTCAAATAGATAAACTTCCCTACAGGGGTGCACCACATTACCCAACACGCTCGATCCCATTTGGCCGGACACACTTTCCTGGGTCATGTCGGCCTCGGAAGATCAACACGTCGCAACCCCACCTAGGCACAACAGAGAGGTCAGCACGCCGGTCTAAATCCTATGGCGCAGGGGTCTGGGCCCATCGCCCATTGCACACCTGCACGTTGCGAACGCGGCCGGAAGCAGACCTAGCCCCCTTAATACAAGTGCAGGCTTACGATCCAATCCGGCGCGCGCCGCTCAGTCGCTGACGTCAAGAAGGCTTCGGCTGATACCACGACGTCGAGTGCCCATAACTATTCCCGCGTAGTTGGTTAGTGCATATATGCCAGTGGCCAGACTCAGATCAAATACCAAGATCTCATTAAGCATGTTAACTGAAGTATCCGCGAACGCCGACCAGGGCCAGGCCCACCTCTCTCCTAGGTGGTCTCAACCTGCCCTGTCGCTCCGCCACAAAGTAACAGTCGGGCGCCGTCGGGAACCCAGGCCCACCTCTACCGGGATGGAGCCACCTGCCCCTTCAGCTCCCATATCCGAACAGTACCATAAATAATGTAACAGTATAAAGTATATAGCATATGCCCGTGATCACCTCCCGAAGTGATCACGGCCCAGTAGTATAGCATGGCAGACGGACATGAGTGTAGGGCCACTGATGGAACACTAGAATCCTATACTAAGCATTAGGATAGCAAGTAAAGGTAACAACTGTAGCAACAATGATAGGCTATGCAGCAGAATAGGATTAACCGAAAGCAGTAACATGCTACACTACTCTAATTCAAGCAATAGAGAGAAGGAATAGGCGATATCCAGTAATTTTTAACAATTGTTTTCGTGAACAGAAAGTTTCTGGAAATTACAACAAGATCAAATAACTATCATCCAAGAAGATCCTATAGGTTTAACTTGGCACAAACACTAATTAAAACATAAAAACACATCTAACCAGAGGCTAGAACAAATATTTATTCCTAAACAGAAGCAAAAAACTAAAAACTAAAAATAAAATTGGGTTGCCTCCCAACAAGCGCTATCGTTTAACGCCCCTAGCTAGGCATAAAAGCAAGGATAGATCTAGATATTGCCATCTTTGGTAGGCAATTCTTCAATGAGACATCTATTATCCTTAGAAATTTCTTTCTTTTTAGTTATTATCAAACTTTTAGGCACAAGATCGAAAAATTCATTTATAGCAAATGGTTCCTTAATGATAGCAAAAAGATTGGGGTGAATACTTATAGATTTGAGGTCCGCAGTTTTCTTACTAGAGGATTCACCCTTATTTTTAAGAACATATATAAGCTTGCCAATTTTAGTCTGTAGCGACTCGACCCGAATGGATCGAAGTCTCTGTGCTTAAGTGTCATCCTTGGATCGGTATGCTGACACACACAGTACTCGAGGATTTATAACAGAGGTAAATCGCATGTATAAAGTAACGTAAATACTATTATCTCAATCAACATAGCGGAAGTATCAACAAGGTTGTGGAGTCCCAACAACACCAACGACAAAGTTGAGTGTAGACATCGCAACCCTAACGTATCACTTACTCGTTGGATAAATCCTGCAACATGAGACGTTGCAGCCGTGTAGGTCAGCACGTGGAATATGCTGGCATTTTCACACCATAGAATAATAATGAAAAAGACTATCTCTATATGCAAATTTAGCTGGTGGAGGCTCTAAGTTTAATTTTTGCATAAAGCAAATTTTACCCTACAACAAAGGAATAAATTTTTATTTACTACTAAATTAAAATGTCATAACTGAGAAGGTTCCTCCAACTCAATCCCAAAATTTATTAGTAACCCAATAATTCCATTAAATAGAGTGATGAGATCAACCAATGATTCACTTCTAGTTACTCAAATTGTCCATAACCAGGGACACGGCTAATCATGATAAGTTTATACACTCTGCAGAGGTTTGCGCACTTTCCCCACAAGACTTGACCACCTTCATGATCGAAAGATCGAGACATAGCCTTTCAGAAGTGTTTTCCCTTAACCCTAGATAGACCGGTACACCTACTTTCCCCTACATCAGCTAGTCTACCACGGAAAGAGGTCACACAACTTACTCAACTATGCCAGAGACCATAATGGTTTGTGGCTGCAGACAAAAGTTTCTAGGCATGAAATATCTTATGATCCCTTTGAGCCTGGGTGGCGGACCTAGGATAATCACACGGGTACTCCAGGATTCCCCTTGGGCAAGCACTGGTTTCTCCAGGTGCCCCAAACAATCCACCCACATGTGTATTAAAGTTGCCACCTTAGGTTATCCCAAAATTATTAACTCTCGCAACTTGCATGGATCACACATATCAATCCCTGTCTACGAGCATGGCTAAGCAATATATGATATAACGAATATTCCCGGGGTGATCAAAGGTCATAGGTTCCTACCACATGAACTACATAGCATAACCACATGTTTCCAATCCTACTGATGCAATCTTTGAAGGTGAAACTAATGCATAGTAAAAACTGGGTATTGAAAATTATGATCAAAGTGTGAAATTGCCTGATTCTTGAAGTTGATTCTCTATTCGTTATCGTCACTCCTTCACCTTACGATATATCTAACGATGGAATAAAATCACTCACACAACAATTCCAAACGAAGATCCAAATAGAAGATGCAAATTAACAATACAATTATATTCTTAGGATAATTATCATGACATGGCTATGGTTTGAGATAGGATCTAGTTTGGTCTTGAAGGAGACTTGACATAGTCATATCTTAGGTTGGATCAAATTGGTACACAGTGGACATCATGGTTTGATAGAATCAAGTTCGGATGCTGAAAGAATTATGACGTAAGTCATACTTTAGGCTTATGTTCCAGGTTGAATCTATAGAAATTTCTCATGATGATCTACATATAGAATTCAAGTAATTGGGTTGGTTCATATGAATGGCATGGGCTCATGTCAAATAAACTAATGATGGGATTGAATTACAATAAAAGAAAGACAATTTAGAGTGTTGAGGCCAAAATAGTAGCTACACATGGATGAAAAATTATGGGAGGTGTTCCAACGGAAGGGTATGATTCTAGGGACCAACTTTGGTAATTGGAACATTTCCATATGATTTCTAGATTAAAAGATATAACAAAATACTTAATTTCCCTTTTAAAACTAAACTGAATTTGGATTTCCTCAAAAGAGAATTATATATTTTTAAAATAAACTAGATGTTCCAATGAATCAGGGGATATAAAATTTGTTGAATTCGGACATACGGTCTATGAGATATGATTTTCCGAAGTTTGGGTATTTTTCTGGTAATCAATACGAGAAAAGGACTGGGATGCCACGTGTCGCGACCCAATAGGCCAATAGTGTTCCTTTTTTTTTTAACAGAACACATGTATCGATCAATTGATCGAGAGAGATGGAAGAACAATGCTCACCGGGGAAATCGCCAGAGACGTGAGTGCGCGGCAGCGGCTTGGACCTTGATCGATTCATCGGTGTAGGGCCTCCGGCGACAATTGTCCACATCAAATATGCGCGTACAGATGATATAGAGAGAAATAGAAAAATGTGACAGGGCTGCGGATTCTCTACCGACGGGATGAGCTTCAACGAACAGGCAGCGGTACTCGAACTCCGGCAAGAAATCTGAGATGATGGGGAGGGAGATGGAGAGGGCTTTTTCGGGAGGAGTATGATTACTAGAAGGAGATCCTCGGGGTGCTCTTTATAGGTGCGAGGGAAGTCCATACGAGGAGATCCACAGCGAGCTTAGTGCGGCCATTAATGGCTGTTTGCGGCTGTACGTTTCACGGATCCGTTCGACTAATTGAGGCAACAATGTTGGGTTTTAATTACCTGAATGGGTTCTCCTTGCATTCCTCTTTAATGTTCGTGTTGATGGAAAGTCGAAAGGGTGAAGGAATCAAATGCTAGGGGAAGAGGAAGAGGTACAGGGCGCCATGGTGAAGTTTCTGTTTCCCTGTTGGTGTTCAGTTTGAACGAACAGAGGAGGAGGAAGACAACAGTGCGCTTAGGCTTGGGCTGAAATGGATATGGGCCTTAGTGGGGAAAAATGGCCGAAGGAAAAAGGCAAGGAAATAAAAGAAACAGGATGAGTTGTGCTGTGTTGTTGCCTCGCTCCTATCGAGATTTAGAGAGAGAGAAATGGACTGGGTGAAAGTTAGAGTTTAGGAATTAGGATTGAATTATAATTACATATATAAGTACATGCATAAAAATTTACATTAGTGTCACTATTATTTAGAGTCCACGAAAATTAGTTTTCAGAATTTAATAAAATAAATTATCTGCATAAACTACTATTAATGCTTTATGGACATAATTGATTTACTAAAAAAATTCAATTTAGAGTTTTGAAAATAAACAAAAGGATAATTGTACCGTATTAAATATTTCCAAATATATTTTTGGAGAAGTCATATTATCTCCTCTCATTAAATTTTATTTAGATACCTTGGAAATATTTAAATGGCATTAAAACTCCAAATAAAACCCAATTTCAAATGTAACTCCAAATTTCAAATAACTCCTTTACAAAATATTCATCCACCATTTATTTTTGAGAAAGTCATTTTATTCTCGCTCCATAAATTTGAAGGTGGTTCAGAATATTTCATAGGAGTCAGAAACAAAGAAATCCAATTTGATTTTTTTTAACAAGCCTCCAAAAGTTTTTTTTTTACTTGACAATCACAACAACTCACTCAATCATAACTTATTATTAACATTTGGAAAATTTTGGGATGTTACATAGTCGGAGGACTTGGAGTATTCTTTACGGAAGAAAAAGCGGTTCCCAAGTTGGTAATGATACCCTCAAGTTTATTGATTCTAGAGGAATCTTGATTTATTCTTTCATTAACTATGGGTTCCTTCTCCTTAATATTTTTCAAAGTGACTCCTACCTTAGATCCGCATTGGGTAATTTGGTTGTGGATCTTTTTATCAAGATTTTCAATTAACTCTACGGTAGCAACTTTATTTTCAATAATTTCAATTCTTTGCATTACATGCTCCAAAGTTAACATAGCTCCATTAACCAAAAGAGGTGGTGAGCCAAATAAATCTATCATAGCATTATAAGAGTAAAAAGTATGGCTACCCAAGAAATTCCCTCCGGTAATGGTATCAAGAATATACCTATACCAAGGATTAGTGCCTACATAAAATTGCGGAGAAGAACGGAAGTAGATTGCTTCCTGGCAGATCTATTTTGAACATTGCAAATTCTATACCAAGCATCTTTTAGATTTTCTCCCTCCCTTTGCTTAAAATTTAGAACTTCATTCTCAGGAGACAACGGAGAAGATAGAGGACTAGCCATAATGACAAGCAAGAGGAAAAGAGGCAAACGGAAAGGAGAGGGCGAATAAAACGGCAAAGGTGAAGTGGGGGAGAGGAAAACGAGAGGCAAATGGCAAATAATTTAATGCGGGAGATAAGGGTTTGTGATGGGTACTTGGTATGTTGACTTTTGCGTAGACTCCCCGGCAACGGCGCCACAAATTCTTCTTGCTACCTCTTGAGCACTGCGTTGGATTTCCTTGAAGAGGAAAGGATGAGGCGACAAAGTAGCGTAAGTATTTCCCTCAGTTTTTTAGAACCAAGGTATCAATCCAGTAGGAGGCTACGCGCGAGTCCCTCGTACCTGCACAAAACAAATAACTCCTCGCAACCAACGCGATAAAGGGTTGCCAATCCCTTCACGGTCACTTACGAGAGTGAGATCTGATAGATATGATAGGATAATAATTTTGGTATTTTTGTGATAAAGATGCAAAGTAAAATAAAAGCAAAGGACATAACTAAGTATTGGAAGATTAATATCATGAAGATAGGCCCGGGGGCCATAGGTTTCACTAGTGGCTTCTCTCAAGAGCATAAGTATTTTACGGTGGGTGAAAGAATTACTATTGAGCAATTGACAGAATTGAGCATAGTTATGAGAGTATCTAGGTATGATCATGTATATAGGCATCACGTCCGAGACAAGTAGACCGACTCCTGCCTGCATCTACTACTATTACTCCACTCATCGACCGCTGTCCAGCATGCATCTAGAGTATTAAGTTCAAGAAAACAGAGTAACACCTTAAGCAAGATGACATGATGTAGAGGGATAGATTCATGCAATATGATAAAAACCCCATCTTGTTATCCTCAATGGCAACAATACAATACGTGCCTTGCTGCCCCTACTGTCACTGGGAAAGGACACCGCAAGATTGAACCCAAAGCTAAGCACTTCTCCCACTGCAAGAAGATCAATCTAGTAGGCCAAACCAAACTGATAATTCGAAGAGACTTGCAAAGATAACCAATCATACATAAAAGAATTCAGAGAAGATTCAAATATTATTCATAGATAATCTTGATCATAAACTCACAATTCATCGGTCTCAACAAACACACCGCAAAAAGAAGATTACATCAAATAGATCTCCATGAGAGAGGGGGAGAACATTGTATTGAGATCCAAAAAGAGAGAAGAAGCCATCTAGCTACTAACTATGGACCCGAAGGTCTGAGTTAAACTAGTCACACTTCATCGGAGAGGCTATGGTGTTGATGTAGAAGCCCTCCATGATGGATGCCCCCTCTGACGGAGCTCCGGAATAGGCCCCAAGATGGGATCTCGTGGGTACAGAAGGTTGCGGCGGTGGAATTAGGTTTTTGGCTCTGTATCTGATCGTTTGGGGGTACGTAGGTATATATAGGAGGAAGGAGTACGTCGGTGGAGCAACAGGGGGCCCATGAGGGTGGAGGGCGCGCCTGGGGGGGTAGGCGCGCCCCCCTACCTCGTGGCCTCCTCCCTTGTTTCTTGACATAGGGTCCAAGTCTCCCGGATCATAATCTTTCTAAAAATCACGTTCCCCAAGGTTTCATTTCGTTTGGACTCCGTTTGATATTCCTTTTCTACAGAACTCTGAAATAGGCAAAAAAACAGCAATTCTGGGCTAGGCCTCCGGTTAATAGGTTAGTCCTAAAAATAATATAAAAGTGGATAATAAAGCCCAATAATGTCCAAAACAGTAGATAATATAGCATGGAGCAATCAAAAATTATAGATACGTTGGAGACGTATCACCTAACACAGGGATAGGTGATACTGGCGAAGGGGGAAACATCCGGGAAAGTATTCTTGGTGTTTGGCATATTCAGACAAACGAACCGGAGGGGAAAGGTTGCAGGTTCGCTATGCTAGGGACGTGTGGCGGACGAACGGACTGCGTATTCGGATTTGTCTCGTCGTTCTGAGCAACTTTCATATATATATATATATATATATATTATTTTTAACCGAGTTATGAATTATTTTATATTAATTTTCAAAGTTTAAAACAATTTATGGGTTATTTATTAATTCGAAAATAAAATGGTAAATGCTATGGGTACACATAAGTGTACCCAGAAATTTGACAAAGTGGCTGACAGGTGGGGTCCAGTGGCAGGGTTGACCTAGTCATCATTGACTGGTCAAAAGGGGAATAGTGCTGGCGGGTCCCGCATGACAGTGCCCTAATAATTTCTAAACTGATATTATTTAAGTTAAAATAAGGGGGACCCACATGTCACATACACCTAAACTAATTAATCACTAATCCTAATCTAACAGGGCCGACTCCAGTGGACAGGCACACACGCGTGCCCGCAACAGGGGGAGCGGCGGCGGCCCCGGCACCAGGAGGCGAGCATGGCGGCCGGCAAGCGGGCGGCGCCGGCGCCATCAGAGGCGCGACTAGCGGATGCGGCGCGGGCGAGCAAGGGTCGTGGGTGGGGGGCATGAGCACGCGCGGGGAGCAGCAGGCACAGCCTAGCGGCAGCGGGCGCTCGGACAGGGGTGGCGCGAGAACGCGGCTAGGGGCTCGCGAGCGTCGAGCGGAGCAGGGGAACGCGGCGGGGGCACGATCTCCAGTGAGCTTGGTCGCAACGGCGGTGGCACCCTACGGCGACGGAGAACTTAGGGGGAGGAGGGGAATCGACGGAGGGCCTCATGATGCGGTGGTAGGGCTTGGTAGCGGGCTCGGGGAGGGCTCGATGTGGAGGATTCGGCGACGGCGTGCGGTGGACATAGACGAAGGAGATCGGTCGATGGCAAGGGCGCTGTGCGATTCTAGTTGAATCGATCCTCGTAGTCGACGTAGATGGATACAACGCGCCTCCTGAACACCCAATCGTGGCTCGAAGAAGCTCCTGGCCGCGAAGAGGACGATGACGTGATGATGGTGGCTTCGGGCAACGAAGAAGTCGAAGGAGGAGAGCAACGGAGGAATTGGGGGCGTGAGGGGAGGGGATAGGACTAGGGTTTTCGGCGAGGGGAGCTCGCCGACGGGATTTATAGGCCGGGGGTGTTCATGGATGGGCGCCACGGCGACGGCCTCGGCCGTGGCGGCCATCGACGGCGTCCACGCCTCCCCTGTGAACAGAGGAGGTGGGAGGGGCGCTGGCGGGCCAGCCAGGCCGGCTGGGCGCCAAGCGGCCCAGGAGGGGTCTGCCCCTTCCCCCCAATTGTTTTTTGTTTTCTGTTTTACCTTTTTTGTCTTGTTTTATTTCCCTTTACTGTTCTCTTTTATTTACTAGTTTAGTTTTGTTTTATAAAATACAAAAGTTATACCTAATTTAGTATTAGTAATTATGCCACTTCCACAATTATTTTGGCACATTAAATAAAGCAGTTTGTCTCTGTCTATTATTAAGAGCATTTAAATAATAGTTTTTCCACTGGTTTAATTACTATAGTGCATTTAAATACTTTCTAGAAGTGTGGTTTCTTCACCAGTGTTTACTATGGGTTCGATCTGCCACAAACTAAACATTATAGTTTTAATGTTTGAAATCTTTTGTTGTTTGCCTTTAACTCAAATTTGAATTTGAATCATTTTGAACTAAAGCGAGATTAACAACAGTAACCGCGATGATGTGGCATCATTAACAGGGAATTACTGTAGCTTAAATATCCGGGCGTCACACCTTCACGGCCACTTGTAATGTCTACTATAGAACCTTCTTCTTGTAGACGTTGTTGGGCCTCCTAGTGCAGAGGTTTGTAGGACAGTAGCAAATTTCCCTCAAGTGGATGACCTAAGGTTTATCAATCCGTGGGAGGCGTAGGATGAAGATGGTCTCTCTCAAACAACCCTGCAACTAAATAACAAAGAGTCTCTTGTGTCCCCAACACACCCAATACAATGGTAAATAATATAGGTGCACTAGTTCGGCGAAGAGATGGTGATACAAGTGCAATATGGATGGTAGATATAGGTATTTGTAATCTGAATTTATAAAAACAGCAAGGTAACAAGTGATAAAATTGAGCACAAATGGTATTGCAATGCGTTGAAACAAGGCCTAGGATTCATACTTTCACTAGCGCAAGTTCTCTCAACAATAATAACATAATTGGATCATATAACTATCCCTCAACATGCAACAAAGAGTCACTCAAAAGTCATTAATAGCGGAGAACAAACGAAGAGATTATGGTAGGGTACGAAACCACCTCAAAGTTATCCTTTCTGATCGATCTATTCAAGAGTCCGTAGTAAAATAACACGAAGCTATTCTTTCTGTTCGATCTATCATAGAGTTTGTACTAGAATAACACCTTAAGACACAAATCAACCAAAACCCTAATGTCACCTAGATACTCCAACGTAACCTCAAGTATCCGTGGGTATGATTATACGATATGCATCAGACAATCTTAGATTCATCTATTCAAACCAACACAAAGTACTTCAAAGAGTGCCCCAAAGTTTCTACCGGAGAGTCAAGACAAAAATGTGTGCCAACCCCTATGCATAGATTCCCAAGGTCACGGAACCCGCAAGTTGATCACCAAAACTCACATCAAGTGGATCAATAGGATACCCCATTGTCACCACGGGTATCCCATGCAAGACATACATCAAGTGTTCTCAAATCCTTAAAGACTCAATCCGATAAGATAACTTCAAAGGGAAAACTCAATCCATTATAAGAGAGTAGAGGGGGAGAAACATCATAAGATCCAACTACAATAGCAAAGATCGCGATACATCAAGATCGTATCACCTCAAGAACACGAGACAGAGAGATCAAACACATAGCTACCGGTACATACCCTCAGCCCCGAGGGTGAACTACTCCGTCCTCGTCATGGAGAGCGTCGGTATGATGAAGATGGCCACCGGTGTGGGATCCCCCCTCTGGCAGGGTGCCGAAACAGGGTCCCGATTGGTTTTTGGTGGCTACAGAGGCTTGCGGCGGCGGAACTCCCGATCTATTCTGTTCCCCGATGTTTTTAGGGTATATGGACATATATAGGCGAAAGAAATCGGTCAGGGGAGCCACGAGGGGCCCACGAGGGTGGGGGGCGCCCAGGGGGCAGGCGCGCCTCCCTGCCTCGTGGCCACCTCAAAGCTTCCTTGACTTCAACTCCAAGTCTCCTAGATCACGTTCGTTCCAAAACTCACGCTCCCGAAGGTTTCATTCCGTTTGGACTCCGTTTGATATTCCTTTTCTGCGAAACACTGAAACAAGGGGAAAAAACAGGAACTGACACTGGGTTCTGGGTTAATAGGTTAGTCCCAAAAATAATATAAAAGTGTAAAATAAAGCCCATAAACATCCAAAAGAGATAATATAATAGCATGAGTACTTCATAAATTATAGATACGTTGGAGAAGTATCAGCATCCCCAAGCTTAATTCCTGCTCGTCCTCGAGTAGGTAAATGATAAAATAAATAATTATGAAGTGTGAATGCTAGAAGGTGAACAAGTTTGATCAATGATAATTTCAATCACCTTTTCTAGCATCATTATATGTCATAACAGTAGCTCAACTCATAGGACTTCTCATGATCAAGTAACAAGCTATTCACATGTTAAAGTATAGATCATAAACTTTCTTGAAAACTAACAAACTGTGTTATTAGTCATCAAACAATTACAATTCATCTTATTTTCAGGAAGAGTCTATGTCAGAGCTTTGATTTAGCAAACCCCACATACTCAACTATCATTTAGTCTTTCACAATTGCTAACACTCACGCGATATTTATGGGTTTCAAAGTTTTAATCAGGCACAGAGAAAGATAGGGGCTTATAGATTCGCCTCCCAACCTTTTACCTCAAGGGTAATGTCAACAATAATAGCTCATGATGCCTTACATCCAATTGGATATATATATATATATATATATATATATATATATATATATATATATATATATATATACATATATATATATATCAGAATCTTTCCAACACAATGTGCTTGCCAAAGGATAAAAGGTAAAAAGGAAAGGTGAAGATCACCATGACTCTTGCATAAGGTAAAAGACAAGAATAAAAGATAGGCCATTCGCAGAGGGAAACAGAGGTTGCCATGCACTTTTATAGTTGTATGCACAAAATCTTAATGCGAGGGAACGTCACTTTATATTGCCACTTGTGATAGGGACCCCTATTATGCAGTCCATCGCTTTTATTGCTTCCATATCACAAGATCGTATAAAGCTTATTTTCTCCACACTAAAAGACCATACATATTTAGAGAGCAATTTTTATTGCATGCACCGATGACAACTTACTTGAAGGATCTTACTCAATCCATAGGTAGGTATGGTGGACTCTCATGGCAATACAGGTTTAAGGGATGTTTGGAAGCACAAGTAGTATCTCTACTCGGTGCAAACGATTTGGCTAGCATGATGGGGAAAGGCAAGCTCAACGTGTTGGGCGATCCATGACAATATACTTTATTTCGGATATAAGAAAACATAACCCATTACGTTGTCTTCCTTGTCCAACATCAACCTTTTAACATGACATATTTTAACGAGTGCTCACAATTACAAAAGATGTCCAAGATAGTATATTTATATGTGAAATCTCTCTTCCCTCAATATTCTTTCATGAATTGTTCAAGTGACCAATACAATGTTTGCTAACCTTCAATAATTTTACCACCTCTACTTCTTATATGTGAAGTCATTACTCCCCATGGGATATGCCTATGAAACATATATAATTTCGGATTTATGATATTCAAATCATTCAACTATTTACTCATAGGATATAAGTGAAGCACACGAGTAAATGACAAACTACTCCAAAAAGATATAAGTGAAGATCAATGAGAAGTTAAATAATTATTTAGCTATGTGAATACTTTATCTCATTTAAGAATTTCAGATCTTGATAATTTATTCAAACAGCAAGCAAAATAAAATAACATGACATTTCAAGGATAGCACAACTCACATGAAGAAGCAAAAACTTAGGATCAACCGATACTAACCGATAGTTGTCGAAGAAGAAAGGTGGGATGCCAACCGGGGCATCCCCAAGCTTAGAAGCTTGATACTTATTGAAATATTATCTTGGGATGCCTTGGGCATCCCCAATCTTGAGATTTTGTGTCTCCTTGATTCCTCTTATATCACGGCCCCCCTAAATCTCAAAGGCTTCATCCACACAAAACTCAACAAGGACTCGTGAGATAAGTTAGTATAAACCAATGCAAAAACCTTATCATACTATACTGTAGCAAATCACTAAAATTATTATTCAACATTACATACTAAATGCCTCTGTATATTTAATAGTCCTATCCTCAAATAGAATCATTAAAGAAGCAAACATATGCAAACAAAGCAAACATAACAGCAATCTGCCTAAACAGGACAGTCTGTAAAGAATGCAGCAAGATTCATAATTCCCTAGCTCCAAAATTATGAAATAAAATTCCCACCGTAGTAAATTTATCAGATCTTATTATGCAAAAGGTTTCAACATTTTATCACATTCTGACTTTTCTAGGGAATTTTTGCAACAGCAGTAAACTTTCTGTTTTCAAATAGCAACATGAAGACTTGCAAAATAAGCATGGTAAAGGCTATCCTTGACATTTTTATTGAAAATATAGATGAAAAACACTATTCTAAATAACATCAAGCAAATACTAAGAAAAGAAAATGACGCTCCAAGCAAAACACATATCATGTGGTGAATAAAAATATAGCTCCAAGTAAAGTTACCGATGAACGAGGAAGAAAGAGGGGATGCCTTCCGGGGCATCCCCAAGCTTAAGCTCTTGGTTGTACTTGAATATTACCTTGGGGTGCCTTGGGCATCCCCAAGCTTAGGATCTTGCCACTCCTTATTCCATAGTCCATCGAATCTTTTACCCAAAACTTGGAAACTTCAAAACACAAAACTCAACAGAAAACTCGTAAGCTCCGTTAGTATAAGAAAATAAAACCACTAGTTATGTACTGTTGTGAACCCATTATTTATTTATATTGGTGTAATATATCTACTGTATTCCAACTTCTCTATGGTTCATACCCTCCGATACTACTCATAGATTCATCAAAATAAGCAAACAACACATAGAAAACTGAATTTGTCAAAAACAGAACAGTCTGTAGTAATCTATATCAAACGTATACTTACGGAACTCCACAAATTCTGAAATAAATTGCTGGACTTGAGGAATTTGTCTATTAACCATCTGCAAAAAGAATAAACTAAATAGAACTCTCCAGTAGAAAGTTGTAGCTAATCTCGTGAGCGCTAAAGTTTCTGTTTTTTTACAGCAAGATCAACAAGACTTCACCCAAGTCTTCCCAAAGGTTCTACTTGGCACAAACACTAATTAAAACATAAAACCACATCTAACCAGAGGCTAGATGATTTATTTATTACTAAAAAGAAAAAAAAAGCAAGAAACAAAAATAAGGTTGGGTTGCCTCCCAACAAGCGCTAACGTTTAACGCCCCTAGCTAGGCATGATGATTTCAATGATGCTCACATAAAAGATAGGAATTCAAACATAAAGAGAGCATCATGAAGAATATGACTAGCACATTTAAGTCTAACCCACTTCCTATGCATAGGGATTTTGTGAGCAAATAACTTATGGGAACAATAATCAACTAGCATAGGAAGGCAAAACAAGCATAACTTCAAAAGCTTAAGCACATAGAGAGGAAACTTGATATTATTGCAATTCCTACAAGCATAGATTCCTCCCTCATAATAATTTTCAGTAGCATCATGAATGAATTCAACAATATGACCGGCACCTAAAGCATTATTTTCATGATCTACTTGCATAGAAATTTTACTACTCCCCACATAAGCAAATTTATTCTTAACAATAGTAGTCGGAGCAAACTCAACAAAATAACTATCATGTGAAGCATAATCCAATTGAAAATTAAAATCAATGTCGGTGTCAAAACCGGCGGATCTCAGGTAGGGGGTCCCGAACTATGCGAGCGGATGGTAACAGGAGACAAGGGACACGATGTTTTTACCCAGGTTCAGGCCCTCTCGATGGAGGTAAAACCCTACTCCTGCTTGATTAATATTGATGATATGGGTAGTACAAGAGTTGATCTACTACGAGATCAGAGAGGCTAAACCCTAGAAGCTAGCCTATGGTATGATTGTTGTTCTGTCCTACGGACTAAACCCTCCGGTTTATATAGACATCTGAGGGGGCTAGGGTTACACAGAGTCGTCTACAAGGAAGGAGATCTACATATCCGTACTGCCAAGCTTGCCTTCCACGCCAAGGAAAGTCCCATCCGGACACGGGACGAAGTCTTCAATCTTGTATCTTCATAGTCCAATAGTCCGGCCAAAGGTTATAGTCCGGCTGCCAGGATACCCCCTAATCCAGGACTCCCTCAGTAGCCCCTGAACCAGGCTTCAATGACGATGAGTCCGGCACGCAGATTGTCTTCGGCATTGCAAGGCGGGTTCCTCCTCTGAATACTTCATAGAAGATTTTGAACACGAGGATCGTGTCCGGCTCTGCAAAACAAGTTCCACATACCACCGTAGAGAGAATAATATTTCCACAAGTATAATCTGCTGACGTATTCCGTAGTGTGACATCACACCATAGCCAAGCCCTTATGCGAATCGTTTTTTACAGCCAACCTCAGCACGTTTTGCGAGGTGATTTCCTTGGCACGTCTTATCGAAGCAGATATCGTGTCCCCTTATCGCGGGATTCTCATCAATACGAACGTGGGTAACCCAACCGCGCCATCAATTACGGCGCTTGGGGGATGAGCGGGTTTTACCAGGCTGGTGGGGATGCATAGTTTCGTCTGTCCATATAAAGGGATAAGGATTCACCTTTTTCCATCCACGCCTTCTTCCTCCTTTGCTCATCCATTCTCGCACACTTGAGCTCCAGCGCCCAAGCTCACGTTTTCTTCCTCAACCTTTTCCAACCATGTCCGGAGCGGGAGGCAAGTGGATGGTCTCCTCCGTCATGGAGGGACACATCAAGAAGCTGAGGGGAGCCGGATACTTGCCCGGCGATATCGCACACTGGCTCCCAGATGCGGGGCAGCTCATCCCCACCCCCAGGCCCCACGAGAGGGTAGTGTTCCTTACCCATTTCCTCCACGGACTGGGATTCCCTCTCCAGTCATTTGTTCAGGGACTCATGTTCTACTACGGCCTGGACTTCCACGATCTGGCCCCGAACTTCATCCTCAACATCTCGGCGTTTATCGTCGTGTGCGAGGTCTTCCTCCACATCAAGCCCCACTTCGGCCTATGGCTGAAGACCTTCAATGTCAAACCAAAGGTGGTGGGCGGCCAGCAGGCAGAGTGCGGAGACGCCATGGTGGGCAAGATGCCCAACGTCACATGGCTCGAGGGCTGCTACGTGGAGACCATAAAGGGGTGGCAATCGGGGTGGTTCTACATCACCGAGCCGCGTGACCCCAAATGGGCAGCGGCCCCCGAGTTCTGATCCGGAATCCCCACGCGGCTCACCTCCTGGAAAGAGAAGGGCCTGCCCTGGGGTAGTCTGGGAGAGCTGACCGAACTCCAAACCTGTGTCCAAAACATGGTGAACAAGAAGCTCAAGCTTCTCAACATTGTCCAGGTCATGCTCATCCGCCGGGTCCTCCCGTGTCAACAACGGGCGTTCAACTTGTGGGAGTTCGACCCGGCCCAGCACCAAACTCTGAGCAAGCTCTTCGACACAACACACGAGGATGCTTGGAAGGTGCTGTTTAAGAGCGCCGAGGTTCCTCCTCCCCTTACCGAGGATCGCGGATTCAGCGTGAAGCGCCAAGCCAGCGCAGTAAGCTGTTTTACCTCTTATACGGTATTCATTTTTCATAGTTTAACCATATGTGGGATCTAAGCTCCCATACCATTGACAGGAATGGCAGGAGACGGCCGAACGGATTGATTGTCCGACTCCTCCGCCTGAAGGCCCAGCAGACGCTCGCTTAGCGGAGCTGCTGGTTCCGGCACCTTACGTGGTGCCGGAGAAGAAGGCCAAGAAGAAGGCCACGGGAACCCGAAAGAGTTCCCGGCGCCCGGTGGTGTCAGACTCATCGTCCGATGACTCCGAGGCGCACTCCTCCCACGAAGATGAGGAGGAGGAAAAAGAAGCTTCTTCCCCTCCAGCAGGGGGAGAAAAGAAAAGGAAGGCCGCCCCAACTGGGGAGGCCGGAGGGTCCAAGAAGGGAAGGACCCTTCCTCCGGACTACTCCACCAACGCTGCCGACAGCGAAGATGAGTGGCCACCCAGGGCCAAGCCCCTGGCGAATTCGTAAGAATTTGGACACCAGAGTGACTCATAGCGTTCCTTTATTGCACAGCTCCTCCTAACGCCGAATGCAGTCCGCCCCGAGCCCGTGTGGACGTATCGTCGAGCGGTTCCTTGGGTTCGTCGGATGTGAATAGCTTTTCACTTCCGACCGCCTCCTCTCCTCGTCCTACGGACAATGCCCAGGTATTGTCCCAAGGGGTTCCAAACCGAGGGGAGGTAGTCCTGGGGGCGCCTCAAGGCGACATCCCGGACTCCAGGCGCAAAGGGAGCAAGGCTCCCAAGGGCTCCACGTCCGGCCCTCAGCCGAACATCGCGCCGGAACCTACAGTGGTTCCGGACTCCATCAGGCGGTCCCCCACTAAGAGGGGCAAGCCTACCACGCCGGTGACCTCCGTCCAACCGGAGGCACCGGATAATTTGCTGGAGGTGCTGAACGGCGCCTCCATCGACGAGGAACACCGCACTATTATGAGTGCGGTGGTCCAGAAGGTTCAGTCTGCCAAGAGCGGACTGACTGAAGCCTATGCCAGCCTTCTAACAGGCTTTGAGGTATGTGAAAAATATATGAAAATATTACCGCATAGACAGTAGCCCCTGATGCTTTGTTCGGTGTTCACGAAGAAAAGCCGAATAGAGGATCTAATAACATTCGCAGGAGTCTAACGTAATTATGTCGATATGCGTATGCAGACTTCGCTGCTGACCTCTGCCGCACTGACTGCGAAGGTCGATGCGCTGAAGCAGACCCTCGAGCGATCCGAGAAAGAGCTCGGCCTTGCCAATAAGCAGCTCGAGGAGAACCAAGGTAAGTAATGCCTTGTCTATGTGTGAATAAAAAAGATGCAGTTGCAAAAATGATAGGATCATTATTAATGTGCTAGGGGCCACGACCGAGGTGGCGACCTTGAAGCAAGCATTGTCCGAGGCCGAAAACAAAGCGGCCATGGAGTGCATCGAGCGGGGGAAGCAAGAGGCGCGGGTTGCCGAGGTGCAGCAAGAGCTCCAGGCTCTCGTGAAAAAGCATGCGAGTTTGGAGCTTGACTCGAAGACGCGAGCGTCCGAGCTTGACTCGGCCCTTGAGAGCGCCAAGCATGCTAAGGCCGAAGCCCAGAAGGCCCTCTAGGAAGTTGAGGCAATGAAGAAGATAGTTGCGGGTAAGGCATTCATTATGCAAAGCAAGCATGTGAAAGTAAATTACTTGTTACTTGCCCGAGTCCGGAGCTCTCCAGGAGCGTTCGCAGATTTGCCCCGCAGTGTGTCAGATGCTGCAAAGCACTGCCGAGCCGAGGAGGGGAGCTCGACGGAGAAGGTGTTCTGGTCTCAGTATACTGAGGCCGACCGCCTGGTGCCCTTAAGCGACCAACTGAAGCAAGTGGTCGAGCTCCATAAGGCGGCCGAACAGGCCATGAAGGGTCTTATAGTCCGGCTGTGGCCTGGAGAGGCCATGTCAGGGAGCTACTTCAGGCTGGTGAGGCGGCTTGTGGATGCTTGTCCTTGGCTTGAGGTCATCAAGCGCTCCGTCTGCATCGAGGGCGCCCGCAGGGCGCTTGCCCGTGTTAAAGTGCACTGGGGCAAGATGGATGCTGAGAAGCTGGTGAAGGATGGGCCACCGCAGGGCAAGGAGCATCGCCACCCTGAAATGTATTATGAGGGTGTCCTGAAGGGTGCCCTCCTTATGGCGGATGAATGTTCCAAAGATGTAATATTTGAGTGAACTCGCTCGTTTGATCATGTACGCTGAAAACTTGTTCATATGCGCCATGCAATGCTTGTTCGAATTTAAAATATTACCTTCTGTGCTGCCCTTTATTAAATCTGAGAGATGGCAAGTCGTCGGCTTCTGCCCCCGTGCCACGAGTGCTGGGGTGTTCGGGATAAACCTGAGCACTCTTTTTCCCATTCTTGGGTCCTTCGAGGGAGGTGCTCAGCACAACGAACAAGGCAATCGGACTATAATGCTTTATCACTCTCACTTAGCCAGAGAATTCTATAATTTTAAATTTTGGCAAAGCCCCTAGTATTCGGAAGACCGAGTTCGGGGCGCTATACATGCCTGGGCCGGACAAAGCCGGCTCCTCGCCCTAAGCGGCATAAGTCTTTAGGGACTCGAAACCTCTCGAACAGCGACCAGCTCTCGCCCTATCATGACAGTCAGTTTTAGCTTTCTCTACTGAGGTGCTTAGCCTAGCTGAACTGGGGCACAATCGCAGTAGTTCTCCCAGTGCTACCTTAGCCGACATAACGGAACGTAAGGTACCCAAGCATGGGAGCCCGGCAAACCCAACTATTGACCCAAGACATGATTCGGAGCTGATGCATACAATGCCATAAGTTCGGAGTGCCGCACTTGTGAAAGTGTTCGGACTTCTCACGCCGTATTATGGGGTGCTTAAGCCCCTGGCGTATTAGCCGTACCAAAGTGTACGGGTGCTGAATGTCATGAATGAACATATATACATAAACAGGAAGGAACAGAGAATGCAATAATAGACTGAAGCTATGCATTGTTTATTTGAAAAAGGTGCATTAAAAGCAGAACGATACAAATAGTGCGATAAGCAAGAGATGGGACTATTTGACATGTCCCCTCCAGGGGTGAGCTGCGAAATGGTATTTAAAGCAGGTATTTTGCTCGTTATAGAGACCACTTGGGAGTTCCATAGTGTGACGTGGCTTTCTGCCTCCCTGGTTGTTGTATCGTGTGTTCGGCGATTGTACTGTCGAACAGGTCTTCCGGAGAGTAAGGTCCTGAAAGTGAGAAAAAATGACAAAGTCGAAAGCCCCTAGTGCGGTTGAGCCGCATTTTGGGGTGTGTCGTGGTCGTGCCCCTCCCTCGGTGCCCATGGTATTTTCAGAGCGTAATTATGTACGCGTAGCACGGATTTTGCCATTTCGCTGGGGCTGGGTGTCAGGACCCCGATCCTAAGTCACATCGATCTAGCATGTAACACATCATATCACTTTGCGGCCTCACGCACAGTATTCCCACGGGTGCCACCTTACCTGGCCCGGGACCGTTTGCGCCTTTTGGTTCACGTATATGATAGTGTCGCTAGCATCCATATGACAGAGAACCTGGGCCGACATGGCTAGTCATGAACCCAAAGCGGCACTAACCTATGGGGACAAGCATACATGAATCAACTTCCAGCATGTCGGTCAACAGCGTGTGAATCCGGGCTGTAGCACTGGGCTAACAGGACTCCGGTAACCCGGGCTGTAGCAGGCTAGGCAGGACTCCGGATGTCACCGCGTGACATTTCCCCGTAGGGACAGACACAGGAACGAAGTGAAACACATGCCGGCCAGTCAAGTGTCCCGAGCAGTAGTGCTGGGCTAGCAGGACTCCAGTGAACCGGGCTGTAGCGGACTACTATGGCCCATGGAAGCACAAGACTACATTTCCCCATAAGAGAGGCTACCAAGGATAAACAACTAGATTGCCGGATCCCACACATACCAAGCATTTCAATCATACACACAATATGCCCGATATGTGTAAATACAACATGGCATCACAACAAGACTCTACGACTCAAGTATTTATTCAATAGGCTCTGAGGAGCGAGATATTACAAATATGGGTCTCATGACCCAACATTCACAGCATACAAAATCAAACCACATGCGGAAGCTTAACATGTCTGAGTACAGACACCTACAAATGAAAAAGGCTGAGAAGCCTGACTATCTACCAGATCCTGACGAGGGCACAAGATCGTAGCTGAGGTAACAAGCTAAACATCAAAGTCCAAGCGGTACTACTAGCGAGACTGAAGTCTCTCTGCAAAAAACATAAAATAGGCAAACATGAGTACAAATGTACCCAGCAAGACTTACATCAGAACTATCTACATATGCATCAGTATCAAAAGGGGTGGTGGAGTTTAACTACAGCAAGCCAGCTTTGACACGGTGGCTATCCTGAACTACGACTGCAAGTAACTTTTGAGGTGGCGCACATGAGTCCACATATTCACCATATCAATACACCACTAAGGATCCTCTCCCGTCTCCCTACGAGAACGCCATCCATAGCACTCACGCTTATCTTGCGCATTTTAGAGTATTCAGTTTCACTTGTCTATGAACTGTTATAGGCAACCCAGAAGTCCTTTACCGCGGACACGGCTATTCGAATAGCTGATGTTAACCCTGCAGGGGTGTACTTCTTCACACACGCTCTCACCACTTATCGCCGTTTACACGACATGTACTCAGCAACCTTCAAGCAGAAGCCCAGCGAGGGTGTCGGCCACGGCCTACCTAAACACTCAAGTCTCTATTCCAGGTTTATCGCCTATTCAGGTTCCATCCGCAGGGAGTCCGGCCGAGGTTTCCACATACGGCCCCGAACGATGTGTACAGGGTTCCGAGACACCAAACGGGCGCCCGACTGGCCCGGCCACATGCCTACCGCAACACAGCCCACCCCTACGGTCAGCGCTGCGTGCGGCCCCCAGCATACTACAAACACCAGAAACTACTTGCAACTCTTGGACAGAGGACAAGGGTGATTAAGAAGCCGAGAGAGTCAATTAAGGATCCCAATGTGTGGTAGTAACTGTTTCATGGATCACAAACACAGAACTCAGTTCCCGAGGACGGCTTCAATGAGACAACCCACCATGTACTCCTACATGGCCTCTCACCGCTACCTTTACCAAATCGTGTTCACACACTTAGCTCACACACAATAGGACATGTTTACACACCTCCAATTCATCCCCGATGAATCAGACCTGACTCAACTCTAAGCAGTAGCAGGCATGACAAACAAGCATGAATGAGTAGGCACATCAGGGCTCAAACAACTCCTACTCATGCTAGTGGGTTTCATCTATTTACTGTGGCAATGACAGGTCATGCAGAGGAAAAGGGGTTCAACTACCGCAACATGTAACAGTTTAATCATTGTTGTCCTAATGCAGTAAAAGAGAGCAGGAGCGAGAGAGTGGGATTGTATCGGAATGAACCAGGGGGTTTGCTTGCCTGGCGCTTCTGAAGATATTATAGCTCTTCATCGGTGTCATCGATCTCATCGTCGAAACCACGTCTATCGAGAGGGGACAAATACCGGCAACATAGAGAAAGAACACAATCAATGCAATGCATAATATGATGCATGATCATGACATGGTAAAATGAGTGTGTTGGGCTAATGCAACTACAACCAGAAGGTTTTGAGCTTATTTGAATCAAGGATTCAAATACAAGCCTAAACTATGAACTCATATAAGTGCATTATCATGTTTCATCTAAACATCAAGGTTAGGTTGCTTTAACATGCATGAAACCAGTATAGATGGATAGATTGGATTTTTCTGATCATTTTTCATATATAACTTGTTTGATTTGGAGTTACGGTTGATTTTCTATGATTTTTAGAAGTTTGTACTATTTTCTGGAATTTCCTGTATAAGAATAATTCCAGTAATTGAATTAATGCGTCAGCACTACGTCATGCTGACCTCAGCAGGTCAACAGACGCCATCCAAGTCAAACCTGACCAGTGGAGCCCACTGGTCAGTGACACAGGACTGGTTAGAGTCAATGACAGGTGGGGCCTGGTCAACGGACACGTCATCAAGTCAACCAGACATGTGGCCCAGTCAATAGCCAGGTCAGCGCGGTCAAAGCTGATGCGTGGGGCCACTGTGGTTAGTTAAACCTAAACAAGAACTAAACTAATATTAATTAAGGGCGCGGGGCCCATGTGTCATTGGCTCAGGGGGTTGTTTAGTGGGGGTTTAACCGTTAATCACGCGGCCACGTCGGCTCGCCGGAGTATGGCCGGCGGCGACCTCAAAACGCCGCCGAGGGTCTCGGGCTCGCTCCTCCGGCGTCCATACGAGTAGCGGAGAGCGTCCACGGGGAGCTGGAGCTCGCCTGCATCCATCGCTGCAAGCAACAGCAGCTAGGGCGGCGGGAGCTCATCGGAAACGAGCTCGGGGCGGCGCCGGAGTTCGGACACGAGCGGGGACGCGGTTGCGGCATGTGAGAAAGAGAACGGAGAGGGGGAGAAGGGGCAGGAGCTCACGGCGAGTGCAGAGATGGCCTCGGCGTGCCCGGGGAAGCACCGGAGCGAGCGGGGCGGCGAGAGGGATCTCCGGCGGCCGGCGACGAAGGTGATGAAGATGGCGTCGTTGCAGGGTCTCCGGTGAGGCGCGGCTCGGTGGGGAGGAAGAGGGGGTCGAGGCGAAGCTTTTGAGCACGTCGGAGAAGCGAGGGGGAGGCGGTGGCTGCGGCAGCAGCAAGCGGCGGCGACGAGATCCGCTCGGTGGGAGAGAGAGGGAGCCAGAGGAGGGGATGGGGACGAGAGAGTGAGCGAGGGGGTTCCAGGGGGTGCGTGGCGTTGTTGGAGACGTCCATAGCGTTGAGGACGCAGGCAAGCAGGGTGGAGGTGGCTGCACGGTGGCGTGCGCGTCGAGCACGCGCCCGTCCTCCTGGCAGGGAGGAAGACGATAGGGAGGGGGGGTGGCTTGGTGGGCTGGGCAGTCAGCTGGGCCAGCCAGCTGCAGAGCTGGGCCGAATAGGTAAGTTAGCCAGGTAATTCTCTCTCTCTCTCTCTCTCTCTCTCTCTCTCTCTCTCTTAATTTCTGGTTTTCTATTATTTCTGTAACTTCAGGGCTTTATTAAAAATGCCAGGGCATTACCAAAAATCATGAAACTGCTCCATGTCACTGTTTGGAATATTTCCAACAGTAAACATTTCAGTTTGTGATTATTTGAGCATTTAAAATATTATTAGCAATTAAATGCCCAAATGCAAATACTATATAATTTAACTCAAAAATCCAGGAATAGCCTATAATTATGTTCATCATTTTTGGAAGAGGTTTTCACCTTTAAAAGAAATCATGAACATTTCCAAAGGGCATTCTGGGTTATTGAAAATATTTTTATTGAACCTAGTTAAATTTCATTTGGTGCTAGGGTTTCAACAATCCCCATTTCAAATTTCTTTGGAATTTAAACATGATGGCACGATGAACAAGCAAAGGCAAGCAAAGGCTGAACTGGGGCTGTGACAGCTCACCCCCACTAAACAAGAATCTTGTCCCGAGATTCAAGACGTGAGGTAAGAAGACAGAGGGGACACTAGCTAACACGATCTTCACGATCCAGGTTGCACTTCATAAGAACGTTGACACGATCACCATCTTTGTTTCGATGTCTTGCTCTGAGAACTCCATCCAACCCGATAATGGAAAGAAAGGAAACTCTCGAAGAATCAATCTTCTCGAAGATCGAGCAACCGACGATCAACTCACAGAATGAGACATAGCGACATCTGTCGAGATGAGACACGATACACACATCAAGAATGATGGAAATGAGCATATGACAAGGTTTAAATAAGTAGCGGAATTTCCACACCTAGGAGGGTGGTGAATGGTGTCGACGTAGCGAGGAGTTGGGTTGCCATGATACCACAACGAGACACCTTAAGAAAGGTGACTCGCAGAAATATTCCCTTAAGTGGCAAGAGGAATTACTTTTGATTCAGAGACCAATGACACTCTTTATACTAGCCTAAGGGAAACCACAACAATCGTTTGGCGGAGTACGACGGGAGGGCATACTCGGACTAGAATGGATGATGTGGACTACCTTGTTGAAGACAACGCGACAGATGACTTTTGATTATCACCGAAAACGGACGGAACCCATGACAGGACCACTTTTGAAGATGATCCTGGACATCAACTGCTGAGAAGGACAGCCCATGGAGAAATTGGCATGATAGGGTGGAAGCTGGGAACAAAATGCAAATGATGGGAATGTTCCAACCATCATATCTGCCTGGGATTCAGATCTGGTTGATAACGGGATATTTCAGACAGCATGTCTGGAGAAGAAAGTTTGCAACACAAACCGACGAGATAACATTGCAAGACTCTCAGGAGATGAACTACGATAGCAAGCTCCAAAACATGAGCAGGTTTTGCTACACACCTGTGAACACACTGTCCTAGACAAGCGTCAACACGTGGCAGTCTTATAATAAAACACTATCGAGTTCAGGTGGGGAACCATCATCGAGGATAACGAAGTCCTAACATAAGTCATGATTCTTAGGAAGTAACTTCTTCTCCTTGAACAAATCAATCAATGGCTTGAGGTGTAAGGAATTACACATGGAGTGGAGGTAGCGAGCCTATCAAACCATGGAATACCTCGCACATGCATGACTGACTTGGGATGATTCCAAGGGAAACAAAACAACCCTTTCTCAAATTCATGGCGGCAACTTACACCTAATGCACGTGAACTTGGAGAAAGTCACTTCTTTCATCCAAGCATAAGCTTCATGAATGGAACACGAAGGCATTGCTTACAAAGTTTCCAACACTAGGTTGATGTTCAACATGAATCATGGGGGAGACAAAATGCTGCTGATGGGCTCAACAACAACTCATCGGAATTTCCATATCACTGGACTTCCACCATCATGTGAACACGGTGATAGCATTGGTCAGACCAAAAGATGTAATGGTGTATGCTCGAGGGATCAACCACGAGTAAGACAACATTACGAACATTGTTGGTTCTGATTTGACTTGACGATAACCCATACTCAAGTCAAAGTTTTGACAGGGCAATAGATCCAACAACTGATCACGAGGACCAATCGATGAAGATATCATCTTTCTTCAACACACACACACACACCAGAAGATATCCCTTAACATGAACTAAGTCAGACAAGCTTTTATATTCCAACTCTCCAAGTTGTTGTTTAGCTTAACCAAGTAGCTCAGGGGTATCCAACACGGATTCTTGGAGAAAAGGTTGGCTACAAGAAACCAACTTGATCACGAACTCAACATAGCGGTCAAGCGACAACCTGGTGATCCCTCTGAGAAGATATTTGGAAAATCACGAACCACCGATATGTTACTAAGCTCGAGAACAATCTTGCTTTTCAGGGCAAGACGATATGATCAACAGAGTGAGGGATTGATATAATCCTAACTCATTGATTGAAGAGTGCACCAGAAATAAGGACTAGGTACCACGATCAATCTTAGGATGATGACTTGATAACCAACACGCTAAGAATGATAATTTCGTCCATTTACTACCAAGCAACATGGTTGCTAGGAGTATTGATTTCACACATCACGGTTCACTTGTCGGTATTCCAGTTATAAAAACACGGAACCGAGGAATGAATAATGATGGTGAGAAGTATCACTCCGTCAAGAATTCATAAGAGGTGGTGCAAGTCTCATGACATTCTTGACATAAAGATGGTAACACTCCAGGTGGAACAGAATCAAAAGCTGGATTGCATTTTGATCTGCGGAACAACTACTTTGACCCAATCCTAGAAATGGATGAGGTACTACAGTTTGTTTCTCCTAGTCATTCCGAAATAGAACGGCTTGACGGACCACAAGAATACTAGGCATCGACGAACACGAATGCACAACTATTCCTGACTATCAATTGATAGACTAGGGTCGGAATACAGCTGAGGAGGGTCAACTCAAGGAACATATAACTTTCTGAGTTGTGGGTGCATAGATTAGTATGTCGAACCAAGTTCAACAGTTTTCTTCCTGATAACCCATGCAGAAAGGTAGAACTGGCAGAATCACAATTATGAATGGAGAACTTCTCAAGAGTATTCTGGTTGTGATATTTTGGTTCAAAGGAACTCCTGCCAAGGATGGTTCATGGTATTTGGAAGAAGGAAATACCACGGACCTAGAGAACTAATGCAACGGTTACTAATATCCTAAAGGAACTGTCAACACTTGTCACATCCCTAGCTAGGCCTTGCATTAGAGTGTGCATCATGTTTAAATTCTATTAATTCTGAAATGGGAAATGCTAGAACCCCCAACACACACTTCCCCCCCCCCCTGGAAATAACTAGGGTTTACTAAAATCTTTTTCAATGAACCTGAAATGCCCTTCTAAAATGTTCACCCTCTTTGTCTTGGATTAAACCCCCTGGCAAAAATAGTGCACATTTTTCTAGGTCAACAGAAGGTTATTGAATTAACACATAAGTATTTGAATTTGGGCATTTAAAATTTATAAAAATATTTTAAATGTTCAAATATTCTCAAACAAAAATGTTTCATGTTGTCTATATTTTAAATAGCAAGCATGTGCAGTTTGAGAATTTTTGGAGGAGCCTAAGTACTTTAAATAATTCCACAAAGTTACAAAAGAAATAGAAAAAGAAACAAAAATCAGAAAAGGACTTACCTGGCCAAACCCCCCCAGCCGGCCCACCTGGCGGCCCAGCACTGTGCTGGCCCGAGCCAGCCAGCTGCTTCGTCCCCGCCAGGCAGGCAGGGTGGTGACGCCGACGAGCGCAAGCTCGCCACGACGCCACCTGCTCGCCGCTTCGCCGCCCCGCTGTCCTGGACGGCCTCCACGTCGTGCCCCCGACGCCCTGGACACGTTCATTTTCCCCCTGTCTCTCTCCCTTGCTCTCCCCCGCCATGGCCGACGCCATCGTCGCCGCTCCGCCGCCGTAGCCATAGCTGCCGTCGTCCCCGTGCCACCCGACCGTGTCCACGAGCTCCGCCACCTTCTTCTCCTTCGAGCAAGACGAGCCCCGAGCGCTCGCGTGCCCCGAAGCCACCGCACCGACCCCGCCTGAGTCCACCGTCGCCGGAGATCCCCTTCAACGCCGTCGCCACACCAGCTCGTCCCCGACCACGCCGTCTGGCTCTGCGAGTTCGCTGTGAGCATAGCCACCTCCCCATCCTTTCCTTTCCTCCTCTCGTGCACCACAGCGACTGCACGTAGTTCAACCGCATGCGCCGCCACGGAGCTCGTCGCCGACGAGGCTCCGGCCACCCAACGGCCGCGCCACCCTGTCCACTAGCCTCACCGCACACCCAGGGCCCCGACGCATCACTCCACGCGCCTCGCCGTGCCCCGCAGCCCCGGTTCCACCTTCGCCCGAGCCCCGGCGCCGCCAAACCCGTCGCCGGCGCCAACTCCGGCCACCCCGACCCCAACCAACTCCACCAAGAGTTGCGGGTCAGCTCCCGCATCACGTAGACGTGCTCCGCCGTCGATTTGGTAGCCGGAGCACGAATCTACACTTCCTCCGCCGCGTCTGGACGTCGCCGGCGGCTCAACGCCGGCGGAGTTGACCCGTTGACCCCCTGGGTCTATGACATGTGGGCCCCGCCCGCTAACTAATCCAGAATTAGAAATAATCTAATCTGTTTAAACTAATGACCCTGACACGCGGGACCCACGCGTCAGGTTTGACCTGGACCGGGTCTGTTGACCTGCTGAGGTCAGCATGACCTCATGCTGACGCAATAACTAATTACTGGATTTATTCTTTTATACAGGAAAATCCAGAAAATAGTTCAAACTTCAAAAATTCATAGAAAATTATCCGTAACTCCAAATGCAAAGTTTTATATATGAAAAATTATCAGAAAAATCCAACCTATCCAATGGAACTGGTTTCATGCATGTTAAAACAAGTTAAACCCACTGTTTAGGCATTATAAGATATTACACTAATATGATCTTATAAATACACTACCATTTGAATCTTTGGTTCAAATGGGGTCATTTCCTTCTGGTTTAACTTGCACAAGACCAGGACACATTCATATTGCCATGTCATTGCATGCATCATATTGTTGCATATCGTCATGTATTGATTGTGTTGCAATGTGTTCATCGTGGTAGGTTCTGCCTCCGAGGATATCTCCGGGTATCCAACTGAAGGGCAGTATCCCACGACCACTCCATCAGGCAAGCAAACCATTGATCATTCCGATACAAACCCATGTTCTCGCTTCTGCTCTCGTTTACTGCATTAAGACAACGCGTTTCAAACTGCTGTGTGTCGCGGTAGTTGAACCCACTTCCTTTGCATGACCTGTCATTGCCACAGTAACTAGATGAAACCCACTAGCATGTGTAGGAGTTGATTGAGCCAATACATGTGTATGTGTGTTCCTACCATGCTATGCTTGCTATGCTTAGAGTTGTGTCAGGTCTGGCTCATCGGGATGATGATCCGGAGTGAAAGGTTGTATCGTTGTCAATAGTGTGGAAGTGTTGAACACGATTTGGTAAAGGAATCGATGAAAGGCCATGTAGGAGTACATGGTGGGTTGTTTCATTGAGGCCGTTCTTAAGCACTGAGATCTGTGTGTGTGATTTAAGACTCAGCTACTACCACGCATTGGGCCCGAAACCAATGGACCCTCTCGGCTTCTTAATCACGCTTGTCCTCTGTCCAGGAGTTGCAAAGTAGTTTCTGGTGTTTGTAGCATGCTGGGGGCCGCACGCGGCGCTGACCATCGGGGTGGGCTGTGTTGCGGTAGGCACGTGGCCGGGTCAACCGGGCGCCCGTTTGGTGTCTCGGAACCCTGTTCACATCGTTCGGGGCCGTTAGTGGAAACCTCGGCCGGACTCCCTGCGGATGGAACCCGAATAGGCGATAAACCTGGACTAGAGACTTGAGTGTTTAGGTAGGCCGTGGCCGACACCCTCGTTGGGCTTCCGCTTGAAGGTTGCCGAGTACATGTCGTGTAAACGGCGATAAGTGGTGAGAGCGTGTGTGAAGAAGTACACCCCTGCAGGGTATAAATCTATTCGAATAGCCGCGTCCGCGGTAAAGGACTACTTGGTCACCTATACAGTTCATAGATAAGTTAAATGGATACTACTAAAAATCTCAAGATAAGTGTGAGTACCGCGGATGGCCCTCTCGTAGGTTGGCGAGAGAGGATCCACGGTGGAGTATTGTGTTGGTGATAGTGGACTCGTGTGCGACAAATGTTTTACAAGTGGTGTCTTTCGTAGGATAGCTTAGCCAAGAGTCAAAGCTGGCTTGCTGCAATAACCCCACTACCTTCTTGAGAATGTGCATGTATAGTAGGTTCATGTTGTAAGACTTGCTGAGTACCTCCGTACTCATGTTGCTTTAATCATGTTTTTCAGACGACTGCACCAACCCCTCTGATGGGTTCTATGTAGACCTCGACGTTGACGAGTGACTTATCACCCAGGTGGTGATCCAAGACTTGTGAAGGGTCTTTGTAGATAGACAGGCTTCGTCAAGCCTTCTTTCTTTCTAGTGTCTGTACTCAGACTACTTTGCTTCCGCATGTGCTTGTATGTTTGTATGACTTGAGTGTTGGGTCATGTGACCCCTATCTGTATGGATGATATGTATGGCTCCTCGGAGCCTTCTAAATAAAGTACTTGAGTCGTAGAGTACTGTTGTGATGCCATGTTGTATTTACTCATATCGGGCATATTGTGTGTATGATTGAAATGCTTGGTATGAGTGGGATCCGACTATCTAGTTGTTTATCCTTGGCAGCCTTTCATATGGGGAAATGTAAGTCTTGTGCTTCTGAGCGATAGTAGTCCGCTACAGCCCGGTTCACCGGAGTCCTGCTAGCCCAGCACTACTGCTTGGACACTTGACTGGCCGGCATGTGTTTCACGTCGTTCCTATGTCTGTCCCTTCGGGGAAATGTCACGCGCTGATATTCGGAGTCCTGCCTAGCCTGCTACAGCCCGGGTTACCGGAGTCCTGTTAGCCCAGTGCTACAGCCCGAATAGATACGTTGATGACCGACATGTTCGATGTGATTCATGTATGCCTGTCCTCATAGGCTAGCGCCGCTTTGGGTTCACGACTAGCCATGTCGGCCCGGGTTCTCTGTCATATGGATGCCAGCGACACTATCATATACGTGAGCCAAAAGGCACAAACGGTCCCGGGCCAGGTAAGGTGGCACCCGTGGGAGTACCGTGCGTGAGGCCGCAAAGTGATATGATGTGTTACACGCTGGATCGATGTGGCTTAGGATCGGGGACCTGACAACACTATCAACATGAGATAAGTAGGATGAATCTCGGGTTCAAAACCCAGGAGTAGAATACCTACTACTAAATGGCATCACAGGATGCTTTCGAGAATGATGGCCAGAATCATCACACTAGAACACCAAACATGGATGGAGTACCAGGTGGTTCTCTAAGATGCCTAGGGTCATATTAATAGGTCCAACATATACATCAAGGCAACGGAGTACCTTAACTCAACGATTAGTGTGGTTAATCTGGCCCAAAGGAACATCAAGAACGGAAGAAGAAATTTTGCAAATGCATCAGACTATTTAGAAACCTGGGATGACTCGGACAGCATAACGGCTGTAAATGTTCAAAATGAGTTGAGTCATCCTGCAAAATGGTGTCATAACCACTCAACATCACAATATCAATGTTCTGAGATCAACTGAGAACACATGGAAGTAGTAGAAACTGAACAGAGGCTTGAAACCAACAATCCTATAAGTCTCTACCATAGTAACTCGTCATCCTAATAGGTAGATGAGAAGGCCTAGTTCTTAATCCCTGTAGAAAAGAAGAGGATGACTCAGATCAGAGGGCATGAGGTATAAGGAGTAAAAAGAGCCTTACGTTCCCTTCCACAATCAATTCCCTTATATAACTAAAGCATTTCTAGACTCAACTTTGACCAGTTTGGCTTGGTAATCCTACAGGCAGTCAGGCTCTGATACCAACGCTGTCAGGACCCCAATCCTAAGTCACACCGATCTAGCATGTAACACATCATATCACTTTGCGGCCTCACGCACGGTATTCCCACGGGTGCCACCTTACCTGGCCCGGGACCGTTTGCGCCTTTTGGCTCACGTATATGATAGTGTCGCTAGCATCCATATGACAGAGAACCCGGGCCGACATGGCTAGTCGTGAACCCAAAGCGGCACTAACCTATGGGGACAGGCATACATGAATCAACTTCCAGCATGTCGGTCAACAGCGTGTGAATCCGGGCTGTAGCACTAGGCTAACAGGATTCCGGTAACCCGGGCTATAGCAGGCTAGGCAGGACTCCGGATGTCACCGCATGACATTTCCACGAAGGGACAGACACAGGAACGAAGTGAAACACATGCCGGCCAGTCAAGTGTCCCGAGCAGTAGTGCTGGGCTAGCAGGACTCCGGTGAACCGGGCTGTAGCGGACTACTATGGCCCATGGAAGCACAAGACTACATTTCCCCATAAGAGAGGCTGCCAAGGATAAACAACTAGATTGTCAGATCCCACACATACCAAGCATTTCAATCATACACACAATATGCCCGATATGTGTAAATACAACATGGCATCACAACAAGACTCTACGACTCAAGTATTTAGTCAATAGGCTCCGAGGAGCGAGATATTACAAACATGGGTCTCATGACCCAACATTCACAGCATACAAATCAAACCACATGCGGAAGCTTAACATGTCTGAGTACAGACACCTACAAATGAAAATGGCTGAGAAGCCTGACTATCTACCAGATCCTGCCGAGGGCACAAGATCGTAGCTGAGGTAACAAGCTAAACATCGAAGTCCAAGCGGTACTACTAGCGAGACTGAAGTCTCTCTGCAAAAAAAAAAATAGGCAAACGTGAGTACAAATGTATCCAGCAAGACTTACATCAGAACTATCTACATATGCATCAGTATCAAAAGGGGTGGTGGAGTTTAACTGCAGCAAGCTAGCTTTGACTCGGTGGCCATCCTGAACTACGACTACAAGTAACTTTTGAGGTGGCGCACACGATTCCACATATTCACCATATCAATACACCACTAAGGATCCGCTCCCGTCTCCCTACGAGAACGCCATCCATAGCACTCACGCTTATCTTGCGCATTTTAGAGTATCCAGTTTCACTTGTCTATGAACTGTTATAGGCAACCCAGAAGTCCTTTACCGCGGACACGGCTATTCGAATAGATGATGTTAACCCTGCAGGGGTGTACTTCTTCACACACGCTCTCACCACTTATCGTCGTTTACACGACATGTACTCGGCAACCTTCAAGCGGAAGCCTAGCGAGGGTGTCGGCCACCGCCTACCTAAACACTCAAGTCTTTAGTCCAGGTTTATCGCCTATTCAGGTTCCATCCACAAGGAGTCCGGCCGAGGTTTCCACATACGGCCCCGAATGATGTGTACATGGTTCCAAGACACCAAACGGGCGCTCGGCTGGCCTGGCCACGTGCCTACCGCAACACAGCCCACCCCTACGGTCAGCGCTGCGTGCGGCCCCCAGCATACTACAAACACCAGAAACTACTTGCAACTCTTGGACAGAGGACAAGGGTGATTAAGAAGCCGAGAGAGTCAATTAAGGATCCCAATGTGTGGTAGTAACTGTTACATGGATCACAAACACAGAACTCAGTTCCTGAGGACGGGTTCAATGAGACAACCCACCATGTACTCCTACATGGCCTCTCACCGCTACCTTTACCAAATCGTGTTCACACACTTAGCTCACACACAATAGGACATGTTTACACACCTCCAATTCATCCCCGATGAATCAGACCTGACTCAACTCTAAGAAGTAGCAGGCATGCCAAACAAGCATGAATGAGTAGGCACATCAGGGCTCAAACAACTCCTACTCATGCTAGTGGGTTTCGTCTATTTACTGTGGCAATGACAGGTCATGCAGAGGAAAAGGGGTTCAACTACCGCAGCATGTAACAGTTCAATCGTTGTTGTCCTAATGCAGTAAAAGAGAGCAGGAGCGAGAGAGTGGGATTGTATTGGAATGAACCAGGGGGTTTGCTTGCCTGGCGCTTCTGAAGATATTATAGCTCTTCATCGGTGTCATCGATCTCATCGTCGAAACCACGTCTATCGAGAAGGGACAAATACCGACAACATAGAGAAAGAACACAATCAATGCAATGCACAATATGATGCATGATCATGACATGGTAAAATGAGTGTGTTGGGCTAATGCAACTACAACCAGAAGGTTTTGAGCTTATTTGAATCAAGGATTCAAATACAAGCCTAAACTATGAACTCATATATGTGCATTATCATGTTTCATCTAAACATCAAGGTTAGGTTGCTTTAACATGCATGAAACCAGTACAGATGGATAGATTGGATTTTTCTAATCATTTTTCATATATAACTTGTTTGATTTGGAGTTACAGTTGATTTTCTATGATTTTTAGAAGTTTGTACTATTTTCTGGAATTTCCTGTATAAGAATAATTCCAGTAATTGAATTAATGCGTCAGCACTACGTCATGCTGACCTCAGCAGGTCAACAGGCGCCATCCAGGTCAAACCTGACCAGTGGAGCCCACTGGTCAGTGACACAGGACTGGTTAGAGTCAATGACAGGTGGGGCCTGGTCAACGGACACGTCATCAAGTCAACCAGACATGTGGCCCAGTCAACAACCAGGTCAGCGCGGTCAAAGCTGACGTGTGGGGCCACTGTGGTTAGTTAAACCTAAATAGGAACTAAACTAATATTAATTAAGGGCGCGGGGCCCATGTGTCATTGGCTCAGGGGGTTGTTTAGTGGGGGTTTAGCCAATAATCACGCGGCCACGTCGGCTCGCCGGAGTATGGCCGGCGGCGACCTCAAAACGCGGCCGAGGGTCTCGCGGTCGCTCCTCCGGCGTCCATACGAGTAGCAGAGAGTGTCCACGGGGAGCTGGAGCTTGCCCGCATCCATCGCTGCAAGCAGCAGCAGCTAGGGCGGCCGGAGCTCGTCGGAAACGAGCTCGGGGCGGCGCCTGAGTTCGGACACGAGCGGGGACGCGGTTGCGGTGTGTGAGAGCGAGAACGGAGAGGGGGAGAAGGGGCAGGAGCTCACGGCAAGTGCAGAGATGGACTCGGCGTGCCCGGGGAAGCACCGGAGCGAGCGGGGCGGCGAGAGGGATCTCCAGTGGCCGGCGACGAAGGTGATGAAGATGGCGTCGTTGTAGGGTCTCCGGTGAGGCGCGACTCGGTGGGGAGGAAGAGGGGGTCGAGGCGAAGCTTTTGGGAACGTCGGAGAAGCGAGGGGGAGGCGGTGGCTGCGGCAGCAACAAGCGGCGGCGACGAGATCCGCTCGGTGGGAGAGAGAGGGAGCCAGAGGAGGGGATGGGGACGAGAGAGTGAGCGAGGGGGTTCCAGGGGGTGCGTGGCGTCGTTGGAGACATCCAGAGCGTCGAGGACGCAGGCAAGCAGACTGGAGGTAGCCGCACGGTGGCGCACGCGCGTCGGGCACGCGCCCGTCCTCTTGACAGCGAGGAAGACGACAGGGAGGGGGTGGCTTGGTGGGCTGGGCCGTCAGCTGGGCCAAATAGGTAAGTTAGCCAGGTAATTCTCTCACTCTCTCTCTCTCTCTCTCTCTCTCTCTCTTATTTTCTGGTTTTCTATTATTTCTGTAACTTCAGGGCTTTATTAAAAATGCCAGGGCATTACCAAAAATCATGAAACTGCTCCAGGTCACTGTTTGGAATATTTCCAATAGTAAACATTTCAGTTTGTGATTATTTGAGCATTTAAAATATTATTAGCAATTAAATGCCAAAATGCAAATACTATATAATTTAATTCAAAAATCCAGGAATAGCCTATAATTATGTTCATCATTTTTGGAAGAGGTTTTCACCTTTAACAGAAATCATGAACATTTCCAAAGGGCATTCTGGGTTATTGAAAATATTTTTATTGAACCTAGTTAAATTTCATTTGGTGCTAGGGTTTCAACAATCCCCATTTCAAATTTCTTTGGAATTTAAACATGATGGCATGATGAACAAGCAAAGGCAAGCAAGGGCTGAACTGGGGCTGTGACACTGGGGTTGGGGCCGTATTGCTACGCTTGCTCGTAATGTGCCAGGCGGTCTTGTTGTAGATTACTCCGAGCGCGCTTGACGGTGTCCAGACGTTCTGTGGCCGGACTGGAGAATTGCCTTAAGAGGCTGCCTTGTACTTCCGCTGCGAGGGCCGCCATGTGCTCCTCCGTTCGGAGGGAGCGCTCGGTGTTTCCATTGACCGTAATGACCCCCCGAGGTCCTGGCATCTTGAGCTTGAGGTATGCATAGTGCGGCACCGCATTAAATTTTGCAAATGTGGTTTGCCCGAGCAGTGCATGATAGCCACTGTGGAACGGGACTATATCGAAGATTAACTCCTCGCTTCGGAAATTATCCAGGGATCCGAAGACCACTTCTAGTGTGACTGAGCCTGTGCAATGGGCCTCTACACCTGGTATGACGCCCTTAAAGGTCGTTTTTGTGGGTTTAATCCTTGAGGGATCTATGCCCATTTTGCGCACTGTGTCCTGATAAAGCAGGTTCAGGCTGCTGCCGCCGTCCATAAGGACTCGAGTGAGGTGAAATCCGTCAATGATTGGGTCTAGAACCAATGCGGCATATCCGCCATGCCGGATACTAGTGGGATGGTCCCTGCGATCGAAAGTGATCGGACAGGAGGACCATGGGTTGAACTTTGGGGCGACTGGCTCCAACGCGTATACCTCCCTTAACGCACGCTTCCGCTCCCTCTTGGGGATGTGGGTTGCGTATATCATGTTCACCGTCCGCACTTGTGGGGGGAAACCCTTCTGTCCTCTGTTGTTCGGCAGCCGGGGCTCCTCCTCGTCGTCGCTATGTAGCCCCTTGTCTTTGTTTTCGGCATTTAACTTGCCGGCCTGCTTGAACACCCAACAATCCCTGTTGGTGTGGTTGGCTGGCTTGTCGGGGGTGCCATGTATCTGACACGAGCGATCGAGTATACGGTCCAAACTGGACGGGCCCGGAGTGCTTCTTTTGAATGGATTTTTCCGCTGACCGGGCTTAGAGCCTCTGAATCCGGCGTTAACTGCCGTATCCTCAGTATTGTCGCTGTTAATGCGGCGTTTGTGTTTGTTGCAACGTGACCTGCCATTGCTGTCCTTGGTATCCGAAGTACCAGGGCTCTTTGACATGTTATTGCTGCGAGCCAGCTAGCTGTCTTCTCCCGTGCAAAAGCGGGTCATGAGTGTTGTGAGGGCTGCCATAGATTTCGGCTTTTCCTGTCCAAGGTGCCGGGCAAGCCACTCGCCGCGGATGTTATGCTTGAAAGCTCCTAGGGCCTCTGCATCCGGACAATCGACGATTTGATTTTTCTTGGTTAGGAACCGTGTCTAGAATTGCCTGGCCGATTCCCCTGGCTGTTGAATTATGTGGCTCAAGTCATCGGCATCTGGTGGTCGCACATAAGTGCCCTGGAAGTTGTCGAGGAATGCGGCTTCCAGATCTTCCCAACAACCAATGGATTCTGCTGGCAAGCTGTTGAGCCAATGTCGGGCTGGTCCTTTAAGCTTGAGTGGGAGGTATTTGATGGCATGTAGATCGTCGCCATGGGCCATGTGGATATGAAGGAGATAGTCCTCAATCCATACCACGGGATCTGTCGTACCATCATATGATTCAATATTCACGGGTTTGAAACCCTCTGGGATTTGATGATCCATTACTTCATCTGTGAAGCATAGCGGGTGTGCGGCGCCTCTGTACTGGGCTATATCACGATGCAGCTCAAATGAGTATTGTCTGCTGTGTTCGGCCCGGCCGGATTTACTTTTGTTGTATCCGGCGTGACGGTTATCGTCTCATGTGGTCGAGCACCCACGCAATCCGTAGATCGATCTTGTTTGCTTTGCTTTGTCCTCCAATATGTTTCGCAGATCTAGCGCATTTCCCCGTGCCTTGGTATTTTTTGAGTGACGCTGGGGTGCGGCTTGAGCTGTGGGCCGAGAGGCCTCTCTGTCGCGGCCACGAGGTGGCCAATCAGCCGCGTCATACACTGGTGACGTAGGTTTAGATGCTTCCTCCTCTAATCGGGGTAACAACATGTGCTTTGGGTAGCTCTTGGAGGGGCGTTCGAGTTCGTATCCCTCGGCCATAAGGACTTCAGTCCATCTGTCAGCTAGCAAGTCTTGATCAGCTCTAAGCTGCTGCTGCTTTTTTTAAGGCCATTCGCCGTGGCCATAAGCCGGCGCTTGAAGCGCTCTTGCTCGACGGGATCCTCAGGCACGACGAATTCGTCGTCGTCGAGGCTTGCCTCGTCTTCGGAGGGAGGCATGTAATTATCATCCTCTACCTCTCTATCTGCCGCTCTCTCAGGAGGGCTGGCTTCTCCATCCTCCTGCGCTGAATCTTGCTGGAGGGGGTTGTCTTTGGCACTATCCGGGGTGTTATTATCTCCTATGCCGGTATCACTGTTTTTGCTTTGGCGAGACTTAGAGCGGCGCCGCTGATGCCGGCGCTTAGGTTGCTTTTTGGAGGGGTCATCCTCCGTTGTTCCGTCGCCGTTGCCCTCTTTGGGTGTGTCCACCATATATATGTCATACGACGAGGTGGTCGTCCAGTACCCTATAGGCGCTGGTTCCTGTTCGTCTCCTACATCGTCGTCCATACCGTCGATGTCTTCGGAGTCGAAGTCGAGCATGTCGGTCAAATCATCGATAGTGGCTATGAAGTGGGTGGTGGGTGGGCGTCGAGTTTCTTCATCGTCCGCATCCCAACCCTGCCGGTCGTAATCCGTCCAGGATTCTCCTGACAAGGAGAGAGACCTTAGTGAATTCAGTATGTTGCCGAAGGGCGAGTGCTGAAAGATATCCGCGGCGGTGAACTCCATGATCGGCGCCCAATCGGATTCGATTGGCAGGGGCGCGGGTGGTTCAGAGTCCGGAGGAGAGTCCGGCGATGTGGAGTCACGGGCCTCACGAAGGGTATGGCTGGTGCTCGGCTCGATCGCCGTTGAGGCTGCTGCCTCCGTGGCGGGGTCTAACCACCTGTCCACGGATGGCGCAGTTGGCTCCGAATTAAAGGTCGGAGCGATTGGAGGTGCGGTCTCCAGGACACTTTCAGCGGCAGAGCTAAATCATGCCCTTCGCGGCAGTGCGGCACACTCGGCCGTGGCTCGAATCCGTCGAAGATCAAGTCTCCGCGGATGTCGGTCGTGTAGTTTAAGCTACCAAACCTGACCTGATGGCCAGGGGCGTAGCTCCCAATCTGCTCCAGATGGCCAAGCGAGTTGGCCTGCAGTACGAAGTCGCCGAACACGAAGATCTGTCCGGGGAGAAAAGTCTCACCCTGGACTGCATCGTTGTTGATGATCGAAGGAGCCATCAAGCTTAAAGATGACGACACAGAGGACCTCTCAATGAAAGCACCAATGTCGGTGTCAAAACCGGCGGATCTCGGGTAGGGGGTCCCGAACTGTGCGTCTAGGCGGATGGTAACAGGAGACAAGGGACACGATGTTTTTACCCAGGTTCGGGCCCTCTCGATGGAGGTAAAACCCTACTCCTGCTTGATTAATATTGATGATATGGGTAGTACAAGAGTTGATCTACCACGAGACCAAAGAGGCTAAACCCTAGAAGCTAGCCTATGGTATGATTGTTGTTCTATCCTACGGACTAAACCCTTCGGTTTATATAGACACTGGAGGGGGCTAGGGTTACACAAAGTCGGTTACAAGGAAGGAGATCTACATATCCGTACTTCCAAGCTTGCCTTCCACGCCAAGGAAAGTCCCATCCGGACACGGGACGAAGTCTTCAATCTTGTATCTTCATAGTCCAACAGTCCGACCAAAGGTTATAGTCCGGCTGCTCGGATACCCCCTAATCCAGGACTCCCACAATCAAGATGACAAGTTTCATGGTTATGTTTATTCTTTATAGCATACGTGTCATCACAATAATCATCATAAATAGGAGGCATGCTTTCATCATAATAAATTTGCTCATCAAAACTTCGGGGACAAAAAATATCATCTTCATCAAACATAGCTTCCCCAAGCTTGTGGCTTTGCATATCATTAGCATCATGGATATTCATAGAATTCATACTAACAACATTGCAATCTTGCTCATCATACAAAGATTTAGTGCCAAACATTCTATAGATTTCTTCTTCTAGCACTTGAGCACAATTTTCCTTTCCATCATACTCACAAAAGATGTTAAAAAGATGAAGCGTATGAGGCAAACTCAATTCCATTGTTTTTGTAATTTTCTTTTATAAACTAAACTAGTGATAAAACAAGAAACTAAAAGATTCGATTGCAAGATCTAAAGATATACCTTCAAGCACTCACCTCCCCGGCAACGGCGCCAGAAAAGAGCTAGATGTCTACTACACAACCTTCTTCCTGTAGACGTTGTTGGGCCTCCAAGTGCTGAGGTTTGTAGGACAGTAGCAAATTTCCCTCAAGTGGATGACCTAAGGTTTATCAATCCGTGGGAGGCGTAGGATGAAGATGGTCTCTCAAAAGCAACCCTGCAACCAAATAACAAAGTGTCTCTTGTGTCCCCAACACACCCAATACAATGGTAAATTGTATAGGTGCACTAGTTCGGCAAAGAGATGGTGATACAAGTGCAATATGGATGGTAGATATAGGTATTTGTAATCTGAATTTATAAAAACAACAAGGTAACAAGCGATAAAAGTGAGCACAAACGGTATTGCAATGCGTTGAAACAAGGCCTAGGGTTCATACTTTCACTAGTGCAAGTTCTCTCAACAATAATAACATAATTGGATCATATAACTATCCCTCAACATGCAACAAAGAGTCACTCAAAAGTCACTAATAGCGAGAACAAACGAAGAGATTATGGTAGGGTACGAAACCACCTCAAAGTTATCCTTTCTGATCAATCTATTCTAGAGTCCATAGTAAAATAACACGAAGCTATTATTTCCGTTCGATCTATCATAAAGTTCGTACTAGAATAACACCTTAAGACACAAATCAACCAAAACCCTAATGTCACCTCAAGTATCCGTAGGTATGATTATACGATATGCATCACACAATCTCAGATTCATCTATTCAAACCAACACAAAGTACTTCAAAGAGTGCCCCAAAGTTTCTACCGGAGAGTCAAGACAAAAACGTGTGCCAACCCCTATGCATAGATTCCCAAGGTCACGGAACCCGCAAGTTGACCACCAAAACATACATCAAGTGGATCAATAGAATACCCCATTGTCACCACGGGTATCCCACGCAAGACGTACATCAAGTGTTCTCAAATCCTTAAAGACTCAACCCGATAACATAACTTCAAAGGGAAAACTCAATCCATTATAAGAGAGTAGAGGGGGAGAAACATCATAAGATCCAACTACAATAGCAAAGCTTGCGATACATCAAGATCGTATCACCTCAAGTACACGAGAGAGAGAGAGAGAGAGAGAGATCAAACACATAGCTACTGGTAAATACCCTCAGCCCTGAGGGTGAACTACTCCCTTCTCGTCATGGAGAGCGCCAAGATGATGAAGATGGCCACCGGTGAGGGATCCCCCTCCGGCAGGGTGCCGGAACAGGGTCCCGATTGGTTTTTGGTGGCTATAGAGGCTTGCGGCGGCGGAACTCCCGATCTATTCTATTCCCCAATGTTTTTAGGGTATATTGACATATATAGGCGAAAGAAGTCGGTCAGGGGAGCCACGAGGGGCCCACGAGGGTGGGGGCGCGCCCAGGGGGCAGGTGCGCCTCCCTGTCTCGTGGCCACCTCGAAGCTTCCTTGACTTCAACTCCAAGTCTCCTGGATCACGTTCGTTCCAAAAATCAAGCTCCCAAAGGTTTCATTCCGTTTGGACTCCGTTTGATATTCCTTTTCTGCGAAACATTGAAACAAGGAAAAAGAACAGGAACTGGCACTGGGTTCTGGGTTAATAGGTTAGTCCCAGAAATTATATAAAAGTATAAAATAAAGCCCATAAACATCCAAAACAGATAATATAATAGCATGAATACTTCATAAATTATAGATACGTTGGAGACGTATCAACTTGCAAAGTGAGATCTGATAAAGATAATAAGATAAATATTTTTGGTATTTTTTTGTATAGATTGGAAAATAAAGATTGCAAAATAAATAGTAAACTAGAATTGTAGATCGGAAACTTATATGATGTAAAGTAGACCCGTGGGCCATAGGTTTCACTAGTGGCTTCTCTCATGATAGCATGTATTACGGTGGGTGAACAAATTACTGCCGAGCAATTGATAGAAAAGCGCATAGTTATGATGATATCTAAGGCAATGATCATGAATATAGGCATCACGTCCTTGTCAAGTAGACCAAAACGATTCTGCATCTACTACTATCACTCCACACATCGACCGCTATCCAGCATGCATCTAGAGTATTAAGTTCATAAGAACGGAGTAACGCATTAGGCAAGATGACATGATGTAGAGGGATTGAGGGAGTCCTGGATTAGGGGGTGTTCGGATAGCCAAACTATATCTTCAGCCGGACTCCAGGACTATGAAGATACAAGATGGAAGACTTTGTCCCGTGTCCAGAAGGTTCTTTCCTTGGCATGGAAGGCAAGCTAGGGGTGCGGATATTCAAGATCTCCTACCAATGTAACCGACTCTGTGTAACCCTAACCCTATCCGGTGCCTATATAAACCGGAGGGTTGTAGTCCGTAGGACGAACACATCATAACCATCATCATACCTATAGGCTAGCTTCTAGGGTTTTAGCCTCCTTGATCTCGTGGTAGATCTACTCTTGTACTACCCATATCATCAATATTAATCTAGCAGGAGTAGGGTTTTACCTCCATCGAGAGGGCCCAAACCTGGGTAAAATAAAGTGTCCCTTGTCTCCTGTTACCATCCGACCTTGACGCACAGATCGGGACCCCCTACCCGAGATCCACCGGTTTTGACACCGACATTGGTGCTTTCATTAAGAGTTCCTCTGTGCCGTCGCGATCAGGAAGGATGCCTTTTCCCGTCTTTAAAGACGGCGCCGTCACTGAGGGAGCTTTGGCTATCGGCCAATCCCTCCGGCTGGGTGGTTTTCTCATGATCGCCCGTTCGGCCATTACGCCGACGGTGACCTCTCGGGTCATCGAAAACAATCTCCGCGTCAGCTCGGAATTGGCCGAGCAGCTAGATCCGGTGGAGCTCTCCTCCATAAATGAGCTCCTGGGTCACATCGCCGCCTTGGGGGTCGCTACAAACTACGACCAGGTTGGGCCTAAACCCGATCTAAGGAAAATCAACTCTCCCCAAGCCACCCATCATGTTGCTGTGGTGGAAACACAATGCGGTGACCCTTCATCAATCTGAAGGACCAGATACGTCCGAATTCCGGAACCCTCCATGCCGGATATCCACGGAGGGGAGGATACAACCCAAGACCTGGGCCTGGAACCAGGAAAACCGGAAAGCATACAGGACTCCGGATCTCGGAATCCGGAGGTCGTTCGGCCTCCGAACAGCAAACCGGGCGAAGTATCAGATCTAATGAATTCCGCCCGTCTGATCTTAAGCGATCTCTCCCAAATCAAGCAGATGCCCGAAGAAACAATACATCATTACTGGGCCAGATTCCTCCTGCTTATGAACAGGATAAAGGGCTGCCACGAGGGAGACGCGATTTCAATCTTCTGCAGTAACTGCACGGACAAGGGGATACTCAACGCCATAAGTCGTCGTAATATTACGCGCTTTGCTGTCTTGGCGTCCATAGTACAAAAATACTGTGCGATGGAAAGTGCTCGGAAAACCGAAATTAACTTTTGGGATAATCCGGCCTTGAATAGCAATCCCGTCCGAATCAAAAGGGCGCACTACAGCAAAGCGCCCGGATTAAATAAAAAATCAAAACCCTCTAGGGGGCACGGAACCGTGCTAGAAAGGTGGCTCGATGGACCCTGCAAGATTCATAGTACAGAGGATGCCACCCCAACTCACAGCCTCAGGGCATGTTGGATACTCCGGCAGGTGGCCAAAATTGGCGAGGACCTCCTAAATCCAGAGGTCGAAGGAAACCAGCCCGAGAATTTCAGTACCGTTCTCACAATCTCCGAGACTTTCGCATCAAATAACATGCGAAAAAGAACACTTCGCAGCCTCGCCGAAGTCTACCAAGTAGCGACCATAAATCCATGGAGCAATACTGCCATCACCTTCAATGCGAGCGACGAACCTAAATTCCGAACAGCCAGAGCGCCAGCCGCATTGGTTCTCTGTCCCATAGTGGACGGCTGTCGCCTCGCAAAGGTACTTATGGACGGAGGCAGCGGATTGAACCTCATCTACGAGGAAACCCTCCAAAAGATCGAAATAGACTGGAACCGCATTGAGCGAAGCAGCACAACCTTTAGAGGAATAATCCCCAGTCAGGAAGCGCGCTGCACCAGAAAGATCACACTAGATGTGGTATTCGGCACGCCGGATAATTACAGGTCCGAACAAATCACGTTCCAGCTGGCCCCGTTCAGAAGCGGATATCACGCTATATTAGGACGAGAGGCATTCACAGTTTTCCAAGCCATACCCCATGACGGGTACATGAAGCTTAAGATGCCTGGGCCAAACGGAATTATCACTCTCGCTAGTGATCCGGACATAGCACTCCGCGCCGAAAACAAGACAGCCGCATTGGCCCTCGAGGCACTATCTGAAGCCTTAGCGGCCGAAGAGCTGACGGCGCTGCGATCCACGGTTAGCAGGGATGATGTGATACTCGATAAGAGATCCAAATCCACATCCTTCAAACCAACGGACGAAATAGTCAAATTCCAGGTCCACCCAACGGACCCAAATAAAACAGCCTCCATCGGGGCACAATTGAGCCCTGATGTAAACGCCGCACTGCGCGAGTTCCTACGAGAGAACTGGGATATTTTCGCTTGGCACCCCTCAGATATGCCAGGAATCCCACGCAGGCTGGCCGAGCACAGCTTAAATATCCAGAAAGGATTCAAACCTGTCAAACAAACCCTTCGGCGTTTCTCCGAACCAAAGAGACAGGCCATGGGAGAGGAGCTAGCCAAATTATTGGAGGCCGGATTCATTAGAGATATCAAACACCCGGACTGGCTAGCAAACCTGGTAATGGTACCAAAGAAGGACAAATCCTGGCGCCTGTGTGTCGATTTCAAAGACCTTAATAAGGCCTGCCCAAAGGATCCCTTTCCCCTCCCTCGAATTGATCAAATCATCGATGCCACCGCAGGACACGATTCCCTGTGTTTCCTCGACGCATACTCCGGTTACCATCAAATAAAGATGGCAGAATCCAACCAAGCTACAACAGCATTCATCACGCCATACGGCCCATTCTGCTTCAACACAATGCCCTTTGGGCTCAAAAACGCCGACGCGACATATCAGCGCATGATTCAAACATGTTTGGCAAACCAGATCGGCAAAACAGTGGAGGCGTACGTAGATGATGTGGTCGTTAAATCAAGACACGTCGAATCTCTAGTAGACGACTTGAGACTTACATTCGACAACCTGAGAAAATACGACATCAAGCTCAATCCGGAAAAATGTGTTTTCGGCGTCCCAGCCGGAAAGCTCCTGGGCTTCATTGTATCCGGCTGAGGAATTGAAGCAAATCCAGCTAAAATCCGAGCTCTGTCACAATTGGATGTCCCAAAAGATCTCAAGCAAATTCAGAAACTCACCGGATGCATGGCAGCCTTAAGCCGCTTCATCTCCCGCTTGGGAGAAAAGGCACTACCCCTTTACTGCCTCCTTAGGCGCACCGAACACTTCGAGTGGACGGACGCTGCCACGGCCGGACTCGAGGAAATAAAGGCCATCTTGGCAACAAACCCCGTCCTGGCCGCGCCGAATACCGGCGAACCCATGCTATTGTACATTGCCGCAACCCATCAAGTTGTTAGCGCAGTACTCGTCGTCGAACGGATAACGGACGGACATAAATTACCCCTTCAAAGGCCGGTTTACTACGTGTCCACTGTCCTTACACCATGCAAATCACGGTACCCGCATTATCAAAAAATCGCATACGCGGTATTCATGGCATCCCGGAAGCTACGACACTACTTTCAAGAGTGTTCTATTACAATAGCCTCGGAAGTACCACTCGATGCAACAGGCCGGATAGCAAAATGGGCCATAGAGCTCCTCCCGTTCGATATAACCTACAAGCCACGGCGAGCAATTAAATCGCAAGTCCTAGCCGACTTCGTCGCCGAATGGACAGAGGCCGAACTCCCTAAAGAGTACGGCACGTACTCGAACTAGATCATGCATTTCGACGGCTCCAAAATGCTGGCCGGACTGGGGGCTGGCGTCGTTTTGACGTCCCCTACAGGAGATACAGTCCAATATGTACTCCAAATTATGTACACGGACTCCAACAATGCAACCGAATACGAGGCCCTTCTACATGGCCTCCGGATGGCGGTATCCATGGGCATTCAACGCCTGGAAGTACGCGGGGACTCAAACCTCGCGATATCCCAAATAAATGGCGACTTCGACGCCAAAGACCCAAAAATGGCAGCTTATCGCAATGCCGTACTAAAAATGTCAGCTCGGTTCGAGGGACTTGAGTTCCATCACATAGCCCGGGAAAATAATCAGGCAGCGAACGTCCTGGCACGCATTGGAGAAAAACGAGATGCAGTCCCCCCCCAACATCTTCTTAGAAAGATTATTCAAACCATCCGTAACATGGGAGGGGGAACCCTCGGATAATAGCCCGGGCATAACCGCACAACCCAATGCCGAACAATCAGACATAATCGGCGGCCCCACCACCGAAATTACATCCTCAGCCCACGCAATAATGGCGGTCATCGCCCCGTGGACGGAACCATTCCTAGCCTACCTTACTAGGCAGGAACTCCCCGAGGACCAAAACGAGGCACGCTGCATAGTGCGGCGATCTAAAGCCTATAAAGTCCACGAGGGAGAGCTATATAAGAAAAGCACTACAGGAGTCCTTCAAAGGTGTATCTCCGAAGAGGAAGGGCGGAGTCTGTTGGCTGAAATTCATGCCGGACTCGGTGGCCATCACACCACGGCTCGGTCCCTTGTAAGCAAAGCTTTCCGTACTGGCTTCTATTGGCCGACGGCTAGAGCAGACGCTCAGGACCTAGTCAAACGGTGCGTCGGTTGCCAGCTCTTTGCCAACCAAAGCCATATGCCACCCAACGCCCTCTGAACTATCCCCATCACTTGGCCTTTCGCGGTCTGGGGGCTCGATATGGTGGGACCCCTTAAAGGCGGAACCCACAAGAAAAAATACTTATTAGTCATGGTGGATAAATTCACCAAATGGATAGAAGCCAAGCCTGTCAAGACGGCTGAATCTGGACCTGTGATAGACTTTGTATTCGGGGTCGTACACCGTTATGGTGTCCCCCACAGCATTATCACCGATAACGGCACAAACTTCACTTCTGATGAAGTAAAGCTGTGGTGCAAAAACATGGGCATTAAGCTCGACTACGCTTCTGTCTATCACCCACAAACTAACGGTCAGGTCGAACGTGCAAATGGTCTCATCATGAGTGGTGTCAAACCCGGACTAGTGCGGTCCCTCAAGGAATCTGATATGCACTGGGTAGAGGAGCTCGACTCCGTACTCTGGGGGCTGCGAACCACGCCAAATCGTACCACCGGATTCACGCCATTCTTTATGGTGTACGACGCTGAGGCGATTCTGCCCTGCGACATAATTCATGACTCACCTCGAGTGCGCATGTACGAAGAAAGAGAAGCCGAGCTTGATCGGCAGGACAACCTGGACGCCTTAGAGGAAGAGCGTGACGTGGCTAAGGCCCGTTCAGCATTCTATCAACAGCAAGCTCGAAGATATCAAAGCAGAGAAGTACGGGCCAAAAATTACAACGTTGGTGAACTAGTTCTGCGCCTGCCGGATAAGAAAAAGAACAAACTCAAGCCCAAATGGGAAGGTCCATTCATAATCGACCAAGTCCTAACTGGTGGAGCGTACCGCCTGCGAGATGCGTTGGACAACCGACTCGAGCCGAACCCATGGAACGCCACACGTCTCCGAAGATTCTATGCCTAGCGTCGGACTCTGTGTTTGTCTCCTTCCTCTGTCCATTATTTACATTTATACCTTTTTTTTACTTTGTCTACTACTCTTTTCTTTTCTAGCCCTTAAAAGGCTCATTATGTGACGCGCTATCCGCGCTTCTTAAACCTGGGGGCTTCTTTAACAGAAGCTTGTCTATATGGGTTTCACACCCAACGCATGCGTCAGACTTCCGCATGCACCTTTTCTTCGCCATTATATGCATCGATATGACTTAAGTTTTGGCCAAGCTGGGTTGCCTGGCTCCTGTGCTTACCCCTACGTTCCCGATTGTTTGGCTAGGCAGTAAAGGGAGCACCTCTGCGATTGTTACTGCCGGATAAGCCGGATGTGTACCTCAGATTGGGTGAAGCCGAAAGCTAGCGTTCTTAAGGGAATATTCGGTCGGTGAACTAAAAGATGAATCTTTTTATTTTATACATGCCCCCAGATGATCTTCTGCATTTGCAGTCCGGACGTGCACTTTAGGGCACGCCACCCCAGCGAAAGGAACCCTTAACGGAACTATTCTCTCTCGAAGATGTTTCTTACTAACCATGTAATATAACATAACTAGTTGGGCACTTGTCTGATAAAGCACTAATGACCCCTACGCCTGGTCTCCATGCATACCCCGGCTTTTATATAGCCGTTATGGTATTCGGACACACTCCGGACCGTCAGGTCCCGAGGTTGAAGCGAAAAGGTCGGCAACGACAAACGATCTACAATCCGGCTAGAAGGCATTACACATGTCAATTATAAATTACATAGTCATCTTGACCGAACGTATTCCTCCTCTATACCATCTAACAGGCTGTCTAATTTACAGTCCTGCTGGGAATACTTTGTGGCCAGCTCTACCTGGCCATACACCAAGCTCACACGGATCTCCTTCCCGTCAGGCCCCACTGGCCTGACCTCGGCCATGTGATTGGGGTCAGACTTTGTAAAGCGGGTCTTCACCATGGCCCAGGCCTCCCTCGCGCCTTGTCGGCAGGCTGATATCTTCCACAACCGTATGCACCGCCGAGCTCCCGTCAGCTTCTCCGCAAGCTCTCCAAGGCCCTCGGGCATGGAGTGGGCAGGCCATAATGCCTGGGCAACCCCTTGCATTGCCTGCCGAATTCGTTCGTGCAGTTGCAGGAGTTCGGGGAGAAGGTCACCCGTAGAACCGGGCATCTCCTCTGCAGGACGACCTGTGAGCGTACCTACAGACATAATTCTGTTATTCGTCTTCCTCGCCGAACTCCTTTTTTTCAAAGGGTTCGCTCAAGCACTTACTAAATATGTCGCGTCGAAGACGCTGATTCTCCTTCGTGGAGTTAGATAGCTGGCCACGAACGTCTTTCAGTTCAACATCCAGCTTGGTGTTGGCATCCTGAAGATCATTCTTCTCTCGCCTCACCCTTGTCAACGTACTCTCGCCAGCCTTTAACTGGCGTAAGAGTTGTTGCCTCTCCGGATCTAGTCCGGCACCATCTGCAACATTAATTGTCAGATTCGCACATAAGCCGCACAATATCAATCTCTCAACGTATATCGTACCTGAGGGGGTCCCTTTGGGCTCCCCTGTTGCGGCTAGTGCGGCCTCTAGTTGGGCCTTGCACTTTTCCAGCTCCTGGGACAGCACGGTGTTCTTCTCAGTAAGAACCTACATATTATATGATCCTTAAATCAGTTAGTTTAACTGTTTCAAGTCTCGGGGGCTACTGGTATATATATATTTAAATTTTCTTACCCGTATGTCTTTCACATACTGCTCCGTGGCTCTGGCTAAACCATCTTGAGCAGCACGGAGGTACGCATCTCCCGAATTGAAGGCATTTAAGGCCTCTCGGGAGAAACAAGCGTCGCGTAGAACTGTCCGGCGACGCCTATGGTTCATGGCGCTCTCCACTTCTGAAGTTGTGGCAGATAGCCGGTCCGCATCCTCTGTTGGAGGAGCGTCCGGCGCAAGCCTGGTGTTCGTCCCCGCCTCCGGACCAGACGTTGGAGCCTGGCTGGTAGAGGCGCGGTTGGCGGCCCCTCCGGATATAGTCCGGCGAGGCCTCTTCGTCCTGGAAACAGTACGGATGTTAACATGCCCTGACAGAATAACGCCAGGAAGACAGAGCGCGTGTTATACCTTTGTGCCGAACTCTCAGTCCGGACTTCATCCCTTTTTAGCCCACGGGGCCCGGCGGCTCCTCGTTGGCTAGCCGCCGCAGGTTCGGCCTCCCTCCTCGGAAATCTCCCCTGTAAAATACGGTTGTCGTCAGAAACGCCGGAATATGTAAGGACGGAATCTCTCTTGTGGGAATAAACACTCCGGTTTCTGTCACCTGGGAGGCCGGGATTAACCCGGGATAATCAGCCATAATGGCCACTAAGGTATTATCTTTGCTTAACTGGTGGAACACCCCGTCGATGAGCTCCACCGATATGTCCGGATCCTCTTCGGAGTCCGGATCGAGGGATCGTTCTAGGTCCTCAGGCTGTGGAGGGCAGCTGTTGATATCTTTTACCTCCTGTCGAAGCTCCTGCATTGAAATCACCAGATTACGTATCTAGTCATGGGAGCATTAAAGAAGCGGGCAAGTGCAATTGTTCACTTACCCAACTTGGAGGTTCGTACATAGTGAATCCGGCCCGCGGGTTGACGCGGAGGAAGTCCTCCTTTTCTCCCTTGTACAAAGATGTTAGAATCTTTACTAGAGCAGCAGCTGTGTCTGGCCCTTTGCGGCCGTAACGGGTGGCGTCATCCTCCCCGTTGAAATCCCACATGGGGTGGCTCCTATATTGAAGCGGCTGCACCCCCCGCATAATACATGCGGCCATGACTCCAATCATGGTTAGTCCGGAATGAGCCAATAGTCTTATCCGACCCATCAGGTAAAGAACGTCTCTGTTGCTTTCTCTCTGAGAGCTCCGCGGACGCCAACTTAAGCGTTTTCTTAAGGGAGCCATGCTGAACTCAGGGAGGCCGACCCGGACAGGGTCCGGCAGCGGGACGTTGTCTATGTAGAACCATTCTGAAGGCCAGTCCTCGGACGCCTTCTTTGGGGTTCCGGATAGATATCCGGTCCCGGCGATGCGCCATATTTCGGCTCCGCCCACTTGGTATATAGACCCCTTCTGAGAACGGGGCACCAAGCAGAACAACCTTTTCCACAGCGCAAAATGAGCCTCGACGCCTAAAAATAGCTCGCAAAGGGCAACGAAGCCTGCAATATGTAGCACGGAGCCAGGCGTGAGGTTGTGCAACTGGAGGCCGTAGAACTCCAGAAGCCCGCGGAGGAATGGATGAATTGGAAATCCCAGACCCCTTAATAAATAAGGGACGAGGCACACCCGCTCTCCTTTAGAAGGATTGGGGGTGCTCTCCGCTTGCTTGCCCCCGTTGTAGGTGGCGAGTCCGGCTCGGACCGGGACCATATATGCTTGGGGAAGGAATCCCTTGGCTTGCAGTGACACTAGCTCGCTGTGTGGGATGGTGCAACTCTCCTAGTCTCCGGATTTGGGGCTGGAGGGGCGAGGGGAGGAGCTACGACGGCTGGCCATGTTGGAATGGACCTTTGCTGGAGACGCTCTAATGATAACTCGCGGGGAGAAGAAGATGCGGTTTGGATCTAGATCCCCATCCCGTTAAATAGGCGGCTCGTTTATATGACCAAGGGTGTGAATATAAAAACACCCCCGGGCTTTTCGCATTCGTTCAACACGTGGAAGACGACAATTATTGGACACCGAGACCGAGGAGCGCTACGGACATCATTCATACAGGTACACAAGATTCGGAGGGGGAACCCGCCTTGCAATGCCGAAGACAAATTTGCGCGCTGGACTCGACGTCATTGAAGCCTGGTTCGGGGGCTACTGAGGGAGTCCTGGATTAGGGGGTGTTCGGATAGACGAACTATATCTTCAGCTGGACTCCAGGACTATGAAGATACAAGATGGAAGACTTCGTCCCGTGTCCAGAAGGTTCTTTCCTTGGCGTGGAAGGCAAGCTAGGGGTGCGGATATTCAAGATCTCCTACCAATGTAACCGACTCTGTGTAACCCTAACCCTATCCGGTGCCTATATAAACCGGAGGGTTGTAGTCCGTAGGACGAACACATCATAACCATCATCACACCTATAGGCTAGCTTCTAGGGTTTTAGCCTCCTTGATCTCGTGGTAGATCTACTCTTGTACTATCCATATCATCAATATTAATCTAGCAGGAGTAAGGTTTTACCTCCATCGAGAGGGCCCGAACCTGGGTAAAATAAAGTGTCCCTTGTCTCCTGTTACCATCCGACCTTGACGCACAGATCGGGACCCCCTACCCGAGATCCGCCGGTTTTGACACCGACAATAAACTCAAGCAATATGATATAAACCCCATCTTTTTATCCTTGGTGGCAACAATACAATACGTTTCGGTTCCCTTTCTGTCACTGGGATCAAGCACCGCAAGATTGAACCCAAAGCTGAGCACTTCTCCCATTGCAAGAAATATCAATCTAGTAGTCCAAACTAAACCGATAATTCGAAGAGACTTGCAAAGATATCAAATCATGCATATAAGAATTCAGAGAAGAGCCAAATTTTAAAACATTATAACTGGGCACCCTAGGAGCTCCCTCACGCTATTAGCCTTCGAAGCCGTTCGATTTCACATTATGGCTGTCCCTGGCCGTTGGATGCACAGTTTTTTTTTCGAACCCTCCTGTCCCCGCAGCTTCTCGAGGGCAGCTACTCCCCTAACATTTTCTGACTAACGTGGTTAATTGGGCCAAACAGCCCACCTGCCGGCTGAAGCTAGGGAGAGAATTCCGCGAGGAGAAAGATCACTCGTGGGCGATTGGTGTGCTCGCTAACCCTAACCAAGGCCAACGGTGATGGCGGCGGCGAGCCGAAACATCAACGGAGTTCGAGCCCGTGCTGCTATTCGCTAAAGGGGTCCATCACTGAGGGATCTAGAGGAGCGACCGTGTGTGCATCCATCCAGTCCCAATTTGAGGCGCACAGAGGAGCGGCCGGCCATGTGCCAGATGCAAGGTGTTGGATTGTATCGACCGGAGGTGAGGATGGGACGGATCGAGCGGAGTAGTGGGAGCAAACCATAGCACGGCGGCCGACGCCGGGCTGTAGCAGCGGCGCCTCTCCCGCGACCTTCACCTCCTTTCCAGCTCGCCTTGCGGTCGCGCCTTGCAGTCCGAGAAGAAAAGGGGTGTGGCGGCGGCAAGGACGAGAAGGTTGGCAAGGAGACGAAGAAGGCGGCCCCTCTCCCCGTAGTCACCGCCGTGCTCAAGATCGATATGCCTCGTGGCTTATGTTCCAGCGGCCGCTTAAGGAGCAGAAGGGCAGAACGTCACATACAGGTAAATGCTTTCTTGGTGTCTCTTTCAATCTATTGTTGTTCAGCGGATTCTACCGTTCTGTGTGGTCACAGTGTGCAGGCGGGTCTTCCTGGCATCATGGAGTCTGAGAGAGAGGAAGGAGTACATGGCGATCGTGATGTGCACTGCACACAACGGATCCTGGTCAGTATACCAGTCCATCCATCTTGCTATTTGATTTAGATGCATGCTTTGCATCTTTTAGTTTTTCCAGAAAATATAATTATGAGATACCGCTGAATAATGTATACATAGGCTCTTTGTAAGATATAGAAGATGATGTTCTTCATATGTTGCCTTCATGCTTTCCTGAAAAGCATAACATATATAACTGACATCACCATATATGGGCTGGTGTATTAATGTGATCTATGCGTCGTACCTATGTGCATCTCTTTTTTAGCTAATCCTTGTTTTGCAGGCCTCAATGTGGTTCAATTCAATAAAAAGAATGTGCCCTATAGTATATTTTCAATGCGACGGAACAACATCCGAGAGGGTCAAGCGCTGGACTATAGGTGTGTATACAAGTCTGCAGATTATGTTACCCTTCGGTATGATCCTCCATGGAGCAAAATTTATCGTCAGGGGTGATAAAAAATAGGTTTGATCTGTGCTAATGGACTTGCTGCTGTGAGTAGTCTCTTGAGAGATAGGTGTACGGACTTTGAGACAGATTTTTTTGTGAAAATGCTGACTTCTGAAGGAGGTGCTCGTAGAATCATTCCTTATTTCCGAAAAATTATCATCTTACTCTGATCATGCTTTTAGTCGTTCTGCTTTAGCAAGGATGCAGGTTTCCATTTTTGCAAGAAAGGTTATTTCGTTGCTCATGTCTTTTTTGTGGTTGGGCTCTTTCAAGCAACAGGAATCACACATTTCGGCAGGGAATCGCACAGCTTTCAGCAGTGATGTCCAACAGGCTATCGTTACACCCAGCAAAATAGGATAGGGATTCCAAGTTGCTGATTTTTATGTCAGGTAAAACAATTGTTCATGCAAATGCATGTTCAGCTCTATTTTTTTTGTTGCAATGTTGAATTCTCTTTTAATTCGGTGTTCTCCTTGCGGACGTTCTTTCCTGTGGACCGTCTCAGCTTTGGATAAACATCTATTATGTTCTCCGAGGAATAAGTAATAGCCCTGTCGTGCGACTTCTCATGGGTTATTCCTTTGTCGTTATTATTATCGTAGTCTCTATGTACGAACCCAGTTTGTTGTTTGGTTTAAATATAAGACAACATGGTTTCCATACGTTTTAAATTACAGAACATGTTACGCTTATGGGCTACAATATATAGGTAAAATGTGTATCTTTTGTGACAAAGATTTCTGTGAATTTTGCCATCTTTGTCCAGACTACTCTGTCATGCTAACAAAATGCAGGAAGAGTAATGCTTCGTATGATCAGCAGGCAAGCCTGCCTGAATTGGTGCCATGTTTCCTTGCAATAAAGGACTTTCTGATACACTTGAAAAGTAGCTTATAAAATCGAAACAAGAATTTGCTAATTTATTCATAAAGGACTTTGTGCGTTTAGAGTTTGATATTGATAGACAATGGTGGAATGACCACGATCACTCTACTTTGTTGATTCATCTTGCGGTACCAATAATGATATGCCAAATTATTAGCATTATGATTTGGAATAAAGAATTTTAGGCATCATTTATTTTTTTCTTATGTTAGTATTTGGAATAAACATTCCCTTGATTCTTAAGGTATTTAGATGAATAGTTGTTCAAATAGTAGGGTCCTTTCATTTCTAGAATTATCTTTTCTTTGCATTATATTTTAGAATAAATAGCTCTTACATTTTATGTTCTTTTTGGCTAAATGGATCCTTATGCTTGTCTTATTCAGAACATCTATAGTAGTTTGTCATGAGCATATGGCATTGTGTACATATTTATCACAATATTTCCCTTTATGGTGCATCTTTAATCTAGTCCAGCTTAGTGGTCACTCGTCACATATTTTCATCTTCTTCTTCATCAGATTTGATGAGAGACTGCTGCTGCTGCGACCATAAGTGCCAGTGATTTATGTGCATGCACTGAACCAGCTAAAGCTAGCATTGATTCTGTAGCTTCTTCCTAGGTAAGATTAATGTGCGCTCATCTTTGCATAATTTTATATAGTTATAAGTTTGTAATGTACATGACCAAGTGGGGCCAAATAGTATTTGTTGTGTCTTCGACTATTATTTATAAAAAAATCATTTGTATTGATTTGAACCGAAATGTCACATGTGCATTTAGGTTCCATATATGTAGTACTTTCACTTGTCTTTTTTCCTATATAAATATACAGGGCGCAAGCATTGGGAGTATCAAATGCACCAAGGGTTGAAGGAGCTCATCCATCCATTGAGAGCATTGCAACTTTCCACATGTCGTTGATTAATCCATATGCTTTAGTTGCATCAGATAATCCATCCTTCAATTGTATTGCCGATGACACTTACACATATGTAACTAAGAGAAAATACTACTTTGCAAAGATGTCACACTACAATTATTTTGACGTGTTTTGTGGAGAAGCTTTGTAAAGATTATTAGTATAGTGATCAGTTTCATGGAATGCCATTTGTTTCCACTTCACTTGCACAGTCACCTCTTGGCACATTCATGGTCATGAAATGCCTATGTAACTATGTTGTAGATTTATGATCCAATTTATGAGATGCTAGAAAAAACTTGGCAGACATGGACCTAAGAGGATGGTCAATATGACCCGGTGTAAAATAATAAATATTAGTGTAGGTTCACAAGTTCTTTCCCTGAAAATAGGAATTAGTTCTTCCATGTCTATCTATTTGTAACATTACTATAATTTTATTGGAAAAATAGACGGGCGCGGCAACGCGCGCCATTCACGATCTAGTAATATTAATAGATAATCAAATTCATAAACCCACAATCCATCGGATCTTGGCAAACACACCGCAAAAGAGTATTACATCGGATAGATCTTCAAGAATATCAAGGAGAACTTTGTATTGAGAACCAAAGAGAGAGAAGAAGCCATCTAGCTAATAACTATGGACCCGAAGGTCTGTGGTAAACTATTCACACATCATCAGAGAGGCTATGGTGTTGATGTAGAAGCCCTCCGTGATCGAATCCCCCTCCGGCAGATTGCCAGAAAAGGCCCCAAGATGGGATCTCATGGGTACAAAAGATTGCGGTGGTGGAAAAGTGTTTTCGTGGCTCCCCTGGATGTTTTCAGGGTATAAGAGTATATATAGGCGAAAGAAGTAGGCCGGTGGAGCTACAAGGGGCCCACGAGGGTGGGGGGAGCGCCTACCCCCTGGGCGCGCCCTCCGGCCTCGTGGCCGCCTCGTTGCATCTCTGACTTCCACTCCAAGTCTCCTGGATTGCGTTTGTTCCAAGAAATATCCTCGCAAAGGTTTCGTTCCATTTGGATTCCGTTTGATATTCCTTTTCTGCAAACACTGAAATAGGCAAAAAAAAGCAATTTGCACTGGGCCTTCGGTTAATAGGTTAGTCCCAAAAATAATATAAAAGAGCGTATTAAAGCCCATCAAACATCCAAAAGAGATAATATAATAGCATGGAACAATCAAAAATTATAGATATGTTGGAGACGTATCACTGATGTGTACTCCAAGTCATCTGGATGTCTTCTGCACCAAGAAAAATCATCGCGAAAGTTTCATTCCGTTTGGACTCCGTTTGATATTCCTTTTCTGCGAAACTCTAAAACAAGGAAAAAAATAGGAACTGGCACTGGGCTCTAGGTTAATAGGTTAGTCCCAAAAATCATATAAAATAGCATATTAATGCATATAAAACATCCAAAACAGATAATATAATAGCATGGAACAATAAAAAATTATAGATACATTGGAGACGTATCAAGCATCCCCAAGCTTAATTCCTACTCGTCCTCGAGTAGGTAGATGATAAATACGGAATTTTTGATGTGATATGCTACCTAGCATATTTATCCATGTAATTTTCTTTATTGTGGCATGAATGTTCAGATCTGTAAGATTCAAAAACAAAACTTTTATATTGACATAAAAACAATAATACTTCAAGCATACTAATAAGATAATTATGTCTTCTCAAATAACATGGCCAAAGTAAGCTTATCCCTACAAAATCATATAGTCTGGCTATGCTCCATCTTTATCACACAAAATACTCAAATCATGCACAACCCCAATGACAAGCCAAGCAATTGTTTCATACTTTTGATGTTCTCAAACTTTTTCGACTTTCGCGCAATACATGAGCGTGAGCCATGGACATAGCACTATAGGTGGAGTAGAAGGTGGTTGTGGAGAAGACAAAAGGAGGGAGATAGTCTCACATCACTAGGCGTATCAACGGGCTATGGAGATGCCCATCAATAGATATCAATGTGAGTGAGTAGGGATTGCCATGCAACGGATGCACTAGAGCTATAAGTGTATGGAAGCTCAAAAAGAAAACTAAGGCTGTGTTTGGTTGGACAGATTGTCCCAACTTCTGCTTTTAGAAGCTAAAAGCTAACCAAAGGGATAAATTATCGAAGTAGCTTCTAATAATCTGTAGCTTTTACGTAGTATAAATTTCGTAGCTAGGATACCCCCAACTTTTACAGCTTCTAAACCAACCACTTTCAGCTGTCCCCATAATAATTGATGGTGTTTACCCACCAATGCCACTCCCAAGTCATACCTATTCGATCTCTTCTTCTCAACTCTCGCGGGATGCAGGAACGAAGCAACAGATCGCAAGAACTAGGGTTGGCCGCCGCCGCCACCGCCGCCGGCTCCGGCGATCCTCCACCGCCGCCTGCTCCGGGGAACCTCCGCTGCCGCCCGCTCTGTTCCAAGGTAAAAGTTCTACAACCTCCTCCCTCCTCCATGCTCCTCCCTTCCCTTGCTGTTACCGGTGGCCCAGCTCCGGCCGACCGTCCTCGCCGGCGCACCGGCCACTCCTAGTACCCCCAAGTCCCTCCTCCCCACTTTCTCCATCCTTCGTCTATCCTCCTCCCTGTTCGCCCCTTCTAGCCCACCTGTTCCCGACGGCCTAGGTCCGGCCGGCCGGCCGGCGGCGCCAACTCACCGGCCTCATTCCTCCTAGCCCTCTCCCCAATTCCCTGCTCCCTCCCCCCCTCTCCTTCCTCCTCACCCTCCCTGTTTAGGTTTCCTTTGAATTTTTTGCACAATTTTATTTATGTAATGTTTAATTGCTTGTATACATGATATGTAAAGAAGCTGAACATGATATACCTATTTTTTTGTTTGATGTATAAGCTTGTATGACATGCCATCTAAAAAGACAGCAAACAACATTCACAAAAAATTCTTGTACATAGATATTATGTTTGCTACTTGTACATACTATTTGAGTACTTGCTGCTATTATGTAATGCATTGTTCTTGATACATGCTTTTCTCATATTGCTTTATTGAAGTATGACTGAGAAGGCGGTGTGGGATGATGCCCATCTCAAGAAACTCATTGAAATATTGAGAGAAGAGGTTGAAAAAGGGAATAGGCCATTAGGTTATTTAAACAAGAAGGGTTGGGAAAACGTTTTGGAGAAATGGGAAGCTAGAACGGGAAAGAAGTATCCCAAGGATAAATTCAAGAACAAGTGGGATGCCATAAAAATGAGTACACTTGGTTGATGGAGTTGAAAAATGAAGCAACTGGTCTTGGATGGGATGATGCGAAGAGAACCATTGACTGCCCTAAAGAATGGTGGGATGAACATATCAAGGTAGGACAAGCCATTTTGTTTTTCATTTGGCATGGTTCTATATGACTGCATTATCTCACTTGTACATTAAAATCCATTTCAGAGATGCCAAGAGAGTACAGGAAAGAAATGCAATCATATGAAGTTCAAAAAACAGGGACCAAAGCACCTTGAAGATTTGCACATCATATTTGACAAAGTACATGTACTGGGGCTAGTGCTTCTTGTGTTGGATATATATCTTCTGATGAATCAAGTGATGATAATGCGGTTCCTTTTGAGAAACCCGATGATAGTGCTGAAATGAAGTTGGCATCTTCGAAGAAACCAAAACCAAGCAAGAAGCGCAATCAACCTTCTAATGCAAATGAGGAGAAGGAAGAGAAGAGTCCATTCTTACAATTGTACAAGCAGACATGCGAGAAAATAAAAAGTGGAGTGGAGAAGATAACTTCAAGTGTTGAAGCATCATCAGCTCCTCTCACAAACCATGTTCCCACCATTTTAGAAGTAATGAAAATGGTCAAAGAATGTGGTGTGACGGAAAAACTGCTCTCATGCACACAACCCTCACTCTTATAGTGAAGCCCAAGTTTAGGGAAATCTTCAATGTTCTTGAAACAAAAGAAGGGAGGTTTGATTTTCTGGAGAGGGAGCATGAGAAGGAGATGTTGAAGCACGTGTAGTGAATCATATTTGTTTATGTTATAGACCTTTATTTGCTTTCATTGTGGACCAAATTTGGTTATTTGTGGACCATATTTGCTTTCGTTGTGGATGTAATTGCTTTTGTCGTGGACCATATTTGCTTATGTTGGTTTACCATATTTATGTTGTGAGAAATATTTACTCCTGTTGTTTACCATATTTATGTTGTGAGAAATATGTGCTCGTGTTGTTTTACCTTATTTATGTTGTGAGAAATATTTGCTTGTGTTGTTTTACAATATTTATGTTGCGAGAAATAATTGCTTGTGTAGTCTGATCATATTTATGTGATGACAATGAATATTTTAACATTTTTATATTGTCATGTAGATGGACGCAAGAATGGAAGAAGTGGCCATAAAGAGACAGGAGGGAATGAAACTTCTAGCTGAACTTGCGAATCAGGCTACTATCATGGGAAACCTAGGTAACCTCTATGTTGAGCGATACTTGAACAAAACATACATAGTGCCTCAACAAACAGGACTTCAATGGGTCATGGAGTATTACGGTCGACCTAGATACTTTTATAAAATGTTTCGAATGGGCACTGATGTTTTCATGGCACTTCATGATTTGCTTGTCTCTGCATATGGTTTGACGTCAACCACTAATGTTTCATCAATTGAGTCACTGGCCATGTTCTTATGGATTGTTGGAGGCCCTCGATCATTTGCTCAAGTTGAGAACCGTTTTGTACGATCACTTTGGACAGTTCATGCAAAGTTTAAGGAAGTTTTGTTATGTTTGCGCAAGTTAGCGAAAGATAACATCAAACCTACAGATCCTACTTTTAGGCATGAGCATGAAAAGATTAAGGAAGAGCGTTTCTAGCCTCATTTCAAAGGCGCTATTGGTGCCATAGATGGATCACATGTGCCAGTTTTAGTGCCTGCAGATGATGCGATTAACCATAGGTGTCGACATGGTTTCACATCTCAGAATGTGCTTGCAGTATGTGACTTTGACATGAGGTTTACCTTTGTGGTGGCGGGTTGGCTGGGTTGTGCACATGATACTAGGGTCTTGAATCATGCATTAGCACACTTCCCATCATTTCCTATACCACCCAAAGGTATAATGTAGTAACTGATGTCATCATTAATTATATTCTTATGTGTGACGCTAACTTTGTGTTCTTTTTCAGGGAAATACTATCTTGTCGACTCTGGGCATCCAAACCGAATGGGATACCTTGCTCCTTTTAAGGGGAGTACATACCATCTGCCGGAATTTTGTCTTCGCCGTCATCGTCCACCTGAAGGGAAGTACGAGTTGTTTAACTTTTCACATTCATCCCTTCAAAATGTCGTTGAGCGTGCTTTCGGGGTACTCAAGCAGAAATGGCGCATCTTGAAAGGGGTCCCAAGTTTCTCACCTCGTACACAGAAGCATATCATCATTGCTTGCATGGCATTGCACAATTTCATTCGTGATAGCAAGTTGAGTGACAAAGATTTTGATAAATGTGATGCTGATGATGAGTATGTACCTCCAGTGCTACGAAAGGAGGTGGCACCGACACAAGCGGATCCCGTTGAAGAAGAGGAGAACAAAGATAGCATGAACAATATTCGTAGTAGGATAGCTGATGCTTGTCTTGCGATGGCAAGATAAGTTAGTTATGTCGATGAAGCTCATCATCATGTGAACCATATGTGTTTTCTCTATGCTCGACGTCTTCCATAATAATACTATGGTGTAACTATTTGTTTGGATATATGGAACATCAAACCATAATCGTTAAATTAAATATGTGTTACCTATGAATCATCTTAATTGTCATAATTTTCCTTTGCAAAATGGACGTTTAATTGCCTCCCATATATGTATCACTGCTCTACGGTCAACTAGGAAATTAACATATTTCACTATGGCTTAAGGGGCATTACAGAACATTCACAGTTAAATCTACAGTTTCATAGTTGTTTCAACCAAACAGCTTTCAGCTTTTCCATAGCAGAAAGTTCACAGCAGCTTTTTCACAGCTCACAGCTGCTTTTACAGAATCTGCAGCTCAACCAAACACAGCCTAAGTGGGTGCGCATCCAACTTGCTTGCTCATGAAGACCTAGGGCATTTGAGGAAGCCCATCGTTGGAATATACAATCCAAGTTCTATAATGAAAATTCCCACTAGTATATGAAAGTGACAACGTAGGAGACTCTATCATGAAGATCATGGTGCTACTTTGAAGCACAAGTATGGAAAAGGATAGTAACATTGCCCCTTCTCTCTTTTTCTCTCATTTTTCTTTTCTCATTTTTTTCTTTCTTTTTTTTCTTTCTCATTTTTTCTTTCCTTTCTTTTTTCTTTCTCCTCCCTTTTCTTTCTTTTTTCCTTTTATTTCCTCACATGGGACAATGTTATAAAAAGGAAGATAATTATACTTCTATTTACTTACAACTCAAAAATTACAACTTGATACTAGAACAAGATATGACTATATGGATGCCTCCGGTGGTGTACCGGGATGTGCAATGAATCAAGAGCGACATGTATAAAAAATGATGAAGGGTGGCTTTGCCACAAATACGATGTCAACTACATGATCATGCAAAGCAATATGACAATGATGATGCGTGTCATAACAAACGGAATGGTGGAAAGTTGCATGGCAATATATCTCGGAATGGCTATGGAAATGCCATAATAGGTAGGTTTGGTGGCTGGTTTGAGGAAGGTATATGGTGGGTTTATGGTACTGCCGAAAGTTGCGCGACACAAGAGAGGCTAGCAATGGTGGAAGGGTAAGAGTGCATATAATCCATGGACTCAACATTAGTCATAAAGAACTCACATACTTACTGCAAAAATCTATTAGTCATCAAAACAAAGTACTACGTGCATGCTCCTAGGGGGATAGATTGGTAGGAAAAGATCATCGCTCGTCCCCGACCACCACTCATAAGGAAGACAATCAAAAAATATCTCATGCTCCAACTTTGTTACATAACGGTTCACCATACGTGCATGCTACGGGACTCACAAACCTTAACACAAGTATTTCTCAAATTCACAACTACTCACTAGCATGACTCTAATATCACCATCTTTATATCTCAAAACAATAATAAGGAATCAAACTTCTCATAGTATTCAATGCACTTTATATGAAAGTTTTTTATTATATCCCTCTTGGATGCCTATCATATTAGGACTAAATTTGTAACCAAAGCAAATTACCATGCTGTTTTAAAGACTCAAATTAATATGAGTGAAGTACGAGAGTTCATTAATTTCTATAAAATAAAACCACCACCGTACTCTAAAAGATATAAGTGAAGCACTAGAGCAAAATTGCCTAGATCAAAAGATATAAGTGAAGCACATAGAGTTATTCCAATAAATCACGATCCATGTGTCTCTCTCTCAAAAGGTGCATATAACAAGGATGATTGTGGCAAACTAAACAGCAAAGACTTAAATCATACAAGACGCTCCAAGCAAAACACATATCATGTGGCGAATAAAAATATAGCCTCAACTAAAGTTACCGATAGACGAAGACGAAAGAGGGGATGCCTTCTGGGGCATCCCCAAGCTTGGGCTCTTGGTTGTCCTTGAATATTACCTTGGGGTGCCTTGGGCATCCCAAGCTTAGGCTCTTGCCACTCCTTATTCCATACTCCATCAAATCCTTACCCAAAACTTGAAAACTTCACGACACAAAACTCAACAGAAAATCTCATAAGTTCTGTTAGTATAAGAAAATAAATCATCACTTTTGGTACTGTTGTGAACTCATTCTTTATTTATATAGGTGTAATATCTACTGTATTCCAACTTTTCCATGGTTCATATCCCCCCGATACGATACATAGATTCATCAAAATAAACAAACAACATATAGAAAACGAAATCTGTCAAAAACAGAATAGTCTGTAGCAATCTGGATATTTCGAATATTTTGCAACTCCAACAATTCTGAAATATTAGGAAGTACTAAGAAATTTGTTTATTAATCTTCTGCAAAAGTAATCAACTCAAAAGCACTCTTCAGTTAAAAATGAGAATTATTTTCCTGAACACAAAAGTTTCTGTTTTCAACAAGATCAAATCAGTTATCACCGTAAGCTATCCCAAAGGTCTTACTTGGCACTAACACTAATTAAAACACAAAACACATCTAACCAGAGGCTAGATGAATTATTTATTGCAAAACAGAACCTAAAAAGCAAAAACAAAAATAAAATTGGGTTGCCTCCCAACAAGCGTTATTGTTTAACGCCCTTAGCTAGGCATTGGTAATTTCTATGATGCTCACATAAAAGAGAATAATTGAAGAACAAAGAGAGCATCATAAAACACGTGACAAACACATCTAAGTCTAACATACTTCCTATGCATAGGCATTTTATAAGTAAACAAATTATCAAGGAAAGCAAAAACTAGCATATGCAAAGAAGAAGAAAGAAACAATAGCAATCTCAACATAGCTAGAGGAAATTTAGTAACATGAAATTTTCTACAACCATATTTTCCTCTCTCATAATAATTATATGTGGGATCATACTCAAATTAAACAATATAGCTATCACATAACATATCCTCTAGATGATCCACATGCATGCAAAGTTGACACTCTTCCAAGATAGTGGGATTAATATTAACTAAAGTCATGACCTCTCCAAACCCACTTTTATCAAAAATTTCATAAGATTGAACATACTCCAAATACGTGGGATCTAAAGTTGACACTCTTCCAAACCCACTTTCAATATTATTGCAAACATTATTATCAATCTCATATTCGTCATGGGGCTTAAATAAAAAATTTCAAGATCATAAGAAGAATCACCCCAATCATGATCATTGTAACAAGTAGTGGACATAGCAAAACTAGCATCCCCAAGCTTAGGGTTTTGCATATTTTTAGCATAATTAACATTAATAGAATTTATAATATCATCATTGCAATCATGCTTTTGATTCAAGGAACTATCAAGTATGGGTGCAATACAAACAATCTCATGTTTAACATAAGGAACTATAGCAAATTCATCTCCATAAATATTAGCATCATGGCCATATGAATAGCAAGCATCATGTTCATCAAGGGATATTTCAATCAAATCATCGGAATCATAATTATCTATACATTCATGCATATCATTATTTTCTTCCAAAGCAGCAGTCATTCTCTCAATAAATTCCTTAACATAGGCATTGTGAGCATAGTTTTCATAGCAATATTTAAGTATGTCGGAATTTTCAGATTTGTAGAGAGCAATATCATACTTTTCAATCAAAGAAGCAACTTCATGAGCACCCTTAAAAGCAACAAATTCTTCAATTTGTTTGATATCGTAGTAACTATAAACACCCTTTTCATAAGAAGATAAGATTTCATTATCGTTAAACTCACATAGGTAGGGAAGGTGTCTTTTAGGGTTATTAGAGCAACAAGTAAAATCATAAATTTCACAAAGATTCCAAGCATAGCACAACAAACTGTTTATTTGATTCCATAAGAGTCTCCCTTTTTCAGACAAACGGTGAAGCACAAAATGAGCATGCTCATCTAAAGACTTTCCCTCAACTAAACTAGTTGGGGTTTCAGCTCGAGCACATATAGATCAAAGATTATCCAAGTAGAAAACTTTAAGTGGATCCATATCAATAGATTTTTAGCAAGAAAAGATGCAAGCAAATAGAGGCACATGCAAACACAAACAAAAAGACATATGGAAAGAAGGCGAAGAAAAGGCAAATCTTTTCAAAAATCCTTTTAGAAGTGGGGGAGAGGAAAACGAGAGGCGAATGGCAAATAATGTAATGCAAGGGATGAGAGTTTATGATGGGTACTTGGTATGTCTTGACTTGGTGTAGATCTCCCCAGTAATGGCGCCAGAAATTGGCAAGTTGACAAGAGACGAGTCTTCACTATTGACTTGGCGTAAATCTCCCCGGCAACGGCGCCAGAAATTCTTCCTGCTACTTCTTGAGCTTGCGTTGGTTTTTCCCTTGAAGAGGAAAGGGTGATGCAGCAAAGTAGAGTAAGTATTTCCCTCAGTTTTGAGAACCAAGGTATCAATCCAGTAGGAGACAACACACAAGTCACCGAATACCTGCACAAACAAACATCAACTTGCACCCAATGCGATAAAAGGGTTGTCAATCCCTTCACAATTATTTGCAAAGTGAGATCTGATAGAGATGGATAAATAGTAAAGTAATGTTTTTGGTATTTTTGGTTTATGGAACAGAAAGTAAAAGATTGCAAAGGAAGTAAATAGGAAACTAAAATTGTAAATCACAAACTTATATGATGGAAAGTAGACCCGGGGGCCATAGGTTTCACTAGAGGCTTCTCTCAAGATAGAAAATATTATGGTGGGTGAACAAATTACTGCCGAGCAATTGATAGAAAAGCGCAAAGTTATGACGATATCTAAGGCAATGATCATGAATATAGGCATCACGTCTGTCGGGGGAAATGTGCCTCCTCGAACACCTATGGGGACCGAGCCCCTTTCTTGGTTCGGCGGGGGGCGGAGGTCGCGCGAAGAGCGGATCGAGGAGATGCACACAAGGGGATTTACCCAGCTTCGGGCCGCATGGATGCGTAAAACCCTACTGCTGCTTTGTGGTTTTGTATTGTGTTCTTGCTCGGGAGCGTGTGGTGCTACAGTACACGCGAGCTGCTGGCGAGACCGAGCGTGAATGGCCTCCCTTTTTCCCTTCCCCTTCCCCGTTGCGCATGGGGCCTCCTTTTATATGTGTAAGGGGTTACCCACAGGTGGCAACGTAGGCGGGGGCAAAACTGGAAAACGTTGTGTTGGGTACAGTTGTTTGCATAGTATCATACCTAACTCTGACGGCAGGGGACAAGGGCATTAAATGCCCGTCTGGGTCGCCCAAACAGTGCAGGTAAGGGGCCGTTAGGAGCGCCACCGTTTGCCACGATGGCTACTCTGTCAGCGTTGCTTCGCCACCGCATGCCCCTGGCTGCGCAGCCTCTCGCCACGTACGCCTGGAATGGCCCCAGAGCGACGCGTGGGTGGATGAGCTAGAGCGCAGGCGCGGGGTGGTGACTTGCCGCGGTTGGTGCCTTGTCGCGCCCGGGAGCTTGTCGCTCACCGGTCCTTGCCGGGACGCGTGGCGCGTCGCAGCAAGTCTCTTGTCGCGCCTTGATCGGCCTTCCCAGCAAGCTCCTCTTGCCGGGGCCTTGTGCTTTGAGCGGCCGTCCCGGCGAGCTCCTCTAGCCGGGGCCTTGCTCTCTTCGGGTGGCCTTCCCGGCTGGCTCCTCCTGCCGGGGCCTTGGCTCAAATACTTTGTTCTTGGATGGCCCGAGGAGGGACCATGGAGAGTTTTGGCGATCGCCTGGCAAGCCTTGCCGTGGGGTGCTACCACTGCCCGTGCAAAAGTTCGGGGGTACTAAGGTACCCCTACTTTAGTACACCGCAGGAGCCCCCGGGCCTGGGCCATACACGGTGCCGAGCGCTGTTGGGCCAGGCCCAAAACAGTGCACGGGCACGCGTGGCCTGGGTCACGCTGCATCTTCTTCTGCATCCACCACGTCCTCCCCGAACGGCACGCGTCGAATGCGGCATCGTGGGGAGAGGCGTGCGTGACGTGGGCGGCGTGCGCGGGGCTGAGCCCCGCAGGCATGCGTCACGTCGCAATAAAGGGGGACGGTTCGCGCTATCCCCATAAGTGGAGGGAGGCGTGGAGGCGCGGCTCGTTTGCTGGACGGGGCCGAGGCACGGTTTCCGAGGCGCCCGCTCCCCACGATCACGGGGCGAGGGGAGGTCGCCTCATCCGTCGCCTCGGTCTTGCACGCCAGCCACGCGGCTCCCATGCACCTGGGGTCACGAACGGTGGAGGCAGGAAACCGGGCCGAGGCAGCAGGCCGGTCCCAGTCGCCTGCCCTTCCTGCGTCTTGATTGGCCGAGCGGGGCGGTCGAGCCCCCACCCTGCTCCTTTATAAAGAGCAAGAGGGGGGGGGGCGACGAAAACCCACACTCCTCCATCTTTGCTTCTCTTCAGCTTCTGATCCCCTCTCTCCATTCGCCATGGAGAAAGGGAATCCCGGTCCTTCATCGGTGGCAGCGAGGGTCGCCGCTAGGCAACGCGCCCCTCCTCCCCTTGCACCCGTGGTGGCAGAGCCAACCGTAAGGGGAAGGGGGAGGGGGCGAGGTCATGGACGAGGTCGTGGGCGAGGGCGAGGCGCTCAGGGACGAGGCGGACGGGGCGACGCGCCGGCCTCGCCTCCGCCAGCGGCCCCTCTTCTCACGGCAGTCCACATCGGGGACGACCCCTGCGAGTTCTTCGTCAGGCTGCGCTGGGCGCCTCGTCGCCGCCTCTGCCTCCCGGCCCCCGGGGCGTTCTGTTGGTGTCTTCTGCCACCCGTAGCTCGCCTAGGCGCCCGTTTTGCCCTTTTCGCCTCCTTGTCCTACCTCCTGAGGAGAGAGGCAAGAAAGGGATTACGGGCACCTTATCTCTTTTCAATCTGTAAGCCCTCGGGCCTTAGCTGTGTTTAAAACTTGTAATCCCATCTTTCATGTTTTTCATTCTCTCTGAACTGTACCTGAGCGGAATGTTTTTAATGAAAAGGGGATGTTTGCCGGGCCATTTGTCCCGTGGGTAAAACCCACGCCAAGGAGCGAATCCTTTATGTCGTTAAGATAGACACTTCTTTGCCCGGCAACAGGCCCTGCCGTCTTCCCGCGCCACTCGACCTTCCTCACGCCTTTGGTGGAGGCAGGGATGAGGCGGGTTCGTGCTCCTCATTCCGTTCCTTTGCCGCCGCGGCTGCTACCAAAACTGGCCCCAGGAACGCGCTCCGGGGCTCAGAGTTAAGGGAGCACGGTAGCTTTTTAGGAAGAAACAAGGTTTTCGCATTCCTCAGTCCATAAGAGAACGCATGACAAGGGATGAAAAACTTATCTGGGATTGCAGCCCCCGGCAACTTTGGCTTGCCGCGGACGAATCCTCGTACTTGCAGCCCCCGGCAACATTGGTTTGCCGGGGACCAGATGCTGGTCCGCCCTTCTTCTCTTCTTTGTCCTTAAGCGGTCTGGCCAGGATATGCAAAACCCTGCGAACCAAAGGAAACGAAAGAACAGGAAAAAAGGACGCAGACTCGACCTGTAAGCTAGGGGTTAGCAGCTGTTAGGCACTATCAACCCTAACCAAGGACGAGACTCGACTCAGCATGCATGCTAAAACTTAGGGCGCCAGCGCTTCATTTACTGCTGCTCAGGGTCTGCGCCTGGCTTTGTACAAAGGATTACATGCAACAGTGGCAAGACTTGTACAAAAGGTTGGTTGCCGGGCGTGGCCCGACAACCGCGCCTTACGGGTAAAACTTACGAAGATGCTCAATATTCCAGGAGTTGCTCACCGGAGTGCCATCTTCGGTCTCGAGGCGGACGGCGCCGGGCCTCGTGACTCGTCTCACCCGGTAAGGGCCTTCCCACTTCAGCGTCAACTTGTTATGATTCTTGGCGGACGGAGCGCGCCGAAGAACAAGGTTGCCTTCCTTGAAGCTTCTGGCTTTAACTTTGCGGCTATGGTAGCGACGCAAAGCTTGCTGGTAGCGAGAGGCTCGCATAGCAGCCTGAAGACGATCTTCCTCAAGGAGCAACGCGTCATCTTCACGCAGCCGCTCTTGCTCAAGCGCATCATAAGCGAGCACTCGAGGTGACCCGTATACGAGTTCCGTGGGGGTAACTGCTTCTGCTCCATAGACTAGAGCAAATGGTGCCTGGGCAGTGGCTCGATTTGGCGTCGTTCTGATCGACCAAAGAGCCACCGGTAGCTCCTCGATCCAGTTTCTTCCGCACTTGTGCAGCCTGTCGAAAGTTCTGGTCTTGAGCCCGCGCAGCACTTCGGCATTGGCCCTCTCCGCTTGACCGTTGCTCCTGGGGTGAGCAACAGAAGCGAAGCAGACCTTGGCGCCGAGATCTTGGACGTATTGCATGAAGGCGCGGCTCGTGAATTGTGTACCGTTGTCGGTGATGATTCTGTTGGGGATCCCGAAGCGGCAAACAATCGACCTGAAGAACTTGACTGTTGACTGTGCTTTCACCTTCCTCACTGGTTCCACTTTCGGCCACTTTGTGAACTTGTCGATTGCGACGTACAAGTACTCAAAGCCCCCGACAGCTCGGGGGAAGGGGCCGAGGATGTCGAGCCCCCAGACCGAAAATGGCCAGGATAAAGGGGTCGTCTGGAGAGCTTGAGCTGGCTGGTGTATCTTCTTGGAATGGAACTGGCACGCTTCACACTTGGTTACTTGTGAAGTTGCATCCTGGAGGGCTGTCGGCCCGAAGAAACCTTGCCGGAACGCTTTGCCGGCAAGTGCTCTGGCGCCAATGTGGTGACCACATATGCCTCCATGTATCTCTGCCAACAGCTTCTGTCCGTCTTCACGGGAAATACACTTCAATTTCACACCGTTGCACCCTCTTCTGTACAGTGTGTTGTCGACGAACTGGTACATACTCGTGCGTCGGGCTACTCTTTCCGCTTCTTCTTGCTCTTTGGGAAGTTCTCCGTTCTGGAGGAAATGGACAGTCAGTTGCGCCCATGCTGGATCCTGTGGCTCGACAACAAGGACTGAAGGCACATCTGCTGCTGCGGGAACGTCCGCTTCTACGGTGAGGATCTGGGGCTCAGCCGGAGCTTGACGTTCCCCGGCAAGCTTGCCGGAGCAAAACTTGTTGGGAGCGCCTGCTTCTACGGAACAAACCCTGGGGTTTTCCGGAGCAGACGACTCCTCAGCGCTCTTGGCGTCGATCTTGGGGACCTTCTTGGCGGCGGCTCCGGGGAGCTCTGCCGGGAGATAGTCGCCGGAGACCAATTTCCTCTTCTTGCTCTATCTGGTTGATGGCGTTACGGATGGCTGAGTCAGCTTGAGCACAAAGGTTCCTGATTCCACAGGTAACTTAAATGCTGCGCACTTTGACAGGCCATCAACGATGTCGTTCTCAGCTCTTGGAATGTGTTCCATTTGTAGGCCATCAAAGCGCTCTTCTAGCTTCCTCACTTCATCAACGTACGCTTCCATCAACGGACTCTGGTAATCCTTGTTCACTTGGCGGACGACAAGCTGCGAGTCACCCCTGACAATGAGCTTCTTGATCCCAAGTTCTGCCGCGATCCTAAGACCGGCGAGCAGACCTTCATACTCTGCATTATTGTTGGTTGCTTGTTCCTTGGGGAAGTGCATCTGGACTACGTACTTGAGGTGTTCTCCGGTGGGCGCGATAAGCAACGCGCCAGCACCGGCGCCTTGCAGCGAGAAGGCACCATCAAAATACATCAGCCACTCTTTGCTTGCTTCTTTGGCGGGGATGCTCGTCTCTGGGATTTCTTCGTCTGGCGTCGGTGTCCACTCCGCTATGAACTCCGCCAAGGCTCTGCTTTGGATAGTCGAGGTGCTCTCAAACTTGAGACCGAAGCTCGACAGTTCCAGCGCCCACCCGACAATCCTGCCTGTTGCTTCTGGATTCTGCAGTATCCTCTTCAGCGGAAAGCGGGTGACAACTTTAATCTCATGTGCTTGGAAGTAATGGCGCAGCTTTCTCGAGGCCATGAGAAGGCCGAAAAGCAATTTCTGCACACCAGAGTACCTTGACCTAGCCCCCTGCAGAAGGGAGCTGACAAAGTAAACTGGGCGCTGCACCATTTTCTTCTTATGCACCTCCACTTGCTCCTGCGCAGATTCATCCTTGTCGGGGCGAGAGCTTGTCGGGGAAGCCCCCTGCTTGTCGCTGGACGTGCTTGCCGCGGTTGCTGGCTCATCATCTGCCTCCCTCTCCGCTACTAACACAGCACTAACCACTTGATTGATTGCCGCCAGGTACAGCAGCAACTTCTCTTGTGGTTTAGGCGCGACAAGTATTGGAGCGGAGGATAGGTATTTCTTCAAGTCTTGCAGCGCAGCCTCCGCTTCCGGAGTCCATTTCACTGGACCCGCCTTTTTCAAAACTTTGAAAAATGGCAGGGCGCATTCTGCAGACTTGGAAATACACCTGCTGAGAGCCGCGACGCAGCCGGCAAGCCTTCGTACGTCCTTGACGCGTGTTGGGGCTTCAATCTGCTCGATGGCCTTGATTTTGTCTGGGTTGGCTTCGATTCCTCGCTGAGACACAAAGAACCCGAGAAGCTTGCCGGAAGGGACTCCGAACACGCACTTCTCGGGGTTGAGCTTGAGGCTGATCTTGCGCAGGTTCGTGAAGGTCTCTTCTAAATCTTGAATCAGGGTTGCCCCGTTCCTGCTTTTGACCACTATGTCATCCATGTAGGCTTCCACATTTCTGTGGATCTGTGGCTCAAAAGCGGTATGGACAACCCTCGCAAACGTCGAACCAGCATTCTTCAAACCGAAAGCATCCGTACGAAACAGTACGTGCCACATGGAGTGATGAATGCGGTCTTCTCCTCGTCTTCTTCAGCCATGAAGATCTGATGGTACCCTGAGTAGGCGTCAAGAAATGAAAGCAGGTCACATCCGGCCGTGGAGTCAACAATCTGGTCAATGCGCGGCAAGGGAAAGGGATCCTTGGGACAAGCTTTGTTAACATCAGTAAAGTCGATGCAAAGCCTCCATTTCCCATTTGCTTTGCGCGCGACAACAGGATTGGCCAACCACGTCGGATGGAGCACACCTCTGACGAGGCCTGCCGCTTCCAACTTCTTGATTTCTTCTGCGATGAACTCTTGGCGCTCTACCGCTTGCTTCCTGACTCTTTGCTTGACGGGCCGCGCATGAGGACAGACGGCGAGGTGGTGCTTAATCACTTTCCTAGGAACGCCGGGGATGTCAGATGGTTGCCAGGCAAACACATCGACATTCGCCCGTAGGAAAGCAACGAGCGCGCTTTCCTATTTGGAGTCGAGAGTGGAACTGATGGTGAAGGTACCACCAGTGTCGTCCTCCTTGGCGGACACCTTCTTGGTCGTTGGCGGAGCTGCCATTGTCTTCTTACTCTTGCCGGTGGAGCTCGATGGCGCGTCCTCGACGGCAGCGCAGCACTCCGAAGAGGTGCGCTTGCCGGAGTGGGCACCAGAGCACTCGACGGGCTTGGTCTTCTTCTTGCCGGTGGAGCTCGATGGCGCGTCCTCGACGGTAGCGCAGCACTCCGTAGAGGTGCGCTTGCCGGAGTGGGCACCAGAGCACTTGCCGGGCTTGGTCTTCTTCTTCCCTCCGGGAGCTTCAGCGGCAAGTGGCTTGTGATCCGCTGCGGCTGCTGCTTCCCGGTAGATCTTGTCGGCACAGATAAGGGCATCCTTCTTGTCGCCAGGGACAGAGATGACGCTTATCGGGCCTGGCATCTTGAGCATGTTGTATGCGTAGTGAGAGGCCGCCATGAATTTGGCGAGCGCTGGACGGCCGAGAATTCCATTGTAGGGCAACGGAAAATCGGCAACGTCAAAAGTGATCCTCTCTGTCCTGAAGTTCAGCTCGCTGCCAAATGTTACAGGCAACGTTATCTTCCCCTTCGGCTTGCTCCTTCCCGGGTTGATTCCTTGGAACGTGCCGGTCTCTTCGAGCTCGCTGTCGGGGACTTGGAGTTTCCGAAGCATAGCGGAGGAGATCAGGTTCAAGCCGGCCCCGTCGTCGACTAGCATCTTGGCGAGACCAACATCGGCAAGCACCCGATCGCAGTTGTGCGGTCAGGGTGGTCCTCAATATCGAAGATGATAGGCGTGCTGGACCATTTCAGAGGCTTGCGCGACTCGACGGGTGGTTCCGCTGCATTGACTTCCCGCGCCCACTGCTTGAGCTGGCGGTGAGAAGTATGCAGGGAAGCACCGCCGTCTACGCACAAGACCTCTGTGGCTTTCTGAAACTCCTGCTCACTGGTCTCGACGTCATCCATGTCTTCGTCTTCGTCGTCGTCTTCGTTCTTGTCGCGGCCACGGGGAGGTCTGCCCGTTTGCCGCTGCTTGTCCTTGTCGCGGCGTCCTCCCTGGCCGGGGCGCTTCGTGCCCGATCCTCCGCCACCTCCCCGGGCTCTCTCCTTGTCGCGTCGCTCGTACTCGGCCTTTTGCAGCTCGACGAGCCGCTCGACCTGCTTGCAGCTCTGGAGGTCATGGCCCTTGGTGCGGTGGATCTTGCAGTACTGTTTGTTGGTGCCGTCCCGCTTGTCAGCGACCGCCACAGCCTGGCAGTTGGCGCATCCGGCAACCTCCTTGCCAGAGCTACCAGCCTGGGCCTTCTTGGCGGCACCTTCATCGTCGGACTGCTCAACAACCAGTACCTCTTGGCTCTTCTTCTTCCTGTTGCTCCGCCGCCGGTTCTTCCTTGCCGGGGCGGTATCCTCACTGTCAGACTCTCCTGCTCCAGTGTTCTCTCCGGGGAGTTTCCTCCCTTCCTCAGCACGTGCACACTTGTCGGCCAGGGCATATAGCTCGCTGACGTCTTTGATCTTGCACATCGCCATCTCCTCCCGCATCCTGCGGTTATGCACGTTCTGATGGAACGCGCTGATAACCGCGGCAGGGTGGACGTGTGGGATGTTGTAGTGTACGCGGCTGAATCTCTGGATGAACTTGCGCAAGGATTCGCCTTCCTTCTGGATGAGCAGATGAAGGTCGCTCGCTTGGCTGAGGAACTCCGACGGATGCGACTTGCCGTCGTACTTCTCTGGTACGTCTGGCTTGAAATTCTTCGTGCTGGGCCACTGGACTTGCCGCAGCTCACGGGTGAACGCAGGGCAGCCTACCGCGTACAGCAGGTCGCCTGGTCCCCCGGGCGCATGCATGTCGACAGAGGGCCCAGAGCGCTGGTTTGATTGACGCCGCGCTTCTCTCCGATGCTCGATGCGCGTATGAGCGTCCTCTTGTTCTCGCTCGTGAAGAACTTGGCGTTGATCGCAACGAGTTCGCGGATTCGACGACGCGGTGGAGTCGTTGTCGTGATGGTTCCGGCGAGTCGGCGATCTTGGCCTTTGGGGCGGGGAGTGCACAGTGGTCGCGCCCCCACCGGTCCTGGCGCCATCGGTTCTCGCCTGGCCGACCTGCCGCGGCTGCGACGCACTGTGTGTTGGGGAACGTTGCAGAAAATTAAAAAAATTTCCTACGGTTTCACCAAGATCCATCTATGAGTTCATCTAGCAACGAGTATTCAGATTAGATAGCATCTACATACCACTTTGTAGATCGCAACAGAAGCGTTCGAGTGAACGTGGATGAGGTAGTCGTACTCGCCGTGATCCAATTCACCGATGATCTAGTGCCGAACGGACAGCACCTCCGTGTTCAACACACGTACGGAAAGCGTGACGTCTCCTCCTTCTTGATCCAGCAAGGCAAAGGAGAGGTTGGGGAAGAAGGCTCCAGCAGCAGCACGACAGCGTGGTGATGGTGGAACTACAGTACTCTGGCAGGGCTTCGCCATGCACTTACGGAGGAGGAGGAGGTGTTGGAGAGGGAGAGGGAGGCGCCAGGGCATTGGGTGCGCAGCCCCCCTCCCCTCCCCTCTTTATATAGGCCTCTTGGGGGGGGGGGGCGCCGGCCCTGGGAGATCCAATCTCCCAAGGGGGGCGGCGGCCAGGGAGGTTTCCCTCCCCCCCAAGCCATCTAGGAGGTGCCTTCCACCACTAGGACTCCTCCTAGATGGAACCCTAGGCGCATGGGCCCTTTGGGGCTGGTTCCCCTTGGCCCAAGCAGGCCAAGGAGCACCCCCTAAGGCCCATGTGGCCCACCGGGGCAGGTGGCCCCACCCGGTGGACCCCCGGGACCCCTCCGGTGGTCCCGGTACAATACCGATAACCCCGAAACTTGTCCCGATGGCCGAAACAGCACTTCCTATATATAATTCTTTACCTCCGGACTATTCCGGAACTCCTCGTGACGTCCGGGATCTCATCCGGGACTCCGAACAACATTCGGGTTACTGCATATACATATCTTCACAACCCTAGCGTCACCGAACCTTAAGTGTGTAGACCCTACGGGTTCGGGAGACATGCAGACATGACCGAGACGGCTCTCGGGCAATAACCAACAGCGGGATCTGGATACCCATGTTGGCTCCCACATACTCCACGATGATCTCATCGGATGAACCACAATGTCGAGGATTCAATTAATCCCGTATACGATTCCCTTTGTCAATCGGTATTTCACTTGCCCGAGATTCGATCGTCGGTATCCCAATACCTCGTTCAATCTCGTTACCGGCAAGTCACTTTTCTTGTACCGTAATGCATGATCCCGTGATCAAACACTTTGATCACATTGAGCTCATTATGATGATGCATTACCGAGAGGGTCCGGTGATACCTCTCCGTCAAGTGGAGTGACAAATCCCAGTCTCGATCCATGTCAACCCAACAGACACTTTCAGAGATACCCGTAGTATACCTTTATAGTCACCCAGTTACGTTGTGGCGTTTGGCACACCCAAAGCACTCCTACGGTATCCGGGAGTTACATGATCTCATGGTCTAAGGAAAGGATACTTGACATTGGATAACTCTAGCAAACGAACTATGCGATCTTATGCTATGTTTAGGATTGGGTCTTGTCCATCACATCATTCTCCTAATGATGTGATCCCGTTATCGATGACATCCAATGTCCATAGTCAGGAAACCATGACTATCTGTCGATCAACGAGCTAGTCAACTAGAGGCTCACTAGGGACATGTTTGTTGTCTGTTATTCACACATGTATTACGATTTCCGGATAACACAATTATAGCACGAATAAAGACAATTATCATGAATAAGGAAATATAATAATAATGCTTTTATTATTGCCTCTAGGGCATATTTCCAACAGTCTCCCACTTGCACTAGAGTCAATAATCTAGTTACATTGTGATGAATCGAACACCCATAGAGTTCTGGTGCTGATCATGTTTTGCCTTAGGGAGAGGTTTAGTCAGCGGATCTGCGACATTCAGATCCGTGTGCACTTTACAAATCTCTATGTCTCCATCTTGAACATTTTCACGAATGGAGTTGAAGCGACGCTTGATGTGCCTGGTCTTCTTGTGAAACCTGAGCTCCTTTGCAAGTGCAATAGCTCCAGTGTTGTCACAGAAGAGCTTTATTGGCCCCGACGCATTGGGTATGACTCCGAGGTCGGTGATGAACTCCTTCACCCAAATTGCTTCATGTGCTGCCTCCGAGGCTGCCATGTACTCCGCTTCACATGTAGATCCCGCCACGACGCTTTGCTTGCAACTGCACCAGCTTACTGCCCCACCATTCAAAATATACACGTATCCGGTTTGTGACTTAGAGTCATCTAGATCTGTGTCGAAGCTAGCGTCGACGTAACCTTTTATGATGAGCTCTTCGTCACCTCCATAAACGAGAAACATTTCCTTGGTCCTTTTCAGGTACTTCAGGATATTCTTGACCGATGTCCAGTGTTCCTTGCCGGGATTACTTTGGTACCTACCTACCAAACTTACGGCAAGGTTTACATCAGGTCTGGTACACAGCATGGCATACATAATAGAACCTATGGCTGAGGCATAGGGGATGGCGCTCATCTCTTCTATATCTTCTGTCGTGGTCGGACATTGAGCTGAGCTCAATTTCACACCTTGTAACACAGGCAAGAACCCTTTCTTAGATTGATCCATATTGAATTTCTTCAATATCTTATCAAGGTATGTGCTTTGTGAAAGACCTATGAGGCGTCTCGATCTATCTCTATAGATCTTGATGCCTAATATATAAGCAGCTTCTCCAAGGTCCTTCATTGAAAAACTCTTATTCAAGTAGGCCTTAATGCTGTCCAAGAGTTCTATATCATTTCCCATCAAAAGTATGTCATCTACATATAATATGAGAAATGCTACAGAGCTCCCACTCACTTTCTTGTAAACACAGGCTTCTCCATAAGTCTGTGTAAACCCAAACGCTTTGATCATCTCATCAAAGCGAATGTTCCAACTCCGAGATGCTTGCACCAGCCCATAAATCGAGCGTTGGAGCTTGCACACCTTGTCAGCATTCTTAGGATCGACAAAACCTTCCGGCTGCATCATATACAATTCTTCCTTAAGGAAACCATTAAGGAATGCCGTTTTGACGTCCATTTGCCATATCTCATAATCATAGTATGCGGCAATTGCTAACATGATTCGGACGGACTTCAGCTTCGCTACCGGTGAGAAAGTCTCATCGTAGTCAATTCCTTGAACTTGTCGATAACCCTTAGCGACAAGCCGAGCTTTATAGATGGTCACATTACCATCCGCGTCTGTCTTCTTCTTAAAGATCCATTTATTTTCTATGGCTCGCCGTTCAACGGGCAAGTCAGTCAAAGTCCATACTTCGTTTTCATACATGGATCCTATCTCGGATTTCATGGCTTCCAGCCATTTGTCGAAATCCAGGCCCGCCATTGCTTCCTCATAGTTTGAAGGTTCACCGTTGTCTAACAACATGATTTCCAAGACAGGGTTGCCGTACCACTCTGGTGCGGAACGTGTCCTTGTGGACCTTCGAATTTCAGTAGGAGCTTGATTAGAAGTATCTTGATCATCATCATTAATTTCCTCTCTAGTCGGTGCAGGCACCTCAGAAACGTTTTCTTGAGTTTCGCCGTTTTCCGGTTCAAGAGGCAACACTTCATCAAGTTCTACTTTCCTCCCACTTACTTCTTTCGAGAGAAACTCTTTCTCTAGAAAGGATCCATTCTTGGCAACAAAGATCTTGCCTTTGGATCTGAGGTAGAAGGTATACCCAACAGTTTCTTTATGGTATCCTATGAAGACGCATTTTTCCGACTTGGGTTCGAGCTTTTCAGGTTGAAGTTTGACATAAGCATCGCATCCCCAAACTTTTAGAAACGACAGCTTAGGTTTCTTCCCAAACCATAATTCATACGGTGTCGTCTCAACGGATTTCGACGGAGCCCTATTTAAAGTGAATGTAGCAGTCTCTAAAGCATAGCCCCAAAAAGATAGCGGTAAGTCGGTAAGAGACATCATAGATCGCACCATATCTAATAGAGTGCGATTACGACGTTCGGACACACCATTACGCTGAGGTGTTCCAGGCGGCGTGAGTTGTGAAACTATTCCACATTTTCTTAAGTGTGTGCCAAATTCGTGACTCAAGTATTCTCCTCCACGATCTGATCGCAGAAACTTGATCTTTCTCTCACGTTGATTTTCAACCTCACTCTGAAATTCCTTGAACTTTTCAAAGGTCTCAGACTTGTGTTTCATTAAGTAGACATACCCATATCTACTCAAGTCATCAGTGAGGGTGAGAACATAACGATAGCCACCGCGAGCCTCAACACTCATTGGACCGCACACATCGGTATGTATGATTTCCAATAAGTTGGTTGCTCGCTCCATTGTTCCTGAGAACGGAGTCTTGGTCATTTTACCCATGAGGCATGGTTCGCACGTGTCAAATGATTCATAATCAAGAGACTCTAAAAGTCCATCTGCATGGAGCTTCTTCATGCGTTTGACACCTATGTGACCAAGGCGGCAGTGCCACAAATATGTGGGACTATTGTTATCAACTTTAACTCTTTTGGTACTCACACTATGAATATGTGTATCATCACGTACGAGATTCATTAAGAATAAACCATTAACCATCGGAGCATGACCATAAAACATATCACTCATATAAATAGAACAACCATTATTCTCGGATTTAAATGAGTAGCCATCTCGAATTAAACGAGACCCAGATACAATGTTCATGCTCAAACTTGGCACTAAATAAAAATTATTGAGGTTTAAAACTAATCCCGTAGGTAAATGTAGAGGCAGTGTGCCGACGGCAATCACATCGACCTTGGAACCATTCCCGACGCGCATCGTCACCTCGTCCTTCGCCAGTCTCCGTTTATTCCGCAGCTCCTGCTTTGAGTTACAAATGTGAGCAACTGCACCGGTATCAAATACCCAAGAGCTACTACGAGTACTGGTAAGGTACACATCAATTACATGTATATCACATATACCTTTGGTTTTGCCGGCCTTCTTGTCCGCTAAGTATTTGGGGCAGTTCCGCTTCCAGTGACCACTTCCCTTGCAATAAAAACACTCAGTCTCGGGCTTGGGTCCATTCTTTGGCTTCTTCCCGGCAGCTTGCTTACCGGGCGCGGCAACTTCCTTGCCGTCCTTCTTGAAGTTCTTTTTACCCTTGCCCTTCTTGAACTTAGTGGTTTTATTCACCATCAACACTTGATGCTCCTTCTTGATTTCTACCTCTGCTGATTTCAGCATAGCATATACCTCAGGAATGGTCTTTACCATCCCCTGCATATTGTAGTTCATCACAAAGCTCTTGTAGCTCGGTGGAAGCGACTGGAGGATTCTGTCAATGACCGCTTCATCCGGGAGATTAACTTCCAGTTGAGTCAAGCGGTTGTGCAACCCAGACATTTTGAGTATGTGTTCACTGACAGAGCCATTTTCCTCCATCTTACAGCTAAAGAATTTGTCGGAGACTTCATATCTCTCGACCCGGGCATGAGCTTGGAAAACCATTTTCAGCTCTTCGAACATCTCATATGCTCCATGTCTCTCAAAACGCTTTTGGAGCCCCGGCTCTAAGCTGTAAAGCATGCCGCACTGAACGAGGGAGTAATCATCGCAGCGCGACTGCCAAGCGTTCATAACGTCTTGTTCTGCGGGGAGAATAGGTGCGTCACCCAGCGGTGCTCGTAGGACATAATCTTTCTTGGCAGCTATGAGGATGATCCTCAGGTTCCGGACCCAGTCCGTATAGTTGCTACCATCGTCTTTCAGCTTGGTTTTCTCTAGAAACGCGTTGAAGTTGAGGACTACGTTGGCCATTTGATCTACAAGACATATTGTAAAATTTTAGACTAAGTTCATGATAATAAAGTTCATTTAATCAAATTATTTAATGAACTCCCACTTAGATAGACATCCCTCTTCTAGTCATCTAAGTATTACATGATCCGAGTCAACTAGGCCGTGTCCGATCATCACGTGAGACGGACTAGTCAACATCGGTGAACATCTTCATGTTGATCGTATCTTCTATACGACTCATGCTCGACCTTTCGGTCTTCTGTGTTCCGAGGCCATGTCTGTACATGCTAGGCTCGTCAAGTCAACCTAAGTGTTTTGCGTGTGTAAATCTGTCTTACACCCGTTGTATGTGAACGTTAGAATCTATCACACCCGATCATCACGTGGTGCTTCGAAACAACGCACTGTCGCAACGGTGCACAGTTAGGGTGAACACTTTTCTTGAAATTATTATGAGGGATCATCTTATCTACTACCGTCGTTCTAAGTAAACAAGATGCAAAACATGATAAACATCACATGCAATCAAATAATAAACGTGATATGATATGGCCAATATCACATAGCTCCTTTGATCTCCATCTTGGGGCTCCATGATCATCTTGTCACCGGCTTGAAACCATGATCTTCATCATCATGATCTTCATCATCGTGTCTCCATGAAGTTGCTCGCCAACTATTACTTCTACTACTATGGCTAACGCGTTTAGCAATAAAGTAAAGTAATTTACATGGCGATTCTCAATGACACGCAGGTCATACAAAAAATAAAGACAACTCCTATGGCTCCTGCCGGTTGTCATACTCATCGACATGCAAGTCGTGATTCCTATTACAATAGCATGAACATCTCATACATCACATATAGATCATTCATCATTCATCACAACTTTGGCCATATCATATCACAAAGCACTTGCTGCAAAAACAAGTTAGACGTCCTCTAATTGTTGTTGCAAGTTTTACGTGGCTGAATTAGGGTTCTAGCAAGAACGTTTTCTTACCTACGTAAAACCACAACGTGATTTGTCAACTTCTATTTACCCTTCATAAGGACCCTTTTCATCGAATCCGCTCCAACTAAAGTAGGAGAGACAGACACCCGCCAGCCACCTTATGCAACTAGTGCATGTTAGTCGGTGGAACCGGTCTCACGTAAGCGTACGTGTAAGGTTGGTCCGGGCCGCTTCATCCCACAATACCGCTGAAGCAAGATAAGACTAGTAAAGGCAAGAAGAGTTGACAACATCTACGCCCACAACAAATTGTGTTCTACTCGCGCAAGAAGAACTACGCATAGACCTAGCTCATGATGCCACTGTTGGGGAACGTTGCAGAAAATTAAAATTTTTTCCTACGGTTTCACCAAGATCCATCTATGAGTTCATCTAGCAACGAGTATTCAGATTATATAGCATCTACATACCACTTTGTAGATCGCAACGGAAGCGTTCGAGTGAACGTGGATGAGGTAGTCGTACTCGCCGTGATCCAATTCACCGATGATCTAGTGCCGAACGGACAGCACCTCCGTGTTCAACACACGTACGGAAAGCGTGACGTCTCCTCCTTCTTGATCCAGCAAGGCAAAGGAGAGGTTGGGGAAGAAGGCTCCAGCAGCAGCACGACGGCGTGGTGATGGTGGAACTACAGTACTCCGGCAGGGCTTCGCCGTGCACTTACGGAGGAGGAGGAGGTGTTGGAGAGGGAGAGGGAGGCGCCAGGGCATTGGGTGCGCAGCCCCCATCCCCTCCCCTCTTTATATAGGCCTCTTGGGGGGGCGCCGGCCCTGGGAGATCCAATCTCCCAAGGGGGGCGGCGGCCAGGGAGGTTTCCCTCCCCCCAAGCCATCTAGGAGGTGCCTTCCACCACTAGGACTCCTCCTAGATGGAACCCTAGGCGCATGGGCCCTTTGGGGCTGGTTCCCCTTGGCCCAAGCAGGCCAAGGCGCACCCCCTAAGGCCCATGTGGCCCACCGGGGCAGGTGGCCCCACCCGGTGGACCCCCGGGACCCCTCCGGTGGTCCCGGTACAATACCGATAACCCCGAAACTTGTCCCGATGGCCGAAACAGCACTTCCTATATATAATTCTTTACCTCCGGACTATTCCGGAACTCCTCGTGACGTCCGGGATCTCATCCGGGACTCCGAACAACATTCGGGTTACTGCATATACATATCTTCACAACCCTAGCGTCACCGAACCTTAAGTGTGTAGACCCTACGGGTTCGGGAGACATGCAGACATGACCGAGACGGCTCTCGGGCAATAACCAACAGCGGGATCTGGATACCCATGTTGGCTCCCACATACTCCACGATGATCTCATCGGATGAACCACGATGTCGAGGATTCAATTAATCCCGTATACGATTCCCTTTGTCAATCGGTATTTCACTTGCCCGAGATTCGATCGTCGGTATCCCAATACCTCGTTCAATCTCGTTACCGGCAAGTCACTTTTCTCGTACCGTAATGCATGATCCCGTGATCAAACACTTTGATCACATTGAGCTCATTATGATGATGCATTACCGAGAGGGCCCGGTGATACCTCTCCGTTAAGTGGAGTGACAAATCCCAGTCTTGATCCATGTCAACCCAACAGACACTTTCAGAGATACCCGTAGTATACCTTTATAGTCACCCAGTTACGTTGTGACGTTTGGCACACCCAAAGCACTCCTACGGTATCCGGGAGTTACATGATCTCATGGTCTAAGGAAAGGATACTTGACATTGGATAACTCTAGCAAACGAACTATGCGATCTTATGCTATGTTTAGGATTGGGTCTTGTCCATCACATCATTCTCCTAATGATGTGATCCCGTTATCGATGACATCCAATGTCCATAGTCAGGAAACCATGACTATCTGTCGATCAACGAGCTAGTCAACTAGAGGCTCACTAGGGACATGTTTGTTGTCTGTTATTCACACATGTATTACGATTTCCGGATAACACAATTATAGCACGAATAAAGACAATTATCATGAATTAGGAAATATAATAATAATGCTTTTATTATTGCCTCTAGGGCATATTTCCAACACTGTGCTGCCGCGGGGTGTCGCCGTTAGCGAAACCGATGAGGCTCTGTATCGTGGCCCTCCAGTCGTCGAGCTTGTCCGCCGTTGGAGGGTAGTCTAGGAGCAGTTGAGCTCGCGCCAGAGCTTCTGCTGGAATGGTGGGCAGCGGTGGCAAACGGCGCGTGGAGCAGGATGTGCTCGAACTTCTAACTACGTTAGAAGCAGCAACACCCGGACCAGGCAGTCGCGCCACGCTCGTGCCAGCACGTTGGTGTGAGTGCTGGCCTTGAGCGCCCTGGGATCCGCCGGCTCGATCTGGGTCCAGCGAGCGTATGGTACCGTGAGTGCCAAGACGCAGCTGGTCCCGTGCCTCCTGAGAGGGGCGCGGTGCATGTTCGGACGCCGTGGCACCATGAGCTGGCTCAGTGGCGCCCGTTCCGCCGCCGGTGTCGTCCCCACCACCCGTTTGCTCCAGGGACGGTGGGTTCGACGCGGACGGACCAGCCACCTCCGGAGCCTTCTTCTTCGGTGGCATGTCGATGAAGATGATGGAGATCTAGCCTGTGCAGACGCCGGATCAGGTTCGCACAACTTCGACGCCCCCTACCTGGTGCGCCAAAGATGTCGGGGGAAATGTGCCTCCTCGAACACCTATGGGGACCGAGCCCCTTTCTTAGTTCGGCGGGGGGCGGAGGTCGCGCGAAGAGCGGATCGAGGCGATGCACACAAGGGGATTTACCCAGCTTCGGGCCACACGGATGCGTAAAACCCTACTGCTGCTTTGTGGTTTTGTATTGTGTTCTTGCTCGGAAGCGTGTGGTGCTACAGTACACGCGAGCTGCTGGCGAGACCGAGCGTGAATGGCCTCCCTTTTTCCCTTCCCCTTCCATGTTGCGCATGGGGCCTCCTTTTATATGTGTAAGGGGTTACCCACAGGTGGCAACGTAGGCGGGGGCAAAACTGGAAAACGCTGTGTTGGGTATAGCTGTTTGCACAGTGCTATCATACCTAACTCTGACGGCAGGGGACAAGGGCATTAAATGCCCGTCTGGGTCGCCCAAACAGTGCAGGAAAGGGGCCGTCAGGAGCGCCACCGTTTGCCACGATGGCTACTCTGTCAGCGTTGCTTCGCCACCGCATGCCCCTGGCTGCGCAGCCTCTCGCCACGTACGCCTGGGATGGCCCCAGAGCGACGCGTGGGTGGATGAGCTGGAGCGCAGGCGCGGGGTGGTGACTTGCCGCAGCAAGCGCCTTGCCGCAGTTGGTGCCTTGTCGCGCCCGGGAGCTTGTCGCTCACCGGTCCTTGCCGGGACGCGTGGCGCGTCGCAGCAAGTCTCTTGTCGCGCCTTGGTCGGCCTTCCCAGCAAGCTCCTCTTGCCGGGGCCTTGTGCTTTGAGCGGCCGTCCCGGCGAGCTCCTCTAGCCGGGGCCTTGCTCTCTTCGGGTGGCCTTCCCGGCAGGCTCCTCCTGCCGGGGCCTTGGCTCAAATACTTTGTTCTTGGATGGCCCGAGGAGGGACCATGGAGAGTTTTGGCGATCGCCTGGCAAGCCTTGCCGCGGGGTGCTACGACTGCCCGTGCACAAGTTCGGGGTACTAAGGTACCCCTACTTTAGTACACCGACAATGTCTGTATCAAGTAGAACGAGGGCCCCCAAATTTTTGGGGCCCCCAGTCCAACAAATAGTACATATATACATTATAGAAAAAATGGCAATGCACGTACACAGGCCGGCAGCCCACTCTAGCATTTTCATTTTGCAATCAGCCCGGCAGCCTGCCTGTTAGTTTCCGTGACTCCGGCTTAGCACTCTGGATCCGATCGCGTGTAGAAGTTTCCGTCGGGATAGCCATCGTTAGAACTTTGCTCGAGGAGAGAGAGGTCTCGATTCTCTAGCAGGACGAGGGTGGAAGGCATCGGCTCAGATGTGCATATGCGGCCGTTGGCCAGCCACGCCCAACGGCATAGTTATACGGCGGCATGGCGCATCATCCCTTGCCACATTTGTCGATGTAAGTCCTTTTATACTAGGCCCAATTTTATGTTGCTAGTGCAGGCTACTTTTTTGTTAAACAGTTTTTCAAAATCTTACATAAAGATGAAGTCTTATTTTATTCTATTAGCTACAAAGGCTATAATTCATAGAGCTTGAATTGATTTCATATCTACTTGTGTTTGTGTTAAAAAACAGATCATCAACCATGTATCATCAAAGAAATAATATCTTGAATCAGATGGTTGATCCCAAAAGGGCGCTACCGAATCCCAAACGACTCAATGGATTGACGACAATAGCACGTGAAAATTATGGCTCGGAGAACATTTACTACAAAGATATGATAAAAGATTTCATTTCAAGAAATAGTAGACGAGTGTAGCTTTTTGGTAGAAAATAAGGTGAGTATATAAGTTTATTTGTTTAGTACCATCTTTACTATTTTACCATTAGTATATAATATATTTTCTAAATATTGTACCAAATAACATATATTTGAAATTATATAATTAAGTGAAAGTGTGCTTTACTTATATTGGTTCTTCAGTTATGTAATTATATTTTTTGAAAATTTAGAGCCCTATTTTGATTTTCGTCTCGGGCCCCTAAATTTCTGGAGACGGCCCTGGTAGACCGACTCCTGCCTGCATCTACTACTATTACTCCACACACCGACCGACTCCTGCCTGCATCTAGAGTATTAAGTTCATAAGAACAGAGTAACGCTTTAAGCAAGATGACATGATGTAGCGGGATAAACTCAAGCAATATGATGAAAACCCCATCTTGTTATCCTTAATGGCAACAATACAATACGTGTTGGTTCCCCTTCTGTCACTGGGATCAAGCAGCGCAAGATTGAACCCAAAGGTAAGCACTTCTCATACTGGAAGAAAAACCAATCTAGTTGGCCAAACCAAATCGATAGTTCGAAGAGACTTGCAAAGATATCAAATCATGCATATAAGAATTCAGAGAAGATTCAAATAATATTCATAGATAAGTTGATCATAAATCCACAATTCATCGGATCTCGGCAAACACGCCGCAAAAAAGTACTACATCGAATAGATCTCCAGGAACATTGAGGAGAACATGGTATTGAGAATCAAAGAGAGAGAAGAAGCCATCTAGCTACTAGCTATGGACCCGTAGGTCTGTGGTAAACTACTCACGCTTCATCGGAGAGGCAATGGTGTTGATGTATAAGCCCTTCGTGATCGATTCCCCCTCCGGCAGGACGTCGGAAAAGGCCCCTAGATGGGATCTCACCGGTACAGAAGGTTGCGGCGGTGGAAAAGTGTTTTCGTGGCTCTCCTGGTAGGTTTTGGAATATTTGAGAATATATAGGCGGAAGAAATAGGACGACGGAGTCACGAGGGGCCCACAAGGGTGGGGGCACGACCTACCCCCCTGGGCGTGCCCTCCGTCCTTGTGGCCGCCTCGTGGCTTTCCTGACGTGTACTCCAAGTCCCCTAGATGTCTTCTACTCCAAGAAAAATCATCGCGAAAGTTTCATTATGTTTGGACTCGGTTTGATATTCCTTTTCTGCGAAACTCTAAAACAAGGGGAAAACCAGGAACTGGCACTGGGCTTTAGGTTAATAGGTTAGTCCCAAAAATCATATAAAATAGCATACTGATGCATATAAAACATCCAAAATAGATAATATAATAGCATGGTGTCGGGGAAGCTGCCTCCGCGAGCACCTATGGGGACGGAGCCCCTTCTTGGTTCGGCGGGGGGCGGAGGTCGCACGAAGAGCAGATCGAGGCGGGGCACACGAGCGTTTTTTACCCAGCTTCGGAGCTCTCCGGAGAGATAATACTCCTACTGCTGCTTTGTGGTTTGTATTGAGTTCTTGCTCGGGAGCGCTGAGTGCTACAGTACACACAAGCAGCTAACGAGACCGAGCGTGAGCGTTCTACTGTCCTCCCCTTCTACGTTGTGCATGGGCCTCCTTTTATATGCTTAAGGGGTCTCCAACGGGTGGCAACGTAGGCAAGGGTAAAAATGGAAAGGCGCTGCGGTAGGTACAGCTACCTACACAGTGTATCATACCTAACCCTGACGGCAGGGGACAAGGGCATTAAATGTCCGTCTGCGTCACCCAAACAGTGCAGAAAAGGGACCGTCAGGGACGCCACCGCTCGCCACGATGGCGATCTTGTCAGCGCCGCTTGCCACAGTGCACCCCTGGCTGCACAGCCTCCCGCCACATGCGCCTAGAAGGGTCTCAGAGCGACACGTTGGTGGGTGAGCTGGAGCGCGGGTACAGAGTGGTTGCTAGCCGCGGCAAACGCCTTGCCGCGGCCGTTGTCTTGCCGCGTCCGGGAGCTTGTCGCTCGCCGGGTCTTGCCGGGACGTGTGGCGCGTCACGGCAAGTTCCTTGAGATGCCTTGGTTGGCCTTCCCGGCAAGCTCCTCTTGCCGGGGCTTTGTGCCTTGAGTGGCCTTCCCGGCAAGCTCCTCTTGCCGAGGTCTTGTGCCTTAAGTGGCCTTCCCGGCAAGCTCCTCTTGCCGGGGCCTTGTCTTCTTGGCTTGAATACTTTGTTCTTGAATGGTACCAAAGGAACCACAGAGGTCCTTGGCGGTCACCCGGCAAGCCTTGCCGCGGGGCGCTGCGACTGCCCGTGCACAAGTTCGGGATACTAGGGTACCCCTACTCTAGTACACCGACAGGAGCCCCCGGGCCTGGGCCATACACGGTGCCGAGCACTGTTGGGCCAGGCCCAAAACAGGGCACGGGCACGCGCGGCCTGGGTTACGCCACATCTAACTCCGCATCCACCGCGCCCTCCCTGAACGGCACGCGTCGATTGCGGCGTCGTGGGAGAGGTCGTGGGTGGTTTCTTTATTCGGAAAGGCGAAACGTTCGCCCCCTCCCAGCAGGGAAAACAGGGGCAGTTCGCGCCTTTCCCATAAACGGAGGGAGGCGTGGAGGCGTGGTCTTCGAGGCGTCCACTCCCCATGATCATGGGGTGGGGAGAGGTCGCCTCATCCGTCGCCTCGGTTCTGTACGCCTGCCATGAAGCCTCCATGCACTTGGGGTGGCGAACGGTGGAGGCGGGAAACCGGGCCATCACGGGTCGAGGCAGCGGGTCGGGCCCAGTTCCCTGCTCCTTCCGTGTCTTGATTAGCTGAGCGGGGCGGCCGAGCCCCCACCCTGTTCCTTTATAAGGAGCGGGAGGGGGGGACGGAAGCCTGTATTCTTTCATCTCCTCTTTCCTTCAGCTTCTGCTCCCCTCTCTCTCATTTGCCATGGAGAAAGGGAACCCTGGTCCTTCAACGGTGGCGGCGAGGGTTGCCGCTAGACAACGCGTCCCTCCCTCTCCCGCACCCGTGGTGGCAGAGCCAGCCGTAAGGGGAAGAGGGAGGGGGCGAGGCCACGGGCGAGGTCGAGTGCGAGGCCGAGGCGCTCGGGGAAGAGGTGGACGGGGCAGCTCGCCGGCCTCGCCTCCGCCAGCGGTTCCTCTTCCCGTGGCGGACCATATTGGGGACGACCCTTGCGAGTTCTTCGTCAGGTTGCGTCGGCCGCCTCGTCGTCGCCTTCGTCTCCCGACTCCATTTGCGAGCGAGATGGAGTTGGATCCGCCCGAGACACTGAGGTTGCACATGAGGGGCTGTGGAATCAGCGGTACGCGAGTCCGCGTTGACTTCCCGACCCCTAATGTGATGTATCTTGGTAGAGGGTGGAAGACGTTCGCCCGTATCCATAGCTTGACGGAGGGGCTCACCCTCCATTTTAAGCTGATGGAGGGCGGTCTCCTCTCCGTCAAGGTCTTCGGGTGCTTCGGGACTCGGGCAAGGTGCTGCGTGGAGAGCTCCTCCGATAGCGAAGACTCCTCCTCGGGCGAGAGTGACGAGGAGGACAGCGGCAGCGACGACGAGGGTAGCGGGCGGCAGGATGACGGGTCCCACTAGGTGTCGGGCGCCGCTCCGTGTGGCACCGGCGACCCCATCATCCGTGTCGCCGGCTCCTCGAGCTTCTCGGGGTCGTCTCCTTGGGCGGCTGGCGTAGGGAGGCTACGGAAGAGGAAGAGGGCAGGCGGCAAGGCCGTCAACTCGGAATACGTGGGCACGACGCCCTCGACAGCGTGCTGACGTCCTGCCGCCTCGTCTTCGAGCCCTGCCTCCGGCGCCGCCATCACCATCCAGCCTTTGGACGACCGCCGAGATGTTCTCTTGGTGTCTTCTGCCACCCGTAGCTCGCCTAGGCGCCCCTTTTGCCCTTTTTGCCTCCTTGACCTACCTCCTGAAGAGAGGGACAAGAAAGGGATTACGGGCATCTTATCTCTTTTTAGTTTGTAAGCCCTCAGGCCTTAGCTGCATTTAAAGCTTGTAATCCCATCGTTCATGTTTTTCATTCTCTATGAACTGTACCTGAGTGGAATGCTTTTTTATGAAAAGGGGATGCTTGCCGGGTCACTTGTCTTGTGGGTGGAACCCACGTCAAGGAGCGAATCCTTTATATCTTTAAGATAGACACTTCTTTTCCCAGCAGCAGGCCCTGCCTTCTTCCCACGCCGCTCGACCTTTCTCACGCTTTTGGCGGAGGCAGGGATGAGGCGGGTTCAGGCTCCTCGTTTCGTTCCTTTGCTGCCGCGACTACGACCAAACCTGGCCCCAGGAACGAGCCCTAGGGCCTAGAGGTAGGGGAGCACGATAGCTTTTAGGAAGAAACGAGGTTTCGCATACCTCAGTCCATAAGAGAATGCATGATAAGGGATGAAAAACTTATCTGAGATTGCAGCCCCCGGCAACTCTGGTTTGCCGTGGGTGAATCTTTGTACTTGTAGCCCCCAGCAACACTGGCTTGCCAGGACTGGCTTGCCGGGGTCCAGATGCCGGTCCGTCCTCCTTCTCTTTTTCGTCCTCAAGTGGTCCGGCCAGGATATGCGAGCCCTGCGAACCAGGGGAAACGAAAGAACGGCAAAAGGACGCACACCCGACCTCTAAGCTAGGGGTTAGCTGCTACTAAGCACTATCAACCCTAACCAAGGACGAGACTCGACCCAGCATGCATGCTATAACTTAGGGCGCTAGCGCTTCATCTACGCTCAGGGTCTGCGCCTGGCTTTGTACAAAGGATTACATGCAACAGTGGCAAGACTTGTACAAAAGGGTGGTTGCCGGAATAGGGTCTGGCAACCGCGCCTTATGGGTAAAACTTACGAAGATGCTCGATGTTCCAGGAGTTGCTCACCGGAATGCCATCTTCGGTCTCAAGGCGGACAGCGCCAGGCCTAGTGACTCGTTTCACCCGATAAGGGCCTTCCCACTTCGGCGTCAACTTGTTGGAATTCTTGGCGGAATGAACGCGCCGAAGAACAAGGTCGCCTTCCTCTAGACTTTTGGCGTTAACTTTGCGGCTATGGTAGCGGCGCAAAGCTTGCTGGTAGCGAGCAGCTCATACATCAGCCTGAAGACGGTCTTCCTCAAGGAGCAGCGTGTCATCTTGTCGCAGCTGCTCTTGCTCAAGCTCATCATAAGCGAGCACTCGAGGTGACCCGTATACGAGTTTCGTGGGGAGAACTGCCTCTGCTCCATAGACTAGAGCGAAAGGTGTCTGGCCAGTGGCTCGATTTGGCGTCGTCCTGATCGACCAAAGAACCACCGGCAGCTCCTCAATCCAGTTTCTTCCGCACCCGTGCAGCCTGTCGAAAGTCCTGGTCTTGAGCCCACGCAGCACTTCAGCATTTGCCCTCTCCGCTTGACCGTTGCTCCTGGGGTGAGCAACAGAAGCGAAGCAGACCTTGGCGCCAAGATCTTGGACGTACTGCATGAAGGTGCGGCTCGTGAATTATGTACCGTTGTCGGTGATGATCCTGTTAGGGATCACGAAGCGGCAAACAATCGACCTGAAGAACTTGACTGCTGACTGTGCTGTCACCTTCCTCACTGCTTCCACTTCCGGCCACTTTGTGAACTTGTCGATTGCGACGTACAAGTACTCCAAGCCCCCGACTGCTCGGGGGAAGGGGCCGAGGATGTCGAGCCCCCAGACAAAAAATGGCCAGGATAAAGGGATCGTCTGGAGAGCTTGAGCTGGCTGGCATATCTGCTTGGAATGGAACTGGCACGCTTCACACTTGGTTACTTGTGCAGTTGCATCCTGGAGGGCTGTCGGCCAAAAGAAACCTTGCCGGAAAGCTTTGCCGGCAAGTGCTCTTGCGCCAATGTGGTGACCACAAATGCCTCCATGTATCTCTGCCAACAGCTTCTGTCCATCTTCCCGGTGAATACACTTCAATTTCACACTGTTGAGTCTTCTTCTGTACAGTGCGTTGTCGACAAACTGGTACATACTTGACTGCCGGGCTACTCTTTCCGCTTCTTCTTGCTCTTCAGGAAGTTCTCCTGTCTGAAGGAAACGGACGATCTGCTGTGCCCATGCTGGAGCTTGCGGCTCGACAACAAGGACTAAAGGCATATCTGCTGCTGCGGGAACATCCGCTTCTACGGCGAGAACCTGCGGCTCAGCTGGAGCTTGACGTTCCCCGGCAAGCTTGCCGGAGCAAAACTTGTCGGGAGCGTCTGCTTCAACGAAACAAACCCTGGGGCTTGTCGGAGCAGATTGCTCCTCAGCACTCTTGGCGTTGATCTTGGGGACCTTCTTGGCGGCGGCTTCGGGAAGCTCTGCCGGAAAATAGTCACTAGAAATCAACTTCCTCTTCTTGCTCTGTCCAGTTGATGGTGTAATAGACGGTTGAGTCAGCTTGAGCACAAAGATCCCTGGTTCCACAGGTAACTTAAGCGTTGCGCACTTTGACAGGCCATCGGCAATGTCATTCTGAGCTCTTGGAACATGTTCCATCTGTAGGCCGACAAAGTGCTCTTCTAGATTCCTCACTTCATCAACGTAAGCTTCCATCAACGGACTCTGATAATTCTTGTTCACTTGGCGGACGACGAGCTACGAGTCACCCCTGACAATGAGCTTCTTGATCCCAAGGTCTGCCGCGATCCTGAGACCGGCAAGCAAACCTTCATACTCTGCAGTATTGTTTGTTGCTTGCTCCTTGGGAAAGTGCATCTGGACTACGTACTTGAGGTGCTCTCCGGTGGGTGTGACAAGCAGCACGCCAGCACCGGCGCCTTGCAGCGAGAAAGCACCATCAAAGTACATCAGCCACTCTTTGCTTGCTTCCTTGACGGGGATGCTCGTCTATGGAATTTCTTCGTCGGGCATTGGCGTCCACTCTGCTATGAATTCTGCCAATGCTCTGCTTTGGATAGTTGAAGTGCTCTCAAACTTGAGGCCAAAGCTTGACAGTTCCAGTGCCCACTCAACAATCCTGCCTGTTGCTTCTGGATTCTGCAGTATCCTCTTCAGCGGAAAGCGAGTGACAACTGTGATCTCATGTGCTTGGAAGTAATGGCACAGCTTTCTTGAGGCCATGAGAAGGCCGAAAAGAAATTTCTGCACACCAGAGTACCTTGACCTAGCCCCCTGCAGAAGGGAAGTGACAAAGTAGACTGGGCGCTGCACCATTTTCTTCTGTATCTCCTCGGGCGCCTGCGCAGATCCATCTTTGCCGGGACCAGAGCTTGTTGGGGAAGCCCCTTGCTTGTCGCTGGATGCGCTCGCCGTGGTTGCTGGCTCATCATCTGCCTCTCTCTCCGCTACTAACGCAGCACTAACCACTTGATTGGTTGCCGCCAGATACAGCAGCAACTTCTCTTGTGGCTTAGGTGCGACAAGTATTGGAGTGGAGGACAGGTATCTCTTCAAGTCCTGCAGCGCAGCCTCCGCTTCCGGAGTCCATTTCATTGGACCTACCTTTTTCAAAATTTTGAAAAACGGCAGGGCGCGCTCAGCAGACTTAGAGATAAACCTGCTGAGAGCCGCCACGTAGCCGGCAAGTTTCCGTACATCCTTGACGCGCTTCGGTGCTTCGATCTGCTCAATGGCCTTGATCTTGTCGGGATTGGCTTCAATTCCCCGCTGAGACACGAAGAACCCGAGAAGCTTGCCGGAAGGGACTCCAAACACGCACTTCTCGGGGTTGAGCTTGAGGCTGATCTTGTGCAAATTTGCAAAAGTCTCTTCTAAATCTTGAATCAGAGTTGCTTTGTCCCTGCTCTTGACCACTATGTCATCCATGTAGGCCTCCACATTTCTGTTTATTTGCGGTTCAAAAGCAGTATGGACTACCCTTGCAAATGTTGAACCAGCATTCTTCAAACCGAAAGGCATCCGTATGAAACAATATGTGCCACATGGAGTGATGAATGCGGTTTTCTCCTCATCCTCTTCTGCCATGAAGATCTGATGATATCCTGAGTATGCATCAAGAAATGAAAGCAAGTCACATCCGGCCATGGAGTCAACAATCTGGTCGATGCGCGGCAAGGGAAATGGGTCTTTGGGACAAGCTTTATTGACATCGGTGAAGTCGATACAAAGCCTCCATTTCCCGTTTGCCTTGCGCACGACTACAGGATTGGCCAACCACGTAGGATGGAGCACTCCTCTGACAAGGCCTGCTGCTTCCAACTTCTTGATCTCTTCTGCGATGAATTCTTGGCGCTCCACTGCTTGCTTCCTGACTTTCTGCTTGACGGGCCGCGCATGAGGACAGACGGCAAGGTGGTGCTCAATTACTTTCCTGGGAACACCGGGGATGTCAGACGGTTGCCACGCAAACACATCGACATTCGCCCACAAGAAAGCAATGAGTGCGCTTTCCTATTTAGGGTCGAGAGTGGCACTGATGGTGAAAGTACCACCAGTGCCGTCCTCCTTGGCGGACACCTTCTTGGTCGCTGGTGGAGCTGCCATTGTCTTCTTACACTTGCCAGTGGAGCTCGATGGTGCGTCCTCGACGGTAGCGCAGCACTCCGAAGAGGTGCGCTTGCCGGAGTGGGCATCAGAACTTTTGCCGGACTTGGTCTTCTTCTTCCCCCCGGGAGCTTCAGCGGCAAGTGTCTCGCGATCCGTTGCGGCTGCTGCTTCCCGGTAGATCTTGTCGGCACAGATAAGAGCATCTTTCTTGTCGCCAGGGACAGAGATGACACTTATTGGGCCTGGCATCTTCAGCATGTTGTATGCGTAGTGAGAGGCCGCCATGAACTTGGCGAGCGCTGGACGGCCGAGAATCCCATTGTAAGGCAATGGAAAATTGACAACGTCAAAAGTGATCCTCTCAGTCCTGAAGTTCAACTCGCTGCCAAATGTCACTGGCAGCGTGATCTTCCCCTTCGGCTTGCTCCTTCCCAGGTTGATTCCTTGGAATGTGCCGGTCTCTTCGAGCTCGCCGTCAGGGACTTGGAGTTTTCGGAGCACAGCGGAGGAGATCAGGTTCAAGCCGGCCCCTCCGTCAACTAGCATCTTAGTGACCTTGAGGTTGCGGATAGTTGGTGAGACCAACATCGGCAAACACCCGACCGCAGTTGTGCGATCAGGGTGGTCCTCAATATCAAAGATGATAGGCGTGCTGGACCATTTCAGAAGCTTGCGTGACTCAACGGGTGGTTCTGCCGCATTGACTTCCCACACCCACTGCTTGAGTTGGCGGTGTGAAGTATGCAGAGAAGCACCGCCGTCAACGCACAAGACCTCTGTGGCTTTCTGGAACTCCTGCTCACTGGTCTCGTCATCATCCATGTCTTCGTCGTTGTCATCTTCATCCTTGTCGCGGCCGCGGGGAGGTCTGTCTCCTTGCCGCTGCTTGTCCTTGCCGCGGCGTCCTCCCCGGCCGGTGCACTTCGTACCGGATCCTCCAGCACCCCCTTGAGCTTTCTCCTTGTCGCGTCGCTCGTACTCGGCCTTTTGCAGCTCGACAAGCTGCTCGACCTTCTTGCAGCTCTGGAGGTCATGACCCTTGGTGCGGTGGATCTTGCAGTACTGTTTGTTGGTGCCGTCCTGCTTGTCGGCAGCCGCTACAGCCTGGCAGTTGGCGCATGCGGCAACCTCCTTGCCGGAGCTACCATCTTTGGCTTTCTTGGCGCCACCGTCACTGCCGGACTGCTCAACAACTAGCACATCTTTGCCTTTCCTCTTCCTGTTGTTCCGCCGCCGGTTTTTATTTGCCGGGGCAGCATCATCGCTGTTAGATCCTCCTATTCCTGTATTCTCTCCGGGGAGTTTCCTCCCTTCCTCAGCACGTGCACACCTGTCGGCCAGGGCATACAGCTCACTGACGTCTCTGATCTTGCACATCGCCATCTCCTCCCGCATCCTGCGGTTACGCAAGTTCTGATGGAACGCGCTGATGACCGCGGCAGGGTGGACATCTGGGATGTTGCGTTGCACTTGGCTGAATCTCTGGTTGTACTTGCGCAGGGGCTCTCCTTCCTTCTGGGCAAGCAGATGAAGATCACTCTCCTGGCCATGAGGTTTGTGGCCGCCTGTAAAGGCGCCGACAAACTGATGGCATAGGTCTGCCCAGGAAGATATGGAGTTGTTTGGCAAGTGCATGAGCCAGGACCTGACGTTGGGCTTGAGCACCAGCGGGAAGTAGTTGGCAAGGATCTTGTCGTCCCGCCCCCCAGCAGCTTGCACCGCGATGGTGTAGATGCTGAGGAACTCCGACGGATGCAACCTGCCGTCGTACTTCTCGGGTACGTCTGGCTTGAAATTCTTCGTGCTGGGCCACTGGACTTGCCGCAGCTCACGGGTAAACGCAGGGCAACCTACCGCGTATGGCAGGTCGCCTGGTTCCCCTGGCGCATGCATGTCGACAGTGGGTCCAGCACGCCGGTCTGATTGACACCGCGCTTCTCTTCGGCGCTCGATGCGAGTACGAGCGTCTTCTTGCTGTCGTTCGTGAAGAACTTGGCGTTGATCGCGACGAGCTCGCGGATCTGATGAAGCAGTGGAGTCGCTGTTGCAGTGGACCCGGCGAGTCGGTGATCTTGGCCTTCGGGGCGGAGAGTGCACGGTGGTTGCACCCCCATCTGTCTTGTCGCCATCGGGGCGCGCCTGGCTGACTTGCCGCGGCTGCGACGCAGTCGGCTGTCGTGGAGTGTCGCCGTTGGCGAAGCCGATGAGACTCTGAATGGTGGCCCTCCAGTCGTCGATCTTGTCTGGCGTTGGAGGGAAGTCTAGGAGCAGTTGAGCTCACGCCAAAGCTTCTGCTGGAGTGGCGGATAGCGGTGGCGAACGGTGCGAGGAGCGGGATATGCTCGAACTCCTAACTGCGTTAGAAGGAGCAATATCCCGTCCAAGCGACCGTGCCTCGCTCACGCCAGCACGTTGGCACGCGTGCTGGCCTGGAGCATCCCGAGATCCACCAGCTCGATCTGGGTCCAGCGAGCGTATGGTACCGTGGGTACCACGACGCTGCCGGTCCTGCGCCTCCTGAGATGGGCACGGTGCATCTACAGACGCTCGGTCGTCGTGGGAGCCGGCTACACCGCCGATGGGCAGCGCAGCCTTGTCCTTGGACCTGGCGGCACCGTGGGCTCCCACGTCGACGCTCGTTCTTCCGCCGGCGTCTTCCCCACCAGCCGCTTGCTCCGGTGGCGGTGGGTTCGACATGGACGGAGCAGCTGCCTCCGAAGCCTTCTTCTTCGGCGGCATGTCGATGAAGTCGATGAAGATCTAGCTCGTGCGAACGCCGGATCAGGTTCACACAACCTCAACATACCTGGCGCGCCAAAGATGTCGGGGAAGCTGCCTCCACGAGCACCTATGGGGACGGAGCCCCTTCTTGGTTCGGCGGGGGGCGGAGGTCGCACGAAGAGCAGATCGAGGCGGGGCACACGAGCAGTTTTTACCCAGCTTCGGAGCTCTCCGGAGAGATAATACTCCTACTGCTGCTTTGTGGTTTGTATTGAGTTCTTGCTCGGGAGCGCTGAGTGCTACAGTACACACAAGTAGCTAACGAGACCGAGCGTGAGCGTTCTGCTGTCCTCCCCTTCTACATTGTGCATGTGCCTCCTTTTATATGCTTAAGGGGTCTCCAACAGGTGGCAACGTAGGCAAGGGTAAAAATGGAAAGGTGCTGCTGTAGGTACAGCTACCTACACAGTGTATCATACCTAACCCTGACGGCAGGGGACAAGGGCATTAAATGCCCATCTGCATCGCCCAAACAGTGCAGAAAAGGGACCGTCAGGGACGCCACCGCTCGCCACGATGGCGATCTTGTCAGCGCTGCTTGCCACAGTGCACCCCTGGCTGCACAGCCTCCTGCCACGTGCGCCTGGAAGGGTCTTAGAGCGACACGTTGGTGGGTGAGCTGGAGCGCGGGTACAGAGTGGTTGCTAGCCACGGCAAACGCCTTGCCGCGGCCGTTGTCTTGCCGCGTCCGGGAGCTTGTCGCTCGCCGGGTCTTGCCGGGACGCGTGGCGCGTCGCGGCAAGTTCCTTGAGATGCCTTGGTTGGCCTTCCCGGCAAGCTCCTCTTGCCAGGGCTTTGTGCCTTGAGTGGCCTTCCCGGCAAGCTCCTCTTGCCTAGGTATTGTGCCTTAAGTGGCCTTCCCGGCAAGCTCCTCTTGCCGGGGCCTTGTCTTCTTGGCTTGAATACTTTGTTCTTGAATGGTTCCAAAGGAACCACAGAGGTCCTTGGCAGTCACCCGGCAAGCCTTGCCGCGGGGCGCTGCGACTGCCCGTGCACAAGTTCGGGATACTAGGGTACCCCTACTCTAGTACACCGACACATGGAACAATAAAAAATTATATATACGTTGGAGACGTATTACCCCCTCTCTCCCGGTGGCGCCGGAACGCCGCCGGGGCTATCATCGTGACGGCGATCTACACCAACAACTTCGCCGCCGTCATCACCAACTCTCTCCCCCTCTATGCAGTGGTATAACACCTCTTCTCCCCGCTGTAATATCTACTTAAACATGGTGCTCAACGCTATATATTATTCCCAATGAAATATGGCTTCCTATGATGTTTGAGTAGATCCGTCTTGTCCTATGGGTTGATTGATGATCGTGATTGGTTTGAGTTGTATGTTTTATTATAGGTGTTGTCCTATGGTGCTCTCTGTGTTGTGCGAGCGTGAGGGGTCCTGATGTGGCTTGAAGCTACATGATATTTCCCCAAAGAGGAAGGGATGATGCAGCACAATGACGGTAGGTATTTCCCTCAGTAATGAGAACAAGGTTATCGAACTAGTAGGAGAACCAAGCAACACTACGTAAAAATCACCTGCACACAAATAACAAATACTCGCAACCCGATGTGTAAAAGGGGTTGTCAATCCTTTTCGGGTAACGGTGACGGAAACTGGCAAACAGACATGATAAAAATATGATAGATTGGATCACGGGAACGCGAGATAAAATAAATAAGAATGAATTGCAGCAAGGTATTTTTGTATTTTTGGTTTAATAGATCTGAAAATAAAAGCAAAGGAAAATAGATCGCAAAGGCAAATAATATGAGAAAGGGACCCGGGGCCGTAGGTTTCACTAGTGGCTTGTCTCGAGAAAAATAGCAAATGGTGGGTAAACAAATTACTGTTGGACAATTGATAGAACTTCAAATAATCATGAAGATATCCAAGATGATCACTATATAGGCATCACGTCCAAGATTAGTAGACTGACTCCTGCCTACATCGACTACTATTACTCTGCACATCGACCGCTATCCAGCATGCATCTAGTGTATTAAGTTCATGGAGAAATGGAGTGATGTAATAAGAACGATGACATTATGTGGACAAGATCTATTTATGTAGAAATAGACCCCATTGGTTTATCCTTGGTAGCAACGATACATACGTGTCGGTTCCCCTTCTGTCACTGGGATCAAGCATCGTAAGATTGAACCCACTACAAAGCACCTCATCCTATTGCAAGATAAATAGATCAAGTTGGCCAAACAAAACCCAAATACCGGAGAATAAATACGAGGCTATAAGCAATATTGCATATAAGAGATCAAAGAAACTCAAATAACTTTCATGGATAAAAAGATAGATCTGATCATAAACTCAAAGTTCATACGGTCCCAACAAACACACGAAAAAGGAGTAACATCATATGGATCTCCAAGAGACCATTGTATTGAGAATCAAACGAGAGAGAGGAAGCCATCTAGCTACTAACTACGGACCCAAAGGTCTACAAAGAACTACTCACGCATCATCGGAGAGGCACCAATGGAAGTGGTGAACCCCTCCTGATGGTGTCTAGATTGGATCTGTTGGTTCTGGACTCTGCGGAGGCTGGAATTGATTTTAGTCGACTCCCCTAGGGTTTCTGGAATATTGGGGTATTTATAGAGCAAAGAGGTGGTTCAGGGGGCACCCGAGGTGGGCACAACCCCCCAGGCACGCCCTGGTGGGTTGTGCTCCCCTCGTAGCAGCCCCCAGGTGCTTCTTCAGCCCACTGGATGTCTTCTGGTCCAAAAAAATCCACAAAAAGTTTCGCTGCGTTTGGACTCCGTTTGGTATTGATTTCTTGCGATGTAAAAAACATGCAAAAAAACAACAACTGGCACTTGGCACTATGTCAATAGGTTAGTACCAAAAAATGATATAAAATGACTATAACATGATTATAAAACATCCAAGGATGATAATATAACAACATGGAACAATCAAAAAATATAGATACGTTGGAGACGTATCAGATCCCCGCTCAGGGTTTGCAATATGTTCATGATTCTTGAAAGTGCGTTATATCGACTAGAGGGGGGGTGAATAGGTGATTTTTATGAAATTCTTCACTAAGGAATTTGCTCGTGAGGAAATTCCTTAGCGAAGAACTACTAGCAGCGGAATAAGTACTCAGATGAAAACATAACAGAATCCTAGCATAGTCATCATGATGAAATGAAGACAAACACTGAGTACAGAAAGCGTAAACACAGGATAACACAATTTGAAGACAAACAGACTGAAGAAATTGAACTGGGGAAATTGAGAAAGTCTTCAGTCAAAGTCTTCAAACACAGATATGATAAACAAACAGCACACTACTGAGGAAATGAAAGAGTTGAGGAAATAGAACCAGTAAGCTTGGTGAAGACAATGATTTGGTAGACCAGTTCCAACTGCTGTCTCAGTTGTACATCTGGTTGGAGCGGCTGAGCATTTAAACTCAAGGACACACAGTCCCGGACACCCAGTCCTGAGCACGCAGCTCCGGACACCAAGTCCTCACCGTATTCTCCTTGAACTAAGGACACACAGTCCTCGTCCAATCACTCGTGGTAAGTCTTCAGGTGACTTCCAAACCTTCACAGACTTGGTCACTCGGCGATCCACAATTCCTCTTGGATACTCTAGACCTTGACGCCTAACCGTCTGGAAGAAGCACAGTCTTCAAAGGTAACAAGCGTCGGATCCACGCAGGATCAATCTCTTCAGTGATGCTCAATCACTTTGGGTTTGTAGGTGTTTTGGGTTTGGGGTTTGGATTTTCCTCACTTGATGATTTTCGCTCAAAGTCCTCGGAGGATGGGTTGCTCTCAAATGACAAGTGTCAAGTTCTCGCGGAGCAGCCAACCAGCTAGTGGTTGTAGGGGGCGGCTATTTATAGCCTAGGGAGCAGCCCGACATGATAAGACATAAATGCCCTTCAATGATATGACCGTTAGGTGGACAAGATATTTTCGGACAGCTGCCGCGCAGCACAGCAACGGTCGGAAATTTGAGGTACAAATTCCTCAGGGCTCTCATGTTCCTCACTGTGTAGGTAATTCGCACTGGCGAATTCCTAACTCCTCAGTCAGAGCAAAGTCCTCAGTGACCAGAAGAACTGCGTCTCTGTCACTGAAGAAATTGACTGAACTGTATGAGATTTCCAATGGCTTCACTCGAAGGGATTGGTAGGTGTAGGATTTGAGTTGAGCATCACATGGAAATTTTCTCCTTAGTATTTCCTCGACCCCCTTTAACAGTACGGTGTTTCCTATGACTCAAGAAAGAGAAAATGAAACTACGAAAACAAAAGTCTTCACGCTTCATGTTCCTCGAATGAATACCAAGTCTTCAAGGTCACACCAATTTCTTCACTTTCAAAGTCTTTAGAAAGTCTTTAGTATATCAAAGTCTTCAGTCGAAGAACTTCATTTTTAGGGGTCGACTTTCTCTGTAAATATCAAACTCATCATAGACTTATAGATCTGTGTACACTCATAAACGCATTAGATACTTAACCTATAAGTCTTCAATACACCAAAATCACTAAGGGGCACTAGATGCACTTACAATCTCCCCCTTTTTGGTGATTGATGACAACATAGTGTAAATACTGATATTGAGGAATTTGATTGCAAGATATAGAAGAACTCCCCCTGAAGATGTGCATAGTGAGGAATTTGCTTCTGTAGCAATGCACATTTGAAGAGTTCAATCATGGAGATCTCCCCCTATATCTTGTAATTCATACACGCATTTGATGTATAATATGAAGAATTTGAAATGCATGATGAAATATGGTGCCTGATGTAATTCAGCATGCGTGCAATAATATTAACGAGGAATAAGCATGCAGAATAGCGCATCAAGGTATCAAAGCAAAGTGCAACAAAAGTATCAGCGCACCATTGGACTTAAGATTACAACTCGATCCAATAAAAGTTTCGGAAGAAGGAGAGTTGTAACTTAAAAAAACGAATAAACCCTTATTATAGACTCGCTTGAAGACTAACTCAGATTTCTCCCCCTTTGTCATCAAATGACCAAAAGGATCGAAACTGAGGACTAACGCCCCTGAAGATTTTCAAGTTGATGAAGGAGCGCCAGCGTTGTTGGGGTCGGTCGTTGAAGTAGGGCCTGTTGCAGTGTCGTCCGAGTCTTCATTTTCATCAGTCGCATGCGATGAAGAATATGAGCTAGCCACCAAAGAAGGAACCTTGACCTTCTTGTATTTCTTCGGAGGAGGTGCAAACTAGTCAAAATCTTCTTTGAGACCCATTTTCTCCAAGTCTTCAGCACTGTACACTTGAGATAGAACAACCCAGGTGCGGTTGAGGGTTTCATGAAGGTAGTAGTGGTTTTTCTTCACTGCATTGTGTGTGGAAGTCATGTTGTGAAGAATTGAACCAAACTGACGCTTGACCCATTTGTGGTTGCGATCAACCTTTTGATGAAGACTGAGGAGTAACTCACGGTCAGTCATCACCCTGGGTGCTGTGGCTTGAGGATTTGGCTTGGCAGTGTTAGCAGCAGAGTCATGTGTGGCAGAGTCATCATTGGTGGAGTAAGATGCAGCTTTGCGAAATTGGCCATCCAATGGACGAATGCCTTCATCTATCACAGCAGTGGCCTTGCCTTTTTCTTCAGCTAAGGAAAATGTCCGTTTGAGGACTTCAATGGGAGGCAAGTAGCTGCAGTGGTTGAGTGTTTCAGCTTTGTAGTTGAGTGAAGACCTTATCCTGATGAATTTCATTATCCAAGGTGCATAAGGCTTCAGCTCAAATGGTGACATAGCAATGTTGGCCAGAGTCCTCATGAAGAAATCATGGAAGTTGACGGGAACGCCATGGATGATGTTGAAAAGCAGATTCTTCATGATGCCAACGACTTCTTCATCAGACGAGTCGTGGCCTTTGATGGGACTCATTGTCTTCGTCAGAATGCGATAGACAGTCCTTGGCACATACAGCAATTCCTTGACGAGGAAATTGGTTCTAGGAGCCTGCCCTGGCTTCAAGGGCTTCATCAGCACTTGCATATAATGATTTGAAAGCTCAGGTTCGTTGTACACACAGCGAGCATCTTCAGTGGGTGGACTAAGAGGAAGGACCCGAAGCAATTCAGATGCAGGGGCCTTATGGTGGGTGTTGTCAGTCATCCAGTCCAAAACCCATGAATTGATATCTTCAGAGTTGCCGGTGATGTGCAACGTTGCATAGAATTGAAGAATAAGCTCTTCATTCCAATCGCATATATCTGTGCAGAAGTTGAGCAGCCCAGCGTCGTGAAGAACACTGAGCACTGGCGTGAAGCACGGCAAAGACTCCATATCCACGTGAGGAATATGAGCATGGTCGAAGACTTTATCTTTGTTGTAAAGCACTGAGAAATTTGCTTGGCTGGCAGTCCAGAAACGCCTCTTCCTTATGCAAGCAGAGTCATATGGGTTGTATTCAGTGAAGAACACGTGCTTGCCATAGAAGTCTTCAGCCTTGAATTTCTGTTTTCGTGAGAATGGATCCTTTGGCCTTGGTAGAGGAGTGTCAGTGAGTTGCATCACTACCTCAGGAATCACGATATCAGGTTCTTCAGGCTGAGGAATTTCAGGATTTTCCTCAGGTGCAGTCACCTTGTCTGTATCAGCAGCAGTTTCTTCAGCGCTAGTGGCTGGAATTTCTTCATTCACAAATGCAGTGGGATGAATTTCTTCAGAGCCCAATTGTACTGTTGGTGAAGGGGAGTGAGGAATTTGCTGCAGGGGAGTGAAGAGTGGGGAATTGGGATGCTGACTTTCCCAAAAGTCGTCATTCATCACTGGAGTGGTGCTTCCAATATCCACATCTTCATCAATTTCTTCAACACCAGCCTCTTCAGCATCAAACTGAGGCATTGGTGATGAGACCATTGGGGTTGAAGGGATTGTATCCGCTTCAATTTCTTCATCAATCTGCTCTGACAAAGCAGCAGATTGAGTTTCTTCATCTGATCCACTAGGGATCTCATAATCTTCACCAAAAGGAACAAGGGCCTTTGATGGCACGGAGGAGATAGGAACGGCATCAATGGGATTTGCAAACGAGCTTGTCATTGGCTTCATCTTCTTGGGAGCTGAAGATTCTGAAGCATTTGATGCCTTCCTTTTCTTCACAGCAGCTCGTTCTGCAGGCTTTGTTTTCTTCACATCTAATGCAGATGGATGAATTGGAGTTGGCGTAGGCGCAGGTGGAGCTGAGGAATCTGGTTGATTTTCTTCAGGCGCAACTGATGCAGTTGCCCTGGTTTCTTCAATTTCTTCAGGCGCACCACTAGTGGATGCCCTGGCAATTTCATCAACGGCTGGAGCAGAGTCATCAGCCTTGGAACTAGCATTTTCTTCAGCAGCCTGAACTTCATCAGCGGTGCTCGCATGTTCTTCAGTTTGCTGAACAGATGCTTCAGCTTAAGGAATTTGTGGCTTTGAGGCTGCACCCTTGGTGAAGGTATCAGTCAGCCTCACAAATCTGACCTTGTCTCCTTTCCAATCAGCATAGTAGGAGTCAAATTTGTCGCTGAGGGCTTTGATCTCAGCCTGCATCTTGACAAGTTCCTCAGGCTTCATTGAGAGAACATTTTTCTTCAGTAGCTTCTCCTTACGGTACTGTGATTTCTTGATCTCTCTGGCCTTATCATATTTCCACTTCTCCTCTTGGATGAAGTGAGTCAACAGGTGACTTTGACCAGGTGTCAGCTTGAAATCAGGCATAGGTGTGTGAGGGTCCTTATGCCAGAGATCAATATAATCTAGGATCGCCTTTGGATCCAATAGCAGGGGCACAGGTGTGCCTTTGGCTTTAGCAGCCCGTTCTTGTCGGTCCCTGATGATTTCAGTAAGTTCTTCTTCATCAGCTTCATCATCATCAGATGGCACAGTGAAGACTACCTGCTTCTTCTGAGGACTTGTGCGAGTGACGCGTCCAGCAGTAGCCTTTTTCTTCAGCAGTGAGGGTCTTGCTGAGGAATTTGGTGCAGCTGAAGAACTAGCTGAGACACCAGAGGCAATAGAGATGCCAGTCATCCTTTGGCATGAGGCCAGATGCACAGGTGCTGAGGACTTTGGTGGAGCAGGAGCAGCATGAGGAATTTTCTTTGAAGACTTTGAAGATTCTGGCCGTGAGGGCACAGCTGAGGAACTTGGTCGTGAGGGCATTGAAGATGAAGCACTTGGCTTGCGAGCGGGCTTCTTTAGCATTGCTTTCTTTGGCTTGACCGAGGCCTCAGTGGCAGTAGCAGCAGCAGCAGCAGAGTCTTCATTGAATTTCCTCACTGCTTCTCTGGCTTGCCTTGCCAGTTTAGCTTGGCGCTTGGCCCATTCTTTAGGAAATTCCTCACCACGCTTGATGCTGGTGGGATCAGCCACTTGGCCAGGTGCCAATGGAGGTCTTTGGCATGGAGGGTTTACAGCGAATTTCTTCATGTATTTTGGAGTAACATATCTGTACTCCCTCCATTCACGTGCCCATCTCCTTTCAATCCTCTGGATTCGCACCTTGCGCTGATTTTTATCTTCTTTGCTAAACTTGGCTTCATCAGGCATGCAGTACTCATCATAGATGTCCTCAGGTATTTCAAAAGCTGTCATCACCTCAGGTTTCTTTCCTCCTTTCTGTGGCCGTTTACCTTCAGCCATTTTCTTCAGATGAGGAATTTGAACAATTGAACTCTCTGAAGAAGTATGCAACTTTTCTTCAAGGAACGCTGCAAATGAGTTAAGTTGATGAGAACCTAATGATTCAGCAGCAGACATGTGTACCTGTGAACAGAGTATAGTTGCGAGGAATTTGAAGAGGTCATATGCATTCTCAGAGGGTTTTTCATACAGAACAAGTTTGAGGAATTTGACCAGATTCGTCTTGAGGAATTTCACTAAGCGCTTTATATCTTAGGTTCCAGAGTTGTATAGATCGAAGATCCACACAATTGAGGAATCTTTGAAGAAATTGAGGCTTAGGAAAATGAATCAAGAACAGATAACATGTGAGGTGTTTTGTGTGTGAGGATTTGAAGAATAAAACACCTTTGAAGATTTTGTAGAAAAATTTCGAATCAATGAGGGCAGTAAAATTAGCTTTTAATTACCCTGAATGAAGAACACGACGAACTGGGAGTTGGAACAGTGAAGTTCATCGATGCAGATCTTCCACGCCCTAACTTGGCGGAGGAAGACGTCTACAGCGGCGGCGGAGGTGAAGATTTACGCGGTCGGCGCGAGTACGACGGCGATGAGGTCGAGGCAGTGAAGCCTTTCCTCACCGGCGACGATGGAGTAGCGACGGCGCTAGGGTTTGGAGAGCTCGAGCGAGGGAGTGAGATCGAGCGGGGTAAAAGAAGTGAGGATGGAGAAGGGGGGTATTTATAGCCGCAGTGAAAAACTGTTTGTCCGAAGATTTGGGACGAACGTGCCCCTGGCCGTCCTCCTTCTTGCGACATGTGTCACCCACGTACTGTGTGGTTGAGATCGTGTAAGATCGTGGGTGGATAAAATAATCCATCGTGGGATGCGGAACGGTTTGAGCGGCAAATCCGAAAGTTTGGATAAGATTAGTTTTAGCTTTCCGTTCGCAATTTCTTCAGCTGACAAGGACACAGTGAAGAATTTGAACGAATTTCAAATAGAATGCACATGAAGAATTTGTGAATAGATAGGATTGAGTATAGCATAGAGGGGAAGGGTCCGATCACATTCACTTAGCAGAAAAGTTCCAACTTGAAGAAATAGCTATAAGTGAATGCTGTAGAGGACATAAAACCATATATATATATATATATATATATATATATATATATATATATATATATATATATATATATATATATATATATATATATAGCCAATGAAGAAAAACAACGGCACAAGTGAAGACTTTGTAAAGGTTTGAAGAATTTAAAAAAAAACTGAAGAATTTCAAAAGTTGAGGAAAAACTCAAATTGAAGATTTTCAACTTTTGTGGTGGTGTGACCCACCGTGCAAGAATGATGATTTCAGACACCGCGTACAATTGTCGTAGAGTTCTGAGAATCAAATTCTTCATTAATTTCTTCACACTTAGAGTGTTATTCTTCATTGATTGAAGAAAAATGTTTCTTCATGTGTTGCACATCTAAGTCATCAATTTTGCATAAGTGTTAGGATGAGTGCCTTTTCAAAGTACATTCGAAGATTCTAAGATATTTAGCTCACACCGCAACTTGCAAAATCTCTTCTCATCCAAGGGCTTAGTGAAGATATCGGCTAGCTGTTCTTCAGTCTTCACATGCTCAATAGAAATGTCGCCCTTCAACACATGATCACGAAGAAAATGATGACGAATTTGAATGTGCTTTGTCTTCGAGTGCTGAACTGGGTTGTGAGCAATCTTGATGGCACTCTCATTGTCATAGAGGAGAGGCACATTCTTAACGTTGATGCCATAGTCCTTGAGCGTTTGCTTCATCCATAGTAGTTGAGCACAGCAAGAACCAGCAGCAATGTACTCAGCTTCAGCAGTAGATAGTGATACGCAGTTCTGTTTCTTCGAGGACCAACAGACCAAGGATCGTCCGAGGAAATGATAAGTACCAGAAGTTGACTTGCGATCCACACGGTCACCAGCATAGTCAGAATCTGAATATCCAATGAGATCAAAATCCGAGCCCTTGGGATACCATAATCCTAGTGTTGGTGTGTGAGCTAGATATCGAAGAATATGCTTCACAGCCTTATGGTGTGATTCCTTCGGTGCAGCTTGAAATCGTGCACATATGCAAACACTAAGCATTATATCTGGCCTAGATGCACATAAGTACAATAAAGAACCAATCATGGAGCGGTATACCTTATGGTCAAAGTCAGTACCATTTTCATCGAAATCAATTCCTTCAACCTGTGTGTAGCCTTGAGCTACTAGTCGTGCCTTATTCCTCACCACAACACCATTTTCATCTTGCTTGTTGCGGTAGATCCACTTTGTGCCAATGATGTTATGCTTGCGAGGATCGGGACGATCGACTAGTTCCCATACGTTGTTGAGCTTGAACTGATGTAATTCTTCTTGCATGGCCTGAATCCACTCAGGCTCCAGAAATGCTTCATCTACCTTAGTGGGCTCTATGATAGAGACAAAAGCAAAGTGCCCACAAAAGTTAGATAGATGTGAAGCTTTTGAGCGTGTGAGAGGACCTGGTGCTCTAATGTCATCGATGATCTTCTCCACTTGCACTTCTTTTGCAACACGAGGGTGAGCTGGTTGTCGTTGAGGAATTTGATCAGCATTTTCTTCACCATCAATTTCCTCAGCATTTTCTTCAGGTGCATCAGCTCGACGTTCTTCACGTTCTGGAATGAATTCTTCAGCAGATTCTTCAGTAGGAATGCCATCTTCAGTAGCCTTGTGCTTGATTGAATCCTCAGGTGCAGGTTCATCTAACACAGAAGGTAGGTGCTCTCTTTGCGAGCCATTAGTTTCATCGAACCGCACATCTACAGTTTCAACAATCTTGTGAAGAACATTGTTGAAGACTCTGTAGGTGTGCGAGTCCTTTTCGTAACCAAGCATAAAACCTTCATGTGCTTTCGGTGCAAATTTAGAGTTGTGATGAGGATCTCTAATCCAGCATTTAGCACCGAAGACTTTGAAATAACTTACATTAGGTTTCTTGTCAGTGAGGAGTTCATATGCAGTCTTCTTGAAGAATTTGTGAAGATATACTCTGTTGATGATATGGCACGCAGTATCAATTGCATCAACCCAGAAACGACGAGGGGTTTTGTACTCATCGAGCATAGTGCAAGCCATCTCAGCAAGAGTCCTGTTCTTGCGCTCCACGACGCCATTCTGTTGAGGAGTATAAGGAGCAGATAACTCATGAGTAATACCAAGTTCATCAAGGTAGTCATCGAGACCCGAATTCTTGAACTCAGTGTCGTTGTCACTTCTGATGTGCTTAATCTTCACACCAAAGTTGGTTGAAGCCCTCGAGGAAAATCGTTTGAAGACTTCCTGCACTTCAGTTTTGTAATAGACAAGGTGTACCCATGTGTAACGAGAGTAATCATCAACAATAACAAAGCCATATTGAGATGCTTCATTCGAAACAGAGGAATAATGGTTAGGACCGAAGAGATCCATGTGAAGCAATTCAAATGGACGAGTAGTGGTCATGATAGTCTTCGCTGGATGCTTGGCCTTTGTCATCTTTCCAGCTTCACAGGCACCGCACAAGTGATCCTTGAGGAATTTGACATTCTCAATGCCAATGACATGTTTCTTCTTTGCAAGCGTGTTCAAATTCCTCATGCCTGCATGACCAAGTCGTCGATGCCATAGCCATCCTTCTGAAGCTTTTGCAAGTAGGCACACATCTGGTTGTGAATCTGCAGAGAAATCAACAATATACAAGTCTCCTCTCCTAAAGCCTTCGAAGACTTTGGAATTGTCAGCTTCCATAATCACAACACAACGATACTTGCCAAAGACAACAACCATATCAAGATCACAAAGCATTGAGACAGACATAAGATTATATCGTAAGGACTCAACAAGCATGACTTTGTCCATGTGTCGATCCTTTGTGATAGCAACCTTACCAAGACCCAATACCTGACTTTTGCTTTTATCATTTAAGATGATATGCTTCATGTGTGACGCTGATAAGGGAGCATCCATTAACAGATTCTTGTCACCAGTCATGTGATTTGTACATCCACTATCAAGTACCCATTCAGTGGCTTTGGGTTGATCATCCTGCAGACGAATTAGTGCAACTTACGACCTCATATACTTCAGTAGTGAAGAATATGATATCACAATTCATCAGATCAATTTCATCAAGTAGTAGACAGATAAAACAGAGGGAGGACGTGTGAAATCAAAGTTCATTTCATCATGGTTAGCATGCGTCCTTTCAGGCACTTTTTGTCAGGTCCCCAGCAAATTCTTCAGACGTTATTTCACGTCTGGAGACCTGACCCTGCAGAAGGGATTAGTTCCTTTTCTTCACCACCCACATCTGAAGGGGTGGCAAAGAGTTCATCACTCTGCGAGCTCCATATGAGAATGGTGGCAAAGCAGCCAAACCATTTCGTTTCACATAAGAGGGGTTAGGGTAAGCATATGCATAAGCAGAGAAATTCTTCGAGGACTTATGAACATAATAATTTGAAGAATAATGCTCATATTCATAGCCCTTGGCTCTTCCCTGCGAAACAGAGTTGTTAGCACGATGATGTTCATATGAGGACTTTGATCCATGTGAGGAATTTGATCCCCTTGAGGAATTTGGTCCGTATGAGGACTTGGATCCATATGAAGAATTTGGTCCATATGAAGAATTTGATCTGAGGTTCCTTTTCTTCACAGGTGGTGTCATGAGGACATTCACCTGAAGACTTTCAAGGCACCTTTTGGGAACCCAGATTTTCTTCACAGGGGAACCGTTCCTGCAGTTAGTGCCAACATATCTAGCAAATACTTCACCATTCTGATTTTTGAACAGTTTATAGTTGGAGTCAAAAGACTCATCAGAAGAATGAGAAGATTCACATGTATAGCCAGATAAATTAGATGGATCAACTGGAGGTCCCTTTGCAGCAACCCATGAGGTTTTGGGGTACTGCTCAGGCTTCCAATATGTACCATCAGCATTGAGTTTCCTCTCAAAGGCAATACCCTCTTTCCTAGGGTTCCTGTTGAGGATCTGCTTTTTAAGCACATCACAAAGAGTCTGATGCCCTTTGAGGCTTTTGTACATGCCTGTTATGTACAATTCCTTCAGTCCTACATCGTCAGTAATACTAGCAATGTCCTCAGATGAGGAATTAGTGATAGCAGAGGCAGGTGAAGAATTTGTAACATTTGAAGCATTTGAACATTCAGGTGAGGAATTAGCAGATTCTCGTTTAATGCATTTTAAACATGGAGGAATAAATTCTTCCTGAGCAGCGCTGATTTGTTGAGCAAGTAATGAATCGCGCTCCTTCTGAAGATCTTCATAACTCTCTCTTAGCTTCTCAAGATCTTGCTTCTTTTGAAGATATTCATAAGAAAGCTTCTCATGGTCAGATAAGAGAGTGTTATGATGATTTTGAAGGTTGTCAAACCTGGTCTGAAGTCTCTGAAGATTTTCAGTTAAGGCCTTAGTGCGATCCAATTCTTCACCCAACATATCATCACTTTTGTCTAGCATGTTTTGAACCTTTTCAAAAGCCTTTTGTTGTTGCACAGCAATCTTAGCAAGTTTAGAGTAGCTAGGATTAAGTTTTTCATTAGATTCGTCATCGCTAGATTCAGAGGAGGCATATTTGAGTACCTTGGCACCCTTTGCCATGAAGCAATAGGTGGGAGCGTAGTCATCACTGCTTTCATCAGCCTTGTTGGTGAGTTCACTTTCTTCAGTGTTGAAGATGGATTTGCTGACAAATGCAGTAGCAAGGGCTAGGCTTGCCACACCAGACTCAGAATCTTCAGATTGTTCCTCTTCCTCATTTTCTTCAGATTCAGCCTCAGAGTCCATTTCCTTGCCAATGAATGCCCGAGCCTTCTTAGAGCTGCTCTTCTTGTGAGACGAAGACTTTGAGGATTTTGATGATGAAGATTTTGAGGACTTCTTCTTTTTCTTCGCATCATCAGAACTGTAATCCTTGTATTTCTTCTTCTTTGATTCCTTTTCCCACTGAGGACAGTCTTGGATGTAATGTCCTGGTTTCTTGCACTTGTGATAAAGCCTCTTCTTATAGTCACTGGATGAGGAATCATTGCTCCTTGAGGGTTTTCCAAAGCGACCATGTCTTGAGAACTTATGGAATTTCTTCACAAGCAGTGCTAGATCACGACTCAGTTCTTCAGGATCACCAAGGCTGCTACCAGAGTCTTCATCTTCGGACTCAGATACTACCTTGGCCTTCAGTGCACGTGATCTGCTATAGCTTGTACCGTAGAGATCTCTCTTCTCAGCAAGTTGGAACTCATGAGTGTTTAGCCTCTCGAGAATATCAGCGGGGTCAAGTGACTTGTAATCACCACGCTCTTGTATCATCAGTGTCAGAGTGTCAAATGAGGAATCAAGCGATCTCAGCAATTTCTTCACCACCTCATGGTCGGTGATGTCAGTGGCACCAAGTGCTTGAAGCTCATTTGAGATGTCAGTGAGGCGATCAAAGGTTTGCTGCACATTTTCATTGTCGAGTCGTTTGAAGCGATTGAAGAGATTACGAAGAACATCAACTCTTGAGTCACGCTGAGTTGAAACTCCTTCATTGACCTTGGATAGCCTATCCCAGATAAGCTTTGCAGTTTCCAAAGCACTCACTCTACCATACTGACCCTTACTCAGATGGCCACATATGATATTCTTCGCTTGGGAGTCGAGTTGCTTGAATCTCTTCACATCGGTAGCGTTCAGTGAGGGAGTGACGGAGGGAACACCATTTTCCACAACGTACCAGAGATCGTTATCAATTGCCTCAAGATGCATTCGCATCTTATTCTTCCAGTAGGGGTAGTCCGTCCCATCGAAGGTAGGACACCCAGCAGAGACCTTGATCATACCTGCGGTCGACATAACTAAAACTCCAGGTGGTTAAACCAAAATCACATAGAACAAGGGAGTACCTTGCTCTGATACCAATTGAAAGTGCGTTATATCGACTAGAGGGGGGTGAATAGGCGATTTTTATGAAATTCTTCACTGAGGAATTTGCTCGTGAAGAAATTCCTTAGCGAAGAACTACTAGCATCGGAATAAGTACTCAGATGAAAACATAACAGAATCCTAGCATAGTCATCATGATGAAATGAAGACAAACACTGAGTACAGAAAGCGTAAACACAGGATAACACAATTTGAAGACAAACAGACTGAAGAAATTGAACTGAGGAAATTGAGAAAGTCTTCAGTCAAAGTCTTCAAACACAGATATGATAAACAAACAGCACACTATTGAGGAAATGAAAGAGTTGAGGAAATAGAACCAGTAAGCTTGGTGAAGACAATGATTTGGTAGACCAGTTCCAACTGCTGTCTCAGTTGTACATCTGGTTGGAGCGGCTGAGTATTTAAACTCGAGGACACACAGTCCCGGACATCCAGTCCTGAGCACGCAGCTCCGGACACCAAGTCCTCACCGTATTCTCCTTGAACTAAGGACACACAGTCCTCGTCCAATCACTCGTGGTAAGTCTTCAGGTGACTTCCAAACCTTCACAGACTTGGTCACTCGGCGATCCACAATTCCTCTTGGATACTCTAGACCTTGATGCCTAACCATCTGGAAGAAGCACAGTCTTCAAAGGTAACAAGCGTCGGATCCATGCAGGATCAATCTCTTCAGTGATGCTCAATCACTTTGGGTTTGTAGGTGTTTTGGGTTTGGGGTTTGGATTTTCCTCACTTGATGATTTTCGCTCAAAGTCCTCGGAGGATGGGTTGCTCTCAAATGACAAGTGTCAAGTTCTCGCGGAGCAGCCAACCAGCTAGTGGTTGTAGGGGGCGGCTATTTATAGCCTAGGGAGCAGCCCGACATAATAAGACATAAATGCCCTTCAATGATATGACCGTTAGGTGGACAAGATATTTTCGGACAGCTGGCGCGCAGCACAGCAACGGTCGGAAATTTGAGGTACAAATTCCTCAGGGCTCTCATGTTCCTCATTGTGTAGGTAATTCGCACTGGCGAATTCCTAACTCCTCAGTCAGAGCAAAGTCCTCAGTGACCAGAAGAACTGCATCTCTATCACTAAATAAATTGACTGAACTGTATGAGATTTCCAATGGCTTCACTCGAAGGGATTGGTAGGTGTAGGATTTGAGTTGAGCATCACATGGAAATTTTCTCCTTAGTATTTCCTCGACCTCCTTTAATAGTACGGTGTTTCCTATGACTCAAGAAAGAGAAAATGAAACTACAAAAACAAAAGTCTTCACGCTTCATGTTCCTCGAATGAATACCAAGTCTTCAAGGTCATACCAATTTCTTCACTTTCAAAGTCTTCAGTATATCAAAGTCTTCAGTCGAAGAACTTCATTTTTAGGGGCCGACTTTCTCTATAAATATCAAACTCCTCATAGACTTATAGATCTATGTACACTCATAAACGCATTAGATACTTAACCTATAAGTCTTCAACACACCAAAATCACTAAGGGGCACTAGATGCACTTACAATTCTATTATGGTGGGTGGCGTGAGTGACAGAAGCACAGACCCGAATAAGTAGGTTGTTTGCATATGGGAGTAAATAGGACTTGATACTTTAATGCTACGGTTGTGTTTTACCTTAATGATCTTTAGTAGTTGCGGATGCTTGCTGGAGTTTCAATCATAAGTGCATATGATCCAAGTAGAGAAAGTATGTTAGATTATGCCTCTCCCTCATATAAAATTGCAATAGTGATTATTGGTCTAGTTATCGATTTCCTAGGGACAAATAACTTTCTTGTGACAAAAAGCTCTCTACTAAAACTAACATAATTGTTTTTTATTTAAAACCACTAGATTTTATTTATGTATTCTTTATTATCTTGCAAACCTATCCTATCACACCTGCAAAGTACTTCTAGTTTCATACTTGTTCTAGGTAAAGCAAACAATAAGCATGCGTAGAGTTGTATCGGTGGTCGATTGAACTTGAAGGGAATATAAATTCTACCTTTAGCTCCTGGTTGAGTTCGACACTCTTACTTATCGAGAAAGGCTACAATTGATCCCCTATACTTGTGGGTTATCAGTGGCGGCGATGGAGAGGGCACCGGCCCTCTGGCTGGCGCTCGGTGTTGGGGGTGCCTCCACTCCTCCTTCTCATTGTATTGGCTCTCTCTCTCTCTCTCTCTCTCTCTCTCTCTATGGTGGAGTTGCTGCCATGGAGGTGTGGCGGCTGATGGAACTTGTGGAGGATGGAGATGATGTGACCCGGCGGCTAGGGTTGGAGGTCTTCATACAGAAGTCCTCCTTGGGTCTCCTATGTTGATCTAGCTTCCTCCCTTTAATCCAAGGGCTCAAGGAGGTACAAATCCACGTCCAATAGAAGCCTTGGTCGTCAAGGATATCGTAGGGAAAACAGGGACGAAATCAGAGAAATATTTGGAAAGTTCTGGGCAATTTTTGTGGCTGTCTGGAGCTCACACGACCACTCAAACGGGCGGCTCTGGTCGTATGAAAGGCCGTCTTTCATTCTGGACTTCAGTGGCCGCTTTGTTCATCATTGAGGGAGTCCTGGATTAGGGGATCTCCAGACAGCCGGACTATATCCTTTGGCCGGACTGTTGGACTATGAAGATACAAGATTGAAGACTTCGTCCCGTGTCCGGATGGGACTCTCCTTGGCGTGGAAGGCAAGCTTGGCAATACAGATATGTAGATCTCCTTCCTTGTAACCGACTCTGTGTAACCCTAGCCCCCTTCGGTGTCTATATAAAGAGGAGGGTTTAGTCCGTAGGACAACAACAATCATACCATAGGCTAGCTTCTAGGGTTTAGCCTCTACGATCTCGTGGTAGATCAACTCTTGTAATACTCATATCATCAAGATCAATCAAGCAGGAAGTAGGGTATTACCTCCATCGAGAGGGCCCGAACCTGGGTAAACATCGTTCCCCCGCCTCCTGTTACCTCGCCTTGGACGCACAGTTCGGGACCCCCTACCCGAGATCCGCCGGTTTTGTGACGCCCCCGATTCAATCGTACACTAATCATGCACGCAAATGTGTACGATCAAGATCAGGGGATCACGGGAAGATATCACAACACAACTCTACAAATAAAATAAGTCATACAAGCATCATAATACAAGCCAGGGGCCTCGAGGGCTCGAATACAAGTGCTCGATCATAGACGAGTCAGCGGAAGCAACAATATCTGAGTACAGACATAAGTTAAACAAGGTTGCCATAAGATGGCTAGCACAAACTGGGATACAGATCGAACGAGGCGCAGGCCTCCTGCCTGGGGTCCTCCTAACTACTCCTGGTCGTTGTCAGCAGGCAGCACGTAGTAGTAGGCACCTCCAGTGTAGTAGGAGTCGTCGTCGACGGTGGCGTCTGGCTCCTAGACTCCATCGTCTGGTTGCAGCAATCGGGTAGAGAGATGGGGAAAAGGGGAAACAAAGCAACCGTGAGTACTCATCCAAAGTACTCGCAAGCAAGGAGCTACACTACATATGCATGGATATATGTGTAAGGGGCCATATCAGTGGACTGAACTGCAGAATGCCAGAGTGAGAGGGGGATATCTAATCCTGTCGAAGACTACGCTTCTGGCAGCCTCCGTCTTGCAGCATATAGAAGAGAGTAGACTGAAGCCCTCCAAGTAGCATCGCATAGCATAATCCTACCCGGCAATCCCCTCCTCAATGCCCTGTTGGAGAGCAATCACCGGGTTGTATCTGGCACTTGGAAGGGTGTGTTTTAATAAGTATCCGGTTCTAGTTGTCATAAGGTCAAGGTACAACTCCGGGTCGTCCTTTTACCGAGGGACACGGCTATTCGAATAGATTAACTTCCCTGCAGGGGTGCACCACATAGCCCAACACGCTTGATCCCATTTGGCCGGACACACTTTTCTGGGTCATGCCCGGCCTCGGAAGATCAACACGTCGCAGCCCCACCTAGGCACAACAGAGCGGTCAGCACGCCGGTCTAAACCTAAGCGCGCAGGGGTCTGGGCCCATCGCCCCGAGCACACCTGCACGTTGCGAACGCGGCCGGAAGCAGATCTAGCCCCCTTAATACAAGCGCGAGCTTACGATCCAATGCGGCGTGCGCCACTCAGTCGCTGACGTCACGAAGGCTTCGGCTGATACCACGACGCCGGGATACCCATAACTACTCCCGCGTAGATGGTTAGTGCGTATAGACCAAATGGCCAGACTCAGATCAAATACCCAGATCTCGTTAAGCGTGTTAAGTATCCGCGAACGACGACTAGGGCCAGGCCCACCTCTCTCCTAGGTGGTCTGAACCTGCCCTGTCGCTCTGCCACAAAGTAACAGTCGGGGGCCGTCGGGAACCCAGGCCCACCTCTACCGGGATGGAGCCACCTGTCCCTTCAGCCCCCATCTCCGAACAGTATCACAGGTAATGTAACAGTGTAAAGTATATAGTATATGCCCATGATCACTTCCCGAAGTGATCATGGCCCAGTAGATAGCATGGCAGACGGACAATAGTGTAGGGCCACTGATGGAACACTAGCATCCTGTACTAAGCATTAGGATTGCAGGTAAAGGTAACAACAGTAGTAGCAAGGATAGGCTAAGCATCAGAATAGGATTAACGGAAAGCAGTAACATGCTACACTACTCTAATGCAAGCAGTATAGAGAAGAGTAGGCGATATCTAGTGATCAAGGGGGGGGGGCTTTCCTGGTTGCCCTGGCAAGAGAGAGGGGTCGTCAACTCCGTAGTCGAACTGGGGGTCGCCGGCAGCCTCGGGGTCTACCGGAAAGAAGTAACGAAGGGGGAACATAATAAATAACAGAGCAATCAAAGCAACACAAAGCATAACATGGCGATACGCGGTGCTAGGGGTGACCTAACGCAGTAGCAGGTGATACCGGCGAAGGGGGGAAACAACCGAAAAAGTATCCCCGGTGTTTCGCGTTTTCGGACAGATGAACCGGAGAGAGAAAGTTGCGAGTTTGATATATTAGAAGTGTGCGGCGGACGAACGGGCCGCGTAACCGGATTCGTCTCGTCGTTCTGATCAACTTTCATGTACAAAGTTTTTCCATCCGAGCTACGGTTTATTATATATTAATTTTCAAAGATTTAATCATTTTTCAAATTTATTTTAATTCGAAAATAAAACAGCAAAATACTTTCGTTACCTAGTGCTATTGCAGCCGTAGTGTATGACAGTGGGGCCAGTGTGGCTGGGTTGACCCAGTCAAATGTTGACTAGTCAACATATGAATAGTGTAGGGGCCACATGTCACTGAATTGGACTAAAATTTTGTTTTTCTTTATACTACAATGGGTCCACATGTCATCTACTATTGGAATAATTAACTAGTAATATTAATTAGACTAACTAACTAAATTAGTCCCTAATCTAGGATTTGGGCCGGCCATACACTCCCAGAACACACACGCACACACAGGGCTAGGCATTCTCAGCACTTAGCACGCACGGGCACAAGGCCACGGCGGCCATGACCAGCAGCTGCAGTAGGCAGTAGCCGCAGCTAAGCAACGAGCAGCTAGCGAGCAACAGAAGCAAGCAGCAACTAGCGGCACACAGCAGCAGAAGTAGCAATAAGAAGCGGCACGCAGGGACAGCAGCGCGGCAGCAGCAGGACAACGGCAAGAGCAGCAGCAGCGCATCCGCGAAGCAGCATGGACGAGCAGCGGGCGAGGCCACGCGCAACCGGGCACGCGCGGAGGCACGGCCGGGCGCAGCCATTCACGGCCAGAGGTCTGCGGCGGGCGCGGAGGCATGCTGGCGTGTGCGCAGACAGGACCGAGTGAGAGCGCGGGCTGGGCACGCAGGGGCTCGCGGTGAGCACGGCCAGCAGCAGGGGAGCGCCGCCAGAGCCGCGACAATGGAGCAGTGAACAGGGGGCGCGGAGCCGAGCTCCCTGTCATGGCGGCCAACACGTGGGACGGCCAAACAACGACGAATTCAAGGGGAAAGAAAAGGGGAACAAGGAGCAAAGCGGGCTCGAGGAGGCTCCAGTGAGGCCGAATCGAAGACGGTGAGCGGCGGTGCGGAGGTTGAAGATGACCTCGATCCGGACGATGTAGGGGCTCCCTGCTTCATCTGGTGGTTGTGGTTGAGGCAGTGGTCGACGACGCAGCGGAAGGACGCGCTCAGTGGGCGAGGGGACGACGGTGGCCGCGGCTATGGAGGCGGCATGACGACGGTGACGCTCGGCTGGAGATGGGATCAAGCGAGAGAGGGCGAGGAAGGAAAAGAGAGGGCTAGGGTTCGATCCAGGGACGAGGGTTGTCCCTTATCCTCTCGGCTTGCCGGCGGATGCTCGACGTGTGGCCATCCGCGCCATGGGCGGGTGTGCTGAGGCCACGCCATGGCCTCTGCCTCCCTCTCTGTTGAGACGTAGATGAAAAGGCCAGCCGATGTGGGTTGGGCTGCACTGTAGTAGTGGGCTACCGTGCATAGTAGTTTTTCTAATTTACATTTTTTGTAAAAAAAAGATAGCTACTGTTCTATTTACCTCGACCACCAAATGAATTTAGTTTTAAATGAAAATTTTGCACATAATTACTACGTAATATACTAGGCTACCACAAAAAGTTTGGGGTCTAAAGGAATTCGTTCGATTTATGTTTTGAATTTAAGTGTGTCGGTGTCAAAACCGGCGGATCTCGGGTAGGGGGTCCCGAACTATGCGTCAAGGTCGGATGGTAACAGGAGACAAGGGGCACTTTATTTTACCCAGGTTCGGGCCCTCTCGATGGAGGTAAAACCCTACTCCTGCTAGATTAATATTGATGATATGGGTAGTACAAGAGTGGATCTACCACGAGATCAAGGAGGCTAAACCCTAGAAGCTAGCCTATGGTATGATTGTGTATGATGATGGTTGTCCTACGGACTACAACACTCCGGTTTATATAGACACCGGATAGGGTTAGGGTTACACAGAGTCGGTTACAATGGTAGGAGATCTTGAATATCCGCACACCTAGCTTGCCTTCCACGCCAAGAAAAGATCCTTCCGGACACGGGACGAAGTCTTCAACTTTGTATCTTCATAGTCCTGGAGTCCGGCTGAAGGTATAGTTCGGCTATCCGAACACCCCCTAATCCAGGACTCCCTCAGTAGCCCCTAAACCAGGCTTCAATGACGACGAGTCCGGTGCGCAGATTGTCTTCGGCATTGCAAGGCGGGTTCCTCCTCCAAGTTCTTCAAGAAGATTATAAACACCACAAAATAGTGTCTGGCTCTGCAAAATAAGTTTCCACATATTGCCAAACAGAGAATAATATTAACACAAATCAAATCTGCTGACGTATCCCGCAATGCGTCATAACACTGCGGCCAAGCGTTCTATATAAACTGTTTTCATTGTTCCACCTCAGCTCGTTTAGCGAGGCGGTTTCCTTGGCACGTCTTGTCGAAGCAGAGATCGTGTGCCCCCCTTTAACGGGATTCTCATTAATACAGACGTGGGTAACCCAATCGTGCCTGTTAGCACGTCTTGCCTTAATTAAAGGCTAGTCCAAGACGGTTACGGGGAGGGCGCTTGATATTCTGCCTCTTATAAAGAGACCAAGGCCCTGTTCCCCGCTTCTATTCTCAAAACAAGCTCGCCCGTCGCCTCGAGTTCCAGCACCCTGGGCTTCCAGATTCCGAGCGCACCGGATCTTCGACAATGTCCGGCTCCGACCTCCAAGGCCGATGGATGCCCTCCTCTGTTACGGAGGAGGACATATCAAGATTGAGGGAAGCTAGATTCCTGACCAGGGAGATTCCACACAGGCTGCCTATTCAAGGACAGGTGATCCCTAGCCCTCAGCCCGGCGAGAGTGTGGTATTCATATCCCACTTCCTTCGGGGATTAGGCTTCCCCATGGATCCCTTCGTGAGGGGGCTGATGTTTTATTATGGGCTGGAATTCCACGACTTAGCTCCGGAGTCCATCCTCCATATCTCCTCGTTCATAGTTGTGTGCGAAGCGTTCCTCCGTGTTACCCCTCACTTCGGACTGTGGCTCAAGACCTACAAAGTAGAACCGAAGATAATCGAAGGGCGTCATGCAGAGTGCGGAGGCGCTGCTATAAAAAGAAATGCCGACGCTCCATGGCCCGAGGGCGCTTTTCAAGAGGAGCTTGGCTTATGGCAACATGACTGGTTCTACATCACCGCTCCTCGGGGCACCGCATGGGTGGCGCCTCCGGCCTTTCGCTCGGGTCCCCCACCACGGTTAGCATCGTGGATTAATACGGAGTTAGATCGGGGCTTGCCCAAAGACGTTCCTCTGCTGCAGGGCCGCATTAAGGATCTCTTGAAGGGAGACTTCGACCTGGTCAAGGTGACATAGGTCATGCTGATACGCCGGACACTTCCCGGCCAACGTCGCCCCCTTCGCTTGTGGGAATTCAATCCGGAGGGACCACGAGCTCTCCAGAATTTTATGGGCGTGATGACGAGGATACGTACCTAGGGTAGGGTAACTTATCATACCTGAGGTACCCAATCAAGGACATGACTCCTACAATGAAAGACATTCTAAGAAGTATCAACATTTCAGTCGACCTGGTCAGCCCAGTCGACGGACACGAGCGTACTCGACCAGAAGCACAAGCAGTCGACCATGAAGACAGCCACTCGACTGCAAGAAGACCTAAAGGCACTGCCTACAAACGGTCATCTCATAAGTAGCTTTTATGGCCTTCATGGCCCTTTAGCGTTACTAGTAACCCCCTCTCTTTATGTACATTAAATTCCTTGTAACGTGGGCTGGCTGGGGTCCTGGCGAACTCTATATAAGCCACCCCCCTCCACTAGGACAAGGGTTCGGAACTTGGTAACACACACACATATAATCCAGTCGACTGCCTCCGGGCTCCGAGACGTAGGGTTGTTACTTCCTCAGAGAAGGGCCCGAACTCGTAAAACTCCTTGCGCATACAACTACTCCATAGCTAGGATCTTGCCTCTCCATACTTACCCCCCATTCTTACTGTCAGACTTAGAACCACGACAGTTGGCGCCCACCGTGGGGCAGGTGTTCTAGCGATTTGTTGGAGGAGTTGGGATTCTTTCACCCCACATCATGTTTTCGAGCGGAGTCATGGTCGAGAGCCGCGAGATCCGTCTCGGCGCTCTCTCCATCGTCGACAACTCTGCTTGGCTGCAGGAGGCTCCACTCGACGTGGACGCGCTTCCCGCCCGCGGAGCCACGCATTTTCGCGCATGCGTCCGCGGCGTCCTCCTGCGGCAACCGTCGACCCAGTACGGGTCGGCATTCGTTTCGCCATCGTCGTCATCAGTTTCCCACCGGCGCAAGCGCACCGGTCGGTCGAGACTCCAGCGGTGGGTGAAGCACGCGCTGGCCCGCCAGTCGGCCATCCCCCAAGTCGCGGCAATCGAGCCCGACGAGTCGCTCTACGGCCTGTTCGACTGGCTCCGTGGAGACTGCGTCCGAGTGCGACAGCAGCGATCCAGCGGCGGAAGTACTAATGGTCGACGGACCACGTAGTCCCCCCGGATTCCCCCACACCGAAGAGGTTGCCGCAGGGGGGATTCTGGCGCGGGGCCACGAAGAGTACAGGCCCGAGCCCCTTACCTCGGTGCAGAGGGAGGAACTCCGTCGCCGGAACATGGACGCCCTTCACACTCCTATCGTTGGAGAAACCCCTGAGGCACGAGCCCTGGAGGAGGTGCGCTTGGCCAACTTGGCTGAACGTACTCGACTGGAGAATCTTCAGAGAGCACTCGACGAGCGCGCACGACCGCCCGCTCCCGAGTCCAGTCGTCGTCGCCTCTTCCAGCCGCTGACCCAGGTATACCGTACCCCGATTCAGAATTTGGCAGCTGCGGCTCGCATAGCGGAGTCGATCCAGCCTTCACAGTCAGAGGCAGGGAGAGGTCTGTTGCAGATCAGAGATTTGCTCCGTGCAGCGGGTGACCAGAATTCAGCCGTATCTCAGTCGCGCGACAGGATTCACAGTCGATCCGTCGCTGCGAATTCCGTTCAATCGGCTTATAGTCCAAGGTCGCCCCCGAGGTGTGAAGGACACAGAGGCTGGCACGAGGATCAATACCAAGGGCACGAGCGGTATGAGCACCGATTCGATCGCAACAATCAACGTCGAGTGCCTTCTCCTGCCCCAAGAGCGGGGTCGTACGTTCCTCGACGGCAAGAGGACAGACGCCAGTTCAGTACTGGGCGAAGGGTCCCAGTCGACCCCAGGGAACCAGGCTTTGATGCGAGATCCATCATCGTTCAAGGTCTGGTCGACCGAAATAGAGCTCACCGAGAAGACCGTGACAGAGGCGCGCCGTCCAGCAGCAGAGTTCACGTCTCAGGTCCCGAGTGTTTCAGCAGAGCAATCAGAGCTGCAGTGATTCCTCCCAACTTCAGGTTGGCGACTGGAGTCAGCAAGTTCACCGGAGAGTCCAAGCCGGACACATGGCTCGAGGATTACCGAGTGGCTGTTCAGATCGGAGGCGGCAATGACGAGGTGGCCATGAAGCATTTGCCCCTCATGTTGGAAGGATCAGCCAGAGCGTGGTTGAATCAGTTGGCTCCCAGCAGTATTTATACTTGGGAAGATCTAGCCCAGGTGTTTGTCAGGACATTCGAAGGGACTTGCAAGCGACCAGCGGGGTTGACAGAATTGCAGTCATGTGTTCAGAAGTCGAGTGAAACCCTGAGGGATTATATCCAAAGGTGGATCACTCTGAATCACACGGTCGAGAATGTGTCCGATCATCAGGCAGTTTGCGCCTTCAAGGAAGGCGTCAGAAATAGGGAGTTAACTTTGAAGTTCGGTCGAACCGGGGATATGACCCTGAGTCGAATGATGGAAATCGCCACCAAGTACGCGAACGGAGAAGAGGAAGATAGACTTCGGAGTGGCAAGTATAAGGCAGCCGCTAATGAGGCCGGCGGAGGACACTCCAGTCGGAAGCAGAAGCGCAAGGCCGAGCCAGTCGCCCCCGGGGAAGCCTTAGCTGTGACCCCAGGGAAGTTTAAGGGGAAACCCAAGGGTCCTTGGAACCCCAATAAAGTGAAAGACTAGGACGGGAAAGATGTGATGGACTTGCCATGCCACATTCACACGAAGAAAGATGAAGAGGGAAATCTCATTTACCCTAAGCATACCACTCGACAATGTCAACTCCTGATGCAACAGTTCCAAGGGAAGCAGGCCAAGGACAAAGAGAAAGAGTCAGTCAAAGTTGAAGACAGGGAAGACAGCAGTGAAGAATACCCCCAAGTCAATTCCACTCTGATGATTTTCGCTGATGTCGAAAGTAAGAGTCGACTGAAGGTCATCAATCGCGAAGTAAACATGGTCGCTCCGGTGACACCCCATTACCTGAAGTGGTCCCAGACCGCCATCACCTTCGATCTGTCCGATCATCCGACTCATATTGCCACCCCAGGGAGGCAAGCGTTGGTGGTCGACCCAATTATTGAAGGCACTCGACTGACCAAGGTTCTGATGGACGGCGGCAGTGGGCTAAACTTGTTGTATGCATAGACGTTGAAGGGGATGGGCATTCCGATGTCCCGACTCAGCCCCAGCAACATGAGCTTCCACGGAGTCATTCCTGGGAAGAAAGCTGAGTCACTCGGTCAAATCACTCTCGACGTCGTCTTTGGTGACTCGAAGAATTTCCGGAAAGAAAAGTTAACCTTTGAGGTCGTGGATTTTCAGAGTGCGTACCACGCCATTCTTGGGAGGCCATCCTATGCTCGTTTCATGGCTCGACCATGCTACGTATACCTCAAGCTGAAGATGCCTGGCCCCAAAGGTGTAATCACCATCGTTGGCAATCGGAAGAAGGCAGAGGAGTGCTTCCAGAAAGGCGCCAAAATTGCTGATGCTCAGATGGCCAAGATAGAGATACAAGAGTACCAGAAGATTGCGGATCCGAGTGAGTTGTTACGAGCCAAGAAGCCCGCCACGGAGTCAGCATTTCAGTCGGCTGGTGAGACCAAGCAAGTCCACATCCACCCGACCGATCCAAATGCGGCTCCAACCAACATCTCCACTACACTCGACCCCAAATAGGAAGAAGCGCTCGTCCAGTTCCTCCGTGAGAACTGGGACATCTTTGCATGGAAGCCCGCTGACATGCCAGGTGTGCCCAGGGGACTGGCCGAGCACCGCCTTCGAGTCGACCCAAAGGTCAAACCAGTCAAGGAGCATCTCCGACGGTCCGCCGTTCAGAAGAGAAAGGCCATTGGCGAAGAAGTGGCCCGACTCCTAGCAGCAGAATTCATTCGCGAGATCTACCACTCCGAGTGGCTCGCCAATGTTGTGATGGTCCCTAAGAAGGACAGATCGTTGCGCATGTGCATCGATTTTAAGCATATCAATCGGGCCTGCCCGAAAGATCATTTTCCTCTTCCTCGCATCGACCAAATAGTCGACTCGACTGCAGGATGCGAGAGGTTATCTTTTTTAGATGCTTACTCTGGATACCATCAGATCCGTCTGTATGGACCCGATGAAATAAAAACAGCCTTCATCACCCCATTTGGGTGTTACTGCTATGTTACCATGCCTTTCGGTCTCAAGAACGCCGGAGCTACATTCATGAGAATGATTCAGAAGTGCCTGATCACTCAAATCAGTCGGAACGTAGAAGCATACATGGATGACATAGTGGTCAAGTCATGAAAAGGTTCCGACCTGCTGACTGACCTAGCTGAAACTTTTGCCAATCTCAGGAATTATGATATCAAGCTCAATCCGTCGAAGTGCACATTTGGAGTCCCTGGAGGAAAGTTACTCGGTTTTCTTGTTTCCGAACGAGGAATCGACGCTAACCCCGAAAAAGTTGGCACCATACTCCGGATGAAACGCCCCGTGCGTGTGCACGATGTCCAGAAACTTACTGGATGCTTGGCCGCCCTAAGTCGATTCATCTCCAGGCTCGGTGAAAAGGCGCTGCCTCTTTACCGACTGATGAAGAAGTCAGACACGTTCGAATGGACTCCAAAAGCTGATGCAGCATTTGCAGAGCTAAAAGCTCTGCTCTCCACCCAGCCGGTGCTTGCTGCTCCTGTCAGCAAAGAGCCATTGTTGCTTTACATAGCAGCCACGGGACAAGCCGTTAGTACCGTTCTTACGGTCGAGCGGGAAGAGGAAGGAAAGACCTTCAAAGTTCAACGCCCAGTTTATTATCTCTCTGAAGTTCTGACCCCGTCGAAGCAAAGATATCCCCACTATCAGAAGCTTGTTTACGGGATTTACATGACCACGAAGAAGGTTGCTCATTATTTCTCTGATCACTCCATTACAGTCGTCAGCGACGCCCCGTTATCAGAGATTCTTCATAACAGAGATGCAACCGGTCGAGTGGCGAAATGGGCAATCGAACTTCTTCCTCTTGATATCAAGTTCGAGGCAAAGAAAGCTATTAAGTCCCAGGCAATAGCTGATTTCCTCGCCGAGTGGACCGAGCAGGAGCTTCCGACTCAAGTTCACTCGGAGCACTGGACTATGTTTTTCGATGGCTCCAAGATGCTGAACGGATCCGGTGCAGGGGTTGTACTGGTTTCCCCCCGAGGAGATAAGCTCAAGTATGTCCTCCAGATTCACTTTGATTCCTCCAACAATGAGGCAGAGTATGAAGCACTTCTATACGGATTACGTATGGCCATTTCACTCGGCGTCCGTCGCTTCATGGTCTACGGCGACTCAGATCTGGTTGTTAATCAAGTGATGAAGGAGTGGGACGTCCGAAGCCCATCCATGACGGGATATTGCAGCGCAGTAAGGAAGCTGGAGAAACGATTCGAGGGGTTGGAGCTCCATCATATACCCCGACTGAAAAATCAAGCTGCAGATGATCTGGCGAAGATAGGGTCCAAAAGGGAGGCCATCCCTAAAGATGTGTGTTTGGAGCACATTCACACACCATCAGTGCAAGAAGATCCTTTCACAGAAGAGCCTCCACAACCAAAAAGCGCCTCTGACCCGACCGAAGTGGAGATTCCAGCTGTGGTCGACCTGATTATGGAAGTTATGATCACCACTCCCGATTGGACAGTGCCGTACATTGCGTATATCATGAGAAAAGAGCTCCCAGAGGATGAAGAAGAGGCTCGACAGGTCGTCCGTCGATCCAAAGCCTTTACAGTAATCAAAGGGCAGCTATACAGAGAAAGCGCGACTGGAGTTGGTCAGAAGTGCATCACACCTGAAGAAGGACAGATAATTCTCGAGGACATCCACTCGGGGACCTGTGGCCATCATGCGTCCTCTCGGACCATCGTGGCCAAAGCATACCGAGCGGGTTTTTACTGGCCAAAGGCCAACGAAATGGCAAAGGATATAGTCGACAAGTGCGAGGGGTGCCAGTTTTATTCCAACATGTCTCACAAGCCCGCCTCCGCCTTGAAGACCATTCCACTCGTCTGGCCTTTCGCTGTCTGGGGTCTAGACATGATCGGACCACTGAGAACTGGTAGGAGTGGCTTCACCCACTTGTTGGTTGCAGTCGACAAGTTCACGAAGTGGATAGAAGCCAAACCCATAAAGGACCTCGACGCAAGCACTGCCATCAGTTTTATCAGGGGATTGATATTCAGATATGGAGTTCCGCACAGCATCATCACGGATAACGGATCAAACTTTGATAATGACAGATTCAAAGCCTTCTGCGCCTCTCAGGGCACTCGAGTCGACTACGCTTCAGTTGCTCATCCTCAGTCGAATGGACAGGCCGAACGCGCGAATGGCCTCATCCTCAAAGGACTAAAACCCCGACTGATGCGTGATCTCAAACACGCAGCAGGAGCCTGGGTCGACGAACTTCCGTCAGTTCTATGGGGGTTGAGGACCACCCCTAATCGGTCGACTGGAAGAACGCCATTCTTTCTGGTCTATGGAGCCGAAGCGGTTTTGCCAAGCGACCTGCTCCACAACGCGCCTCGAGTCGAGTTATATTCCGAAGCAGAAGCAGAACAGGCCCGGCAAGATGCAGTCGACCTCTTAGAGGAGGAAAGAGAGATGGCTCTAATCCGCTCGACCATCTACCAGCAAGAGTTGCGTCGGTTCTACGCCAGAAATGTGAAGGGTCGAGCCTTTCAGGAAGGAGATTTGGTCCTCCGAGTGGATCAGCAGAAACCTCACAAACTCGCCCCGACCTGGGAAGGCCCCTTCATCATCACCAAAGTCCTGCACAACGGAGCGTATCACCTCTACAACATCGATCGACGGATCGACGAGCCTCGAGCATGGAACGCGGACCCGCTCCGTCCTTTTTACACTTAAAAACTCACTCGACTGAGATGTAATAAAAGTACCTCTGTAGTTCTTTTGTTTCAAGCAAGAATTTCTTTTTCTGTTTGTCTAAATTTCCCCCAGTGGGTGACTTAGCTGCGAATCCGCTTCGCCTAAGTTTTCAGGAAATCCTACCGAGTGGAGAGCAAGTCTCCCACTCGGGGGCTTAGCTGCGAATCCGTTTCGCCTAAGAAATTAAAATCCTACCGAGTGGAGAGCAAGTCTCCCACTCGGGGGCTTAGCTGCGAATCCGTTTCGCCTAAGAAATTAAAATCCTACCGAGTGGAGAGCAAACCTCCCACTCGGGAGCTTAGCTGCAGTCCAAGTACTCGCCTAAGTTTGAAAAATCCTACCGAGTGGAGAGCAAACCTCCCACTCGGGGGCTTAGCTGCAGTCCAAGTACTCGCCTAAGTTTGAAAAAATCCTACCGAGTGGAGAGCAAACCTCCCACTCGGGGGCTTAGCTGCAGTCCAAGTACTCGCCTAAGTAATTGAAATCCTACCGAGTGGAGAGTAAACCTCCCACTCGGGGGCTTAGCTGCAGTCCAAGGACTCGCCTAAGTAATTGAAATCCTACCGAGTGGAGAGCAAACCTCCCACTTGGGGGCTTAGCTGCAGTCCAAGGACTCGCCTAAGTAATTGAAATCCTACCGAGTGGAGAGCAAACCTCCCACTCGGAGGCTTAGCTGCAGTCCAAGGACTCGCCTAAGTAATTGAAATCCTACCGAGTGGAGAGCAAACCTCCCACTCGGGGGCTTAGCTGCAGTCCAAGGACTCGCCTAAGTAATTGAAATCCTACCGAGTGGAGAGCAAACCTCCCACTCGGGGGCTTAGCTGCAGTCCAAGGACTCGCCTAAGTAATTGAAATCCTACCGAGTGGAGAGCAAACCTCCCACTCGGGGGCTTAGCTGCAGTCCAAGGACTCGCCTAAGTAATTGAAATCCTACCGAGTGGAGAGCAAACCTCCCACTCGGGGGCTTAGCTGCAGTCCAAGTACTCGCCTAAGATTGAAAAAATCCTACCGAGTGGAGAGCAAACCTCCCACTCGGGGGCTTAGATGCAGTCCAAGCACTCGCCTAAGTAATTGAAATCCTACCGAGTGGAGAGCAAACCTCCCACTCGGGGGCTTAGCTGCAGCCCAAGTACCCGCCTAAGTAATTGAAATCCTACCGAGTGGAGAGCAAACCTCCCACTCGGGGGCTTAGCTGCAGTCCAAGTACTCGCCTAAGTTTGAAAAAATCCTACCGAGTGGAGAGCAAACCTCCCACTCGGGGGCTTAGCTGCAGACCAAGGACTCGCCTAAGTAATTGAAATCCTACCGAGTGGAGAGCAAACCTCCCACTCGGGGGCTTAGCTGCAGTCCAAGGACTCGCCTAAGTAATTGAAATCCTACCGAGTGGAGAGCAAACCTCCCACTCGGGGGCTTAGCTGCAGTCCAAGTACTCGCCTAAGTTTGAAAAAATCCTACCGAGTGGAGAGCAAACCTCCCACTCGGGGGCTTAGCTGCAGTCCAAGGACTCGCCTAAGTAATTGAAATCCTACCGAGTGGAGAGCAAACCTCCCACTCGGGGGCTTAGCTGCAGTCCAAGTACTCGCCTAAGATTGAAAAAATCCTACCGAGTGGAGAGCAAACCTCCCACTCGGGGGCTTAGCTGCAGTCCAAGCACTCGCCTAAGTAATTGAAATCCTACCGAGTGGAGAGCAAACCTCCCACTCGGGGGCTTAGCTGCAGTCCAAGTACTCGCCTAAGTAATTGAAATCCTACCGAGTGGAGAGCAAACCTCCCACTCGGGGGCTTAGCTGCAGTCCAAGTACTCACCTAAGTTTGAAAAAATCCTACTGAGTGGAGAGCAAACCTCCCACTCGGGGGCTTAGCTGCAGTCCAAGGACTCGCCTAAGTAATTAAAATCCTACCGAGTGGAGAGCGAACCTCCCACTCGGGGGCTTAGCTGCAGTCCAAGTACTCGCCTAAGTTTGAAAAAATCCTACCGAGTGGAGAGCAAACCTCCCACTCGGGGGCTTAGCTGCAGTCCAAGCACTCGCCTAAGTAATTGAAATCCTACCGAGTGGAGAACGAACCTCCCACTCGGGGGCTTAGCTGCAGTCCAAGGACTCGCCTAAGTAATTGGAATCCTACCGAGTGGAGAGCAAACCTCCCACTCGGGGACTTAGCTGCAGCCCAGTGCTCGCCTAAGCCATGTGGACAGACACCATCGCGGCGATAAGCATCGTGCAAACCAAGCAGCCTCTGAGGGAACAACGAATAGTAGATCGGCGGATCAAGTCACGAAGACATTCAACGTCGAGCCATGTTCGGATAAAATCAAAAGATCCTAGATCGCAAATAAAAGTACTCGAGCTATAAGCTCGACGGAGTTTATCGGTTACATAAACCACTCGGCATTCCGAGGCAAATTTAAGGCAAGGAACAACAGTTTTTTACTCCTCCGGCGGAGGACTGGATGGTGCAACAAATTCGTCCAAGTCAATCCCATCAGAGATCCGAGTGGCAGCAGCGATGAAGGTCTCCATGAAGTCCTGAAAGTTATGCTTCCTCGTATTGGCAACTTGGAGGGCAGCCAGCTTCTCTTCTCGAGCCTCCTTGCAGTGGACACGAACCAGCGACAGAGCAACATCGGCACCACACCTGGCAGAAGACTTCTTCCATTCTTGCACTCGGCCTGGAACCTCACTTAGTCGAGTGACCAAGGATTCAAGGTCGTTCTGAAGCGTCTCCTTGGGCCAGAGTGCGGAGTCGATCCGCGACACTGCAGCTTTCAGTCGAGCAAGGTAGTCCACCACGCCAGCAACACGAGATTCCAAACGGAGAATATTCATGGCAGCATCGTCCTTCACAGGAGAGTTGATGGGGTCCAGGCTAGTCTCCACTCGACTAGTTTCTTCCTCGAAATTCCGGCAGAATTCTGAAAGAAGTTTCGACAGAGCAAAACTGTAACCAAATGGTCAGTCGACAACAACAAGATTAATCGCACAAAGAGGGTTACCTTCAAGCATGAGGTATAGCTTCTTGGCAAGACCCCCAAGATAATCCTCCAAGTCCTTGTGCTTCCCCGCCAGCTGGCCGAGCTTGTCGTTCAGAGTACTCTTGTCAGTCTTCAGTCGACTCGCTTCCTTATTGGCCGAGTCAAGAGCAGACTTCAGCCTAGCGTTCTCGCTCTCAAGTTGACCGACTGAAGCAAGTTTCTCTTCAGCGAGCTTCAACTTCTCCGCAGCCGCCTTCTGTGCCTCCGCAAGGTCAAGATCTTTCTTCTTCAGGGCCTTCTCTAGCTCGTCTGCAAAGCAACAACGGACACAGAGTTCAGAACGGACAGAGGAACAGAGATAGACGTCGAGTCCTCACCAGCCATACCTTTTGCTTCATCCTTCGCCTTCTGCACGTTTTCCTGAGCAAACTGTAAATCAAGATTAAGCTGGATCTGCTTATTCTTCAGATCAGCGAGCTGAGCAACAAGCTCACAAGACTTCTGCAAAGAGTCAATCGACAAAGGGTATCAAAGGCAAGTTACTCCCGAGTGACTGAAAGAAAGAGCACAACACTTCTAAGACTACAGCCGAATCAAAACATTCGACAGTAGCCTCGGGGACTACACCCAGTGGGTGCACTCAGCGTGCCCCCACTGGTTTTCAAAAAAAAAAAGTCGACTGCCCGCAGTCGACCGGATACAGTTCCATTCGACATGGCCTGACCAAACCGAGTGAAGAAGTACAACTACAGAAAGACAGTATAAAGACCGCAGTCGACTGCCAGCAGTCGACCGTGGCCTTGGGGACTACACCCAGTGGGTGCACTCAGCGTGCCCCCACCAATGAGAAATTTCAGATCAACAGCACCCAGTGGGTGTACAACGCAAGTGAAGACCAACTAACCTGGACGTTCTGCTGCAACGCCGAGCTGATGTCATAGGCCGCTTGACTGGCATCCCGAGCCGCTTTGGTCTGCTCCATCACGAGCCCCGCCTGACGTATGGCCTCCTTAGCAGCACTCACTTGATCCTCCGGGGTCTGGTAGGCGGCGAAGAACGAGGGCGGGTTGACCAGTGGGGGAGCAGTCGACGACGAAGGCCGGGCAGTCGTCACTGGTTCAGCAAAAGTCACAGTAGTCCGGGCGGTGTTGTCACCCCTTTGGACCACCGCCTCGGCAGTCGACGCGGTCTGAGGAGCCTTATCGACCGGGGCCCTCCGGCCTCTCCTCCCAAAAGGCCTGAGCGGCACTTCCGCCTCCTCCTCATCATCCGGAAGGTCAATAATGTTGGTCGGAGCTACAAAAGTCCAGAAATGAATATCCAATCGACTCAGCAGTTAAACAGTCGGATCATGTCAAAGATTATACCTAAGTTGGAAGTGACGGCGTCCTCCATCGTCTCATCGACATTCTGGATGGAAGTCTCGGAAGTAGCGGCGCTGCACGATTCCAAGCAAATAATTTGAAAGTGAATCGACTAAGAATCCGTTCTAGTCGACTCAAGAAAGATAAAAACAGTCACTTACCCGGAGATGACAGGGATGGCGACCCTGATCTTAGGCAAGGCCTTGGGTGGCTTGGTCGGGATGGCTCTGGGCTGCTTGGGTGCCTTCTCAGTTGGGGCCGGCGACGCGGTTCGAGGGCGCTTGGATGACTGGCCCACCGGAGCACTCGACTGACTGCGCCCCACGGCGGGATCCTGAGCGTTCTTGGAGCGTCTCTCGCGTCGAGGAGGATCGACCTCCACCTCCTCATCCTCATCACCCGAGTCGTCGCTGGCCTCCTCCTCTACGTCATCATCAGATTCCCACTCCTCGACTTCACCCTCGACTTCAACTTCATTCTCACTTCCTTCGCCTCCACTCCCTCCTCCTTCAGATACTTGCTCCTGGTTCCCATTCGGCATCGAATACATGTCGTTGATCTCCTGCAAGACAACGGGCAGAGCAAGGATCAGTCGACTTATCGCAAGCCAGTTACTAGACGGAGTGAAAATTTCAGTCGGAAGAAGTAAAGCGTACCTTGTCTGTCTCCATCATCCCATCAAGCGGAGCAATCCTCCTAGAACCCTTGGGGTTGTCCTTGTTCCCGGTCATGCTAGTCAGCTAGCTCTCCAGTACAGAATCCTCGACCGCCTCCGGGTGGATCTGAGTGGAGTCGTCGGGCCCGGAATATAACCACATCGAGTGATCCCGAGCCTGGAGAGGTTGGATTCGTCGCTGGAGGAAGACTTCGAGCAAGTCCATGCCGGTCACGCCTTCCCGAACCAACTCAACCACTCGACTGACTAACACCTTCACCTGAGCCTTCTCCTCTGGAACCACTTTCAAAGAAGCGGGTTTCTGCACTCGGTCCAAGGTAAAAGGAGGAGGGCCGGTCGAGTGGCCAGGGGTCGGCTGGTCCTTGCAGTAGAACCAAGTCGACTGCCACCCGCGCACGGAATCGGGAAGTGTCATGGGAGGAAAACAACTCTTACCCCTCGTCTGGATCCCGAGGCCCCCGCACATCTGGATCACCTGCGTCCTTTCCCCGTCCGGGTTAAGCCTTTTAACCGACTGGGATCGGCAAGTGAAGATATGCTTGAAGAGGCCCCAGTGAGGTCGACAGCCTAAGAAACACTCGCACAGAGACACGAACGCAGCAAGATAGACTATGGAGTTGGGCGTGAAATGGTGGATCTGCGCTCCGAAGAAGTTCAGAAAGGCCCTGAAAAAAGGACTCGGGGGCAGGGAAAACCCCCGGTCGACATGGGTGGCTATCAGGACGCGCTCACCCTCGCGAGGTTTCGGCTCCGTCTCCTTCCCAGGAAGGCGAGCAGCCTTGTGGGGAATGAGGCCCCCCTCCACCATGTCGTCGATATCCGCTTGAGTAAGGATGGAGGGCATCCAATCCCCCTGCAACCAGCCGGACGGCAGAGCGGCCCGCGAGGACGACCCGCCTCGGCCAGATTTCTTCCCCTTGCCCTTTGCCGCAGCCTTCTTCGCGCGTTCCGCCGCCGCCGTCTTGTCCGTCCCCATCGTCTCGAACGAGGTCTTGGCCGAGCGGCGGTGTCGAGATTGCGGCGGAGAGCGAGGCGGAAGCTTACGGAGGAAGGGAGAAGAAGAACAAGGGCGCACAGTAAAAATTTCAGAATCATTGCCTTATATAAGGCCACACCCGAGTGGCTGATCAGTGGGCCTGCGCCCCCAGTCAGATCCCGCAACAGGCGCGCGCGCAGTACGTGGCGAAAAAGGTGGCGCGGAGATCGAGGCGCCCTTGCCTTATCCAGCCGATTCGCGCGATTTTCTCCGTCCGGTGCGCTCCCCAATTTTCAAATCCCGCAAGATCCGCGATCGACAGGACGGGTTGTCAGACGAAAAGATCCGTTTCCTTAAGTCTCCCAAGAGACTCGTCACGTAAACACACCCGACGATAATATGAAACCACTCGACGGACATCTGAATGGATCAAGGCAACTGAAGAATGGGTTCCCACCGTAACTTCCATTTATCCAAGACAGATACAACCGAAGCATGGAGGTTGAGTCGGAAGCATAGGCTCGACCCCATTCTCACTTAACCCCTGACCCATTCGGGGGCTAATGACGAGGATGCGTACCTAGGGTAGGGTAACTTATCATACCTGAGGTACCCAATCAAGGACATGACTCCTACAATGAAAGACATTCTAAGAAGTATCAACATTTCAGTCGACCTGGTCAGCCCAGTCGACGGACACGAGCGTACTCGACCAGAAGCACAAGCAGTCGACCATGAAGACAGCCACTCGACTGCAAGAAGACCTAAAGGCACTGCCTACAAACGGTCATCTCATAAGTAGCTTTTATGGCCTTCATGGCCCTTTATTACAGGCGTTACCAGTAACCCCCTCTCTTTATGTACATTAAATTCCTTGTAACGTGGGCTGGCTGGGGTCCTGGCAAACTCTATATAAGCCACCCCCCTCCACTAGGACAAGGGTTCGGAACTTGGTAACACACACACATATAATCCAGTCGACTGCCTCCGGGCTCCGAGACGTAGGGTTGTTACTTCCTCAGAGAAGGGCCCGAACTCGTAAAACTCCTTGCGCATACAACTACTCCATAGCTAGGATCTTGCCTCTCCATACTTACCCCCCATTCTTACTGTCAGACTTAGAACCACGACACGTGACGCCTGTGGAGATGTATAAACTGTTCTTCGGATCATAAGAAGTGAGTCCGGATTTGACCGAGGATGCTGGTTTAAGCCGCAATCGCCCGGATACTCAAGTAGGTGACTTTGCGACCGGACCTTTTACCCGCATAATTAATTTACTTTTAACAGCGCTTCTCCTTTTAAGCAGGAGTGGATAGCGAAGGCGAAGCTGATCAGGTGTCCGGCTCCCCTTCCCGAAACCAGGCTGGATCCCGTGCTGGTCAGGATGCTGGAGGAAGTGCCTTTGGAGGGAAATAAGGGGGAGGACAAGGAAACCGTGGCCTCTTTGAAAGAGGCCCCTCCGAAGGGGGGAATCGATAATCCTTTCCTAAGGGAAAGAAAAGGGCCGCCTCTGATGACCCGGAGACCGTAGCCTCGAAGCGGGGGAAAGAATCCTTGTCAGAGGACGGAACGCCGGGGAGCCCCTCGGCAGAACTAAACCCTAAAAGGGACCAGCTCTCCAGCGAGTCGTAAGTAGAGGAAGACTTTTTCTTTTAAGAGAAATCCTTGATTTATATCTGAGAAGTTTTGACCGAAACCTTACTTTGTAGTTCGGACCTCAGCCCTTCTCAGCAGAACTCGTCCTCGGGGGATCTTCTTCCGGAGATGATGGAGAGCGGAACGCCTCCTCCTTCTGTATCGCCTAGCAAGGCGGGCGACGCTGAAGTGTCATCGCGGGGGATTTCTCCGGATCCGCTAAGGGCGGATGGTGCTGCCCCCCAAGGTTCTCCGTGTCCGGCCTTTGAGGAAGGCCATGGGACGAGTCCGGCACCATCTGGTGTTCGGTCGGAGGAGCTAAAGACTCTGCTGGGGCGAGCCTCTGTCTCAGAGGAGCACCGTACGTTAATGAGCACGGTGATTGAAAAGATTTCATCCGCAGAAAGCGGACTGCACGAGGCCGTCAAGAGTTTAGTGGCAGGCCTTGAGGTACGTTTTAAATAACGTGTACTTGTATTAATTGCGCATAAATAAAGTGCGACCTATGTAGATAGTAGCCCCTGAGACTTTGTGCGTCGTAAAGATGTACGGCGCGCAGAGGATCTTAGTCCCAGGTCCTTTAAGTGGCACCTTTATATGTAGGTAGCTGATTATCCGGAGTCAAGTCGGTCTTGTGAATATGCCGAACTAAAGCGACAACTGGATGAGGCAGAAGCCGACATCGTGCTTGTTAACAAGCGGCTTGATGGTGCTCAAGGTATTGAAATTACTAGGCGATTGTTAGTAAGACGAGCTGTATGTCAATATCTTACCGTGTGTGTGCTTGACGCAGATGGTGCGGCCGCCGTGGAAGGTCTTAGGGCCGAACTCGCCCGAGCGAAGGAACAAGCCAGAAAAAGCGATGCGGCTGCCGTGAAAGCCCTTGAGGAGCTGAAAGCCGAACAGGCTGCCCATTGTCGAAGCAAGGATGAAATGGCTGATATGGCCGTAAAGTTAAAGAGTGCTACTGACCGTTGCAAGCTTCTTGAGGAAGAAGATCGGGCGAGGCAAACGAGCTTAGAGAAGGTTGTTGCTGACGCCAAGGATGCCCGCTCTATAATGAGAGCGGCAAAGGAAGAGCTGCGTCAAGCCGGACAAATTGCGGATGGAAAGCCCTTCTTGTTGCGGAGAAAATTTTGTGATCCGAAGTTTGCCCCGTTAAACCAGATGTGGAGTATAGAGGACACCTATCTGGATTTGGCGGCTAGTGCCACTGATGCGACCGAACACTTTTGAGATAAAAAAGATCATGAAGTGGAGAAGCTCTTTTGGTCGCAATTCGTCAATCCAGAGCGTCCGCTGGCAGTGGACGATCGCCTGGCCCAATGGGCCGAACTGAATAGGTTGTCCGGACTCGCCATGAAGTACGTCATGGATCGTCTGTGTCCGGGGAGATCGGAGCCGAAGAGTTACTTCAGCTTGGTGCAGCAATTGCTAGACGTGGTGCCACGTGTCGATGCTATGAAGAGGTCAGCGTGCGTAGAGGGCGCTCGGCTGGCTCTTGCCCATGTCAAGACATACTGGGCAGATATGGAGCCCACCATTGTTGCGTCCCGGGATTCGGATAAAAGCCGAACACCTGCCGAGCACTATTTTGAGGAAGTCCTCGAAGGCGCTTGCGTAATAGAGACGTAGTGCTCGAAGGATGCTATATTATGATAGCATATGTAATCATAAAACAGTAGTTTGATAAATTGTAGTGGCATTTTTAGACTTGTGCCTTCAAGTATTAAGAACACCTCCTGTGCGGCCGTTTTAATATATATAAATTTTGAAAGATTGCGGTCGTTGGCTTCAGGCCCCACGCACATAGTGCGGGGGTGCGTGCAGAAGACGCATTTTCACACTTAACCCAACGTCTTGGTCCTACAAAGGAGGTGATAGCGTAGCGGGCTAGGCAACCGGACTATAATGCTTTAACACTTTCACTTAGCCATAGGAGCTTGACAGTGGGACTCTTTAGGTAGCCCTTTAGTGGCGAATGCGCTTTGCCCGAGTTCGGAGCGCGTACGTGCCTGACCGGGAAACGGTCCTTCGTCAAAGCGGAGGGATTCGAAAAATCCCTATGAGTCCTCGAGTGGCGACCAGTCTCGCGCTACATCATGACAGTCGGTTTTCGGCTTTCTCTACTGAGGTGCTCACCCGGCCGAACTGGGGCACAATCGCAGTAGTTCTCCTGGTGCTACCTTAGCCGATAGAGCGGAACGTAAGGTGGCCGAACTCAGGAGCCGGGCAACCCAACATATGACCAAAATCATGATTCGGAGCTGATGCATATAGTGCCAAAACTCGCGACGCCGGACACTCCCTAAGGTGTTCGGTCTTTATCAGTGCGGGTGAGACAACACCCTAAAAAAAGAGCCCCTAGTGTCCAGGTACGAGCAATAATTCTGGCGTGGCCACATGCCAAAATGCCAGCCTCCTCCTTGGTTATGGTAGAAAAAACCAGGGGATGTATAGCAGCAAGAGACAGTAAAAAAGGTTTACGCAGGGTCTTAATCTAAAAAGAAACCTTAAGACGGGTCCCTACTACACGTCTGCGCCTGTGTCTCCGCTGTGCCATGTCCTGGACGGGCGCCGCACGACGTTCATCTGTAAAAGAGAGGAACTGAATTGAAAATGGGTTGTGCAGAATAAAAAGATAATAAACAAAATATAAAGTAAAAAATATATTAAGTTGAGCTTTATTGTCTCTGCGTATAGCCCCTGGTACGGGGGTATATGGCGTTTATGAGCCTGCATTGATGACAGACGTGTGCCGAACTTTGTTGAGTCCGGGTCCGTGGCCTTTGATGACTTATATAAAAAAGTCTTTTGGCTGGCGAGGCCACTTTATTGTGCGGCTGTTTAAGCAGCCGCGCAGTCCTCCGTTTGGAGGAGGCGTATTTTAGTGCGCTCCCTTTAAAGAGATGATGCCTCGTGGACCGGGCATCTTAAGTGTGAGAGATGCGTAATGCGGTATGGCGTTAAAGCGAGCGAAAGCTCCGCGTCCCATTAGTGCTTGATAGCGACTTGAAAACGGGACTATATGGAAGGTCAGCTTTTCGCGACGAAAGTTATTGGAAGAGCCAAATATGACGACAAGCCGGAGAAAACCCATACAGTGGGTGTCCGGGCCTGGTGCTACCCCTTGAAAGGAGGTTTTGCTGTGGCGGATTCTTGCTGGGTTTATGCCCATGCGGCGGATTGTATCCTGATATATCAGGTTTAGTCCACTGCCTCCGTCCATAAGGACATTGGTAAACTGGAATCCATCGATTATTGGATCCAGTATCAGGGCAGTCCGGCCTGCGTTTTTTATATTTCTAGAATAATCTAGCTGATCAAAAATGATTGGCTTTAGTGACCAGTGGCGGGACTCCTGAGGGGAAAGTTTGATTGTACATACCTTTACGGGTGTCATACGTTTTGTTACGTGAAGTAAGTTCACTGTTTTGACTTCTTGTGGGAAGTTCTTTTGTTTCCTGGTACTCTGCCTTTGGGGTTCGTCCTCCTCTTCACTTGGTGTGTCGAGCCCCTTGTGTTCGGCGTTAAGCTGTCCGGATTGTTTAAAAACCCAACAATCTCTGTGGGTGTGATTGGCAGGCTTCCCAGGAGTACTGTGGATCTGACATATTCTGCCCAGGATTCTGTTTAAGCTGGACGGATCATCCCTGTTATCCTGAGGGGGTGGTTTTGTTTGATTTTGCCGCGAGCTTTTGAATCCGGCATTGACTACCGCGCTCTTCGGACTTTTTTCCTTTGATTCGGCGACGGTCCTTATTTCGTCGCGGTTTTCCGTTTCCATCCCTGATTTCGGATGTACTTGGGTCGCTAGGGCTGCGCCTTGCCAACCAGCTGTCCTCTCCTGCGCAAAAGCGGGTCATGAGGCTTGTGAGTGCGGCCATTGTTCTTGGCTTTTCCTGGCCGAGGTGTCTGGCGAGCCATTCGTCTCGGACATTATGCCTGAAAGCTGCTAAGGCCTCGGCGTCCGGACAATCCACTATCTGATTCTTTTTAGTAAGGAATCTGTTCCAGAACTGTCGCGCTGACTCTCTGGGCTGTTGGGTTATGTGACTGAGATCGTCTGCGTCCGGAGGGCGGACGTAGGTCCCTTGAAAATTTGCTCGGAAAGCGTCCTCGAGCTCTTCCCAACTTCCAATTGTGTTTTCAGGAAGTCTTTTAAGCCAGTGCCGGGCTGGCCCTTTAAGCTTAAGGGGTAAATATTTGATGGCGTGGAGATCATCTCCTCTAGCCATATGTATGTGGAGGATATAATCCTCGATCCAGACTTCGGGGTCTGTTGTTCCATCGTACGCCTCTATGTTGATGGGTTTCAATCCCTCTAGAAATTCGTATTCCAGGACCTCATCGGTGAAACATAGGGGGGGTGCGGCGCCCCTGTATTTGGGTGTGCCGGATTCTGATGATGGTGTTTTTGCGTTGCTTGTGAGAGCTTGCTTTCTTGGCCCGTAAATGGACCTGGCTGGGCCACGATGCGAGTCTTTAATTGGGTCGCATGCCGCATTGAATGCGGCGCCACTTGATGTTTTATGGTGGCCGTGTGGTCGTCTATCCGACCGTATGGCTTTTTTATTTTTCGAATGCGAGGGCTCTAGGGCCTCTTGATCGAACTCGGGCAGTAGTTTTCTTTTCGGATAGCTTTTAGTACGGCGGCTGCCGCCGTATTTGTCTGCGGTCTTGATTACCTTGCTCCATCTTATTCTGAGTGCATCTTCCGCCGTCTTTAGCTTCCGCTTCTGCTTTTTCAGGCTGCGTGCTGTAGCAACGAGCCTTTCGTGGAGGTTCTTCTGCTCCGTGGTTTTATCCGGTGCGAGATCGTCCGAAGTTCTGTTATGGACGGGGGAGGGCTGTCTGTCCTCTCTATCCACATTGCCCTGTTCGGACGGTTGCTCTGAGGCTAGCTCGTCGTCTATCGGCTCATCCTGCTCTATGGCTGGGTCTTGATCGAGGCGGGGCTTGGCTCGGCGTTTTCGTCGCCGCTTTGATTGCTTTTCGGAGGGTTTGTCCCTTTTTTCATCCCCTTTTTCCTCGTTGTCATTTCCTTTAGGGGTATCCACCATGAATACATCATTAGATGGGGTGGTGGTCCAACGCCTTATAGGTGCTGGTTCCTGTTCGTCTCCATCTTCGTCGTCCATACCGTCGAAGTCTTCGGATCCGAAGTCAAGCATGTCGGTTAAATCATCGACATTGGCTATCAAGTGGGTGGTGGGTGGGATTTGAATTTCTTCTTAGTCCGAATCCCAACCTCGCAGACCATAGTCCGGCCTGGGCTCTCCTGATAAAGAGAGAGACTTGAGAGAATTCAGGATATCACCGAAAGGTGAGCACTGAAAGATGTCCGCGGCGGTGAATTCCATTACAGGCGCCCAATCAGATTCGATCGGCAGGGGCGCGGAAGGCTCGGAGTTCGGGGAAGAGTCCGGCTCCTTGGAGTCCTGGGCCGTGCGGAGTACGGGGCTGGCGTTTGGCTCGATCGCCTTTGAGATCGCAGCCCCCGAGGTGATGTCCAACCGTTCATCCTCAGAGAACGCAGCGGGCTCCGAGTCAAAGATCGGGGCCGGAGCGTGTGTGGCCTCCAGGGTGCTATTCGGAGGCAGAGCTATATCATGCCCCTCGAAATAGCGCGGCGCGCTTGGCTGTGGCTCGAACCCGTCGAAGATCAAGTCTCCGCGGATATCATCCGTGTAGTTTAAGCTTCCAAACCTGACTTGATGGCCAGGGGCGTAGCTTTCGATCTGCTCCAGATGACCAAGCGAATTGGCCCGCAGAGCGAAGCCGCCGAAGACGAAGATTTTTCCGGGGAGGAAGGTCTCACCCTGGACCTCATCATTGTTGATGATCAAAGGAGCCATCAGGCCTAAAAGCGACGACACAGAGGAACTCTCAATGAAAGCACCAATGTCGGTGTCAAAACCGGCGGATCTCGGGTAGGGGGTTCCGAACTGTGCGTCAAGGTCGGATGGTAACAGGAGACAAGGGACACTTTATTTTACCCAGGTTCGGGCCCTCTCGATGGAGGTAAAACCCTACTCCTGCTAGATTAATATTGATGATATGGGTAGTACAAGAGTGGATCTACCACGAGATCAAGGAGGCTAAACCCTAGAAGCTAGCCTATGGTATGATTGTGTATGATGATGGTTGTCCTACGGACTACAACCCTCCGGTTTATATAGACACCGGATAGGGTTAGGGTTACACAGAGTCGGTTACAATGGTAGGAGATCTTGAATATCCGCACACCTAGCTTGCCTTCCACACCAAGAAAAGATCCTTCCGGACACGGGATGAAGTCTTCAACTTTGTATCTTCATAGTCCTGGAGTCCGGCTGAAGGTATAGTTCGGCTATCCGAACACCCCCTAATCCAGGACTCCCTCAAAGTGCGTATAATTAAAGTTGCTAGCCCTATTTTAAATAGGTTAGGGGTATTTTATTAACTCAAATAATGTTTGTTTCCACATGATAATTAAATAGTGATTATCTACAACCCAACGAACATTTTTGTTGGATAGTTTAAAGAAATAGAAATTTGACTTGTTATTAGAATTTGTATTTGAACTGATTTTGAAAAGAGTGCGGTTTAACAAAAATTTAATTAGGGTGACATGGCATCATTACTAGAGGGTTACTGTAGCTTAATTATCTGGGCGTCACAGGTTTTGACACCGACATTGGTGCTTTCATTGAGAGTTCCACTGTGCCATCACCGTAAGGCTTGATGGCTCCTTCAATCATCTGTAACGATGCGGTCCAGGGTGAGGTTTTCCTCCCCGGACAGATCTTCGTATTCGGCGGCTTCGCACTGCGGGCCAACTCGCTTGGCCATCTGGAGCAGATCGAGAGCTACGCCCCTGGCCATCAGGTCAGGTTTGGAAACTTGAACTACACCGCCGACATTCGCGGAGACTTGATCTTCGACGGATTCGAGCCCATGACAGGTGCGTCGCATGATCACGACGAGCATGATTTAGCTCTGCCGTCGGACAGTGTTTGAGAGATCACACCTGCAACTGCTCCGACCCTCAATCCCGAGCAAATTGCGCCATCCGAGGATGGGGGATAGACCCCGCCATGGAGGTCGCACTCTCAGTGGCGATAGAGCCGGATACTGACTTCACCCCTTACGAGAGTCGTGTTGTCGAACCACTAGATTCATCTCCGGCCACGGACTCCGAGCTGCCTGCGTCTGTGCCTATCGAATCTGATTGGGCGCCGATCATGGAGTTTACCTCCGCGGATATCTTTCAGCACTCGCCTTTCGGCGACGTGCTAAATTCATTAAGGTCTCTCTCCTTGTCAGGAGAACCTTGGTCGAACTATGTCCGGCTAGAATGGGATGCGGACGATGAAGAAATTTGCTCCCCACCCACCACCCACTTAGTAGCCACTGTCGACGATTTAACCGACATGCTCGACTTTGACTCCTAAGACATTGACGGCATGGACGACAATGCAGGAGACGAACAGGAACCACCGCCCACAGGGCGCTGGACCGCCACCTCATCATATGATATATATATATATATATATATATATATATATATATATATATATATATATATATATATATATATATATATATATATATATATATATATATATATGGTGGATACCCCCAAAGAAGGCAATGGAGACAAGACAGCGGAGGATGACCCCTCCAAGAAGCAACCCAAGCATCGACATCAGCGGAGCCGCTCTAAGTCCCGCCATAGCAAAAGTAGTGATACCGGCATAAGAGACAATAACACTCTGGATAGTGCCGAAGACAACAATCCCCTCCAGCATGATTTAGATCGGGAGGGTGAACAAGCTAGGCCTCCAGAACAAGCAGCAGATGGAGAAACGGAGGATGACAATTACATGCCTCTCTCCGAAGACGAGGTGAGCCTCGGCGACGAAGAATTTATCGTTCCTGAGGATTCCATCGAGCAGGAGCGCTTCAAGCGCCGGCTTATAGCCACAATAAATAGCCTGAAGAAAAAGCAACAACAACTTCGAGCTGATCAAGATCTGCTAGCAGACAGATGGACCGAAGTCCTTGCGGCCGAGGAATACGAACTCGAACACCCCTCCAAGAGTTACCCAAAGTGCAGGTTGCTACCCCGACTCGAGGAGGAAGCATTGAAACCTACATCACCAGCGTACTATGCGGCTGACCGGCCACCTCGTGGCCGAGACAGAGAGGCATTTCAGCCTGAAGTTCAACCTGCACCCCGCCGCCACTCAAATAAAAATACCAAGGCCCGAGGCAACACACGGGACCTGCGAGACGTATTGGAAAGCAGGGCAAAACATGCAAGATCGATATACGGATAGCGGGGGCGTGCACCAATGCGGGACGATGACCGTCATGCCGGATACACTAAAAGTAAATCCGGCCAGGCCGAATCCAGCAAACAAGACTCATATGAACTGCGTCGTGATATAGCCCAGCACAGAGGCGTTGCACACCCCCTATGCTTCACTGATGAAGTAATGGATCACGAATTCCCAGAGGGTTTTAAACCCGTAAATATTGAATCGTGTGATGGTACAACAGATCCCGCGGTATGGATTGAGGATTTCCTCCTCCACATCCACATGGCCCGTGGTGATGATCTACATGCCATCAAGTACCTCCCATTGAAACTCAAAGGACCAGCTCGGCATTGGCTGAATAGCTTGCCAGCAGACTCCGTTAGCAGTTGGGAGGATTTGGAAGATGCATTCCTTGACAACTTCCAAGGCACTTATGTGCGACCACCGGATGCTGATGACTTGAGCCATATAACTCAGCAGCCAGGGGAATCGGCCAGGCAATTCTGGACACGGTTCCTAACTAAGAAAAACCAAATTGTCGACTGTCCGGATGCAGAGGCCTTAGCGGCATTCAAGCATAACATCCGTGACGAGTGGATCGACCGGCACCTCGGCCAAGAGAAGCCGAAGTCTATGGCAGCCCTCACGACACATGTCGGAGTAATGGGCGACGGGTACCCCGAAGACGGCAAGACAATAATTCAAGACATCGGGGCTAGCAAAGCCCCTCAGTCCAACTACCCGGCTGGCTGCCGGCTGCTGACTTTAGGCTGCCGACTGCACCACCAGGCCGACTGTAGGCTGCCGACTGTAGGCTGCCGACTGCAGGCTGCCGACTGCACCACCAGGCCGACTGCAGGCTGCCGACTACACCACCAGGCCGACTGCAGGCTGCCGACTGCAGGCTGCCGACTTCCCGGCCGCTCTAGGACGACTGCTGGCTGCCGACTCCTCCACCAGGCCGGCTGCCCGAAGTCAACTGCAGCCTGACGCGACCCCGACATGATGACCGTACCAGGCACTGTTCATGTGTCACCCCAGCAATCATGTACAGTGTCACTTGTCCCCTGGCACTATTTATGAAGTGACCCAGGGGACAAGCATGACACCCCACCATCCCTTGCCCATGCCACCACATAGCTTACTCTCTAAGCTAGCCATGCCTATATATATGGGCACACATCCATCCATCCAGGAGGGACTCTCACTCACACACACTCATGCATGAGCACTCATATGCTCACGACCATGAGCATGGCCGGCCACTAGCATGCCTCATATAGGCATATACACAGCCAGATGCCTATGGCACTGAGTTCAGATACAGCTCCAGGAGCACTTTGTACTAGATATATCAGATACACTCAGACATGCAGCAGTAGGAGTATTATCTCTCCGGAGAGCTCCGAAGCTGGGTAAACTAGCGCGTGCTACTCGCATACCCGTCCATGGATATTCCGGCAGCAGTCTTGCCCTTACACGAAGCCACCTTGTGGCATATGTCGTCTTGCACCCCCCGTGAGAATACCACGACATTTGGCGCCCACCGTGGGGCGGTACTATGCTACCGCGCTGCTGGTGGTTTCGCAGTCCGGGCGGGACCATCTTCGTCATCTCTGCCGCGACGTCGTCGTCGTCTCTCCGGTAGCGCTCGAGGGCTCGACATCGACACGCCCTCGGAGCGGCCGCGAGGGAAGGCGCATCCTCGCCGTCGGCCTTGCCTTCTTCACCACCACCGCAACGCCGGCCATCCGTCCGCGCGCGCCGCACGCGGGGCCTCGTTTCGGTCGGTCGTGGCCATCCACGCGTCGCCGGCTTCTGTGCCACCTCCCGCCGCGCCCGCCGACTTCACCCAGGCCGGCTCCGGCTCCGCCCACTCACCAACTCGACGCAACCGGGCCGCCGCCTCGCCCACCCGGCCTCCCACAAGACGGCTGGCCGGCTCGCTCGCCGGGTCCAGCCTCCTCCCGCGCCGCCCGTGGTTCCGGCCTCCCCCGAGTGCCTCCCACGACCAGCTCCGCCTTCACCCTCGTCGGCCCCGCCCCGCGTCGGGCCTCCTCCTGGTCGCGCACCGGCCGCCTGCTCCACCTCAGCACCGGGACGGCTCGCGCCCTTGCCGGCTGCTCCAGCACCGGCTCCACCGTGCTCCCGCCGCCGTCCTATGATACAGCCGCGCCTGAGCGCCCCCGACGTCCGCGCGCGTTCCGGCCTGCGCTGCCCGCCCTGCGGCCGGCTCCGGGTCGCCGGCGTCGCCGGCCGGCTCGCGCTCGGCCGGCTCCTGACCCGCGCGCCTCTCGCCCCGCCCTCCGTGGGCCACCCCTGGCCGGCTGGCTCCGCCTTCGCCCGCGGCGGACACTTCCTTGGCCCCACCTCCAAGCCTCACCCCCGGTCGCATGCACCGCGCCCGCCGGGTCGCCAGGCCGGCCTGGCCGCCTGATCCGCTTCAGCAGGCCACCAGGGTCGACTCCCGCGCCCGCCTGCTGCGCTGCTCCGCCTGCCGTGCTCCAGCCGCGTCCGGCCTCTGCTCCCGCCGGCTTGCCGCTCCAGCCGGCAGCCGGCTTCGCGCGTCGGGTCCGCCTCCTCCCCGCACCCGTCCGGCTGCCAAATCCGGCTGCTGGCTCGTCGCCCCGGCCGACTGGGCTAGCTCCCAACCACCCCGTGCGCTGGCCGGCCTTCGCGAGCACCTCCCTGGGCTCGGCCGTCGCCGCCCCTCCTGCGAGCGCGCCCGCGTCGCCTCGCGCTTGCCGGCTGCTCCCAGTGGGCTCTTCTGCAGGCTGCACAAAGAAGAAAGGGAGGGGGAGTCTGACTAAAAATTCAAAAGAGCCGGCTCCCCATCCCGTCCAAAAGAGATGCCGGCTGAATATGGGTCCTGCTGCAAAAAAAAGAGAGAGAGAGAGAGAGATAAAAGAGGTCGGCTGGGAAGATAGAAAAAAGAAAGTCCGACTGCCCAGTCGGACGAAAAAAGAAATATGTGTCCGGCTGCCCACAGCTGGACAAAGAGAAGGAGAAAGAAGACAAAGTAGTTGCCGGAAGATCCGGCCCGACTGCTCAGCCGTCGGCCCGAATCTCGGGGGCTACACCCAGCGGGTGCGCTGACGCGCCCCGCGAAGAATAAGACAAAGTAGTTGCCGGAAGATCCGGCCCGACTGCTCAGCAGTCGGCCCGAATCTCGGGGGCTACACCCAATGGGTGCACTGGCGCGCCCCCACGAAAGATTGCAGACAAGAGAAGAGTTTTGTCCGGCTGCCAGCAGTCGGCAGAAGAGAAAAAGAAGAAAAAAGGGCGCAGCAAGCCATCTCGCCACCTGGCCGGTTGAGCCTGACCGGCCGGGGCCCGCTTCGAGCACCCGGGGGCTCGAAGGCCACACCTAGCGGGTGCGCCAGCGTGCTCCGCGAGCGCCGAGCCGCGCCAGCTGTCTTCGGCAAACTCCGCCTCGGCTAAACGAAAATCAATGTGAGCTCCTCACCAGCATATTTTTGCATCACGCAAGCATGGATAACCCCGAGCGATGCTCGGGGGCTATCTCCATATTTTATTACAGTTGCACTACTGTTCACCCCGGCGCCAGCCAGAGTTGGCCCGGGGGCTGGCCGCTTGGCCTGAGACGTTAGTTCCCGCAGACGGCTTAGTAGCGTGCGCGGTACCAAAGGCCCACTCTCAGTCACAGACCACAGAGCGGCTGTCCGACTGGCAAGAGTGAACGCTGGAGGCCACCCACGCAAAAAACGTCCGGAAAGAAAAACGCTTCGGGCGACCCGACCGTTTCCTTTATGAGTATCTACTCGGTTAAATTCGCTCCTAGAGTCTAAGTATTGTACGCTCCACTCCGCGGCCCACTCTCAGCCACAGACCACAGAGCGGTTGTCCGGCTAGCAAGAGCACAGGCCAAAGAGGGGAGGGGACATGAAAAAGATAGAAGGGGGCTCGGACGAAACCGAGTCGGCACCCTCTGCATAAAACTTGCAATACTAAAAGCAAACATTTGATATATCTGCGTGGACTAACTTTGTCTTTTTTTATCATTTCCATGAACACTCGCCAAAAAACCTCCGCCCAACTTTGCCAAGTTTCCCGGAGGCTTGGGGGCTACTGTCGGAGTAATGGGCGACGGGTACCCCGAAGATGGAAAGACAATAATTCAAGACATCGGGGCTAGCAAAGCCCCTCAGTCCAACTACCCGGCTGGCTAACGGCTGCTGACTTCAGGCTACCGACTGCACCACCAGGCCGACTGTAGGCTGCCGACTGCAGGCTGCCGACTGCACCACCAGGCCGACTGCAGGCTGCCGACTGCAGGCTGCCGACTACACCACCAGGCCGACTCCAGGCTGCCGACTACAGGCTGCCGACTTCCCGGTCGCTCCAGGCCGACTGCTGGCTGCCGACTCCTCCACCAGGCCGGCTGCCCGAAGTCAACTGCAGCCTGACGCGACCCCGACGTGATGACCGTACCCGACAGTGTTCATGTGTCACCCCAGCAATCATGTACAGTGTCACTTGTCCCCTGGTACTATTTATGAAGTGACCCAGGGGACAAGCATGACACCCCACCATCCCTTGCCCATGCCACCACATAGCTTACTCTCTAAGCTAGCCATGCCTATATATATGGGCACACATCCATCCATCCAGGAGGGACTCTCACTCACACACACTCACACATGAGCACTCGTATGCTCACGGCCATGAGCATGGCCGGCCACTAGCATGCCTCATATAGGCATATACACAGCCAGATGCCTATGGCACTGAGTTCGGATACAGCTCCAGGAGCACTCTGTACTAGATATATCAGATACACTCAGACATGCAGCAGTAGGAGTATTATCTCTCCGGAGAGCTCCGAAGCTGGGTAAACTAGCGCGTGCTACTCGCATACCCGTCCCTAGATATTCCGGCAGCAGTCTTGCCCTTACATGAAGCCACCTTGTGGCATATGTCGTCTTGCACCCCCCGTGAGAATACCACGACAACACACATGACCCGCTTTTGCACGGGCGAGGATAGCTGGCTGGCTCGCAGCAACAACACATCAAGGAATCCGAGCACTTCAGATACTAAAGATGCCAACGGTAGACCACGTCGTAACAGACACAAGCGCCGCAACAACGGCGATAACGCCGAAGATATGGCAGTCAATGCCGGATTCTTCGGGCACGGAGACGGACAGCCACAAGGCCTGGGCAACGCCTTGCATAACCTGCCGAACTCGTTCGTGCAGTTGTGAGAGCTTGGGAAGAAGGTCACCCGTAGAACCGGGCATTTCCTCTGCAGGACGCCCTGTTAGCATACCTACAGACATAACTCTGTCAGTTGACTTCCTCGTTGAACTCTTTTTCGAAGTTCGTTCAAGCACTTACTAAAAATGTCGCGTCGAAGCCGCCGATTCTCCTTCACGGAGTCCGACAACTGGGCACGAACATCCTTTAGTTCCACGCCCAGCTGGGTGTTGGCATCTAGGAGATCATTCTTCTCCTGCCTCACCTTTGTAAGCACGCTCTCGCCGACCTTTAGCCGGCGTAGGAGTTGTTGCTTATCCGAATCTACTCCGGCGCCATCTGCAATGTTATTGTAAGATTTGCACACACGCCGCACTTTACATGATACTTATCATTTGAAGCATATAGTACCAGAGGGGGTATCCTTGGGCTCCCCTGCTGCGGCTAGCGCGGCCTCAAGTTGGGCTCTGCACTCTTCCAGCTCATGGGACAGTTGGGTATTCTTTTCTGTAAGAACCTGCATAATAAATGATCCTTAAATCAGTTATTCTAACTGTTTCAAGTCTCAGGGGCTACTGGTATATATAATCACCAAATTTTCTCACCCGTATGTCCTTTACATACTGCTCCGCGGCTCTGGTTAGACCATTTTGAGCGGCACAGAGGTACGCATCTCCCAAGTTGAAGGCATCTAATGCCTCTTGGGAGAAACAAGCGTCACGAAGAACAGTCCGGCGGCGCCTATGGTTCATGGCACTCTCCACCTCAGAGTTAGTGGCGGACATTCTGTCTGCATCCTCTGTCGGAGGAGCATTCGGCGCGCACCTCGTATTCGCCTCCACTTCCTGACCCAGCTTTGGAGCCTGGCTGGTGGAGGCACGATTAGCAACCTCTCCGGATATAGTCCGGCGAGCGCTCCTTTTTCTGAAAAGAAAGCACGGGCATCAGTATGCCTCTAAAGATAATATCTTGGAATAAAACGGCACACCATACCACTGCACCGGAGTCTCGATCTGAACCGCCTGTCTTTTTAGCCTGTTTGGCCTCGCGGCCCATTGTTGGCCAGTGAGAGGATCGATAAGAGGTGTATAGAGGGGGGGGTGATTAGACACTAAGTACCAAAAGTTGCAGTTTTTAATATTCTTAAGTTCAAGTGGAGTTTAGGCACAAGTTTAGCAAACACAATACATATCAAGCAAGCATGCAAAGAATATATGAGCAGCGGAAAGTAAAGCATGCAACTTGCAAGAATGTAAAGGGAAGGGTTTGGAGTATTCAAACGCAATTGGAGACACGGATGTTTTTGGTGTGGTTCCGATAGGTGGTGCTATCGTACATCCACGTTGATGGAGACTTCAACCCACGGAGGGTAACGGTTGCGTGAGTCCACGGAGGGCTCCACCCACAAAGGGTCCACGAAGAAGCAACCTTGTCTATTCCATCATGGCCGTCGCCCACGAAGGACTTGCCTCACTAGCGGTAGATCTTCACGAAGTAGGCGATCTCCTTGCCCTTACAAACTCCTTGGTTCAACTCCACAATCTTGTCGGAGGCTCCCAAGTGACACCTAGCCAATCTAGGAGACACCACTCTCCAGGAAGTAACAAATGGTGTGTTGATGATGAACTCCTTGCTCTTCTGCTTCAAATGATAGTCTCCCCAACACTCAACTCTCTCTCACAGGATTTGGATTTGGTGGAAAGAATATTTGAGTGGAAAGCAACTTGGGGAACGCTAGAGATCAAGATTCATATGGTAGGAATAGAATATCTTGAGCTCAACACAAGTGTAGGTGGTTCTCTCTCAGAAAATGTGTATTGGAAGTGAAGATCTGTTCTGATGGCTCTCTCCTTGAATGAAGAGTGGGTGGAGGGGTATATATAGCCTCCACACAAAATCTAACCGTTACACACAATTTGCCAAACTCGGTGGGACCGAATCGTTAAACTCGGTCGGACCGATTTAGCAAACCTAGTGACCGTTAGGATTTTCGGTGGGACTGAGATGCAACTCGGTAGGACCGATATGGATAGGGTTAGGGCATAACGTAATCTCGGTGTGACCGATTACACAAACTCGGTGGGACCGATTTTGGTAATAAGCTAACCAAGGGTTGGTCAGGCAAACTCGGTGAGACTGATTACACAAACTCGGTGGGACCGATTTTGGTAATGAGCTAACTAGAGGTTTTGCATTGTATCTCAGTAGTACCGATTGCTCAAACTCGGTGAGACCGATTTTGGCAATGAACATACACAGTGAGATTACAATCCCATCTCGGTGAGACCGAGATCCCTATCGGTGAAACCGATTTGCTAGGGTTTGTGGCAGTGGCTATGACATGTGAAACTCGGTGGCGCCGGATAGAAAGAATCGGTGGGGCCGAGTTTGACTTTTGGTTTAGGTCATATGTGGATATGGAGAGGTAGTTGAGGATTTTAGAGCATATCACTAAGCACATGAAGCAAGAGGCTCATTAAGCAACACCTCATCCCTCCTTGATAGTATTGGCCTTTCCTATAGACTCAATGTGATCTTGGATCACTAAAATAGAAAATGTAGAGTCTTGATCTTGACGCTTGAGCCAATCCTTTGTCCTTAGCATCTTGAAGGGGTTCCACATCCTTTAGTCCATGTCACTCCATTGTTGAACTTATCTGAGACATACTAGGTAAAAGTGTTAGCCCAACAAGAGATATGTTGACATTAATTACCAAAACCACCCAGGGAGCACTTGTGCTTTAAGCTAGTCGCCGCAGGCTCGGTATTCCGCCTTGAGGGCCTCCTCTGCAAAACGCCGTTGGTATACGGTAATCAAAAATACGTGAGGATGGATCCTTTTCAAAGCGTTGGGGCTTCGGTCTCAGTTACCTGCGAGGTTGGAAGTAACCCAGGATAGTCGGTCGTAATGGCCACCAAGGCATTATCACTACTCAATTGATGAAATACCCCATCAATTAGCTCCACAGATATGTCCGGATCCTCCTGGGAGGCCGGGTCGAGGGACCGTTCCGGGTCCTCGGGTTGTGGAGGAGGGCTGTTTATCTCCCTCACGGCCTTACACAGCTCCTGCGCAAGATGAAATACTTAACTATGGGAATATGGAACGGATGGGCGAGAAAAAGTATCAACTTACCCAGTCTGGAGGATTGTACATAGAAAATCCGCCCTGTGGATTGACGCGGAGGAACTCCTCCTCTTCTCCCTTGTATAAAGTGGACAAGATCTTTGCTAGAGCGGCAATCGATTTTGGCCCCTTACGGCCGCAGCGGGTGGCGTCGTCCTCCCCGTTGAAATCCCACATGGGGTGGCCTCTATATTGAAGCGGCTGCACCCCCCGCATAATGCATATGGCCATGACCTCGATCATGGTTAATCCAGATTGAGCTAGTGACCTTATCCGGCTCATCAGGTAAAAAAACGTCCCTATTGTCTTCCTCCTGGGGGCTCCGTGGACGCCAGCTCAGGCTCTTCTTCAAAGGAGCATTGACGAACTCAGGAAGGCCGATCCGAATAGGATCAGGGAGGGGGATGTCATCTACATAAAACCATTCGGAAGGCCAGTCTTCGGACGTCTTCTTTGGGGTTCCGGATAGGTATCCGGTACCGGCGATGCGCCATACTTCGGCTCCGCCCACTTGATATACTGACCCCTTCTGAGAATGGGGCACGAGGCAGAATAGCTTCTTCCACAGCACGAAATGAGCCTCGCAGCCCAAAAACAGCTCGCAAAGGGCTACGAAGCTCGCTATATGCAGTATGGAGGCTGGCGTAAGGTTGTGCAGCTGGAGGCCATAGAACTCCAGGAGCCCTCGGAGAAACGGATGAATTGGAAATCCGAGCCCTCTTATCAGATGAGGGACAAGGCATACCCGCTCTCCCTTGGAGGGATTGGGAACACTCTCCGCTTGATCTCCGCCATTATAAGTGGCGATCCCGGCTCGAACCGGGACCATGTACGCTGGGGGAAGAAATCCCTTGGTTTGAAGCGTCACTAGTTTGCTGTGCGGGACGGAACATCTCTCCCAATCTCCAGGCTTGGGGCTGGGAGAGCGGGTGGAGGAGCTGCGTCGACCAGCCATGATGGAATGGATTTCTGTCGGGTGCGCTCCGATGAATGCTCGCTAAGGGAAGATGGTGTGATTTGGATCTAAATGCTCGTCTCTTTAATAGGCAGCTCATTTACACAGCAAGGGGGGTAAATGTAAAAACACCCTGGCTCTTCGCATTTGTTTGACACGTGGAATATGGCCATTATTGGGCGTGGAAGCCAAGGAGCACATTATTCACGAGAAGCCGGACACTATTCAATAGGTACACGGAATTTGGAGAAGAACCTGCCTTGCAATGCCGAAGACAATCTGCGCGCCGGACTCGTCGTCATTGAAGCCTGGTTCGGGGGCTACTGAGGGAGTCCTGGATTAGGGGGTGTCCGGATAGCCGGACTATAGCCTTTGACCGGACTCTTGGACTATGAAGATACAAGATTGAAGACTTCGTCCCGTGTCCGGATGGGACTTTCCTTGGTGTGGAAGGCAAGCTTGGCGATACGGATATGTAGATCTCCTTCCATTGTAACCGACTCTGTGTAACCCTAGCCCTCTCCGGTGTCTATATAAACCGGAGGGTTTTAGTCCATAGGACGAACAACAATCATACCATAGGCTAGCTTCTAGGGTTTAGCCTCTCTGATCTCGTGGTAGATCCACTCTTGTACTACCCATATCATCAATATTAATCAAGCAGGAGTAGGGTTTTACCTCCATCGAGAGGGCCCGAACCTGGGTAAAAACATTGTGTCCCTTGTCTCCTATTACCATCCGCCTAGACGCACTGTTCGGGACCCCCTACCCGAGATCTGCCAGTTTTGACACCGAGAGTTCCTCTGTGCCGTCGCCATCAAGAAGGATGCCTCATCCCGTCTTTAAAGACGGCACTGTTGCTAAGGGAGCTTTGGTTGTCGGCCAAACTCTCCGGCTAGGTGGTTTTCTTATGATCGCCTGTTCGGCCGCTGCGCCGACGATGACTTCTCGGGTCATTAAAAGCAATATTCACGTCGACTCGGAACTCGTCGAGCAGTTAGATCCAATGGAGCTCTCTTCCCTAAACGAGCTCTTGGATCACATCGCCGCCCTGGGAGTCGCTACAGACTATGATCAGATTGGGCCTAAACCCGATCTGAGAGAGATTAACTCTCCCCAGGTCGCCCATCACGTTGCAGTGGTGGAAGAACAATGCGGCGACCCTTCATCTATCTTAAGGACTAGCTATGTCCGGATTCCCAATCCCTCCAAGCCGGATAACCGCGGAGGGGAGGACGTCACTCAAGCCCTGAACCTAGAGTCAGGCAGCGGGCTAGATTCATTGGACAACATCCAAGAATCCAAGCTTCCGAGTTTGGAAGTGAGGTTTCGGATTCAATTCCACCCACCCACCGAAATATAAGCGATCTATCCCAAATTAGGCAAGAGCCCGAAGAAACAGTACACCATTACTGGGCCAGATTCCTCCTGGTCATCAACAGGATAAAGGACTGCCGCGAGGAAGATGCAATTTCATTCTTCTGCAATAATTGCACGGACAAGGGAATCCTCAACGCCATAAGTCGCCGGAAATTACACGCTTCACCGACTTGGCGTCCATAGTACGAAAGTATTGTGCGATGGAAAGCGCCTGGAAAACCAACATAAAATTTTGGGACAATCCGGCCCTGAATACAAACCCAGTCCGAAATAAAAGGGTGCATTATCGTCAGGCACCCGTGTTAAACACCAAAAAGCAAAAACCCTCTACAGGGCATGGAACCGTACTGGAGGGATGGCTCAATGGACCCTGTAAAATTCATAGTGCAGAGGACGCCACACCAACTCATAGCCTTAGAGCATGTTGGATACTCCGGCAGGTGGCCAAAAGTGGAGAAGATCTTCTAAACCCAGAAGCCATAGAGTACCAGCCCTTGGATACCAGTACGGTATTAACAGTCTTCGAGACTTTCGCATCAAATAATATGCGAAAACGAACACTCCGCAGCCTTGACGAAGTCTGCCACGTGGCAACAATAAACCCATGGAGTGACACGGCTATTACTTTTAATGCCAGTGACGAACCTAAATTCTGAACAGCCCGAGCACCAGCCGCATTGGTCCTCAGTCCAATACTGGACGGCTTTCGACTCACCAAGGTACTCATGGATGGTGGCAGCGGATTGAACCTCATTTACGAGGAAACCCTTCAAAAAATGGAAATAGACTGGAACCGCATTGAGCGAAGCAGCACAACCTTTAGAGGAATAATCCCCAGTCGGGAAGCGCGCTGTACAGGAAAAATCACACTAGATGTGGTGTTCGGCATGCCGGACAATTATAGGTCCGAAGAGGTCACGTTCCAAGTGGCCCCGTTCAGTAGCGGATACCACGCTCTATTAGGGCGGGAGGCGTTTACAATCTTCCAAGCCATACCCCATTACGGGTACATGAAGCTCAAAATGCCCAGGCCCAACGGAATCATCACTCTCGCTAGTGATCCGGACACAGCACTCCGCGCCAAAAATAAGACAACCGCACTAGCCCTCGAGGCACTATCGAAGCCCTAGCGGCTGAGGAACTGACTGCGCTGCGCTCCACGGTGAATAGGGACGACGTGATACTCGATAAAAGATCCAAGTCCACCTCCTTCAAACCAGCGGACGAGATAGTCAAATTCTAAGTCCATCCAACGAACCCTACAAAAACATCTTCCATCGGGGCACAGTTAAACCCTGATGTAGACGCCGCACTACGAGAGTTCCTACGCGAGAACTGGGACATTTTTTGCCTGGCACCCTTCAGACATGCTAGGAATCCCACGCAGGCTGGCCGAGCATAGCCTAAATATTCTAAAAGGATTCAAGCCAGTCAACCAGGCTCTTCAGCGTTTCTCCGAACCTAAGAGACAAGCCATGGGAGAGGAACTAGCTAAGCTATTGGAGGCCGGATTCATCCGAGATATAAAACATCCGGACTGGCTAGCAAACCTGGTGATGGTACCAAAGAAGGACAAATCCTGGCGCTTGTGCGTCGATTTTAAGGACCTCAACAAGGCTTGCCCAAAGGATCCCTTCCCCCTCCCCCACATCGATCAAATTATCGACGCTACTGCAGGACACGATTCATTGTGCTTCCTCGACGCATACTCCGGCTACCATCAAATTAAGATGGCAGAGCCAGACCAAGCTGCAACAGCATTCATCACACCATACGGCCCCTTCTGCTTCAACACAATGCCCTTCGGGCTAAAAAACGCTGGCGCAACATATCAGCGCATGATTCAGACATGTCTGGCAAACCAGATCGGCAAGACCAGTGGAGGCATACGTAGATGATGTGGTCGTCAAAACCAAACATGCCGAATCTCTAGTAGATGACTTGAGGCTCACGTTCAATAACCTCCGAACATATGACATCAAGCTCAACCCGGAAAATGCGTCTTCGGAGTACCAGCCGAAAAGCTCTTGGGCTCGATCGTATCCGGCAAAGGAATTGAAGCAAATCCGGCTAAGATCCGAGCTCTGTCACAATTGGATATCCCAAAAGACCTCAAACAAATACAAAAATTGACTGGATGCGTCGCGGCTCTAAGCCGCTTTATCTCCCGCCTGGGAGAAAAGGCATTACCACTTTATCGCCTCCTTCGGCGCACCGAACACTTCGAGTGGACGGATGCCGCCACTGCCGGACTGGAAGAAATAAAAGCCATATTGGCAACCAACCCAGTCCTGGCCGCGCCAAACATTGGCGAACCAATGCTATTATACATTGCGGCAACTCATCAAGTTGTAAGCGCAGTGCTCGTCGTCGAACGAGAAACAGACGGGCACAAATTCCCCCTTCAAAAGCCGGTTTACTACGTATCCACTGTCCTTACCCCATGCAAATCATGGTACCCGCATTATCAAAAGATAGCGTACGCAGTATTCATGGCATCCCGGAAGCTGCGACACTACTTTCAAGAGTGTTCGATAACGGTAGCCTCGGGAGTGCCACTCAATGATATCATAAACAACCGCAACGCGACAGGCTGAATTGCCAAATGGGCCATTGAGCTCCTCCCGTTTGACATAACTTACAAGCCACGACGAGCTATTAAGTCGCAAGTATTGGCCGACTTCATCGCAGAATGGACGGAAGCCGAACTCCCTAAAGAGTATGGCACATATTCCAACTGGATCATGCACTTCGACGGCTCCAAAATGTTGGCTGGTCTAGGGGCTGGCGTCGTTCTGACGTCCTCAACAGGAGATACAGTTCAATACGTACTCCAGATAATGTATACGGACTCCAACAACGCAGCCGAATACGAGGACCTTCTACATGGTCTCCGGATGGCAGTATCCATGGGCATTCAACGCCTAGAGGTGCGTGGGGATTCGAACCTCGCGATATCCCAAATAAATGGAGACTTTGATGCCAAGGATCCAAAAATGGCAGCTTATCGCAATGCCATCCTAAAAATGTCAGCTCGGTTCGAGGGGCACGAAATTCACCATATAGCCTGGTAAAACAATCAGGCGACAGATGTCCTGGCACGCATCGGCGCTAAACGCGATGCCATCCCCCCCCCCAACATCTTCTTGGAGAGGATGTTCAAGCCATCCGTAGTATGGGAAGGGGAACCCGGAAATAACATACTGGACCCAACCGCACTGCCTGATACCGAACAATCCGACATAATTGGAGGCTCCGCCAACGAAATAACATCTTTAGCCCACGTAGTTATGGCCGTCATCGCCCCGTGGACAGAACCATTCCTAGCCTACCTAACTAGGCAGGAACTCCCCGAGGACCAAAACGAGGCATGCTGCATAGTGCGGCAATCTAAAGCCTATAAAGTCCATGAGGGAGAACTTTATAAGAAAAACACCACCGGAGTCCTTCAAAGGTGCATCTCCGAAGAGGAAGGGCAAAATCTTCTGGCTGAAATCCATGCCGGACTCGGCGGTCACCATGCTGCAGCCCGGGCGCTTGTAGGCAAGGCCTTCCGTACAGGCTTTTATTGGCCGACGGCCCGGGCAGACGCTCAGGACTTAGTTCAACGCTGCGTTGGTTGCCAGCTTTTTGCAAACCAAAGCCATATGCCACCCACCGCCCTCCAAACTATCCCCATCACCTGGCCCTTCGCGGTTTAGGGACTTGACATGGTTGGACCCCTTAAAGGAGGAACTCACAAGCAAAAATACTTACTGGTCATGGTGGATAAGTCCACCAAATAGATAGAGGCCAAGCCTGTTAAGACGGCCGAGTCCGGACCGGTGATAGACTTCATATCCGGGGTCGTACACCGTTACGTCGTCCCCCACAGCATCATCACTGATAACGGCACGAACTTTACAGCCGACGAGGTAAAACTCTGGGGCAAAAACATGGGCATTACGCTCGACTATGCTTCAGTCTATCACCCACAAACTAACTGTCAGGTCGAGCGAGCAAATGGTCTAATCATGAGCGGCATCAACCCCAGATTAGTGCGGTCCCTCAAGGAATCCAACACGCACTGGGTAGAGGAGCTCGACTCCGTACACTGGGGGCTGCGGACCATGCTGAACCGCACTACCGGATACACACCATTCTTCATGGTATACGACGCAGAGGCGGTTCTGCCCTGCGACATAATTCATGACTCACCTCGGGTGCGCATGTACGAAGAAAGAGAAGCCGAGCTCAATCGGCAGGACAGTTTGGACACCTTGGAGGAGGAGGGTGACGTGGCAAAAGCACGTTCCGCATTCTATCAACAGCAGGCTCGAAGATACCGAAGCAGAGAAGTACGGGCCAAAACTTACAATGTTGGCGAGTTAGTTCTACGCCTGCCGGATAAGAAAAAGGACAAACTAAAGCCCAAGTGGGAAGGTCCCTTCATTATTGACCAAGTCCTGACTGGTGGAGCGTATCGTCTGCGGGATGCATCGGATAATCGACTCGAGCTGAACCCATGGAACGCAGCCCGACTCCGAAGATTCTACGCCTAGCGTCGGACTCTGTGTTCGTCTCCTTCCTCTGTCCATTTTTCATACGATATTTGTCTTATATTTCTCTCCTTCTCCCCTTATTTTCTTTCATAGCCTTTAAGGGCCCATTTGTGCCTTGAACGCACATAACTGACGCGCTATCCGCGCTTATTATACCCGGGGGCTTCTTTTACAGAAGCTTATTCATACGGGCTTCGTGCCCAACACATGTGTTATACTTCCACATGTACCCTTTATTCACCATTATATGCATCGATATGACCTAAGTTTTGGCCAAGCTGGGCTGCCTGGCTCTTGTATTTATGCCCTACATTCCCGTTAATTCGGCTAGGGCATAAGGGGAGCACCTCTGCGATTGTTACTGCCGGGTCAGCCGGATGTGTACCTCAGACTGGGTGAAGCCGAAAGCTAGCGTTCTTAAGGGAATATTCGGTCGATGAACTAAAGATGATTTCACATTTTTTACTTATGCGCCCCCAGATGTTTTTTTCTCTGCGTCCTTTTTCGCAGTCCGGACATGCACTTTAGGGCATGCCTCCCAGGGAAAGGAACCCCTGACGGAACTATTCTCCCTGGAAGATGTTTCTTACTAACCATGTAATATAACATAACTAGTTGGGCACTTGTCTGTTCAAGCACTAATGACCCCTACGCCTGGTCTCCATGCATGCCCCGGTTCTTACATAACCGAGAGGGTATTCGGATACACTCCGGACCGTCGGGTTCCGAGGTTGAAGCGAAAAGGTCCGCCACGACAAACGATCTACAATCCGGCTAGAAGGCATTATACATGTCACTTTAAATTACATAGTCAATTTGACTGGTTGAATTCCCCTTCAATACAATCCAATAGGCTGTCTAGTCTACAGTCCTGTTGGGAATACTTTGCGGCCAATTCTACTTGGCCGTATACTAAGCTTACAGGGATCTCCTTCCCATCGGGCCCCACAGGTCCGACCTCGGCCATATGATTTGGGTCAGCCTTCGTGTACCGCGTCTTCACCATGGCCCAGGCTTTCCTGGCACCTTGACGGCAAGCCGATATCTTCCACAATCAGAAGCGTCGCCGCGCTCCCTTCAGCTTCTCCGTAAGATCTCCAAGCCCTTCGGGCACAGAGACGGACGGCCACAAGGCCTGGGCAACGCCTTGCATAACCTGCCGAACTCGTTCGTGCAGTTGTGACAGCTCGGGAAGAAGGTCGCCCGTAGAACCAGGCATTTCCTCTGCAGGACGCCCTGTTAGCATACCTACAGACATAACTCTGTCAGTCGACTTCCTCGCCAAACTCTTTTTCGAAGTTCGTTCAAGCACTTACTAAAAATGCCGCGTCGAAGCCGCCGATTCTCCTTCACGGAGTCCGACAGCTGGGCACGAACATCCTTTAGTTCCACGCCCAGCTGGGTGTTGGCATCTAGGAGATCATTCTTCTCCTGCCTCACCTTTGTAAGCATGCTCTCGCCGGCCTTTAGCCGGCGTAGGAGTTGTTGCTTATCCGAATCTACTCCGGCGCCATCTGCAATGTTATTGTCAGATTTGCACACACGCCGCACTTTACATGATACTTATCATTTGAAGCATATAGTACCAGAGGGGGTATCCTTGGGCTCCCCTGCTGCGGCTAGCGCGGCCTCAAGTTGGGCTCTGCACTCTTCCAGCTCATGGGACAGTTGGGTATTCTTTTCTGTAAGAACCTGCATAATAAATGATCCTTAAATCAGTTATTCTAACTGTTTCAAGTCTCAGGGGCTACTGGTATATATAATCACCAAATTTTCTCACCCGTATGTCCTTTACATACTGCTCCGCGGCTCTGGTTAGACCATTTTGAGCGGCACAGAGGTACGCATCTCCCAAGTTGAAGGCATCTAATGCCTCTTGGGAGAAACAAGCGTCACGAAGAACAGTCCGGCGGCGCCTATGGTTCATGGCACTCTCCACCTCAGAGTTAGTGGCGGACATTCTGTCTGCATCCTCTGTCGGAGGAGCATTCGGCGCGCGCCTCGTATTCGCCTCCGCTTCCGGACCCGGCTTTGGAGCCTGGCTGGTGGAGGCACGATTAGCAACCTCTCCGGATATAGTCTGGCGAGCGCTCCTTTTTCTGAAAAGAAAGCACAGGCGTCATTATGCCTCTAAAGATAATATCTTGGAATAAAACGGCACGCCATACCGCTGCACCGGAGTCTTGATCTGAACCGCCTATCTTTTCAGCCTGTTTGGCCTCGCGGCCCCTTGTTGGCTAGTCGCCGCAGGCTCGGTATTCCGCCTTGAGGGCCTCCTCTACAAAACGCCGTTGGTATACGGTAATCAAAAATACACGAGGATGGATCTTTTTCAAAGCGTTGGGGCTTCGGTCTCAGTTACCTGCGAGGTTGGAAGTAACCCAGGATAGTCGACCGTAATGCCCACCAAGGCATTATCACTACTCAATTGATGAAATACCCCATCAATTAGCTCCACAGATATGTCCGGATCCTCCTGGGAGGCCGGGTCAAGGGACCGTTCCGGGTCCTCGGGTTGTGGAGGAGGGCTGTTTATCTCCCTCACGGCCTTACGCAGCTCCTGCGCAAGATGAAATACTTAACTATGGGAATATGGAACGGATGGGCGAGAAAAAGTATCAACTTACCCAGTCCGGAGGATTGTACATAGAAAATCTGCCCTGTGGATTGACGCTGAGGAACTCCTCCTCTTCTCCCTTGTACAAAGTGGACAAGATCTTTGCTAGAGCGACAACCGATTCTGGCCCCTTACGGCCGCAGCGGGTGGCGTCGTCCTCCCCGTTGAAATCCCACATGGGGTGGCCTCTATATTGAAGCGGCTGCACCCCCCGCATAATGCATATGGCCATGACCTCGATCATGGTTAATCCAGATTGAGCTAGCGACCTTATCCGGCTCATGAGGTAAAAAACGTCCCTATCGTCTTCCTCCTGGGGGCTCCGTGGACGCCAGCTCAGGCGCTTCTTCAAAGGAGCATTGATGAACTCTGGAAGGCCGATCCGAATAGGATCAGGGAGGGGGCGTCGTCTACATAAAACCATTCAGAAGGCCAGTCTTCGTATGTCTTCTTTGGGGTTCCGGATAGGTATCTGGTCCCGGCGATGCGCCATACTTTGGCTCCACCCACTTGATATACTGACCCCTTCTAAGAATAGGGCACGAGGCAGAATAGCTTCTACCACAGCGCGAAATGAGCCTCGCAGCCCAAAAATAGCTCGCAAAGGGCTACGAATCCCGCTATATGCAGTATGGAGGCTGGCATAAGGTTGTGCAGCTGGAGGCCATAGAACTCAAGGAGCCCCCGGAGAAACGGATGAATTGGAAATCCGAGCCCTCTTTTCAGATGAGGGACAAGGCATACCCGCTCTCCCTTGGAGGGATTGGGAACGCTCTCTGCTTGCTCTCCGCCATTATAAGTGGCGATCTCGGCTCGAACCGGGACCATGTACGCTGGGGGAAGAAATCCCTTGGTTTGAAGCGTCACTAGTTTGTTGTGCGGGACGGAACATCTCTCCCAATCTCCAGGCTTGGGGCTGGGAGAGCGGGTGGAGGACCTGCGTCGACCAGCCATGATGGAATGGATTTCTGTCGGGTGCGCTCCGATGAATGCTCGCTAAGGGAAGATGGTGTGATTTGGATCTAAATCCTCGTCTCTTTAATAGGCAGCTCATTTACACAGCAAGGGGGGTAAATGTAAAAACACCCTGTCTCTTCGCATTCATTTGACACGTGGAAGATGGCCATTATTGGGCGTGGAAGCCAAGGAGCACAGTATTCACGAGAAGCCGGACACTATTCAACAGGTACACGGAAATTGTGGAAGAACCCGCCTTGCAATGTCGAAGACAATCTGCGCGTCGGACTCATCGTCATTGAAGCCTGGTTCGGGGGCTACTAAGGGAGTCCTAGATTAGGGGGTGTCCGGATAGCCGGACTATAGCCTTTGACCGGACTCTTGGACTATGAAGATACAAGATTGAAGACTTCGTCCCGTGTCCGGATGGGACTTTCCTTGGTGTGGAAGGCAAGCTTGGCGATATGGATATGTAGATCTCCTTCCATTGTAACCGACTCTGTGTAACCCTAGCCCTCTCCGGTGTCTATATAAACCGGAGGGTTTTAGTCCATAGGACGAACAACAATCATACCATAGGCTAGCTTCTAGGGTTTAGCCTCTCTGATCTCGTGGTAGATCCACTCTTGTACTACCCATATCATCAATATTAATCAAGCAGGAGTAGGGTTTTACCTCCATCGAGAGGGCCCGAACCTAGGTAAAAACATTGTGTCCCTTGTCTCCTGTTACCATCCGCCTAGACGCACAGTTCGGGACCCCCTACTCGAGATCCGCCGGTTTTGACACCGACAACCTTACTCTCTGGAAGCCCTTCGCGGCAGTATGATAGCCGGACACACTAAGGGAAGGAACAACCAAGGAGGCAAGAAGCTAAGACGTACAAGGGAACCCCCAGGTGGTCTCTAATAACAATCGACATACCCATTTTTTAATACCCATACGCAGCTTGCCCTTGGATAGGACATGTCAAATAGTCCTATTTTTTTGCTTATTGCACTACTTGTATCAGTATGCTTCGACATATTATTTAAATAACAATGCATAGCATTAGTCTATTAATGAATTATCCATACCTTTCTCTTATATGTTTATCTACGACAACTTGCACCCGTACATTCTGGTACGATTAGTATGCCAGGGGCTTTCGTATACCCCATAATACGACGTGAGAAGTCCGAACACTTTCGACAGTGCGGCACCCCGAACTTATAGCATTATATGCATCAGCTCCGAATCATGTCTTGGGTCAATAGTTGGGTTTGCCCGGCTCCCATGTTTTGGTACCTTACGTTCCGCTATATCGGCTAAGGTAGCGCTGGGAGAACTACTGTGATTGTGTCCCGGTTCTTCCGGACGAGCACCTCAGTAGAGAAAGCCGAAAACTGACTGTCATGATAAGGCGAGAGCTGGTCGTTGTTCGAGAGGTCTCAAGTCCTTAAAGACTTTTTCCGCTTCGGGCGAGGAGTCGGCCTTGCCCGACTTAGGCGTATATAGCGCCCCAAATTCGGCCTTCCGAATACTAGGGGCTTCACCAAAATTTAAAATTGTAGACTTCAATGGCTAAGTGAGAGTGATAAAGCCTTATAGTCTGATTTCCTGGTTCGTTGTGCTGAACACCTCCCTCGAAGGACCCAAAATTGGGGTAAAGAGTGATCAGGTTTATCCCGAACACCACAGTACTAGTTACATGGGGGCAGAAGTCGACGACTGGCCAACTCTCAGATTTTATAAATGGCCGCACATAAGGTAATATTTTAAATTCAAAAAGCGTTGCATAGCGCAAATAAACTCGTTTCACACTACAGGATCACATGAGCATGTTCATTCAAAAATTACATCTCTAGTACATTCCTCCACCACAAGGCGGGAACCCTTCAGGACACTTCCATAATACATTTCGGGGCGGCGATGCTCCTTGCCCTCCAGCGGCCCCTCCTTCACCAGCTTTGCGACGTCCAGCTTCGCCCAGTGCACCTTCGCCCGGGCAGAAGCCCTGCACGCACCCTCAAGACAAACAGACCGCTTTACGACTTCAAGCCGTGGGCAGGCATCCACAAGCCGCCTCACAAGACCGAAGTAGCTGTTAGGCAGGGGATCGCCATGCCACATCTGGACTATAAGACCCTTCATGGCCTGTTCGGCCGCCTTGTGAAGCTCGACCAGTTGCTTCAGCTGGTCGCTCAAGAGCATTGGGTGTTCGGTCCCAGTATACTGAGACCATAACAACTTTTCCGTCGAGCTCCCCTCCTCAGCTCGGTAAAACTCCGCAGCATCCAGCACACTGCGGGGAAGATCTGCGAACGCTCCTGGAGAGCTCCGAACTTGGGTAAGTAAAAGGAAAGTTTCCTTCACATGCTTGCTTTGCATAATGAATGCCTTACCCGCTGCTATCTTCTTCACCGCATCAATCTCCTGGAGGGCCTTGTGGGCTTCAGCCTTGGCATTTTGTGCGCTTTCGAGCGCCTTCGCAAGCTCGGACTCTCGCGTCTTAGAGTCAAGCTCCAAGGACTCGTGTCTTTGGCGAGAGCCTCGAGCTCTTGCTGCACCTCGCCTACCCGGGCTTCTTGCTTTTCTCGCTCAGTGCGCTCCTTGGCCGCTTTGTCTTCGGCCTCGGACAGCGCCTTCTTCAGGGTCGCCACTTCGGTCGTGGCCCCTGGAAAATTCATGATGATCCTATTATTTTGCAACCAAAATTCTTTTTAATATATAGACAAGGTATTGCTTACCTTTGCTCTCCTCGAGCTGCCTCTTGGTAAGGCCGAGCTCTTCCTCGGACCGCTCAAGGTCCTGCTTCAGTGCAGCGACCTCCGCAGTACGTGCAGCAGCGGCCAGCAGTGAAGCCTGCATATGCACATAGACATATTCTGATTAGACTCCTGAGTCATTATTTGATCCTCTATTCGGCCTTTCTTCGCGAACGCCAAACAGAGCATCAGGGGCTACTGTCTATGCGGTAATATTTTCTTATATTTTGATTACTTACCTGAAAGCCTGTTAGGAGGCTGGCACAAGCTTCAGTTAGTCCGTTTTTGGCGGACTGAACCTTCTCGATCACCGCACTCATGATAGTGCGGTGCTCTTCGTCGATGGAAGCGTCGCGAAGTGCTTCTAGCAAGTTGTCCGGTGCCTCTGGATGGACAGAGGCCACCGGCACGGGCGGCTTGCCCCTCTTAACAGGGGGTCGCCTACCGGAGTCCAGAACCACCGAAGGTTCCGGCACAGTGTTCGACTGGGGGCCGAACTTGGAGCCCATGGGAGTCTTGCTCCATTTGCGCCCAGGGTCCGAAAGGTCGCCTCGAGGCGCCCCAGGACTACCTCCCCTCGGCTCGGTGCCTTTTGAGACAACACCTTGACATTGTTCGTAGGGCAAGGGGAGGAGGCGGTCGGAAGTGAATCGCTATTCATATCCGACGGGTCCAAAGAACCGTCCGACGAAGATACGTCAATACGGGCTCGGGACGGACTGCATAATCATATTCGGCGTAAGGAGAAGCAGTGCAATAGAAACGTACCATGAATCACTATGGTATCCGGATACTTACAACTTTGCCAGGGGCTTGTCCGTGGGCAACCACTCGTCGTCGCTGTAGGCGACGGTCGTGGAGCAGTCCGAAAGGAGGGTCCTTCTCTTCTTGGACCCTTCAACCTCCCTGGTTGGGGCGGCCTTCCTTTTCTTGTCTCCCCCGGCTGGGGGGGAGAACTTTCCTCCTGTTTTCATGGGAGGAGTGTGCCTCGGAGTTTTCGGACGATGAGTCTGATATAACCTTGCGCCGGAGACCCTGTCGGGTCCCCGTGGCCTTCTTCTTGGCCTTCTTCACCGGCACCTCGTAAGGCGCCGGGACCAGCATCTCCGTTAGGAGAGCATCTGCTGGATCCTCGGGCAGGGGGGTTGGGCAATCGATCTGCTCCACCGTCTCTACCCAGTCCTGTTAATGGCATGGAGGCTTAGATCCCGCACATGATTAAACTGGGTAAAATAAACACCCTGTGAGATATAGAACACTTACCAGATTGGCGCGGCGCTTTGCACAGAGTCCGCGGTCCTCGGTAAGGGGAGGAGGTACCTCGGCGCCCTTGAACAGCACCTTCTAGACGTCCTTGTGCGTCGTGTCGAAGAGCTCGTGCAACGTCTGGTGCTCGGCCGGGTCAAACTCCCACAAATTGAATGCCCGTCGTTGACACGGGAGGATCCGGCGGAAGAGCATGACCTGGACCACGTTGACAAGCTTGATTTTCTTGCTCATCATGTTCCTGATGCATTTCTGGAGTCCGGTCAGCTCCACCGATGAACCCCAGGACAGGCCCTTCTCTTTCCAGGAGGTGAGCAGCGTGGGGATTCCAGATCAGAATTCGGGGGCCGCCACCCAGTTGGTGTCGCGCGGCTCGGTGATGTAGAACCACCCCGATTGCCACCCCTTTATGGTCTCCACATAGGAGCCTTCGAGCCAGGTGACATTAGGCATTTTGCCCACCATGGCGCCTCCGCACTCCGCTTGCTGGCCGACCACCACCTTCGGTTTAACATTGAAGGTCTTCAGCCACAGGCCAAAGTGGGGCCTTATGCGGAGGAAGGCCTCGCACACGACGATAAACACCGAGATGTTGAGGATGAATTTGGGGGCCAGATCGTGAAAATCCAGCCCGTAGTAGAACATGAGCCCGCAGACAAACGGGTGGAGGGGAAATCCCAGTCCGCGTACAAAGTGGGTAAGGAAAACCACCCTCTCATGGGGTTCGGGCGTAGGGATGATCTGCCCCACATCTGGCAGCCGGTGCGCGATGTCCGCGGCCAGATATCCGGCCTCCCGTAGCTTTGTGATGTTCTCCTCCGTCACCACTTGCCTCCCGCTCCAGACATGCTTGGAGTGGTTTGAGGAAAAAGACGCGAACTTGGGCGCTGGAGCTCGAGTGCGAGAGAATGGATAAGCAAGGGGGAAGAAGGCGTGGGTAAAAAGGGTAAATCCTTGTCCCTTTATAAGGGCGGAAGAGGCGATGTGCCTCCCCACTTGCCTGGTAAAATCGCTTATTCCCCAAGCACCATGATTGATGGCGCGGTTGGGTTACCCACACCCGTATTCATGAGAATCCCGTAATAAGGGGACACGATCTCTGCTTCGACAAGATGTGTCAAGAAAACCGCCTCGCGATATGTGCAGTGCTAGTTGAGAAAAACAGTTCGAATAATGACCGGGCCATGGCATGATGTCATGCTGCTAAACGCGTCAGCAGATTAGATTTGTGGAAATATTATTCTCTCTACGGTGGTATGTGGAACTTGTTTTGCAGAGCCGGACACTATCCTTGTGTTCAAAATCTTCTATGGAGTATTCGTAGGAAGAACCCGCCTTGCAATGCCGAAGACAAATCTGTGCGCCGGACTCATCGTCATTGAAGCCTGGTTCAGGGGCTACTGAGGGAGTCCTGGATTAGGGGGTCTCCGGACAGCCGGACTATATCCTTTGGCCGAACTGTTGGACTATGAAGATACAAGATTGAAGACTTCGTCCCGTGTCCGGATGGGACTCTCCTTGGCATGGAAGGCAAGCTTGGCAATATGGATATGTAGATTTCCTTCCTTGTAACCGACTCTGTGTAACCCTAGCCCCCTCCGGTGTCTATATAAACCAGAGGGTTTAGTCCGTAGGACAACAACAATCATACCATAGGCTAGCTTCTAGGGTTTAGCCTCTACGATCTTGTGGTAGATCAACTCCTGTAATACTCATATCATCAAGATCAATCAAGCAGGAAGTAGGGTATTACCTCCATCGAGAGGGCCCGAAACTGGGTAAACATCGTGTCCCCCGCCTCCTGTTACCATTCGCCTTAGACGCACAGTTCGGGACCCCCTTCCCGAGATCCGCCGGTTTTGAGACCGACAACCATTTCTTCATACGAACTCCGATTTTGATGATCTTGGGCTCGTTGGATTGCTAGCAAAAATACCGATGCATTTGTGGCCTTGAATCTTCATTTTGGACACTTTGATAAATGTCAAATCATCAAACTCTTCAAAGGGCCTTGATTTAGTGTCTGGAACTTCTACAGTTTGACCCCTAGCTTGATTCTTTTGATGTCCCAAGTCCATGAACATGTCAACACACCTACAAAGACCACAAAACAAAGGAAAAGTAACAGAAATTAAATAAAAAAAGTGTGCAGTGAACTTGGTAAAAGAAGTAAATATAAAAACTATGCATCATAGGCATAAATAAGTGCTACTCCCTTCGTTCCTAAAAATAAGTCTTTTTAGAGATTCCACTATGAATTACATACAGATGTATATGGACATATTTTAGAGTGTAGATTCACTCATTTTGCTCTATATATAGTCCATAGTGGAATCTCTAAAAATACTTATATTTAGGAATGGAGGGAGTAGATGGATACGATATGAGGGATTTTGGCACTAGAATATACTCTAAAAAGTATGCATAAAATCCACTCGTGCCGCTGGGGCCAAAGTCCATGCCCACATGACTGACCATCTCCGCGACTGCCTTCTCCACCGCTACCTTCTCCATTGCCTCACACTCAGGCTGCCTTCGGTGGCGGTCCTTGCGGGCAAGGTTCTCTGCCTTGCAAGGAACCGCCATGCTGGGGAGCTCGATCGAATCCGCCGAGGAATCATCCATGCCAATGGTGTCGGACAGGGTTGTCGGCAACGGCATCAGTGACAACGGATGAGGACGACTACACAAACTGGAAGCAAGGAAGGGGTTGGCGGCTCCACAAAGGCGCAAAATGGAGGACGGAAGTGGGAGGAGTTCGGTCAAAGTGAAGGACTGGTCAATTTTGAGAAGATTTGAGACGGACCCGGCTTGTCGGAGCCGATGTGGAGGGCGTGTCCGGGCGTCCCCATATCTGCCCCATATATGAGTCTGCTATGGGGAGTGCCGGACAGCCGGGGTGATTGGGCCTGATTTGCCGGGTGCGGTTGGGTGGTTGTTTTCTGTAAGGGCAGCGACCATGCAGGCCGCCCGAACGTTTGGGGTGGGATATGAGGGCTCCACCTGTAGATGCTCTTACGGTCTCTTATCCACATACCACAATGGTTGCTAAAAAACACCACAGAAAAAATATCCCTATAAAAAGACGACATATGTACTATGCTAATCCCTTAGAAAAATACTCTACCGAAGAAATAGAACATCAGGATGGGCTCAAGCAGCTATGCTAGAAAATGCAAACTTCTTCTCTCCTCCACAAGAGGAACATGATAATATCCATGCCCATAAGGTGCAAGAAGTTGAGAATTGGGAGGTCTTACACAAGCAGGCTATGAAGGAGGAAGAGAAGAATGTGGTGAAAAAGATGGTGAAGAAATAAAGGACAATGACAATGATGACATGGAGCATTTTGATGAATATGATAGCTACACCTGGAGAACGCCAAGACGAATGGGCAAGGGCATGTGGAAGAGGGAGAATCGGGTTTTTAGGATCGGTGCAGGAAAATTAGGGTACTTTCTTCACATCACACACCCCGAAAAAAAACACTCCTGGCGCCCTTTTCTCGTTGAAATGCATGAAACAATTCACGCATTTTTTTTCCAAAGAGAGGAATACCTTCGAGATAGCTGTTGAACAAGTCAATAAAAATAAACCATCTCTTTGAGGTTAGGTTGTTAAAATGAAACAATCCAGGACTAGTCCCATGGAGGCATTCTTTAATAGCAGGTTGTGCACCCGCGCTCCCAACCAATGAAGGGATGCTTTGTTTTCTTGAAGCCAAGTTGTTACCCACGAAGATATCCCCCCCCCCCCCGAATTTCTACCATCAAGATCAAGGCCTCCTTTTGTTCAAAGAAAAGTAGAGGAAAAACATAGGAATAGAAAAATCTCCTATAGTGAAACCATTCAAACCTGTGGTTCAAAGGAATGTAGTAAAGGAAAACACAAAGATAATTTTCTTTTGGTGCCAGTTTCAACAAAAAAAATCCAGGAATTTTACAATCTACTTGGAACTCCTTTTCAAATTCCTACACACGAAGAACGAAGTAAGATTCTCAGTGGCATAATAACATGCTAATTATACCTTTTCATGTGGTTTGATTTTTATTTGACTCTATTTATTAGGATTCCTGTAATTTTCTATGCATGTGAACCAAACAAGATTACAAAATTCCATTTTTTTAGAAAGTATGCTTGCATTCAAATAATGAAATAATACAAAGTTCTTACCGTACAAATACACCCTAACACACACACAAATAACCAAAAAAGAGCACCCTAAAACAACCAGTAAAACACGAAGATCTTCAGAGCTCTGTGTCATCATTCCTGAACATTACGAGAAGACCCATGCAATACAATAATATGCATTCAGACCCAAGCAGGTCATTATCTTCAACCACGACATAATCACCGCCACGTTGCTCCCCCTTTTTTCGCCCTGATGCCGAAAAGACAAGTACACACTGTGCATCCAACACGCCTACACCAGCCTTCGCCATCTGTGGCTTTGAATGCCACTATATGTGCCTCTTCCAGATGGAAGAGAACTAGGATCCGGTTCTGGCGCCGCGCGGCCGGGCCAACCTCCGGGGCAAAACATGATATCTCTCTAGTAGCAACACAAATAAAGAGGAAGAGTATCATTAGAAAATCATACCGATGAGGGGGGAGAAGAATTTTGGTCTCCGCACAACCACCACCCATCCGAGGACCAAACAGCCAGTGTCGGTCGACCTCCAAACACCATAGCCCGTGACCTTGATGAGATCCGAGGATCCTCCCGCTAGCTCCTAGACGAAGGCAAGAGCCCCGCCTGGTCGTGAACGAAGCCCGAAGCTTATCTAGATGCGACGCCGCCCAACGGCCTCGGCAACGTCTCCATCAACCCTAATCCTACGAAGAACCCACCCAACACACAGATCCAAGGTTCCTCCTCCCTCCCGCCGCCGGAGCGGCCGGCGGAGGGAGAGAGAATCAGCGGCCGCACATTCCTATATTTTGTGATTCTATGTTTCACAGGCGCATTCCTATTCTGCGTTTCTTTTTTTAGGGGAAATCATGCCGCTTTATTTAAACAAAGCCAAGAATCTCGTCTACAATTACATCGAGCAAGAAGTCTGGTAGGGAACCCACCCAAATCTCCGACCGATTATCTCCTACACCTACTTTAGCAAGTTTATGAGAGCGGCTACATTCCCTAAACGATGCACCCATGAAACCTTGGCGTCCACCAATGTGTTCAACATCGTCTTGATGTCCTCCACCCATGGTCCTACAACGAATAAGCACTTTTCTGGACTGTTTAGCATATGCACCACAGCCTGGTTGTCCAGCTCGACATGATCTCTCTGAATATGAAGATTGATCGCCTCCTGTACAACTCTCCTACATGCCAGTACTTCCACCATCTCAGGAGCAACGATATTCGGGAAGAAATGACACATACCAGCTCTAAACGCTCCATTGTGGTCCCTGAATACTGCACCACCTCCTCCTTTGACTCCATGTTTTGGGACCGCGCCGTCGGAGTTGATCTTTACCCATCCCTCGTCAGGAGGTTCCCAACGCTGAATGGTCTTTGGCTCTGGTTGTGACGCCCTCGTCTCATGTGCAATCTTCCAGTCCGTGAGCTGCACTTGTACTGTAGCTATTATTTCATGTGGCTAAGCTATCCTTCTTCCGTCTGTTGCCTCGTTTCTGGCCAGCCACATTCCATACACCGTCTGCATCATGATCTCCTTCTCCTCTTCAGAGGCCCCGGCAAGCCAGTCAAGAAGCCATGAGGCAAGAGCTCGCTGACTATCGATATGCCTCGGCGGTGATTCAATCCTTAAACCCAGCTTCTCCCGCAATTGTTCCCATAACTGAACCACATGTTGACATACCCAAAATCGATGCATCATGGTCTCCTCTCTCCCACATACAACACAAAAAACTCCATGTTTTATGCGCCGATGATGGAGCTCCGCCCCAACAGCAAGTCCATTGTGAATCATCCGCCACATATGATTTTTTGCTTTCGCCGGTACGCTAGTCTCCCATAGAGCAAGATATCCCTTGTGTTTTGCCACCGAGCTTGAGGATTCCGGTTGTCCGGTCCGAGCTCTGTTCAGTGACATTCTCAAATGGTATGCTGACTTTACTGGGAAAAAATACAAGACCGTATGAGATGAGTTTTGATACGGTGGAAGTATGGGTTAGGGTGAAGGATCTTCCTCTGAACAAACGATCAAAAGCTTTTGGGGAGGCGTTGGGAAAGTGGCTTGGTGAAGTAGTGCGTGTGGACGTGGAGGCAGATGGTTTTGCCAAAGGGGTACACCTTCGGGTACGAGCAAAAGTGTCGATTTATGAGCCATTAGTCAGGTGTTTCAACCTGGAGGAATCAGCGGATGATACTGTGGGGACATGGTATGATTTTGAGTACGAAAAATTTGCAGAAATCCTCTATCTTCTTTGGGAGGGGGAGCCAAAGTAGCATGAAGGAGCAAATGAAACAAGTGGTAGGCATTCAGTCAGAGGCACTCAGTGAACGTTATTTGGGTCTTCCAACACTGGTTGGAAGGTCAAAAGATGGTACTTTTCAAACATGTTACTGAATGTTCTAAAGAAAAAGTGAGTGGATGGAAGGGCCAAGGGTTGTCAAAAGCAGCCAGAGAAGTCTTGATTAAATATGTTTTCCAAGCAACATGGACTTACACCGTGAGTTGTTTTCACCTCTCTAAGAAGATGTGTCGAAACCTGACCTCGATCTCTTCTAAATTCTGGTGGGGTGCAATGAATGGTGAAAGGAATGTCCATTGGATAGCTTGGCAGAAAATGTGCGTTAGCAAGCGTGATGGTGGGATGGGCTTTAGGGACCCGGAGGCCTTCAACCAAGCCTTGTTGGCCAAGCAAGCATGGCGTATCCTTCAAGTTCCTACTTCTCTGTGCGCGCGAGTGCTCAAAGCACGATACTTCAAGAAGGACACAATCTTGTCGGCCTCTTGCCCGTCGTCTGGGTCTTATGCGTTTCGGAGCATTTTGCGTGGACGGGACCTGTTGAGGGAAGGTCTCATATGGAGAGTGGGCTCTGATGCGAGCATTAACATCCACCATGATCTATGGATTCCAAGAGGTGGCTCTGCTCGACCGCTCGGTCAGATTTATGTTCATGGTGTAAACAAGGGCACGGACCTATTGACAGCTTGGAATGAGGGAATTGTTGACACCATGTTCATCCCGGATGATGCTGCAGATGTGAAGCAAATAGGGATAGGGGGTTTTCTGGCATGGAACCTTAGGCTGGTCACAATGGGTAGAAACATAAGGTAGTAACATACACACTTATCTAGACTATGTTACTACCTCCACAGTGGGTAGGAACATATAGGTAGTGTCATACAACGATGCATTTATTAGCTTATAGACTCATTGTTTCTTGAAGTATGTGATGTTCCGCTAACTTAGCTAGTTACCACAAGCACCTCACTCTTTATTAAATATGTGCCACATAAGCAACGTTGTATTGAAATATGTGATGTTACTCCTAAGTTCCACCCCATTGTGACCAGCCTTACAAAGAATGGCATTTTTTCAGTATTCTGAGTTTCTAGAATCGTGTAAAAATTACAAACACGGCTCGGTCAACTCCGCGAGTATATGGGCCCATCTGCAGTTTTATGGGGGTAATAAAACAAATTTAATGCCCTCGCCCATCTGGAGATGTGCCTGGCTAACCTCGGTAGCCACTTTGCATTTGGGATTGCGCTTTACTAAATTCCAATTCTAATCCCCGTTTACACTCGTGCCGTGTTCTTCCCATAAACCTTCTCTCCTTCCTCCTCACCGTCTCCCCCAGATTTGCCTCCCCAGATTCCGGCCCGCTTCGCCCCGCCAGCCGCCGCCGCCGCCCGCGCGCAGCCCTCCCACCGGGGCACGCCCGCCGGCTTCCAATTGGAGGAATTCGGATCTCCTCCTCCTCTGCTGGGCTTGCTTGGAGCGGAGATCCGCCGGGACCTCAGTTCTCTGTAAGGAAACCCTGCCCTCCTCGCATTGCTAGTCGTCTTCTTAGTCTTCCCTTCGCTCCGAGCAAGGCCGAAGGTCCTGAAACCTTGGTGAGACGACGCGCTGACGACCGGCAGGCCGTCACTCCTGTCGAGTCGACGGAACCCAAAAATGGTGAACTATGGCGGAGGCTAGATTAAAACTGTGGCGGAGGCTGAAAGCGATGCCAATGCGCAAATCGTTTGTCTGGCATGGGTATATGGCGGAAGCCTAGTTGAACCCTGTATGCATCTTTAGATTCCGTAGAGCTGCTACTACTAGGCAGCAAGTTCCATTTCGAGTAACGTTTGTTGTGGAATGTGATGCTCTGGTTGGGACTAACTTCTCAGTGTCCCTAATTAATCCCTTGTGTGAGGATGACATCCTTCTTATTTGTCAGGACACTATTGCCTCACTGTAAGATCATTGGCAAAGCTATATCACAGTTAAAATGCCATTTATTCCGCTGTCTGCCCTGCAGCACCATCGATTGACTGTTGTATACAACGTGACTGAGCCCGGGACTGCTGAACGCCTTTTCACGATATGCTCGTGGTCTCGGCTTGGCATCTCTGGCTTGTCGTGTTGCGCTGGGCCTGGCATGGGTGCATATATGGCGATTAATTGTGTTATGCACCTTGGCATTCTGATGCCAGTCCATAGCCTTGTACAGATGTCTGTTTCCATTTTTTGTAGCGAGATTGTGCCAAGTGTAGGGGAGAAGGCTAGTTGAACCCTGTATGCATCTTAGATTCCGTAGAGCTGCTGCTACTACTATGCAGGAAGCTCCATTTCGAGTAACGTTTGTCGTGGAATGTGATGCTCTGATTGGGACTAACTTCTCAGTGTCCCCACTTGATCCCTTGTGTGAGGATGGAATCCTTATTATTTGTCAGGACACCATTGCCTCACGATAAGATCATTGGCAAACCTATAGCGCCTTTAAAATGACGTTTATTCCGCTGGCTGCCCTGCAGCACCGTCGTTTGACTGTGTATACAACGTCACCGAGCCTGGGACTGCTGAACACCTTTTCACGATATGCTCGTGGTCTCGGCTTGGCATCTCTGGCTTGTCGTGTTGCGCTGGGCCTGGCATGGTGCATATATTGTGATTAATTGTGTTATGCACCTTGGCATTCTGATGCCAGTCCATAGCCCTGAACTGCTGTCTGCTTCCTTTTTTCTATAGCTAGCTTGCGCCAAGTATACTAAATATTTGTCTTAGTAATAGGTGTATGACTAATAACTGAGCATGTTGCATACAGACAGTGTGAAAGGGGGAAATGTCTATTTATTCTTAACACTGTATGGACAGAGCATTTCCTTCTTGTTACTACCAAATATGTTAAATAGTTTCAGCAAATACTCATCATGATGTCCCATTCATCTTTCCAATTAACATATTCTTTTATGGTAAAGGACTCGGTTGGATGTGATACTCCAGTTCTGACAATGAATAATTCAGACAAGAAGTCGGCATGCTCCATTCCTAGAAGATCATCAGAACGGAGGAAACAGTCCTCTTCTGAGTTGGTTTCTTCAGCACAAAGGCCAACTCGCCACAATACCTCCAGCAGTTATAAGCCAGATCATTGTTCTCCTCCCAAGAGAACAGTAAGAACAGTCAGGAATGTTAATCTGGCAAAATATATAAAGAACAAATATTATCGTAGTCCTCTGAGCAAGCGGCAGGCTTCAAATGCTGCTACTGGAAAAACTGCAACAGGACCAGTCAGGAGGAGGAACCGGAAACGGAGAAGGCACAATACTGATTGTGACGAGGCAACTCGCATGGAAAGAAGGGCGAGATATTTGCTGGTCAAAATAAAATCGGAGCAAAATTTAATAGATGCATACTCTGGAGATGGCTGGAATGGGCACAGGTGTGCACCTCTCTCTCTCTCTCTCTCTCTCTCTCTCTCTCTCTCCTGTCTATTGCTGGTAAAGGAAAATCTTAAATCCATATAATTTTACATGCAATAAAAAAGAAAAAGGGTACCTGTAAATATCTTCAATTCTAGCATGAACAAATGTAAAGTATGACACAGTTTTAGGCTACTCCAGTTTGTTTAGGACAATTATGCTCATGAATTTATATATGAGGTTTGTAACTATTTTACGCTTCATATGAAAACTCATGTAGTTTTAACCACTTGCTGTTTGTTTCTTATATAGGAGGATCACAATCTGTCCTAAGTTCATTGGTAGTGCCCATTGATGACTGATCTATTAAAAGTAATTATTTGTGGGAAGTACCCATTGGACTTGATTAGTTGGACAACTTGATGTCCATGTCCATTTCTTGAAATAATAGAAGTATAGTCGAGTAGCTTTCGTCACTAAGTAGTGTAAGCTAAGTCTGATTTGCCTTTCAATTGTCATGATAGAATCATGCAAACAGTTCATATTATTGTTCATTAATCTATGTTGTACACTTTACTCGTGCTGCATATGATCCCCCATTCCCCCTTACTCTTTTTGCTCTTCTGCTTTGAAGTTTCTCACAGTAAAATAAGAGTGCTAGTTATATTAATTGAAGGTGTGCTTTTCTAAACAGCCGAGAGAAATTAAAACCAGAGAAGGAGCTACAGCGTGCTAAGAAACAGATCATTAAATGCAAAATTGCTATCCGTGATATTATCCATCAACTTGATTTGTATAGTTCTAGTGGGAGCATGGAAGATTCCGTGATGCCTCCAGATGAGTCTGTTAACCCTGATAATGTATGTATATCATCAAATCAGTCATACTCCCTACTTCCACATGATTATATAACTGATGGATTATCATATTCTCTTTGCTAGACCATATGTTCAAGATGCAAGTCTCCTGAATCAGTTCCCAACAATAAATTTATCTTCTGTGAAGGGGCCTGCAAAATGGCGTACCATGAGAAATGTTCAGAACCTCCTCTAGACAAAAGTGGGTAAATTTTTCTCGGTTTTGTTTTCAAACTACTAGGTTGCACATATTTTTGTAACATGCTTATTTGCATCCTTGATTGGTGTAAAGCTTCGCAATTTCATCTTGATCGCCTAAACAACACTTCTTCTGTTTCTGATTTTGTCTCTGTGTTTATTGTGCAAATACAGTAGCAAATGGAATTAAAAGATATCTGTAGTTCTGCACTGATGCAAATTACGAAACTATGTTTTCCAGTACTAAATGATCTCAATTTCATCTTTATTAAATAAGTTTCCAGATTTAGTTGTGGTTGTTTTATTAAAAAAAAATTCTCTCCTAGTTTCTTACTCCCTAGCATATCATCGTTGCCTACATTATTAATAATTTTCATGTCATGTTGGTGTTCATAGTTTTATCCATTCAATCCTTTCCTTGTGTGTTGTATCCATTGGACTGATGTAACCATTGGGTAACATCAAATAACTCTGGAAGGTGAGCTCAAATGCTGGAAAACAAATGAACTGTGGAGTCATGCAATACGCAAAAGCTGTTCAATTTTTTTGCATGCGGAAATTGTTTAAGAATAATAATCTTAATATTACTCACCTTTAAATGAAATCAAAGGATGAAATCAGGTAATACTTACCAGGTTAATCTAGTTTGCAATAACACACACTCATGCTGTACCTTCCATTCTGACAATTATATATACATTCTTGTTGCCTCCTGTGGTTGTTTACTCCGTATTGAGATGGATTTTTATATTTGTTAATATGGCTTTGTAGATGTTGTAGTCCTAATTAGTTTATGGTTTATAATGTACCTGTCTCTGTATTGTGCAATCTCTCAGGTCTTCCTACTGGTGGTCCTGGATGGCTTTGTAAATTCTGTTTGTGCAAGATGAAAATTTTAGAAGCTGTAAATGCACATTTGGGAACAAGCCTTACAGTGATGTGTCCCTCTAAAGTAGCCCCCCCCCCTCCCCCTCTCATTTTTTATGCATCCACTTCTTTTATCGTCTTTACATTGAAGGATGTTATCCTATTCAGACAATGTTGACACTAGCTTTCTATAGGATATTTTTAAGGAAGCAACTAAACAGATGAACTCTGAGGATGGACTAGGAGAGGATTGGTTATCTGAGTATTCAGGTGATGAGGACTATGACCCTGAAGAAAATGACTTCACAAGCAGCAGCCTGGATAGTGGTGAAGAAAGTATATCTGATCAGTCCAATTGTTCAGGAAGTCCGCTTTATTCTCCAAACGATGATATTCCAGGCTTTATATCAGCAGATTTCACTGATGCGGAAGGATTCTACCACACCAATTCAAATTTAGGAATTGATTCTGATGATGATGATGTTGCCGAGATGCTTACCTACCAAAGGCCAAAGAGAGAGGTTGATTATAAAAGACTTAATGAGGTGTATTTTGCTAAGCAGAATATTTTCTTATACTTGCAATTCAAGGAACTGCATTTTGAATTAGCCATGTGTTGTGTGTTAGTTGCACCTTGAGTAAGTTACTCATCAGCATTACGTTGGTTCAACAGGTTGGGATTTTAACTGCTTTTCACCCTTCACAGGAAATGTTTGGAAAGCTGACTGAGAATGAAAAGCAGAGTGAAGATGAAGATTGGGGTACTAATAATAGGAGAAAGAAAAGAAGAGTGGATTCAGCTGGTGTTCGAGTTAAGTCTGCCGAGGGTTCCTTAGATGTAAAGTCGAATGAGAAAGCCCAACCGCAGAGGAGAAAACTCTTCAGAATTCCACCTGAGGCAGTTCAGGTAAACAGTGATAGTGATAACTAACACCCCCCCCTCCCCCCGCGCGCGCGTGTGATAAATGGCTGGAGCTCTGCCTTTTAATTAAGATACGAACACCTCAAATTTGGGGCAAAACGGTAAAAAGAACCCGTGCATGGTGTGGGCGAAACTTTGACCAACAGCTATTGCCCAAAAGGAGAAACAACAGACAACAACAACAACAACAACAGACAACAACAATACCCATCCCGTCCCTCCACAGCAAGGGCAATAGCATGTAAAGCTTTTCATTCAAAACTTTGACCAACTCTAGCCTACACAAAAATTAGTCGAGTTAACAGTCTTGCAGTTTAAAGTATATTTTTTTCTGCTGGCCATAGATGGTTCATATAATCTGCACTCTTACTGATGACTATAACGAGATTCCTCATTGGATTTATTGTGCTTGTAACTGTGGATATGTGTTCTTCACATCAGGTTCAGTCTTGCTTACCACATTCTAATATCCTCTTCATGTTGCTAAACTAGGTACTGCGCAAATCTTTTGCTGAAAGTGAGCTTCCATCCCGGGAGGTGAAAGAGAATCTGTCAACAGAATTGGGTATTTCTTTTGAAAAGGTGAGTAATGTTGGATTGAATAAATTTCACAGCTGTGTATTACTGATTACAGCTTACTGGCACATGCTTATTGACATGCGTATCTCATTCTGCTAGTCAATCACCTACACATGCTTATTGACATGCGTATCTCATATTCTCATTCTGCTAGTCAATCACCCTTTGACACTGACTGGGCCATACATCACAGCTTCTTTAAAAAATTAATATAGTATATTATAATCACTACTCATATCAGTAAGGTCAGATTCATAGTATAGTTGGTCACTCTTTCGTCTCTTATAAAATATCATAAATGTAGCATATTTGAAGTAGAGAAGTATTACCTGAAAAAAGAGTCACTAACCAATGTCTGATCCATTTACAGATTGACAAGTGGTTCAAAAATACAAGGTGTGCTGCTCTCAGAGATCGGAAGGCATGCATTTCTATCTCATAACTATTCATACTCATATTTTTGTTGAGTCTTTAGCATGTGTTTCCATTCTCACGTGGTCTCCCATGTTCAATTCTGGATGTTGCTTACTTTTCTTATTTCCGTTTGCTATATTGCAAACATTCAGCTGTCACCTAAATGGAAAGTACTAAACAGAGATTTTATTTTTCAATTTTCTACCCTGAACTATGGCAAAAGTTCAGGGTTGGGAAGGTTCTTTTTTCCAACCTTGGACTGTATAACTGTCTGAAATGCAACCAAACAGTCCACTCTTCCCTCTCAAGTAATTTTGACTTTGACTGACGACCTTAATGCCATGTTGTTGCCACGCCATCAGATACCATTCTTTTTCTTTGTTTCAGCCAATTTTTTCTGTGAAAATTTTCTATTGTGATGATAGTTTTTTTAGATTGTTTTCTGGGTGTTTTTTATTGTTCATGGCAGCAACATGACAGTGACATCCATGTCATCCACAACTCCTTGTGAAACCAGCCGAAGTCGAAAAGTGGACTATTTCAGTAGTTTGAGGTTACAATTCAAACGGTTTTAGAGTTCAAGGTGGAAAAGTGAACTTCCAAGGGTGTTAGGGTTAAAAAGTGAACTTTTTGAAGGTTTCATTCCATACTTGAATCTTTGGTTTCTATAACTGCACAAATGACAAATTATCACTTTGGATGGATTTAGCTACAGAAGTACATATGGTATAGACTGAACTATCTTCAAGTACTGCGCTCCTTCGTCACAGCATATGTTTCAATTCCATTCCATGTGTAGAACTTTAAGAATAAACTACACCAGTTTCAGTTTTTTTCTTTAGGTATACGTCGTGGTCAAATATTTTCAACACACTGTTTGCATAACACTAGTGCTGTCTGCAGGCTGAAGGAAATAGTCGTGTTGCTGGTCCCAGCAAAAGATCGAGACAGAGTGCAGGGAAATCTGGAAGTTCAGGCAAGATTGATTCAGTGGACAATTCATATCTTCTTCCCGTGCCTGAAATCATCAGTGTACCTACACATCCACAAGGGATTCCTGAGAGGAAGCCCGAATCAACTAGTAGAACTGCGAGGAGGAGGGTACACGATAAAGGAGCTCCCTTGTGTCTGCCCGCACCCGCCGAAGTCAAGGTACAAAGACAAAAGTTTGATTGTTTATCTTGGGTAATTTGCAGATCTAATATGAACTAATAATGACCTCCACCTGGAATAATCAACTCTGATTAGATTTGTTCAACTGAGTGTACTCCTATCGTGTTTGCAGGAGAGTACATCACCTACAACCAAGCCTGGCTTGAATCCTAGCCATGTAGCAGATCACATCATCAACACCGAGCATAGAGCTGCTTCTCGGGAGGATCCGGTGGCCTTCTCGGATGACCCTTTCTTTGATGCGATCCTATCATATCCCACCATCAACACCAACGACAGAGCTGTTTCTCGGGAGGATCCGGTGGCCTTCTCGGACGATCCTTTCCTGGATGTGATGCTAGCAAACCGTGACATCTATACCGAGGAGAGAGCCGTTTCTCACGAGGACGTGAGGCGGCCTTCCAGCGACCAGCCTTTCTTGGATGTGATCCAGAACGTGTGCGGGCTCGAGCATAGGCTGCAGAGACTCAAGGGGGACATGCTATCATCAGCAGCAGCGCCAGGCGGCGCTGGAACCGCGGAGCATGACTTGCAGAACCAACTGGTGGTTCTCGTACCAACTGCCGAGCTGAAGGACAAATCACAGCCTAGCATCTGAAGTTCCGAGTGCAGATGCAATACTCCATTTGCGCGTTGTCGATAGGAGTTATTAAAACATATAGAAGAAATAGTGTAGAGAAGGAGAAGAAAAGAAAAGTAGTGGCTCCAGTCTAGGGTTCTAGCGGACAAGGGGCCTCAACAGTGGTCGTTACTGTGTGTCACATTAAAGTGCGTCTTCGGTGTTACTAGTATACAGTGGCAGAGATGTTACTGGTCTTAATGGGTTGGAGTTATATACCGTTTGGGGTTCAAAATGTTTTGGATTAGTACCATGTCGATGTGCAAATTTTTTAACTCAATTCTCATTTTTTTTCCCATTTTCATTTTTTTTAAACTCAGTTTTACCTGCAAGTGAAAACCTGTAGATTCAGTTATCGTTCAAACAGCAGTTAAGCACATATTGTAGCGCAGTGGTTTTTTTTATAGTGCTTGAGGGTTCACGTCCTTTTTTTAGTGCCATTTTTTGTTCATGGGTGATCACATTAGCAATTTGATCGGGAAACGGTGAACTCAAGACAGTTCCAGCTGAGCAGCTCCCAAGCCTTCGGACGTATGCTGCTTGCATCTGACCCCCCGTCGGAGGCGTCCTTGCTGCTGATAGTGTCCCTGCAAACGGCGCCGGCCCTTGAACAAATTTTGACCACAATCACGCAAAGCCGCAATGACTGAGGCGCCGTCGCTCTACGTCAATCCACCGCCTCAGGAAGATCCATCTCCAGTATCTCGTGGATAAGGCAGCGGGGAAGCTCACCGCCTTAGTTCTTCCTGTCAGCACGATCTGTGCTTTCGTGAAGATTGAGAGGGCCTTCATGTGGCCACATCCATCTTTTTTTTTAGAATCTTCTTGTACCAAATTTGTGTCTTCTCCTCTCTTTTTTTCTCCTTTGACTTGGTGTGCCTTTTAACTACACAGGCTTGCTTTGTTGTTACTTTGCATGCCTCTGATTAATTAGTAGGATTTGTCATGTATGGCACGACATATATACGTTCGTCTTCTTCCCAATTCCATTCTTCTTCGGTGAAGCGTTTTTTCTCCCTGTCAGGACTTCTCCTCCTTGTGAAACTAAAAAAATAAATTATGAAAGGCACCAGTAGTATTCTCATGCGCATCAACTTTGTGGAGACTTCAGTTCAAATGCATTTGACTTGTACGAAAAAGATGACATAAACGATGGCATAAAGTTCAGAGGGTCGGGAAGACCGCCCTCTGACACCTGCTACTTCCATTGGAAATCAATAACAACATTCAACGAGCATCCATGGTGTTCCATACACTCATCCAGAACATAGAAAAGAGAAGCTGAACCAACAAACGTTGGATGCAGAGAGTTCGACAGAACAAGACATAAATAAATTCCAGCAAGCAGATGAACTACTTCAGTTGAAGTTGGTCACGAGCTAAGATGCAGCAGCCTGGTGAAGAAGAGCTTAATTAGCAGACCACTTCCTTGGACGGCGACGACGACGACTCGGCGATCACCGCCAGCTTTTCGTCATCCAAACCATGTGTCCTGTCTCCACACTGAGGCAGCCTCGGCTCCAGCGTCTGCCAGCCACAATATGTACATTCTTCTCAGCTTATTACAGATAGTGCATAGCTCTTTTGCAGAACCGAAGGAGACTTACCGTGCTTGCGAAGGTTTCCGACAGCCGGTTGATTTCTTCGGGGATATCTGAATCTGTGTTCTTGCCTGCCAAGTGTGTTCTAGCAGTGAAGCACACGTCCTTTGGCTTACCATGGGCACCCCTACATGACGTAAACTCAAGTTTAGTGATAATCCACTTGATGACTGCTAAAAAAAGGATGAAAAAATGCGGTGTGTTGGAGGCAGCAGCACTCACCTGCCCAGAGCATCATTCTCACTCAACATCGGCAAGATTTCTGTTTCTGAAAATAGGAGGCTGTGATGGCTCACACCTGCTATTCCTTGCTTCTCCAGAAACTGGATGTGCTCCCGCAACGACTCGTCCCTGGAAGATATAGTACAGGAAAACAGATTAACTTCGTAGCAAAGGAGGTAGAGTTCATGCAAAAACTAGCTGTTACATTTTCCTTTGGGTACCCCATATCATCCTATCAAGAACTAAAGCTTTCTGTGTCCCAAAATGCATGTGTAACTTTTGGTGGAGACCTTTTGGCCCGGCCGAGACCGCCGACTGGCAGGAGTTGCTCGACTGCATTGCCTTGCACGAGCCTGATCTTACGACCGAAGATGACCGTTCCAGTTGGCGACTAGAGCCTTCTGGACAATTCTCCACCAAATCTCTTTACCAGGCCATCGCCCCCTCGCCTGGCCATGAGGCGCTCACCTCCATCTGGGAGATTCGCCTTCCCCTGAAAATTAGGATCTTTTTGTGGCAATGGATTCGCGGTCGCCTCCCGTCTGGCGTGGAGGTCCTGAAGCGCAATGGCCCTGGTGATGGGCGTTGCCCGCTCTGCGGGCCGGAACAGGACTCGAACCATATCTTCTTCATCTACGTGTCCGCGCAGTTCCTATGGAGCTGTTTCCGCCAGATAGTGGGTGGAAGCTAGGACCACAACAACTTTCCCGCTCTCTTCGCCGAACTTCAGGCGACCCCATCCGCACTGCGCCACATTAGGTGGCTGGCCATTGGGGTGCTTGCCTGGACGCTGTGGACTGTTAGGAATAATCTTGTGATTCAGCGCATTCCTCTTCGTCGTGCTACTGACGCTTTGTTCAAATGGTCTGGTTACTTGCAGCTTTGGCGGCCGCTTAGCCGCCCCAGGGAGAGAGACGCCATCACCTCCATCATCACCCAGCTTCGCGTGATGGCTCTCCGGATGGCTCCACCGCTTCCCCCACCACCACCGGAACCAGATTAGATTGTCTTCTTCTCGCCATCGCCACCGCCCTGCCGTTTATGTGTTATTTCGTCGTGTGCCTGTGTTGGGCTTGTTGTGCTGTGCCCACAGCTGAACTTGGGTCTGTTTGTCTGTGTGTGTATGTTGGACCGGGCTTGCGGTGGCTTTGTGTGCGTGTGTGTTGTGTTTTGTTGTGACCTTGGTACTTTGTGCTTGGTGGTTGCTTGATTTATAAAGCGGGGCGAAAGCCTTTTTCGGTAAATGCATGTGTAACACAACATTTTGGTGTCCATTTTCTGACTGATTTGTACCAGGTAAGTATTAAAGCTATTTTCATTTCATATCCATGTTAAAGTACATGGAGCCTCAGATAGTGAGTGCTGATATCATCAGAATTAATGGAACAAAAGCAAATGTCTTACATGTCAAGCTGCTGCCCATGCTCTTCTTGCAGTTGTTTCCGGGTGAGGGAAACATCAAAACCTTGTTCCGGCATACTGAAAAGCTCCCGAAGGTCCTGAAGATGCGCACAAAGAATTAGCCGTTCTATCCAGCAAAACATCCAGCAAGCAATGACAAGTAACGTTTCATGATACGCACACTCTGGCTGAAGTAACGTCTCTGTTCTTTCTTCTCCGTGGCTGCCCTAAACAAAGCGCCCTTGAGGACCTGGAAAAAGGTATATAAGGATGCAAAAGTATGGAACTTAAAGATAGAGCCTAGAGACGTCATTATGACAAACATTGGAGTAAGAAAATTCTAAATCATATTTGAACCTGCGATTTATACATCTTTTCTTCGACAGTTGCAGAGGTCATTAAGCGGTACACAATCACTTCTTTGGTCTGTCCAATTCGATCAACCCGATCAACACTCTGATTATCCGTACTGTAAAAATGGAAGATCGTGTTATGGAATAAAAAAACTTGCAGTGACAAGCATTCATAAAAGCAAAAGGAATACACTTGTTAAGGACGTGCCAATGTTCGGATACCTTGGATTCCAAGCAGGATCGACTAGTAAGACACGAGCTGCCTTGGTGAGTGTAAGTCCAAGACCACCGACTTTTGTGGTCAGTAAAAATATTTGACCTCCATAGCCCTCTTGAAAATCCTGGATATGCAAATGCATAATACGTAAGCAACATAGCATGTAGTATAATTGAGTCCATTGCCTAACATAACATAGAAAAAGGAAGTGAGAACAGGAACCTTCACAATCCTTTCCCTCTCAGAAATATCAGTGATTCCACCATCCATGCGAGAAAAGTCGTAGCCCTCTAATATTATAGCTTCCTGTTGCAATAATCGAATGTGTTACAACAGATGAGAATCCACGTCTCAAAACTACTTTTTATGATATACTGTAGTACATACTCAACGAAAATGGGGATGTATATTCTGATGCCAGCAGTAGATCAGACATGCCAAAAGCCACCAGTCATGGTAAGACAATATTTTATCTCAAGTACTACTCCCTCCGTTCCAAAATATAAGTCTTTCTAGCCATCTCAAATGGTTACAACATACGAATGTATGTAGACATATTTTAGAGTGTAGGTTCATTCATTTTGCTTTGTATGTGGTCACTTGTTGAAATCTGTAGAAAGACAAGTATTTAGGAACGGAGGGAGTACTTGTCTATTGAATGGAACTTGAATGTGATATGCCTCTTCTGTTGAACACAAGTGTCTAAGACTCGTCGTAACAGTTAGACGTGCACAGATTTTAACATCAGTATATTTTGTAAGCAGAAAATGCCCATTTACTCTACTAACAGAGTTTATCATGTACGTGAATATATAAAAACAGAAATGTATATAAAATAATAGATCTAATTTGAATGTTATATATCACAAAAACACGGCATGCACTCCAACACAAACAAGAATTGACAACAGACCTGAATCAGGTTTAGCATTTTAAGAGTCTGAGAAAATATCAGAACATGGTGGCCCTCTTCCAGAAGATTCGGCTGCAACATTAACATTAACTATTTGAGTTTGCATAAACAAACAGCGGAGTACATTACTAACAACTAATATGCTTCAGAGAATGCTTACCAACAAAGACAAGATAAAAGATAACTTGCATGAGACTTCCTGACTGACTTGTACTGCATCATCATCATGAGCCATATCTGCGAGGTTCATGGCCATTTTTTCAATCATCACCATATCCTGAGTACTCAACACTACATCCATTCCTTCCAAGATGTCCTCAGCAGCTCTCTGAGTCAATATCAGTGGGTGATCACATATTTTTTTCAATACCTGTTGATGAAAAGGAAAAACATGAAACGGACATAATTGCACAAAAGAATGTGCACAGAAAAACAAATGATAAATTAAGGCCATACAATTAGCAAATGCTGCCTCCCATAGAACCTCCATTTTACTTTATAAATGTATTTTTGGTTTAGCTCAGAGGTAAAGGAAAGGATTAATAGTGAGGGAAAATTATTGTCTTAGAATAGTGAGTCAATATGCAAGTTTAACAATAAATGATGAAGAGAGTGAGAGGTAAATGCGGGCAAGAGATAGAAAAATCATCATTTCTACAAGCATGCCTTATATTTTGATATAATATTGCAAACTCTTTTGAATCAGAGCAAGTATATGATGAGCATACATAAGCAGAGCTAAAGGAGTAGATGACAGCAACAAGAGAACAAATAAAGTTAGACAAGATGGATGCAAAGAGAAGGCTTTGGAGCTTATGCTTACATTAAGAGCAGCCAAGGGATTTCCTTCCGATCCAAATTGAACTAGCTCACTGTTCAGAAAAGCTTCATATAGACGTCTCTGCACCCAAAAGACAGACAAATTGCAAAATTGTCATTCGCCCAATTACTCGACCAGTTTTGCATTAGCGACACCAAAATTTATAGTACCTGGTAATCTGTTAATTTCAGCCAGATAATTAGCTCATCCTTCTTTGGAAGCTTTTTATCATCTGTCAACCCAGTCTCAAGGGACACTTTAATTTTCATGCGTCGCAAGAAATATGGCTTTATCCGTTCTCTTAATTCCTGTGAAACAAAGTTAATTATGAAAGAAGAATTATAATGGGTGTAAGTTCAGACGACTACAAGTAATTATCCAGATTCAGATGGCTTAATCTAAATGGCTTGCCCTCTCATGGTTCAACTAGAAGTCAACATTAGATAATGTGGAATTGAAACGCAGTTCAGTTAGAGAATTGCTTTCACATGTCAAACCAGAGACGAAAGTACTACTTAGCTGTATATGAATACATTATGCACATCTTAGAGATCAGCATGTTCAGCTTGTAATTTCTCAACAAATCACAATGACAAGAAGTAATGACATTGCACATGGTGGAATATATCAAACATCACCATTTATACAGTACTAAAATGCGGACATACCAAAAAGTAAGAAACAACGCTGACACACTAAAAAGTCTATCTGTCAATTGGACTCAAACACACAAAGATGACAGGTACCTTCCTTGCATTTGACCCTATGTGCTTCTCTCGAATGCTAGCGTTCTTGTCATTTCCTCGACTGATAGACCGTTGATACCTTGTTCTGAACCTGTCAAAATACAGAAATAAATAACACTAGATGGTGTGAAGTAAAACAGCATCACTAATGCAGGAAAACAAGGGAGCAAGTAAATTACTCTTCCTTATCACCCAAGGCTTCCGGGCAACAAAAATTGAAAATCGCCCACATTTCCTACAAGAGTATACATGCTTATTTGCATCAGTAACAGGAGGACAAAGTACATAGGAGCATGTAAAGTACGAGGTTTTTAGAAATTTCAGCTAGGTGGTACCATCAAGTTATTTTGAATAGGTGTTCCACTAACGGCAATCCGATGGACACAAGGTATTTCAACTAAGCTTTGGGCTCTTTGTGTATTGGGGTTCTTGATATAATGTGCCTCATCAAGAACAACATAATTCCAAAAGTCCTCCTCCTTCTCGTCGCCGGTGTCATTATAGAAGTCACCTCTTATTAGATGGTAATTGATCCGGACAATATCATATGTTGTCAATAAGATACCTCCCTCCTGTAATAAGACGATAAATAGCTGATGTGACTCACTAAAATGTATAGAAAAAACTAGCTATGCAATTTTTTTAGATGGCACTTATGTGGAAATGATTTTCTGCTCCATTTGACAGTTCGGATAAAAATTAAGGAAATGAATGACCAACTGAAGTCAATTTATCTTAGGAAACCAAACAAAACAAACCTTGAAGGCATGTTGAAGCTCATTGTCACGAATATTCATGTTGGAACCATAGTACCTGTGAAAAGGAAGAGGAATCAATTAGCAGAAATCAACAGGGCTTGATCTGTATCAATTAGGGCGGGGGGGGGGGGGGGGTGAAATATTGTGAAATAGGAGATCCTACTCGCAGATCATGTGGCTGAGGCCGACAACCGAAAGCTCCTTAATCCAATGAGTGAGAAGTGTCTTAGGGGCGACAACTAGCGCCCTCCTGATCAAACCGGAATGGAACAACCCTGCCAAGAAGGCAGAAACCTGCACCGACATAAAAGTAAGGATAAACTCTCTCAATCAGGATATTGCATCACCAACTTGATATTGAGAGTATATATATTCTGGCTAAAGGAAACGAGTGCTTATGTAGTAGTACACAGATTACTAGCTTGGAAACAAATGTAGTTAAGCACGCGATACAATAGCAACGAAATAAATTCTATTCTCTTGTGTCGGGTCAGATGATAAATATAATCGGTTTCAGTCCCTTACTGTGCAGGATGTAGTTTTCAGAATAATATCTGCAGGCTAGTAGTAGCAATTAGCATTCATCCACAACAACCTTCCTAACACTAGCAAGTACTACCTCTGTTTCTAAATATATATATGACGTTTTGGCAGTTTAAATTGAACTACTAAAATGTCTTATATTTAGGAACAAAGGGCGTACAATTAAGGGAGAAACCGAGCCGATGATGGTGAGATCGACACAAATTAACAGGTCTTGTTATGATTGATCAATTTAATGAGGAGAACAACCAAATGAATGCCAATGGGTTAGAGAAAGGGAGGAAATAGGAATTGGACCTGCATGGTCTTGCCGAGTCCCATCTCGTCTCCAAGGATCCCGCCGGTTCCCATGCAGTGCAGCGACCAGAGCCAGCCGAGCCCCTCGCGCTGGTGGGCGTACAGCATCTTGTATACCCTCGCTGGGAGCCTGTACGGCGGCCTGCCGCTTCCCGCGGCGGCCCCCATCTCAAAGTCCTCCTCCTCGTCGCCGTCGGTGTCATGGTGGTTTTCCTCCTCCTGGTCGGCATCGTCTTCATCATCAATGCAGTCCAAAAGTATGTCAGCGGGCTCCTCCTCCACCTGCTCCTCGTCGCCGTCGGTGTCATGGTGGTTTTCCTCCTCCTGGTCGGCGTCGACTTCATCATCTATGCAGTCCAGAAGTATGTGAGCGGGCTCCTCCTCCACCTGCTCCTCGTCGCCGTCGGTGTCACGGTGGTTTTCCTCCTCCTGGTCGGCATCGACTTCATCATCTATGCATTCCAGAAGTATGTCAGCGGGCTCCTCCTCCACCTCCTCCTCGTCGCCGTCGGTGTCATGGTGGTTTTCCACCTCCTGGCCGGCCTCGTCTTCATCATCTATGCAGTCCAGAAATATGTCTGGTGGCTCCTCCTCCTCGTCGCCGTCGCCGTCGGTGTCATGGTGGTTTTTCACCTCTGATCTGCCTCGCCTTCATCATCTATGCAGTCCAGAAATATGTCGTCGGGCTCCTCCGCCTCCCAGCTGCAGGCGACATCGAGCTCGTCGTTGGAAGATGTGTCGCTGGCAAGCTTGAATAGGCGGCGGAGGCGGCGGCCTGGCAGCTTCACCTTCCCCGCGCCAACGTGGTGAGGAGGCTCTGCCGCCTCTGCGTATGCGTGCACGGGAGGGGGGCGATTGAGTTATTTGGAGCGATGGAGGATGAATCGATTGACGATTAATTTGAAGAAATTAGCGTAGCTAGATGAGGAGGACGAGGATGATACCTGCTGCTGCCGGGTGGTGGGATCGTTCGCCGGAAGGAGGGTGGTCGAGGGCGTCGGAGAAGTCGGACAAGTCCAGCGGCGAGGACGGAGACGCCGTCGCCATGGATGGGGTCGGAGCCTGCGCCGCCGTGCCGTGCCTTGGAGGCGTCAAAGGGGGGAAGGGAGAGGAGGAAGGCATCCGTGAGCGAGCGGTGAAGTGACAGGAGGGGCGGCGGGAGGGAAGGGGTTAATGGCTGGGGAGGAGGGGCGGCGGGAGGGAAGGGGTTAATGGCTGGGGAGGAGAGGCGGCGGCGGCTTTGAAATTTCAAAATTCGTATCCCTCCTCTCTTGGCTCTCTGCCGTCTCCTCCTCACGCAAGCGCCGAGCTGCATGCGCTGAACCACCAATTATTACTCCTCCCGTTCCGTCTCCTCTTTCACCAGCGCTGGCCAGTGGGTGGGGGAGTAGTTTTCCACAGATAAGTTAACACTTTCACACTTTCAAAGTTCGAACCGGTTAGAGCAACTCCAATGGGTGGGCCATTTCGTCCGCCCCCGTTCGTTTGGGTCGGCATGGACACAAAAGGCGGCCCAACGCGTCGATCCAGACGGACGCGCGTCCGCTTTTTGTCCGCGAGTGACTCATTCCCGGTTCATTTTTGAGCCGGATTTGCGTCGGCGTGGACACGCGACGGACGCGCGCGCGTTCGCCTTCTCCTCTCCCCGGGCCCGCTGGTCGGTGGCACATTGGCCTTCCCTATCCAACAGCAACCCACGCCCGCCTCCTTCATCATCGCCGCCGCCGCCCATTTTTGCCGGCGACTGTGCGAGTTGTCGGCGCCTCCACATCCGCCCAACAACGCCGCCCACTCCCACGTCGTCAGCCGTCGGGGAGCCGACTGCTTCCCATCCCCGCACCCCCCACCACACAGCCCCCCCCCCCCCCGACCAAGAAGCCGCCTCGCCACCCCGGCCAGATCCTCACCGGCACGCTCGTCGGACGCCGGCCCACTCGTCGGACGCCGGCAGGGCAGCTAGCTGGTCTGTGCGCGCCGCGACTCCCTTTGCCGTCCGTCTCCTTCGTTGACGCCTGAAAGCTGTTCGACAGTTTGCCAAGGTACAAAATGGACTCCCCGACGAGTTCTTTTTTCACAATTTCCTTTGCGACTCCGGCGATTCTTCGTCCGATGACGAGGAGGTGATATTGGCTGCCGTGTTGGTCCATCACCACCTCAACAGCCAGCGGCCGTTGTTCCATGGCTCCATTCGGGGCCACCTTCCGGTGTTAAATCGCAACCGAGAGAACGGGCATTTCCTTCTTTGGAAGGACTACTTTGATACAACAAACCCGTTGTTCAAACATCAAAAATTCCACCGACGTTTCCGTATGAGTAGGCATCTTTTCAACCGTATTAGAGAGGGGATGGTCGGCTATGATGACTATTTCAAATGCAAAGAGGATGCCGTTGGCAAGATTGGTTTCTCCTCTTATCAGAAATGTACTGCCGCCATCCGAATGCTTGCATACGGAGTGCCCGGTGATCTCATTGATGAGTACGTCCATATGAGCGAGTCTACGTGCCTAGAGTCCATGTATAAGTTCTGCAAGGTTGTTATTGTTGTGTTTGGCCTGAGTACTTGAGGGAGTCGACTGTTGAAGATACAACCCGTTTGTTGGCGATGAATGCCAGCAGGGGCTTCCCAGGGATGCTTGGCAGGATAGACTGCATGCACTGTGAGTGGAAGAACTGCCCTTCTGCTTGGCAAGGGCAGTATAAGGGCCATGTCAGGGCTTACACTGTCATACTAGAGGTCGAGGCGTCTCAAGATCTCTGGATCTGGCACTTTTTCTTTGGCATGGTCGGATCACACAATGATATTAACGTGCACTACTAGGAAAACGCTTATAGATAGAAGTTTACCAGTAGCGTTTGTTTTTAACCCCACGCTACTAGTAGTTAGTAGTAGCGCTGGCTAGAAAAAGCGCTACTGGTATCAGTTAGCAGCAGCGCTTTTTATCTAGACCAACGCTACAGCTAAGTGTAACACACCACAATATCTGATCAATAAATGTTAGCAGCGCTTGTCGCCCAACCAGCGCTACAGCTAGTGGGCTTAGCAGTAGCGCTGACCCATTGCCCGCGCTGCTGTTCAGCCCACTACCACCCCCCGCGCCCCCGGCCCGGCCTCATCACTCTCACTCACACTCCCACACTCCTCACTCGATCCCCCGCGCGCCACAGTCGACCCCGGCACAGTGTCGTCCCCCGCGCCGGCCCTCCTCCCTGCGTCGGCCGCCCTCGCCCGCGCCGGCCCTCCTCCCCGCCGGCCGCCCAACTCCCCCGTGTCAGCCTCCTCCTCCGCCTGCCGCGCCAGCCCCCGTGCCGGCTCTCCTCCCGCGCCAGCCCTCCTCCACCGAGAGGTACTCCTCCCTCCTTCCTCCTCCTCCCTCCCTCCCTAGTTATAGTTATTAGAGTAGTTATTTTGAATCCTATGTAGTTGAAAAAAATGTAGGTTATTAGAATAATTTAGGTTATGATCGAACCCTTGCTTGGACAGATTAGGTATGAACCCTAGTTAATTCGTATGAACCCTAGGTTTTTAAATTTAGCTAGGTTTTAAAGTTAGGACAGAAATTTAGCTAGGTTTTTAATTAGGTGCAGTTAATAGAATTTAGGTGTTTTAAGTGTATTTAAAAGAGTTTGAGGTGTTTTAGTTGTTTTAGGTGTAGTTAACAGAATTTTAGGTGCTTTAGTTGTTTTAGGTGTGGTTAACAAAATTCTAGGTATTTTTTTAGTTAAAGCAATTGTTGTTATTTTTTTAGTTAAAACAATTTTTCTTGTTATATGCAAATTTGCAGTGGATATGTCATATTTTGAACATGTCACATTTTGGACATGTCATATTTTTCCGAGTGGCCTATGTTTTGCCAGAAATGTCAATTCGTTTACGTTGGCAAATTTCAGGCGCTCGATATGTCCTGTTTTAGCAAAGGTCATGCCAAATTTTGCTAAGTATTTGTTAATTTTGTTTTCATAATTAAGCATTTTGTTCTCGACGTCGACGATGCCTATCCCGCATCCTCGTCGTCGACTCGGCGGAGGACTCTTGGTTGAGCCGAGGGACCATGTCCGGGACTGGGCTCCGTCGGGCTGGTACTGGGTTGTGCTACCTTCTGATGAGCGCAGCTTAGTAAGGAGCCAGCCCGTCGTCGACCCGGAGCTTTTTTGGTGGCGGTCACATGGGCCTGCATCGGAGGAGAGGCTTGAGTCCCCCGCGCAGGTGGTACAGCACCGTGTCACGGAGGAGAACGTGCACGTCCAGCGCTACTTGGTTGCGTTGGCGAACGGCCGGTTCTCCAATACCTGGCAGATTCTTTGGGGATCTCACCGGAGCTATGATCCGGTGATGGTTCCTTCTCTTTGGGTGTCCACTGCGGCCCACTTAACCTAGAGGAGCTATTATTCAAGATGTATTAGTGATATTATATGATGATCTTTGCTACAAACTACTATCTATGTATTCGATGATGGATTATTAATTACCTATTAGTTATTTGCTTATTGAATGCAAAAGATGAGCGCGGTTTGTGCTATAAACTACTATATATGTATTCATGATGGATTATATGATGATCTTTGCTACAAACTACTACAAACTACAAATTTTAGGTGTTTTAGTTGTTATATGATGATCTTTGCTACAAACTACTATATATGTATTCGATGATGGATTATTAGTTACCTATTAGGAAATGTCTGACGACAAAAGGGAATTCGCTATGTGCGAGTACTGCGAAGATGAGTGCGGTCTGTGCGTCAGGCCTCACCTGGTAGAAGGTCGGCGCTTCAGCATCAAGCTCCAAGAGACCTTCGATGTTGAAACGGTACGCAACGACCACAAGTGTTTTTTGTTGTTTTTTGCACGACTTCTTTGCTTCTTCAACGTGTAATTTCCGTTTTTTACAATTCTACTAGCTTATCTCATGCCATGCAAGACGCTATGTCTTGGAGAAGATGGGTTTTGAAGATCATGAAAGAATGGAGACAAAGATAATTCAACTAAGGACCCATCATGATTATGATTTTGCTGTAAATCTATACAATTCTGTGAACTCATCCAATTTTGGTTGCCTGAATTGGGAAGCCCTTTGCAAGGCGTATGATTTTCATGAGGGTATGCTTCTCACCTTTGATCTTGGTGATCCTGACATCAACGAAAATGATATGACCATTTGGGTCCTTGTTGACACGCTTCCAGTTCTACCGCTGTGTGAGTTTCTTAAACATATTTACTAAGTAATTTATATTGTTTATTTCAAAATATTTGACAGCTTATTTCCATTGACAGCTTATTTTCATTCTTCAAAAAATGTACGGAAAATGGTAGACAGAACCTACTACTACAATGATGAAGCACAATTAACTTATAAGGAGCAAGATGGTCTTATCGCATTTTTTACTAATCTTGAGAATTACAATAGCTATTATCAAACTCCTCCACATTATGGTCAATACGTGTCACTAGTGCACGTGTTGAACTACGGTAACATCAATGGAGATATCATGGTAAGATTTTCTACTATTACGACACCCGTGCATCTTTTGCATTAATTTTTCTAGAACTAAACTACATTGCTAACTACAAAGTTATTACTATGTTTTTGAACAGAAAATCCCGATGGATTGTGTGCCTCATCTGATGTTGCCGACAGGTCGCGTTAATGTTATGAGCTTACGGCCACCACGGCCAGGTCAGCCGCAGTATCCACATCACTCATGTCCATACCGGATTTCTATAAGCGAGGAAGCCATGATAATAAATGATTTCAAAAAATGTTTGAACCATCGTAGAGAGCTACTTGGAAGCAACATTGTGCGTAGGCCAAGACTTGGAGACATGATGATCTCCGTTCTTTATTATGGAGAGTCAATTTTCCTTAATGGAGACTCAATGGCTATCTTGTTTTATGATATTTTGCCTAAGAGAGGGTAGAGTAGGTCCTATGAGAGGAGTAGGTCGTAGCTAGAATGTGTTATTTTGTGCTACAATGTGTTAGAGTTGATGATGATGAGGAGGAGTTATGATTATGACTAGTGACCAACTTGTTATATGATGTCTCATTGACGAACATTGTTTGGTGGTGATTACAACTAGTAATGAATATGCTATTTAAACAGACTAGTTCATGATGAGTTGTTATTGTATAAAAGATATATCTGTTTAAACATGTACATCGCCAAAATGCTAAAAAAACATAAATGTTAGAAGTAGCGCTGGCCTTAAAACGCGCTACTAGTACTTGAACTTACCAGTAGCGCTGACCTAAAAACGCGCTACTGCTACAAAATAGCTGTAGCGTCGTAGCAGTAGCGCTGGTGCCCGCGCTACTGGTAGCACAAAAACCAGCGCTACTGATAAGCTTTTCTCTAGTAGTGGTGCTTCAGTGCTCGCCGGTGTTTGCTAGGCTTGCCGAAGGCAACAGTCCACCGGTGAACTTTACTGTCAACGGCCACAGCTACGACAAAGGATACTACCTGGGTGACGGTATTTATCCTCAGTGGACCACTATTGTCAAGACAATACCCAACCCTGTCGGAGAGAAGAGGAAAAGATTTTCCCAAGAGCAAGAGAGTGCTAGGAAGGATGTCGAGCGTGCCTTTGGTGTTTTGTAATCTCGAGGGGACATCGTTCAGTATCCTGCTAATACCTGGAGCACGCAGAAACTGTGGGAGGTGATGACTGCTTGTGTGATCATGCACAATATGATCGTAGAAGACGAGCGCCCGGAACGTCTGTACGATCAAGGCTTTCAGTTTCAGGGTGAGAATGTTATGCCTGAGCATGGAGGAGTGGCAACGTTTGAATAGTTCACCTAATTTCATCATGACATGCGTGATTGGGAAACTCACGTGCAACTGCAAAATGATTTGGTTGAGTATATGTGGGCTCATGTTGGCAACCAATAGATGTATCTTCTTTTATTAGTTTGCAAAACTATTGTGACACTACTAGGGAAAAACCTAGCAGTAGCGCGGGTTTAAGGCCTACCAGGCTACCAGTAGCGCGGGAGGCAGTGCTACTAGTAAGGCGCTACAGCTAAAGGTTAGCAGTAGCGTGGGTTAACCCACGCTACTGCTATATCCACTTAGTAGTAGCGCTTCCTGGAAAGGGCGCTACTGGTAATTACTAGTAGCGCATCTAGCAGCCCGCGCTACTACTATTATTCTGTATTATATTTCTTTTTTATTTCATGTTGTATTCATACACCTTTATACAAGTTTTCATACAGCAACAATTCAGAGATTGTTTTTACATCATGATGAGTTATTACATCACTGGGTGAAAGAATCGTGGACTAGTTTCAAGTGGATGGCATCCACTTGAAACTAATCAGTGGTTCTTTCACCCAATGATATAATAAACATCATCATCATCATATCATTAACAACTTATCATCATAATACATCATTGTCATATAACACCTCCTCATGATCATTGTTTTCATCAATGAGACATCACATAGCAATTTGGTCACTAGTCATAATCACAACTCCTCATCATCATCAACTCTAACACATTGTACCACATAATAAACATTGTATGACCTAGGACCTACTTCTCTCTCATAGGACCTATTACCTTCTCTTAGGTAAAATAGCATAAAACAAGATAGCCCCTGACTCTCCATTATGGAGAATGGAGATTATCCTGTCTTCAATTCTTGCCTTTCGCACAATGTTGCTTCCAAGAACCCCCCTACGATTGACCATACATTTCTTCCATTCTTTGATTATCATGTCTTCACCGGTTTTAGAAATCCGATATGGACAGGTGTGATTCGTAGGATGACCTGACTGTATGTTCAAAACATCAAGGCGACCATTCTGATACATCAGATGAGGCACACAATCCTTTGGGATTTTCTGTTGAAAAACATAGTAATAACTTCGTAGTTAGCAATGTAGTTCAGTTTTAGAAGAATTTATGCAAAAGATGCACGGATGTCGTAATAGTAAAAAATCTTACCATGGCATCTCCATGGATGTTACCGTAGTTCAACACATGCACTAGTGGCACGTATTGACCATAATATGGAGGAGTTTGATAATAGATATTGTAGTTCTCAAGATCAGTACAAAATGCGATCAGATGATTTTTCTCTTGATAAGTTAAATCAGAGCCATCGGTGTATTAGGTTATGTCTACCATCTTCCACACATTGTTTGAAGAATGAAAATAAGTTGTCAACTATTTTAAAATAAACAATATAAATTAGTACTATATTTGAGAAACTCACATAGCGCTAGAATTGGAAGCATATCAACAAGGACCCAAATGTCCATATTGTCTTGGTCGATGTCAACAAGATCTATGGTGACAAGCATACCCTCATAAAAACCATACATCTTGCAAAGTGCTTCCCAATTTGTGCAACCAAAATGGGTTACGCTCTCAGAATTGTTCAGATTTACTTCAAAATCCATACCATGATGGGTCCTTAGGTGAATTTTCTTTGTTTCGAAACTTTCGTGGTCTTCAAAATCCATCCTTTCCAAGACATAGCGTCTTGCATGGCATGGGATAAGATGAAAATTACACGTTGAAATAGATTAAGTCGTGCTTAATTATGAAAAAAACACTTGTCGTCGTTGCGTACCGTTTCAACATCGAAGGTCTCCTGGAGCTTAATGCTGAAGCGCCGACCTTCGTCCAGGTGAGGCCTGTCGCACAGACCCCGGTCGTCGTGGCACAGTCGCACTCCCCCGGGAGACTTTCATTGTCCGATGATGCCATTTCCTAGGTTCATAATTCAAAGATTAAGCTTGTACAATTAAATATATGTACTACAAAAACTAAATTAGACCATTATTATTTGTCATGAGTTAACTATCGGTCTACCGAGCCTTTTTCTTGAAAACTATCAACTCGCATGGTGTATACATTCGACCGTTGGTGATGATTGATGTCTACTACGCAACCTTCTCCTTGTAGACGTTGTTGGGCCTCCAAATGCAGAAGTTTGTAGGGCAGTAGCAAATTTCCCTCAAGTGGATGACCTAAGGTTTATCAATCCGTGGGAGGCGTAGGATGAAGATGGTCTCCCTCAAGCAACCCTGCAACCAAATAAAAAAGAGTCTCTTGTGTCCCCAACACATCCAATACAATGGTAAATTATATAGGTGCAATAGTTCGGCGAAGAGATGGTGATACAAGTGCAATATGGATGGTAGATATAGGTTTTTGTAATCTGAAAATATAAAAACAGCAAGGTAGCAAGCGGTAAAAGTGAGCGTAAACGGTATTGCAATGATAAGAAACAAGGCCTAGGGTTCATACTTTCACTAGTGCAAGTTCTCTCAACAATAATAACATAATTGGAACATATAACTATCCCTCAACATGCAACAAAGAGTCACTCCAAAGCCACTAATAGCGGAGAACAAACGAAGAGATTATGGTAGGGTACGAAACCACCTCAAAGTTATTCTTTCCAATCAATCCATTGGGCTATTCCTATAAATGTCACAAACAGCCCTAGAGTTCGTATTAGAATAACACCTTAAGACACAAATCAACCAAAACCCTAATGTCACCTAGATACTCCAATGTCACCTCAAGTATTCGTGGGTATGATTATACGATATGCATCACACAATCTCAGATTCATCTATTCAATCCAACACAAAGTACTTCAAAGAGTGCCCCAAAGTTTCTACCGGAGAATCAAGACGAAAATGTGTGTCAACCCCTATGCATAGGTTCATGGGAGGAACCCGCAAGTTGATCACCAAAACATACATCAAGTGAATCACGTGATATCCCATTGTCACCACAGATACGCATGGTAAGACATACACCAAGTGTTCTCAAGTCATTAAAGACTCAATCCGATAATATTACTTCAAAGGGAAAACTCAATCCATTACAAGAGAGTAGAGGGGGAGAAGCAACATAAGATCCAACTATAATAGCAAAGCTCGCGATACATCAAGATCGTGCCAAATCAGGAACACAAGAGAGAGATAGAGTTCAAACACATAGCTACTGGTACATACCCTCGGCCCCGAGGGTGAACTACTCCCTCCTCATCAAGGAGAGCGCTGGGATGATGAAGATGGCCACCGGTGAGGGTTCCCCCCTCCGGCAAGGTGCCGGAATAGGGTCCCGATTGACTTTTGGTGGCTACAGAGGCTTGCGGCCACGGAACTCCCGATCTATTCTCGTCTTTGTAAGTTTTAGGGTACGTGAGTATATATGGGTGCAGGAAGTACGTGGGTGGAGCCTCGGGGCCCCACGAGGCAGGGGGCGCGCCCTAGGAGGGCGCCCCTCACCCCCGTGGGCACCTCCCTTCTCTCCTGACATGGGGTCCAAGTCCATTCGGTAGTTTTTCTTCCAAAAATAACTTCTCCAGTTGATTTCGTTCCGTTTCGACTGGGTTTGATATTCCTTTTCTTCGAAACACTGAAATAGGCAAAAAACAGCAAATTTGGGTTGGGCCTCCGATTAATAGGTTAGTCCCAAAAATAATATAAAAGTGGATAATAAAGCCCAATATTGTCCAAAACAGTAGATAATATAGCATGGAGTAATAAAAAATTATAGATACGTTGGAGACGTATCAAGCATCCCCAAGCTTAATTCCTGCTCGTCCTCGAGTAGGTAAATGATAAAAAAGATAATTTTTGATGTGGAATGCTAGTTGGCATAATTTCAATGTAATTCTTCTTAATTGTGGTATAAATATTCAGATCCGAAAGATTCAAGACAAAAGTTCATATTGACATAAAAAATAATAATACTTCAAGCATACTAACAAAGCAATTATGTCTTCTCAAAATAACATGGCCAAAGAAAGTTATCCCTACAAAATCATATAGTCTGGCTATGCTCTATCTTCACCACACAAAATATTTAAATCATGCACAACCCCGATGACAAGCCAATCAATTGTTTCATACTTTTGACATTTTCAAAACTTTTCCGATCTTCACGCAATACATGAGCGTGAGCCATGGATATAGCACTATATGTGGAATAGAATGGTGCTTGTGGAGAAGACAAAAAGAGGGGAAGATAGTCTCACATCAACTAGGCGTATCAACGGGCTATGGAGAGGCCCATCAATAGATATCAATGTGAGTGAGTAGGGATTGCCATGCAACGGATGCACTAGAGCTATAAGTATATGAAAGCTCAACAAAAGAAACTAAGTGGGTGTGCATCCAACTCGCTTGCTCACGAAGACCTAGGGCATTTTGAGGAAGCCCATCATTGGAATATACAAGCCAAGTTCTATAATGAAAAATTCCCACTAGTATGTGAAAGTGACAAAATGAGAGACTCTCTATCATGAAGATCATGGTGCTATTTTGAAGCACAAGTGTGGAAAAAGGATAGTAACATTGTCCCTTCTCTCTTTTTTTCTCATTTTTTTATTTGGGCATTTTCCTTTTTATGGCCTCTTTTTCTCTTTTTTATTTTATTTTTCGTCCGGAGTCTCATCCCGACTTGTGGGGGAATCATAGTCTCCATCATCCTTTCCTCACTTGGGAAGATGCTCTAAAAATGATGATCATCACACTTTTATTTTTCTTACAACTCAACAATTACAACTCGATACTAGAACAAAGTGTGACTCTATATGAATGCCTCCGGCGGTGTACCGGGATATGCAATGAATCAAGAGTGACATGTATGAAAGAATTATGAACGATGGCTTTGCCACAAATATGATGTCAACTACATGATCTTGCTAGCAATATGACAATGATGGAGCGTGTCATAATAAACGGAACGGTGGAAAGTTGCATGGCAATATATCTCGGAATGGCTATGGAAATACCATGATGGGTAGGTATGGTGGCTGTTTTGAGGAAGGTATATGGTGGGTGTATGATACCAGCGAAAAGTGCGCGGTATTAGAGAGGCTAGCAATGGTGGGAGGAAGAAAAGTGTGTATAATCCATGGAATCAACATTAGTCATGAAGAACTCATATACTTATTGCAAAAATCTAGAAGTTATCAAAGCAAAGTATTACGCGCATGCTCCTAGGGGGATAGATTGGTGGGAGAAGACCATCGCTCGTCCCCGACCGCCACTCATAAGGAAGACAATCAATAAATAAATCATGCTCCGACTTCATCACATAACGGTTCACCATACGTGCATGCTACGGGAATCATAAAATTTAACATAAGTATTCCTCAAATTCACAACTACTCAACTAGCATGACTTTGATATTATCACCTCCATATCTCAAAACAATCATCAAGCATCAAACTTCTCTTAGTATTCAACACAATCATAAGAAAGTTTTACAAATCTTGAATACCAAGCATATTAAGATTATTAAGCAAATTACCATGCTATTTAAGACTCTCAAAATAATCTAAGTGAAGCATGAGAGTTCATCTATTTCTTCAAAATAAAACTACCACCATACTCTAAAAGATATAAGTGAAGCACTAGAGCAACAACAAACTACTCTGAAAGATATAAGTGAAGATCAATGAGTAGTCGAATAATTATGCAACCATGTGAAGACTCCCTCATTTTAAGAATTTCATATCTTGATACTTTATTCAAACATCAAGCAAAAAAAAATAAAATGACATGACGCTCCAAGCAAAACACATATGATGTGGTGAATAAAAATATAGCTCCAAGTAAAGTTACCGATGAACGAAGACGAAAGAGGGGGTGCCTTCCGGGGCATCCCCAAGCTTAGACGCTTGGTTATCCTTGAATATTGCCTTGGGGTGCCTTGGGCATCCTCAAGCTTAGGCTCTTTCCGCTCCTTATTCCATAGTCCATCGAATCTTTACCCAAAACTTGAAAACTTCACAACACAAAACTTAACAGAAGATCCCGTGAGCTCCGTTAGAGAAAGAAAACAAAACACCACTTCAAGGTACTGTAATGAACTAATTCTTTATTTATATTTCTGTTAAACCTACTGTATTCCAACTTCTCTATGATTTATAAACTATTTTACTAGCCATAGATTCATCAAAACAAGCAAGCAACACAATGAAAACAGAATCTGTCAAAAACAGAACAGTCTGAAGTAATCTGTAACTAACACAAACTTCTGAAACTCAAAAAAATTTAAAATAAATTGGTGGACCTGAGTAATTTGTCTAGTAATCATCTTCAAAAAGAATCAACTAAATATCACTCTCCAGTAAAAAGTTCTAGCTAATCTCGTGAGCGCTAAAGTTTCTGTTTTTTACAGCATGATCATAAAGACTTCACTCAAGTCTTCCCAAAGGTTCTACTTGGCACAAACACTAATTAAAACATAAAACCACATCTAAACAGAAGCTAGATGGATTATTTATTACTAAACAGAACCAAAAAGCAAGAAACTAAAATAAAATTGGGTTGCCTCCCAAAAAGCGCTAACGTTTAACGCCCCTAGCTAGGCATGATGATTTCAATGATGCTCACATAAAAGATAAGAATTGAAACATAAAGAGAGCATCATGAAGAATATGACTAGCACATTTAAGTCTAACCCACTTTCTATGCATAGGGATTTTGTGAGCAAACAACTTATGGGAACAATAATCAACTAGCATAGGAAGGCAAAACAAGCATAACTTCAAGATTTTAAGCACATAGGGAGGAAACTTGATATTATTGCAATTCCTACAAGCATATATTCCTCCCTCATAATAACTTTTAGTAGCATCGTGAATGAATTCAACAATATAACCAGCACCTAAAGCATTCTTTTCATGATCTACAAGCCTATAATTTTTATTACTCTCCACATAAGCAAAATTCTTTTCATTCGGAATAGTGAGAGTATCATAAGAGACTTGAATACTATAAATTGTTTCCACATTAAAAGAGTAATGTTCAGAGAAAGGGTAATCATAATCATGACAAGTTTTATAAATATAATCATCACTACTTTTTATAGCATAATTTTCATCACAATAATCATCATAAGTAGCAACTTTGTTCTCATCATAATCGATTGAAACCTCTTCCAAGATAGTGGACTCATCACTAAATAAAGTCATAACCTCTCCAAATCCACTTTCATAAATATTATAAGATTCAACATCCTCCAAAATAGTGGGATCACTGTTGGAAATATGCCCTAGAGGCAATAATAAATGGATTATTATATTTCCTTGTTCATGATAATTGTATATTGTTCATGCTATAATTGTATTGTTCGGAAATCATAATACATGTGTGAATACATAGACCACAATGTGTCCCTAGTAAGCCTCTAGTTGACTAGCTCGTTGATCAATGGATAGTCATGGTTTCCTGACTATGGACATGGGGATGTCATTGATAACGGGATCACATCATTAGGAGAATGATGTGATGGACAAGACCCAAACCTAAGCATAGCACAAAGATCGTGTAGTTCGTTTGCTAGAGCTTTTCTGAATGTCAAGTATCATTCCTTAGACCATGAGATTATGCAAATCCCGGATACCGTAGGAATGCTTTGGGTGTATCAAACGTCACAACATAACTGGGTGACTATAAAGGTGCACTACAGGTATCTCCGAAAGTATCTGTTGGGTTGGTCTGAATCGAGACTGGGATTTGTCACTCCGTGTGACGGAGAGGTATATCTGGGCCCACTCGGTAAGACATCATCATAATGAGCTCAATGTGATCAAGATATTGTTCACGGGATGATGTATTACGGGAACGAGTAAAGAGACTTGCCGGTAACGAGATTGAACAAGGTATCAGTATACCGACGATCGAATCTCGGGCAAGTATCGTACCGATAGACAAAGGGAATTGAATACGGGATTGATTAAGTCCTCGACATCGTGGTTCATCCGATGAGATCATCGAGGAGCATGTGGGAGCCAACATGGGTATCCAGATCCCGCTGTTGGTTATTGACCGGAGATCGTCTCGGTCATGTCTGGATGTCTCCCGAACCCGTAGGGTCTACACACTTAAGGTTCGGTGACGCTAGGGTTGTTAAAGATATTAGTATGCAGCAAAACGAAGGTCGTTTGGAGTCCCGGATGAGATCCCGGACGTCACGAGAGGTTCCGTAGTGGTCCGGAGGTAAAGAATTATATATAGGAAGTGTCGTTTCGGCCATCGAGAATGATCTAGGGGTCGCCGGTATTGTACCGGGACCACCAGATGGGTCCCGGGGGTCCACCGGGTGGGGCCACCCATCCCGGAGGGCCCCGTGGGCTGAAGTGGGGAGGGAACCAGCCCATAGTGGGCTGGTGCGCCCCCCATGGGCCTCCCCCCTGCGCCTAGGGTTGGAAACCCTAGGGCAGGGGGCGCCCCACATGGCTTGGGGGGCAAGCCTTCCCCCCTGGCCGGCGCCCCCCTGGAGATGGATCTCCAGGGCCGGCGCCCCCCCTAGGGGGCCTATATAAAGGGGGGGAGGGAGGGCAGCCGTACCCTGCAGCCTTGGCGCCTCCCTCTCCCCGTTACACCTCTCCCTCTCTCCGTATTTGCTTGGCGAAGCCCTGCTGGAACTCTGCTGCATCCACCACCACGCCGTCGTGCTGCTGGATCTTCATCGACCTCTCCTTCCCCCTTGCTGGATCAAGAAGGAGGAGACGTTATCCCGACCGTATGTGTGTTGAACGCGGAGGTGTCGTCCTTTCGGCGCTGGTCATCGATGATTCGGATCACGCGAGTACGACTCCATCATCCACGTGTTGGGGAACGTTGCAGAAAATTAAAATTTTTCCTACGGTTTCACCAAGATCCATCTATGAGTTCATCTAGCAACGAGTCATGGGAGAGAGAGATTGCATCTACATACCACTTTGTAGATCGCGAGCGGAAGCGATTAACGAACGGGGATGAAGTAGTCGTACACACCGTGATCCAAATCACCGGAGATCCTAGCACCGAAGGCACGGCACCTCCGCGTTCAACACACGTACGGTCAGCGTAACGTCTCCTTCTTCTTGATCCAGCAAGGCAAAGGAGAGGTTGGGGAAGAAGACTCCAGCAGCAGCACGACGGCGTGGTGATGTTGGAGCCGCAGTACTCCGACAGGGCTTCGCCGAGCTCTTACGGAGGAGGAAGAGGTGTTGGAGAGGGAGAGGGAGGCGCCAGGGCATAGGGTGTTCAGCCCCCCCTCCCCTCCCCCCTTTATATAACCCCTTGGGGGGGCGCCGTCCCTAAGAGGGGGAATCTCCTAGGGGGGGCGGCGGCCAGGAAGCGGGGCTTGCCCCCCAAGCAAGGGGGGGGGCGCCCCCTTTAGGGTTTCCCCCCCAAACCCTAGGCGCATGGGCCCTTGGGGGATTTGGCGCACCATCCCACTATGGGCTGGTTCCCTCCCTCATACGGCCCATGGGGCCCTCCGGGATAGGTGGCCCTACCCGGTGGACCCCCCGGGACCCTCCGGTGGTCCCGGTACAATACCGATAACCACGAAACTTGTCCCGATGTCCGTATGATGACTTTCCATATATAAATCTTTACCTCCGGACCATTCCGAAACTCCTCGTGACGTCCGGGATCTCATCCGGGACTCCGGACAACATTCGGGTTACTGCATATACATATCTTCACAACCCTAGCGTCACCGAACCTTAAGTGTGTAGACCCTACGGGTTCGGGAGACATGCAGACATGACCGAGACGGCTCTCGGGCAATAACCAACAGCGGGATCTGGATACCCATGTTGGCTCCCACATGCTCCACGATGATCTCATCAGATGAACCACGATGTCGAGGATTCAATTAATCCCGTATACGATTCCCTTTGTCAATCGGTATTTTACTTGCCCGAGATTCGATCGTCGGTATCCCAATACCTCATTCAATCTCGTTACCGGCAAGTCACTTTTCTCGTACCGTAATGCATGATCCCGTGATCAAAACACTTTGATCACATTGAGCTCATTATGATGATGCATTACCGAGAGGGCCCGGTGATACCTCTCCGTCAAGCGGAGTGACAAATCCCAGTCTCGATCCATGTTAACCCAACAGACACTTTCAGTGATACCCGTAGTATACCTTAATAGTCACCCAGTTACGTTGTGACGTTTGGCACACCCAAAGCACTCCTACGGTATCCGGGAGTTACACGATCTCATGGTCTAAGGAAAGGATACTTGACATTGGAAAACTCTAGCAAACGAACTAAGCGATCTTATGCTATGTTTAGGATTGGGTCTTGTCCATCACATCATTCTCCTAATGATGTGATCCCGTTATCGATGACATCCAATGTCCATAGTCAGGAAACCATGACTATCTGTCGATCAACGAGCTAGTCAACTAGAGGCTTACTAGGGACATATTGTTGTCTGTTATTCACACATGTATTACGATTTCCGGATAACACAATTATAGCACGAATAAAGACAATTATCATGAACAAGGAAATATAATAATAATGCTTTTATCATTGCCTCTAGGGCATATTTCCAACAGTCTCCCACTTGCACTAGAGTCAATAATCTAGTTACATTGTGATGAATTGAACACCCATAGAGTTCTGGTGCTGATCATGTTTTGCCTTAGGGAGAGGTTTAGTCAACGGATCTGCGACATTCAGATCCGTGTGCACTTTACAAATTTCTATGTCTCCATCTTGAACATTTTCATGAATGGAGTTGAAGCGACGCTTGATGTGCCTGGTCTTCTTGTGAAACCTGGGCTCCTTTGCAAGTGCAATAGCTCCAGTGTTGTCACAGAAGAGCTTGATTGGCCCCGACGCATTGGGTATGACTCCGAGGTCGGTGATGAACTCCTTCACCCAAATTGCTTCATGTGCTGCCTCCGAGGCTGCCATGTACTCCGCTTCACATGTAGATCCTGCCACGACGCTTTGCTTGCAACTGCACCAGCTTACTGCCCCACCATTCAAAATATACACGTATCCGGTTTGTGACTTAGAGTCATCCAGATCTGTGTCGAAGCTAGCGTCGACGTAACCTTTTACGACGATCTCTTCGTCACCTCCATAAACGAGAAACATTTCCTTGGTCCTTTTCAGGTACTTCAGGATATTCTTGACCGTTGTCCAGTGTTCCTTGTCGGGATTACTTTGGTACCTACCTACCAAACTTACGGCAAGGTTTACATCAGGTCTGGTACACAGCATGGCATACATAATAGAACCTATGGCTGAGGCATAGGGGATGACACTCATCTCTTCTATATCTTCTGCCGTGGTCGGACATTGAGCTGAGCTCAATTTCACACCTTGTAACACAGGTAAGAACCCTTTCTTAGATTGATCCATATTGAACTTCTTCAATATTTTATCAAGGTATGTGCTTTGTGAAAGACCTATGAGGCGTCTCGATCTATCTCTATAGATCTTGATGCCTAATATATAAGCAGCTTCTCCAAGGTCCTTCATTGAAAAACTCTTATTCAAGTAGGCCTTAATGCTGTCCAAGAGTTCTATATCATTTCCCATCAAAAGTATGTCATCTACATATAATATGAGAAATGCTACAGAGCTCCCACTCACTTTCTTGTAAACACAGGCTTCTCCATAAGTCTGTGTAAACCCAAACGCTTTGATCATCTCATCAAAGCGAATGTTCCAACTCCGAGATGCTTGCACCAGCCCATAAATCGAGCGTTGGAGCTTGCACACCTTGTCAGCATTCTTAGGATCGACAAAACCTTCCGGCTGCATCATATACAATTCTTCCTTAAGGAAACCATTAAGGAATGCCGTTTTGACGTCCATTTGCCATATCTCATAATCATAGTATGCGGCAATTGCTAACATGATTCGGACGGACTTCAGCTTCGCTACCGGTGAGAAAGTCTCATCGTAGTCAATTCCTTGAACTTGTCGATAACCCTTAGCGACAAGCCGAGCTTTATAGATGGTCACATTACCATCCGCGTCTGTCTTCTTCTTAAAGATCCATTTATTTTCTATGGCTCGCCATTCAACGGGCAAGTCAGTCAAAGTCCATACTTCGTTTTCATACATGGATCCTATCTCGGATTTCATGGCTTCCAGCCATTTGTCGGAATCCGGGCCCGCCATTGCTTCCTCATAGTTCGAAGGTTCACCGTTGTCTAACAACATGATTTCCAAGACAGGGTTCCCGTACCACTCTGGTGCGGAACGTGTCCTTGTGGACCTTCGAATTTCAGTAGGAGCTTGATTAGAAGTATCTTGATCATCATCATTAATTTCCTCTCTAGTCGGTGCAGGCACCTCAGAAACGTTTTCTTGAGTTTCGCCATTTTCCGGTTCAAGTGGCAACACTTCATCAAGTTCTACTTTCCTCCCACTTACTTCTTTCGAGAGAAACTCTTTCTCCAGAAAGGATCCATTCTTGGCAACAAAGATCTTGCCTTCGGATCTAAGGTAGAAGGTATACCCAACAGTTTCTTTAGGGTATCCTATGAAGACGCATTTTTCCGACTTGGATTCGAGCTTTTCAGGTTGAAGTTTCTTGACATAAGCATCGCATCCCCAAACTTTTAGAAACGACAGCTTAGGTTTCTTCCCAAACCATAATTCATACGGTGTCGTCTCAACGGATTTCGGCAGTCTCTAAAGCATAGCCCCAAAAAGATAGTGGTAAGTCTGTAAGAGACATCATAGATCGCACCATATCTAATAGAGTGTGATTACGACGTTCGGACACACCATTACGCTGAGGTGTTCCAGGCGGCGTGAGTTGTGAAACTATTCCACATTTTCTTAAGTGTGTGCCAAATTCGTGACTCAAGTATTCTCCTCCACGATCTGATCGTAGAAACTTGATCTTTCTCTCACGTTGATTTTCAACCTCACTCTGAAATTCCTTGAACTTTTCAAAGGTCTCAGACTTGTGTTTCATTAAGTAGACATACCCATATCTACTCAAGTCATCAGTGAGGGTGAGAACATAACGATAGCCACCGCGAGCCTCAACACTCATTGGACCGCACACATCGGTATGTATGATTTCCAATAAGTTGGTTGCTCGCTCCATTGTTCCTGAGAACGGAGTCTTGGTCATTTTACCCATGAGGCATGGTTCGCACGTGTCAAATGATTCATAATCAAGAGACTCTAAAAGTCCATCTGCATGGAGCTTCTTCATGCGTTTGACACCTATGTGACCAAGGCGGCAGTGCCACAAATATGTGGGACTATTGTTATCAACTTTAACTCTTTTGGTATTCACACTATGAATATGTGTATCATCACGTACGAGATTCATTAAGAATAAACCATTAACCATCGGAGCATGACCATAAAACATATCTCTCATATAAATAGAACAACCATTATTCTCGGATTTAAATGAGTAGCCATCTCGAATTAAACGAGATCCAGATACAATGTTCATGCTCAAACTTGGCACTAAATAACAATTATTGAGGTTTAAAACTAATCCCAAGGTAAATGTAGAGGCAGCGTGCAGACGGCGATCACATCGACCTTGGAACCATTCCCGACGCGCATCGTCACCTCGTCCTTCGCCAGTCTCTGTTTATTCCGCAGCTCCTGCTTTGAGTTACAAATGTGAGCAACTGCACCGGTATCAAATACCCAAGAGCTACTACGAGTACTGTTAAGGTACACATCAATTAAATGTATATCACATATACCTTTGGTTTTGCCGGCCTTCTTGTCTGCTAAGTATTTGGGGCAGTTCTGCTTCCAGTGACCACTTCCCTTGCAATAAAAACACTCAGTCTCGGGCTTGGGTCCATTCTTTGGCTTCTTCCAGGCAACTTGCTTACCGGGCGCGGCAACTTCCTTGCCGTCCTTCTTGAAGTTCTTTTTACCCTTGCCCTTCTTGAACTTAGTGGTTTTATTCACCATCAACACTTGATGCTCCTTCTTGATTTCTACCTCTGCTGATTTCAGCATAGCATATACCTCTGGAATGGTCTTTACCATCCCCTGCATATTGTAGTTCATCACAAAGCTCTTGTAGCTAGGTGGAAGCGACTGGAGGATTCTGTCAATGATCACTTCATCCGGAAGATTAACTTCCAGTTGAGTCAAGCGGTTGTGCAACCCAGACATTTTGAGTATGTGCTCACTGAGAGAGCTATTTTCCTCCATCTTACAGCTAAAGAATTTGTTGGAGATCTCATATCTCTCAACCCGGGCATGAGCTTGGAAAACCATTTTCAGCTCTTCGAACATCTCATATGCTCCATGTCTCTCAAAACGCTTTTGGAGCCCCGGCTCTAAGCTGTAAAGCATGCCGCACTGAACGAGGGAGTAATCATCGCAGCGTGACTGCCAAGCGTTCATAACGTCTTGTTGTGCAGGGAGAACAGGTGCGTCACCCAGCGGTGCTCGTAGGACATAATCTTTCTTGGCATCTATGAGGATGATCCTCAGGTTCCGGACCTAGTCCGTATAGTTGCTACCATCGTCTTTCAGCTTGGTTTTCTCTAGGAACGCGTTGAAGTTGAGGACTACGTTGGCCATTTGATCTACAAGACATATTGTAAAAATTTAGACTAAGTTCATGATAATAAAGTTCATTTAATCAAATTATTTAATGAACTCCCACTTAGATAGACATCCCTCTTCTAGTCATCTAAGTATTACATGATCCGAGTCAACTAGGCCGTGTCCGATCATCACGTGAGACGGACTAGTCAACATCGGTGAACATCTTCATGTTGATCGTATCTTCTATACGACTCATGCTCGATCTTTCGGTCTTCTGTGTTCCGAGGCCATGTCTGTACATGCTAGGCTCGTCAAGTCAACCTAAGTGTTTTGCGTGTGTAAATCTGTCTTACACCCGTTGTATGTGAACGTTAGAATCTATCACACCCGATCATCACGTGGTGCTTCGAAACAACGAACTGTCGCAACGGTGCACAGTTAGGGTGAACACTTTCTTGAAATTATTATGAGGGATCATCTTATTTACTACCGTCGTTCTAAGTAAACAAGATGCAAAACATGATAAACATCACATGCAATCAAATAATAAACGTGACATGATATGGCCAATATCACATAGCTCCTTTGATCTCCATCTTGGGGCTCCATGATCATCTTGTCACCGGCTTGACACCATGATCTTCATCATAATGATCTTCATCATCGTGTCTCCATGAAGTTGCTCGCCAACTATTACTTCTACTACTATGGCTAACGCGTTTAGCAATAAAGTAAAGTAATTTACATGGCGTTTCTCAATGACACGCAGGTCATACAAAAAATCAAGACAACTCCTATGGCTCCTGCCGGTTGTCATACTCATCGACATGCAAGTCGTGATTCCTATTACAATAGCATGAACATCTCATACATCACATATAGATCATTCATCATTCATCACAACTTTGGCCATATCATATCACAAAGCACTTGCTGCAAAAACAAGTTAGACGTCCTCTAATTGTTGTTGCAAGTTTTACGTGGCTGAATTAGGGTTCTAGCAAGAACGTTTTCTTACCTACGTAAAAGCCACAACGTGATTTGTCAACTTCTATTTACCCTTCATAAGGACCCTTTTCATCGAATCCGCTCCAACTAAAGTGGGAGAGACAGACACCCGCCAGCCACCTTATGCAACTACTGCATGTTAGTCGGTGGAACCGGTCTCACGTAAGCGTACGTGTAAGGTTGGTCCGGGCCGCTTCATCCCACAATACCGCTGAAGCAAGATAAGACTAGTAGCGGCAAGAAGAGTTGACAACATCTACGCCCACAACAAATTGTGTTCTACTCGCGCAAGAAGAACTACGCATAGACCTAGCTCATGATGCCACTGTTGGGGAACGTTGCAGAAAATTAAAAATTTTCCTACGGTTTCACCAAGATCCATCTATGAGTTCATCTAGCAACGAGTCATGGGAGAGAGATATTGCATCTACATACCACTTTGTAGATCGTGAGCGGAAGCGTTCAACGAACGGGGATGAAGTAGTCGTACACACCGTGATCCAAATCACCGAAGATCCTAGCACCGAAAGCACGGCACCTCCGCGTTCAACACACGTACGGTCAGCGTAACGTCTCCTTCTTCTTGATCCAGCAAGGCAAAGGAGAGGTTGGGGAAGAAGACTCCAGCAGCAGCACGACGGCGTGGTGATGTTGGAGCCGCAGTACTCCGACAGGGCTTCGCCGAGCTCTTACGGAGGAGGAAGAGGTGTTGGAGAGGGAGAGGGAGGCGCCAGGGCATAGGGTGTTCAGCCCCCCCCTCCCCTCCCCCCTTTATATAACCCCTTGGGGGGCGCCGGCCCTAAGAGGGGGAATCTCCTAGGGGGGGCGGCGGCCAGGAAGGGGGGCTTGCCCCCCAAGCAAGGGGGGGCGCCCCCTTTAGGGTTTCCCCCCCAAACCCTAGGCGCATGGGCCCTTGGGGGAGTTGGTACACCAGCCCACTATGGGCTGGTTCCCTCCCTCATACGGCCCATGGGGCCCTCCGGGATAGGTGGCCCCACCCGGTGGACCCCCCGGGACCCTCCGGTGGTCCCGGTACAATACCGATAACCCCGAAACTTGTCTCGATGTCCGTATGATGACTTTCCATATATAAATCTTTACCTCCGGACCATTCCGAAACTCCTCGTGACGTCCGGGATCTCATCCAGGACTCCGAACAACATTCGGGTTACTGCATATACATATCTTCACAACCCTAGCGTCACCGAACCTTAAGTGTGTAGACCCTACGGGTTCGGGAGACATGCAGACATGACCGAGACGGCTCTCGGGCAATAACCAACAGCGGGATCTGGATACCCATGTTGGCTCCCACATGCTCCACGATTATCTCATCGGATGAACCACGATGTCTAGGATTCAATTAATCCCGTATACGATTCCCTTTGTCAATCGGTATTTTACTTACCCGAGATTCGATCGTCGGTATCCCAATACCTCGTTCAATCTCGTTACCGGCAAGTCACTTTTCTCGTACCGTAATGCATGATCCCGTGATCAAAACACTTTGATCACATTGAGCTCATTATGATGATGCATTACCGAGAGGGCCCGGTGATACCTCTCCGTCAAGCGGAGTGACAAATCCCAGTCTCGATCCATGTCAACCCAACAGACACTTTCAGTGATACCCGTAGTATACCTTTATAGTCACCCAGTTACGTTGTGATGTTTGGCACACCCAAAGCACTCCTACGGTATCCGGGAGTTACACGATCTCATGGTCTAAGGAAAGGATACTTGACATTGGAAAACTCTAGCAAACGAACTAAGCGATCTTATGCTATGTTTAGGATTGGGTCTTGTCCATCACATCATTCTCCTAATGATGTGATCCCGTTATCGATGACATCCAATGTCCATAGTCAGGAAACCATGACTATCTGTCGATCAACGAGCTAGTCAACTAGAGGCTTACTAGGGACATATTGTTGTCTGTTATTCACACATGTATTACGATTTCCGGATAACACAATTATAGCACGAATAAAGACAATTATCATGAACAAGGAAATATAATAATAATGCTTTTATTATTGCCTCTAGGGCATATTTCCAACACCACGTTCTCCTTGAACGCTTCCATTGCGATCTACAAGTGGTATGTAGATGCTCTCCTATCCCCTCGTTGCTAGAATACTCCATGGATAGATCTTGGTGATGCGTAGAAAATATTTAATTTCTGCTATGATTCCCAACAGTGGATCAGAGCTAGGTCTATGCGTAGTTTCTATGCACGAATAGAACACAAAGTAGTTGTGGGCGTCGAATTGTCAATTCTTCTTGCCGTTACTAGTCCTATCTTGGTTCAGCGGTATTGTGGGATGAAGCGGCCCGGACCAACCTTACACGTACGCTTACGTGAGACCGGTTCCACCGACTGACATGCACTAGTTGCATAAGGTGGCTGGCGGGTGTCTGTCTCTCCCACTTTAGTTGGATCGGATTCGATGAACAGGGTCCTTATGAAGGGTAAATAGAGATTGACAATTCACGTTGTGGTTTTAACGTAGGTAAGAAACGTTCTTGCTAGCAACCTATAACAGCCACGTAAAAACTTGCAACAACAATTAGAGGACGTCTAACTTGTTTTTGCAGCAATTGCTTTGTGATGTGATATGGCCAGAAGTTGTGATGAATCATGTGATGTATGAGATGATCTTGTTATTGTAATAGGAATCACGACTTGCATGTCGATGAGTATGACAACCGGCAGGAGCCATAGGAGTTGTCTTTATTTATTTATGACCTGCGTGTCAACTTAAATCATCATGTAATTACTTTACTTTATTGCTAAAGCGTTAGCCATAGTAGTAGAAGTAATAGTTGACGTGACAACTTCGCGAAGACACGATGATGGAGATCATGATGATGGAGATCATGGTGTCATGCCAGTGACGACGATGAACATGGCGCCCCGAAGATGGAGATCAAAGGAGCGAAATGATGTTGGCCATATCATGTCACTATTTGATTGCATGTGATGTTTATCATGTTTTACATCTTATTTGCTTAGAACGACGGTAGCACAAATAAGATGATCCCTCATTAAAATATCAAAAATGTGTTCTCCCTAACTGTGCACCGTTGCTAAGGTTCGTCGTTCCGAAGCACCACGTGATGATCAGGTGTGATAGGTCCTTACGTTCGCATACAACGGGTGTAAGCCAGATTTACACACGCAATACACTTAGGTTGGATTGACGAGCCTAGCATGTACAGACATGGCCTCGGAACACGGAGGACCAAAAGGTCGAACATGAGTCGTATAGAAGATACGATCAACATGGAGATGTTCACCGATGATGACTAGTCCGTCTCACGTGATGATCGAACACGGCCTAGTTGACCTGGATCATGTATCACTTAGATGACTAGAGGGATGTCAAATCTGAGTGGGAGTTCATTCATTAATTTGATTAGATGAACTTAATTATCATGAACTTAGTCTAAATCTTTACAATATGTCTTGTAGATCAAATGGCCCATGCTAATGTCACCCTCAACTTCAACGCGTTCCTAGAGAAAACCAAGCTGAAAGATGATGGCAGCAACTATGCGGACTAGGTCCGGAACCTGAGGATCATCCTCATAGCTGCCAAGAAAGATTATGTCCTAGAAGCACCGCTAGGTGATGCACCATTCCCAGCAAACCAGGACGTTATGAACGCCCATCAGTCTCGTGCTGATGATTACTCCCTCGTTCAGTGCGGCATGCTTTACAGCTTAGAACCGGGGCTCCAAAAGCGTTTTGAGCAACACATACTCAAGATGTCGAGATTGATTTTCGAGGAGCTGAAATTGATTTTCCAAGCTCATGCCCGAGTCGAGAGATATGATGTCTCCGACAAGTTCTTTAGCTGTAAGATGGAGGAAAATAGCTCTGTCAGTGAACACATACTCAAGATGTCTGGGTTGCACAACCGCTTGACTCAGCTGGAAGTTAATCTCCCGGATGAGGCGGTCATTGACAGAATCTTTCAGTCACTCCCACCTAGCTACAAGAGCTTCGTGATGAACTATAATATGCAGGGGATGGAAAAGACCATTCCCAAGTTGTATTCAATGCTGAAATCTGCAGAGGTGGAGATCAAAAAGGAACATCAAGTGTTGATGGTGAATAAAACCACTAAGTTCAAGAAAGGCAAGGGCAAGAAGAACTTCAAGAAGGACGGCAAGGAGGTTGCCGCGCCTGGTAAATCAGTTGCCAGGAAGAAGTCAAAGAATGGACCCAAACCTGAAACTGAGTGCTTTTATTGCAAGGGAACTGGTCACTGGAAGCGGAATTGCCCCAAGTACTTAGCAGATAAGAAGGCCGGCAACACTAAAGGTATATGTGATACATGTAATTGATGTGTACCTTACCAGTGCTCGTAGTAGCTCCTGGGTATTTGATACCGGTGCCGTTGCTCACATTTGTAACTCAAAACAGGAGCTGCGGAATAAACGGAGACTGGCGAAGGACGAGGTGACGATGCGCGTCGGGAATGGTTCCAGGGTCGATGTGATCGCCGTCGGCACGCTACCTCTACATTTACCTACGGGATTAGTTTTAAACCTCAATAATTGTTATTTAGTGCCAAGTTTGAGCATGAACATTGTATCTGGATCTCGTTTAATACGAGATGGCTACTCATTTAAATCCGAGAATAATGGTTGTTCTATTTATATGAGTGATATGTTTTATGGTCATGCTCCGATGGTTAATGGTTTATTCTTAATGAATCTCGTACATGATGTTACGCATATTCATAGTGTGAATACCAAAAGATGTAAAGTTAATAACGATAGTCCCACATACTTGTGGCACTGCCGCCTTGGTCACATTGGTGTCAAGCGCATGAAGAAGCTCCATGCTGATGGACTTTTAGAGTCTCTCGATTATGAATCATTTGACACGTGCGAACCATGCCTCATGGGCAAAATGACCAAGACTCCATTCTCAGGGACAATGGAGCGAGCAACCAACTTGTTGGAAATCATACATACAGATGTGTGTGGTCCAATGAGCGTTGAGGCTCGCGGAGGCTATCGTTATGTTCTCACTCTCACTGATGATTTGAGTAGATATGGGTATGTCTACTTGATGAAACACAAGTCTGGGACCTTTGAAAAGTTCAAGGAGTTTTAGAGTGAGGTTGAGAATCAACGTGACAGAAAGATAAAGTTCTTACGATCAGATCGTGGGGGAGAATATTTAAGTCACGAATTTGGCACACACTTAAGAAAATGTGGAATCATTTCACAACTCACGCCGCCTGGAACACCTCAGCGTAACGGTGTGTCCGAACGTCGTAATCACACTCTATTGGATATGGTGCGGTCTATGATGTCTCTTACAGATCTACCGCTATCATTTTGGGGATACGCTCTAGAGACAGCCGCATTCACTTTAAATAGGGCTCCGTCAAAATCCATTGAGACGACACCGTATGAATTATGGTTTGGAAAGAAACCTAAGCTGTCGTTTCTGAAACTTTGGGGTTGCGATGCTTATGTCAAGAAACTTCAACCTGAAAAGCTCGAACTCAAATCGGAAAAATGCGTCTTCGTAGGATATCCCAAAGAAACAGTTGGGTATACCTTCTACCTCAGATCCGAAGGCAAGATCTTTGTTGCCAAGAACGGGTCCTTTCTAGAGAAAGAGTTTCTCTCGAAAGAAGTAAGTGGGAGGAAAGTAGAACTTGATGAAGTACTACCTCTTGAAAATCAGAGTAGCGCAGCTCAGGAAAATGTTCCTGTGGCACCTGCATCGATTCAAAAGGAGGTTAATGATGATGATCAAGATACTTCTGATCAAGCTCATACTGAACTTCGTAGGTCCACAAGGACGCGTTCCGCACCAGAGTGGTACGGCAACCCTATCCTGGAAATCATGTTGTTGGACAACGGTGAACCTTCGAACTATGAAGAAGCGATGGCGGGCCCAGATTCCGACAAATGGCTAGAAGCCATGGAATCCGAGATAGAATCCATGTATGAAAACAAAGTATGGACTTTGAATGACTTGCCCGATGATCGGCGAGCCATAGAAAATAAATGGATCTTTAAGAAGAAGACAGACGCGGATGGTAATGTGACCATCTATAAAGCTCGACTTGTCGCTAAGGGTTATTGGCAAGTTCAAGGGGTTGACTACGATGAGACTTTCTCTCCCGTAGCGAAGCTGAAGTCCGTCCGAATCATGTTAGCAATTGCCGCATACTATGATTATGAGATATGGCAAATGGACGTCAAAACGGCATTCCTTAACGGCTTCCTTAAGGAAGAATTGTATATGATGCAGCCGGAAGGTTTTGTCGATCCTAAGAATGCTAAAAAAGTATGCAAGCTCCAGCGCTCTATCTATGGGCTGGTGCAAGCATCTCGGAGTTGGAACATTCGCTTTGATGAGATGATCAAAGCGTTTGGGTTTATGCAGACTTATGGAGAAGCCTGCGTTTACAAGAAAGTGAGTGGGAGCTCCGTAGCATTTCTCATATTGTATGTGGATGACATACTATTGATGGGAAATGATATAGAATTCTTGGAAAGCATAAAGGCCTATTAGAACAAGTGTTTTTCAATGAAGGACCTTGGAGAAGCTGCTTATATATTAGGCATCAAGATCTATAGGGATAGATCGAGACGCCTCATCGGTCTTTCACAAAGTACGTACCTTGACAAGATTTTGAAGAAGTTCAAAATGGATCAGTCCAAGAAGGGGTTCTTGCCTGTATTGCAAGGTGTGCGATTGAGCACGGCTCAATGCCCGACCACGGCAAAAGATATAGAAGAGATGAATGTCATCCCCTATGCCTCAGCTATAGGGTCTATTATGTATGCCATGCTGTGTACCAGACCCGATGTAAACCTTGCCGTAAGTTTGGTAGGTAGGTACCAAAGTAATCCCGGCAAGGAACACTGGACAGCGGTCAAAAACATCCTGAAGTACCTGAAAAGGACCAAGGATATGTTTCTCGTTTATGGAGGTGCCGAAGAGCTCGTCGTAAAGGGTTACGTCGACGCTAGCTTCGACACAGATCTGGATGACTCCAAGTCACAAACCGGATACGTGTATATTTTGAATGGAGGGGCAGTAAGCTGGTGCAGTTGCAAGCAAAGAATCGTGGCGGGATCTACATGTGAAGCAGAGTATATGGCAGCCTCGGAGGCAGCACAAGAAGCAGTCTGGGTGAAGGAGTTCATTACCGACCTAGGAGTCATACCCAATGCGTCGGACCCGATGACTCTCTTCTGTGACAACACTGGAGCAATTGCCCTTGCGAAGGAGCCCAGGTTTCACAGGAAGACCAGGCATATCAAGCGTCGCTTCAACTCCATTCGTGAGAGTGTTCAAAATGGAGACACAGAGATTTGTAAAGTACATACGGACCTGAATGTGGCAGATCCGTTGACTAAACCTCTCCCTAGAGCAAAACATGATCAACACCAAAATTCCATGGGTGTGCGATTCATCACAATGTAACTAGACTATTGTGTCTAGTGCAAGTGGGAGACTGTTGGAAATATGCCCTAGAGGCAATAATAAATGGATTATTATATTTCCTTGTTCATGATAATTGTCTATTGTTCATGCTATAATTGTATTGTTCGGAAATCATAATACATGTGTGAATACATAGACCACAATGTGTCCCTAGTAAGCCTCTAGTTGACTAGCTCGTTGATCAATGGATAGTCATGGTTTCCTGACTATGGACATGGGGATGTCATTGATAACGGGATCACATCATTAGGAGAATGATGTGATGGACAAGACCCAAACCTAAGCATAGCACAAAGATCGTGTAGTTCGTTTGCTAGAGCTTTTCTGAATGTCAAGTATCATTCCTTAGACCATGAGATTATGCAACTCCCGGATACCGTAGGAATGCTTTGGGTGTATCAAACGCCACAACGTAACTGGGTGACTATAAAGGTGCACTACAGGTATCTCCGAAAGTATCTGTTGGGTTGGCATGAATCGAGACTGGGATTTGTCACTCCGTGTGACGGAGAGGTATCTCTGGGCCCACTCGGTAAGACATCATCATAATGAGCTCAATGTGGTCAAGATGTTGTTCACGGGATGATGTATTACGGGAACGAGTAAAGAGACTTGCCGGTAACGAGATTGAACAAGGTATCGGTATACCGACGATCGAATCTCGGGCAAGTATCGTACCGATAGACAAAGGGAATTGAATACGGGATTGATTAAGTCCTCGACATCGTGGTTCATCCGATGAGATCATCGAGGAGCATGTGGGAGCCAACATGGGTATCCAGATCCCGTTGTTGGTTATTTACCGAAGATCGTCTCGGTCATGTCTGCATGTCTCCCGAACCCGTAGGGTCTACACACTTAAGGTTCGGTGACACTAGGGTTGTTAAAGATTTTAGTATGCAGCAAACCGAAGGTCGTTCGGAGTCCCGGATGAGATCCCGGACGTCACGAGAGGTTCCGGAGTGGTCCGGAGGTAAAGAATTGTATATAGGAAGTGTCGTTTCGGCCATCGGGAATGATCTGGGGGTCGCCGGTATTGTACCGGGACCACCAGATGGGTCCCGGGGGTCCACCGGGTGGGGCCACCCATCCCGGAGGGCCCCGTGGGCTGAAGTGGGGAGGGAACCAGCCCATAGTGGGCTGGTGCGCCACCCCATGGGCCTCCCCCCTGCGCCTAGGGTTGGAAACCCTAGGGCAGGGGGCGCCCCACATGGCTTGGGGAGCAAGCCTTCCCCCCTGGCCGCCGCCCCCCCTGGAGATGGATCTCCAGGGCCGGCGCCCCCCCTAGGGGGCCTATATAAAGGGGGGGAGGGAGGGCAGCCGTACCCTGCAGCCTTGGCGCCTTCCTCTCCCCGTTACACCTCTCCCTCTCTCCGTAGTTGCTTGGCGAAGCCCTGCTGGAACTCTGCTGCATCCACCACCACGCCGTCGTGCTGCTGGATCTTCATCGACCTCTCCTTCCCCCTTGCTGGATCAAGAAGGAGGAGACGTTATCCCGATCGTACGTGTGTTGAACGCGGAGGTGCCGTCCTTTCGGCGCTGGTCATCGGTGATTCGGATCATGGCGAGTACGACTCCATCATCCACGTTCTCCTTGAACGCTTCCGTTGCGATCTACAAGTGGTATGTAGATGCTCTCCTATCCCCTCGTTGCTAGAATACTCCATGGATAGATCTTGGTGATGCGTAGAAAAATTTTAATTTCTGCTACGATTCCCAACAATCACTACTTCCTAAAGTTGACACTCTTCCAAACCCACTTTCATAAATATAATCATCATAGGTAAAAGGCATGCTATCATCATAACAACTTTGCATATCAAAACTTGAGAGGCTAAAAATATCATCTTCATTAAACATAGCATACCCAATCTTGGGACAAGCATTAATTGCAGCAAATATATTCTCAAATATATCATCCTCATTAAACATAGATTCCCCAAGCTTGTGGCTTTGCATATCATTAGCATCATGGATATTCAAGGAATTCATACTAACAACATTTCCATCATGCTCATCATTCAAATATTTAGTGCCAAACATTTTAATGCATTCTTCTTCTAACACTTTGACACAATTTTCCTTTCCATCATACTCACGAAAGATATTAAAAAGATGAAGCATATTAGGCACCCTTAATTCCTTTTTTTGTAGTTTTATTTTATAAACTAAACTAGTGATAAAACAAGAAACAAAAAGATTCGATTGCAAGATCTAAAGAAATATCTTCAAGCACTCACCTCCCCGGCAACGGCGCCAGAAACTGCTTGATGTATACTACGCAACCTTCTCCTTGTAGACGTTGTTGGGCCTCCAAGTGCAGAGGTTTGTAGGACAGTAGCAAATTTCCTCAAGTGGATGACCTAAGGTTTATCAATCCGTGGGAGGCGTAGGCTGAAGATGGTCTCTCTCAAGCAACCCTGCAACCAAATAACAAAGAGTCTCTTGTGTCCCCAACACGCCCAATACAATGGTAAATTGTATAGGTGCACTAGTTCGGCGAAGAGATGGTGATACAAGTGCAATATGGATGGTAGATATAGGTTTTTGTAATCTGAAAATATAAAAACAGCAAGGTAGCAAGCGGTAAAAGTGAGCGTAAACGGTATTGCAATGATAGGAAACAAGGCCTAGGGTTCATACTTTCACTAGTGCAAGTTCTCTCAACAATAATAACATAATTGGATCATATAACTATCCCTCAACATGCAACAAAGAGTCACTCCAAAGCCACTAATAGCGGAGAACAAACGAAGAGATTATGGTAGGGTACGAAACCACCTCAAAGTTATTCTCTCCAATCAATCCATTGGGCTATTCCTATAAGTGTCACAAACAGCCCTAGAGTTCGTACTAGAATAACACCTTAAGACACAAATCAACCAAAACCCTAATGTCACCTAGATACTCCAATGTCACCTCAAGTATCCGTGGGTATGATTATACGATATGCATCACACAATCTCAGATTCATCTATTCAATCCAACACAAAGTACTTCAAAGAGTGCCCCAAAGTTTCTACCGGAGAATCAAGACGAAAACGTGTGTCAACCCCTATGCATAGGTTCATGGGCGGAACCCGCAAGTTGATCACCAAAACATACATCAAGTGAATCACGTGATATCCCATTGTCACCGCAGATACGCACGGCAAGACATACATCAAGTGTTCTCAAGTCATTAAAGACTCAATCTGATAAGATTACTTCAAAGGGAAAAATCAATCCATTACAAGAGAGTAGAGGGGGAGAAGCAACATAAGATCCAACTATAATAGCAAAGCTCGCGATACATCAAGATCGTGCCAAATCAAGAACACGAGAGAGAGAGAGAGAGAGAGAGAGAGAGAGAGAGAGAGAGAGATCAAACACATAGCTACTGGTACATACCCTCAGCCCCGAGGGTGAACTACTCCCTCCTCGTCATGGAGAGCGCTGGGATGATGAAGATGGCCACCGGTGAGGGTTCCCCCCCTCCGGCAGGGTGCCGGAACAGGGTCCCGATTGACTTTTGGTGGCTACAGAGGCTTGCGGCGGCGGAACTCCTGATCTATTCTCGTCTCTGTAAGTTTTAGGGTACGTGAGTATATATGGGTGCATGAAGTACGTCGGTGGAGCCTCGTGGGCACCTCCCTTCTCTCCTGACGTGGGGTCCAAGTCCATCCGGTAGCTTTCCTTCCAAAAATAACTTCTCCAGTTGATTTCGTTCCGTTTCGACTCCGTTTGATATTCCTTTTCTTCGAAACACTGAAATAGGCAAAAAAAAAACAGCAAACCTGGGTTGGGCCTCCGATTATTAGGTTAGTCCCAAAAATAATATAAAAGTGGATAATAAAGCCCAATATTGTCCAAAACAGTAGATAATATAGAATGGAGCAATCAAAACTTATAGATACGTTGGAGACGTATCAATGATTGCTTCTCCTTTCGTCCCCGAGTGCATTACACCAAAATGTCTAAGCACACGGGAACGAAGGAGAAGCGACCCCCACGACAACAGTCCGGATTCTTCGTCCTCTCATATATGGTGGAGTCTCGACAGACTTAAAGTCAACCCGAAATGTTGTTTAATTATCTTTCTAGAAAATCCAGGCCGCTCGATATTTCCTACATATTTCTAGGACAAGTCATGCCAAAATTCACGGAAAAATCCGGCATGACTGATAATCCCCAAGTGCAGGGAATCATCGTAGCAATTCCCAAAGGTGGAAGTGATAAGTATGGAGTGTCGAACCCACAAGGAGCTAAAGGTAAGATCAATATTCTCTCAAGTCCTATCTGCCACTTATACGACTCTACGTACACCGAACGTTTGCTTTCAACTAGAAACGAGAAATAAAACTATGTTGTGGGTATGAAGAGGATAACTTTGCATGGTATCGGAGATCTAAAATATAAAAGTAGGTGATGTTATCATAAAGTTAAAATATATTACTAAATATTATAAATAACGAGTGTGGAATAATGATGGGTCGGTGTGCGAAATTGTCCTAGGCAATTGTTAACAAGATCGGTAATCACTATTGCAATTTCATATGAGGGAGAGGCATAAGCTAACACACTTTCTCGTCTTGGATCATATGCACTTATGATTGGAACTCTAGAAAGCATCCTCAACTACTAAAGATCATCAAGGTAAAACCCAACCATAGCATTAAAGCATCAAGTCCCCTTTATCCCGTACGCCGTGACCCACTTATCTGTGTTTATGCTTCTGTCACTCAAGCAACGCAGACAATAAGTAAACCATGGACATATTGCAACACCCTACAGCGAGAATCCCTCACGCTTGCGTGACACGGAGGGCACCATAGGACAACACCAAAATAAAACATACAACTCATACCAATCTAGATCATCAATCAACCCAAAGACAAAGGATAGCTACTCAAAACATCATAGGATGGCAACACATCATTGGATCATAATATGTGGCATAAAGCACCATGTTCAAGTAGGGATTACAGCGGGTGCGGGAGAGTGGACCGCGTAAAAGAGATGAGGAGGGTGATGATGATAGTGATGTTGATGAAGACGATCACCGCGGCGATGATTCCCCTCCCTGGCACACTGGCGCCACCGAGTGAGAGGAGGAGAGGTTCTCCCCCTTGTGCTTCCTCCTCCATGGCCTCCCCTCTGTATGGGGAGAGGTTCTCCCTCTGGTCCTTGGCCTTCATGGCGATGATGGCCCCTCCGGGATCCTCCTCCATGGCCACCGGTGATGATGGCCCCCTCCGGCAGGGTGCCGGAGAGGGCCTAGATTGATTTCTCGTGGCTACAGAGGCTTGTGGCAGAGGAACTTCCGATCTAGGTTAATTTTTGGAGGTTTCTGTATTTGTAGGAGAGGTTGGCGTCGAGAACAAGTCAGGGGGCCCCACGGGTAGTCCACGAGGCACAGGGGCGCGCCCAGGGGGGTGGGCGCGCCCCCACCCTCGTGGGGCACCCGTAACTCCCCTACGGTAGATTTTTGTTCCAGTATTTTTTATATTTCCCAGAAAAATTCTCCGTTGATTTTCAGCGCATTCCGAGAACTTTTATTTCTGCACAAAAACAACACCATGGTAGTTCTGCTGAAAACAGCGTCAGTCCGGGTTAGTTCTAATCAAATCATACCAAGATCATATAAAACAATAGTAAACATAGCATGAATACTTCATAAATTATCGATACGTTGGAGACGTATCAATGACCTTTGCTAAAAAAAGGACATATCGAGCGCCTGAAATTTGCCGGAATGGAAATTAATCAATACTCCGGCAAAACATAGACCACTCGGAGGTGTAACCTGCAAACATGACCGGCCACTTGGGCAAGCACATATCCTATTTGAGCAACACAAGATATACATGTTTTTATCTATATCATATGAGCATTCAAACTTGATGGTCATTGCATTTCAATGGTTGAAAATATGAACAAAAACATTTTAAAATATCTTATAGGACTCATATTGACATGGAGATTTGGCTGGTCTCACCTCGAGGTCGGAGGGGGTCGGTGACGGGGACGACGGCGGGAACGATGGAGGGGCTCCTTGATTTCTGCAAAAACAAAAACCCTATAAGCTATCAACTAATCAAATGCATGCGCCTTGCATAGTGGGGTCCAATTTGAGCATTCAGAATAGGAGTACTTCTCCAATCTGAGCATTCAATAAGCAAAACTAAATCGTAAAATAAATAAGTATTCAAATTAGCATGCATTCATTAAGCAAAACTAAATCATCTCTTGCGTCCGTACATCATCGAATATTATCACTAATACATCTCCAATAGTATCATACATATAACATCACTAATACAACTAAAACCCTAGAGAACGACGGGGTATCGGCGCGGGCGGTGGACACCCAAAGAGAAGGAACCATCACAGATCATAGCTCCAGTGAGATCCCTGAAGAACCTGCCAGGAATTGGAGAACCTGCCCTCCAAAGCAACCATGTAGCGACGGACGTGCTTGTCCTCCTTGCTGACACGATGACGTACCACCTTCGTGGGGTCCTCAAGTCTCTGCACCGTCACTGGCCACGCGGCCGCCACCAAAGAAGGTTCGGGTCAACGACGGGCTGGCTCCTCACCAAGCTGCGCCCCTCGTTAGGTAGCACCTCCCAGTACCAGCCCGGTGGAGCCCAGTCCCGGACATGGCCCCTCTGATCAAGCAGGTGTCCTCCGCCGAGTCGACGACGAGGATGCGGGATAGGCATTGTCGACGTCGATGCGGGAATAATTGCTTTAACTAAAAAAATAACAAAAAAATGTGACATGATCAAAATATGACATGTCCACTTCAAAACGAATCAACCTAGAATACTGTTAAATACACCTAAAAATAAACTAGTTCTATTAATTTTCTTACTAAAAATAAACTAGCTCTATTAATTCAACTAGTTCAATTAAGCACTTACTATAAATAAAAATAAACTAGTTCTTACTAAAAATAAACTAGTTCAACTAGTTCTATTAATTTTCTTACTAATTATATTAAACACTTACTAAAAACAGTAAAAAGGCTACATTATACAATAGTAAAAAAACTACAATAAAAAACAAAAAAAATAGAGATGAAGGGAGGAGGGGGTGGGAGGAGAGAGGAGGAGGAGGTAGGAGATAGGAGGAGGGGGAGGGGCCGGTGGGATCAGAGGAGGAAGGAGGAGGGAGGGAGGAGGGAGGAGAGGGGAGGGGGAGGGGGCGGCCAAAGGAGGAGGAGGGAGGGGCGGTGGGAGGAGGGCTGCCGGCGGAGAAGGGAGGAGGGACGAGGGGGCGGCCGAAGGAGGAGGGAGGAGGAGGGAGGGGAAGAGGGAGGAGGGAGTAGGAGGGACGGAGGGAGTACCTCGATGAAGGAGGAGCGCGGCGGTGACGGCGGACGACGGGTATCGGCGCGGGCGAGAGTGACTGAGAGAGAGTGAGTGAGAGGGTCGGCCGCGTTGGGAGGATAAGGTAAGGTTAGTAGTAGCGCGGTTTCGTGAAAAGCGCTACTGCTATGGAGCGTAGCAGTAGCGCTGGGTACGAATATGCGCTACTGCTAAGTGGGGCTAGCCATCTGCGCCCAGTTCAAACATAGCAGCATCGCGTTTTGCTAGTATGCGCTACTGCTAAAACCATAGCAGTAGCGTGGTTTATTTAAACGCGCTACTACTAAATAGTAGTAGCCCACTATTTTGTCCAACGCTACTGCTAAGTTTCTTTGTATAAGGTTTTCCCTAGTAGTGTGAGAACTATGTGAGACATTTTTATTTTTATTCGGCTTGTAAAACTATGCTATTTTATTTGGTTCAAACTATGTTATTTGACTATATGTTTATTAAATGCATATTCGAATCAATGCAAAAATAGGGCGGCCACGTCGGCACATATGGGTCGGTGCATTGGGCGCGCTGCCGACCCATATCTAAAACAGGGCGGACGCCGGGCGGGCGGTCGACCCAAACAGACAAAAAGCGAACGAAATCGCCGTCCTTTTGGGTCGTCCCATTGGAGTTGCTCTTACATCATCATCTACTAGCCCGTGGGATTGCAACGGGATAATAAAATTATGATCTTTAAATCAAGTTTCAAATATTCTACACTTATTTGAATATTATCAGAATTGGGGCTCCGGGGACCCAAGAGGTTCGAACTCTGGGGTGCGCTTGTACCGCCCTGCTCGCCCCCTCAACCTCACGGCGACGTTGCGGCAGACACAAGCTACGAAAGAAGAACGATGAACGCAGCAGTTACCCGAGTTCGGGCCACCTCGCGGTGTAAAACCCTACTCCTGCTTGACTGGGATTGCTTGGTGGGAGAGAGAGTACAAGCACTGGGCTCTAGTTGCCAAAGTGAATCGCCACTTGCTACGGTGGCACCTCACCCTCTTTCTTATACTGCCTCTGGTCCTTTTCCCTCAAAAATACATGGCGGGAAGGGTTGCCACAACGGCCAGTTTGAAGGGGGACAAGGTTGCAGCTTATCCTGACTAAAGGTAGTCTTCGCCTACAAAAGCCTCCTGCCATGACGCTTCGGTGGGCTCGGTGATGACCTCCGTCCTGGCGCGCCCGTCTTCTTGGTCTTCTTGCACCGATCAGTCAACCTTTGGGGATTGCTTTGGGAACTGGTGGCTGGCCTTGCTCCCTTAGCATGAAAGAGAAAAGCCTCCTTATCCGCGCCTGTTGGCATGGCCTCTGGCACCACTCGTCGCCTCGCACGTCACCCATGTGAAAACTCTGGACCGCACGACCGGGCTGGAGCAACTCTTGACTTGCGCGTCACCGCAAGAGGCCTCGGGACATCGCCTCGTGAGAAGGCCTCACGAGGCTCCTAGCGGCGCCCTCGGCCCGCCTGGGGCGCCTGCCGACATGTGCCTCGCGAGGCGGGGGCCTCGCGAGGATCTTGCTCGAGGGGTTCGCTAATGGGCCACCCGCTGGGTCCCTGGGTATACGCCGCGTCTTGGGCCGTAGGCTCACGGCCCTGGGTACTTCCAGACCCACGGGCCCGACAAATATTTGTGCATCAACTGGCGGATGTAAGACACGTGCATTCTAACATGCTCACAATGGATCGATGTTGGACTTGATCCTTGATGCCTGTATTTTTTTAGTACATCCTCGATGCTTATATGAAAGGAAAAGAAAAATGTTAGTCTCACGATGAATGAAAAATTGGAGGGCTCTATGACGTACAAATAATTCGGAGAACGTTTGTTGTTGTTTTTTTCACTTTTACAAGTGGCGGGGTGGTTAATTTACTTCAACTTTAGAGACATTTTCCATTACATATTAAAATTTCAAAGAAATAATTGACGAAGATTTTTTTTTCATTTATGGGGGTGGGGTGGGTAGTTTACTTCAACTTTAAAGGCATTTTCAATGACAACTGAAAAAAGCAAAGAAACAATTAACAAAGAATCTTTTTCACTTACAAGTGGCATGATGGGCATTAATTATTACTCGGACTTTTTCTGGAAACATGTGATTATTTATCTAAAATGTCACGTACACTTTTTTAATGGAATAAACATTTTTTTACCTTACGCAAACATTTTTCTTTACATTTTGATACCAGGTGACCATTTTTTTCCACTCAAAAAGAATGTGACAATTTTTTTCCACTCAAAAAGAATGTGACCATTTTTTTGGGTATATGTTTTGATGACTACTTTTTCTCATACATATTTGTACATTTTTTTGTGTATAGCAAGAACATATTTTTATGGACGTTTAACATTTTCACAAATACATGATTAAGATTTTTTAAATGTGCGATGAGCACTTTAAAATACTAAAACTGAAATAGGAAAATAAAGATAAAAAACAAAAGGGAAAAAGTAGAAATAATAATTTAAAACAGAAAAGATAAACAAAATGTAAGAAAAAAAGCGGGCGTGACACAACAGTTTTGGGTCGGTCCACAAAGTGGATTCCTTCAGGCGAGGCAAGCTATGCCTTGCAGTAGGCGGGATATAGCCCCGCCGTAAAAATCTTGTGTACTTGCCCCTGCCTTGGTCCAACAGGAATCTTGCAACAAATTACTCCTAGATCGTATTGAGAGTAATTTAGACGTGAAATAGCTAATTCTCATCTATATAAAAATTAGTAAATCTATAAATGAAAATCTTGTAGTTATGAAGAGAAAAAGCGCCACTAAACACTGTTGAGATTAATTCGAAGTAGAATGGAAGGCAACGTGCTTCGACATTGCATAATAATTAACAGCTAAATTTTCTTCTGGCAACATTACGGCATATTTATTTTCCGTACCTGCAATTCAAACTAACACAACAAGTATGTTTTATATATAAAGCAGCACGTTGTTATAATATTATGATAGTATGTGTTGGGAAAAAAACTTATCAACTAGTCTTGGCCCTCCATGCTCAAATCTTGCTTCCGCCCTTAACCTCACCTTTCCACTCCTTCAACTCTATGTAAACTAATTAATTGCCCGTGCGTTGTAACGTGGCAAACAATGATTTAATAGCCTTTTTTCTTTCCTAGGGCACGTCCCCATCAACGTCATCGAGTAGGATCACAGAACGGAGTCAATTGCAGAAAACTACCACATTTACGGCTAGCTTTGCGGAAAACCACCAAGTCACTAATCCGTTGCAAAAAACACCACATTAGCAGTAAACTTGTTGCAAAAAGCACTGATCGCTCGCTTTGCATCATTTAATCGCATTTCCGACAAGTGGGGCCCGCTCGTCGGGAGCTGACTTGGCAAAAATTGCCACGTGTGCGCGTTGACTGAGTCTTCTTCCCTCTCCTCTCTTCCCCTTCTATCACACATTTTATCAAACATGTTCAGGGCATCTCCCGTCATCGCCATGGTCGTCGCAGCTGGCCCTAATGCGCTGCCCCGGCAAGCTGTGCGCCTCTGGTGCACCGCGGCCGCATGAGAGATGCCCGTGGAGATCACCCTGGAGGAGGAGGACACCAAGCTCGGCTTCGCCATCAGCCACACCGAGGAGGAGCACCAGGCCCAGGGTGTGCACGTCCCCACAGTGTACCTGCTGCTCCGCGGCCGGCAAGCTTGTCGAGGGCGGGGAGGTGCTGCTGCTCCTCCTCCTCGTCAAGCAGAAGAATGGTCGCTGGAAGGACGTCGCCGTGCATTGTCTTTGCTGGCGCTCGATGGCAGCGGGGGCGTCCCGTTGCCTCCATGAGTGAGGCGGTCCTCCCCCAGCACGAATCGCACGACGGCCGCGCCGCCCGGCCTGCCGTCACCCGACGCGAGGCGGTCGAGCACCAGCGAGTCCGGCCTGTCTGCATCCACGCCGGCCATCGAGAGGTCCGTCGCCGCGAGGATGAGGGTCATGGGATGCTGCACGCCGAGGCGGAGCTGTGCGACGAGGTCCTTGTTGCCGGCTCAAAGCGCGGCGGACTGCAGCAACGGGCGGGGGACCCCTGATGCCTCCCTTCGCGAGCTGCGGCAGGAGCTCGGGATTAGCTCCATGGACGGAGGGGAGCTCGCCGGGGCGGCGTATTGGGGCTAGCGCGACGGCCGCCATGGCCCTGGCGGGATATGCCCTCAACATGTTTGACAAAATGTGTGATAGAAGGGGAAGAGAGGAGAAGGAAGAAGACTCAGTCAACACGCACACATGGCGATTTTTGCCAAGTCAGCTCCCGACGAGTGGGCCCCACTTGTCAGAAACGCGATTAAATGAAGCAAAGTGAGCTATCAGTGTTTTTTGCAACAAGTTTACTGCTAATGTGGTGTTTTTTGCAACGGATTAGCGACTTGGTGGTTTTCTGCAAAGCTAGCCGCAAATGTGGTAGTTTTCTGCAATTGACTCTCACAGAACGTGAAGATGATGAAAATGAAACAAGAGATTTTAGGAGCAGCTCACATAAATGATACTTTCCATAAATTCAGGCGATCCTCTCTTGAGGTATTTAACCGCACTACACATGCTATAGTGAAAACCGAGGAAAACTTGATACTCTTCATACTTAACGTGATCCTTTTGTCCAACGCTAGATGATAATTTCCATAAATTAATGAATGTTGTTTTTATTTTAATGGAATGATAGGAGAAGGAAAGAGAAACATCGATTTGGTTCAGAGATTATTTCAACTTATTCTATATACACTAGTTTTCTCTGTGCGACATCCATTGAGATTACTAAAAAAATCTACGGAAAACCAAACGAGGAAGCGGGCGTGGGAAGAAAAACCGAAAAGGAGGTGATGCGAACCTACCAACTATTTTTTTTACGGGTACCAAATCTCCTTCAATAGTAGAGACTTGAGCTTTGTTACCTTTGAGGAATGCGTTCAGGGTGGAGACTCCCCCTATGACCGCATAATAAAGGAAAATATGCTGAGTGCTGAGTGACCTTCCAAACTTTAACAAGTGGCAAACTGGACCAAGTTATCTGCAAAATGGTGTCCACAAGAACCCAATTACTAGTAATGCGCCACAACACCTTATCTTCACCGTTATGTGCATGATCAACACCAAGTCTTCACATAGGTCTTCCTTTTCCCCTCTCTTGGGGGAGGAGATATTTCTGGATCGATGGATCGACGTTGCTCCTAGCTAGCTAGCACGGCTAGAACTAGAGACAATCCGGCCGCATTTGTTGGGTGAAAAGTCCCTTTCGAGACGGTTCAGGGCCATTCCAGGAACCACATCGCGATGGAGGGTCTCGTCATACCTTTTCGTCGCTCCCCCGCTGCTCTATCCGCCCATCAACCATTTTTTAGCACTAGGAAACAGCGCAATATTCCTTGACGGGATCGCCACCAACTGATCAGAGAGCCACGAGCGCGCCCAGCAATTTTCCAGCTATTTATATGTAACGACGCTTTTGTCGAGTACTATGAACGCACAATTATTTCATAATCGGTTGAGCTGGCCCAACCCAGCCATAAGAAAAGCGTCCGAGTAAATAATGTCACCCACACTGATTGGACATTTGAAATAGCTACGGATTTGCTGCAAGATTCAAGTTTTCCACGCTACTGATCGCTACTAAAGTACTCCTACAGTACCAAATTTGCAATGTGCATTTCATATATAGATAATGGTTACGTCAGATATCTTCCTAAAATAGTAAAGCTCTACAACTTCATCATCATGAAAGAAAGAAAATCAATCAATCAATTCACTAATTGCTTGACGCATTTCTATTCCGATGCAGTGTCATGCTCCGTCGATTTCATCAACGAATTAGTAAAACATGTTACTACTTCCAATATGTATACTAGTATGTATGTAAATCAAGAATTGACTTTCCTGCAATCCAGCCTGATCTCCCCGCTGGCGCCTGTGAGCGGGCTGACGTTCCCGAGGTTGATCATGGAGGCGGCGAAGTCGGCCGAGAAGGCGGCGGGGTTGGCGCTGTAGAGCCGCACCAGGGAGTCCAGCTGGCCGTTGTTGAAGAGCTCCTGGTCGGAGCGCAGCAGCCCGGCGCCGGACATGAGGTTGCGGTAGTAGCCGTTGTCGAACTCGTTGGGGGTGAGCGGGTCCAGCGGCGCGAGGCTGGCGTCGCCGCCGGAGGCCGGGCAGAGCTGCCGCTGCTGCGTCGCGAAGGCCGGGCTCACGTTGGCGTCGCAGTAAACGTGGGTGCGGAACTGGACGCAGCGCGCCATGCCGACCGTGTGCGCGCCCGAGAGCGCGGCCAGGTCGCGCGACGTGAGCCCCTTGGCGGCGAAGGCGGAGACCAGCGCGGCGAGGTCCAGGTCCGGGCCCGGCAGCGTCCTCGCCCCGTCCGGGTCCGGGGCCGTCGCGTCGCGCCGCCCCAGGGGCACCGCCCAGCTCGGCCCGCCCAGCTGAATGCACGCACGCGCGCACGACGAGTGTGTCAGTCACGCCGCCGTACCGGCACGTCGGGGAAGGAAGAATTGGTAGCGCGGGTGTGGAGCGGAGAGAGGGGCTGACCAGGTTGACGCTGTCGCGCGCGGCGAGGGCGAGGATGTCGGCGCAGGAGACGGTGCCGGGGCAGGCGGCCTCCACCTGCGTCTTGATGTTGTCGATGACGTCGAAGCCGAAGGTGGAGCCGCCGGCGTTGGGGCCGGAGCTCTTCTCGCCGGGCGTGGTGGCCGTGTCGTCGAGCAGCAGCGAGGCGTCGCAGCCCTGGAGGAGCCATCATGCAAACCAATTCAATCAAAGGGATCTGATTCACACGGACACGAACGTGCTGGAGACGCGTACGTTGACGAAGCAGTCGTGGAAGAAGAGGCGGAGGATGGCGGCGCCGGTGCGGGTGTCGTTGATGACGGCCTGCGACATGACCTGGCGCACGGCGCCGTGCACGGTGGGGCAGCTCGCCGAGTAGAACCCCGCGGAGAGCTGCGCGCGGGCGCCGCGCGCCAGCACCGCCACCGCGACCACCGACGCCGCCAGGAGGAGGATTGGCCTCGGCCTCGCCGAGGAAGGGGAGACGGCCATGGCTGGCTTGGCGACCACAGTCCACAGCCACCCGATCGGAGGAAGGTAGACCCGACCGCACTAGCGCACACTCGGAAGGGAAGCGGTGACAGAAACTGCCGTGGCTAGTGGCACTTGCCTGGCTGCAACCAATTATTGTGGCTCGGTTGCTCGGTGCGGCGGCGGGTTGGGTTGGGTTGGGTCCAGCCAGGCGTGTTGCGTGGGACGGACTCTGTCTCGCTGGACTCCCTCGGGGCGGGGTTGGGTCCGGTCCAGGGTCAGCGTCCGCCTTCATGTGGGTAGGCTAGGCTGGACGTTGCTGCAAGCAAACGCACGCACAGTTTACGATCCCATATTCTCCCATCCATAGTCCACTAGACTAGAGTGTGGTACAGTCTAAAAGGTGGACGGTGTGTGTTCCGCAGGGCATGATTGCAGGTACAGCTCTGGTTGGTTGAATCGGAATCAGATGGGTTGTCGAGGTCCAAATAAAATTTAAACTTGGAAAAATGTCGGGGAAGATGAGATGTGTGGCCCGCCGCGTGGGGCGAGGATGAACGAGCGAGAGTGGCAACGCACCGCACCGACCATACATGGATTGTGATCCACCCAACGGTTCGGTTGGTTCTTTCTGGTGGTGAGCCATTTGGGCCAGGGCATACCGGGAAGGGAAGGGAAGGCAAGGGCGTGCCGACGCGTGCTGGTGGCTGCCGGCGCTACCCGTGGTAATGGTATGGTGGGGTTCGGTCGACATGACCACCCACCCATCGCATAGTCTGTTTTCGCGTAGGGACGAATAGTTCGTTAACGTACATCAAGGAAGTCTACAGCAAACCTGGCCATAAGGATCGTGTCTGAATTACCACGTGATACATGTGGTAAGCAAATTAAACAATTCAAAAATAAAAAAAGGCCGTGTTCAAATTTTTGGTCAGGCACGTCCGGGCACGACACGTAAACAAAATGATCGAGCTGACCTTTGGCCTCCCACAAAACACAGTCGATAAGCCAGGCCTCAATGCTGTCACGACACGATATTTTTTTATTCCCCCCTTCTCTAGATTTTTATGTATTTTTTCTTATTTTTGACCGAAACACAACACAGGCCGGTCCACAGTTGTGTCTTGCTGGGCCGGCCTTTTTATTTAGGATGTGCGTTGTTGTACTGGGACGTGCGGGCCGTGTCATGCTGGGCCGGGCCAACTACTGTCACATCCCAATTTTTTTTCTAAATTTAGGATGTGCATTTTGATTTGGACATAGGCACCATAGATACATCTACAAATATTACACGACACATTCTCAGAAGCATTGCATCCATGATTTCATTGCATATTTGGAATTTGAAGACCAAACATGACCAATTCTTAAACCCTAAGTCAAATTAGAGTATAATTAAAGGCCGTGAAGATTTTCTTTGAATAAAAGCTTTATCCCATTTGCATAAGGGCAGTAAAGAAAGGACTTATATTTGCCCCATTTCCCTTGAGTTATCAAAGGTTTGAAAGTGGTTTAAGTTTGGGCCATTTAAACTACAAGTAAATCCTGGGTTAAAAATAAAAACAGAAAAATAGAAAAATATTCAAACATGAATTATTAAATAGCCCATTAGGACAGTGGCATAAAAAAGTTGTCAAAAACTCTAGTCAAAATGTTTACCTACCTAGAAATATTCCAATTGGAATTTATGACAAGTTCACTGTTGGAACAAAATTCAATTCAAAATGCATTTGAATTTATAGAGAAACAGAAAAGGGAAAGGGGGCTGCTACGCATTAGCCGATGGATAAGTAGAAAACATCCGCCACCTGGCTAGCCGTTGGATTGATGCGGGGAGCCGTCCGATCTACCCATCCATGTGCGTCACCTCTCTTCCAACAAGAGCGGTGTTGCAGAAACATTTCTAACATTTGTCGTGTTGTAAAAAACCTTTGCAACAGAGCTGATGTTGCAGAATTTTTTGCAACAGAAATCATGTTGCAGAAAACGTCTGTAGATATTTTTTTGCAACAAAGGTGATGTTGCATAATTTTTTGCGACAAAGATCATGTTGTGGAAACATCTATAGATTTTTTTGCAACACAGATAATGGTGCAGGGAAGTGTTGCTGCTGAAACCATGGACGGCGGCGACGGCGGCATCGCGCCCCGCAAAACAGGGTGGTGCAGTCCGCCGGCTACTAGCGCACGCACGGCTGGCTCGCAGCTCCTCGGGTGCCAAGCTTCTAGCACATCAGCTGTAGTTGTTGCATGGTCCGCCGCAGGAACGCCGTGCACTGCCGTTGTCGTGGTCCCCATGGTGAAGTTTGCTTTGAACCCTGTCGGACCTCGCCGAGTCGAGCCTCCGCCGCTCCCGGACGTCCCCATGCCCTACCCGCACGCCATGCTCGTTAGATCCGGCTAGAATCCTCGCCGTTGTCGCCCTCCTAGCCGCACGAGTCTTCGTCCCCCGTCGCTCCCGGATATCCCGGCCTCCTGCCCATGCGCCATACTCGTCGGATCCGACGAGAATCCTCGCCGGCGTTGCACTCCCATCCGCACAAGTCTCCACCCCGCCGCGGGATCTGGCTAGGTAGTTGCAAACTCTCTTTTCTGAAACAAAACCCGAGTTGCAGAAATGTGGATACAGAGGGATTGCTCTCAACCGTCTGATCAAGAGTCAATCTGACGGACACGAAGGCCGCAGACGCTCGCACGCGATCGGCCGGCTGAAGGTAAGTGTTTCCCAAAGGGAAAAGAGAAAAAGGCCCCGCCAGCCAGCCGACCGAGCCGCAGCCCACCCGCGTTCTCTCTCTCTCACCGAGAGGATTCCGACTAAAAAAAAAGGCAGTCCTCCTGCCGGTTACTCGGGAAAAAAATACTTTTCTCCTAAAAAAACCTTGCTTTCTCTAGATCCAATGTACAGTCTAGAGTTACTCATCAATACATCTCACCTACTATGTATAATTTGGCCTACATCAACGATTGCTATTTGTTTCAACACCATTTCAAGGTTTCCAAAACATGCTCGAACACGTGACAGCATGCACTGCATACCAAGAATCGGAGTATAGCTGAATTTTTCTACTCTTGACGCATAATTCCGTCTACTAACATGCACCATCATCTCCGTGGAACCATTTGCCCGGATTCATCCTTCTCAAATATCCTCGCGACCCACTCACTCCAGACCGTCCTGCGCCTGCCGCTGTCAAGCAGCACCGGCGAAGCCTCGCTCTCCTCCGGAGTTGCATTTTCGTCGAATGTTCCGTATGTTGACGGCAGGTTAACATCTGCGATCCCTAGCGCGACAGCACGCCTCAGGGCCGCCTGCTGCTCCTCAATGTGATCCCTTGTCGCCGCGGTTTCACCATCCATCCTTTGATTCTCAGGCGCTTTCATGGTCCTCTCATTCTCCAGCATCAACTGAAATGTCAGTAGGAAGGGATTTTGTAGGCAATTTGTGCATCACAGCAACAGTACAGATGAAGACCTGAAGAAAAATATCTGGCTAGTGATGGAGAAGGGATGATGCTCAAAAGAAGGTGCCACGCAAAATCAGTGCAAATTTAAGTTTTGAAACTTCAGCTCTGATTGGTTAGTGGTGGAGTGCTATTTTCTGGGAAGTACACTATCTGAATGACACTTTTATGGGGAATAACTCAATAAGAGGAGGATAGGCGTAGGCTTACATCCACTGCTCTTTGGGCCTCCCTTTCTATCCAGATAATGGCATGGTCAGAAATCGCGTTGCAAGAAAGAACTATGTGCTCAAATCTGCCATCCACTGGAACTGCTGTTCTAACTGCAGGGGGGTATCTTCCACATCTGCAGCAGTTATTTCAACAAACTATAAGTCTCAACCAATGTCATAAATCCAAGCAAGAAAAACCAAAACTAAAATCACCCAGGACCTCTGTAGCATTTCTCTGGTTCACATACTCGTTCGTTGTACCCAGCTAATGAATTGAACAGCACCTTCTATTTTGTAGGAAAAACTTCAAGAAAAGCATTTCTGGTAAAATCATACTACCTGAAAGGTTTCCTTTCAACAATGTGGTAAAGCCGGCCTGGTGCGTACAGACGCCTTGGATCTCTAAGCATCACACTTTCAGGTATACATGTAGCTATAAGGCAATTCCCGCACAAAAGGCATGGCAAGCTGTAGTACAAAGGAAAGGGGACTGCATCAGGCACCCTGAAAAGATATGAACTAGTGACAGAATGAACCCCTGCAAGTATGAGTTACCCCGTTGATCATGGTTTCTTTACCAGAAAAGTGACTTGATAATGTCTTCCAAAGGAATGTCGGTGCGAGGCAGAAAATCATCCTGTAATTTATAAAATTCGAATTAGACAATATAAGCAGAATTCAGTTGGGTTGTTTATATACAGAAAATACTCCTGAACTGGCATGGAGTCTCACTCACCTGAAGAATAACCGAGTTAATGACGTCCGCATAACGGACTGCCAGATTGAGCGACATACACCTGGGAGGCGCCATGGCGAAGCACCGTATCCTCCTCCTCTCCAGGCCGCCCAGCCGCTCCCGGTCGCGCACCGCCAGCAGAGCCAGCATGGCCGCGACGCCGGAGCCGAGGGAATGCCCGGCGAACGTGAGCGTGTAGCCGGGGTTACTGGCCAGGAGGTCCCTCAACACGTCGCACTCGGCGTCGAACACCCACTCGGCGGCCTTGAGCAGGCCGTTGTGCACGTAGCCGCCGTCGAAGCCCGCCTGGCCGATCCTGTTGTCCAGCAGCACGGCGTAGTCGCTCTCCTTGGCCATGTCCATGCCGCGCACGGCGAGCACGACGTCCGCGTGCCGGTGGTCGACGTACAGCAGGTACGTCGGGGCGCGCCCCTGCGTGTGCTCGGGCGTCCTCCGCCGCACCACCCACCGGGGCTCGATGCCGTAGCCGCCCGGGGGCGCCCACTGCGGGCTCTCCAGGTCGTCCTCGTAGACCGCCAGGATGAACCGGCATAGCCGCGGCACTGGCTCGAACTCCCCCGGCGAGGCCAGGCCCCAGGTCTCGCTGTCGTAGCCGGTGGTGTGGAGGCAGCGCTGCCACACCCAGCGCGTGCAGGCCAGGCAGTACACGCACTCCACCACCGGCAGGCAGCACGCGATGGACATCACATCCACGTCGGTGGGAGCTCACGGTTCAGTCTTGTGAGGACTGCGCAAAACGAAAGAGATACGGTTATTCAGAGAAACATTCAGAGAGGATTTGCTTGCTACTGGACAGTGATAAGGCTGGCTCTGTGAAGTTACTGGGGAAACGGTAAACTGAGGATGAATTTCGAATACAAAGAAATGGGAATCGTGAATCTTATGTGTGCGTGATGGGAAAATCGCACGAAATGAGCCAGTGGACTGGCCATAACCATGAGGGGATATCGAGTTCCAGCTGTGAGATTCACTGATTAAGCTAGGGATTTGCTCATCTGAGACAACTACTTAATTGCAAAAGGGGAGCGGCATAAGGGAACAAGGACCTCTATCCATCAAATTGCAGTATTCTATCCCCTGTTCCTGCCGCAAATGTAAATAGACAGAAATCACCGAAATAAATTTCTCTTGTGGGACTTGTGGAGCTTGGAACACATCCAACACCAGCAAGATTGGAAGGGAAGGCAATCAGGTGTGATACTGATACTGAAGAATATGATTACTGGAGATATCCTGTTACCTTGAAGCAGGAGGAGAGGCATCGGAGACGACGAGTGGGTAGCGCCCGGTCGGTCTCTCTCGGGCACAGACGAACAGCAGCGGGGCGGCGAAACCAGATGCAGCTACCTTTCTTTGTGTCGAGGCAAGAGTCTCGGAAGCAGCTGCGATTGCAACCTGCAACTACAAGTCAAAGACGGGGGATCACCGCAGCAGGGGACGTGTGGCTATTTTTTCTCTCCCTGACGCCAATCACTCCACATGTCGCTTTGTTTGTAATCTGTGTCATAGACAGAATTTACTCCGTTGTCTCCACGGGAGAAGAAAAAATACATTATCATTGTGTTTCATTAATACTCCGTAGAAGAAATTAGAACAGTGGCTAATTAAGATTAGGCCTAATCATTTTTTTCTGCCAACCTAACACCAAGACACTGCAGTGGACCCCATCTAGTCAATTTAGTTAGCTATAAAACAATTTTTTAGCTCTGTCCCTATGACATATGGGTCCCACTAGTCCCATTGACCAGTCAACAGTCAAACTTTTGACTGCTGACTGGGCTGCTCTCAGGCCCACTTGTTAGCCACACATGCACCTCTCTAGGTACACCCTCTGTGTAAAGTATAAAATAAATCGTAACTCGGATAAAAATAATTTATATATGAAAAACGATCAGAAAAATGAGAAGAATCTGTTTATGCCCTCCACATACATGTCACATGCCTCTAACACTGCAAACATGAAACATCCCCTCTGATTTGTCTGTCTGGTAACTGCCCTAATATTTTCCCGTTTCGTCTGTAACGCGTAGCACTGCATTAGGTCACCCCTAGCACAACATATTGCCATGTCATGCATTTGTTTGCTCTATATTTATTATTTCTTCCCCCCTCTTCTCTGCGGTGGACCCTGAGACTGATGCTACTCCCGAGTACGACTATGCTCCTGACGTCCAGCCCCTTTCAGCAGAGCTTCCACGCAAGCAAAACCCCCTGGATCATACCTATATCACCCACTCTTTCTCTCTCATGCTTGCATTAGATTTACTGCTGTTGTTCGATAGCTCCTATTTTGATGCATAACCTCTTGTTGTTACTTTACCTGCTATCATATATGCTTAGTATAGGTTGGTTAGTGATCCATCAGTGGCCCCGAACCCTTGTCCGCCATGCTTTGCTCACGGACGACCCGATCAATGTGATCGAGGTGAAGAGATGGACACATCACCGGAACCCCTCTTTGTTGTACGACTCTGCAGAGTTACTATTGAGTGCCAAGGGTGTTACCTTGAATCTCACTCCTAATGATATCTCTGTAGTGTAGCTAATTAGTCATGGATTACCAAGGTGATTCCTCATTCACCACTCACGATGATGACCCTATCGTGCAACACCTCAAGTGTGAACCCTTTGAGGGCGATTCCTCCAAGGTCACGTTGATGGTTACATCGAGTAGGAATCCATCAAGGGTGATTCCTTAGATTCCCCCTTGATGTTATGGACACACGGATACCTTGACCTTCACCTCAGTCCTTTGTTGAAGTCGGGTTGACCATGAGGGTACCCGCGAGATAATGACGTGGCACGACCGGGCAGTCAAAGACCGCCCTAGAGAGGGATGGGCCTGGCCCTTGTTGTAAGTCCGCGAGATGGGGCAACATGATCACTGATCGTTTTCGTGAGCTTCCTATAGACTAACAGGTTTGGATATGTGATCTGAGTAGGCGTTTGGCCTTTGCGCACTAACCACCACGCGGGATAAGTTATGGGCACCCGGCGTCGTACTTTTCTCCCGAAAGCTCTTCAAATGTCATAGTTCAGAGATGTGGCGCGAAGACTAGAAGATATCATGCAGATCAGGTGAAGCTGGACCGCCCATGCAATGTGCAGGAGTGCTTAGGGTGAGCGGTCAAACTATCCTTCGCACTTAGGATGTAGATCGACGTGTTGACCTCTCTGTTGGGCCTAGGTAGGTCTACGGCGTGTCGATCAGCCAAGGCCGAGCATGACCAGGAAAAGTGTGTCCGACAGGAGTTAATTGAGCGTCTTGGGTAAGTTGGTGCATCCCTGCATGGAAGTAATCTATTCGAATAGCCGTGTCCACGGTAACGGACGCTCGGAGATGTATCCCGATCTAATACAACTAGAACTGGATACTTGTGACACTAAACTGATATGATGGCTCCGGGATCACTTCCTAGCAGGGTAGACGAGGAAGGATCTCTGGGTTTTGTTGTTATATACTTGTTACTATATGGTATGATACTCTACTCTCTTCTGTTGCTGCAAGAGGCTAGTCTTTGTTAGGCTAGGTCTTCCCCTCTATTCTGGCAATTCTGCAGTTTAGTCCATAGATATAACCCCTTCCCCTTTGATACCGATGCATACTTAGCATAGATTTGATGTAAGTCTTGCGAGTACTTTGGATGAGTACTCACGGTTGCTTTGGTACCTTTTTTTCCCTCTACTCGGTTGCTGCGATCAGATGATGGAGCCCAGGAGCCAGTTGATCCCGTCGATAACTACCATTGCCCTGACGGAGCCTACTACTACGTGGAGACCGCTGACTAGGAGTAGTTCGGAGGTCCTAGGCAAGAGGCCTGCGCCTTTTTGATCTAGAGTAGTTGTTTGTTTTCACCTTCTTAAGGCATCTTTGTATTTGTCTGTACTCAGACCTAACTCTTGTTGTAATTTTCGGGTCTTGCGACCCTGGCTTGTAACATGTGAGATTTATGTTTATCCATTGTGTCATATATTTGTATTGTGATATTATACCGTGAGTCACTGATCTTGATCGTGCATATGTTGCGTGGATGTTTAGTGCAAGGGGGCGTCACAGTACCCCTGGTCCCTATATAAGCCGAGGCGTTTAGTCCGAAGTTTATGTTGGGGAATGCAGTAATTTCAAAAAAAAATCATACGCATACGCAAGATCTATCATGGTGATGCATAGTAACGAGAGGGGAGAGTGTAGTCCACGTACCCTCGTAGACCATAAGCGGAAGCGTTATGACAACCCGGTTGATGTAGTCGTACGCCTTCACAATCCGACCGATCCTAGTACCGAAAGTATGGCACCTCTGCGATCTGCACACGTTCAGCTCGGTGACGTTCCACGAACTCTTGATCCAGCTGAGTGTTGAGGGAGAGCTTCGTCAGCACGACGGCGTGACAACGGTGATGATGAAGCTACCGGCGCAGGGCTTCGCCTAAGCACCATGACGATATGACCGAGGTGGATTATGGTGGAGGGGGGCACCTCACACGGCTAAGACAATGATCAACTTATGTGTCTATGGGGCGCCCCCCTCCCCCATATATAAAGGAGTGGAGGAGGGGAGAGGGCTGACCCTCTATGGCGCACCCTGGAGGAATCCTACTCCCACCGGGAGTAGGATTCCCCCCACTTCCCTAGTTGGACTAGGAGAGGAAGGAAGGGGGAGGAAGAAGGAAGGAAAGGGGGGCCGGCCCTCTACCCAATTTGGATTGGGCTTGGGAGGGCGCGCCCCTTCCTAGGCCGCCTCCTTCTCTCTCCCACTAAGGCCCATTAAGGCCCATGTACTCCCCGTGGGGTTCTGGTAACCCCCCGGTACTCCGGTAAATGCCCGAACTCACCCGGAACCATTCTGATGTCCAAACATAGGCTTCCAATATATCGATCTTTATGTCTCAACCATTTCGAGCCCCTTGATCACATCCGGGACTTCGAACAACCTTCGGTTCATCAAAACACATAAACTCATAATACCGATCGTCACCGAACGTTAAGCGTGCGGACCCTACGGGTTCGAGAACTATGTAGACATGACCGTGACTCATCTCTGGTCAATAACTAATAGTGGAACCTGGATGCTCATATTGGTTCCTACATATTCTACGAAGATCTTTATCGGTCAAACCGCATAACAACATACGTTGTTCCCTTTGTCATCGGTATGTTACTTGCCCGAGATTGGATCGTCGGTATCTCATTACCTAGTTCAATCTAGTTATCGGCAAGTCTCTTTACTCGATCCGTAATGCAACATCCCATAACTAACTCATTAGTCACAATGCTTGCAAGGCTTACAGTGATGTGCATTACCTAGAGGGCCTAGAGATACCTCTCCGATACTCAGAGTGACAAATTGATACGTCTCCAACGTATCTATAATTTTTGATTGTTCCATGCTATTATATTATCTGTTTTGGATGTTTATGGGCTTTATTAAACACTTTTATATTATTTTTGGGACTAACCCATTGACCCAGAGCCCAGTGCCAGTTCCTGTTTTTTTACCTTGTTTCAGTGTTTCGAAGAAAAGGAATATCAAACAGAGTCGAAACGGAATGAAACCTTCTGGAGAAGTTATTTTTAGATGGAAAGCAACCCGGGAGACTTGGAGTCCACGTCAAGAAAGCAACGAGGAAGGCATGAGGCAGGGGGCGCGCCCACCCCCCTGGGCGCGCCCTCCACCCTTGTGGGCCCCTCGTGGCTCCCCTGACGTACTTCTTCCTCCTATATATACCCATATACCCTAAAAACTTCGGGGAACATAATAGATCGGGAGTTCCGCCACCGCAAGACTCTGTGGCCACCAAAAGTCAATCAGGACCCTGTTCCGGCACCCTGCCGGAGGGGGGGGAGCCCTCACCGGTGGCCATCTTCATCATCTCGGCGCTCTCCATGACGAGGAGGGAGTAGTTCACCCTCGGGGCTAAGGGTATGTACCAGTAGCTATGTGTTTCATCTCTCTCTCTCCTGTTCTTGATTTGGCACGATCTTGATGTATCGCGAGCTTTGCTATTATAGTTGGATCTTATGTTTCTTCTCCCCCTCTACTCTCTTGTAATGGATTGAGTTTTCCCTTTGAAGTAATCTTATCGGATTGATTCTTTAATGACTTGAGAACACTTGATGTATGTCTTGCCGTGCGTATATGTGGTGACAATGGGATATCACGTGATTCACTTGATGTATGTTTTGGTGATCAACTTGTGGGTTCTGCCCATGAACCTATGCATAGGGGTTGGCACACGTTTTCATTTTGATTCTCCGGTAGAAACTTTGGGGCACTCTTTGAAGTACTTTGTGTTGGATTGAATAGATGAATCTGAGATTGTGTGATGCATATCATATAATCATTCCCACGTATACTTGAGGTGACATTAGGATTTTGGTTGATTTGTGTCTTAAGGTGTTATTCTAGTACGAACTCTAGGGCTATTTGTGACACTTAGCCCAATGGATTGATTGGAAAGAATAACTTTTAGGTGGTTTCGTACCCTACCATAATCTCTTCGTTTGTTCTCCGCCATTAGTGGCTTTGGAGTGACTCTTTGTTGCATGTTGAGGGATAGTTATATGATCCAATTATGTTATTATTGTTGAGAGAACTTGCACTAGTGAAAGTATGAACCCTAGGCCTTGTTTCCTAGCATTGCAATACCGTTTGTGATCACTTTTATCATTAGTTACCTTATTGTTTTTATATTTTCAGATTACAAAAACCTATATGTACCATCCATATTGCACTTGTATCACCATCTTTTCGCCGAACTAGTACACCTATACAATTTACCATTGTATTGGGTGTGTTGGGGACACAAGAGACTCTTTGTTATTTGGTTGCAGGGTTGTTTGAGAGAGACCATCTTCATCCTACGCCTTCCACGGATTGATAAACCTTAGGTCATCCACTTGAGAGAAATTTGCTACTGTCCTACAAACCTCTGCACTTGGAGGCCCAACAACGTCTACAAGAAGAAGGTTGTGTAGTAGACATCACAAATCCTAATCTTGATCTATGCCAACTCAAAAAACACCATCGGAGACACTTGTAGATCATCTTTATAATCATCCAGTTACTTGTGACGTTTGATAGCACACTAAGTATTCCTCCGGTATTCGGGAGTTGCATAGTCTCATAGTCACAAGAACATGTATAAGTTATGAAGAAAGCAATAACAACAAACTAAACGATCATCGTGCTAAGCTAACAGATGGGTCAAGTCAATCACATCATTCTCTAATGATGTGATCCCGTTTATCAAATGACAACTCTTTGTCCATGGCTAGGAAACTTAACCATCTTTGATTAACGAGCTAGTCAAGTAGAGGCATACTAGTGACACTCTGTTTGTCTATGTATTCACACATGTACTAAGTTTCCGGTTAATACAATTTTAGCATGAATAATAAACATTTATCATGATATAAGGAAATATAAATAACTGAAGGAAATATGCCCTAGAGGCAATAATAAAGTTATTATTTATTTCCTTATATCATGATAAATGTTTATTATTCATGCTAGAATTGTATTAACCGAAAACATGATACATGTGTGAATACATAGACAAACAGAGTGTCACTTGTATGCCTCTACTTGACTAGCTCGTTGATCAAAGATGGTTATGTTTCGTAACCATAGACAAAGAGTTGTCATTTCATTAACGGGATCACATCATTAGGAGAATGATGTGATTGGCTTGACCCATTCCGTTAGCTTAGCACTTGATCGTTTAGTATGTTGCTATTGCTACATGTTCCTATGACTATGAGATTATGCAACTCCCGTTTACCAGAGGAACACTTTGTGTGCTACCAAACGTCACAACGTAACTGGGTGATTATAAAGGTGCTCTACAGGTGTCTCCGAAGGTACTTGTTGGGTTGGCATATTTCGAGATTAGGATTTGTCACTCCGATTGTCGAAGAGGTATCTCTGGGCCCACTCGGTAATGCACATCACTTAAGCCTTGCAAGCATTGCAACTAATGATTTAGTTGTGGGATGATGTATTACGGAACGAGTAAAGAGACTTGCCGGTAACAAGATTGAACTAGGTATTGAGATACCGACGATCGAATCTCGGGCAAGTAACATACCAATGACAAAGGGAACAACGTATATTTTTATGCAGTTTGACCGATAAAGATCTTCGTAGAATATGTGGGAACCAATATGAGCATCTAGGTTCCGCTATTGGTTATTGACCTGAGACGTGTCTCGATCATGTCTACATAGTTCTCGAACCCGTAGGGTCCGCACGCTTAAAGTTCGATGACGGTTATATTATGAGTTTATGTGTTTTGATGTACCGAAGGTAGTTCGGAGTCCCGGATGCGATCACGGACATAACGAGGAGTCTCGAAATGATCGAGACATGAAGATTGATATATTGGACGACTATATTCGGACACCGGAATAGGTTCCGGGGGTTATTGGTTATACACCGGAGTACCGGGGGTTACCGGAACCCCCCGGGGGTTATTGGGCCTCATGGGCCCAAAGTGGTGGAGGAGGACACGCAGCAGGAGGTGGCGCGTGGCCCCCCTTGCCCCAATCCGAATTGGGAAAGGGAAGCGGGCGGCGGCCCCCCTTCTCCTTCCTTCTCTCCACCTCCTCCTTCCCCCTTCTCCTAGTTGGAATAGGAAAGGGGGGCAAAACCTACTTGGAGTAGGATTGCCCCCCTTGGGCGCGCCTCCTCCTCTTGGTCGGCCCCCTCCTCTTCCCCCCTTTTATATACAGAGGAGGGGGGCACCCCATAGACAACAATTGATCCCTTGGATCTCTTAGCCGTGTGCGGTGCCCCCCCTCCACCATAATCCACATCGGTCATATCGTAGCGGTGCTTAGGCAAAGCCCTGCGTCGGTAGAACATCATCGTCGTCACCACGCCGTCATGCTGACGGAACTCTTCCTCAAAGCTCGGCGTGATCGGATTTCGAGGGACGTCATCGAGTTGAACGTGTGCTGAACTCGGAGGTGCCGTGCGTTCGGTATTTGATCGGTCGGATCATGAAGACGTACGACTACATCAACCACATTGTGCTAACGCTTCCGCTTTCGGTCTACGAGGGTACGTGGACACACTCTCCCCTCTCGTTGCTATGCATCACCATGATCTTGCGTGTGCGTAGGAATTTTTTTATAAATTACTACGTTCCCCAACAGTGGCATCCGAGCCAGGTTTTATGCGTAGATGTTATATGCATGAGTAGAACACAAGTGAGTTGTGGGCGATACAAGTCATACTTCTTACCAGCATGTCACACTTTGGTTCGGCGATATTGTTGGATGAAGCGGCCTGGACTGACATTACGCGTACGCTTATGCGAGACTGGTTCTACCGACGTGCTTTGCACACAGGTGGCTGGCGGGTGTCAGTTTCTCCAACTTTAGTTGAACCGAGTGTGGCTACGCCCGGTCCTTGAGAAGGTTAAAACAACACTAACTTGACGAACTATCGTTGTGGTTTTTGATGCTTAGATAAGAACGGTTCTTGCTCAGTCCTTAGCAGCCACGCAAAATTTGCAACAACAAAGTAGAGGACGTCTAACTTGTTTTTGCAGGGCATGTTGTGATGTGATATGGTCAAGACATGATGCTATATTTTATTGTATGAGATGATCATGTTTTGTAACCGAGTTATCGGCAACTGGCAGGAGCCATATGGTTGTCGCTTTATTGTATGCAATGCAATCGCCCTATAATTGCTTTACTTTATCACTAAGCGGTAGCGATAGTCCTAGAAGCAATAGTTGGCGAGACGGCAACGATGCTACGATGGAGATCAAGGTGTCGCGTCGGTGTCGATGGTGATCATGACGGTGCTTCGGAGATGGAGATTGATGTCTACTACACAACCTTCTTCTTGTAGACATTGTTGGGCCTCCAAGTGCAGAGGTTTCTAGGACAGTAGCAAATTTCCCTCAAGTGGATGACCTAAGGTTTATCAATCCGTGGGAGGCGTAGGATGAAGATGGTCTCTCTCAAACAACCCTGCAACCAAATAACAAAGAGTCTCTTGTGTCCCCAACACACCCAATACAATGGTAAATTGTATAGGTGCACTAGTTCGACGAAGAGATAATGATACAAGTGCAATATGGATGGTAGATATAGGTTTTTGTAATCTGAAATTATAAAAACAGCAAGGTAACTAATGATAAAAGTGAGCGTAAACGGTATTGAAATGATAGGAAACAAGGCCTAGGGTTCATACTTTCACTAGTGCAAGTTCTCTCAACAATAATAACATAATTGGATCATATAACTATCCCTCAACATGCAACAAAGAGTCACTCCAAAGCCACTAATAGCAGAGAACAAACGAAGAGATTATGGTAGGGTACGAAACCACCTCAAAGTTATCCTTTCTGATCTATCTATTCAAGGGTCCGTAGTAAAATAACATGAAGCTATTCTTTCCGTTCAATCTATCATAGAGTTCGTACTAGAATAACACCTTAAGACACAAATAAAAAAAACCTAATGTCACCTAGATACTGCAATGTCACCTCAAGTATCCGTGGGCATGATTATACGATATGCATCACACAATCTCAGATTCATCTATTCAAACCAACACAAAGTACTTCAAAGAGTGCCCCAATGTTTCTACCGGAGAGTCAAGACGAAAACGTGTGCCAACCCCTATGCATAGGTTCATGGGCGGAACCCGCAAGTTGATCACCAAAACATACATCAAGTGGATCACATGATATCCCATTGTCACCACAGATACGCACGGCAAGACATACATCAAGTGTTCTCAAATCATTAAAGACTCAATCCGATAAGATAACTTCAAAGGGAAAACTCAATCCATTACAAGAGAGGAGAGGGGGAGAAACATCATAAGATCCAACTATAATAGCAAAGCTCGCGATACATCAAGATCGTATCACCTCAAGAACACGAGAGAGAGAGAGAGAGAGAGAGAGAGAGAGAGAGAGATAGATAGAGAGATCAAACACATAGCTACTGGTACAAACCCTCAGCCCCGAGGGTGAACTACTCCCTCCTCGTCATGGACAGTGCCAGGATGATGAGGATGGCCACCGGTGAAGGTTCTCCCCTCCGGCAGGGTGCCGGAACAGGGTCCCGATTGGGTTTTGGTGGCTACAGAGGCTTGCGGCAACGGAACTCCCGATCTATTCTGTTCCCTGAAGGTTTTAGGGTATATTGATATATATAGGCGAAAGAAGTCGGTCAGGGGAGCCACGAGGGGACCACGAGGGTGGAGGGCGCGCCCCCTGCCTCGTGCCCTCCTCATTGATCCCCTGACGTGCACTCCAAGTCTCCCGGATTGCTTTCTTTCCAAAAATAACTCTCCCGAAGGTTTCATTCCGTTTGGACTCCGTTTGATATTCCTTTTCTTCAAAACACTGAAACAAGGGAAAAAAACAGGAACTGGCACTGGGCTCTGGGTTAATAGGTTAGTCCCAAAAATAATATAAAAGTGTTTAATAAAGCTCATAAGCATCCAAAACAGATAATATAATAGCATGAATACTTCATAAATTATAGATACGTTGGAGACGTATCAGATATCACAAGCACAAGATGATGATGGCCATATCATATCACTTATATTGATTGCATGTGATGTTTATCTTTTATGCATCTTATCTTGCTTTGATTGACGGTAGCATTATTAGATGATCTCTCACTAAATTTCAAGATAAAAGTGCTCTCCTTGAGTATGCACCGTTTCCAAAGTTCGTCGTGCCCAAACACCACGTGATGATCGGGTGTGATAAGCTCTACGTCCATCTACAACGGGTGCAAGCCAGTTCTGCACACGCAGAATACTCAGGTTAAACTTGACGAGCCTAGCATATGCAGATATGTCCTCGGAACACTGAGACCGAAAGGTCGAGTGTGAATCATATAGTAGATATGATCAACATAGTAATGTTCACCATTGAAAACTACTCCATTTCACGTGATGATCGGTTATGGTTTAGTTGATTTGGATCACGTGATCACTTAGATGATTAGAGGGATATCTATCTAAGTGGGAGTTCTTAGGTAATATGATTAATTGAACTTAAATTTGTCATGAACTTAGTACCTGATATTATTTTATATGTCTATGTTTGTTGTAGATAGATGGCTCGTGTTGTTGTTCTGTTGAATTTTAATGCGTTCTTTGAGAAAGCAAAGTTGAAATATGATGGTAGCAATTACACGGACTGGTCCATAACTTGAGGATTATCCTCATTGCTGCACAGAATAATTACGTCCTGGAAGCACCGCTAGGTGCCAAACCTGCTGTAGGAGCAACACCAGATGTTATGAACGTCTCGCAGAGCAAAGTTGATGACTACTCGATAGTTCAGTGTGCCATGCTTTACGGCTTAGAACCGGGACTTCAACGATGTTTTGAACGTCATGGAGCATATGAAATATTCCAGGAGTTGAAGTTAATATTTCAAGCAAATGCCCGGATTGAGGGATATGAAGTCTCCAATAAGTTCTACATCCGCAAGATGGAGGAGAATAGTTCTGTCAGTGAGCATATACTCAGAATCTCTGGGTATAACAATCACTTGATTCAACTAGGAGTTAATCTTCCGGATGATAGCTTCATTGACAGAATTCTTCAATCACTGCCACCAAGCTACAAGAGCTTCGTGATGAACTATAACATGCAAGGGATGGATAAGACGATTCCCGAGCTCTTCACAATGCTAAAGGCCGCGGAGGTAGAAATCAAGAAGGAGCATCAAGTGTTGATGGTCAATAAGACCACCAGTTTCAAGAAAAAGGGCAAAGGGAAGAAGAAGGGGAACTTCAAGAAGAACAACAAACAAGTTGCTGCTTAGGAGAAGAAACCCAAGTCTGGACCTAAGCCTGAAACTGAGTGCTTCTACTTCAAGCAGACTGGTCACTAGAAGCGGAACTGCCCCAAGTATTTAGCGGATAAGAAGGATGGCAAGGTGAACAAAGGTATATGTGATATACGTGTTATTGATGTGTACCTTACCAGAGCTCACAGTAGCACCTAGGTATTTGATAGTGGTTCTGTTGCTAATATTTGCAACTCGAAATAGGGACTACGGATTAAGCGGACACTAGCTAAGGACAAGGTGACGAAGCGCGTGGGAAACGGTTCCAAAGTCGATGTGATCGCCGTCGGTACGCTACCTCTACATCTACCTTTGGGATTATTATTAGATCTAAATAATTGTTATTTGGTGCCTGCGTTGAGCATGAACATTATATCTGGATCTTGTTTGATGCGAGACGGTTATTCATTTAAATCAGAGAATAATGGTTGTTCTATTTATATGAGTAATATCTTTTATGGTCATGCACCCTTGAAGAGTGGTCTATTCTTGATGAATCTCGATAGTAGTGATACACATATTCATAATGTTGAAACCAAAACATGCAGAGTTGATAATGATAGTGCAACTTATTTGTGGCACTGCCGTTTGGGTCATATTGGTGTAAAGCGCATGAAGAAACTCCATACTGATGGACTTTTGGAATCACTTGATTATGAATCACTTGGTACTTGCGAACCATGCCTCATGGGCAAGATGACTAAAACGCCGTTCTCCAGAACTATGGAGCAAGCAATTGATTTATTGGAAATCATACATACTGATGTATGTGGTCCAATGAATATTGACGCTCGTGGCTGGTATCGTTATTTTCTCACCCTACAAATGATTTAAGCAGATAGGGGTATATCTACTTAATGAAACATAAGTCTGAAACGTTTGAAAAGTTCAAAGAATTTTAGAGTGAAGTTGAAAATCATCGTAACAAGAAAATAAAGTTTCTACGATCGGATCATGGAGGAGAATATTTGAGTTACGAGTTTGGTCTACATTTGAAACAATGCGGAATAGTTTCACAACTCACGCCACCCGGAACACCACAGCGTAATGGTTTGTCCGAACGTCATAATCGTACTTTACTAGATATGGTGCGATCTATGATGTCTCTTACTGATTTACCACTATTGTTTTGGGGTTATGCTTTAGAGACGGACGCATTCACGTTAAATAGGGCACCATCAAAATCCGTTGAGACAACGCCTTATGAACTGTGGTTTGGCAAGAAATCAAAGTTGTCGTTTCTTAAAGTTTGGTGCTGCGATGCCTATGTGAAAAAGCTTCAACCTGATAAGCTCGAACCCAAGTCGGAGAAATGTGTCTTCATAGGATACCCAAAGGAAACTGTTGGGTACACCTTCTATCGCAGATCCGAAGGCAAGACATTCGTTGCCAAGAATGGATCCTTTCTAGATAAGGAGTTTCTCTCGAAAGAAGTGAGTGGGAGGAAAGTAGAACTTGATGAGGTAACAGTACCTGCTCCCTTATTGGAAAATAGTTCATCACAGAAACCGGTTTCTGTGACGTCTACACCAATTAGTGAGGAAATTAATGATGATGATCATGAAACTTCAGATCAAGTTGTTACTGAACCTCGTAGGTCAACCAGAGTAAGATCCGCACTAGAGTGGTACCGTAATCCTGTTCTGGAGGTTATGTTACTAGACCATGACGAACCTACGAACTATGAAGAAGCGATGGTGAGCCCAGATTCCGCAAAATGGCTTGAGGCCATGAAATCTGAGATGAGATCCATGTATGAGAACAAAGTGTGGACTTTGTTTGACTTGCCCGATGATCGGCAAGCCATCGGGAATAAATGGATCTTCAAGAAGAAGACTGACGCTGACGGTAATGTTACTGTCTATAAAGCTCGACTTGTTGCAAAAGGTTTTCTACAAGTTCAAGGGATTGACTACGATGAGACCTTCTCACCCGTAGCGATGCTCAAGTCTGCCCGAATCATGTTAGCACTTGTCGCATTTTATGATTATGAAATTTGGCAAATGGATAACAAAGCTGCATTCCTAAATGGATTTCTGGAAGAAGAGTTGTATATGATGCAACCGGAAGGTTTTGTCGATCCAAAGGGAGCTAACAAAGTGTGCAAGCTCCAGCGATCCATTTATGGACTGGTGCAAGCCTCTCGGAGTTGGAATAAATGTTTTGATAGTGTGATCAAAGCATATGGATTTATACAGACTTTTGGAGAAGCCCGTATTTACAAGAAAGTGTGTGGGAGCTCTGTAGCATTTCTGATATTATATGTGGATGACATATTATTGATCGGAAATGATATAGAATTTCTGGATAGCATAAAGGGATATTTGAATAAGAGTTATTCGATGAAGGACCTCGATGAAGCTGCTTATATATTGGGCATCAAGATCTATAGAGATAGATCAAGACGCTTAATAGGACTTTCACAAAGCACATACCTTGACAAAGTTTTGAAGAAGTTCAAAATGGATCAAGCAAAGAAAGGGTTCTTGCCTGTGTTACAAGGTGTGAAATTGAGTAAGACTCAATGCCCAACCACTGCAGAAGATAGAGGGAAAATGAAAGATGTTCCCTATGCTTCAGCCATAGGCTCTATCATGTATGCAATGTTATGTACCAGACCTGATGTGTGCCTTGCTATTAGTTTAGCAGGGAGGTACCAAAGTAATCCAGGAGTGGATCACTGCACAACGGTCAAGAACATCCTGAAATACCTGAAAAGGACTATGGATATGTTTCTCGTTTATGAAGGTGACAAAGAGCTCGTCGTAAATGGTTACGCCCATGCAAGCTTTGACACTGATCCGGACGATTCGAAATCGCAAACCAGATACGTGTTTTTATTGAACGGTGGAGCTGTCAGTTGATGCAGTTCTAAACAAAGCGTCGTAGCGGGATCAACATGTGAAGCAGAGTACATAGCTGCTTCGGAAGCAGCAAATGAAGGAGTCTGGATGAAGGAGTTCATATCCGATCTAGGTGTCATACCTAGTGCATCGGGTCCAATGAAAACCTTTTGTGACAATACTGGTGCAATTGCTTTGGCAAACGAATCCAGATTTCACAAAAGAACCAAGCACATCAAGAGACACTTCAACTCCATCCGGGATCAAGTCCAGGTGGGAGACATAGAGATTTGCAAGATACATACAGATCTGAATATTGCAGACCCGTTGACTAAGCCTCTTCCACGAGCAAAAAATGATCAACACCATGGCTCCATGGGTGTTAGAATCATTACTGTGCAATCTAGATTATTGACTCTAGTGCAAGTGGGAGACTGAAGGAAATATGCCCTAGAGGCAATAATGAAGTTATTATTTATTTCCTTATATCATGATAAATGTTTATTATTCATGCTAGAATTGTATTAACGGGAAACATGATACATGTGTGAATACATAGACAAACAGAGTGTCACTAGTATGCCTCTACTTGACTAGCTCGTTTATCAAAGATGGTTATGTTTCCTAGCCATAGACAAAGAGTTGTCATTTGATTAACGGGATCACATCATTAGGAGAATGATGTGATTGGCTTGACCCATTCCGTTAGCTTAGCACTTGATCGTTTAGTATGTTGCTATTGCTTTCTTCATGACTTATACAAGTTCCTATGACTATGAGATTATGCAACTCCCATTTACCGGAGGAACACTTTGTGTGCTACCAAATGTCACAATGTAACTGGGTGATTATAAAGGTGCTCTACAGGTGTCTCCGAAGGTACTTGTTGGGTTGGCATATTTCGAGATTAGGATTTGTCACTCCGATTGTCGGAGAGGTATCTCTGGGCCCACTCGGTAATGCACATCACTTAAGCCTTGCAAGCATTGCAACTAATGAGTTAGTTGTAGGATGATGTATTACGGAACGAGTAAAGAGACTTGCCGGTAACGAGATTGAACTAGGTATTGAGATACCGACGATCGAATCTCGGGCAAGTAACATACCGATGACAAAGGGAACAACGTATGTTGTTATGCGGTTTGACCGATAAAGATCTTTGTAGAGTATGTGGGAACCAATATGAGCATCTAGGTCCCGCTATTGGTTATTGACCGGAGACGTGTCTCGGTCATGTCTACATAGTTCTCGAACCCATAGGGTCCGCACGCTTAAAGTTTGATGACGGTTATATTACGAGTTTATGTGTTTTGATGTACCGAAGGTAGTTCGGAGTCCCGGATGTGATCACGGACATAACGAGGAGTCTCGAAATGGTCGAGACATGAAGAATGATATATTGGACGACTATATTCAGACACCAGAATAGGTTCCGGGGGTTATCGGATATACACCGGAGTACCGGGGGTTACCGAAACCCCCCGGGGGTTATTGGGCCTCATGGGACCAAAGTGGTGGAGGAGGACAAGCAGCAGGAGGTGGCGCGCGGCCCCCCTTGCCCCAATCCGAATTGGGAAAGGGAAGGGGGCAGCGGCCCCCCTTCTCCTTCCTTCTCTCCTCCACCTCCTTCCCCCTTCTCCTAGTTGGAATAGGAAAGGGGGGCAAAACCTACTTGGAGTAGGATTGCCCCCCCTTGGGCGCGCCTCCTCCTCTTGGCCGACCCCCTCCTCTTCCCCCCTTTTATATACGGAGGAGGGGGCACTCCATAGACAACAATTGATCCCTTGGATCTCTTAGCCGTGTGCGCTGCCCCCCTCCACCATAATCCACCTCGTTCATATCGTAGCGGTGCTTAGGCAAAGCCCCGCATCAGTATAACATCATCATCGTCACCACGCCGTCGTGCTGACGGAACTCTTCCTCAAAGCTCGGCTGGATCGGATTTCGAGGGACGTCATTGAGTTGAACATGTGCTGAACTCGGAGGTGCCATGCGTTCGGTACTTGATCGGTCGGATCGTGAAGACGTACGACTACATCAACCACGTTGTGCTAACGCTTCCGCTTTCGGTCTACGAGGGTACGTTGACACACTCTCTGTAGGATCGGAAGTATGTCTAGAGGGGGGTTATTAGACTACTTGACCAAATAAAAACTACGCCTTTTCCCAATTTTAGTTCTTGGCAGATTTTAGCAACTTTAGAACAAGTCAAGCAATCATCACACAATTCAAGCAAGCATGCAAAGAGTATATAGGCAGCGGAAAGTAAAGCATGCAACTTGCAAGAATGTAAAGAGAAGGGTTTGGACAATTCAAACGCTATTGGAGACATGGATGTTTTTCCCGTGGTTCGGATAGGTGGTGCTATCCTACATCCACGTTAGTGGAGACTTCAACCCACGAAGGGTAACGGTTGCGCGAGTCCACGGAGGGCTCCACCCACGAAGGGTCCATGAAGTAGCAACCTTGTCTATCCCACCATGGCCATCGCCCACGAAGGACTTGCCTCACTAGCGGTAGATCTTCACGAAGTAGGCGATCTCCTTGCCCTTACAAACTCCTTGGTTCAACTCCACAATCTTGTTGGAGGCTCCCAAGTGACACCTAACCAATCTAGGAGACACCACTCTCCAAGAAGTAACAAATGGTGTGTTGATGATGAACTCCTTGCCCTTGTGCTTCAAATGATAGTCTCCCCAACACTCAACTCTCTCTCATAGGATTTTCGATTTGGTAGAAAGAAGATTTGAGTGGAAAGCAACTTGGGGAAGGTTAGAGATCAAGATTCATATGGTAGGAATGGAATATCTTGGTCTCAACACAAGGGTAGGTGGTTCTCTCTCAGAACATATGAGTTGGAAGTGTAGATGTGTTCTGATGGCTCTCTCCATGAATGAAGAGGAGGTGGAGGGGTATATATAGCCTCCACTTAAAATCCAACCGTTACACACAATTTACCAATCTCGGTGGGACCGAATCAACAAACTCGGTCGGACCGAAAAGGTAAACCTAGTGACCGTTAGAGATTTTCGGTGGGACTGACATGCATCTCGGTAGGACCGATATGGTTAGGGTTTGGGCATAACGTAATCTCGGTGAGACCGATTACACAAACTCGGTGAGACCGATTTGGTAATTAGCTAACTAGAGAGTTGGTCAGGCAAACTCAGTGGGACCGATTTGCTCTTTCGGTGAGACCAAAAAGTTACAAAAGGGAAACATTGAGTTTGCATTGCAATCTCGGTGGGACCGATCCGCTCTTTCGGTGAGACCGAAAAGTTACGAAAAGGAAATAGAGAGATTGCAATCCCATCTTGCTGAGACCGAGATCCCTATGGGTGAAACCGATTTGCTAGGGTTTTGGCAGTGGCTTATGACATTTGAAGACTCGGTGGCGCCAGATAGAAAGAATCGGTATGACCGAGTTTGGCTTAGGGTTTAGGTCATATGTGGATATGGGAAAGTAGTTGAGGATTTTGGAGCATATCATTAAGCACATAAGGCAAATAGCTCATTAAGCAACACCTCATCCCTCCTTGATAGTATTGGCTTTTCCTATGGACTCAATGTGATATTGGATCACTAAAATGTAAAATGAAGAGTCTTGAGCTTTTGAGCTTGAGCCAATCCTTTGTCCTTAGTATTTTGAGGGTTCCACTTTCACCATTCATGCCATGCTAATCATTGAGCTTTCCTGAAATAGTTATCTTGGAATATCATTAGCTCAATGAGCTATATGTTGTTATGAATTACCAAAACCACCTAGGGATAGTTGCACTTTCAATCTCCCCCTTTTTGGTAATTGATGACAACATGTAGGTCAAAGCTTCGACAAATGATAATAAGAATGAATTACATCGTCGCTTTGAGAAGTATGTGATAAGTAAGAGCTCCCCCTAAATTTGTGCATATTTAAAATTTGCTTTGGACTGCAAATGCACAAGAGGTTAGAGTTATGGGTTACTCTTCCATGTCACATACATCTTGGTGGAGCGCTCAAAATGATTAATAGTGAAATACATGCACTCATCACCAAGGCAAAGTGAATGATCAAACACATGATCATCAATGTCTCACAAGCATATCAAAGTATCTCAACCAAAAGCAAACAAAGTTTTAAGGACCACCAAATAAAAGCAAGAGAGAATATCTCTCTCGAAGCCTATGATCTATACATTTTTCTCCCACTTTGGCAACAAGTTACCAAAAAGTTCCTAGAAAATGCATAGTGCTAGATCGACACTCAGGCTTGATCTTCAGGTGGTGGTGGAGTCTGGATCACTCCAAGGACGAAGGCTTCCGTAGATGCTGTTGGAGTTGGAGCTGAAGTGGATGCTGGAGCAGGTTGGGTTGGTGCTGCGGCTGGTGCTGAGTCGATTGCTCTTGTGTCAGGAACTGGCACTGTAGATGACCTTGGACCTCGTGGCACTCTGGCAAATGCATCTGTGGTTGTCTTCCCTCTCCTCTCCTGCATGTCATCCTGGAGTTGCTCCACTGCAGTCTGAATTTCTGTCACCTTGATATCCAAGTCATAGAACTTCTGTTCTACGATTCTCTCTAAGCTTGCTTGGTTTTCAAGAAGTATTCAGATGCCTCCTCTTGAGTTGGCATCCTTGCAGCTTTCTCCTTCCTTGCCTTCTCCTTCTGTGCTTGTGCATGGGCTGAAGATGGTTCATCTTTGTTCATCACAACCTGGTTGTCCTCGAAATCTGGATGGATGGTATGATGTTCCTTATCCAAAAGATATATGCCAGTGCCCATCTTGGAGTTGATCAGTTCCTGGATCTGAGGGGCATATCCACAGCTCCTCTTCTGGTCTGCTGCAGTCCTCTTGATTGTTTCTATCATAAGGCTCATGACTTTGAACTTCTGAGGCACATCAAAGATATGAAGCAAATTGATTGCATGGCCTCTGATCATCTTGTGATCTCCAGACTTGGGCAACAGAGTGTGCCTTAAGATCCAATTGATAGTTGGCAATCCTGACAGAAGATAGTGTACAGATCCATACTTGAAAGTTTCAAGTGCCTTGTCAGGGATCTCTTTGTACATGTTGATCATGGAGTTGTGGTCCATCTTCTTTTTGGAATAGACATCCAAGTCATCTTCATTTTCCTCTGGGGCATTGATCAGTTGTGCCCATTCAGCAATAGTTGATTGTTACCTCGTACCTTCAGACATCCAAACAATCCTCCCATCTGGATAAAAATGTGTTGTGGAGTAGAACTGCATGATAAGCTCCTCATTCCACTTTGTGAGCTTCTGCCCAACAAAGTCTGCTACTCCACAAGCTCTGAAGCTATCTCGCACTCCAGGGTAGTGCTCTTCGTTATCCTTGATATACTCCCAGTCGACCCATCTCATATCACATACTATTGGCTTCTTGTCCAATAAGACTATCTCATAGAAGTCCTGCTGTTCCTTAGTGTGGAACCTGTAGTCAACAACAGTCCTTCTCCTGGTAGCATAGGGATCCTCAGCTCTCCATTTTCTCAATCCAGAGTCTCTCCTGATTTTCATATCCTCAGCCACAGGATGAGCATCATTGTGGTCTGGGATCTTGGGCTTCAACTTTCTCAGCACTTGGCCTTCCTCTTCTTCAACAACAGCTTCAGGCACTGGGGCCTTGTTCTTCTCAGCAGCTGGGATGCTTCTTGTATTCCTCTTTGGTTTTGGCTTTGGAGCTGGCTTGGCCTTGGAAGCAGACTTGGGGGCTTCCTTTGGCTTGGATGCAGCTGCTCCTGATCTAATGGCATCACCCATCAGCTTGGGTGCCTTAGGTGCTGGTGCAGCACCTTCCTCTTCTTCTTCTTCTTCTTCATCAGAAGAATGTTGTTCAAATTCAGCCATAGGATCTACTTTCTTGCACCATCTGCCTCTTTTCCTTTCTTTCTTTGTTTCAGCTGCAACTGGCTCTCTGGGTGCAGGCTTCTCAGGAACCTTTGTAGAGGCTCTGGCCTTTGGCATGGGCTGCCTGCCTGCTGGCCTTTTGACCTTTAAGCCTGGCTTGTTGGCTGCAGCTGAGCCATATTCTTTCTTCAGCACAACTCTCTTGGAAGTTGCCTCTTCCTCTGCCACATAATCTTCATCCTCTGAGTCTGAAGTTCTCTTCTTTCTCTGTCTTGTGGCAGCTTTTGGCAGATTGCTAGGGGTGCTCCTGCTGCCATCATCTGAGGAACTGGAGGGACTAGTGCCCTCACTCATGTGCACAAGCTGCTCTGACTGATTCTGACTATCACTTTGATTTGACATGATGAACAAGCTGACTGCTGACTGCTGACCCCTGTGAATAGTTTATAAATGAGGTAGAGTGGATGAGCATCACAAAATGCAGAGATTTTTGCAAAAAGAATGATTCAAAAACTTAGTTTTAGTTTCCCACAGAAAGCATCTCGGATCTACCGATTTCTAAACTCGGTGATACCGAAGCAGCATTTGGAACCTAAACTAGTGATCTCGGTCAGATCGAGTCACAGTTCGGTGGCACCGAGTCTGCTAGGGTTTCACAAAGTTCAAAAATCGGTCACACCGATTAGTTACACTCGGCCAGACCGAGTTTCACTTGTGCAATGGCATAGGCCAAATCGGTGGGACCGAGTTTTTCAACTCAGTGGATCCGAGATGGTTTCGGCGGAAACCTAACCCTAAAATTTTCGAATCAAAACTAATCTACGAGTTCTTTGACTGGATAGAAGATTATCAATCATGGCAAGAATCATTATGATCACAATGTGCTAGGAATCGGATTGGGGAATAGCACAAAGATCGAGTCCGTACCCTAGTTCGGCGGAGACTCGCTACGGCGGCAACGGCAGGGTTGATTACCGTTGACGGCGACGGAGACCAGTGACTGGAGGCTGCTGGCGGCGAGGAGACGATCCGGAGACCACGTCGGCAGAGCGAGCTATGGCGCGGGCGAAGAGGTTCGGAGAAATTTCCAAAATTTTGCCCGTTTCTATATATAGCCCGACCCTGTCGGTGTGACCGAGTGGAACAACTCGGTGGCACCGAGATGCAAAACTATGTACAGTTATTGCAACTCGGTGTGACCGAATAGTTCAAATCGGTTGCACGGAGATCGAAAACATAGATCAACTTAATGATCTCGGTAAGACCGAAAGTGGGGTATCGGTCAGACCGAGAATCACAAAGAGGTTTTGGAAGTTTAAGTCTATGACGAATCGGGGACTCCGAGTGCTCCTCACACAGAGTGGTTCGAATCTGACTTGATCAATTTTGTGATGTAGCATGAATAGAGTTTGAGACGAGAAAAGCATAGATAGCTAGAGGGGGGGGGGTACTTAGGCATTCTTGTCCATCCACTTGGCAAAAGAACAATAAAACCAAACAATCAAAACAACAAGTGGATGTCCTCGAATGAGTAAAATATGCAACCAACATGCTCACACAATAAAATGGCAATTGAAATATGTGACAAAACCTGCACACCCAATTCTAGCATCTATCAAGCAATTTGCGATGACTAGGTCATCTATATATGAGTATATTGACTTAGGAGTCAAATGAGAACATTTGATCATAGGTCATACTCATCGTTTAAGCTCAAGTGGGGTTACCACTTTTACATAAAGCATTGTTGTGTTCACATCATTAGAGTCGCTTTAGCTCAAGTTTTAGAGTAAAGCTCCCCCTAGATGTGATATCCCCCCGAAGAGGGATGAACTAACCTTGGGTTTTGTCGATGATGACTTCATGTAGATGTTGAAGATGTGGATGCTCAATGTTGATGTAGATCACTTGGAGCTATCCTTTTGAGTGAATTTCACTTTCAATACCTACATGGGTTAGTCCCACAAGGAACAAGCAAGTATATCCATAGACATAGAGTGATGCACATACAAGATGTTGTCTATGAAAGCTTTTAGGTTACCTTGTCCCTTGACTTACCAACAAGAGGGTTTGTGACTCCTTGAACTAGTGCAAGATGTGGAAGTTGATTGCACTTGTTCTTGCCAAAATGATAAGAGTGAAGTTTGTTGGTGGAGTCACCCTCAAGAACTCTCTAGTTCTTCTTTTTTTTGGATCCACACCATCTTGATGGGAATCCTTGGAGTTGTAGTCGTACTTGATGAAGTGGAACTTGAAGTAGTCTTGGGAATCCACTTGACTAAGGTCTTAGGAGCTTCTTCAAATGCATCAATTTCCTCTTGAAGCTTGTCCTTGCCTTTTTTCTTGTAGTCTTGTGGTGGAAGATCATCTTGAGTTTGTGTCCCCTTGAAAGAAGTTGGGTCATACTTCTCTTGTTGAGGAACAAACTTTGTCTTGGGGTATTGATCTTCTTCCCACTCAACTCCATTGGCATTGAACTTTCGTTCAAAACCAGCACCTTGATTCTTCCGGTGCCTTCCTTGCTTGCGTACAATCTCCTCGAATTGCTTACTTCCGGCAAGGCTTTTGTACACTCCTTTCTCTATGATTTCCTTCAATATGCTATTTTCTTGCTCAAGTGTAACTTGGCTAAGAGAATCATTAGTGTAATCAAGAGAACTACTAGAATCAACAATATTGGATTTAACATGATCATTGTTACTACTAGAGGAAGAATCTTTCTTGTTCTTGTTATTGGTCTTGACTTGAGGCATGTAAGTGGATAAGAGTAAACGTTTGGCAATGTAAGAAGAACTTTTCTTGCGGAAATCATCATTGATTGCCTTTAAAAGCTCATGCTCTTGCTCAATATTGAGCTTTTCAAAGCGTAACTTCTCATGAGCTCTTAAAAGTTCTCGATGATCTTCGAAGATAGTTTCTTGAGCTAACTTAAGAGTGTTTAGTTCTTTAGTTAGAGCCTCAATTTTCTCCTTATCATTGTCATTCATTTTAGCATGATTAATTGACGTTTCATCATAGTATTCATCACTAGAGTTGTCAACAAGTAAATCATCATCACCTAACAAGTCATCTTCATCACTATTAAAATCAACATACTCAGGGTGAGTCACCTAACAAGTCATCTTCATCCTGAAATAGTTATCTTGGAATATCATTAGCTCAATGAGCTATATGTTGTTATGAATTACCAAAACCACCTAGGGATAGTTGCACTTTCACTCTCCCCTCTCGTTGCTATGCATCACCATGATCTTGCGTGTGCGTAGGATTTTTTTTGAAATTACTAAGTTCCCCAACAATAACAACTTTATTATTGCCTCTAGGGCATATTTCCTTCAATCTCCCACTTGCACTAGAGTCGATAATCTAGATTACATTGTAATGATTCTAACACCCCTGGAGTCTTGGTGCTGATCATGTTTTGCTCGTGAGAGAGGATTAGTCAACGGGTCTGCAACATTCAGATCCGTATGTATCTTGCAAATGTCTATGTCTCCCTCCTTGACTTGATCGCAGATGGAATTGAAGCGTCTCTTGATGTGCTTGGTTCTCTTGTGAAATCTGGAATCCTTTGCCAAGGCAATTGCACCAGTATTGTCACAAATGGTTGTCACAAATGATTTTCATTGGACCCAATGCACTAGGTCTGACACCTAGATCGGATATGAAATCCTTCATCCAGACTCCTTCATTTGCTGCTTCCGAAGCAGCTATGTACTCCACTTCACACGCAGATCCCGCCACGACGCTCTGCTTGGAACTGCACCAACTGACTGCTCCACCATTCAATAAAAATACATATCCGGTTTGTGACTTAGAGTCATCCGGATCAGTGTCAAAGCTTGCATCGACGTAACCATTTATGACGAGCTCTTTGTCACCTCCATAAACGAGAAACATATCCTTAGTCCTTTTTAGGTATTTCAGGATATTCTTGACCGTTGTCCAGTGATCCACTCCTGGATTACTTTGGAAGCTCCCTGCTAAACTAATAGCAAGGCACATCAGGTCTGGTACACAATATTGCATACATGATAGAACCTATGGCTGAAGCATAGGGAATGACTTTCATTTTCTCTCTATCTTCTGTAGTGGTCGGGCATTGAGTCTGACTCAACTTCACACCTTGTAACACAGGCAAGAACCCTTCCTTTGCTTGATCCATTTTGAACTTCTTCAAAACTTTGTCAAGGTATGTGCTTTGTGAAAGTCCAATTAAGCGTCTTGATCTATCTCTATAGATCTTGATGCCCAATATATAATCAGCTTCACCGAGGTCTTTCATTGAAAAATTCTTATTCAAGTATCCTTTTATGCTATTCAGAAATTCAGTATCATTTCGGATCAACAATATGTCATCCACATATAATATCAGAAATGCTACAGAGCTCCCACTCACTTTCTTGTAAATCCAGGCTTCTCCAAAAGTCTGTATAAATTCATATGCTTTGATCACACTATCAAAGCATATATTCCAACTCTGAGATGCTTGCACCAGTGCATAAATGGATCGCTGGAGCTTACACACTTTGTTAGCACCTTTTGGATCAACGAAACCTTCTGGTTGCATCATATACAACTCTTCTTTAAGATATCCATTAAGGAATGCAGTTTTGACATCCATTTGCCAAATTTCATAATCATAAAATGCGGTAATTTCTAACATGATTCAGACGGACTTAAGCATCGCTACGGGTGAGAAGGCCTCATCGTAGTCAACTCCTTGAACTTGTCGAAAACCTTTTGCAACAAGTCGAGCTTTGTAGACAGTAACATTACCGTCAGCGTCAGTCTTCTTCTTGAAGATCCATTTATTCTCAATGGGTTGCCGATCATCGGGCAAGTCAACCAAAAGTCTGTACTTTGTTCTCATACATGGATCCCATCTCGGATTTCATGGCCTCAAGCCATTTTGCGGAATCTGGGCTCATCATCGCTTAGTTTGTAGGTTCGTCATGGTCAAGTAACATGACTTCTAGAACAGGATTACAGTACCACTCTGGTGCGGATCTTACTCTGGTTAACCTACGAGGTTCGATAGTAACTTGATCAGAAGTTTCATGATCATCATCATTAGCTTCCTCACTTACTGGTGTAGGAATCACTGGAACTGATTTCTGTTATGAACTACTTTCCAATAAGGGAGCAGGTACTATTACCTCATCCAGTTCTACTTTCCTCCCACTCACTTCTTTCGAGAGAAATCCTTCTCTAGAAAGGATCCATTCTTATCAACGAATATCTTGCCTTCGGATTTGTGATAGAAGGTGTACCCAACAGTTTCCTTTGGGTATCCTATGAAGACACATTTCTCCGATTTGGGTTCGTGCTTATCAGGTTGAAGCTTTTTCACATAAGCATCGCAACCCCCAACTTTAAGAAACGACAACTTGGGTTTCTTGCCAAACAACAGTTCATAAGGTGTCGTCTCAACGGATTTCTCCGAAGGCAACTCCTCCACCCAACAACCCGGCGTCCTTTGCAAAGGGACCATAAGCCGGGGCTTGATACCTCACAAAATCTCTTGATTTGCTCGTTCTGCTTGACCACTGGACTGAGGGTGAGCCACAGATGAAACGTCAAGCCGGATATGCTCTCGTTGACAGAATTCTCTCATAGCACCTTTAGAAAGATTAGTGCCATAATTTGTTATAATGTTATGTGGAAAGCCAAAATGGAAGATCACCTTCTTCATGAATTGAACCGCCATTGCTGCATCACACTTACTGACTGGCTCTGCTTCAACCCACTTGGTGAACTTGTCAGCCGCCACCAGAAGGTGGGTCTTCTTATCCTTGGACCTCTTGAAAGTCCCAACCATATCAAGCCCCCAAGTTGCAAAAGGACAAGTAATTGGAATCATCCTCAATTCTTGAGTCGACACATGAGCTCGTCGTGAAAATTTCTAATCATCTAAGTGATCACGTGATCCATATCAACTAAACCATGTCTGATCATCACGTGAGATGGAGTAGTTTTCAATGGTGAACATCACTATGTTGATCATATCTACTATATGATTCACGCTCGAGCTTTCGGTCTCAGTGTTCCGAGGCCATATCTGCATATGCTAGGCTCGTTAAGTTTAACCCGAGTATTCTGCGTGTGCAAAACTGGCTTGCGCCCATTGTATGTGAATGTAGAGCTTATCACACCCGATCATCACACGGTGTCTCGGCACGACGAACTGTAGCAATGGTGCATACTCAGGGAGAACACTTATACCTTGAAATTTAGTGAGGGTTATCTTATAATGCTACCGCCGAACTAAGAAAAATAAGATGCATAAAGGATAAACATCACATGCAATCAATATAAGTGATATGATATGGCCATCATCATCTTGTGCCTTTGATCTCCATCTCCAAACCACCGTCATGATCACCATCGTCACTGGCTTGACACCTTGATCTCCATCGAAGCATCGTTGTCATCTTGCCAACTATTGCTACTACGACTATCGCTACCGCTTAGTGATAAAGTAAAGCAATTACATGGCGATTGCATTTCATACAATAAAGCGACAACCATATGGCTCCTGCCAGTTGCCGATAAATCTGTTAGAAAACATGATCATCTCATACAATAAAATTTAGCATCATGTCTTGACCATATCACATCACAACATGCCCTGCAAAAACAAGTTTGATGTCCTCTACTTTGTTGTTGCAAGTTTTACGTGGCTGCTACGGGTTGAGCAAGAACCGTTCTTACCTACACATCAAAACCACAACGATTTTTTTCACGTGTGTTGTTTTAACCTTCAACAAGGACCGGGCGTAGTCACACTCGATTCAACTAAAGTTGGAGAAACTGACACCCACTAGCCACCTGTGTGCGAAGCACGTCGGTAGAACCAGTCTCGCATAAGCGTACGCGTAATGTCGGTCAGAGCCGCTTCATCCAACAATACCACCGAATCAAAGTATGACATGCTGGTAAGCAGTATGACTATTACCGCCCACAACTCTTTGTGTTCTACTCGTGCATATAAGATCTACGCATAGACCTGGCTCGGATGCCACTGTTGGGGAACACCGTAATTTCAAAAAAGTTCCTACGCACACGCAAGATCTATCATGGTGATGCATAGCAACGAGAGGGGAGAGTGTAGTCCACGTACCCTCGTAGACCGTAAGCGGAAGCGTTATGAAAACGCAGTTGATGTAGTCGTACGTCTTCACGATTCGACCGATCCTAGTACCGAAAGTACGACATCTCCGCGATCTGCACATGTTCAGTTCGGTGACGTCCCACGAACTCTTGATCCAGATGAGTGTCGAGGGAGAGCTTTGTCAGCACGACGGCGTGATGATGATAATGATGAAGCTACCGGCGTAGGGCTTCGCCTAAGCACTATGACGATATGACCAAGGTGGATTATGGTGGAGGGGCAACGCACACGGCTAAGACAATGATGAACTTGTGTGTCTATGGGGTGCCCCCTCCCCCGTATATAAAGGAGTGGAGGAGGGGGGAGGGCCGGGCCTCCATGGCACACCCTGGAGGAATCCTACTCCCACCGGGAGTAGGATCCCCCCATTCCCTAGTTGGACTAGGAGAGGAAGGAAGGGGGAGAAAGGAATAAGGAAAGCACTACAAAAAAAAGACACATCCGTGACATTTTGGGCCGAACGAATTTTTTTCTGTCATACTTATGACACTTCTATGACGATAACTGTGACAAAATCCGGTATCACCATAGATGTGGTGGGCTCCTACCTCTATGACAGAAAATGGGCTTTTCATCTTGGGCGGGCCGAAGACGCAGCTGCATGAGATTCTTTGGGCTGTCCATGACGGAAAAAACCATGGTAGAAGCAAGGCCGAGGAAAATATCGGGGTGTTCCCGATTACGGTGGGTGGTTGGGGCCGAGCGATGCACGTTTCTCTCGTACACGCACACGCGTGGGTGCGAGGCGTTGGGCTCTAACTGAACCCGAGCGAGGCATTGGGCTCTAACTGAACTCGAGCGATTGCACTGCAGGCTACGCGTTACTAAACCCTAGCGATCGATCGATGGCAGTTAACTGAACCCGATCGAGCGATTCCTTCGCTACTGCTGCTAACTGAAGTCAATCGATGCTGCCTCTGGATGAACTGTGAGCGTTGCTGGGGGGTTTGGATGAACAGTTCCCGGTGGGGGTGGGTGAACAGGACACCGTGGTGTTGACTCTGGATGAAAGGACCCCGATTGATCGAACTGGTTGGGGCTGGATGACTAGGACCCCGTGGAGGGCTGGATGAACAGGACTACCCCGTAGAGGGCAGGATGAACAGTAGACGGTGGAGGGCTGGATGAACAGTAGCCCGTGGAGGGGTGGTTGAACAGGAGCCCGTGGAGAGGGCTGGTTGAACAGTAGCCGTTGGAGTAGCGCGCGGTGGAGGCTGGATGAACAGGAGCCCGTGGATGAACAGTCGCAGGTGGAGGCTAGAGGAGGTCGACGCTGGATGAACAGTAGCCCGTGGAGGCTGGAGGGGGTCGACGGTGGAGATGAACAGTATCCCGTGGAGTCCTGTTTTGCAGTACGCCACACCCCTCCCGATGAACAGGACCCCTATTTCGACCGTAGCGCTCCAACACAAGTCCGTTTCCTCCATTTTGCGGTACGCCACACCCCTCCCGATGAACAGGACCCCTGTTTCTACCGTAGGAGGTCCGTTTCCTCCATTTTGCGGTACACCAGACCCCTCCCGATGAACAGGATCCCGTTTCGACCGTGGCCGGTCGAGCACAAGGCCGTTTTCTCTGTTCTGCGGTACGCCAGGCCTCGTTTCCATTGGTTGTTCCGTCCAAGCCCTCCCGATGAACACGACGACGCATTTCGTTCCGACCCAGCCGGTTGGCTCCCCATGAACACGACGACGACGTAGTTTCTCCGTTCTGACCTAGCCATGTACACGAGCCCTGGCCGTACGTATGCACGAGTAGGCGTTCGAGACCCAGCCCGTATGTACGTACGTGGTCGTATTTTATTTCTTGCACACTGCCACTGTACGTACGTGTACATGCTACGTGCGTGCCTCTACATCGACCAGTATGTACGTACACGTTCGCGACCAGAATGACAATGCTACGTACGCTTCGCCCAGGTGGGTCCCGACTATCAGGCACTTCCTTCCGTGCGAAGATGTAGCTAGTGGGTCCCAGCAGTCAGGGGGCGAATCGTTTTTTTTGCCCAGATGCACTTCCTTGCGTGCGAAGATGTAGCTGGTGGGTCCCAGCAGTTAGGGGGAAATGTTTTTTTCACAAAATACGGTGGCCCGTCCGATGGGTCCCTGCTGTCAGGTGGAGGAATCATCATTTTCTGCGTAATAAGGAGGCACTTCCTTGCTGCAGCAGTGGACCCAGCTGTCAGCCTCTCCACGTACAGTCCACGTCCGATGGAAGCCATTCCTTGACCACGTTGACCACACCGCGCCGAGAGCACCAGGGCGGTGGATGACGGCAACGCCTAGGAAGGGGACGACGCGGAGCCGGGGAAGACGCGGCAGTGGATGCCCACGCGTAGAGGAGTATGAGGTTTCACTGGTTCGCTGTGGTGTGAGGCTGTCGTCGTCGTAGAATAATAGGGGGTGTGGGTGAGTAGAGGGATGGCCTGGCCAGCGGTGGGAGTAGTAGGTGGTGGTGAGGCCTCCGCGGCATCGCAGCCGGCCATGGGAGGCAGGAGCACGAGGCACGACCGGTGCTAGTTTGGGCGGCTGGAGCAAGAAGACCAGAGGTTGAAGAAGCACTACGGTCGTTGGATGGACATCGTACAATCACTAGAGCTAGAATCGTGCATATTGACTAAGTTGACAAAGCCCTCCGTCCCCGTCAACTTAGTAGGCTCACAAGTCAGCCTCCCACTATACTGGGTCCCAGCTGGTGGGTCCGAGCTGTCAGCGGCGATAACGTTTTTTTTCACGAAATACAGAGGCTCTTTCGGTGGGTCCCAGATGTCAGGTTGAGGAATCATTATTTTGTGCGTAATAAGGAGACATTTCCTTGCGTGCGGCCGTGGACCCAACTGTCAGCCTCTCCACGTACAGTCCACTTCAGATGCATGTCGGTCGTTTACCACGTCGACCAGGCCGCGCCGAGAGCACCAGGGCAGTGGACGACGGCGAGGCCTAGGAAGGGAACGACACGAAGCCAGGGAAGACTCGGCAGTGTTTCCCACACGGAGGGGAGTATGATTGTACGAGGGTTTATTGGTTTGTCTGCCGTCGCCGGAGAATAACAGCAGGCGTGGGTCAGTAGTGGGATGGCTAGGCCAGCGATGGGAGTACGGTGGGGCGGTGAGGCCTGCGCGGGAGCACAATCGACCGCAAGGAGGAGGGAGCAGGCAGTCCCGCCGGCGCTTGTTTGAGCGGCTGGAGCAGGAAGAGCAGAGATTGTAGAAGCACGACGGCCGTTGGATGGACATCCAACAGTCACTGCTTGTGCGTCAACTTTTTTTTAGGAAAGCCTCAAATTTGTGGAAAATAGCATACAACCCATCTGCCATTATTTCTAATAATTTACAACCCATTTGCTAATTCTTAAGGTTTTTTTGGAGTCCATAATCTTTTTGTTAGCATTACAACCCATATTGTGGCCACGGTTAAAAATTTATACGAAATTTTGCATATTTCGGTGCGGTCCGAACTGTTTTTAATCCCGAAATTTTGAGTCACATTCAAACTCATTTTAAAAATAAATGTATATCAATATAAACTCCAACAAATTTTCCATGCATAAAAATCAATGCAATTTAAAATCTTGAAATGAAAAAAAGAAATTTGAAACTAATTGCCGGTTTGATGTGCTTTAAAAATGTACAGCCCATTTCTCATTACTGATAGGCCATTTTCTCGGCTAACCAAATGAAGCTCTCCTCGTGTTGAAAGATTTGCAGCTAACAGGCCTGACAAAGCGACTTACTTGGCAAATCACAAAAAAAACTGGGCTAGCCATTTTCAGAAAGAAAAAAAAACTACTGGGCTGGTCTGTGGTAAACATAAAAGAGAAGGCTGTCTAGATAGGCCAGAGTGCCCCGCACAACCCAGTTGACACCCTACTTCCGTCTAAAAAACAAATTAGATAAGTGCCACTCCAATTATGGCGATTCATAAAAATGCCACTGCAATATCCAAACTTTGAAAAATGCCACTGCAATTTTTGCAAACATTGGAAAACGCCACTGCAATTTGCGAACTTTGAAAAACGCCACTCCAGACTTCGAAAAATGCCACTGGAAATGGCATGAGATGGCATTTTTCAAAGTTTGGAAATTGCAGTGGCATTTCTCGGAAACACCAGATTTGGAGTGGCATTTATCAAATTAACCCAAACCAAAAATAATTGGGCGAGCTGCTGGGTCCCTGGTGTCAGACGCTCGTTGTGCAATTTTCTCGTTTATTGACTACTTGACAATGGCATGGGACCCAGATGTCAGAAATCCATTAGGAGGAGCCATTTTTTCATTGGTTTGAAATAAGGAGGCACTTGCTTGCGTACTGCCATGACCTTGGCAGGTCCCTGCTGTCATGCTCTCCACGTACAATCATCTCCTGATTGTGTACGCGTCAACTTGCTAGGCCCACAAGTCAGCCTCTAAACCCATGGAGGAAAAATACAACCCATTTAAAAAAATAACAACCCATTCCATACGTTCAAACGGAAAGTTCAACATTCAGAGCAAAGTAACAGGTCTGATCCACATATAGAGTACTGAACATCCATGTTGACAACTGATACGTCTCCAATGTATCTATAATTTTTGATTGCTCGATGCTATATTATCTACTGTTTTGGATGATATTGGGCTTTATTATCCACTTTTATATTATTTTTGGGACTAACCTATTAACCGAAGGCCCAGCCCAGAATTGCTGTTTTTTGCCTATTACAGTGTTTCAAAGAAACGGAATATCAAACGGCGTCCAAATGTAATGAAACCTTTGGGAACGCGATTTTCTCAACAAATAAGATCCCGGAGACTTGGACCCTCCGTCAAGAAAGGAGGGAGGTGGTCACGAGGGTGGAGGGCACCCCCTAGGGCACGCCCCCTGCCTCGTGGGCCTCTCATGGCTCCCCTGACAAACTTATTCCGCCTATATAACTCCATATACCCAAAAACTTGCAGAGAGGAGAATAGATTGGGAGTTCCGCCGCCGAAAACCTCTGCACTTGGAGGCCCAACAATGTCTACAAGAAGAAGGTTGTGTAGTAGACATCAAGCTCTTTTCTGGCACCGCTGCCGGGGAGGTGAGTGCTTGAAGGTATATCTTTAGATCTTGCAATAGAATATTTTTCTTTCTTGTTTTAGCACTAGTTTAGTTTATAAAAGAAAATTACAAAAAAAATGGAATTGAGTTTGCCTTATAAGCTTCATCTTTTAAATATCTTTCGTGAGTATGATGGAAAGGAAAATTGTGCCAAAGTGTTAGAAGAAGAATGCATTAAAATGTTTGGCACTAAACATTGTATGATGAGCATGATTGCAATGTTGTTAGTATGAATTCCTTGAATATCCATGATGCTAATGATATGCAAAGCCACAAGCTTGGGGAAACTATGTTTGATGAAGATGATATTTTTTGTCCCCCAAGCTTTGATGAGCAAATTTACTATGATGAAAGCATGCCTCCTATCTATAATGAGTATTGTGATGACACATATGCTATAAAGAATAATGATAACCATGGAACTTGTCATCTTGACTTAATTTTCAATCACATGATAGTTATTTTGTTGAGTTTGCTCCCACTATTATTCATGAGAAGAAATTTGCTGATGTGGAGAGTAATAAAAATTCTATGCTTATAGATCATGTAAAGAATGCTTTATGTTCTGTTTATATTGTTGAATTCATTCATGATGCTACTGAAAATTATTATGAGGGAGGAATATATGCTTGTAGGAATTGCAATAATATCAAGTTTCCTCTCTATGTGCTTAAAATCTTGAAGTTATGCTTGTTTTGCCTTCCTATGCTAGTTGATTATTGTTCCCTTAAGTTGTTTTCTCACAAAATCCCTATGCATAGGAAGTAGGTTAGACTTAAATGTGATAGTTATATTCTTCATGATTCTCTCTTTATGTTTCAATTCTTATCTTTTATGTGAGCATCATTGAAATCATCATGCCTAACTAGGGGCATTAAACGATAGCGCTTGTTGGGAGGCAACCCAATTCTATTTTAGTTTTTTCCTTTTTGGTTCTGTTTAGTAATAAATAATCCATATAGCTTCTGTTTAGATGTGGTTTTATGTTTTAATTAGTGTTTGTGCCAAGTAGAACCTTTGGGAAGACTTGGGTGAAGTCTTTATAATCATGCTGTAAAAAACAGAAACTTTAGCGCTCACGAGATTAGCTAAATCTTTTTACTGGAGAGTGCTATTTAGTTGATTATTTTTGCAGATGATTACTAGACAAATTCCTCAGGTCCACAAATTTATTTTAGAATTTTTGGAGTTCCATAAGTCTGCGTTTGATACATATTACTACAGACTGTTCTGTTTTTGACAGATTCTGTTTTTCGTGTGTTGTTTGCTTATTTTGATGACTCTATGGCTAGTAAAATAGTTTATAAACCATAGATAAGTTGTAATACATTAGGTTTAACACCATTATAAATAAATAATGAGTTCATTATAGTACCTTGAAGTGGTGTTTTTTTTCTTTCGCTAACGGAGCTCACGAGTTTTCTGTTAAGTTTTGTGTTGTGAAGTTTTCAAGTTTCGGGTAAAGATTCGATGGACTCTGGAATAAGGAGTGGCAAGAGACTAATCTTGGGGATGCCCAAGGCACCCCAAGGTAATATCCAAGTACAAGCAAGAGCCTAAGCTTGGGGATGCCCCGGAAGGCATCCCCTCTTTCGTCTTCGTTCATCGGTAACTTTACTTGGAGCTATATTTTTATTCACCACATGATATTTGTTTTGCTTGGAGCGTCATTTTATTTTCTTTAGCTTTGCTTGCTTTTTGAATAAAATACCAAGATCTTAAATTCTTAAATGTTAGAGATTCTTCACATAGTTGTATAATTATTCGACTACTCATTGATCTTCACTTATATCTTTCGGAGTAGTTTGTTGTTGCCCTAGTGCTTCACTTATATCTTTTAGAGCATGGCAGTGGATTTATTTTGAAGAAATAGATGAACTCTCATGCTTCAATTATATTATTTTGAGAGTCTTAAATAGCATGGTAATTTACTTAAATAATCTTAATATGCTAGGTATATAAAAATAGTAAAAGCTTTCTTATGAGTGTGTGGATACTAAGAAACGTTTGATGCTTGATGATAGTTTTGAGATATGGAGGTGATAATATCAAAGTCGTGCTAGTTGAGTAGTTGTGAATTTGAGAAATGCTTGTGTTTAAGTTTGCAATTCCCGTAGCATGCACATATGGTAAACGTTATGTAACAAATTTGAAACATGAGGTGTTATTTGATTGTCCTCCTTATGAGTGGCGGTCGGGGACAAGCAATGGTCTTTTCCTACCAATCTATCCCCCTGGGAGCATGCGCGTAGTGCTTTGGTTTTTGATGGCTTGTAGATTTTTGCAATAAGTATATGAGTTCTTTATGACTAATGTTGAGTCCATGGATTATACGCACTCTCACCCTTCCATCATTGCTAGCCTCTTCGGTACCGTGCATTGCCCTCTCTCACATTGAGAGTTGGTGCAAACTTCGCCGGTGCATCCAAACCCCGTGATATGATACGCTCTTTCACACATAAACCTCCTTATATCTTCCTCAAAACAGCCACCATACCTACCTATTATGGCATTTCCATAGCCATTCCGAGATATATTGCCATGCAACTTTCCACCATTCCGTTCATCATGACACATTCATCATTGTCATATTGCTAGCATGATCATGTAGTTGACATAGTATTCGTGGCAAAGCCACCGTTCATAATTCTTTCATACATGTCACTCTTGATTCATTGCATATCCCGGTACACCGCCGGAGGCATTCATATAGAGTCATACTTTGTTCTAGTATCGAGTTGTAATCATTGAGTTGTAAATAAATAGAAGTGTGATGATCATCATTTAATAGAGTATTGTCCCAAATAAAAAAAATAAAAAAACAAGGCCCAAAAAAATAAAAGGGGCAATGCTACTATCCTTTTTTCCACACTTGTGCTTCAAAGTAGCACCATAATCTTCATGATAGAGAGTCTCTTGTTTTGTCGTTTTCATATACTAGTGGGATTTTTTCATTATAGAACTTGGCTTGTATATTCCAACGATGGGCTTCCTCAAATGCCCTTGGTCTTCGTGAGCAAGCAAGTTGTATGCACACCCACTTAGTTTCTTTTGTTGAGCTTTCATACATTTATAGCTCTAGTGCATCCGTTGCATGGCAATCCCTACTCCTTGCATTAACATCAATTGATAGGCATATCCATAGCCCTTTTATTAGCCTCGTTGATGTGAGATCTTCTCCTTTTTTGTCTTCTCCACATAACCCCGATCATTATACTCTATTCCACCCATAGTGCTATATCCATGGCTCGCGCTCATGTATTGCATGTAGGTTTATAAGTTTGAGATTACTAAAGTATGAAACAATTGCTTGGCTTGTCATCGAGGTTGTGCATGATGAGAGCATTCTTGTGTGATGAAAATGGAGCATGACTAAACTATATGATTTTGTAGGGATGAACTTTCTTTGGCCATGTTATTTTGAGAAGACATAATTGCTTAGTTAGTATGCTTGAAGTATTATTATTTTTATGTCAATATAAACTTTTGTCTTGAATCTTTCGGATCTGAATATTCATACCACAATTAAGAAGAATTACATTGAAAATTATGCCAACTAGCATTCCACATAAAAAATTATATTTTTTATCATTTGCCTACTCGAGGACGAGCAGGAATTAAGCTTGGGGATGCTTGATACGTCTCCAACGTATCTATAATTTTTGATTGCTCCATGCTATATTATCTACTGTTTTGGACGATATTGGGCTTTATTATCCACTTTTATATTATTTTTGGGACTAACCTATTAACCGGAGGCCCAGCCAAGAATTGCTATTTTTGCCTATTTCAGTGTTTCGAAGAAACAGAATATCAAACGGAGTCCAAACGGAATGAAACCTTCGGGATCGTGATTTTCTCAACAAATAAGATCCAGGAGACTTGGACCCTCCATCAAGAAAGGCGGGAGGTGGTCACGAGGGTGGAGGGCGCGCCCCCCCAAGGGCGCGCCTCCTGCCTCGTGGGCCCCTCGTGGCTCCCCTGACGTACTTCTTCCGCCTATATAACTCCATATACCCTAAAACTTCCAGAGAGGAGAATAGATCGGGAGTTCCGCCGCCGAAAACCTCTGCACTTGGAGGCCCAACAATGTCGACAAGAAGAAGGTTGTGTAGTAGACATCAACAACTATCACAGCCAAGTTAACTATCTACTCCCACTAATAATCTAGTATCATACAAGTACTAACTTACTCTTAGCTAACTAGACGATGCCGGCCGCCATCTGCGGTACACGCTAAACGCCGGCACCGGCGTCCTCCGCCTCGCCTCTGACTTGCCAGAGGTGCGATAGGGCATGTTGCTCGCGCGCGTTGGCCCTTTCCATGCCGGTGTGGTCCACCGAAGCTTTGGCTTCTAAGCGGGAAACCCACTTGACGAGCTGGTAGTAAAAATCGGCGTCGTGAACGTGTGCGTGCTCGACAGACTCCAGGGCTATTTGTTGGGCACCGGCCTCCATGTAGTCGGCCCAGTTGCGGGCGCTCTGCTCGCGACTTAGAGCGTCGGTGTGCTGCTGCTCCATGTCCCGCTGGCGGCGCAAATCGGCGATACGCTGCTCCTCCGCCAACTGGTCGCACTCCAACAACTCCTGCTCCTCTGTCAGGCGGTCGCGCTCCAACAAGTCCTCGATCTCCGCATTGCCATCTAAAGACCGATAGAATGCCTCCTCCCTCCATCTGCCTTCCGGTGAAAAACCGAACACTACTTCCGGCGCCTCCGGCCTCACCTATCGCGGACGGGCGGGGGCATGGCGGACGTGGCGAGAGCGAGGATAAGTGGCGAGCGACGTCGGGCCGATGGGGGCTCATGAGGATAGGGCGAGTTGGGGCTCGGTGCCACCGGAGAAGGCCGGGAAATAGTACTTATAGGCGGAAGGTAGCGTGACGGTCATCGGAATTCAATGCATAATTAAGCAGGCATGGCTTAGCGCACCAGCTTGCCGTGGAAAACTAGAGAAACTGAAATTATGACTCTGCCGTCCCGTCCCGTCCGTGCTGGGTCGCACGCCGGCATGACGGTCAAACGAGTGCACTCGAATCATCTCCCTCCTTGTCAATAATGATTCCACGGATTTAAAAGGCCCGCAACAATTAAAGTGCATCTTTTTCGCATCAATTAGCTGCCTTAATTATGGCCGCCTTGATGCAGTCACTCAAAATTGCTCGCAGCCAGTATGCGGAGCAGCATGCAACGAGTCGCAGCCGAGGGCATTAGTTGATGAACTTTAGCTGGGAGATAAGGCATTTGCGAACGTTTTCACTGGCAGTTTCTTCAGATTCGCATGGCATTTTCTCCAGAGCAGCTTGTCAGTTTCTTCAGAGGTAGGCACTTTTATTCAAAAAACTGCCACTTCGGATCTTGCATCGCAACTGAAACTGACAGGAGGGCATTAGTAGGCTAGCTAGTGATCGATCAGTAACTTGTAAACTCCGAGCGAACAGAAATAAGGAACTGTTAATGCATCTCAATGATTTACAGATCATATACAAATATGTAGCTCCAAAAGCAAAGATCGGCCACTTCAGATCTTGCGTCGCAACTAAAACCAACTAGTACGATTCCCATAAATAAGATCAACATGTTAATGCATCTCAATGATTCACAGATCATATACAAATATGTAGCTCCAAAAGCAAAGATCTAGAAAAACATCTGTCCTACCTACTAACATGGATGCTTCTCTTGGCAAACATTCAGTACAGACTAAAAGACAAATTGTTTGTGAAGTATACAATTCCTCTTGCAAATGTAAGTGGTTTCACCAACAGCTGGAACCATGAGAAGGAACCACACATGATGGAGGAACATCCACTGCAATATGATTTGGTCTTCTCTTGATCACACGGCGAGACTATTTTCGGAATACAAACTTTAACTTAGGCAAAAATGATGCCGATTATATAATCAAACCAAAGCAATGAAGCACCTAGTGTTGGACAATAAATAGTACAGTACTACTTTTCTGCAGTCCATGAAGTGACTATCCAGTCTTTCTGTGTCTATTTTCAAATGGCACTACATGCAGTGACTATACTATTCTCTTGTGCAGTTCAACCAAAATTGCGGTCACTTTGTGTGCTTGCAAATAGCAACAGGTAGACATCTCTGTCTGCAAAAATATCAAGCAGCTAGTAAACATATACCCCACCTTGTATTTTTGGTTTAAACATGTCTCTTCCGCTTAGCATCTGTCATGTTTTGCACTAGACAATTTGATACAGTCATGTTTTGCCCTCGACAATTTCATACTGAATTGATTTGCTGGTTTAGAGCAGAAATATAGCACCTATTCTTCATCAGATCGAGGATATCCATGTTCGTAGTGATGGAAGAGGTGAAATTGATACAACCGAAATTGAGCATCCAATCATTGAATCCTGTCCTGCACCTCCAATGTAGGTCCACCCTGCCAATAAATTCACATGCAAACCAGTAGTATTATTATCTAATGACAGTACAAAAAGAGTAGCAAGATAGTAGCAAACCATGTACCTTTGTAATGAACAGCTCATAGTGCCACCAATTGGATATAAAGGTTTGGAATAAAACATGCTCCTAATATTTTTTGACAGAAAGACTGTAAGGGAACCCCCTACAGTATAATTGGTGCAACAAACCCAAATTGCAAGTACCATGCCTTGAACCTGGGTGGGTGGGAAGGCATCAACCCCTTCCCACCACTAGGCTATGCCTTAGTCTGCACATGCTCCTAATATTGAACCAGTTGGACTTTTTGTCCAGTTCCACTAAAATCGAGCATCCTTGTTTGCATAGATATTAAAAGTGTGATTACTATAAAGTGGCACTAGTTGAAGCATAGACACACAAATATAAACATTCCAATTTCTTAATGGGAAAAGGTAGCAAGACTGTTTCTAACTATAGGATCGGAAGTATGTCTAGAGGGGGGGGGTGATTAGACTACTTGACCAAATAAAAATCTATCCTTTTCCCAATTTTAGTTCTTGGCAGATTTTGGCTATCTTAGCACAAGTCAAGCAATCTTCACATAATTCAAGCAAGCATGCAAAGAGTATATGAGCAGCGGAAAGTAAAGCATTCAACTTGCAAGAATGTAAAGGGAAGGGTTTGGAGGATTCAAACGCAATTGGAGACACGGATGTTTTTGTCGTGGTTCCGATAGGTGTTGCTATCGTACATCCACGTTGATGGAGACTTCAACCCACGGAGGGTAACGGTCGCGCGAGTCCGCGGAGGGCTCTACCCATGAAGGGTCCACGAAGAAGCAACCTTGTCTATTCCATCATGGCCGTCGCCCGCAAAGGACTTGCCTCACTAGCGGTAGATCTTCACGAAGTAGGCGATCTCCTTGCCCTTACAAACTCCTTGGTTCAACTCCACAATCTTGTCGGAGGCTCCCAAGTGACACCTAGCCAATCTAGGAGACACCACTCTCCAAGAAGTAACAAATGGTGTGTTGATGATGAACTCCTTGCTCTTGTGCTTCAAATGATAGTCTCCCCAACACTCAACTCTCTCTCACAGGATTTGGATTTGGTGGAAAGAAGATTTGAGTGGAAAGCAACTTGGGGAAGGCTAGAGATCAAGATTCATATGGTAGGAATGGAATATCTTGAGCTCAACACAAGGGTAGGTGGTTCTCTCTCAGAAAATGTGTATTGGAACTGAAGATCTGTTCTGATGGCTTTCTCCATGAATGAAGAGTGGGTGGAGGGGTATATATAGCCTCCACACAAAATCTAACCGTTACACACAATCTGCCAAACTCGGTGGGACCGAATCGTTAAACTCGGTCGGACCGATTCAACAAACCTAGTGACCGTTAGGAATTTCGGTGGGACTGAGATGCAACTAGGTAGGACCGATATGGTTAGGGTTAGGGCATAACGTAATCTCGCTGTGACCGATTACACAAACTCGGTGGGACCGATTTTGGTAATAAGCTAACCAGAGAGTTGGTCAGGTAAACTCGGTGGGACCGATTCGCTCTTTTCGGTGAGACCGAAATGTTACGGAAGGGAAACAGTGAGTTTACATTGCAATCTCGGTGGGACCGATCGCTCACTTCGGTTGGACCGAAACATTACGAAGGGAAACAGAGAAATTGCAATCCCATCTTGGTGAGACCGAGATCCCTATCGGTGAAACCGATTTGCTAGGGTTTGTGGCAATGGCTATGACATGTGAAACTCGGTGGCTCCGGATAGGAAGAATCGGTGGGGCCGAGTTTGACTTTAGGTTTGGGTCATATGTGGATATGGAAAGGTAGTTGAGGATTTTGGAGCATATCACTAAGCACATGAAGCAAGAGGCTCATTAAGCAACACCTCATCCCTCCTTAATAGTATTGGCTTTTCCTATGGACTCAATGTGATCTTGGATCACTAAAAATGTAAAATGTAGAGTCTTGTTCTTGAAGCTTGAGCCAATCCTTTGTCCTTGTAATTTTGAGGGATCCACTTTCCTCATCCATGCCATGCCATCCATTGAGCTTTTCTGAAATATTCATCTTGTAATGATGTTAGCTCAATGAGCTATATGTTGTTAGGAATTACCAAAACCACCCAGGGATAGTTGCACTTTCACTAACCACCTGTTTTAAGGAATAAATAAGGCAACAACAGCTGATGTCAGAAAGGCATATATAGTTCTTTCTGAAATAATGATCGATTCCTGACCTTTCCTCCTCTTTTTAGCATATTTTGTGCAGTTCAACTAAAATAAATGCCATCACAGCCTTGACAATTCAGTGACACTATACAAAAGGAAATGACTTAACATTACATCATGATGTTAGGTAGGTATGTAGTCGACAGGCATTAGAGACAAACTTACATACCTCCTCCGGTAACATAATGAACATTAATTTTAACAAAGGTGTGACTAGCTTTATCGGGATAATTTGAGTGAACTCTACACCCTCTGTTCTGTAATATAAGACATTTTCGTGGTTCAATTTAAAGTACCCAAACGTCTAGTATTTAGAAAAACAGGTAGTAGTTTTCTTGAGCACATATCTGGGAAAGCTTGCCACATTTTATTTATGTCCATACGCTAATGCAACACCATTCGAAATTTTGAATACTACAAATATACACTAATTCAGTGGCTAGTGCAATAGTAGAGTAGTTATTTTATTACAGGGTACAGTACAATGGCTTTACTGAATAGATTTCAATAAACTCTAGCACTGGAAGATTTCTATAAGAATTAACAATACAAAATGTAAAGGTAACATGTTTCAGCATTGGTATACTAGCTATGCATGAGCATTAAACCAAATACAAAAGTCTGAAGGTAACTAGCATTATTAACTAATGACAGTATAAAAAAATTGCAAACCATGTACCTCCAAGGTAAATATCATTTCGAACTCGGGGGGGGGGGGGCCTTAAAAATTGCTATCCCAATCTTGATAATTCATCAAACATAAAAACTTGATCAAACGAATCAAGAGAACAACCGGAGGAGGAGGTGCCCACGCTTGACCTTTCCTCTTGTCTTCATAATTTTTTGTGCAGTTTAACCAAAATAAAATGACATCAGCGCCTTGGCATTTTGGTGACACTGTACAAAAAAATTAACCTATCTCATGAAAGTGAGATATGTAATTTATAAGCATTAACAGTGCAAAAATCTGAAGGTAGTAACAAGTTTGATCGTTGGTATACTAGTTGTGCAACATCATTAGAATGCCTTAGCTGAAAAATCTTTAATACATCCACAATCAATAGCTAACCCAGAAATAATCCAGTGACATTAAATGGCATTGCTTAAATTTATCGATGGCATTAGACTGAGTGCGGCATTAGTTTATTGTGGCATCACTTTAGCAGTAGCATTGCTTGACTTGACTGCTGGTGTTATACTAACAGCAAAAAAGTGACAATAAGAGCATGGGAGGCCCATTCGGACAGTGGGCGCACCAGTACGATGTACCTCCACGGACGCTAGAGTGGTGAGGGAGGTATGGTTGGCCAGAGCAACAAATATCCAGGCAGCATATGTGGATTACGTCCCATTTTTGTTCTGTTTAGCCACCTTTTTCCTATGTGAGGACAACAAACCGGTCGACCTGGTCATTCTCTATTGCATTGTCATGCCTTTATACCCTTCTTCAACCAAGAGACACGAGACTCGTTCCTTAGCTACTGATTTTCCCCTTTTCAACCTAGATGCGGGTTCGATGCCTACTCTCTTGGATAGTATAGGCTCCCTTCCTTTCCTTATTCAACCTAGACATGGATTAGTCTGCATGAAGTAGGGTTTCCTTTAATAGTGCAAATTAAGGTTTTCGTCTGCGTGACCAGCAGAGCAAAGGATAGCAAATTGGGAAGATGGTGGAGTGAAAAAAGATCCACATGCAGCGACGTGGCAGATGGGGCAATATAACAAGGGTATGGTTCGAAAAGAGGTAGCATACCTAAGGGTCGGAGGGAAGTGGCTTTGCTCGTGGTCGTCATCCTCCGAACGCACTACGGCAGCGAGCTTGGGGACGGAGGCCATCCCGCGCAGGCACTAGGTCTGAGAGGATGGCCTTGTCGTTAATGTGTGACCTCGCTCGCCGATGACGAGTGCGTCAATGTTGCATGTCCTTTTCTTCCCCGGTGGATCTGTGACCACTGGTGAGGAGGGAGAGAGAGGCCGTCTTCTTTAGATCTGGAGAGAGGGTGATAGTGTGAGAAGCAAGTGGGCAACCCTTAGCAAGAAAGCTCTGAAGCTCCAGCCTATATATATTTTTATACTACTAGTACTAGAGGTGGAGTAGTGGTAGAGTAGTTTATATTTTGTCTGCAAATAGTACCAGTTAATCGTGCTTCAAAACTGAACGGCACGCCATTAGAAAAATAAAGGTCGATAACTAATGCGGCACCTCAGGCCAACGCGGCCAGATTGCATTTTGCACGAGAAATTACACACCATGTTTCGTTGACATGTGGTCCCGTTCCAACATGTCAGTGAGACGACGACGAGTCCTTTTGTACAATTTCCGAAAGGACGTGTAGGCCGGGGCGCCTCTTCTTGTACCGTGGCAAACTCGCAACCGTCCACCGACTCTTCGCCTTTCCCTCTCGATTTGGAACTGCTGTCGCACGCTCTTCCTCCCTCCTCCATTTGCCTTCACTCTTCCTTCTGCCATTGTTTGATCGTCTTATCCATGGAGGGAACAAGCCGGAAACGACCCCATTATTCTTGCCCCGATCTGAAAGATGACGTGGTGGGGAAACTCATTGATCAGTCCGACGTCATCACCTCAGCTAGCATGGCAGGTTTGTTCAAGACCATTCTCGGCTCAACTAATAACATCATTACAAGGAACCTAAGGGTCTAGGAGCGGTTTGATCTCCCTTATCTTCTTTGCTATAAGCCTGTTCGCATGGGCGCGGACGACGGAGGCCTGGCCTTGTGCAAGTTGATGCCGCTTGATAATGATACGTGTGATGTCAAGATGCCATCACTTAAGGGTAAGGCCTGGGCTGGCACAAATGGAGATTGGGTTGTTTATATTGGGTACAAATTGCAAGTGGGAACTTGTGAATGTGTACACTCGTCAGCGGATTCCACTTCCAATAATCTCAGAGTGCCCTGAGGTTGAGCACACAGACGATCTACGTACGTTCAAATACGATCACGGTGGCTGCCGTCTACGAAAGATAGCAATTTGTCGAGTTCCCAACCGCTCTTGGAATTACAAGAACTATGAAGTTGTTGCTATCTTCGACAAGCTTGTTTCCGTCATTACTGATTCCACGGTTCGCCCATGGATATTGCTCAAAAATTAGTTTTTGTACACGAATGATGAGTACTATAATGCAATTAAATACGAGGATCTTGTGTTTGCTTCCACCACTCGTGGCACTGTTTTTTGCATGGGATCCTCGTTGTTTCGGTATGTTTGTCTTCCATCGTAATTATAATTGTTTCATCCACATGCATGCGGGTTAGCAAGTTTCCCTTTACTAATTAACCTTCTTCTTGTGTTTCTAAGGTCCTGTGAACATTCCACCACCTGTACTTGAAAATTTTTATAACCAAGGGGGAGATGACGATGGTGATGATCACGATCATGAGGACGAGCAGGACTTATATACTGAGTGGCGGCTGGCAACTAATCCGATGGATCGCCTCTTCTTGTCTGTATACAGTGCACTGAGATTGTTACTACTGAGGGAGCATGTGTTGTCTCCCATGGTCGCCCTCTTCGGACCTATTCCAACACCCGTTGCAGGGTATTCGGTTTGGATACTAGTGTGCTAGCGCCAACACCTTCTCCCTGATACAGTATTGATAGTCTTGGAGCAAACTCGCTCTTCCTTGGACCAAACTATCCAATGATGGTTAAAGGTGATCCAGCTGCTGTTGACACAACATTACTACCATTTATGAGAAGCAACTGTATCTATACCTCGAACATTGCGGTGGTTCCCTACCCTGCTCCTGATATATGCCGCTTTCGCTTGGATGATCAATCCTGCATTGCTCTTGATATTGACAATAGACGACCCTTCCCAGAGCACCTATGGTTCAAAGCAAGCGTTTCCAACGCCAAGGATTGGTTGAGTTGAAGTTCATTTCATAGCTTGTTATTTGTTGTGTGATGAAAACTTCAGTATTTACTAGAATGTTTTGTTGGAAATAATCTATAATCCAACATGTATCATCGTTGTCGTTGTGTGTTGATGACTTGTTGTATGTAGTGAATGGTACATTTGCAAATGCGTGTCATAGACTCAATTTATGAATGGTTTTCGAGTCACTTCTTGGAGTGTGAGTACCGTAGTAGTATAGCCAGCATCAGGTTAGTATATGAAGTTAACACATCACATAGAGCCAACCTAATATGGGAGTACCATATCTGAGATGCCACGTGTACCAAATGAATGACTCCAAATTCGACCACCGTGATGCTAGGTGCGAGCCAAGGAACACTGTTGGAGAGACCCCCCTCATAATTTTCCTACATTGGTCGTTTGATTCATAGGATAGAATGCTATAAGATTTTTCCCTATGTAATCATGTTTTAGTTGGCAATCTAGCATTCACTCCAACTTTTGTTTCACTTCCTTTGATCCTACGAAGAGAGTACTTGCTCTAAATGATGTGTCGCTGCAAGAGCTGCCTATATTAATTAACCATGCTCTAAAAAGGTGGGCCGGCTTTGGCTATAGTAATACTGTACTAGGTTAGTAGGTGACGTTGCGCTTGGCTCTTCTCCTCTTCCGGAAGTCGAACAATAATGATGGTACTACTTCTGGCAATCTGACACCAAATGAACTGCTACATGTCCACCGCTTGTAAGCAAAAGTTTCTCCTCGTGCTGCAAGCCACCGCGCACGCGTTGGGGAGGGAGAAGGCGTAGTAAGCAAGCTTCTCATCGTTCTGCGAGTTGACGGGAAGTTACGTATTTATTAGTACTCTCTTCAAAAAGGGCCGACCATGTCCATGGATACCATCCCGTGCTCTGTCATTGAGTACGTGCATTATTCACGTGCCATCGAGGAGAAAAAGTATTGCGTAGTACTAGGTGCCATCGAAGTGCACAAATCACTTACGCACTGCATATCTCCATTTTCTTGCATGATACACCACCTTGATGCTAGATGTCTCGCGTGTCATGGAGGCATATAGTATGATTTTGTAAAATGGAGGCATATAGATGTCCCGCATGTCGGCAATAGGATGAACAAAGCTCATGTCTTAAACGAAAGAGTGGAAGAACATAGATTCCCGACGACCGAGAAGGAGCTACAAACCTCGGGGTGGAGCGTCTGCACTCATAATATTTTATATTATTCAGCGATATAAAATCACCCAAATCTCTCCACATTCCTATACCATTCTATAGTATGAGAATAACTTTGAACGTAAGCCATTGATTCACTCTATCCAATGGTCATAGTTGGAAAATCCAAACAAAACCAAGCATTGGATCAACTCTTTTTTCAAGATCAACTCTTTTAGCACTTAGATTGTTGCCGCCTGCCCACCTAGCCCGCCTATATATCCGCTCACGTGAGATGACCACAGGAGCTATCCACTCAGATTGTATGTTAAAAAAATAAAGGTCGATAACTAATGCGACACCTCGGGCCAATGCGTCCAGATCGCATTTTGCACGAGAAATTACACACCATGTTTCGTTGACATGTGGTCCCGTTCCAACATGTCAGTGAGACGACATTGAGTCCTTTTGTACAATTTCTGAAAGGACGTGTAGGCCGGGGCGCCTCTTCGTGTACCGTGGCAAACTGGCAACCGTCCACCGACTCTTTGCCTTTCCTTCTCAATTTGGAACTGCTGTCGCATGCTCTTCCTCCCTCCTCCATTTGCCTTCACCCTTCCTTCTGCCATTGTTTGATCGTCTTCTCCATGGAGGGAACAAGCCGGAAACAACCCCGTTATTCTTGCCCCGATCTAAAAGATGACGTGGTGGGGGAACTCATTGATCGGTGCGACGTCATCACCTCGGCTAGCATGGAAGGTTCGTTCAAGACCATTCTCGACTCAACTAATAACATCATTACAAGGAACCCAAGGGTCCAGGAGCGGTTTGATCTCCCATATCTTCTTCGCCGTGACCATGCAGACTGGCGCGGGGACGAGGGAAGCCTCGCCTTGTGCAAGTTGATGCCGCTTGATAATGATACGTATGATGTTAAGATGCCATAGCTTGAGGGCAAGGCTTGGGCAGGCGCAAATGGAGATTGGGTTGTTTATATTGGGTACAACTGCGAGTGGGAACTTGTGAATGTGTACACTCATCACCGGGTTCCACTCCCAAAAATCTCAGACTGCCCAGAGGTTGAGCTCACCGGTATTCTACACACGTTCAAATACGATCATGGTGACTGTCTTCTACGGAAGATAGCAATTTGTCGAGTTCCCAACCGCTCTTGGAATTACAGGAACTATGGATTTGTTGCTATCTTCGACAAGCTTGTTGCCGTCCTTCGTGGTTCGACTGGATGGATATTGCTCAAAAATCAGTTTCTATACACGGATGTGTACTGTGATGCAATTCAATACGAGGGTCTTGTGTTTGTTGCCACCACTCGTGGCACTGTTTTTGCATGGCATCCTCATAGTTTCAGTACGTTTGTCTTCCAACGTAATTATAATTGTTTCATCCACATGCATGCGAGTTAGCAAGTTTCCCTTCTCTACTAATTAACCTTCTTCTTGTGTTTCCAAGGTCCTGTGAACATTCCTCCACCTATACTTGAAAATTTTTATAACCAAGGGGGAGATGACGATGGTGATGATCACGAGCATGAGGATGAGCAAGGCCCATATACTCAGTGGCGGCTGGCAACTAATTCCGATGGATCACCCCTTCTTGTCTGTATACAGCCCACTTCTGATGTTACTACTAAGGAAGAAGGTGTTGTCTCCCATGGCTGCACTCTTCGGACCTATTCCAACACCCGTTGCATGGTATTTGGGCTGGATACTAATGTGCTAGCACCAACACCTTCTCCCTGGTACAGTATTGATAGTCTTGGAGAAAACTCACTCTTCCTTGGACAAAACTATCCAATGATGGTGAAAGGCGATCCAACTGCTGTTGACACAACGTTACTATTACCATTGGTGAGAAGCAACTGTATCTATACGTCGGACATTGCAGTGGTTCCCTAGCCTGGTCGTGATATAGTAGGCCGCTTCAACCTGGATGGTCAGTCCTGCGTTGGTCTCGAGATTGACGGTAGCTGGCCCTTCCCAGAGAATCACTTGTGGTTCAAAGAAAGCGTTTCCAATGCTGAGGATTGGTTGAGTTGAAGTTCATTTCATTGCTTGTTATTTGTTGTGTAATGAAAACTTTAGTATTTATAATGTATCCTCGTTGTCGTTGTGGGTTGATGACCTGTTGTATGTAATAAAATGATATGCCTGTGATAAACTTACTAAATTTATGAATGGCTTTCGAGTCTCTTCTCTGAGTGGGTGCTGCGACGAGGCAATTTTTTTTCTGAATACATAATTGTACGTGCATTGCAACAGGTTATCGAATGAGGCCAATCAACAATAGTACACTATTTATACTAGCTTCACATGTTGCACTATCTCTACGTCTACGTATGTAATACAACAAGTTTTAAACTTGAGACCAGCCACCCATCCTCTCAAAGAACATTTTTAACCTAGCACAGACCCCAGGAAATTTGGCCATAGTGTGAGGTGGGCCATATGTTAATGTGTTCGCTCTACGTAACCAACACCTCGAATCCTCGATACTACTACTATAAGTAGTAGGAGTAGTAGGGTGGCATGGGCCAGAACAAGCATTCACGTTTAGGAGAACGGCACACGGCACCAGCACGACTTCCATCTAACACCATATTTCTTGGAGTCCGTGCTACAACAATCTCTTCAACCTCGTCGTTTCTCTAACTCAGCCATCGCGCGGCGGGCGAGGTGGGGGTTTGCCAATAGTCGGTTTCCTCAACCGCGGTCCCACTTGTAAGGCCAACTCCAACGCATGACCCCAAACGGACCTCCGTTTTGCCCGGATTCTGTCCGTTTGGGTAGGGCAATGGGGTCGTGTCCGGGCCATTTCTCAGATGCGGTGGCCATGCGCCGAACGCGTGGACGCATCCCGGCCGCGTACATTTTTCTTTGCAAACACATATATTTTTTTCATCATTGATTTTTTGGTACATGGAAATACATCACCAAAATTTTGACTAGAAAAGCAAGACCAAAGAAAACAAGAACCACAAGAATACATTTTAGAAGATATCCAACTTCCATAACTGCTCTTGTAAGTTGGATTAGTGCCTTCTCAATGCATTCATTGTTGATCTGCGGAGGCTCGATCTTGCGTGCTTCTTTCTTCTTCAAGTGTAAAGAAGTAGACGTGTCTAGCCACTATTCTATCAACAAGTGCACTAGTCTCATCTCTAGCCTCTATGCTAGCTAAAAGTGATAGAACATCTACTAAATTGCGCTCTATCAATATATCGTTGTACTATTTTTCCCAATACCAAAACTTGCATCCATTCTACACAATAAAATTTTAAGTTAGCACAACTAGTCTAATTCGAGAGCACAACTGAAGATTTGGTTGAGTTCTTCCTCCTTTTGCCAACACGTGGGACATCCAGCATCCAGGTCATGTCATGCAAGAAAATAGAGTGGTAGTTGAAGCCACATGATGTGCATCTTGGGTTAAACTGTAAATAGAATCTTACTACTCTTGAGTAACTCCAAAAGCGGCCACTGAAGATCTTTATTGGATTTGTTTTTCATCACCAGCACGTCGAGGTGAAAGATGTGCAGGTTCAGTTTGTCCTCTTGCATTTTCACTTACATGTGGGACCGCATATGAGCAAATAGACGATGGGCTCCACGCGTCTGCTGGCCGGCTGAGAAGAGAGATAGAGGAGGGTTGAGCAAGGACTCCAGGAAATTTGTTCTACATAACCAGCACCTTGATATAGTGGGGTGGCATGGGCCATAACTAGCATTCATGTCTAGCAGTATGGCACACGCCACCCACACGAGTCCCATCCGACACCAATTTTCTTGGAGTCCGTGCTATAGCCATCTCTTCTCCCTCCTGTTTTCTCAGCCATCGCGCGGCGGGCGGGGTGGGGGTTTGCTGATAGTCGGTTTGCTCAACTGCGGTCCCACTTGTAAGTGAAAATGCAACATAGCACGCATTCCCCCTTGAGTGGCGTGCCGGACCAACCGTGTGGGGGTGCGACATGAACACGAGAAGCTTTTCCTTTTGAAATTGTAACTTGTAAAATTTCATTCTGCTCCATGGCGCGACCGATAGATAGAAATAACGATTTTCCCTAGAGTAATGAGAAGTTTGGTTCTTGCGCGGTTCATGCATGGAGTACGTACGAAAATTATGAAGTTGATGCGAAAGGTAAGATAATTCCTAGTAGTACCATATACTACTACATGGATTTGATGGAAAGATAAAGATACATATGGATCCATCAACGACATCCTCACGCCCTAGTCCACCGGGTCAACAACCGACGTGTGAGGAGCAGTGGCGTTGGCGGCAAGCTCAATGTGCTTCTGAACAATGCCGTCCAAGGTTGCCTTGCGGTCCAAGAAGGCCAGCGTCCTATCGTCCTCCTCTTGCATGTAGTAGTCCTTGTGGCCAATTTGCGCGTAGACGTGGGTTATTATGTCGATGGTGTCTTGCTGCACCAGGCGCTGCACGGTGATACATCTCCGTCGTATCTATAATTTTTGATTGTTCCATGCCAATATTCTACAACTTTCATATACTTTTGGCAACTTTTTATACTATTTTTGGGACTAACATATTGATCCAGTGCCCAGTGCCACTTCCTGTTTGTTGCATGTTTTTTGTTTCATAGAAAATCCATATCAAACGGAGTCCAAACGGGATAGAAACTGATGGCGAATTTTTTTGGAATATATGTGATTTTTGGGAAGAAGAATCAACACGATACGATGCCCGAGGGGGCCACGAGGCAGGGGCGCGCCCCAGGGGGTCAGGCGCGCCCTGGACCCTGGTGGCCACCCCGTAAGTAAGTTGGAGCCCTTCTTTCCCCGCAAGAAAGCTAATTTCCGGATAGAGATCATGTCCAAAATTCAGCCCAATCGGAGTTACGGATCTCCGGTTATAAAAGAAACGGTGAAAGGCCAGATTTGAGAGCGCAGAAACAGAGAGAGACAGAGAGACAGATCCAATCTCGGAGGGGCTCTTGCCCCTTCCATGCCATGGAGGCCAAGGACCAGAGGGTAAACCCTTCTCCCATCTAGGGAGGAGGTCAAGGAAGAAGAAGAAGAAGGGGCCCCTCTCCCCCTCTCTTTCGGTGGCGCCAGAACGCCGCCGTGGCCACCATCATCATCACCGCAATCTTCACCAACACCTCTGCCATCTTCACCAACATCTCCATAACCTTCCTCCCTCTATCTACAGCGGTCCACTCTCCCGCAACCTGCTGTACCCTCTACTTGAACATGGTGCTTTATGCTTCATATTATTATCCAATGATGTGTTGGCATCCTATGATGTCTGAGTAGATTTTCGTTGTCCTATCGGTGGTTGATGAATTGCTATTGCTTGTGGTTATGTTGCTGTCCTTTGGTGACCATCATATGAGCGCGCGCGTGGATCACACCATAGGGTTAGTTGTATGTTGATAGGACTATGTATTGGAGGGCAAGAGTGACAGAAGCTTCAACCTAGCATAGAAATTGATGCATACGGGATTGAAGGGGGACCAATATATCTTAATGCTATGGTTGGGTTTTACCTTAATGAACGTTAGTAGTTGCGGACACTTGCTAATAGTTCCAATCATAAGTGCATAGAATTCCAAGTCAGGGATGACATGCTAGCGGTGGCCTCTCCCACATAAAACTTGTTATCGGTCTAGTAAAGAAGTCAATTGCTTAAGGGACAATTTCGCAACTCCTACCACCACTTTTCCACACTCGCTATATTTACTTTATTGCTTCTTTACCTAAACAACCCCTATTTTTTATTTACGCTCTCTTTAACTTCTTGCAAACCTATCCAAAAACATCTACCAAGTACTTCTAGTTTTATACTTGTTCTAGGTAAAGCAAACGTCAAGCGTGCGTAGAGTTGTATCGATGGTCGATAGAACTTGAGGGAATATTTGATATACCTTTAGATCCTCATTGGGTTCGACACTCTTACTTATCGAAAGAGGCTACAATTGATCCCCTATACTTGTGGGTTATCAAGACCTTTTTCTGGCGCCGTTGCCGAGGAGTCATAGCGTGGGGTGAATATTCTCGTGTGTGTGTGTTTGCTTTATCACTAAGTAATTTTTATTTGCTGTTCTAAGTTGTTCTCTATCTTTAGCTATGGATATAGAACACGAAATACTAAAAAATTAGGTTTACCTGCTATTCATGGAGATGGGGAACCTCCTAAAACCCTTGATGCTCATTATGTGAAAGATATTATGTACTACTTTGATAATCCCGAGAAAACCCCATTCAACTTCGTAATGGGAGACACGTTGGATCAACGTGAATACTTTAGGGATTATCGCTTGACTCAAAAAGGAAACTATTATGGGATCAAATTCATATGCTGCATTGGTATGCTCGGGAACTATGCCTGAGATATGATTATACTTGTTGCTCTAGGATGAAGGCTCCACACCTTCCCTTTTCATGCAAATTTAATGATGATAAAACCTTGGCTTCTTATGCTAATGGTATATATGATTACTATGATGTGGAACAAATAGAAGAATTCGTTGCTTTTATGGGTGCTTATGAAATTGAATCTTTGTTTAAAGAGTGTGACAAATATGATGATTCAATTTATAGACCTGAAAATTTAGCTATCCTTAAATATTGCTATGAGAATTATGAATTCAATTCCGATATTGATAATTTTATTGAGAAAGTATCCGCTGTCCAAGAAGAGACTAATATTTTGCAGGAATCTATGGAAGAAGAAATTGATGAAACTGTGAGCTCATTGGATGAAAAAGATGAGGAGGAGAGCGAAGAACAAAAGGAGGAAGAGTGGATTGATCACCCGTGCCCACCTTCTAATGATAGTAACTCTTCAACTCATACATTGTTTAATTTCCCTTCGTGCTTACCGAAGGATGATTGCTATGATGATTGTTATGATCCCGTTGTTTCTTTTGAAATACCCCTTTTTGATGATGCTTGCTATGCTTGTGGCCAAGATGCCAATATGAATTATGCTTATGGAGATGAACTTGCTATAGTACCTTATGTTAAACATGAAATTGTTGCTATTGCACCCACGCATGATAGTCCTATTATCTTTTTGAATTCTCCCGACTACACTATATCGGAGAAGTTTGCCCTCAGTAAGGATTATATTGGTGGGTTGCCTTTTACTACTACACATGATGATTTTGATAGATATAATATGCATGTGCTTGCTGATCCTACTTGCAATTATTGTGAGAGAGGAACTATATATCTACCTCTCTATGTTTCCAATATGATAAAATTGCAAGAAACTGTTTATACTATGCATTGGCCTTTACTATGTGTGCATGAATTGTTCTTTTATGACAAGCCGATGCATAGCAAGAGAGTTAGACTTCGTCATTCCTTGATATATGTTGCTTTGTGCTCACTACTAAATTATAAATCATTGTTAATTAAAACTGGCTTTGATATACCTTGGGATCCGGGTGGATCCATTACTTGAGCACTATATGCCTAGCTTAATGGCTTTAAAGAAAGCGCTGCCAGGGAGACAATCCGGAAGTTTTGGAGAGTCATTTATTTCTGTTGAGCGCTTTCATATAGTTTAAAAACAAAAAAATAAAGAGGGGAATCCAAAACTTTTCAAAAAGGAAAGTGAAAGTGAGAGAGACAAGCATTGTTGAAGTGGGGGAGCTCCTTGAACTTTGTTCATGCTCATGGGAACTCTGTGAATCTTGATTACAGAAACTTTTCAAAAAAAATTAATTATCCCCTTGTACAATTCCATTGTATTATAAAAATAATGTGCCAAGGTTTGCCTTTAGGATGTTTACAATGCTTGTTGGTTTGTGCGGTGCAGGACAGAAACTCTCTCTATAGTGCGCGATTTTGCAATGTCTTTATATACAAATTGTTTATTTTTCCTAATTTCGGAAGAATTTTGGAAGTACCAGAAGTATGGTCAATGTTTAGATTACTACAGACTGTCCTGTTTAAGACAGATTATGTTTTTGATGCATAGTTTGCTTGTTTTGATGAAACTTTTGATTTATATAAGTGGATTAAGCCATGGAAAAGTTATATTACAGTAGCTACAATGCAAAAACAAAATATGAATTGGTTTGCAACAGCAGTTAGAGTAGTGATTTGCTTTATTATAATAACGGATCTTACCGAGTTTTCTGTTGGGTTTTGTGTGGATGAAGTGTTCGAAGATCGAGGAGGTCTCGATGTGAGGAGAAGGAGGAGAGGCAAGAGCTCAAGCCTGGGGATGCCCAGGGCACCCCAAGTAAATATTAAAGGAGACTCAAGCGTCTAAGCTTGGGGATGCCCTGGAAGGCATCCCATCTTTCTTCAACAAGTATCGCTATGTTTTCAGATTCGTTTCGTTCATGCGATATGAGCAAATATTGAAGCGTCTTTTGCATTTAGTTTTTACTTTTCTTTTATGCACCATGCTGGTATGAGATAGTCCATGGTTGATTTATAGAATTAAATCTTTTGAGTATGGCTTTATAGAATGCTTCATGTGCTTCACTTATATCATTTGAAGTTTGGATTGCCTGTTTCTCTTCACATAGAAAACCGCCATTTGTAGAATACTCTTTTGCTTCACTTATATTTGTTAGAGCGTGGGCATATCTTTTGTAGAAATAATTAAACTCTCTTGCTTCACTTATATCTATTTAGAGAGTTGACAGGAACTGGTCATTCACATGGTTAGTCATAAAATCCTACATAAAACTTGTAGATCACTGAATATGATATGTTTGATTCCTTGAAATAGTTTTGCGATATAAAGGTGGTGATATTAGAGTCGTGCTAGTTGAGTAATTGTGAAATTGAGAAATACTTGTGTTGAGGTTTGCAAGTCCCGTAGCATGCACGTATGGTAAACGTTGTGTGACAAATTTGAAGCATGGGGTGTTCTTTGAGTGCTTTCCTTATGAGTGGCGGTCGGGGACAAGCAATGGTCTTTTCCTACCAATCTATCCCCCTAGGGGCATGCGTAGTAGTACTTTGCTTCAAGGGCTAATAAACTTTTGCAATAAGTATATGAGTTCTTTATGACTAATGTGAGTCCATGGATTATACGCACTCTCACTGAGGAGTCCTGGATTAGGGGGTGTTCGGATAGCCGAACTATACCTTCAGCCGGACTCCAGGACTATGAATATACAAGATTGAAGACTTCGCCCCGTGTCCGGAAGGATCTTTTCTTGGCGTGGAAGGCAAGCTAGGCGTGCGGATATTTGAGATCTCCTACCATTGTAACCGACTCTGTATAAACCCTAACCCTATCCGGTGTCTATATAAAGCGGAGGGTTGTAGTCCGTAGGACAACCATCATCATACACAATCATACCATAGGCTAGCTTATAGGGTTTAGCCTCCTTGATCTCGTGGTAGATCCACTCTTGTACTACCCATATCATCAATATTAATCTAGCAGGAGTAGGGTTTTACCTCCATCGAGAGGGCCCGAACCTGGGTAAAATAAAGTGTCCCTTGTCTCCTGTTACCATCCGACCTTGACGCACAGTTCGGGACCCCCTACCCGAGATCCGCCGGTTTTGACACCGACATTGGTGCTTTCATTGAGAGTTCCTCTGTGTCGTCGCTTTTAGGCCCGATGGCTCCTTTGATCATCAACAACGATGAGGTCCAGGGTGAGACTTTCCTCCCCGGGCAAATCTTCGTCTTCGGCGGCTTCGCTCTGCGGACCAATTCGCTTGGTCATCTGGAGCAGATCGAAAGCTACGCCCCTGGCCATCAAGTCAGTTTTGGAAGCTTAAACTATACGGCTGATATCCGCGAAGACTTGATCTTCGACGGGTTCGAGCCACAGCCAAGCACGCCGCGCTATTTCGAGGGGCATGATGTAGCTCTGCCTCCGAATCGCACCCTGGAGGCCGCACACGCTCCGGTCCCGATCTTTTACTCGGAGCCCGCTGCGTTCTTTGAGGATGAACGGTTGGACGTCACCTCGGGGGCTGCGATCTCAAAGGCGATCGAGCCGAATGGCAGCCCCGTACTCCGCACGGCCCAGGACTCCAAGGAGCCGGACTCTTCTCTGAACTCCGAGCCTTCCGCGCCCCCGCCGATCGAATCTGATTGGGCGCCTGTAATGGAGTTCACCGCCGCGGACATCTTTCAGTGCTCACCTTTCGGTGATATCCTGAATTCTCTCAAGTCTCTCTCTTTATCAGGAGAGCCCAGGCCAGATTATGGTCTGCGAGGTTGGGATTTGGGCGACGAAGGAATTCAAAGCCCACCCACCACCCACTTAATAGCCACTGTCGACGATTTAACCGACATGCTCGACTTCGGATCCGAAGACTTCGACGGTATGGACAACGAAGATGGAGACGAACAGGAACCAACACCTATAAGGCGCTGGGCCACCACCACACCTAATGATGTATTCATGGTGGATACCCCTAAGGGAAATGACAACGAGGAAAAAGGGGACGAAAAAAAGGGACAAACCCTCCGAAAAGCAATCAAAGCGGCGACGAATACGCCGAGCCAAGCCCCGCCTCGATCAAGACCCAGCCATAGAGAAGGATGAGCCGGTAGACGACAAGCGCGCCTCAGAGCAACCGTCCGAACAGGGCAACTTGGATAGAGAGGACAGACAGCCCTCCCCCGGCCATAACAGAACTCCGGACGATCTCACACCGGATAAAACCACGGAGCAGAAGAATCTCCACGAAAGGCTCGTTGCTACAGCACGCAACCTGAAAAAGCATAAGCGGAAGCTAAAGACGGCGGAAGATGCACTCAGAATAAGATGGAGCAAAGTAATCAAGACCGCAGACAAATACGGCGGCAGCCGCCGCACTAAAAGCTATCCGAAGAGAAAACTACTGCCCGAATTCGATCAAGAGGCCCTAGAGCCCTCGCATTCGAAAAATAAAAAAGCCATACGGTCGGATAGACGACCACACAGCCACCATAAAACGGCAAGTGGCGCCGCATTAAATGCGGCATGCGACCCAATTAAAGACTCGCATCATGGCCCAGCCAGGTCCATTTACGGGCCAAGAAAGCAAGCTCTCACAAGCAATGCAAACAAGCTATCATCAGAATCCGGCACACCCAAATACAGGGGCGCCGCAGACCCCCTATGTTTCATCGATGAGGTCCTGGAATATGAATTTCCAGAGGGATTCAAACCCGTCAACATAGAGGCGTACGATTGAACAACAGACCCCAGAGTCTGGATCGAGGATTATATCCTCCACATACATATGGCTAGAGGAGATGATCTCCACGCCATCAAATATTTACCCCTTAAGCTTAAAGGGCCAGCCCGGCACTGGCTTAAAAGCCTTCCCGAAAACACAATTGGAAGTTGGGAAGAGCTCGAGGACGCTTTCCGAGCAAATTTTCAAGGGACCTACGTCCGCCCTCCGGACGTAGACGATCTCAGTCACATAACCCAACAGCCCGGAGAATCAGCACGACAGTTCTGGAACAGATTCCTTACTAAAAAGAATCAGATAGTGGATTGTCCGGACGCCGAAGCCTTAGCAGCTTTCAGGCATAATGTCCGAGACGAATGGCTCGCCAGACACCTCGGCCAGGAAAAGCCAAGAACAATGGCCGCACTCACAAGCCTCATGACCCGCTTTTGCGCAGGAGAGGACAGCTGGTTGGCATGATGCAGCCCCAGCGACCCAAGTACATCCGAAATCAGGGATGGAAACGGAAAATCGCGACAAAATAAGGACCTTCACCGAATCAAAGGAAAAAGTCCGAAGAGCGCGGCAGTCAATGCCAGATTCAAAAGCTCGCGGCAAAATCAAACAAAACCACCCCCTCAGGATAACAGGGATGATCTGTCCAGCTTAAATAGAATCCTGGGCAGAATATGTTAGATACACAGTACTCCTGGGAAGCTTGCCAATCACACCCACAGAACACAAGGGGCTCGACACACCAAGTAAAGATGAGGACGAACCCCAAAGGCAGAATACCAGGAAACAAAAGAACTTCCCGCAAGAAGTCAAAACAGTGAACTTACTTCACGTAACAAAACGTATGGCACCCATAAAGGTACGTACAATCAAACTTTCCCTTCAGGAGTCCCGCCACTAGTCATTAAAGCCAATCATTTTTGATCAGCTAGATTATTCTAGAAATATCAAAAACGCAGGCCGGACTGCCCTGATACTGGATCCAATAATCGATGGATTCCAGTTTACCAATGTCCTTATGGACGGCGGCAGTGGACTAAACCTGATATATCAGGATACAATCCACCGCATGGGCATAAACCCAGCAAGAATCCGCCACGGCAAAACCTCCTTCCAAGGGGTAGCACCAGGCCCGGACACCCATTGTATGGGTTTTCTCCGGCTTGTGGTCATATTTGGCTCTCCCAATAACTTTCGTCGCGAAAAGTTGACCTTCCATGTAGTCCCGTTTTCAAGTCGCTATCAAGCACTAATGGGACGCGGAGCTTTCGCTCGCTTTAACGCAATACCGCATTACACATCTCTCACACTTAATATGCCCGGTCCACGAGGCATCATCTCTTTAAAGGGAGCGCACTAAGATACGCCTCCTCCAAACGGAGGACTGCGCGGCCGCTTAAACAGCCGCACAATAAAGTGGCCTCGCCAGCCAAAAGACCTTTTTTTATATAAGTCATGAAAGGCCACGGACCCGGACTCAACGAGTTCGGCACAAAGTCCATCACCAACGCAGGCTCATAACGCCATATACCCCCGTACCGGGGGCTATACGCAGAGACAATAAAGCTCAACCATATATTTTTTTTACTTTATATTTAGTTTATTATCTTTTTATTCCGCACAACCCATTTTCAATTCAGTTCCTCTCTTTTACAGATGAACGCCGTGCGGCGCCCGTCCAGGACACGGCACAGCGGAGACACAGGCGCAGACGTGCAGTAGGGACCCATCCTAAGGCTTCTTTTTAGATTAAGACCCTGCGTAAACCTTTTTTACTGTCTCTTGCTGCTATACATCCCCTGGTTTTTTCTACTGTAACCAAGGAGGAGGCTGGCGTTTTGGCATGTGGCCACGCCAGAATTTTTTGCTCGTACCTGGACACTAGGGGCTCTTTTTTTTAAGGGTGTTGTCTCACCCGCACTGATAAAGACCGAACACCTTAGGGAGTGTCCGGTGTTGCGAGTTTTGGCACTATATGCATCAGCTCCGAATCATGATTTTGGTCATATGTTGGGTTGCCCGGCTCCTGAGTTCGGCCACCTTACGTTCCACTCTATCGGCTAAGGTAGCACCAGGAGAACTACTGCGATTGTGCCCCGGTTCGGCCGGGTGAGCACCTCAGTAGAGAAAGCCGAAAACCGACTATCATGATGTTGCGTGAGACTGGTCGCCACTCGATGACTCATAGGGATTTTTCGAATCCCTCCGCTTTGACGAAGGGCCGTTTCCCGGTCAGGCACGTACGCGCTCTGAACTCGGGCAAAGCGCATTTGCCACTAAAGGGCTACCTAAAGAGTCCCACTGTCAAGCTCCTATGGCTAAGTGAAAGTGTTAAAGCATTATAGTCCGGTTGCCTAGCCCCCTGCGCTATCACCTCCTTTGTAGGACCAAGATGTTGGGTTAAGTGTGAAAATGCGTCTTTTGCGCGCACCCCCGCACTATGTGCGTGGGGGCTAAAGCCAACGACTGCAATCTTTCAGAATTTATATATATTAAAACGGCCGCACAGGAGGTGTTCTTAATACTTGAAGGCACAAGTCTAAAAATGCCACTACAATTTATCAAAATACTATTTTATGATTACATATGCTATCATAATATAGCATCCTTCGAGCACTGCGTCTCTATTACGCGAGCGCCTTCGAGGACTTCCTCAAAATAGTGCTCGGCAGGTGTTCGGCTTTTGTCCGAATCCCGGGACGCAACAATGGTGGGCTCCATATCTGCCCAGTATGTCTTGACACGGGAAAGAGCCAGCCGAGCACCCTCTACGCACGCTGACCTCTTCATAGCATCGACATGTGGCACCACGTCTAGCAATTGCTGCACCAAGCTGAAATAGCTCTTCGGCTTCGATCTCCTCGGACACAGACGATCCATGACGTACTTCATGGTGAGTCCGGACAACCTATTCAGCTCGGCCCATTGGGCCAGGCGATCGTCCACTGCCAGCGGACGCTCTGGATTGATGAATTGCGACCAAAACAGCTTCTCCACTTCATGATCCTTTTTATCTTGAGTGTTCGATCGCATCAGTGGCACTAGCCGCCAAATCCAGAAAGGTGTCCTCTATACTCCACATCCGGTTTAACGGGGCAAACTTTGGATCACAAAATTTTCTCTGCAGCGAGAAGGGCTTTCCATCCGCAATCTGTCCGGCTTGACGCAGCTCTTCCTTTGCCGCTCTCATTATAGAGCGGGCGTCCTTGGCGTCAGCAACAGCCTTCTCTAAGCTCGTTTGCTTCGCCCGATCTTCTTCTTCAAGAAGCTTGCAATGGTCAGTAGCGCTCTTTAACTTTACGGCCATATCAGCCATTTCATCCTTGCTTCGGCAATGGGCAGCCTGTTCGGCTTTCAGCTCTTCAAGGGCTTTTACGGCAGCCGCATCGCTTTTTCTGGCTTGTTCCTTTGCTCGGGCGAGTTCGGCCCTAAGACCTTCCACGGCGGCCGCACCATCTACGTCAAGCACACACACGGTAAGATATTGACATACAGCTCGTCTTACTAACAATCGCCTAATGATTTCAATACCTTGAGCACCATCAAGCCGCTTGTTAACAAGCACGATGTCGGCTTCTGCCTCATCCAGTTGTCGCTTTAGTTCGGCATATTCACAAGTCCGGCTTGACTCCGGACAATCAGCCACCTACATATAAAGGTGCCACTTAAAGGACCTGGGATTAAGATCCTCTGTACGCCGTACATCTTTACGACACACAGAGTCTCAGGGGCTACTATCTACACAGGGCGCACTTTATTTATGCGCAATTAATACAAATACACGTTATTTAAAACGTACCTCAAGGCCTGCCACTAAACTCTTGACGGCCTCGTGCAGTCTGCTTTCGGCGGATGAAATCTTTTCAATTACCGTGCTCATTACCGCACGATGCTCCTCTGAGACAGAGGCTCGCCCCAGCAGAATCTTTAGCTCCTCCGACCGAACACCAGATGGTGTCGGGCTCGTTCCATGGCCTTCCTCAAAGGCCGGACACAGAGAACCTCGGGGGGCAGTACCATCCGCCCCTAGCGGATCCGGAGAAATCCCCCGCGACGACACTTCGGCGTCACCCGCCTTGCTAGGCGATGTAGAAGGAGGAGGCGTTCCGCTCTCCATCATCTCCGGAAGAAGATCCCCCGAGGATGAGTTCTGCTGAGAAGGGCTGAGGCCCGAACTACAAAGTAAGGTTTCGGTTAAAACTTCTCAGATATAAATCAAGGATTTCTCTTAAAAGAAAAACTCTTCTTCTACTTGCGGCTCGCTGGAGAGCTGGTCCCTTTTAGGGTTTAGTTCGGCCGAGGGGCTCCCCGGCGTTCGGTCCTCTGACAAGGATTATTTCCCCCGTTTCGAGGCTATGGTCTCCGGGTCGTCAGAGGCGGCCCTTTTCTTTCCCTTAGGAGAGGAATTATCGATTCCCCCCTTCGGAAGGGCCTCTTTCGAAGAGGCCACGGTCTCGTTGTCCTCCCCCTTATTTCCCTCCAAAGGCACTTCCTCCAGCATACTGACTAGCACGGGATCCAGCCTGGTTTCGGGAAGGGGAGCCGGACACCTGATCAGCTTCACCTTCGCTATCCACTCCTGCTTAAAAAAAGAAGCGCTGTTAAAAACAAGTTAATTATGCGGATAGAAGGTCCGGTCGCAAGGTCACCTACTTGAGTATCCGGGCGATTGCGGCTTAAACCAGCATCCTCGGTCAAATCCGGACTCACTTCCTGTGATCCGAAGAACAGTTTATACATCTCCACAGGCGTCATGCCCATAAAATTCTGGAGAGCTCGTGGTCCCTCCGGATTGAATTCCCACAAGCGAAGGGGGCGACGTTGGCCGGGCAGCGTCCGGCGAATCAGCATGACTTGTGTCACCTTGACCAGGTTGAGGTCTCCCTTCAAGAGATCCTTAATGCGGCCCTGCAGCAGAGGAACGTCTTTGGGCAAGCCCCGATCTAACCCTGTGTTAATCCACGATGCTAACCGTGGTGGGGGACCCGAGCGAAAGGCCGGAGGCGCCATCCATGCGGTGCCCCGAGGAGCGGTGATGTAGAACCACTCCTGTTGCCATAAGCCAAGCTCCTCTTGAAAAGCGCCCTCGGGCCATGGAGCGTCGGCATTTCTTTTTATAGCGGCGCCTCCGCACTCCGCGTGGCGCCCCTCGATTATCTTTGGTTCTACTTTGAAGGTCTTGAGCCACAGTCCGAAGTGGGGGGTAACACGTAGGAACGCTTCGCACACAACTATGAACGAGGAAATATGGAGGATGGACTCGGAGCTAAGTCATGGAATTCCGGCCCATAATAAAACATCAGCCCCCTTACGAAGGGATCCACGGGGAAGCCTAATCCCCGAAGGAAGTGAGATACGAATACCACACTCTCGCCGGGCTGAGGGCTAGGGATCACCTGTCCTTGAACAGGCAGCCTGTGCGGAATCTCCCTGGTCAGGAATCTAGCTTCCCTCAATCTTGATACGTCCTCCTCCGTAACAGAGGAGGGCATCCATCGGCCTTGGAGGTCGGAGCCGGACATTATCGAAGATCCGGTGCGCTCGGAATCTGGAAGCCTAGGGTGTTGGAACTCGAGGCGACGGGCGAGCTCGTTTTGAGAATAGAAGCGGGGAACAGGGCCTTGGTCTCTTTATAAGAGGCAGAATATCAAGCGCCCTCCCCGTAACCGTCTTGGACTAGCCTTTAATTAAGGCAAGACGTGCTAACAGGCACTATTGGGTTACCCACGTCCGTATTAATGAGAGTCCCGTTAAGGGGGGCACACGATCTCTGCTTCGACAAGACGTGCCAAGGAAACCGCCTCGCTATACGAGCTGAGGTGGAACACTGAAAACAATTTATATAAAGGGCTTGGCCGCAGTATTATGACGCACTGCGGAATACGTCAGCAGATTTGGTTTGTGTTAATATTATTCTCTATATGGCAATATGTGGAAACTTATTTTGCAGAGCCGGACACTATTTTTTGGTGTTTATAATCTTCTTGAAGAACGTGGAGGAGGAACCCGCCTTGCAATGCCGAAGACAATCTGCGCGCTGGACTCGTCGTCATTGAAGCCTGGTTCAGGGGCTACTGAGGGAGTCCTGGATTAGGGGGTGTTCGGATAGCCGAACTATACCTTCAGCCGGACTCCAGGACTATGAAGATACAAGATTGAAGACTTCGTCCCGTGTCCGGAAGGATCTTTTCTTGGCGTGGAAGGCAAGCTAGGCGTGCGGATATTCGAGATCTCCTACCATTGTAACCGACTCTGTGTAAACCCTAACCCTATCCGGTGTCTATATAAACCGGAGGGTTGTAGTCCGTAGGACAACCATCATCATACACAATCATACCATAGGCTAGCTTCTAGGGTTTAGCCTCCTTGATCTCGTGGTAGATCCACTCTTGCACTACCCATATCATCAATATTAATCTAGCAGGAGTAGGGTTTTACCTCCATCGAGAGGGCCCGAACCTGGGTAAAATAAAGTGTCCCTTGTCTCCTGTTACCATCCTACCTAGACGCACAGTTCGGGACCCCCTACCCGAGATCCGTCGGTTTTGACACCGACACTCACCCTTCCATCATTGCTAGCCTCTTCGGTACCGTGCATTGCCCTTTCTCACCTCGAGAGTTGGTGCAAACTTCGCCGGTGCATCCAAACCCCGTGGTACGATACGCTCTATCACACATAAGCCTCATTATATCTTCCTCAAAACATCCACCATACCTACCTATCATGGCATTTCCATAGCCATTCCGAGATAAATTGCCATGCAACTTCCATCATCATCCTATACATGACTTGAGCATTTATTGTCATATTGCTTTGCATGATCATAAGATAGATAGCATGATGTTTTCATGGCTTGTCCGTTTTTTGATGTCATTGCTATGCTAGATCATTGCACAACCCAGTACACCGCCGGAGGCATTCATATAGAGTCATATCTTTGTTCTAGATATCGAGTTGTAATATTGAGTTGTAAGTAAATAAAAGTGTGATGATTATCATTATTAGAACATTGTCCCATGTGGGGTTATCAAAATAAAAGAGGCCAAAGAAGCCCAAAAAAGAGGCCAAAGAAGCCCACAAAAAAACAAAAAAAGGGGAAAAGAGAGAGAGAGAAAATGAGAGAAAAAGAGAGAAGGGGCAATGTTACTATCCTTTTACCACACTTGTGCTTCAGGTAGCACCATGTTCTTCATATAGAGAGTCTCTTGAGTTATCACTTTTATATACTAGTGGAAATTTTCATTATAGAACTTAGCTTGTATATTCCGATGACGGGCTTCCTCAAATGCCCGAGGTCTTCATGAGCAAGCAAGTTGGATGCACACCCACTTAGTTTCCAGTTTGAGCTTTCTTACACTTATAGCTCTTAGTGCATCTGTTGCATGGCAATCCCTACTCCTCACATTGACATCAATTGATGGGCATCTCCATAGCCCGTTGATTAGCCGCGTCGATGTGAGACTCTCTCCTTTTTTGTCTTCTCCACACAACCCCTATCATCATACTCTATTCCACCTGTAGTGCTATATCCATGGCTTGCGCTCATGTATTGCGTGAGGGTTGAAAAAGCTGAAGCGCCTTAAAAAGTATGAACCAATTGCTCGGCTTGTCAACGGGGTTGTGCAAGATGGGAGCATTTTGTGTGTCGAAAATTAAGCATGGCCAAACTGTATGATTTTGTAGGGATAAGCTTTCTTTGGCTATGTTATTTTGATAAGACATAATTGCTAGGTTAGTATGCTTGAAGTATTATTGTCTTAATGTCAAATGATAGACTATTGCTTTGAATCACTCGTGTCTTAATATTCATGCCATGATTAGATTACATGATAAAGATTATGTTAGGTAGCATTCCACATCAAAAATTATCTTTTTTATCATTTACCTACTCGAGGACGAGCAGGAATTAAGCTTGGGGATGCTGATACGTCTCCGTCGTATCTATAATTTTTTATTGTTCCATGCCAATATTCTACAACTTTCATATACTTTTGGCAAATTTTTATACTATTTTTGGGACTAACATATTGATCCAGTGCCAGTTCCTGTTTGTTGCATGTTTTTTGTTTCGTAAAAAATCCATATCAAGCGGAGTCCAAACAGGATAAAAACTGACAGAGATTTTTTTGAAATATATGTGATTTTTGGGAAGAAGAATCAACCCGATACGATGCCCGAGGGGGCCACGAGGCAGGGGGCGCGCCCCAGGGGGTCAGGCGCGCCCTGGACCCTCGTGGCCACCCCGTAAGGTTGTTGGAGCCCTTCTTTCGCCGCAAGAAAGCTAATTTCCGGATAGAGATCGTGTCCAAAATTCAGCCCAATTGGAGTTATGGATCTCCGTTATAAAAGAAACGGTGAAAGGCCAGATCTGAGAACGCAGAAACAGAGAGAGACAGATCCAATCTCGGAGGGGCTCTCGCCCCTCCCATGCCATGGAGGCCAAGGACCAGAGGGGAAACCCTTCTCCCGTCTAGGGAGGAGGTCAAGGAAGAAGAAGAAGAAGGGGGACCCTCTCCCCCTCTCTTTCAGTGGCGCCGAAACGCCGCCGTGGCCACCATCATCATCACCGCAATCTTTGACCAACACCTCCGCCATCTTCACCAACATCTCCATCACCTTCCTCCCTCTATCTATAGCGGTCCACTCTCCCGCAACCCGTTGTACCCTCTACTTGAACATGGTGCTTTATGCTTCATATTATTATCCAATGATGTGTTGGCATCCTATGATGTCTGAGTAGATTTTCGTTGTCGTATCGGTGGTTGATGAATTGCTATTGCTTGTGGTTATGTTGCCGTCCTTTGGTGCCCATCATATGAGAGCGCGCGTGGATCACACCATAGGGTTAGTTGTATGTTGATAGGACTATCTATTGGAGGGCAAGAGTGACAGAAGCTTCAACCTAGCATAGAAATTGATGCATACGGGATTGAAGGGGGACCAATATATCTTAATGCTATGGTTGGGTTTTATCTTAATGAATGTTAGTAGTTGCGGACGCTTGCTAATAGTTCCAATCATAAGTGCATAGAATTCCAAGTCAGGGATGACATGCTAGCAGTGGCCTCTCCCACATAAAACTTGCTATCGGTCTAGTAAAGTAGTCAATTGCTTAAGGGACAATTTCGCAACTCCTACCACCACTTTTCCACACTCGCTATATTTACTTTATTGCTTCTTTACCTAAACAGCCCCTATTTTTTATTTACGCGCTCTTTAACTTCTTGCAAACCTATCCAAAAACACCTACCAAGTACTTCTAGTTTTATACTTGTTCTAGGTAAAGCAAACGTCAAGCGTGCGTAGAGTTGTATCGGTGGTCGATAGAACTTGAGGGAATATTTGTTCTACCTTTAGCTCCTCATTGGGTTCGACACTCTTACTTATCGAAAGAGGCTACAATTGATCCCCTATACTTGTGGGTTATCACGCGGCGAGCGCGACCACGAGGTGGACATTCTCCGGCGCGACGTTGGGCAGTTGCAGGGCCACCAGTGCATCGAAGAGGTTGTCACCATAGAGGCTGTTCAGGGTGGCAGGCATCACAGAGCCTGGGCGCATGGGCTGGAGCGTACGTCAAGGTCGTCCGCGAGCTTCTTGACGACGGTGAACTTGTCGAGGAAGCCGATGAGGACCTCGTCGAACAAGGAGACGAAGCTGTCGTCCAAGCGGCCCCTCGCCCTAGCGGCCTCAAGCACTACCTGGAAACGTTTCTCGGTGCCGGGCCACAGGCCGGCGTCGTGGACCATCTGGCACAGCCGGCTGATGTTCGCGCTCATCTCCTCCATGGGTCTAGCTTCTAGTCAACTGATCTTGCGATTGGAGTGATCACTCTTGCCCTTGGGTGCGTAGGTGCGTAGGATTTCGTAGATTGTGAAAGGATCGAGATGGACCTAGAGGGGGTGAATAGGTACAATTACAAATTTTAATTATGACTTAGCAATTTTAGGCAATAATGCGGAATGTGAAGGTGAGCCTAACAATTCCAAGTGTAGTACTAAGTGCTAAGCAAGTATGTAAGTAGGCAAACACAATATGATAAAAGTAAGTGTTAAGATACAAGTAACCACATGTAGAGATTTAGGGTTAGGAATAACCGCAACTTCGGGGGACAAGGATGTATGCCGATGTTCACTTCCTTGGAGGAAAGCTACGTCACCGTTAGAGAGGTGGATGTTACCACGAAGGCACACCAACGCCACGAAGGCTCGCCCTATTCTCCCTTTGAGACAACACCACGGAGGTGTTTCTCAACCACTAGTGGTAGACCTTGGGGTGGTCTCCAAACCCTCACAAACTTTTCCGGGGGCAATCACAAAGGTTGATTCCTCACCGAAAGACTCCTACCGCCTAGGAGTCTCCAACCTCCAAGGGTAACAAGATCGATGGGAAAAAGCTCAAGACTTGCTCAAATCACAAATTCCTTTGGTGCAAAGAAGGGGAAGGAGTGGATCTATCACTTGATTGGAGAACTTCTCTCAAATGTTCCCAAATCACTTGGGGATCTAGGATTTGGTGTAGAGGATTGAGAGAGTGTGTGAAAAGTGTTCTTGGCAAGCTCAAAGTGAATGGTCAACCTCGTCCTGGAAGAGGGAGAAGGCTATATATAGTGTGAGAGCAAAACAGACTGTTGAGTCACTTAAAGTTGACGGACGTTCGGTGGATACCGGACGACCGGTGACATAGAGAGGACCGGACGTTCGGCAGGGTGGCCGGTCGTCCGGTGGCTGGAACACCAACCAGAGACATAGGTGTGGAGTGAGACGCACAGGTAGCGGACGTCCGGAAGGCGTCGGTCACCCGGAACCCGGACGTCCGGTGTTGTCGAAAATCCATTAATTTTAGTTCTATTGACGTGCACCGGATATTCGGAGAAGAGCGACGTCCGGTGTGATCGGTCTTCCATTAATTTTAGTTCTGTTGACGTGCACCGGATATCCGGAGAAGAGCGGACGTCCGGTGACCGGACATCCGGTGTGATCGGTCTTCCGCTAATATTAGTTCTGTGAAGATTTACCGGACGACTGGAGAGGGTCGGATGTCTGGTTGGTTGAGAGAGGCCGGACGTCCATAGACTTCGGACGTCCGGTGGTAGTTGGACCTATTAGATAAGAAACAACTACCATTTGTGACAAGTTAGAGGAAGAATTTTGAGATGGTATGAGAGGGAATTTTGTGGGTTTGAGCAAGTCCTTTTACGAAATCCAACAATTCCCTCTTAATAGTGCGCGATCCCTATACTCAAGAACAATCATAAAATAAGGAGCCAAAGCTATTTATCTTTGTCTTGTGTCTCTGTGTCGGTGTCAAAACTGGCGGATCTCGGGTAGGGGGTCCCGAACTGTGCGTCTAAGGTGGATGGTAACAGGATGCAAGGAACACAATGTTTACCCAGGTTTGGGCCCTCATGATGGAGGTAATACCCTACTTCCTGCTTGATTGATCTTGATGATATGAGTAGTACAAGAGTTGATCTACCATGAGATCATAGAGGCTAAACCATAGAAGCTAGCCTATGGTATGATTGTTGTTGTCCTACGGACTAAACCCTCCGGTTTATATAGACACCGGAGGGGGCTAGGGTTACACAGAGTCGGTTACAATGGGAGGAGATCTACATATCCGTATCGCCAAGCTTGCCTTCCATGCCAAGGAGAGTCCCATCCGGACACGAGACGAAGTCTTCTTGTATCTTCATAGTCCAACAGTCCGGCCAAATGGTATAGTCTGGCTGTCCGGATACCCCCTAATCCAGGACTCCCTCAGTAGCCCCTGAACCAGGCTTCAATGACGATGAGTCTGGCGCGCAGATTGTCTTCGACATTGCAAGGCGGGTTCCTCCTCCGAATACTCCATAGAAGATCTTGAACACAAGAATAGTGTCCGGCTCTGTAAAACAAGTTCCACATACCACCGTAGAGAGAATAATATTTCCATCAATCTAATTTGCTGATGCATTTAATTTCATGACATCACACCATGGCCCGGTCATTATTCGAACCGTTTTTCTCAACCAGCCTTGGCGTAAATCGCGAGGCAATTTCTTTGGCACGTCTTGTCGAAGCAGAGATCGTGTCCCTTCGTCACGGGATTCTCATCAGTACAGACGTGGGTAACCCAGACATGGGAGATAAGAATATTGGACTTGTCAATGTGGTCCAGGTGATGTTGATTCGCCGGATCCTGCCTTGTCAGTACCGTACTTGCAATTTGTGGGAATTCGATCTGGCCCAACACCAAACCTTGAGGGGGTTTTCCGATTCCTCGCACAAGGACATTTGGAAGGTGCTTTTCAAGTCCAGCAAATCATGGTCGGACTCCGCCGAAGACCATGGGTACCAACTATGTCGCCCGGCAAGCTCGGTGAGTTATCAAACTTTCTTATCCGCGTAACCCAAAAGAAACGCTTAACGTGTTTTACACAACTCTCCTAGGGCTGGACGAAGAAGGTGGACCGGATCCATTGTCCGGTCCCGCTGCCCGAAGAACCGGCCATCCCACTTCTGACAAAGATGTTGGTCCCGGCACCTTACAAGGTGCCCAAGAAGACGGTCGAGAAGGGGGCCAAAAAGACCCAGGGCGGCCCTCGTCGCCGCGACACTTCGGACACAATATCCTAAGGCTCCAATACCCATCCCGCCTCCGAAGAGGAGGAGGAGGAGGAGGAAGATAAATCCCCCGCAGGGGGAAGAAAGAAAAGGACGACATCCATGCACTTGGAGGCCGAGCTGCCCAAAAGGGGAAAGGCTCCTCTTCCGGAGGAGTCCCCTGTTGCCGCCGATAGCGGCCCGGCATGGGATCCCAAGGCCCAGCCCCTAGTGGACTCATAAGTGTATAAGATATGAGTATGTTTTAGGCGTCCGGACCCATCGTGACTTAGTGTTTTAACCCGAACCATATATTTTGTAGTCCGGCGGGGTCTCGTGCCAAACAATCCTCATCAGAGGACTTGCTGGGCTCAAGTGCTATGGAGAGCGGGACACCCTCAAAGGCCCCTTCCTCCAAACAGGTGTACAACACCGAGTCGTCGTCCCAGAAGGACCTCGGCCAAGGAGGAAAGGAAAGAATCGTGAAGGTGATGCCTGGAGGTCAAACCTCAGGGGTCGGACACGTGGGGGAAAAGATTCCCATGGGGGCTGATGGCCGGAGCGATACTGAGTTTGGCTGCCAGCCGGATGCGATTCCAGAGACCTGTACGGTTCCCAGATCAAGTAGGCAGCCTCCTTTGGCTGGAGGGGGAGAACCTGTTCCATTAGCGGCCTCTGTCTATCCAAAAGTGTCGGATGCTTTGTTAGTGGCGTTGAAAGACGCCTCCCTCGTTGACGAACACCGTGCCCTTATGGGTGCGGTGATTGAGAAAATTCAGTCAACTGAGGTGGACTGAACGAAACCTGCATCAGCCTTATAAGAGGCTTTGAGGTATATTTATGTGTTGTCGAAGAGTGTCATGGTATAGATAGTAGCCACTGATACATTGTTTGGTTAAGAAGCCGGACAGAGGATCATGGTATAGAAGCAGGAAGAATAATGACTGTTATTTCTCTTCTATTATAAGCAGGCGTCTGTAGAGGCTACTTCCTCCCATACTGCGGAAATCTCCGGACTGAATCAAAGTCTGGAGTGGGCCAAGGAAGAACTTGACCGGTTGAAAATGAAGTTGAGGGATAAACAAGGTATGCACAAGTCGTGTTCGCGCTATTGCGAATGTATTTGCAGTATGAACTAAGCTTTATGACATTGCGCTAGGAATTATGACCAAAGTCGAAGCCCTTAAGAAGGCTGTGGCCAAAGCAGAGAAAAAGGCGGCCACTGAGCAGGCTCTACATGAGAAAAACGAGGCCAGGGTTGTTAAAGCTGAACAGGAGCTACAAGAGGCCGTAGAGAAATGCGAGACCTTGGAGCGGAGTTTAATGGTGAAAGAGTCTGAACTCACCAAGGCTCATCAGGCCACGAGCGACATCCAGGGGGAGTCCCGAAGCGCCCTGCAGGAGATCCAAGAGGCGAGAAAGATCGCGGATGGTAAAATGTTTTCCCCATAGGGTAAGTATTTGGGGGGGGGCTTATGTTTCTAATTTTGAATCCGGATTTCTCAGGGGTATTTGCCGAGCTCCCTCGTAGCATATTGGATGCCGCTCAATTCTATCGAACCGAAGAAAGGAATACTGCGGATAAGCTCTTCTGGTCGCAGTGTTTGGCACCGAATTATCCGGTGCCTTTTGCCGATCAGCTGAAACAGCTGATCGAACTACAGAAGGCGGCGGAACAAGCCATGAAGGATTTAATTATCCGGCTGTGGCCTGCTGAGCCGATCCCAACTAGCTACTTCGGGCTCATGAAGCGGCTTGTGGGTGCATGTCCTCGACTTGACGTCATCAAGCGGTCGGTCTGTATAGAGGGTGCACGAATGGCCTTCGCCCGTGCTAAGGTGCACTGGGGGAAGATGGACACTACGAAGCTGATGACCGAAGGACCGCCGGAGGGGAAGGAGCACCGCAAGACCGAGTTGTATTATAAGAATGTCTTGAAAGGATCCAACCTTACCGCAGAGTTGTGCACCAAGGACTTTATTTTTCCATGAATGCAAATCATGTTATCCTTTGTAATGTTAAAACAAGGTCTGTTATATTAGTTACCGCCTATTATATGAAAGTTTACCTTCCTGTGCGGCCGTTTTATATGTTAAATCTGAGAGTTGACCAGTCGTCGGCTTCTGCCCCCACGTATGAAGTACGGGGGTGTTCGGGATAAACTTGAGCACTCTTTATCCCAGTTTTGGGTCCTCCGAAGGAGGTGCTCAGCACAACAAACCAGGCAATAGGACTATAGGGCTTTATCACTCTCACTTAGCCATAGGAGCTTTAGTATGGTCGGCGCAGCCCCTGGTGTTCGGAAGACCGTACTAGGGGCTCTATCAGCGCCTGATCGGAGAAAGGACCAATCCATCGCACGCTGCATTGGTTATGGCATTGTGCGGAAGAAATCCTTAAATATTTTGCAACCTCTCGAACAGCTGACCAACTCTCGCCTTATCATGACAGTCAGTTTTAGCTTTCTCTACTGAGGTGTTTGTCCGGAAGAACCGGCACACAATCGCAGTAGTTCTCCCAGTGCTACCTTAGCCGATATAGCGGAACGTAAGGTACCAAAACATGGGAGCCGGGCAAACCCAACTATTGACCCAAGACATGATTCGGAGCTGATGCATATAATGCTATAAGTTCGGGGTGCCGAACTTCCACGAAGGTGTTCGGACTTTACTGCCGTATTATGGGTAAAACGTAGCCCCTGGCATATTTTAAGGCGTATCGCTATTTACATATGCCATTTTAACAAAAGAATTTCAATAAGAAATAATCAGCAGATAATTGTCATGTAAATCCTCATGTTGTATTTAGTTTGTACGTCTATGCATACAGGTACAAATAATGTGATATATAAAAGAAAGGAATGTGACTGCGGAACCTGTTGAAACCAGGTGGACGAGGCTGAGTGTGGATCTGTAGTATAACCGGATGGTCATTGCGGGGAATGTCAAGGGATTCCCTTACGCATTCAAGCTGTCTTCATATAGTACATCCTGGTCGACGCAAAGGTGAACCTGCGAGGAAAATGTAAGAAATATTTATGTGCTGCGGGGCGGTTAAGCCGCCGAGTGCGGCCTGTCCTGGACTTCGCTAGAGTGTTTAATTGAGCCCTGGACGAGCTGGGCTATCCTCCCGTGAAGTAGGTCGAGGCTTTTTGACAATATCTGTGGGCCCGGACATCCGCTCGAGGTTCGACTGCCATGTGCTTCTCGTGGTCTCTGCTAATAAGGCAGTGGTGTATATGTTGGGCCGAGGGAGAGTTCGGCTTTGCCATTAACCATGATGACGCCGCGTGGACCGGGCATCTTGAGCTTATGGTAAGCATAATGTGGCACCGCATTGAATCAAGCGAATGTGGTTCGTCCGAGCAGTGCTTGATAACTACTGCGGAAAGGGACGATTTCGAAGTTTAACCCTTCGATACGGTGATTTTCTGGCGAACCAAAGATTACCTCAAGGGTAATGGATCCTATACAGGGGGCCTCCTCGCCTGGTATAATGCCTCTGAGAGTGGCTTTAGTGGGTTTAATCGCCGAACGATCGATGCCCATCTTGCGCACTGTGTCTTGGTAAAGAAGATTTAAACTGCTATCGCCGATCATAAGGAATCGAGTGAGGTGGAACCCGTATACTATTGGGTCCAGGATGAGTGCGGCTGGATTGCCCTAATTGGCGATGATCGGATGATCCGTGCGGTCGAAGGTGACTGGCCCCAGTTTATATTGTGGGACGGTAAGCTCCGTTGAGTCACCATCCCTAAGGATGGGTATCCAGTCCGAGTTGGTAATTTGGGTGGTATGTACCACGTTCACCGATTGAATATACGAGGGAAATTTCTTTTGCCCTCCTGTGTTCGGTGGTCTGGGCTCTTTGTCACTATCGTCGCTTTGAGACCCCCCCCTTTGTCTCTGGCGCCTGCCCTGCCGGCTTGTTTAAAGACCCGGCATTCTCTGTTGGTATGGGTGGCTGGTGTTTCTGGGGTGCCGTGAATTTTGCATTGGCGATCAAGTATGCGGTCCAGACTAGAAGGACCCGGTTTTTTCTTTTTGGGTGGCCCACTTCGCTGTCCCGACTTTGAGCCCCTGAACACGGCATTAACTGTCGTGTTTTCGGCATTTTCGCCATATTTGCGGCGCTTATGTTTGTTGCGTCGTGGTTGGCCATTGCTATCCCTGGCCCCTGACGTGCCAGGTTTGCTTGTTGTTTTGGTACTACGAGCCAGCCAGTTGTCCTCGCCCGCACAAAAGCGGGTCATAAGTGTCGTGAGGGCCGCCATGGATTTTGGCTTCTCTTGACCGAGGTGCCGGGCGAGCCATTCGTCACGGATATTATGTTTAAATGTCGCTAAGGCCTCTGCATCCAGACAGTCTACTATTTGGTTTTTCTTGGTTAGGAACCGGGTCCAGAATTTCCTGGCCGATTCCCCTGGCTACTGGGTTATATGACTTAAATCGTCAGCATCCGGTGGTCGCACATGAGTGCCCTGGAAGTTGTCAAGGAATGCATCTTCCAAATCCTCCCAACTGCCGATGGAGTCTGCTGGCACGCTATTCAGCCAGTGCCGAGCTGGTCCTTTGAGCTTGAGTGGGAGGTACTTGATGGCGTGTAGGTCGTCACCACGGGCCATGTGGATGTGGAGGAGGAAATCCTCAATCCATACCCGCGGGGTCTGTTGTGCCATCATACGGTTCGATATTTACGGGTTTAAAACCCTCTGGGAATTCATGATCCATAACTTCATCAGTGAAGCATAGGGGGTGTGCGGTGCCTCTATGCCGGGCTATCTCGCGACGCGGTTCATATGAATCTTGTCTGCCGTGTTCAGCTCGGCCGGATTTACATTTAGTGTATCCGGCGTGACGATCATCGTCGCGTGTAGGGACGCGCCCTCGTGATCCGTAGATCGACCTTGCGTGTTTTTCCCTATATTCCATTACGTCACGCAGGTCTCGCGTGTTTCCCGGTGCCTTGGTATTTTTGTTTGAATGGCGGCGGGGTGCAGGCTGATTTTCAGGTCGGACTGCCTCTCTATCTCGGCCATGAGGTGGCCGATCGACCGCATCGTACGCTGGTGGTGTAGGCTTCCATGCTTCCTCCTCGAGTCGTGGTAGCATCCTGCGCTTTGGGTAACCCTTGGAAGGGCGCTCGAGTTCATATTCCTTGGCCGCAAGGACTTCAGTCCATCTATCTGCTAGCAGATCCTGATCAGCTCGAAGCTGTTGCTGCTTTTTCTTCAGGCTATTTGCTGTGGCCGTAAGCCGGCACTTAAAGCGCTCCTGCTCGACGGGATCCTCAAGCACGACAAATTCTTTGTCGTCGAGGCTCGCTTCGTCTTCGGAGAGAGGCATATAGTTGTCGTTCTCCGTTTCTTCTTCTGCCGCTCTCTTAGGAGGGCTGGCTTGTTCATCCTTCGGCTCTAGATCATGCTGGAGGGGATTGTCATCGTCTTCGGCATTGTCCAGAGTACTTTTATCTCCTGTGCTGGTATCACCGCTTTTGCTGTGGCGAGACTTAGAGCGGCGCCGCTGACGTTGGCGCTGGGGTTGCTTCTTGGAGGGGTCGTCCTCCGTTGTCTTTTCGCCATTGCCTTCTTTGGGTGTGTCCACCATATATATATATCATATGATGAGGTGGCGTTTCAATGCCCCGTGGGCACTGGTTCTTGTTCGTCTCCTTCATCGTTGTCCGTGCCATCGATGTCTTTGGAGTCGAAGTCGAGCTTGTCGGTTAAGTCGTCGACAGTGGCTACTAAGTGGGTGGCGGGTGGGGAGTGAATTTCTTCGTCATCCGCATCCCACTCTAGCCGGACATAGTTCGACCAAGGTTCTCCAGACAGGGAGAGAGATTTTAACGAGTTCAGTATGTCACCGAAGGGCGAGTGCTGAAAGATATCCGCGGAGGTGAACTCCATGATCGGCGCCCAATCGGATTCGATAGGTATGGGCGCGGGCGGTTCGGGGTCGGTGGCCGGGGACGTGTCCAGTAGTCCGGCGTCACGGCTCTCATGAGGGGTAAGGTCAGTATTCGGCTCTATCGCCACTGAGGGTGCGGCCTCCAAGGTGGGGTCTATCCGCCCATCCTCGGATGGCGCAATCTGTTCTGGACTGAAGGCCGGGGTAGTTGCTGGCGTGATCTCCCGAACACTGTCTGACGGAAGAGCTATATCGTGCTTGTCGTGATCGTGCGGCACACCTGGCATGGGCCCAAATCCGTCGAAGATCAAGTCTCCACGGATATTGGCAGTGTAATTCAAGTTTCCAAACCTAACCTGATGGCCAGGGGCGTAGCTCTCGATCTGCTCCATACGTCCAAACGAGTTGGCCCGCAGTGCGAAGCCGCCAAATACGAAGATCTGTCCGGGGAGGAAGACCTCACCCAGGACCGCATTGTTGTCGATGATCGAAGGGGCCATCGAGCCTTACGGCGACGACACAGTGGAACTCTCAATGAAAGCACCAATGTCGGTGTCAAAACCGGCGGATCTCGGGTAGGGGGTCCCGAACTGTGCGTCTAAGGCGGATGGTAACAGGAGGCAAGGGACACAATGTTTACCCAGGTTGGGCCCTCACGATGGAGGTAATACCCTACTTCCTGCTTGATTGATCTTGATGATATGAGTAGTACAAGAGTTGATCTTCCACGAGATCGTAGAGGCTAAACCCTAGAAGCTAGCCTATGGTATGATTGTTGTTGTCCTACGGACTAAACCCTCCGGTTTATATAGACACCGGAGGGGGCTAGGGTTACACAGAGTCGGTTACAATGGGAGGAGATCTACATATCCGTATCGCCAAGCTTGCCTTCCACGCCAAGGAGAGTCCCATCCGGACACGCGACGAAGTCTTCTTGTATCTTCATAGTCCAACAGTCCGGCCAAAGGGTATAGTCCGGCTGTCCGGGTACCCCCTAATCCAGGACTCCCTCACTCTGCTCTTGAGTGATATATGTATACATAGATGTTTTATGTCTGTAGTCATGATCCACACACACATAGCCCTTGAGACATAATCCTGAGAAATACTCGATAAACATGATTAGTCCCAGCATGCATGTTGTCATCAACATCAAAATATAATTAAGGGCATGATTGCACTTTCAGATTGGACTGGCGGGAGACTTTATATGAGAAGTGCAGACTGTGTTGAATTCACGTGCGTGTTGGCCATCTACTCCTCGCCCCTCTACTGCACCTGCCTTTGGCTGTATGACAGGTTGGCCAGCCACTCGTTGGGCCCACATGTCATACACCCAGAGGTAGGTGCAGTAAGTCAATGAAGTTGCGTCCTGATGTCTACTACACAACCTTCTTCTTGTAGACATTGTTGGGCATCCAAGTGCAGAGGTTTGTAGGACAGTAGCAAATTTCCCTCAAGTGGATGACCTAAGGTTAATCAATCCGTGGGAGGCGTAGGATAGATGGTCTCTCTCAAGCAACCCTGCAACCAAATAACAAAGAGTCTCTTGTGTCCCCAACACACCCAATACAATGGTAAATTGTATAGGTGCACTAGTTCGGCGAAGAGATGGTGATACAAGTGCAATATGGATGGTAGATATAGGTTTTTGTAATCTGAAAATATAAAAACAGCAAGGTAACAAGCGATAAAAGTGAGCATAAACGGTATTGCAAAGATAGGAAACAAGGCCTAGGGTTCATACTTTCACTAGTGCAAGGTTTCTCAACAATAATAACATAATTGGATCATATAACTATCCCTCAACATGCAAAAAAGAGTAACTCCAAAGACACTAATAGCGGAGAACAAACAAAGACATTATGGTAGGGTACGAAACCACCTCAAAGTTATTCTTTCCAATCAATCCATTGGGCTATTCCTATAAGTGTCACAAACAGCCCTAGAGTTCGTACTAGAATAACACCTTAAGATACAAATCAACCAAAACCCTAATGTCACCTAGATACTCCAATGTCACCACAAGTATCCGTGGGTATGATTATACGATATGCATCACACAATCTCAGATTCATCTATTCAATCCAACACAAAGTACTTCAAAGAGTGCCCAAAAGTTTCTACCGGAGAATCAAGACGAAAACGTGTGCCAACCCCTATGCATAGGTTCATGGGCGGAACCCGCAAGTTGATCACCAAGACATGCATCAAGTGAATCATGTGATATCCCATTGTCACCACAGACACGCACGGCAAGACATACATCAAGTATTCTCAAATCATTAAAGACTCAGTTCGATAAGATTACTTTAAAGGGAAAACTCAATCCATTACAAGAGAGTAGAGGGGGAGAAGCAACATAAGATCCAACTATAATAGCAAAGCACGCGATACATCAAGATCGTGCCAAATCAAGAACACGAGAGAGAGAGAGAGAGAGAGGTCAAACACATAGCTACTGCTACATACCCTCAGCCCCGAGGGTGAACTACTCCCTCCTCGTCATGGAGAGCGTCGGGATGATGAAGATGGCCACCGGTGAGGGTTCCCCCCTCCGGCAGGGTGCCGGAACAGGGTCCCGGTTGAATTTTGGTGGCTACAGAGGCTTGCGGCGGCGGAACTCCCGATCTAATCATTGTTCTGGAAGTTTTAGGGTACGTGAGTATATATGGGTCCAGGAAGTACGTCGGTGGAGCTTCGGGGGGCCCACGAGGCAGGGGGCGTGCCCCCCACCCTCGTGAGCACCTCCCTAGGCTCTTGACGTGGGATCCAAGTCCATCCGGTAGCTTTCCTTCCAAAAATAACTTCTCCAGTTGAATTCGTTCCGTTTCGACTCCGTTTGATATTCCTTTTCTTCAAAACACTGAAATAGGCAAAAAAACAGCAAAACTAGGCTGGGCCTCCGGTTAATAGGTTAGTCCCAGAAATATTATAGAAGTGGATAATAAAGCCCAAGATTGTCTAAAACAGTAGATAATATAGCATGGAGAAATAAAAAATTATAGATATGTTGGAGACGTATCAAGCATCCCAAAGCTTAATTCCTGCTCGTCCTCGAGTAGGTAAATGATAAAAAAGAATTTTTGATGCGTAGTGCTACTTGGCATAATTTCATTGTAATTCTTCTTACTTGTGGTATGAATATTCAGATTCAAAGGATTCAAGACAAAAGTTTATACTGACATAAAAATAACAATACTTCAAGCATACTAACTAAGCAATTATGTCTTCTCAAAATAACATGGCCAAAGCAAGTTCATCCCTACAAAATCATATAGTTTAGTCATGCTCCATTTTCGTCACACAAGAATGCTCTCATCATGCACAACCCCGATGACAATCCAAGCAATTGTTTCATACTCTAGTAATCTCAAACTTATGAACCTTCACGCAATACATGAGCGTGAGCCATGGATATAGCACTATGGGTGGAATAGAATATGATGATGGGGGTTATGTGCAGAAGACAAAAAAGGAGAAAGTCTCACATCAACGAGGCTAATCAATGGGCTATGGAGATGCCCACCGATTGATGTTAATGCAAGGAGTAGGGATTGCCATGTAACGGATGCACTAGAGCTATGAATGTATGAAAGCTCAACAAAAGAAACTAAGTGGGTGTGCATCCAACTTGCTTGCTCACGAAGACCTAGGGCACTTGAGGAGGCCCATTGTTGGAATATACAACCCAAGTTCTATAATGAAAAATTCCCACTAGTATATCAAAGTGACAAAACAAGAGACTCTCTATCATGAAGATTATGGTGCTACTTTGAAGCACAAGTGTGGTAAAAGGATAGTAGCATTGCCCCTTTTTATTTTCTCTTCTTTTTTTAGGCCTTCTTTTTTTTGGCCCTTCTCTTTTTTTGGGGACAATGCTCTATTGAATGATGATCATCACACTTCTATTTATTTACAACTCGATACTAGAACAAAGTATGACTGTATATGAATGCCTCCGGCGGTGTACCGGGATATGAAATGAACTAAGAGTGACATGTATGAAAGAATTATGAATGGTGGCTTTGCCACAAATACTACGTCAACTACATGATCATGCTAGCAATATGACAATGACGAATGTGTCATGATGAATGGAATGGTGGAAAGTTGCATGGCAATATATCTCGGAATGGCTATGGAAATGCCATAATAGGTAGGTATGGTGGATGTTTTGAGGAAGATATAAGGAGGTTTATGTGTGAAAGAGCGTATCATATCACGGGGGTTTGGATGCACCGGCGAAGTTTGCACCAACTCTCAATGTGAGAAAGGGCAATGCACGGTACCGAAGAGGCTAGCAATGATGGAAAGGTGAGAGTGTGTATAATCCATGGACTCAACATTAGTCATAAAGAACTCATATACTTATTGCAAAAATCTACAAGCCATCAAAAACCAAAGCATTATGTGCATGCTCCTAGGGGGATAGATTGGTAGAAAAAGACCATCGCTCGTCCCCGACCACCACTCATAAGGAGGGCAATCAAATAACACCTCATGTTTCAAATTTGTTACATAACATTTACCATATGTGCATGCTACGGGACTTGCAAACTTAAACACAAGTATTTCTCAAATTCACAACTACTCAACTAGCACGACTTTGATATTATCACCTCCATATCTCAAAACAATTATCAAGTATCAAACTTCTCTTAGTATCCAACACACTCATAAGAAAGCTTTTACTAGTCTTGAATACCTAGCATATTAGGATTATTTAAGCAAATTACCATGCTATTTAAGACTCTCAAAATAATCTAAGTGAAGCATGAGAGACCAATAGTTTCTATAAAACAAGTCCACCACCGTGCTCTAAAAGATATAAGTGAAGTACTAGAGCAATCAACAAACTACTCCAAAAGATATGAGTGAAGATCAATGAGTAGTCGAATAATTATGCAACTATGTGAAGACTCTCTAACATTTAAGAATTTCAGATCTTGATACTTTATTGAAACAGCAAGCAAAGCTAAAGAAAATAAAATGACGCTCCAAGCAAAACACATATCATGTAGTGAATAAAAATATAGCTCCAAGTAAAGTTACCGATGAACGAAGACGAAAGAGGGGATGCCTTCCGGGGCATCCCCAAGCTTAGACGCTTGGTTATCCTTGAATATTACCTTGGGGTGTCTTGGGCATCCCCAAGCTTAGGTTCTTGCCACTCCTTATTCCATAGTCCATCGAATCTTTACCCAAAACTTGAAAACTTCACAGCACAAAACTTAACAAAAAACTCGTGAGCTCCGTTAGCGAAAGAAAACAAAACACCACTTCAAGGTACTGTAATGAACTCATTATTTATTTATATTGGTGTTAAACCTACTGTATTCCGACTTCTCTATGGTTTATAAACTAGTTTATTAGCCATAGATTCATCAAAAAAAGCAAACAACACACGAAAAACAGAATCTGTCAAAAACAGAACAGTCTGTAGTAATCTGTAACTAACGCGAACTTCTAGAACTCCAAAAATTCTAAAATAAATTGGTGGACCTGAGGAATGTGTCTAGTAATCATCTTCAAAAAGAATCAACTAAATAGCACTCTCCAGTAAAACGTTCTAGCTATTCTCGTGAGCGCTAAAGTTTCTGTTTTTTACAGCATGATCATAAAGACTTCACCTAAGTCTTCTCAAAGGTTCTACTTGGCACAAACACTAATTAAAACATAAAACCACATATTAACATAAGCTAGATGGGTTATTTATTCCTAAACAGAACCATAAAGCAAGAAACTAAAATAAAATTGGGTTGCCTCCCAACAAGCGCTATCGTTTAACGCCCCTAGCTAGGCATGATGATTTCAATGATGCTCACATAAAATATAAGAATTGAAAAATAAAGAGAGCATCATGAAGAATATGACTAGCACATTTAAGTCTAACCCACTTCCTATGCATAGGGGTTTTGTGAGCAAACAACTTATATGAACAACAATCAACTAGCATAGGAAGGCAAAACAAGCATAACTTAAAAACTTTAAGCACATAGAGAGGAAACTTGATATTATTGCAATTCCTACAAGCATATATTCCTCCCTCATAATAATTTGCAGTAGCATCATTAATGAATTCAACAATATAACCAGCACCGAAAGCTTTATTTTCATGATCTACAAGCATAGAAATTTACTACTCTCCACATAAGCAAAATTCTTCTCATTCGGAATAGTGGGAGTATCATAAGAGACTTGAATACTATAAATTGTTTCCACATTAAAAGAGTAATGTTCAGAGAAAGGGTACTCATAATCATGACAAGTTTTATAAATATAATCATCACTACTCTTTATAGCATAAGTTTTATCACAATAATCATCATAAGTAGCAACTTTGTTCTCATCATAATCGATTGAAACCTCTTCCAAGATAGTGGATACACCACTAAATAAAGCCATGACCTCTCCAAATCCACTTTCATAAATATTATAAGATTCAACTTACTCCAAAATAGTGGGATCATTACTTCCTAAAGTTGACACTCTTCCAAACCCACTTTCATCAATATAATCATCATAAGTAGAAGGCATGCTATCATCATAACTACTTTGTATATCAAAACTTGGGAGGCTAAAAATATCATCATTATTAAACATAGCATCCCCAAGCTTGGGAAAAACATTAATTGCAGCAAATATATTCTCAAATATGTCATCCTCATCAAACATAGCTTCCCCAAGCTTGGGCCTTTTTGTATCATAAGCATAATCACTCTCATCATTAATAGCATGGATAGCACCAATAGTATAGCAATTATTATATTCTTCCAAACAAGTGCCAAAAAGATTTTCAAGATAATAAGAAGTATCATTATCTTCCCAATCATAATCATCACAACAAGCAATAGGCATAACGAGATCATCATCAAGTGTATCATTTTCATGAGACACAACAATAATAGGAGCAACTTTATTTGGGAGAGATACCTTTTTACCTCTCTTCCTTTTTCTTTTCTTCTTCTTCACCACATCATGTGTGGGTTCAATCCTCTTTTTGGAGCTCCTTATTAATGATATTGGTTGAATAGAAGGCTCCTTCTCGTTACCTGATTCATCATAAGAAATAATAGGAGGATATTGGGAAGTCTCTTCCCTTTCGCTAGTATTCTCTTCATCCTCTATTTGTTTTCTTTTCTTTATGTAATTGGCAATATAAGTATTTTCAATGCAATTCACCGTGCAATACATATAAATGTCCTCTAGATTAAAATGAAGAACTCTAGCAAGGGCAAATTCTGGAATAACCTTAGTTATACGTTTCATTTCTTCATAACCCAAGAGCAAACTAAGTTCATTATGATGTGCAAGGGAAATCAAGTCATCACAATTTTGGACACGATACGATCATGAAACAATTTGCATTGGGTACTAAAATGATCACGTTCATTACAAAGTTCACAAGTATGGCTAAGAAAAAGTAAATTTTCAGCACATGCATCTAGCCTTTCTTCCAACCATTTAGTTTCTAAGTACTTATGCCTCTTGCAATATCTATCTTCCCTATTTGGTGTGTCCTTGCAAACCCAATGCACTCCACAAAAATTGACATGTTTATAGGAGACATTTTCTTCATAACTAGTGCAATCATCATTAGTACTATGGATATTCAAGGAGTTCATACTAACAACTTTGCAATCATGCTCATCATTCAAAGATTTAGTGCCAAACATTTTAACGCATTCTTCTTCTAACACTTTGGCACAATTTTCCTTTCCATCATACTCACGAAAGATATTAAAAGGGAAAACTTTGTTTTTGCCACTCTAGTTTTTGCCAACTTTGCTTATGCCACTCTAGAATTTGACATTTCACTTTTGCCACTCTTAGCTTTTGACAATATATCATTTTTGCCATTCCGTGGCAAAAGCAAAAGTTTTAGAGTGGCAATTGTGATACATGTCAAAAGCTAAGAGTGGCAAAAGTGAAATGAAAAATTATCGTTTTTGCCACGGAATGGCATTTATGATGTATTGTCAAAAGCTAAGAGTGGCAAAAGTGAGATGTCAAATTCTAGAGAGGCATAAGCAAAGTTGGCAAAAACTAGAGTGGCAAAAACAAAGTTTTCCCATATTAAAAAGGTGAAGCGTGTGAGGTAAACTCAATTCCATTTTTGTAGCTTTCTTTTATAAACTAAACTAGTGCTAAAACAAGAAACAAAAAGATTCGATTGCAAGATCTAAAGATATACCTTCAAGCACTCACCTCCCGGCAACGGCGCCAGAAAAGAGCTTGATGTCTACTACACAACCTTCTTCTTGTAGACATTGTTGGGCCTCCAAGTGCAGAGGTTTGTAGGACAGTAGCAAATTTCCCTCAAGTGGATGACCTAAGGTTTATCAATCCGTGGGAGGCATAGGATGAAGATGGTCTCTCTCAAGCAACCCTGCAACCAAATAACAAAGAGTTTCTTGTGTCCCCAGCGCACCCAATACAATGGTAAATTGTATAGGTGCACTAGTTTGGCGAAGAGATGGTGATACAAGTGCAATATGGATGGTAGATATAGGTTTTTGTAATCTGAAAATATAAAAACAGCAAGGTAACAAGCGATAAAAGTGAGCGTAAACGGTATTGCAAAGATAGGAAACAAGGCCTAGGGTTCATAATTTCACTAGTGCAAGTTTTCTCAACAATAATAACATAATTGGATCATATAACTATCCCTCAACATGCAACAAAGAGTAACTCCAAAGACACTAATAGCGGAGAACAAACGAAGAGATTATGGTAGGGTACGAAACCACCTCAAAGTTATTCTTTCCAATCAATCCATTGGGCTATTCCTATAAGTGTCACAAACAGCCCTAGAGTTCATACTAGAATAACACCTTAAGATACAAATCAACCAAAACCCTAATGTCACCTAGATACTCCAATGTCACCTCAAGTATCCGTGGGTATCATTACACGATATGCATCACACAATCTCATATTGAACTATTCAATCCAACACAAAGTACTTCAAAGAGTGCCCAAAAGTTTCTACCGGAGAATCAAGACGAAAACGTGTGCCAACCCCTATGCATAGGTTCATGGGCGGAACCCGCAAGTTGATCACTAAGACATACATCAAGTGAATCACGTGATATCCCATTGTCACCACAGATACGCACGGCAAGACATACATCAAGTGTTCTCAAATCATTAAAGACTCAATCCGATAAGATTACTTCAAAGGTAAAACTCAATCCATTACAAGAGGGTAGAGGGGGAGAAGCAACATAAGATCCAACTATAATAGCAAAGCTCGCAATACATCAAGATCATGCCAAATCAAGAACACGGGAGAGAAAGGTCAAACACATAGCTACTGGTACATACCCTCAGCCCCGAGGGTGAACTACTCCCTCCTCGTCATGGAGAGCGCCGGGACGATGAAGATGGCCACCGGTGAGGGTTCCCCCCTCCGGCAGGGTGCCGGAACAGGGTCCCGATTGACTTTTGGTGGCTACAGAGGCTTGCGGCGGCGGAACTCCCGATATAATCTCTGTTCTGGAAGTTTTAGGGTACGTGAGTATATGTGGGTGCAGGAAGTACGTCGGTGGAGCTTCGGGGGGCCCACGAGGCAGGGGGCGTGCCCTAGGGGGGCGCCCCCACCCTCGTGAGCACCTCCCTTGGCTCCTGACGTGGGGTCCAATTCCATCCGGTAGCTTTCCTTCCAAAATAACTTCTCCAGTTGTTTTCATTCCATTTCGACTCCGTTTGATATTCCTTTTCTTCGAAACACTGAAATAGGAAAAAAAACTGCAAATCTGGGTTGGGCCTCCGGTTAATAGGTTAGTCCCAAAAATAATATAAAAGTGGATAATAAAGCCCAATATTGTCTAAAACAGTAGATAATATAGCATGGAGCAATAAAAAATTATAGATACGTTGGAGACGTATCACGTCCCCCTCCATGCCGGTGCAGTATAGTCATCTCACCGGACCTCTAGTTGGGGCCAAACGAGAGAACTTTGATGTTTACTGGTTTATTGGTCCCCTTTGCATTTTGCGCCAAGTTTTGACCTTTGATTTAACTAATAAAATGTTAATGCATGTAACCAAAAATGTTGTGTAAGTCACCTTACGAAAACCAAATAATCCCAAAACACTTAGGCACAGTACATTAACTCCCTCCTCGTTTCTTATTTCATTACATATCAACCAATGAGAGATGTGGGCTGAGGGAGTCCTGGATTAGGGGGTGTCCGGATAACCGTACTATAACCTTTGGTCGGACTCTTGGACTATGAAGATACAAGATTGAAGACTTCGTCCAGTGTCTGGATGGGACTTTCCTTGGCATGGAAGGCAAGCTTGGCAATACGGATATGTAGATCTCCTCCCATTGTAACCGACTCTGTGTAACCCTAGCCCCTCCGGTGTCTATATAAAACGGAGGGTTTTAGTCCGTAGGACGAACAACAATCATACCATAGGCTAGCTTCTAGGGTTTAGCCTCTCTGATCTCGTGGTAGATCTACTCTTGTACTACCCATATCATCAATATTAATCAAGCAGGAGTAGGGTTTTACCTCCATCGAGAGGGCCCGAACCTGGGTAAAAACATCGTGTCCCTTGTCTCCCGTTACCATCCGCCTAGACGCACAGTTCGGGACCCCCTACCCGAGATCCGCCGGTTTTGACACCGACATGGGCCGTGCATGCTTTCAATGACTTGAGACTACCAACCATCACATGCAGTGGTTAGTTCATTGCATGTAATCCTATTAAGTAGGAAAAAGACATTAAGTTATCTCGCCGATAGGAATAAAACAATAAACCATGTATTTATTTACAGAGGGAGTAGTACATTTTTTGTGACATGCATTACTAGATATTGCTAGTCAAATACTAAATCCAGACGGCGGTGCTAGTACTAGTAGTAGTACTACCAATGAAGTAGCACTGTACTACCCGTTGGTCAAATTATTACGTGTTGCTCCTCACAGTGAAGTGACAAGACCCTACGCCGGAGATGACACCTGAGTATAGGCCCTGTGTTCGGCATACAATAGTCAGCCTCACCGTCTGCAGTCACTATCATCACGGCTGTAGACCTAGCCTGCTTACAACTAGTCGTGTTCGACAAAATTTCCCGTGCATAGATGCCCGTGCATTGCACGGAACACCAAGATTGGGGAGTGGACGGCGCCGGCAGCGGCCATCGCGTCAGGTTTTTCCATGGCCTTCTAGATGTGGTGGGAGGAGATAAGGCTGATTGTGAGAGACAAGGAGTTGTTTGTAAATAGGGAACAAGTGCGGGCATCTTTTTGCAAAACTGGAGAAGTTTGGTTTGTATGCGTCAGATCTAGATCCGACGGCTGTTGGTGAAAGATGACAGGCACAACATCATCACCAACTCAGGACCTGTTTGATTCGCGGGATTTTGAAAACGCAGGAATAGGACACGGCAATATTACAAGTTTCAAACTGATATTACAAATGATAGGAGTAATGCTGCACCTACGAAGAGGGAATTACTAGGAAGTTTACGTAAGAACTTTTGTTACTTTAGGTGGATGCAGCATTATCATACAAACTAAAATCCACCGCCCTGACAAGTCACTAATGGGAAAATAAGTTTTCGAGTCTCTGACCACTTGATGTTTCAAAAACAAATCCAACTTCTGCGGAGACTTTGTCATTTAGGCTTAGACACTTGCGGTGATCAGCACGCCATTCATTGTTGCGCCAGGGAACGCCAAACCTCATTACCTTGAGCACACTTGCCTCCAGAACAAAGAACCTGGCCAATTTAATCTCAGATGTGTTGCCTCGGTAGTCGATCAAATCAATTTCTATAAGATGGAGATCAAGGCATTCGATGAGATTATTATAGCGCAACACATTTTCACTTTCGGGTCTTTTTTTATCTGCAAAAGAAGAGAACATATTAGAGCAGCTAGCTATATAAGATTGCCGTGTCATCAAGAGGTACCAATATCATTCGCTCATACGATAGGGCTGGCTGGCTAGTGATATTTTTTCACTCTCTCTCTCTCTCTCTCTTTCTCTTTCCTCTCATTTACCTAGGAGTACGTGAAGAGCTTGGGCATTTGTTTCCTTCCACTATGTGGCTGATGCCATATTTCACAAAAGTATGCCACATAATACGCATCGATGTCAAATCAAAAGATTTTGGCACCGCTCTCGCAATGTGAGAGAGTTGGCACCACTGTGCACACAGACCCACATGTATAAACAAATCAATCAAACCAACTACACCAGCCTCTCACTCTCCCAAACAAGTGTTTTTTATTGCCTCAGTCCTCTCTCCCTCTCCCACGCAAGTGTTTTTTCATTGCGTGAGTTAATTTGGCACCGAAGCAAAGTAGGTGATCCAGATTGGGGCACCAGGTGAGGAATGGAGGGGCATCGATGCCAAATGCATCACAAGTGAATTTGGCACGTGTTTTGGCCTACATAGTGGAGGGCCGTTATAGCCCACTTTGTACTACCTTTTATTTAGTATAAAATTTTGACCATAGATTTATGTAAGAAAATGCCAATGCATGTCACTAAAAATTACACCTTTTGAAATTATGTTCAAATACGAATCCAACGATATAGTTCTTAGTGACATGCATTAACATTTTGTTAGATAAATCTATGGTCAAATTTTGATACTACAAAATAGGAAGAGTAAACCAGGACGTAGGTAGTACTTGCTCTTACGGTAACCATAGAGTTACTAGAGTAGTCTAAGTTACTTTCCACTATGACTACCCTAGGCTACTATAGTAGTACAACAACAAAACGATGCAGGTGATCACATGAGAAAAAAATACTAAAAACATTTCTTTTGGTGTAGCGCGTAGATGCAGTTTTGAACACTGCACTTGTCATCGTAATTTGGGAAAATCACGAAAAAATTGAGCTACGTTGTGATTACCGTTTACTAATAGGAAAGAAGCTTCACCTTGATGAGTAGCTTTTGCGTGCACGGAAAGCATGTAAGGAATCCAACAACTTGATCCAGATTGGGGCCAATAGATTTTATTGCCAAGATTTTCACTGTGCGCATAGACTGGGTCAAGCTTGTGGGAATCATTTTCTCGAACAAGGTCGTAAATACATCAAGAAGAAATTTAAAAATGTGAATTTCAAGAAGACAAAGAAGAAGATGAGTGTTGTACCTGAACGATTATGGATCCAATAAAGAGTTCGGAGAATTTGGCAGACGAGTGCACCAACGTTGTCAATTTCGGCGTGTCACTAACCCTGATTTTTGTTGGACCTTCTAGATTCGATACAAGCATTCTCTCAAGGAAAGGTGCATTCTCAATGACCATAACGTGGAACAGCTGGAGTGATCTCTTCCCAACTGATGTCTTGTTGCGGGGGCATCAAGACACATAAATCCATCGGAGATTCGTCGAGGCGATGTGGAGGCTAATGAACCCATGGTCTGCTCAAGACGAAGGTACTCGAGCGCAGTATAGCTGCAGAGCAAGTGCTCCATAGCCTTCTTCGAGATGACAACGTCGAAGAGGTCGAACTGATTGAGTTGAGGGAGAAGAAGGGCGGGTGCGGCATTAATCTGGGGAAGATAGCAGGAGCTGAAGCTGGCGCGGCGCAGCGTTGGCGTGAGGCAGAGCGCGGACGGCGGCAGAGAGCGACATCGTCCAGCTTCAAAGCTGAGCTCCTCGAGCTGATCTAGGGTGGGGGATAAGAACCACTCATCGAACTTGGGTTGGACCTTGAAGTTGGTATTGAACATGCGGATGTCAAGGCGTCTGGCTGGCCCAGGGTGCGATGAAAGGATCTTGGAGACCGCAGCCATGTGTTCGCAATCCCCATCGCAGAGGCAGCTGTCGACGGTGAGGTTGAGGGGGACGCGGCGCCAGAGGGGGCGCCACCTCCGGGAGAGCAGGGCGGTCCGCACGGCAGATTTGGTGGGGAGGAGGCCGATGATGATGAGCAGCATGTCATCGGGGAGGCTGCTGATGAAGTCCAGGCTCGCGGGATGCGGTTTTGGCTCGAGCTGCCTCCGCTTGTTGGCTGCCTCGCCGTCCATCTCAACCGGCGGCGACGCCGGTGTACACGTGTGTTAGTGTGTGTTGTGTGTTGGGTGTGCGCGAGTGCGTCCTTCTGTGCATGCCGCCGCGCAGTGGTGAATTGTGCGCGAGTGCGTCCTCCACGCGGAAGAAGTGTGTCCTCGATGCGCCCTCAATTTACTAGCGTGCGGGGTGCTACCCCGAGTGGTTTCAACTTTGTTTACTTCACCGCGTGTCAGATGGGCCTCTAGTTTACTTATTTTCGCCCACTGCCACATGGGCCAGCACACGAAGATACATAACACGAGCTGACAAGGCAGCATGTGGACTGGTTGACCGATCAACTAAACAATATACGGAGCTATACGCTGACACAGTGAGAGTATAATCCGTCGGTATAGAGTGTTCGTGTGAGAGGGGAGGCCCGTGAGAGATAGCAGAGAGAGAGAGAGAGAGAGAGAGAGAGAGAGAGAGAGAGAAAGAGCTACTACCTTCGTTCGATAATGTAGTTCCAACATTTTTTTAGGTCAAACTTTTGAAACTTTGACCAAGTTTATAAAGAAATTACTTATATCTACAATACTAAAGATAAATGATAGTATGAAGTAAGTACATGTTGTGATGAATCTAATGATTGTTTCAAATGTAAATGTTTTTCTCCACATATACCTGGTCAAACTTTTCTGAGGTTTGACTTTTCAAAACATCCATATGCTTATGGACGTGAGAGAGTCCCTAACTAGATAGAGAGAGAGAGAGAAAGAAATAGAAAGAGTGAGTGATAAAAGTGTGTGTGCGTGTGTGAAAGAGACATGGACAACACTCGATAAAAGTCGAGAAAAAAGTGTGTGTGTTATGAAAACATGTCACACATGCATCTTCGACAACGGAAGCAAGGTGAGGAGATAGTGTGTGGTTGTTTGCAACCGAGAGAGCAAGACCCCTAGCACGTGGCCAAGAGGGGTCTGACAAACAAGGGAGAGAGGTCGAGAGAGACGTAAGGAGAAAATGCAGACATGGGGAGGAGAGAGTGTATGTTTGTCATAGAGAGATCCCCTGGAGATCATGATGGGACTACATGGGTGGGAGATCGAGTGACAAGGTGTGTGCGCGATAGAAGATACCCCGATAGATATCGAGATAGACGTATGGATGGAAGGAGACAATACGTGTGCTCCTGATGGCTAGTGAGAGATAATCATACTTAGGGGGGGAGTGCTTGCGCCTATGATGGAGTGAGGGATTATGGTACTTATTAGGGGGTGCGTGTCACATAGAGAGAGAACAAGGGCGGAGAGTGTTGGATGGGTATATATGTATAGCACGAGCGAGACATGTGTATGTGTGAACCAGGGAGATATAAAGTTTGAGAGAGATTGAGGAGCCCCGATAAGGCTGAGTGGTGCGTCAGATACCTGAGAGGGGGAAAGAGATATTCCATCCGCTCGATAATGCAGTGCATGTAATTTTTTTAGAAGTCAAACTTTGGAAACTTTGATCAGGTTTACACAAATGTTATTTATATCTTCAATACCAAAGATACATCATACGAAACTACATCTCATGGTGAATCTAATGGTATATGTTTGCCATTCTAGACGTAATTGTTTTTCTCCACGTACATGGTCAAACTTTGTGATGTTTGACTTTTCAATAAATCAATATGCTATGGACCGAGGAGAGTGCCTAAGTCGAGAGAGATCAAGTGCGTGTGAAGGAGAATGAGTAAGTGTGCAAAAAGAGTATGTGTGTGAAAGAGAAAGTAACAACAAACGATAAATTAGAGAGAGAGAGTGTGTGTGTTTTGGTTTCTTAGGCGAACATATCACGCATGCATCTCCGAGATAGAAAAGTGAGGCGAGGAGATACACGAAGATAGCTAGTGTGTGATTGTTTGCAACGGTGAGAGACAGCCCTATAGCACATGTCCAATAGAGGTATGTCCAACAAGGAACAAAGGTCGAGAGGGACACATGGAGAACATGGACGCATGGGGAGGGCGAGAGGGTGTTTTTGTGATAGAGAGATCCCCTCGAGATCGTGAGGGGACTATATGGGTGGGAGATCGAGGGAGGTGCGTGCGCGATAGAAAGATGCCCCGAGAGAAATCGAGATAGACCATGCACATGTTTGTGATGGAGACTAAGATTAGCTAGTCATATACATATAGGGGGACTGTGTGTGCCTACAATTGAGTGGTAGACCATCATACTTGGCTAGCTAGGCATGAGATTGTGTGTGTGTGCGTGTGAGATGGAGAGATAATGAGGGAGAGAGATAGAGTTTTAGATGGGCCTATCGAGTGCGAGTGAGATATGCATGTATATGTGTGACCCAGGTAGATGGAGAGTTTGAGAGAACGGGGGAAGAGCTCCGAGACGACAGAGTGGTGCGCGAGAGTGTTACGGGAAACAAGCCAAAGAATTTGTTTGTGTACTATGAGTGCACCCAAGATATCTAGCTTGGACTAGAGAATCATACATAGTGTGCGAGAGAAACCTATAGATGGAGTATATATACATGTGAACTAGAAAGACCCCCCACCACCACACACACACACAAAGAGAGAGAGAGAGATGGAGAGAAAGCGAGAGGGACCAACAAGGTTTGTGTGTTGTATGCGTGTGACATAATTGAAGATTGTCGGCGAGAGAGAGAGAGAGAGAGAGAGAGAGAGAGAGAAAGAGAGAGAGAGAGAGAGAAACCATGTTTCGATATAAACTTGCATTCAAATATTCAAAGACTGATATAAACCATGTTTCGATATAAACTTGCATTCAAATATTCAAATTGGAGAACATGTTGTCTGCAATCCACACATGAACGGATATATGCGTATATCAAACAAGTTCATTAATTTGACTTTCAACATGTTCATGGAGTACTATAATATTGTACAACATGCTACTCGATTGAGGTGTTCAATTTTGGATTTAGTTCACTATTTTGACCTGGTGAACGAGCTATTTCATTGAATCGAGATATTTCATTTTGGGTTTGATTCCCATTTTTGACCGGGTCAACTATTTGTCATATAGTAAATCGCTAGCAACGAGCATGTAAAAACACATTACTCCCGGGCATCATCTCTCCATCTAAAAAAGAAGTGGCAAGCTAATATTTCAAAATTTGATTCGAATCGACTTGGTAAGGTAGACATGGATGCTCGTTCTCCCAAATTTTGAATGAACTGTTAAACATCCCCCGAGCAAATAAATGGGAGATGTGAAATTACCATCCTATGCGGGACACGCATTAATTGGCCCCTTGTACATCGAGGGTAGGTTCGTAACTTCATCCAAGCGTGCCTTCTCCTCGGCCGAAATGACATGTGCCGAATAATTCATAAACCATGGTCGAAAAAACACGCTCTCCTCACCCGAAATAGCTCGCGCCCACTATTTCAAAACACGCTCTCCTCGCCCGAAATCGCTCGCGCCCACTATATTTCAAAACACGCCCTCGTCGCCCAAAATCGCTCCCGCCCACTATTTCGGGAGAAGCAAAGTTACTCCACTATTCCCGTGATACGTCTCCAACGCATCTATAATTTTTTATTGTTACATGCTATTATATTATCTGTTTTGGATGTTTATGGGCTTTATTTTACACTTTTATATTATTTTTGGGACTAACCTATTAACCCAGAGCCCAGTGCCACTTTATGTTTTTTCCCTTGTTTCAGTGTTTCGCAGAAAAGGAATATCAAACGGAGTCCAAACGGAATGAAACCTTCGGGAAAGTTATTTTTGGAACGGAAGTAATCAAGAAGACTTGGAGTCTACATAAGGGTAGCAATGAGGAAGGCACGAGGAAGGGGGCACGCCCTCCACCCTCGTGGGCCCCTCGTGGCTCCCGTGACCAACTTCTTTCGCCTATATATATCAATATACCATAAAACCTTCGGGGAATAGAATAGATCGGGAGTTCCGCCGCCGCAAGCCTCTGTAGCCACCAAAAACCAATCAGGACCTTGTTCCGGCACCCTGCCGGAGGGGGGAACCCTCACCGATGGCCATCTTCATCATCCCGGCGCTCTCCACGATGAGGAGGGAGTAGTTCACCCTTGGGGCTGAGGGTATGTACCAGTAGCTATGTGTTTGATCTCTCTCTCTCTCTCGTGTTCTTGAGGTGATACGATCTTGATGTATCGCGAGCTTTGCTATTATAGTTGGATCTTATGATGTTTCTCCCGCTCCACTCTCTTGTAATGGATTGAGTTTTACCTTTGAAGTTATCTTATCGGATTGAGTCTTTAAGGATTTGAGAACACTTGATGTATGTCTTGTCGTGCGTATCTGTGGTGACAATGGGATATCACGTGATTCACTTGATGTATGTCATGGTGATCAACTTGCGGGTTCTGCCCATGAACCTATGCATAGGGGTTGGCACACGTTTTCGTCTTGACTCTCCGGTAGAAACTTTGGGGCACTCTTTGTAGTACTTTGTGTTGGTTTGAATAGATGAATCTGAGATTGTGTGATGCATATCGTATAATCATACCCACGGATACTTGTGGTGACATTGGAGTATCTAGGTGACATTAGGGTTCTGGTTGATTTGTGTCTTAAAGTGTTATTCTAGTATGAACTCTATGATAGATCGAACGGAAAGAATAGCTTTATGTTATTTTACTATGGACTCTTGAATAGATAGATCAGAAAGGATAACTTTGAGGTGGTTTTGTACCCTACCATAATCTCTTCGTTTGTTCTCCGCTATTAGTGACTTTGGAGTGACTCTTTGTTGCATGTTGAGGGATAGTTATGTGATCCAATTATGTTATTATTGTTGAGAGAACTTGCACTAGTGAAAGTATGAACCCTATGCCTTGTTTCCTATCATTGCAATACTGTTTACGCTCACTTTTATCATTAGTTACCTTGCTGTTTTTATATTTTCATATTACAAAAACCTATATCTACTATCCATATTGCACTTGTATCACCATCTCTTCGCCGAACTAGTGCACCTATACAATTTACCATTGTATTGGGTGGGTTGGGGACACAAGAGACTCTTTGTTATTTGGTTGCAGAGTTGCTTGAGAGAGACCATCTTCATCCTACGCCTCCCACGGATTGATAAACCTTAGGTCATCCACTTGAGGGAAATTTGCTACTGTCCTACAAACCTCTGCACTTGGAGGCCCAACAATGTCTACAAGAAGAAGGTTGTGTAGTAGACATCACCCCGACCCTCAGTACACGGACCCAAGCCGAGAAGCCTAAAGGCAGGGGTAGAACTGTAACTCCCCCTCACATTTCAGACAAATGCGTCCATAAAACATGGTTCCACTCCCCTCCCAATTCCCCCCCCCCCATTCATACCTCGTGGGTGCCAAATCACCTTCTCCCCGGAAGCTCCCTTCTCCCGAGCCGCGAAACCTCAACCCCTCCTCCATGCCCCCCCCCCACCGCACCAATTTCACAGCCGCCCTCCTCCCTAATGCCGGAGACGTTGTCCATTTGCCGTCGTGCACTGGGCCTTGTACCTCTTACTCCGTACTGCTGGAGCTGCCTCGACGACGGTCGCGTGAACCGTACCGGAGCCAATTCACCCCTGCCATTGTTCACGGCGCCGGAGCGGCTCCAACTTCGGATCCGTCTAGAGTTCCAGTGCTGCTTCCCCGTAGCCGTCGACCGTCGCGACATCGATGTTTCCCTGCCGCCGGTCGCCACCGCAATCGCACCGGCCTCACCGACTCGGCAGCTGGACCCGCCTACTTCACCATGCTGCCAGATAGGTCGCACCTTCATCTCAAATAACTTTATTTAGGTGTCAGTTGTCTGAATTTTTATTCTGGGCCAATTGATTCCCAATGGGAAGCAGCACCCCTCGAGGCGGCGGAGCTCCAAGGTTGCCGGTTGGCTGGTGTCTAATGTAAGGGTGCAGGGCCGCAAGTTTGCCGCGGAAGCAGCGCTTAGATGGCTATCTTAGAGTTGTGTGGGTTGAAGGTACTACCGCCGCCGGATCTGGATGACGGGGAGTCTTTGTGGATTGGCCCGGGGGCGGCGCAGCCACGGCAGTGCGGTAGGGCGGGGAGCGGGGTTTTGGCCGGGGCCACGGATGGCAGAGGCAGGCTGCTCTGCCGTTGGTCGCTGGCTCTTCGGGGAAGATTCCTAACAATGTCAGCCGGGAGGCACAAGACGGCCATCAAGCCATCCGGCGTAGATCAGACAGTACCAAAATAAAATAAAATTGTGTGACCCCAATTTAGTCTTCAGTCAACAGACGTGTGACCACTCTCGTACCTTGCTGTTGATCTGTTATTGTATTTCTTCAGATCAAAGAGATGTGTCGTTCTTAACATTATGTGTTATCTGCATCTTCAGCCACACCGTCTTCCGACTCACCGCAGCTGCTCCAACAAGGGAAGCATACACCAGAAGGGAGCTATAGTCCCCACTCAACAGTTCCCTACATCGAATGCGCGTGCTCGACATGGACTACCACAACAACTGCAGGGCCATCGACAAGTCAGCACATGATGCTCACTCCTATGGATGGCGGTCAGATAGGTTGTACCCTCATCTTACTTGTGTGCAACATTTATGGCTTTGTTATTCATCTAAGCATGGAAAATAGATTATCACATTTCACTGTATATTCATACTGATCTCTTACGGGTCTTGTTTAGGAGTTAACGTTGTTCCATAGTTCAGCTAAGATACTTGTTCTTTAGGTAACGTTGTTCCATAGTTATCATCCATCAGCCAATGCTATCCCACATGCTGGTGATTATAGTATTATACCACTTCTAGTATTACATATGTTGTTATTTAATACTTTTGCGTGCCATCTAGTTAATCTCGAGTACAAACGATACATATTTTGTAGCTTTGATCTGTGTTCTCCCTTTAATTTTTGAGACTTGTTGCTGCTAGTTAACCCCAGTCCTACTATTTATGTCGTCTCCTAAAGGCATTCGTTACATAAATCTAACTACTAGTTGTCTTCCATGCATGTCAGATATAATTGCACACACTGATATATCCACAAGAACCTCACGGAGCAATGTAAAGGCCAATAAACTTGATGTCAATGATACCCAATATGATGGAACATGCAAAGGCAGTTCTTTAGAAGACTTGCAGAAAGATGTTGAATCCTCTTCACCCCACAAGGTCCTTGCTCTAACTTGGCGCGTGATTTGGGTACAACATGCATATAATGTCCTGGAGTGTATCTACTCTGTTGCAATGCCATGTGCTTAGCATGCTGATCATGCATGTAAATATGTCATGTCTTCCTGTTTTCAGTACCTATTCCATTCATGATAACATGTTTTCAAATTCAAGTACTGGCATTCTACTCTATCGCAATGCCATCTGCTTAATTTGGACATCATGCTTATGAATATCTTATGCATTGTTATTCATCAGTATGTACTTCATTTGTCTACCATACCATGTTTTTTTACATTGAAGTGATGTTCTAGTGCTCTGTTGCAATGCCATCTTAGTTTCCCAATCATACACGTGTATGTTGCCTTAGTTTTTTCTGTACATATTCCACTAGCATACAGTTTTACATTCAACTAGTGTTTTCTTACTGTGTTGTCCTGTCGTATCCCTAGCTCTTACACCATACTCCCAATCATACACGTGTATGTTGCCTTAGTTTTTTCTGTACGTATTCCACTAGCATACAGTTTTACATCCAACTAGTGTTTTTTACTATGTTGTCATGTCATATCCCTAGCTCTTACACCATACTTCCTCCGTCCGGATTACATGTTGTCGAAATGGATAAAAAAGGATGTATCTAGAACGGAAATACGCCTAGACCCATCCATTTTTTCCGGATGGAGGGATACATGTCAATATGTCATGCCTTTCTATTCTTCAGTACCTATTCCATCTCTTTGTAGCATATTTTATAATTGAAGCACCATTCTTCTATACAAGGCATGCAAGGGGAAGACGACTATGTTAGAATCTAAAGGGTTACAAACCAGGTCTTTGCAAAAGATCCAAATGCCAGGAGATAATAAACCAACTCCAGTTTTTATAGATACTGCTCCAGCATAGAGAAACCCAACTCCTACTGATAATAAGCAGATTCCAGTGGCCAAAGAACTAGTCCGCTCCAGTCCAACAAAAATATGTCAACTCCATTCTAAGAAGCGTGTGCGTATCCTTGCATCATGAAATTTTATAGCATGCTGATCATATTTTATACATGTTTCTTACCCATCTCTCTTTTAGAAAACAAGCTTAACAGATAGAAGAATTTCTGCACTAGTATCGTCAGTGAGGAAAGACTCTTGCAGGAATTCTCTGTGCTTCAATGCAAATGTAAGTACATGTTGTATATCACTATATTTTTACATCAGCACGTAGTTTGTTAATCGGCATGAATCCAACATTTATCTGATCTAAATTTAGTTGTAGGAAATGTATGATTAAAGGCCATAATGTTGATTTTTGTAAGGAAAACTGTCTGGTAGTTTTGCATCCCGAGCTGCATGACTGTACTATCTCATATCAGTGGGTTTGATTACTTTGGTTCTGCAGTGGGTTTTCAGTGTTTTTTTACTATGTTGTCCTATTGTATCCCTAGCTCTTACATCATACTCCCTCTGTCCGGATTACATGTCGCAGAAATGGATAAAACTGGATGTATATAGAACTCAAATACGCCTAGACCCATCTATTTCTTTCCGGATGGAGGGAATACATGTCAATATGTCATGCCTTTCTATTCGTCAGTACCTATTCCATCTCTGCTATAGCATGTTTTATAATTTAAGCACCATTCTTCTATATAAGGCATGCAAGAGGAATATGGCTATGTTAGAATCTGGGGGGTTACAAACCAGGTCTTTGCAAAAGATCCAAACGCCAGGAGATAATAAACCAACTCCATTTTTCATAGATATTGCTCCAGCACAGAGAAACCCAACTCCCACTGATAATAAGCAGATTCCAGTGGCCAAAGAACTAGTCCCCTCCAGTCCAGCAAAAGAATGTCAACTCCATTCTAAGAAGCGTGTGCGTATCCTCGCATCATGAAATTTTATAGCATTCTGATCATATTTTCTACATGTTTCTTACCCATCTCTCTTTTAGAAAATAAGGTTAAATGATAGAAGACTTCCTTCATTTGGATTGTATTCGAGGAAAATATCTTGCAGGAATTCTCTGTGGTCCAATGCTGATGTAAGTACCTGTTGTATATCACTATATTTTTACATCAGCATGTATTTTGTTAATCGGCGTGAATCCAACCTTTATCTGATCTAAAATTAGTTGTAGCAAAATGTTAAAGGCACCAATGTTGATTTTTGTAAAGAAAATTGCCTGGTAGTTTTGCATACTGAGCTGCATGAGTGTACTATCTCATATCATGCACATTACTGAATTGTAGTGCTGCTCTGGTTGCCCATTCATTCATTGTGTCAATGTTGCTTTCGTATGACCTTACCTAGTTGATGATAGTTGTGCCATGTTGTGTTAATTTGGTGTTGGCTAGTTGCCCAAACGTTCGTTGTGCCAATGTTGCTTTTCTATTATCTGACTTGGCCAATGATAGCAATGCTAGTGTCTTAATTTGGTGCAGGCTACTGAAGATAAGAAGACAAACTCTGAAAATAGCAAGGCAACCCCATTGTTTCTTTCCAATAAATCCAGGTCAGGTAATATGCCAATAACTCATGATTAATCTGTTTGGTTCCCCTCCTAATTTATGTTATGATGTAGTGGTCGACACACTCTCCACTATCAATAATACAAACCTGCCAAAATCGCCATCTGAATCTATTCAATATCCTCTGTTTCGAATGCAACGAAAAAAATGTATGTTTGTGAACCAATTAATGGCTGAAGGAATGATGGAAATGGTGGAGGAATCGGAGGTGCAGAGTCGTGCGACACAACAACTGATCAATGTTTTCAGAGACAGTGTAGCAAAGCAGCAAGAACTTGCCCACATGCTTATGGGCATCATCCGTGCTGAGGTTGTAGATTGTGACGTTGTAGATCGTTAGGTTCTGTTCATTTATTTGCACTGGCTTCAACTTTGATTGCCTAGTGGATGTAATTTCCTGTAATATATGCTGGATGTGCAACGCTTTTCCCTGCATGCCGTACCTTTGCTTGATCGGTTTTGGTCCTGTGCATAATTGCTCGTCGTAATGGGCTCAAATTATCTAATTTGGCCTAAAGACATGTACGAACTTTAGTGGGCCCATTAAGTTAATGGGCCGTTACCAGGCCAAAAGTTAATGGTCGGCCCTCTTAACTCCCGGGTCGTTAACAGGCCGACATCGAAGCGGGCAACAGGTGGGCCCAATTGATTTCACGGGTCATTAACAGGTCGTTACTAAGTTCGGGCTACATATGGCCTAACTATACTGTGGGCCTTTAGCAGGCCGAAATAGACAGAGGGCTTGTACTGGATCATGAAGAGCATGGGCCGCTAAGAGGCCGAAAGTCAGGTCGTATTGTAAATGGCCCAACTGTGTTGTGGGCCTTTAGCAGGCCGAAAGAGAAACCGGGCTGGTATTGGACCATGAAGAGCATGGGCCGTTAAAAGGCCAAAACTCAGGTCCGACTATAAATGGCCCAACTCATTTATGGTCCGTTAACAGGCTGAAAGGCACACAGGCCGGGAATTGGCCCAACACTTAAATGGGTCACTAAAAGGCCAAAACTCAGGTCCGACTACAAATGGCCCAATAGATATATGTGCCGTCACCAGGCTAAAATACACACCGGGCCAAAAATTGGCCCAACACTTAAATAGGTCACTAAAAGGCCGAAACTCAGGTCCGACTACAAATGGCCCAACTGATTTATGGGCCGTCAACAGGCTGAAAGACACACCGGGCCGGAAATTAACCCAACATTTAAATGGGTCGCTAAAAGGCCGAAAGATGTACATCGTGAAAATTGGCCCATCCACTGAATGGGCCGTTAACAGGCCAAAATCTCATCGGGCCGATATTGAGCCCAAATATATAGGGGGCTGTTAACGGGCTCGAACTGACGATGGGCTGCAATGGTGTCAAATCTTTAATGGGCCGTTGACGGGCCGAATTGGCACATCTCGTATGGGCCGTGGGCTTAAATGGATCTGACACAAGTAGGCCTTATATGGGCCGGCCTGCTAATTTTTACTAGGCCGACCTTTTTCATCGGAATGGGCCACTGTTGGGCCGTGCCACGTGTCGACCTAACATAGGCGCCTCCTGTCCAATGAGTGGATGACATCTGTCCCAACGGTGAGGCAACACGTGTTTCCTCCGGCCAATGATGATTTTACACATGGAAAATCCCCATTGGTCCGGGCTGTTAACTGGTTATCGGATCCAAAACCGGACCCGGTAGCTTAATGACGTTCCGTTACGGTGGATGCCATGTGTCGGTCACCCTTAACGAAAGCACTTTTGTGACGCGCGATTTATCGTCATGGAAGTAGACACTTCCGTGATGATAATTTTGGTAATGTCATGGAACACTTCTACGACATCACATGTATGACTATCTTGATTCTGTCATAAAATCGTCACGGATGTACATGCATAACAAAAAACGTGACCTACTATGACAAACACGTATCATCACAGAAGTGTATTTTTGTAGTGAAGGGGGACGGCCCCCCACCCAATTCGGATTGGGCTTGGGGGGGCCCTCCTAGGCCGCCTCCTTCTCTCTCTCCCACTAAGGCCCATTAAGGCCCATGTACTCCCCGGGGGGTTCCGGTAACCCCCCGGTACTTCGGTAAATGCCCGAACTCACTTGGAACCATTCCGATGTCCAAACAAAGGCTTCCAATATATCGATCTTTATGTCTCGACCATTTCGAGACTCCTCGTCATGCCTGTGATCACATCCGGGACTCCGAACAACCTTCGGTTCATCAAAACAAATAAACTCATAATACCGATCATCACCGAATGTTAAGCGTGCGGACCCTACGGGTTCGAGAACTATGTAAACATGACCGAGACTCATCTCCGGTCAATAACCAATAGCAGATCCTGGATGCTCATATTGGTTCCTACATATTCTACGAAGATCTTTATCGGTCAAACCGCATAACACCATACGTTGTTCCCTTTGTCATCGGTATGTTACTTGCCCGAGATTCGATCGTCGATATCTCAATACCTAGTTCAATCTCTTTACCAGCAAGTCTCTTTACTCATTCCATAATGCAACATCCTGTAACTAACTCATCAGTCACAATGCTTGCAAGGCTTATAGTGATGTGCATTACCGAGAGGGCCTAGAGATACCTCTCCGATACTCGGAGTGACAAATCCTAATCTTGATCTATGCCAACTCAACAAACACCATCGGTGACACCTGTAGAGCATCTTTATAATCACCCAGTTACGTTGTGACGTTTGATAGCACACTAAGTATTCCTCTGGTATTCGGGAGTTGCATAATCTCATAGTCATAGGAACATGTATAAGTTATGAAGAAAGCAATAGCAACAAACTAAACGATCATCGTGCTAAGCTAATGGATGGGTCAAGTCAATCACATCATTCTCTAATGATGTGATATCGTTTATCAAATGACAACTCTTTGTCCATGGCTAGGAAACTTAACCATCTTTGATTAACGAGCTAGTCAAGTAGAGGCATACTAGTGACACTCTGTTTGTCTATGTATTCACACATGTACTAAGTTTCCGGTTAATACAATTCTATCATGAATAATAAACATTTATCATGATATAAGGAAATATAAATAACAACTTTATTATTGCCTCTAGGGCATATTTCCTTCAGTTAAGATAGATTCATACACATACGATCTTGAGGCAAATCATCATGTACTTTGTACTCCATCACAAGCAATACAACAGAGAGAAGGATGTAGGGTTTTACCTCTTCAAGAGGGCTCAAAACCTGGGTAAACATCATGTTACCATCTGGCCAAGATCACTAGCTAGGGACCCCTACCCCATATCTATCGGATTTAACCCCGACAGCCCACATGTCATGGACCCCTGAGGGAAACCAACCGAGGGCTAGGCAACCGCAGAGATCGTGCGACGTGGAGCATGCCCATGAGGGATCGACGAGACGCATGGGCGAAACATACGACACGAAGGGAACTCTCACATAGTGAAGCCCCGGGAGGCGGCACTCCAACATCCTTTAAAGAAGTAATTACTTTTGGAGGGTGTGTGCCTCCTTTTGGCTACGTGCTTCGAAGTCTTGGACGACTGAGAATAACCCAAGAAGCTTGTAAGGGTTGCTTTGTGAAGATTTGCCTTAGTTAGGCTAGTCCCTCGTGGGCTTACGCCATGGTGAAATATGTCGGTTTCTCCTCTATGGATTCTTTGTGGGTGAGTGTCCTCTATGGGCCGTTCCTTCATGTAATCTTGTAGTCGAGATCCTTGTGATCTTAGACCCTTCATGAGTCAAAGCTTTCATCAACATGGATGTAAGACAACACCAACTATCCAAACCACGGAAAAAAAATCTTCACCGAGCCAACCCATGTTTGAGCATATCTAACTGTACTCATTTACTTTCACTTGCATGTGTTTACTTTCCAATGCTTACACTCTTATAGACTTGCATGTGTAGTGTGCTTGATAGATTGCTAGAAAATCGTAAATTGCCAAGGAAGTTAAAATCTGAGAAAATAACCCATTCTCTGATTTATTAGTCTACTTATCATCCCTCTAGACATACTTATCGATCCTACAGAAGCCCTTGTCGAGACAAGCTCACCAGTGAAAATGGACCGCTAATTGGGTTAACGGTTTGTGAGATCAATCATTGCGGCTAGAAGAATGTAATTGCAATGGAATATGTAACTAAAAAATTTAGAACAAAACGAGGATTATGTCCAAGGCAGCATAATCTGTTGTACCACAATAGGGACATGTAATAAAGAGTCCATGAATTTGCAATCCGAAGAACCATGGCATGAATTTGTAATGCGGCATAATAGGGACGAAGATAGCTGGATGGATGTAAAATGACTTGAGAAAGAAGACGACCAAGCGAGCGGAAGGAAGAAATTATATGACATGAGAGAGAAGAGTGGTGCAACGTGACAATGCAACCGATCAACCAAGGAAGAAGAAGGTGAACATGATCAATGGATGGAAACTCGATTGAAAAGAAACATCGGTTGAGAACAAGACAGACAAAACTTACAGAAAATGGGCGTAGAAGAACGGTTGGACGAAGTATTAGTTCAAGTATATTGTGTCGTATTCATAGGATTCCTAGTTTTCATCTCATTTACATCCAATTCTGCCAAAATAAGTTTCTGGATCACGATCCAAATGAACGGATGCGCCGATACGTGCCCGTGCGTCCAACCCATGTTTGCGTATCTTTAACTCTACTTGTTTACTTTCACTAACATGTCTTTGCTTTCCGCTTCCTACATTCTTAGTGTAAACTTGCATGTGTAGGGTGCTTGACAGGTTGTTAGAAACGCCTAAACTTGCTAAAGGAATTAAAATTTGGAAAAAGAAGAGTCAAACTTTTGGCTTGGTAAATAATTCACCCTTCTCTAGACATATACTTACCAATCTTACGGAAGCCGTCATGAGACTAGCTCACCAGTGAAAACAGATCGCTAATCGGATGAACGGTTCGTGAGATAAACCATATGTACATCTGAATCTACGATGACATCAACGCGCGGTGAAAGTTTTTTGAAGATTTTGTGCATGCATGCATGTGCTCTCTTTTATGTAAACAAAATCCGGCAACACCGAAAGATCAGGTGTACACGGTGTGCACCTTAAAACGTCCCCACAAAAGCGCACACATCGTGCACAAGTCGTGCCGGTGCGGTACTCGATCCATGGCGTTCATACCAAAGCCACTGCCCGTACAATCCCTTGTACTGGAAGCGACCCCATCATGACTCACTCACTCACTCAACCCGCTCGTGAAACACATTCACGCACGCCTGTCGAACCGAGGCGTGCCGCCTGCCGCCACCGACCGCCACCGCCACGCGCACACGGGGACAACGGGACCAATCCCCTCCCTTCCATCCCACGGCAGGCGCCTCCCTCCTCCCCACCCCACCCCCACTCGCGCGCACGTGGCGCTGCCCCGCGCCGCATCGGACGGCCCGCCCGCGCCCATCCCCCGGACCGACGGCCACCGTGCCCTCCCCGCTCCCACGCGCCTCGCCGGGGACGGAGGAATATTCCTCGCCTCGTCCGCGCCCCCTCCCCCACCCCACCCCCACCCGCATCCTCCTCCCTCCCCCAGCTGCAATTCGCCTCCGAATTCGGTCGCCCATGGCGCCGCGGCTGCTCTGATCCTACCCACCTACCCCTCCCCCCTCCTCTCCTCTCCCAGCTGCTCCCCCTTCCCCTCTCGTGTAAGTGAGCCTTCCTCCCCTCCTCCTCGCCCTTCTCTCCGCAATCCTTGTGCTGGGCCTGCACGGCCCGAGATCGGCGGGTTCTTGTCCGGACGGACTGCGCCGGTCTCCGTCCCGCGGAGATCGGGCGCCCCTGATCCGAGCAGCCTCAGCTGGCGAGCTTGGATTGCGCCGCCGGGTGCGTTCGTGCGTGCGTGCGTGCCTACTCGAGTGTCCCGCCCAAATAATTCGATTCCCCGCTCCGCCCGCCCGCCCATGCTCCGGTTATGCATCGTGCCATGGTGCTGGCGGGTGCGCGATGACTGTCTGGGGACATTTCTGTGATCCGCTGGTAGGGTGGTAGGCTGCCGGCGAATCATCTGGGCAGACGATCTGGCGCGACCGGGAACTATGGTTTCTTGCACGCCATCCTTGCGCCGGTCGCCGGGACTGCGGATTCGGTTTGTGCGTTTAGCACTGAGGCTGATGAGAATGCGCGTGAGAGGTGGTAGTGAGTAGCATTGCATGGTGGTGATGCACAGATTGGCAGCGCTAGCGATCAAAGTTACCATTTATAAGCTTATATAAATGGACATTGAAGCTGATCAATTCAAGAGCTGAATTGGTCAGCGTCCATGTCCATTTATAAGCTTAAATAAGTACAACTGCACTTAGATGACATGCGAACATGTACTGCTTATATATATAGTTCATTCATTGTTGCCGATTCTGATCAGAATTTATGAGCCTTGCAGCTCGTGGTGCATGGTACAGTTTAGGTTCAGTTCAGAATTCTTCTACTTGGAGTTCCACATAAACACTTACCAAAAAGAAAAGTGTTCTATTAGCATCTGAGGTCATGTAAATTTGTTACAAAGCCTGGTTTAGTTGGAGATTTGTATACTGTCAACCTCTCCTCATCAGTTTAAGCTTTTGGATGAACTGCTTATGGTTAGGTGCATGCACTTCAATATGGTATCAGAGTCAAGTCAAGGGATCTTGAGTTTAAGACCCAAACAACTTAAATATAGATTCAGCCTATCGATCCCTCGTCTAAGGTCCGGAGGTTAGGAGAGTGTTCAAAGATGGGTGGTTAGAACCACATTGTTACAACTTGTATTTTATAATGAAGCTGACTTAATTTTTCACATTCAAAATTTGGTGATTGTGTAAGCTGAAACAAATTAAATTTGCTTCTTGTACTGTTATTTATGGTATACTAAGTTATGTTTTGTTTTGTTAGTTGAAAATGGCAATGCTGGTGGATCCTCCGAATGGCATGGGAAACCAAGGGAAGCACTACTACTCTATGTGGCAAACCTTGTTTGAGATTGACACCAAGTATGTGCCTATCAAGCCCATTGGTCGAGGAGCTTATGGAATAGTTTGCTCATCCATAAACCGTGAGACAAACGAGAAAGTAGCGATAAAGAAGATACATAATGTATTCGACAACCGTGTGGATGCACTAAGGACCTTGCGGGAGCTGAAACTCCTCCGGCATCTTCGCCATGAGAATGTTATTTCTTTGAAGGATATAATGATGCCTGTACAAAGGAGGAGCTTTAAGGATGTGTACTTGGTTTATGAGCTCATGGATACTGACCTGCATCAGATAATCAAATCGCCTCAGGGGCTTTCCAACGACCACTGCCAATATTTTCTTTTTCAGGTAATGCTCTGATTACACCTTTTCCATCACTGTTCCGCATTCAGGTATTTGGTAGTAGTGAGTATGTGTTTTCTCATACCCCTTATTACTTTCACTGCCCACACCATTTGTGACAATACATCTTATATCTTCACATGTACAGTTCATAAGGTCACCCATATTCATCAAGCATGGTACCTTAGTCTGCACCACATTAATTGGTCTCCGCAATACACACTGTTAGGTGTCTTTGTCGATTCGAACTTGAAATACACACACTGTTTCGTAAACACTTAAATGTTAGTCATCAGTGTCTATAGACGACTAGTGTGAGTTTGATGTCGTTTCTAAACCATCAAGTTGCTGATCCTATCCATGTATCCCTTTAGCCCTTCAAAATCAATTCAGCCATGAACTACTTTTCGCATTTTACACCATATTCTTGAAGTTTGTGCCCGCTCGGATGAGAACTGTGGAACCTAGGTAAAATCAGGAACAATTGTGCAACTTGGCATATCGTTGTCATCCTGTGTGATTCTGGTTAGTTTCACATGTTCCTTCACTCATGAGATTTTGAAAGAACTGGCAATAACTGGCCACTTATCTTCGTTTCGAAGCCCAGGTTGCTTCCTTTAGATTGGCAGCTGGACAGAAGGTATCTTCTAGTAACTTTAGAATGGAAGGCAGCTGCACTCTGTAGCTATATAGACAACCTCAAACTGGATGGCATAGAATATATATTTTTTTTACCTTCTCTACTTCATTTCAGTATTATTATTTTTGTCGTTCGACACAGTAGCATAATTCATTTGTGATATGTGAAATTTCCTTTTCTGCAAGTCACACAACCTGTGTTGCTCTGACAGTCACATTGTGAGGCATTGTCTTGCTGCCTCATGAAATAAATAAATAAAAGACCAACACAGGTTGATGTCCAGTGCAACCTAAAACTAGCACCTTCTGTTTAGATGTTTCTGAATTACAACTTATTTTGTTAACATAGTAACAGCCAGACCTACCAATCCAGCTGATATATTGAATATGACTACTTGGACTTCACTTTATCACTTGTCAGACGTCCGCATCCAAATAAAGACAACTTGGAGTGAATTAGGGCTTTCTGGTAAAAAGCTATAAATGGCATTCTTTTTATAATTTCAGCTTTTATGTACATACTTTAAACTAAAGAAGTATCTCTACGACTACATGTAGTACAAGCTGTTAAACCTCATGCACTAGCCAATGCAACCAAAAGTCCGAACTGATGGAAAGGGCTAGACAATCTACATAAACACTTCAACACCCCCTCTCATGTGTGACGCGAAAAGTCAACACGTGGATAGACTCAGAGGTATGGCTCAAGAGGCCTATATGTGGACAAAGGGGGGCAGCTGCAATTTTTAGATGAACTGCGAAAGCCAGGACTTGAACTCAAGACCTTAGCACCGATACCATGTTAAACTTCATGCACTAGCCAACGCAACCAAAAGACTGAACTGACGGAAACGGCTAGGCAATCTACATATAAGCATTCATTCTGAAGAAGTATAAGCATGCTGATGAATTTCAGTTCATGTTCCCTTGCACTTCGTTTAACCTGTTATCTTAAGATCCTTTGAATTCATTTATTCTTCTATTTGTCCTATTTACATTTTCTGTTGATAATTTGACATGCTGTTGTTTTCTTGATTGCAGTTGCTTCGAGGACTGAAATACCTCCATTCAGCAGAGATACTCCACAGAGACCTAAAACCTGGGAACCTACTGGTGAATGCAAACTGTGATCTGAAGATATGCGATTTTGGTCTTGCACGTACAAACAGTAGTAAAGGCCAGTTTATGACTGAATACGTCGTCACCCGCTGGTATAGAGCTCCTGAGTTGCTGCTTTGCTGCGACAACTACGGCACTTCCATCGATGTTTGGTCTGTTGGCTGCATCTTTGCTGAGCTACTTGGCCGCAAGCCTATTTTTCCCGGGACAGAGTGCCTAAATCAGCTAAAACTGATAGTCAATGTTCTTGGCACCATGAGCGAGTCTGACCTGGAGTTCATCGACAACCCAAAGGCCCGCAGATATATCAAGACCCTCCCCTACACTCCTGGTGTTCCTCTTGCAAGTATGTACCCACATGCTCACCCTTTGGCCATCGATCTATTACAGAAGATGCTCATCTTTGACCCTACCAAAAGGATCAGTGTTACCCAGGCCCTTGAGCACCCTTACATGTCTCCTCTGTATGACCCAAGTGCAAACCCTCCCGCGCAAGTGCCCATTGATCTCGACATAGATGAGAACATCAGCTCAGAGATGATCAGGGAAATGATGTGGCAGGAGATGCTTCACTACCATCCTGAAGCCGCCGCGGCAGTGAACATGTGATGACGTTCTTGCAGTGCCCTGGGAAGAACCCGGCAGGCTCACTCCTTTTTTCCTCGAAAGACTACTGCGATTATCGCACCTATTAAGTAACCACGACGTGCAGTGTGGGGAGTTATCTCCGTGTAAATACGCAGTGCGATAAGAACCGCATATGGATAGTTCTTGTTATGGACCACTATTTGGTGTATGTATACTGTTGTATTGTTGTATGAGCTCATGAAAGAACTGTTGAAGCGAATTCAGTAAGTGTTGATTTGTGATGGCCCTCCTGTGTTTGTTGTTGCAGTTGGTATTTGAAGCAGACCTGCTGTCATTCTCTTGTGTTTGTTTTCTTTAGTACTAATACGGCCTGTGTAATATTATTGTTACTCCCTCTGTTCACTTTTATAAGTCGTTTCAGACAAGTGAAATTGTGTTGTTTTGCACATTGTCTGAAACATCTACAAAGCGCACACTGTCTGAAACATCTACAAAGCCTTATAAAAATGAACAGAGGGAGTACCTTTAACCGCCACCAAAGTAATATGTGCAAATATTGCACTAGGAAAAATACGTGCTATCATCCTTGGTGATATCTGAAGAGTACCTCCTGTTAAAGTCTGTTGAGTTTATACTCAACCAGGACCTTTTAATCACTTCAAGTCTGTAAGATAATACTCCCTCTGTTCCAAAAATTTTGTCTTAGATTTGTCTAAATACGGATGTTTGTCTAGATACGGATGTATCTAATACTAAAATGTGACTTGATACATTCGTATTTAGACAAATCTAAGACAAGAATTATGGAACGGAGGAAGTAAGAATTAAGGTGCCTTTCTGACACTGCAGTCTGAAAGTAAATCCTCCAAAACAGAAAGACTCTCTTGAATTTTGAAAGCACATACTTGTGCACGTACAAGAATGAACCCAAACAAAACAAAGATGATTAGCAAAGCCATTAGCCATTCCTCTTAAACAAGTGAGAGGCAAATTAAACCCATCAAGTTGTTTTCCTTTTTCAACTGTAAGATGTCAATATTTCTCTTTTTGAATTTTCCGCTTCCTACGATTGCATAATTTTGAACTTGGAAACTTGAAGAACTGTTTTAGTAAGCTTGTTGACTTTTTTTAACTGTATAAGCTTCCCGGATGGGCTGATGGCGTGCCACTGCCACATCGTCGCTGAAGCCAATGTACCGTTTGCTGATCGCGGATGGGAAGTCATCAAAACCATGATCTTGCCAGCCCGGCGCCCTAGAGAAGTTATCACCCTGGACGAGTCGCCGATCCAAGAGCCAAACCAATGTTGTTCCTCACCGCTGTCACGCCAACAAACCCTTTAGACCATAATCTCATCTGCCATAACTACCTGTGGTAAAATACATCATCAAGCCATCGACCCGTCTACCACGGACAACACCGTCGAGATGAGGAGACTCGAGGGAACCTTATTCCATGAACCGGCAATACCAAGGATGCCTTTATCTAGCGCCGCCGCCATCACCGTCGGAAGGGCCGAAGCGACGTACAACGAAAACCTACCTATAAGCTCCAAATTGGGGAAAACTACAACTCCATCTGATAAATCGTGGCCTCTCCTTTACTCCCACAACAACGGATGCACTTATGTGTTTACTAGTTTTTCTAAAACTTTATATGGTGGTTGGATGGTTAGTAGGATAGTGATATCCCCAGCCCAGGGTTCTAAGTCCTAGACTTGACAGTGATGCTCGCATTTTCAGGTCTTCTGGCGACGTGTGTTTAGTGGAGGAGACGTTCCCGTGGACTATAAAGACATAAGCGATGACTCTGTCAATCTCAAAATGATGTGTCGGCTCAGTCTCATAGGGATAGGATGTGCGTGTGTGCTTTCATAAGAATAAGTGTATCTGTGTACGTATGAACGTCAGCGTCTGTACAGTGATAATTTTTTTCTTTTTGATATTTTAAGCGTACGGCCGGTGATGGGTGAGGGGCGGCATTCTTTATTTTCGAAATGGAAGGAAGAACCCGCCTCCCAAGTTTTCTCAGGCCATCGGATCAGATCCACACGTCCTCAGATCGAGACTTAGAGCATTACTAGTAGAATCCTCAAACCCTCAAATCCTTGAAGAAGTTTTAAGGGTTAAGAAGTGCCACTTTTTGACATTTTTAAGGGTTGAAAAACAGGGGCAAATACTAGAACCCTCAAACCCAACCCTTAAACTGCTTTAAGGATTAGATTTGAGGGTTCTAGTCTTTGCCTCGACTCCAACCTTTAAATTTATCATTTGACATCTCACAATATGACAACAAGAACACAATAAACTTCCAAACAAACTACCAAATGACAATCATTGATGCATGGTTTAATAGTTTACATCACAAAATCATCATCTTCCTCCTCTCATCGGCACCATCACCAAAAACTTCCAAACAAACTACCAAATGACAATCATTGATGCACTGCCTTCTTCTTCCTGTCATCAGTGGAAAACTAAGTACTATAACAAGAGGAGAAATGACTCACAGTTTTGCACTAAGCTCAAATGCATCCACTAAATGTCATTTACTGACAGGAACAATTTAGAGATGTGACAGCGGTATGTTTGGATGATGATCTATGCTTAGCTAGCATGCTTCAAAATTGGCATTTCTAAACAGGATAATCGTTCACAGGGCATTTCTAAACAGAACACGCATGCTCTTCAGCCAAGAAGTAGAGCCATGGCGCAGCTGCTAGTTCACAAATCTAGCAGCGGGTGGTTCATCCTACCCTACCACCCCAAATCCACCATGAACGACAGAGCAGCAGCCAGATCGAATCTCACGAGCGCTCACTCTTCCGGCGCCCGCCCGCCTGCCTACCCGTCCGCCGGGCAAATCCAACCTATCTCGTGGATGGAACCAAGACGGCAGCCAGCGAATCCACGGGCAGAACAGATCGACGGCGCCGCACCATTCCTCTCCGACCATCGACCCGCCCGCGCGCGCGCCACGCGGTCGAATCAAACTAGAAGCTGAGGCGGCAGAGCATAGCGATGCGAGGGGATGGGGGAGGAGACGGGCGCTGGGGTCTCACCTTGGGCAGGCGACGACGGCAGCGGCGGCGGGAAGGGGGGGGGGGGGAAGCGGGAGGTTGGGGACGGGAAACTTCCCTCCCGCGCGACGGGGGAAGGGAGCGCGGGCTGGGGGTCGCGCTACGGTTTGAAATTGGGTTTGAGGGTTGGACCCTTACTTTTTTTTAAGGGTTTAAGGGTTTAGGAGTTCTAGTCTTTGCGGTTTTTTTGTTGCAACCCGTAAAAAAGCGGTTATTTAGGGTTTGAGGATTTAGGGGTACTACTTGTAATGCTCTTAACAAAACACACGGGTATTTGCTTCGTCTCGCACCCACCCCCTCCTCCTTCAGAAAAAAGAGCCCATCCTCCTGAGATCGAGGCTTAACGAACCCACCTTCTTCTGCAGTTCTCCACTCCCACAAGATCGAAGAGCTGCCGAGCGGTTGGTTCCAGCAGGCAATGACGGCGCCGCCGCCGAAATTCCCTCACCGTCGGCGATCCCTGTGACTGTGAGCTATGACACACGTACGTACGCGATTCTAGTGCCAGTCGCTTGAATTTTCAGGTGATGTATCTCAACTACTTTTGGACTACAAACTTTGTCATCTGTGCGATGTTTTGCTTTGCTGTGCATGTTTTCGATGCGATGCGCCGATGGAGCGAGTGGTTTCAGAGAGGTAAAAACGGATGAAACAACACCATCTGTGCACAACATATATCCGGATATATGACTGTAATATTCTAACATCACTTTATTTCCTTCCTTTACCTCACATTGTAAACCCGAGACATAAAAACTATGTGACCTGACCTGATCTCTGATCCCCATGGCAACCGGGCATCACTATCCTCCTCTCTCCGCAAAGCAAAACTCCGAGACACAAAGAAAAGAAAAGAAAAAGGGGAGGGAACAAAAAATTCTCACTCACTCACTCACTGAGGTCTTTTAGCTAACGAGAGAAGCTAAAAAGGGCCAAAAAAGAGGTGTCCATTTAAAGGCTAGCAACAAGTATCACTATATCTAGCTCTCTTCCTCCAGGGCTTGCTGCAGAAGAGACGGGCTTCTAACAAACCTCCCCTGAAATGACAAAAAAGAGAGAACATCAGTAAACCATAAAGACTCCGTTTCTACAAAGTAGACACGTAGGTGATGGTGATCTGGTGTGAGGAGTGAGCTTTTCCAGTGCTTGGCTTACAAATATTTATACTAGAACTTTTTATTCTTTCAATCATCAGTTCTAGTAGTGCTTGCCTTCATCCGAGGCCGACAGTCGGCGTTCACCTTCCGCACCTGGTACCGGATCTTCTTCGAGAAGAGCCGGTTGCGCCGCTTCTCCTTGTACCTCATCACCCTCGCTTCCCTGATGCCGCCGGACCCGTTCTCAGGAAACAAGTCAATGTCTGCAAGTTTGGCCTGCAACAAGTATTCATCCTTAATTAGTACTCTAAGAGTATCTTCTCATTCAGAATCCAAGAAAAGAAATGTAAAACATGTTTACAGTTTTACATTGCCTTTAAAACCGTGTCGTAAGGTAAGTAATGATGCCATCGTGTCCAAACTACAAACTACGAGCTACAAAGAAGCTGGACAGATCTGCATAATGATTCTTGCCACTTATGACAGCTGCAAGTCTTGCCATCTATCAGAGCAAATTGCAGAAAAGCCAACTGAATTGGGGCTAACAGTTTGTTGCAGCTGCTCTATCACTGGCCCAAAAGGCACCAAATTTGAGCCCAAGTGACTCTCAGCAACAAGACGAACATGTAATCTATGGCAGGAAATCTCCAGGCTCAATTGCCTGTGGTCCACTTTTGAATAATTGAGCGAAACTAACTAACAGCATAATAGAATGGTTGAATTGATTTTACCCAATTTGTAACAGTTATTTTTTCTATAGAACAATTTCTACCGTTATTCGCGCACATGTTTCACAGAATGTGAAAATAAACAAAACTCATGTGTTCACTGGACTTGGAGCTAAATTCAGCTCATGAAACCTAAGGATTAGGTTTGCTGGGACTCACTATTTAGTTATTTTTCCTTATACAAACTAGTTTCAGTACTTCCATTTGATGGGTTACTGGATTATCAGTGATACCCTTAAAAGTTGTGTACTTGCAGATATGCAGCAGTACAGGACTGGGTACTTCTTGTGAGTTGTGGCTTTGTGAGGGACCATCAGTTGGATAAACAATTTTCCTACTTTATTATGGTCTCCTTAATAGTTGATGCCAAGTTTCACAAATGGCAGTTGCATATCAAGCATGTGGTTTCTAGTTGTGGGGTGTCCCTTTTCCTTTGCTGAAGAAAGCAATTCACAAGAGGCAAAATTCTTCTGTTTGTCTAGCAAAAGGAGTTAACATGTCGGAAGAAATGAGGATGTAGAGCTAAAGTTAAGCTACAGAAATTCGATTTAATTATGGTGGTGGAACTGAAATACAATCTTCTATCAGAGAACATATTCAGAGTAACTCATATCAGTTTGAACACATGTCTCTGTAATTTTATCTGAACTAGTAAGACTGTCATAGAAGATGCAACATCATCTACAGGGCGTGTCAAATTTCGTGTTTTTTAAATGAGATTTGTTTTGACTTAAATAACAAACTGAAAAGAAAAATTGAGTTACTGATAGCTCATCAAAATTATGTTGCACTCTCCTACTGCACGCAAGAGGAAAAAATTCAGGGAAACAAATACTCACCCGCACTTCGGCGGCAGACTCAGACGAATCCGGCACGCTGCCCTCGGCGAACATAGACCCTTTGCCGGACCACTCCTTGAGCACGTCGTCGGTGTCCAGCTTCAGCCCCAGGCCAGTCTTCGGCGCCTTTGTCGGCGCGCTGTCATCGTCGCCATTGCCGTCAGCCGCGTCCAGTGTTCCATCGGCTCCCTCCTCACATTTCGCCTTGGACAGCTCCTCCTCCTTGGCCATCACCTTCTCCATCTTCACCTTCTTCTTCTTCTTGCTCTTCTTCTTCTCTGGTGCTGCCGACGCCGGCGGCGGCATTGCGGTGTTGGACACTGCCGCTGCCGGTTCTGTCGGCGGTGGCGGCGGTGGTGTGACCGTGATGTCCTTCACCGGCACGGCAGGCCACATCCACCAGGCGCCGTCGTCGTCCCGCCGCTTGAGGGCACGGTTGAGGTTGGGGCGGGTGCTTTGCCGGGAGCCGAGGCCGAGCTCGAAGCGGCCAGCGAGGCCGACCACCATGAGGCTCCTGAGGTAGGGGTGTATGCCGGAGCTGGACAGGATGGAGTCGTCGGACGTGGCGGTGGCCGTGTTGGCCTCCATGGTGAGGCTGCCCATGATGCCGTCGATGCCCTCGGCGGCGCCGCCGGCCGCGGCCTCGTCGACGTCGAGGATGGACTCGGCGTCGAAGCCGTCGTCGTCGAAGTCGAGCTCGCCGGGCTCGTCGGTGGCGGTGTCGGGGCTGGCCGGCGACGGCGCCGGGTCGCGGAACTCCCGGAACGCGCTGCTGACGGGCGTCGGGGACGAGCAGTTCTTGCAGGTGTCGGCGGACGGGCTGTGCGGCGGCGGCGAGGCCGCGTGGTCGCGGAGGAGGAATGCGGCGTCGGACAGGACGGGGAGCGGCGGGAGGAGGTCGGAGGAGGCCGCAGTGCCGCCGAAGGCCACGGCGAGGCCCGAGAGAGGCGGGCGCGGCGCCGTGGCCGTCTTGGGGCTCTTCTTGACGGGGAAGACGGAGGGGTGGATGGAGGCGAGCAGCGCGGCGGCCTCGTTGTAGGCCTGGTTGGGGCGCTTCCGCGGCGCCCGCGCGCGCTTGAGCGAGACGGAGGTGGCCGAGGAGGACGCGTTGGAGGCCTCCGAGAGCGTGGAGGACGGCGAGGAGTGCGCCGGCCGCAGCGGCGACGAGTGCGCATGCGCCCCCGGCGACGCCGCCGCCTTCACCATGTCCAGGTCCAGCCGCAGACCCGTGGGTATGCAAGAGGACGTCATCGCCAATGCCCCCTCAACCACCGTCACCACCACCACCGCTCAAGCCGAGAATTTACTCCAGCTCTCCTTCTCCGGCCGATCAATCAATTCCACCGCCGCCACCACCACAGCTCCACAAGAACCGAATGAATTCCTAAACCCCTAAACCCCCACAAGATTGCTCGTCAACCGAGGGATTTCCTTCCTTCCTGGCCGATGAAAGCTGCGAGACGGAGAGGAAGACGGAGCAAAAGGTAGCGAGGAAGCGGCAACTTTTCTTTCTTTTCCGAGGGAGAAACAGGGCGCTAAGCAGAGCCGCAGCAGAGGCCTTGGGACATGGGCAAGCTCCAAAGAGGAAAGGAAAACTAATGGCCGCCCCCACCCCCACCTGGGATGGACTCGAGCTCTGTATATATGAAAACACCAAGAACAAAATAGGGGGCGGAAGGATTCTGCCGTACTCCTCTGTCCGTGGCAAGGAGAAGAGGTCAAGCCAGGAGCAGAGCCAGCAAGAACAGAGCAGGAACAGAACAGGGTATGAATTCTGTGAGCAGCTGGGACTGGGGAGGTGTCTTTGGGATTGGAGATGGACGAGCAGAAGAGCAATGCTAACTAGGGATCCTACGGGAAGGCTAGAGAGAGGGGGGGGGGGGGGGAGGGAATTGCGGGGGATTGGAGGCGGTGGGGGAGGAGGAAGAAAGGGTTCAAGAGGAGGGAGGAGGGGGTGGGGTTTTAGAGAGGGGCTAGAGGAGGAGGAGGAGCAGCAGCTCGGGGAAGAGACAAGCCTCCCTCTCATGAGGTCGCTCTCCTCCCTCTGGCCGGTGGGACCCACGCTGCATTTTGCGCAGGCTGGCCCCTCCCTGCCTCTCCTTTTCTTCTTCCCACTCTCTCTCTAGGTGGTACGTACATGTACATGTGTTGGAATCTTGTTGTGTCATCTGAGATTTGCAATGGATAAGTGGAGAGTGTGAAACCAATTTGCCCTATGCTTCAATAAAGGCTCCCAAAGTCACAAGAAAACTTGGTCAATTATCTTTACAATTTCAGGGGTTTACCGGTCAATATTTGGACAAATAATCATGGGAAAAAGAAACGATGCAAACTGTCCCTTGTAGAAGATCTAGAGTAGAATTAGTTAGTACTCCCACAGTACAGAAATATAAAAGCATTTAGATCACTAGATTAGTAATCTAAACATTCTTATATTTGTTCACATAGGAAGTACTTCCTCAGCCTCAAAATAAGACATTTATTTGGGGGACGAAGGAAGTATTATATTCTGGCTTTGTGGCATGATGTCCATCACTACAATATATTTTATTATTAGAACATGAACAGAAGGGGAATATGATTATTTTAGCTTGATCATCTGTTGTTTCTTTGGTTGTCTTTTGTTAACCATGTACTAAAACAAATATTCCCTTCCCAGACGGCACTGACCAATGGAACATGCGGCTAAGCACTACTTAACTATTGCCCTTTTTTGGACTAATACACCTTGTCCGCATGTCTCTTGTGCTGGATGGAAATCAAATGTTTGAAGCATTCCTCACGTCCTTATGTTTTTTTTAGGTGAAATGTCAAGTACTTTCACTTTGTCCTAATCGTCCCCATGCGTCGCAGATACTATTATGCTAGTTCGTGTATCCTTAGAAACAACCGGTGTATTGTTTTTTTATTTTTCTCAAGTATTATATGCCATTTGTTTGTCGAACAAGTGCGTTGGCATTTACTATGTGCCTGATTTCTTTCCCTTGATTTCTCTTTTGGTTAGAAGACAAAAACACTGGATTCAACCTAGGATTAGTAAATGTTTATTACTACTTCATAATATACAGCACATGGAGGACCTAAAATGTCCCCTCGTAAACCCTTGATTACTCCCCTCCCGATAAAAATCAACCGAGCAAATACTCGCATTTAGATTGACACTGCAAAAGCTTCTTGAAAATCATACCTGCCACCCACGAACGACACTCAAAACTTTTTGACATGACTTTTCAAAACCAGTCATCCATCATCAACCTATGATCACCCATACATGTCAACATTTGCTCGGAGGTTGCAACCACCCAAAATGGATGAGGGCATTTCGGTAACTTGACCTGTGCTGGTACACGCTATGATCTGATTGCCCGTCATCCTCAACGCCCATCTACTGATCCAAATCTACCCGGCAAGTGGACCTCCCAACGGCAAACCTCTAATTCCTGCTTATCTGCTGACACGGCGCCCTCCCATTGGCCGCGCCGGATTTCCCCAGGCCTACGTGGCGGCGGCCCTTTTATCGGCGCGCGCGGCAACCTTTTCACGTGAAGCTGTGGAAGCCGCGGGCCCCGCCGGATCTTGGAGCCTTGCATGCATGCATGGCCGACGATGGTTGGCTCACACGGGCACACACACAAAGCTTTTTTTTTTCTTTTACCTTTTTTTTTGTCTCTGCGTACGGATTATTTGGGATCTGCGTTGCACGACTTGGATCGTTTCACTCCATGAGTGCATGCCTGCTACGGCAAATGGTTCAGACGAAGCAGAATTTCACCTTCCTCACAAACTTTCAACCATGTAGACATGTCATGTGATAATGCGATTCGCTATTTTGGGACTCAGTTTTGAAATCATACGCTCCAGATGGATATGTTTTTCGCTACTACTCCCTCTGTCCTAAAATATAAGAACGTTTTTTACACTACACTAGTATGAAAAACGTTCTTATATTATGGGACGGAGGGAGTAGTTGATTTTTCTTTAAATAAATCGAGAGTGCTGAATGGACGTTGAAGATTTACCACAACTGTTTGCTTTTCCTGTTTGTGGACCTCACCTTTTGACGTTGGGCATTTTTTATGGTATATTTAGGAGCTGGATTGTGTGGTAGCCATGCACCATACGTTGTGTCCCCATGGATCAATCGCTAATGATAGAGGGGAGGGGCCGGTTGAGCCATCCCCAGCCAACCAAAGAAATCCTCCCTCTTTGTTTAGGATGAGGTTATTTTTCTTTTTGTCCCTTGTAGGACACATCAGGTAGGGCTAGCTGGATCTTTTTGTAAGACTAAAGATATTTCATCTTTTACACTCCAAAGTATCCTGGTGGCTGGTAGTTCCTCAAAATCTCTATTTATTACTATAAAGTTTGCATTTGTGGTGTATCCTAGAACATTGAAACTTAAATAAATGTAGAAAAAAGAGATATGATGACATTTTTTTCGTTTTAAAACAATTATAAAATGGGCATGAAAAACTGAACATATGTAGGAAATATGTCTTATGCCCGGGCAACATATATTAGCGAGATATGAATATATCTGGACCGTTTAATCTGTTAGAGATTTTATATATTCTTGTGAATTTATTTACAAAATATAAATCCCTACTTACATGTTGCCACCAAGATTCCAACACAGCACACAATCAGCCTTAGGAATTGAAAGGCCGTGATGTACCGACCAATCGTGTTCATCTACGCACGGAGGAATTCAGATAGGTTCGTCCAACAAGTGCCTGTAGAGCTAGAACGTACCAACAGATTGTGTGATTGCATTGTCGCCAGCTATTTTTCAGACGTTTGTGCAGCACTTGTTCTACGGCTCTCATTTGCTGTCCAAATACATCTCCTTCGTAATATCCCCAAAAATCTCTCTAAATAAAATAAATAATATTATCCATGATTTGTTCTGCCTATGTTTGAATTTCTGACCAATAAAGGGCTGCACAAAGCAGCTTGTACTTGTCTCTTTGTAACGTGAAACTCCAAGGACATAGAAATAGAAAGAAAAAAAAATCACAGTATTACGAGGCCATGGCTTTTTGAATCATACATGAAACCGAAACATGAATTCGGCAGTAATTTGAAGGCAGAGCAGGTCAATGCAAAAATGAAGAAGCATGCGTACTCCTTGTGCTCATGTTAAAATTCCTCCATAGTTCTTGTGGATTCTGCTTACTTGCTTAGTCCATAGGGCAAACTCATGCATTTGTTTAAGGATACCTCATAAGAAAAACAAAGTAACATAAGCTATGGAAATCATGTCCTCCCTCCGTCTCAAAATAAGTGACTCAACTTTGTACTAAAGCTAGTACAAAGTTGAGTCACTTATTTTGGAAAAGAGGGAGTATGAATTATAACGCAAAGATGCTTCCACTCATGCATATACAAGTTAGAGGCGTGTACATCTATCTTGTCTTGAACCTTCGAACCATGATACTACAAATGATTAATTTCCTGCATTTCTTTGTTAGCTTGACCTTTTGGATGAACTAGTAGGTGTATGCAAGTTATTGCACTAGAGTATGGATGCCTTGAGTCCAAGAATTGATTGACGCAATTTAAATGGAAAAAAATTGTAGCCCATTCACTAATAGAAAACAGGGCTATGGTCACGGGGCAATATTCACATTAGTCCCGGTTCAGTCTAGAACCGGGACTAATGTGAGCATTGGTCCCGGTTCGTGCGGCTAAGGCATTAGTCCCGGTTCACCTGAGCCTTTTAGTCCCGGTTTAAGACACGAACCGGGGCTAAAGGGTGCGATGACCTTTAGTCCCGGTTCGTGCCTCAAACCGGGACTAAAGGTCTAATCTTTAGCCCCGGTTTGAGGCACGAACCGGGACTAATGGGGTTGAGACCTTTAGTCCCGGTTCGTGCCACAAACCGGTACTAAAGGTCCCATTTTCAAACTCTACCCCCCTGTGGATCGCCTTTTCAGTTTAAAAAAATAAAAGAAAATGATGGAAATGTCAAAAAAAATAAAAGAAAATAAGTTCCCCATGTGATATGTGGTCTAGTTGTTGGGAAAATTTGCAAATGTGAATTTTGACTTTATTTGCAAAATCTCTCTGAAATTTGTAAAAATGGGCATAACTTTTGCATATTAACTCGGATGAAAAAGTTTTTTATATGAAAAATGATCTACTCGAAAAGTTACATCTGAATTTAACTGGGGGAACCCCGTTAAACATTTTCAAAATCCTCAAAAACCTAACAGAAAAAAAGTTACAGGGCTTTTAAGATCTAGAGTGGAAAAAATCGAAAAAAATTCAAACAGTGGGCAAACTGTGGTCAAACAATGGTCAAACTAATTATTCTAGAATATTAGTGTTACTAAATAATTATTTCAGTTATTTCAATTTTGGTCAAATCTAGTCAAACTGTGGTCAAACAATGGTCAAACTAATTATTCAAGAAATATTAGTGTTACTAAATAATTATTGTTTTTTAAAACACTAGTTTCAAACTCAAACAGTGAAATGTGTCACTGCATGCTCAAGCAAAATTCCTGAAGGTTAATAGGATTGACATCTTAGTATTGTCAGGAAAACAACAAGTGCAGACTTGGAGCGACGGAGAATAGAACCCGGAAGTTAAGCATGCTCAGGCTGGGGGAGTGGGAGGATGGGTGACCGTTCGGAAAGTTAGATGATTTGAAATGATGAGGGGTGATTAGAGGATAAATTGAGAAGTGATGAGGGGTGGTGATTACAGACTAGAGGTTAAAATAATTCAGAAATTTGAAAATAAAAAAAATTCAAAAAGTTTTTCAAAAAAAAAAATCATAAAATTTCCTTTAGTCCCGGTTGGTGTTACCAACCGGGACTAAAGGTGGAGCTCCACGTGGCCGCGCCCTTTAGTCCCGGTTCTGGATTGAACTGGGACTAAAGGGGCAGCGCATTAGTACCGACCCTTTAGTCCCGGTTCATCAACCGGGACTAAAGGCTCTCACCAACCGGGACAATAGGCCCCTTTTCTACTAGTGATTTGGAACGTTAAGATTGAAGTTAGACGCTAGGAGAAGAAGTGTTTCCATGTACAAGTGTATCACTTGCCTTTTCCACCAGCTAGAGCTTGTGAACTCGATGGCTATGAAAATTACAAAAGCAGACGTTTTTTAGCATTTGGCTACGTGCATGCTTATCCATGCAACATACAAATAGATAAATACGTTTGGATATTTTGCAGGCTTCTGGGTCTGGGTACGTGTGACATGAATGACTAGGTGGCTTCTCATCATACGGCCGGCCGGGCCTGAAATATCAAGGCCGTATATGGTAGTAGTAGTTCGTTAATTGGGTTGTCGCTATAGCGCCAAACGAGCCAAGATCTATAGCATGGCGAATCATGCATGCCACGAGACCTTGCCGAGCGGTGTGGTACCACCAACACCATACGAATTAGTGCAGAAGAAATCAAGCTAGAGGAGGCCAACAAGCGGGGCGCCCATGATAACGGAAAAACTTCAGATTTGGACCCTTGGATTTCCCAGCAACTGGATAGCCCGGGCAATTGTGGCATAGTATTGGCCGACGTACCTTTCTCGGTCGTCTGCGCTTACAGTTAAATTTCTCCTTCTCCTCATCATCCTTTTTTGAAATGCCACCGGCTAAACGCTAGCTCTCCTGAAAGTCCAATTGACTTGTTTCCACAAAGAGCAAGAGCAGAACCGATTCTACACACACTCTGTCACTTGCAGTCGCAGAGGAGGGCGTAGCTGCTCCAGCTAGCTGGCTAGCTAGAGACAGTTGCTGTACGCTGCTGCTGGACTTGGTTCAGGCTGGCGGTTTCTTTCTCCTCTTCCTCTGCGGCCCAGCTGGGTGCATGCTGCCCTGTGCTTTTGGGGAGCCGGCCAGGCGGCCGAGGCCAAACCGATCGACGACTTGTGAGAGGCGGACGCGCTCTCTCCACCCTCTGCGCCGGTGCTGCCACCGGCGACGGCTCTGTGACGGGCAGGGCAGCTATCCCTTTTTCCTGCTGGGCTGTCGCGCGTCTCGTCCGTTTGCGTCTTTGCGGTCGATCAAATCAAAAGGCCAATGGCGAGTTCGTGTGTGCGTGATGCATCCGTCACTTAGTGGTGTGCGTCCTTTGAACTCCACAGTAACTTCAGTAACCGAGTTTTGTTCTTTCTCGAGTGATGTACGGATGAGCAGAAAGGGGCCAAAGTGTTAGAATAAATCCGAGGCACTCCGTCGATCATCCGAGGACCAAGCAATCACACGAGCACGACGCCGAGATTTGTTAACGAGGTTCACCGATATGGCTACATCCTCGGGGCTTGATTACGGGCGCTCCTCCCCGTGACACCATCACAATACCGCACACCGGCCACCCGGGCGCCGGCACACGCCGCCGGCTCCCCCTTGCGCGCCTGTGCTATAATGTTGGCATAGGTTACATCATGTGTCTACCCCCGCTATATAAAAGAGGCCTAGGATACAAGTGTCCTATTAGGACACGACTCCATATCCTATCTAAACACAATACAACTACAAGTCCAACTGTAACCTACCTCGTACACTATATTCCACACAACTCCAACAAACTCCACCTTGGCGAATATACTCCACCACCCTGAATTCGTCAATGCGTCAAACTTTCATGTACATTGGACTTGAGCTTATCCCATGATCATCGCTGCTACTCCAAAGACTCCATATGACTCCACCTGCAACTTGTAGTCCCTTCTTTTTCTTGACCACTGTCAATACTCGAGCAAAATTAAGTTTCTCTTTACTCTAGTGTATGCTCCCAACTTCCAGAGCTCCGTTCAACGCCATCACACACTGATCACTGACTTGCGTGAAAGTGAACAACTCACATATTGGGTGTCACACATAAGAGTTACCTGAACTCAACATCAGCGCTCCTTTCTTGACAGCCTGTCTGAAACTTGAAGGAATTTCACCGTTGCTTGTAGTCATCCTGAGTCAAATTCGCAGTTGTCTCACCACATGTACGACCACCAGAGCCCTGGCCCGTCTCCATGTCCCGTGCATACCGCACGCCTCGCCGCTATTACCGCGTCGAGCCTCCGCTGTCCCGGTTGAGTCTCAAGGGCCGTGTACCCACACCACTCAACCCCCACTTCAGAGTACCACCGATCATCACCGACCGATGACGAGTTTCACGCTTCCATCAGACCACTGGGCTCCAGTCCGAACTGCATGTCACTCTTTTTCCCCGCTGAATAGGCTTCGACTCTCTGTCGACTTACGCCGTAGCCCCTAAATCAGCACTGAGTGAAGTCTTCCGTCAGACTCCAGCTCCACCTTCAACATGACTCCATGGTAGATGATCAATCCACCCTCGCGCCCCGTCGACTTCAAGCTTCGTGTGCACACCACCTTGAATCAACCCCGCGCCATAGTCTTGTCGAAGCCACACAAGCTCTCGGGGCTTGCGCACGTGTTTCCACGCCCCAGAAGTCGGTCACCATCAGCATCACGCTCCTACGTCGTCGTCGTCGATCCCACCACCGTCTTCTATACCAACCGACATGCGTCGATCCCGTCAGACTATCCAGTCCGACCCAGCCGAATTCGTTCAACTGTACGACACGCTCGAGGCTCCCAAATCGTCTTCCGCGAATTTTCATCCATCAAATGATAATTTCATCTCAGCTGACATGACTTCCCGCAACGCCTTCAAGCATCCCTGTTGTGCCAACAAATGTTTCACCTTTGTCTGCCATAACTCAAGGTTTTTAGTCCCGTCGAACTTCTCCACCTCAAACCTGGTACCCGTCGTACAGCTGACCTTGTGAAAAATTAACCGAGCTCCACCGCGATGCCTCAAGCACACAAGCAAAACCTGATGAGGTACACCCCTGTGTACTAATAGAAAAATCCAACCAATCTTGGTCTTCACATGTAACTGCTCCAGGCACAACTCCAATACTAGCAATTGCCTTGTCAATGCCTCTCTTGCTGATTCCCGATGGATGTATCAATGGATATTTCCTTCGTTCGACTAATCTGCCTCTCGCCGTGTCAACATGAGGACTCGGTCCTCTTTTGGTCCAAAACAAATCCCATAGATGCCCTTGTACACGGCCCTGGTCTGATCGCCTTGCATACGGACACGTACACCTGAGCTCACCAGCTGCCGTTTGGCCCGTGAGTTGCCCGCCTGGTGCAGCCGTGCGGCTTCTCCACCTGGGCCGCAGCCCACGCACTTGCCTTGCGCTTTCGCTCCGAACCTATATGCTGTCTACCAGTCTGCGCGTGACACGCCGCCGTCATCGATCGCATCTCGCCGAGTCCACGCCTGAATCGATTAAACCGATCTCACCAAGAACTCGTCTGATCACCGAATCGACCAAACAACTGCAACTCGCCGCCGCCAAGACATCCAACCACGTTACTGCTTCTTCATCCTCTAGACCAACGATCCGCAGCCTCCGAACGACCTAGCTCATGATACCACTTGTTAGAATAAATCCGAGGCACTCCGTCGATCATCCGAGGACCAAGCAATCACACGAGCACGACACCGAGATTTGTTAACGAGGTTCACCGATATGGCTACATCCCCGGGGCTTGACTACGGGCGCTCCTCCCCGTGACACCATCACAATACCGCACACCGGCCACCCGGGCGCCGGCACACGCCGCCGGCTCCCACTTGCGCGCCTGTGCTATTATGTTGGCATAGGTTACATCATGTGTCTACCCCCGCTATATAAGAGAGGCCTAGGATACAAGTGTCCTATTAGGACACAACTCCATATCCTATCTAAACAGAATACAACTACAAGTCCAACTGTAACCTACCTCGTACACTATATTCGACACAACTCCAACAGAGAGGGCCAAAGTTTGTGGCATAGTTGGGATTTGGTCTTTGTTTTGCACGGCGAGTGATGAAGAGTGAAAAATGCATGGTGAGCCCCTGGATCCGTGGCTAGCGAATTTTGGCGAGTCGGGATCGCTTTAGTTTAACATAATAATGTAATTTGGCACGATGAAGTTGGTTATAAAGTGGACACGCGTCAAACTTGACAAGACCAAGTGTGGTTTCATCTGGAACGGAGATAACATCGAGATCGGTAGGGTGGCAACTCGCTTGTAAATTGGATGATTGTGACGTCCTCACTGCTCGGAGCTTATGGAAGCACCGCAATGGCTGCGTTTTCGAGGGTAACTAGCCCTTGACCTCGAGCGTTCTCTCATGGATCCAAGAAGAAGCATGGCTATGGGCTTGAACCGGCGCCATGAGACTGAATAGTATATTACTGTAGCCCGCTCTAGTTCTCGGGGCTGAGCAACCCCATATCCCCTACTCATGCGACCTCGGATTAGCGCTTGTTTAGTGTATGATAACCTGAGATGTTCCTTTTATTAAGAAACCATATGTCATGGCCGGCCCCAACCAGTTTGAATCTTCGGGAGGCCAGTATGTCGGGGCGGCAGTTCACCTGGGCTAATAACCGATCTGTGCCGACATACGAGAAACTCGATAGGGTACTCATGGACACCGAATGGGAACTAAAATTTCCTCTGGTAACCGTGCGAGCCCTAGAGCGTATCGAGGCGTTATCGGATCATGCACCCATAATTCTGGATTCTAACTCTACGAAGCCAAACGTCCGTCGCCCTTTCAAATTTGAATTGGGATGGCTGCATCGGGATGGATTTGTAGACATAATCAAGAATGTTTGGGAGAAGCCCGCTGTTGGTCGTACGCCTATTCAGAGATGGAACTTTAAAATAAGGGCCATGAGGAAACACCTCACTAGATGGGCGAAACACATCAACGGGATATATAAAAAAGAAAAACAAAGACTCTCTACCATTATTGACGACCTCGACAAAATTGCAGAGACGCGCACCTTATCTCAACAAGAGATTGAGCTGAAAAATCAATCTAACGAGAAGGTTGCACGTCTTTTGCGAGAAGAGGAGATCAAATACTACCAGAGATCCAAAGCTGACTTCATCTTGATGGGTGATAGTAATGCAAAATACTTCCAATTGATCACCAATGGGCGGCATAGGAAAAAATGTATTTATAGTCTCCAACAAGATGAGGGGCGGATCGAAGGACAGGAGGAGCTCAAGAAGTATATCACCAAGTACTACAAATCTCTGTTTGGAGCGTCAGTTGAAGGGAACTTCACCCTTGACGAGACCCGAACGGATGATATTCCACAAGTCACGGCAGAAGAAAATGATATCCTAATGGCACCATTCTCGGAAGAGGAGGTGAGAGAGGCGGTGTTCCAAATGGAACATAGCTCCAGGGCCAGATGGTTTCCCCGCAGAATTCTATCAGATTTTTTGGGATATCATCAAGACCGACCTTTTGGATTTGTTCAATTGTCTTCATGCCGACCAACTAGACCTATTTAGACTTAATTTTGGCGAGATTGTCTTGTTGCCCAAGATTAAGGAGGCCGAACGGATCTAATAGTTCAGACCCATATGCCTCCTTAATGTTAGCTTCAAGATTTTCACCAAAGTGGCCACAAATAGGTTAAACTCGGTAGCTGATCATGTTGTTCGGCCATCTCAAACGGCGTTCATGCAAGGAAGGATTATACTCGATGGCGTAGTAATTTTGCATGAGACTGTTCACGAGATGCACCGGAAAAACATGAGTGGAGTAGTATTCAAAATTGACTTTGAAAAAGCCTATGACAAGGTCAAATGGTCTTTCCTCCAACAAGCCCTAAGAATGAAAGGTTTCTCCGATAAATGGCGTCAGTGGATCCAAAATTTTGTAACTGGAGGTAGTGTGGCCATCAAAGTCAATGATGATGTAGGTCATTACTTTCAAACAAAAAAAGGACTACGACAGGGTGACTCCATGTCTCCAATGTTATTTAACATTGTTGCTGACATGTTGGCTATTCTGATTGAGCGTGCTAAGCAGGACGGCCGGATAGAAGAAGTAGTGCCACATCTTGTGGATGGTGGCCTCTCTATTCTGCAATACGCCGATGACACAATTCTTTTTATGGAACATGACCTAGACAAGGCTCGAAACCTAAAACTCTTGCTCTCAGCGTTTGAGCAAATGTCGGGTCTCAAAATTAACTTCCATAAAAGTGAACTTTTCTGCTTTGGAGAAGCCGTTGAGGCGGCTGCCGATTATGCTGACCTCTTTGGTTGCGCACATGGCCAATTCCCGATTAAATATTTGGGAATACCGATCCACTATCGGCGTCTCACCATTGCAGAGTGGAAGCATGTAGAGGAGCGTCTAGAGAAACGATTGAGCAGTTGGAAAGGCAAGCTGCTCTCAGTTGGAGGACGACTGGTTTTGATTAACTCCGTTCTCACAAATATGGTTCTCTATATGCTTTCTTTCTTCCAACTCCCAAAAGGGGTCCTGCAAAGATTGGATTATTTTAGATCCAGATTTTTTTGGCAAGGAGATGGAGAAAAGAAAAAATATCGGTTGGCCAAATGGAGCATGGTTTGTAGGCCAAAAGACCAAGGTGGCCTTGGAATTCATGACCTACAGGTCAAGAATGAGGCCTTGCTCAGTAAATGGTTGTTCAAACTTCTTACTGAGGATGGTGTTTGGCAAACCATGTTGCGCAACAAGTATCTAGGCCAAAAGGCAGTGTCCCAGGCATATTGGAAACCTGGTGACTCGCACTTCTGGGCTGGCCTAATGGCGGCAAAGAAACATCTCTTTAGCTTTGGGTCTTTCGCGATAAAAGACGGGTCGGAGATTCGATTCTGGAAAGACATCTGGCTAGGCAATGCCAGTCTCAGAGAACAATATCCAGCCTTATATAACATTGCTCGCGATAAGAACAACACTATTGCGCACGTGCTCAGTTCATCCCCGCCGAACATTTCGTTTAGGCGGGATTTGATTGGCCCCAGACTTATGTCATGGCATAATCTTTTGTCCCGGTTGGATTCGATTAACCTGACACAAGGTCGGGATGTGTTTCGCTGAAACCTTACTACATCAGGGTCTTTTACAGTAGACTCTATGTACCGTGCGCTCACACATTCTGAGGTACCAGTGAGTAATAACAAGAAAATTTGGAAGTCCAAGATTCCATTAAAAGTGAAAATTTTCATGTGGTATCTTCGTAAGCGAGTTGTGTTGACCAAAGACAACCTCGCACGACGCAACTGGCCAGGGAGTAAGAAGTGTTGTTTTTGTACTCATAACGAGACAATCAAACACCTCTTTTTCCAATGCAAGTTTGCACGTTCTACGTGGTCAATCATCCAAATAGCGTCAAATTGATATCCGCCCACAAGTGTTGTCAATATATTTGATCACTGGTTGGACGGTATTCCAAATAGGTTTAAATCGCTTATATGGGTGGGAGCGTACGCCTTAATTTGGTCGCTCTGGCTATGTAGAAACGATTTGGTTTTTAATGGAAAACATGCTTCTCCTCTACAGGTTATTTTCCGTTGTACGCACTCGCTTCATACGTGGTCTATGCTACAACGATCGGAGCACCAATCGCTGTTCAAGGCGGTGTGTACGCGGTTGGAGCAGGTGGCTACGGAGGTTTTTTTCCAACATGGGTGGCAGCATAACCTCCGGATCGATCCACCACCACCTTCGACATAGGCATAGTGTCAGTCTATAGGACTTTACTGTTGCCGATATGTCGGTTTATATTTCATATTTTTTGTCAGACTTTTGGATTTGGCTGTGTGCATCTCAGTTATGCAGAGGCCGGGTATTACTCATAATGTTTTGTATCCCCTTGATGCTACATTCTGAGATAATAAAATCGCCCTTTATCGAAAAAGTCTCGCCTCTTTCTTTCTAGAGCTACAATATATGTTGTCATCATCTCCCCGCATAGTCAGCATTAAATGTATCGACACCATTACAACGACTATATCCGCAGGCCGCATCATGACAATATTGGATGACTACAAATAACGTTGCCTCCTCGATCATGACCACATCATACCAATGAGCACCCCATTTCCTGACTCTAGTCAGAATGAAGGAGAAAGAGCTGAAATAAGAACAAAAATGTCACACCGCATGGCTAGATTTAAAGTTTTGATCTCACCCTAATGTGTTAAGGATTGAAAGAAGGCTTGTTGGTTGCTCTACTTTGCTTTCATATGATGGCATCCTGCAATTAATCAAATCGGTCTTTAAATCCCTCCCATTTTCTGCATGTGCTCTGCAGCAATGCCAGTCACTAGCACATATCAAGTGAACAAATACCTCATGCATTTCTTTTGAAGAAAGTACGGGAAAGATAACAGGGGCGCTGCCTAAAAGACAAGGGGCTTAGGTATTCTAGATGTGAAAAAGCACAACAAAGTACCACTGATCAAGAACCTCCACAAATTCTTAACTATGAAAACTTGCCTTGGGTGAAACTTATTTGGGAGATCTACTATAGTGACATCTTTCCCTTGGAAAAAAGAGAAGGTTCATTCTGGTGGAAAGCACATTTAAGTTTATTGATAGACGCAAGATGCCAGTGCATTGCACGGAATATCAAGATGCATTTGTTTATAAAAAAACCCTGTTGTGATTGACTCATGTAGGAGTAATCCCATGTGTAAAAATTAATGATATCTCGAGAAAGAGGAAAGATAAGGTGAGGAGGAGTGGGGTGTGGTGGTCGGACTGAGCGGAGGCATGGGGATGGACGACGCCGGCAGCGGCCACCATGCCAGATTGTTTCAGAGGCTTTCTTTTTTAATTGCTCAACAATAAGGTTGTGGGAGATAAGGATGAACGAGGAAAGGCCTTATATCTACAAATGTGAAGTGAGGTGTGGGTATCTTTTTACAAAATTGCCATAGTTTGCTTTCTATCCGTCAGATATAGATCGGACGGTCTATATTGCAAGATGGCAAACACACCATCATCATCAACTCAGTTTTTTATAAAAGTAAAGATTTCAAGAAAGTAATAGCATGCTATATTGGTAACGATGGCTCCGTTCTTTTTTGGCATGGCACATGGCAAGGAGAGCCCCTCACTCAACAATTTCCAGAAATGCGCTCCTTTGCTACCAATGACAAGGTCTATTTGCTACAATGAAAATTTTTGAAGACCTTATTGACCATTTTCATAGGACATTGCATATGTGAGTTTTTACCCAGTTCAATGAAATTCAGGCAGAGTTGGATCGGGGAATCATCACCCAAAACCCTGACACTGACAGATGGTCTTATCACTAGAAAGGATAATGTTATTCATCTCTGTAATGTATAAATGAATGATGGGAACTTGGGAAGCCCACATAAAGTTTCCTTCTGGCTTCCTCTCCATGACAGAATAAGCAAAAGAAATCTTCTGAAAAGGAAATCCATGCACTTATAATGTTATAACTGTACTGATTTTCTATAATGAAAAGCTCTGAAAAGATAACACTATGTCTCTTCTGGGACTGCAACTTTGCTCAGAATTGTTGGCTTCCCATTCTTCCATACAAGCTAAGGGGCATCTCTACCTCCGATAAAATAAATTTGGAGGTAATTTTTCTGGCTTCTCGAGACCTCCAAAAGAAGATTGCTTTGCACATCATTATTCTGGTATGCTGGAATATTTGGAGCGAAAGAAATGGAAAGATTTTCAAAAATGAAGTTCCAACGGTTAGCACATGAAAATTTCTCCTTACACATGATCTTATTCTCCTTGGGAACATAATAGAATGCAAGACGCGTCAAAACTGTACCCGGCGAGGAGAGAACCCCTGCGTCGCCTCTCTCTGGCGACACGGGGGGAACCCCTCTGGCGCCGCCACCTCCCCTCCTCCCTCCACCCCCACCTCGCCGCCGCCTGATTGACCGCCGGCGAAGCCCGGACTGGCTCCAGGGAGGGTGGCGGCGGGGCATCTCTCTGCAAGGCGCGAGGGCGCATCTGGCGCGCGGGCGTGGCTCCGGAGCGGGCGGGTGTGGCTCCGGCAGTCTGTGGGGTGACGCGGCACGGTGGTGGTCTCGCTCTGGCGTGGGCTGGCGCGGCTCCGGCGGTGGGTGGGCGCGGCCAAGCGCGGATTTGGCGTGGCGATGTGTGGCGCCGCGGTCCCCGCGGGATGGTGGTGCTCGGCCCGGCGGCGTCTTGGTGGTGCTCCGGCAGCTCCTGGCGCTGTGGATCCGACGGATGGCGGGGGACGGCAGCTCCGGGCGTGCGTGGCTGGCTCTGGCCGGCCCTGGGTTCTCCGGATCCGGCTGCTTCGTTGCGGCGAGAGGCTGTTTGGTGGTCCGGCCGGGCTTGGGCTCGGCAGACAGTGTGGCAGTGCCGGGCGAAAGCTCTGCCTCGGGCTTCTGGTCGGGGCCGGCGACGGCGACGCCCTTGGGTGCCGCGCTCTTCTTGAAGACGTCGTCGAGGTGTGCTGTCTGCCCTGCTTGTGTCTCCGGTCGGTGAGACCAGTGGTGTGGTGGTGGCTTCTGCTTGGTCATGGCGCGATGGCTTCGTGGGAGGTGTGCGGGTCAGCGGAGGTACAATGCGTGAGGGTGTGGTGTTGGGCGGTGCTCCGGGCAAAGGCTTGCCGGGTTTCTACCGGCCGACGGCGTCGGCGTCCGCGGATGTCGTGTCACCTCCTTGGAGGCGCCGCCGTGGAGTCCACCCCCTGCACATCCTCGGTTCCAGCTCTTCGGGTGAAAGCCTAAGGCCCAGTCGGGTTGGGCGACGGCGTCGGCATCGTCGCTTCCTCCTTTGGGGCGTCGCCTTAAAGAGCATTGGATCCCGTTTGCACTTTCCTTGGGTTGGACGCTCGCGGCATTGCGGTCGGCGACTGTCTGTCCGACAATGTGGATGTTGCGCGACTTCTAGTGTTGCAACGATGGCGGCTTCGAGCGAAGTTGGGCGGCTGCTGAGCTTTGGTAGTCGGTCTCATCCAGCGTGTTCGAGGGGTTGTCGGGCCTCATTTGTCTTCCTGAAGTCGGAGCTGTAGAGGAGGTGCTTCTGTGGCGACGATGACACGAGACAGGTGGTCGGCTCCGGTGCCGGCTCGACGCAGGCCCAGCGCTTTCCCCCTACAATGCTCGTCGACAGAGTCGGAGCTGCCTGGTCGTCGGCGTGTGCGGTGGACTGTTTGGCATCGACCGACGCAGGCCTCGACGCTTGTTCGTGGTTTTCTCTTCGACGGTGTGTGTGCGTTTTTGTGTGGGTTGCCAGGTCGCCCTGTGTGGATTGTTTTTGCGAGCATGTTGTGATGGTTTTCACCCGGTTTTTCATTAATTAATTGGGCACCTCTCTTCAATCTTTTTTAATGGCCCTAAGGGACCGCGTTTCAAAAAAAAAAAAATAGAATGCAAGAATGCAGAATGCTTACAGATGTGGATTTACAGCCCTCCTTGACGCCGGTGTCCTAGTTCTGGTCCTTAATCTTTGATCACCATCTTACGTAGACCGGGCATTGGATAATCTCTTCTTCTTTTTTTCTCTTTTCCCCACTTGTATGTACATATTTGTCTATTATTAACATAAACATTGTAGGAGTAGAGCTATTGTCCTGCAGTTCTTGGCCTAAAAAAAAGTTTAACGTTTTGCAGGTTGTGGTGCATTATGGTAGACATGCCCTGGTCTGGTGGAGGTACAAAATTACTGTAACCTCCCGTGCGCCACTCTTGTTGTCGCCACATCAGCAAGGATCGTCAACCTCTGGCTCCGTCGTATCGCATCGCCGGTGGCTATTCTGGTGCTCGTTTTTGTTCTTCTTGCACGCATCTGTTGGCTCACCGCACGGACGAAGGTAATTCTTCCTGTGCAAAGGCCACCCATGTCAACACTTGTGCCCGTAGGCCTGTAGGACTAGGAGTGGCGCCTATGGACGCACAGCTGCACATGTACACATGCGCCTCCCTCACGACCATAGGATGCGTCGCAGTGTGCAGCTTTTGCCGACGCATGCAGGCGAGCGCGATCACGAGCATACGAACGCAGAGGAGTAAGGCCAACTGCGCGACCCTATCCTGTCCAACCCCATCTGTTTGAAGTAAAACGGATAAATGAGGCGGCCCAGCGCGCGACGGTTCGGACCCATCTTGTCTGTTTTGTGTCGGGCCGACCCATTTCAAGCGTAAACTTGCGCCGGGTTTGGGTCGCGACGGACACCAAACGGACGCGCGCCTCGTCCGCGTCGGGGCCGCGTGGCAGACGACCACCTACCTCCCACCCGTCCACATCAATGCGCATGAGCGGGCGGCCCATCTGTCATCCGCACATCGAAAGGTTGCCGTCCTTCTTTAAGTGGGAAGTGTGGACGGGTCGTCGTCCACACTGCCCCACGCCACCCCGCGGCCTCCTCGAAACCCGACAGCACCGAACCCAAACCCTAGTCAAGAACTCGCCGGCCGGCCGCCCGCTGCCATGGGCCTCTGGAACTACGGCCGCAAAGACAATCACGACCGCGAGGCTCGTTCCTCGTCGGGACGCCGGTGCAGCTCGGTGAAGAAGGAGGAGCCCGCGTCGCCATCGCCACCATGTCGGGCCCTCGCGCCGCCCGCGTTCTCCATCCCGCCCACGTCCGCTGGCGAGCGCGACCGGCACTACATTGAGGCGGCCGTCTGCCGCCGGTATTGGGAGACGAGGACACCGCTGACCTGGTGGGCCAGGGGTGGAGCTGGTCGTGCTCCGCTGAGCAGATGGCGGCCGCCCTGGGGGCCGTGAACTGGTGCCCCACGCCGCCGCGGTCGTCGGAGCGGGAGGCCTCCCCTCGGGAGGAGGTGGTGCAGGCACCGGCCACCTTCCAGCCCGCCGCCCCCGTTGACCACGGACCGCCGGCCCACCTGTGGACGCCGCCGGACTACGTCGACCTCGTCAGCGACGACGACGACACCGGCGGCCAGTGAAGACGGCCACGACCACGGCATCGACGAGCGCGGCAAGAGCGCGCGGGAGGCGTTTTTTTATTTTGGTTTTATGTTAATTATGAAACTGGGCCGTTTAAGTGGACTGAGAAACTGGGCCGTTTTGTGGCTGTAACCCCTATATATGTTTTATGTTTTTTAACTGCGTTTATTTTCTTTTTTAGACATTTCATTTAAGTTTTTAATTCTTTTTATTCACGTCCACCCCGGACAGGTTTTGTGGTGCGGCCGCGCGTTGGGCGCACCCACGATTCATCGGACAAACGCGGACACGGACGAACTCATCGGCGCCTCAAAGGGACAAAATCCGGCCAAATAACACGTAAGTTTGCGGTCGCGCGGTGGAGTTGGCCTAAGAGAAGGTGACGAGTAACCAATTAAGAATGACCCGGACAAAAATGATAAGTTACGGCACGACGATGCATGACCGGATCCTCTTTTCCATTTACCAGAAAGATCCAAGGGCGGGCAGGCGTACGTACAGCAGGCCGGGCATCATGGTGACACGATCGACGGATCATACACACCGTCATGCACGCGCGCGGCAACAGCTTTATCTATCTATCTACTGGGGCGCTTGGATGAAATTTGGAGGTTGCACTGTTGGACTCATCTTCGTCTTTGTGTTGAGGATGTGCATGCATGCATGGATGGATGGATCCAAGGGCGTCTGTGCTGCCCTAATGAAACCAAATTACGCTGCCATCGATGCATGTGACTTTGTAGAGAGAGAGAACGATAGCTTACACGAGTCAGAGGGACACGAGAGGAGAGGCAGGCAGACAGAGAGAGCACTTTTCCAGGCGAGGGAGAGATATCACAGGAGAGCTAACCGAAATAGCACAGTGGAGAGATAGTTTGAACGGGAGCGGGTGAAATGGAGATAGAGAGATCGTTCTTTTACACGGAGGTGTGTTAGTAGTAGAGAGATCTAGAGCGAGAGAGTTTTTTCATGGTAGTAAGTGTCTCATTTATATCATAAAAATCATAGTACAAGTCACGTACATATTAACCTGATAAAACCGAAAAAACAGTAGAACGCTAGCCTTTGCATAAAGAAATATCAGCTAATTATAAATAAGACCGAAGAATCTTCTAAGCTTGACACCACCACCACAACAACCATCAAAGAGAAAAATGAAGGATCACATCCACACCCGACCTCGACACGGCTCTACCGCTGATATTCAGCTTTGCGGACCTGCAAGGTGGCTCGCCAAAGGTGAAATCATTACCGCTGAATGAACCACACCGAGGCAACACCCCAAACACACCGTCGAACTCCAGATCTGGCACCCCCAACATGACTAAGACGTCGGAATAAGAAACCATACCTACCATCCACGAACCATGAACTCGGGACACAATCCACCATCTTCCAAATGCCACTAATGCAGACAAGAAACGAGAACTTCCACATGCCGAGCATCATTACCGTACTGGTGACTTAACCACCTGTTTAACTATTAGCTTTCTTGCCTTATCACAATCGAATGAATTGAGACAACCAGAGCAACTGGAACTACTACATCTGATAGCACAATCTGCATCCACTTCAGGACTACCTCCCAAGGTTCATGTCGGCGCTGGAGCAGATGGCGTCACAACGACAGAGCCCGAGGACACTGGTACACCACAAGGATGCCGCCGCTGCACCATCCTTGCTTGAACAGACTGACTTCCAAATCCATCCCCAACCTTAGGACTGATCGTCTCGTCGGGGTAGAATCTGAAGAATCTTTATTCAGCGGAAGGCAAAACGATGAACAGCCCAAAACCTAAGGTACTAATGGCTAAAGCGTCCCATACGCATGAATCCTGCGACCCCCCTCACCACCGACGACCGAGGTCGTCGACTCCTCCACCGGAGGACGGCACCAGAAGGAAACACTCCTAGCGGCGGTGGCAAGATCGCTTTTCATTCTTCCCCTGAAAGAAAGAAAAGATACAATGTAGTTTACCCATGTTAAGGCATCTCCAACGCCAACCGGCAAATTTCCTCCTGCTTCCGCTCGTGGAAAGGGGGGATCAGTCAGTAGACGCGGATACGGGAGCGGTCATCGAACGCTGCCCACATACATCCCCCTCCCAATTTTTTTATGAAACTCCGCACGTTCAAATAGCCGCATACATAGAGTACAGGCGTTCAAATAGCTGCACGCATCAGTAGTTCAAATATTACATTCCAACATTGTTGTCCCCTTTAACCGCCCAAAGATGCTTAATCAAATCTTCCTCCAACTGCTTGTGAGTTGCTCAATGCCGAATTTGTTGATGCATTTGAATAAACTCTTCAAATGTGGTCGGATTTTGGTATGGAAGTTTGATAGTATCACCCATGTTCTCAAATTCTAGAGTTGCGGCAGCATCCTCACCCTCATCCTCGACGATCATGTTGTGCATGATTACACAACATGTCATCACCTCCCACAAGGTCTCCGGATCCCATTGTTTAGTAGGTCCACAAACAACTGCAAAACGGGCCTGCATAACTTCAAATGCCCTCTCGAAATCCTTTCTAGTTGCTTCTTGCCTTTGGGCAAAGTGACACTTTTTCTGGCAACCTAAGTTAGAGATGGTGTTGACAAAGGTAGCCCACATAGGATAGATACCATCAACCAGATGGTGGTCCATGTTGTACTCATGTCCATTGACAATATAGTGGCAAGGAGGAGCTTTTCCTTCGGCGAGTATGGAAAACAATGATGATCGCTGTAGCACATTGATGTCATTGTGAGACCCAGACATGCCAAAGAAAGCGAGTCAATTCAAAGATCATGTGATACAACTGCTTCAAGAATAACGATGGGATTCTTAACATGACCCTGATATTGCCCATGTAAAGCCTTCGAGCAGTTCATTCATTTCCAAGCAAACCTGGCCATTCTCTTGCTTCTGAGATTGCCAAGAGCCTCTCGGTGTCTGGCACAGTTGGTTCTCTCAGGTACTGAGGTCCAAACACCTCGACCATGGCAGTTGCAAACCTGACCATGGCACCTCCGCATGTGCTCTCAGACATCCCTAGGTACTCATCCCATGAATCAGCGGTTGTGCCATATGCAAGCATGCATCCGGAGTGCGGTTGTACCCTTTTGGTAACCACAGAATCCAACCGTTCGCATGGCGTCCTTCTTCAAGATGAAAGTAGTCATCATAGGAACGGACGCCATGATACAATCAAAGACAGTCATCCACATCCGAAAACAAAAATGATCAGCGAAGAGTGCATCAGGGTAAAGTAGTCGTCCATCAGTATCAAATGGCCGCGCGCCATGTTGCAATTAAGCACTCGATGGCCCTTCACCGATCCCTTGAAACTGAGAACATGCCCCTCCGCATGCTCCATGTCTTCAAGGACCGCCTGCATCATCGTTGTCTCATCCATGTAGTCCTCCTCATCGAACGAGCCGCCGGACGACTCAACATAGTGCTCGTACAATGTGCACCAAATCGGAATCCATTGCCTGAAAGAAGAAGGGACAACTTTTTTAGCCCCAGCAATTCATCGAATAGTTGTCGGGTATGGTGAGTATAGCAGTAGCGCATGATACCTGGCGAGGCGGTCGGAGGAGAGGGTTGAATGGCGACGGAGGAGAAGCGGGGTGGGGCCCGACTGAAACGCTGGAGGTGACGGAGACGTAGAGTTTCGGCAGGGGTGTGGCATGGCGGCCAGGATGATGTAGCGGCGGCGAAGACAAGAGAAAAAGAAGAGAAAATGGGGAGGATGGAGGTATGGCCGTGTGGGGTTTGGAAAGAGTTTTGGGTGGGCCGGAGTGTAGGAGGCCTACGTGGCTGTTGTCCGGACTTCCTCAAAGCCCTCATATTTGTCTCGTGTTTGCCAGAAAGTACGTTCAAACCGCACAGTGAACCAATACAGATTCATCTTGGATAGTTTAAGGGTGAGCGTTGGGATGCCCTTAGACCTAACTCTAGAGCGAGAGAGTGCAGAAGCGCACATGCACGACACACGGGTAACTCAGAGTGAATTGCAAGAAACCACCACATTTGGGGCTTCTCTTGCAGAAAACTATCTGGTCGCTAATCTTTTGCAAAAGCCACCGCACATTCAGTAATAGTTTTGCAGAGTGCACTGAACCTATCATTTGGCGCGGTTGAGGGCGTTTCCGACAGGTGGGGCCCAAAATCGCTGACGTGTCCTAACGGACACGTGGACGGCGCCGTTTGCTTAAGACAGACGCAGTCGGTTCGCCAGAGACAGACCGCCCGCGCCCGACCACATCTCGCTCGCTCTCTCTGCTCTCACGCTCGCTCTCTGCTCCCACGCTCGCTCGCTCCCCTCCCATTTGCTCCTCTCCTCTCCGGTCGCTGCCGGACGCCGTCCGCCATGGTGTCCTGGAGCGACAGTGAGAGCACTGACGACTCCACCGCGTAGTACATCTCCTCCGACGACTCCCCTCTCAAGGCCAGAACCTTGTATTCCTCATTTGTGTTCTAGGGTTTGTAGGGTTGAACATTTGCTCGATTTGAACAAGTTTTTGTTGGATTTCTCAGATCCCAGCTATAATTGATGATCCGTCGTTCGAGGGTCTTGCTGACGACTTGAATGTGATTTGTGAGCATGGGAATCCAGGGAGGAAGTATGTTGCATTTGAGGGGATAAGCACTGGTAGGAGGTTCATTGCCTGTGCCACTGAAGTAAGTTTTAAGTTGAGTTTGCAGCATTCCAATTCTTGTTCTATGGTTTGTAGTTACTGTTCCTGTTCTAGGGTTCATAGGTATTGTTCATGGTCTAGGGTTCATAGTTACTGCTCATGTTCTAGGGTTCACAGTTATTGAATTTAGTTATAGGGTTCATAGGTGATGTTCTTAGTTGTAGTTTTCATAATTATTCAACATTAAATGAATGTGATTCTGGTACATTAACTGAATCAGCTATTTAGCCGAATCTGTAAGTAATGTCTGTAATTTTGAACTGATTTTTTCTATTGTAGGGTGTTGCAAATTGTGGATTAGTGCAGTGGGTAGATGAGCATTGGCTAGAGCATCTGCAGAATGCTATTCATAAGCTGTGGCTTATGTATGAGCATAGCCAGCATGAAAACAGGATGGCATGCCTGGAGCATTCAAGCACTGTACACAATCTCACACAGCAGAAAAAAGAGTTGTAGGAGACATATGAGAAGCTTGTTGAAGATGTGAACAACCTCTTGGATTATAAGGATAACCAGCGTGAGGTAAACCAGAAGAATGATGCTGAGAACATTTCAGTTCGTGTGGAAAGCAGCATGACAAAGGGTGCTGAGATCAAAAAATTAAAGGATGTTGTTGACCAGTTAAAGCAAATTCATGTAGCTCAAGCCACTGTCATTAGGAATTTGAAGTTCAACCATCTTAAAGAGAAGGAAAAGTTGAGCTCTGATAAGAGGACTTTGGAGATTTGCTATGCTGACCTGAAGAAAGAGAAGGATGACCTGAAGAAAGAGAAGGATAAGCTGGATTGTTGCATTGCTGAGCTGATGAAAGTGAAGGAGAAGTTGACCATGGAGAAGAGTACTCTTGGTTCCTGCATTGTTGAGCTCAAGACAGCAGGTGATGGCAACAAGAGGAAGCTTCACCAGATTAAGGCTATTTGTGATGAGGACTAAGTTGTGTTGCTGTCTGACCATGTGTGTCAATGATGCCTTTTGTAGTACCTATGGAGGAAAGCTTGTAATGTGTTAAGCTTTATTGTGGTGAACTCTATTATTTCTGTAGCAATGAACCTTGGATTGTATGTTGTTTGTGAGAGTACTCTATTTGTGATGAATTATCAGCTTGTATTAAGTTCAGTTTGTGATGAATTAACAGCTTGGACTATAGCAAGTAGATAGTGAACATAGATAGCAAGTTCATACTGCATAGATAGTCTGACATAGATAGAACTGACATAGATAGAACTAGCATACTAACATAGATAGTAGCTGCATAGATAGTCTGACATAGATACAACTGACATAGATAGAACTAGCAAACTAACATACTGACGAAACTGGACTTTTTCTTCTACCGACGAAACTGAAGACAGCATGTCACTCCTCCTTCTTCAGCATCTTCAGGCCTTGGGAGCGTCGCACGTCATTGTTGTTCACCACCGTCCTCTTCTTCTTGGTCGGCGCTGGCTCCACCACATCTTCACTGCCGCCCTCCTCTTATTGCTTCATGACGACGAGCTCTGGGTTGTCGACGACCTCCGGTAGCTTATCCACATCAATTGGGTTGTTCTTCTACCCCTCCACGGCGTCGAGGACGGGCGCCAGGAGCTGCACATCAGGCTCGTCATTGGAGGAGTCGGAGGAGAGTACGACGACCTCGTCCACCTCGTCGTCAGAGGAGTAGTCGTCAGTTTCGTCAGAGTTGTAGTCGTCAGAGGACTCGGCGTCAGAGTCCTCGTCTGGCCCGAGGACCCATGGATTGCGCCTCTCCCAGTAGGCGTTGTTGATGGGGGCTGGGAGAGCAAGGACGGCGTCGGGTGATGTCATCCGTGGCGGCCGGTGGCTTGGTGGATGAGCGGTACATCCACCAACGGGCGCGCTGTCTGGGGTCAGGGGAGCACTGCACCTCGCGCATCACCCACAGGAGAATGGTCGCCGGCGGGACGGCACAGCCGACAGGGAAGGCACGCTGCCTTTTGGCAGGTGTCATCACCTTCACCAGGTCGCGGGCATGGTTCCTCAGCATCTCCAGACTGGGGAACCAGCGCATGATCTCCCTGTACTGCGCGCGCAGCTCCTAGTTGTTGCCGGCGAGCTCTTCAATGGCCAGCTGCCAGTCCATGGCGACGGCGGTGGGGGTGGTTGTCGGCGGTGGTTTCGACAGGAGAGGGGGGAAGAGGAGTGGACGGTGCGGGCGGCGAGTGGGCGATTGATCGGAGAGAGCAGTGGGTGGACAGGTATTAAACGCTGAGAAACCGAAATGACTAGTTATACTGAACGCGCGTTCACCACGCTGCGGGCCGCAACGCACTCTCAACACTATGCATGCCTAACTAAATATAAGTAAAATAGCGGATGCTACTCAAACAAGATCACTAGCACTATCCCATTGGTATTGAACGCAGGTTACTACCCACTGGTCCTAGGTTCGAGCCCCAGGCCAAACAATTTTTGTGCAATTTTTTTTTGTTTTCTAAAATTAATATGTCAGTAACTTCTGCTTCATATTAACATTTTTTCTAAAATGGGTTTTGTCGACGCCGAGGCACCCAAAATGCCCAAGTGGACACATTTAGGGTTTTGTCGACGCCGAGGCACCCAAAATGCCCAAGTGCACACATTTAGGGTTTTGTCGACGCCAAGTCACCCTAAATGCCCGAGTGGATCCATTTAGGGTTTTGTCGACGCTGAGGCACCCAAAATGGCGAAGTGGACACATTTATGGTTTTGTCGACGCCGAGGCACCCAAAATGCCCAAGTGGACACATTTAGGGTTTTGTCGACGCCGAGGCACCCAAAATGCCCAAGTGGACACATTTAGGGTTTTCTCGACGCCGAGGCACCCTAAATGCCCAAGTGGATCCATTTAAGGTTTTGTCGAATATGATCAACATCATATCAACTATGAAAACTATGATCACCAACATATCAACACCATGAAAACTAAGATCATCATCATATCAACTATGAAACTATGATCATCATCACAACAACAGAATGAAAACTTCTTGAAAACATCATAACTAATAAGTTCATCATCATATCATCATAACCAGAGTACCATAGTGCATCACAACCATTAGGTACATTACATAGTCCACCACTTGGACTTGAACTAACAGGTTTCAACATGAAATTCTTAATATTCTTCATCACAAACTAGCCAAAACAGGCTGAATTAAACATGTTTCAACATGACATCACTTCTTGCTGCCTTGAGAACAATTGAACCATTCAGACATCTTGTATGATGGCTTTCTCACTCTTCCAGTACCTGACACTCTTGGTGGTATGAATGTTCTATTTGCCCTTGACCTAGCAGCAGTAGCAGAAGATGAACTAGGCCTATAAGTAGCAGCAGAAGATGAACTTGGCCTTGTTGGAGCAGGAGGAGCTGCTCTAGGTGCAGCCCTAGTTGCAGCCCTAGTTGCAGCTGGAGCTGATGGAGCTGTCCTTGGTGTTGCACTGGTTGCAGCAGGAGCTCTTGCCCTTGCTGCTGGTGGATCAGCTCTCCTGTTTTCCTGCAGTGACAACATATAGACAGATTAGAACATACTATTAAATATGCACAAGATTTAACCTGAAGTGCAACATATATACACAAGATTTAACCTGGTGTTGGTTCCTTCTCATTGCTAGGGCTGGCTTCAGATTTTTGTGGCAGCTAGTGTACCTATGACCTGTCAAGTTGCAATTGTTGCATGCTATTGTTGCCATCCTTGAAGTATCCTTGGGAGCTGGCTTCTCAAATTGATTCCTTCTCCTCTTAGTCTGCTTCTTTCCTGGCTTGTCTCTGAAAACTGGTGGTTCTATGTCAGGGGTCCCAATATTTGGCCATAGATCAGGCCCAGGCACAGGATACACAATTGGATTGCATGCTGCTTGGTACATTGGTTTCTTGAAGAAATCACTAACAAAATCTTATGGATGAAGTTTTGCCTTGTTAATTGCAGAAACACCATGCTTGCAAGGAACACCAGTCATGTCCCATTTGCTACACCCACATGTGTGCACTTGCAAATTTACTGCATATGTGCTTTCTCCACTGCTAACCTGGTATAGATCAGGTCTTGCTTTGATGGACTGACAGTATCTAGCTTGGTGTTTTGCTTCTTTTAGCTTTTCAGCATATGTTGGGCATATCTGCCACTTGATTGTCTCAGTCTTGGTCCTGTTTGCATTGAACTTAACTAGCAATTTAGTTCTGATGCCATCAACCATGGTTTTAATTGGTTTCCCTCTCACATCAAGTATCATTTTGTTGAAAACTTCACTAATATTGTTAACAACCAAATCAGTTTTACAATTTTTGTCCATGGCATGTCTAGCCCATGTATGCTTGGGTATCTTTCTAAGCCATTTCCAAGCTACCTCACACTCTCTTTTCATGCCTTCCATTGCTTGATCAAAACCATGCTCAGTATATGAATAACTAGCCTGATCCATATATTTCTTTAACTCTTCACCTCTAAAGCCAGCTGTTTGAAAGTTCTGATAAATATGTCTAAGGCAGAATCTTTGAGGGCAATTTGGGAAGACATTGTTTATGGCTTTAAGAAGGCCCTGTTTAAATAACTAGTGTTCAAAATATGGTATAGCAACAAACAATTTGACAGTACTAAGCATGGTAAAACTTCAGTAAATATAAGAACGATGATGTATGAGGTACCTTTTGTCTATCAGATATGATAGTGTAGTTGTCATACTTCCCTGACTCACCACCAAGAGCATACTTCAGCTGGGTCAGAAACCAGGACCAGCTGGCAGTGTCTTCCTTGTCAACAATTGCAAATGCAATGGGAAAGATGTTGTTATTACCATCTCTTCCAGTTGCAGCCAATATTTGTTGCCCTATTGTCAACTTAACAAAGCAACCATCAACACCTAAAACCAAACAGAACACATTAGTACCAAACATAACCAAATGCAATGGGAAAGATGTTGGGAAAATAATTATGCAAGTACCTATGAAGGGTCTGCAACCATTTAGGAAGCCCTCTTTGCAAGCATTGAGGCACATGAACAAGCCATGAAATCTAGGGTTTATGCTAGGATGAGTCTTTAAATGCTTTGTTGTAACAATGCATCTACTTCCAGGATTGGTATCCAGCACAGCTTGGAGGTAATCCCTTATCCTAGTGTATTGTGCCCTCTGATCTCCTGGGACAACTTCCTTAGCTGCTTTCCTTTCCCTGTAGGCCATGTGAATGGACACTTCAATTCCATCTTTTTTCTTCAAATTGTCCAATATTGCCTGGACTGGTGTGTTTATGTCAGACCTTAACTGTTTCTCACACTCATGTGTCAACCACCTAGTAGTCACTTTGGTGCTCTCTCCAACAGCAGGACAATTGTGGTACAAGTTCATTTTCTTTATGCAAAATGTCTTCTCATGTGCAATTTTGGAAGCAGCAATGAAAAAAGGACAGTCATCTGTACTGCAAACTACAATAACTCTATCTGAGCAGTTCCTATGAAATGAGTAGTTCCTGTTTTGTGAGATGTGAAATGTAAGCAGTGCCCTTCTGAGCTGCTGCACATCTAGGAAACAAAGTTTCTTGACAAATTGTACTTGTGGGTTTTCCCTCTTCTCATCATACCAAACCCTAACTTTATTCTTTTTGGCCCTGCTCTTCCTACCATTTGGTAGCTTAAATGCTGGAAGCTGATCCCAATCATTCTCTTCCTGACTTAAGTCACCTGGGTTGCTCTCCTCATCAGATGTAGGTGCTCAGTCTTGCTCTATGATTTGATCCAAACTTGTATGGGATCTTGTTGTTGGCCCCTTCCCCCTCCTCTTACTTCCTCCTGTGCTGCTGCTACCTCCTACATTGCTTCCTCCTACACTGCTTCCTCCCCTCAAGCCCTCATCTAGTGGCTCCTCATGTCCTTCCTCTTCATCTCTTCCTTCATTCTCCTCCTCCTCATCTGGTCCATATAGCTCTTCTACATCAGTGTCTCCTTCAAAGTGATATAGTGGATCATCCCTATGCCTCTTCATTGCCTCCAACCTAGCCAATATGTCCTCATCTTCTAGATCTTCATCCTCACTTTCACTATCAGTGAACTCCTCAGCAAGCAGCTGTGGGAGTTTTCTTTTTGCTGCCTTGTACTTCTCTCTTTGTATCTTATTACTCATGTACCTCTGAATTTCTTCATTTCTTTTCTGCTCCATCATCTGCTCAATGTGCTCTTGCTCTTGGTCTGTGTCGTGGTTTTGTCACGGCAGATGTCCTCATGAAATGACTTAGTCGTGGAGCCATCGCTACGGGTTAGCTTGAAGGGGTTAAAGCAGACACAGGGACGCAAGAGATTTTATACTAGTTCGGCCCCTTCAATCAAGGTAAAAGCCTATGTCTAGTTGTGATGGAATTGATGGGGTTTCGATGACTAGGGAGCAAACAAGCTTCGCCTAAGTCTCGAGTTGTTGTCCGTTGTCCTTGAACCGCCGCCGGGTCGTCCCCTTATATACACGGGTGACGCCCGTCGGTTTAAAGAGTCCTGAGACCGGCTCATACACGTGTCCAGTGTTGGGGAACGTAGCAGAAATTCAAAATTTTCCTACGTGTCACCAAGATCTATCTATGGAGAAACTAGCAACGAGGGGAAGGAGAGTGCATCTACATACCCTTGTAGATCGGTAAGCGGAAGCGTTCAAGTGAACGGGGTTGATGGAGTCGTACTCGCCGTGATCCAAATCACCGATGATCCTAGTGCCGAACGGACGGCACCTCCGCGTTCAACACACGTACAGCCCGGTGACGTCTCCCATGCCTTGATCCAGCAAGGAGAGAGGGAGAGGTTGAGGAAGACTCCATCAAGCAGCAGCACAACGGCGTGGTGGTGGTGGAGGAGCATGGTGATCTAGCAGGGCTTCGCCAAGCACTATGAGATATGAGGAGAGAGGCGGGGCTGCACCAACAGGGAGAGATCAGATCGTGTTGTGGGCAGCCCCTAGGCCTCACTATATATAGGAGGAGGGGAGGAGGGTGCGCCCCCTCTAGGGTTCCCACCCCTAGAGGGGCGGCAGCCCTAGATGTGAAACAAGGGGGGCGGCCAAGAGGGGAGGAGAGGGAGGCGCAGGGAGCATGGGCCTTAGGGCCCATCTGCCCTTAGGGTTTGCCCCCTCTTCTCTCCCTTGCGCCTTGGGCACTTGTGGGGGGGGGGCGCACCAGCCCACCTGGGGCTGGTCCCCTCCCACACTTGGCCCATGCAAGCCTCCGGGGCTTGTGGCCCCACTTGGTGGACCCCCGGACACCTCCGGTGGTCCCGGTACACTACCGATAAACCCTGAAACTTTTCTGGCGACCAAAACAGGACTTCCCATAGATAAATCTTTACCTCCGGACCATTCCGGAACTCCTCGTGACGTCCGGGATCTCATCCGGGACTCCGAACAACATTCGGTAACCACATACAAACTTCCTTTATAACCCTAGCGTCATCGAACCTTAAGTGTGTAGACCCTACGGGTTCGGGAGACACGTAGACATGACCGAGACGTTCTCCGGTCAATAACCAACAGCGGGATCTGGATACCCATGTTGGCTCCCACATGTTCCACGATGATCTCATCGGATGAACCACGATGTCAAGGACTTAATCAATCCCGTATACAATTCCCTTTGTCTAGCGGTATTGTACTTGCCCGAGATTCGATCGTCGATATCCCTATACCTTGTTCAATCTCGTTACCGGCAAGTCTCTTTACTCGTTCCGTAACACATCATCCCGTGATCAACTCCTTGATCACATTGTGCACATTGATGATGTCCTACCGAGTGGGCCCAGAGATACCTCTCCGTTTACACGGAGTGACAAATCCCAGTCTCGATTCATGCCAACCCAACAGACACTTTCGGAGATACCTGTAGTGTACGTTTATAGCCACCCAGTTACGTTGTGACATTTGGCACACCCAAAGCATTCCTACGGTATCCGGGAGTTGCACAATCTCACGGTCTAAGGAAATGATACTTGACATTAGAAAAGCTTTAGCATACGAACTACACGATCTTTGTGCTAGGCTTAGGATTGGGTCTTGTCCATCACATCATTCTCCTAATGATGTGATCCCGTTATCAACGACATCCAATGTCCATGGTCAGGAAACCGTAACCATCTATTGATCAACGAGCTAGTCAACTAGAGGCTTACTAGGGACATGGTGTTGTCTATGTATCCACACATGCATCTGAGTTTCCTATCAATACAATTATAGCATGGATAATAAACGATTATCATGAACAAGGAAATATAATAATAACTTATTTATTATTGCCTCTAGGGCATATTTCCAACAGTCTCCCACTTGCACTAGAGTCAATAATCTAGTTCACATCGCCATGTGATTAACATTCACAGGTCACATCGCCATGTGACCAACATCCAAAGAGTTTACTAGAGTTCATAATCTAGTTCACATCACTATGTGATTAACACTCAATGAGTTCTGTGTTTGATCATGTTGCTTGTGAGAGAGGTTTTAGTCAACGGGTCTGCAACACTCAGATCCGTATGTACTTCGCAAATCTCTGCGCTATATTTGGAGCCATTTCAAATAACTGTTCTACTTGGAGCTATTCTAAATTGTTGCTCCATTATACGTATCCGGTATCTCTACTCAGAGCTATCCGGATAGGTGTCAAGCTTGCATCGACGTAACTCTTTATGTCGAACTCTTTATCACCTCCATAACCGAGAAACATATCCTTATTCCTTTAAGGATAATTTTGACCGCTATCTGGTGATCTACTCCTAGATCACCTTTGTACCCTCTTGCCAGACATGTGGCAAGGCACACATCAGGTGCGGTACTCAGCATGGCATACCGTATAGAGCCTATGACAAAAGCATAGGGGACGACCTTCGTCCTTCCTCTTTCTCCAGCCGTGGTCGAGCTTTAACTCTTAACTTCATACCTTATAACTCAGGCAAGAACTCCTTCTTTGACTGATCCATCTTGAACACCTTCAAGATCATGTCAAGGTATGTGCTCATTTGAAAGTACTATTAAACGTTTTTGATCTATCCTTATAGATCTTGATGCTCAGTGTTCAAATAGCTTAATCCAGGTTTTCCATTGAAAAACACTTTTCAAACAACCCTATATGCTTTCCAGAAATTCTACATCATTTCCGATCAACAATATGTCAACAACATATACTTATCAGAAATGTCGTAGTGCTCCCACTCACTTTATTGTAAATACAAGTTTCTAACAAACTATGTATAAACCCATAAACTTTTGATTTCTCCATCAAAATGTATATTTCAACTCCGAGATGCTTACTCCAGTCCTTTAGAAGGATCGCTGGAGCTTGCATACCTTTTAGCATCCTTAGGATTGACAAAACCTTTCTGATTATATCTCATACAACCTTTCCTTACGAAGACTGGTAAGGAAACTTGTTTTGACATCCATCTGCCAGATTTCATAAATGCAGCTTATGCTAACATGGTTCCGACGGACTTAAGCATCTCTACGAGTGAGAAAATCTCATCGTAGTCAACTACTTGAACTTGTGAAAAACTCTTCGCCACAAGTCGAGCTTCATAGACGGTGACATTGTCGTCCACGTCCGTCTTCTTCTTAAATATCCACATATACCTAACAGCCTTACGACCATCAAGTAGTTCTTCCAAAGTCTACACTTTGTTTTCATATATGGATCCTTTCTCGGATTTTATGGCCTTGAGCCATTCATCGGAATCCAGGCCCACCATCGCTTCTCCATAGCTCATAGGTTCATCGTTGTCCAACAACGTGACCTTTAAGACAGGGTTACTACTTAGAAGTTGTACACACCCTTGTCAACCTATGAGGATCGATAGTAACTTGATCTGAAGCTCCATGATCATCATCATTAGCTTTCTCTTCAACTGAGGCAGGGGCCACAGAAACATTTTTCCTGTGCTTGCGCTACTCTTTGCCTGAAGTGAAGGTTCAACAACCTTATCAAGTTCTATCTTCCTCCCACTCAATTCTTTCGAGAGAAACTTTTCCTCGAGAAAGGACCCGATTCTAGAAACAATCCCTATTGCTTTTCGGATCTGAATTAGGAGGTATACCCAACTGTTTTGGGTGTCCTACGAAGATGCATTTTATCCGCTTTGGGTTCGAGCTTATCAACCTGAAACTTTTTCACATAAGCGTCGCAGCCCCAAACTTTTAAGAAACGACAACTCAGGTTTCTCCAAACCATAGTTCAAACGGTTTCGTCTCAACGGAATTACGTGGTGCCCTATTAAAGTGAGTGCGGTTGTCTCTAATGCCTAACCCATAAACGATAGTGGTAATTCGATCATGGTACGCACCATATCCAATAGGGTGCAACTATGATGTTCGGACACACCATCACACTATGGTGTTCCAGGCGGTACTAGTCGTGAAACAATTTCCACAATGTCTCAATTGTGTACCAAACTCGCAACTCAGATATTCATCTCTATGGTCATATCATAGATATTTTATCCTCTTGTCACGACGATCTTCAACTTCATTCTGAAATTACTTGAACCATTCAATAATTCAGACTTGTGTTTCATCAAGTAAATATACTCAGTATCTACTCAAATCATCTGTGAAGTAAGATCATAACGATATCCACTGCGTGCCTCAGCATTCATTGGACTGCACACATCAAAATGTGTTACTTCCAACAAGTTGCTTTCTTGTACCATTTTGCTGAAACCGAAGCTTTCAGTCATCTTGCCCATGATTTGCATGTCTCAAGCGATTCATAATCAAGTGAGTCCAAACAGTCCATCTGCATGGAGTTTCTTCATGCGTGTATACCAATAGACATGGTTCACATGTCTCAATCCTTTTCAAAAAGAGTGAGTCCAAAGATCCATCAACATGGAGCTTCTTCATGCGTTTTATACCAATATGACTTACATGGCAGTGCCACAAGTAGGTGGTACTATCATTACTATCTTATATCTTTTGGCATGAACATGTTTATCACTATGATCGAGATTCAATAAACCATTCATTTTAGGTGCAAGACCATTGAAGGTATTATTCAAATAAATAGAGTAACTGTTATTCTCTTTAAATGAACAACCGTATTGCGATAGACATAATCCAATCATGTCTATGCTCAACGCAAACACCAATCTCGATGGTAGAGGGAGCGTGCGACGCTTGATCATATCAACCTTGGAAACACTTCCAACACATCTCGTTAGCTCACCTTTAGCTAGTCTTCGTTTATTCCGTAGCTTTTATTTCGAGTTACTAACACTTAGCAACCGAACGGGTATCTAATACCCTGATGCTACTAGGAGTACTAGTAAAGTACACATTCACATAATGTATATCCAATATACTTCTATCGACAGCCTTCTCATCTACCAAGTATCTAGGGTAATTCTTCTCCAGTGGCTGTTCCCCTTATTACAGAAGCACTCAGTCTCGGGTTTTGGGTTCAACTGCCTTTTGCCCTTCTTGAAACTAGTGGTTTCACTAACCATCAACAATTGATGCTCCTTCTTGATTTCTACTTTCGCGGTGTCAAACATTGCGAATATTTCAAGGATCATCTATTCCTGATATGTTATAGTTCATCACGAAGCTCTTAGCAGCTTGGTGGTAATGACTTTGGAGAAACATCACTATCTTATCTGGAAGATCAACTCCCACTCAATTCAAGTGATTGTTGTACTCAGAAAATCTGAGCACAAGCTCAACGATTGAGCTTTTCTCCCTTAGTTTGCAGGCTAAGAAAATTCGTCGGAGGTCTTATACCTCTTGACGTGGGCACGAGCCTGAAATCCCAAATTCAGCCGTCGAAACATCTCAAATGTTCCGCGACATTTCAAAATGTCTTCGGTGCCTTAATTCTAAACCTTTTAACATTACCGAACTATCATGTAGTTATCAAAACGTGTATGTCCGATGTTCGCAACATCCACAGATCACGTTCGAGGTCCAGCACACCGAGCGTTGCATTAACGACATAAGTCTTCTACTGTCCGCATAATTGCTACTATCAACTTTCAACTTTATTTTCTCTAGGAACGTATCTAACACAGTAGAACTTAAGCGTAAGCTATGACATAATTTGCAAAGTTCTTTTGACTATGTTCAGGATAAACAAGTTCATCTTATGAACTCCCACTCAGATAGACATCCCTCTAGTCATCTAAGTGATTACATGATCTGAGTCAACTGGGCCGTGTCCGATCATCACGTGAGACGGACTAGTCATCATCGGTGAACATCTTCATGTTGATCGTATCTAGCATACGACTCATGCTCGACCTTTCGGTCTCTTGTGTTCCGAGGCCATGTCTGTACATGCTAGGCTCGTCCAGTCAACCTAAGTGTTTCGCGTGTGTAAATCTGTCTTACACCCGTTGTATGTGAACGTAAGAATCTATCACACCCGATCATCACGTGGTGCTTCGAAACGACGAACTTTCGCAACGGTGCACAGTTAGGGGGAACACTTTCTTGAAATTTTAATGAGGGATCATCTTATTTACTACCGTCGTTCTAAGCAAATAAGATGTATAAACATGATAAACATCACATGCAATCAAATAGTGACATGATATGGCCATCATCACTTTGCTCCTTTCGATCTCCATCTTCGGGGCTCCATGATCATCATCGTCACCGGCATGACACCATGATCTCCATCATCATGATCTCCATCATCGTGTCTTCATGAAGTTGTCTCGCCAACTATTACTTCTACTACTATGGCTAACGGTTAGCAATAAAGTAAAGTAATTACATGACGTTTATGTTGACACGCAGGTCATAAATAAATTAAAGACAACTCCTATGGCTCCTGCCGGTTGTCATACTCATCGACATGCAAGTCGTGATTCCTATTACAAGAACATGATCATCTCATACATCACATATATCATACATCACATCCTTTGGCCATATCACATCACATAGCATACCCTGCAAAAACAAGTTAGACGTCCTCTAATTGTTGTTTGCATGTTTTACGTGGCTGCTATGGGTTTCTAGCAAGAACGTTTCTTATCTACGCAAAACCACAACGTGATATGCCAATTGCTATTTACCCTTCATAAGGACCCTTTTCATCGAATCCGTTCCGACTAAAGTGGGAGAGACAGACACCCGCCAGCCACCTTATGCAACTAGTGCATGTTAGTCGGTGGTACCGGTCTCACGTAAGCGTACGTGTAAGGTTGGTCCGGGCCGCTTCATCCCACAATACCGTTGAAACAAGATTGGACTAGTAACGGTAAGCATATTGAACAAAATCAACGCCCACAACTACTATGTGTTCTACTCGTGCATAGAATCTACGCAATAGACCTAGCTCATGATGCCACTGTTGGGGAACGTAGCAGAAATTCAAAATTTTCCTACGTGTCACCAAGATCTATCTATGGAGAAACTAGCAACGAGGGGAAGGAGAGTGCATCTATATACCCTTGTAGATCGGTAAGCGGAAGCGTTCAAGTGAACGGGTTTGATGGAGTCGTGCTCGCCGTGATCCAAATCACCGATGATCCTAGTGCCGAACGGACGGCACCTCCGCGTTCAACACACGTACAGCCCGGTGACGTCTCCCATGCCTTGATCCAGCAAGGAGAGAGGGAGAGGTCGAGGAAGACTCCATCAAGCAGCAGCACAACGGCGTGGTGGTGGTGGAGGAGCGTGGTGATCTAGCAGGGCTTCGCCAAGCACTATGAGATATGAGGAGAGAGGCAGGGCTGCACCAACAGGGAGAGATCAGATCGTGTTGTGGGCAGCCCCTAGGCCTCACTATATATAGGAGGAGGGGAGGAGGGTGCGCCCCCTCTAGGGTTCCCACCCCTAGAGGGGCGGCAGCCCTAGATGTGAAACAAGGGGGGCGGCCAAGAGGGGAGGAGAGGGAGGCGCAGGGAGCATGGGCCTTAGGGCCCATCTGCCCTTAGGGTTTGCCCCCTCTTCTCTCCCTTGCGCCTTGGGCACTTGTGGGGGGGCGCGCACCAGCCCACCTGGGGCTGGTCCCCTCCCACACTTGGCCCATGCAAGCCTCCGGGGCTTGTGGCCCCACTTGGTGGACCCCCGGACACCTCCGGTGGTCCCGGTACACTATCGATAAACCCTGAAACTTTTCTGGCGACCAAAACAGGACTTCCCATAGATAAATCTTTACCTCCGGACCATTCCGGAACTCCTCGTGACGTCCGGGATCTCATCCGGGACTCCGAACAACATTCGGTAACCACATACAAACTTCCTTTATAACCCTAGCGTCATCGAACCTTAAGTGTGTAGACCCTACGGGTTCGGGAGACACGTAGACATGACCGAGACGTTCTCCGGTCAATAACCAACAGCGGGATCTGGATACCCATGTTGGCTCCCACATGTTCCACGATGATCTCATCGGATGAACCACGATGTCAAGGACTTAATCAATCTCGTATACAATTCCCTTTGTCTAGCGGTATTGTACTTGCCCGAGATTCGATCGTCGGTATCCCTATACCTTGCTCAATCTCGTTACCGGCAAGTCTCTTTACTCGTTCCGTAACACATCATCCCGTGATCAACTCCTTGATCACATTGTGCACATTGATGATGTCCTAGCGAGTGGGCCTAGAGATACCTCTCCATTTACACGGAGTGACAAATCCCAGTCTCGATTCATGCCAACCCAACAGACACTTTCGGAGATACCTGTAGTGTACCTTTATAGCCACCCAGTTACGTTGTGACGTTTGGCACACCCAAAGCATTCCTACGGTATCCGGGAGTTGCACAATCTCACGGTCTAAGGAAATGATACTTGACATTAGAAAAGCTTTAGCATACGAACTACACGATCTTTGTGCTAGGCTTAGGATTGGGTCTTGTCCATCACATCATTCTCCTAATGATGTGATCCCGTTATCAACGACATCCAATGTCCATGGTCAGGAAACCGTAACCATCTATTGATCAACGAGCTAGTCAACTAGAGGCTTACTAGGGACATGGTGTTGTCTATGTATCCACACATGCATCTGAGTTTCCTATCAATACAATTATAGCATGGATAATAAACGATTATCATGAACAAGGAAATATAATAATAACTTATTTATTATTGCCTCTAGGGCATATTTCCAACATCCGGTTCGGTCTCCACTATTTCTAACTTACAATACAAGTTACATACCGACGCCGATTTACGGCTATGGGCTTTAAACCGATTGTGGGCTTGAACCCTTACATACCATCCTCATCTACCTACATGGGCTTTAACATACTCAACTATTGATGAAGTTAACCCGGCCTGTCTGAGCCGGTTTTACGCCAGGTAGTAATATCCCCAACATTAGGCCCCAGATTGATTTGAACAGGTTCATGTCAGTCCTTAGCAAAAAACTTCATCTTCAACATCTTCTTGTAATTTGGTAAACCGTCATGACTCATCTTCTCAGATCATTGTAAACCGGCGTGATGTCATCTGTTATAAAGAAACGATACCTGATACCTCCTTATTAATAGATCTGCGACAATCGAGGTGACAACTCCTTTTCCAAACTTGCGGCCCCTTGATTTTCGCGCCTGACACATGTCCCTTGCTTTATAAATAGGACCGAGGGGTCATTTTCTTTTCCCCTTCGTGCCCTTCTGCTTCGTCTTCCTTGCGTCGTTCAGCTTCGAAGCTCCGCCGCCGCTGTCGACTTCTGCTCCAACCCTGGCCGCTGCATCACCCTGAGCGTAACAGAACATCGCGGCGGCCTTCCGCTTCTTCCTCAGCTCTGGTAAGTCTCCTATCCTTTCCACCATAGATCTGTTCTAGGGTTTCCAAGTTCTTCAGTGTTCGTCGTTTGCTTCTTGTTCATATGATAGATCTCAGATGAATTCTTGAATCTCTACTCTGTGTATTAGTAGCATTTGGCCTTCGTTTTCACTTACATATCTCAAAACCATAGATCTTATTCGCACCCTTTCTCATTAGTTCGGTGCTGCTTCCTTTTAGGCCTTGAATATTTTTCTCTTTTCTGAACATGCTCCATATCCAAAACTGTAACATAATCTTGTGGAATCTGTTTTCGTTTACTTACTCATCTGTAATCTTGACTCTTCAATATGTATACCCGGCGGTTTAACTTTGCAAAGAATTGACAAACCGGTATATACCATTAGTCCCCTTGTTGAACTGCCAAAACCATTTTCCAGTAGTACTATTGCGTTTGTTGAACTCTAGTTTATAGATAGCTGCCTCCGGTTTAGCAAGCATATATCGTCCCATAACTGTCAACATATTCTTGAACCGGTAATTACTGTATTTGTAGATCTTACCATAGCCAAACAAGTGTACGAGTGCAACTGGGTCCCTTCTCGAGTGACCGAAAATCAACTGAACAACTTGGTCAACACTGGCGCTTTAAGTAAGCAAGATGCCATTCACTGGAGGGTCCCTGGTCCGGAATGTCCTCCCAAACCTCAGGACGGAGAAGTTATGGTTTTTGCTGATCATTTAGCCCGGGGCTTCAACCCTCCCGGTTCAAAGTTTTATCAGTATGTCCTAGCCAACTTCCAACTGCGTCCACAAGACACTGGTCCCAACTCTGTAACCAACATCTGTCACTTTCAAGTGTTCTGTGAGGTGTACCTTCAAGAGGAACCTACAATAGAGTTATTCCGGGATTTCTTTCACCTGAACCGCCGTACTGAATTCACAGATGGACCCAATACGGAGCTGGGCGGTATGGCAATTCGGAAGAGGAAGGAAGTCACCTTCCCTCACGCTAAACTTCATAGCCACCCCAAAGAGTGGAACCAAACATGGTTTTACTGCAAAGAAACCTCTCCTTCTGAAGAAAATCCCCTGCCGAGTTACCGTCCGGAGCATCTGAGCAACACACACCCCTTTCCATAGAGGCTGACTGCTAAGGAGAGAAGCAAATACGCTCCTCAACTATCCAAGCTTAGGGCTTTCATGGCAAACGGGTTGACAGGGGTTGACCTTGCTCGCTGCTGGATTTCTTGGAGCGTACTGCCCTTAAGCCAGCGCTCTGGTTTGATGTGCGAATATACCGGAGACGTAAAAGATGTTCAACGGCACATTGACATCCAGATTATAGATGACGAAGTTACTGAAGCTGTGAAAAAGATATTAAATGAACCGGAAGCCGTCTGTGCCCAAACCGGCTTACCTCCTTTCTGCGCCATTAACAAACTGCCATCTGTAAGATTCATCTCTTACACTTTCCTGAAATTGCCTTTGTCCCAATACACTCTGAAAATGCTATCGTTATTTTTAACAGGGTGATGATCCATTTTGGAGCAAGAAACCTCCGCAAGATAAACCGGTGAAGCCAACACAGCCAAAAACCAGGGTTGTGAAGAAGCCTGCCAATAGGAAAAGAACCACTGCATCCTCCGATCCACCAGCTGATGATGATGTGGGTAACCCAAATCTTGAGGTAGATCTTGACTCACTTGGTTTATTTTTCATACGCCTTATTGATGATGATCATTACCAGGACGACGCTAAAGTCAGTCACGCTGATGTTGTAGAGGTAATCATTCTTTCTTCCGATTCAAACCCTTTACCTTCACTAAAACTCCGTCGGGCAAACCGGAAAGTTAAATTTTCTCATCCTCTTGCTTATTTGGATCCAAACTTTCTTGTGAAGACACAACAGCACAAAGCTCGCCGCACAACTCGGCACAGCGGCCAGGTAGTTACCTCCGCCGGTTTACCGAATAGTCCGGTTCAGAAACGCCGTTTAGAGGTCTCTGATTCACTTGTTACTGCATGCCCTAAAGCGGGTTGTTTTCGTCAACCTCTTAATCCGTCTGATTCCAATTATCAGGGCGCTTCTCATTCATCCTCCGACAAGTCATCAGCCACCAAGCTTCCCCCGCTTAAAACGGTGCTTGGGTAAGTTATATTCCATCTTGTATTTTTGATATATTACCTTTAACAAAAATTGTACTGATCCTTGTTAATTTCCTTTCTCAGGGCCAAGCCCAAACCAAGCAAGAAGGCTCGCCTGAACAATACGACAGAGGAAAATGCCGCTGCTGAACCGGATAAAATACTAGATCCTGAAGAACCCAACCTTGACGACGTGCTGAATGACCCACCACCGCAAGACCATGACTTTGTCACTGAAGAAGCAAATGTTGATACTACAGGCCCTATTGATCAACCCACAAGCCCTATCCGGACTGACAAAACAGCTAGTCCAATGAAGAATAGTGTTAAACTGGCGACCCCAGTTCAAACTGGTGAAGAGAAAGATGATGAGGTCCTTAAAACTGGCATTGGTCGTACCGAGCCAAGTATACGTGTCGCTTTATCCAGGCACACTGCCAAAGATGAATTCGCTACAATTGGTAAAGGCAAGTGGAATGCCAATTTAGCAACCTATGCCGCTCTGAACGCCCAAGATCTCCATTCCGGCTATCTGAACCGGCTGTATACCAGCCGCGATTATGAAGCTGGTCTGGTCAACATGATGAAGGACAAATATGAGGAAATTTCGTATATGCTTCTCTGCTTTGTATGTTTATAATGTGTCAACTCCCAATAGCCCCCAAGTGACGGTTTAAGATATCAACTTAAACCGGGACTTTCCAATGTGAACTTCAACTTATCTGTACTTTGCTGACGTAGCCCCCAAGGGCCGGTTCAACTTCATGCAGTTAAGCCGGGACTTTAGATAATAAAAATTCCGGTATCAGTAGTCGTTGAGCAAATAGCCATTATCCCCCAAGTGCCAAGTTGAATACTTGTATTGAGCTTGGGACTTTGTAGAAATTGCACGATGAAGAGCAAATATGCATTAGCCCCCAAGTACCAAGGGCATAACTTGTTACGTGGTTGGTACTTGAAATCTATACCGTCCTTTTCATCATATAATTGTCTATATGCAGGCTGAGCTGAGCAAAAAGGAAAGTCAAACCGCCAGCCTGCAAGAAAACCTGAAGTCGCAACAAGTCGAAACCTCTAAGGCAAAAGAGGAATTGACCGGCGCTTTAAGCGCAATGGAGAAACTTAAGGAGGGCTTCAACAAAGAGCGGGCGAATTGGGCCACTAAGAAAGCCGATTTAACACAAAGGGCTGAAAAAGCCGAAGCCACTCTCAAACCGGTGGTTGATGAATTAACTAGTGTAAAGCGACAGGTTCATGCCATGACTACAACTATATTTGGTATGTATCCTTGTCCTTCTGATTCGAGCAGACCTTTATATGTATCTGCCGGTTTAATAACCCTTACAATGATGTAGGAACTCGCATTGGCCACTTGGGATCGGATGTGCGGAAGAAGCTGAAAGCTGCTTATACGTTGATAGAGCAACTGTACACGGGTGCCCAACGGATCATCTATACCGCTTCTCATAACAATCCGCCACCGACTTTCATCAAAGACACCCTTGAGAGGCTATCCATGCTCCCCGCCCGGGTTGAAGAGCTGAAGAGATCCGCCGCTAGAACAGGTGTTATAAACGCCTTAATCCGGGCCAAGGCATGGGTGCCTGACTTTGATCCTGTTGAAGCGGCCCAAGGCTATCCCAGTCTGAAAGAAGATGGGACAGACTTCAATGAAGATGATCTCCGAGCCATAAACCGGGAAGTGCGCCCTTTGGCTTGTCAGCTGGCGGAAGAAGTGGATCTGTCCCACTATCAAACCAATTACAATGATCAGAACAAGCGGGTTGCGGCACCAATCCCTGAAGCGGAGAATCTTGTCCCGCCAATCCGTAAGCATACTTACGCTCCTGACATTGAACCGTCGTTGCTGATCAGTGACGAAGCTGTGTTTCAAGCATTAACTGGAATCGACTGGGCAACTGTTGATTTCCAGCCGCTGGGTAGGGAGGAAGAGGCTGAACCGGCGTGAGATGATCCACAACCATCAAGTCAAGCTGGTGACCAAGCGTGAACCGGAAGCTGGCTTAAAACACTGCACGCTGTGATATGCAGAAAACAATGATCTTATTTGGGCACTGTATTGCCTTGTAATAGGATAGCTGATACACTTGGTCTTGGTATGCCTTCGTGCATATTTATTGCAACTGATGCTTGTTTTGAATTATCTATCTCCAAACTGTTTTCTGCAGCCAAAAACTAAAAACGCCTTCGCAGTTTATCGCCAGGCGGGTCATGATATCTATGTATGTGAAACCAAAGATAATAGCTTAGGTTTAAACATATGACCAAATATTGAGATACATAATACCTGCCATTGTTAGGCATGAAGTTGGCTGGCCAATCTTGAAGCGGGGTTAAAAACCCACACTGTTTGGAGGAGAAAATAGCTCCTGTAATATAAGGTCGGTTTACAATGTAAACCGTTCCGGGTTATGATAAACACCGGTTTTACTCCATAATAGGATGGTAATAAAAAATCAAACCGGGCAGTTAGTCTCCGGATTAAGATTTGTCCATGTTCCGTCAACTTGTAATTGGCAGTTGAACATGTTTAACAATGTCGGTTTAAAAACGCAACAAAAAGAAAAAAAGGTCTTTAGCAAAAAAGAACAGAATTCAAGCAAAGGCAAAGATAAAACCATTTGCAAATGAGGCTTTTGAGCCGATCAAGAGGCATTACCAAGGTCGGACACGACCAAGCCCCGAACAGGCGTAGCTATGGTTCGAGTCAGCCAGGTCCCCAAATGATGCGTTGGCATTACGCCGATCAAGAGGTGTAGCGATGGTTTGGGTTCGACTAAAGCCCCCAAGTGATGTTGTGGCACTAGGCCGATCAAGAGGCGTGACTATGGTTCAGACATGACCAAGTCCCCAAGTGATGTTGTGGCGTTTCGCCTACCAAATGGCGTTGCTATGGTTCGGACACGACCAAGCCCCCAAGTGATATAATATAGAGCTTTTGAAAAGCTAACTCAAGGGGTAAACCAGAGAACGCTTTAAGACAGGAACTCCGTGTAACCACACATGATGTAAAGAGAACAGAGACCCCGCTTTAGCTGAGGCTCCGGTTTATTATATTGATCATAATATATACATTGTCATAATATGTACATAAGCAGAGCCTATGGCTCAGGTATAGTAAGGCCGAAGATGAGCTATGTTCCACGGCCGGTTGGTCTCCTCCTCTGATGTACGTGAGTCTTTGTGCTCTCAAATATCGATCAGGTAGTATGACCCGTTGTGCAGATTCTTGCTGACCACAAAAGGTCCCTCCCAAGGTGGGGATAACTTGTGCATATCAGTCTGATCTTGTATGAGCCGAAGTACCAAATCTCCTTCTTGAAAGGTTCTGGTTCTAACTCGGCGACGGTGATAGCGACGGAGATCTTGCTGATAAATCATCGAACGGGCAGCCGCTATGTCACGTTCCTCGTCCAACAGGTCCAGAGCATCTTGCCGTGCTGCCTCGTTGTCCGCTTCAACATATGTTGCTACACGAGGTGAGTCATGACGGATGTCACTGGGGAGAACCGCCTCCGGTCCATAAACCATGAAGAACGGCGTGTATCCTGTCGATCTGTTGGGTGTGGTGTTGATGCTCCATAATACAGATGGTAACTCCTCAACCCAACAACCCGGCGCCCGCTGCAAAGGAACCATAAGTCGGGGTTTGATGCCTCGCAAGATTTCTTGATTAGCCCTCTCTGCTTGGCCATTGGACTGTGGATGAGCCATTGATGAAACGTCAAGCCGGATGTGCTCACGTTGACAGAACGCCTTCATAGCACCCTTGGACAGGTTGGTACCATTATCAGTGATGATGTTGTGCGGAAAGCGAAACCGGAAAATCACATTTTTGATGAACTGAACCGCCATGGCTGCATCACACTTGCTAACGGGCTCTGCCTCCACCCACTTTGTGAACTTGTCAACCGCCACCAAGAGGTGGGTTTTCTTGTCCTTGGACCTTTTGAAAGGTCCAACCATATCCATCCCCCAAGTTGCAAACGGCCAAGTAATTGGAATCATCCTCAATTCTTGAGCCGGCACATGAGCACGTCTTGTGAACTTCTGACAGCCATCACATCGTATGACCAGGTCCTCCGCATCAGCATGAGGAGTCAACCAATAGAAACCATGGCGAAACGCTTTAGCCACCAAAGATTTTGAACCGGCGTGGTGACCGCAATCTCCTTCATGGATTTCTCATAAAATTTCACAGCCTTCCTCAGGAGACACACAGCGTTGAAATGCCCCTGTCACACTGCAACGATGCAACTCTCCATTGATAATAGTCATGGACTTGGATCACCGGATTATCTGCCTGGCCAGTATCTCATCCTCTGGTAACTCGCCCCGGTTCAGGTACGCGAGATAAGGAACCGCCCAGTCCGGGATGACATGAAGAGCCGCCACCAATTGAGCCTCTGGATCAGGAATAGCCAAATCCTCTTCACCAGGGAGCTTGACAGACGGATTATGCAGAATGTCCAAGAAGACATTAGGCGGAACCGGTTTACATTGAGAACCCAACCGGCTCAAAGCGTCCGCCGCTTCGTTCTTCCGTCGATCCACGTGATCCACCTGATAACCTTTGAAGTGACCTGCGACAATATCCACCTCACGACGATATGCTGCCATGAGCGGATCCTTGGAATCCCAAGTGCCAGATACTTGTTGAACCACCAGGTCCGAGTCACCAAGCACTTAACTCGGCTTAGATTCATCTCCTTAGCCATCCGGAGACCATGGAGTAAAGCTTCGTACTTAGCTGCATTGTTAGTACAAGGGAACATTAAGCGGAGAACGTAACAGAACTTATCACCTTGTGGGGAAGTTAACACGACTCCAGCCCCCGAGCCTTCCAATTGCATGGACCCATCAAAATGAATAGTCCAATAGGTGTGATCCGGCTTTTCTTCAGGTGCTTGCAGCTCCGTCTAATCATTAATGAAATCCACAAGTGCCTGAGATTTGACCGCCGTCCGAGGTATGTATTTTAACCCGTGAGGTCCAAGCTCTATAGCCCACTTGGCAATCCGGCCAGTTGCCTCCCTGTTCTGGATTATGTCTCCCAAAGGGGCAGAACTGACCACTGTGATGGGATGACCTTGGAAATACTGTTTAAGCTTCCGGCTTGCCATGAAAACTCTATACACCAATTTCTGCCAATGCGGGTATCTTTGCTTGGATTCAATAAGTACCTCACTGATATAGTAAACCGGACGTTGAACCGGATATTCCTTGCCTGCCACTTTACACTCCACCATAATGGCTACGCTGACTGCGCGAGCATTAGCCGCCACATATAATAGCAATGGTTCCTTGTCAACCAGAGCAACAAGTATAGGTGGATTGGCGAGCTGCCGCTTTAAGTCCTCAAACGCTTCATCAGCGGCAGAACTCCAGACGAAGTTATCCGTTTTCTTCAGCATCTGATACAAAGGAATTGCCTTTTCACCAAGGCGGCTGATAAACCGGCTCAACGCGGCGATCCGGCCTGCCAAGCGTTGAACATCGTTGATGCACTTCGGTTTGGCCAAGGAGGTGATAGTTGTAATCTTTTCCGGATTAGCCTCAGTTCCCCTGTTGGACACCAGAAAACCCAATAGCTTGCCTGCCGGTACACCATAAACGCACTTGGCCGGATTGAGCATCATCTTGTATGTTCGTAGGTTATCAAATGTTTCCTTCAAATCATCAACCAGAGTCTCCTTCTTCCTTGACTTGACCACAATATCATCCACATAGGCATGAACATTACGGCCGATTTGCTTATGCAGACAATTCTGTACACACCGTTGATAAGTCGCCTGGGCACTCTTAAGCCCAAAGGGCATAGACACATAGCAGAAGGCTCCAAAGGGAGTTATGAAGGTTGTCTTCTCCTGGTCCTTAACTGCCATTTTGATCTGATGATAACCAGAATATGCATCCAAAATACTCAAACGCTCACAACCCGTCGTAGCATCAATGATTTGAGAGGGCAAAAGGATCCGCTGGACAAGCTTTGTTGAGATCCGTGTAATCCACACACATACGCCATGTTCCATTCTTCTTAAGGACCAGCACCGGATTAGCCAACCATTCAGGATGGAAAACTTCGATGATAAATCCAGCCGCTAAAAGCCTGTCCACTTCCTCTCCAATAGCCTTACGTCGTTCTTCGTTGAACCGGTGGAGAAACTATTTCACCGGTTTGTACTTGGGATCAATATTAAGGGTGTGCTCAACGAGTTCTCTCGGTACACCTGGCATGTCAGAAGGCTTCCACGCAAAGATGTCCCGGTTCTCATGGATGAACTCGATAAGCGCGCTTTCCTATTTTGGATCCAAGTTCGCACTGATACTGAACTGCTTGGATGAATCGCCAGGTACGAAGTCAACAAGCTTAGTATCAGCGGTCGATTTAAACTTCAGGGCCGGATCATGCTCCGTAGTTGGCTTTTTCAACGTAGTCATGTTTGCCGGATCAACATTATCCTTATAAAATTTCAACTCCTCTGTGGCACAAACCGATTCAGCATAGGCCGCATCACCTTCTTCACACTCCAAAGCAATCTTGCGGCTTCCATGGACAGTTATTGTTCCTTTGTGACCCAGCATCTTGAGCTGTAAATAGACATAACAGGGCCGTGCCATGAATTTAGCATAAGCCGGCCGTCCAAACAGGGCGTGATATGGACTCTGAATTTTCACCACCTCAAAGGTCAATATTTCTGATCTAGAGTCATAATCATCTCCAAAGGCCACCTCCAGGGCTATTTTGCCAACAGGATATGCCGATTTACCAGGTACCACGCCGTGGAACACCGTATTGGACGGTTTAAGATTTTTATCTGTTAACCTCATACGGCGGAAGGTCTCATAGTAGAGGATGTTAATACTGCTCCCTCCATCCATGAGCACCTTGGTGAACTTATAACCTCCCACCTGAGGTGCCACCACCAACGCTAGCTGACCCGGATTGTCAACCCGGGGAGGGTGATCCTCTCTGCTCCATACGATTGGCTTCTCGGACCAGCGTAAGTAACGGGGCACCGTCGGTAGAATTTACTGCCCGCTTATGAACCTTTCGGTCACGCTTGTCCAAACTAGTGGTGAAAACATGATATTGCCCACTATTCAACTGCTTCAGGTGACTCTGATAACCCGACTACTACTACTAATTGTAACCACCCTGGCTGCTCTGGTTACCTTGATTGTTTTGCCCGCCTTGATTGCCATTGAAGCCTGAACCGGAATTTCCTCCGTCATAACCCGGCCCGTGAGATCCGGATCCTGAACCGCCACCTGATTCGTGATCATACCGGAAAATATTAGAATTTTTGAACTCTTGCATGATATAGCAATCCTTCCAAAGATGGTTGGTCGGCATCTCCTTCGTCCCATGTTTTGGACAAGGCTGGTTTAACAGGTAAGACAAGCGGTCCGGGTTGGGATTGGGCGCTCCGCTGTGATTCGGCGGTTTGCCCTTTCGTCGCTGGCCTTTGTCCTGTGCGTTGGTATTAGCCACAAAGTCCATGCTACTATCTGCTTTACGCTTGCCGCCGCTTCCATGACCCGCCGTGTTCTGGTGCTGCCCTTTGGAGTTGCTGCTCTTCTTTCCCTTCGTTGTCTTGTTATCGCCAGACTCGGGATCCTTGGTACTATCAGAGTCAGCATACTTCACTAACGCAGCCATGAGGGTCCCCATATCGTTGCAATGGCGCTTCAGCCGTCCCAATTTCAACTTCAGAGGTTCAAACCGGCAATTGCCTTCCAAGGTTATAACTGTTGTACCGGCATTGATGCGGTCTGACGAGTGCAAGATCTTCAAGACCCGGCGCACCCAACGGGTCGTCGACTCTCCTTCTTCCTGGACGCAGGCCGCTAAGTCCACTATCGACATAGGCTGCTTACATGTATCCTTGAAATTCTGGATAAACTGGGATCTCAACTCGGCCCACGAACTGATAAAGTTGGCCGGTAAACTTTTTAACCAAGTACGGGTCGTTCCTTCTAGCATCATGGTGAAATACTTCGCACACGCTACATCATCCACATCAAGCATCTCCATGGCCATCTCATAGCTCTCCACCCATGTCTCTGGAGATAAATCGGCAGTGTAATTTGGTACCTTGCGCGGGCCCTTGAAATCCTTGGGCAGGCGCACATTGCGTAAGGCGGCACTACTAGGGAAAACCTTATACACAGAATCTTAGCAGCAGTGCGGCATAAAAACAGGTGCTGCTGCTAAATAGTAGCAGCGCGGCTACGGAAAGCTCGCTACTGGTGCAAACTTAGCAGTAGCGCGTGATGCTTAAACCGCGCTGCTACAAAAATCCACCAACAGTACACAACGACATAAGTTTACCAGTAGCGCGGCGTCAGGAAGCGCACTGCTGCTAATGCCATAGTAGTAGCGCGCTTTTTTGTCACTTCGCTGGTGCTAATTTTTAAATTGTGCATAGGGTTGGCCCGTTTAGCAGTAGTGCGTGACAGGAAAGTGCGCTGCTGCTACGCTCTTAGCAGCAGCGCGCTTTTGCTTCCGTGCTACTGCTAAGACGCAGCACCCACCACCTTTTTCCACCTCCCCCTCCCCATCTCCTCTCCTCCCTTTCCCCTACCTCCCACATCCTCCCTCTCTCACTCTTCTTCTTCCTCAACACTTCTCCCCCCATTACTCTCTCTCTTCTACCTACCTTTCTCTCTCTTCATTACTCCTAGCTATAACTACACCACCTCCATTAATTCATCTCCTTTCTCTTTTTCCTCCCCCCTCCACTAGTTGAAGTTGTCTCCTCCCAAATTAGCTAGCTAGGTAGATGTAGCATTTAGTTAAGTGACCTATTTGCCCCCTAACTAGATCTTTCTTTGTCAAGAAGAGCTTAGTGCACTTTTGACCTCCCTACATCATCACCGTGTGCTCGATCTCGAGATAGAGGTGTGATCAATATTTCATGCTTTTGCAAAATGGAAATATGTTTATGGAAATTGTGTGTGTGGCATGAGTTGACGCCAAATTGTGCTTTTGAGTTGCCTATGTTTTGCCGAAATGTCGATTTATTTCCGTTTCAGCGAATTCCGGGCAAACTCTAGATCTATATATGTCCTATTTTTAAGGAAGGTCATGCCGAATTTTTGTATGACTTTGATGAATGCACGCATTTTTATAATCATTTTTTTATTATTACCGTGCAGAGTTGACGATGGTTAGTGGAACGATGGTGGACAGGTGGTTGCGATCGGCGGTGCAGGACATGAAGGAAAATAACCGGACAGAGGTTTTATGTCCGTGTCGAAAATGCAAAGGAATAGTTTGGCTTGACCCCCATGACGATGGTCGTGTCGAAGCGCACCTGCTCATGACTGGTTTCATGGATGGCTATACTCGGTGGATAATTGAAGATGAGGATGACGATGTTGAGGATGCCGACGGGGCAGGCAATGATGACACAGGGCAAGACGAAGAGATGATCGATAATGGCGGCGAGGAAGAGGCCGGACATGGCGGCGGAGAAGGGGCCGGACATGGCGGCGGAGAGAACTACATGGACTCCACGCAGCAGAGTTCGTCGGTACTAAGTTCAATTGTGCGGGACCCTCATGTTCAAGCATTGCTTCGCAAGGATACGAGTACCAAGAGAGCTGATTCTAGAGAGTAGGCTAAGCTGGAGCAACTGGTGGTAGACTCGAACACTCCATTGTATGATGGTTGCAATCCTGAGGTGACCCGCTTGAGTTTCACGCTCCAACTCCTGAAGACGAAGGCTAAAAACAGATGGACCAACACTAGCCTCGATGAGCATCTCAAGTACCTAAAGGATGTTCTTCCCGAGGGTAATCTATGCCCTAGTAGTGTTGATGAGGCCAAGAAGATCGTGTGCCCTCTTGATCTGCCACACGTTAGATACCATGCATGCATCAACGATTGCATAATTTATCGGAAGGAGCACGCGGAAAAAACAAGTTGTCCGGTGTGCAATGCTTCTCGATACAAGAAGGCCGGGAAGAAATGTCCCCAGAAAGTGGTATGGTACTTACCGATCACTCCCCGTCTCCAGAGGTATTTTGTAGATCCCAAGGAAGCAAAGCTAATGCGCTGGCACGCGGAGAGGAAGAAGCCCGACGATGGAGATGATCCGAAGCTGAGACACGTCAAGGATGGAAGCCAGCGGAGAGCGTTGAACAGTTTCTATCGGTATTTTGAATGTGATGCAAGGAACATCGTGCTCAGCGCGTGTACCGATGGCATGAATCCATTTGGCAACCAGAACACCAACCATAGCACATGGCCCGTGTTTGTATGGATGTACAACCTCCCCCCTGGTTGTGCATGAAATCAAAGTACATTCACATGAGCATGCTTATTCAAGGGCCGAAACAACCAGGAAATAATATTAATTTGTATCTGGGGCTACTTCAGGAGGAGTTAGACACGTTATGGAAAAAACCGGCCAAGACATGGGACGCCAGCAAAGGTGAGTATTTCAACATGAGAGCCGCGCTGATCACGACAGTGCACGACTATCTCGGTTACGGATATGTGGCAGGCCAGGTGTGCCATGGATATTGCGGATGCACGCGATGCATGGATGATACGACGTCTCAGCAGCTAACGTCAAGGAAAGATGGCGGGTCTGGGAAAATCGTGTACATGGGGCATCGAAGATGGCTCGAACAGGACGACCCACGGAGAAACCATGGAGATCTATTCAATGGTCACGCTGAGCATCGAGGACCTCCACGTAAGCCGAGCGGTGCCGAAATTGATGAGCTGTTGAAAAACTGGAAGGAGTGCCCCGCGCCGGGAAAGACGATGAGAAAGGCGCCGGAGCCGCTGCTGAAGGTATGGAAGACGAGGTCTATGTTCTGGGACTTGGAGTACTGGCACAAACTCGATACACCTCATTGCCTTGATCAAATGCATATCTGTAAGAATGTCCTTGAGAGCTTGCTCACAACACTGATGAACATGCTGGATAAGACCAAGGATGGGCCGAAGGCAAGAAAAGACTTGCATGATTTGAAAATCAGGGAAGATCTGCACATGCCGCCCCGTAAAATGTCAGACGAGACAGAGACGGAGACAGAGGCACGGGAGAAGAAGGGAAAGAAAATAAAGAATGAGGATTATTGCCCCCCTTCTTGCTTCACCTTAAGTCAGGCTGAGATCAATCAATTCTTTAAGTGCCTTACCGGAGTCAAAGTTAGTTCCGGTTACTGTGGCAAGATAAGTAGATATCTAGACACGGGCAAGAAAAGGTTCAGCGGGATGAAGTCTCATGACTGTCATGTGACGATGACGCAGATACTACCTGTTGCCCTTAGAGGGATAATGGACAAGCACGTCCGTGACACGCTTATTGGTCTCTGCAACTTTTTCAACGTCATCTCTCAAAAGTCGATCAGTGTGAAGCAGCTCCGAAGGCTACAGGAAGAGATCGTTGTGATACTGAATGAGCTTGAGATGTACTTCCCGCCCGCGTTCTTTGACATGATGGTGCATCTGTGTGTCCATATTGTGGATGACTGTAACGCCCCGGACACACCCGCCGGTGGTCATTACTCCTGGCGGGATCTAGACTGGCCCCACAGATCAATACTAGTCTTTTCTGCGCACTTTGTCCTCACTCGTGCGCACCCGGGAGCAACTTCCCGGTCGGTCACCCATCCTGACACTACTCCAAGCTGAGCACGCTTAACTTTGGAGTTCTGTCCGAATGGGCTCCCGGAAAAGAAGGAATTCCTTATTGATATGAGTAGTCTATCATCCCTAATAAGCCAGGCTATCACATACACCCCCACTCAGAGGAACCGACGTCCTCGTCGGGCCACAGGAACGTTCCCTCTTGGCACAAACGTCTGTGCTTCCAGTCCGGTACATGTGCCATGCCGGGTGCCACGACGGGTCACAAACATCATGAACAACATGACCACGCACCTGTCCGCAACCATCCGTGTAACCGCGAGGGTCGGCTCTGATACCAACTTGTAACGCCCCGGACACACCCGCCGGTGGTCATTACTCCTGGCGGGATCTAGACTGGCCCCACAGATCAATACTAGTCTTTTCTGCGCACTTTGTCCTCACTCGTGCGCACCCGGGAGCAACTTCCCGGTCGGTCACCCATCCTGACACTACTCCAAGCTGAGCACGCTTAACTTTGGAGTTCTGTCCGAATGGGCTCCCGGAAAAGAAGGAATTCCTTATTGATATGAGTAGTCTATCATCCCTAATAAGCCAGGCTATCACAATGACATAACAGACCTGGGGCCGTCATTCCTGCACAACATGATGCCGTTTGAGAGGATGAATGGGATCATCAAAGGATTCGTTCGTAACATGTCCCGTCTGGATGGAAGCATCGTCCAGGGCTATTTGACACAAGAGTGCATCTCTTTCTGTGAGAATTTTCTATATGGCGCAGACTAGCCGCCTGGTGTTAGTGTTGGTTTGCCCATTAACAAGCACGATGGGAGGCTCGAAGGAGAAGGTCACTGCAACGGTCGCAGGGAACTGCACGTGGCATACTCAGATCGACGCAGCGACTTTGACAGAGCAAACTTGGTAGTGCTACAACACCTAGATGAGGTAGATCCTTTCGTGGCACTGCACAAACAAATTATCGCAAAGAAGTATCGTGACCGGGGGGTATGCAGGACGGACGCCGAAGTTACTAGAGAGCACAACTCCACTTTCCTGCATTGGTTCAAAGAGCATATTATTGCTAATCCCCCGGAGGAGGGCTCTAAGGACGGATTGCTCATATACGCCTTAGCACATGGCCCCTCACCCAACCTCGTAACCTATCAGGCATATGATATCAACGGATACACGTTCTACACGGAGGCCAAAGATACGGACAGTGATGATCAGAACTCAGGGGTGACGATGGAATGCATGACCGGCAGCGACAATGGCGCAACTGAATGATTTTATGGAAGGGTCGAGGAGATCTGGGAGCTTGACTACTCTGGACTGCACAACACGAGGATGTTCCGTGTCAGATGGGCTAAGAATGTCGAAAGAGAAAGCCGGATTTTCACTACCATGAGTATACCTGACGCCAAGAGCGCTACCGTGAACGCTATCGCAAAAAACGAGCCATGGGTACACGCTAAGCATGTGACACAATGCTTCTTCATAACCGACCCATGCAATCCCAGTCGTGTTGTCGTGAGGAAAGGCAAAAGAAACATCATTGGAATGGATGGAGTCGCCAACGAGGAAGACTATGATCAGTACAGCAACCCAATGAGGGAAGATGACGATGATGATGAAGTATACGTCAAAAGAAGAATCAATACTACATTACCAAAGAAAAATCGTACTCCATGGAAAAGGCAAAGTCACAATGAGGGGCTCAATTATTCTTCGACGAACAAGAAGGGAAAGAGTTGACTCAAAAACGAAAACGTCAGCGCTGAGGAATCGGTGAAATGATGTAATATATATATATATATATATATATATATATATATATATATATATATATATATATATATATATAGTGATGCTATTCATCACCCTGGATGCAGAATAAGTTATTTTTCACCCGAGGTAATCTTACGGTCATTTCATAATTAAATTACGTTTAAAATTCAAATAGTTACATTCATATTGATTCACTACGTAAAATTTCACATAAAAAAATCAAAATATAGGTCATAAGATAACAAAATTTGCAGTTTATGTGTATTTTACACTATGTTTTTACGTTTGTAATTTTACATAACATAAAATATTTTTTACGACAATTGTATATTTTCTTACGGTCTCTTTTTATGTCGGAAATAAGACAAAACTTACGGAACGTAAAATTACGGTGTATTGATGGTAAAATAGAGGGGGGGTGAAGAATAACTATTCCTCACCCAGGGTGACGAATAGTCAATCCCTATATATATACATACATACATACATATATATATATATATATATATATATATATATATACATACATACATACATATATATATATATATATATATATATATATATATATATATATATATATATATATTCCTATTTTGTATACACACTTAGCCATTATTATGCATGGGTCCAATGATGTAATATATATATATATTTCTATTTTGTATACACACTTAGTCATTATTATGCAAGGGTCCAATGATGTAATATATATGTTCCTATTTTGCATACATATTTAACCGTCAAATGATGCAATATATATCGCCTTCCCTTCGTTCAGCGCTGAGTAAAAGAAAAAGGGAAACTGGTTATAGCAGTAGCGCTTTATTGAAAAAGAGCTACAGCTAGTCAAGGTAGTAGTAGCGGTTTCTGTAGAAAACCGCTATAGCTGCGCGTAATAGTAGTAGCGCGCTTCGTGTAAACGTGCTACTGCTACGTCCACTTAACCCGAAATTCTCACTCTCCCTGCTTCATCCCGCCTCTTTTCCCCCAAATCCCCACTCTCTTCCCCGGCCCCATCACACCGCCGCGCCCGACCCAGGCGCGCTCGCCCCCGACCCCGGCGCGCTCGCCCCCGACCCGTCGGCCCTCGCCTCCCTCCTCTGCTTCCTCCCCTCCCAACCTCGGTCGTCGTCGGGCCTGCCTCCTCGCCCATGCACCCTCTGTAAACCACCCCCCCTCTCTATCTCTGCTAGCTAGGGTTCTTCGGTTAATTTACTTAGGTTTTAGTTATGTTAATTAGGTTATCTATTTAGTTATGAATTTAGATAGGTTTCAAAATTAGCTGAATTTATATGCAAATTTGAACTGGACATGTGATATGTGGATATGTCATGTTTTGGACATGTCATGTTTTGGTAAACGATCCAAGTGGCCTATGTTACGCCGGAATGTTGATTCATTTCCGTTCCGGTGAATTTCAGGCGCTCGATATGTCCATTTTTTAGCAAAGGTCATGCCGAAATTTCCCATGAATAAAGGCATGATTTGTGCTACATAGTTGGCATATCGAGTGCTGGCACATAGATTTATTTTTTATGTCATTTCTCATTTATTCATACTTTTAGAAATAAATGATGACACTTAATCATAGGAAACATGTCGAACAACGAAGAAACTGGGCCTTCTGACCAAGATGCATACGAGATGGATTATCAGGGTGAACAAGACTACCTCGACTTTTTGACTGGTAAGCAAGGTTTGCAGGTCCGCCTCGATGATGGTACTGACGCCGACATCGACACCGACGGCGCCGGCACCGATGGCGGCGCCGAGACCGGTGGGGAAGGTACCGGCGGGGAAGGTACCGACGCCGATGCGGGTACCGAAAAGAGGAAGCATAAGAATCAGAGGATACGAAAACCTAACAAACTAGGGATTGGACGACTTGTGATCACAAAGATGGCACCTGGCAAGTTTGAGCCGTTAGAGCCGGAAGAACCTCGCAAGTGCTATGGGAACCAAGTAGGATGCATCCTACGGGAATGCGCAAGCATCAACGACGATGACTTAAGGAGTAAAGAACATTTGACGCAGTTGCTCCTAACGAAGTTGCACAAGAGATTCAAGTTCCCCGACCGGGATGATAACATAGAACAACCGTGGGATGATCCGAAGATGAAAAAGATTAACAATCACGCCATGGGCATGTTCAGCAATGATTTGGCCTCCTGGAAAGGGAGGGTGAAACGAGCTATTGAGGCTGAGGAATCCCTGTCCAAGATTCTAGAGGAAAATCCGACACTTACGGAAGAGGAGTTCAAAAAGTTCAAGGATACTTGCGCTACCGAGGACGCCAAGGCTAAGGCTGTGAAATTCAAGAGTCTTCAGCAAAGGAACACGGGGAAGCATCGCCTCCGAAGCCGTGGCTACCTCGGTAAAAGGCCCATATGGGATAAGGAGGACGCGGAACGTGAAGCCACGGGTCTCCCAGACCCCTTCGCGAAGTTCACCAACCCCTTGGAGCGTGACTTCATCAGGGCCCGCTACAAGTGGGACAAGGAGAAAAAGGTTTTTTACACGGACCAGATCACGAGGAAATTGATTAGACTACTAGAGAAGCAACACCAGCTTGCAGCCGAAAGCCCTACTTCTCCGATGAGGCCCAAGTGGGACACCCCTCTCAACCGGGCCTTGAACGAACTTAAGGGACTCCCTTTGGGCCAGCGGCCGCAATATGGTCGTGTGCACGGCGCTGGAGACGGCGCCACGTGGAAGGTGTTTTACAACGAGGGCCCGGAGGCCAAGAAGCAGAAAAATAAGTTTAGTCAGGCGGACATCGACGCAAAGGTGAAGCTTGCGGTCGAGAAAAAAGCAGCTGAGGACGCGAAAAAAGCAGCCGAGGACAAATATGAGTTGTTACAGCAGGCAGTCAATGCAGCTGTAACTGCCTGCAGAAATGATTTCGCTACTAACTTGGTTCCAGTTATCATCAACTGGACGAAGGAAAATCCAGACAAGACGGTACATGATTTCCCGTTGCCCAGTTTCGTCGGGAGCAACTCCATGAACAACAACATCATCGCACCATCACTTGCCCACGCAACCGGGCCTCCTCTCGCAGCCGCTCCCGCTCATAGCAGCCCGTCCTCAGTCTCTGGCGCGCTCGGTGGGCCTTCATCTTTGGCTGAGCTCGACGCCATCACGGTAATTACATGTTGCACCACCATATATATATATATATATATATATATATATATATATATATATATATATATATATATATATATATATATTCCATTTTTGTTGCCTTTCGGATGTTTTACGCCACAAACATATGTGTTTGCAGGCGAAAGAAACCCCATGCACCATACTCTACTTGATCAAAGGCCAGAAGGTGGACGTGGGAAAGGGGATGATAATGGACCCCTTGCAACCCACGTTCCACAACCAGCCGATCCCTGCTGGGCACTTCAGGGTTAGCTTGTCCAGTGTGAAATCGGGGCACGAGGATTTGCCTCCTCCAGTACAGCATGTGGGAGCGGACGACGAGACCCCGCCGCGGATTGGAAGCTGCAAGGGTTGGGTGCTGCTATGGCCGAAGAATCTTATTCGTCTGGAGCCGGCCGAGAGCACACCAATAACCACACATCAACAAGCATGTGCGGAGACCACCACCCCGCCTACGCAATTACCAGCTCCTGTAGTGCCGGGTGAGCGTGGCGGATGACATGATGAAGGGGGTGCAATAGTGCCGGCTGATGTAATGTGTCCTGTAGAACAGAGAATGGATGATGAGACAGAGGTCGACCCTATGGATTTCCTCAATACAAACGTGTATGACTGTGACATAGAATTGATGAGTCAACCATATGACGAATCGGGCTATCAGCTTGCTAATGAGGATATGGATGATATGCCCGGGCAGGAAGGTCGTAGCAGGGGTTGCAAAAAGTCTCTCTTCATGAAATCCTCACAGGACACGCCTGAAGATGCCGCCTCAACACAGGCTCAACTATCCGGGCACGAGGGTCGTACAGTACTTAGCACGGGAACACTGGGGCAGGGGTTAAGGAAGGGTCTAGAAGGTGTGCCCAAGAAAAAGGGGAGAAAGAGATCGGGGAAGATAGCTGCCTCCAAACAAGCCAGAGCACATAGCAGCCCGACGATGCATTTTGAAGAGCGTGTACCCATGAAAGGTGCGGCCATGTTCCATCTCACGGGCGAGCCGATGCTACCGCTGAAACCGCTGGAGGCACTATCAGGGGATCTCAGGAGACTGCACGACCATGTGTTGTCGACTGAGAAAAGACTACTAGCCTCAAAGGATCCAGGATATCCGAGATACGCAGCTCGTGTGCTTGAGGGGAAGTGCTACGTCGAGACACGGCCCGCGGAGGTTTTCTTCCTGTGGTTTTACCATATCTTTGAGATGTTTCTGACAAGGCGGCTCGATTTTACAATCGTCCGCCTTTTTGCGCTACATATGAGCTCCGTCATGAAGAGTGAAGAAGTCTCGCAAATCTGTGTGGCAGATCCATACTACATGCACGAGTCTTTCTTGAGTCTCGGCGACTTTCAGCGTGAAACTGCTAGGGACTACCTCCAAAACTTCATGGTACAGAATAAGGACCGGGAAATTGTCCTCGTGCCTTATCATCCAAAGTAAGTCAGTTTCGAACAACCCTTTCATACATTTCAATCATTCCTTCTCTCTCTATGGGGAATAATTTGAGGTGTCTTTTCCCCGCAGCAACGGGCGCGCCGTCCTTATCGTTCTTTACCCGCAAGTCTCCCACGCCGTGTATTTTGACCCTTCCAGAGACTACGAGAAAAAAGACTACACCCCCATAATGAATATTCTAGATGATGCTCTCCAAGGCTTCAGCTTTAGAGGTGGCCACATGCAGATCAGGAAACAAAGGAACAAGAAGATGGGTTTCACGCATAAAACTAACTTCTCCTGCATCCATGTCCCAAAACCAAGGAAGAAGGATGGATTCTACATCCTCCATCTAATGATTCAGTTCAACACGGATCACCAAAAGCTTCGCATGAGAAGCAGAAATGATGAGCATATCCACAAGTGGCAAGAATCTCATGGAGAAGCGGATTATAAACTTAGAGATGACTTCTTTCGCATCCAAAGCGACATTGCGACGATCATCATGAAAGAAGTCGTCGATGAGAAGGGGATGTTCCACCACGGCCCTATATCGCGAGCTGACGTCCGAACTCGCATAGGCATGCAACGTCTAATCCTCACGCCATTCAAGAAGCTAGGGTCCATCCTCGATGATATGGAAGGATGGAACTTCTAGTGATTTATGATGCCGATGATGATGATATGTGTCGGTTGAACTTGTATACTATTTGTAGCGATGAAACTTTGTGATGTCCACGATCCCTGTCGAACTTGCGTAACGCTACTTTGTTAGTTTGCGTACGATGACCTGCGTACCTCTAGTTAATTAGTTTCTGTATTGTATGTTGCATCTAGTTGCTAACCCTTTCTTTTTCGGTGTTCTCTAGTATATGTTGTTGCATATATATGATTGTACATCCTCTTCATGAACATGCATCTCTAACAGGTACCTAGTTTCTTGATGGCGAGATGGAACTGCTATGTCGTGTACAAAGGGAAGGTTCCGGGGGTGTACAACGAGTGGCATGAGTGTCAGGCGCAAGTGAATGGGTTCTCGGACGCCAGCCATAAAGGCTTCAAAAGCAGACAAGAAGGAGAAGCTAGTTACTTGAGGTTCACGCTAGCGCGAGAGAGGACTCGTAACCGCCATCTCATGTACTGCATAGTTCCGCTCTCACTCATAGTGATAGCTCTTCTCGCGTATACCTTTGTTTAGATGGATGATGTTGTAGTTGCAAGTATTCGAGACTTGCATGTATCGCTATTTTCGAGATGATGACAAGATACCACTTTGTGTTGGATGATGATTATGACGAGACTATTTGTATGTATATGCTATGATTACATTTGTGGTCTCGCAGGCATTTGTATGTGTATCATGATGACATTTGTATGTGCTAAAGATTCTTCTATAAAGCCTGTTCAAATACAAATATGCCGAAAAAAACAAAAAACTACTAAAATAGCAGTAGCGAGTGGAGAAAAGTTAGCAGCAGCGCGGTAGTAGCAGTAGCGCGCACAGGAGAAGCGCGCTATAGCTATTAGCAGTAGCGAGCTTCCTTTAAGCGCGTTGCTGCTACACTTGTGTAGCAGTAGCGCGTGTGTGCACGCGCTACTGCTACGTGTTAGCTGTAGCGCCTTATTAGTAGCGCTAGTCCCCGCGCTACTGATACACCTAAAGCCCACGCTGCTGCTAGCCTTTTCCCTAGTAGTGCGGGGACAAGGCATGGCACCCCCGAAGAACTAGAGGTAACTCCTGGCTCGACCGAGGTGGTTGGGCGAACCGGCGTAAGCTGACGAGCCTCATACTACGCTGCTAACTCGGCCTCCCTGCGCGCTCGGCCCGGTCTACCACTTCCTGAGCATCACCAACACCGCCTGCCGGGTTGTTGCCACGAGGCGCTCCACGGTTTCCTGCGTTGCTTGACACGGCTGGTTCATCCATGCACCTGCTGTAGCTCCGGCTCGGGCGAGGGGTAGAATGAATCCGATCACGATTGTATGAATATGCTTCCTGTTGAATCAAGGCTGTCCGAAGAAGTTCCTTAACCCGGCGCGTCTCCACCGCTGCCGGAGAATCACCTTCAATTGGGATGGCCTCCAGTCGGGAAGCGGCAGGAACAAGGTTGTCCATCGGATTGGAATAATGACCCGGAGGTGTCGGGACAGGCTGAGGCACGATATTGTTCTGACGAGGCGGATCCCCCAAGCGAGGCTGAACCGGCGTGCCCATCCCTGGTGCTTCCGCCCGGTTTACCACCGGCGGGTTACTGGTCCCTGCTCCTGGGGTGTTAAAGAGGTCTCTGGCATCGTAAACCGGAGGTAAGCGAGACCGGTGCTTCCTCTTCAGAACCTCATGTGATGCGTTCTGGTCCAGCATAAGCCGATAAGCCTGTGCGTCCAAAGCAGCCCGTTCTGCGGTCATCCTGGCGTTCTCAGCCGCTAAATCGGCCTTGGCCTGAGTAATCTAATCCTTCACTTTTGCGATTTCCGCGTTGTGGGCGTCCTGATCCACCGGGTTAGCCTCTGCCATGAGCGTAGCCAGCGCATCAAACAGATCAGATAAAACTTGAGCCGGCGGGCGCACAGGGCCTCCTGCCCCAGCTGCCGTCGCCGTCACTGACCCGGGGATCATTGCTGCTGTGATCGAAGAGTGGATCGCCGCTTGTGTACCGGCCATGAATATTCCAACCCGGTTTGGCAGATCAGAGGGGTCCGGAATACTGTCGCCATCGGAACAGCCCCCAATCCGGTCATCTTGTAACTGATATAACGATTCGGTTTCTCCGGTCGAGGACTCGTGGCTGGAATATACGACGGTCTCACCACCAGATTCCGATCCATCTCGTATTCTCCTCCATGGATGACTCCCACGAAGGCGCGCTTCACGGCCGGTTTAACCTGGGTGGATCGTGCACGCTGAGCCGTTTCGACGAGGTCGGTGCAGATATCCGGCTCAGGGCCCGATTCACCGATCTTGTCAATGAAGACATGTATGCCACCAAAGGGGACCCGGTACCCGTACTTGATTGAGCCAGCCTCGGGGCCCCATCCTGCATCGTCGATGTAGAGCTTGCCGCGACGACTTTTGGTCATCCGGCCCACGGCGTAACCCTTGAGTCCTTCGAAGCTGCCCTCCAAGAACTTGAAACCATCGTGCGATAGCCCCACGGTGGGCGCCAACTGTTGTGGTTTTGTCACGGCAGATGTCCTCATGAAAGGACTTAGTCATGGAGCCATCGCTACGGGCTAGCTTGAAGGGGTTAAAGCGTACACAGGGACGCAAGAGATTTTATACTAGTTCGGCCCCTTCGATGAAGGTAAAAGCCTACGTCTAGTTGTGATGGAATTGATGGGGTTTCGATGACTAGGGAGCAAACAAGCTTCGCCTAAGTCTCGAGTTATTGTCCGTTGTCCTTGAACCACCGCCGGGTCATCCCCTTATATACACGGGTGACGCCCGTCGGTTTACAGAGTCCCGAGACCGGCTCATACACGTGTCCGGTTCGGTCTCCACTATTTCTAACTTACAATACAAGTTACATACCCACGCCGGTTTATGGCTATGGGCTTTAAACCGATTGTGGGCTTGAACCCTTACATACCATCATCATCTGCCTACATGGGCTTTAACATACTCAACTATTGATGAAGTTAACCCGGCCTGTCTGAGCCGGTTTTACGCCAGGTAGTAATAACCCCAACAGTCTGTCTCCATGAAATACTCATGCCTCTCATTACCATTTTCCAAAGAAAACTCAGGTTCACTTGGGCCCTTTTGCTTCAACAAACAAGAGCTCTCATGTGTGTTCATTACTTGGACTGGCTGTGGTTGGGGTTTCACTGGACTGGGGAAAAGAACTCCTGAATTGTCTACCTCATAGACAACTGGTACACCTATTTCTGACAAAGGAACCTGCTCTTCATAAGCATGACCAATGTTCAAATCAACTGGTCTAGGTGCATCACTTCTCATAACTGTAATGTTAACAACATTCTTTCCTTTACTAGCTATGTGATCGAACATTTCTTCCACCTTGTCATCATCAGTTAATTCTTCCATTCCTGACACCCCAGCTCCTGGATCTCTAACATAATACATAAAATCCCTTGAACTATAGCCTTCTACCTCTATTAGGGCAATGAGATTCCAGAAGGTTATGTCTGATAAACAGATAGTTCTTTCCAAGTTATCTCTGTCTAGGAAATGGAACCTCACTTCCCATTCTTCATCATCCAAGCTACAAATTCAGATAAAATGCATTTAGTTTTGCTGTTAAGTAATTCATTTAACAATGTTAAAATTATTGTTAAGAGGTCTCATTGGTGGCAACAAAATTCAGTTAACAGTGTTAAGTTTCAGTTAGCAGTGTTAAAAAAATCCAGTTAACAGTGTACAGTGTTCAATCAATCCAGTTAAAAGTGTTCACAAAATTCAGTTAACAGAGTTAAAATTGGTGGCAACAGAAATTTCTGTGATACCAACAATCAGTTGACAGAGAGGATGTCATATAACACTAACCCTAATGCTAGAACCCTAACCCTAGAACCTTAACCGTACTACACGTACCCAAGAACACTAACCATAGAATCCTAACCCTAGAACCCTAACCCTAGAATACCAATCGGGGAAATGACAAAGAAGGAGGAAGACTTACTCCACACCGCCGAAGGACGAGGCAAAATAGTGGCTGCCCGTCGGATTGGCCTTCACCGCCTGGGCAAACGTAGTAGCCGCCGCGTATTCCAACGACTTCGGCGGCGACGGCGGTTGGGGAAGAGGCAGTGCGCTCGAGGGATGGGAGCTCCCGCAGAACTCCGGTGGATCTACAGCACCGCCGCCCGGAGCATCCCCACCAGCAGCAACTCCGCCGCCGCCGCCCACGCCGCCAGGTTCCGTTGTCGCCATGGATTTGGAGCTGGAGGGAGAGGTCTGATCTGGTCGGGTGCGGGCGGTCGATCTGTCCGGCGCCACCACACCGTGTCAGTCTGGACCAAACGGTGCCGTCTGCGCGTTCGTTAGGCCACGTCACCCAAATTGGGCCCCACCTGTCGAAAACGCCCTCAACCGCGCCAAATGACAGGTTCAGTGCATTCTGCAAAACTATTATTAAATGAGCGGTGGCTTTTGTAAAGATTAGCGACCAGGTTGTTTTCTGCAAGAGAAGCCCAAAATGTGATGGTTTCTTGGAATTCACTCGGTAACTCAAGTACAGGCAGTACTACTTCCACCACGTACAGTACGTAACTGGGGTGTACGTGTAGGCCGGCATTGCGCGCGTCACGCCGATCGACTCGCCCGCCCGCCTCCGAACAGAAGGTCCCATTTCTGAACCGATCGAGAAACGGCAGAGCAGAGAGCAGCAACGGATCGGCCGTCGCGCGCGCGCCCGCACGGCGGCATCAGCAATTCAGCACCGGCACGGCCGGTCCACAGTCCACACGTACTACGTACGTACGTGACGGCTCGCTGTGGCAGGCCAGCGCATGCAGCACCAGGACGGAACGGCTCGCCACGCAGAGTTTGGAAGCTGGAAAAAGGACGGCGTACGTGTTTGGAACACGGACGACGTTTCACGTTCGAGCGAGCGGTGAACGTGTAAAGATCGATCGATGTGTGTATGTAAATCTGCCGCAGGTACGTACGGTGCGTCTCTCCTTCAGAACACCGTCACAATCTCGCCGTCAGAGGGGACAAATTCATGGAGCGATCCAAGTTCATTATCATCTCCTTGGTGATCACCGCGCGACACGCAGCACGCTAGAGCAAGAGCTGGACGCGTTCCTACCCTGCAGGCTGAAGAAGAAGAAGAAGAAGAAGAAGAAGAACGCATTCCTATGAGTCGAGCCAGGTTCAGGCCTCCTCGCTCTGCTCTCCCGAGTCTGAATTCAGGAAACGGCAGGGGCGGCAGTGCAGGGCTGGGCTACTATACACATCCTTTTTTTCTGGCCAACAACTTTCGGACACCAAGATGTTCCTCCCTCCTACTGCGCATGCACTCTGCAATCTCGGTTCGTATCGTATGTCGCGGTGATCAGACCGTGAATAGTGGTATCAGTCAGTGGCACAGCACCGCTGCCGATATATCGACAGCTCGTCTCTGCACTCACCTAACGGTGCGCCACCGCTGTTGTTGTTCCATGCACTAGTTCTGCACGCCCTAACTGTAGCCCGGCTACCGAGAGCCTGTGTACCTGCAACCTAGATCCCTGTGCTACACGCGCTGCACCTGCACACAATATGCAATGTACTAAAACCTCTACTCGGCTATATGCCCTTGCGTTACACTTCACATAGGGTTTTACCTGAATCTCAGGACCATGTTTTCTGCTACCTAGATCACAACAAGTTTTTTTTCTGGCAACGATTGTACTCTCTCTATTCTAAAATGAGTGTCACTGATTTTGTACGAGGGAGTACTTGTTTTGACAGTACTACGTTAACCTACAGGGTTTTTTTTCCGATAAAGGACGCTTTTATTACCTCAAAATGTAGCATCAAGCGAATACAAACCATGAGAGCAACACCCGACCTCTGCACAACTAAGATGCACACAGCAAAAAACCAACAGTCTAACAAAAGAAAAAGAAAAAAACGATATATCGACAGCAGTAAAGTTATATAGGAGCGACACTACGCCTATGTCGAAGGAGGCGGTGGGCCGATCTCGTAGCATCAACCTATGAGATAAACTCGGCAGCACTAACATTTAGACACTCGTTAGGCCCCCACTTCAGCCCTGCACTGGGATCGTTGTAGTGAAAATGTTATGACCGGCATAGGGGCTTAGCCCAATGGGTTATGGCCCAAGTATCTTAATTAGGGGCTTAGCCCAATATCTTATCGTATCGTATTAGGATCGTTTGCTTAGGAGTCAAGTAAATTTCTCTATACAAATAGAGGAGATGTATCAATCTAATCAAGTAAGAAGCAATTAGTATTTGCTCGGCTTCCCTTAGAGAGCCGGGAGACCTAACCCTAGCCACCTCTTGCGTCCGCCGCCATCGCACCAGCCGCAAGGACGGCGCCCAGCCGCCGGCCGCCGCGCAATCTCCTCCGACCTCCTCCCTCCTTTCCTTACAGGCTACGCCCTAGACCGGGTAGAACCCTAGTTTCTACCAATTTGGTAATCAGAGACCAGGTCCCGATCATGTCGCTGCCATCACCACCGCCAGCGCTTTCCAGCGGCTCCACCGAGCCGATGACGACGGCGCCACCCTCACCGCGCCGATGACATCCGCCGCCGGGACAACCGCGCTGGCTGGCCACGTCTCCACTGCGGCCCCACCTGCGCCGCCTTCTCTGGTTCCCTCTGCGCCACCACCGTCCGCCGTCTTCACACCGGAGCAGGTCACGGCCACCCTGCGGGACCTCGTCACCGCCGTCTAGAGCCTCCACCTGCAGCAGCAGCAGTACGCGGCCGGGCCCTACATGCCCCTGACGACGGCGGCCGTTGCCGCCTACGGCCACACGCCGTGGCCGCCCCAGGGCGCTGCCCCGTACGGCAACCCCTGATGCTGCCGTTCCAAGCGGCCCCACCGGGCGGCCCTCCGGTTGCCACGACGCCCCTTTGGCCCTTGGCACCGCCACCATCAGCGGGCACCTGGCCGCTACAGCACATGACTAAGGATGGCAATGGATCGGGTTTGGCTCGGGTTGAACAATATCAAATCCATATCCAAATCCATGAAGACAGTATGTGCCCATCCACGAAAAAATCCATGGGCGTAAAATTATGCCCATGTCCAAACCCGATGAATATCCATCGGGTTTGAATATCCATCGGGTTCTCTCAACACGTATACATAAAACATAGCACAACATTCAGATAAGCTCTCAAATTCTCACAAAATGACATAGCACAAGTGCATGACATCAAATAAGCTCTTAGATTCTCACAAAATGACATAGTACAAGTGCAGATCGCCACATAACCTCTCAAATTCTCACAAAATAACATAACATCAAATAAGCATAACTACCATTCTAAACAATGGCTTTCATGCTGAACAAAATTTCTGAAACTCAAGTGATCAACCATAGATAGAGGGTACTCATGAACACAAATCATTAGTGGAAGCTCTTTCTTGGCAACATCTTGATCAAAAATAATATTCTCCAAATTGGCGTTTCCATCATCAACCTTTCTCAACCTTAACTTTTGTTGCTTTGGGCCTATTGGTGCATGCCTAACACCACATGATCTCATGTGATTGTTCAAATCTAAAGTTCCACTGGTTCCATCATGAGAAGCTATTGACCTATACATGCAAAAAAATCTCCAGTTCAGTTAAAGAGAGCCATGGTGCTTAATGTCTGAACTATACAGATTTGGAAAGATTTTTTTTTTTTGACTATTTACTGTAGAGCAACAGCCCCACAGCCCTTTTTATTCCAGAAATTTTTGCCCAGGCCTGTTTAAATCTGCTCCCACCGGGAGTCGAACCCAGGACCTGGGGTGATTTGGAAAGATTTTGATCTCTAAATTGTAGTGAATGGTAACTACAAACCGAGACTATTTTGGCCATCTCTTATTTTAGGGAATAATGTAGATCTGCCCAGATTACAAGTCAGATTCTAATGAATCTTAATGATTCATAGCTCTCTAGATTGAAATACACTGACGTGGTAAAACCTAATTGCTAATTAACATGCATAGCTATAGATCACGCCATGTTCCAAATCTGAAAAATGCTCATTCGGTAACCAACGAAAACTACCTAACTTTATAAATCTCTTCTAATTGGTACAGTAAACTACAAGAAATACTTAATTTGTAGACATGCATGAGAATGATTCATCGAAAATTACTACTGCTCCAGTTACTACTGTAAATTGAGACAAATAATTTGCAGACATACATGCGGATTCAGGGAACAAGCAGGAACACCACACAGAAAACTTACCCTGAGACTCTCAGAGGATTCGGGGATTTTGGGAACGAGTAGGAACACCACACATAGAAAAATTACTACTGCTCCAGTTGCTACATGCTCATGTTGGACACCCACGTACAGGAACACCACACATACATGAGAGGATTCAGGAAACAACAAAACTTACCCTGAATGCCGACTATTCGGTGTGTTCATCACCTTCTCAGCAAGGTCATGATTCACTTCTTGGTATGCGCCCGTCTCCCTACACTCACGTGCTGCCATGCTCCTAGTCCGGCACGGAGCGGTACTCGTGCGTCGCGCTGCTGCGCATCGCTGTGCTCTGCATCCCAGTTCAGAGACTTGCGCCGGCTCGCCGCCGTACCCGTGCGAGAATCCGAGACGGGGGGTCGAGGGGATATGGAGTTGGGCTCCACTCGACAGTGGCGTTGGATGCTGAAGTGCGGCATGCCTACACCATATGTAGAGGTAAAGGCTAGTGGCGCTGGCGACTGCATCTAGAGCAGCGGGAGGATAAGTCTAGGCGATGAAGATGAAGCTTAATGACAGGTCATTTAACGAGGAGATTGAAGAATGAGAAGAGGTGGTGGAGTAAAGTTACGGTGGGAATCGGGAGGGACTGTGCAATTTACTTCTCATTTTTTATAAATAAAAAAATCATTAGATGGGATAGTGGGGATCATCATGAATTTTGCCCCACATGTCATACCATCGGGTCGGGTTCGGGTATATCCACGGATACATAATTATGTCCACGCCCTATCCACGAGTAATCGGGTCGGGTTCGGGTGCTGCCGATGGGAACACAAATGTACATAAACCCTATCCATTCGGGTCGGATATCCGCGAGTATCCATGTCCATGGATAAAATTGCCATCATTACACATGACGCAGGCGGTGGCCACCGGACCGCTGCAGCCGTTCTCCGCGCCGCCGCCCGCCCCAGCGCCGTCCTGGCCATAGTGGCCCGCGCCCGCCCTAGCGCCGCAGTGGCCGCACTGGCCCGCGCCCGCCCCAGCCGCGCCAACCGCGCCACCCGCGCCGGTCCAGCTCCCGCCACCGCCGCCCAGCTCCGGACTAGGCCAGTCCACATCGGGAGGCCTCCCGATCCAGCAGGTCCGGTTTCCGCCGTCACCGCTCCAGATCCCGACCTGGCTAACTGGGACGTCGGCACCGCCAGTTTACACGGAGGTCGGGGACCCACCGGTACCCACGCTGCAGTCTGGGGCCTCGTCCGGCTCCGCGGGGGCCTATGACGGTCTCCTCACCGTTGACCGGGCGCCGTCATCATCACTGCTCCGCACCGCCGAGCTGGTCGGCCATGGCGCGCCGACCCAGACGCCGCCACGGTTCGCCAAGATCGACTTCGTCACTTATGACGGCACGGAGGACCCGCTTAACTGGCTCAACCAGTGTGAGCAGTTTTTCCATGGACAGCGCACGCTCGCGTCGGAGCGCACTTGGCTGGCATCCTACCACCTCCGCGGTGCAGCTCAGACCTGGTACTACGCCCTCGAGCAGGACGAGGGCAGCATGCCCCCTTGGGAGCGCTTTCGCGAGCTTTGCCTCCTTCGTTTTGGGCCCCCGATCCGCGGGAGCCACATGGCGGAGTTAGGCCGCCTTCCCTTCACCCCCACGGTTCAGGACTTCGCCGACCGTTTCCAGGCCCTGGCATGCCACGCATCGGGCGCGACGGCTCAGCAGCGGGCCGACCTCTTTGTCGGTGGACTTCCGGATCACATCCGCGTGGACGTGGAGCTTCAGGGACCCCAAGATATCCAGACGGCCATGTACTACGGCCGCACGTTTGAGCGCCGCGCGGTGGCCGTCCAGCAGGAGTCACCGTCCCGGGCCACTGGGTCGCTACCCTGGCCAGATCCTGCTCCAGGTCGGCCTATTCAGGCTTCCGCGGCACCCCTCGCCGCGACCGCGGCGCGCCCGTTCCGCCGGCTCACCTTGGCCGAGCTACTCGAGCATCGCCGCCAAGGGTTGTGCTTCGACTGCGACGAGCCCTACACGCACGGCCACGCCTGCCCGCGACTCTTCTACCTGGAGGTTGCAGACTACATTCCGGAGGACGCCGTTGCCGCCAACCTTGCCGCCCTAGCTGTCGCGAAGGTGTTTGACGTTGGTTGATCACCTCGAGGAGTTCACCAAGCGTTTCCCCACCTTATAGCTCGAGGACGAGCTGTTTGTGCAAGCGGGGAGAAGTGTTATGACCGGCATAGGGGCTTAGCCCAGTGGGTTATGGCCCAAATATCTTAATTAGGGGCTTAGCCCAATTATCTTATCGTATTAGGATCGTTTGCTTAGGAGTCAAGTAAACCTCTCTATATAAGGAGAGGAGATGTATCAATCTAATCAAGCAAGAAGCAATCAGTATTTGCTCGGCTTTCCTTAGAGAGCCGGGAGACCTAACCCTAGCCACCTCTTGCGTCCGCCGCCATCGCACCAGTCGCAAGGATGGCGCCCAGCCGCCGGCCGCCGCGCAATCTCCTCCGACCTCCTCCCTCCTTCCCTTACAGGCTACGCCCTAGACCGGGTAGAACCCTAGTTTCTACCAGAAAACCCGCTCTCTTTGGAGCGCTGTATGGCGAAAACCTCCGACCGAGACAGACCCAGAAATAATCCCCGGTTGATAAAGGGTTGTGTGACACAATGTTTCTTGATAGCTGAACAAAATACCGAAACTTGAACAAGAAACATTCATTTCCGGACGGGGGCGAAGAAGAGCCCACACTGAAAATAGCCGTCCGGTTGCCATCCCTAGATAGCCCAACATATCTCTTGATGGACCCGTGTAGAACAATATATATATTCAAATTGCTGTCAAAGAAGCACCAAAAAACCCTACAGGAGATCTACTGATGTGGTAGTATCCTGCAAACCCACATCAGCCAAACAAGCAAAAGCAGCAGTGCGCAACGTTGAGATATCAGTGGGAGTAGATATATTGAGCACAGTCGAAATGTTTCCTCTGTCGCCATCATCGGCAAACCCATGACCTGCCCCTGCAGCCATCTTATCATCTCCCCCGATCTCCCGATTCTGTCACCTTGTGCAATCCCTCTCTCCCAATTCTGCCACTTTCTGCTCTCTCTATCACACACGTACACGTTCTCTCTCTAGATGGATGGTGGGGAATGGGGACGCTTGGGCTCATCGACCATCCACCATTTCGTCCAGGATAATGCACGCCGCACACACGTTCGGTGTACTTGCTAAAACGTATGCTTGCACGAGATCAGGGCACGGATGGGTCGAGACAAAGGGCCGTGCAAAGTGCAAGTGAGTGTGCATCTCGGTTTCACTGCCTCTTGGTACCATATATTTTGCCTCTGCTTTTTTCTTCACTCGTCCTAGAAGAAAGTTTACGAGGCTGACAACTCACAGTATATGTAGGGAAAATGTAGTATTATGGATATATGTCTGGAGAGTGGAGACCGTGTCGATGCCCGAACCAGAGGTGTTGTTGATAAAGAAGAACGCTCGAAGATTCATCGTTTCAGGGCTGGGCTTTGCTTAGCCGGTTACTTCTCTTTCTTTGATGCAGCCAATTTGCCGCTTCACAACGATTTGATTTTTTGGGGGTGCTTAGCAACTACTAGTAGCAGCCTAGCAGGTGTTCTCGTTGTTGTTTTATTATGGTGGGAGATCTTTTTGCACTGTGGAAATATCAGAACATCTGTTTTGTAAGGGCTTGTCTCTGTTCCAGAGTGCATGTGATTGGAGTTGGCAACGTCGGTTACATTCTACATGTTTCCTAAATAAAATGCCTGCAAATTTTAGACTTTTAACATGGTACCAGCCATTGGTCCTTGAAAGGGCATTTAGTTTAACCTGAGCCATGCAAAACTGGTTCAGCAAACTAGCCTGAACAATGAACCAGCAAAGAAAGAGGACGCAAGCAGAAACCGCGGAGCTAAGAGCAAGGACTAGAGGAGGGAAAAGATCATGAACAAGCAGATGCAGATGCTATGCTCATGCATGGCAGGTGAACATATTCCAGAGTTGAAGTTGAAGGCAAAAATGCCAGTGCAAAAGACTTGAAGTTGGAGGTCACTACTTTTAATGGTAAATATTCATTTATACAGAATGTTAATGGGATTTGTATTACTGAGCCAGGAGCAATTTTCGATGATTTATCATCTATTCCCTCCATTCACTATTGTAAGATGTTCCAACCTTTTATGATTCGTATGTTCATAGATGTATTTTAGTGTGTTTGTTCACTCATTCCAGCCCGTATGTAGCTCATATTAAAATATCCAAAACATCTTATATTTATGAACAAAGGGAGTACTATTCTTTGCCATGTGCTTTTTACATGGTCAAACAACCACATAATTGTTACTCCCTCTGTCTCATAATGTAGAACTTTTTTTACACTAATGTAGTGTCAAAAAATGTCTTACATTATGAGACAGAGGGAGTATGTATTTATTCTTTTGGAGGAACCTTACGTATTTATTCTTATGATAACTTAAATGTATGTTTGTGATAACTAGGTTAAAAAGAGCATAAGATGCTATATTCATATATTGTTAAAGCAAGGGCAGTACAAATGTAGGTTGAATATAATTAAACTGATTTGTAAACAACCCGCACTCGCACAGCATCACTATTTTCACTCACAACACCAATCTTCTTACATTTGCCAGTTATCATGATCACTTTGGAATACTTCCTGCGTGCAGGCAATCTCTATATGGTGTAAGTTCTTTACGCAAGCACTTTTACAATGATACTACTATTTTAAACATGGGTTAACAGGTGGGGCCCACCAGGATAATTGAAAAGAAAGTTTTCACACCATCAAGGAGAGCAAAACGTAAAGGCTATGTATGGTCTTTTATATAGTTCCTATATAAACAAGGATGTATTCTCCCTTCATCCCATAATATAAGAGCGTTTTGACACGTGTCGAAAATGCTCTTATATTATGAGACGGAGGGAGTAGAATTTTCTTCCTGCCAACTCTCAAAATTATGAAGTCCATGTTCAAATATATACAAAAGTATGCCTACAACAACCCCTCAAAAAAAAATGCCTACAACAACAATTAAACCCCAAAGAAAGAAGTGACAGGCGCGGCAATATGGGGATTTCTTACCCCCTGTTTTGATCATACTCATTTCGCTTCTGGGCAAAAAGAATGGCGAGTTGTCTCCGTATGAGAGTTGTTTGTTAGCTACGGATGCAAACGCCGAGGAGGCCTATAGGATCGAATGCTCATGAGCAACCACTGTGTTTCTCAAGAGAAGAGCATCTTCAGTTCTTCTAGACGTGCTGTGCGGAATTCTTGGTCTGTCAACGCTCCGGAAATCATTCGCTGCTTACGAGCCTGTACAGCTTCCATTCTTTCCTCAACAGTACCCTGTGCCATGACAGAAAAATCAGTAACAGTTTGAATGATCAACGATTTCATGCTATGCTGCCAACTGGCTTCGTATTCCCAATAAGCCCCGTACCTTGACAATGAATCTTTTGATAGAAACACTCTTCGTTTGACCAATTCGATGGATCCGCATGACAGCTTGTTCTTCAACAGCAGGATTCCACCAAGGGTCCTAAAGGAAAAAAGGACATATTGAGATGGCACAAAAGGAAATAGGGCAAAAATGCCTAGATCAGCAAGTCACTGCAGCATAAAAATAACAGTAATGAGGGTAATGTGCAAACCCATATAATTAAGGAGATTCACCACCTGACTGCTGAGAAGTATAATCGACATATTTCTACCTATGCTAAGTAAAAAGTAGTTCAATGTAAGTACACTATCCCAACCACTAGGAGTGTTCAGTCGTGACCATCCATTGATTGAGGGTAAGCTTGGTCATATCAGCACTTCCAAAGTCATTCATCTCTCTTATACATGAAGGTTTCTAATGCAGTTAAGGAAATCTAGACTAATACAACTACTGAACTACATAAAGAGACCTAGACCTATATCAATACTCCTTAACATTAGTGACTGTGTATCCTAACATCTACGAATCTGTACCGAGTCTCAAGAAAAAGTGACACTATTTTTTCCAGAGCAGTGGCTAAGGCGGAAAACAGAAAAAGGAATTGATTGGCAAGCTTCAATAGTATTATTATTTGCTTCCTTATTTGTTTGAAGTGCACATTCCGAATTAACCTCGTAAGTCACTGATAGCCTATGACCCACTAAGAGGCAACAGTACTAGAAAATGGATCACACAGAATTAACGCTCCATATTAGTGTGATTGCTCCACAAAATATTCCCATACTCATTAATCATAAATGGCAGCCTTTCATTCAAGATTCATCAACTTCTACAAAAAAAAAGGCATTCCAAAGGAAAACACTTAACAAATATCAACATTGAGGATAGGTGTCCAAAAAACAGAGATGATTAGAGCCTGAAGGAAATCCAAAAATTTAACCTCCCAGTGAAGGTCTGAAGGATGCCATAGAAAACTACTGAACAAGGCCATCTAGTGAAATATTTCCATCTATAAACTTAAAGACAAAATTTTGATGAAATATACCATGACAAACGCGTTAGAGGCAGCGGTGAGGTTTATTCCAACACCACCAGCCTTCAGAGACATAAGTAAAACCTGCATAAATCAAATGCACAATGCCTTAACATTTTCTATTGGTATAACAGGCATTTCAATTCATGGAGATAAACTTAAATAAAAAGGAGTGAGATAAAGAAAAGGAAAAAAAAACATACCAGAATTCGTTTGTCCTCAGAAAACTCACGGATTACTTTCTCTCTCTGCTGAAGATTTAAGGTCCCATCCAGTCTGGTAAATGAGATGCCATGCCTGCCATGAAAAAGCTCAAAGATAATTAATGACAAATCCTACAATGAAAAAGGAAATTAATAAACTGCCAAAATCTTGAACACATTAACCAATGAATTCTTCCAAAGGACTATAGCTAAGTACTCCGCAACTGCATGCAGTACTGTAATGCAGACCAGGAAGGAAATTTTAAAAACATGCCATACAACTGCTGCTATGATTGGTTAGTTCGGGAAAATATCTGACCCTTTCCTGTACTTGGTTGAAACCGCTCACCAGCCTGATAATTTGTAATCCAATTACAACATCTAAGGGCCAAATTCCGTAGCTCTGTATATTGTGCACTAACAGCACAGAAGCAGAGTATTTTGTACAAGAAATGGTTATAGTTCATACTCAGATGAGTCTTTAAAGCAGGAAAGTGCAATGTGCATAACTACAGGGAAACTAGGTTGTCAAGCTCAGATAGATAATTGAAATTAGATCTTTAAATAATATACATCAGCAGACAAACGCCGTGCTGTTGGCCTGCAAAAACTTCATAATCTCCAAGTGAAGTAGTAAACAATAACACCAAGCCAATTCCTTATGAGTAATGACTGAATATTTCCCTTTTTTTAACATGCAAAAGGTATGTGTATCTTTTTGTGTTAAAAAAATGAAAAGTTCAAGTACAAGAAAAATTGAGAAATTTTTTTACCTGGAAAGTGGAATTTCCAGGAGATCTAGAAATGCAGTCCACTGACTAAACACGATACTCTTGGAGCCTGAACTGCGAAGAGATTCTAATTCCTGTAGAAGAAAAGATATCTTCGAAGATTCAACCCAGTTCTTCTCAACATCAATTTGGAAGCGACTGTTAGTTGGAGCAGTAATAAGATCTTGTTTGGTCATCGACTTTCTGTAACAGTACAATCAAATTGATAAGAATGACAAATAGGAAGCATGTATGTACAGGAAAATAAAGAATGTCGGAGAGACAAATGAAGAGTCAACAATAGAGTACCTACAAACAGGACAAAGACCTGCTGCTGGACTCTGCCAACTAGATAAAATACACTCTCGGCATAAACGGTGAGCACAGGGAGTTAACACAGCATCCTCAAAGGCTTCCAGGCAAATAGGGCATTCCCCCTCACCTTTCTGCAGTTCTTGGACAACCTCTTCAATGTAAGCCTTAGAGGGAAGGGAAGAAGAATCCCCATTAACATTACTATTACCACCATGCAGGAAACGCTTTGCAAGCTTATTGAGGTCTGCAAACTCCTGTGTATCTCCCCGACTGATAAAAATAAAGCTCCGTCATGAAAATGGACCAATGGTAAATAAATAAATAAAATGAGAATACAATATGCTGAATGTTAGATGAAACTATTGCTCTGCACGTGGGACCTGATGGGTCCTAAATTGTCAGGCCAACTAGTTCTGAAGAGTGAATAACAGGTGCATTCACGTTTTTTACTGAAAGAAAAATTAAAAACAGGGTTATAGTTTCACAAACTAACCTCATAACAAGAAATGGATGGTCACAACATTGCCTAAGGCGCAAAAGCAACTCCAGAATTGAAGCATAATTATGCAGGACCTTCCCTTGCTCCACAAACTGATCAAATTTCACCTATAAAAACAGCGCACTATCTCAGTTTGTCCGACTGCACAAACATGTTCCTTGATCAAATTTTACCAACATAAGCTGTGAATTTGCCTCACTGCATGTGCATGGTCCTTAAACTGACAGCACACTACCTTAGATCGTCGAAACAGAGCTTCATAGAAGTCCTTCTCAGACTCTGATAGATCACAATATTTCACTTCAATATTCGCCGGGGGTAGAGTAAGGATTGGTCTACAAGAAAATAAGGGTGTAAGTTAATGCGCCTTAGAATGCTCCATACCAAAATTTGAGTGTACCTGCCCTCCTTGTCTGTGCTATGTTTAGTTCTCCTCAACATTACTGGCTTTAAAATGGTCTGCACTAGCTTTAAGCCTCTTTCGTCACCTTCTTCAAATGGTTTTTGTACAAGTTTATTCCACCTAAAAACCATAAGGGCAACAAAAGTTAGCATAGAGGATAGCAATAACCTTTTGAATTTGTTGCACCACAAGGAAATATAGTCAACTCTGATATCATGGTTTCACATATTTTGCATAAATATAGGAGATCCAGATGAGCGGAATGATAGTGAATTGCATACACATGTGCCCATGTTACTATGTCCAGTCATACGTCCTAAATAGAGGTCAGTTTTGATATTTATGCACTTAAACAGCTAAAGCTATGACCGGTAATATGCACAAAAGTATTTCGATCTGTCAACATGGCAATGATATTCTGATTATGTTTCATCGCAAGCACTTCCATAGCTTCCTGGAAAAAAAAAAGATTAATCGTATCTGTATCTACATATTTTTAATATTCTTAATTAAGATGTTATGAGAGGAAGTAATGGATAAAGACACACATTTGGCAGAGTGTCATGTTTTATTTTTAGAAAGATGTGAGAATCAACGATTGAAACAACAGAAAAAAGAGAGTGGAGGTGGTAACGAAATAAATACTGTGGCATTGCATCTTGCAGAGATATCATTCTCACAATTAAACTTGGACAAAGACATTATGAAACAAATTAATCATGTAGACAACATATAAATTGCTGTGATGTAACGGGGAATCCGAACTGTAAAAATGACAAAAGCCTTTATTTCCATTCTACGACAGTCCAATCAACTTCTATTCCATTCTACAACAGTCCAATCAACTTCTATATGGTCACATGATTTTTAGTTTTGTATGGTTTCTAAAATGGTAGCAAATTTTACCAGATCTGCACAAGTATACCAAATAGAAAGAAAAAAACTGGCAAATGAAAGCAAATTGATAATAAAACTTACAGGCCCCAGTTTCTCCATGGTTCAACCTTCAGAAACCTAAAAAGGCTGTATAGATCCTCCAAGTTGTTCTGCAGTTAAGGTAGAGCACATAAAACTAAAAGCATAACCGTATAAATCCATGCAGGAAACTAGGGGTGAAGACCTTAAAAGTTATCTCGCCCAACATACTTTTTTAGCAGGGCCAGCATGTTTGATTCAATGAGTAATAACATGTACCATTAGACCTTCACCTAAGCAGCTAAGCTCACCTGAATTGGTGTGCCAGTAAGACACCAACGCCGATCAGCAGTAAGAGCAGCAGCAGCTTGGGATATTAAACTTTTGGATGACTTTATCATGTGCGCCTCATCAAGCACAATTCTAAACCAGTGAACAGAGTAGAGGCCACCATTTTCTGCAGAACTCTAGAAGCAGGCATCCATAGTTCAGTCAAGAATAGATTGCACAATGAGACAAGAGATAAAACAACAATAGCGGTGAGCTGGCGGCAGTAAATCTCTCTCATTTGCATGCCAATTTAATCCGTGTGGTTTGCACATTCTTTATACCTATTCATAGACCAAATCTTCTACCAAGCCACATTAAACATTAACAATGCACAGGCATAACGGCTAAACAATATGCACTTGATCATATGTTTCCTCGCACAAGCACATAAGTGCACATCATTTTGTATTAGAGAAATGTCCAAGTGACGCCGTTCTTACAGCTCGAAACCAAGGCAAAAGACAACAAAAAAAGATGAGAACCAAAACTGTACAGTTACCCTACAGTCAGTGTTCACAGCCAGGACATGAGTCACTAAGTAGCATAGATGCCAAATTCCAGCAAGGAGCCACAATGGAACAATTGTTCAAGTAAGCAGTCAATGGACAGGCTCTATCTTGCAATTTATAAGCAGTCTACCACATGGACAGGCTTTACAGCCAATAGCAGTAGTAATGCACTGAAAGACAGAAGTATCCTACAAGTTCTCAGAGTCACCTCGGTTGAAAATTCAGATGCCACAACACCATAGGTGGTCAGGACAATATCATTCTGACCAATAAAGCTTGCTTCCTTTGGTCTGCTTTGGCCGTAATGAACATATATATTCAAAGAATTTGGTTTTGTATGAGCTTCAATCTCTGCCTGTAATTCAGATATCAATTTACAGTATTAAAAACATTAGTACTAGAATTGCATCTAAAAATGAATTAACAAATATGATATGCTACCTCTGCTTATCTTTCAAGTTTACAAACGATAAATCTGCATATTTGAAACAGATAGTACAACATAGAAAATTGTATGTGGTGCCACTGTTACAACTATACCTTCCACTGACTCAGTAGTGTCATCGGGCAGATAACTAGATTTCCACCTCCAATCAGTGGGGCCTTAGGTTTCCTGAGCTTGCTAAAAGAAAAAGGGCTAGCTAGATTCTTCACAGAATCAAGGGACTGAATAGGAGTTTCACCCAGCCCACTAGCTTCTCCAGCGATTTGAGTACTATGCTGAGTGGTGACGCATCCTTTGCTAGAATCAGAAAGAAGAAGACTTATCGTCATAATAGTCTTCCCTAGTCCCATTGCATCTGCCAGAATCTGCAATATGATAAATCAGTTAACAAAATCATCCCAAATTAAAAGCACAATTAGGATTGTCGACAGGCATGGCAAGGATATATCAGTAAAGTATTTTATATAACCCTTACCCCTCCTCTAGCAAGCTGTAATGTACTAGGAAATTCAGTGGTGGCATCTCCTGAAAATACATTCAAGTACAAAACAAATTCCCTCCTGAAATAAATGAGTAGGATTTTAAAATTGATTTAATTTCGGAACAATCATAATAAAACAAAATAACACATGCTAATATAAGGCAGTCATACTTGTCTTCAAGCTTATATGCCTCCCAACATGGGTGAAGGGTTGTAGCTGCATCCTGGGAGCGACTGCCTTTCTCAAGCTGCAGCATCCAATGAAGGGCCTGCTTCTGATAAGGGCGCAGATCGCACTGCAGAGCCTCAGGTGGATCCCTCTCCTTGAGGGATAAATGGAGCATTACTGAAGTCAGGACAGGCCAACATATGTCTGAAAATGACAAAACTAAGATTGTTGAATTACCTCCAATGCAGAACTGTCTGAGATTCCAATTATAACATCCAAATCGGTATCTGAAACAGTTCCTTCAGCATGATCATCTTCATTTCCGCTAGAAGATAATTTTACTTTCTCAGATGTCAGCTTTGTGGCTGGCTCTCCGTTGCTGCTCTGTTCAGGCAGATGTGAGCCCAATAGTTATTATGACAACAGTAGTGTAAAGTATGAGCCAATAATAGTTACCTTTCTTTCAATTGGTCGCTTTCTGGAATATAGATCTTCTGGAGTAAATGCTGCCTGTTGTTTATTTACATATAATCAAATGAAAACAGAACTAAAGCATGTGATTCTGGCACAGAACACATAAGTAAGACAATTGCCCAATTTATACGGAACCCCTTGTGCCTTGGCAATTGATGCCTTTATTTGCATTCCATGTATCCCCAATTATGTAGTATACATGGTTATGAAATTAAATACACCTCTTTCATACTTCTCAGTTCTACTTTGTTGTTCATCATCCATCGACGATATTTTTTATCTAAGCAAGAGCTCGTAGGTGCTAATGATGACATTTTACAATCTTTCTTTTTTGCTAGAATGAACCTCAGATCATACCGTCTTGCAAGCAATCATACCAGCGTGCACAGCATTTAATGATCTTGTGAATAACTTTCTTCATCTTTTATTAATACATCCTTTAGGGATACAACAAACTGAAGACCGCTCACCTTCTTAAAAGGGGTAATCCCAATGACTTTGAAAAGTGCGGGGAGTGGATGGAATGTGGAGTCCTCCGTAGCAGCACGCGTTGCCTTGGGCGGTGACTGCTTTTGGTCACGGAACATGGAGCTGTTGATATATATACTGCAAAATGCACAAGCACAGTAAACGCAATGTAAATGAAACAGCATAAATGGGCGCGGTGTTGAGTTCCTTATCGGCAAAAAATCAGATACCTAGCAGACAAGAGAACGGTGTCCATGATGCTAAGAACCTCAGGGGCGGATTTGCACAGGGCCTCGACTTTGACCTTCCCCTCCTTGAGAAGGGGCAACAGACACCGCGCCCACTCGTTGGGGATGCGGCCGACCTAGAAACAACAAATGGTTACACCACCATACATGATGCCGTGCGATTCAGCATGGGGGAATTGGGGAAAGCAGTAGAGATGGAGTAATGTACCTCCCCGTTGGTCGGGGTTGAGAAGCGCATGATCTCCGAGGTGCAGGAAGCGAGGGCAAAGCGCCCAGGGCGGCCCTTGCCCGAGGCGGCTGCGGTCGCAGCGTTGGGGAACGAGAAGGTGACCGGTTCCCCGGCGGCGATGCGCCTGCCCTTGCAGGTGGACAGGCCGGCCATCTCGGCGCTCCCCACCAGCCACCAGTGCTCGCCGCCGCCGGTGGGCGCAGGGTTGGACTTGGGCCTAGGTTTCCCGGCCGCCGCCGCCGGCGGCTTCGGCTGCGCAGGGGTTTTGGGCTGCGGGATCGATTTGCTGGGGGGTTTGGTGGGTTGGACCGGCGGGGGCTGGGGCGGGGGCGACGGCGACGGCGACGGCGGCAGGTTGTGGTGGAGGTCGAGGAGGATGTTGATTGTCTTGGTGGGGTCGTCGCCGGCCATGTGGAGCGCGCGGATGATGTCCATCTCCGGCGTCTCCTCGCCGAGCACCGCGCGCACCGCCGCCACCTGCTCCGCCCTCTCGCTCTTCTTCGCCATCAGCCTCGCACCTCCGATTTGCTCGCGAAATTTTCCCGCGAACGAGGCCCGCTTGGCGCCGCCTATACAGCTTCAGCGGGAAGGGGAGCCAAATTGCCGCCTTGGCCGACCCTTTTCCCCTTTGCGCTCACTCCTGAGTCCTGAGTACGGCCTTGGCTCCGCGCCTCCGCGGTCCGCGCGTCCCGACGTCGCTACTCTGCACCGGTCGACCGGCCTGGTGCCAGAGCGGTCACTCCCGGAACCGTCCGATTGGCGCAATAACATCCTTTAGATCGATCTTTTCCTCCCGTAGTCAACCCTTTCTTTCCTCCCGCAGGTTGCGCTCGACGAAAAAGAAGAATAGGGGGGAATACGTTCGCGTCGGGCACGCATGCGCACCGTCCCCCGTGTCTCCAGCCACGGATGAAACACCCTTCCACTCGCGCGTAGCACCATCGCTCCCTGTCACGGCCATCACTGTCTCATCCCTCGTTTGTGTTCGGCTGGTTTCAGCATCTCCGTCGACCGGTTCCAGCTCATGGCGCCCACGGTCCTAGCATCGGTGATGGTTAATGTTGATCTCTACGGTAGGTAGAATGCGTGGACTGCAAATAAAATTTTCACACGTGCAGAACAATCAAGAACATGCTACGGAAGATGGATCACATATCATTACCACTAGATGCACAGTGCCGTGCAACGAAAGAAGAGTTGGGGCAGCGTGTCTGCATGGATCGTCTCCTCCTCGTCCGATCTCCCTCGAACAGCCAGTCGTCGGTTCCCGCGCACAGGTTCGTCGGAGCGGCGCAAGTGCACCGCCTCTAACGGTATCCGCGCGTGCAGGAGGAACACCGTGTGGCAGACTGCTAGGTCCGATCACACAGTCGCCGACGAGTGAAGGTGGCTATTCGCAACACATGCAAACCCTAATGACAGCGCCGAAGTGATCAATCGAATGAGTGTGCCACACCTCCACTTTATATAGGCGTCCGTCGTGGGCTCAACACTTGGGCCTCGCACGGACCCTAAAGCTCAAGATTTGTTCGGCATGGATCCGAGTCCGAGTAGGATCACACCTGACTCGTGGAGTCGGACCGAGCCTCACAGGTTCCTTTCCTTAAGCACGTGACCCCGTAGGTTCAAGTCGGCTTGGTCGCAGGTCGGATCACCTCCGACCTGCTCGGCTGGTAGCGGCATCTAGCAAGGCATGCCAACCACCAAGCAGACAATGAAGTCGGTTGGCGAACATGTACATCACACTTCCATTCCTTTTCGGCACATGATATATGTTGTCGGGCTCAAGGCGAGTCTGTCATCCTTGTGTTGGAGAACGTTGCAGAAAATAAAATTTTTCCTACGGTTTCACCAAGATCCATCTATGAGTTCATCTAGGCAACGAGTCATGGGAGAGAGATTGCATCTACATACCACTTGCAGGTTGCGTGCGGAAGCGTTCAAGGGGATGGTGATGACGTAGTCGTACTCGTCGTGATTCGAATCACCGATGACCAAGTGCTGAACACACGGCACCTCCGCGTTCAACACACGTACGGGACGATCGACGTCTCCTCCTTCTTGATCCAGCAAGGGGAAGGAGAGGTTGAGGAAGAAGACTCCAACGGCAGCACGACGGCGTGGTGATGTTGGTGTAGCAGAACTCCGACAGGGCTTCGCCAAGCACGTACGGAGGAGGAGAGGTGTTGGGGAGGGGAGGGGCTGCGCCTTGACTTGTGTATGCAGCCCTCCCCTCACCCCTCTATTTATAGGGGAAGAGGCAAGGGGGGCCGGCCCCCTCTAGATGGATCTAGAGGGGGGGCGGCGGCAAGGGAGAGGGGGCTTGCCCCCCAAGCAAGGGGGGCGCCCCCTTTAGGGTTCCCCCAAACCCTAGGGCGCATGGGCCCTTGGGGGGAGGCGCACCAGCCCACTTTGGGCTGGTTCCCTTCACCTTTGCAGCCCATGAGCCCTTCCGGGAGAGGTGGCCCCTCCCGGTGGACCCCCGAGGCCCCTCCGGTGGCCCCGGTACAATACCGATATGGCCCCAAACTATTCCGGTGTCCGTATGACAACTTCCCATATATAAATCTTTACCTCCGGATCACTCCGGAACTCCCCGTGACGTCCGGGATCTCATCCGGGACTCCGAACAACATTCGGTAATCACATACAAGTCTTCCTAATAACCCTGGCGTCACCGAACCTTAAGTGTGTAGACCCTACGGGTTCGGGAGACATGCAGACATGACCAAGACGACTCTCGGGCAATAACCAACAGCGGGATCTGGATACCCATGTTGGCTCCCACATGTTCCTCGATGATGTCATCGGATGAACCACGATGTCGAGGGTTCAAGCAACCCCGTAAACTATTCCCTTTGTCAATCGGTAGGTTACTTGCCCGAGACTCGATCGTCGGTATCCCAATACCTCGTTTAGTCCCGTTACCGGCAAGTCACTTTACTCGTACCGTAATGCATGATCCCGTGGCCAAACACTTGGCCACTTTGAGCTCATTATGATGATGCATTACCGAGTGGGCCCGGTGATACCTCTCCGTCATGCGGAGTGACAAATCCCAGTCTTGATCCGTGTCAACCCAACAGATACTTTCGAAGATACCTGTAGTGCACCTTTATAGTCACCCAGTTACGTTGTGACGTTTGGTACAACCAAAGCACTCCTACAGTATCCGGGAGTTACACGATCTCATGGTCTAAGGAAAAGATACTCGACATTGGAAAGCTCTAGCAAAACGAACTACACGATCTTGTGCTATGCTTAGGATTGGGTCTTGTCCATCACATCATTCTCCTAATGATGTGATCTCGTTATCAATGACATCCCCATGTCCATAGTCAGGAAACCATGACTATCTATTGGTTAACGAGCTAGTGAACTAGAGGCTTACTAGGGACATATTGGTGTCTAGTATTCACACATGTATTACGATTTCCAGATAACACAATTATAGCATGAATAAAGACAATTACCATGAACAAGGAAATATAATAATAATACTTTTATTATTGCCTCTAGGGCATATTTCCAACAGTCTCCCACTTGCACTAGAGTCAATAATCTAGTTACATTGTGATGAATCGAACACCCATAGAGTTCTGGTGCTGATCATGTTTTGCCCTAGGGAGAGGTTTAGTCAACGGATCTGCGACATTCAGATCCGTGTGCACTTTACAAATTTCTATGTCTCCATCTTGAACATTTTCACGGATGGAGTTGAAGCGACGCTTGATGTGCCTGGTCTTCTTGTGAAACCTGGGCTCCTTGGCCAGTGCAATAGCTCCAGTGTTGTCACAGAAGAGTTTGATCGGCCCCGACGCATTGGGTATGACTCCTAGGTCGGTGATGAACTCCTTCACCCAAATTGCCTCATGCGCTGCCTCCGAGGCTGCCATGTATTCCGCTTCACATGTAGATCCCGCCACGACGCTCTGCTTGCAGCTGCACCAGCTCACTGCTCCACCATTCAACATATACACGTATCCGGTTTGTGACTTAGAGTCATCCAGATCTGTGTCGAAGCTAGCATCGACGTAACCCTTTACGACGAGCTCTTCGTCACCTCCATAAACGAGAAACATGTCCTTAGTCCTTTTCAGGTACTTAAGGATATTCTTGACCGCTGTCCAGTGTTCCTTGCCGGGGTTACTTTGGTACCTACCTACCAAACTTACGGCAAGGTTTACATCAGGTCTGGTACACAGCATGGCATACATAATGGATCCTATGGCTGAAGCATAGGGGATGACGCTCATCTCTTGTTTATCCTTTGCCGTGGTCGGGCATTGAGCTGAGCTCAATTTCACACCTTGCAATACAGGCAAGAACCCTTTCTTGGACTGATCCATTTTGAACTTCTTCAAAATCTTATCAAGGTACGTGCTTTGCGAAAGACCTATGAGGCGTCTTGATCTATCTCTATAGATTTTGATGCCTAATATATAAGCAGCTTCTCCAAGGTCCTTCATTGAAAAACACTTGTTCAAATAGGCCTTTATGCTTTCCAAGAATTCTATATCATTTCCCATCAATAGTATGTCATCCACATATAATATGAGAAATGCTACGGAGCTCCCACTCACTTTCTTGTAAACGCAGGCTTCTCCATAAGTCTGCATAAACCCAAACGCTTTGATCATCTCATCAAAGCGAATGTTCCAACTCTGAGATGCTTGCACCAGCCCATAAATGGATCGCTGGAGCTTGCACACCTTGTTAGCATTCTTGGGATCGACAAAACCTTCCGGCTGCATCATATACAGTTCTTCCTTAAGATAGCCGTTAAGGAATGCCGTTTTGACGTCCATTTGCCATATCTCATAATCATAGTATGCGGCAATTGCTAACATGATTCGGACGGACTTCAGCTTCGCTACGGGAGAGAAAGTCTCATCGTAGTCAATCCCTTGAACTTGCCGATAACCCTTAGCGACAAGTCGAGCTTTATAGATGGTGACATTACCATCCGCGTCCGTCTTCTTCTTGAAGATCCATTTATTTTCTATCGCTCGCCGATCATCGGGCAAGTCTGTCAAAGTCCATACTTTGTTTTCATACATGGATCCTATCTCGGATTTCATGGCTTCTAACCATTTGTTGGAATCCGGGCCCGCCATCGCTTCTTCATAGTTCGAAGGTTCACCGTTGTCCAACAACATGATTTCCAGGACAGGGTTGCCGTACCACTCTGGTGCGGAACGTGTCCTTGTGGACCTACGAAGTTCAGTGGAAGCTTGGTCCGAAGTATCTTGATCATTATCATTAACCTCCTCTCTAATTGGAGCAGGCACCACAGGAACATTTTCCTGCGCTGCGCCATTCTCCGTTTCAAGAGGCAGTACTTCATCAAGCTCCACTTTCCTCCCACTTACTTCTTTCGAGAGAAACTCTTTCTCCAGAAAGGTTCCATTCTTGGCAACAAAGATCTTGCCCTCGGATCTTAAGTAGAAGGTATACCCTATGGTTTCCTTAGGGTATCCTATGAAGACGCATTTTTCCGATTTGGGTTCGAGCTTTTCAGGTTGAAGTTTCTTGACATAAGCCTCGCATCCCCAAACTTTTAGAAACGACGGCTTAGGTTTCTTCCCAAACCATAATTCATACGGTGTCGTCTCAACGGATTTAGACGGTGCCCTATTTAAAGTGAATGTGGCTGTCTCTAGAGCGTATCCCCAAAATGATAGCGGTAAATCGGTAAGAGACATCATAGATCGCACCATATCCAATAAAGTGCGATTACGACGTTCGGACACACCATTACGCTGAGGTGTTCCAGGCGGCGTGAGTTGTGAAACTATTCCACATTTTCTTAAGTGTGTGCCAAATTCGTGACTCAAGTATTCTCCTCCACGATCTGATCATAGAAACTTGATTCTTCTGTCACGTTGATTCTCAACCTCATTCTGAAACTCCTTGAACTTTTCAAAGGTCTCAGACTTGTGTTTCATTAAGTAGACATATCCATATCTACTCAAATCATCAGTGAGTGTGAGAACATAACGATATCCTCCGCGAACCTCAACGCTCATTCGACCGCACACATCAGTATGTATAATTTCCAATAAGTTGGTTGCTCGCTCCATTGTTCCGGAGAACGGAGTCTTGGTCATTTTGCCCATAAGGCATGGTTCGCATGTGTCAAACGATTCATAATCGAGAGACTCCAAAAGTCCATCAGCATGGAGCTTCTTCATGCGCTTGACACCAATGTGACCAAGGCGGCAGTGCCACAAGTATGTGGGACTATCATTATCAACTTTACACCTTTTGGCATTCACACTATGAATATGTGTATTATCACGCACGAGATTCATTAAGAATAAACCATTAACCACCGGAGCATGACCATAAAACATATCACTCATATAAATAGAACAACCATTATTCTCGGATTTAAATGAGTAGCCATCTCGTATTAAACGAGATCCAGATACAATGTTCATGCTCAAACTTGGCACTAAATAACAATTATTGAGGTTTAAAACTAATCCCGTGGGTAAATGTAGAGGTAGCGTGCCGACGGCGATCACATCGACCTTGGAACCATTCCCGACGCGCATCGTCACCTCGTCCTTCGCCAGTCTTCTCTTATTCCGCAGCTCCTGCTGTGAGTTACAAATATGAGCAACAGCACCGGTATCAAATACCCAGGAGCTACTACGAGCACTGGTAAGGTACACATCAATTACATGTATATCACATATACCTTTAGTGTTGCCGGCCTTCTTATCCGCTAAGTACTTGGGGCAATTCCGTTTCCAGTGACCATTTCCCTTGCAATAAAAGCACTCAGTTTCAGGTTTGGGTCCATTCTTTGACTTCTTCCTGGCAACTGATTTACCAGGCGCGGCAACCTCCTCGCCGTCTTTCTTGAAGTTCTTCTTACCCTTGCCTTTCTTGAACTTAGTGGTTTTATTCACCATCAACACTTGATGTTCCTTTTTGATCTCCACCTCCGCGGATTTCAGCATTGAATACAACTCGGGAATGGTCTTTTCCATCCCCTGCATGTTGTAGTTCATCACGAAGCTTTTGTAGCTAGGTGGGAGCGACTGAAGGATTCTGTCAATGACCGCCTCATCCGGAAGATTAACTTCCAGCTGAGTCAAGCGGTTGTGCAACCCAGACATCTTGAGTATGTGTTCACTGACAGAGCTATTTTCCTCCATTTTGCAGCTAAAGAACTTGTCGGAGACTTCATATCTCTCGACCCGGGCATGAGCTTGGAAAATCAATTTCAGCTCCTCGAACATCTCATATGCTCCGTGCTTCTCAAAACGCTTTTGGAGCCCCGGTTCTAAGCTGTAAAGCATGCCGCACTGAACGATGGAGTAATCATCAGTGCGTGACTGATGGGCGTTCATAACGTCCTGGTTTTCTGGGAATGGTGCATCACCTAGCGGTGCATCTAGGACATAATCTTTCTTGGCTGCTATGAGGATGATCCTCAAGTTCCGGACCCAGTCCAAGTAGTTGCTGCCATCATCTTTCAGCTTAGTTTTCTCTAGGAACGCGTTGAAGTTGAGGCTGACATTACCGTGGGCCATTTGATCTACAAGACATATTGTAAAGATTTAGACTAAGTTCATGATAATTAAGTTCATCTAATCAAATTAATGAATGAACTCCCACTCAGATTAGACATCCCTCTAGTCATCTAAGTGTTACATGATCCGAGTCGACTAGGCCGTGTCCGATCATCACGTGAGACGGACTAGTCATCATCGGTGAACATCTCTATGTTGATCGTATCTTCCATACGACTCATGTTCGACCTTTCGGTCTCCGTGTTCCGAGGCCATGTCTGTACATGCTAGGCTCGTCAAGTTAACCCTAAGTGTTTTGCATGTGTAAAACTGTCTTACACCCGTTGTATGTGAACGTATGGATCTATCACACCCGATCATCACGTGGTGCTTCGAAACGACGAACTTTAGCAACGGTGCACAGTTAGGGGGGAACACTTCTTGAAATTTTGTAAGGGATCATCTTATCTACTACCGTCGTTCTAAGTAAGCAAGATGTATAAACATAATAAACATCACATGCAATTATATAGAAGTGACATGATATGGCCATCATCATATAGCTCCTTCGATCTCCATCTTGGGGCTCCATGATCATCTTGTCACCGGCACGACACCATGATCTCCATCATCATGATCTCCATCATCGTGTCTCCATGGAGTTGCTCGCCAACCATTACTACTACTACTATGGCTAACACGTTTATCAATAAAGTAAAGTAATTTACATGGTGACACGCATGTCATAAAAGAATAATGACAACTCCTATGGCTCCTGCCGGTTGTCATACTCATCGACATGCAAGTCGTGATTCCTATTACAATAACAAGATCATCTCATACATCACATGATTCATCACAACTTCTGGCCATATCACATCACAAAGCACTTGCTGCAAAAACAAGTTAGACGTCCTCTAATGTTGTTGCAAGTTTTTTACGTGGCTGTAATAGGTTGCTAGTAAGAACGTTTCTTACCTACGTTAAAACCACAACGTGAATTTGTCAATCTCTATTTACCCTTCATAAGGACCCTGTTCATCGAATCCGATCCAACTAAAGTGGGAGAGACAGACACCCGCCAGCCACCTTATGCAACTAGTGCATGTTAGTCGGTGGAACCGGTCTCACGTAAGCGTACGTGTAAGGTTGGTCCGGGCCGCTTCATCCCACAATACCGCTGAACCAAGATAGGACTAGTAACGGCAAGAAGAATTGACAATTCGACGCCCACAACTACTTTGTGTTCTACTCGTGCAATAGAGAACTACGCATAGACCTAGCTCATGATGCCACTGTTGGAGAACGTTGCAGAAAATAAAATTTTTCCTACGGTTTCACCAAGATCCATCTATGAGTTCATCTAGGCAACGAGTCATGGGAGAGAGATTGCATCTACATACCACTTGCAGGTTGCGTGCGGAAGCGTTCAAGGGGATGGTGATGACGTAGTCGTACTCGTCGTGATTCGAATCACCGATGACCAAGTGCTGAACACACGGCACCTCCGCGTTCAACACACGTACGGGACGATCGACGTCTCCTCCTTCTTGATCCAGCAAGGGGAAGGAGAGGTTGAGGAAGAAGACTCCAACGGCAGCACGACGGCGTGGTGATGTTGGTGTAGCAGAACTTCGACAGGGCTTCGCCAAGCACGTACGGAGGAGGAGAGGTGTTGGGGAGGGGAGGGGCTGCGCCTTGACTTGTGTATGCAGCCCTCCCCTCACCCCTCTATTTATAGGGGAAGAGGCAAGGGGGGCCGGCCCCCTCTAGATGGATCTAGAGGGGGGGCGGCGGCAAGGGGGAGGGGGCTTGCCCCCCAAGCAAGGGGGGCGCCCCCTTTAGGGTTCCCCCAAACCCTAGGGCGCATGGGCCCTTGGGGGGAGGCGCACCAGCCCACTTTGGGCTGGTTCCCTTCACCTTTGCAGCCCATGAGCCCTTCCGGGAGAGGTGGCCCCTCCCGGTGGACCCCCGAGGCCCCTCCGGTGGCCCCGGTACAATACCGATATGGCCCCGAACTATTCCGGTGTCCGTATGACAACTTCCCATATATAAATCTTTACCTCCGGATCACTCCGGAACTTCTCGTGACGTCCGGGATCTCATCCGGGACTCCGAACAACATTCGGTAATCACATACAAGTCTTCCTAATAACCCTGGCGTCACCGAACCTTAAGTGTGTAGACCCTACGGGTTCGGGAGACATGCAGACATGACCAAGACGACTCTCGGGCAATAACCAACAGCGGGATCTGGATACCCATGTTGGCTCCCACATGTTCCTCGATGATGTCATCGGATGAACCACGATGTCGAGGGTTCAAGCAACCCCGTAAACTATTCCCTTTGTCAATCGGTAGGTTACTTGCCCGAGACTCGATCGTCGGTATCCCAATACCTCGTTTAGTCCCGTTACCGGCAAGTCACTTTACTCGTACCGTAATGCATGATCCCGTGGCCAAACACTTGGCCACTTTGAGCTCATTATGATGATGCATTACCGAGTGGGCCCGGTGATACCTCTCCGTCATGCGGAGTGACAAATCCCAGTCTTGATCCGTGTCAACCCAACAGATACTTTCGGAGATACCTGTAGTGCACCTTTATAGTCACCCAGTTACGTTGTGACGTTTGGTACACCCAAAGCACTCCTACAGTATCCGGGAGTTACACGATCTCATGGTCTAAGGAAAAGATACTCGACATTGGAAAGCTCTAGCAAAACGAACTACACGATCTTGTGCTATGCTTAGGATTGGGTCTTGTCCATCACATCATTCTCCTAATGATGTGATCTCGTTATCAATGACATCCCCATGTCCATAGTCAGGAAACCATGACTATCTATTGGTTAACGAGCTAGTCAACTAGAGGCTTACTAGGGACATATTGGTGTCTAGTATTCACACATGTATTACGATTTCCAGATAACACAATTATAGCATGAATAAAGACAATTACCATGAACAAGGAAATATAATAATAATACTTTTATTATTGCCTCTAGGGCATATTTCCAACACCTTGTGCTAGCCCGACCTCTTTCTCGTTCCAGTGATGCCGACCACAAACCGGATTATCTCATAATCCTTGTCGCATAGCCATGCTTATCCTGGTCGGATCACATGAGGGGCCCAGAGTATATCTCTCCTGGTCGGAGGGGCAAATCCCATCTTGCTCAACCATGTCTCGCATCATGGGTCTAGACAAGCCTGAAACCTACCTTTGTAACTACGCAGTCACGGAGTAGCGTTTGGTTGGCCCAAAGCAAGTCTGTTACCATCCCGAGTGCATGCACCAGCTCAGGTCTTAGGACATAGAACGTATGTTGTACTAGAGACTCACATATGACATATCGCTGCGTCTCATAGTTGGGTCTGTCCGACTCGAATCTTATCTCAACTCGGGTCTGACTATGTCGAATCCGACCAGATCCTTCCAAGTCCATATTATCCGGTTAGCATCCAATACTCCATGGCTAGTGAGACCAAGCCATCGACCGTGTCATATGGTAGTCTAGTCGGCTGCGCGTCCACACAACCCTTTCGCATGGGGACCTTTTAGGACAGTAATCATACAATGCATAGTCCCACAAACAAGTCACGCACTTGCTGATATACATTATTGATAATGTCCAACGACTATCTTTATTCATAAACACATAGGAAATATCATCATACGTGATTGCCTCTAGGGCATATCTCCAACAGTTAATTCCAGCATCACCGTCACCAAGCCACACAACGGCTACCACATGCATCCCTATGGTCGGGCGGCTCATAGAATTGTGGTTCGGCACTCGCAACATCTTCTCAACCTGTCAGATGCAGCTTCTCAATCAGGCGATTCCACCCCTCCCCTTCGGGTCGAAGAAAAGCAGTTCGTCCGTGAACTTTACCTTTGCCCTTGTGACTTGCGTCCCAACATCATCACTCGTCGGTTCCAGCATCTTCGCTTTGGCCGGTTTCATCATCTCGCGAGCCTGTCACTTCTTACCAGGTGTCGTTCCAGCATCGTGTTTGGTTGGTTCGAGCATCGTCGTTGGCCGGTTGCAACATGTCGTGCGCCCATGTCGCTAGCTCGTCTCGCACCGTTCCAACAACACCGCTCCCCAGCATTGTTGTTGGCCCGTTGTAGCAGTGCCCCATAGCTGGCTCGCTACGCGTTGTTCAAGCGTCACCGCTCACCGGCTTAAGCATTGCCACGCACGGGCATCAACTTGCAACTGTCGTGGAGAACAAGGGGAATGAGAAATGTCTAGGGTTGAGTGCTTGCGACATGGTTAAATTGTGCAAGGCGAGTTGCAAGCGGCGAGTGATGAGTCCAAATTATGTGATGTTTTTATACTTATTTTGTGCCTACAAGGTAGGCTTTGTGGAATTTTATCGCGCTCGGGCGCTACTTTTTGTTGGTATTCCCCAGGTAACGTCTTTTGAAACAAATAAAGTTTTATGGAACGAATCGCAGGAAATGATGGTGGAATCACGTTATTTAATGTGATAATCAACTGCCATAAAAAGAATGAGGCAAAAGGGATCAAGCAGGAGCTCATGCAGCGCTACGAGATCCAAAGATGGACTAGCATACAAGTGCGCCCGCTCGTATGTGCAGTCGTATGAGGTGTCGGCGTCGCCGCCTCGTCAACTACTTCCACCCCGTGAAGTCTGATCGGGGAGGGGATGAACAGACGCACCAGAAACGCATCCAAAAGGCAAACCCTAGTCTCTAGAATGATCTGGAGGAGGGATTTTTGATGACCCACAAGTATAGGGGATCAATCGTAGTCCTTTCGACAAGTAAGAGTGTCGAACCCAACGAGGAGCAGAAGGAAATGACAAGTGGTTTTCAGCAAGGTAGTTTTCTACAAGCACTGAAATTGTTGGTAACAGATAGTTTGGTAGCAAGATATTTTGTAACGAGCAAGTAATAGTAACGGTAAACAAAGTGCAGCAAGGTAGCCCAATCCTTTTGTAGCAAAGGACAGGCCAAAACGGTCTCTTATAATAAGCAAAGCGTTCTTGAGGGTACACAGGAATTTCATCTAGTCACTTTCATCATGTTGATTCGATTTGTGGTCGCTACTTTGATAATTTGATATGTGGATGGACCGGTGCTTAGGTGTTGTTCTTACTTGAACAAGCCTCCTACTTAAGATTAACCCCCTCGCAAGCATCCGCAACTACGAGAAAAGTATTAAGATAAAATCTAACCATAGCATTAAACTTTTGGGTCCAAATCGGTCCCTTACGGAATAGCACATAAACTAGGGTTTAAGCTTCTATCACTCTAGCAACCCATCATCTAATAACTACTCCACAATGCATTCCCTTAGGCCCAAATATGGTGAAGTGTCATGTAGTCGACATTCACATGACACCACTAAGGGAATCACAACATACATACCATCAAAATATCGAACACATATCAAGTTCACATGATTACTTGCAACAAGATTTCTCCCGTGACCTCAGGAACAAAAGTAACTACTCATAAATAATAATCATGCTCAATATCAGAGGGGTATTAAATAGCATAATGGATCTGAACATATAATCTTCCACCAAATAAACCATATAGTAATCAACTACAAGATGTAATCAACACTACTAGTCACCCACAAGCACCAATCTAAGGTTCCGGTACAAAGATTGAACACAAGAGATGAACTAGGGTTTGAGAGGAGATGGTGCTGTTGAAGATGTTGATGGAGATTGCCCTCCCCAAGATGGGAGAGTTTTTGGTGATGATGATGACAATGATTTCCCCCTCCGGGAGGGAAGTTCCCCCGGTGGAATCGCTCTGTCGAATGGCAAAAGTGCTCCTGCCCAAGTTCCGCCTCGAGACGGCGGCGCTTTGTCCGAAAGTCCTCTCCTTATTTTTTCTAGGTCAAAATGACTTATATACCAGAAGAGGGGCACCGAAGGTGGGCCGACGAGGGCACAACCCACCAGGGCGCGCCTGGGCTCCCTGGCACGCCCAAGTGGGTTGTGCCCACCTGGTGGGCCTCCTCTGGTGGTTATTTGCTCCAATATTCCTCATATGTTCTGAAATAATTCTCCGTAATTTTTCAGCTCATTTGGAGATGTGCAGAATAGGTAAGTCTGATGTAGCTTTTCCTGTTGGGGAACACTGTAATTTTAAAAAATTCCCTACGATCACGCAAGATCTATCTAGGAGATGCATAACAACGAGAGGGGAGAGTGTGTCCACGTACCCTCGTAGACCGAAAGCGGAAGCGTTTAGTAACGCGGTTGATGTAGTCAAACTTCTTCGCGATCCAACCGATCCAAGTACCGAACGTACGGCACCTCCGCGTTCAGCACACGTTCAGCTCGATGACGTCCCTCGTACTCTTGATCCAGTTGAGGCCGAGGGAGAGTTCCGTCAGCATGACGGCGTGGCGACGGTGATGATGATGTTACCGGCACAGGGCTTTGCCTAAGCACTACGGCGATATGATCGAGGTGTGTAACTGTGGAGGAGGGCACCGCACACGGCTAAAAGATCAACTTGTGTGTTCTAGGGTGCCCCCTGCCCCCGTATATAAAGGAGGGAGAGGGAGAGGCAGCCGGCCCTAGGGGCACGCCAAGGTGTGGAGTCCTACTAGGACTCCCTAGTGCTAGTAAGATTCCACCTCCCACACGAAGTAGGAAAGGGGGGGAGAAGGAGAAGGAAAGGGGGGTCGGCCCCTTTCTCCTTGTCCTAATCGGCCTCCTGCCCAAGGGGGGTGCACCAGCCCCTTGTGGGCTGGTGTGCTTCCCTCTTATGGCCCATAGGCCCATAACTTCTCCCGGGGGGGTCCGGTAACCTCCCGGTACTCCGGAAAATACCCGAACTTCTTCGGAACCATTCTAATGTCCGAATATAGTCTTCCAATATATCAATCTTTATGTCTCCACCATTTAGAGACTCCTCGTCATGTCCGTGATCTCATCTGGGACTCCGAACAAACTTCGGTTCATCAAATCACATAACTCATAATACAAATCGTCATCGAACGTTAAGTGTGCGGACCCTAAGGGCTTGAGAACTATGTAGACATGACCGAGACACATCTCTGGTCAATAACCAATAGCGGAACCTGGATGCTCATATTGGCTCCTACATATTTTATGAAGATCTTTATCGGTCAAACCGCATAACAACATACGTTGTTCCCTTTGTCATCAGTATGTTACTTGCCCAAGATTCGATCGTCGGTATCATCATACCTAGTTCAATCTCATTACCGGCAAGTCTCTTTACTAGTTCCGTAATACTTCACCCCGCAACTAACTCATTAGTCACATTGCTTACAAGGCTTATAGTGATGAGCATTACCGAGAGGGCCTAGAGATACCTCTTCGAAACACGGAGTGACAAATCCTAATCTCGATCTATGCCAACCCAAAAAATACCTTCGGAGACACCTGTAGAGCATCTTTATAATCACCCATTTACGTTGTGACATTTGATAGCACACAAAGTGTTCCTATGGTATTCGGGAGTTGCATAATCTCATAGTCTGAGGAACATGTATAAGTCATGAAGAAAGCGGTAGCACTGAAACTGTAATGATCATAATGGTAAGCTAATGAATGGGTCTTGTCCATCACATCATTCTCCTAATGATGTGATCCCGTTCATCAAATGACAACACATGTCTATGGTTAAAGAACATAACCATCTTTGATAAACGAGCTAGTAAAGTAGAGGCATACTAGGGACACTTATGTTTTGTTTATGTATTCACACATGTACTAAGTTTCTGGCTAATACAATTCTAGCATGAATAATAAACATTTATCATGAAATAAGGAAATAAATAATAACTTTATTATTGCCTCTAGGGCATATTTCCTTCAGTCTCCCACTTGCACTAGAGTCAATAATCTAGTTCACATCGCCATGTGATTTAACACCAATAGTTCACATCACCATGTGATAGTTCACATCACCATGTGACTAATACCTAAAGGGTTTTACTAGATTCAATAATCTAGTTCACATCGCTATGTGATTAACACCCAAAGAGTACTAGGTGTGATCATGTTTTGCTTGTGAGAGAAGCTTAGTCAATGGGTTTGTCACATTCAGAGCCGTATGTATTTTGCAAATTTTCTATGTCTACAATACTCTGCATGGAGCTACTCTAGCTAATTGCTCCCACTTTCAATATGTATCCAGATTGGGACTTAGAGTCATCTGGATCAGTGTCAAAGCTTGCATCGACGTAACCCTTTACAATGAACCTTTTTGTCACTTCCATAACCGAGAAACATATCCTTATTCCACTAAGGATAATTTTGACTGTTGTCTAGTGATCCACTCCTGGATCACTATTGTACCCTCTTGCCAAACTCATGGTGAGGTACACAATAGGTCTGGTATACAGCATAGCATACTTTATAGAACCTATGATTGAGGCATAGGGAATGACTTTTAATTCTCTTTCTATTTTCTGCCGTGGTCGGTTTTTGAGTCTTTACTCAATTTCACACCTTGCAACACAGGCAAGAACTCCTTCTTTGACTGTTCCATTTTGAACTACTTCAAAATCTTGTCAAGGTATGTACTCATTGAGAAAAATTATCAAGCGTTTTGATCTATCTCTATAGATCTTGATGCTCAGTATGTAAGCAGCCTCACCGAGGTCTTTCTTTGAAAAACTCCTTTTCAAACACTCCTTTATGCTTTCCAGAAAATTCTACATCATTTTCGATCAACAATATGTCTTTCACATATACTTATCAAAAAGGTTGTAGTGCTCCCACTCACTTTCTTGTAAATACAGGCTTCACCACAAGTGTGTATAAAACTATATGCTTTGATCAACTCATCAAAGCGTATATTCCAACTCCGAGATGCTTGCACCGGTCCATAGATGGATCGCTAGAGCTTTCACACTTTGTTAGCACCTTTAGGATTGACAAAACCTTCTTGTTGTATCATATACAACTCTTCTTTAAGAAATCCATTAAGGAATGCAGTTTTGACATCCATTTGCCAGATTTCATCAAATGTGGCAATTGCTAAGATGATTCGGACAGACTTAAGCATCGCTACGAGTGAGAAAATCTCATCGTAGTCAACACCTTGAAGTTGTTGAAAACCTTTTTTGCGACAATTCGAGCTTTGTAGATAGTAGCACTACTATCAGCGTCCGTCTTCCTCTTGAAGATCCATTTATTCTTAATGGCTTGCCAATCATCGGGCAAGTCAACCAAAGTCCATACTTTGTTCTCATACATGGATCCCATCTCAGATTTCATGGCCTCAAGCCATTTTGCGAAATCTGGGCTCATCATCGCTTCCTCATAGTTCGTGGTTCATCATGGTCTATAAACGTGACTTCCAGAACATGATTACCATACCACTCTGGTGCGGATCGTACTCTGGTTGACCTACGAGGTTCGGTAGTAACTTGATCTGAAGTTTCATGATCATCATCATTAACTTCCTCACTAATTGGTGTAGACATCACTGGAACTGATTTCAGTGATGAGCTACTTTCCAATTCGAGAGAAGGTACAATTACCTCATTAAGTTCTACTTTTCTCCCACTCACTTCTTTTGAGAGAAACTTCTTCTCTAGAAAGGATTCACTCTTAGCAACAAAGATCTTGCCTTCGGATCTGTGATAGAAGATGTACCGAATAGTTTCTTTTGGGTATCCTATGAAGACGCACTTCTCCAATTTGGGTTTGAGCTTATCAGGCTGAAACTTTTTCACATAAGCATCGCAACCCCAAACTTTAAGAAACGACAGCTTAGGTTTCTTGCTAAACCATAGTTCATGCGGTGTCGTCTCAACGGATTTTTAGACGGTGCCCTATTTAACGTGAATGTAGTTGTCTCTAATGCATACCCCCAAAACGCTAGTGGTTAATCGGTAAGAGACATCATAGATCGCACCATATCTAATAAAGTATGGTTACGACGTTCGGACACACCATTATGCTGTGGTGTTCCAGGTGGCATGAGTTTGTGAAACTATTCCACATTGTTTTAATTGAAGGCCAAACTCGTAACTCAAATATTCACCTCCACGATCAGATCGTAGAAACTTTATTTTCTTGTTACGATGATTTTCCACTTCACTCTGAAATTCTTTGAACTTTTCAAATGTTTCAGACTTATGTTTCATCAAGTAGATATATCCATATCTGCTCAAATCTTCTGTGAAGGTCAGAAAATAACGATACCTGTCGCGAGCCTCAACACTCATCGGATCGCATACATCAGTATGTATTATTTCCAACAAGTCTATTGCTCGCTCCATTGTTCCGGAGAACGAAGTTTTAGTCATTTTGCCCATGAGGCATGGTTCGCAAGCATAAAGTGATTCATAATCAAGTGATTCCAAAAGCCCATCAACATGGAGTTTTTTCATGCGCTTTACACCAATATGACCTAAACGACAGTGCCACAAATAAGTTGCACTATCATTATTAAACTTATATCTTTTGGCATCAATATTATGTGTATCACAGTGATCGAGATTCAGCAAACCATTTACATTGGATGTAAGACCATAGAAGGTTTTATTCATGTAAATAGAACAACAATTATTCTCTGACTTAAAATGAATAACCGTATCGCAATAAACATGATCCAATCATATTTATGCTCAATGCAAACACCAAATAACATTTATTTACTTCCAATACTAATCCCGAAGGAAAAAGGGAGTATGCGATGGTGATCTTATCAATCTTGGAATCACTTCCAACACACATCATCACCTCGCCCTTAACTAGTCTGTGTTTATTTTGCAACTCCCGTTTCGAGTTACTACTCTTAGCAACTGAACCAGTATCAAATACCGAGGGGTTGCTATAAACACTAGTAAAGTACACATCAATAACATGTATATCAAATATACCTTTGTTCACTTTGCCATCCTTCTTATCCGCCAAGTATCTAGGGTAGTTCCGCTTCTAGCGACCATTTACTTTGCAGTAGACGCACTCAGTTTTAGGCTTAGGTCCAGACTTGGCTTATTCACTTGAGTAGCAACTTGCTTGCCATTCTTCTTGAAGTTCCCCTTCTTCCCTTTGTCCTTTTTCTTGAAACTAGTGGTGTCGTGGAATTGTCACGGCAGATGTCCTAGTGTGAGGACTTAGTCGTGAGGCCAACACATCTATGTGGTAGCTTGATAGGGGTTGATCGGGATGAGAGACACGATGCGAATTAACACACAAGACAAGGGTTTAGACAGCTTCGGGGCCCAGGAAACATCATTCGGTAATAGCCCTACATGCTGTTTGTGGCTAGGTCTCATTATTCTCATCATGGAGTCGCCGCATAAACCGGCTCTCCACATTGTGTCTAACCTTACAGATTATCTTCCCCGTCTTAGGGTTCCCTGCCCCTCCTTATATAAGTTGGAGGGGCGGGTTACATGTGGAGTCCTAGTCGGATTAAGACTTAAACTATTCTGACTTCTCATCACGGGCTTCTCCACGTGGGCTTCTTAACGTCTTGGACTTCTTAACGTCTTGGTCTTCTTAATGTCTTGGGCTTATTAACCCTAGGCGACTCTCTCTGCCGGTTTATAACTGTCTGCTGGGTCATAACCACCTGTCGGGTTATAACTATCTGCCGGCTTACAACGGCCCGCCGGGTTAAAGACTATCTGCCGGCTTACAACTGTCTGCCGAGTTAAAGACTATCTGTCGGCTTATAACTGTCTGCCGGGTCAGAGACTATGTGTCGGTTTATAACTGTCTGCCGGGTCAGAGACTATCTGCCGGCTTACAAATGTCTGCCGGGTCTCACCAGCTGGGTTAGCATCTGAGATGACTTAAGCCTCAGGGCGGCTTATCCTTATGAGCCAAGTCTTGGTCATGGGGTATATCCCCAACAAGTGGTCTTGTTAAACATCAACACTTGATGCTCTTTCTTGATTTCTACCTTCGCCGATTTAAACATCGTGAAGAGCTCGGGAATCGTTTTCGTCATCCCTTGCATATTATAGTTCATCACGAAGTTCCAGTAACTTGGTGATAGTGTCTAGAGAACTCTGTCAATCACTATCTTATTTGGAAGATTAACTCCCACTTGATTCAAGCGATTGTAGTACTCAGACATTCTGAGCACATGCTCACTGGCTGAGCTATTCTCCTCCATCTTGTAGGCAAAATAGAGGTCTCATACCTCTCGACACGGGCATGAGACTGAAATACCAATCTCATCTCTTGGAACATCTCATATGCTCCGTGGCGTTCAAAACGTTTTTGAAGTCCCAGTTTTAAGCCGTAAAGCATGGTGCACTAAACTATCAAGTAGTCATCATACCGAGCTTTGTCAAACATTCATAACATCTGCATCTGCTCCTGCAATAGGTCTGCACCTAGCGGTGCATCAAGGACATAATTCTTCTATGCAGCACTGAGATAAACCCTCAGATCATGGACCAAGTCCGCATCATTGTTATCAACTTTGAACTTACTTTTCTCTAGGAACATATCAAAAATAAATGGGGAGCAACATCGCGAGCTATTGATCTACAACATAATTTGCAAATACTATCAAGACTAAGTTCATGATAAATTAAAGTTCAATTAATCATATTACTTAATAACTCCCACTTAGATAGACATCCCTCTAGTCATCTAAATGATCATGTGATCCATATCAACTAAACCATGTCCGATCATCACGTGAGATGGAGTAGTTTTCAATGGTGAACATCACTATGTTGATCATATCTACTATATGATCCACGTTTGACCTTTCGGTCTCTGTGTTCCGAGGCCATATATGCATATGCTAGGCTCGTCAAGTTTAACCCGGGTATTCTGCATGTGCAAAACTGGCTTGCACCCGTTGTATGTGAACGTAGAGCTTATCACACCCGATCATCACGTGGTGTCTCAGCACGAAGAACTGTAGCAACGGTGCATACTCAAGGAGAACACTTATACCTTGAAATTTAGTAAGGAATCATCTTATAATGCTACCACCGTACTAAGCAAAATAAGATGCATAAAAGATAAACATCACATGCAATCAAAATATGTGACATGATATGGCCATCATCATCTTGTGCTCATGATCTCCATTGTCACTGGCGTGACTGAGGGGTTCCTGGATTAGGGGGGTCCTCGGACAGCCAGACTATATACTTTGGCCGGATGTTGGACCATGAAGATACAAGATTGAGGACTTCGTCCGTGTCCGGGTGGGACTCTCCTTTGCATGGAAGGCAAGCTTGGCAATTCGGATGTGTAGATCTCCTCCCTTGTAACCGACTCTGTGTAACCCTAGCCCCCTCCGGTGTCTATATAAACCGGAGGGTTTAGTCCGTAGGACAACAACAATCATAATCATAGGCTAGCTTCTAGGGTTTAGCCTCTACGATCTCGTGGTAGATCAACTCTTGTAATACTCATATTATCAAGATCAATCAAGCATGAAGTAGGGTATTACCTCCATCGAGAGGGCCCGAACCTGGGTAAACATTGTGTCCCCCGCCTCCTGTTACCATCCGCCTTAGACGCACAGTTCGGGACCCCCTACCCGAGATCCGCCGGTTTTGACACCGACATTGGTGCTTTCATTGAGAGTTCCACTATGCCGTCACGATAAAGGCTTGATGGATCCCTCGGTCATCGGTAATGATGCGATCCAGGGTGAGGTTTTTGTTGGGGATGCAGAAAACAAAAATTTTCCTACGGTTTCACCAAGATCCATATATGAGTTCAACTAGCAACGAGTGATCGGATGCATCTACATACCTTGCAGATCGCGAGCGGAAGCGTTCAAAAGAACGGGGATGAGGTAGTCGTACACGACGTGATCCAAATCACCGGAGATCCTAGCACCGAACGGACGGTACCTCCGCGTTCAACACACGTACGGTCAGTGTGACGTCTCCTCCTTCTTGATCCAGCAAGGGGGAAGGAGAGGTTGATGAAGATCCAGCAGCACGACGGCGTGGTGGTGGATGTAGGGCGTCACAGCAGCAGGGCTTCGCCGAGTACTGCGAGAGGAAGAGGTGTAGCAGGGAGAGAGGGAGACGCCAGGGGCAAGGGTGCTGCTGCCCCTCCCTCCCCCCTTTATATAGGCCCCCTGGGGGGGGGCGCCGGCCCCTGGAGATCCCATCTCCAGAGGGGGCGGCGGCCAAGGGGGGTGGAGTGCCCCCCAAGGCAAGTGGGCGCCCCCCCCACCCTAGGGTTCCAACCCTAGGCGCAGGGGGTGGGCCTTGGGGGGCGCACCAGCCCACTAAGGGCTGGTCCCCCCTCCCACTTAAGCCCATGGGGCCCTCCAGGATGGGTGGCCCCACCCGGTGGACCCCCGGGACCCATCTGGTGGTCCCGGTACAATACCGGTGACCCCCAGATCACTCCCGATGGCCGAAACTGTACTTCCTATATATAATTCTTTACCTACGGACCAATCTGGAACTCCTCGTGACGTCCGGGATCTCATCCGGGACTCCGAACAACATTCGGGTTACTGCATATACATATCTTCACAACCCTAGCGTCACCGAACCTTAAGTGTGTAGACCCTACGGGTTCAGGAGACAGGCAGACATGACCGAGACGACTCTCGGGCAATAACCAACAGCGGGATCTGGATACCCATGTTGGCTCCCACATGCTCCACGATGATCTCATTGGATGAACCACGATGTCGAGGATTCAATTAATCCCGTATACGATTCCCTTTGTCAATCGGTATTTTACTTGCCCGAGATTCGATCGTCGGTATCCCAATACCTTGTTCAATCTCGTTACCGGCAAGTCACTTTACTCGTACCGTAATGCATGATCCCGTGGTCAAACACTTTGATCACATTGAGCTCATTATGATGATGCATTACTGAGTGGGCCCGGTGATACCTCTCCGTCAAGCGGAGTGACAAATCCCAGTCTCGATCCGTGTCAACCCAATAGACACTTTCGGAGATACCCGTAGTATACCTTTATAGTCACCCAGTTACGTTGTGACGTTTGGCACACCCAAAGCACTCCTACGGTATCCGGGAGTTACACGATCTCATGGTCTAAGGAAAGGATACTTGACATTGGAAAACTCTAGCAAACGAACTATACGATCTTGTGCTATGTTTAGGATTGGGTCTTGTCCATCACATCATTCTCCTAATGATGTGATCTCGTTATCATTGACATCCAATGCCCATAGTCAGGAAACCATGACTATCTATTGATCAACGAGCTAGTCAACTAGAGGCTTACTAGGGACATGTTGTTGTCTGTTATTCACACATGTATTACGATTTCCGGATGACACAATTATAGCACGAATAAAGACAATTATCATGAACAAGGAAATATAATAATAATGCTTTTATTATTGCCTCTAGGGCATATTTCCAACAGTTTTCCTCCCCAGATAGATCTTCGTATTCGGCAGCTTCGTACTGCGAGCCAACTCGCTTGGCCATCTGGAGCAGATCGATAGCTATGCCCCTGGCCGTCAGGTCAGGTTTGGAAGCTTTAACTATACTCCCGACATCCGCGGAGACTTGATCTTCGATGGATTCGAGCCCATGACAGGTGCACCACACAGTCACGACGAGCATGAATTAGCCCTGTCGTCGGACGGTGTTCGGGAGATCACACCTGCGGCTACTCCGACCCTCAATCTGGAGCAGATTGTGCAATCCGAGCACGGGTGGATGGACCCCGCCACGGAGGCCGCACACTCAACAGCGATAGAGCCGAATACTGACTTCACCTCCTACGAGACCCGTGTCATCGAACCCTTGGATTCGTCCCCGGCCACTGGCTCCGAACCGCTTGCGTCCGTGCCTATTGAATCTGATTGGGCAATGATCATGGAGTTTACCTTCGCGGATATTTTCCAGCACTCACCCTTGGGCGATGTGCTAGATTCATTAAGGTCTCTCTCCTTGTCAGGAGGCCCTCGGCCGAACTATGTCCGGCTCGAGTGGGAAGCGGACGATGAAGAAATTCGTTCCCCACCCACCACCCACTTAATAGCCACTGTCGACGATTTAACCGACATGCTTGATTTCGACTCTGAAGACATCGACGGTATGGACGACGATGTAGGAAAGGAACAGGAACCACCGCCCACAAGGCGCTGAGACAGCCACTTCATCACACGATATATACATGGTGGATACACCCAAAGAAAACAATGACGAGGAACGGAAGGGTGCACCGAAGGATAATCCCCTCGAGAAGCAACCAAAGCGACGACGTAGGCGCCGCTTCAAATCCCACCTCGGCAAAAACAGCGATAATAGCGCAAGAAAGAATAATACCCCGGTCGACTCCAAAGTAAATGACGACCACATGGACCCATCGATGGAGCAGGATGAGCTAGCGGACGACGAACATAGTACAGAGCCGCTATCTGATCACGGCGACGCCGAGGGTAAAGCTCATCAACCTGGCTCCGGAGAGGAGAACAGTCCAGACGACGATGCACACATCATCCCGGAAAGGCACTTGGAACAAGAGAACCTCCATAGAAGGCTTATTGCCACCGCGAGGAGCCTGAAGAAGCAGAAGCAAAGGCTTAAGGTCGCGCAGACTACGCTCAACAGCAGATGGAACACAGTGCTTGACACTGAAGAAAAGTACGGTGGCAGTCGCCACACAAAGAGCTATCCAAAGCGCAAGCTGCTTCCTGAATTCGATGACGAGGCTTTAGAGCCCATACAGCCGAAAAATAAAATGGCCGATCAGCCGGATCGACCACCCCGTGGCCGCGACAGGGCGGCTAACGATGTCGCACATAAGTCAGCACACGATTTACGTGAGGACTTGCACCAAAAAGCCAATATGACCAGGTCCATCTACGGATCTAGGAAGCACGCCCCGGCACAAAATCATGGCCGACCAAACGACTATACTGACCGAATAACAACTCAGAATCAAAACCGAACACTACAACCGTCAGAATGCCATGACACATCCAAATACAGGGGTGCCGTGCACCCCCTATGCTTCACAGATGAAGTGCTGGATCACGAATTTCCAGAGGGATTCAAACCCGTGAACATAGAGGCATACGACGGAACGACAGACCCTGGGGTCTGGATTGAGGACTTTATCCTTCACATCCACATGGCTCGCGGAGATGATCTCCACGCCATCAAATACCTGCCCCTCAAGTTGAAAGGACCAGCTTGGCACTGGCTGAAAAGCCTCCCCGAAAACTCAATTAGAAGTTGGGAAGAGCTTGAGGATGCTTTCAGGGCTAATTTTCAAGGGACCTATGTCCAACCTCCGGATGCAAACGATTTAAGTCATATAATTCAACAGCCCGGAGAGTCAGCCCGAAAGCTTTGGAACAGACTCCTCACTAAGAAGAATCAAATCGTCGACTGCCCGGATGCCGAAGCCTTAGCGGCTTTCAAACACAGTGTCCGGGACGAATGGCTCGCCAGACACCTCGGCCAGGAAAAACCGAGGACAATGGCAGCCCTAACAAGCCTTATGACCGACTTTTGCATGGGCGAAGACAGTTGGCTGGCCCGTAGCGGCACCAGCAACCCGGCACATCCGAAGTCAGGGATGGCAATGGAAAACCGCGATGCAATAAAAGCAAGCGTTGAAACAATGAAGACAACCTATAAAACACGACGGTAAATGCCGGATTCAGGGGCTCCCGACCCGGTCAACGGAAAAAGACATTTAAAGGCAGCAGAGATGGACCGTCCAGCCTAAAAAAGATTCTAGACAGATTATGTCAGATTCATGGCACCTCCGACAAACCTGCAATCACACCAACAGAGAATGCTGGGTCTTCAAGCAGGCCGGCAAGCTAAACGCCGAACACAAGGGGAGGGAGACACAAAGTGAAGACGAGGATGAGCCTGATACGTCTCCAACGTATCTATAATTTTTGATTGCTCCATGCTATATTATCTACTGTTTTGGACATTATTGGGCTTTATTATCCACTTTTATATTATTTTTGGCACTAACCTATTAACCGGAGGCCCAACCCAGAATTGCTGTGTTTTGCCTATTTCAGAGTTTCGCGGAAAAGGAGTATCAAACGGAGTCCAAACGGAATGAAACCTTCGGGAACGTGATTTTTAGGAAGATTATGATCCAGGAGACTTGGACCCTACATCAAGAAAGAAAGGAGGAAGCCACGAGGTAGGGGGGTGTACCCACGCCCCAAGGCACGCCCTCCACCCTCGTGGGCCCCCTGTTGCTCCACCGACATACTCCTTCCTCCTATATATACCTACGTACCCCCAAACGATCAGATACGGAGCCAAAAACCTAATTCCACCGCTATAACCTTGTGTACCCACGAGATCCCATCTCGGGGCCCGTTCCAGAGCTCCGACGGAGGGGGCATCCATCACGGAGGGCTTCTACATCATCACCATAGCCTCTCCGATGAAGTGTGAGTAGTTTACCTCAGACCTTCGGGTCCATAGTTAGTAGCTAGATGGCTTCTTCTCTCTTTTTGGATCTCAATACAATGTTCTCCCCCTCTCTCGTGGAGATCTATTCGATGTAATTTTTTTTTGCGGTGTGTTTGTTGAGACCGATGAATTGTGGGTTTATGATCAAGATTATCTATGAACAATATTTGAATCTTCTCTGAATTCTTTTATGTATGATTGGTTATCTTTGCAAGTCTCTTCGAATTATCAGTTTGGTTTGGCCTACTAGATTGATCTTTCTTGCAATGGGAGAAGTGCTTAGCTTTGTGTTCAATCTTTTAGTGTCCTTTCCCAGTGACAGTAGGGGCAGCAAGGCACGTATTGTATTGTTGCCATCGGGGATAAAAAGATGGGGTTTTTATCATATTGCATGAATTTAACCCTCTAGATCATGTCATCTTACTTAAGGCGTTACTCTGTTTTCATGAACTTAATACTCTAGATGCATGCTGGATAGCGGTCGAAGTGGAGTAATAGTAGTAGATGCAGGCAGGAGTCGGTCTACTTGTCTCGGACGTGATGCCTATATACATGATCATACCTAGATACTCTCATAACTATGCTCAATTCTGTCAATTGCTCAACAGTAATTCATTCACCCACCGTAAAATACTTATGCTCTTGAGAGAAGCCACTAGTGAAACCTATGGCCCCCGGGTCTCTCTTCATCATATTAATCTTCCAACACTTAGTTATTTCCTTTGCCTTTTTTACTTTTCCTTTTATTTTACTTTGCATCTTTATCACAAAAATACCAAAAATATTATCTATCATATCTATTAGATCTCACTCTCGTAAGTGAACGTGAAGGGATTGACAACCCCTTATCGCGTTGGTTGCGAGGAGTTATTTGCTTTGTGCAGGTACGAGGGACTCGCGCGTATCCTCCTACTGGATTGATACCTTGGTTCTCAAAAACTGAGGGAAATACTTACGCTACTGTGCTGCATCACCCTTTCCTCTTCAAGGAAATCCAACGCAGTGCTCAAGAGGTAGCAGAGAAGATTTCTGGCGCCGTTGCCGGGGAGTCTACGCAAAAGTCAATATACCAAGTACCCATCACAAATCCCTTATCTCCCGCATTACATTATTTGCCATTTGCCTCTCGTTTCCCTCTCCCCCACTTCACCCTTGCCGTTTTATTTGCCCTTTTTTTCCGTTTGCCTCTTTCTCGCTTGCTCGTCGTTATGTCTGAATTTGGGGAAATTATTGCCGATATGGACAATAATAATATCATAGAAAATTCTGATGCTCCTGCTGAAGAACCCCCTACCTTGCATACAAAAAGATTTCGAATTGGTAGTGGTAATATTATTGGAAAAGGAGTTATTCAAGATTTCTTTACTTGTGCCGGTGCTTTTCCTTCTATTGGCGATTCTATTCTCCATAGAACTAGTAGTCTTGCGGACGCTATTGCCATGCTTATAGTTGAACTTGAAAGGCAATTTATGCACATGCATCCTTGGATACAAAGAATTTTCCTAGAATTCTCTAATATTGAGCATTCTTCTGTTAAGCGTGCCGCCACTATCTTTTTGGCTCATGAGTTTAGATTTATAATAAAATAGGCCAAAGAAATCTTTGTGCATTATAGGGTAGATGCTAGTCATCCTCCCATTGAAGCTATCCATTTTAATCAAGAAGACATTATGCGTTTACAATCTTTGGATCATATTGCGTATAACGAAAATCTTAGGAAAAAGATCCCCGCCGATGTTCTAGTTGATAGAATTTCCAAGCTTAATGATGATTTTGCTATTCAGAATAATGGATTAGGTTTTCCTCTTGAACAAAGGCTTGTGACTTTTTGCCAAAAGAATGCTCTTAATGATGAATGGGTTGTGCAATACAAAGGGCCTAGGGAGGAACCCATACCTCCCGAGATTGATCTTGGGGACTTTTGTCCCATTAAATTTAGCCCTTTTAATTATTTTTGCTTGCCTCAAAGAAAACTTGCTGCTAAACGTAGAGAATATGAGAAAAGTTTTCATGACTTGCCATACCACTATTATGGCAATACCTAGATCTATCCTTGCTTTTATGCCTAGCTAGGGGCGTTAAACGATAGCGCTTGTTGGGAGGCAACCCAATTTTATTTTTAGGTTTTTGCTTTTTGTTTCTGTTTAGGAATAAATCTTTGATCTAGCCTCTGGTTAGACATGTTTTTATGTTTTAATTAGTGTTTGTGCCAAGTTAAACCTATAGGATCTTCTTGGATGATAGTTATTTGATCTTGCTGTAATTTCCAGAAACTTTCTATTCACGAAAACAATTGTTAAAAATCACCAGAACGTGATAAAATAGTGATTCCAATTTCTTCTGATCAATAAACAAATTTCCTAGGTCGTCCTATTTGTGCTGATTTTTTGGAGTTCCATAAGTTTGCGTTACTTACAGATTACTACAGACTGTTCTGTTTTTGACAGATTCTGTTTTTCATGTGTTGTTTGCGTATTTTGATGAATCTATGGCTAGTAAAATAGTTTATAAACCATAGATAAGTTGGAATACAGTAGGTTTAACACCAATATAAATAAAGAATGAGTTCATTACAGTACCTTGAAGTGGTCTTTTGTTTTCTTTCGCTAACGGACCTCACGAGATTTCTGTTGAGTTTTGTGTTGTGAAGTTTTCAAGTTTTGGGTGAAAGATTTTGATGGATTATGGAACAAGGAGTGGAAAGACCCTAAGCTTGGGGATCCCCATGGCACCCCCAATATAGTCTAAGGACACAAAAAAGCCAAAGCTTGGGGATGCCCTGGAAGGCATCCCCTCTTTCGTCTTCCATCGGTAACTTTACTTGGAGCTATATTTTTATTCACCACATGATATGTGTTTTGCTTGGAGCATCTTGTATGATTTGAGTCTTTGCTTTTTAGTTTACCACAACCATCCTTGCTGTGCACACCTTTTGAGAGAGCCATACATGATTTGGAATTTGTTAGAATACTCTATGTGCTTCGCTTATATCTTTTGAGTTATATAGTTTTGCTCTAGTGCTTCACTTATATATTTTAGAGCACGGTGGTGGATTTGTTTTATAGAAACTATTGATCTCTCATGCTTCACTTATATTATATGTAGAGTCTTAAATAGCATGGTAATCTGCTTAAATAATCTTAATATGCTTGGTATTCTAGAATAGTAAAACTTTCTTATGAGTGTGTTGAATACTAAGAAAAGTTTGATGCTTGATAATTATTTTGAGATATGAAGATGGTGATATTAGAGTCATGCTAGTTGAGTAGTTGTGAATTTGAGAAATACTTCTGTTATAGTTTGTGATTCCCATAGCATGCATGTATGGTGAACCGTTATGTGATGAAGTCGGAGCATGATTTATTTATTGATTGTCTTCCTTATGAGTGGCGGTCGGGGACGAGCGATGGTCTTTTCCTACCAATCTATCCCCCTAGGAGCATGCGCGTAATACTTTGCTTTGATAACTTCTAGATTTTTGCAATAAGTATATAGTTCTTTATGACTAATGTTGAGTCCATGGATTACACGCACTGTTCTTCCTCCCACCATTGCTAGCCTCTCTAATACCGTGCACTTTTCGCCGGTATCATACACCCACCATATACCTTCCTCAAAACAGCCACCATACCTACCTATCGTGGCATTTCCATAGCCATTCCGAGATATATTGCCATGCAACTTTCCACCGTTCCGTTTATTATGACACGCTCCATCATTGTCATATTGCTTAGCGTGATCATGTAGTTGACATCGTATTTGTGGCAAAGCCACCGTTCATAATTCTTTCATACATGTCACTCTTGATTCATTGCATATCTCGGTACACCGCCGGAGGCATTCATATAGAGTCATATTTTGTTCTAAGTATCGAGTTGTAATTGTTGAGTTGTAAGAAAATAAAAGTGTGATGATCTTCATTATTAGAGCATTGTCCCAAGTGAGGAAAGGATGATGGAGACTATGATTGCCCCACAAGTCGGGATGAGACTCCGGACGAAAATAAAAAAAGGGAGAAAAGTGGCCATAAAAAAAGAGAGAAAAGGCCCAAATAAAAAATGAGATAAAAAGAGAGAAGGGACAATGTTACTATCCTTTTACCACACTTGTGCTTCAAAGTAGCACCATGATCTTCTGATAGAGAGTCTCTCATTTTGTCACTTTCATACACTAGTGGGAATTTTTCATTATAGAACTTGGCTTGTATATTCCAATGATGGGCTTCCTCAAAATGCCCTAGGTCTTCGTGAGCAAGCGAGTTGGATGCACACCCACTTAGTTTCTTTTGTTGAGCTTTCATATGCTTATAGCTCTAGTGCATCCGTTGCATGGCAATCCCTACTCACTCACATTGATATCTATTGATGGGCATCTCCATAGCCCGTTGATACGCCTAGTTGATGTGAGACTATCTTCTGCCTTTTTGTCTTGTCCGCAACCACCATTCTATTCCACATATAGCGGTATATCCATGGCTCACGCTCATGTATTGCATGAAGATTGAAAAAGTTTGAGAATGTCAAAAGTATGAAACAATTGCTTGGCTTGTCATCGGGGTTGTGCATGATTTAAATACTTTGTGTGGTGAAGATAGAGCATAGCCAGACTATATGATTTTGTAGGGATAACTTTCTTTGGCCATGTTATTTTGAGAAGACATGATTGCTTTGTTAGTATGCTTGAAGTATTATTATTTTTATGTCAATATTAAACTTTTGTCTTGAATCTTTTGGATCTGAATATTCATACCACAATTAAGAAGAATTACATTAAAATTATGCTAAGTAGCACTCTGCATCAAAAATTATCTTTTTTATCATTTACCTACTCGAGGACGAGCAGGAATTAAGCTTGGGGATGCCTGATACGTCTCCAACGTATCTATAATTTTTGATCGCTCCATGCTATATTATCTATTGTTTTGGACATTATTGGGCTTTATTATCCACTTTTATATTATTTTTGGGACTAACCTATTAACCGGAGGCCCAGCCCAAAATTGTTGTTTTTTGCCTATTTCAGAGTTTCGCAGAAAAGGAATATCAAACGGAGTCCAAACAGAATGAAACCTTCGGGAACATGATTTTTAGGAAGATTATGATCCAGGAGACTCGGACCCTACGTCAAGAAAGAAAGGAGGAAGCCACGAGGTAGGGGGGCGCGCCCTCCACCCTCGTGGGCCCCCTGTTGCTCCACCGACGTACTCCTTCCTCCTATATATACCTACGTACCCCCAAACGATCAGATACGGAGCCAAAAACCTAATTCCACCGCCGCAACCTTCTGTACCCACGAGATCCCATCTTGGGGCCTGTTCCGGAGCTCCGCTGGAGGGGGCATCCATCACGGAGGGCTTCTACATCATCACCATATCCTCTCCGATGAAGTGTGAGTAGTTTACCTCAGACCTTCGGGTCCATAGTTAGTAGCTAGATGGCTTCTTCTCTCTTTTTGGATCTCAATACAATGTTCTCCCCCTCTCTCGTGGAGATCTATTCGATGTAGTCTTCTTTTTGCGGTGTGTTTGTTGAGACCGATGAATTGTGGGTTTATGATCAAGATTATTTATGAACAATATTTGAATCTTCTTTGAATTCTTTTATGTATGATTCGTTATCTTTGCAAGTCTCTTTGAATTATCAGTTTGGTTTGGCCTACTAGATTGATCTTTCTTGCAATGGGAGAAGTGCTTAGCTTTGGGTTCAATCTTGCGGTGTCCTTTCCCAGTGACAGTAGGGGCAGCAAGACACGTATTGTATTGTTGCCATCGGGGATAACAAGATGGGTTTTTTATCATATTGCATGAATTTATCCCTCTATATCATGTCATCTTGCTTAAGGCGTTACTCTGTTTTCATGAACTTAATACTCTAGATGCCTGCTGGATAGCGGTCGATGAGTGGAGTAATAGTAGTAGATGCAGGCAGGAGTCGGTCTACTTGTCTCGAACGTGATGCCTATGTACATGATCATACCTAGATATTCTCACAACTATGCTCAATTCTGTCAATTGCTCAACAGTAATTCGTTCACCCACCGTAAAATACTTATGCTCTTGAGAGAAGCCACTAGTGAAACCTATGGCCCCCGGGTCTCTCTTCATCATACTAATCTTCCAACACTTAGTTATTTCCTTTGCCTTTTTACTTTTCTTTTATTTTACTTTGCATCTTTATCACAAAAATACCAAAAATATTATCTATCATATCTATTAGATCTCACTCTCGTAAGTGACCGTGAAGGGATTGACAACCCCTTATCGCGTTGGTTGCGAGGAGTTATTTGCTTTGTGCAGGTACGAGGGACTCGTGCGTAGCCTCCTACTGGATTAATACCTTGATTCTCAAAAACTGAGGGAAATACTTACGCTACTGTGCTGCATCACCCTTTCCTCTTCAAGGAAATCCAACGCAGTGCTCAAGAGGTAGCAGAGCCTCGCCAGCCAAACACTGGGGGACAGAAAAAATTCCCACCAGAGGTCAAAACAGTGAACATGATTCACGTAACTCACATACCAAAGAGCAAGAGCAAACACACACTCCGAGACGTATGCACCGTGGAGCCCGTCACCCCCAAGTTCTACCCTTGGTCGGCCTGCCAGATCACTTTTGATCGCAGGGATCACCCGACTAGTATCCGGCACAGAGGATCGGCTGCCGTGGTGCTAGACCCAATAATTGACGGATACCATCTCACCCGAGTCCTTATGGACGGCGGCAGTAGTCTTAATCTGATATATCAGGACACCGTTCGCAAAATGGGGATAGATCTGACAAGAATCAGCCAAAGCAATACTACCTTTAAAGGAGTAATACCAGGCCCAGAGGCCCGCTGCACGGGCTCTCTAGTACTAGAGGTTGTATTCGGTTCTCCCAACAACTTCCGAAGCGAAGAATTAACCTTAGACATCGCTCCATTCCGAAGCGGCTATCACACACTACTCGGAAGAACGGCCTTCGCTCGTTTTAAGGCAGTACCGCATTACGCTTATCTTAAGCTTAAGATGCCCGGTCCACGTGGCATCATCATAGTTAGCGGAAACACAGAGCGTTCCTTACGTGCGGAGGAATGTGTGGCGGCTCTAGCTGCCAAACACTGAATGGCCTCTCCAACCAGAATAAATGTTCGGTCGTCAAGACTGCGGACACGGCTAGACGAGTCCGGCGCACCACTAGATGTAACAGCTCAGATAAACCTGAGATTGGGTCAATGGATATACCCCCATAGGTGGTGCTAGGGGCTTCCCGCATGTAAAAAGGACTACAATTCAGCTCGACCTTATTTAGATTGCATTTCAATGGTTCATTAAGAATAACCAATTTTTTGCACGAAGACTTTCACCTGGGTTTTTCTCTTTTACAGCTAATCATCGTGCTACACCCTTCCAGGATACGGCACAATGGAGACACAGGCGTAGACGTGTAGCAGGGCCCCGCTCAAAGGTTTCTTTTTAGATTAAGACCTTGTGTAAACCTTTTTTACTGTCTCTTGTTGCTTCACACCTCCGGATACTCAACACAACCGAGAGGGATGCTGGCGTTATTGACATTTCGTCACGTCAGACTAATGCACGTACCTGGAAATTTAGGGCTCACTATCGAGGGCGTTACTCATCCCATTATACGTTGTAAAGTCCGAATACTTTAGGGAGTGTTCGGCGTCACGAGTTTGGCCTTATATGCATCAGCTCCGAATCATGTCTTTGGTCAATAGTTGGGTTTGCCCGGCTCCCGTGTTTTGCTACCTTACGTTTCGCTCTATCGGCTAAGGTGGCACCGGGAGAACTACTGCGATTGTGCCCTGGTTCATCTGGATGAGCACCTTAGTAGAGAAAGCCGAAAACTGTCTGTCATGATAAAGCACAAGACCGGTCAACCACTCGATGACTCAGCGGAAACTTCGCGATTCCTCCGCATTAACAAAGGGCCGGTTTCCCGGTCATGTATGTACGCGCACCGTATTTGGACGAGCGCGGAGGTACCAGGGGCTATATAGTAGCCCCACCATCAAACTCCTATGGCTAAGTGAAAGTGTTAAAGCTATATAGTCTGATTGCCTTGTTCGCCGCGCTATCACCTCCTTAATGGACCAAGACATTGGATCAAATGTGAATACGCGCTTTTCTGAACACCCCCGCATTATATGCGTGGGGGCTGAAGCCGATGACTGCAAACTTTCAGGTTATACACATACATAAATGGCCGCACAAGAGGCATCATAATACTTTGAGGCAAAAGTATAAACACAACCTTTATAATCCAAATAGCATTGTTTTTACAATTGGGATACATGTCACTCGAACATGATACTCTTCGAGCACTGAGCCTCTATTAAACGAGCACCTTCTAGGACTTCTTCAAAATAGTGCTCGACCGAGACCTGGCATACGACCGGATCCCGGGTTGCAATAGCGGTGGCCTCCATCTCTGCCCAGTATGTCTTTACACGGGCAAGAGCCATCCGCGCACCCTCTATGCATGCCAACCTCTTTACAGCGTCGATATGCGGCACAACACCAAGGAATCGTTGCACTAAACCAAAATAACTATTCGGCCTTGGTCCCTCCGGCCAAGGACGATCCACAACAGACCTCATGGCAAGTCCGGACAACCTATGGAGCTCAGCCCACTCGGCCATTTGTTCATTTAACAGCAGCGGACGCGTTGGAGCACTGAACTGCGACCAGAACAACCTTTCCACTTCATGATCTTTCTGATCTTTGAAAAACTCAGTCGCATCAGCAGCACTCGTTGCCAAGTCCAAGTACGCGTTCGCAGCACTCCATAATTGATCCAGAGGGGCATAATTCGGATCTCCGAACTCCGTCCGCAACAAAAAGGGCTTCCCAGCCGTGATATCTCCGGCTTGACGGAGCTCCTCCTTCGCCGCTCTGATTTTAGAGCGGGTTTCCTTGGGTGCTTCCATGGATTTCTTCAGGTCCACCGCTTTCGCTTGGCTTTCCTTTTCAAGAAGCTCATACCGGCCGGCGGCGTCTTTCAGCTCAACAGCCATCTTGGCTATTTTATCTTCGCTCTGGCGATGAGCGGCCTGTTCGGCTCTTAACTCTTCGGCCGCCTTTAGGGCAGCCACATCACTTCTCCTGGCTTGTTCCTTGCCTCGGGCAAGCTCCGCCCGAAGGGTCTCCACGGCGGCAGCTCCATCTGCAGTCACACCATATTATAGGTACTAGCATCATGCTCCTCTTAATATTTGTTGACCACCCGAATATACATACCCTATGCCTCGTCAAGCCGCTTGTTCACAAGCGTGATGTCGGCATCTGCCGCGTCAACCTGCCACCTCAGTTCGGCAAACTCGGCAGTCCGGCCAGCCACCAGACCCTCAGCCTCCTGCATATGAAAACAACATGATCATTACCTGAGACTATGATCCTCTGTTTGCCGCCTCTGGACAGGAACCGGAGTCTCAGGGGCTACTATATGTATAGGGCACACCTAGCATGTGCGGTACCGTCAATATATATATATATATATATATATATATATATATATATATATATATATATTACTTTGCGTACCTCAAAGCCTCTTAGCAGGCTCGTAAAAGCTTCATGCAACCCACTTTTGGCGGATGAAATCCTCTCAACCACCGTACCCATTAAAGTACGATGCGCCTCTGAGATAGCTGCTTGCTCCAGAAGACCCATCAGTACGTCCGGTTGTGCACCGGATAGTCTCAGACTCTTTCTGTTGCTCTCCTTAGGAGCCGAATACTCCGGACTTCGGGTGGCCGAAGGGTCACCTTATGGCCTTGGCAGATCAGGAGAAATCCTCCGTGACGACACCTCAGGGTCGTCCGCCCCATGAGGCGGGGAGACAAGGGGAGGCGTTTGCTCTCCATCATCTCCAGAATAAGATCCCTCGAAGACGAACTCTGTCGAGAAGGGCTACGATCCGGACTGCAAGACACACGTCTCGGTTATTGTCCTCGGAGATAAAGTAGGGTATATTTACCAAAAGTACTCTTGTTCACTTACAACTCTATGGAGGGCTGACCCCCTTGCGGGCACTGTGCGGCAAGGATGCCCTCCGGGGCAGGGCCCCCTGGCGAAGGTTTTTTCCCTCGTTTCCAAATCTTCAGAGGCGGTCCTTTTCCTTCCTTGGGGAGAGGGGATTCTAGATTCTTCTCCCTGATTATCCTCCTTTGCGGAGACACTAATTCCCCCGGTTTGGATGAGTAATGCGTGAGGCCCGCTTTCGGCTTCTTTATTCCTCCCTTTATCTTCCCCTGATGGCACTTGATAAGGTGCGTGCTCAAGCATCCTGGCTAGTACAGGATCCGGTGAGCCTTCGGGAAGGGGGGCCGAACACCTGATCATCTTCGCCTGTCTTATCCAGTCCTGGCCAAAAGCGATTTTTTTTCCAGAATGATGTTGTGAAAAATAAAAAGACAACATGTTCGGCCGCAGAATTACTTACGTGGGTATCTGGACGGTTGTAGTTGAGACCCGTATCCTCGGTGGTGTCTGGACACTTTATTCGTGATCCGAAGAACAATCCATACATCTCTTTGAGCGTCGCGCCGAAGAATTGCTGAATAGTTCGCGGTCCTTCCGGGTTGAACTCCCACATACGGACAGATCGACGTTGGCATGGTAGGACCCGACGAACTAGCATGACTTGCATTACCTTGACAAGACTGACATATCTCTTGAGGAGATCTCGGATGCGACTTTGCAATGTCGGCACGTCATTAACTGGCCCCTAGCCCCTTATTGACCCATGACGCCAGTTGTGGTGGGGGGCCCGAACGGAAGGCGGGGGCAGCTACCCACTTAGTACTTCAGGGAGCTGTGATGTAAAACCACTCCCGCTGCCATAAGTTGGACATCTCCGGGGAGGAGCCCTTTGGCCATGGAGCATCGGCGCCTTCGCTTATTATGGCACCTTCGCATTCTGCATGTCACCCATCGATCATCTTCGGCTTCATATTGAAGGTCTTGAGCCATAAGCTGAAGTGTGGGGTGATGCGGAGGAAGGCCTCACACACGATGAGAAACGACGAGATGTGAAGGATGGAATCTGGAGCTAGATCATGGAAATCCAGCCCGTAATAGAACATAAGCCCTGTAACAAAGGGATCAAGACTAAAGCCTAGCCCTTGGAGGAAGTGGGAAACAAATACGACACTCTCGTTGGGTTCGGGAGTGGGGATGACCTGCCCTTGAGCAGGCAGCCTGTGCGAGATTTTGGCGGTCAGACACCTGGCTTCTCTTAGCTTCTTAATGTCCTCCTCTGTGATAGAGGAGGCCATCCACCGGCCTTGAAGGCTGGATTCGGACATGATTGAAGGCCCGAAGCGCTTAGCCTGAGCCCTGGGTGTTGGAACTCGAGGTGCGGGAAGGGAAGGATCGAGCGCGAGAAGAAAAGGATAGGCCTTGGATCCTTTATAAAGAGGGTGAATATCAAGCGTCCTCCGCGTGGCTGTTCGGAACTTGCCTAAAATCGAGGAGTCATACTAGCAAGCACGATTGGGTTACCCACACCTGTATTGATGAGAATCCTGTGATAAGGGGAACACGATCTCTGCTTCGACAAGACATGTCAATAAAACCGCCTCGCAACACGTGCAGTGGCAGGCCGGGAAAAATGGTTCGTAATGACCGGACCATGGCAGGATGTCACGTTATGAAAAGTTGTCAGCAGATTAGATTTGTGGAATATTATACTCTCTATGGTGGTATGTGGAATTTGTTTTGCAGAGCCGGACATGATCCTTGTGTTCAAAATCTTCTATGGAGTATTCGGAGGAGGAACCTGCCTTGCAATGCCGAAGACAATCTGCGCGCCGGACTCATCGTCATTGAAGCCTGGTTCAGGGGCTATTGAGGGATTCCTGGATTAGGGGGTCCTCGGACAGCCGGACTATATACTTTGTCCGGACTGTTGGACTATGAAGATACAAGATTGAAGACTTCGTCCCATGTCCGGGTGGGACTCTCCTTTGCGTGGAAGGCAAGCTTGGCAATTCGGATGTGTAGATCTCCTCCCTTGTAACCGACTCTGTGTAACCCTAGCCCCCTCCGATGTCTATATCCGGAGGGTTTAGTCCGTAGGACAACAACAATCATAATCATAGGCTAGCTTCTAGGGTTTAGCCTCTACGATCTCGTGGTAGATCAACTCTTGTAATACTCATATCATCAAGATCAATCAAGCAGGAAGTAGGGTATTACCTCCATTGAGAGGGCCCGAACCTGGGTAAACATTGTGTCCCCCGCCTCCTGTTACCATCCGCCTTAGACGCACAGTACGGAACCCCCTACCCGAGATCCGCCGGTTTTGACACCGACAGCGACACCTTGATCTCCAACGTAGCATCGTTGTCGTCTTGCTAACTATTGCTTCTATGACTATCGCTACCGCTTAGTGATAAAGTAAAACAATTACATAGCGATTGCATCGCATACAATAAGGCGACAACCATATGGCTCCTGCCAGTTGCCGATAACTCTGTTACAAAACATGATCATCTCATACAACAAATTATATCACATCATGTCTTGACCATATCACATCACAGCAAGCCCTGCAAAAACAAATTAGACATCCTCTAGTTTGTTGTTGCAAGTTTTACGTGGCTGCTACGGGCTTAGCAAGAACCGTTCTTACCTACGCATCAAAACCACAACGATTTTTCGTCAAGTGTGCTGTTTTAACCTTCATCAAGGACCTGGCGTAGTCAAACTCGATTCAACTAAAGTTGGAGAAACAGACACCCACTAGCCACCTGTGTGTGAAGCACGTCGGTAGAACCATTCTCATGAACGCGTCATGTAATGTCGGTCTAGGCAGCTTCATCCAACAATACCGCCGAATCAAAGTAAGACGTTGCTGGTAAGTAGTATGTGTCGTGGAATTGTGATGGCAGATGTCCTTAGTGTCAGGACTTAGTCGCGAAGCCAACGCATCTATGTGGTAGCTTGAAGGGGTTGGTCAGAATCGAGAGACGCAAGGCGGATCATCACACAAGACGAGGATTTAGACAGCTTCGGGCCCCGGGAAACATCATCCGGAATAGCCCTACATGCTGTTTGTGGCTAGGTCTCATTATGCCCATGAGGGAGTCGCCGCATAAGCCGGCTCCTCCTTTGTGTCTAGCCCTAGATATTGTTTCTTTTTTCCTGTCCCCTCCTTATATAAGTTAGAGGGGCGGGTTACATGGGGAGTCCTAGTAGGATTAGGACTAGTCTATCTTTTCTTACAAGTTGAATACAAGTCCGGGTCTTGCTTCTTCGTAAAGGAAATATTCTTCATGCCTTCTGTCTTAAGCCGGCCCACCATAATATGAGCCAGCCTACTGGGCCTTGGGCCTAATCTTCTATGTGACCCGCCGTCGGGGTCATCCGTGAGTCGTCTGACCAGTGAGCCGCCAGACCCGTGAGTCGCAGTCCTCCGGTGGGTCATCGGTGAAGCGCCAAGTCCGGCCGGGTCATACTTCCGGCCGGGTCATACCACGGGGTATATCCCCGACATTAGCCCCCAGTTTAATTTGGATTTATCCATGTTAAACTGATCCTATAAAACAAACACAAGAACAAATTTGACTGATTGTGTTCCGGGTTAAAAATTCTTGTAAGCCGGCACCTGATCATCCTTAATTCCTTGTGCTCCGGGTTAACTATTTCTCCTGAGTCGGGACCTGATTATCCTTAAGTCCAATTGTCATTTCCTTCATGTAGAAAATCCGGGTCAATAAGCTAGCTTCATACTCAATCTGCTGATGTTGGTTTCTCACAGAAAAATATTGTGAAGTATAATCCACTTGAGTCGGCTTCCAAGGCGCCGGGTTAAATAATTTTGGTCTTCAAATACTCTTCTGATATTCAGCCGGCTTGAAGATGTAAAACTTGCCGGTTTGTCATTACCAAAAACTGCCGAATTATAAAACAGACGATGCCGGGTCATAATTGTTGTTGACACCGGTTTATGTAATTGATCCTCCTGATTTGCTCAAAACTGGTAATTTGAAGATTTTTCTCCCTTATATCCATATTACATGTAGCCCCCAAGTCTTAAGCAGAACAAAGTGTTGGTTTAAGACTTGCTCCAATAAATGTTGCAACCTTAAAGAAATTTGGTTTATGCATCTCAATCATATAAACTGAATATTCCACACATGTAGCCCCCAAGTGCCGGGTTGTCATGCTTGCAGCAACCTGGGACTTGTAATCGCTTTATGCTCATGAAAACTTCAACCAGTGTAGCCCCCAAGGGCCGGGTCATTATGCAATAATGAGCAGGGACTTTGTAGATATAACCATGTAAACTTGAACAACAATGTGTAGCCCCCAAGGGCTAGCTTAGTAAGATAATAATGAGCTGGGACTTTGTATATAATTGATAATAACATCATATAATATAGTCTCCACCATGGGGCTTGAACCCACGTCCACAAGGTTAAGAGCTTTGTACTCCACCAACTAAATAGTATATCGTTCAATATAATGGATTAATGCTTGTGTACCTTGAATTTTTGACAAGAGCAATTGGTAGCCCCCAAGGGCCAACTCATTTAGATTGTGATGAGTCAGGTCTTCAATAAGTTGAGCAAAAAATGACTTTGCATTAGCCCCCAAGTGCCATGGTGCATGCTGGCAGTGACATGGGACTTGCATATTTGATATAATCCCAATCTGAATAATGTAGCCCCCAAGTGCCGGGTCATAAGCCTGCAGCGACTCGGGACTATTCCTTCCATTGTAGAATAAATCATATCCATTGATAAAAATAATAGCCGTTGCGCTAAAGCGACTTTGAAAACCTCAATCATAACACTGGTTATTGATAATCACAATAGAAATCCAGCCATGTTGGCTATTCAAGATTTGAAAAATATAATCCGGTATGAAAACCTCAATCATTCAATATCATCATGAAAATCCAGCCAGTTTTGGCTATTAAAGATTTGAATACCGCATCGATTGACAAGTAAATCCGGAGTTTAAATACCTGGTGGCTCTTGGCCGATGAAGACTTAATGTGCATTCATTGTAAGCCGGAATTTTTGTAACCCGACAGCTTATAGCCTTTGAGAAAATCCAGAACGGATAATCATTTTGAAGCATCAATTTTAATGATGAGCTTGGACTTAAACATTTATATAATTCATAGTTCTGCAAATCCTGCACAGAGTTTAAACAACATATACCCTGGCGACTTAACGTCAAAAGCCAGGGCGGGTAACCACCCAAATATAGTCTTATCCTGCACACAAGTAGACCACAAGATCCCTATGATCCTTTGAATGATACCGCCGATTTATATGACCCGGACAGTGAGGGTGAGAACCCAATTCTGTAAAAGCCGGCACATATGATGTTTGTTATGTGCTAACAACTTTATTGACCAAGGTTAAGCCGGTGGAATCAAAGCCACTCCCTAGATGCTTTCAAATATGATAAAAAAAGTCTCAAGACAAAGTCAAATAACTGCGATTGTAAAAAACTTATACAAGAAATAGACAAAAATTTGAGGCTTCTGATTCGAATACGATCAGTAAACCGTTCCAAAGGGGTTAAGCTAAGATTCGAATACGATCATATAGCCCCCAGTGGCTTTGGCGATGCCAATCAAGAGGGTATCGACAGCTATGTTCTCTTTGGTTCGAATACGACCTATGTTTGAACAGGAAGCCCCCAAATGACCTTAAGAGTTGTTTAGCGACGCTGATTCGAATACGATCCACGTCGATTCCCAAAGAGGTTGAGCTATGATTCGGATACGATCAAGAAGCCCCCAAGTGGGTTTGGCAGTTTGCCAATCAAAAGGGTATCGACAACTATGTTCTCTTTGGTTCGAATACAACCTATGTTTGAACAGGAAGCCCCCAAATGACCATATAAGTTTTGGCATTATGCCGATCAAGAGGGTATTGATAGCTATGCCCGATGAGCAGGAAGCCCCCAAGTGACCATAATAAGATAAGCCGTAAGGTAGGATACCCATGTTTTGAACCGTGCATCATGGCAGCAAGTTCTCTTTGGTATCCATTAATTTGTCTGAGAACTCGAGCTTGCGAGAGATTAATTCTTTTTGAACCGGAAATTCTTAAACCGGATATTGAGAGCCTCAAAGCTTTGTAAGGGACAAATTTACCTTGAAGCGGATTTTAATCCGGAATTCTTCTTTTTAAGCCGGACATCTTTCCGACGGTCTTTAAAATTTCATCGATAGAGCAGTAATCTCCAGGGCCGGGTTATTTTTCCCTCCAACGACCCGGAGTTCTTGAATGCATTGAAACCGGCCAATTCTGCCGAGTCATACCATTGTAGCCCCCGAGTCTCAAGACGACTCGAGGTGTTGGCTTGAGATTCTCCATATTTGACCATAGCAGAAGGTGTATATCATTGGCGTTGATAGCGCGGTGTGAATCCACAAAAAGGTTGAGGTGACTACGGCGGGTTATAAATGATCCTGTATGAGCCGTGTCAGCAACTCGGCCAATGGCTCCTTCCAACGGTCTGTTTGAAGTTTAACCAAACTGTAGTGGCGGCGACTTATGTGACTGCCCATTGAACCATCCAGTGCAGACGGCGGCTGATAATACATGATAATTTGCCTCCAATTTGTTGGAAGAAAACCGGGCTTCCCAAGTAGTGACTTGCTCGTACTCAATAAACAACTCATGCAGACAGGTGCGACCTGATGTGTTGATGTAGACCAGGCCACGAGAGACAGACGGTAAAGATGACCGCAACATCTGAGGCGGCACAGACTGATGAATCGGCCGTGGCGTTGTAAGCCGGTGCGGACGGGCAAGCTGTCCTCCTTGTTGTAAGCCGGCGTGGTCACGAGAGACGGCCACGATGTTGTAAGCCAGTGCGGGAGTCCGTTGAGTAACGATAACCACCTGTGCCAAAATATGTTGGCGTGCCTCCATCTCCGCGGTATAATATCACTTTTTGTCATAAATAATTGCCCTGCATAAACAATATTGCAGACCAAGGCAAAGATAAACTTGTTCTTTTGACAAAAACAACATGTGCTAATAAAACAAACTTGGATGGATATCACCTGATTTGTTTGGATGACGGATAATCCGTTTATCGCGACAGAGGTGGCCCAGGTAGACCAGCGACTCAATATAGTTCTGGCGGCTCAGGCAGACCGGCGACTTATTATAACCCGGCAGCTCAAAGCGGCAAGGGCGGCTCAACGCGGCTCCGGTGGGTTGATGTAGATTAAGCTGCACGGGCGGCGACTTGCACACACCTGTTCCATCAGTAAGCTGGCGCAGACGCCGGTGCATGATGGTGCTGACGTACACTTCATAGGCACAACATGACACCACCTTTGCTGCACATAAAAATATACAAACCAAAGTAATTGCCTTTTGACAAAAAGAATATGTGTCAAAAATATACTTAGAGGGATATCGCCTCATTCATCCAGACGATAAATGACCCGTTCAACACTGCAGACCGCAGATCGTTATGGCGGCTCAGTATTAGCCCCCGGCGGCTCAATATCGCTGGGTCACGAGGACAACCATCTCTTTTAACAAGTCTTGAATGGCGTTGAACGTCAAGAGCATCGCCGTCAAACCCACCGAATTGATGTCGCTTACGCCTCTTCCTCTGGGCGGCTTGTGGTGCTACAACAGAGGCGACAACTTGAAGGCGGCTGCTCAGTGAAGCGGAGCGGGGCGGCTCGTGGCGACAGAAACCAGCATAAGCAAGGTTAGCGATTCGGAAAGGCGCCGACGAGTTAAAGCCGTAGACACGTCGACGATGCTGCGGTTGAAAACGACGCCTTGCAGGTCCGATGCGGGATGGTGGCAGTTGTGAAGAAAGGCCCAGGTGGCCCGAAGGTGGCCAACCGCGAGTGTTAGCCGAACAGAGGCCGACGACTCTGTGAAATAGAACAAAAACTGGGGCGGCTGACCAGGCGCGCCGGCCGGCGGTTCAACGTGGCCGCGGCGGAGAGGCGGTGGTCAGACGGTACACGGCAGGGATGTAGGGGCGGACATCGCCGTCCACTTCCGAGTTGCGGTCAGTTGGATGAAACCACGTCTGCATTTTCCTCTGGGTCGTTGACTTCCTCCAATCACGTCTCATAGCAGGAATCGGAGTAGCACTACTACTAGTCTGTACTTCTGATTGCATTGGTCCTTACGCCGGAAGAACAGCAGCAGGGAAGATTCACTCTGGTGTGATGCGCATGCGCCCGGTCATCGCGGATGCTCGAATATTAGATAATGCATGCACGCGTTTGAATGTCTTTGATTGCTGTGTGATCGTCGACACGCGATCTGACTGCGGCATGACGAAAAATCATATTGGTGTGGGCTGACTGCTTCTGGCTAGTTGTAGCTGAAAAAATCTGTTTGACCTCGACGAAACTTGCGGCCATGTGGTTCAGACAAAACACAACAGAAAAACTTGCCAGCTGTCTCAGTTTTGTACAATGGCGCACCAAAAGACTGATCCGGCTTCCAATTGATGATCGCCCGACCGTCTGAATAGGAATAACCTGTTAATTTGCTCAATATAGTAAACTGAAACAAAAGGTCTGATCCGTATTGTAGTAGTAGTAGCTTCATATAGTAGATTCAATGGACTTGCTCGAAATCTGTGCCAAGCTAAATAATTCCTTTGTGGTTGGCTGCCATCGATCCCACGGTTCTGCACCCGGACAGATTCCATTTGACTTTGTTTATTAGCAGTGGATCCCTAATTTGCTTCGTACTGCCTCGGGCTGCAGCTTTTCCCTGTGCTCCCAAGAGGTGAGTCTGAAACCAGTCTTCGAGAGTACTAATTGCAGGCCGTCCAAGGACGCGTCTAGATGCCGACTGGATCAGCCTCGAGGTGTTTATGTAAAACACAAGTAAATTAGATCAGGAAAAAACTCCCACGGCGGCGCCTTTGCTCCGGCTCTTATTTCGTTAGAAAATTGCGATCGTCTTCATCCAGCCAAATGCGAACTCCTCGAACCCTAGATGAGAACCCTCCGAGAACTCAACACCACCGTGCGCGAGCCCCACGGTGGGCGTCAACTGTCGTTAAATTGTCACGACAGATGTCCTTAGTGTCAGGACTTAGTCGCGAGGCCAACGCATCTATGCGATAGCTTGAAGGGGTTGGTCGGAATCGAGAGACGCAAGGCGGATCATCACACAAGACGAGGATTTAGACAACTTCGGGCCCCGGGAAACATCATCCGGAATAGCCCTACATGCTGTTTGTGGCTAGGTCTCATTATGCTCATGAGGGAGTCGCCGCATAAGCCGGCTCCTCCTTTGTGTCTAGCCCAAGATATTATTTCTTGTTGCCTGTCCCCTCTTTATATAAGTTAGAGGGGCGGGTTACATGGGGAGTCCTAGTAGGACTAGGACTACTCTATCTTTTCTTACAAGTTGAATACAAGTCCGGGTCTTGCTTCTTCGTAAAGGAAATATTCTTCATGCCTTCCGTCTTAAGCCGGCCCACCATAATATGAGCCGGCCTACTGGGCCTTGGGCCTAATCTTCTATGTGACCCGCCGTCGGGGTCATCCGTGAGTCGTCTGACCAGTGAGCCGCCAGACCCGTGAGTCGCTAGTCCTCCGGTGGGTCATCGGTGAAGCGCCAAGTCCGGCCGGGTCATACTTCCGGCCGGGTCATACCGCGGGGTATATCCCCGACAGTATGACTATTATCACCCACAACTCATTGTATTCTAATCGTGCATATAACATCTACACATAGATCTGGCTCGGATGCCACTGTTGGGGAACACAGTAATTTCAAAAAATTCCCTACGATCACGCAAGATCTATCTAGGAGATGCATAGCAATGAGAGGGGAGAGTGTGTCCACGTACCCTCGTAGACCGAAAGCGGAAGCATTTAGTAACGCGGTTGATGTAGTCAAACTTCTTCGCAATCCAACCGATCCAAGTACCGAACGTACGGCACCTCCGCGTTCAGCACACGTTCAGCTCGATGACGTCCCTCGTACTCTTGATCCAGGTGAGGCCGAGGGAGAGTTCCATCAGCATGACGGCGTGACGATGGTGATGATGATGTTACCGGCGCAGGGCTTTGCCTAAGCACTACGTCGATATGATCTAGGTGTGTAACTGTGGAGGGGGGCACCACACATGGTTCATCAAATCACATAACTCATAATACAAATCGTCATCAAACGTTAAGCGTGCAGACCCTACGGGTTCGAGAACTATGTAGACATGACCGAGACACATCTCCGGTCAATAACAAATAGCGGAACCTGGATGCTCATATTGGCTCCTACATATTCTACAAAGATCTTTATCGGTCAAACCGCATAATAACATACGTTGTTCCCTTTGTCATCGGTATGTACTTGCCCGAGATTCGATCATCGGTATCATCATACCTAGTTCAATCTCGTTATCGGTAAGTCTCTTTACTCGTTGCATAATACTTCACCCCGCAACTAACTCATTAGTCACATTGCTTGCAAGGCTTATAGTGATGAGCATTACCAAGAGGGCCCAGAGAAACCCCTCCGAAACACGGAGTGACAAATCCTAATCTCGATCTATGCCAACCCAACAAATACCTTCGGAGACACCTGTAGAGCATCTTTATAATCACCCATTTACGTTGTGACGTTTGATAGAACACAAAGTGTTCCTCCAGTATTCGGGAGTTGCATAATCTCATAGTCTGAGGAACATGTATAGGTCATGAAGAAAGCGGTAGCAATGAAACTGTAACGATCATAATGCTAAGCTATCGAATGGGTCTTGTCCATCACATCATTCTCCCAATGATGTGACCCCATTCATCAAATGACAACACATGTCTATGGTTAGTAAACATAACCATCTTTGATAAACGAGCTAGTCAAGTAGAGGCATACTAGGGACACTTATGTTTTGTGTATGTATTCACACATGTACTAAGTTTTCGGTTAATACAATTCTAGCATGAATAATAAATATTTATCATGAAATAAGGAAATAAATAATAACTTTATTATTGCCTCTAGGGCATATTTCCTTCATTTTCGAGTCGAGAATTCCAGCTGTCGGCATTCTCCCTCTTTGTGTAAACCTGGCATAATATGAGGGGAAAGGCATTTGAATTACTCCAAAAGGCATTATTATGCAATAAAACATAGTAAATAACAGTAGGTAAACATGATGCAAAATGGACGTATCAATTTTTCAAGGAGGAGATCGCCATCTTCACCACCACGCGCAAGGCGACGTGAAGATCATCATCATCATCATCCACATCCTTCTCATCTCATTGTATAATCAGGAACCCTAGTGGATTGTCTTGTGTGTTACGTATGTGATCCATTCATGTTTATCACGATCACCCTCATGATGCTTGTTGCCTCCGTGCATAAGTAAACCCCCTAGTTCTTGGGAATATGGATGAACCTTAGTATGTATAGGATCTGAAACATTATTATGGTATGTGATCATATGCTGAATGCTTAGTTTAATAAACTTCATGGATATTGTGAAGAGCCTCACTTAGCATTACCGCCACAAGGCCATAAAGTGTATCACTATTGTTGTAAATGTTAGGACGTGAAGGTCTTCAAGGTGACAGTAAAAGCCTTCACTCCTAGCTTTTTTCAATTGATAGGGGATTTGTGGAGAACCCATAGAGAGGCCGCGTCCATGGGGTAACTCTTAATTATCATAGTCGTAACCCGCAGGGCAGACTATGATAGTGGCATGCGTGGCACGAAATCTACCTAAAGTAGAACATGTTTTGTACGCAGCTCCGCCCAGCATAATCGTCGCCTTAGTGCAAAAAAGACTAGTTATGACGTGGCAAAAATGGTCTTGCTGGCATGAACACATGACACCAGTAATATGGCATCATTATTAAAAAATAGTGGCGGCGTTGGTACCCATTGTCACCTAGCAACGTGCAATGTACTTTGCATGCCACGAACATTTCATCCAGCCATAAAATATATATTTCCCCACCATATAATATTTAGCATTTCACATTAAAACTAAGCACATATAAAACATTACACAATAGAACAATACCAGTTAACACTTAAGGCATATTTATAGAGCAAAAGTCTTAGTCACCAACTAGAGAGCACTATTGTTATACTTGTGCATTGGGTATAGCTAATATTGAGTGTGTTTCATGAATGGATCAACAATTGTGCATAATGGGCTAGGGATAACTTTCTTTAGCGTTGATATTTTGAAAGACATGGTTGCTTGTTAGTATGCTTGAGTATTTATGTCTTCAAGTCAAACTATAGACTATTGCTTTGAATCATTCAAGTTTAAATCTCCATGCCACAAAAGAAAAGAGTATATGATGAATATTATAGGTAGCATTCCGCATCAAAAAAATTATTTTTATCATTTATCTACTCGAGGACGAGCAGGAATTATGCTTGGGGATGCTTGATACGTCTCCAACGTATCTATAATTTTTTACTGTTCCATGCTATTATAGTACCAATCTTGGATGTTTTATATACACTTACAAGCAATTATATATCATTTTTGGGGCCTAACTTATTAAATTAGTGCCCAGTGCCGGTTGTTGTTTTCTGTCTACTTTATGTTTTTTAGAATATCAGTACCAAAGGAGGTCCAAATCCACGAAACTTTTTGGAGATTTTTTTCTGGACATAAGAGACCCTGGAAGCTTCAGGAGGGGACGAGAAGATGGAGCAGTGGCCCACGAGGCACCAGGGTGCGCCCGGGCGGTAGGGCGCGCCCTGGTGGGTCGTGCGGCTCACATGGCTCTGTTTGAGCTAACTCCGCCTCTATAAATTCTCTAAAATCGAGAAACCAACAAAGGAGTCCACGGAATACTGTTTCCGCCACCGCAAGTTCCTGTTCTCGAGAGATCCCATCTGTAGGCCTTTTCCGGCACTCTGCCGGAGAGGGATTCGATCACGGAGGGCTCTACATCAACCTTGCCGCCCTTCTGATGATGCTTGAGTAGTTTACCACAGACCTACGGGTTCATAGTTAGTAGCTAGATGGCTTCTCCTCTATATTTGATCTTCAATACAATGTTCTCCTCGATGTTCTTGAAGTTCTATCTGATGTAACCACTTTTTACAATGTGTTTGTTGGGATTCGATGAATTATGAGTTTATGATCAGATTATCCATGAATATTATTTGAGTATTCTCTGAACCCTTTTATGCATGATTGTTATAGCTTTGTATTTCTCTCCGATCTATTGATTTGGTTGGCCAACTAGATTAATTTATCTTGCCATGGGAGAGGTGTTTTGTAATGGGTTCAATCTTGCGATGCTTAATCCCAGTGACAGAAAGAGACATGACACATATTTATCATTGCTATTAAGGGTAAAAAGACGGGATTATTCATACATGAGTAGGGTCGGGCGGGCAAAATCCTTGGCTCTGTGCGAAACTGAAAATGAGACCCTATATTAAAAAAAGGAACTAACGAGCAATTATAATGTATATATATCTCGTAGAAAAAAGTAATAATGAATATAATATAATGTCTTACATAACAATTGAACATATAAAAATACATACATATCAAACTCATGGTTGCTATTTATTTGAACATCCTCATTCTTTTAGTATTCTTTGAGCACCTGGAGGCTAGCAATCAATCCAAATTGAGAGAGGAGGCGAGGAAGGCAAGTAGGCAACGGCCGGTCGCCCTGTGATTCGATCGATCTAATCACCAGGGACAAGGTGACGAGACGCCCCACGATCGAGAGTTTTCACTTTTCACGATTCCGATCCAGTGATCCCACATCCCTGTAACGATCGAGTTTTTTTAGGGAAACCTGTAGAGATCGAGTAGGAGGAGTCGAGGAGATCACGTTCGTCGCTCGACTCCAGGTCTCCAGCCCACTCCAGCGGCCCAGTATCACTTTTTTTCTTAATACTAGGCCTATATAAAAAATTGCCCCCCTAGATTTTTGGGCCCTATGCGGACCGCACATTTTCTACCACTATTGGCCCGGCCCTATACACGAGTTTACTTTATCTACATCATGTCATCTTGATTAAGGCGTTACTCCGTTCTTTATGAACTTAATACTCTAGATGCATGCTGGATAGCGGTCGATGTGTGGAGTAATGATGTCTACTGCGCAACCTTCTTCTTGTAGACTCATATTGGGCCTCCAAGTGTAGAGTTCTTTAGGACAATAGCGATTTTCCCTCAAGTGGATGACCTAAGATTTATCAATCCGTGGGAGGCGTAGGATAAAGATGGTCTCTGACAAACAACCCTGCAACCAAATAACAAAGAGTCTCTTGTGTCCCCAACACACCCAATACAATGGTAAATTGTATAGGTGCACTAGTTCGGCGACGAGATGGTGATACAAGTGTAATATGGATGGTAGATATAGGTTTTTGTAATCTGAAAATATAAAAACAGCAAGGTAACTAGTAACAAAAGTGAGCGAAAATGGTATTGCGATGCTTGGAAACAAGGCCTAGGGTTCATACTTTCACTAGTGCAAGTTCTCTCAACAATGATAACATAATTAAATCATATGGCAATCCCTCAACGTGTGACAAAAGTCACTCCAAAGTTCCTATCGCGGAGAACATAAGATGAAATTGCTTGTAGGGTACGAAACCACCTCAACTTTCCGATTAATCCATCGAGCTATTCCTATAAGTGTCACAAACAGCCCTAAAGTTCGTAGGAAAATAACACCATATTATACACATCAATCAACCCTAATGTCACCTAGATACTCCAATGTCACCACAAGTATCCGTGGGTCAATTGTATGATATGCATCAAACAACTTCAGATTCATAATATTCGATCCAACACAAAGAACTTCAAAGAGTGCCCCAAAATTTCTACCAGAGAAACAAGGACGAAAATGTGCATCAACCCCTATGCATAGATTACCCCAATGTCACCTCGGGAATCCATGAGTTGAGTGCCAGAGCATACATCAAGTGAATCAATAGAATACCCCATTGTCACCATGGGTATCCCACGCAAGACATACATCAAGTGTTCTCAAATCCATAATAGTATTCAATCCGATAATAGTGAAACCTCAAAGGTAAAACTCAATTCATCACAAGAAGATAGAGGGGGAGAAACACCATATGGTCCAACTATAGTAACAAAGCTCGCAGTACATCAAGATCGTGCCAAATCAAGAACATGAGAGAGAGAGAGAGATCAAACACATAGCTACTTGTTCATACCCTCAGCCCCGAGGGTGAACTACTCCCTCCTTGTCATGGAGGCTGCCGGGATGATGGAGATGGCCATCGGTGATGGTTTCCCCTCTGGCAGGGTGCCGGAACGGGCTCCCGATTGGTTTTTCGTGGCTACAAAGGTTTGCGGCGGCGGAACTTCTGATCTAAGTTTCTTTCTGGGGCTTTCATGATTTATAGGAATATTTGGCGTCGGTCTCACGTCAGGGGGACGCTCGAGGGGCCCACAAGCCAAGGGCGCGCCCTAGGGGGGGCGCGCCCCTAGGCTTGTGGACTCCTCGTCCACCTTCTGGCCTGCCTCCGATGCTCTGGGGTTCTCTTTTGGTCCATAAAAAATCGCCGTAAATTTTCAGCCCATTCCGAGAACTTTTATTTCTGCACAAAAAATGACACCACGGTAGTTCTGCTGAAAACAGCGTCAATCCGGGTTAGCTCTAATAAAATAATACCAAAAACATATAAAATTGTTGCAAACATGGCATGAATACTTCATAAATTATAGATACGTTGGAGACGTATCAAGTAATAGAAGTAGATCTAGGCAGGAGTCGGTCTACTTGTCTGGGACGTCATGCCTATATACATGATCATTGGCTTGGATATCATCATGATTATTTGCTTTTCTATCAATTGCCCAACAACAATTTGTTTACCCACCATATGCTATTTTCAAGAGAGAAGGCCTCTAATGAAAACTATGCCCCCGGGTCTACTTATATCATATATTAAAAATTGTAAAAATACCTTACTACAATTTTACTTTATTTATTTTATTTTGTATTTTTGTTTGATCTATCTATCTATCATCATACAATTTAATCTTGTAATTAACCATCAAGGGATTGACAACCCCTTGTTCGCGTTGGGTGCAAGGATTTGTTATTTTGTGTGCATGTGCTGTTAACGAGTTGTTGCGTGATTCTCCTACTGGATTGATAACCTTGGTTTCATAACTGAGGAAGATACTTATCTCTACTGTACTGCATCCTCCCCTCCTCTTCAGGGAAATCCCAACACATCTAACAAGTAGCAGCTCGCGAGTGATACGTCCATTTTGCATCATGTTTACCTACTATTATTTACTATGTTTTATTGCATAATAATGCCTTTTGGAGTAATTCTAATGCCTTTCCCCTCATATTATGCAAGGTTTACACAAAGAGGGAGAATGCCGGCAGCTGGAATTCTGGACCTGAAAAAGCTACATCAGGCCACATATTTTGCACAACTCTAAATGAGCTGAAACTTCACGGGAATTTTTTATGGAATAAATAAGAATTATTGGAGCAAATAACCACCAGAGGGGGCCAGCCAGGTGGGCACAACCCACGTGGGCGCGCCAGGGAGCCAAGGCGTGCCCTGGTGGGTTGTACCCTCCTCGGCCCACCTTCCATGTCCATCTTCTGGTATATAAGTCATTTTGACCTAGAAAATATCAGGAGAGGACTTTTGGGAAGAAGGCCGCCGTCTTGAGGCGGAACTTGGGCAGGAGCACTTTCGCCCTTCAGCGGAGCGATTTCGTCGGGGGAACTTCCCTCCTGGAGGGGGAAATCATCGTCATCACCAACAACTCTCCCATCTTGGGGAGGGCAATCTCCATCAACATCTTCAACAACACCATCTCCTCTCAAACCCTACTTCATCTCTCGTGTTCAATCTTTGTACCGGAACCTTAGATTGGTGCTTGTGGGTGACTAGTAGTGTTGATTACATCTTGTAGTTGATTACTATATGGTTTATTTGGTGGAAGATTATATGTTCAGATCCATTATGCTATTTAATACCCCTCTGATATTGAGCATGATTATTATTTATGAGTAGTTACTTTTGTTCCTGAGGTCACGGGAGAAATCTTGTTGCAAGTAATCATGTGAACTTGATATGTGTTCGATATTTTGATGGTATGTATGTTGTGATTCCCTTAGTGGTGTCATGTGAATGTCGACTACATGACACTTCACCATATTTGGGCCTAAGGGAATGCATTGTGGAGTAGTTATTAGATGATGGGTTGCTAGAGTGATAGAAGCTTAAACCCTAGTTTATGCGCTATTCCGTAAGGGACCGATTTGGACCCAAAAGTTTAATGCTATGGTTAGATTTTATCTTAATACTTTTCTCGTAGTTGCGGATGCTTGCGAGGGGGTTAATCTTAAGTAGGAGGCTTGTTCAAGTAAGAACAACACCTAAGCACCGGTCCATCCACATATCAAATTATCAAAGTAGCGACCACAAATCGAATCAACATGATGAAAGTGACTAGATGAAATTCCTGTGTACCCTCAAGAATGCTTTGCTTATTATAAGAGACCGTTTTGGCCTGTCCTTTGCTACAAAAGGATTGGGCTTGCGGACATTACCTTGCTGACATTACCTTGCTGAAAACCGCTTGTCATTTCCTTCTGCTCCTCGTTGGGTTCGAAACTCTTACTTATCGAAAGGACTACGATTGATCCCCTATACTTTTGGGCCATCAAGGCTCTTTTCTGGCACCGTTGCCGGGGAGTGAAGCGCTCTTGGTAAGTGGAAATCGGTAAGGAAAAATTATTACTACATGCTGAAACTTATTGTCACTTGTTACTATGGAGAACAATCCTTTGAGGGGTTTGTTCAGGGTATCTTCACCTTGACCGGAACCACAATTATTTACCCCTCAACCTACCGCACCTACTGAAAATATTGGTTATGAAATTCCTTCGGGTATGATAGAACAACTGCTAGCTAATCCTTATGAAGGACATGGAACCGAACATCCTGATATGCACTTGATATATGTGGATGAAATTTGTGGATCATTTAAGCTTGCAGGTTTACCCGAAGATGAAGCTAAGAAGGTTTTCCCTTTATCTTTTAAGGGAAAAGCATTGGCATGGTATAGGCTATGCGATGATATTGGATCTTGGAATTGGAATCGATTGAAATTGTAGTTTCACCAAAAAAATATCCTATGCATCTAGTTCATCGTGATTGGAATTATATATATAATTTTTGGCCTCGTGAAGGAGAAAGTATCACCCTAGCTTGGGGGAGGCTTAGAGTAAATGTTATATTCATGCCCCAATCATGAACTCTCAAGAAAATTATTATTCAAAATTTTTATGCTCGGCTTTCTCGTGATGATCAATCCATGCTTGATGCTTCTTGTACTGGTTCCTTTATGAAGAAGACTGTTGAATTCAGGTGGGATCTTTTAGAAAGAATTAAATGCAACTCCGAAGATTGGGAACTCGATGAAGGTAAGGAGTCAGGTATTAAGCTTAAGTATGATTGTGTTAAATCTTTTATGAATACTGATGCTTTTCAGAAGTTCAGCACTAAATATGGACTTGACTCTGAGATAGTAGCCTCCTTTTGTGAATCATTTGCAACACATGTTGATCTCCCTAAGGATAAGTGGTTTAAATATCACCCACCTATTACAGAAGAAATTAAAGAACCGATAATAGCTAAAGATGAAACTATCATCTATAATGTTGATCCAGTTGTTCCTACTGCTTATATTGAAAAACTACCTTTCCCTATTAGGTTTAAGGAACATGCTAGAGTTTCAACTGTGGTCAATAAAAGCTATATTAAAACACCCAAACCTGCCGAACAAATCAAGGTAGAACCTAGTGTTGCTATGATTAAAGATCTCTTGGTAGAAAATATAGATGGGCATGTTATTTACTTCTGTGATGAAGCTGCTAGAATTGCCAAACCCGATGAAAAAGATAAACATAGACCCGTTGTTGGCATGCCTGTTGTCTCGGTCAAAATAGGAGATCACTGTTATCATGGTTTATGTGACTTAGGTGCTGGCGTGAGTGTTATTCGTTTTACCTTATATCAAGAAATTATGAATGATATAACACCCGGTAAAATAGAAGACACAAATGTTACTATTAAACTTGCTAATAGAGACACCATCACACCACTTGGGATTGTTAGAGATGTTGAAGTCGTGTGTGGGAAAATAAAATACCCTACTAATTTTCTAGTTCTTGGTTCCCCACAAGATGACTTTTGTCTCATTATCTTCGGTAGACCCTTCTTGAACACCGTTAATGCTAAAATAGATTGTAAGAAACAAATCATCGGTGTAAACTTTGGTGATGAGTCTCACGAGTTTAATTTTTCCATGTTTAGTAGAAAGCATCATAAGAAAAAGTTTCCTATTAAGGATGAAATAATTGGTCTTGCTTCTATTGCCGTGCCTCCTACTGATCCACTAGAACAATATTTTCTAGACCATGAAAATGATATGCATCTGCATGAAAGAAATGAAATAGATAAAAATTTCTTCTAACAATGACATATGCTTAAACACAATTTGCCTATTGAAACTCTAAGAGGTCCTCCTCCACCTAAAGGTGATCCTGTGTTTAAATTAAAACAATTGTCAGACACATTGAAATATGCTTATCTTGATGAGAAAAAGATATATCATGTTATTATTAGTGCTAACCTTTCAGAACATGAAGAGGAAAGACTATTGAAGGTTCTGAAGAAGCACCGAGCTGCCATTGGATATATTCTTGATGATTTAAAGGGCACTGGTTTTTTTTGACCTGGAAACAGTAGGAAAGGCTCCTATTGTGTAAATATATTAATGATCGAAAAAAAAACACTGTACAGGAGTGATAATTACATGGTAGAGGGGGGTGGCTTGGCCACTTTGTGACCAAGACAAGTTAAGAGAGATAAAGTAAGGGGGTCTAGTGTAGAGAGTTTACAAAGTTTAATACAAGAGGCCTACGGTCCTCTTTGACCCTATATTGAAGGAGCTCAAACTCCTTTTTGAATCTATCAAGCCAGGACCGAAAGGAGGGTTCTATTGCTCTAAAATGCTTGTTGTTCCTTTCCTTCCATATGCTCCACGCCGCCACAACAAATTTTTCGAACAGCATGGGCGTGAGGTGGTTGGTTTTTTGGTCCTCGATAGCTTGTAGCCGGCCAGGGAAGGGCTCCCAATTAATATGTAGAGCATGCCAGCACTGCCTACTGAACGGGCATGTGAAGATCATGTGTTCAACTGTTTCTTCAATGCTTAGTCCACACAAGAGGCAGTTGTGGTCGTCCCCAATGTTGTAATGTCGTCGTTTGAGCATGTTCCGGGTGTTCAATCTGTCATTGAGCAAGAGCCAAGCAAAGACCTTCAACTTCATCGTGCACTTAGACTTCCATAGCCATTTAAATACTTGGTGAGAGTGGACATCCTTGAAGAAGAAACGGTAGTAATCTGCGGCTTTGAAGATCGTTTTGCCCCAAGTATAGTGCCAGACGTCTGAGGAGGATGTCATGGGTTGAAATGATGACACAATCGTTTGCATGTGCCGTACCTCGTCCAGCGCTTGGGGAGAGAGCGGAAGGTGGAAGGCCATCCCAAGTGACGTGATCCCCAAGAAATCGCGGACGGAGACATCTTCATTAGTTGCATGCGAGAAAGCTCGGGGATGTGATTCTTGTAGTACGTGGTCGGCCCAGAGGTCTTTCCATAGGAGGGCCGTGGTGCCACAAACAATGTTGATACGAGATACTCCACGGAAGCAAGGGGTTAGCTTGAGCACATCCCTCCACCAGAAGGAACCGACTGGGTCTACTGCATGCGGGATTTTCTGTTGATAGTACGTATCCCAAGTGAGTTGCACCCAAGGTATGTCCAGTTTGTTGTAAAATTTGTGAAGGAATTTCATAAGCAAGGCTTCATTCTGGATCTTGAGGTTGAGCACACCAAGGCCTCCCTTGGTTTTTGGTTTGCATACCATATCCCATGCTGCAAGGGAATTACATTTCTCCCCTTGATCTGTCTTCTTAATCCAAAGACATCTTCTCCTGATTCTGTCCAACATGTCAATGAGTTTTGGGGGGAACTTTAATGTGCACATGGCATAAATGAGCAAGGCTGTGACTGAGGTGTTGAGCCATGTTAGCTTGCCAGCATATGACATAAGGGAAAGCGTTGAGGTCAGGTTCCGCTCAATCCTACTGACAAGTGGCATGAGATCCTGAGTTGATGGTCGGGAGGTGCCAAGGGGCAGGCCGAGGTATGTGAAAGGCATGGAGCCAATGGAACACCCAAAAATCCTTGCAATATCATTGGATAGTTCAGCATCCAAGTTAATGGGTATGAGTGTGGACTTGTGGAAGTTAATCTTCAGGCCAATGGATTGAGCGTAATCGGTCAGAATGTTCTTGATGATCAAAGCTTGACTAGGGCAGGCCGGCATCAGCAGAATTGTGTCATCGGCATATTGAACAATAGGGCAGTCCATATTGCCATTAGACAGGAAGGGCAAGCTAATCAGTCCTCGCCTGAAGGCATCATTAATTGCAGATTGTAACAAGTCGGCTGCCAAGACGAAAATGAGTGCGGAGAGGGGGTCCCCTTGTCGGACCCCACGTCGGCAGTGGAATTGCTGCCCCGGCACCCCATTGAGAAGTACGGAGGATCACCCAGAAGAGAAAATTGTTCGTATCCATGACAGCCATTTATCGTTAAACCCCATGTGTTTCATGATGTTGATCATTGCTTCGTGCTCGATCGTATCGAAGGCTTTAGCAAAGTCTAGTTTTAGGAGAATTATCTGCCGCTTGGATGCCTGGCACTAGTGAATGTATTGGAATGTCCAGGCTAAGCAATCTTGAATAGAGCGCCCCTTAATGAAACCGTATTGGTTGCGGTGTATGATGCGCAGGATGACCTTTTGCAAACGGTTGGCCAAAAGTTTTGTGATTAACTTAAGACAATAGTTAAGCAGAGTGATCGTCCGATAATCATTGACTGTAGATGGAGAGCCATTTTTGGGGATCAAAGTGATTAGGCCTTCATTTATGCTTTGAAGGTCAAGGTCTCCCGCATGGAACTGCGCACAGAGGGTATAGAAGTCGTGCTTGATGATTTCCCAGCATGCTTTGAGGAACATTCCACTAAATCCATCAGGACCTGTAGCGCGATCAGCAGGCATGTCGTTGACTACCATGTCTATTTCTTCCTTGGTGAATGGCACGGTGAGATGGTCGAGGTTCTCCGTCGGGCGGATGAGGGACGGGAGATCGAACAACATCTGTGTTGGGTTTGAAGTACCAAGTCTGTCAGTATATGCTTGAAACAGGAGGGCTTCTTTACCCGTATGATCTTCCACCACGAGACCATCAGTAGTGTACAGGATGGCCACATTATTTTTTCGGTAACGTTCTGTCGCAACTGCCTGGAAAAATTTGGTGTTCTCGTCTCCGAATTTAACCCAACGAATGGTGCATCTCTTCTTCCAATACTGCTTTTGGTAGTCCAAGAGTCGAAGGAGATGGGCTTTGATGATTTTGCGAAAATTGCATTCGGGGAGGGTGAGAGTTCGTAGGTTCTCCAGATCATCCAGCTCAGTGAGGGTTTTGTTTGTGTTTTCAATTGCCACTGATAACCTAGATATATTCTTGCTCCACACCTTTAATTCATGACGTAACCTCTTGAATTTTCGACACAGAACGGTGGCTGCATTAGAAGAGTTGATAGGCCGATCCCAGACTTTTTTGACCACCTCCATAAATCCCGGGTGGAGGAGCCAGTATGATTCGAATCTGAATAATTTGGCACGGGGAATTTTTGTTTCAATGCTGACCACACAGGGTGTATGATCCGAGACCGGCTTGCAGAGAGGCTTGACTAGCGTGTTGGGATATGTCAAGGTCCAGTGGAGAGAGGTAAAAAACCAATCAAGTTGCTCCAATAAAGGATCTTGTTGCATATTGCTCCACGTGTAAAGACGGCCCTTGAGCGGCAATTCAACTAAATTGTGTTTACGAATGATGTCATTGAAAGTGCACATGTCATTAGGGTCACCTCCGGGCTTGTTGCGGTTCTCAGGGCCTCTAATATAATTGAAGTCCCCAAGAAATAGGCAGTCATCGTTGGTTTGTAAGTTCATATCATACAGCCATTAAGTGAAATCATCACGAGCCGGACCGGTACAAGGGCCATAGATGTTATATAAGGTCCAGGATTGCGTCGAGAGAGTGCTAGTAAATTTGATGCCCAAGACAAAATCATAAGAGATGGCCACGTCTCCAGTAAAAACAGAGCTATTCCAAACAGTAAGAAGGCCCCCGGAGGCACCACGAGTAGGAACGAAAGCAAACTTATCAAATCTCTTAGGGCAACAAGTTTTGATAAAAGCCAGGTCGATAAGAGGTTTCTTAGTTTCTTGCAGACAAACTATAGCGCACCCACTAACAGAAATAGCATTGGATAGAGCGAGGAGTTTTTTCTCCGAATTTAACCCACGAATGTTCCAACACAAAACATTCCAATTACGCAAAAGAGGCATAAAGTGATTAGCAAACTATTCCATAGAGGAAGAATCCTCCCGTGCATCCATGGAGTGATCTTCAGGAGCCACAGAGTCCACAGGAGCCAGCAGAGCATCATCAGTTAACTCACTGGGTGGTACAGCGCAGCGGTTGATGCCGATGTCTTGCATGATGCGAAGAGGTGTGGGTGGTGGAGCCTGAGGTGCAGTAGCAGTTGAGGAGCTGGCAGCGGCCGAAGGAACCTGTCTTGGCTTGACTTTGGAAAGAGGAGCTCGGACATCTGAAATCTGTGGCACTCTGAAACCATCATAGCAAGTGGAGCGGGTACTGCGGCGAACTTCAGTAGTGACCAGAGGCACCTGGAACTTAGACCGTCTTGGGCGAGTAGGGGATGGGCCTGGGGCTGTGGGCAGAACCTGGGCCAGGCCCAAGTCATGTGGATCAGTTATCTGTTGGGAAGGCCCACCATTTGAACAGTCAGTGGGCCCCAACTCCGGCACAAGTACAAGTGATTCAATGCTGTTCTCAGTATCAGAATTGTTCTGCAGAATATCTAGGTTGGGCTGATCAAGCAGAGCATCATTGACATCTTCGGCAACAGTAGCAGGTAACACTGCATTGTGCATATCATCCTCAGGCATAAATTCAGTGATTTGAACAGCAGAAGGCCGGGGAGGTGCATGGATTATGCGTGACTCGAAGCGAATAGAGAGAATGCTCTCATCTGTCTGAACCTGAAAGATAATCCCAGGAGCTGGCGTTTGCAGATGTAGCGGAGGCAAACCATAACCTGCACTCCAGGGGCCATATGTAGCAACCACCCGCATGATAGCACTAGACAGATTAGCAGTGAACAAGTTGCGGGGTATCGTCCCATTGCTGAGGACAGTAGCAAGATCAGTACCATGGGCTGTAATACTCACATGCATGTTATCTGCAGCGACAGCGACATCCACAGAAATGACTTCAGGTGTGGCAGGAGCCACCAACAAGGTACTGATCGGATCTGCAACTGCAAGAGAGGCACCAGAACTGCTTGCAGTCTAACTAGAGCCCCAGGCAGAATTGAGACTGTCAGTAACATTATCCTCAGGCAGAATACCATCTTCAACTCGGAGTCCTTGTGCCGCCAACCAAGCCTGAAAGTTAACCAAAGCTGCGGGCATGTGTGGTATAGGAGTTTGAGGCCAGGCATCCCATTGCGCTGGTTGAGGAGCATCTTGATGAGCAGCATTGTGCGGTCCTTCATCATTGCCAATACCATTCTGTATGAGCCAATTTTGCAGCTGTTGCTGGTAGAGCTGCTCTGCAGTGAGCCCATCTCCAAACATGGGGTGAGGAATACCATTGGCTGGTGGTGGTTCCTCTTCAGCAGTGGGAACTTCAGGATCATGAGCGTTCCAGTCCGCTCCCCTAAGAATGAACACAGCAGCAGTCCAGGAAGATCTGTCACCACCCAACTGACGAACCACAATACTCTTAGGAATCAGACGCATGTGTATAACTTTGACTTTGATTAGAACTACACGACGATCAATATTTGGGTTATTCCATGAAACAAGACGACCATAGTCATCTATGGAGCGCTGCAGATAAAACTCTGTCTGATAGTCATCTGGGAACCCAATATACATCAACCAAACCTCAGGCCCATATGTGGTGTTACGCATGTTCAGGGCAGCATTATGCCTAATGAAAGAGACTACTAGATCCTCCTCATCAAGCTGAAAAGTAGTGTTGACCGCAGTATCTCTAATGAATGAGTTGGCGAATGCAAACATATTGATACCCAGGGGATGATCAGAAATCTCAGTCGGATGCAGGCCCGATTCCTGTAGGAGACCCTCGATGGTGTCGCGGAGACCTTCCCGAAGATGGAGAGGCACAAATCTGCTAACTTCCGCAATGGCGAGGAAGTTGTTGTTGAGCGGGGGGATGGGGTTGACAGCCATGTCTGCGCGCACCTTTCGATCCGCCGGACCAGGTTCGACAGACCATCCGGGCGGCAGAAAAGGGATGGGGTTCACTGGATAGTTGGCCATGGTGGAAGAGACGCCGGCGAGCACTACAGGCGGGGTGGATGGCGATGGAACAGCTAGAGCAGAGCGCTCTGTTTCATCGGGAAGCGGGGCGGGCTGGGGGGTGGAATGCGGGCAGTCCAGGGCAGGGGTGGGGGTTTTTGGTCTCCATTGCCATTTTTGGGCCCACCGGCGCCGCCAACAGGAGGAGTCCATGTGTCCATAATGACCACAGATGCTGCATCTAACGGTGGACGTTGGGCGGCCGCTTTGACGAGTGGGGAGGCAAGTTGGAGTGATTGATGGAGGTCTGTTGATTTGTTGCCTCTCTTGGTCAGATATAGCCGGATTATGAAGATTGGAGTCCATAAATGTGTGATGCGAACCCGCTAACCGTTGTTTGGAAGGGCAATTAAAACTTTTGTGGCCCGGAGCAGAGCATAACAGGCAAATAATCTTTGCGTGGCAAAAGCATTTATGGTGACCCCATTGTAGACATTTAGCACATAGAATGGCCCAGTTTTTGGCAAGATCAGAAACTTCCTTCGGTGAATATCCGGCACGCAATAAATCAGCCATATGGGGCTTAGATAATGTAGGGGGCCATGCTGAGTGAGGCGGGGCGTACCTTATCGCGGAGGTAAGGAAACTTTGCGGTAATGGAGGATAATCCATAATGTGGGAAAACCGGAAACTGCCAATCACAATTGAATGCTCGGAATATTTTGAATTGTCTGATGCTAAATTAATGACCGCAGACCTAGATTCTGGGATTACCGTAATCGCTGTCGGCAGCCCCATGCACGTGGCTAGGGATGAAGAAGATGAAGCTTCATTGCTGTTCTTGTCATGAAAATCCATGGAGGCTAAAGGAACAATGGCAAATTTGCTCAACTCCTTTGCGGATTCAGAAGAGATAGCGTTGTCTTGAAAAACCGGTTTGTTATAACGAATGGCCACAGGACTTCGAGCAGCCACCGGGTCCAATTGTTCATTCGCATGCCAAATATGATCAAAATGCTTATAACCATTGAACCGACCATTGTAAAGATGAAAATGACAAATAAAGTCTGGCCAAATACGGTCCTTGAGGCCATGAATGAAATGTCCAACTTTATTACCAGCCACAGAGAAACGAAAAGATCTATCACAAAGCTTTGAAACCTTAAATCCTTTCGGATGCCCACCAATGCAACATTGCAAGGCCACACCCACCGAATCCTCAGAGAGAGGGAATGAGGCCGACGAAAAAGAAACCACCAAGAAAAATTCCTTGGTTTTGTGAGATGGTGAGAAGTGCACCGTTTCTCCATACCTTCTACGTACCTCATCGGCCACAGCTAGACCAGGATTGAAATCCCAGTGTAGGAGGCCCTCCATGGTGAAGATTATTGGCTAGATCCATGGTTGGTGGAGGGCAGGTGGGAGGAGGAGGAGGAGGAGGTGGAGGCCCATTGGGCGTTTCTGGACTCGTCAAGAATGTTTAAAGGGCATTAGTCCCACTCTCTGTCAGCACAAAATTAATATGCAACCTGATGCTAAACCCGTTGTTGATCACCAACGACGTTTAAATCCTAAAATGAAAGAAGTGGTAAGAACTGATGGATATTCTGGTTTTTCTCAAATACCTGTCTCACAGCCTGATCAAGAGACAACCGCTTTTACTTGCCCTTTTGTAACTTATGGTCATAGACGAATGCCTTTTAGTTTATGCAATGCACGTGCTACCTTTAATTTCAAAGTTGTGACTGATATATTCTCTGATTTTTGTGAAAAGATGTTGAGGTTTTCATGGATGATTTTTACGTTTACGGAACTTATTTTGATGATTGCTTAAGAAACCTGTTGAGACTGCACTTGTTTGACACTTATATCCTCCTCACTCTAAAAGATAAACAAGCAGACAGATGATAGGTTATGCACATATAAGTATCAGTGTTGACAATTCATCACATTTCTTACTGACGAATAAAGTGACACAGTTTAAAATAGCATTAACACAATATGGTATTGTTCAGGTCAAGACATGGCAGGAAATGACATTGTGAAGAAGTTGGCAGCTTCACGACACCACTTGATTACAGATCAAGAACTCATAAGTATCAATGGTTAGTGTGCTATCAATTTATCCCATTTCAGATTGGCAAAATAAGATCACTTGCTCTGTATAGTTTAGTTTACATGGTATGAAGAAGGAACTTGGTTGTACAACTGAAAACTTAAATTGAGAAGGACAAACTTTTGTTTATGAACTGGAGTACATAATAAACTTTAAACATGCAATTTGATGCAAACACCAAAAATAAACAGCTGTTGCAGTCATGCCTAACCAGATATACACAACAAAGTTTGAAGGCTTGAGAAGGACAAACTTACATTATTGGTGAATGAGGGAGTCCTGGATTAGGGGGTGTTCGGATAGCCGGACTATACCTTCAACCGGACTCCTGGACTATGAAGATACAAGATTGAAGACTTCGTCCCGCGTCCGGAGGGGACTTTCCTTGGCGTGGAAGGCAAGCTTGGCGATGCGGATATTTAGATCTCCTACCATTGTAACCGACTTTGTGTAACCCTAACCCTATCCGATGTCTATATAAACCAGAGGGTTTTAGTCCGTAGGACAGAATCCAACATACAACAATCATACCATAGGCTAGCTTCTAGGTGAGGGAGTCCTGGATTAGGGGGTGTTCGGATAGCCGAACTATATCTTCAGCCGGACTCCAGGACTATGAAGATACAAGATTGAAGACTTCGTCCCGTGTCCGGAAGGTTCTTTCCTTGGCGTGGAAGGCAAGCTAGGCGTGCGGATATTCAAGATCTCCTACCAATGTAACCGACCCTGTGTAACCCTAACCCTATCCGGTGCCTATATAACCGGAGGGTTGTAGTCCATAGGACAAACATATCATAACCATCATCATACCCATAGGCTAGCTTCTAGGGTTTAGCCTCCTTGATCTCGTGGTAGATCTACTCTTGTACTACCCATATCATCAATATTAATCTAGCAGGAGTAGGGTTTTACCTCCATCGAGAGGGCCCGAACCTGGGTAAAATAAAGTGTCCCTTGTCTCCTGTTACCATCCGACCTTGACGCACAGATCGGGACCCCCTACCCGAGATCCGCCGGGTTTTGACACCGACATTGGTGCTTTCATTGAGAGTTCCTCTGTGTCGTCGCCTTTAGGCCCGATGGCTCCTTTGATCATCAACAATGATGAGGTCCAGGGTGAGACTCTTCTCCCCGGACAGATCTTCATCTTCGGCGGCTTTGCTCTGCGGGCCAACTTGCTTGGCCATCTGGAGCAGATCGAAAGCCACGCCCCTGGCCATCAAGCCAGGTGGGGAAGCTTAAACTACACGGCAGATACCCTCGAAGACCTGATCTTCGACGGATTCAAGCCACAGCCAAGCGCGCCGCACTATCTCGAGGGGCATGATATAGCTCTGCCTCCGAACAGTGTCCTAGAGGCCGCATACGCTCCGGCCCCGATCCTCGATCCGGAGCCCGCTGCGTTCTTTGAGGATGAACGGTTGGATGTCACCTCGGGGGCTGCGATCTTAAAAGCCATTGAGCCAAACGCAAGCCCCGCACTCCGCATGGCACATGACTCCAAGGAGCCGGACTCTTCTCCGAACTCCGAACCTCCCGCGCCCCTGCCAATCGAATCAGATTGGGCACCGGTAATGGAGCTCACCGCCGCGGACATCTTTCAGTATTCGCCTTTCGGTGATATTCTGAAATCTCTCAAGTCTCTCTCTTTTTCAGGAGAGCCTAGGCTGAACTGTGGCCTGCGAGGTTGGGATTCGGACGACGAAGAAATTCAAAGCCCACCCACCACCCACTTAATAGCCACTGTCGACGATTTAACCGACATGCTCGACTTCGGCTCCGAAGACTTCGACGGTATGGACGACGAAGACGGAGACGAACGGGAACCAGCGCCCATAGGGCACTGGACCTCCACCCTACTTAATGACGTATTCATGGTGGATACACCTGAAAAAACTCACAATGAGGAAGAAGGGGGCGAAAAGAAGGGTAAACCCTCCGAAAAGCACTCAAAGCGGCAACGTAAACGCCGAGCGAAGCCCCGCCTCGATCAAGACCCAGCCATAGAGCAGGACGAGCCGGCAGATGACGAACGCATCCCAGAACAGCCGTCCGAACAGGGTAACACGGGCAGAGAGGACGAACAGTCCTCCCCCGGTCATAACAGAACTCCGGACGATACCACGCCGGATAAAATCATGGAGCAGAAGAATCTCCAAGAAAGGCTCGTCGCCACAACACGAAGCCTGAAGAAGCAGAAGCAAAAGCTAAAGACGGCGGAAGATGCACTCAAAACAAGATGGAGCAAAGTAATCAAGACCGCAGACAAATACGGCGGCAGCCGCCGCACCAAAAGCTATCCGAAGAGAAAGCTACTGCCCGAATTCGACCAGGAGGCCCTAGAGCCCCCAAACTCGAAAAACAAAAAGGCTACACAGTCGAATAAACGACCTCTCGGCCACTACAATACGGCAAACGGCGCCGCACTCAATGCGGCATGCGACACAATCAAAGACTCGCACCATGGCCCAGCCAGGTCCATTTACGGGCCAAGAAAGCAAGCTCTCGTAAGCAATGCAAAAAATCCACCATCAGAATCCGGCACACCCAAATATAGGGGTGCCGCACACCCTCTATGTTTCACCGATGAGGTCCTGGAATATGAATTCCCAGAGGGATTTAAACCCGTTAACATAGAGGCGTACGATGGAACAACAGACCCGGGAGTCTGGATCGAGGATTATATCCTCCACATACATATGGCTAGAGGAGATGATCTCCACGCCATAAAATATTTACCACTTAAGCTTAAAGGGCCAGCCCGGCACTGGCTTAAAAGCCTTCCCGAAAACACAACTAGAAGTTGGGAAGAGCTCGAGGACGCTTTCCGAGCAAATTTTCAAGGGACCTACGTCCGTCCCCCGGACGCAGACGACCTCAGTCACATAACTCAGCAATCCGGAGAATCAGCTCGGCAGTTCTGGAACAGATTCCTCACTAAAAATAATCAAATAGTGGATTGTCCGGACGCCGAAGCCCTAGCGGCTTTCAGGCACAATGTCCGAGATCAATGGCTTGCCAGACACCTCGGCCAGGAAAAGCCAAGAACAATGGCCGCACCCACAAGCCTCATGACCCGCTTTTGCGCAGGAGAGGACAGTTGGTTGGCACGATGCAGCCCCAGCGACCCAAGTACATCAGAAATCAGGGATGGAAACGGGAAACCACGGTGAAACAAGGACCTTCGCCGAATCAAAAGAAAAAGTCTGAAGAGCACGACAGTCAATGCCGGATTCAAAGGCTCACGGCAAAATCAGACAAAATCACCCCCTCAGGATAATAGGGAAGATCCGTCCAGTCTAAAGAGAATCATGGACAGGATATGTCAGATACACAGTACTCCTGGAAAGCCTGCTAATCATACCCACAGAGACTGTTGGGTTTTCAAACAATCCGGAAGGCTTAACGCCGAACACAAGGGGCTCGACACACCAAGTGAGGAAGTGTCCCGACCGGTTTTCCGGACATTAATTTCCAGAAAATGGCCGACGAGCTCATCAGCCCCAGGATTACTGTTAGCTGATGAGGCAACAACTTGATACAGAAATTCCAAGCAAGAGTACAAAATATGTAGTACAAGACCAATGTGGCCTATGAGTACATCAAATGGTCTCTAGTGGTTGAGGGTGCAAGTGGTTTGTGGATCGCCACGATCAATGGGACTCCATTTCCCACGGGAACAGCTGACCAGGTTAACTCCTATCTTCGCGAGGCTTCTATCACCGTTACTTAGGTTTCCGAGGCTGTCATCGCGACGTTCTTCTCCAAGCAAGTAATCTGGCCAAGACAATAGCCAGGGACAAGCCTGTGAGTACTTTGAATCTACTCGCAAACATTAAGAACACAGGTATAATATAGCCACAGATAAACATGTTTTCAAAATATTCTGTGATTTACTCTGATCATTATGAAATAAGGTTCATGATGTATGTGAGTAAATATTTAAGGTATGCATGGGCAATCAAACAAGTAAATGAAATAATAAAATGTGCCACAGTCGGGCGTCTGAGCGACACCACATACAGGGCTTTAAAAGAAATGCCACAGTTGGGCGTCTTAGCGACACCACTTAAAGGGCTTTGAAAAGAAATGCCACAGTCGGGCGTCTGAGCGACACCACTTACGGGGCCTTAAAAGAAATGCCACCGTCGGGCGTCTGAGCGACACCACTTACGGGGCCTTAAAAGAAATGCCACCGTCGGGCGTCTGAGCGACACCACTTACGGGGCCTTAAAAGAAATGCCAGTGAATATCTAGGAGGTAGAACCATCCCAGAGATACTCGATGATATCAATAACATCACGGGTTAGTCGACAATAAGGATAATCATAATTATCACAAGTCACAAGTAGTAAATTTCCGTTCTGGTTTAACAGTTTTTACCTCCGAAGACCGACACTAAGACTGACACTCGACCCATCCCAGACTGAAATCCTTAACCATGGACACGGCTATTCGAATAGGTTTAATATCTCTGCAGAGGGTGTACTCTTTACCCACGAGTAACGAATTCCTTTAGTCCATCGGAACTAATTTCGTCTACGGTCTTTTAATCGAAAACACACCTGACTTGCACACACCAGCTCAACTCGCTGGTGTCTGGAATCACCCACGACACCTGTCAAGCAAACTCTAAGTGGGGAGGCTACAACCTCGACGTAGCATGGGATCAAATTTCTACTGCGCGCTCTAAGGGGTATCCCCCTCTCGGTCCCAACCGGATACACCCATGCCCCCGGACCAGGTGGCATGCCTACCGGATGTAGCCGGTATCTTCCACCATGGCCTCTCTGTACGGTGTGTGCCAAGACAAGGGTTAACAACTTACTGAACCATACCCCACCTACGGTGGGGACCTGTGGCAGTACGAAACAAGTATGGGGGTTACCGGAACAAGACTCGATCTATGGCCGACTCAGGAGGCTTGTCAATGTACTCTGCAGGGTTAGTACAACAAAAAAAATACTCCAGACAACAAATCATCACCCATTGAACCTCACCATGCCATACGGATATAACCGTCCCGACGGAGACCGGCGACAAGCTCACGCCTACCCAAGGCAAAGGCTTTCTCGGATTCCTTTCCGGCATGCATGTAAGATACATGAGGATGATTACCATTACACGAGTATGCTTATTTCCAATAGCAAGGAAATCCACATAATGCATCCATGCAAAAGATCATATCACATGAAATAACACTACTCCGAAACGAGGTGGTATTTATAAACGTGTCAATCATCACACTAACATATTATTCCGGGGTTCAGAATGCTTGCCTTAAAGGTGTGGAGAGGTGGGGGTGCTCTCCAAAACTTTTGGAAGTTTTTCTTCTCTTCCAAAATCCTATTTTCAAAAAAATATGCAAACAACACATATTTCAAAAACAGTACAAAAAAGTTATTTGGAAAATTTTCAAATAAATCTTAAAATAAACTAGACAGAATTTTAGAGATGTAGGAAAAAGAATTAATTCATTTGGAGTTATATTTAAAAAGTTACAGCCGGTCAAAGTTTAGTCAAATCTGTTTTTAAAATAAATATATAAAAGAAAACGATTCGGACAGAATACGCTTTCGGTGTAGGGGAGACGTACTGTGGGGTTTACGCTTCCACTTAAACACGTGGACGGCGCGGGTGCCACTGACAGTGGGTCCAGGGGGCCCACTAGTCAGGTTTGACTAGTCCTTTCTCCCTCTCCTTCCTCTGTCCCGAGCGGAGGCGGAGCTCCGGCGATCGTCGCCGGCGACTGGCGACTCCTCGTGGGGCTTCGAGGGCGGGGATGGATCCGCCACTCCAGGGCGATCCTCCCGGTGGTCGCCAGGCAGGTGGGGGCGGCGGGAGCTGCCGGCGGCGAGCTTCGCGGCGGAGGAGGCTTCGGGAGCGGAGTGATTTTTTGGGCCACGGTGGTTCCCGATCAAAATTGAGTAGGGGGTTGGGTTCGTGGGAGGAAGGGGAGTTTTCTGGTGAAGAGAGTGGAGCGGGGGAGGCCTTGGTGGCGCTAGAACGGCCGGGGCAGTGGCGGTGGCGAGGGTTGCCGGAGACGGGGAAGAAAGCTTTCCTGGGTCGATTGGCGAGCTGGGGGAGCGTCATTGGGGTGGCCTGGGGTTGCCAGTGTGTGGGAATGGCTCGGGGCGTCCATTTATAAGCGAGGCAAGGCGGTTCCGTGACGGCTGTGGATAAGCTTCCGGTGAACCGACATTCTGTAGCAGCAGGGCATCGTGGCGGCGACGAGCGCTAGCGGACAAGCTCACAGATGAGTTCGGGCTGTGCCAGGGGCCAGGTGGCGATCCGGGGTGGCTTGGGCGGCGCTGGATGGAGCAGCGGCTGTCGGCCGACGCCGGCGTGCCGCCAAAAGTGCTCTGGCGGTGGCGCTGTTGGTTGCCAGGGCGGCTTGGCGCGATGCTGTGAGGAGGGTAGTGCGTGGCGTGGCGCCGCAGAGCGAGCCAAAACCAGGGGGCCCAGCGTGTCGGCTCGGCAAGGTTCGTGCAATACGCGCGCTCTGGGCGCGTCCAGTGCATGCACAGAAGGTGTTCGACACAATGCCGTGGCATACTACAGGTTGCGGGTGTGGCTGGCAAGGAACAGGGCTAGGTTAGAGATAGAGGGAGACCCAAGGGACAAGGTGGCTTGGTCAGGTGGTCAAGTCCATAGTGCAAACAAAATCTCATGTCAAAACTGATCATGCCCACAGGGTGTTTGATAAAATGCTAAGGTCATCTAGGTAGTTCTTGGAGGGGTCAAATTCTCCAGATCCGTGTCTCTTTGATTGCATAAGAGGGTGGTGAGGTTAGTTGGTGGAAAGCACAAACTTGCTAGTGCAAGTTTTGCAGAACTCCAAATCTGGACAGGAGGTGGATGGCATTATTTCATGAATCAAAAATATGCCAATGGTTGCATGCTCCTGGACTTAGGGGTTTAACATGGAGGACTACAAGTAGGAGAAAGAATCAAGGGCTAAAGAGCAAACAAAAATATGGTTGCTGTACAAATCATCATGTTGGACCGGAATGAAGATGAGGTTGTTTCACTCAAAATTTTCAAGGAACAACCCTGGATTTATGCATATACTGGAATGATATACTCCTACTGTCATCCCAAAATTTTGGTGGAAGCTAGGAACAAATATTTACAAGAGATGCAGTGCAAAACTGCCCACTGAACCAGAGAAGGAGAACAAGTGCACAATTCAAAATAATGAAAGGGCAGAAGATGTCTTTGCATAAAAGTGGTTTAAATACATCACAAGACATCTCCAAATTTTGGTGGGATTTTTGAATAAAGTTTTAAAGAGGTTGAAGTACAAATATGGCCACATAGACAAGGGAGATCATTTTTTTCAATAACATGAAGATCAGGCAAATTAATTAAGTAGTTAGCTCTACTAATAAAGAAAAGTTTTTTCTAGAGAGGTTTAAACAAGTCCAACAACATGTTTGAAAAGTTTTCACTTTGAGAGGAACTCATAATAATAAGGTTAAAATACAAAAGGGAGCTCAGAAAATTAAAGTTTTAATTCCTGGCAAAATTTTAATTAAAAAGACAAGGTCAAAAATTTTGGGGTGTCACAACACTACCCCCCTTAAGAAAAATCTCGTCCTCGAGATTTGAAAAGGCTATATTGAGAAACAATATGCGAATTAAAGGTGGTTACAGTGAGGGGCAATAAGTGGTGAAAACCACAGTGTGAAAACTGGTGCGCGCGGAAAGATCTACGGTTCGGGACAAAAACGAGAGATTTCTACACTGGATATAAATTTAGAATAAATTTCTAAATTTTAAATATACGCTGGTCGTACCCGAGAGCACAGTGCTCTCTCTGGCTGACGGGTGGACCCGGGGCCCACAGTCAGCCTCTTCTTCTCCCTCCGGCTCTTCTTCTTCCTCTCTCCCGCGCGCTCTCCCGCGCTTTCTCCACCGGCGACGCCTAGCGCGTAGGGCATCTAGGCTGTACCGCGGTAGTGCGCGGCGTGCTAGCTGCCGGAGCAGCGTGCACTCACTTCGCGGGCCAGCGCGCTGTCGGCACTGCTCGCGGATTCGACTCCGAACACCGGCGATCGGGCGACGAGCGGCGTTGGTGGACTTCGCCCACCGTGCACCGAGCTCGAGCTATAAAACAGCCGAGGTGTTTCTTTCTTCTCCTCACACCTGGCCTTGCTTCTCCCCCCTCCTTCTTCCTCCATTTCTGCTTGCAGAAGCTCGGGCGAGGCTCTAATGGCGGAGGCGATGCCGGACTGGTACGCGATCCTGGTTTGCGGAGGGCTGGCAACACTGCTGGGGTTCGCCGTGCTCCTGTGTGCGATGATCCTCGATGATCGTCGCGATGCTGCTGCTCGGGTGTTGGATCTCCGCGGTGGTGGTGATCACGAGGAGTAGGTGAGGTGTGCCGGGTGCTAACTGTTGTTAGGGGAGGGGTTAGCCAGCTGCAACACTGTTGCAAAGTTTCGTAATCAGTGTATGTGTGTGTGTTCGAGTGTTTGCGATTGTGAGTCTGCTGCCGTCGTTGCCCTGTGTGAAATAAAATAATCCAAGACGTGAGAAGGCGCAGATGTATCGATTCAGAGAAAAGATGACTCCCTCCAGGACTATTCGCGGGAGAAAACAATATTGCAACAGAATCACTCATATTAATCAAAAATAAATAAAAATTATTAATAATAATACACTCAATGCGCACACTTAGTTACCACGCACAAGTTACAACATACCAATAAAGGTTGCAATAATAAACGTAGCAGCGACGTTTTATATTGCAAACGGTAACTGGACGGGGTCCCGAGAAAATGTGTCTGGCACTGGGACACATTCTTCTTCTATCGGGGAAAGTGGATGGACTAGTCGATGCACGTGTCTCTCCTGGTCGGGCCTCAGTGATCTGCCGATGGCGATCGGTGGATTTAAATCCGCGAGGCTCTAGAGATAACCCATCACGCGTTGGGTTAAACGCTCTTGCGTGATGACGTACTGGACCAGGTTGGCCAGGACTGGGTCTCTCTCAATCCGTCCACCAGGAAAAGATGTTACTCCTCCGGGCGCTGCACGGCTCGGGAAGTAATAATACCCTCGTTCGCTGGCATAGGGAACCGCGAATCGAAGGTGGGCAAGCGCTTCGTAAGCCGCAGCTTCCACGGCCATTTGTGGGGTTGGCATAGATTTCCCCACGAAGGAGACCTCTGTTGGGTCTTGGTTTGAGTTCACGGGAGGGATGTGTACTGCTGCCCAATATCTCGAGGTGGAAGAGGTGATTCTTGATTTGAACAGCTCGTACTGGGGTGGCTGGGTAGCGCCCATGGTACTGCAGGTAAAATCCCACAATATCTTGACAAAACTACCCGGGGTTGCATCTGGGGTTCTCAGGTAAATGCTGGGGCTTGGCATGGCTAGGAAATGGTTGTGAGGTTGGTGCACAAAGTGAGGGTGTTTGGCAAGGTCACGCAGTGGCCTCTTTATAGCACCGGAGCTGGGTTACTTCTACCGTGGTGGATGGTAAAGAAATTTCCAGCCCTGCTCCACGAGTCGGGGTCAATGCCGCAGATACATATATCCGCTAAAGTGACGTGTTACTGTGGGGGTTGTCGGGGAGGTTTTTTTTGGTAACTGCGCCAGGGATAGCAATCTCATACTGCGTATTGGGTATTACCATTAAAAACAGAAGCAGGACAACAAGCAACGATTATACACAGGGCCACATGGTTACAAAGCGAGGGTACACTGGGACTCGTTACAACACGGGTTACTTAGTCTACCTCGTTTACATCCATGCGGGCGTGCCTTGTGGATGTTGAGGCTCCTTCACGGTTCTCGCCGTCGGAATTAACTGGAGAGGGTTGAGGAGCTGCAGGCTCGGGGTAGCGATGATGGCCGTCTTGGGGATTGTTGGCCACAACTCCGTTGGAGTGTGTTCCCAGTATGCGACGTAGTACTTCTAGGGTTATTGCAACGCCTTGCCCGATGGCTGGAGTAGACCTCAGGGGCTCGATTGGCTGTCCAAACAGCACGACGGGGTTGTCGGTGTTGGGCTCGTCCTCCTCCCTTGTCGGGGCTCGACGAACTAGCTCTCCACGAGCTGCGATTAGATCAATCGTGACCTGATCGCACAGTTCTTCTAGTGCACTTACGTAGCGCACCAGGTGCAATAATGCAGGATCTGTCTCGTGACCTCCGTTGGCAACTTGGGGTGGTCTTCCGTACCCTTCACGTCTGGGGTAATAGTGGAACGAGCGACAGTCAACTCTGGGCGACAAGTGCCGGAGATGAACTATGGCTTCTCGAGCAGCTAGTTGGATGGCTTGTGGCTCAAAGGAAGTTGTTCTTCCGGTGAACCTATAGGGGCGTTCGGGTGCAAGACCCCTACCGTAGATGTGTACAGTGGCCCAAAATTGACGGCTTTCACCGCTTATGGGCCCTTGGTACACAACATATTCTAGGGGCTCTTCTAACGCATAGGCACGACGGGTGAGGTTTGCGAGTATGGTCACAAAACCTCCAAGGTTGGTTGCTGTGGTCTCATGGTGCACGATAGGACCAGGCATTGTGGCTTGGTTTAGGATAGCGGTTGGGCTGTGCTGGGTTGAGGCTAGCGCGCCCTTTTTATAGGGAAAAAGGGACGGAGCCTTCCCTCGTACGCTTTGCGAGAGGGAACCATTTAGGGGGCCGGTTACTAGTGTGTGATCGACGGCTAGGTTGGTAGGTTTGGCACCGACTGCCAAAAGGTGTCGGGTCACTGTGTGGCTATCTTGCAGGAGAAGCTTGGCTGGGGTCTGGTTAAGGCTTGGTGGGTTGGTCTGCCTTGGGTCTATTGACCTGGCTAAGATAGGATTAGCCAATGGGCAGCCTGGCTCTGATACCAAGTCTGTCGCGACCGGTTTTCCGGACATTAATTTCCAGAAAATGGCCGACGAGCTCATTAGCCCCAGGATTACTGTTAGCTGATGAGGCAACAACTTGATACATAAATTCCAAGCAAGAGTACAAAATATGTAGTACAGGACCAATGTGGCCTATGAGTACATCAAATGGTCTCTAGTGGTTGAGGGCGGAAGCGGTTTGTGGATCGCCACGATCAATGGGACTCCATTTCCCACGGGAACAGCTGACCAGGTTAACTCCTATCTTCGCGAGGCTTCTATCACCGTTACTTAGGTTTCCGAGGCTGTCATCGCGACGTTCTTCTCCAAGCAAGTAATCTGGCCAAGACAATAGCTAGGGACAAGCCTGTGAGTACTTTGAATGTACTCGCAAACATTAAGAACAATGGTATAATATAGCCACAGATAAACATGTTTTCACACGCACCCACAAAGACCGAACACCTTAGGGAGTGTTCGGCGTCGCGAGTTTTGGCACTATATGCATCAGCTCCGAGTCATGATTTTGGTCACATGTTGGGTTGCCCGGCTCCTGAGTTCGGCCACCTTACGTTCCGTTCTGTCGGCTAAGGTTGCACCAGGAGAACTACTGCGATTGTGCCCCGGTTCGGCCGGGCGAGCACCTCAGTAGAGAAAGCCGAAAGCCGACTGTCATGATGTAGCGCGAGACTGGTCGCCACTCGATGACTTATAGGAATTTATCGAATTCCTCCGTTTTGACGAAGGGCCGCTTCCCGGTCAGGCACATATGCGTCCCGAATTCGGATAAACGCAGTTGCCATTTAAGGGCTACCTAAAGAGTCCCACTGTCAAGCTCCTATGGCTAAGTGAAAGTGTTAAAGCATTATAGTCCGGTTGCCTAGCCCGTGGCGCTATCACCTCCTTTGTAGGACCAAGACGTTGGGTTAAGTGTGAAAATGCGTTCTCCGCGCGCACCCCCGCACTATGTGCGTGGGGGCTGAAGCCAACGACTGCAATCTTTCAGAATTTATATATTAAAACGGCCGCACAGGAGGTTTTATTAATACTTGAAGGCACAAGTCTAAATTACGCCATTACAATTTATAAAAATATTGATCTACGATTACATATGCTGTCATAAAACAGCATCTTTCGAACACTGCGTCTCTATTATACGAGCGCCCGCGAGGACTTCCTCAAAATAGTGCTCGGAAGGAATTCGGCTTTTATCCGAATCACGGGACGCAACAACGGTGGGCTCCATATCCGCCCAGTATGTCTTGACACGGGCAAGAGCCAGCCGCGCGCCCTCTGTGCAAGTGGACCTCTTTAGAGCTTCAATCCGAGGCACCACGTCAAGAAATTGCTGCACCAAACTAAAATAGCTTCTCGGCTTCGATCTCCCCGGACACAGGCGGTCCATGGCATACTTCATGGCGAGTCCGGACAACCTATTCAGCTCGGCCCATTGGGCCAGGTGATCATCCACTGATAGTGGACGCTCTGGATTAGTGAACTACGACCATAAGAGCTTTTCCACTTCATGATCTTTCTTATCTTGAAAGTACCTGGTCGCATCAGCGGCACTAGCCGACAAATCCAGATAGGTGTCCTCCACGCTCCACACTCGGTCCAACGGGGCGAACTTCGGATCACAGAATTTTCTCCGCAGCAGGAAGGGCTTTCCATCCGCAATTAGTCCGGCTTGACGCAGCTCTTCCCTTGACGCTCTCATACCAGAGCGGGCGTCGTTGGCATCGGCGACGGCCTTCTCTAAATCCGTCTGCCGGGCTCGACCTTCCTCTTCAAGAAGTTTGCAACGGTCAGTAGCACTTTTCAACTTCACGGCTATATCAGCCATCTCCTCCTTGCTTCGGCAATGGGAAGCCTGTTTGACTTTTAGCTCTTCACGGGCTCTTCCGGCAGCCGCATCGCTTTTTCTGGCTTGTTCCTTTGCTTTGGCGAGCTCGGCCCTAAGTCCTTCTACGGCCGCCGCACCATCTGCATCAAGCATACACAAGGTAAGATATTGACATAAAGCTCCTCTTACTAACAATCGCCAAATAAACTCAATACCTTGAGCATCATTAAGCCGCTTGTTAACAAGCACGATGTCGGCTTCTGCCTCATCGAGTTGCCGTTTCATTTCGGCAAAATCTCGAGTCCGGCTCGACTCCGGACAACCTGCCACCTACATACAAAGGTGCCACTTAAAGGACCTAGGATTAAGATCCTCTGCACGCCGCTAATCTTTGCGGCACACAGAGTCTCAGGGGCTACTATCTATACAAGGCGCATGTTATTATGCACAATTAACACTAATGTTTGTTATTCAAAACGTACCTCAAGGCCCGCCAGTAAACTCTTGACGGCCTCGTTCAGTCCGCTTTCCGCGGATGAAATCTTTTCAATCACCGTGTGCATCAACACACGATGCTCCTCTGAAACAGAGGCTCGGCCCAGCAGAACCTTCAGCTCCTCCGACCGAACACCAGATGGTGCCGGACTCGTCCCATGGCCTTCTTCGGAGGCCGGACACGGAGAACCCCGGGGGGCCGCATGATCACCTTCTGCCTCTGGCAGATTCGGAGAAATCCTCTGCGACGACACTTCGGCGTCGCCCGCCTTGCTAGGCAACGAAGGAGGAGGCGCTCCGCTCTCCATCATCTTCGGAAGAAGATCCCCCGATGACGAGCTCTGCCGAGAAGGGTCAAGGTCCGAACTACAAAGTAAGGTTTCGGTTAAAACTTCTCAGATATAAATTAAGGATTTCTCTTAAAAGAATGACTCTCTTTCTACTTACGGCTCGTTGGAGGGCTGCTCCTTTTGAGGATTTAGTTCGGCCGAGGGGCTCCCCGGCGTCGGGTCCTCTGACGCGGATTCTTTCCCCCGCTTTGGAGCTACGGCTCCCGGCTTGTCAGAGGCGGCCCTTTTCTTCCCCTTTGGAGAGGAGTTGTCGATTCCCCCCTTTGGGATGGCCCCTTTCGAAGAGGCCACGGTTTCCTTGTCCGCCCCTTCATTTTCCTCCCAAGGTGCCACCTCCAACATCCTGACTATCACAGGATCTAGCCTAGTCTCGGGAAGGGGAGCCGGACACCAGACCAGCTTCGCCTTCGCTATCCACTCCTGCGTAAAAAGGAGAAGTACTGTTAAAAAATAAGTCAATTGTACGGATAGAAGGTCCGGGCGCAAGGTCACCTACTTCTGTATCCGGGCGGTTGCGGCTTAAACCAGCATCCTCGATCAAATCCGGACTCACTCCTTGTGGTCCGAAGAACAGTCTATGCATCTCCGTAGGCGTCACGCCCATGAAATTTCGGAGAACTCACGACCCTCTGGGTTGAACTCCCACAAGCGGAGGGGGCGACGTTGGCCGGGCAGTGTCCGACGAATCAACATAACTTGTGTCACCTTGACCAGGTTGAGGTCTCCTTTTAGGAGATCCTTTATGCGGCCCTGCAACAGAGGAACGTCTTTGGGCAAGCCCCGATCTAACCCTGTGTTGATCCACGATGTTAAACGTGGTGGGGGGCCCGAGCGAAAGGCGGGAGGCGCTACCCAAGTGGTGCCCCGAGGAGAGGTGATGTAGAACCACTCCTGCTGCCATAAGCCGAGCTCCTCTTGAAAAGTGCCCTCGGGCCATGGAGCATCGGTATTCCTTTTTATAACAGCACCTCCGCACTCCACGTGACGCCCCTCGATTATCTTCAGTTCTACCTTGAAGGTCTTGAGCCATAATCCGAAGTGAGGAGTGATATGGAGAAACGCTTCATACACAAGGATGGACTCCGGAGCTAGGTCATGGAATTCCAGCCCATTATAAAACATCAGCCCCCTTAAGAAAGGATCCGTTGGGAAGCCTAATCCCCGAAGGAAGTGGGAGATGAATACTACGCTCTCACCAGGCTGAGGGCTGGGGATCGCTTGTCCTTGAGCAGGCAACCTGTGCGGGATCTCGCTGGTCAGGAACCTAGCCTCCCTCAACCTTGATACGTCCTCCTCCGTAACGGAGGAGGGCATACATTGGCCTTGAAGGCCGGAGTCGGACATTGTCGATGGTCCGGTGCGCCTAGAATCTAAAAGCCCGGGGTGTTGGAACTCGAGGCTATGGGCGAGCTTGTTTTGAGAACACAAGAGGGGAGCAAGGTCTCGGTCTCTTTATAAGAGGCAGAATATCAAGAGCCCTCCCCGTAACCATCTTGGACTAGCCTTTAATCAAGGCAGGACGTGCTTAACAGGCACGGTTGGGTTGCCCACGTCCGTATTAATGTGAATCCCGTTAAAGGGGGCACACGATCTCTGCTTCGACAAGACGTGCCAAGGAAACCGCCTCGTTGAACGTGCTGCGGCGGAACAACAAAAAATAATCCATACAGAAGGCTTGGTCGCAGTGTTATGACGCACTGCGGAATACGTCAGCAGATTTGATTTGTGTTTGTATTATTCTCTATATGGCAATATGTGGAAACTTGTTTTGCAGAGCCGGACACTATTTTTTGGTGTTTATTATCTTCTTGAAGAATTTGGAGGAGGAACCCGCCTTGCAATGCCGAAGACAATTTGCGCGCCGGACTCGTCGTCATTGAAGCCTGGTTCAGGGGCTACTGAGGGAGTCCTGGATTAGGGGGTGTTCGGATAGCCGAAATATATCTTCAGTCGGACTCCAGGACTATGAAGATACAAGATTGAAGACTTCGTCCCGTGTCTTGAAGGTTCTTTCCTTGGCGTGGAAGGCAAGCTAGGCGTGCGGATATTCAAGATCTCCTACCAATGTAACCGACTCTATGTAACCCTAACCCTATCCGGTGCCTATATAAACCGGAGGGTTGTAGTCCGTAGGACGAACATATCATAACCATCATCATACCCATAGGCTAGCTTCTAGGGTTTAGCCTCCTTGATCTCGTGGTAGATCTACTCTTGTACTACCCATATCATCAATATTAATCTAGCAGGAGTAGGGTTTTACCTCCATCGAGAGGGCCTGAACCTGGGTAAAATAAAGTGTCCCTTGTCTCCTGTTACCATCCGACCTTGACGCACAGATCGGGACCCCCTACCCGAGATCCGCCGGTTTTGACACCGACACTAGGGTTTAGCCTCCTTGATCTCGTGGTAGATCTACTCTTGTACTACCCATATCATCAATATTAATCAAGCAGGACGTAGGGTTTTACCTCCATCAAGAGGGCCCGAACCTAGGTAAAACATTGTGTCCCTCGTCTCCTGTTACCATCCGCCTAGACGCACAGTTCGGGACCCCCTACCCGAGATCCGCCGGTTTTGACACCGACATTGGTGCTTTCATTGAGAGTTCCTCTGTGACGTCGCTTTTAGGCCCGATGGCTCCTTTGATCATCAACAATGATGCGGTCCAGGGTGAGACTTTTCTCCCCGGATAGATCTTCATCTTCGGCGGCTTCACACTGCGGGCCAATTCGCTTGGCCACCTGGAGCAGATCGAAAGCTACGCCCCTGGCCATCAGGTCAGATTTGGAAGTTTAAACTACACGGCTGACATCCGCGGGGACTTGATCTTCGACGGATTCGAGCCACAGCCAAGCATGCCGCACCGTCTCGATGGGCATGATCTAGCTCTGCAGCCGAACAGTGCCCTGGGGGCCGCACACGCTTCGGTTCCGAACCTCGATTCGGAGCCTATGGCGCCAATCGAGGATGAGTGGTTGGACGCCGCCTCAGGGGCTGCGATCTCAAAGGCGATCGAGCCGAACACCAGCCCCGTACTCCGCAAGGCCTGTGACTCCAAGGGGCCGGATTCCTCTCCGGACTCCGAGCCCTCTGCGCGCCTGCCGATCGAATCCGATTGGGCGCCGATCATGGAGTTCACCGCCGCGGATATCTTTCAGCACTCGCCCTTCGGCGACATTCTGAAATCGTTAAAGTCTCTCTCTTTATCAGGAGAGCCCTGGACGGACTACGGTGAGCAAGGTTGGGATACGGACGATGAAGAAATTCAAAGCCCACCCACCACCCACTTGGTAGCCACTATCGACGACTTAACCGACATGCTCGACTTCGACTCCGAAGACATCGACGGTATGGATGACGATGCAGGAGACGACCAAGAACCAGCACCTGTAGGGCGCTGGAAGGCCACCTCGTCATACGACATATATATGGTGGACACTCCAAAAGATGGAGATGGTGATGGAACAGCTGGGGATGACACATCTAAGAAACAACCCAAGCGCCGACGTCAGCGGCGCCGCTCCAAATCCCGCTAAAGCAAAAACGGTGATTCCGACACAGGAGATAATAATACTCCAGATAGCGCCAAAGAACACCCACTCCAGCAAAAGGATGGAGAAGCCAGCCCTCACGAGAGAGCGGCAGACAGAGAGGTTGAGGATGATAATTACATGCCTCCCTCCGAAGACGAGGCAAGCCTCGACGACGACGAATTCGTCGTGCCAGAGGATCCCGCCGAACAAGAGCGTTTTAAACGCAGGCTTATAGCCATGGCAAGCAGCCTCAAGAAAAAGCAGCAACAGCTTAGAGCTGATCAAGATGTGCTAGCTGACAGATGGACTGAAGTCCTTGCGGCCGAAGAGTATGAACTCGAACGCCCCTCCAAGAGTTACCCAGAGTGCAGACTGCTACCCCGATTAGAGGAGGAAGCACCTACATCACCAGCGCATGACATGGCCGACCGGCCACCTTGTGGCCGTGACAGAGAGGCCTCTCGGCCCTCCACTCAAGCCGTGCCCCGGCGCCGCTCAAAACATGCTAAGGCACGGGAAAACGCGCCAGACCTGCGAGAGATATTGGAGGACAAGGCAAGACAAACAAGATCGATCTACAGATCGCGTGGGCGCCCTACGGCACGTGACGGGGATCGTCACTCCGGACATAATAAATCCGGCCGGGCCGGACACAGCAGACAAAGCTCATTCGAGCTGTGTCGTGATATAGCCCAATACAGAGGCGCCGCACACCCACTATGCTTCACAGATGAAGTAATGGATCATAAAATCCCTGAGGGTTTTAAACCCGTCAACATCGAATCATATGATGGCACAACAGATCCTGCGGTATGGATAGAGGATTATCTCCTTCATATCCACATGGCCCGCGGCGATGATCTACACGCCATCAAGTACCTCCCACTCAGACTTAAGGGACCAGCCCGGCATTGGCTTAACAGCTTGCCAGCAGATTCGATCGGTTCTTGGGAGGACCTGGAAGCCGCATTCCTTGACAATTTCCAGGGTACCTATGTGCGACCACCGGACGTCGATGACCTAAGCCACATAATTCAGCAGCCAGAGGAATTGGCCAGGCAATTCTGGACACGGTTCCTAACAAAGAAAAACCAAATAGTCGACTGTCCGGACGCATAGGCCCTAGCAGCCGTCAAGCATAATATCCGCGACGAGTGGCTTGCCCGGCACCTGGGACAAGAAAAGCCGAAATCTATGGCAGCCCTCACGACACTCATGACCCGCTTTTGCGTTGGAGAAGACAGATGGCTAGCTCGCAGCAACAACCTAACTAAAAACCTTGGTAATTCGGATACCAAGGACAAAAGTGGCAGGTCGCGTCGAAACAAGCAAAAATGCCACGTTAACAGCGACAGCAACAAGGATACGGCATTCAATGCCGGATTCCGAGGCTACAAATCCGGTCAGCGGAAAAAGCCATTCAAAAGAAATACTCAGGGCCCGTCCAGTTTGGACCGAATACTCGACCGCTCGTGCCAGATACATGGCACCCCCGAAAGGCCAGCCAATCACACCAACAGGGATTGTTGGGTGTTCAAGCAGGCAGGCAAGTTAAATGCCGAAAATAGAGACAAGGGGCTGCGTAGCAACGACGAGGAAGAGCCCAGGCCGCCGAACAACAGTGGACAGAAGGGTTTTCCCCCACAAGTGCGGACGGTGAACATGATATACGCAACCCACATCCCCAAGAGGGAACGGAAGCGTGCGTTATGGGACGTATATGCGCTGGAGCCAGTCGCCCCAAAGTTCAACCCATGGTCCTCCTGCCCGATCACTTTTGATCGAAGGGACCACCCCACTAGCATCCGTCATGGCGGGTTTGCCGCATTGGTTTTAGACCCAATTATTGACGGATTTCATCTCGCAAGAGTCCTTATGGACGGCGGCAGCAGCCTGAACCTGCTTTACCAGGACACAGTGCGGAAAATGGGCATAGATCCCTCGAGGATTAAACCCACCAAAATGACCTTTAAATGCGTCATACCAGGTGTAGAGGCCAACTGTACAGGCTCAGTCACACTTGAAGTGGTCTTCGGATCTCCGGATAACTTCCGAAGCGAGGAGTTAATCTTCGACATAGTCCCGTTCTGCAGTGGCTATCACACACTGCTCGGACGAACCGCATTCGCAAAGTTCAATGCGGTACCGCATTATGCATACCTCAAGCTCAAGATGCCAGGCCCTCAAGGAGTAATCACGGTCAACGGAAACACCGAACGCTCTCTCCGAACGGAGGAGCATACGGCAGCGCTCGCAGCAGAAGTACAAAGTAGCCTCTCCAGGCAATTCTCCAGTCCGGCCTTCAAAAAGTCGGACACTGTCAAGCGCACCCGGAGTAACCTACAACAGGACCGCCTGGCACGTTCTGAGCAGGCGTAGCAATGCGGCCCCAACACCAGCCCTCGCGAAATAGCAAAACCAGTGCTTCGCATACATAACTACACTCTCAAAGTACCATGGGCGCAGGGGAAGGGGCACCATCACGGCATGCCCAGAACATGGCTTAAACCATACTAGGGGCTGCCGAATTCTTTCTTTATTTTCTTTTACTTTCAGGACTCCATACTTCGGACGACCTGTTCGGCAATTCAACTGCCGCACAAACGATGCAAGAACCAGGGAAGCAGACAAGCCATGCCGCATTATGGAACTCCCAGGTGGTCTCTATTACGAGCAGTATACCTGTTTTTAAATACAATTCCGCAGGCCTGCCCCTGGACAGGACATGTTAAATAGTCCAATTTCTTTTTGCTTATCGCACTACTTGTATCGTCCTGCTTGGATAGCAGCCTTCTTATAAACAATGCATAGCTTTTTGTCTATCTTTTGCATTACTCTCTTTTTTATATATATATGTTCATTAATGACATGTTGCACCCGTACACTGTGGTACGACAAATACGCCAGGGGCTCCAGTACCCCTTAATATGGTGTGAGAAGTCCGAACACTTTCACAAGTGCGGCACCCCGAACTTATAACATTATATGCATCGGCTCCGAATCATGATTTGGGTCAATAGTTGGGTTTGCCCGGCTCCTATGTTTTGGTGCCTTACGTTCCGCTATATCGGCTAAGGTAGCACTAGGAGAACTACTGCGATTGTGCCCCAGTTGAGCTGGGCTGAGCACCTCAGTAGAGAAAGCTAAAACTGACTGTCATGATAAGGCGCGAGACCGGTCGCTGTTCGAGAGGTTTTTCGGGTCCTTAAAGACTTATGCCGCTTAGAGCAAGGAGCCGGATTCTGTCCGGCCAAGGCGTGGATAGCACCCCAAACTCAGTCTTCCGAATACTAGGGGCTTCGCCGAAATTTAAAATTATAGAGTTCTATGGCTAAGTGAGAGTGTTCAAGCATTATAGTCCGATTGCCTTGTTCGTTGTGCTGAGCGCCTCCCTCGAAGGACCCAAACATGGGAAAAAGAGCGCTCAGGTTTATCCCGAACACCCCAGCACTAGCGGCATGGGGGCAGAAGCCGACGACTGGCCATCTCTCAATTTTCGATAAACGGCCGCACAGAAAGTAATATTTGAAATTCAACAAGCATTGCTTAGCGCAAATGAACAAGTTTTCAGTGCACAGGATAATACGAGCGAGTTCATTCAAAAATTACATCCTTGGTACATTCATCCGCCACAAGGCGGGCACCCTTCAGAACATCCTTATAATAGTTCTCAGGTTTGCGATGCTCCTTCCCCGGCGGAGGCCCGTCCTTCACAAGCTTCTCGCCGTCCAGCTTGCCCCAGTGCACATTAGCGCGGGCAAGGGCCCTCGGGGCTCCTTCGATGCAGACAGAGCGCTTGATGACCTCGAGCCTTGGACATGCCTCCACCAGCCGCCTACCAGTCCGAAGTAGCTCCCAGGCAGGGCCTCTCCAGGCCACAACCGAACTATGAAACCCTTCATGGCCTGTTCGGCCGCCTTGTGGAGGCTGTTCGGCCGCCTTGTGGAACTATGAAACTCTCATGTTTTTTCATGAGAGCCTGAAGCTCTTGCTGCGCCTCGCCGGCCTGCGCCTCAAATTTCTCCCGCTCGGTGCGCTCTGAAGCCGCTCTCTTCTCGGCCTCGGACAGCGCCCGCTTGAGGGTCGCCACCTCAGTTGTGGCCCCTGCAACAAGTAGCACAATCCTGTCATTTTTTGCAATTGCATCTTTTTATATATTTTTATAAGGTATCTCTTACCTTCTTTCTCCTCGAGCTGCCGCTTGGCCAGGCCGAGCTCTTGCTCGGACCGCTCGAGACCCTGCTTTAGGGTGCCTACCTCCGCAGTTAGTGCGGCGGTCGCAAGCAGCGAAGCCTGCATACGCATATTGACTCTTTTTTGTTAGACTCCTGCGAAATTTATTTGATCCTCTATTCGGCTTTTCTTTCCGAACGCCAAACAGAGCATCAGGGGCTACTGTCTATGCGGTAATACTTTTACATATTCTTCACTTACCTCGAAGCCTGTTAGAAGGCTGGCGCAAGCTTCAGTCAGTCCGCTCTTGGCGGACTGAACCTTCTGGATCACCGTACTCATAATAGTACGGTGCTCCTCGTCGATGGAGGCGCCGTTAAGCACCTCCAGCAGATTGTCCGGCACCTCCGGTTGGACGGAGGCCGCCGGCTCAGAAGGCTTGCTCCTCTTGGAAGGAGTTCGCCTACCGCGGTCCCGAACCGTTGAAGATTCCGGCACGGCGTCCGGCTCAAAGCCGGACTTGGAGCCCTGGGGGGTTTTGTCCCCTTTACTCCCGGAGTCCGGAAGGTCGCCTCATGGCTCCTCCAGGACCACCTCCTCTTGGCCCGGAGCTTGTCGCGACGCCACTTCGGCGTCATCCGCAGTGCGGGGGGAGGCAGCGGGCGGAACTGAGTTCACGTCCGATTAATCCAGGGAGCCGCTTGACGACTCGTCGAGCCCGACCTTGGGTGGACTGCATAATTACATTCGACATAAGGAACAGCTGTGCAACAAGGGAATGCTATGAGTTACTCTGGTATCCGAATACTTACGATCCCACCGAGCGCCTGGCCCTTTGCGGCCACTCCTCTTCGCCCTCGTTGGCGTTGGTGGAGTAGTCCGGAGGAAGGGTTTTCCCCTTTTTGGACCCTTCGGCCTCCCCTGCTGGGGCGGCCTTCCTCTTATTTCCTCCCCCCGCTGGAGGGGGAGAGGTTTCTTCTTCCTCCTCCTCGTCTTCACGGGAGGAGTGCGTCTCAGAGTCATCGGACGATGAGTCCGACACCACCATACGCCCGGAACCCTTTCGAGTCCCCGTGGCCTAATTCTTGGCCTTCTTCTCCGGCACCGCTTAAGGTGCCAGAGCCAGCAGCTTCGATAAACGAGCATCTGCTGAGTCTTCGGGCAAAGGGGCCGAACAGTTGACCTGTCCGGACTTCGCTTGCCACTCCTGTCAAAGGTAAGGGAGTTTAGATCCTGCATAGAGTCAAACTATGAGAAACACATTTCCTTTAAAGGTAAAGATAACTCACCGCACTAGCTGAACGCTGTGTGCTGAATCCGCGGTCCTCGGATGCGGATGCGGGAGCTTCAGCACCCTTGAATAGCACCTTCCAGGCATCTTCATACGTTGTGTTGAAGAGCCTGCTCAAGGTTTGGTGCTGCGTCGGATCGAACTCCCACAGAGTGAAAGCCCGTTGTTGACACGGGAGGATCCGGCGGACGAGCATGACCTGGACTATATTGACAAGCTTGAGCCGCTTGTTCACCAGGGATTGGATGCATGTTTGCAGTTCGGTCACCTCTTCCTCGTTGCCCCACGACAGGCCCGTCTCTTTCCAGGACGTGAGCAGCGTAGGGGGTCCGGATCGGAACTCGGGGGCTGCGACCCGTTCAGGGTCGCGCGGCTCGGTGATGTAAAACTACCCCGACTGCCACCCCTTCAGGGTCTCCACAAAGGAGCCCTCGAGCCATAGGATGTTGGCCATCTTGCCCGCCATGGCACCTCCGCACTCCGCTTGGTTGCCACGCACCACCTTCGGCTTGACGTTGAAGGTCTTGAGCCAAAGGCCGAAATGGGGGCGGATACGGAGGAAAGCCTCACACACGACGATAAACACTGAGATGTTGAGGACGAAGTTCGGGGCCAGATCATGGAAATCTAGGCCATAGTAGAACATGAGCCCCCGGACAAATGGGTGGAGAGGAAAACCCAGTCCGCGGAGGAAATGGGGAAGGAATACTACCCTCTCATGGGGCCTTGGGGTGGGGAGGAGCTGCCCTTTTTAGGAAGCCGGTGCGTGATGTCGTTGGACAGGTATCCGGCCTTCCTTAGCTTTTTGACATGGTCCTCCGTAACAGAGGAGACCATCCACTTGCCTCCCGCTCCGGACATGGCTGGAGAAGGTTGAGGTGGGAAGTGCGGACTTGGGCGCTGGAGCTCGGGTGCGCAGGAGATGGATGAGCTGAGGAGGAAGAAGGCGTAGGTAAAAAGGTGGATCCTTATCCCCTTATATGGGCGGATGTGGCTATGCGTCCCCACCAGCCTGATAAAACTCGCTTATCTCCCAAGCGCCGTGATAAATGGCGCGGTTGGGTTACCCACGTCCGTATTGATGAGAATCCCTTAAATGGGGGACACGATCTCTGCTTTGACAAGACGTGCCAAGGAAACCGCCTCGCAAAATACGCTGAGGTGGGGGTAAAAACGATTCGAATAAAGGCTTGGCCATAGTGTGATGTCACGCTACGGAATACGTCAGCAGATTAGATTTGTGTTAATATTATTCTCTCTATGGCAATATGTGGAAACTTATTTTGCAGAGCCGGACACTACCCTTAGTGTTTACAAAATTTTATGAAGAACTTGGAGGAGGAACCCGCCTTGCAATGCCGAAGACAATCTGCGCGCCGGACTCGTCATCAGTGAAGCCTGGTTCAGGGGCTACTGAGGGAGTCCTGGATTAGGGGGTGTTCGGATAGCCGGACTATACCTTCAGCCGGACTCCTGGACTATGAAGATACAAGATTGAAGACTTCGTCCCGCGTCCGGAGGGGACTTTCCTTGGCGTGGAAGGCAAGCTTGGCGATGCGAATATTTAGATCTCCTACCATTGTAACCGACTTTGTGTAACCCTAACCCTATCCGGTGTCTATATAAACCGGAGGGTTTTAGTCCGTAGGACAGAATCCAACATACAACAATCATACCATAGGCTAGCTTCTAGGGTTTAGCCTCCTTGATCTCGTGGTAGATCTACTCTTGTACTACCCATATCATCAATATTAATCAAGCAGGACGTAGGGTTTTACCTCCATCAAGAGGGCCCGAACCTGGGTAAAACATTGTGTCCCTCGTCTCCTGTTACCATCCGCCTAGACGCACAGTTCGGGACCCCCTACCCGAGATCCGCCGGTTTTGACACCGACAGTGAAGGCACGCTCTATAAAGCCCTTGTCCATGCTGATGGGGGGGGGGCAATTCAAGAAGTTTACCACAGAATCTTCTTCATAAGCATTGCCTTTATTCTACATTTTGTTAAGAGTAAATATAGATGTGACAATATAAGAAAAAATGGAGAATATTTAAGATAAGATGAAGAGTGATGCTACATAACCAAGTAGCTATAAATGTAAGTACAACGATACAGGCAAAAGGTACAACCAAGACCAATGCACAGCTAAACTTCTTCAGTACCATCGGTGTTATCCGACCTTATGGTAAGAGTAAATATAGATCTTATGTGTAGAAAATGGAGGGCAAAGGAAAATAAGCTGCAGAGTGATGGTACATGAACAACTACCTGTCAATATAAGTACACTGATAAAGGACAATAGGTACTTACAAGAACAATGCAGAGCTAAAAAAATTCATTGGCATTGGATATATTCTTCACTAATGTAACCATTCATATAGATCAGATAATTTGGAGCGAACAATTGATAAGCAAGCTATCATGCATACTGCTGTCACATAATGAACCAGGTATGTATGCAAGTACAGTGATACAGGACAACAGGTACTAACAAGAGCAAAGCAGCTGGTAGCATATCTGCGATATCCTGTCATTCTTTTCAAACCGGAATTCTTTTTCGAGCAGATTTCCAACAAAAAAGATCCGTAAGGCACATGCGGAAAAGTAGAAGTTCCAATTGTCATGCGATATCATAGACAGTACCTCATCCTCTGAATGAGACCAGTGCATAACAAGGTTTTTCCATTCAATGTCTTCTAAATTTAGCACAGGAAACTTCACCAGAAATTCGTTTATAGACTTGCCATCAAAGTGTGATTTCCTCAGGTAACACCGATACTGCTGCAATGCTTCCTTGAAAAGCGCAAGCAACTTTGCTCGTCATGACTATCCAGATTGGCCCTCGCCTACTTACAACAATGTAATGTAAATCATTGATGTGTTCAATCAGCAGAAAACAGGCAAATAATCACCATGAATAATAGCACTTACACGTAAGTGGGACAGGAAGTTGTGAAAATGGTGTTTGTCTTCAGTATAATTTTCCCATGATGGGAATATATGCATGTAGTCCCTAACAACATTGAAAGCATTGTCTTTTAAACTGGGAATAACTAGAATGGGGTTCCAATCTGCAGGAATTGGCCGTCTCTGCAGTTGGGATAGGTCTTCGGCCGGTGGACTTGCTGTACTTTTTTGCTGGAGTGGGATTTTTCTATGGTACGGCTGGTGCTATGGCAACTGAAATCGGCATACCTTTTGCTGGAGTGCAGGTCCTGTGTGGTGCGGCTAGTGGTGTGGCCAGTGAAGTATGGGTACAGTCTGCTAGTGTCAGTCCTATGTTTTGTGTCACTGGTTGTACATCCAATATAAGTGGGGTGCTATCTGATTTCTCCGGCACAACCACGTTTTTCAAGGACTTTGCTGGTGCTCCTTCAGGTTCGGCAACCACCCTCTTCCTTTTTGATGTCTGATGCACAAGAATAACATTTGAGTGGAAAAACATTGTATGATGATAGATGGAATATGTATTGATAATGGCTGGGCATGGCATCTCGACATATATGATGAGTAAACTAAGCAGATGGCGGTGCAACAAAGTAGAAGAAATGCAAGACAACATATGCAAGATACTCGCAATCAATAAAACCTTGCCAAATTAGAACAAGCACCTTGATGGGTGAACAAGACAAGCCATCTGCCTTTGACTCCTCGAGGTTAGAATAGTCATTAGGATCATATTCTGAACAAGAATCAACAGGTGGTGAGCGTATGAGTTTCATTGCATCCAGAATGGCACTCAATGCCTTGGTGCCAATTTTGTAAGTCACTGCCAGTACTAGAAAAACCGCTACTAATGGCGCACCTAATTTGGCCATTAATGGCGCATCACTGGTGCGCCATTACTAGCACGCCATTAGTAATTTTTACTAATGGCGCACCACTGGTGCGCCATTAGTATTTGGTATACTAATGGCGCACCACTGGTGCGCCATTAGTATAGGCCATGGTGCGCCATTAGTATGCCTCCCAGGGGCCATGTATACCCAGGTGCTTTGGCATACTAATGGCGCACGACAACGGGATGTGCCATTAGTAACTTCGGCATACTAATGGCGCACTGTTTAGTGATGCACCATTAGTGATGCGCCATTTTGAATCTAGATCTGGATCGTGATTTTTTGCCCATTTTTTGCTCGTTTTTTTGCTCGTTTTTTGGCACGACATTATTTCAAATTTTGTTCCTGTTTTTGGATCTTGTACGTTCTTTTGTCGTGTTCTTTTGCCGGAGAGGAGTTCGCCGGAGAGGAGTTTGCCAGAGAGGATTTCGCCGGAGAGGAGGAGGAGGAGGTCACCGGAGAGGCGCTCGCCTACATCGCCGGAGAGGAGGAGGAGGAGGTCGCTGGAGAGGAGTTCACCGGAGCATCGGAGAGGAGGAAGGAGAAACCATGAGAGGATGGGAGGATAGGAGGGAGGAGGAGCTCACCGGAGAGGAGGGAGGAGGAGCTCACCGGAGAGAAGGGGGGAGGAGCTCACCGGAGAGGAGGGAGGAGGAGCTCACCGGAGAGGAGGGAGAAGAAACCGTGAGGGGAGGGGAGGGGAGGAGAGGAGGGAGGAGGAGGTCGCCGGAGAGGAGGAGGAGGTCGTCGGAGAGGAGGAGGGTAGTATATGGTGGAGAAGAGAAGGGAAGATGGAGTGGAGGAGAGGAGGAGATGGAGTGTAGGAGAGGTGAAATGAAGAGATAAGGAGGAGAGGACCACAGCGAGCCATATATACGACATACTAAGGGCGCACCACGGGCAGGTGCGCCATTAGTAACTTTTTTTTTATTTTTTTGATTTATTTTGAATTTTGAAGGCGGGAAGATATTAATGGCGCACCATGGGCAGGTGCGCCATTAGTAACTTTTTTTATTTTTTTGATTTATTTTGAATTTTGAAGGCGGGAAGATACTAATGGCGCACCATGGGCAGGTGCGCCATTAGTAATTTTTTTTGACTTATTTTGAATTTTGAAGGCGGGAAGATAGTAATGGCGCACCATGGGAAGGTGCGCCATTAGTAAGTTTGAATTTTTTGATTTTTTTGCCTCTCCAGATCTTAAAAGCCCCGTATCTTTTTTTCTGTTAGGTTTTTGAGGATTTTGAAAATGTTTAACGGGATCCCCCCTGTTAAATTTGGATGTAACTTTTCGAGTAGATGATTTTTCATATAAAAAACTTTTTCATCCGAGTTAGTATGCAAAAGTTATACCCATTTTTACAAATTCTCGCGAGATTTTGCAAATGAAGTCGAAATTCATATTTGCAAATTTTCCCAACAACTAGACCACATATCACATGGGAAACTTATTTTCTTTTATTTTTTTGACATTTTCATCATTTTCTTTTATTTTTTTTAAAACTGAAAAGGCGATCCACGGGGGGGGGGGGGGGGGTGCATTCGGTGGAAGTGGTGGCCAAGTTACTAATGGCGCACCGTGGCATGGTGCGCCATTACTAGTTTGAACTAGTAATGGCGCACCACCCCCACGATGCGCCATTAGTAGTTTTGAAAAAAAAATCAAAAAAAAGTTTTACAATTTTTTTTTACTAATGGCGCACCGTGGATGTGGTGCGCCATTACTAGTTCAACTAGTAATGCCGCACCATGCCACGGTGCGCCATTAGTAGTTTTGAAAAAAAAATTAAAAAAATATTTTTACTAATGGCGCACCGTCGATGTGGTGCGCCATTAGTATTTGGACACTAATGGCGTACCAACACATGGTGCGCCATATAACCTTGGATGGGGATGAATTGTGTGCTCGGGGGAGGGGGTGTGTGTGTGATGTGTGCTGTGTGTGTCAGATATTGAGAGAAAACAAACCTAAGGAGAGAAATGTGTGTGTATGTGACAGAAAGCTACTTGCTAAACAGGGTATTCATGAAGAGATTGTGCGTGTGAGATAGAGAGCGATGTGCGGGCCTTGAGGTGGGCAGGGGCCGGGTGAGGGTGTCAAAATGTGCGCGTTGATGCATGTGTTACATGCGATTGTGCGAGGGATGGACGAATCGAGAGAGATGGTTGTTGTGTTACGGGTGCTCCTCTCTCTCTCTCTCTCACACACACACAAGTAAAATAGAAGACCGTTCTCTCATGTATACACAACGTATCGGCATCTGTCTATGTATCACTCATGCATGATCATTTGCACATTCACACCTCTATGTCTCTATCACACGCACACCGTCTCCACATTGCCCTTCCGCCACAACACACATATGGACACATACACACGTTCTCTCTCAGTCACACACACAGGGGCTGTTTGGTTTGAGACTAAAGGGTTGTTTGGTTTGAAACTAAGTTTGCCACACCTAAGGTTAGGCAAGTTTGACCAACTTAGGTGGGTGTTTGGTTCAAGCCACACCTTAGGAAAGCCACATTAGAGTCCCACATTACATACACTCAAATAGTGTGGCAAGATTCCCTTAGGCTTGCCAACTTGTGGCTCTCATTTTGAAGAACTAACCTTAGGCAAGTGTGGCAACATTGTCTCTATGACAAGTGGGCCATAGTGGCAATAAAGTGTGGCAAAAACCAAACACATGCCACCTAAACTGTGGCTGCTAAATTTTGGCTTGGCAAACGGTGTCTGGGAACCAAACAGCCCCAAAATCAGTATTAAAAAAAACTAGGGCGCACCTAAAACGTCCAAATCCAAATAAACACGAACTGGAGCTAAATTCAAATATATGGAAATATTGTAGCGTCAAGAACTTTTCCCGAAAAAAGGTTTAGTAATATTCGGAGATTGTTTTCACACACACAAAAAGGTTCGGTGGATGTCCTTCGAGCGCGACATGGTAACGCACCGTTCGATCGACCGCGCGGCCGCAGTTCACGCGCTTGCATAGGTTTCCGTATCGTGGTTGTGGTAACTAATAAAAGCGCTACCTAAGTCTAATGTTTACGTGTACTAGTACGACTTTCTTTTAAGTTTGACCAACCCTATATAAAACTAAACTAAGCTCCCATACGCGCACTCATCAATATGCCGCCGCCGCCGTTGCGCATGCCGGTGCCCGCCTACTCCGGCCAGCAATTTCTCGCCCATCACTGCCGTGTCGCCGCCAAGCCGAAGGCTTGCCTGTTCACGTCGTCTGTAGTCCCTCCTCGCGATGCCGCCGCACTGCCAAGCATGCGAGCAGCTGGTGGAGCCGCGTCTATGCACGCAGCATACAAAGAGGAGGACGAGCGCGTGCTCCAGCATGCCGGCGAGGAGGAACTAGCGTGTCATTGTCGTCTTCGCCCGCGTGGAGGAGGCGCGCATGGTGGCTGTCGTGGCGGAAGCCGGTCGCGCGCGCGTCGAGCCTGCAAACCGGGTGCGGACGCGGAATCTACCTTCGAGACCTTGAATGCCACGTGGATCCTGCAATCTGAAGGAGTAATTTGGGTCAGTCGAATCTTGTGAGCCATTTGATGCAACATGGATGGCTAGAAGGGCTTCTTCAACCTCCGAAATAGATGCATGGTTCATCTTCTCAGCCTGCCACATGCCTAACCGCCTGCCGCCACTGCCGCACCCTCCCCTGAACCGCTTGCCACCGCCATGCCCCCCACCCCCGCCATCCGTTTAACACCGGGCACGATCCATTTTTTTCCCGGCGAACTGCATTCCACACCCAACACTCATAAGATAGATCATGGGCACCCTGTTGTCTTCTTCCTTCACTCCGTCGAACTTCTTTCACAAATCGACTAACCCAAATTATACTACTAGTACGAACGCATTAACTAAAGTAGGAACACGACGATACGAGCAGTAGTACCAACTACAAGAAGAACAGTAGTAAGACATAGTACTAGTACTACTGTACATATTAAAGAGTTCAAATAACCAGAAAGAACATAAACATAGTTCTGCTAGGGCCTCAGCACAACACACCCTTGAAAATAAATTAAGCAACTAGTCCGCTTGACACTGCAGTAGAACCAGCATGAGCGACGGCACTGCCACCTACTCGGAGTCCGAGTCCACGTCCTCGACTTCATCCTCGTCCCTCTTCTTCTTCGTCGACGCTTATTTGCTTGAAGCGGACACTGGGCTCTGCTTCTTCATCCAACCCTTCTAGATATTTAAACAAAGGTAGGCATCCATTGCTGCGTACAGGATGTGATCTTCATCTAATGTCTTCGACCCCATGCATGATGAAACTCGTGATGAGGTTTCTTCAGTTTAGCGTACGAACGATCAATCATGGCTGCTGCCACGGTCAGCATTGAAGGCTGAGAGGAGGACACCAGCCCTTCCTGCTGGAGCTCGAAGGGGTCGCCTACAACTAGGCCTATCCGACCCAGTATTTCCTTGTCATTCCTAAAGTCTACAGTAACGAATTTGACTCGGCCGCCCTTGAGGAACTTCTTAAATTCCTCGCACTCAATGTCGGCATGGAATATTTGGTAGACCAAGCATAAGTCATGCACGCAAACCTGGATCATGGCGGGCTTCTTCTTCTCTGCCTCCTTTAGTTTCTTCTCGCTTTGTAGGACTGTGGTGTACTCAGCATCTAGCCCAGCGACCCACTCATCATTTGAGTTTTCAAACATGCGTTTGAAGCGAGCAAGGCATTCTTTCACCATTGCGGAAGAACGGGTGTAGATGACATCGAACTCATCGCCGGTGATGGTTCTAACATTGTACTCACCGCCGATCATGGAGATTTGGGACGCCATGGATTTGGGAGGAGGGTTAGGATTAGTGGAACTGCCGTAATGTGAAAGGACGAGATGACTGGGAGCGAACTGTTGTAACGTATTGTACTAGTAGAAGACGGGGATGAGTAGGGCGTGGGAACGGCGTGGGGTTGCTGGCTTGCCCGATGGATAAACAGCTGCAAGCCCCCAAAGAGTTCTCGAGAACTATGCGGGACTCACTAGATGTCATGTCTACTAGACCCATAAGGCCTGACGGTATAGCTTCTGCCTGTTCGCACGCCATGCCGGCTTATGTGTAACTTCAATTAATTCCGTCAACCGTCGCGCCTCCCACGACCTTCGCCTCCCTCGCGCGATCGCGCCCTTTGAGACTTCGACCGACTATAAATGAGCAATTTTTTTGCCTACTCCGCATGCATGATACTCCCTCTGGTCCTTTTTACTTCCGTCAACCGTTTATACTAAAAATATCAATATCTACAATACTGATTATAATGATTATAAAGGACCTCTTGGGTGGGTTATATATTTTTCGGGTTAGTTGAGTTCAAACTAACCCAAACTAACTCTAACACATGGATCCAAACAGGGCCAAGGTTAGCTATTAGAGTACTACTACCTCCCTTCTAGTTTAAAGGGCTCGATTCAAAAAATTGACCTACTCTTAGCAAGATAGAGGCGGTGGAATAGTTTTTGTAGTTCTTCACAAAAAAATGTGTTTACCAATTCATGCATGAACACTAGTTACTTAACCCCCCTCTCTTCTTTAATTCTTTGCCACATGAGCATGTTTGCTATTCCCGTGTGCATGATACCACCTAAGATACCACCATTATGGCCAGCCTTAATCATCGCATGCAATAATTTAGTGCACCTTGAAATATGAACATGTGTGGGGTGTGTATGTTTTTAATGACTTGAGACTCTACCTAGCCTGGCATGCAAGACGAGACTTATTATGCACCGTTCCCCATACCCGCAGAGCCCGTTTGTCTCCAAATCTTTTCCTGTCCATGTGTGGAAACAATATGCCTGCCAGACTCTCCTTCTCCCTCCGGCGGTCCCACCACTCCACCCCGTGTGGAAAAAATCTGCATGCATGACTCTACCCCACCCCCCGCGCTCGTCCAATCCGTTGTGACCAGCAATATTTGCACCCCTTCCCTCCTCCGTAATTTACTCCAACAAATATGCCCACGTAGCTATTACTTAACTGCAGGTGCATTGGGTCACTGACATATGGGCCCAATAAGGGTCTGGCCCACATGTCAGTGACGCAACTGGACCTGCAGTTAAGTGAGTGCAGCTCAGTCCATATCTTACGTAGGTGTGCCATTGCTCGCTATAAATACTGCGCCTCCCATGATATCGCTATCTCCTCCCCCTCATGTTCACGTTCATCGCTATCTCCTCCCCCTCCCTCTCGCGTCGACCACCATGGCATCACCCCTCCCAAGCCCTAGGCGCCCCTCGCTGCACCGCGCGGACGGTCACGCGTCACCGTTCCATTCCTCGCCGCCACTAGTCAAGGAGGACGCGTCGGCGCTCCGCTCCTTGCCGCGACGCGACGCGTCGCCGTTCCGTTCCTCGCCGCCACTAGTCGAGGAGGACACGTCGGTGTTCTGCTCCTCGCTGCGACGCGTCGAGGTGGACGCGTCGGCGTTCCCAATCTCGCCAGCACGCACGTCGGAGGACGCGTCGGCTCCCCGCTACGAGGAGAACGCCGCGCCGCCCGCCGAGCCCCCCAGCCTTGAGGAGTTTTGGAAAGAAATGGATGTCGCCTTGTGGGAGGCTTTGCCTCCAGCAGAGCGCGCCAAAATAGAGGCAGAGAAGAAGGCCGAGGAAGATAAGCGCACCGCGGAACAAGCTGCCTGGGAGGCCTATGTCACGTCGGAGAGAGTTAGGCAATTGGCTCTTTGGCAGAAGGCTCGTGCGAGGGCCGTGAGGGTGGCGGAGGACGCCCGTGCCGACGCCCTGAGTGCAGTCGGGCCCAAGCGCCTCATCTACGCTTGGCGGTATGTGGACCAGGTGCATGCTTCCAGCAAGGAGGAGTACCTGTTGGCGCCTGATCACCACACCGGTGAGATCGCGCTCGCCCGCCGGCAAGCCGCCAATCAGCACCTCGTGAGTTGCGAGGCTGAGGAAGAGGCGTTGTGTCGGCGCGCTGGGAAACGATCGCGCACCAGGGCACTCGTGGCGCACCGCAAGCGCTCCTGCGAGGGCCGTGGCTTTTAGGAGGAGTATAATTTTTGTTTTGTAAGGCGATCTCATTAGTTTTGGGACGCAAATGATAAATCCCAAACGTTCAGGAATTATTAGAGTCCTTAATTAAGTATGTAAAAGGGAAAGTTTGGAAACCTTGTGTATTTGTACGCATTTTGCAAGTACGTGCATATAGCACAAACTTTACTATATACTATCGCACTACACGTCTCTCTCTATATATGCTTGTAGACTGTGCTACTCCCTCCGTCCAGGTCAATAAGTCATCTTTGGTTGTGCACCGTGACCAACAAGGAGGGAAGACTTATACACCTAGACGGAGGGAGTACTACTGTTACTTATGTACGTGCAAATGCACGTTTTAACATTACAATGCGGTTTTTGTAAAAAGTAGAAAAACAACACTAGTCAATCTTGTGAAACGATTCAATGCAAAAATGCTTGTTTGATTGTTTACTTTTAGCTTCCTTCTCTGTGGTTATTTCTCTGTCATACTTTGTACGGAGTATCTCACTGGTTGGGAAGGCATGCAAATTCCCAAACCGCTTCCTACACCATGTATCGATTTTTTTGCCTAACAAGTTGTGCCGTGCAATTGGAATTCCAACTTGAGTACTACTACTAGTAGGAGTACCAGGGGCCAGTTCTTTTAGGCTTCTAGATTAGTAATCCCATAATTACTACCTCCGTCCTGGTTTATTGGTCCCCATTGTAATCTGTGTCAAATTTTGATCATAAACTTAACTAATGAAATGTTAGTGCATGTCACATGCACTAACATTTTATCAGTTAAATCTTTAGTCAAAATTTAGCACAAATTACAATGGTGAGGAATAAACCAGGACGGAGGTACTACTAGTAGTAGTTTAGAAGTCCAAATAAATGAGTGAGGCGCCTTAATGTTATTCTCCACTTTGACTAGTCTTATGGGAAAAGCTGGGGAAGCCGCCAAAAGAACTGGCCCTAGGAGTAGTAACTAGGGATACTAGGAGTAGTAGCTAGGGATCGAGTGTGTGAGATGAACCGGAGAAAGTAAATGCACAGAGATGAAATGCAAAAAGACAGAGGGATGTGATGGTTGCTTGTCTGTTTATTTTACCAGGCGACTTATTACTGGGAGTGGTTGGGTTTTGTGATATGACGGCTTTACTGCCGTGCCACGAGTGGGGTGAGAGGTGAGACTCCCGTGCAGCGCCGCCCTCTACACTAGTACTACTACATCGGTCGTGGTTTATCCCCCATTGAATTTGACTGAAGATTTAACTGACAACATGTTAGTGCATGTCAATAAAAACAATATCGTTTGATTCGTATTTGAACATAGTTTTCGATGATATAATTTTAGGTGACATGCATCATCATTTATCGTACTATATATAATGTTAGTTCAATTTTTGGTCGTACTAATCTAAAGTAAGGTGCCCGTGCGTTGCACGGAAGAGTGAAATGCATTGATCGGGGAGTTGTTTATTTTGACAAAGGATGTGGGGGTCATCTCATGTGTAACGGGTATCGATAGGTTTGTTCGGATATTATCTCATCTCTAGAGCTCACAAACATCCGGGTGAAATAGATAAAAAAGTATCTTTTGCAAACAAAAGCGTTAAATTGTTCAACATGCATCCAAAACTTGTGAAGAAATAACTCTTATTGTGCTTTGCAGGAAATGATCTTGAAGAATTAGTTTTTGAGTATCCATTGTTATACATGTTGGCTACAGATGACATGACACTTTCTTATAGTCAACAGTTGGCTATACTATTTAAGTATTAACCATGCCCTTATACACCTAGACGGAGGGATTAAATCAGGATGACTTGGAAGGGGGCAGAGGATATGTAAGAAATGGTTCATCATAAGTCTTTCACCAGTACTGTAGTAAAAATTCATACATGGAAGATTCTAGACTAAACCATAAATGGATACACTTTTATTCATGCGCGATACTCCAATAGAGCAAGATCATGCATGGAAGTCTCCACATGCTTAGACAGCAGATTACATTGAGCGAAGACTAATGATCGACATTTAACTTAGTAATGCAGATGTCCAGGTGAACCTCCTTGGAGTCCCCATGCACATTGTTGGGGGTCAAATAATACCATGCGTCTTCCATGTCCACATCGGCGGGAAGGTCCCAGCTCAGCAGAGTCCAAGTCAGCTTGACGTAGCCAGTGTCGCCGCCCACGTACCTCCGAGGGGTAGTAATAGTGAGCATGCACCCGTACATCGGCCTCGTGTCAGTGCCAGCATCAACGTCAGCGGCGTCGCCCCTGATGCACACTACAGAGATGTGGAGGCGGCCTGCGCGGGCCTCGCCGGTGGCCACGATCAAGAGGAAGACGCTGCTGTCCTCCTCCGAGACTAGCAGGCGGCGCTGATCCTCCAGCGATTTCGGCACGGTGAACGGGTAGCATGTCTCGTACTTGATGTTCTTGGCGCAAAGGGCCAGTAGTGATCGCCACACGCCTGCGGCAGGTGATGCACGATGTCCACCGGCGAGCCCCAAAATGGCACTGGGCACTCATAGCAGCAGACGAAGGGCTCCTTGGAGGCATCGACTAGGTCGTCCATGAAACGGGAGTGGTTGTAGGGGATGTTCCACCAGTTGAATATATGAGCAAGTTACTACGAGATTTACTACAAAATAAATCATGACGGCTATAACAGAGATTAAACTAATCATGCGGACTAGCATAGTAGATGAACAGATTGAATCTAGGACACAGACTAGAAACATGAATTTTACCACGATTTCGAACAGGAAGGACAGAAACACATACGGTGCAACGGGTGCAGCACCATTGGCATTGAGGTTGTCGCACATGTCGTTGAGGAAGAGGTTGCCGAGGTTGGGGAAGAAGTCGTCGTCGGTGAAGTCGTCGCTGCTAGCAGTCGCGAGAGTGCGCTCCCCAGATTTCAATAGCGCCCGCCGAATGGAGCGTAGGAGGGAGTGGCTGTAGGGGACATTGCGGCCGCCGAATGGAGCACAGGAGTAGCCCACGAAGCAGTAGATGGTGCTCCTCCCTAGTCTCTATTCTTATCTCTATCTCCACTACTCTTCTTTTTTTATAATATACTAGTTGTAGTTGTCAAATCGAATAGTACTGCGCCGTCCACTGCATGCCCGGCTGAACACGCCTCCTCGCCTCCATCAAACCCCTCCGTTAAGCCAGCATGCAAACCGAGAAACCTACTCCGGCTTGCGGGAGGAAATTTGCCGGACGTGTTGTTTCACGGAATACAATCACAGTCACTGCAAGGTCTTTGAGCAGGATCCCAGCTTCTCTGGGCCTTCAAGAATTTTTGACTGGAGGTTGGTAAGTAGCCTTGGTACACGCTCTCTCTTTGTCGGACTGAATTATCCGATTAACTAGGAGATAACTGACGGCAAGGATCATGAAGGCAGCGCAGTTTTGTTCATCAGGCAAAACTGTGTGCACATAGCGTACCATGCGTCTCTACATGCACCATACCCTGATATGTGCCGCCACGCTCTGCAACCCAAAGTAGGAGAGAGGGTCGCAAGTATCATAATTTTTTTTGAAACCCAAGTATCAGACTTCGACCTGCTGGCTGGAGTTTCCCCCGTCAGGCACCCATCTGGTTCAAGCCGTTAGCCAATCTCCACAGCTTAATAAATAGTAATGTCTAACTGAGCCTGTTAGTTAGATGCATACACTTGGTGTAGTAGGATCTTTATTTAGTTTGATGCATACACTTGTTCTTTTTGGTAGCCCTTTTGTAATGATGGCTGATGTTTGGTTTGGAAGAGAGAGCTGCGTCTTCACTCTTCTGGCCTGCTTACTGCTTCTGTTGCACCCCCAGCCCTGGTTGCTGCTGCTGCTGTTTTCAATGTACAATCAGTAGTATATTTCATCTGTTGGTTGAATAATTGTGTTGTTAGAACGACAAACACAATGTTTTGGAAGTCGTTGCACGGTTCGATCCTTTAGTGCCCCATACCATACGTAGCACATACTATTTTTCGTACGAAACACATTTTTCACTTGTTGATAACATGCAGCCCACTGATGAAGGCCCAATAGAGAAGCCCATAATTAACTAGAAGGGAGGCTCTCACATGAATCCGACCCAGGTACATGGTCATGGTCCCCTAAACATAAATAAGTAAATAAATAAATAAACCTAAATGCTCATGCACCAGTTCTTTAAATTCATGATTTAACAGGAGGATATTATTTCCTATTGTTACATTCAGTCGATATTATTGTGACACCCCGAGACCGTTGCGTCAGATGTCTTACAGTTATTCGTTGTCGTTGCCATGTCATTCGCTTGCGTGTTGCATCTTGCCATGTCATCATCCGCACTGCATCATCATGTTTTCAAAACTTGCATCCGTCCCGGTCTCTTTGTTCTCTCCATTGTCCGTTCTAAGCCCACAAACACTTGCACGCGCCCGCGGCATGTCCGAAATATTATTTTATAAGTGGCTGGAAAATGTTCTCAGAATTGGTTGAAAATTGGCATGTGGTGTTGTTATGTTGTAGGTAGGCCGCCTGCCAAGTTTCATCGCATTCGGAGTCCGTTTGATGCCCCAACGAATAACTATAGCGGCAGTATAGCCGATCTAACGTCGGACGTTTTCGGTCTCCGTAAACTGTGTCGGGCTGCATCTCTCCCCTCTTCTCTCAGACCAACCCGCTCCTCACAATCCACCATACCCAACCTAACCTCTCTCGTCAGCTCGCGGCCCTCCTCGCGCGCGTCCGAAAATTGTCCCGAACCCGAACCGGTCTGTCGTTACCGTTGTGTCCGGATCATCCACTAACGTCTACAAAACATCTCCGTTTTGTTAATTGGGCTCCCTACCTATTTTATACGCGACCGTCCGATTAAGATCGGAGGGACCCAAACGACCCCTACCCTAATCCCCTGCCTATATAAGTATAACCCTAGACCTAGCCGTCCCATCCATCAAATCCTCCCCGCCGCCGCCGCCACTCTCTCCCTTGGTTTCAGCGCCGACCAACCACATCATCGCCCGATCCTCTCTGTCCCATCCATCTCAGATCCACCCCCCTCCAACCGCAGCCTCCGACCACCTCCCGTGATTCCCGCACACGCAGCAAACCCCGAGCGCCGCCCTCACCCTCGAGCTCCACCGGAATCGTGCCCCTGGATCCTCTGCTTCGACCATCTCCATGGAGCCGAGTTCCCCCGCACCTCCTCTTGCTCTCCCGAAGGCCAGCAGAGCCCACGCGTCTCCTCCGCCTCGTCCCTGCCGCCGGCAGCAGGAGCAGCTCATGCATCCCTGAACCCCGAGCACATTCACCGTCGTCATCTAAGATGAGCGCCGCCCTGGTTCCCTTTCTCTCTTTCCTCCGGTTCGCTCTTCTCATCTCTCTCTCTGTTCGTTGCAGCAGCAGCCCCGCGCCATGGAGCTCCAAGTCCGCCGGCCCACCCCTGCTTCGATCCGGCAGGGAACGTGACCCCGGCGACCTCCCGCGACCGGGATCCAGCCACCCCGACGCCCTGTGCCCTCGGGCCCCACCAGACCTCCTTCCTCCGGTGCCCCAAGCTCCGCCGCGCCATGCCCGCCTCGCATGTGCCTCCTGTTTCTCTGCATCGAAGCAGTGCAGAGGAGGACAAGCACCTCGACCCCGCCTCTCCTGCTCGTCCCGCGCCCAAGGACCTGCCTTCTCCTCGTCCGCGCCGACCGAAGCCAGCAGGTCGCCGCCTCGCTCGCGTCCCTCTGTCGCCGGCGCCGACCGAAGCCAGCAGGTCGCCGCCTCGCTCGCGTCCCTCTGTCGTCGGCGCCCCAAGTCCCTGTCGCCGCGCCCCTGCTTCCTCTGCACCGAAGACGCGTCGTCCTTGCGCTTCCCTGCCTCCGCGCCAAGCTGCCTCCCTTCCCTCGCGGCGTTCCAGGTCCACCAAGTTCCACCGTTCGCCGTGGCCGTGGAGCTCGTCGGTGTCGTCCTCGTTCCGTCCCAGCCTCGTCCCCGTTTGCCTCCTCGCCGTGGCCTCCTCTGTTCGCACGCGCGAGGCCAGCGCCTCTCCAAGGCCCAGGCGACCTCCAGATCCGGCCTCACCGTCATGGGCCACGGCTCGCTATGTGAGCAGCCGCCCCAGCCTCCCCTGTGCACCTTTGGGCCTATCAGTTTCGGCCCATACAATGTTTTTTTCCCTGTCTGCGATTTAGTCTTTATCCAGTGAATTACAGTTTTACAGAAAAGCCCTGAACTTCATGCATATAATAACTCATGAACAGTGCATCATATTAAAATGTTTTATATATGTAAAATGCCTAGAATTTTGCCTAGTTTCATAATATGCAAACTTCATCCATGTTAAAAATATTTAAAATTGCTGTTTGCATTAATTTGCATAAATGACATGCTAAAATGCTTTAATTCATAACTAAATAACCGCAGCTCGGTTTCTAATAAACTTTATATGTAAATGGGGTAGAATTTTGCCTAGTTTCACATGGTGGCATCACTTTGCATGTTTAACAACAATAAAATATGGTTTTAGGCAGAACAGTACCAAATTCAAAATATGCATACGAGGTTCTTCCGGACTTGTTGTTTGTTGTTCCGGCCTCATTTAAACTTGCCTAGATAGGTAGTATTCATTTGCTTCACCCACTTGCCATGTTTAACAACATTTAATTTTGTTGCTTATATAAACGGGAGAGAACTAAGTAATTAAATGTGGCGTTCTGTCAATATGCAACTCGTTGCATATTGAGCTCCACTTAATTTGTAGCGTTGTATGTTGCACTTTGCCATGCCATGCTACATTAAACCGGACATGCATCATACTTGGTTGTGCATCATGCCATATTCATGTGTTGGTTGTTTACTATGTTGTGTGCTTCTTTCCGGTGTTGCTTCTTTGGGTTGATTCCGTTATCATTGCGTTTGTGAGGACCCGTTCGACTACGTCCGTTTGTCTTCTTCATGGACTCGTTCTTCTTCCTTGCGGGATTTCAGGCAAGATGACCATACCCTCGAAATCACTTCTATCTTTGCTTGCTAGATTGCTCGCTCTTTTGCCATGCCTATGCTGCGATACCTACCACTTGCTTATCATGCCTCCCATATTGTTAAACAAAGCCTCTAACCCACCTTGTCCTAGCAAACCGTTGTTTGGCTATGTTACCGCTTTGCTCAGCCCCTCTTATAGCGTTGTTAGTTGCAGGTGAAGATGAAGCTTGTTCCTTGTTGGAACATGGACTTGTTGTTCCTTGTTGGAACGTGTTTTCTTGTTGGGATATCACAATACCTTTTATTTAATTAATGCATCTATATACTTGGTTAAGGGTGGAAGGCTCGGCCTTATGCCTGGTGTTTTGTTCCACTCTTGCCGCCCTAGTTTCCGTCATATCGGTGTTATGTTCCCGGATTTTGCGTCCCTAACGCGGTCGGGTGATTTATGGGACCCCCTTGACAGTTCGCTTTGAATAAGACTTTTCCAGCAGGCCCAACATTGGTTTTACCATTTGGCTACCACCTATCCCTTTCTCTTGGGTCTGATCAACCCGAGGGTCATCTTTATTCAGCCCCCCCGGGCCAATGCTTGTGTAAGTGTTGGTCCGAACTAGAGCGCTTTGCAGCGCCCCCTCAAGGAAACTTGAGGCTTGGTTTTAGCTGTACGGACAGCTCATCCGGTGTTGCCCTGAAAACGAGATATGTGCAGCTCCTATCAGGATGTCGGCGCATCGGGCGGTTTTGCTGGACTTGTTTTATTGCTGTCGAAATGTCTTGTAGCCGGGATTCCGAGACTGATCGGGTCTTCCCGGGGAGAAGGAATATCCTTCATTGATCGCGAGAGCTTATCATGGGCTAAGTTGGGACACCCCTGCAGGGTTTTGAACTTTCGAAAGCCGTGCCCGCGGTTATGTGGCAGATGGGAATTTGTTAATGTCCGGTTGTAGAAAACCCGAAGTTGATCTTAATTAAAATACACCAACCGCGTGTGTAACCGTGATGGTCTCTTCTCGGCGGGGTCCGGGAAGTGAACACGGTTGTTGGAGTTATGTTTGACGTAAGTAGTTCAGGATCACTTATTGATCATAGTTGTTCGACCGTGCTTTGCCTTCTCTTCTCGCTCTCATTTGCGTATGTTAGCCACCATATATGCTAGTCGCTTGCTGCAGCTCCACCTCATACCTTTTACCCTACCTTTAAGCTTAAATAGTCTTGATCTCGCGGGTGTGAGATTGCTGAGTCCCCGTGACTCACAGATACTTCCAAAACCAGTTTGCAGGTGCCGATGAGACCGTGCAGGTGTCGCATCCAAGCTCAAGGAGGAGCTTGATGAAGATCTTGTCCTTCATGCTGTTTCGTTCTAGTCGATCAGTAGTGGAGCCCAGTTGGGGTCGATCTTGGACCTTGTCGCTTTTGGGGTTTCTTCTTTTATTTTGGCTCCGTAGACGGGCCCTAATTGTAACTGTATGATGTAATGTTTCATTCATGTATTTGTGTGAAGTGGCGATTGTAAGCCAACTATGTATCTTTTTCCCTTATGTATTACATGGGTTGTGTGAAGATTACCTCACTTGCGACATTGCTTTCAATGCCGTTATGCCTCTAAGTCGTGCTTCGACACGTGGGAGATATAGCCGCATCGAGGGCGTTACAATTATTCTTCGGCAAAGATAGCGACCAGTCTTCTTCCGCCCAGGATTTTCTTCCTGCAACCAGCGGACCCATGCAAATCGTAGTCAACGTCGTAAATAGATCCGGTCCATTTTTATTTTTCAATAAGAATGTCCAACCCAGCCTAGCACATTGGCGGCAGCACTTTATCCTCCGCCTTGGTGCGCTCGCCGCGGCGCCGCCGTCCGGCCCTGTCAACATAGTTTTTTTTGAAACGGTCCCTGTCAACATAGTGAATCGGGAGAGGACTGTAGTTGTGAGTATGATAGTACGGACCCACCAGGTCCACTCCCGAACACAAGCAAGCACCTCTTTTACTACTCAGATGAACCCCTCGTTTTTTAATCTAATCCACCCTGCTGATATCTGGGACCCACATCATTTTCAACGTATAGTTAATTAACGACAGAAATACACAACTTTTTTTAGTAGTAATTTGGAGGAGCAGGCTATAAACTGGGTTGTGCGGTCTCTGTGGTCCGTCTAACAACATGACCAGCCCAACCATTTTTTTTCTTTTTGAAGAATACCCAAGCTAGGCCTATTTGTTTTCTCCGACTTACTGGGCTGCAAATCTTTCAAGACGAGGAGGGATGCATTCTGGCCTGGCCAAAGAGTATGGTCAGTGTATGTTAAAAGTAATATCAAAAGGGGTTGAAAATTCCAAAAAAATTATAGCAAATGGGATATTAGTTTCTTTTTTTGTTTTTGTTCTTCACTGATATCTTATACGTATTCCATTGGATTTAACATGACATAGTACTAATTTATTTTTAAATTTGTTTTAGTATGGCTACTAATTTTTGGATTAAGAATATTTTGTTCCCCAGCAAAAATTTACGAATTTTCAAAACTTCCCACATATTTAGTTAATTTTTTTAACCCTGGTACTGACTATAAAATGGGCAACAATTCTAAAAATGGAAAACGGGCTGCAATAAATTCCATATGAATTAGAAAATGAGTAAAAATTATAAAAATAATAGCAAATGGGCTATACACACCACAGATTTCGAGGCTGACTTGTTTACGCAAGGCTTTGTTAGTCAACACACGATTGTAGCAGCAGTGACTGTTGGATGTCCATCCAACGGCCGACGTGCTTCTTCAATCTCTGATCTTCGTGCTCCAGCCGCCTAAACTAGAGCCGGCGGGATTGCCTGCTCTCTCCTCTTGTGGCCCGCTGTGATGTCACGCAGGCTTCCCCGACCCACCCTACTCCCTCCGATGGCCTGGCCGCACGCTATCAACTGCCTCCTTATTACGCGAAAAAAATGATTCCTCCCACTGACATCTGGGGTGCACCGGTTGGGAGGCTAACCTGTGGGCCTACTAAGTTGACGCGTACGCAGGGCTTATCAACTTAGTCAACAAACGATTCTAGCAGCAGTAACCGTTGGATTTGAATCGAACGGTCCTGCTGCTTCTTCAATCACTGCTCTTCTTGCACCAGCCGTCCAAACCAGTGCTGGTGAGACCGCCTGCTCCTGCCTTCATTGGCCGGCTGTGCTGCCATTGAGGCTTCATCGCCCCCTACTACTCCCACCGCTAGCCAGGCCCTGCAGCGACGGCAGCCTCACACCGCAGCCGAACCAGTGAACCCTCGTACTCCTCTCCGCGTGGGCATCCACTGCCGCCTCTTCCCCGGCTCCGCATCGTCCCCTTCCTAGGCCTCGCCGTCGTCCACAACCTTGGTGCTCTTGGCGCGACGTGGTTAATGTGGTCAACGACCCACTTCCATCGGAAGAGTACTGTACGTGGAAAGGCTGACAGCTGGGTCCACGACCACAGCCCAGTTTTTTTTGTGATTTGCCAAGTAAGTCGCTTTGTCAGGCCTGTTGGGCTGCAAATCTTTCAAGACGAGGAGAGCTTTCATTCGGCTGGCCGAGAAAATGACCTATTAGTAATGAGAAATGGGCTGTACATTTTTAAAACACATCAAACCGGCAATTAGTTTCAAGTTTCTTTTTTACATTTCGAGATTTTAAATTGCATTGATTTTTATGCGTGGACAATTTGTTGGATTTTATATTGATATATATTTATTTTTTAAATCAGTTTGAACATGACTCGAAATTTCAGGATTAAAAACAGTTCGGACCGCATCGAAATATGCAAATTTTCACATAATTTTTTAACCATGGCCACAATATGGCCTGTAATGCTAATAAAAAGAATATGGGCTCCAAAAAAACCTTAAGAATTAGGTAATGGGCTGTAAATTATTAGTAATAATGGCATATGGGATGTATGATGTTTTCCACAGATTTGAGGCTTTCCTAAAAAAAGGTTGACGCACAATAAGTGATTGTTGGATGTCCACCCAACGGCCGTCGTGCTTCTCCAATGTCTGCTCTTCCTGCTGCAGCCGCTCAAACAAGCGCCGGCGGGACTGTCTGCTCAAACAAGCGCCGGCTGTGCTTCCGCGTAGGCCTCACTGCCCCACCGTACTCCCATCGCTGGCTTAGCCATCCCTCTACTCACCCACACCTGCTATTATTCTCTGGCGAGGACAGACGAACCAGTAAACCCTCGTACAGTCGTACTCCCCTCCGCGTGGGAAACAACTACCGAGTCTTCCTTTGGCTCCGTGTCGTTCCCTTCGTAGGCCTCGCCGTCGTCCACCGCCCTGGTGCTCTCGGCGCGGCCTAGTCAACGTGGTCAACGACCGACATGCATCTGAAGTGGACTGTACGTGGAGAGGCTGACAGTTGGGTCACGGCCGCACGCAAGGAAATGCCTCCTTATTACGCGCAAAATAATGATTCCTCCAACTAACATCTGGGACCCACCAAAAGGGCCTCTGTATTTCGCGAAAAAACGTTACCGCCGCTAACAGCTCGGACCCACCAGCTATATCTTCACATGCAAGGAAGTGACTCCTTATTAAGCACAAAAAAATGAATACCCCCTGCTAGCAGGGACCCAGTATAGTGGGAGGCTGACTTGTGGGCCTACTAGATGGGGATGGAGGGCTTTGTCAACTTAGTCAATATGCACGGTTGTAGCTCCAGTGACCGTACAATGTCCATCCAACGGCCGTAGTGCTTCTTCAACCTCTAGTCTTCTTGCTCCAGCCGCCCAAAGCAGCGCCGGTCGTGCTGCATGCTCCTGCCTTTCGTGGCCGGCTGTGCTGCCGTGAAGGCCTCACCGCCCCCTACTATTCCCACCGCTGGCCAGGCCCTGCGGCGACGGCAGCCTCACACCGCAACCGAACCAGTGAACCCTCGTACTCCTCTTCGTGCGGGCTTCCACTGTCGTGTCTTCCCCGGCTCCGCTTCGTCCCGTTCCTAGGCCTCGCCGTCGTCCACCGCCCTGGTGCTCTCGGCGCGGCATGGTCAACGTGGTCAAGGAACGGCTTCCACCGGACGTGGACTGTACGTGGAGAGGCTGACAGTTGGGTCCACGGCCACAACAAGTAAGTGCCTCCTTATTACGCGCAAAATAATTATTCCTCCACCTGATAGCGGGGACCCACCGGACGGACCTATTTCGCCAAAAAAACGTTTCCCCCTGACTGCTGGGACCCACCAGCTACATCTTCGCACGCAAGGAAGTGCGTCCGGGCAAAAAAATGATTCGCCCCTCTGACTGCTGGGACCCACCAGCTACATCTTCGCACACAAGGAAGTGCCTGACAATCGGGACCCACCTGGTCGAAGCGTACGTAGCGTTGTCATTCTGGTCGCAAACATGTACATACATACTGGTCGATGTAGAGGCGCGCACATGTCATAGTAGTGGCGCACACATAGCATGTACACGTACGTACAGCAGCCAGGGTGCAAGAAAGTAAATACAACCACGTACGTACATACGGGCGGGGTCTCGAACGCCTACTCGCGCGTGCGTACGGCCAGGGCTCGTGTACATGGCTGGGTCGGAACGGAGAAACAACGTCGTCATCGTGTTCATGGGCAGCCAACTGGCTGGGTCGGAACGGAATGCGTCGTCGTGTTCATCGGAAGGGCTTGGACGGAAGAGCCGATGGAAACGAGCCCTGACGTACCGCTGAACGGAGGAAACAGCCTTGTGTTCGACCGACCACGTTCGAAATGGGATCCTGTTCATCGGGAGGGGTCTGGCGTACTGGAAAATGGACGAAACGGACCTCCTACGGTCAAAACGGGGGTCCTGTTGCTCGGGAGGGGTGTGGCGTACTGCAAAACGGAGGAAACAGACTTGTGTTGGAGCGCTACGGTCAAAACGGGGATCCTGTTCATCGGGAGGGGTGTGGCGTACCGCAAAACGGGACTCTACGGGATACTGTTCATCTCCACCGTCGACCCCCTCCAGCCTCCACGGGCTACTATTCATCCACCGTCGACCTCCTCCAGCCTCCACCTGCGACTGTTCATCCACGGGCTCCTGTTCATCCAGCCTCCACCGCGCGCTACTCCATCGGCTACTGTTCAACCATCCCTCTCCACGGGCTCCTGTCCAACCACCCCTCCACGGGCTACTGTTCATCCAGCCCTCCACCGTCTACTGTTCATCCTGCCCTCCACGGGGTGGTCCTGTTCATCCTACCCTCCACGGGGTCCTGTTCATCCAGCCCCAACCGGCTCGATCGATCGGGGTCCTGCTCATCCAGAAGCAACACCACCAGGTCCTGTTCATCCACCCCCATCGGGAACTGTTCATCCAAACCCCCCCATCAATGCTCACTGTTCATCTAGAGGCAACATCGATCGACTTCAGTTAGCAGCAGTAGCAAAGGAATCGCTCGATCGGGTTCAGTTAACAGCTATCGATCGATCGCTCGGGTTCAGTAACGCGTAGCCTACAGTGCAATCGCTCGAGTTCAGTTAGAGCCCAACGCCTCACTCAGGTTCAGTTAGAGCCCAACGCCTCGCACCCACGCGCGTGCGTGTACGAAAGAAACACGCATCGCTCGGCCCCGACCACCCACCGTAACCGGGAACACCCCGATATTTTCCTCGCCCTCGCTTCTACCACGGTTTTTTCTGTCATGGACGGCTCAAAGAATGTCATGCAGCTGCGTCTCCAGCCCGCCCAAGACGAAAAGCCCATTTTCTGTCTTGATTATTTGTCATAGAAGTAGGACCCCACCACATCTATGATGATACCGTGTTTTGTCACAATTATTGTCATCGAAGTGTCATAAGTATGACATAATTTTTTTTCGTTCGGCCCAAAATGTCATGGATGTGTCTTTTTTTTGTAGTGGTGTGGGCGATAGGGGGGGTCCTTCCCACACGACCCAGAAACCATCGGGGATATGCCCTCCTGGCACACACGCTCGGCAAAATGAGGTCGTGTGCGACCGGTGAGCGCTCAAATACGGTAATACGTAAGTAGAGCTAAAAAAATCCAATTATACAGGCAAAATTGTTTCCGGTCGCAAGTACATCCCACATAGTCAGTCCCCACTAAACGTTTCCGTTCGTATGTACATCCAACAAAGTTGCTCCAAGGAAAACATTTCCGTTCACAGGTACATCACACACAATTTCCCCCATTAAATCGTTTGTGATAGCGTTGCCATTGCACACGATATTAACAATTTTACGTTTGCGTTATGGAATGCATCACACATGGTGCATAGAAGAAACTGTGTGGCAAAGTCTGTCCATAACACACAATTTTTTTGTGGTAAATGTTTGCGCAAGGTGGCCTGACGCAAATAGTTTTTAAGAGGACATCATGTGTGCAGTGGAGATTGATCACACACGTAGTGGATCCTAGAAACGTTTCTGATCTCCACATCTATCGCAGACGTTTTGCTTTCGCAAACCGTGTGCAGTATAATCCCTAATTAATCCCTAATATAAAATTCACATGTTTTGAATTTGAAAGTAGGCAATCACTTATTTCATATCCAACCATGTTTATTACAAATATAGGTTCAACCACGAATGCATAATTTGATCCACATGTACATATACTGAAGAGCTACAGAAGCACCAAGTAAAGAATGATGAACCACAGTTGTACTAAAGACTGTAAAGAGAGAGGCAAAGGACATTCTGGTTGCTGGAGAAGGTGAAGCGGAATGCCCATATTGTGCCCTCCTCCATGCGTAATGCGCGCACGACTCTAGGCCAACCCCTTGTGTTGGCTGCCCGTCCATCCTTCACTGTCTTCATTACGACTTCTCGATGCTCATTGTAGTCTGGATGAAATACTTTAACCTTCATTGCGTGTCCACCAATCATGTACTTTGCGAGGTAATCTTGAGTGAACTGCTTCGGGAACCACTGCGAACAAAAAAGATTCAGACATTGTTGTCTAACAACTCATTATGGGCAGTAAAAAGAGAAGGCTGCAGAGTTTGTAGTTACCATCCTACAGCTCACTATTGTGTTGGATAGAGCATAAAAATAATAATTTTCTTGCCACCATTCGTATCTTTTTGCTAATAATCCTTATAAGTTTCCTCACTTGATGCTTGTTCATGAATATCTCATTGCCCCATATGCAAAAAGGGTCGATGCGTGGATCCTTGCCAAGGGCATATGTACCTACAAGCAACAATTCAATATTAGAAGCTAACAAGTGTCCAGGCCTGGATCTATATGCATTATATTATGGAACGACAGGGGGAGTACAAGCCGAGGGATGAAGCTAACCTCGGCGAAAAATGGTGGCCACTCCCGTTGTTGTTCTGCATAAGTAGTGGAAAGACATGATAAGTACGACAACCTTAACATCAAACAAATATAGCAAAGGTAAACAACATCATCTCCAAATGATAGCTTGAATGTGTTGGTTTCAGCATGCTGTTAAAGCAGTTACAAAATGGAAGGTAATGTTACCGACAGCAGGCTTAACAGCCATCAAATATTGCAATTCAAACTGGTTTTGTTGAAAATGAATAGAACGTAGGTAATGCTTAAACATCACACTAGATAATGTGTAAAACTAAAATAAAGGGCATGTGTTAACTACACCAGGAATAATTGGAACCAAATATAGCCGTTCAAACTAGTATTGATGTAGTCGAGCGGCACAATTCTGACTTGCACATAATGAACAACACATTGTGAATGACTGAAATAAACAAGGCATAAATGGCCAGTATAACAACCAAATATAGCCATTGAAAACTAGACAGAGTCTCACTACAACCAACCTAACAAGCAAATACAGATAAATAGGGCATATGCTTGAAAACTGGACAAATGCTCACTGTAACCAACCTAACAAGCAGATACAGATAAACAAGGCATCTGCTTGATAACTAGACAAATGATAAAAAAGCAACCTAACAACCAAATACAGATAAACAAGGCATATGCTTGATAACTAGACAAATGCTCACTACAACCAAACTAAAAACCAAATCATATAAACAAGGCATCTGCTCGATAACTGGAAAAATGCTCACTCCAACCAACCTAACAACCAAATACAAATAAACAAGGCATCTACTCACTATAAACAACCAAATATAGCCATTCATGAAACTGAAGTGGATAATTCATACTTAAACATCACATAGCCCTATTGAACAATACATTTTTGCATAACTGAAATAATTAAACATAGCACAGTTAAAGCACCGCACGACAAATGCTACTACAACAAAGGGTACAGGTTGGCAAGCTAGAAAAGGTAAGATTTGTTGATAGGATGTTGCCTCACATTTCATGGACGGGATCCTTCCAGTTGGAAGAGCACAGACCCATGGTGCGCTCTCTGATATCATAGATGGGCTGTTTCACCTTGGAAGAACCTTTGTGGGTGCCCTCCTCGTGGTCGTGGTCGATGAGATCTGACTTGGCAGTTGAGGTTCCCAAGCTGCCGCCGTAGAACGTGTCCTTTAGAAATGACAAAATGGGGTTGATGGCGTATAAAGATCGCAAATCCTTGACCGCTTGGCGGAGAAGATCAGTGGCAGGGCCGTCGAAGAGATCGACGGCGGTTGAACCAGAGGGGTTGGCGATGGACCACTTAACCTGTGACATGGCCCGCGTGAAGCCGTCGTTGTGGACGAGCTTGGTTTCGTAGCCAGCTTTCCTGAGATACAGAAATACACGAGCCCACTGACATGAAGCCTTTGGCATGGCAATGTAGTCAATGTATTCGTCGGCTTCCGCGCCGACGTGTTGCTCCGGGATCGACAGGTCGGGGCGAGCGACGGCCACCTCGCCAACGTCCGCTAGAGAGGCCATGATAAACCTCTTCTTGGCCGAACGCTCGTCGGGCTCCTCGGGATACGTGGTCGAGCTTAGGCTGTGACATTCTGGAGCAGGGGATGTGGATCTGGCGGGGAGGGACACCACAAGCTTCATCTAAAAACTCAGGGGAGTGGGGCGACAGTATGGGAATCGCTGGGTAACCTGAACTTTATTATCTAAGCTAGGAGGAACGGGCAGACCGGCAGGGGTTTGCGGTGGCACCGGTGGCGCCGGCGACGGCCGCGAGCTAGGGTTCGAGGGGGGAGGGGGGCGGGTGGGGGACTGTGTGTGTGTGTGTGTGGGGGGGGGGGTGTTTGAGGATACGCCGTGTCTACTAAAATTTTTAGTAATGGTGGTGGACGAGGGAGGGCCACGGTTCAAATGCCTCGGCTACTGCAATTTCACTAGAAGGTCGGTGCTGGAGGAGTGTGGGCGACGATTGAAGTATGGCGGCTACTAAAATTTGGGTAAAGGTACTGATGCGGGATTGAGTGCCCAAAATCACGCACGGTCCAATAACAATATGCGTGTATGATAATAAGGAAAATTGGCGGAACCGCCGATTTTTGCAATGCTCAAGGCGGGTAGTTTGTGTTTATATTTCTAGCTAGCTGGTCTATCGCACACGGTTCGTCCTAATTTCCAAATAAACTTAACAGCCTTTAGCTTGCACATGTGGTGATTTTACAGCGCACTTGCATCGCACACGGTTAAGCCAGTACCTCCACCCTTTGCTCGCGCTTGCGCGGTCGTGGTGATTTGACAACGCACTTGCATCGCACACGGTTGAGCCAGTACCTCCACCTTTGCTCGCTCTTGCGCAGGCGTGGTGATTCACAACGCACTTGTATCGCACATGATTGAGATATTATACACGTGTCTGTTGAGCATCATCAGAGTCTTTGCAGCAAAAAAAAAATGTTAGAGAGGGTGAGAAGACAGCCACACCGGCATGTGGCCCAAATATATATGAGTGAAAAGGGTGGTCTGTGATGTTCAAAATTCCAATGCACAACTTTGACCACGCGGACCCACGGTTGGGCGCGTCGTCGAAGATCGATGAGAGGGGACAAAAGTCTAGAACCACCTGGAGGTGGCCAAATATATGTAGGAATATCGGGGATGTTTAAAACTTTAAATACACAATGCATAACTTTGGTGGCACCTGCCTCGCAAACCCGAAAGCACCCTTGGATATATTTATAATGACATAATGTCGTACCTAGCTAGGATGCTTGGCCCACCACCTCCCACTTCGTGTCAGCGGGGCGGATGTAGGTAATGATCGATACTTTGGTCATACATGCATGTCGCCATGACCTACCATAAGACGGACCAATGAATCTATCATTTGGTCAAACGACATATGTTGTTGTCGATAAACCGCTTGGGCCAATAGATTGAACCATCATAAAAATCGCACAAGAGGGACCACAAAACCAGCACCTCTTGCATGTGGCCCAAAATGATGTACGTTGGGAAGGAGTGATGTGTGTTTTCAATATAGAATAATGTACAATTTAGATGTGGTGCCTACCTCTTGATATAGACAACAACCATGAAGGCAAGGTAGTTAAGGACGAGATACGCAGGGTATGATGTAGGTCGAACCCAGCAATCCGAGCATGTGGGAGGGAATTCTGACAACACATGAGCTTGAGCTTTGGTTGAGCGACATGTGACGGTGACCGGCCCTAACACGAACTAGGAGGAATCCATTCATGGCCAACACATACCCCTCATTATCGGTCAAAGGGATGATATATATACACTCGGGGAGCCCACATATATGTGTATCGTCACAAAAAGCCGCACAAGCGAGACGATGTCGATCAGAAGACCCCGTATACACTGCATGCGGCCCGAAAATATGTATGGGTACGGTGGTGTGTGATGTGTTTAAATCCCAAATGCACAACTTCGATGGGCCACCAATTACATTAAAAACCGAACACCGTACCCGACTCCAAGCCCGGTTCAATATGTATGATGTCAGTTTCCCAACTTCGAGGTGGCGGCAGGGGGGAGGGGTCGTCCCACGCATGCGCTCACACTTTATTTGGTCTAGCATGGGACACATCTATATCTATACCCCTATATAGTGTGCGAATAACTTTGAAAGTTGGTCGTTGGATGAAGCCAATCCGACGGTACAGAGATGGCAAATCCGAGCACTACTGGCCGTTGGATATCATCTACATTCCACCAGTTTCTGCCACATGTACAATCTAGAAGACTCCATGGTTGAACTTAAGCATAATGCACAAACCTCAAAACACAAGCACTTCTCCTTTGTTCTAGAATCTTCCATATCCTAATTGCCCAAACTCTTTTTTTCTAAATGAATTGTCACCTTTTGCTTTTACTTTATGCTTTACAATGCACAATTCCATGAATCTTAAAATAGATTTTTTTATAAAACTAATTGATTTTGGATGAGATGAATATAAGAATTAAACGATCATCTATATCATGCATATATGACTCAAGGCTTACATGCTATAGTGTGGTATTTATTCATAATTTGGTTACCAAATCTCATGCGTGCAATGCACATGTATCTTACTGGTATTAGTAGGAAACCTTCATGGTCAAACCCTTCTCGTTGTTGGGTCAAAGGGATAGATTGTGTGGGTCCCCCTAATTGTCGGTAAAGGATAGTATATATACCTCGGAGAGCCCATAGAAATGTGTCGCGTCTATAAGCCGCACAAGGGAGACATGCTCGAGAAGAACACCCTGCCCCCTATACCCTACATGGAACCTGAAAAAGGTTTATATATTCGCCATGACAGGTCAAGTAAATCATTCTTTAATTTTTTAGAGCAAAAAATAACCCATAAAACATAGTAGGTTTATATAATCGCCATGACAGGTCAAGTCAATCATTCTTTAATTTTTTAGAGCAAAAAATAACCCAGAAAAACATAGTCTACAAATTAGCAAAACAAGGATCCCAAGGTTTATATAATTGCCATGATAGGTCATACAGAGATATAATATATCTATATAATGACCGTGTCATGGCATTTAAATGAAGCTTGAGATATGCAACTTCCCACCGGGTCACCCATCCTTGGACTACTCCAGCCCGAGCACACTTAACTTCTGCGTTCTATTTAACTAGGATAGCAGATGGGAAGCCACTCCTTGCTGATAAAAATTGCCTCCTTTCCATTAAGGTGTTTCACGCTGGTCACCCTATGGGACCTACTCCCTCCTATCACACACATTTGTGCTTTTAGAAATTGTGTGGGATATTTACATGGCCAATGTGTCATCGCTAGCCTTTAATGAGCACAGACACTGGTAGCGGGAAAATGATGGGAGAAGAGGCGGGAACCCAATGAGAGGAGTGGTGAGAAATGGTAGCCTGTTTAGAAAACCTAGTAGAGAAGGAAGCGTGAGCTAGCACGACGCATGCGCACAGTGCATACCCATGTACTGCATGTGCTGTCGAAAGGGCTCAGGGTTGCCGTTCGATCTAGGAGCATCCAACGGTGCACACGTACGATCCGTGGGGCTTGGGTTCTGGCCAATCAGAACGCACGACTCAGATCGCGCGCGCAACAAGGGGGAAGGGGGCATCGGCCACGGTTTGGTAGGCACACGGCTTTCGTGAGTGAATCGTGTGCTATTTGAAAACATTTCGTGAGAAGAATCACGGTTTTTAAATCCTCATAAATCCAAAACTCACCCGAAAATCGTGAGACTAGCATGGTGGCACGACATGGCACATATATGTCGAGGAATTTTTTCGTCCATTTTGGCGCAAGTTTTATTACAAGCCTTTACGAACCGAAGCTTCTCTCAAAGAAGCCTCGTGGTTCCGATAGGGAAACGTGTCCCCCTTGTGGGCGAAATGGAATCACTGCCTCTTTTCGCCTTGTATTTTCTTCTACAGGCAATATGGAACGACAGGATATCCGCGCTGAAATTTAAACTTATTCAGGGTTCGTTTGGCCTTTTTATACACTAATTGAGTTTCCTAGGCATTTAATGTCCATAATTCAAATCTGAACTTCAAATACATTCTCCAGTTCACCAAAATGGCTAGAAAATTTATACATGTGTCCTTGGGTGCATGTTTAGGTCCCATGCCTAGAATGGGAACGAATTACAACCGTACCCGCGTCCTGGCTCGTCCTCAAACATTTGGAACCTCGGTTTTTAAATCCCCGTAAATCCTAAACTCACCAGAAACTCATCAAAGGTGGCATGGTGTCACGTCATGGCACATATATGTCGTGGTAAAAATATTATCCAATTTGGGACAAGCTTTATTACAAACCGGAGCTTCTCTCAAAGAAGCCTCGTGGTTCCGATAGGGAAACATGTTCCCCTTGTGGGCAAAATGTAATCACTGCCTCTTTTCGCCTTGTATTTTCTTCTATGGGAAACATGTAACGATAGGATATCTGTGCTGAAATTTAAACTTATTCAGGGTTCGTTTGGCCTTTTTATACACTAATTGAGTTTCCTAGCCATTTAATGTCCATAATTCAAATCTGAACTACATGTACATGCTCTAGCTCACCAAAATGGCTAGAAAAATTATACATGTGTCCTTGGGTGGATGTTTAGGTCCCATGCCAGGAATGGGAACGAATTACAACCGTATCGATGTCCTGGCTCGTCCTCAAACATTATGAATCTCGGTTTTTAAATCCCCATAAATCTAAAACTCACTAGAAAGTCATCAAAGGTGGCATGGTGTCACGTCATTGCACATATATGTCGTGGTAAAAACATTGCCAATTTGGACCAAGCTTTATTACACACCTCTTAAAACCAGAGCGTGTCGCAATAACCCTCGTGGTTTCGATAGGGAGACATGTCCCCTTGTGGGCCAAACGATAATCGCTCCCTCTTCTAGCCTTGTATTTTCTTCTACACGCAACACGGAACAACGGGAGGTTTGCGCTGAACTTTGACATTATTCAGGGTTCGTTTGACCTTTTTTATTCATTAATTGAGTTTTCTAGGCATTTAATGTCCATAATTCAAATCTGAACTATAAATACATGCTCCAGTGCACCAAAATGGCTAGAAGAAACGTACATGTTTCCTTGGGGTGCATGTTTAGGTCCCATGGAACGAATGGGAACGAATTCAACCATCTCGCCGTCCTGGCTTGGCCACAAACATTGCGAATCTTGGTTTTTAAATCTCTGTTAATCCAAAACTCACTAGGAAATCATGAAACTTGGCATGGTGTCACTACATGGTACATATAATTGTCCAATTTGGGTGAAGCTACATTACAAGCCTCTTACAAATCGGAGCTTGTTGCAACCCTCGTGGTTCCGGTAGGGAAACATGCCCCTCTTGTGGGCAAAATGATAATCGTTGCCTCTTCTCGCCTTGAACTTTGTTTTCTACAGGCAACATAGAATAACAGGAGTGTCGTGCTGAAATTTGAAACTGTTCAGGGTTCGTTTGGCCAATGTATATATTACTAATTAAGTTTTGTACGCATTTAATGTAGTCCATAATTCAAATTTGAACTACAAGCACATGCTCCAGTGAAGCAAAATGGGTGGGAAATCATACAAGTGTCATTGGGTGCATGTTTAGGTCTCATTTAAGGAATGGGAATGAATTACAAACTTGTCGTCATCCTGAAACATTGAGAATCTCGATTTTAAATCCCAGTAAATCAAAAACTCACCCAAAAAACATGAAACTTGGCATGGTTTCATGACATGGCACATATATGCCGTGGAAAAAAATCGTCCAGTTTGAGAAGAGGCGCACACATTAGTAGCCAACAAAGTCCTTTTTGAAACAAAAAGCTGACACATTAATATCGCAAACGGTTGTATTATATTAACCGTGTTGAAATTTAACCTTACTCGGTGGCGTGCGTGCAACTGTTTGATTGGATGGGACGAGCACAGAAGTCCGCTATGTAAGCTCGACGGGACGCGTGTGAGCAGTCCGCCGCGCAGACTTGACGGGACGCGCGAATCTTGTCCACCTCGTAGGCTTGACGGGACACGTGCGAGCAGCAAGGCCGCCCATGCTCACCGGGAAGCGATCTCTTTGACCTCCATGCACCAGCCTCCACCCGCCTCGCTCACAACTTCCCCATTAATGGGTTAATTAAAGCACCTGGATGGAGGGTCTTTGCTTGTGATCCCATGGCATCATTTGCTTTGTTCGTGTTTTGAACTCGTATTCCGGCCTAATTTAAATTGCCACATAAGGCAACGGATAATACAACCACAAATAAAATGGCAATGGATAATACGACGACAAATTTACAATGGCGCAGATAATAAATGTCTTACATATTCCAGATAATTTAAAATGCCACATGCGGCAAAGCCCAGAAGACACGGGGGCAAGAGAAGAAGGAAATTGTAGACAATTATCTGGGTCGCTACTGTCTCTACTCGTTGATGGATCGCCGGGACATCTCTGCTGCGGCTGCGGCTTCGCGGCGGGACCTCTCTAGTGCTTCCGCGACCTTGGTCTTTGCTGCCTGGTTATATGTCCACCCTAAACTCCTCCTACCGGTCATGGCAGAACGACTTGACAGGAAAGACCAGCTTTGTGGGTGATGAGGAGAGGAATTGTGAAGTAATTTTCAAGTGGGTAGTTTTTATAGCCCGGCGCTAAGAATGAACACATATTAGTTTGATAGGTGTGAACATATTTTCAATTACTTATTGCGTTGTAATCTGCAATGTGACGAGAAACAAGGTCAAAATTTATTGATGGCAGAAGGTTGACCACGTGGTTGCTCGCTGTTGAGGCGGCCACGGCTCGCTCTGCTCGCGTCCGTCCGAGCATTTTGCTCGCCATTGAGGCGGCCGTGGCGCGCTCCGTTCATCCGAGTCGGCTGTTTGCCATGTTTCACACACATCTTGTTCAGTTGAACTGTTTCTGTTGTGTTCCCTAATCGAAAATAGTTCGTCCGAGTGAACCGTATGTCGTATATCACACACACCTTGATCTGGCTAACCATTTATGTTGCACTCCCTAACAGCAAAAAGTTCATCGGAGCGAACAGTATGCCATATATCGCACACACATTGATATGGCTTCCCGTTTCTGTTGTTCTGCCTCATCACAAACAGTTCGAATGGATTGACTGTGTGCCCTGCATCGCACACGCAACTAAAATCTGAACCGTGTTTGATGGCTCCGCCATCGCAAACGTTTTGCACCTTTTTGACGGCTTTTTTAAATCCCCGTTTGCAATTAATGCATCGCACACAGTTTTGTGAAATGGTCTCTGATCGTAGTGTCGCGTTAGCAGCATCCTGTAGTAGTGTAGCATCCCAAATTTTCAATTTGGAATGTTATACATAGGTCATCATATGCATACCATATTTTATTTGCATTGAGAAATTCTAAGCAACTCAAGGACCCACGGAGAGAGTTGGGGATTTCATTTATTTTCATATTTTAATTTTTCTCAAATTTGAAAAAAGAGAGGATCACTTTGGTTTTAATTATCTTTTTGTCTGAAAATATTTCCAATATTAAAAATAAAAGAGAGGAGGTAATATGACTTCTCCAAAATAAAAGAAATATTGGAGGAAAGAAATTAAAATCAAATAAATATTTTATTTGGATTTTCATTTGCTATTTTATTCGAATTAGAAAAATATGGATTTTTCAAAAATTGCATTTTAGGACAAGAAAATGTTCACTATGTCCTAAATATTTTATTTAGACGGTGAAAATTGTTTTTGGCATTTTTAGAATTTATTCTAGGATTTTTCCTTTTTCGGCGGAATTTTTTTAAGAAAAAAGAAAGAAAAGTCCCCGGACCGAACTAGGCCGAAGGACCAGCTGGCCCATCGCGCCGCCTCCGCGCCGCCGAGCCGTGCTCGCGCCGGACTCCCCCGGCGCCGGTGCCCCCTCCCGCAAGCTGCATCGCCCCCCGACCCCCTATATATACGCACCGCCGCCGCCTCTCTCCTCGTCCCGCAACGCGCCATCGCCCCGCAGCCGCCGTCGCGCCGCCTGTCGCCACCGCCGCGCCGCTGCCGCACCACTCTGCAGCCCCGCGCCTCGCCGGAGCCCTGCCGGAAGCCACCACCGTCGGATCTGCCGCCGCCGCCGGATTTTCCGGTTCTCGTTGGTTTCTGTTCTATTTAGGTAAAACTGCCGGTTTTCTTAAAAACCGTAGATTGGTTTTTTTAATTTTTAGATCGGTTCAGTTTTTCTTGGTTTAGCCTATTCCGCGAACGTTCGTTCGTTAGCTCGTTTTAACGAACGTTTTCGTTCGTTAGTCTCTGTTAGCAGACGTTCGTCCCATAGATGTTTCCTTTTTCGTTTATTTTCAGCTAGGGACCTATCCGTGTTTATTTCTATCGCAGATTAACCCCTGATCTTCAAACCTCCGCAACTTTTTAACCGTTTGTCCAAATCTAGTGAAACCAACGCCAAAATCTTCGTCTCGAACCCCTCTTTCTCGTTAATCAACTTGAACATGGTTTTGACAATTTAAATTTGGTTTCAAGCAGATTTGAATTTGAAGTTCTTTTGATCGTAGTTCCAGTTCCGTAGCTCCGATTTGATCGATTCTTTTTGGCAAATCGAATCTCTTTAGTTGAACTTTCAAATTGGGTCTTCTTATTTGAGTTTTACCCTTGCATCTATGCTTGAGTGCTTATGTATGCTATTCTTTGTTTGCGATAGAAATCCCAGAGTGCGAAGCGTGCTACTACGAGTCTTTAGGGTTTGCAGATCATGAGCAAGGCAAGTAACACATTGATCATATTCTTTGCATACCTTGTTTTTATGCATTAGTTACAATCCCCAAACACTACATGATTAGGACGTGATTAACTTGTGGGTATTGGGAAGTAGATGATGAGGTAGAACCTATCACCTTTTTTATCAAACCCTTGGGAGTTACTTCTTGCTACCTCTTGAGCACTGCGTTGGTTTTCCCTTGAAGAGGAAAGGGTGATGCAGCAAAGTAGCGTAAGTATTTCCCTTAGTTTTTGAGAACTAAGGTATCAATCCAGTAGGAGGCCACGCACGAGTCCCTTGTACCTACACAGACAAATAAAACCTCGCAACAAACGCAATAAAGGGGTTGTCAATCCCTTCACGGTGACTTACGAAAGTGAGATCTGATAAGATAATATTTTTGGTATTTTTATGATAAAGATGCAAAGTAAAATAAAAGACACTAAAAATAACTAAGTGTTGGAAGATTAATATGATGGAAAATAGACCCGGGGGCCATAGGTTTCACTAGTGGCATCTCTCAAGAGAGCATAAGTATTACGGTGGGTGAAAAAATTACTGTTGAGCAATTGACATAATTGAGCATAGTTATGAGAATATCATGGTATGATCATGTATATAGGCATCACGTCCGTGACAAGTAGACCGACTCTTGCCTGCATCTACTACTATTACTCCACGCATCGACCGCTATCCAGCATGCACCTAGAGTATTAAGTTCATAAGAACAGAGTAACGCTTTAAGTAAGATGACATGATGTAGAGGGATAAGCTCATGCAATATGATATAAACCCCATCTTGTTATCCTCGATGGCAACAATACAATACACGCCTTGCTGCCCCTGCTGTCACTGGGAAAGGACACCGCAAGATTGAACCCAAAGCTAAGCACTTCTCCCATTGCAAGAAAGATCAATCTAGTAGGCCAAACCAAACTGATAATTCGAAGAGACTTGCAAAGATAACCAATCATACATAAAAGAATTCAGAAGATTCAAATATTGTTCGTAGATAAACTTGATCATAAACCCACAATTCATCGGTCTCAACAAACACAACGCAAAAGAAGATTACATCGAATAGATCTCCATGAGAATCATGGAGAACTTTGTATTGAGATCCAAAGAGAGAGAAGAAGCCATCTAGCTAATAACTGTGGACCCGAAGGTCTGAGGTAAACTACTCACACATCATCGGAGAGGCTATGGTGTTGATGTAGAAGCACTCCTTGATCAATGCCCCCTCCGGCGGAGTGTTGCAAAAAGGCCCCAAGATGGGATCTCACGGTTACAGAAGGTGCGGTGGTGGAATTAGGTTTTTGGCTCCGTATCTGGTAGTTTGGGGGTACGCAGGTATATATAGGAGGAAGAAGTACGTCGATGGAGCAACATGGGCCCCACGAGGGTGGAGGGCGCGCCCAGGGGGGTAGGCGCGCCCCTACCTCGTGCCCTGCTAGTTGCTTTCTTGACGTAGGGTCCAAGTCCTCTGGATCATGTTTGTTCCGAAAATCACGTTCCCGAAGGTTTCATTCCGTTTGGACTGCGTTTGATATTCTTTTTCTACAAATTTCTGAAATAGGCAAAAAACAACAATTATGGGCCGGGCCTCTGGTTAATAGGTTAGTCCCAAAAATAATATAAAAGTGTATAATAAAGCCCATTAAACATCCAAAACAGAATATAATATAGCATGGAACAATCAAAAATTATAGATACGTTGGAGACGTATCAAGCATCCCCAAGCTTAATTCCTGCTCGTCCTCGAGTAGGTAAATGATAAAAATAGAATTTTTGATGTGGAATGCTACTTAGCATAATTTCAATGTAATTCTTCTTATTGTAGCACGAATGTTCAGATTTGATATCATTCAAGATAAAAGTTTAATGTTGACATAAAAATAATAATACTTCAAGCATGCTAACCAAGCAATTATGTCTTATCAAAATAACATAGCCAAAGCAAGTTATCCCTACAAAATCATATAGTCTGCCTATGCTCCATCTTCCCCACACAAAATATTCATATCATGTACAACCCCGGTTTTAGCCAAGCAATTGGTTCATACTTTTTAACGCGCTTCAGCCTTTTCAACTTTTAAGCAATACATGAGTGCAAGCCATGGATATAGCACTATGGTGGAATAAGGTATAATGATAGGGGTTATGTGGGAAGACAAAAAAGGAGAAAGTCTCACATCAACGAGGCTAATCAACGGGCTATGGAGATGCCCATCAATTGATGTCAAGGCGAGGAGTAGGGATTGCCATGCAACAGATGCACTTAGAGCTATAAGTGTATGAAAGCTCAAACAAAACAAACTAAGTGGGTGTGCATCCAACTTGCTTGCTCATGAAGACCTCGGGCATTTGAGGAAGCCCATCATTGGGATATACAAGCCAAGTTCTATAATGAAATTTCCCACTAGTATATGAAAGCGACAAAATGAGAGACTCTCTATCATGAAGATCACGGTGCTACTTTGAAGAACAACTGTGGTAAAAGGATAGTAACATTATCCCTTCTCTCTTTTTCTCTCATTTTTTATTTGGGCCTTTTTTTTTCTGGCCTCCCTTTTTTTTAGTCTGGAGTCTCATCCCGATTTGTGGGGGAATCATAGTCTCCATCATCCTTTCCTCACTTGGTACAATGCTCTAATAATGATGATCATCACACTTTTATTTACTTACAACTCATGAATTACAATGCAATACTTAGAACAAAATATGACTCTATGTGGATGCCTCTGGCGGTGTACCGGGATATGCAATGAATCAAGAGCGACATGTATGAAAGAATTATGAACGGTGGCTTTGCCACAAATACAATGTCAACTACATGATCATGCAAAGCAATATGACAGTGATGGAGCGTGTCATGATAAACGAAACGGTGGAAAGTTGCATGGCAATATATCTCAGAATGGCTATGGAAATGCCATAATAGGTAGGTATGGTGGCTGTTTTGAGGAAGATATAAGGAGGTTTATGTGTGATAGAGCGTATCATATCATGGGGTTTGGATGCACCGGCGAAGTTTGCACCAACTCTCAACGTGAGAAAGGGCAATGCACGGTACTGAAGAGGCTAGAAAATTGCGGAAAGGTAAGTGTGCGTATAATCCATGGACTCACATTAGTCATAAACAACTCATATACTTATTGCAAAAATTTATTAGCCCTCGAAGCAAAGTACTACTACACATGCTCCTAGAGAAGGGTTGGTAGGAGTTAACCATCGCGCGATCCCGACCGCCACACAAAGGATGACAATCAACAAATACCTCATGCTCCGACTTCGTTAAATAATGGTTCACCATACGTGCATGCTACGGGAATAACAAACTCCAACACAAGTATTTCTCAATTTCACTATTACTCAACTAGCACAACTATGATATTACCACCTTTATATCTCAAAACAATTATCAAGCATCAAATTCTCATGATATTAAAGCAAATTGCCATGATGTTTTAAGACTCTCAAAATAATATAAGTGAAGCATGAGAGATCAATAGTTTCTATAAAACAAATCCACTGCCGTGCTCTAAAAGATATAAGTGAAGCACTAGAGCTAAACTATATAGCTCAAAAAATATAAGTGAAGCACATAGAGTATTCTAATAAATTCCAATTTGTGCGTATCTCTCTCAAAAGGTGTGTACAGTAAGGATGATTTTGGTAAACTAAAAAGCAAAGACTCAAATCATACAATTCGCTCCAAGCAAAACACATATCATGTGGTGAATAAAAATATAGCTCCAAGTAAAATTACCGATGGAAGTAGACAAAAGAGGGGATGCCTTCCGGGGCATCCCCAAGCTTTGGCTTTCTGGTGTCCTTAGATTATCTTGGGGTGCCATGGGCATCCCCAAGCTTAGGCTCTTGCCAGTCCTTATCCCCTAATCCATCAAATCTTTTACCCAAAACTTGAAAACTTCACAACACAAAACTTAATACAAAATCTCGTGAGCTCCGTTAGCGAAAGAAAACAAAACACCACTTCAAGGTAATGTAATGATCTCATTCTTTATTTATATTGGTGTTAAACCTACTGTATTCCAAATTCTCCGTGGTTTACAAACTCTTTTACTAGCCATAGATTCATCAAAATAAGCAAACAACACACGAAAAAACAGAATCTGTCAAAAACAGAACAATCTGTAGTAATCTGTAACTAACGCAAACTTCTGGAACTCTAAAAAATCTACCAAAATAGGAAGACCTTTACAATTTGTTTATTGATCTTATTCAATTGGAATCAATATTCTATCACGTTCTGGTGATTTTTAACAATTGTTTTCGTGAACAGAAAGTTTCTGGAATTTTCAGCAAGATCAAATAACTATCATCCAAGAAGATCCTATAGGTTTAACTTGGCACAAACACTAATTAAAACATAAAAACAAATATAACCAGAGGATAGATCAAATATTTATTCCTAAACAGAAGCAAAAAGCAAAAAACTAAAATAAAATTGGGTTGCCTCCCAACAAGCGCTATCGTTTAACGCCCCTAGCTAGGCATAAAAGCAAGGATAGATCTAGGTATTGCCATCTTCGATAGGAAATTCTTCAATAGGACACCTATCACCCTTAGGAGTTTCTTTATTTTTATTAATTATCAAACTTCTAGGCACAAAATCGAAAAAGTCATTTGTAGCAAATGGTTCCGTAATGATAGCAAAGAGATTGGGGTGAACACTTATTGATTTGAGATCCGCAGTTTCCTTTTTAGAGGATTCACCCTTATTTTTAGGAACATACATAAGCTTGGCAATTTTAGTAGGAGGACTTGGAGTATTCTTTACGGAAGAAAAGGCGGTCCCCAAGTTGGTAATGATACCCTCAAGTTTATTGATTCTAGTGGAATCCTGATTTATTTTTTCATTAACTATGGGTTCCTTCTCCTTAATATTTTTCAAAGTGACTCCTACTTTAGATCCATATTGGGTAATTTGGCTGTGGATCTTTTTATCCAAATTTTCAATTAACTCTACGGTAGCAACTTTATTTTCAATAATTTCAAGTCTTTGCATTACATGCTCCAAAGATAACATAGTTCCATTAACCAAAAGAGGTGGTGAGCCAAACAAATCTATCATAGCATTATAAGAATCAAAAGTATGGCTACCCAAGAAATTTCCTCCGGTAATGGTATCAAGAATATATCTGTACCAAGGAGTAGCGCCTACATAAAAATTGCGGAGAAGAACGGAACTAGATTGCTTCCTGGTGGATCTATTTTGAGCATTGCAAATTCTATACCAAGCGCCTTTTAGATTTTATCCCTCCCTTTGCTTAAAATTAATAACTTCATTCTTGGGAGACAACGGAGAAGATAGAGGACTAGCAATTACGACAAAGCAAGCGAAAAAGAGGCAAACGGAAAAAGAGGGCGAATAAAACGGCAAGGGTGAAGTGGGGGAGAGGAAAACGAGAGGCAAATGGCAAATAATGTAATGCGGGAGATAAGAATTTGTGATGGTTACTTGGTATGTCGACTTTTGCGTAGACTCCCCGACAACGGCGCCAGAAATCCTTCTTGCTACCTCTTGAGCACTGCGTTGGTTTTCCCTTGAAGAGGAAAGGGTGATGTAGCAAAGTAGCGTAAGTATTTCCCTCAGTTTTTGAGAACCAAGGTATCAATCCAGTAGGAGGCCACGCACGAGTCCCTTGTACCTACACAAACAAATAAAACCTCGCAACCAACGCAATAAAGGGGTTGTCAATCCCTTCACTTACGAAAGTGAGATCTGATAGATATGATAAGATAATATTTTTGGTATTTTTATGATAAAGATGCAAAGTAAAATAAAAGGCAATAAAAATAACTAAGTGTTGGAAGATTAATATGATGGAAAACAGACCCGGGGGCCATAGGTTTCACTAGTGGCTTCTCTCAAGAGCGCATAAGTATTACGGTGGGTGAACAAATTACTGTTGAGCAATTGACAGAATTGAGCATAGTTATGAGAATATCTTGGTATGATCATGTATATAGGCATCACGTCTATGACAAGTAGGCCGGCTCTTGCTTGCATCTACTACTATTACTCCACACATTGACCGCTATCCAGCATGCATCTAGAGTATTAAGTTCATAAGAACAGAGTAACGCTTTAAGTAAGATGACATGATGTAGAGGGATAAACTCATGCAATATGATATAAACCCCATCTTGTTATCCTTGATGGCAACAATACAATACGGGCCTTGCTCCCCCTGCTGTCACTAGGAAAGGACACCGCAAGATTGAACCCAAAGCTAAGCACTTCTCCCATTGCAAGAAAGAGCAATCTAGTAGGCCAAACCTGTCGGGTTTTGGGTTCCGGCAGACCCTTGAGGTTCGAACACTGGGGTGTGCGCGGAGATTACACCTCCTACCTACCTGTACCCCACCGTCTCGCTAAGATCTAAGCTATGGAAAGAACAGCACAAGAGACACAGGGTTTATACTGGTTTGGGCCACCATTGTGGTGTAATACCCTACTCCAGTTTGTGGCGTGGTGGATTGCCTCTTGGGCTGATGATGATGAACAATATAAGGAAGAACAGCCTCACGAGGGTCTGTTCTTGGCCGGGGCGATGAACTGCTAGGAGGAGTTCAGTCACCCTTCTCTCTCTCTGATTGATCTATATCTCTATCTTCTGATTGCCGATCGATCCTCCCTCCTACCCTGGGGGTGGCTAGTCCTATTTATAGGCAAAGGCCCTGGGCCTCTTCCCAAATATTGAGCGGGAAGGGCGCCAACAATTGGCCATTTTGAAGGGGAACATCTGGTACACTTATCCTGACTAAAGTTGGTCTTCGCCTGCCAAAGGCTCTGGTGGTGACGCTGGCTTGGGCTCCACAATGACTTCCTCCCTGCCGTTGGGCTGGTCTTGGTCTCGTTGCACCAAAACGGGTGCCTTTGCTTGATGCTCCCGCCTGCGCTTGCTCCCTTTGCACCAAAGAGGAAAGGAGGACACTACACGGGCTGGCGCCCGCCTGGCGCCCGCCTGGCACCCTTGGTCGTCATGGCTTGCGTCACGGGCACCTCGTGAGGTACCCTGCCTTGATCTCTCCGCTTCCTCGTGAGCCAGCCTGATGAGGCCGTGCCTAAGGAAGCTCCATGTCGTCCGCCCCGCGAGGCTCGGCCCCTCACGAGGGTCTTGGGTCTGTGTTGATGAAGGTGGGCCGTGCTAGGCCCCCTTTTGAGCCACGCCGCGGGCCGCAGGCAGGCAAGTCTGGGGACCCCCGTTCCCAGAACGCCGACAGTAGCCCCCGGGCCCAAGGTGTGCCCGGACTTGGCCGTGCAGGGAGGCGAAAGGGCAAGGGCGAAGCGCCGCGGTCCCTAACAGCCTGCGGCCTTGGGCGCCGCGTGGCGGTTGATTGGACGTGGGCATCTCCGCTTCCCCATGATGCCTCAGCAACTGCGCGGATTGGACAAGTCCCTGCACGCAAAGCGGGTCATGATTACCTGCGATCGTGGAGGTCGGCGGTTGGCCTTCGCCGGTCATAAATATGGAACGACACGCGCCCTTCCAATCCATCTCTTCTTGCTTCGCCTTCTTCCTGGTCCTTGCTCCGTCTTGCTGTGATGGCTCCGTCAAGGAGGTTCTCGGCCGCGGAGAAGGGGAAGGCTCGCCAGGTTGAGCCTGCCTCTCCCCCGCCCAAGCGCGGCCGTGGGTGCCCTCGCAAACATCCTGTGGCCACCATGGCAGCTCCCCGCGCCCGTGGAGATGGTTTCCAGCACGGTGACGGGTGGACAGCTGCGGCCGGGGGGCGCGCCTCGGTCGCGCGTCCCCCTAGGCCGCGCTCTGGCGCTGCAGAGGTGCTGTCGGAGTTCGTTGTGTGGTCGGCGGAGCCGACCAGTGCCCAGCTTTAACTTCCTCGCTTCCTCCTCGGCGAGCTCCCGGCCGGCGCCCCGGGTGGCCTCTGGCTTCAGGCGGACGGCTGCTGCAGCCGGGCCTCATGGGCTTCACTGGAGTTCTCCGCAGCCGGGAGCCTGGCCTTGACCCGCGGTTGGCAGACGTTTGCCCGCGCGCGTGGCCTGGGCCGTCGGTGCACCCTGCACTTCAAGTTTGACAGCGATGCCACCCTCTACGTGAGGGTGTTTGGGGAAGATGGTCGCTGCGCAGGGTGCTGCCCTGAGGACGATGACCGCGGCCGGGGACCCAGCCCCGGCGATGACGGAGAGGACAGCGCTCGCGTGATTGGTGGCGCTCTGGGTTCCCCAAGCTTCACCGGTTCTTCTTCAGGCGGCGACTCTTCTAGCAGTGGCCGCGGTCAGCCTCCACGCCGTCGTACCCGCTTGGAAGGTGGTGGCGCGTCTGCCTGCCGTCGCGCCTCGGTGAAGCATGAGAGGGAGTCTGCTTGAGCCCCGGAGGCGGCTCGAGCCTTCCCTACAGGCCGGTGTGAGGCGAGCTGCGCCTGATTTGCTCTTTCTTTTCCTTTTTCCTGCGTAAAAAGACAGTAGCATGGAGCCCCGCGGGGGCGTGTTTGGGTTATTGCTGTTAGTCATCGCTTTACTTTCGTTATCGTGTCTTCCGGCTACGTGCCCGCGCCTGGATAGTTCCAGGCCCCAGCCATGGGGGGGCGACCGACCCAGGCCCTGCGTTCGTGTCGCGGTGCCCGTGGAGCACGGACTGGAGGGGTGCTCCTGTAATGGACCCAGGTCGCGGAACCTTTGAACGACTAGGACAGAAACACTCACGAGGGCGCTCGGCTCCTCCCCTCGCGAGGCCTTTCATAAGAGAAATCAAGGAGAGTGAAAAGGCGAAGAACCATGAGTCAAAGACGGTAACAGCTTCAACAAAACTTCGAATGAGAATGAACAAGCCAACTGCAGAAAGCAAATGAAAAAGCCACGTCCGGCACCTAATCTAGTCTTTGATGTCTTCTCACCAGCGCAGAGCTAAGTGCTGCCACTGGGCGTGGGAGGGAGCCCCAGGCCCTGAGGCCGGCGCTCCTGAGACTCCGGGGCGTGTACAACCCCAACTCATTATTACGTGAGAGTGTCACGGGCGGCGAGCTTAACAGGCATTAGCCTTCTTCACAGGCTCCGGGCCTTTCTTGGGGGAAGCAAGCTTCACGGGCATTTGCCCTCTTCACAGGCTCCGGGACTTTTCCAAAACGCGACAGCTTCACAGGCATTCGCCTTCTTCACAGGCTCTGGGCCTTTTCCAAAAAGGATAATCTTCACAGGCATTCGCCTTCTTCACAGGCTCCGGGCCTTTTCCAAAAAGAATAATCTTCAGAGGCATTCGCCTTTGTCACAGGCTCCGGGCCTTTTCCAAAAAGGATAATCTTCACATGCATTCGCCTTCTTCACATGCTCCAGGCCTTTTCCAAAAAGGATAATCTTCACAGGCATTCGCCTTCTTCATAGGCTCTGGGCCTTTTCCAAAAGGATAATCTTCACAGGCTCTGGTCCTTTTTAGGGGTAGAACCTCCGGAGGTGCTGGATGTTCCATGCGTTCTGGACCGGCACTCCCTCCTGAGTCTCCAAGCGCGCGGAGCCAGGCCTGGAAACATGAACAACCTTGAACGGGCCCTCCCACATGGGAGAGAGCTTGTGCAGTCCCTCCCTGGAGAGAACCCGCCTGAGCACGGGGTCTCCTACCTCGAGAGTTTGGGGGCGGATGTTGCGGCAATGATATCGTCGCAGTGCTTGTTGGTACCTCGCCGCTTGCAGCGCGGCTTCTCGATGATGTTCCTCCCCCAGCATGAGGTCCATCCCCCGCATGGCGTCCTGCTGCGCCTCGTCGAACGCCAGGACTCGTGCGGAGCGACGTCTGACCTCATGAGGGAGGACCGCTTCGGCTCTGTAGACCAGGAAGAACGGGGTCTCTCCAGTCGGCTTGGTCGCGGTGGTGCGGATGGACCACAACACGGATTGAAGTTCATCGTACCAACCTCTGCCGCAGGCCTCCAGCTTCGTCTTGAACGTCCTGGTCTTGAGGCCCCTCAGGACCTCTGCGTTGGCTCGCTCGGCCTGGCCGTTGCTCTGGGGGTGCGCCACCGAAGCGTAGCATATCTGCGTTCCAAGGTTAGCACAGTATGTTTTGAAGAGGTTACTGGTGAACTGCGAACCGTTGTCTGTGATGATGCGGTTCGGCACCCCGAAGCGGCTCACGATGCCCTTGATGAACTTGACCGCGGAACCCACGGGGATGGTGCGGACGACCTCTACTTCAGTCCACTTGGTGAACTTGTCCACGGCGACGTAGAGGTAGCGGTAGCCCCCTAGCGCCCGAGGAAACGGGCCCAGGATGTCCAACCCCCAGACTGCGAATGGCCACGAAAGGGGTATAGTCTGCAGGCCTCCTGCCGGCTGATGGATCTGCTTGGCGTGGAACTGGCAGGCCTCACAAGCCTTCACCAGTTCGACGACGTCATTGAGTGCGGTGGGACAATAAAACCCACTGTGGAACGCCTTTCCGACGAGGGTCCGTGATGATGAATGATGTCCATAGTCTCCGCCATGTATATCTTCCAGCAGTTCCTTTCCTTGCTCCCTGGAGATGCAGCGCAGGGATACATAGTTTGGTCGCTTCCGGTAGAGCTCTCCATCCTTGATGCAGTATGCCGTGGCCTGCCGTGCCACACGCTCCGCTTCCTCCTCCTTCTCCGGCAGGGTCCCTTGTGTTAAGTAACTCCGGAGCTTCGTGATCCAGGACCCTTCCTGAGGCTCCATCGTCAGGAGCAGGCGTGCTCCTGAGGCCGGGCCACAGACCGGGGCTCCTGAGGCAAGTGGCCGGGGGAGCTCCTCCTGAGGCTGAGCCGTGTTTGACAATGATGGCAGGGCTGAGGGCTTGAAGAGCCGCTCCTCGAAGATGCCAGGCTCCTGAGGTAACCGCCTGGACACCCGTCTGGCGATGTCGTCGGCCTCCTGATTGGTGCCACGGGGCACATGCTGCAACTCCAACCCCCAGAACTGCTTCTCCATCCTGCGGACCTCCGCAAGGTAGGCTTCCATGTGCTCATCTTTAGGCTCGTACACCTTGTTGGAGAAATTGACAAGGAGCTGCGAATCGCCCTTGATGGTGAGGCGTTTCACCCCCAGGGCAGCTGCGGCCTTCAAGCCCGCTATTAGACCTTCATACTCTGCTATGTTGTTGGAGACCTTTTCACCTTGCTGGAAACAGAGCTGTACAGCGTAGTAGACCTTGTCTTGAGTGGGCGATATAAGCACCGCCCCAGCCCCAGCGCCATGCCTGGAGAACGCCCCATCGAAGTACATGACCCAGCCTTCTGGTGCCTCGCTTCCCGGGGAGAGGGATCGATCCTCGTCGGCCTTGAGGCCTGGTGCCACCGTCCATTCTGCCACGGAATCCGCTAATGCTGCTCCCTTGATGACTCTGGTCGTGCTGAATTCGACCTGAAACGCTTGCAGTACTATGTTCCACTCAGCGACCCTTCCGGCTGAGTTAGGGCTCCTGAGCACTCTCTCCAAGGGGTATGACGAGACGACCTTGATGGGGTGACCCTCAAAATAGTGCCGCAGCTTGTGCGAGGCCTCCAGTAGCGCGAGGAGGAGCTTCTGAGGCATGGGGTACCGTGCCCTCGCGTCCCGCAACACCGTGCTGACGAAGTACACTGGGTGCTCAACGAGGTTGGGTGCGTCAGTGCTGGTGGCGCCCTCCGAAGACCATGGCACCTCCTGAGGCGATGAGGCCTCCGGAGGCTGGCCATCTGGGAGAGGGGCCTCTTCCGCCTCCGGTGCACTCCTCTGCAGCGGCTGACCCTCCTCAGCCGCGGTGGCGGTTTCTGTGGGCCTTCCTTGTTCTTGTTTTGCCTTGTCCCGGGCCGCCGCCGTGGTTTTGACTCGACGCTCCTCCCTAACCGCCACCAGGGCTGCGCTGGCGGAGTAGGGAGTGGCTGCGAGGTAAAGCACCAGGGGCTCTTGAGGGCGCGGAGCCACCATGACCGGGGGGCTGGTCAGGTATCTCTTGAGATCTTGGAACGCCTTGTCGGCCTCTTCAGTCCACTCAAAGGGCCCCTTTTTCTTCATTAGCTGGACGAAGGGCAGCGCTCGCTCCCCCAACTTGGAGATGAAGCGCCCTAGCGCAGTCACGCACCTAGTGAGCTTATGCATTTCTCTGAGGGTCTTTGGCGGGCTCATGTCCTCGACCACCTTGACCTTTTCTGGGTTAGCCTCGATGCCTCGGTAGGACACGAGGAAACCCAAGAGCTTGCCCGAGGGGACTCCGAACACACACTTCTCTGGGTTGAGCCGCAGGTTCACTGCGTCGAGGCTCGCGAAGGTTTCCTCCAGGTCTGGTATCAGGGTCCTGGCCTCCCGAGACTTCACCACAATGTCATCGACGTAAGCCTCAACATTCTTCCCGAGCTGCGGGCCCAAGGTGATGTGCATCAGCCGCTGAAAGGTCGCCCCTGCGTTACGCAGCCCAAATGGCATGCATGTGTAGCAGTACATCCCACACGGGGTTAGGAAGGCTGTCTTTTCGACGTCTTCTACCGCCATCTTGATCTGGTGATACCCCGAGAAGGCATCCGAGAAGCATAGTAGGTCGCATTCTGTAGTGGAATCTACGATCTGGTCGATGCGGGGGAGGGGGAACGGATCTTGCGGGCATGCCTTGTTGAGGTTGGTGAAGTCGACACACATGCGCTCCTTCCCTCCCTTCTTTGGCACCACGATAGGGTTGGCCAACCAATCTGGGTATCGGACCTCACGAATGACCCCAGCGGCCTCTAGTTTGCGGGTCTCTTGGACGATGAAGGCCTGCTTTTCTATGGACTGCCGCCTTGCCTTCTGCTTCACAGGGCGCACGTTAGGGCACACGTTGAGGTGATGCTCGATTACGCTCCTAGGGATCCCCGCCAACTGGTCATGCTCCCAAGCGAATACCTTCTTGCTTGCGCGCAGGAACTTGACTAGGGCCTCCTCTTGCTCGGGCTCGAGGTTGGCGCCTATGGTGAAAGTGGCGTTGGTAGACCCGTCCTCATCGACGGGTATCTGCTTGGTTTCTGCCTTGTCTTGGGTGAACAATTGTTTCTTCTTGGCGGGCGCAGCCCCTTGGGCTCAGGGGTCTCCGAGTCGGCGGGTTATGCCGACGCCGCCGTCTTGAAGGCGAGCTTGAGCACTAGCGGCGTGTCTCCGGTGTCCCCGTGCACGGTGAGGACACCGCTGCTCCCGGGCATCTTCATGAGGTTGTACGCCGGGTGTGTCGCGGCCATGAACTGGGCCAGCGCTGGATAGACGAGGATGGCGTTGTAGGGGAGGCCGATGGGGGCGATGTAGAAGTTGACCAGCTCCGTGCGGAAGTTGTCGTAGGTACCGAAGGTTACTGGGAGCCGGATCTGTCCCAAGGAGCTGGATGACCCGCCCCCAACGCCTAAGAAGGGCCGGCTGGGTTGCAGCCGTTCCAGGGGTATGCAGAGGAGGTTGAAGGCCTCAACCGAGAGCGCGCTGAGGCCCGCGCCGCCATTGACGAGAGTCCTGGTGACGGCCACCTGGCAGATGGTGGGGGTGCACAGCATGGGGAGCGCGCCCGAGCAGACCGAGTTGGAGGGGTGGTCCTCCGAGCTGAAGGTCTGGCCGGCTTTGGCGCCGCCCGATCCAGGAGAGCCCCCTACCGCATGGCAGCGGCGCTGACCCGGCGGATGAACGGCTTGACGTGGTGAATTGTAGGCGGCGCCTGCGAGCCGTCCAGGAGGGCCGCGACGACCGGGGGTGTCGGTGTAGCGTGGTGGGCGAGGAAGAGGCCGCGGAGCTCTGCCCAAGAGGCCACGGAGGCTGCCGGCAGGTGGAGCAGCCATGCGCGCGGAGCGCCGGCGAGGGCCATGGGGAGCCAGTTGGCCATGACCCTATCATCACCTCCAACTTCGAGGATGGCCTCCTCGTACGCCAGCGAGAAGGCCAGCGGATCAGTCGCGCTGCTGTAGCGCGGCGGCGTCGTTGGCTTGAACTTGTCCGGCCACCGTACCTGTTGCAGGGCTGGGGCCAGGGCTCGGAGCCCCCTGCCCCCGTGCTGGCGCCGACGGCCGGGGCGGGCGACACGCTACTCATCGCGAGGCAAGTCGTGGCGGCGGCGGAAGGGAAAACTCCGGTGCACCCCTACCTGGCGCGCCGAATGTCGGATTTCGGGTTCCGGCAGACCCTTGAGGTTCGAACACTAGGGTGCGCACGGAGATTACGCCTCCTACCTACCTGTACCCCACCGCCTTGATAAGATCTAAGCTATGGAAAGAACATCACAAGAGACACAGGGTTTATACTGGTTCGGGACACCATTATGGTGTAATACCCTACTCCAGTTTGTGGCGTGGTGGATTGCCTCTTGGGCTGATGATGATGAACAATACAAGGAAGAACAGCCTCGCGAGGGTCTGTTCTTGGCCGGGGCGATGAACTGCTAGGAGGAGTTCAGTCACCCTTCTCTCTCTCTCTGATTGATCTATATCTCTATCTTGATTGCCGATCGATCCTCCCTCCTACCCTGGGGGTGGCTAGTCCTATTTATAGGCAAAGGCACTGAGCCTCTTCCCAAATATTGAGCGGGAAGGGCGCCAACAATTGGCCATTTTGAAGGGGAACATCTGGTACACTTATTCTGACTAAAGTTGGTCTTCGCCTGCCAAAGGCTCTGGTGGTGACGTTGGCTTGGGCTCCACAATGACTTCCTCCCTGCCGTTGGCTGGTCTTGGTCTCGTTGCACCGAAACAGGTGCCTTTGCTTGATGCTCTCGCCTGCGCTTGCTCCCTTTGCACCAAAGAGGAAAGGAGGACACTGCGCGGGCTGGCGCCCGCCTGGCGCCCTTGGTCGTCATGGCTTGCGTCACGGGCACCTCATGAGGTACCCCGCCTTGATCTCTCCGCCTCCTCGCGAGCCAGCCTGGTGAGGCCGTGCCTGAGGAAGCTCCGTGTCGTCCGCCCCGTGAGGCTCGGCCCCTCGTGAGGGTCTTGGGTCTATGTTGATGAAGATGGGCCATGTTGGGCCCCCTTTTGAGCCACGCCGTGGGCCGCAGGCAGGCAAGTCTGGGGACCCCCGTTCCCAGAACACCGACAAAACCAAACTGATAATTCGAAGAGACTTGCGAAGATAACCAATCATACATAAAATAATTCAGAAGATTCAAATATTGTTCATAGATAAACTTGATCATAAACCCACAATTCATCGGTCTCAACAAACACAATACAAAGAAGATTACATCGAATAGATCTCCACAAGAATCGTGGAGAACTTTGTATTGAGATCCAAAGAGAGAGAAGAAGCCATCTAGCTAATAACTGTGGACCCGAAGGTCTAAGGTAAACTACTCACACATCATCGAAGAGACTATGGTGTTGATGTGGAAGCCCTCCTTGATCAATGCCCCTCCGGCAGAGCACCGGAAAAGGCCCCAAGATGGGATCTCACGGGTACAGAAGTTTGCGGCGGTGGAATTAGGTTTTTGGCTCCGTATCTGGTAGTTTGGGTGTACGTAGGTATATATATGAGGAAGAAGTACGTCGGTGGAGTAACGTGGGCCCCACGAGCGTGGAGGGCGCGACCCCCTACCTCGTGCCCTCATGGTTGCTTACTTGACGTAGGGTCCAAGTACTCTGGATCACGTTTGTTCCGAAAATCACGTTCCTGAAGGTTTCATTCCGTTTGGACTCCGTTTGATATACTTTTTCTGTGAAACTCTAAAATAGGCAAAAAACAGCAATTCTGGGCTGGGCCTCTCGTTAATAGGTTAGTCCCAAAAATAATATAAAAGTGTATAATAAAGCCCATTAAACATCCAAAACAGATATAATATAGCATGGAACAATAAAAAATTATAGATACTTGGAGACGTATCAAGCATCCCCAAGCTTAATTCCTGCTCGTCCTCGAGTAGGTAAATTATAAAAACAAATTTTTTTGATGTGGAATGCTACTTAGCATAATTTCAAGTAATTCTTCTTATCGTGGCACAAATTTTCAGATTTGATATGATTCAAGATAAAAGTTTAATGTTGACATAAAAACAATAATACTTCAAGCATGCTAACCAAGCAATTATGTCTTATCAAAATAACATAGCCAAAGCAAGTTATCCCTACAAAACCATATAGTCTGGCTATGCTCCATCTTCCCCACACAAAATATTCATATCATGTATAACCCCGGTTTTAGCCAAATAATTGGTTCACACTTTTTAACGCGCTTCATCCTTTTCAACTTTTACGCAATACATGAGCGCAAGCCATGGATATAGCACTATGATGGAATAAGGTATAATGATAGGGGTTATGTGGGAAGACAAAAAAGGAGAAAGTCTCACATTAACGAGGCTAATCAACGGGCTATGGAGATGCCCATCAATTGATGTCAATGCGAGGAGTAGGGATTGCCATGCAACGGATGCACCTAGAGCTATAAGTATATGAAAGCTCAAACAAAAGAAACTAAGTGGGTGTGCATCCAACTTGCTTGCTCACGAAGACCTCGGGCATTTGAGGAAGCCCATCATTGGAATACACAAGCCAAGTTCTATAATGAAATTTCCCACTAGTATATGAAAGTGACAAAATGAGAGACTCTCTATCATGGAGATCACGGTGCTACTTTGAAGCACAAGTGTGGTAAAAGGATAGTAACATTGTCCCTTCTCTCTTTTTCTCTCATTTTTTTATTTGGGCCTTCTCTTTTTTTATGGCCTCCCTTTTTTAGTCCGGAGTCTCATCCCGACTTGTGGGGGAATCATAGTCTCTGTCATCCTTTCCTCACTTGGGACAATGCTCTAATAATGATGATCATCACACTTTTATTTATTTACAACTCATGAATTATAACTCAATACTTAGAACAAAATATGACTCTATGTGGATGCCTCCAGCGGTGTACCGGGATATGCAATGAATCAAGAGCGACATGTATGAACGAATTATGAACGGTGGCTTCCACAAATACAATGTCAACTACATGATCATGCAAAGCAATATGACAATGATGGAGCGTGTCATGATAAACGAAACGGTGGAAAGTTGCATGGCAGTATATCTCGGAATGGCTATGGAAATTCCATAATAGGTAGGTATGGTGGCTGTTTTGAGGAAGATATAAGGAGGTTTATGTGTGATAGAGCGTATCATATCACGGGGTTTGGATGCACCGGCGAAGTTTGCACCAACTCTCAACGTGAGAAAGGGCAATGCACGGTACCGAAGAGGCTAGAAAATTGTGAAAAGGTAAGTGTGCGTATAATCCATGGACTCACATTAGTCATAAAGAACTCATATACTTATTGCAAAAAGTTATTAGCCCTCGAAGCAAAGTACTACTACACATGCTCCTAGGGGAAGGGTTGGTAGGAGTTAACCATCGCACGATCCCGACCGCCACACAAAGGATGACAATAACCAAATACCTCTTGCTCCGACTTCGTTACATAACGGTTCACCATACGTGCATGCTATGGGAATCACAAACTCCAACACAAGTATTTCTCAATTTCACAATTACTCAACTAGCACAACTATGATATTACCACCATTATATCTCAAAACAATTATCAAGCATCAAATTTTCATGATATTAAAGCAAATTGCCATGATGTTTTAAGACTCTCAAAATAATATAAGTGAATCATGAGAGATCAATTGTTTCTGTAAAACAAATCCACCGCCGTGCTCTAAAAGATATAAGTGAAGCACTATAGCAAAACTATATAGCTCAAAAATATAAGTGAAGCACATAGAGTATTCTAATAAATTCCAATTTGTGTGTATCTCTCTCAAAAGGTGTGTACTGCAAGTATGATTGTGGTAAAATAAAAAGCAAAGAGTCAAATCATACAAGACGCTCCAAGCAAAACACATATGTGGTGAATAAAAATATAGCTCCAAGTAAAGTTACCGATGGAAGTAGACAAAAGAGGGGATGCCTTCCGGGGCATCCCCAGGCTTTGGCTTTTTGGTGTCCTTAGATTATCTTGGGTTGCCATGGGCATCCCCAAGCTTAGGCTCTCGCCACTCCTTATTCCATATTCCATCAAATCTTTTACCCAAAAATTGAAAACTTCACAACACAAAACTTAACAGAAAATCTCGTGAGCTCCGTTAGCGAAAGAAAACAAAACACCACTTCAAGGTACTGTAATGAAGTCATTATTTATTTATATTCATGTTAAATCTACTATATTCCAACTTCTCTGTGGTTTATAAACTCTTTTACTAGCCATAGGTTCATCAAAATAAGCAAACAACACATGAAAAACAGAATCTGTCAAAAACAGAACAGTCTGTAGTAATCTGTAACTAACGCAAACTTTTGGAACTCCAAAAAATCTACAAAAATAGGAAGACCTAGACAATTTTTTTATTGATATTCTACAATTGGAATCAATATTTTATCACATTCTGGTGATTTTTATCAATTGTTTTCATGAACATAAAGTTTCTGGAATTTTCAGCAAGATAAAATAACTATCATCCAAGAAGACCCTATAGGTTTAACTTGGCACAAAAACTAATTAAAACATAAAAACAAATCTAACCAGAGGATAGATCAAATATTTATTCCTAAACAGAAGCAAAAAGCAAAAAACTAAAATAAAATTGGGTTGCCTCCCAACATGCGCTATCGTTTAACGCCCCTAGCTAGGCATAAAAGCAAGGATAGATCTAGGTATTGCCATCTTTGGTAGGCAATTCTTCAATAAGACATCTATCATCCTTAGGAGTTTATTTATTTTTATTAATTATCAAACTACTAGGCACATAATCGAAAAAATCATTTGTAGCAAATGGTTCCGTAATGATAGCAAAGAGATTGGGGTGAGCACTTATGGATTTGAGATCCACAGTTTCCTTATTAGAGGATTCACCCTTATTTTCAGGAACATACATAAGCTTGGAAATTTTAGTAGGAGGACTTGGAGTATTCTTTACGGAAGAAAAGGTGGTCCCCAAGTTGGTAATGATACCCTCAAGTTTATCGATTCTAGTGGAATCCTGATTTATTTTTTCATTAACTATGGGTTCCTTCTCCTTAATATTTTTCAAAGTGACTCCTACTTTAGATCCATATTGGGTAATTTGGTTGTGGATCTTTTTATCCAAATTTTCAATTAACTCTACGGTAGCAACTTTATTTTCAATAATTTCAAGTCTTTGCATTACATGCTCCAAAGTTAACATAGTTCCATTAACCAAAAGAGGTGGTGAGCCAAACAAATCTATCATAGCATTATAAGAATCAAAAGTGTGGCTACCGAAGAAATTTCCTCCGGTAATGGTATCAAGAATATATCTGTACCAAGGAGTAGCGCCTACATAAAAAATGCGGAGAAGAACGAAAGTAGATTGTTTCCTGGTGGATCTATTTTGAGCATTGCAAATTCTATACCAAGCGTATTTTAGATTTTCTCCCTCCCTTTGCTTAAAATCAAGAACTTCATTCTTGGGAGACAACAGAGAAGATAGAGTACTAGCCATTACGACAAAGCAAGCGAAAAAGAGGCGAACGGAGAAAGAGGGTGAATAAAACGACAAGGGTGAAGTGGGGGAGAGGAAAACGAGAGGCAAATGGCAAATAATGTAATGCGGGAGATAAGAGTTTGTGATGGGTACTTGGTATGTTGACATTTGCGTAGACTCCCCGGCAATGGCGCCAGAAATCCTTCTTGCTACCTCTTGAGCACTGTGTTGGTTTTCCCTTGAAGAGGAAAGGGTGATACAACAAAGTAGCATAAGTATTTCCCTCAGTTTTTGAGAACCAATGTATCAATCCAGTAGGAGGCCACACACGAGTCCCTTGTACCTACACAAACAAATAAAACCTCGCAACCAACGCAATAAAGGGGTTGTCAATCCCTTCACGATCACTTACGAAAGTGAGATCTGATAGATATGATAAGATAATATTTTTGGTATTTTTATGATAAAGATGCAAAGTAAAATAAAAGGCAATAAAAATAACTAAGTGTTGGAAGATTAATATGATGCAAAATAGACCAGGGGGCCATAGGTTTCACTAGTGGCTTCTCTCAAGAGCGCATAAGTATTACGGTGGGTGAACAAATTACTGTTGAGCAATTGACAGAATTGAGCAGAGTTATGAGAATATCTTGGTATGATCATGTATATAGGCATCACGTCTGTGACAAGTAGACCGACTCCTGCCTGCATCTACTACTATTACTCCACACATCGACCGCTATCCAGCATGCATCTAGAGTATTAAGTTCATAAGAACAGAGTAACGCTTTAAGTAAGATGACATGATTTAGAGGGATAAACTCATGCAATATGATATAAACCCCATCTTATTATCCTCGATGGCAACAATACAATATGTGCCTTGCTACCCCTGCTGTCACTAGGAAAGGACACCGCAAGATTGAACCCAAAGCTAAGCACTTCCCCCATTGCAAGAAGGATCAATCTAGTAGGCTAAACCAAACTGATAATTCGAAGAGACTTGCAAAGATAACCAATCATACATAAAAGAATTGAGAAGATTCAAATATTGTTCATAGATAAACTTGATCATAAACCCACAATTCATCGATCTCAACAAACACACCGCAAAAGAAGATTACATCGAATAGATCTCCACGATAATCGTGGAGAACTTTGTATTGAGATCCAAAGAGAGAGAAGAAGCTATCTAGCTTATAACTATGGACCCGAAGGTCTGAAGTAAACTACTCACACATCATCGGAGAGGCTATGGTGTTGATGTAGAAGCCCTCCTTGATCAATGCCCCCTCCAGCGGAGCGCCGGAAAAGGCTCCAAGATGGGATCTCACTAGTACAGAAGGTTGCGGCAGTGGAATTAGGTTTTTGGCTCCGTATCTAGTATTTTGTGGGTACGCAGGTATATATAGGAGGAAGAAGTACGTCGGTGGAGCAACATGGGCCCCACGAGGGTGGAGGGCGTGCCTAGGGGGGTAGGCGCGCCCCCCTACCTCGTGCCCTCCTGGTTGCTTTCTTGACATAGGGTCCAAGTCCTCTGGATCACGTTTGTTCCAAAAATCACGTTCCCGAAGGTTTCATTCCGTTTGGACTCCGTTTGATATTCTTTTTCTGCGAAACTCTGAAATAGGCAAAAAACGACAATTCTAGGCTGGGCTTCTGGTTAATAGGTTAGTCCCAAAAATAATATAAAAGTGTATAATAAAGCCCATTAAACATCCAAAACAGAATATAATATAGCATGTAACAATCAAAATTAAGGTGTGCTAGGTCGTTGTCGTGCACTCAACTATGCCGTTGGAGTTGATGGACTCACTTTATCTTCCAAGCCTTCCGTTGTTATCTTATTTAGATGGCCTTAATCCATATTTATTGTAATAAGTTCTCTTTTGAGACATTCGATGTAATAAGTGTGTGATTGCACTCTGTTATAAATCCTTCGAGTACTGTGTGTGTCAGCATTACCGATCCAGGGATGACACTTATGCACAGAGATTTGATCCTTTGAGGTCGGATCGCTACAAGTAGCCTATCTATCAAAGAACAATCATCATAATTAAAATCCTTGAAATCCAAAAGAGTGGCTTCATTGCTACTTAAAGTCTTGACCTCTCCAATCACACTTTTATCAAATTTTGCATCAAGATATAAAAACTCAGAATCATTGGGATGCCTTTTAACTAAAGATGACTCATCTCCAGTCCCATATTTATCAAGATTAATATTAGAAAACAAAGATTCAATAGGACTCACATCAATCACTTTAAGATCTTCATCATTATTTTCACGAAAACTAGAAGAATAGCTTTTACAAACCAATCTCGTTTAGCACGCATCTTAGCGATTCTTTCTTTGCACTCATCAATGGAAATTCTCATAGCCTTGAGAGACTCATTGATAGCATGCTTGGGTGGAATGGATCTAAGTTTCAAAGAATCAACATCAAGAGAAATTCTATCCATGTTCCTAGCCAAATCATCTATCTTAAGAAATTTTTCTTCAATGAAAGCATTAAAACTCTTTTGCGAAATCATAACACTATTCTCAAAATCAGAGGAAATCTTATTATAATTTCCATAAGAATTGTTGTAGGAATTACCATAATTAGAGGAATTACTAGGAAACGGCCTATGATTAAAATTGCCTCTATACGCATTATTACCAAAATTGTTCCTGCCAACAAAATTCACATCCATAGATTCATTATTATTTTCAATCAAAGTAGAGACAGGCATACCATTAGGATCAATATAAGCACTCTTGCTAGCGAATAATTTCATAAGTTCATCCATCTTTCCACTCAAAACATTAATCTCTTCAATCGCATGCACTTTTTTACTAGTGGAAGATCTTTCGGTATGCCATTGAGAATAATTAACCATAATATTATCTAGGAGTTTAGTAGCTTCTCCTAAAGTAATTTCCATAAAAGTGCCTCCCGCAGCTGAATCTAAAATATTTCTAAAACCAAAATTCAATCCGGCATAAACTTTTTGTATAATCATCCACAAATTCAAACCATGAGTAGGGAAATTTCGTATCATCAATTTAATCCTCTCCCAAGATTGTGCAACATGTTCATGATCAAGTTGCTTAAAATTCATAATCTCGTTCCTAAGGGAGATGATCTTAGAGGGAGGAAAATACTTGGAAATAAAAGCATCTTTACACTTATTCCATGAATCAATAATATTTTTAGGCAAACACTACAAAAAAAGACACATCCGTGACATTTTGGGTCGAAAGATTTTTTTTTCTGTCATGCTTATGACACTTCTATGACGATAATTGTGACAAAACCCGGTATCATCATAGATGTGGTGGGCTCCTACTTCTATGACAAAAAATCATGACAGAAAATGGGCTTTTCCTCCTGTGCGGGCCGGAGATGTAGTTGCATGACATTCTTTGGGCCGTCCATGACGGAGAAAACCGTGGTAGAAGCGATGGCGAGGAAAATATCGGGGAGTTCCTGGTTACGGTGGGTGGTTGGGGCCGAGCGATGCACGGAGGTTTGCGCGTTTCTCTCGTACACATACGCGTGTGTGGGTGCGAGGCATTGGGCTCTAACTGAACCCGAGCAAGGCGTTCGCCTACTGAACCCGAGCGATTGCACTGCAGGCTACGCATTATTGAACCCAATCAAGCGATTCCTTCATTCGCTACTGCTGCTAACTGAAGCCAATCGAACCTGCTGCCTCCTTCCCTTGATGAACAGTGAGTGTTGTTGGGAGGGTTGGATGAACAGTTCCTGGTGGGGGGTTGGATGAATAGGACCCCGTGGTGTTGCCGCTGGATGAACATGACCCATATCGATCGAGCCGGTTGGGCGTGGATGAACAGGACCCCGTGGAGGGAAGGTTGAACAGTAGCCAGTGGAGGGCTAGTTGAACAGTAGCCGGTGGAGGGCTGGATGAACATTAGCCCGTGGAGGGGTGGTTGAACAGGACCTCGTGGAGAGGGCTGGTTGAACAGTAGCCGTTGGAGTAGCGCGCGGTGGAGGCTGGATGAACAGGAGCCCGTGGATTAATAGTCGTAGGTGGAGGCTGGAGGAGGTCGACGATGGATGAACAGTAGCCCGTGGAGGCTGGAGCAGGTCGACGATGGAGATGAACAGTACCCCGTGGAGTCCCGTTTTGCGGGACGCCACACCCCTCCTGATGAACAGGACACCGTTTCGACCGTAGCGCTCCAACACAAATCCGTTTCCTCCGTTTTGCGGTACGCCACACCCCTCCTGATCAACAGGACCCCATTTTGAACGTAGGAGGTCCATAAGAAGCATGCTTCCTCCGTTTTGCGGTACGCCAGACCCCTCCCGATGAACAGGATCCCGTTTCGACCATGGCTGGTCGAACACAAGGTCGTTTCCTCCGTTTTTGCGGTACGCCAGGCCTCATTTCCATCGGCTGTTCTGTCCAAGCCGGTTGGCTCCTGATGAAAACGACGTATTCCGTTGCCTCCCCATGAAAACGACGCATTCCGTTGCCTCCCCATGAACACGACGACGACGCAGCTTCTCCGTTCCGACCCAGCCATGTACACGAGCCCTGGCCGTACGTATGCGCGAGTAGGCGTCTGAGACCCCGCCCATATGTACGTGCGTGGCTGTATTTTCTTTCTTGCACCCTAGCCGATGTACGTACGTGTACATGCTACGTGCGCACCTCTACTACGACACATGTGCGCCTCTACTACAACACGTGCATGCCTCTACATCGACCAGTATGTACGTACACATTTGCGACCAGAATGACAACACTACGTACGCTTCGATCAGGTGGGTCCCGACTGTCAGACACTTCCTTGCGTGCGAAGATGTAGCTGGTGGGTCCTAGCAGTCAGGGGGCGAATCATTTTTTTGCCCGTAATATGGACGCACTTCCTTGCGTGCGAAGATGTAGCTGGTGGGTCCCAGCAGTCAGGGAGAAATGTTTTTTTTTCCGAAATACGGTGGCCCCTCCGGTGGGTCCCTGCTGTCAGGTGGAGGAATCATTATTTTCTGTGTAATAAGGAGGCACTTCCTTGCTGCGGCCGTGGACCCAGCTATCAGCCTCTCCATGTATGGTAATCTTCCGATGGAAGTCGTTCCTTGACCATGTTGACCACGCCGCGCTGAGAGCACCAGGGGGGTGGATGACGACGAGGCCTAGGAAGGGGATGACGTGGAGCTTGGGAAGACGTGGCAGTGGAAGCCCACGCAGAGAGGAGTACGAGGGTTCACTGGTTCGGCTGCGGTGTGAGGCTGCTGAGGGAGTCCTAGATTAGGGGGTATCCGGACAGCCGAACTATATCCTTTGGCCGGACTGTTGGACTATGAAGATACAAGATTGAAGACTTCGTCCTGTGTCCGGATGGGACTTTCCTTGGCGTGGAAGGCAAGCTTGGCAATACAGATATGTAGATCTCCTCCCATTGTAACCGACTCTGCGTAACCCTAGCCCCCTCCGATGTCTATATAAACCAGAGGGTTTAGTCCGTAGAAAACAACAATCATACCATAGGCTAGCTTCTAGGGTTTAGCCTCTCTGATCTCGTGGTAGATCTACTATTGTACTACCCATATCATCAATATTAATCAAGCAGGAGTAGGGTTTTACCTCCATATAGAGGGCCCGAACCTGGGTAAAAACATCATGCCACTTGTCTCCTGTTACCATCCGTCCAGACGCACAGTTCGGGACACCCTACCAGAGATCCGCTGGTTTTGACACCGACATTGGTGCTTTCATTGAGAGTTCCTCTATGTCGTCATCATCAGGCTTGATGTCTCCTTCGATCATCGTTAGTGATGCAGTCCAGAGTGAGATTGTTCTCCCCGGACAGATCTTTGTATTCGGCGGCTTTTCACAGCGGGCCAATTCGCTTGGCCATCTGGAGCAGATGGAAAGCTACGCCCCTGGCCATTAGGTCAGGTTTGGAAGCTTAAACTACACGGCCGATATCCATGGAGACTTGATCTTCGACGGGTTTGAGCCCCTGCCGAGTGCGTCGCACTGTCACGATGGGCATGATGTAGCTCTGCCACCGAACAGTGCCTTGGAGGCCGCACCCGCATCCGCTCCGACCTTTAATTCGGCGCCAACTGCGCCGACCGAGGGTGGGTGGCTAGACCCTGCCGCGAAGGCTGCAGCCTCAACGGCGATCGAGCCGAACACCAACCTTATCCTTCGCAAGGCCCGTGACTCCACATTGCCGGACTCCTCTCTAGACTCTGAACCCTCCGTGCCCCTGCCAGTCGAATCTGATTGGGCGCCGATCATGGAGTTCACCGCCGCGGATATCTTTCAGCACTCGCCCTTCGGCGACATACTGAATTCACTAAGGTCTCTTTCTTTGTCAGGAGAGTCCTGGCCGGATTATGACCGGCAGGATTGGGATGCGGATGACGAAGAAATTCGACGCCCACCCACCACCCACTTCATAGCCACTGTCGATGATTTAACCGACATGCTCGACTTCGACTCCGAAGACATCGACGGTATGGACGACGATATAGGAGACGAACAGGAACCAGCGCCTACAGGGCACTAGACAGCCACCTCATCCCACGATGTATACATGGTGGACACACCCAAAGGAAATGACGACGAGGAACCGGAGGAAGCAACGAAGGATTGTTCCTCCGAAAAGTAGTCAAAGCGGAGGCGTAAGCGCCGCTCCAAACCCCGCCTCGACAGAGTCAGCGGTCATACAGACCCAGCCATAGAGCAGGGCGAGCCGGTGGACGATGAACATGACATCGACCAACCATTCGAACAAGGCAACTTGGATAACCAAACCGAACAATTCGTCCCCGGCGAAGATAACAGTCCGGATGACCTCACGCCGGACAAATTTCGGGAGCAGAAGAACCTCCATAAAAGGCTCGTCGCCACTGCCCGCAGCCTGAAAAGCAGAAGCAGAAGCTCAAGACTGCGAAAGATGCACTCAGAATCAGATGGAGCAAGGTATTCAGCACCACAGACAAATATGGCGGCAGTCGCCACACAAAGAGCTACCCCGAAGCGAAAGCTACTACCCGAATTTGATGAGGAGGCCTTAGAGCCCCCGCAATCAAAAAACAAATCAGCCATCCGGCCGGATAGACGACCTCATGGCCAACATAGAGCGGCAAACGGCGCCGCACACAAGCCAGCACGCGGTCCACACGAGACTCGCATAAAAAAGATGGCCCAACCAGATCTATCTACGGGCCAAGAAAGCACGCTCTAGCGAGCAATGCAACACAACAAATATCCGAACAACACGACACACCCAAATACAGGGGTGCCGCACACTCCCTATGTTTCACCGATGAGGTGCAGGACCATGAATTCCCAGTGGGATTTAAACCCGTAAACATAGAGGCATATGATGGAACTACAGACCCGGGGATCTGGATTGAGGATTACATCCTCCACATCCACATGGCTCGAGGAGATGACCTCCATGCCATCAAATACTTACCCCTCAAGCTCAAAGGGCCAGCCCGGCATTGGCATAAAGGCCTCCCCGAAAACACCATTGGAAGTTGGGAAGAGCTTGAGGACGCTTTTCGGGCAAATTTTCAAGGGACCTATGTCCGACCACCGGATGCAAACAAAGCACCGGGGAACAAAAGAAATTCCCACAAGAAGTCAAAACAGTAAACGTACTACACGTGACAAAAGGGAGAAACGAAGTGGCGCTCATAGAGATACGTGCGATGCGGCCTATCACAAAGGAGTTTCGCCACTGGTTGTCAAAACCGATCACCTTCGACCATCGGGACTACTCCGAAAGTATCCGACACACAGGCTGGGCTGCCTTGGTATTAGACCCGATAATCGACGGATACCACTTTACGCGAGTCCTGATGGACGGTGGCAACAGTTTAAACCTGATATATCAGGACACAGTCCGCAAAATGGGGATAGACCCAACAAACATTAGCCATAGCAATATTTCCTTTAAAGGAGTAACGCCAGGCCCAGGGGCTCATTGCACGGGCTCCCTCCTACTAGAAGTTATGTTCGGTTCACCCGACAACTTCCATAGCGAAAAGGTGACCTTCCACATCACTCCATTTAAAAGTGGTTATCAAGCACTACTGGGACGCAAAGCTTTCTCTCACTTTAACGCAATACCGCACTATGCGTCTCTCATGCTTAAGATGCCCAGTCCACAAGGCATCATTTCAGTAAATGGAAACATTGAGCGCTCCTTGCGCGCGAAAGACTGTGCGGCTGCCTTGATAGCCACACACTAAATCGCCCCACCAGCCAGAGCGCCTAATAGGTCATTAAGACCACGGGCACGACTGGACGAGTCCGGCGCAACTATATAATTACTAATGGTTTGATGGTTATACATCCCAATACAAGGGGCTCCGCGCATGTAAACAAGCAGCAACAAAACTCAATTCTTCCCACCTTGAATCATACTTCGTTTATTTATTATAACATACATTTTGCACGACTAATTTTTCAACTAAGTTCCACTCTTTTACAGATGAACATCGTGCTACACCCGTCTAGGACACGGCACAACAGAGACACAGGCGTAGACGTGCAGTAGGGACCCATTCCAAGGATTATTTTCAGATTAAGACACTGCGTAAACCTTTTTTACTGTCTCTTGTTGATACATATCCCCCGGATTCTCCGTACAACCGAGAAGGGGGCTGACGTCTTGGCATGTGGCCACGTCATAATATTGCACGTACCTGGACACTATGGGCTTATTACAAAGGGCACTGTTTAGCCCGTTTACAACCATAAAGACCGAATACCTTAGGGAGTGTTCGGCGTCACGAGTTTGGCCTTATATGCATCAGCTCTGAATCATGTCTTTGGTCAAATGTTGGGTTTGCCCGGCTCCTGTGTTTTGCTGCCTTACGTTCCGCTCTACCGGCTAAGGCGGCACCAGGAGAACTACTGTGATTGTGCCTTAGTTCAGCCAGGCGAGCACCTCAGTAGAGAAAGCCGAAAACTGACTATCATGGTATAGCGTGAGACTGGTCAACCACTCGATGACCTATCAGAATCTTCAGGATTCCTCCGCATTGACGAAGGGCCGTTTCCCGGCCAGGCACACACGCGCCCCGAATTCGGGTGAGCGCGGCGCCACCAGGGGCTATATAGTATCCCTACTATCAAACTCCTATGGCTAAGTGAAAGTGATAAAGCATTATAGTCTGGTTGCCTAGTTCGCTGTGCTAGCACCTCCTTAATGGACCAAGACGTTCGATCAAGTGTGATGATGCGCCTTCTGCGAACACCCCCGCATTTGATGCGTGTGGGCTGAAGCCGACGACTGCCATCTTTCAGGTTATATATACATATACGTAAATGGCCGCACAGGAGGTATTATAATTCTTGCAGGCACAAGTATAAAAAGCTTCTACATAAATATTGTTCTCAATGAGAATACATGTTATTCGAACATAATATCCTTCGAGCACTGCGCCTCTATTAAGCGAGCGCCCTCCAGAACTTCTTGAAAGTAGTGCTCGGCAGGTACTCGGCTTTCGTCCGAATCTTGGGCTGCAACGGCGGCGGCCTCCATCTCCGCCCAGTATGTTTTGACACAGGCAAGGGACATCCGCGCACCCTCCACGCACGTTGACCTCTTCATCGCGTTGATATACGGCACCGCACCAAGGAACTGTTGCACCAAGCTAAAATAACTGCTCGATTTCAGCCTTTTTGGCCACAGATGATCCACGACATACCTCATGGCAAATCCGGATAACCTATTCAGCTCGGCCCATTCGGCCAACCGATCGGTCAATGGAAGCGGACGCTCAGGATTGTTGAGTTGTGATCAGAATAGCTTTTCCACTCCGCGATCCTTTCGATCTCAGAAGTGTTCGGCCGCATTAGCAGCACTCGCCGCTAAATCCAGATATGCGTCCGCCGAACTCCACATCCGATCCAACGGGGCGTATTTAGGATCTCCAAACTTCATCCGCAGCATAAAGGGTTTCCCAGCCGCGATATCTCCAGCTTGACGCAGCTCCTCCTTCATCGCTCTCATCGCAGAACGAGTATCCTTGGCCGTCGTCATGGCCTTCTCCAGGTCCGTCCGCTCCGCCCGGTCTTCCTTTTCAAGAAGCTTGCAGCAGTCGGCAGCGTTCTTCAACTTCACAGCCATATCGGCCATTTCCTCCTTGCTTCGGCAGTGAGCAGCCTGTTCGGCTTTCAGACCCTCAACCGCCTTTAAGGCAGCCACGTCGCTTTTCCTGGCTTGTTCTTTAGCTCGGGCAAGTTCTGCCCCAAGGTTCTCCACGGCGACAACCCCATATGCGTTAAGCACACACATTATAAGATACATGCATCAAGCTCCTCTTAAAAGGTGTCTCCGGAGAAATTACATACCTTGTGCCTCGTCAAGCCGATTGTTGACAAGCGCGATGTCGGCATCTGCCACGTCAAGTTGCCGCTTTAGCTCGACAAATCCATGAGTCCGGCCGGCCACCGGACACTTCACCACCTGCATATGAAGGTCAAAAAATTAGACCTGGGACTATGATCCTCCATGTGTCGTCGTCTTCGACAACACCTAGAGTCTCAGGGGCTACTATCTACACAGGGCGCATCGTAAAGTATGTGGTACTGTCAAAAAGGTGCATCATTTCATGTACCTCAACGCCCGTCAGTAGACTCATGACAGCTTCATGCAACCCGCTTTCCGCGGACGAAATCCTTTCAATTACCGCACCCATCAACGCACGGTGCTCTTCTGAGATAGACGCCCGCCCTAGCAGATCCTTCAGTACCTCCGACCGTGCACCAGGCGGTGCCGGACTCATTCGATTGCCTCTCCCAGAAGCCGGACACGGAGGGCTTCGGGTGGCCATATTACTACCTTCCGGCCTTACCGGATCAGGAGAAACCCTCCGCGACGACACCTCGGGGTCGCCCGCCTCATGAGGCGGTATGGCAGGGGAGGCATTCCGCTCTCCATCATCTCCGGAAGAAGATCCCCCAAAGACGAGCTCTGCTGAGAAGGGCTAAGATCCGAACTACAAGGTAAATTTTCGGTTATTTTCCTCAGAAGTGAAGCAAGGATTTCTCTCATTATTAAACACCCCTTTTGTTGGGGAACGTAGTAATTTCAAAAATTTTCCTACGCACACGCAAGATCATGGTGATGCATAGCAACGAGAGGGGAGAGTGTTGTCTACGTACCCTCGTAGACCGAAGCGGAAGCGTTGACGCAACATAGAGGAAGTAGTCGTACGTCTTCCCTATCCGACCGATCCAAGCACCATTACTCCGGCACCTCCGAGTTCTTGGCACACGTTCAGCTCGATGACGCACCCCTAGCTCCGATCCAGCAAAGCTTCGGGGAGGAGTTCCGTCAGCACGACGGCGTGGTGACAATCTTGATGTTCTACCGGCGCAGGGCTTCGCCTAAGCACTGCAACGATATATTCGAGGTGGAATATGGTGGAGGGGGGCACCACACACGACTAAGGAACGATCATGAAGATCAACTTGTGTGTCTATGGGGTGCCCCTGCCCCCGTATATAAAGGAGCAAGGGAGGGAGGAGGCCGGCCCTAGGTTTGGCAAGCCAAGGGGAGTCCTACTCCCACCGGGAGTAGGATTCCCCCTTTCCTAGTCCAACTAGGAGTCCTTCCATGTAGGGGGAGTAGGAGAGAAGGAAAGGGAAGAGAGAAGGAGAAGGAAGGAAGGGGGCGCCCCCCTTCCCTAGTCCAATTCGGACTAGAGCAAGGGGAGGGGCGCGGCCACCTTTTGGCCCTTTCTCTCCTTTTCCCGTATGGCCCAATAAGGCCCAATACGAATTCCCGTAACTCTCCGGTACTCCGAAAAATACTCGACTCACTCGGAACCTTTCCGAACTCCGAATATAGTCGTCCAATATATCGATCTTTACGTCTCGACCATTTCGAGACTCCTCGTCATGTCCCCGATCTCATCCGGGACTCCGAACTATTTCGGTACATCAAAACTCATAAACTCATAATATAACTGTCATCAAAACCTTAAGCGTGCGGACCCTACGGTTCGAGAACAATGTAGACATGACCAAGACATATCTCCGGTCAATAACCAATAGCGGGACCTGGATGCCCATATTGGCTCCTACATATTCTACGAAGATCTTTATCGGTCAGACCGCATAACAACATACGTTGTTCCCTTTGTCATCGGTATGTTACTTGCCTGAGATTCGATCGTCGGTATCTCAATACCTAGTTCAATCTCGTTACCGGCAAGTCTCTTTACTCGTTCCGTAATACATCATCTCGCAACTAACTCATTAGTCGCAATGCTTGCAAGGCTTATGTGATGTGCATTACCGAGAGGGCCCAGATATACCTCTCCGACAATCGGAGTGACAAATCCTAATCTCGAAATACGCCAACCCAACATCTACCTTTGGAGACACCTGTAGTACTCCTTTATAATCACCCAGTTACGTTGTGACGTTTGGTAGCACCCAAAGTGTTCCTCCGGCAAACGGGAATTGCATAATCTCATAGTCAAAGGAACATGTATAAGTCATGAAGAAAGCAATAGCAACATACTAAACGATCGGGTGCTAAGCTAATGAAATGGGTCATGTCAATCAGATCATTCAACTAATGATGTGACCTCATTAATCAAATAACAACTCTTTTTCTATGGTTAGGAAACATAACCATCTTTGATTAACGAGCTAGTCAAGTAGAGGCATACTAGTGACACTCTGTTTGTCTATGTATTCACACATGTATTATGTTTCCGGTTAATACAATTCTAGCATGAATAAAAAACATTTATCATGATATATAAGGAAATAAATAATAACTTTATTATTGCCTCTAGGGCATATTTCCTTCAGTCTCCCACTTGCACTAGAGTCAATAATCTAGATCACATCGTCATGTGATTCAACATCAATAGTTCACATCATCATGTGATTAACACCCCTAGTTCACATCATCATGTGACCAACACTCAAAGGGTTTACTAGAGTAAGTAATCTAGTTCACATCTCTATGTGATTAACACCCAAAGAGTACTAAGGTGTGATCATTTTCTGCTTGTGAGAGAAGCTTAGTCAACGGGTCTGCCAAAATTCAGATCCGTATGTATTTTGCAAATTTCTATGTCTACAATGCTCTGCACGGAGCTACTTTAGCTAATTGCTCCCACTTTCAATATGTATCTAGATTGAGACTTAGAGTCCTCTAGATTAGTGTCAAAACTTGCATCGACGTAATCTTTTACGACGAACCCTTTTGTCACGTCCATAATCGAGAAACATATCCTTATTTCACTAAGGATAATTTTGACCTGCTGTTGAGTGATCTACTCCTAGATCACTATTGTACTCCCTTGCCAAACTCAGTGGTAGAGTATACAATAGATCTGGTACACAACATGGCATACTTTATAGAACCTATGGCTGAGGCATAGGGAATGACTTTCATTCTCTTTCTATCTTCTGCCGTGGTCGGGTTTTGAGTCTTACTCAATTTCACACCTTATGACACAGGCAAGAACTCTTTCTTTAACTGTTCCATTTTGAACTACTTCAAAATCTTGTCAAGGTATGTACTTATTGAAAAAATTTATCAAGCGTCTTGATCTATCTCTATAGATCTTGATGCTCAATATGTAAGTAGCTTCACTGAAGTCTTTCTTTGAAAAACTCCTTTCAAACACTCCTTTTTTTTGCTTTATAGAATAATTCTACATTATTTCCGATCAACAATATGTCATTCATATATACTTATCAGAAATGTTGTAGTGCTCCCACTCACTTTCTTGAAAATACAGGCTTCACCGCAAGTCTGTATAAAACTATATGCTTTGATCAACTTATCAAAGCGTGTATTCCAACTCCGAGATGCTTGCACCAGTCCATAGATGGATCGCTGGAGCTTGCATATTTTGTTAGCACCTTTAGGATTGACAAAACCTTCTGTTTGCATCATATACAACTCTTCTTTAATAAATCCATTAAAGAATGTAGTTTTGTTTATCCATTTGCCAGATTTCATAAAATGTGGCAATTGCTAACATGATTCGGACAGACTTAAGCATAGATACGAATGAGAAACTCTCATCGTAGTCAACACCTTGAATTTGTCGAAAACCTTTTGCGACAATTCTAGTTTTGTAGATAGTAACACTACTATCAGCGTCCGTCTTCCTCTTGAAGATCCATTTATTTTCTATGTCTTGCCGGTCATCGGGCAAGTCAACCAAAGTCCACACTTTGTTCTCATACATGGATCCCATCTCAGATTTTATGGCCTCAAACCATTTTGCGGAATCTGGGCTCATCATCGCTTCCTCATAGTTCGCAAGTTCGTCATGGTCTAGTAACATGACTTCCAAAACAGGATTACCGTACCACTCTGGTGCGGATCTTACTCTGGTTTACCTACGAGATTCGGTAGTTACTTGATCTGAAGTTACATGATCATCATCATTAGCTTCCTCACTAATTGGTGAAGTAGTCACAAGAACAGATTTCTGTGATGAACTACTTTCCAATAAGGGAGAAGGTACAATTACCTTATCAAGATTTCTACTTTCCTCCCACTCACTTCTTTCGAGAGAAACTCCTTCTGTAGAAAGTATCCATTCTCAGCAACGAATGTGTTGCCTTCGGATCCATGATAGAAGGTGTACCCAACTGTCTCCTTTGGGTATCCTATGAAGACATATTTCTCCGATTTTGGTTTGAGCTTATCAGGATGAAACTTTTTCATATAAGCATCACAACCCCAAACTTTAAGAAACGACAACTTTGGTTTCTTGACAAACCATAGTTCATATTGTGTCGTCTCAACGGACTTAGATGGTGCCCCTTTTAACGTGAATGCAGCTGTCTCTAATGCATGATCCCAAAACGATATTGGTAAATCGGTAAGAAACATCATAGATTGTACTATATCCAATAAAGTACGGTTATGACGTTCGGACACACCATTATGCTGTGGTGTTCCAGGTGGCATGAATTTGTGAAACTATTCCACATTGTTTTAATTGAAGACCAAACTCGTAACTCAAATATTTGTCTCCGCGATCAGATCGTAGAAACCTTATTTTCTTGTAACGATGATTTTCCACTTCACTCTAAAATTCTTTGAACTTTTCAAATGTTTTAGACTTATGTTTCATCAAGTAGATATACCCATATCTGCTCAAATCATCTGTGAAGATCAGAAAAATAATGATACTTGTCGCGAGCCTTAATATTCATCGGTCCACATACATCAGTATGTATGATTTCCAACAAATCTGTTGCTTGCTTCATTGTTCCGGAGTACGGCGTTTTAGTCATCTTGCCCAAGAGACATGGTTCACAAGCATCAAGTGATTCATAATCAATTGATTCCAAAATCCCATCAGCATGGAGTTTCTTCATGCGCTTTACACCAATATGACCTAAACGGCAGTGCCACAAATAAGTTGCACTATCATTATTAACTTTGCATCTTTTGGTTTCCATATTATGAATATGTGTATCACTACGATCGAGATCCAATGAAACATTTTCATTGGGTGTGTAACCATATAAGGTTTTATTCATGTAAACAGAACAACAATTTATTCTCTTACTTAAATGAATAACCGTATTGCAATAAACATGATCAAATCATATTCATGCTCAACGCAAACACCAAATAACACTTATTTAGGTTCAACACTAATCCCAAAAGTATAGGGAGTGTGCGATGATGATCATATCAATCTTGGAACTACTTTCAACACACATCGTCACCTCGACTTCTACTAGTTTCTGTTTATTCTGCAACTCCCGTTTTGAGTTACTACTCTTAGCAACTGAACCAGTATCAAATGTCGAGGGTTTGCTATAAACACTAGTAAAGTACACATCAATAACATGTATATCCAATATACCTTTGTTCACTTTGCCATCCTTCTTATCCACCAAATACTTGGGGTAGTTCTGCTTCCAGTGACCAATCCCTTTGCACTATAAGCACTTAGTCTCAGGCTTAGGACCAGACTTGGGTTTCTTCACTTGAGCAGCAACTTGCTTGCCGTTCTTCTTGAAGTTCCCCTTCTTCCCTTTGCCCTTTTTTATTGAAACTAGTGGTCTCGTTAACCATCAACACTTGATGTTTTTCTTGATTTCTACCTTCGTCGATTTTAGCATCACGAAGAGCTTGGGAATTACTTTTGTCATCCCTTGCATATTATAGTTCATCACGAAGTTCTACTAACTTGGTGATAGTGACTAGAGAATTCTGTCAATCACTATCTTATCTGGAAGATAAACTCCCACTTGATTCAAGCGATTGTAGTACCCAGACAATCTGATCACATGCTCACTAGTTGAGCGATTCTCCTCCATCTTTTAGCTATAGAACTTGTTGGATACTTCATATCTCTCAACTCGGGTATTTGCTTGAAATATTAACTTCAACTCCTGGAACATCTCATATGGTCCATGACGTTCAAAAACGTCTTTGAAGTCCCGATTCTAAGCCGTTAAGCATGATGCACTAAACTATCAAGTAGTCATCATATTGAGCTAGCCAAACGTTCATAACGTCTGCATCTGCTCCTGCAATAGGTCTGTCACCTAGCGGTGCATCAAGGACATAATTCTTCTGTGCAGCAATGAGGATAAACCTCAGATCACGGATCTAATCCGCATCATTTCTACTAACATCTTTCAACACAATTTTCTCTAGGAACATATCAAAATAAACACAGGGAACAACATCGCGAGCTATTGATCTACAACATAGATATGCTAATACTACCAGGACTAAGTTCATGATAAATTAAAGTTCAATTAATCATATTACTTAAGAACTCCCACTTAGATAGACATCTCTCTAATCCTCTAAGTGATCACGTGATCCAAATCAACTAAACCATGTCCGATCATCACGTGAGATGGAGTAGTTTCAATGGTGAACATCACTATGTTGATCATATCTACTATATGATTCGACCTTTCGGTCTCCGTGTTCCGAGGCCATATCTGTTATATGCTAGGCTCGTCAAGTTAAACCTGAGTATTCCGCGTGTGCAACTATTTTGCACCCGTTGTATTTGAACGTAGAGTCTATCACACCCGATCATCACGTGGTGTCTCAGCATGAAGAACTTTCGCAATGGTGCATACTCAGGGAGAACACTATTACTATGATAATTTAGTGAGAGATCATCTTATAATGCTACCGTCAATCAAAGCAAGATAAGATGCATAAAAAGATAAACATCACATGCAATCAATATAAGTGATATGATATGGCCATCATCATCTTGTGCTTGTGATCTCCATCTCCGCGGCACCATCATGATCACCATCGTCACCGGCGCGACACCTTGATCTCCATCATAGCATCGTTGTCGTCTCGCCAATCTTATGCTTCTGCGACTATCGCTACGGCTTAGTGATAAAGTAAAGCATTACAGGGCGACTGCATTGCATACAATAAAGCGACAACCATATGGCTCCTGCCGGTTGCCGATAACTCGGTTACAAAACATGATCATCTCATACAATAAAATTTAGCATCATGTCTTGACCATATCACATCACAACATGCCCTGCAAAAACAAGTTAGACGTCCTCTACTTTGTTTGTTGCAAGTTTTACGTGGCTGCTACGGGCTTAAGCAAGAACCAATCTCACCTACGCATCAAAACCACAACGATAGTTTGTCAAATAGACTCCGTTTTAACCTTCTCAAGGACCGGGCATAGCCATACTCGGTTCAACTAAAGTTGGAGAAACTGACACCCGCCAGCCACCTGTGTGCAAAGCACGACGGTAGAACCAGTCTCGCGTAAGCGTACGCATAATGTTGGTCCGGGCCGCTTCATCCAACAATACCGCCGAACCAAAGTATGACATGTTGGTAGGCAGTATGACTTATATCGCCCACAACTCACTTGTGTTCTACTCGTGCATAACATCAAACCATAAAAACCTAGGCTCTGATACCACTATTGGGGAACGTAGTAATTTCAAAAAATTTCCTACGCACACGCAAGATCATGGTGATGCATAGCAACGAGAGGGGAGAGTGTTGTCTACGTACCCTCGTAGACCGAAGCGGAAGCGTTGACGCAACATAGAGGAAGTAGTCGTACGTCTTCCCGATCCGACCGATCCAAGCACCGTTACTCCGGCACCTCCGAGTTCTTGGCACACGTTCAGCTCGATGACGCACCCCTAGCTCCGATCCAGCAAAGCTTCGGGGAGGAGTTCCGTCAGCACGACGGCGTGGTGACAATCTTGATGTTCTACCGGCGCAGGGCTTCGCCTAAGCACTGCAACGATATATTCGAGGTGGAATATGGTGGACGGGGGCACCGCACACGGCTAAGGAACGATCACGAAGATCAACTTGTGTGTCTATGGGGTGCCCCCTGCCCCCGTATATAAAGGAGCAAGGGAGGAAGGAGGCCGGCCCTAGGTTTGGCGCGCCAAGGGGAGTCCTACTCCCACCGGGAGTAGGATTCCCCCTTTCCTAGTCCAACTAGGAGTCCTTCCATGTAGGGGGAGTAGGAGAGAAGGAAAGGGAAGAGAGAAGGAGAAGGAAGGAAGGGGGCACCCCCCTTCCCTAGTCCAATTAGGACTAGAGCAAGGGGAGGGCGCGACCACCTTTTGGCGCTTTCTCTCCTTTTCCCGTATGGCCCAATGAGGCCCAATACGAATTCCCGTAACTCTCCGGTACTCCGAAAAATACTCGAATCACTCGGAACCTTTCCGAACTCCGAATATAGTCGTCCAATATATCGATCTTTACGTCTCGACCATTTCGAGACTCCTCGTCATGTCCCCGATCTCATCCGGGACTCCGAACTCTTTCGGTACATCAAAACTCATAAACTCATAATATAACTGTCATCAAAACCTTAAGCGTGCCGACCCTACGGTTCGAGAACAATGTAGACATGACCAAGACATATCTCCGGTCAATAACCAATAGCGGGACCTGGATGCCCATATTGGCTCCTACATATTCTACGAAGATCTTTATCGGTCAGACCGCATAACAACATACGTTGTTCCCTTTGTCATCGGTATGTTACTTGCCTGAGATTCGATCGTCGGTATCTCAATACCTAGTTCAATCTCGTTACCGGCAAGTCTCTTTACTCGTTCCGTAATACATCATCTCGCAACTAGCTCATTAGTCGCAATGCTTGCAAGGCTTATGTGATGTGCATTACCGAGAGGGCCCAGATATACCTCTCCGACAATCGGAGTGACAAATCCTAATCTCGAAATACGCCAACCCAACATCTACCTTTGGAGACACCTGTAGTACTCCTTTATAATCACCCAGTTACGTTGTGACGTTTGGTAGCACCCAAAGTGTTCCTCCGGCAAACGGGAATTGCATAATCTCATAGTCAAAGGAACATGTATAAGTCATGAAGAAAGCAATAGCAACATACTAAACGATCGGGTGCTAAGCTAATGAAATGGGTCATGTCAATCAGATCATTCAACTAATGATGTGACCTCGTTAATCAAATAACAACTCTTTGTCTATGGTTAGGAAACATAACCATCTTTGATTAACGAGCTAGTCAAGTAGAGGCATACTAGTGACACTCTGTTTGTCTATGTATTCACACATGTATTATGTTTCTGGTTAATACAATTCTAGCATGAATAATAAACATTTATCATGATATATAAGGAAATAAATAATAACTTTATTATTGCCTCTAGGGCATATTTCCTTCACCTTTTACTTACGGCTCGATGGAGGGCTGACCCCCTTGAGGGCACAGTACGGCTGGGGTATCCCCCGGCACAGGACCCTCTGGCGAAAACTTCTTCCCCCGCTTTGATATCATTGTCTCTGGGTCTTCAGAGGCGGTCCTCTTCTTCCCCTGAGGAGAGGAATTTTCGATTCCTCCCTTCCGGACAACCTCCTCCGCGGAGGCAGTAGCTTCCTTGTTCCCCCCCTTCGTTTCCTTCTGAAGGCATGATCTCCAGCATCCTGGTTAGCACGGGATCTAGCGAGGTCTCAGGAAGGGGGCCCGGACACCTAATCAACTTCGCCTTCGCTATCCACTCCTGGTTCAAGAACATCTCCTTTTTAAGGGCAATATTGCGATAAATGAACAGATAGCGTGTCCGGGCACAAGGCTACTTACTTGGGTATCCGGACGATTGCAGCTCCAACCTGCGTCCTCAGTCGAATCCGGACACACTGCTTGTGGTCCGAAGAACAACTTGTACATCTCCACAAGCGTCATGCCAAGAAAATGTTGGAGAGCTCGCGGTCCCTCCGGATTGAACTCCCACAGGTGGAGGGGCGACGTTTGCAGGGCAGGACTCGGCGAATCAACATGACCTGCGTCACCACGACCAGACTGACATCTCTCTCCAGGAGATCACGGATGTGGCTCTGCAATAGGGGCACATCCTTGGCTGGCCCCCAGTCCAGCCCCTTATTGACCCATGACGTTATTCGGGGCGGGGGACCCGAGCGAAAAGCAGGCGGCGCCACCCACTTGGTACCCCTGGGAGCTGTGATATAAAACCACTCTTGTTGCCATAAGCTAAACTCCTCTTGAAAAGAGCCCTCGGGACACGGAGCTTTAGCAACCTTGCTTATTACAGCGCCTCCGCACTCTGCGTGCTCTCCCTTGATCATCTTCGGCTCCACTTCGAAGGTCTTAAGCCACAGTCCGAAGTGAGGAATAATACGGAGGAAAGCTTCGCACACAATGATGAACGATGAGATGTGGAGGATAGACTCCAGAGCTAAGTCGTGGAATTCCAGCCCATAACAGAACATGAGCCCCCTCACGAAGGGATCCAGCGCGAAGCCTAGCCCTCAGAGGAAGTGAGACACGAACACAATGCTCTCACCAGACTTGGGAGTGGGAATAACCTGCCCTTGAGCAGGCAGCCTATGCGGGATTTCGCCGGTCAAATACCTGGCCTCCCTCAGCTTTAGTACGTCTTCCTCCGTGATGGAGGAAGGCATCCATCGGCCTCGAAGGTTGGAACCGGACATCATCGAAGGTCCGAAGCGCCTAAATCTGGAGCCTTGGGTGCTGGAACTCGAGGCGGGAGGCGGATTCGATTGAGATCGAAAGAAAGGGGTAAAGCCTTGGTCTCTTTATAAGAGGATTGAATACCAAGAGCCCTCCATGTGACCGTTTGGGACTTACCTTTGATTGAGGGGATATACCAACGGACACGACTGGGTTACCCACGTCCGGAATGATGAGGATCCCGTAAATAAAGGGGACACGATCTCTACTTCGACAAGGCGTGCCAAGGAAACCGCCTCGCGAAACGCGCTGAGGTGGGAAGTAAGAAAAAAACAAATAAAGGCTTGGCTGTGGTGCGACGTCGCGCTACAGAATACGTCAGCAGATTAGATTTGTGAAAATGTTACTCTCTCTCTACGGAGGTATGTGGAACTTGTTTTGCAGAGCCGGACACGATCCTCGTGTTCAAAAATCTTCTTTGAAGTATTCGAAGGAGGAACCCGCCTTGCAATGCCGAAGACAATCTGCGCGCCGGACTCGTCGTCATTGAAGCCTGGTTCAGGGGCTACTAAGGGAGTCCTAGATTAGGGGGTATCCGGACATCCGGACTATATCCTTTGGCCGGACTGTTGGACTATGAAGATACAAGATTGAAGACTTCGTCCTGTGTCCGGATGGGACTTTCCTTGGCGTGGAAGGCAAGCTTGGCAATACGGATATGTAGATCTCCTCCCATTGTAACCGACTCTGCGTAACCCTAGCCCCCTCCGATGTCTATATAAACCGGAGGGTTTAGTCCGTAGAAAACAACAATCATACCATAGGCTAGCTTCTAGGGTTTAGCCTCTCCGATCTCGTGGTAGATCTACTCTTGTACTACCCATATCATCAATATTAATCAAGCAGGAGTAGGGTTTTACCTCCATATAGAGGGCCCAAACCTGGGTAAAAACATCGTGCCCCTTGTCTCCTGTTACCATCCGTCCAGACGCAAAGTTCGGGACCCCCTACCCGAGATCCGCCGGTTTTGACACCGACATTGGTGCTTTCATTGAGAGTTCCTCTATGTCGTCATCATCAGGCTTGATGTCTCCTTCGATCATCGTTAGTGATGCAGTCCAGAGTGAGACTGTTCTCCCCGGACAGATCTTTGTATTCGACGGCTTTGCACTGCGGGCCAATTCGCTTGGCCATCTGGAGCAGATGGAAAGCTACGCCCCTGGCCATTAGGTCAGGTTTGGAAGCTTAAACTACACGGCCGATATCCGTGGAGATTTGATCTTCGACGGGTTCGAGCCCCTGCCGAGTGCGTCGCACCGTCACGATGGGCATGATGTAGCTCTGCCACCGAACAGTGCTTTGGAGGCCGCACCCGCATCCGCTCCGACCTTTAATTCGGCGCCAACTGCGCCGACCGAGGGTGGGTGGCTAGACCCTGCCGCGGAGGCTACAGCCTCAACGGCGATCAAGCCGAACACCAACCTTATCCTTCGCGAGGCCCGTGACTCCACATTGCCGGACTCCTCTCTAGACTCTGAACCCTCCGTGCCCCTGCCAGTCGAATCTGATTGGGCGCCGATCATGGAGTTCACCGCCGCGGATATCTTTCAGCACTCGCCCTTCGGCGACATACTGAATTCACTAAGGTCTCTTTCTTTGTCAGGAGAGTCCTGGCCGGATTATGACCGGCAGGATTGGGATGCGGACGACGAAGAAATTCGACGCCCACCCACCACCCAATTCATAGCCACTGTCGATGATTTAACCGACATGCTCGACTTCGACTCCGAAGACATCGACGGTATGGATGACGATATAGGAGACGAAAAGGAACCAGCGCCTACAGGGCACTAGACAGCCACCTCATCCCACGATGTATACATGGTGGACACACCCAAAGGAAACGACGACGAGGAACCGGAGGAAGCAACGAAGGATTGTTCCTCCGAAAAGCAGTCAAAGCGGCGGCATAAGCGCCGCTCCAAACCCCGCCTCGACAGAGACAGCGGTCATACAGACCCAGCCATAGAGCAGGGCGAGCCGATGGACGATGAACATGACATCGAGCAACCGTCCGAACAAGGCAACTTGGATAACCAAACCGAACAACCCGTCCCCGGCGAAGATAACAGTCCGGATGACCTCACGCCGGACAAATTTCGGGAGTAGAAGAACCTCCATAAAAGGCTCGTCGCCACTGCCCGCAGCCTGAAAAGCAGAAGCAGAAGCTCAAGACTGCGAAAGATGCACTCAGAATCAGATGGAGCAAGGTATTCAGCACCACAGACAAATATGGCGGCAGTCGCCACACAAAGAGCTACCCCGAAGCGAAAGCTACTACCCGAATTTGATGAGGAGGCCTTAGAGCCCCCGCAATCAAAAAACAAATCAGCCATCCGGTCGGATAGACGACCTCATGGCCAACATAGAGCGGCAAACGGCGCCGCACACAAGCCAGCACGCGGTCCACACGAGACTCGCATAAAAAAGATGGCCCAACCAGATCTATCTACGGGCCAAGAAAGCACGCTCTAGCGAGCAATGCAACACAACAAATATCCGAACAACACGGCACACCCAAATACAGGGGTGCCGCACACCCCCTATGTTTCACCGATGAGGTGCAGGACCATGAATTCCCAGCGGGATTTAAACCCGTAAACATAGAGGCATATGATGGAACTACAGACCCGGGGGTCTGGATTGAGGATTATATCCTCCACATCCACATGGCTCGAGGAGATGACCTCCATGCCATCAAATACTTACCCCTCAAGCTCAAAGGGCCAGCCCGGCATTGGCATAAAGGCCTCCCCGAAAACACCATTGGAAGTTGGGAAGAGCTTGAGGACGCTTTTCGGGCAAATTTTCAAGGGACCTATGTCCGACCACCGGATGCAGACGATTTAAGTCATATAACTCAACAACCCGGAGAGTCAGCCTGGAAGCTCTGGAACAGATTTCTTTCTAAAAAGAACCAAATAGTCGACTGTCCGGACGCCGAAGCCTTAGCAGCTTTCAAACATAGCATTCGAGATGAATGGCTCGCCAGACACCTCGGCCAAGAAAAGCCAAGAACAATGGCCGCATTAACAAGCCTCATGACCCGCTTTTGCGCGGGCGAGGACTGCTGGTTGGCAAGATCCAGCACCAGCGACCCAAGTACATCCGAAGTCAGGGATGGAAACGGGAAGCCACGACGCAGCAAAGACCAGCGCTGGAATAGGGGAAACATCCCGAAGAGCACGACAGTTAACGCCGGATTCAAAAGCTCTCGGCAGGGTCAGCAAAAGCTGCCCCTCAAAGATAACAGGGATGAACTGTCTAACCTAAACAAAATCCTGGACAAGATATGTCAAATCCACAACACCCCTGGGAAGCCTGCAAATCATACCCACAGAGAATGTTGGGTATTCAAGCAATCCGGCAAACTCAACGCCGAACACAAGGGGCTGGATATACCAAGTGAAGACGATGATGAACCCCACAAACAAAGCACTGGGGAACAAAAGAAATTCCCACAAGAAGTCAAAACAGTAAACGTACTACACGTGACAAAAGGGAGAAACGAAGTGGCGCTCATAGAGATACGTGCGATGCGGCCTATCACAAAGGAGTTTCGCCACTGGTTGTCAAAACCGATCACCTTCGACCATCGGGACTACTCCGAAAGTATCCGACACACAGGCTGGGCTGCCTTGGTATTAGACCCGATAATCGACGGATACCACTTTACGCGATTCCTGATGGACGGTGGCAACAGTTTAAACCTGATATATCAGGACACAGTCCGCAAAATGGGGATAGACCCAACAAACATTAGCCATAGCAATATTTCCTTTAAAGGAGTAACGCCAGGCCCAGGGGCTCATTGCACGGGCTCCCTCCTACTAGAAGTTATGTTCGGTTCACCCGACAACTTCCATAGCGAAAAGGTGACCTTCCACATCACTCCATTTAAAAGTGGTTATCAAGCACTACTGGGACGCAAAGCTTTCGCTCGCTTTAACGCAATACCGCACTATGCGTCTCTCATGCTTAAGATGCCCAGTCCACAAGGCATCATTTCAGTAAACGGAAACATTGAGCGCTCCTTGCGCGCGGAAGACTGTGCTGCTGCCTTGATAGCCACACACTAAACCGCCCCACCAGCCAGAGCGCCTAATAGGTCATTAAGACCACGGACACGACTGGACGAGTCCGGCGCAACTATATAATTACTAATGGTTTGATGGTTATACATCCCAATACAAGGGGCTCCGCGCATGTAAACAAGCAGCAACAAAACTCAATTCTTCCCACCTTGAATCATACTTCGTTTATTTATTATAACATACATTTTGCACGACTAATTTTTCAACTAAGTTCCACTCTTTTACAGATGAACATCGTGCTACACCCGTCCAGGACACGGCACAACAGAGACACAGGCGCAGACGTGCAGTAGGGACCCATTCCAAGGATTATTTTCAGATTAAGACACTGCGTAAACCTTTTTAACTGTCTCTTGTTGATACATATCCCCCGGATTCTCCGTACAACCGAGAAGGGGGCTGACGTCTTGGCATGTGGCCACGTCATAATATTGCACGTACCTGGACACTATGGGCTTATTACAAAGGGCACTGTTTAGCCCGTTTACAACCATAAAGACCGAATACCTTAGGGAGTGTTCGGCGTCACGAGTTTGGCCTTATATGCATCAGCTCTGAATCATGTCTTTGGTCAAATGTTGGGTTTGCCCGGCTCCTGTGTTTTGCTGCCTTACGTTCCGCTCTATCGGCTAAGGCGGCACCAGGAGAACTACTGTGATTGTGCCCCAGTTCAGCCAGGCGAGCACCTCAGTAGAGAAAGCCGAAAACTGACTATCATGCTATAGCGTGAGACTGGTCAACCACTCGATGACCTATCGGAATCTTCGGGATTCCTCCGCATTGACGAAGGGCCGTTTCTCGGCCAGGCACACACACGCCCCGAATTTGGGTGAGCGCGGCGCCACCAGGGGCTATATAGTATCCCTACTATCAAACTCCTATGGCTAAGTGAAAGTGATAAAGCATTATAGTCTGGTTGCCTAGTTCGCTGTGCTACCACCTCCTTAATGGACCAAGACGTTCGATCAAGTGTGATGATGCGCCTTCTGCGAACACCCCCGCATTAGATGCGTGTGGGCTGAAGCCGACGGCTGCCATCTTTCAGGTTATATATACATATACGTAAATGGCCGCACAGGAGGTATTATAATTCTTGCAGGCACAAGTATAAAAAGCTTCTACATAAATATTGTTCTCAATGAGAATACATGTTATTCGAACATAATATCCTTCGAGCACTGCGCCTCTATTAAGCGAGCGCCCTCCAGAACTTCTTGAAAGTAGTGCTCGGCAGGTACTCGGCTTTCGTCCGAATCTTGGGCTGCAACGGCGGCGGCCTCCATCTCCGCCCAGTATGTTTTGACACAGGCAAGGGACATCCGCGCACCCTCCACGGACGTTGATCTCTTCATCGCGTTGATATACGGCACCGCACCAAGGAACTGTTGCACCAAGCTAAAATAACTGCTCGATTTCGGCCTTTTTGGCCACAGATGATCCACGACATACCTCATGGCAAATCCGGATAACCTATTCAGCTCGGCCCATTCGGCCAACCGATCGGTCAATGGAAGCGGACGCTCAGGATTGTTGAGTTGTGATCAGAATAGCTTTTCCACTTCGCGATCCTTCCTATCTCAGAAGTGTTCGGCCGCATTAGCAGCACTCGCCGCTAAATCCAGATATGCGTCCGCCGAACTCCACATCCGATCCAACGGGGCGTATTTAGGATCTCCAAACTTCATCCTCAGCATAAAGGGCTTCCCAACCGCGATATCTCCGGCTTGACGCAGCTCCTCCTTCATCGCTCTCATCGCAGAACGAGTATCCTTGGCCGTCGTCATGGCCTTCTCCAGGTCCGTCCGCTCCGCCCGGTCTTCCTTTTCAAGAAGCTTGCAGCAGTCGGCAGCGTTCTTCAACTTCATAGCCATATCGGCCATTTCCTCCTTGCTTCGGCAGTGAGCAGCCTGTTCGGCTTTCAGACCCTCAACCGCCTTTAAGGCAGCCACGTCGCTTTTCCTGCCTTGTTCTTTAGCTCGGGCTAGTTCTGCCCCAAGGTTCTCCACGGCGACAACCCCATATGCGTTAAGCACACACATTATAAGATACAGGCATCAAGCTCCTCTTAAAAGGTGTCTCCGGAGAAATTACATACCTTGTGCCTCGTCAAGCCAATTGTTGACAAGCGCGATGTCGGCATCTGCCACGTCAAGTTGCCGCTTTAGCTCGACAAATCCATGAGTCCGGCCGGCCACCGGACACTTCACCACCTGCATATGAAGGTCGAAAAATTAGACCTGGGACTATGATCCTCCATGTGTTGTCGTCTTCGACAACACCTAGAGTCTCAGGGGCTACTATCTACACAGGGCGCATCGTAAAGTATGTGGTACTGTCAAAAAGGTGCATCATTTCATGTACCTCAACGCCCGTCAGTAGACTCATGACAGCTTCATGCAACCCGCTTTCCGCGGACGAAATCCTTTCAATTACCGCACCCATCAACGCACGGTGCTCTTCTGAGATAGACGCCCGCCCTAGCAGATCCTTCAGTACCTCCGACCATGCACCAGGCGGTGCCGGACTCATTCGATTGCCTCTCCCAGAAGCCGGACACGGAGGGCTTCGGGTGGCCATATTACTACCTTCCGGCCTTACCGGATCAGGAGAAACCCTCCGCGACGACACCTCGGGGTCGCCCGCCTCATGAGGCGGTATGGCAGGGGGAGGCATTCCGCTCTCCATCATCTCCGGAAGAAGATCCCCCAAAGACGAGCTCTGCTGAGAAGGGCTAAGATCCGAACTACAAGGTAAATTTTCGGTTATTTTCCTCAGAAGTGAAGCAAGGATTTCTCTCATTATTAAACACCCCTTTTACTTACGGCTCGATGGAGGGCTGACCCCCTTGAGGGCACAGTACGGCTGGGGTATCCCCCGGCAAAGGACCCTCTAGCGAAAACTTCTTCCCCCGCTTTGAGATCATTGTCTCTGGGTCTTCAGAGGCGGTCCTCTTCTTCCCCTGAGGAGACGAATTTTCGATTCCTCCCTTCCGGACAACCTCCTCCGCGGAGGCAGTAGGTTCCTTGTTCCCCCCTTCGTTTCCTTCTGAAGGCGTGATCTCCAGCATCCTGGTTAGCACGGGATCTGGCGAGGTCTCAGGAAGGGGGGCCGGACACCTAATCAACTTTGCCTTCGCTATCCACTCCTGGTTCAAGAACATCTCCTTTTTAAGGGCAATATTGCGATAAATGAACAGATAGCGTGTCCGGGCACAAGGCTACTTACTTGGGTATCCGGACGATTGCAGCTCCAACCTGCGTCCTCAGTCAAATCCGGACACACTGCTTGTGGTCCGAAGAACAACTTGTACATCTCCACGGGGGTCATGCCAAGAAAATGTTGGAGAGCTCGCGGTCCCTCCGGATTGAACTCCCACAGGTGGAGGGGGCGACGTTTGCAGGGCGAATCAACATGACCTGCGTCACCACGACCAGACTGACATCTCTCTCCAGGAGATCACGGATGTGGCTCTGCAATAGGGGCACATCCTTGGCTGGCCGCCAGTCCAGCCCCTTATTGACCCATGACGTTATTCGGGGCGGGGGACCCGAGCGAAAAGCAGGCGGCGCCACCCAGTTGGTACCCCTGGGAGCTGTGATATAAAACCACTCTTGTTGCCATAAGCTAAACTCCTCTTGAAAAGAGCCCTCGGGACACGGAGCTTTAGCAACCTTGCTTATTACAGCGCCTCCGCACTCTGCGTGCTCTCCCTTGATCATCTTCGGCTCCACTTCGAAGGTCTTAAGCCACAGTCCGAAGTGAGGAATAATACGGAGGAAAGCTTCGCACACGATGATGAACGATGAGATGTGGAGGATAGACTCCAGAGCTAAGTCGTGGAATTCCAGCCCATAATAGAACATGAGCCCCCTCACGAAGGGATCCAGCGTGAAGCCTAGCCCTCAGAGGAAGTGAGACACGAACACAACGCTCTCACCAGACTTGGGAGTGGGAATAACCTGCCCTTGAGCAGGCAGCCTATGCGGGATTTCGCCGGTCAAATACCTGGCCTCCCTCAGCTTTAGTACGTCTTCCTCCGTGACGGAGGAAGGCATCCATCGGCCTCGAAGGTTGGAACCGGACATCATCGAAGGTCCGAAGCGCCTAAATCTGGAGCCTTGGGTGCTGGAACTCGAGGCGGGAGGCGGATTCGACTAAGATCAAAAGAAAGGGGTAAAGCATTGGTCTCTTTATAAGAGGATTGAATACCAAGAGCCCTCCATGTGACCGTTTGGGACTTACCTTTGATTGAGGGGATATACCAACGGACACGACTGGGTTACCCATGTCCGTAATGATGAGGATCCCGTAAATAAAGGGGACACGATCTCTACTTTGACAAGACGTGCCAAGGAAACCGCCTCGCGAAACGCGCTGAGGTGGAAAGTAAGAAAAAAACAAATAAAGGCTTGGCTGTGGTGCGACGTCGCGCTACAGAATACGTCAGCAGATTAGATTTGTGAAAATGTTACTCTCTCTCTACGGAGGTATGTGGAACTTCTTTTGCAGAGCCGGACACGATCCTCGTGTTCAAAAATCTTCTATGAAGTATTCGGAGGAGGAACCCGCCTTGCAATGCCGAAGACAATCTGCGCGCCGGACTCGTCGTCATTGAAGCCTGGTTCAGGGGCTACTAAGGGAGTCCTAGATTAGGGGGTATCCGGACAGCCGGACTATATCCTTTGGCCGGACTGTTGGACTATGAAGATACAAGATTGAAGACTTCGTCCTGTGTCCGGATGGGACTTTCCTTGGCGTGGAAGGCAAGCCTGGCAATATGGATATGTAGATCTCCTCCCATTGTAACCGACTCTGCGTAACCCTAGCCCCCTCCGGTGTCTATATAAACCGGAGGGTTTAGTCTGTAGAAAACAACAATCATACCATAGGCTAGCTTCTAGGGTTTAGCCTCTCTGATCTCGTGGTAGATCTACTCTTGTACTACCCATATCATCTATATTAATCAAGCAGGAGTAGGGTTTTACCTCCATCGAGAGGGCCCGAACCTGGGTAAAAACATCGTGCCCCTTGTCTCCTGTTACCATCCGCCTAGATGCACAGTTCGGGACCCCCTACCCGAGATCCGCTGGTTTTGACACTGACAGCTGCCGTCGCCGCAGAATAACAGGGGGTGTGAGTGAGTAGAGGGATGCCCGTGCCAGCGGTGGGAGTAGTAGGGGGCAGTGAGGCCTGCACGGCAGCACAGCCGGCCACGGGAGGCGGGAGCAGGCGGTCCCGCCGGCAATGGATTTGGCGGCTGGAGCAAGAAGATCAGAAATTGAAGAAACACGGCGGCCATTGGATTGCCATCCAACGGTTACGTCTGCTAGAATCGTTTGTTGACGTATATAATAAGTAAAAAAAATCTTGCATACGCGTCAACTTAATAGGCCCACAAGTGAGACCATTCCCTATTTTTTTTAATAATTTATATATAGCTCATTGCAACTTCTTATGCAATTTATTGCAGTCCGTTTTTTTGGTTGGCCAGGGCCAGGTTTAAAAATTTAAACAAAATTTTGCATATTTCTGTGGGTTCCAAACTATTTTTAATACCGAAATGTGAGCCAGATTGAATGTACTTTGAAGATATATTTAAATTAGGTTAAAGCCCAGTGAAATAGGAATATGAAAATGTAAGAAAAATCAGAAACTATAAAGTAATTGCCAATTTGTCATCTGTTTTTGTATTTACAACCCATTTCATATTACTTTCAAGATTTGCAGGCGTCTTGAAAGAGTTGCAGCCCATCAGGGTGTAGAAAAATAAGTAGGCCTGGATTGGGTATTTTTCAGAAAAAATAAACTGGGCTCATTTTCACGAAGAAAAAATAGCTGGGCTGGTCATATGGTGAACATAAAATATAAGCCTGGGCTAGATGGGCCACAGCCCAGTTGAAACCCTACTCCGTCTTAACAATAACAAAAAAATACTGCTCGAGCAGCTACGTCCCAGGTGTCAGCCGATCTTGTGTTGTTCTCTTGTCTATTGATTATATACGTTCACAATGTCGTGGGCCCAGATGTCAGGAAACCACTAGGAGGAAGCATTTTATTTTTCCATACGCTGACATGATGGGCCCCTACTGTCATCCTCTCCACATACTTCTGCTGATTCCTCCTGTTGTTTGCTGACCATGTTGACAACGCGTGAGGGAGGCGTCGCGGCAAGCGCACCAAAGTGCATGGAGGACGACGACGAGGCCTCGGACGTCAGCGTTAACGATATAGGAGACGGTGGGGCGGCGATGCATGCGCTGAGGCGCAACCAGTCGTGGGAGGCGGAAGCAGGCGGCCCCGCCGGCACTGGTTTGGTTTTGGCGGCTGGAGGCAGACAGGACTGAAGAAACACGACATAATGTAAAAGCAGCAGGAGTACTTAACAACCTTAACTGAAACTAGCAGGGGAACTTAACAACCATAGCTGAAAGCAGTATGAGTACTTATACAGGCTCAACCGTACAAAGCACGCCTCGAACAGTGCTACTTTACCTACAGTTAACCAAGGGTGAGGCCGCCAAGCCCCAGGACAAGGCGCAGGCGCCACCCCGCACATCCACAACCTTCTGAAAGCGGCTTCCTCTCGCAATGTGGTCAATAAGCAGGATATTCGCTTTAGAGCCATGGAAAAGCAGGAACATAATCTTCTGTCCTATTCTCCAAGATGGACGGGCCTTCATTATTTGAGACCACCCATGAATATGTATCTTTTCACCTCCAAGGGGAATGGAGTAGGTCGACATAAACATCATGTTGTGACCAAGCGCAAGTCTGACCTGACCATGGTCAGGCATGTGTATAGGAACAATAGAACTGGGCAGCTTCTGTTTCAAGAAGATCACAACTGTAAATATGTGTATAGGCAATAGTTTATGAACAACATATATAACAGAAAATAGCTCGTACCATAAGTTTCTCGACACAGTTGGACCTATTCAACGAGTGCAGCGGTGGCACACATATTCCACGTGGCCTTCCACCATTGAAACGCCCCACAAGGACCCCAAGACGATCAATAAAGTGTAGGAACTTGTGGATGTCGTCCCAGTCAACTTCAGTGCCATCAGTAACAGCCGAGTTCTTACAGAATAACAAATGAGCAGCTTGCTTAACTCTGAAGTTAGAAGTAGCATCTTCATGAGAGATTTGTTGCTACTTCTAAAGTTAAATTGTGATTAGTTAGATAAAATAGGTGGATTAAGAAGTAATCGAGGCAACAAGCAAGAACCAGATACAAAACTAACATGGATGAACAATTGGAACGATGTCGGGGTGGAAGATCAAAGTGAAGATGAGACCAGGTTCTGCTATTTCCATCAACATTTGTGCGCCAACTTTCAATCTGTAACACTTGAGAAAGTTTATCCAAGTTCGGCCATAAGAAAAGCAGCGATCTTCTTGGTCTATGTACCCAACTCGGAACTTATATCCATGGCTTGTATTCACTGTGACCATTAAACTGGTGTATTCAGTTATGGCAAGGCCGAGCATCTTGAGTACATGTGTTATGGCAGAGCAAGTAATGCACTGCAGGAAAAAAATGAGAACACAATGTATTCCCTATCCAAATCTAGAAATAATTTCCTCCTTCACATCAGTGTTGACCATCGTACTAGTACCTTTTATCCAATTATAGCAATCCAAATTTCCAAATTAGTCGATAGCATGTTAAAAAAAACCACCCTCGCGGATAGAAAAGAGGATTCTAGGAACATACTGTGCGCGTTTTGAAATCCTGTGTTAGGATGAGAAGGAACAAGTGTGGCGTCTCGCCGAGGGCGCAGAAACCTATAGGTTCCTCGCACTTTGGGAACTGCAAATGAAACACACTAGATTCAGTAGGAAGAAAAATGCATCAACGGCGGCAGCTGCCATCCTAGGATTACCCGCGACCAAGGGACTTGGATTTATCGGGGATGGATGAAGAATTCGTACTTGGTTCTCCATGAGAAAACCCTATGCAATCGCCGAGAGGGGGTTTTCTCTGAACAAGCAGACAAGGGAGAAGGGGATTCATGCCCAGTGAAATATTGCCGCTTCGTCTGTCCAGCTTACTGCTAAAGCTGGAAAGGTGGGGGTTTTGTGATTTGACGGCTCATTGGGCATTATTGCGGCGCTACGACCGGGGTGTGTCTACCGTGCAGTTGTGCACTCTAATTTGGTGCATATGGCATGTGGGCCCCGTTGTCGGATGGCCCACATATCAGCGAAAGGAAGTAGAAAGACAGGAGTGACTAGATACACATAAATATATTTTTGATAGACAGATACTCCCTCTGTAAAGAAATATAAAAATCTTTCATATCACAACTTTATGCATAAGAAAATCAAGGGGAATATCTATAACATATATAATTATAAAAAACAGAGTTTTTTTTAACATAGTATAGACGAGTTGGTGATGATGGTGTGCCCGCCATCCTGCAATATTTCTTCATATCTGATGGATAGGAAGGAAACTACGACAATTTTGCAAAAAGGTACCCACACACCTCTCCACATTTGCAAATAAGGCCTTCCATCGTTCATCCTTTTCTCTCACAAGAGAAAATACTCATACAAATGCATCTTGATGTTACGTGCAACGCACGAGCATTATGGGGGTTCAGCTGCGAATATAATACTCAGACAGGCTCACGGTTCTGGAATTTGGGCCACAGTCCGGTGGGCCTGCATGTTTGGGGGCCCATGTGTTCTACCACAGCGCTTTTCATATTGCAAGAGATTGGTACGGCGCTGGTTTTAGATGCTGTCGCAAGGCGAATACACAAAATTGAATAAAGCACAACAGCTGTTGGAATGAAATCAAATGACAGTTCCTAACAAGCAATCATAGTTGCAATTCTATCACCGATATACGATGTGATAAATAATAATGTCGTACTACTTATACACACATGACACTTGTTTCACCATGCCAGATTATTACATCAAAATCTCTCGGAGGATAGATCAGTTTGGCAGTTGCGTGCTGCTATTGAAGAATTTCAAAGTTGATTTGGACTAGCTCTCCTTGCCGAGAAAGTTCGATTTTGACATCATCCCATACCGCAAGATATGATTTAGATTTGAACCTTGACCATCCTTTAGCATCAATCATCATGCGACCATCCTTTGTACTTACGGTATATTGAGCAGGTTCATCCACACCAAGGCCGCGCATGGTAAGAGAAACTTGGCCATAGTCGCCCGGATTGTTGAACGAATCCCTCATTGCTCTAGGAATTCTCTGTTTGCAAACAAGAAGACATACACAAACAGTTAGATCAGCACAGCGAATCATGTGAAACAACATGGAAAGAAAAAAGAATGAAGCACTTGGGCGGCCAATGCTTACCAAGAAGGTGGACATGTCGGTTTTTGTAAGGACTTTGGTATATGAAGTGCGAACTGCAGCCCAGTCTGTTGCCGGTGCAACTGCTGGTTTGGTTGCCACTGCACGGGCCGGAGCAGATGCAAGTGCAAGTGTTGGTGCAGGTGCCGAAGCCGTTGCTGGTGCCCGTGCTAGTGCGACTGGTAGTGCCGCTACTGCTGCCAAAGATGGTGCTCCTTGTAGAGCTGGTGCCGGTGTATGAGCATGTGCCGGTGTTAATGCCCGATCCTCTGGTAGATCAGCCTGATTCGCTGACGCGGTCGGTGCCCAATCCTCAGCTGGATCAGACTGAGGTGCTTCCGCTGTCAGTGCTAGAGCAACTGCCGGTGCTCGATCCGTTGCTGAAGGTGGTACCGATGTGTGAGATAGCTGCGATCGTGTCTGGTCTGCTATGATCAGCTTTCTAACTTGACTAGGCTCTGTGACCGTGATCTAGTTTTTTCCTTCATTTCTTTTAAACGTGAGAAGGACTAATTGTGGCGTGTTTGTTAAACCAAACTGCAATTCATCATAGGGATTCAACTTGTACTCTGACAACAGACTGATCCAATTTTTTCCAGTAATATAAGTGATGGACAGTGCCTTCGGTACTAACACGACATAAGAAGTGAAACCTGCAAAAATAGCCATCGTAGAGAAAACCAAACAGTTTATTCTGTGATGAATGTCACATGGCAAAACCTGCATCGCAAAATTGCAGGAAAAGAAAGAAAACATGACATTAAATCAATAAGAATTAGACAGTAAATCAATAAGATTTACTTGATGTGACACGAGTGAATCCTTACCAGGAAATCACTATGTAAAACCCAACCATAGCATTAACATATCAAGTCCCCTTTATCCCATACGCAACAACCCCCTTAGTCGGGTTTATGCTTCTGTCACTCAAGCAACCCACTATAAGTGAATCATGAACATATTGCAACACCATACAACCTCGACGCCCCCTACCTGGCACGCCAAAGATGTCGGGGAAACTGCCTCCACGAGCACCTATGGGACGGAGCCCCTTTTCGGTTCGGCGGGGGGCGGAGGTCGCACGAAGAGCAGATCGAGGCGAGGCACACGAGCGGTTTACCCAGCTTCGGAGCTCTCCGGAGAGATAAAACTCCTACTGCTGCTTTGTGGATTGTATTGAGTTCTTGCTCGGGAGCGCTGAGTGCTACAGTACACACCAGCAGCTAACGAGACCGAGCGTGAGTGTTCTACTGTTCGTCCCCCTCCTCTACATTGCGCATGGGCCTCCTTTTATATGCTCAAGGGGTCACCGACAGGTGGCAACGTAGGCAGGGGCAAAAATGGAAAAGGTGCTGCGGTTGGTACAGCTACCTGCACAGTGTATCATACCTAACCCTGACGGCAGGGGACAAAGGCATTAAATGCCTATCTACGTCGCCTAAACAGTGCAGAAAAGGGACAGTCAGGGGCGCCACCGCTCGCCGCGATGGCGATCTTGTCAGCGCCGCTTGCCACAGTGTACCCCTGGCTGCACAGCCTCCCGCCACGTACGCCTGGAAGGGTCCCAGAGCGACACGTAGGTGGGTGTGCCGGAGTACGGGTACAGAGTGGTTGCTTGCCGCGGCAAGCGCCTTGCCGCGGTCGTTGTCTTGTCGCGTCCGGAAGCTTGTCGCTCGCCGGGTCTTGCCGGGACGCGTGGCGCGTCGCGGCAAGTTCCTTGAGATGCCCTGGTTGGCCTTCCCGGCAAGCTCCTCTTGCCGGGGTCTTGTGCCTTGAGTGGCCTTCCCGGCAAACTCCTCTTGCCGGGGTCTTGTGCCTTGAGTGGCCTTCCCGGCAAGCTCCTCTTGCCGGGGACTGGTCTCCTTGGCTTAAATACTTTGTTCTTGAATGGCTGCAAAGGAACCACGGAGGATATTGGCGGTTACCCGGCAAGCCTTGCCGCGGGACGCTGCGACTGCCCGTGCACAAGTTCGGGATACTAGGGTACCCCTACTCTAGTACACCGACAGGAGCCCCCGGGCCTGGGCCATACACGGTGCCGAGCGCTGTTGGGCCAGGCCCAAAACAGGGCACGGGCATGCGCGGCCTGGGTTATGCCGTATCTTACTCCGTATCCACCGCGCCCTCCCTGAACGGCACGCGTCGATTGCGGCGTCGTGGGAGAAGTCGTGGGTGGTTTCTTTATTCGGAAAGGCGGAACGTCCGCCCCCTCCCTCCTTATAAGCAGGGGAAACAGGGGCAGTTCGCCCATCCGCCCGTTGCTATTCCTTCCTCAAGAATCTCCGCCACTCCCCTTCTTCCCAAAGCCGAAGCAGAGCAGTGCTCCGCCCCCATCGCCACCAGCACCACCAACGCCGTCGTCCTCCCTCACCATTCCCGCCATGGCTCCGAAAGCCGAGAAGGCGAAGTCGGCCGAGGCGCAGTGGCTCGCGGCGCTGCGAAAGGAGCGGGCGATCTTCCCTTCGAGGCTTGACGCGGAAGAGCTGAAGGAGTACTACTACCTCTTCTGGTCGACGGCGACGCGGGCGCACCCGCGCACGAGGGTACTCCCAGCCGCCGCTTGGAAAAAGGCTCCTACTGGGTACCCTTTCTTCGCCTTGTTCTTCTACTGCGGGCTCTGCCCGCCCTTTTCTGAATTTTTCTGTGACGTTATGAACACCTATGGGCTCCGCCTCCTTGACTTCACCCCCAATGCTGTCCTGACCATGGCAATTTTCGCACATCTCTACGAATACTTTGTCGGAATCCATCCAAACGTAGCCCTTTTCCGCCACTTCTTTTCGCCTCGAGTTGAGAAAGGAGAGCCCTTATCCGGCGGAATCGCCTGGATCTCAAAAGCCGACAAGAAGGATGCTTATCTGGATGGAGAGTTCCGCAGCAAGTGGGAGGAGTGGAGGGCGGACTGGTGCCTGATTGTCGAGGAGAACCCGCAGCCGTTTACCGCCCTGCGCCAAACTCCAGTAGTGCGCGGCAGTGATTGGATTAGCTTGGCCCCGGAAGACGACAGACTGAAGATTGCCGTCGCCCGGATCCTATGCCTCAGGCTTGCCGGGCTTACTGTAGGAGCGGTTGGCGCAGATTTCCTTCGCCGCCGCATCGCCCCCCTCCAGGAGAGGAGGAGACCCGCCTGGGAGTTCCAGAACGCGGCGGATATCATGAGGCTGCGGCCGGGCCTCAACTTCAACTTCACTGTCCTGGAGCTCAACTCGATGCTCCAGGAACTGTTCAAGTACGACCCACAGCATCCCGAAGTGTTCAGGTTGCCGAGGGGCGTCGTTCCGCCGTGCAACAACTCCTCGCTCGACCGCATCCGTGCAATGATGCCACTGTGCGACTCGCATGGAATTGACCCAGCCTGGATAGAGCCTGCAGATGATGTCGTGCGGGCATTCTTCGATGGCTTGGTAGAAGTGCCGGTCGACGCCGATGAGCAGAGGGGCCTCACCCGGGACACCACCGACGAGGAGCTCAAGCGCATCGCCACCAGGCTGGAAGAGGCGGCGGCAGCCGCAGCTGCGGGCGAGTTTGGGTTCACCGTGGAGGAGGCAGAGGCAGCAGAGGCGGCAAGCCTTGCCGAGCGAGAGGATCTTGCCGGCGAGGAAGAGCCTGCCGGGCATGACGCCGGGCCGAGCGGGCCCGCCGAGGATACGAGCGGCTCATTGGAGATCGACTCCTCTTCCTCTTCGTCTTCGGGCAGCTTGCCGCAAGCAGAGCCCCCGGCTCCATAAGCAGAGCCCCCGGCCCCACCAAGAAGGCGTCTTCACAAGGCCGGGGACGTAGCGGAGCGGCGGACATGTCAACCCCCGCCGCGCCGCACGACACGCTCCACCGCGGCGAGTTCTGTTGCCGCGGAAGCACCTCACGCTGCAGCGGCAACTGGAGCGGGGTCCTCCCGGTCCGCCGCTCCAGCTCCCGCCAAGCGGCCAAGGGATCCTACTCCTCCGCCTCCTCGCGCCGGAGGTGGGCCAGGCTTTCACTTCTCCGCGCTCAGCTCCGACGAGGAAGAAGAAGAGTAAGATTCTTGTTGTACTTGTATGTCTTCAATACTTGCTGTCTTGTCTTGTATCTCATTTGCTTTACTCTGAACTTGTTCCTTTTTAGGACTCTGGCCCAGAGAGCGTTAAAGAGAGCCAAAGTCCCGGTGATTGTCATCGAGGATGATCCCACCGTGCCAGCAGGGGGTGCGCCCAAGACAAACTTGCCGAACCCGGCAGCTGTTCTTCAGAGCAGCCCCCAGCGCAGCCCCCAGCGTAAGTATATGGTTTGCTTCCCGCTGTTAGGCGCGCATAGGTACTCTTTGTTTGCGGATACCTGACTGTTGGCTTGTGTAGGAGCAGAGCAGCCCCATCAGGAGCGTCTGGATGCCGCCCCTGACATGTCATCTGCTTCAACTACGCCGCCAAGGGAGAGTTCTCCGGCAAGGGAGGATCCTCCGACAAGGGAGAGCTCTCCGGCAAGGGAGAAGTCTCCGGCAAGGGAGAAGTCTCCGGCAAGGGAGAAGTCTCCGGCAAGGGGCGGTACCAGCGACCCTCCGGCAGCGGAGATCCCAACTGCCGAGCCTGGCGCAGGTAAACCTCTAGCTTCGAAACTTCCCTTGGGTTTCTCTTCTTTTTGGATATTTGCTTGACTTTTCTTCCTTTTTCGGCCGTCAGATCCATCTACTGCGGAGCCGATGGAGACCGAGGTTGCTGTTGATGATGCCGCCGCCACCGAAGAAGCGGCCGACGCTGATGATCCCGCCGGTGAAGAGGCCGCCAAGGCTGCCACCGCAGCAGCTGACGAGGGGTCTGGTGATCGCACTGACGACCCTGAGGCCGCAGGAGCAACAGGCGCTACACCGACCGCCGATCCTCCCGCCGCTGCCGCAGCGTCAGGCTCAGAAGAGCCCCAGCCAGGCGTCTACTTGAAGGCCGGCGATGGCGTCTTCATCAACCTCCCCTGGGCGTCAACGTCCAGGGCGCCGGTCGAAGGAGAAAGCTTTGACGTGGAGGTGCTCACCTCCGCTGGGCTGACGCTGGTCGACGCGCCAAGCAGTAGCAGCGACGAGCCTAAGGAGGAGCGACTGCTGCGGAAGCTGGTGTCGCTTTACCGCGCTCGACAAGCCAAACTGGAGTCCCGCAAAGCGCTTGTCGCGAAGGCGGGGCTGGACATGGAGAAGCGCGCGGAGGAGCTCCGAGGTCTCAACCAGGCAGCTCTACGGTCGCTGGTCAGCGGAGCATGTGCAGCTCGATGAGGCGCAGAAGGCCTTCATCCTCGAGAAGGCAGAAGTTGCAGAGCAACAGCGGCTCGCCGCTGAGGAGCTATCTGCGCGGGAGGGCGAGTTGGTGCAGCTGAAGGCCAGCCTGGACAGCCACGAAGAGGAGCTTGCTGCGCGCGAGCAAACACTCAGCGGAGCTCTCAAGGAAGCAAAGGACACTGCCGCAGCTGCCGAGGCCGCCAAGAAGGAGCTGGAGACGGAGGTGGTGCAGCTGGAGACTGATCTCAAGGTGAGCGGTGAAGAGCTTGCCGCGCTCAAGCACGAGCGCGAGAAGGACGCTTACACCTTTGGCGAGCTGCAGGGTCGTCTCGCCGAGAAGATCAAGGAGCTTAGCGCCGCCAAGGACTCCAATGCCGATCTTGAGCTGAAGCTGGCTGCTTTGACCAAGACGCTGGACGGTGCCAGGGAGCAGGAGGCAGTCCTGAAGAAGGAGATCAAGGACGACAAGGCGCTGCTGGAGAGCATTGCCGCCACCCAGAACGATTTTAGAGAAACTGTGGAGCAGTGGACGGAGGGTCTTGTGAATGCTGCCGTAGACATCGACAAGGAGCTGGCGCAGCTGGGGATGGGGGATCTCGGGTATCCCTCCGATGAGACCCTCCCATCCAGCGCCAAGCTCACTCTATTCTTCAAAGGCGTGGCGACGGCACTCCAGCGACTCCGGGAGAGGATCCCAAAGCAGCTGGCCGACGAGTCGCGCAAGATCTGCGCGGGAGCTCTTCAGAAGGTGTTGGTGAAGGTGGCCTACCGCAACCCGGGCCTCAACCTCACCAATGTCCTCAGATCCCTGCCGGCGGAAGCTGATCTGGAGGCGCTCAAGGACCTTATCGCACCCATTGTGGACAAGGTGAGCGGGATCAAGAGGGTTGAGGGCGATCGCGTGGACTAGGCCGCCCGTTTTCTTCTTTTCTTGTCGCTGCTAATCATGTTACGAAAACAGTCTATTAGAGCCGCGACAAGCTATCTTGTAGTATATAACTTTATTTTGGGTAGCAATTGCAATGTTATTTCCTTTACTTGATTCCTTCCTTTGTATGTTTTTACCCTACGCTTTTAGGGAACTTGCCGGCGCAGGCACCCTCACCGCGAGCGCTGAGTGCAGGACGTCAGCAGCCTGCTGGCGATGCTGTTGCCGACAAGAAACCTTGTCATAACTAGCCGCAGCTCGCTTAAGTTGTTGAGCGAACTCGAAACAAAGTAAGGGCGCGACTCTAGCCGCAACACACTTAAACTGTTGAGCGAACTCGAAACAAAGTAAGGGCGCAACTAGCCATGAGCCGGTTCCTTCGCGCACAGGTTTTCCATACAAAGCATGGTCGTTCAAGGAAGATAACTTAAAAAAATTTAAAAACATCTGATTGCTCAAACTTTGGCAACTTAGCTTTTCTGTCGTTTGCTTCCCGGCAAGGCGAGACTTTCTTGAAAGACGCCTGGTCCATACCATTATCTTCCCCTTCCTCCCCGGTAAACTTGTGGGCGAATGAACCTTTCTTTCCTTGAGAAAAAAGAAAGTAGAGAAAATAATGATAGGGAGCCTTACAGCTCGTTATTGCTTACCGGGGGTGTTCGCTGCACAAAGTGTCAGATAATTCATGCAAAAAATAAAAAGCATGAAATTGACAAGATGTGGGGAGCACATGAGCTTTATTTGTGCACAGGGTCTGCGCCTGGCTTTGTACGAAGGATTACATGCAACAGCGGCAAGACTTGTACAAAAAGGTGGTTGCCGGAACAGGGTCCGGCAACCGCGCCTTACGGGTAAAACTTATGAAGATGCTCGATGTTCCAGGAGTTGCTCACCGGAATGCCATCTTCGGTCTCAAGGCGGATAGCGCTAGGCCTAGTGACTCATTTCACCCGATAAGGGCCTTCCCACTTTGGCGTCAACTTGTTGGAATTCTTGGCGGACTAAACGCGCCGAAGAACAAGGTCGCCTTCCTCGAGACTTCTGGCGTTAACTTTGCGGCTATGGTAGCTGCGCAAAGCTTGCTGGTAGCGAGCAGCTCGCACAGCAGCCTGAAGACGTTCTTCCTCAAGGAGCAGCGCGTCATCTGGTCGCAGCTGCTCTTGCTCAAGCTCATCATAAGCGAGCACTCGAGGTGACCCGTATACGAGTTCCGTGGGGATAACTACCTCTGCTCCATAGACTAGAGCGAAAGGTGTCTGGCCAGTGGCTCGATTTGGCGTCGTCCTGATCGACCAAAGAACCACCGGCAGCTCCTCGATCCAGTTTCTTCCGCACCCGTGCAGCCTGTCGAAAGTCCTGGTCTTGAGCCCACGCAGCACTTCAGCATTTGCCCTCTCCGCTTGACCGTTGCTCCTGGGGTGAGCAACAGAAGCGAAGCAGACCTTGGCGCCAAGATCTTGGACGTATTGCATGAAGGTGAGGCTCGTGAATTGCGTACCGTTGTCGGTGATGATCCTGTTAGGGATCCCAAAGCGGCAAACAATCGACCTGAAGAACTTGACTGCTGTGCTGTCACCTTCCTCACTGCTTCCACTTCCGGCCACTTTGTGAACTTGTCGATTGCGACGTACAAGTACTCAAAGCCCCCGACTGCGCGGGGGAAAGGGCCGAGGATGTCGAGCCCCCAGACCGAAAATGGCCAGGATAAAGGGATCATCTGGAGAGCTTGAGCTGGCTGGTGTATCTGCTTGGAATGGAACTGGCACGCTTCACACTTGGTTACTTGTGCAGTCGCATCCTGGAGGGCTGTCGGCCAAAAGAAACCTTGCCGGAAAGCTTTGTCGGCAAGCGCTCTTGCGCCAATGTGGTGACCACATATGCCTCCATGTATCTTTGCCAACAGCTTCTGTCCATCTTCCCGGTGAATACACTTCAATTTCACACCGTTGAGTCTTCTTCTGTACAGTGCGTTGTCGATAAACTGGTACATACTTGACTGCCGGGCTACTCTTTCCGCTTCTTCTTGATCTTCGGGAAGTTCTCCTGTCTGAAGGAAACAGACGATCTGCTGTGCCCATGCTGGAGCTTGCGGCTCGACAACAAGGACTAAAGGCATATCTGCTGCTGCGGGAACATCCGCTTCTACGGCGAGAACCTGCGGCTCAGCCGGAGCTTGATGTTCCCCGGCAAGCTTGCCGGAGCAAAACTTGTCGGGAGCGTCTGCTTCAATGAAACAAACCCTGGGGCTTGTCGGAGCAGACTGCTCCTCAGCACTCTTGGCGTTGATCATGGGGACCTTCTTGGCAGCGGCTTCGGGAAGCTCTGCCGAAAAATAGTCACCAGAAATCAACTTCCTCTTCTTGCTCTGTCCAGTTGATGGCGTCAAGGACGGTTGAGTCAGCTTGAGCACAAAGATCCCTGGTTCCACAGGTAACTTAAGTGCTGCGCACTTTGACATGCCATCGGCAATGTCGTTCTGAGCTCTTGGAACATGTTCCATCTGTAGGCCGACAAAGTGCTCTTCTAGCTTTCTCACTTCATCAACGTAAGCTTCCATCAACGGACTCTGATAATTCTTGTTCACTTGGCGGACGACAAGCTGCGAGTCACCCCTGACAATGAGCTTCTTGATCCCAAGGTCTGTCGCGACCCTGAGACCGGCTAGCAAACCTTCATACTCTGCAGTATTGTTTGTTGCTTGCTCCTTGGGAAAGTGCATCTGGACTACGTACTTGAGGTGCTCTCCGGTGGGTGCGACAAGCAGCACGCCAGCACCGGCGCCTTGCAGCGAGAAAGCACCATCAAAGTACATCAGCCACTCTTTTCTTGCTTCCTTGACGGGGATGCTCATTTCTGGAATTTCTTCATCTGGTGTTGGCGACCACTCTGCTATGAATTCTGCCAATGCTATGCTTTGGATAGTTGAAGTGCTCTCAAACTTGAGGCCAAAGCTTGACAGTTCCAGTGCCCACTCAACAATCCTGCCTGTTGCTTCGGGATTCTGCAGTATCCTCTTCAGCGGAAAGCGAGTGACAATTGTTATCTCATGTGCTTGGAAGTAATGGCGCAGCTTTCTCGAGGCCATGAGAAGGCCGAAAAGCAACTTCTGCACACCAGAGTACCTTGACCTAGCCCCCTGTAGAAGGGAACTGACAAAGTAGACTGGGCGCTGCACCATTCTTTTTTGCTGTATCTCTTCGCACATCTGCGCAGATCCATCTTTGTTGGGACCAGAGCTTGTCAGGGAAGCCCCCTGCTTGTCGCTGGATGTGCTTGCCGTGGTTGCTGGCTCATCATCAGCCTCCGTCTCCGCTACTAACGCAGCACTAACCACTTGATTGGTTGCCGCCAGATACAGCAGCAACTTCTCTTGTGGTTTCGGTTTGACAAGTATTGGAGTGGAGGATAGGTATCTCTTCAAGTCCTGCAGCGCAGCCTCCGCTTCCGGAGTCCATTTCATTGGACCTACCTTTTTCAAAATTTTGAAAATGGGCAGGGCACGCTCAGCAGACTTAGAGATAAACCTGCTGAGAGCCGCCACGCAACCGGCAAGTCTCCACACATCCTTGACGCGCTTTGGTGCTTCGATCTGCTCAATGGCCTTGATCTTGTCGGGATTGGCTTCAATTCCCCTCTGAGACACGAAGAACCCGAGAAGCTTGCCGGAAGGGACTCCAAACACGCACTTCTCGGGGTTGAGCTTGAGGCTGATCTTGCACAGATTTGCAAAAGTCTCTTCTAGATCTTGAATCAGAGTTTCTTTGTCCCTGCTCTTGACCACTATGTCATCCATGTAGGCTTCCACATTTCTGTGTATTTGCGGTTCAAAAGCAGTGTGGACTACTCTTGCAAATGTTGAACCAGCATTCTTCAAACCGAAAGGCATCCATATGAAACAGTACGTGCCACATGGAGTGATGAATGCGGTCTTCTCCTCATCTTCTTCTGCCATGAAAATCTGATGATATCCTGAGTATGCGTCAAGAAATGAAAGCAAATCACATCCAGCCGTGGAGTCAACAATCTGGTCAATGCACGGCAAGGGAAATGGATCTTTGGGACAAGCTTTGTTAACATCGGTAAAGTCGATACAAAGCCTCCATTTCCCATTTGCCTTGCGCACGACTACAGGATTGGCGAACCACGTAGGATGGAGCACTCCTCTGACAAGGCCTGCTGCTTCCAACTTCTTGATCTCTTCTGTGATGAATTCTTGGCGCTCCACTACTTGTTTCCTGACTTTCTGCTTGACGGGCCGCGCATGAGGATAGACGACAAGGTGGTGCTCAATTACTTTCCTGGGAACGCCGGGGATGTCAGACGGTTGCCACGCAAACACATCGACATTCGCCCGCAGGAAAGCAACGAGCGCGCTTTCCTATTTAGGGTCAAGAGTGGCACTGATGGTGAAGGTACCACCAGTGTCGTCCTCCTTGGCGGACACCTTCTTGGTCGCTGGCGGAGCTGCCATTGTCTTCTTACACTTGCCGGTGGAGCTCGATGGTGCGTCCTCGACGGTAGCGCAGCACTCCGAAGAGGTGCGCTTGCCGGAGTGGGCATCAGAACTCTTGCCGGACTTGGTCTTCTTCTTCCCCCCGGGAGCTTCAGCGGCAAGTGTCTCGCGATCCGTTGCGGCTGCTACTTCCTGGTAGATCTTGTCGGCACAGATAAGAGCATCCTTCTTGTCGCCAAGGACAGAGATGACACTTATTGGGCCTGGCATCTTTAGCATGTTGTACGCGTAGTGAGAGGCCGCCATGAAGTTGGCGAGCGCTGGTTGGCCGAGAATCCCATTGTAAGGCAATGGAAAATCAGCAACGCCAAAAGTGATCCTCGCAGTCCTGAAGTTTAGCTCGCTGCCAAATGTCACCGGCAGCATGATCTTCCCCTTCGGCTTGCTCCTTCCCGGGTTGATTCCTTGGAATGTGCCGGTCTCTTCGAGCTCGCTGTCAGGGACTTGGAGTTTCCGGAGCACAGCGGAGGAGATCAGGTTCAAGCCGGCCCCGCCGTCAACTAGCATCTTAGTGACCTTGAGGTTGCGGATAGTTGGTGAGACCAACATCGGCAAACACCCGACCGCAGTTGTGCGATCAAGGTGGTCCTCAATATCAAGATGATAGGCGTGCTGGACCATTTCAGAAGCTTGCGTGACTCAACGGGTGGTTCTGCCGCATTGACTTCCCGCACCCACTGCTTGAGTTGGCGGTGTGAAGTATGCAGAGAAGCACCGCCGTCAATGCACAAGACCTCTGTGGCTTTCTGAAACTCCTGCTCACTGGTCTCGTCATCATCCATGTCTTCGTCGTCGTCGTCATCTTCATCCTTGTCGCGGCCACGGGGAGGTCTGTCTCCTTGCCGCTGCTTGGCCTTGCCGCGGCGTCCTCCCCGGCCGGTGCGCTTCGTACCGGATCCTCCAGCACCTGCTTGGGCTTTCTCCTTGTCACGTCGCTCGTACTCGGCCTTTTGCAGCTCGACAAGCTGCTCGACCTTCTTGCAGCTCTGGAGGTCATGGTCCTTGGTGCGGTGGATCTTGCAGTACTGTTTGTTGGTGCCTTCCTGCTTGTCGGCGGCCGCCACAGCCTGGCAGTTGGCGCATGCAGCAACCTCCTTGCCGGAGCTACCATCTTTGGCTTTCTTGGCGCCACCGTCGTTGCCGGACTGCTCAACAACTAGCACGTCTTTGCCTTTCCTCTTCCTGTTGTTTCGCCGCCGGTTTTTATTTGCTGGGGCAGCATCATCGCTGTCAGATCCTCCAGCTCCTGCATCCTCTCCGTGGAGTTTCCTCCCTTCCTCAGGATGTGCACACCTGTCGGCCAGGGCATATAGCTTGCTGACGTCTCTGATCTTGCACATCGCCATCTCCTCCTGCATCCTGCGGTTATGCACGTTCTGGTGGAACGCGCTGATGACCGCGGCAGGGTGGACTTCCGGGATGTTGCGTTGCACTTGGCTGAATCTCTGGATGTACTTGCGCAAGGGCTCTCCTTCCTTCTGGGCAAGCAGGTGAAGGTCACTCTCCTGGCCATGAGGTTTGTGGCCGCCCGTAAAGGCGCCGACAAACTGATGGCATAGGTCTGCCCAGGAAGATATGGAGTTTTCCGGCAAGTGCATGAGCCAGGACCTGACGTTGGGTTTGAGCACCAGCGGGAAGTAGTTGGCAAGGATCTTGTCGTCTCGCCCCCCGGCAGCCTGCACCGCGATGGTGTAGATGCTGAGGAACTCCGACGGATGCAACCTGCCGTCGTACTTCTCGGGTACGTCTGGCTTGAAATTCTTTGTGCTGGGCCACTGGACTTGCCGCAACTCACGAGTAAACGCAGGGCAACCTACCGCATACGGCAGGTCGCCTGGTTCCCCTGGCGCATGCATGTCGACAGTGGGCCCAACGCGCCGGTCTGATTGACGCCGCGCTTCTCTTCGGCGCTTGATGCGAGCACGAGCGTCTTCTTGCTGTCGTTCGTGAAGAACTTGGCGTTGATCGCGACGAGCTCGTGGATCTGATGAAGCAGTGGAGTCGCTGTCGCGGTGGACCCGGCGAGTCCGTGATCTCGGCCTTCGGGGCGGAGAGTGCACAGTGGTTGCACCCCCACCGGTCTTGTCGCCTTCGGTTCACACCTGGCTGATTTGCCGCGGCTGCGATGCAGTCGGCTGCCGCGGAGTGTCACCGTTGGCGAAGCCGATGAGGCTCTGAATGGTGGCCCTCCAGTCGTCGTTCTTGTCTGGCATTGGAGGGAAATCTAGGAGCAGTTGAGCTCGCGCCAAAGCTTCTGCTGGAGTGGCGGGTAGCGATGGAGAACGGTGCGAGGAGCGGGATATGCTCGGACTTCCAACGATGTTAGAAGGAGCAGTATTCCGCCCAGGCGACCGTGCCTCGCTCGCGCCAGCATGTTGGCGTGCATGCTGGCCTTGAGCATCCCGAGATCCGCCAGCTCGATTTGGGTCCAGCAAGCGTATGGTACCATGAGTACCATGACGCTGCCGGTCCCGCGCCTCCTGAGATGGGCGCGGAGCATCCACGGACACCCGGTCATCGTGGGAGCCTGCTACGCCGCCGACGGGCAGCGCAGCCTTGTCCTTGGCCCTGGCGGCACCGTGGGCTCCCTCGTCGACGCCCGTTCTTCTGCCGGCGTCTTCCCCACCAGCCGTCTGCTCCGGCGGCGGTGGGTTCGACGCGGACGGAGCAGCCGCCTCTGAAGCCTTCTTCTTCGGTGGCATGTCGGAGAAGTCGATGAAGATCTAGCTCGTGTGAACGCCGGACGAGGTTCACACAACCTCGACGCCCCCTACCTGGCGCGCCAAAGATGTCGGGGAAACTGCCTCCACGAGCACCTATGGGGACGGAGCCCCTTTTCGGTTCGGCGGGGGGCGGAGGTCGCACGAAGAGCAGATCGAGGCGAGGCACACGAGCGGTTTACCCAGCTTCGGAGCTCTCCGGAGAGATAAAACTCCTATTGCTGCTTTGTGGATTGTATTGAGTTCTTGCTCGGGAGCGCTGAGTGATACAGTACACACCAGCAGCTAACGAGACCGAGCATGAGTGTTCTACTATTCGTCCCCCTCCTCTACATTGCGCATGGGCCTCCTTTTATATGCTCAAGGGGTCACCGACAGTTGGCAACGTAGGCAGGGGCAAAAATGGAAAAGGTGCTGCGGTTGGTACAGCTACCTGCACAGTGTATCATACCTAACCCTGACGGCAGGGGACAAAGGCATTAAATGCCTATCTACGTCGCCCAAATAGTGCAGAAAAGGGACCATCAGGGGCGCCACCGCTCGCCACGATGGAGATCTTGTCAGCGCCGCTTGCCACAGTGTACCCCTGGCTGCACAGCCTCCCGCCACGTACGCCTGGAAGGGTCCCAGAGCGACACGTAGGTGAGTGTGCTGGAGCGCGGGTACAGAGTGGTTGCTTGCCGCGGCAAGCGCCTTGCCGCGGTCGTTGTCTTGTCGCGTCCGGAAGCTTTTCGCTCGCCGGGTCTTGCCGGGACGCGTGGCGCGTCGCGGCAAGTTCCTTGAGATGCCCCGGTTGGCCTTCCCGGCAAGCTCCTCTTGCCGGGGTCTTGTGCCTTGAGTGGCCTTCCCGGCAAACTCCTCTTGCCGGGGTCTTGTGCCTTGAGTGGCCTTCCCGGCAAGCTCCTCTTGCCGGGGACACGTCTCCTTGGCTTAAATACTTTGTTCTTGAATGGCTGCAAAGGAACCATGGAGGATATTGGCGGTTACCCGGCAAGCCTTGCCGCGGGACGCTGCGACTGCCCGTGCACAAGTTCGGGATACTAGGGTACCCCCTACTCTAGTACACCGACACCAGGACATGTCTTTGTTGCGGGGCCGCATCAGGGATCTCTTAGAAAGAGGTCTCTGCTTGGTCAAAGTGACGCAAATCATGCTGTTCCGCCAAACACTGCCCGGCAAACGTCGCTCCCTTCGTTTGTGGGAGTTTAATCCGGAGGGACCACGAGCTCTCTAGCATTTTATGGGCGCAACACCCGCGGAGATGTATAAACTGTTCTTCGGATCACAAGCAATGTGTCCGGATTTGACCGAGGACGCAGGTTTGAGCTGCAATCGCCCGGATACTCAAGTAAGTAGCCTTGTGCCCGGACTCGTTATCCGTATATTTGTCATAAACTTTCCCCTAAAAGAGCTGTCCTTTTAAATAGGAGTGGACAGCGAAAGCAAAGCTGATCAGGCGTCCGGCTCCCCTCCCCGAGACCAGGCCGGATCCCGTGCTAGTCAGGATGCTGAAGATTGTGCCTTTGGGGGAAAGTGAGGGAGGGGACAAGGAAACTATGGCCTCCTCAAAGGAGGCTGTTCAGAAGGGAGGAACCGAAAATTCCTCTCCTCAGGGGAAGAAGAGGACTGCCTCCGAAAACCCGGAGACTATGGCCTCAAAGCGGGGGGAAAAATCCTTGTCAGAGGGTCCTACGCCGGGGGATACGTCGGCCGAACTATGCCCTCCAGCGAGCCGTAAGTAGAGAAAGATTATATTTTTGAGAGAGAAATCCTTGCTTTATATCTGAGAAGATTAACCAAAATTTTACCTTGTAGCTCAGACCTCAGCCCTTCTCAGCAGAGCTCGTCTTCGGGGGACCTTCTTCCGGAGATGATGGAGAGCGGGACGCCTCCCCCTGCCGTACCACCTAGCGAGGCGGGCGACCCTGAGGTGTCATCGCGGAGGGCTACTACGAATCTGGCAGGGGCGGAAGGTAGCCATATGGCCCCCAAGGTTCTCCTCGTCCGGCCTTCGAAAGAGGCCGTAGGACGAATCCGGCACCGTCCGGTACTCGGTCGGAGTAGCTGAAGAATCTGATAGGGCGAGCTTCTATTTTAGAGGAGCACCGTGCGTTGATGGGCACGGTGATTGAAAGGATTTCGTCCGCGGAAAGCGGATTGCACGAGGCTGTCAGAAGTTTACTGACAGGTTTTGAGGTATGTGAAATAATGTACATTTTTTGACAGTTGCACATAAATAAGATGCGCCCTGTGTAGATAGTAGCCCTTGAGACTCTGTGCGTTGTCAAAAGTGACGGCGCGTAGAGGATCATAATCCGAGGTCTAAAATGTCGCCTTTGTATGTAGGTGGTGAAGTGTCCGGAATCCAGCCGGACTGGTGATTTTGCCGAGCTAAAGTGGCAACTGGACGTGGCAGATGCCGACATCGCGCTTGTCAACAAGCGGCTTGATGAGGCTCAAGGTATGTAATTCCTCGGGCGGCACCTGGTAAGAGGAGCTTTATGCCAGTATCTTACAATGTGTGTGCTTGACGCAGATGGTGCGACCGCCGTGGAGAGTCTTCGGGCGGAACTTGCCCGAGCTAAGGAACAAGCCAGAAAGAGTGATGCGGCTGCCGAGAAGGCCCTTGAAGAGCTGAGAGCCGAACAGGCTACTCACTGCCGAAGCAAGAAAGAGATGGCCGAGATGGCCGTGAAGCTAAAGAGCGCTGCTGACCGTTGCAAGCTTCTTGAAAAAGAAGACCGGGCGGGACAGACGGACTTAGAGAAGGCCGTTGCCGATGCCAGGGATGCTCGCTCTGCGATGAGAGCTGCGAAGGAGGAGCTGCGTCAGGCTGGAGAGATCGCAGCTGGAAAGCCCTTTATGCTGCGGAGGAAGTTTTGTGATCCTAAGCATGCTCCGTTGGACCGGTTGTGGAGTACGGCGGACACCTATCTGGATTTGGCAGCGAGTGCTGCTGATGCGACCGAACACTTTCGAGATCAAGAAGATCGTGAAGTGGAAAAGCTTTTCTGGTCGCAGTTCCACAATCCAGAGCGTCCACTGTCAGTGCCCGATCGTCTGGCTGCATGGGACGAACTGAATAGGTTGTCCGAACTCGCCATGAAGTGCGTCATGAGTTACCTGTGGCCGGGGAGATTGGAGCCGAAGAGTTATTTCAGCTTGGTGCAGCAGTTCCTTAGTGCGGTGCCGCGTATTAATGCAGTTAAGAGGTCAGCATGCATAGAGGGTGCGCGAATGGCTCTTGCCCGTGTCAAGACATACTGGGCGGAAATGGAGACCACCGCTGTTGCATCCCAAGATTCGGACAGAAGTCGAGTACCTGCCAAGCACTATTTTCAGGAAGTTCTGCAAGGCGCTCGTGTAATAGAGACGCAGTGCTCGAAGGATGCTATGTTCGAATAGCATATGCGATTGTAAAACGGTAGTTTGAATAATTGTAGGAACTTTTTATACTTGTACCTGCAAGTATTGTAACACCTCCTGTGCGGCCGTTTAAAATATATAAAATCTGAAAGATGGCAGTCGTCGGCTTCAGCCCCCACGCAAATAATGCGGGGGTGTTCGCAGAAGGCGCATTTACACACTTGATCCAACGTCTTGGTCCTACAAAGGAGGTGATAGCGCAGCGAACTAGGCAATCCGACTATAATGCTTTATCACTTTCACTTAGCCATAGGAGCTTGACAATGAGGCTACTTAGATAGCCCCTGGTGGCGACTACGCTTGCCCGAATTCGGGGCGCGTATGCGCCTGGCCGGGAAACGACCCTTCGTTAATGCGGAGGAATCCTATAGATTCTGGTGAGTCATCGAGTGGTTGACCAGTCTAACGCTATATCATGACAGTCAGTTTTCGGCTTTCTCTACTGAGGTTCTCGCCTGGCCGAACCGGGGCACAATCGCAGTAGTTCTCCTGGTGCCGCCTTAGCCGATAGAGTGGAACGTAAGGCGGCCGAACACAGGAGCCGGGCAACCGAACATTTTACCAAAGACATGATTCGGAGCTGATGCATATAAGGCCAAACTCGCGACGCCGAACACTCCCTAAGGTATTCGGTCTTTATGAGGGTGGGCGGGACAATGCCCTTAGCTATAAGCCCCTAGTGTCCAGGTACGCGCAGAAATTCTGACGTGGCCACATGCCAAGACACCAGCCTCCTCCTTGGTTATACTAGAGAAAACCAGGGGATGCGTATCAACAAGAGACAGTAAAAAAGGTTTACGCAGGGTCTTAATCTGAAAAGAATCCTTGGAACGGGTCCCTGCTACACGTCTGCACCTGTGTCTCCATTGTGCCGTATCCTAGACGGGCGCAACACGAATTCTGAGTGCATCTTCTGCACTTTTTAGCTTCCGCTTCTGCTTTTTCAGGCTACGTGCGGCTGCAACGAGCCTTTTGTGGAGGTTCTTCTGCTCCGTGGCCTTATCCGGCGTAAGGTCGTCCGGAATGCTGTTTTCTCCGGGGACGGGTTGTTTGGTTTGTTTATCCGAGTTGCCCTGTTCGGACGGTTGCTCTAAGGCATGCTCGTCGTCTGCTGGCTCGTCCTGCTCTATGGATGGTTCTGTGTCGAGGCGGGGCTTGGGGCGGCGTTTACGCCGCCGCTTTGATTTCTTTTCAAGAGATCGATCCCTCGTTGCATCCCTGTGTTCCTTGTTGTCGCTTCCTTTAGGTGTGTCCACCATGTACACATCATGAGATGAGGTGGCTGTGCAATGCCCTATAGGCGTTGGTTCATATGCGTCTCCTGCATCGTCGTCCATACCGTCGATGTCTTCGGAGTCGAAATTGACCACGTCGTTTAAATTATCGACGGTGGCTACCAAATGGGTGGTAGGTGGGTTTTGAATTTCTTCATCATCCGTATACCAACCCTGCTGACCGTAGTCCGGCCAGGGCTCTCCTGATAAAGAGAGAGACTTTAGTGACTTCAGGATGTCACCGAAGGGCGAGTGCTGAAATATGTCCGCGGCGGTGAACTCCATGGTCGGCGCCCAATCGGATTCGATCGGCAGGCGCGCGGAGGGCTCGAAGTCCGGAGAGGAATCCGGCCCCTCGGAGTCACGGGCCTTGCAGAGTGCGGGGCTGGTGTTCGGCTCGACCGCCTTTGAGATCACAGCCCCCGAGGCGGCGTCCAACCGCTCATCCTCGATCGGCGCAGCCGGCTCCGAATTATGGGTCGGAACCGAAGCGTGTGCGGCCTCCAGGGCACTGTTCGGCGGCAGAGCTAGATCATGCCCATCGAGACAGTGCGGAGTGCTCGGCTGTGGCTCGAATCCGTCGAAGATCAGGTCCTCGCGGATGTCAACCGTGTAGTTTAAACTTCCAAACCTGACCTGATGGCCAGGGGCGAAGGTTTTGATCTGCTCCAGATGGCCAAGCGAATTGGCCCGTAGTGCAAAGCCGCCGAAGACGAAGATCTGTCCGGGGAGAAAGGTCTCACCCTGGACTGCATCGTGTTGATAATCGAAGGAGCCATCGGGCCTAAAAGCGACGACACAGAGGAACTCTCAATGAAAGCACCAATGTCGGTGTCAAAACCGGCGGATCTTGGGTAGGGGGTCCCGAACTGTGCGTCTAGGCGGATGGTAACAGGAGGCAAGGGACACAAAGTTTTACCCAGGTTCGGGCCCTCTCGATGGAGGTAAAACCCTACGTCCTGCTTGATTAATATTGATGATATAGGTAGTACAAGAGTAGATCTACCACGAGATCAAGGAGGCTAAACCCTAGAAGCTAGCCTATGGTATGATTGTTGTATGTTCTGTTGTCCTACGGACTAAAACCCTCCGGTTTATATAGACACCGGAGAGGGTTAGGGTTACACAAAGTCGGTTACAATGGTAGGAGATCTAAATATCCGCATCGCCAAGCTTGCCTTCCACTCCAAGGAAAGTCCCATCCGGACACGGGACAAAGTCTTCAATCTTGTATCTTCATAGTCCAGGAGTCCGGCTGAAGGTATAGTCCGGCTACCCGGACACCCCCTAATCCAGGACTCCCTCAGGTAATGTCAACAATAATAATTTATGAAAACCTACATCCAAGTGGATATTTATATCCGGGTCGCTCTAACACAAAGTGCTTGCCGCAGGAAAAAGTGTAAAAAGGAAAGGTGAAAATCACCATGACTCTTGTATAAGGGTAGAAGGTAAAAGTAAAAGATAGGCCCTTCGCAGAGGGAAGCAGAGGTTGTCATGCGCTTTTATGGTTGGATGCACAAAATCTTAATGCAAAAGAACATCACTTTATATTGCCGCTTGTCATAAAGACCTTTATTATGCAGTCCGTCGCTTTTATTTCTTCCCTATCACAAGTTCGTATAAAGCTTATTTTCTTCGCACTAATAGATTATACATATTTAAGGAGAAATTTTTTTATTGCATGCACCGATGACAACTTACTTGAAGGATCTTACTCAATCCATAAATAGGTATGGTGGACTCTCATGGCAAAACTGGGTTAAGGAACGTTTGGGAGCACAAGTAGTATCTCTACTTGGTGCAAAGAATTTGGTTAGCATGAGAGGGAAAGGCAAGCTCAACATGTTGGATGATCTAAGACAATATAACATTTCGTATATAGGAAAACATAACCCATTAAGTTGTCTTCCTTGTCCAACATCAACTTTTTAGCATGTCATATTTTAATGAGTGCTCACAATTGCAAAAGATGTCCAAGATAGTATATTTATATGTGAAATCTCTCTTCCTTCAATATTCTTTCATGAATTGTTCAAGTGACCAATTCTGCGTTTGCTAACTTTCAATGGGTTTACTACCGATACTTATCATGTGTGAAGTCATTACTCCCCATGGTATAAGCATATGAAACGTATATAAATTCAGATTTATGATATTCAATTCATTCAACCATTTAATCATAAGGTATACGTGAAGCACGTGAGTAAATGAAAAACTACTCCAAAAAGATATAAGTGAAGAACACTAGGTAGTCAAATAATTAACTAGCCATGGGAGGATTATTTTTCATTAAACATTTCAGATCCAATGATTTTATTCAAACAGCAAGTAAAATTGAAAATACGCACCAAGCAAAACACATATCATGTGGCGAATAAAAATATAGCTCCGAGTTGTCACGCCCTCGATGCGGCTATATCTCCCACGTGTCGAGGCATGACTTAGAGGCATAACCGCATTGAAAGCAATGTCGCAAGTGAGGTAATCTTCACACAATCCATGTAATAAATAAAGGGGAAAAGATACATAGTTGGCTTACAATCGCCACTTCACACAAGTACATAAATAACATCCATCATACAGATTACACTCAAGGTCCGACTACGGTACCAAAATGAAAGAAGACTACCCCAAAAGCTAAACAGATCCCCGGATCACCCAACTGGGCTCCACTACTGATCATCTGGAAAAGAAACATAGTAACGGCCACGTTCCTCGTCGAACTCCCAAGTGAGCTCGGACGCGTCAACTGCACTGGCATCGTTGGTACCTGCAACTGAGGTGATAATATCTGTGAGTCACGGGGACTCAGCAATCTCACACCCGCGAGATCAAGACTATTTAAGCTTAAAGGTGGAAAAGGGGTTTGTGAGGTGGAACTGCAGCAAGCGACTAGCATAAGGTGGCTACAGCGCAAAAAGAGAGCGAGAAGAGAAGGCAAAGCACGGTCGAGAAACTAGAAGTGATCAAGAAGTGATCCTGAACAACCTACGTCAGGCATAACTCCAACAACCGTGTTCACTTCCCGGACCCCGCCGAGAAGAGACCATCACGGTTACACACGCGGTTGATGTGTTTTAGTTAAGGTCAACTTCGGGTTTTCTACAACCGGACATCAACAAATTCCCATCTGCCTCATAACCGCGGGCACGGCTTTCGAAAGATAATACCCTGCAGGGGTGTCCCAACTTAGCCCATGATAAGCTCTCACGGTCAACGAAGGATATTCCTTCTACCGGGAAGACCCGATCAATCTCGGAATCCCGGACTACAAGACATCTCGACAGTAATAGAACAAGTCCAGCAAAGCCGCCCGATTGTGCCGACAAATCCTGATAGGAGCTGCACATATCTCGGTCTCAGGGCACATCCGGAAAAGCGAAGCGTACAGGAGCCAACATAACCCAAGTTGCCAAGGGACAGCCCCGCACGGTGCTCTAGTTTGGACCAGCAATCGAAGGAGAACTGGCCCGGGGGTTAAAATAAAGATGACCCTTGAGTCTGCAGAACCCAAGGGAAAAAGGCTTAGGTGGCAAATGGTAAAACCAATGTTGGGCCTTGCTGGAAAAGTCTTATTCAAGGCGAACTGTCAAGGGGGTCCCATAAATCACCCAACCGTGTAAGGAACGCAAACTCCGGGAACATAACACCGGTATGACGGAAACTAGGGTGGCAAGAGTGGAACAAAACACCAGGCATAAGGCCGAGCCTTCCACCCTTTACCAAGTATATAGATGCATTAATTAAATAAGAGGTGTTGTGATATCCCAACAAGTAAACATGTTCCAACAAGGAACAACAAGTCCATGTTCCAACAAGGAACAAACTTCATCTTCACCTGCCACTAACAACGCTATAAGAGGGGCTGAGCAAAGCAGTGACATAGCCAAACAACGGTTTGCTAGGACAAGGATGGTTAGGGGCTGACATGGCAATATAGGAGGCATGATATAGCAAGTGGTAGGTATCGCAGCATAGGCATAGCAAAAGAGCGAGCAATCTAGCAAGCAAAGATAGAAGTGATTTCGAGGGTATGGTCATCTTGCCTGCAAGGTTCTCAGAGTTGTCGAAAGCTTGGTCCTCGTAAGCGTTCTCAACAAGTTCCTCGTTCACGTACTCGTCTCCCGGCTCTACCCAAGACAAGAGAACAAGCAAAGGAACCAATATCAACCACGATGCAATGCACAAGCAACATGAAGCAAAACATGGCATGATATGCGAGAGGTGATATGCAATGCGATTGCATGCTCCGGAAGGACAAGGATGAACAGGGCATAATCTTGGAAAACCAAGCATGCCACTGGATAGATGAGGTGATTTCGGTTGAAATCGATATAAAGTTCACCGGAATCGGATGCACGGTTTGCAAATGGCAAGCAAAACAAGAATGACACGAATCTGCCATAAACAGCATGATGCTACTTAGCAAGCAACAAATAATTAAGCTACTGCACCCAAACATGGCAACAAAGCATATGACAGTAATCTACTCGTGATGCTCGACAAAAGATGAACACTGAGCTACGGCTAAATCACATCATAACAGGTCCAAACAATCAGGGCAAAAGTGCAAAAGATAACAGGTTCACAGACTTTGTGAAAATATCAACATAGCGGAAAACTAACATCAGGATGGCATGTTCAGAGCAATGAAACAACATGCTACAGGTTCAGAACATAGCAAAGAAAGGCATGGCATGAAAATAACAGCAGTCAGGGACTTAGTGAAATCGCTAAGTCTCTGAAATCAGCAACATCAAGATACCTAGTTTGCATGCTTGTGCTAGTCACCACATAGATCACAAAAATACATGGCAAAATCCTATGGATAGGTAACATGGCATATTACAAAACTCATGTAGGACTCAACTTCATAGGAGGTTCACAACAATCATGGCAAAAATGACAAAAGTGCATGTTCAGATAAGATCCAGCAACTAACATCAACTAGCCCTCTTCTAACAGCATTTCGGGCATCGAGATGATACCAAATGAAAATGATGCAATGGAACAAAGTGATGTACTCTTCGGGCGAACAATTCGGCATATTATACGCGTGAAACGGAGCTACAGATGCAAAGTTATGGCACTGGGAATATGGCATGATGATGATAAAATTAATGACTTAGAAATATAGAGGGGGGGGGGCGAAGGAGAAGTCAACCCAGGGCACGGATTTCGAGATTCGCCGGATCTCGCCGGTGTCCGGCCGGAGGAGGTGGAGGAGAGACCGGGGCGGCCGGATCTGACCGGATCCGGCCCCGGCGGAGCGCGGGGGCGGCGCGGGACCGGCCGGCGGCGACGGCGGAGGAGGCGGAGGCCGGCGGAGGCGGCGGGGCGAGGCGGCACCGGCGCAGGCGGGCGACGGCGGCGACTGCGGCGGCGGGCGCGCGGAGGGAGGCGGCGCGCGGGGCGCGCGGCCCGGGGCGGCGGGGAGCCGGGCGGAGGCGCGGGCCGCTGGAGGGCCAGCCGCGGGCTCGGCGGGCCGGCGGCGCGCGCGGTGGCCGGTTGCCACGTGTCGCGCCCCGATTCATCGGGCGGCGGCCGCGCGGGTGTCCGGCGCGGACCGGACGTGTCCGGCGCGGCGCGAGGAGCGGGGCTAGGGTTTGGGGTGGATTTTGCCCGTGATTAGAGAAGGGGGAGGCCTTTTTATAGGTAGGAGGAGCTAGGAGGCTCCAAATGGAGAGCGGTTTTCGCCCACGCGATCGTGATCGAACGGCAGAGGACATGGGAGTGACTTAGATGGGTTATTGGGCTGTTTTGAAGGGGTGTTGGGCTGCAACACACACGAGGCCTTCACGGTTACCCGGTTAACGGTTGGAGTACCAAACGAACTCCGATTGACCCGAAACTTGACAGGCGGTCTTCCGGTGCTATACCGAGGCCACATGTCAAACCTCGGTCCATTCCGAGAATGTTTAAAACCCGCTCACGAAGAAATGTAAAAGGGGACGCCGGGAGACATATGAGCGCCGGATTGCAAAACGGACAACGGGAAAGATGCTCAGATTTATGAGACGAACACGTATGCAAATGCGATGCACATGATGACATGATATGAAATGCATGACATGACCAAAATGCAAAACAGAGAGAACCCAACCACGGAGGGAATATCATAGCACATAGCCGAAAATGGCAAGAGTTGGATTACAAATATGGCAAGTTACATCTGGGGCGTTACAACACACCACCACTACGAGAGGATCTCGTCCCGAGATCTAGGACTGAAAGAACTCCGGATACTCGGAATGTAGGTGGTCTTCACGCTCCCAGGTGGCCTCTCGGTCTGAATGATGTGACCATTTCACTTTGAGGAATTTGATTGACTTGTTGCGAGTCTTGCGCTCAGTTGTTTCAAGAATAGCAACTGGGTGCTCATGATAGGACAAATCTTCTTGAAGATCAATCTCTTCGAAGTTGATGGTGCGCTCAGGCGTCTTGAAGCACTTGCGAAGCTGTGACACGTGGAAGACATCATGCACATTTGCAAAGTTGGAGGGAAGCTCAAGTTGATAGGCGAGATCGCCTCGTTTCCCGATGATCTTGAAGGGACCGACGTATCTGGGAGCAAGTTTCGCCTTGATACCGAAGCGACGAGTTCCTTTCATTGGCGAGACACGGAGGTAAACATGGTCTCCGATCTCGAATGCCACATCTCGGTGTTTGTTGTCGTAATAGCTCTTCTGGCGCGACTGCGCGGCTTTGAGGTTCTCACGAATCACCTTGCACATGGCCTCAGCCTCTGAGATCAAATCATTGCCGAGCAATTGGCGTTCACCGGTTTCAGACCAGTTGAGAGGAGTATGGCACTTTCTGCCATAGAGAATCTCGAATGGGGCTTTGCCCGAGCTGGCTTGAAAGCTATTGTTGTAAGAGAACTCAGCATAAGGAAGACAATCCTCCCACTTCATGCCGAAAGAGATAACACAGGCTCTGAGCATATCTTCAAGAATTTGGTTGACACGCTCAACTTGTCCACTAGTCTGAGGGTGGAACGCTGTGCTGAAGCGGATGTTGGTGCCCATGGCCGTCTGAAAAGAATCCCAAAATTTGGAGGTAAAGATGCTGCCACGGTCTGAAGAGATCAATTGTGGAATGCCGTGCAACGAGACAATTCTGGAGGTGTAGAGCTCTGCCAGCTGCGCTGCTGTGATAGACTCTTTGATAGGAAGAAAATGAGCCACTTTGGTGAGCTTGTCGATGACGACGAAGATAGCATCATTTCCACGCTTAGACTTAGGAAAACCAGTCACGAAGTCCATTTCGATATGATCAAACTTCCATTCTGGAATAACAAGAGGTTGGAGAAGACCAGCTGGTCGTTGGTGTTCTGCTTTCACCCTTCTGCAGACATCACACTCATTCACGAATTGAGCGATCTCACGCTTCATTCGAGTCCACCAATACGACTGCTTGAGGTCATGGTACATCTTTGTACTTCCAGGATGAATAGACAGGAGAGAATTGTGCGCTTTGTTCATAATGACTTTACGAAGATCACCCTTAGGAACCACGATCCGGTCCTCGAAGAAAAGAGTATCTCTGTCATCAACTTGATAGCACTTGTATTTGGGGATGCTCTTTTCAATACCACGTTTCACCTTCTTCACCATGGTATCCAACAATTGTGCCTCACGAATCTGATCTTCCAAAGTAGGAGAGATGATGAGGTTGGCAAGCAAACCTTGAGGAACAACTTGGAGATTCAACTTGCGGAAAGCCTCACAAAGATCCGGTTGAAATGGCTTGAGGATTAAGCTGTTGCAATAAGCCTTTCTGCTCAAAGCGTCTGCAATCACATTAGCCTTGCCTGGAGTATATTCAATACTCGGATTATACTCTTGAATCATTTCGACCCATCGAGTTTGCCTGAGGTTGAGATGAGGCTGAGTGAAGATATACTTGAGACTCTTGTGATCTGTGAAAATGTCCACTTTTCTTCCCAACAGGAGATGTCTCCATGTTATTAGAGCGTGGACAACTGCCGCCAACTCAAGATCGTGAGTGGGGTAGTTCCTTTCATTGGGCTTCAACTGTCGAGAGGTATAGGCAACAAACTTCTTCTCTTGCATTAACACAACACCGAGGCCCTGAAGAGAAGCATCACAGAATACTTCATAAGGCTTGGATTCGTCAGGAGGAGTCAAAACTGGAGCAGTGACAAGTTTCTCTTTGAGAGTGTTGAAAGCAACGTCACACTCAGGAGACCAGACATATTTCACATGCTTCTGGAGGAGGTTGGAAAGAGGCTTAGCAATCTTGGAGAAATTCTCAACAAATCTTCTGCAATAGCTTGCAAGTCCAAGAAAACTGCGAAGCTGCTTGACATTCTGAGGAGGATTCCAATTCAAAACTGCAGACACCCTCTCTGGATTAACAGCGATGCCCTTGGCAGAGATGATATGACCAAGATAAAGAACTTCATCAAGCCAGAATTCACATTTGGAGAACTTCGCATATAATTGATACTCTCTGAGCTTGTCGAGTACCAATCGCAAATGTTCGGCATGATCCTTCTTATTCTTGGAGAAGACCAAAATATCATCGAGATAGACCAAGACAAATTCGTTGATGTAGGGGTTGAAGATGAAATTCATCAAGCGAGTGAAATACGGAGGAGCATTGACGAGGCCGAAAGACATGACAGTATATTCATAAGAACCAAAGCTTGTTCTGAATGCTGTCTTGGGAATATCTTCTTCACGAATGCGAATCTGATGATAACCCATACGAAGGTCAAGCTTGGAGAACACCTTAGCACCTTTGAGTTGCTCAAATAGCTCATTGATGTTGGGAAGTGGGTACTTGTTCTTGATAGTCTTCTTGTTGAATGGACGGTAATCGACGCAAAGTCGGTCCGTGCCATCCTTCTTCTTGACAAAAAGAACACCACAACCCCAAGGAGAAGAACTCGGTCTGATCAGACCCAGACGTTCTTGTTTATCGAGTTGAATCTTTAATTCCTTGAGCTCATCTGGTCCAAGCTTGTAAGGACGCTTGCAAACGGGTTCCGTGCCAGGCTCAAGATCAATAACGAATTCAACTGGCCTGCGGGGAGGCATACCCGGAAGCTCTTCTGGAAAAACATCTTGGTACTCACAAACGACTGGAATCTGAGAGATAGCCTCCATTTCACCCATCTCATTGAGAGAAAACAATCGAATGGTATCATCACGAGAAGCATAGATGATCACATCCTTAGAAGAGTGAGTCAATTTGATTTCCCTGGCAGCACACTCGAGCTGAGCCTTGTGCTTAGAAAGCCAGTCCATCCCGAGAATGAGATCAATATCAGAGTCACCAAGCACCATTGGAGAAGAAAGAAATTTGTAGTCGCCCATCTTGATAGAGACATCAGGAACAAAAGAGTTTGCTCTCATTGATTTCGCCGGAGAAATAACACCCAACGGTTTATCCAGGTAAGTCCAAGGAAAATCATTCTTTGCAAAGAACGATCTTGACATGAAACAATGCGATGCACCAGTATCAAATAAGACTTTGGTAGGAATATCATTAACAGGAAGATTACCCATGATCACTTCAGAAGAATCCTCTGCTTGAGATGCATTCAACATGTTCACCTTGACGTGCTTAGGATTATGCTTGACCACTGCATTGCTGGAAGATTTCACAGGAGGAGGAGGCGGAAGGCGCCTCTGGTTGAAGCACTTGTTCGCATAGTGACCCTTCTGCTGACATTTGTTACAAGTCACTTCTGAGAGCGGACGATGGTAAGGAGCACTTGTCCTTGGAGCTTGGTTCTGAGACTTGTTCTGAAAGCCAGGGTTGGGTGGGTGGGAAGATCCACGACCACTTGAGTTCTTCTGCTGATAAGGCTGACGGAACGGAGGAGGAGGAGGCAACCAGAACTTCTGTTGCTTAGCTGCCACAAGTGAAGAAGAAGAAGACTGAACTGCGTCTCTGACTCTTTTCTTAGAAGCCTCACACTTGAGCTGAGCAGCTTCTTGTTTCAACGCCATGTTGTAGAATTCATCATACTTTAATGGCTCGAAAAGCACGAGAGCAAGTTGCAGATCTTCTCTGAGACCACGTCTGAATTGGTAGATCATACTCTTCTCATCAGGGATGTCTTGCCTTGCAAAACGAGAGAGCTTCTGGAACTGAGTGTTGTATTGATAGACAGTCATGTTGCCTTGCTTGAGATTGCGGAATTCCTCACGCTTAAGCTCAACAACACTTTCTGGAATGTGGTGAGCTTTGAAGTCACGGCGGAAATCATCCCAGGTTATCACACGACCTCCTCTGGAATCTTTGTATTGCTGGAACCACTCAGCAGCTTGATCTTTGAGTTGAAAAGAGGCAAACTTGACAAAGTCCTCAGGTCTCACATTGCTGCACTCGAAATGCTTGCTGATGTCCACGAGCCAATCATCGGTGTCTGTGGCCTCGACACAGTAGCTGAAGGTCTTTGGCTGATTAGCAAGGAACTGGTTCAGTGAAGCGAAGTGCGGCTGATTGTTGCCTTGGCCTTGATTCTCTTGATTAGCTTGCCCTTGGTTGCGATCTTGCAAGAGCTGAATCAGAATCTGAGCATTGGCATTTGTGGCAGTCATCAGGGCCTGCCAAGCTTCCGGAGGTGGAGGCGGTGGCGGAGGGTTAGCCTAATTCCCGTCATTGCGTTCCGGATTCTGACGCGTTGGTGGAGCCATCCTGAAGAGGGTGACATCCATTAGCATCTTGACAGAGATATATTGAGGCTGAATCAAAGGAACGAAATTGCAACATATAGTCTTCACAATTAACATTCAAACGAGAATGAACGAATGAATTCCAATGTAAATCATCACACTTCCAAAATTGAGACGCCACTTAGAACATGGTAAGAAATAAAATGAACAAGGTACGGAAGTGAACAAATACTTGGTAAGGATTACCCAATCACAAACCAAATATCTGCGGAAGAAATACTAGAGCTACATCAATTCCCACATATAAACTCCCGAAACTTTCTGGTTATGCAATCAGGTGTTGGGGATACAGGGGAAGCATAATATCTCACCCAAACTAGCAAATCCTACAACCAGCTGTATCCATCCTTCAACACATAACCAAGAAACCTTCGGAAATCGTCTACCTCAACCTACGAAAAGCATCCGTTATACAAGTCATGGCAATACTCCTGCACTCGCCACAGTACTGGGCTATCAGGGTTATCTCACCAACAACTGTACAAAAGAGATTTTCGATGTCGGCGTACTAAACTCAGGTATTCCAGAACCGCAACGATAAGATTATGACGACAACACCTCGGAGCTCAACTCCCCGGGACACTGCCACAACCCCTAAATGTCAGGAGGCAACCAAGACAATGTTGTCATCATAAAACCATCGGAACGATTGAAATATACCCGCGTGATCCTAAATTTTTTTTAGTGAAATTTGAGAAGAGAAGAGTCAAAACTCTACGTCAGGATGCCTTACCAGAAGGTCGAAGGGACTGGGAAGTAAAAAGAATTCCTAAACTCTCCGATATATAATTCCTAAATGACTCAAAACATTTTTCTAGACACAACTCGGCCACTAAAGACGATCAAACAGTGGGGGCTCCTATGGTCGGAGAAAGGCTCTGATACCAACTTGTCACGCCCTCGATGCGGCTATATCTCCCACGTGTCGAGGCACGACTTAGAGGCATAACCGCATTGAAAGCAATGTCGCAAGTGAGGTAATCTTCACACAATCCATGTAATAAATAAAGGGGAAAAGATACATAGTTGGCTTACAATCGCCACTTCACACAAGTACATAAATAACATCCATCATACAGATTACACTCAAGGTCCGACTACGGTACCAAAATGAAAGAAGACTACCCCAAAAGCTAAACAGATCCCCGGATCACCCAACTGGGCTCCACTACTGATCATCTAGAAAAGAAACATAGTAACGGCCACGTTCCTCGTCGAACTCCCAAGTGAGCTCGGACGTGTCAACTGCACTGGCATCGTTGGTACCTGCAACTGAGGTGATAATATCTGTGAGTCACGGGGACTCAGCAATCTCACACCCGCGAGATCAAGACTATTTAAGCTTAAAGGTGGAAAAGGGGTTTGTGAGGTGGAACTGCAGCAAGCGACTAGCATAAGGTGGCTACAGCGCAAAAAGAGAGCGAGAAGAGAAGGCAAAGCACGGTCAAGAAACTAGAAGTGATCAAGAAGTGATCCTGAACAACCTACGTCAGGCATAACTCCAACAACCGTGTTCACTTCCCGGACCCCGCCGAGAAGAGACCATCACGGTTACACACGCGGTTGATGTGTTTAAGTTAAGGTCAACTTCGGGTTTTCTACAACCGGACATCAACAAATTCCCATCTGCCTCATAACCGCGGGCACGGCTTTCGAAAGATAATACCCTGCAGGGGTGTCGCAACTTAGCCCATGATAAGCTCTCACGGTCAACGAAGGATATTCCTTCTACCGGGAAGACCCGATCAATCTCGGAATCCCGGACTACAAGACATCTCGGCAGTAATAGAACAAGTCCAGCAAAGCCGCCCGATTGTGCCGACAAATCCTGATAGGAGCTGCACATATCTCGGTCTCAGGGCACATCCGGATAAGCGAAGCATACAGGAGCCAACATAACCCAAGTTGCCAAGGGACGGCCCCGCACGGTGCTCTAGTTTGGACCAGCAATTTAAGGAGAACTGGCCCGGGGGTTAAAATAAAGATGACCCTTGAGTCTGCAGAACCCAAGGGAAAAAGGCTTAGGTGGCAAATGGTAAAACCAATGTTGGGCCTTGCTGGAAAAGTCTTATTCAAGGCGAACTGTCAAGGGGGTCCTATAAATCACCCAACCGTGTAAGGAACGCAAACTCCGGGAACATAACACCGGTATGACAGAAACTAGGGTGGCAAGAGTGGAACAAAACACCAGGCATAAGGCCGAGCCTTCCACCCTTTACCAAGTATATAGATGCATTAATTAAATAAGAGGTGTTGTGATATCCCAACAAGTAAACATGTTCCAACAAGGAACAACAAGTCCATGTTCCAACAAGGAACAAACTTCATCTTCACCTGCAACTAACAACGCTATAAGAGGGGCTGAGCAAAGCAGTAACATAGCCAAACAACGGTTTGCTAGGACAAGGATGGTTAGGGGCTGACATGGCAATATAGGAGGCATGATATAGCAAGTGGTAGGTATCGTAGCATAGGCATAGCAAAAGAGCGAGCAATCTAGCAAGCAAAGATAGAAGTGATTTCGAGGGTATGGTCATCTTGCCTGCAAGGTTCTCAGAGTTGTCGAAAGCTTGGTCCTCGTAAGCGTTCTCAACAGGTTCCTCGTTCACGTACTCGTCTCCCGGCTCTACCCAAGACAAGAGAACAAGCAAAGGAACCAATATCAACCACGATGCAATGCGCAAGCAACATGAAGCAAAACAGGGCATGATATGCGAGAGGTGATATGCAATGCGATTGCATGCTCCGGAAGGACAAGGATGAACAGGGCATAATCTTGGCAAACCAAGCATGCCTCTGGATAGATGAGGTGATTTCGGTTGAAATCGATATAAAGTTCACCGGAATCGGATGCACGGTTTGCAAATGGCAAGCAAAACAAGAATGACACGAATCTGCCATAAACAACATGATGCTACTTAGCAAGCAACAAATAATTAAGCTACTGCACCCAAACATGGCAACAAAGCATATGACAGTAATCTACTCGAGATGCTCGACAAAAGATGAACACTGAGCTACGGCTAAATCACATCATAAGAGGTCCAAACAATCAGGGCAAAAGTGCAAAAGATAACAGGTTCACAGACTTAGTGAAAATATCAACATAGCGGAAAACTAACATCAGGATGGCATGTTCAGAGCAATGAAACAACATGCTACAGGTTCAGAACATAGCAAAGAAAGGCATGGCATGAAAATAACAGTAGTCAGGGACTTAGTGAAATCGCTAAGTCTCTGAAATCAGCAACATCAAGATACCTAGTTTGCATGCTTGTGCTAGTCACCACATAGATCACAAAAATACATGGCAAAATCCTATGGATAGGTAACATGACATATTACAAAACTCATGTAGGACTCAACTTCATAGGAGGTTCACAACAATCATGGCAAAAATGACAAAAGTGCATGTTCAGATAAGATCCAGCAACTAACATCAACTAGCCCTCTTCTAACAGCATTTCGGGCATCGAGATGACCTCAAATAAAAATGATGCAATGGAACAAAATGATGTACTCTTCGGTACGAACAATTCGGCATATTATACGCGCGAAACGGAGCTACAGATGCAAAGTTATGGCACTGGGAATATGGCATGATGATGATAAAATTAATGACTTAGAAATATAGAGGGGGGGCGAAGGAGAAGTCAACCGAGGGCACGGATTTCGAGATTCGCCGGATCTCGCCGGAGTCCGGACGGAGGAGGTGGAGGAGAGACCGGGGCGGCCGGATCTGACCGGATCCGGCCCCGGCGGAGCGCGGGGGCGGCGCGGGACCGGCCGGCGGCGACGGCGGAGGAGGCGGAGGCCGGCGGAGGCGGCGTGGCGAGGCGGCACCGGCGCGGGCGGGCGCGCGGAGGGAGGCGGCGCGCGGGGCGCGCGGCCCAGGGCGGCGGGGAGCCGGGCGGAGGCGCGGGCCGCTGGAGGGCCAGCCGCGGGCTCGGCGGGCCGGCGGCGCGCGCGGTGGCCGGTTGCCACGTGTCGCGCCCCGATTCGTCGGGCGGCGGCGGCGCGGGTGTCCGGCGCGGACCGGACGTGTCCGGCGCGGCGCGAGGAGCGGGGCTAGGGTTTGGGGTGGATTTTGCCCGTGATTAGAGAAGGGGGAGGCCTTTTTATAGGTAGGAGGAGCTAGGAGGCTCCAAATGGAGAGCGGTTTTCGCCCACGCGATCATGATCGAACGGCGGAGGACATGGGAGTGACTTAGATGGGTTATTGGGCTGTTTTGAAGGGGTGTTGGGCTGCAACACACATGAGGCCTTCACGGTTACCCGGTTAACGGTTGGAGTACCAAACGAACTCCGATTGACCCGAAACTTGACAGGCGGTCTTCCGGTGCTATACCGAGGCCACATGTCAAACCTTGGTCCATTCCGAGAATGTTTAAAACCCGCTCACGAAGAAATGTAAAAGGGGACGCCGGGAGACATAGGAGCGCCGGATTGCAAAACGGACAACGGGAAAGATGCTCAGATTTATGAGACAAACACGTATGCAAATGCGATGCACATGATGACATGATATGAAATGCATGACATGACCAAAATGCAAAACAAAGAGAACCCAACCACGGAGGGAATATCATAGCACATAGCCGAAAATGGCAAGAGTTGGATTACAAATATGGCAAGTTACATCTGGGGCGTTACAGAGTAAGGTATACCGGTAGTTCTGAAGACGAAAGAGGGGATGCCTTTCGGGGCATCCCCAAGCTTAGGCACTTGAGTCTTCCTTGAATATTACCTTGGGGTGCCTTGGGCATCCCCAAGCTTAGGGTCTTTCCACTCCTTATTCTCCTCATATCAATATCTCACCCAAAGCTTGAAAACTTCAATCGCACAAAACTTAACGGAACTTCGTGAGATAGGTTAGTATGATAAAGAGTAAACCATTCACTTTGGTACTGTCAAAGACAAGGTTCATAATTGTTCTCACAAAATTCCTACTGTACCATATCATTTCTACAATTTATATTGAGAAATATAAGCCATAGAAACTAGAAAACAAGCAAACTATGCAATGAAAACAGAATCTGTCAGAAACAGAACAATCTGTAATGATCTGAACAGCAACTATCTTCTGCTACTCCAAAAACTATGAAATAAATTGGTGGACATGAGGAATTTGTCTATTAATCTTCTGCAAAATAATCAACTCAAAAGCACTCTTCTGTAAAAAAAATGACAGCTAATCCCATGAGCGCAAAGTTTCTGTTTTTTACAGCAAGATCACATTAACTTTCACCCAAGTCTTCCCAAAGGTCTTACTTGGCACTTTATTGAAACAAAAGCTATAAAACATGATTACTACAGTAGCTTAATCACATAAACACACAAAAACAGTAAGGGTAAATATTAGGTTGTCTCCCAACAAGTGCTTTTCTTTAATGCCTTTTAGCTAGGCATGATGATTTCAATGATGCTCACATAAAAGATAAGAATTGAAACATAAAGAGAGCACCATGAAGAATATGACTAGAACATTTAAATCTAACCCACTTCCTATACCTAGGGATTTTGTGAGCACATAATTTATAGGAACAAGAATCAACTAGCATAGGAAGGCAAAACAAGTATAACTTCAAAACTTTAAGCACGTAGAGAGGAACTTGATATTATTGCAACTCCTACAAGCATATATTCCTCCCTAATAATAATTTTGAGTAGCATCATGAATGAGTTCAACAATATAACCATCACATAAAGCATTCTTTTCATGATCTACAAGCATATAAATTTTTCTACTCTCCACATAAGCAAAATTCTTCTCATTCCAAATAATGGGAGCAAACTCAAGAGAATAACGGTCATGTGAGGCATAATCCAATTGAAAATTAAAATCATGATGACAAGCTTCATGGTTAACATTATTATTTATAGAATACATGTCATCACAATAATCATCATAGATAGCAACTTTGTTATCATAATCAATTGGAACCTCTTCCGAAATAGTTGAATCATTACTAACTAAAGTTAACACTCTTCCAAATCCAGTTTCATAAATATCAGACTAAGATTCAACACCCTCCAAAATAGTGGGATCACTAATTCCTAAAGTTGACACTCTTCCAACCCCACTTTAGATTATAGTATTATTCATACTCCAAAAGATATAAGTGAAGTTCATGGAGCATTCTACAATTAATATAGACTAACCAATATCCAAGCTCAAAATATATAAGTGAAGCACACGAAACATTCTATAAAACTATACTCAAAAGATTTAAGTGAAGCACAAAGAGCAATTCTATAAGATCATACTTAAAAGATATAAGTGAAGCACATGAACTATTCTATAAATCAATGAAGGGCTATCTCATACTAGCATGGTTCTTAAAGTAAAAAAAATACAAAGGGCACAAATTAAGTGAACAAAACAAAAACCGAGGTATACCGATAATTGTTGAAGAAGAAAGATGGGATGCCAACCAGGGCATCCCCAAGCTTATATGCTTGAGTATCCTTGAAATATTTACTTGGGCTGCCTTGGGCATCCCCAAGCTTGAACTCTTGCCTCTCTTTATTCTTCTCATATCGATAGCTCCTCGATCTTCGAACACTTCATCCAAACAAAACTTTAACAAAAACTTTGTGAGATCCGTTAGTATAATAAAGCAAATCACTACCTTTAGGTACTGTTGCAAACTTATTCCAATTTCATATTATAACTATATCTAATATATTCCAACTTCACCATGGTTCATACCCCCCGATACTACCCATGGATTCATCAAAATAAGCGAACAACACATAGAAAAGATAATCTATCAAAACAGGATAGTCTGTAGTAATCTGGAAGTTTAGTATACTTCTGTAACTCCAAAAATTCTAAAACAAATAGGAAAATTTATAGGAGAGGCTGGCGATGATGGACCCTCTAGGATCCTCCTCCATGGCCTCCGGTGATGATGTCCCCCTCCGGCAAGGTACAGAGAGGGCATAGATTGATTTCTCGTGGCTATAGAGGCTTGCGGCGGTGGAACTCCCGATCTAGGTTATTTTCTGGAGGTTTGGGTATTTATAGGACAGGCTGGCGTCGAGAACAAGTCAGGGGGGCCCACAGGAAGTCCACGAGGCACAGGGGCGCGCCCTAGGGGGGTGGGCGCACCCTCCACCCTCGTGGGGCCCGCGAGCCTCCCCTCCGGTAACTCTTCGTTCCAGTATTTTTTATATTTTCCAGAAAAATTCTCCGTTGATTTTCATCGCATTCCGAGAACTTTTATTTCTGTACAAAAAGACCACCACAGTAGTTCTGCTGAAAACAGCGTCAGTCCGGGTTAGTTCTAATCAAATCATACCAAAATCATATAAAACTATTGTAAACATGGCATGAATACTTCATAAATTATAGATACGTTGGAGATGTATCACATGCAGGGCCCCCGCCTACTCCCACAAGCAGGACAGTCCAAAGGTCGTGATAAATCGTATGGACCGAACATCCATGGGACTGGAAATCCTGGTGGGTGCGATAAACCCTGCAATGCATACAGATATTTGAGTGTAACCATAATTGATAAACCGTCCTCACAAAAAAGATGATCTGGATACTTCAAAATATACGGGCTGAATTGAGTGGACAGACATTAACATAGACTGTTCTTAGGACTCACCAAACACCAAAAGCGGTAGTACTAAGCAATACAGGGTTCACAAACACAAATCAAGTACTGAACAATGGTACTTACTACAGACAAGCAAAGTTGCACTAATTAAACTATGCAGACTATTTCTTGCCACCGACCTATGGGATGAACCCCGCATAACTGACTAGGCCATGGACTTCGTGAGAGATGTCTACTTGCACCATCACCATCTCGTCAACCTTGGAGAACCTAACATAGTGGTCTTTCCAATCATAAACATGACGATGAAGACAAGCCGCATAAGATTTGTCGAGAAGCTTTACAAGAACCACACCCTTCGTAATCGAAGGCACATCCAGGAAATTATTGTGGTCAAGTACAGCCTCGAGAACACGCCTGACAACAATGCTACAGGAAAACACTAGTTCAGGACACGTGGCGACACAGACACAACAACTGGATAATTTAGCAGTAGAACTCATCCTCAGGTCTTCCAGTTCACACCGCATGACTCTGAGAGCTTCATCTCCACCACAGACCTGGTTCTAATTCAAACAAAAACCAACTATTTTATTACTACCTCCGTTCAGAAATATTAGATGATTTTCGATATTATACTCCATATATGACTACATATACACACAGAAATGAGTGAACAAAGACACTATAACATGTCTTCAAAGGCATGAGAATAGAGCGATTACTTGCAATATCCATAACACAAGTTACTAAGGCAAATATACCCTCTTCAAAGGTGGCATTGATGTTCATAAAGTAGTTGAAAGTAATCTATCAGAAATCAGTGTCAACCTCTGTAACGCCCCGGATGTAACTTGCCATATTTGTAATCCAACTCTTGCCATTTTTGGCATTAAGTTATGAGATTTGTGGTTGGGTTCTTGTCTTTGTTTTGCATTTTGTCCATGTCATGCATTTCATATCATGTCATCATGTGCATCGCATTTGCATACGTGTTCTTCTCATGCATCCGAGCATTTTCTCCGTTGTCTGTTTTGCAATCCGGCACTCCTATGTTCCCCGGCGCCCCCTTTTGCATCTTTTCATGTGCGGGTGTTGAACTTTCTCGGAATAGACCAAGGTTTGACAAGCGGCCTTGGTACACCACCGGTAGACCGCTTGTCAAGTTTCGTGTCATTTGGAGTCCGTTTGATACTCCAACGGTTAACCGGGTAACCGCAAAGGCCTCTTTTGTGTGCAGCCCAACACCCCTCCAAAATGGCCCAATAACCCATCCAAATCCCTTCTATGTCCTCTGTCGTCGGATCACGATCATGTGGGCGAAAACTACACTCCATTTGGAGTCTCCAAACTCCCTCTACCTATAAATAAGTGCACCCCTCCTTCAATCCCGGGTCCAAACCCTAGCCCCGCTCCTCTCTCTGCGCCGGACACGTCCGGACGGCACCGGACGCGTCCGCGCCGCCGCCCCAAGCCAACCGCGAGCCGCCACATGGCTCCCGCGCGACCCACCGCCGCCGGCCTGTCTGAGCCCGTGTTGGGCCCCCATGACCCATCCCGCCGCCGCCGCCATCCGCGGGCGCGCCCCGTGCCACCTCCGCCCGTCGCTCGCCAGCGCCCGCCGGCCGACCCGCCGCCTCGACCGCCGGCCGCTGCCTCCGCCGCGACCTGCCGCCTCGCCACGCGCGCCTCCCCGTCGGCCAGATTCGGTGCTGCCCCGCCCGGATCTCGCCGCCCCGACGACTCCCCCCACTCCGGCGAGCCTCGAGACCCGTGCCGAACCCTAGATCCAGAGGTTGACCTGATTTTTTTCTTCGTCTTTTCTGCAGTAATTTTATGCCATGTTCATTGAATCATATCTCCTCATCCGTAGATCCATTTTGCACGTATAATATACCTAAATGTTCATCAGGATGTGCTCTTAATTTTGTTCCATCACACTATGTTTTTTTTGAAGTTCATCTTGATGCCCAAATCATCGTTGCAAGAGTGCTATATAATGTTGTCTGCTGTAGCTTATCAGAACTTGCTCTTTTGTCATTTTTGCCATGATTAATGTGTGCCTCCTATGATCTTGAGCCCTACATGTATTTTGAAGTATGCCATGCCATATTTACAGGGGGATATGTCATGTATTTTTGTGATCTATGTGGTGACTAGAAGAAGCATGCAAACTAGGCTTCGTGCTGTTGCTGATTTCAGGGACTTAGAATTTCACTAAGTTATTTCCCTGCTGTTATTTTTATGCCATGTATTCATGTTGCTACAGAGAGATCCATGCTTCTTTTGAGTATGTTCAGTAATGATGTTTTGGACATATGTATGTGATCTATCCATCCATGCCCTTTGTGGCAGTTGTGGAGTGCCAAAGAGTGACTCAATTCTACTCTACTTTTGCTATAAAATGTTCCTCGCAGATTATTTACGTGTTAATCAGTTTGGCCAAGGTTGTTCTAGTTGATACATGCATGCTATGAGGTTGTTCTTGCTTTGGTTAGTTTCATGAACATTTCTTATTGCTGGTAGTATGCTTAGTTTATCATACAATGCCACGTGGTGAGTGAATTGAGCTCGCGAAGTTGCCTTCTGATGCTGTTTTTGCCATGTCCAGTTTTCTGCTAAGTCTGAAATCTGTAACGAAACTTGCTATGTTTACATGGGTGCCATCATATCTTCTGATCCCTTTTGGCTCATGGTCAGTAAGGGACTTTTGTTCTATGATTTGAGTGTATTTATGCCAAGCCTTGTTTTGCTATATTATGTTCATGCATCAGGTTGTTTTCTTTCTCTACACATGGCTTCCTGATGTTAATTCCTGGCATGTTGTTTTCACTAAGTCTGTGAAGCTGATATCTTTTGCACTTTTGCCATGCTTGTTTGAACTTGTTCTTGAGTGATTTATCTGTAGATCAGTGTTCAGATTTTGTCAAGCATCCTGAGAAAATCACTTACATATGATTTTTTGGTATGTTTGAGTGCAGTAGTTTAGTTTCTTATTGCATGTTAAGTGGCATCGTGATGTTAATCGCAGAATTATGCCATCCTTGTTTTGCTTGTCATTTGCAAACCGTGCATCCGATTCCGGTGATCTTTATATCGATTTCAACCGAAATCATCTCATCTTTCCATCGGCATACTTGGTTTGCCAAGTTGATGCCTTGCTCATCTTTTCCCTTCCGAAGCACGCATATGCATTGCATATCACATCTCGCATATCATGCCATGTTTTGCATCATGTTACTTGTGCATTGCATCGTGGTTGATAGACGTTCCTTTGCTTGCGTTCTTGCTTTGGGTAGAGCCGGGAGACGAGTACGTGAACGAGGAACCTGTTGAGAACGCTTACGAGGATCAAACTTTTGACAACTTTGAGAACTTCGCAGGCAAGATGACCATACCCTCGAAATCACTTCTATCTTTGCTTGCTAGTTGCTCGCTCTTTTGCTATGCTGTGATACCCACCAATTGCTATATCATGCCACCCATGTTGCCATGTCAAACCTCTAACCATCCTTTCCTAGCAAACCGTTGTTTGGCTAAGTTATCGCTTTTGCTCAGCCCCTCTTATAGCATTGCTAGTTGCAGATGAAGATGAAGTTTGTTCCATGTTGGAACATGGACATGCTGGGATATCGCAATATCTCTTATTTAATTAATGCACCTATATACTTGGTAAAGGCTGGTGTTTTGTTCCACTCTTGTCGCCCTAGTTTCCGTCATACCGGTGTTATGTTCCTTGATTTTGCGTTCCTTACACGGTTGGGTGATTTATGGGACCCTCTTGACAGTTCGCCTTGAATAAAACTCCTCCAGCAAGGCCCAACCTTGGTTTTACCATTCGCCACCTAAGCCTTTTTCCCTTGGGTTTCACGGGCTCAAGGGTCATCTTTATTTTAACCCCCGGGCCAGTGCTCCTCTAAGTGCTGGTCCAAACTAGAGCACTGTGCGGGACCGTCCCTTGGCAACTTGGGTTACGTTGGTATCTGTACGCTTAGCTTACCTGGTGTGCCATGAGAACGAGATATGTGCAGCTCCTATCGGGATTTGTCGGCACAGTCGGGTGGTCTTGCTGGTCTTGTTTTACCATTGTCGAAATGTCTTGTAACTGGGATTCCGAGACTGATTGGGTCTTCTCGAGAGAAGGAATATCCTTCGTTGACCGTGAGAGCTTATAATGGGCTAAGTTGGGACACCCCTGCAGGGTATTATCTTTCAAAAGCCGTGCCCGCGGTTATGAGGCAGATGGGAACATGTGCTTGCTGCAGCTCCACCTCATTACCCCATGCTTCCTATAAGCTTAAATAGTTTTGATCTCGCGGGTGTGAGATTGCTTAGTCCTCGTGACTCACAGATTCTACCAAAACAGTTGCAGGTGCCGACGATACCAGTGCAGATGACTTAACCAAGATCAAGTGGGAGTTCGACGAGGAACGTGGTCATTACTATGTTTCTTTTCCGGATGATCAATAGTGGAGCCCAGTTGGGACGATCGGGGATCTAGCATTTGGGGTTGTCTTCTTTTATTTTGGTTCCGTAGTCGGACCTTGATTGTACTCTGAATGATGATTGTTTAAGTTATGTATTGTGTGAAGTGGCGATTGTAAGCCAACTCTTTATCCCATTCTTGTTCATTACATGGGATTGTGTGAAGATGACCCTTCTTGCAACAAAACCACCATGCGGTTATGCCTCTATGTCGTGCCTCGACATGTGGGAGATATAGACGCATCGTGGGCGTTACAAGTTGGTAATCAGAGCCATCCCTGACTTAGGAGCCCTCTGCTTGATCGAATCGCTGGCGTTGTTGAGGCCCCCTGATGTAGAAGTTTTGACTTTCCTCTCCTCAAATTTCACAAAAAAAAATTAGGATCACGCGGTTATCTTGGAATTGTTCCGATGGTTTTGTGACGAGAACATTGTTCTTGGTGCCTCCTGTCGTTTAGGGGTTATGGCAGTGTCCCGGGGAGTTGAGCTCCGAGGTGTCGTCGTCACAATTTTATCGTTGCAGTTCTGGAATACTTGAGTTTCGCCGACATTGAAAATCTCTTTTATGCAGTTGTTGGTGAGATAACCTTGATAACACCCAGTACTGGAGTGGAGTTCGGGAGTATTGCCATAACTCGTATAACGGATGCTTTTCGAAGGTTGCGGTAAACGATTTCCGAAGGTTTCTTGGTTATATGTTGAAGGATGGATACAGCTGGATGTAGGGATTGTTAGTTTGGGTGAGATATTTTGCTTCCCCTGTATCCCCAACACCTGATTGCATGACCAGAAAGTTTCGGCAGTTCCATAGGTGGGAAATTCATGTAGCTCTAGTATTTCTTCCTGCAGATATTTGGTTTGTGATTGGGTAATCCTTACCAAGTATTTGTTCATATCCGTACCTTGTTGATTGTATTCTTCTACCTTTATCTAAGTGGCTTCTCACCTTAATGGAAGTGTGATGATTTACTTTGGAATTCATTCGTTCATTCTTGTTCGAATGTTAAGGCTATATGTTGCAAATTTCGATCCTTTGATTCAGCTTGAATATATGTCTTTCAAGATGCTGATGTCACCCTCTTCAAGATGGCTCCGCCAATGCGTCAGAATCCGAAACGCAATGATGGGAGTCAGGAGAACCCTCCGCCACCACCTCCACCTCCGGAGGCATGGCAAGCTTTGATGACTGCCACCAACGCCAACGCTCAGATATTGATTCAGCTCATGCGAGAATGCAACCAAGGGCAAGGCAATCAGGGAAATCAAGGCCAAGGAAACAATCAACCTCACTTCGCTACCCTCAGTCAATTCCTTGCAAATCAGCCGAAGTCTTTCAGCTACTGTGCCGAGGCCACCAGTGCCGATGATTGGCTCGTGGACATCAACAAGCATTTTGAATGTAGCAATGTCAGACCTGAGGACTTTGTCAAGTTTGCATCTTTTCAACTCAAGGACCAACCTGCTGATTGGTATCAACAATACAAAGATTCCAGAGGAGGTCGTGTGATTACCTGGGATGATTTCTGCCGAGACTTCAAAGCTCACCACATTCCACAAAGTGTTGTTGAGAGTAAGCGTGAGGAATTCCGCAATCTCAAGCAAGGCAACATGTCCGTGTACCAATTCAACATCTAGTTCAGAAACTTGCTTGCTTCGCTAAACAAGACGTTCCTGATGAAAAGAGTATGATCTATCAATTCAGAGGTGGTCTTAAAGAAGATCTGCTGTTAGCTCTCATTCTTGTTGAGCCGACTAAGTTTGATCAATTCTACAACATGGCACTGAAGCAAGAAGCTGCCCAGCTCAAGTGTGAGGCTTCTAAGAAGAGAGACAGTGACACAGTTCAGTCCTCTTCTTCCTCACTAGTGGCAGCTAAGCAGCAGAATTTCTGGTTGTCTCCTCCTCCATTCCGTCAGCCTTACCAGCAGAAGAACAAAGGCGGTCATGGAACTTCCCACCCACCCAACCCTGGCTATCAGAACAAGTCTCAGAATCAAGCTCCAAGGTCAAATGCTCCTTATCATCGTCCGCTCTCAAAGGTGACTTGCAACAAGTGTCAGCAAAAGGGTCACTATGCGAACAAGTGCTTCAACCAAAGGCGCCTTCCGCCTCCTCCTCCTGTGAGATCTTCCAACAATGCAGTGGTCAAGCATAATCCCAAGTCTGCAAAGGTGAACATGATGAATGCAGCTCAAGTGGAGGATTCTTCAGAAGTGATCACTGGTAACCTTCCTGTTAATGATATTCCTGCAAAAGTTCTTTTTGACACTGGTGCATCGCATTATTTCATGTCGAGATCATTTGTTTCAAAGCATGACTTCATTTCGGAAATGTTGGGAAAACCCATGGGGGTTGTTTCTCCGGGAAAGTCTATGAGGGCTACCACGATGATCCCGGATGTTTCCATCAATATGGACAACTATAAATTTCTATCTTCGCCAATGGTTCTTGGCAACTCTGATATTGATTTAATTCTCGGGATGGATTGGCTTTCTAAGCACAAGGCTCAACTTGATTGTGCTGCCAGGGAAATTCAATTGACACACTATTCTGAGGATGTGATCATCTATGCCGCTCGTGACGAAACCATTCGGTTGTTTTCTCTCAATGAGAAGGGCGAGTTGGATGCTATCTCTCAGATTCCAGTCATTTGTGAGTATCAAGATGTCTTTCCAGAAGAGCTTCTGGGTATGCCTCCTCACCGGCCAGTTGAATTCGTTATCGATCTTGAGCCTAGTATGGAACCCGTTCGCAAGCGTCCATACAAGCTTGGACCAAAGGAGTTGAAGGAATTGAAGAAACAACTTGATGAACAAGAGCGTCTGGGTCTGATCAGACCGAGTTCATCTCCTTGGGGTTGTGGTGTTCTTTTTGTCCAGAAGAAGGATGGCACAGACCGACTTTGCGTCGATTACCGACCATTGAACAAGAAGACTATCAAGAACAAGTATCCACTTCCCAACATCAATGAGCTATTCGAGCAACTTAAAGGTGCTAAAGTGTTCTCCAAGCTTGACCTTCGTATGGGTTATCATCAGATTCGAATTCATGAAGAAGATATTCCCAAGACAGCATTCAGAACAAGCTTTGGTTCTTATGAATATACTGTCATGTCTTTCGGCCTTGTCAATGCTCCTCCAAGATTCTCTCGAATGATGAACTTCATCATCAACCCCTACACCCATGAGTTCGTCTTGGTGTATCTCGATGATATATTGGTCTTCTCCAAGAATAAGAAGGATCATGCCAAACATTTGTGATTGGTGCTCGACAAGTTCAGAGAGTATCAATTCTATGCGAAGTTTTCCAAATGTGAGTTTTGGCTCGATGAAGTTCATTACCTTGGGCATATCATCTCTGCCAAGGGCATCACTGTTAATCCCGAGAAGGTGTCTGCAGTTGTGAATTGGGAACCTCCTCAGAATGTCAAGCAGCTTCGCAGTTTTCTTGTACTTGCAAGCTATTGCCGAAGATTCGTTGAGAATTTCTCAAAGATTGCAAAACCTCTTTCCAACCTCCTCCAGAAGCATGTGAAGTATGTCTGGACTCCTGAGTGTGACATCGCTTTCAACACTCTCAAAGAGAAACTCGTCACAGCTCCTGTCTTGACTCCTCCTTATGAACCCAAGCCATTCGAAGTGTTCTGTGATGCTTCTCTTCAAGGTCTCGGTGCTGTGTTAATGCAAGAGAAGAAAGTTATGGCCTATACCTCTCGTCAGTTGAAGCAACGAAAAGAACTACCCCACTCACGATCTTGAGTTGGCGGTAGTTGTCCATGCATTAATAACATGGAGACATCTCTTGTTGGGAAGGAAAGTGGACATATTCACCGATCACAAGAGTCTCAAGTACATCTTCACTCAGCCCAACCTAAACCTCAGGCAAACTCGATGGGTCGAAATGATTCAAGAGTACAATCCGAGTATTGAATATACTCCGGGCAAGGCCAACGTCATTGCAGATGCTTTGAGCAGGAAGGCTTATTGCAACAGCTTAATTCTCAAGCCCTTCCATCCGGCTCTTTGTGAAGCTTTCCGCAAGCTGAATCTCCAAGTTGTTCCTCAAGGCTTTCTTGCCAACCTCTTAGTCTCTCCTATTTTGGAAGATAAAATCCGTGAGGCACAACTCCTGGATACCATGGTGAAGAAGGTGAAACATGGTATTGACAAGGGCATTCCCAAATACAAGTGCTATCGCATTGATGACAGAGACACTTTATTCTTCGAGGACCGGACTGTGGTTCCTAAAGGTGATCTAAGGAAAGTCATTATGAACGAGGCGCACAATTCTCTTCTATCCATTCATCTTGGTAGTACGAAGATGTACCATGACCACAAGCAGTCGTATTGGTGGACTCGAATGAAGCGAGAAATTGCTCAATTCATGAACGAATGTGATGTCTCCAGAAGGGTGAAAGCATAACACCAACGGCCAGCTGGTATCCTCCAACCTCTTGCTATTCCAGAATGGAAGTTTGATCATATCGAAATGGACTTCGTGACTGGTTTTCCTAAGTCCAAGCGTGGAAATGATGCTATCTTCGTCGTCATCAACAAGCTTACTAAAGTGGCTCATTTTCTTCCCATCAAAGAATCCATCACAGCAGCTCAGCTGGCAGAGCTATACACCTCCAGGATTGTCTCTTTGCACGGTATTCCACAATTGATTTCTTCAAATCACGGATGCATCTTCACTTCTAAATTCTGGGACTCCTTCCAGAAGGCCATGGTCACCAACATTCGCTTCAGAACAGCCTTCCATCCTCAAACTAGTGGCCAAGTCGAGCGAGTTAACCAAATTCTCGAAGATATGCTTAGGGCTTGTGTCATCTCTTTCGGCATGAAGTGGGAAGATTGTCTTCCATATGCCGAGTTCTCCTACAACAACAGCTTCCAAGCGAGTTCGGGCAAGGCCGAATTCAAGATTCTGTATGGCACAAAGTGTCATACTCCTCTCAATTGGTCAGAGACTGGTGAACGTCAACTTCTTGGCAACGACTTGATCACAGAGGCTGAGGAAATGTGTAAAGTCATCCGTGAAAACCTCAAAGCCGCACAATCGCGCTAGAAGAGTTACTATGATAGCAAGCACCGTGATTTAGCTTTCGAGATCGGAGACCATGTCTACCTCCGCGTCCCTCCAATGAAAGGCACTCGTCGCTTCGGTATCAAAGGGAAGCTTGCCCCTAGATACGTGGGTCCTTTCAAGATCATTGGCAAAAGAGGCGATCTCGCCTATAAACTTGAGCTTCCCTCCAACTTCGCAAATGTGCACAATGTGTTTCACGTGTCACAGCTTCGCAAGTGCTTCAAGATGCCTGAGCGCACTATCAACTTCGAAGAGATTGACCTCCAAGAAGATCTTTCTTATCATGAGCATCCCGTTGCTATTCTTGAAGAAACTGAGGGCAAGACTCACAACAAGTCCATCAAATTCCTGAAAGTGAAATGGTCACATCATTCCGACCCAGAGGCCACCTGGGAGCGCGAGGACCACCTCCGTTCCGAATATTCGGAGTTCTTTCATTCCTAGATCTCGGGACAAGATCCTCTTGTAGTGGTGGAGTGTTGTAACACCCCGGATGTAACTTGCCATATTTGTACTCCAACTCTTGCCATTTTCGGCACTAAGTTATGAGATTCGTGGTTGGGTTCTTGTCTTTGTTTTGCATTTTGTCCATGTCATGCATTTCATATCATGTCATCATGTGCATCGCATTTGCATACGTGTTTGTCTCATGCATCCGAGCATTTTCCCCGTTGTCCATTTTGCAATCCGGCACTCCTATGTTCCCCGGCGCGCCCTTTTGCATCTTTTCATGTGCGGGTGTTGAACTTTCTCGGAATGGACTGACGTTTGACAAGCGGCCTTGGTACACCACCGGTAGACCGCCTGTCAAGTTTCGTGCCATTTGGAGTCTGTTTGATACTCCAACGGTTAACCGGGTAACCACGAAGGACTCTTTTGTGTGCAGCCCAACACCCCTCCAAAATGGCCCAATAACTCATCCAAACCCCTTATATGTCCTCCGTCGTCGGATCACGATCGTGTGGGCGAAAACTACACTCCATTTGGAGTCTCCAAACTCCCTCTACCTATAAATAAGTGCACCCCTCCTTCAATCCCGGGTCCAAACCCTAGCCCCGCTCGTCTCTCCGCGTCGGACATGTCCGGACGGCGCCGGACGACGTCCGCGCCGCCCACCGCCATCGGCCCGTCCGAGCCCGTGTGGGGCCCCCGCGGCCCATCCCGCCGCCGCCGCCACCCGCGGGCGCGCCCCGTGCCGCCTCCGCCCGTCGCCCGCCAGCGCCCGTCGGCCGCCGCCTCCGCCGCGACCCACCGCCTCGCCCGCCGGCGGCCGCCTCCGTCGCGACCCGCCGCCTCGCAGCCCGCGCCGCACGCGCCTCCCTGGTGGCCAGATCCGGTGCGGCCCCGCCCGGATCTCGCCGCCCCGATGAATCCCCCCACTCCGGCGAGCCTCGAGACCCGTGCCGAACCCTAGATCCAGAGGTTGACCCGATTTTTTCTTCCAAGTCTTTTCTGCAGTAATTTTATGCCATGTTCATTGCATCATATCTCCTCATCCGCAGATCCGTTTTGCATGTATGATATACCTAAATGTTCATCAGGATGTGCTCTTAATTGTGTTCCATTGCACCATGTTTGTTTGAGTTCATCTTGATGCCAAAATCATCATTGCAAGAGTGCTATATAATGTTGTCTGCTGTAGTTTATCAGAACTTGCTCTTTTGTCATTTTTTCCATGATTAATGTGTGCCTCCTATGATCTTGAGCCCTACATGTCTTTTGAAGTATGCCATGCCATCTGTACAGTGGTGTACGCCATGTATTTTTGTGATCTATGTGGTGACTAGAACAAGCATGCAAACTAGGCTTCGTGATGTTGCTGATTTCAGGGACTTAAAATTTCACTAAGTTATTTCCCTGCTGTTATTTTTATGCCATGTATTCATGTTGCTACAGAGAGATACATGCTTCTTATGAGTATGTTCAGTAACGATGTTTTGGACATATGGATGTTCTCTATCCATCCATGCCCTATTGGACAATTATGGAGTGAAAAAGAATGATTCAATTCTACTGTACTTTTGCTATAAAATGTTCCTGGCAGATTGTTTACGTGTTAATCAGTTTTGCCAAGGTTGTTGTAGTTGATACATGCATGCTATGAGGTTGTTCTTGCTTTGGTTAGTTTCAGGAACATTTCTTATTGCTGGTAGTATTCTTAGTTTCTCATAAAATGCCTTGTGGTGAGTGAATCGAGCTCGCGAAGTTGCCTTCATGATGCTGTTTTTGCCATGTCCAGTTTTCTGCCAAGTCTGAAATCTGTAACGAAACTTGCTATGTTTACGTGGATGCTATCATATCTTCTGATCCCTTTTGGCTCATGGTCAGCAAGGGACTTTTGTTCTGTGATTTGAGTATATTCATTCCATTCCTTGTTTTACTATATTATGTTCATGTAGCATGTTGTTTTCTTGCTCTACACACGGCTTCCTGATGTTAATTCCTGGCATGTTGTTTTCACCAAGTCTGTGAAGCTGATATCTTTTGCACTTTTGCCATGCTTGTTTGAACCTGTTCTTGTGTGATTTAGCCGTAGCTCAGTGCTCAGCTTTTGTCGAGAATCTTGAGTACATTGCTTCTATGTGCTCTGTTGGTATGTTTGAGTGCAGTAGCTTAGTTTCTTGTTGCATGCTAATTGACATCATGCTGTTAATCGTAGAATTATGCCATCCTTGTTTTGCTTGTCATTTGCAAACCGTGCATCCGATTCCGGTAATCTTTATATCGATTTCAACCAAAATCATCTCATCTTTCCAGCGGCATACTTGGTTTGCCAAGTTGATGCCTTGTTCATCTTTTCCCTTCCGAAGCACGCATATGCATTGCATATCACATCTCGCATATCATGCCATGTTTTGCATCATGTTGCTTGTGCATTGCATCGTGGTTGATAGATGTTCCTTTGCTTGTGTTCTTGCTTTGGCTAGTGACGGGAGACGAGTACGTGAATGAGGAACCTGTTGAGAACGCTTACGAGGATCAAGCTTTCGACAACTCTGAGAACCTCACAGGCAAGATGACCATACCCTCGAAATCACTTCTATCTTTGCTTGCTAGTTGCTCGCTCTTTTGCTATGCTGCGATACCCACCAATTGCTATATCATGCCTCCCATGTTGCCATGTCAAACCTCTAACCATCCTTTCCTAGCAAACCGTTGTTTGGCTATGTTATCGCTTTTGCTCAGCCCCTCTTATAGCGTTGCTAGTTGCAGGTGAAGATGAAGTTTGTTCCATGTTGGAACGTGGACATGTTGGGATATCACAATATATCTTATTTAATTAATGCATCTATATACTTGGTAAAGGGTGGAAGGCTCGGCCTTATGCCTTGTGCTTTGTTCCACTCTTACCGCCCTAGTTTCCATCATACCGGTGTGTTCCTTGATTTTGCGTTCCTTACATGGTTGGGGTGATTTATGGGACCCCCTTGACAGTTCGCCTTGAATAAAACTCCTCTAGCAAGGCCCAACTATCGTGGAATTGTCACGTCAGATGTCCTAGTGTGAGGACTTAGTCGTGAGGCCAACGTATCTATGTAGTAGCTTGAGAGGGGTTAAGCGGAATCGAGAAACACAACACAAGACAAGGATTTAGACAGCTTCGGGCCCCGGGAAACATCATCCGGTAAGAACCCTACATGCTGTTTGTGGCTAGGTCTCATTATACTCATGAGAGGAGTCGCCGTAAGCCGGCTCTCCTGGTTATGTCTAACCTAGAGATTATTCAACCTCCTCTCTTGGGGTGCCCCGCCCCTCCTTATATAAGCTGAAGGGGCGGGTTACATGTAGAGTCCAACTCGGACTTTAGACTTAACCTTATTTTGACGTCTCATCATGGGCTTCTTAACGTCTTGGGCTTCTTACAATCTGACTTACGGTATGGCTTACGATCTGACTTACCATCTGGCATACCATCTGGCTTATATGACTGTGTCTGCTGGTTTACATGACTGTGTCTGCCGGGTTACATGACTGTGTCTGTCGGGTTACATGACTGTGTCCGCCGGGTTACATGACTGTGTCTGCCGGGTTACATGACTGTGTCTGCCGGGTTATATGACTATGTCCGCCGGCTTATAGTCTGTCGGGGCATCAATGAAACATCAAGTCGCAGTCGGGTCATATCTCCGGCCGGGTCATACCGCGGGGTATATTCCCGACATTCGCCCCCAGTTTAATTTGGATTTATCCATGTTAAACTGATCCTGTAAACAAAACACAAGAACAATTTTAACAGGTGATGCTTCGGGTTAAACATCTCTATAAACCAGCACCTGATCATCCTTAACTCCTTGTTATTTCCTTCTTCAAAAATCCGGGTCAATAAGCCAACTTCATAATCAATTTGCTGACGTTGGCTTCTCACATAGAAAGTTTGACTCAGCTCCCAATGCTTAAAAATATTGGTCTTGAAATACTCATGTGACCTTCAACCAGCTTAAAGATGAGAAAACTTGCTGGGTTTATAAATAGATGATGCCAAGTCATAATTGTTGCCGATGCCGGGTCAAAACTGAGAATTTTGAAGATTTCTCTCCCTCATATCCATATTACCTGTAGCCTCCAAGTCTTGAGTAGAACAAAGTAATGACTTAAGACTTGCTTCAGCAAAATATTATCACTTTGAAAAAATCCATGTTGTATCTCAATCACTACTCAACCAGTGTAGTCGGCGTAGCGCTGGGCTGGTCGGCGCAGCTTCCGTGGCTGCTGGGACGCCTGCTGATGGGCCTCCTGCCACGGGGCCCCGCGAGGGTAGCGCTTGTGGCCTGGCGGGTGAGCCAGGCGAGCCGGGCGCTGAGCCGGGCGACCCGACCGATGGAGCGGGCGACCCGAGCGCTGGAGCGGGCGAGCCGGACGCTGGGCCGGGCGACCCGACCGACAGGGCGGGCGACCCGAGCGCTGGAGCGGGCGAGCCGGTCGACTGGACGGCCGAGGCGGGTGCAGCCGTAGGCACTGCCGACGCCCGTGGGGCGGCTGCGGACGCGTCGGGCTGACGGGCATGACCCGCCATGCATGGGCCATGCATAGGATCGACGTGGCCATCATGAGTGTCATCCAACACCTCATCATCCAGGAGTTCAAGGCGAGCACCGCGTCCGATACCTGCAGCATGGTTAGGTAGCAACACAGGAGCATTTGCAACATCCATAAATTGGTCAGGCGAAGGTGTATGGGAGTGCACAGGTGGTAAGCTAGTGGTAGAGTGGTTCGGAAGAGCACGAAACAGGAACACATTCTCATCAAATACGACGTCACGAGAAATGTAGACACGATTGGTGGGAACATGAAGACACTTGTACCCTTTGTGAAGAGAACTGTACCCAAGAAAAACACACTTCTTAGACCGAAACTCTAATTTACGCTTGTTGTAAGGCCGCAAGTGTGGCCAACATGCGCACCCAAACACTTTGAGAAACGTGTAGTCTGGAATATCACCGAGCAAGAGTTCAAGAGGGGTTTTCATTTTCAGTAATCGTGAGGGAAGCCTATTTATCAAGAAACAGGCGGTGGAGAAGGCATCACTCCAGAACCGAAACGGGACGGAGGCATGAGCTTGTAAAGTAAGTCCAGTCTCTACAGGATGACGATGCTTACGTTGAGCGGTGCCGTTTTGCTGATGTGTATGAGGACAAGACACGCGATGCGAGATCCCAAGCTTATTGAAAAACGAGTTGAGGTTGTGATATTCACCCCCCCCAGTCGGATTGAACATGAATAATCTTATGCTAAAGGAGACGCTCAACGTGTGCCTGGAACTGAATGAAAACGTCAAACACATCAGATTTGCGCTTGATAAGATATAGCCAAGTAAACCGACTGTAAGCATCAATGAAACTGACATAGTAATTGTGACCACTAACAGATGTTTGGGCATGACCCCATACATCAGAAAACACAAGCTCAAGAGGATGTTTCACAACACGACTCGACTCTGAAAAGGGTAGTTGGTGACTCTTGCCCTACTGACAGGCATCACAAATAGTTTCAGCACTCTTATTGGACACAACTGGTAGTTCATGGCGATGCAACACATGACTAACTATAGGAGCAGCAGGATGTCCAAGGCGCGCATGCCAATGCGTAGGCGACACACGAACACCACTGAACACCTAAGGAGAAGACGGCGTAGGAGACACAGACGGTGCGTCAAGTGCATATAAGCCATGGCGAAGACGACCACTAAGCAGAACGGCCCTCATGTCCCGATCCTTGATAAAGAAACGAAAAGGGTGAAACTCAGCAAGGACATTATTATCACGAGTAAGTTGAGGAATAGACAACAAACTACGCGTAGCAGAGGGAACTCAAAGGACGTTAGAAAGATGCAGTTTGCGAAAATTGTGTGCAAGAAGTGATGCCTGACAAACATGGGTGATGCGCATACCTGCTCCATTGGCGGTGTGCACCTGATCATGTCCACGATACAGTTCCTGAACGGAGAGCTTGCCCATCTCGTCGGTGAGGTGATTCGTCGCGCCTGTATCCATGTACCACGTCGGATCAAGGGAGTATGACTGGGTGCGCCCGTGGTCGTGCCCTGTCACCGCAGCTGTAGCCTGCTTATCATTCCCTTTTCCATTGTTGCCAAGACCAAGGAAGTCTTGCTTGTAACGTCTGTGGCAGCGAGAGGCGATGTGACGATCTATGCCACAAAGCTGACAAGCCTGAGGAGCACCGCAACTGGAACAGCAAGCAACTGGGCGACTCCCTCCTGTGATAGTCGGCGTGTTGCCACGCGAGGCCTGCGACGAGGGAGCCGTTGGTTTGCCACCTGATGGAGCCGGCTTCTGGGGTCTGCTGCGTGTGGCGGCGTTGGCGGAGACGAAGTTGGGGGAAGCACGGCGCGCCTTGATGCGCTGCTCACGCCCAAGGAGGCACGCATAGAGCTCACGACGCGGGAGTGTATCGTCTCGACCATGGACATTCTCAATGAGATTATCATAATCATCATCGAGCCCGTTAAGCACAAAAGTGGTGAAGTCCGCGTCCAGAAGTGGCTGACCAACGGAGGCCAGGGTGTCAGCGAGGCTCGTCATCTTGTTGAAGTACTCTGTGATGCTGAGATCGCCAAGTTTGGTCTCACCCAGCTCGGTGCGTATAGAGTGCGCACGCGCCTGAGACTGAGAGGCGAAACTGGTGTGGAGGGCTGCTCACGCCTCCCTGGACGTAGCGGCGAAGATGACCATCGACGAAACACTCGGTGTGAGCGAGGACTGGATGGCAGAGAGAATGGCCTGATGCTGCGCCACCCACGTGTGATATGCCGGATGGTGAGGAGGTGGGCACGGGATGGACCCATCAACGTAGCCCTCCAAGTAGCGGCTGCGGAGGAGAGGCAAGACCTGCGCACGCCATTAGAGGTAGTTGTCCAGCCCGAGCTTCACCAGTAGCAGGTGCGAGAAATAAAACGGCGGCGGCGCCGCGGTTTGAGCAGTGTACGCCTGCGCCAGTGATGGATAGGGATCCAGGGACGGAGCCATCTCTGGTCGAGGGATCATCGCATAGGGTTAGCCGGACGAGGAGGCAACCAGGGCACCCGGCGCTGTAGGAGGGCCCTAGTTACCGTGCTCGGGGGCCGCGAGGGCACCATGCGGCGAGGCAGCCGCACCCCCATAGGGCTGCGGCGGCATCGCGGAATAGTAGTGGTGCAGCGGCGGCGGCAGCACCGCCGTGTAGGGGTGCTGCAGCGGCGCAGCGGGGGCCGATCCCGGCCAGGGATGCGACGGTGGCGGGGGGCACCGTAGGCGGCGTGCCACGGATTGCTCAGCGGAGGAGGGCCGCCTGTAGCCGGTAGCCCCGCAGCGTCGTGCGGGGCGGCCAGATCGTCCCCGAAGCCCGGGGCCTGCGGGGTAGCGGGCGGCGGCAGGGTGGCGCCGTACGCCGCAGCGAGGGGCCGGGAGTCCAGGAAGGGCGACATCAGGGCTAGGGCCGGCGCAGCAGCGGCGGTGGTCGAGATCCGCGCGGCGGCGGCGGCGGCGGCGGGAGGTGGTGCAGCGGAAGACATCGTAACCTAAACTGATACCAAGTAAAACATAGGGTTTGGGAAACTGGCTCGACACCCTAAAACGGGGTGTGGCTATCTCATTATATAGACGTACCAAGAGGTACAATACAAGACATATGCAAGACTACGTGTATACAGTCTAACAGACCACACTAGGTGCAGACAGAACCTTTGATAACTGACAGCGTTTCAGGAGCTGAATCGATCTGACACCTTTTCTCCCAATCTTCAGCACCAGAGGCTAGACCTTTGTATTTTGTTTTAGAACACGCTGATGTAGCATTGGCAATTTTTTGATGGAGCTCTTGTCCTTCTCCAAAGTTTGACTTTTCCTAGTATCGAAAAGGCCTTGTAGAAGCACTAACACATCAATCCAACCATGCACCTGCCATCAGTGACGATCGGATGTACTCACAAGGGCGGCTCGTGGCGGCAAGGGCTCGACCCCTGCTCCGGCAGGGTAGCAGGGCTGGTCGGAGGCCAGTGGTGGCTCATCATATTAGAGGCAACATGGAGGCGTGGCTCAGCGTGCAACCACGGCGGAGGCGAGCCAGCAAACCCCGGCGGCTCAGCCTGCAGCGGTGGTGGTAGCTCGCAGTAGAGGCAGAGATAGCCCCCGGCGGGTCAGCGAACCCCGGCAGCTCACATCAGAGGCGATTCGGACAACAAGATAAGGCCAGCACAACAGCGGTGGTGACTCGCGAGCATCAGGGCCGGACTGCGGCAGCCCAAGGCGGAGGCCGGTCCGGCTTAAAAAATGTCGGGCGGGTCACTCGGTGGCGGTTTGAAGAGGAGCACGACTGGTCGGGGTGTGTTCATTGACTCGGCGGTGGCGGCGGAGTGACACAGAGGCGACAGTATCGACGGAAGCGGTCCGGCCCCCTCGAGGCGAGGCGGCGACTTACTAGTGGTGGTTGGCGATGTCCCGGTAGTGAGGCGCGGCTCAGAGGCGACAAGAGCAGACCAGCGAGGGCGACTTGGAGTCAGCCGGCAGGGCATCTCACAGTGAACGGGCGAGGCGGTGGCCAGTGGGGTCAAGACCGCTCAGCCAGGGCGGCTCAACCCGGCTGTGACGGCGACTTGAAGGCAAAGCCCACGGCAGCGGTTCGTGTCAGAGCGACGGCTTAACGGGCTGCTCAACAAGGGTGAGACGGCTGCAGAAGTGTAAGGCGCCGGGAGGCTCTCTAGCGAATGGCAAGAACGAAACCGGCGAGGCACGACAAAGCTCGGGGCGGAGGCGAGTCGACCCGAAGGCAAATGGTGGTTCAATGCTGTAACGCCCTCGATGCGGCTATATCTCCCACGTGTCGAGGCACGACTTAGAGGCATAACCGCATTGAAAGCAATGTCGCAAGTGAGGTAATCTTCACACAACCCATGTAATACATAAGGGAAAGAGATACATAGTTGGCTTACAGTCGCCACTTCACACAATACATAAATAAACATTCATCATCCATATTACACTCAAGGTCCGACTACGGAACCAAAATGAAAGAAGACTACCCCAAATGCTACATAGATCCCTGAATCACCCCAACTGGGCTCCACTACTGATCATCAGGAAAAGACACATAGTAACGACCACGTTCCTCGTCGAACTCCCACTTGAGCTCGGTTGAATCATCTGCACTGGCATCGTCGGCACCTGCAACTGTTTTGGTAGAATCTGTGAGTCACGGGGACTCAGCAATATCACACCCGCGAGATCAAGACTATTTAAGCTTAAAGGTAGGATAGGGTAGTGAGGTGGAGCTGCAGCAAGCGACTAGCATATATGGTGGCTAACAACGCAAAAGAGAGCGAGAAGAGAAGCAAAGCGCGGTCGTGAAGCTAGAAGTGATCAAGAAGTGATCCTAGAACAACCTACGTCAGACATAACTCCAACACCGTGTTCACTTCCCGGACCCCGCCGAGAATAGACCATCACGGTTACACACGCGGTTGATGTGTTTTAATTAAGGTCAACTTCGGGTTTTCTACAACCGAACATTAACAAATTCCCATCTGCCTCATAGCCGCGGGCACGGCTTTCGAAAGATATTACCCTGCAGGGGTGTCCCAACTTAGCCCATTATAAGCTCTCACGGTCAACGAAGGATATTCCTTCTACCGGGAAGACCCGATCTGTCTCGGAATCCCGGACTACAAGACATTTTGACAGCAATAAAACAAAACCAGCAAAGCCGCCCGGTTGTGCCGACAAATCCTGATAGGAGCTGCACATATCTCGGTCTCAGGGCACATCCGGATGAACACTCCGTACAACTAAAACCAGACCTCAAGTTGCCCCGAGGTGGCGCTGCAAAGGGTTCCAGTTTGGACCAGCAATCGAAGGAGAGCTGGCCCGGGGGGGTTAAAATAAAGATGACCCTTGAGTCTGCAGAACCCAAGGGAAAAAAGGCTTAGGTGGCAAATGGTAAAACCAATGTTGGGCCTTGCTGGAGGAGTCTTATTCAAAGCGAACTGTCAAGGGGGTCCCATAAATCACCCAACCGTGTAAGGAACGCAAAATCCGGGAACATAACACCGGTATGACGGAAACTAGGGTGGCAAGAGTGGAACAAAACACCAGGCATAAGGCCGAGCCTTCCACCCTTTACCAAGTATATAGATGCATTAATAATATAAGAGATATTGTGATATCCCAACAAGTAAACATGTTCCAACAAGGAACAACATCTCCATGTTCCAACAAGGAACAAACTTCATCTTCACCTGCAACTAACAACGCTATAAGAGGGGCTGAGCAAAGCAGTAACATAGCCAATCAACGGTTTGCTAGGACATGGATGGTTAGAGGCTGACATGGCAATATGGGAGGCATGATATAGCAAGTGGTAGGTATCGCAGCATAGGCATAGCAAAAGAGCGAGCATCTAGCAAGCAAAGATAGAAGTGATTTCGAGGGTATGGTCATCTTGCCTGTAAGGTTCTCAGAGTTGTCGAAAGCTTAATCCTCGTAAGCATTCTCAACAGGTTCCTCGTTCACGTACTCATCTCCCGGCTCTACCCAAGACAAGAACACAAGCAAAGGGGACAAACATCAACCACGATGCAATGCACAAACAACATGATGCAAAGCATGGCATGATATGCGAGATGTGATATGCAATGCATATGCGTGCTCCGGAAGGTCAAAGATGAACAAGGCATAATCTTGGCAAACCAAGTATGCCACTGGATAGGTGAGGTGATTTCGGTTGAAATCGATATAAAGATCACCGGAATATCGGATGCACGGTTTGCAAATGACAAGCAAAACAAGAATGACAAGATTCTGCCATTAACAGCATGATGCTACATAGCAAGCAACAAGAAATTAAGCTACTTCACCCAAACGTACTAGCGAAGCATATGGCAGTAATCTACTCAAGATTCTTGACAAAAGATGAACACTGAGCTACGGCTAAATCTCACCATAACAGGCTGAAACAAGCATGGCAAAAGTGCAAAAGATAACAGGTTCACAGACTTGGCGAAAATAACATGCCAGAAATTAACATCAGGATAACATGTTTAGAGCAAGGAAACAACATGCTACGGGAACACAATATAGCAAAACAAGGCACGGCAAAAATCAACTCCAAGCACTTAACAAAAGTCCCTTACTGACCATGAGCCAAAAGGGATCATAAAATATAATAACACCCATGTCAAATAAGCAAGTTTCGTTATAGGTTGCGGACTTTGCAGAAAACTGGACATGTCGAAAACAGATAACAAGTAGGCATGTTCACGAGCTCGATGCACGCACTACAGAGCATTACATGATAAACTAAGCATACACCCATCAGGAAGACATGACATAGAAGCTAGACATGGCAAGAACAACATCATAGCATGCAAGGATCAACTACAACAAGCTTGGCAAAATCGAATAACCTGTAAACAATCTGCCAGCAACATTTTATAGCAAAAGTAGAGCTCGATTGACTCAAGCTATGGCACTCCATAAATACAAACAAAGTCATGGATGGATAGAGCAAATACATATGTTCAAAACACCTTTACTTATCATGCTCAAAAGAGGCATAGACCTCTCTGAAACAACATGAACACATGGCATAAAAATAACAGCAGCCAAGGACTTGGTGAAATTACTGTCTCTAAAATCAGCAACATTATGATCCCTAGTTTGCATGCTTGTTCTAGTCACCACAAAGATCACAAAAATACATGGTATAAACCTCTGGAAATATAGCATGGCATATTACAAATCACATGTAGGACTCAACTTCGTAGGGTGCACACATCAATCATGGCAAAAATGACAAAAGTGCATGTTCTGAAACAGATCTGAAACTAACATCACATAGCCCTCTTCTAACAGCATTTCGGGCATCAAGATGAGCTCAAATGAACATGATGCAATGAGATGAAATGATGTACTCATCGAGGCGAACAATTTGATATGCTATATGTCCAAAACGGAGCTACAGATGCAGAGATATAACGCGATGAACGTGACATAAAAATAAAACAGAAAAAGGACTTGGAAGATTTCGGGAGAAAGAGAAAGTCAACCTAGGGTTGCACGGGAACCGAGGATGGCCGGGGTTCGTGCGGCGTCGGCTGGAGAGGCGAGATGTGGTGAGGCCGGGGCCGGATCTGGGCGCGGGCGGCGGAGGAGGCCGGCGGGCGAGGCCGCGGGACGGCGGCGCGGCGCGGGGTGCCGGCGACGCGCTCGGGGCGGCGGAGCCGCGGCGGCCGGCGGGCGGGAAGCTCGACGGCGGCGGGGCTGGAGCTCGGCGGGGCGCGGGCGCGCGGCAGGGCGGAGGCGCGACGAGGCGCTCGGGCCCGCGGGGGCCGGCGACGGGCCGAGCGGGCCGGCGGCGGAGGGAGAGGCGCGGCGCCACGTGGCGCGCGGCCACTGGCTGCGGGGCGGCGGCGATTTCGTCCGGCGCGGACCGGACGTGTCCGTTGCGCGGAGGGAGCGGGGAGCTAGGGTTAGGGTGGTTTTGGACCCGGGATTACGGGAGAGGGGCTATATTTATAGGTAGAAGGAGCTAGGAAGCTCCAAATGGAGTGCGGTTTTTGCCCACACGATCGTGATCGAACGGCGATGGACATGGGAGTGACTTAGATGGGCTATTGGGCTGCTTTGGAGGGGTTTTGGGCTGCAACACACACGAGGCCTTTACGGTTACCCGGTTAACCGTTGGAGTATCAAACGACCTCTGAATGACCCGAAACTTGACAGGCGGTCTACCAGTGCTATATCAAGGCCGCTTGACAAACCTCGGTCCAATCCGAGAAGGTTTAACACCCACTCACAGAAAAAGGTAAAAGGGGACGCCGGGGAACATAGGAGCGCCGGATTGCAAAATGGACAACAGGAAAAATGCTCGGAATCATGAGACGAACACGTATGCAAATGCGATGCACATGATAGCATGATAAGAAATGCACGACATGAACAAAATGCAAAACGACGGGAAACCCAACCACGGAGGGAATATCATATCACATAGCCGAAAATGGCAAGAGTTGGAGTTACAATTATGGCAAGTTACATCCGGGGTGTTACAACACTCCACCACTATGAGAGGATCTCGTCCCGAGATCTAGGATTGAAAGAACTCCGGATATTCGGAACGGAGGTGGTCCTCGCGCTCCCAGGTGGCTTCCCGGTCTGAATGGTGTGACCATTTCACTTTCAGGAATTTGATTGACTTGTTGCGAGAAAACAACCGAATGGTAACATCACGAGCGGCATAGATGATCACATCGTCAGAAGAGTGAGTCAATTGAATTTCCCTGGCAGCACAATCAAGCTGAGCCTTGTGCTTAGAAAGCCAGTCCATCCCGAGAATAAGATCAATATCAGAGTCACCAAGAACAATTGGTTTAGCCAGAAATCTATAGTCGCCCATCTTGATAGAAACATCCGGGACACAAACATTAGATGTCATTTGCTTGCCCGGGGACACAACAGACAAAGGTCTCGGCAAAACTTGAGTACCCAAATCATGCATAGCCACAAAAGGTCTTGAAATGAAAGAATGCGATGCTCCAGTGTCAAATAAGACTTTTGCAGGAATATCATTAACTGAGAGATTACCCATGATCACTTCTGAAGAATCCTCCGCTTGAGCTGCATTCAACATGTTCACCTTTGCAGACTGGGAATTATGCTTGACCACTGCATTGCTGGAAGATTTCACAGGAGGAGGAGGCGGAAGGCGCCTTTGGTTGAAGCACTTGTTCGCATAGTGACCCTTTTGCTGACATTTGTTGCAAGTCACCTCTGAGAGTGGACAATGATAAGGAGCATTTGGTCTTGGAGCTTGATTCTGAGACTTGTTCTGATATCCAGGGTTGGGTGGGTGGGAAGATCCATGACCACCTGAGTTCTTTTGCTGATAAGGCTGACGAAACGGAGGAGGAGGAGGCAACCAGAACTTCTGTTGCTTAACTGCCACAAGTGAGGAAGAAGAAGACTGAACTGCGCCTCTGACTCTCTTCTTAGATGCCTCACACTTAAGCTGAGCAGCTTCTTGTTTCAGTGCCATGTTGTAGAATTCATCATACTTTAACGGCTCAAAAAGCACGAGAGCTAGTTGCAGATCTTCTCTGAGACCACGCCTGAATTGGTAGATCATACTCTTCTCATCAGGGATGTCTTGCTTAGCAAAACGAGAGAGCTTCTGGAACTGAGTGTTGTATTGATACACAGACATGTTGCCTTGCTTGAGATTGCGGAACTCCTCACGCTTACTCTCAACAACACTTTCTGGAATGTGATGAGCTTTGAAGTCACGGCGGAAATCATCCCAGGTAATCACACGACCTCCTCTGGAATCTTTGTATTGTTGGAACCACTCAGTAGCTTGATCTTTGAGTTGAAAAGAGGCAAACTTGACAAAGTCCTCAGGTCTGACATTGCTACATTCGAAGTGCTTGCTGATATCCACGAGCCAATCATCGGCGTCTATGGCCTCGACACAGTAGCTGAAAGTCTTTGGCTGATTTGCAAGGAACTGATTGAGGGTAGCAAAATGCGGCTGATTGTCGCCTTGGCCTTGATTTCCCAGATTACCTTGCCCTTGGTTGCGATCTTGCAAAAGCTGAATCAGTATCTGAGCGTTGGCATTGGTGGCTGTCATCAAGGCTTGCCATGCCTCCGGAGGCGGAGGTGGTGGCGGAGGGTTAGTCTGACTTCCTTCATTGCGTTCCGGATTCTGACGCGTTGGCGGAGCCATCCTGAAGAGGGTGACATCCATTAGCATCTTGCAAGACATATATTCAAGCTGAATCAAAGGATCGAAATTGCAACATATAGTCTTCACAATAAACATTCGAACGAGAATGAACGAATGAATTCCAAAGTAAATCATCACACTTCCATAAGTTGAGAAGCCACTTAGAAAAAGGTATGGAATAAAATCAACAAGGTACGAATGTGAACAAATACTTGGTAAGGATTACCCAATCACGAACCAAATATCTGCGGGAAGAAATACTAGAGCTACATGAATTCCCACTTATAAACTCCCGAAACTTTCTGGTTATGCAATCAGGTGTTGGGGATATAGGGGACACAAAATATATCACCCAAACTAACAATACCTAGATCCAGCTGTATCCATCCTTCAACACATAACCAAGAAACCCTCGGAAATCGTCTACCTCAACCTTCGAAAAGCATCCGTTATACGAGTCATGGCAATAATCCCGCACTCGCCTCAGTACTGGGCTATCAGGGTTATCTCACCAACAACTGTACAAAAGAGATTTTCGATGTCAGCGTACTAAACTCAGGTATTCCAGAACTGTAACGATAAAATTATGACGACAACACCTCGGAGCTCAACTCCCCGGGACACCTCCACTAAACCCCTGCTGACGGGAGGCACCAAGACAATGTTGTCATCATAAAACCATCGGAACGATTCTAAGATACCCGCGTGATCCTAAAATTTTTTTTGGTGAAATTTGAGAAGAGAAGAGTCAAAACTCTACGTCAGGATGCCTTACCAGAGCGGTGAGGAGACTGGGAAGTAAAAAGAATTCCTAAACTCTCTGATATATAATTCCTAAATGACTCAAAACATTTTTCTAGACACAACTCGGCCGCTAAAAACGATCAATCAGTGGGGGCTCCTAAGGTCGGGGATGGCTCTGATTACCAACTTGTAATGCCCTCTGTCGTGGATTTGTCACGGCAGATGTCCTTAGTGTCAGGACTTAGTCGCGAGGCCAACGCATCTATGTGGTAGCTTGAGAGGGGTTGAGTGGGACGAGAGACGCAGGGCGGATCAACACGCAAGACAAGGATTTAGACAGCTTCGGGCCCCGGGAAACATCATCCGGTAATAACCCTACATGCTGTTTGAGGCTAGGTCTCATTATCATCCCGAGGGAGACGTCGTAAACCGGCTCTTGTGTCTAGCCCTAGAGATTATTGATTGCTGGTAGCTTGTAGCTTCTAACTTGTCCCTCTTTGGGGAGCCCTGCCCCTCCTTATATATGTTGAAGGGGCGGTTTACATGTGGAGTCCTATTAGGATTAGGACTAGTCTATCTCTAATACAAACCGGATACAAGTCCTGGTCTTAACTCTTTGTAAGATAAATATTCCTTTCCTCTTAAACCGGCCCACCATAGTTGAACCGGCCTTCTTGGCCTTGGGTTTTGTCATCCGTCTGATCCGCCCGTCGGTTTACCAGTGAGTCATAACGACCAAGCGGATTGCTTGTAAACCGCCAAGGTCAGGGCGGGTCTTCAGATAAACCGCCAAGTCCGGCCGGGTTAACTTCCGGCCGGTTTACACCGCGGGGTATATCCCCGACATTAGCTCCCAAGTTTAGCTTGGATTCATCCATGGTAAACTTATGCTGCAAAATAAACATAAGAACAAATTTGACAGGTTGTACTCTGGGTTAAGAATTCTTGTAAACCGGCACCTGATCATCCTTAAGTCCTTGTCATTTCCTCCTTCTAGAAAATCCAGGTCAATAAGCCAGCGTCATACTCAATTTGCTGACATTGGTTTCTCACAGAAAAATATTGTGAAGAAATAATCCACTTGAGTCGGCTTCCAAAACGCCGGTTTAAGAAATATTGGTCTTGAAATATTCATCTGATATTTAGCCGGTTTGAAGATGATCCCGGTCTTGAAAACTTGCCGGTTTAACATTACCAAATGGCCGGGTTATAAAAACTGATGACCCCGGATTATGATTGTTGCAGACACCGGTTCATGATTGTTGCCAACATCGGTTTATGATTATTGATGACACCGGGTTGCAGCCACAGGGTCATAATGATTGGTGACGCCGGGTCAATCTAACTTGCTCAACAGAGAATTTGAAAATCTTTCTTCGATAATAATATAATACCTGTAGCCCCCAAGTGCCGGGTTGTCATGCTTGCAGCAACCTGGGACTTGTAATTGATTGATGCCCATAAAATTTCAACCAATGTAGCCCCCAAGGGCCGGGTCATTATGTAATTATCAGCAGGGACTTTGTAAGTATAATCTTGTAAACTTTGAACAGCAATGTGTAGCCCCCAAGGGCCGGCTCAGTAAGATAATATTGAGCTGGGACTTTGATATATACTTCTATGAAAATAACATCATATGATGTAACCCCTCATCATGGGGCTTGAATTCACGTCCACAAGGTTAAGAGCCTTGTGCTTTACCAACTGAGCAGTAGACCCTTCAATATAATAGATAAAAAGCTTTGTACCTTGAATAGTTGACAGGAGCAATTGGTAGCCCCCAAGGGCCAGCTCATTACAATGTGATGAGTTGGGTCTTCAATAAGATGAGCAAAAATGACCTTGCATTAGCCCCCAAGTGTCATGGTGCATGCTTGCAGCAACATGAGACTTGCATATTTGATGTAATCTCAATTTTGAATAATGTAGCCCCCAAGTGCCGGGTTGTAAGCCTGCAGCGACTCGAGACTATTCCTTCAATTGTATAAAATGATAACCATTGCGCTAAAGCGACTTTGAAAACCTTAATCATAATATTAATAACCGTAATAAAAATCCAGCCATGTTGGCCATTCAAGATAATATAATCTCGTATGAAAACCTTTATTCATCCAATATCATAATGAAAATTCAGCCAAGTTTGGCTATTTGAATAATATAATCCAATAATTTATAAGCGCATGATTCCAATGGCGCAATCCAAATATATACTGGCGACTTATAGTCCAAAGCCAGACCGGTTTAATAGACACTGGATAATTTATCATCATACTGGCGACTTATTGTCTTAAAGCCAGGCCGGTTTAACAAACACCGGATAATTTATAATCATGCTTTATTCAACCTATTTCTGCATACAACAAGTTTAAAGTGTCCTGGCGGTTTACCGCCGGACGGGTCATAATGCTCAACATATAACCTGGGTTTATAACCAGGGCTGCACTTAAAAATATGAAATATATCATACCTGTGACATTGAATCACATCGTTGGTTTACCAACTTTTTGTAGTAAGAGTGATAACCCCAATCTTGAGTAATGATAACTCCTTCCATATTGCGCCGATTTATGATAAAACCGTACCGGGTTGTGATAAACACCAGATTAACCATATATATACTGGTGACTTGTAGTCAAACCGGACCGGGCTGATAATCTCCGAATTATAATTTGATCATGCACTCACAACTTGTAGTTGAAAGCCGAGCCGGGTTGATAAACACCGGTTTACTCCATAATAGGATGGTAACAGAAAATTAAACCGGGCAGATAATCTCCGGTCTAAAAATGGACCGTGTTCCGCCAATTTAACTGTTTGAACCGGTACAAAATACTGTCGGTTTAAAAAACGCAAATAAAATAGCAACTTCTCAAGAAAGGCTATTAAAGCAAAAGCAATGGCAACAATTTTTTGCAAAAGAAGAGCTCTACTAAGCTTGGTCAGATGGAATTACCATGGTCAGACGCAACCAAGCCCCCCGAAGGCGTAGCAATGGTGCCAGTCAGCCAGGACCCCAAAATGACGCGTGGCGTTACGCCGGCCAAGTGGCATTGCATTGGTTCGGATTCGACCAAGCCCCCAAGTGACTCAGTGGCCTAGGGCCGATCAAGTGGCATTGCATTGATTCGGACACGACCAAGCCCCCAAATGACTTATTGGCTTTAAAAGACGATCAGAAGGCATTACCATCATCAAGACATGACCGAACTCCCATAAGGTGTAACTACGGTTCAAGTCGATTAGGTCCCCAACTGACTTAGTGGCAAATGTGCCAGCCAGAAGGCATTACCGTCGTCAAGACATGACCAAGCTCCCAGGAGGTGTAGCTACGGTTCAAGTCGACTAGGTCCCCAACTGACTTTGTTGCTCTTCTGTGAAGCGACCTCAAGGGGTAAACTGGAGGTTGCCCTAAAGCGAATCCACTCCGTGTAACCACGCATGATATAAAGAATAGATACCCCGCTTTACAAAGCGGGAGCCCCCATGTGATAAATAATATGTCAAGCCAATAAGGCCGGATACCCATGTTTGAACCGCGCATCATGGCAGCAGGTCCTCTTCGGTAATTTTTAACTTTTTGCAAGAGGTAAATTCTTCTTGAACCGGGATCTTGAACCGGATATTGAAAGCTTCAAAGCTGTGGGAGACATCTTCCCCTTGAACCGGATTTTAAACCAGAATCTTCATTTTCAGCCGGAAATTTTCTGACGGCCTTTAAACTCGAACTTGCGAGAAGTTAATTCCTTTTTGAACCGGACATTGTTAAACCGGATCTGAGCGCTTCAGAACTTTGTGGGAGAATAGATTTCTCTTGAACCGGATTGTAAACCGGATATTTGAGAGCTTCAGTGATACTGACTTCCCTTCAGCCAGGTTTCAAACCGGAATCCTTTCTGATGATCCGAAACTTCTTCATTGAGTCGGGATTTTGTAACTGTCATATACTTTCTAAGCCGGAAATTTCCTGACGGCCTTTAAATTTTCATCAACATAACAGTAGCCTCCGGGATCGGGTTATCTTTCCCTCCATCGTCCTCGGGTTCTTAAACCGGCTGAAACTGGCAAGACGTGCTGCGTCATATCATCGTAGCCCCCAAGTCTCAAGGTGACTCGAGGAGTTGGCTTGAGATTCTCCATATTTGACCGTGATATAAACCGGTATAACTTGTATATCATTGGTGTTGATAACACGATGTGAATACACAGAAGGTTGAGGTGACTGCGGCGGGTTGTAAATGATCCCGTATGAACCGTGTCAGCAACTCGACCAACGGTTCCTTCCAACTGGTGATTTGAAGTTAACCAAACTATAGCGGCGGTGACTTGTGCGCCTGCCCATTGATCCATCCAGTGCAGACGGCGGTTGATGATAATTTGCCTCCAATTTGAAAGAAAACCGGGCTACCCAAGCTGTGACTTGTTCATACTCAATAAATGGCTCGCGCAGACAGGTGCATCCCGGTATGCTGATGTAGACCGGACTGCGGGGGATGGCAGCCTGTGCATGCGCTATTGGGTAATTCGCATGGTCCTGACGAGTTGACGCGATCTGGATCGCTATATAAACCGGCACGGGTTATCCAATAGCTCAGTGATATAATAATCCCCTTTTTGCAACAGACAATTTGTCCTGATATGTTAGCCGGAAAATATCCACCGCGGAGTTGACTATCACCACAGTGAAACTGAAATCAATCATGGCAAGTCAGCCATGCGAACAGACAGATGAATCGGTCGCGGCATTGTAAACCAGTGCGGAGCAAGTAGTCCTCCGCGCCGCAAACCAGCGCGGTCGCGGGAGACGGCCATGGTGTTTGTAAACCGGTGCGATCGCGAGAGTCGGTTACGACGCTGTAAGCCGGCACAGACGGGCGAGTCAATCGCAAGTGCGGTAAACCGCACGGACGGGCTAATTGTGGGCGCGGTAAGCTGCTGTAAACCGGACCATAAGGGCGACGTCTTGCACGCATCCATTCACCGTGTAATATGGCACGGATGATCACCGGGCAGGACGTTGCCAGCGCGTGCTCCGTACCCATGGTATAAACCATGTTTATAATGAATAATTGTCCTGCATAAAATATTGCAAAGCAGAGTAACTGCTCTTTTTTTTAAAGAAAGCAATATATAATATAAAATATATAGGATGGATATCACCTGATATATCATGTCAGGGGTTATCCACCGTAGAGTTGATGATCACCATGGTGGAGCTGTAGTTAATCACGGCCGAGTCAGCCACGGTGTTGTAAACCGGTGCGGACGAATGTCGGACGCGGGAGTTGTAAACCGGTGCGGACGGAGAGTCGCCTGCGGGCATTATAAACCGGCGCAGACGGAGAGTCAGCCGCAGGTGTTGTAAGCCGGCGCAGATGGAGAACCGGCCGCAGTGTGGTAAACCGGTGCAGATGAACAAGTTGCCCTCCGTGTTGTAAACCGGCGCGGACGCATGAACCGGCGGCGAGGGCGGACGGCGAGTCGTCCGTGGCGTTGTAAGGTGGTGTGGACGGATGTAATCCGAATCATCGGGGCGGCGACTTGCACGTGTATCCGTTGAGCATCATGGCCCGAAGGAACGCCAGTGCAAAATTATGCTGGCGCGCGCTCCATGTCCGCGGTATAACAATACCTTTGTCATAAATAATTATCCTGATTTGTCCAAACAGATGAGGCAGCAGAGCCTGGCCTGCGGCCACAGCGGCAGAGGTGAGCCTTTGGAAATTTTGATTCGCCGTTGTTCGTTGATGTAGCATCTTCACGTCCACAGACTTCTCCAAAATCAATTAGTAGATGTGTACTAGTAAATCAATCAGTACATGTGTACTAGTACTTGATGATGTGCACCACGCCTCCATTAGTAGTGTATTTGAGGACGCGCTACTTCACCCAAGAGTTAATGGCTGTCTCGGGACTTGATGGGAGTAGATCACGGGTGGGGGAGCAGCATCAGCCAGCCGGTCAGGTATGCACGCGACGCTGCGTCCGTACGCCCAGGAAGCGAGGGTTTCTTGGGTTTTGATCCGCCTGTGGAAGAGAATACGCACTCGCGCATCCAAACCTAGCCAACACATAGTCGGTCTAGGCGACACGGGGTTGACGCGGGCTCGTGAAGAGGCCGCGGCAGCTGCAGCAAGCTGCTCTGAGCAAGGAGGCAGCCCAGAGGCGGAGGCGAGGTTGGAGTGGTGACAGGTGACTTGATCCGAGGCCGTAGCTGGCTTGAGGCCATGACGAGCGGAGGCGGACGGCTCGGAAGCTATGGAGCTAGAGCTCGTCAACGGCGCGGCCGACCTGGAGCAGTGTGACTTGGCAGAGGCGGAGAAAAGGCCAGCGATGTCTCGTAGGCGAGGCGGCTCAAGGCCATTCCGGCGAGGGCGGCTCGAAGCAGGAGAGCGAACTAGCGGCGGCTCGGTGCAGCGGTTCAAAGTGCAGCGACGGAGGACGCAGGAGCCGGCCGGCGCACCGGGGACAGCGAGCGTGCGGGAGGCAACCGGTGGAGACGGATGCGGCCCCTGGCCTCGGAGGCCGGTCGTCGAAACGGTTTGACCAAGCGGCGTCTCCGCGGGGTGCGGCGGTTCAACAGCAGCTCGGAGATGGAGGTGGAGGCGGCGATTTGGACATAGTCTAGCCGGAGTGTATCCGCGGTGGCTCGGAAGCGGAGGCGTGACAGGCGAGTCCGAGTCTGGCTCAAATTGGAATCTCATAATGTGCTTCAGGATTTTCCTTGCGATGGTGGTTTTGTAAAGAAGCAACTTAAACCGCTCACGGCGACGGCGGCGGCTTTGACCAAAAAATCACCGTAGCGAATCCGAGTCATAACCATGGCTCGATTTGTAATCCGCCGTGTAAACCTAACTCCTCTTAAACTTTAAATCTCACAGATTGTAAACTTGGACTGACGATCTTCAAGTTGATGTAGATCTGTTCAATTCGGCTATTCTTCCTTCGGAAAATTGCGAGCTTCTCGATCCCTCGGAGAGATCCCTTCAAGAACTCATCACCACCGTGCGCAGGCCCCACGGTGGGCGCCAACTGTCGTGGATTTGTCATGGCAGATGTCCTTAGTGTCAGGACTTAGTCGCGAGGCCAACGCATCTATGTGGTAGCTTGAGAGGGGTTGAGTGGGCCGAGAGACGCAGGGCGGATCAACACGCAAGACAAGGATTTAGACAGCTTCGGGCCCCGGGAAACATCATCCGGTAATAACCCTACATGCTGTTTGAGGCTAGGTCTCATTATCATCCCGAGGGAGACGCCGTAAACCGGCTCTTGTGTCTAGCCCTAGAGATTATTGATTGCTGGTAGCTTGTAGCTTCTAACTTGTCCCTCTTTGGGGAGCCCTGCCCCTCCTTATATATGTTGAAGGGGTGGTTTACATGTGGAGTCTTATTAGGATTAGGACTAGTCTATCTCTAATACAAACCGGATACAAGTCCCAGTCTTAACTCTTTGTAAGATAAATATTCCTTTCCTCTTAAACGGGCCCACCATAGTTGAACCGGCCTTCTAGGCCTTGGGTTTTGTCATCCGTCTGATCCGCCCGTCGGTTTACCAGTGAGTCATAATGACCAAGCGGATTGCTTGTAAACCGCCAAGGTCAGGGCGGGTCTTCAGATAAACCGCCAAGTCCGGCCGGGTTAACTTCCGACCGGTTTACACCGCGGGGTATATCCCCGACACCCTCGATGCGGCTATATCTCCCACGTGTCGAGGCACGACTTAGAGGCATCACCGCATTGAAAGCAATGTCGCAAGTGAGGTAATCTTCACACAACCCATGTAATACATAAGGGAAAGAGATACATAGTTGGCTTACAGTCGCCACTTCACACAATACATAAATAAACATTCATCATCCAGATTACACTCAAGGTCCGACTACGGAACCAAAATGAAAGAAGACTACCCCAAATGCTACACAGATCCCCGAATCACCCCAACTGGGCTCCACTACTGATCATCAGGAAAAGACACATAGTAATGACCACATTCCTCGTCGAACTCCCACTTGAGCTCGGTTGAATCATCTGCACTGGCATCGTCGGCACCTGCAACTGTTTTGGTAGAATCTGTGAGTCACGGGGACTCAGCAATCTCACACCCGTGAGATCAAGACTATTTAAGCTTAAAGGTAGGATAGGGTAGTGAGGTGGAGCTGCAGCAAGCGACTAGCATATATGGTGGCTAACAACGCAAAAGATAGTGAGAAGAGAAGCAAAGTGCGGTCGTGAAGCTAGAAGTGATCAAGAAGTGATCCTAGAACAACCTACGTCAGACATAACTCCAACACCGTGTTCACTTCCCGGACCCCACCGAGAAGAGACCATCACGGTTACACACGCGGTTGATGTGTTTTAATTAAGGTCAACTTCGGGTTTTCTACAACCGGACATTAACAAATTCCCATCTGCCTCATAACTGCGGGCACGGCTTTCGAAAGATATTACCCTGCAGGGGTGTCCCAACTTAGCCCATTATAAGCTCTCACGGTCAACGAAGGATATTCCTTCTACCGGGAAGACCCGATCAGTCTCGGAATCCCGGACTACAAGACATTTCGACAGCAATAAAACAAAACCAGCAAAGCCGCCCGGTTGTGCCGACAAATCCTGATAGGAGCTGCACATATCTCGGTCTCAGGGCACATCCGGATGAACACTCCATACAACTAAAACCAGACCTCAAGTTGCCCCGAGGTGGTGCTGCAAAGGGCTCTAGTTTGGACCAGCAATCGAAGGAGAGCTGGCCCGGGGGGGTTAAAATAAAGATGACCCTTGAGTCTGCAGAACCCAAGGGAAAAAAGGCTTAGGTGGCAAATGGTAAAACCAATGTTGGGCCTTGCTGGAGGAGTCTTATTCAAAGTGAACTGTTAAGGGGGTCCCATAAATAACCCAACCGTGTAAGGAACGCAAAATCCGGGAACATAACACCGGTATGACGGAAACTAGGGTGGCAAGAGTGGAACAAAACACCAGGCATAAGGCCGAGCCTTCCACCCTTTACCAAGTATATAGATGCATTAATAATATAAGAGATATTGTGATATCCCAACAAGTAAACATGTTCCAACAAGGAACAACATCTCCATGTTCCAACAAGGAACAAACTTCATCTTCACCTGCAACTAACAACGCTATAAGAGGGGCTGAGCAAAGCAGTAACATAGCCAATCAACGGTTTGCTAGGACATGGATGGTTAGAGGCTGACATGGCAATATGGGAGGCATGATATAGCAAGTGGTAGGTATCGCAGCATAGGCATAGCAAAAGAGCGAGCATCTAGCAAGCAAAGATAGAAGTGATTTCGAGGGTATGGTCATCTTGCCTGCAAGGTTCTCAGAGTTGTCGAAAGCTTGATCCTCGTAAGCGTTCTCAACAGGTTCCTCGTTCATGTTCTCGTCTCCCGGCTCTACCCAAGACAAGAACACAAGTAAAGGGGACAAACATCAACCACGATGCAATGCACAAACAACATGATGCAAAACATGGCATGATATTCGAGATGTGATATGCAATGCATATGCGTGCTCCGGAAGGTCAAAGATGAACAAGGCATAATCTTGGCAAACTAAGTATGCCACTGGATAGGAGAGGTGATTTCGGTTGAAATCGATATAAAGATCACCGGAATCGGATGCACGGTTTGCAAATGACAAGCAAAACAAGAATGACAAGATTCTGCCATTAACAGCATGATGCTACATAGCAAGCAACAAGAAATTAAGCTACTTCACCCAAACATACTAGCAAAGCATATGGCAGTAATCTACTCAAGATTCTTGACAAAAGATGAACACTGAGCTACGGCTAAATCTCACCATAACAGGTTGAAACAAGCATGGCAAAAGTGCAAAAGATAACAGGTTCACAGACTTAGCGAAAATAACATGCCAGAAATTAACATCAGGATGACATGTTTAGAGCAAGGAAACAACATGCTACAGGAACACAATATAGCAAAACAAGGCTCGTCATAAATATACTCCAAGCACTTAACAAAAGTCCCTTACTGACCATGAGCCAAAAGGGATCAGAAAATATAATAACACCCATGTCAAATAAGCAAGTTTCGTTACAGGTTGCGGACTTAGCAGAAAACTGGACATGTCGAAAACAGATAACAAGTAGGCATGTTCACGAGCTCGATGCACTCACTACAGAGCATTACATGATAAACTAAGCATACATCCATCAGGAAGACATGGCATAGAAGCTAGACATGGCAAGAAGAACATCATAGCATGCAAGGATCAACTACAACAAGCTTGGAAAATCGAATAACCTGTAAACAATCTGCCAGCAACATTTTATAGCAAAAGTAGAGCTCGATTGACTCAAGCTATGGCACTCCATAAATACAAACAAAGTCATGGATGGATAGAGCAAATCCATGTGTTCAAAACACCTTTACTTATCATGCTCAAAAGAGGCATAGACCTCTCTGAAACAACATGAACACATGGCATAAAAATAACAGTAGCCAAGGACTTGGTGAAATTACTAAGTCTCTAAAATCAGCAACATTATGATCCCTAGTTTGTATGCTTGTTCTAGTCACCACAAAGATCACAAAAATACATGGTATAAACCTCTGGAAATATAGCATGGCATATTACAAATCACATGTAGGACTCAACTTCGTAGGGTGCACACATCAATCATGGCAAAAATGACAAAAGTGCATGTTCTGAAACAGATCTGAAACTAACATCACATAGCCCTCTTCTAACAGCATTTCGGGCATCAAGATGAGCTCAAATGAACATGATGCAATGAGATGAAATGATGTACTCATCGAGGCGAACAATTTGATATGCTATATGTCCAAAACGGAGCTACAGATGAAGAGATATAACGCGATGAACGTGACATAAAAATAAAACAGAAAAAGGACTTGGAAGATTTCGGGAGAAAGAGAAAGTCAACCTAGGGTTGCACGCGAACCGAGGATGGCCGGGGTTCGTGCGGCGTCGGCTGGAGAGGCGAGATGTGGAGAGGCCGGGGCCGGATCTGGGCGCGGGCGGCGGAGGAGGCCGGCGGGCGAGGCCGCGGGACGGCGGCACGGCGCGGGGTGCCGGCGACGCGCTCGGGGCGGCGGAGCCGCGGCGGCCGGCGGGCGGGAAGCTCGACGGCGGCGGGGCTGGAGCTCGGCGGGGCGCGGGCGCGCGGCAGGGCGGAGGCGCGACGAGGCGCTCGTGCGCGCGGGGGCCGGCGACGGGCCAAGCGGGCCGGCGGCGGAGGGAGAGGCGCGGCGCCACGTGGCGCGCGGCCACTGGCTGCGGGGCGGCGGCGATTTCGCCCGGCACGGACCGGACGTGTCCGGCGCGTGGAGGGAGCGGGGAGCTAGGGTTAGGGTGGTTTTGGACCCGGGATTACGGGAGAGGGACTATATTTATAGGTAGAAGGAGCTAGGAAGCTCCAAATGGAGTGCGATTTTTGCCCACACGATCGTGATTGAACGGCGATGGACATGGGAGTGACTTAGATGGGCTATTGGGCTGCTTTGGAGGGGCTTTGGGCTGCAACACACACGAGGCCTTTACGGTTACCCGGTTAATCGTTGGAGTATCAAACGACCTCCGAATGACCCGAAACTTGACAGGCGGTCTACCGGTGCTATATCAAGGCCGCTTGACAAACCTCGGTCCAATCCGAGAAGGTTTAACACCCGCTCACGGAAAAAGGTAAAAGGGGACGCCGGGGAACATTGGAGCGCCGGATTGCAAAACGAACAACGGGAAAAATGCTCGGAATCATGAGACGAACACGTATGCAAATGCGATGCACATGATGACATGATAAGAAATGCACGACATGAACAAAATGCAAAACGACGGGAAACCCAACCACGGAGGGAATATCATATCACATAGCCGAAAATGGCAAGAGTTGGAGTTACAATTATGGCAAGTTACATCCGGGGTGTTACAAACGCAGATCAGCGGCTCTCTGACAGCAAGCTGCTCAACCGGGCCGGCTCAGTGCAGCCTCAGCGGCGGCATCGTGCGGCGCTGGCAGGCGTCGTGGTGACTCACCCGCGGCGACTTAATAGATATAGGCCGGAGCGCACGGGGTGGCCCTCTGCGGGCGGCGAAGGAAGACACGGCGAGGCATGGGCGGCTCATCATAGAGGCGAGGTTCAGACCACAGCCTGATTCAGCTCGCGGTGGCCCAGACCTGCCGACTTAGAGGTAGGGGACGAGCCGAGGCAACTTGAAAGCGTAGACGGTGCCACAGAGCCGGGGCAACTTGAGCATGGAGGTGGCTCACGAGGCGACGCAGGGCGATTCAAGATGGCAGCAACCCGGAGGAGACCGGGTCAGCGAAGGCGGAGCGGTCTCCTCAAGACCAGTAGTAACTCAGATTCGGCGTGACCTCGCGGGTTTGACTCCCCGTCTGGGTCGTAGTCTTCTTTTCTTCTCTTCTTTCAGATTACATCTAGCAACAATGGTGACGGCAGTTTGGAGTTGAGACCACGGCAATCGGCCAAGCCGGCAACAACGGTAAAAGCTGGACCAGCGCGGGCGACTTAACCCTGTTATAGTCGAGGCGAGACGAACCGCGGCGGCGGAGTGAGGCCGCAGATGCAGCGGCTCTCAGTGCGGGGCGGTTTTAGGCAGGCGGTGGCTCGGCCCTGCCACGGCTGAGGGGAAACTGCTCATGGTGCAGTCGGAGAGGTGCCGGCGAGTACAAGGGTGCGATGGTGACGACCAGCCCGGAGGCGATGGGAGACCGGAGCGGCTAAGCAGAGGCGGCCGTTTCAAGGCGAGGACGCGAGCGTAGACGACGGACAAAGCACTCGGTCACCGGCCCGTGACGTCACTGCTGCCACCGTCAAGACTCAAGAGGTGCAGGCGAAGCGGCGAGTTGAGGTAGGACAGCAGGGCGATTTAGTAGTCCGGGTCGTCAACGGGGCGGGTCTTCCGAGGAGTCCGAGCCCACAGACAATCCGCTCCCGGGTCGTGGAATGATGCGTTGATCCACCTGATGTATCGTAATCATCAATATCTTACTGCCCTTCACAAATAATGTCCAATCCGTAGTCTTATTTGATGGCTTGATTGCGACTTGGCTTTGTGCATTTTGGTGTTTTTTGGCAATTCTTATGGAGAGCCGGCGTGGCACCGGCGGTTCATGGTGGAAGCGATTATGATGATCTTGCCAACCGACCGAATAATCCATTAATCCATAATTTCCGATTTTGATCAAAGCTGATGTAAATCCTTTCAAAACTTCCTCTGGAAAATTGCGAACTTCTTGAAACCCTAGTTAAGATCCCTCCAAGAACTCAACACCACTGTGCGCGAGCCCCACGGTGGGCGCCAACTGTCGTGGAATTGTCATGGCAGATGTCCTCCTGCAAGGACTTAGTCGTGGAGCCATCGCAACTAGGGAGCTTAAAGGGGTTAATCGGGACAAAGGACACGAGAGAGTTATACTAGTTCGGCCCCTTACGGTGAAGGTAAGGCCTACGTCTAGTTGGGTTGGTATTGCTTGAGGTTTCGATGTCCAGGGAGCGAGATACGCTATGCCCGGTTCTCGATGAGTTGTTTCTTGCCCTAAGCCGCCAGCGGGTCGTCCCCTTATATACACGAGTTGACGCCCTACGGCCTACAGAGTCCCGGCCGGCTCATAAACAGTGTCCGGCTCGGTGACTAGTTAATTCTACCTTATGATACAAGTCATGCCATTATAGCGGTTTATCAATATGGGTCTTGTCGGGGATATACCCCGCGGTGTAAACCGGCCGGAAGTTAACCCGGCCAGACTTGGCGATATTCGTCCGGTGACCCGCCCAGACCTGGCGGTTTACCAGCAACCCGTCGGGACGTTGTAACTCACTGGTAACCCGATGGACGGGTCAGAGGAGCGACAAGACCCGGTGGCCCGTCTGGCGGTTCATGAAGGCCGGTTCAACTATTGTGGGCCGGTTTAAGAGGAAAGGAATATTTGCCTTACAAGGAGTTAAGACCGAGACTTGTACCCGGTTTGTATTAGAGATAGACTAGTCCTAATCCTAATAGGACTCCACATGTAAACCGCCCCTTCAACATATATAAGGAGGGGCGGGGGCTCCCCAAAGAGGGAGAGGAGAAGTTAGAAGCGACAAGCAATCAATAATCTCTAGGGCTAGACACAAAGAGCTGGTTTACGGCGTCTCCCTCGGGATGATAATGAGACCTAGCCTCAAACAGCATGTAGGGTTATTACCGGATGATGTTTCCCGGGGCCCAAAGCTGTCTAAATCCTGGTCTTGCGTGTTGATCCACCCTGCGTCTCTCGTCCCACTCAACCCCTCTCAAGCTACCACATAGATGCGTTGGCCTCGCGACTAAGTCCTGACACTAAGGACATCTGCCGTGACAAATCCACGACAGTTGGCGCCCACCGTGGGGCTAGCGCGCGGTGGTGTTGAGTTCTTGGAGGGATTTCTTCTAGGGACTGAGAAGTTTGCAACTTATTTGGATGAAGATGAGCCGGTTCGGAGGGATCTGCATCAAGTGCAAGTTTACTAGATTGAGATGAAACTAATTAGGGTTTGATGCTCTGTGCGCCGTCGGCGGTACGACACGATCCGTCGACAGGAGATTGATTTTCGTTTGTACACCGAGTCCTTGTTCCAAACCGACCGCCTCCATGCCATAGCACAACGTCATTGCGGAGCCTCCGAGCAGCCCATCTCTGCATCGTCCAGCCGTTGCGTCACTCTTGTTTCAACAGGGAACCCAATCTTTACCATCAAAATTCAAAAATAGGCAGCGATCTAGCACGCAGGAGGAAACAGCCGAAAAAGGCTTGCCGCTGCGCTACCGGAATGCTAAATAATGTTGATGGTTCTTTAGAAGAGTCCTGGAAACGGCTGTGTTAATGACGAAGACAGGGCACTTTCACGGATTATCCAGCGGATTATCAATCAGTATAACAGGTGCTATTTACCCTATCTATTTTTAAGTACATATTCAATTCTCCAAACAACTACTCCGCCCTGTTGTATATTTTGTACGCAGGACAATTGTGGTTTATACCATGGGTCCGGTTTACCTCAGCTTACCGGGACCGCGCCCGCAATTAGCCCGTCCGTGCGGTTTACCACACTTGCGATTGACTCGCCCGTCTGTGCCGGCTTACAGCGTCGTAACCGACTCTCGCGATCGCACCGGTTTACAACACCGTGGCCGTCTCCCGCGACCGCGCTGGTTTGCGGCGCGGAGGACTACTTGCTCCGCACCGGTTTACAATGCCGCGACCGGTTCATCTGTCTGTTCGCATGGCTGACTTGCCATGATTGATTTCAGTTTCACTGTGGTGATCGTCAACTCCGCGGTGGATATTTTCCGGCTAAACATATCAGGACAAATTGTCTGTTGCAAAAAGGGGATTATTATATCACTGAGCTACTGGATAACCCGTGCCGGTTTATATCGCGATCCAGATCGCGTCAACTCGTCAGGACCATGCGAATTACCCAATAGCGCATGCACAGGCTGCCATCCCCCACAGTCCGGTCTACATCAACATATCGGGCCGCACCTGTCTGCGCGAGCCATTTATTGAGTATGAACAAGTCACAGCTTGGGTAGCCCGGTTTTCTTTCAAATTGAAGGCAAATTATCATCAACCGCCGTCTGCACTGGATGGATCAATGGGCAGGCGCACAAGTCACCGCCGCTACAGTTTGGTTAACTTCAAATCACCAGTTGGAAGGAACCATTGGCCGAGTTGCTGACACGGTTCATACGGGATCATTTACAACCCGCCACAGTCACCTCAACCTTCTGTGTATTCACATCGTGTTATCAACACCAATGATATACAAGTTATACCGGTTTATATCACGGTCAAATATGGAGAATCTCAAGCCAACTCCTCGAGTCACCTTGAGACTTGGGGGCTATGATGATATGATGCAGCAAGTCTTGCCAGTTTCAGCCGGTTTAAGAACCCGAGGACGATGGAGGGAAAGATAACCCGATCCCGGAGGCTACTGTTATGTTGATGAAAATTTAAAGGCCGTCAGAAAATTTCCGGCTTAGAAAGTATATGACAGTTACAAAATCCCGACTCAATGAAGAAGTTTCGGATCATCAGAAAGGATTCCGGTTTGAAACCTGGCTGAAGGGAAGTCAGTATCACTGAAGCTCTCAAATATCCGGTTTACAATCCGGTTCAAGAGAAATCTATTCTCCCACAAAGTTCTGAAGCGCTCAGATCCGGTTTAACAATGTCCGGTTCAAAAAGGAATTAACTTCTCGCAAGTTCGAGTTTAAAGGCCGTCAGAAAATTTCCGGCTGAAAATGAAGATTCTGGTTTAAAATCCGGTTCAAGGGGAAGATGTCTCCCACAGCTTTGAAGCTTTCAATATCCGGTTCAAGATCCCGGTTCAAGAAAAATTTACCTCTTGCAAAAAAGTTAAAAATTACCGAAGAGGACCTGCTGCCATGATGCGCGGTTCAAACATGGGTATCCGGCCTTATTGGCTTGACATATTATTTATCACATGGGGGCTCCCGCTTTGTAAAGCGGGGTATCTATTCTTTATATCATGCGTGGTTACACGGAGTGGATTCGCTTTAGGGAAAACCTCCGGTTTACCCCTTGAGGTCGCTTCACAGAAGAGCAACAAAGTCAGTTGGGGACCTAGTCGACTTGAACCGTAGCTACACCTCCTGGGAGCTTGGTCATGTCTTGACGACGGTAATGCCTTCTGGCTGGCACATTTGCCACTAAGTCAGTTGGGGACCTAATCGACTTGAACCGTAGTTACACCTTATGGGAGCTCGGTCATGTCTTGATGATGGTAATGCCTTCTGATCGGCTTTTAAAGCCAATAAGTCATTTGGGGGCTTGGTCGTGTCCGAACCAATGCAATGCCACTTGATCGGCCCTAGGCCACTGAGTCACTTGGGGGCTTGGTCGAATCCGAACCAATGCAATGCCACTTGGCCGGCGTAACGCCATGCGTCATTTTGGGGTCCTGGCTGACTGGCACCATTGCTACGCCTTCGGGGGGCTTGGTTGCGTCTGACCATGGTAATTCCATCTGACCAAGCTCAGTAGAGCTCTTGTTTTGCAAAAAATTGTTGCCATTGCTTTTGCTTTAATAGCCTTTCTTGAGAAGTTGCTATTTTATTTGCGTTTTTTAAACCGACAGTATTTTGTACCGGTTCAAACAGCTAAGTTGGTGGAACACGGTCCATTTTTAGACCGGAGATTATCTGCCCGGTTTAATTTTCTGTTACCATCCTATTATGGAGTAAACCGGTGTTTATCAACCCGGCTCGGCTTTCAACTACAAGTTGTGAGTGCATGATCAAATTATAATCCGGAGATTATCTGCCCGGTTTAATTTTCTGTTACCATCCTATTATGGAGTAAACCGGTGTTTATCAACCCGGCTCGGCTTTCAACTACAAGTTGTGAGTGCATGATCAAATTATAATCCGGAGATTATCTGCCCGGTTTAATTTTCTGTTACCATCCTATTATGGAGTTAACCGGTGTTTATCAACCCGGCTCGGCTTTCAACTACAAGTTGTGAGTGCATGATCAAATTATAATCCGGAGATTATCAGCCCGGTCTGGTTTGACTACAAGTCACCAGTATATATATGGTTAATCCGGTGTTTATCACAACCCGGCATGGTTTTATCATAAATCGGCGCAATATGGAAGGAGTTATCATTACTCAAGATTGGGGTTATCACTCTTACTACAAAAAGTTGGTAAACCAACGATGTGATTCAATGTCACAGGTATGATATATTTCATATTTTTAAGTGCAGCCCTGGTTATAAACCCAGGTTATATGTTGAGCATTATGACCCGTCCGGCGGTAAACCGCCAGGACACTTTAAACTTGTTGTATGCAGAAACAGGTTGAATAAAGCATGATTATAAATTATCCGGTGTTTGTTAAACCGGCCTGGCTTTAAGACAATAAGTCGCCAGTATGATGATAAATTATCCAGTGTTTATTAAACTGGTCTGGCTTTGGACTATAAGTTGCCAGTATATATTTGGATTGCGCCATTGGAATCATGCGCTTATAAATTATTGGATTATATTATTCAAATAGCCAAACTTGGCTGAATTTTCATTATGATATTGGATGAATAAAGGTTTTCATACGAGATTATATTATCTTGAATGGCCAACATGGCTGGATTTTTATTACGGTTATTAATATTATGATTAAGGTTTTCAAAGTCGCTTTAGCGCAATGGTTATCATTTTATACAATTGAAGGAATAGTCCCGAGTCGCTGCAGGCTTACAACCCGGCACTTGGGGGCTACATTGTTCAAAGTTGAGATTCAAATATGCAAGTCTCATGTCGCTGCAAGCATGCACCATGACACTTGGGGGCTAATGCAAAGTCATTTTTGCTCATCTTATTAAAGACCCAACTCATCACATCGTAATGAGCTGGCCCTTGGGGGCTACCAATTGCTCCTGTCAACTATTCAAGGTACAAAGCTTTTTATCCATTATATTGAAGGGTTCACTGCTCAGTTGGTAAAGCACAAGGCTCTTAACCTTGTGGACGTGAATTCAAGCCTCATGATGGGGGTTACATCATATGATGTTATTTTCATGGAAGTATATATCAAAGTCCCAGCTCAATATTATCTTACTGAGCCGGCCCTTGGGGGCTACACATTGCTGTTCAAAGTTTACAAGATTATACTTACAAAGTCCCTGCTGATAATTACATAATGACCCGGCCCTTGGGGGCTACATTGGTTGAAATTTTATGGGCATCAATCAATTACAAGTCCCAGGTTGCTGCAAGCATGACAACCCGGCACTTGGGGGCTACAGGTATTATATTATTATCGAAGAAAGATTTTCAAATTCTCTGTTGAGCAAGTTAGATTGACCCGGCGTCACCAATCATTATGACCCTGTGGCTGCAACCCGGTGTCATCAATAATCATAAACCGATGTTGGCAACAATCATGAACCGGTGTCTGCAACAATCATAATCCGGGGTCATCAGTTTTTATAACCCGGCCATTTGGTAATGTTAAACCGGCAAGTTTTCAAGACCGGGATCATCTTCAAACCGGCTAAATATCAGATGAATATTTCAAGACCAATATTTCTTAAACCGGCGTTTTGGAAGCCGACTCAAGTGGATTATTTCTTCACAATATTTTTCTGTGAGAAACCAATGTCAGCAAATTGAGTATGACGCTGGCTTATTGACCTGGATTTTCTAGAAGGAGGAAATGACAAGGACTTAAGGATGATCAGGTGCCGGTTTACAAGAATTCTTAACCCAGAGTACAACCTGTCAAATTTGTTCTTATGTTTATTTTGCAGCATAAGTTTACCATGGATAAATCCAAGTTAAACTTGGGGGCTAATGTCGGGGATATACCCCGCGGTGTAAACCGGCCGGAAGTTAACCCGGCCGGACTTGGCGATATTCGTCTGGTGACCCGCCCAGACCTGGCGGTTTACCAGCAACCCGTCGGGACGTTGTAACTCACTGGTAACCCGACGGACGGGTCAGAGGAGCGACAAGACCCGGTGGCCCGTCTAGCGGTTCATGAAGGCCGGTTCAACTATTGTGGGCCGGTTTAAGAGGAAAGGAATATTTGCCTTACAAGGAGTTAAGACCGAGACTTGTACCCGGTTTGTATTAGAGATAGACTAGTCCTAATCCTAATAGGACTCCACATGTAAACCGCCCCTTCAACATATATAAGGAGGGGCGGGGGCTCCCCAAAGAGGGAGAGGAGAAGTTAGAAGCGACAAGCAATCAATAATCTCTAGGGCTAGACACAAAGAGCTGGTTTACGGCGTCTCCCTCGGGATGATAATGAGACCTAGCCTCAAACAGCATGTAGGGTTATTACCGGATGATGTTTCCCGGGGCCCAAAGCTGTCTAAATCCTGGTCTTGCGTGTTGATCCGCCCTGCGTCTCTCGTCCCACTCAACCCCTCTCAAGCTACCACATAGATGCGTTGGCCTCGCGACTAAGTCCTGACACTAAGGACATCTGCCGTGACAAATCCACGACAGGTCTTAAGTCACGTGTGGGCTTTAGACCCTTTACTGAACTGCCATCTTCATGCTTGATCTTGGGCTTCTTCTGATAAGTCCTTATTTGCGTAACCCGGCCCCTTACGGGCAGCTTACACAAATAGTTATATCTCCAACACCAACCTTGGTTTTACCATTTGCCACCTAGCCTTTTTCCCTTGGGTTTCGCGGACTCAAGGGTCATCTTTATTTTAACCCCCGGGCCAGTGCTCCTCTGAGTGCTGGTCCAAACTAGAGCACCGTGCGGGGCCGTCCCTTGGCAACTTGGGTTACGTTGGTACCTGTACGCTTAGCTTATCCGGTGTGCCCTGAGAACGAGATATGTGCAGCTCCTATCGGGATTTGTTGGCACAATCTAGGTGGTCTTGCTGGTCTTGTTTTACCATTGTCGAAATGTCTTGTAACCGGGATTCCGAGACTGATCAGGTCTTCCCGGGATAAGGAATATCCTTCATTGACTGTGAGAGCTTATAATGGGCTAAGTTGGGACACCCCTGCAGGGTATTATCTTTCGAAAGCCGTGACCACGGTTATGAGGCAGATGGGAATTTGTTAATGTCCGGTTGTAGAGAACTTGACACTTGACTCAATTAAAAATACATCAACCGCGTGTGTAGCCGTGATGGTCTCTTTTCGGCGGTGTCCGGGAAGTGAACACGGTTTGAGTTATGCATGAACGTAAGTAGTTTAAGGATCGCTTCTCGATCACTTATAGCTTCACGACCGTGCTTTGCCTCTCTTCTCGCTCTCATTTGCGTATGTTAGCCACCATATATGCTTAGTGCTTGCTGCAGCTCCACATCATTACCCCATACTTTCTATAAGCTTAAATAGTTTTGATCTCGCTGGTGTGAGATTGCTGAGTCCTCGTGACTCACAGATTCTACCAAAACAGTTGCAGGTGCCGACGATACCCGTGCAGATGATGCAACCGAGCTCAAGTGGGAGTTCGACGAGGAATGTGGTCGTTACTATGTTTCTTTTCCGGATGATCAGTAGTGGAGCCCAGTTGGGACGATCGGGGATCTAGCATTTGGGGTTGTCTTCTTTTATTTTGGTTCCGTAGTCGGACCTTGATTGTACTCTGAATGATGATTGTTTAAGTTATGTATTGTGTGAATTGGCGATTGTAAGCCAACTCTTTATCCCATTCTTGTTCATTACATGGGATTGTGTGAAGATGACCCTTCTTGCGACAAAACCACCATGTGGTTATGCCTCTAAGTCGTGCCTCGACACGTGGGAGATATAGCCGCATCGTGGGCGTTACAACCTCTTTGTAAGTGCATCTAGTGCCCCTTAGTGAGTTTGGTGTATTGAAGACTTATAGGTTAAGGGACTGATGCGTTTGTGGGCCTACACATGTCTATAAGTCTATGAGGAGTTTGATGTTTACAGAGAAAGTGGACCCCTAAAAATGAAGTTCTTTGACTGAAGACTTTGAATTTCTGAAGACTTTCTGAACACTGTGAAAGTGAAGAAATTGGTGTGACTTTGAAGACTTGGTATTCATTCGAGGAACATGAAGCATGAAGACTTGTTTTCGTAGTTTTATTTTCTCTTTATTGAGTCATAGGAAACACCGTACTGTTAAAGGGGGTCGAGGAAATACTAAGGAAAAATTTCCGTGTGATGCTCAACTCAAAATCTTACACCTACCAATCCCTTCGAGTGAAGCCATTGGAAATCTCATACAGTTTAGTCAATTTCTTCAGTGACAGAGACGAAGCTCCTCTGGTCTCTGAGGAATTTGTTCTGACTGAGGAGTTAGGAATTCGCCAATGCGGATTGCCTACAAGTGAGGAACATGATAGCCCTGAGGAATTTGAGCCTCAAATATCCAACCGTTGTTGTGCTACGCACCAGCTGTCCCAAAATATCTACCCACCTAACGGTCATATCATTGAAGGGCATTTATATCTTATCATATCAGGCTGCTCCCTAGGCTATAAATAGCCGCCCCCTACAACCACTAGCTGGTTGGTTGCTCCGAAAGAAACTGACACTTGTCATTTGAGAGCATCCCATCCTTCGAGGACTTTGAGCGAAAATCATCAAGTGAGGAAACCCAAACCCAAACACCTAAGAACCCAAAGTGATTGAGCATCACTGAAGAGATTGATCCTGCATGGATCTGACGCTTGTTACCATTGAAGATTGTGCATCTTTCAGACGGTTAGGCGTCATGGTCTAAAGCATCCAAGAGGAAATTGTGGATCGCCGAGTGACCGAGTTTGTGATGGTTTGGAAGTCACCTGAAGACTTACCACGAGTGATCTTAGCTCAAGGAGAATATGGTGAGGACTGTGTGTCCTCTGGTTTAAATACCTAGCCGCTCCAACCAGACGTACAACTGTCACAACAGTTGGAACTGGTCTACCAAATCATTGTCTTCACCAAGCCAACTGATTCTATTTCCTCAACTCTTTCATTTCCTCATTACAGTTGTTGTGTGCTTGTTCATATCTGTTTGAAGACTTTGACTGAAGACTTCCTCAATTTCCGCAGTTCAATTTCTTCAGTTTGTTTGTCTTCATCCTGTGTTATCCTGTGTTTACGCTTTCTGTACTCTGTGCTCTTGCTTTCATTTCATCATGATGACCATGTTTTTGTTCTGCCATGTTTGCATCTGAGTACTTATTCAGATGCAAGTAGTTCTTCGCCTAGGAATTTCCTCACCCTGAAATTCCTCGGTGAAGAATTCATAAAAGTCGCCTATTCACCCCCCTCTAGTCGATATAACGCACTTTCAATTGGTATCAGAGCGAGGTACTCCCTTGTTCTGTGTGATTTTGGTTTAACTGCCTGGAGTTTTAGTTATGTCAACCGCAGGTATGATCAAGGTCTCTGTTGGTTGTCCTACCTTCGATGGGACGGACTACCCCTACTGGAAGAATATGATGTGAATGCATCTTGAGGCAATTGATAACGATCTCTGGTATGTTGTGGAAAATGGTGTTCCCTCAATCACACCTTCTGTGAACGCTGCTGATGTGAAGAGATTCAAGCAACTCGATTCTCAAGCGAAGAACATCATATGTGGCCATCTGAGCAAATGGCAGTATGGAAGAGTGAGTGCTTTGGAAACTGCTAAGCTTATCTGGGATAGGCTGTCCAAGGTCAATGAAGGAGTCTCAACACAACGTGAATCTTGAGTTGACGTTCTTCGCAATCTCTTCAACCACTTCAAAAGACTCGACAATAAAAATGTTCAGCAAACCTTCGATCGCCTCACTGACATCTCAAATGAGCTTCAAGCACTTGGTGCCACTAACATCACCGACCATGAGGTGGTGAAGAAATTGCCGAGATCGCTTGATTCTTCATTTGATACTCTGGCACTGATGATACAAGAACATGGAGATTACAAGTCACTCGATCCCGCTGATATCCTCGAGAGGCTAAACACTCATGAGTTCCAGCTTGCTGAGAAGAGAGATCTCTATGGTTCAAGCTGAATTTGAGGAACATGAGTGAGGGAGTCCTGGATTAGGGGGTGTTCGGATAGCCGAACTATACCTTCAGCCGGACTCCAGGACTATGAAGATATAAAGTTGAAGACTTCATCCCGTGTCCGGAAGGATCTTTTCTTGGCGTGGAAGGCAAGCTAGGTGTGCAGATATTCAAGATCTCCTACCATTGTAACCGACTCTGTGTAACCCTAACCCTATCCGGTGTCTATATAAACCGGAGGGTTGTAGTCCGTAGGACAACCATCATCATACACAATCATACCATAGGCTAGCTTCTAGGGTTTAGCCCCCTTGATCTCGTGGTAGATCCACTCTTGTACTACCCATATCATCAATATTAATCTAGCAGGAGTAGGGTTTTACCTCCATCAAGAGGGCCCGAACCTGGGTAAAATAAAGTGTCACTTGTCTCCTGTTACCATCCGACCTTGACGCACAGTTCGGGACCCCCTAACCGAGATCCGCCGGTTTTGACACCGACATTGGTGCTTTCCTTGAGAGTTCCTCTGTGTCGTCGCCTTTAGGCCCGATGGCTCCTTTGATCATCAACAATGAAGAGGTCCAGGGTGAGACTTTCCTCCCCGGACAAATCTTCGTCTTCGGCGGCTTCGCTCTGCGGGCCAATTCGCTTGGTCATCTGGAGCAGATCGAAAGCTACGCCCCTGGCCATCAAGTCAGGTTTGGAAGCTTAAACTACACGGCTGATATCCGGGGAGACTTGATCTTCGACGGGTTCGAGCCACAGCCAAGCGCGCCGCGCTATTTCGAGGGGCATGATATAGCTCTGCCTTCGAATAGCACCCTGGAGGCCGCACACGCTCCGGCCCCGATCTTTGACTCGGAGCCCGCTGCGTTCTCTGAGGATGAACGGTTGGACGTCACCTCGGGGGCTGCGATCTCAAAGGCGATCGAACCGAACGCCAGCCCCATACTCCGCACGGCCCAGGACTCCAAGGAGCCGGACTCTTCTCCGAACTCCGAGCCTTCCGCGCCCCCGCCGATCGAATATGATTGGGCGCCTGTAATGGAGTTCACCGTCGCGGACATCTTTCAGTGCTCACCTTTCGGTGATATCCTGAATTCTCTCAAATCTCTCTCTTTATCAGGAGAGCCCAGGCCGGACTATGGTCTGCGAGGTTGGGATTCGGACAACGAAGAAATTCAAAGCCCACCCACCACCCACTTAATAGCCAATGTTGATGATTTAACCGACATGCTTGACTTCGGCTCCGAAGACTTCGACGGTATGGACGACGAAGGAGGAGACGAACAAGAACCAGCACCTGTAGGGCGCTGGACCGCCACCTCGTCATATGACATATATATGGTGGATGCTCCAAAGGATGCGGATGGCGATGGAACAGCGGAAGACAACAACTCGAAAAAACCGCAAAAACGCTGGCGCCAACGGCGCCGCTCTAAATCCCGCCACAGCAGAAACGGTGATTCCGGCACGGGAGATAATGCTACCCCGGACAGCGCTGAAGAACACCAGAACCAGCAAGATTCGGCGCAAGAAGATGGAAAAGCCAGCCCTCAGGAGAGAGCGGCAGAGCAAGAGGTTGAGGATGATAACTACATGCCTCCCTCCGAAGACGAGGAAAGCCTCGACGACGACGAATTCGTCGTACCATCAGACCCCGCCGAACAAGAGCGTTTTCAACGCAGGCTTCTAGCCATGGCCAACAGCCTAAAGAAAAAGCAGCAACAGCTTAGAGCTGATCAAGATTTGCTAGCTGATAGATGGACGGAAGTCCTTGCGGCCGAAGAGTATGAACTCGTGCGCCCCTCCAAAAATTATCCTAAGCGCAGGCCGCTACCCCAATCAGACGGGGAAACATGCGACATGGCAGACCGGCCACCCCGTGGCCGCGACAGAGAGGCCTGTCGAGCCCTTAAGCAAGCCATGCCTCGATGTCGCTCGAATAAGGCACGGGAAAACGAGCCAGACCTGCGAGACGTACTGGAGGATAAAGCAAAGCAAACAAGATCGATCTATGGATCGCGCGGACGCCCGAAGACACGTGATGATCTTCACTCCGGACACAATAAATCTGGCCGGGCCGAACACAGCAGGCACAGCTCTTCCGAACTGTGTCGCGACATAGCCCAGTACAGGGGCGCCGCACACCCACTATGCTTCACAGACGAAGTAATGGATCATAAAATCCCAGAGGGTTTTAAACCCGTCAATATCGAGTCGTACGATGGTACGACAGATCCGGCAGTATGGATTGAGGATTATCTCCTTCACATCCACATGGCACGTGGCGATGATCTGCACGCCATTAAATACCTACCCCTCAAGCTTAAAGGACCAGCCCGGCACTGGCTTAACAGCCTACCAGCGGACTCAATCGGTTCTTGGGGGGACCTGGAAGCCGCATTCCTCGACAACTTTCAGGGGACCTATGTGCGGCCACCGGACGCCAACGACCTAAGCCACATAATTCAGTAGCCAGAAGAATCGGCCAGGCAATTCTGGACACGGTTCCTAACAAAGAAAAATCAGATAGTCGACTGTCCGGTCGCAGAGGCCCTAGCAGCCTTCAAACATAACATCTGTGACGAGTGGCTTGCCCGGCACCTGGGACAGGAGAAGCCGAAAACCATGGCAGCCCTCACGACACTCATGACCCGCTTTTGCGCGGGCGAAGATAGCTGGCTGGCTCGCAGCAACAACTTATCAAAGAAGCCCGGTAATTCGGATACCAAGGACAAAAGTGGCAGGTCACGTCGAAATAATCAAAAGCGTCGCGTTAGCAGCGACAGCAATGAGGATACGGCAGTCAATGCCGGATTCAGAGGCTATAAATCCGGTCAGCGGAAAAAGCCATTTAAAAAGAATACCCAGGGCCCGTCCAATGAGTTTTTACCCCTTTTATGAGATCGCCTCAGATCCAATATCACACTGAGACAATGTGAAACCTGTTTCCGCACACCTGCTCTTTTTGCATTTCCAACTGTTCCACGGTCTTAGATCCAGCGGTTTAACCTTGTTGTAGAAGATCACCAAATCGGTACATACCATTAGTCCCCTTGTTGAACCGCCAATAATCCTTTGATAGACCGCACCGCTTTACCAATGTCAGATTGTAATTGATTTCCTCCGGTTTAACATTGATAGCATCAACATGAAAAAATCTGTGCAGAACATAAATCCTGAACCGGAATCATTTTCATTTTGTAGACTTCCCCATGGCTAAGTAAGTGTATGAGTGCAACTGGGCTCCTTCCCGGGTCACGGAAACTCAACTGAATAATCTGGTCCTGACCGGTGCTTTGAGCAGCAAAAACGTGATTCATTGGAGGGTGCCAGACAAAGAGTGCCCTCCTACACCCCGAGATGGAGAAGTCGTTGTGTTCGCGGATCACTTAGCCCGCGGTTTCAACCCGCCCGGTTCAAAATTTTATCGCGACGTTTTGGCTAATTTCCAACTCCATCCACAAGATATTGGCCCCAATTCTGTCACGAGCATATGCCACTTCCAAGTGCTCTGTGAGCTGTTCTTTCAAGAGGAACCTACCGTTGAGTTGTTCCGAGATTGCTTTCACTTAAACCGCCGCACAGAATTTACTGATGGCTCCAACATGGAACTGGGTGGCGTGTCAATCCAGAAGAGGAAAGAGGTCACTTACCCTCATGCGAAACTGCATAGTCACCCCCAAGAGTGGAATAACTCCTGGTTTTACTGTAAAGACACCTCCCCAGAGAACGAGAATATCCTGCCCGGTTTTCGTCCAGAACGGCTCAGCAACACTCACCCCTTTCCTCAGAGGTTGACTGCTAAAGAGAGGAGTAAATATGCTCCCCAACTATCCAAACTCAGAGCCTTCATGGCCAACGGTTTAACAGGAGTCGACCTCGCTCGTTGTTGGATATCTTGGAGTATACTGCCACTCAGTCAACGCTCCGGTTTGATGTGCGAATACATAGGCAGTGTTGATGATCCTTTACGTCATGTAAACATCCAGCTTACGGATGAAGAGGTCACCGAAGCCGTAAAAAAGATTCTAAATGAACCGGAACGCGTCTGTGCAGGAACTGGCCTTCTTCCCTTCTGCGCCACCAATAAACCACCAGCGGTAAATCTAAATTTCTTCTCGTTAAGTCTGATGTTATCTTGTGTGCATATGATTGATTCCAATATCTGTTGACGCAGGGTGATGACCCGTTTTGGAGCAAAAAACTCCCTCAAGGAGAGGCGGATAAACCGGAGAAATCGACCCGGCCTAAGACGAGAGTCGTCAAAAAGTCTACTCACAAAAGGAAGACCACGGCCTCTTCCGATCCTGCCGATGATGAGGTAGGTAATCCGGGTTTTGAAGCTAAACTGGACTCCCTTGGTCTATTGTTTGTGCAGTTTATTGACGATGCAATTTGTCAGGATGATGCCGAAGCGAGCCATGCTGATGATGCAGAGGTAATTACTATTTCTTCTGATTCAAGCCTTCTGCCTTCCCAAAAAATCCGTCAAGCGAACCGCAAAGTTAAATTTTCCCATCCTCTTGCTTACTTGGATCCCAACTTTCTTATGAAGACCCGTCAGCACGAGGTGCGTCGTACAACCCGACACAGCGGTCAGGTAGTTACCTCCGCCGATTTACCGAACAGTCTGGTTCGGAGACGTCGTTCAGAGGTCTCTAATTTGCTTGTCAAATTTTGTCCTAAAGCGGGCTGCTTTCGTCAACCACTTAATCCGTCTGACTCCGATTATCAGGTCACCTCGCACTCATCCTCTGGCGAGTCAACTGGTACTCAGCTGCCTCCACTCAAAACCGTTCTAGGGTAAACTTTGTTTTTCTCGTCAGGTTGTCCATTGTTATAATCTTCAACATATGCTGTCCTTAACTTTGCTGCTTCTTTCAGAGCCAAACCGAGGCCGAGCAAAAAAGCTCGCCAAGACAAAACAGGAGAAGAAAACGCTCCTTCTGAACTAGACGTTGTCCCGAATGTTGAAGCGACTATCCCTGAAGATGTAATTGATGACCCATCAGTCCGAGATGAAGTCATTGTTCCCGAAGAAGGCTCTGTTAACCCCTCCGGCCCAACGGATCAACCAGCCAGTCCAATTTGTGCTGAGAAAACCATTAGTTCCTCAAAACCTGCCGAAAAACCGACCGTGCCAGTCCCGACCGGCGACCACAAAGATGATGAAGTCATGATTACTGGCATAGGTCGTACTGAACCGGGAAATCCCACCGCTTTAGCCAAGCACACTGCTAAAGACAAAATTTCTGCTTTAAGCAAAGGTAAATGGGATGTTGATCTGGCAACGTACTCCGCCCTTGGTGCTCAAGACATTCATTCTGGCTACTTAAACCGGCTATATACTAGCCGTGACTTTGAAGCCAATCTTGTGAAGATGATGAAAGACAAATTCGAGGTAACTTCCATGCCCTCACTCCTGCTTCTTATCACCGTAGCCCCCAAGGGTCGGTTTAACTTTATCATAATTGAATCGACACTTGTAATCATCATACCGTAGCATCCGAAATATCATTAGAGCAAATAGCCATTAGCCCCCAAGTGCCAAGTTGAATACTTGTATTGAGCTTGGGACTTTGACAATTAACTGACAACTTGAGATCAAATAAGCATTAGCCCCCAAGTACAAAGTACCTAACTTGTTATGTGCTTGGTACTTCCTTTGTTTAAACCGTATAACTTGTCGGACTGCAGGCTGAACTGAAGGTCAAAGAGAGCCAAATCGCTGATCTTCAAGAGAATGTGAAGTACCAGCAAGCAGAAACTTCCAAAGCCAAGGAGGAACTAACCAGCGCTTTAGGCAGCATGGAACAATTGAAGGAAGGTTTTAAGAAGGAGCGGGCTGACTGGGCCACAGAAAAGGCCGCTTTAACCAAGAAGATTGAAAACGCAGAAGCTGCCCTTAAACCGGTAACGGATGAATTGACCAGCGTGAAGCGATAGGTGCACGCAATGACTGCAGCCATCTTTGGTAAGCCTCCTGTGACTTGTGCAATGACCTTGATTCTTCTATAAAACAGCTTGGTTTATGACCTGCTGATCGTATTACAGGCACTCACATCAATCACTTGGGATCAGATGTGCGGATGAAGCTGAAAGCGGTCTATACTTTAGTCGAGCAGCTGTATACGGGCGCACAGCGGATTATCACCACTGCTTCACACAACAATCCGGCGCCCACATTGATCCAGGACACACTGAAGAGGTTGTCGATGCTCCCTGCTCGGGTTGAAGAGCTAAAAAGATCTGCTGCTCGAACCGGAGCCATTAATGCCTTAATCCGGGCCAAAGCATGGGTGCCTGATTTTGATCCCGTTGAAGCGGCTCAAGGCTATCCTAGCTTAAAGGAGGATGGCTCCGAATTCGATGAAGAAGAATTGAGAAAGATAAACCGGGCAGTGCGCCCTCTGGCCTACCAATTGGTAGAAGAGGCAAACTTGTCTCATTATCAAGCCCAGTATGACGATCAGAACAAGCGGGTAGCTGCGCCAATCCCTGAAGCGGAAAACTTAATTCCTCCAATCTGTAAGCACACCTATGCCCCTGATATTGAACCGTCGTCACTAATACATGAGGAAGCTGTCTTTCAAGCGTTAATGGGGATCGATTGGACCACTGTTGACTTCCAGCCGCTGGGTAGGGAGGAGGAAGCTGAAGTGGCGCAGGATGATCCAGAACCATCAAACCGGAATGGCACGCAGGCGTGAACCGAGGGCAGTTTTAACTGGTTTCCTTTTGATACTTTGTCAAGAAACAATCATCTTATTTGGGCACCATGTTGCCTTGTAATAGGATAGACCGTACTTTATGCTTCATGAGATGCCTTCACGCATCAGTACTGATACCCTCCTTTGGAAAATCATTATTGCCAACTTATATCTCCTGCAATCACAAAATTTTAAACTACCAGGGCGGTTGTACCGTCATCCGGTTTGTGAATCTTTATATAGATATGCAAGGAAACTTGCAAGTATGATCAAACTTTTGTGATACAAAATACCTGCCATATAATGGGCATGAAATAGGTGTTTGTAGCCAATGTTGAAGCGGGAGTTGATAACTCTTAAACCGTCATGGGAGAATCGAACTCCTGTGTATATAACACCGGTTTACAATGTAAACCGTCCTTTAATGATAGCAACCTTTTGTTGCTTGAAAACGGATATTTAGCAGAAAAACTCAAACCGAGCCAACAATCTCAGGTTTTTGAAAAAGAGGGCCGTGTTCCGCCAAATTGGCTAAGTTGAACCGGTGCAAAATATTGTCGGTTTAAGAGAAAAGCAATAAACTATCAACTCTTAAAAAGGAAAGAGCAAAATACGGTGACAAAAACCTTTTGCAAAAGAAGAGCTCTATTGAGCTTGGTCAGACGGAATTACCATGGTCAGACGCAACCAAACCCCCCGAAGGTGTAGCGATGGTGCCAGTCAGCCAGGACCCCAAAATGACGCGTGGCATTATGCCGGCCAAGTGGCATTGCTATGGTTCGGGTTCGACCAAGCCCCCAAATGACTCTAAGGCCCGTAGGCCGACCAAGAGGCGTGACCGGTTCAGACGTGACCGTGTCCCCAAATGATTCTGGTGGCTTTCGCCGGCCAAGAGGTATTGCATCGGTTCGGACACGACCAAGCTCCCAAATGACTCTGGTGGCTTTCGCCGGCCAAGAGGTATTGCATCGGTTCAAACATGACCGAGCCCCCAAATGACTCTGGTGGCTTTCGCCGGCCAAGAGGTATTGCATCGGTTCAAACATGACCGAGCCCCCAAATGACCTCATAAGGATAGGTATGTTCTCTTTGGTTCGAATACGACCTATGTTTGAACAGGAAGCCTCAAGTGATCTTGTTAAGACTTGCAAGGGGTAAACCGGATGTTGCTTAAAGACAACCCAGTGTAACCACACATGATATAAAAGAACAGATACCCCGCTTTAGCTGAGGATCCGGTTTATTATAATATATACATAGTCATGATATGTACATAAGCAGAGCCCATGGCTCAAGTATAGTAAGGCCGAAGATGAGCTATATTCCATGGCCTGTCGGTCTCTTGTCCTGATTTGCGTGAGTCTTTGTGCTCTCGAACATCTATCAGGTAGTATGAACCATTGTGTAGATTCTTGCTGACCACGAAAGGCCCTTCCCAAGGTGGAGACAATTTATGCATCTCGGTTTGATCTTGAATAAGTCGAAGCACCAAATCTCCCTCTTGAAAGGTTCTGGTCCTGATCTGACGACTGTGATAGCGACGAAGATCCTGTTGGTAGATCGCTGAGCGGGCAGCTGCTATGTCTCGCTCTTCATCTAGCCGGTCCAAAGCGTCCTGTCTAGAACTTTCGTTGTCTGCTTCAACGTAAGCCGCCACACGAGGTGAATTGTGACGGATGTCACTAGGAAGAACTGCCTCTGCCCCATAAACCATGAAGAACGGCGTATACCCAGTCGACCTGTTAGGCGTGGTGTTGATGCTCCACAACACAGAGGGTAACTCTTCGACCCAACAACCCGGCGTTCGCTGCAACGGAACCATAAGCCTGGGTTTGATGCCTCTCAAAATCTCCTGATTAGCTCTTTCCGCTTGACCATTGGACTGTGGGTGCGCCACTGATGACACGTCAAGGTGGATGTGCTCTCGTTCGCAAAACTCTTTCATGGCACCTTTAGATAAATTGGTACCATTGTTTGTGATGATACTGTGTGGAAAACCAAACCGGAAAATCACTTTTTTGATGAACCAAACCGCGGTGGCCGCATCAGACTTGCTAACGGGCTCTGCCTCTACCCACTTTGTAAATTTGTCCACCGCCACCAGAAGGTGGGTCTTCTTGTCCTTGGACCTTTTGAAAGGCCCTACCATGTCCAGCCCCCAGGTTGCAAACGGCCAAGTAATTGGAATCATCCCTAATTCTTGAGCCGGAACGTGAGCGCGTCTTGAGAATTTTTGACAACCATCACACCGCCTGACCAGATCCTCCGCATCAGCATGAGCAGTCAGCCAATAGAAACCGTGACGAAAAGCTTTTGCCACTAAAGACTTTGAACCGGCATGGTGACCACAATCTCCTTCGTGGATCTCACGCAAAATTTCACGGCCTTCCTCAGGAGATACACACCGTTGAAACGCTCCTGTAACACTGCGATGATGTAGTTCGCCGTTTTCAACTACCATGGACTTGGACCGCCGTACTATCTACCTGGACAGAGTCTTGTCCTCTGGCAACTCCCCTCGGTTCATGTACGCCAGGTAAGGAAGCGTCCAATCCAGGATGACATGTAATGCCGCCACCAATTGAGCCTCTGGGTCAGGAACCGCCAAATCTGCTTCGCCAGGCAGTTGAACCGACGGGTTATAAAGCACATCAAGGAACACATTAGGTGGTACCGGTTTACGTTGTGAACCTAGCCGACTTAAAGCGTCTGCCGCCTCGTTCTTTCGTCGGTCCACATGGTCCACCTGATAACCTTTGAAGTGACCTGCGACCACATCAACCTCACGACGATAAGCAGCCATGAGTGGATCTTTAGAATCCCATGTACCAGACACCTGCTAGGCCACCAAATCAGAGTCGCCAAAGCACCTAACCCGGCTTAAATTCATCTCTTTAGCCATCCGGAGGCCATGGAGCAAGGCCTCATATTCTGCTGCATTGTTAGTTCAAGGGAACATTAAACGGAGAACATAACAAAACTTATCACCTCGTGGGGAAGTTAGTATGACTCCAGCCCCCGATCCTTCCAATTGACGTGATCCGTCAAAATGAATGGTCCAGTAAGTGTGATCCGGCTTCTCTTCAGGGACTTGCAACTCCGTCCAATCATTGATGAAATCCACCAATGCCTGAGACTTTATCACAGTGCGAGGCACATATTTTAAACCGTGCGGTCCAAGCTCAATAGCCCACTTGGCAATCCGACCAGTCGCTTCCCGATTCTGGATGATATCACCCAAAGGAGCAGAACTGACCACGGTGATAGGGTGGCCTTGGAAATACTGCTTCAGCTTCCGATTTGCCATAAAAACTCCATATACTAGCTTTTGCCAATGCGGATATCGTTGTTTGGATTCAATAAGCACCTCGCTGATATAATAAATCGGACGCTGAACCGGGTATTCTTTGCCTGCCTCCTTCCGCTCTACCACAATAGCCACACTGACTGCGCAAGCGTTAGCAGCTACATACAACAGCATTGGTTCCTTATCAGTGGGAGCAGCGAGTACGGGCGGATTGACCAACTGTCGCTTTAAATCCTCGAACGCCTGATCAGCGGCAGAGTTCCAGACGAACTGATCCGTCTTTTTCAACATTTGATATAGAGGAATTGCTTTCTCTCCGAGGCGGCTGATAAACCGGCTCAACGCAGCAATTCTGCCTGCTAGACGTTGGACGTCATTGATGCATTTCGGTTTAGCTAGAGAGGTGATAGCCGTAATTTTTTCCGGATTAGCCTCAATTCCCCTGTTGGACACCAGGAAACCCAATAGCTTGCCAGCTGGTACACCAAAGACACATTTGGCCGGATTGAGCATCATCTTGTATGTTCTTAAGTTATCAAAGGTCTCCTTCAAATCATCGACCAACGTTTCCTTCTTCCTTGACTTGACCACAATGTCATTCACATAAGCGTGCACATTACGGCCAATCTGCTTGTGGAGACAATTTTGCACACATCGTTGACAAGTTGCCTGGGCACTTTTGAGCCCAAAAGGCATAGATACATAGCAGAAGGCTCCAAAGGGAGTAATGAACGTCGTCTTCTCCTGGTCCTTAACCGCCATCTTAATCTGATGATAACCGGAGTATGCATCCAGAAAACATAAACGCTCGCAACCCACCGTAGCATCAATGATTTGATCAATACGGGGGAGGGCAAAAGGATCTGCTGGGCAGGCTTTATTAAGATCTGTATAGTCCACACACATACGCCAAGTGCCGTTTTTCTTAAGGACCAGCACCGGATTAGCAAGCCATTCCGGGTGAAAAACTTCAACGATGAAGCCAGCTGCTAGGAGCCTGGCCACCTCTTCTCCAATAGCCTTTCTTCTCTCCTCGTTGAACCGACGGAGGAACTGTTTCACCGGTTTGTATTTAGGATCCACATTAAGGGTGTGCTCAGCGAGTCGCCTCGGTACACCTGGCATGTCAGAGGGTTTCCATGCGAAGATGTCCCGATTCTCACGGAGGAACTCGATGAGCGCGCTTTCCTATTTTGGATCCAGATTGGTACTGATGCTGAATTGCTTGGATGAATCACCAGCTACGAAATAAACAAGCTTGGTCTCCGCGGCTGACGTGAATTTTAAAGCCGGATCATGCTCTGTGGTAGGCTTCTTTAAAGGAGTCATATCCGTCGGATCAACATTATCTTTGTAGAATTTGAGCTCTTCAGTAGCACAAACCGATTCTGCATAAGCGGCATCTCCTTCTTCACACTCCAAAGCGATCCTGCGACTCCCGTGAACCGTGATGGTTCCCTTGTAGCCCGGCATCTTGAGCTGCAGATATACATAATAGGGCCGTGCCATGAATCTGGCATAAGCCGGCCGACCAAACAGGGCATGGTATGGGATTTGAATCTTCACCACCTCAAAAGTCAGTGTTTCTGATCGGGAATCGTGATCATCTCCGAAAGCCACCTCCAATGCTATCTTGCCCACGGGGTACGCAGACTTGCCTGGCACCACGCCATGAAAAACCGTGTTTGAGGGCCGTAGATCCTTATCCTTGAGCCCCATGCGTTGAAAGGTCTCATAGTATAGGATGTTAATACTGCTACCCCCATCCATGAGCACCTTGGTGAACTTATAACCTCCTACCTGAGGCGCCACCACTAAAGCCAGCTGACCCGGATTATCCACCCGAGGAGGGTGATCCTCTCTACTCCAGGTGATCGGCTGCTCTGACCATCATAGGTATCGGGGCACGGCCGGTTCAACAGAGTTAACTGCCCTCTTCCGGACCTTCTGATCTCGCTTGTCCAAGCTAGTGGTGAATACATGATATTGGCCACTGTTTAGCTGCTTTGGATTGCTCTGGTACCCCGACTGCTGCTGATTATAGCCCCCTTGATCATTTTGGTTATGTTGATTACCATGTCCGCCCGGATTGCTATTCCCGCTCGGATTACCATTAAACCCTGAACCGGAGTTTCCTCCACCGTGGCTTGGCCCGGATCCTGAACCGCCACCAGGATTGTGATCATACCGGAAGGCGTTGGAATTTTTGAACTCTCGCATGATGTAACAATCCTTCCACAGATGGTTTGCTGGTTCCTCCGTTGTCCCATGCTTTGGGCAGGGCTGATTCAACAAACTATTTAAGCGCTCTGGATTGGGGCTGGGTCCGCCACCACGGCCTTTGCCCCTACGCTGCCGGCCCCTGTTCTGCACATTGGTGTTAGCCACAAAATCCATGGAACCATCTGTTTTACGCTTGTCTCCGACGCTGCTCCCTGGATGGTGCTGCTGTCCTCTGGAGTTGTCGTTCTTCTTTCCCTTCCCTGCCTTTTCATCATCAGACTCGGGATCCTTGGTACTATCAGAATCAGCATACTTTACCAAAGCAGCCATGAGAGTCCCTATGTCAGTGCAATGGCGCTTCATTCGTCCTAATTTCAATTTCAAGGGCCCAAACCGGCAATTGCTTTCCAAAGTCACAACTGCAGTGTCAGCATTGATGCAGTCTGATGAATGCAAGATTTGCGAAACGCGGCGCACCCAATGAGTGGTTGACTCTCCTTCCGCCTGGACGCAGGCGGCCAAGTCCACTATCGACATGGGCTGCTTGCACGTATCTTTGAAATTACTGATAAACCGAGCTCGCAATTGAGCCCATGAACCGATGGTATTGGGCGGCAGGCTTTTTAACCAAGTGCGGGCCGTTCCTTCAAGCATCATAGTAAAATATTTCGCACATGCAGCTTCATCTACGTCAAGCATCTCCATGGCCATCTCGTACCTCTCCACCCATGCCTCCGGGGGTTGATCTGCTGTATAATTCGGTACCTTGCGCGGCCCCTTGAAGTCCTTAGGCAGGCGCACATTGCGCAAAGCAGGTATAAGGCAAGGCACTCCCAAAGCGCTAGAAGCAAGCCCTGGTTCGACCGAAGTGGTGGGACGAACCGGCATAAGCTGACGGGTCTGATGTGCTGCCAATTCGGCTTCCCTGCATGCACGGGCCCGGTCTACCAACTCCTGAGCCTCGGGAGCCGGATTGTTGCCGCGGGGCACTCCACGCCGTGCATTGCTGGACTCAGCTTGTTCTTCCATGTGCCTGCTATAACTCCGGGTTGGACGTGGAGTAGAATGAATCCGTTCGCGGCTGTATGAATACGCCTCCTGTTGAACCAGCGCCTTTCTGAGGAGCTCCTTGACCCGGCGCGTCTCTATTGCCTGTAACGAATCTCCCTCGACCGGAATAGCCTCTAGATGCGCTGCCGCAGCAACAAGATTATCCAGCGGGTTGGAGTAGTGATCCGGGGGTGTGGTCACAATCCGTGGCTCCGGGTTATAACGGGGCAGATCTATTATGTGGGGCTAAACCGGCGCGCCTGTCCCGGGCGCCTCTGCTCGGTTTACCACAGGTTGATTACTGGTTCCTGCTCCGGGAGTATTGAAAAGATCCCTTCCTTCAAAAACCGGTCGCAAGCAGGACCGATATTTCCTCCTAATGACCTCCTGCGAAGCGTTTTGATCCAGCATGAACTTATAGGCTTGTGCGTCCAAAGCGGCCCTTTCCGTAGTCATCCTGACCTCCTCGGCTGCCAGATCCGCCTTGGCCTGGCTAATCTGCTCTTTCACCTTTGCAATCTCTGCGTTATGAGCGTCCCGATCCGCCGGATTAGCCTCTGTCAAAAGCGCTGCCAGTGTGTCGAACAGATCGGATAATACTTGAACCGGTGGGCGCACAAAACCTCCCGCTCCGGCAGCCGTTGAACCGGAAATCATTTCTGCGGCCGTCGATGACTGAGGCGCTGCTTGAGTACCGGCCATGAATATACCGACCCGGCTAGGCAAATCAGAGGGGTCCGGAATACTGTTGCCGTCGGAACAGCCCCCAATCCGACCATCATGCACTTGATACAAGGACTCAGTTTCCCCGGTTGACGACTCATCGCCGGAATAAACGGCGGTTTCGCCACCAGACGCTGATCTGTCCTCATAGTTTCGTCCGTGGATGACTCCCACAAAGACACGCTTTACGGCTGGCTTAACCCAGGCAGGTCGCGCACGCTGAGCTGTCTCGATGAGGTCGGTGCAGGTGTCCAGCTGAGGGCCCAGTTCACCAATCTTGCCGATGAAAACGTGTATACCGCCAAAGGGGACCCGGTACCCGTACTCAATTGAGCCGGCCTCGGGGCCCCAGCCTGCGTCGTCGATGTAGATCTTACCGCGGCGACTCTTGGTCATCCGGCCCACGGCATATCCCTTGAGTCCTTCAAAGCGGCCCTCCAAGAACTTGAAACCATCGTGCGATAGCCCCACGGTGGGCGCCAACTGTCGTGGGTTTGTCACGGCAGATGTCCTATCCAAAGGACTTAGTCGTGGAGCCATCGCAACGGGTTAACTCGAAGGGGTTAAAGCGGGCACAAGGACGCAGAGAATTATACTAGTTCGGCCCCTTCGATGAAGGTAAAAGCCTACGTCTAGTTGGTGTTGGAATTTATGAAGTCTCGATGACTAGGGCGCAATCGCTTCTCCTAGGCTTCGAGTTGTTGGTCTCTCCCCCCGAACCGATATCGGGTCGTCCCCTTATATACACGGGTGACGCCCGTTGGTTCATAGAGTCCCAATCTCCGGTTTATACTCGTACCCGGGTTGGTCTCTTGCTTATTCCTAACTTACAATACAGGTTGTACACAGGCCGGTTTACGGCTACAGATGTTAAACCGACTACGGCCTAGGACCTTTACATAGCCTCTTGGGCTTTAACATTCTTGAGCTACTGATGAAATTAACCCGGCCCAGATAGGCCGGTTTAGACCTAGTAGTAATATCCCCAACAGTTTCCCCCACAAGTGCGGACGGTGAACATGATATATGCGACCCACATTCCCAAGCGGGCGAGGAAGCGTGCGCTACGGGACGTATACGCGATGGAGCCAGTCGCCCCAAAGTTCAACCCATGGTCCTCCTGCCCGATCACTTTCGATCGAAGGGACCATCCCACTAGCATCCGTCATGGCGGTTTTGCCGCACTGGTCCTCGACCCAATCATGGACGGATTTCATATCACAAGAGTCCTCATGGACGGCGGCAGTAGCCTGAACCTACTTTATCAGGATACAGTGCGGAAAATGGGCATAGATCCATCAAGGATCAAGCCCACAAGGACGACCTTTAAAGGCGTCGTACTAGGTGTAGAGGCCAATTGCACAGGCTCGATAGCACTTGATGTGGTCTTCGGATCTCCGGATAACTTCCGAAGCGAAGAGTTAATCTTCGATATAGTGCCGTTCCACAGTGGCTATCACACCCTGCTCGGACGAACCGCATTCGCTAAATTCAATGCGGTGCCGCACTACGCGTATCTCAAGCTCAAGATGCCAGGCCCTCGAGGAGTAATTACGGTCAGCGGAAACACAGAACGCTCCATCCATACGGAAGAGCACACGGCGGCCCTCGCAACGGAAGTACAAAGCAGCCTTTCAAGGCAACTCTCCAGTCCGGCCGTTAAAAAACCGGACAATGCAAAGCGCGCCCGGAGTAACCTGCAACAAGACCACCTGGCACGATCAGAGCAAGCGTAGTAATACGGCCCCGACCCCAGCCATCGCAACATAGCGGAGCAAGTACCTCGAGTACACAATTACGCCCTTAAAATTCCATGGGCACAGGGGGAGGGGCACATTAACGGCATGCCTACAACACGGCGTCAAACGTACTAGGGGCTGCCAGATTTTTCTTTTTTACTTTCAGGACTCCATACTCTGGACAACCTGTTCGGCAGCGTTGGCGCACAGACGATGCAAGATCCAGGAAAGCAGACAAATCTACGCCGCATTCCGGAAATCTCAGGTGGTCTCTATTTCGAGCGATATATCTGTTTCTAAATTCCGCGGCCTGTGCCTGGTCAGGACATGTTAAATAGTCTAATATCGTTTTGCTTATCGCACTACTTGTATCATTCGGCTTTGATAAATAGCCTCTTTATAAACAATGCATAGCTTTTTGTCTATTTTTTGCATTATCCCCTCTGAATATATGTGTCTATTACATAACATGATCGCACCCGTACACCATGGTACGGCAACCACGCCAGGGGCTTCATTACCCTTTTCATCTGGTGTGAGAAGTCCGCACACTTTCACAAGTGCGGCACCCCGAACTTATAGCACTATATGCATCGGCTCCGAGTCATGATTTTGGTCACATGTTGGGTTTGCCCGGCTCCTATGTTTTGGTACCTTATGTTCCGCTCTATCGGCTAAGGTAGCACTAGGAGAACCACTGCGATTGTGTCCCAAATCAGGTGGGTTGAGCACCTCAGTGGAGAAAGCTAAAACAGACTGTCATGATAAGGCGCGAGACCGGTCACTGTTCGAGAGGTTTTTCGAATCCTTAAAGGCTTATGCCGCTTTGAGCGAGGAGCTGGCTATGTCCGGCCAAAGGCGTGGATAGCGCCCCGAATTCGGCCTTCCGAACTAGGGGCTTCGCCGAAATTTAAAATTACAACGTTCTATGGATAAGTGAGAGTGTTCAAGCATTATAGTCCGATTGCCTGGTTCGCTGGGCTGAGCGCCTCCCTCGAAGGACCCAACTATGGGAACAAGAGCCCTCAGGTTTATCCCGAACACCCCAGCACTAGTGGCATGGGGGCAGAAGCCGACGACTCGCCATCTCTCAATTTTTGATAAACGGCCGCACAGAAAATAATATTTTAAATTAAACAAGCATTGCTTTGCGCATATGAACAAGTTTTCAGCGCACAGGATACAAACGAGCGAGATCACTCAAAAATTACATCTTTAGCACATTCATCCGCGACAAGGCGGGCTCCGGCAAGAACGTCCTTGTAGTAGTTCTCGGGCTTGCGATGCTCCTTCCCCTGCGGCGGCCCGTCCTTCACCAGTTTCTCTCCGTCCAGCTTACCCCAGTGTACCCTTACACGGGCAAGAGCCCTCCGGGCACCTTCAATGCAGACGGAGCGCTTGATGACCTCAAGCCGTGGACAGGCCTCCACCAGCCGCCACACCAACCCGAAATAGCTCCCAGGCAGGGCCTCTCCAGGCCATAGCCTAACTAGTAAGCCCTTCATGGCCTGTTCGGCCGCCTTGTGGGGCTCGACCAGCTGCTTGAGCTGATCGCTTAAGGGCACAGGGTGTCCGGCCTCAGAATACTGAGACCAGAACACACTCTCCGTCGAGCTGCCCTCTTCAGCTTGGTAGAACGCGGTGGCGTCGGATACGCTGCGGGGAAGATCGGCGTACGCCCCTGGAGAACTCCGGATCCGGGTAAGTAATAGGTAGTTTACTTTTATATTCCTACTCTGCATTGAGAATGCCTCACCCGTTGCTATCTTTTTCACCACCTCCAACTCTTGGAGGGCCTTCTGGGCTTCAGCCTTTGCACTCTTGGTGGTCTCGATGGCCGACGCGAGCTCGGATGCTTGCGCCTTCTCCTCAAGCTCCAAACCCTCATGTTTTTTCATGAGAGTTTGCAGCTCTTGCTGCACCTCGCCGACCTGAACCCCAAGCCTTTCTTGCTCGACGCGCTCCTCGGCCGTTTTCTTTTCGGCCTCAGCCAGTGCCTGCTTCAGGGTTGTCACCTCGGTTATGGCCCCTACAATAAGCAGTACAATCCTGTTATTTCTTTATGCAATCGAGCCTCTCTATAGGCACCCTTTTTCTTCTTTTTTCTTTCTTTTTTAGGTATTTCTTACCCTCCTTCTCCTCGAGCTGCCGTTTGGCAAGGCCGAGCTCTTGCTCGGTCCGCCCGAGGTCCTGTTTCAGGACATCCACCTGCGCAGTCAGTGCGGCGGTGGACAGCAGTGAAGCCTGCATACGCATATTTGACCTTTTTTGTTAGACTCCTGCGAAAATTATTAGATCCTCTATCCGGCTTTTCTTTCCGAACACCGAATAGAGCATCAGGGGCTACTGTCTATGCGGTAAATACATTGACATATTTTTACTTACCTCGAAGCCTGTTAGAAGGCTAGCGCAAGCTTCATTCAGTCCGCTCTTGGCGAACTGAATCCTTTGGATCACCGTACTCATAACAGTACGGTGCTCCTCATCGATGGCGGCGCCCTTAAGCACCTCCAGCAGATTGTCCGGCGCCTCCGGTTGGACGGAGGCCGCCGGCTCAGATGGCTTACTCCTCTTGGAGGGAGTTCATCCACCGCGGACCGGGACTGTCGAGTCCGGCGCGGTGTCCGGCACAAAGCCGGACTTGGAGCCCTGGGGGGTTTCATCCCCTTCACTCCTGGGGTCCGGAGGATTGCCTTGTGGCTCCTCCAGGACCATCTCCTTCTTCCCTGAAGCTTGGCAGGGCGCCACTTCGGCGTCGTCCGCCCCGCGGGGGGAGACCGCGGACGGAACAGAGTTCACGTCCAACGAATCTAGGGAGCCGCTCGACGAGTCATCGAGTTCGGCCCGGGGCGGGCTGCATAAAATACGTGCGATATCAGGAAAGCCGCACACTAAAAGGATATCATGAATCACCCTGGTATATAAATACTTACGATTTCGCCGGACTCTTCGTTTTGTCCGGCCACTCCACTCCGCCCTCTTCGGCATCGTGGGAGTAGTCCGGCGGAGGGGTCTTCCTTTTCCTTGACCCCTCGGCCTCCCCCGTTGGGGTGGCCTTCTTCTTCTTTTGTGCTCCCCTCGCTGGAGGGGGAGAGCTTCCTTGTTCCTCCTCCTCGTTTTCACGAGAGGAGGGTGTTGCGGACTCGTCGGACGACGAGTCCGACACCACCATGTTGCGGGAACTTTTTCGAGTCCCGCTGATTTTCTTCTTCTTGGCCTTCCTCTCCGGCACCACGTAAGGTGCCGGAGCCATTAGCTTCACCAAGAGAGCTGGGGCCGGGTCTTCGGGCAGAGGAGCCGGACAGTTAATCGGTCTGGATATCTCCAGCCAAGCCTGTCAAAGGTAAAAGGGAGTTTAGATCCCGCATAGAGATAATCTATGAAGAAGAGCTTAACGAACCTATCAAAGGTATAGATAGCTTACCTCGCCAGCGTTACGCTGCGAGCTGTATCTGCGATCCTCGGAGGCGGATGTGGGGGACTCGGCGCCTTTGGTCAGCACCTTCCAGACGTCTTCATACGTCGTGTCGAAGAGCCTACTGAGGGTCTGGTGCTGCGCCGGGTCGAATTCCCACAAAGCAAAATCCCGTTCTTGGCACGGGAGGATCAGGCGAACGAGCATGACCTGGACTATGTTGGCAAGCCGGATTGGCTTGTTCACCAGGGACTGGATGCATGTTTGCAACCCAGTCACTTCTTCCTCGTTGCCCCACGACAGGCATGTCTCTTTCCAGGACATGAGCCGCGTGGGGGGTCCGGATCTGAACTCAGGGGCCACGACCCATTTCGGATCACGGGGCTCGGTGATGTAAAACCACCCAGCCTGCCACCCCTTTAGGGACTCCACGAGGGAGCCATCGAACCATAGGACGTTGGCTATCTTGCCAACCATAGCGCCTCCGCACTCCGCCTGGGTGCCGGACACCACCTTGGGCTTGACGTTGAAGGTCTTGAGCCAGAGGCCGAAGTGGGGGCGGACGCGGAGAAAGGCCTCACACACGACGATAAACGCCGAGATGTTGAGAACGAAGTTCGGGGCCAGATCGTGGAAATCCAGGCCGTAGTAGAACATGAGCCCCCGGACAAATGGGTGAAGTGGAAAGCCCAGTCCATGGAGGAAGTGGGGGAGAAAAACTACCCACTCACGGGGCCTTGGGGTAGGAAGAAGCTGCCCCTTATCAGGAAGCCGATGCGGGATGTCCTTGGACAAGTATCCGGCTTTCCTTAGCCTTTTTACTTGAGCCTCCGTAATGGAGGAGACCGTCCACTTGCCTCTCGCTCCGGACATTGTTGGAGAAGGTTGAGGAAGGAAGAGCGGACTTGGGCGCTGGAGCTTGAGTGCGCGAGAGATGGATTGGCAAAGGAGGAAGAAGGCGTAGGTTGAAAAGGTGAATCCTTATCCCTTTATATAAGCAGGTACGGTTAGGCGCCCTCACCTACCTAATAAAACTCACTTGCCTCCCAAACGCCGTGGTAAATGGCGTGGTTGGGTTACCCACGTCCGTATTAATAAGAATCCCGTTAAGGGGGGCACACGATCTCTGCTTCGACAAGACGTGCCAAGGAAACCGCCTCGCTAAACGAGCTGAGGTGGAACAATGAAAACAATTTATATAGAAGGCTTGGTCACAGTGATATGACGCACTGCGGGATACGTCAGTAGATTTGATTTGTGTTAATATTATTCTCTGTATGGCAATATGTGGAAACTTATTTTGCAGAGCCGGACACTATTCTGTGGTGTTTATAATCTTCTTGAAGAACTTGGAGGAGGAACCCGCCTTGCAATGCCGAAGACAATCTGCGCGCCGGACTCGTCGTCATTAAAGCCTGGTTCAGGGGCTACTGAGGAAGTCCTGGATTAGGGGGTGTTCGGATAGCCGAACTATACCTTCAGTCGGACTCCAGGACTATGAAGATATAAAGTTGAAGACTTCGTCCCGTGTCTGGAAGGGTCTTTTCTTGGTGTGGAAGGCAAGCTAGGTGTGCGGATATTCAAGATCTCCTACCATTGTAACCGACTTTGTGTAACCCTAACCCTATCCGGTGTCTATATAAACCGGAGGGTTGTAGTCTGTAGGACAACCATCATCATACACAATCATACCATAGGCTAGCTTCTAGGGTTTAGCCCCCTTGATCTCGTGGTGGATCCACTCTTGTACTACCCATATCATCAATATTAATCTAGCAGGAGTAGGGTTTTACCTCCATCGAGAGGGCCCGAACCTGGGTAAAATAAAGTGTCCCTTGTCTCCTGTTACCATCCGACCTTGACGCACAGTTCAGGACCCCCTACCCGAGATCCGCCGGTTTTGACACCGACAATGAGGAAGAGGAGGCATCTGAGGAGTCAGAATCTGGTGTGGCGAGTCTAGCTCTCGCTACTGCGTTCGTCAACAAGTCCATCTTCAACACTGAAGAAAATGGCTTCACCAACAAGGCTGACGAAGGAAATGATGACTACACTCCCACCTACTGCTTCATGGCGAAAGGTGCCAAGGTACTCAAATACCCCTCCTCTAAATCAAGTGAGGATGAATCTGATGAAAACCTCAAGCCTATCTACTCTAAACTTGCTAAGATTGTTGTGAAACAACAAAAGGCTTCTGAAAAGGTTCAAGACATGCTAGACAAAAGTGATGATATGTTGGGTGAAGAAATGGATCACACTAAAACCTTGGCTGAAAATCTTCAGAGACTTCAGTCTAAGTTTGACAACCTTCAAGGTCATCATAACACTCTCTTATCTGATCATGAGAAGCTTTCTTATGAATTTCTTCAAAGAAAGCAAGGTCTTGAAAAGCTAAGGGTGAGTTATGAAGATCTTCAGAAGGAGCGTGATTCATTACTTGCTCAACAAATCAGCGCTGCCCAGGAAGAATTTATTCCTCCATGTTTGAAGTGCATTGAACACGAATTTGCTAATTCTTCACCCGAATGTTCAAGTGCTTCTAATGTTACAAATTCTTCACCTGTCTCTGCTATCACTAATTCCTCATCTAAGGACAACGCTAGTATCACTGATGATGCAGGGCTGAAGGAATTGTATATGACAGGCATGTAAAAAAGCCTCAAAGGGCATCAGGCTCTTTGTGATGTGCTTAAAAAGCAGATTCTCAACAGGAACCCTAGGAAAGAGGGTATTGCCTTTGAAAGGAAACTCAACGCTGATGGGACTTACTAGAAGCCTGAGCAGTATCCAAAAACCTCATGGGTTGCTGCAAAGGGACCTCCAGTAGATCCATCTACTTTATCTGGCTTTACATGTGAATCTCCTCATTCTTCTGATGAGTCATCTGACTCCAACTATAAACTGTTCAAAAATCAGAATGGTGAAGTATTTGCTAGATATGTTGGCACTAACTGCAGGAACGGTTCCCCTATGAAAAAATCTGGGTTCCCAAAAGGTGCGTCAAAAATCTTCAGGTGAATGTCATCATGACACCACCTATGAAGAATAGGAACCCCAGATCAAAATCTTCATATGGACCAAATTCTTCATATGGATCCAAGTCCTAATATAGACCAAATTCCTCACGTCGATCAAAATCCTCAAAAGGATCAAATTCCTCATATGAACATCATCGTGCTAACACTTCTGTTTCACAGGGAAGATTTAAGGGCTATGAATATGGACATTATTTTTCAAACCATTATGTTCATAAGTCCCCGAAGAATTTCTCTGCTTATTCATATGCTTACCCTAACTCCTCTTATGTGAAACGAAGTGGACTGGTTTCAATACCACAGTTCTCATATGGAGCTCGCAGAATGATGAACTCTTTGCCACCCCTTCAGATGTGGGTGGTGAAGAAAAGGAACTAATCTCATACGTTTGAAGAATTTGCTGGAGACCTCAAAGTGCCTGATAGGACGCAGGCTAATCATGAAGAAATGAACCCTCATTTCTCATGTCCTCATACTGTTTTATCTGTTCTATTGCTTGATGAATTGATCTGCCGAAATTGATGCCATATTCTTCACTGATGAAGTATATGAGTTCGTAAGTTGCACTAATTCATTTGCAGGATCATCAACCCAAAGCCAATGAGTGGGTCCTTGATAGTGGATGTACAAATCACATGAGTGGTGACAAGAATCTATTGATGGACATTCCCTTATCTCCATCACATCTGAAGCATATCCTCTTCGCTGACAAAGGCAAAAGCAAGGTATTAGGTCTAGGTAAGGTTGCGATCACGAAGGATCGACACATGGACAAAGTCATGCTTGTAGAGTCCTTAGGATACAACCTCATGTCTGTCTCAATGCTTTGTGATCTTGATATGGCTGTTATCTTTGGCAAGTATTGTTGTGTTGTGATCATGGAAGCTGACAATTCCAAAGTCTTCGAAGGCTTTAGGAGAGGAGATCTGTATATTGTTGATTTCTCTACAGGACCTCAACCAGCTATATGTCTACTTGCAAAAGCTTCAGAAGGCTGGCTATGGCATCGAAAACTTGGTCATGTTGGCATGAGGAACTTGCACACGCTCACGAAGAAGAAGCATGTCATTGGCATCGAGAATGTTAAATTCCTCAAGGACCACTTATGCGGAGCCTGTGAAGCTGGAAAGATGACCAAGGCCAAACATCCAGCAAAGACTATCATGAATACCACTCGACCATTTGAATTGCTTCACATGGATCTCTTTGGTCCTAATCATTATTCTGCAGTTACAAATGATGCATCTCTATATTGCTTTGTTATTGTTTATGATTACTCTCGTTACACATGGGTGCATATTGTCACTTACAAACATGAAGTGCAGGAAGTCTTCAAACGATTTTCCTCGAGGGCTTCAACCAACTTTGGTGTGAAGATCAAGCACATCAGAAGTGACAATGGAACTGAGTTCAAGAATTCTGGTCTTGATGACTATCTTGATGAACTTGGTATTACTCATGAGTTATCTGCTCCTTATACTCCTCAGCAGAATGGCGTTGTGGAGCACAAGAACATGACTCTTGTTGAGATGGCTCGCACTTTGCTTGATGAGTACAAGACACCTCGTCATTTCTGGATTGAGGCAATTGATACTGCATGCCATATCATCAACAGGGTATATCTTCACAAATTCTTCAAGAAGACTGCATACGAACTCCTCACTGACAAGAAACCCAATGTGAGTTATTTCAAAGTATTCGATGCTAAATGTTGGATTAGAGATCCTCATCACAATTCTAATTTGCACCAAAAGCACATGAGGTTTTATGCTTGGTTACGGAAAGCACTCGCACACCTACAGAGTCTTCAACAACATTCACCACTAGGTTGTTGAAACTGTACATGTGTGGTTTGATGAAACTAATGGCTCGCAAAGAGAGCACCTACCTTCTGTGTTAGATGAACAGACACCTGAGGAAACTATCAAGTTCAAGGCTACGGAGGATGTTATTCCTACTGAAGAATTTGTGCTACCTCTTGAGCTTGCGTTGGTTTTCCCCGAAGAGGAGAGGATGATGCAGCAGAGTAGCGTAAGTATTTCCCTCAGTTTTTGAGAACCAAGGTATCAATCCAGTAGGAGGCCACGCTCAAGTCCCTCATACCTGCACAAAACGATAGCAACTCGCAACCAACGCGATTAGGGGTTGGCAATCCCTTCACGGTCACTTACGAGAGTTAGAACTGATAGATAATGTTTTTGGTATTTTTGGTATAGAGATGCAAAGTGAAAAGTAAAAGGAAAAGTAAAAAAGCAAAGCAATATTAAAGTGATGGAGATTGATATGACGAGAATAGACCCGGGGGCCATAGGTTTCACTAGTGGCTTCTCTTAAGAGCATAAGTATTCTACGGTGGGTGAACAAATTACTGTTGAGCAATTGACAGAATTGAGCATAGTTATGAGAATATCTAAGGTATGATCATGTATATAGGTATCACGTCCATGGCAAGTAGACCGACTCCTGCCTGCATCTACTACTATTACTCCACTCATCGACCGCTATCCAGCATGCATCTAGAGTATTAAGTTAAAAACACAGTAACGCTTTAAGCAAGATGACATGATGTAGAGAGATAAATTCATGCAATATGAAATAAACGCCATGTCGGTGTCAAAACCGGCGGATCTCGGGTAGCGGGTTCCGAACTGTGTGTCTAGGCGGATGGTAACAGGAGACAAGGGACACAATGTTTTACCCAGGTTCGGGCCCTCTTGATGGAGGTAAAACCCTACGTCCTGCTTGATTAATATTGATGATATGGGTAGTACAAGAGTAGATCTACCACGAGATCAAGGAGGCTAAACCCTAAAAGCTAGTCTGTTGTATGATTGTTGTATGTTGGGGTTGTCCTACGGACTAAAACCCTCCAGTTTATATAAGCACCGGAGAGGGTTAGGGTTACACAAAGTCGGTTGCAATGGTAGGAGATATGAATATCCGCATCGCCAAGCTTGCCTTCCACGCCAAGGAAAGTCCCATCCGGACACGGGACTAAGTCTTCAATCTTGTATCTTCATAGTCCAGGAGTCCGGCTGAAGGTATAGTCCGGCTACGCGGACACTCCCTAATCTAGGACTCCCTCAGTAGCCCCTGAACCAGGCTTCAATGACGACGAGTCCGGCGTGCAGATTGTCTTCAACATTGCAAGGCAGGTTCCTCCTCCAAGTTCTTCATAAAAGTTCATAGACACTAAGGGTAGTGTCCGGCTCTGCAAAATAAGGTTCCACATATTGCCCTAGAGAGAATAATATTAACACAAATCTAATTTGCTGACGTATTTCGTAGCGTGACATCACACTACGGCCAAGCCTTTATTCGAATCGTTTTTACTTCCCCACCTCAGCGCATTTTGCGAGGCGGTTTCCTTGGCACGTCTTGTCGAAGCAGAGATCGTGTCCCCTTTATTTACGGGATTCTCATCAATACGGACGCGGGTAACCCAATCGTGCTCGTTAGCATGCTTTCTCGATTAAAGGCGAGTCCCAAACGGTTATGGGGAGGGCCCTTGGTATTCAACCTCTTATAAAGAGACCAAGGCCTTACTCCTTTTCAATCTCAAACGAGTTCGCCCGTCGCCTCGAGTTCCAACACCCTAGGCTCCATATTCCAGGCGCTTCGGACCTTCGACAATGTCCGGTTCCGACCTTCGAGGCCGATGGATGCCCTCCTCCGTGACGGAGGAGGACGTGCTAAAGTTGAGAGAGGCCAAGTTCTTGACCGGCAAAATTTCGCACAGGTTGCCTGCTCAAGGGCAGGCCATTCCCAGTCCCCAACTTGGTGAGAGCGAGGTGTTCGTGTCTCACTTCCTTCGTGAGGGGGCTGATGTTTTATTATGGGCTGGAATTCCACGACTTAGCTCCGGAGTCCATCCTCCATGTTTCCTCATTCATCGTCGTGTGCGAAGCCTTCCTCCGTGTTACTCCTCACTTTGGATTATGGCTCAAGACCTTTAAGGTTGAGCCAAATATGATTGAGGGACGGCACGCAGAGTGCGGAGGCGCTGTTATAAGCAAGAAGGCTGATGCTCCATGGCCCGAGGGCCCTTTTCAAGAGGAGTCGGCTTGTGCCAACGAGAGTGGTTCTACATCACCGCTCCCAGGGGCACCAAGTGGGTGGCGCCGCCTGCCTTTTGCTCGGGTCCCCCAAAGCAGCTAGGGTCGTGGGTCAATAAAGTCCTAGATTGGGGGCCACCCCAGGACGTGTCTTTGTTGCGGGGCCGCATCAGGGATCTCTTAGAAAGAGGTCTCAGCTTGGTCAAAGTGACGCAAGTCATGCTGATCCGCCGAACACTGCCCGGCAAACGTCGCTCCCTTCGCTTGTGGGAGTTTAACCCGGAGGGACCACGAGCTCTCCAGCATTTTATGGGCGCAACGCCCGCGGAGATGTATAAATTGTTCTTTGGATCACAAGCGATGTGTCCGTATTTGACCGAGGGCGCAGGTCTGAGTTGCAATCGCCCGGATACTCAAGTAAGTAGCCTTGTGCCCGGACTCATTATCCGTATATTTTTCATAAACTTGCCCCTCAAAGAGTTGTCCTTTTAAACAGGAGTGGATAGCGAAAGCAAAGCTGATCAGGTGTCCGGCTCCCCTCCCAGAGACCAGGCCGGATCCCGTGCTAGTTAGGATGCTGAAGATTGTGCCTTTGGGGGAGAGTGAGGGAGGGGACAAGGAAACTACGGCCTCCTCGAAGGAGGCTGTTCGGAAGGGAGGAACCGAAAATCCCTCTCCTTAGGGGAAGAAGAGGACTGCCTCTGAAAACCCGGAGACTATGGCCTCAAAGCGGGGGGGGGGGGGGAATCCTTGTCAGAGGGTCCTATGCCGGGGGATACCTCGACCGAACTATGCCCTCAAGGGGACCAGCCCTCTAGCGAGCCGTAAGTAGTGAAAGATTATATTTTTGAGAGAGAAATCCTTGCTTTATATCTGAGAAGATTAACCGAAATTTTACCTTGTAGTTCGGACCTCAGCCCTTCTCAGCAGAGCTCGTCTTCGGGGGACCTTCTTCCAGAGATGATGGAGAGCGGAACGCCTCCCCCTGCCGCACCACCTAGCGAGGTGGGCGACCCTGAGTTGTCGTCGCGGAGGGTTTCTCCAAATCCGGCAGGGGCAGAAGATAGCATTGTGGCCTCCAAGGTTCTCCGCGTCCGGCCTGTGAAAGAGGCCATAGGACAAGTCCGGCACCGTCTGGTGCTCGGCCGGAGGAGCTGATGAATCTGCTGGGGCGAGCTTCTATCTCAGAGGAGCACCGTGCATTGATGGGCACGGTGATTGAAAGGATTTCGTCCGCGGAAAGCGGATTGCACGAGGCCGTCAGAAGTTTACTGACGGGTTTTGAGGTATGTTAGATAATGTACACTTTTGTCAGTTGCGCATAAATAAGATGCGCCCTGTGTAGATAGTAGCCCCTGAGACTCTGTGCGTTGTCAGAAGTGACGGCGCGCAGAGGATCATAATCCCAGGTCTAAAATGTCGCCTTTGAATGTAGGTGGCGAAGTGTCCGGAATCCAGCCGGACTGATGATTTTGCCGAGCTAAAGCGGCAACTTGACGTGGCAGATGCCGACATCGCGCTCGTCAACAAGCGGCTTGATGAGGCTCAAGGTATGTAATTCCTCGGGCGGCACCTGGTAAGAGGAGCTTTATGCCAGTATTTTTACAATGTGTGTGCTTGACGTAGATGGTGCGGCCGCGGTGGAGAGTCTTCGGGCGGAACTTGCCCGAGCTAGGGAACAAGCCAGAAAAAGTGATGCGGCTGCCACGAAGTTCCTTGAAGAGCTGAGAGCCGAATAGGCTGCTCACTGCCGAAGCAAAAAACAGATGGCCGAGATGGCTGTGAAGCTAAAAAGCGCTGCTGACCGTTGCAAGGTTCTTGAAAAAGAAGACCGGGCGAGACAGACGGACTTAGAGAAGGCCGTTGCTGATGCCAAGGATGCTCGTTCTGCGATGAGAGCTGTGAAGGAGGAGCTGCGCCAGGCTGGGGAGTTTGTGGCTGGAAAGCCCTTTATGCTGCGGAGGAAGTTTTGTGATCCAAAGCTTGATCCGTTGGACCGGATGTGGAGTGTGGCGGATACCTATCTGGATTTGGCGGCGAGTGCTACTGATGCGACCGAACACTTTCGAGATCAGGAAGATCGCGAAGTGGAAAAGCTTTTCTGGTCGCAGTTCCACAATCCAAACCGTCCACTATTAGTGGACGATCGTCTGGCTCAATGGGCCGAACTGAATAGGTTGTCCGGACTCACCATGAAGTGTGTCATGAGTCACCTATGGCCGGGGAAATCGGAGCCGAAGAGTTATTTCAGCTTGGTGCAGCAGTTCCTTGGTGCGGTGTTGCGTATTAATGCAATTAAGAGGTCAGCATGCATAGAGAGTGCATGGATGGCTCTTGCCCGTGTCAAGACATACTGGGCGGAAATGGAGACCATAGTTGTTGCATCCCAAGATTCGGACAGAAGCCGAGTACCTACCGAGCACTATTTTCAGGAAGTTCTGCAAGGCGCTCGTGTAATAGAGTTGCAGTGCTCGAAGGATGCTATGTTCAAATAGCATGTGCCATTGTAAGACAGTAGTTTGATAAATTGTAGGAACTTTTTATACTTGTGCCTGCAAGCATTGTAACACCTCCTGTGCGGCCGTTTAATATATATATAAAATCTGAAAGATGGCAGTCGTTGGCTTCAGCCCCCACGCACATAGTGCGGGGGTGCTCGCAGAAGGCGCATTTTCACACTTAATCCTACGTCTTGGTCCTACAAAGGAGGTGATAGCGCAGCGAGCTAGGCAACCGGACTATAATGCTTTAACACTTTCACTTAGCCATAGGAGCTTGACAGTGAGGCTACTTAGATAGCCCCTGGTGGCGCCTGCGCTCGCCCGAAGTCGGGGCGCATATGTGCCTGGCCGGGAAACGGCCCTTCGTTAATGCGGAGGAATCCTATAGATTCCAGAGAGTCATCGAGTGGTTGACCAGTCTCACGCTATATCATGACAATCAGTTTTCGGCTTTCTCTACTGAGGTGCTTGCCTGGCCGAACCGGGGCACAATCGCAGTAGTTCTCCTGGTGCCGCCTTAGCCGATAGAGCGGAACGTAAGGCAGCCGAACACAGGAGTCGGGCAACCCAACATTTTACCAAAGACATGATTCGGAGCTGATGCATATAAGGCCAAACTCGCGACGCCGAACACTCCCAAAGGTATTCGGTCTTTATGAGAGCGGGCGAGACAACGCTCTTAGGTATAAGCCCCTAGTGTCCAGGTACGCGTAGAAATTCTGACGTGGCCACATGCCAAGACGCCAGCCTCCTCCTTGGTTGTACTACAGAGAACCAAGGGATGTATATCAACAAGAGACAGTAAAAAAGGTTTACGCAGGGTCTTAATCTGAAAAGAATCCTTGTAATGGGTCCCTGCTGCACGTTTGCGCCTGTGTCTCCGTTGTGCCGTATCCTGGACAGGCGCAGCAAGATATTCATCTGTAAAAGAGAGGAACTAAGCTGAGAAAAGGTCGTGCCGAACAAAAGTTACATTAAATAAACAAAGTATAAAGTGAAATATGTAAAATTGAGCTTTATTGTCTCTTATTTTTTATGTGCAGAGCCCCTAGAGCAGGGGTGTATGGCCACTAAGCATTTATCAATGATACTTGGGTGCCGGACTCGTCTATCCGTGTCCGTGGTCTTAATGACCTGTTCACATGTTTTGGCTGGTGAAGCCATTTTATTGTGGGGCTGTTAAAGCGGCCGCACAATCCTCCGCTCGGGGGAGGCGCACTCAATGTTTCCCCTTCAAAGAGATGATGCCTCGTGGACCGGGCATCTTAAGCGTAAGAGATGCATAATGCGGTATTGCGTTAAAGCGGGTGAAAGCTTCGCGTCCCAGCAGTGCTTGATAGCAACTTGAGAATGGGACAATGTGGAAAGTTAGCTTTTCGCGGCGGAAGTTATCGGTAGGGCCGAATATAACTTTGAGCCAGAGAAAACCCATGCAATGGGTGTCCGGACCTGGTGTTACCCCTTGAAAGGAGGTTTTGCTGTGGCGAATTCTTGTTGGGTCTATCCCCATGTGGCGGATTGTATCCTGATATATCAGGTTTAGACCACTGTCGCCGTCCATCAGGACATTTGTAAACTGGAGTCCGCCAATTATTGGATCGAGTACCAAGGCAGTCCAGCCTACGCTCCTGATACTTCTAGAGTAATCTCGATGATCGAAGATGATTGGTTTTGTCAACCAGTGGCGGGACTCCTTTGGGATAGGCCTATGGCGCGTACCTTTATGGGCGCCGCACGTTTTGTTATGTGAAGTAAGTTTACTGTTTTTACTTCTTGTGGAAAATTATTTTGTTTCCTGGTGCTCTGCTTCTGGGGTTCGTCATCGTCTTCGCTTGGTGTGTCGAGCCACTTGTGTTCGGCGTTGAGTCTGCCGGATTGTTTGAAGACTCAACAATCTCTGTGGGTATGGTTAGCAGGCTTCCCGGGAGTACTGTGTATTTGACATATCCGGTCCAAGATTTTGGTTAGGTTGCATAAATCATCTTTGTTATCCTGGAGGGGTGGCTTTTTCTGATTCTGCCGTGAGCTTTTGAATCCGGGGTTGACTGCCGTGTTTTTTGGACTGTTTTTCTTAGTCCGACGAAGATCCTTGTTGCGTCGCGGTTTTCCGTTTCCATCCCTAGTTTCGGATGTACTTGGGTCGCTGGTGCTACATCTTGCCAACCAGCTGTCCTCTCCTGCGCAAAAGCGGGCCATGAGGCTTGTCAATGCGGCCATTGTTCTTAGCTTTTCTTGGCCGAGGTGTCTGGCGAGCCATTCGTCTCGGACATTGTGCCTAAAAGCTGCTAGGGCTTCGGCGTCCGGACAGTCGACTATCTGATTCTTTTTAGTAAGAAATCTGTTCCAGAATTGCCAAGCTGACTCTCCGGGCTGTTGAGTTATGTGACTGAGATTGTTTGCGTCCGGAGGTCGGACATAGGTCCCTTGAAAATTTGCTCGGAAAGCGTCCTCGAGCTCTTCCCAACTTCCAATTGTGTTTTCAGGAAGGCTTTTGAGCCAATGTCGGGCTGGCCCTTTAAGCTTGAGGGGTAAATATTATATGGCGTGGAGGTCATCTCCTTTGGCCATATGTATGTGGAGGATATAATCCTTGATCCAGACTCCAGGGTCTGTTGTTCCGTCGTATGCCTCTATGTTTACGGGTTTGAATCCCGCTGGAAATTCATAATCCAGGACATCATCGGTGAAACATAGGGGGTGTGCGGCGCCCCTGTATTTGGGTGTGTCGGATTCAGATACTGGCTTTATTGCATTGCTTACGAGAGCTTGCTTTCTTGGCCCATAAATGGACCTGGCTGGGCCATCTTTTTGATGCGAATCCTTAAGTGGGTCGCATGTCGGCTTAAGTGCGGCGCCGCTTGCCGCTTTATGCTGGCCATGGGGTCGTCTATCTGACCGGGTGGCTTTCTTACTTTTTGAATGCGAGGGCTCTAAGGCCTCTTCGTCGAATTCAGGCAGTAGTTTCACTTTGGATAACTTTTAATGCGGCGACTGTCACTGTATTTATCTGCGGTATTGATTACTTTGCTCCATCTGATTCTGAGTGCATCTTCCGTAGTTTTTAGCGTCCGCTTCTGCTTTTTCAGGCTACATGCGGTTGCAATGAGCCTTTTGTGGAGTTTCTTCTGCTCCGTGGCCTTATCCGGCGTAAGGTCGTCCGGAATGCCGTTTTTGCCGGGGACGGGCTGTTCGGTTTCTTTATCTGAGTTGCCCTGTTCGGACGGTTGCTCTAAGGCATGCTCGTCGTCTGCCGACTCGTCCTGCTCTATGGCTGGGTCTGTGTCGAGGCGGGGCTTGGGGCGGCATTTACGCCGCTGCTTTGATTGCTTTTCGAGAGATCGATCCCTCGTTGCCTCCCCGTGTTCCTCGTTGTTGCTTCCTTTAGGTGTATCCACCACATACACATCATGAGATGAGGTGGCTGTCCCATGCCCTATAGGCATTGGTTCATATGTGTCTCCTGCGTCGTCGTCCATACCGTCGATGTCTTCGGAGTCGAAATTGAGCACGTCGTTTAAGTTATCGACGGTGGCTACCAAATGGGTGGTTGGTGGGTTTTGAATTTCTTCATCATCCGTATCCCAACCTTACTGACCGTAGTCCGGCCAGGGCTCTCTTGATAAAGAGAGAGACTTTAGTGACTTCAGAATGTCGCCAAAGGGCGAGTGCTGAAAGATGTCCGCGGCGGTGAACTCCATGATCGCCGCCCAATCGGATTCGATTAGCAGGCGCGCGGAGGGCTCGGAGTCCGGAGAGGAATCTGGCCCCTCGGAGTCATAGGCCTTGTGGAGTGTGGGGCTGGTATTCGGCTCGATCTCCTTTGAGATCGCAGCCCCTGAGGCGGCGTCCAACCACTCATCCTCGATTGGCGCAATAGGCTCCGAATTAAGGGTCGGAACCGATGCATGTGTGGCCTCCAGGGCACTGTTCGGCGGCAGAGCTAGATCATGCCCATCGAGACAGTGCGGCATGCTCGGCTGTGGCTCGGATCCGTCGAAGATTAAGTCCCCGCGGATGTCAGCCGTGTAGTTTAAACTCCCAGATCTGACCTGACGGCCAGGGGCGTAGCTTTCGATCTGCTTTAGATGGCCAAGCGAATTGGCCCGCAGTGCGAAGCCGCCGGAGACGAAGATTTGTCCGGGGAGAGAGGTCTCACCCTGGACCGCATCGTTGTTGATGATTAAAGGAGCCATCGGGCCTAAAAGCGACGACACAGAGGAACTCTCAATGAAAGCACCAATGTCGGTGTCAAAACCGGTGGATCTCGGGTAGGGGCTCCCGAACTGTGCGTCTAGGCGGATGGTAACAGGACACAAGGGACACAATGTTTTACCCAGGTTCGGGCCCTCTTGATGGAGGTAAAACCCTATGTCATGCTTTATTAATATTGATGATATGGGTAGTACAAGAGTAGACCTACCACGAGATCAAGGAGGCTAAACCCTAAAAGCTAGCCTATGGTATGATTGTTGTATGTTGGGGTTGTCCTACGGACTAAAACCCTCCGGTTTATATAAGCACCGGAGAGGGTTAGGGTTACACAAAGTCGGTTACAATGGTAGGAGATCTGAATATCCGCATCGCCAATCTTGCCTTCCACGCCAAGGAAAGTCCCTTCCGGACACGGGACGAAGTCTTCAATCTTGTATCTTCATAGTCCAGGAGTCCGGCTGAAGGTATAGTCCGGGTACCCGGGCACCTCGTAATCCAGGACTCCCTCACCCCATCTTGTTATCCTCGATGGCAACGATGCAATACATGCCTTGCTGCCCCTTCTGTCACTGGGAAAGGACACCGCAAGACTGAACCCAAAGCTAAGCACTTCTCCCATGGCAAGAAAAACCAATCTAGTAGGCCAAACCAAACTGATAATTTGAAGAGACTTGCAAAGATAACCAATCATACATAAAAGAATTCCGAGAAGATTCAAATATTATTCAAAGATAGACTTGATCATAAACCCACAATTCATCGGTCTCAACAAACACACCGCAAAAAGAAGATTACATCGAATAGATCTCCACAAGAGAGGGGGAGAACTTTGTATTGAGATCCAAAAAGAGAGAAGAAGCCATCTAGCTACTAACTATGGACCCGAAGGTCTGACATAAACTACTCACACTTCATCGGAGAGGCTATGATGATGTAGAATGTAACGCCCGGATAATCATGCTACGGTAATCCCACGCTAATCGTGACATGACACCTCGGTTACTGTTGCTATCCTCGCAAAAATTCGAAACCGTTCGAAATTCAAATTCAAATTATTGATAACAATAAAAGTTTCCAAAAATTAAAACAAAATTGTTCGGTGGTTGCCGAATATTACAAAGGTAATTGTGGTGAAGTAAACACATTTTTAGGAAATGCCTAAGTAAATTTTAATGAATTTAAACAGAAAAGTAATAATAAAAGAAAATACAAAAAAAGGAAAACAAACACATAAAAAAAGAAAAGGAGAAGACCCCCTGGGCCGTGGCCCAACTGGGCCAACCCCCAGGCCCAGCCGGCCGGCCCACCCCACTCTCCCTTTGTTGGAAATATGCCCTAGAGGCAATAATAAAAGCATTATTATTATATTTCCTTGTTCATGATAATTGTTTTTATTCGTGCTATAATTGTGTTATCCGGAAATCGTAATACATGTGTGAATAACAGACAACAATATGTCCCTGGTAAGCCTCTAGTTCACTAGCTCGTTGATCGACAGATAGTCATGGTTTCCTGACTATGGACATTAGATGTCATTGATAACGAGATCACATCATTAGGAGAATGATGTGAGGGACGAGACCCAATCCTAAACATAGCATAAGATCGCATAGTTCGTTTGCTAGAGTTTTCCAATGTCAAGTATCCTTTCCTTAGACCATGAGATCGTGTAACTTCCGGATACCGTAGGAATGCTTTGGGTGTGGCAAACGTCACAACGTAACTGGGTGACTATAAAGGTATACTACGGGTATCTCCGAAAGTATCTGTTGGGTTGACACGGATCAAGACTGGGATTTGTCACTCCGCTTGACGGAGAGGTATCACCGGGCCCTCTCGGTAATGCATCATCATAATGAGCTCAATGTGATCAAAGTGTTTGATCACGGGATCATGCATTACGGTACGAGTAAAGTGACTTGCCGGTAACGAGATTGAACGAGGTATTGGGATACCGACGATCGAATCTCGGGCAAGTAAAATACCGATTAACAAAGGGAATCGTATACGGGATTGATTGAATCCTCGACATCGTGGTTCATCCGATGAGATCATCGTGGAGCATGTGGGAGCCAACATGGATATCCAGATCCCGCTGTTGGTTATTGCCCGAGAGCCGTCTCGGTCATGTCTGCATGTCTCCCGAACCCGTAGGGTCTACACACTTAAGGTTCGGTGACGCTAGGGTTGTGAAGATATGTATATGCAGTAACCCGAATGTTGCTCGGAGTCCCGGATGAGATCCCGGACGTCACGAGGAGTTTCGGAATGGTCCGGAGGTAAAGAATTATATATAGGAAGTGCTGTTTTGGCCATCGGGACAAGTTTCGGGGTTATCGGTATTGTACCGGGACCATCGGAGGGTCCCGGGGGGTCCACCGGGTGGGGCCACCTGCCTCGGGGGGGCACATGGGCTCTAGGGGGTGCGCCTTGGCCTACATGGGCCAAGGGGAACCAGCCCCAAGAGGCCCATGCGCCTAGGGTGGGGAAACCCTAAAGGGGGGCGCCCCCTTGCTTGGGGGGCAAGCCCCCCACCCCTTGGCCGCCGGCCCCCCTAGGAGATTGCATCTCCTAGGGCCGGCGCCCCCCCTAGGGGGCTATATAAAGGGGGGAGGGGAAGGGGGCAGCCGCACCCTGGTCCTTGGCGCCTACCTCTCCCTCTCCAACACCTCCTCCTCCTCCGTAGAGCTCGGCGAAGCCCTGCCGGAGTACTGCAGCTCCACCATCACCACGCTGCCGTGCTGCTGCTGGAGCCATCTTCCTCAACCTCCCCTTTGCCTTGCTGGATCAAGAAGAAGGAGACGTTACGCTGACCGTACGTGTGTTGAACGCGGAGGTGCCGTCCGTTCGGTGCTAGGATCTCCGGTGATTTGGATCACGTCGTGTACGACTACCCCATCCCCGTTCGTTGAACGCTTCCGCTCGCGATCTACAAAGTGGTATGTAGATGCAATCTCTCTCCCATGACTCGTTGCTTAGATGAACTCATAGATGGATCTTGGTGAAACCGTAGGAAAAATTTTAATTTTCTGCAACGTTCCCCAACAGTGGCATCATGAGCTAGGTCTATGCGTAGTTCTCTATTGCACGAGTAGAACACAATTTGTTGTGGGCGTAGATGTTGTCAACATTTCTTGCCGCTACTAGTCTTATCTTGCTTCAGCGGTATTGTGGGATGAAGCGGCCCGGACCAACCTTACACGTACACTTACGTGAGACCGGTTCCACCGACTAACATGCACTAGTTGCATAAGGTGGCTGGCGGGTGTCTGTCTCTCCCACTTTAGTTGGAGCGGATTCGATGAAAAGGGTCCTTATGAAGGGTAAATAGAAGTTGACAAATCACGTTGTGGCTTTCACGTAGGTAAGAAAACATTCTTGCTAGAACCCTAATTCAGCCACGTAAAACTTGCAACAACAATTAGAGGACGTCTAACTTGTTTTTGCAGCAAGTGCTTTGTGATATGATATGGCCAAAGTTGTGATGAATGATGAATGATCTATATGTGATGTATGAGATGTTCATGCTATTGTAATAGGAATCACGACTTGCATGTCGATGAGTATGACAACCAGCAGGAGCCATAGGAGTTGTCTTTATTTTTTGTATGACCTGCGTGTCATTGAGAAACGCCATGTAAATTACTTTACTTTATTGCTAAACGCGTTAGCCATAGTAGTAGAAGTAATAGTTGGTGAGCAACTTCATGGAGACACGATGATGGAGATCATGATGATGGAGATCATGGTGTCAAGCCGGTGACAAGATGATCATGGAGCCCCAAGATGGAGATCAAAGGAGCTATGTGATATTGGCCATATCATGTCACGTTTATTATTTGATTGCATGTGATGTTTATCATGTTTTGCATCTTGTTTACTTAGAACGACGGTAGTAAATAATATGATCCCTCATAATAATTTCAAGAAGTGTTCCCCCTAACTGTGCACCGTTGCGACAGTTCGTTGTTTCGAAGCACCACGTGATGATCGGGTGTGATAGATTCTAACGTTCACATACAACGGGTGTAAGACAGATTTACACATGCAAACACTTAGGTTGACTTGACGAGCCTAGCATGTACAGACATGGCCTCGGAACACAGAAGACCGAGAGGCCGAGCATGAGTCGTATAGAAGATACGATCAACATGAAGATGTTCACCGATGTTGACTAGTCCGTCTCACGTGATGATTGGACACGGCCTAGTTGACTCGGATCATGTTATACTTAGATGACTAGAAGAGGGATGTCTATCTAAGTGGGAGTTCATTAAATAATTTGATTAGATGAACTTTATTATCATGAACTTAGTCTAAAATATTTACAATATGTCTTGTAGATCAAATGGCCAACGTAGTCCTCAACTTCAACGCGTTCCTAGAGAAAACCAAGCTGAAAGACGATGGCAGCAACTATACGGACTGGGTCCGGAACCTGAGGATCATCCTCATAGCTGCCAAGAAGGATTATGTCCTACGAGCACCGCTGGGTGACGCACCTGTTCTCCCTGCAGAACAAGACGTTATGAACGCTTGGTAGTCACATTCCGATGATTACTCCCTTGTTCAGTGCGGCATGCTTTACAGCTTAGAGCCGGGGCTCCAAAAGCGTTTTGAGAGACATGGAGCATATGAGATGTTCGAAGAGCTGAAAATGGTTTTCCAAGCTCATGCCCGGGTCGAGAGATATGAAGTCTCTAACAAATTCTTTAGCTGTAAGATGGAGGAAAATAGCTCTGTCAGTGAACACATACTCAAGATGTCTGGGTTGCACAACCGCTTGACTCAACTGGAAGTTAATCTCCCGGATGAAGGGGTTTTGACAGAATCCTCCAGTCGCTTCCACCTAGCTACAAGAGCTTTGTGATAAACTACAACATGCAGGGGATGGTAAAGACCATTCCTGAGGTATATGCTATGCTGGAATCAGCAGAGGTAGAAATCAAGAAGGAGCATCAAGTGTTGATGGTGAATAAAACCACTAAGTTCAAGAAGGGCAAGGGTAAAAAGAACTTCAAGAAGGACGGCAAGGAAGTTGCCGCGCCCGGTAAGCAAGTTGCCGGGAAGAAGCCAAAGAATGGACCCAAGCCCGAGACTGAGTGCTTTTATTGCAAGGGAAGTGGTCACTGGAAGAGGAACTGCCCCAAATACTTAGCGGACAAGAAGGCCGGCAAAACAAAAGGTATATGTGATATACATGTAATTGATGTGTACCTTACCAGTACTCGTAGTAGCTCTTGGGTATTTGATACCGGTGCAGTTGCTCACATTTGTAACTCAAAGCAGGAGCTGCAGAATTCCAAGGTCGATGTGATCGCCGTCGGCACGCTACCTCTACATTTACCTACGGGATTAGTTTCAAACCTCAATAATTGTTATTTAGTGCCAAGTTTGAGCATGAACATTGTGTCTCGATCTCGTTTAATTCGAGATGGCTACTCATTTAAATCCGAGAATAATGGTTGTTCTATTTATATGAGAGATATGTTTTATGGTCATGCTCCGATGGTTAATGGTTTATTCTTAATGAATCTCATACGTGATGATACACATATTCATAGTGTGAATACCAAAAGAGTTAAACTTGATAACAATAGTCCCACATATTTGTGGCACTGCCGCCTTGGTCACATAGGTGTCAAACGCATGAAGAAGCTCCATGCAGATGGACTTTTAGAGTCTCTTGATTATGAATCATTTGACACGTGCGAACCATGCCTCATGGGTAAAATGACCAAGACTCCGTTCTCAAGAACAATGGAGCGAGCAACCAACTTATTAGAAATCATACATACCGATGTGTGCGGTCCAATGAGTGTTGAGGCTCGCGGTGGCTATCGTTATGTTCTCACCCTCACTGATGACTTGAGTAGATATGGGTATATCTACTTAATGAAACACAAGTCTGAGACCTTTGAAAAGTTCAAGGAATTTCAGAGTGAGGTTGAAAATCAACGTGATAGAAAGATCAAGTTTCTACGATCAGATCGTGGAGGAGAATACTTGAGTCACGAATTTTGCACACACTTAAGAAAATGTGGAATAGTTTCACAACTCACGCCGCCTGGAACACCTCAGCGTAATGGTGTGTCCGAACGTCGTAATCGCACTCTATTAGATATGGTGTGATCTATGATGTCTCTTACCGATTTACCACTATCTTTTTGGGGCTATGCTTTAGAGACTGCCGCATTCACTTTAAATAGGGCTCCGTCGAAATCCGTTGAGACGACACCGTATGAATTATGGTTTGGGAAGAAACCTAAGCTGTCGTTTCTAAAAGTTTGGGGATGCGATGCTTATGTCAAGAAACTTCAACCTGAAAAGCTCGAACCCAAGTCGGAAAAATGCGTCTTCATAGGATACCCTAAAGAAACTATTGGGTATACCTTCTACCTCAGATCCGAAGGCAAGATCTTTGTTGCCAAGAATGGATCCTTTCTAGAGAAAGAGTTTCTCTCGAAAGAAGTAAGTGGGAGGAAAGTAGAACTTGATGAAGTGTTACCTCTTGAACCGGAAAATGGCGAAACTCAAAGAAACGTTCCTGAGGTGCCTGCACCGACTAGAGAGGAAATTAATGATGATGATCAAGATACTTCTAATCAAGCTCCTACTGAAATTCGAAGGTCCACAAGGACACGTTCCGCACCAGAGTGGTACGGCAACCCTGTCTTGGAAATCATGTTGTTAGACAACGGTGAACCTTCGAACTATGAGGAAGCAATGGCGGGCCCGGATTCCGAGAAATGGCTAGAAGCCATGAAATCCAAGAAAGGATCCATGTATGAAAATGAAGTATGGACTTTGACTGACTTGCCCGTTGAGTGGCGAGCCATAGAAAATAAATGGATCTTTAAGAAGAAGACAGGCGCAGATGGTAATGTGACCATCTATAAAGCTCGGCTTGTCGCTAAGGGTTATTGACAAGTTCAAGGAATTGACTACGATGAGACTTTCTCACCGGTAGCGAAGCTGAAGTCCGTCCGAATCATGTTAGCAATTGCCACATTCTACGATTATGAAATATGGCAAATGGACGTCAAAATGGCATTCCTTAATGGTTTCCTTAAGGAAGAATTGTATATGATGCAGCCGGAAGGTTTTGTCGATCCTAAGAATGCTGACAAGGTGTGCAAGCTCCAACGCTCGATTTATGTGCTGGTGCAAGCATCTCGGAGTTGGAACATTCGCTTTGATGAGATGATCAAAGCGTTTGGGTTTACGCAGACTTATGGAGAAGCCTGCGTTTACAAGAAAGTGAGTGGGAGCTCTGTAGCTTTTCTCATACTATATGTAGATGACATACTTTTGATGGGAAATGATATAGAACTCTTGGACAGCATTAAGGCCTACTTGAATAAAAGTTTTTCAATGAAGGACCTTGGAGAAGCTGCTTATATATTAGGCATCAAGATCTATAGAGATAGATCAAGACGCCTCATAGGTCTTTCACAAAGCACATACCTTGATAAGATATTGAAGAAGTTCAATATGGATCAATCTAAGAAGGGGTTCTTACCTGTGTTACAAGGTGTGAAATTGAGCTCAGCTCAATGTCCGACCACGGCCGAAGATATAGAAGAGATGAGTGTCATCCCCTATGCCTCAGCCATAGGGTCTATTATGTATGCCATGCTGTGTACCAGACCTGATGTAAACCTTGCCGTAAGTTTGGTAGGAAGGTACCAAAGTAATCCCGGCAAGGAACACTGGACAGCGGTCAAGAATATCCTGAAGTACCTGAAAAGGACTAAGGAAATGTTTCTCGTTTATGGAGGTGACGAAGAGATCGTCGTAAAGGGTTACGTCGACGCTAGCTTCGACACAGATCTGGATGACTCTAAGTCACAAACCGGATACGTGTATATTTCGAATGGTGGGGCAGTAAGCTGGTGCAGTTGCAACCAGAGCGTCGTGGCGGGATCTACATGTGAAGCGGAATACATGGCAGCCTCTGAGGCAGCACATGAAGCAATTTGGGTGAAGGAGTTCATCACCGACCTCGGAGTCATACCCAATGCGTCGGGGCCAACCAAACTCTTCTGTGACACCACTGGAGCTATTGCACTTGCCAAGGAGCCCAGGTTTCACAAGAAGACCAGGCACATCCAGCGTCGCTTCAACTCCATTCGTGAAAATGTTCAAGATGGAGACATAGAAATTTGTAAAGTGCACACAGATCTGAATGTCGCAGATCCGTTGACTAAACCTCTCCCTAAGGCAAAACATGATCAGCACCAGAACTCTATGGGTGTTCGATTCATCACAATGTAACTAGATTATTGACTCTAGTGCAAGTGGGAGACTGTTGGAAATATGCCCTAGAGGCAATAATAAAAGCATTATTATTATATTTCCTTGTTCATGATAATTGTCTTTATTCGTGCTATAATTGTGTTATCCGGAAATCATAATACATGTGTGAATAACAGACAACAATATGTCCCTAGTAAGCCTCTAGTTGACTAGCTCGTTGATCGACAGATAGTCATGGTTTCCTGACTATGGACATTGGATGTCATTGATAACGAGATCACATCATTAGGAGAATGATGTGATGGACGAGACCCAATCCTAAACATAGCATAAGATCGCATAGTTCGTTTGCTAGAGTTTTCCAATATCAAGTATCCTTTCCTTAGACCATGAGATCGTGTAACTTCCGCATATCGTAGGAATGCTTTGGGTGTGCCAAACGTCACAACGTAACTGGGTGACTATAAAGGTATACTACGGGTATCTCCGAAAGTATCTGTTGGGTTGACACGGATCAAGACTGGGATTTGTCACTCCGCTTGACGGAGAAGTATCACCGGGCCCTCTCGGTAATGCATCATCATAATGAGCTCAATGTGATCAAAGTGTTTGATCACGGGATCATGCATTACGGTACGAGTAAAGTGACTTGCCGGTAACGAGATTGAACGAGGTATTGGGATACCGACGATCGAATCTCGGGCAAGTAAAATACCGATTGACAAAGGGAATCGTATACGGGATTGATTGAATCCTCGACATCGTGGTTCATTCGATGAGATCATCGTGGAGCATGTGGGAGCCAACATGGGTATCCAGATCCCGCTATTGGTTATTGCCCGAGAGCCATCTCGGTCATGTCTGCATGTCTCCCGAACTCGTAGGGTCTACACACTTAAGGTTCGGTGACGCTAGGGTTGTGAAAATATGTATATGCAGTAACCCGAATGTTGTTCGGAGTCCCGGATGAGATCCCGGACGTCACGAGGAGTTTCGGAATGGTCCGGAGGTAAAGAATTATATATAGGAAGTGTTGTTTTGGCCATCGGGACAAGTTTCGGGGTTATCGGTATTGTACCGGGACCACCGGAGGGTCCCCGGGGGTCCACCGGGTGGGGCCGCCTTCCTCGGGGGGCCACATGGGCTCTAGGGGGTGTGCCTTGGCCTACATGGGCCAAGGGGAACCATCCCCAAGAGGCCCATGCGCCTAGGGTGGGGAAACCCTAAAGGGGGGCGCCCCCTTGCTTGGGGGGCAAGCCCCCCACCCCTTGGCCGCCGCCCCCCCTAGGAGATTGCATCTCCTAGGGCCGGCGCCCCCCTAGGGGGCTATTTAAAGGGGGGAGGGGAAGGGGCATCCGCACCCTGGTCCTTGGCGCCTCCCTCTCCCTCTCCAACACCTCCTCCTCCTCCGTAGAGCTCGGCGAAGCCCTGCCGGAGTACTGCAGCTCCACAATCACCACGCCGTCGTGCTGCTGCTGGAGCCATCCTCCTCAACCTCCCCTTTGCCTTGATGGATCAAGAAGAAGGAGACGTTACGCTGACCGTACGTGTGTTGAACGCGGAGGTGCCGTCCGTTCGGTGCTAGGATCTCCGGTGATTTGGATCACGTCGTGTACGACTACCTCATCCCCGTTCGTTGAACGCTTCCGCTCGCGATCTACCAAGTGGTATGTAGATGCAATCTCTCTCCCATGACTCCTTGCTTAGATGAACTCATAGATGGATCTTGGTGAAACCGTAGGAAAAATTTTAATTTTCTGCAACGTTCCCCAACACCCTTATCCCCCCAAAAACCCTAGCCGTAACCCTCCTGTCGCCCCACTCGCCCTCCCACTCGCTCTCTCCCCCTTCCCCCTGGATGGATCCCCTCACCCCTCTCCCCCGCGCGCCCGTCGCCGCCTGGACCGCGCCGGCGTCCGGAGCTCCCCCGCCGGCCTGCTTCCTCCTCAACACCGCCGGACCTCCTCGTCCTCCTCCCCGAGTCGCACCCCGCGCCCCGTTGCCTAGACCCTACTCCCCACAGTGAGCTGCCCCTCCTCGCGTCCCGCCCCCTCTCCTCGCACTTCCTTCCCCGCGACCGTTGTCGCGCCTCGCGCGCTCCGGCCCCGCGCTCACCGCGCCCTGGCCGCGCGCCGCTCCGCCTGGCCGCGCCCCTCGCCCCGTTTCCCCCCGCACGCTGCGCCCCACGGCCGCCTCTGCTCGCCCGCGCTCCAGCGCCCCCTCCGTCTCCGGCGACCGGTCGGCGCCGCATGGCCCCCCTGCCTACCCGCGCATCGCGAGCATCGTGCCTCGCACCTCCGAGCTCCGCTGCAGCCCCGCCATCCCCGATGCCGCACTCGTCCTCGACCTGCTCGTCGCCAGTGCCGCCTCGCCGGATCGCTCCCCCGTCCACCTCCCGCGCCTCTCCCTCATGGAATCGACCGCGCCGCTCGTTCCCCGCGGGCCATCACCGGATCTGCGCCCCCCCCGTCATCCTCCTCCTCGTCCTCTCCGTCGACGGCCTCGTCCCCGACCTCCGTCGAGCACGCTCCCTAGTCCCTACATCCCGCAGTGAGCCCCGACTCCTCCTCCCCTCCTCTGTCTCACGCGCTCACCGCGGTCGGGTCACGCCCTGGCCGCGCGCGGCGCTCCGTCCGGCCGCGCCACTTCACGCGCACCCCCGCTCCGCCTATGCCCGGGGCCGCGCCCTCTCCACATGGCCTAGTCCGCCTCACGCGTCCCCGCTGGCTGCTCGTCGGCTCCCGCACTGCCCCGGTTCCCTCCGCCCCGTCGCCCTGTTCCGGCCGGCGCTCGTGCGCCCCCTGGCCACCGGCGCTCGCGCCCGGCTCTGCCGCTTCACCTGGGCGGGTTACGCACGCAACCAGGGGCTCCCCCCAGTTTCGCCAATGTCCACACCCGCTGCGCCCAACCTCGTCCAGCCTGCCTCGCCGCCGTCGGCCGGACCGGCCCCCGTCGCGCCCCGGCAGCCGCGCTGCTGAACCCGCCCGAGGCCAGCGCCCAGGCTCGCCCCATCGGGCGCTCGTGCCCGCGTGCTCGCACGCCCGACCCGATAGACCCCAGTGGCCATATGACAATGGGGCCCCACTCCAAAACGTTTTTTAAAAAAACTAAATAAAAATAAATATATAATTAATTAATTAATAATTAAAATAGTTAATGAATTAATTAAGTTAACTAATCCTGCTTAACTAATCTAATTAAGCTAACTAATTAACCTAAACACTGATTAGGCTAGACAGCCAATGACAGCTGCGACCCACACGTCAGTTGACCAGTCAGCGCCTCTGTTGACTGCTGACGTCATGCTGACGTCAGCATGTACTGTTCTGGATAATGTTAGATTAAAATAATTAAAAAATCCAAGAAATGAATTAAATCTTTTAAAATCAAAATAAAATATATCATAATCGGATTGAAAAACTTTGTACATGATAGTTGCTCAGAACGACGAGACGAACCCGGATACGCGGCCCGTTCGTCCGCCACACATTCCTAACATATCAAACTCGCAACTTTTCCCCCTCCGGCTCCTCTGCCCGAAAACACGGAACCCCGGGGATACCTCCCCGGATGTTTCCCCCCTTCACCGGTATCACCTCATACCGCGTTAGGGCACCTCTAACGCCGTTACTTGTCATGTCATGCATCACTATGCATCTGCTTGCTTAAATATTTATTGTTTCTCCTCCCTCTTCTCTCGATAGATGCCGAGACCGATGCTGCTGCTGCCCCGTTTGACTACGGAGTTGACGACCCCTCTCTCTTGCCAGAGCAACCAGGCCAGCCCCCCCTTGATCACCAGATATCGCCTACTCTCCTCTATACTGCTTGTATTAGAGTAGTGTAGCATGTTACTGCTTTCGTTATTCCTATCCTGATGCATAGCCTGTCTTTGATACTGCTGTTGATACCTTTATCTGCAATCCTACTTGCTTAGTATAGGATGCTAGTGTTCCATCAGTGGCCCTACACTCTTGTCCGTCTGCCATGCTATACTACTGGGCCGTGATCACTTCGGGAAGTGATCGCGGACATATACTATATACTTTACACTGTTACATTACCTGTGATACTGTTCGGAGTTGGGGGCTGAAGGGGCAGGTGGTTCCACCCAGGTAGTGGTGGGCCTGGGTTCCCGATGGCCCCTAACTGTTACTTTGTGGCGGAGCGACAGGGCAGGTTTGAGACCACCTAGGAGAGAGGTGGGCCTGGCCCTGTCGGCGTTCGCGAATACTTAACACGCTTAACGAGATCTGGGTATTTGATCTGAGTCTGGCCATTTGGTCTATACGCACTAACCATCTATGCAGGAGTAGTTATGAGTATCCCTGGTATCAGCTGAAGCCTTCGTGACGTCAGCGACTGAGCGGCGCGCGCCGGATTGGAACGTAAGCCTGCTCTTGTATTAAGGGGGCTAGTTCTGCTTCCGGCCGCCCACACAACGTGCAGGTGTGCTTAGGGCGATGGGCCCAGACCCCTGCGCGCTTAGGTTTAGGCCGGCGTGCTGACCTCTCTGTTGTGCCTAGGTGGGGCTGCGACGTGTTGATCTTACGAGGCCGGGCATGACCCAGGAAAGTGTGTCCGGCCAAATGGGATCAAGCATGTTGGGCTATGTGGTGCACCCCTGCAGGGAAGTTAACCTATTCGAATAGCCATGTCCCTCGGTAAAAGGACGACCCGGAGTTGTACCTTGACCTTATGACAACTAGAACCGGATACTTAATAAAACACATCCTTCCAAGTGCCAGATACAACCCGGTGATCGCTCTCTAACAGGGCAACGAGGAGGGGATCGCCGGGTAGGATTATGCTATGCGATGCTACTTGGAGGACTTCAGTCTACTCTCTTCTATATGCTGCAAGACGGAGGCTGCCAGAAGCGTAGTCTTCGACAGGATTAGATATCCCCCTCTTATTCTTGCATTCTGTAGTTCAGTCCACTGATATGGCCCCTTACACATATATCCATGCATATGTAGTGTAGCTCCTTGCTTGCGAGTACTTTGGATGAGTACTCACGGTTGCTTTGTTTCCCCCTTTTCCCCATTCCTCTACCCGATTGCTGCAACCAGACGATGGAGCCCAGGATCCAGACGCCACCGTCGACGACGACTCCTTCTACACTGGAGGTGCCTACCAGTACGTGCAGCCCGCTGACGACGACCAGGAATAGTTAGGAGGATCCCAGGCAAGAGGCCTGCGCCTCGTTCGATCTATATCCCCGTTTGTGCTAGCCTTCTTAAGGCATCTTGTTTAACTTATGTCTGTGCTCAGATATTGTTGCTTCCGCTGACTCGTCTATGATCGAGCACTTGTATTCGAGCCCTCGAGGCCCCTGGCTTGTATTGTGATGCTTGTATGACTTATTTTATTTGTAGAGTTGTGTTGTGATATCTTCCCGTGAGTCCCGGATCTTGATCGTACACATTTGCATGCATGATTAGTGTACGATTGAATCGGGGGCGTCACAAGTTGGTATCAGAGCCGACTGCCTGTAGGAATCCCCCTTCCACACTCCTTGACCGAAGTCGAGTCTAGACATTGCGAAAACTTTTGCTAACTTGGTTGTGTGCCTTACGGGCCCACGTCGCCATCGGGTGGTACTAGGATCTTTTACTCCTCGGCCCTTACTCTGGGACTCTGAACTCTCTTCTACTCGGGTAAACGAATTTACTAACTCTGACACTAGGATCCCGTGACGACATTCACCCCAAAGTTGGATAAAAGCCATAGTTATTCCTTAGTATAGTGTTTTGCACAATTTCCACACTGTCGTTTGACTCCTTTGAAACATCTTTGTTTTCAGATGGAACCCATGAGGCAGGTCGTGCGCCACACGGTGGCCATTGGCGCCTCGGGATCACCGGCCGTGCTAGCTGAGATGATGTAACGCCCTCGATGCGGCTATATCTCCCACGTGTCGAAGCACGACTTAGAGGCATAACCGCATTGAAAGCAATGTCGCAAGTGAGGTAATCTTCACACAACCCATGTAATACATAAGGGAAAGAGATACATAGTTGGCTGACAATCGCCACTTCGCACAATACATGAGTAAAGCATTACATCATACAGATACAAGCAAGGTCCGACTACGGAACCAAAATAAAAGAAGACTACCCCAAATGCTACACAGATCCCCGAATCACCCCAACTGGGCTCCACTACTTATCAACTGAAACGAAACAACACAATGAACAAGTTCTTCATCGATCTCCTCCTTGAGCTCGGGTGCGTCACCTGCACGGTTTCATCGGCACCTGCAAACTGGTTTTGGAAGTATCTGTGAGTCACGGGGACTCAGCAATCTCACACCCGCGAGATCAAGACTATTTAAGCTTATAGGTAGGGTAAAAAGGTATGAGGTGGAGCTGCAACAAGCGACTAGCATATATGGTGGCTAACATACGCAAAAGAGAGCGAGAAGAGAAGGCAAAAGTACGGTCGAACAACTATAATCAAGAAGTGATCCTGAACTACTTACGTCAAACATAACTCCAACAACCGTGTTCACTTCCCGGACTCCGCCGAGAAGAGACCATCACGGTTACACACGCGGTTAGTGTATTTTAATTAAGATCAACTTCGGGTATTTCTACAACCGGACATTAACAAATTCCCATCTGCCACATAACCGCGGGCACGGCTTTCGAAAGTTCAAACCCTGCAGGGGTGTCCCAACTTAGCCCATGATAAGCTCTCGCGATCAACGAAGGATATTCCTTCTCCCCGGGAAGACCCGATCAGTCTCGGAATCCCGGCTACAAGACATTTCAACAGTAATAAAACAAGTCCAGCAAAGCCGCCCGATGCGCCGACATCCTGATAGGAGCTGCACATATCTCGTTCTCAGGGCAACACCGGATGAACACTCCGTACAACTAAAACCAGACCTCAAGTTTCCCTGAGGTGGCGCTGCAAAGGGCTCTAGTTCGGGCCAACACTTAGACAAGCATTGGCCCCGGGGGGGGGGGGCTGAATAAAGATGACCCTCGGGCTGGCCGACCCAAGGGAAAGGGATAGGTGGTAGACAAATGGTAAAACCAATGTTGGGCCTCGCTGGAAAAGTCTTATTCAAAGCAAACTGTCAAGGGGGTCCCATAAATCACCTGACCGCGTTAGGGACGCAAAATCCGGGAACATAACACTGATATGACGGAAACTAGGGCGGCAAGAGTGGAACAAAACACCAGGCATAAGGCCGAGCCTTCCACCCTTTACCAAGTATATAGATGCATTAATTAAATAAGATATATTGTGATATCCCAACAAGTAAACATGTTCCAACAAGGAACAACATCTCCATGTTCCAACAAGGAACAAACTTCATCTTCACCTGCAACTAACAACGCTATAAGAGGGGCTGAGCAAAGCGGTAACATAGCCAAGCAACGGTTTGCTAGGACAAGGTGGGTTAGAGGCTTGGTTTGACAATATGGGAGGCATGATAAGCAAGTGGTAGGTATCGCAGCATAGGCATAGCAAAAGAGCGAGCATCTAGCAAGCAAAGATAGAAGTGATTTCGAGGGTATGGTCATCTTGCCTGAAATCCCGCAAGGAAGAAGAACGAGTTCATGAAGAAGACAAACGGACGTAGACGAACGGATCCTCACAATCGCAACGCTATCGGATCTAACCCGAAGAAGCAACACCGGAAAGAAGCAAACAACAAAGTAAACAACCACCACATAAACATGGCATGATATGCGAGATGTGGTATGCAATGCATATGCATGCTTCGGAAGGAAAAAGATGAACCAGGCATAATCTTGGCAAACCAAGTATGCCACTGGAAAGGTGAGGTGATTTCGGTTGAAATCGATATAAAGATCACCGGAATCGGATACACGGTTTGCAAATGACAAGCAAAACAAAAATGACAAGACTCTGCCATTAACAGCATGATGCTACTTAGCAAGCAACAAGAAAATAAGCTACTGCACCCAAACATATTAACAAAGCATATGGCAGTGATCTACTCAAGACGCTTGACAAAAGGTGAACACTGAGCTACGGCTAAATCACACCATAACAGGTTCATACAAGCATGGCAAAAGTGCAAAAGATAACAGGTCCACAAACTTGGTGAAAATAACGACATGCCAGAAATTAACATCAGGACGACATGTTTAGAACAAGCAAACAACAGGATACAGGAACAGGACATAGCAAAATATGGCATGGAATGAATCCACTCAAAGCACTTAACAAAAGTCCCTTACTGATCATAAGCCAAAAAGGATCATAAAATATGATAACGCCCATGTCAAATAAGCAAGTTTCGTTACAGGTTTCAGACTTAGCAGAAAACTAGACATGTCAAAAACAGATATCAAGTAGGCATGTTTACGAACTCGATGCACTCACTACAGAGTATTGCATGATAAACTAAGCATGTATACATCAAGAAGACATGGCATAGAAGCTAGACATGGCAAGAATAACATCATAGCATGCAAGGGTCAACTACAACAAGCTTGGCAAAATCGAATAACATGTAAACAATCTGCCAGCAACATTTTATAGCAAAAGTAGAGCTCGATTGACTCAAGCTATGGCACTCCATAAACACAAACAAAGGCATGGATGGATATAGCAAATCCATATGCTCAAAACATTCTTACTGATCATGCTCAAAAGAGGCATATATCTCTCTGAAACAACATGAACACATGGCATAAAAATAACAGCAGAACAAGACTTAGCGAAAATACTAAGTCTCTGAAATCAGCAACATTAAGTACCCTAGTTTGCATGCTTGTGCTAGTCACCACAAAGATCACAAAAATACATGGCATATACCCCTGGAAAGATGGCATTGGCATATTACAAAACACATGTAGGACTCCAGGTCATAGGATGCACACATCAATCATGGTAAAAATGACAAAAGTGCATCTACTGAAACAGATCTGAAACTAACATCACATAGCCCTCTTCTAACACCATTTCGGGCATCAATATGAACTCAAATGCAAATGATGCAATGATATGAAATGATGTACTCATCGAGGCGAACAATTCGATATATTACACGCACAAAACGATGCAGTATGCAGCAAGTTATGGCATGATGAAGTATGCATGAAAATCATAGAATTCCGGGACTTAGAAGATTTCGGGGCAACCTCAGATTTCGCACGGATTGCGATGCGGGGCGGATCTCGCCGGAGGGCTCGCCGGAGATGGGGAAGAGGGCGGCCGGAGCTGCGGGAAGGGGCGGAGGAGGCCGGGGAAGGCGGATCCGGGCCGGATCTCGCTGGATCCGGCCGGATCCCGGCGCGGGAGGCGGCGAGCCGGCGGCGGCGGCGGCCATGCGGGGAGGCGCGGGCGGCGCACGGCGGCGGGGCCAGTGAGTGGGCGGCGAGGGGCGGCGCCGGAGCGCGGGGCGCTGCGCGGGAGGGCGGCGGAGGTGGCGGCCGCGGGGCACGGGCGGCGCGTGGCGGGCGCGGGCGACGCCGGAGGGAGGCGCGCGCGGCCGGCGGCGGAGCGGGCGGCGGCGCTAGGTCGGGCGCGGGGGCTCGGGCGGCGGCAGCGGGATGGGCTCCGCGGGCCCGATCCGGGCCCGGCGGGCCTGGCACGGTGGAGGAGAGAGAGAGAGGGCGGCGGAGGTGAGGTGGCGCACTGGGATTGGGCGCGGGCGCGGCGGTGATGACGTGGCGCGACGCCATTGGCCGAGGTGAGGTGGCCGGTGGACATGTCCGGCACGGACGGACGTGTCCGGCGGCGGAGAGGGAGCGGGGCTAGGGTTTCATCTGCGATTTGGACGGGGGAGGCACATATTTATAGGTAGAGGGGGCTAGGAAACTCCAAATGGAGTGCGGTTTTCGCCCACACGATCGTGATCGAACGACGATAGGCATGCGAGTGACTTAGATGGGTTTTGGGCCACTTTGAAGGGGGTGTTGGGCTGCACACCAAAGAGGCCTTTACGGTTACCCGGTTAACCGTTGGAGTATCAAACGACCTCCGAATGACCAGAAACTTGACAGGCGGTCTACCGGTGCTATGCCAAGGCCGCTTGGCAAACCTCGGTCCATTCCGAGAAAGTTTAACACCCGCTCACGGAAAAAGGTAAAAGGGGATGCCGGGGAACATAGGAGCGCCGGATTGCAAAACGGACAACGGGGAAAATGCTCGGATGCATAAGACGAACACGTATGCAATGCAATGCACAAGATGACATGATATGAAATGCAGATGATGACATGGCAAAGTGCAACACGCAAGCACATGACGTGGCAACGACGACGAATAACTGGCGGACACCTGGCGCATCGGTCTCGGGGCGTTACAGATGATGACCTATCTGGGTTATCGCTGGCACCCCGAGTACACCGTCACCGAGGAGTACCAGGACTTTAACCAGGAGCAGTACCGTGCCACCGTCCACCTCTACTCTTGGGAGTATGACTCCACTACAGTGCTGCACACCGCTTATGGTGTTGGAGTGACCATCGATATGGCAGTTCACGATGCTGCCTATGCTGCTCTGACATGCCTTCGTAGGGAGTACCGGGAGTTGGACACCTCCCCCTTCAGGCACATTGCTATCGCATCTGATATTGGTGCGGAGGGTTACTACACTGCTACCTACTCCACTGTCACCCGCGAGCCCTTCTACCATCAGAACTTTGTTCTGCATGCTGATGGGCTGGATCGAGCTAACCGAGCTCTTCGCCACGAGTTGTACACCACTCGTCAGCACCTCTACCATGCTCTGACGATGTTGCACCCCTTTGTTGGATCTGGGGAGCTGCCGCGTTCTGCTATCTACCCAATCAGGACCGTGATGCCCCAGGGTGTCGGTTGGCCAGAGGTGGGAGGCTACTCTCCCGCACTTGGTCCTCTTCTGCCGCCTGAGCGTCGGGTTCAGCACCAGAGCACCCGCGGACCCCTGGTTGCCGACCTGGTGTACCCGTTGCCACACTACCAGCTTTCAGGCTACACCTACCTCCGCAGTGTCGCGTGGGACTGATGTAGACTTGCTTGCTAGTGTTAGATGCATTCGCCGCGAGCCTGCGTGCCGCCTATGATGTCTTAGTCTATGTACTGAACTCTGTGTACCGAACCCTATGCATGATTTCTTTTGTAAGATGTGCCGACTATTATGTGGTATCTATCGTGCTGCTTTCATTATGCATGTTTCGTCTTGAATGATTCTTGTCTTTGCAAATATTCTCAAATGCTGAACTACCCCTGTTATATATTAGCAAGATGGTTAGACCAGGTGGTCATGGTCGGGGTGACAACTTCCCACCACCGCCTGAGTACATGGCTGGTATGATCCAACAGCTTGAGATGAATCGCCAGTTCATAGAGAACAAGATGGCTCAGTTTCCTCGCCCCAATATGAACCAGCAGCCAAACACAGTAACTCTGCAGGATTTCATGCGCCTGAACCCAACTGTGTACCGCAGCTCAACTCAGCCTCTGGACGCTGATGACTGGCTCCGTGACATCACCTATGAGATGGAGTCTGCTGATGTAGCCCCTGCCAGCTATGTCACGTTTGCTTCCTTCTTCCTGAAGGGACCCGCAGCTCAATGGTGGGACAGCCACAGGCGTACTCCGCCAGTTGGGACAATCATCACCTGGCCAGACTTCCAAGCTGCTTTCCGTGCCCGCTTCATTCCTCAGGGAGTCATGGACCGGAAGAAGCGTGAGTTCCGCAACCTCATCCAAGGCAACAAAACTATGGAAGCTTATCAGCGGGAGTTTCTGGACTTGTCCCGCTATGCTGAAGAGGACATTGCAACTGATGCACGCAGACAGGAGAAGTTCCGTGACGGCCTTCAAGCTGACATCAAGCTCACACTTCTAGTGCACGACTTTGCTGATTTCGCCACCTTGGTGAACAAGGCCATCAATGTCGAAACTGGTCTGCAGGAATACCAGAGCTCTCACAGGCGCAGCCGTGACACGGGCTCATCTTCGGGCCCATCCTCGCAGAAGCGCAGGATATGGATTCCCAACAGCATTTACCAGCCGAATGCACCTGCCCCAAGGCAGTCCTATGCTGCACCTCGTCTGCCTACTGCTCCTGCTAGGCAGCCAAGACTTCCAGCTCCACCACCCCAAGCTCCTGTTCCCACTCCCAATAATGGCTTGTGCTACAAGTGTGGCCAACCAGGTCACCATGCTAGGGATTGCAATCAGAATCAACTGGCCCTTCCTGCAGCTGGCCGTGGAAACAACCAGAACCGCAACAACAATGCCAAGTCTTATGGTCGTGTTCATGCCAACCATGTTGATCTGAATGAAGCTCAAGACCAGCCTGCTACCGTGATGGGTACACTCCTCGTAAATTCAGTACCAGCATCCGTTTTATTTGATACAGGTGCATCGCATTCATTCATGTCTGAAGATTTTGCATGCTTGCACGACATTAAATGCGAAGACATGAATGCTTCACTATTAGTACACACCCCTGCGGGCCAATGTCGAACCTCTATGATTTGCAACGACGTCCCAGTTGAAATTGAAGGACTGGAATTCCTTGTCTCTCCCATCGTGCTGAAGTCCTGTAGCATTGATCTCATTCTGGGAATGAATTGGTTAAAAGCGCATATGGCTTCTATCGTTTGCGCCACCAAGAACGTCCATCTGCTACATCCTTCCGATGAAATAATAAGCTACAACGCTCGTCTGGTTCAGAATGCTGAGGCAAGGCTCTATGCCTTGAATGCATTGAACGCTGCACCACTCGAGGGCATTGAAAACATTCCCGTCGTGCGTGACTTCCTCGACGTCTTTCCTGAAGAACTTCCAGGGATTCCCCCTGCTAGGGCTGTCGAATTCGTCATCGACTTGAAACCAGGCACCACTCCTATCGCCAAGCGACCCTACAAGATGCCGCCGCATGAACTCCTTGAGCTTAAGGAGTAAATCGACAAATCTCTTCAAAATGGTTTCATTCGTCCAAGTTGCTCTCCTTGGGGAGCACCTTCTCTCTTTGTCAAGAAGAAGGATGAGACAAACCAACTGGTACAAGACTACCGTCCTATTAACCTAGCTACCATTCAGAACAAGTATCCTCTTCCTCGAATCAACGATCTGTATGATCAACTGGCTGGTTCATCAGTGTTCTCTAAACTCGACTTGAGGTTGGGTTACCACCAGATCCGTGTTCGTGAAGAGGATATCCCAAAGACCGCCTTTGTGACTCGTTATGGTTCATACGAGTACACTGTCATGTCCTTCGGCTTAAGCAATGCCCCAGCCACCTTCTCTCGCCTGATGAACTATATATTCATGGATTACCTCGACAAGTTCGTCGTGGTTTATCTGGATGATATCCTGGTATTTGCCAAGAACGAAGAAGAACATGCTGAACATCTTTGACTTGTACTGGAAAAGCTACGAGAGCATCAGCTGTATGCCAAGTTCTCTAAATGTGAATTTTGGCTTCCTGAAGTAACCTATCTTGGACATGTCATCTCTAAGGATGGTATTGCCGTTAACCCTGAACGAGTTCAGGCTATTCTTGATTGGACTCCTCCGAAGAATGTCAAGCAAGTCAGAAGTTTTCTCGGTCTCGCCAGCTATTGCCGTCGATTCGTCAAGAACTTCTCCAAGATTGCCAGGCCTCTGACTAACCTGTTGCATAAGGGCGTCAAGTTCCAATGGATAGACAAATGTCCGGAAAGCTTCCAGGCACTTAAAGACAAGTTGACTTCTGCCCCAGTGCTAGCTCCACCTGATACAAAGAACGACTTCGTCATTTACTGCGACACTTCCCGTCAAGGATTAGGCTGTGTCCTAATGCAAGAGCGCAGAGTGGTTGCCTATGCCTCTCGTCAATTGCGCCCTCATGAAGAGAACTACCCAGTCCACGAACTCGAGCTTGCTGCTGTCATTCATGCACTGAAGCAGTGGCCGCATTACCTTCTCGGTAATCGTTGCGAGATCTTCACTGACCATCAAAGTCTGAAGTATCTGTTTACTCAGCCAGACCTGAACCTCCGTCAGCAGAGATGGATGGAGACTGTAGCAGACTTTGACTTGGGTATTTCCTATACACCAGGCAAGGCTAATGTAATGGCAGCTGCCTTAAGCCGCAAGTCTTACTGCAACCACCTCCAGGTTCATAAAGTTCAGCCCTCGCTTGTCGAAGAATTCAGAAAGCTGAACCTCCATATTGTTCCTCCGGGTGCACTCGCTCCCCCTCCTGAGGAGTTTCAGAAGATGAACCTCCGTGTTATTCCCCAGGGTTCCCTCTATACCCTGGCTGTCGAACCCGATCTCGTGAGCTCCATCAAGACAATACAGGGATACGACTCTGAAGCCCACAAGATTAAGCGCGACCTCAAGGAAGGAAAGCCCTCATACTTCACTATTGCTGGTGATGGCGCCCTGTACTTCAAAGGGCGCCTAGTGGTGCCGTGTAAGAAGGAAAACCTGAATATGACTCGGAAAGTTATGAAAGAAGCTCATGATACGCCTCTATGTATCCATCCTGGTAGTACTAAGATGTACCAGGACATTCGTCAAAGATTCTGGTGGTCTAATATGAAGCAAGACATTGCTCGCTATGTTGCCGAGTGTGACGTTTGCCGTCGTATCAAAGCAGAACATCAAAGGCCTGCTGGAACTCTGCAACCTATCTCTATTCCTGAATGGAAATGGGACCATGTTGAAATGGACTTCGTCACTGGTTTTCCCAAAACGCAGAAAGGTAATGATGCTATTCTTGTCGTCATTGACCGGCTTTCTAAAGTTGCACATTTTCTGGCGGTCGAGGAAACTATCACTGCTAGTCAGCTTGCAACTCTCTATATGTACAGAATTGTTTCACTTCATGGTATTCCACTGGTTATCAGTTCGGACCATGGCAGCTTATTCACTTCAAGATTCTGGGCAAGTTTCCAAGAAGCTATGGGAACTCATCTATCATTCAGTACTGCTTTTCATCCGCAGTCACAAGGGCAAGTTGAACGTGTCAACCAAGTTCTCGAAGACATGCTTCGAGCTTGTGTTATTTCCTTCGGCAAGAAATGGGAGGAATCTCTCCCGTATGTTGAGTTCTCTTATAATAATAGCTATCAGGCTAGTCTGAAGATGGCCCCCTTCGATGTGTAATATGGACGAAAGTGTCGAACCCCTCTGAACTGGTCAAAAACTGGGGAACGTCCACTCTTTGGTCCGGATATTATCCAACATGCCGAAGAACAAGTCCGCATTATTCGCGAGAATCTCAAGACTGCCCACTCACGCCAAAAGAGTAATTATGACCGTCATCATAAAGACATGGTCTATCAACCTGGCCAAAAGGCCTATCTTCGAGTTACACCAATGAAGGGTGCACACCGCTTTGGGATCAAAGGAAGCTAGCTCCCCGCTATATTGGTCCTCTCACTATTCTTGAGAGGCGTGGAAAAGTGGCATATCAACTGGAGCTTCCGTCAAACCTTTCTCAGGTTCACGATGTGTTCCATGTGTCACAACTCCGACGCTGCTTCAAGGACCCAATCCGAGTACTGGATCATGAAGTGCTCGAATTGCAACAGGACCTCTCCTATAAAGAGCATCCGGTCCGCATTCTCGACCAAGCTGAATGCCGCACACGCCAGAAGGCGATCAAGTTCCTCAAAGTCCAGTGGTCGCACCATTCTGAAGATGAAGCCACCTGGGAACGCGAGGATCGCCTGCGTGATGAATACCCCGCACTGTTTCCTTCTACCTCCTAAATCTCGGGACAAGATTTCTTGTAGTGGAGGAGATTTGTAACGCCCGGATAATCATGCTACAGTAATCCCACGCTAATCGTGCCATGACACCTCGGTTACTATTGCTATCCTCGCAAAAATTCGAAACCGTTCGAAATTCAAATTCAAATTATTGATAACAATAAAAGTTTCCAAAAATTAAAACAAAATTGTTCGGTGGTTGCCGAATATTACAAAGGTAATTGTGGTGAAGTAAACACATTTTTAGGAAATTCCTAAGTAAATTTTAATGAATTTAAACAGAAAAGAAATAATAAAAGAAAATACAAAAAAAGGAAAACAAACACATCAAAAAAAGAAAAGGAGAAGACCCCCTGGGCCAACCCCCAGGCCCAGCCGGCCGGCCCACCCCACTCTCCCTTCTCCCCCGAGAAACCCTAGTCGTAACCCCCCGTCGCCCCACTCGCCCTCCCACTCGCTCTCTCCCCCTTCCCCCCTGGATCTGGATCGGGAGGATCCCGATCCCCTCGCCCCTCTCCCCCGCGCGCCCATCGCCGCCTGGACCGCGCCGGCGTCCGGAGCTCCCCCACCGGCCTGCTTCCTCCTCCCCACGCCGGACCTCCTCGTCCTCCTCCCAGAGTCGCTCCCCGCGCCCCGTTGCGTAGACCCTACTCCCCACAGTGAGCTGCCCCTCCTCGCGTCCCGCCCCCTCTCCTCGCACTTCCTTCCCCGCGACCGTCGTCGCGCCTCGCGCGCTCTGGCCCCGCGCTCACCGCGCCCTGGCCGCGCGCCGCTCCGCCTGGCCGCGCCCCTCACCCCGTTTCCCCCCGCACGCTGCGCCCCACGGCCGCCTCTGCTCGCCCGCGCTCCGGCGCCCCCTCCTGCTCCGGCGACCGGTTGGTGCCCCATGGCCCCCCTGCCTACCCACGCATCGCGAGCGCCGTGCCTCGCAACGCCGAGCTCCGCTGCAGCCCCGCCATCCCCGAGGCCGCACTCGTCCTCGACCTGCTCGTCGCCAGTGCCGCCTCACCGGATCGCTCCCTCGTCCACCTCCTGCGCCTCTCCCTCACGGAATCGACCACGCCGCTCGTTCCCCCGGGCCATCACCGGATCTGCACCCCCCCCCCCGTCATCCTCCTCCTCGTCGTCCTCCCGTCGACGGCCTCGTCCCCGACCTCCGTCGAGCATGTTCCCTAGTCCCTACATCCCGCAGTGAGCCCCGACTCCTCCTCACCTCCTTTGTCTCACGCGCTCACCGGGGCCGGGTCGCGCCCTGGCCGCGCGCGGCGCTCCGTCCGGCCGCGCCACTTCGCGCGCTCCCCCGCTCCGCCTATGCCCGGGGCCGCGCCTTCCCCGCATGGCCTCGTCCGCCTCACGCGTCCCCGCTGGCTGCTCGTCGGCTCCCGCACCGCCCCGGTTCCCTCCGCCCCGTCGCCCTGTTCCGGCCGGCGCTCGTGCGCCCCCCTGGCCACCGGCGCTCGCGCCCGGCTCTGCAGCTTCACCTGGGCGGGTTATGCCCGCAACCAGGGGCTCCACCCAGTTTCGCCAGTGTCCACACCCGCTGCGCCCAACCTCGTCCAGCCTGCCTCGCTGCCGTCGGCCGGACCGGCCCCCGTAGCGCCCCGGCAGCCGCGCTGCTGAACCCGCCCGAGGCCAGCACCCAGGCTCGCCCCGTCGGGCGCTCGTGCCCGCGTGCTCCCACGCCCGACCCGATAGACCCAAGTGGCCCTATGACAATGGGGCCCCACTCCAAAACGTTTAAAAAACTAAATAAAAATAAATATATAATTAATTAATTAATTAATAATTAAAATAGTTAATGAATTAATTAAGTTAACTAATCCTGCTTAACTAATCTAATTAAGCTAACTAATTAACCTAAACACTGATTAGGCTAGACAGCCAATGACAGCTGGGACCCACACGTCAGTTGACCAGTCAGCGCCTCTGTTGACTGCTGACGTCATGCTGACGTCAGCATGTACTGTTCTGGATAATGTTAGATTAAAATAATTAAAAAAAATCCAAGAAATGAATTAAATCTTTTAAAATCAATATAAAATAAACCATAACTCGGATTGAAAAACTTTGTACATGAAAGTTGCTCAGAACGACGAGACGAACCCGGATACGCAGCCCGTTCGTCCGCCACACATTTCTAACATATCAAACTCGCAACTTTTCCCCCTTCGGCTCCTTTGCCCGAAAACACGGAACCCCGGGGATACCTCACCGGATGTTTCCCCCCTTCACCGGTATCACCTCATACCACGTTAGGGCACCTCTAACGCCGTTACTTGTCATGTCATGCATCACTATGCATCTGCTTGCTTAAATATTTATTGTTTCTCCTCCCTCTTCTCTCGATAGACGCCGAGACCGACGCTGCTGCTTTCCCGTTCGACTACGGAGTTGACGACCCCTCTCTCTTGCCAGAGCAACCAGGCAAGCCCCCCTTGATCACCAGATATCACCTACTCTCCTCTATACTGCTTGCATTAGAGTAGTGTAGCATGTTACTGCTTTCGTTATTCCTATCCTGATGCATAGCCTGTCTTTGATACTGCTGTTGATACCTTTATCTGCAATCCTACTTGCTTAGTATAGGATGCTAGTGTTCCATCAGTGGCCCTACACTCTTGTCCGTCTGCCATGCTATACTACTGGGCCGTGATCACTTCGGGAAGTGATCGCGGACATATACTGTTACATTACCTGTGATACTGTTCGGAGTTGGGGGCTGAAGGGGCAGGTGGTTCCACCCAGGTAATGGTGGGTCTGGGTTCCCGACGGCCCCTGACTGTTACTTTGTGGCGGAGTGACAGGGCAGGTTTGAGACCACCTAGGAGAGAGGTGGTCCTGGCCCTGTCGGCGTTCGCGGATACTTAACACGCTTAACGAGATCTGGGTATTTGATCTGAGTCTGGCCATTTGGTCTATACGCACTAACCATCTACGCAGGAGTAGTTATGGGTATCCCGGCGTCGTGGTATCAGCCGAAGCCTTCGTGACGTCAGCGACTGAGCGGCGGGTGCCGGATTGGAACGTAAGCCTGCTCTTGTATTAAGGGGGCTAGTTCTGCTTCCGGCCCCCCACGCAACGTGCAAGTGTGCTCAGGGCGATGGGCCCAGACCCCTGCGCGCTTAGGTTTAGACCGGCGTGCTGACCTCTCTGTTGTGCCTAGGTGGGGCTGCGACGTGTTGATCTTCCAAGGCCGGGCATGACCCAGGAAAGTGTGTCCGGCAAAATGGGATCAAGCATGTTGGGCTATGTGGTGCACCCCTGCAAGGAAGTTAATCTATTCGAATAGCCGTGTCCCTCGGTAAAAGGACGACCCGGAGTTGTACCTTGACCTTATGACAACTAGAACCGGATACTTAATAAAACACATCCTTCCAAGTGCCAGATACAACCCGGTGATCGCTCTCTAACAGGGCAACGAGGAGGGGATCGCCGGGTAGGATTATGCTATGCGATGCTACTTGGAGGACTTCAGTCTACTCTCTTCTATATGCTGCAAGACGGAGGCTGCCAGAAGCGTAGTCTTCGACAGGATTAGATATCCCCCTCTTATTCTTGCATTCTGCAGTTCAGTCCACTGATATGGCCCCTTACACATATATCCATGCATATGTAGTGTAGCTCCTTGCTTGCGAGTACTTTGGATGAGTACTCACGGTTGCTTTGTTTCCCCCTTTTCCCCATTCCTCTACCCGATTGCTGCAACCAGACGATGGAGCCCAGGATCCAGACGCCACCGTCGACGACGACTCCTTCTACACTGGAGGTGCCTACTACTACGTGCAGCCCGCTGACGACGACCAGGAGTAGTTAGGAGGATCCCAGGCAGGAGGCCTGCGCCTCGTTCGATCTGTATCCCCGTTTGTGCTAGCCTTCTTAAGGCATCTTGTTTAACTTATGTCTGTGCTCAGATATTGTTGCTTCCGCTGACTCGTCTATGATCGAGCACTTGTATTCGAGCCCTCGAGGCCCCTGGCTTGTATTGTGATGCTTGTATGACTTATTTTATTTGTAGAGTTGTGTTGTGATATCTTCCCGTGAGTCCTGGATCTTGATCGTACACATTTGCGTGCAAGATTAGTGTACGATTGAATCGGGGGCGTCACATAGAAGCCCTCCGTGATGACGGACCTCTTGGGCGGAGCTCCGGAACAGGTCCCAAGATGGGATCTCGTGGATACAGAAGGTTGCGGCAGTGGAATTAGGATTTTGGCTCCTGTTCTGGTCGTTTGGGGGTACGTAGGTATATATAGGAGGAAGGAGTACGTCGGTGGAGCTTCGAGGGGCCCACGAGGCAGGGGGCGCGCCCTAGGGGGGCGCCCCCCACCCTCGTGACCGCCTCTTCGATGCCTTGGTGTAGGGTCCAAGTCCTCTGGATCACGTTCGGTGAGAAAATCACGTTCCTGAAGATTTTATTCCGTTTGGACTCCGTTTGATATTCTATTTCTCCGAAACACCGAAATAGGCAAAAAAAACAGCAATTCTGGGCTGGGCCTCCGGTTAATAGGTTAGTCCCAAAAATAATATAAAAGTGGAAAATAAAGCCCAATATAGTCTAAAACAGTAGATAATATAGCATGGAGCAATCAAAAATTATAGATATGTTGGAGACGTATCAGGCATCCCCAAGCTTAATTCCAGCTCGTCCTCGAGTAGGTAAATGATAAAAAAGAATTTTTGATGCGGGGTGCTACTTGGCATAATTTCAATGTAAAACTTCTTAATTGTGGTATGAATATTCAGATTCGAAAGATTCAAGACAAAAGTTCATATTGACATAAAAAAATACTTCAAGCATACTAAAAAAGCAATTATGTCTTCTCAAAATAACATGGCCAAAGAAAGTTATCCCTACAAATTCATACAGTCTGGCTATGGTCCATCTTCACCACACAAAGTATTTAAATCATGCACAACCCCGATGACAAGCCAAGCAATTGTTTCATACTTTAACATTTTCAAAACTTTTTCAACCTTCACGCAATACATGAGCATGAGCCATGGATATAGCACTATATGTGGAATAGAACGGTGGTTGTGGAGAAGACAAAAAGAGGGGAAGATAGTCTCACATCAACTAGGCGTATCAACGGGCTATGGAGATGCCCATTAACAGATATCAATGTGAGTGAGTAGGGATTGCCATGCAACGGATACACTAGAGCTATAAGTATATGAAAGCTCAACAAAAGAAACTAAGTGGGTGTGCATCCAACTCGCTTGCTCACGAAGACCTAGGGCATTTTGAGGAAGCCCATCATTGGAATATACAAGCCAAGTTCTATAATGAAAAATTCCCACTAGTATATGAAAGTGACAACATAGGAGACTCTCTATCATGAAGATCTTGGTGCTACTTTGAAGCACAAGTGTGGTAAAAGGGTAGTAACATTGTCCCTTCTCTCTTTTTCTCCCATTTTTTTTATTTGGGCCTTTTCTCTTTTTTTTATGGCCTCTTTTTTTCGTTCAGAGTCTCATCCCGACTTGTGGGGGAATCATAGTCTCCATCATTCTTTCCTCACTTGGGACAATGCTCTAAAAATGATGATCATCACACTTTTATTTTTCTTACAACTCAACAATTACAACTCGATACTTAGAACAAGATATGACTCTATATGAATGCCTCCGGCGGTGTCCCGGAATATGCAATGAATCAAGAGTGACATGTATGAAAAAATTATGAATGGTGGCTTTGCCACAAATACGATGTCAACTACATGAGCATGCTAGCAATATGACAATGATGGAGCGTGCCATAATAAACGGAACGGTGGAAAGTTGCATGGCAATATATCTCGGAATGGCTATAGAAATGCCATGATAGGTAGGTATGGTGGCTGTTTTGAGGAAGATATATGGTGGTTGTATGATACCGGCGAAAAGTGCGCGGCATTAGAGAGGCTAGCAATGGTGGAAGGATGGGAAAAAGTGCGTATAATCCATGGACTCAACATTAGTCATAAAGAACTCATATACTTATTGCAAATATCTAGAAGTTATCAAAGAAAAGTATTATGCGCATGATCCTAGGGGGATAGATTGGTAGGAAAAGACCATCGCTCATCCCCGACCGCCACTCATAAGGAGGACAATCAATAAACACCTCATGCTCCGACTTCGTTACATAACGCTTCACCATACGTGCATGCTACGGGAATCACAAACTTCAACGCAAGTATTTTTCAAAATTCACAACTACTTCCACTAGCATGACTCTAATATTATCACCTCCGTATCTCAAAACAATTATCATGCTTCAATCTATTCTTAGTATTCAACGCACTCAAAAGAAATTTTCACAAATCATGAATACCAAGCATATTAATATTAAGCAATTTACCATGCTATTAAGACTATCAAAATGATCTAAGTGAAGCATGAGAGATCAATAGTTTCTTTAAAACAAGTCCACCACTGGGCTCTAAAAGATCTAAGTGAAGCACATAGAGCAAAACTGCATAGCTCAAAAGATGTAAGTGAAGCACAAAGAGTATTCTAACAAATTTTAATTAATAAATGGCTCTCTCAAAGGTGTGTACAGCAAGTATGATTATGGCACACTAAAAAACAAAGACACAAATAATACAAGACGCTCCAAGCAAAACACATAACATGTTGGTGAACAAAAATATAGCTCCAAGTAAAATACCGATGGAAGTAGACGAAGGAGGGGATGCCTTCCGGGGCATCCCCAAGCTTTGAATTTTTTGTTTTCTTGGATTATCTTGGGGGTGCCATGGGCATCCCCAAGCTTAGGCTCATGCCACTCCTTGTTCCATAATCCATCAAAAGATTTCACCCAAAACTTGAAAACTTCACAACACAAAACTCAATAGAAATCTCGTGAGCTCCGTTAGAGAAAGAAAACATAAAACCACTTCAAGGTACTGTAATGAACTCATTATTTATTTATATTGGTGTTAAACCTACTGTATTCCAACTTCTCTATGGATTATAAACTATTTTGCTAACCATATATTCATGAAAATAAGCAAACAACACGCGAAAAATAGAATCTGTCAAAAACAGAACAGTCTGTAGTAATCTATAACTAACGCAAACTTCTGGAACTCCCAAAAATGTACCAAAATTATACGACCTAGACAATATGTTTATTGATCAGCTGCAATTCGGATAAGAATTTGATCACGTTCTGGTGATTTTCAATAATTCGGGCACTAAGCGCAAAGTTTCTGGAAATTACAGCAAGATCAAATAACTATCATCCAAGAAGATTCAATAGGTCTAGCTTGGCACAAACGCTAACTAAAACACAAAACCACATCTAAACAGAAGGTAGATGGATTATTTATTCCTAAACATAAGCAAATTCAAAATAAAATTGGGTTGCCTCCCAACAAGCGCTATCGTTTAACGCCCCTAGCTAGGCATTGAGATTTCAATGATGCTCACAAGAAAGACAAGAATTGAAGCACAAAGAGAGCATCATAAAACACGTGACAAACACATATAATTCTAACATACTTCCTATGCATAGGCATCTTATAGGCAAACAAATTATCAAGGCAAGCAAAAACTAGCATATGCAAGGAAGCGGAAAGAAACAATAGCAATCTCAACATAACGAGAGGTAATTTAGCAACATGAAAATTTCTACAACCATATTTTCCTCTCTCATAATAATTACATGTAGGATCATAAGAAAATTCAACAAAATATCTATCACATAAAATATTTTCAATACGATCCACATGCATGCAAAGTTGACACTCTTCCAAAATAGTGGGATTATCATTACCTAAAGTCATGACCTCTCCAAACCCACTTTTATCAAATATTTCATAAGATTGAACATTCTCCAAATATGTGGAATCTAAAGTTGACACTCCTCCAAACCCACTTTCAATAATATTGCAAACACTATTGTCAATCTCATATTCATCATGGGGATTAAAAAAAATCAGGATCATAAGAAGAATCACCCCAATCATGATCATTGCAACAAGTAGTAGACATAGCAAAACTAGCATCCACAAGCTTAGGGTTTTGCATATTATTAGCACAATTGGCATCAAGAGAATTTATAGTAAAATCATTGAAATCATTCTTTTCATTGAGGGAGCTATCAAGCATGGGTGCAATAGCAACGATCTCATTTTTAACATAAGGAACTATAGCAAATTCGTCTTCATAAATATTGGCATCATGGACACAAGAATAGCAAGCACCATGTTCATCAAGGGATATTTCAACCAAATCATCGGAATCATCATTATCTATAGATTCATGCATATCATTATTTTCTTCCAAAGCAACGGTCATTCTTTCAATAAATTCTTGGACATAGACATTATGAGCAAGGTTTTCATTGCAATATTTAAGTATGACGGAATTTTCAGATTTGTTGAGAGTAAAATCATACTTTTCAATCAAAGAATCAACTTCATGAGCACCCTTAAAAACGACAAATTCTTCAATTTGTTCGATATCATAGTAACTATAGACACCCTTTGCATAAGAAGATAAGATTTCATTATCATTGAACTCACATAGGTAGGGAAGGTGTTTTTTAGGGTTTTTAGAGCAACAAGTAAAGTCACACATTTCACAAAGATTCCAAGCATAGCATAGCAAACTATTTATATGATACCGTAAGAGTCTCCTTTTTCAGACAAACGATGACGCACAAAATGAGCATGCTCGTCTAAAGATTTCCCATCAACTAGGCTAGTTGGGTTTTCAGCACGAGCGCATAAGGATCGAAGATGATCCAAGTAGAACACTTTAATTGGATCCATATCAATAGATTTTCAGCAAGCGAAGATGCAAGCATATAGAAGGCACAAGGAAACACAAACAAAGATACATACGGGAAGAAGGCGAACAAAAAAGAGAGGGCGAATAAAACGGCAAGGGTGAAGCGGGGGAGAGAAAAACAAGAGGCAAATGGCAACTAATGTAATGCGAGAGATAGGGATTGTGATGGGTACTTGGTATGTTGACTTTTTGCGTAGACTCCCCGGCAACGGCGCCAGAAATTCTTCTTGCTACCTCTTGAGCTTGTGTTGGTTTTCCCCGAAGAGGAGAGGATGATGCAGCAGACTAGCGTAAGTATTTCCCTCAGTTTTTGAGAACCAAGGTATCAATCCAGTAGGAGGCCACGCTCAACTCCCTCGTACCTGCACAAAATGATAGCAACTCGCAACCAACGCGATTAGGGGTTGTCAATCCCTTCATGGTCACTTACGAGAGTGAGAACTGATAGATAATGTTTTTGGTATTTTTGGTATAGAGATGCAAAGTGAAAAGTAAAAGGAAAAGTAAAAAGCAAAGCAAGATTAAAGTGATGGAGATTGATATGATGAGAATAGACCCGGGGGCCATAGGTTTCACTAGTGGCTTCTCTCAAGAGCATAAGTATTCTACGGTCGGTGAACAAATTATTGTTGAGCAATTGACAGAATTGAGCATAGTTATGAGAATATCTAAGGTATGATCATGTATATAAGCATCACGTCCGTGACAAGTAGATCGACTCCTGCCTGCATCTACTACTATTACTCCACTCATCGACCGCCATCCAGCATGCATCTAGAGTATTAAGTTAAAAATAGAGTAACGCTTTAAGCAAGATGACATGATGTAGAGAGATAAATTCATGCAATATGAAATAAACCCCATCTTGTTATCCTCGATGGCAACGATGCAATACATGCCTTGCTGCCCCTTCTGTCACTGGGAAAGGACACCGCAAGATCGAACCCAAAGCTAAGCACTTCTCCCATGGCAAGAAAAACCAATCTAGTAGGCCAAACCAAACTGATAATTCGAAGAGACTTGCAAAGATAACCAATCATACATAAAAGAATTCAGAGAAGATTCAAATATTATTCAAAGATAGACTTGACCATAAACCCATAATTCATCGGTCTCAACAAACACACCGCAAAAAGAAGATTACATCGAATAGATCTCCACAAGAGAGGGGGAGAACTTTGTATTGAGATCCAAAAAGAGAGAAGAAGCCATCTAGCTACTAACTATGGACCCGAAGGTCTAAGATAAACTACTCACACTTCATCAGAGAGGCTATGATGATGTAGAAGCCCTCCGTGATGACGGCCCTCTCCGACGGAGCTCCGGAACAGGCCCCAAGATGGGATCTCGTGGATACAGAAGGTTGCGGCGGTGGAATTAGGTTTTTGGCTCCTGTTCTGATTGTTTGGGGGTACGTAGGTATATATAGGAGGAAGGAGTACGTCGGTGGAGCTTCGAGGGGCCCATGAGGCAGGGAGGCGCGCCCTCGGGGGGGCCCTCGGGGGGCACCCCCCACCCTCGTGACTGCCTCTTCGATGCCTTGGTGTAGGGTCCAAGTCCTCTGGATCACGTTCGGTGAGAAAATCACGTTCCCGAAGATTTTATTCCGTTTGGACTCCATTTGATATTCTGTTTCTTCGAAACACTAAAATAGGCAAAAAAAACAACAATTCTGGGTTGGGCCTCCGGTTAGTAGGTTAGTCCCAAAAATAATATAAAAGTGGAAAATAAAGCCCAATATAGTCCAAAACAGTAGATAATATAGCATGGAGCAATCAAAAATTATAGATACGTTGGAGACGTATCAATCTGCTTAAGAAGTCATTCCAGAACATGAAGAACATCATGTTGATGCACCTGAAGAAAATGCTGCTGAAGAAAATGCTGATCAAATTCCTCAACGACTACCCGCTCATCCTCGCGTTGCAAATGAAGTGCAGATTGAGAAAATCGTCAGTGACATCAACATTCCAGGTCCACTCACATGCTCAAGAGCTTCACATTTATCTAACCTTTGTGGGCACTTTGTTTTTGTCTCTATCACAGAGCCCACTAAGGTAGATGAAGCATTTCTGGAGCCTTAATGGATTCAAGCTATGCAAGAGGAATTACATCAGTTTGAGCTCAACAACGTCTCGGAACTGGTCAAACGTCCAGATCCTCGCAAGCACAATATCATTGGCACAAAGTGGATCTACCGCAACAAGCAAGATGAAAATGGCCTTGTGGTGAGGAATAAGGCACGACTTGTAGCTCAAGGCTACACACAGGTTGAAGGAATTGATTTCGATGAAACTTTTGCACCTGTTGCTAGAATTGAGCCTATTCGCATATTACTTGCCTATGCTAACCATCATGATATCACCTTATATCAATTGGATGTGAAAAGTGCATTCCTCAATGGTAAGCTTGAGGAAGAAGTATATGTTGCTCAACCCCCAGGTTTTGAAGATCCAAAGCATCCCGACAAAGTCTACAGAGTCAATAAGGCCCTCTGTGACCTCAAGCAGGCCCCTCAGGCGTGGTATGATACTTTGAAGGAATTCCTCGTGAAGAAAGGCTTCAAACCCGGTTCACTTGACCCAACTCTTTTCACTAAATCTTATGATGGTGAATTGTTTGTGTGCCAAATGTATGTTGATGATATTATCTTTGGATGCACTGACCAACGTTACACTGACGAATTTGGTTTTATGATGAGGGAGGAATATGAAATGTCTATGATGGGAGAATTGAAATTCTTCTTAGGTCTTCAAATTCGTCAACAACGCAATGGCATATTCATATCTCAGGAGAAATACCTCAAGGACGTATTGAGGAAATTCGGCATGCAAGATTGCAAAGGGGTCAAAATTCCTATGCCCACAAACGGCCATCTATGCATTGATGAAAATGGTACTGACTTCGATCAAAAGGTATACCGCTCCATGATTGGCTATTTATTGTATTTACGTGCTTCTAGGCCAGATATTATGCTTAGTGTTTGCATGTGTGGCCAATTTCGAGCTACACCGAAGGAATCACATCATAAGGCTGTGAAGCATATTCTTCGATATCTAGCTCACAAACCAACACTTGGATTATGGTACCCCAAGGGCTCGGCTTTTGATCTCATTGGATATTCAGACTCTTACTATGCTGGTGATCGTGTGGACCGCAAGTCAACATCAGGCACATGCCATTTCCTCAGACGATCTTTGGTTTGTTGGTCATCAAAGAAATAAAACTGCGTATCACTGTCTACTGGTGAAGCTGAGTACATTGCTGCTGGTTCTTGCTGTGCTCAATTGCTGTGGATGAAGCAAACTCTCAAGGACTACAGCGTCAACATGAAGAATGTGTCACTCTACTGTGACAATGAGAGTGAAATCAAGATTGCTCATAACCCAGTTCAACACTCGAAGACAAAGCACATTCAGATTCGTCATCATTTTCTTCGTGATCATGTGTGGAAGGGCGACATCTCTATTGAGCATGTAAGGACTGAAGAACAGTTAGCCGATATCTTCACAAAGCCCTTGGATGAGAAGAGATTTAGCAAGTTGAGGTGTGAGCTAAATATCCTAGAATCTTTGAATGTTCTTTGAAAAGGACACTCATCCTAACACTTATGCAAAATTGATGACTTAGATGTGCAACACGCGAAGAAACATTTTTCTTCAATCAATGAAGACTAACACTCTAAGTGTGAAGAAATTAACGAAGAATTTGATTCTCAGAACCCTGCGACAATTGTACGCGGTGTCTGAAATCATCATTCTTATACGATGGGTCACGCCACCACCAATGTTGAAAATCTTCAATTTGAGTATTTCTTCATTTCTGAAATTCCTCAGTTGTTCATTTTCTTGAACTTTGCAATGTCTTCACTCTTTCCGATGTTGTTCTTCATTGGCTATAGTTATATAGATGAGTTTATGTCCTCTACAACATTCACTTATTGCTATTTCTTCAAGATTTTTTTGCTAAGTGAATGTGATCGGACCCTTCCCCTTCTATGCTAAACTCTACCCAGTCTATTCACAAATTCTTCATGTGCGTTCTATTTGAACTCGTTCAAAATCTTCACTGTGTCCTTGTCAGCTGAACAATTTGCGAACGGAACTTTAGAACTTATTTTATCCGAATTTTTGGCTATTGCCGCCTAAACCGTTCCATATCCCATGATAATACTTATCTATTCACCCACTGTCGCCACCTCTCAGTACGTGGGTGATACATGTCAAGCGAATGAGAAGGGTCAGGGGCACGCTCGTCCAATTTCTTTGGACGAGTGGTTTTTCACCTCGGCTATAAATACCCCTCCCCTTCCTCACTTTGTTTTTACTCCGCTCGACCTCACTCCCTCGCTCGAGCTCTCAAACCCTAGCACCATCGCTACTTCCATCATCGCCGGTGAGGAAGAGCTTCACTGCCTCGATCTCGTCGCCGTCGTACAAGCGCCGGCCGCGGAAATCTTCACTCCACCGCCGCCGTAGTTGTCTTCCTCTGCCAAGTTAGGGGGGTGGAAAATATGAACCGACGAGCTTCAAATCTAGACTTCCCAGTTCACCGTGTTCTTCATCAAGGGTAATTAAAAGTTACTTTTACTGCCCTTGTTGATTCTGAAGTTTTCCACGAAATCTTCAAAAGGTGTTATTCTTCAAATCTTCACACACTAAACACCTCACATGTCATCTATTCTTGATCCGTTTCTCTAAGCAACATTTTTCTTCAAGATTCCTCAATTGTGTGGATTTTCGATCTATACAACTCTAGAACCTAAGACAAAGAATGCTTAGTGAAATTCTTCAAGACTCATCTGGTCAAATTCCTCAAACTTGTTTTTTAAAAACTTCTGAGAACGCATATGGCCTCTCCAAATTCCTCGCAACTACATTCTGTTCACACGTACACATGTCCGCTACTGAATCACTAGGTTCTCATCAACTTAACTCATTTGCAGCGTTCCTCGAAGAAAAGTTACACACCTATTCGGAGAATTCTATTGTTCAGATTCCTCAGCTAAAGAAAATGGCTGATGGCAAGAAGCCTCAGAAGGGTGGAAAGATGCCTGAGGCCAACACTGCTTTCAAAATCCCAGATGACATTTACAAGGACTATTGCACACCTGATGAGGCCAAACACGACAATGAGGACAAAAATCAGCGCAAGGTGCACATACAATGGATAGAGAGGAGATGGGCACGGGAATGGCGGGAATATCGATATGTTACACCCAAGTACATGGAGAAATTCGCTCTTAACCATCCATGCCCAACACCTCCATTGGCACCTAGTCAAGAAGCTGATCCTACCAGCCTCAAGCGTGGTGAGGACTATCCTAATGAATGGGCTAAGCGCCAGGCCAAAATAGCTAAGGAAGCAGCAAGGAAATTTAATGGAGACTCTGCTGCTGCTGCCACTACTGAGGCCTCTGCAAGGAAGCCGAAGAAGGCCATGCCAAAGAAGCCTGCTCACAAGCCCAGTGCTTCAACCTCAATGCCCTCACGGCCAAGCTCCTCAGCAATGCCCTCCCGGCCAATTTATTCAAAGCCCTCACGACCAATTCCTCAAGCTGCACCAGGCCCACCAAAGTCCTCAGCTCCTTTGACCAAATCCTCAGCACCTGTGCATCTCGCCTCGTACCAAAGGACAACTGGCATCTCTATTGCCTCAGGAGCCTCTGGAAGTTCTTCAGCTCCACCAAATCCCTCAACAGGCCCCACTCTACTGAAGACAAAGGCCACTGCTGGACAAGGCTCTCGACCAAGTCCTCACAAGAAGCAGGTCGCCTTTCAAGTGTCGTCTGATGAAGACGAAGCTGATGATGAAAAACTTGCTGAAATCATCAGGGACAGGCAGCTCAAGGCCGCTAGAGCCAAAGGCACAAATGTGCCTCTGCTTTTGGATCCAAAATTGATCCTTGATTACATTGATCTCTGGCACAAGGACCCCAACACTCCTATGCCTGACTTCAAGTTGACTCCTGACCAAAGTCATATGTTGACTGCCTTCATTCAGGCAGAAAAATGGAAATTTGAAAAGGCCAGGCAGTTGAAGAAAGCGCAGTACAAGAAGGAGCGCTTCCTGAAGAAAAAAGTTGTCTCTATTTGTGTAAACCGTCCGTAAGGGGCCGGGTTACGCAAAGAAGGACTCATCAGAAGAGGCCCAAGACCAAGCACGAAGATGGCGGTTCAATAAAGGGTCTAAGGCCAATAGGCGACTTAAGGCCCATAGTGGTAAACCGCCATGATGGCATGACTTGTATCATAAGGTAGAATTAACTAGTCACCGAGCCGGACACTCTCTATGAGCCGGCCGGGACTCTATAGGCCGCATGGCATCAACCCGTGTATATAAGGGGACGACCCGCTGACGGCTTAGGGCAAGAAACAACTCATCGAGAAGCGGGCATAGCGTATCTCGCTCCCTGGTCATCGAAACCTCAAGCAATACCAACCCAACTAGACGTAGGCCTTACCTTCACCGTAAGGGGCCGAACTAGTATAACTCTCTCGTGTCCTTTGTCCCGATTAACACCTTTAAGCTTCCTAGTTGCGATGGCTCCACGACTAAGTCCTTGCAAGAGGACATCTGCCGCGACAATTCCACGAAAGTTGGCGTCCACTGTGGGGCACGCGCACGGTGGATTTGAGTTCTTGAAGGGCAGCTTCAAAGGGCTCAAGGGATACGCAGTCGACCAGATGACCAAGAGTCATCGCGGCAAGATCTACATCGACGACGAAGGCTGGGGCCCAGACGCCGGCTCAATTGAGTATGGGTACCGGGCCCCCTTTGGCGAAATCCACGTCTTCATCGGCCGGATTGGTGAGCCAGGCCCTGAGCCGGATAACTACACCGACCTCGTCGAGACGGCTCAGCGCGCAAGACCCGCCCGAGCTCAGCCCATCGTGAAGCGTGCCTTCGTGGGTTGCATCCACGGAGGGGAACTTTCGGAAGGATCTGTAGATGGTGGTGAGACGGTCATCCTCTTTGACGGCGATTCATCCGCCGGTTCAACAAATTCATTGTATCTGTTTCAAGATGGCGCGCTTGGGGGCTATTCCGAGCAGTATTCTGGACCCCTATGAGCCGCCAAGCTGGGCAGGAGTCTTCATGGCTGGTACTCAACCCGGTTAAAACTCAACGGCAGCAGCAGCAATAACGTCCGGGTCAGGAGCGGCCGGGGCAGGAGGCCCTGTGCGCCTGCCGGCTCAGGTGCTGATGGATTTCATGGATAAACTGATAGTCCTGTTAACTACCACAATTATTCCTGTGAATCAGGATGACCACAATGCAGAGGTGGCACAGGTGCGAGAGGAAATAGATCGGGCCAAGGAGGCCTTAGCAGCTGAGGACACCAGGTTAGCCACAGAGCGGGCGGCTTTGGATGCACGGGCGCCACAGCTCCAGTCAGAGGCTTTCTAGCTTACGATGAGCTTGAATGCATCTAATGAGGTGATGAGGAGGAGACACTAGAAAACTCAATCTCGTTTGCCTCCGGTTTACGATCCACGGAACCCCTTCACTACACCCGGAGCCGGCCCAAGTAACCCGCCAGAGGTGAATCAGTTCATGACAGCCAGGGGTCCGGGTCAGCCTCAAGTGACGGCACCTCCTCATGGGAATATGGCAGCGCCCCGTTATGTACCGATGCCGTCGGGTCACTTTTCCAACCCCATGGACAACCTGATTGCAGCGTCGGCACGCCTGGCGGCTCTCCCAGTGGACGGTGATGATCCAACAGCAGTGGAGACCCGAAGGATCAGAGACCTCGTCCAGACAGCCCTGGCTCAGCACGAGACTTATTCTTACAGCCGGGACATGATTCATTCAACTCCTCCGCCTTGGTTAGCCCCAGCTCGTCCAAACCGGAGCTCGAGTTACAGTAGGCACATGGAGTCAGAAGCTTTGTCAAGCAACGCCCATCGCCGTAACTAGCCCGGTGGTTATAACCCTGTGCAGGATCGAATACGTCAGGAGGACGAGCGGGCGGCTCAACTGGCGGCTCAGCTGACGGCTCAGGAGGCTCTTCCGGATTACCCGACGACTTCCGTTGAGGCCGGAGTGGCCACCAGAACCGGCGGTGTTCCTTGTTTGGTCCCGGCTCTACGTAATGTGTGTTTGCCCAAGGACTTCAAGGGACCTCGAAAGGTGCCAAATTACATGGGCGACTTACAGCCCGGAGCATGGATCGAAAGTTATGAGATGGCCATGGAGCTGTTGGAGGTCAGTGACGCAGCAATGGCTAAGTACTTCACCATGATGTTGGATGGAATGGCCCGGTCTTGGTTAAAGGGCTTGCCACCCAATTCCATTAGTTCATGGGCAGAGCTAAAGGCCCGATTCATCCAGAACTTCAAGGACACTTGCAAGCAATCTATGTCGATTATGGACTTAACAAATTGTAAGCAAGAGGAGGGTGAATCCACAACTCATTGGGTGCGTCGGGTCAAGGAGATAATACATTCGTCTGACAAGATGGATGCCGGCTCGACAGTCCTCATGTTGGAGAAGAATTGCCGCTTTGAGCTGCTGAGACAGAAACTGGGGCGCCTTAAGCGTGATTGCAATGATATGGGTACACTGATGGCAGCTTTATTCAAATACGCCGATTCTGATAGTACCAAGGATCCCGCGTCTGACGAGGAAAAGACAGGGAAGGGAAAGAAGAACGGCAATGGAAAGGGTCAGCAGCATATCCCGATGAATCAAGGAGGCAATAAGCGTAAGGCTGAGGGTAACCCGGAGTTTGTGGCCAACGCCAATGTGCAGGGTAACAATCAGAGATGTAAAGGAAAACCGCCCCCTCGATCTGGCGGATCAGGCCCATCTCTTGAGCAGCTACTCAATGAGCCCTGCCCGAGACATGGCACCCGGGAATGACCTGCCACCCACTTGTGGAAGGATTGCGCGATCATGAAGGCTTTCAAGAATTCCAACGTGTTTGATGGCAATCATGGGTCGGGCGGCAGCTCAGGTGCCGACGGCTTTCATGGCCCGGGCGGCGGTTCAAATTCCGGCTTTTAGGGAAATCAAGGCGGCTATAATCAACAGCAGTCTGGTCAAGGAGGACAACAACAGCAACAGTCGGGTTATCAGAGCCATCCGAAGCAGCTGAATAGTGGGCAGTATCATGTGTTCACCACTAGCTTGTGCAAACGTGACCAGAAGGTTAATAAGAGGGTCGTGAACTCTGTTGAGCTGGCAGTTCCCCGTTACCTGAGGTGGTTAGAGCAGCTTATTGTATGGAGCAGGGAAGATCACCCTCCCCGGGTTGATAATCCGGGTCAGTTAGCCTTGGTGGTGGCACCTCAGGTCGGCGGGTATAAATTCACCAAGGTACTCATGGACAGAGGTAGCAGCATCAACATCCTCTATTACGAGACCTTTCGACGCATGGGTTTGACTGACAAAAATTTAAAGACATCCAACACTGTTTTCCATGGAGTGGTGCCTGGTAAGACGGCATACCCGGTCAGTAAGATCGAATTGGAGGTGGCCTTTGGAGATGATTATGATTCCAGGGCTGAGAAATTAACATTTGAGGTGGTCAAAATCAAGAGTCCATATCATGCTCTGTTTGGGCGGCCGGCTTATGCCAACTTCATGGCACGGCCGTGTTATGTTTATCTGCAGCTTAAGATGCCGGGTCACAAGGGCACCATCACCGTGCATGGGAGTCGAAATGTAGCCCTGGAATGTGAAGAAGGCGATGCGGCTTATGCTGAGTCTGTTTGTGCGGCAGAAGAGCTGAAATTTTATCAAGATAATGTTGACCCGACGGATATGACCTCTCTAAAGAAGCTGACCACAGAGCATGACCCGGCTATGAAGTTTACGTCGGCTGCTGAAACCAAGCTTGTTGACTTTACTCTAGGCGATTCGTCTAAGCAGTTCAGTATCAGTGCCAATTTGGATCCTAAATAGAAAAGCGCGCTCATTGAGTTCATCCGCGAGAACCGGGACATCTTCGCATGGAAACCTTCTGACATGCCGGGTGTACCGAGAGAACTCGCTGAGCACACTCTTAATATTGATTCGAAATATAAGCCGGTCAGGCAGTTTCTTCGACGGTTCAATGAAGAGAGACGGAAAGCCATCGGTGAGGAGGTGGCCCGGCTTTTGGCAGCGGGGTTTATCGTTGAAGTTTTTCACCCGGAGTGGTTGGCTAACCCAGTGCTTGTGCTTAAGAAGAACGGCACCTGGCGGATGTGTGTGGATTACACAGACTTAAATAAGGCTTGTCCGGCTAATCCCTTTGCTCTCCCTCGTATTGATCAAATCATTGATGCTATGGCGGGTTGCGAGCGTTTGAGCTTTTTGGATGCTTACTCTGGTTATCATGAGATCAAGATGGCAGTTAAGGACCAGGAGAAGACGGCTTTCATCACTCCGTTTGGAGCCTTCTGCTATGTATCTATGCCATTTGGGCTCAAGAGTGCCCAGGCGACTTATCAGCGATGTGTACAGAACTGTCTCCATGATCAAATTTGGCGCAATGTTCAGGCTTATGTGGATGACATCATGGTGAAGTCCAGAGAGAAGGAAACCTTGATATCTGATTTGAAAGAGACCTTTGATAATCTCCGGGTTTATAAGATGATGCTTAACCCGGCCAAGTGTGTATTTGGTGTACCTGCAGGCAAGCTTTTGGGTTTTCTGGTCTCAAATAGGGGCATTGAAGCTAATCCGGAGAAGATCAAGGCGATTACCTCGTTGGCTAAACCGGCGTGCATCAACGATGTTCAGTGACTGGCGGGTCGTGTTCCTGCTTTAAGCCGGTTTATCAGCCGGTTAGGGGAGAAGGCCCTATCGCTGTATCAGATGATGAAGAAAACAGACACTTTTGTCTGGAGTGATGCTGCTAATACTGCCTTTGAAGATTTAAAGAGACAGTTATCTGAGCCGCCGGTCCTTGCGGCTCCCATTGATAGAGAGTCGTTGCTATTATATGTGGCTGCTAACTCATGAGCTGTCAGTGTTGCAATCGTGCTGGAGCGCAAGGAGGCTGGAAAGGAGCATCCGGTTCAACGGCTGGTTTACTACATTAGTGAGGTGCTCATTGAGTCTAAACAAAGGTATCCACATTGGCAGAAGCTTGTTTACGGAGTGTTCATGGCAAGCCGGAAGCTGAAGCAGTACTTCCAAGGTCATCCTATCACTGTGGTAAGTTCTGCCCCCTTGGGAGACATCATCCAGAATAGGGAGGCCACAGGACGAGTCGCCAAGTGGGCCATTGAGCTTGGGCCTCATGGTTTGAAGTGCATGCCATGCACTCTATTAAGTCTCAAGCCTTGGTGGATTTTATCAATGATTGGGCAGAGTTGCAGGCACCTGAGAAAAGCCAGATAACACATATTGGACTATTCACTTTGATGGGCCCAGGTAGTTAGAAGGCTCGGGGGCTAGAGTCATTTTAGCTTCCCCTCGAGGTGACAAATTTTGTTATGTGCTCTGGCTTATGTTTCCTTGTACTAACAATGCAGCTGAGTATGAGGCCTTACTCCATGGTCTCCGAATGGCCAAAGAAATGAATTTGAGCCGGGTAAGGTGATTGGGGGACTCAGATCTCGTGGCTCAATAGGTGTCAGGCAAGTGGGACTCCAAGGATCCCCTTATGGAGGCTTACCGTCGTGAAGTTGATGATGTGGCTGGGCACTTCAAAGGTTATCAAGTGGAGAACATTGATCGAAGGAAGAATGAGGTGGCTGATGCTTTAAGCCGACTGGGATCTCAGCATAAGCCGGTGCCGCCTAACACCTTTCTCGATGTTTTGCATAATCCTTCTGTCAAAATACACACAGAGGAAGACCTAGCGGTGCCAAACCCGGAGGCACAGCTGGTAGCGGCTCTTCACGTCATCCCGGATTGCACAGTGCCATATTTGGCCTACATGACCCGGGGGGAGTTACCTGAGGATGAGACCTTGGCAAGACAAATCATCCGGCGGTTCAAATCCATGACAATTGTTCATGGTGAGTTACATCATCGCAGTATCATTAGGGCGTTTCAACGTTGTGTGTCGCCTGCGGAGGGTCAGGAGATACTTCGTGAGATCCATGAAGGGGATTGCGGCCATCATGCCGGCTCAAAATCTCTCGTGGCCAAGGCTTTCCGTCATGGTTTCTATTGGCTGACGGCTCATGCTGACGCAGAGGATCTGGTCAGTAAATGTGACGGATGTCAAAAATTCTCACGACGAGCTCATGTGCCGGCTCAAGAGTTGAGGATGATTCCAATTACTTGGTCGTTCGTAGTATGGGGGCTTGATATGGTTGGGCCTTTCAAGAGGTCTAAAGATAAAAAGACGCACCTCCTAGTGGCGGTGGATAAATTTACAAAGTGGGTTGAGGCAGAGCCGGTCAGTAAGTGTGATGCAGCCACAGCGGTTCAGTTCATGAAAAAGGTGATCTTTCGTTTTGGTTTTCCACACAGCATCATAACTGATAATGGCACTAATCTCTCTAAGGGTGTCATGGAAGAGCTCTGTCAACGAGAACGTATCCGGCTTGATGTTTCGGCAGTCGCCCATCCTCAATCCAATGGTCAAGCAGAAAGAGCCAATCAAGAGATCTTGAAAGGTATAAAGCCCCAGCTCTTGGTCCCCTTACAACGGACGCCGGTTTGTTGGGTGGAGGAGTTACCTTCTGTACTTTGGAGTATCAACACTACACCTAACAGATCCACGGGTTACACACCTTTCTTCATGGTGTACGGAGCAGAGGCGGTCCTGCCAAGTGACATTCGTCATGACTCACCCCGCATAGCGGCTTACATTGAGGCTGACAATGAAAAAGCTCGTCAAGATGCACTTGATTTGTTGGACGAAGAGCGAGACTTGGCAATAGCCCGCTCGGCGATTTATCGGCAAGACCTGTGCCGCTACTACAGCCGCCGGGATAGGTCCAGAACCTTTTAGGAAGGTGACTTAGTGCTCCGGCTCATCCAAGATCAGTCTGATATGCACAAGCTATCCCCCCCTTGGGAAGGACCCTTCGTGGTCAGCAAGAACTTGAACAACTGGTCATACTACCTCATCGATGTGCGAGAGCACAAAGACTCACGTAAGTCGAAGGAGGAGACCCATCGGCCGTGGAATATCGCTCATCTTCGGCCTTACTGTACCTGAGCCACTGGCTCTCAAGATGTATATATTTTTTGACGATGTATATATTATATAAAGCAATAAAGAAGGACCTCTGTCCTTTTCACCCTCAAAAGTTTACATGTCTTCATTATCATGTGGTGGCAATAACCAATAGGGAGCGGATCATATCTGAATCCGGCTTTCCCTTTGGTCCGGCTCATGATCATATCTGAATCTAGCCATGATCACTTGGGGGCTTCCTGTTCAAACATGGGTCGTATTCGAACCAAAGAGAACATAGCTGTCGATACCCTCTTGATCGGCATACTGCCAAACCCACTTGGGGGCTTCCTGATCATATCTGAATCATAGCTTAACCCCTTTGAGTCTGACGTGGATCGTATTCGAATCAGCGTCATTAAACAATTCTTATGGTCACTTGGGGGCTTCCTGTTCAAACATAGGTCGTATTCGAACCAAAGAGAACATAGCTGTCGATACCCACTTGATCGGCATCACCAAAGCCACTGGGGGCTATATGATCGTATCTGAATCTTAGCTTAACCCCTTTGGAACGCTTCACCGATCGTATTCGAATCAGAAGCCTTTAAATTTTGTTTATTATTCATCATACTTTATAAATATAAGTATTTGACTATCTTGAGGTCCTCTTGAAAGTACTATGGGGTGGTTCTTCTTCCACCAGTATAATATTGGTCACCTCAGGTTGTTAAGTGCTAGGCGAACATCATATGTGCCAACTTTCAGGAGTTAAACTTACCCTCATGGTTTGGGCTGCATAAGCCGGCGAGATTACCAAAAGGGTCGCAGGTATGTTGTTCTGATTATGTTTAACAGATGTAGTCATAAACCGGCCTTTATATAATTTTTCGGTTCACACTCCGGGTTATCAGTACCTTATGTGACCCCCGATGCGATAAGTCGCCAAGGGAATTTTGTTTGTTTATGTGCAGGACAATGCAAGCAACTTTCTGTTTAAACATAAAAGAAATAGAAGATCAATATAAACCGGAAGCATATGATGGTGGCGGTTTAAGAAAGTGTTGAGCACCATAAACATGTGCGAAGGCATGGAAAAAGTCAAGAGTTTTTCTACCCTATTACAAGACTCACCGAGTCTGAATAATGAAGCATTGTTTTTTCCACAAAGACATAAACATATGACGCCTGGCGGTTCACTCCTTTGGTTGGCTTGAAGATTCTGGGTTATCCTTCTCCGCCTCTTCGTCGGCTGCCCTGTCCTGGAAGGTGGACGATGCCCAGTCAATGCCACTCAAAGCTTCAAACTCAGCTTCATTATCTATTAAACTGGCTGGGTCGACTTCAGGGTCAAAGGTATGCTTACGGATTGGAGGGATCAGGCTGACATCATCATAGAGAGGTGTTGGGAGTCTTCGATTCTCGCTATCATAACCCGGCTGATACTTGGTAAGGTCGGTATCGTTCCCAATGAGAGTGGCCACAGGGCGTATATCTTTCACACAGGCGGTGAAATCCGTCTCATTAAACAAGGTGCCATCTTCCTTCAAACTTGGATACCCAAGAGCAATGTCAGCCGGGTCTAGCTCTGGAAGCCACGCCTTGGCCCGGCTCGATGCAGATATAGCCCCGGCTCTTGCAGATGCTCGCCTTAACTCTTGGAATCGCTGAGGTAGCACAGCAAACCGCTTTAGTACGTCTTACAGGAGATGGGGAACATCATTTGATAAAGCCACAACGGCCAGAGCACGTTGTGACCCGGTGTAGAGCTGTTCCACCAGAGTATAAACTGCCTTCAGCTTGATCAGCATATTCTGCTTGAGGTTTGTGCTCCTGGGGCCTGCGTTATTAAACATAAGGTGAGCCGGAGGTAACAACTGAAATAGTCATTGAAAGGAAGTTTGCAGTGTTTAAGGTTTGTGTAAGTAACTTACCAAAGATTGCCGAGACCATTTGAGATATCTGGCGCTTTAAGCCGGACAGCTCGGCCGTTGCTTCTGCAAGTGATGCCTCTGCTGTCTCGGACCGGGTCACCAGAGAGGCCTTCTCATCAGCCCAGGTTTTCTTCTCTGCCTCAAAGTTCTTCTTCAACTTCTCTTGTTCAGAGACGTTGAATTCGAACTTGGAGTTGGATTTTTGAATTTCAAGTTCTTGAGTTGCCAGGCAATTCTTCAGGTCAGCAATTTCTGACTCAAATTGACTTGTGGTGGCCTGCATTGATGCCGGGTTATAGTCAGAATCATTCTAATATAACATTAAGTCCCAAGCACTTTGCAAGCAAAGGTACTTGACACTTGGGGGCTAATGTATGCTGAAGAACTCTAAATTACTATGCCAGTTCATGAAAATTAAGTCCCAAGCACTTTGCAAGCAAAGATACTTGACACTTGGGGGCTAATGTATCGCACGTTTAAGGTATCATGCTACAACCGGGTTAAATATCTTCTTTCTAAGCCAGACAAGCAGAGCTAGGTATTTTTCTAAGTCTACAGCATATTTACTCATAAGCAATAGACTTGGGGGCTGGTACAGTAAGTATGATTAAGGAAAAGTAGCATAAGTCATACCTCAGATTTTTGTTGTATCTGCTTCAGCATGTCAATTTCCAGGTCACGACTGCTATGTACTTGATTGATATATCCAGAGACGATCTCTCCAATACTCAAATGAGTGTAGTCAGCAACGTCCAGCTTGGTCTTTCGGCGTTCCAAATATTCCTCTTTGGCAGAGCACTTAGCCAGCACAGTGGGTCTTCCCGGCTTAATAAATTGAGTTTTGGTAATCTCAACTTCCGGGTCATCTATTTTAGCCGGGCTAGGAACCTCTGGGTTATCAGAGTCGTTGAGAACTTGCTCAGCAGGCGGGTCAGAGGTAGTTACTGGAATGTCTTGAAGGGTTCAGGCGGCGGCTCGGGAGCAGAGACATCAGGAGCATCCGTTCCGAACTCCGGTTCAGTCACGACTGGCTCTTGGGAAGGCTTGTTCTTTTTTGCCCTCTTACAGGGCTTCACTTGCATGCTGTGGACAAGGCAGAAGGGTGAGTACAAAAGCATGAGTAAGATAAAGCATAAGGTAAACAAGTTTACATTACCTGGGGGCGGTTTTGAAAGCCGGCATGTTGGATTGCATAGACTCGCTGGAGGAAGGAGAGGTATCCTGATAATTGGAGTCAGATGAATTGAGAGGTTGACGAATTAAACCCGCCAAAGGTAAAACAGAACGTAAATTGGAGATAACCTCAGTTCGACGCTTCCTGGTTACGTCAGATAAGTCGGAGGAGAGATCTGCATCCTTGCTGGTCCGGGTCTGCCTCCGGCTTTCATAAAGATGTTGCTTCAAAAGAAATTGAGGATCTTGGTAAGCCAAAGGATGTGAAAATCTTACTTTCCGGGTCACTCTTCGAATTTTCTGCCGCGGCAAGGGCTCGGAGTCGGAGGAGATTATAGTTACCTCTTCCTCGACGGCTTGGCTGTTTCCCGTGTCTTCCTGAAAGGAATTAATGTCAGTAAGGTGATAATAAAATAGTCAAGGGAGTTAAAAGTTACCTCTTCTTCATCGTCATCAGTATCGTCAAGTTTTAACATGTCTGAAGCGCTTGGCTTCCTCTTTCTTGAAGTTCCTGTTTTGGCGGCTTTTCTTTCGGCTCTCTTGGCCACTCTAGCTTGTTTCGCAGCCTCATGATCATACTTGACCTTCCAGAAGTTGTCATTTGCCTGTGAAAAATGATAAAGGGTTATGAGTAAAAGCAAGGTATAACACAGTAAAGAGTAATTATTGAGGTTGATGACTCACTGCAGGGGTCGGGTTCTTCTTGCAGAAAGGAAGTAAGCCAAAGTCATTACTAATCACCGTGCCCTCTTTCAACAAAGACTGGGTCATAGCCTCCACCGCATCATCTGGTAAGTCGTCAGGACTATCACGCAGTGGGTCATCCTTCTCGCCTGAGTAAGTACACATTAAGCCGGGGCGGCGGCTTAACGGAATCACCCGCCAAGAGATCCAGACTCGTACCAAGTCAATGCCATCTAAGTTGTTTCCTAAGATGGCTTTGATCTTCTTGATGGTGGGGGCAAGTGGTAGACATTCAACAGCGGTTAATTTATCCGGCAGCGGGTGATTGGATTCAAGGCGCAGAGCACGGAAGCCGGGAAGCGGGTTCTCATCAGCCGGAGAAGTTTCCTGGCAATAAAACCACGTCTGGTTCCAATCCTTTGGGTGGCTTGGCGGTTTGGCATAAGGAAAGAGTCAGTCTCTCCGCTGCTGAACTGAGATGCCGCCAAGTTCCAGACTGGGCCCGTTGGCACGTTCGTTCTGCCGGTTTAAATAGAACAACTCCCTGAACAAAAGTAGGTTGGGCTCTTCTCCAAGGTACACTTCGCAGAAGACTTGGAAGTTGCAAATATTTGACACAGAGTTGGGCCCAATGTCTTGAGGTCTGAGATCAAAGAAATGCAAAACATCCCTGAAGAATTTTGAACTGGGTGGAGCTAAGCCCCGGTTCATGTGATCAGTAAACACGATCACCTCCCCCTCCTTGGTTTGAGGCTTCTCCTCTGACGGGTTAGGAGCATGATAAGACATGACCTCCTTCTTGGGCAGATGGCCAGACTTCACAAACTCAGACAAAGTGCCTTCCATAACGATGGACTTTACCCACTTACAGGTCACCGGAGGTTTGGGAGTCTTGGGTGCCATTGTGCAAATTGAAGCCTGTGACAAAGTAAAAAAAATCCGGTTCAACTCATAACCCGGAGGAGAGCATTATTAATCTATTCAAGATGGCGGCTTAAGAAGGGGCCTAATGACATATGGGTAACTATGCAGTGATATTTAAGCCGCTACAGGTATCAAAGGCAGTTAAATTTTCTTAAGGCGCCGGAAGCAAGCAAGGTTGACAAATCAGTGTCATTTTCTTAAGTTGGACGCATAGATTACCATGGTTAAACAAGTTCAACAGAGGCAGTTTTTTGGCTAAGTGTGGAACAAACAGGTTTCACAAGTTGCAGTTATTATTTTGGATCAAACGGTCGTTGTGAAAAGAAAAATTTCTAGACCTAAAACCAGTGCAGAGAAGTTCATACACTTGAAGGAAGCCTCTGAACAAAAGAAAAGAGATATGTTTGTATTCAGGATGAGCGTGAAACAGTCACCGCAGCAGTTCTACGCTATTCGACGATCTGAACAGGGCATCGGAGGTGAAGTACATCAAGGGTTCGCCACGGGCGGCAACGAACACCGACGAGCTCAATAAGTTGTAATGCAGATCTAAGGCAGGGGAGGAAAGGAACTTACGAATGTGGACTGGCTGCGGAGGTTCGCCGTTGATTTCTGGTCGGATTCAGGTTGATGCAGCGGCCTGAGTTGGTGAAGACAAGGGGCTCGACGGCGGTGGCGGCGGCGGAGCTCGAGTGACAGAGAGACAGCAAGAGGAAGAGGATGACCGAAAGGGGGGAGAATGGAAGACCTAGGTCGTATCTATTTATAAGGGAAGGCCGACTGAGACGGCGCGAGAAACGAGGGGACCGAACATCATTATCCAGCGACCCCGACGCCTCGATTTTCAGAATGGTCAGTAAAGCCAAAGATCCGTTGGAGGATATGGCAAATTAAAACATGAATTTAATTGAAGATGACGTCATGGCGGGTTAACGTGGATCCAGAAGATGACGTCATGGCGGGTTAAAACCTTTGCACAGACAGAAGACTAAAGGCTTGTTTCTTAAGGTATTTTAAGATTGACATGAACCGGTTCAAATCAATCTGGGGCCTAATGTTGGGGATATAACTATTTGTGTAAACCGCCCGTAAGGGGCCGGGTTACGCAAAGGACTCATCAGAAGAGGCCCAAGACCAAGCACGAAGATGGCGGTTCAATAAAGGGTCTAAGGCCCACAGGCGACTTAAGGCCCATAGTGGTAAACCGCCATGATGGCATCACTTGTATCATAAGGTAGAATTAACTAGTCACCGAGCCGGACACTGTCTATGAGCTGGCCGAGACTCTGTAGGCCGCAGGGCGTCAACCTGTGTATATAAGGGGACGACCCGCTGGCGGCTTACGGTAAGAAGTTCGGCCGCCCTTCTCTCTCTCTCTCTCTCTCTCTCTCTCTCTCTCTCTCTCTCTCTCTTTGTTGCTTGATGATCCAACCCTCTCGTCCCCTTTACCCTGGGGTGGCTAGTCCTATTTATAGGCAAAGGCCATGGGCCTCTTCCCAAATATTGAGCGGGAAGGGCGCCAACAATTGGCCATTTTGAAGGGGAACATCTGGTACACTTATCCTGACTAAAGTTGGTCCTCGCCTGCCAAAGGCTCTGCGGTGACGCTGTTCTGGGCTCCACGATGACCTCCTTCCCACCGTTGGACTGGTCTTGGTCTCGTTGCACCGAAATGGATGCCTTTGCTTGATCCTCTCGCCTGCGCTTGCCCCCTTTGCACCAAAGAGGAAAGGGAGACACTGCGCGGGCTGGCGCCCGCCTGGCACCTTCGGTCGTCATGGCTTGCGTCATGCGCACCTCGTGAGGTACCCCGCCTTGATCTCTTCGCCTCCTCGTGAGCCAGCCTGGTGAGGCCGCGCCTGAGGAAGCTCCGTGTCGTCCGCCCCGCGAGGCTTGGCCCCTCGCAAGGGTCTTGAGTCTCGTGTTGATGAAGATGGGCCGTGCTGGGCACCCTTTAAGCCATGCCGCAGGCCGCAGGCAGGCAAGTCTGGGGACCCCCGTTCCCAGAACGCCAAAAGTAGCCCCCGGGCCCAAGGCGCGCCCGGACTTGGCCGTGCCGAGAGGCGAAAGGGCAAGGGCGAAGTGCCGCGGGCCCTAACAGCCTGCGGCCTTGGGCGCCACGTGGTGGTTGATTGGACGTGGGCGTCTCCGCTTCCCCACGACGCCTCGGTGGTCGCGCGGATTGGACAAGTCCCTGCATGCAGATCGTGTCATGATTACCTGCGATCATGGAAGCCGACGGTTGGCCTTTGCCGGCTATAAGTACGGCACTGTGCATGCTCTCCCAGTCCATCTCTCCTTGCTTCTCCTTCTTCTCCATGGCTCCGTCGAGGAGGTTCTCGGCTTCAGAGAAAGGGAAGGCCCGCCAGGTTGAGCCTGCCTCTCCCCCGCCCAAACGCGGTCGAGGGCGCCCCCGGAAGCATCCCGTGGCTGCCCCGGCAGCGTCCCGCGGTCGCGGGGATGGTTCCCAGTGTGGCGGCGGGCGAGCTGCTGCGGTCGAGGGACGTGCTCTGAGCGCCCGCTCCCCTAGGCCGCGCTTTCGCACAGCGGAGGTGCTGCCGGAGTTCGTCGTATGGTCGGCGGAGCCGACTAGCGCCCGGCTCCAACTTCCTCGCTTCCTCCTTGGTGAGCTCCCAGCCGGTGCCCCGGGCGCACTGGAGGTCTCCGCCGTTGGGAGCTTGGCCTTGACTCATGGTTGGCAGGCGTTCGCCCGTGCTCGCGGCCTGGAGCGCCGGTGCACCCTGCACTTTAGGTTTGACGGTGATGCCACCCTCTACGTGAGGGTGTTTGGGGAAGATGGTCGCCGCGCAGGGTGTTGCCCTGAGGACGACGACCGCGGCCGGGGACCCAGCCCCGATGACGACGAAGGAGACAGCGCCCGCGTGGTTGGCGGCGCTCGGGATTCCCCAAGCTTCATCGACTCCTCTTCAAGCGACTCTTCCAGCGGTGGCCGTAGTCAGCCCCCTCGCCGTCGCGTCTGCTTGGGAGGCGGCAGTACGTCCGCCCGGCGTCGCGCCCCAGTGAAGCGTGAGAGGGAGTTTGCTTGAGCTCCGGAGGCAGCCCAAGCCTCCTCCGCAGGCCGGTGAGAGGCGAGCTGTGCCAGGCTTGCCCCTTCTTTCCCTTTTGTTTCCTGCGTAAAGAAAACAGCTGTGTGGAGCCCCGTGTGGGCGTGTTCGGGGTTACTGCTGTTAACCGTTACCTTGATTCCGTTTTTTGCGCCTTTCAGCTATGTGTTTGCGCGTAGATAGTTCCCGGCCCCAGCCGTGGGGGGGCGACCGACCCAGGCCCTGTGTGTGTGTCGCGGTGCCCGAGGGGCACGGACTGGAGGGATGCTCCCGTAATGGGCCCAGGTCGCGAAACCTTTGAACGATTAGAACAGGAACTCTCGCGAGGGCGCTCGGCTGTCCTCCCTCGTGAGGCCTTTCATAAGAAGAATCAAAGCGGAGGAGTGAAGATCGACGAACCATAAACCAACAACGGTAATAATTTCAATAAAATTTCAACTGCGAACAGACAAGCCAACAGCGGAAAGCAAATGGAAAAGCCGCGTCCGGCACCTAATCTAGTCTTCGACGTCTTCTCACCAGCGCGGAGCTAAGTGCTGCCACTGGGTGTGGGAGGGAGCCCCAGGGCCTGAGGCCGGCGCTCCTGAGACTCCGGGGCGTGTACAGCCCCACTCTTTATTACGTGAGAGTGTCACGGGCGGCGAGCTTCACAGGCATTGGCCTTCTTCACAGGCTCCGGGCCATTCTTCTTAAGGGAAACGAGCTTCACAGGCATTTGCCCTCTTCACAGGCTCCAGGCCTTTTCCAAAACGCGGCAATCTTCACAGGCATTCGTCTTCTTCACAGGCTCTGGGCCTTTTCCAAAAAGGATAATCTTCACAGGCGTTCGCCTTCTTCACAGGCTCTGGGCCTTCTCCAAAAAGGATAATCTTCACAGGCGTTCGCCTTCTTCACAGGCTCTGGGCCTTCTCCAAAAAGGGATAATCTTCACAAGCGTTCGCCTTCTTCACAGGCTCTGGGCCTTCTCCAAAAACGGATAATCTTCACAGGCGTTCGCCTTCTTCATAGGCTCTGGGCCTTCTCCAAAAAGGGATAGTCTTCACAGGTGTTCGCCTTCTTCACGGGCTCTGGGCCTTCTCCAAAAAGGGATAATCTTCACAGGCTCTGGGCTTTCTCCAAAAAGGGATAATATTCACAGGCGTTCGCCTTCTTTACAGGCTCTGGGCTTTCTCCAAAAAGGGATAATCTTCACAGGCGTTCGCCTTCTTCACAGGCTCTGGGCCTTCTAGGGGTAGAACCTCCGGAGGTGCTGGATGTTCCATGCGTTCTGAACCGGCTCCCCCTCCTGAGTCTCCAAGCGCACGGAGCCTAGCCTGGAAAAATGAACAACCTTGAACGGGCCCTCCCACATGGGAGAGAGCTTGTGCAGCCCATCCCTGGAAAGAACCCGCCTGAGTACGAGGTCTCCTACCTCGAGAGTCCTGGGGCGGATGTTGCGGCAGTGATATCGTCGTAGTGCCTGTTGGTACCTCGCCACTCGTAACGAGGCTTCTCAGCGGCGTTCCTCTCCCAGCACGAGGTCCATCCCCCACATGGCGTCTTGCTGTGCCTCGTCGAACACCAGGACCTGCGCGGAGCGACGTCTCACCTCGTGAGGGAGGACTGCTTCAGCTCCATAGACCAGGAACAACGGGGTCTCCCTAATCGGCTTGGTCGCGGTTGTGCGGATGGACCACAACACGGACTGGAGCTCATCGTACCAACCTTTGCCGCAGGCCTCCAGCTTCTTCCTGAACGTCCTGGTCTTGAGGCCCCTCAGGACCTCCGCGTTGGCTCTTTCGGCCTGGCCGTTGCTTCGTGGATGCGCCACCGAGGCGTAGCATATCTGCGTTCCAAGGTTAGCGCAGTATGTTCTGAAAAGGTTACTGGTGAACTGCGAACCGTTGTCCGTGATGATGCGGTCGGCACCTCAAACCGGCTCACGATGCCCCTGATGAACTTGACTGCGGAACCTGCGGGCATGGTGCGGACAGCCTCTACTTCTGCCCACTTGGTGAACTTGTCAATGGCGACATAGAGGTAGTGGTAGCCCCCTGGCGCCCGAGGAAACGGGCCCAGAATGTCCAGCCTCCAGACCGCGAACGGCCACGAAAGGGGTATGGTCTGTAGGCCTCCCGCCGGCTGATGGATCTGCTTGGCGTGAAATTGGCAGGCTTCACAAGCCTTCACCAGCTCGACAGCGTCGCTGAGTGCGGTGGGCCAATAGAACCCACTGCGGAATGCCTTGCCAACGAGGGTTTGTGATGATGAATGATGCCCACAGTCCTCGCCGTGTATGTCTTCCAGCAGTTCCTTTCCTTGCTCCCAGGAGATACAGCGCAGGGATACGTCGTTTGGTCGCCTCCTGTAGAGCTCTCCATCCCTGATGCAGTATGCCGTGGCCTGCCGTGCCACACGCTCCGCTTCCTCCTCCTCCTCCGGCAAGGTCCCTTGTGTTAAATAACTCCAGAGTTCCGCGATCCAGCACTCCTCCTGAGGTTCCATTGTCAGGAGCAGGCGTGCCCCTGAGGTCGGGCCGCAGACCGGGGCTCCTAGGCAGGTGGCTGGGGAAGTTCCTCCCGAGGCTGAGCAGTGTTCGATAATGATGGCTGGGCTGAGGGCTTGAAGAGCCGCTCTTTGAAGACGCCAGGTTTCTGAGGTAACCGCCTGGACGCCCGTCCGGCGATGTCATCGACCTCCTGATGGGTGCCACGGGGCACATGCTTCAACTCCAGCCCCCAGAATTGCTTCTCCATCCTGCGGACTTCCGCTAGGTAGGCTTCCATGTGCTCGTCCTTCGGCTCATACACCTTGTTGGAGAAGTTGACAAGGAGCTGCGAATCGCCCTTGACAGTGAGGCGCTTCACCCCCAGGGCTGCTGCGGCCTTCAAGCCCGCTATTAGACCTTCATACTCTGCTATGTTGTTGGAGACTTTTTCACCTTGCTGGAAACAGAGCATCACAGCGTAGTAGAGCTTGTCCTGAGTGGGTGATATCAGTACCGCGCCAGCCCCGGCGCCGTGCCTGGAGAATGGCCCATCGAAGTACATGACCCAGCCTTCCGGCGCCTCGCTCCCCGGGAGGAGGGACCGATCCTCGTCGCCCTTGAGGCCCGATGGCTCCGTCCATTCTGCCACGAAATCTGCTAACGCTGCTCCCTTGATGACCCTGGTCGTGCTGAACTCCAGTTGAAATGTATGCAGTTCTATGTTCCATTCAGCGGCCCTTCCGGATGAGTTGGGGCTCCTTAGCACTCTCTCCAGGGGGTATGATGAGACGACCTTGATGGGGTGACCCTGGAAATAGTGACGCCACTTACGCGAGGCCACCAGTAACGCGAGGAGGAGCTTCTGAGGCATGGGATACCGTACCCTCGCATCCCGTAACACCGTGCTGATGAAGTATACTGGGTGATCAACAAGGCTGAGTGCATTAGTGCTCGCGGTGCCCTCCGGAGGCAAGGGCGCCTCGCGAGGTGACGGGGCCTCAGGAGGCGGACCATCCAGATGAGTGGCCTCTCCTGCTTCCGGCGCACACTTTGGCAGCTGATCCTCAACCGCGGTTACGGCTTCTGTGGGCCTTCCTTGTTCTTGTTTTGCCTTGTCTCGAGCTGCTGTCGTGGTTCTGATTTGGCGCTCCTCCCTAACCGCCACCAGGGCTGCGCTGGCGGAGTAAGGAGTGGCAGCGAGGTAGAGCACCAGGGGCTCTTGGGGACGTGGAGCCACCATGACCGGGGGACTAGTCAGGTATTTCTTGAGACCTTGAAATACCTTGTCTGCCTCTTCAGTCCATTCAAAGGGCCCCTTTTTCTTTATCAACTGGAAGAACGACAGCGCTCGCTCCCCCAGCTTGGAGATGAAGTGCCCTAGCGCGGTCACACGTCCAGTGAGCTTCTGCATTTCTCTGAGGGTCTTCGGCGGGCTCATGTCCTCGACCGCCTTGACCTTTTCTGGGTTAGCCTCAATGCCTCGATGGGACACGAGGAAGCCCAAAAGCTTGCTTGAGGGGACCCCGAACACACACTTCTTCGGGTTGAGCCGCAGGTTCACTGTGTCGAGGCTCGCGAAGGTTTCCTCCAGGTCTTGTATCAGGGTCTTGGCCTCTCGAGACTTCACCACAATGTCGTCAACGTAAGCTTCGACATTCTTCCCGAGCTGCGGGCCCAAAGTGATGTGCATCAGCCGCTGAAAGGTTGCTCCTGTGTTACGCAGCCCAAACGGCATGCATGTGTAGCAGTACACCCCGCAGGGGGTCAGGAAGGCGGTCTTCTCGACGTCTTCTACCGCCATCTTGATCTGGTGATACCGAGAGAAGGCATCCAGGAAGCATAGCAGGTCGCACTCTGCAGTGGAATCGACGATCCGATCGATGCGGGGGAGCGGGAATGGATCTTGTGGGCATGCCTTGTTCAGGTTGGTGAATTCAACACACATGCGTTCCTTTCCTCCCTTCTTGGGCACAACGACAAGGTTGGCCAACCAATCCGGGTATCGGACCTCGCGAATGACCCCAGCGGCTTCTAGCTTGCGGGTTTCTTGGACGATGAAGGCCTGCTTCTCCATGGACTGCCGCCTCGCCTTCTGCTTCACGGGGTGCGCGTTTGGGCACACGTTGAGGTAATGCTCGATTACGCTCCTGGGGATCCCTGCCAACTAATCAGGTTCCCAAGCGAATACCTTCTTGTTTGCGTGCAGGAACCTGATTAGGGCCTCCTCCTGCTCAGGCTCGAGGTTGGCGCCTATGGTGAAAGTGGCACTGGAGGACCCGTCCTCGTCGACAGGTATCTGCTTGGTTTCTGCCTTGTCCTGGGTGAACAACTACTTCTTCTTGGCGGGCGCAGCCCCCTTGGGCTCGGGGGTCCCTGAGTCGGCGGGCTGTGCCGATGCCGCCGCCTTGAAGGCGAGCTTGAGCACCCGCAGTGCGTCCCCGGTATCCCCGTGCACGGTGAGGACACCGCTGCTCCCAGGCATCTTCATAAGGTTGTACGCCGGGTGCGTGGCGGCCATGAACTGGGCCAGCGCTGGGTAGCCGAGGATGGCGTTGTAGGGGAGGCCGATGGGGGCGATGTCGAAGTCGACCATCTCCGTGCGGAAGTTGTCGTAGGTGCGGAAGGTTACTGGGAGCCAGATCTGTCCCAAGGAGCTGGATGACCCGCCCCCAACGCCTGAGAAGGGTCGGCTAGGTTGCAGCCATTCCAGGGGTATGCGGAGGAGATCAAAGGCCTCGACCAAAAGCACGCTGAGGCCCGCGCCACCATCGATGAGGGTTCTGGTGACGGCCACCTGGCATATGGTGGGGGTGCACAACATGGGGAGCGCGCCCGAGCTGGCCGAGTTGGAGGGGTGGTCCTCCAAGCCGAAGGTCAGGCCAGCCTTGAGTGCCGCCTGGTCCGGGTGATCCCCCTGCCGCGCGGAAACGGCGCTGACCCGGCGAACAAACGGCTTGACGTGGCGACTTGTGGGCGGCACCTGCGAGCCGCCCAGGAGGGCCGCGATGACCGGGGGTGTTGGCGTAGCTGTGCGGCCGTCTTGCCGCACTGACGGGCGCTGAGGTGACGCTTGGTGCTCGTTCCCGGCCGGGCCGGTGACGGTGTTGATGGCAGGCGACGGGGAACGACGAGGACGCCCGCCGACGGAAGCCGTCTAGGCGACGCAGGAAGCGATGGCGGCCCGGCGCTCGGCGCGGGCCCGACGTGCGTCGGACATGGACGCGACGGTCGGAGGAGAGCGGAGCGGTGGAAGACAAATTCCGGCGCACCCCTACCTGGCGCGCCAAATGTCGGATTTCGGGTTCCAGCAGACCCTTGAGATTCAAACTCTAGGGTGCGCGCGGAGACTTCGCCCTCTACCTCTCCGTCTCGCAAAGATCTAAACTACCGAAAGAACAGCACAAGAGACACATGGTTTATACTAGTTCGGGCCACCATTATGGTGTAATACCCTACCCTAGTTTGTGATGGGTGGATTGCCTCTTGGGCTGATGAAGATGAACAGTACAAGGAAGAACAGCCTCGCGAGGGTCTGCCCTTAGCAAGGACGACAAACTACTAGGAGGAGTTCGGCCGCCCTTCTCTCTCTCTCTCTCTCTCTCTCTCTCTCTCTCTCTCCCTCTCTCTCTGTTGCTTGATGATCCGATCCTCTCATCCCCTTTACCCTGGGGGTGGCTAGTCCTATTTTTAGGCAAAGGCCCTAGGCCTCTTCCCAAATATTGAGCGGGAAGGGCGCCAACAATTGGCCATTTTGAAGGGGAACATCTGGTACACTTATCCTGACTAAAGTTGGTCCTCGCCTGCCAAAGGCTCTGCGGTGACGTTGTTCTAGGCTCCACGATGACCTCCTTCCCACCGTTGGACTGGTCTTGGTCTCGTTGCACCGAAATGGATGCCTTTGCTTGATCCTCTCGCCTGCGCTTGCCCCCTTTGCACCAAAGAGGAAAGGGAGAAACTGCGCGGGCTAGCGCCCGCCTGGCACCTTTGGTCGTCATGGCTTGCGTCATGGGCACCTCGTGAGGTACCCCGCCTTGATCTCTCCGCCTCCTCGTGAGCCAGCCTGGTGAGGCCGCGCCTGAGGAAGCTCCGTGTCGTCCGCCCCGCGAGGCTTGGCCCCTCGCGAGGGTCTTGAGTCTCGTGTTGATGAAGATGGGCCGTGTTGGGCCCCCTATAAGCCACGCCGCAGGCCGCAGGCAGGCAAGTCTGGGGACCCCCGTTCCCAGAACGCCAACAGGGCCAAGCCTCGTGGGGCGGACGACACGGAGCTTCCTCAGGCGCGGCCTCATCAGGTTGGCTCATGAGGAGGCGGAGAGATCAAGGCGGGGTACCTCACGAGGTGCCCATGACGCAAGCCATGACGACCAAGGGCGCCAGGCGGGCGCCAGCCCGCACAGTGTCCTCCTTTCCTCTTTGGTGCAAAGGGGGCAAGCGCAGGCGAGAGCATCAAGCAAAGGCACCCGTGTCGGTGCAACGAGACCAAGACCAGTCCAACGGAAGGAAGGAAGTCATTGTGGAGCCCAAGCCAATGTCACCACCAGAGCCTTTGGCAGGCGAGGACCAACTTTAGTCAGGATAAGTGTACCAGATGTTCCCCTTCAAAATGGCCAATTGTTGGCGCCCTTCCCGCTCAATACTTGGGAAGAGGCCCAGGGCCTTTGCCTATAAATAGGACTAGTCACCCCCAGGGTATAGGGGAGATCGATTGGCAATCAGACCGGAGAGAGAGAGAGAGAGAGAGAGAGAAGGGCGACTGAACTCCACCTAAGTAGTTCATCCCCCCGGCCAAGAACAGACCCTCGCGAGGCTGTTCTTCCTTGTATTGTTCATCATCATCAGACGAAGAGGCAATCCACCACACCACCACACTGGAGTAGGGTATTACACCACATCGGTGGCCCGAACCAGTATAAACCCTGTGTCTCTTATTTAGTTCTTTCCCATAGTTTAGATCTTTGCGAGGCGGAGGGGTACAGGTAGGTAGGAGGCGTAATATCTGTGCGCACCCCAGAGTTCGAACCTCAAGGGTTTGCTGGAACCCGAAATCCGACATTTGGCGCGCCAGGTAGGGGTGCACCGGAGTTTTCCCTTCCGCCACCGCCACGACCCGCCTCGCGATGAGTAGCGCGTCGCTCGCTCTAGCCGCCGGCGCCAGCACGGGGGCCAGGGGGCTCCGAGCCCTGGCCCCAGCCCTGTAACGGGTACGATGGCCCGACAAGTTCAAGCCAACGACGCCGCCGCGCTACAGCGGCACGACTGATCCGCTGGCCTTCTTGCTGGCATACGAGGAAGCCATCCTCGAAGCCGGAGGTGACGACAGGGTCATGGCCAACTGGCTTCCCATGGCCCTCACCGGCGCTCCGCGCGCATGGCTGCTCCACCTGCCGGCAGCCTCCGTGGCCTCTTGGGAAGGACTCCGCAGCCTCTTCCTCGCCCAACACGCTACGCCAACACCCCCGGTCGTCGCAGCCCTCCTGGGCGGCTCGCAGGCGCCGCCTACGAGTCGCCACGTCAAGCCGTTCGTTCGCCGGGTCAGCGTTGCTGCCACGCGGCAGGGGGCTCTCCTTGACCGGTTGGCGCCAAAGGCCAGCCTGACCTTCGGCTCGAAGGACCACCCCACCAAGTCGGTCGGCTCGGGCGCGCTCCCCATGCTGTGCACCCCCACCATCTGCCAGGTGGCCGTCACCAGGACTCTCGTCGACGGCGGCGCGGGCCTCAGCGTGCTCTCGGTTGAGGCCTTCAACCTCCTCTGCATACCCCTGGAACGGCTGCAACCCAGCCGGCCCTTCTCAGGCGTTGGGGGCGGGTCATCCAGCTCCTTGGGACAGATCCGGCTCCCAGTGACCTTCGGCACCTACGACAACTTCCGCACGGAGCTGGTCAACTTCGACATCGCCCCCATCGGCCTCCCCTACAACGCCATCCTCGGCTATCCAGCGCTGGCCGAGTTCATGGCCGTGACACACCCGGCGTACAACCTCATGAAGATGCCCGGGAGCAGCAGTGTCCTCACCGTGCACGAGGACACCGGAGACGCGCTGCGAGTGCTCAAGCTCGCCTTCAAGACGGTGGCGTCGGCACAGCCCGCCGACTCGGAGACCCTCGAGCCCAAGGGGGCTGCACCCGCCAAGAAGAAACCGTTGTTCACCCAAGACAAGGCAAAAACCAAGCAGATACCCGTCGATGAGGACGGGTCCACCGACGCCACTTTCACCATAGGCGCCAACCTCGAGCCCGAATAGGAGGAGGCCCTGGTCAAGTTCCTGCGTGCGAACAAGAAGGTATTCGCTTGGGAGCCTGACCAGTTGGCGGGGATCCCTAGGAGCGTAATCGAGCATCACCTCAATGTGTGCCCCAACGTGCGCCCCGTGAAGCAGAAGGCAAGGCGGCAGTCCATAGAGAAGCAGGCCTTCATCGTCCAAGAGACCCGCAAACTAGAGGCTGCTAGGGTCATTCGCGAGGTCCGATACCCGGATTGGTTGGCCAACCCCGTCGTGGTGCCAAAGAAGGGAGGGAAGGAGCGCATGTGTGTCGACTTCACCAACCTCAACAAGGCATGCCCGCAAGATCCGTTCCCCCTCCCCCGCATCGACCAGATCGTCGATTCCACCGCAGAGTGCGACCTACTATGCTTCTTGGATGCCTTCTCTGGGTATCACCAGATCAAGATGGCAGTAGAGGATGTCGAAAAGACAGCCTTCCGCACCCCGTGTGGGGTGTACTGCTACACATGCATGCCATTTGGGTTGCGTAATGCGGGGGCGACCTTTCAGTGGCTGATGCACATCACCTTGGGCCCGTAGCTCGGGAAGAATGTCGAGGCTTACGTTGATGACATTGTGGTGAAGTCTCGGGAGGCCAGGACCCTGATACAAGACGTGGAGGAAACCTTCTCGAGCCTCGACGCGGTGAACCTGCGGCTCAACCCAGAGAAGTGTGTGTTCGGAGTCCCCTCGGGCAAGCTCTTGGGTTTCCTCGTGTCCCACCGAGGCATCGAGGCTAACCCGGAGAAGGTCAAGGCGGCCGAGGACATGAGCCCGCCAAAGACCCTCAGGGAAATGCAGAAGCTCGCTGGGCACGTGACCGCGCTAGGGTGCTTCATCTCCAAGTTGGGGGAGCGAGCGCTGCCTTTCTTCCAGCTAATGAAGAGAAAGGGGCCCTTTGAATGGACTGAAGAGGCCGACAAGGCGTTCCAAGATCTCAAGAGATACCTGACCAGCCCTCCGGTCATGGTGGCACCGCGCCCTCAGGAGCCCCTGGTGCTCTACCTCGCCGCCACTCCCTACTCCGCCAGCACAGCCTTGGTGGTGGTTAGGGAGGAGCGTCGAATCAAAACCACAACTGCAGCCTGAGACAAGGCAAAACAGGAACAAGGAAGGCCCACAGAAACCACCACGGCGGCTGAGGAGAATCAGCCGTCGCAGAAGAGCACACCAGAGGCGGAAGGAGCCCCTCACCCAGATGGTCAGCCTCCGGAGGCCTCATCGCCTCAGGAGGCGCCATTATCTCTGGAGGGCGCCACAAGCACTGACGCACCCAACCTCGTTGAGCACCCAGTGTACTTCGTCAGCACGGTGTTGCGGGACGCGAGGGCACGATACCCCATGCCTCAGAAGCTCCTCCTCGTGCTACTGGTGGCCTCGCGCAAGCTGCGGCACTATTTTCAGGGTCACCCCATCAAGGTCGTCTCAACATACCCCTTGGAGAGAGTGCTTAGGAGCCCTAACTCGGACGGAAGGGTCGCCGAATGGAACATAGAACTGCAAGCGTTCTAGCTCGAATTCAGCACGACCAGAGTCATCAAGGGAGTAACATTAGCGGATTTTGTGGCAGAATGGACAGAGGCACCAGGCCTCAAGGCCGACGAGGATCGGTCCCTCTCCCTGGGAAGTGAGGCGCCGGAAGGCTGGGTCATGTACTTCGATGGGGCGTTCTCCAGGCATGGTGCTGGGGCTGGGGCGGTGCTTATATCGCCCACTCAGGACAAGCTCTACTACGCAGTACAGCTCTGTTTCCAGCAAGGCGAAAAGGTCTCCAACAACATAGCGGAGTATGAAGGTCTAATAGCGGGCTTGAAGGCCGAAGTTGCCCTGGGGGGGAAACGCCTCACCATCAAGGGCGATTCGCAGCTCCTTGTCAATTTCTCCAATAAGGTGTACAAGCCGAAAGATGAGCACATGGAGGCCTACCTTGCAGAGGTCCGCAAGATGGAGAGGCAGTTCTGGGGGCTGGAGTTGCAGCATGTGCCCCGTGGCACCAATCAGGAGGCCGACAACATCGCCAGATGGGCGTCCAGGCGCTTACCTCAGGAGCCTGGCGTCTTCGAGGAGCGGCTCTTCAAGCCCTCAGCCCTGCCGTCATTGTCAAACACGGCTCAGCCTCGGGAAGAGCTCCCCCAGCCACCTGCCTCAGGAGCCCCGGTCTGTGGCCTGGCCTCAGGAGCACGCCTGCTCCTGACGATGGAACCTCAGGAGGGGTGCTGGATCACGGAGCTCTGGAGTTACTTAACACAAGGGATCCTGCCGGAGAAGGAGGAGGAAGCGGAGCGTGTGGCACGGCAGGCCACGGCATACTGCATCAAGGATGGAGAGCTCTACCGGAAGCGACCAAAGTATGTATCCTTGCGCTGCATCTCCAGGGAGCAAGGAAAGGAACTGCTGGAAGACATACACGATGGAGACTGTGGACATCATTCATCATCATGGACCCTCGTCGGCATGGCGTTTTGCAGTGGGTTTTATTGGCCCACCGCACTCAATGACGCCGTCGAACTGGTGAAGGCTTGTGAGGCCTGCCAGTTCCACGCCATGCAGATCCATCAGCCGGCGGGAGGCCTGCAGACTATACCCCTTTCGTGGCCATTCGCAGTCTGGGGGCTGGACATCCTGGGCCCGTTTCCTTGGGCGCCAGGGGGCTACCGCTACCTCTACGTCGCCGTGGACAAGTTCACCAAGTGGGCTGAAGTAGAGGCCGTCCGCACCATCCCCGCAGGTTCCGCGGTCAAGTTCATCAGGGGCATCGTGAGCCGATTCGGGGTGCCGAACCACATCATCACAGACAACGGTTCGCAGTTCACCAGTAACCTCTTCAAAACATACTGTGCTAACCTTGGGACGCAGATATGCTATGCTTCGGTGTGAAGGAAATATGCCCTAGAGGCAATAATAAAGTTATTATTTATTTCCTTAATTCATGATAAATGTTTATTATTCATGCTAGATTGTATTAACAGGAAACATAATACATGTGTGAATACATAGACAAACAGAGTGTCACTAGTATGCCTCTACTTGACTAGCTCATTAATCAAAGATGGTTATGTTTCCTAACCATGAACAAGGAGTTGTTATTTGATTAATGAGGTCACATCATTAGTTGAATGATCTGATTGACATGACCCATTCCATTAGCTTAGCACCCGATCGTTTAGTATGTTGCTATTGCTTTTATCCATGACTTATACATGTTCCTTTAACTATGAGATTATGCAACTCCCGTTTACCGTAGGAACACTTTGTGTGCTACCAAACGTCACAACGTAACTGAGTGATTATAAAGGTGCTCTACAGGTGTCTCCGAAAGTATTTGTTGGGTTGGCATATTTCGAGATTAGGATTTGTCACTCCGTATGTCGGAGAGGTATCTCAGGGCCTTCTCGGTAATGCACATCACATAAAGCCTTGCAAGCATTGCAACCAATGAGTTAGTTGCGAGATGATGTATTATGGAACGAGTAAAGAGACTTGCCGATAACGAGATTGAACTAGGTACTGGATACCGACGATCGAATCTCGGGCAAGTAACATACCGATGACAAAGGGAACAAACGTGTGTTGTTATGCGGTCTGACCGATAAAGATCATCGTAGAATATGTAGGAGCCAATATGGGCATCCAGGTCCCGCTATTGGTTATTGACCGGAGACGTGTCTCGGTCATGTCTACATTGTTCTCGAACCGTAGGGTCCGCACGCTTAAGGTTTCGATGACAGTTATATTATGAGTTTATGAGTTTTGATGTACCGAAGGAGTTCGGAGTCCCGGATGAGATCGGGGACATGACGAGGAGTCTCGAAATGGTCGAGACGTAAAGATCGATATATTGGACGACTATATTCGGACATCGGAAGGGTTCTGAGTGGTTCGGGTATTTTCGGAGGTACCGGGGAGTTACGGGATTACGGGAGAAGTAATGGGCCTTGATGGGCTTTAGTGGGAAAAGGAAAAAGGCTGCTGCGCCCCCCCCTCCCCTCTAGTCCGAATTGGACTAGGGAAAAGGGGGCCGGCCACCTCTCCTTCTCCTCCTATTCCTTCTCCCTTCCTCCCCTCTTGGTGGACTCCTACTAGGACTTGGAGTCCTAGTAGGACTCCATATCTTGGCCGCACCAATTGGCTTGGCCGGCCTCCTCCTCCTCCATCCTTTACATACTGAGGCAAGGGGCACCCCTTGAACACACAATTGATCAACGTGATCGTTCCTTAGCCGTGTGCGGTGCCCCCCTCCACCATATTCCACCTCGGTCATATCGTTGCAGTGCTTAGGCGAAGCCCTGCGCCGGTAACACATCAAGATCGTCACCACGCCGTCGTGCTGACGGAACTCTTTCCCGACGCTTTGCTGGATCGGAGCCCGGGGATCGTCATCGACCCTTCCTCCCCTCTTGGTGGACTCCTACTAGGACTTGGAGTCCTAGTAGGACTCCATATCTTGGCCGCACCAATTGGCTTGGCCGGCCTCCTCCTCCTCCATCCTTTATATACTGAGGCAAGGGGCACCCCTTGAACACACAATTGATCAACGTGATCGTTCCTTAGCCGTGTGCGGTGCCCCCCTCCACCATATTCCACCTCGGTCATATCGTTGCAGTGCTTAGGCGAAGCCCTGCGCCGGTAACACGTCAAGATCGTCACCACGCCGTCGTGCTGACGGAACTCTTCCCCGACGCTTTGCTGGATCGGAGCCCGGGGATCGTCATCGAGCTGAACGTGTGCCAAGAACTCGGAGGTGCCGGAGTAACGGTGCTGTGATCGGTTGGATCGCGAGGAGAAGTACGACTACTTCCTCTACGTTGCGTCAACGCTTCCGCTTCGGTCTACGAGGGTACGTAGACAACACTCTCCCCTCTCGTTGCTATGCATCACCATGATCTTGCGTGTGCGTAGGAATTTTTTTGAAATTACTACGTTCCCCAACAGTGGTATCAGAGCCTAGGTTTTTATGGTTTGATGTTATTTGCACGAGTAGAACACAAGTGAGTTGTGGACGATACAAGTCATACTGCCTACCAGCATGTCATACTTTGGTTCAGTGGTATTGTTGGACGAGACGATCCGGACCAACCTTACGCGTACGCTTACGCGAGACCGGTTCCCTCGACGTGCTTTGCACATAGATGGCTTGCGGAAGACTGTCTCTCCAACTTTAGTTGAACCGAGTGTGGCTACGCCCGGTCCTTGAGAAGGTTAAAACGGAGTCTATTTGACAAACTATCGTTGTGGTTTTGATGCGTAGGTGAGATTGGTTCTTGCTTAAGCCCGTAGCAGCCACGTAAAATTTGCAACAAACAAAGTAGAGGATGTCTAACTTGTTTTTGCAGGGCATGTTGTGATGTGATATGGTCAAGACATGATGCTAAATTTTATTGTATGAGATGATCATGTTTTGTAACCGAGTTATCGGCAACTGGCAGGAGCCATATGGTTGTCGCTTTATTGTATGCAATGCAATTGCGATGTAATGCTTTACTTTATTACTAAGCGGTAGTGATAGTCGTGGAAGCATAAGATTGGCAAGACGACAACGATGCTACGATGGAGATCAAGGTGTCGCGCCGGTGACGATGGTGATCACGACGGTGCTTCGGAGATGGAGATCACAAGCACAAGATGATGATGGCCATATCATATCACTTATATTGATTGCATGTGATGTTTATCTTTTATGCATCTTATCTTGCTTTGATTGACGGTAGCATTATAAGATGATCTCTCACTAAATTATCAAGAAGTGTTCTCCCTGAGTATGCACCGTTGCAAAAGTTCTTCGTGCTGAGACACCACGTGATGATCGGGTGTGATAGGCTCTACGTTCAAATACAACGGGTGCAAAACAGTTGCACACGCGGAATACTCAGGTTATACTTGACGAGCTATGCATATAAGATATGACCTCGGAACACGGAGACCGAAAGGTCGAGCGTGAATCATATAGTAGATATGATCAACATAATGATGTTCACCATTGAAACTACTCCATCTCACGTGATGATCGGACATGGTTTAGTTGATTTGGATCACGTGATCACTTAGAGGATTAGAGAGATGTCTATCTAAGTGGGAGTTCTTAAGTAATATGATTAATTGAACTTAAATTTATCATGAACTTAGTCCTGGTAGTATTAGCATATCTATGTTGTAGATCAATAGCTCGCATTGTTGCTTCCCTGTGTTTATTTTGATATGTTCCTAGAGAAAATTGTGTTGAAAAATGTTAGTAGCAATGATGCGGATTGGATCCGTGATCTAAGGTTTATCCTCATTGCTGCACAGAAGAATTATGTCCTTGATGCACCGCTAGGTGACGGACCTATTGCAGGAGCAGATGCAGACGGTATGAACGTTTTGCTAGCTCAATATGATGACTACTTAATAGTTTAGTGCACCATGCTTAACGGCTTAGAATCGGGACTTCAAAGACGTTTTGAACGTCATGGACCATATGAGATGTTCCAGGAGTTGAAGTTAATATTTCAAGCAAATACCTGAGTTGAGAGATATGAAGTCTCCAACAAGTTCTATAGCTAAAAGATGGAGGAGAATCGCTCAACTAGTGAGCATGTGCTCAGATTGTCTGGGTACTACAATCGCTTGAATCAAGTGGGAGTTAATCTTCCAGATAAGATAGTGATTGACAGAATTCTCTAGTCACCATCACCAAGTTAGTAGAACTTCGTGATGAACTATAATATGCAAGGGATAACGGAAAATATTCCCAAGCTCTTCGCGGTGCTAAAATCGGCGAAGGTAGAAATCAAAGAAAAACATCAAGTGTTGATGGTTGACAAGATCACTAGTTTCAAGAAAAGGGCAAAAGGAAAGAAAGGGAACTTCAAGAAGAACGGCAAGCAAGTTGCTGCTCAAGTGAAAAAGCCCAAGTCTGGTCCTAAGCCTGAGACTAAGTGCTTCTACTGCAAAGGGACTGGTCACTGGAAGCGGAACTACCCCAAGTGATTGGCGGATAAGAAGGATGGCAAAGTGAACATAAGTATATTTGATATACATGTTATTGATGTGTATTTTACTAGTGTTCATAGCAACCCCTCAGTATTTGGTACTAGTTCAAGTTGCTAAGATTAGTAACTCGAAACGGGAGTTGCAGAATGAACAAAGACTAGTTAAAGGGCAAGGTGACGATGTGTGTTGGAAGTGGTTCCAAGATTGATATGATCATCATCACACACTCCCTATACTTTCGGGATTAGTGTTGAAACTAAATAAGTGTTATTTGGTGTTTGCGTTGAGCATGAATATGATTTGATCATGTTAATTGCAATACAGTTATTCATTTAAGTTAGAGAACAATTGTTGTTCCGTTTACATGAATAAAAACCTTCTATGGTCATACACACCAATGAAAATAGTTCATTGGATCTCGATCGTAGTGATACACATATTCATAATATTGAAACCAAAAGATGCGAAGTTAATAATGATAGTGCAACCTATTTGTGGCACTGCCGTTTAGGTCATATTGGTGTAAAGCGCATGCTGATGGGATTTTGGAATCACTTGATTATGAATCACTTGATGCTTGCGAACCATGCCTCTTGGGCAAGATGACTAAAACGCCGTTCTCCGGACCAATGGAGCAAGCAACAGATTTGTTGGAAATCATACATACTGATGTATATGGTCCGATGAAAATTAAGGCTCGCGACAAGTATCATTATTTTCTGACCTTCATAGATGTTTTGAGCAGATATGGGTATATCTACTTGATGAAACATAAGTCTGAAATGTTTGAAAAGTTCAAAGAATTTCAGAGTGAAGTGGAAAATCATCGTGACAAGAAAATAAAGTTTCTACGATCTAATCGCGGAGACGAATATTTGAGTTACGAGTTTGGTCTTCAGTTAAAACAATGTGAAATAGTTTCACTACTCACGCCACCTGGAACACCACAGCATAATGGTGCGTCCGAACGTCATAACCGTACTTTATTGGATATAGTACAATCTATGATGTCTCTTACCGATCTACCACTATCGTTTTTGGGGTTATGCATTAAAGACAGTTGCATTCACGTTAAAAAGGGCACCATCTAAGTCCGTTGAGACGACACAATATGAACTGTGGTTTAGCAAGAAACCAAAGTTGTCGTTTCTTAAAGTTTGGGGTTGTGATGCTTATATGAAAAAGTTTCATCCTGATAAGCTCAAACCCAAATCGGAGAAATATGTCTTCATAGGATACCCAAAGGAAATTGTTGGGTACACCTTCTATCACAGATCCAAAGGCAAGACATTTGTTGCTAAGAATGGATCCTTTCTAGAGAAGGAGTTTCTCTCGAAAGAAGTGAGTGGGAGGAAAGTAGAACTTGATAAGGTAATTGTACCTTCTCCCTTATTGGAAAGTAGTTCATCACAGAAATCTGTTCCTGTGACTACTACACCAATTAGTGAGGAAGCTAATGATGATGATCATGTAACTTCAGATCAAGTTACTACCGAATCTCGTAGGTAAACCAGAGTGAGATCCGCACCAGAGTGGTACGGTAATCCTGTTCTGGAAGTCATGTTACTAGACCATGATGAACTTGCGAACTATGAGGAAGCGATGATGAGCCCAGATTCCGCGAAATGGTTAGAGACCATGAAATCTGAGATATGATCCATGTATGAGAACAAAGTATGGACTTTGATGGATTTGCCCGATGATCGGCAAGCCATAGAAAATAAATGGATCTTCAAGAGGAAGACGGACACTGATAGTAGTGTTACTATCTACAAAGCTAGAATTGTCGCAAAAGGTTTTCGACAAGTTCAAGGTGTTGACTACGATGAGAGTTTCTCACTCATATCTATGCTTAAAGTCTGTTCGAATCATGTTAGCAATTGCCGCATTTTATGAAATCTGGCAAATGGATAAACAAAACTGCATTCCTTAATAGATTTATTAAAGAAGAGTTGTATATGATGCAACCAGAAGGTTTTGTCAATCCTAAAGGTGCTAACAAAATGTGCAAGCTCCAGCGATCCATCTATGGACTGGTGCAAGCATCTCGGAGTTGGAATATACGCTTTGATGAGTTGATCAAAGCATATAGTTTTATACAGACTTGCGGTGAAGCCTGTATTTACAAGAAAGTGAGTGGGAGCACTACAACATTTCTGATAAGTATATGTGTATGACATATTGTTGATCGGAAATGATGTAGAATTATTCTGCAAAGCATAAAGGAGTGTTTGAAAGGAGTTTTTCAAAGAAAAGACCTCCGTGAAGCTGCTTACATATTGGGCATCAAGATCTATAGTGATAGATCAAGACGCTTAATTGGACTTTCACAAAGCACATACCTTGACAAAGTTTTGAAGAAGTTCAAAATGGATCAAGCAAAGAAAGGGTTCTTGCCTGTGTTACAAGGTGTGAAGTTGAGTAAGACTCAATGCCCGACCACTGCAGAAGATAGAGAGAAAATGAAAGATGTTCCCTATGCTTCAGCCATAGGCTCTATCATGTATGCAATGCTGTGTACCAGATCCATTGTATACCCTACACTGAGTTAAGCAAGGGAGTACAATGGTGATCTAGGAGTAGATCACTAGACAGCGGTCAAAAAATTATCCTTAGTGGAATAAGGATATGTTTCTCGATTATGGACGTGACAGAAAGGTTCGCCGTAAAGGGTTACGTCGATGCAAGTTTTGACACTGATCTGGATGACTCTAAGTCTCGATCTAGATACATATTGAAAGTGGGAGCAATTAGCTAGAGTAGCTCTGTGAGGAGTATTGTAGACATAGAATTCGCAAAATACTTACGGATCTGAATGTGACAGACCCGTGGACTAAAAATTATCTCACAAGCAAAACATGACCACACCTTAGTACTCTTTGGGTGTTAATCACATAGCGATGTGAACTAGATTAGTGACTCTAGTAAACCCTTTGAGTGTTGGTCACATATCGATGTGAACTATGGGTGTTAATCACATGGTGATGTGAACTATTGCTGGTAAATCACATGGCGATGTGAACTAGATTATTGACTCTAGTGCAAGTGGGAGACTGAAGGAAATATGCCTTAGAGGCAATAATAAAGTTATTATTTATTTCCTTAATTCATGATAAATGTTTATTATTCATGCTAGATTGTATTAACAGGAAACATAATACATGTGTGAATACATAGACAAACAGAGTGTCACTAGTATGCCTCTACTTGACTAGCTCATTAATCAAAGATGGTTATGTTTCCTAACCATGAACAAGGAGTTGTTATTTGATTAATGAGGTCACATCATTAGTTGAATGATCTGATTGACATGACCCATTCCATTAGCTTAGCACCCGATCGTTTAGTATGTTGCTATTGCTTTTATCCATGACTTATACATGTTCCTTTAACTATGAGATTATGCAACTCCCGTTTACCGTAGGAACACTTTATGTGCTACCAAACGTCACAACGTAACTGAGTGATTATAAAGGTGCTCTACAGGTGTCTCCGAAAGTATTTGTTGGGTTGGCATATTTCGAGATTAGGATTTGTCAATCCGTATGTCGGAGAGGTATCTCAGGGCCTTCTCGGTAATGCACATCACATAAAGCCTTGCAAGCATTGCAACCAATGAGTTAGTTGCGAGATGATGTATTACGGAACGAGTAAAGAGACTTGCCGATAACGAGATTGAACTAGGTATTGGGTACCGACGATCGAATCTCGGGCAAGTAACATACCGATGACAAAGGGAACAAACGTATGTTGTTATGCGGTCTGACCGATAAAGATCTTCGTAGAATATGTAGGAGCCAATATGGGCATCCAGGTCCCGCTATTGGTTATTGACCGGAGACGTGTCTCGGTCATGTCTACATTGTTCTCGAACCGTAGGGTCCGCACGCTTAAGGTTTCGATGACAGTTATATTATGAGTTTATGAGTTTTGATGTATCGAAGGAGTTCGGAGTCCCGGATGAGATCGGGGACATGACAAGGAGTCTCGAAATGGTCGAGATGTAAAGATCGATATATTGGACGACTATATTCGGACATCGGAAGGGTTCTGAGTGGTTCGGGTATTTTCGGAGGTACCGGGGAGTTACGGGATTACGGGAGAAGTAATGGGCCTTGATGGGCTTTAGTGGGAAAAGGAAAAAGGCTGCTGCGCCCCCCCTCCCCTCTAGTCCGAATTGGACTAGGGAAAAGGGGGCCGGCCACCTCTCCTTCTCCTCCTATTCCTTCTCCCTTCCTCCCCTCTTGGTGGACTCCTACTAGGACTTGGAGTCCTAGTAGGACTCCATATCTTGGCCGCACCAATTGGCTTGGCCGGCCTCCTCCTCCTCCATCCTTTATATACTGAGGCAAGGGGCACCCCTTGAACACACAATTGATCAACGTGATCGTTCCTTAGCCGTGTGCGGTGCCCCCCTCCACCATATTCCACCTCGGTCATATCGTTGCAGTGCTTAGGCGAAGCCCTGCGCCGGTAACACATCAAGATCATCACCACGCCGTCGTGCTGACGGAACTCTTCCCCGACGCTTTGCTGGATCGGAGCCCGGGGATCGTCATCGAGCTGAACGTGTGCCAAGAACTCGGAGGTGCCGGAGTAACGGTGATGTGATCGGTTGGATCGCGAGGAGAACGTACGACTACTTCCTCTATGTTGCGTCAACGCTTCCGCTTCGGTCTACGAGGGTACGTAGACAACACTCTCCCCTCTTGTTGCTATGCATCACCATGATCTTGCGTGTGCGTAGGAATTTTTTTGAAATTAATACGTTCCCCAACACGGTGGCACACTCCTGAAGCAACGGCCAGGCGGAGCGAGCCAACGTAGAGGTCCTGAGGGGCCTCAAGACCAGGACGTTCAAGAAGAAGCTGGAGGCCTGCGGCAGAGGTTGGTACGACGAGCTTCTGTCCGTGTTGTGGTCCATCCGCACAACCGCGACCAAGCCGACGGGAGAGACCCCGTTCTTCCTGGTCTACGGAGCCGAAGCGGTCCTCCCTCACGAGGTCAGACGTCGCTCCGCGCGGGTCCTGGCATTCGGCAAGGCGTAGTAGGACGCCACACGGGGGATGGATCTCGTGCTGGGGGAGGAACGCCGCCGAGAAGCCGCGCTGCGGGCGGCGAGGTACCAACAAGCACTGCGACGATAACATTGCCGCAACATCCGCCCCAGTACTCTCGAGGTAGGAGACCTCGTGCTCAGGCGGGTCCTCTCCAGGGAGGGACTACACAAGCTATCTCCCATGTGGGAGGGCCTGTTCAAGGTTGTTCATGTTTCCAGGCCTGGCTCCGCGCGCTTGGAGACTCAGGAGGGGGTGCCGGTCCAGAACGCGTGGAACATCCAGCACCTCCAGAGGTTCTACCCCTAAAAAGGCCCAGAGCCTGTGAAGAAGGCGAACGCCCGTGAACATCATCCTTTTTGGAAAAGGCCCAGAGCCTGTGAAGAAGGCGAACGCCTGTGAAGATCATCCTTTTTGGAAAAGGCCCAGAGCCTGTGAAGAAGGCGAACGCCTGTGAAGATCATCCTTTTTGGAAAAGGCCCAGAGCCTGTGAAGAAGGCGAACGCCTGTGAAGGTTATCCTTTTGGGAAAAGGCCCAGAGCCTGTGAAGAAGGCGAACGCCTGTGAAGATTATCCTTTTTGGAAACGGCCCGGCGCCTGTGAAGAAGGCGAATGCCTGTGAAGCTGTCGCGTTTTGGAAAAGGCCCAGAGCCTGTGAAGAGGGAAACGCCTATGAAGCTCGTTCCCCCTAAGAAAGGCCCGGAGCCTGTGAAGAAGGCCAACGCCTGTGAAGCTCGCCGCCTGTGACACTCTCACATAATAATGAGTTGGGGCTGTACACGCCCCGGAGTCTCAGGAGCGCCGGCCTCAGGCCCTGGGGCTCCCTCCCACGCCCAGTGGCAGCACTTAGCTCCGCGCTGGTGAGAAGACGTTGAAGACTAGATTAGGTGCCGGACGCGGCTTTTACATTTGCTTTCCGTAGTTGGCTTGTCTGTTCGCAGTTGAAATTTTATTGAAATTATTACCGTTGTTGGTTTATGGTTCGTCGATCTTCACTCCCCCGCTTTGATTCTTCTTATGAAAGGCCTCGCGAGGGAGGACAGCCGAGCACCCTCGCGAGAGTTCCTGTTCTAGTCGTTCGAAGGTTTTGCGACCTGGGCCTTCTCTCGGTATCACCAGATCAAGATGGCGGTAGAAGACGTCGAGAAGACCGCCTTCCTGACCCCCTGCGGGGTGTACTGCTACACATGCATGTCGTTTGGGCTGCGTAACACAGGAGCAACCTTTCAGCGGCTGATGCACATCACTTTGGGCCCGCAGCTCGGGAAGAATGTCGAAGCTTACGTTGACGACATTGTGGTGAAGTCTCGAGAGGCCAAGACCCTGATACAAGACCTGGAGGAAACCTTCGCGAGCCTCGACGCAATGAACCTGCGGCTCAACCCGAAGAAGTGTGTGTTCGGGGTCCCTCAGGCAAGCTTTTGGGCTTCCTCGTGTCCCATCGAGGCATTGAGGCTAACCCAGAAAAGGTCAAGGCGGTCGAGGACATGAGCCCGCCGAAGACCCTCAGAGAAATGCAGAAGCTCACTGGACGTGTGACCGCGCTAGGGCGCTTCATCTCCAAGCTGGGGGAGCGAGCGCTGTCGTTCTTCCAACTGATAAAGAAAAAGGGGCCCTTTGAATGGACTAAAGAGGCAGACAAGGTATTTCAAGGTCTCAAGAAATACCTGACTAGTCCCCCGGTCATGGTGGCTCCACGTCCCCAAGAGCCCCTGGTGCTCTACCTCGCTGCCACTCCTTACTCCGCCAGCGTAGCCCTGGTGGCGGTTAGGGAGGAGCGCGAAATCAGAACCACGGCAGCAGCTCTAGACAAGGCAAAACAGGAACAAGGAAGGCCCACAGAAGCCGTAACCGCGGTTGAGGATCAGCTGCCAAAGTGTGCGCCGGAAGCAGGAGAGGCCACTCATCTGGATGGTCCGCCTCCTGAGGCCCCGTCGCCTCGCGAGGCGCCCTTGCCTCCGGAGGGCACCGCGAGCACTAATGCACTCAGCCTTGTTGAGCACCCAGTATACTTCATCAGCACGGTGTTACGGGATGCGAGGGCACGGTATCCCATGCCTCAGAAGCTCCTCCTCGCGTTACTGGTGGCCTCGCGTAAGTTGCGTCACTATTTCCAGGGTCACCCCATCAAGGTCGTCTCATCATACCCCCTGCAGAGAGTGCTAAGGAGCCCCAACTCATCCGGAAGGGCCGCTGAATGGAACATAGAACTGCAGACATTTCAACTCGAGTTCAGCACGACCAGGGTCATCAAGGGAGCAGCGTTAGCAGATTTCGTGGCAGAATGGACGGAGCCACCGGGCCTCAAGGGCGACGAGGATCGGTCCCTCCTCCCGGGGAGCGAGGCGCCGGAAGGCTGGGTCATGTACTTCGATGGGGCATTCTCCAGGCACGGCGTCGGGGCTGGCGCGGTACTGATATCACCCACTCAGGACAAGCTCTACTACGCTGTGCAGCTCTGTTTCTAGCAAGGTGAAAAAGTCTCCAACAACATAGCAGAGTATGAAGGTCTAATAGCGGGCTTGAAGGCCGCAGCAGCCCTGGGGGTGAAGCGCCTCACTGTCAAGGGCGATTCGCAGCTCCTTGTCAACTTCTCCAACAAGGTGTATGAGCCGAAGGACGAGCACATGGAAGCCTACCTAGCGGAAGTCCGCAGGATGGAGAAGCAATTCTGGGGGCTGGAGTTGAAGCATGTGCCCCGTGGCACCAATCAGGAGGTTGATGACATCGTCGGACGGGCGTCCAGGCGGTTACCTCAGAAACCTGGCATCTTCAAAGAGCGACTCTTCAAGCCCTCAGCCCAGCCATCATTACCGAACACTGCTCAGCCTCGGGAGGAACTTCCCCAGCCACCTGCCTCAGGAGCCCCGGTCTGCGGCCCGACCTCAGGGGCACGCTTGCTCCTGACAATGGAACCTCAGGAGGAGTGCTGGATCGCGGAACTCCGGAGTTATTTAACACACGGGACCCTGCCGGAGGAGGAGGAGGAAGCGGAGCGTGTGGCGCGGCAGGCCACGGCATACTGCATCAGGGATGGAGAGCTCTACAGGAGGCGACCAAACGACGTATCCCTGCGCTGCATCTCCTGGGAGCAAGGAAAGGAACTGCTGGAAGACATACACGGCGAGGACTGTGGGCATCATTCATCATCACGAACCCTCGTTGGCAAGGCATTCCGCAGTGGGTTCTATTGGCCCACCGCACTCAGCGACGCTGTCGAGCTGGTGAAGGCTTGTGAAGCCTGCCAATTTCACGCCAAGCAGATCCATCAGCCGGCGGGAGGCCTACAGACCATACCCCTTTCGTGGCCGTTCGCGGTCTGGGGGCTAGACATTCTGGGCCCGTTTCCTCGGGCGCCAGGGGGCTACCGCTACCTCTACGTCGCCATTGACAAGTTCACCAAGTGGGCAAAAGTAGAGGCTGTCTGCACCATGCCCGCAGGTTCCGCAGTCAAGTTCATCAGGGGCATCGTGAGCCGGTTTGGGGTGCCGAACCGCATCATCACGGACAACGGTTCGCAGTTCACCAGTAACCTTTTCAGAACATACTGCGCTAACCTTGGAACGCAGATATGCTATGCCTCGGTGGCGCATCCACGAAGCAACGGCCAGGCCGAAAGAGCCAATGCGGAGGTCCTGAGGGGCCTCAAGACCAGGACATTCAGGAAGAAGCTGGAGGCCTGCGGCAAAGGTTGGTACGATGATCTCCAGTCCGTGTTGTGGTCCATCCGCACAACCGCGACCAAACCGATTAGGGAGACCCCGTTCTTCTTGGTCTATGGAGCTGAAGCAGTCCTCCCTCACGAGGTCAGACGTCGCTCCGCGCGGGTCCTAGTGTTCGACGAGGCGCAGCAGGACGCCATGCGGGGGATGGACCTCGTGCTGGGAGAGGAACGCCGCTGAGAAGCCTCGTTACGAGTGGCGAGGTACCAACAGGCGCTACGACGATATCACTGCCGCAACATCCGCCCCAGGACTCTCGAGGTAGGAGACCTCGTACTCAGGCGGGTTCTTTCCAGGGATGGGCTGCACAAGCTCTCTCCCATGTGGGAGGGCCCGTTCAAGGTTGTTCATTTTTTCAGGCCAGGCTCCGTGTGCTTGGAGACTCAGGAGGGGGAGCCGGTTCAGAACGCATGGAACATCCAGCACCTCCGGAGGTTCTACCCCTAGAAGGCCCAGAGCCTGTGAAGAAGGCGAACGCCTGTGAAGATTATCCCTTTTTGGAGAAAGCCCAGAGCCTGTGAAGAAGGCGAACGCCTGTGAAGATTATCCCTTTTTGGAGAAGGCCCAGAGCCTGTGAAGAAGGCGAACGCCTGTGAAGATTATCCCTTTTTGGAGAAGGCCCAGAGCCTGTGAAGAAGGCGAACGCCTATGAAGATTATCCCTTTTTGGAGAAGGCCCAGAGCTTGTGAATAAGGCGAACGCCTGTGAAGATTATCCGTTTTTGGAGAAGGCCCAGAGCCTGTGTAGAAGGCGAACGCTGGTGAAGATTATCCCTTTTTGGAGAAGGCCCAGAGCCTGTGAAGAAGGCGAATGCCTGTGAAGATTATCCTTTTTGGAGAAGGCCCAGAGCCTGTGAAGAAGACGAATGCCTGTGAAGATTATCCTTTTTGGAAAAGGCCCAGAGCCTGTGAAGAAGGCGAATGCCTGTGAAGATTGCCGCGTTTTGGAAAAGGCCCGGAGCCTATGAAGAGGGTAAATGCCTGTGAAGCTCGTTTCCCTTAAGAAGAAAGGCCCGGAGCCTGTGAAGAAGGCCAATGCCTGTGAAGCTCGCCGCCGGTGACACTCTCACGTAATAATGAGTGGGGCTGTACACGCCCCGGAGTCTCAGGAGCGCCGGCCTCAGGCCCTGGGGCTCCCTCCCACGCCCAGTGGCAGCACTTAGCTCCGCGCTGGTGAGAAGACGTCGAAGACTAGATTAGGTGCCGGACATGGCTTTTTCATTTGCTTTTCGTAGTTGGCTTGTTCATTCTCATTTGAAGTTTCATTGAAGCTATTGCCGCCTTTGACTTATGGTTCTTCGACTTTTCGCTCTCCTGCCTCGATTTCTCTTATGCAAGGCCTCACGAGGGGAGGGGGCAGCTGAGCCCCCTCGCGAGTGTTTCTGTCCTAGCCGTTCAAAGGTTTCGCGACCTGGGTCCATTACAGGAGCACCCCTCCAGTCCGTGCCCCACGGGCACCGCGACACGAACACAGGGCCTGGGTCGGTCCCCCCCCCCACGGCTGGGGTCGGAAACTATCTACACATGGGCACGTAGCCGGAAGGCACGATAGCGAAAGCAAAGCGATGATTAATAGCAATAACCCAAACACGCCCCCGCGGGGCTCCACGCTATTGTCTTCTTACGCAGGACAAAGGAAAAGAAAGAGCAAATCAGGCGCAGCTCGCCTCACACCGGCCTGCATGGAAGACTTGAGCCGCCTCCGGGACTCAGGCAGACTCCCTCCCGTGCTTCACCGAAGCGCGACGGAGGACAGACGCGCTACCACCTCCCAAGTAGGTACGACGGCGTGGAGGCTGGCTGCGGCCACCGCTAGAAGATTCGCTACCTGAAGAAGAACCGGTGAAGCTTGGGGAACCCTGAGCACCGCCAATCACGCGAGCGCTGTCCTCTCCATCATCGCCAGGGCTGGGTCCTCGGCCGCGGTCGTCGTCCTCAGGGAAGCACCCTGCGCGACGACCATCTTCCCCGAACACGCTCACGAAGAGGGTGGCATCGCCGTCAAACTTGAAGTGCAGGGTGCACCGACGGCTCAGGCCCCGCGCGCGGGCAAACGTCTGCCAACCACGGTCCAAGGCCAGGCTCCCAGCTACAGAGACCTCAAGTGAAGCCCATGAGGCCCGGCTGCAGCAGCCGTCTGCCTGAAGCCAGAGGCCGCCAGGGGCACCGGCCGGGAGCTCGCCGGGGAGGAAGCGAGGAAGATGAAGTCGGGTGCTAGTCGGCTCCACCGACCACACAACGAACTCCGGCAGCACCTCTGCCGTGCGAGAACGCGGCCTAGGGGGGCGCGCGACCGAGGCACGCCCCCCGGTCGCCGCTGTCCACCCGTCACCGTGTTGGAAATCACCTCCACGACCGCGGAGAGCTGTCGTAGTGGCCACAGGATGTTTGCGAGGGCGCCCTCGGCCGCGCTTGGGCGGGGGAGAGGCAGGCTCAACCTGGCGAGCCTTCCCCTTCTCTGCGGCCGAGAACCTCCTCGACGGAGCCATGAAGAAGAAGGAGAAGCAAGGGGGATGGACTGGAAGGGCGCGTGCCGTTCCGTACTTATAGCCGGCGAAGATCAACCGTCGGCCTCCACGATCTCAGGTAATCATGACCCGTTTTGCATACATCGACTTGTCCAATCCGTGCAGATGCCGAGGCGTCGTGGGGAAGCGGAGACGCCCACGTCCAATCAACCGCCACGCAGCACCCAAGGCCGTAGGCTGTTAGGGCCCGCGGCGCTTCGCCCTTGCCCTTTCGCCTCCCTGCACGGCCAAGTCCAGACGCGCCTTGGGCCCGGGGGCTACTGTCGGCGTTCTGGGAATGGGGGTCCCCAGACTTGCCTGCCTGCGGCTTGTGGCGTGGCTCAAAGGGGGCCCAGCACGGTCCATCTTCTTCAACACAGACCCAAGACCCTCGCGAGGGGCCAAGCCTCGCGAGGCGGACGACACGGAGCTTCCTCAGGCGTGGCCTCATCAGTCTGGCTCGCGAGGAGGCGGAGAGATCAAGGCGGGGTACCTCACGAGGTTTCCATGACACAAGCCATGACGACCAAGGGCGCCAGGCGGGCGCCAGCCCGCGCAGTGTCCTCCTTTCCTCTTTGGTGCGAAGGGGCCAAGCGCAGGCAAGAGCATCAAGCAAAGGCACCCGTTCCGGTGCAACGAGACCAAGACCAGTCCAACGGAAGGAAGGAAGTCATTGTGGAGCCCAAGCCAACGTCGCCACCAGAGCCTTTGGCAGGCGAGGACCAACTTTAGTCAGGATAAGTGTACCAGATGTTCCCCTTCAAAATGGCCAATTGTTGGCGCCCTTCCCGCTCAATATTTGGGAAGAGGCCCAGGGCCTTTGCCTATAAATAGGACTAGCCACCCCCAGGGTAGAGGGGAGATCGATCGGCAATCAGACCGGAGAGAGAGAGAGAGAAGGGCGACTGAACTCCTCCTAAGTAGTTCATCCCCCCGGCCAAGAACAGACCCTCGCGAGGCTGTTCTTCCTTGTATTGTTCATCATCATCATCCCAAGAGGCAATCCGCCACACCACCACACTGGAGTAGGGTATTACACCACATCGGTGGCTCGAACCAGTATAAACCCTGTGTCTCTTGTGTAGTTCTTTCCCATAGTTTAGATCTTTGCGAGGCGGAGGGGTACAGGTAGGTAGGAGGCATAATCTCTGCGTGCACCCCAGAGTTCAAACCTCAAGGGTCTGCCGGAACCCGAAATCCGACAAACTCTGCTCATCTTAGCAGGAAGCGTTTCTGGACTGCCAACCAAGCAAACTTCTATTCTTCACAGCTCTTCGACAAAGAGAAAGTCTTCGACCACGAGCATATTCCTCACGTGGACATGGAATCACTGCCTTGCTTCACCCTAGTCCTCAGTGTGCTTCATGATGCAGGACTACTCAACTTTTGCTCTGACATTGTTGATTGGAATGAAGAGCTAATTCTTCACTTCTATGCAACGCTGCACATTGATACGTCTCCAACGTATCTATAATTTTTGATTGCTCCATGCTATATTATCTACTATTTCAGACAATATTGAGCTTTATTATCCACTTTTATATTATTTTTGGGACTAACCTATTAACCGGAGGCCCAGCCCAGATTTGCTGTGTTATGCCTATTTCAGTGTTTTGAAGAAAAGGAATATCAAACGGAGTCGAAACGGAGCGAAATCAACTGGAAAAGTTATTTTTCGAAGGAAAGCTAGAGGATAGACTTGGACTCTATGTCAGGAGATACGGGAGGTGCTCACGAGGGTGGGGGGCGCACCCCCCTCCCTAGGGCGCGCCCCCTGCCTCGTGGGGCCCCTGCAGCTCCACCGACGTACCCCTTGCACCCATATATACCTACGTATCATAAAACTTCCAGAACAGAGATTAGATCTGGAGTTCCGCCGCCGCAAGCCTCTGTAGCCACCAAAAACCTCTCGGGACCCTGTTCCGGCACCCTGCCGGAGGGGGGAACCCTCACCGGTGGCCATCTTCATCATCCCGGCGCTCTTTATGACGAGGAGGGAGTAGTTCACCCTCGGGGCTGAGGGTATGTACCAGTAGCTATGTGTTTGATCTCTCTCTCTCTCGTGTTCTTGATTTGGCACGATCTTGATGTATCGCTAGCTTTGCTATTATAGTTGGCTCTTATTTTTCTTCTCCCCCTCTTCTCTCTTGTAATGGATTGAGTTTCCCCTTTGAAGTTATTTTATCGGATTGAGTCTTTAAAGATTTGAGAACACTTGATGTATGTCTTGCCGTGCGTATCTGTGGTGACAATGGGATATCACGTGCCACTTGATGTATGTTTTGGTGATCAACTTGCGGGTTCCGCCCATGAACCTATGCATAGGGGTTGGCACACATTTTCGTCGTGATTCTCCGGTAGAAACTTTGGGGCACTCTTTGAGGTTCTATGTGTTGGTTGAATAGATGAATCTGAGATTGTGTGATGCATATCGTATAATCATACCCACGGATACTTGAGGTTACATTGGAGTATCTAGGTGGCATTAGGGTTTTGGTTGATTTGTGTCTTAAGGTGTTATTCTAGTACGAACTCTAGGGCTGTTTGTGACACTTATAGGAATAGCCCAACGGATTAATTGGAAAGAATAACTTTGAGGTGGTTTCGTACCCTACCATAATCTCTTCGTTTGTTCTCCGCTATTAGTGACTTTGGAGTGACTCTTTGTTGCATGTTGAGGGATAGTTATATGATCCAACTATGTTATTATTGTTGAGAGGACTTGCACTAGTGAAAGTATGAACCCTAGGCCTTGTTTCCTATCATTGCAATACCGTTTACGCTCACTTTTACCGCTTGCTACCTTGCTGTTTTTATATTTTCAGTTTACAAAAACCTATATCTACCACCCATATTGCACTTGTATCACCATCTCTTCACCGAACTAGTGCACAAGAGACTCTTTGTTATTTGGTTGCAGGGTTGCTTGAGAGGGACCATCTTCATCCTACGCCTCCCACGGATTGATAAACCTTAGGTCATCCACTTGAGGGAAATTTGCTAATATCCTACAAACCTCTGCACTTGGAGGCCCAACAACGTCTACAAGGAGAAGGTTGCGTAGTAGACATCAAGCTCTTTTCTGGCGCTGTTGCCGGGGAGGCTAGGTAAGTGAAGGTATATCTTTAGATCTTGCAATCGAATCTTTTTGTTTCTTGTTTTAGCACTAGTTAGTTTATAAAAGAAAACTAAAAAATTGGAATTAAGTTTGTCTCACACGCTTCACCTTTTTAATATCTTTCATGAGTACGATGGAAAGGAAAATTGTGCCAAAGTGTTAGAAGAAGAAAACTTTAAAATGTTTGGCACTAAATCTTTGAATGATGAGCATGATTGCAATGTTGTTAGTATGAATTCTTTGAATATTCATGATGCTAATGATGATTGCACTAGTTATGATGAAAATGTATCCTATAAACATGTCAATTTTTTTGGAGTCCATTGGGTTTGCAAGGACACACCAAATAGGGAAGATAGATATTGCAAGAGGCATAAGTACTTAGAAACTAAATGGTTGCAAGAAAGGCTAGATGCATGTGCTGAAAATTTATTTTTTATTAGCCATACTTGTGAACTTTGCAATGAACATGATCATTTTAGTACCCAATGCAAATTGTTTCATGATCGTATCGTGTCCAAAAATTGTGATGACTTGATTTCCCTTGCACATCATAATGAACTTAGTTTGCTCTTGGGTTATGAAGAAATAAAACGTATAGCTAAGATTATTCCAGAATTTGCCCTTGATAGAATTCTTCATTTTGATCTAGAAGAAATTTATATTTATTGTGCGGTGAATTGCGTTGAAAATCCTTATATTGCCAATTACATAAAGAAAACAAAACAAATAGAAGATGAAGAGAATAGTAATGAAAGGTAAGAGACTTCCCAATATCCTCCTATTATTTCTTATGATGAATCAGGTAACGAGGAGGAGCCTTCTATTCAACCAATCTCATTAATAAGGAGCTCCAAAAGGAGGATTGAACCCACACATGATGTGGTGAAGAAGAAGAAAAGAAAAAGGGAGAGAGGTAAAAAGGTATCTCTCCCAAATAAAGTTGCTCCTATTATTGTTGTGCCTCATGAAAATGAAGATGATGCACTTGATGATGATCTCGTTATGCCTATTGCTTGTTGTGATGATTATGATTGGGAAGATAATGATACTTATTATGATCTTGAAAATCTTTTTGGCACTTGCTTGGAAGAATATAATAATTGCTATACTATTGGTGCTATCCATGCTATTAATGATGAGAGTGATTATGCTTATGATATGAAAAGGCCCAAGCTTGGGGAAGCTATGTTTGATGAGGATGACATATTTGAGAATATATTTGCTGTAATTAATGTTTGTCCCAAGCTTGGGGATGCTATGTTTAATAATGATAATATTTTAGCCTCTCAAGTTTTGATATGCAAAGTAGTTATGATGATAGCATGCCTTCTACCTATGATGAATATATTGATGAAAGTGGGTTTGGAAGAGTGTCAACTTTAGGAAGTAGTGATCCCACAATATTTGAGGATGTTGAATCTTATAATATTTATGAAAGTGGATTTGGAGAGGTCATGACTTTATTTAGTGATGTATCCACTATTTCGGAAGAGGTTTCGATCGATTATGATGAGAACAAAGTTGCTACTTATGATGATTATTGTGATAAAACTTATGCTATAAAAAGTAGTGATGATTATATTTATAAAACTTATCATGATTATGAGTACCCTTTCTCTGAACATTACTCTTTTAATGTGGAAACAATTTATTGTATTCAAGTCTCTTATGATACTCCCACTACTCCGAATGAGAAGAATTTTGCTTATGTGGTGAGTAATAAAATTTCTATGCTAGTAGATCCTGAAAAGAATGTTTTAGGTTCTGGTTATATTGTTGAATTCATTCATGATTCTACTGAAAATTATTATGAGGGAGGAACATATGCTTGTAGGAATTGCAATAATATCAAGTTTCCTCTCTATGTGCTTAAAATTTTGAAGTTATGCTTGTTTTACCTTCCTATGCAAGATGATTATTGTTCCCATAAGTTGTTTGCTCACAGAACCCCAATGCAAAGGAAGTGGGTTAGACTTAAATGTGCTAGTCATATTCTTCATGGTGCTCTATTTATGTTTCAATTCTTATATTTTATGTGAGCATCATTGAAATCATCATGCCTAGCTAGGGGCGTTAAATGATAGCGCTTGTTGGGAGGCAACCCAACTTTATTTTAGTTTCTTGCTTTTTGGTTATGTTTAGGAATAAATAATCCATCTAGCTTCTATTTAGATGTGGTTTTGTGTTTTAATTAGTGTTTGTGCCAAGTAGAACCTTTGGGAAGACATGGGTGAAGTCTTTATGATCATGCTGTAAAAGCAGAAAATTTAGCGCTCACGAGATTAGCTAAAATGTTTTACTGGAGAGTTCTATTTAGTTGATTCTTTTTTCAGATGATTACTAGACAAATTCCTCAGGTCCACCAATTTATTTTAGAATTTTTCCAGTTCCAGAAGTTTGCGTTAGTTATAGATTACTACAAACTGTTCGGTTTTTGATAGATTCTGTTTTCTATGTGTTGTTTGCTTATTTTGATGACTCTATGGCTAGTAAAAGAGTTTATAAACCATAGATAAGTTGGAATACAGTAGGTTTAACACCAATATAAACAAAGAATGAGTTCATTACAGTAACATGAAGTGGTGTTTTGTTTTCTTTCACTAACGGAGCTCACGAGTTTTCTGTTAAGTTTTGTGTTGTGAAGTTTTCAAGTTTTGGGTAAAGATTCGATGGACTATGGAATAAGGAGTGGAAATAGCCTAATCTTGGGGCTTCCCAAGGCACCCCAAGGTAATATTCAAGGATAACCAAACGTCTAAGATTGGGGATGCCCCGGAAGGCATCCCCTCTTTCGTCTTCGTTCATCGGTAACTTTACTTGGAGCTATATTTTTATTCACCACATGATATGTGTTTTGCTTGGAGCGTCATTTTATTTTCTTTAGCTTTGCTTGATGTTTGAATAAAGTACCAAGATCTGAAATTCTTAAATGTTAGAGAGTCTTCACATAGTTGCATAATTATTTGACTACTCGTTGATCTTCACACATATCTTTTGGAGTAGTTTGTTGTTGCTCTAGTGCTTCACTTATATCTTTTAGAGCACGGTGGTGGTTTTATTTTGAAGAAATAGATGAACTCTCATGCTTCACTTAGATTATTTTGAGAGTCTTAAATAGCATGGTAATGTGCTTAATTCTAATATGTTAGGCATAAAAGACTAATAAAATAAAAATTCTTATGAGTGTGTTGAATACTAAGAAAAGATTGAAGCATGATAATTGTTTTGAGATATGGAGGTGATAATATTAGAGTCATGCTAGTTGAGTAGTTGTGAATTTAAAGAATACTTGCGTTGAAGTTTGTGATTCCCGTAGCATGCACGTATGGTGAATAGTTATGTAACAAAGTCGGAGCATGAGGTGTTTATTGATTGTCTTCCTTATGAGTGGTGGTCGGGGATGAGCGATGGTCTTTTCCTACCAATCTATCCCACTAGGAGCATGTGCGTAATACTTTGCTTTGATAACTTCTAGATTTTTGCAATAAGTATATGAGTTCTTTATGACTAATGTTGAGTCCATGGATTATACGCACTTTTCCCATCCTTCCACCATTGCTAGCCTCTCTAATACTGCACACCTTTCACCGGTATCATACACCCACCATATACCTTCCTCAAAACAGCCACCATACCTACCTATCATGGCATTTCCATAGCCATTCCGAGATATATTGCCATGCAACTTTCCACCGTTCTATTTATTATGACACGCTCCATCATTGTCATATTGCTTTGCATGATCATGTACTTGACATCGTATTTGTGGCAAATCAACCGTTCATAATTCTTTCATACATGTCACTCTTGATTCATTGCATATCCCGGTACCCCGCCGGAGGCATTCATATAGAGTCATATCTTTGTTCTAGTATCAAGTTGTAATATTTAGTTGTAAGAAAAATAAAAGTGTGATGATCATCATTTTTAGAGCATTGTCCCAAGTGAGGAAAGGATGATGGAAATTATGATTCCCTCACAAGCGGGGATGAGACTCCGGACGAAAAATAAAAAAAGAACAAAAAAAGGCCATAAAAAAGAGAAAAGGCCCAAACAAAAAAACAAAACAAAAAAATAAAAAAATGAGAGAAAAAGAGAGAAGGGGCAATGCTACTATCCTTTTACCACACTTGTGCTTCAAAGTAGCACCATGATCTTCATGATAGAGAGTCTCCTATGTTGTCACTTTCATATACTAGTGGGAATTTTACATTATAGAACTTGGCTTGTATATTCCAATGATGGGCTTCCTCAAAATGCCCTAGGTCTTCGTGAGCAAGCGAGTTGGATGCACACCCACTTAGTTTCTTTTATTGAGCTTTCATATACTTATAGCTCTAGTGCATCCGTTGCATGGCAATCCCTACTCACTCACATTGATATATATTGATGGGCATCTCCATAGCCCGTTGATACGCCTAGTTGATGTGAGACTATCTTCTCCTTTTTGTCTTCTCCACAACCACCCTTCTATTCCACATATAGTGCTATATCCATGGCTCACGCTCATGTATTGCGTGAAGATTGAAAAAGTTTTGAAAATGTTAAAGTATGAAACAATTGCTTGGCTTGTCATCGGGGTTGTGCATGATTTAAATACTTTGTGTGGTGAAGATAGAGCATAGCCAGACTATATGATTTTGTAGGGATAACTTTCTTTGGCCATGTTATTTTGAGAAGACATAATTGCTTTGTTAGTATGCTTGAAGTATTATTATGTTTATGTCAATATGAACTTTTGTCTTGAATCTTTCAAATCTGAATATTCATGCCACAATTAAGAAGAATTACATTGAAATTATGCCAAGTAGCACTCCGCATCAAAAATTCTTTTTATCATTTACCTACTCGAGGACGAGCAGGAATTAAGCTTGGGGATGCTTGATACGTCTCCAACGTATCTATAATTTTTTATTGCTCCATGCTATATTATCTACTATTTTAGACAATATTGGGCTTTATTATCCACTTTTATATTATTTTTTGGACTAACCTATTAACCGGAGGCCCAGCCTAGATTTGCTGTTTTATGCCTATTTCAGTGTTTCGAAGAAAAGGAATATCAAATGGAGTCGAAACGGAACGAAATCATTTGGAGAAGTTATTTTTGAAGGAAAGCTACAGGATAGACTTGGACTCTACGTCAGGAGATACGGGAGGTGCTCACGAGGGTGGGGGCGTGCCCCCCTCCCTAGGGCGCGCCCCCTGCCTCGTGGGGCCCCCACTGCTCCACCGACGTACCCCTTGCACCCATATATACCTACGTATCGTAAAACTTCCAGAACAGAGATTAGATCTGGAGTTCCGCCGCCGCAAGCCTCTATAGCCACCAAAAAACTCTCGGGACCCTGTTCCTGCACCCTGCCGGGGGGAACCCTCACCGGTGGCCATCTTCATCATCCCGGCGCTCTCCATGACGAGGAGGGAGTAGTTCACCCTCGGGGCTGAGGGTATGTACCAGTAGCTATGTGTTTGATCTCTCTCTCTCTCTCTCTCTCTCTCTCTCTCTCTCTCTCTCGTGTTCTTGATTTGGCACGATCTTGATGTATTGCGAGCTTTGCTATTATAGTTGGATCTTATTTTTCTTCTCCCCCTCTTCTCTCTTGTAATGGATTGAGTTTCCCCTTTGAAGTTATTTTATCGGATTGAGTCTTTAAAGATTTGAGAACACTTGATGTATGTCTTGCCGTGCGTATCTGTGGTGACAATGGGATATCACGTGCCACTTGATGTATGTTTTGGTGATCAACTTGCGGGTTCCGCCCATGAACCTATGCATAGGGGTTGGCATACGTTTTCGTCGTGATTCTCCGGTAGAAACTTTGGGGCACTTTTTGAGGTTCTATGTGTTGGTTGAATAGATGAATCTGAGATTGTGTGATGCATATCGTATAATCATACCCATGGATACTTGAGGTGACATCGGAGTATCTAGGTGACATTAGGGTTTTGGTACGAACTCTAGGGCTGTTTGTGACACTTATAGGAATAGCCCAACGGATTGACTGGAAAGAATAACTTTGAGGTGGTTTCGTACCCTACCATAATCCCTTCGTTTGTTCTCCGCTATTAGTTACTTTGGAGTGACTCTTTGTTGCATGTTGAGGGATGGTTATATGGTCCAACTATGTTATTATTGTTGAGAGGACTTGCACTAGTGAAAGTATGAATCCTAGTCGTTGTTTCCTATCATTGCAATACCGTTTATGCTCACTTTTACCGCTCACTACCTTGCTGTTTTTATATTTTCAGTTTACAACAACCTATATCTACCACCCATATTGCACTTGTATCACCATCTCTTCGCCGAACTAGTGCACCTATACAATTTACCATTGTATTGGGTGTGTTGGGGACACAAGAGACTCTTTGTTATTTGGTTGCAGGGTTGCTTGAGAGAGACCATCTTCATCCTACACCTCCCACGGATTGATAAACCTTAGGTTATCCACTTGAGGGAAATTTGCTACTGACCTACAAACCTCTGCACTTGGAGGCCCAACAACGTCTACAAGGAGAAGGTTGCGTAGTATACATCACACATCACAGGAGATGCTGACGATGTCAATTCTTGGGTTTTGGACTGGATGACTGAGAATACTCACTTCAAAGCACCGGCCTCTGAATTGCTTCATGCCCTGCCAATCAGTCCTCCCCTTGAAGGCGCTCGTTGTCTGTACCATGAACCTGAACTCACTACTCATTACATGCAAGTTCTGATGAAGCCGATGAAGCCTGGTCAAGCCGCAAGGACCAAATTCCTCGTGAAGGAATTGTTGTACGTACCAAGAACCGTCTATCGCACTATGACGAAGACTTTGAGTCCTATCAAAGGCCACGACTCGACTGATGAGGAAGTCGTTGGCATCATGAAGAATCTGCTGTTCAATATCATGCATGGCATCCCTGTCAACTACCACGATTTCTTCATGGGGACTCTGGCAAATGTTGCACTCTCTCCATTTGAGTTGAAGCCTTATGCTCCTTGGATTATGAGATTCCTCAGAACAAGGTCTTCACTCAACTACAAGGCTGATTTTCAGAATCACCTCAGCTACTTGCCCCCAATTGAAGTCCTCAAGCAGACAAATTCCTTAGCTGATGAAAAGGGCAAGGCACCTGCTATTATTGATGAAGGCATTCGTCCATTGGATGGTCAGTTTCGCAAAGCTGCATCTTACTCCACCAATGATGACTCTGCCACTCATGACTCTGCCGCACACGCTTCAAAGCCAAATCCTCAAGCCACAGCTCCAAGGATGATGACGGGCCGTGAGCTTCTCCTCAGTCTTCACCAGAAGGTGGATCGAAACCACAATTCTTCACAACATGACTGCTACACATAATGAAGTGAAGAAAAACCATTACTACCTCCATGAAGTCTTCGGTCGCACCTGGGCTGTTCTGTCACATCTGTATGGTGAAGAAGATCTAAAGCAAATGGGTCTCAAGGAGGACTTTGACTGGTCTGCACCACCAGCGAAGAAATTCAACAAGGTCAAAGTTCCTTCCTTGGTGGCCAGCTCCTATTCTTCATCGCACGAAACGGATCAGCATGAAGACTTGGATGACACTGTGGCAGGCCCTACTACAACAACTGACCCCAACAACGCTGGCGCTCCTCCATCAACATGATATTCTTCAGGGGGTTAGTCCTCATTTTCGATCCTTTTGGTCATTCGATGACAAATGGGGAGAAATTTGAGTTAGTGTTCAAGCGGGTCTACATATATGGGTGTTTTTTTCTAAGTTACAACTCTCGTTCTTTTGAAGACTCTGCTGGATCGAGTTGTAAACTTAAACTCTATGGTGGTCTGATACTTTTGTTGTGTTCTTCTGCATGCTTATTCCTCATATATGTTAATGCACGCATGTTGAATTACATCAGTCACCATATTTCATCATGCATTTCAAATTCTTCATATTATGTCAAATGCGTGTATGAATTACAAGATATAGGGGGAGATATCCATGATTCTACTCTTCAAGTGTGCATTGCTTCAAAAGCAAATTCCTCACTATGCACATCTTCAGGGGGAGTTCTTTTATATCTTGCAATCAAATTCCTCAATATCAGTATTTACACATCATATGTTTATCCCCGTTGAAAACATAACCTATATTGTCATCAATCACCAAAAAGGGGGAGATTGTAAGTGCGTCTAGTGCCCCTTAGTGATTTTGGTGTATTGAAGACTTATAGGTTAAGGGACTGATGCGTTTGTGAGTGTACACAGGTCTATAAGCCTATGAGGAGTTTGATATTTACAGAAAAAGTCGACCCTAAAAATGAAGTTCTTCGACTAAATACTTTGAATTTCTGAAGACTTTCTTAAGACTTTGAAAGTCAAGAAATTGGTGTGACCTTGAAGACTTGGTATTCATTCGAGGAGCATGAAGCATGAAGACTTGTTTTCGTAGTTTCATTTTCTCTTTCTTGGGTCATAGGAAACACCGTACTGTTAAAGGGAGTCGAGGAAATACTAAGGAAAAATTTCCATGTGATGCTCAACGCAAAATCCTACACCTACCAATCCCTTCGAGTGAAGCCATTGGAACTCTCATACAGTTTAGTCAATTTCTTCAGTGACAGAGACGAAGCTCTTCTGGTCTCTGAGGAATTTGTTCTGACTGAGGAGTTAGGAATTTGCCAGTGTGGATTTCCTACAAGTGAGGAACATGATAGCCCTGAGGAATTTGAGCCTCAAATCCGACCGTTGTTGTGCTACGCGCCAGCTGTCCCAAAATATCTACCCACCTAACGGTCATATCATTGAAGGGCATTTATGTCTTATCATGTTGGGCTGCTCCCTAGGCTATAAATAGCCGCCCCCTACAACCACTAGCTGGTTGGTTGCTCCGAGAGAAACTGACACTTGTCATTTGAGAGCATCCCATCCTCCGAGGACTTTGAGCAAAAATCATCAAGTGAGGAAACCCAAACCCAAACACCTAAGAACCCAAAGTGATTGAGCATCACTGAAGAGATTGATCCTGCGTGGATCCGACGCTTGTTACCTTTGAAGACTGTGCATCTTTCAGACGGTTAGGCGTCATGGTCTAGAGCATCCAAGAGGAAATTGTGGATCGCCGAGTGACCGAGTTTATGAAGGTTTGGAAGTCACCTGAAGACTTACCACGAGTGATTGGGCGAGGTCTGTGTGACCTTAGCTCAAGGATAATACGGTGAGGACTGTGTGTCCGGGACTATGTGTCCTCAGGTTTAAATACCTAGCCGCTCCAACTAGACGTACAACTGTCACAATAGTTGGAACTGGTCTACCAAATCATTGTCTTCACCAAGCCAACTGGTTCTATTTCCTCAACTCTTTCATTTCCTCATTACAGTTGTTGTGTGCTTGTTCATATCTGTTTAAAGACTTTGACTGAAGACTTTCTCAATTTCCTCAGTTCAATTTGTTCAGTTTGTTTGTCTTCATCATGTGTTCTCCTATGTTTACGCTTTCTGTACTCTGTGCTTGCTTTCATTTCATCATGATGACCATGTTTTTTTCTGCCATGTTTGCATATGAGTACTTATTCCGCTGCAAGTAGTTCTTCGCTTAGGAATTTCCTCACCCTGAAATTCCTCAGTGAAGAATTCATAAAAATCACCTATTCACCCCCTAGTCTATATAACGCACTTTCACTCTCGCATGTTTTGGTCAAAAGAGGAATTTAGAACCGTCATTTGGTACACAAAAATCACAAGCAAGATCACCTAGAAAGTTGTACTACTAGTACTTGTACTGCGTGTTAGATGAAAAAACACGATCAAGATCGAGAAAAAGATCATCAAGAAGAGATATTACCTGGACTTGCTTAATGAGGGATCCCGGAGAGGGGGGCTTGGAAAGGGCGATGGTTTTGAGCTTGTCTGTGGTAGTCTCGACGGGGTGCTTGAGCTTCTTCGTACCATGAGCCTCGATGGTTTTGGACAGAGCCATAGACATCACTTCGGTCGGTGCTCCAGTGTCCATCAAGAAACTGTCAAATAGAAATAAAAGAAAAGAAACCATAATCACAAACCCAAAAGAAGAATAGAGAGGGAGTTATAGGATCAGTCTCGGGGTTGCAAGACCGGGCCTTGGCCAGAATCAACACCATTGATGCGCTCACCTTTCCTTCTTTGGGAGAGAAGAACAATGGCAGAAGCAGGTCGAGGTTTTCTTGAAGAAATGAGGAACAAGATGAGGGAGAAGCGAGTGGGGGTTTTCTTCAAGAGAGGAAGCTTAGAGAGAAGAGTGAAATGATGGTTGCTTCATCCGTCCAACTTACTGCTGGAAAGGAGGGGGTTTTGTGATTTGACGGCTCATTGGGCATTACTGCGGCGCTTCGATCAGGGTAGTCTACCATGCAGTTGGGCACTCTACTATGGAGTAATTTAGTGCATGGCTGGTGGACCTCAATGCTGGCTGTCCCACACGTTGGCGAAAGTGAGTAGCAAGGTTCCCGACGACCGTGGAGGAGGATCCGCACGCTAGAGCGTGTCCACTGTTTTTCTGAAGAAAAAAATGATTACAGCAAGCGTTTCCACTATTACGGCGGAGGAGTGCGAAACACGGCGGCCACTTGAACATACACAGTGCTCCTACTACTAGGCATGTGCAATGGTTCATACGTCAATACTACATAATCTTGTTGCTAGTGTAGTAAGATATGACGATAACAAATGATGTTGTGCACATGTCAACTATATGAACGGTAATGTAGTAACATAGTATCGCTTTTCCGACTGTCCGATCGAGAATGAAAAGTGAGATCGATGTTAACAGAACTAGGTCTACAACCACGGAGTATACAGTGCTACAGTACTCCACGAAACATGAACCATATGAAGCACGAAATAGTGTTAGGCAGGATGTATGAAGGGTGCACGGGATGGGAGCAAAAGTTCCCTTCTTGACCCACTTTTGGGTGTTTGGCAGAGTGCATGAAGGGTGCATGAGTCCACACTAGTAGGTTAACACAAATACATGAAGAGGGAACAACTATATTGAGATGAGAATGCAACCAAACACACCCACACGCTTTGTGCTATAGTGACTGATCTGCACTGTCTGAGTTTGATCCAACGGTCATGTTGCGCCGAGACATGGACATGCCCATGCAGAGGGCGCCTAAACACCACCGAAGTCCCTCTGCTTCTCGAGGCGCACGACGTTGGTGATGCAGGGTGCAACCACCCGTAGAGCCCGCTCTCGGTCGACGGGAGCCAGCTCATCAAAGACGGCGTCCAATGGCACGAATGGATTCCAGTGACGGAGCCCTGAGAGGATTCGCCCAGCAACGATGACGGCAGCCTGCAACCCCTCCTTGTCCAGATCCGCCCCCACCATCGCGCGGAGACGGCTCAGCTCCTCCGAGATATAGGTGAAGGAGACTAGGTCAGGAAGCCACAACTCGTTGAAGTCGACGGGGTGGTCGAGCGGGTTTAGCCCGACAGCCGGCATGGTCGCGCTAGCACGACGGTAAGCATCGCGTAGCCACAACACGTGTGTGGCAACTTGGTCCACCAAGTGGCTGAGGCGATCCTGGACCTCGTCACGATCGGCTCACTCGCGCTCCAGCCAGCTCCCTTGACGGCCTATCTATCTCCCGCTTTCTGCAGCACCGCTGCCGACGCCTCGAGCATCTTTGTGGTGGATGCCTGCCGCTTTTGAAGCTCCATGAACTCCCGCACATAATGGAGGAGCATGCACTCCTCTCCTCCTTGAGCTCACGAAGCTCCACGTCCTTGGCCCTGAGCTCCGCATCCTTGGCCTGGAGCTCCTGTGTCAGGCGCCTCACCTCAGACTCCGTGATCTGCTGCACCGCCATGGCACCAGGTAGAAGTAATGGGGAGAGGAAGCAAAGGGGGCGAAATGGTTGAAAGTCAATGCAATCTATGGGATGGTGGAGGGAGCCAGCCGAGGAGCGGGGAATCTTTTGGTTTTCACCATGGAAAAACACCAGTCGACGACTTCTCACATCAGGGAGCAGTGGGTTTTACAGGCAGAGTCATCGTGACTAATTGTTGCTGCGCCTGCTCCTGTCAATCAAAAAAATTAAAAATCCTGTCGCGCCTGCTCCCGTCAATCAAAAAATTAAAAATCCTGGCGCACCCAAACACCAGAGCGACACCGCGGCGGATATTTAAATTTACCTGCCAGCAAGGAGATAAAAAAGGGGTGAAAAAACAAATGTGGCGGTGACCTAGCTAATCGGTCGCACTAGCCCAACTAGCTAGCCACCGTGCTTCCTTGATGTACTCAACGAGAAAGGTGGTCTTTCATGATTTGACGACTCATTTACATGCTTCGGCACTATGACCAAGGAGGACCCAGAAAACACGCGGTAGGGCATCCCACGTCTCGGCAAGGAAGAATATATATATGTGCACCACCCGGGAGGACCCCGAAACCGTGCGGTAGGGTGTGCCACGTCTCGGCACGGAGGAAAAATGTGTGTGTAAAAATATACTGTATCAGACGTAGTACCTATGGTTCGACCTCGAGACCCAGCCAGTCGGTCAAAAACACCCCACTAGCCACACAACTTCATCGTGCTAACGTGGCAAGGAGGATAGGTGTGGTTAGCTCCATCTCGACCAGCCACAAGGTCTCTTGTTCTAGGTGATTCTTCTATCTTCCAAGCTTTTTTTAGTTATAATAACACCACGGCAAGCTAGCGCCGCTCTTCGTGTGTGCCCGTGCATCTAAAGGTTGGACGATGGAGAGGATAGAGAGATCACCGACCTAGGACCCACCAGTAAGTGAGTCAACATCATGCACGTGTTGACGAGGCACTCCCTCTACTCTACTCAACGTAATACTGTATAAAATCAAGTTATGGGACAAAGCCAACAACCGTTGTTGTTTCAGGCTATTGACTTACGCTTTGTAGTCCAGGTTGCCAGTTCAAATCTCGTCTTTCAGATTTGTTAGTTTTAGGTCTAAATTTGATCAATGACAATTGGGACCCCCGTGTGTTGTTCCTATATTTCAGTGTAGGATGGTTTTTTTGAACAAACACTTTGCGCGGTTAGACAAGTAATGGCACGAGTTACACGTATTGTGCAAGTTTACGAACAAAAACGACAACGGCATAGAATATCACATCCACCCCGCAGCTTAGATGCTATGGTGATACGAGTTTTTACATCGTTGGAAGTGAGATCCAATGGCTTGGGAGTAGTCTTTGTAATTATGCGCAATTTCCAAACTCTCCAAAGGTTTTTTTGCAAATAAAACACTCAGGCATCGTGTGTGCCGTTGTATCTTGGATCCAACGGCTCCCTGTTGCTCATATTAGGTGCTCCCCATAGCTTAATTAGTTGGTACGGTGATACGATCATCTAGGTTGTATGATATGTGATCAAATGCCACATGTGCAGTACTTGTACTTTCTGCGCAATTCCCAAACTCTCTCAGCCGTATATTGCAAAAACATTCAAACCTCCTACCGTGGGCCATTAGATCTCCGTGAACTCATATCACCATAGAATCTATGGTGCGGGAGCACCTCATATTCTCCCATGCGAGAAAACATCAGGTGCTCTTGCAGCTTGGATGCTACGGTGATACGAGATTCGAGGTCGTTTGATCTCAGATCTAATGGCATCTGAGTAGTCTTTGTGCTTGTAAGCAGTGGCCAAACTCATTGGGGGCTTTTCTTCAAAAAAAACATTCGAACCACCAAGGAGTTGTTGGGTGACAAATCCAACGGCTCCGAAGAGCTTGTATCACCAAAGCATCTAAGGTGTGGTAGCACATGATATTCTTACATACATGAGAATATGATGTCCTCCTTCATCTTAGATTCTACGGCGATACGAGCTTCGAGGTCATTGGATATGGGATCCAAGGGTATCTGTGTAGTTTTAGACAAATTGTGTGCAATTCTCAAACTCATTAAGGTTTCCTGTAAAAATATTAAGACATCCTGTGAGCTGCTATATCTCATATCTACAAGCTCCAAGCAACTCGTATCAGCATATAGCATCTAAGGTGTGGGGAACATGATATTATCCCGGGGAGGAGGGGGTGCACAACCAATCGGTGTTTGGGAGGGTGGGGACAAATATAATCTAAACAATCCTAAAGAGCTTCACAATTTTTAGAAAAAATGTTTTCTAGTGATTTCTTTCGCAAAAGTGATGAAGATCTTAAAATGATTGGTGTTTCTTCCATTGATTCTTTCTTTAGTAAAGTTAATATTGTTCAAAAAGGGACTCAAGAAGAGTCAACTTTAGGTAGAAGGCGTCCCAATATTTCAGAGGGTGAAAATCTTGTTGAGAAAATTGATAAAAGTGGGTTTGAAGAGGTCAAGACTTTAACTAGTGATGTGCCCACTCTTTTGGATTACAAAGACTTTAATTATGATAGTTGTTCTTTGATTGATTGTATTTCTTTCTTGCAATCCATGATTAATTCACCTCATGCCTATGAAAAAATAAAGCTTCTACTAAACATATTGTTGATGCTATGATGAAAGCTTTGGAAGAAAAATTGGAATTAGAAGTTTCAATTCCTAGAAAATTACATGATGAATGGGAACCTACTATCAAAGTCAAGATTAAAATTTTTGAGTGTTTTGCTTTTTGTCACTTGGGTGCTAGTGTTTCCACAATTCCGAAATCTTTATGTGATGTGCTTGGTCTTACCAATCTTGAAGAATGTTCCTTGAATTTGCACTTAGTAGATTCTACTATTAAAAAGCCTATGGGAAGAATTAATGATTTTCTTATTCTTGCAAATAGGAATTATGTGCCCATACCTTTTATTGTTCTTGATATTGGTTGCAATCTGTCTTTCCAATTATTCTTGGTAGACCATTTTTACACACTATCGGTGTCGTGATTCATATGAAAGAAGGCAATATTAAGTTCCAATTTCCCTTGAGGAAGGGTATGGAACACTTCCATAGAACAAGAATTAGGCCACCATATGAATAAATCATGAGGGCATCTTATGGATCTCGAAACAAAGATGACAAAACTTAGATCCTTGCTTTATGCCTAGCTAAGGGCGTAAAACTATAGCGCTTGTTGGGACGCAACCCAATGAATAAAATTTATTTTTGCTTTTTGCTTTCTGTTCTTGAGTGTTAGCACAATTATTCTACGGTTATGATTGTGTTTTTTGTGTTTTAATTAGTGTTTGTGCCAAGTAAAGCCTTTAGGATCTTCTTGGGTGATAGTTGTTTGATCCTGCTGAAGAACAGAAACTTTTGCGCTCACAAATTAAAGCCTATGGGAAGAATTAATGATGTTCTTATTCTTGTAAATATAAATTATGTGCCCATAGATTTTATTGTTCTTGATATTGATTGCAATCTGTCTTGTCCAATTATTCTTAGTAGATCGTTTTTACGCACTATCGGTGCCATGATTGATATGAAAGAAGGCAATATAAAGTTCCAATTTCCTTTGAGGAAGGGTATGGAACATTTTAATATAACAAGAATTAAGCCACCATATGAATCAATCATGAGGGCATCTTATGGATCTAGCACCAAAGATGACAAAACTTAGATCCTTGCTTTACGCCTAGCTAAGAGCGTAAAACTATAACACTTGTTGGGAAGCAACCCAATGAATAAAATTTATTTTTGCTTTTTGCTCTCTATTCTTGTGTGTTCACACAATTATGCCTCTAATATGATTGTGTTTTTTGTGTTTTAATTAGTGTTTGTGCCAAGTAAAGCCTTCAGGACCCCCTTGGGTGTTAGTTGTTTGATCTTACTGGAAAAGGCAGAAACTTTGTGCTCACAAAAATAATTTTCATAAATCACAGAAAAGAGATGTTGCCCTGATTCTTTTTGAAAAAGATTATTATACAAATTACGATGGTCGTCCTTATTTAGTAGAATTTTTGGAGTTCCAGAAGTATTCTAAAGTTCCAGATTACTACAGACTGTCCTGTTTTGACAGATTCTGTTTTCTTTGTGTCGTGTGCTTATTTTGATGGCTCTATGGTTTTCTTTGATGAGTTTTTGCCATAGAAAAGTTGGAATACAGTAGATATAATACCAAAAAAATATGAATTGGTTTGACAAATCACTTATAATAGTGGTTTGCTTTCTTTCACTAATGGATCTCACAAAGGTTTTGTTGAGTTTTGTGTGATTGAAGTTTTCAAGTTTTGGGTTATCTTACGATGGATGAAAGAAGGATAGAAGAGCCTAAGCTTGGGGATGCCCCGGCATCCCAAGCTATTGTCCAAGAATGAGCAACCAACTAAGCTTGGGGATGCCCCCGAGTGGCATCCCCTCTTTCTTCTAACGACCATCGGTATTTTACTCGAGGCTATATTTTTATTCGTCACATGATATGTGTTTTTCCTTGGAGCGTCTTGTATCATATGTGTCTTTGCTAGCTTTATTTTGTGCTTTAAGTCATCAATCCTTGCTGGACACACCTATTTGAGAGAGCCAAAATTATGTCATGACTTGTTAGAATTGCTCTCTATGCTTCACTTAAATTTTTTATGAGCTAGGACTTGCTCTAGTGCTTCACTTATATCTTTTTGAGCACGGTGTGCTTAGTATTTTTGAAGAAATGATCTCTTTCTTCACTTAGATTTATTTGAGAGTTAAATTTTTTTGAAGAAATACTCTCTTGCTTCACTTCAATTATTTTGAGAGAAAGAAAATTTGTTATGCTCATGATCTTCACTTATATTTTTTTGAGCTTATGAAAAGCAACACGTGAAAAATAGTCCCAAAGTGATAGATATCCAAGAAGGATAAAGTAAAGAAAAAATGTCACGAAGATCATTGGACAAAATAAACTTGATTCTTAGTAATAGTTTTGAGATATGATGATGTGATATGTGAGTTATGTTGATGAGTAACTGTGCTCTAGTAAGAATATTAGTGTTAAGGTTCGTGATTCTCTATGCATGCACGAAAGTCAATAATCATGCAATGAAAATTATATCCTACTTGTGGTGTGTTATTCGTTGTTAATTATGCTTAACGCTTGCTTATGAGATTATTCGTTTCTTGGTTGGTCGCTTCTCAATCCTTTTGCTAACCTTCATTTTGCACTAAGTATGATCTCTACTTGTGCATCCAAAATCCTTTAAACCAGTTTTGCCACATGGGTCCACTATATCTACCTATATGCGGAACGGTAACGGGTGGCTAGTATTTTCCATGCTGGATGTGTTATTCTCATGATGAGTGTTGATTCACTTGTCATTGCACGAGAGTAAGGCAAAGGTTTTAGGGATTCCCAGTACCAAAATGCAAAAATGAATTTACTTTATGTTGTCAAATAATAAATTCCTTGGAAAGTGTTGGTATGGAAGGCAACCATGGATTCGGCTAGCCATGGAAAGTGAAAGTATGGTGGAAAAAGGAATAAACTTTATTTTCTGTTTGGGAACCGCCTATGGCATATCTTGCATGGAAAGTGTTGGGAACTCTAAGTCGTTTTCGTTAGTGGGATGGAGACACCTCCCAATATGTTTTTTTCTCTAATTTTTTGTTTTGAGCTGTGGCACCTCTACAAATCCCTACTTCCCTATGCGAAGGGCCTTTCTTTTACTTTATGCAATATTTATTTTTGAATTTGAGTCTCCATCCTCTCTTATAAAAGCACCAACGAAGAGGCAATATGATCGTACGTAAGTATTGGGTGTAGCTAATATTCGAGTGTGTTTCATGAATGGATCAATGTTTTAGCATGATGGGCTAGGGATAACTTGTCTTAGCATTGATATTCTGAAAGACATGGTTGCTTGTTGATATGCTTGAGTATCTAAATTATTATGTCAAAACTAGACTATTGATTTGAATCACATAAAAGTCCAAATGTCCATGCTATAAATAAAAGAATATGATATGACATGATAAACAGCACTCCACATCAAAAATTCTGTTTTTATCACTTACCTACTCGACGATGAGCAGGAGTTAAGCTTGGGGATGCTGATACGTCTCCAACGTATCTATAATCTTTTTATTGTTCCATGTTGATTTATTATCAATCTTGGATGTTTTATAATCATTTTATAGTCATTTTATATCATTTTTGGTACTAACCTATTGACATAGTGCCAAGTGCCAGTTGCTGTTTTTCCATATTTTTTACATCATAGGAAATCAATATCAGACAGAGTTCAAATGTCATGAAACTTTACGAAGATTTTTTATGAACTAGAAGGAAGATATTGGGCTCTGGTTGCACCTGGGGGGTCCCGAGGAGGGGACAACCCACCAGGGCACGCCAGGAGGCCCAGGCACGCCCTGGTGGGTTGTGCCCACCTCGGGTGCCCCCCGGACCACCTCTTTGCTATAAATACCCCAAAATCCAGAAACCATAGGGGAGTCAACGAAATATTCATCCAGCCGCCGCAGAGTCCAGAACCACCAAATCCAATCTAGACACCATCACGGAGGGGTTCACCACTTCCATTGGTGCCTCTCCGATGATGCGTGAGTAGTTCTTTGTAGACCTTTGGGTCCGTAGTTAGTAGCTAGATGACTTTCTCTCTCTCGCTGAATTCTCAATACAATAGTCTCTTGGAGACCCATATGATGTAACTCTTTTTGCGGTGTGTTTGTTGGGATCTAATGAACTTCGAGTTTATGATCATTTATATCTTTTTATATCCATGAAAGTTATTTGAGTTTCTTTGATCTCTTGTATTTCTTCTCCGATATTTGGGTTTTGTTTGACCAACTTGATCTATTTATCTTGCAATGGGAAGAGGTGCCCGGTAGTGGGTTCGATCTTACGGTGCTTGATCCCAGTGACAGAAAGGGAACCGACACGTATGCATCGTTGCTACTAAGGATAAAAAAGATGGGATCTATATCTACGCAATAGATAAACGGATCTTGTCTACATCATGTCATCGTTCTTATTGCATTACTATGTTTTTCCATGGACTTAATACACTAGATGCATGCTGGATAGCGGTCGATGTGTGGAGTAATAGTAGTAGATGCAGGCAGGAGTTGGTCTACTAATCTTGGACGTGATGCCTATGTAATGATCATTGCCTGGATATCGTCATGAGTATTTGAAGTTCTATCAATTGCCCAACAATAATTTGTTTACCCACCGTTTGCTATTTTTCTCGAGAGAAGCCACTAGTGAAACCTACGGCCCCCGGGTCTTCTTTCTCATATATTTGCTTCGCGATCTACTTTTTCCTTGCGATTATTTTCAGATCTATTAAACCAAAAAATACAAAAATACATTGCTGCAATTTATTCTTATTTATTTTATTTGGCGTTCGATCTATCAATCTACTACAAATTTACCTCACGTCCTTTGCCTATCTTGAGGCGTCGTACCCCAAAAGGGATTGACAACCCCTTTAACACGTCGGGTTGTGAGGTGTTGTTATTTGTTTGCAGGGGTTGTTTACGTTGTGTTGCTTGGTTCTCCTATTGGTTCGATAACCTTGGTTTCATATCTGAGGGAAATACCTACCGCCGCTGTGATGCATCATCACTTCCTCTTTAGGGAAATACCGACGTAGCTTCAAGCGACATCAGGGACTTATCCCCTGATGCACCCGTCTACTGTCGCAGATCTACTTCAACGCCACCGATAGCCATCGCACCCCCGATGCCTACACGACGCCACAAGAGAGGTGGTACTTCATATCTCCTCAACTTTTTGATCTCAACCAGAAAATATATCGTAACTTGGTTACTCTACTTTCTTTTCAGCTCTTAGAATTTTGTTCTTAGTTCGAAGCAAACGATGGATGCTAAATATCATTTCTTCGGTTTGCAGCTTTAAATCTGCCATGGCACAGTCATAATTAAGTTTAATTGATCGTTCTTAGGGTTTAATTGATCATGTTGGTTCCGTGGTGGTTTCTTTAATAGAAATCGAAAGGGAAACCCTATTTTGCTAAAAAATGCTTAGGGTTTCCCCCTTTTATGATCACTATACGATCAAAATATGTGCTTCCTGTCACAATAGCACTGCTCCACCCATCAAGCTAAACAAGCTTAGTTGTTCAAATATGGATCTGATATTATTAAAACAGAGTCGTTTAATTGGTCAGCTAAATGTTTGTAATTTAGTTTCAAAAATGCATGTTCGCCGCTCAGGTGTGTATCTCTACAGGGTGCCCACGGTGGGCCATGGCCCATCCTGGGATTTTGGGTCATCCCTGGCCCCGATTCCCCTCTGTTCTGTTGCGCGCTTCCAATCTCTAGTCGCCCCCAGCCACCTGCCTCGCCGGAGACTTGCCGTCCCCGGATGGCATGACTCTAGGAGGAGACGCCGGACTAACAGGAGGTCAGGAGCTGCTCGCCCAACAGCGTCACCGCTGCCCGGGCGCGCCGCCGTGCCTACCTTCACAGTCCGTTCAAATCTCAAGCATGCAGCACCCACTAAGCCAACCCGATTTATCCTGAGATACGTCCTCAACACTCAGCAGCCACTCCTCGTCACCCATTTTCTAATTGATTCATTACTCATTAGGCAGGACTGTCATTAGGGTTTGTTGTGTGCTGAGTGCTACCTACACTTAATGGTTCATATGTATTTCAGTAATCTTTAGTACCTATAAAGTTCACAGGGTTTCAAAATTCCGGCCCTAGGAACAGATACTAGTCATTTTGGATTGTTGTTCGTAGTGACATTGACCTAGATTACTACTGCAGGCTAGGTTTGTTGACAATTTTACTTGTCTTTCTTACTCATTCGATATGATATCCAATTATTCACGTCGATTACTTGCAAACAATAAGTGCTAGACAAACTTCTTGATTCAGATTTTGGACGGTCTCTTACTGCAGTTGCAATTCTGCATACTTGTCCTAGTAAGCTCACAAGTAAATGATTTATTCACTACATCTATGCTTGCCTTGTCATATTTGTTGTCAATATTCTTTTAGGGTGGACCACCCCGTTTCAAAATGCTAGAACCGTAGACATGAGTGAATAGTATTTCTCTGTGTGATCTCTTCCATCATGTGTGGGCAACAAACACTGCATTCTATAGAAAGAAAGTGTCATTTCCAGCTTTTACATAGGCTACGATCTTTTACATGGAATACAATCTGCCTACTTGCTTTGTGTCGCACTACCAACACTCCACCATTGAAGCTAAACATTATGCCCCTCATAATTCCTTAGTTTATTTGTTCAGTTACGAATTTGATATGATTCTAACGCTCCTACTTCAGTTTTGAAATGTGTGTCTGCTTGTTATAGAGACATAAGAGGTTTGTATTTCTGTGTGTGGTCTGGTCAGCACGGCTGGGGGTGAACTTTGCATATGCATGGGTTTATAGGGAGACACTCTTCGAGTTGAATCCGCAATGCATTCCATAGATAATCTGACTACTTTTTATGTTTTCATGAATCTCATATTCTGAATAGCATCATAATGATTATGAGCTTGCGCGCATGAAAAGAGTAAAGCAGAACAATGCCATGGCTGTCAAACTTGGCATTAAGGGACTGAAATCAAGTCTAGATGCAATGCAATGCAAGCGCTCTCCACCTACAGATTCATGCTCAGAATATGATCCTAACGTTGATTCTGAGCTAGAGGGAGACCTAAGTCAATGTAGCTCCCTAGTGGAGGAGTCAGAGGCAGATGCCCTATCTTATTCACCCATCAAGGCGCTTGCTCTAACTTTCCAAGGTTATATTGGTCACACATATCTTGCAACTGATGCTTTGCATTGCTTCTACTTTGTTGCACTGCCATTAGCTTAGTTTACACATCGTGTATGCGAATACACCCTGCCTATCCATTTTTAGTACATATTCCATCTGTCATCATACCATATTTATCCATTCAAATGTTGTTCTTGTGTATCAGTCGTTCAAAAGGAAGAGGGCGATTGCTGATCGCGGTGGAGCACAAGCAAAGTATTTGGAAAAGGTAGTGACACCTGATAAATCAAATAGCCCATTAGGTGTAGTTGCAATATCACATGACCCACAAAACATCCCAACTCTAGCAGACTCTAGCCCTACTACACTGGTCATTTCTGATGCCCCAACTCTACAGAACCCAACTTGTCGGATTTCGGGTTCCGGCATTTCCTTGAGGTTCGAACACTGGGGTGCGCACGTAGATCTCTCTCTCTCTCTCTAGCTCGCACACTGCGATCCACGGCCTAGATCGACGAACCCGCAGAACACGAGACACAAGGGTTTATACTGGTTGGGGCCACCATTGTGGTGTAATACCCTACTCCAGTGTGGTGTGGTGGATTGCCTTGTAGGCTGGGGATGAACAAGTACAAGGGAAGAACAGCCTCCTGAGGAGAGGTGTTCTTGAGCTCGGTGAGCTGGTGGGTGCCAGGGTGGTCCGAATGATCCATCCCCTTCTATGCTGGTGGCTAGTCCTATTTATAGGGGCCTCGGTCCTCTTCCCAAATATTAGGCGGGAAGGGATCCCACAACGGCCGGATTTGAAGGGGGACAACTAGTACAAGTTATCCTGACAAAAGTAGTCTTCGCCTGCCAAAGGCTCTTGTGGTGACGCTGTCCTTGGATCCATGATGACCTCCGTCCTGCCGTCCTGCTGGTCTTGGTCTTGTTGCACCGATAGGGAAACCTTTGCTTGACGCCTCGGGACTCCTCGCCTGCGCCTGCCTCTTTAGCACCAAATAGGAAACTGATACTCTGCGCCCGCTGGCGCCCGCCTAGCGCCCGCCTGGCCTTGGTCGTCATGGCTCACATCACGGGAACCTAACGAGGTGTCCCCTGCCTTGATGTCTCCGCTCCTCATGAGCCGACATGGTGAGGCCGCCCCTGAGGAGGTCTTGTGTCATCTTCCTCGCGAGGCTCGGCCCCTCGCGAGGGTCTTGAGTAGTTGCTGGTGAAGATGGGTCATACCCGGCCGCTGGCAGAGCCACGCCTTGGGCCGCAGGCAGGCAAGTCTGGGGACCCCCGTTCCCAGAATGCCGACAGTAGCCCCCGGGCCCAAGGCGCGCTCGGACTTGGCTTCGACGCAAAGCCAAAGGGCAAGTGCGCAGCACCAGGGGCCCCAATAGCCTGCGGCCTTGATTGACGCGTGGCAATTGATTGGACGTGGGCGTCTCCGCTTCCCCACGCTGCCTAGGCAACTGCCCAACTTGACGAGTCCCTGCTGCATGCAAAAAGACCATCATTACCTGCAATCGTGGAGGCCGGCGGTTGGGCTCCCTCAGGCTATAAATGAGGCGATGGGCGGAGCCCTCATATGTCCATTTTGCATCATGCTTATGTCACAATACTTATGCCTATTCTCTCTTATTTTACAAGGTTTACATAAGGAGGGAGAATGCCGGCAGCTGGAATTCTGGGCTGGAAAAGGAGCAAATATTAGAGACCTATTCTGCACAACTCCAAAAGTCTTGAAACTCCAAAAGTTATTTTTGGAAATAATAAAAAATACTGGAAGAAGAATCCACGTCATGGGGGCCTCCACCTGTCCACGAGGGTGGGGGGTGCGCCCCTGCCTCGTGGGCCCCCTGTTGGCCCTCCGGTGCCCATCTTCTGCTATATGAAGTTTTTCGTTCGAAGAAATACCATAAGCAAGCTTTCGGGATGAGACTCCGCCGCCACGAGGCGGAACCTTGGCGGAACCAATCTAGGGCTCCGGCAGAGCTGTTCTGCCGGGGACACTTCCTTTCGGGAGGGGGAAATCATCGCCATCATCATCACCAACGCTCCTCTCATCGGGAGAGGGCAATATCCATCAACATCTTCACCAGCACCATCTCCTCTCAAACCCTAGTTCATCTCTTGTATCCAATTCTTGTCCCTAAGTCTGGGATTGGTACCTGTAGGTTGCTAGTAGTGTTGATTACTCCTTGTAGTTGATACTAGTTGGTTTATTTGGTGGAAGATCATATGTTCAGATCCTATATGCATATTAGTACCCCTTTGATTATGAACATGAATATGCTTTGTGAGTAGTTACGTTTGTTCCTGAGGACATGGGAGAAGTCTTGCTATTAGTAGTCATGTGAATTTGGTATTCGTTCGATATTTTGATGAGATGTATGTTGTCTCTCCTCTAGTGGTGTTATGTGAACATCGACTACATGACACTTCACCATTATTTGGGCCTAGAGGAAGGCATTGGGAAGTAATAAGTAGATGATGGGTTGCCAGAGTGACAGAAGCTTAAACCCTAGTTTATGCGTTGCTTCGTAAGGGGCTGATTTGGATCCATATGTTTCATGCTATGGTTAGGTTTACCTTAATACTTCTTTTGTAGTTGCAGATGTTTGCAATAGGGGTTAATCATAAGTGGGATTCTTGTCCAAGTAAGGACAGCACCCAAGCACCGGTCCACCCACATATCAAATTATCAAAGTACCGAACGCGAACCATATGAACGTGATGAAAACTAGCTTGACGATAACTCCCATGTGTCCTCGGGAGCGCTTTTCTCTATATAAGAGTTTGTCGAGGCTTGTCCTTTGCTACAAAAAGGATTGGGCCACCTTGCTGCACTTTATTTACTTTTGTTACTTGTTGCTCGTTACCAATTATCTTATCACAAAACTATTTGTTACCTATAGTTTCAGTGCTTGCAGAGAATACCTTGCTGAAAACCTCTTATCATTTCCTTCTGCTCCTCGTTGGGTTCGACACTCTTACTTATCGAAAGGACTACGATAGATCCCCTATACTTGTGGGTCATCAAGCCCCCATTTCCCATCTCTTCCTCCATTCTGCCCGCTTCTTCTTCTTCCTCCTTGCTCCACTTCCTTGCAGAGACACCCATGGCGCCGGTGAAAAGGTTCTCGGCCGTAGAGAAGGGGAAGGCCCGCCAGGAGGGGCCCGGCTCACCACCGCCTAAGAGGGGGCACGATCGTCCCCATAAGCATGCCACGACTCCAGCTGTGGCCCCTCGTTGGCGCGGGCGGACCTCTCCGGGATCCGGCGCCGCCCCAGGCAGCCGTGGCGGCGTCGTTCCTCGCGGCGGAAGCCTCCCGAGATGTGGCAGTCCTGCCCATGGGGGGAGGCGCGCCATGGTCGCCCGGCCTCCCCGGGCGCGCTTCCACTCGGCGGAGGTGCTGCCGGAGTTCATCGTGTGGGCGGAGAACCCAGCCAGCACCTGGCTTTAGCTTCCGTGCTCCTTCACCGGCGAACTACCGGCCACGAGTCCTGGTGGCCTCTGGCTGCAGGCCGACGGTTGCTGCAGCAAGGCTTCGTGGGTTGCAGTGGAGATCTCCGCCGTGGGCAACGTAGCCCTGGCCCGTGGTTGGCAGACGTTCGCCCGCGCGTGTGGTCTGAGCAGGCGGTGCACCCTCCACTTCAAGTACAACAGCGACGCGACCCTCTTCGTGAGGGTGTTTGGGGAAGACGGTCACCGCATCGGTTGCTGCCCTGAAGACAATGACGGTGATGAAGTGCTCGGCCTTGGTGATGGCCGCGACGAGGATGAGGGTGAACTCGCCCCCGGTGACAATCGTGGTTCGTCCAGCTACAGTAGCTCCTCCTCCGGTGACAGCTCCAGCAGTAGTGGCTATGACCAGTCGCCGCGCCCGCTTCGAGGATGGTCGCGGGCCGTCTCATCGCCGCACCCCAGTTGAGGGAGTCCAGGATTAGGGGGTGTCCGGCCATCCGGACTATACCTTCAGCCGGACTCCATGACTATGAAGATACAAGATTGAAGACTTCGTCCCGTGTCCGGATGGGACTTTCCTTGGCGTGGAAGGCAAGCTTGGCGATGCAGATATTTAGATCTCCTACCATTGTAACCGACTTCGTGTAACCCTAACCCTATCTGGTGTCTATATAAACCGGAGGGTTTTAGTCCGTAGGACAACAACTCCAACATACAACAATCATACCGTAGGCTAGCTTCTAGGGTTTAGCCTCCTTGATCTCGTGGTAGATCTACTCTTGTACTACCCATATCATCAATATTAAGCAAGCAGAACATAGGTTTTTACCTCCATCGAGAGGGCCCGAACCTGGGTAAAACTTCGTGTCCCTTGTCTCCTGTTACCATCCGCCTAGACGCACAGTTCGGGACCCCCTACCCGAGATCCGCCGGTTTTGACACCGACATTGGTGCTTTCATTGAGAGTTCCTCTGTGCTGTCGCAATCAAGAAGGATGCATCTTCCCGTCTTTAAAGACGGCGCCGTTACTAAGGGAGCCTTGGCTGTCGGCCAAACTCTCCGGCTAGGTGGTTTCCTCATGACCGCCTGTTCGGCCGTTGCGCCGACGGTGACCTCTCGGGTCATCAAAAGCAATCTTCACGTCAGCTCGGAACTCGCCGAGCAGTTGGATCCAATGGAGCTCTCTTCCGTAAACGAGCTCTTGGATCGCATCGCCGCCTTGGGGGTCACTACGGATTATGACCAGATTGGGCTTAAACCCGATCTAAGAGAGATTAATTCTCCCCAAGTCACCCATCATGTTGCCGTGGTAGAGGCACAGTGCGGTGACCCTTCATCTATCTTAAGGACTAGCTACGTCCGGATTCCCGATCCCTCCAAGCCGGATATCCGCGGAGGGGAGGATGTAACTCAAGACCTGAACTTAGAATCAGGCAATGGGCTAGAATCATTGGACAACATCCAAGAATCCAAACTTCAGACTTCGGAAACTCCTTGGCCTCTGAGTCCCAGATTAGGTGAGGTCTCGGAATTAATTCCACCCACCCTCCCGAACACAAGCGATCTATCCCAAATCAGGCAAAAGCCCGAAGAAACAGTACATCATTACTGGGCAAGGTTCCTCCTGGGCATGAACAGGATAAAGGACTGCCGAGAGGAAGACACAATCTCAATCTTCCGCAACAATTGCACGGACCAAGGAATCCTCAACGCCATAAGTCGTCGTGATATTACACGCTTTGCCGACTTGGCGTCCATAGTACAAAAGTACTGTGCGATGGAAAGTGCCTGGAAAACCGAAATTAAATTTTGGGACAATCCGGCCCTGAATAGAAACCTCGTCCGAAATAAAAGGGTGCATCATCATCAGACACCCAGGTTAAAAACCAAAAAAACCAAAACCCTCTACAGGGCATGGAACCGTACTGGAGGGATGGCTTAATGGACCCTGTAAAATTCATAGTACAGAGGACGCCACACCAACTCACAGCCTTAGAGCATGTTGGATAATCCGGCAGGTGGCCAAAATCGGTGAAGATCTCCTAATTCCGGAGGCCACAGAAAGCCACCTTAGGGACCCCAATATAGTTTTAACAGTCTTCGAGACTTTCGCATCAAATAATATGCAAAAAAGAACACTCCACCGCCTCGTCGAAGTCTACCAAGTAGCAACAATAAACCCATGGAGTGACACAGCTATTACTTTTAATGCCAGTGATGAACCTAAGTTCCGAACAGCTCGAGCACCAGCCGCACTGGTCCTCAGTCCAATAGTGGACGGCTTTCGCCTCACCAAGGTACTCATGGATGGAGGCAGCGAATTGAACCTCATTTACGAGGAAACCCTTCAAAAAATGGAAATAGACTGGAACCGCATTGAGCGAAGCAGCACAACCTTTAGAGGAATAATCCCCAGTCGAGAAGCGCGCTGCACCGGAAAAATCACACTAGATGTGGTGTTCGGCACGCCGGATAATTACAGGTCCGAAGAGGTCACATTCCAGGTGGCCCCGTTCAGTAGCGGATACCACGCTCTGCTAGGGCGGGAAGCATTTACAATCTTCCAAGCAATACCCCATTACGGGTACATGAAGCTCAAGATGCCCGGGCCGAACAGAATCATCACTCTCGCTAGTGATCCGGACATAGCACTCCGCGCCTAAAACAAGACAGCCGCGTTGGCCCTTGAGGCACTGTCCGAAGCCCTGGCGGCTGAGGAACTGACTACGCTGCGCTCCACGGTAAACAGGGACGATGTGATACTCGATAAAAGATCCAAGTCCACCCCCTTTAAACCGGCGGATGAAATAGTCAAATTCCAGGTCCATCCAACGGACCCCAATAAAACAACTTCCATCGGGGCACGATTAAACCCTGATGTAGACACCGCACTGCGAGAGTTCCTACGTGAGAACTGGGACATTTTTGCCTGGCACCAGACATGCCAGGAATCCCACGCAGGATGGCCGAACACAGCTTAAATATCCTAAAAGGATTCAAACCTGTCAAACAAGCCCTTCGGCGTTTCTCCGAACCTAAGAGACAGGCTATGAGAGAGGAGCTAGCCAAGCTACTGGAGGCCGGATTCATTAGAGATATAAAACATCCGGACTGGCTAGCAAACTTGGTGATGGTACCAAAGAAGGACAAATCCTGGCGCCTGTGCGTTGATTTTAAAGACCTTAACAAGGCTTGCCCAAAGGATCCCTTCCCCCTCCCCCGCATCGATCAAATTATCGACGCCACTGCAGGACACGATTCGTTGTGTTTCCTCGATGCATACTCTAGCTACCATCAAATCAAGATGGCCGAGTCAGACCAAGCCGCAACGGCATTCATCACCCCATACGGCCCATTCTGCTTCAACACAATGCCTTTTGGGCTCAAAAACGTCGGCGCAACATATCAGCGCATGATTCAGACATGTCTGGCAAACCAGATCGGCAAAACAGTGGAGGCATACGTGGATGATGTGGTCGTAAAAACAAAACATGTCGAATCTCTAGTAGACGACTTGAGGCTTACATTTGATAATCTCCGCACATATGACATCAAGCTAAATGCGGAAAAATGCGTTTTCAGCGTTCCAGCCGGAAAGCTCTTGGGCTTCATTGTATCCGGTAGAGGAATCGAAGCAAATCCAGCCAAGATCTGAGCTTTTTCACAATTGGATATCCCAAAGGACCTCAAACAAATACAAAAATTAACCGGATGCGTGGCGGCTCTAAGCCGCTTTATCTCCCGTTTGGGAGAAAAGGCATTACCTCTCTATCGCCTCCTTCGGCGCACCGAACACTTTGAGTGGACGGATGCCGCCACGGCTGGACTCAGTGAAATAAAAGCCATATTGGCAACAAACCCAGTCCTGGCCGCGCCAAACATCGGCGAACCAATGCTATTGTACATTGCAGCAACCCATCAAGTTGTCAGCGCAGTACTCGTCGTCGAGTGGGAAATGGATGGACACAAATTCCCCCTTCAAAAGCCGGTTTACTACGTGTCCACTGTCCTCACTCCATGCAAATCACGGTACCCACATTATCAAAAGATTGCATACGTGGTATTCATGGCATCCCGGAAGCTACGACACTACTTTCAAGAGTGTTCAATCACAGTAGCATCAGAAGTACCACTCAACGATATTATAAACAACCACGACGCAATGGGCCGGATTGCAAAATGGGCCATCGAGCTCCTCCCGTTCGACATAACTTATAAGCCACGGCGAGCTATCAAGTCGCAAGTTTTGCCTGACTTCTCGCATAATGGACGGAGGCCGAACTCCCTAAAGAGTACGGCACGTACTCAAACTGGATCATGCATTTCGACGGCTCCAAAATGTTGGCCGGACTGGGGGCTGGCGTCGTTTTGACATCCCCCACAGGAGATACAGTTCAATATGTACTCCAGATTATGTACACGGACTCCAACAATGCTGCCGAATATGAGGCCCTTTTACATGGTCTCCGGATGGCAGTATCCATGGGCATTCAACGCCTGGAAGTGCGCGGGGATTCGAACCTCGCGATATCCCAAATAAATGGAGACTTTGATGCCAAGGATCCAAAAATGGCAGCTTACCGCAACGCCGTCTTAAAAATGCCAACCCGGTTTGAGGGGCTCGAATTTCACCACATAGCCCGGGAAAACAATCAGGCGGCAGACGTCCTGGCACGCATCGGCACAAAACGTGATGCAGTCCCCCCCCAACATCTTCCTGGAAAGGCTGTTCAAGCCATCCGTAGTATGGGAAGGGGAGCCTGGTAATGACAGCCCGGACCCATCCGCACCGTCCAGCACCGAACAATCTGACATAATCGGCGGCCCTCCCAATGAATTTAGAACTTCCTCCCACATCATAATGGCCGTTATCGCCCCGTGGACAGAACCATTCCTAGCCTACCTTAATAAGAAGGAGCTCCGAGAGGACCAAAATGAGGCACGCTGCATAGTGCGGCGATCCAAGGCCTATAAAGTCCATGAGGGAGAGATTTATAAGAAAAGCACTACCGGAATCCTTCAAAGGTGCATCTCCGAAGAGGAAGGGCGGAACTTGCTGGCTGAAATTCATGCCGAACTCGATGGTCATCACGCCGCAGCTCGGTCCCTTGTAAGCAAAGCTTTCCTTACAGGCTTCTATTGGCCGACGGCCCGGGCAGACGCTCAGGAATTGGTCCAACGATGCGTCGGTTGCCAGCTCTTTGCAAACCAAAGCCATATGCCACCTACCGCCCTCCAAACTATCCCCATAACTTGGCCCTTCGCGGTCTGGGGGCTTGAAATGGTTGGACCCCTTAAGGGGGGAACCAACAAGAAAAAATACTTACTGGTCATGGTGGATAAGTTCACCAAATGGATAGAAGCCAAGCCTGTTAAGACGGCCGAATCCGGACCAGTGATAGACTTTATATCCGGGGTCGTACACCGTTACGGCGTCCCCCACAGCATCATCACTCATAATGGCACGAACTTCACGGCCAACGAGGTAAAACTCTGGTGCAAAAACATGGGCATCAAGCTCGATTATGCCTCCGTCTATCACCCACAAACTAACGGCCAGGTCGAGCGTGCAAATGGTCTTATCATGAGCGGCATCAAACCCAGATTAGTGCGGTCCTTGAAGGAATCTAACACGCACTGGGTAGAGGAGCTCGACTCCGTACTCTGGGGCTGCGGACCACACCGAATCGCACCACCGGATACACACCATTCTTTATGGTGTATGGCACAGAGGCAGTTCTGCCTTGCGACATAATTCATGACTCACCTCGAGTGCGCATGTACGAAGAAAGAGAAGCCGAGCTCGATCGGTAGGACGGTCTAGACGCCTTGGAGGAGGAGCGTGACATGGCAAAAGCCCGTTCCGCATTTTATCAACAGCAGGCACGAAGATATCAAAGCAGAGAAGTGCGGGCCAAAAATTACAACGTTGGCGAATTAGTTCTACGACTGCCGGACAAGAAAAAGGACAAACTCAAGCCCAAGTGGGAAGGTCCCTTCATAATTGACCAAGTCCTGACCGGTGGGGCGTACCGCCTGCGAGATGCCTCGGATAACCGACTCGAGCTGAACCCATGGAACGCAGCCCGTCTCCAAAGATTCTACGCCTAGCGCCGGACTCTGTGTTCGTCTCCTTCCTCTGTCCATTTTTTACATTTTCTGTCTTACATTTCTTTCCTTCCACCCTTTCTTTTATTTTTTTCTCTCTTATAGCCATTAAAGGCTCAACAAAGTGACGCGCTACTCGCGCTCACTATACCTGGGGGCTTCTTTAAACAGAAGCTTATTTATACGGGCTTCACGCCCAAAACATGTGTCAAACTTCCGCATGTACCTTTTCTTCACCATTATATGCATCGATATGACTTAAGTTTTGGCCAAGCAAGGTTGCCTGGCTCCTGTGCTTACCACTACGTTCCCAATTGTTCGGCTAGGCGGTAAAGGGAGCACCTCTGCGATTGTTACTGCCGGGTCAGCCAGATGTGTACCTCAGACTGGGTGAAGCCGAAAGCTAGCGTTCTTAAGGGAATATTCGGTCGGTGAACTAAAGATGACCTTTTTTTATTTATATATGCCCCCAGATGCTTTTCCTGCGTTTACAGTCCGGACATGCACTTTAGGGCATGCCTCCCAGAGAAAGGAACCCCTAACGGAACTATTCTCTCTGGAAGATGTTTCTTACTAACCATGTAATATAACATAACTAGTTGGGCACTTGTCTGATAAAGCACTAATGACCCCTACGCCTGGTCTCCATGCATACCCCGGTTCTTACATAACCGTTAGGGTATTCGGACGCACTCCGGAGCGTCAGGTCCCGAGGTCGAAGTGAAAAGGTCGGCAACGACAAACGATCTACAATCCGGCTAGAAGGCATTACACATGTCAATTAAAAGTTACATAGTCACTTTGACTAATTGTATTCCTCTTCAATACCATCTAACAGGCTGTCTAATTTACAGTCCTGCTAGGAATACTTTGCGGCCAATTCTACTTGGCCGTATACTAAGCTTACAGGGATCTCCTTCCCATCGGGCCCCACAGGTCCGACCTCGGCCATATGGTTTGGGTCAGCCTTTGTGTACCGCGTCTTCACCATGGCCTAGGCCTCCCTAGCGCCTTGACGGCAGGCCGATATCTTCCACAACCGGAAGCGCCGCCGCGCTCCCTTCAGCTTCTCCGCAAGCTCTCCAAGGCCCTCGAGCATGGGGAGGGATGGCCATATGGCTTGGGCAACACCCTGCATCGCCTGCCGAACTCGTTCGTGCAGTTGCGAGAGCTCGGGAAGAAGGTCACCCGTTGAACCGAGCATCTCCTCTACAGGACGTCATGTTAGCATACCTACAGACATAACTCTATTAGTCGACTTCCGCGCCGAACTCCCTTTTTCAGAGTTTGTTTAAGCACTTACTATATATGTCGCGTCGAAGCCGTTGATTCTCCTTAGTGGAGTCCGACAGCTGGGCTCGAACATCCTTCAGTTCAACGCCCAGCCTGGTGTTGGCATCTTGGAGATCGTTCTTCTCCCGCCTCACCTTTGTCAGCACGCTCTCACCAGCCTTCAGCTGGCGTAGGAGTTGTTGCTTTTCCGGATTTAATCCGGTGACATCTGCAATTTCATTTGTCAGATTTGTACCCACGCCGCACTTAGCAAAATATTTATCTTCCGAAGCATAAATTACCAGAGGGGGTCTCCTTGGGCTCCCCTGCCGCGGCTAGTGCGGCCTCAAGTTGGGCTTTGCACTCTTCCAGCTCCTGGGACAGTAGGGTATTCTTTTCTGTAAGAGCCTGCATAACAAATGATCCTTAAATCAGTTATTCTAACTGTTTCAAGTCTCGGGGGCTACTGGTATATATATATTTACCAAAAAAATTCTTACCCGTATGTCTTTTACATATTGCTCCGTGGCTCTGGCTAAACCATTTTGAGCGGCACGAAGGTACGCATCTCCCGAGTTGAAGGCATCCAATGCCTCTTGGGAGAAACAAGCGTCGTGAAGAACTGTCCGGCGACGCCTGTGGTTCATGGCACTCTCCACCTCGGAATTGGTGGCAGACAGCCTGTCCGCGTCCTCTGTCGGGGGAGCGTCCGGTGCACGCCTTGTGTTCGCCTCCGCTTCTGGGCCAGGCTTTGGAGCCTGGCTGGTGGAGACATGATTGGCAACTTCCCCGGATATAGTCCGGCGAGGTCTCTTCGTCCTGAAGAGAGCACGAGCGTTAGTATGCCCTGAAGGAATAAAACCTGAGAAAAATATGGTGCGCTATACCTTTGCGCCGGCGTCTCAGTCCGGACTACATTCCTTTTTGCCCCACGGGGTCCCACGGCCCCTCGCTGGCTAGCCGCCGCCGGCTCGGCCTCCCGCCTCCGAAACCTACCCTTCAAAACACGGTTGTTGTTAGGGAAACTGAAACACGTGAGGATGGATTCCTTCCCAAAGTGGTGAGACTCCAGTCTCTGTTACCTGGGAGGCCGGGATTAGCCCTGGGTAACCGGCCGTAATGGCCACCAAGGTATCATCCTTGCTCAGCTGATGAAATACCCCGTCAATCAGCTCCACAGCTATATCCGGATCCTCTTCAGAGTCCGGATCAAGGGACCGTTCTGGATCCTCGGGCTATGGAGGACGGCAGCTTATATCCTTTACTTCCTGACGCAGTTCCTGCGTTGAAGTCGTTAGACTACGTATTTGATTATGGGAATATGAAACGGATGGTAGAGCAAAATTGTCTGCTTACCCAACTCGGAGGGTTGTACACAGTAAATCCACCCTGGGGGTTGACGCGGAGGAATTCCTCCTCTTCTCCCTTGTACAAAGAGGACAAGATCTTTATCAGAGTGGCAGCCAAGTTCGGCCCCTTACGACCGCAACGGGTGGCGTCATCTTCCCCGTTAAAATCCCACATGGGGTGGCCTCTGTACTGCAGTGGCTGCACCCCCCGCATGATGCATGCGGCCATGACTCCAATCATGGTTAGTCCGGAATGAGCCAATAGTCTTATCCGGCCCATCAGATAAAGGACGTCCCTGTCACTTTCTCTCCGAGAGCTCCGTGGACGCCAGCTTAAGCGTTTCTTTAAGGGAGCACTGTTGAATTCAGGGAGACCGACCCGGATAGGATCCGGCAGCGGGACATCATCTATATCAAACCATTCCGAAGGCTAGTCCTCGGACGCCTTCTTCGGGGTTCCGGGTAGATATCCGGTCCCGGCGATGCGCCATACTTCGGCTCCGCCCACTTGATATATTGCCCCCTCCTTAGAACGGGGCACCAGGCAGAATAGCCTCTTCCACAGCGTGAAATGAGCCTCAACTCCCAAGAACAGCTCGCAAAGGGCAACGAAGCCCGCGATATGCAGTATAGAGGCGGGCGTGAGATTGTGCAGCTGGAGGCCGTAGAACTTCAGAAGCCCCCGGAGAAACGGATGAATTGGAAATCCAAGTCCTCTAATTAGATAAGGGACGAGGCATACCCGCTCTCCTTTAGAGGGATTGGGGGCGCTCTCCGCTTGCTCTCCGCCATTATAGGTGGCGAGTCCGGCTCGAACCGGAACCATATAGGCCGGAGGGAGGAATCCCTTGGTCTGAAGCGACACTAGCTCGCTATGCGGGATGGAGCACCTCTCCCAGTCTCCAGGCCTAGGGCTGGAAGGGCGAGAGGAGGAGTTGCGATGGTTGGCCATATTTGAATGGACCTTTGCTAGATGCGCTTTGATGATTACTCGCGGGAGGGAGAAGGTGTGGTGTGGATCTAAATCCCCATCTCTTTAAATAGGCGGCTCATTTACGTGGCCAGGGGTGTGAATGTAAAAACACCCAGACTTTTCGTATTCGTTCGACACGTGGAAGTCCGCCATTATTGGGCGAAGAAGCCAAGGAGCGCTACATTACAAAAACCGGACATTGTTCAATAGGTACACAGAGTCTGGAGAAGAACCCGCCTTGCAATGCCGAAGACAGTCTGCGCGCCGGACTCATCGTCATTGAAGCCTAGTTCATGGGCTACTGAGGGAGTCCGGGATTAGGGGGTGTCAGGCCATCCGGACTATACCTTCAGCCAGACTCCAGGACTATGAAGATACAAGATTGGAGACTTCATCCCGTGTCCGGATGGGACTTTCCTTGGCGTGGAAGGCAAGCTTGGCGATGCGGATATTTAGATCTCCTACCATTGTAACCGACTTCGTGTAACCCTAACCCTATCCGGTGTCTATATAAACCGGAGGGTTTTAGTCCGTAGGACAACAACTCCAACATACAACAATAATACCGTAGGCTCGCTTCTAGGGTTTAGCCTCCTTGATCTCGTGGTAGATCTACTCTTGTACTACCCATATCATCAATTTTAATCAAGCAGGACGTAGGGTTTTACCTCCATCAAGAGGGCCTGAACCTGGGTAAAACATTGTGTCCCTTGTCTCCTGTTACCATCCGCCTAGACACACAATTCGGGACCCCCTACCCGAGATCCGCCGGTTTTGACACCGACACCAGTGAAGCGCGGGGAGGGCTCTGGCTGAGTTCAGGGGGGCGATCCTCGTGAGTAGCCGCGTCGTAGGAGCCTCTTTTGTTCGTCCTTTCCTTTTTTTCTGCACTTCAAAAAACAAGTATGGGGCCCTGCAGGGGCATGCAATGAACGATGGTTTTTAGGTCGCTATGTTATGTTTAATGTTCCTGTGTTGTGTCGTGGCCCTCGTGTTTCATGTAGGTGTAGGAAGATAACTTAGCTTGGTGCTTCCGGGGTAGTTTCATGTCTCGCGGTGCGCCTTTAGGGGCCTAATGACACCCTGCAGTCGCAGGCTCAGGAGCCGTTGACCTCAGGAGTCGCTGTAGAGCTGCAGAATTTGTTAGGTCATCCGTTGGGTGCTTATCCTTCCCTGTGCGAGACCTCAGTCACGGGCTAGTCATGGCCTGGCGCACCATGTCATGGTACCCATGGGGCACGGACTTAGGAGGGTGCGCCAAGCAGGAGCTCAATCGAGGGTGCCTTGCGAAGATTAGGAGAGCCGAAGCTCTTGAGCGACAGAGCTTTGGCGAGGTGTGTCCGCGGTTGCGCTAGCCCAGTGTGCGCACACACCTGCCCAGCCCCCGCGCGAGGCGCGCAAGGGAGAGCATCGGGCAACTGCCGCCCTCCCACGCGCAAAACAAGGAACAAGCAAAAAAGCAGAAAAAGAAGGGAAACCCCATCCAAGCAATCGACAGAGAACACCAGAACTCCAAATTCCATAGAAAGGGGTTGCAAACCAACTACGGAAAGCAAATGAACAGCCGCGTCCGGCACCTAGTCTAGTATTATCACCAGCACGGAGCTAAGTGTTGCCTAGGACGTGGGAGGGATCCCCCAAGGCCCGAGGACGGCACTCCGGAGACTCCGGGGCGTGTACAGCCCCACTCATTATTACGTGAGAGTGTCACGAGTGGAGACCTTCACAGGCACTGGACCTTGCTTCACAGGCACTGGGCCTTGCTTCATGGGTAGAACTTCCGGAGGTGCTGGATGTTCCAGGCGTTCTGGATAGGGACCCCGTCCTGCGTCTCTAGGCACACGGCACCAGACCTGGAGACGCGAGCAATCCTAAACGGGCCCTCCCACATGGACGAGAGCTTATGCAGCCCTTCCCTGGAGAGCTCCCGCCTTAGGACGAGATCGGCCACTTCGAGCGTTCTGGAGTGAACGCTGCGGTAGTGGTACCTTGCCGCTCAGAGTGATGCTTGGCGGCGGTGTTCCTCCCCCAGCACGAGATCCATCCCCCGCATGGCATCCTGATGTGCCTCGTCAAACGCCAGGACCCGTGCGGAGCGATGTTTGACCTCGTGAGGGAGAACCGCTTTGGCTCCGTACATGAGGAAGAATGGAGTCTCGCCTATTGGCTTGGTGGCGGTGGTGCGGATGGACCACAACACGGACTGGAGCTCGTCGTACCAGCCCCTACCGCGGGCCTCGAGCTTCTTCTCGAAGGTTCTCGTCTTTAGGCCCCTCAGGACCTCCGCGTTGGCGTGTTCAGCTTGGTCGTTGCTCCTGGGGTGTGCCACTAAGGCGTAGCATATCTGCATTCCAAGATTAGCACACTATGTTTTGAAGAGATTGCTAGTGAACTACGAGCCGTTGCCGGTGATGATGCGATTAGGGACTCCAAAACGGCTCACTAGGCCCTTAATGAACTTGACTGCGGAGCCGGCTAGGATGGTGCGGACCGCTTCCACCTCCGCCCAGTTCGTGAACTTGTCGATGGGGACGTAGAGGTAATGGTAGCCCCTGGGCGCTCGAGTGAATGGACCCAGGATATCCAGCCCCCAGACCGCGAACGACCATGAGAGTGGGATAGTCTGGAGGCCCTGAGCGGGCTGGTGGATCTTCTTGGCATGGAACTGGCAGGCCTCGCAAGATCTTACCAGCTTAGTTGCGTCGTTGAGTGTCGTGGCCCAGTAAAAACCGCTGCGGAATGCCTTGCCAACCAGGGTACGCGACGACGAGTGATGCCCGCAGTCTCCACCGTGTATGTCAGCTAGCAGATCGTTCCCCTGTTTCCTAGAGATGCATCGCAAGGAAACACCATTTGGTCGTTTTCTATATAGCTCACCATTTTGGATGCAGTACGCCGTAGCCTGCCGGGCCATGCGCTCCGCATCCTCCTCTTTCTCCGGCAGTGTCCCTTGTGCCAGGTACGCCTTGAACTCCTCGGTCCAGCACTCCTCCTGAGGCCTGAGTTCCAGGAGAAGGCATGCTCCTATGGTCGGGCCACAAGCGGGAGCTCCCGAGGCTGGTGGCTGGGGTAGCTCCTCCTAAGGTGATGTTGAAGGCTCTGCAGATGGGGGTGCTGCCGAAGGCTTGAAAAGTCGTTCCTCAAAGACGTCGGGCTCCTGGGGCAGACGCCTGGACGCCCTCTTGGCGATGTCGTCAGCTTCCTTGTTGGTGCCGCGGGGCACGTGCTGCAGCTCCAGGCCCAGGAACTGCTTCTCCATTTTGCGTACCTCCGCGAGGTACGCCTCCATGTGCTCGTCCTTCGGCCCGTATACCTTGTTGGAGAAGTTGACGAGGAGCTGCGAGTCGCCCCTAATGGTGAGGCATTTCACTCCCATGGCCACTGCAACCTTAAGTCCGGTGATGAGGCCCTCGTACTCCGCGATGTTGTTGGAGACCTTCTTGCCTTGCTGGAAGCAGAGCTGCACGGCATAGTAGAGCTTGTCCTGAGTGGGCGAGATGAGCACGGCTCCAGCCCTCGCGCCCTGGCGCGCGAACGTGCCATCGAAGTACATGACCCAGCCATCTGGCGCTTCACTTCCTGGCGAGAGGGATCGGTCCTCGCCTGCTTCTAGTTCTGGGGCTTCGTTCCACTCCGCCATGAAGTCAGCGAGAGCGGCTCCCTTGATGACCCTGGTGGTGCTGAATTCCAGTTGGAACGCCCGCAATTCGATGTTCCACTCGATGACTCTTCCCGCTACGTTGGGGCTCCAGAGCACCCTCTCCAGCGGGTAGGCTGAGACGACCTTAATGGGGTGGCCTTGGAAGTAGTGACGTAGCTTGTGCGAGGCCACCAGGAGCACGAGCAAGAGCTTTTGTGGCATGGGGTATCGTGCTCTTGCGTCTCGTAGCACTGTGCTGACGAAGTACACCGGGTGTTCGACAAGGGCGGGAGCGTTAATGGAACCCGAGGCCTCCGGAGGTTGGGACGCCTCCTGAGGTGAGGGAACCTCAGGAGCCTGGTCTCTCCTCGGGGACTCCGTAGGCCCAGAAGCGTCGTCCTGCAGGGCCTGATCATCTGCTGGAGTCGTCGGGGCTTTAGTGGCGCCGTTTTGGGGCCGCACCGTCCCCACTGAGGGTGCGGCATCACGGGGCAAGTTCTTGGCCTAACGTTCCTCCCGGACGGCTACCAGCACCGCGCTAGCAGAGTGTGGCGTGGCGGCCAGATAGAGCACCAAAGGCTCGAGGGGGCGAGGCGCTACCATCACCGGTGGGCTGGTCAAGTATCTCCTGAGGTCTTGAAATGCCAGGTCGGCCTCGGGGGTCCACTCGAACGGGCCCTTCTTCTTGATCAGCTTGAAAAATGGCAGGGCATGCTCCCCCAACTTGGAGATGAGGCGCCCTAGCCAGGTCACGCATCCTGCGAGCTTCTGCATTTCCTTGAGAGTTTACGGTGAGCTCATGTCTTCTATTGCCTTGACCTTCTCCGGATTCGCTTCGATCCCCCTGTGCGACACTAGGAAGCCCAGCAGCTTGCCAGAGGGAACACTGAACACACATTTCTCCAGGTTGAGCTGGCAAAGGTCTCCTCCAGGTCTTGAATGAGGGTCCTTGCCTCCCGAGACTTCACCATGATGTCGTCAACGTAAGCCTCAGCGTTCCTCCCGAGCTACTGGCCCAGGGCGATGTGCATCAGTCGTTGGAAGGTTGCCCCTACGTTGCGTAGTCCGAACGTCATGTAGGCATAGCAGTACACCCCACACGGGGTCAAGAAGGCCGTCTTTTCCATGTCCTCCAATGCCATCTTGATCTGGTGGTAACCTGAGAAGGCATCTAGGAAGCATAGCAGGTCGCACTTAGTGGTGGAGTCGACGATCTGGTCGATGCGCGGAAGCGGGAACGGGTCTTAAGGGCAGGCCTTATTGAGGTTGGTGAAGTCAACGCACATGCGCTCTTTCCCGCCTTTCTTGGGCACGATGACGGGGTTAGCCAGCCACTCTGGGTACCGGACCTTGCGGATGACACCCGCTGCCTCTAGCTTGCGGGTTTCCTACACGATGAAGGACTGCTTCTCTGTGGATTGTCGTCGCGCCTTCTACTTCACGGGGCGCACATTAGGGCATACCCTTAAGTGATGCTCGATTACCCCCCTTGGGACCCCTACCAGCTGCTTGGGCTCCCACGCGAATACCTCCTTGTTTGCGCGTAGGAACTTCACGAACGCCTCCTCTTGGTCCGGGCCGAGGTTGGCGCCTATGGTGAAGGTGGCCCCCGAGGCCCCGTCCTCCTCGACCGGTACTTGCTTCGTCTTAGCCCGATCTTGGGTGAACAACTGCTTCTTTTTCATTGGTGCTGCTCCTTTAGCCCCTGGGGTGGCTTCATCAGCCTAGCGTGCCGCTGTTGTGGCCCTGAGGGTGAGCTTGAGAGCCGCCAGGGCTTCTTTGGTGTCCCCCCACCATGGTGAGCATGCCTCTGTTTCCCGTCATCTTCATGAGGTTGTATGCCGGATGGGTCGCTGCCATGAACTGGGCCAGGGCAGGATACCCGAGGATGGCGTTGTACGGGAGGCCGATGCGAGCGATGTCGAAGTCAATGAGCTCAGTTCGGTAGTTGTCGCGGGTGCCGAAGGTGACTGGGAGGCGGATCTACACCAGAGGGCTGGTGGAACCGCTGCCGACCCCGGAGAAGGGCTTGGTGGGGCGAAGCCGCTCGCGCGGTACATGGAGCAAGCTAAAAGCTTCCACGAAGAGCACGTTGAGGTCAGCTCCTCCGTTGATGAGGGTCTTGGTAACCGCCACGTTGCAGATGGTGGGCGTGCAAAGCATCGGGAGAGCGCCGGAGCCCGCGGTGGTTGCTGGATGGTCCCTTGAGTCAAAGGTGAGGTCGGTCTTGGGCGCCGCCCAACCCGGAGGGGCTCCCCGGCGCATGGAGGCAGCACCGATCTGGCAGAAAAACTGCTTAACGTGGCAGTCCGAAGGCGGTGCCTGTGAGCCGCCGAGGAGGGCCGCGACTGTGGTGGGCACCGGTGCCGCGAAGCATGCGACGAAAAGGCCGCGCATCTCCTCCCAAGAAGCCATAGAGGATCCTGGCAGGTTGAGCAGCCAGGTGCGCGGCGCGCCAGCGAGGGCCATGGAGAACCAGTTGGCCATGACCTTGTTGTTGCCTCCTGCCTCCAGAATAGCCTCTTCATATGCCAGCAGGAAAGCCGACGGATCCGCCACGCTGTCATAGCGGGGTGGCACCTCCGGCCTGAACTTGGGCGGCCACCGCACCTGCCATAAGGCAGGGGTGAGGGCCCTGAGCCCCATGGCACCGTAGCGGGCGTCCGTCGGTCCATTCAGGGAAGCCGATGGAAGAGCGAAGCTTCGGCGCACCCCTACCTGGTGCGCCAAATGTCGGATTTCGGGTTCCGGGATTTCCTTGAGGTTAGAACACTGGGGTGCGCACGAAGATCTCTCTCTCTCTCTCTCTCTCTCTAGCTCGCACACTCTGCGATCCACGGCCTAGCTCAACGAACCCGAAGAACACGAGACACAAGGGTTTATACTGGTTTGGGACACCATTGTGGTGTAATACCCTACTCCAATGTGGTGTGGTGGATTGCCTTGTAAGCCTGGGGATGAACAAGTACAAGGGAAGAACAGCCTCCTGAGGAGAGGTGTTCTTGACCTCGGTGAGCTGGTGGTGTGGTCCGAATAATCCGTCCCCTTCTATGGTGGTGGCTAGTCCTATTTATAGGGGCCCCAGTCCTCTTCCTAAATATTAGGCAGGAAGGGATCCCACAACGGCCGGATTTGAAAGGGGGCAGCTAGTACAAGTTATCCTGACAAAAGTAGTCTTTGCCTGCAAAAGGCTCTGGTGGTGACGCCGTCCTAGGCTCCACGATGACCTCCGTCCTGCAGTCCTGCTAGTCTTGGTCTTGTTGCACCGATAGCGAAACCTTTGCTTGATGCCTCGGGACTCCTCGCCTACGCCTGCCTCTTTAGCACCAAAGAGTAAACTGGTACTCTGCGCCCATTTGCACCCGCCTGGCCTTGGTCGTCATGGCTCATATCACGGGAACCTCACAAGGTGTCCCCTGCCTTGATGTCTCCGCTCCTCATGGTCCGACCTGGTGAGGCCGCCCCTGAGGAGGTCTTGTGTCGTCTGCCTTGCGAGGCTCGGCCCATCGCGAGGGTCTTGAGTAGTTGCTGGTGAAGATGGGTCATACCAGGCCGCTGGCAGAGCCACGCCTTAGGCCACAGGCAGGCAAGTATGGGGACCCATGTTCCCAGAACGCCAACACAATTGCAGCAAATAGTATGATGATGCCAGTTGACATAGCACCAGCTCTACGACGCAAAACCCCCCATTCCAGCAAAGAGTACACCAAATCCAGTTGCCAAATCCCTTTTCGAACTAGAGAGAGCCCCAATTGCAGCAAATAAGACCCCTGGTCCATTTCTTACCAGTTTAGAAGACAAAGCTTATATTGTTGTCAGGAACTTTGTGCGCATCTTTCCTTCATGGAAAGATTATATCACAGACATAGAAAAATTTCCAGTCTTCCTCCGCAACTTACGCGTAAGTAATGTACTAATGTTATTCATGGTAATTATTGCATATGTTTCTGCTGACAGAAGACACACGATTTCATTCTTTTAAATAGGCGAGGACCAAACTGGATTGTTAAGACGAGCAAGGGTTGGTTGCGCTTTTCGAGCACTCGTTGATGAAGTATCGTTCCTACCTGAGGCAAGCGCACTTCGATGGCAAGCCTCTAAACGAAATTTCTGTAAAGTCTCCGGTGCTACATTTATCCCACAATGGCTGGAATAATCTTGTTACACATTGGTGTCGTCTGCAGTGTAAGGTACCGTCTATGATATCACATCACAATTTGAACTACATTTCTGCATTTGCCTTAACGTCTCACTTGTACGAAAACTATTAGCAGAAGAACATTCATTCTCAAGGGACCACAGAATCTCACAACTATACTGCACACTGCATTGCTCTTGTGAGTACCTCTTACCCTGTATGACCATACTTACTTTCATAGCTGTTTAATTGTGTAGCATCACTGCACATGTTAGCCTCGTTATCGTCCATTTGGTGGACATTATAAGATCCGTATGGACTCTTACATAAATTTAGAATCAACCCAATTCTTTTGAAGAGGTTTAGCTCTGCAGTCCTCTTGTAAGGACTGGACGTCGTCTATCACTGTACTTATATTAACAGCTACTCCCTCCGTCCCATAATAAAAGAACGTTTTGTACAGTACACAAGTGTTCAAAACACTCTTGTATTATGGGAAGAGGGATTGGTTCATTGTGTAGCATACTGCATCTTATCTCCCTTGCCCACCATTTACTAAAAAATATCAAATCTATATTTAGTCTTACCGAAAAGTTGAATACACAGACAATGCCAGTGTAGAAGTGTAGCCCATTGCTCTTGTCAGTACATTTTGTCCTATAACGCTTGTACTTCCAGGGATTGGTAGTTGATTATGTATCATCAATCTGCATCTTATCTTCATTATCCTCTATCCCTTCCAGTATTATCATATCTATAATTACTCTCTAGAAAATGTAGAGTACAGGCAATGCTTATGAAGAAGATTCTGTGCTAAAATTCTTGAGTTATCCTTCCCTTGACATGGAGAAAGGCATTATAAAGCCGGTGTTAACTGTTAATGTAAGTCAGTCCTTCTAAAGCCTTTATCCTCAACTGCTATTTAATTTGCTCATACTCCCTATCGTTTACTGTTGTTTAGTTTGTTGTTTCTATCAAAATGCATGTTCGCAAGAACCGTAAGTTCCAAGTTTTACTTGTAAAACCAAATTCCTTATTCATACCATGCACATTACTCAATACTCCCTATATGTATGCTTGTTTTTGTGGATCTATAATCCAGTGTGTGGTGAAGCAGCCCACGTTTGCACCTTTTCATCTCATGTTTTATCTTACTGATGTGGCTGATGATATGAACAACATGCCATGCACATTAACCAAAATAGATACAATTATTGACTTTGCCCTTCATCTATGCTTGTTATGTTGACATGGTAATCCAGTAGTGTGGTGAAGCTCCCCGCATTATGAACAATGCCAAATTATGCTATTGATATTTTGAACTTACTCTTTATTTTCTAATTTGAAATTGGATGGAATTGACAGCACAATTATCATCTTTGTTTATACACGTGCAAAACCTGTCATCTCTCTGCTTGTTTCAGGGTGATATGCCTGATGGCATGCACAAGTCTGTTGAAGGCTATGAGACAAACCCAACATATATTGCAGCAAAGAAGGCAAAACATCTTGAAGATAGCAAGACAACCCCAAAGTCTTGTCTTGATGCAGTGTTCAAGTTACTTGAGACTAGCAGTCAGACAAGCTCACAGAATTCGCTGTCTGAATCAGTTCGACTTCTTCAGTCCCAAGTTCTAGCAGAAAGGCATTCTGCAACTCAACTTCGGCTTGAAGTCCTATCTCTAAGAAAGATTGCGGAGAACACCAATGAGAACCTCATTGCTAAACAGCTACACCTGGAAGCTATGACCAACATGCTAGGCCGGTCTCACAGCCTTGCTCAGCAGCTTGCGCAGCAGTTTCTGCGCAAGGCTAACATTTCTTGAACTGTCTTGGAAGTGGTCTCGGTTCAGTATTATTTTGTTACGCTGCAATGCTGCCCAGTTTTTGTAATCTACTTCTTCGTTGCGCTTTATGATCACTAGTGGCGAACTTCGATGCCCAGTGGATGTAATATACCATAAATCCATTATTGTACTGTGTAGGTTTATTCTAAGTTACTATGTCATAATTTCTTTATTGTATAGAGTATGTTTGTTCTTAATTCCTACTAGTTACTGCCATCATTCGCTATCTGAAAAAAAATTGATGTAGTCGACCAGGCCGAAACATTCGCCTCTAATGGGCCTGGTTTTCAGCGGGCCACAATTGGGCCGTCCTGCATCTTTCTTGGGCCCGAATGGCCATTGGGGCCTTCACACTTTGCGCCAGGCCCACAACTTACTACGGCATATATTCGGCCCAAATTTTAGTTGGGCCTTTTGTGGACCCAGCGCTTAGTTTGGCCCAGGTAGCATTGGGCCATTAACAGGCCGAATATTCTATTGGCCTGTTACGGCCCAGAAGAAAACATGGGCCTTTAGCAGGCTGAAATGCATGTTGGGCCTCAATTTTCACTAGTCGTCGATGGGCCTTCAGCAGGCTGAAATGTATACTGGGCCTTTTTTGGCCCAGTTATATGATGGGCTGTTACCAGGCCGAAACATATCTCGGGTCTTAGTTGGCCCACTGATATCATGGGCCTTTAAGAGGCCGAAAGCTTAGTACAGGCATCAATAGGCCGAATTATACGACATGCCTTTAACAGGCCCAAAGTCACATTGGGCTGAACTGTTGCCACCTTTATCACGGGCCGTTAGTGGGCCGGATGTCACGTCGGACCATATATAACCCATGGGCAGCACGGGCCATTCCCAGGCCGAAAGACACACCGGGCTGAAATGGGCCCATGTCCACATCGGGCCTCTAACACGTCGAAAGTCATTGGGCTGTAATTGGGCCCAAATATTCGGCGAACAATTAACGGGCCAGATCTGGCTTCGGGCCATAAATGGGCATTCATTAAACAGGCCGTTATTGGGCTGGCCCACTAGGACTTGAGTAAGTACTACGGGCCTTTGACTGGGCTGGCCTTTTTAACCTATATGGGCCTCTGTTGGGCCCTACCACGGGTCGACATATCATAGGCATGTCTCCTCCAATGGACGGGCGACATCTGGCCCACCGAGGAGCAGACACGTGTTTCCTCCGGCCAATGAGAATTTTACATGTGGAAAATCACCATTGGTCTAGGCTGTAAATGGGTTGTCAGATCCAAAACTGGACCCGATAGCTTAACGGTGACCCGTTACGGTCGATGCCATGTGTCGGTCACCCTTGACGAAAGCACTTCTATGACGCGCAATTTATCGTCATGGAAGTGGACACTTCCGTGATGATAATTTTGGTAATGTCATGGAACACTTCTACGACAGCATAGGTATGACTATCCTGTCATGAAATTGTCATGGGTGTACATGCATGACAGAAAATGTGACCTACTATGACAAACACGTATCATCACGGAAGTGTATTTTTTTGTAGTAAAAGATGAAAACCAAGTTTTAGCATGATCTCGAAGTGAGAACGGAAATAGCTTCAATTTAACAATATCATTATCCACATCTTTTTTCTTTTGCATATCACACAAATCAACGAAATTGTTTAGATGGGATGCGGCATCTTCACTAGGAAGGCTAGAAAATTGATCTTTCATAACAAGATCCACCAAAGCGGCATTAATTTCACAAGATCCCACACTAGTGGTGGGAGCAATCGGAGTACTAATAAAATAATTGTTATTAGTGTTGGAAAAGTCACACAATTCGGTATTCTCTTGAGCAATCGTGACAAAGCAAGCAATCCAACACACGAGCATGCAAAAAGCAAACAAAGAAGATGAACGGAAGAGGGCAAAGAAAAGGGCAAAAAAGATGGCGAATCTTTTCGAAAATCGTTTTAGAAGTGGGGGAGAGGAAAACGAGAGGCAAATGGCGAATAATGTAATGCAAGAGATGAGAGTTTATGATGGGTACTTGGTATGTCTTGACTTGGCGTAGATTTCCCCGGCAACGGCGCCAGAAATTGGCGAGTGGCCGGGAGACTATCTTGACTTGATCCTCCCCAGCAACGGCGCTAGAAATTCTTCCTGCTACTTCTTGAGCTTGCGTTGGTTTTTCCATTAAAGAGGAAATGGTGATGCAGGAAAGTAGAGATGAGTATTTCCCTCAGTTAGAGAACCAAGGTATCAATCTAGTAGGAGACAATGCACAAATCACCTAATACATGCACAAACAATCAAACAATTTGCACCCAATGCGATAAAGGGGTTGTCAATCCCTTCATGGTTACTTGCAAAAGTGAGATCTAATAAAGATAGATGAAACTAAACAAAAGGTAAAGTAAATATTTTTGGTATTTTTGGTTTATAGATCGGAAAGTAAAAGATTGCAAAATAGTAGATCGGAAACTTATATGATGGAAAATAGACCCCGGGGGCCATAGGTTTCACTGGTGGCTTCTCTCAAGATAGCAAATAATACGATGGGTGAACAAATTACTATCGAGTAATTGATAAAAAGTGCAACATTATGACGATATCTAAGGAAATGATTATGAAATATAGGCATCACGTCCATGTCAAGTAGACCGAAACGATTATGCATCTACTACTATTACTCCACACATCGACCGACTCCTGCCTGCATCTAGAGTATTAAGTTCATGAAGAACAGAGTAACACATTAAGTAAGATGACATGATGTAGAGGAATTAACACAAGCAATATGATGAAAACCCCATCTTTTTATCCTCGATGGCAACAATACAATACGTACGTTGCTGCCCCTACTGTCACTGGGAAAGGACAACGCAACATTGAACACAAAGCTAAGCACTTCTGCCATTGCAACAAAAACCAATCTAGTTGGCCAAACTAAACCGATAGTTCGAATAGAATTACAAAGATACCAAATCATGCATATAAGAATTCAGAGAAGATTCAAATAATATTCATAGATAAGCTAACCATAAATCCACAATTCATCGGATCTCGACAAACACATCGCAAAAGAAGATTACATCAGATAGATCTCCAAGAACATGGTATTGAGAATCAAAGAGAGAGAAGAAGCCATCTAGCTACTAGCTATGGACCCATAGGTTTGAGGTAAACTACTCACTCTTCATCGGAAGGGCAATAGAGTTGATGCAAAAGCCCTCCATGATCGAATCCCCCTCCGGCAGGATGCCAAAAAAGGCCCCTAGATGGGATCTCACGGGTACAGAAGGTTGCGACGATGGAAAAGTGTTTTCGTGGATCCTTCTGGTGGGTTGGGAACATATGTGAATATATAGGTGAAAGAATTAGGTCAGGGGAGTCACGGGGGGCCCACGAGGCAGGGGGCGTGATGTTGGCTTGAATACGTCAGTATTTCCCAAAGAGGAAGGGATGATGCAGCACATCAACGGTAGGTATTTCCCTCAGTGATGAGACCAAGGTTATCAAACCAGTAGGAGAACCACGGAACACCATGTAAACAACTCCTGCACACAAAGAACAAATACTTGCAACCCGACGTGTTAAAGGGGTTGTCAATCCCTTTCGGGTAACGATGCCAAAAATTGCCGAGTGGACGGGAGAAAGTTGTAATAGATTGATAGATCCAAATAAAAGCAAATAAAATTCAGTGAGGTATTTTTGGGTTTTTGATAATATAGATATGAAAATAAAAGTTGCAAATAAATAAAAAGGGAAATAGCAAAATAGATCTGAAAGAATATGATGAGAAAATAGACCCGGGGGTCGTAGGTTTCACTAGTGGCTTCTCTCGAGAAAAATAGCATACGGTGGGTAAACAAATTGTTGTTGGGCAATTGATAGAACTTCAAATAATCATGACGATATCCAGGCAATGATCATTATATAGGCATCACGTCCAAGATTAGTAGACCGACTCCTGCCTGCATCTACTACTATTACTCCACACATCGACCACTATCCAACATGCATCTAGCGTATTAAGTTCATGGAAAAATGGAATAATGCAATGAGAACGATGACATGATGTAGACAAGATCTATTTATGTATAAATAGACCCCATCTTGTTATCCTTAATGGCAACGATACATACGTGTCGGTTCCCCTTCTGTCACTAGGATCAAGCACTGTAAGATCAAACCCATCACAAAGCACCTCTTCCCATGGCAAGAAAAATCTATCTAGTTGGCCTAACTAAACCAAAGATTCGAAGAAGAAATACGAGGCTATAAGTAATCATGCATATAAGAGATCAAAAGACTCAAATAACTTTCATGAATAAAAACATAGATCTGATCATAAACTCAAAGTTCATCGGGTCCCAACAAACACACAACAAAAAAGAGTTACATCAAATAGATCTCCAAGAGACCATTGTATTGAGAATCAAGAGAGAGAGAGAGAGAGAGAGAGAGACATCTAGCTACTAACTACGGACCCGTAGGTCTACAATGAACTACTTGCGCATCATCGGAGAGGCACCAATGAGGATGATGAATCCCTCCGTGATGGTGTCTAGATTGGATCTGGTGGTTCTGGAACTTGCGGCGGCTGGAATTGATTTTCGTTGACTCCCCTATGGTTTCTGGAATATTGGGGTATTTATAGAGCAAAGAGGCGGTGCGGGAGGCCATTGAGGTGGGCACAACCCACCTGGGCCCCCCGGCATGCCCTGGTGGGTTGTGCTCCCCTCGGAGCTCCCCTCAGGTACTTTCTTGGCCCAACAGGTGCCTTTTGGTCCAGAAAAAATCCACAAAAAGTTTCACTGCATTTGTACTCCGTTTGATATTGATTTCCTGCGATGTAAAAAACAATCCAAGAATGATAATATAACAACATGGAACAATCAAAAGTTAGTCCCAAAAACTAAGGGGCACTATGTCAATAGGTTAGTCCCAAAAGTTGTGCCCACCTCGGGTGCCCCCTAAACCGACTCTTTGCTCTATAAATACCCCAATATTCCAGAAACCCTAGAGGAGTCTGAGGGAGTCCTGGATTAGGGGGTGTCCGGATGGCCGGACTATACCATCAGCCGGACTCCTGGACTATGAAGATACAAGATTGAAGACTACGTCCCGTGTCCGGATGGGACTTTCCTTGGCGTGGAAGGCAAGCTTGGCGATGCGGATTTTTAGATCTCCTACCATTGTAACCGACTTTGTGTAACCCTAACCCTCTCTGGTGTCTATATAAACCGGAGGGTTTTAGTCCGTAGGACAACACAACATACAATAATCATACCATAGGCTAGCTTCTAGGGTTTGGCCTCCTTGATCTCGTGGTAGATCTACTCTTGTACTACCCATATCATCAATATTAAGCAAGCAGAACATAGGTTTTTACCTCCATCGAGAGGGCCCGAACCTGGGTAAAACTTCGTGTCCCTTGTCTCCTGTTACCATCCGCCTAGACGCACAGTTCGGGACCCCCTACCCGAGATCCGCCGGTTTTGACACCGACATTGGTGCTTTCATTGAGAGTTCCTCTGTGCTGTCGCAATCAAGAAGGATGCATCTTCCCGTCTTTAAAGACGGCGCCGTTACTAAGGGAGCCTTGGCTGTCGGCCAAACTCTCCTGCTAGGTGGTTTTCTTATGACCGCCTGTTCGGCTATCACGCCGACGGTGACCTCTCGGGTCATCAAAAGAAATCTTCATGTCAGCTCGGAACTCGTCGAGCAGTTAGATCCAATGGAGCTCTCTTCTGTAAACGAGCTCTTGGATCGCATCGCCGCCCTGGGGGTCGCTACAGATTACGACCAGGTTGGGCTTAAACCCGATCTGAGAGAAATTAACTCTCCCCAAGCCACCCATCATGTTGCCGTGGTCGAGGCGCAGTGCGGAGATCCTTCATCTATCTTAAGGACTAGCTACGTCCGGATTCCCGATCCCTCCAAGCCGGATACCCGCGGAGGGGAGGATGTAACTCAAGACCTGAACTTAGAATCAAGCAATGGGCTAGATTCATTGGACAACTTCCAAGAATCCAAACTTCAGAGTTCGGAAACTCCTTGGCCTTTGAGTCTCAGATTGGGTGAGGTTTCGGATTTAATTCCACCCACCCACCCGAACGTAAGCGATCTATCCCAAATCAGGCAAAAGCTCGAAGAAACAGTACATCATTACTGGGCCAGATTCCTCCTGGTTATGAACAGGTTAAAGGACTGCCGCGAGGAAGACGCAATTTCAATATTCTGCAATAATTGCACGGATAAGGGAATCCTCAACGCCATAAGTCATCGTGATATTACACGTTTCGCTGACTTGGCGTCCATAGTACAAAAGTACTCTGTGATGGAAAGCGCCTGGAAAACCGAAATAAAATTTTGGAACAATCCGGCCCTGAATAGAAACCCCGTCCGAAATAAAAGGGTGCATCATCGTCAAACACCCGAGTTAAACACCAAAAAACCAAAACCCTCTACAGGGCGTGGAACCGTACTGGAAGGATGGCTTAATGGACCCTGTAAAATTCATAGTACAGAGGACGCGCACCAACTCACAGCCTTAGAGCATGTTGGATACTCCGGCAGGTGGCCAAAATTGGCGAAGATCTCCTAATTCCGGAGGCCGTAGAAAGCCACCTCAGGGACACCAGTACAGTCTTAACAGTCTTCGAGACTTCCGCATCAAATAATATGCGAAAAAGAACACTCCGCAGCCTTGCCGAAGTTTATCAAGTAGCAACGATAAACCCACGGAGTGACACGGCTATTACTTTTAATGCTAGTGATGAACCTAAATTTCGAACAGCTCGAGCACCAGCCGCATTGGTCCTCAGTCCAATAGTGGACGGCTTTCGCCTCACCAAGGTACTCATGGTCGGAGGCAGTGGATTGAACCTCATTTATGAGGAAACCCTTCAAAAAATGGAAATAGACTGGAACCGCATCGAGCGAAGCAGCACAACCTTTAGAGGAATAATCCCCAGACGAGAAGCGCGCTGTACAGGAAAAATCACACTAGATGTGGTGTTCGGCACGCCGGATAATTATAGGTCCGAAGAGGTCACGTTCCAGGTGGCCCCGTTCAGTAGCGGGTACCACGCTCTGCTAGGGCGGGAAGCATTTACATTCTTCCAAGCAATACCCCATTACGGGTACATGAAGCTCAAGATGCCCGGGCCGAACGGAATTATCACTCTCGCTAGTGATCTGGACATAGCGCTCCGCGCCGAAAACAATACAGCCGCATTGGCCCTTGAGGCATTATCCGAAGCCCTAGCGGCTGAGGAACTGACTATGCTGCGCTCCATGGTAAACAGGGACGATGTGATACTCGACAAAAGATCCAAGTCCACCTCCTTTAAACCAGCGGACGAAATAGTCAAATTCCAGGTCCATCCAACGGATCCCAATAAAACAGCTTCCATCGGGGCACAATTGTAACGCCCCGAGACCGATGCTCGAGAAGACTTCCTTATATTCCGGGTTTCGCCGTGTGTTTCATTTGTGCCTGCCCTTTTATTTTTGCATTGCATCATGTCATCATGCCATAATCTCATAAATCTTTTGCAACTCAACTAAATAAATCGTATGGATCTTCGGTCCATTTAATTTGAGGGAATTCACATGGTGAGTTCTCTTTATAATATATCCTCCCGATATTAGTGGAGCTATTATAAAATAATCCATTCTTTGGAATCACCATAACACACTTGCAAAATCCCAATGCCTTTTATTATTTCAATTCTTGGCCTCTAACTTTGCCATATATCCTTTCGTCATTTTCCGGAGCTCCACCTAAATTCCCAACATTTTTGGAAACTCCTAGAACCTAGTCCTAGTTCAAACACATTTGAATTAAATTCAAATGAGTTTGAATTTACATCTTCCAATCTTGGCTTTTTCTATTTTCGGCAGCACCCGAGGAGAGGAGCTCCTCGAGCACCTGCGCCCGCAGCCGTCGTCCTCCGCGCCCAGCAGGAGTCCCGCGCTCCGCCCTCGCCGGAGAAGAGAACCAGGCCGGAGCCCCGTCGCCACCCGCCGCCGTCGGCGACCACCAGGAGGGCCACCCCGCGCGCGACCTCGAGCCTCTACACGCGCGCGCGCGACCATCGCTTCGCTCCCGCAGGCGCGCAGCACCCCGTGGCCCCTGCGTTCCTCGCCCGCCCCGGCCATCTTCTCCTGCTGCCTCGAGCAGCTCCTTCACGGCCAGCTTCCACGAGATCTCCACCCCCCTTGCTGCCCGGTTGGCCTTGTTTTCCCCTCTTGTCGCTGCCAAGACCCGGCAACCAGGGACGTCAAGGACGCCTTCGTGGGTTCCTTTCGCCAAGTACCACGACCGGCGAAGACCAAGACAGAGACCTCCTCGAGCAGGAGCGTTTTTGGAATCACCAAGAACGCCAAGTACCCCTACGAACCGTGTACGACTACCGGCACCGAAGTCCGCGAGTACCACTACGGTTGCGATGTACATCTACACCAAGACCCGGACCGACAAGTACCACGACGTCCGGAGCCCTCGGATCCGTCAAGTTCGACTACCCTCGTGTGTACCACTACCGTCGCCCCGAAGACGTTGGAGTCATCAAGTACCTCGCCGAACGAACGTGAACGACTACCATCGCAAGAATGGGACTGGCAAGTCCTCGCCGTGACCCCGAACATCTACGAAATGTGTACCACTACTTCCACTACCGTTGCGAGAACGACTACTTCCACTTCGAACCCGTCCACCCCGAAACGCACGCTTCGAAGGTATAACCGCCGAGTCAACTGCCCATGAATGAATGCATATGTTCTATGAGTTGCTCGTGTTTGCACCGTGCCCGACTTGTTCGTCGCATGTTGTCACCCCCTTCCTTGCCACTAACTCGTGGGAACCCGGTAGTTGGGATCACCCCACCATCTCTAGCATGTTCCGCGCATCCGCACGCTCGCTCTTTTGCACCGGTATCTCTATGAGTTGTTGGATCATCGGAATGTTGCCGTGGCACCATTTCCGTTTCACCGCCGTGGCACCCCTTTCTTCCACCACGGTGACAAATGCTTCATAACATGCTCATGTCAACGTTTTCATTAAAAAATGCATAAACTTGTATAAGTCATCCGCATCATGATAACAACATTTAAATTGCTTAAAATTGTTGCTTGCATTAAATTGCTAAATGACATATGGGGATTTACCGGACTTGTTGTTTGTTGTTCCGGCCTCATTTAAACTTTCCTAAATAGATAGTTTTATCATGCTTCACCTCTTGCCATGTTTAACAACATTTAATATTGTTGGGTACATAACGGGAGAGAACTAAATAATTGTTGTGGTGTTTTGGCAATATGCACCTCGTTGCATATTGGGCTCCATTTAACTTGTAGCTTTGTTTATTGCATATTACCATGCCATGCATATTTAAACCGGACATGCATCATACTTGTTTGTGCATCATGCAAGTATGTGGTGGTTGTTTACTATGTTGTTTGTTTCTTTCCGGGTTGCTTCTCTCGTTAGCTTCGGTTTCGTTCCGGATTTGTGAGGATTCGTTCGACTTCGTCCGTTTGTCTTCTTCATGGACTCGTTCTTCTTCCTTGCGGGATCTCAGGCAAGATGACCATACCCTCGAAATCACTTCTATCTTTGCTTGCTAGATTGCTCGCTCTTTTGCTATGCCTATGTTGCGATACCTACCACTTGCTTATCATGCCTCCCATATTGTTAAACCAAGCCTCTAACCCACCTTGTCCTAGCAAACCGTTGTTTGGCTATGTTACCGCTTTGCTCAGCCCTTCTTATAGCGTTGTTAGTTGCAGGTGAAGATGAACTTTGTTCCTTGTTGGAACATGGAGATGTTGTTCCTTGTTGGAACATGTTTACTTGTTCGGATATCACAATATATCTTATTTAATTAATGCATCTATATACTTGGTAAAGGGTGGAAGGCTCGGCCTTATGCCTGGTGTTTTGTTCCACTCTTGCCGCCCTAGTTTCCGTCATACCGGTGTTATGTTCCCGGATTTTGCGTCCCTAACGCGGTCGGGTGATTTATGGGACCCCCTTGACAGTTCGCTTTGAATAAGACTCCTCCAGCAAGGCCCAACTTTGGTTTTACCATTTGCCTACCACCTATCCCTTTCCCTTGGGTCGGCCAGCCCGAGGGTCATCTTTATTTAGCCCCCCGGGCCAATGCTTGTCTAAGTGTTGGTCCAAACTAGAGCCCTTTGCAGCGCCACCTCAGGGAAACTTGTGGTCTGGTTTTAGTTGTACGGACTGCTCATCCGGTGTTGCCCTGAGAACGAGATATGTGCAGCTCCTATCAGGATGTCGGCGCATCGGGCGGCTTTGCAGGACTTGTTTTATTACTATCGAAAAGTCTTGTAGCCGGGATTCCCAGACTGATCGGGTCTTCCCGGGGAGAAGGAATATCCTTCGTTGATCGCGAGAGCTTATCATGGGCTAAGTTGGGACACCCCTGCAGGGTTTAAACTTTCGAAAGCCGTGCCCGCGGTTATGTGGCAGATGGGAATTTGTTAATGTCCGGTTGTAGAAAACCCGAAGTTGATCTTATGTAACGCCCCAGATGTAGCTTGCCATATTTGTAATCCTACTCTTGCCATTTCCGGCTATGTGTTATGTTATTTCATCCGTGTTGGGTTTCCCCTCGTTTTGCATTTTGGTCATGTCATGCATTTCATATCATGTCATCATGTGCATCGCATTCGCATACGTGTTCGTCTCATAAATCCGAGCATCTTTCCCGTTGTCCGTTTTGCAATCCGGCGCTCCTATGTCTCCCGGCGTCCCCTTTTACATTTCTTCGTGAGCGGGTATTAAACATTCTCGGAATGGACCGAGGTTTGACATGTGGGCTCGGTATAGCACCGGAAGACCACCTGTCAAGTTTCGGCTCAATCGGAGTTCGTTTGGTACTCCAACGGTTAACTGGGTAACCGTGAAGGCCTCGTGTGTGTTGCAGCCCAACACCCCTTCAAAACAGCCCAATAACCCATCTAAGTCACTCCCATGTCCTCCGCCGTTCGATCACGATCGCGTGGCCGAAAACCGCTCTCCATTTGGAGCTCCCTAGCTCCTCCTAGCTATAAAAACGCCTCCCCCCTCCTCAAATCACGGGCAAAACCACCCTAACCCTAGTCTATTTCCTCCCCCGCCGCCGCCGGACGAAAACCCGCCGGCCGGACGTGTCCGGATCGCCCCGCCGCCGCCACGTGGCGCCACCGGGTTCGTCGCCGCCGCCACCCGCCGCGCCCCGCCGCTAGGGCCCGTGCGGCCCAGATCTGGCCCGCGGGGACCGCGCCGCCGCCCGCCGGCTCCGCCCCGCGCCCAGGGCCACCGCGCCGCCCCACAGCTCCGCCGTCGCCGCCCCCGCGGTCGCCGGCCGGCGCCGCCTCGCCTCCGCCGTCGACTGCCGCCGCCGCCTCCGCCCGCACCATCCCGGCGCCGCCCGCGCCTCCCTCCACCGGATCCGCCCCGGGGCCGGCCGGATCCGCCTTCGCCGCCACCTCCCCGAGCACTCCGGCGAGATCCGCCCGGTGAACCTCGGCATCCGTGCCCTGGTTGACTTTCCCCTCTCTAAAATATCTCTAAGTCCCAGTATTTTTACATTATCATCTCATGTTCGACCTGCCATAACTTTGCATCCATAGCTCCGTTTCGCGCGTATAATATGTCAAATTGTTCGCCCAGAGTACATCGTTTTATTCCATTGCATCATTTTCATTTTAGGTCATCTTGATGCCCGAAATGCTGTTAGAAGAGGGCTAGTTGATGTTAGTTGCTGGATCTTATCTGAACATGCACTTTTGTCATTTTTGCCATGATTAATGTGTACCTCCTATGAAGTTGTGTCCTACTTGAGTTTTGTAATATGCCATGTTACCTATCTATAGAATTTAGCCATGTATTTTTGTGATCTATGTGGTGACTAGCACAAGCATGCAAACTAGGTCACTTGATGTTGCTGATTTCAGAGACTTAGTGATTTCACTAAGTCCCTGACTGCTGTTATTTTCATGCCATGTATTCATGTTGTTTCTGAGAGATCTATGCATAATTTGAGCATGATCAGTAAGGGTGTTTTGAACTTGAGTATTTGCTCTATCCATCCACGCCTTTGTTTGCAATTATGGAGTGACATAGCTTGAGTCAATCGAGCTCTACTTTTGCTTCAAAATGTTGCTGGCAGATTGTTTACATGTTATTCGATATTGCCGAGCTTGGTGTAGTTGATCCTTGCATGATATGATGTTATTCTTGCCATGTATTGTTACTATGCCATGTCCTCTTCATGTATGTATGCTTAGTTTATCATGCAATGCTCTGTAGTGAGTGCATCGAGCTCACGAACATGCCTACTCGTTATCTGTTTTTGACATGTCCAGTTTTCTGCTAAGTCTGTAACCTGTAACGAAACTTGCTTAATTGACATGGGTGTAATCATATTTTATGATCCTTTTTGGCTTATGGTCAGTAAGAGACTTTTGTCAAGTTCTATGAGTAGATTCATGCCATGCCTTTCTTTGCTATGTTATGAACCTGCAGCATGTTGTTTCGTTGCTCTGAACATGTCATCCTGATGTTAATTTCTGCTATGTTGTTATTTCACTAAGTCTGTGAACCTGTTATCTTTTGCACTATTGCCCTGCTTGTTTGGACCTGTTATGATGGGATTTAGCCGTAGCTCAGTGTTCATCTTTTATCAAGCATCTTGAGTAGTTTACTGTAATATGCTTTGTTGCCATGTTTGGGTGCAGTAGCTTAATTATTTGTTGCTTGCTAAGCAGCATCATGCTGTTTATGGCAGATTCGTGTCATTCTTGTTTTGCTTGCCATTTGCAAACCGTGCATCCGATTCCAGTGAACTTTATATCGATTTCAACCGAAATCACCTCATCTATCCAGTGGCATGCTTGGTTTGCCAAGGTTATGCCTTGTTCATCCTTGTCCTTCCGAAGCATGATACGCATTGCATATCATCTCTCGCATATCATGCCATGTTTTGCATCATGTTGCTTGGCATTGCATCGTGGTTGATATTGGTTCCTTTGCTTGTTCTCTTGTCTTGGGTAGAGCCGGGAGATGAGTACGTGACCGAGGATTCCGTTGAGAACGCTTTCGAGGACCAAGCTTTCGACAACTCTGAGACTCTTGCAGGCAAGATGACCATACCCTCGAAATCACTTCTATCTTTGCTTGCTAGATTGCTCGCTCTTTTGCTATGCCTATGCTGCGATACCTACCACTTGCTATATCATGCCTCCTATATTGCCATGTCAGCCCCTAACCATCCATGTCCTAGCAAACCGTTGTTTGGCTATGTTACTGCTTTGCTCAGCCCCTCTTATAGCGTTGCTAGTTGCAGGTGAAGATGAAGTTTGTTCCTTGTTGGAACATGGACTTGTTGTTCCTTGTTGGAACATGTTTACTTGTTGGGATATCACACTACCGCTTATTTAATTAATGCATCTATATACTTGGTGAAGGGTGGAAGGCTCGGCCTTATGCCTGGTGTTTTGTTCCACTCTTGCCACCCTAGTTTCCGTCATACCGGTGTTATGTTCCTGGAGTTTGCGTTCCTTACACGGTTGGGTGATTTATGGGACCCCCTTGACAGTTCGCTTTGAATGAGACTCTTCCAGCAAGGCCCAACATTGGTTTTACCATTCGCCACCTAGCCTTTTTTCCCTTGGGTTCTGCAGACTCAAGGGTCATCTTTATTTTAACCCCCCGGGCCAGTTCTCCTTCGATTGCTGGTCCAACTAGAGCCACTTGCGGTGCCGCCCTGAGGCAACTTGGGGTATCTTCGGTTGCCGTACGTAGTGTTCATCCGGATGTGCCCTGAGACCGAGATATGTGCAGCTCCTATCAGGATTTGTCGGCACAATCGGGCGGCTTTGCTGGACTTGTTTTGTTGCTGCCGAAATGTCTTGTAGTCCGGGATTCCGAGATTGATCGGGTCTTCCCGGTAGAAGGAATATCCTTCGTTGACCGTGAGAGCTTATCATGGGCTAAGTTGGGACACCCCTGCAGGGTATTATCTTTCGAAAGCCGTGCCCGCGGTTATGAGGCAGATGGGAATTTGTTGATGTCCGGTTGTAGAAAACCCGAATTTGACCTTAACTAAAACACATCAACCGCGTGTGTAACCGTGATGGTCTCTTCTCGGCGGGGTCCAGGAAGTGAACACGGTTGTTGGAGTTATGCCTGATGTAGGTTGTTTCAGGATCACTTCTTGATCACATCTAGTTTCTCGACCGTGCTTTGCCTTCTCTTCTCGCTCTCTTTTGCGCTGTAGCCACCATATGCTAGTCGCTTGCTGCAGCTCCACCTCACAAACCCCCTTTCCCACCTTTAAGCTTAAATAGTCTTGATCTCGCGGGTGTGAGATTGCTGAGTCCCCGTGACTCACAGATATTATCACCTCAGTTGCAGGTACCAACGATGCCAGTGCAGTTGACGCGTCCGAGCTCACTTGGGAGTTCGACGAGGAACGTGGCCGTTACTATGTTTCTTTTCCAGATGATCAGTAGTGGAGCCCAGTTGGGTGATCCGGGGATCTGTTTAGCATTTGGGGTAGTCTTCTTTCATTTTGGTACCGTAGTCGGACCTTGAGTGTAATCTGTATGATGGATGTTATTTATGTATTTGTGTGAAGTGGCGATTGTAAGCCAACTATGTATTTTCCCCCTTTATTTATTACATGGATTGTGTGAAGATTACCTCACTTGCGACATTGCTTTCAATGCGGTTATGCCTCTAAGTCGTGCCTCGACACGTGGGAGATATAGCCGCATCGAGGGCGTTACATCTTAATTATAATACATCAACCGCGTGTGTAACCGTGATGGTCTCTTCTCGGCGGAGTCCGGGGAGTGAACACGGTGTTGGAGTTATGCTTGACGTAAGTAGTTTCAGGATCACTTCTTGATCATAGTTGTTCGACCGTGCTTTCGCCTTCTCTTCTCGCTCTCATTTGCGTATGTTAGCCACCATATATGCTAGTCGTTTGCTGCAGCTCCACCTCACTACCCTGTCCTACCTTTAAGCTTAAATAGTCTTGATCTCACGGGTGTGAGATTGCTGAGTCCCCGTGACTCACAGATACTTCCAAAACCAGTTTGCAGGTGCCGATGAAACCGTGCAGGTGACGCGCCCGAGCTCAAGGAGGAGCTCGATGAAGATCTTGTTCATCGTGTTGTTTCGCTTCAGTTGATCAGTAGTGGAGCCCAGTCGGGACGATCAGGGATCTGTGTAGCATTTGGGGTAGTCTTCTTTATTTTGGTTCCGTAGTCGGACCTTGTTTGTATCTATATGATGTAATGTTTTACTCATGTATTGTGTGAAGTGGCGATTGTAAGCCAACTATGTATCTTTTTCCCTTATGTATTACATGGGTTGTGTGAAGATTACCCCACTTGCGACATTGCTTTCAATGCGGTTATGCCTCTAAGTCGTGCTTCGACACTTGGGAGATATAGCCACATCGAGGGCGTTACAACAATTAAACCCTGATGTAGACGCCGCATTGCGAGAATTCCTACGTGAAAATTGGGACATCTTCGCCTGGCACCCTTCAGACATGCCAGGAATCCCACGCAGGCTAGCCGAACACAGCTTAAATATCCTAAAAGGATTCAAACCTATCAAACAAGCCCTTCGGCGTTTCTCTGAACCCAAGAGACAGGCCATGGGAGAGGAGCTAGCCAAGCTATTGGAGGCCGGATTCATCAGAGATATAAAACATCCGGACTGGCTAGCAAACTTGGTGATGGTACCAAAGAAGGACAAATCCTGGCGCCTGTGCGTTGATTTTAAAGACCTTAACAAGGCTTGCCCAAAGGATCCATTCCCCCTCCCCCACATCGATCAAATTATCGACACCACTGCAGGACACGATTCGTTGTGTTTCCTCGACGCATACTCCGGCTACCATCAAATCAAGATGGCAGAGTCAGACCAAGCCGCAACGGCATTCATCACACCATACGGCCCATTCTGCTTCAACACAATGCCCTTCGGGCTCAAAAACACCGGCGCAACATATCAGCTCATGATTCAGACATGTCTGGCAAACCAACATATCAGCGCATGATTCAGACATGTCTGGCAAACCAGATCGGCAAAACAGTGGAGGCATACGTGGATGATGTGGTCGTAAAAACAAAACATGTCGAATCTCTAGTAGACGACTTGAGGCTTACATTTGATAACCTCCGAACATACGACATCAAGCTCAACCCGGAAAAATGCGTTTTCGGAGTTCCAGCCGGAAAGCTCTTGGGCTTCATCGTATCCGGCAGAGGAATTGAAGCAAATCCAGCCAAGATCCGAGCTTTGTCGCAATTGGATATCCCAAAGGACCTCAAACAAAGACAAAAATTAACCGGATGTGTGGCAGCTCTAAGCCGCTTCATCTCCCGCTTGGGAGAAAAGGCACTACCCCTCTATCACCTCCTTCGGCGCACCGAACACTCCGACTGGATGGATGCCGCCACGGCCGGACTCAAAGAAATAAAGCCATATTGGCAACAAACCCAGTCCTGGCCGCGCCAAATATCGGCGAACCAATGCTATTGTACATTGCAGCAACCCACCAGATTGTTAGCGAAGTGCTCGTCGTTGAGCGAGAAACGGACGGACACAAATTCCCCCTTCAAAAGCCGGTCTACTACTGTTGGGTAACGTAGTAATTTCAAAAAAAATCCTACGCACACGCAAGATCATGGTGATGCATAGCAACGAGAGGGGAGAGTGTTGTCTACGTACCCTCGTAGACCGAAGCGGAAGCGTTGACACAACGTATAGGAAGTAGTCGTGCGTCTTCCCGATCCGACCGATCCAAGCACCGAACGGACGGCACCTCCGAGTTCAGCACACGTTCAGCTCGATGACGATCCCCGGACTCCGATCCAGCAGGGTGTCGGGGATTAGTTCCGTCAGCACGACGGCGTGGTGACGATGATAATGTTCTACCGACGCAGGGCTTCGCCTAAGCACCGCAACGATATGACCGAGGTGGAATATGGGGGAGGGGGGCACCGCACACGGCTAAGGAATGATCACGAAGATCAACTTGTGTGTGTTCTAGGGTGCCCCCTGCCCCCGTATATAAAGGAGGGAGGGGGAGGTGCGGCCGGCCCCTTTGGGGTGCGCCTGGAGGAGTCCTACTCCCACCGGGAGTAGGACTCCCCCCCTCTTGCCTTGTTGGAGAAGGAAAGGGGGAAGGGGAAGAGGAAAGGGGGGCGCCCCCCCCCTTCCTTGTCCTATTCGTACTAGGGGGAGGGGGCACGCGGCCTACCCTGGCCGGCCCTCCTCTTCTCCCTTAAGGCCCATGTAGGCCCAATAACCCCCGGGGGGGTTCCGGTAACCCCCCGGTACTCCGGTAACTCCTGATTTCACCCGGAACGATTCCGATGTCCAAATATAGGCTTCCAATATATCGATCTTTATGTCTCGACCATTTTGAGACTCCTCGTCATGTCCAAGATCACATCCGGGACTCCGAACAACCTTCGGTACATCAAAACATAAACTCATAATAAAACTGTCATCGTAACGTTAAGCGTGTGGACCCTACGGGTTCGAGAACTATGTAGACATGACCTAGAACCATTCTCGGTCAATAACCAATAGCGGAACCTGGATGCTCATATTGGCTCCCACATATTCTATGAAGATCTTTATTGGTCAGACCGCATAACAACATACGTTTGTTTCCTTTGTCATCAGTATGTTACTTGCCCGAGATTCGATCGTCGGTATCCAATACCTAGTTCAATCTCGTTACCAGCAAGTCTCTTTACTCGTTTCGTAATACATCATCTCGCAACTAACTCATTAGCTGCAATACTTGCAAGGCTTAAGTGATGTGCATTACCGAGAGGGCCCAGAGATACCTCTCCGACACTCGGAGTGACAAATCCTAATCTTGAAATACGCCAACTCAACAAGTACCTTCGGAGACACCTGTAGAGCACCTTTATAATCACCCAGTTACGATGTGACATTTGGTAGCACACAAAGTGTTCCTCCGGTAAACGGGAGTTGCATAATCTCATAGTCATAGGAACATGTATAAGTCATGAAGAAAGCAATAGCAACAAACTAAACGATCAAGTGCTAAGCTAACGGAATGGGTCAAGTCAATCAGATCATTCACCTAATGATGTGATCTCATTAATCAAATAACAACTCTTTGTCTATGGTTAGGAAACATAACCATCTTTGATTAACGAGCTAGTCAAGTAGAGGCATACTAGTGACACTCTGTTTGTTTATGTATTCACACATGTATTATGTTTCCGGTTAATACAATTCTAGCATGAATAATAAACATTTATCATGATATAAGGAAATAAATAATAACTTTATTATTGCCTCTAGGGCATATTTCCTTCAGTCTCCCACTTGCACTAGAGTCAATAATCTAGGTTACACAGTAATGATTCTAACACCCATGGAGTCTTGGTGCTGATCATGTTTTGCTCGTGGAAGAGGCTTAGTCAACGGGTCTGTAACATTCAGATCCGTATGTATCTTGCAAATTTCTATGTCTCCCACCTGGACTAGATCCCGGATGGAATTGAAGCGTCTCTTGATGTGCTTGGTTCTCTTGTGAAATTTGGATTCCTTCACTAAGGCAATTGCTCTAGTATTGTCACAAAAGATTTTCATTGGACCCGATGCACTAGGTATAACACCTAGATCGGATATGAACTCCTTCATCCAGACTCCTTCATTTACTGCTTCCGAAGCAGCTATGTATTCCGCTTCACACGTAGATCCCGCCACGACGCTTTGTTTAGAACTGCACCAACTGACAGCTCCACCGTTTAAAGTAAACACGTATCCGGTTTGTGATTTAGAATCGTCCGGATCAGTGTCAAAGCTTGCATCAACGTAACCATTTACGATGAGCTCTTTGTCACCTCCATATACGAGAAACATATCCTTAGTCCTTTTCAGGTATTTCAGGATGTTCTTGACCGGTGTCCAGTGATCCACTCCTGGATTACTTTGGTACCTCCCTGTTAGACTTATAGCAAGGCACACATCAGGTCTGGTACACAGCATTGCATACATGATAGAGCCTATGGCTGAAGCATAGGGAACATCTTTCATTTTCTCTCTATCTTCTACAGTGGTCGGGCATTGAGTCTTTCTCAACTTCACACCTTGTAACACAGGCAAGAACCCTTTCTTTGCTTGATCCATTTTGAACTTCTTCAAAACTTTGTCAAGGTATGTGCTTTGTGAAAGTCCAATTAAGCGTCTTGATCTATCTCTATAGATCTTAATGCCCAAAATGTAAGCAGCTTCACCGAGGTCTTTCATTGAAAAACTCTTATTCAAGTATCCCTTTATGCTATCCAGAAATTATATATCATTTCCAATCAGTAATATGTCGTCCACATATAATATTAGAAATGTTACACAGCTCCCACTCACTTTCTTGTAAATACAGGCTTCTCCAAAAGTCTATATAAAACCAAATGCTTTGATCACACTATCAAAGCGTTTATTCCAACTCCGAGAGGCTTGCACCAGTCCATAAATGGATCGCTGGAGCTTGCACACTTTGTTAGCTCCCTTTGGATGGACAAAACCTTCTGGTTGCATCATATACAACTCTTCTTCCAGAAATCCATTCAGGAAAGCAGTTTTGACATCCATTTGCCAAATTTCATAGTCATAAAATGCGGCAATTGCTAACATGATTCGGACAGACTTAAGCATCGCTACGGGTGAGAAGGTCTCATCGTAGTCAATCCCTTGAACTTGTCGAAACCCTTTTGCAACAAGTCGAGCTTTGTAGACAGTAACATTACCGTCAGCGTCAGTCTTCTTCTTGAAGATCCATTTATTCTCAATTGCTTGCCGATCATCGGGCAAGTCAACCAAAGTCCACACTTTGTTCTCATACATGGATCCTATCTCAGATTTCATGGCTTCAAGCCATTTTGCGGAATCTGGGCTCACCATCGCTTCTTCATAGTTCGTAGGTTCATCATGATCTAATAGCATGACTTCCAGAATAGGATTGCCGTACCACTCTGGTGAGGATCTTACTCTGTTTGATCTACGAGGTTCTATAGCAACTTGATCTGAAGTTCTATGATCATCATCATTAACTTCCTCACTAATTGGTTCTGACGTCACAGAAACCGGTTCCTGTGATGTATTATTTTCCAATAAGGGAGCAGGTGCAGTTACCTCATCAAGTTCTACTTTCCTCCCACTCACTTCTTTCGAGAGAAACTCCTTCTCTAGAAAGGATCCATTCTTAGCAACGAATGTCTTGCCTTCAGATCTGTGATAGAAGGTGTACCCAACAATCTCCTTTGGGTATCCTATCAAGACACATTTCTCCGATTTGGGTTCGAGCTTATCAGGTTGAAGCTTTTTCACATAAGCATCGCAGCCCCAAACTTTAAGAAACGACAACTTTGGTTTCTTGCCAAACCACAGTTCATAAGGCGTCGTCTCAACGGATTTTGATGGTGCCCTATTTATTGTGAATGCGGCTGTCTCTAAAGCATAACCCCAAAACGATAGCGGTAAATATGTAAGAGACATCATAGATCGCACCATATCAAGTAAAGTACGATTACGACGTTCGGACACACCATTACGCTGTGGTGTTCCAGGTGGCGTGAGTTGCGAAACTATTCCGCATGGTTTCAAATGTAGACCAAACTCGTAACTCAAATATTCTCCTCCACGATCAGATCGCAGAAACTTTATTTTCTTGTTGCGATGATTTTCCATTTCACTCTGAAATTCTTTGAACTTTTCAAATGTTTCAGATTTATGCTTTATTAAGTAGACATACCCATATCTTCTTAAATCATCTGTGAAAGTGAGAAAATAACGATATCCGCCACGAGCCTCAACATACATCGGACCACATACATCTGTATGTATGATTTCCAATAAATCTGTTGCTCTCTCCATAGTACCGGAGAACGGCATTTTAGTCATCTTGCCCATGAGGCACGGTTCGCAAGTACCGAGTGATTCATAATCAAGCGGTTCCAAAAGTCCATCAGTATGGAGTTTCTTCATGCATTTTACACCGATATGACTTAAACGGCAGTGCCACAAATAAGTTGCACTACCATTATCAACTCTGCATCTTTTGGCTTCAACATTATGAATATGTGTATCACTACTATCGAGATTCATCAAAAATAGACCACTCTTCAAAGGTGCATGACCATAAAAGATATTACTCATATAAATAGAACAACCATTATTCTCTGATTTAAATGAATAACCGTCTCGCATCAAACAAGATCCAGATATAATGTTCATGCTCAACGATGGCACCAAATAACAATTATTTAGGTCTAAAACTAATCCCGAAGGTAGATGTAGAGGTAGCGTGCCGACCGCGATCACATCGACTTTGGAGCCATTTCCCACGCGCATCGTCACCTCGTCCTTTGCCAGTGTTCGCTTAATCCGTAGTCCCTGTTTCGAGTTGCAAATATTAGCAACAGAACCAGTATCAAATACCCAGGTGCTACTGCGAGCTCTAGTAAGGTACACATCAATAACATGTATATCACATATACCTTTGTTCACCTTGCCATCCTTCTTATCCGCCAAATACTTGGGGCAGTTCCGCTTCCAGTGTCCAGTCTGCTTGCAGTAGAAGCACTCAGTTTCAGGCTTAGGTCCAGACTTGGGTTTCTTCTCCTGAGCAGCAACTTGCTTGTTGTTCTTCTTGAAGTTCCCCTTTCTTTTTCCTTTTCCCTTTTTCTTGAAACTAGTGGTCTTGTTGACCATCAACACTTGATTCTCCTTCTTGATTTCTACCTCCGCAGCCTTTAGCATTGCGAAGAGCTCGGGAATTGTCTTATCCATCCCTTGCATATTATAGTTCATCACGAAGCTCTTGTAGCTAGGTGGAAGTGATTGGAGAATTCTGTCAATGATGCTATCATCCGGAAGAGTAATACCTAGTTGAATCAAGTGATTACAATACCCAGACATCTTGAGTATATGCTCACTGACAGAACTATTCTCCTCCATCTTGCAGCTATAGAACTTATTGGAGACTTCATATCTCTCAATCCGGGCATTCTTTTGGAATATTAACTTCAACTCCTGGAACATCTCATATGCTCCATGACGTTCAAAACGTCGTTGAAGTCCCGGTTCTAAGCCATAAAGCATGGCACATTGAACTATCGAGTAGTCATCAGCATTGCTCTGCCAGACGTTCTTAACGTCGTCAGTTGCATCAGCAGCAGGCCTGGCACCCAGCGGTGCTTCCAGGACGTAACTTTTCTGTGCGGCAATGAGGATAATCCTCAAGTTACGGACCCAGTCCACGTAATTGCTACCATCATCTTTTAACTTTGCTTTCTCAAGGAACGCATTAAAATTCAACGGAACAACAGCACGGGCCATCTATCTACAATCAACATAGACAAGCAAGATACTATCAGGTACTAAGTTCATGATAAATTTAAGTTCAATTAATCATATTACTTAAGAACTCCCACTTAGATAGACATCCCTCTAATCCTCTAAGTGATCACGTGATCCAAATCAACTAAACCATAACCGATCATCACATGAAATGGAGTAGCTTTCAATGGTGAACATCACTATGGTGATCATATCTACTATATGATTCATGCTCGACCTTTCGGTCTCCGTGTTCCGAGGCCATATCTGCATATGCTAGGCTCGTCAAGTTTAACCCCAGTATTCTACGTGTGCAAAACTGGCTTGCATCCGTTGTAGATGGACGTAGAGCTTATCACACCCGATCATCACGTGGTGTCTGGGCACGACGAACTTTGGCAACGGTGCATACTCAGGGAGAACACTTTTATCTTGAAATTTAGTGAGAGATCATCTTATAATGCTACCGTCAATCAAAGCAAGATAAGATGCATAAAAAGATAAACATCATATGCAATCAATATAAGTGATATGATATGGCCATCATCATCTTGTGCTTGTGATCTCCATCTCCGAAGCACCTCCATGATTGCCATCGTCACCGGCGCGACACCTTGATCTCCATCGTAGCATTGTTGTCGTCTCGCCAATCTTTATTCTTCAACGACTATCGCTACCGCTTAGTGATAAAGTAAAGCATTACAGGGCGATTGCATTGCATACAATAAAGCGACAACCATATGGCTCCTGCCAGTTGCCGATAACTCAGTTACAAAACATGATCATCTCATACAATAAAATTTAGCATCATGTCTTGACCATATCGCATCACAACATGCCCTGCAAAAACAAGTTAGACGTCCTCTACTTTGTTGTTGCATGTTTTACGTGGCTGCTACGGGCTTAGCAAGAACCAATCTTACCTACGCATCAAACCACAACGATAGTTTGTCAAGTTGGTGTTGTTTTAACCTTCGCAAGGACCGGGCGTAGCCACACTCGGTTCAACTAAAGTTGGAAAAACTAACACCCGCTAGCCACCTGTGTGCAAAGCACGGCGGTAGAACCAGTCTCGCGTAAGCGTACGCGTAATGTCAGTCCGGGCCGCTTCATCCAACAATACCGCCGAACCAAAGTATGACATTGCTGGTAAGCAGTATGACTTATATCGCCCACAACTCACTTGTGTTCTACTCGTGCATATAACATCAAACCATAAAACCTAGGCTCGGATGCCACTGTTGGGGAACGTAGTAATTTCAAAAAAATTCCTACGCACACGCAAGATCATGGTGATGCATAGCAACGAGAGGGGAGAGTGTTGTCTACGTACCCTCGTAGACCGAAGCGGGAGCGTTGACACAACGTAGAGGAAGTAGTCGTACGTCTTCCTGATCCGACCGATCCAAGCACCGAACGGACGGCACCTCCGAGTTCAGCACACGTTCAGCTCGATGACGATCCCCGGACTCCGATCCAGCAGGGTGTCGGGGATGAGTTCCGTCAGCACGACGGCGTGGTGACTATGATGATGTTCTACCGACGCAGGGCTTCGCCTAAGCACCGCAGCGATATGACCAAGGTGGAATATGGTGGAGGGGGGCACCGCACATGGCTAAGGAACGATCACGAAGATCAACTTGTGTGTGTTCAAGGGTGCCCCCCTTCCCCCGTATATAAAGGAGGGAGGGGGAGGTGCGGCCGGCCCCTTTGGGGTGCGCCTGGAGGAGTCCTACTCCCACCGGGAGTAGGACTCCCCCCTCTTGCCTTGTTGGAGAAGGAAAGGGGGAAGGGGAAGAGGAAAGGGGCCCCCCCCTTCTTGTCCTATTCGGACTAGGGGGGAGGGGCGTGCGGCCTGCCCTGGCCGGCCCTCCTCTTCTCCCTTAAGGCCCATGTAGGCCCAATAACCCCCGGGGGGTTCCGGTAACCCCCCGGTACTTCGGTAAATCCCGATTTCACCCGGAACGATTCCGATGTCCAAATATAGGCTTCCAATATATCGATCTTTATGTCTCGACCATTTAGAGACTCCTCGTCATGTCCATGATCACATCCGGGACTCCGAACAACCTTCGGTACATCAAAACATAAACTCATAATAAAACTGTCATCGTAACGTTAAGCGTGCGGACCCTACGGGTTCGAGAACTATGTAGACATGACCTAGAACCATTCTCGGTCAATAACCAATAGAGGAACCTGGATGCTCATATTGGCTCCCACATATTCTACGAAGATCTTTATCGGTCAGACCGCATAACAACATACGTTTGTTCCCTTTGTCATCGGTATGTTACTTGCCCGAGATTCGATCGTCGGTATCCAATACCTAGTTCAATCTCGTTACCGGCAAGTCTCTTTACTCGTTCCGTAATACATCATCTCGCAACTAACTCATTAGCTGCAATGCTTGCAAGGCTTAAGTGATGTGCATTACTGAGAGGGCCCAGAGATACCTCTCCGACACTCGGAGTGACAAATCCTAATCTCGAAATACGCCAACCCAACAAGTACCTTCGGAGACACCTGTAGAGCACCTTTATAATCACCCAGTTACGTTGTGACGTTTGGTAGCACAAAAAGTGTTCCTCCGGTAAACGGGAGTTGCATAATCTCATAGTCACAGGAACATGTATAAGTCATGAAGAAAGCAATAGCAACAAACTAAACGATCAAGTGCTAAGCTAACGGAATGGGTCAAGTCAATCAGATCATTCACCTAATGATGTGATCTCATTAATCAAATAACAACTCTTTGCCTATGGTTAGGAAACATAACCATATTTGATTAACGAGCTAGTCAAGTAGAGGCATACTAGTGACACTCTGTTTGTTTATGTATTCACACATGTATTATGTTTCCGGTTAATACAATTCTAGCATGAATAATAAACATTTATCATGATATAAGGAAATAAATAATAACTTTATTATTGCCTCTAGGGCATATTTCCTTCAACTACGTGTCCACTGTCCTCAATCCATGCAAATCGTGGTACCCGCATTATCAAAAGATTGCATACGCGGTATTCATGGCATCCCGGAAGCTGTGACACTACTTTCAAGAGTGTTCGATAACATTAGCCTCCGAAGTACCACTTAATGATATTATAAACAACCGCGAAGCAACGGGCCGGATTGCAAAATGGTCCAACGAGCTCCTCCCATTTGATATAACTTATAAGCCACGGCGAGCTATTAAGTCGCAAGTTTTGGCCGACTTCGTCGCAGAATGGACAGAGGCCGAACTCCCTAAAGAGTACGACACATATTCAAACTGGATCATGCATTTCGACGTCTCTAAAATGTTGGCCGGTCTGGGGGCTGGCGTTGTTTTGACGTCCCCCACGGGAGACACAATTCAATACGTACTCCAGATTATGTACACAGACTCCAACAATGCAGCCGAATATGAGGCCCTTTTACACGGTCTCCGGATGGCAGTATCCATGGGCATTCAACGCCTAGAGGTGAGAGGGGATTCAAACCTCGCAATATCCTAAATAAATGGAGACTTTGATGCCAAGGATCCAAAAATGGCAGCTTATCACAACGCCATCCTAAAAATGTCAGCTCGGTTCGAAGGGCTCGAATTTCATCATATAGCCCGGGAGAACAATCAGGCGGCAGACGTCCTGGCACGCATCGGCGCAAAACGCGACGTAGTCCCCCCCCCCCCCAACATCTTCTTGGAACGGTTGTTCAAGCCATCCGTAGTATGGGAAGGGGAATCCGGCAATAACATTCCGGACTCAACCGCACTGCCCAATGACGAACAATCTGACACAATCGGAGGCTCCGCCAATGAAGTCACACCTTCAGCCCACGTAATAATGGTCGTTATCGTGCCGTGGACAGAACCATTCCTAGCTTACCTTACTAGGCAGGAACTCCCAGAGGACCAAAACGAGGCACGCTGCATAGTGCGGAGATCTAAACGCTATAAAGTCCATGAGGGAGAGCTTTATAAGAAAAACACTACCGGAGTCCTTCGAAGGTGCATCTCCGAAGAGGAAGGGCGGAACTTGCTGGCTGAAATTCACTCCGGACTCGGTGGTCATCACGCTGCAGCTCGGTCCCTTGTAAGCAAGGCTTTTCGTACAGGCTTTTATTGGCCAACGGCCCGGGCAGACGCTCAGGACTTACTCCAACGATGCGTCGGTTGCCAGCTTTTTGCAAACCAAAGCCATATGCCACCCACCGCCCTCCAAACTATCCCCATAACATGGCCCTTTGCGGTCTGGGGGCTTGACATGGTGGGACCCCTTAAAGGTGGAACCCACAAGAAAAAATACTTACTGGTCATGGTGGATAAGTTCACCAAATGGATGGAAGCCAAGCCTGTTAAGACAGCCGAATCCGGACCAGTGATAGACTTCATATCCGGGGTCGTACACCGTTACGGCGTCCCCCACAGCATCATCACTAATAACGGCACGAACTTTACGGCCGACGAGGTAAAACTCTGGTGCAAAAACATGGGCATCAGGCTCGATTATGCCTCCGTCTATCACCCACAAACTAACGGCCAGGTCGAACGTGCAAATGGTCTTATTATGAGCGGCATCAAACCCAGATTAGTGCGGTCCCTCAAGGAATCCAACACGCACTGGGTAGAGGAGCTCGACTCCGTACTCTGGGGGCTGCGGACCACACTGAATCGCACCACCGGATACACACCATTCTTCATGGTGTACGGCGCAGAGGTCGTTTTGCCTTGCGACATAATTCATGACTCACCTCGAGTGCGCATGTACGAAGAAAGAGAAGCCGAACTCGATCGGCAGGACAGTTTGGACACCTTGGAGGAGGAGCGTGACGTGGCAAAAGCCCGTTCCGCATTCTATCAACAGCAGGCTCGAAGATATCAAAGCAGAGAAGTACGGGCCAAAAATTACAATGTTGGCGAACTAGTTCTACGCCTGCCAGACAAGAAAAAGGACAAACTGAAGCCCAAGTGGGAAGGTCCCTTCATAATCGACCAAGTCCTGACTGGTGGAGCATACCGCCTGCGAGATGCATCGGATAACCGACTCGAGCCGAACCCATGGAACGCAGCCCGTCTCCGAAGATTCTATGCCTAGCGCCGGACTCTGTGTTTGTATCCTTCCTCTGTCCATTTTTTACATTTTCTGTCTTACATTTCTCTCCTACCCCCCTCTTTCTCTCCTATAGCCCTTAAAGGCTCATCAAGTGACGCGCTACCTGCGCTCACTAAACCTGGGGGCTTCTTTAAACAGAAGCTTATTTATACGGGCTTCATGCCCAACACATGTGTCAAACTTCCGCATGTACCTTTTATTCACCATTATATGCATCGATATGACTTAAGTTTTGGCCAAGCTGGGTTGCCTGGCTCCTGTGCTTACCCCTACGTTCCCGATTGTTCGGCTAGGTGGTAAAGGGAGCACCTCTGCGATTGTTACTACCGGGTCAGCCGGATGTGTACCTCAGACTGGGTGAAGCCGGAAGCTAGCGTTCTTAAGGGAATATTCGGTCGGTGAACTAAAGACGACCGTTTTACTTATTTATTTATGTGCCCCCAGATGCTTTTTCTGCGTTCGCAGTCGGGACATGCACTTTAGGGCATGCCTCCCAGAGAAAGGAACCCCTAACGGAACTATTCTCCCTGGAAGATGTTTCTTACTAACCATGTAATATAACATAACTAGTTGGGCACTTGTCTGATAAAGCACTAATGACCCCTACGCCTGGTCTCCATGCATACCCCAGTAATTATATAACCGCAAGGGTATTCGGACACACTCCGGACCATCAGGTCCCGAGGTCGAAGCGAAAAGGTCGGCAACGACAAACGATCTACAATCTGGCTAGAAGGCATTACACATGTCAATTAAAATTACATAGTCACTCTGACTAATTGTATTCCTCTTCAATACCATCTAACAGGCTGTCTAATTTACAGTCCTCCTGGGAATACTTTGCGGCCAATTCTACTTGGCCGTATACTAAGCTTACAGGGATCTCCTTCCCATCAGGCCCCACAGGTCCGACCTCGGCCATGTGGTTTGGGCCATCCTTTGTGTACCGCGTCTTCACCATGGCCCAGCCTCCCTAGCGCCTTGACGGCAGGCCGATATCTTCCACAATCGGAAGCACCGCCGCGCTCCCTTCAGCTTCTCTGCAAGCTCTCCAAGGCCCTCGGGCATGGAGAGGGATGGCCATAAGGCTTGGGCAACGCCTTGCATCGCCTGCCGAACTCGTTCGTGCAGTTGTGAGAGCTCGGGAAGAAGGTCACCCGTAGAACCAGGCATCTCCTCTGCAGGACGACCTGTTAGCATACCTATAGACATCACTCTGTTAGTCGACTTCCTCGCCGAAGCTTTTTTCAAAAGTTCGTTCTAGCACTTACTAAATATGTCGCTTCGAAGCCGCTGATTCTCCTTAACGGAGTCCGACAGCTGGGCACGAACATCTTTCAGTTCAATACCCAGCTTGGTGTTGACATCCTGAAGATCATTCTTCTCCCGCCTCACCTTTGTTAGCACGCTCTCGCCAGCCTTTAGCCGGCGTAGGAGTTGTTGCTTGTCCTGATCTAGTCCGGCGCCACCTGCAATTTCATTTGTCAGATCGGCACATATGCCGCACTTCACACTTATCTTTTTGAAGCATATATTACCAGAGGGGGTCTCCTTGGGCTCCCCCGTCGCGGCTAGTGCGGCCTCAAGTTGGGCTTTGCACTCTTTTAGCTCCTGGGACATTTGGGTATTCTTCTCTGAAAGAACCTGCGTTTTACACGATCCTTAAATCAGTTATTCTAACTATTTCAAGTCTCGGGGGCTACTGATATATATATAACCATTAAATTTTCTCACCTGTATGTCTTTTACATATTGCTCCGTGGCTCTGGCTAGACCATTTTGAGCGGCACGGAGATACGCATCTCCCGAATTGAAGGCATCAGACGCCTCTTGGGAGAAACAAGTGTCGCGAAGAACAGTCCGGCGACACCTGTGGTTCACTGCACTCTCCACCTCGGAATGGGTGGCAGACAGCCTGTCCGCATCCTCTGTCGGAGGAGCGTCCGGTACGCGCCTCGTGTTCGCCTCCGCCTCCGGGCCAGGCTGTGGAGCCTGGCTGGTGGAGGCGCGATTGGCAGCCTCTCCGGATATAGTCCGGCGAGGTCTCTTTGTCCTGAACAGAGCACGAGTGTTAATATGCCTTGAAGGAATAACACCGGGGAATAAGAAGGCACGCTATACCTTTGCGCCGGCACCTTGGTCCGGACTACACTTCTTTTTATCCCACGGGGCCCCGCAGCCCCTCGTGGGTTGGCCGCCGTAGGCTCGGCCTCCCGCCTCAAGGACCTCCTCTGCAAAACACGGTTGTTATACGGTCATCGAAAACACGCGAGGATGGGTCCCCTTTCAAAGTACTGGGATTTCGGTCTCAGTTACCTGGGAGGCGGGGATTAGCCCTGGGTAATCGGCCGTAATGGCCACCAAGGCGTTGTCATTACTTAATTGATGGAATACCCCATCAATTAGCTCCACAGATATGTCCGGATCCTCTTGGGAGGCCGGGTCGAGGGACCGTACCGGATCCTCGGGTTGTGGAGGGGGGTTGTTTATCTTTTTAACAGCATGGCGCAGTTCCTGCGTCGAAGTCGTCAGACCATATATTTGATAGTAGGAATACGAAATGCATGGACTAGTGAAAGCGTTCACTTACCCAGTTCGGAGGATTATACATGGTAAAACCACCCTAAGGGTTGACGCGGAGAAATTCCTCCTCTTCTCCCTTGTACAAAGTGGACAAGATCTTTATCAGAGCGGCAGCCGAGTCCGGCCCCTTACGGCCGTGGCGGGTGGCGTCGTCCTCCCCGTTGAAATCCCACATGGGGTGACTTCTATATTGAAGCGGCTGCACCCCCCGCATGATGCATACGGCCATGACTCCGATCATGGTTAGTCCGGAATGAGCCAATAATCTTATCCCGCCCATTAGGTAAAGGACGTCCTTGTCACTTTCTCTCTGAGGGCTCCGTGGGCGCCAGCTTAGGCGCTTCTTCGGGGGAGCACTGTTGAACTCAGGGAGGCCGATCCGAACAGGATCCGACAGCGGGACATCCTCTATATAGAACCATTCCGAAGGCCAGTCCTCGGACGCCTTCTTTAGGGTTCCGGATAGATATCCGGTCCCGGCGATGCGCCACACTTCGGCTCCGCCCACTTCATATATTAACCCCTCTTGAGAACGGGGCACCAGGCAGAACAGCCTCTTCCACAGCGTGAAATGAGCCTCAACATCCAAGAACAGCTCGCAAAGGGCAACGAAGCCCGCGATATGCAATATAGAGGCAGGCGTGAGGTTGTGCAGCTGGAGGCCATAGAACTCCAGAAGCCCCCGGAGAAACGGATGAATTGGAAATCCGAGTCCCCTTATTAGATAAGGGACAAGGCATACCCGCTCTCCTTTGGAGGGAGTGGGAGCGCTCTCTGCTTGCTCTCCGCCATTATAGGTGGCGAGTCCGGCTCGAACCGGGACCATGTAGGCCGGAGGGAGGAATCCCTTGGTCTGAAGCGATACTAGCTCGCTATGCAGGATGGAGCACTTCTCCCAGTCTCCAGGCTTAGGACTGGAAGGGCGAGAGGAGGAGTTTTGACGGCTGGCCATGGTGGAATGGACCTTTGCTGGATGCGCTCTGATGACTACTCGCGGAGGGGAAAAGGTGTGGTTTGGATCTAAATCCCCATTCCTTTAAATAGGCGGCTCATTTACGCGGCTAGGGGTGTGAATGTAAAAACACCCAGACTTTTCGTATTCGTTTGACACGTGGAAGGCGGCCATTATTGGGCGTAGAAGCCAAGGAGCGCTGCATTCGCAGAACACAGGACATTATTCAATAGGTACACGAAATCTAGAAGGGGAACCCGCCTTGCAATGCCGAAGACAATCTGCGCGCCGGACTCATCGTCATTGAAGCCTGGTTCGGGGGCTACTGAGGGAGTCCTGGATTAGGGGGTGTCCGGATGGCCGGACTATACCATCAGCCGGACTCCTGGACTATGAAGATACAAGATTGAAGACTTCGTCCCGTGTCCGGATGGGACTTTCCTTGGCGTGGAAGGCAAGCTTGGCGATGCGGATTTTTAGATCTCCTGCCATTGTAACCGACTTTGTGTAACCCTAACCCTCTCTGGTGTCTATATAAACCAGAGGGTTTTAGTCCGTAGGACAACACAACATACAATAATCATACCATAGGCTAGCTTCTAGGGTTTAGCCTCCTTGATCTCGTGGTAGATCTACTCTTGTACTACCCATATCATCAATATTAATCAAGCAGGACGTAGGGTTTTACCTCCATCGAGAGGGCCCGAACCTGGGTAAAACTTTGTGTCCCTTGTCTCCTGTTACCATCCGCCTAGACGCACAGTTCGGGACCCCCTACCCGAGATCCGCCAGTTTTGACACCGATAGAGTCGACGAAAATCAATTCCAGCCGTCCCAGAGTCCAGAACCACCAGATCCAATCTAGACACCATCATGGAGGGGTGCATCATGTCCATTGGTGCCTCCCCGATGATGCGTGAGTAGTTCTTTGTAGACCTACGGGTCCGTAGTTAGTAGGCAGATGGCTTCCGCTCTCTCTCTCTCGTTTGATTCTCAATACAATGGTCTCTTGGAGATCCATATGATGTAACTCTTTTTGTGGTGTGTCTGTTGGGATCCGATGAACTTTGAGTTTATGATCAGATCTATCTTTTTATCCATGAAAGTTATTTGAGTTTCTTTGATCTCTTATATGCATGATTGCTTATAGCCTCGTATTTCTTCTCTAATATTTGGGTTTTGTTTGGCCAACTTGATCTATTTATCTTGCAATGGGAAGATGTGCTTTTGTAGTGGGTTCGATCTTACGGTGCTTGATCCCAGTGACAGAAGGGGAACCGACACGTATGTATCGTTGCTACTAAGGATAAAATGATGGGTTCTATTTCTACATAAATAGATCTTGTCTACAACATGTCAAAGTTCTTATTGCATTACTCTGTTTCTCCATGAACTTAATACACTAGATGCATGTTGGATAGCGGTCGATGTGTGGAGTAATAGTAGTAGATGCAGGCAGGAGTCGGTCTACTAATCTTGGACGTGATGCCTATATAATTATCATTGCCTGGATATCGTCATGATTATTTGAAGTTCTATCAATTGCCCAACAGTAATTTGTTCACCCACTGTTTGCTATTTTTCTCGAGAGAAGCCACTAGTGAAACCTACGGCCCACGGGTCTCTTTCTCATATTATTTGCCTTTGCGATCTATTTTATTTTCCTTTTATTTTCAGATGTATTAAACCAAAAATACAAAAATACCTTGCTGCAATTTATTTTATTTGGCGTTCGATCTATCAATATTTACAACTCTTTCACGTCTGTTTGCCAATTTCTGGCGCCGCTACCAGAAAGGGTTGACAACCCCTTTTACACGTCGGGTTGCGAGTATTTGTTATTTGTGTGCAGGTGTTGTTTATGTAGAGTTGCTTGGTTCTCCTACTAGTTCGATAACCTTGGTCTCATCACTGAGGGAAATACCTACCGTCGATGTGCTGCATCATCCCTTCCTCTCTGGGGAAATACCGATGTAGTCCTAGCAGGCATCACATATCATACAAGACGCTCCAAGCAAAACTCATAGTATGTGATGAATAAAAATATAGCTCGAAGTAAAATACCAATGGTTGTTAGAAGAAAGAGGGGATGCCACTCAGGCATCCCCAAGCTTAGTTGCTTGCTTCTCTTTGGATAATAGCTTGGGATGCCATGGGCATCCCCAAGCTTAGGCTCTTCTTACTCCTTATTCCTTCATCCATCGTAATATCACTCAAAACTTGAAAACTTCAATCACACAAAACTCAACAAAACCTTCGTGAGATCCGTTAGTATAAGAAAGCAAATCACTACTATAAGTATTGTTGCAAACCCATTCATATTTTATTCTTGCATTATATCTACTGTATTCCAACTTTTTTATGACAAAAACTCTTCAAAGAAAACCATAGAATCATCAAAACAAGCACACAAGGCAAAGAAAACAGAATATGTCAAAAACAGAATAGTCTGTAGCAATCCGAGAACTTCGAATACTTCTGTAACTCCAAAAATTCTGAAAAATTAGGACAACGTGGGCAATTTGTATATCAATCTTGTGTAAAAAAAATCAGAGCAAAAGCATGTTTCTGTGATTTATTAAAATTATTTTTCTAGGCGCAAAAGTTTCGGTTTTTCAGCAAGATCAAATCAACTATCACCCAACAAGATCCAAAAGGCTTTGCTTGGCACAAACACCAATTTAAACCACAAAAACACTTCTAACTAGAGGCATAATTGGGTATTTTATTGAAAACAGCAAGAAAACAAGAAATAAAAAAGATACAAGTTGGGTTGCCTCCCAACAAGCGTTATCGTTTTACGCCCCTAGCTAGGCATAAAGTAAGGATCTAAGTATTGTCATCTTTGTTTCTAGATCCATAAGATGCCCTCGTGATTGATTCATATGGTGGTCTAATTCTCGTTCTAGGGAAGTGTTCCATACCCTTCCTTAGTGGAAATTGAAATTTAATATTGCCTTCTTTCATATCAACCACGACACCAATAGTACGTAAAAACGGTCTACCAAGAATAACCGGACAAGACGGATTGCAATCAATATCAAGAACAATAAAATCTATGGGCACATAATTCCTATTTGCAAGAATAAGAACATCATTAATTCTTCCCATAGACTTTTTAATAGTAGAATCCGCCAGGTGTAAATTCAAAGAACATTCTTCAATATCGGTAAGACCAAGCACATCACATAAATATCTCGGAATTGTAGAAACACTAGCACCCAAGTCACATAAAGCAAACACTCATAATTTTTAATCTTGACTTTGATAGTAGGTTCCCACTCATCATGTAATTTTCTAGGGACTGAAACTTCTAATTTCAACATTTCTTCCAAAGCTTTCATCAAAGCATCAACAATATTTTTAGTAAAAGCTTTATTGTGTTCATAAGTATGGGGTGAATTTATCATGGATTGCAACAAAGAAATACAATCAATCAAAGAGCAACTGCCATAATTAAAGTCTTTGTAATCCAAAAGAGTGGGCACATCACTAGTTAAAGTCTTGACCTCTTCAAACCCACTTTTATCAATTCTCAACAAGATTTTCACTTTCCGAATTATCGGGACGCCTTCTAGCTAAAGTTGACTCTCCTCCAGTCCCTTTTTCATAAATCTTAATTTTACTAAACAAAGAAGCAATAGGAGAAACACCAATCATTTTAAGATCTTCATCACTTTTATGAAAGCAATCACTAGAAAACGCTTTTTCTAAAAATTCTCTTCTAGCTCTAAGCATAGCGGTTCTTTTCTTACTTTCATCCATAAAAACATAAAGAGCTTTAATTGATTCCTCAACCTTACACTACTAGGGAAAAGCCTAGCAGCAGCGCGGGTTTTAGGCCTATCAGCAGCGCAGGTACCCGCGCTACCAATAAGGCGCTACAGCTAATAGTTAGTAATAGCGTGGGTTGAACCCGCACTACTACTAACTTTGTTAGTAGCAGCGAGGGTTTAATCCGCGCTGCTAGTATTATAAACCGCCCTACTACTGATCTAATAGTAGTAGCGTGTCTATAGTCCCAACGCTACTAGTATCCTAAATACTAGTAACGTGCCATTTTATCCCCACGCCACTACTAACTTATTTGGAATTAAAAAAATAAAATCAACCAAATTCATTCTATCACACAGTTGTCTTATCTTCTCCAGTTCCTCATTGTAGCAGCAACTCATGTATAATTTCATTCTATCACACAGTTACATAAGCAACTACGTTCTTCCTTGTAGCAGCAACTCATGTATAATTCCATTCTATCGCACAGTTACATAAGCAACTACCTACGTAAGTTGTTATGGCCCCATCCGAAAATTGGACCACTCGTCAATGTGCGGCACCTGCCCGGCCTGATCTCGCGGCCTGCAGCTGCGACGAAACACATTGGATAGCCTCGAAGAGCCACACCCGACGAAGGCAGCCACCGCCTTGAGTTGCAACGCGGTCACGTCCCTCGCTCTGGCCCTCAGCTCCAACTGGACCGGTCGATGTCGTCCTCGTCCCTCGCCCCTCGCCACCAGTGAATGGAGAATAGTTATATAAGAACGCATATAGATTTGACAAGTGCATAGAAAAACATAAAGCCCAAAAGAAACACAGAATCAGGCAAATCATGCAACCACATAATCATGTTAACTTCTATTTACTCACAAATCAAATGACATCAAAATCAACATATTGGCATTGGTCCTCGACGCAATGGGTGCGAGAGAGGCTGACTTAGATCATAAAAAAATAATATAAGAAGGACCAAGACACTCATATTTCAGTCCAGACATATACGAGGACATATCATAAGGCACATACAAAGTAACAATGAATAGATAAGACATGCTGGATCGGTTTTCCTCAGTTAAATATAGTAACTGTTACGGAAGCAGTCACAGTGTACATTTTACACTAAAGCAATCATTGCTTTCAGCTTGAAACAGAGACACCAAAAAAGGAGGAAGTATCAGGCACACATTTACCTTGTCAAAAATCAGATACTCGGCAAGCAAGCAATCTGAACAATTTCCTTATCAATGCCAAGTTCCTGCCCACCAAACTGGTTGCATGGGAAAGCAAAGATCTCAAAACCTGTAGTCCTATAAAATTGTTAGCATAACATATCGTAACTCAAAATCAAGGACTAATCATATGCAGATAGATCATTCCCTGGTCCTTGTACTTCTCGTAAGTTCCATGTAACAAAATGCAATTGGTTAGAATCGAACCAAAACCACGCGTGCTGCACGATGGCGTCGAAAGCTCACTTAATGGATCACCAAATGTGAAATCCCTATAGACTTGGCTGTAAATCTAATCATTTCTAATTACCTATTTCTAAAGTGCAAGACACGGGACATCCATTATGAATTCAGAAACTATAACATCAGTTTTTTTTCTTCTGAAGTGCACATCTTTCACTTACAATACACGGCGAAGTGATGAAGTGCCAATTTCTCTCTCCTTCCCCTTCTGCATTTTTATTCTTCTAGATGATGTGATGTACAAATTATCATCAGCCTATATGTACTTACATCTTTATAAATAAATCGTTCTGTTTATGAGTGCAAGCATATTTGATTATTATTGAACTATTATTGCATCTATGCTTAATTGGGAGCATACAACTGTTTAAGTTCTTGCATCTATGCTGTGAAGGTGCTGTGATTTTGGATAGAAGGAAGGAAGGAAGAATAGTTTGCTCAATACAAGTCAAGAAGGAGGTCCTACACGCTACCAAAGTCAGAGCTGGACATGTATTTGGAGGAAAATTTCGAAAGCACTGAGGAAAGTTTTGATATTTTGACTTGGTGGAGAACACATGCTGAAAAATATCCTTTTAGATGGTTTGATCCAATATCTTTTAGCAATGTTCCTGAATTTCTTTCTTCTTAAAAATCCAATCTGTTTAGTGCTTGTCTAGATACCCTTTTGTCCATTCCTTTCTAATAATTTGTCTGTTTGTATTCTAGATCTTAATTCTGGATTTTGTATTCTGCAGTACATGTACTGTGTAATCTGACAAGACATGTTGATCGAATCCAAGCTCGTATCAGCTGCTTAGTCCATCTATGATGTGTTGTCAAAGAAAAAGGATCAACTGAACAATAGAGCTGATGTTGGGGCCTGGAGGAAACTATGCTGCCTTGCTTGTTATGTGAAGCTAGTGCTATGTCCTCGTTTGGTTGCTTTGTAATAAAATCAGTGTTTTTATTCATTCTTCAACTTTGAATGGTGAATCATGCTAGAACTGTTCTGTTATGGCAGAGAACCATTGATGCCCTTTTTATGGCATAGAAAGTATTGCCAAATTATCATCACTAGCCAATTTCACATATACTGCAGATTTAGATCCAACAACAAAGGAATCATCACTAGCCAATAATGATATCGTCACATACAAACAACCAGCAAAGAAATCTGTCTTAAACCTACCTCCCAACTACCAATAAATAGGTTTTAAAATCTCTTCCCAACTACTATCTGGCATGGGCGAACAACTAAATGTGTTCCATTGATGCAGTATAAACTATTTCAAATGTGATGCATACTCTGTCGCCGTAGTATGATTTAATCTGCCAAGCCCTCTGGTGGCACCTTAGGTAAACTTGAGAACATTTTTCCCTCATAAACAACTCTTGAGCATTACATTGTTCCATAAAAACTTATCAAATGAAAATGCGTATCAGCCATTCAAAAATGACAGAGACTGCAACAAATGCAATGACCGAAAATTCATTAACTGAAGTGCTTGATGCGTCTCGTCTCAAGAAAACTCTGAATTTGTGGTCGAACACATGCAGGCAAGGCATATAAGGGGTAACTTGGAGTTTTTGACTAAACACATACCATACCAACTATAGTACTAGTACGATGTAAGTATTGCTAAAACAAACAAGGCAGATGCTGAGACGCGGCTTGCCAAAAAAAAGGTACTATATTGAGAAGCGAATTCAGAGCTTTTTTACAGCTATATGCGTTGGCATGCCAGCGTTTATGCTTGCACGCAACAGCACAGCCATACAACCAAAAGGATATTTTACGGCTATCTTAGACGCATTCCAACAAGCACGTGATGGGCATTGATCCACGGAGAGGCAGAGTCAACCAGGAACAGGTGGGAGGCGTAGGCACGCAACTATCGGGGTAGAAAAAACAAAAAAGAGGAAGGCAGAGAAGACTTTGATCGATCACCTGAGGCGGACCTCGTCGGGGTCCTCGGCCGGGAGCAGCTCTGGCATGCCGTCCGCGCTTGAGGGCGGCAGCCTCGGTGAAGTCCTCGGCCTCCACGGCCTCCTCCAGCTGGAAGCGCAGCACGGACGCGTAGCTCTCGGCCTGGTCCACCTCCGCGAAGTGCCGGCTCCAGCGGGTCCAGTCCCACGCCGACGCCGATGCCGCGGGGGAGGAGGTCGCGGTGCAGCGCCATGCCGTAGCGGAGGAGGAGCGGGCGCCGCGGCGGGCGGGCACGTGCGCGGCAGAGGGGGGCGGGGGCGGGCAGCGGCGCGAGACGGGGAGCAGCGGGCGCGCGGCCGCCGGCGTGGCGCACGCGGCGGGGGGCATGGGGGCGGACGGACGGAGGAGAGGAGGTGGAAGGGAGGCCGGCGGCGAGTGGGTCTAGGAGAGGAGAGGAGGTCAGGGATCTGGATCGGGCTGCGTGTTTTTTTTTCTGAGACAGACGGGGGGTGGGTTGTGTGGGACGGTTGGTGGGTGGGAGTGTGGATCGGGCCAGGATGGACACGCTTAGTAGTAGCGTGGGGTCTTACCTACGCTACTACTACTTACTTAGCAGTAGCGCCGGTTTTATACCCCTCGCTACTACTATGGCCTATCCCGGGGGCATTGTTGGAGACCATTTAGTAGCAGCGCGGGTTTATACCCCTCGCTACTACTATCAACTTAGTAGTAGCGCGGTTTTTATACCCCTCGCTACTACTAATTAGCAGTAGCGCTCATTTTTAAACCGCGCTGCTGATAAACTTCTCTGTATAAGGTTTTCCCTACTAGTGTTAGGCACAAAAAAATTCATTTTGAGATTTCCCACATCATGAGAAATTCTATCAATATTTCTAGACATATCTCAATCTTATTCAGCTTTTCTTCTATTGTAGCATTGAAAACTTTTTGAGTATTGATAAACTCTTTAATATTATTCTCAAGATCAGAGGTGTTTCTATTATTATTATAAGAAGGATTACCATAGGAATTACCATAATTATTAAAGGAATTACTAGGAAAAGGCCTAGGATTAAAATTACCCCTATAAGCATTGTTATTGAAATTGTTACACGAAATAAAATTCACATCTATGGCATCACTATTTTGCTCAATCAAAGTAGACAAATGCACATCATTAAAAGCAATAGGAGCACTTTTATTAGCAACCAATTTCATAAGAGCGTCAACTTTTTCACTCAAAGAAGAAATTTCTTCAACCGAATTAACTTTTTTTACTAGTAGGAGCTCTTTTGGTATGCCATTGAGAATAATTTGCCATAATATTGTCTAGCAATTAAGTAGCTTCACCCAAAGTAATTTCCATAAAAGTACCACCCATGGTGGATTTTAAAAGATTACGAGAAACGAAATTCAACCCCGCATAAAAATCTTGTATAATCATCCAAAGATTTAACCCATGAGTTGGGCAATTCCTTAGCATCAATTTCATCCTTTCCCAAGATTGCGCAACATGCTCATGTTCAAGTTGCTTGAAATTCATGATTTGGGTTCTAAGGGAAATAATTTTTGTGGGCGGAAAATACTTAGTAATGAAAGCATCCTTGCATTTATCCCAAGAATCGATACTATTGCGAGGCAAAGAAGAAAACCAAAATTTTGCACGATCTCGCAAAGAAAACAAAAAAAAAATTCAACTTCACCACATCATTGTCCACATCTTTTTTCTTTTGCATATCACATAATTCCACGAATGTGTTAAGATGGGACGCGACATCCTCATTAGGAGTACCGGCAAATTGATCTTTCATAACAAGATTCAGCAAAGCAGTGTTAATATCACAAGACTCCGCACTAGTGGCGGAAGGAGCAATTGGAGTGCTAATAAAATCATTGTTGTTGGTATTGGAGAAATCACACAACTTGGTGTTCTCTTGATTCATTGTGACTACGCAACAAGATTGCACTCAAAAACAGATCCGGCAAGAAAAAGGCGAACGAAAATGAGAGGGCGAATAAAACGGTAAATTTTTGTGAAGTGGGGGAGAGGAAAACGAGAGGCAAATGGCAAATAATTTAAATTGCAAAGAGATGAGATTTGTGATTAGGAACCTAGTAGGTGTTGATGATGTCTCCCCGGCAACGGCGAGAGAAATTCCTTTTGATGTCTGCTAGAACTACGTCGGTATTTCCCCAAAGAGGAAGGGATGATGCAACACAACAACGGTAGGTATTTCCCTAAGTGATGAGACCAAGGTTATCGAACCAGTAGGAGAACCACACAACACTACGTGAACAGCACCTGCACACAAATAACAAATACTCGCAACCGACGTATTAAAGGGGTTGTCAATCCCTTTCGGGCAACGACGCGAGAAATTGGCAAATGGACGTGAGAAAGTTTTAATAAATTGGTAGATAGATCGCCAAATAAAATAAAGTGCAACAAGGTATTTTTGTATTTTTGGTTTAATAGATCTGAAAAAAAAGCAAATAAAAATAGATCGCAAAGGCAAATGTAATAAAGAAGAGACCCAGGGGTCGTAGATTTCACTAGTGGATTCTCTCGAGAAAAAATAGCAAACGGTGGGTAAACGAATTATTGTTGGGCAATTTATAGAACTTCAAATAATCATGACGATATCCAGGCGATGATCATTATATAGGCATCACGTCCAAGATTAGTAGACCGACTCCTGCCTGCATCTAATACTATTACTCCACACATCGACCGCTGTCGAGCATGCATCTAGTGTATTAAGTTCATGGAAAAGCGGAGTAATGCAATAAGACGATGACATGATGTAGACAAGATCTATTTATGTATAAATAGACCCCATCTTGTTATCCTTAATAGCAACGATACATACATGTCGGTTGCCCTTCTGTCACTGGGATCAAGCACCGTAAGATCGAACCCATCACAAAGCACCTCTTCCCATTGCAAGATAAATAGATTAACTTGGCCAAACAAAATATCGGAGAAGAAATACGAGGCTATAAGCAATCATGCATATAAGAGATCAAAGAAGACTCAAATAACTTTCACGGATAAAAAGATAGATCTGATCATAAACTCAAAGTTCATCGGATCCCAACAAACACACCGCAAAAAAGAGTTACATCATATGGATCTTCAAGAGACCATTGTATTGAGAATCAAAAGAGAGAGAGAGGAAGCCATCTAGCTACTAACTACGGACCCGTAGGTCTACAATGAACTACTCACGCATCATTGGAGAAGCACCAATGGGCATGATGAACCCCTCCGTGGTGGTGTCTAGATTGGATCTGTGGTTTCTGGAACTTGCGACGGCTAGAATTGATTTTCGTCGACTCCCCTAGGGTTTTAGGAATATTGGGGTATTTATAGAGCAAAGAGGCGGTGCGGGAGGCCACCGAGGTGGGCACAACCCACCAGGGCGCGTCTGGGCCTCCACGCGCGCCCTGGTGTCTTATCCTCACCTCGGGCTCCCTCTTCGGTACTTCTTTGGCCCACTATATGTCTTCTGGCCCAAACAAAAATCCACAAAAAGTTTCACTGCGTTTGGACTCCTGCGATGTAAAAAACATGCAGAAAACAGCAAGTGGCACTGGGCACTATGTCAATAGGTTAGTACCAAAAAATGATATAAAATGATTGTAAAACATCCAAGAATGATAATATAATAGCATGGAACAATCAAAAATTATAGATACGTTGGAGACGTATCACGCGCCGTCCCCCCTTGTGGCCGCCTCGTGGCTCTTCCAACTTGATCTCCAAGTCTCATGGGTGTCTTCTGGTCCAAGAAAAATCATTGGGAAGGTTTTATTCCGTTTGGACTATGTTTGGTATTCCTTCTGTGCGAAGCTAAAAAACAAGGAAAAAACAGAAACTGGCACTAGGCTCCAGGTTAACAGGTTAGTCCCAAAAATATAAAATAGCATATTAATGCATATGAAACATCAAAAATAGATAATATAATAGCATGGAACAATAAAAAATTATAGATAGGTTGGAGACGTATCAGGGCACTCGCCTTGGCTTGTGACAAGCTTGGGGGAGGTGCCCCGGTATCATATCACCTCCATTATGTTTTACCTTTACTTATCTTAGTTCGATCCATAGTTACCGTTTGCTTTAGAAGAATACAAGTTTAGTTCGATCCTTTCTTTTCGAGTGTTTGCTTAGTGATCTATCCTTGTAATCATGTGCGAGATTTATAATAAAGTTTAGTTTGATTTTTGTTTTCTTTACTTCCATATTCAATAAAAAGAAAGGAAATAAATGAAAAAGATCATATGCTAAGCTTATGGTAAGTAATGGCATCACATAAGGAAGAGTATAAGTAGAAAATTTTATTGGAGATTTACAAACATAGCATTGGTCAATGATGCAATTCATGAAAGAATTAATAAGGGAAGAGAAGATTCACATGCAAATACACTATCTTGGACATCTTTTGTGATTGTGAGTCCCCATCAAAATATTATATGCCAAAATTGTTGACGTTGGACAAGGAAGACAATGTAATGATTTATGTTTGTTCCTATTCACATAGAAGTTATATTGTCATAGATCATTTAACATGTGGTGCTTGCCCCCCCCATCTTTGCTAGCCAAAAAGTCCACACTAAGTAGAGATACTACTTATGCATCCAAAAACCCTTAAACCCACATCTTGTTTTGAGAGTCCACCATACCTACCTATGGATTGAGTAAGATCCTTTAAGTAAGTTGTCATCGGTGCAATAAGGCAATAAAAATTGCTTCTAAAAGTGTTGTATCATTCAGTGTAAGAGAAAACTGAGCGTTGTACGAACTTGTGATGGCAAAGGATAAAAGCGACAGACTGCATAATAAAGGTTGCTATCATAAGGGGCAATATAACATGATGTTCTTTTGCACTAAGAGATTGAGCATACAAACAAAAAGCGCATGACAACCTCCGCTTCCCTCTGCGAAGGGCCTATCTTTTACTTTTTATATATTTGCTTTTATGCAAGAGTCAAAGTATTTCCCTCTATTCTTTTTTTATTTTCTCTTTTGGCAAGCATCATGTGGTGAGGAAAGATCTAGGCACGTATATCCAGTTGGATATGAGTGGCATGAGTTATTATTGTTGATATCACCCTTGAGGTGAATAAGTTGGGAGGAGAAACTATAAGCCCCTATCTTTCTATGTGTCCGGTTGAAACTTTTTGCTCACGTGTATGCGGTGAGTGTTAGCAATCATAGAAGACTATATGATGGTTGAGTATGTGGACTTGCCAAAAGGCTCCGATATGTGAACCTTCCTTGAGACGATGATGAATTGTAGTTGCAAAGTTGACTGAGAACATAGTTTGTTAGTTTTCAATAGAGTTTATGCTTTATACTTTGAAGTTGTGATGAATTGTTACTTATTCGTGAGAAGTTATATGATAAAAGTTCTATGATAAAGTTTTATGTTAAAGTTTGTTGCTGTTATAATAATATACATGATGCTTCAATGTCGGTATTTTGTTTTTATCGACACCTCTCTCTCTCTCTAAGCATGTGGACATGTTTTTTGATTTCGGTTTTCGCTTGAGAACAAGCAAGGTCTAAACTTGGGGAGTTGATACGTCCATTTTGCATCATTTTTTCTACTGTTATTTATGATGTTTTTATGCATAATAATGTTTTTGGAGTAATTCTAATGCCTTATCTCTCATAATATGCAAGGTTCACACAAAGAGGGGAATACCAGCAGCTGAAATTCTGGACCTGAAAAAGCTACGTCAGGCCACTTATTCTGCACAACTCCAAATGATCTGAAACTTCACGGGGATTTTTTATGGAATAAATAAGAATTATTGGAGCAAATAACCACCAGGTGGGCACATCCCACTTGGGCGCGCGAGGGTGCCCAGGCGCGCCCTGGTGGGTTGTGCCCTCCTCGGCCAACCTTCGGTGCCCATATTCAGGTATATAAGTCATTTTGACCTAGAAAAAAAACAGGAGAGGACTTTCGGGATGAAGCGCCGCCGTCTCGAGGCAGGACTTGGGCAGGAGCACTTTTGCCCTCCGGCGGAGCGATTCCGCCGGGGAACATCCCTCCCGGAGAGGGAAATCATCGTCATCGTCATCACCAACAACTCTCCCATCTTGGGGAGGGCAATCTCCATCAACATCTTCAACATCACCATCTCCTCTCAAACCCTAGTTCATCTCTTGTGTTCAATCTTTGTACCGGAACCTTAGACTGGTGCTTGTGGGTGACTAGTAGTGTTGATTACATCTTGTAGTTGATTACTATATGGTTTATTTGGTGGAAGATTATATGTTCAGATCGATTATGATATTTAATACCTCTCTGATTATGAGCATGATTATCATTTGTGAGTAGTTACTTTTGTTCTTGAGGTCACGGGGGAAATCTTGTTGCAAGTAATCACGTGAACTTGATATGTGTTCGATATTTTGATGGTATGTGTGTTGTGATTCCCTTAGTGGTGTCATGTGAACATCGATTACATGACACTTCACCATACTTGGGCCTAAGGGAATGCATTGTGGAGTAGTTATTAGATGATGGGTTGCGAGAGTGACAGAAGCTTAAACCCTAGTTTATCCACTACTTTGTTCGTAAGGGTCTGATTTGGATCCAAGAGTTCAATGTTATGGTTAGATTTATTCTTAATACTTTTCTCGTAGTAGCGGATGCTTGCGAGGGGGTTTGTTCAAGTAAGAACAGCAACGAGCGCTGCTTCGTGAGGCGGCCGCCACACTACTCTCGGGTCCTGCCAGGGGCCTCACGGGACGACGCCTATTGCAAGGCGCGACTCGCGGACGGCGACACGCCTAAGACATCACGCCAGAGAACTAAGTATAATGTGTCGCGAAGGCTACCCCCGACACCTCTCGAGTTTGTCCCTTCGTGACCTTGCGGGGTGCCGGGTTTCCCTTCTTAGCGCAAGCCACTTGCGCGTCAAAGAGGGGCTTCCTGAGCATCACGCCTCGGGAGCCCCTACCTCCTCTATAAGTCCTACACCCTCTGGCCTTGTCTAGGCACGCGCCCTAACATACCAGTGACGGTTGTAGCACGCTCGAGGGCAGGGTCCTTTCGACGTAGAGCACCAGAGCATGCAAGAAGTAAAAAATAGGCTTCAGGAGGAATGCGCACAATAGCAAAATTTTAAGTACTTAATAACAAGTCCTTACAAAACATCGTCCTCACACCCCCGCGAGCTACATTGATCTTGTAGGAGCAAAAGAAAAGAACTTTCTTCAAGGTTTCGACCCAGGCACCACCCGTGCCTAGTCGGAGTCGTCATCTTCGCTCTTGATGCTTCGGGAGTTCTCGTCCGCTTCCGCTGGAGGAGTCGGTGCTGCTCCCGCTCTCGCTTCCGCGCAACACTCCATGCGCCCGCCGGAGACCCCGAAGAACTTCACGAAGAGGGTGGCCGCTCCGTCATACCTGAACTGCAGGACTTGCCCGCGCTTCAGGTCGTGGGAGCGAGCAAACAATTTCCACCCCCACGCCAGGAACATGAAGCCGGTGGGGGAGAACTCCACCGCCGCCCAGGAGGGGCTATTGCAGCAGCCGTCCGCCTGCAGCCACAGGCCCGGGGGATCGCCGTCCCCCACCGTCCTCTCAAAGGAATCCAGAAGCCGGAGCGAACTGTGGGGCGGCGGTGCAGCCCCATGACGAACTCATGCGCTACCTCCGTCGTGTGGGCTTTCGCCCGGGGCGAGGGGCGCGTGCCACATCACATCCTCCACGACCGCGAAGGCTGCGCCCCCCACAGCCGTGGGTCACGGTCTTTCCACGGGCGCTGGAGCCAGCCTCTGCGGCGGCGGCCACAGAGCGCATTCGGCCCCGAGGGGGAACCCTCGTTGCAGCAGCAAGTGCACGGGCGCGACTCTTGCCCTTCGCTGGCGCCGGCTCCTGCGGCGACACCTCCTCCTCCACCGCCGCCTTGTCCTTCGAAGTGGTGGAGAGCTTCCTCTTGGGAGCCATGGCGGCGACGGTGGCAGAGATCGAAAGCAAAGCAGGGGAGTAGTGCGCAGGAAGGCGAAGAGGGAGATGCAAAGCAATGATGCGCCCGCGCCCTGCGTGGGCAGGCTTTATGCCCAAGACGGCGGTTACCGAGGAGTCTAAGGAAGTGGGGGCGTCTGTATCCCGTCGTGCTGCCACGCGTCCCTACCTGGGCCCGACAGTCTTAGGCCCCGTGTCATTCCGTCCCCCTCCCAACAGGCGGAACGTGCGTGACGCGGGCCCGAGGGCTACTGTCGGCCCAGAGCTAGGGTACCACGGGCCACCTGCCTGCAGCCCAGGAAGGGCCACTTGGCCTAACTCATGAGGCCGCCCACCAGCGGGCGCCGCGAAGCCAGCAGACTCGCGAGGGCCCTGCCCCGTAAGGGGCTCCCTTCCACAAAGGACTTCACCGAAACCACCACTACTAGATGCGGCCCTTCATGGGTACTATCATGTTCCTCGCCATGGATCAGAATAGCCATGGATTTGAAGAAATTTATATGCAATCCTCAAGCCCGTCCAAAGATGCAAAGTGCAAAGAGCCTCCCCGACGAAGCAAAGACCTTGAGCAGCCAATTTGATAAATAGAATCACGTCGTCAACAAAAATTGACAGTCGCAGGAGAGGAGAGCAACCCGACATGTGATTGAGAACCCCTAAATCTCCTACTTTGATTATTAGATACATCAAAACATCCATTGATAGAACGAAGAGAAGTCAGGAAAGAGCCCAGACCACGGACATGAGCGAATTTGACACCCGCATTGTCATTGACCACCATATGGAGTTGGCAGAAGATAACAGAGCAACGACCCAACATATCTACCTTGACGAGAACCCCTTGGCACGAAGAACCTCAAACAGAAAAGCTCAAGAAATCGAGTCGAACACTCGTAAGATATTGAGTTTCATAAGCACACCTTTCTCCTTTCTCTGATGCAACTTTATGACCACCTGGCACATCAAAACAAAAATAGTCGTGTAGATTGCGATCGCTGATGAAAGCCGATTGATTAACGAGCACAAGCTCTCTCATATGCCGGGTCAAGCGAACACCAAGCAGTTTGACGCATAACCTAAAGCTAGGAAAACCGTGAAGCAGGCTGATCGGACGACATCTCCAATCACACAAGCATCAGGGATAAGGGTGAAAAATGACTTTCAGAAAAGAATAATAAAGATTATCAAAGAAATCGAAAAAAAATGGAAAAGAAAGGGAAAAAGGTCGTCTTCTTTCTTTCTCGTACTCCCCCTCTCCAACAAAACCGACACCTCCCCACCGCCAGCACACCTACCCGCGGGGCCCAAACCACGTTTAACGTAAGAAACACGACGAAATCTCCCAAAACGATTTCGCGTGAATTCATTCCCTTCCTCCTCCTTCTTCCCCCGAATCCCCGAATCCAAACTCCACGATTCACTCGCCATTACGGACCTGGAGGAATCCTCGGGGTTCCCTCCAGCCCCTCCCCAGATCTCCCCGCCCCTCTCGAGCGCCCCGCGGCCCGCTCGACGGCGCTTGCTGACACGGAGGTTGTCGAGCCCGCCGTCCGAGCGCCGGGGCCTGGGGTTCCCGCGTGGAGCGCGAGCGCGAGGCGGCTCGATTCGGGTCGGCCGCGCCGGGTCTAGGGTTTGGTTGAGTTGATGCCTCCCCGCCTCGCGTGACAGCTCCACGGGAGATCTCCGCATGGATCAGAAGGGCCGCGGCCGCGGCCGTGGCGGCGGAGGGGGAAGCCGCGGGGGCGGGGGCGGGGACAATAGCCGCACCGATCTCCTCGCTGCCGGGCGCAAGAAGGTACTGCCTCCCGCGTTTTTTTTCCTTTTGCGATTTTGAGGAATTTCACCCCCATTTTCTGATCGAGTTTTTGGCGTGGTTCGCGCGCAGCTGCAGCAGTTCAGGAAGAAGAAGGAGAAAAAGGGTCCCGGGAAGAAGGCAGAAGCCGACGCTGACGAGGGGGCGTCGAAAGCCGGTGCCAATGGGGAGGAGGCCGTGCCGGAGCCGAAGTCCCCTGTTGGGTTGAAATTCCTAGCCGGGGAGAGTGGCAGCAGCCATAGCACGCCATTTGAGGTGAAGCTTGTGTTTCTGAGTGTGGTGTGTCGGTTTGAGTGAGCCATTGCTCTGTGTAATACTCATCTGCAATGCAGGAAGCAACCATGTCACAGGAGGAGCAATGCAACGGCCAGGGGCCTGCTACTGAGGAACCAAGCGTTGTGGACAATGCAGATGTTGTGCCTGTACTGGAGGACGCTGATGACCGTAGTGTGCAGAATATCAGTATCAGTGAGCAGGGGAATTTGGATCATGGAAGTCCTGGGCAAGGAGATGGTGACGATTCAGCAGTTCAGGCTACCAGTTTAGATGTTGGTGGTGATCTTATAGGAGCTCAGCCTGGGGAGGTGGATGATGAGAAATTGCCCATTTCGGAGGAGAGCATTATGCCTCAGGTTTCTTCCCAAGGTGACATATCCAATGACGGTAGCAACCAAGTAGGGGGACGCCAGGAGGTGCAGATGGATCCTGTTGAGAGGACAAGTAGTTCTGATTCCAAAGAAGCCATGGAGGTGCCAATTCCTTCTCTCGACCCCGTGGTTGATAATGCTAATATGGGTGAAGAAGGAACTCAAGAAATGGAGGTGGGCGTTTCGGGGAGGTCATCAGATGGCAATATACAAGATGTTGAACCCACAGTTTCTGGTGAAATAGGCATGGAGGTTGGGCATGAAGCAGCAATGGATCTTGCAGCTTCACAAGAAATTCCTGGACGAGGAGACACTGATGACGAAGCTAATGGAGTGGGCAAAGAAGCTGTTCAAGAAGATGCAGGTACAAGTAACACAAATGCAATAGATGAAGCTGTCACTACACATGAATTGGATTTATCTGTTGAAAAGGTTGATTCAGCTTTATGTGGTGGTGCTGTATCTCAAGGCTTCATGCCATATCGCCTTGATGAATGTATTCAGGGGCATCTGTATGTGATGACTCTGTCGAGGGATTTGCTCCAGTTGCAGCTAGATGAAGGCACACATCTGAATTCAGATGTTACACTGTCTTCTGATGAAATTCTCAAACTCCAGGTACAGCTGAAAGAATCCGAAGAGAGCAAAGTAGCAGCCCATGAAGAGATTCAGCAATGTAGACATGAGCTCACGAACCTGGATACTGTTAAGGGAGAACTTGAACTAATCGTGGCTTCTCAGAAACAGGAAATTGATGCTAGCAACAGCAAATGCGAGCAGCTGGAGATCGAGTTGCGGTCCTCCAAGGAGAATGCACAACAAATCTTGAGTGAGTTAGCTGGCTGCCAATCATTGCTGGAAGCTCTACAAAAGGAGAACATAGAGCTAACAGAAAACCTTGCTCTCGAGGAAAAAACCAGAAAGGAGGTTCAGGAGCAGCAAGAATATCTGTCTGGTGAAAACGAGAAGCTTCTGTCACAGCTATCTGAGCTTGAACATAGCTTAGCTTCTGTGAAAGAGGTAATGAATGCTGGCAGTAGCAGGTGCGAAAGTTTGGAGGCTGAGCTGTGTTCCTTCAAGGAGAACATGGAGCACACGTGGACTGAATTAACGAATTGCAGGGCTTTATTGGAAATGTCGCAAAAAGATAATGTTGAGTTATCTGCAAAGTTTGCCGTTGAATCGGAAGCAAACAAGAAACTGAAGGAGGATAATGTATTCATACATACTGAGAACGAGAGGCTTTCGTCAGATCTGTCTGAACTAAATGATGAATTGCATCTTTCATACGCCAAACATAAACAGCTTGAGTTGCATGTCAGAGATATGGAGACACACATGGAACAACTGAAAGACCAACTAATCGAGGAAAGCCTGCGTGCAACTAACAGTTCCGATATTTACCAATCTGTAATTAAAGAGCTGGATGCTAAGTGCAATGTGGTGCTAGACCAAGCCGAGACAGTTGTGTGTCAAAAACATGATCATCGCCTGGCCTCATCGGAAATCACTGTTGAAAATGCTGAAAGAACAATTACAAGTCCTGAGTTTGTTTGTGAGGGTAACAATCAGCATTCTCATCCTCTATTTGACGAGAAAGATTCAAGTAACTGTACTGCTTTGCAGTCACTGAAGGGGCATCTAGAGGTTGCTAAAGGTGAATTGCATGAACTTAAAAAATTAGTGGAGCGGATGTCCTCTAGGTCCGGTGGACGTGTTCTCGTGTCAAAACTCATCCAATCCTTTGAGGTAAAAGGAAACCAGGAAGAAACTGGAATGTCTGAAGGGGAACATGATGAATTAAAAAAGTTAACTCAGGGGATGTTATGCTGCCTCGTTGAAAAATTCAAGTCGATGACTTCAGATCTTGCAAAGGCTGAAAAGTATGTTGTCGGACTGTGTGATAGAATAGAGCTTTCAAGTAAGTCTGAAGTGCAGCATGAAGCAGAAAGACAGCGCACTGCAGTTTTTGAGGCCAGAATGGATGAGCTCTCTGAGAAGCTAAGCAACTACAAGAACACAATTGATCAACTGCACATTCAGCTTGCTAACGTACAACAAGATGCAGATGATCATGCTGGGAAGCTCACTAATCAGGCTGAACTTTTGCATAATGATATAACAGAAAGGATTTCAATTCTTGAGAAGGAAAGGGCATCTCTATCAGGTTTGCTCAGTGAAGTTACCAACAAGCTCAGCTCTTTGGTAGGTACTATGTACCCTAATGATTTGGGTGCAAGCGAAGGTCTCAGCTTTAGTATTTTGGACTCTGTGGATCTCGCTGCTAAATCAATCCAAAGTCTTCAGGACAAATTAGAGTCTGCTCAAAGCAATAATGCTAATCTCAGTACTTCTCTTTCGGAGATCAAGAAAGCACATTCTGATGTTCAAGATAGGAATGAACATGCATCTAGAATGGTTAAGAACATGTATGATTCCTTACAGGAGTTTCTACTCAACTTGCTTGGAAATTCAGATGAAGCAAGTGCAGGAGATAGTGCTGAGGAGCCAATTGAAGCTCTGTTTAGTCATCTTGGAGGAGCCATCGAGCAGTTGAAGAATCTATTGCATGACCGTCATTCTTTGCAATCAAACAATGCTAACCTGGAGTCAAGATTGTTGAGCAAATGTGAAGAAGTTGAAGAGATCAGCTTGAGATGCAGTTCTTTAATGAAAAATATGGATGACATGTGCTTGCTGAACGAGGAGCTTAAATTAGTTTCTTCAAGTAAAGGTGAAGCGTTGGATGAACTGCATGGTAGATGCCTCTCTATAGCAGAAAAAATGGTTCACCACTCTGCAGATCCTACCTCAATGGTTCTTCCTTTGATGTCTAATAGTGGTGAAGCTGAAACGTTCAGCAAGGAGCACCATATTTCTACCACATTACTGCCATGTATTGAGGAGGGTGTAGCTTCATGCAATGAGAAACTTGAAAATGCAGTTGAAGAGATCCACTTAGCAAAGATATGCTTGCAAAATGCCCATATTTTTGACCAAATTTCATTTGACAAGTGGTCCTTGCCCTTGCCTGCGTTGATCAAAGAAGAAATTGTACCCCAGGTTTGTGACTTGCAGAGCAAAATGGACCAGCTCAGTGAATTGAACATTCAGTTAGAGACTGAAATTCCAGTTCTCAGGGATGGCTTGAAAAAGCTTGATGAAGCTCTTGCAACTTCACGTACTGAGCTTCAGGAAAGGTCTTCTGAACTTGAACAGTCAGAACAGAAACTTTCTTCTTTTAAGGAAAAACTTGGTATTGCTGTTGCCAAAGGCAAAGCCTTGATAGTGCAACGTGACGGCCTTAAGCAGTCTCTTGCGGAGAAGTCTGGTGAGCTTGAGAAGCTCTCACAGGAACTGGAATCAAAGGATGCATTAGTGAAAGAGTTGGAAGACAAGCTCAAATCCTATACAGAGGCAGATCGAATTGAAGCTTTGGAGTCAGAACTCTCATACATACGGAATTCAGCTACTGCTTTAAGGGATTCATTTATTCTGAAAGACTCTGTTCTTCAGAGAATTGAAGAAGTCTTAGAAGATCTAGATATGCCAGAGCGTTTTCATTCTAGAGACATTGTTGAGAAAATAGAACTGTTGTCGAAGATGGCTGTTGGTGCTTCTTTTATCTTGCCTGATGGTGATAAGAGATCATCTATGGATGGGCACTCTGAGTCTGGTGTGGCCATGGATAGCATAAGTGATGAACAAATCTCAATATCAAATCCAGGGTCAGATGAAATAAAGAACAAATATGACGAGTTGCATAGGAGATTCTATGAACTGGCTGAGCAGAACAACATGTTGGAACAGTCTCTAGTGGAGAGGAACAGTATTGTACAGAAATGGGAAGAGGTCCTTGGTCAGGTTAGCATTCCCCCGCAGTTCAGAATGTTAGAACCAGAAGATAGGATAACTTGGCTGGGAAACAGATTATTGGAGGTCGAGCATGAAAGAGACACGTTACATTCGAAGATTGAGCACCTTGAGGATTCCTCTGAGATGCTAATTACTGATCTAGAAGAATCACACAAAAGGATTTCTGAGCTCAGTGCAGAGGTCGTTGCTATAAAGGCCGAAAAGGACTTCTTCTCAGAGAGCCTGGATAAACTGAGATTTGAGTTCCTTGGACTCTCTGAGAAAGCAGTTCAAGATGAGTTTGTCAGAGATAACTTGCGAAAAGATCTAGCTGAACTACAGGAGAAGTTAGCTGAAAAGGCAAAGGAGAGCAAGCACTATCATGATATGGAAATAGTGGTACACAAACTACTCGATTTGGTGCGAAATGTTCTGCAGGATGGTAGTGATGCTGAAATTCCATCTGGTGGTAGTGCTGTACTGTGCTTGGGGGAACTGTTGAGGAAAGTTTTAGACCATTACAAAACTCTTTTGTCAGAGTCGACTCTAAGCAATGCTGCTGAGAAGGAAATTCATTTAGATGAAACCAAGCTGTCTAACGACGCTTCTACATCAGAGACTGGTGGAGATGACAAAGAGAATGTACTGAATACTTTGAGTAATGAGTTGGAGCATGCTCGCAAGAGTCTGGCCTTAGTTGAGCAGCAGCGTGATGAAGCAGCTGAGAGGGCACGATTACTAATGCTGGAGGTGGAGACGCTACATGCTCAAATAAACCAATTGCAGGAAGATGGTTCTGAGCAGACTCAAAAATACCAGTCGCTTGTGCTTGAACTGGAATTAGTAAGTAAGCAGCGGGATAACCTGCAAGAAAAGCTAAATCAGAGTGATGAGTTAGAGCATGCTCGCAGAAGTTTGGCCTTAGCCGAGCAACAGCGTGATGAAGCTGTGGAGAAGACACAATCACTATTACTGGAAGTGGAGATGACACATGCTCAAATAAACCGGCTGCAAGAAGGTGGTGCTGAGCAGACTCAAAAGTATCAGTCGCTTGTGCTTGAACTAGAATTAGCGGGTAAGCAGCGGGATGATCTGCAAGAGAAGCTAAATCAGGAGGAGCAAAAGTGCACTTCACTGAGAGAGAAACTGAATATTGCTGTCAGGAAAGGGAAAGGCCTGGTGCAACAAAAAGATAGCTTGAAGCAAACTATAGAAGAGATGAATGCTGTGATAGAAAAACTTAAAAATGAAAGGGAACAACACATAGAATCACTTGAATCTGAGAAAACACTATTGATGGGCCGATTAACTGAGAACGAGAAGAACTTGCATGATACAACGGAATACTTGAGTAGATTGTTAAATGCTTTGAGTACAGTGGACATTGCTCGAGAATTTGATACAGATCCAATCGCCAAGGTTGGAAAAATTGCACAGGTTCACCTTGACCAACAGGCAACAGTGGCTTCATCACACAATGAAGTGAAGAAATTGAAACGAGCAACAGAGCTGCTTCTAACTGAGTTAAATGAAGCTCAGGAGAGGGCCGATAACCTGCAGGAGGAATTACTCAAGGAAGAAGCCGCACTTTCTGAATCCTCTAAACAGAACAATGTTATAGAGTCTGCAAGAGCGGATGCTGTTCGCCACCTTGAACATATTACCTATATGCAGGCACAGGCAGCAAGGAAGCAAATAGATCATTTGAAGGAGTTGAACTCTACCAGTGGTCAACTAAGAGAGGTCTGCTTTGATCTTTCACATCGCCTTGCCAGCGCATACAGTAAAGATGTGGACCTTATCAGCTATATGGAGAGCTTCATGAAATCTTCTGGTAAATGGATGGATGGCACAAATATGGTGGACATACCTATCACTTCTAATGGGATGTTAACCAGTAGCATAAGCTACAAGGTAAATTTAGGCTACCAATGTCTCAGTGTGTTTTGTTGCTTCAGCACTTTGCATAGTAGTTTAGAAAAGATTGGACTGATGTTGTGCAAGTAAACTAATTTCTCTTGTTGACAACTCATACATAATTTTACTCAGTGAAATTTCCTAATTAAATACTAGTTGGAAATGAGGCTTGTACTAAGTTTTCACCATGTCATATTTCTTTATGATCGTCTCCTTTATTCTTGTTCACCATAAAAAAGATCAATGGGTTAATTTGGATAGGATATTTCCATATAAAATGAATCTCAGATGACCATGATGTTCCATACACTGAAACAATAAAATTGTTGGTGCTAATGTGCTATATGAGATTTTGGGAGTTGTATTCTTTCAGATCTCTATTCACTGCTTTCTAATTGATTTCAATTTGGCCCGTTGCACTTTTGCAGAATACTCATATTCCAAATGCTCCGCTGGAATTCACGGTGAATGATACTGATGGAACTCAGATGTTACATCATCTTGCTATTGCATGCCATGCTGTATCTGATTGTGTAAAGGATTGCAATGATCTCAAAAGGAATATTGACGAGCATGGTTTTTCAATTGACCAGAAAGCAAGAGAGTTAGCTGAAGTTATGTCCAACTTGCAGAACAGATTCACTTCCCAAAATAACGAGTTGGAATCATTGAGAGAAAACATTCTTGAACTACAATCAGAGATCAAAGAGAAGGAAGAGGAGAGTTCATCATTGCGTAGAAATATGAGTTTGCTTTACGAAGCATGTGCTAGTTCAGTTTCTGAGATTGAAGGAATGACTGGTATGGGTTCTGGTACTGGGAGCTATTCTGTTGGGCAGAACCATTTATTTTCATATGATCATATAAAATCAGTCGTCGAGCGGTTAGGTGCAGCCGTAAAGACTACTCAGTATAGCAATGAAGGGAACACAAAGGAACTAAAGGCTACTGTTCTTGAGTTGCAGCAGGAGCTTCAGGGAAAAGATGTGCAAATTAGCACAATCAGTTCGGAGCTTGCATCTCAGATAAGGGAAGCTGAATCTTATGCGAAACAGCTTTCTGTTGAGCTTGAAGATGCAAGAATGCAAGTACACAATTTGGAGGAACATGTTGAGATGTTGCTTAATCAGAAGAAAGCTTTAGAGACCCAAGCAAGTGAGCTTAAAGATTTGGAGACAGTGGCAAGTGAGCAGCATGGAAGAATAAAGGAGTTGACTGATGAACTGAGCAGAAAAGGCCAAGGTGAGTTGATAGAACTTTCTTTGACTGAAATTCTTTGGTTGCTTCTGTTTGATTTCTATTTTTCCGATCCGAAGAAATGAATGATTGTATTCCTGCATTTGTTGTATGTTGCGGTGTATTGTACAGAGATTGAAGGTTTGATGCAAGCACTTGACGAAGAAGAAAAGGAGCTTGAAGTCTTGGAGAACAAAAGCAATGACTTGGAGCAGATGCTGCAAGAAAAAGAATTTTCTTTGAAGAGCCTTGAAGATTCTAGGACAAAAGCTCTGACTAAACTTGCAACCACTGTTGACAAGTTTGACGAGTTGCATAGCTTGTCTGAAAGTCTTCTTGTAGAAGTGGAAAGCCTTCAGTCACAATTGCAAGGGAGAGATTCGGAGATCTCGTTTCTGCGCCAAGAAGTCACAAGGAGTACTAATGAACTACTAACCACTGAAGATAGCAACAAGCAGTACTCATCGCAGATAAATGGTTTTGTTAAGTGGTTAGAAACTGCGCTGATGCAGTTTGGTGTGCATTGTGAGAGCGCAGATGACCATAATTACACTCAGGTTCCAGTATATATGGACATGTTGGACAAAAAAATAGTGTCGTTGATATCTGAATCAGATGATTTGAGGGTTGCTGTGCAAAGCAAAGATTCTTCACTACAGGTCGAGAGGACCAAAATGGAAGAGTTGTTGCGTAAATCAGAGGCTCTAGAAGCTTCTTTGAGCCAAAAGGATTCTCAGATAGGGATGCTTCGTCGAGACAGGACGATGGGCCAACCTAGATCTATAAACTTGCCTGGCACTTCGGAGATTGAGCAAATGGTATGAGAACTTCATGTTTTTATATGCAATTTAACACAAACTGTATATAACATATCACGTTTTTTTTTAGGTTTTGTTTATCCATATCCATAGTCACTTGCATATTTCAATTTGAATGCAGAATGACAAAGTAAGCCCAGCTGCAGCTGTCACTCAGATTCGAGGGGCACGAAAAGTCAACAACGACCAGGTTGCTATCGATGTAGAGATGCACAAGGACAAACCATTAGATGATGAAGATGACGATAAAGGTGACAAAATCTTGCATGCTAACTTTAGGTTTATGATGTTAATTTTGTTCCCTGGCTGATTCTCCATTTGTTATTGCAGCGCATGGTTTCAAGTCACTGACGATGTCGCGGGTTGTTCCGAAGTTTACTCGACCTATATCAGACAGAATCGACGGGATGTGGTAAGTGCAATTTCAGTTCTTATTGAGTTGATTGAAGGTGTTCTCCTGTTAATTTTTATCTTTGATTTTATCAGGGCATCTGGTGATAGATTGCTCATGAGACAACCAACCTTGAGACTTGGTGTCTTGATATACTGGATAGCATTGCATGCATTGCTTGTGAGTTTTATTTGAAGGTTATATTTAAAGGTGAGTGAGCAGCCGTTTTAGTAAGCTTCACTTAAGCATTTGGCCTTCCATGTTTGAACTGTTATAGCCTTGCCGCCTTGTTGTGTGTGGACCTTGGTTAAATGTGGTGCGTATAGTGAAACATGTTTTATGTGCATCATTGCTATAGTTTTCCTTTATTATTGCCTTTCACTGAAAAATACCTTGGATGTCCCACGACACAGAAATATAATTGAGTTGTGCTCACCTTATGTATTAGAAGCTGTTGAGCGGCATGCGTGGCAGGGAGAATGTGTGGTGGATGGTTTAGTTGAGCTAAGTTGAATGAAATCAAATGATAATAATAATTATAAAAACGTGCCGGCACTGTTGGGACCTGTGTTTTTTCCTAGTCATCTAACTTTATTTAATGATTTGGTATTCTGCAGCTGTAGTGATGGATCTCCTTGGTGAGCCACTTACTGTACAGTGCCATGTCTATGACAAGCTATGCAACACAAGCAATCTAGTCAAAATGCTGTCGATTCTTTTTGAAGTTTGTTACTGAATACCTGAACTAAACGGTCATCTGCGTATCATTTTTGTTGTGAATCTTCCTCTTTCTTCTGCTGGAATTGGTCCTGCCTCAGCTGGGTCCAACCCAAGACACCTGCACCGACGGTACCAATGAAACAGAACTGGAGAAAGCAGCAGCAGCAGCAGCAAAGATCCCCTGTACATAGTCTCATTTTTTGTTTGCTCTATTCTTTGCTTTTAGAAAGATTGAGGGCATCTTACATGGTAGCATCTACACTATACAACACAGGTTTACAGAAGAATGGTTGACATGTACTGGTAGTTTTGAAAGCTAGGGTATTGGGATGGTAACAGCGTTTCCCCCTCTTAAAAGTTGACCCCCTGTATTCTTAAGAAGTTTACTGTATACATGCATGTGCAATTGCAACACAGTAATTGGTTTCATTTCATTGCCGCCATTGAGATTGCTATGTGCAGCTCTGGACTCGGCTCCTCTGGCATAAACGTCGGAGCTGATGTGCTGTGCCTTGTGAATGAACAGCCAACGCCATTGGATTTTCTTTGGATCAAACTAAGATAAAATGTGAAGTAAAAGCAACCAGAACAGGAAGGAAACGGAACAATTCGGGCCTCTGGCCATACATGCTTCTCTCTGAAGCCGCTGAGAGGACATTATTAGCAGTCTCGTATAGAGCTCTGGTCCTATATACTTTTTCTCAATTAAACTGTTATGTCAAGAAAACCTCAATCAAGACACATCATCTCTTTAGATAACCACCACCAACGATTGGTAACTAGAGTTAGAATAGGGAAACCCTTCATATCTATAGTCTGGAGAGACGCTAGTGTCACCACTCAAATGCCGTTGATTCGATCGAATCTAATGTTCAAGACTTTGCTTCGTATGTAAATGAAAAAAAAAATCCCATCTGACTAATCACCCGGAATCCCCGCGCGTAATCCTCTCTCTCCCTAATCCCTCCCGACTCCATCGTCCTCGTCCCCAACCGCACGCAACACATCAGGCTCCTCGCTCGTCTCATGCAGATCCCCTTCCCCGCCCGCCTCGCACGCAGCTGCCTCTTTCCCTCTTCTTTGCCCAGCAACACCGTGACCTCACCGGCCAACTCCACCCCTGTCACGCCTGCAGTTCAGCCTGCAGCGGACTAACTAGTGCAAGTGCAGATAGCCACTCGCAACGACCAAGTCATCCTGGGGTCCAGCGGCCAAGTGTATGCGTGCGTGTTAAGCCAAGTGTTGCGTGTGTGGGAAGCCAAGTGTGGCCTACTTGTAACGGAACCACTGGACAAGGACGGCATCGAAACAGTGAATGAATCACTTTCCCCTCGTCTCATCTCTCTCGCTCTCACCTACCCCTCTCGTTCCTCCTCATCCCGATCCCCTTCTCCTCTCTTCCCAAACCCTCTGGATCGGGGCATGACAATCTGGTCCAGAGGAGTTCAAGGTTCAGATGCACAACTTCATTCAGTTAAGGCAGACAGGCAGTGTTCAGGATTATCGCCATCAGTTTGAGACAACCATGTACCATTTGCTCACCCTGGATCCGACCCTGAGCACCAAATTCTTCATCTCACACTTTCTGATCGGCCTCAAGGACGAGCTGCGCCTCAGTGTGCGATTACAAGCACCTACCAGCATCACTCGGGCCGCCGTGTTCGCTCGTATTCAGGAAGAAGAGTTGGAGAAGCAGCGCACAACGCGTCCGCGCATCACACCAGTGGGGCGACCACCACCAGTTGCACCACCAGCAACCGCTGCTCCAGCCCGTGCCGCACCTGCACCACGGCAAGGGGGCGATGATTATGCACGGGAGCGCCAACTGCGCGAGTTCAGAAGAGCGAACGGCCTTTGTTTTTGCTGCGGGGACAAGTACTCCAGAGAGCATCAGTGCAAACGCACTGGCCAGATCCTGATGATTGAGGTCAGCGACTTCGGCGAGATCCTTTCATACGACACAGTCCACGCCATGCAACTGCTTGATGTACCGGCATTACAAGAACCCGAGTGCTGCTCATTATCCCAGCAAGCGCTCTCCGGGGAGGAAACACCATCCACAATTCGTCTACGAGCTCAAGTGGGAGATCAAATTATGTTGCTCTTGGTTGATTCTGGAAGCACACACAGTTTCATCAGCGAAGCTTTCCTCTCTCGTCTGACAGTTCAGACAGAACAACTGCCTCCAGTTTCAGTTCGCGTGGCCAACGGGCAACGACTCCGGTGCACTCAAATCATGCGAGGATTAGCTTGGGACGTGCATGGACACACATTTCACACGGATCTACGTGTCCTTCCACTCGATGCTTATGATGGAGTGCTGGGCATAGATTGGTTATCATCTCACAGTCCCATGAACTGTCACTGGCAACACAAAACCATCGAGTTCGAAACCCAGGGCAAGAGCGTACACTTACAAGGCGTGCGTACCTCAGACTTGCCTCCAATATCCCAGCTCGATGCGTATGAACTGCACCGAATGGAAGTGGCTAATGATATCTGGACCGCAGCTTTGGTTACGGTGGAAACAGTGGAAAAACCTGAACCTGAACCAGTTCCGGCCAACATTCAGAAACTCTTATCTGAATATGAGGACGTGTTCTCTGAACCCAAAACCCTTCCGCCCAAGAGGCAATACGATCATGCCATCAGCTTGGAGCCCATCACTACTCCAATTAACACGAGGCCCTACCGCTATTCACCAGCTCAGAAAGACGAGATTGAGAAGCAGGTTCAAGAGATGTTGCAGTCCGGGGTGATAGCACACAGCCTGAGCCCGTACGCAGCGCCGATGTTGTTGGTCAAGAAAAAGGACGGCAGCTGGCGTTTTTGCGTGGATTTCCGGCGCCTGAACACGGCGATAGTCAAGAACAAGTTTCCGCTACCAGTGGTCTATGAACTGCTCGACGAACTGGGAGGAGCAGCCTATTTCTCCAAGATAGATTTCCGCGGTGGGTACCATCAGATTCGCATGCGCGAGGAGGATGAAGAGAAAATGGCATTCAAAACACACCATGGGCATTACCACTTCAGAGTGATGCCGTTCGGTCTCTGCAAGGCGCCGGCTACGTTTCAGTGCCTCATGAACTCGGTGTTCGGCCGCCATGCCCATAAGTTTATCATCATATTCCTCGATGACATACTGGTCTTTAGCTTCGAACTCCAGGAACACGAGGAACACCTGCGCATCGTCCTCGACCTGCTCTGCAAACACCAGCTGTACGCGAAGGCCTCCAAGTGCTCGTTCGCGCAACAGAAGATCGAGTACCTGGGGCACGTCATCTCCAAGGACGGCGTGGCCACTAACGCGAGCAAGACCAGTGCCATGAGCGCCTGGCCCGTCCCCACCACGTCCACCGAGCTGCGCGGCTTCCTCGGCTTGACCGGCTACTATCGCAAGTTTGTGCCCCATTACGGCATCATTGCCAAGCCACTCACGCGCCTCCTCACAAAAAAAGGATTTCTCTAGGACGACAAGGCGCAGGCCGCGTTCGAGATGCTCAAGCAAGCCATGGTGAGCACGCCCGTGCTCGCTCTCCCCGACTTCAAGCGTCCATTCGCCATCAAGACGGACGCGTGCGACACCGGTGTGGGAGCCGTGCTAGTCCAAGATGGGCACCCCATCGCGTACCTGAGCAAGGCCCTGGGCGTGCGCAACCAGAAGCGGTCAGCCTACGAGAAGGAGTTCCTGGCGGTCATGATGGCCATCGACAAGTGGCGACCGTACCTCCAGCACGCCCCATTCAAGATCCTCACCGACCACAAGAGCTTGTGTTCGCTTGGAGACCAACAACTCGTCACTGATCTCCAGCGCAAAACAATGTCCAAGATGGTGGGATTGCAGTTCACGTTTCGCTACAAGAAGGGCACGGACAATGGCGCGGCCGATGCGCTCTCCAGGGTGGGGCATCTGCTGTCGCTGGATGCTCTATCTGTGTGTCAACCTCAATGGCTGCAGGAGGTGGCCAATTCGTACGAAACGGACGCCGACGCGCAAGAACTACTCGCCAAGCTCGCGCTCTGCGACACCGATGACCAGGGCCGCACTCTGCAGCAAGGTGTGATTCGGCAACGGGGACGGCTGTGGATCGGCGCCAACACCACGCTTCAGACAAAGCTCATCGCCGCGCTGCACCACAGCGCCGTCGGGGAACACTCCGGCGCCACCGCCACCTACCACCGGGTGCGCAAGTTATTCGCCTGGATCGGCCTGAAGCGCGCTGTCGAAGATTTCGTCAGGCAGTGCAGCATATGCCAGCACGCGAAGCACGAGCAAACGCACCCGGCCGGCAAGCTACAACCACTCCCAATTCCTCAAGAGCCCTGGCAGGAGATCACCATGGATTTCGTCGAGGGGCTGCCCAAGTCCGATGGCTTTAACACGATCATGGTCGTCGTCGACCGCCTCACCAAGTACGCCCACTTCGTCCCCCTCCGTCACCCCTTCAACGCCGCTCAGGTTGCCAGATCCTTCTGGGACAAAGTCATCCGTCTCCACGGCGTGCCGCACTCCATCGTCTCCGACCGCGACAAGGTGTTCACCAGCGCCATGTGGCGCGAGATCCTAAACGCCGTGGGCACCAAGCTCCTGTACTCCACGGCATATCACCCCGAGACGAACGGACAGACGGAGCGCGTTAACCAGTGCTTGGAGATGTATCTGCGGTGCTCGGTCCACGACACACCCAAGCAATGGCGCCGGTGGCTCTCTGCAGCGGAGTTCTGGTACAATTCGTTGCACCACGCCTCCCTCAACTGCTCCCTGTTCAAGGCGCTGTACGGCAGGGAGCCCAACCTTGGGGGCATGCCAGCGGTCCACTCCAACATACCAGCGGATGCGCCACGCGAGGAGATCGATTGGGCCGCGCACACGGAGTTGCTGCGCGCCCAGCTCGCGCGCGCCCAAGCGCGTTTCAAGAAACAAGCAGATCGTCACCGTGCCGAGCGCGCCTTCGACATGGGCGAACAGGTCCTCCTCAAGCTCCAACCGTACGCCCAGTTCTCCGTCGCCAACCGCCCCTGCCGCAAGCTGGCGTACAAGTTCTTCGGACCCTTCACGGTGACGGAGCGCGTCGGCACCTTGGCGTACCGCCTGAACTTGCCGCCGGACAGCCGCATCCACCCCGTCTTCCACGTCTCGCAACTCAAGCCGTTCGTCCCCGACTACACTCTGGTCTTCGCTGAGCTGCCCAAGATACCGGACCTAACGGCCGCGGAACGCGTTCCGATCGCCGTCCTGGACCGCCGCATGATGAAGAAAGGAGACGCCCCAGTCGTCCAGGTACAAGTGCAGTGGAGCACCATGCCACCGTCGTCGGCTACTTGGTAAGACTACTACGTGCTCCGGCAGCGCTACCCGGACGCACCCATCTGGAGAGAGGAAGATCAAGCAGCTCAAGAGGGGGCAAATGTCACGCCTGCAGTTCAGCCTGCAGTGGGCTAACTAGTGCAAGTGCAGATAGCCACTCGCAACGACCAAGTCATCCCGGGGTCCAGCGGCCAAGTGTATGCGTGCGTGTTAAGCCAAGTGTTGGCGTGTGTGGGAAGCCAACTGTGGCCTACTTGTAACGGAACCACTGGACGAGGACGGCATCGAAACAGTGAATGAATCACTTTCCCCTCGTCTCATCTCTCTCACTCTCACCTATCCCTCTCGTTCTTCCTCATCCCGATCCCCTTATCCTCTCTTCCCAAATCCTCTGGATCGGGGCGTGACAACCCCCTGCCCCTCCTTCGCCCCTCGACGCCGAGCAGTACGACTACCCCATCGTCATCTTCACCAATGCGACTCCTGGGCAACATCGCAGGTGCGTCATCCTTTGGTTTGTTCTGTTGGGTGTCTGTTTGTTCTATCTAATGTCTACTGGATCACTAATCATCAACGAAATTCCGTGAATTTGGTATGCATGTCACACAAATATGATACTTGTGTTGGGGTAGTATTAGTTTATGCTTAGATTTCCGTGCTTCCAACTAATGCTAATTCTTTTCCTAGATCAATCTTTCCATGCTTCTTACTCAAGGAGCTTCCTCGTACGATGTGTCATGTTAAGATAACAGTCTTTTCATGCTTCCTACTTAAGGAGCTTCCAAATAATTTACATATGCTTCTTTCGTCTAGATAGTTTGCTTCCATACTTCAACCATTTTCGGTATCTAGTTGACACAAGATTCATCCCCATGTTGGTAGCAATCTTACTTAATTTCTAATTTCAATTTTCTATGCTTCAAATTAAGATGAGTTGTGTTAAGATAACACATTTTCATGCTTCGTTCTGTCAGGGCTTCCAAATTATACTCCATATGCTCCTTTGGTTACATAGAATGCTTCCATACTTGCTGCTTTATCTTTAATAAAATTTATTTATATATGTCATTGCTATCACCATTGTTATATGCCATGCCCATATTATATCAACTGCATCTCTTTTGTATACAAAGTCTTCTTAGTCCTTGTTTCTACTTTTTTGTGTGTTTCTAATGTTCTATTTTTTTTCAAAACCATTTCAATAAAATTTTCGCCCCATGTATGTTGTGATAGATCAACTCGTTGCTTCGTGTAAGCCATGCTTTCTATATTTTTTGTTTTGCATATGTTCCATATAGTACTGAATTTTCTATGCTTCCACTGCCTATCATGTATGTTTTGATCAATCAAATCGCACCTTCATGTAAGCCATGCTTCCTACTTGTATGTTTCGCATATGGTTCCTGCAGTACTAAATTTTCTATTTATCTCAATTTTATATGCTTCGACGGCCTATCATGTATATTTTGATTGATCAAATCACTCCTACGTGTAATTCATGCTTCCTACTTTTATGTTTCACATATGTTTCCATAGCAATGAATTTTTCTTCATCTCAATTTTCCATGATTCCACTACCTATCATTTATGTTCTGACATACTATCAATTCGTTGCTTCATGTAGGCCATACTTATCTCATTTTTCTATGCCTCCATTGCCTATCCTTTATGTTGTGATAGATCAAACCATCTGTCATCTCCTCATGTGTGCTTCTTTTGTTCAGATGTTTCGCGCTACACCACGCTAACCATGCATTATTGGCGTCTCAAACACCTCACATTGACCTCTCCCCACAATGTTGGCAGTGTCAATTTGAAGGTGATGGAGGAGACGGTGGAGAAATGGGCGGAGACAGTGACCAAGGCCCTCCATGAGGATGCCCTTGTCACATAGTCCATCGACTTGGCGACACATTTGCGCCCGTGCTTGAATGCGTGAGCTCTATCTTCCGCCACCATGAAACCAAGAAGGATATCACCGTGTTACGATTAATTGATGGAGTTGGAGTCCCACTGCTTACTGCCATCATGAAGGCAACAACTTCCTTTCGACAATCTTCCGCATATGCGTTCTCTAGCGCGGCCACTACAGCCCGAGACAATCCGCCTTGTATCATATTTTTGCTGTAATATAATTATTTTCTGTTGTTTTGTTGTATTAATTAGGGCGATGTTGCATCCAAGCAGACTCCGTTTTCTTTGGAAGCAAAATTTTGTTTGCTTAGAAACAATGTATAATTTGTGTTTTAGTGGAAGCAAATTTAATTGTTGTCCATAGAAGCAAATATAAGTTGCAATGGAGAGCAAATTTTCTTGTCGACATAAACAAATTCTTGCTATATGACACAAATTTCTATTAGATCGAACATGCATTTCAGGCCAATCGAAACAATTTTGGTTGTAGTTGAAGCAGATTAACAAGTCGCAGGAAGCAAATTAACAAGTCCAAGGAAGCAAATATATGCCGTGGAATCTTAGAAAGCAATATATTGGAAGCAAACATAACCGTACAGAAAACATAGAAGGTTCCATGTGTGGGCCGCATGTTTATGAAAAAATCTGCAGATTAGGAATCTACTCGAGGAGGAATAAATGGCAGGAGAGAGGTGGTTAGCGAGGATATGGGGTCGAGCTAATTTAGTGGGAGCAGTTATTACGACACACCTAATTGACGAATCAATCCAACAGCAACCCATACGCAGAATTCTACTAGCGATCCAATGACCTACATGCTTCCAATCCTACGGCCTTTGACTGGGCTGATGGAAGCAAGGGATCAGTAGTCTGATCCCTAGCGGCTCCCATAAGAATATGGCGTCAATAAAAACTGTTATGTCAAGAATATGGCTTCGATAAAACTGTTATGCCAATAAAAGCTCAATCAAGACACCTCATCTGTTTAGATCACCACCACCAGCGATAGGTAATTAGAGTTAGAATTAATATGGTGTTGCGGCGGCACAATTTAGATGGCGGTGATGGCGTTGCGTTGATTAATGGTGCTTCGCCTTCAACCCCATCCTCGGCCGCATGGTCCTTGGCTTGCTACCTTGGTTTTGTGTGTTTGACATGTAAAATTAGGGCCCGAATTTGGTATCCCGGTGGCGTCGTTCAAATGGCGGTGATGGTGTTGTGTTGGTTAGTGGTGCTCCAACTTCAACACCACCGTTGGCGTAGTCAACGACGTCGAGGAGACACTAGGGTTGTTGTCGGGCATGTGCTTCGGCATTGTGTGGTGTTGATTTGGTCCTTGGCTTGCCACTGGCGACCTGGACTTTTGTGCAGATTGTTCCCACTAGGGAGATTGCTCGTTTCCACCGACAACGGTAGCCCTACTATCAAGACAAATCAAGATGCAACCCTTGCCGATTTGGCTTCTCCCCCATTTATCATGTCGTACAAGTGGCTACTACGGCGAGAACAATGAGGACTTTCCCTCTAGGCTTGTGCGGGCGACACTGAGGAGGCTCGACGATGTTTCCCATAGTTTGGATAGGTGGTGTTATTCTACTCCACATTGATGGATGCTTCGAACCATGAACATTATAAGATCATTTAGATCCTTGTTGCTAGGTGCATGGATGACAATGCCCAAAAATAATCCAGGAAGGAGCAGCATACCTATTCCACCATGGCTTACTCGGAGTAGATCTACACAAAGTGGGCGATTCCCGACCCCTCACAAACTTTTTGTTACTTCACACCTTGAATGCTCTCAAAATAGCTAGCCAACCAGGATACAATAAGTTTGGGGTTGCTTGGTGATGAATCTCTTGCTCTTGTGCTTCAAAAGATAATCTCCTCCGCGCCGAAAACTCTCATGCGATATATGTTTGGACTCGAGAGGTTGGAGTGGCAAACAAGGAAGTGATTAGAGATTAAAGGTTTGGCCTTGGAAGTAGCATCAAAAAGCCCTTTGAATTCCACACAAGACTAGGTAGTTCCCTCTCAGAAAATGTGATTTAAAATGAAGTGCTTTGAGTGAACTGGTGGGCTTGGTGTAGTATATATAGGCTGGTCCTAGAAATGTGACTATTACACGCCTTTTTGCACAATTTAGAGGCCCCGAGAGATCGGCCTGGAGGCTCCAATTGAAGTAAAGGAGGCAACTTTTGATTTGGTTGGAGGGGTCCACTTGAAGTGGTTCGGGGGCTCCGACTGGCCTTGGCTCACCTGCGCACGCCACGGGATGTTGTTTGTTTTTTTGGACAAGAGTGTTTGAGATTATCCTCCTCCTGAGCGCCCCCATCTTCTTCAGTGCTTCCTTCCCCAAAACCTCCTTCAATTGAGTTCGAGTTCGTGCCATCGAACTTCGGAAGGTTTCATTATGAGGAGTCCAAGCCAACTTTGATAGTCTCCCAACATGCGGATTCATTGTTGGCGAGCCCAAACTAATACTGGTCCTCAAATATTGGTAGTGTGAGGTCGGTGGATTGTAATTTTTTTATGTTGCATATTGTTGGGAAACGTTTCATGGAAAACAAAAATTTTCTATGCATACGCAAGATCTATCTATGGAGATGCATAGCAACGAGAGGGGAGAGTGTGTCTATGTACTCTCTGAGGGAGTCCTGGATTAGGGGGTGTCCGGATAGCCGGACTATACCTTCAGCCGAACTCCTGGACTATGAAGATACAAGATTGAAGGCTTCGTCCCATGTCCGGAAGGGACTTTCCTTGGCGTGGAAGGCAAGCTTGGCGATGCGAATATGTAGATCTCCTACCATTGTAACCGACTCTGTGTAACCCTAACCCTCTCCGATGTCTATATAAACCGGAGGGTTTTAGTCCGTATGACACAACAACAATCATACCATAGGCTAGCTTCTAGGGTTTAGCCTCCTTGATCTCGTGGTAGATCTACTCTTGTACTACCCATATTATCAATATTAATCAAGCAGGAGTAGGGTTTTACCTCCATCGAGAGGGCCCGAACCTGGGTAAAAACATCGTGTCCCCTGCCTCCTGTTACCATCCGCCTAGACGCACAGTTCGGGACCCCCTACCCAAGATCCGCCGGTTTTGACACCGACATTGGTGCTTTCATTGAGAGTTCCTCTGTGTCGTCACTTTTAGGCCCGATGGCTCCTCTGATCATCAATAGCGACGCAGTCCAGGGTGAGACCTTTCTCCCCGGACAGATCTTCGTCTTCGGCGGCTTCGCACTGCGGGCCAATTCGCTTGGCCATCTGGAGCAGATCGAAAGCTATGCCCCTGGCCATCAAGTCAGATTTGGAAGTTTAAACTACACGACTGACATCCGCGGGGACTTAATCTTCGACGGATTCGAGCCACTGCCGAGCGCGCCGCACTGTCACGACGGGCATGATCTAGCTCTGCCACCGAACAATGCCCTGGAGGCCGCACCCGCATCGGCTTCGACCCTTGATTCGAAGCCAACTGCGCCGATCGAGGATGGGTGGTTGGACGCCGCCTCGGGGACTACGATCCCAACAGCGATCGAGCCGAACACCAGCCCCGCACTCCGCGAGGCTCGTGACTCCAAGGAGCCGGACTCCTCTCCGGACTCCGAGCCCTCCGCGCCCCTGCCGATCGAATCCGATTGGGCGCCGATCATGGAGTTTACCGCCGCGGATATCTTTCAGCACTCGCCTTTCGGCGATATTCTGAAGACACTAAAGTCTCTCTGTTTATCAGGAGAGCCCTGGCCGGACTACGGTCAGCAAGGTTGGGATACAGACGATGAAGAAATTCAAAGCCCACCCACCACCCACTTTGTAGCCACTGTCGACGATTTAACCGACATGCTCGACTTCGACTCCGAAGACATCGACGGTATGGACGCCGATGCAGGAGACGATCAAGAACCAGCGCCTATAGGGAACTGGAAAGCCACCTCGTCATATGACATATACATGGTGGACACCCAAAAGAAGGAGATGGCGATGGAACAGCGGAGGATGACCCCTCCAAGAAACAGCCTAAGCGCCGGCGTCAGCGGCGCCGCTCAAAATCCCGCCAAAGCAAAAACGGTGATTCCGGCACGGGAGATAATAATACTCCAGAGAGTACCGAAGAAAACCCCCTCCAGCAAGATTCAGCACATGAGGATGGAGAAGCCAACCCTCATGAGAGAGCGGCAGACAAAGAGGTCGAGGACGATAATTATATGCCTCCCTCCGAAGACGAGGCAAGCCTCGACGACAACAAATTCGTCGTGCCAGAGGATCCCGTCGAGCAAGAGCGTTTTCAACGCAGGCTTATGGCCATGGCAAGCAGCCTCAAGAAAAAATAGCAATAGCTTAGAGCTGATCAAGATTTGCTAGCCGACAGATGGACTGAAGTCCTTGCAGCCGAAGAGTATGAACTCGAACGCCCCTCCAAGAGCTACCCAAAGTGCAGGTTGCTACCCCGATTAGAGGAGGAAGCACCTAAACCTACATCACCAGCACATGATACGGCCGACCGGCCACCTCGTGGCCGTGACAGAGAGGCCTCTCGGCCCTCCACTCAAAACATACCAAGGCACGGGAAAATGCGCCAGACCTGCGAGATATATTGGAGGACAAGGCAAGGCAAACAAGATCGATCTACGGATCGCGTGGGCGCCCCACAACTCGAGACGATAACCGTCACGCCGGATACTGCAAATCCGGCAGGGCCGAACATAGCAGACAAAGCTCATTTGAGCTACGTCGTGATATAGCCCAGTACAGAGGCGCCGCACACCCACTATGCTTCACAGATGAAGTAATGGATCATCAAATCCCCGAAGGTTTCAAACCCGTAAACATCGAATCATATGATGGCACAACAGATCCTGCGGTATGGATCGAGGATTATCTCCTTCATATCCACATGGCCCGTGGTGATGATCTACACGCCATCAAATACCTCCCACTCAAGCTTAAAGGACCAGCTCGGCATTGGCTTAACAACTTGCTAGCAGAATCAATCAGTTGTTGGGAGGACCTGGAAGCCGCATTTCTCGACAATTTCCAGGGCACTTATGTGCGACCACCAGACACCGATGACCTAAGCCACATAATTCAGCAGCCAGAGGAATCGGCCAGGCAATTCTGGACACGATTCCTAACAAAGAAAAGTCAAATAGTCGACTGTCCGGACGCAGAGGCCCTAGCGGCCTTCAAGCACAATATCCGTGACGAGTGGCTTGCCCGGCACCTTGGACAGGAAAAGCCGAAATCTATGGCAGTGCTCACGACACTCATGACCCGCTTTTGCGCGGGAGAAGACAGCTGGCTTGCTCGTAGAAACAATATGACCAAGAACCCTGGTAATTCGCATACCAGAGATAGTAGTGGCAGGCCGCGTCGCAACAAGCAGAAGCGCAGCATTAACGGCGATAATGCTGAGGATACGACAGTTAACGCCGGATTCAGAGGCTATAAATCCGGTCAGCGGAAAAAGCCATTCAAAAGAAATACTCAGGGACCGTCCAGTTTGGACCGAATACTCGACCGCTTATGCCAGATACATGGCACCCCCGAAAAGCCAGCCAATCACACCAACAGGGATTGTTGGGTGTTCAAGCAGGCAGGCAAGTTAAATGCCATAAAAAAACACAAGGGGTTGCATAGCGATGACGATGAAGAGCCCCGGCCGCCGAACAACAGTGGACAGAAGGGTTTTCCCCCACAAGTGCGGATGGTGAACATGATATACGCAACCCACATCCCCAAGAGGGAGCGGAAGCGCGCGTTAAGGGACGTATACGCGATGGAGCCAGTCGCCCCAAAGTTCAACCCATGGTCCTCTTGCCCGATCACCTTTGACCGAAGGGGCCACCCTACTAGCATCCATCATGGCGGATTCGCTGCATTGGTTCTAGACCAAATTATTGACGGATTTCATCTCACTAGAGTCCTTATGGACAGCGGCAGTAGCCTGAACCTGCTTTACCAGGATACAGTGCGGAAAATGGGCATAGATCCCTCGAGGATTAAGCCCACCAAAATGACCTTTAAAGGCGTCATACCAGGTGTAGAGGCCAACTGTACAGGCTCAGTTACACTTGAAGTGGTCTTCGGATCTCCGAATAATTTCCTAAGCGAGGAGTTAATCTTCGACATAGTCCCGTTCCGCAGTGGCTATCACGCACTGCTCGGGCAAACCGCATTCGCCAAGTTCAATGCGGTACCACACTACGCATACCTTAAGCTCAAGATGCCAGGCCCTCGAGGAGTAATTACCGTCAATGGAAACACCGAACGCTCCCTCCGAACGGAGGAGCACACGACGGCCCTTGCAGCGGAAGTACAAAGCAGCCTCTCCAGGCAGTTCTCCAGTCCAGCCATCAAACGTCTGGACACCATCAAGCGCGCCCAGAGTAACCTACAACAAGACCGCCTGGCACGTTCCGAGAAGTCATAGCAATGCGGCCCCAACCCCAGCCCTCGCGAAAATGCGACACCAGTGCTTCGCGTACATAACTACGCTCTAGAAATACCATGGGCACATGGGGAGGGGCACCATCACGGCACGCCCGAAACACGGCTTAAACTGCACTAGGGGCCGTCGATTTTTTAATTTTCTCTTACTTTCAGGACTCCATTCTTCGGAAGGCCTGTCCGGCAGTACAATTGCCGCACAAACGATGCAAGAACCAGGGAAGTAGACAAGCCACGCCGCATTACGGAACTCCCAGGTGGTCTCTATCATGAGCAGTATACCTGTTTCGCATACCATTCCGCAGCCTGCCCCTGGAACGGACATGTTAAATAGTCCAACCTTTTGCTTATCGCGTTATTTGTATCGTTCTGCCTTGATCGCAGCCTTTTTTAATAAACAATGCATAGCTTTTGTCTATTTTTGCATTATTCCTTTTTACAAACATATGTTCATTAACGACATGCTGCACCCGTACACTTTGGTACGGCCAAATACGCCAGGGGCTTTAGTACCCCTCAATATGGTGTGAGAAGCCCGAACACTTTAACAAGTGCGGCACCCCGAACTTATAGCACTATATGCATCGGCTCCAAATCATGTCTTGGGTCAATAGTTGGGTTTGCCCGGCTCCTATGTTTTGGTGCCTTACGTTCCGCTATATCGGCTAAGGTAGCACTAGGAGAACTACTGTGATTGTGCCCCAGTTGAGCTGGGCTAAGCACCTCAGTAGAGAAAGCTAAAGCTGACTGTCATGATGAAGCGAGAGCTGGTCGCTGTTCGAGAGGTTTTTCGAGTCCCTAAAGACTTATGCCGCTTAGAGCGAGGAGTCGGCTCTGTCCGGCCAAGGCGTGGATAGCACCCCGAACTCGGTCTTCCGAATACCAGGGGCTTCGCCGAAATTTAAAATTATAGAATTCTATGGCTAAGTGAGAGTGTTCAAGCATTATAGTCCGATTGCCTTGTTCGTTGTGCTGAGCGCCTCCCTCGAAGGATCCAAACATGGGAAAAAGAGTGCTCAGGTTTATCCCGAACACCCCAACACTAGTGGCACGGGGGCAGAAGCCGACGACTCACCATCTCTCAAAATTGATAAACGGCCGCACAGAAGGTAATATTTTAAATTCCAAACTATTGCTTAGCGCATATGAACAAGTTTTCAGCGCACAGGACAAAACGAGCGAGTTTTACTCAAAAATTACATCCCTGGAACATTGATCCGCCATAAGGTGGGCACCCTTCAGAACGTCCTTATAATAATTCTTGGGCTTGCGACGCTCTTTCCCCGGCGGTGGCCCGTCCTTCACAAGCTTCTCAGCATCCAGCTTGCCCCAGTGCACCTTAGCGCGGGCAAGGGCCCTACGGGCACCTTCGATGCAGACGGAGCGCTTGATGACTTCGAGCCTTGGACAGGCCTCCACCAGCCGCCGCACCAGCCCGAAGTAGCTCCCATGCAGAGCCTCTCCAGGCCACAGCCGAACTATGAGGCCCTTCATGGCCTGTTCGGCCACCTTGTGGAGCTCGACCAGTTGCTTCAGCTGGTCGCTCAGGGGCACAGGGTGTCCGGCCTCAGCATACTGAGACCAGAACACCTTCTCCGTCGAGCTGCCCTCCTCGGCTCGGTAGAATGCGACGGCATCGGACACGCTACGGGGTAAATCTGCGAATGCTCCTGGAGAGCTCCGGGTTCGGGTAAGTAACAAGTAACTCACTTTTATATGTTTGATTTGCATAAAGAATGCCTTACCCGCCGCTATCTTTTTCACCGCATCCAACTCCTGGAGGGCCTTCTGGGATTCGGCCTTGGCAGACTTGGCATTTTCAATAGCCGCGGCGAGCTCGGACGCTCGCATCTTTGAGTCAAGCTCCAAACTCTCATGTTTTTTCATGAGAGCCTGGAGCTCTTGTCGCACCTCGCCAACCTGGGCCTCATACTTCTCCCGCTCGGTGCGCTTCGTGGCCGCCCTCTTCTCGGCCTCGGACAACGCTTGCTTAAGGGTCGCCACCTCAGACGTGGCCCCTACAATAGCCACGATAATCCTGTCATTTTTTGCAATTGCACTTTTTTATATATTTAAACAAGGTATTTCTTACCTTCCTTGTCCTCGAGTTGCTTCTTGGCAAGCCCGAGCTCTTGCTCGGACTGCTCGAGGTTCTGCTTTAGCGTGTCCACTTCCGCAGTCAGTGCGACGGACGCCAGCAGAGAAGTCTGCATACACATATTGACTCCTTTTTGTTAGACTCCTGCGAATTTTATTTGATCCTCTATTCGGCTTTTCTTCTCGAACGCCAAACAGAGCATCATGGACTACTGTCTATGCGGTAATATTTTTACACATTCTTTACTTACCTCAAAACCTGTTAAAAGGCTGGCACAAGCTTCAGTCAGTCCGCTCTTGGCGGACCGAACCTTCTGGACCACCGCACTCATAATGGTGCGGTGCTCCTCGTCGATGGAGGCGCCTTTAAGCACCTCCAAAAGATTGTCTGGCGCCTCCGGTTGGACGGGGGTCACCGGCTCGGTGGGCTTGCTCCTCTTGGAAGGAGGTCGCCCGCCGGACTCTAGAACCTTTGAAGGTTCCGGAGCGGTGTCTGGCCTAGGGCCGGACTTGGAGCCCTGGGGGGATCTATCCCCTTTACTCCTGGGGTCCGGGAGGTCGCCTTGCGGCTCCTCCAGGACCACCCTCTCCTGGCGTGGAACCTGTTGGGACGCCACCTCGGCATCGTCCGTAGGGCGGGGGGAGGTAGTGGGCGGAAGTGAATTCACGTCCGACGAATCCAGGGAGCCGCTCGACGACTCATCGAGCCTGGCCTTGGGCGGACTGCATAGATATATTCGACATAAGGAAAAGCTGTGCAATAAAGGAACACTACGAGTTACTCTGGTGTCCGGACACTTACGATCTCGCCGGGCGCTTGGCCCTATGCGGCCACTCCTCTTCGCCGTCGTCCGCGTCGGTAGAGTAGTCCGAAGGAAGGGTCTTCCCCTTCTTGGACCCTTCGGCCTCCCCAGTCGGGTCGGCCTTCCTTTTCTTTCCTCCCCCCGCTGGGGGGGGGAGAGGTTTCTTCTTGCTCCTCCTCGTTTTCACGGGAGGAGTGCGTCTCGGAGTCATCGGATGATGAATGCGACACCTCCAGGCGTCGGGCACTCTTTCGAGTCCCTATGGCCTTCTTCTTGGCCTTCTTCTCCGGCACCGCATAGGGTGCCGGAACCAGCAGCTTCGCCAAGCGAGCATCGGCTGGGTCTTCGGGCAAAGGAGCCGGACAGTCAATCTGTCCGGACTTCGCCTGCCAATCCTGTCAAAGGTAAGGGAGCTTAGATCCCGCATAGAGTCAAACTATGAAAAACTAATACCCTGTAAAAGGTACAAATAGCTTACCGCACTAGCGTGACGCTGCGTGCTGAATCCGCGGTCCTCGGAAGCGGATGCGGGAGCCTCAGCGCCCTTGAAAAGCACCTTCCAGGCATCTTCGTACATCGTGTCACGGGAGGATCCGGTGGATGAGCATAACCTGGACTACGTTGACAAGCTTGAGCTGCTTGTTCACCAGGGTTTGGATGCATTTCTGCAGTCCAGTCACCTCTCCTTTGCTGCCCCACGACAGGCCCGTCTCTTTCCAGGACGTGAGCCGCGTAGGGGGTCCGGACCGGAACTCGGGGGCTGCGACCATTGTTCAAGAACTCGGCCGAGTTACCATTTAAATGCCCATTTAATCGCTACTCAGTGCCTAACTGAGGCGAATAGCACATACTCGGCTCATTAAATGGTCAAGCCGATTAACTAGCATTTAATCGGTTGTCAGACGATTAACTGGTTCTCAAACTGATTAATCGGTGATGGGTCAGGTAACTATTTGAGTATTTGTGGTCTATGAACCTTATTACCTAATACCTATTATGTTATTTGTGTTGAACCTTGTAGTGAATTATTCCATGTTCACATATGTGGCTGCTATTTATCTTTGTTATGTGTGGCTGCATATTGCCAAGTTGTGTGGCTGTCATTTTAATTTATCTTATCATGTCTCATGTGTGGCTGCTTGTTGTCACATGTATGGCTGTCGTTTACTCATTTATCTTGACAAGTTTAGAGCATATACAAATGCATATCTATCTTCTGTCATCAATTCTGCATGTTTGTTGCCTTCCGGTTTGGATGCATGATGACCAAACCGTCCAGGTAACAATTCTACCTATTGTGGGGCTGTTTTCTCATATTTTAGTATAAGTGTATAATATGTACCTATGAGCATTGGATTTTGTGGTGTACAATGCGTGAAAAACTAGTTACATGTTGCCAATATATTCTCATGTGCAGTCGATTAATGATCGACCGATTAATTCAGTTAAATGGCCGATTAACCGATTAATCGCTAATCAGTAGTCGACCGAGCAGTTACCAGTTACCGAACTCCCGAACAATGGCTGCGACCCACTCAGGGTCGCGCGGCTCGGTGATGTAAAACCACCCCGATTGCCACCCCTTCAGGGTCTCCACAAAGGAGCCCTCAAGCCATAGGACGTTGGGCATCTTGCCCGCCATGGCGCCTCCGCACTCCGCCTAGTTGCCGCGCACCACCTTCGGCTTGACATTGAAAGTCTTGAGCCATAGGCCGAAATGGGGGCGGATGCAGAGGAAAGCCTCGCACATGACGATAAACGCCGAGATGTTGAGGATGAAATTCGGGGCCAGTGGAAATCCAGGCCGTAGTAGAACATGAGTCCTCGGACGAATGGGTGGAGAGGAAAGCCCACTCCGCGGAGGAAGTGGGGAAGGAACACTACCCTCTCATGGGGCCTTAGGGTGGGGAGGAGCTTCCCCTCTTCGGGAAGCCGGTGCGCGATGTCGTCAGACAAGTATCCGGCCTTCCTCAGGTTTTTGATGTGTCCCTCCGTGACGGAGGAGACCATCCACTTGCCTCCCGCTTCGGACATGACTAGAGAAGGTCGAGGTGGGGAATGCGGGCTTGGGCGCTAGAGCTCGAGTGCATGGAAGATGGATAGGCAAAGGAGGAAGAAGGCGTAGGTTAAAAGGTGAATCCTTATCCCCTTATATGGGTGGATGCGGCTATGTGTCCCCACCGGCCTGATAAAACTCGCTTATCTCCCAAGCGCCGTAATCAATGGCGCGGTTGGGTTACCCACGTCCGTATTGATGAGAATCCCGCAAATAAAGGGAACACGATCTCTGCTTTGACAAGACGTGCCAAGGAAACCGCCTCGCAAAACGCGCTGAGGTGGGGGGGGGGGTAAAAACGATTCGAATAAAGGCTTGGCCGTAGTGTGATGTCACGCTACGGAATACGTCGGCAGATTAGATTTGTGTAAATATTATTCTCTCTATGGCAATATGTGGAAACTTATTTTGCAGAGCCGGACACTATCCTTTGTGTTCAAAATCTTCTATGAAGTACTTGGAGGAGGAACCCGCCTTGCAATGCCAAAGACAATCTGCGCGCCGGAACTCATCGTCATTGAAGCCTGGTTCAGGGGCTACTGAGGGAGTCCTGGATTAGGGGGTGTCCGGATAGCCGGACTATACCTTCAGCCGGACTCCTGGACTATGAAGATACAAGATTGAAGACTCTGTCCCATGTCCGAAAGGGACTTTCCTTGCCGTGGAAGGCAAGCTTGGCGATGCGAATATGTAGATCTCCTACCATTGTAACCGACTCTGTGTAACCCTAACCCTCTCCGTGTCTATATAAACCGGAGGGTTTTAGTCCATAGGACACAACAACAATCATACCATAGGCTAGCTTCTAGGGTTTAGCCTCCTTGATCTCGTGGTAGATCTACTCTTGTACTACCCATATCATCAATATTAATCAAGCAGGAGTAGGGTTTTACCTCCATCTAGAGGGCCCGAACCTGGGTAAAAACATCGTGTCCCCTGCCTCCTGTTACCATCCGCCTAGACGCACAGTTCGGGACCCCCTACCCGAGATCCGCCGATTTTGACACCGACACCCTCCTAGACCGTAAGCGGAAGCGTTTGTTAAAGCAATTGATGTAGTCAAACTTCTTCACGCTCCAACTGATCGAGTACTGAACGTACGGTAGCTCCGTGTTCAGCACACGTTCACCTCGGTGACGTCCTGGCCTTCTTGATCCTGCAAGACGGCGAAGTAGTGGATGAGTTCCGGCAGCACGATAGCGTGGTGACGGTGATGCTATATCCGCAGGGCTTTGCCTAAGCACTACGAGACCGAGGGACTAAACTATGGAGGGGGACGCCGCACACGGCTAAGTAATTGTCATGACCTTGTGTGGCGCCCCTCCCACATATATATATAGGTGGGGGAGAGGGGAAGCAGCCAGGTGCACCACAAAGGTGGCCGTCTAGCCCTAGGTCTCCTGCCCTGGCCTGCGCCCCCTGCCATAATTCACCTAAGGGGGAAGGAAAGAGGAGGGGAGCAAAGGAAGGAGGAGGCCTATTGCCCTCTTTCCTTCTCTCCCCTAGGGGCGACTGCCATAGAGGGGCGCACCAGCCCCTTGTGGGATGGTGTGCTCCCTTCTCTTGGCCCATATGGCCCATAGACCTCCCGGGGGTGTCCAGAACCCCTTCCGGTGACCAGATTACTACCCGGTGCATCCGAAACTCTTCCGGTGTCCGAATATCATCGTCCTATATATCAATATTTACCTCCGGACCATTCCAGAGCTCCTCATCATGTCTGTGAATTCATCCGGGACTCCGAACAATATCCGGTCACAAAATCTAGAACTCATATAACACTATATCATCAATGAACGTTAAGCGTGCGGACCCTACGGGTTCGAGAACTATGTAGACATGACCGAGACACATCTCCAGTCAATAACCAATAGCGGAACCTGGATGCCCATATTGGTTCCTACATATTCTATGGAAATCTTTATCGGTCGAACCTTATGACAACATACGTAATTCCCTTTGTCCATCGGTATATGTTACTTGCCCGAGATTCGATCGTCGGTATCTTCATACCTAGTTAAATCTCGTTAGTCGCAAGTCTCTTGACTCGTTCCATAATACATCATCTCGTAATTAACTCCTTAGTCACTTTGCTTGCAAGCTTCTTGTGATGTGTATTACCGAGAGGGCCCAAAGATACATCTCCGATACACGGAGTGACAAATCCTAATCTCGATCTATGCCAACTCAACAAACACCTTCGGAGATACTAGTAGAGCATCTTTATGATCACCCAGTTACGTTGTGATGTGATGACCCACAAGTATAGGGGATCAATTGTATCTCTTTTTGATAAGTAAGAGTGTTGAACCCAACGACGAGCAGAAGGAAATGACAAGTGGTTTTCAGCAAGGCAATGTCTGCAAGTGTTGAAATTGCAAGTAACAGAGTAGTTTGATAGCAAGATAATTTGTAATGACCAAGTAACGATAATAGTAACAAAAGTGCAGCAAGGTAGCCCAATCCTTTTGAGGCAAAGGACAGGCCATAGCGGTCTCTTATAGTAAGCAAAGCGTTCTTGAGGGTACACGGGGATTTCATCTAGTCACTTTCACCATGTTGATTCGATTCGTGTTCGCTACTTTGATAATCTGATATGTGGGTGGACCGGTGCTTAGAAACCTCCTACTTATGATTAACCCCCTCGCAAGCATCCGCAACTACGAGAAAAGTATGAAGAATAAATTCTAACCATACCATTAAAATTTTGGATCCAATCGGTCCCTTACGGAATAACGCATAAACTAGGGTTTAAGCTTCTGTCACTCTCGCAACCCATCATCTAATAACTACTCCACAATGCATTCCCTTAGGCCCAAATATGGTGAAGTGTCATGTAGTCTACGTTCACATGACACCACTAAGGGAATCACAACATACATACTATCAAAATATCGAACACATATCAAGTTCACATGATTACTTGCAACATGGTTTCTCCCGTGACCTCAAGAACAAAAGTAACTACTCACAAATGATAATCATGCTCAAGATCAGAGGGGTATTGAATAGCTTATTGGATCTGAATATATAATCTTCCACCAAATAAACCATATATTAATCAACTACAAGATGTAATCAACACTACTAGTCACCCACAAGCACCAATCTATAGTTCCGGTACAAAGATTGAACACAAGAGATGAACTAGGGTTTGAGATGAGATGGTGCTGTTGAAGATGTTGATGGAGATTGCCCTCCCCAAGATGGGAGAGTTGTTGGTGATGATGGTGATGATGACGATGATTCCCCCTCCGGGAGGGAAGTTCCCCCGGCGGAATCGCTCCACCGGAGGGCAAACGTGCTCCTGCCCAAGTTCCGCCTCGAGAGGGCAGCCCTCCGTCCAGAAAGTCCTCTCCTTATTTTTTCTAGGTCAAAATTACTTATATACCAGAAGATGAGCACCATAGGTGGGCCTGGGCGAGCACAACCCACCAGGGCGCGCCTGGGCTCCCTGGTGCGCCCAGGTGGGTTGTGCCTACCTAGTGGGCACCCTCTGGTACTTATTGGCTCCAATATTCCTCATATATTCCATAAATAATCTCCGTAAAGTTTCATCTTGTTTGGAGTTGTGCAGAATAGGTAACCTGACGTAGCTTTTCCAGGTCCATATTTCCAGCTGCCGGAATTCTCCCTCTTTGTGTGTACCTTGCATATTATGAGAGAAAAGACATTAGAATTACTCCAAAAAGCATTATTATGCATAAAAACATCATAAATAACAGTAGGAAAACATGATGCAAAATGGACGTATCAACTCCCCCAAGCTTAGACCTCGCTTGTCCTCAAGCGAAAACCGAAATCGAAAAACATGTTCACATGCTTAGAGAGAGAGAGAGAGGTGTCGATAAAAACAAAATACGGACATAGAAGCATCATGTTGATTATTATAACAACAACAAATTTAAACATAAGACTTTTGTCATAGACTTCTCATGCATAAGTAACAATTCATCACAATCGAAGTATAAAACATAAACTCTATTAGAAACCAAGAAACTATGTTCTCAGTCAACTTTGCAACTACAATCCATCATCTTTTCAGGAAGGGTCACGTATCGGAGCCTTTAGGCAAGTCCACATACTCAACCATCATATAGTCTTCTATGATTGCTAACACTCACCGCATACACATGAGCAAAACATTTTAACCAGACACATAGAAAGATAGGGGCTTATAGTTTCGCCTCCCAACGTATTCACCTCAAGGGTGATGTCAACAATAATAACTCATGCTACCCATATTCATCTAGACATATGTGCCTAGATCTTTCCTCACCACATGATGCTTGCCAAAGGAGAAAATAAAAAGGAGTAGAGAAAAAAACTTTGACTCTTACATAAAAGTAAATACATAAAATTAAAAGATAGGCCCTTCGCAGAGGGAAGCAGAGGTTGCCATGCGCTTATTTGTTTGTATGCTCAACCCCTTAATGCAAAAGAACGTCAAGTTGTATTGCCCCTTGTGATAGCAACCTTTATTATGCAATCTATCGCTTTTATTCTTCACCATCACAAGTTCGTACAATGCTCAATTTTCTCTTACACTAAATGATCTCACACTTTTAGAAACAATTTTTATTACCTTATTGCACTGATGACAACTTACTTGAGGGATCTTGCTCAATCCCTAGGTAGGTATAGTGGACTCTTGAAAATAAGATTTGGGTTTAAGGGTTTTTGGATGCACAAGTAGTATCTCTACTTAGTGCGGAAATTTTGGCTAGCAAAGATAGGGGCAATCACCACATGCTGAAGGATCTATGACAATATAACTTCTATGTGAATATGAACCAACATAATCATTACGTTGTCTTCCTTGTCCAACGTCAACAATTTTGGCAGATAATATTTTGATGGGGGCTCACAATCACAAAAGATTTCTAGATAGTGTATTTAAATGTGAATCTTCTATTCCCTTATTAATTCTTTCATGAGTTGCATCATTGACCAATGTTATGTTTGTCAATCTCTAACAAAATTTTCTACTTATACTTTTCCTTATGTGGTGTCATCACCTACCATAAGATTAGCATATGATCTTTTTCATTTATTTTCTTTCTTTTTATTGCAACATGAGAGTAAAGAAAGCAAAAATCAAACTAAATTGATCACTAAGCAAGCTCTTGAAAAGAAAGGATCGAACTAAACTTTTATTCATCTAAAGCAATATATCGAACTAAAATAAGTAAAGGCAGAAGATAGTGGGGATGATACGATACCGGGGCACCTCCCCCAAGCTTGGCGAAAGCCAAGGGGGAGTGCCCATACCCGATACTCAGTTTTCTTTTGCTGATGAAGAAGGTGGTGGTGGTGGAGTAGCAATTCTGTCCTTTAAGATCCAGAGGTTATCCAATCTACGGATGACGCTCCGAAGGAAGATGATGTGCTCTTGATGTAGAATATTTTCACGAGTGAGATATTTATTTTGCACACGAACCATTTCAATGATCCGAAAGGCTGCAACCTCAGTAGGGGTAAGGTGAGCATAGTAAGGTTTAAGGATATCTTCTTTTTCTTCCTCTGCTGGCAGTGCTTGCTAGACCACCAGGACTTGATCTCCGATAGTCTCCTTGCTCTTGTCTCCTTTGATGGCTTCTACGGGCTCCTCTCTCTTCAGCTCAATCTTCATCAACCAAGCATCTTCTTCGATGTTGTTGGAGGAGGAGGAATGACATGATGCCTGGACTGACAGATCTGACCGAAAACAGCAAGAAGAGAGAACATAAGATTTCTCCATGATACGGTGGTCAATAGGTTCGGGAGGGATATAAAGATTTTTTATCTTGGGAAACAAGCAAACGGAAGAAAAACGGAGTCTGGAAGGTGCCCCAGGTGGGCACTACCCACCTAGGCGTGCCTGGCAAGCCATGCGCGCCCTGGTGTCTTGTGCCCACTAGGGTATGCTTCCTGGTTGTTTCTTATTTTCCTAAAAAAATTTATATTCCAAAACTGAGAAAAAATATTTTTGCGGATTTTTCTGAGTCCGTTTACTTACCGTATCACATACCTCCTTATTTTCATGATTCTGGAGTGCTCTGGAAGGACTCTTTTATGTGTTCTTCCGGTGTCAAAGTTTGGATAATATTACTTTCAACATTAATGGGCATACCTGAGATATAATGTTTTATTCGTTGCCCATTGACAACCTTCTGGTTAGTACCTTCGGCATTATTTATTTTGATAGCTCCAGACCGATAAACCTCCTCGATAACATAGGGTCCTTCCCATTTGGAGAGGAGTTTTCCTGCAAAGAATCTGAAATGAGATTTGTACAAAAGAACATATTCTCCGACTTTGAACTCACGCTTTTGGGTTCTTTTATCATGCCATCTTTTAACCTTTTTCTTTAAATAATTTGGCATTTTCATAAGCTTGGGTTCTCCATTCATCTAATGAGATAATATCAAATAACCTCTTTTCGCCGACAAGTTTGAAATCATAATTGAGTTCTTTGACTGCCCAATATGCTTTATGTTCTAACTCAAGAGGCAAATGACAAGCTTTTCCATAAACCATTTTATAAGGAGACATACCCATAGGATTTTCATGCTGTTCTATAAGCCCAAAGTGCGTCATCTAATTTCTTAGACCAATTCTTCCGGGACCTATTGACAGTGTTTTGCAAGATTAATTTTATTTCTTTATTACTAAGTTCAACTTGACCACTAGACTGAGGATGATAAGGTGATGCAATTCTATGGTTAACATCATACTTGGCAAGCATTTTACGGAAAGCACCATGAATAAAGTGTGAACCACCATCAGTCATTAAATATCTAGGGACTCCAAACCTTGGGAAAATAACTTCCTTAAACATTTTAATAGAGGTGTTGTGATCAACACTACTGGTTGGAATAGCTTCTAACCATTTAGTAACATAATCAACAGCAGCCAAAATATGTGTATACCCATTAGAGGAAGGAAAAGGTCCCATGTAATCAAATCCCCAAACATCAAATGGTTCAATAGCAAGTGAATAATTCATAGGCATTTCTTTACGCTTACCGATATTACCTATTCTTTGACATTCATCACAAGATAAGACGAACTTACGGGCATCCTTGAAGAGAGTAGGCCAATAAAATCCAGATTGCAATACCTTGTGAGCAGTTTTGTCTCCAACATGCTACCCTCCATAAGCTTCAGAGTGTCATTTCCGTAGGATTTGTCCATGTTCATGCTCATGTACATAACGTCTAATAATACCATCTACTCCTTCTTTATAAAGATGTGGGTCATCCCAAAAGTAGTGTCTTAAATCATAGAAGAATTTTTTATTTTGTTGGTAAGTAAAGTTAGGTGGTAAATATTTAGCAACAATGTAATTAGCATAATCATCATACCAAGGAGTATTATTAGAAACATTTATTGTAGCTAACAGCTCATCAGGGAAACTATCGTCAATAGGTAGTGGGTCATCAAGCACATTTTCAAGCCTAGACAAGTTATCAACTACTGGGTTCTCAAATCCTTTCCTATCAGTAATGTGTAAATCGAATTCTTGTAGCAAGAGAACCCATCGAATAAGTCTAGGTTTGGCATCTTTCTTTTCCATAAGATATTTAATAGCAGCATGATCGTTGTGAACGATAACTTTAGACTCAACAATGTAAGATCTAAATTTATCACAAGCAAACACCATTGCTAGAAATTCTTTTTCAGTAGTTGCATAATTCCGTTGTGCACTGTCTAGAGTTTTACTAGCATACTGAATAAAATTCAGTTTCTTTTCAACTCTTTGTCCTAGAACAACACCAACAACATAATCACTAGCATCACACATAATTTCAAAAGGCAAGTTCTAGTCAGGTGGTTGAACAATAGGTGCACAAATTAAGGCTTTCTTGAGTGTTTCGAAGGCTTCTAAACAATCATCATCAAAGAAAAAAGGGACATCCTTTTGCAAAAGATTTGTAACAGGACTCAAAATTTTAGAAAAGTCTTTGATAAATCTCCTATAGAAACCAACATGACCTAAGAAACTACGAATACCTTTGATATCTTTAGGACATGGCATTTTCTCAATTGCATCAACCTGAGCTTTGTCCACTTCAATACCCCTTTCAGAAATTTTATGGCCCAAAACAATACCTTCATTAACCATAAAGTGGCACTTCTCCCAATTCAAGACAAGATTTGTTTGCTCGCATCTCTACAAAAATCAATCAAGATTACTTGAACAATCATCAAAAGACTTCCCATAAACAGAGAAGTCATCCATGAAAACCTCAACAATCTTTTCACAAAAGTCAGGTAATATATAAGTCATACATATTTGGAAGGTAGCACGTGCATTGCATAAACCAAAAGGCATACGTCTATAAGCATAAGTTCCAAAGGGACAAGTGAATGGGATCTTTTCTTGATTAGGTTGAGAAACATGTATTTGTGAAAAATAAGAATATCCATCAAGGAAGCAAAAGTGTGTGTGATTAGATAATCTTTCTAGCATTTGATCAATAAAAGGCAGAGGGTAATGATCTTTTCTAGTTGCTTTGTTTAATTTTCTAAAATCAGTTACCATTCTATAGCCTGTAACAATTCTTTGTGGAATAAGTTCAATCTTATCATTAGGAACAATAGTAATACCTCCTTTCTTAGGGACACAATGAACATGACTTACCCATCTACTATCAGCTATAGATTATACCTGCTACCAGAAGTTTTAAGATTTCCGTTCTTACCACTCCCTTCATCTTTGGATTTAACCGATGTTGCTGATCAACAATGGGTTTAGCATCAGGTTCCATATTAATTTTCTTCTGACATAGAGTGGGACTAATGCCCTTTAAATCATCAAGAGTATATCCAATAGCAGCTCGATGCTTCCTTAGAACTTTCGATAATCTTTCTTCTTCATGTTCTGAAAGGTTAGCACTAATATTAACAGGATATATCTTCTTTTCATCAAGATAAGCATATTTCAAAGTGTTTGACAATTGTTTTAATTCAAAAACAGGATCACCTTTAGGTGGAGGAGGACCTCCTAGAGTTTCAATAGGCAAGTTGTGTTTAAGCAGAGGACGTTGTTCAAAGAAAATCTTATCTATTTCATTTCTTTCATGCATATGTAAGTCATTTTCATGGTCTAGCAAATATTGTTCTAGTGGATCAGTAGGTGGCACAACAATAGAAGCAAGACCACTTATTTCATCCTTACTAGGCAATTCTTTTTCATGAAGCTTTCTCCTAAACTTGGAAAAATTAAACTCATGAGACTCATCACGAAAGCTAACACCGACAGTTTGTTTCTCACAATCTATTTTAGCATTAACGGTGTTCAAGAAAGGTCTACCAAAGATAATGGGACAAAAGTCATCTTGTGGGGAACCAAGAACAAGAAAATCAGTAGGGTATTTTATTTTCCCACACAAGACTTCAACATCTCTAACAATCCCAATTGGTTAAATAGTATCTCCATTAGCAAGTTTAATAGTAACATCTATGTCTTCTATCTCTGCGGGTGCTATGTCATTCATAATTTCTTGATATAAGGTGTAAGGAATAACACTTATGCTAGCATCTATGTCGCATAAACCATGATAACAGTGATCTCCTATTTTAACTGAGACAACGGGCATGCCAACAACAGGTCTAGGTTTATCCTTTTTATTGGGTTTGGCAATTCTAGCAGCTTCTTCACAAAAGTAAATAACATGCCCATCTATATTATCTTCCAAGAGATCTTTAACCATAGCAACACTAGGTTCTACTTTAATTTGTTCATCAGGTTTAGGTGTTCTAATATAACTTTTGTTAACCACAGTCAAAACTTTAGCATGTTCCTTTATCCTAACAGGGAAAGGTGGTTTCTCAATATAAGCAGAGGGAACAACTGGATCAACATTATAAATTATGGTTTATATACTATGGAAAACAATCCTTTGAGGGGTTTGTTCGGGGTATCTTCACCTCGTACGGAACCAAAATTATCTACCCCTCAACCTACTGCACCTACTAAAAATATTGAATATGAAATTCCTTCGGGTATGATAAAACAACTGCTAGCTAATCCTTATGCAGGAGATGGAACCGAACATCCTGATATGCACTTGATATATGTGGAACAAATTTGTGGATTGTTTTACTTTGCAGGTTTACCCAGAGATGAAGTTATGAAAAAGATTTTCCCTTTATATTTGAAGGGAAAAGCATTGGCATGATATAGGCTACACGATGATATTGGATCTTGGAATTGGAATCGATTGAAATTGGAGTTCCACCAAAAAATTTATCCTGTGCATCTAGTTCAACGTTATCGGAATTACATATATAATTTTTGGACTTGTGAAGGAGAAAGTATCGCTCTAGCTTGGGGGAGGCTTAAGTCAATGTTATATTCATGCCCCAATCATGAGCTCTCAAGAGAAATTATTATCCAGAATTTTTATGCTCGGGTTTCCCGTGATGATCAATCCATGCTTGAAACTTCTTGTATTGGTTCTTTCATGAAGAAAACTATTGAATTCCGGTGGGATCTTTTGGAAAGAATTAAATGCAACTCTACGGATTGGGAACTCGACGAAGGTAAAGAGTCAAGTATTAAACTTAAATATGATTGTGTTAAATCTCTTATGAATACCGATGCTTTTCAAATGTTTAGCACTAAATATGGACTTGACACTACAGGAATCAGCTACTTTGCCGTCTGTCATGGCGGACGGCAAAGGCATGAACAGCGGACGGCAAAGGCCTTTGCCGTCAGCCGCGGACGGCAAAAGGCTCCGGCAACGTAGGCTACGGTAAACAGCTACTTTGCCGTCTGCCACTGATGGCAAAGTCTTTGCCGTCCGCCGCAGATGGCAAAGAGAGCGCGGCAGACGGCAAAGAGAGCGGACGGCAATAATTGCGCTGTCAGTCCGTTAAGTGGCTAACGGCAGGCCTTTGCCGTCCGCCACTGTCTTTGCCGTCCGCCGTACGATGTCATCTACACGTCACTGCATGGCAGGTTCTTTGCCGTCTGCCACTGATGGCAAAGTCTTTGCCGTCTGCCACTGATGGCAAAGTCTTTGCCGTCTGCCACTGTAGGCAAACTGGCCAAATGGGTCAGCTCCCAGGAAGCACAGCTGGATGCCACGTGTCTTCTTTGCCGTCCGCGGCGGACGGCAAAGAGCCCTTTGCCGTCGGTGGCAGACGGCAAAGAGCCTGCATATTGGCTCTTTTATCTGTTTTTTATTAAATCCAACAATTTTCATCACAAATATATATGACATATATAGATATATTTCAAAAGGCCATTATAGAGCAAACATATAAGATATCCAACACATAACTTCATCATCCAACCATATATATTACATGCATAGTTCCATCATACATAACAAGTTCAACATAGAGGCATCCAACCATATATATAACAATAGTTTCATCCAACGATACATGCATATAGTTCAACGATACAAAAGAGAAAGGGATAAGGAGCACTCCATCTATATATGCAAGCTTTCGTCAAGTGAATGAAATCTGCAAAATGAAAAATAAGAAAGTTAGAACAAGAAGAGTAGAACAAGAAGAAGAGTAGAACAAGAAATGGATCGTTTTTAAGCTAACTTAGGTGAAATGGATCATTTATGAGCTAATTTAGTTGAAATGGATCTTTTTGAGCTAACTTAGGTGAAATGGATCATTTAAGAGCTAATTTAGGTGAAATGGATCGTTTTTTAGGTAACCTAGGTGAAATGGATCGTTTATGAGCTAAATTAGTTGAAATGAATCGTTTATGAGATAACCTAGGTAAGATTGGTCATTTTGGAGTTAACCTAGGTGAAATGGGTCATTTTAAAGCTAACGTAGGTAAAATGAATCATTTAGGAGCTAATCTAGGTAAAATGGGTCATTTTTTAGCTAACTTGGATGAACTGGATCATTTATAAGCTAACCTCGGAAAAATGGGTCATTTTAGAGCTAACTTAGGTAAAATGGATCGTCTATGAGCTAACTAAGCTAATTATGCAATTTTTGACATAAGTAAGCTAAGTACAGATCGTTTTAGAGCTAACTTAGGTAAAATGGATGGTTTTGGAGGTCAGTAAGCTTATTAAGTCATTTTGGAGGAGAAGAAGCTAAGTCTAGGTCATTATGGTAAGCATTGGAGGAAATAAAACTAAATCTAGGTCTTTATGCATGTGTTAAGCAAAACACTAGATAAACTTACCAATATCCAGGAGGTGTAGGAGCGGGGTGGCTCGTGTCGGTAGCTGGAGAAGGATCGTGCGATGCTTGTCTGGAGTTACGCTGCACCAAAGATCATTTCCAATGTCTTGTTAGCATGATGACACTCAAATGTTAAGACTAGCAAGTAATGCCCATTCAAATAAAACTCACCGTGGTCCCAGGAGCAATCACTGGCATCGGCGGAGCGGTCTGACCTGTCTTCTCACACACAGACTGCACATTTGGTTTTGACGACTCAGTCATACTAGTTAGCAATGAGACAAACACTACATGAATGTTTTGGCTAATCTGCAGAAGAAACTTACCACAAGGAGCTCGTACATGGCCCTTGCCTGCATGTCATTCCGTGCCCTCTCCTCCTCCATCATCTTTGCCGTCCTCTCCTCCAACTCCCGCTGCTTCTCCGCCGCCTCCGCCAGAAGTTTCTCTGTTCTATCTCTCTCACTCTGTATAGCAGCCTGCAACACCACTCACATGACAATTTGTAATCATTGATGGAAGCGCACACAATGTAATGGAGAAAGATAACTGAGTACGTATCACTAACCTTGATGGCGAGTTGCACTGGCCGTTCACGAGGCCTTATCTCAGGAGCGGAGCTCGACTGACGTGCCTTGATCTCCGGGAGAGTGCTAGGACAACGGATAAGTCCATCTCCAATGGCTATGGAGCCATGGGACCTCCCGCCACCAGATATCATCAACAGCTCTGGATCAATGGGACCCTGGCTCGGGTTAAAGTCCTCCCCTTTCCTCGCCTTCCCCTCATCTCTATATCTCACGAGCTTGTTGTGGGAGGAGATGTTGGTGAAGTTGTTTGCATCATCGAGGTCAGACTGAGAGAAAGCCTTGACTTTCTTGAAAGAGGCAGTGTGGGCCATGGCATACAGGTCATACACCTCTGGCACCTTATCCACCTTATTGTAGCGTGCCTGAAAGAGAGAAACAATGAAAATTAGTAATTAAAGGGCTCAAGCTAGCATGATGAATGAATTGCATGAATCATGAAGCAAACCACATACCCAGTTGCGCCCGAACTGATATAAGTTGGAGCTGCCTTGATGGTGTGGCACACCTTCCATTTGGGCACGTTTGTCCTTGGCCTCCTTGTGGAGGGCTAGCCATCGTTGTGAGCACCACTCATCGACTAACACCTCCCAACAATCCATCCGATCCGCACACCATCTCGGAGGCGCCTAAGTTAGCAAATAGAAACTTGAGCGCTACGGCTAAGAATTACTAAATGAAGGAACTTAAGTAGAGAAGGCCTTAAGAATTACCTTCATGTACTGCTCCTTACTCAGGAACTTATCGCGGCACGCCGGCTTGGTCTTCTTGATACCACGCAAGGCGTAGTAGTCTCGAACAGCCTGCACCCGAGCCTCGTGCCGTAAGTTCTAGAGTAGGCGCTTGCAGACGTTCTCGATAACATGTGCCGCGTCCTCCTCGTATCCCTCCTCACACCTGTAGAATGTCTGCGATCAAATGAGACAATATTGATTAGTACAATTAATAACTAGCTAGTTGAAGATTTTTAAATGTGTAAAGGAGAAATTACCCAGAACTTTCTGATCACCATGTCTGCCCTCGTGTCGCACACGACACCATCGATAATCTCATCCGGCGGGGCCGGGGCAGCCACGTAGTGCTCCCAGCTCAATCCAAGCTCTGGAAGCCGACCCTCACCAGGCAATGTGACAAACCCCGGGAAGTTTTGCCGGCAAAGAACTCCAAGGACGGAGTTGGGCCGGCGGACACTATGATGGTGGTCCCAACCCCTGCAGCATGACAAGGCCAACGCATTAGTTATTTGAAAAAACGTGAATGCACAAGGTACAAAAATATTAAATGCACTTACGTACCTCTCCCCATCAGGGAAAATCAACCACCTCTGCTCGCGGGTCACCGGCACGGACGGGAGCCGTGTAGCACCACACTGGTAGACGGTGCCCCCCTCCTCCTCAAGATCAGTCGGCTCCCCGCCATCATCAGCATGGCCACTCGGCTCCTCGGGCTGATCCGGCCAGGTACCCCATCCGGACGTGTGCTCCTCCGGGGTCACGTGGGCCGAACTCTCGGGGGCCGAAGGCCAGTCGACCCGAGGCTCGTGGGCCCAAGACCCGTGGACCGGAGGCTCGTGGACCGGAGTCCGTGTAGCCTCCTCCTCGGACGAGTCCACCCTAGCAGTCACGTGCTCGGGTGAAACGGCTGGGGGTGGCGGCGAGGAAGGCGCCGTAGCAGTCACCCTACTTCCTCTCCCACGACCACGTGCCCCACCTCCTCTCTTCCTACCTCGTCCCCTGCTGGGCATCGCGGTCGACGAAGAAGGGCCCGGCGGTGTGGCCATACTGTCCAGCAACGCTCGGCGGAGAGGTGCGTCTGGAATGGAAGACCTCAGACCACGCTCCCGACCAGCGCCCACCATCTTTCAACACCTGCCATGACAAACAGTAAACGAAATTAGTACAACATAAAAAAAGACCGACATGAATAATAATATGTGTATCACTTAAGTGTATCATCATCAAGTACAACATAAAAAAATGTAATACCTGACACTACTAATAATCTCGATCAGTATCATCAATAAATGCATAATCATCATCATCACTATAATCAATGACGGGCTCATAGGGTTCATTGGCATCAACATGTGCAAGGCCACCTTGACGTAATCGGTCAAGCATTGACAGGTCATCCGCAGCAGTAACCTCTTCTTGTTTCGGCTCTTCTTGTTCCTCCTCTGGGGTGATGTCGGATTCATTGTCGCTGTCTACTTCAATGTTTTGGGGTGAAGTATAGCGGTTCTTGAAACGCTTTTTGGAAAGACGTGTCTCTTGGAAGAATTCTCCTTCATATGTGTCTGGGTTAATGTGAGGTTCATAATCTTCTTCCTTTGGGGGAGAAAGTCTAGCACGTGGCGGCACTTCATAAACGACATCCCAACCTTTCAGATTTGGATTAGTTTGGCAGGCCCACGGTAGATAGAATACTTGGGTCGCCTGTAGAGCCATAATATAGACATCTGGAACATCTAAATGAGTGCTTTGGTTGATTTCAACTAGCCCTACATGTTCATGAGTCCTTCTAGTCTCCTTCGGCTGAAACCAATAACATTTGAAGACTACGACATTCGGTGGATTTTCACCATAGAACAGAAGTTCATAAATTGCTTCAACTCTCCCATAATACTCGGTACCTCCTTCGCCGATAGCAGATACACAACAATTTGTTGACTTTCGGTCGGCCATAGATAGCTCTTTGCCATAGGTACGAAAGCGATACCCGTTGATGTCGTACTTGTCAAATGAACGAACCTTATAGTCAAAACCATTAGCGACTTGTCTCAATTCGGCGTCCATAGACTCTGAATTAGCCTACAAGTTTAATATGAAAGGATTGTTGCATTATGCACAAATTAGCGAATGAAATGAAATTGTCTAATAGAAATTACCGTTTGTTTGAACCAAGAGACGAAACCGGGATAGCCACCTCCTTGCTTTGCGAGAAGCTCATACTCTTTGACGGAATCCTTTTGGATCTCCGCTCCATACGAGAATATGGTGACGTATCGACTGTATGACATATCCAGGAATAAGAGTAGTTCAAAGGAAATATTTGCGAAACAATGTACCGAGAACTTACTCGATGTACGGCCGCACTTCTATCAGGTTGTTGAAGATATACAACGAAATGGTCCGCCATTCTTCGTTATCCAAAGATACTGGATGTGAAACACTAGCTGGTGCGAGATTCCCTTTGAATAGGCTGAGGTTGGATCCACCTTTTTTAGGCTCGTCAGCATTGTACCGAGGCTTCGGATTATGCAAATGACGATTTTTGGCTTCGTAGTGCGCTGTTACGAAGTTTGTCGCCTCCTCTGTGATGAATGCCTCAGACATTGATGCTTCAATTCTACGTTTATTTTTACATTTTTCTCGAAGCGTCTTCTGCATCCTCTCAGTTGGGTAGCACCAACGATTTTGCACGGGCCCGCCCAATCTTGCCTCGGTCGGGAGATGCAAAATCAAATGCTGCATTGGATTAAAGAAGCCCGGTGGAAAGATCTTCTCTAACTTGCAGATCAACTCCGGCGCCAACTCTTCCATTTCTTCTAGCACGCCAGGCGAACACGGAAGAAATAGCTGAGTTCTGCCAGTACTAGCCATTCATCCTCAGGGATGAAGCCACGCAACATCACCGGCATTACCCGCTCAATCCATATGTGCCAATCATGACTCTTGAGACCAAATATCTTCAGTTTATCAAGATTCGCTCCCCTCTTTAGATTCGCTGCATACCCATCGGGGAACATCAACTGTTGTTGCACCCACAAGAGAATTTCCCTCATAGCTGGCCTTCCAAGATTGAACCATGCCTTTGGCTTTGTCCAGTTCTGCTTTCCTTTCGGTTCTTTCATGTTTTGTAACGGCCTATCACATAGCGCCTCCAGATCGACTCTAGCCTTAGTATTATCCTTTGACTTCCCATCTATGCCGAACAATGTACCAAAAAGTGCCTCAGCGATATTCTTCTCAGTGTGCATCACGTCGATGTTGTGTGGGCAAAGGAGGTCTTTGAAGTAAGGCAGATCCCATAAGCATGTTTTGTGAGTCCACGCGTGCTTAGTATTATACCCCTTGAAGTACCCTGGACGTTGTGGATCTGGCTCGAGAGCGTTTAACTGATCCAGGGTCTGTTGGCCTGTCAATGCAGGTGGTGCAGAGTTTTTGACAACTCTACCCCTGATGAAGTTCTTCTTGTCTTTCCTGAACTTATGGCGAGGATCCAGGAACTGTCTATGCATGTCGAAGCAAGAAAACTTGCGACCGGCCTGAAGCCAACGAAACTCAAGAGCTCCCTTGCATGTGGGGCACGGGAACCTTCCATGCACACACCAGCCAACGAATAGCGCATACGCCGGCAAGTCATGCGTCGAGTACATGTACCAGACACGCATTATGAAGTTCCGTTTGCTAAAGGCGTCGTATGTCTTGAACCCATTATCCCAGGCTTCTTGCAATTCGTCCTTAAGCGGCTGCATGTACACATTCATATTTTTGCCTGAATAGTTGGGTCCTGGAATTACCAACGTCAGGAAAATGTTCTTTCTTTGCATAATCTGTCCGGGGGGGAGATTGAGTGGAAAGACAAATACGGGCCAACAACTGTATTGGGCTGCCGTCATACCAAACACACTGAACCCATCCGTGCTGATGCCGACTCGAGGATGCCTTGGATCTGCCGCTTTGTCAGCATGTAATTCATCAAACTTTTTCCACGCAACACCATCCGATGTGTGTACCATCATCAGATTCCCATCTGCATCTAGTTCGGTTCTTTTGCCTGTTTTGTGCCATGTCATCTGTCTGGCCGTCTCTTCGACCATGAAAAGACGTTGAAGTCTTGGTATGATTGGCATATACCGAAGAACACTAACGGGGATTTTGGTCTGTGTCTTCTCACCCATACCGTTGTCTACCACAATATACCTGGAAGACTTGCAAATGGGACAATAGTTCAAGTCCGCATAGCCAAGCCTAAATAAGGCACATCCTTTCTCACAGGCATGTATCTTCTCATAGGGCATCTTCAGTGCACGGAGGATTTTGTCCGACTGGTACAGGTTTGCAGGCATTACATGGCCTTTGGGTAGAAAGCGTCCAAATACTGTCATAATTGCGTCATAGCATTCTCTGCCCAAGTTGAACTGAGCCTTCAGAGCCATTACTTGTGAGATGGCATCCAACTGACAAAGCTCAGTGTGCTCGTGTAGCGGACGTTTCGAAGACTCCAACATTTCATTGAAGGCCTTTGCAGATTCCTCCATCTCCTCGTCCGAATCCCGAGCATCATCATAGCCTTGCACCATGTTTTCCATCCCGGTACCATGCTCGTCAGTGCGACGACGATCCACCTCAGCTCGGTCACGTTGGGCAGACTCACCATGAAATGTCCACACCGTATAATCGGGCGTAAAACCACTCTTCTGCAGGTGTTTGCCCATTTCAGCCTCTGTCTTCTTTTCCCAATTGCCGCACCGGAAACAGGGGCACCAGGTTTTCTTTTGGCCATTTGCAAATGCGGCTTGCACAAACCCCTTAGTTTTTGTGAACCATTCAGCGCTCCATTTGTTCTGACCAGTGTGACCGGTATACATCCAAGCACGGTCACTCATCTTGACTTTCAGAGCTACTGGACACACAACAATTATATATGTAATTCACCATGTATATATATTCATCAGTTGATCTACTTTGTCAATTTTATTACGTCCATGCAACCTACACTCTAATAGGTAATGATAGGTCCTAATCCCACCCGTGTATGTGTAGATTGGGTTCATTTTCCCATGTTATGCTCCGGATCCGACGCAAAATTTCGGCAGCACCTCCCCGCTGTTCTCCTGATACACATCTCTGCAATAAACAGAGAGGATGTGTACCCGGAGAACAACAGGGGAGGCACTGACGAAATTTATGCGTCGGATCCGGAGCAAAGCATATGGGAAAACGAACCCAATCTACACATACTCGGGCTGTCCATGGATAGCGTTGGACAATTCGAAAGAATCAAGGTTATAAATATGCAAATGCATGCATATTTATAACTATGACGCTTTCGAACGGGAGACACATATTGGTTACGCATACTGATGATTCAAGACACATATATAGCTAGCTATCAAGTTTCATCGGAATAGATCAAATAATTAATGGGGGAGGAGGACTTGTCATTTGTGCTCACCCACGAACGAAGGGGCAGAGCTCGTCAAACGCACGGCGAGGTCGTCGAACACCAAACCTCGCAGCGATGAAACAACTGCACATTTAAAACTACACGATCAACACAATTATATATGATGTTTTTCATAACAAAATCGAAAAATATATGACCTATAACTAATAATTCACAAATATATGAGGTCGGGGTCGGGGTGTCGAGGTCGGGGTCGGGGTCGGGGTCGGGGTGTCGAGGTCGGGGTGTCGGGGTCGGGGTCTCGGGGTCGGGGTGTCGTGTCGGGGTGTCGGGTCGGGGTCTGGGTACCGTGTCGGGTCGGGGTCGGGGTGTCGGGGTCGGGGTCGGGGTGTCGGGTCAGGCTTGGGGGGTGGGGGTGTCGGTGTCGGGGTCGGGGTATCGGGGTCGGGGTGTCGGGATCGGGGTCGGAGTCGGGGTGTCGGGGTCAGGGTCTCGGGGTCGGGGTGTCGTGTCGGGGTGCCGGGTCGGGGTCAGGGTACCGTGTCGGGTCAGTTTTTTTCCTTTTCTTCTTCTTCCTCTTTTTCCTTTTCTTCCTCTTTTTCCTTTTCTTCCTCTTTTTCCTTTTCTTCCTTTTTTCCTTTTTTCCTTCTTCTTCTTCTCCTTCTTCTTCTTCTTCTTCTTCTTCTTCTTCTTCTTCTTCTTCTTCTTCTTCTTCTTCTTCTTCTTCTTCTTCTTCTTCTTCTTCTTCTTCTTCTTCTTCTTCTTCTTCTTCTTCTTCTTCTTCTTCTTCTTCTTCTTCTTCTTCTTCTTCTTCTTCTTCTTCTTCTTCTTCTTCTTCTTCTTCTTCTTCTTCTTCTTCTTCTTCTTCTTCTTCTTCTTCTTCTTCTTCTTCTTCTTCTTCTTCTTCTTCTTCTTCTTCTTCTTCTTCTTCTTCTTCTTCTTCTTCTTCTTCTTCTTCTTCTTCTTCTTCTTCTTCTTCTTCTTCTTCTTCTTCTTCTTCTTCTTCTTCTTTCTTCTTCTTCTTCTTCTTCTTCTTCTTCTTCTTCTTCTTCTTCTTCTTCTTCTTCTTCTTCTTCTTCTTCTTCTTCTTCTTCTTCTTCTTTCTTCTTCTTCTTCTTCTTCTTCTTCTTCTTCTTCTTCTTCTTCTTCTTCTTCTTCTTCTTCTTCTTCTTCTTCTTCTTCTTCTTCTTCTTCTTCTTCTTCTTCTTCTTCTTCTTCTTCTTCTTCTTCTTCTTCTTCTTCTTCTTCTTCTTCTTCTTCTTCTTCTTCTTCTTCTTCTTCTTCTTCTTCTTCTTCTTCTTCTTCTTCTTCTTCTTCTTCTTCTTCTTCTTTCTTCTTTCTCCTCCTCCTCCTCCTCCTCCTCTTCTCCTTCTTCTTCTTCTTCTTCCCCCTTCTACTTAACCTAAACCTAAACTAAAACCCTAAACTAATTAAAACTAAACTATTTAAACTAATTAAACCTGAACTAATTAAACTAAATAACCTAAACAAATTAATTCTAAACTGAAAAAACTTAAACTAAAAAACCTTATCTAAACAGAAAAGAAAAACAAAAAAACAGAAAAAAATGGGAGGGGCTCACTGTGGGGGGCGGCGACGGGTTGGGGAGGGGCCGGCGACAGGGCGCCGGGGCAGGGCGATGGAGGAGGCGGGGCGGCGGGGGCCGGGGCGGCGGGGGGCCGGGGCGGGGCGCTGGAGGAGAAGGAGCGGCGGAGGGCCGGGGCGGCGGGCCGGGGGGCCGGGCGACGGGGGGCCGGGGCGGGGCGGTGGAGGAGGCGGCCTAGGGCGGCGGGGGGCCGAGGCGGCGGTGGGGCGCGGGGCGGCGGGGGGCCGGGGCGGGGGGCGACGGGGCGGTGGGGCGGTGGGGCGACGGGGCGGCGGCGCGCGGCGGGCGGCGGCGGTGGCGGGGTGGGAGGAGAAGGGCGAGGAGGAAGTGAGTAACGGGCGGAGGGGTACCTGCCGTTAGTCAAGTGCCCTCTTTGCCGTCCGCCAGCCTTTGCCGTCCGCCTTTTTGCCTCTTTGCCGTCTGCTAGCGGACGACAAAGAGGTGGGCCGTTAAGATTTTTTCAAACGAGCGGGGGGTGGGGGCCACCACACTCTTTGCCGTCTGCCAGCGGACGGCAAAGAATCTTTGCCGTCCGCTGGCAGACGGCAAAGAGCTGGCAGATGGCAAAGAGCTTCTTTGCCGTCAGCCTTTTCTTTGCCGTCTGCTTATGGGTAGCTGATGGCAAAGAGCTTCTTTGCCGTCAGCTAGCTGACGGCAAAGAGCTGGCAGATGGCAAATTAGCTGATTCCAGTAGTGTGACTCTGAGATAGTAGCATCCTTATGTGAATCATTTGATACTCATGTTGATATCCCTAAAGATAAGTGGTTTCAATATCACCCGCCTATTAAAGAAGAAATTAAAGAACCGATACAAATTAAATAAGAAACCATAATTTATAATGTTGATCTGCTTATATTGAGAAACTACCTTTCCCTGTTAGGATAAAGGAACATGCTAAAGTTTCAACTGTGGTTAACAAAAGCTATATTAGAACACCTAAACCTGATGAACAAATCAAAGTAGAACCTAGTGTTGCTATGGTTAAAGATCTCTTGGAAGAAGATATAGATGGGCATGTTATTTACTTTTGTGAAGAAGCTGCTAGAATTGCCAAACCTGATAAAAAGGATAAACGTAGACCTTTTGTTGGCATGCCTGTTATCTCAGTTAAAATAGGAGATCACTGTTATCATGGTTTATGTGACATAGATGCTAGCGTAAGTGCTATTCCTTACACCTTATATCAAGAAATTATGAATGACATAGCACCCGCAGAGATAGAAGACATATATGTTACTATTAAACTTGCTAATAGAGATACTATTTCACCAATTGGGATTGTTAGAGATGTTGAAGTCTTGCGTGGGAAAATAATATACCCTACTGATTTTCTTGTTGTTGGTTCCCCACAAGATGGACTTTTGTCCCATTATCTTTGGTAGACCTTTCTTGAACACCGTTAATGCTAAGATAGACTGTGAGAAACAAACTGTTGGTGTTTGTTTTGGTGATGAGTCTCATGAGTTTATTTTTTTCCAAGTTTAGTAGAAAGCTTCATGAAAAAGAATTGCCTAGTGAGGATGAAATAATTGGTCTTGCTTCTATTGCTGTACCACCTACTAATCCTTTAGAACAATATTTGCGAGACCATGAAAATGATTTTCATATGCATGAAAGAAATGAAATAGATAATATTTTCTTTCAACAACATCCTCTGCTTAAACACAATTTGCCTATTGAAACTCTAGGAGATCCTCCTCCACCTAAAGGTGATCTTGTGTTTGAATTAAAACAATTGCCAGATACTTTGAAATATGCTTATCTTTATGAAAGAAAGATATTTCCAGTTATTATTAGTGCTAACCTTTCAGAATATGAAGAAGAAAGATTATTGAAACTTATAAGAAAGTCCTCTGCTATTGGATATACTCTTGATGATTTAAAGGGCATTAGTCCCACTCTATGTCAGCACAAATTTAATATGGAACCTGATGCTAAACCTGTTGTTGATCACCAACGTCGGTTAAATCCGAAGATGAAAGAAGTGGTAAGAACAGAAATATTAAAACTTCTGGAAGCAGGTATAATCTATCCTATGGCTGACAATAGATGGGTAAGTCTTGTTCGTTGTGTCCCTAATAAAGGAGGTATTACTGTTGTTCCTAATGATAATAATGAACTTATTCCACAAAAAATTGTTACAAGATATAGAATGGTAATTGATTTTAGAAAATTAAACAAACCAACTAGAAAAGATCATTACCCTCTGACTTTTATTGATGAAATGCTAGAAAGATTATCTAAGCACACACACTTTTGCTTCCTTGATGGATATTCTGGTTTTTCTCAAATACATGTTTCTCAACCTGATTAAGAAAAGACCACTTTTACTTGTCCCTTTAGAACTTATGCTTATAGACATATGACTTTTGGTTTATGTAATGCATCTGCTACCTTTCAAAGATGTATGATTGCTATATTCTCTGACTATTGTGAAAAGATTGTTGAGGTTTTCATGGATGACTTCTCTGTTTATGGGAAGTCTTTTGATGATTGTTTAACCAATCTTGATCTAGTTTTGCAGAGATGCGAACAAACAAATCTTGTCTTGAATTGGGAGAAGTGCCACTTTATGGTTAATGAAGGTATTTTCTTGGGTCATAAAATTTCTGAAAGAGGTATTGAAGTGGACAAAGCAAAGGTTGATGCAATTGAGAAAATGCCATGTCCTAAAGATATCAAAGGTATTCGTAGTTTCTTAGTTCATGCTGGTTTCTATAGGAGATTTATAAAGACTTTTCTAAAATTTCTAGGCCTCTTACGAGTCTTTTGCAAAAGGATGTTACATTTGTTTTTGATGATGATTGTTTAGAAGACTTTGAAACACTCAAGAAAGCCTTAATTTCTGCACCTATTGTTCAACCACCTGATTGGGACTTGCCTTTTGAAATTATGTGCGATGCTAGTGATTATGCTGTTGGTGCTATTCTAGGACGAAGAGTTGATAAGAAACTGAATGTTATTCATTATTCTAGTAAAACTCTAGACAGTGCTCAACGAAACTATGCAACTATTGAAAAACAATTCTTAGCAGTGGCGTTTGCTTGTGATAAATTTAGACCTTATATCGTTGATTCAAAAGTTATTGTTCACACAGACCATGCTGCAATTAAATATCTTATGGAAAAGAAAGATGCTAAACCTATACTTATTCATTGGGCCCTCTTGCTACAAGCATTTGATTTACATTTCACTGATATAAAGGGAGTGATGCGACTCAAAGTTACGTCGGTATTTCCCCAAAGAGGAAGGGATGATGCAGCACAGCAGCGGTAGGTATTTCCCTCAGTGATGAAACCAAGGTTATTGAACCAGTAGGAGAGCCAAGCAACACAACATAAACAACACCTGCACACAAATAACAACCACTCGCAACCCGACGTGTGAAAGGGGTTGTCAATCCCTTTCGGGTAATGGCGCCAGAAACTGGCACGTGGACGGGAGATAAAATTGTAGTAGCTTGATAGATTGAACGCCAAATAAAATAAATGAGAATAAAATGCAGCAAGGTTTTTTGTATTTTTTTAATAGATCTGGAAATAAAAGCAAATGAAAAGAGACCGCAAAGGCAAATAATATGAGAAAGAGACCCGGGACCCCGGGGCAAATAATATGGTGTCTATATTAGATCTGGTGGTTCTGGACTCTGCGGCGGCGGGAATTGATTTTCGTCGACTCCCCTAGGGTTTCTGGAATATTGGGGTATTTATAGAGCAAAGAGGCTGTCCGGGGGGCACCCGAGGTGGGCACAACCCACGAGGGCGCGCCTGGGCCTCTTGGCGCGCCCTGGTGGGTTGTGATCCCCTCAGAGCACCCCCAGGGCGCAACCTTATCCCATTGGGTGTCTTCTGGTCCAAAAAAATCTCCGTAAAGTTTCGTTGCATTTGGACTCCATTTGATATTGATTTCCTGCGATGTAAAAAACATGCAGAAAACAACAACTGTCACTTGGCGCTATGTCAATAGGTTAGTACCAAAAAATGATATAAAATGATTATAAAACATCCAAGGTTGATAATATAACTAGGGGTGGAAACGGATCAGATGCGGATCGGGCAGTGCTCTTACCACTTCCGTTTTCATATTTTCAGAACGAATACGAATGCGAATACAGATGTTATTGGATACGGATCCGGCTCGGATGTTATTCGAATATGGATACATATCAGATATTTTCTTGATTCGGGTTGGATACGAATAATAGCAACATATTGTTTAAGTATACTAGTCAATAACTATGTGACATGAAATAATCAACTTGTGACCTATAATAAGTCAATGATAAATAGGTTTATGAATAAATACTATTGTAATGCATAATAATTTCTAAGTTTAATCATACAAAGAGTAATTTTTGACCACTTATTTGGCTTTTATGTTGGATAATTGGAATGTTGGGGCTAGAATTTTGAAAATTACCTCCCATAATCTTATTCGGATACGGATATATCCACTTCCATATCCATATTTGTGTCAAAAGATCATACCATATTTTATTTTTTATTTGTTAAATAAATTCGGATACGGATAATTTCCATTTCCATTTTGGTTCTGATGCGGATGTTTCGGATACGAATAGGCATTTTCTCGAATACGAAAATATGATATTTCGGATTATCCGCGACCACTTTCCACCCCTAAATATAACAGCATGGAACAATAAAAAATTATAGATACGTTGGAGACGTATCAGCATCTCCAAGCTTAATTCCTACCCGTCCTCGAGTAGGTAAGTGATGAAAACAGAATTTTTGATGTGGAATGCTGTCTAACATGTCATATCCTATTCTTTTCTTTATAGCATGGACATTTGGACTTTTATATTGTTCAAAGCAATAGTCTAGTTTTGACATGACAATTTAAATACTCAAGCATATCAACAAGCAACCATGTCTTTCAAAATACAACGCTAAAATAAGCTATCCCTAGCCCATCATGCTCAATCATTGATCCATTCATGAAACACACTCGCATATTAGCTACACCCAATGCTCAAGTATGATCATATTGCCTCCCAGTTGGTGCTTTCATAAGATAAGATGGAGATTCAAATTCAAAAATTAAAATTGCATAAAGTAAAATAAAGGCCCTTCCTGGAGGGAAGTAGGGATTTGTAGAGGTGCCAGAGCTCAAAGCGAAAAACTTAGAGATAAAAACATTTTGGGAGGTGTGTCTTACCCACCAATGAAAACGACTTAGAGTTCCCAACACTTTCCATGCTAGATATATCATAGGCGGTTCCCAAACAAAAAGTAAAGTTTATTCCTTTTTCAACCATACTTTCACTTTCCATGGCTAGCCGTATCCACGGTTGCCTTCCATACCAACACTTTCCAAGGAATTTATTATTTGACAACATAAAGTAAATTAATTTTTCATTTCGGGACTGGGCATCCCTAATACCTTTGCCTTACTCTCGTGCAACGACAAGTGAATAAACACTCATCATGAGAATAACACATCTAGCATGGAAAACATTAGCCACCCCTCACCGCTCTGCGAGCGGTACGAACACACAAAAGAGAATTTTATTTTGAAAATTAGAGATGACACATACAAATTTGCTTAGAATGGCAAAAGAATACCGCATATAGGTAGATATAGTGGACTCATGTGGCAAAACTGGTTTAAAGGTTTATGGATGCACAAGTAGTGATCATACTTAGTGCAAAATGAAGGCTAGCAAAAGATTGAGAAGCGACCAACGAAGAAACGAATAATATCATAAGCAAGCATTAAGCATAATTAACACTAAATAATGCACCACAAGTAGGATGTAATTTCATTGCATAATTATTGACTTTCGTGCTTGCATAGGGAATCACAAACCTTAACACCAATATTCTTACTAAAGCATAATTACTCACCAACATGAATCACATATCACATCATCATATCTCAAAATTATTACTAAGAATCAAGTTTATTTTGTCCAATGATCTTCGTGAAAGTTTTTATTATATCCTTCTTGGATATTTACCACTTTGGAACTAATTTTCATATGTTGCTTTCAATAAGCTCAAACAAATATGAGTGAAGATCATGAGCATAATTTTTCTTTCTCTAAAATTAATTTAAGTGGAGCAAGAGAGAATTTCTTGAAAATTTTACTAACTCTCAAATAAATCTAAGTGAAGCAAGAGAGCATTTCTTCAAAAATACTAAAGCACACCATGCTAAAATAGATATAAGTGAAGCACTAGAACAAGTCCATGGCTCATAAGAATTTAACTGAAGCATAGAGAGCAATTCTAACAAGTCATGACATAATATTGGCTCTCTCAAATAGGTGTGTCCAGCAAGGAACAAGACGTAAACCACAAAATAAAACAGGCAAAGACTCATATCATACAAGACACTCCAAGCAAAACACATAGTATGTGACGAATACAAATATAGCTTCGAGTAAAATACCAATGGTCGTTAGAAGAAAGAGGGGATGCCACTCGGGGCATCCCCAAGCTTAGTTGCTTGCTCTCTTTTGGATAATAGCTTGGGATGCCGGGGCATCCCAAGCTTAGGCTCTTCTTACTCCTTATTCCTTCATCCATCGTAAGATAACCCAAAACTTGAAAACTTCAATCACACAAAACTCAACAAAACCTTCGTGAGATCCGTTAGTATAAGAAAGCAAACCACTACTATAAGTACTATACAAAACCAATTCATATTTTGTTCTTGCATCATATCTACTATATTCCAACTTTTCTATGGCAAAAACTCATCAAAGAAAACCATAGAGCCATCAAAACAAGCACACAACGCAAAGAAAACAGAATCTGTCAAAACAGAACAGTGTGTAGCAATTTGGATATTTAGAATACCTATGAAACTCAAAAAATTCTGAAAAATTAGGACGACCTGAGAAATTTGTATATTAATCTTCTGCAAAAAGAATTGGCATTTTATCATGCTCTGGTAAAAAATGAGAATTGTTTTTGTGAGCGCAAAAGTTTCTGTTCTTCAGCAGGATCAAACAACTATCACCCAAGAAGATCCTAAAGGCTTTACTTGGCACAAACACTAATTAAAACACAAAAAACACAATCATAACCGTAGAATAATTGTGCTAACACTCAAGAACAGAAAGCAAAAAGCAAAAATAAATTTTATTCATTGGGTTGCGTCCCAACAAGCGCTATAGTTTTACGCCCTTAGCTAGGCATAAAGCAAGGATCTAAGTTTTGTCATCTTTGTTTCGAGATCCATAAGATGCCCTCATGATTTATTCATATGGTGGCCTAATTCTTGTTCTATGGAAGTGTTCCATACCCTTCCTCAAGGGAAATTGGAACTTAATATTGCCTTCTTTCATATGAATCACGGCACCGATAGTGTGTAAAAATGGTCTACCAAGAATAATTGGAAAGACAGATTGCAATCAATATCAAGAACAATAAAAGGTATGGGCACATAATTCCTATTTGCAAGAATAAGAAAATCATTAATTCTTCCCATAGGCTTTTTAATAGTAGAATCCGCCAAGTGCAAATTGAAAGAACATGATTCAATATCGGTGAGACCAAGCACATCACATAAAGATTTCGGAATTGTAGAAACACTAGCACCCAAGTCACACAAGGCAAAATACTCATAATTTTTAATCTTGAATTTGATAGCAGGTTCCCATTCATCATGCAATTTTCTAGGAATTGAAACTTCTAATTCCAATTTTTCTTCTAAAGCTTTCATCATGGCATCAACAATATGTTTAGTAAAAGCTTTATTTTGTTCATAAGCATGGGGTGAATTTATCATGGATTGCAACAAAGAAATACAATCAATCAAAGAGCAACTATCATAATTAAAGTCTTTGTAATCCAAAAGAGTGGGCACATCACTAGTTAAAGTTTTGACCTCTTCAAACCCACTTTCATCAATTTTTTCAACGAGATTTTCACCCTCCGAATTATCGGGATGCCTTCTAACTAAAGTTGACTCTTCTCCAGTCCCTTTTTCATCAATCTTAACTTTACTAAACAAGGAATTAATAGAAGAAACACCAATCATTTTAAGATCTTCATCACTTTTACAAAAGTAATCTTCACACAGCCAATCAAAGGGATTCATGTGCCCAATGCTGCAACTCCTGCTTATCCTCTGGCTAGCAACTTGCGCATGCCGCACCGAGCCAACACTGAAGCCACTGCCAGCACCATTGCACAAAGGCCTCAGAAGCGCCCTCGTGCCCTGAACGACCATGAGCTTATGGTGTATTTGCATCAAAAGCAGGATAGGCATCATGACTGGCTGAAGCGTCAGATGCAGAGTCTCTTGGTGGATGTTAACCGCATTCGCAACTTGGCCACCAAGAACTCATTTGTTGCACATGAAGCCTGTCGGCGGTCCTAGAAGAGACTCATGTTGCTCTGCTCGGAAGATGATCTTTGCGAAGATGGCTTCACACAAAGCTTAAAATTTGACTCCAGGCCTCAACAAAATGCAAGCTGGCGTCACACACCATCCATTGAAGATTCTAAGCATTTGTCTTCGGCTGCAACTATTGTTGCGAGAGTTGTCGATGAATAGGATGACGCCACTTCACCAACTCTAGCTGCACCGCACCACGATTCTACGCCAGGCCCATCTGCACCACCAAACTGCAACATCGACCCTGCTCCGTCTTCTACTCCAATTGGGAACAAGTAGATCCTATATGTCTTCAGACCTTTTTGATCATTACTGACAAAAGGGGGAGAAACATATGAGGTTTATAATCTTTAAGCGGGTCCATATGGGTGGTTGCATTATTTTGCTAAGTTCTTACAACTCTCGTTTTTGAAACTATTTGGATCTTGAGTTGTAACACTTAAACTTGATGGTCGTCTGCTACTTTTGCTGTTACTTTGTGATGTGATGATAAATTCCACATGAAGTCATTCTGCAGATGCCCATTTTTCATTATGCATGTCATTATCTTTGTTATGTTTATATATCCATGATGAATTGTCTTCTTAAGTTGAAGAGAATCTCCACAAAGTAAAACCTGCCATGTTCATTTGCATTAAAAAGCAAACTACTTATATGCACATCTTCAGGGGAGCCTTTTGCAACTTATGAAGACAATGACCTTAATCCTTAACTTCCACATACGTTTATCCCCGTTGAAAACTTCAACCAGTTTTTCATCAATCACGAAAAAGGGGGGATTGTAAGTGCATCTAGTGCCACCCCTAGTTGGTTTTGGAGCATTGATGACAAACGTGGTTGAGGGACTAATGTGTTCGTGAGAATTGTAGGATAACATAGGTAGTAGTCCCTTATTGATTTGGTTTACCTACCAGAGATGACCCCTAAAAATGTGTGAAGACATTGAAGACAATGGTGGTTCGTGAAGACATTCACGATGAAGATTATGACATGTGAAGACATTCACTTGAAGACTATGGAGTGCGAAGACATAGTTGTTTCGTAGTTTCCTTTTCTTCTTTGTTGAGTCATAGGAACCACCGTACTATTAAGTGGGGTCCAAGTGAACAAAGTCAGAGTGACTGATGTGATGCTCAACCTAAATCCTATGTCTTCGAGCAAAGACAATGAGAGCAAATCTTATCCAGAGTTGGATGAGTCAGCTTGACTTGTAGCCCAAGTAAAGCTGTCGCGTGTGTTTGAAATCTGACCGTTGGACACGTGTCGGTTCCTTATTGACCCAGGGTCATTTCGGACATATCAGGTTAGGTTGCCTCCTGTCTATAAATAGTCCACCCCCTACACCATAAATTGGTGGCTGCTCAGAGTTAGTGCACGACTTTTGTCGTTTGAGAGCAACCCACCTCCGAAGCAGTTGAGAGAGATATCCTTGTGAGGACAAAGCCCAAAACACCCAGAGCTAAAGAGTGTTAGGCATCACTAAAGTCTTTCTATCCGCATGATCTGAAGACTTGTTACACTTGAGGACCGTGAATCCTCCAGCCGGTTAGGCGTCACGTTTTGAGCATCAAAGAGTCATTGTGGATTGCCGGTGAATGAAGTCTGTGAAGGTTTGGAAGTCTACCTTGGACACTTACCAGAGTGATTGGGCTATGACTGGGTGTCCTTATCTCAAGGGGAATAAGCTGAAGAGGCGGTCTTCTGAGTTAAACCTCAGCCTCCCTAACCAGACATATAGTTGTCACAGCAACTGGAACTGGTCTACCAAATCCTCGTCTTCACCAAGCAACTGGTTCTATCCCTCACTTCCCTTTACTTTACAGTTTGTCTTCGTGAAGTCATTGCTTGCTTGTCTGATCTGTTTGACTTCACTGAGTGGAGACCATTTACTGTTTGGCTTCATACTGTCCATACTACCTAGCTGCTGATAGTCTTTGTGCCTTCACTACATTGTTTACTTGACTATGGCTTGTCTAGTGTAGTCCATCTTCTGTTGTATATCAATAGGTTTATTTCTACTGTTTGTCTTCAAAGATCTCGTGTTTTGAAGACTTTCATAAAAATCACCTATTCACCCCCCTCTAGTCGATAACTAGCACTTTCAAGATGTCATGCAAGTTCTTTTCCATAAACACGTATGACTATATATATTCGGAATACATGCCTACATTATATTGATGAATTGGAGATTGTTTTGTGTCACCCTATGTTATAACTGTTGCACAATGAATGCCATCCGATATAATTATCCATCACTGATCCATTGCCTACGAGCTCGTTTCATATTGATCTTTGCTCAGTTACTTTTCTGTTGCGACTGTCACGATTGCTACAAAACTGCTACTGTTACTTCTGCCATTGTTACTGTTACTTCCATCCTACTTCGCTACTAAATATTTCACTTCAGATATTAAGTCTTTCAGGTGTGGTTGAATTGACAGCTCAGATGCTAATACTTGAGAATATTCTTTGGCTCCCCTTGTGTCGAATCAATAAATTTGGCTTGAATACTCTACCCTCGAAAACTATTGCGATCCCCTATACTTGTGGGTTATCAGTTTACTAGTCCCATCAGATTTTGGCCAAGATTATAACTAAATACATAACAAGAGTAATATTATAGAAAATGCATTTCAATCTGAATCCAACAATATAACTTTTCATGACACGCATTAGCATTTTTCAAGTTAAATATGTGGTTAAACATTGACCCAAAATATGATGGGTACTAGTAAACTAGAACAAAGGTAGTACTAGTTAAGGTAGGGGGCCTTGCCCCCCAAGCATATATTTAAATGACATATGACTTGCATACATCTATATTCATGTCATTCTTTTCCAACTATCCACTCCACAGCCTACACTGTCGCTGCCTAGCTAGTCACTAATCCAACCGTCGGTGACGCGTGAAACAAGTGCCCCGACGGGAGCAGCACTGAGGTTGACTTATAACTGCGGCTATGGCACTCATGATCGATTGGGTATTTGGGTTCCTCGGTTGCTACCTGGTAATCCGGTATGGGGTAATGAGATTAGTGCAGACTTTCTGGGACAATATGCCGGTCATCGTCCAGATCTTCTATCGTTGAGTATTAGTCTGACACCCGACACCTCGTACCCAAACCACATGTTGAACAACATGTTCAAGCTCGAACAATGCCTTGAATTAATCCATCTAAGCCGAAATAGAATACTATAAGTATGAAGTGGAAGGGAAGGGGCGTTTTAGCTCCCGAGGGCACATGCTCCCGGGTGAACAGTAACAAAAAAATAATTTTTAAAAACAATTCTAAAATTTTTGTGGATGTTCGTGTTAATGTCACAAGCATGCTTGACAATTTTCATGCGAATCGGAACGACAGTGTTTCGTCGGTGATAAGAACAAAATTTGGGACATTTTAGGTTCATTTTGTTTTTGTTTTCTGCACAGTCCAAAATGCTTAACACGTTTTCCTTAAAATTTACAAGTAGCATTTGGATGTCACAAAGAACGCATAAAAAGTTCTTGATTTTTTGGACATTTAAAAAAGTTGGGCCTGGGAGCACGTGTTCCCAGAAGCCAAATTGAATTTCGGTGAAGTGGGCATCAATAATTTAATTGGGATCTCTTTTCTATTCAAATTTTGTCAGTTCCTCCCTTTTGTCAGAGGGAGACCTTCACTAAGATAGATTGACTCTTTCATTCTTTCTTTTTTATTCTGGTTCCAATCGTTTGAGGAAAACCCCCATAGATAGGACGTAGTCTTCCTTGAGGAAAAAAAAGATCCACCGAATAGGTATTGATCCGACAGGTATTCAGTCCGTTGTTTCCATTTACATCCCAAACACCTAAAATTGTATTTTTGGAATACCAAATCCTATACAGAGCCCCAATACATACATACAAATGGAAACACCATACTGAAATAGAACCAATACAGTCGCTTAATCTTTCGCATGAAAACTGCCCTCCCACGATACCGGGCCATACCCCTCTGATTGTGGCGCCCAGGGAAGCGATGACAGCGCCCTGGTAAGTCACCTCACCGGCCGTCCACCCCGCCAGCCCTCCTCCTACTCCATTGTAGTAGCTCCCCTAGCCAACGCTCCTCCTCATCTCTTTTGGCCCTTCTCCTCTGCCCTAAGCCACCATAGCCTTGCCCGAGCCATCTGTCGTTGTTCTTGCTCCTCTTTCCGTGTTCTGGCGTGCCTCTCTTGCTGCGGCCTCCCTCCCATGCCTCTCCTTCTCTTCCCAAAAATTAATTGCTTAGCTTTGGAAGAGTCCTTGTACTTGGAAAGTTTGCTTCCTATTTTTTAGGAAAGTTTGCCCTGAAGTTATGCAAATAATGATTTCCTGTTTGTCTTGTTGAACTTGATCCTATCTGTACTATTGCTCTGTTACATTTGGGACTATGTCATGTTGAATTTGAACTTATCTGAACTATTGTGTTGTTAAATTGGGAATTGTGTCTTGTTGTCGAGAATTTGGAACACCAATTTAAACTTGTTCTAATTCATTGGTGCAAGTGATTTTTGTTGTTGTTGTTGTTGTTGTTGTTGTTGTTATTGTTGTTGTTGTTGTTGTTGTTGTTGTTGTTGTTGTTGTTGTTGTTGTTGTTGTTGTGTTAATGTTACATGATATTGTCGTGGATTTATAGAATGTTTGATAATATTTTATGAGAGGGTATGTCTAGGTCTCTTGACTGAGACTTCGCGAACTCTAAGTCATGTGATATCATCCAACAGCAGCCCAGCTCATTTTAATTTCTCTGGTACTTTTCTACTGTTGCTGGGCTGGCCATGTTATTGCAGCCTAATGCCTTCATTTTCTAGGTTGCTATGTGCTTTTGGGCCAGCGATTTTTCTGACTCTGTCAAGAATTTTTGTAGATGCTGCTCGTTCTGGCACACTGGCCGGGCCAGTAGTAATTTTTTTGTTTTTTATGGGGAAAACTTTGTTTTTGCCACTCCAGTTTTTGCCAACTTTGCTTATGCCACTCTAGAATTTGACATCTCACTTTTACCATTCTTAGCTTTTGACAATGTATCACTTTTGCCATTCCGTGGCAAAAGCAAAAATTTTAGAGTGGCAATTGTGATACATGTCAAAAGCTAAGAGTGGCAAAAGTGAAATAAAAAAATATCATTTTTGCCACGGAATGGCATTTGTGATGTATTGTCAAAAGCTAAGAGTGGCAAAAGTGAGATGTCAAATTCTAGAGTGGCATAAGCAAAGTTGGCAAAGACTAGAGTGGCAAAAACAAAGTTTTCCCTTTTTTATGGGGAGGGCCAGTAGTAACCTTAGATGTCTCAAAAACAAGTAGTAACCTTAGCCGTTTGCATGATTTTCCTATCATCCGACTATTGTTGTTTTTGTTTGGTTTTTTGTTTTTGCTTTTGTTTGTTAAATGTTTATTTCCTTTGGAAAAAAGTGCTTATTTATTTTTAAAATTATTCATCATGTGTTGAAACAAATATCCCTAAAAAACATCATGTGTATTAAAAAAATGCTCACGATGTGTTTAAAAAAATAGAAGATAACTAAAAATACAACAACAAAATAAATAAAATATGATAATAGTAGTAGTAGTGATAATCTATATCTATACCTACTAATAAAGCAAGGTGTGTTTCGCCAATTTTTCATCCATGCATCGTCGAAAATAATTTTTTTCTATCCAAGGTGGTACTAAATTATTATGAATTTTCACACATGGGCCGCGTTGTGGCCCAGCGAAGCCAGGCAAGTTATTTTTCTGCCCACGCAGCTAGGAAAATTCTATTTTCCGCACCGGGCAACAAATAGCCGGAGTTTCGCACAAGACAACCAATAATGGGCCTGGAGGAGGAGCACGATGTTGCAAAAGTCCGTTCCGCAGTCTATCAACAACAGGCTCGGAGATACCAAAGCAGAGAAGTGCGGGCCAAGACTTATAATGTCGGTGAACTTGTTTTACGCCTTCCGAAGAAGAAAAAGGTCAAACTCAAACCAAAATGGGAGGGTCCCTTCATTATCGATGAAGTTCTCACAGGAGGAGCCTACCGCCTTTGTAATGCATCGGATAATCGCCTCGAGCCAAATCCATGGAACGCTGCTCAGCTCTGAAGATTCTATGCATAAGTTCAGCCACACTTCTTTTTCGTTCCTTTTTTCTCCTCTTCATTTATTTTTTGTTTTCTCGTTTTGGTACGATTTCCATGATGTGTTCGGATAAGCCGAACACTTGAGGGGTACACATTCTTAACTGTATATATCCCATCATGACTGGGGGCTTCTTTAACCGAAGCTTACTATTATTCCGAGCCTAGAGCTCACAATATAAGTGTCGTTTGCTGATGTACATCATTTTTGCCATTATATGCACCTCTATGACTTAAGTTTTTGCCAAACTGGGTTGCCTTGCTTATGTGTTTATGCCCTACGTTCCCGATTGTTTGACTAGGGCATAAAGGGAGCACCTCTGCGATTGTTACAACAGGGTCATCCGGACATGTACCTCAGACGGGTGAAGCCGAAAGCTAGCGTTATTAAGAGAATAAGTGGTCGGCAATCAAGCGACAAATTGTTACATTATGGTGACCCCTCTAACACTGCAGGACACCTTTCTTCTGTCTTGCGGACCAATGCCACGGCACACATAATTACAGCATGCCAACCTAAGACAAGGGACCCCTAACAGACCTATTTTCTTTGGAAGATGTTTCTTACATATGTAATATAATATTCTGAACTAAACTTTTTGTCTGTTCGAGCACAATGACCGGGTTGCTTGGTTTTCGGACATAGTAAATACTTCTTTCATTTCGAAACAGTATCTGGAAACACTCCACAATTTTTTGATTCGGAGGTTAAAAGCGAAAGGCCTGCGATGACAAATTAGTCACATGTTCGGATAAAGGTACAAGTTGATTCATACAAACACCTATTCCTTATCTACTCCATCTATAAGACTGTCTAAACTATAGTCCTCCTGCGAGTACTTCGCAGCTACCATTACTTGGTCATAAACCAACTTCACTTGAATTTCTTTCCCGCCTGGTCCTCGTGGTCCCACTCGGGCCATGTGATTTGGATCTAGCTTGGTGAAGCGTGTTTTTACCATGGCCCAGGCTTCTCGTCCGCCTTCACGACAGGCGGATGCCTTCCATAGTTCAAACCGGTGCCGGACACCCTTGAACAAGTTTGCCAAGCCCTCCATACTTTTGGGAGGGGTATCCAAGGACCATAATGCCGTCACCATACTCTTCATGGCTTTCCAGGCCCGAGCATGTACCACAAATAGTTCCTTTAGCACGTCACCTTGAAATCCGGATACTTCCTCTTCCGGCCGGCCGGTTAACAGACCTGCAGCAACAAAGTAATAACATTCCAAACTATGGACTACACATGAGTATGTAACTAGATGATACCCCGCGTGTTGCTGCGGCATTCATAGTGCAAGCAATTTGGACTGAATATTAATAAATATAATTCAAACATAATTTCTACTAATAGACATACATGTAGATATACCTTAGCAGACCATATAAGGTCTAATTGTACATAACATTAAAATGACTTACAATTAGAGAAAAGAGGTATATAGGTAGAAATGTTCTTATTCAGAAAAAGAACTTAAGGCATTAAACTCTTGTGTTACAAATACATGTATATATTTCATATGCAGCTACTTATGCTGATCCACTGAATAATAGATATACCAATTTGTTGAGAAAAATCCTCGGGCACTAAGAGTAATGGAGACAAAGCCTTTCGATCTGGTTTTGATTTAGTAGCTTCACCACACAACACATTATATCTTATCCAAGCAACATGAATCTAAAGTAGCAGACGAATAAATGACTGTATGTCATGACATCTATGTATAGCACATCGGTCGGTCATTGGGAACGACAAAAGAAACAGTTAAAATCTCATGATTCTACCAAACTACAACATATGAGAATATGGTTCGAAAACAAATAAAACAATAGAAAACACCGAAAATGGGTCAGAATGTCTACTTTCAGCTAAATGTACCAACCTGCCAACTTGGTTGCTTGCTATATCTCATGACCACACAACATGAATGTAAGTTGATTTAGCAGTATTGTGTGACTCCATGGATACCAAGAACATGTAGCTTCTTTCACCTACATCTTCACAATCAAAAATCTTAAACCTCCCGTAAAGTAAGAGAAAATATACATGCAGTTGTATCCAGGTTCACGATGAATCACACTTAATTTATTGTGAAACAGCTAAAAAAACATGGATGCAAGTAGTAAGCAAGCAAGTAAGAGAGGTATCGATTTTATAAACGGATCATACTCAGGCATAGAGAAAATATGTGTACTTTCCAGCAAATATGAGCACTGTACGGAGAGGGAGAGGGAGAGGCCACTACTCACCAATGAACCTGTTAACTAATGCATAGAAACAAATAGTAGAGCGAAACAATAAAGTTGATTTTTTTAAGATTAATATGTAAGACTACATGTGGAAAACTAATCAGTGTGTCAAACGCCTTGAGATGACTATCTGCATAACAAATAAGCGAAATTCATTATAATATATATATAAGCTAGCGAACATAATTCCATGCGAAGATATATCTAGCAATCAGTTGAATTCCCTCTATACAGCTAGCGAAAGTGGATGTATTCAGCCATTTCTGAACAAACTCATGAGAATAAAATAAATATTGACAACTCAGCTGCAACTTATTATGGCAGTAAAGCAGCAAGGCATTAGCGGAGGATTGGAATTAGAGGGAATATGGACAAACCTCATGAGGGAACTGGAAGAGACACCGGCGGATAGCAGGGCTCCAAATTCGTCCCGTCCATCTTCATTGCCCTACCAGTAGGCGACCTACCAACATGTTGACTGTAACTTACGAATGAAATGTGATGGCTCGCCGATGTAGTTCAGATTTCAATCAGGGCACGAGAGAGAGGAGGAACAAAGGTAAAACAGCAACATCGTAGCCGATTCGACGATGGCACAGCAGATCGATTCCCATCATCAATGACACTACAGTCCGGGCGAGCCACCGGATGCGCCGCGGACCGGCGACCACAGAGAACACACGAGGAGATCTCTTCCCAGGCGACGCACTTCATACTACTACAGGGAAAACGGAAAAGCCTTTATTTAAGGAGAAAGAGAGAGGAGGAGGAGGAGGACAAAACAGAAAGCCAGGCGGGGGTGGGGGCAGGAGGGCTGTTCTTCTTCTTAGCATGACCTTTGGGCTTTTTTCCTGCAGTGTGTTGAGACCATTGGGCTTCGGTAGTTAAAGGCTGAAAATGTAGTGACAAAATTAGTAAAATGGGAAAATAATTGATGACGTGGCAGGATGCTGAGGTGGATAGGCTGCATGTTGAGAGAATTGGTTGTAGTGGGGATCAACTTCTTAAGAATGTAAGATGTGGTTTTAAATAAGAGAGGAAGACATACTGAACATGCCGCCTTTCAGCTTCTCATTTTCCTTCTGAGCGGCAGATAAATGAGCCCTTAAGCTCTCTATCTCTTCGGATTGTTTGTGTCTTTCCCCCTCATGTTCATTCTTCCCGGATGCACTTGTTGCGGCCTTTTTTGTTTCCGACAATTCGGCGGTGACAACATTAAGTTGTATCTGATTCGCTTCTAGCTCCTGGGATAGCACATTATTTCTCTCTTTGAGAACCTGCGGGTCATATTGATCCTTAAATCAGTTTACCCTACCGCTTCAAGTCTCGGGGGCTACTGGCACATGGCTATTAAAAATTGTGTAAAATTTTACCTGTATATCCTTCGAGAACATATGAATGACTCCGACAAGTCCATCTCGAGCGGCTCGGATATATGCATGCACCGAGCTGAGTGCGGTAAACTCTTGCTCGAAAAAACACGGAGTCCGCATAGCCCCCTTTAGTCGAAGGTTATTCATCACACTCTCCACTTCAAAATTCATGACTGATACGTTGTTCGAATCCTCTTAAGGTGGTGGAACTGGCATTGCATTGGCTCTTGTCCTAGTTGGCGAGTCCGGCACCAGATTGGCGGACATTCGGCTAACTGGGTGTTTTCCCACCGTCTGCCGCGTACTCTGACATCAAGGATAAAAGGAGACTTTTAACAAACCGGACTCACGCCTAGGCATGTCTTAAGCAAGCTTACCTCTTGGAAGACTGTGGGGTCTCTGCGGCACTCCCGAACCCTTTTCGTTTTGAACGACGGCCTTGTGTAGGGGCCGCCCTGAGGAGGTACGGTCCCTAGAGCGCCGATCCTATTAAAATCTGGATCAGTACAAACATATAAAAATGCAGATGATGATTTCCTTTTAAGAACCCTCCGAATACTCATGATACAGAAGGGATAGAGGCAGGGGTAGTCGGCGTGATAGCCACTTCTCAGCCGTCAAGGCTCGCCTGATAAAACACCCCGTCGTCGAACTCTATATATATGTCCGGATCGTCGCAAAATCCGGGGTCTTTATCACGGTTATGATCCTCTGGCTGGGGAGTGGGATAGTGGACGTCCTCGGTCATCTTCCTCCATGACAGTTTGTGGCAACAAAGGGCACATTTGATTAGTGTTTGTAACAACTATAAAATAAACACAGATGATCGAAATCTTACCCATTCAATAGGGTTGTACATGGAATAACCTTCCCAATAGTTTAATCGGAGAGAATCTTCTTTCTCGCCCTTATACAGATCGACCAAGATTGTGGCCAGTTCGGCTGGGGTATCCGGACCCTTCCGTCTATAACGGGACGTGCCGTATTCTCTGTTGTAACACCATAAGGGAGTTACTCTGGATTGGAGAGGCTGAACACACCTCTTTATTGTAATCGCCATGACCTCAACTATCGAAAGTTTGGTATGGGCTAGCAACCTGACCTTGCTGACCAACCTCTTTATCTCCGCACTGTCCTCTTCCTTGGGACTTCAGGGATGCTAGTTGAGGCGCTTCTTTAAAGGAGCACTGGAAAATTCAGGGAGGCCGCGCCGAACTGGGTCCGGCAGCGGGACGTCGTCCATATAGAACCATTCCAAAGACCACTGCTAGTATACCTCTTTGGGAGTTCCTATGAGGTATCTGGATCCGGCTATGCGCCATACTTCGGCACCGCCCACTTCAAATATGGAACCTCCTCAATGGCGCGGAACGAGGCAAAAGAACTTTCTCCATAGTTCGAAATGGGCCTCAATGCCTAAGAATAGCTCGCAGAGGGCAACGAAACCTGAGATGTGTAGAATCGAACCTGGGGAGAGGTTGTGCAGTTGGATGCCGTAAAATTCCAATAACTTCCTGAGAAAGGGATGGATTGGAAATCCTAGGCCCCGCAACAGGACTGGGACGAAGCACACCCACTACAAGAAATATGTCAACTTATGACCTTCTGTCAGTGACCCTCGAAGAAATGGTCATAGATTTATGACCATTTGAGACCAATTGGTCAAAAGCTGTTCGGGGGGCTCCAAACCGTAAACCATTGCGACCATTTTGGTCAGAAAGGTCGTAATTTCCTTACACGAAATGGTCATAAAGCAAACAGCGCTAGTCCGCTGCCTTATTTCTAGTTGTTAACGACCAATATAGATGGCCGTAGCCTTGTAAATTGTGGTGGGTTGCGATGACTAGGCGCCATCTCATCAGTTTTGCCTATGTGTCATGTCCATGTGGCAGTTTTTGCCCTTGGTTGTGAAGCAACCTATATTTCTGTCATTCCCAAAATTCCCAAAAAAATCTCATAAATTTTTTGGGTCATATCTTCGTCAAATATGTAAAAACCTTCCTTGCCAAGTTCAAAAATAATTCAAAAATATTCATTTTCCTATTCTGTTCAGAGTAACAGTTTGTAAAGGAAGTACCACTTTGGCATGTCCAAATAGTATCCATTTTCTACAGTGCTTTCCTATGCCCAAATAACCACCCTCCACCAAATGCTAGCTCAATACATTCATTATTTTGAGCCGAGCTTCAACATTCGTAGTTATGTCTAGTGTGGTGGTTTGCAAAGCAAGTACCACCTAGGCTCCTCCTTTTGAGCTAAAAATTTGTGAACACGGTCTTCTTAGTAACTGATCATCCTCAGCCAAAACTCACGCCCATTAGCCATGTACATTTCCCGTACCGCTAATCAAACACTTGGCTGCTAATTCATGTTTAAGCATCGATCGATCTCCTCGTGAGAATCTTATGTTGTAATTTTCTTCCTAGCACCAACCTGGGGAGTGCCCAACCCAATAGACATGCCTAGGCCACCCAGAACACATGGCAACGCCACGGTCACGCGGTGACCACGCGGCGGGCATGCGAGTTTACGCGCTCTAGAGTTGGGGCCCTTGGCCACCGCCCAAACCTCGACGTATCGCCACCAAACCATATATTTATGATTAAATAGGTCCTTATGTAACTAGAAATGATTTTTTGAAAAAATAAATAGCAAACTATGAGGCAGCTGCAGTTCAAATTTGACCCGCTTCCAACTGAATCGGCGGAAATTTGTCTTTTTCAAGAGAGGTGGATCAAAAAATTTTACACCCAACCATTTTGTCAATTGTGCATTAAATATGGCCTAGTATTTTATAAAAATGATTTGGTCCAATTTTTCAACAATTATTTGGTAGTTCCTTCACAAAAAAACCTCCTTTCGGGCACTCGAAAAATGGAAAATGGTTTTTTCGTCCAACGAAAATGAAAACTTCCTTAGGCAACATTGTTTGCCATTCCAATATGCACCCTTGTGCACAATATGAGATCATTTGAACAAACTATGCCATGAATGTGGCCATAAGATTGATCATTTGGCTTGAAAGCCATTGATCTCCACACACGATAGCTCGTAGCTGAGAACACTTTTTAAAATAATTGTCGTATTACAAGTTTGTTATTTTTCCTAGGAACTTGGCCACATAAGATGACACAATGCGAAGGTTTCCCATTTTTTTGATTTTTTTTGAATTTTTTACGCCCGTTCCAAAATGCGGTCAAAACAGCGGGAATGACCGTTCCTAGCTAGTGGTTGAATATTGAAATTTTTTTGGTATTTCTCTGATTAAATAGATACTTATGTACCTAGAAATAATTTTTGGAAAAAATAAATAGCAAACTATGAGGCAGCTGCAGTTCAAATTTGACCCGCTTCCAGCTGAATCGGCGGGAATTTGTCTTTTTCATGAGAGGTGGATCAAATTTTTTTACACCCAACCATTTTGTCAACTGTGCATTAAATATGACCTAGTATTTTATAAAAATGATTTGGTCCAATTTTTCAACAATTATTTGGTAGTTCCTTAAAAAAAACCTCCTTTCGGGCACTCGAAAAATGGAAAATGGTTTTTTCGTCCAACGAAAATGAAAACTTCCTTAGGCAACATTGTTTGCCATTCCAATATGCACCCTTGTGCACAATATGAGATCATTTGAACAAACTATGCCATGAATGTGGCCATAAGATTGATCATTTGGCCTGAAAGCCATTGATCTCCACACATGATAGCTCGTTTCTGAGAACACTTTTTTAAAATAATTGTCGCATTACAAGTTTGTTATTTTTCCTAGGAACTTGGCCACATATGATGACACAATGCAAAGGTTTCCCAATTTTTTGATTTTTTTTGAATTTTTTATGCCCGTTCCAAAATGCGGTCAAAACAGCGGGAATGACCGTTCCTAGCTAGTGGTTGAATCTTGAAATTTTTTTGGTGTTTCTCTGATTAAATAGGTACTTATGTACCTAGAAATGAGTTTTGGAAAAAATAAATAGCAAACTATGAGGCAGCTGCAGTTCAAATTTGACCCGCTTCCAACTAAATCGGAGGGAATTTGTCTTTTTCACGAGAGGTGGATCAAAATTTTTTACACTCAACCATTTTGTCAACTGTGCATTAAATATGACCTAGTATTTTATAAAAATGATTTGGTCCAATTTTTCAACAATTATTTGGTAGTTCCTTCACAAAAAAACCTCCTTTCGGGCACTCGAAAAATGGAAAATGGTTTTTTCGTCCAACGAAAATGACAACTTCCTTAGGCAACATTGTTTACCATTCCAATATGCACCCTTGTGCACAATATGAGATCATTTGAACAAACTATGCCATGAATGTGGCCATAAGATTGATCATTTGGCTTGAAAGCCATTGATCTCCACACATGATAGCTCGTTTCTGAGAACACTTTTTTAAAATAATTGTCGTATTACAAGTTTGTTATTTTTCCTAGGAACTTGGCCACATATGATGACACAATGCAAAGGTTTCCCAATTTTTTGATTTTTTTTGAATTTTTTATGCCCGTTCCAAAATGCGGTCAAAACAGCGGGAATGACCGTTCCTAGCTAGTGGTTGAATCTTGAAATTTTTTTGGTGTTTCTCTGATTAAATAGGTACTTATGTACCTAGAAATGATTTTTGGAAAAAATAAATAGCAAACTATGAGGCACCTGCAGTTCAAATTTGACCCGCTTCTAGCTGAATCAGTAGGAATTTGTCTTTTTCACGAGAGGTGGATCAAACCTTTTTACACCCAACCATTTTGTTAATTGTGCATTAAATATGTCCTAGTATTTTAGAAAATTGATTTGGTCCAATTTTGCAACAAATATTTGGGAGGTCCTTCGCAAAAAAACCTCCTTTCAGGCACTCGGAAAATGGAAAATGGCTCTTTTGTGCAATGAAAGTGAAAACTCCCCAAATCAACATTGTTTGTTATCCCAAGATACACATATGTGCACACTATTGGTTTATTTTAGCAAACTATAAGTGGTTAATATGTTGAATGTTTACCCTGAATTAGAGGGTGAAAATCATAAGAGAAACAAAAAAACTACCTAAGCTTAATTCTGATTGGTGGAGTCACTAGTGGCTTGGATCGATGACCTGGCAAACATCAGTCCATCCATAGGTCCATCGATCCGTCCCATCCGACGGCAGCAAATCCCCACCCAACCCTTCTCTCTCGCGTGAACCCCACCCAGCCCTTCTCTCTCTCGCGCAAACCCTAGCGCTACACTCCTCCCTTGCCGCTGCCACCTCCGGCACCAGATCTTGGCTGCCGCGTCTCCCTCCGACCTCGCCGCTGGTGCTCCCCCTCTCCCCCTCCCTCACCTCCCCTCACCTCACCGGAAGAGAAGATGGAGATCGTGCACGCGAGCAAGTCAGGCGGTGGCGGCGGCTCCCAGATCCGCAAGGGCTTGGACCTGGAGCTCCATCCCCATGGCAGCGGCTAGGGTTCCTCCCGCCAGGCCGCCGGCCAGCAGCAGCAGCAGATGCCATCCGCCGCCATGGCGCTGCCGCAGGCCCCTCCGCAGGTACGCAACCTTCCAGATCTGGCCAGAGCGGCCGCAATCCTCCTCCTCCTTGGTCGCTGACGTTTGCCGGCGCTGGTTTTCCGAGCAGGGGATCCGCTCTATGATGAGCTCTGGCACGCCTGCGTCGGCCCGCTCATCACCGTCCCGCGACCTCTTCTTCTACTTCCCGCAGGGCCACATCGAGCAGGTCGGCCAAGCCCCGCCTCCCTCCCCTCCTCGCTTAATTCTAACCCCGCCTCGCGGTTTCGCGCAGGGAGGCTCTTCTGCTTCGGTTCGCGCGCTGAATTTACTTGATCTTTTGGGTGTCCAGGTCGGATCTGTCGAGTTCTCCCGGTGCTCCCTCCCCGGCCCGCCACCACCACCGGTCGCCGGTCGCCGGAGAGGACGCCACCACCACCACCACCATGGCACCCCCGCGCTGTCTAAAGTCGTCAAGCACCAGAGCGATGTCGTTTGTGAAATGTCAGTACTTGCGTAATCTGACTAGAACTAGATTTTGGTGGTTCTCTTTTGGTAGAACTTTTTAGATGTATTCTTTCTTCCGTAGCAAGTTGGTGGTATGTCAGTACTCGGTAGTATGTCTCTTGATATAGTTGGCTCTTGCAGATTGTGCTGCTAGTCCAGATACTTGAATCTTAGGTGCTACGTTGACTTGCTGGTTCATGGGTGACATCTATTTTTAGGATTTGGGAATCATTAGTGGGATCGGGCGGCCCATTGTTGTTGCCAAAAATAGTGTGATGTGGTTTCGCTTGTATGCCATATTCTCGCACCAAGTCTTGGTATATATATGCTGATCCCATGTTGAACCTGAGCTCAATTATTTTGGGAAATACTGAGACATCAGATGGCCTATCATCATCTATACGCAGCTGTTAGTTGACTTATCGTTATATATAAGCAGCTCATCTGGGGGCAGTACTATTGGTTATTATTTATAAGAAGTCATACTGTTTGTTATCTAGAGTATAGATATGCCCCAAGCCAAACGTGTGCGCTTGGACTGTCAGACTATTTTAGGCTCAACTGAAACTGAATCTCGGTAGGAATCATTATGTATCCATGGTGTATTGTTTATGATTTGGATGGCTTGGAGTGGCCATTTTCTGTCAGAATCTTGTGCTGATAGCTTTGCTTTAACTAGTAAGTTCAGTTTGGGGAAAGCCAGGATGTGTTTGAATAAACCATTTAGTATGCTTGATTGTGAGTCGATGATATTGGGGTAACCAAGTAGAAGCGTATTACTCTGTTGTTTTATTTGGCTGATATAAATGCATTGGCGTCAAACACTCAACCGTTTCTTCTTATGTTCGCTGACATATTCAGATGCTTCTTCTGTTAATCTGCAGGTGCTGTTGCTGGAGTGTATGTAGGCATGGAGTATGGAGTGGAAAGGGTCCGCGGAGAGTATGACTGGGTAATGATGCTCTGAATATTGTTTGCTACTGTTACACTGTCTTGTTGATTTCTTTTAACAATCATACCTAGCTAAAATATTCTTGTCCACAGCAGAGCAGCCTCATCCTCTTCATGCTGGCTCGACTGCCTCTGATTCTTCCTGTTTGCTGCCTTGCCTTGCAGATGCGGCAGCTCAAGGGCGAGGTTGACATCTTCTCCAGGGCCGACGGGTCGGCGCTGTTCGAGATGGGCAACACCAGGGTCATCGCCGCCGTCTACGGCTCCTGAGAGGTAGTCGCTTTTTCTTTGCATACCAACTCTTCTATTCGATGCCATGGCTGTTAGGGCTTTGGCTCCCGGGAGGTCTCTAGTTAATGATCGGTATTGAGAGATTTTGGTGGTTACTTATGCTTATTGTGTATCATATTGAAGAAGAAAATGCACAATGAGCTTACCTTTGTATATCAGGATTTTTTCTTCATCGGTTACCCTTCCTTTAGCTGTAGTTTATTTTCGTACATAAACCAATCTTGGTGTTCTTCCTATTTGCATTTGATTATGTTTTTAAAATTCCCTAGCAGAACTATGTATAATAATGTGGGTATGTGTTTTCTTCTTTCAGTGTCTATAGTGCATTTGCATGATGTTGAATTATGTGCTACAGAATATACATTTGCTGAATTAAACTATAGTTTTCCTTCGCCTAATCAAATGCCCTTTGTTTTAAAGTATGCATACCCAGGTCAAGCTTGCGGTCATGGTGAAGGTGCTGATTTGGGTTTCCTTCTTGAGAAGTAAAATGTTTGCTTGCTACTTTCTTTAGGGTACCGCTTTCTAATCAAGTTCTTGAACAAAGAAGTTATGTATACAAATCATGTGCTATTTATACACTGATAGCCATTTTCTTGTCTACTTAGCAGAATCATGTCTTTGTGTACTAAACATCAGTTACTGGTATTTGGCTTTTATGTGCTAATTAAACCTGGTCAGTATGTATACTTCTTTGATGTTGTATAATATTGGTGTCAAAGGAGTTAATTTAAACCGGATCTGATCTACTGGAACAATTTTTTTGCTGTTCAAACGGTTAAATTCTGGTTCTTTGTTTCGAACATCTAAATGATGTTTAATTTGTCCTTCTATGCTTACATGATAAAAATGTCGCATTTACAGGATTGTAAACCTGATGTGATTGGAGTAGTATTTACTTCTGCTGATAGTAACTACTTGTATCCACTGATTTCTATGCCTCATTTTGCTTGTTTTACTTTATTTATGCACACAGACTGCCTACAAGTTAATGTGCTTTTAGATTTGCCTTTATTTTGCTCCTTACCATATTGTTTGATAACTTGCAGATGCTGTACTTCATTCGTGTTTCGTCGTGGGCTCCAAGAAGTGAAGAAGCATTGAGTTCTAGCTCATTGGAGCTAGTTATACTCTGATAGATAGTTATATTTTGATATTTAGCTCTGTTCTTGGTGGCTGTAAACCTGATGTGAAGTATGTTCGATTATAAACGTGGTGTATGTTTGATTGTAAGGTGCCAAATTTGGTTGTTGAAGTATTACTTCTATTTTCAGTCAGTTCTGATTTAAATATTTGTTTTTATTTACTAGGAAATCAAAAATTGAAGAACATGACTCTGACCATTGGGACCCACTCAAACCCATCTGACTATTGGATCTGTCTTAAAAAAAGAAATGTAACTAAAAAAAGAAATGTAACTGTTGATCCAAAAAGGACATGGCCCAAAAACGAAAGGCCCAATTGTTGGGTCAGGCCAACGTAGAAATCAAAACTATTAGAAAAAATAACCCATGTAGCTAGCAGAAAATAACAGGAAAAAAATACAGTAAAAAGGCCGAATTGTTGGGCTAGGCCCATGTAGAAAACCGAAGTGGACCGGGCTGAATCTTGTGCCACATCAGCTTGCCACGCTGGATGCCTACGTGGCCTGGGGGAGGTTGCTAGTGACCAAAACGCCACAGTAGGAATATTTTGGTCGTAAACGTCTTTGACCATTCCAGAAGAAAGGTCGCTATAGTCAGTTTATGACCGCCAGCTTTTGACCTTCTGTTTTTGGTCACAAAAAGGTCGTAAATGGAAATTTGTGACCTTTCAGTGACCAATAGTGGTGGTCACAAGTTGACATATTTCTTGTAGTGACCCTCTCCTCCTTATTGGGGTTAGAAAGTTCTCAGCCATCACGTCATTGCCGATTGAGGCCAAACCCGCTCGAACAGAGACTAGATCTGCGAGGGGAAGATAGCCTTACGTCTGGAGTCGGCTCAGCTGAAGATGAGGCATGGAGCAACTCTGCCAATCACCCTCTTGAGGGCCATGGGGGCGCGAAGAAGAGCCTGGGGCACTGACCATGGTGGAAGGCTTTGTTCATGGCTAAACTTGGCAGTTTTCCTTTTGCATGATGTGAGATAGCATTGGGGGATCTACATCTCCTTATATAGATGCCATCCAAGCGTAGTGAGGGGCTTATTTGCAAAAAAGCATGGACCGCTCGTATTCACTCAGCGTGCGGAAATCGACGTGACAACAGGAAGGAAGCACAAGAGGCAGAAACATCGAGGTCACGGCCAGACTGTCATTGGTCCGAAGTATAATGAAGAACCCGCCTTGCAAAGCCGAAGACATAATCCAGATACTATGCCATCATTGAAGGCAAGTTCGGGGGCTACTGAGGGAGTCTTGGATTAAAGGGTCCCCGGGTGTCCGGCCCGTGTGTTGTGGGCCGGACTGATGGGCCATGAAGATACAAAGTAGAAGGCCTTCCCCCGTGTCCGGATGGGACTCTCCTTTGCGTGGATGGCAAGATTGGAGTCTGGATGTATAATTTCCTTCTTTAATCCGACTAGGTACAACCCTAGGCCCCTCCGTGTCTATATAAACTGGAGTGTTTAGTCCGTAGAGGCTATCAGAATTCATATAGGCTAGACGGCTAGGGTTTAGCCATTACGATCTCGAGGTAGATCAACTCTCGTATCCCCTATACTCATCAAAGTCAGTCAAGCAGGAAGTAGGGTTTTACCTCCATCGAGAGGGACTGAACCTGGGTAAACATCGTGTCCCCTTTTTCTCCTATTACCTTCGATCCTCAGACGCACAATCCGGGACCCTCTACCTAAGATCGGCCACTTTTGACACGGGCACTAAGCACCTATCCCATTGCAAGAAAAACCAATCTAGTTGGCCAAACCAAACCAATAATTCGAAGAGAAATACAAAGATATCAAATCATGCATATAATAATTCAGAGAAGATTCAAATAATATGCATAGATAAGCTAATCATAAATCCATAATTGATTGGATCTCGACAAACACACCGCAAAATAAGATTACATTGGTAGATCTCCAAGAACATCGTGGAGAACATGGTATTGAGAATCAAAGAGAGATAAGAAGCCATGTAGCTACTAGCTATGGACCCATAGGCCTGTGGTAAACTACTCATGCTTCATCGGAAGGGCAATAGAGTTGATGTAGATGCTCTCCATGATCGAATCCCCCTTCGTAGGGATGCCGGAAAAGGCCCCAAGATGGGATCTCACGGGAACATAAGGTTGCGACAGTGGAAAAGTATTTTCGTGGATGCTTCTGGTGTTTCCGGAGTATATGTGAATATATAGGAGGAAGGGCTAGGTCAGAGGAGTCCCGAGGTGATGGAAAGGTAGCCCCCCCTAGGGCGTGCCCTCCACCCTTGCCGCCGCCTCATGGCTCTTCTGACTTGGACTCCAAGTCCCCTGGGTCTCTTCTGGTCCAAGAAAAATCAACATGAAGTTTTATTCCATTTGGACTCCGTTTGGTATTCCTTTTCCACAAAGCTCAAAAATAAGGAAAAAACAAAAACTGGCACTAGGCTGTAGGTTAATAGGTTAGTCCCAAAAATAATATAAAATAGCATATTAATGCATATAAAGCATCCAAATAGATAATATAATAGCATGGAACAATAAAAATTATAGATACGTTGGAGACGTATCAAGCATCCCCAAGCTTAATTCCCGCTCGTCCTCGAGTAGGTAAATGATAAAAACATAATTTTTGATGTGGAATGCTACCTAACATATTTATCCATGTAATTTTCTTTATTGTGGCATGAATATCCAGATGATTCAACAAAAGTTTAATATTGATAGAAAAACAATAATATTTCAAGCATACTAACAAAGCAATTATGTCTTCTCAAAATAACATGGCCAAAGAAAGCTTATCCCTACAAAATCATATAGTATGGCTATGCTCCATCTTCATCACACAAAATATTCAAATCATGCACAACTCCGATGACAAGCCAAGCAATTGTTTCATACTTTTGATGTTCTCAAACCTTTTCAACTTCCACGCAATACATGAGCGTGAGCCATGGACATAGCACTATAGGTGGAATAGAATATGGTGGTTGTGGAGAAGAAAAAAAGAAGGAGATAGTCTCACATCAACTAGGCGTATCAATGGGCTATGGAGATGCCCATCAATGGATATCAATGTGAGTGAGTAGGGATTTCCATGCAACGGATGCACTAGAGCTATAATTTTATGAAAGCTCAAAAGAAAACTAAGTGGGTGTGCATCCAACTTGCTTGCTCACGAAGACCTAGGGCAATTTGAGGAAGCCCATCGTTGGAATATACAAGCCAAGTTCTACAATGAAAAATTCCCACTAGTGTGTGAAAGTGACAACATAGGAGACTCTCTATCATGAAGATCATGGTGCTACTTTGAAGCACAAGTGTGGAAAAAAGGATAGTAACATTGCCCCTTCGCTCTTTTCTGTCATTTTTTCTTTTTTTGTTTGGCTTCTTTGGCCTCCTTTTTGTGTTGGCTTCTTTGGCCTCTTTAATTTTTCCTCACATGGGACAATGCTCTAATAATGAAGATCAGCACACTTTTATTTACTTACAACTCAAGAATTACAACTCGATACTTAGAACAAAATATGACTCTATATGAATGCCTCCAGTAGTGTATCGGGATGTGCAATGACTCAAGAGTGACATGTATGAAAAAATTATGAAAGGTGGCTATGCCACAAATACTATGTCAACTACATGATCATGCAAAGCAATATGACAATGATGGAACGTGTCATAATAAATGGAACGGTGGAAGTTGTGCTACTTCTTGAGCTTGCATTGGTATTTCCCTTAAAGAGGAAAGGGTGATGCAGCAAAGTATAGATAAGGTATTTCCCTTAGTTTGAGAAGCAAGGTATCAGTCTAGTAGGAGACAACATACAAATCACCAATACCTGCACAAACAATCAAAAAACTTGCACCCAACGCGATAAAGGGGTTGTCAATCCCTTCACAGTTACTTGCAAAAGTGAGATCTGATAGAGATAGATGAAACTAAACAAAAGGTAAAGTAAATATTTTTGGTATTTTTGATTTATTGATGGAAAGTAAAAGACTGCAAAATAGTAGATCGGAAACTAATATGATGGAAAATAGATCCGGGGGCCATAGGTTTTACTAGAGGCTTCTCTCAAGATAGCAAATAATATGGTGGGTAAACAAATTATTGCCGAGAAATTGATAGAAAAGCACAAAGTTATGACGATATCTAAGGCAATGATTATGAAATATAGGCATCACGTCCATGTCAAGTAGACTGAAACGATTATGCATCTACTACTATTACTCCACACATTGACCGACTCCTTCCTACATGTAGAGTTTTAAGTTCATGAAGAACAGAGTAACGCATTAAGTAAGATGACATGATGTAGAGGAATTAAATGAAGCAATATGATGAAAACCCCATCTTTTTATCCTCGATGGCAACAATACAATATGTGCCTTGCTGCCCCTACTATCACTAGGAAAGGACACCGCAAGATTGAACCCAAAGCTAAGCACTTCTCCCATTGCAAGAAAAACCAATCTAGTTGTCCAAACCAAATCGATATTTCAAATAGAATTAGAAAGGTATCAAATCATGCATAAAAGAGTTCATATAAGATTCAAATAATATTCATAGATAAGCTAATAATAAATCCACAATTCATCGAATATCGGCAAACACACTGCAAAAGATTATTACATCTGATAGATCTCCAAGAACATCGAGGAGAACATGGTATTGAGAATCAAAGAGAGAGAAGAAGCCATCTAGCTACTAGTTATGGACCCGTAGGTCTATGTTAAACTACTCATGCTTCATCGAAAGGGCAATAGAGTTGATGTAGAAGCCCTCCATGATCCAATCCCCCTCCGATAGGGTGCCAGAAAAGGTCCCTAGATGGGATGTCACGGGTACAAAAGGTTGCGGCGGTGGAAAAGTGTTTTCGTGGATGCCTCTGGTGGTTTGGGAATATATGTGAATATATAGGCGAAGGAATTAGGTTAGGGGAGTCATGGGGGCCCCACAAGGCAGGGGCGTTCCCTGCACCCCTGCGGCCGCCTCGTGGCTCTTCCAACCTCATCTCCAAGTCTCCTGGGTGTCTTCTGGTCCAAGAAAAATCATCGCAAAGGTTTTATTACGTTTGGACTCCGTTTGGTATTCCTTTTCCGCGAAACTCAAAAACAAGGAAAAACATAAACTGGCACTGGGCCCTAGGTTAATAGGTTAGTCCGAAAAATAATATTAAATATCATATTAATGCATATAAAACATCCAAAATAGATAATATAATAGCATGGAACAATCAAAAATTATAGATACATTGGAGACGTATCAAGTTGCATGGTAATATATCTCGGAATGGCTATGGAAATGCCATAATAGGTAGGTATAGTGGCTGTTTTGAGGAAGGTAATAGGTGGGAGTATGGCACCGGCGAAAATTGCGCGGTACTAGAGAGGCTAGCAATGGTGGAAGGGTGAGCGTGCGTATAATCCATGGGTTCAACATTAGTCATAAAGAACTCACATACTTATTGCAAAAATCTATTAGTCATCAAAACAAAGTACTATGCTCATGCTCCTAGGGGGATATATTGGTAGGAAAATACCATCGCTCGTCCTCGACCGCCACTCATAAGGAAGACGATCAATAAATAAGTCATGCTCGAACTTTGTTACATAACTGTTCACCAAACGTGCATGCTACGGGAATCACAAACTTCAACACAAGTATTTCTCAATCCAAAATTACTCACTAGCATGAATCTAATATGACCATCTTTATATCTCAAAACAATCATAAGGAATCAAACTTCTCATAGTATTCAACACACTTTATATGAACGTTTTTATTATCTCCCTCTTGGATGCCTATCATATTAGGACTAAATTCAAAACCAAAGCAAATTACCACGCTGTTTAGAGAGACTCTCAAGATAATATAAGTGAAGCATGAGAGTTCAATACTTTCCACAAAATAAAGCCACCAGCATGCTCTAAAAAGATATAAGTGAAGCACTAGAGCAAAATTGCCTAGCTCAAAAGATATAAGTGAAGCACATAGAGTATTCTGATAAATCATGATTCATGCGTGTACCTCTCAAAATGTGTGTACAACAAGGATGATTGTGGCAAAATAAAAAGCAAAGACTCATATCATACAAGACGCTCCAAGCAAAACACATATCATGTGGTGAATAAAAATATAGCCTCAAGTAAAGTTACCAATAGACGAAGACGAAAGAGGGGATGCCTTCCGGGGCATCCCCAAGCTTAGGCTCTTGGTTGTCCTTGAATATTACCTTGGGGTGCCTTGGCATCCCAAGCTTAGGCTCTTGCCACTTCTTATTCCATATTCCATCAAATCCTTACCCAAAACTTGAAAACTTCACAACACAAAACTCAACATAGAATCTTATAAGCTCCGTTAGTAGGAGAAAATAAATCACCACTTTTGGTACGGTTGTGAACTCATTCTTTATTTATATTGGTGTAATATCTACTATATTCCAATTTTTCCATGGTTCATACCCCCTGATACTACCCATAGATTCACCAAAATAAGCAAACAACAAATAGAAAACATAATCTATCAAAAACAGAACAGTCTGTAGTAATCTGGATAGTTCGAATATTTCTGTAACTCCAAAAAATCTGAAAAATTAGGACAACGGAGGCAATTTGTATATCAATCTTGTGTAAAAAGTCAGAATTTTATCACGCTTCTGTGATTTTTAAAAATTCTGGGACTGGGCGCAAAAGTTTTTTTTTCCAGCAAGATCAACTCAACTATCACCGTAAGCCATCCCATAGGTATTAGTTGGCACAAACACTAATTAAAACACAAAAACACATCTAACCAGATGTTAGATGAAACACTAATCAAAACACAAAAATACATCTTACTTGGCACAAACACCAATTAAAACACAAAAACACTAATTTCTGTTTGGTATTCCTTTTCTGCGAAACTCAAAAACATGGAAAAACAGAAACTGGCACTGGGCTCTAGGTTAATAGGTTAGTCCCAAAAATAATATAAAATAGCATATTAATGCATATAAAGCATCCAAAACAGATAATATAATAGCATGAAACAATCAAAACTTATAGATACATTGGAGACGTATCAATCGTATCTACTATATGACTCACGTTTGACCTTTTGGTCTCCAGTGTTCCGAGACCATGTCTGTACATGCTAGGATCGTCAAGTTTAACAAAAGTATTCTGCATGTGCAAAACTGTCTTACACCCGTTGTATGTGAACGTAGAGTCTATCACACCCGATCATCACAAGGTGCTTCGAAACGACAAACTTTGGCAACAGTGCATACTCGGGGAGAACACTTATCTTGAAATTTAGTGAAGGGATCATCTTATAATGCTACCGTCGTTCTAAGCAAAATAAGATGCATAAAGGATAAATGATAACCCACAAGTATAGGGGATCACAACAGTTTTCGAGGGTAGAGTATTCAACCCAAATTTATTGATTCGACACAAGGGGAGCCAAAGAATATTCTCAAGTATTAGCAACTGAGTTGTCAATTCAGCCACACCTGGATAACTTAATATCTGCAGCAAAGTATTTAGTAGCAAAGTAATATGATAGTAGTGGTAACGGTAACAAAGGTAACAAAAGCGAAAGTAATATTTTTGGTGTTTTGTAGTGATTGTAACAGTAGCAACAGAAAAGTAAATAAGCAAGAACCAATATAGGAAAAACTCGTAGGCATTGGATCGGTGATGGATACTTACGCCGGATGCGGTTCATCATGTAACAATCATAACATAGGGTGACACAGAACTAGCTCCAATTCATCAATGTAATGTAGGCATGTATTCCAAATATAGTCATACATGCTTATGGAAAAGAACTTGCATGACATCTTTTGTCCTACCCTCCCGTGGCAGCAGGGTCCTAATGGAAACTAAGGGATATTAAGGCCTCCTTTTAATAGAGTACCAGAACAAAGCATTAGCACATAGTGAATACATGAACTCCTCAAACTATGGTCATCACCGGGAGTGGTTCCGATTATTGTTACTTCGGGGTTGCCGGATCATAACACATAGTAGGTGACTATAGACTTGCAAGATAGGATCAAGAACACACATATATTCATGAAAACATAATAGGTTCAGATCTGAAATCATGGCACTCGGGCCCTAGTGACAAGCATTAAGCATAGCAAAGTCATAGCAACATCAATCTCAGAACATAATGGATAATAGGGATCAAACCCTAACAAAACTAACTCGATTACATGATAGATCTCATTCAACCCATCACCGTCCAGCAAGCCTACGATGGAATTACTCACGCACGGCGATGAGCATCATGAAATTGGTGATGGAGGATGGTTGATGGTGATGACGGCAACAAATCCCCCACTCCGGAGCCCCGAACGGACTCTAGATCAGCCCTCCCGAGAGGTTTTAGGGCTTGGCGGCGGCTCCGTATCGTAAAGCGCGATGAATTCTTCTCTCCTATTTTTTCTCCTCGAAAGCAAATATATAGAGTTGGAGTTGGCGTCGGAAGAGCTCCAGGGGCCCACAAGGTAGGGGGGCGCGCCCTAAGGGGGGGGGGCGCCCACCACCCTCGTGGATAGGGTGTGGGCACCCTGGTCTTCATCTTTGTCAAGGATTTTTTATTATTTCTAAAAAGACGTTCCGTGGAGTTTCAGGTCATTCCGAGAACTTCTGTTTCTGCACATAAATAAACCATGGCAATTCTGCTGAAACAGCGTCAATACGGGTTAGTTCCATTCAAATCATGCAAGTTAGAGTCGAAAACAAGGGCAAAAGTGTTTGGTAAAGTAGATACGACGGAGACGTATCAACTCCCCCAAGCTTAAACCTTTGCTTGTCCTCAAGCAATTCAGTTGATAAATTGAAAGTGATAAAGAAAAACTTTTACAAACTCTGTTTGCTCTTGTTGTTGTAAATATGTAAAGCCAGCATTCAAGTTTTCAGCAAAGATTATGACTAACGACATTTGCAATAACTCTTAGGTCTCATGTTTACTCATATCAATAGCATAATCAACTAGCGAGCCATAATAATAAATCTCGGATGACAACACTTTCTCAAAACAATCATAATATGATATAACAAGATGGTATCTCGCTAGCCCTTTCTGAGACCGCAAAACATAAATGCAGAGCACCTTTAAAGATCAAGGACTGACTATCACTAAAACAAATACACTTTCGTGATGATACGTGTTTGTCACAGTAGGTCACATTTTTTGTCATGCATGTACATCCCGGACAATTTTATGACAGAATCAAGATAGTCATACCTGTGCTGTCATACAAGTGTTCCATGACATTACCAAAATTATCATCACAGAAGTGTCCACTTCCATGACAATAAATCGCGCGTCACAGAAGTGCTTTCGTCAAGGGTGACCGACACATGGCTCCACCGTAACGGAACGCCGTTAAGCTATCGGGTCGGGTTTTGCATCCGATAACCTGTTAACAGCCCCGACCAATGGGGATTTTCCACGTGTAAAATCATCATTGGCTGGAGGAAACACGTGTCGGCTCATCGCTGGGACAGATGTCATCCACTCATTGGACAGAAGGCGCCTATTATCCGTCGACACATGGCACGGCCCAACAGAGGCCCATTCCTGTGAAAAGGCCGACCCGTTTAACTTGGTCAAAAGGTGGCAGCCCGGCCCATGGAAAGCCTATTAACGGCATGTTCGCATATAGCCCATCTATAGCCCGCTAACCCAAGGCCCGTTACGCCCTATTCGAATTAGGCCCAGTAGCGTCATCTGGGCCATCCAATATGATTCCAGTCCGTTCTCACTTTTGGCCCATGTATGGCCCATGACGTCTTTCGGCCCATATGAGGCCCTATGTAACTCATGGCCTATTAACGGCCCGTGGTGAAACTGGACCGTAATGAACAATGTATCACTTTACACCCATTAACGGCCCGTGGTGAAACTGGCCCGTAAAGAACGGTGTATCACTTTATACCCATTAACGGGCCGTTATTCCGTTGGGCCGTTTCCAGCCCATGTTATCTTTCGGCCTTCTCAGAGCCATTTATTCTTGGGCTATTTTCCAACATTCGTTTACTTACGGCCCGTTACTGTCATTTTCTGCTTGTGGGCCAAATTAAGCCCGTGGTTACAGTCGGCCCATTTGGGGTCCATTAATACATTGGGCCGTTTTCATAGCGTCATCAAATACGACCTATTAACGATGGACCGTTATGGTCGGCCCATGAACGGACGATTCCAACTCTAGCCCGTTTATGGCCAGAATGCGGTCTGTTTGGCCCATGTTTGGCCAATCGATCATACGACCCATATAAGGCCCATTGATGATACGGCCCATAGAAGGCCCATTGTTTCTACGGCCCGTAGAAGGCCCATTGTTTCTACGGCCCGTAGAAGGCCCACTGTTTATACGGCCCGTAGAAGGCCCACTGTTTATACGGCCCATAGAAGGCCCACTGTTTCTACGGCCCATAGGAGGCCCAGTGTCACTATAGTAAATATTAGCCCATGGTTATTGTGGCCTAGTTTTAAAAAATAGGTTATTACAGCCACTAGCAAACCGCAGAATAAGAATTGCACTGACTACAAGCAAACAAATAAACAAGACAACAAGGAAATAAATAAGCAAGCAACTTACACTAGGCTATCACGGCTATTACACATATTACATCCACTGGGCATCAAAGTTCGCCACCAGTGCAAATATAGGGAACACAGCAGCATATAAACGCCGCAGCAAAACAAGTCCAGAACTGAAACCACTTCAGAAGAGCTCAAGAAACAATATCCTGGGTACCCATAATGCTGGCAAGATGCTTAGCAAGCTTATTAACTTTCTCTTGTTTGGCGCTTAAGTCCTCCAGCGCTTCCTGTTGCACCAGAAAGTATGTATCTGAATTCTGCAGGGACTTCCTCAGTCCTTCGGCTTCCTGTCGCATAACATCTGATCGATGTCTTTCAACTTGAAGTTGAGACTCAAGAAGCCGAACTGATTCAGGCAACGAGTTCGAAGAGATGGTGCCAGCAGTGGTAGCCAGTAACTCGAACACTACATCAAGACAGGACTTTGGGGTTGTCTCAGTGTCTTCAACATAGTTTTTATCAGCTTTCTTGGAGACCAACAGGGATTTCTCACTATCTTGAACCTTATCTGCATTACTTCATTTACCATTGCATAACAGGGTACTCTTCTCCAATATTTTATCCGCTTTCTAAAAGAGAAACAAACAAACACATCTCAGGTTTACAATGTAGTATATGAAACTCATTTTGGCAAACCAGTTCAGTAGTAAGGTGGACATGATAACAGCATGAAACAAACATATATCTATGTAGTATGGCCACTGTATGGTCTATATCATTCTAGTTTATGTTGCCAAATCAAGATAGATATAGTTCGAATCATATCTATTTAAGACAAAGCAGCATAGACAGAATATAAGTGTGGGAAACTACACAACAATAACAACACTTGTAATGTGCATGGCATGAGAACATAACTGTTTATTCAATTGAAACTGAAATCAACATAGAGCAAGTTACAACAGCAAACAACCAAACACATTGAAGAAACAGGTTTAAAACATACCTGTTGCACCATTGGAGTTTCAATTGCATCCTTCAAACTTGAAATTAGTTGGTATCGGTAAATATAGTGATGCAAGAGCAAAGTAGTATGGACCATAGCTACGGAACCTGACCTGAGAACAATTCTTCTTCTGCTTTAAGCGTTGACTTCGGGTTCGGAGTGGTGGTCCTCATGATTTGGGCACTGTAGTTGCCTTACTAACTGCTCGCGTTTGGGTGCTCTTTGGTGGAGACAGTGCTGTGTCAACGGGAACTGGGTGTCTATCTGCTGGGGTTGGGTTAGAAGGGGTGTAGCTGGTTCTCTGTCCAACTGGGTAGGGGTACAATCTGCATGAGTGTGGGTTATGTGTGGTGGGGCTGGTTCTTGGGCAAGTACAACCGTGGTTCTATCTGCATCGATAGTAGCACGATCTTTCCTGAAGACCGTGTTTTTACTCCCACAGATACTACCATCACTCCCTCCAATTAAAATGGCTGATAAACAAGAAAAGTAATTGAATGTACAGACATTGTAAGATAGACAGGTGCAATGGATAGTAGGGAAGAAAACAGGGCATGAAATAATTCACATTTATGTTGTCTAAGCAAACAGAATAGCAGGACATAATTTCACATATATGATGTCTAATTAAACAGGATAGCATGACACAATTTCACATGTATGATGTCTAACTAAACATGATAGAATGACATACTTCAAAATATGATGACTATGTAAACAGGATGACATGATATAACTATACGATGTGTCTATTAAAGTGGTTGGCATGCCATAAATCACAAACATGCCGTTGATGGAAACATGATGGCATGATATAATTCACGGATAGAATGACATAATTTAAAATATGATGACTATGTAAACAGGATGAGATGATATAACTATATTATGTCTTTAGAAAATGGGTTGGAATGCCATAATTCAGATACATGCTGTCTGTGTAAACATCATGGCATGACATAATTCAAATATATTATTTATATACTAAGGAAGTGAGCAGAGGGCAATCACATATATGATGTGTCAACTAAGGAGATGGCATTCAATATTGTGTATATGATGTAAAAACTAAGCATTGCAATACAACATATGCATTATATGAGTAATATAACCCTGCCAAGTTTGAGCATACACCTCAGGGGGATAATAGGACTGGTCATCTGCCTCTGAATCCTCCTCTGAAGAGCTATCTGTAACCAGCAAGATATCTGCTTCAGCAGGTAGCATTGTCTGCTCTGAAGACCTTGTTTTCACTCCAGATTTCTCCATCACCAATTCAAAGGGCTGATGCACAGGAAGAGCAGTTGAATATACAAACATTGTCGACAAAAGCAATGAGAAATACAAAAAAAGGACGACATGATATAATTCACATATATGACGCTTGCCTAAACAGCATGGCATTGCATAATTCACATACATAATGCCTTGCAACAAGATAACATTGCATAATTCACATATATAATGTCTTGCAACAAGATGGCATTGCATAGTTCACATATATGGTAATTAGACACTAAACAAGTGGCATTCACACAAAGCATGTCTAAACTAAGCAAATGACATAGCAATGCAAGATACCATACGCACGATATGAGCAACATAACCCTGCCAAGTTAGGGCATGCTCCTCGGGGGGGGGGGGGATATGACTGGTCATCTATCTCAGAATCCTCCTCTGAGGAGCTATCGGTAACCAGCAAGACATGCGCTTCGTCAAATAGCATTGTCTGCTCTGAAGACCTTGTTTTCACTCTAGATTTTTCCATGACCGTGCCGAATTGCTCATGCATAGGAAGAGTAATTGAATGTACTAAAATTGTTGACAAATTTAACACGTAAGAAAAAAATGATGGCATGATATAATTCACATATAAGATGACTGGCTAACCAGGGTGGCATTGCAAAATTCACATATATGATGCCTGGCTAGACAAGATGGCATTGCATGATTCACATATACGATAAAGAAACTAAACAGATGGCATTGACACAAAGCATGTCTAAACTAAGCAGATGACATCTTTAATGTATACAGTAAGCAATGCAAGGCACCATGTCGGTGTACTAGAGTAGGGGTACCCTAGTATCCCGAACTTGTGCACGGGCAGTCGCAGCGTCCCGCGGCAAGGCTTGCCGGGTGACCGCCAAGGCCCTCTATGGCCCCTTTTAAGCCATTCAAGAACAAAGTATTTAAGCCAAGGAGATAAGTCCCCGGCAAGAGGAGCTTGCCGGGAAGGCCACTCAAGGCACAAGACCCCAGCAAGAGGAGCTTGCCGGGGAGGCCAACCAAGGCATCTCAAGAAACTTGCCGCGACGCGCCACGCGTCCCGGCGGGGTCCGGTGAGCGACAAGCTTCCGGACGCGACAAGACAACGGCCGCGGCAAGGCGCTTGCCGCGGCAAGCAACCACTCTGTACCTGCGCTCCAGCACACCCACCTACGTGTCGCTCTGGGACCCTTCCAGGCGTACGTGGCGGGAGGCTGTGCAGCCAGGGGTACACTGTGGCAAGCGGCGTTGACAAGATCGCCATCGTGGCGAGCGGTGGCGTCCCTGACGGTCCCTTTTCTGCACTGTTTGGGCGACGTCGATAGGCATTTAATGCCTTTGTCCCCTGCCGTCAGGGTTAGGTATGATACACTGTGCAAGTAGCTGTACCAACCGCATCACCTTTTCCATTTTTGCCCTTGCCTACGTTGCCACCTGTCGGTGACCCCTTGAGCATATAAAAGGAGGCCCATGCGCAACATAGAGGGAGGAGGACGAACAGTAGAACACTCACGCTCAGTCTCGTTAGCTGCTGGTGCGTACTGTAGCACTCAGCGCTCCCGAGCAAGAACTCAATACAATCCACAAAGCAGCAGTAGGAGTATTATCTCTCCGGAGAGCTCCGAAGCTGGGTAAAACCCCTCGTGTGCCTCGCCTCGATCCGCTCTTTGCGCGACCTCCGCCCCCCGCCGAACCAAAAGGGGCTCCGTCCCCATAGGTGCTCGCGGAGTCAGCTTCCCCGACATCTTTGGCGCGCTAGGTAGGGGGCGTCGAGGTTGTGTGAACCTGATCCGGCGTTCACACGAGCTAGATCTTCATCGACATGCCGCCGAAGAAGAAGGCTTTGGAGGCGGCTGCTCTGTCCGCGTCGAACCCACCGCCACCGGAGCAAACGGCTGGTGGGAAAGACGCCGGCGGAAGAACGGGCGTCGACGAGGGAGCCCACGGTGCCGCCAGGTCCAAGGACAAGGCTGCGCTGCCCGTCGGCGGCGTAGCAGGCTCCGACGACGACCGGGCGTCCGTGGATGCTCCGCGCCCATCTCAGGAAGCGCGAGACCTGTAGCGTCGTGGTACTCACGGTACCATACGTTCGCTGGACCCAAATCGAGCTGGCGGATCTCGGGATGCTCAAGGCCAGCATGCACGCCAACATGCTGGCGCGAGCGAGGCACGGTCGCCTGGACGGAATACTGCTCCCTCTAACATCGTTGGAAGTCCGAGCATATCCCGCTCCTCGCACCGTTCGCCACCGCTGCCCGCCACTCCAGCAGAAGCTTTGGCGCGAGCTCAACTACTCCTAGACTTCCCTCCAATGCCAGACAAGATCGACGACTGGAGGGCCACCATTCAGAGCCTCATCGGCTTCGCCAACGGCGACACTCCACGGCAGCCGACCACATCGCAGCCGCGGCAAGCCAGCCAGGTGCGGGCCGATGGCGACAAGACCGGTGGGGGTGCAACCACTGTGCACTCTCCGCCCCGAAGGCCAAGATCGCCGACTCGCCGGGTCCACCGCGACAACGACTCCACTGCTTACTCAGATCCACGAGTTCGTCGCGATCAGCGCCAAGTTCTTCACGAACGACAGCAAGAAGACGCTCGTACTCGCATCGAGCGCCGCAGAGAAACGCGACGTCAATTAGACCGGCGCGCTGGGCCCACTGTCGACATGCAAGCGCCAGGGGAACCAGGCGACCTGCCGTACGTGGTAGGTTGCCCCGCGTTTACCCGTGAGCTGCGGCAAGTCCAGTGGCCTAGCACGAAGAATTTCAAGCCAGATGTACCCGAGAAGTACGACGGCAGGTTGCATCCGTCGGAGTTCCTCAGCATCTACACCATCGCGGTGCAGGCTGCCGGGGGGCGAGACGACAAGATCCTTGCCAACTACTTTCCGCTAGTGCTCAAACCCAACGTCAGGTCCTGGCTCATGCACTTGTCAGAAAACTCCATATCTTCCTGGGCAGACCTATGCCATCAGTTTGTTGGCGCCTTTACGGGCGGCCACAAACCTCATGGCCAGGAGAGCGACCTTCACCTGCTTGCCCAGAAGGATGGAGAGCCCCTGCGCAAGTACATCCAGAGATTCAGCCAAGTGCAACGCAACATCCCGGACGTCCACCCTGCCGCGGTCATCAGCGCGTTCCACCAGAACGTGCGTAACCACAGGATGCGGGAGGAGATGGCGATGTGCAAGATCAGAGATGTCAGCGAGCTATATGCTCTGGCCGACAGGTGTGCACGTGCTGAGGAAGGGAGGAAACTCCCCGGAGAGGATGCAGGAGCAGGAGGATCTGACAGCGAGGATGCTGCCCCGGCAAATAAAAACCGGAGGCGGAACAACAGGAAGAGGAAAGGCAAAGACGTGCTAGTTGTTGAGCAGTCCGGCAACGACGGTGGCGCCAAGAAAGCCAAAGATGGTAGCTCCGGCAAGGAGGTTGCCGCATGCGCCAACTGCCAAGCTGTGGCGGCCGCCGACAAGCAGGACGTCACCAACAAACAGTACTGCAAGATCCACCGCACCAAGGGCCATGACCTCCTGAGCTGCAAGAAGGTCGAGCAGCTTGTCGAGCTGCAAAAGGCCGAGTACGAGCGACGCGACAAGGAGAAAGCCCAAGCAGGTGCTGGAGGATCCGGTACGAAGCGCACCGGCCGGGGAGGACGCCGCGGCAAGGCCAATCAGCGGCAAGGAGACAGACCTCCCCGCGGCCGCGACAAAGATGAAGACGACGACGATGAAGACATGGATGATGACGAGACTAGTGAGCAGGAGTTTCAGAAAGCCACAGAGGTCTTGTGTGTTGACGGTGGTGCTTCTCTGCATACTTCGCACCGCCAACTCAAGCAGTGGGTGCGGGAAGTCAATGCGGCAGAACCACCCGTTGAGTCACGCAAGCTTCTGAAATGGTCCAGCACGCCTATCATCTTTGATATTGAGGACCACCCTGATCGCACAACTGCGGTCGGGTGTTTGCCCAAGTTGGTTTCACCAACTATCCGCAACCTCAAGGTCACTAAGATGCTAGTTGACGGCGGGGCCGGCTTGAACCTGATCTCCTCCGCTGTGCTCCGAAAACTCCAAGTCCCTGACAGCGAGCTCAAAGAAACCGGCACATTCCAAGGAATCAACCCGGGAAGGAGCAAGCCGAAGGGGAAGATCACGCTGCCGGTGACATTAGGCAGCGAGTTGAACTTCAGGACTGAGAGGATCACTTTTGACGTTGCCGATTTTCCATTGCTTTACAATGGAATTCTCGGCCGTCCAGCGCTCGCCAAGTTCATGGCGGCCTCTCGCTACGCGTACAACATGCTGAAGATGCCAGGCCCGATAAGTGTCATCTCTGTCCATGGTGACAAGAAAGATGCTCTTATCTGTGCCGACAAGATCTACCGGGAAGCAACAGCCGCAATGGATCACGAGACACTTGCCGCTAAAGCTCCCGGGGGAAGAAGAAGACCAAGTCCGGCAAGAGTTCTGATGCCCACTCCGGCAAGCGCACCTCTTCGGAGTGTTGCGCTACCGTCGAGGATGCACCATCGAGCTCCACCGGCAAGTGTAAGAAGACAATGGCAGCTCCGCCAGCGACCAAGAAGGTGTCCGCCAAGGAGGACGGCACTGGTGGTACCTTCACCATCAGTGCCACTCTCGACCCTAAATAGGAAAGCGCGCTCATTGCTTTCCTGCGGGCGAATGTCGATGTGTTTGCGTGGCAACCGTCTGACATCCCCGGTGTTCCCAGGAAAGTAATTGAGCACCACCTTGCCGTCTGTCCTCATGCGCGGCCCGTCAAGCAGAAAGTCAGGAAACAAGCAGTGGAGCGCCAAGAATTCATTGCAGAAGAGATCAAGAAGTTGGAAGCAGCAGGCCTTGTCAGAGGAGTGCTCCATCCGACGTGGTTGGCCAATCCTGTAGTCGTGCGCAAGGCAAACGGGAAGTGGAGGCTTTGTATCGACTTTACCGATGTTAACTAAGCTTGTCCCAAAGATCCATTTCCCTTGCCGCGCATCGACCAGATTGTTGACTCCACGGCCGGATGTGATTTGCTTTCATTTCTTGACGCATACTCAGGATACCATCAGATCTTCATGGCAGAAGAGGATGAGGAGAAGACCGCATTCATCACTCCATGTGGCACATACTGTTTCATTGCCTTTCGGTTTGAAGAATGCTGGTTCAACATTTGCAAGAGTAGTCCATACTGCTTTTGAACCGCAAATACACAGAAATGTGGAAGCCTACATGGATGACATAGTGGTCAAGAGCAGGGACAAGGCAACTCTGATTCAAGATCTAGAAGAGACTTTTGCAAATCTGCGCAAGATCAGCCTCAAGCTCAACCCCGAGAAGTGCGTGTTTGGAGTCCCTTCTGGCAAGCTTCTCGGGTTCTTCGTGTCTCAGCGAGGAATCGAAGCCAATCTCGACAAGATCAAGGCCATTGAGCAGATCGAAGAACCGAAGCGCGTCAAGGATGTGCGGAAACTCGCCGGCTGCGTGGCGGCTCTCAGCAGGTTTATCTCTAAGTCTGCTGAGCGCGCCCTGCCGTTTTTCAAAATTTTGAAAAAGGCAGGTCCAATGAAATGGACTCCGGAAGCGGAGGCTGCGCTACAGGACTTGAAGAGATACGTGTCCTCCACCCCAATACTTGTCGCACCTAAGCCACAAGAGAAGTTGCTGCTGTATCTGGCGGCAACCAATCAAGTGGTTAGTGCTGCGTTAGTAGCGGAGAGGGAGGCAGATGATGAGCCAGCGACCGCGGCAAGCACATCCAGTGACAAGCAGGGGGCTTCCCCGACAAGCTCTAGTCCCGGCAAGGATGGATCTGCGCAGATGTGCAAAGAGATACAACAGAAGAAAATGGTGCAGCGCCCAGTCTACTTTGTTAGTTCCCTTCTGCAGGGGGCTAGGTCAAGGTACTCTGGTGTGCAGAAATTGCTTTTCGGCCTTCTCATGGCCTCGAGAAAGCTGCGCCATTACTTCCAAGCACATGAGATCACAGTTGTCACTCGCTTTCTGCTGAAGAGGATACTTCAGAATCCAGAAGCAACAGGCAGGATTGTTGAGTGGGCACTGGAACTGTCAAGCTTTGGCCTCAAGTTTGAGAGCACTTCAACTATCCAAAGCAGAGCATTGGCAGAATTCATAGCAGAGTGGACGCCGACACCAGATGAAGAAATTCCAGAAACGAGCATCCCCGTCAAGGAAGCAAACAAGGAGTGGCTGATGTACTTTGATGGTGCTTTCTCGCTGCAAGGCGCCGATGCTGGCGTGCTGCTTGTCGCACCCACCGGAAAGCACCTCAAGTACGTAGTCCAGATGCACTTTCCCAAGGAGCAAGCAACAAACAATACTGCAGAGTATGAAGGTTTGCTTGCCGGTCTCAGGATCGCGGCAGACCTTGGGATCAAGCAACTCATTGTCAGGGGTGACTCGCAGCTTGTCGTCCGCCAAGTGAACAAGAATTATCAAAGTCCGTTGATGGAAGCTTACGTTGATGAAGTGAGGAAGCTAGAAGAGCGCTTTGTCGGCCTACAGATGGAACATGTTCCAAGAGCTCAGAACGACATTGCTGACGGCCTGTCAAAGTGCGCAACACTTAAGTTACCTGTGGAACCAGGGATCTTTGTGCTCAAGCTGACTCAACCATCTGTGACACCACCAACTGGACAGAGCAAGAAGAGGAAGTTGATTTCTGGTGACTATTTTCCAGCAGAGCTTCCCGAAGCCGCCGCCAAGAAGGTCCCAAAGATCAACGCCAAGAGTGCTGAGGAGCAGTCTGCTCCGACAAGCCCCAGGGTTTGTTTCGTTGTAGCAGACGCTCCAGACAAGTTTTGCTCCGGCAAGCTTGCCGGGGAACGTCAAGCTCCGGCTGAGCCGCAGGTTCTCGCCATAGAAGCGGATGTTCCCGCAGCAGCAGATATGCCTTTAGTCCTTGCTGTCGAGCCACAAGCTCCAGCATGGGCACAGCAGACCGTCCGTTTTCTCCAGACAGGAGAACTTCCCGAAGAGCCAGAAGAAGCGGAAAGAGTAGCCCGACAGTCAAGTATGTACTAGTTCATCGACAACGCACTGTACAGAAGAAGACTCTACAGAGTGAAATTGAAGTGTATTCCCCGGGAAGATGGACAGAAGCTGTTGGCAAAGATACATGGAGGCATATGTGGTCACCACATTGGCGCAAGAGCGCTTGCCGGCAAAGCGTTCCGGCAAGGCTTCTTTTGGCCGACAGCCCTCCAGGATGCAACTTCACAAGTAACCAAGTGTGAAGCGTGCCAGTTCCATTCCAAGCACATACACCAGCCAGCTCAAGCTCTCCAGACGATCCCTTTATCCTGGCCATTTTCGGTCTGGGGGCTCGACATGCTCGGCCCCTTCCCCCGAGCAGTCGGGGGCTTTGAGTACTTGTACGTCGCAATCGACAAGTTCACAAAGTGGCCGGAAGTGGAACCAGTGAGGAAGGTGACAGCATAGTCAGCAGTCAAGTTCTTCAGGTCGATTGTTTGCCGCTTCGGGATCCCTAACAGGATCATCACCGACAACGGTACGCAGTTCACGAGCCGCACCTTCATGCAGTACGCCCAAGATCTTGGCGCCAAGGTCTGCTTCGCTTCTGTTGCTCACCCCAGGAGCAACGGTCAAGCGGAGAGGGCAAATGCTGAAGTGCTGCGTGGGCTCAAGACCAGGACTTTCGACAGGCTACACAAGTGCGGAAGAAACTGGATTGAGGAGCTGCTGGTGGTTCTTTGGCCGATCAGGACGGCGCCAAATCGAGCCACTGGCCAGACACCTTTCGCTCTAGTCTATGGAGCAGAGGCAGTTATCCCCACGGAACTCGTATACGGGTCACCTCGAGTGCTCGCTTATGATGAGCTTGAGCAAGAGCAGCTGCAACAAGATGACGCGCTGCTCCTTGAGGAAGATCGTCTTCAGGCTGCTGTGCGAGCTGCTCGCTACCAGCAAGCTTTGCGCCGCTACCATAGCCGCAAAGTTAACGCTAGAAGTCTCGAGGAAGGCAACCTTGTTCTTCGGCGCGTTCATTCCGCCAAGAATTCCAACAAGTTGACGCCGAAGTGGGAAGGCCCCTACCGGGTGAAACGAGTCACTAGGCCTGGCGCTGTCCGCCTTGAGACCGAAGATGGCTTTCCGGTGAGCAACTCCTGGAACATCGAGCATCTTCGTCAGTTTTACCCGTAAGGCGCGGTTGTCGCACCCTGTCCGGCAACCACCTTTTTGTACAAGTCTTGCCGCTGTTGCATGTAATCCTGTGTACAAAGCCAGGCGCAGACCCTGTGCATAAATAAAGCTCACGTGCTCCACACACCTTGTCAATTTCATGCTTTTTTGCATGAATTATGTGACACGTTGCGCAGCGGACACCCCCGGTAAGCAATAACGAGCCATAAGGCTCCATATCATTATTTTCTCTACTTCCTTTTTTCTCAAGGGAATGAAGGCTCCTTCGCCCACAAGTTTGCCGGGGGGAAGGGGAAGATAATGGCATGGACCAGGCGTCGTTCAAGAAAGTTTCACCTTGCCGGGAAGCAAACGACAGAAAAGCTAAGTTGCCAAAGTTTGAGCAATCAGATGTCTTTAAATTTTTTTAAGTTATCTTCCTTGAACGACCATGCTTTGTATGGAAAACCTGTGCGCGAAGGAACCGACTCGTGGCTAGTTGCGCCCTTACTTTGTTTCGAGTTCGCTCAACAGTTTAAGTGTGTTGCGACTAGAGTCGCGCCCTTACCTTGTTTCGAGTTCACTCAACAACTTAAGCGAGCTGCGGCTAGTTACGACAAGGTTTCTTGTCGGCAACGGCACTGCCAGTAGGCTGCTGACGTCCCGCACTCAGCACTCGCGGCAAGAGGGCCTACGCCGGCAAGTTCCCTAAAAGCGTAGGGCAAAACCATACAAAGGAAGGAATCAAGTAAAGGAAATAACATTGCAATTGCTACCCAAAATAAAGTTATATATTACAAGATAGCTTGTCGCGGCTCTAATAGACTGTTTTCATAACATGATTAGCAGCGACAAGAAAAGAAGAAAACGGGCGGCCTAGTCCACGCGATCGCCCTCAACCCTCTTGATCCCGCTCACCTTGTCCACAATGGGTGCGACAAGGTCGTTGAGCGCCTCCAGATCAGCTTCCGCCGGCAGGGATCTGAGGACATTGGTGAGGTTGAGGCCCGGGTTGCGGAAGGCTACCTTCACCAACACCTTCTGAAGAGCTCCCACGCAGATCTTGCGCGACTCGTCGGCCAGCTGCTTTGGGATCCTTTCCCGGAGTCGCTGGAGGGCCGTCGCCACGCCTTTGAAGAACAGAGTGAGCTTGGCGCTGGATGGGAGGGTCTCATCGGAGGGATACCCGAGATCCCCCATCCCCAGCTACGCCAGCTCCTTGTCGATGTCTGCAGCAGCATTCATAAGACCCTCCGTCCACTGCTCCACAGTCTCTCTAAAATCATTCTGGGTGGCGGCAATGCTCTCCAGCAGCGCCTTGTCGGCCTTGATCTCCTTCTTCAGGGACACCTCCTGCTCCCTGGCGCCGTCCAGCGTCTTGGTCAAAGCAGCCAGCTTCAGCTCAAGATCGGCGTTGGAATCCTTGGCGGCGCTAAGCTCCTTGATCTTCTCGGCGAGACAACACTGCAGCTCGCCAAGGTGTAGGCGTCCTTCTCGCGCTCATGCTTGAGCGCGGCAAGCGCTTCACCGCTCGCCTTGAGATCAGTCTCTAGCTGCGCCACCTTCGTCTCCAATTCCTTCTTGGCGGCCTCGGCAGCTGCGGCAGCGTCCTTTGCTTCTTTGAGAGCTCCGCTGAGTGTTTGCTCGCGTGCAGCAAGCTCCTCTTCGTGGCTGTCCAGGCTGGCCTTCAGCTGCACCAATTCGCCCTCCCGCGCAGATAGCTCCTCGGCAGCAAGCCGCTTTTGCTCTGCAACTTCTGCCTTCTCGAGGATGAAGGCCTTCTGTGCCTGATCGAGCTGCACACGCTCCGCCGCCAGCGGCCGGAGAGCTGCCTGGTTGAGACCTCGGAGCTCCTCCGCGCGCTTCTCCATGTCCACCCCCGCCTTCGCGACAAGCGCTTCGCGGGACTCCAGTTTGGCTTGACGAGCGCGGTAGAGCGACACCAGTTTCCGCAGCAGTCGCTCCTCCTCAGGCTCGTCGCTGCTACTGCTTGGCGCGTCGACCAACGTCAGCCCAGCGGAGGCGAGCACCTCCGCGTCAAAGTTTTCTCCTTCGACCGGCGCCCTGGACGTTGACGCCCAGGGGAGGTTGATGAAGACGCCATCGCCAGCCTTCAAGTAGATGCCCGGCTGGGGCTCTTCAGAGCCTGACGTTGCGGCAGCGGCGGGAGGATCGGCGGTCGGTGTAGCGCCTGTCGCTCCTGCGGCCTCAGGGTCGTCAGTGCGATCGCCAGACCCCTCGTCAGCTGCTGCGGCGGCAGCCTTGGCGGCCTCTTCGCCGGCAGGATCGTCAGCGCCGGCCGCTTCTTCGGTGGCGGCGGCATCATCAGCAGCAACCTTGGTCTCCATCGGCTCCGCAGTAGATGGATCTGACGGCCGGAGAAGGAAGAAAAGTCAAGCAAATATCCAAAAAGAAGAACCCAAGGGAAGTTTAGAAGCAAGAAGTACCTGTACCAGGCTCGGCAGTTGGGATCTCCGCTGCCGGGGGGTCGCTGGTACCGTCCCTTGCCGGAGACTTCTCCCTTGTCGGGGGGCTCTCCCTTGTCGGAGACTTCTCCCTTGCCGGGGAGCTCTCCCTTGTCGGAGACTTCTCCCTTGCCGGGGAGCTCTCCCTTGTGGGAGGATTCTCCTTTGCTGGAGAACTCTCCCTTGGCGGCGTAGTCGAAGCAGATGGCATGTCAGGGGCGGCGTCCGAACGCTCCTGGTGGGGCTGCTCTGCTCCTACACAAGCCAACAGTCAGATATCAGCAAGCAAAGAATATCCATGCGCGCCTAACAGCGGGAAGTAAACCATATACTTACGCCGGGGGCTGCGCTGGGGGCTTCTCTGAAGAACAGCTGTCGGGTCCGGCAAGTTTGTCTCGGGCGCACCCCCTGCTGGCACGGTGGGATCGTCCTTGATGACAATCACCGGGACCTTGGTTCTCTTTGCCGCTCTCTGGGCCAGAGTCCTAAAAAGGAATAAGTTCAGAGTAAAGCAAATGAGACACAAAACAGGACAGCAAGTATTGAAGACATACAAGTACAACAAGAATCTTACTCTTCTTCTTCCTCGTCGGAGCTGAGCGCGGAGAAGTCAAAGCGTGGCCCACCTCCGGCGCGAGGAGGCGGAGGAGTAGGATCCCTTGGCCGCATGGCGGGAGCTGGAGCGGCGGACCAGGAGGACCCCGCTCCAGTTGCCGCTGCAGCGTGAGGTGCTTCCGCGGCAACAGAACTTGCCGCGGTGGAGCGTGTCGTGCGGCGCAGCGGGGGTTGACTCGTCCGCCGCTCCGCTACGTCCCCGGCCTTGCGAAGACGCCTTCTTGGTGGAGCCGGGGGCTCTGCTTGTGCAGCCGGGGGCTCTGCTTGCGGCAAGCTGTCCGAAGACGAAGAGGAAGAGGAGCCGATCTCCAACGAGCCGCTCATATCCTCAGCGGGCCCGCTCGGCCCGACGTCATGCCTGGCGCACCTCTCCTCGCCGGCAAGCTCCTCTCGCTCGGCAAGGCTTGCCGCCTCTGCTGCCTCTACCTCCTCCACGGTGAACCCAAACTCGCCCGCAGCTGCGGCTGCCGCCGCCTCTTCCAGCCTGGTGGCGATGCGCTTGAGCTCCTCGTCGGTGGTGTCCCGGGTGAGGCCCCTCTGCTCATCGGCGTCGACCGGCACTTCCACCAAGTTATCGAAGAACGCCTGCACGACATCATCTGTAGGCTCTATCCAGGCTGGGTCAATTCCATGCGAGTCGCACAGCGGCATCATTGCACGGATGCGGTCGAGCGAGGAGTTGTTGCACAGCGGAACGACGCCCCTCGGCAACCTGAACACTTCAGGATGCTGTGGGTCATACTTGAACAGCTCCTGGAGCATCGCGTTGAGCTCCAGGACAGTGAAGTTGAAGTTGAGGCCCGGCCGCAACCTCATGATATCCGCCGCATTCTGGAACTCCCAGGCGGGTCTCCTCCTCTCCTGCAGGGGGGCGATGCGGCGGCGGAGGAAATCTGCGCCAACCGCTCCTACAGTAAGCCCGACAAGCCTGAGGCGTAGGATCTGGGCGACGGCAATCTTCAGTCTGTCGTCTTCCGGGGCCAGGCTACTCCAATAACTGCCGCACACTACTGGAGTTTCGCGCAGAGCAGTAAACGGCTGCGGGTTCTCCTCGACAATCAGGCACCAGTCCGCCCTCCACTCCTCCCACTTGCTGCGGAACTCTCCATCCAGATAAGCATCCTTCTTGCCGGCTTTCGAGATCCAGGCGATTCCGCCGGATAAAGGCTCTCCTTTCTCAACTCGAGGCGAAAAGAAGTGGCGAAAAAGGGCTACATTTGGATGGATTCCAACAAAGTTTTCGCAGAGATGTGCGAAAACTGCCATGGTCAGGACAGCATTGGGGGTGAAGTCAAGGAGGTGGAGCCCGTAGGTGTTCATGATGTCATAGAAGAATTCAGAAAAGGGCAGGCAGAGCCCGCAGTAGAAGAACAAGACGAAGAAAGGGTACCCAGTGGGAGTCTTATCCCAAGCAGCGGCTGGGAGTACCTTCGTGCGCGGATGCGCTCGCGTCCCCGTCGACCAGAAGAGGTAGAAGTCCTCCTTCAGCTCTTCCGCGTCAAGCCTCAGAGGGAAGATTGCCCGCTCCTTTCGCAGCGCCGCGAGCTGCTGCGCCTCGGCCGACTTCGCCTTCTCGGCTTTCGGAGCCATGGCGGGAATGGTGAGGGAGGACGACGGTGTTGGTGGTGCTGGTGGCGATGGGGGCGGAGCGCTGCTCTTCTTCGGCTTTGGGAAGAAGGGGAGTGGCGGAGATTCTCGAGGAAGGAATAGCAACAGGCAGATGGGCGAACTGCCCCTGTTTCTCCTGCTTATAAGGAGGGAGGGGGCGGACGTTCCGCCTTTCCGAATAAAGAAACCACCACCAACCTCTCCCACGACGCCGCAATCGACGCGTGCCGTTCGGGGAGGGCGCGGTGGATGCGGAGTAAGATATGACATGATCCAGGCCGCGCGTGCCCATGCCCTGTTTTGGGCCTGGCCCAGCAGCGCTCGGCACCGTGTATGGCCCAGGCCCGGGGGCTCCTGTCGGTGTACTAGAGTAGGGGTACCCTAGTATCCCGAACTTGTGCACGGGCAGTCGCAGCCTCCCGCGACAAGGCTTGCCGGGTGACCGCCAAGGCCCTCTATGGCCCCTTTTAAGCCATTCAAGAACAAAGTATTTAAGCCAAGGAGATAAGTCCCCGGCAAGAGGAGCTTGCCGGGAAGGCCACTCAAGGCACAAGACCCCAGCAAGAGGAGCTTGCCGGGGAGGCCAACCAAGGCATCTCAAGAAACTTGCCGCGACGCGCCACGCGTCCCGGCGGGGTCCGGTGAGCGACAAGCTTCCGGACGCGACTAGACAACGGCCGCGGCAAGGCGCTTGCTGCGGCAAGCAACCACTCTGTACCTGCGCTCCAGCACACCCACCTACGTGTCGCTCTGGGACCCTTCCAGGCGTACGTGGCGGGAGGCTGTGCAGCTAGGGGTACACTGTGGCAAGCGGCGCTGACAAGATCGCCATCGTGGCGAGCAGTGGCGTCCCTGACGGTCCCTTTTTTGCACTGTTTGGGCGACGTAGATAGGCATTTAATGCCTTTGTCCCCTGCCGTCAGGGTTAGGTATGATACACTGTGCAGGTAGCTGTACCAACCGCAACACCTTTTCCATTTTTGCCCTTGCCTATGTTGCCACCTGTCGGTGACCCATTGAGCATATAAAAGGAGGCCCATGCGCAACGTAGAGGGAGGAGGATGAACAGTAGAACACTTACGCTCGGTCTCGTTAGCTGCTGGTGTGTACTGTAGCACTTAGCGCTCCCGAGCAAGAACTCAGTACAATCCACAAAGCAGCAGTAGGAGTATTATCTCTCCGGAGAGCTCCGAAGCTGGGTAAAACCCCTCGTGTGCCTCGCCTCGATCCGCTCTTTGCGCGACCTCCGCCCCCTGCCGAACCAAAAGGGGCTCCGTCCCCATAGGTGCTCGCGGAGTCAGCTTCCCCGACACACCATATGCATGATATTACCAACATCAGCATGCCAAGTTAGAGCGAAGACCTCATGGGGTAAATAGGAGTGGTCTTCTCCTTCTGAGTCCCCCTCAGAACAATTATCTTCCTCTTGATTACGATCCGAAATGGGTGGAGGGGGGCTGCCTTTGCGCCCACCATGGAACGACGTCTGCATGAAATTTTATTGCCATGCAAGGCTCGTCTCTTTTGCTCTACATGATCAGCTCCATTGTGTACAATAACTAGCATGCATAGGAATAAAACATAGTGAGATTATGTAAGGAGTGCATGCACAAATCTAGAGTGATGGAAGCAAACTGTGGATAGACCCAAAACCAATGATAGCAAGCAGATAATAGCTTTAGTTAAAAAAATATAGATAATGTCTCCTTTAATGTTTGTTTGCACCCAACATGAAACTCATAGTAGACACCGGAGATTAACCAGATAGTAGACAGATAGTACTGATTGCTGCCCCAATATGTACCCCACAACCATTTAAAAACTCAAGTTTCAGCATTAGTTTGGACCTGACTCGAAGTCTAATAGGTCAACACGACGATAATGTAGCATGTCATCATATTAAGCGACGCATAACATAAGCAGACACAGAAGAGTGCGACCTCTCTTGCGGACCCGTGTAGTCCTCAAGGTCATCTGCTCACTTGATGATGGTAATGCAGTTGTCGTGGCTGCCGGCGGCGGGGAAGAAGATCTGAGGCGGCGAAATACAGTTTGGAGAGCGGATCCCTGCTGTGGTGAACCCTTCCATCGTTGGAGCAGCTGAGCTGGGGTGGAACACAACACCGCAGGAGTAGGACAAACCACACAAGGTTTTCTTTGACACATATCTGTAACAGAAGTAATTGAGTAAGGGCTTGTTTGAATTTGAGGATCCTGACAATGCAGGGATAGGAAATAGACAGGAATAGGATAGGAATGCACGTGCAAAATAGAGAATTTAAAAACACAGGATTTCTGCCAATCTGGGTGTTTGATTCACAATAATGGGAAGATCACACGATGTAAAAAAGCATGGTGAGATTAAGTCAACCCACAAGAAAATGTACGGTTGTAATGCTATTATGCTACTATCTCTTAGTCTTGTGCTTGATGAATAGGAATATGAAAAGGAGGAGAAGTGGAAATTAGAATTCCTACGGTTTTTCTTTCAAGGAGACACTAAAGGAACAAATCCTATAGTTTTCCTTTGTTCCATTCCTTTGAACCAAATTCATGAAAAGTAGTACCATAGGAAACTTTCCAATTCCGATGTTTTTCATTCACTTTTCCTTTCAAGCACTGGCGATTCTAGTAGGCAGGCTTGAGCAAGGAAAATCCTACACTAAAAAAAATGTTTTTGTGATACTTCTATTACTTTGGACCCAGGCCACCGCCATACTAGCTCAACTCCCAGGCCCATCGACAAATGCACAGGTCAAACGCGCAGAGATAAATAACGATGGCATTCAAGAGAGTCCATCACGGATAGCTAAGTTGCCTGGTACCTCACTGCTTGTCATATAGTAGGATAAAATAATCGTATTTCCCGTTACTACGAGTGCTCAGTGGACAATATATATAACATGTAGAGTGAAAAAGAGATGCAACAAGTGTACAACCTCTTTGGCGAAGCCATGTCGATCTCAGCATGATTGGGTTGGCCGGTGAGGATGCTCTGACTGACTTGGCTATCGGAGGAGGGGAAGAAGATCTTAGGAGTCTGGAGATGGAGCCCGAGGTACTGCTCCGCTGTGATGGAGGGTTTCGTCGTTGGAGCAGCTCCGGTGAGTTGTACGACATCGAGGCTGAAGCAGGACAAGAGAGACAACGAACAACGTTAACCTGAGTGGAATTCTAATAGCATCTCCAATACATGACGTAAAATACATAACCACAAAGTGCTAGATGTAAAATACATCAGCCGCTCATCTCTAAACTTAACTGTCGAAACTGAATTTAACTGTCGAAATTGAACTTAACTGTCGAAACTGAACTTAACTGTCAAAACTGAATTTTGCTGTCGAAACTGAATGCACTGGCAAGGTGAGGCTACACGTCGGTCGACTTACTTTTTCATCTCTGGTCAGTCGATTTTGCAGCCGTTGGATACGAAATAAAGGGCCTGCGGTTCATCTTCAACCTCCACCCCCCTGAGCCGCCAGCCACCACCGGCCAAACAACAGCCCCTCGCCGCCCGCGGCCGGTGGTGCGCCACCCCGCCCGCCCCGAAAACACTCCCCACCATCGGTCCACCACCGCTCCGGCCATCCCTCTAGACCCCCTGTGCCGAGCTTTTTCTCCGGCGATCCCCACGCCACCGCCCCGCCAACGCCCCGCCACCGCCGGCTACCACCGCCCCCATCCTGAACCCTAAGATAGATAGTGGGGTACCTATCCTGCGAGCCCCCTCCCCGCTGTGGCTGGTTCTTCCTTCACCCTAGCGAGCCCCCCACCCCCTGAAAATCGACTGACCCAAAAGTCGATTCAGTCGACTGAAGTGTAGCTAAATCGGAGCAGCATCGCAAGCAAGAGCAAGAGCGAGCGTAGCAGCGCGAGCAAGAGCAATAGCAAGAGCAGACTAGGCAGGGGACCGAGAGCAAGAGCAGAGCAGCAGCGCGAGCGAGAGCTAAAGCAGCAACAGCTCCTACTGATGTGGACGTCGCCGCCGAGGGAGCGACACCATGGAGGAAGTGGCCGGCGACGCCGCCGTGGATGGAGCCGCGCCATGTCGGCTCGGGATCGAGCGCCGGCAGCACAGTGAGATCGAATCAAGAAGAAAATGCGGCGATTAGTGTACAACCTCTTTGGTGGCGCCGATTAGGCCGCAGCTTCATCCGAGGAAATGGTGATGATGATGCACTTCCGGTGGTGCAGGTGAAGACAGCGGTGTGGGAATGGAGGTGGCGCGGAAGACGAGGGGAACGTCGAGGAAACTCCTTGGAGGTGGAGGACGGGGTGGCTGAACCGGCGGGACGATGAGATCGACGACGGATCCTCATCCGGTACGGTGGATGAGGGACGTCGAGGTGTTGTTGTGGACGGCGTTGTTGGGGAAGAGGCTCCGGCTGGGTGGCGGACGGAGCAGGGTGTGGGGTTTCATCGCGGCTTTTCACGGCCTCGGTGTATGAATGGGTGGGCGGATGGGATGGCAGTGGGGAACCATGGCTTAGAGACGCGCTTGTCCGAAATGTGAGGTAAGTTACGAAAGTACCCCCACCGATTGGAGGTGGTTCTTTCGGTTCAGGGGTACCATGGGCATTTCGCGTGTCGGGATTTCACAGGAGGTGGGAGTTTTCGCGCGCGTTGTAATTTCGGAATAGCAAGGCACGGGTTGAGATAGAGGGAGTTATCGGAGCACAACGAGACAAAGATATATCTTAAATATTTCGGGCTAACAAGGCACTGGTTGAAGAGGGGATTCGGCGTGGTCCGCAGCCCCCAGAGTACGGAGTCGAGCTCCTCTACCCAGTGCGTCTTGGATTCCTTGAGGGACCGCACTAATCTGGGTTTGATGCCGCTCATAATAAGACCATTTGCACGTTCGACCTGGCTATTAGTTTGTGGGTGATAGACAGAGGCATAATCGAGCCTGATGCCCATGTTTTTGCACCAGAGTTTTACCTCGTCGGCCATAAAGTTCGTGCCATTATCAGTGATGATGCTGTGGGGGACGCCGTAATGGTGTACGACCCCGGATATGAAGTCTATGACTGGTCCGGATTCGGCCGTCTTAACAGGCTTGGCTTCTATCCATTTGGTGAACTTATCCACCATGACCAGTAAGTATTTTTTCTTGTGGGTTCGTCCCACCATGTCAAGCCCCAAGACCGCAAAGGGCCATGTTATGGGGATAGTTTGGAGGGCGGTGGGTGGCATATGGCTTTGGTTTCCAAAAAGCTGGCAACCGACGCATCGTTGGACTAAGCCCTGAGCGTCTGCACGGGCCGTTAGCCAATAAAAGCCTGTACGAAAAGCCTTGCTTACAAGGGACCGAGCCGTAGCGTGATGACCACCGAGTCCGGCGTGAATTTCAGCCAGCAAGTTCCGCCCTTCCTCTTCGGAGATGCACCTTTGAAGGACTCCGGTAGTGCTTTTCTTATAAAGCTCTCCCTCATGGACTTTATAGGCTTTAGATCTCCGCACTATGCAGCGTGCCTCGTTTTGGTCCTCTAGGAGTTCCTGCCTAGTAAGGTAAGCTAGGAATGGTTCTGTCCACGGGACGATAACGGCCATTATTACGTGGACTAAAGGTGTGACTTCATTGGCGGAGCCTCCGATTGTGTCAGATTGTTCGTGATCGGGCAGTGCGGTTGAGTCCGGAATGTTATTGCCAGATTCCCCTTCCCATACTACGGATGGCTTGAACAACCGTTCCAAGAAGATGTTGGGGGGGGGGGGGGACTGCGTCGCGTTTTGCGCTGATGCGTGCCAGGACGTCTGCCGCCTGATTGTTCTCTCGGGCTATATGATGAAATTCGAGCCCTTCGAACCGAGTTGACATTTTTAGGATGGCGTTGCGATAAGCTGCCATTTTTGGATCCTTGGCATCGAAGTCTCCATTTATTTGGGATATTGCGAGGTTCGAATCCCCTCGCACCTCTAGGCGTTGAGTGCCCATGGATACTGCCATCCGGAGACCGTGTAAAAGGGCCTCATATTCGGCTGCATTGTTGGAGTCTGTGTACATAATCTGGGGTACATATTGAACTGTGTCTCCCGTGGGGGACGTCAAAACGACGCCAGCCCCCAGACCGGCCAACATTTTAGAGCCGTCGAAATGCATGATCCAGTTTGAATATGTGCCGTACTCTTTAGGGAGTTCGGCCTCTGTCCATTCTGCGACGAAGTCGGCCTAAACTTGCGACTTAATAGCTCGCCGTGGCTTATAAGTTATATCGAATGGGAGGAGCTCGATGGCCCATTTTGCAATCCGGCCCGTTGCTTCGCGATTGTTTATAATATCATTAAGTGGTACTTCAGAGGCTACTGTTATCGAACACTCTTGAAAGTAGTGTCGCAGCTTCCGGGATGCCATGAATACCGCGTATGCAATCTTTTGATAATGCGGGTACCGTGATTTGCATGGAGTGAGGACAGTGGACACGTAGTAGACCGGCTTTTGAAGGGGGAATTTGTGTCCGTCCGTTTCTCGCTCGACGACTAGCACTGCACTAACAACCCGGTGGGTTGCTGCAATGCACAATAGCATTGGTTCGCCGATATTTGGCGCGGCCAGGACTGGGTTTGTTGCCAATATGGCTTTTATTTCGTCGAGTCCGGCTGTGGCGACATCTGTCCACTCGAAGTGTTCGGTGCACCGAAGGAGGCGATAGAGGGGTAGTGCCTTTTCTCCCAAGCGGGAGATGAAGCGGCTTAGAGCCGCCATGCATCCGGTTAATTTTTGTATTTGTTTGAGGTCCTTTGGGATATCCAATTGCGACAAAGCTCGGATCTTGGCTGGATTTGCTTCAATTCCTCTGCCGGATACGATGAAGCCCAAGAGCTTTCCGGCTGGAACGCCGAAAACGCATTTTTCCGGGTTGAGCTTGATGTCGTATGTTCGGAGGTTATCAATTGTAAGCCTCAAGTCGTCTACTAGAGATTCAACATGTTTTGTTCTTACGACCACATCATCCACGTATGCCTCCACTGTTTTGCCGATCTGGTTTGCCAGACATGTCTGAATCATGCGTTGATATGTTGCGCCGGCATTTTTGAGCCCGAAGGGCATTGTGTTGAAGCAGAATGGGCCGTATGGTGTGATGAATGCCGTTGCGGCTTGGTCTGACTCTGCCATGTTGATTTGATGTTAGCCGGAGTATGCGTTGAGGAAACACAACGAATCGTGTCCCGCAGTGGCGTCGATAATTTGATCGATGCGTGGGAGGGGGAAGGGATCCTTTGGGCAAGCCTTGTTAAGGTCTTTAAAATCAATGCACATGCGCCAGGATTTGTCCTTCTTTGGTACCATCACCAAGTTTGCTAGCCAGTCTGGATGTTTTATATCTTTGATGAATCCGGCCTCCAATAGCTTGGCTAGCTCCTCTCCCATGGCCTGTCTCTTGGGTTCGGAGAAACGCCGAAGGGCTTGTTTGACAGGTTTGAATCCTTTTAGGATATTTAAGCTGTGTTCGGCCAGCCTGCGTGGGATTCTTGGCATGTCTGAAGGGTGCCAGGCGAAGATGTCCCAATTTTCACGTAGGAATTCTCGCAATGCGGCGTCTACATCAGGGTTTAATTGTGCCCCGATGGAAGCTGTTTGTCACACCCCTAGTTCTGGTATGACCTAGGCTAGTCCTTCATGTGTGCATCATGTTTAAATTCCATTTAAATTTGAAATGAGGATTTGTGAAACCCTCAGAATCATCTCTGGAAATGACCCAAATAAAAAAGTGCTCCAAAAGGCTCCAAGAAAATGTTCATGTTGCTCTCTGAAAATATTGGATAGAGATAAAAATCAAACCAATATTATTAGGAGCTCATAGATATTTATTTTGGGCATTTGGTTTTAATGAATAATTATTTGCTTTGGATATATATTTGTTATATATATATAATATATGTCCAAAATTGTGCCATTTGTTGAGGAGCTCTGGAATAATACCACTAGCCCCTACAAAAATTGGCATAATAAAATAAAATGGTTTAGTATTTTATTAAATCAAAACAAATGTCAGGAAAATAGAAAACAGAAACAAAAATAGAAAAAAGCTTACCTGGCGCTAACCTGCAGCCCCTGTGCGGCCTGGCCGGCCCAGTTGGCCAGCCCAGCCCACCTGCCCCCCCTCCTCTCTCTTCTTTCTCGCGCCTAATGGCACTGGGCGTGTCGCGCGCGCGCTCGCCCGCGGCCATGTCTTCCGCCACCTCCTGCTTCTCCCTCTCGTCGCCCTGGACGCCCCGGGCGTCGCCACGCGACCCTCCCAGGTCTCTCTCTCTCCCTCCTCCCCTGGAACTCTCCCTCACCTCGCGACCGAAGCGCTGCCGTCGCCGCAGCTCACCGCCGACGCGCTCCCCGCCGTCCCCTCGCCCCTCCTTAGAGTACACGAGCTCCGCGCCGTCACCTGCTACCTCTCCGTCGAGCCACGTGGCGCGGGAAGCCCTGGAGAGTCGCCAACGCCGTCGTCTTCGAGCTTTGGCCGACGAGATCGCCGTCGTTGCTCCGGCTGCGCCAAGCCTCCACCGAGCTCGCCGACGACGCCTCTGGATCCGCTGTGAGCCCCGCCGTCGAACCCCCCTCTTCCCTGCTTCTCCGGCGCCCTCTAGCCCGCTGTCGCTCGAAGTCGAACTCCGGCCGCCGCCCCGAGCTCCGCTCCGGCGAGCTCCGGCCGTCCCCGCCTCTCCCACTTGCTCCAGATGACGCGGACGAGGCTCAGCTCCTCGCCCATGGTCTCCGCTGCTCGAATGGTCGCCGGAGGGCGATTCCCGTGCCCCTCCGCCGCGTTCGGCCTCGCCGGCGGGTTTGACCGCTTGACCCCGCCGGCCTAACCCTGTTTAGGTTAGTGCTAATAACCCGACTAATTAAGTTAGGTTAGTATTAACTAAGCTAGGTTAGTTTAGTTAGAGGCTGACATGTGGACCCCAGCGTCAGGTTTGACCTGGGCTAATGCTGTTGACCTGATGATGTCACACAGTCGTCATGCTGATGCAGTTAACTATTTTCTGGATTAAAAATAATCAGGAAAATTCCAGAAAATAGCCAAAACTTCAAAAATTCATATCAATTCAACCGTAGCTCAGATTGAAATAATTTATATATGAAAAATTATCAGAAAAATGCAATCTATCCATCTGTACCAGTTTCATGCATGATAAATCAAGTTATACCTGCTGTATATATGAAAACATATGAATGGCATTTATAAAGGCTTAATTTAGAGTTGCATTTGAACCCTTGGTTCAAATGGACCTCTTCCAAACAGAATGCTAGATACATTAGCACAAACCACATCACATATTCATGCCATATTCATGCATCATATTGTTGCATATGCTTGTGTTTGATTGTTGACACCGTTCCTTCTCGATAGGTCCTGCTCCGGAGACCGATCCCGAGTACCTGTCAGAGGAGCAGTGCCCCCCTGCTGATCTACCAGGCAGGGAAAACCCCTTGTTCATTCTGATATAATCCCACTCTCTCACTCCTGCTCTCTTTTATTGCATTAGGACAACAGCGAATCAACTGCTACTTTATGTTGCGGTAGTTGAACCCATTCCTCTGCATGACCTGTCATTGCCACAATAAATAGTTGAAACCCACTAGCATGTGTAGGATTTGATTGAGCCATGTTGTGTTCCTACCATGCCATGCCTGCTATTGCTTAGAGTTGTGTCAGGTCTGATTCATTGGGTATGAATTGGAGTGTTACGATGTGTTCTGATGCTGAGAGTTAAGTGTGTGAACACCATTTGGTAAAGGTAGCGGTGAGAGGCCATGTAGGAGTACATGGTGGGTTGTCTCATTGGAACCGTCCTTAAGCACTGAGTTCTGTGTATGTTGTCTAATGACTAGATACTACCACACATTGGGTTCCGGTAACTCGACCCCTCTTGACTTATTAACCGACTTGGTCTCTGTCCAGGAGTTGCAAATAGTTTCTGGTGTTTGTAGGTAGTGTTAGTAGTCTACCAAGTGGCACCCGGCCAGGTGGGCTTGGGATAGACTAGGCACAAGTGGCACGGTGTACCAAGCGTAGATCCATCCGGGGAGGTGGGCTTGGGAACCCTGCACGCATCGTTTGGCGCGGTGAGCGACACCCCGGCCAGATCTCCTGGCGGATGGAACCCGAATAGGCGATAAACCTGGACTAGAGTCTTGTGTGGTTAGTCAGGTCGTGTCCGACTCCCTCGCCAGGCTTCCGCTTGAAGGTTGCCGAGATACATGACGTGTACATGGCGGTAAGTGGCGAGAGCGTGTGTGAAGAAGTACACCCCTGCAGGGTTATCATGATCTATTCGAATAGCCGTGTCCTCGGTTATGGACTTCTTGGATGCTTACGTGGTACATAGACAACTTGAAGTGGATACTCTAAAATGCTCAAGATAAGTGTGAGTGCTATGGATGGCCTTCTCGTAGGAAGACGAGAATGAATCCATAGTAGTGTATTGATGTGGTGATTAGTGGACTCGTGTGCGCCACCTCAAAAGAGTTACCAGCAGTCGTAGTACAGGATAACCACTGAGTCAAAGCTGGTTTGCTGCAACTAAACTCCACATTACCTTCTTGATACAAGTGCATGTATGATAGGATCTGATGTAAGTCTTGCTGAGTACCTTTGTACTCATGTTGCTTTATTTATGTTTTTGCAGCGGAGACTTCGGTCTTACTAGTTTACGTGGACTTCGACAAGTAGCTTGTACCTCAGCTACGATCTTGATCGGATGTTGTAGATAGTCAGGCTCTTCAGCCTTTTCATTTGTAGTTGTCTGTACTCAGACATGTAATGCTTCCGCTTGTTGCTTGTATGCTCTGAATGATGGGTCATGAGACCCCTGTTTGTATTTAATGCTATGTGGCTCTTTTGGGCCTTTATCTATATGAGTTTGCGTTATGTTGTGATGCCTTGTTGTACAGCACATACTTGCATGTTATGCGTACGTGTAACATGTATTGCTATGTGTGGGATCCGACAATCTAGTTGATTTTCCTTGGTAGCCTATCATATGGGGAAATGTAGTCTAGTGCTTTCTGAGCGATAGTAGTCCGCTACAGCCCGGTTCACCGGAGTCCTGCTAGCCCAGCACTACTGCTCGGACACTTGACTGGCCGGCATGTGTTTCACTTCGTTCCTGTGTCTGTCCCTTCGAGGAAATGTCACGCGGTGACATCCGGAGTCCTGCCTAGCCTGCTACAGCCCGGGTTACCGGAGTCCTGTTAGCCCAGTGCTATAGCCCGGATTCACACGTTGATGACCGACATGCTCGATGTGATTCATGTATGCCTGTCCTCATGGGTTAGTGCCGCTTTTGATTCACGACTAGCCATGTCGGCCCGGGTTCTTTGTCATATGGATGCTAGCGAAACTATCATATATGTGAGCCAAAAGGCGCAAACGGTCCCGGGCCAGGTAAGGTGGCACCCATGGAAATACCGTGCGTGAGGCCGCAAAGTGATATGATGTGTTACATGCTAGACCAGTGTGACATAGGATCGGGGTCCCGACAGCTTTGGTACCAGAGCCTGACTGCCTGTAGGATTTCCAAGCCAACCTGGTCGAAGTTGAGTCTAGAAATTCTTTAGTTACATAAGGGAATTGATTGTGGAAGGGAATGTAAGGCTCTTTTTACTCCTTATACCTCATGTCCTTCTGATCTGAGTCATCCTATCTTTCCTACGGGGTTAAGGAACTAGGCTTTCTTTTCTGTCTATCAAGATCACGTGTTACTACTCCGTAGTCTCTTAGGATTGGTTGATCGGAGTCATGCTCCAGTTTTCGAGTACTTCCGGTGTAGTCTGTTTAGTAATATCTCAGACCTTGAGTGATGATGTTGAGCTTGGTGCTACCCCGTCTTTTGCAGAATGTCTCATTTTGAGCATTTTACTGCCGTTATGCTGCTGGATTTGTCCTAGGAGTTTGAGAGATACTAAATTTCCTTGTGCTACATGTTGCATCCTATAGTTGTTGTTGACCTCGTCCTTGGTTCCGCTTCTCAGGATGTCGTCAGTTAACCGAAGTTCTGTTGCTCGTTGCCTGAACCACGGAGGTGGTAGGGATGAGGAGGATCCTCCCGACCATTCTTCGTTGGCAAAGTTCATGTTAGAGGTTGAGATGAACAAGCGTGAGTCTAACCGCTTGTTAGCACGTATCGAGGAGAACACCGCACCCCAGTGCAAAGAGTCAGCGACCATCCATGATTTCATTGGTCTGAAACCACCCACCTTCCATCATTCCGTTGAACCACTCGATGCAGATGACTCGCTCCGTAGTATCACACACAAGCTCCGTTCTGCGAACGTAGCTGAAGGTGACAAGGTCATCTATGCTGCATATCACCTAGAAGGTCCTGCTAGTCTTTGGTGGCAGAACTATGAGGCTATGCTTCCAGCTGGCCAAATTCCTACCTGGAGAGATTTCACTGAGGCTTTTCGCGAGCATCACATTCCTGAAGCCCTCATCGATCGCAAGAGAGAAGAGTTCTGTAGTTTCACCCAGGATAAGATGGCTGTTGATGCTTACAGTAGAGAGTTTGAGAACCTCGCCCGCTATGCTACAGAAGAAGTGTCCACGGACGCCAAGAAGCAGGCTAGGTTCCGGAAGGGTCTCAACCCCAAGTAGCGTCGTGATCTCCACTTGCACCATTGCAACACATTCCAGGATCTTGTGAACAAGGCCATTAATGCGGAGACAGCTCAACTCACTTACGAGGAGTCTCGTAAGCACAACTGTGATTTGGGTTCTTCCTCCGGTTCTAGTTCTCAGAAGCGCCGGATTTGGGTTTCGAACTCTGCTCTTCCACCCGGCTACACACCGACGCCATCTTACGTGGCGCCTCACCCAGTTCAGCCATATGCTCCACCCAGGCCCATTGGTGGACCGCCTACCAATGCGGGTCCATGTCCTACCTCCAAGATTTGTTACAAGTGTGGAGAGCCAGGCCACATTGCCTGTATTTGCACTCATACCAGTGTTGCTCCATCCCAGCCCGAGGAGTCTGTTGGCCATGGTAGTAAGCCATCACACAAGATGATCAGTGCCAAGTTAGCTCCCACTGAACATGGACGTGTGCATCACGTCTCAGCTAAAGACGCTCATGATGATCCAGATGTCGTTCTTGGTACACTCCTTGAGGGAGTCCTGGATTAGGTCTACTACACAACCTTCTTCTTGTAGACGTTGTTGGGCCTCCAAGTGCATAGGTTTGTAGGACAGTAGCAAATTTCCCTCAAGTGGATGACCTAAGATTTATCAATCTGTGGGAGGCGTAGGATGAAGATGGTCTCTCTCAAGCAACCCTGCAACCAAATAACAAAGAGTCTCTTGTGTTCCCAACACACCCAATACAATGGTAAATTGTATAGGTGCACTAGTTCGGCGAAGAGATGGTGATACAAGTGCAATATGGATGGTACATATAGGTTTTTGTAAACTGAAAATATAAAAACAGCAAGGTAGCGAGCGGTAAAAGTGAGCATAAACGGTATTGCAATGATAGGAAACAAGGCCTAGGGTTCATACTTTCACTAGTGCAAGTCCTCTCAATAATAATAACATAATTGGATCATATAACTATCCCTCAACATGCAACAAAGAGTCACTCCAAGGTCACTAATAGCGGAGAACAAACGAAGAGATTATGGTAGGGTACGAAACCACCTCAAAGTTATTCTTTCCAATCAATCCATTGGGCTATTCCTATAAGTGTCACAAACAACCCTAGAGTTTGTACGAGAATAACACCTTAAGATACAAATCAACCAAAACCCTAATGTCACCTAGATACTCCAATGTCACCTCAAGTATCCGTGGGCATGATTATACGATATGCATCACACAATCTCAATTCATCTACTCAACCAACACATAGAACCTCAAAGAGTGCCCAAAGTTTCTACCAGAGAATCACGACGAAAACGTGTGCCAACCCCTATGCATAGGTTCATGGGCGGAACCCGCAAGTTGACCACCAAAACATACATCAAGTGGCACGTGATATCCCATTGTCACCATAGATAAGCACGGCAAGACATACATCAAGTGTTCTCAAATCTTTAAAGACTCAATCCGATAAGATTACTTCAAGGGGAAAACTCAATCCATTACAAGAGAGAAGAGGGGCAGAAGAAACATAAGATCCAACTATAATAGCAAAGCTCGCGATACATAAAGATGTGCCAAATCAAGAACACGAGAGAGAGAGAGAGAGAGAGAGAGAGATCAAACACATAGCTACTGGTACATACCCTCAGCCCTGAGGGTGAACTACTCCCTCCTCATCATGGAGAGCGCCGGGATGATGAAGATGGCCACCGGTGAGGGTTCCCCCCTTTGGCAGGGTGCCGAAACAGGGTCCCGAGAGGTTTTTGGTGGCTACAGAGGCTTGCGGCGGCGGAACTCCCGATCTAATCTCTGTTCTGGAAGTTTTAGGGTACGTGGAGTTATATAGGCGGAAGAAGTACGTCAGGGGAGCCACGAGGGCCCCACGAGGCAGGGGGGCGCGCCCTAAGGGGGTGGCCACGCCCCCACCCTCGTGGCTTCCTCGTTCCTTCCTTGACGTGGGGTCCAAGTCCATCGGTTAGCTTTCATTCCAAAAATAACTTCTCAAGTTGATTTCGTTCCGTTTCGACTCCGTCTGATATTCCTTTTCTTCGAAACACTGAAATAGGCATAAAACAGAAAATCTGGGCTGGGCCTCCGGTTAATAGGTTAGTCCGAAAAATAATATAAAAGTGGATAATAAAGCCCAATATTTGCCCAAAACAGTAGATAATATAGCATGGAGCAATCAAAGTTATATATACGTTGGAGACGTATCAAGCATCCCCAAGCTTAATTCCTGCTCGTCCTCGAGTAGGTAAATGGTAAAAAAGAAATTTTCATGCGGAGTGCTACTTGGCATAATTTCAGTGTAACTCTTCTTAATTGTGGCATGAATATTCAGATTCGATTCGAAAGATTCAAGACAAAAGTTCATATTGACATAATAATAATAATAATACTTCAAGGATACTAACAAAGCAATTATGTCTTCTCAAAATAACATGGCCAAAGAAAGTTATCCCTACAAAATCATATAGTCTGGCTATGCTCTATCTTCACCACACAAAATATTGAAATCATGCACAACCCCGATAACAAGCCAAGCAATTGTTTCATACTATTGACATTCTCAAAAAAAATTCAATCTTCACGCAATACATGAGCGTGAGCCATGGATATAGCACTATAGGTGGAATAGAAGGGTGGTTGTGGAGAAGACAAAAGGAGGGGAAGATAGTCTCACACCAACTAGGCGTATCAACGGGCTATGGAGATGCCCATCAATAGATATCAATGTGAGTGAGTAGGGATTGCCATGCAACGGATGCACTAGAGCTATAAGTGTATGAAAGCTCAACAAAAGAAACTAAGTGGGTGTGCACCCAACTCGCTTGCTCACGAAGACCTAGGGCATTTTGAGGAAGCCCATCATTGGAATATACAAGCCAAGTTCTATAATGTAAAATCCCCACTAGTATATGAAAGTGACAACATAGGAGACTCTCTATCATGAAGATCACGGTGCTACTTTGAAGCACAAGTGTGGTAAAAGGATAGTAGCATTGCCCCTTCTCTCTTTTTCTCTCATTTTTTTTTGTTTGGGCCTTTTCTCTTTTTTTATGGCCTCTTTTTTTCTTTTTCTTTTAGTTTTTCGTCCGGAGTCTCATCCCGACTTGTGGGGGAATCATAGTCTCCATCATCCTTTCCTCACTGGGACAATGCTCTAATAATGATGATCATCACACTTTTATTTACTTACAACTCAAGAATTACAACTCAATACTTAGAACAAGATATGACTCTATATGAATGCCTCCGGCGGTGTACCGGGATGTGCAATGAATCAAGAGTGACATGTATGAAAGAATTATGAATGGTGGCTTTGCCAGAAATACGATGTCAACTACATGATCATGCTAGCAATATGACAATGATGGAGCGTGTCATAATAAACGGAATGGTGGAAAGTTGCATGGCAATATATCTCGGAATGGCTATGGAAATGCCATGATAGGTAGGTATGGTGGCTGTTTTGAGGAAGGTATATGGTGGGTGTATGATACCGGCGAAAGGTGCGCAATATTAGAGAGGCTAGCAATGGTGGAAAGATGAGAGTGCGTATAATCCATGGACTCGACATTAGTCATAAAGAACTCACATACTTATTGCAAAAATCTACAAGTTATCAAAGCAAAGTATTATGTGCATGCTCCTAGGGGGATAGATTGGTAGGAAAAGACCATCGCTCGTCCCCGACCGCCACTCATAAGGAAGACAATCAATAAACAAATCATGCTCCGACTTCATCACATAACGGTTCACCATACGTGCATGCTACAGGAATCACAAACTTTAACACAAGTATTCCTCAAATTCACAACTACTCAACTAGCATGACTCTAATATCACCATCTTCATATCTCAAAACAATTATCAAGCATCAAACTTTTCTTAGTATTCAACGCACTCATAAGAATTCTTACAAATCTTGTATGCTTAGCATATTAGGATTTTAAGCAAATTACCATGCTATTTAAGACTCTCAAAATAATATAAGTGAAGCATGAGAGTTCATCTATTTCTTCAAAATAAAACTACCACCATGCTCTAAAAGATATAAGTGAAGCCCTAGAGCCAACAACAAACTACTCCGAAAGATATAAGTGAAGATCAATGAGTAGTCAAATAATTATTCCACTATGTGAAGACTCTCCCATTTAATAATTTCAGATTTTGATACTTTATTCAAACAGCAAGCAAATCTAAAGAAAATAAAATGACGCTCCAAGCAAAACACATATCATGTGGTGAATAAAAATATAGCTCCGAGTAAAGTTACCGACGAATGAAGACGAAAGAGGGGATGCCTTACGGGGCATCCCCAAGCTTAGGCTCTTGCCACTCCTTATTCCATAGTCCATCGAATCTTTACCCAAAACATGAAAACTTCACAACACAAAACTTAACAGAAAACTCGTAAGCTCCGTTAGTGAAAGAAAACAAAACACAACTTCATGGTACTGTAATGAACTCATTCTTTATTTATATTGGTGTTAAACCTACTGTATTCCAACTTATATATGGTTTATAAACTATTTTACTAGCCATAGATTCATCAAAATAAGCAAACAACACAATGAAAACAGAATATGTCAAAAACAGAACAGTCTGTAGTAATATGTAACTAACGCAAACTTATGGAACTCCAAAAATTCTAAAATAAATTGGTGGACCTGAGGAATTTTTCTAGTAATCATCTTCAAAAATAATCAACTAAATTGCACTCTCCAGTAAAAAGTTCTAGCTAATTTCGTGAGCGCTAAAGTTTCTGTTTTTTTACAGCATGATCATAAAGACTTCACCCAAGTCTTCCCAAAGGTTCTACTTGGCACAAACACTAATTAAAACATAAAACCACATATAAACATAAGCTAGATGGATTATTTATTCCTAAACAGAACCAAAAAGCAAGAAACTAAAATAAAATTGGGTTGCCTCCCAACAAGCGCTATCGTTTAACGCCCCTAGCTAGGCATGATGATTTCAATGATGCTCACATAAAAGATAAGAATTGAAACATAAAGAGAGAATCATGAAGAATATGACTAGCACATTTAAGTCTAACCCACTTCCTATGCATAGGGATTTTGTGAGCAAACAACTTACGGTAACAAGAATCAACTTGCATAGGAAGGTAAAACAAGCATAACTTCAAAACTTTAAGCACATAGAGAGGAAACTTGATATTATTGCAATTCCTACAAGCATATATTCCTCCCTCATGATAAGTAGCATCATGAATGAATTCAACAATATAACTAGCACCTAAAACATTCTTTTCATGATCTACTAGCATAGAAATTTTATTACTCACCACATAAGCAAAATTCTTCTCATTCGGAATAGTGGGAGTATCATAAGAGACTTGAATACAATAAATTGTTTCCACATTAAAATAGTAATGTTCAGAGAAAGGGTACTCAGAATCATGACAAGTTTTATAAATATAATCATCACTACTCTTTATAGCATAAGTTTTATCACAATAATCATCATAAGTAGCAACTTTGTTCTCATCATAATCGATTGAAACCTCTTCCGAAATAGTGGATGCATCACTAAATAAAGTCATGACCTCTCCAAATCCACTTTCATAAATATTATAAGATTCAACATCCTCCAAAATAGTGGGATCACTACTTCCTAAAGTTGACACTCTTCCAAACCCACTTTCATAAATATAATCATCATAGGTAAAAGGCATGCTATCATTATAACTACTTTGCATATCAAAACTTGAGAGGCTAAAAATATCATCATTATTAAACATATCATCCCCAAGCTTGGGACAAACATTAATTGCAGCAAATATATTCTCAAATATGTCATCCTCATCAAACATAGCTTCCCCAAGCTTGGGCCTTTTCGTATCATAAGCATAATCACTCTCATCATTAATAGTATGGATAGCACCAATAGTATAGCAATTATTATATTATTCCAAGCAAATACCAAAAAGATATTCAAGATCATAAGAAGTATCATTATCTTCCCAATCATAATCATCACAACAAGCAATAGGCATAACGAGATCATCATCAAGTGTATCATTTTCATGAGGCACAGCAATAATAGGAGCAACTTTATTTGGGAGAGATACCTTTTTACCTCTCTTCCTTTTTATTTTCTTCTTCTTCACCACATCATGTGTGGGTTCAATCCTCGTTTTGGAGCTCCTTACTAACGAGATTGGTTGGATAGAAGGCTCCTCCTCGTTACCCGATTCATCATAAGAAATAATAGGAGAATATTGGAAAGTCTCTTCCCTTTCGTTAGCATTCTCTTCATCTTCTATTTGTTTTGTTTTCTTTATGTAATTGGCAATATAAGGATTTTCAATGCAATTCACCGCGCAATACATATAAATTTCCTCTAGATCAAAATGAAGAACTTTATCAAGGGAAAATTTTGGAATATCCTTAGTTATACATTTCATTTCTTCATAACCCAAAAGAAGGCTAAGCTCTTTATGATGCTCAAGGGTAATCAAATTATCACAATATTTGGACATGACTTGATCATGAAACAATTTGCATTGGGTACTAAAATGATCATGTTCATTGCAAAGTTCACAAGTAGGGCTAAGAAATAATAAATTTTCAGCACATTCATCTAGCTCTTCTTGCAACAATTTGGTTTGGAAGTACTTATGCCTCTTGCAATATCTATCTTCCCTATTTGGTGTGTGCTTGCAAACCCAATCTACTCCACAAAAATTGACATGTTTATAGGAGACATTTTCATCATAACTAGTGCAATCATCATTAGTACCATGGATATTCAAGGATTTCATACTAACAACATTGCAATCATGCTCATCATTCAAAGATTTAGTGACAAACATTTTAATGCATTCTTCTTCTAACAATTTGGCACAATTTCCTTTTCCATCATACTCACAAAAGATATTAAAAAGATGAAGCGTGTGAGGTAAACTCAATTCCATTTTTTAGTTTTCTTTTATAAACTAGACTAGTGCTAAAACAAGAAACAAAAAGATTCGATTGCAAGATCTAAAGATATACCTTCACTTACCTAGCCTCCCCGGCAACGGCGCCAAAAAAGAGCTTCATGTCTACTACACAACCTTCTTCTTGTAGACGTTGTTGGGACTCCAAGTGCAGAGGTTTGTAGGACAGTAGCAAATTTCCCTCAAGTGGATGACCTAAGGTTTATCAATCCGTGGGAGGCGTAGGATGAAGATGGTCTCTCTCAAGCAACCCTGCAACCAAATAACAAAGAGTCTCTTGTGTCCCCAACACACCCAATACAATGGTAAATTGTATAGGTGCACTAGTTCGGCGAAGAGATGGTGATACAAGTGCAATATGGATGGTAGATATAGGTTTTTGTAAACTGAAAATATAAAAACAGCAAGGTAGCGAGCGGTAAAAGTGAGCGTAAACAGTATTGCAATGATAGGAAACAAGGCCTAGGGTTCATACTTTCACTAGTGCAAGTCCTCTCAACAATAATAACATAGTTGGATCATATAACTATCCCTCAACATAAAACAAACAGTCACTCCAAAGTCACTAATAGTGGAGAACAAATGAAGAGATTATGGTAGGGTACGAAACCACCTCAAAGTTACTCTTTCCAATCAATCCATTGGGCTATTCCTATAAGTGTCACAAACAGCCCAAGAGTTTGTACGAGAATAACACCTTAAGATACAAATCAACCAAAACCCTAATGTCACCTAGATACTCCAATGTCACCTCAAGTATCCGTGGGCATGATTATACGATATGCATCACACAATCTCAATTCATCTACTCAACCAACACATAGAACCTCAAAGAGTGCCCAAAGTTTCTACTGGAGAATCACGACGAAAACATGTGCCAACCCCTATGCATAGGTTCATGGGCGGAACCCGCAAGTTGATCACCAAAACATACATCAAGTGGCACATGATATCCCATTGTCACCACAGATAAGCACGGCAAGACATACATCAAGTGTTCTCAAATCTTTAAAGACTCAATCCGATAAGATTACTTCAAGAGGAAAACTCAATCCATTACAAGAGAGAAGATGGGGAGAAGAAACATAAGATCCAACTATAATAGCAAAGCTCGCGATACATCAAGATCGTGCCAAATCAAGAACACGAGAGAGAGAGAGATCAAACACATAGCTACTGGTACATACCCTCAGCCCCGAGGGTGAACTACTCCCTCCTCGTCATGGAGAGCGCCGGGATGATGAAGATGGCCACTGGTGAGGGTTCCCCCCTTCGGTAGGGTGCCGGAACAGAGTCCCGAGAGGTTTTTGGTGGCTACAGAGGCTTGCGGCGGCGGAACTCCCGATCTAATCTCTATTCTGGAAGTTTTAGGGTACGTGGAGTTATATAGGCGGAAGAAGTACGTCAGGGGAGCCACGAGGGCCCCACGAGGCAGTGGGCGCGCCCTAAGGGGGTGGGCGCCCCCCCACCCTCATGGATTCCTTGTTCCTTCCTTGACGTGGGGTCCAAGTCCATCGGTTACCTTTCGTTCCAAAAATAACTTCTCTAGTTGATTTCGTTTCGTTTCGACTTCGTCTGATATTCCTTTTCTTCGAAACACTGAAATAGGCATAAACAGCAAATCTGGGTTGGGCCTCCAGTTAATAGGTTAGTCCCAAAAATAATATAAAAGTGGATAATAAAGCCCAATATTTTCCCAAAACAGTAGATAATATAGCATGGAGCAATAAAAAATTATAGATACGTTGAAGACGTATCAATGGGCCAAGAGAAGGGAGCACACCAGCCCACAAGGGGCTGGTGCACCCCTCTATGGCAGACGGCCCTAGGGGAGAGAAGGAAAGAGGGGAGTAGGCCTCCTTCCTTCCCTCCCCTCCTATTTCGTTCGCCCTTATCGTGGAATTATCGCAGGGGGCGTAGGCCAGGGCAGGAGCCCTAGGGCTAGCTGGCCACCTTTGTGGTGCACCTGGCTGCTTCCCCTCTCCCCCACCTATATATATATGTGTGGGGGTGGATGGGGCACCACACAAGGACACGGTAATTTCTTAGTCGTGTGTGGCGTCCGTGTAGCGACCAGACCTCAAACAGTCTGACCTCTGTGCTCAGGTGTCATCCCTGGATCAGTAATGCTGACACCACACAGTACTTTGAAGGATTTATAACAGAGTAGCAATCACACACATATTACATCGATGTCTTAGAGAGAACTTATTACAATAAATATGGCTTAAGGCCATCTAATAACGATAACAGCGGAAGGCTTGGAAGATAAGTGAGTCCATCAACTCCAACGGCATCACTGAGTATAGAACCACGACCTAAGAGGCACCTTACTCGTCGTCTGAAAAGTCTGCAACATGAAACGTTGCAGCCCGAAAACGGGTCAGCACATGGAATATGCTGGTAATGTAACACATAGAGAGTAATGAATGATAAGCCTATACTACATGCATATATGGCTGGTGGAAAGCTCTATGGTTACAGTTTTGCGTCAAGCCAATTTTTCCCAACCGCAAAGGAATAAATTTATTTAACTATCATGGTGGTTGTTAAACATTGAGAATGGTTGAGAGCATCCTCAATCCCAATTAAAAATAATCATCATTAAAAAAACCCAACAATATTAATTTAGAAGTAACATGATGAGATTCACATGATATCCAAGTACTAGATACTCAAAACGTCCATAACCAGGGACACGGCTAACCATGATTAGTTTGTACACTCTGCAGAGGTTTGCGCACTTTTCCCCACAAGACTCGATTGCCTCCGTTTGTTTTCTCGCACTACATGGTGTTTGAGAAACGGATGACCAAGACACAGTCTTTCAGAAGCCCTATCACCTTACGACGGATAGACCGGTACACCTACTTTCCCCTACATCTGCTAGTCTACCCTGTAAGAGTTCGCACGTCTTAATCAACTATGCCAGAGCCCATAATGGCTTGTGGCTGCACACGGAAGTTTCTAGTTTGAAAATCTCATGATCCCTTTGAGCCTGGGTGGCGGTCCAAAAAGAAACAGGCAATCCTGGAATACCCAGGTACCTCAATCCACCCAGATGTGTGTTTAAGTTGCCACCTTAGATAAACCATTAATTAACAATCTCACATCTGTCATGGATATCACACACCCAATCCACGTCTACTAGCATAGCATGGCATAATAAGCAAACGTAGAAGTAACTCCCAAAGGTTTCATAAATAAACAGGTAATAGGTACTACCTCAACTACTTCCCATCCCACAATTTAATTAGATCCTAGTCATGCCATGTTTGAGGATTGATCTAATGCAATAAAACTGGGTAGTAAAAGAGGTATGATCAAAGTGTTACTTGCCTTGCTGATGATCCGCGAAACCTAGAGATTCGAAGTAACAGGCGACGCACTCTGGGTGTTCTATCACAGACAAACAAACAAGCATACAATAAGTACTCATCTAATGCACAGGTAAAACTCAAATAAGAGATCTAACCAAAAAGTTCAGCTTAAGAACTCCGGTTTGCAAAAAGAATCAAATCGAACGAAGCAACGAAAGTCAAACGGCAAAAGAAAACAACTTCGTTCTACTAATCTGGACCTAAGTCAAACTTTACAGTAGGCAAAACTTGTTTAAGTTGATTAATCGGATAGAGGGTTTCGAGACGAAACTCCAGGCGCTTGAATCGCCTGATTCCGATAAACGAGCGAAAAGTTATACTAAAACGAAAATCGGATCAGAAATCGCGATCATTAAATAACCGCGGAAAATCCGAGAAAAAGAAAAACGACGAACGGATTAACGAACAAACGTTCGTTAATTAACCTAATCTGGAAATAATAAAATAATAATAAACCAAAAAAACTGAAAATAAAACCGATGAAAAACCGCTCGGTTTTCAAAAAAAGAACCAGGCACGAAAAACGAGGCGGCGGCGAACCTCGTGCGACGTGCGGCATCGGCGGCGGCGCCTCCGGCGGCGAGGCGGCGACGGCGGCGGCGCGGCGTGGCGGCAGAGGTGCGGGGCGCGAGGCGCAGCTAGGGTTAGGGTTCGGGCGGCGGCGGCTGGTGGGCTGGCTCGGGCCCGAGGCGCGGCTTATAAAGCCCCCTGGCCAGGCAGAGTCCTGGCCGGTTACGGCCCGTAGTCGGTTGCGTTTTTTTAAATAATTACGCTAGGAAAAATATAAAAAGAAATACTAAACGGACTCCAAAAATCCCGAAAATCAAGCCCGACAAAGTGAACATTTATTTGGGCCCTAAATGCAATTTTGAAAAACGCATATTTTTTCCTAAATTCAAATAAAATAACGAAAAACTCCGAAATAAATCTTATTTGATTTTATTATTAAATCCTCATTGTTTCTTTATTTTGGGAAAGTCATTTTATTCCCTCTCTCATGATCCTATTTTCAAAATTTGAGAAAACTCAAATATGAAAACAACGAAATCCCCAACTCTCTCCGTGGGTCCTTGAGTTGCTTAGGATTTTCTAGGATCAAAACCAAAAGCAAATAAAATATGATATGCATGATGATCTAATGTATAACATTCCAAATTGAAAATTTGGGATGTTACAAACCTACCCCCCTTAAGATGAATCTCGCCCTCGAGATTCGGGTTGGCTAGAGAATAGGTGAGGGTGGTCCTTGAGCAAATCTTCCTCTCGCTCCCAGGTGGCTTCATCCTCCGTGTGGTGGCTCCACTGAACTTTGCAAAACTTGATAACCTTACTACGAGTGACTCGGCTGGCAAACTCGAGAATCTTAAATGGTTTCTCCTCATAGGTCAAATTGTTATCCAACTGAATTGTTTCCAATGGCACCGTGTCTCTCATAGGTACGTCAGCCATCTCCGCATGGCACTTCTTCAACTGACAAACGTGAAACACATCATGCACTCCTGACAATCCTTCGGGCAATTCCAACTTGTAGGCCACTTCTCCCATACGCTCCAAAACTCGATATGGTCCTACAAATCGTGGCGCTAACTTTCCCTTCACTCCAAAACGCTTAATTCCTCGAAGTGGAGATACTCGAAGATAAACTCTGTCTCCGACTTCGTAAACTGTCTCCTTGCGTTTAGAATCTGTGTAGCTCTTCTGCCTGGACTGGGCTATCTTGAGTCTATCGCGAATCAACTTCACTTTCTGTTCAGACTCCTTAATCAAATGAGGTCCAAACAACTGGCAGTCTCCAACTTCGTCCCATGATAACGGTGTCCTGCACCTCCTTTCGTACAAAGCTTCGAAAGGGGCCATCTTCAAACTGGTCTGATAGCTGTTATTGTAAGAGAACTCTGCATATGGCAAATTGTCGTCCTAACTAGATCCATAATCTAGCGCACAAGCTCTCAGCATATCCTCCAAAATCTGATTGACTCTCTCGGTCTGTCCATCTGTCTGCGGATGAAAAGTTGTACTGAATTCTATCCTGGTACCCAAAGTCTCATGCAACTGCTTCCAGAACTTTGAGGTAAACTGGGTTCCTCTATCTGATACGATACTCCTCGGAACTCCATGCAGACATACGATCCTGGTCATGTATATCTTTGCCAACTTAGCGCTGGTGTAAGTGGTCTTTACTAGGATGAAATGAGCTACCTTCGTCAATCGATCAACTACAACCCAAATCGAGTCATAGCCGGAACGAGTCCTTGGTAATCCCGTGATAAAATCCATGCCTAGCTTATCCCACTTCCATTCGGGTATCGACAATGGCTGCAACAATCCTGCAGGCTTCTGATGCTCTGCCTTTACTCTCTGACATACATCACAAACTTCTACATACCCTGCAATATCTTTCTTCATTCCGGTCCACCAGAAAGTATCCTTCAAATCCAAATACATCTTGGTATTTCCTGGGTGAATCGAATAGGGTGAATCATGTGCCTCTTGCATAATCAACTTCCTCATCTCTGGGTCATTGGGCACATAGACACGGTCTTCAAACCATAGGGTATCGTGCTCATCCTCACGAAATCCCTTAGCTTTTCCTTCGTTCATTTTCTCCTTTATAGTGGCAATCTCCTTGTTAGTCTTCTGAGCTTCTCTGATTCTATCCATCAAAGTTGAATGAGTCTCCAATGCTGCTACATAGCCTCTCGGGACTATTTCCAAACATAGCTCATGAAGATCCTCGGCTAACTCCTTTGGTATCTCTCCCGTCATTAGTGTATTGACGTGGCTCTTACGACTCAATGCGTCAGCTACTACATTAGCCTTTTCGGGATGATAATACAATCTCATATCATAATCCTTGATGAGCTCCAACCATCTCCTTTGTCTAAGATTCAACTCCTTTTGCGTGAAAATGTACTTCAAACTCTTATGATCCGTGTACACCTCACAATGGTTTCCAATGAGGAAATGTCTCCATGTTTTCAATGCATCCACTACGGCTGCTAACTCCAAATCATGTATGGCATAATTCAATTCGTGAGGCTTCAGTTGTCGTGAAGCATACGAAACAACTCTTCCCTCCTGCATAAGCACTGCTCCAAGTCCTCGACGTGAAGCGTCGCAATATACCTCATAATCCTTGGTCTGATCTGGCAAAATCAACACTTGTGAGGTAACCAAACGTTTCTTCAATTCCTGGAAACTAGCCTCACACTCCTCAGTCCATATGAACTTGGTATCCTTCTTCAGCAACTCCGTCATAGGCTTTGCAATCTTTGAAAAGTTCTCAATAAATCTCCGGTAGTATCCTGCGAGTCCAGGGAAACTCCGGATCTCTCCAACTGTTGTTGGTGCTTCCCAATTGGTCACAGTGATAACCTTTGTGGGGTCAACTGCTATTCCTTCTCCGGATATAACATGTTCGAGGAATCCTACTTCCTTCAACCAAAACTCACATTTGCTGAACTTGGCATATAACTGATGTTCTTTGAGCTTCTCAAGTACCAAACGCAAATGTTCTTTATGCTCCTCTTCATTCTTCGAATAAAACAGAATATCATCAATGAACACCACGACGAACTTATCCAAAAACTCCATAAACACTTTGTTCATCATGTTCATAAAATAGGCAGGTGCGTTAGTCAGTCCAAATGACATAACGGTATACTCATACAGTCAATATCTTGTGGTGAATGTTGTCTTAGGGATGTCCTGCTCCCGAATCTTCAGCTGATGGTACCTTGATCGCAAATCGATCTTGGAAAACACTTTAGCTCCTTGCAACTGATCAAACAGATCATCTATTATTGGTAGCAGGTACTTGTTCTTGATTGTTGCTTCATTCAATCCACGATAATCAACAACCATCCTTAACGATCCATCCTTCTTCTCCACTAGAAGTACTGGTGATCCCCAAGGCGAAGAACTTGGGCGAATGTAACCTTTATCCAGTAACTCCTTAATCTGCTTCTTAATTTCCACCAAATCTTTTGCGGGCATCCTGTATGGTCTCTTCGATATTGGCCCTGTGCCTGGCATAAGCTCAATCAAAAACTCAATGTCTCTATCTGGTGGCATGCCTGGCAACTCTTTTGGAAATACGTCAGGAAAATTCTTTACCACTGGTACTTCCTCCTGCACAACTCCTGATAAGGAATTTACTTGCCTGTTCGGCGCATGCCAGGATACATACTTGATCCTTCTTCCTTCTGGTGTTGTGAGAAAAATTGTCTTACTGGCGCAATCGATGTTTCCTCCATACATCGACAGCCAATCCATACCGAGAATTACATCCAAACCTTGAGATTCCAGAATGATAAAATCCGTTGGGAAAACATGCCTTCCTATACTTAATGGCACTTGGAAGCATCCTTGACTGGCCATGTACTCTGCTCCTGGTGAGCTTACTAGCATAGGTGTTTTGAGAACCCTAGTGGGCAGGCTATACTTTTCCACAAATCCCCTTGATATTTATGAATGCGATGCACCAGTATCAAAAAGAACGAGTGTAGTAAATGACTTAACCAAAAACTTACCGATTACTGCATCAGGCTGGGCTTCAACCTCCTCCACATCAACGTGGTTCCCCTGTCCCTTGTTGAAAGGGTTCGGCTTCTTTCCAGAGCTTCCATTGCCATTCTGGCCTTCAGGACATTCATTGGCATAATGTCCGGTCTTGGAACACTTGAAACAGGTGATTTGGCTCAGATCTATCTTGGCTGGGGTTGATTGGGCGGTGCGGTTCTGGCCGTTGCTTCCTCCATTCCCATTACCATTCTTGGAGCCATTATGGTTGTGCGAGCTACCTCCTCCATGGGTATGCTGAAAGTGAACTTCCGGTTTAGGGGTAAGATGGGGCTTCTGCTGAGCTCCTGAGTTATACTTCCCTTATCCATACTTCCTCTTGCGGTTTTCAATCTGCTGCTGCTTCCCCTCAATCATAAGAGCACGATCTACCAACTCCTGGTAGTTGTTGAAACTTGCTACCATCAACTGCATACTCAGCTCGTCATTCAGCCTTCCAGAAACTTCTCCTACTTAGCTGCATCTGTAGCAACGTCATCTGGGGCATAACGTGCTAGCTTACTAAAGTCATCCACATACTGGCCAACTGTCCGTCCTCCTTGGCGCAAGTTGCGAAAATCATGCTTCTTCATGGCCATAGCTCCTGCTGAAACATGGGCAGTATGGAAAGCTTGCTGAAACTGGTCCCACGTGACAGTGTCTACAGGGTAAGTGGCTGTAAAATTCTCCCACCATGCTGCTGCGGGTCCTTCAAGCTGATGTGCGGCAAACTTCACATTTTCCTCATCTGTACATCCTGCAGTGGTCAACTCCCTCCCTGTCTTGCGGAGCCAATCATCTGCTACTATCGGCTCGGTGCTACTAGAAAACACCGGCGGATTCAGCCTAAGGAAACGGGTCAAGTGATCAACTGGTGGTGGTGCCGGTGGGTTGTTGTTGTTGTTGTTGTTGTTGTTGTTGTTGTTGTTGTTGTTGTTGTTGTTGTTGTTGTTGTTGTTGTTGTTGTTGTTGTTGTTGTTGTTGTTGTTGTTGTTGTTGTTGTTGTTGTTGTTGTTGTTGTTGTTGTTGTTGTTGTTGTTGTTGTTGTTGTTGTTGTTGTTGTTGTTGTTGTTGTTGTTGTTGTTGTTGTTGTTGTTGTTGTTGTTGTTGTTGTTGTTGTTGTTGTTGTTGTTGTTGTTGTTGTTGTTGTTGTTGTTGTTGTTCTGGTACTGGACTAACAACTGCATCAATGCATTCTGCTACTGGATCAACTGAGTGAGCTCCGGTGGGAAAGCAAATCCATTGTCACGTCTCGGAGGCATCTGAGGGTTTAGAAAAGATGAGAATTAAGAATAGAATGAGGTCTAAAGAGAAAACACTACCCAAATGCACATGAGACAAATGCACACAAAATTCACTTCATTCAATCAAACAAGAGCATACAATCGGTCTAGAACTATCGCAAAAGTGCGTGCACTATAATATGTACATGGTGGAACACTACTACTGTTATGGTGGTCTATTTAGAAAAACTGCTCCGATGAAGAATCCATGATATCTGCTCCAGCTTCGTCTTCAAAATCATCGATCGGAGTCGGTGTCGTCGATGATGATGTAGTTATCTGGACAGGTGCAATCTTCATCTTCTCCTCCGGGTGCTGAATTCCCCTTGAGTTCTTCAATCTTCTCCTTAAGATCGCCATTTTGTCTCACTAGAGCTAAAATCTCGTCCATGTAGTCCTCGCGAGTGGCCTCCAGTTCTCCCTCTAGCTCAATAATCTTGGCTTTTGCCTTCTTCAACTCCATCATGTCTGCGCACATCTGGTTCTCCTGGCGTCGAATGTGCTGGTTTAACTCTTGGATGAAGGCTGCAATGGATCTATCCTTCTTGGTGCTAACTATCTCCCATTGTTCATCTCGGCGTCCGCAAATTTGGTAAATAGTGTCCTTGAGGTCTTCTTGGTAAACTTCTCCAATGCGTCCCATGGTGATGTGAGCTGCCATGCTCTTTCCCAGGCTCCATGTTGGTGCATTGAAAACACACTCTATGGGCTCCATGACTGGCGCGAACGTCCTTCCTCGAACTAGAGCTTGAATCTTCTAGCGCTACTCTATGGGTAAAGTGGCGTTGTAGGTCCCGGTGAAGCTTGGTATTCCAATGTTGAGATACTTAGTGACTTCCTTCAAGTGTCGTCCAAAAGGTGTATCTTCATCCGGCTGGGTGAACTTGATCCTCGCTTCCGTCATCCTAAAAGAGTAGAAAAGATGAGGAGTCAGAAACGAGAAGAGAGTAGTGAACTAGGGCTTTTGCTTAGTGGTCGTGTCCTACAGTCAACGTCTGCTCTGATACCATCTCTGTAGCGACCAGACCTCAAACAGTCTGACCTCTGTGCTCAGGTGTCATCCCTGGATCAGTAATGCTGACACCACACAATACTTTGAAGGATTTATAACATAATAGCAATCACACACGTATTACATCGATGTCTCAAAGAGAACTTATTACAATAAATATGGCTTAAGGCCATCTAATAACGATAACAACGGAAGGCTTGCAAGATAAGTGAGTCCATCAACTCCAACGGCATCACTGAGTATAGAACCACGACCTAAGAGGCACCTTACTCGTCGTCTGAAAAGTCTGCAACATGAAACATTGCAGCCCGAAAACGGGTCAGCACATGGAATATGCTGGCAATGTAACACATAGAGAGTAATGAATGATAAGCCTATACTACATGCATATATGGCTGGTGGAAAGCTCTATGGTTACAGTTTTGCGTAAAGCCAATTTTTTCCTACTGCAAAGGAATAAATTTATTTAACTATCATGGTGGTTGTTAAACATTGAGAATGGTTGACAGCATCCTCAATCCCAATTAAAAATAATCATCATTAAAAAACCCAACAATATTAATTTAGAAGTAACATGATGAGATTCACATGATATCCAAGTACTAGATACTCAAAACGTCCATAACCGGGGACACAGCTAACCATGATTAGTTTGTACACTCTGCATAGGTTTGCGCACTTTTCCCCACAAGACTCGATCGCCTCCGTTTGTTTTCTCGCACTACATGGTGTTTGAGAAATGGTTGACCGAGACACAGTCTTTCAGAAGCGCTAGCACCTTACGACGGATAGACCGGTACACCTACTTTCCCCTACATCTGCTAGTCTACCCTGTAAGAGTTCGCATGTCTTAATCAACTATGCCAGAGCCCATAATGGCTTGTGACTGCACACGGAAGTTTCTAGTTTGAAAATCTCATGATCCCTTTGAGCCTGGGTGGCGGTCCAAAAAGAAACAGGCAATCCTGTAATACCCAGGTACCTCAATCCACCCAGATGTGTGTTTAAGTTGCCACCTTAGATAAACCATTAATTAACAATCTCACATCTGTCATGGATATCACACACCCAATCCACGTCTACTAGCATAGCATGGCATAATAAGCAAACATAGAAGTAACTCCCAAAGGTTTCATAAATAAATAGGTAATAGGTACTACCTCAACTACTTCCCGTCCCACAATTTAATTAGATCCTAATCATGCAATGTTTGAGGATTGATCTAATGCAATAAAACTTGCTAGTAAAAGAGCTATGATCAAAGTGTTACTTGCCTTGCTGATGATCCGCGAAACCTAGAGATTTGAAGTAACACGCGGCGCACTCCGGGTGTTCTATCGCAGACAAACAAACAAGCATACAATAAGTACTCATCTAATGCACAGGTAAAACTCAAATAAGAGATCTAACCAGAAAGTTCAGCTGAAGAACTCCTGTTTGCAAAAAGAATCAAATCGAACGAAGCAACGAAAGTCAAACGGCGAAAGAAAACAACTTCGTTCTACTAATCTGGACCTAAGTCAAATTTTACAGTAGCAAAAACTTTTTTAAGTTTATTAATCGGATAGAGGGTTTCGAGACGAAACTCCAGGCCCTTGAATCGCCTGATTCCGATAAACGAGCGAAAAGTTATACTAAAACGAAAATCGGATCAGAAATCGCGATCAGAAAATAACCGCGGAAAATCCGAGAAAAAGAAAAACGACGAACGGATTAACGAATGAATGTTCGTTAATTAACCTAATCCGGAAATAATAAAATAATAATAAACCGAAAAAAAACCGAAAATATAACCGAAGAAAAACCGCTCAGTTTTCAAAAAAAGAACCGGGCACGAAAAATGAGGCGGGAGCGAACGTCGTGCGACGTGCGGCGTCGACGGCGGCGGCTCCGGCGGCGAGGCGGCGACGGCTCCGGCGGCGCGGGGCGCGAGGCGAGGCTAGGGTTAGGGTTCAGGCGGCGGCGGCTGGTGGGCTGGCTCGGGCCCGAGGCGCGGCTTATAAAGCCCCCCGGCCAGGCGGAGTCCTGGCCGGTTACGGCCCGTAGTCGGTTCTTTTTTTTAAAATAATTGCGCTCAGAAAAATAATAAAAATAAATACTAAACGGACTCCAAAAATCCTGAAATAAATTTTCCCGGGCTTCTAAAATCAAGCCCGATAAAGTGAACATTTATTTGGGCCCTAAATGCATTTCTGAAAAACGCATATGTTTTCCTAAATTCAAATAAAATAACAAAAAACTCTGAAATAAATCTTATTTAATAATATTATTAAATCCTCATTATTTCTTTATTTTGGGGAAGTCATTTTATTCCCTATCTCATATTTTGTAATAGAAATAATTGATGATAAAATAAATAAAATCAAATGATCCTATTTTCAAAATTTGAGAAAACTCAAATATGAAAATAACGAAATCCCCAACTCTCTCCGTGGGTCCTTGAGTTGCTTAGGGTTTTCTAGGATCAAAACTAAAAGCAAATAAAATATGATATGCATGATGATCTAATGTATAATATTCCAAATTGAAAATTTGGGATGTTACAGTCCCCCTCCATAGTTTAGTCCATCGGTCATATTTTCATAGTGCTTACACTACTGCAGGATGTTGCTAACGTGACACTATGATCAGAGATCCTTTGACGAAACTATGTGGGATGCATTCTTCGCAAACAGTGATGTAAAAACCGTCAAAAAGGTGCAAAACATTTGCGATGGCGGATGCATCAAACACGGTTCTGATTTTAGTTGCGCATGCGATGTAGGGCATACGGTTCAGTTCAATGAACTGTTTGCGATGAGGAAGAAGAACATAAACGAGCAACCAAATGAAGGCGTGTGCGATATACAGCATAAAGTTCACTCGGATTAACTGTTTGTGATGAGGAGGAACAAGAGAAATGGGCAGCTAGATAAAGGTATGTGCGATTGAGGGCATACGCTTCAGAAGGATTAACTGTTTGCGATTAGGCAACAGAACAGAAACGGTCATCTAGATCAAAGTGTCTACGATTGATGGCATACACTTCACACGGATGAACTGTTTGCGATTAGCCACAACAAACAGAAACAGTTTGGCAGATCAACGTGTGTGTGCTAGATGGGCACACATTCTATTTAAAAGAAGCATGCGCAATGGTAATAACGAGCGCGCACAGTTGTTAGAACAAGACGTGTGCTGACATTGCCTATTGCGGTGCACCCTATGGTGCAAACGCCACGTACACGGCCGAGAAAGCGTGCCCACGTTACACCATCTAGGAATAGTGCCGCACTTAGAAATTATGGAACCGTCAATAAATTTTGAGCATGCGTCCCATCACATTCCAAATTACTACCATGCTATATTTAATTGCACATCTGTTCACAGTGATCAAAACCTAAACGGTTTCCCACTTAGGAGCGTACTAGTACTCCGTTATAAATACTACTACTCCAAGATGACTGCACATTCCTCCTCAACTCCTCATCAACAAAAACAAACAAGTCATTCATCATCGTTCCCTTGCGTCTGCCATTGCCAGCGTGAGTTCTGGGTCGAGAGATTGCCACCAGGGAGAGGCGAGCATGGAAGCGGAAGGACGAGAGATGTCCCGCCTGGCCGCGAAAGCATCCGATATGTCCCGCCGCGCGGCCATAGCAGCACAGAGGTCCCGTGAAAACCCACAAGTAGAGGGGATCGCAACAGTTTTCGAGGGTAAAGTATTTAACCCAAATTTATAGATTCGACACAAGGGGAGCCAAAGAATATTTGAAGGTATTAGTAGTTGGGTTGTTAATTCAACCACACTTGGAGATTAATTATCTGCAGCAAAGTGATCAGTAGCAAAGTAGTTTGATAGTTTTGATAGTAGTGACAGCAGCAATAGTAATAGTAACAGTGATAGCAGTAATTTTGTAGCAGGTGTAACAGTGACGATAGCAATAGTAACGCAGCAAGATAAATAAGGATAAATTCGTAGGCATTGGATCAGTGACTTGTTGGATGATATTCATCATGTGACAGTTATAACCTAGGGCGATATGTCACTAGCTCCAGTTCATCGATATAATGTAGGCATGTATTCCATAAATAGTCATACGTGCTTTATTAAAAGAAGTTGCATGCCATATTTTGTCCTACCCTCCCGTGGCAGCGAGGTCCATATTGGAAACTAAGGGATATTAAGGCCTTCTTTTAATAGAGAACCGAAACAAAGCATTAACACATAGTGAATACATGAACTCCTCAAACTACGGTCATCACCGAGAGTGGGCCCGGTTGTTGTCACTCCGGGGTTGTCAGATCATAACCGTAATAGGTGACTATAACTTGCAAGATCGGATCTAAAACATGGATATAATGATGATTTCATAAATGGTTCATATCTGAAATCATGGCACCCGGGCCCAAAGTGACAAGCATTAAGCATAGCAAAGTCATAGCAACATCAATCTAAGAACATAGTGGATACTAGGGATCAAGCCCTAGCAAAACTAACTCGATTACATGATGAATCTCATCCAACTCCTCACTGACCAACGAGCCTACGAAGGAATTACTCACTCCCGGTGGGGAGCATCATGGAATTGGTGATGGAGAAGGGTTGGTGATGACGAAGAACGAAGATCCTCCTCTCCGGAGCCCCAAACGGACTCTAGATCTGCCCTCCCAAGGAAGAACAGGGCTTGGCAGCGGCTTCATCTCGTGGATCGCTATAATTCTTTCTCCCTGATTTTTTTTCTGGAAATATGTGATTTTATAGTATCAGGGGGTCGTCAGCGGGGCCACCAGGTGGGTACAACCCACCTAGGCGCGCCATGAGAGGGGGGCGCGCCCTGGTGGGTTGTGCCCAACTATGGGCCCCTCTCTGGTGGGTCTTGGCTCCAGAAATTCTTATTATTGATATAAAAAATCCTTGCATAGTTTCGTTCCATTCCAAGAACTTTTATTTCTGCACAAAACAACACCATGGTAGTTCTCCTGAAAACAACGTAAGTCCGGGGTTAGTTTCATTTAAATCATGCAAGTTAGAGTCCAAAACAAGAGGAAAAGCGTGAGAAAAAGTAGATACGTTGGAGACGTATCAACTCCCCCAAGATTAAACTTTTGCTTGTCCTCAAGCAATTCAGTTGATAAACTGAAAGTGAGAAAGAAAAACTTTTACGAACTCTGTTGCTCTTGTTTGCGTAAATAAACTTAAACAACACCCAAGTTTTCAGCCAACATTATAACTAACCATGTCAACAGTAACTCTTAAAGATTATAATGACTCGTATAAATGACATAATCAGCTAGCGAGCACTAATAAAATATCTCAAACAGCAACACGTTGTCAAAACAATCATGACATTATATGACAATAGTGGTATCTCGCTAGCCCTTTTTGAGACCGCAAAACATGAATGCAGAGCACCTCCAAAGTTCAAGCAGTGACTAAACATTGTAATTCATGGTAGAAAAGATCCAGTCATGATGCAGCCAACATTAGCTACACACAATGCATAAATCATAACAACTGTGCTCTACTCAGTTTCTGGCGCTTGTATTTTTAAGAAGGTGATGACACAACATAAAAGTAAATAGATAGTCCCTTCGCAGAGGGAAGCAGTGATTTACAGAGGTGCCATAGCTCAATTTTTAAACAGAGATAAATGATATTTTGGGACATGCACCCTTCTTATTCACTTCATGACTATCAGTTATCAACATCTTCCATGCTAAGCACGCTAGTGGCGGTTCCCAAGCGATAAAAGTAAAGGTTTACTCCCCCTCCACCATCAATCACACTCCATGGATTGTCCGAAACAACGAATGTCGTCCATACCTGTTGGGGAACGTAGCAATAATTCAAAATTTTCCTACGTGTCACCAAGATCAATCTATGGAGTCTTGTAGCAACGAGAGGGAGAGGAGTGCATCTACATACCCTTGTAGATCGCGAGCGGAAGTGTTCAAGAGAACGGGGTTGATGGAGTCGTACTCGTCGTGATCCAAATCACCGATGATCCTAGCGCCGAACGGACGGCACCTCCGTGTTCAACACACATACGGAGCGAGGACGTCTCCCGCGCCTAGATTCAGCAAGGAGGAGGGAGAGGTCGAAGAAGAAAGCTCCAATAGCAGCACGACGGCGTGGTGGTGGTGGAGCAGCAGTACTCTGGCAGGGCTTCGCCAAGCTCTTAACAGAGGAGGAGAAGTGTTGGGGAGGTGAGGGGCTGCGCCTTGGGAAGGGTGTGGCTCCCATGTGCCTCCCCACTATATATAGGGGTGGAGGGGGCTGGTTTCTTGCCCTCCAAGTCCATTGGGGCGTTGGCAAAGGTGGGGGAAAGAAATCCCATCATTTCCTTTCCCCACCGATTGTTATCCCCCTTTTTAGGGATCTTGATCTTATCCCTTTGGGATATGATCTTATTCCTTCTAAGGGGGTGTGACGCCCGGATAATTAAGCTACAGTAACCCTTTGCTAATGATGTCACGTCCCCACGATTACTGTTGATAACCTCGCGTTGATTCAAAACCCGTTCAAACTCAAATTTAAAATAAAGTCAAACAATAAAAGTTTTTTGAATGTTAAAACTAAAAAGTTCTAAATGTGGCAATTAAATCGTAAGTAATATTGGTAGAGAAACCACACTTTTATAATATGGCTAGATACTCTAAAATGATTTAAACAGTAGCAATAACAATTATTTAAACGCTTTGAAAATATTTAAAGAAATGAAAACTATTTTATTTGAAGTTCCCAAGTTAATTGTGGCAGTGGTATAATCACTATTACTAATTTAGGTACTAACTATATGTTTTACAAAACTAAAACAATTTGAAAGATTAAATAAACAAAAAAAAAGAATATGAAAAATAAAAGAGAAACAAAAATCAAAAGGTTAGACCCCACCCCCTGGCCCAACTAGGCTACCAGACCCCCTTGGCCGGCCACCCCGACTCCCTTATCCCCCCCACACCCTGACCGAACCCTACGCAACCACCCCACTCACCCCCACGATCCCCTTCTCTTCCCCTGATCTGGATCGGGGTCAACCCAGATCCCGTCTCCCCGTCGCTCGACCCCGTGGTGCTCCCGACGCCGCTCGCCGCTTCGAGAACCCCCCTGCCCGACGGCTCTCCTCCTCCCCAGCGGCTGCATCGCACCGTCTTCGTCCTCGTCATCAACCATCGCGACCCCGAGCTCCGGCGCCTCCCCGAGCTCATTTTCGCACAACTACAGGGCCCCGTGAGCACGCTTCCCCCATCCCCTCTCTTCGTTCGCCGTACGGTGCCGTCCCTGGCCGTGCTCGCGCGTCCACGTGCCATGGGCCTCCACTCCCTTCTCCCTTTCCCGCGCCACACGCTCCAGTCGCCGCTTCCCTGCCACTAGCCTCGCCTCCAGCGCCTCGTGCTCGTCGGCACTGACCGCGCCCTCCCCGGACGCACCAGGGCTTTGCCCTCCTCCCGCCGTTCTAAAAATGATTTAAGTCTTTTAAAATTAATATAAAATAAACTGTAGCTCAAATGAAAATACTTTCTACATGACAGTTGTTCAGAACGACGAGACGAATCCGGATACGCAGCCTGTTCGTCCGCCACACACCCCTAACATATCAAACTCGCAACTTTCCCCCCCTCCGGCTCCTCTGCCCGAAAACACGAAACACCGGGGATACTTTCTCGGATGATTCCCCCTTCACCGGTATCACCTCATACCGCGTTAGGGCATGCCTAGCAACACACTTTGCTTCGTCATGCATCGTTACACATCTATTTGAATTGTATTCATTGTTTCTTCTCCCTCTTCTTCCGCTAGACACCGAGACCGACACCGCTGCTACCCAGTACGACTACGGAGTTGACGACCCCTCTCTCTTGCCAGAGCAACCAGGCAAGCCCCCCCTTGATCACCAGATATCGCCTATTCTTCTCTATACTGCTCACATTAGAGTAGTGTAGCATGTTACTACTTTTAGTTAATCCTATACTACTGCATAGTCTGTCCTTGCTACTAATGTTGTTACCTTTACCTGCTATCCTACTACTTAGTATAGGATGCTAGTGTTCCATCAGTGGCCCTACACTCTTGTCCGTCTACCATGCTATACTACTAGGTCGTGATCACTTCGGGAGGTGATCACGGGCATATACTATATACTTTACACTGTTACATTACCTGTGATACTGTTCGGAGATGGGGGCTGAAGGGGCAGGTGGTTCCACCCAGGTAGTGGTGGGCCTGGGTTCCCGACGGCCCTCGACTGTTACTTTGTGGCGGAGCGATAGGGCAGGTTGAGACCACCTAGGTGAGAGGTGGCCTGGCCCTGTCGGCGTTCGTGGATACTTAACACGCTTAACGAGATCTGGGTATTTGATCTGAGTCTGGCCATTTGGTCTATACGCACTAACCAGCTACGCGAGAAAGATATGGGCACTCGACATTGTGGTATCAGCCGAAGCCTTCGTGACGTCAGCGACTGAGTGACGCGCGCCGGATTGGACTGGAACGCCTGCTAGGCTAGGTCTGCTTCCGGCCGCGTAAGCAACGTGCAGGTGTGCTCAGGGCGATGGGCCCAGACCCCTGCGCGCTTAGGTTTAGACCGGCGTGCTGACCCCTCTGTTGTGCCTAGGTGGGGCTGCGACGTGTTGATCTTCCGCGGCCGGGCATGACCCCGAAAAGTGTGTCCGGCCAAATGGGATCAAGCGTGTTGGGTTATATGGTGCACCCCTGCAGGGAAGTTAATCTATTCGAATAGCCGTGTCCCTCGGTAAAAGGACGACCCGGAGTTGTACCTTGATCTTATGACAACTAGAATCGGATACTTAATAAAACACACCCTTCCAAGTGCCAGATACAACCCGGTGATCGCTCTCTAACAGGGCAACGAGGAGGGGATCGTCGGGTAGGATTATGCTATGCGATGCTACTTGGAGGACTTCAGTCTACTCTCTTCTACATGCTGCAAGACGGAGGCTGCCAGAAGCGTAGTCTTCGGCAGGATTAGCTATCCCCCTCTTATTCTGGCATACTGCAGTCCAGTCCACTTATATGGCCCTTTACACATATATCCATGCATATGTAGTGTAGCTCCTTGCTTGCGAGTACTTTGGATGAGTACTCCCGTTTTCTTTGTTTTCCCCTTTTCCCCATTCCTCTACCCGATTGCTGCAACCAGACGATGGAGCCCAGGATCTAGACACCACCATCGACGACGACTCCTTCTACACTGGAGGTGCCTACTACTACGTGCAGCCCGCTGACGACGACCAGGAGTAGTTAGGAGGATCCCAGGCAGGAGGCCTGCGCCTCGTTCGATCTATATCCCCGTTTGTGCTAGCCTTCTTAAGGCAAACTTGTTTAACTTATGTCTGTACTCAGATATTGTTGCTTCCGCTGACTCGTCTATGATCGAGCACTTGTATTCGAGCCCACGAGGCCTCTGGCTTGTATTATGATGCTTGTATGACTTATTTTATTTGTAGAGTTGTGTTGTGATATTTTCCCGTGAGTCCCTGATCTTGATCGTACACATTTGCATGCATGATTAGTGTACGATTGAATCGGGGGCGTCACAAGTTGGTATCAGAGCCGACTGCCTGTAGGAATCCCCCTTCCAAAATCCTTAGCCGAAGTCGAGTCTAGTCATTGAAAAACTTTTACTAACATGGCTGTGCGGCTTACGGGCCCACGTCGCCATTGGGTGGTAGTAGGATCTTTTATTCCTCGACCTTTGCTCTAGGACTCTGACCTCTCTTCTATTCGGGTTAAAATGAATTTACTAACTCTGACTCAAGGTTCTTGTAACTACTTCCTCCCGGAGAGCTCCTCACTCCAGATGATTGCTTGGTGCACCGAAGGATTTCGAAGATACTCTTCGGTGTTCTCGAGACTTTGTGCATGTTGCTTTTGCAATTCCCTACCACTGATTTATCCCTATGGATAAGTACTTACACCCGTCGTTCTTAATTTTATTCCAAGTTGATCTTGTTAATACAAGATGCCCCGAACCGCTCTCCGTTGTTCCAAGAATCCTTTGAGCTTACTGCTTTACAGTTCTTGCCTCATGAATACCCTTACGGATAATTCCTCACACTTATCGAGTATCCGTTCTTTCCTAGTTGTTCATGTGTTTCACAAAAGTTTTCGAAATACCATTCGATCTTCCAAAAATCTTGAGCATCCTCTTGCTCTTGAAATTCTTGCTTGCTTGCATTATGGTTAATCCCATAAGTCTCGTAATCTTATTGGCATCTTGTGTCATTATCATTTTGAGTCCGTTGATTCAATTTGTTGTGAATTCTCGCAATCCTCAATCAGATCTTAGAATTCATCCTTACGGCTCAGACGTCATTTTAAACGTGAGCTGGTTCTCGCCAATCAAACTGTCGTCGATTGTGCCCCTATGTCTAATGAATTTATCCATCCTTGATCAGAGCGTCTGTTTCTGATCCTTCGCTGTGTAAATCATAATTCCTTTGCAATTGAGCTCTAAATTACTCAGTTGTTTCTATAATCCATGTTCTTTGCATTGATTCTTCCCCTGGTTGTGTGTCGATACTCACATCAGATCCTTTATGGACCATCAGAACTTTGTTGGATTTTATCCGAAAACGTCCTTCATATTCAATCACTTTGGAAGTTCTTTCCCTGATACATAATACCTTTGGTAAATCCTATTCCTTGATTTGGCCAACCATGCTCTGCTTTTGAGCTGGTGATATTTACTATTGAAGCTTGTGGTATATGCTTCCACGATGCCCCGATGGGTTGAACCTATGCCTTCCATAATATGTGTGAACTCGAAAGTTTTCATGAGTCATGCTCTTCTGGTATTTTGCCAGATAAAATTTCAACACTGCAACTTCATCAAATGCGAGCAGTAAATGATAGGCATTGAAGAAGTGGGAGTCGACCGTGAACTTTGTGTTCATGCCCATGGACCCGATGTAGAACGTATCATGGAAGCTGCTCGTAAAAATAATTACCCCCTTGTTATAAGTTCATCTGATATCTATGTTTGGTCCTTTGCAACCGTGGTTCTAACCATGATTGTTCCCCTTTAATTCCATTTCTCGGACAAGTTAAAACACTTGTCTTCTACAGATCAATGCATCTCCGCAATCTCTATTTTGATCTTCCTTCGAGTATTACCCTCTGTTACCTCGAGAATAACAAAAAATTGTGTTGCTTCCTTTGAGTCTTCATCTAGTATTGCTTCTCACCGATTTCAGATTTCCCCCGGGTTCTGAGTTATTCCACTCGAGAACACCGACAAGTGAATCGATTCCGCACTCTGATTCGATAAATGTAAGCAATTTTCGTTGCTTACAAGTTTAATAATCCTTCAAGTCATTCCTAGCCTGATCAGCTATATGATTATTGTGCTAAAATTTAACTGTGCTACCCGGTCCTTCCCAGAGCACAATTTTCGACGATGAGCTAAGCTTACGTCGCTCTTCCTTGTCATATCATTTCGCCTTGAACAACAATCTTGGTTTCGGGTTTGTGTCGTACACGTGGTTCCAATAACCTTTCACTTCATCATTCTTTTGACTTGATGTCATCGCCGATTGATTACATCTCCATGAAATCTCTCGACAAATGTGTCGTGATCATCAACATTCTGAGCTCTTCCAAAATATCTATTGAATTCTTGATGGGAAATACCATCCTTGCCCCTCGATGGTTTGTATTATCATCGGCCACTTTATTGCCTTCCCTCCAACACAAACTTGCTCGTGTTTTGTGTTGTACCTTGAGTTCCTTGCTGCCTAGCATTGTTCTTCTTTACCTTGAAATATTACCACCTTCTATGTCAAGAATGTCGTGGGAATTTCACCACCTCTTAAGAATTCTTGGTATGGTGAAGCTTTTCACCATCACCATTCTTCCTGGGTCCTCGTGTTGATTCCAACCGGGATACCAACAAGTGAGCGGTGCTGTTTCGATTCTACCCTTCTAGCAACCCTATTGCTTTGAAGTTAATGGTCGGTCGTTAATTCTTAGACTATTGATTATTGAATCATCATTCCGACGTTGGTCGTGCAACCCAGCCCATATTTCGGGTGCACCTTTCATCCAATGTTTAACTGTGTATGTTCTCCTCGAGCATACATCATTTTATCATTTGATCCGACAAATGTTATCTCCTTGTTCACATAACTATGGAAATCCACCTTTTTGGAAATCTCGAGGATTGTCGCTGATTCCATCAGCTACCCCCTCATCCTCTCCTTGATTTAATGATGAGCTCTTGCTTCGGAACTCGCCTCCATAGTACATTTCCCGAGAATTTTACAATGTCATCTCGTCAATTTGTTTTGCACCTTTTCTTCTCAGGCATCCTGAGCCTGAGGTATCCCGACACCAATCGGATCTGAATCTCGATCAGTTATGATGGTTGGAACATATTTCCAAGAGTTATAATGTTGGTCTTTATATGACCCGGTAAGGTGATGTCATGCCTAGCACACCTGGCTGGAGGACCTATTGTTATAGTTCTTCCTTTTAGAAAGATTATCCATTCTTCCATGAGGAAATTGTAAGACTTATTCTATAAGTTGTTCTTGATGGACCCTTTTTGTTTTCAAAGTCTTATCTTCACCTGTTGACCATGTCAATACTGTCTCGAAGCACGTTTGTGGTACTCTGATTTTCAACAAGAACATTTGTAGCACAATGCTAAATGTTTCTTGCTCAGATATCCAAACACCGTTGTATGGGTAATGGCATGAAATTTCTATCCCCTTTCCTAAAGGGTTTTCTACGTTATATCCCGTCATGGATATCATGCTCTCCTTGCCCTTGGGAAGGATATACCCCTGAAAATATGTGTTTAAACACATTTTCCTTTCCATTGTTCTGTTTAATCTGATGATCACCTTTTCCTTTCCATTATTTTGTTCAATCATTTATTTTTGTGATCTATATGAGCTAAGCAGTAATAATTCACTGCTTATGTTAACACCTTGGTGTACTACTCTCTCAATAAGATCTTGTTACTATTGTTGATAACATTCCGTTAGCCACCGATGGACAAGAACCTTGCCTATTGGTCCGCCTCGTTCAACGAGCAGGAAAATGGTTCTCTTCATCCCTCGCCCTTGGTACCAACGTTGTTGCCAACAAACTGACAGGCTATCCTCAGACTACCTTGCTATCTTACCTGTGCAAATGTTAGCGCCTTCCTGCTTTTAACCACATGGTGGGCCCATAACCCACAGTTTCACATGATCGAAACCTGACTCTCGTGTACACCCTCCTATTTCCAAAGTTGTTCCTCGCGCGTGGCCTCATGTGTAATTCACGAGCCACCTTCCGCGATATCATCAAATCTGGTATCAGACACAAGACTTATTCCCATTGCTGTGGACCCCGTTTACACTTTGTTTTAGGCATCGAACGATCGCCTACCTGCTTGGAACTTCTCATGGTACCTTCTTATTTTGCTCTCGATATTTTCTTAAGTTTCAGTTCGAGAGTTATTTTCTGCCACCTTCCCCAATGTTAGCCATCAGATAGTCAACCTTGTAGAGGTTTGTTTTATTTTTGTAGCCACCCCTTATCCTTTCGTAAGTTCGACGAAGACCCCGAAGAAAGGATGCCGACATCATCGCGATGATATGAAGCAAAGAAATGAAGACATCAACGAGAAGAATCACCCTTCCAAGAGAGCGACAAGAACAAGAAGATTCATTAGAATTTCGTAACCAAATCCCTTCCCCCTTATTCCCGCTTCTAAATCTCGGGACAAGATTTCTTGTAGTGGAGGAGAATTGTGACGCCCGGATAATTAAGCTACAGTAACCCTTTGCTAATGATGCCACGTCCCCACGATTACTATTGATAACCTCGCGTTGATTCAAAACCCGTTCAAACTCAAATTTAAAATAAAGTCAAACAATAAAAGTTTTTTGAAAGTTAAAACTAAAAAGTTCTAAATGTGGCAATTAAATCATAAGTAATATTGGTAGAGAAACCACACTTTTATAATATGGCTAAATACTCTAAAATGATTTAAACAGTAGCAATAACAATTATTTAAACCCTTTGAAAATATTTAAACAAATGATAACTATTTTATTTGAAGTTCCCAAGTTAATTGTGGCAGTGGTATAATCACTATTACTAATTTAGGTACTAACTATATGTTTTACAAAACTAAAACAATTTGAAAGATTAAATAAACAAAAAAAAGAATATGAAAAATAAAAGAGAAACAAAAATCAAAAGGTTAGACCCCACCCCCTGGCCCAACTGGGCTACCGGGCCCCCTTGGCCGGCCATCCCGACTCCCTTATCCCCCCCACACCCCGACCGAACCCTACGCAACCACCCCACTCACCCCCACGATCCCCTTCTCTTCCCCCGATCTGGATCGGGGTCAACCCAGATCCCGTCGCCCCGTCGCTCGACCCCGTGGTGCTCCCGACGCCACTCACCGCTCCAAGAACCCCCCTGCCTGACGGCTCTCCTCCTCCCCAGCGGCTGCATCGCGCCGTCTTCGTCCTCGTCATCGACCATCGCGACCCCGAGCTCCGGCGCCTCCCCGAGCTCATTTTTGGCACAACTACAGGGCCCCGTGAGCGCGCTTCCCCCATCCCCCTCTCTTCGTTCGTCGTACGGTGCCGTCCCTGGCCGCGCTCGCGCGTCCGCGTGCCATGGGCCTCCACTCCCTTCTCCCTTTCCCGCGCCACCCGCTCCGGTCGCCGCTTCCCTGCCACTGGCCTCGCCTCAAGCGCCTCGTGCTCGTCTGCGCTGACCGCGCCCTCCCCGGACGCACCAGGGCTTTGCCCCCCTCCCGCCATGCCTCGCGCCCACCGAGCCCCACTGCAGCTCCGCCTGCACCTGCCGCCGAGCCTGCTCCGCCCCTGCATCCCTCGCCTCGCCGTGCGCCTCACCACCGCCGCTGGCGCCCACGACCATTGCACCATGGCACCGCACTGTCCCGCCCCACCACGCAGCAGCAGCTGCGGCTCCTCCTCCGCCGCCCACCCGCTGCTCTGCGCCACCCCTGGCCACGCCTCCCTCCGGCCCCAATCTGCACCTCACCGGAGCCCCGCCACGCCCCGGCGGCCTCCCCCGTGCTCGGGCGGGCTTGCCCACGGGCGACGCCCGCACACCCCCTCTGCGCCCATAACCGCAATGCGGGCGGCCTGCACGCCCGCAATGGCCTAGGCCACTGACCGAACGGGCCCAACCCCAAGACGAAAATAAAATAAAAAGGATTAAAAGGATTAATTAATTAACTTAATTAAATTAACTTAATTAACCAGTGTTAGATAATCTAATTATCTAATTAATCTAAATAATCTGTTAGTTAGTTAATCTGCCTATGACATGCGGACCCCACATGTCGGTTTGACTAAGTCAACTGACCTGTTGATTGCTGACGTCAGCAAACACTGTTCTGGATAATGTTAAATTTAAAATAACTAAATAAATTCTACAAATGATTTAAGTCTTTTAAAATTAATATAAAATAAACTGTAGCTCAAAGGAAAATACTTTCTACATGACAGTTGCTCAGAACGACGAGACGAATCCGGATACGCAGCCCCCCCTACGGCTCCTCTGCCCGAAAACGCGAAACACCGGGGATACTTTCCCGGATGATTCCCCCCTTCACCGGTATCACCTCATACCGCGTTAGGGCATGCCTAGCAACACGCTTTGCTTTGTCATGCATCATTACACATCTGTTTGCATTTTATTCATTGTTTCTTCTCCCTCTTCTTCCGCTAGACACCGAGACCGACGCCGCTGCTACCCAGTACGACTACGGAGTTGACGACCCCTCTCTCTTGCCAGAGCAACCAGGCAAGCCCCCCCCCTTGATCACCAGATATCGCCTATTATTCTCTATACTGCTCGCATTAGAGTAGTGTAGCATGTTACTGCTTTCAGTTAATCCTATACTGGTGCATAGCCTGTCCTTGCTACTACTGTTCTTACCTTTACCTGCTATCCTACTACTTAGTATAGGATGCTAGTGTTCCATCAGTGGCCCTACACTCTTGTCCGTCTGCCACGCTATACTACTAGGCCGTGATCACTTCGGGAGGTGATCACGGGCATATACTATATACTTTACACTGTTACATTACCTATGATACTGTTCGGAGATGGGGGCTGAAGGGGCAGGTGGTTCCACCCTGGTAGTGGTGGGCCTGGGTTCCCGACGGCCCCCGACTGTTACTTTGTGGCGGAGCGACAGGGCAGGTTGAGACCACCTAGGAGAGAGGTGGCCTGGCCCTGTCGGCGTTCGCGGATACTTAACACGCTTAACGAGATCTGGGTATTTGATCTGAGTCTGGCCATTTGGTCTATACGCACTAACCAGCTACGCGAGAAAGATATGGGCACTCGACGTTGTGGTATCAGCCGAAGCCTTCGTGACGTCAGCGACTGAGTGGCGCGTGCCGGATTGGACTGGAACGCCTGCTAGGCTAGGTCTGCTTCCGGCCGCGTTCGCAACGTGCAGGTGTGCTCAGGGCGATGGGCCCAGACCCCTGCGCGCTTAGGTTTAGACCGGCGTGCTGACCCCTCTGTTGTGCCTAGGTGGGGCTGTGACGTGTTGATCTTCCGCGGCCGGGCATGACCCCGAAAAGTGTGTCCGGCCAAATGGGTTCAAGCGTGTTGTGTTATGTGGTGCACCCCTGCAGGGAAGTTAATCTATTCGAATAGCCGTGTCCCTCGGTATAAGGACGACCCGGAGTTGTACCTTGACCTTATGACAACTAGAAACGGATACTTAATAAAACACACCCTTCCAAGTGCCAGATACAACTCGGTGATCGCTCTCTAAAAGGGCAACGAGGAGGGGATCACCGGGTAGGATTATGCTATGCGATGCTACTTGGAGGACTTCAGTCTACTCTCTTCTACATGCTGCAAGACGGGGGCTGCCAGAAGCATAGTCTTCGGCAGGATTAGCTATCCCCCTCTTATTCTGGCATTCTGCAGTCCAGTCCACTGATATGGCCCTTTACACATATATCCATGCATATGTAGTGTAGCTCCTTGCTTGCGAGTACTTTGGATGAGTACTCACGGTTGCTTCGTTTTCCCCTTTTCCCCATTCCTCTACCCGATTGCTACAACCAGACGATGGAGCCCAGGATCCAGACGCCACCGTCGACGATGACTCCTTCTACACTGGAGGTGCCTACTACTACGTGCAGCCCGCTGACGACGACCAGGAGTAGTTAGGAGGATCCCAGGCAGGAGGCATGCGCCTCATTCGATCTGTATCCCCGTTTGTGCTAGCGTTCTTAAGGCAAACTTGTTTAACTTATGTCTGTACTCAGATATTGTTGCTTCCGCTGACTCGTCTATGATCGAGCACTTCTATTCGAGCCCACGAGGCCCCTGGCTTGTATTATGATGCTTGTATGACTTATTTTATTTGTAGAGTTGTGTTGTGATATCTTCCCGTGAGTCCCTGATATTGATCGTACACATTTGCGTGCATGATTAGTGTACGATTGAATCGGGGGCGTCACAGGGGGAATCTTGGTGCTCCTTGACCAGGGGTGTGGGGCCTTGCCCCCACTACCCACGTTCATGTGGGTCCCCAAATGCAGGTGGGCCCCATTACGGAACCTTCTAGAATCTTCCCGGTACAATACCGAAAAATCCCGAACATTTTTCGGTGGCTAAAATAGGACTTCCCATATATAAATCTTTACCTCCGGACCATTTCGGAACTCCTCGTGACGTCTGGGATCTCATCCGGGACTCCAAACAACATTCGGTAATCACATACAAGTCTTCCTAATAACCCTAGCATCATCGAACCTTAAGTGTGTAGACCCTACGGGTTCGGGAAACATGCAGACATGACCGAGACAACTCTCCGGCCAATAATCAACAGCGGGATCTGGATACCCATGTTGGCTCCCACATGTTCCACGATGATCTCATCGGATGAACCACGATGTCGAGCATTCAAGCAATCCCATATACAATTCCCTTTGTCAATCGGTACGTTACTTGCCCGAGATTCGATCGTCGGTATCCCAATACCTCGTTCAATCTCGTTACCGGCAAGTCAATTTACTCGTACTGTAATGCTTGATCCCATGATCAATCACTTGGTCACATTGAGCTCATTATGATGATGCATTACCGAGTGGGCCCAGAGATACCTCTCCGTCATACGGAGTGACAAATCCCAGTCTCGATTCGTGCCAACCCAACAGACACTTTCGGAGATACCCGTAGTGCACCTTTATAGCCACCCAGTTACGTTGTGACGTTTGGCACACCCAATGCACTCCTACGATATCCGGGAGTTGCACAATCTCATGGTCTAAGGAAATGATACTTGACATTAGAAAAGCTCTAGCAGACGAACTACACGATCTTATGCTATGCTTAGGATTGGGTCTTGTCCATCACATCATTCTCCTAATGATGTGATCCCGTTATCAATAACATCTAGTGTCCATGGTTAGGAAACCATAACCATCTATTGATCAACGAGCTAGTCAACTAGAGGCTCACTAGGGACATGTTGTGGTCTATGTATTCACACATGTATTACGGTTTCCAGTCAATACAATTATAGCATGAACAATAGAGGATTATCATGAACAAGGAAATACAATAATAACCATTTTATTATTGCCTCCAGGGCATATTTCCAACAGTCTCCCACTTGCACTAGAGTCAATAATCTAGTTCGCATCACTATGTGATTGTAATGAATTCAACACCAATGGGGTTTGATCATATCTCGCTTGTGAGAGAGGTTATTAATCAGCGGGTCTGAATCTTTCAGATCCGTGTGTGCTTTACAAATCTCTATGTCATCTCCTAGATGCATCTACCATGCTCTATTTGGAGCTATTCCAAATAACTGTTCTACTATACGAATCCAGTTTACTACTCAGAATAATCTGGATTAGTGTCAAAGTTTTCATCGGCGTAACCCTTTACGACGAACTCTTTTACCACCTCCATAATCGAGAAAATTCCTCAGTCCACTAGTTACCAAGGATAACTTTGACCGTTATCCTGTGATCCAGTCCTGGATCACTCTTGTACCCCTTGACTAACTCATGGCAAGGCACATTTCAGGTGCGGTACACAGCATAGCTGTGACGCCCCCGATTCAATCGTACACTAATCATGCACGCAAATGTGTACGATCAAGATCAGGGACTCACGGGAAGATATCACAACACAACTCTACGAATAAAAATAAGTCATACAAGCATCATAATACAAGCCAGGGGCCTCGAGGGCTCGAATACAAGTGCTCGATCATAGACGAGTCAGCGGAAGCAACAAAATCTGAGCACAGATATAAGTTAAACAAGTTTGCCTTAAGAAGGCTAGCACAAACTGGGATACAGATCGAACGAGGCGCAGGCCTCCTGCCTGGGATCCTCCTAATTACTCCTGGTCGTCGTCAGCGGGCTGCACGTAGTAGTAGGCACCTCCAGAGTAGTAGGAGTCGTCGTCGACGGTGGCGTCTGGATCCTGGGCTCCATCGTCTGGTCGCGGCAACCGGGTAGAAGGGAAAGGGGAAAAGGGGGAGAAAAGCAACCGTGAGTACTCATCCAAAGTACTCGCAAGCAAGGAGCTACACTACATATGCATGGATATATGTGTAAAGGGGCCATATCAGTGGACTGAACTGCAGAATGCCAGAATAAGAGGGGGATAGCTAGTCTTATCGAAGACTACGCTTCTGGTTGCCTCCGTCTTGCAGCATATAGAAGAGAGTAGACTGAAGTCTTCCAAGTAGCATCGTATAGCATAATCCTACCCGGCAATCCCCTCCTCGATGCCCTGTTGGAGAGCAATCACCGGGATGTATCTGGCACTTGAAAGGGTGTGTTTTATTTAGTATCCGGTTCTAGTTGTCATAAGGTCAAGGTACAACTCTGGGTCGTCCTTTTACCGAGGGACACGGCTATTCGAATAGATAAACTTCCCTGCAGGGGTGCACCACATAGCCCAACACGCTTGATCCCATTTGGCCGGACACACTTTTTTGGGTCATGCCCGGCCTCGGAAGATCAACACGTCGCAGCCCCACCTAGGCACAACAGAGCGGTCAGCACGCCGGTCTAAACCTAAGCGCGCAGGGGTCTGGGCCCATCGCCCTGAGCACACCTGCACGTTGCGTACGTGGCCGGAGAGCAGACCTAGCAACCTCCATTTCAAAGGAAGTCACGTTACGCGGTCCAACCCGACGCGCGCCGCTCAGTCGCTGACGTCACGAAGTGCTTCGGCTGATACCACGACGTCGGGATACCCATAAATACTCCCGCGTAGGTGGTTAGTGCGTATAGACCAAATGGCCAGACTCAGATCAAATACCCAGATCTCGTTAAGCGTGTTAAGTATCGCGAACGGCGACTAGGGCCAGGCCCACCTCTCTCCTAGGTGGTCTGAACCTGCCCTGTCGCTCCGCCTCAAAGTAACAGTCGGGGGCCGTCGGGAACCCAGACCCACCTCTACCGGGATGGAGCCACCTGCCCCTTCAGCCCCCATCTCCGAACAGTATCACATGTAATGTAACAGTGTAAAGTATATAGTATGCCCGTGATCACCTCCCGAAGTGATCACGACCCAGTAGTATAGCATGGCAGACGGACAAGAGTGTATGGCCACTGATGGAACACTAGCATCCTATACTAAGCAAGTTGGATTGCAGGTAAGGTATCAACCGCAGTATCAAAGACAGGCTATGCATCAGGTTAGGAATAACGAAAGCAGTAACAAGCTACACTACTCTAATGCAAGCAGTATAGAGGAGAGTAGGCGATATCTGGTGATCAAGGGGGGGGGGGCTTGCCTGGTTGCTCTGGCAAGAGAGAGGGATCGTCAACTCCGTAGTCGAACGGGGCAGCAGCAGCGTCGGTCTCGGTGTCTATCGAGAGAAGAGGGGGGAGAACAATAAATATTTAAGCAAGCAGTTGCATAGTGATGCATGACATGACAAGTAACGGCGTTAGAGGTGCCCTAACGCGGTATGGGATGATACCGGTGAAGGGGGGAATCATCCGGGAAAGTTTCCCCGGTGTTCCGCGTTTTCGGGCAGAGGAGCCGGAGGGGGAAAGTTGCGAGTTTGATATGTTAGGGGTGTGCGGCGGATGAACGGGCTGCGTATCCGGGTTTGTCTCGTCGTTCTGAGCAACTTTCATGTACAAAGTTTTTCCATCCGAGCTACGGTTTATTTTATATTGATTTTAAAAGATTAAAATCAATTTTAGCATTTACTTAATTATTTTAATCCAACGTTATCCAAAACAGTGTTTGCTGACGTCATCATGACGTCAGCATGACGTCAACAGTCAACAGGGGCGTTGACTGGTCAAACTGACGTGTGGGTCCAGTGGGACCCACCTGTCATTCTTTGATTAGGTTAATCAGGTTTTAGCTAAACTAATTACTAATTAATTAAACTAATTAGTTAATTAGGTTAATCTAATTATTATTAATTAACTTAATTAATTCCTTAATTAATTAATTAATTAATTAGTTATTTAATTATTTTTTTATTATTAATTTTAATTTTTTTAATTAAACGTTTCCAGGGCGTGGGCCCCCTAGTCAGTGGCCCACAGGGGCCATACCGGGCATGGGCGCTAACGGGTGCGGGTGTGGCGGTTTCGGGCAATGGGCGCCCGTACCCGAGGCCACCGCAGCGAGGGCGCGAGGCCCAGTTGCGTTGGCGGCCTCACTCGACAGCGGCAGGAGGCGGGGAGCAGGGGAGGCCCCAGACGGCGACGGCCCTGGCGGGCGCGGCCAGGCGCCCCGGGATGGAGGCGGTGGTGGCCGGGCGGCGGTAGGGGCTGCACGGGGAGTGCGGTCGGGAGCAGGGGCGGACGTAGCGCGTGCGGGACGGCGCGGGGGGCGCGGTGACCGTGCGGGGCGGAGGCCAGGGCGCGCGGGGCACGGACGGAGCGCGGCCGTGGCGAGGCCGCGAGCGGGCGAGGCGCCAGGGGAATGCAGGGGAGCGCCCGGGCGACAGAGGCACGGAGGGCGGAGGGCTGCGGCCGGGCGCGGCCACGACGGGCGCGCGCGAGCGTCGGCGCGGCCAGGAGGGGCCGGCCACGGCGCGGGCACGGGAGCCGGACGGCGTGCAGGACAGAGGGGAGAGGAGGAGCGGCCGGAGTTGGCCGCGGGCGTGGCGGGACAGAGGGGGTCACGAGGGGCGTCCGTGCGGCGGCCGCGGCGAGGCGCGGTTCATGCGTGCGCCGGCGACAGAGGGAGAAGGGAGGAGAGGAGCTCACGGGGAGGGGGTAGGGACTCAGTAGCATGCTCGGGGCAGGTCGAGGGGGGCGTCGGGGACGAGCGGCGACGGGGAGGCAGGCCGGTGGGGGAGGGGGCGAGGTCCAGGAGCGTCGGGCGCCGGGGAGGTCCACGGGCGGCGGCGGGCGTGGTCGTCGGGAGCGGATCTGGCGATGGGATCGGGCTCCTCCCGATCCAGACGAGGGAGTGGGGGGGGGAAGTGGGGCGACGTGGGGGTGGGCTAGGGTTTCGGGGTCTCACCGGGGTGGATAAGGAGAGAGGGGTGGGGTTGGCCGGCTGGGCCAATGGGCTGGCCTGGCTGTCAGCTGGGCCGGTTGGCCCATTGGGGGCGGGCCTTTTCATTCTTTTTTTTTCTTTTCTGTTTCTGTTTTGCATTTTCTTATTATTTCTTTTCTGTTTTAATCATTTTAAATTACTTAAGCAATTTGTAAAAAGAAGTTGGCTACACCATAATTACCTTTGTATTATTTGGCGCACCCCGAACATTTTGGTTTTAATTTTTGGGGACTTTTATTGTTATCAATAATTTAAATTGAATTTGAACGGTTTCGAACTAACACGAGATTAGCGATAGTAATCGAAGTGACGTGGCATCATTAGCAGAGAATTACTGTAGCTTAATTATCCGGGCGTCACAATTCTCCTCCACTACAAGAAATCTCGTCCCGAGATTTAAGAGGGGAGTAAGGGGAAAAGTGCTGGTTACGATATTCTAACGGATCTTCTTGAAGAAGTTAATCCCTTTCGTTGATGTCTTGAATTCTTTATAGCAATGCATCATGATAAACTTGTTACCATTTCTTCGGGAACTCCATCGTACTTACGAAAAGATAAGGGGCAGCTCAGCTACGACACAATGCTTTTGAGGGAAACAAACTGGGGTTAACCCATGAATGAGTATAAGACTATCTCTCAAGTTGCGCATATGAAATACATCGAGAGTAAGGTACGAAGGTACAATAAGAGGTTCCCAGCGGATAGATAGTTGCTCGAAGTCTGAACCAGGGTGAGAAAGGGGTTCAGAGTAGCGAGAGTAAGTATTGCGTCTGATACCAGAATAGAGCACTAGGAAGGTGGCCCATGAATTAAATACGAAGCCAAGCATGGAGAATAATCATTAGAAACAGGGTTGTACAGGAGAGTCAGGTTTCGATCCTGTGGAACTGTGGGTTATGGGCCCACCATGTGGGTTAAAAATAGGAGCGGTGACATCTCGCACGGTCACAATAGCAAGGCATGTCAGAGGGTAACCTATCAGTTATGTTGGCAACAACGTTGGTACCAAGGGCGGGGGACGAAGAGAACCATTTTCCTGCTCGTCTGAACGAGGCGGACCAATAGGCAAGGTTCTCGTCCATCGGTGGTTACCGGAATGTCATCAACAATAGTAATAGGGCCTTACCAACAGAGGGGTACAACGAGGTGTTTGCACAAGCAGGGAATTATTACTGCTTATTTCATATAGGTCATAGAAAGGGGTTAAACAACCCAATGAAAAGGGAAAGTGTCTATCAGATTTAATTAGACAATGGAAAGAAATATTTCAGGGGTATATCCTTCCCAAGGACAAGCAGATGATATCCATGATAGGATACTAAGTAGAAAACCATTTAGGTAAGGGTAGAGGAATTGCATGACATAACCCATACAACGGGGTTAGGATAAATAAGAAAGAAACAATTAGCATTGGGCTTCAAATGTTCTTGTTGAAAATCGGAGTACCACAAACATGCTTGAGATAACACTGACATGGTTTTCAAGCAAAGGTCGTATTTTGGATACACAAAGGATCCATCAGGATGAACTTATTAAACAAGGCATTCCATTTCCTGATGGAAAATGACTATCCTTGTTAAAAAGGGAACTATAACACTGGGTCCCCTGGTCAGGCATGCTAGGCATGACATCACCATATCGGGGCATATAGGGACCAATGTTATAACTCTTGAAAATATGTTCCAACCACCATATCTGATTGAGGTTTAGCTCTAATTGGTGTCGGGATACCTCAGACTCAGGATGCCTGAGAAGGAAGGTGCAACACAATTGACGGGATGACACTGTAGGATTCTCGGGAAATGATCTATGAAGTGATTTCTGTTAACAAGAGTTCATCATTAATCCAAGGAGAGGACAAGGAGGTGGCTGATGAATTCAGCGACAATTCATCGAAACTTCCAAAAGATGGGTTTCCACAAGTATGTGAACAAGGAGATATCGTTAGTCAGATGAAATGATATAAGGGGATATGCTCGAGGAAAACATACCTAGCTTAAGCATTGGTTGATAGGTGCACCCGAAATATGGGTTGGGTTGCACGACCAACGTCGGAATGGTGATTCAATAATCAATAGTCTAAGAATGACGGCCGACCATTAACTTCAAAGCAATAGGATCGCTAGAAGGGCAGAATCCAAACAGCACCGCTCACTTGTTGGTACCCCGGTTGGAATCAACACGAGGACCCAAGAAGGAATGGTGATGGTGAGAAGTATCACCATACCAAGAATTCTTAAGCGGTGGTGAAATTCCCACAACATTGATGACATAAGAGATGTTAATGTTCCAAGGTAAGGGAGAACAATTCCTGGATAGCAAGGAACTCAAGGTATAATATCAAACACGAACAAGTTTGTGTTGAACGAAAGGCAATAAAGTGGTCGATGATAACACAAATCATCGAGGGCAAGGATGGTGTTTCTCATCATGAATTCAATAGATACCCTGGAAGAGCTCAGAGTACTGATGCTGATCATGACACATTTGTCAAGAGATTTCATGAAGAGGTAATCGACCGGCGATGATACCAAGTCAAAAGAATGATGAGGCAAAATGTTATTGTAACCATGGGTACGACACAACCTCGGAATCAAGTATTGTTGTTCAAGAAAATAATATATGACAAGGAAGATCGACGTAAGCTTAGCTCAGCGTCAAAAGTGTGTTCCGGGAAGAAAGGCCACATGACACTGTTAAGATTTAGCACGATAATGATATAGCCGATCAGGATAGGAACGACATGATCGGGTACAAACTCGTAAGTAAAGAATATTAGCAGGAGTTGTTGAACCATAACGAGGACTCGGTCCAGTTATCGGGGTCTTCGAGTATTTGACCACTCGGAACCCGTGAAAAATTTGGAATCAGTGAGAATGTAGCACTTGATGAAGAACTCATAAGAAGTTATGAAATTCCATTATAATCTCGAGATACCAGGGGGGTAATACTCGACGACAGATCAAAGTAGAGGTTGGACGGGTGCATTGATCTGCAGAGGACACGTGGTTCAACTTGTCCGAGAAAAGGATCAAAGATGATCAATCATCGTCGGAACCACGGTCGAAAGGGACCAACATAGTTACAAGATGAACTTATAAAAAGGGGACCATTATTAATACAAGAAGCTTTCATGATAGATTCCACATCGGGTCCATGGGCATGAACACAAAATTCAAGGTCGACTCCCACTTCTCCAAAGCAAAACCTTACATTCACTTCTCGTTTTGAAAATGGCATTAGTGTTGAATATTTTACCTGGTGCAATACCAGATAAATATGCCCTGTGAAATCTTTTGGGTTTGCACAGATTAGGGAAGGCATTCGTTCAACCCATCGGGGCTTCTTAGGAACATATACCCCAAGCTTCAAGAGTAGATATCACTAGCTCGAAAACAGAGCATGGTTGGCCAAGTGGATGATACAATTCACCAAGGGTATTATGTATCAGGTAAAGAACTCACAAGAATTTGGGTTGTGAAAGACAATGTCGGATAATAATCCAACAAAGGACTTGATGTTCCACAAAGGATCTGATGTGAGTATCGATACTCAACCAGAAGAGGAAGGAATGCAAATGCAACAGGTTACGGAATCATCTGAATAATTCAAAGCTTAAATGCAAAGGAATTATGATTTCCAAATCAAGGGATCAGAAGCAATCATGCTGATCGAAAATGAATAAGTTCAATAGACTTGGAAACACAAACGATCAAGGCATTGATTGGTCAAGATCCAGCTCATATCCAAATGACGTCTGAGCCGGAAGGATGAATCCTAGGATTCGACTGAGGAATGCGAGCATCCTCAACATATTGAATCAACGGACTTAAAATGATAAAGGCAAGGGAGGCCAATAAGATTACGAAACTTATGGGATTATCCATAATGCAAGCAAGCGAGAATTTCAAGAGCAATAGGCTGCTCGGGATTTTCGGAAGATCGAATGGTATTTTGAAGTCTTCGGCGTAACACATGATCAACGGGGGATGAGCGGATACTCGATAAGTGCGAGAATTATCCGAAGGGGTATTCACATGACAAAGTACAGCAAAGCAGTAAGTTCAAAGGATTCCTGAAACAACAAAGAGTATTTCGGGACATCTTGTAATAACAAGATCAACGGGGAATGATTGTATGAATGGCAAGTGTAGGCAATTTTCATAGGGGTTGACGGTGGAAGGAAATCGCAAATGCGATGTCACAAATACTCGAGAGAACATCGTAGAGTAACTTCGGAATCTTCTAGTGCATCAGGCGATCATCTGAAGTGAGGGGCTCTCCGGAAGAAAGTATTATCGAGAACCTAAAGTTAGTTTTGTTTTTAGCAAAATCATTTAACCCGAATAGAAGAGGTGTCAGAGTCCCAGAGTATAGGTCAAGGAGTAAAAGATCCTACTACCACCCGATGGCGATGTGTGCCCGTAAGACACACGGCCAAGTTAGTAAAAGTTTTGCAATGCCTAGACTCGACTTCGGCCAAGGAGTTGGAAAGGGGGATTCCTACAGGCAGTCAGCTCTGATACCAACTTGTGACGCCCCCGATTCAATCGTACACTAATCATGCACGCAAATGTGTACGATCAAGATCAGGGACTCACAGGAAGATATCACAACACAACTCTACAAATAAAAATAAGTCATACAAGCATCATAATACAAGCCAGGGGCCTCGAGGGCTCGAATACAAGTGCTCGATCATAGACGAGTCAGCGGAAGCAACAAAATCTGAGCACAGATATAAGTTAAACAAGTTTGCCTTAAGAAGGCTAGCACAAACTGGGATACAGATCGAACGAGGCGCAGGCCTCCTGCCTGGGATCCTCCTAATTACTCCTGGTCGTCGTCAGCGGGCTGCACGTAGTAGTAGGCACCTCCAGAGTAGTAGGAGTCGTCGTCGACGGTGGCGTCTGGATCCTGGGCTCCATCGTCTGGTTGCGGCAACCGGGTAGAAGGGAAAGGGGAAAAGGGGGAGAAAAGCAACCGTGAGTACTCATCCAAAGTACTCGCAAGCAAGGAGCTACACTACATATGCATGGATATATGTGTAAAGGGGCCATATCAGTGGACTGAACTGCAGAATGCTAGAATAAGAGGGGGATAGCTAGTCTTATCGAAGACTACGCTTCTGGTCGCCTCCGTCTTGCAATATATAGAAGAGAGTAGACTGAAGTCCTCCAAGTAGCATCGTATAGCATAATCCTACCCGGCAATCCCCTCCTCGATGCCCTGTTGGAGAGCAATCACCGGGATGTATCTGGCACTTGAAAGGGTGTGTTTTATTTAGTATCCGGTTCTAGTTGTCATAAGGTCAAGGTACAACTCTGGGTCGTCCTTTTACCGAGGGACACGGCTATTCGAATAGATAAACTTCCCTGCAGGGGTGCACCACATAGCCCAACACGCTTGATCCCATTTGGCCGGACACACTTTTTTGGGTCATGCCCGGCCTCGGAAGATCAACACGTCGCAGCCCCACCTAGGCACAACAGAGCGGTCAGCACGCCGGTCTAAACCTAAGGGCGCAGGGGTCTGGGCCCATCACCCTGAGCACACCTGCACGTTGCGTACGCGGCCGGAGAGCAGACCTAGCAACCTCCATTTCAAAGGAAGTCACGTTACGCGGTCCAACCCGGCGCGCGCCGCTCAGTCGCTGACGTCACGAAGTGCTTCGGCTGATACCACGACGTCGGGATACCCATAACTACTCCCGCGTAGGTGGTTAGTGCGTATAGACCAAATGGCCAGACTCAGATCAAATACCCAGATCTCGTTAAGCGTGTTAAGTATCGCGAACGCCGACTAGGGCCGGGCCCACCTCTCTCCTAGGTGGTCTGAACCTGCCCTGTCGCTCCGCCTCAAAGTAACAGTCGGGGGCCGTCGGGAACCCAGGCCCACCTCTACCGGGATGGAGCCACCTGCCCCTTTAGCCCCCATCTCCGAACAGTATCACATGTAATGTAACAGTGTAAAGTATATAGTATGCCCGTGATCACCTCCCGAAGTGATCACGACCCAGTAGTATAGCATGGCAGACGGACAAGAGTGTATGGCCACTGATGGAACACTAGCATCCTATACTAAGCAAGTAGGATTGCAGGTAAGGTATCAACAGCAGTATCAAAGACAGGCTATGCATCAGGATAGGAATAACGAAAGCAGTAACAAGCTACACTACTCTAATGCAAGCAGTATAGAGGAGAGTAGGCGATATCTGGTGATCAAGGGGGGGGCTTGCCTGGTTGCTCTGGCAAGAGAGAGGGATCGTCAACTCCGTAGTCGAACGGGGCAGCAGCAGCGTCAGTCTCGGGGTCTATCGAGAGAAGAGGGGGGAGAACAATAAATATTTAAGCAAGCAGTTGCATAGTGATGCATGACATGACAAGTAACGGCGTTAGAGGTGCCCTAACGCGGTATGGGATGATACCGGTGAAGGGGGGAATCATCCGGGAAAGTTTCCCCGGTGTTCCGCGTTTTCGGGCAGAGGAGCCGGAGGGGGAAAGTTGCGAGTTTGATATGTTAGGGGTGTGCGGCGGATGAACGGGCTGCGTATCCGGGTTCGTCTCGTCGTTCTGAGCAACTTTCATGTACAAAGTTTTTCCATCCGAGCTACGGTTTATTTTATATTGATTTTAAAAGATTAAAATCAATTTTAGCATTTATTTAATTATTTTAATCCAACATTATCCAAAACAGTGTTTGCTGACGTCATCATGGCGTCAGCAGTCAACAGGGGCGTTGACTGGTGAAACTGATGTGTGGGTCCAGTGGGACCCACCTGTCATTCTTTGATTAGGTTAATCAGGTTTTAGCTAAACTAATTACTAATTAATTAAACTAATTAGTTAATTAGGTTAATCTAATTATTATTAATTAACTTAATTAATTCCTTAATTAATTAATTAATTACTTAATTAATTAATTATTATTATTATTAATTTTAATTTTATTTTTTTTAATTAAACGTTTCCAGGGCATGGGCCCCCTAGTCAGTGGCCCACAGGGGCCATACCGGGCATGGGCGCTAACGGGTGCGGGTGTGGCGGTTTCGGGCAATGGGCGCCCGTACCCGAGGCCACCGCAGCGAGGGCGCGAGGCCCAGTTGCGTTGGCGGCCTCACTCGACAGCGGCAGGAGGCGGGGAGCAGGGGAGGCCCCAGACGGCGACGGCCCTGGCGGGCGCGGCCAGGCGCCGTGGGATGGAGGCGGTGGTGGCCGGGCGGCGGTAGGGGCTGCACGGGGAGTGCGGTCGGGAGCAGGGGCGGACGCAGCGCGTGCGGGACGGCGCGGGGGGGCGCGGTGACCGTGCGGGGCGGAGGCCAGGGCGCGCGGGGCACGGACGGAGCGCGGCCGTGGCGAGGCCGCGAGCGGGCGAGGCGCCAGGGGAATGCAGGGGAGCGCCCGGGCGACAGAGGCACGGAGGGCGGAGGGCTGCGGCCGGGCGCGACCACGACGGGCGCGCGCGAGCGTCGACGCGGCCAGGAGGGGCCGGCCACGGCGCGGGCACGGGAGCCGGACGGCGTGCAGGACAGAGGGGAGAGGAGGAGCGGCCGGAGTTGGCCGCGGGCGTGGCGGGACAGAGGGGGTCACGAGGGGCGTCCGTGCGGCGGCCGCGGCGAGGCGCGGTTCGTGCGTGCGCCGGCGACAGAGGGAGAAGGGAGGAGAGGAGCTCACGGGGAGGGGGTAGGGACTCGGTAGCGTGCTTGGGGCAGGTCGAGGGGGGCGTCGGGGATGAGCGGCGACGGGGAGGCAGGCCAGTGGGGGAGGGGGCGAGGTCCAGGAGCGTCGGGCGCCGGGGAGGTCCACGGGTGGCGGCGGGCGTGGTCGTCGGGAGCGGATCTGGCGATGGGATCGGGCTCCTCCCGATCCAGACGAGGGAGTGGGGGGGGGGAAGTGGGGCGACGTGGGGGTGGGCTAGGGTTTCGGGGTCTCACCGGGGTGGATAAGGAGAGAGGGGTGGGGTTGGCCGGCTGGGCCAATGGGCTGGCCTGGCTGTCAGCTGGGCTGGTTGGCCCATTGGGGGGGGCCTTTTCGTTCTTTTTTTTCTTTTCTGTTTTTGTTTTGCATTTTCTTATTATTTCTTTTCTGTTTTAATCATTTTAAATTACTTAAGCAATTTGTAAAAAGAAGTTGGCTACACCATAATTACCTTTGTATTATTTGGCGCACCCCGAACATTTTGGTTTTAATTTTTGGAGACTTTTATTGTTATCAATAATTTAAATTGAATTTGAACGGTTTCGAACTAACACGAGATTAGCGATAGTAATCGAAGTGACGTGGCATCATTAGCAGAGAATTACTGTAGCTTAATTATCCGGGCGTCACAATAGCATACTGTAGAGCCTACGTCTAAAGCATAGGGGACGACCTTCGTCCTTTCTCTCTCTTCTGCCGTGGTCAGGTCTTGAGTCTTACTTAATACTCACACCTTGTAACACAGCCAAGAACTCCTTCTTTGCTGATCTATCTTGAACTCCTTCAAAATCTTGTCACGGTATGTATTCATTTGAAAGTACTATTAAGCATTTTTTATCTATCCTTATAGATCTTGATGCTCAATGTTCAAGTAGCTTAATCCAGGTTCTCCATTGAAAAACACTTTTCAAATAACCCTGCATGCTTTCCAGAAATTCTACATCATTTCTGATCAACAATATGTCAACAACATATACTCATCAGAAATTCTATAGTGCTCGCACTCACTTCTTTGGAAATACAAGTTTCTCATAAACTTTGTATAAACCCAGAATCTTTGATCTTCTCATCAAAGAATACATTCCAATTCCGAGATGCTTACTCCAGTCCTTAGAAGGATTGCTGGAGCTTTGCATACTTGTTAGCATCTTTCAGGGTTGACAAAAACTTTCTGATTATATCACATACAACCTTTCCTCAAGAAAATCGTCGAGGAAACAATGATTTGACATCCTATCTGCTAGATTTCATAAATAATGCAGTAACTGCTAATATAATTCCAACAGACTCTTAGCATCGCTACGAGTGAGGAAGTCCCATCGTAGTCTACTCCTTGAACTTGTTGGGAAACATCTTAAAGACAAGTCGAGCTTTCTTAATGGTGACACTTACCATCATTGTCCGTCTTCCTTTTAAAATCCATCTGCACCCAACAGCCTTACGAGCATCAAGTAGTTCTTTCAAAGTCTATACTTTGTTTTATACCTGGATCCTCTCTCGGATTTTATGGCCTCGAGCCATTCGTCGGAATCCGGGCCCACCATCACTTCTCCATAACTCGTAAGTTCATTGTTGTCTAGCAACATGACTTCCAAGACAGGATTACGTACCACTCTGAAGTAGTACACATCCTTGTCGACCTATGAGGTTTGGTAGTGACTTGATCCGAAGTTTCATGATCACTATCATAAGCTTCCACTTCAATTGGTGTAGGTGCCATAGGAACAACTTCCTGTGCCCTGCTACACACTAGTTGAAGTGACGGTTCAATAACCTCATCAAGTCTCCACCATCCTCCCACTCAATTCTTTCGAGAGAAACTTTTCCTCGAGAAAGGACCCGTTTCTAGAAACAATCACTTTTGCTTCCGGATCTGAGATAGGAGGTATACACAACTATTTTTGGGTATTCTATGAAGATGCATTCATCCACTTTGGGTTCGAGCTTATCAGCCTGAAACCTTTTCACATAAGCGTCGTAGCCCCAAACTTTTAAGAAATGACAGCTTAGGTTTCTCTAAACCATAGTTCATGCGGTGTCATCTCAACAGAATTACGTGGTGCCCTATTTAAAATGAATGCAGTTGTCTCTAATGCCTAACCCATAAACGATAGTGGTAATTCGATAAGAGGCATCATGGTATGCACCACATCCAATAGGGTGCAGTTATGATGTTCGGACACACCATCACACTATGGTGTTCCAGGCGGTATTAGTCGTGAAACAATTTCCACAATGTCTTAATTGTGTGCCAAACTCGTAACTCAGATATTCATCTCTCTGATCATATCATAGATATTTTATCCTCTTGTCACGACGATCTTCAACTTCACTCTGAAATTACTTGAACCTTTCAATAATTCAGACTTGTGTTTCAGCAAGTAAATATACTTAGCATCTACTCAAATCATCTGCGAAGTAAGAACATAACGATATCCACTGCGTGCCTCAACACTCATTGGACTGCACACATCAAAATGTATTACTTCCAACAAGTTGCTTTCTTGTTCCATCTCACTGAAAACGAGGCCTTTCAGTCATCTTGCCCATGTGGTATGATTTGCATGTCTCAAGTGATTCAAAATCAAGTAAGTCCAAACGATCCATCTGTATGGAGTTTCTTCATACATATCTACCAATAGACATGGTTCGCTTGTCTCAATCTTTTCAAAAATGAGTGAGTCCAAAGATCCATCAACATGGAGCTTCTTCATGTGTTTTATACCAACATGACTCAAATGGCAGTGCCACAAGTATGTGGTACTATCATTACTATCTTATATCTTTTGGCATGAACATGTGTATCACTATGATCGAGATTCAATGAACCATTCATTTTAGGTGCAATACCGTTGATGGTATTATTCAAATAAACAGAGTAACCATTATTCTCCTTAAATGAATAACCGTATTGCGATAAACATAATCCAATCATGTCTATGCAAACACCAAATAACAATTATTTAGGTTTAACACCAATATCGATGTTAGAGGGAGCATGCGATGCTTGATCACATCAACCTTGGAAACACTTCCAACACATATCGTCATCTCACCTTCAGCTAGTCTCCGTTTATTCTGTAGCCTTTTATTTCGAGTTACTAACACTTAGCAACTGAACCGGTATTTTAATACCCTGGTGCTACTAGGAGAACTAGTAAAGTACACATTATAATGTATATCCAATACACTTCTGTCGACCTTGCTAGCCTTCTCATCTACCGAGTATCTAGGGTATTTCTGATTCAGTGACCATTTGCCTCATTATAGAAGCACTTGGTCTCAGGTTTGGGTTCAACCTTGGGTTTCTTCACTAGAGCAGCAACTGATTTGCCGTTTCATGAGGTATCCCTTCTTTCCCTTGCCCTTCTTGAAACTAGTGGTTTAACCATCAACAATTGATGCTCCTTCTTGATTTCTACTTTCACGGTGTCAAATATCGCGAGTTGCTCAAGGATCATCATGTTTATCCCTGATATGCTATAGTTCATCACGAAGCTCCAATAGCTTGGTGGCAGTGACTATGGAGAACCATCACTATCTCATCTGGAAGATTAACTCCCCCTCGATTCAACGGATTGTAGTACTCAGACAAACTGAGCACATGCTCAACGATTGAGCTTTTCTCCCTTAGTTTGCAGGCTTAAGAAGCTTGTCAGAGGTCTCATACCTCTTGACGGTGGCACTAGTCTGAAATTCCAATTTCAGTCTTTGGAACATCTCATATGTTCTGCGACGTTTCAAAAACGTCTTTGGTGCCACAATTCTAAACCGTTAGCATTACGCACTTAACTATCACGTAGTCATCAAAACATGTATGTCAGATGTTTCCCAACATCTACATACGACGCTCGAGGTTCAGCACACTGAGCGGTGCATTAAGGACATAGCCCTTCTGTGCAGCAATGAGGACAATCCTCAGTTCACGGACCCAGTCCGCATAATTGCTACTGTCAACTCTCAACTAAATTTTCTCTAGGAACATATCTAAAACAGTAGAACCAAAACGTGAGCTACGACATAATTTGCAAAGACCTTTTTGACTATGTTCATGATAATTAAGTTCATCTAATCAAATTATTCAATGAACTCCCACTCAGATAGAAATCCCTCTAGTCATCTAAGTGATACATGATCCGAGTCAACTAGGTCGTGTCCAATCATCACGTGAGACGGACTAGTCATCATCGGTGAACATCTTCATGTTGATCGTATCCACTATACGACTCATGTTCGACCTTTCGGTCTTCCTTGTTCTGAGGCCATGTCTGTACATGCTAGGCTCGTCAGGTCAACCTAAGTGTTTTGCATGTGTAAATCTGGCTTACACCCCTTGTATTCGAACGTTAGAATCTATCACACCCGATCATCACGTGGTGCTTTGAAACAACGAACCTTCGCAACGGTGCACAGTTAGGGGGAACACTTTCTTGAAATTATTGCGAGGGATCATCTTATTTAAGCTACCGTCGTTCTAAGCAAATAAGATGTAAAACATGATAAACATCACATGCAATCAAATAGTGACATGATATGGCCAATATCATTTTGCTCCTTTTGATCTCCATCTCCAGGGTGCCATGATCATCATTGTCACCGGCATGACACCATGATCTCCATCATCATGATCTCCATCATCGTGTCTTCATGTAGTTGTCTCGTCAACTATTACTTCTACTACTATGGCTAACGGTTTAGCAATAAAGTAAAGTAATTACATGACGTTTATGTTGACACGCAGGTCATAAATAAATTAAGACAACTCCTATGGCTCCTGCCGGTTGTCATACTCATCGACATGCAAGTCATGATTCCTATTACAAGAACATGATCAATCTCATACATCACATATATCATTCATCACATCCTTTTGGCCATATTAGATCACACGGCATATGCTCCAAAAACAAGTTAGACGTCTTCTAGTTGTTGTTGCAAATTTTTACGTGGTTGCTATAGGTTTCTTAGCAAGAACGTTTCTTACCTACGCCAAAACCACAATGTGATATGCCAATTTCTATTTACCCTTCATAAGGACCCTTTTCATCTAATCCGATCCGACTAAAGTGGGAGAGACAGACACCCGCTAGCCACCTTATGCAACTAGTCCATGTCAGTCGGTGGAACCTGTCTCACGTAAGTGTACGTGTAAGGTCGGTCCGGGCTGCTTCATCCCATGATGCCGCCGAATCAAGATAAGACTAGTAATGGAAAGTAAATTGACAAAATCGACGCCCACAACAACTTGTGTTCTACTCGTGCATAGAAACTACGCATAGACCTAGTTCTGATACCACTGTTGGGGAACGTAGCAATAATTCAAAATTTTCCTACGTGTCACCAAGATCAATCTATGGAGTCTTCTAGCAATGAGAGGGAGAGGAGTGCATCTACATACCCTTGTAGATCGCGAGCGGAAGCGTTCAAGAGAACGGAGTTGATGGAGTCATACTCGTCGTGATCCAAATCATTGATGATCCTAGCGCCGAATGGACGGCACCTCCGCGTTCAACACACGTACGGAGCGAGGACGTCTCCCACGCCTTGATCCAGCAAGGAGGAGGGAGAGGTTGAGGAAGAAAGCTCCAACAGCAGCACGACGGCGTGGTGGTGGTGGAGCAGCAGTACTCCGGCAGGGCTTCGCCAAGCTCTTAACGGAGGAGGAGAGGTTTTGGGGAGGGGAGGGGCTGCGCCTTGGGAAGGGTGCGGCTCCCATGTGCCTCCCCACTACATATAGGGGTGGAGGGGGCTGTTTTCTTGCCCTCCAAGTCCATTGGGGCGTTGGCAAAGGTGGGGGAAAGAAATCCCATCATTTCCTTTCCCCACCGATTGTTATCCCCCCTTTTTAGGGATCTTGATCTTATCCCTTTGGGATATGATCTTATTCCTTCTAAGGGGGAATCTTGGTGCTCCTTGACCAGGGGTGTGGGGCCTTGCCCCCACTACCCACGTTCATGTGGGTCCCCACATGCAGGTGGGCCCCACTACGGAACCTTCTAGAATCTTCCCGGTACAATACCGAAAAATCCCGAACATTTTCCGGTGGCCAAAAAAGGACTTCCCATATATAAATCTTTACCTCCGGACCATTCCGGAACTCCTCGTGACGTCTGGGATCTCATCCGGGACTCCGAACAACATTTGGTAATCACATACAAGTCTTCCTAATAACCCTAGCGTCATCGACCCTTAAGTGTGTAGACCCTACGGGTTCGGGAAACATGCAGACATGACCGAGACAACTCTCCGGCCAATAACCAACAGTGGGATCTGGATACCCATGTTGGCTCTCATCGGATGAACCACGATGTCGAGGATTCAAGCAATCCCGTATACAATTCCCTTTGTCAATCGGTACGTACTTGCCCGAGATTCGATCGTCGGTATCCCAATACCTCGTTCAATCTCGTTACCGGCAAGCCACTTTACTCGTACCGTAATGCATGATCCCGTGATCAACCACTTGGTCACATTGAGCTCATTATGATGATGCATTGCCGAGTGGGCCCAGAGATACATCTCCGTCATACGGAGTGACAAATCCCAGTCTCGATTCGTGCCAACCCAACAGACACTTTCGGAGATACCCGTAGTGCACCTTTATAGCCACCCAGTTACGTTGTGACGTTTGGCACACCCAAAGCACTCCTACGGTATCCAGGAGTTGCACAATCTCATGGTCTAAGGAAATGATACTTGACATTAGAAAAGCTCTAGCAGACGAACTACACGATCTTGTGCTATGCTTAGGATTGGGTCTTGTCCATCACATCATTCTCCTAATGATGTGATCCTGTTATCAATGACATCCAATGTCCATGGTTAGGAAACCATAACCATCTATTGATCAACGAGCTAGTCAACTAGAGGCTCACTAGGGACATGTTGTGGTCTATGTATTCACACATGTATTACGGTTTCCAGTCAATACAATTATAGCATGAACAATAGACGATTATCATGAACAAGGAAATACAACAATAACCATTTTATTATTGCCTCTAGGGCATATTTCCAACAATACCAACATCAGTCCCGGGGAGTTTTGTTTAATTGTTTGCATTTTTAGTTCAGGAATCCCTATTACCGCCCATTTCCTCGTGTGATGGCGAGTGAATAAACACTCGGCCTGAGGATAACTTGCTTAGCACGGAAGATATCGACCACCTCCTATCGCTCCATGAACGATCCAGGCACACAAAAAGGATAATTTTTAGAAGTTTTTAGAGGTGGCACATGCAAATTTACTTAGGACGACAGGGTAATACCGCATATAGGTAGGTATGGTGGACTCATCTGGAATAACTTTGGGTTCAAGGTTTTTGATGTACAAGCAGAATTCCCACTTAGCACAGGTGAAGGCTAGCAATTAAGATTGAGAAGCGGCCGGCTAGAGAGCAACAACGATCATAACCATGCATTATGCATAAGTAACATTGGACACTAGCATGAGTAGGATATGAACACCATGAACATAAATATTATAGAGGCTATGTTGGTTTCGATTCAACTACATGCATGAACATCTACCAAGTCAAGCCACTCGAACATTCAGAGGAGGATACCATATCATCATACTACATCAGAATCATTTTAACGCTATGTTGATATCCAAGAAAAATCATTATCAACTCCCAGCTACTTATGCATGGCATGAGAAACTATAATCTCTAATTGTCATTGCAAACACGTTTAATCATAATGGGTTGAAGCCTGGATACTAGGTTAAACATATTTACACAAACAGAACAAGTCAAGTTCATACCAGTTTCTCTTTGCCACGGCCAGTTCATCGAATATCGTCATTATTGCCTTTCACTTGCACGACCGAATGATATGAAAATAATAATAGTGCAAGAGTGCAGTGGACTAAGCTGGAAACTACAAACGTTGTATTCAATACGAGAAGACAAGGTAAAACAAGGTAAATGGGCTCTTTATTAGTTCAACGTTAATTCATATGAGAGCCACTCAACATTTTGACCGTGGTCTTCTCCTCGGTACAACTCGAATAAAAAGAAAAGAAATTCAGAGGAACACACTGAAATATTTTTGGAGTTTTTGGTTTTCTTCAACAAGCAAATAAAAAGCAAAACAAGAAAAACTATTTACATGGGAAAGCTCCCAACAAGGAAAAGAAGAAAAAGGAAATATTTTTGGATTTTCTTTTTAGTGCTACTACTAAACATGCATAGAAAGTAAATTACTACAACTATTTTTTTCTAAAGTTTTTCAAACACACAAGAAGAAAGCCAGAAAATAAATCTAAGCATGGATGATACAATGCAAAAGTGTGAGCACTGACAAATAGAATGATATGTAGACATGAATATAATGTCGGTGAGAACACGTACGTATTCCCCCAAGCTTAGGCTTTCGGCCTAAGTTGGTAATCGTTCAGTAGCCTGGAGGGTAGTAGGGATCCTGAGGAGCGGGCATCCACTCATCCCACTGTGGAGGTGCCAGTGTAGCCTCAACAGCAGCCTGAGCGTTCCAGTAGGCGAGAATGTCTGCAGGCATAATCCGGTATTCGCCCTGGCAACAGAATCAAATAGAGCAGGTGCAGGCAAGGGGATAACATCATGAGTGTCAACGCTATAGACCAAGTTATAAGGAATGGCAATATCAGGACGATCATCTGCAAGAAAGTGGTGGTGATCCATGGCTGCACGGTCTAGGTAAATTGTGGTAAGAGGGACATCATGGGGGCATATCGCAACCTCGAAGTGAGCAGCCAAACGAGTAGCAAAAATCCCACCATGTGTTTTCCCTTGAGATTTATTAAGATGGAGGCGACGAGCCACAATAGTTCCCAAGCTATAAGTGTTGTCGCCCTCTATTGCACGACGTAAAACAACAAGGTCTAGTGAACTAAGTGCACCCACCTTCTCCCTAGCAAGGAAGCATTTGGTAATAAGAAATGCAAAGTAACAAACAACAGGAAAATGTAAGCCACTGTAGTGATAGCCGACACTCTTCTCTCATCACCCACTGTCAAGGTGCGTAAAAAATCCTCAAACTCGGTCGGCCTAGGCTCAGCCAAGCTCCCAGCAGACGGGATCATGCATATGTCACAAAATTCAGTAAGCAGTATCTGATGGTTTTCAGCATATAAATCAAAGCTCACTTCAGGAGGATTATTTCTAGGCAAGAAAGTAAAGCTTTGAACAAAGACGTTTGTGAGGATTTGGTGCTGGTCACACTCATCTGCGATGAAGTCGGTGAGACCGGCATTGGCAATAAATTTCATGAACTCCTCATGAATTCTAGCTTCTTGCAGGAACGGGATGTGCGGCCATTGGCCGTACCTCCACTAACCTCCGAGGGTGGAGATCATTGTCAGAAGACTCCCCAATAACACCCTTGGAGTTCTTCTTTGAGCCAAACTTCCTGAAGATATTCATGTTCGCGTACAATTTTTCCTATGAACAAAAATATGAAGTTTTAGTTCACAAATTTTTTCCAACAAAACTTCATAAAATTGATAGCAACTACTCATAGGGATACATAGAGGCCATAGCAAGCATTGAAACTACTTAGAACACTAAGAATTGAACATGCAAGCACATGTACATCAACACCAAGAGTGCTATTTATTCAACGTAAAAACCACTAAAACAAAAACTAATTGGACAAAAGGTGGAGTCACATACCAAGCAACAATCCCCCAAAACAGTTTCAGAAACGGAGCTTCGAGCAAAGAGATCGAAATCCGCGGGTTTGAGCTCAAGAACACGGGAGAGAGAGAGCAATGGGGATTTTTTGTCTGAAGGTGAGTGATGATGTGGGCTAAAGAGATAAGTGAGGGGGCCACGTGGGGACCACAACCCATCAGGGCGCGCCTGGGGGTCCTGGCGCGCCTAGGTGGGTTGTGCCCACCTAGTGCACCTCCCTCTGGTATTATTTGCACCAAAAATTCTTAAATATTCAGGAAAAAATCATATAAAATTTTCAGGGCGTTTTGAGAACTTTTATTTTTGGGTCATTTTTTATTGCACTTGAAATTCAAAAAACAGACAAAACATGGCATTTCATTTTATTTAACTAATAAAAACAGAAAACAAAAAGTGGGGATAGAAGGTAGTGCTTACTAAGTTCATCAACTCCGTACCATTCAAAAATGATCCATTAATAAGGTTGATCAGGTCTTATTAACAACCACTTTTGATTAGCATGAAACCGAAGAACTTTCGTAAATCACAAACTTACCTCAATGGGGATATGCATTTCCCCAACAATAAGCATTTCATATTTATTTTTGACGGTAGGTAGAGGTATTTGAAAACTTCTAATAATGATTGTCGGAAATTTTTCAACAACATTAGTACCATTCACTTGGAATTGTTTCTTCAAAAAATGCACCGTATGCTCATTGCCATTAATATGAAAAGTGACCTTTCTTTTATTGCAATCAATAATAGCCGTTGCAGTATTGAAGAAGGGTCTACCAAGGATAATCGACATGTTGTCGTCCTCGGGCATCTCAAGTATAACAAAGTCAGTCAAAATAGTAACATTATTAACAACAACAGGCACATCCTCGCAGATACCGATAGGTATGGCAGTTGATTTGTCAGCCATTTGCAAAGATATTTTAGTAGGTGTGAGTTTATTCAAGTCAAGTCTTTTATATAAAGATAAAGGCATAACACTAACACCAGCTCCTAAATCACACAAAGCAGTTTTCACATAATTCTTTTTGATAGAGCAAGGTATAGTTGGTATTCCCGGATCTCCAAGTTTTTTAGGTATTCCATCTTTGAAAGTGTAATTATCAAGCATAGTGGAGATTTTAGCTTCCGATATTTTTCTCTTATTAGTGATGACGTCTTTCATATACTTTGCATGAGGAGGCATTTTCAAGATGTCAGTCAAGCGAGTGCGCAAAAATACTGGCCTGAACATTTCAGCAAAGCGTTCAAATTCTTTATCATCTTTCTTTTTAGTTGACTTGGGTGGAAGAGGCATAGGTTTTTTAACCCACGGTTCTCTTTCTTTACCATGTTTTCTAGCCATAAAGTCTCTTTTATCATACCATTTATTCTTAGGTTGTGGGTTATCAAGATCAACAGGTGGTTCTATCTCAACATCATTATATGGTTCTTTTTCATTATTTGGTTGAGAGTATTCATGAACCTCATAATTATCTTTTTCATTATCAGTAGGTGAGTGTTCATTACCAGATTGAGTTTCAGCATCAGAGATAGAAGTTCCATTATCATTCTCAGGAGGTTTTTCTGTTTTAGGTTCACTAGAAGTGTGCAAAGTCCTATCATTTTTCTTCTTCTTTTTCTTTTTAGAAGGACTAGGTGCACTAGTGTTATTTCTTTGTGAATCTTGTTCAATTCTTTTTGGGTGTACCTCAGGATAAAGTGGTTCCTGGGTCATTTTACCTCCTCTAGTTGCAACTCTAACAGCAAAGTCATGCATATTATGATTAATTTATTAAGTAATTCTCTTTGTGATTTAGCAACTTGTTCTAACTGGGTTTGAACCATAGAAGCATGTTTTCCAACACCTCTAACATCATTTGAAATTCTAAATAACAAGTCACTCAAGCAAGCAATCATATCCGAATTATATTTCAATTGCTTCATAACATTGGCACTAAAGTGATCTTGTTTTCTAATATAGTTTTCAAACTCATAAAGGCATTGACTAGGATGCATATTTTGAGGATTTTCATTATCATTGAACTTCATAAGAGAATTTACCTCTACCACCTTAGGCAATGGTGGTGTATTAAGCCCATGTATTTCTTCAATAGGAGGTAAATTTTTAACATCCTCAGCTTTAATACCTTTTTCCTTCATAGAGTTCTTTGCCTCTTGCATATCTTCAGGACTGAGATATAATATACCCCTCTTCTTCAGAGTGGGTTTAGGCGGTGGTTCTGGAATAGTCCAATCATCATAGCTTTTCAATATGTTATTCAATAATTCTTCAGCTTGAGCAATAGTTTGTTCCCTGAAAACACAACCAGCACAACTATCTAGGAAATCCCTAGAAGCATCGGTTAGTCCATTGTAGAAGATATCAATTATGTCATTTTTCTTAAGAGGATGATCAGGCAAAGCATTAAGTAACTGGCAAAGCCTCGCCCAAGCTTGTGGTAGACTCTCTTCTTTAGTTTGCACAAAGTTAAATATTTCCTGTAATGCAGCTTGTTTCTTATGAGTAGGGAAATATTTTTGAGAGAAGTACTAAATCATATCCTGGGGACTACGCACACAACCAGGAGCAAGAGTATTGTACCAAGCTTTAGCATCACCCTTTAATGAGAAAGGAAATAATTTGAGAATGAAGTAGTAGCGAGTTTTCTCATCATGAGTAAAAAGGTTGGCTATATCATTCAACTTAGTAAGATGTGTCACAACAGTTTCGGTTTCATAACCATAGAAAGGATCAGATTCAACCAAAGTAATTAACTCTGGGTCGACAAATAATTCATAATCCTTATCATCAATAAAGATAGGTGAAGTAGCAAACTTAGGATCACATTTCATCCTAACATTCAGAGATTTTTCTTTACACTTTTGTAGTAATTTCTCTAGATCATCTCTATCATTGCAAGCAAGAATATCTCTAGTTGTTTCTTCACTCATAACATAACCTTCCGGTACCTTAGGCAATTCATATCTAGGAAGGCTAGTTGTAGCAGGTGTTTCAGGAGTTTCAGTTCCAAGCTCATCATCAGATTCAACAACATCATGTTGTATAACTCTAGCAATTTGTTCATCAAGAAAATCACCAAGTGGCACATCATCATTAGCAAGCTAGGTACTAGCATCATCGTAAGCATCATTCATAGTAGAAGTAGCATCATCAATAAAATGAGAAATATCAGAATTAATAGCATGTGGTGGTGTTGCAAGTTTACTCATAACAGAAGGTGAATCAAAAGTAGAACTGGATGGCAGTTTCTTACGCCCCCCCTCATGCTTGAGGGAAATATCTTAGGCTTTGGATCCTTCAGATTCTTCATAGTGATAATATGATAATAATACCAAGTGACTCAACAAATATAGCTATGCTCCCTGGCAACGGCGCCAGAAAAAGGTCTTGATAACCCACAAGTATAGGGGATCGCAACAGTTTTCGAGGGTAAAGTATTTAACCCAAATTTATAGATTCGACACAAGGGGAGCCAAAGAATATTCGAAGGTATTAGCAGCTGAGTTGTCAATTCAACCACACCTGGAGATTAATTATCTGCAGCAAAGTGATCAGTAGCAAAGTATTTTGATAGTTTTGATAGTAGTGACAACAACAATATTAACAGCAACAGTGATAGTAGTAATTTTGTAGCTGGTGTAACAGTGATGATAGAAATAGTAACGCAACAAGATCAATAAGGATAAATTTGTAGGCATTGGATCGGTGACTTGTTGGATGATATTCATCATGTGATAGTTATAACCTTGGGCGATACGGCACTAGCTCCAGTTCATCGATATAATGTAGGCACGTATTCCGTAAATAGTCATACATGCTTTATTAAAAGAACTTGCATGACATCTTTTGTCCTACCCTCCCGTGGCAGAGGGGTCCATATTGGAAACTAAGGGATATTAAGGCCTCCTTTTAATAAAGAACCAGAACGAAGCATTGACACATAGTGAATACATGAACTCCTCAAACTACGGTCATCACCGAGAGTGGGCCCGGTTGTTGCCACTCCGGGGTTGTCCGATCATAATCGTAATAGGTGACTATAACTTGCAAGATCGGGTCTAAAACATGGATATAATCACTACTAGGGAAAACCTTATGCATAGAATCTTAGCAGCAGCGTGGTTTAAAAACAGACGCTACTGCTAATTAGCAGTAGCGAGCTTCAGCGAACAGCGCTACTAGTATCTAAGTAGCAGTAGCGCTCTATGTGAAACAAGTGCTACTACTATAATTGCCACGGTGTTGCCTCCCGGCTAGATATAGTAGTAGCGCCCTTCCGAGGGACGCGCTACTGCTAAAGTACTTAGTAGCAGCGTTTTTCTTCAAAACTCGCTGCTGCTAAGTATCACCGCAACTAATTAAGTGTAGTCCCATACTGCTAAGCGAACAAGGTGTTTACCACCTTAAATATGTTACTTCTCAACCTATCTCGAGCACTTGGTCTTCATTGAACTATATGTGTATGATTTGTAGCTGCAATATGAATCCTCGCCTGTACATATACAGGTACAGTGAGGATTCATGTTGACTATTTAGATTCTACACAAAAAGATCAATGGTGACCAATGTATATTTTTGATGTTTTTACATTGCTTAGACTTATAGCGTTTTTCAGGACAAAGCGTTACTGATTTTGGGATAAACAAAAGAAGTAACTGCTTGCATTAGCAGTAGCGTTTTTCTGTAAAACGCGCTATAGATAACTTATCTATAGCGCGTTTTCCTTACGAGCGCTACTGCTAGTTCGACTTAACCACCCCGGCCCGGCTCAAAATTTCGCTAAGTCCTCCTTTCCCCCCTGTTCCCCTACTCCTGTTGCGCCGCCGCCCGAGCCTGAGCCTGTCCTCACTGCCGCCGCCCGAGCCCGCCCTCAACCTCACCGCCGCCGCCCGCCGCCGCTCTTGACCTCACCGCCGCCGCCATCGACCTCACCGCCGCCGCCTGAGCCCGCCCAGGACCGCCGTCTCCCGATCCCGAGCCCGCCCTCGCCGCCCCTACCTCCGTCGTCGAGCACCTCCCTGCCACCTTCTCTCCCCTCTCTGTAAGCCTCCACCCCTCCCCCACCCCCTCTCTCTTTGCTTAGTTAGTAGATGATTTTTGTAGTAGTAGATGTTAATTTAGGGTTCATAGATAATGATTTTTAGTAGTAGTAGATATTAATTAGTAGTAGTGATGGTAAACTAGTTGTATAATTAGCAGTAGTAGATGTTAATTAGTAGTAGATGTAGTAGTAGATGTTAATTAGTAGTAGTAGATGTACTAGTTTCTTTCTATTTATAGTAAGTTTATATTTAGTAAGAACAAGTTGAATTAATAGAACTAGTTTAGTTTTAGTTGAACTAGTTTAGTACGTAAATTAATAAACTAGTTGAATTAATAGAACTAATGTATTTTTAGTAAGAAAATTAAAATAACTAGTTGAACTACTTTATTTATAGAAAGAACTAGTTTTTTTCTATTTATAGTAAGTTTATATTTAGTAAGAACTAGTTGAATTAAAAGAACTAGTTGAACATGTCATATTTCTTGTTATTTATTAGTTTAAGCAATTATTCGGGATGTATTAGTGATAACTTATAGGGTTTTTGCTTTGGCAGAAATCAAGGAGCCCCTCCATCATCCCCGCTGTCGTCGCCGTCACCGACCCCCCTCCGACCTCGAGGTGAGACCAGGAAAATCTCCATGTCAATATGAGTCCTATAAGATATATATGATGTAGATAAAAAATTCAGGCGCTCGAGTTTCAGGCGCTTGTTTTGCCGGAGTGCCCGGTCATGTTTTGGTTACACCTCCGAGTGGCCTATGTTTTGCCGGAGTGTTGATTAATTTCCGTTCCGGCAAATTTCAGGCGCTCGATATGTCCTTTCTAGCAAAGGTCATGCCGGATTTTTTCGTGAATTCTGGCATGACTTGTGCTAGAATATGTAGGAAATATCGAGTGGCCTGGATTTTCTCGAAAAATAATGATCTAATTTAGGTTTTTTAGTACATATATTTAATTGTACAAGTTTAATCATTGAATTATGAATGTAGGAAATGTCGTACTAGGACGACGACAGTCTCCCGAGGGAGTGCAGCTGGTGCCACGACGATCGAGGTATGTGCGACAGGTGCGTTGAGCTGGATGAAGATCGGCGCTTCAGCATTAAGCTCGAGGAGACCTTCGATGTTGAAATGGTACGCAACAATGACAAGTGTTTTTTTTCGTAATTAAGCATGGCTTCAACTATTTCAACGTCTAATTTTCTTCTTTTACAATTCGACTAGCTTATCCCATGCCATGCAAGACGCTATGTCTTGGAGAGGATGGGTTTTGAAGACCATGAAAATTTTGAAACAAAGTAAATACACCTAAGGACCCATCATGATATCGGTTTTGAAGTACATCTGTACAATTCTCAGAGCGTAACTCATTTTGGTTCCCAAAATTGGGAAGCACTTTGCAAAATGTATGGTTTTATGAGGGTATGATTGTCACCATGGATCTTGGTAATCCTGACATCGAGCAAGACAATAGGGACATTTGGGTCCTTGTTGATACGCTTCCGATTCTACCGCAATGTGAGTTTCTCAAACATACTTATTAACTAATTTATATTGTTTATTTCAAAATAGTTGACAGCTTATTTCCATTGACAACTTATTTTGAATCTTCAAAGAATGTGCAGAAGATGGTAGAGAAAACCCACTACACTGATGGCTCCGAATTAACTTATAAGGAGAAAAATCATCTGATTGCTTATTGTACTTTTCTTGAGAATTACAATACCTATTATTGAACTCCTCCAAATTATGGTGAATACGTGCCACTAGTGCACGTGTTGAACCACGACAACTTCTATGGAGAAACCTTGATATTTTTTTTTACTATTACGACATCAGTGCATCTTTTGCATACTTCTAAAACTAGTACATCATTGCTAACTACGAAGTTATTACTATGTTTTTCAACAGGAAATCCCGATGGATTGTGTGCCTCATCTGATGTATCAGAATGGTCGCCTTGCAGTAATGAACCTACAGCCAGGTCAATCTAAGGAGCTCACCTGTGCATATCAGATTTCTAAAACCGGTGAACACATGCTAATCAAAGAATGGAAAAAATGGTTGGACATTCGCAAGGAGGTTCTTGGAAGTAACATTAAGCGAAATGCAAGAATTGGAGACAGGATAATCTCCATTCTCCATAATGGAGAGTCAGGGGCTATCTTGTTTTTTGCTATTTTACCTTAGAGAATATAGTAGGTCCTAAGAGAATGTAGTAGGTCCTATGAGGTACAATATGTTTATTATGTGATACAATGTGTTAGAGGTGATGACGAGGAGTACTTGTGATTACGACTAGTGACCAATTTCCTATGTGATGTCTCATTGATGAAAATGATGATCTTGAGGAGGTCTTATATGACAATGATGTATTATGATGATAAGTTGCTAATGATATGATGTTGATGATGATGATATTTATTATATCATTGGGTGAAAGAACCGCGGGTTAGTTTCAAGTGGATGTCCATCCACTTGAAACTAGTCCACGGTTCTTTCACCCCGTGATGTAATAACTCATTATGATTTCAAAACAATTTCTAAATTCCTGTTGTATGAAAACTTGTGTAAAGGTGTATGAATACAACATGAAATAAAAAAAGAAATAAAATACGAAATAATATTAGCAGCGCGGGCAGGGAGAAGAGCTACTACTAATTACCAGTAGCGCACATCCGGGAAGTCGCTACTACTAAGTCGATTTATCAGTAGCGCGGGCGGAGGCACGCTACTGCTATACGTTAGCTGTAGCGCCTTATCAGTAGCACATCGGCCCGCGCTACTGATAGGCCTAAAACCCGCGCTGCTGCTAGGCTTTTGCCTAGTAGTGAATGATGAATTCATAAACGGTTCAGATATCAAATCATGGCACCCGGGCCCAAAGTGACAAGCATTAAGCATAGCAAAGTCATAGCAACATCAATCAAAGAACATAGTGGATACTAGGGATCAAGCCCTAACAAAACTAACTCGATTACATGATGAATCTCATCCAACCACTCACCGACCAGCGAGCCTACGAAGGAATTACTCACTCTCGGTGGGGAGCATCATGGAATTGCCGATGGAGAAGGGTTGGTGATGACGAAGAATGAAGATCCCCCTATCCGAAGCCCCAAACGGACTCTAGATCTGCCCTCCTGAGGAAGAACAGGGCTTGGCGGCGGCTCCGTCTCGTGGATTGCGATAATTCTTTCTCCCTGATTTTTTCTAGAAATATGTGATTTTATAGTGCCACCTGGGCGCGCCAGAAGAGGGGGGCGCCTTGGTGGGTTGTGCCCAACCAGGGGCACCTCTCTGGTGGGTCTTGGCTCCAGAAATTCTTATTATTGATATAAAAAATCCTCGCAAAGTTTCGGTCCATTCCGAGAACTTTTATTTCTGCATAAAAACAACACCATGGTAGTTCTGCTAAAAACAGCGTCAGTCCAGGGTTAGTTTCATTCAAATCATGCAAATTAGAGTCGAAAACAAGAGGAAAAGCATGAGAAAAAGTAGATACGTTGGAGACATATCATCCCGCCGCGCCGCCGAAGCAGCACGGAGGTCCCGCCGTGCCGTCAATGCAGCAGACTGGTCCGGTCGCGCCGCGGAAGCGGCAGAGATGTCCTGCCGCACTGTGAATGCACCAGACATGTCCTCCCACGCCGCGGCGGCCTGGGAAAATGTCTCGCGGGCAGGCGAGGACTCTTACAGGCGCATGCATGCGATCGTCCATAGCTAGATGGATTAGATCTCCGGCTAGGCGAGGTTGCAGGACGACATGAAAGCCTCATTTGAACAGGCTACCAGCATCATCCGGCAACTAAGGGAGGGCAATGAGAAGCTCCGAACCGAGCGCGACCTGTTGAGGTTGAAGATCGTTGGAAGTGCAGAGCAGCAGGAGGAGACAACTGCCTTATTGAAGAGGACCGTCATCACCGTCAAGAAACTTATGGACGAGAATGACATGCTCCGCATCGAGCGCCAAAGGCCGGTGGAGTAATCCGTGGATGCTCTCAAGCAGCATCTTGAGGACACCAAAGAGCTCATCGCCGCTCGCCGCGGAGACTAGTTCCCGCAGCCTGCAAGAACGCATCAAGAAAGTAGAGATCAGCGAGCCAGATCATTGTCTTCCTTCTTGTTTTGCCCTTGCGTATTTCTGGCGTTGCCGCATGTGGCTTTTCTAATAATCTTCCGAAATATGTAAGACAATTATTATCCACTGTCATCGTCCTTATATTCATCATTCTTGCTATAAGTCGCGGTCGATGCTATTTAGGTCCATCAGATCTTACATCAAGATCCGTGCAAAACTTTCTTTTCAGATTTTCTTTTTTCTCTCTTAAACCTCAGTCCGGTGAGACATAGCCACGCTGTGAAACAGAGGCTCGGGCACCACTAATGGAGACAATGGGAGGGAGGTGTGCTGCGGATAGAGGTCAAAGGGCTCTCCTCCCAATGAGCATGCGCAGGGGTCTGATCGCACGCCTCCTGTACTCAAATAGCTACCCCGCACAACACCTCCTAGCCAATAAAAAGGGGACGCGTGGCGGCACGTAATTGGTAAGTAGAACGCCCATGGTTTCAATATTACTTGTGTTTCCGATTTGTAACACGATAGCACTTGTTCCAAAATGACTTTGTTGATTGTTAATGTGTGCACCTTCGCAAATCGGACAGAAAAATTACCATAGCATGTTGGTGCCATGTCATGACACCATGCCAAGTTTCATGATTTTCAGGCGAGTTTTGGATTTACGGGAATTTTAAAACCAAGTTTCTCGATGTTTCTGGCCGAGCCAAGATGCCCGGATGTTTGAATTCGATTCTCACTTCTTCCATGGGACCTAGAAGTTCGCCCAAGTACACATAAATGATTTTCCAACTAACGTTTGCGCACTGGAGCATGCGCTTGTACTTCAATTTTGAATTATGTGCATTAAATGCCTAGAAAATGAATTAATGTATAAAAAGGCCAAACGAACCCGAAATAATTCCAAAATTTAGCACGAAATTCCTATTTGGTCTAAGCTGCCTATGTAAAAAATCAAGTCGGGAGAAGGCAGTGTATGTCGTTTCGCACACATAGGTGACATGTTCCCTCTCGGAACCATGAGCCTTCTTGAGAGAAGCTATGGTTTGGAAGAAGCTTATACCAAAGCTTGTCCCAATTCGGCCGAAAAATTTACAACAACATGTTGGTGCCATGTCATGACTCCATGCCAAGTTTCATGATTGTCATGCGTGTTTTGGATTTACAGGAATTAAAAAACCAAGTTTCTCAATATTTCCAGCCGAGGCATGACACCCAGATGTTTGAATTCCTTTTGCATTTCTTGCATGGGACCTACAAATTCACCCAAGGACACACATGTGATTATTCAACCAACTTTGGTGCACTGGAGCATGTGCTTGTAGTTCAAATTTGAATTATGCACATTGAATGCCCAGAAATTTAATTAATGTATAAAAAAGGCCAAATAAACCCAGAATAATTCCAAAATTTAGCAAGATACTTCTATTTGGTCTAATCTACCTGTGTAAAAAATTAAGGCGGGATAAGGCAGTGTATGTCGTTCCGCACACGGAGGTGACACGTTCCCTCTCGGAACCACGAGCCTTCTTGAGAGAAGCTCGGGTTTGTAAGAAGCTTGTACCAAAGCTTGTCCCAATGCGGCCAAAAAATTTACCACAACATGTTGGTGCCATGTCATGACACCATGCCAAGTTTCATGATTTTCAGGCATGTTTTGGATTTACATAAACTAAAAACCAAGTTTCTCAATCTTTCCGGCCGAACCATGACGCCCAGATGTTTGCATTTCATTCTCATTTCTTGCATGGGACCTAGAACTTCACCCAAGGACGCACATGTGATTTTTCAACCAACTTTGGTGCACTGGAGCATCTGCTTGTAGTTCAAATTTGAATTATGCATATTAAATGCCCAGAAATTCAATTAATGTATAAAAAAGGCCAAACGAACCTGAAATAATTCCAAAATTTAGCACGATACTTCTATTTGGTCTAATCCGCCTGTGTAAAAAAATTAAGGCGGGAGAAGGCAGTGTACGTATGTCGTTTCGCACACGGAGGTGACATGTTCCCTCTCAGAACCACGAGCCTTCTTGAGAGATGCTCAGGTTTATAAGAAGCTTGTACCAAAGCTTGTCCCAGTGCGGCCAAAAAAATTACCACAACATGTTGGTGCCATGCCATGACACCATGCCAAGTTTCATGATTTTCGAGCGTGTTTTGGATTTACATGAATTAAAAAACCAATTTTCTCAATATTTTCGGCCGAGCCACAACGCCCAGATGTTTGAATTTCATTCCCATTTCTTGCATGGGACCTAGAAATTCACCCAAGGACACACATGTGATTTTTCAACCAACTTCGGTGCACTAGAGCATGTGCTTCTAGTTCAAATTTGAATTATGCACATTAAATGAAGAGAAATTCAATTAATGTATAAGAAAGTCCAAACGAACCCGGAATAATTCATAATTTTAACACGTCACTCACGTAGTTCTATGTTGCCTCTATAAAAAATCAAGGGGGGAGGCAGCGTATATCGTTTCGCACACAAAGGTGACACGTCCACCCTTGGGAACCATGAGTCTTCTCGAGAGAAGCTCCGGTTTACAAGAAGCTTATACCAAAAACTTGTCCAAATGTGGCCTATTTTTTTACCACTACATCTTGGTGCCATGAAATGACACCATGCCAAGTTTCATGATTTTCAGGCGAGTTTTGAATTTCCAGGAGTTTTAAAACCAAGTTTCTCAATGTTCCCGGCCGAGCCACGACGCCCAGATGTTTGAGTTTCATTCCCTTTTCTTGCATGCGACCTATAAATTCACCCAAAGGCACACATGTGATTTTTCAAAAAACTTTGGTGCACTGGAGCATGCGCTTGTAGTTTAAATTTGAATTATGCACATTAAATGCCTAAAAACTCAATTAATAAATAAAAATGCCAAACGAACCCGGAATAATTCCAAATTTAAACACGACACTCACGTAGTTGCATGCTCACTATACATAAATGTTATAGCAATTCAAACACCATCCTTTCCCTCCGTAGCAGCATTTTGTCTTTCAAAACATAATGAAAAAATCAGGTATATGACAAACAGTTTACTAGAAAGAATCGTGTGGGATGCGATATAAAATATCTTGGCGCACCATCTTGTCTGGCTTACGCAGGAAGCTTCGTCGTCTACAGTCCACCACCCGCTTGAACCACACTTGTGCACCAGTTTCTCACGGCACCAAGCAAAATTTTTCTGCCACCGCAGAAATATCTATCTCCCCGCCCCCTCCCTCCCACCAAAAGCCACATTCCCACTGTTCCTCCTTGCTTTCCAAGTTCAAACCTTCACTGTTATTTACTGGCAGCTCAGCCTCCACACCGGCGACCCTTCTTCTTGCAGCACCGCCTCCTCGTCGGCTACCCTTCTTCTTGCAGTGTCGCCTCCTCGTCGGCAACCCTTCTTCTTGCAGCGCGCCTCCTCGCCAGCGACCATTCTTCTTGCTGCGCGGCCTCCTCGCTGCCGACCCTTCTTCTTACTGCGCAGCCTCATCGATATGGTCAGGTAATCCAGACCCCACCCACACCATCCTCCTCCTTCCCCGTCCCACATGCCCTGACCGATGGCGCTACACCTTCCGCCGAAATCACTGTCCCCCTCCTCCCATTAAGTGCCGCCCACAGCCATTTTGCACGCAGTACAACGTGGAGCTCAGTAGCATCTGGCAACAGAGAAGCAAATGGCGGCCGCACACGTGCACGAGGCCGCTATGGATTCCATGCATGCCGACCGCCAGTTCTTGGAGGAGCACCTCGTCTTTGAGGCCACTGTCGACACCGCCACGTGGTTGTCTACATTAAAATACAATTTGTGCTATTTTCTCAAGGCCACCGCCAGTGCCTTCTAGTGAATTATCCTCTGTAATGTTAATATGCAATCTGATGTTGAGTTAATAGTTTGGTCCTCTGAAATGTAATGTTCAGTTAACAGTTTGGTCCAACAATTGATACATTTTGTAGTACTGTTCTCAAGCATTCTTTGTTTCGTTAACCGTCTTATCTTCTAGTACATTTTCTATTCTGCAATGTCGTGCTCAGTTAACTGTTTTGGTTCATTTGGTCTGCTGTCCATTTAACTGTTTGGTTCAATTCTGCAATTTGATTTTCATTTCCTGTGGGTACAATTTTGTATTGTTATGCATGTGAAATAAATCGAATTTGGCTGTACTCAATACATATTCTACTGATAGTATGGCAACTCTCAATTAACCTGATCAAGATCTTCCTTATGTGTGTTGTAGGGAAACAATGGGAAACACTGTGGTTTACCATCGGGGTTTGCTAATATCACATTATTGTGTAGTTGCAGGAATCATTCTAATATTTAGGTTTCTTACAATTTGGTCTTGCACATGTAGGTCCTGCTGTTAGAGGCTTAGACCCACTGTTTGACTGATTTTGCATATGGGGAAATGAGATGTCCATGAATATCAGTCAAGTCAAGAAAGTCAGAAAGATTGTTAGGATGAAGACACTTGCGACGAATAACAGCAAGATCTTTGTTTGCATAATGAAGAAGACATCAGTCAACTATAGGATGCTACTAACTCTTTTACCTTGTTTTTACCCCTTGCACCATTTCAAAATTTATAACAACAATTTATGCATATCTTTGTTTTCAATACTTTTCAAAGCAGTTCACCGATGATTACCTCTCAAACCACCTGCATGGTCAAGAGGCAAGGAAGGTATTCATTCGACACCCATGGTACAATATTGAAGTCTTCCTGAAGAGGACGAAGGTTGGGTGGTCAATTATCCTTAGCCACTGGCCTAAAGTGGCAAGGACATTCAACATCACTGAAGGCTCAATATTTGCCTTCCACTTCTGCAGTTTCCCAGATGAGATTCATCTATCTATTTACCGTGTATGATGCTACTTTCCAAATGTTTTCGATGTTGCATGTGAAACTTGGTGCTATTGTGTAATGGCGTAACTGAGTGCCGAAGCTATCTGATGTTATTCGATTATGAAAACCTGGTTGCCGTTATACGGATATGAAACATCTGGTGTGTTTTATAAGAAATATCAATTTGATTAGTACATGGGTTGTCAGTAATAGACTAATTACCCTGCTTATTGGGGTTTTCTATTGCAGACGGTTACTCAGACAGCACCGTGGGTGATGAACTCAAACAACCCACACGGTTTCTAGAAAGTAGGCTTTTTAGATCAACTAACAATCACACACGGCTTCCCGGCAAAGAAAATTTGTGTTAGGTCACTTTTCACAAACGTTTCCACACAAAAAACTGTGTGTGATATACATACGAATGGAAATGTTTTTCTCGGATTCGCCGTGTGGGATGTACATACGAATGTAAACGATTGGGTTTCGATGCCTCGCCAGATCGCACATGAGCTCATTTTGCCCCAGCCTATGTGCCATGAGGGCCTATTCCCGACGGTTTCTGGGTCATGTGGGAAGGACCCCCCACCCCCCTATCGTCCACACTCACTTGGCGATGGTTCCAAACGCCATTGCAGAAAGGGGTTAAAAACCGTTTGTATGGCAGGTCTCTGTACCAGTGGAGATAGCTTCACCATCACCGTCACCACGCTGTCGTGCTGCCGGAACTCATCCCCTACTTCGCTGTCTTGCTGGATCAAGAAGGCGAGGACGTCACCGAGCTAAATGTGTGTTGAACGCAGAGGTGTCGTACGTTCGGTACTCGATCGGTTGGAGCGCGAAGAAGTTCGACTACATCAACCGCGTTAACAAACGCTTCCGCTTACGGTCTACGAGGGTACGTAGACACACTCTCCCCTCTCGTTGCTATGCATCTCCATGGATAGATCTTGCCTGTGCATAGATTTTTTTTCCATGCAACATTTCCCAACAGTGGCATTCGAGCCAGATCTATGCGTAGATGATATGCACGAGTAGAACACAAAGAGTTGTGGGTGGTGATAGTCGTACTGCTTACCACCAATGTTTTATTTTGATTCGGCGTTATTGTGGGGTGAAGTGGCCCGGACCAACCTTACATGCATGTCCACGCACATGAGACCGGTTCCACCGACAGACATGCTACTAGTTTTGCATAAAGGTGGATGGCGGTTGTTTGTTTCTCCTAATTTAGTTGAATTGAATTTGACTATGGCCGGTCCTTGAAGAAGGTTAAAACAACAAACTTGATGAATCACTGTTGTGGTTTTTACTTAGGTAAGAACGATTCTTGCTAGAAGCCAGTAGCAGCCACGTAAAACTTGCAACACAAAGTAGACGTCTAACTTATTTTTGCAGGGCATGTTGTGATGTGATATGGTCAAGATATGATGTGACATATGTTAATGTATGAGATGATCATGTTTTGTAATATCGACAACCGGCAGGAGCCTAAGGGTTGTCTCTTTATTGTACGAAGTGCAAGCACCATGTAATTGTTTTACTTTATCGCTATGCGTTAGCAATAGTTGTAGAAGCAATATTTGGCAAGACGACCCCGACACAACTATGGAGATCAAGGTGTCGAGCCGGTGACGATGGCGATCATGACGATGCTTTGGAGATAGAGATCAAAACACAAGATGATGATGGCCATATCATGTCACATATTTTTATTGCATGTGATGTTTATTGATACGTGTCCGTCGTATCTAATTTTGCAAACACTTTTGCCCTTATTTTGGACTCTAACTTGCATGATTTGAATGGAACTAACCCGGACTGATGCTATTTTCAGAAGAATTGCCATGGTGTTATTTATGTGCAGAAACAAAAGTTCTCGGAATGACCTGAAACTCCACGGAACGTCTTTTCAGAAATAATAAAAAAATCCTTGCCATAGATGAAGACCAGGGGGCCCACACCCTGTCCACGAGGTTGGGGGCACCCCCCCTAGGGGGCGCCCCCCTACCTCGTGGGCCCCCTGGAGCTCCTCCGACGCCAACTCCAACTCTATATATTTGCTTTCGGGGAGAAAAAAATAGGAGAGAAGAATTCATCGCGTTTTACGATATGGAGCCGCCGCCAAGCCCTAAAACCTCTCGAGAGGGCTGATCTGGAGTCTGTTCGGGGCTCTGGAGAGGGGGGATTCATCGCCGTTGTCACCATCAACCATCCTCCATCACCAATTTCATGGTGCTCACCACCGTGCGTGAGTAATTCCATCGTAGGTAAGGGAGTCCTGGATTAGGGGGTGTCCGGATGGCCGGACTATACCATCAGCCGGACTCCTGGACTATGAAGATACAAGATTGAAGACTTCGTCTCATGTCCGGATGGGACTTTCCTTGGCGTGGAAGGCAAGCTTGGCGATGCGGATTTTTAGATCTCCTACCATTGTAACCGACTTTGTGTAACCCTAACCCTCTCCGGTGTCTATATAAACTGGAGGGTTTTAGTCCGTAGGACAACACAACATACAATAATCATACCATAGGCTAGCTTCTAGGGTTTAGCCTCCTTGATCTCGTGGTAGATCTACTCTTGTACTACCCATATCATCAATATTAATCAAGCAGGACGTAGGGTTTTACCTCCATCGAGAGGGCCCGAACCTGGGTAAAACTTCGTGTCCCTTGTCTCATGTTACCATCTGCCTAGGCGCACAGTTCGGGACCCCCTACCCGAGATCCGCTGGTTTTGACACTGACATTGGTGCTTTCATTGAGAGTTCCTCTGTGCTGTCGCAATCAGGAAGGATGCCTCTTCCCGTCTTTAAATACGGCGCCGTTACTAAGGGAGCCTTGGCTGTCGACGAAACTCTCTTGCTAGGTGGTTTTCTTATGATCGCCTGTTCGGCTGTTGCGCCGACGGTGACCTCTCGGGTCATCAAAAGCAATCTTCACGTCAGCTCGGAACTCGTCGAGCAGTTAGATCCAATGGAGCTCTCTTCCGTAAACGAGCTCTTGGATCGCATCGCCGCCCTGGGGGTCGCTACGGATTACGACCAGGTTGGGCTTAAACCCGATCTAAGAGAAATTAACTCTCCCCATCACGTTGCCGTGGTTGAGGCACAGTGCGGTGATCCTTCATCTATCTTAAGGACTACCTACTTCCGGATTCCCGATCCCTCCAAGCCGGATACCCGCGGAGGGGAGGATGTAACTCAAGACCTAAACTTAGAATCAGGCAACGGGCTAGATTCATTGGACAACTTCCAAGAATCCAAACTTCAGAGTTCGGAAACTCCTTGGCCTTTGAGTCTCAGATTGGGTGAGGTTTCGGATTTAATTCCACCCACCCACCCGAACGTAAGCGATCTATCCCAAATCAGGCAAAAGCCCGAAGAAACAGTACATCATTACTGGGCCAAATTCCTCCTGGTTGTGAACAGGATAAAGGACTGCCATGAGGAAGACACAATTTCAATATTCTACAATAATTGAACGGACAAGGGAATTCTCAACGCCATAAGTCGTCGTGATATTACACGTTTCGCTGACTTGGCGTCCATAGTACAAAAGTACTGTGCGATGGAAAGCGCCTGGAAAACCGAAATAAAATTTTGGAACAATCCGGCCCTGAGTAGAAACCCCGTCCGAAATAAAAGGGTGCATCATCGTCAAACACCCGAGTTAAACAACAAAAAACCAAAACCCTCTACAGGGCATGGAACTGTACAGGAAGGATGGCTTAATGGACCCTGTAAAATTCATTGTATAGAGGACGCCACACCAACTCACAGCCTTAGAGCATGTTGGATACTCCGGCAGGTGGCCGAAATTGGCGAAGATCTCCTAATTCCGGAGGCCGCAGAAAGCCACCTCAGGGACGCCAGTACAGTCTTAACAGTCTTCGAGACTTTCGCATCAAATAATATGTGAAAAAGAACACTCCGCAGCCTTGTCGAAGTTTATCAAGTAGCAACGATAAACCCATGGAGTGACACGGCTATTACTTTTAATGCCAATGATGAACCTAAATTCCGAACAGCTCGAGCACCATCCGCATTAGTCCTCAGTCCAATAGTGGACGGCTTTCGCCTCACCAAGGTACTCATGGACGGAGGCAGCGGATTGAACCTCATTTATGAGGAAACCCTTCAAAAAATGGAAATAGACTGGAACCGCATCGAGCGAAGCAGCACAACCTTTAGAGGAATAATCCCCAGTCGGGGAGTGCACTGTACAGGAAAAATCACGCTAGATGTGGTGTTCGGCACGCCGGATAATTATAGGTCCGAAGAGGTCACGTTCCAGGTGGCCCCGTTCAGTAGCGGATACCACGCTCTGCTAGGGCGGGAAGCGTTTACAATCATCCAAGCAATACCCCATTACGGGTACATGAAGCTCAAGATGCCCGGGCCGAACGGAATTATCACTCTCGCTAGTGATCCGGACATAGCGCTCCGCGCCGAAAACAAGACAGCCGCATTAGCCCTTGAGGCATTATCCGAAGCCCTAGCGGCTGAGGAACTGACTACGCTGCGCTCCATGGTAAACAGGGACGATGTGATACTCGACAAAAGATCCAAGTCCACCTCCTTTAAACCAGCAGACGAAATAGTCAAATTCCAGGTCCATCCAACGGACCCCAATAAAACAGTGTCGGGACCCCGATCCTAAGTCACACTGATCTAGCATGTAACACATCATATCACTTTGCGGCCTCACACACGGTATTCCCACGGGTGCCACCTTACCTAGCCCGGGACCGTTTGCGCCTTTTGGCTCACGTATATGATAGTGTCGCTAGCATCCATATGACAAAGAACCCGGGCCGACATGGCTAGTCGTGAATCCAAAGCGGCACTAACCCATGAGGATAGGCATACATGAATCACATCGAGCATGTCGGTCATCAACGTGTGAATCCGGGCCGTAGCACTGGGCTAACAGGACTCTGGTAACCCGGGCTGTAGCAGGCTAGGCAGGACTCCGGATGTCACCGCGTGACATTTCCCCAAAGGAACATACACAGGAACAAAGTGAAACACATGCCGGTCAGTCAAGTGTTCCAAGCAGTAGTGCTGGGCTGGCAGGACTCCGGTGAACCGGGCTGTAGCGGACTACTATCGCTCAGAAAGCACTAGACTACATTTCCCCATATGATAGGCTGCCAAGGAAAAACAACTAGATTGTCGGATCCCACACATAGCAATACACGTTAGACGTACGCATAACATGCAAGTACGTGTTGTACAACAAGGCATCCCAACATAACACAAACTCATATAGATAAAGGTCCAAAAGAGCCACATAGCATTAAATACAAACAGGGGTCTCATGACCCATCATTCAGAGCATACAAGCAACAAGCGGAAGCATTACATGTCTGAGTATAGACAACTACAAATGAAAAGGCTAAAGAGCCTGACTATCTACAACATCCGATCAAGATCGTAGATGAGGTACAAGCTACTTGTCGAAGTCCACGTAAACTAGTAAGACCGAAGTCTCCGCTGCAAAAACATAAATAAAGCAACATGAGTACAAAGGTACTCAGCAAGACTTACATCAGATCCTATCATACATGCACTTCTATCAAGAAGGTAATGTGGAGTTTAGTTGCAGCAAGCCAGCTTTGACTCAGTGGCTATCCTGTACTACGACTGCTGGTAACTCTTTTGAGGTGGCGCACACGAGTCCACTAAGCACCACATCAATACACTACTATGGATTCATTCCCGTCTTCCTACGAGAAGGCCATCCATAGCACTCACACTTATCTTGAGCATTTTAGAGTATCCATTTCAAGTTGTCTATGTACCACGTAAGCATCCAAGAAGTCCATAACCAAGGACACGGCTATTCGAATAGATCATGATAACCCTGCAGGGGTGTACTTCTTCACACACGCTCTCGCCACTTACCGCCATGTACACGTCATGTATCTGGGCAACCTTCAAGCGGAAGCCTGGCGAGGGAGTCGGCCACGACCTGACTAACCACACAAGACTCTAGTCCAGGTTTATCGCCTATTCGGGTTCCATCCGCAAGGAGATCCGGCCGGGGTGTCGCTCACGGCCCCAAACGATGTGTGCAGGGTTCCCAAGCCCACCTCGCCGGATGGATCTACGCTTGGTACACCGTGCCACTTGTGCCTAGTCTGTCCCAAGCCCACCTGGCCGGGTGCCACTTGGTAGACTACTAACACTACCTACAAACACCAGAAACTATTTGCAACTCCTGGACAGAGACCAAGTCGATTAATAAGTCGAGAGGGGTCGAGTTACCGGAACCCAATGTGTGGTAGTATCTAGTCATTGGACAACATACACAGAACTCAGTGCTTAAGGACGGTTCCAATGAGACAACCCACCATGTACTCCAACATGGCCTCTCACCACTACCTTTACCAAATCGTGTTCACACACTTAACTCTCAGCATCAGAACACATCGTAACACTCCAATTCATACCCAATGAATCAGACCTGATGCAACTCTAAGCAATAGCAGGCATGGCATGGTAGGAACACAACATGGCTCAATCAAATCCTACACATGCTAGTGGGTTTCAACTATTTACTATGGCAATGACAGGTCATGCAAAGGAATGGGTTCAACTACCGCATCATAAAGTAGCAGTTGATTCGTTGTTGTCCTAATGCAATAAAAGAGAGCAGGAGCGAGAGAGTGGGATTATATCAGAATGAACAAGGGGTTTTGCTTGCCTGGTAGATCAGCAGGGGGCACTGCTCCTCTGACAGGTACTTGGGATCGGTCTCCGGAGCAGGAACTATCGAGAAGGAACGGTGTCGACAATCAAACACAAGCATATGCAGCAATATGATGCATGAATATGGCATGAATATGTGATGTGGTTTGTGCTAATGCATCTAGCATTCTGTTTGGAAGAGGTCCATTTGAACCAAGGGTTCAAATGCAACTCTAAATTAAGCCTTTATAAATGCCATTCATATGTTTTCATATATACAGCAGGTATAACTTGATTTATCATGCATGAAACTGGTACAGATGGATAGATTGCATTTTTCTGATAATTTTTCATATATAAATTATTTCAATCTGAGCTACGGTTGAATTGATATGAATTTTTGAAGTTTTGGCTATTTTCTGGAATTTTCCTGATTATTTTTAATCCAGAAAATAGTTAACTGCGTCAGCATGACGTCTGTGTGACATCATCAGGTCAACAGCATTAGCCCAGGTCAAACCTGACGCTGGGGTCCACATGTCAGCCTCTAACTAAACTAACCTAGCTTAGTTAATACTAACCTAACTTAATTAGTCGGGTTATTAGCACTAACCTAAACAGGGTTAGGCCGGCGGGGTCAAGCGGTCAAACCCGCCGGCGTTTAGCCGCCGGTGAGGCCGAACGCGGCGGAGGGGCACGAGAATCGCCCTCCGGCGACCATTCAAGCAGCGGAGACCATGGGCGAGGAGCTGAGCCTCGTCCGCGTCATCTAGAGCAAGTGGGAGAGGCGGGGACGGCCGAAGCTCGCCGGAGCGGAGCTTAGGGCGGCGGCAAGAGTTCGGCTTCAAGTGGCAGAGGGCTAGAGGGCACCGAAGAAGCAGGGAAGAGGGGGGTTCGACGGCGGGGCTTACAACGGATCCAGAGGCGTCGTTGGCGAGCTCGGTGGAGGCTTGGCGCAGCCGGAGCAACGACGATGATCTCATCGGCCGAAGCTCGAAGACGACGGCGTTGGCGACTCTCTAGGGCTTCCCGCGCCACGTGGCTCGACGGAGAGGTAGCAGGTGACGGCGCGGAGCTCGTGTACTCGAAGGAGGGGCGAGGGGAGGGCGGGTACGCGTCGGCGGTGAGCTGCGGCAACGGCAGCGCTTCGGTCGCGGGGTGAGGGAGAGTTCCAGGGGAGGAGGGAGAGCGAGAGAGAGAGAGACCTGGGGGGTCGCGTGGCAACGCCCGGGGCGTCCAGGGCGACGAGAGGGAGAAGCAGGAGGTGGCGGAAGACGTGGCCGCGGGCGAGCGCGTGCGTGACACGCCCAGTGCCAGTAGGCGCGAGGAAGAAGACAGAGGAGGGGGCAGGTGGGCTGGGCTGCCAACTGGGCCGGCCAGGCCGCACAGGGGCTGCAGGTAAGCGCCAGGTAAGCTTTTTTTCTATTTTTGTTTCTGTTTTCTATTTTTCTGACATTTGTTTTGATTTAATAAAATACTAAACCATTTTATTTTATTATGCCAATTTTTGTAGGGGCTAGTGGTATTATTCCAGAGCTCCTCAACAAATGGCACAATTTTGGACATATATTATATATATAACAAATATATATCCAAAGCAAATAATTATTCAGTAAATCCAAATGCCCAAAATAAATATCTATGAGCTCCTAATAATATTGGTTTGATTTTTATCTTTGTCCAATATTTTCAGAGAGCAACATGAACATTTTCTTGGAGCCTTTTGGAGCACTTTTTATTTGGGTCATTTCCAGAGATGATTCTAAGGGTTTCACAAGTCCTCATCTCAAATTTAAATGGAATTTAAACATGATGCACACATGAAGGACTAGCCTAGGTCATACTAGAACTAGGGGTGTGACAACTCGCCCCCACTCGAAAGAATCTCGTCTCGAGATTCAGGGGTCGATGGAAAGAAAGTGGGGTACTCCAGTCGAAGACGATCTTCACGCTTCCAGGTAGTTTCTCTCTCGGAATGATGAGACCACTGAACTTTGAGAAACTTGATGTTATGACGTCGAGTGACACGCTCTTCTTGATCAAGAATGCGAACCGGGTACTCTCGATATGTGAGGTTATCTTGGAGATCAAACGTTTCGTGGTCCACTCCGCGGATGGGATCCGAGAAGCAACGCGTGAGTTGAGAGACGTGGAAGACATCATGTACTCGAGAAAGATGTGGGGGTAGTTCCAACTGGTAGGCAACCTCTCCTCGTTTAGCGAGAATGCGAAAAGGACCAATGTAACGAGGAGCCAACTTGCCCTTGATACCGAAACGATGGGTACCCTTCAAAGGGGTAACCCGAAGGTAAGCCTTGTCGCCAACTTCATAAGCCACTTCCTTATGACGACGGTCATACTGGCTGTTTTGACGAGATTGGGCTGTTTTCAAATTCTCACGAATGATGCGAACTTGCTCTTCTGCCTCTTGGATCATATCCGGTCCAAAGAATTGTCTTTAACCGGTTTCTGACCAGTTCAAAGGTGTTCGACATCTTCGTCCATACAGAATCTCAAAAGGAGCTTTCTTGAGACTGGATTGGTAGCTATTGTTATAAGCAAACTCGGCGAAAGGAAGGCACTTCTCCCAATCCATACCAAATGAGATAACGCAAGCTCTAAGCATGTCTTCGAGGATTTGGTTGACCCTTTCCACCTGGCCACTTGTTTGAGGGTGGAAAGCGGTACTGAAGGAAAGATGGGTGCCCATGGCAGTTTGGAAACTCCCCCAGAAATGAGAAGTGAAAAGACTACCACGGTCTGAATTGATCTCTAGTGGAACACCATGAAGTGAAACTATTCGAGAAATATATAAGTCAGCGAGCTGACTAGCGGTGATATTCTCTCGAACAGGTAGGAAGTGAGCCACTTTGGAAAGACGATCAATGACGACAAAGATAGCATTATTCCCTTTCTTGGTCCTGGGAAAGCCGGTGATGAAGTCCATACCAACTTTATCCCATTTCCACTCAGGAATGGCTAAAGGCTGAAGGGTGCCAGCAGGCCTTTGATGCTCTGCCTTAACGCGACGACAAACGTCACATTTAGCAATGAACTGAGCGATTTCTCTCTTCATCCTAGTCCACCAGAACCTCTGGCGTAGGTCTTGATACATCTTAGTACTACTGGGATGAATCATGAGAGGAGATTCATGAGCCTCCTTAAGGATCAGTTGTCAAAGATGTTGCTTCTTGGGAACCACTAGACGGTTCTCGAAGAGAACAACACCTTGATCATCTATAAAGAAACTACCAGCAATACCCTTGGCAATGTTTCTCTTGATCCGGGTAATCCCCGTATCATGCTTATGGGCTTCTATGATATGATCCACAAGAGTAGGCTTCGCCACCAAGGTAGAAAGGAATCCTTGAGGAGCAATGTGAAGGTTAAGCTTACAGAATTCCTCATGGAGAAGTGGTTGCCCCTGCTGCAACATAAGATTGTTGCAACATGACTTACGGCTTAGCGCATCAGCCATGACATTGCCCTTGCCTGGGGTGTAGGTAATCCCTAAGTCATAATCTGAGATCAACTCCAACCAACGTCTTTTCCTAAGGTTCAAATCTGGTTGGGTGAAGATATACTTGAGACTCTGGTGATCGGTGTAAATCTCGCAACGTTTACCAAAAAGGTAATGTCTCCATGTCTTAAGTGCATAGACTATGGCTGCAAGCTCTAGATCATGTGTAGGATAATTATCCTCATGTGGATGCAACTGTCGAGATGCATAGGCAATCACATGACGATCCTCCATAAGAATGCAACCTAGTCCCTGTCGTGAAGCGTCGCAGTAGATAACAAAGTCTTTGGTGAAATCCGGTGGCACAAGTATGGGAGCAGAAGTCAGGCGTCTTTTCAGTTCCTGAAAACTGTACTCACACTGTGGGGACCACTCAAACTTTTTATCTTTCTTGAGAAGTTCCGTGAGAGGTTTGGCCACTTTGGAGAAGTTTTCAACGAAGCGGCGACAATAACTGGCTAGACCAAGGAAACTTCTAACTTGCTTAACGGTTTCATGTGGAGTCCAGTCAAGAACGGCCTGAACTCTCTCGGGGTTGACAGCAATGCTCTTACCAGAGATCACGTGGCCTAGGTAGGTCACTTCTGGCAACCAAAATTCGCACTTGGAGAACCTGGCATAAAGGCGGTGCTCTCTGAGTTTTTCTAACACAAGTCTAAGATGTTCGGCATGCTCTTCCTCGTTCTTCGAGTAAATAAGGATATCATCGAGGTAAACCACGACGAACTTATCTAAGTACTCCATGAAGATCGAGTTCATCAAGCGGGAGAAGGTAGCTGGAGCATTGGTTAGACCAAAGGACATGACGGTGTACTCGTACTGGCCATAACGAGTGACAAAAGCCGTCTTAGGAATGTCCCCGTTTCTGATCTTGATTTGGTGGTAGCCTAACCTCAAATCCATCTTGGAGAAGACTGAGGATCCAGGGAGCTGATCATACAGATCGTTGATCCTGGGGAGCGGATACTTGTTCTTTATCGTGACCAAATTAACGGGACGATAATCTACAACCATCCAGTCCGTACCATCCTTCTTCTTGACGAAGAGAACGGGGCAAGCCCAAGGAGAAGAACTAGGACGGATGAAACCCTTTTGCAAGGACTCATCAAGTTGTTTCTTAAGCTCGGCTAGTTCTAAGGGTGCCATCTTGTAAGGTCTCCTAGAAATTGGGGCGGTTGCTGGGAGAAGATCTATGACAAATTCTACATCTCTGTCAGGTGGAACACCTGGCAGTTCTTCTGGAAATACATCCGGAAAGTCACGGACTACCGGGATATCCTCAAGGTCTGGAAGAGGGCTGGCATTAAGAGAATAAAGTTGACGCTTTGCAATTCTGGTGGAGACAGTGACTATCTTGCCAGAGGGGTGTGTGAGCTGAACAGACCTGGTGTAACAATCAATCTTGGCATAATGAGCTTTCATCCAGTCCATACCCAAGATGATGTTAATATCTGAAGACTTAAGAGATATCAAGGAAGCTAGGAATACAAGTCTGTCAACATGTATGTCATTGCCATAACTTATCCTAGAAGTTTGCCATTTGAATCCAGGAGTTTGAATAAGTAGTGGGGAGGGCATATCACAAAATGACATGTCGTGCAAGCGGGCATAACTTTCAGAAATGAAGGAATGAGACGCTCCAGTATCGAATAGAACCGATGCTGGATGACAGTTTACAAGGAGTGTCGGTGTCAAAACCGGCAGATCTCGGGTAGGGGGTCCCGATCTGTGCGTCAAGGTCGGATGGTAACAGGAGACAAGGGACACTTTATTTTACCCAGGTTTGGGCCCTCTCGATGGAGGTAAAACCCTACTCCTGCTGGATTAATATTGATGATATGGGTAGTACAAGAGTAGATCTACCACGAGATCAAGGAGGCTAAACCCTAGAAGCTAGCCTATGGGTATGATGATGGTTATGATGTGTTCGTCCTACGGACTACAACCCTCCGGTTTATATAGGCACCGGATAGGGTTAGGGTTACACAGAGTCGGTTACATTGGTAGGAGATCTTGAATATCCGCACGCCTAGCTTGCCTTCCACGCCAAGGAAAGAACCTTCCGGACACGGGACGAAGTCTTCAATCTTGTATCTTCATAGTCCTGGAGTCTGGCTGAAGATATAGTTCGGCTATCCGAACACCCCCTAATCCAGGACTCCCTCAGTAGCCCCTGAACCAGGCTTCAATGACGACGAGTCCGGCGCGCAAATTGTCTTCGGCATTGCAAGGCGGGTTCCTCCTCCAAATTCTTCAAGAAGATAATAAACACCAAAAAATAGTGTCCGGCTCTGCAAAACAAGTTTCCACGTATTGCCATATAGAGAATAATACAAACACAGATCAAATCTGCTGACGTATTCCGCAGTGCATCACAACACTGCGACCAAGCCTTCTGTATGGATTATTTTTTGTTGTTCCACCGTAGCACGTTCAACGAGGCGGTTTCCTTGGCACGTCTTGTCGAAGCAGAGTTCGTGTGCCCCTTTTAACGGGATTCTCATTAATGCGGACGTGGGTAACCCAACCGCGCCATTTACCACGGCGTGTGAGCGGCAAGCGAGTTTTATTAGGTAGGTGGGGACGCATAACGGCATCAGCCTATATAAGGGGATAAAGATCCACCTCTTTCACCTACGCCTTCTTCCTCCTTTGCCCATCCATCTCCTGCGCACTCAAGCTCCAACGCCCAAGTTCGCTCTTTCTTCCCCAACCTGCTCCAGCGATGTCCGGAGCGGGTGGCAAGTGGATGGCTTCCTCCGTTACGGAGGGTCAAATAAAAGCTTAGGAAGGCCGGATATCTGTCCAAGGACATCCCGCACCGGCTTCCCGAGGCGGGGCAGCTTCTTCCCACCCCAAGGCCCCATGAGAGGGTAGTTTTTCTCCCCCATTTCCTCCGCGGACTGGGTTTTCCACTTCACCCTTTTGTCCGGGGGCTCATGTTCTACTACGGCCTGGACTTCCACAATCTGGCCCCGAACTTTATCCTCAATATCTCAGCGTTTATCATCGTGTGTGAGGCCTTTCTCCGCATCCGCCCCCACTTCGGCCTCTGGCTCCAGACCTTCAACGTCAAGCCCAAGGTGGTGTCCGGCACCCAGGCGGAGTGCGGAGGTGCTATGGCCGGCAAAATGGCCAACGCACTCTGGTTCGATGGCTCCTTTGTGGAGTCCTTAAAGGGGTGGCAGGTGGGGTGGTTTTACATCACCGAGCCACGCGACTCGAAATGGGTCGCGGCCCCTGAGTTCCGATCCGGACCCCCCACGCGGCTCATGTCCTGGAAAGAGACGGGCCTATCGTGGGGCAACAAAGAAGAAGTGACCGGACTGCAAACTTGCATCCGGTCCCTGATGAACAAGCCCATCCGGCATGTCAACATCATCCAGGTCATGTTCGTTCGCCGGATCCTCCCGTGCCAAGAACGGGAGTTCACTTTGTGGGAATTCGACCCGGCGCAGCACCAAACCCTCAATAGGCTCTTCGACACGATGTATGAAGACGTCTGGAAGGTGCTAACCAAAGGTGCTGAGTGCCCCACATCCGCTTCCGAGGACCACGGATACAGCTCGCAGCGCAACGCTGGCGAGGTAGGCTATTTATACCTTTCACAGGTTCGTTAAGCTTTTCTACATAGATTAACTCTATGTGGGATCTAAAAACTCCCTTTGCCTTTGACAGGCGTGGCTGAAGATAGCCGGACCAATCAACTGTCCGGCTCCTCTGCCCGAAGACCCAGCCCCAGCTCTCTTAGAGAAGCTGCTGGCTCCGGCGCCCTATGTGGTGCCGGAGAAGAAGGTAAAGAAGAAGAAGACCACCGGGACTCGAAAGAGTGCCCGCAATGTGGTGGTGTCGAGCTCGTCATCTGGCGAGTCTGCGACGCCCTCCTCTCGTGAAAACGAGGAGGAGGAACAAGGAAGCTCTCCCCCTCCAGCGAGGAAAAGGAAGACCCCTCCGCCGGACTACTCCCCCAGCACCGAAGAGGGCGGAAAGGAGTGGCCGGACAGAACCAAGCGTCCGGCGACATCGTAAGTATTCACATACCAGAATGACTCATAGTATCTTCAAGTGTGCAGCTTACCCTAATGTCGAATGCTATTTGCGCAGCCCGCCCCGAGCCGCACTCGATGATTCATCGAGCGGCTCCCTGGATTCGTCGGACATGAACTCTGTCCCGCCCGCAGTCTCCCCCAGCGGGGCGGACGACGCCGAAGTGGCGTCCCGCCGAACAGGGCAGGAGGAGGTGGTCCTGGAGGAGCCGCAAGGCAATCCTCAGGACCCCAGGAGTAAAGGGGATGAAACCCCCCAGGGCTCCTAGTCCGGCTTTGTGGCAGACACCGCGCCGGACTCAACCGTCCTGGCTCGCGGTGGGCGAACTCCTTCCAAGAGGAGTAAGCCGTCTGAGCCGGCGACCTCTGTCCAACCAGAGGCGCCGGATAGTCTGTTGGAGGCGCTTGAAGGCGCCACAATCGACGAGGAGCACCGTACTGTTATGAGTGCGGTGGTCCAAAGGGTTCAGTCCGCCAAGAGCGGACTGAATGAAGCTTGCGCTAGCCTTCTAACAGGCTTCCAGGTAAGCAAAAAATATGCTAAATTCATTACCGCATAGACAGTAGCCCCTGATGCTCTGTTCGGTGTTCGGAAAGAAAAGCCGAATAGAGGATCCAACAATTTTCGCATGAGTCTAATAAAAAGTCTAATATGCGTATGCAGGCTTCCCTGCTGTCCACCGCCACACTGACTGCGCAGGTGGAAGTCCTGAAAAAGGACCTCGAGCGGTCCGAGCAAGAGCTCGGCCTTGCCAAAAGGCATCTCGTGGAAAAGGAAGGTAAGAAATACCCCTTAGAAAGAAAAAAAAGGTGCCTATAGAGAGGCTTGATTGCAAAAAGAAATAACAGGATTGTACTGCTTATTGTAGGGGCCACAACCGAGGTGGCAACCCTGAAGCAGGCGCTGGCTGAGGCCGAGAAGAAAGCGGCCGAGGAGCGCGCCGAGCGAGAAAAGCTTGGGGTCCAAGTCGGCGCGGTGTAGCAAGAGCTGCCAGCTCTCATGAAGAAACATGAGGGTTTGGAGCTTGAGGCAAAAACGCAAGCATCCGAGCTCGCGTCGGCTGTTGAGACCACCAAGAGTGCCAAGGCCGAAGCCCAAAAGGCCCTCCAAGAGTTGGAGGATGTGAAAAAGATAGCAGCGGGTAAGGCATTCTTAATGCAAAGTAGGAATATAAAGGTGAAATACCTATTACTTACCCGAATCCGGAGTTCTCCACGGGCGTTCTTCGATCTTCCCCGCAGCGCATCCGACGCCGCCGCATTCTACCGAACTGAAGAGGGCAGCTCGACGGAGAGTGTGTTCTGGTCTCAGTATTCTGAGGCCGGACACCCTATGCCCTTAAGCGATCAGCTGAAGCAGCTGGCCGAGCTCCACAAGGCGGCCGAATAGGCCATGGAGGGCTTACTAGTTCGGCTGTGGCCTGGAGAGGCCCTGCCTGGGAGCTACTTCGGGCTGGTGCGGCGGCTGGTGGAGGCCTGTCCACGGCTTGAGGTCATCAAGCGCTCCGTCTGCATAGAAGGTGCCCGGAGGGCCCTTGCCCATGTAAGGGTACACTGGGGCAAGCTGGACGGAGAGAAGCTGGTGAAGGACGGGCCGCCGTAGGGGAAGGAGCATCGCAAGCCCGAGAACTACTACAAGGAAGTTCTCGCTGGAGCTCGCCTTGTCGCGGATGAGTGTGCCAAAGATGTAACATTTCAATGAACTCGCTCGTTTGTATCCTGTGCGCTGAAAACTTGTTCATATGCGCTTAAGCAATGCTTTTTGAATTTAAAATATTATTTTCTGTGCGGCCGTTTATCAATAACTGAGAGATGGCGAGTCGTCGGCTTCTGCCCCCATGCAACTAGTGCTGGGGTGTTCGGGATAAACCTGAGGGCTCTTGTTCCCATAGTTGGGTCCTTCGAGGGAGGCGCTCAGCACAGCGAACCACGCAATCGGACTATAATGCTTGAACACTCTCACTTAGCCATAGAACGTTATAATTTTAAATTTCGGTGAAGCCCCTAGTTCGGAAGGCCGAATTCGGGGCACTATCCATGCCTTTAGCCGGACTTAACCAGCTCTCCGCTCGAAGCGGCATAAGCCTTTAGGGACTCGAAAAACCTCTCGAACAGCGACCGGTCTCGCGCCTTATCATGACAGTCTGTTTTAGCTTTCTCCACTGAGGTGCTCACCCACCTGATCTGGGGCACAATCGCAGTGGTTCTCCTAGTGCTACCTTAGCCGATAGAGCGGAACGTAAGGCACCAAAACATAGGAGCCGGGCAAACCCAACATATGACCAAAATCATGACTCAGAGCCGATGCATATAATGCTATAAGTTCGGGGTGCCGCACTTGTGAAAGTGGACGGACTTCTCACGCCAGATAGAAGGGTAATAAAGCCCCTGGCGTGGTTTGTCGTACCATGGTGTACGGGTGCGATCATGTTATTTGAGTAAACATATGTATATTAAAAGAAGATAATGCAAAAAATAGATGAAAAGCTATGCATTATTTATGAGGAGGCTGTTTATTCAAGCCGAACGATACAAGTAGTGCGATTTTTTTTTGACTATTTAACATGTCCTGACCAGGCGCAAGCCGCGGAATCTAGAAACAGATATATCGCTCGAAATAGAGACCACCTGAGAGTTCCATGATGCGGCGTTGTTTTGTCTGCTTTCCTGGGTCCTGTATCGTCTGTGCGGCAGTGAGGCCGAACACTGTATCCAGAGTATGGAGTCCTGAAAGAAAAGAAGAACCCGGCAGCCCCTAGTACGTTTGACGCCGTATTGTTGGCATGCCGTTTTATCTGCCCCTTCCCCTATGCCCATGGAATTGTAAGGGCGTAATTGTGTACTCGAGGTACTAGCTCCGCTATGTAGCGATGGCTGGGGTTGGGGCCATATTGCTACGCGTGCTCTGAACGCGCCATTCTGTCTTGCTGCGGGTTACTCCGGGCGCGTTTTGCTTTGTAGCGGCCGGACTCGAGAGCTGCCTTAACAGGCTGCTTTGTACCTCTGCTGCGAGGGCCGCCGTGTGTTCCTCCGTACGGATGGAGCGTTCGGTGTTTCCGCTGACTGTGATTACACCTCGAGGGCCTGGCATCTTGAGCTTGAGATATGCGTAGTGCGGCACCGCATTGAATTTAGCGAATGCGGTTCGTCCAAGCAGAGCATGATAGCCACTGCGGAACGGAACTATGTCGAAGATTAACTCTTCGCTTCGGAAGTTGTCCGGAGATCCGAAGACCACATCAAGTGTTATGGAGCCTATGCAATTGGCCTCTACACCTGGGATGACGCCTTTAAAGTTCGTCCTTGTGGGCTTGATCCTTGATGGATCTATGCCCATTTTTCGCACTGTATCCTGGTAGAGCAGGTTCAAGCTACTGCCGCCGTCCATGAGGACTCTTGTAAGGTGAAATCCGTCAACGATTGGGTCAAGAACTAATGCGGCAAAACCGCCGTGACGGATGCTAGTGGGGTGGTCCCTTCGATCGAAGGTGATCGGGCAAGAGGACCATGGGTTGAACTTTGGGGCGACTGGCTCCATCGCGTATACGTCCCGTAGCGCATGCTTCCTCTCCCGCTTGGGAATATGAGTCGCGTATATCATGTTCACCATCCGCACTTGTGGGGGAAACCCCTTCTGTCCGTTGTTGTTCGGCGGCCTGGGCTCCTCTTCGTCATCGCTGTCTAGCCCCTTGTTTTTGTTTTTGGCTCTTAACTTGCCTGCCTGCTTGAGCACCCAACAATCCCTGTTGGTGTGATTGGCTGGCCTTTCGAGGGTGCCGTGAATCTGGCATGAGCAGTCGAGTATTCAGTCCAAACTGGACGGGCCCTGGGTATTCTTTTTGAATGCCTTTTTCCGCTGACCGGATTTATGGCCTCTGAATCCGGCGTTTACTGCCGTATCTTCATTGTTGTCGCTGCTGACGCGGCGTTTCTGTTTATTCCGTCGCGACCCGCCACTTTTTTCCTTGGTATCTGAATTACCTTGCTTCTTCGATAAGTTGTTGCTGCGAGCTAGCCAGCTATCTTTGCCCGTGCAAAAGCGGGTCATGAGTGTCGTGAGGGCTGCCATGGATTTCGGCTTTTCCTGTCCCAGGTGCCGGGCAAGCCACTCGTCACGGATGTTATGCTTGAAGGCTGCTAAGGCCTCTGCATCCGGACAATCGACTATCTGATTTTTCTTTGTTAGGAACCGTGTCCAGAATTGCCTGGCCGATTCTTCTGGCTGCTGGATTATGTGACTTAGGTCGTCGGCGTCCGGTGGCCGTACGTAGGTCCCCTGGAAGTTGTCGAGGAATGCGGCCTCCAGGTCCTCCCAAGAGCCGATCGAATCTGCGGGGAGGCTGTTAAGCCAGTGCCGGGCTGGTCCCTTAAGCTTAAGGGGTAAATATTTGATGGTGTGCAAATCATCGCCACGTGCCATGTGGATGTGGAGGAGATAGTCCTCAATCCATACTGCCGGATCTGTCGTACCATCGTACGACTCGATGTTGACGGGTTCAAAACCCTCTGGGATTCTATGATCCATTACTTCGTCTGTGAAGCATAGTGGGTGTGCGGCGCCCCTGTACTGGGCTATGTCTCGATGCAGTTCGGACGAGCTGTGCCTGTTGTGTTCGGCCCGGCCGGATTTATTGTGTCCCGAGTGAAAACTATCACGTGCCGTCGGGCGTCCGCGCGATCCATAGATCGATCTTGTTTGCCTTGCTTTGTCCTCCAGGACGTCTTGCAGGTCTGGTTCGTGTTCCCGTGCCTTGGTAAAGCGGCTGCAGGGGATGGCTTGTTTGGATGTTCGACATGCTTCTCTGTCGCGGCCGCGAGGTGGCCGATCTGCCATGTCTTGGGCTTCCTCCTCTTATTGGGGTAGTGGCCTGCGCTTAGGATAGTTTTTGGAGGGGTGTCCGAGCTCGTGCTCTTCGGCCGCAAGGACTTCAGTCCATCTGTCAGCTAGCAAATCTTGATCAGCTCTAAGCTGTTGCTGCTTTTTCTTTAGGCTGTTCGTCGTGGCTAAAAGCCTGCGTTGAAAGCGCTCTTGTTCGGCGGGGTCTGATGGTACGATGAATTCATCGTCGCCGAGGCTTGCCTCGTCTTCGGAGGGAGGCATGTAGTTATCGTCCTCGACCTCTCGCTCTGCCGCTCTCTCATGAGGGCGGTCTTTTCCATCTTCCTGTGCCGAATCCTGCTGGTTTTGGTGTTCTTCGGCGCTGTCCGGGGTAGTATTATCTCCCGTGCCGGAATCACCGTTTCTGCTGTGGCGAGATTTGGAGCGGCGCCGCTGACGTCGGCGTTTTGGAGGCTTTTTCGAAGTGCCATCCTCCGCTGTTCCATCGCCATCTCCATCTTTTGGAGCATCCACCATGTATATGTCGTATGACGAGGTGGCGGTCCAGCGCCCTACAGGTGCTGGTTCTTGCTCGTCTCCTCCTTCGTTGTCCATACCGTCGAAGTCTTCGGAGCCAAAGTCGAGCATGTCGGATATATCATCGACAGTGGCTATTAAGTGGGCGGTGGGCGGGTTTTGAATTTCTTCGTCGTCCAAATCCCAACCTCGCAGGCCATAGTTCGGCCCGGGCTCTCCTGACAAAGAGAGAGACTTGAGAGAATTCAGAATATCACCAAAAGGTGAATACTGAAAGATGTCCGCGGCGGTGAACTCCATTACAGGCGCCCAATCTGATTCGATCGGCGGGGGCACGTACAACCCGAAGTTCGGAGAAGAGTCCGGATCCTTGGAGTCACAGGCCATGTGGAGCGCGGGGCTCGCGTTCGGCTCAATGGCCTTTAAGATCGCAGCCCCCGAGGTGACGTCCAACCGTTCATCTTCAAAGAACGCAGCGGGCTCCGAATCGAGGATCAGGGCCGGAGCGTATGCGGCCTCCAGGACACTGTTCGGAGGCAGAGCTATATCATGCCCCTCGAGATAGTGCGGCGCGCTTGGCTGTGGCTCGAATCCGTCGAAGATCAAGTCTCCGCGAATATCTGTCGTGTAGTTTAGGCTTCCAAACCAGACTTGATGGCCAGGGGCGTAGCTCTCGATCTGCTCCAGATGACCAAGTGAGTTGGCCCGCAGAGCGAAGCCGCCGAAGACGAAGATCTGTCCGGGGAGAAAAGTCTCACCCTGGACCTCATCGTTGTTGATGATCAAAGGAGCCATCGGGCCTAAAGGCGACGACACAGAGGAACTCTCAATGAAAGCACCAATGTCGGTGTCAAAACCGGCGGATCTCGGGTAGGGGGTCCCGATCTGTGCGTCAAGGTCGGATGGTAACAGGAGACAAGGGACACTTTATTTTTCCCAGGTTCGGGCCCTCTCGATGGAGGTAAAACCCTACTCCTGCTGTATTAATATTGATGATATGGGTAGTACAAGAGTAGATCTACCACGAGATCAAGGAGGCTAAACCCTAGAAGCTAGCCTATGGGTATGATGATGGTTATGATGTGTTCGTCCTACGGACTACAACCCTCCGGCTTATATAGGCACCGGATAGGGTTAGGGTTACACAGAGTCGGTTACATTGGTAGGAGATCTTGAATATCCGCACGCCTAGCTTGCCTTCCACGCCAAGGAAAGAACCTTCCGGACACGGGACGAAGTCTTCAATCTTGTACCTTCATAGTCCTGGAGTCCGGCTGAAGATATAGTTCGGCTATCCGAACACCCCATCACGCATATGGCCCATAGACCTCCCGGGGGTGTCCGGAACCTCTTCCGGTGACGCGATTACTACCCGATGCACTCTGAAACTCTTCCAGTGTCCGAAAATCATCGTCCTATATATCAATCTTTACCCTCGGACCATTCCGGAACTCCTCGTCATGTCCGTGATCTCATGTGGGACTCCGAACAACATTCGGTCACCAAATCATATAACTCATATAACACTATATCGTCAACGAACGTTAAGTGTGCGGACCCTATGGGTTCGATAACTATGTAGACATGACCGAGAAACCTCTCTGGTCAATAACCAATAGCGGAACCTGGATGCCCATATTAGTTCCTACATATTGTATGAAGATTTTTATCGGTTGAACCTTATGACAACATACATAATTCCCTTTGTCCATCGGTATGTTACTTGCCCGAGATTCAATCATCGGTATCTTCATACCTAGTCAGTATTTATAACTGAGTACTAATACGCTCCTAAGTGGGAAACCGTTTAGGTTTTGATCAGTGTGAACAGGTTTGCAATTAAATATAGCATGGTAGTTATTTGGATTGTGACGGGACGCATGCTCAAAATTTATTGACGATTCTATAATTTCTAAGTGCGACACTATTCCCAGATGGCATAACGTGGGCATGCTTTCTCGGCTGTGTACGTGGCATTTGCACCATAGGGTGCACCGCAATAGGCAATGTCAGCACACGTCTTGTTCCAACAACTATGCGTGCTCGCTATTACCATTGCACACGCTTCTTTTAATTAGAATGTGTGCCCGTCTAGCGCGCACACGTTGATCTGTCAAACTGTTTCTGTTTGTTGTGGCTAATCACAAACAGTTCATCCGTGTGAAGTGTATGCCATCAATCGCAAACACTTTGATCTGGCTGACCGTTTCTGTTTTGTTGCCTAATCACAAACAGTTAATCCTTCTGAAGCGTATGCCCTCAATCGCACATACCTTTATCTAGCTGCCCGTTTCTGTTGTTCCTCCTCATCACAAACAGTTAATCCGAGTGAACTGTATGTTGTATATCGCACACGCCTTCATCTGGCTGCCCGTTTATGTTCTTCTTCGTCACCGCAAACAGTTCATTGAACTTAACCATATGCCCTACATCGCACGCGCAACTAAAATCGGAACCGTGTTTGATACATCTGCCATCGCAAATGTTTTGCACGTTTTTGACGGTTTTTACATCACTGTTTGCGAAGAATGCATCGCACATAGTTTCTTCAAAGGATCTATGATCATAGTGTCGCGTTAGCAGCATCCTGCAGTAGTGTAAGCACTATGAAAATGTGACCGATGGACTAAACTGTGGAGGGGGATGTCGTACACGACTAAACAATTGTCGTGTCCTTGTGTGGTGCCCGTCCCACACACACACACACACACACACACACACACACACACACACACACACACACACACATATATATATATATATATATATATATATATATATATATATATATATATATATATATATATATATAGGTGGGGGAGAGGGGAAGCAGCCAGGTGCACCACAAAGGTCGCCAGCTTGCCCTAGGGCTCCTGCTCTGGCCTGCGCCCCCTGCCATAATTCCACTATAAGGGGGAACGAAAGAGGAGGGGAGGGAAGGAAGGAGGCCTACTCCCCTCTTTCCTTCTCTCCCCTAGGGCCGTCTGCCATAGAGGGGTGCACCAGCCCCTTGTGGGCTGGTGTGCCCCCTTCTCTTGGCCCATATGACCCATAGACCTCCAAGGGGTGTCCGGAACCTCTTCCGGTGACGCGATTACTACCTGATGCACTCCAAAACTCTTCCGGCGTCCGAATATCATCGTCCTATATATCAATCTTTACCCTCGGACCATTTCGGAGCTCCTCATCATGTCTGTGATCTCATCTGGGACTCCGAACAACATTCGGTCACCAAATCATATAACTTGTATAACACTATATCATCAACGAACGTTAAGCATGCGGACCCTACGGGTTCGATAACTATGTAGACATGACCGAGAAACCTCTCTGGTCAATAACCAATAGCGGAACCTAGATGCCCATATTAGTTCCTACATATTCTATGAAGATTTTTATCGGTTGAACCTTATGACAACATACATAATTCCCTTTGTCCATCGGTATGTTACTTGCCCGAGATTCGATCGTCGGTATCTTCATACCTAGTTCAATCTTGTTACCGGCACGTCTCTTTACTCGTTCCGTAATAAATCATCTCGTAACTAACTCCGTAGTCACTTTGCTTGCAAGCTTCTTGTGATGTGTATTACTGAGAGGGCCCAGAGATACCTCTCTGATACGCAGAGTGACAAATCCTAATCTTGATCTATGCCAACTCAACAAACACCTTCGGAGATACCTGTAGAGCATCTTTATAATCACCTAGTTATGTTGTGATGTTTGATAGCACAAAAGGCATTCCTCCGGTATCCGGGAGTTGCATAATCTCATAGTCGAAGGAATATGTATTTGACATTAAGAAAGCAATAGCAATAAACTAAACGATCAAATGCTAAGCTTACAGATGGGTCTTGTCCATCACATCATTCTCCTAACGATGTGATCCCGTTATCAAATGACAACTCATGTCTATGGTTCGGAAACCTTAACCAACTTTGATCAATGAGCTAGTCTAGTATAGGCTCACTCGGGACACAATATTTGTTTATGTATCCACATATGTATTTAAGTTTCCGATCAATACAATTATAGCATGAATAATAAACCTTTATCATGAATAAGGAAATATAAAATAACAACTTTATTATTGCCTCTAGGGCATATTTCCTCCACATATGTTATTCCGATGTGATGGAAGCATGTATTTTTTTTCTGGCACACATATTTGCAGTATGTTGCAATATTTTTTGGGTGTTTGGATTTTTGATGAAACTATTTCTATATGTTGTTTATGTTAGTTTTGTACTGTTGTGTATGTTGCAACCAATTTTTCAACAGGATATTACATCAGATGGAGGTTCATTACATAGCTTCATTTATTTGTTGCAAGTTTATGTTTGGAAATGTTGCATTTTTTACTAACTAAATAAAACAATTGTTGCAATGATGTTGCCGAAGCACAAAACAACTAGCCCTAACAACAAATGGTGTACAAGATATCCATGTCGCAACAAGCGGACGAGTTAGACTTCGTGATATTTGATGGTCAGATAGGAGGCCATTCGGTTGCTCCTCCCCCTACAATGACTAGAATGCCTCTTAGTTTATAGCAGCACATTTCCGAACTCTAGCTATATGTACTATCTATAATAGACTTATTTTTTTTTAAATTTTGTCATGATGATGTAACTCATGACAATTAAAAAAAGATGTGCAAAAGTTACCACTTCATGAGAAAGCCACGGGCGGGCGAACCAACCCTAGTCGCCATAGCTTGATCTGACCCCTCTCGCCACCGCCAGGGTGCCTAGCGTGGCGCCGGCAGCCACGGGGAGGCTGCTGCTCATGGGGATCCAGTATGTAGGAGCTGTTTGTCTATTGCGGTACAACGTTAGTGTTGTCAGGATGTGGTTGTCGACAGGCGATGTTCGGCGATGATGTTAGTGACCTGGTGTGGTGTGACTTGGCTAGGTCACTGGAGAAGAGGGATTTGATGCATGGTCCTAGATGACGACGAGCTCGACGTCAGACCTGTACATGTCGTGCAATGAACGACACCTATGGGATCCCGAGGACCCCTTCTACGGTTGGCGGGGGTGAAGATCTGTACAAAGAGCAAGTCTAGCGATCAGCGCGAGGGGATTTTAACCCAGGTTCGGGCCGCAAATGATGCGTAAAACCCTACTCCTGCTTGTCTGTGTTTATCTTGTGTTCTTCAGTTCTTGGACTAGCTACTACGCGTGCCCAGTCCAAAAAGTATCCTTCCATAGTACGCCTCGGGCCTCCTTTTATATGTCAAAGGGGTCGCCACAGTGGCACACATGAGGTGGAAAGTATCTACAGTGTACAAGTTTATCGCCTGACACCGTAGGACAAACACATTTAATGCACTGTCTACGTGACCTCTTGCGTTATCGGGGACGGCAATAGAGCTCGTCCCGTCTGTCCCAACCTCGCCTTGCTTCGAAGCACGTCCAAGATGACGAGGCATGCAGCGCCATGCTGGCTGGCTTGTCGCTGTGGTGGTGCAGTAACAGGGCCGTCACAAAGATCTGCATGCCACCACGCAGGTGCTTGACTAGTTGGCCTAGAAGCTGCATGATGTTGCGCAGGCGCTTGCCTGGTTGGCGGGCTGGTTGCCGCGTTGGAACGGCCATGGGGCAGTGGAGCTTTGGTAGCTGCGGGCCTGGCCGCGTCCTTGCAGATGCACCCGGTGTCGGTTGCTACCTCTTGATCACTGTGTTGGTTTTCCTCGAAGAGGAGAGGATGATGCAGCAAAGTAGCGTAAGTATTTCCCTCAGTTTTTGAGAACCAAGGTATCAATCCAGTAGGAGGCTACGCTCAAGTCCCTCGTACCTGCACAAAACAATAGCTCCTCGCAACCAACGCGATTAGGGGTTGTCAATCCCTTCACGGTCACTTACGAGAGTGAGATCTGTTAGAGATAATATTTTTGGTATTTTTGGTATAGAGATGCAAAGTGAAAAGTAAAAAGCAAGCAAGATTAAAGTGACGGAGATTGATATGATGAGAATAGACCCGGGGGCCATAGGTTTCACTAGTCGCTTCTCTCAAGAGCATAAGTATTCTACGGTGGGTGAACAAATTACTGTTGAGCAATTGACAGAATTGAGCATAGTTATGAGAATATCTAGGTATGATCATGTATATAGGCATCACGTCCAAGACAAGTAGACCGAATCTTGCCTGCATCTACTACTATTACTCCACTCATCGACCGCTATCCAGCATGCATCTAGAGTATTAAGTTAAAAACAGAGTAACACCTTAAGCAAGATGACATGATGTAGAGGGATAGTTTCATGCAATATGATAAAAACCCATCTTGTTATCCTCGATGGCAACAATACAATACGTGCCTTGCTGCCCCTTCTATCACTGGGAAAGGACACCGCTAGATTGAACCCAAAGCTAAGCACTTCTCCCATGGCAAGAAAAACCAATCTAGTAGGCCAAACCAAACTGATAATTCAAAAAGACTTGCAAAGATAACCAATCATACATAAAAGAATTCAGAGAAGATTCAAATATTATTCATAGATAGACTTGATCATAAACCCACAATTCATCGATCTCAACAAACACACCGCAAAAAGAAGATTACATCGAATAGATCTCCACGAGAGAGGGGGATAACATTGTATTGAGATCCAAAAAGAGAGAAGAAGCCAACTAGCTAATAACTATGGACTCATAGGTCTGAAGTGAACTACTCACACTTCATCGGAGAGGCTATGATGATGTAGAAGCCCTCCGTGATGACGGCCCTCTCCGGTGGAGCTCCGGAATAGGCCCCAAGATGGGATCTCGTGGATACAGAAAGTTGCGGCGGTGGAATTAGGTTTTTGGCTCCGTATCTGATCGTTTGGGGGTACGTAGGTATATATAGGAAGAAGGAGTACGTCGGTGGAGCAACAGGGGCCCCACAAGGCAGGGGGCGCGCCCTAGGGGGTGGCCCCCACCCTCGTGACCGCCTCTTTGACTCCTTGGAGTAGGGTCCAAGTCTCCCGGATCATGTTCGGTGAGAAAATCACGTTCCCGGAGGTTTTATTCCGTTTGGACACCGTTTGATATTCTGTTTCTCCGAAACTCTGAAATAGGCAAAAAACAGCAATTCTGGTTTGGGCCTCCGGTTAATAGGTTAGTCCCAAAAATAATATAAAAGTGGAAAATAAAGCCCAATATAGTCCTGTAACGCCCCTGACACACCCGCCGGTGGTCGGTCACCCATCCTGACACTACTCCAAGCTGAGCACGCTTAACTTTGGAGTTCTGTCCGAATGGGCTCCCGGAAAAGAAGGAATTCCTTATTGATATGAGTAGTCTATCATCCCTAATAAGCCAGGCTATCACATACACCCCCACTCAGAGGAATCGACGTCCTCGTCGGGCCACAGGAATGTTCCCTCTTGGCACAAACGTCTGTGCTTCCAGTCCGGTACATGTGCCATGCCGGGTGCCACGACGGGTCACAAACGTCATGAACAACATGACCACACACCTGTCCGCAACCATTCGTGTAACCGCGAGGGTCGGCTCTGATACCAACTTGTAACGCCCCTGACACACCCGCCGGTGGTCGTTACTCCTGGCGGGATCTAGACTGGCCCCACAGATCAATACTAGTCTTTTCTGCGCACTTTGTCCTCACTCGTGCGCACCCGGGAGCAACTTCCCGGTCGGTCACCCATCCTGACACTACTCCAAGCTGAGCACGCTTAACTTTGGAGTTCTGTCCGAATGGGCTCCCGGAAAAGAAGGAATTCCTTATTGATATGAGTAGTCTATCATCCCTAATAAGCCGGGCTATCACAAGTCCAAAACAGTAGATAATATAGCATGGAGCAATTAAAAATTATAGATACGTTGGAGACGTATCTGTCATCCCCAAGCTTAATTCCTGCTCATCCTTGAGTAGGTAAATGATAAAAAGAGAATTTTTGATGCGGAGTGCTACTTGGCATAATTTGAATGCAAATCTTCTTAATTGTGGTATGAATATTCAGATTCGAAAGATTCAAGACAAAAGTTCATATTGACATAAAAATAATAATACTTCAAGCATACTAACAAAGCAATTATTTCTTCTCAAAATAACATGGCCAAAGAAAGTTATCACTACAAAATCATATAGTCTGGCTATGCTCTATTTTCACCACACAAAGTATTTAAATCATGCACAACCCCGATGACAAGCCAAGCAATTGTTTCATACTTTAACATTTTCAAAACTTTTTCGATCTTCACGTAATACATGAGCGTGAGCCGTGGATATATCACTATATGTGGAATAGAATAGTGGTTGTGGAGAAGACAAAAAGAGGGGAAGATAGTCTCACATCAACTAGGCGTATCAACGGGCTATGGAGATGCCCATCAATAGATATCAATGTGAGTGAGTAGGGATTGCCATGCAATGGATGCAATAGAGCTATAAGTATATGAAAGCTCAACAAAAGAAACTAAGTGTGTGTGCATCCAACTCGCTTGCTAACGAAGACCTAGGGCAATTTGAGGAAGCCCATAATTGGAATATACAAGCCAAGTTCTATAATGAAAAATTCCCACTAGTAAATGAAAGTGATAACATCGGAGACTTTCTATCATGAAGATCTTGGTGCTACTTTGAAGCACAAGTGTGGTAAGAGGACAGTAACATTGTCCCTTCTCTCTTTTTCTCTCATTTTTTTATTTTTTTATTTGGGCCTTTTCTCTTTTTTATGGCCTCTTTTTTTCCTTTTTTTATATGTTTCATCCGGAGTCTCATCCCGACTTGTGGGGGAATCTTAGTCTCCATCATCCTTTCCTCACTTGGGACAATGCTCTAAAAAATGATGATCATCACACTACTATTTTTCTTACAACTCAACAATTACAACTCGATACTAGAACAAAGATATGACTCTATATGAATGCCTCCGGGGGTGTACCGGGATATGCAATGATTCAAGAGTGACATGTATGAAAGAATTATGAACGGTGGCTTTGCCACAAATACGATGTCAACTACATGATCGTGCTAGCAATATGACAATGTTGGAGCGTGTCATAATAAACGGAACGGTGGAAAGTTGCATGACCATATATCTCGGAATGGCTATGGAAATGCCATGATAGGTAGGTATGGTGGCTGTTTTGAGGAAGATATATGGTGGGTGTATGATACCGGCAAGAAGTGCGCGGTATTAGATAGGCTAGCAATGGTGGAAGGATGGGAAAAAGTGCATATAATCCATGGACTCAACATTAGTCATCAAGAACTCATATACTTATTGCAAAAATCTAGAAGTTATCAAAGCAAAGTATTACGCACATGATACTAGGGGGATATATTGGTAGGAAAAGACCATCGCTCGTCCCCGACTTCCACTCATAAGGAAGACAATCAATAAATAAATCATGCTCCGACTTCATCACATAATGGTTCACCATACGTGCATGCTACGGGAATCACAAACTTTATCACAAGTATTCTTTAAATTCACAACTAATCAATTAGCATGACTCTAATATCACCATCTTCATATCTCAAAACAATTATCAAGCTTCAATCTTTTCTTAGTATTCAACGCACTCAAAAGAAAATTTCACAAATCTTGAATACCAAGCTTATTAATATTAAGCAATTACCATGCTATTAACGACTCTCAAAATGATCTAAGTGAAGCATGAGAGATCAATAGTTTCTTTAAAACAAATCCACCACCGTGCTCTAAAGGATCTAAGTGAGGCACATAGAGCAAAACTATAACGCTCAAAAGATATAAGTGAAGCACATAGAGCAAAACTACATAGCTCAAAAGATATAAGTGAAGCACATAGAGTATTCTATCAAATTCCATTTCATGTATGGCTCTCTCAAAAGGTGTGTACAGCAAGGATGATTGTGGCACACTAACAAACAAAGACACAAATAATACAAGACGCTCCAAGCAAAACACATATCATGTGGTGAATAAAAATATAGCTCCAAGTAAAATTACCGATGGAAGTAGACGAAAGAGGGGATGCCTTCCGGGGCATCCCCAAGCTTTGAATTTTTGGTGTCCTTCGATTATCTTGGGGGTGCCATGGGCATCCCCATGCTTAGGCTCTTGCCACTCCTTGTTTCATAATCCATCAAAAGAATTTACCCAAAACTTGAAAACTTCACAACACAAAACTCAACAGAAATCTCGTGAGCTCCGTTAGAGAAAGAAAACAAAAGACCACTTCAAAGTACTGTAATGAACTCATTCTTTATTTATATTGGTGTTAAACCTACTGTATTCCAACTTCTGTATGGATTATAAACTATTTTACTAGCCATAGATTCATCAAAATAAGCAATCAACACACGAAAAGCAGAATCTGTCAAAAACAGAACAGTCTGTAGTAATCTGTAACTAACGCAAACTTCTAGAACTCCAATATATCTACCAAAATAGGACGACCTATATAATTTGTTTATTGATCAGCAGCAATTGGAATAAGTATTTTATCACGTTCTGGTGATTTTTAACAATTGTTTTCGTGAATAGAAAGTTTGTGGAAATTACAGCAAGATCAAATAACTATCATCCAAGAAGATCCTATAGGTTTAACTTGGCACATACACTAATTAAAACACAAAACCACATCTAAACAGAAGGTAGATGGCTTATTTTGTTGGAAATATGCCCTAGAGGCAATAATAAATGGATTATTATATTTCCTTGTTCATGATAATTGTCTATTGTTCATGCTATAATTGTATTGTTCGGAAATCATAATACATGTGTGAATACATAGACCTCAATGTGTCCCTAGTAAGCCTCTAGTTGACTAGCTCGTTGATCAATAGATAGTCATGGTTTCCTGACTATGGACATGGGGATGTCATTGATAACGGGATCACATCATTAGGAGAATGATGTGATAGACAAGACCCAAGCCTAAGCATAGCACAAAAGATCGTATAGTTCGTTTGCTAGAGCTTTTCTGAATGTCAAGTATCATTCCTTAGACCATGAGATTATGCAACTCCTGGATACCGTAGGAGTGCTTTGGGTGTATCAAACGTCACAACGTAACTGGGTGACTATAAAGGTGCACTACAGGTATCTCCGAAAGTATCTGTTGGGTTGGCATGAATCGAGACTGGGATTTGTCACTCCGTGTGACGGAGAGGTATCTCTGGGCCCACTCGGTAAGACATCATCATAATGAGCTCAATGTGATCAAGGTGTTGTTCACGGGATGATGTATTATGGGAACGAGTAAAGAGACTTGCCGGTAACGAGATTGAACAAGGTATCGGTATACCGACGATCGAATCTCGGGCAAGTATCGTACCAATGGACAAAGGGAATTGAGTACGGGATTGATTAAGTCCTCGACATCGTGGTTCATCCGATGAGATCATCTAGGAGCATGTGGGAGCCAACATGGGTATCCAGATCCTGCTGTTGGTTATTGAACGGAGATCGTCTCGGTCATGTCTGCATGTCTCCCAAACCCGTAGGGTCTACACACTTAAGGTTCGATGACGCTAGGGTTATAAAGGAAGTTTGTATGTGGTTACGAATGTTGTTCGGAGTCCCGGATGAGATCCTGGACGTCACGAGGAGTTCCGGAATGGTCCGGAGGTAAAGATTTATATATGGGAAGTCCTGTTTTGGTCACCGAAAGAGTTTCGGGTTTTATCGGTAACGTACCGGGACCACCAGGAGGGTCCCGGGGGTCCACCAAGTGGGACCACCGGCCCCGAAGGGCTGCATGGGCCACATGTGGGAGGGGACCAGCCCCGGGTGGGCTAGTGCGCCCCCCCCCCCACACACACACACAAGGGCCCAAGGCGCCTAGGGTTTGGGGAGGGGGCGCCCCACCTAGCTTGGGGGGCAAGTTTCCCCTCTCCACCCCCTTGGCCGCCACCCTAGATGGGTTTGGGGCAGCCGCACCCCTTGGGGTGGAAACCCTAAAGGGGGCGCACCCCCTTCTCTCTCCCCTATATACTTGAGGGTTTTGGGGCTGCCAACACAGGAGTTCCGATCTCTCCATGGCGCAGCCCTGCATCTCTCCTTCCTCCTCTCCCGTGATGCTTGGCGAAGCCCTGCAGGATTGCCACGCTCCTCCACCACCACCACGCCGTTGTGCTGCTGCTTGATGGAGTCTTCCTCAACCTCTCCCTCTCTCCTTGCTGGATCAAGGCTTGGTAGACGTCACCAGGCTGTATGAATCGAGACTGGGATTTGTCACTCCGTGTGACGGAGAGGTATCTCTGGGCCCACTCGGTAAGACATCATCATAATGAGCTCAATGTGATCAAGGTGTTGTTCACGGGATGATGTATTATGGGAACGAGTAAAGAGACTTGCCGGTAACGAGATTGAACAAGGTATCGGTATACCGACGATCGAATCTCGGGCAAGTATCGTACCAATGGACAAAGGGAATTGAGTACGGGATTGATTAAGTCCTCGACATCGTGGTTCATCCGATGAGATCATCTAGGAGCATGTGGGAGCCAACATGGGTATCCAGATCCTGCTGTTGGTTATTGAACGGAGATCGTCTCAGTCATGTCTGCATGTCTCCCAAACCCGTAGGGTCTACACACTTAAGGTTCGGTGACGCTAGGGTTGTTAAAGATATTAGTATGCAGCAAACCGAAGGTTGTTCGGAGTCCCGAATGAGATCCCGGACGTCACGAGAGGTTCCGGAGTGGTCCGGAGGTAAAGAATTATATATAGGAAGTGTCGTTTCGGCCATCGGGAATGATCTGGGGGTCACCGATATTGTACCGGGACCACCAGATGGGTCCCGGGGGTCCACCGGGTGGGGCCACCTATCCCAGAGGGCCCCGTGAGCTGAAGTGGGGAGGGAACCAGCCCATAGTGGGCTGGTGCGCCCCCCATGGGCCTCCCCCCTGCGCCTAGGGTTGGAAACCCTAGGGCAGGGGGCGCCCCACATGGCTTGGGGGGCAAGCCATCCCCCCTGGCCGCCGCCCCCCCTGGAGATGGATCTCCAGGGCCGGCGCCCCCCCTAGGGGGCCTATATAAAGGGGGGGAGGGAGGGCAGCCGGACCCTGCAGCCTTGGCGCCTCCCTCTCCCCGTTACACCTCTCCCTCTCTCCACAAAAGCTTGGCGAAGCCCTGGTGGAACTCTGCTGCATCCACCACCACGCCGTCGTGCTGCTGGATCTTCATCAACCTCTCCTTCCCCCTTGCTGGATCAAGAAGGAGGAGACGTCGATCGTCCCGTACGTGTGTTGAACGCGGAGGTGCCGTTCTTTCGGCGCTGGTCATCGGTGATTCGGATCACGGCGAGTACGACTCCATCATCCACGTTCTCCTTGAACGCTTCCGTTGCGATCTACAAGTGGTATGTAGATGCTCTCCTATCCCCTCGTTGCTAGAATACTCCATGGATAGATCTTGGTGATGCGTAGGAAAATTTTAATTTCTGCTACGATCCCCAACAGTGGTATCAGAGCTAGGTCTATGCGTAGTTTCTATGCACGAGTAGAACACAAAGTAGTTTTGGGCGTCGTATTGTCAATTCTTCTTGCCGTTACTAGTCCTATCTTGGTTCAGCGGTATTGTGGGATGAAGCGGCCCGGACCAACCTTACACGTACGCTTACGTGAGACCAGTTCCACCGACTGAAATGCACTAGTTGCATAAGGTGGCCGGCGGGTGTCTGTCTCTCCCACTTTAGTTGGATCGGATTCGATGAACAGGGTCCTTATGAAGGGTAAATAGAGATTGACAATTCACGTTGTGGTTTTAACGTAGGTAAGAAACGTTCTTGCTAGCAACCTATAACAGCCACGTAAAAACTTGCAACAACAATTAGAGGACGTCTAACTTGTTTTTGCAGCAAGTGCTTTGTGATGTGATATGGCCAAAAGTTGTGATGAATCATGTGATGTATGAGATGATCTTGTTATTGTAATATGAATCACGACTTGCATGTCGATGAGTATGACAACCGGCAGGAGCCATAGGAGTTTTCTTTATTTATTTATGACCTGCGTGTCAACTTAAATCGTCATGTAATTACTTTACTTTATTGCTAAAGCGTTAGCCATAGTAGTAGAAGTAATAGTTGACGTGACAACTTCACGAAGACACGATGATGGAGATCATGGTGTCATGCCGGTGACGACGATGAACATGGCGCCCCGAAGATGGAGATCAAAGGAGCGAAATGATGTTGGCCATATCATGTCAATATTTGATTGCATGTGATGTTTATCATGTTTTACATCTTATTTGCTTAGAACGACGGTAGCATAAATAAGATGATCCCTCATTAAAATATCAAAAATGTGTTCTCCCTAACTGTGCACCGTTGCTAAGGTTCGTCATTCCGAAGCACCACGTGATGATCGGGTGTGATAGGTCCTTATGTTCGCATACAACGGGTGTAAGCCAGATTTACACACGCAATACACTTAGGTTGGATTGACGAGCCTAGCATGTACAGACATGGCCTCGGAACACGGAGGACCGAAAGTTCGAACATGAGTCGTATAGAAGATACGATCAACATGGATATGTTCACCGATGATGACTTGTCCGTCTCACGTGATGATCGGACACGGCCTAGTTGACTCGGATCATGTATCACTTAGATGACTAGAGGGATGTCAAATCTGAGTGGGAGTTCATTCATTAATTTGATTAGATGAACTTAATTATCATGAACTTAGTCTAAATCTTTACAATATGTCTTGTAGATCAAATGGCCCACGCTAATGTCACCCTCAACTTCAATGCGTTCCTAGAGAAAACCAAGCTGAAAGATGATGGCAGCAACTATGCGGACTGGGTCCGGAACCTGAGGATCATCCTCATAGCTGCCAAGAAAGATTATGTCCTAGAAACACCGCTAGGTGATGCACCATTCCCAGCAAACCAGGACGTTATGAACGCCCATCAGTCTCGTGCTGATGATTACTCCCTCGTTCAGTGCGGCATGCTTTACAACTTAGAACCGGGGCTCCAAAAGCGTTTTGAGAAACACGGAGCATATGAGATGTTCGAGGAGCTGAAATTGATTTTCCAAGCTCATGCCCGGGTCGAGAGATATGATGTCTCCGACAAGTTCTTTAGCTGTAAGATGGAGGAGAATAGCTCTGTCAGTGAACACATACTCAGGATGTCTGGGTTACACCACCGCTTGACTCAGCTGGAAGTTAATCTCCCGGATGAGGCGGTCATTGACAGAATCCTTCAGTCGCTCCCACCTAGCTACAAGAGCTTCGTGATGAACTACAATATGCAGGGGATGGAAAAGACCATTCCCGAGTTGTATTCAATGCTGAAATCTCCAGAGTTGGAGATCAAAAAGGAACATCAAGTGTTGATGGTAAATAAAACCACTAAGTTCAAGAAAGGCAAGGGTAAGAAGAACTTCAAGAAGAACGGCAAGGAGGTTGCCGCGCCTGGTAAATCAGTTGCCAGGAAGAAGTCAAAGAATGGACCCAAACCTGAAACTGAGTGCTTTTATTGCAAGGGAACTGGTCACTGGAAGCGGAATTGCCCCAAGTACTTAGCAGATAAGAAGGCCGGCTACACTAAAGGTATATGTGATATACATGTAATTGATGTGTACCTTACCAGTGCTCGTAGTAGCTCCTCGGTATTTGATACCGGTGCCGTTGCTCATATTTGTAACTCGTAACAGGAGCTGCGGAATAAACGGATACTGGCGAAGGACGAGGTGACGATGCGCGTCGGGAATGGTTCCAGGGTCGATGTGATCGCCGTCGGCACGCTACCTCTACATTTACCTACAGGATTAGTTTTAAACCTCAATAATTGTTATTTAGTACCAAGTTTGAGCATGAACATTGTATCTGGATCTCGTTTAATACGAGATGGCTACTCATTTAAATCCGAGAATAATGGTTGTTCTATTTATATGAGTGATATGTTTTATGGTCATGCTCCGATGGTTAATGGTTTATTCTTAATGAATCTCGTACGTGATGTTACACATATTCATAGTGTGAATACCAAAAGATGTAAAGTTAGTAACGATAGTCCCACATACTTGTGGCACTGCCGCCTTGGTCACATTGGTGTCAAGCGCATGAAGAAGCTCCATGCTGATGGACTTTTAGAGTCTCTCGATTATGAATCATTTGACACGTGCGAACCATGCCTCATGGGCAAAATGACCAAGACTCCATTCTCAGGGACAATGGAGCGAGCAACCAACTTGTTGGAAATCATACATACAGATGTGTGTGGTCCAATGAGCGTTGAGGCTCGTGGAGGCTATCGTTATGTTCTCACTCTCACTGATGATTTGAGTAGATATGGGTATGTCTACTTGATGAAACACAAGTCTGAGACCTTTGAAAAGTTCAAGGAGTTTCAGAGTGAGGTTGAGAATCAACGTGACAGAAAAATAAAGTTCTTACGATCAGATCGTGGGGGAGAATATTTAAGTCACGAATTTGGCACACACTTAAGAAAATGTGGAATCGTTTCACAACTCACGCCGCCTGGAACACCTCAGCGTAACGGTGTGTCCGAACGTCGTAATCGCACTCTATTGGATATGGTGCGGTCTATGATGTCTCTTACAGATCTACCGCTATCATTTTGGGGATACGCTCTAGAGACAACCGCATTCACTTTAAATAGGGCACCGTCTAAATCCGTTGAGACGACACCGTATGAATTATGGTTTGGAAAGAAACCTAAGCTGTTGTTTCTGAAAGTTTGGGGTTGCGATGTTTATGTCAAGAAACATCAACCTGAAAAACTTGAACCCAAATCGGAAAAATGCGTCTTCATAGGATACCCCAAGGAAACAGTTGGGTATACCTTCTACCTCAGATCCGAAGGCAAGGTCTTTGTTGCCAAGAACGGGTCCTTTCTAGAGAAAGAGTTTCTCACGAAAGAAGTAAGTGGGAGGAAAGTAGAGCTTGATGAAGTGCTACCTCTTGAAAATCAGAGTAGCGCAGCTCAGGAAAATGTTCCTGTGGTGCCTGCACCGATTAGAGAGGAGGTTAATGATGATGATCAAGATACTTCTGATCAAGCTCCTACTGAACTTCGTAGGTCCACAAGGACGCGTTCCGCACCAGAGTGGTACGGCAACCCTGTCCTGGAAATCATGTTGTTGGACAACGGTGAACCTTCGAACTATGAAGAAGCGATGGCCGGCCCAGATTCCGACAAATGGCTAGAAGCCATGAAATCCGAGATAGAATCCATGTATGAAAACAAAGTATGGACTTTGAATGACTTGCCCGATGGTCGGCGAGCCATAGAAAATAAATGGATCTTTAAGAAGAAGACAGACGCGGATGGTAATGTGACCATCTATAAAGCTCGACTTGTCGCTAAGGGTTATCGACAAGTTCAAGGGGTTGACTACGATGAGACTTTCTCTCCCGTAGCAAAGCTGAAGTATGTCCGAATCATGTTAGCAATTGCCGCATACTATGATTATGAGATATGGCAAATGGACGTCAAAACGGCATTCCTTAACGGCTTCCTTAAGGAAGAATTGTATATGATGCAGCCAGAAGGTTTTGTCGATCCTAAGAATGCTAACAAAGTATGAAAGCTCCAGCGCTCCATCTATGGGCTGGTGCAAGCATCTCGGAGTTGGAACATTCGCTTTGATGAGATGATCAAAGCGTTTGGGTTTATGCAGACTTATGGAGAAGCCTGCGTTTACAAGAAAGTGAGTGGGAGCTTCGTAGCATTTCTCATATTATATGTGGATGACATACTATTGATGGGAAATGATATAGAATTCTTGGAAAGCATAAAGGCCTATTTGAACAAGTGTTTTTCAATGAAGGACCTTGGAGAAGCTGCTTATATATTAGGCATCAAGATCTATAGGGATAGATCAAGACGCCTCATCGGTCTTTCACAAAGTACGTACCTTGACAAGATTTTGAAGAAGTTCAAAATGGATCAGTCCAAGAAGGGGTTCTTGCCTGTATTGCAAGGTGTGCGATTGAGCACGGCTCAATGCCCGACCATGGCAAAAGATATAGAAGAGATGAGTGTCATCCCCTATGCCTCAGCTATAGGGTCTATTATGTATGCCATGCTGTGTACCAGACCCGATGTAAACCTTGCCGTAAGTTTGGTAGGTAGGTACCAAAGTAATCCCGGCAAGGAACACTGGACAGCGGTCAAAAACATCCTGAAGTACCTGAAAAGGACTAAGGATATGTTTCTCGTTTATGGAGGTGCCGAAGAGCTCGTCGTAAAGGGTTACGTCGACGCTAGCTTCGACACAGATCTGGATGACTCCAAGTCACAAACCGGATATGTGTATATTTTGAATGGAGGGGCAGTAAGCTGGTGCAGTTGCAAGCAAAGCGTCGTGGCGGGATCTACATGTGAAGCAGAGTATATGGCAGCCTCGGAGGCAGCACAAGAAGCAGTCTGGGTGAAGGAGTTCATCACCAACCTAGGAGTCATACCCAATGCGTCGGACCCGATGACTCTCTTCTGTGACAACACTGGAGCAATTGCCCTTGCGAAGGAGCCCAGGTTTCACAGGAAGACCAGGCATATCAAGCGTCGCTTCAACTCCATTCGTGAAAGTGTTCAAAATGGAGACATAGAGATTTGTAAAGTACATACGGACCTGAATGTGGCAGATCCGTTGACTAAACCTCTCCCTAGAACAAAACATGATCAACACCAAAATTCCATGGGTGTGCGATTCATCACAATGTAACTAGACTATTGTGTCTAGTGCAAGTGGGAGACTGTTGGAAATATGCCCTAGAGGCAATAACAAATGGATTATTATATTTCCTTGTTCATGATAATTGTCTATTGTTCATGCTATAATTGTATTGTTCGGAAATCATAATACATGTGTGAATACATAGACCTCAATGTGTCCCAAGTAAGCCTCTAGTTGACTAGCTCGTTGATCAATAGATAGTCATGGTTTCCTGACTATGGACATGGGGATGTCATTGATAACGGGATCACATCATTAGGAGAATGATGTGATGGACAAGACCCAAACCTAAGCATAGCACAAAAGATCGTATAGTTCGTTTGCTAGAGCTTTTCTGAATGTCAAGTATCATTCCTTAGACCATGAGATTATGCAACTCCCGGATACCGTAGGAGTGCTTTGGGTGTATCAAACGTCACAACGTAACTGGGTGACTATAAAGGTGCACTACAGGTATCTCCGAAAGTATCTGTTGGGTTGGCATGAATCGAGACTGGGATTTGTCACTCCGTGTGACGGAGAGGTATCTCTGGGCCCACTCGGTAAGACATCATCATAATGAGCTCAATGTGATCAAGGTGTTGTTCACGGGATGATGTATTACGGGAACAAGTAAAGAGACTTGCCGGTAACGAGATTGAACAAGGTATCGGTATACCGACGATCGAATCTCGGGCAAGTATCGTACCGATGGACAAAGGGAATTGAGTACGGGATTGATTAAGTCCTCGACATCGTGGTTCATCCGATGAGACCATCGAGGAGCATGTGGGAGCCAACATGGGTATCCAGATCCCGCTGTTGGTTATTGACCGGAGATCGTCTCGGTCATGTCTGCATGTCTCCCGAACCCGTAGGGTCTACACACTTAAGGTTCGGTGACGCTAGGGTTGTTAAAGATATTAGTATGCAGCAAACCGAAGGTTGTTCGGAGTCCCGGATGAGATCCCGGACGTCACAAGAGGTTCCGGAGTGGTCCGGAGGTAAAGAATTATATACAGGAAGTGTCGTTTCGGCCATCGGGAATGATCTGGGGGTCACCGGTATTGTACCGGGACCACCAGATGGGTCCCGGGGGTCCACCGGGTGGGGCCACCTATCCCGGAGGGCCCCGTGGGCTGAAGTGGGGAGGGAACCAGCCCATAGTGGGCTGGTGCGCCCCCCATGGGCCTCCCCCCTGCGCCTAGGGTTGGAAACCCTAGGGCAGGGGGCGCCCCACATGGCTTGGGGGGCAAGCCATCCCCCCTGGCCGGCGCCCCCCCCCTAGGGGGCCTATATAAAGGGTGGGGGGAGGGAGGGCAGCCGGACCCTGCATCCTTGGCGCCTCCCTCTCCCCGTTACACCTCTCCCTCTCTCCACAAAAGCTTGGCGAAGCCCTGCTGGAACTCTGCTGTATCCACCACCACGCCGTCGTGCTGCTGGATCTTCATCAACCTCTCCTTCCCCCTTGCTGGATCAAGAAGAAGGAGACGTCGATCGTCCCGTACGTGTGTTGAACGCGGAGGTGCCGTTCTTTCGGCGCTAGTCACCGGTGATTTGGATCACGACGAGTACGACTCCATCATCCACGTTCTCCTTGAACACTTCCGTTGCGATCTACAAGTGGTATGTAGATGCTCTCTTATCCCCTCGTTGCTAGAATACTCCATGGATAGATCTTGGTGATGCGTAGGAAAATTTTAATTTCTGCTACGATCCCCAACATATTTATTCCTAAACAGAAGCAAAAACAAAAAAAACTAAAATAAAATTGGGTTGCCTCCCAACAAGCGCTATCGTTTAACGCCCCTAGCTAGGCATAAAAGCGAGGATAGATCTAGGTATTGCCATCTTTGGTAGGCAATCCATAAGTGGCTCTCATGATAGATTCATATGGCAATTTTATTTTCTTTCTAGGGAAGTGTTCCATGCCCTTTTTTAATGGAAATTGAAATCTAATATTCCCTTCCTTCATATCAATAATTGCACCAACCGTTCTAAGGAAAGGTCTACCGAGAATAATAGGGCAAGAAAGATTGCAATCTATATCAAGAACGATAAAATCTACAGGCACATAATTCCTATTTGCAACAATAAGAACATCATTAATTCTTCCCATATGTTTCTTAATAGTGGAATCCACAGGATGCAAGTTTAGAGAGCAATCATCGAAATCACGGAAATCTAGCAAATCACACAAAGTTTTGGGGATAGTGGAGACACTAGCACCCAAATCACACAAAGCATAAAACTCATGATCTTTAATTTTAATTTTAATAGTAGGTTCCCACTCATCATAGAGTTTTTTAGGGATAGAAACTTTCAACTCAAGTTTTTCTTCATAAGATTGCATCAAGGCATCAACGATATGTTCGGTAAAGGCTTTATTTTGACTATAAGCATGAGGAGAATTTAGCACGGATTGCAACAAGGAAATACAATCAATTAAAGATAAACTTTCATAATTAAATTCCTTGAAATCCAATATAGTGGGTTTAGCAACATCTAGGGTTTTATATCTTTCAATCCCACGTTTATCAATTTCATCATCAAGATCTAAATACTCCGAATTTTTAGAACGCCTTCTAGGTAAAGGAAGATCATATTCAGTTTCATCAAGATTCATATTGCAAAACAAAGATTTAATAGGGGACACATCAATAACTTTTAGATCTTCATCTTGATTTTCATAAGAATTGGAAGAAGACGCTTTAATAAAGGCATCTTTGGAAGCACGCATCCTAGCGGTTCTTTCCTTGCACTCATCAATGGAAATTCTCATGGCTTTGAGAGACTCATTGATATCATGCTTAGGAGGAATAGATCTAAGCTTTAAAGAATCAACCTCAAGAGAAATTCTATCAAAGTTGCTAGCCAAATCATCAACTTTAAGCAATTTCTCTTCAAGCAAAGCATTAAAATTCTTTTGTGAATTCATAAACTCTTTAACACTATTCTCAAATTTAGAGGGCATCTTATTAAAATTTCCATAAGAGTTGTTGCAGGAATTTCCATAATAATTAGAAGGATTACTAGGATAAGGCCTAGGATTAGAATTCCCTCTATACGCGTTGTTACCAAAATTATTCCTACCAACAAAATTCACATCCAAAGATTCATTATTATTCTCAATCCAAGTAGAAAAGGGCATATCATTAGGATCAGAAGAAACACTCTTAGTAGAAAATAATTTCATAAGTTCATCCATCTTTCCACTCAAAACATTAATTTCTTCTATCGCATGCACTTATTTATTAGTAGATCTTTCAGTGTGCCATTGAGAATAATTAACCATAATATTATCTAGGAGTTTAGTAGCATCTCCTAAAGTGATTTCCATAAAAGTGCCTCCCGCGGCCGAATCTAAAAGATTTCTAGAAGCAAAATTCAATCCGGCATAAATTTTTTGTATAATCATCCACAAGTTCAAACCATGAGTAGGACAATTACATATCATTAATTTCATTCTCTCCCAAGCTTGTGCAACATGTTCATGACCAAGTTGCTTAAAATTCATAATGTCATTTCTAAGAGAGATGATCTTAGCGGGAGGAAAATACTTAGAGATAAAAGCATCTTTGCACTTGTTCCAAGAATCAATACTATTTTTAGGCAAAGACGAAAACCAAGCTTTAGCACGATCTCTAAGCGAAAAAGGAAATAGCTTCAATTTAACAACATCATTATCGACATCTTTCTTCTTTTGCATATCACATAAATCAATGAAGCTATTCAGATGAGTAGCGGCATCTTCACTAGGAAGGCCGGCGAATTGATCTTTTATAACAAGATTCAACAAAGCAGTATTGATTTCACAAGATTCAGTGTTGGCAAGAGGAGCAATCGGAGTGCTAAGGAAATCATTATTACTGGTATTGGTGAAGTCACACAATTTGGTAGTATCTTGAGCCATCGCGACAAACAAGCAATCCAACACACAAGAAAACAAAAAGGCGAGCGAGAAAAAGGCAATGGAAAAAGAGAGGAGGAGATTGGGAAAGAGAGGGCAAATAAAACGGCAAGGGTGAAGTGGGGGAGAGGAAAGCGAGAGGAAAATGGCAACTAATGTAATGCGGGAGATAGGGATTGTGATGGGTACTTGGTATGTTGACTTTTGCGCAGACTCCCCGGCAACGGCGCCAGAAATTCTTCTTGCTACCTCTTGAGCACTGCGTTGGTTTTCCCGAAGAGGAGAGGATGATGCAGCAAAGTAGCGTAAGTATTTCCCTTGGTTTTTGAGAACCAAGGTATCAATCCAGTAGGAGGCTACGCTCAAGTCCCTCATACCTGCACAAAACAATAGCTCCTCGCAGCCAACGCGATTAGGGGTTGTCAATCCCTTCACGGTCACTTACGAGAGTGAGATCTGATAGAGATAATATTTTTGGTATTTTTGGTGTAGAGATGCAAAGTGAAAAGTAAAACACAAGCAAGATTAAAGTGATGGAGATTGATATGATGAGAATAGACCCGGGGGCCATAGGTTTCACTAGTGGCTTCTCTCAAGAGCATAAGTATTCTACGGTGGGTGAACAAATTACTGTTGAGCAATTGACAGAATTGAGCATAGTTATGAGAATATCTAGGTATGATCATGTATATAGGCATCACGTCCGAGACAAGTAGACCGACTCCTGCCTGCATCTACTACTATTACTCCACTCATCGACCGCTATCCAGCATGCATCTAGAGTATTCAGTTAAAAACAGAATAACGCCTTAAGCAATATGACATGATGTAGAGGGATAGTTTCATGCAATATGATAAAAACCCCATCTTGTTATCCTCGATGGCAACAATACAATACGTGCCTTACTGCCCCTTCTGTCACCGGGAAAGGACACCGCAAGATTGAACCCAAAGCTAAGCACTTCTCCCATGGCAAGAAAAACCAATCTAGTAGGCCAAACCAAACTGATAATTCGAAGAGACTTGCAAAGATAACCAATCATACATAAAAGAATTAAGAGAAGATTCAAATATTATTCATAGATAGACTTGATCATAAACCCACAATTCATCGATCTCAACAAACACACCGCAAAAATAATATTACATCGAAGAGATCTCCACGAGAGAGGGGGAGAACATTGTATTGAGATCCAAAAAGAGAGAAGAAGACAACTAGCTAGGTAATAACTATGGACCCGTAGGTATGAAGTGAACTACTCACACTTCATAGGAGAGGCTATGATGATGTAGAAGCCCTCTGTGATGACGACCCTCTCCGGCGGAGCTCTGGAACAGGCCCCAAGATGGGATCTCGTGGATACAGAAAATTAGGGCCGTGGAATTAGGTTTTTGGCTCCGTATCCGATCGTTTGGGGGTACGTAGGTATATATAGGAGGATGGAGTACGTCGGTGGAGCAACAGAGGGCCCACAAGGCAGGGGGCGCGCCCTAGGGGGTTAAGAGGTTAGTCCCAAAAATAATATAAAAGTGGAAAATAAGGCCCAATATAGTCCAAAGTAGTAGATAATATAGCATGGAGCAATGAAAAATTATAGATACATTGGAGACGTATCATCGATCTCGAAACCGGCGGATCTCCGGTAGGGGGGTCCCGAACTGTGCGTGTAAGGTTGATGGTAATAGGAGACAGGGGACATGATGTTTACCCAGGTTCGGGCCCTCTCTATGGAGGTAATACCCTACTTCTTTCTTGATTGATCTTGATGAATATGAGTATTACAAGAATTGATCTACCTCGAGATCATAATGGCTAAAACCCTAGGAGTCTAGCCTATATGATTATGATTGTTCTTCTATGGAGTAAGCCCTCCGTTTTATATAGACACCGGAGGGGACTAGGGCTGTACAAAGTCGGTTACAGAGAAAGGAATCTTCGGGCGCCAAGCTTGCCATCCACGCCAAGAAGAGTCCCATCCGGACGCGGGAGAGAGCTTTGGTCTTGTATCTTCACAGCCCATCAGTCCGGCCCACGTACCACAGTCTGGACACCCGAGGACCCCTTAATCCAGGACTCCCTCAGTAGCCCCTGAACCAGGCTTCAATGACGAGGTGTCTAGCGCGCAGATTGTCTTTAGCATTGCAAGGCGGGTTCCTTCTCCGAATACTCCAACATAGTCTTCGAACACAACAAACGTGTCCGGCTCAGCAAAACAAGTACCATTGAGGGAGTCCTGTATTAGGGGGTATCCGGACAGCCGGACTATATCCTTTGGTCGGACTGTTGGACTATGAAGATACAAGATTGAAGACTTCGTCTCGTGTTGGGATGGGACTCTCCTTGGCGTGGAAGGCAAGCTTGGCAATACGGATATGTAGATATCCTTCCTTGTAACCGACTCTGTGTAACCCTAGCCCCCTTCGGTGTCTATATAAACCGAAGGGTTTAGTCCATAGGACAAGAACAATCATACCATAGGCTAGCTTCTAGGGTTTAGCCTCTACGATCTCGTGGTAGATCAACTCTTGTAATACTCATATCATCAAGATCAATCAAGCAGGAAGTAGGGTATTACCTCCATCGAGAGGGCCCGAACCTGGGTAAACATCGTGTCCCCCGCCTCCTGTTACCATCCGCCTTAGACGCACAGTTTGGGACCCCCTACCCTAGATCCACTGGTTTTGACACCGACATTGGTGCTTTCATTGAGAGTTCCACTGTGCCGTCACCGCAAGGCTTGATGGCTCCTTTGATCATCGGTAACGATGTGGTCCAGGGTGAGGTCTTCCTCCCCGGACAGATCTTTGTATTCAGCGGCTTCGCACTGCGGGCCAACTCACTTGGCCATCTGGAGCAGATCGAGAGCTACGCCCCTGCCACCAGGTCAGGTTCAGAAATTTGAACTACACCACCGATATCCACGGAGACTTGATCTTCGATGGATTCGAGCCCTTGCCAGGTGCGCCGCACGATCACGATGAGCATGATATAGCTATGCCGTCGAATGGTGTTCGGGAGATCACACCGGCAACTACTCTGGCCTTTAATCCGGAGCAAATTGCGCCATCCAAGGACGGGTGGATAGATCCCGCCATGGAGGTCGTACTCTCCGCGGCGATAGAGCCGGATACTGACCTTACCCCTCAAGAGAGCCATGATGCCGAACCACTGGATTCATCTCCAGCCACGGGCTCCGAGCCGCCTGCGCCTATGCCTATCGAATCCGATTGGGCGCCGATCATGGAGTTTACCTCCACGGATATCTTTCAGCACTCGCCCTTCGGCGATGTGCTAAACTCGTTAAGATCTCTCTCCCTGTCAGGAGAACCTTGGTCGAACTATGTCCGCTAGGATGGGATACGGACGACAAAGAAATTCGCTCCCCACCAACCACCCACTTAGTAGCCACTGTCGACAATTTAACCGACATGCTCGACTTCGACTCCGAAGACATTGATGGTATGTACGACGATGCAGGAGACGAACAGGAACCACTACCCACAGGGCACTGGACCGCCACCTCATCATATGATATAAACATGGTGGATACACCCAAAGAAGGCAATGGCGATAAGACAGCGGAGGATGACCCTTCCAAGGAGCAACCCAAGCGCCGACGTCAGCGATGCCGCTCTAAGTCCCGCCATAGCAAAAGTAGTGATACTGACACAAGAGACAATAACACTCTGGACAGTGCCGAAGATGATGACAATCCCCTCCAGCAAGATTTAGAGCAGGCGGATGACCAAGCCAGCCCTCCTGAGCGGGCAGCAGACGGAGAAGCAGAGGATGACAATTACATGCCTCGCTCCGAAGACGAGGTGAGCCTCGGCGACGAAGAATTTATCGTGCCTGAGGGTCCCGTTGAGCAGGAGCGCTTTAAGCACCGGCTTATAGCCACAGCAAATAGCCTGAAGAAAAAGCAACAACAGCTTCGAGCTGATCAAGATTTGCTAGCTGACAGATGGACTAAAGTCCTTGCGGCCGAGGAATATGAACTCGAACGCCCCTCCAAGGGTTACCCAAAGCGCAGGTTGCTACCCCGACTCGAGGAGGAAGCATTGAAACCTACATCACCAGCGTATGATGCGGCTGACCGGCCACCTCGTGGTCGAGACACAGAGGCATTTCAGCCCAAAGCTCAGCCTGCACCCCGCCGCCACTCAAATAAAAATACCAACGCCCGGGACAGCACGCGAGACCTGCAAGACGTATTGGAAAACAGGGCAAAACACGCAAGATCGATCTACGGATCACGGGGGCGCGCACCCACGCGGGACGATGACCGTCACGCCGGATACAGTAAAAGTAAATCCGGCCGGGCCGAATACAACAGACAAGACTCATACGAACTGCGTCGAGATATAGCCCAGCACAGAGGCGCTGCACACCCCCTCTGATTCACTGACGAAGTAATGGATCATGAATTCCCAGAGGGCTTTAAACCCGTAAATATCGAATCATATGATGGTACAACAGATCCCGCAGTATGGATCGAGGATTTCCTCCTCCACATCCACATGGCCCCCGGTGATGATCTACATGCCATCAAGTATCTCCCACTAAAACTCAAAGGACCAGCTCGGCACTGGCTCAATAGCTTGCCAGCAGACTCCATTAGCTGTTGGGAGGATCTGGAAGATGCATTCCTTGACAACTTCCAGGGCACTTATGTGCGACCACCGGATGCCGATGACTTGAGCGATATAACTCAGCAGCCGGGGGAATCGGCCATGCAATTCTGGAAACGGTTCCTGACCAAGAAAAACCAAATTGTCGACTGTCCGGATGCAGAGGCCTTAGTGGCATTTAAGCATAACATCCGTGATGAGTGGCTCGCCCGGCACCTCGGCCAGGAGAAGCCTAAGTCTATGGCAGCCCTCATGACACTCATGACCCACTTTTGCGCGGGAGAGGATAGCTGGCTAACTCGCAGCAACAACATATCAAGAAACCTTGGCACTTCGGATACCAAGGATAATAACGGCAGACCACGTCGCAGCAGACACAAGCGCCGCAACAACGGCGATAACGCTGAGGATACGACAGTCAGTGCCGGATTCAGTGGCTCTAAATCCGGTTAGTGGAAAAAGCCATTTAAAAGAAGTACTCCGGGCCCGTCCAGTTTGGACCGCATACTCGATCGCTCGTGTCAAATACACGGCACCCCCGATAAGCCACCCAATCACACCAACAAAGAATGTTGGGTGTTCAAGCAGGCCGGCAAGTTAAATGCCGAAAACAAGGACAAGGGGCTGCATAGTGGCGACGAGGAGGAGCCCCGGCCGCCGAACACGGGAGGACAGAAGAGGTTTCCCCCACAAGTAAGGACGGTGAACATGATATACGCAACCCACATCCCCAAGAGAGAACGAAAGCGTGCACTAAGGGACGTCTATGCGATGGAGCCCGTCGCCCCAAAGTTCAACCCATGGTCCTCTTGTCCGATCACCTTCGATCGCAGGGACCACCCCACTAGTATCTGTCATGGAGGATCTGCCGCATTGGTCTTAGACCCCATCATTGACGGATTTCATCTCACTCCAGTCCTTATGGACGGCGGCAGCAGCCTGAACTTGCTCTATCAGGATATAGTGCGCAGAATGGGTATAGACCCCTCGAGGATCAAACCCACAAAAACGACCTTTAAAGGCGTCATCCCAGGTGTAGAGGCCCATTGCACGGGCTCAATCACACTGGAAGTGGTCTTCGGATCTCCGCACAACTTCCGAAGTGAGGAGTTAATCTTCGATATCGTCCCAAAGCTCAAGATGACAGGACCCAGGGGGTCATAATAGTCAATGGAAACACAGAACGCTCGCTCCACACGGAGGATCACACTGCGACGCTCGCAGCAGAAGCACAAAACAGCCTCTTAAGGCAATCCAGCAATTTAGTGATAAAGCCCCCGGACACCGTCAAGCGAGTCCGGAGTAACCTGCAACAGGATCGCCTGGCACGTTCAGAGCTCGCCTAGCAATTCGGCCCCCGCCCCAATCCCAGTCACACGGCGAAATCCATGCAACGCGTACATAATTACGCATTGAAAATACCATGGGCATAGGCGGGGGCACGACAATGGCACGTCCCACAAGTGCGGCTCAACTGCCCTAGGCGTTGAATACCTTTATCATTTTCTTTCTTTCAGGACCTTACTCTCTGGAAGGCCTATCCGGCAGCGCGATTGTCGGGCACATAATACAACCACCAAGGAGGCAAGAAGCTACGTCGTACAATGGAATCCTCAGGTGGTCTCTGATAACGAGCGATATACCTACTTTAAATACCAATCGCAGCTGGATAGGACATGTCAAATAGTCCTATTTTTTGCTCATTACACTACATGTATCGGTACGTTTCAACGCATTCTTTAAATAACAATGCACAACATCAGTCTATTATTGCATTATCTATTCCTTTTTATATATGTTTATTTACGACAATCAGCACCCGTACATTCTGGTACGGCCGGTACACCAGGGGCTTTCGTATATCCCACAATACGGTGTGAGAAGTCCGAACACTTTCGACAGTGCGGCACCCCGAACTTATAGCATTATATGCATCAGCTCCGAATCATGTCTTGGGTCCATAGTTGGGTTTGCCCAGCTCCCATGTTTTGATACCTTACGTTCCGCTATATCGGCTAAGGTAGCACTGGGGGAACTACTGCGATTGTGTCCCGGTTCTTTCGGACGAGCATCTCAGTAGAGAAAGCCAAAACTGACTGTCATGATGAGGCGAGAGCTTGTCGCTGTTCGAGAGGTCTCAAGTCCTTAAAGACTTTCTCCGCTTCGGGCGAGCAGTCGGCCTTGTCCGACTTAGGCATATATAGCGCCCCAAATTCGGCCTTCCGAATACTAGGGGCTTCGCCAAAATTTAAAATTGTAGACTTCTATGGCAAAGTGAGAGCGATAAAGCATTATAGTCCGATTGCCTGGTTCGTTGCGCTGAGCACCTCCCTCGAAGGACCCAAACATGGGAAAAGGAGTGCTCAGATTTATCCCGAACACCCGAGCACTAGTTGCATGGGGGCAGAAGCCGACGACTGGCCAACTCTCAGATTTTATAAACGGCCGCACAGAAGGTAATATTTTAAATTCAAAGAGCGTTGCATAGCGCAAATGAACTAGTTTTTCATATTACAGGATCACATGAGCAAGTCCATTCAAAAATTACATCTTTGGTACACTCCTCCGCCACAAGACGGGCACCCTTCAGGACACCTTGGTAATACATTTCGGGGTGGCGATGCTCCTTGCCCTGCGGCGGCCCCTCCTTCACCAGCTTCTCGGCGTCCATCTTCGCCTAGTGCACCTCCGCACGGGCAAAAGCCCTGCGTGCACCTTCGATGCAGACGGACCACTTTATGTCTTCCAACCGTGGGCAGGCATCCACAAGCCGCCCCACTAGGCTCAAGTAGCTGTTCGGCAGGGGCTCGCCAGGCCAAAGCCAGACTATGAGACCCTTCATGGCCTGTTCGGCGGCCTTGTGAAGCTTGACCAATTGCTTTAGTTGGTCGCTCAAGGGCATCGGGTGTTCGGTCCCAGTATACTAGGACCAGAACAACTTCTCCGTTGAGCTCCCCTCCTCGGCCCAGTAGAACTCCGCAACATAAGACACACCGCGGGGCAGATCTGCGAACGCTCCTAGAGAGCTCCGAACTCGGGTAAGTAAAAACAAATTTTCTCTCACATGCTTGCTTTGCATATTGAGTGCCTTACCTGCCGTTATCTTCTTAACCGCCTCAAGTGCCTGGAGGGCCTTCTGGGCTTCGGTCTTGGCATGTTTCACGTTGTCGAGCGCCTTGGCAAGCGGACTCTCGCGTCTTCGAGTCAAGCTCCAGGGCCTCGTGCTTCTTGACGAGAGCTTGGAGCTCTTGTTGTGCCTCGCCTAGTCGGGCCTCTTGTTTTTCTTGATCGGTGTGCACCCGGGCCGCTTTGTTTTCAGCCTTGGACAGCGCCTTCTTGAGGGTCGCCACTTCGGTCGTGGCCCCTGGCAAAATTTATGATGATCCTATTATTCTGCAACCAAATCTTTTTTCACATAGACAAGGTATTGCTTACCTTTGTTCTCCTCGAGCTGCCTCTTGGCAAGGCCGAGCTCTTCCCCGGACCGCTCAAGGTCCTACTTCAGTGCAGCGACCTCCGCAGTACGCGCGGCAGCGGCCAGCAGTGAAGCCTGCATATTCACATAGACATATTATAATTAGACTCCTGTGATTATTATTCGATCCTCTATTCGGCTTTTCTTCGCGAACGCCAAACAGAGCATCAGGGGCTACTATCTATACGGTTATATTTTCCCATATTTCTATTACATACCTGAAAGCCTGTTAGGAGGCTGGCACAAGCTTCAGTTAGTCCGCTTTTGGCGGACTGAACCTTCTCAATCACCACACTCATGATAGTGCGGTGCTCTTCGTTGATGGAAGCGCCGTGAAGCGCTTCCAGCAAGTTGTCCGGTGCCTCTGGATGGACAGAGGTCACCGGCATGGGCGGCTTACCCCTCTTCGCAGGGGGTCGCCTGCCGGAGTCCGGAACCACAAGAGGTTCCGGCACAGTGTCCGACTGAGGGCCAAACTTGGAGCCCGTGGGAGTCTTGCCCCCTTTGCGCCCGGGGTCCGGAAGGTCGCCTCGAGGCGCCTCCAGGACTACATCCCCTCGTCTTGGTGCCTTCTGAGACAACACCTCAATGTTGTCCGTAGGGCGAGGGGTGGAGGCGGTCGGAAGAGAGCCGCTGCTCATATCCGACGGGTCCAAAGAACCGTCCAACGAAGATACGTCGATACGGGCTCGGGACGGACTACATAATCATGTTTGGCGTAAGGTGAAGTAGTGCAATAGAAACATATCGAATTACTCTGGTATCCGGATACTTACGACTTCTCCAGGGGCTTGTCCATGGGCAACCACTCATCGTCGCTATGGGCGGCGGTCGTGGAGAAGTCCGGAAGGGGGTCCTTCTCTTCTTGGACCCTTCGGCCTCCCCGGTTGGGGCGGCCTTCCTTTTATTATCTTTCCCGGTGGGAGGGGGAGAACTTTCCTCCTCCTCCTCGTTTTCGTGGGAGGAGTGCGCCTCGGAGTGTTCGGATGACGAGTCAGACACGACTGCGCGCCGAAGACCCTTTCGGGTCCTTGTGGTCTTCTTGGTCTTCTTCTCCGGCGCCTCATAAGGTGCCGGAACCAGCATCTCCATTAGGAGAGCATCCGCTGGATCTTCGGGCAGTGGGGCTGGGCAGTCAATCTGCTCCGCCGTCTCCACCCAGTCCTTAAAGGCATGGAAGCTTAGATCTCGCACATGATCAAATGGGGGAAAATAAACATCTTATAAACGACTTACCGGATTCGCAGGGCGCTTCCCGCTAAGACCGCGGTCCTTGGTGAGGGAAGGGGGAACCTCGGCGCCCTTGAACAGCACCTTCCAGACGTCCTTGTGAGTCGTGTCGAAGAGCTCTCGCAGCGTCTGGTGCTCGGCCGGGTCGAACTCCCACAAATTGAATGCCTATCGTTGACACAGGAGGATCCGGAGGAAGAGCATGACCTGGACCATGTTGACCAGTTTGAGTTTCTTGCTCATCATGTTCCTGATGCATTTCTGGAGTCCGGTCAGCTCCACCGGTGAACCCCAAGACAGGCCCTTATCTTTCCAGGAGGTGAGCCGCATGGGGATTCCGGATTGGAACTCAGGGGCCGTCACCCAGTTGGTGTCGCGCGGCTCGGTGATGAAGAACCACCCCGATTGCCACCCCTTTATGGTCTCCACATAGGAGCCGTCGAGCCATGTGACATTGGGCATTTTGCCCCCCATGGCACCTCCGCATTCCGCTTGCTGGCCAACCACCACCTTCGGTTTAACATTGAAGGTCTTCAGCCACAGTCCGAAGTGGGGGCGGACGCGGAGGAAGGCCTCGCACACGACGATAAACGCCGAGATGTTGAGGATGAAGTCCGGGGCCAGATCATGGAAGTCCAGCCCGTAGTAGAACATGAGGCCACGGACGAACGGGTGGAGGGGAAATCCCAGTCCGCGGATGAAGTGGGTGAGCAAAACTACCCTCTCATGAGATTCCGGGGTAGGGACAATCTGCCCCGAGTTGAGCAGCCGATGCGTGATATCCGCGGCCAAGTATCCGGTTCCCCGCAACTTTTTGATGTCCTCCTCCGTGACGGAGGATGTCATCCACTTGCCTCCCGCTCCGGACATGCTTGGAACGGTTTGAGGGGAAAGACGCAAACTTGGGTGTTGGAGCTCGAGTGCACGAGAATGGATGAGCGAGGAGGAAGAAGGCGTGGGTGAAAAAGGTCAACCCTTATCCCTTTATAAGGGCGGATGAAACTATGCGCCCCCACCTGCCTAGTAAACTCGCTTATTCCCCAAGCGCCATAATTTATGGCGCGGTTGGGTTACCCACGTCCGTATTGATGAGAATCATGTGATAAGGGGACATGATCTCTGCCTCGACAAGATGTGCCAAGGAAACCTCCTCGCAACATGCGCCAAGGCTGATTGAGAAAAAAGGTTCGTCGGGGCCAGACCGTGGCAATACGTCACATTATGAAAAATGGTCGGCAGATTAGATATGTGGAAATATTATTCTCTCTACGGTGGTATTTGGAACTTGTTTTGCAGAGCCGGACACTATCCTTGTGTTCAAAATCTTCTATGGAGTATTCGGAGGAGGAACCCGCCTTGCAATGCGGAAGACAAATCTGCGCGCCGGACTCGTCGTCATTGAAGCCTGGTTCAGGGGCTACTGAGGGAGTCCTGGATTAGGGGGTATCTGGACAGCCGGACTGTATCCTTTGGCCGGACTATTGGACTATGAAGATACAAGATTGAAGACTTCGTCTCGTGTCCAGATGGGACTCTCCTTGGCGTGGAAGGCAAGCTTGGAAATACGGATATGTAGATCTCCTTCCTTGTAACCGACTCTGTGTAACCCTAGCCCCCTCCAGTGTCTATATAAACCGAAGGGTTTAGTCCGTAGGACAAGAACAATCATACCATAGGCTAGCTTCTAGGGTTTAGCCTCTACGATCTCGTGGTAGATCAACACTTGTAATACTCACATCATCAATATCAATCAAGCAGGAAGTAGGGTATTACCTCCATCGAGAGGGCCCAAACCTGGGTAAACATCATGTCCCCCGCCTCCTGTTACCATCCGCCTTAGACGCACAGTTCGGGACCCCCTACCCGAGATCCGCCTGTTTTGACACCGACAACCACACACAACTGCAGAGAGTATAATATTTCACGAGTCCAATCCGCTGACAACTTTTTGTAGCGTGATATCACGTCCCTGCCCGGTTATTATTTCAAACTGTTTTTCAGCCTGCCGCTTCATATTTCGAGATGCGGCCTCACTGGCACGTCTTGTCAAAGCAGAGATCGTGTCCCCTTATTGCGAGATTCTCGTCAATACGGGTGTGGCTAACCCAACCGTCCTATTGGCATGATCCCTTGAGAATAGGCAAGTTTTAAGGCCCACGAGGAGGCGTTTGATATTCATCGCCTTTATAAAGGGGCACAGACCCGTCTTTCTCCTCTACGCCAACCCTTTCCAACCTCGAGTTCCAGCACCCAAGGTTCAATTCAATTGCTCCGAGCCTCCCAGCCATGGTCGGTGGGTGGCTTCCTCTATCATAGAGGAGGATGTCGCGAAGCTACGGGCGGCAAGATACCTGACCACGGAAACCCCCCACAGGCTTCCTGCTCAAGGGCAGGTTATTCCTACTCCCAATTCCGGCGAGAGGGTTGTGATGCGTCTCCAACGTATCTATAATTTTTTATTGTTCCATGCTATATCATATTCTGTCTTGGACATTACTGGGCTTTATTATACAATTCTATATTATTTTTGGGACTAACCTATTAACCGGAGGCCCCACCCAGAATTGTTGTTTTTATGCCTATTTCAGAGTTTTGCAGAAAAATAATATCAAACGGAGTCCAAGCGGAATGAAACCTTCGGGAACGTGATTTTTGGAACAAACGTGATCCAGAGGACTTGGACCCTACGTCAAGACATGAACCAGGAGGGCACGAGGTATGGGGCGTGCCTCCCCCCCAGGCGCGCCCTCCACCCTCGTGGGCCCCATGTTGCTCCACCGACGTACTCCTTCCTCCTATATATACCTACGTACCCCCAAACTACCAGATACGGAGCCAAAAACCTAATTCCACCGCCGCAACCTTCTGTACCCACGAGATCCCATCTTGGGGCCTCTTCCGGAGCTCTGTCGGAAGGGGAATCCACCATGGAGGGCTTCTACATCATCACCATAGCCCCTTCGACGAAGTGTGAGTAGTTTACCTCAGACCTTCGGGTCCATAGTTATTAGCTAGATGGCTTCTTCTCTCTTTTTGGATCTCAATACAATGTTCTCCCCCTCTCTCGTGGAGATCTATTCGATGTAATCTTCTTTTGGGGTGTGTTTGTTGAGACCGATGGATTGTGGGTTTATGATCAAGTTTATCTATGAACAATATTTGAACCTTCTCTGAATTCTTTTATGTATGATTGGTTATCGTTGCAAGTCTCTACGAATTATCAGTTTGGTTTGGCCTACTAGATTGATCTTTCTTGCAATGGGAGAAGTGCATAGCTTTGGGTTCAATCTTGCGGTGTCCTTTCCAAGTGACAGTAGGGCCAGCAAGGCATGTATTGTATTGTTGCCATCGAGGATAACAAGATGGGGTTTATATCATATTGCATGAGTTTATCCCTCTACATCATGTCATCTTACTTAAAGCGTTACTCTGTTCTTATGAACTTAATACTCTAGATGCATGCTGGATAGCAGTCGATGTGTGGAGTAATAGTAGTAGATGCAGGCAGGAGTCGGTCGACTTGTCTCGGACATGATGCCTATATACATGATCATACCTAGATATTCTCATAACTATGCTCAATTCTACCAATTGCTCAACAGTAATTTGTTCACCCAACGTAATACTTATGCTCTTGAGAGAAGCCACTAGTGAAACCTATGGCCCCCGGGTCTATTTTCCATCATATTAATCTCCCGATAACAAGCTATTTCTGGCTCCGTTTTTATTTTGCTTTCTTTACTTTGCATCTTTATCATAAAAATACCAAAAATATTATCTTATCATATCTATCAGATCTCACTCTCGTAGGTGACCGTGAAGGGATTGACAACCCCTTTATTGCGTTGGTTGCGAGGATTTATTTGTTTGTGTAGGTGCGAGGGACTCGTGCGTGGCCTCCTACTGGATTGATACCTTGGTTCTCAAAAACTGAGGGAAATACTTACGCTGCTTTACTGCATCACCCTTTCCTCTTCAAGGGAAAACCAATGCAGTGCTCAAAAGGTAGTGAGAAGGATTTCTGGTGCGTTGCCGGGGAGGCTTACGCAAAGTCAAGTCAAGATTTGGACTCCCGATAACGAGCCATTTCTGGCGCCGTTGCTGGGGAGTCTACGCAAAAGTCAACATACCAAGTACCCATCACAAACCCTTATCTCCCTCATTACATTATTTGCCATTTGCCTCTTGTTTACCTCTCCCCCACTTCACCCTTGCCATTTTATTCGCCCTCTCTTTTCCGTTCGCCTTTTTCTCGCTCGCTTCTTGTTTGCTCGTGTGTTGGATTGCTTGCTTGTCACGATGGCTCAGGATAATACTAAATTGTGTGATTTCACTAATACTAACAACAATGATTTTCTTAGCACGCCGATTGCTCCTCTTACCGATACTGAATCTTGTGAAATCAATGCTGCCTTGTTGAATCTTGTCATGAAAGATCAATTCGCCGGCCTTCCTAGTGAAGATGCCGCTACCCATCTAAATAGCTTCGTCGATTTGTGTGATATGCAAAAGGAGAAAGATGTGGACAATGATATTGTAAAATTGAAGCTATTTCCTTTTCGCTTAGAGATCGTGCTAAAGCTTGGTTTTCGTCTTTGCCTAAAAATAGTATTGGTTCTTGGAATAAGTACAAAGATGCTTTTATCTCTAAGTATTTTCCTCCCACTAAGATCATCTCTCTTAGAAACGATATTATGAATTTTAAGCAAATTGATCATGAACATGTTGCACAAGCTTGGGAGAGGATGAAATTAATGATACGTAATTGCCCTACGCATGGTTTGAATTTGTGGATGATTATACAAAAAAATTATGCCGGATTGAATTTTGCCTCTAGAAATCTTTCAGATTCGGCCGCGGGAGGTACCTTTATGGAAATCACTTTAGGAGAAGCTACTAAACTCCTAGATAATATTATGGTTAATTATTCTCAATGGCACACTGAAAGATCTACTAGTAAAAAAGTGCATGCGATAGAAGAAATTAATGTTTTGAGCAGAAAGATGGATGAACTTATGAAATTATCTGCTAATAAGAGTGTTTCTTCTGATCCCAATGATATTCCTTTATCTAATTTGATTGAGAATAATAATGTATCTATGGATGTGAATTTTGTTGGTAGGAATAATTTTGGTAACAACGCGTATAGGGGAAACTTTAATCCTAGGCCTTATCCTAGTAATTCCTCTAATAATTATGGTAATTCCTACAACAATTCTTATGGAAATTTTAATAAGATGCCTTCATCTCCCACTTCCTCCGGGGGCTAGGGTTCGCTCTCCATCCCTTCGTTTGAGGGTTCATGTTCTATTACGGGCTAGATTTTCACGATCTAGCTCCAGACTCCTTCCTTCATATCTCGTCGTTCATCATCACGTGCGAGGCCTTTCTCCGCATCCCCCCCACTTCGGCTTATGGCTCAAGACCTTTAACGCGAAGCCGAAAGTAGTCAAGGGGAAGCAAGCGGAGTGCAGTGGTGCTAAGGTGAGCAAACTCACCAATATGCCTTGGCCAAAAGGCTCTTTCACGGAAACTTCCAACCTATGGCAGCAGGAGTGGTTTTACATCACTGAACCCCGTGGTACCAAGTGGGCAGCTACCCCAGCGTTTCGATCCGACCCTCCATTACGGTTTGCATCATGGATCAATAAGGGGCTGGACTAGGAATCAATTTACAAAGTGTAGACGCTACAAAGCCACATCCGAAGCCTCATCGAAAAGGGCACCGATCTCATCGATGTGATTCAAGTAATGCTAGTCCGTTGGGTCCTGTCGTGCCAACGACGGCCCCTCCGCATGTGGGAGTTTAATCTGGAAGGACCACAAACCCTTCAGCACTTATTCGGCACGACGCACCGAGGAATGTTTAAGTTATTTTTCGGGACACGAAAACAATGGCCGGACACCACCGAGGACATCGGACTTGACTACAACCATCCGGATACCTCGGTAAGCACTCGACTCCCGAAGACAGCTTAGTTAAATATCCCATAATAAGATACCGAGAAAACCATCTTATTCTAGGGCTGGATAAAGAAGGCGGAGCGAATTAGGTGTTCGGCCCCTCTTCCCGAAGACTCAGCTAGTCCCATGCTAACAAGGATGCTGGTCCCAACACCATACCAGGTGCCGGTGAAAGAGGACAATGAGGAGAGCCAGAAGGCCAAAGGTGCCTCCATTCTGGAGGCACACCAGAGACTATGTCCTAGGAACCGAGGGCTCCCTCTTCCAAAGACAAAAGAGAAGGAGAATCTGACATCCTTTCTCCCCGTGGTAAGAAAAGGAGCGCCTCCGAAGATTTGGAGGTAAAGGCTCCCAAGCGAGGGAAGATGTCCCTTTCAGGCAGTTCGGGCTCGGAAGATGGCGTTGTCGCATAGTTCCTCTTCAAGGACAAGCCTTTAGCCGAGTCGTAAGTGAACAAGGGTGTCCTAAGCATATCACGTTCCTTTCAGGCTACAAGGGAAACATTTAATATATATATTTGAAGTTCGACGCGTAGTCTTCCTCAACAGTCCTCTTCCTCGGGGGACCTACTTCCGGAGATGATGGAAAGCGAGATGCCTCCACCGGCTCCCTCGCCCAATAGGGCAGACGACTTCGAGGTGTCATCCCGGAGGATCTTTCCTGATCAACAAGTGGTGCGGGGGACAATGAAGACAACGCCCGAAGGTGAAACTTCGGTCGCCCAGGGCCCGGGGTGTGCGGCCCCAACGGGGATCAACCATAGCGGCCTCGGACTATCCGGTTTACAACCGGGGACGACTCTAGAGTCGATTAAACATATCCCTTCGAAGGGAGTCCTCACTCCCGCAGTCACTCCCAGGAATCCGAAGGCGCCGGATACAATGATGGGCATGTTACAACATGCGTCCATCTTGGAGGAATATCGTACCTTAATGAGTATGGTGGCTAAAAGGATTCTGTCCGCAGAAAGCGGATTGAATGAAGCCTTCCTAGGCCTGCTAAGAGGCTTCGAGGTACATACTGTAATATTTTCAATTGTGCTCTGTGAGGGAGTCCTGGATTAGGGGGTGTCCGGATGACCGGACTATGACCTTTTGGCCGGACTCCTAGACTATGAAGATACAAGATTTAAGACTTCGTCCCGTGTCCGGAGGGGACTTTCCTTGGCGTGGAAGGCAAGCTTGGCGATGTGGATATCTAGATATCCTACCATTGTAACCGACTCTGTGTAACCCTAACCCTCTCCGGTGTCTATATAAACCAGAGGGTTTTAGTCCGTAGGACAACTTCAACATGCAACAATCATACCGTAGGCTAGCTTCTAGGGTTTAGCCTCCTTGATCTCGTGGTAGATCTACTCTTGTACTACCCATATCATCAATATTAATCAAGCAGGACGTAGGGTTTTACCTCCATTGAGACGGCCCGAAACTGGGTAAAACATTGTGTCCCTTGTCTCCTATTACCATCTTCCTAGACGCACAATTCGGGACCCCCTACCCGAGCTCCGCCGGTTTTGACACCGACATTGGTGCTTTCATTGAGAGTTCCTTTGTGCCGTTGCAATCAAGAAGGATGCCTCTTCCCGTCTTTAAATACGGAGCCGTTACCAAGGGAGCCTTGGCTGTCGGCCAATCTCTCCGGCTAGGTGGTTTTCTTATGACCGCCTGTTCGGCTGTTGTGCCGACGGTGACCTCTCGGGTCATCAAAAGCAATCTTCACGTCAGATCGGAACTCGCTGAGCAGTTAGATCCAATGGAGCTCTCTTCCATAAACAAGCTCTTGGATCGCATCGCTGCTCTGGGGGTCGCTACAGATTATGACCAAGTTGGGCTTAAACCGGATCTAAGAGAAATTAACTCTCCCCAAGCCACCCATCACGTTGCCGTGGTCGAGGCGTAGTGCGGCGATCCTTCATCTATCCTAAGAACTAGCTACGTCCGGATTCCCGATCCCTCCAAGCCGGATACCCGCGGAGGGGAGGATGTAACTCAAGACCTGAACATAGAATCAGGCAATGGGCTAGATTCATTGGACAACATCCAAGAATCCAAGCTTCAGAGTTCGGAAACTCCTTGGCCACTGAGTCTCAGATTGGGTGAGGTTTCGGATTTAACTCCACCCACCCACCCGAACATAAGCGATCTATCCCAAATCAGGCAAAAGCCTGAAGAAACAGTACATCATTACTGGGCGAGATTCCTCCTGGTTATGAACATGATAAAGGACGGCCGCGAGGAAGACGCAATCTCAATTTTCTGCAATAATTGCACGGACTAGGGAATCCTCTACGCCATAAGTCGTCGTGATACTACACGCTTCGCTGACTTGGCATCCATAGTACAAAAGTACCGTGCGATGGAAAGCGCCTAGAAAACTGAAATAAAATTTTGGGACAATCCGGCTCCGAATAGAAACCTCGTCCGAAATAAAAGGGTGCATCATCGACATACACCCGGGTTAAAAACCAAAAAACCAAAACCCTCTACAGGGCATGGAACCGTACTGGAAGGATGGCTTAATGGACACTGTAAAATTCATAGTGCAGAGGACGCCAGACCAACTCACAGCCTTAGAGCATGTTGGATACTCCGGCAGGTGGCCAAAATTGGCGAAGACCTCCTAATCCCGGAGGCCGCAGAAAACCACCCCAGGGACACCAGTACAGTCTTAACAGTCTTCGAGACTTTCGCATCAAATAATATGCGAAAAAGAACACTTAGCAGTCTTGCCGAAGTTTATCAAGTAGCAACAATAAACCCATGGAGTGACACGGCTATTACTTTTAATGCCAGTGATGAACCTAAATTCCGAACAGCCCGAGCACCAGCCGAATTGGTCCTCAGTCCAATTGTGGACGGCTTTCAGCTCACCAAGGTACTCATGGATGGAGGCAGCGGATTGAACCTCATTTATGAGGAAACCCTTCAAAAAATGGAAATAGACTGGAACCGCATCAAGCGAAGCAGCACAACCTTTCGAGGAATAATCCCTAGTCAGGAAGCGCGCTGTACAGGAAAAATCACACTAGATGTGGTGTTCGGCACGCCGGATAATTACAGGTCCGAAGAGGTCACGTTCCAAGTGGCCCCGTTCAGTAGCGGATACCACACTCTGCTAGGGCGGGAAGCATTTACAATCTTCCAAGCAATACCCCATTACGGGTACATGAAGTTCAAGATGCCCGGGCCGAACGGAATTATCACTCTCGCTAGTGATCCGGACATAGCGCTCCGCGCCAAAAACAAGACAGCCGCATTAGCCCTCGAGGCACTATCCGAAGCCCTAGCGGCTGAGGAACTGACTACGCTTCGCTCCACGGTAAACAGGGACGATGTGATACTCGACAAAAGATCCAAGTCCACCTCCTTTAAACCAGCGGACGAAATAGTCAAATTCCAGGTCCATCCAATGAATCCCAATAAAACAGCTTCCATCGGGGTACAGTTAAACCCTGATGTAGACGTCGCACTGTGAGAATTCCTACGAGAAAATTAGGACATCTTCGCCTGGCACCCTTCAGACATGCCAGGAATCCCACGCAGGCTGGCCGAACATAGCTTAAATATCCTAAAAGGATTCAAACCTGTCAAACAAGCCCTTCGGCATTTCTCCGAACCCAAGAGACAGGCTATGGGAGAGGAGCTAGTCAAGCTATTGGAGGCCGGATTCATCAGAGATATAAAACATCTGGACTGGCTAGCAAACTTGGTGATGGTACCAAAGAAGGACAAATCCTAGCGCCTGTGCGTCGATTTCAAAGACCTTAACAAGGCCTGCCCAAAGGATCCCTTCCCCCTCCCTCGCATCGATCAAATTATTGACGCCACTGCAGGACATGATTTGTTGTGTTTCCTCGATGCATACTCCGGCTACCATCAAATCAAGATGGCAGAGTCAGACCAAGCCGCAACGGCATTCATCACACCATACGGCCCATTCTGCTTCAACACAATGCCCTACGGGCTTAAAAACGCCGGCGCAACATATCAGCGCATGATTCAGACATGTCTGGCAAACCTGTCACACCCTGATTTTCATGCCACAACACTTAAGCTAATAAAACATGATAAAATGTGGTTTGACAAAAACTTTTGAGTGTTTTGGATTTTGCTTGTTTTGATTTTTGTGTGTTGTTTGCAAGTGCTCTAAAAATCAAATAAAGCCTCCAACTTTTATACTCCTTCTCCTTGATCCAAAACCTCTTCCCAATGATCATGCCGTGTGTATAGTGCAATATAGTATTTTCTTAAAAAAATAGTTTGGCCAAATAGTATTTTCAAAAATTAGTTTTTCCAAAAACCCCTTGATTGAGGATTGCACTGCAAGTACTTAACTAAGGGCAGTAAAAATCTTTCCAAAAATATTTTTGACTCCTATTAGATATAGGTTACCCAGAAACCATAAAAAAATAATTTTAAAAGTTATTTTTCTATTTTAGTTAAAGGCTTTTTCTTAAGGCCGGAAATGGTCTTAAATAGGTTAAAATTATTTTAAAGCTTTAAAAATATTTGAGAAAAATTAGGGAGACTCAATGGACATATATTTTACATATATATGAGTTTGAACACATGGTCATGATCAAAATATTGGACAAAACCTCCCAAAACCATTTCTGCTCATTTCAAGGATTTGAAATATTTCTACAGGAAATATTTTCACAAAAATGCAAGAAAATTCGAACATGTCACATATGACATTTTTGATTATCTTGCCAAGTACCATGTCATGGAGAATAGTATAACCCCATGAAACCCTCTCAATACCACTTCTGTCCTTTTTCAAGTTTGAACAGCTTTGCACTGTCAAACATGTCCAAATGCTCTCACACTTGGTGCACACTCCCAAATGGTGTAATAATGCATCTAGACCAAATGGCACAAGTTGGAGAGAATTTTATCTTGATCAAAGTACCCCAAAACCCTCTCTGACCAGAATCAAATTTGAACAAGTTTGTACTGCCAACTTTCTCTCCTTGACCCCAAATTTTCTGGGCATGTTCACATGGCCAAATTAGGCCACTACACCAAGTGGTGCATCAAGGAGAATTGGTTTGCATGACTAAATCTTGGTAAAGCCATTTCTGCTAAATTCTAGGGTTTACCAAAGTTACATTGGCAACTTTGCCCAAATGAGCTCAAATTTGGTGGAACACCCTAATTATATGTGTCATTTAACCCTGTGGAGTCTCATGGCAAATGGAGATCATCTACTTGCCCAAACCTACATCAAACACCTTCTGCAAAATTTCCAAAACCACCTTTTTGACCACTTCCACTAATCTCCATGACCCTATCTTTTTACCACAGCCCCTCCTAGACCTCCTCTACCTCCATTGGCAATGGCTGCATTTCAACTCAATTATTTGGGGGTGAAACCCTCACTTTCTCTCTTTGGACAGCCTCTTTCTCTCTCTCCATCAACCTCTCTCCTCTCCTACTGGCTCTCCAGGGCATCCAATGCCTCTCCACCCTTCTTTACTACCCCCAAGCACTACCAGACATCAGTGGCCGCGCCCACATTGCCAAAAAAAATGGCATGCCGGCCATTTGCACGCTCTGGAGCGCGCTACAGTGCGCTCCCGCAATGTAGCCGCCCCCTGCCAACTGCCTCCGGCCACCTCGGGCCTCCCCAGCGTGTCTCATGAGGCCGCCTCGGCGTCTGGGACACGGCAAGCTGCTGGCCCCCTCCTAAACCTCTCCCCTCTCTCCTCCATGGAGCCCGCCCGAGTGCGCCGTAGGCCGCGTCCACGGTGCACCACGGCCACGCCTATTTAAGCCATCCCTGACCCTCTCTCTCGTCTTGGTTGGAACCGCCTCTCTCCCGTGCATCTCTCGGACAAGTCCCCTCTCCCCCTCACTCCCTCCTGCCCTCTCCATGGCCACCATGTTCGCCGTCGGCCTCCACTTTGCTCCGGCGAACCAGAGCCCCTCCCCCTCTCCTTCGACCTCCAGGAGAGCCTCCGCTAGGCTACGGAGCTTCCCCGCTCCTCTCCGCCTCGTCCCGTGCCTCGTTGTGCCGGTGCCGCCAATGCCCGATGAGGCCGTCTGCCACGACCGTCGCCAAATGCTTTCCGGCCATCCCCTACCGTCTCCGAGGGCTTCCCCTGACGCGACTCTCTCCGGCGACTCCTCCGTTGGCCGCGGCTTGGCCAGGGGTGGCCTGTGTCGCCGGGGGAAGGCGCTGGCCAGCGCACAGACGGGGCTTGATCCCCTCCTGTCGCGGGCGCGGGAGGAGGAAGAAGACCCTGCGGGTGGGCCCCGCAGGTCAGTGACCCCGCCGGCCGGCCACGTCATTTAAGTGGAGACGGCTCCGACCTTAACCGCCTCCCCCGAGCGAAGACGTATTCCGCGAGGCCGCCTTCGACGTGGCCTCCCAATGGGCGCGCGCGAGGGACTGGGCCAGGCCCAGTGCACTGCCCCGCTAAATCTCGCCCAGTGCACGCTGCTGCCTCCCTAGATCCAGCCCATTTAGGTAAATCCCATTCCTTTTTCTTTGTCTGTAGACTTGGAAAATCCATAAACAATTCAAATGGACTCCAAATTTGATGATTCTAATTTCTATAAGTTCATAAATTCCTGATCTATCACATGGTGCAATTTGCACATTTTTCCATAAAAATTTTCTTCACAAACATTTATCAAATCCCATTTTTTTCCATTTCTTTGATAAACTTTGGAAAATCACAGAGAGCCCATTTTTGATCCAAATTCCATGATTCAAAATCCTAGATGTCTATAAGTTCAAAACTTAGTTTTTGAACATTTTTACTAATACTTTCTGTACCACCTCAAATAATGGTCTATTTCTTCATATTTGTCAACTTTGCAAATTCATAGGAAAATCATTTCAACTCCAAATCCAGTGAAACCAATTCCTAGATGCTTCTAAAATCATCCTTTGTTAAATGGGTGCCTTTGCTCATTTTTCAAAAATATGTTTCTGTACACTTCTTGCAATTCCATAAACCCCTTGATTCCATCATATCAAAATGTTTAGAAATATCCATTGATCCACTTCCAATGAAATCACCTTGGTCATTCCTCATATGACCAAAGCTATCCTAGAAAAGTCCAACTCACATTTTAGAGCACTTTTATTTTCTGTCTTGTTGTGTTGCTTATTATGATTGTTTCCGACGTTAGTTGACGAAGTAGACGGAGTACTTGGAGAAGGACCAGAAGACTTGAAGACTCGGATGAACTAGGCAAGTAGCCCTTTGACCATGTCTATGAAACCCTTTTTATGCATGTCATATAGCACTTTATTAGTGTTGCTTCGAAATCATGATGAGATGGTAACCACTTTGGTGGATTGCCTTCGTTACTTCCTCGTTGATACCTGCATTATGCATGACCCTACCTTCTTATGAGGGTTATGCCGGCGGGAGTAGATAGGATGCTAAAGTAGTTGCTACGCAAAAAGGGACGAGAATATGCATGGCGATGGAGACAAAGTATTTTCAAAGAACTTTTCAAAAAACCCGTCGGTTGCGACTTATGCCCGAGGGAGATGATGAGTTGGGTAACCACTTGATGACGAAGTGGTGTACCGAGGCAAGTGTGTGTGTTGTTTTTCAAAACGGATTGGTTTAAGTTGCGACCATTATTTCAACCTTACATGCGCAACCACTCTACCCTTATATGGGAAAGGGCATTATTGATTACCTAGGCCGATACTAGCTTGGAGCCCGCATTACTAGTGACGGGGGAGAGTTGGTGCTCTCTCTCGGGACGGGGTCGTGCCAGGTAGGGCGGCCATGACTGTTTTCACAGGGCACCGGATACACCGTTGTGTCCCCTCTCGGATGTTACGATCTCGAGTGAGTCTTGTATGATGTACATCGTGAGGATAAGGAACAACGAGTGGACTCCTTGTTAGTGTCGTCTAGGGAAAGGTAGTGATCGGGTGCTTACCCCGGGTACTTGAGGTACCGCGGGTCGTGGATGACACGGAAGTTCCCCGGATCTTGTGGGTAAAGTGTGCAACCTCTACAGAGTGTAAAACTATTCGAATAGCCGTGTCCATGGTCAAGGACGGTTGGGTAACCGCTCTTGGGCTACGTCCACTTGTTTACGAACCAGTGTGAGTGGGAAGAACTACTTGGGTCAAGTCAAGGACTTGACATGATTGAGTTGGGTTGGTGCCCACTCTATTTATGTTGATATCTGTTACCTGTCCTCTTGGTTACTTGAATTCTCCTGATGCATGTCTTACAAGTTGTTGAACATGTCATTGCACTCAAAACTAGCTTTCCGCAAAAATTTACCTATATCATGCATTATTGTACCTTGAACCAAAACATGGGTTGCTTGCGAGTACATTCAAAGTACACATTGGCTTGCCACTGGTTATTTTATTGGCCAGGCATGAAAGAACAGGATATGATGAAGAATACTTCGTGACGAACATGCGAGCTAGGCCGCTTCCCAGTCAGAATGCCTGTAGGGTTAAGGCAGATGGCATGGGTCCAAGTTATCGACGAAGATTTCCGCTGCAATGTTATACTCAAGACTTGACCATAATGGTCCTACTTGTGTAATACGGTATGTATGGATGTAAGACTCTTGTTATTCAGCTTCTGTGTGTTCAGTGAGCATTGATCTCTGGGATCACTGTACACGTGCATTCGGTGATCACGACTTATGAGTCGGGGTCCCCACAGAGCTGGTATCAGAGCCATCCTGACTGTAGGAAGCCTTAGTTAGCATGGTCGTTAGTTAGGGTAAAACTATTTCCAAAACTATTACTAGTTTTCAAAACTATCTATACTTATCTTCCCTTCTGAGTTTTTCGAAAACTAAGGTATACTTTCCTTATTGATCTCTTCCCCTTCAAAACCTTTGGTCGCTAGAACCCTTATGCCCCTAACCATTGGATTCCTTGTAATCCTCGTGGATAATATAGAAGGAAGATGCCTTGCCAGACAGTCACCCACATCTCCTGAACACAAGATTGGCGACATCACAACAAGACGATACCAACAGAAGATACATCCTCGAGGGATGAGGACCTGAAGGCCCAGGAGATGGTGACACCCTTGACACTGCCCCACGATGATGCAACCTTAGCCTACGACGATCAGGGCATAGGATATGCAAGATCATGATATACATCGCCAATAGGGTAACCCTGTCACTACCGTTGTTGTATCGGCGACCACCGGTGGATGAGAACCTAGCCATTTGGTCTGCCTCACTATAGTGAGCAGGAAAACGATTCTCTTCATCCCCCGCCCTCGGTGACGATATTGTCAACAATGTGTTCGACGGATTGGACCTCTGTTATGCCTTGTTAATGTCATTGCATAAAGGATGGCCACCTGGAACCGCCGACACCTTAAAAAGGCAAAAGCAATCATCATGATTAAGAGGACAAGAGAAGACCAAGTCAATGCCAGCTACGAGGAGCCACCTTCACCCCATCATCTCATCAGGCGAGAAGTGTTGAAGATTCTTCAGGCCAACCCGGATCATTTCATCGAACAACTACAAGAGACGTAGCAACACCTGAGGAAAACTCAGAAGACTGCACGAGGCTCAAGACACGATTACTGAGTCCGAGAACCCCTAGGGTAGGATAGGTCGTGTACCCCCTATGCGCAGTCGAGTCCGTATGATGGTTCGAATAGGACCATGATTGTGTGTTTCTTGCTTTTATTTGTTTGTGTTTTGATGTCAGTCACCCTTTGTGCCCTAGGCAACAAGTACGCGACTATATCACCTTCCTTGTTTTCTTTTGTTTGACCCTTTTTGGCACTTGTTTGTTTGCACCTGCACTATAGAACCCCCTTTAGGCCTTACCCTCCTCTATGCTACTTCTCCCTCTCATCTCTCTCATCAACTGAAGGCTAGCAAGACAAGATGCACCAAGAATTCCACCTCGGCAGCCAACTAGCACTGAAGACCTTTTGTTGCAGCCTCCTCGACCAAGTGAAACCCCGTAGAGTTATGTTCAACCCTCCAGACTAGAAACCCATTCCTAGACCCTTCGAGACTTCATGAGATACCCCAGCTCGAGTCCTTAACCATGTGCTTAAACCATAGAATTGCAAGAGAACCAGTTAAGCCTCTGTAGACCTTGCACAACACTGGGTTCATTATGGAACTAGTGGACATAGTGAACGCGCACATTATCATCCTAATACAGCACAAGAACTGACGATGCCATAAGGAAGACCAGTTTAAGGATATAGGAATAGAGGACAAATGACTTGATGAGTTTATATCAATGACTTTGAGGAATCATCTGAGGCTATTTGGTGGATTATGAGGCTTTCATGTTGGTAGATGAACGTGGCTGGATCATGATTATAGAGTAGCATAGCTTTCTTTACCCCTGGATAAATTGGATTTAGTAGGACAATTAAGACCACAAGCTGAATTCTTGGACGTATGAGGATTTGACTTAGCCAGGGGATATTGATAGGAGATAGTTGACATTGTGATAATGACTTGGTGGAAACGTGTAGGAACTCTCATTGGTCATGAGATTTGGATTCAATAGGTGATCCTAGTGGAGTATGGATGCAGAGTAATTATACATGGTTCAGAGTAAATTGGATTTAGACTGATGATCTCGATCATGATACCATGTTTCTTGGAGGACAATAAACTAGGAGATTGGATTAATTGTTGGAGTTTATCTAGGGATATGTATGAGCTTGATCTTGGAGTTTACTTGATCATGATAATGGGAATTGGTGGACTTACTATAGTAGAGACAGCCCTTTCAAGCATTGGGGATTACATGGACTTTAGGAGATCATGTGGAACACCATAGACATTGGATTTGTAAAATTAATGGATTATGTAGCGATTAATGGAAGTTAATGGGCTATTGGAGTTGATTCATAGGAAGGAAACAAGATCTTGGAGTGGCTTACGACGTGTTTCCTTAGGATAGAGATGCTTATCGCGGACCTTGGATCAATAGACTGAGCACTTGGATTGTGGTGATTAAATTCAAGCTTAGCAGCTTATGTGCTCAACCCATGGATTTTTAGGGGTAGCCATACATACGAGTTTGGGGATTGTAGACATATATGATTTTGTTAGACCTCCTCTCGAGAGTCATGAGGATATGAATAACATGAGTGATGATTGGAGTTGACCTATACGGGATGATTCTTTCGATAACATGATGTGATTATTTGGAAAGACTAGATAGAATAATTGGCATCTCAGAAACTGTGCTCAAGGATAAGATGATAAATGTTCACTCGCACACTAGAATCCTTGAAACCGTTAAGCCCCACCAAGCCACGATATGGTAGGAATCACAACCATGGGCTTTGGCTCTAGGACAAGGAAACCTTGGCCAATACCCAACCATAACCACCACCGATACCCCAACCTATACCCTAAGTACCCCGTGGGCAAGTCTTCACGGAGTACTCGGACAAGTTAGTTGCCATCTTTCCTTGATGACATACTTGCCTACCCGAAGACGGAAGAAGAACCGTTCAGCTGGTTAGGGAACATCTGAAGATCGCCATGTCCTGGAGGAAGAACTACACCAACCACCATCATCAAGAAGTAAACCTCCGCATCAAAGACCAGGCATATCTGCAAGCCACTTCTCTCAAGGAAACCACGTTTTCTCATGACAAGGAACCCACGCCAAGATTCATCGGCCCTCTTCGAGATCACTTCAAGGTTCAACAGCCCCCCTTTAGGGTCACTTCGAGATGAAGAGTAGACGACTACCAGCTAGAGTTACCACCGGAGTTAACCACTATGCACAGCGTCTTCCACGCGACACACCCCGAAAGAGTCTTCGACTTCCTAACTAGCCCGGTCTCAACAAGGACATCGATCACCAAGCCATCGACCTCCAGCCCAATATGACATACACGAGAGACCCCAATTGCAATCTGGATCAAGCAGGACGACAAATATAAAGCCACGCCATCGAGTACTTCAAGGTTCAATGGAGCACCAAACGGAAGCAGAAGCAGTATGAGGACGTGAAGACTACCCCAGATCCAAGTTTCCGTATTCCTTTCCACGCTTAGTCTGGGAATCTCGGGGACGAGATTCTTGTAAGGGGGGTAGGTCTGTCACACCCTGATTTTCATGCCACAACACTTAAGCTAATAAAACATGATAAAATGTGGTTTGACAAAAACTTTTGAGTGTTTTGGATTTTGCTTGTTTTGATTTTTGTGTGTTGTTTGCAAGTGCTCTAAAAATCAAATAAAGCCTCCAACTCTTATACTCCTTCTCCTTGATCCAAAACCTCTTCCCGATGATCATGCCGTGTGTATAGTGCAATATAGTATTTTCTTACAAAAATAATTTGGCCAAATAGGATTTTCTAAAATTAGTTTTTCCAAAAACCCCTTGATTGAGGATTGCACTGCAAGTACTTAACTAAGGGCAGTAAAAATCTTTCCAAAAATATTTTTGACTCCTATTAGATATAGGTTACCCAGAAACCACAAAAAATAATTTTAAAAGTTATTTTTCTATTTTATTTAAAGGCTTTTTCTTAAGGCCGGAAATGGTCTTAAATAGGTTAAAATTATTTTAAAGCTTTAAAAATATTTGAGAAAAATTAGGGAGACTCAATGGACATATAATTTACATATATATGAGTTTGAACACATGGTCATGATCAAAATATTGGACAAAACCTCCCAAAACCATTTCTGCTCATTTCAAGGATTTGAAATATTTCTACAAGAAATATTTTCACAAAAATCCAAGAAAATTCTAACATGTCACATATGACATTTTTGATTATCTTGCCAAGTACCATGTCGTGGAGAATAGTATAACCCCATGAAACCCTCTCAAAACCACTTCTGTCCTTTTTCAAGTTTGAACAGTTTTGCACTGTCAAACATGTCCAAATGCTCTCAAACTTGGTGCACACTCCCAAATGGTGTAATAATGCATCTAGACCAAATGGCACAAGTTGGAGAGAAATTTATCTTGATCAAAGTACCCCAAAACCCTCTCTGACCAGAATCAAATTTGAACAAGTTTGTACGGCCAACTTTCTCTCCTTGACCCCAACTTTTGTGGGCATGTTCACATGGCCAAATTAGGCCACTACACCAAGTGGTGCATCAAGGAGAATTGGTTTGCATGACTAAATCTTGGTAAAGCCATTTCTGCTAAATTCTAGGGTTTACCAAAGTTACATTGGCAACTTTGCCCAAATGAGCTCAAATTTGGTGGAACACCCTAATTATATGTCTCATTTAACCCTCTGGAGTCTCATGGCAAATGGAGAACATCTACTTGCCCAAACCTACATCAAACACCTTCTGCAAAATTTCCAAAACCACCTTTTTGACCACTTCCACTAATCTCCATGACCCTATGTTTTTACCACAGCCCCTCCTAGACCTCCTCTACCTCCATTAGCAATGGCTGCATTTCAGCTCAATTATTTGGGGGTGAAACCCTCACTTTCTCTCTCTGGACAGCCTCTTTCTCTCTCTCCATCAACCTCTCTCCTCTCCTTCTTGCTCTCCAGGGCATCCAATGCCTCTCCACCCTTCTTTACTACCCCCAAGCACTACCAGACATCAGTGGCCGCGCCCACATTGCCAAAAAAATGGCATGCCGGCCATTTGCACGCTCTGGAGCACAGTACAGTGCGCTCCCGCACTGTAGCCGCCCCCTGCCAACCGCCTCCGGCCACCTCGGGCCTCCCCAGCGTGTCTCACGAGGCCGCCTCGACGTCTAGGACACGGAAAGCTGCCGGTCCCCTCCTAAACCTCTCCCCTCTCTCCTCCATGGAGCCCGCCCGAGTGCGCCGTAGGCCGCGTCCACGGTGCACCACGGCCACGCCTATTTAAGCCATCCCCGACCCTCTCTCTCGTTTTGGTTGGAACCGCCTCTCTCCCGTGCATCTCCCGGACAAGTCCCCTCTCCCCCTCACTCCCTCCTTCCCTCTCCATGGCCACCATGTTCGCAGTCGGCCTCCACTTTGCTCCGGCGAACCAAAGCCCCTCCCCCTCTCCTTCGACCTCCAGGAGAGCCTCCGCTAGGCTTAGGAGCTTCCCCGCTCCTCTCCGCCTCGTCCCGTGCCTCGTTGTGCCGGTGCCGCCAATGCCCGATGAGGCCGTCCACCACGACCGTCGCCAAATGCCCTCCGGCCATCCCCTGCAGTCTCCGAGGGCTTCCCCTGACGCGGCTCTCTCCGGCGACTCCTCCGATGGCCGCGGCTTGGCCAGGGGTGGCCTGTGTCGCCGGGGAAAGGCGCTGGCCAGCGCGCAGACGGGGCTCGATCCCCTCCTGTCACGGGCGCGGGAGGAGGAAAAAGACCCTGCGGGTGGGCCCCGCAGGTCAGTGACCCCGCCGGCCGGCCACGTCATTTAAGTGGAGACGGCTCCGGCCTTAACCGCCTCCCCCGAGCGAAGACGTATTCCGTGAGGCCGCCTTCGACGTGGCCTCCCAGCGGGCACGCACGAGGGATTGGGCCAGGCCCAGTGCACTGCCCCGCTAAATCTCGCCCAGTGCACGCTGCTGCCTCCCTAGATCCAGCCCATTTAGGTAAATCCCTTTCCTTTTTCTTTGTCTGTAGACTTGTAAAATCCATTAACAATTCAAATGGACTCCAAATTTGATGATTCTAATTTCTATAAGTTCATAAATTCCTGATCTATCACATGGTGCAATTTGCACATTTTTGCATAAAAATTTTCTTCACAAACATTTATCAAATCCCATTTTTTCCATTTCTTTGATAAACTTTGGAAAATCACAGAGAGCCCATTTTTGATCCAAATTCCATGATTCAAAATCCTAGATGTCTATAAGTTCAAAACTTGGTTTTTGAACATTTTTACTAATACTTTCTGTACCACCTCAAATAATGGTCTATTTCTTCATATTTGTCAACTTTGCAAATTCATAGGAAAATCATTTCAACTCCAAATCCAGTGAAACCAATTCCTAGATGCTTCTAAAATCATCCTTTGTTAAATGGGTGCCTTTGCTCATTTTTCAAAAATATGGTTCTGTACACTTCTTGCAATTCCATAAACCCCTTGATTCCATCATATCGAAATGTTTAGAAATATCCATTGATCCACTTCCAATGAAATCACCTTGGTCATTCCTCATATGACCAGAGCTATCCTAGAAAAGTCCAACTCACATTTTTAGAGCACTTTTATTTTCTGTCTTGTTGTGTTGCTTATTATGATTGTTTCCAATGTTAGTTGACGAAGTAGACGGAGTACTTGGAGAAGGACCAGAAGACTTGAAGACTCAGATGAACCAGGCAAGCAGCCCTTTGACCATGTCTATGAAACCCTTTTTATGCATGTCATATAGCACTTTATTAGTGTTGCTCCGAAATCATGATGAGATGGTAACCACTTTGGTGGGTTGCCTTCGTTACTTCCTCGTTGATACCTGCATTATGCATGACCCTACCTTCTCATGAGGGTTATGCCGGCGGGAGTAGATAGGATGCTAAAGTAGTTGCTACGCAAAAAGGGACGGGAATATGCATGGTGATGGAGACAAAGTATTTTCAAAGAACTTTTCAAAAACCCCGTCGGGTGCCACTTATGCCCGAGGGAGATGATGAGTTGGGTAACCACTTGATGACGAAGTGGTGTACCGAGGCAAGTGTGTGTGTTGTTTTTCAAAACGGATTGGTTTAAGTTGCGACCGTTATTCCAACCTTACATGCGTAACCACTCTACCCTTATATGGGAAAGGGCATTATTGATTACCTAGGCCGATACTAGCTTGGAGCCCGCATTACTAGTGACGGGGGAGAGTTGGTGCTCTCTCTCGGGATGGGGTCGTGCCAGGTAGGGCGGCCATGACTGTTTTCACAGGGCACCGGATACACCGTTGTGTCCCCTCTCGGATGTTACGATCTCGAGTCAGTCTCGTATGATGTACATCGTGAGGATACGGAACAACGAGTGGACTCCTTGTTAGTGTCGTCTAGGGAAAGGTAGTGATCGGGTGCTTACCCCGGGTACTTGAGGTACCGCGGGTCGTGGATGACACGGAAGTTCCCCGGATCTTGTGGGTAAAGTGTGCAACCTCTGCAGAGCGTAAAACTATTCGAATAGCCGTGTCCACGGTCAAGGACAGTTGGGTAACCGCTCTTGTGCTACGTCCACTTGTTTACAAACCAGTGTGAGTGGGAAGAACTACTTGGGTCAAGTCAAGGACTTGACATGATTGAGTTGGGTTGGTGCCCACTCTATTTATGTTGATATCTGTTACATGTCCTCTTGGTTACTTGAATTCTCCTGATGCATGTCTTACAAGTTGTTGAACATGTCATTGCACTCAAAACTAGCTTTCCGCAAAAATTTGCCTATATCATGCATTGTTGTACCTTCAACCAAAACATGGGTTGCTTGCGAGTACATTCAAAGTACTCATTGGCTTGCCACTGGTTATTTTATTGGCCAGGCATGAAAGAACATGATATGATGAAGAATACTTCGTGACGAACATATGAGCTAGGACGCTTCCCAGTCAGAATGCCTGTAGGGTTAAGGCAGATGGCATGGGTCCAAGTTATCGACGAAGATTTCCGCTGCAATGTTATACTCAAGACTTGACCATAATGGTCCTACTTGTGTAATACGGTATGTATGGATGTAAGACTCTTGTTATTCAGCTTCTGTGTGTTCAGTGAGCATTGATCTCTGGGATCACTGTACACGTGCATTCGGTGATCACGACTTATGAGTCGGGGTCCCCACAAAACCAGATCGGCAAAACAGTGGAGGCATACATGGATGATGTGGTCGTAAAAACAAGACATGTCGAATCTCTAGTAGACGACTTGAGTCTTACATTCGATAACCTCCGAACATATGACATCAAGCTCAACCCGGAAAAATGCGTTTTCGGCGTTCCAGCCAGAAAGCTCTTGGGCTTCATCGTATCCGGCAGAGGAATTGAAGCAAATCCAGCCAAGATCCGAGCTTTGTCGCAATTGGATATCCCAAAGGACCTCAAACAAATACAAAAATTAACCGGATGCATGGCGGCTCTAAGCCGCTTCATCTCCCGCTTGGGAGAAAAGGCACTAGCCCTTTATCGCCTCCTTCGGCGCACCGAACACTTTGAGTGGACGGATGCCGCCACGGCCGGACTCAACGAAATAAAAGCCATATTGGCAACAAACCCAGTCCTGGCCGCGCCAAATATTGGCGAACCAATGCTATTGTACATTGCAGCAACACATCAGGTTGTTAGCGCAATGCTCGTCGTCGAACGAGAAACGGACGGACACAAATTCCCCCTTCAAAAACCGGTCTACTATGTGTCCACTGTCCTCACTCAATGCAAATCACGGTACCCGCATTATCAAAAGATTGCATAAACGGTATTCATGGCATCCCGGAAGCTGCGACACTACTTTCAAGAGTGTTCGATAACAATAGCCTCCGAAGTACCACTTAATGATATAATAAACAACCGCGAAGCAACGGGTCGGATTGCAAAATGGGCCATCGAGCTCCTCCCATTCGACATAACTTATAAGCCATGGCGAGCTATGAAATCGCAAGTTTTGGCCAACTTCATCGCAGAATGGACGGAGGCCGAACTCCCTAAAGAGTACGGCACATATTTAAACTGGATCATGCATTTTGAGGGCTCCAAAATGTTGGCCGGTCTGGGGGCTGGCGTCGTTTTGACGTCCCCCACGGGAGACACAGTTCAATATGTACTCCAGATTATGTACACAGACTCCAACAATGCAGCCGAATACGAGGCCCTTTTACATGGTCTCCGGATGGCAGTATCCATGGGCATTTAACGCCTAGAGGTGCGTGGGGATTGGAACCTCGCGATATCCCAAATAAATGGAGACTTCGATGCCAAGGATCCGAAAATGGCAGCTTACCGCAACGCCATCTTAAAAATGTCAGCTTGGTTCGAGGGGCTCGAATTTCACCACATAGCCCGGGAAAACAATCAGGCGGCAGACGTCCTGGCACGCATCGGCGCAAAACGCGATGCAGTCCCCCCCAACATCTTCTTGGAAAGGCTGTTCAAGCCATCCATAGTATGGGAAGGAGAACCTGGAAATAACAGCCCGGACCCAACCGCATTGTCCGGCACCGAACAATCTGACATAATCGGAGGCTCTGCCAATGAAATTACAACTTCAGCCCACGTAATAATGGCCATCATCGCCCCGTGGGCAGAACCATTCCTAGCCTACCTTACTAGGCAGGAGTGTCGGTGTACTAGAGTAGGGGTACCCTAGTATCCCGAACTTGTGCACGGGCAGTCGCAGCGTCCCGCGGCAAGGCTTGCCAGGTGACCGCCAAGGTCCTCCGTGGTTCCTTTGGATCCATTCAAGAACAAAATATCCAAGCCAAGGAGACAAGGCCCCGGCAAGAGGAGCTTGCCGGGAAGGCCACTCAAGGCACAAGACCCCGGCAAGAGGAGCTTGCCAGGAAGGCCAACCAGGGCATCTCAAGGAACTTGCCGCGACGCGCCATGCGTCCCGGCAGGGGCCGGTGAGCGACAAGCTTCCAGACGCGACAAGACAACGGTCGCGGCAAGGCGCTTGCCGCGGCAAGCCACCACTCTGTACCTGCGCTCCAGCACACCCACCTACGTGTCGCCCTGGGACCCTTCCAGGCGTACGTGGTGGGAGGCTGTGCAGCCAGGGGTACACTGTGGCATGCGGCGCTGACAAGATCGCCATCATGGCGAGCGGTGGCGCCCCTGACGTTCCCTTTTCTGCACCATCTGGGCGACGTAGATAGGCATTTAATGCCTTTGTCCCCTGCCTTCAGGGTTAGGTATGATACACTATGCAGGTAGCTGTACCAACCGCATCACCTTTTCCATTTTTGCCCTTGCCTATGTTGCCACCTGTCGGTGACCCCCTGCGCATATAAAAGGAGGCCCATGCGCAACGTAGAAGGGAGGAGGACGAACAGTAGAACAATCACGCTCGGTCTCGTTAGCTGCGGGTGTGTATTGTAGCACTCAGCGCTCTTGAGCAAGAACTGAATACAATCCACAAAGCAGCAGTAGGAGTATTATCTCTCCAGAGAGCTGCGAAGCTGGGTAAAACCCCTCGCGTGCCTCGCCTCGATCTGCTCTTTGCGCGGCCTCCGCCCCCTGCCGAACCAAAAGGGGCTCCGTCCCCATAGGTGCTCGCGGAGTCAGCTTCCCCGACATCTTTGGCGCGCCAGGTAGGGGGCGTCGAGGTTGTGTGAACCTGATCCGGTGTTCACACGAGTTAGATCTTCATCGACTTCATTGACATGCCGCCGAAGAAGAAGGCTTCAGAAGCGGCTGCTCCGTCCGCGTCGAACCCACCGCCGCCGGAGCAAACGGCTGGTGGGGAAGACGCCGGCGGAAGAACGGGCGTAGACGAGGAAGCCCATGGTGCCGCCAGGTCCAAGGACAAGGCTGCGCTTCCCGTCGGCGGTGTAGCAGGCTCCCACGACGACCGGGCATCCGTGGATGCTCCGCGCCCATCTCAGGAAGCGCGGGACCGGCAGCGCCGTGGTACTCACGGTACGATACGCTCGCTGGACCCAAATCGAGCTGGCGGATCTCGGGATGCTCAAGGCCAGCATGCACGCCAACGTGCTGGCGCGAGCGAGGCACAGTCGCCTGGACGGAATACTGCTCCTTCTAACATCGTTGGAAGTACGAGCATATCCCGCTCCTCGCACCGTTCGCCACCGCTACCCGCCACTCCAGCAGAAGCTTTGGCGCGAGCTCAACTGCTCCTAGACTTCCCTCCAACGCCAGACAAGATCGACGACTAGAGGGCCACCATCCAAAGTCTCATCGGCTTCGCCAACGGCGACACTCCACGGCAGCCGACCACATCGCAGCCGCGGCAAGCCAGCCAGGTGCGAGCCGATGGCGACAAGACCGGGGGGTGCAACCACCGTGCACTCTACGCCTCGAAGGCCAAGATCGCCGGGTCCACCACGATAGCGACTCCACCGCTTCATCAGATCCGCGAACTCATCGCGATCAGCGCCACGTTCTTCACGAACGACAGCAAGAAGACGCTCATACTCGCATCGAGCGCCGCAGAGAAGCGCGACGTCAATCAGACCGGCGCGCTAGGCCCACTGTCGACATGCAAGCGCCAGGGGAACCAGGCGACCTGCCATATGCGGTAGGTTGCCCTGCGTTTACTCGTGAGTTGCGGCAAGTCCAGTGGCCCAGCACGAAGAATTTCAAGCCAGACGTACCGGAGAAGTACGACGGCAGGTTGCATCCGTCAGAGTTCCTCAGCATCTACACCATTGCGGTGCAGGATGCCGGGGGGCGAGACGACAAGATCCTTGCCAACTACTTCCCGCTGGTGCTCAAACCCAACGTCAGGTCCTGGCTCATGCACTTGCCAGAAAACTCCATATCTTCCTGGGCAGACCTATGCCATCAGTTTGTCGGCGCCTTTACGGGCGGCCACAAACCTCATGGCCAGGAGAGTGAACTTCACCTGCTTGCCCAGAAGGAAGGAGAGCCCCTGCGCAAGTACATCCAGAGATTCAGCCAAGTGCAACGTAACATCCCAGATGTCCACCCTGCCGCGGTCATCAGCGCGTTCCACCAGAACGTGCGTAACTACAGGATGCGGGAGGAGATGGCGATGTGCAAGATCAGAGACGTCAGCGAGCTATATGCTCTGGCCGATAGGTGTGCATGTGCTGAGGAAGGCAGGAAACTCCCCGGAGAGAATACAGGAACGGGAGGATCTGACAGCGAGGATGCTGCCCCGGCAAATAAAAACCGGCGGCGGAACAACAGGAAGAGGAAAGGCAAAGATGTGCTAGTTGTTGAGCAGTCCGGCAACGACGGTGGCGCCAAGAAAGCCAAAGATGGTAGCTCCGGCAAGGAGGTTGCCACATGCGCCAACTGCCAGGCTGTGGCGGCCGCCGACAAGCAGGACGGCACCAACAAACAGTACTGCAAGATCCACCGCACCAAGGGCCATGACCTCCAGAGCTGCAAGAAGGTCGAGCAGCTTGTCGAGCTGCAAAAGGCCGAGTACGAGCGACGCGACAAGGAGAAAGCCCAAGCAGGTGCTGGAGGATCCGGTACGAAGCCCACCGGCCGGGGAGGACGCCGCGGCAAGGCCAATGAGCGGCAAGGAGACAGACCTCCCCGCGGCCACGACAAAGATGAAGACGACGACGACGAAGACATGGATGATGACGAGACCAGTGAGCAGGAGTTTCAGAAAGCCACAGAGGTCTTGTGCGTTGACGGTGGTGCTTCTCTGCATACTTCACACCGCCAACTCAAGCAGTGGGTGCGGGAAGTCAATGCGGCAGAACCACCCATCGAGTCACGCAAGCTTCTGAAATGGTCCAGCATGCCTATCATCTTTGATATTGAGGACCACCCTGATCGCACAACTGCGGTCGGGTGCTTGCCGATGTTGGTTTCACCAACTATCCGCAACCTCAAGGTCACTAAGATGCTAGTTGACGGCGGGGCCGGCTTGAACCTGATCTCCTCCGCTGTGCTCCGAAAACTCCGGGTCCCTGACAGTGAGCTCGGAGAGACCGACACATTCCAAGGAATCAACCCGGGAAGGAGCAAGCCGAAGGGGAAGATCACGCTGTCGGTGACATTTGGCAGCGAGCTAAACTTCAGGACTGAGAGGATCACTTTTAACATTGCCGATTTTCCATTGCCTTACAATGGAATTCTCGGCCGTCCAGCGCTCGCCAAGTTCATGGCGGCCTCTCACTACGCGTACAACATGCTGAAGATGCCAGGCCCGATAAGTGTCATCTCTGTCCTTGGCGACAAGAAAGATGCTCTTATCTGTGCCGACAAGATCTACCGGGAAGCAGCAGCCGCAATGGATCGCGAGACACTTGCCGCTGAAGCTCCCGGGGGGAAGAAGAAGACCAAGTCCGGCAAGAGTTCTGATGCCCACTCCGGCAAGCGCACCTCTTCGGAGTGCTGCGCTACCGTCGAGGACGCACCATCGAGCTCCACCGGCAAGTGTAAGAAGACGATGGCAGCTCCGCCAGCGACCAAGAAGGTGTCCGCCAAGGAGGACGGCACTGGTGGTACTTTTACCATCAGTGCCACTCTAGACCCTAAATAGGAAACCACGCTCGTTGCTTTCCTGCGGGCGAATGTCGACGTGTTTGCATGGCAACCGTCTGACATCCCCGGCGTTCCCAGGAAAGTAATTGAGCACCACCTTGCCGTCTGTCCTCATGCGCGGCCCGTCAAGCAGAAATTCAGGAAACAAGCAGTGGAGCGCCAAGAATTCATCGCAGAAGAGATCAAGAAGTTGGAAGCAGCAGGCCTTGTCAGAGGAGTGCTCCATCCTACGTGGTTGGCCAATCCTGTAGTCGTGCGCATGGCAAACGGGAAATGGAGGCTTTGTATTGACTTTACCGATGTTAATAAAGCTTGTCCCAAAGACCCATTTCCCTTGCCGCGCATCGACCAGATTGTTGACTCCACGAGCGGATGTGACTTGCTTTCATTTCTTGATGCATACTCAGGATACCATCAGATCTTCATGGCAGAAGAGGATGAGGAGAAGACCGCATTCATCACTCCATGTGGCACGTACTGTTTCGTACGGATGCCTTTCGGTTTGAAGAATGCTGGTTCAACATTTGCAAGGGTAGTCCATACCGCTTTTGAGCCACAAATACACAGAAATGTGGAAGCCTACATGGATGACATAGTGGTCAAGAGCAGGGACAAAGCAACTCTGATTCAAGATCTAGAAGAGACTTTTACAAATTTGCGCAAGATCAGCCTCAAGCTCAACCCCGAGAAGTGCGTGTTTGGAGTCCCTTCCGGCAAGCTTCTCGGGTTCTTCTTGTCTCAGCGGGGAATTGAAGCCAATCCTGACAAGATCAAGGCCATTTAGTAGATCGAAGCACCGAAGTGCGTCAAGGATGTGCGGAAGCTTGCCGGCTCCGTGGCGGCTCTCAGCAGGTTTATCTCTAAGTCTGCTGAGCGCGCCCTGCCGTTTTTCAAAATTTTGAAAAAGGCAGGTCCAATGAAATGGACTCCGGAAGCGGAGGCTGCGCTGCAAGACTTGAAGAGATACCTATCCTCCACTCCAATACTTGTCGCACCTAAACCACAAGAGAAGTTGCTGCTATATCTGGCGGCAACCAATCAAGTGGTTAGTGTTGCGTTAGTAGCAGAGAGGGAGGCTGATGATGAGCTAGCGACCACGGCAAGCACATCCAGCGACAAGCAGGGGGCTTCCCCGACAAGCTCTGGTCCCGACAAAGATGGATCTGCGCAGATGTGCGAAGAGATATAGCAGAAGAGAATGGTGCAGCGCCCAGTCTACTTTGTCAGTTCCCTTCTGCAGGGGGCTAGGTCAAGGTACTCTGGTGTGCAGAAATTGCTTTTCGGCCTTCTCATGGCCTCGAGAAAGCTGCGCCATTACTTCCAAGCACATGAGATCACAGTTGTCACTCGCTTTCCGCTGAAGAGGATACTGCAGAATCCCGAAGCAACAAGCATGATTGTTGAGTGGGCACTGGAACTGTCAAGCTTTGGCCTCAAGTTTGAGAGCACTTCAACTATCCAAAGCAGAGCATTGGCAGAACTCATAGCAGAGTGGACGCCAACACCAGATGAAGAAATACCAGAAACGAGCATCCCCATCAAGGAAGCAAGCAAGGAGTGGCTGATGTACTTTGATGGTGCTTTCTCGCTGCAAGGCACCGGTGCTGGCGTGCTGCTTGTCGCACCCATCGGAGAGCACCTCAAGTACGTAGTCCAGATGCACTTTCCCAAGGAGCAAGCAACAAATAATACTGCAGAGTATGAAGGATTGCTTGCCGGTCTCAGGATCGCAGCAGACCTTGGGATCAAGCAGCTCATTGTCAGGGGTGATTCGCAGCTTGTCGTCCGCCAAGTGAACAAGAATTATCAAAGTCCGTTGATGGAAGATTACGTTGATGAAGTGAGGAAGCTAGAAGAGCACTTTGTCGGCCTACAGATGGAACATGTTCCAAGAGCTCAGAACGACATTGCTGATGGCCTGTCAAAGTGCGCAGCACTTAAGTTACCTGTGGAACCAGGGATCTTTGTGCTCAAGCTGACTCAACCGTCTGTGACGCCATCAACTGGACAGAGGAAGAAGAGGAAGTTGATTTCTGGTGACTATTTTCCGGCAGAGCTTCCCGAAGCCGCCGCCAAGAAGGTCCCCAAGATCAACGCCAAGAGTGTTGAGGAGCAGTCTGCTCCGACAAGCCCCAGGGTTTATTTCATTGTAGCAGACGCTCCCGACAAGTTTTGCTCCGGCAAGCTTGCCGGGGAACGTCAAGCTTCGGCTGAGCCGCAGGTTCTCGCCGTAGAAGCGGATGTTCCCGCAGCAGCAGATATGCCTTTAGTCCTTGCTGTTGAGCCACAAGCTCCAGCATGGGCACAGCAGATCGTCCGTTTTCTCCAGACAGGAGAACTTCCCGAAGAGCCAGAAGAAGTGGAAAGAGTAGCCCGACGGTCAAGTATGTACCAGTTCGTCGACAACGCACTGTACAGAAGAAGACTCAACGGAGTGAAATTGAAGTGTATTCACTGGGAAGATGGACAGAAGCTGTTGGCAGAGATACATGGAGGCATATGTGGTCACTACATTGGCGCAAGAGCGCTTGCCGGCAAAGCTTTCCGGCAAGGTTTCTTTTGTCCGATAGCCCTCCAGGATGCAACTGCACAAGTAACCAAGTGTGAAGCATGCCAGTTCCATTCCAAGCAGATACACCAGCCAGTTCAAGCTCTCCAGACGATCCCTTTATCCTAGCCATTTTCGGTCTGGGAGCTCGACATCCTCGGCCCCTTCCCCCGAGCAGTCGGGGGCTTTGAGTACTTGTACGTCGCAATCGACAAGTTCACAAATTATCCGGAATGGAAGCAGTAAGGAAGGTGACAGCACAGTCAGCAGTCAAGTTCTTCAGGTCGATTGTTTGCCGCTTCGGGATCCCTAACAAGATCATCACCGACAACTGTACGCAATTCACGAGCCGCACCTTCATGCAGTACGTCCAAGATCTTGGCGCCAAGGTATGCTTCGCTTCTGTTGCTCACCCCAGGAGCAACGGTCAAGCGGAGAGGGCAAATGTTGAAGTGCTGCGTGGGCTCAAGACCAGGACTTTCGACAGGCTGCACAGGTGCGGAAGAAACTGGATTGAGGAGTTGCCGGTGGTTCTTTGGTCGATCAGGACAACGCCAAATCGAGCCACTGGCCAGGAACCTTTCGCTCTAGTCTATGGAGCAGAGGCAGTTATCCCCACGGAACTCGTATACGGGTCACCTCGAGTGCTCGCTTATGATGAGCTTGAGCAAGAGCAGCTGCGACAAGATGACGCGCTGCTCCTTGAGGAAGATCGTCTTCAGGCTGTTGTACGAGCTGCTCGCTACCAGCAAGCTTTGCGCCGCTACCATAGCCGCAAAGTTAACGCCAGAAGTTTCGAGGAAGGCGACCTTGTTCTTCGGCGTGCTCAGTCCGCCAAGAATTCCAACAGGTTGACGCCGAAGTGGGAAGGCCCTTACCGGGTGAAACGAGTCACTAGGCCTGGCGCTGTCCGCCTTGAGACCGAAGATGGCTTTTCGGTGAGCAACTCCTGGAACATTGAGCATCTTCGTAAGTTTTACCCGTAAGGCGCGGTTGTCGGACCCTGTCCGGCAACCACCTTTTTGTACAAGTCTTGCCGCTGTTGCATGTAATCCTTTGTACAAAGCCAGGCGCAGACCCTGAGCATAAGTGAAGCGCTGGCGCCCTAAGTTATAGCATGCATGCTGAGTCGAGTCTCGTCCTTGGTTAGGGTTGACAGTGCTTAGTAGCGGCTAGCCCCTAACTTAGAGGTCGAGTGTGCGTCCCTTTGCCATTCTTTCGTTTCCCTTGGTTCGCAGGGCTCGCATATCCTGACTGGACCACTCGAGGACGAAAAGGAGAAGAAGGATGGACCAACATCTGGACCCCGGCAAGCCAGTGTTGCCGGGGGCTGCAAGACCCCGGCAAGCCAGTGTTGCCGGGGGCTGCAGGTACAAAGATTAACCCATGGCGAACCAGAGTTGCCGGGGGCTGCAATCTCAGATAAGTTTTTCATCCCTTATCATGCATTCTCTTATGGACTGAGGTATGCGAAACCTCGTTTCTTCCTAAAAGCTACCATGCTCCCTTAACTCTAGGCCCTAGGGCTCGTTCCCGGGGCCAGGTTTGGTCATAGTCGCGGCAGCAAAGGGACGAAACGAGGAGCCTGAACCCGCCTCCTCCCTGCCTCCGCCAAAAGCGTGAGAAAGGTCGAGCGACGTGGGAAGACGGCAGGGCCTGCTGCCGGGAAAAAGTGTCTATCTTAAAGATATCAAGGATCTGCTCCTTGACGTGGGTTCCACCCGCAAGACAAGTGACCCGGCAAGCATCCCCTTTTTCATAAAAAAACATTCCACTCAGGTAGAGTCCATAGAGAATGAAAAACATGAATAATGGGATTACAAGCTTTAAATGCAACTAAGGCCCGAGGGCTTACAAATTAAAAAGAGATAAGGTGCCCATAATCCCTTTCTTGTCTCTCTCTTCAGGAGATAGGTCAAGGAGGCGGAAAGGGCAAAAGGGGCGCCTAGGCGAGCTACGGGCGGCAGAAGACACCAAGAGAACATCTCGGTGGTCGTCCGAAGGCTGGATGGTGATGACGGCGCCGGAGGCAGGGCTCGAAGTCGAGGCGGCAGGATGTCAGCACGCTATCGAGGGCGTCGTGCCCTCGTACTCCGAGTTGACGGCCTTGCCGCCTGCCCTCTTCCTCTTCCGCAGCCTCCATACGCCAGCCGCCCAAGGAGACGACCCCGAGAAGCTTGAGGAGCCGGCGACACGGATGATGGGGTTGCCGGTGCCACACGAAGCGGCGCCCGACACCTAGTCGGACCCGTCATCCTACCGCCCGCTACCCTCGTCATCGCTGTCGCTGTCCTCCTTGTCACTCCCGCCCGAGGAGGAGTCTTCGCTATCGGAGGAGCTCTCCACGCAGCACCTTGCCCGAGTCCCGAAGCACCCGAAGACCTTGACGGAGAGGAGACCGCCCTCCATCAGCTTAAAATGGAGGGTGAGCCCCGCCGTCAAGCTGTGGATACGGGCGAACGTCTTCCACCCTCGACCAAGATACATCACATTAGGGGCCGGCAAATCAATGCGGACTCGCGTACCGCTCATTCCACAGCCCCTCATGTGCAACCTCAGTGTCTCGGGCGGATCCAACTCCATCTCGCTCGCAAATGGAGTCGGGAGACGGAGGCGACGACGAGGCGGCCGACGCAGCCTGACGAAGAACTCGCAAGGGTCGTCCCCGATATGGTCCGCCACGGGAAGAGGAATCGCTGGCAGAGGCGAGGCCGGTGAGCTGCCCCGTCCACCTCTTCCCCGAGCGCCTCGGCCTCGCCCTCGACCTCGCCCGCGGCCTCGCCCCCTCCCTCTTCCCCTTGCGGCTGGCACTGCCACCACGGGTGCGGGAGAGGGAGGGACGCGTTGTCTAGCAGCGACCCTCGTCGCCACCGTTGAAGGACCAGGGTTCCCTTTCTCCATGGCGAATGAGAGAGAGGGGAGCAGAAGCTGAAGAAAAGAGGAGATGAAAGAACGCGGGCTTCCGTCCTCCTCCATCCCGCTCCTTATAAAGGAGCGGGGTGGGGGCTCGGCCGCCCCGCTCAGCCAATCAAGACACGGAAGGAGCAGGGAACTGGGCCCGACCCGCTGCCTCGACCCGTGACGGCCCGGTTTCCCGCCTCCACCGTTCGCCACTCCAAGCGCATGGAGGCCGCGTGGCAGGCGTACAGAGCTGAGGCGACGGATGAGGCGACCACTCCTCCACCCCGTGATCGTGGGGAGTGGACGCCTCGAAGACCATGCCTCCACGCCTCCCTCCGTTTATGGGAAAGGTACGAACCGCCAGGAGGCGGGCGTTTCACTTTTTCCGAATAAAGAAACCACCCACGACCTCTCCCACGACGCTGCAATCGATGCGTGCCGTTCGGGGAGGGCGCGGTGGATGCGGATTAAGGTACAGCGTGATCCAAGCCGCGCGTGCCCGTGCCCTGTTTTGGGCCTGGCCCAACAGCGCTCGGCACCGTGTATGGCCCAGGCCCGGGGGCTCCTGTCGGTGTACTAGATTAGGGGTACCCTAGTATCCCGAACTTGTGCACGGGCAGCCGCAGCGTCCCACGGCAAGGCTTGCCAGGTGACCGCCAAGGTCCTCCGTGGTTCCTTTGGAGCCATTCAAGAACAAAGTATCCAAGCCAAGGAGACAAGGCCCCGGCAAGAGGAGCTTGCCGGGAAGGCCACTCAAGGCACAAGACCGCGGCAAGAGGAGCTTGCCAGGAAGGCCAACCAGGGCATCTCAAGGAACTTGCCGCGACGCGCCACGCGTCCCGGCAGGGGCCGGCGAGCGACAAGCTTCCAGATGCGAGAAGACAACGGCCGCGGCAAGGCGCTTGCCGCGACAAGCCACAAGTCTGTACCTGCGCTCCAGCACACCCACCTACGTGTCGCGCTGGGACCCTTCCAGGCATACGTGGCGGGAGGCTGTGCAGCCAGGGGTACACTGTGGCATGCGGCGCTGACAAGATCGCCATCGTGGCGAGCAGTGGTGCCCCTGACGGTCCCTTTTCTGCACCGTCTGGGCGACGTAGATAGGCATTTAATGCCTTTGTCCCATGCCGTCAGGGTTAGGTATGATACACTGTGCAGGTAGCTGTACCAACCGCAGCACCTTTTCCATTTTTGCCCTTGCCTACGTTGCCACCTATCGGTGACCCCTTGAGCATATAAAAGGAGGCCCATGCGCAACGTAGAAGGGAGGAGGACGAACAGTAGAACACTCACGCTCGGTCTCGTTAGCTGCGGGTGTGTACTGTAGCACTCAGCGCTCCCGAGCAAGAACTGAATACAATCCACAAAGCAGCAGTAGGAGTATTATCTCTCCGGAGAGCTCCGAAGCTGGGTAAAACCCCTTGCGTGCCTCACCTCGATCTGCTCTTTGCGCGACCTCCGCCCCCCGCCGAACCAAAAGGGGCTCCGTCCCCATAGGTGCTCGTGGAGTCAGCTTCCCCGACAAGGAGCTCCCAGAGGACCAAAATGAGGCACGCTGCATAGTGCGGCGATCTAAAGCCCATAAAGTCCATGAGGGAGAACTTTACAAGAAAAGCACTACCGGAGTCCTTCAAAGGTGCATCTCCGAAGAGGAAGGGCGGAACTTGCTGGCTGAAATTCATGCCAGACTCGGTGGTCATCACGCTGCAGCTCGGTCCCTCGTAAGCAAGGCTTTCCGTGTAGGCTTTTATTGGCCGACGGCCCGGGCAGACGCTCAGGACTTGGTCCAACGATGCGTCGGTTGCCAGCTTTTCGCAAACCAAAGCCATATGCCACCCACCGCCCTCCAAACTATCCCCATTACTTGGCCTTTCGCGGTTTGGGGGCTTGACATGGTTGGACCCCTTAAAGGCGGAACCCACAAGAAAAAATACTTACTGGTCATGGTGGACAAGTTCACCAAATGGATAGAAGCCAAGCCTGTTAAGACGGTCGAATCCGGACCGGTGATAGAATTCATATCCGGGGTCGTACACCGTTACGGTGTCCCCCATAGCATCATCACTGATAATGGCATGAACTTCATGGCCGACAAGGTAAAACTCTGGTGCAAAAACATGGGCATCAAGCTCGATTATGCATCCGTCTATCTCCCACAAACTAACGGCCAGGTCGAACGTGCAAATGGTCTTATTATGAGCGGCATCAAACCTAGATTAGTGCGGTCCCTCAAGGAATCCAACACGCACTGGGTAGAGGAGCTCGACTCCGTACTCTAGGGGCTGTGGACCACGCCGAATCGCACCACCGCATACACACCATTCCTCATGGTGTACGGCGCAGAGGCGGTTTTGCCTTGCGACATCATTCATGACTCACCTCGAGTGCGCATGTACGAAGAAAGAGAAGCCGAACTCGATCGGCAGGACAGCTTGGACGCCTTAGAGGAGGAGCGTGACGTGGCAAAAGCCCGTTCCGCATTCTATCAACAGCAGGCTCGAAGATATCAAAGCAGAGAAGTACGGGCCAAAAATTACAACTTTGGTGAACTAGTTCTACGCCTGCCGGACAAGAAAAAGGACAAATTGAAGCCCAAGTGGGAAGGTCCCTTCATAATCAACCATGTCCTGACTGGCGGAGCGTACCGCCTGCGAGATGCGTCGGACAACCGACTCTAGCCGAATCCATGGAACGCAGCCCGTCTCCGAAGATTCTATGCCTAGCGCCAGACTCCTTGTTCGTCTCCTACCTCTGTCTATTTTTTATATTTTTTGTCTTACATTTCTCTCCTTCCCTTAAAAGCTCATAAAGAGACGCGCTACCCGCGCTCACTATACCTGGGGGCTTCTTTAAACAGAAGCTTATTTATACGGGCTTCATGCCCAACACATGTGTCAAACTTCCGCATGTACCTTTTCTTCACCATTATATGCATCAATATGACTTAAGTTTTGGCCAAGCTGGGTTGCCTGGCTCCTGTGCTTACCCCTACGTTCCCGATTGTTTAGCTAGGTGGTAGAGGGAGCACCTCTGCGATTGTTACTGCCGGGTCAGCCGTATGTGTACCTCAGACTGGGTGAAGCCGAAAGCTAGCGTTCTTAAGGGAATATTCGGTCGGTGAACTAAAGATGACCTTTTTTACTTATTTATGTGCCCCCAGATGTTTTTTCTGCGTTCGCAGTCTGGACATGCACTTTAGGGCATGCCTCCCAGAGAAAGGAACCCCTAACAGAACTATTCTCTCTGGAAGATGTTTCTTACTAACCATGTAATATAACATAACTAGTTGGGCACTTGTCTGATAAAGCACTAATGACCCCTACGCCTGGTCTCCATGCATACCCCGGTTCTTATATAACCGCTAGGGTATTCGGACACACTCCGGACCGTCAGGTCCTGAGGTCGAAGCAAAAAGGTCGGCAACGACAAACGATCTACAATCCGGCTAGAAGGCAGTACACATGTCAATTAAAATTACATAGTCACTCCGACTAATTGTATTCCTCTTCAATACCATCTAACAGGCTGTCTAATTTACAGTCCTGCTGGGAATACTTTGCGGCCAATTCTACTTGGCCGTATACTAAGCTTACAGGGATCTCCTTCCCATCAGGCCCCACAGGTCCGACCTTGGCCATGTGGTTTGGGTCAGCCTTTGTATACCGCGTCTTCACCATGGCCCAGGCCTCCCTAGCGCCTTGACGACAGGCTGATATCTTCCACAACCGGAAGCGCCTCCGCACTCCCTTCAGCTTCTCTGCAAGGTCTCTGAGGCCCTTGGGCATGGAGAGGGATGGCCATAAGGCTTGGACAACGCCTTGCATCGCCTGCCAAACTCGCTCGTGCAGTTGCGAGAGCTCGGGAAGAAGGCCACCCGTAGAATCGGGCATCTCCTCTGCAAGACGACCTGTTAGCATACCTACAAACATAACTCTTTTAGTCGACTTCCTCGCCGAACTCCTTTTTTAGGGTTCGTTCAAGCACTTACTAAATATGCTTGTCCTCAAGCAATTCAGTTGACAAACTGAAAGTGATAAAGAAAAACTTTTACAAACTCTGTTTGCTCTTGTTGTTGTAAATATGTAAAGCCAGCATTCAAGTTTTCAGCAAAGATTATGACTAACCACATTTGCAATAACTCTTAGGTCTCATGTTTACTCATATCAATAGCATAACCAACTAGCGAGCCATAATAATAAATCTCGGATGACAACACTTTCTCAAAACAATCATAATATGATACAATAAGATGGTATCTCGCTAGCCCTTTCCGAGACCGCAAAACATAAATGCAGAGCACCTTTAAAGATCAAGGACTGACTAGACATTGTAATTCATGGTAAAAGAGATCCAATTATAGTCATACCCAATATAAATTAATAGTAATGAATGCAAATGACAGCTGCGCTCTCCAGCTAGTGCTTTTTAATAAGAGGGTGATGACTCAACATAAAAGTAAATAGATAGGCCCTTCGCAGAGGGAAGCAGGGATTTGTAGAGGTGCCAGAGCTCGGTTTTGAAGTAGAGATAAATAATATTTTAAGTGGCATACTTTCATTGTCAACATAACAACCAAGAGATGGCGATATCTTCCATGCTACACACATTATAGGCGGTTCCCAAACAGAATGGTAAAGTTTATACTCCCCCTCCACCAACAAGCATCAATCCATGGCTTGCTCGAAACAACGAGTGCCTCCAACTAGCAACAGCCCCGGGGGATTTTTGTTTGAAATTAATTTGATTTAATTTGCATAAAGCATGGGACTGGGCATCCCGGTGACCAGCCATTTTCTCGTGAGTGAGGAGCGGAGTCCACTCCTCTTGAGAATAACCCGCCTAACATGGAAGATACGGACAACCCTAGTTGATACATGGGCTATTCGAGCATACAAAACAGAATTTCATTTGAAGGTTTGGAGTTTGGCACATACAAATTTACTTGGAACGACAGGTAGATACCATATATAGGAAGGTATAGTGGACTCATATGGGATAACTTTGGGGTTTAAGGGATTGGATGCACAAGCAGTATTCCCGCTTAGTACAAGTGAAGGCTAGCAAAAGACTGGGAAGCGACCAACTAGAGAGCGACAACAATCATGAACATGCATTAAAATAAATAGACATTGAGTACAAGCATGAGTAGGATATAATCCACCATGAACATAGATATCGTGAAGGCTGTGTTGATTTTGTTTCAACTACATGTGTGAACATGTGCCAAGTCGAGTCACTTAAATCATTCAAAGGAGGATACCACCCCACTATACCACATCACAACCATTTTAATAGCATGTTGGCACGCAAGGTAAACCATTATAACTCATAGATAATCAAGCATGGCATGAGCAACTATAATCTCTAATTGTCATTGCAAACATGTTTATTCATAATAGGCTGAATCAGGAACGATGAACTAATCATATTTACAAAAACAAGAGAGGTCGAGTTCATACCAGCTTTTCTCATCTCAGTCAGTCCATCATATATCGTCATAATTTCCTTTCACTTGCACGACCGAACGATGTGAATAATATTAAGAGTGCACGTGAATTGGACTAAGCTGGAATCTGCGAGCATTCAATAAACAGGAGAAGACAAGGCAATATGGGCTCTTGGTTAAATCAACAATAATGCATATAAGAGCCACTTCAACAATTTGATCATGATCTTCTCCTATCGACCCCCAAAGAAAAGAAAAGAAATAAAACTATTTACACGGGAAAGCTCCCAACAAGCAAAAGAAGAACGGGAAATATTTTTGTGTTTTCTTTTTAATTATTACAACTACAGCAAGAAAAGTAAACTAGCTAGAAGCTATTACTAATTTTTTTGGTTTTTCTTAAGGTTTAACAAGCACACAAGAAGAAAACAAGAAAAACAAAATAAACTAGCATGGATATTACAGTGAAAGAGTATGAGCACCGACATCTAGCAATGAGTGTGTGTGAATATAAATGTAATGTCGGTGGGAAATACGTACTCCCCCAAGCTTAGGCTTTTGGCCTAAGTTGGTTTATTGCCGCGGATGGCCCGACGGATATCCATAGTTGTAGCCGGGGTCGTACTGAGATGAAGAAGACTTCTATTGCCACTGGCTGGCAGTCATCTCAGGATCCCAAAAGTAATCAGACTACCGTGGAGGCTCAGATTGTGGTTCCGACTCTGTGGCTGGTATAGGGTTCCGGTAGGCGAGGATGGCCGCCCACGGAACGAGATACGGACCTGTGGATAAATTAAACAAGGAAGGAGCAGGCAAGATAATAGTCTCAGGGTGATGTTTATCAAAGAACAATTTGTATTTAAGCTCCCCTTCCCTATTCTTAACAATGAAACCATGCGCTACCATACTCTTATAATCTAAATAAGCGTTGGGCAGCAATTTTTCTTCTTTCTCATAATGCCTAATAGGTATGTTATAATGTGCAGCAAGGCGTGAATCATAAATACCTCCAAAAATGGGACCCTTTGTACGGTTCAAACTTAACCGTTTAGCAATAATTCCGCCCATACTAACTGTGTTATCGCGGAATAAACCATGAAACAACATGATAATATCAGGAACACTAAGGTTTCCGCAGTTTCCGCGACCAATTAAGCAACGACTAGCAAATATGGCAAAGTAGCGTAAAACAGGAAAATGTATGCTAGTGATTCTTGCATCGGAAACCTTCCTGGTTTCCCCCACAGTAATGGTGTCAATAAACCCATCCACATCTTTACAATGTGGTTCATCTAAGGTACCCTCGAAGGGTATTTTGCAAACCTTGCAGAATTCATCTAATGGCATCTTCTTAATAACATGATATAAATGAAGCTCTACTGAAGGAGGTGTTTCCTTAGGATAATATTAGAAGTTTTGCACAAAAGTATTGGTGAGTAAGAGATACTGATGACGTTGGTCGCGGAGGAAGTCGGTGAGGCCAGCATTTTCAGACAATGAATAGAAATCATCATAAATCCCGGCTTCTCTCAAGAAATCATAGGAAGGCCATTCACACAGCCGAACCTCCGCGGTGCGAGGCAAATTATATTTGGGCCTATGTGCTTCTTCATTTTGCTTTTCCTTCGAGCTTCGGCTCGATGAGCCCCTCAAAAATCTCTTCATCATTTTCTGAAAATTCTGAAATTTTTAGTAACTTCAAACAAAAGTGAACCAAGCTCAATAAAATTGATAGCAACTACTCCTACAAGTGCCTAGAGACTATATCATGCATTAGAACTACTTGGAACCAAATAAATTTGACATGCAAGCTCAAGAACATGGTCACCTAGGCAGCACAAATTTGCAATGAATAAAGCACTAGAACAAAAATTGATTGGACCAATGGAGGAGTCACATACCAAGGAACAATCCCCCCAAACACTTTTGTGAGAGGTGCTTTGAGCAAGGAGATCGAAAATCACAGCAAAATGAGCTAGAACTCGTGCTTGAGCTAGATATTGGTGTTTGTGGGAGGAAGAAGGAGTGTGTGGGTGCAGGAATAAGTGGAGGGGGGCCACCGTGGGCCCACGAGGTAGGGGGCGCGCCCAGGGGGGTAGGGCGCGCCCTCCACCCGCGTGGCCAGGTGCTTGCCCCTCCTGTTGTGTTCTCAGTGCCTGATATTCTCAAATATTCCAGAAAAAATCATATTCCATTTTCAGGGCATTTGGAGAACTTTTATTTTTGGGGTATTTTTATATTGCACGGATAATTCAGAAAATAGACAGAAAAATACTATTTTTACTATATTTCAACTAAATAACAGAAAGTAAAGAGAGGGTACAGAAGGTTGTGCCTTCTAGTTTCATCCATCTCATGCTCATCAAAAGGAATCCACTAACAAGGTTGATCAGGTCTTGTTAACAAACTCATTCTGAATCGCATGAAACCGGAGAAATTTTGAATAACACTATGTTACCTCAACGGGGATATGCGCATCCCCAATAATAAGAAGATCATATTTCTTCTTGGCAGTAGGAAGAGGAAATTCAAAACCTCCAAAGATAATCGATGGAATTTTTCCAATAGAGTTGATACTATGAACTTGAGGTTGTTTCCTCAGAAAGTGTACCGTATGCTCATTACCATTAACATGAAAAGTGACATTGCCTTTATTGCAATCAATAACAGCCCCTGCAGTATTCAAAAAAGGTCTTCCAAGAATAATAGACATACTATTGTCCTCGAGAATATCAAGAATAACAAAGTCCGTTAAAATAGTAACTTTTGCAACCACAACAGGCACATCCTCACAAATACCGACAGGTATAGCAGTTGATTTATCAGCCATTTGCAAAGATATTTCAGTAGGTGTCAACTTATTCAAGTCAAGTCTATGATATAAAGAGAGAGGCATAACACTAACACTGGCTCCAAGATCACATAAAGCAATTTTAACATAGTTTCTTTTAAAGGAGCATGGTATAGTTGGTACTCCTGGATCTCCAAGTTTCTTTGGTATTCCACCCTTAAAAGTATAATTAGCAAGCATGGTGGAAATTTCAGCTTCCGGTATATTTCTTTTATTAGTAACAATATCTTTCATATATTTAGCATAAGGATTCATTTTGAGCATATCAGTTAATCGCATACACAAAAAGATAGGTCTAATCATTTCAGCAAAGCGCTCAAAATCCTCATCATCCTTTTTCTTGGATGGTTTGGGAGGAAAAGGCATGGGTTTCTGAACCCATGGTCCTCTTTCTTTACCATGTTTCCTAGCAACAAAGTCTCTCTTATCATAACGTTGATTCTTTGGTTGTGGGTTATCAAGATCAACAGTAGGTTCAACTTCTACATAATTATCATTACTAGGTTAAGCATCATCATGAACATCATCATTGGCATTTTCATTAGGTTCATGTTCATTACCAGATTGTGTTTCAACATCAGAAATAGAAATATCATTTGGATTCTCAGGTGGTTCAGCAATAGGTTCAGTATAACCATGCAAAGTCCTATCATTTTTTGTTCTTCTTTTTAGAAGAACTAGGTGCATCAATATTATTTCTCTGAGAATCTTGTTCAATTCTTTTAGGGTGGCCTTCAGGATACAAAGGTTCCTGAGTCATTCTACCAGTTCTATTAGCCACTCTAACAGCATAATCATTTTTCTTACTATTCATTTCATTGAGCAAATCATTTTGAGCTTTAAGTACTTGTTCTACTTGAGTGGTAACCATAGAAGCATGTTTGCTAATAAGTTTAAGTTCACCCTTAACAGTGGCCATGTAATTACCCAAGTGTTCAAGCATATTTGAATTGTATTTCAATTGTCTACCAAAATAAGCATTGAAATCTTCTTGCTTCACCATAAAATTATCAAACTCATCTAAACATTGGCTAGCAAACTTAGTAAGAGGGATTTTAGCTTTATCAAATCTATAGAGAGAATTTACCTTTACTACCTGTGTCGGGTTATCAAGACCATGAGTTCCTTCAATAGGTAATGGATTAAGATCATATGTTTCTTCAACAGGCGGTATGTCACGATCGGTTTTCCTAATAAAAATATTTATTGAGAAACCAATCTTTAGAATCCAGTTTGAGATAAAACCTCCTCACTGGCAGACAAACTTTTGATACAATAAGCTAGTAGCATAAATATATTACAGGGTTGAGCTGACGATGCTCAACAATTTATTACAAGCGTGCCAATAATTATACATAAAGGCGAATAATGACACAAGGGAGTGGTGGCATACTACTGACTCGCAAATCTGGTAGAGGTGGAGAAACACAGTGGGGAGTGGATATGGGATTCTCAAACTAACATCCCATCGAGCGTCGAGGTGAAGCTCGATGAATTTACTAGGGTAGCGGAAGCGGATATGAAACAGTGACCAACTCCAGGGTTGCACGAGACTGACTGGGACTCCTCTAGGCGTCGGATTCGCTATCGAACTCTTCATCCATGAGATCACCTTCGTCAGCATCTGGCCAAATCAACAAGCCAGTGAGTACTTTGAAAGTACTCGCAAGACAGTTCGGACGTAAGATATAACAAATGCCAACATGAAATACATGGATAAATAACCAGCCCGATCAGACATAGAAGTGATAATGCTGGGTGCCAAACGAGTGTCTGAAAGACTCCTCGAGCGGAAAATGCGGAATAATAATACTGGTGCCAAATGAGTGTCTGAAAGACTCCTCGAGCGGAAAATGCGGAATAATAATACTGGTGCCAAACGAGTGTCTGAAAGACTCCTCGAGCGGAAAATGCGGAATAATAATACTGGTGCCAAACGAGTGTCTGAAAGACTCCTCGAGCGGAAAATGCGGAATAATAATACTGGTGCCAAACGAGTGTCTGAAAGACTCCTCGAGCGGAAAATGCGGAATAATAATGCCACAATCGGGCGTCTGAGCGACACCACATAAAGGGCTTTAAAAGAAATGCCACAGTCGGGCGCCTGAGCGACACCACATAAAGGGCTTTAAAAGAAATGCCACAGTCGGGCGTCTGAGCGATACCACATAAAGGGCTATAAAAGAAATGCCACAGTCGGGCGTCTGAGCGACACCACATAAAGGGCTTTAAAAGAAATGCCACAGTCGGGCGTCTGAGCGACACCACATAAAGGGCTTTAAAAGAAATGCCACAGTCGGGCGTCTGAGCGACACCACATAAAGGGGTTTAAAAGAAATGCCACAGTCGGGCGTCTGAGCGACACCACATAAAGGGCTTTAAAAGAAATGCCACAGTCGGGCGTCTGAGCGACACCACATAAAGGGCTTTTGATTGAGAAGGAAATAATATACTCATCATAAATATAATCAACTCCTGGAATTAAACGGGTTAGTCCATCCACAAGAATAAACATTTAACCGGTCTTAGAGCTCATGCGTCCCACCGGGAAATCTGTCACCAAACTGGCACATGACTGTTAGCAGGGAACTTGGAAATAGATAAGATGATTTAAGGATATAGAGCTCTGCAGAGTTTGTACCAAAAATTTCCCACAGTCGACGGATTTCCGTAGTCCCTAGGACTAGTTCCGTTACGGTATTTCAGAAGAAAACACAGCAATCTAGTACACACCCATCCAACTCTTCGATGCCAGGAATCACCCTCAACATCGTCCAAGAAAAACTATTGAGACGGGGAGATCACAATCTTGAATAGCATGGGATCAAATTTATATACGCGCGCTCTAAGGGGTGCCCCCCTCTCGGTCCCAACCGGAAACACCCATGCCCCCTGACCGGATGCCTGGCTTTAATCCAGGGCCATGGAACCAGCATCCCGGCCTCTCCTTTTTGGTGTGTACCAAGAAAGCGGTTTGCGACTTACTAAACCATATCCCTTTCGGGAAACATGTGGTAGTACAGGGAAAGGGAATGGATATGGACCAACCGATACGGGTTGGTACTGAAGATAACTTGCATGGCCTAAGACTGGCATGCTACAACACTGCCATCTTACCCATCTTCATGCCAACACATGGCCTTACATACTCACGTCCATCGACGTGTGAAATCATCGGGCTTACTTGCTCCAACAATGCATAATGAACGCTTCATCGGTATGCTCCACGCATGCCATGAAACTATCTACATGCAACCATGCCAATACACTTATCATATCAAAAGTTCGAACATGCTTGCCTGGTTCAGAGTAGTCGGAGCCTAGCTCAGTGAAGTTCGCGGTCCCGTCACCTCCGTCGGTATCTACGGTACATAGAAAACATACGCGCTAACGTGAATACCAAGAGGTGCAGAAACAGTATTGCAAATAATTTTCAAATAAATCTGATAAAAAACTAGACAAAATTTTGAAGAGAACAGAAAAAGAATCACTCAAAAATATGCTTCTGATAAAAAGTTATAAGGGTTTTTGCCCAGGGACTCATCTGTAATGAAACAGAAACTTCCCAGGGTTTTTATTATAAAAACAGAAAACGTTTCGATAGAAACTACGCCGGTCCAGAGGGAAAGCGTATTCTGGCAAAAGACGCCTTCAGAAAACGATTCGATCAGAAAAGACGGAGAGGCTGACAGGCGGGTCCCATCCGTCAGGTTTAAAATTTAAAAGAGGCGGGTCGGGGCTCGCTGGCGCCCGAGGGCCGCGGTGGTCGCCGGCGGCGATCCACGGCGAGGTGGGGAGATCGGAGGTTACCTCCGTGCTCAGGGTGCCATTCCGCGTTGGATGGTGGTCGAGGTGGTCGCCGGGAAGCACCACGTCGGCGGTGGCCCCTGCTCCGGCGGACGGCGGTTCGGGCGTGGATGGAGGTCGCCGGAGAGAGCTGCACAGATCAAATTGAGGAGGGGGTCAAGGATCTGGTAGCTATAGAGGGCGATGGACGGAGTTTGGGCGCCGGAGACGGCCTCACCGGAGCGAATCGAGCTAGAGGCTGAGGCGGAGCGGGGTGGCCGGAGTCGGGGGAGGAGACCTCCTCGAGGTCCTCCCAGTGACCTGGCAAGGTGTTGGTGGAGTGTAGGGGTGGTGTGTGCTCGCGGAAGGGCTCGGGGTCTCCTTTTATAGGCGATCCGAGGCGGTGGCCGAGAACAGCGTTCTCCGGCGAGTGATTACGGTGGTGTAGTGCTTGGTCGGGGGAGTTTAGGAGTTGAGCACCATCGAGGAGGTTCGCGGAGTCCATTTTGGAGCCAACGGCGTCGTTTTAAGCTTGCTGAGGTGGAGCTCGACGGAACGGGACGGCGCGGGTCCATCGGCGGCAGAGAGCATGCTCTGTGCGCGCCGTGCCACGACGGCTGTGCTGCATGCGTGCGCTGGCGTGGAGGTGGACACGCGGAGCCAGCAGCGGGGCTGTGCGGCGCGGAACGGCGTTGAGCCGCCGTTCTGCTGCCTGTTGGCTGCCACGGCGGTTCAGCCGCCGCGGGACACGCCGGCTTGGTCGGGTCAGAGCGCCACCGACGCCAGGAAGAGGCCAAGCGCGCGTGCGGGGCTCTGGACACGCAGACCAGGCGGCGAGCAACGTGCCAAGGGCACTGTGTGCGCGTGACTGAAGATGATCTGAAGAAATCAACACTGAAGACTGAATTTGCTGAATGTGTTCGAACAGTGCATGCAAGGTGTTCGACAGAATGATCCAGGCATGTAGGGATTTTTCCTTGGGCTGATTTTTGGTGGAGTGACTTCTCATTGCTCTAGTAGGCTGCCTGATTTTTGGTGGATTTCTGGAGAAGTGTAGATATGAATTTCACCAAATTTGACAAATCTGGTCCAAACTTGCAGGGAGTGTAAGTTGAAAATTTTGAAAAGAATATGAGTGGATCAAGATGGTTCTGGGTTGTGGGTGCAAAGGACTAGCCAGTAGAGTTGGTTTGAAGTCAAATCTCAAATGGAAAAGGGTACTTGCTTTGAAAATCCATCAGGCTCAAAATAATTGACAGAAAATATTTGAGAGATAAAATAAAATCCAAAACTTGTTTGGATGAGTTGGGATAGGGAATTTGAGTTGTTGACAAGGAGGGGTGAAGATGTTGGAGTGGTTTTGCCTCATGGGCAAGATACAAGGTCATGGATGGTTTTCAATAGAATGAAAATCCCAAATCTTTTTCATAGAGTTTTTCTTAAAAAGAAAACTCCAATAAAAATTTGAGAAGGGAAACAATAGAGAGAAGGAGTTTTTAAGAAGGTCAAACCCAGGGCTTGAAGGAGAAAACAGAAAAACCCTAGTCAAGGAAAAGGAAATTTTAAGAAGGTAGTTTTACTGAAAGCCTCAAATTTCAAGGAAAATCCAGCAAGGATTTTCCAAAACCCAAATGAAATTTTTGGAGTGTCACAACACCTACCCCCTTAGGAAAAATCTCGTCCCCGAGATTTCAGTTGATCCTCAAATAAGCATGGATGCTCTGCTCGAAGAAAATCCTCTCTTTCCCATGTTGCTTCACTTTCGGTGTGATTACTCCACTGAACTTTGAAAAATTTGACGGTTTTCTGTCGGGTCCTCCTTTCAGACTCCTCTAATATCTTTACTGGGTCTTCCCGATAAGTGAGGTCTAGCTGCACGTCTATGTTCTCATGGGATACTTGTTTCTCTGGGTTGCTCACGCATTTCCTCAATTGCGATACGTGGAACACGTTGTGGATATCTGACAGTTCCTCAGGTAGGTCTAGTTGGTATGCTACTGCGCCTTTCCGTGCCAATATACCGAATGGCCCGATGAATCTTGGCGCTAGCTTTCCCTTAATTTTGAATCGTTGCAACCCCCTCATAGGTGACACTCGTAGGTACACGAATTCACCTGGTTCGAAGTTGACCCCACGATGTTTCTAATCGTAATAACTCTTTTGTCGGTTTTGGGCGGTCTTGAGTCGATCTCTGATTAACTGGACCTTTTCCTCGGCTTCCTTGAGCACGTCTGGGCCGAAGATACGGCTGTCTCCGGTCTCTGACCAATTTAACGGGGTACGACATCTTCGTCCATACAAGGCTTCAAATGGTGCCATTTGCAGGCTGGCCTGATGACTGTTGTTGTACGCGAACTCGGCGTATGGCAGGCTGTCTTCCCAACTGGTTCCATAGGTGAGGACACATGCTCTCAGCATGTCCTCTAAAATCTGGTTTACCCGTTCTGTTTGTCCATCTGTCTGGGGGTGGTATGCCGTACTGAAGGCTAGTTGAGTTCCTAGAGCCTGTTGTAACTGCTCCCAGAATCTCGAGACGAACTGTGTTCCTCTGTCAGATATTATAGTCTTCGGGACACCGTGCAGACAAACTATGCGAGAGAGATATATTTTGGCAAGCTTCTGAGTGGTGTGGGTCGTCTTTACTGGAATGAAATGTGCCACCTTAGTGAATCTGTCGGTGATAACCCATATGGCATCGTTCCCGTGTCGTGATCGAGGTAGTCCGACAATGAAATTCATCCCTATTTCATCCCATTTCCACTCAGGTATTTTATTTGGTTGCAGTAGTCCGGCTGGTCTCTGATGTTCGGCCTTTATACGTTGACAAGAGTCGCAGCATGCAATGAAGGCAGCTATGTCCCTTTTCATACCGTGCCACCAAAATCCTTCTTGGATATCCTTATACATCTTGGTTCCTCCAGGGTGGATCGAATATGGAGCGGTGTGGGCTTCAGCTAGAATTTGCCGTTTGAGGTCTTCTATGTCTGGCACGCAGAGTCGGTTTCCGTACCATAGTGTTCCTTCTTCGTCTATGATGAATTCCGAGGCCTTGCCCATACTCACCTTTCTTTTGATACCTTGAATGCTGGGGTGACCCGGCTGGGCTTCTTTGATTCTTGTCACAAGGTTGGGCTGTATCTCCAAGTTTGTTATGGTGCCTTCTGCTACCATCAACAAGTTGAGTCTGGCAAATTCCCGTTGGAATTCGGGTCTTAAGTTGGGCAGACTGTTGTTGTCGGCGCGGGGGTTCCGACTAAGAGCATCGGCTACTACATTTGCTTTTCCAGGATGATAGTGGATTCCGACATCATAATCCTTTAGTAGCTCCAACCAGCGTCGTTGCCTTAAATTCAGCTCTGGCTGTGTGAAAATATATTTGAGACTTTTATGGTCCGTATATATTTCACATCGATTTCCAAGTAGCAAGTGCCTCCATTCCTTGAGTGCATGAATAACTGCTGCCATTTCTAAGTCATGAGTGGGATAGTTTTCCTCATGCTTGCGAAGTTGCCTTGAAGCGTATGCGACAACCTTGCTTTCTTGCATTAATACGCATCCGAGTCCCTTCCTGGACGCGTCACAATATACTTCAAAATTCTTGCGTATGTCCGGCACAATCAATACTGGTGCTGTTGTTCATTTCCGTTTTAGCTCTTGGAAACTTTTCTCACAGGCTTCTGTCCATTCAAATTTCTTATCTTTCTTGAGCAACTGCGTCATTGGCTTGGCTATGGTGGAGAATCCTTCAATAAATCTGCGGTAATATCCTGCCATTCCCAAGAAACTCCGTATGTCCGTTACGCTGGCTGGTGACTTCCAGCCAAGTACGGCCTTGACTTTCTCTGGGTCCACGGCGATACCGTCTTGGGTTAGCACGTGGCCTAGAAAGCCTACTTGCCTTAACCAAAACTCACACTTGCTGAACTTGGCGTACAATTGGTGTTTCCTGAGTTCTCCTAGTACAATTCTGAGATGTTCAGCGTGTTCTTCAGGTGTCTTGGAGTATACTAAAATATCGTCGATGAATACCACAACAAACTTGTCCATAAACTTCATAAACACTTTGTTCATGAGGTGAACAAAATATGCAGGGGCATTTGTTAATCCAAAAGGCATTACTGTGAATTCATACAGTCCATATCTGGAGGTGAAGGCTGTCTTGGGGATATCTTCTGTTCGTACCTTTAATTGATGGTATCCTGACCTTAGGTCGATTTTTGAGAATACCTTGGCCTTAGCGAGTTGATCAAATAAATCATTTATTCTTGGCATCGGGTATTTGTTCTTGATCGTGACCATGTTGAGTGCTCGGTAGTCAATACACAATCGCAGTGTTCCATCTCTTTTTTTGGCAAACAAAATTGGTGATCCCCATGGTGAGGAACTGGCTCGAATGTATCCCTTGTCAAGCAATTCCTTTATTTGTTTTTTCAGTTCAACTAACTCGGATGGTGCCATTCTGTATGGTTTCTTGTATATGGGGGTGGTTCCTGGTGCTAGCTCAATGCTGAATTCTATCTCTCGGTCGGGTGGCATGCCTGGTAGCTCTTCAGGAAATACGTCTGGAAATTCACACACTACTGGGACCTTGTTTAATTCAGAAATGTCCACCTTGTTCAGTCTTGGTTGTCTGGGCATTTCCCTTTCTTTGGCGGATACTCTTATTGTCTTACCATGGTGGTGTGTGAGAATCACGGTACGATTGAAACAATCAATGAAACCTTTGTTGGTGGTTAACCAGTCCATCCCTAGGATGACATCTAGTCCTTTATTTTCCAACACAATGAGATTGGCGTGAAACTTCAATCCTTTGAACTCAATAATCACATCCTGACAGTAATTCTGAGTGACTTGCTGAATTCCAGGGGACTTGATGATCATGGATTTCTCCAAAGGAAGCATCGAAAAATTATTTTGCGAAGCAAAACTTTTCGAAATAAAAGAGTGAGAAGCTCCAGAATCAAACAAAACCGTTGCAGGTATTGTGTTGACAGGGAACGTACCGAGTACGATATCCGGAGCATTTTGTGCCTCCTCTTTGGTCACGTGGTTCAGATGACCTTTCCTGTGGTTATTGTTGGGATTGAAGTTGTTTCGCTTGGGTGCTGAATTATTGTTGCCGTTGTTCGGCTTTGGTGCTGAGCTTCTTGGCTTGGGACACTGCTTGGCATAGTGTCCTTCTTCTCCACAGGCGTAACAAGTAACACCTGGGCGATAGGTGAACTCCTTGTCCCTAGCATGAAAATTCCTTGTTGGGCGTGAGACGCTGGATGATGATTTGTGCGTCCCACCCTTCTGAAAATCGGTCTTACTCCGGTGATTGCGAGCATGGTTAGTCTGGTCCCTCTTTCGCTTGCGGATATCTTCCAAACTGCGTCTTTCATTTTCCAGAGTAATGGCTTTATCCACCAGCATCTTAAAATCTGGGAAAGTGTGTATGACCAGTTGGCATTTAAGCGCGGGTGCTAGGCCGTCAAGGAATTTCTCCATTTTCTTGCTTTCAGTCATACGCTCTTCGTTGGCGTAGCGGGATAACAGAGTAAATTGGCTGTTGTAATCTGACACTGTCATGTTCCTTTGCTTGAGGTCATCGAACTCTCTTTTCTTGATTTTCATAATACTCTTAGGAATATGCGCGCCACGGAAACCCTCTTTGAAATCATCCCAGGTTATATCATTTTCGTTGGGATGCATGTGCAGAAAATTTTCCCACCAGGATGCGGCTGCTCCCGTGAGATAATGCGGTGCGTACAGTACCTTTTCTGGGTCCGAGCATTTTGCAATAATTAACTTTCTCTCCATATCGCGAAGCCAGTCTTCGGCCTCAAGTGGCTTGTCAGTATGAGAAAATGTTGGGGGACGTGTCTTCTGTAGCTCAGATAACTTGGAATGCTGCAGATACTGCCCATGGTGATTTCCCATGTTAATGACTTGGTTCATCATTTCCCGATGTTGTTGCTGACTCTGTTCATAAAGGCGGCACATTTGGGAAAGTGCCGTTTCACTGTCCTGTTGACTTGACTGCCCTTGTGCAAAGTTGTTGCCCGGTTGGTTGCCATAATCTTCCTCTGGTGGAGCTGGCATGGAGCGGGTCCAAGGACGAGACATTTTTCACTCTGAGGATGAATTTGCAAAACCCATAAGAAAAAAAATGGAAGGGTTGCAAAGATAAAACCCAAAATGCACGAGGTTGAAAAATAAATTTTTAAAACCAAGATACTCAAGGGGAAACAACTCGATTTGCGCATAGAGAAGGACTGCATCATTACGCATCTTACACGCGGCGATAATTATACAATACATCACTCAGGATATACGTACATAATCCTGACATGTTATTTAGGCTAGTGCACTTCTCCAGATCCTACATGATGCGCAATCAAGCTACTTCTCACAACCTCTTACATGGCGATGCAACGCATGGCGGCTACGCGTACTCAGTCGGAGATGTTGATGACGTCCTTGGCCCTGCCAAGGGTGAGGCGTAGCGAAGCCGGGGACTCGACTTCTTCCTCGCTGATAGGCTCCTTGCGAGTAGTACTGCGCCGAGTAGATGGAGCGGGTGCCAGGGGCGGAACGACACGGATTGGAGTCGGTGCGAGTTGCGGAGCAGTGCGCGCTGGAGTGGGCGCAATGACCTGGTTGAACTCCTTGGTGGTAGGCAGGCGACGAGCAGGAGCATGGGATGCAGAGGACGAGACGAAAGTCAGTGGCGGTGCAGTAGGCAGGAGCTCCCTCCTGTTGGCGGCACATCCGTGGACTGAGTCCATGCGGGCGACCACAAAGTCATCCACCAAGTTGTCGAAGGCTGCCTCCAAGGCCCGGAGATACTCAATAAGCATCTCAAAAGCCTCGTCCCGTTCTCCTCTGTGGCAGGAGAATGCGTAGTGACAGGTGTAGGGCACATGGCATGGAAGATAGCGGTAGCGACGAGCCTTCATCGCGGGAAGGGCATCCCTGAGACGAGCTATCGCCTCGCGGGCTGCCGTCTGGATGGCATGCTTCTCCGTAGGCATGGCTCTCCCCAAGAACCGGAAGCGGCGTAGATCACCACGCCCTCCCTTGAACTGCACCATGGCCTGGTGCATAGTCAGACTGTCGTTGACTCTGTGCTGACAGAGAGTGACGACTGGGCGCACAGACGGCCCCATCGCGACCTGAACGACGAAGGAGAGGAGCTTGACGAACCCATCGGGTATGTTGGCGAAGGTCTGAGACTCGCAGCTGCGGTCGGCCATCTACAAAAGTAGGCAAAAATCCTGAATGGTCAGATCATAAATATATGCTGTCTGTCAGAAAAATGACTACTATTGTAAAAACATGAATAAGCTCTATCATGCTCATAACCGATTAGCGATCGCACCTAGTGGCTTCCTACAGTCAGCCTGGCTCTGGTACCAAGCTTGTCACGACCGGTTTTCCCAATAAAAATATTTATTGAGAAACCAATCTTTAGAATCCAGTTTGAGATAAAACCTCCTCACTGGCAGACAAACTTTTGATACAATAAGCCAGTAGCATAAATATATTACAGGGTTGAGCTGACGATGCTCAACAATTTATTACAAGCGTGCCAATAATTATACATAAAGGCGAATAATGACACAAGGGAGTGGTGGCATACTACTGACTCGCAAATCTGGTAGAGGTGGAGAAACACAGTGGGGAGTGGATATGGGATTCTCAAACTAACATCCCATCGAGCGTCGAGGTGAAGCTCGATGAATTTACTAGGGTAGCGGAAGCGAATATGAAACAGTGACCAACTCCAGGGTTGCACGAGACTGACTGGGACTCCTCTAGGCGTCGGATTCGCTATCGAACTCTTCATCCATGAGATCACCTTCGTCAGCATCTGGCCAAATCAACAAGCCAGTGAGTACTTTGAAAGTACTCGCAAGACAGTTCGGACGTAAGATATAACAAATGCCAACATGAAATACATGGATAAATAACCAGTCCGATCAGACATAGAAGTGATAATGCTGGGTGCCAAATGAGTGTCTGAAAGACTCCTCGAGCGAAAAATGCGGAATAATAATACTGGTGCCAAATGAGTGTCTGAAAGACTCCTCGAGCGGAAAATGCGGAATAATAATACTGGTGCCAAACGAGTGTCTGAAAGACTCCTCGAGCGGAAAATGCGGAATAATAATACTGGTGCCAAACGAGTGTCTGAAAGACTCCTCGAGCGGAAAATGCGGAATAATAATACTGGTGCCAAATGAGTGTCTGAAAGACTCCTCGAGCGGAAAATGCGGAATAATAATGCCACAATCGGGCGTCTGAGCGACACCACATAAAGGGCTTTAAAAGAAATGCCACAGTCGGGCGTCTGAATGACACCACATAAAGGGATTTAAAAGAAATGCCACAGTCGGGCGTCTGAGCGATACCACATAAAGGGCTATAAAAGAAATGCCACAGTCGGGCGTCTGAGCGACACCACATAAAGGGCTTTAAAAGAAATGCCACAGTCGGGCGTCTGAGCGACACCACATAAAGGGCTTTAAAAGAAATGCCACAGTCGGGCGTCTGAGCGACACCACATAAAGGGCTTTAAAAGAAATGCCACAGTCGGGCGTCTGAGCGACACCACATAAAGGGCTTTAAAAGAAATGCCACAGTCGGGCGTCTGAGCGACACCACATAAAGGCCTTTTGATTGATAAGGAAATAATATACTCATCATAAATATAATCAACTCCTGGAATTAAACGGGTTAGTCCATCCACAAGAATAAACATTTAACCGGTCTTAGAGCTCATGCGTCCCACCGGGAAATCTGTCACCAAACTGGCACATGTCTGTTAGCAGGGAACTTGGAAATAGATAAGATGATTTAAGGATATAGAGCTCTGCAGAGTTTGTACCAAAAATTTCCCACAGTCGACGGATTTCCGTAGTCCCTAGGACTAGTTCCGTTACGGTATTTCAGAAGAAAACACAGCAATCTAGTACACACCCATCCAACTCTTCGATGCCAGGAATCACCCTCAACATCGTCCAAGAAAAACTATTGAGACGGGGAGATCACAATCTCGAATAGCATGGGATCAAATTTATATACGCGCGCTCTAAGGGGTGCCCCCCTCTCGGTCCCAACCGGAAACACCCATGCCCCCTGACCGGATGCCTGGCTTTAATCCAGGGCCATGGAACCAGCATCCCGGCCTCTCCTTTTTGGTGTGTACCAAGAAAGCGGTTTGCGACTTACTAAACCATATCCCTTTCGGGAAACATGTGGTAGTACAGGGAAAGGGAATGGATATGGACCAACCGATACGGGTTGGTACTGAAGATAACTTGCATGGCCTAAGACTGGCATGCTACAACACTGCCATCTTACCCATCTTCATGCCAACACATGGCCTTACATACTCACGTCCATCGACGTGTGAAATCATCGGGCTTACTTGCTCCAACAATGCATAATGAACGCTTCATCGGTATGCTCCACGCATGCCATGAAACTATCTACATGCAACCATGCCAATACACTTATCATATCAAAAGTTCGAACATGCTTGCCTTGTTCAGAGTAGTCGGAGCCTAGCTTGGTGAAGTTCGCGGTCCCGTCACCTCCGTCGGTATCTACGGTACATACAAAACATACGCGCTAACGTGAATACCGATAGGTGCAGAAACAGTATTGCAAATAATTTTCAAATAAATCTGATAAAAAACTAGACAAAATTTTGAAGAGAACAGAAAAAGAATCACTCAAAAATATGCTTCTGATAAAAAGTTATAAGGGTTTTTGCCCAGGGACTCATCTGTAATGAAACAGAAACTTCCCAGGGTTTTTATTATAAAAACAGAAAACGTTTCGATAGAAACTACGCCGGCCTAGAGGGAAAGCGTATTCTGGCAAAAGACGCCTTCAGAAAACGATTCGATCAGAAAAGACGGAGAGGCTGACAGGCGGGTCCCATCCGTCAGGTTTAAAATTTAAAAGAGGCGGGTCGGGGCTCGCTGGCGCCCGAGGGCCGCGGTGGTCGCCGGCGGCGATCCACGGCGAGGTGGGGAGATCGGAGGTTACCTCCGTGCTCAGGGTGCCATTCTGCGTTGGATGGTGGTCGAGGTGGTCGCCGGGAAGCACCACATCGGCGGTGGCCCCTGCTCCGGCGGACGGCGGTTCGGGCGTGGATGGAGGTCGCCGGAGAGAGCTGCACAGATCAAATTGAGGAGGGGGTCAAGGATCTGGTAGCTATAGAGGGCGATGGACGGAGTTTGGGCGCCGGAGATGGCCTCACCGGAGCGAATCGAGCTGGAGGCCGAGGCGGAGCAGGGTGGCCGGAGTCGTGGGAGGAGACCTCCTCGAGGTCCTCCCAGTGACCTGGCAGGGTGTTGGTGGAGTGTAGGGGTGGTGCGTGCTCGCGGAAGGGCTCGGTGTCTCCTTTTATAGGCGATCCGAGGAGGTGGCCGAGAACGGCGTTCTCCGGCGAGTGATTACGGTGGTGTAGTGCTTGGTCGGGGGAGTTTAGGAGTTGAGCACCGTCGAGGAGGTTCGCGGAGTCCATTTTGGAGCCAACGGCGTCGGTTTAAGCTTGCTGAGGTGGAGCTCGACGGAACGGGACGGCGCGGGTCCATCGGCGGCAGAGAGCACGCTCTGTGCGCGCCGTGCCACGACGGCTGTGCTGCATGCGTGCGCTGGCATGGAGGTGGACATGTGGAGCCAGCAGCGGGGCTGTGCGGCGCGGAACGGCGTTGAGCCGCCGTTCTGCTCCCTGTTGGCTGCCACGGCGGTTCAGCCGCCGTGGGACACGCCGGCGTGGTCGGGTCAGAGCGCCACCAACGCCAGGAAGAGGCCAAGCGCGCGTGCGGGGCTCTGGACACGCAGACCAGGCGGCGAGCAACATGCCAAGGGCACTGTGTGCGCGTGACTGAAGATGATCTGAAGAAATCAACACTGAAGACTGAATTTGCTGAATGTGTTTGAACAGTGCATGCAAGGTGTTCGACAGAATGATCCAGGCATGTAGGGATTTTTCCTTGGGCTGATTTTTGGTGGAGTGACTTCTCATTTCTCTAGTAGGCTGCCTGATTTTTGGTGAAATTTTTGGAGAAGTGTAGATATGAATTTCACCAAATTTGACAAATCTGGTCCAAACTTGCAGGGAGTGTAAGTTGAAAATTTTAAAAAGAAGATGAGTGGATCAAGATGGTTCTGGGTTGTGGGTGCAAAGGACTAGCCAGTAGAGTTGGTTTGAAGTCAAATCTCAAATGGAAAAGGGTACTTGCTTCGAAAATCCATCAGTCTCAAAATAATTGACAGAAAATATTTGAGAGATAAAATAAAATCCAAAACTTGTTTGGATGAGTTGGGATAGGGAATTTGAGTTGTTGACAAGGAGGGGTGAAGATGTTGGAGTGGTTTTGCCTCATGGTCAAGATACAAGGTCATGGATGGTTTTCAATAGAATGAAAATCCCAAATCTTTTTCATAGAGTTTTTCTTAAAAAGAAAACTCCAATAAAAATCTGAGAAGGGAAACAATAGAGAGAAGGAGTTTTTAAGAAGGTCAAACCCAGGGCTTGAAGGAGAAAACAGAAAAACCCTAGTCAAGGAAAAGGAAATTTTAAGAAGGTAGTTTTACTGAAAGCCTCAAATTTCAAGGAAAATCCAGCAAGGATTTTGCAAAAACCCAAATGAAATTTTTGGAGTGTCACACGGTAGATTAAGGCCATGTATTTCTTCAATAGGAGGTAAAATTCTTAACGTCTTCAGCTTTAATACCTTTTTCTTTCATAGATTTCTTTGCCTCTTGCATATCTTCAGGACTGAGAAATAGAACACCTCTTTTCTTCGGAGTTGGTTTAGGAATAGGCTTAGGAGCTGGCTCAGGAATTGTCCAATTATTTTCATTTGTCAACATATTACTCAATAGAATTTCAGCTTCATCCGGTGTTCTTTCCCTGAAAACAGAACCAACACAACTATCCAGGTAATCTCTAGAAGCGTCGGTTAGTCCATTATAAAAGATATCAAGTATTTCATTTTTCTTCAGAGGATGATCAGGCAAAGCATTAAGTAACTTGACAAGCCTCCCCCAAGCTTGTGGGAGACTCTCTTCTTCAATTTGCACAAAATTATATATATCCCTTATAACAACTTGTTTCTTATGAGCAGGGAATTATTTAGCAGAGAAGTAATAAATCATATCCGGGGGACTACGCACACAACCAGGATCAAGAGAATTAAACCATATCTTAGCATCACCCTTTAATGAGAACAGAAATATTTTAAGGATATAGAAGTAGCGAGATCTCTCATCATTAGTGAACAGGGTGGCTATATCATTTAATTTAGTAAGATGTGCCACAACAGTTTCAGATTCATAGCCATGAAAAGGATCAGATTCAACCAAAGTAACTATATCAGGATCAACAGAAAATTCATAATCCTTATCAGTAACACAGATAGGTGAAGTCGAAAAAGCAGGGTCAGGTTTCATTCTAGCATTAAGAGATTGCTGATTCCATTTAGCTAATAACCTCTTGAGATCATATCTATCTTTGCAAGCTAAAATGGCTAAAGTAGCTTCTTTATCAAAAACATAAACCTCAGGAATAACAGGCAAGTCTTCATCATCACTTTCATCAATATAATCAGTTTCAATAATTTCTTTCTCTCTAGCCCTAGCAATTTGTTCATCAAGAAATTCACCAAGTGGAACAGTAGTATCAAGCATAGAAGTAGTTTCATCATAAGTATCATGCATAGCAGAAGTGGCATCATCAATAACATGTGACATATCAAAACGAATAGCAGAATGCGAATCAAGTGTAGAGCTAGATGGCAGTTCCTTACCTCCCCTCGTAGTTGAGGGATAAATTGTTGTCTTAGCGTCTTTCAAGTTCTTCATAGTGACCAGGAGATATAAATCCCAAGTGAATCAAAGAATAGAGCTATGCTCCCCGGCAACGGCGCCAGAAAATAGTCTTGATAACCCACAAGTATACGGGATCGCAACAGTTTTCGAGGGTAGAGTATTCAACCCAAATTTATTGATTCGACACAAGGGGAGCCAAAGAATATTCTCATGTATTAGCAGTTGAGTTGTCAATTCAACCACACCTGGATAACTTAGTATCTGCAGCAAAGTATTTAGTAGCAAAGTAATATGGTAGTAACGGTAACGATAGCAAAAGTAATATTTTTGGGTTTTGTAGTGATTGTAACAGTAACAACGGAAAAGTAAATAAGCGAGGAACAATGTGTGAAAAGCTCGTAGGCATTGGATCGGTGATGGAGAATTATGCCGGATGCGGTTCATCATGTAACAATCATAACATAGGGTGACACAGAACTAGCTCCAATTCATCAATGTAATGTAGGCATGTATTCCAAATATAGTCATACGAGCTTATGGAAAAGAACTTGCATGACATCTTTTGTTCTACCCTCCCGTGGCAGCGGGGTCCTAATGGAAACTAAGGGATATTAAGGCCTCCTTTTAATAGAGTACCGGACCAAAGCATTAGCACATAGTGAATACATGAACTCCTCAAACTATTGTCATCACCGGGAGTGGTCCCGATTATTGTCACTTCGGGTTGCCGAATCATAACACATAGTAGGTGACTATAGACTTGCAAGATAGGATCAAGAACTCACATATATTCATGAAAACATAATAGGTTCAGATCTGAAATCATGGCACTCGGGCCCTAGTGACAAGCATTAAGCATAGCAAAGTCATAGCAACATCAATCTCAGAACATAGTGGATACTAGGGATCAAACCCTAACAAAACTAAATCGATTACATGATAGATCTCATCCAACCCATCACCGTCCAGCAAGCCTACGATGCAGTCACTCACGTGCGGCGGTGAGCATCATGAAATTGGTGATGGAGGATGGTTGATGATGACGATGGCGACGAATCCCCCTCTCCGGAGCCCCGAACGGACACCAGATCAGCCCTCCCGAGAGGCTTTAGGGCTTGGCGGCGTCTCCGTATTGTAAAATGCGATGAATCCTTCTCTCCTATTTTTTTCTCCTCGAAAGCAAATATATAGAGTTGGAGTTGAGGTCGGAGGAGCTCCAGGGGGCCCACGAGGTAACGGGCGCGCCCCCCACCCTCGTGGCTAAGGTGTGGGCCCCCTGGTCTTCATCTTTTTCAAGGATTTTTTTATTATTTGTGAAGAAAATATGCCCTAGAGGCAATAATAAAGTTATTATTTATTTCCTTATATCATGATAAATGTTTATTATTCATGCTAGAATTGTATTAAGCGGAAACATAATACATGTGTGAATACATAGACAAACAGAGTGTCACTAGTATGCCTCTACTTGACTAGCTCATTAATCAAAGATGGTTATGTTTCCTAGCCATGAACAAAGAGTTGTTATTTGATTAACGAGATCACATCATTAGTTGAATGATCTGATTGACATGACCCATTCCATTAGCATAGCACCCGATTGTTTAGTATATTGCTATTGCTTTTATCCATGACTTATACATGTTCCTTTAACTATGAGATTATGCAACTCCCATTTACCGTAGGAACACTTTGTGTGCTACCAAACGTCACAACGTAACTGGGTGATTATAAAGTTGCTCTACAGGTGTCTCCGAAGGTACATATTGGGTTGGCGTATTTCGAGATTAGGATTTGTCACTCCGATTGTCGGAGAGGTATCTCAGGGCCTTCTCGGTAATGCACATCACATAAAGCCTTGCAAGCATTGCAACCAATGAGTTAGTTGCGAGATGATGTATTACAGAACGAGTAAAGAGACTTGCCGGTAACGAGATTGAACTAGGTATTGGATACCGACGATCGAATCTCGGGCAAGTAACATACCGATGACAAAGGGAACAACGTATGTTGTTATGCGGTCTGACCGATAAAGATCTTCGTGGAATATGTAGGAGCCAATATGGGCATCCAGGTCCCGCTATTGGTTATTGACCGGAGACGTGTCTCGGTCATGTCTACATTGTTCTCGAACCGTAGGGTCCGCACGCTTAACGTTACGATGACAGTAATTATGAGTTTATGCATTTTGATGTACCGAAGGAGTTCGGAGTCCCGGATGTGATCACGGACATGACGAGAAGTCTCGAAATGGTCGAGACGTAAAGAATGATATATTGGAAGCCTATGTTTGGACATCGGATGCATTCCAGGTGAAATCAGGATTTTACCGGAATACCGGGAGGGTTACCGGAACCCCCCGGGAGCATAATGGGCCAACATGGGCCTTGGAGGAGAGGTGAGAGGGCTGCCCTCATGGGCTGCGCGCCTCCCCCCTTCCCCTAGTCCTATTAGGACTAGGATAGGTGGGCGCCCCCTCTCTCTCTCTCTCCCCCTTGGAGAATCCTAGTCCAACTAGGATTGGGGGGGGGGGAATCCTACTCCCAGAGGGAGTAGGACTCTCCTGGCGCGCCTAGCTTGGCCGGCCAGCCCCTCCCCCTTGGCTCCTTTATATACGGGGGCAGGGGGCACCCCAAAGACACACAAGTTGATCTACGGATCGTTCCTTAGCCGTGTGCGGTGCCCCCTTCCACCAAATTCCACCTCGATCATATCGTTGCAGTGCTTAGGTGAAGCCCTGCGCCAGTAACACATCAAGATCGTAACCATGCCGTCGTGCTGACGGAACTCTTCCTCGATGCTTTGCTGGATCAGAGCCCGGGGATCGTCATCGAGCTGAACGTGTGCCAAGAACTCGGAGGTGCCGGAGTAACGGTGCTGTGATCGGTTGGATCGCGAGGAGAACGTACGACTACTTCCTCTACGTTGTGTCAACGCTTCCGCTTCGGTCTACGAGGGTACGTAGACAACACTCTCCCCTCTCGTTGCTATGCATCACCATGATCTTGCGTGTGCGTAGGAAAATTTTGAAATTACTACGTTCCCACTGGACAAGCCATCTATCTACACAACATAGTCTATGTAATTACTACGTTCCACTGGATAGTATCTTGCTTGTCTATGTTATCTCGAGAAAGCAAAGTTGAAAGATGATGGTAGCAATTACACAGACTGGGTCCGTAACTTGAGGATTATCCTCATTGCTGCACAGAAGAATTACGTCCTGGAAGCACCGCTGGGTGCCAGGCCTGGTGCAAGAGCTACGCCAGATGTTGTGAACGTCTGGCAAAGCAAAGCTGATGACTACTCTATAGTTCAGTGTGCCATGCTTTACGGCTTAGAACCGGGACTTCAACGACGTTTTGAACACCATGGAGCATATGAGATGTTCCAGGAGTTGAAGTTAATATTTCAAGCAAATGCCCGGATTGAGAGATATGAAGTTTCCAATAAGTTCTATAGCTGTAAAATGGAGGAGAACGGTTCTGTCAGTGAGCATATACTCAGAATGTCTGGGTATAACAATCACTTGATTCAACTGGGAGTTAATCTTCCGGATGATTGCGTCATTGACAGAATTCTCCAATCACTGCCACCAAGCTACAAGAGCTTCGTGATGAACTATAATATGCAAGGGATGACCAAAACTATGCCCGAGCTCTTCGCGATGCTAAAAGCCGCGGAGGTAGAAATCAAAAAGGAGCATCAAGTGTTGATGGTTAACAAAACCACTAGTTTCAAGAAAAAGGGCAAAGGGAAGAAAAAGGGGAACTTCAAAAAGAACAGCAAGCAAGTTGCTACTCAAGAGAAGAAACCCAAGTCTGGACCTAAGCCTGAAACTGAGTGCTTCTATTGCAAACAGACTGGTCACTGGAAGCGGAACTGCCCCAAGTATTTGGAGGATAAGAAGGATGGCAAGGTTAACAAAGGTATATATGATATACATGTTATTGATGTGTACCTTACTAATTCTCGCAGTAGCACCTGGGTATTTGATACTGGTTCTGTTGCTAATATTTGCAACTCAAAACAGGGGCTACGGATTAAGCGAAGATTGGCTAAGGACGAGGTGACGATGCGCGTGGGAAATGGTTCCAAAGTCGATGTGATCGCGGTCGGCACGCTACCTCTACATCTACCTTCGAGATTAATATTAGATCTAAATAATTGTTATTTAGTACCAGCGTTGAGCATGAACATTATATCTGGATCTTGTTTGATGCGAGATGGTTATTCATTTAAATCAGAGAATAATGGTTGTTCTATTTATATGAGTAATATCTTTTATGGTGATGCGCAATTAAAGAGTGGTTTGTTCTTACTTAATCTCGATAGTAGTAATACATATATTCATAATGTTGAAACCAAAAGATGCAGAGTTGATAATGATAGTGCAACTTATTTGTGGCACTGCCGTTTAGGTCATATCGGTGTAAAACGCATGAAGAAACTCCATACTGATGGACTTTTGGAGTCACTTGATTATGAATCACTTGGCACTTGCGAACCGTGCCTTATGGGCAAGATGACTAAAACACCGTTCTCCGGTACTGTGGAGAGAGCAACAGATTTATTGGAAATCATACATACTGATGTATGTGGTCCAATGAATGTTGAGGCTCGTGGCGGATATCGTTATTTTCTCACCTTCACTGATGATTTAAGCAGATATGGGTATATCTACTTAATGAAACACAAGTCTGAAACATTTGAAAAGTTCAAAGAATTTCAGAGTGAAGTGGAAAATCATCGTAACAAGAAAATAAAGTTTCTACGATCTGATCGTGGAGGAGAATATTTGAGTTACGAGTTTGGTCTACATTTGAAACAATGCGGAATAGTTTCGCAACTCACGCCACCCGGAACACCACAACGTAATGGTGTGTCCGAACGTCGTAATCGTACTTTACTGGATATGGTACGATCTATGATGTCTCTTACCGATTTACCGCTATCTTTTTGGGGTTATGCTCTAGAGACGGCCGCATTCACGTTAAATAGGGAACCATCAAAATTCGTTGAGACGACGCCTTATGAACTGTGGTTTGGCAAGAAACCAAAGTTGTCGTTTCTTAAAGTTTGGGGCTGCGATGCTTATGTGAAAAAGCTTCAACCTGATAAGCTCGAACCCAAATCGGAAAAATGTGTCTTCATAGGATACCCAAAGGAGACTATTGGGTATACCTTCTATCACAGATCCGAAGGCAAAATTTTTGTTGCTAAAGTCGGAAACTTTCTAGAGAAGGAGTTTCTCTCGAAAGAAGTGAGTGGGAGGAAAGTAGAACTTGATGAGATAACAGTATCTACTCCCTTATTGAGAAGTAGTACATCACAGAAATCTGTTTCTGTGACACCTACATCAAATAGGGAGGAAGCTAATGATAATGATCATGAAACTTCAGATCAAGTTTCTACTGAACTTCGTAGATCAACCAGAGTAAGATCCGCACCAGAGTGGTACGGTAATCCTATTTTGGAAGTCATGTTACTAGACCATGATGAACCTACGAACTATGAAGAAGCGATGGTGAGCCCAGATTCCGCAAAGTGGCTTGAGGCCATGAAATCTGAGATGGGATCCATGTATGAGAACAAAGTGTGGACTTTGGTTGACTTGCCCGATGATCGGCAAGCAATTGAGAATAAATGGATTTTTAAGAAGAAGACTGACGCTGATGGTAATGTTACTGTCTATAAAGCTCGACTTGTTGCAAAAGGTTTTCGACAAGTTCAAGGGATTGACTACGATGAGACTTTCTCACCCGTAGCGATGCTTAAGTCTGTCCGAATCATGTTAGCAGTTGCCGCATTTTATAATTATGAAATTTGGCAAATGGATGTCAAAACTACATTCCTGAATGGATTTCTGGAAGAAGAGTTGTATATGATGCAACCAGAAGGTTTTGTCGATCCAAAGGGAGCTAACAAAGTGTGCAAGCTCCAGCGATCCATTTATGGACTGGTGCAAGCCTCTCGGAGTTGGAATAAACGCTTTGATAGTGTGATCAAAGCATTTGGTTTTATACAGACTTTTGGAGAAGCCTGTATTTACAAGAAAGTGAGTGGGAGCTCTGTAGTATTTCTGATATTATATGTGGATGACATATTGCTAATCGGAAATAATATAGAATTTCTGGATAGCATAAAGGGATACTTGAATAAGAGTTTTTCAATGAAAGACCTCGGTGAAGCTGCTTACATATTGGGCATTAAGATCTATAGAGATAGATCAGGACGCTTAATAGGACTTTCACAAAGCACATACCTTGACAAAGTTTTGAAAAAGTTCAAAATGGATCAGGCAAAGAAAGGGTTCTTGCCTGTGGCACAAGGTGTGAAGTTGAGTAAGACTCAATGCCCGACCACCGCAGAAGATAGAGAGAAAATGAAAAATGTTCCCTATGCTTCAGCCATAGGCTCTATCATGTATGCAATGCTGTGTACCAGACCTGATGTGTGCCTTGCTGTAAGTTTAGCAGGCAGGTACCAAAGTAATCCAGGAGTGGATCACTGGACAGCGGTCAAGAACATCCTTAAGTACTTGAGAAGGACTAAGGATATGTTTCTCATTTATGGAGGTGACAAAGAGCTCGTCGTAAACGGTTACGTCGATGCAAGCTTTGACACTGATCCGGACGATTCCAAATCGCAAACCGGATACGTATTTACATTAAACGGTGGAGCTGTCAGTTGGTGCAGTTCTAAACAAAGCGTCGTGGCGGGATCTACATGTGAAGCTGAGTACATAGCCGCTTCGGAAGCAGCTAATGAAGGAGTCTGGATGAAGGAGTTCATATCCGATCTAGGTGTTGTACCTAGTATATTAGGTCCAATGAAAATCTTTTGTGACAATACTGGTGCAATTGCCTTGGCAAAGGAATCCAGATTTCACAAAAGAACCAAACACATCAAAAGACGCTTCAACTCCATCCGGGATTTGGTCCAGGTGGGAGACATAGAGATATGCAAGATACATACGGATCTGAATGTTGCAGACCCGTTGACTAAGCCTCTTCCACGAGCAAAACATGATCAGCACCAAAACTCCATGGGTGTTAGAATCATTACTTTGTAATCTAGATTATTGACTCTAGTGCAAGTGGGAGACTGAAGGAAATATGCCCTAGAGGCAATAATAAAGTTATTATTTATTTCCTTATATCATGATAAATGTTTATTATTCATGCTAGAATTGTATTAAGCGGAAACATAATACATGTGTGAATACATAGACAAACAGAGTGTCACTAGTATGCCTCTACTTGACTAGCTCATTAATCAAAGATGGTTATGTTTCCTAGCCATGAACAAAGAGTTGTTATTTGATTAACGAGATCACATCATTAGTTGAATGATCTGATTGACATGACCCATTCCATTAGCATAGCACCCGATTGTTTAGTATATTGCTATTGCTTTTATCCATGACTTATACATGTTCCTTTAACTATGAGATTATGCAACTCCCATTTACCGTAGGAACACTTTGTGTGCTACCAAACGTCACAACGTAACTGGGTGATTATAAAGTTGCTCTACAGGTGTCTCCGAAGGTACATATTGGGTTGGCGTATTTCGAGATTAGGATTTGTCACTCCGATTGTCGGAGAGGTATCTCAGGGCCTTCTCGGTAATGCACATCACATAAAGCCTTGCAAGCATTGCAACCAATGAGTTAGTTGCGAGATGATGTATTACAGAACGAGTAAAGAGACTTGCCGGTAACGAGATTGAACTAGGTATTGGATACCGACGATCGAATCTCGGGCAAGTAACATACCGATGACAAAGGGAACAACGTATGTTGTTATGCGGTCTGACCGATAAAGATCTTCGTGGAATATGTAGGAGCCAATATGGGCATCCAGGTCCCGCTATTTGTTATTGACCGGAGACGTGTCTCGGTCATGTCTACATTGTTCTCGAACCGTAGGGTCCGCACGCTTAACGTTACGATGACAGTAATTATGAGTTTATGCATTTTGATGTACCGAAGGAGTTCGGAGTCCCGGATGTGATCACGGACATGACGAGAAGTCTCGAAATGGTCGAGACGTAAAGAATGATATATTGGAAGCCTATGTTTGGACATCGGATGCATTCCAGGTGAAATCAGGATTTTACCGGAATACCGGGAGGGTTACCGGAACCCCCCGGGAGCATAATGGGCCAACATGGGCCTTGGAGGAGAGGTGAGAGGGCTGCCCTCATGGGCTGCGCGCCTCCCCCCTTCCCCTAGTCCTATTAGGACTAGGAGAGGTGGGCGCCCCCTCTCTCTCTCTCCCCCTTGGAGAATCCTAGTCCAACTAGGATTGGGGGGGGGGGGGGAATCCTACTCCCAGAGGGAGTAGGACTCTCCTGGCGCGCCTAGCTTGGCCGGCCAGCCCCTCCCCCTTGGCTCCTTTATATACGGGGGCAGGGGGCACCCCAAAGACACACAAGTTGATCTACGGATCGTTCCTTAGCCGTGTGCGGTGCCCCCTTCCACCAAATTCCACCTCGATCATATCGTTGCAGTGCTTAGGCGAAGCCCTGCGCCGGTAACACATCAAGATCGTCACCACGCCGTCGTGCTAATGGAACTCTTCCTCGACGCTTTGCTGGATCAGAGCCCGGGGATCGTCATCGAGCTGAACGTGTGCCAAGAACTCGGAGGTGCCGGAGTAACGGTGCTGTGATCGGTTGGATCGCGAGGAGAACGTACGACTACTTCCTCTATGTTGTGTCAACGCTTCCGCTTCGGTCTACGAGGGTACGTAGACAACACTCTCCCCTCTCGTTGCTATGCATCACCATGATCTTGCGTGTGCGTAGGAAAATTTTGAAATTACTACGTTCCCCAACAATTTGCAAATAGACGTTCCATGAAGTTTCAGGTCATTCCGAGAACTTTTGTTTTTGCACATAAATAACACCATGGAAAGTCTGCTGAAAACAGCGTCAGTCCGGGTTAGTTCCATTCAAATCATGCAAGTTAGAGTCCAAAACAAGGGCAAAAGTGTTTGGAAAAGTAGATACGACGGAGATGTATCACCGATCATCCTGTTCGGTAGTTTGCTCGTCGGGGTCTGCTCTGTCTTCAGCACCGTCCGGAGTGTTATCTTCTCCTGTGCCGATATTGCTGTTTTTTCTGTGGCGTGATTTAGAGCGGCGCCGCTGACATCGGTGGTTTGGTTGTATCGTAGGAGATTCATCCTTGACTGGATCTTCCTCGTTATCGCCATTATTCTCTTTAGGTGTGTCCACCATGTACACATCGTACGAAGAAGTGGCCGTCCAACGCTCGATAAACAGCGGGTTTTGGCCCTGCTCCTCTTCGACATCGTCGTCTATACCGTCGATGTCTTCGGAGCCGTAATCGAGCGTGTCGGTTAAGTCTTCTACAGTGGCTATGAAGAGGGCGGTGGGTGAGCAGCGAAATTCTCCATCATCAGCCTCCAGTTCAAACTGGATATAATTCGGCTGTGAGTCCCCCGCTAAGGAGAGTGGTTTTAATGAAGTTAGCACATCGTCTAAAGGTGGGTGCCGGAAGATGTCCGCGGAGCTGAATTCGACGATCGATGTCCGATCAAGCTCGACGTACACGGACGCACGTGGTTCAGAACCTGTAGCCAGAAACGAGTCCGAGGCTCCGGTGGCGCAGATTCCACCCAAGGTTGGGTCTGTGTGCGGCTCCAACGCCGCTGAGTCTGCGGCTTCCATGGCGGGGTTGAGCTTCCCGTCCCCGGACGGCATGATCTGCTACGGATCTAGGGCTAAAGCAGTTACAGGCGCTATCTCCTAGGCGTGGTCCAATGACAGATTTAAGTCATGTTCATCGCGATGGCAGGGAGCGGCTGCCGTGAGCTCGAATCCATCAAAGATCAAGTCTCCGCGAATATCAGTGACGTAGTTCAAGCTTCCAAATCTGACCTGATGGCCAGGGGCGTAGCTGTCAATCTACTCTAGATGGCCAAGCAAGTTGGCCCGTAGTGTGAAGCCGCTGAATATGAAGATCTATCCAGGGAGGAAGACCTCCCCTGGACAACATTGTTGTAGATGATTGACGGGGCCATCGAACCTCTTGATGACGACGCAGCGGAACTCTCAATGAAAGCACCAATGTCGGTGTCGAAACCGGTGGATCTTGGGTAGGGGGTCCCAAACTGTGCGTCTAAGGTTGATGGTAACAGGAGACAGGGGAAACAATGTTTACCCAGGTTCGGGCCCTCTATATGGAGGTAATACCCTACTTCCTGCTTGATTGATCTTAATGAATATGAGTATTACAAGAGTTGATCTACCTCGAGATCGTAATGGCTAAAACCCTAGGGGTCTAGCCTATATGATTATGATTGTTCTTCTAAGGACTAAGCCCTCGGGTTTATATAGACACCGGAGGGGACTAGGGTTGTACAAAGTCGGTCACAAAGAAAGGAATCTTCGGGCGCCAAGCTTGCCTTCCATGCCAAGGAGAGTCCCATCCGGACACGGGAGAGAGTCTTCGGTCTTGTATCTTCACAGCCCATCAGTCCGGCCCACGTACCACAGTCCGGACGCCCGAGGACCCCTTAATCCAGGACTCCCTCACCCGGAAATGGTCTTGCCGGGGGTCTTTGTCTTCTGCTTCTTATGTAGACTCGCAGGCCTTTGGTCTTTACAAAGATCTGCATGCCACCACGCAGGTGCCCCTGAGTCTTGGTCTCAACATTGTCGATGGTGTCAGAACTCTCAGCCTCAAGGGTGGCGGCCTTGATGTTGTTGAGGAAGTCACCCCAGCAAGGCTCTTGCCGAGGCTATGTAGGCCGCCGCGGCAAGGGTATTGCCGGGGGAAGTCCATCCTGCCCATTTGTTGTTCATGCATCTGGCTTGAGTGCTGCCTTGGCAGTCTCGTGCCTTTCCTTCCTCTGCCCCGCCAAGCATGGACGCAGGTGTGGCTACGATTGCACGTGCACAAGCAAAGGGGTACAAAAAGTCCCCTACTTTTATACACCGACAGGAGCCCCCAGGCCTGGGCCACACATAAGCACGAAGCATTGTTGGGCCAGGCCAAGAACAGTGCGCGGGCACGCGTGACAGAGTTTTAACCGTGGTAATTTCTTCGCCAGTTGCGCTCCACCACGATCCGCATTGAGTGCATGACGTGGGGTTGATGACCCACAAGTATAGGGTATCTATGGTAGTCCTTTAGATAAGGAAGAGTGTCAAACCCAATGAGGAGCAGAAGGGTATGATAAGCAGTTTTCAGTAAGGTATTCTCTGCAAGCACTGAAATTATCGGTAACAGATAGTTTTGTGATAAGGTAATTCGTAACAGGTAACAAGTAACAAAAGTAAATATGGTGAAGCAAGGTGGCCCAACCCTTTTTGTAGCAAAGGACAAGCCTAGACAAACTCTTATATAAAGGAAAGCACTCCCGAGGACACATGGGAATTATCGTCAAGCTAGTTTTCATCACGCTCATATGATTCGCATTCGTTACTTTGCTAATTTGATATGTGGGTGGACCGGTGCTTGGGTACTGCCCTTCCTTGGACAAGCATACCACTTATGATTAACCCCTATTGCAGGCATCCACAACTACAAAAGAAGTATTAAGGTAAACCTAACCATAGCATGAAACATATGGATCCAAATCAGCCCCTTACGAAGCAACGCATAAACTAGGGTTTAAGCTTCTGTCACTCTAGCAACCCATCATCTACTTATTACTTCCCAATGCCTTCCTCTAGTCCCAAACAATGGTGAAGTGTCACGTAGTCGACGTTCACATAACACCATTAGAGGAAAGACAACATACATCTCATCAAAATATCGAGCGAATACCAAATTCACATGACTACTTATAGCAAGACTTCTCCCATGTCCTCAGGAACAAATGTAACTACTCACAAATCATATGCTTGTTCATAATCAGAGGGGTATTAATATGCATAAAGGATCTGAACATATGATCTTCCACCAAATAAACCAACTAGCATCAACTACAAGGAGTAATCAACACTACTAGCAACCCACAGGTACCAATATGAGGTTTTGAGACAAAGATTGGATACAAGAGATGAACTAGGGTTTGAGAGGAGATGGTGCTGGTGAAGATGTTGATGGAGATTGACCCCCTCCCGATGAGAGGATCGATGGTGACAATTTCCCCCTCCCGGAGGGATGTTTCCCCGGCAGAACAGCTCTGCCGGAGCCCTAGATTGGTTTCGCCAGGTTCCGCCTCGTGGTGGCGGTGCTTCGTCCCAAAAGCTTGCTTGTGATTTTTTCCAGGGCGAAAGACTTTATATAGCCAAATATGGGCACCGAAGACCTGCCAGGGGGCCCACGAGGCAGGGGCGCGCCCAGGGGGCTAGGGCGTGCCCCCCACCCTCGTGGACGGTGGGTGGCCCCCCTCTAGTGAATTCTTCGCCCAATATTTTTTTATTCCAAAACTAACTTCCGTGGAGTTTCAGGACTTTTGGAGTTGTGCAGAATAGGTCTCTAAGATTTGCTCCTTTTCCAGCCCAGAATTCCAGCTGCCGACATTCTCCCTCTTCATGTAAACCTTGTAAAATAAGAGAGAATAGGCATAAGTATTGTGACATAATGTGTAATAACATCCCATAATGCAATAAATATTAATATAAAAGCATGAAGCAAAATGTACTTATCAACTCCCCCAAGCTTAGACCTCGCTTGTCCTCAAGCGGAAGCCGATAACGAAAAATATGTCCACATGTTTAGAGATGGAGGAGTCGATAAAATAAAATATGGACCTGAGGGCATCATGATCATTCTTATAACAGCAACATATATATTGTCAAAGTAACAATCTATTCACAATGTCAAGTATGAATCAGAAACTTCATTGAAAACTAACAAACTATGATCTCGGTCATTGAAGCAATTGCAATTTATCTTAACATCGGAAAGAGTCAATATAAGAGCTTTTCAGCAAGTCCACATACTCAACTATCATTTAGTCTTTCACAATTGCTAACATTCACGCAATACTTATGGGTATGGAGTTTTAATCGGACATAGAGAAAGATAGGGGCTTATAGTGTTTCCTCCCAACCTTTTACCCCAAGGGTAATGTCAACAATAATAGTTCATGATAACTTACATCTAATTGGATATATATATATATATATATATATATATATATATATAAGGATCTTTCCAACACAATGTACTTGCCAAAGGATAAAATGTAAAAAGGAAAGGTGAAGATCACCATGACTCTTGTGTAAGGTATAAGACACGAATAAAAGATAGGCCCTTCGCAGAGGGAAGCAGAGGTTATCATGTGCTTTTCTGGTTGGATGCACGAAATATTAATGCGAAACAAACATCACTTTATATTGCCACTTGTGATAGGGACCTTTATTATGCAGTCCATCGCTTTTAGTGTTTTCATATCACAAGATCGTATAAAGCTTATTTTCTCCACACTAATAGATCATACATATTTAGAGAGCAATTTTTATTGCATGCAACAATGACAACTTACTTGAAGGATCTTACTCAATCCATAGGTAGATATGGTGGACTCTCATGGCAAAACCGGGTTTAAGGATATTTGGAAGAACAAGTAGTATCTCTACTTGGTGCAAAGAATTTGGCTAGCATGAGGGGGAAAGGCAAGCTCCACATGTTGGATGATCCATGACAATATACTTTATTTCGGATATAAGAAAACATAACCCATTACGTTGTCTTCCTTGTCCAACATAATCTTTTTAGCATGTCATATCTTAATGAGTGATCACAATCATGACAGATGTCCAAGATAGTGTATTTATATGTGAAAACCTCTCTTTCTTCATTACTTCCTATTAGTTGCAACGATGACCAAAACTATGTTTGTCAACTCTCAACAACTTTTATTCATCATACTCTTTTATATGTGAAGTCATTACTCTCCATAAGATCAATATTATCTCTTTAATTCTTTTTTTATTCTTTCTTTTATTCTCTTAAGATCATAGCAAGATAGCAAAGCCCTCGACTCAAAACTAATCTTTATTATATATAGCGCACAGACTCGATTACATAGAAGGATCATAAAGAAAAGCTCAAAACTAGATTATACTAAAACTTTATTCTACTAGATCAAGATATTACTAAAAGGATCAAACTAAGAAAAATAGTAAAGATAGAGGTGTGATGGTGATACGATACCGGTGCATCTCCCCCAAGCTTGGCAGTTGCCAAGGGGAGTGCCCATACCCAATACTCAGTTCTGTTTCCTTGGAGGTGGTGATGATGGGGTTGTTGATGATGTAGGCTTGTCGTCTCTCTTCCAAGGCATACGCTCACCATCATAGAAAGATGATCGAGTCTCCGGGATCCTCAAATCTGCAGCCAAACTCATCCTCTTGAATCTATATTCATACTCATAGTTTTGGTTTTGCAGGTCATAGATCTGGGCTTGGAAGTGCTCGATTTTCGCGTGAAGCTTGAAGATAGCCTCCCCAATGTTCTTGGCATCCATCTTGTGGTTGTTGGTGAACTCCGCAATCATCGTGTGATTGGCGTCGAGTCCGCATTCCACCATTCCTTGGCACTTGAAAACTTGCTGCTCCATTGCTTCGAGTCTTGTCTCCATGCTTCCGGTCCTCCTTGGTCCCTCAACATCGCGGATGTGCAGCACCCCTCATGCATCTCAATGGTTTGAGGGTGTTGCATCACCTCTGTGAGGTAGGGGTTGATGACCTTCTCGAAAAACTTGTCCTTGATTGCGCTTGAGGACGTCATGGTGACCTAGATCTGTCAAAAACAACTCGAAACAAAAATAGGAGATATTTGCATGGTACGGTGGTCAAAACCTTCGGGAGATTATATAATGAATTTTTGCCGACCAAAAGAAGTATCGTGCAAGAAAACAGAGTCCGGAAGGCACACGAGGTGCCCACGAGGCAGGGGCGCACCCTCCACTCTCGTGCATGCCTCGTGTCCCTTTCAGACTACTTCTTATTTTCCTATTTTCTTAAATATTCCAAAACGGAGAAAAATTGCCATTAGAACTGTTTTGGAGTCGGTTTACTTACGGTACCACATACCTATTCCTTTTCGGAGTCTGAAACGTTCTGGAAAGTGTCACTTATGTATTCCTCCGGGGTTACAGTTTCAATAACATTAGTTTCAACATTTATTGGATTACCTGAGATATAATGTTTGATTCTTTGACCGTTCACCACCTTTGGATTTGTGCCTTCAAAGTTGTTGATTTTTATGGCACCCGAATGATAGACCTCCTCAATAACGTAAGGACCTATTTATAGAGAAGTTTTCCTGCAAAAAACCTTAAACGAGAGTTGTATAGCAAAACATAATCACCTACATTAAACTCACGCTTTTATATCCTTTTGTCATGCCATCTTTTAACTTTTTCTTTAAACAGTTTGGCATTCTCATAGGCATGGGTTCTCCATTCATCAAGTGAGCTAATGTCAAATAGCATCTTCTCACCGGCAAGTTTGAAATCATAGTTGAGCTCTTTAATGGCCCAATATGCCTTGTGTTCTAGTTCGAGAGGTAAGTGACATGCTTTTCCATAAACCATCTTATACGGAGACATACCCATAGTATTTTTATATGCAGTTCTATAGGCCGATAATGCATCATCAAGTTTTTTGGACCAATTCTTTCTAGATCTATTAACAGTCTTTTGCAAAATTAATTTGATCTCTCTATTACTCAATTCTACTTAACCACTAGACTGTGGATGGTATGGAGATGCAATTCTATGACTAACATCATACTTAGCAAGCATCTTACGAAAGGCACCATGAATAAAATGTGAACCACCATCAGTCATTAAATATCTAGGGACTCCAAACCTCGGAAAAATAACTTCTTTAAGCATCTTAATAGAGGTGTTATGATCAGCACTACTAGTTGGAATAGCTTCTACCCACTTAGTAACGTAATCAACATCAACTAAAATATGTGTATACCCATTAGAGGAAGGAAACGGTCCCGTATAATCAAAGCCCCATACATCAAATGGTTCGATTACAAGTGAATAATTCATAGGCATTTCTTGATGTCTACTAATATTACCAATTCTTTGACATTCATCACAACACAAGACAAACTTACGGTCATCTTTAAAAAGAGTAGGCCAATAAAAACCGGATTAAAATACCTTATGTGCAGTTCTATCTCCAGCATGGTGTCCTCCATAAGCTTCGGAGTGACACTTGCGTAGGATATGTTCCTGTTCATGCTCAAGTACACAACATCTAATAACACCATCTACTCCTTCTTTATAAAGGTGTGGGTCATCCCAGAAGTAATGTCTTAAATCATAGAAAAACTTTTTCTTTTGCTGGTATGTGAAACTAGGTGGTATAAATTTAGCAACAATGTAATTGGCATAATCAGCATACCATGGAGCAGTACGAGAAGCATTTATGACAGCTAATTGTTCATCAGGAAAGCTATCGTCAATAGGTAGTGGGTCATCAATAACATTCTCTAACCTAGACAAGTTGTCTGTGACGGGGTTCTCAGCTCCCTTTTATCAATAATATGCAAATCAAATTCTTGTAGCAAGAGAACCCATCTAATAAGTCTAGGTTTAGCATCTTTCTTTTCCATAAGGTATTTAATAGCAGCATGATCAATGTGAACAGTTACTTTAGAATCAACAATATAAGGTCTGGACTTATCACAAGCAAATACAACTGCTAAAAATTCCTTTTCAGTAGTAGTATAATTTCTCTGGGCACTGTCTAGAGTTATACTAGCATATTGGATAACATTTAATTTTTTATCAACTCTTTGTCCTAAAACAACACTTACCGCATAATCATTAGCATCACACATAATTTCAAAGGGTAAATTCCAATCAGGTGGTTGAACTATAGGTGCAGAAATCAAGGCTTTCTTAAGTATTTCAAATGCTTCTACACAATCATCATCAAAGACAAAAGGAACATCTTTTTGTAAGAGATTAGTCAGAGGCCTAGAAATTTTTGAGAAGTCTTTAATGAACCTCCTATAAAAACCGACATGACCATGGAAACTTCTTATACTTTTAATGTCCTTAGGACACGACATCTTTTCAATAGCATCTACTGTAGCTTTATCAACTTCAATACCTATTTCAGAAATTCTATGCCCCAAGACAATACCTTCATTAACCATAAAGTGGCACTTCTCCCAATTCAAGACAAGATAAGTTTCTTCACATCTCTGCAAAACTCGATCAAGGTTGCTTAAGCAATCATCAAAAGAAGTTCCATATACGGAGAAATCATCCATGAAAACCTCAACAATCTTTTCACAAAAGTCAAAGAATATAGCAGTCATACATCTTTGGAAGGTAGCAGGTGCATTGCATAAACCAAAAGGCATACGTCTATAAGCAAAGGTACCGAAAGGGCAAGTAAAAGTGGTCTTTTCTTGATCCTCTTTTGACACAGGTATTTGAGAGAAACTAGAATAACCGTCTGGAAAGCAAAAATGTGTATGTTTGTATAATCTTTCTAGCATTTGATCAATAAAAAGTAAAGGGTAATGATCTTCTTTAGTAGCTTTATTTAGTTTGCGAAAATCAATTACCATTCTATAACCTGTAACAATTCTTTGTTGGATCAATTCATCTTTATCATTAGGAACAATAGTAATACCTCCCTTCTTAGGGACACAATGGACAGGACTTACCCACTGACTATCAGCAACAGGATAAATTATACATGCCTCTAAAAGCTTTAGTATTTCTTTCCTTACCACTTCTTTCATCTCAGGATTTAACCATCGTTGGTGATCAACAACCGGTTTAGCGTCTCTCTCCAATTTTATTTTGTGTTGGCATAGAGTGGTACTAATACCCTTAAGATCATTAAGAGTATATCCAATAGCAGCACGGTGTTTCTTCAGAGTTTTCAATAATTTCTCTTCTTCCTGCTCTGAAAGATTAGCACTAATAATAATAGGATATATCTTCTTTTCATCAAGATAAGCATACTTAAGAGTATCAGGTAATGGTTTAAGCTCAAGCACGGGATCACCCTTGGGTGGAGGGGGATCCCCTAGAATTTCAACAGGCAAGTTGTGTTTCAAGATAGGTCCCTGTTTAAAGAATACTTCATCTATTTCCCTTGTTTCATTCATAAACATATCATTTTCATGGTCTAGCAAATATTGTTCTAAAGGATCATTAGGAGGCACGACAATAGAAGCAAGACCAATAATTTCATCTTTACTAGGCAATTCTTTATCATGAGGTTATCTACGAAATTTAGCAAAATTAAAATCATGAGACATATCCCCTAATCCAATAGTAACAACATCTTTTTTGCAGTCTATCTTAGCATTAACAGTATTCAAGAAGGGTCTACCAAATATAATGGGACAAAAGTCATCTTGTGGGGAACCAAGAACAAGAAAATCAGTAGGATATTTAACTTTCCCACACAAGACTTCAACATCTCTAACAATCCCAACCGGTGAGATAGTATCTCTATTGGCAAGCTTAATTGTAACATCAATGCCTTCTAACTCAGCAGGTGCAATCTCGTGCATAATTTCTTCGTATAAAGAAGGAGGTATGGCACTCGCACTAGCACCCATATCACATAAACCATGATAGCAATGATCTCCCATTTTAACAGAAATAACAGGCATGCCTACAACAGGTCTATGTTTATGTTAAGTATCAGGTCTAGCAATCCTAGCAGCTTCATCATAGAAGTAAATAACATGCCCATCAATATTATCAACCAAGAGATCTTTAACCATAGCAATATTAGGTTCAACTTTGATTTTCTCAAAGGTTTTGGGTATTCTAATATTACTTTTGTTGACCACAGTTGAAGCTTTAGCATGATCCTTTATTCTAACAGGGAAAGGTGGTTTCTCAATATAAGCGGTAGGAACAATAGGATCAACATTAAAAGTGATAGTCTTTTCTTCAACTTTAATAGGTTCAACTACTTTTCCTTCAATGGGAGGATGATATTTAAACCACTTCTCCTTAGGGAGAACAACATGAGTAGCAAATGATTCACAGAAAGAAGCTACTATCTCAGAGTCAAGTCCATATTTAGTGCTAAATTCACAGAAAACATCGGTATCCATAAAAGATTTAACACAATCAAACTTAGGTGTTATACCTGACTCCTTACCTTCGTTGAGTTCCCAATATTCATAGTTGCGTTTAATTCTTTCCAATAAATCCCATCAGAATTCAATAGTCTTCATCATAAAAGAACCAGTGCAAGAAGTATCGAGCATGGAGCGATTATTGAGAGAAAGCCGAGCATAAATTTTTTTAATAATGATTTCTCTTGAGAGCTCATGATTGGGGCATGAATATAACATTGACTTAATCCCCCCCCAAGCTTGAGCGATGCTTTCTCCCTCGCAAGGCCAAAAATTATATATATAATTACGCTCACGATGAACCTGATGCATAGGATTAAACTTCTGATGAAATTCCAATTTCAATCGGTTGTAGTTCCATGATCCAATATCATCACATTGCCTAAACCATGTCAATGCCTTTCCCTTCAAAGATAAAGGGAATACCTTCTTCTTGATAACATCCTCAGGCACACCTGCAAGCTTAAATAATCCACAAACTTCATCCACATAGATTAGCTGCATATCGGGATGTAATGTTCCGTCTCTTGTAAAAGGATTTGCTAGCGGCTTCTCTACCATACCCGAGGAATTTCAAAGTAAACATTTTCGGTAGGTTCAGTAGGTTGAGGAGTAACTCTTTGCTCTAGTGGTCGAGGTGAAGATACCCCGAACAAGCCCCTCAAAGGATTATGTTCCATAATCACAAGTGACAGTAAATTTCAGCACACTATATAAATTTTTCCTTACCAAACTCCAACTACCAAAGGCGCTTCACTCCCTAGCAATGGCGCCTAAAAAGAGTCTTGATGACCCACAAGTATAGGGGATCTATCTTAGTCCTTTCGATAAGTTAGAGTGTCGAACCCAACGAGGAGCAGAAGTAAATGATAAGCAGTTTTCAGTAAGGTATTCTCTGCAAGCACTGAAATTATCACTTCGTGAGAAAGCCTAGCTTGATCTGACCCCTCTCGCCACCGCCAGGGTGCCTAGCATGGCGTCGGCAGCCACGGGGAGGCTGCTGCTCATGGGGATCCGGTATGGAGGAGCTGCTTGTCTATTGCGGTACAACGTCAGTGCTGGCAGGATGTGGTTGTCGACAGGTGATGTTCGGCGACGATGTTAGTGATCTTGCGTGGTGCGACCTGGCTAGGTCACTAGAGAAGAGGGATTTGATGCATGGTACTAGAAGACGACGAGCTCGACGCCAGACCTGGACATGTCATGCAATGAACGACACCTATGGGATGGTTGGCGGGGGTGAAGAGCTGTGCAAAGAGTAAGTCTAGCGATCAGCGCGAGGGGATTTTACCAGGTTCGGGCTGCAAATGATGCGTAAAACCCTAGTCCTACTTGTCTGTGTTTATCTTGTGTTCTTCAGTTCTTGGACTAGCTACTACGTCTACCCAGTCCAAAAAGTTCGAATCCTTCCACAGTACGCCTCGGGCCTCCTTTTATATGTCAAAGGGGTCTCCACAGTGGCACACAGGACGTGGAAGGTATCTACAGTGTACAAGTTTATCGCCTGACACAGTAGGACAAACACATTTAATGCGCTGTCTATGTGCCCTCTTGCTTTATCAGGGACGGCAATAGAGCTCGTCCCATCTGTCGCCACCTCGCCTTGCTTCGACGCACGTCCAAGCTGACCAGGCATGCAGCGCCATGCTGGCTGGTTGGTCGCTGTGCTGGTGCGGTGACAGGGCCTTCACGAAGATCTGCATGCCACCACGCAGGTGCTTGACTAGTTGGCCTAGAAGCTGCATGCTACCACGTAGGCGCTTGCCTGGTTGGCGGGCTGGTTGCCGTGTTGGAACGGCCGCGGGGCAGTGGAGCTTTAGTAGGTGCGGGCCTGGCCGCGTCCCCGCAGATGCCCCCGACAAGGGTCTTGCCGAGGCCTCGCGGCTGTCCCCGGCAAGGATCTTGCCGGGGGTCTTTGTCTTCTGGTTCTTATGTAGACTCGCAGGCCTTTGGTCTTTACAAAGATCTACATGCCACCATGCAGGCGCCCCTGAGTCTTGGTCTCGACGTTGTCGATGGTGTCAGAACCCTCAGACTCAAGGGTGGCGGCCTTCCTGGTGTTGGGCAAGTCGCCCCGGAAAGGCTCTTGCCGGGGCTATGTAGGTCGCCCCGGCAAGGGTGTTGCCGGGGGAAGTCCATCTTGCCCCTTTGCTCTTCATGCCTCTGGCTTGAGTGCTGCCTTGGCAGTCTCGTACCTTTCCTTCCTCTGCCCCGCCAAGCATGGACGCAGGTGTGGCTACGACTGCCCGTGCACAAGTAAAGGGGTACAGAAAGGCCCCTACTTTTGTACACCAACAGGAGCCCCCGGGCCTGGGCCACACATAAGCGCGAAGCATTGTTGGGCCAGGCCCAAAATGGTGCGCGGGCACGCGTGGCAGAGTTTTAACCATGGTAATGTCTTCGCCAGTTGCGCTTCCCCATGATCGGCATTAAGTGCGTGACGTGGGGGTGATGACTCACGAGTATATGGGATCTACCTTAGTCCTTTTGATAAGTAAGAGTATCGATACCAACGAGGAGCACAAGGAAATGATAAGCAACTTTCAGTAAGGTATTCTCTGCAAGCACTGAAATTATCGGTAACAGATAGTTTTGTGATAAGCTAATTCGTAACAAGTAACAAAAGTAAATATGGTGCCGCAAGGTGGCCCAATCCTTTTTGTAGCAAAGGACAAGCCTGGACAAACTCTTATATAAAGGAAAGCGCTCCCGAGGACACATGGGAATTATCGTCAAGCTAGTTTTCATCACGCTCATATGATTCGCGTTTGTTACTGCTACCTCTTGAGCACTGCGTTGGATTTCCTTGAAGAGGAAAGGATGATGCAGCAAAGTAGCGCAAGTATTTCCCTCGGTTTTTGAGAACCAAGGTATCAATCCCGTAGGAGGCTACGCGCGAGTCCCTCGTACCCGCACAAAGCAAATAACTCCTCGCAACCAATGCGATAGGGGGTTGTCAATCCCTTCACGGTCACTTACGAGAGTGAGATCTGATAGATATGATAGATAATATTTTTTGTATTTTTGTGATAAAGATGCAAAGTAAAAATAAAAGCAAATTAAAAAGGCAAAGCAATAATAAAGTGATGGAAGATTAATATGATAAAGATAGACCCGGGGGCCATAGATTTCACTAGTGGCTTCTCTCAAGAGCATAAGTATTTTACGGTGGGTGAACGAATTACTGTTGAGCAATTGACAAAATTGAGCATAGTTATGAGAATATCTAGGTATGATCATGTATATAGGCATCATGTCCAAGACAAGTAGACCGACCCTGCCTACATCTACTACTATTACTCCACTCATCGACCGCTATCCCGCATGCATCTAGAGTATTAAGTTAAAAACAGAGTAACGCCTTAAGCAAGATGACATGATGTGGAGGGATAGATTCATGCAATATGATGAAAACCCCATCTTGTGATCCTCGATGGCAAAATACAATATGTGCCTTGCTGCCCCAACTGTCACTAGGAAAGGAGACCGCAAGATTGAACCCAAAGCTAAGCACTTCTCCCATTGCAAGAAAAACCAATCTAGTAGGCCAAACCAAACTGATAATTCGAAGAGACTTGCAAAGATAACCAAAAATACATAAAATAATTCAGAGAAGATTCAAATATTGTTCATAGATAATCTTGATCATAAACCCACAATTTATCGGTCTCAACAAACACACCGCAAAAAGAAGATTACATCGAATAGATCTCCACGAGAGAGGGGGAGAACATTGTATTGAGATCCAAAAAGAGAGAAGAAGCCATCTAGCTACTAACTATGGACCCAAAGGTCTGAGGTAAACTACTCACACTTCATCGGAGGGGCTATGATGATGTAGAAGCCCTCCGTGGTGGATGCCCTCTCCGGCAGAGCTCCAGAACAGGCCCCAAGATGGGATCTCGTGGGTACAGAAGGTTGCGGCGGTGGAATTAGTTTTTTGGCTCCATATATGATCGTTTGGCGGTACGTAGGTATATATAGGAGGAAGAAGTACGTTAGTGGAGCTTCATGGGCCCCACGAGGGTGGGGGCACGCCTGGGGGGTAGGGCGCGCCCCCTACCTCGTGCCCACCTCGGAGCTTTCTTGACGTAGGGTCCAAGTCTCCTGGATCATGTTCGGTGAGAAATCACGTTCCCAAAGGTTTCATTCCGTTTGGACTCCGTTTGATATTCCGTTTCTTCGAAACTCTGAAATAGGCAAAAAACAACAATTCTGGGTTGTGCCTCCGGTTAATAGGTTAGTCCCAAAAATAATATAAAAGTGGAAATTAAAGCTCAGTATGGTCCAAAATAGTAGATAATATAGCATGGAGCACTCAAAAATAATAGATACGTTGGAGACGTATCAGGCATCCCCAAGCTTAATTCCTGCTCGTCCTCGAGTAGGTAAATGATCAAAAATAATTTTTGATGCGGAGTGCTACTTGGCATAATTTCAATGTAATTCTTCTTAATTGTTGTATGAATATTCAGATCTGAAAGATTCAAGACAAAAGTTTATATTGACATAAAAATAATAATACTTCAAGCATACTAATAAAGCAATCATGTCTTCTCAAAATAACATGGCCAAAGAAAGTTATCCCTACAAAATCATATAGTCTGGCTATGCTCTATCTTCACCACACAAAGTATTTAAATCATGCACAACCCCGATGACAATCCAAGCAATTGTTTCATACTTTTGACATTCTCAAAACTTTTTCGATCTTCACGCAATACATGAGCGTGAGCCATGGATATAGCACTATATGTGGAATAGAATGCTGGTTGTGGAGAAGACTAAAAGGGAGAAGATAGTCTCACATCAACTAGGCGTATCAACGGGCTATAGAGATGCCCATCAATAGATATCAATGTGAGTGAGTAGGGATTGCCATGCAACGGATGCACTAGAGCTATAAGTATATGAAAGCTCAACAAAAGAAACTAAGTGGGTGTGCATCCAACTCGCTTGCTCACGAAGACCTAGGGCATTTTGGGAAGCCCATCATTGGAATATACAAGCCAAGTTCTATAATGAAAAATTCCAAGTAGTATATGAAAGTGACAAAATGAGAGACTCTCTATCATGAAGATCATGGTGCTACTTTGAAGCACAAGTGTGGTAAAAGGATAGTAACATTGTCCCTTCTCTCTTTTTTCTCTCATTTTTTTATTCGTCCGGAGTCTCATCCCGACTTGTGGGGGAACCATAGTCTCCATCATCCTTTTCCTCACTTGGGACAATGCTATAAAAATGATGATCATCACACTTTTATTTTTCTTACAACTCAACAATTACAACTCGATACTTAGAACAAAATATGACTCTATATGAATGCCTCCGGCAGTGTACCGGGATATGCAATGAATCAAGAGTGACATGTATGAAGAATTATGAATGGTGGCTTTGCCACAAATACAATGTCAACTACATGATCATGCTAGCAATATGACAATGATGGAGCATGTAATAATAAACGGAAAGGCGGAAAGTTGCATGGCAATATATCTCGGAATGGCTATGGAAATGCCATGATAGGTAGGTATGGTGGCTGTTTTGAGGAAGGTATATCGTGGGTGTATGATACTGGCGAAAAGTGTGCAGTATTAGAGAGGCTAGCAATGGTGGAAGGAAGGAAAGTGCGTATAATCCATGGACTCAACATTAGTCATGAAGGACTCATATACTTATTGCAAAAATCTACAAGTTATCAAAGAAAAGTATTACGCGCATGCTCCTAGGGGGATAGATTGGTAGGAAAAGACCATCGCTCGTCCCCGACCGCCACTCATAAGGAAGACAATCAATAAATAAATCATGCTCCGACTTCATCACATAACGGTTCACCATATGTGCATGCTACGGGAATCACAAACTTTAACACAAGTATTTCTCAAATTCACAACTCCTCAACTAGCATGACTCTAATATCACCATCTTCATATCTAATACCAATTATCAAGCATCAAACTTTTCTTAGTATCCAACAAACTGAAAAGAAAGTTTTACAAATCTTGAATACCAAGCATATTAAGTTCTTAAGAAAATTACCATTCTATTTAAGACTCTCAAAATAATCTAAGTGAAGCATGAGAGATCAATAGTTTCTATAAAACAAATCCACCACCATGCTCTAAAAGATATAAGTGAAGCACCAGAGCAAAACTATATAGCTCAAAAGATATAAGTGAAGCATATAGAGTATTCTATCAAATTCCAAATCATGTATGGCTCTCTCCAAAGGTGTGTACAGCAAGGATGATTGTGGTAAACTAACAAACAAAGACTCAAATCATACAATACGCTCCAAGCAAAACACATATCATGTGGTGAATAAAAATATAGATCCAAGTAAAGCTACCGATGGAAGTAGAAGAAAGAGGGGATGCCTTCCAGGGCATCCCCAAGCTTTGACTTTTTGGTGTCCTTAGATTATCTTGGGGGTGCCATGGGCATCCCCAAGCTTAGGCTCTTGCCACTCCTTGTTCCATAATCCATCAAAAGATTTCACCCAAAACTTGAAAACTTCACAACACAAAACTCAATAGAAATCTCGTGAGCTCCGTTAGCGAAAGAAAACAAAAGACCACTTCAAGGTACTGTAACGAACTCATTCTTTATTTATATTGGTGTTAAACCTACTGTATTCCAACTTCTCTATGGTTTATAAACTATTTTACTAGCCATAGATTCATCAAAATAAGCACACAACACACGAAAAACAGAATCTGTCAAAAACAGAACAGTATGTAGTAATCTGTAACTAACGCAAACTTATGGAACTCCAAAAACTCTACCACGGTATGGAGCCGACGGTCCTTCAGGCATGCCCTTTCGGGCGGCTTGAGGCAGAGATGTAAGTCGCAAAGGCTACTTGCCTGCCCAGGGGGGAGCAGGCCTCCGGAACCCCGCCTCTCGTGATCCTGTACGGGAGAGGGGCGATCAGGTTTTTGGGGAGCGCACTCGCGCGACTGCTGGCAGCGACGACTTCGCGAACGACGACTTCTTCCCCGACCTCGGCAACCTCATCCTCGACGACATGGGCGACAACGTCAACGCCGGCAGTGCTGCTCCCGCTGCACCGTATGTGATTCTATCCTTCTTGTTCGAGATCGTGATAGGACGACCTAGGCAATTTGTTTATTGATCAGCAGAAATTGGAATCAGTATTTTATCACGTTCTGGTGATTTTTAACAATTGTTTTCGTGAACAGAAAGTTTTTGGAAATTACAGCAAGATCAAATAACTATCATCCAAGAAGATCCTATAGGTTTAACTTGGCACAAACACTAATTAAAACATAAAAACACATATAACCAGAGGCTAGATCAAAGATTTATTACTAAGAAGGAAGGAAAAATATTGGGTTGTCTCCCAACAAGCGCTTCTCTTTGAAGCCTTTTTCGCTAGGCATTAAGATTTCAATGATGCTCACGCGAAAGACAAGAATTGAAGCATAAAGAGAGCATCATAAAACATGTGACAAACACACTTAAGTCTAACATACTTCCTATGCATAGGCATATTATAGGCAAACAAATTATCATAGCAAGCAAAAACTAGCATATGCAAGGAAGCGGAAAAGAACAATAGCAATCTCAAGATAATGAGAGGTAATTTAGTAACATGAAAATTTCTATAACCATATTTTCCTCTCTCATAATAATTACATGTAGGATCATAAGAAAACTCAACAAAATAGCTATCACAATAAATACTTTCAACACGATCCACATGCATGCAAAGTTGACACTCTTCCGAAATAATGGGATCACTAGTAGAAAAAGGGTCAAATGAGAGACACATTAGTGTGGGTTTGAAGTTGGCACGGCACTAAAGGCATCATATGCATTAGTACCGGTTCGTGTTGAGCCTTTAGTACCGGTTCATGCCACGAACCGGTACTAAAGGGGTAGTGGCAGGCTGGCGTCAGGCCGGGTCCCCACAAGCCCCTTTAGTACCGGTTTGTGACACAAACCGGTACTAAATGTCTAACCTATAGTACCGGTTCGTGCCACAAACCCACACTAAAGGAGACAAGCCTTTAGTGTGGGTTCGTGCCACAAACCCACACTAAAGGGGGCAATTTTCAAACTCTACCCCCCCCCCTGTGTATCGCCATTTTAGTTTTAAAAAAATCAAAAGAAAATGATAAAAACTTCAAAAAAATAAAATCCTTCGAGAGGTAGTTATATTACTACATCTACTAGTTAGGAAAATTTGAAAACTTAAATTTGGACATGTTTTGCAAAAAGTGTAGGGAAAATGTAAAAGAACTATAACTTTTGCATACGATGTCGGAAAAAAAATGTATAATATATCAAAAAATTCAGCATGAAAATACGCATCTGATGGAGACCGCCTACGGCCTGTTTGCAATTTTTTAGAATCCTCAAATTCCAAAAGGAAAAAAGATATGGTCAAATTTCAGTTTTTTTTTAAAAAAATTGGTTAAATCTGGTCAAACTACTTATTCAAGAAGTATTAATGTTACTACATAATTATTCAAGAATATTAGTGTTACTAAATAATTATTTCAATTTTTGAATTTTGGTCAGATCTGGTCAAACTTTGGTCAAACTGTGGTCAAACTGTGGTCAAACTATGGTCAAACTTATTCAAGAAATATTAGTGTTACTAAATAATTACTGTTTTTTAGAATAATAGGTTCAAACTCAAACGGTGAAACGTGTGACCTAATGCTCAAGCTAAACTGCTGAGGGTTAATAGGATTGACAACTTACATTTGTCAGGAAAACAACAAGTGCAGACTTGGAATGTAGGGGGAATAGAACTCCGAAGTTAAGCGTGCTCAGGCTGGGGGAGTGAGAGGATGGGTGACTGGCCGGGAAGTTAGGCGATTTGGAATGAGTGATCCACACTTGGGCAGTTAAGAGAAGTGATTAGAGAATAAATCATCAAATAATTCAGAAAAATTAAAATTCGGAAAAAAAATCCAAAAAAATTCCAAAATTTTCAAAAAAAAAACCTTTAGTACCGCCACGTGGTGGCACTTTAGCGCCGGTCCGTGCCGAACCGGTACTAAAGGGGGGCTTTAGTGCCCACCCTTTAGTGCCGGTTATGGAACCGGAACTAAAGGCCCTTACAAACCGGTTTTAAAGCTCCGTTTTCTACTAGTGGATTAACATTAGCTAAAGTCATGACCTCTCCAAACCCACTTTTATCAAAAAATTCATAAGATTGAATATTCTCCAAATATGTGGGGTCTAAAGTTGACACTCTTCCAAACCCACTTTCAATATTATTGCAAACAATATTATCAATCTCATATTCATCATGGGGATTAAATAAATTTTCAAGATCATAAGAAGAATCACCCCAATCATGATCATTGCAGCAATTAGTAGAAATAGCAAAACTAGCATCCCCAAGCTTAGGGTTTTGCATATTTTTAGCATAATTGACATCAATAGAATTTATAGTAAAATCATTGCAATCATGATTTTTATTCATAGATCTATCGTGAATCGCTTCATAAAGTACTTCATCACAATTTTTAGATTTACGAATTTCAGGCAAAACCTCAAAAAGATAATATAGTGCACTCAATTCACTAGCAATAGGTTCATCATAATTGGATCTCTTAAAGAGGTTGGCAAGAGGATGAGGATCCATAGATCTTAGCTTCTCTATTTAGGAATAAATACTCAACTATTTCAACCAAACGAGCAAACGAGCCAAGTAAGACATCAAGGCAAACGAAAAGACGAACGGAAAAAGGGCGAATAAAACGGCAAGGGTGAAGTGGGGGAGAGGAAAACGAGAGGCAAATGGCAAGTAATGTAATGCGGGAGATAAGGGATTGTGATGGGTACTTGGTATGTTGACTTTTGCCTAGACTCCCCAGCAACGGTGCCAGAAATTCTTCTTGCTACCTCTTGAGCACTGCGTTGGATTTCCTTGAAGAGGAAAGGATGATGCAGCCAAGTACTGTAAGTATTTCCCCCAGTTTTTGAGAACCAAGGTATCAATCCAGTAGGAGGCTACGCGCGAGTCCCTCGTACCTGCGCAAAGCAAATAACTCCTCGCAACCAACATGATAGGGGGTTGTCAATCCCTTCCCGATCACTTACGAGAGTGAGATCTGATAGATATGATAGATAATATTTTTGGTATTTTTGTGATAAAGATGCAAAGTAAAAAATAAAATCAAAGCAAAAAAGCAAAGCAATAATAAAGTGATGGAAGATTAATATGATAAAGATAGACCCGGGGGCCATAGATTTCACTAGTGGCTTCTCTCAAGAGCATAAGTATTTTACGGTGGGTGAATGAATTACTGTTGAGCAATTGACATAATTGAGCATAGTTATGAGAATATCTAGGTATGATCATGTATATAGGCATCACGTCAGAGACAAGTAGACCGACTCCTGCCTACATCTACTACTATTACTCCACTCATCGACCGCTATCCAGCATGCTTCTAGAGTATTAAGTTAAAAATAGAGTAACGCCATAAGCAAGATGACATGATGTAGAGGGATAGATTCATGCAATATGATAAAAACCCCATCTTGTTATCCTCGATGGCAACAATACAATACGTGCCTTGTTGCCCCTACTGTCACTGGGAAAGGACACCACAAGATTGAACCCAAAGCTAAGCACTTCTCCCATTGCAAGAAAAACCAATCTAGTAGGCCAAACCAAACTGATAATTCGAAGAGACTTGCAAAGATAACCAATCATACATAAAATAATTCAGAGAAGATTCAAATATTGTTCATAGATAATCTTGATCATAAACCCACAATTTATCGGTCTCAACAAACACACCGCAAAAAGAAGATTACATCGAATAGATCTCCACGAGAGAGGGGGAGAACATTGTATTGAGATCCAAAAAGAGAGAAGAAGCCATCTAGCTACTAACTATGGACCCGAAGGTCTGAGGTAAACTACTCACACTTCATCGGAGGGGCTATGATGATGTAGAAGCCCTCCGTGGTGGATGCCCTCTCCGGCAGAGCTCCGGAACAGGCCCCAAGATGGGATCTCGTGGGTACAGAAGGTTGCGGCGGTGGTATTAGGTTTTTGACTCCGTATCTGATCGTTTGGGGGTACGTAGGTATATATAGGAGGAAGAAGTACGTTGGTGGAGCTTCGTGGGCCCCACAAGTGTGGGGGCATGCCTAGGGGGGTAGGGCGCGCCCCCCTACCTCGTGCCCACCTCGGAGCTTTCTTGACGTAGGGTCCAAGTCTCCTGGATCATGTTCGGTGAGAAAATCACGTTCCCGACGGTTTCATTCCGTTTGGACTCCGTTTGATATTCCGTTTCTTTGAAACTCTGAAATAGGCAAAAAACAACAATTCTAGGCTAGGCCTCCGGTTAATAGGTTAGTCCGAAAAATAATATAAAAGTGGAAAATAAAGCCCAGTATGGTCCAAAACAGTAGATAATATAGCATGGAGCAATAAAAAAATTATAGATACGTTGGAGACGTATCAGTTACTTTGATAATTTTATATGTGGGTGGACTGGTGCTTGGGTACTGCCCTTCCTTGGACAAGCATCCCACTTATGATTAACCCCTATTGCAAGCACACGCAACTACAAAAGCAGTATTAAGGTAAACCTAACCATAGCATGAAACATATGGATCCAAATCAGCCCCTTACGAAGCAACGCATATACTAGGGCTTAAGCTTTTGTCACTCTATAAACCCATCATCTACTTATTACTTCCCAATACCTTCCTCTAGGCCCAAACAATGGTGAAGTGTCATGTAGTCGACGTTCACGTAACACCACTAGAGGAAAGACAACATACATCTCATCAAAATATCGAACGAATACCAAATTCACATGACTACTTATAGCAAGACTTCTCCCATGTCCTCAGGAACAAATGTAACTACTCACAAATCATATTCATGTTCATAATCAGAGGGGTATTAATATGCATAAAGGATTTGAACATATGATCTTCCACCAAATAAACCAACTAGCATCAAGTACAAGGAGTAATCAACACTACTAGCAACCTAGAGGTACCAATATGAGGTTTTGAGACAAATTGGATACAAGAGATGAACTAGGGTTTGAGAGGAGATGGTGCTGGTGAAGATGTTGATGGAGATTAACCCCCTCCCGATGAGAGGATCGATGGTGATGACGATGGTGACGATTTCCCCCTCCTCGAGGGATGTTTCCCCTAGATTGGTTTCGCCAGGTTCCGCCTCGTGGCGGCGGTGCTTCGTCCCGAAAGCTTGCTTGTGATTTTTTTCCACGGCGGAAGACTTTATATAGCCCAAGATAGGCACCGGAGACCTGCCAGGGGGCCCACGAGGCAGGGGGCGCACCCCCCACCCTCGTGGACGGTGGGTGGCCCCCCTCTGGTGCATTCTTCGCCCAATATCTTTTATATATTCCAAAACTAACTTCCATGGAGTTTTAGGACTTTTGGAGTTGTGCAGAATAGGTCTCTAATATTTGCTCCTTTTCCAGCCCAGAATTCCAGCTGTCGGCATTCTCCCTCTTCATGTAAACCTTGTAAAATAAGACAGAGTAGGCATAAGTACTGTGACATAATGTGTAATAACATCCCATAATGCAATAAATATTAATATAAAAGCATAATGCAAAATGGACGTATTAGGGGGTCGTGCGTGGAACGGTCACAGCACGTTTGCGTCACCTCGTGGTGAATAGTAAAGAGGCAGCCCGTGTCTTCCCCATAAAAAAGAGGAAGTTGCAGGGGCGCTGCTCATTTACAAAGTGGACTCGGGTCGTGGCCTTCATGGCGCCCGCGCCCCGCGATCACGGGGTGCGAAACGGGCGTACCACTTGTCTTCTTAATTCCGGCTCGCCCGCCATGTGTCCCCCATGCCTTCGGGAGGGTAGGTGGTGGATACGGAGGGCACGAGCCTTAACGCCAAGGCGGGAAGCCGGGTCGGATTGGTCGAGTGGGGCAGCCACCCTTAGGTTGGGGGGCCGAGCCCCGACCCTACCTCTCTATTAAAAGGGGAGAGGGACAGTGTCCTTCTGCATTCATCTCCTTCCTGCTTGGTCCCTTTCTTCCACTCGCCATGGTGAGAGGGCGCGCCGACGCTCCATTGGCGGCGACGATGGCTTCTGCTCGACAGCGTGTCCCCCCTCCTCCGGAGCTCATGGCGGCGTAGCCTGCTATGAGAGGAAGAGGGAGGGGAGAGGCCGAGGTAGCCGTGGCGCTTGGGGGAGAGGAGGACGGGGCGGCGCACAGGCCGCGCTCCTGCCAGCGGCTCTTCCCCCAATGCAGGGCCATGTCGAAGACCAGCCCTACGAGTTCTTCATCAGGTTGTACAAGCCAGTGTGCGGTCACCTCCGCCTCCCCACCCCGTTTGCTCGGGTAATGGAGCTTGACCCGCCACAGGCCTTGAGGTTGCATATGAGGGTTTGCAGGAACGGCGGCATGCGGGGCGACGTTGACTTCCCCGCCCCTCACATCATGTACCTCCGCCGTGGGTGGAAGACCTTTGCCCGTGCCCATAGCCTGTCGGAGGGGCACGTTCTCCAGTTCAAATTAATGGAGAATGTCCTGCTCTCCGTCAAGGTATTCAGGCACTCGGGAACCCGCTTAGGGTGCTGCGTGGAGAGATCCACCGATAACAAAACCTCCTCCTCGAGCGATAGTGATGAGGAGGACAGCGACAGCAACGATGATGGTAGCAGGCGGGAGGACACCGATTCCGACTTCGACTGACCATCGATGGCAGCACCATCATCTGCATCGCCCTCCTCCCTCGGCCACACGCCTTGCCAAGGGCCATCCCCGCCATGCTCTCCATTAGCGCGTTCCCCGTCGCCTCTTCTTTGCCTTCACCTACCGCACCTGGGAGGAAGGGGCAAGAACGGAGATCACGGGGCACTTATCTTTCTTTTAGCTTGTAGGAACTTGCCAAATCTTAATTTCTAAATAATGTAATCTCTTGAGCCCATGCCTATGTCCTGCAACATTCGTACTTGTATCAGCATGTCAATGAAGAAGACCAGCCTTGCCGGGAACCCATTGTCAGTGTCAAAATCGGTGGATCTCGGGTAGGGGGCCCCGAACTGTGCGTCTAGGGCCGATGGTAACAGGAGACGGGGGACACAATGTTTACCCAGGTTCGGGCCCTCTTGATGGAGGTAATACCCTACTTCCTGCTTGATTGATCTTGATGAATATAAGGATTACAAGAGTTGATCTACCACGAGATCGTAATGGCTAAACCCTAGATGTCTAGCTTGTATGATTATGATTGCCCTCTATGGATTAAACCCTCCGGTTTATATAGACACCGGAAGGGCCTAGGGTTGTACAGACTCGGTTTACGAAGGAAGGAATCTACATATCCAAACGACAAGCTTGCCATCCACGCAAAGGAGAGTCCCATCTGGACACGGGAAGAAGTCTTCTGTCTTGTATCTTCATAGCCGATCAGTCCGGCCCATGTTACATAGTCCGGCCGTCCGAGGACCCCTTAATCCAGGACTCCCTCAGTAGCCCCCGAACCAGGCTTCAATGACGATGTATCCAGCGCGCTGATTGTCTTCGACATTGCAAGGCGGGTTCCTTCTCCGATCTCTTCAAAATACCTGACCCGAAAAGTTGTACTCGCTTTGTGCTTTAATGTCACACCCTTTGGCTTCTGCACCTCCATTGCTTCTGCTTCCATGTGTCGAGTGAATACGAGAGGTTAGGGTATTTTTGCACATAACACCCTGGCCATGTAAGGAAGGCATCTATTTAAAGAGATTCGATCTCAGATCCCATTCCACCTAAGCAGAAAATCCTTAGAGCTCGCTAGGAGAAACCATTCTAAAATGGCTAGCGTTCCCAGTTCTTCCTCCCGCCCCCACGGCTCCGAAAAAGGCGATTGAGAGATATGCTCCATATCCCATGTCGGAGTAATGGGCCACGGGTAGGCTAACCCGATGCCCGGAGCCTTTCAAGACATCAGGGCTGACCGCGCCCCTCGAAACGCCAGGATGAAGGGCCGCCTTCTGGAGGCCGGCCGGGGGACCAGCCGGCTGTCCATAAACTGCCGAGTCCTGGAGGCAAGGCCAAGACGAGCCAACTCCTACTCGGTGGCTTCCAGAGAAGCCGGCCCGAGGAGTCGGCTCACGACACCAGCAAAATTCGTGCCCTCATCAAGGGAGACGGGACGGGGAATGTCTACAGTGTGGCCCATCCCCTCCCCTTTTCCAGGGGCTGGCGTGGCCACAGTGCGCTGTACCAGCGGAGATCACCGCCCGGCGCGGTACTGTTGCCATGCCATCCCTGACATCATCACGAGCAGGTGGAGTCCTGCTCCCACGACGGCCTGTCGGTACGGCCCCAGGACGACGGGCCCTACCAGTCAGCGAGAGTTTGGAAGACGGCCAGAGCCCTGCCAGTCGGACCCGAGGGAGGTCAGCCCCTAGGAGTCGGCCTTCCCCTTCCTCGGGCCCCACGCGCCATTAACCAGACGAGACACGGAGTGGCTATAGTAATCGCCCGCCAGGCGGCGGAGCTGTAGCCATGACCAGCAGACCAAGCCTACGTCATTAGAGACACGGCAACAGTGATCAGTTGCCGACAAGACCCAAGAGCGGCGGGGACGGCCTGTCGGCCCCGTACCCAACCAGTCGGCGGGCCCACCAGGCGGCGGAGGAGCCGGCAGCCAAGGAGACTGACGGCCGGGCCCTACGCCCGACTGGATTACCAATGTACCCCTGGGGGGTAGGCCTATATAAACCCCCTAGGGCACCCATGCAAAGGGTTCCAAACCTGTTAGAGTTAGACCAGAGCATAGAGAGGGGAAGGAGCTAGCCTTGCCTTCTCCTACCTCCAGCATACATCTCGAGGAGCACTTTTGTATTCACTTGTGCCCTAGTGATCATGCGGAGACCCCGCAGAGCAGGACTAGGGGTGTTATCTCCTAGGAGAGCCCCGAACCTGGGTAAAGAACGCCGACGTTCGTGTCTACGCCTCATCCCGCTTCCGGGCACCGGCGACATTCTACTCGCTCCCACCGTGATAAGCCATCCACTGGCATATGTCGCACCCAAAACTCGACATTTGGCGCCCACCGTGGGGCGAGGTGCACCGTCGTCCGGAGACCTGTTCTGGACGGGAACCCTTTTCCTCCCTGGCGAGTGTAGCCAGCCCGGCACGCCGGGGGGAGTCTGCACCGAAACGCTGCTTGGCGCGGAGCTCGCCTGCGCGGCAAGCTGCCTCGCTGATCTTGTTGGCGAGGTGCGCCTCTCCGACGAGCCCGCGTCTGATGCGGGCACCAACGGCCCAGAGAGCTTCCTCGTCAGCCTCCTCGATCAGCTCCATGTAGCCAGCGAGCCTGCTGCGGACTTGGAGTCTATTGGCTCCACCGACCCGATGCTGGTCGACTCCGACACTGTGTCGCTTGACGCGTTCCCCACTAATGTGGTGGTCTACGACGAGCCGCCACTCTGCGCGGAGAGCGGCGAAAGCACCGTCACGGAGGTGCTCGTAATCGGCCACGGCGAGCACTTCAGTGGAGGTGCTCACGACCCGCTTGACGCGGCGCTGCAAGACCTGACGGCGCCCATCCCAGAGGACACCGATACCGAGACGCTGGAAGCACGCCGCATCCAGCTCGTCGAAGGCGCCAAGAAGCTGGCCAGCATGAGACGCCTGTCAAAAGCCTACCAGCGTGAGATGGACCGCGCTGTGGGCGGCACGCCGGCTCCGGCTGGTCCCAGCCGTCTTGGCACGGTCCAGTAGCGAGGCGTGTCCATCACCAACCTGTTCGGGGTGGATCGCCCCGTCTATGCCACGCCCGCGGAAAACATCTGGGCTGCCAAGGCGGCAGCAGACAAGCTGGAGTCAGAGTCAGATTCTATCTTCGTGCCGGCTCCTCCTGAAGCAGTTGGATCCGACTTAAGAGCTCCAGTGACCGGCGCGGGAGTTCTGGCAGACGACCAGGGGGCCGCGGACGTCGCACCCGACCCGGGGACTGCAGCGGCTATCCCGGGGACTTCAGAGCTCGGGCCGGGGACTACACCAGTTGGCCAAGGGACTTCATCAACCCAGCAAGCGGCTGCCGACTCCAACCCACCGCTTCCCGGCCCAACCGTCCTTGTCAGAGTTGTGGTCCTAACAGTTGCAGAAATTGCAGCACCTTCATGGGCCCAGCCTGTTGGGGAACGTAGCAATAATTCAAAATTTTCCTACATGTCACCAAGATCAATCTAGGAGATGCTAGCAACGAGAGAGAGAGAGAGTGCAACTTCATACCCTTGAAGATCGCTAAGAGGAAGCATTACAAGAATGCGGTTGATGGAGTCGTACTCGCGACGATTCAAATCGCGGAAGATCCGATCTAGCGCCAAACGGACGACGCCTCTGCGTTCAACACACGTACATCCCGGGGACGTCTCCTCCTTATTGTTCCAGCAAGGGGAGAGGATAAGTTGAGGGAGAACTCCAGCAGCACGACGGCATGGTTGCGATGGAGCTCGTGGTTCTCCGGCAGAGCTTCGCTAAGCACTACGGAGGAGGAGGAGGAGTTGGAGGAGGAGAGGGCTGCGCCAGGCAAGGGGTGCGGCTGCCCTCTCTCTCCCTCACTATATATAGGGGGAAGGGGCTGAAGGAGGCGCCCTAGGGTTCCCTAGGGGAGGGGCGGCGGCCACAGGGGAAACCCTAGATGGGTTTGGGCGACCCCACCCCTAGGAAACTTGCCTGCCAAGCCGGGAGGGGACGCTGCCCTAGGGGAGGCGCCCCCACCTCTCCAGGTTACGTGAGAGGGGTTGGGAGGGGCGCACAGCCCCTTAGTGGGCTGGTGTGCCCCCTCCCCTTGGCCCATAAGGCCCCCCAATGCTTGTCGGGGGCTCCGAAACACCTTTCGGTCACGCTGGTCGTCACCCGGTACTCCCAGAACAATTTCGGACTCCAATACCCTTCGTCCAATATATAGATCTTCACCTCCGGACCACTCCGGAGTTCCTCTTCATGTTTGGGATCTCATCCGGGACTCCGAATAACCTTCGGTAACCACATACTATTTCCCATAACAACTCTAGCGTCACCGAACCTTAAGTGTGTAGACCCTACGGGTTCGGGAACCATATAGACATGACCGAGACGTTCTTCGGCCAATAACCAACAGCGGGATCTGGATACCCATGTTGGATCCCACATGTTCCACGATGATCTCATCGGATGAACCATGATGTTGGGGATTCAATAAATCTCGTATACAATTCCCTTTGTCCACCGGTATATTACTTGCCCGAGATTCGAGCATCGGTATCCCAATACCTCGTTCAATCTCGTTACCGGCAAGTCTCTTTACTCGTTCCGTAACGCATGATCCCGTGGCTAACTCATTAGTCACATTGAGATCATTATGATGATGCATTACCGAGTGGGCCCAGAGATACCTCTGCGTCATACGGAGTGACAAATCCCAGTCTCGATTCGTGCCAACTCAACAGACACTTTCGGAGATACCTGTAGTGCACCTTTATAGCCACCAGTTACGTTGTGACGTTTGGTACACCCAAAGCATTCCTACAGTATCCGGGAGTTGCACAATCTCATGGTCTAAGGAAATGATACTTGACATTAGAAAAGCTCTTAGAAAACGAACTACACAATCTTGTGCTATGCTTAGGATTGGGTCTTGTCCATCACATCATTCTCCTAATGATATGATCCCGTTATCGATGACATCCAATGTCCATGGTCAGGAAACCATAACCATCTATTGATCAATGAGCTAGTCAACTAGAGGCTTATTAGGGACATGTTGTGGTCTATGTATTCACACATTGTCGGTGTACTAGAGTAGGGGTACCCTAGTAATCCCGAACTTGTGCACGGGCAGTCGCAGCGTCCCGCGGCAAGGCTTGCCAGGTGATCGCCAAGGTCCTCCGTGGTTCCTTTGGAGCCACTCAAGAACAAAGTATTTAAGCCAAGGAGACAAGTCCCTGGTAAGAGGAGCTTGCCGGGAAGGCCACTCAAGGCACAAGACCCCGGCAAGAGGAGCTTGCCGGGAAGGCCAACCAAGGCATCTCAAGGAACTTGCCGCGGCGCGCCATGCGTCCCGGCAGGACCCGGCGAGCGACAAGCTCCCGGACGCGGCAAGACAACGGCCGCGGCAAGCAACCACTCTGTACCTGCGCTCCAGCACACCCACCTACGTGTCGCTCTGGGACCCTTCCAGGCGTACGTGGCGGGAGGCTGTGCAGCCAGGGGTACACTATGGCATGCGGCGCTGACAAGATCGCCATCGTGGCGAGCGGTGGCGCCCCTGACAGTCCCTTTTCTGCACCGTCTGGGCGACGTAGATAGGCATTTAATGCCCTTGTCCCCTGCCGTCAGGGTTAGGTATGATACACTGTGTAGGTAGCTGTACCTACCGCAGCACCTTTTCCATTTTTACCCTTGCCTACATTGCCACCTGTTGGAGACCCCTTGAGCATATAAAAGGAGGCCCATGCACAACGTAGAGGGAGGGGGACGAACAGTAGAACACTCACGCTCGGTCTCGTTAGCTGCTGGTGTGTACTGCAGCACTCAGCGCTCCCGAGCAAGAACTCAATACAATCCACAAAGCAGCAGTAGGAGTATTATCTCTCCGGAGAGCTCCGAAGATGGGTAAAACCCCTCGCGTGCCTCGCCTCGATCCGCTCTTTGCGCGACCTCCGCCCCCCGCCGAACCGAGAAGGGGCTCCGTCCCCATAGGTGCTCGAGGAGTCAGATATCCCCGGCATCTTTGGCGCGCCAGGTAGGGGGCGTCGAGGTTGTGTGAACCTGATCCGGCGTTCACACGAGCTAGATCTCCATTGACTTCATCGACATGCCGCTGAAGAAGAAGGCTTCGGAGGCGGCTGCTCCGTCCGCGTCGAACCCACCGCCGCCAGAGCAAATGGCTGGTGGGGAAGACGCCGGCGGAAGAACGGGCGTCGACGAGGGAGCCCACGGTGCCGCCGGGTCCAAGGACAAGGTTGCGCTGCCCGTCGGTGGTGTAGCAGGCTCCCACGACGACCGGGCGTCCGTGGATGCTCCGTGCCCATCTCAGGAAGCGCGGGACCGGCAGCGTCGTGGTACTCACGGTACCATACGTTCGCTGGACCCAAATCGAGCTGGCGGATCTCGGGATGCTCAAGGCCAGCATGCACGCTAACGTGCTGGCGCGAGCGAGGCACGGTCGCCTGGACGGAATACTGCTCCTTCTAACATCGTTGGAAGTCCGTGCATATCCCGCTCCTCGCACCGTTCGCCACCGCTGCCCGCCACTCCAGCAGAAGCTTTGGCGCGAGCTCAACTGCTCCTAGACTTCCTTCCAACGCCAGACAAGATCGATGACTGGAGGGCCACCATTCAGAGCCTCATCGGCTTCGCCAATGGTGACACTCCGCGGCAGCCGACCACATCACAGCCGCGGCAAGCCAGCCAGGTGCGAGCCGACGGCGACAAGACCGGTGGGGGTGCAACCACCGTGCACTCTCCGCCCCGAAGGCCAAGATCGCCGACTCGCCGGGTCCACCGCGACAGCGACTCCACCGCTTCATCAAATCCGCGGACTCGCCGCGATCAGCGCCAAGTTCTTCATGAACGACAGCAAGAAGACGCTCATACTCGCATCGAGCGCCGAAGAGAAACGCGGCGTCAATCAGACCGGCGCGCTGGGCCCACTGTCGACACGCAAGCTCCAGGGGAACCAGGTGACCTGCCGTACGCGGTAGGTTGCCCTGCGTTCACTCGTGAGCTGCGACAAGTCCAGTGGCCCAGCACGAAGAATTTCAAGCCAGACATACCGGAGAAGTACGACGGCAGGTTGCATCTGTCGGAGTTCCTCAGCATCTACACCATCGCGGTGCAGGCTGCCGGGGGGCGAGACGACAAGATCCTTGCCAACTACTTCCCACTGGTGCTCAAACCCAACGTCAGGTCCTGGCTCATGCACTTGCCGGAAAACTCCATATCTTCCAGGGCAGACCTAAGCCATCAGTTTGTCGGCACCTTTACGGGCGGCCACAAACCTCATGGCCAGGAGAGTGACCTTCACCTGCTTGCCCAGAAGGAAGGAGAGCCGTTGCGCAAGTACATCCAGAGATTCAGCCAAGTGCAACGCAACATCCCAGATGTTGTTGGGGAACGTTGCAGAAAATTAAAATTTTTCCTAGGGTTTCACCAAGATCCATCTATGAGTTCATCTAGCAACGAGTATTCAGATTAGATAGCATCTACATACCACTTTGTAGATTGCAACGGAAGCATTCGAGTGAACGTGGATGAGGTAGTCGTACTTGCCGTGATCCAATTCACCGATGATCTAGTGCCGAACGGACGGCACCTCCGCGTTCAACACACGTACGGAAAGCGTGACGTCTCCTCCTTCTTGATCCAGCAAGGCAAAGGAGAGGTTGAGGAAGAAGGCTCCAGCAGCAGCACGACGGCGTGGTGATGGTGGAACTGCAGTACTCCGGCAGGGCTTCGCCGTGCACTTACGGAGGAGGAGGAGGTGTTGGAGAAGGAGAGGGAGGCGCCAGGGCAATGGGTTGTCAGCCCCCTCTCCCCTCCCTCCTTTATATAACCCCCAAGGGGGGGCGCCTGCCCTAGGAGATGAGATCTCCTAGGGGGGGCGGCGGCCAGGGAAGGGGGGCTTGCCCCCCAAGCAAGGGGGGCGCCCCTTTAGGGTTTTTCCCTCCCCCCAAACCCTAGGCGCATGGGCCCATGGGGGGAAAGGCGCACCAGCCCACTATGGGCTGGTTCCCTCCCTCATACAGCCCATGGGGCCCTCCGGGATAGGTGGCCCCACCCGGTGGACCCCCGGGGACCCTTCGGTGGTCCCGGTACAATACCGATAACCCCGAAACTTGTCCCGATGTCCGTATGATGACTTTCCATATATAAATCTTTACCTCTGGACCATTCCGAAACTACTCGTGACATCCGGGATCTCATACGGGACTCCGAACAACATTCGGGTTACTGCACATACATATCCCTACAACCCTAGCATCACCGAACCTTAAGTGTGTAGACCCTACGGGTTCGGGAGACATGCAGACATGACCGAGACGGCTCTCGGGCAATAACCAATAGCGGGATCTGGATACCCATGTTGGCTCCCACATGCTCCACGATGATCTCATCGGATGAACCACGATGTCAAGGATTGAATTAATCCCGTATACGATTCCCTTTGTCAATCGGTATTTTACTTGCCCGAGATTCGATCGTCGGTATCCCAATACCTCGTTCAATCTCGTTACCGGCAAGTCACTTTTCTCGTACCGTAATGCATGATCCCGTGATCAAACACTTTGATCACATTGAGCTCATTGTGATGATGCATTACCGAGAGGGCCCGGTGATACCTCTCCGTCAAGCGGAGTGACAAATCCCAGTCACGATCCATGTCAACCCAACAGACACTTCCAGAGATACCCGTAGCATACCTTTATAGTCACCCAGTTACGTTGTGACGTTTGGCACACCCAAAGCACTCCTACGGTATCCGGGAGTTACACGATCTCATGGTCTAAGGAAAGGATACTTGACATTGGAAAACTCTTAGCAAACGAACTATGTGATCTTATGCTATGTTTAGGATTGGGTCTTGTCCATCACATCATTCTCCTAATGATGTGATCCCATTATCGATGACATCCAATGTCCATAGTCAGGAAACCATGACTATCTTTCGATCAACGTGCTAGTCAACTAGAGGCTCACTAGGGACATATTGTTGTCTGTTATTCACACATGTATTACGATTTCCGGTTAACACAATTATAGCACGAATAAAGACAATTATCATGAATAAGGAAATATAATAATAATGCTTTTATTATTGCCTCTAGGGCATATTTCCAACAGTCTCCCACTTGCACTAGAGTCAATAATCTAGTTACATTGTGATGAATCGAACACCCATAGAGTTCTGGTGCTGATCATGTTTTGCCTTAGGGAGAGGTTTAGTCAACGGATCTGCGACATTCAGATCCGTGTGCACTTTACAAATTTCTATGTCTCCATCTTGAACATTTTCACGAATGGAGTTGAAGCGACGCTTGATGTGCCTGGTCTTCTTGTGAAACCTGGGCTCCTTTGCAAGTGCAATGGCTCCAGTGTTGTCACAGAAGAGCTTGATTGGCCCCGACGCATTGGGTATGACTCCGAGGTCGGTGATGAACTCCTTCACCCAAATTGCTTCATGTGCTGCCTCCGAGGCTGCCATGTACTCCGCTTCACATGTAGATCCCGCCACGACGCTTTGCTTGCAACTGCACCAGCTTACCGCCCCACCATTCAAAATATACACGTATCCGGTTTGTGACTTAGAGTCATCCAGATCTGTGTCGAAGCTAGCGTCGACGTAACCCTTTACGACGGGCTCTTCGTCACCTCCATAAACGAGAAACATTTCCTTAGTCCTTTTCAGGTACTTCAGGATATTCTTGACCGCTGTCCAGTGTTCCTTGCCGGGATTACTTTGGTACCTACCTACCAAACTTACGGCAAGGTTTACATCAGGTCTGGTACACAGCATGGCATACATAATAGAACCTATGGCTGAGGCATAGGGGATGACACTCATCTCTTCTATATCTTCTGCCGTGGTCGGACATTGAGCTGAGCTCAATTTCACACCTTGTAACACAGGTAAGAACCCTTTCTTAGATTGATCCATATTGAACTTCTTCAATATTTTATCAAGGTATGTGCTTTGTGAAAGACCTATGAGGCGTCTCGATCTATCTCTATAGATCTTGATGCCTAATATATAAGCAGCTTCTCCAAGGTCCTTCATTGAAAAACTTTTATTCAAATAGGCCTTAATGCTGTCCAAGAGTTCTATATCATTTCCCATCAAAAGTATGTCGTCTACATATAATATGAGAAATGCTACAGAGCTCCCACTCACTTTCTTGTAAACACAGGCTTCTCCATAAGTCTGTGTAAACCCAAACGCTTTGATCATCTCATCAAAGCGAATGTTCCAACTCCGAGATGCTTGCACCAGCCCATAGATCGAGCGTTGGAGCTTGCACACCTTGTCAGCATTCTTAGGATCGACAAAACCTTCCGGCTGCATCATATACAATTCTTCCTTAAGGAAACCATTAAGGAATGCCGTTTTGACGTCCATTTGCCATATCTCATAATCATAGTATGCGGCAATTGCTAACATGATTCGGACGGACTTCAGCTTCGCTACCGGTGAGAAAGTCTCATCGTAGTCAATTCCTTGAACTTGTCGATAACCCTTAGCGACAAGCCGAGCTTTATAGATGGTCACATTACCATCCGCGTCTGTCTTCTTCTTAAAGATCCATTTATTTTCTATGGCTCGCCGTTCAACGGGCAAGTCATTCAAAGTCCATACTTCGTTTTCATACATGGATCCTATCTCGGATTTCATGGCTTCCAGCCATTTGTCGGAATCCGGGCCCGCCATTGCTTCCTCATAGTTTGAAGGTTCTCCGTTGTCTAACAACATGATTTCCAAGACAGGGTTGCCGTACCACTCTGGTGCAGAACGTGTCCTTGTGGACCTTCGAATTTCAGTAGGAGCTTGATCAGAAGTATCTTGATCATAATCATTAATTTCCTCTCTAGTCGGTGCAGGCACCTCAGGAACGATTTCTTGAGTTTCGCCATTTTCCGGTTCAAGAGGCAACACTTCATCAAGTTCTACTTTCCTCCCACTTACTTCTTTCGAGAGAAACTCTTTCTCCAGAAAGGATCCATTCTTGGCAACAAAGATCTTGCCTTCGGATCTGAGGTAGAAGGTATACCCAACAGTTTCTTTAGGGTATCCTATGAAGACGCATTTTTCCGACTTGGGTTCGAGCTTTTCAGGTTGAAGTTTCTTCACATAAGCATCGCATCCCCAAACTTTTAGAAACGACAGCTTAGGTTTCTTCCCAAACCATAATTCATACGGTGTCGTCTCAACGGATTTCGACGGTGCCCTATTTAAAGTGAATGCAGCAGTCTCTAAAGCATAGCCCCAAAAAGATAGCGGTAAATCGGTAAGAGACATCATAGATCGCACCATATCTAATAGAGTGCGATTACGACGTTCGGACACACCATTACGCTGAGGTGTTCCAGGCGGCGTAAGTTGTGAAACTATTCCACATTTTCTTAAGTGTGTGCCAAATTCGTGACTCAAGTATTCTCCTCCACGATCTGATCGTAGAAACTTGATCTTTCTATCACGTTGATTCTCAACCTCACTCTGAAATTCCTTGAACTTTTCAAAGGTTTCAGACTTGTGTTTCATTAAGTAGATATACCCATATCTACTCAAGTCATCAGTGAGGGTGAGAACATAACGATAGCCACCGCGAGCCTCAACACTCATTGGACCACACACATCGGTATGTATGATTTCCAATAAGCTGGTTGCTCGCTCCATTGTTCCTGAGAACGGAGTCTTGGTCATTTTACCCATGAGGCATGGTTCGCACGTGTCAAATGATTCATAATCAAGAGACTCTAAAAGTCCATCTGCATGGAGCTTCTTCATGCGTTTGACACCTATGTGACCAAGGCGGCAGTGCCACAAATATGTGGGACTATTGTTATCAACTTTAACTCTTTTGGTACTCACACTATGAATATGTGTATCATCACGTACGAGATTCATCAAGAATAAACCATTAACCATCGGAGCATGACCATAAAACATATCTCTCATATAAATAGAACAACCATTATTCTCGGATTTAAATGAGTAGCCATCTCGAATTAAGCGAGATCCGGATACAATGTTCATGCTCAAACTTGGTACTAAATAACAATTATTGAGGTTTAAAACTAATCCCGTAGGTAAATGTAGAGGCAGCGTGCCGACGGCGATCACATCGACCTTGGAACCATTCCCGACGCGCATCGTCACCTCGTCCTTCGCCAGTCTCCGTTTATTCCGCAGCTCCTGCTTTGAGTTACAAATGTGAGCAACTGCACCGGTATCAAATACCCAAGAGCTACTACGAGTACTGGTAAGGTACACATCAATTACATGTATATCACATATACCTTTGGTTTTGCCGGCCTTCTTGTCCGCTAAGTATTTGGGGCAGTTTCGCTTCCAGTGACCACTTCCCTTGCAATAAAAGCACTCAGTTTCGGGCTTGGGTCCATTCTTTGGCTTCTTCCCGGCAACTTGCTTACCGGGCGCGGCAACTTCCTTGCCGTCCTTCTTGAAGTTCTTTTTACCCTTGCCCTTCTTGAACTTAGTGGTTTTATTCACCATCAACACTTGATGCTCCTTCTTGATTTCTACCTCTGCTGATTTCAGAATAGCATACACCTCAGGAATGGTCTTTACCATCCCCTGCATATTGTAGTTCATCACAAAGCTCTTGTAGCTAGGTGGAAGCGACTGGAGGATTCTGTCAATGACCACTTCTTCCGGAAGATTAACTTCCAGTTGAGTCAAGCGGTTGTGCAACCCAGACATTCTGAGTATGTGCTCACTGACAGAGCTATTTTCTTCCATCTTACAGCTAAAGAATTTGTTGGAGATCTCATATCTCTCGACCCGGGCATGAGCTTGGAAAACCATTTTCAGCTCTTCGAACATCTCATATGCTCCATGTCTCTCAAAACGCTTTTGGAGCCCCGGCTCTAGGCTGTAAAGCATGCCGCACTGAACAAGGGAGTAATCATCGCATCGCGATTGCCAAGCGTTCATAACGTCTTGTTGTGCAGGGAGAACAGGTGCGTCACCCAGCGGTGCTCGTAGGACATAATCTTTCTTGGCAGCTATGAGGATGATCCTCAGGTTCCGAACCCAGTCCGTATAGTTGCTACCATCGACTTTCAGCTTGGTTTTCTCTAGGAACGCGTTGAAGTTGAGGACTACGTTGGCCATTTGATCTACAAGACATATTGTAAAGATTTAGACTAAGTTCATGATAATAAAGTTCATTTAATCAAATTATTTAATGAACTCCCACTTAGATAGACATCCCTCTTCCAGTCATCTAAGTATTACATGATCCGTGTCAACTAGGCCGTGTCCGATCATCACGTGAGACGGACTAGTCAACATCGGTGAACATCTTCATGTTGATCGTATCTTCTATACGACTCATGCTCGACCTTTCGGTCTTCCGTGTTCCGAGGCCATGTCTGTACATGCTAGGCTCGTCAAGTCAACCTAAGTGTTTTGCGTGTGTAAATCTGTCTTACACCCGTTGTATGTGAACGTTAGAATCTATCACACCCGATCATCACGTGGTGCTTCGAAACAACGAACTGTCGCAACGGTGCACAGTTAGGGTGAACACTTTCTTGAAATTATTATGAGGGATCATCTTATTTACTACCGTCGTTCTAAGTAAACAAGATGCAAAACATGATAAACATCACATGCAATCAAATAATAAACGTGACATGATATGGCCAATATCACATAGCTCCTTCGATCTCCATCTTGGGGCTCCATGATCATCTTGTCACCGGCTTGACACCATGATCTTCATCATCATGATCTTCATCATCGTGTCTCCATGAAGTTGCTCGCCAACTATTACTTCTACTACTATGGCTAACGTGTTTAGCAATAAAGTAAAGTAATTTACATGGCGATTCTCAATGACACGCAGGTCATACAAAAAATAAAGACAACTCCTATGGCTCCTGCCGGTTGTCATACTCATCGACATGCAAGTCGTGATTCCTATTACAATAGCATGAACATCTCATACATCACATATAGATCATTCATCATACATCACAACTTTGGCCATATCATATCACATAGCACTTGCTGCAAAAACAAGTTAGACGTCCTCTAATTGTTGTTGCAAGTTTTACGTGGCTGAATTAGGGTTCTAGCAAGAACGTTTTCTTACCTACGTTAAAACCACCACAACGTGATTTGTCAACTTCTATTTACCCTTCATAAGGACCCTTTTCATCGAATCTGCTCCAACTAAAGTAGGAGAGACAGACACCCGCCAGCCACCTTATGCAACTAGTGCATGTTCGTCGGTGGAACCGGTCTCACGTAAGCGTACGTGTAACGTTGGTCCGGGCCGCTTCATCCCACAATACCGCTGAAACAAGATAAGACTAGTAGCGGCAAGAAGAGTTGACAACATCTACGCCCACAACAAATTGTGTTCTACTCGCGCAAGAAGAACTACGCATAGACCTAGCTCATGATGCCACTGTTGGGGAACGTTGCAGAAAATTAAAATTTTTCCTACGGTTTCACCAAGATCCATCTATGAGTTCATCTAGAAACGAGTATTCAGATTAGATAGCATCTACATACCACTTTGTAGATTGCAACGGAAGCGTTCGAGTGAACGTGGATGAGGTAGTCGTACTTGCCGTGATCCAATTCACCGATGATCTAGTGCCGAACGGACGGCACCTCCGCATTCAACACACGTACGGAAAGCGTGACGTCTCCTCCTTCTTGATCCAGCAAGGCAAAGGAGAGGTTGAGGAAGAAGGCTCCAGCAGCAGCACGACGGCGTGGTGATGGTGGAACTGCAGTACTCCGGCAGGGCTTCGCCGTGCACTTACGGAGGAGGAGGAGGTGTTGGAGAAGGAGAGGGAGGCGCCAGGGCAATGGGTTGTCAGCCCCCTCCCCCCTCCCTCCTTTTTATAACCCCCAAGGGGGGGCGCCTGCCCTAGGAGATGAGATCTCCTAGGGGGGGCGGCGGCCAGGGAAGGGGGGCTTGCCCCCCAAGCAAGGGGGGCGCCCCCTTTAGGGTTTTTCCCTCCCCCCAAACCCTAGGCGCATGGGCCCATGGGGGGAAAGGCGCACCAGCCCACTATGGGCTGGTTCCCTCCCTCATACAGCCCATGGGGCCCTCCGGGATAGGTGGCCCCACCCGGTGGACCCCCGGGGACCCTCCGGTGGTCCCGGTACAATACCGATAACCCCGAAACTTGTCCCGATGTCCGTATGATGACTTTCCATATATAAATCTTTACCTCCGGACCATTCCGAAACTCCTCGTGACATCCGGGATCTCATCCGGGACTCCGAACAACATTCGGGTTACTGCACATACATATCCCTACAACCCTAGCGTCACCGAACCTTAAGTGTGTAGACCCTACGGGTTCGGGAGACATGCAGACATGACCGAGACGGCTCTCGGGCAATAACCAACAGCGGGATCTGGATACCCATGTTGGCTCCCACATGCTCCACGATGATCTCATCGGATGAACCACGATGTCAAGGATTCAATTAATCCCGTATACGATTCCCTTTGTCAATCGGTATTTTACTTGCCCGAGATTCGATCGTTGGTATCCCAATACCTCGTTCAATCTCGTTACCGGCAAGTCACTTTTCTCGTACCGTAATGCATGATCCCGTGATCAAACACTTTGATCACATTGAGCTCATTGTGATGATGCATTACCGAGAGGGCCCGGTGATACCTCTCCGTCAAGCGAAGTGACAAATCCCAGTCTCGATCCATGTCAACCCAACAGACACTTTCAGAGATACCCGTAGCATACCTTTATAGTCACCCAGTTACGTTGTGACGTTTGGCACACCCAAAGCACTCCTACGGTATCCGGGAGTTACACGATCTCATGGTCTAAGGAAAGGATACTTGACATTGGAAAACTCTTAGCAAACGAACTATGCGATCTTATGCTATGTTTAGGATTGGGTCTTGTCCATCACATCATTCTCCTAATGATGTGATCCCGTTATCGATGACATCCAATGTCCATAGTCAGGAAACCATGACTATCTTTCGATCAACGTGCTAGTCAACTAGAGGCTCACTAGGGACATATTGTTGTCTGTTATTCACACATGTATTACGATTTCTGATTAACACAATTATAGCACGAATAAAGACAATTATCATGAATAAGGAAATATAATAATAATGCTTTTATTATTGCCTCTAGGGCATATTTCCAACAGATGTCCACCCTGCCGCGGTCATCAGCGCGTTCCATCAGAATGTGCGTAACCGCAGGATGCGGGAGGAGATGGCGATGTGCAAGATCAGAGACGTCAGCGAGCTGTATGCTCTGGCCGACAGGTGTGCACGCGCTGAGGAAGGGAGGAAACTCCCCGGAGAGAATACAAGAACTGGAGGATCTGACAGCGAGGATGCTGCCCCGGCAAATAAAAACCGGCGGCGGAAGAACAGGAAGAGGAAAGGCAAAGATGTGCTAGTTGTTGAGCAGTCCGGCAACGACGGTGGCGCCAAGAAAGCCAAAGATGGTAGCTCCGGCAAGGAGGTTGCCGCATGCGCCAACTGCCAGGCTGTGGCGTCCGCCGACAAGCAGGACGGCACCAACAAACAGTACTGCAAGATCCACCGCACCAAGGGCCATGACCTCCTGAGCTGCAAGAAGGTCGAGCAGCTTGTCGAGCTACAAAAGGCCGAGTACGAGCGACGCGACAAGGAGAAAGCCCAAGCAGGTGCCGGAGGATCCGGTACGAAGCGCACTGGCCGGGGAGGACGTCGCGGCAAGGCCAATCAGCGGCAAGGAGACAGACCTCCCCGCGGCCACGACAAAGATGAAGACGATGACGACGAAGACTTGGATGATGACGAGACCAGTGAGAAGGAGTTTTAGAAAGCCACAGAGGTCTTGTGTGTTGACGGCGGTGCTTCTCTGCATACTTCTCACCGCCAACTCAAGCAGTGGGTGCGGGAAGTCAATGCGGCAGAACCACCCGTCGAGTCACGCAAGCTTCTAAAATGGTCCAGCACGCCTATCATCTTTGATATTGAGGACCACCCTGATCGCACAACTGCGGTCGGGTGTTTGCCGATGTTGGTCTCACCAACTATCCGCAACCTCAAGGTCACTAAGATGCTAGTTGACGGCGGGGCCGGCTTGAACCTGATCTCCTCCGCTGTGCTCCGGAAACTCCATGTCCCTGACAGCGAGCTCGAAGAGACCGGCACATTCCAAGGAATCAACCCAGGAAGGAGCAAGCTGAAGGGGAAGATCACGCTGTCGGTGACATTTGGCAGCGAGTTGAACTACAGGACTGAGAGGATCACTTTTGACGTTGCCGATTTTCCATTGCCTTACAATGGGATTCTCGGCCGTCCAGCGCTCGCCAAGTTCATGGCGGCCTCTCACTATGCGTACAACATGTTGAAGATGCCATGCCCGATAAGTGTCATCTCTGTCCATGGCGACAAGAAAGATGCTCTAATCTGTGCCGACAAGATCTATCGGGAAGAAGCAGCCGCAACGGATCGCGAGACACTTGCCGCTGAAGCCCCCGGGGGGAAGAAGAAGACCAAGTCCGGCAAGAGTTCTGATGCCCACTCCGGCAAGCACACCTCTTCGGAGTGCTGCGCTACCGTCGAGGACGCACCATCGAGCTCCGCCGGCAAGTGTAAGAAGACGATGGCAGCTCCGCCAGCGACCAAGAAGGTGTCTGCCAAGGAGGACGGCACTGGTGGTACTTTCACCATCAGTGCCACTCTTGACCCTAAATAGGAAAGCGCGCTCGTTGCTTTCCTGCGGGCGAATGTCGATGTGTTTGCGTGGCAACCGTCTGACATCCCCGGCGTTCCCAGGAAAGTAATTGAGCACCACCTTGCCGTCTGTCCTCATGCGCGGCCCGTCAAGCAGAAAGTCAGAAAACAAGCAGTGGAGCGCCAAGAATTCATCGCAGAAGAGATCAAGAAGTTGGAAGCAACAGGCCTTGTCAGAGGAGTGATCCATCCTACGTGGTTGGCCAATCCTGTAGTCGTGCGCAAGGCAAACGGGAAGTGGAGGCTTTGTATCGACTTTACCGATGTTAACAAAGCTTGTCCCAAAGATCCATTTCCCTTGCCATGCATCGACCAGATTGTTGTCTCCACGGTCGGATGTGATTTGCTTTCATTTCTTGACGCATACTCAGGATACCATCAGATCTTCATGGCAGAAGAGGATGAGGAGAAGACCGCATTCATCACTCCATGTGGCACGTACTGTTTCGTACGGATGCCTTTCGGTTTGAAGAATGCTGGTTCAACATTTGCAAGGGTAGTCCAGACTGCTTTTGAGCCACAAATACATAGAAATGTGGAAGCCTACATGGATGACATAGTGGTCAAGAGCAGGGACAAAGCAACCCTGATTCAAGATCTAGAAGAGACTTTTGCAAATATGCGCAAGATCAGCCTCAAGCTCAACCCCGAGAAGTGCGTGTTTGGAGTCCCTTCCGGCAAGCTTCTCGGGTTCTTCGTGTCTCAGAGGGGAATTGAAGCCAATCCCGACAAGATCAAGGCCATTGAGCAGATCGAAGCACCGAAGCGCGTCAAGGATGTGCGGAAACTTGTCGGCTGCGTGGCGGCTCTCAGCAGGTTTATCTCTAAGTCTGCTGAGCGCGCCCTACCGTTTTTCAAAATTTTGAAAAAGGCAGGTCCAATGAAATGGACTCCGGAAGCGGAGGCTGCGCTGCAGGACTTGAAGAGATACCTGTCCTCCACTCCAATACTTGTCGCACCTAAACCACAAGAGAAGTTGCTGCTGTATCTGGCGGCAACCAATCAAGTGGTTAGTGCTGCATTAGTAGCGGAGAGGGAGGCTGATGATGAGCCAGCGACCGCGGCAAGCACACCTAGCGACAAGCAGGGGGCTTCCCCGACAAGCTCTGGTCCCGACAAAGATGGATCTGCGCAGATGTGCAAAGAGATACAGCAGAAGAGAATGGTGCAGTGCCCAGTCTACTTTGTCAGTTCCCTTCTGCAGGGGGCTAGGTCAAGGTACTCTGGTGTGCAGAAATTGCTTTTCGGCCTTCTCATGGCCTTGAGAAAGCTACGCCATTACTTCCAAGCACATGAGATCACAGTTGTCACTCGCTTTCCACTGAAGAAGATACTGCAGAATCCCGAAGCAACAGGCAGGATTGTTGAGTGGGCACTGGAACTGTCAAGCTTTGGCCTCAAGTTTGAGAGCACTTCAACTATCCAAAGCAGAGCATTGGCAGAATTCATAGCAGAGTGGACGCCAACACCAGATGAAGAAATTCCAGAAACGAGCATCCCCGTCAAGGAAGCAAGCAAAGAGTGGCTGATGTACTTTGATGGTGCTTTCTCGCTGCAAGGCGCCGGTGCTGGCGTGCTGCTTGTCGCACCCACCGGAGAGCACCTCAAGTACGTAGTCCAGATGCACTTTCCCAAGGAGCAAGCAACGAACAATACTGCGGAGTATGAGGGATTGCTTGCCGGTCTCAGGATCGCGGCAGACCTTGGGATCAAGCAGCTCATTGTCAGGGCTGACTCGCAGCTTGTCGTCCGCCAAGTGAACAAGAATTATCAAAGTCCGTTGATGGAAGCTTACGTTGATGAAGTGAGGAAGCTAGAAGAGCGCTTTGTCGGCCTACAGATGGAACATGTTCCAAGAGCTCAGAACGACATTGCTGACGGCCTGTCAAAGTGCGCAGCACTTAAGTTACCTGTGGAACCAAGGATCTTTATGCTCAAGCTGACTCAACCATCTGTGACACCATCAACTGGACAGAGCAAGAAGAGGAAGTTGATTTCTGGTGAGTATCTTCCGGCAGAGCTTCCCGAAGCCGCCGCCAAGAAGGTCCCCAAGATCAACGCCAAGAGTGCTGAGGAGCAATCTGCTCCGACAAGCCCCAGGGTTTGTTTCGTTGTAGCAGACGCTCCCGACAAGTTTTGCTCCGGCAAGCTTGCCGGGGAACGTCAAGCTCCGGCTGAGCCACAGGTTCTCGCCGTAGAAGCGGATGTTCCCGCAGCAGCAGATATACCTTTAGTCCTTGTCGTCGAGCCACAAGCTCCAGCATGGGCACAGCAGATCGTCCGTTTCCTCCAGACAGGAGAACTTCCCGAAGAGCAAGAAGAAGCGGAAAGAGTAGCCCGGCATTCAAGTATGTACCAGTTTGTCGACAACACACTGTACAGAAGAAGACTCAACGGAGTGAAATTGAAGTGTATTCACCGGGAAGATGGACAGAAGCTGTTGGCAGAGATACATGGAGGCATATGTGGTCACCACATTGGCGCAAGAGCACTTGCCGGCAAAGCTTTCCGGCAAGGTTTCTTTTGGCTGACAGCCCTCCAGGATGCAACTGCACAAGTAACCAAGTGTGAAGCGTGCCAGTTCCATTCCAAGCAGATACGCCAGCCAGCTCAAGCTCTCCAGACGATCCCTTTATCCTGGCCATTTTCGGTCTGGGGGCTCGACATCCTCGGCCCCTTCCCCCGAGCAGTCGGGGGCTTTGAGTACTTGTACGTTGCAATCGACAAGTTCACAAAGTGGCCGGAAGTGGAACCAGTGAGGAAGGTGACAGCACAGTCAGCAGTCAAGTTCTTCAGGTCGATTGTTTGCCGCTTCGGGATCCCTAACAGGATCATCACCGACAACAGTACGCAATTCACGAGTCGCACCTTCATGCAGTACGCCCAAGATCTTGGCGCCAAGGTCTGCTTCGCTTCTGTTGCTCACCCTAGGAGCAACGGTCAAGCGGAGAGGGCAAATGCTGAAGTGCTGCATGGACTCAAGACCAGGACTTTCGACAGGCTGCACAAGTGCGGAAGAAACTGGATCGAGGAGCTGCCGGTGGTTCTTTGGTCGATCAGGACGACGCCAAATCGAGCCACTGGCCAGACACCTTTCGCTCTAGTCTATGGAGCAGAGGCCGTTATCCCCACGGAACTCGTATACGGGTCACCTCAAGTGCTCGCTTATGATGAGCTTGAGCAAGAGCAGCTGCGACAAGATGACGCGCTGCTCCTTGAGGAAGATCGTCTTCAGGCCGCTGTGCGAGCTGCTCGCTACCAGCAAGCTTTGCGCCGCTACCATAGCCGCAAAGTTAAAGCCAGAAGTCTCGAGGAAGGTGACCTTGTTCTTCGGCGTGTTCATGCCGCCAAGAATTCCAACAAGTCGACGCCGAAGTGGGAAGGCCCTTACCAGGTGAAACGAGTAACTAGGCCTGGCGCTGTCCACCTTGAGACCGAAGATGGCTTTCCGGTGAGCAACTCCTGGAACGTCGAGCATCTTCGTAAGTTTTACCCGTAAGGCGCGGTTGTTGGACCTTGTCCGGCAACCACCTTTTTGTACAAGTCTTGCCGCTGTTGCATGTAATCCTTTGTACAAAGCCAGGCGCAGACCCTGAGCGAAGATGAAGCGCTGGCGCCCTAAGTTTTAGCATGCATGCTGAGTCGAGTCTCGTCCTTGGTTAGGGTTGACAGTGTTTAGCAGCGGCTAACCCCTAACTTAGAGGTCGAGTGTGCGCCCTTTTGTCGTTCTTTCGTTTCCCTTGGTTCGCAGGGCTCGCGCACCCTGGCCTGACCACTTAAGGACGAAAAGGAGAAGCAGGACGGACCAACATCTGGACCCCGGCAAGCCAGTGTTGCCGGGGGCTGCAAGACCCCGACAAGCCAGTGTTGCCGGGGGCTGCAAGTACAAAGATTAACCCACGGCGAACCAGAGTCGCCGGGGGCTGCAATCTCAGATAAGTTTTTCATCCCTTATCATGCATTCTCTTATGGACTGAGGTATGCGAAACCTCGTTTCTTCCTAAAAGCTACCGTGCTCCCATAACTCTAGGCCCTAGGGCTCGTTCCCGGGACCAGTTTTGGTCGTAGTCGCGGCAGCAAAGGGACGAAAGCGTGAGAAAGGTCGAGCGACGTGGGAAGACGGCAGGGCCTGCTGCCGGGAAAAAAGTGTCTATCTTAAAGATATTAAGGATTTGCTCCTTGGCGTGGGTTCCACCCACAAGACAAGTGACCCGGCAAGCATCCCCTTTTCATTAAAGAGCATTCCACTCAGGTACAGTTCATAAGAGAATGAAAAACATGAATGATGGGATTACAAGTTTTAAATGCAGCTAAGGCCCGAGGGCTTACAAATTAAAAAGAGATAAGGTGCCCGTAATCCTTTTCCTGTCCCTATCTTCAGGAGGTAGGGCAAGGAGGCGAAAAGGGCAAAAGGGGCGCCTAGGCGAGCTACGGGAAGCAGAAGACACCAAGAGGACATCTCGGTGGCCGTCCAAAGGCTGGATGGTGATGGCGGCACCGGAGGCAGGGCTCGAAGATGAGGCGGCAGGACGTCAGCACGCTGTCGAGGGCGTCGTGCCCTCGTACTCCGAGTTGACGGTCTTGCCGCCTGCCCTCTTCCTCTTCCGCAGCCTCCCTACGCCAGCCGCCCAAGGAGACGACCCCGAGAAGCTCGAGGAGCCGGCGACACGGATGATGGGGTCGCCGGTGCCACACGGAACGGCGTGCGACACCTAGTCGGACCCGTCATCCTGCCGCCCGCCACCCCGTCGTCGCTGTCGCTGTCCTCCTCGTCACTCCCGCCCGAGGAGGAGTCTTCGCTATCGGAGGAGCTCTCCACGCAGCACCTTGCCCGAGTCCCGAAGCACCCGAAGACCTTGACGGAGAGGAGACCGCCCTCCATCAGCTTAAAATGGAGGGTGAGCCCCGCCGTCAAGCTGTGGATACAGGTGAACGTCTTCCACCCTCGACCAAGATACATCACATTAGGGGCCGGGAAATCAACGCGGACTCGCGTACCGCTGATTCCACAACCCCTCATGTGCAACCTCAGTGTCTCGGGCGGATCCAACTCCATCTCGCTCGCAAATGGAGTCGGGAGATGGAGGCGACGACGAGGCGGCCGACGCAGCCTGACGAAGAACTCGCAAGGGTCGTCCCCGATATGGTCCGCCACGGGAAGAGGAACGGCTGGCGGAGGCGAGGCCGGCGAGTTGCCCCGTCCACCTCTTCCCCGAGCGCCTCGGCCTCGCCCTCGACCTCGCCCGCGGCCTCGCCCCCTCCCTCTTCCCCTTGCGGCTGGCTCTGCCACCGCGGGTGCAGGAGAGGGAGGGACGCGTTGTCTAGCGGCGACCCTCGTCGCCACCGTTGAAGGACCAGGGTTCCCTTTCTCCATGGCGAATGAGAGAAAGGGGAGCAGAAGCTGAAGGAAAGAGGATATGAAAGAATGCGGGCTTCCGTCCCCCCATCCCGCTCCTTATAAAGGGGCGGGGTGGGGGCTCGGCCGCCCCGCTCAGCCAATCAAGACACGGAAGGAGCAGGGAACTGGGCCCGACCCGCTGCCTCAACCCGTGACGGCCCGGTTTCCCGCCTCCACCGTTCGCCACTCCAGGCGCATGGAGGCCGCGTGGCAGGCGTACAGAGCTGAGGCGACGGATGAGGCGACCTCTCCCCACCCCGTGATCGTGGGGAGTGGACGCCTCGAAGACCACGCCTCCACGCCTCCCTCCGTTTATGGGGAAGATACGAACCGCCAGGAGGCGGGCGTTTCACTTTTCCAAATAAAGAAACCACCCACGACCTCTCCCATGACGCCGCAATCGACGCGTGCCGTTCGGGGAGGGCGTGGTGGATACGGAGCAAGATACGACGTGACCCAGGCCGCGCGTGCCCGTGCCCTGTTTTGGGCCTGGCCCAACAGTGCTCGGCACCGTGTATGGCCCAGACCCGGGGGCTCCTGTCGGTGTACTAGAGTAGGGGTACCCTAGTAATCCCGAACTTGTGCACGGGCAGTCGCAGCGTCCCGCGGCAAGGCTTGCCAGGTGATCGCCAAGGTCCTCCGTGGTTCCTTTGGAGCCACTCAAGAACAAAGTATTTAAGCCAAGGAGACAAGTCCTCGGTAAGAGGAGCTTGCCGGGAAGGCCACTCAAGGCACAAGACCCCGGCAAGAAGAGCTTGCCGGGAAGGCCAACCAAGGCATCTCAAGGAACTTTCCGCGATGCGCCACGCGTCCCGGCAGGACCCGGCGAGCGACAAGCTCCCGGACGCGGCAAGACAACGGCCGCGGCAAGGCGTTTTGCCGCGGTAAGCAACCACTCTGTACCTGCGCTCCAGCACACCCACCTACGTGTCGCTCTGGGACCCTTCCAGGCATACGTGGAGGGAGGCTGTGCAGCCAGGGGTACACTGTGGCATGCGGCGCTGACAAGATCGCCATCATGGCGAGCGGTGGCGCCCCTGACGGTCCCTTTTCTGCACCGTCTGGGCGATGTAGATAGGCATTTAATGCCCTTGTCCCCTGCCGTCAGGGTTAGGTATGATACACTGTGTAGGTAGCTGTACCTACCGCAGCACCTTTTCCATTTTTACCCTTGCCTACGTTGCCACCTGTTGGAGACCCCTTGAGCATATAAAAGGAGGCCCATGCACAACGTAGAGGGAGGGGGACGAACAGTAGAACACTCACGCTCGGTCTCGTTAGCTGCTGGTGTGTACTGTAGCACTCAGCGCTCCCGAGCAAGAACTCAATACAATCCACAAAGCAGCAGTAGGAGTATTATCTCTCCGGAGAGCTCCGAAGCTGGGTAAAACCCCTCGCGTGCCTCGCCTCGCTCCGCTCTTTGCGCGACCTCCACCCCCCGCCGAACCGAGACACATATATTACGGTTTCCAGTTAATACAATTATAGCATGAACAATAGACAATTATCATGAACAAGGAAGTACAATAATAACCATTTTATTATTGCCTCTAGGGCATATTTCCAACAGTCTCCCACTTGCATTAGAGTCAATAATCTAGTTCACATCACTATGTGATTGTAATGACCTTGGGGTTTGTTCATATCTCTCTTGTGAGAGAGGTTATTAGTCAACGGGTCTGAACCTTTCAGATCCGTGTGTGCTTTACAAATCTCTATGTCATCTTGTAGATGCAGTTACCACGCGCTACTTGGAGCTATTACAAATAACTGCTCTGCTATACGAATCCGGTTTACTACTCAGAGTCATCTGGATTAGTGTGAAAGTTTGCATCGACGTAACCCTTTACGACGAACTCTTTTACCACCTCCATAATCGAGAAAATTCCTTAGTCCACTATTTACTAAGGATAAGTTCGACCGCTGTCATGTGATCCATTCCTGGATCACTCTTGTACCCCTTGACTGACTCATGGCAAGGCACACTTCAGGTGCGGTACACAGCATCGCATACTATAGAGCCTACGTCTAAAGCATAGGGTACAACCTTCGTCCTTTCTCTATCTTCTGCCGTGGTCATGTTTTGAGTCTTACTCAATACTCACACCTTGTAATACAGCCAAGAACTCCTTTGCTGATCTATTTTGAATTCCTTCAATATCTTGTCATGGTATGTATTCATTTGAAAGTACTATTAAGCATTTTGGATCTATCCTTATAGATCTTGATGCTCAATGTTCAAGTAGCTTAATCCAGGTTTTCCATTGAAAAACACTTTTCAAATAACCCTGCATGCTTTCCAGAAATTCTACATCATTTTTTATCAACAATATGTTAACAACATATGCTCATCAAAAATTCTATAGTGCTCCCACTCACTTCTTTGGAAATACAAGTTTCTCATAAACTTTGTAAAAACCCAAAATCTTTGATCATCTCATCAAAGCGTACAGTCCAACTCCGAGATGCTTACTCCAGTCCTTAGAAGGATTGCTGGAGCTTTGCATACTTGTTAGCATCTTTCAGGATTGACAAAACCTTCTGGTTGTCTCACATACAACCTTTCCTCAACAAAATCGTCGAGGAAACAATGGTTTTTGACATCCTATCTGCAAGATTTCATAAGTAATGCAGTAACTGCTAATATAATTCCAACAGACTCTTAGCATCGCCACGAGTGAGAAAGTCTCACCGCAGTCAACTCCTTGAACTTGTCGGAAAACATCTTAACGACAAGTCGAGATTTCTTAATGGTGATACTTACCATCATTGTCCGCCTTACTTTTAAAATCCATCTGTACCCAATAGCCTTACGACCATCAAGTAGTTCTTCCAAAGTCTATACTTTGTTTTCACACATGGATCCTCTCGGATTTTATGGCCTCGAGCCATTTGTCGGAATCCGGGCCCACCATCGTTTCTCCATAGCTCGTAGGTTCATTGTTGTCTAGCAACAGGACCTCCAAGATAGGATTACGTACCACTCTGAAATAGTACGCATCCTTGTCGAGCTATGAGGTTTGGTAGTGACTTGATCCGAACTTTCATGATCACTATCATCAGCTTCCACTTTAATTGGTGTAGGCTCTACAGGAACAACTTCATGTGCCCTGCTACACACTGGTTGAAGTGACGGTTCAATAACCTCATCAAGTCTCCACCATCCTCCCACCCAGTTAATTCGAGAGAAACTTTTCCTCGAGAAAGGACTCATTTCTAGAAACAATCACTTTTGCTTCCGGATCCGAAATAGGAGGTATACCCAACTGTTTTGGGTGTCCTATGAAGATGCATTTATCCGCTTTGGGTTCGAGGTTATCAGGCTAAACCCTTTTCACAAAAGCGTCGCAGCCCCAAACTTTTAAGAAATGACAGCTTAGGTTTCTCTAAACCATAGTTCATACGGTGTCATCTCAACGGAATTACGTGGTGCCCTATTTAAAGTGAATGCGGTTGTCTCTAATTCCTAACCCATAAACGATAGTGGTAATTCGATAAGAGACATCATGGTTTGCACCACATCCAATAGGGTGCAGCTATGATGTTCGGACACACCATCACACTATGGTGTTCCAGGCGGCATTAGTTGTGAAACAATTTCCACAATGTCTTAGTTGTGTACCAAACACGTAACTCAGATATTCATCTCTATGATCATATCATAGACAATTTATCCTCTTGTCACGACGATCTTCAACTTCACTCTGAAATTACTTGAACCTTTCAATAATTCAGACTTGTGTTTCATCAAGTAAATATACTTAGAATCTACTCAAATCATTTGTGAAGTAAGAGCATAACGATATTCACTGCGTGCCTCAGCACTCATTGGATTGCACACATCAAATGTATTACTTCCAACAAGTTGCCCTCCTGTTTCATCTCACTGAAAACGAGGCCTTTCAGTCATCTTGCCCATGTGGTATGATTTGCATGTCTCAAGTGATTCAAAATCAAGTGAGTCCAAACGATCCATCTGCATGGAGTTTCCTCATGTGTATAAACCAATAGACATGGTTCGCATGTCTCAAACTTTTCAAAAAATGAGTGAGTCCAAAGATCCATCAACATGGAGCTTCTTCATGCATTTTATACCAATATGACTCAAATGGCAGTTCCACAAGTATGTGGTACTATCATTACTATCTTATATATTTTGGCATGAACATGTGTATCACTACGATCGAGATTCAATGAACCATTGATTTTAGGTGCAAGACCATTGAAGGTATTATTCAAATAAACAGAGTAACCATTATTCCCCTTAAATGAATAACCGTATTGCGATAAACATAATCCAATCATGTCTATGCTCAACGCAAACACCAAATAAAAATTATTTAGGTTTAACACCAATCTCGATGGTAGAGGGAGCATATCGTCATCTCACCTTCAGCTAGTCTCCATTTATTCCGTAGCTTTTTATTTCGAGTTACTACCACTTAGCAACCGAACCGGCATTTAATACCCTGGTGCTACTAGGAGTACTAGTAAAGTACACAATAATATAATGTATATTCAAAATACTTTTGTCGACCTTGCCAGCCTTCTCATCTACCAAGTATCTAGGGTAGTTCTTCAGTGACCGTTCCCCTCATTACAGAAGCACTTAGTCTCGGGTTTGGGTTCAACCTTGGGTTTCTTCACTAGAGGAGCAACTGATTTGTCGTTTCATGAAGTCTCCCTTCTTTCCCTTGCCCTTCTTGAAACTAGTGGTTTTACTAACCATCAACAATTGATGCTCCTACTTGATTTCTACTTTCGCGGTGTCAAACATCGCGAGTTGCTCAAGGATCATCATGTCTATCCCTGATATGTTATAGTTCATCACGAAGCTCTAATAGCTTGGTGGCAGTGACTATGGAGAACCATCACTATCTCATCTGGAAGATTAACTCCCACTCAATTCAAGCGATTGTAGTACTCAGACAATCTGAGCACATGCTCAACAGTTGAGCTTTTCTCCCTTAGTTTGCAGGCTTAAGAAACTTGTCAGAGGTCTCATACCTCTTGACGTGGGCACTAGTCTGAAATCCCAATTTCAGTCTTTGGAACATCTCATATGTTCTGCGACGTTTCAAAACCGTCTTTGGTGCCACAATTTTAAACCGTTAGCGTTACGCACTGAACTATCATGTAGTCATCAAAACGTGTATGTCAAATTTTCGCAACATCTACAGACGACGCTCGAGGTTCAGCACACCGAGCGGTGCATTAAGGACATAAGCCTTCTGCGCAGCAATGAGGATAATCCTCAGTTTACGGACACAGTCCGCATAATTTCTACTATCAACTTTCAACTAAATTTTCTCTAGGAACATATGTTAAACACTAGAACTAAAGAGTAAGCTACGACATCATTTGCAAAGACCTTTTGACTATGTTCATAATAATTAAGTTCATCTAATTATTTAATGAACTCCCACTTAGATAGACATCCCTCTAGTCATCTAAGTGATACATGATCCGATTCAACTAGGCCGTGTCCGATCATCACGTGAGATGGACTAGTTATCATCGGTGAACATCTTCATGTTGATCGTATCTACTATACGACTCATGTTCGACCTTTCGGTCACTTGTGTTCCGAGGCCATGTCTGTACATGCTAGGCTCGTCAAGTCAACCTAAGTGTTTCGCATGTGTAAATCTGGCTTACACCCGTTGTATGCGAACGTTAGAATCTATCACATCCGATCATCACGTGGTGCTTCGAAACAACGAACCTTCGCAACGGTGCACAGTTAGGGGGAACACATCTCTTGAAATTTTAGTGAGGGATCATCTTATTTATGCTACCGTCGTTCTAAAAAAATAATATGTAAACATGACGAACATCACATGCAAATCATAAAGTGACATGATATGGCCAATACCATCTTGCGCCTTTTGATCTCCATCTTCGAGGCGCGGCATGATCACCTTCATCACCGGCATGACACCATGATCTCCATCATCGTGTCTTCATGAAGTTGTCTCACCAACTATTACTTCTACTACTATGGCTAACGGTTAGCAATAAAGTAAAGTAACTACATGGCGTTTTTCATTGACATGCAGGTCATACAATAAATTAAGACAACTCCTATGGCTCCTGCCGGTTGTCATACTCATCGACATGCAAGTCGTGATTCCTATTACAAGAAAAAGATCAATCTCATACATCACATATATATAATTCATCACATCCTTTTGGCCATATCACATCACATAGCATACCCTGCAAAAACAAGTTAGACGTCCTCTAATTGTTGTTGCATGTTTTACGTGGCTGTTATGGGTTTCTAGCAAGAACATTTCTTACCTATGCAAAACCACAACGGTGATATGCCAATTGCTATTTACCCTTCATAAGGACCCTCTTCATCGAATCCGATCCGACTAAAGTGGGAGAGACAGACACCCGCTAGCCACCTTATGCATCAAGTGCATGTCAGTCGGTGGAACCTGTCTCACGTAAGAGTACGTGTAAGGTCGGTCCGGGCCGCTTCATCCCACAATGCCGTTGAATCAACATAAGACTAGTAATGGTAAGCAAATTGAATAAATCATCGCCCACAACTACTTTGTGTTATACTCATGCATAGAATCTACGCATAGACCTAGCTCTGATGCCACTGTTGGGGAATGTAGCAATAATTCAAAATTTTCCTACGTGTCACCAAGATCAATCTAGGAGATGCTAGCAATGAGAGAGAGAGAGAGAGTGCATCTTCATACCCTTGAAGATCGCTAAGCGGAAGCATTACAAGAACACGGTTGATGGAGTCGTACTCGCGGCGATTCAAATCGCGGAAGATCTGATCTAGCGCCGAACGGACGACGCCTCCGCGTTCAACACACGTACAGCCCGGGGACGTCTCCTGCTTCTTGATCCAGCAAGGGGAAAGGAGGAGTTGAGGGAGAACTCCAGCAGCACGACGGCGTGGTGCGATGGAGCTCGTGGTTCTCCGGCAGAGCTTCGCTAAGCACTAGGAGGAGGAGGAGTTGGAGGAGGAGAGGGTTGCACCAGGCAAGGGGTGCGGCTGCCCTCTCTCTCCCTCACTATATATAGGGGGAAGGGGGTGGAGGAGGCGCCCTAGGGTTCACTAGGGGAGGGGCGGCGGCCACAGGGGAAACCCTAGATGGGTTTGGGCGACCACACCCCTAGGAAACTTGCCCCCCAAGCCGGGAGGGGAGGCTGCCCTAGGGGAGGCGCCCCCACCTCTCCAGGTTACGTGAGAGGGGTTGGGAGGGGCGCACAGCCCCTTAGTGGGCTGGTGTGCCCCCTCCCCTTGGCCCATAAGGCCCCCCAACACTTGCCGGGGCCTCCGAAACACCTTTCGGTCACGCTGGTCGTCACCCGGTACTCCCAGAACAATTCCGGACTCCAACACCCTTCGTCCAATATATCGATCTTCACCTCCGGACCACTTCGGAGTTCCTCGTCACGTCCGGGATCTCATCCGGGACTCCGAAGAACCTTCGGTAACCACATACTATTTCCATAACAACTCTAGCGTCACCGAACCTTAAGTGTGTAGACCCTACGGGTTTGGGAACCATGTAGACATGACCGAGACGTTCTCCGGCCAATAACCAACAGCGGGATCTGGATACCCATGTTGGCTCCCACGTGTTCCACGATGATCTCATTGGATGAACCACGATGTCGGGGATTCAATCAATCCCGTATATAATTCCTTTGTCCACCGGTATGTTACTTGCCCGAGATTCGATCGTCGGTATCCCAATACCTCGTTCAATCTCATTACCGGCAAGTCTCTTTACTCGTTCCGTAACGCATGATCCCGTGGCTAACTCATTAGTCACATTGAGCTCATTATGATGATGCATTACCGAGTGGGCCCAGAGATACCTCTCCGTCATACGGAGTGGCAAACCCCAGTCTCGATTCGTGCCAACCCAACAAACACTTTCGAAGATACCTGTAGTGCACCTTTATAGCCACCCAGGTACGTTGTGACGTTTGGTACACCCAAAGCATTCCTACGGTATCCGGGAGTTGCACAATCTCATGGTCTAAGGAAATGATACTTGACATTAGAAAAGCTCTTAGCAAACGAACTACCCGATCTTGTGCTATGCTCAGGATTGGGTCTTGTCCATCACATCATTCTACTAATGATGTGATCCCGTTATCAATGATATCCAATGTCCATGGTCAGGAAACCATAACCATCTATTGATCAATGATCTAGTCAACTAGAGGCTTACTAGGGACATGTTGTGGTCTATGTATTCACACATGTATTACGGTTTCCAGTTAATACAATTATAGCATGAACTATAGACAATTGTCATGAACAAGGAAATACAATAATAACCATTTTATTATTGCCTCTAGGGCATATTTCCAACACAGCCCATCCTCTATTTCCTGGTAAACAAGGAGCTGCCGACTGATGAGATCTCGGCCCGGCAAGTGCAACGTCGGGCAGCAGCGTACACCATAGTCAACAGAGAGCTTGTGAGGCGCAGTGTCACTGGTGTCTACCAGCGCTGCGCGGAGCCAGAGCGAGGCCAAGCAATTCTCAAAGACATCCATCAAGGCGAGTGTGGCCACCACGCGGCTTCAAGAGCGCTTGTCGCCAAGGCCTTCCGCCATGGTTTTTTCTAGCCGACTGCTCTAGAAGACACCAAGGACCTGGTCCAAAAATTCAAAGGATGCCAGAAGTTCCGTTCTAAGCCACACCAACCAGCTTCTGCACTCAAAACTATTCCTATCGCCTGGCCCTTTGCCGTCTGGGCCTGGATATGGTGGGGCCATTCAAAACAGCGTGAGGTGGCATGGCTCATCTGCTTGTCGCAGGGGACAAGTTCACCAAGTGGATAGAGTCCAAACCAATCAAGAAGTTGAATGGCCCAACAGCTGTGACTTTCATTTCCGACATCACCATCCGGTATGGCATACCACACAACATCATCACCATCAACGGCACAAACTTTGCCAAAGGCGCCTTGGCCCGTTTCTATGCGACACAGGGCATCCAACTGGACTTAGCGTCCGTTGCCCATCCACAGTTAAACGGCCAGGTGGAGCGGGCAAACGGCCTCATATTGTCCGGCATCAAGCCTCGACTGGTCGAGCCTCTGGAGCGTTCAGCCGGCTGCTGGCTCGACGAGCTGCCAGCCGTCCTCTGGAGCCTGCGCACCACTCCAAACAAGTCAACCGGCTTCACGCCCTTCTTCCTCGTCTACGGTGCCAAAGCCGTCATCCCAACAGACATAGAATTTGACTCCCCTCGAGTCACCATGTACACCGAAGAGGAGGCAGAAGAAGCACGTCAAGACTGCGTCGATCTGTTGGAAGAGGACCGGCTGTTGGCACTCAGCCGGTCCAGCATCTACCAGCAGAACCTGCGCCGATACTACAAGCGGAAGGTTAAGCCAAGATCTTTCCAAGAAGGAGACCTTGTGCTCCGGCTGATCTAGCGAACAACCAGCCAGCACAAGCTCTCAGCGCCTTGGGAAGGCCCCTTCATCATCAGCAAAGTGTTGGGCAACGACTCCTACTACCTGATCGACGCTCAGAAGCCTCGAGCATGCAAGAGGGATGACTCCGGCAAGGAGACAGAGCGGCCATGGAATGCGAATCTCCTCCGAAGATTTTACAGTTGATGCAGTATGTACCATGCTACATTTTATATTAAGAACGAACTCTCCGGGTCCCCAGAGAAGAGCTCGGAGACTACCCTCTTTTATCTATATGATAAGAGTTATGCCTATGAGTATGTTATTTTTTGTTATGCCGCTTGGCACCGGGTCCAACTAGTCGGCCCGGGGACTTGCCGTCTTGTACTATGAAATGCTTCCTGTAGCCAGACAAGTAATGTGTGGCACTTAAGCCGTCTCCCGTTAGAAGCCGCAGCTTGCAGAGCGACTGTATGGCAGGCAGGAGCAAGGTAGAAAGAATGCCCACATGTAAAATGGCTAAGGACACAAAGCACGTGCATAGTTTAAGCCGGCTTCCCACATTTTACGACGGACTATTGAGCAGACGGGCCACCGTTTTCTACTCAACTTGCTAAGAACTCTAAACGGCCAAGTACTTGCCTTCCCAAAAGTAGCTAAGTACTTGGCCCAGCAACAGTCCGCAGAGCGGCTGTTCTGACTGGCAAGACGACAACCAAGGGAAGGCGGCAAAGGAAAAAGACAAAGAGCACTAAGCAAGAAAAGATAGAACTAAAAAAATATTTACATAGCAAAGGCCCTTGGCCGATCTCCAAACAGAAGTTCAAGATACACCCCGCGGGTGGAATTGTGCAAAATTAACAAGTTCATTCAGATTGATAGACAGGTGAAGTAAAAGATAAAACGACGGCCTAGGAAGTGGCAGAAGGGTTCGGAGGATCGGAGGTGTCGGCGGTGCCAGTTGCCGGAGCGGCCGGCTGGTCGGTCTGTGCTTGGTCGCCCCCGGTGGCAGCCGGCTCGGTTGGGCATGGCTCGTTGCTGGAGGCGTGGTCAAGCTGAGGCTGGCCGTCCGCTCCGACCTCTGGCGCCTCCTCTTCGCCTCCCTCCTCCGCCTCGCTTTCTTCCTTGCCGCTAGAGTCGATCACTTCCGCCAAGTCCTTGCCATCGTCCGGGTTCAGCCCGAACCATTCCGGCGGCGCCTCGTTGTCGTTTTCAATCCGCTCCGGGATGAAGACGCTCGTGTCGGTGTACTCAGCGATCGACGTCGCGCGCTTGACGAGATCGTCTTCCACGACCGCCAACTCCTCCTAAGCTTCTAGCCGGAACGTGGCTAGCTGGGTTAGACTCAGCCCAGGGTACCACGCCTTGACAAACTCCAAGGCCCGGCACGCTCCAGCCCGGGCCGAGGAGCCCTTCCAGGCCTCAAGACGGCCGGCCGCTACCTCCAACCAGTCGGCAGTCCGACTGGGAGTACATGGGGCGGGCGTGTCAGGCCACAAAGAGGCAATCGCCTGGGCGCCGGCACGCTGAAGCCGGCGTAGCATCCGGTGAGCCGGCCGGAGACGGGCCTCGATGCTCAGGATCTGCTCGTTAAGGGTTCGGGGGCGTCGGCGGCGATCTGTGCACCGTCCGCCCGCGGTCCTTCGCGGTCAGCCTCAATGGCCCGATTGGCGGCGTCCGAATGGCCAGGGAAGAAGTCTGCAGGACAGAAAGCAAAGAGTCGAAGTTAGAAACGAGAAGCCGGCTCGGCCAGCAGCCGGCAGATCAAAAAAGAAAAAAGAGGGAAGCTCACCATCGACTATGTCCTCGATCTCGTGGAATCCGGAAGTCAGCAGCGCCTCCTAGTCGGTCCAGGCGGCGCGTTCGGTCGCGAACTCGGCAAGGAGGCCGGTATCCTTGTCCTCCGCCTCCTTTCGGGTCTTCTCGAGGAGCTCCTTCTATTCGGCCAATTGCGTGACCAGCCGGTCACGCTCTTCGGCCAGCTTGTTGCGCTCCTCCTCTTTAGCGCGTAGTGCGGTGTTGGCTTCACCCAGCTGCTGCTGCAAGGTGGCGTTGGCCTCTACAGAAGAAAGAAGAGAACAAGGTGTCAGTCCCCAACAAATAAGAGCAGTCGCTGGGGAGATCCGGCCTGACTGCTCAGCAGTCGGCCCGAATCTCGGGGACTATAGCCCGCGGGTGCGCCAGCGCGCCCCCGCAGAAAGAGAAGAGGACTTACTCCGGCTTTCCGTCAAGTCGGCGGTCCGCTGAACCAGCTCCTGGACGTTGGAGATAAAGGCGGACACACGAAGATTGTGGTAGTCCTGTGACGAAAATTTAGACAAGTGTTAATACTTGGAACTCGCCGATTAGAGTTCCGAGCCGCCTGCACCACAGAGAAGCACAAGAAACAGAAACAAAGGAAAAGGAAACGTACCCGGATGGCCTATCGCGATGCCAGGTGCGCCTTCATGCAGTTCTTGATGGCGTCACCCTCGGCTCGGATTTTGGCTTGAACGTCCAAGAGCGCCCGGTTCAACGGGCCCGTCCTGCCTCCCCGCACCCACCCTGTGGGCGCGGCGCTCGTCGCCTCGGCGTCCTGGATCGTGGAGTTCGCGGCGCCGGTCTCCAGCTGGCGCGGCGCCGGGGCTGCCTTTGCAAGGCGGCGACGCGTCGGTATGCCGACCTCAAGAACCATGTCTAGGTCAGTTGGCGGCACCGGCCCTGGAGGCATCTCCTTCGTGCACAGCCGACTCGGGTCCCGATGCCCGCTCATCTGGCAGATCATGTGGGGGCGGCCCTGGAGCGGGAGCACTCGGCGTGCCGCGAAGGCGGCCAGCAAATTCGGCCCGGTCAGGCCCTCCGACTGCGTCAGCACTCAGAGCCACGCGATGGCGGCGGCTCCAGCAGGCGTCAGCGTCCTTGCCCGGTACGACCAGTTGGGCTGCCTTCTAGGTGGCAGGCCGGCTACGTAAGCCGGCAAGTTGACCCAGTCACCCTGCGCGAAGATGCTCTTCACGTAGAAGTACGACCTCTGCCACATCTTCATCAACTTTATCAGTGTGATTGGGGGAAACGGATTGTCGGCGCCCGACCTCCGCACTGCGATGAACGCACCGCACTGAGCTGGCACGCCCGCGACATGGGTGCCGAGCTTGGAGTGGAAGAACTCCCCCCAGAGCTCGATGGTGGGGAGGACGCCAAGGAAGCCTTCGCACAGGGTGATGAAGGCGGACATCAGCACCAACGTGTTGGGGGTGAGGTGGTGCGGCTGGAGACCGTAGAATTCAAGGAAGGAGCGGAAGAAGCTACTCACTGGCAGGCCCAGGCCGCGCAGGCAGTGCGAGCGGAAGATGACCCGCTCGCCCTCCTCTGGCGTCGGCGATATCTCCCTCCTCGGCGCGAGGCGGACCCTCACGAAGTCCTTGCCGGGCGGCCGCCGCGTTTGGCGGGGGAAATCGATGTGGTCATCGTGAACCTCGGAGCCATCCCATGCTCCGGAGCGCACCGCGGGGGGCGTGACGGTGGAAGAGGAGCTCATCGGAAACGAGGCGTCGCAGTGCTCGGCATGGCGTGAAAGCGCGACAGCGAGAGGAAGAAGAAAGAGGAAGTAGTGAGGAGGAGGGGCGCGCACGCTCTGCCGCTCCCCCTCCTTCGCCAACTTATAGGCCTGTGGGCTGCGAAGCCAAGGGGGCGGTCGTGAGATTTACTGCGCCCACTACCCCACGCCCCACGTTTATCGTGCAAAGTTACTGCGCGCAGTAACTCCACGGGAATCTCAACCGCCCACCTCGGCCGCAGCGGATCCGCTGGCGTGCCGACGCGTGGTAGTGGCGGGCCCCGCCTGCAGGCGCGTCCCGTCGCGCACGTGGGTGAGCAGACCGGCCCGGCCGCTCGTCGCTACGTGACAGGCCCAAGACGAGCGGTGGCCTGGAAGCTTAGCTAGCACGCCACCTGGATCCCGCCGAGGCATTCGAAAATTTGGGACAAGTCAGATTGGGCGAGTCCGACTCCCACCAGTCGGCCCGATGGAAGACGGACGAGGCTCTACCTCGAAGACTGGGAGAAGGAAGCTGATGAGGCTCCACGGCTGATCAGCCGTGGCGCCTCTCTAGCTTCAGGGACTACTGTCGGAGTAAAGGGCCACGGGTAGGCTAACCCGATGCCAAGAGCCTTTCAAGACATCGGGGCTAACTACGCCCCTCGAAACGCCAGGATGAAGGGCCGCCTTCTGGAGGCCGGCCGTAGGACCAGCCGGCTGTCCATAAACGGCCGAGTCCTGGAGGCAAGGCCAAGACGAGCCGACTCCTACTCGACGGCTTCTAGAGAAGCCAGCCCCGAGGAGTCGGCCCACAGCACCAGCAAAACCCGTGCCCTCATCAAGGGAGACGGCACGGGGAATGGCTATAGTGTGGCCCATCCCTTCCCCTTTTCCAGGGGCTGGCGTGGCCACAGTGCGCTGTATCGGCGGAGATCTCCGCCCGGCTCGGCACTGTTGACATGCCATCCCTGACATCATCATGAGCAGGTGGAGTCCTACTCCCACGACGGCATGTCGGTACGGCCCCAGGACGACGGGCCCCACCAGTCAGCGAGAGTTTGGAAGACGGCCAGAGCCCTGCCAGTCGGACCCGAGGGAGGTCGGCCCCTAGGAGTCGGCCTGCCCCTTCCTCGGGCCCCATGCGCCATTAACCAGATGAGACACGGAGTGGCTACAGTAATCGCCCGCCAGGCAGCGGAGCTGTAGCCATGACCCGCAGACCAAGCCTGCGTCATTAGAGACACGGCAACAGTGATCAGCTGCCGAAAAGACCCGAGAGTGGCACGGACGGCCTGCGGCCCCGTACCCAACTAGGCGGCGGGCCCCAGCAGTCGGCAGAGGAGCCGGCAGCCAAGGATACTGACGGCCGGGCCCTACGCCCAGCCGTATTACCAATGTACCCCTGGGGGTAGGCCTATATAAACCCCCCCAGGGCACCCATGCAAAGGGTTCCAAACCTATTAGAGTTACACCAGAGCATAGAGAGGGGAGAGAGCTAGCCTTGCCTTATCCTACCTCCAGCATACAGCTCGAGGAGCACTTCTGTATTCACTTGTGCCCTAGTGATCATGCGGAGACCCCGTAGAGCAGGACTAGGGGTGTTATCTCCTAGGAGAGCCCCGAACCTGGGTAAAGTACGCCGGCATTCGTGTCTACGCCTCATCCCGCTTCCGGGCACCGGTGACGTTCTGCTCGCTCCCACCATGATAAGCCATCCATTGGCATATGTCGCACCCAACCCCCGACATCCCACGATCAGCTGATTAAGCTCCAAACGCAGGGATTTCTTCCCCTTGCGGATCGGGTCCCTGTTCGTGCAGGATTGACCTCCTTTGATGGCGGAGCCCAGGCGGAAAATTTCCCCAATCCAACCAAGGGGGAACGAGTGTGCTTTGTTTCCTACTTGTTAAGAGGCTTCGGGTTTCCAATCCACCCTTTCCTCCGAGGACTCCTGGAGTATTACGGCCTCCAGTTGCACAACTTGACTCCTGCCTCAATCCTGCATATCGCGGGTTTCGTTGCTCTTTGCGAGCTATTCCTGGGCTGTGAGGCCCATTTTGAGTTATGGAGAAAACTTATTTGCCTCGTCCCTTGCACCCAAAAGGGGTCCATATTCGAGGTGGGCGGTGCCGAAGTATGGCGTATAGCCAGAACCGGATACCTATCCGGCACGCTAAAGAATGCGTCCGAGGAGTGGCCCTCAGAATGGTTCTATTTTGAGGACGTTGCTGTCCCCGACCCAGCCGAATGGGTCTTCCTGAATTTTCCAGCGCTCCATTAAAGAAACGCCACAACTGGCGCCCTCGGAGCCTAAAGGAGGAGGATAGTGCAAAAGTCCCACAATTAATGGGTAAGATAAAAACACTCACCTAGTCCGGATTATCAATAGTCGAGGTGATGGCCACTTCCATAGAGGCGTCCAGCCGCTCCAATTCAGGGGGCTCCCCATGTGGCACTATAATGGGGAAGACGACGCCTCTCGCTGTGGACGAAAGGGTCCGGATTCCCTCACCGCTCTAGCCGTAATATTGGCCAACCTGTATAAAGGGGAAAAAGAGGAGTTCACTCGTCTTACGCGTCAGGAGGGATTTTCCATGTACAATCCTCCTAGCTGGGTGAGTTTTACTCCCACCGCGTTACTCAATCTTTTCCTTGAGCTACTTTTAATTGTCATTAACCCATAACAGGAATGGCGGAAGGTTACCGCGGGGATCTATAGCCCCGCCCCACAGCCGGAGGACCATAACCGGGACATTGACCCTGGATTCGAAGAGGATCCGGACATAATTGTAGAGCTTGAGGAGGGAGTATTCTAACAGGCGAGCTATGATGGCATAGAAGTGGCCATCATGGCCGACTATCCCGGCCTCCTTCCTGCCTCACATGTAAGTAATCAGGAGATATCTCCTCCAAAAGAGCTTCCTCGTTATGCCACACCCACCGCGTTGTCTCGTGTTCCAAAGGGGAGGCGCCCGGCGCGCCATGCTGCACCGGAGGCATCTCATAAGAGAACGGCGCCCGTGCCGCGCAAGTCTTCGAAGAGGAAGGCAAATGACAACACGGCCGAGTCTTCATCAAAGAGGTATGGCTTTTTAAATGTGCCCTTCAGCAGTCACATCAAACTGTGACCCTGTCTGCTATGTCTTATCAGGAAGAGCATTAGCCGGACTATGTCCAGGGATTCTGCCTGTCGCGCCCCCACCAGTCAAGTTCCAGACCATGCCATAAGGACGGAGGATAACACGGGAGTGACGCCGAACCGTCGTTCCGCAGAGGATTCGGATGACGTATCCGTCACGAACTCTAAAGTGGAGAGTGACATGAATCATCGGTGCCGGAAGGCCGCTCTCCGTGACCCCGGCTTTTCAAAATAGGCATTCAATGCCTTCAGCTCGGCTGATGCATACATCCGAGCTGCTCAGGATGGGCTTGCCAGAGCCACGGACCAGTATTTAAAATATATGCGGGTAAGTACAAATTTGGTAATCATATACCAGTAGCCCCCGAGACTTGAAGAAGTTGATACAACTGATTTAAGGATCATTGCATAATCAGGCACTCACGAAGAAGAATAGCCTGTTATCTCAAGAGCTGGAAAAGTGTCAGACCCGGCTGGCAGCGGTTACCATCGAACTGGAGGAATCCAAGAAGGCAACGCCTGGTAATATTCCCTTCCATCCAGAAAAATGTAATCATATACCAGTAATGTTAATACTGTTGCGTTTCCGATGATAGGATCAGCAGATCCACAGGAAGGGGCATTAAAAGTCGCACAAGCGGGCGAACAAGAGGCCAAAAGGCAACTGGCCGCAAGCGAACGTGTGCTGACACGGGTCAGCGATGAAAAGAACAAGTTGCAGGATTCCAACAGCCTGCTGGGTGAAGAACTAAAAGATGTGCGAGCCCAGTTGGCTGATGTCGTCAAGGAGAATAAGAGGCTACGAGGCGACATATTCAGTATGCTCTCGAACTTACCTTCGTGTAATTCAGCAAAGAAAATGGTCTAACAGATTCATGTCTGTAGGTATGCTGACTGGTCGTCCCGAAGAGGAGATGTCCGGCTCTCAAGGCGACCTGCTGCAAGAGTTGTCCCAACTGCACGAGCGAGCTCAGCAAGCAATGTGGATCATTGCCAAAGCTTTGTGGCCATCCGCCTCTCCTCCACGAAGTATGGAGGAGCTTGTGAAGCTATTCCAGGGAGCTCGGTGGCGCTTCCGATTATGGAAGATATCGGCCTGCCGAGAAGGTGTGCAAGAGGCCTGGGCCAAGATAAAAACACGGTGCACCAAGCTTGATCCGAATCATATGGCCCGGGTCGGACCTCGAGGGTCAGATGCAAAAGAAATCCGAGTTAGTCTGGTATATGACCAAATAAAGATAGCCGCCAAGTATTCCCAACAGGATTGTAAGCTAGATAACCTATTAGATGGCATTGAGGAAAAAGTTTTTGAGTCCAAGTGACTATGTACTTCGATTGACAAATTTGTCCCTAGCCTGATTGTAAAACGATTGTCATGGCAAACCTTTTCGCTTTGACCTCTGGACCCGAAGGTTCGGAGTGTTTCGAATACCGTAACGGTAATATAGACCAGGGTATGCGTGGAAACTAGGCGTAGGGGTCATAGTTGCTTGAACAGACAAGTTGTATCCAGCTAGCTATGTTATATTACATGTTGAATGTAAGAAACATCTTCCAGGGAGAATAGTTCCGTTAAGGGTTCCTTTCCCTAGGTGAACGTGCGTTGGTATGCATGTCCGAACTGTGATCGAAAAGTCGCAGTATATGTAACATCCGGGGGTTCATAGTCTAATGAATGTAAAACATCTTTAGTTCGCCGACCAAATATTCCCATAAGAACGCTAGCTTTCAGAATCACCCAGTCTGAGGTACACGTCCGGATGACCAGGCTGTAACAATCGCAGAGGTGCTCCCTTTATGCCCTAGCCGAACAAATAGGAACGTAGGGCATAAGCACAGGAGCCAGGCAACCTAGCTTGGCCAAAACTTAAGTCATAACGGTGCATATAATGGCGAAGAAAAGGTATATATGAGAAAAGGACACATATGTGTGGAGCTTGATGCCTGTAAAATAATAATAAACTTCTGTAAAGAAGCCCCCAGGTATTATGAGTGTGTACATGTAAGGATGTGTACGTCATAGGTGTGCGGCTTAGCCGCACAAGAGCTTAAAGCTGAAAAAAAGTTAAAGAGAGGAAAAATGGGGCCAGAGGGAGAATAAAACGAACAAAGAGTCCGGCTCTAGGCATAGAATCTTTGGAGTCTGGCAGCATTCCACGGGTTCGGCTCTAGGGGATTGTCCGATGCATCACGTAGGCGGTATGCTCCTCCAGTTAGAACTTCATCAATGATGAAGGGACCCTCCCATTTGGGGTTGAGTTTGCCCTTTTTCTTTTCTGGCAAGCGAGAACGAGCTCACCAACATTGTAAGTCTTGGCCCGCACTTCTCTGCTTTGGTATCTGCGAGCCTGCTGTTGATAGAATGCAGAACGGGCTTTTGCAACGTCGCGCTCCTCCTCCAGGGCATCTAGACTATCCTGCCGATCAAGCTCGGCCTCTCTCTCTTCATACATGCGCACTCGAGGTGAATCATGAATAATGTCGCAGGGCAAAACGGCCTCTGCGCCGTATACCATAAAGAATGGTGTATCCGGTAGTGTGATTAGGCGTGGAGCGCAGCCCCCAAAGTACGGAGTCGAGCTCCTCAACCCAGTGCTTGTCTGATTCTTTCAAAGACCGCACTAGTCTGGGCTTAATGCCGCTCATAATGAGACCATTAGCTCGTTCGACTTGACCGTTTGTTTGTGGATGATACACAGAGGCGTAATCGAGCCTAATGCCCAATTTGGCACACCAGGATTTCACTTCATCAGCTGTGAAATTGGAACCGTTATCAGTGATGATGCTGTGTGGGACACCATAACGGTGCACGACACCGGATATAAAATCTATCACCGGTCCAGCTTTGGCCGTTTTCACTGGTTTGGCCTCTATCCACTTGGTGAATTTATCTACCATTACTAGCAGATATTTTTTCTTATGGCTTCCTCCTTTAAGGGGTCCCACCATATCAAGCCCCCAGACCGCAAAAGGCCAGGTAATGAGGATTGTTTGTAGAGCAGTAGGCGGCATATGGCTTTGATTGACGATGGGTTGGCATCCAACACAACGTTGGACCAGGTCCTGTGCATCTGCTCGGGCCGTCGACCAAAGAAAACTTGTACGGAAGGCCTTACTTACAAGGGCCCGAGCCACGGCATGGTGGCCGCCAAGACCAGCGTGGATTTCAGCCAGGAGCTGCCGCCCCTCTTCTTCGGAGATACATCTTTGAAGGACTCTGGTAGCACTTTTCTTGTTGAGCTCTCTGTCATGGACCGTGTAGGCTTCCGAACGCCGAACAATGCAGCGAGCTTCATTCTGGTCCTCAGGGAGCTCTCCCTATTAAGGTAGGCGAAGAAGGGTTCGGTCCGTGGGGCAATTACTGCCATTATTATATGGGCCGATGGTGTTATTTCAGTGGCTGAGCCCCCGATGATATCGGTATTGTGTTCGGAATCTGGGGGTATAATCGGATCTGGACTAGTATTGCCGCTCTCATCCTGCCACACCACGGATGGCTTGAAGAGCCTTTCCAAAAAGATGTTAGGCAGGACGGGGTCACGCTTGGCACCCATGCGAGCAAGGACATCCGCCGCTTGATTGCTTTCTCGAGCCACATGATGAAACTCGTGTCCCTCGAACCGAGCTGATATTTTGAGTACGACATTACGATAGGCCGCCATCTTCAGATCTTTGGCGTCGATGTCTCCATTTATTTGAGATATGGTGAGATTTGAGTACCCGCGCACCTCCAGGCGTTGTATGCCCATGGAGGTAACCATCCGAAGATCGTGCAATAAGGCCTCGTATTCGGCTGCATTGTTGGAATCTATGTATAATATTTGGAGTACGTATTGTACTGTGTCTCCAGTAGGGGACGTTAAAACGACGTCGGCTCCTAAACCGGTCGGCATTTTAGAGCCATCAAAGTACACGAACCAGTTGGAATATGTGTCGTACTCTTTAGGGAGTTCGGCCTCTGTCCATTCGGCGACGAAATCAGCCAATACTGGGATTTAATGGCCCAGGGTGGTTTGTATGCTATGTCGAATGGTAGGAGCTCAATGGCCCACTTAGCAATCCGACCCGCAGCATCGCGGTTGTTTACTATGTCATTGAGTGGCACTTCGGAAGCCACCGTGATAGAGCACTCTTGGAAGTAGTGTCGTAGCTTCCGGGATGCCATGAAGACCGCATATGCTATCTTTTGGTAATGAGGGTACAGGGATTTGCATGGTGTGAGGATGGTGGATACATAGTATACCGGTTTCTGAAGTGGCAATTTGTGTCTGTCCTCCTCTCGCTCAACGACGAGTACCACGCTCACCACCTGGTGAGCTGCGGATATGTATAATAACATTGGTTCACTGACGCTTGGCGCGGCCAGGATTGGATTGCTCGCTAAAAGAGCCCTTATTTCCTCTAGTCCAGTCGTTGCCGCATCCGTCCACTCGAAGTGGTCGGTGCGTCGGAGAAGGCGATAAAGTGGCAATGCTTTTTCTCCTAATATGGAGATAAAGCGGCTTAAAGCTCCCACACATCCGGCTAGTTTTTGGACCTGCTTAAGGTCGGTTGGTATAGCCAATTGCGACAAAGCCCAGATTTTGGCTGGATTTGCCTCAATTCCTCTATTGGAAACGATGAAGCCGAGCAGTTTTCCAGCGGGAACGCTGAAAACACAATTTTCCGGATTGAGTTTGATGGCATATGTACGGAGATTGTCAAATGTGAGACGAAGGTCGTCTGTTAGTGACTCGACGTGCCTAGTCTTGATGACTACGTCATCCACATATGCTTCAACTGTCTTGCCGATTTGTTTCTCCACGCATATTTGAATCATGCGTTGGTAGGTGGCCCCGGCATTTTTGAGCCTGAAAGGCATAGTGTTGAAGCAGAAAGGCCCGTATGGGGTAATGAATGTCGTTGCGGCTTGATCGGGCTCCTTCATTTTGATTTGACGGTATCCGGAGTATGCGTCGACAAAACATAGTGAGTCGTGTCCTGCGATAGCATCGATGATCTGATCGATGCGGGGGAGGGGGAAGGGATCCTTAGGGCAGGCCTTATTAAGGTATTTGAAATCGACGCACAGGCGCCAAGATTTATCCTTCTTTGCCACCATTACCAGGTTTGCTAGCCAGTCCGGGTGTTTTATTTCTCTGATGTACCCAGCCTCGATGAACTTGGCTAGCTCCTCCCCCATAGCTTGTCGTTTGGGCTCGGAAAAGCGCCGCAGTGTTTGCTTGACCGGCTTATATCCCTTTAATATATTGAGGCTGTGTTCAGCCAGCCTGCGTTGGATCCCTGGCATATCATAAGGGTGCCAGGAGAATATGTCCCAGTTTTCACGTAGGAACGCTCATAGTGCAGTGTCAAACGTTGGGTCCAGCTGTGCCCTGATTGAGGCTGTCTTCTTGGGGTCCGTTGAGTGGACCTGATATTTGACTATTTCGTCTGCTGGTTTGAATGAGGTGGATTTGGGCTGCTTATCAAGGATTACGGCGTCCTTGTACACCGTGGAGCGTAGTGCGGTTAACTCTTTGGCCACAAGGGCCTCGGACAGTGCCTCGAGGGCCAGGGATGCGGTTTTGTTTTTGGTGCGGAGGGCTATGTCCGGATCACTGGCGAGAGTGATAATACCGTTAAGCCCGGGCATCTTGAGCTTCATATACCCATAGTGAGGTATGTATTGAAAGCGTGTGAACGCATCTCGCCCCAACAGGGTGTGATAACCACTGCTGAAAGGGGCCACTTGGAAGGTTATCTCTTTGGACCGATAATTCTCCTTGTGCCGAATACCACATGAAGTGTAATTTTCCCCGCACATCGCGCCTCCCGGCTGGGAATAATTCCTCGGAAGGTCGTATTAATTTGCTCGATGCGGCTCCTGTCTATTTCCATTTTATTGAGTGTGTCCTCGTAAATGAGGTTTAGCCCATTGCCGCCGTCCATGAGCACTTTAGTGAGCCAAAAGCCGTCCACAATTGGATTGAGGACCAAGGCGGCTGGTGCTCGGACTGTCTGGAGTCTTGGTTCGTAATTGACATTGAAAGTTATGGCCGTGTCGTTCCATAGGTTTATTGCTGCGACTTGGCAGACTTCGGCGAGGTCGCGGAGTGCTCTCTTGCACCGATTGTTTGAAGAGAAAGTCTTGAAGACCATCCAACATGCTCTAAGGCTGTGGGTTGGTACGGTATCCGACATCGTGTGTATTTTGCATGGCCTATCGAGTCATCCCTCCAGAACGGTTCCGCGTGCCATAGTGGGCTTAGCTTTATTCACTATGTGGTTGGGTGCCCCACGAGGGTGTATCCTTTTTGCTCGCCAGGGGGTGAGTGGAGACCGGTGGTTCCCAACGAGCTGTTTGAGTTTTCCATGCACTTTCCATTGCGCAGTACTTTTGTACTATAGTTGCCAAGTTAGCGAAGTGTAGCACGCGACGGCGGTTTATGGCATTGAGGATTCCTTCGTCCATGCAATTATTGCAGAATATCATAATCGCATCCTCGTCGGGGCAATCTTTAATCTTGTCTTTGACAAGGAGGAATCTGGCCCAAAAGTGATGAACTATTTCCTGAGACTGTTGCCGTACGTACATGAGGTCGCATAAATCCGGAGGGACGGAATTGCTTGGCGAATATTCATTGTGGTGGGTGGGTGGTTTTAAATCCAATCCTTGACCCAATTTAGAGTCCGGAGTTTGAAGAACTTCCGAGCTTAATGGTTCGGGCTCCGGGATGTTGAGTGATTTTCCGGGCTCGACGCCTGATTCTAGATTCGGGGGACCGGACACGTCGTCCCACAGGAGGTGTCCGGTTTTTCGAGCTCGGAAATCTGAACACAAATCATCTTCAACGTAGGGGGAGTTGCTATTTTGCTCCTCTACGACCGCTATCTGATGGGTGATCGGCAGAGATTTGATTTCTCTCTGATCGGGTTCAAGCCCAATACGATCATAGTCTGTAGCGACCCCAAAGGCGGCGATGCAATCCAGGAGTTTGTTTAAAGACGACAACTCCGTCGGATCCATCTGTTTGGACTATTCAGAGTCAACAAGGAGGCGATTTTTGATGACTTGAGAAGTCATCGTCGGCTTAACGGCCGAACGGGCGACCATGGTAAAGTTGCCCAGCCGGAGGGTTTGGCCTGAGGCCAGGGCTCCTCAGGAAGTGATGTTGTCCTTGATAACAAGGCGAGCCATCAATTATGTCTTCAACGCCATAGAGGAACTGTCAATGAAAGCACCAATGTCGGTGTCAAAACCGGCGGATCTTAGGTAGGGGGTCCCGAACTGTGCGTCTAGGGTCGATGGTAACAGGAGATAGGGGACACAATGTTTACCCAGGTTCGGGACCTCTTGATGGAGGTAATACCCTACTTCCTGCTTGATTGGTCTTGATGAATATGAGAATTACAAGAGTTGATCTACCACGAGATCGTAATGGCTAAACCCTAGATGTCTAGCCTATATGATTATAATTGCCCTCTACGGACTAAACCCTCCGGTTTATATAGACACCGGAAGGGCCTGGGGTTGTACAGAGCCGGTTTACAAAGGAAGGAATCTACATATCCGAACGCCAAGCTTGCCATCCACGCAAAGGAGAGTCCCATCTGGACACAGGAAGAAGTCTTATGTCTTGTATCTTCATAGCCCATCAGTCCGGCCCATGTTACATAGTCCGGCCGTCCGAGGACCCCTTAATCCAGGACTCCCTCACCCGTGCATGTACACGTCCATGCAGAGGCAAAATGCCTCTTTAATGCAAATAAACGAGTTCTCCCGGCAAGCTATCCTGCCGGTGCCCTCTGTGCCTGCCAGAGAATCACATCTGTCGGGTTACAGACAAAGGGTCCAGCTCCTCATCAATCTCCTTTTAGTAAAGGCTACTGCAACCATTCTGACCGAAGTAGCGTTCGGGTTAGGCATGGGACACCAGAGTTTAAAAGAGAGTGGCGAGGTTTTATAATGCACAAGTCATCGGTTACGAACATGAATGGGCAAGGGGTGAACTTTATCTGTTTTGGTTTGCCGGGGATCGCCGTGGCGGGCAGTTTTCCCAACTTCTTGCCTGAATCGGGTCCTTGGTGGAATAAAGCGTCCTTGCTGCGGCTGGAAAGAAGAGAGGACAGGAGCATGGAACCTTGGCGGTCCATTAACATTTGTTGGAATCAAAAAGCAGTACAATATCCTGGACAAGCATGTATATACGTATACACATAAACATGGAAATCAACGGGAAACTGTACATACTAAAGGTTTTTTTGACGGCGCACACATTCTGTGCCTGGCTTTGTACATAGGGTTACATACCTTGCCGGCAAGGCTAGTACAAAAGGGGGTTGCCGGGGCTCCCGGCAACCGCGCCTTAGGGGTAAAACTTGCGAAGATGTTCGATATTCCAGGAACTGCTCACCGGAATGCCATCTTCGGTCTCCAAGCGGACTGCGCCGGGCCTTGTGACTCGTATTACCCAATAAGGGCCTTCCCACTTTGGCGTTAGCTTGTTTGAACTCTTGGCGGGTTGGATTCACCGAAGAACAAGGTCGCCTTCCTCAAGGCTTCGGGCGTGAACCTTGCGGCTATGGTAGCGGCGCAAGGCTTGCTGGTAGCGAGCGGCTCGCACAGCAACCTGAAGACGAACTTCCTCAAGGAGCGTCGCATCATCTTGATGCAACTGCTCTTGCTCAAGCTCATCATAAGCGAGCACTCGAGGTGACCCGTATATGAGTTCCGTGGGGAGAACTGCTTCTGCCCCGTATACCAGGGTAAAGGGTGTCTGGCCAGTGGCTCAATTTGGTGTCGTTCTGATCGACCAAAGAACCATTGGTAACTCATCAACCCAGCACCTTCAGCACTTGTGTAGCCTGTCAAAAGTTCTGGTCTTGAGGCCTCGCAACACTTCTGCATTCGCCCTCTCAGCCTGGCCGTTACTTCTGGGATGAGCAACAGAAGCAAAACAAACCTTGCCGCCGAGATCTTGGATGTACTGCATGAAGGTGCGGCTCGTGAACTACGTGTCGTTGTCGGTGATGACTCTATTCACTACAAAAAAAAGACACATCCGTGACATTTTGGGTCGAACGAAAAGAATTTCTTTCATACTTATGACACTTTTATGACAATAATTGTGACAAAACCCGGTATCATCATAGATGTGGTGGGGTCCTACTTCTATGACGAAAAGTCATGATAGAAAATGGGCTTTTCGTCCTGGCGGGCTGGAGACGCAGCTGCATGACATTCTTTGGGCCGTCCATGACGGAAAAAACCATGGTGGAAGTGAGGGCGAGGAAAATATCGGGGAGTTCCCGGTTACGGTGGGTGGTCGGGGGTCGAGCGATGCACGTTTCTCTCGTACGTACGCGCATGTGTGCGAGGCGTTGGGCTCTAACTGAACCTGAGCGATTGCACTGCAGGCTACGCGTTACTGAACCCGAGTGATCGATCGGTCCCTTGCTGTTAACTGAACCCGAGTGATTCCTTCGCTACTGCTGCCAACTGAAGCTGATCGGACACTGCTACCTCCTTCCCTAGATGAACAGTGAGCGTTGTTGAGGGGGTTTGGATGAACAGTCCCCGGTGGGGGGTTGGATGAACAGGTCCCTGTGGTAGTAGAGGTCGTTCCCACTGGATCGATCGAGCTGGTGGATGAATAGGATCCCGTGGAGGGCTGGATGAACAGGACCCCGTGGAGGGCTGGATGAACAGTAGCCGGTGGAGTGCTGGTTGAACAGTAGCCGGTGGAGGACTGGATGAACAGTAGCCCGTGGAGGGGTGGTTGAACAGGACCCCGTGGAGAGGGCTGGCTGAATAGTAGCTGGTAGAGGAGTGGTGAAGGCGGGATGAAGAGGAGCCCTTCGATAAACAGTCACAGGTGGAGGCTGGAGGAGGTCGACCATGGATGAATAGTAGCCCGTGGAGGCTGGAGGAGGTCGATGGTGGAGATGAACAGTATCCCGTGGAGTCCCGTTTTGCGGTACGCCACACCCCTCCCGATGAACAGGACCCCTGTTTCGACCATAGCGCTCCAACACAAGTCCGTTTCCTCCGTTTTGCGGTACGCCACACCCCTCCCGATCAACAGGACCCCGTTTCGACCGTAGGAGGTCTATTTCCTCCGTTTTACGATACGCCAGACCCCTCCCGGTGAACAGGATCCCGTTTCCACCGTGGCCGGTCGAACACAGGTCCGTTTTCTCCGTTCTGCGGTACGCCAGGCCTCGTTTCCATCGGTTGTTGCCTCCAAGCCGGTTGGATTCCGATGAACAACACACGTCTCGTCGCCTCCCGATGAACATGATGTTTTCCGTTGCCTCCCCATGAACACGATGACGAAGAAGTTTCTCCGTTCCGACCCATCCATGTACACGAGCCCTGGCCATACGTATGCGCGAGTAGGTGTTTGAGACCCCGCCCGTATGAACATACGTGGACGTATTTACTTTCTTGCACCCTGGTCGCTATACGTACGTGTACATGCTACGTGTGCGCCTATACTACCACACGTGCCCTTCCTTAATTACACGGCCAGAGTTCATCGATGCAGCCTGTAGACAAATTGGTCGACCAGTATGTACGTACACGTTCGCGACCAGAATGACAACGCTATGTACGCTTCGACCGGGTGGGTCCCGACTGTCAGGCACTTCCTTGCGTGTGAAGATGTAGCTGGTGGATCCCAGCAGTCAGGTGGCGAATCGTTGTTTTTTCGTAATATGGACGCACTTCCTTGCGTGCGAAGATGTAGCTAGTGGGTCCCAGCAGTCAGGGGCGAATCATTTTTTGCCCGTAATATGGACGCACTTCCTTGCGTGCGAAGATGTAGCTGGTGGGTCCCAGCAGTCAGGGGGGAAACGTGTTTTTCGCGAAATACGGTGGCCCGTCTGGTGGGTCCCTGCTGTCAGGTGGAGGAATAATTATTTTCAGCGTAATAAGGAGACACTTCCTTGCTGCAGCCATGGACCCAGCTGTCATCCTCTGCACGTACAGTACTCTTCCGATGGAAGTCGGTCGTTGACCACATTGACCACGCCGCACCGAGAGCAACAAGGCGATGGACGACGGCGAGGCCTAGGAAGGGGATGACGCGGAGCCCGGGAAGACGCGGCAGTGGATGCCCATGCGAAGAGGAGTACGAGGGTTCACTCGTTCGGCTATGGTGTGAGGATGCCGTCGCCGCAGGGCCTAGCCAGCGGTGGCAGTGGTAGGGGGTGAGGCCTCCACGGCAGCACAGCCAGCCAAGGGAGGCAGGAGCGTGCGGCACGACCGGCGCTGCTTTGGGCGGCTGGAGCAAGAAGACCAGAGGTTTAAGAAACACAACGGCCATTGGATGGACATTGTATGGTCACTACAGCTAGAATTGTTTATATTGACTAAGTTGACAAAGCCTTTGGTACGCGTCAACTTAGTAGGCCCACAGGTCAGCCTCCGAAATGGTGCGCCCCAGATGTCAGGGGGAGGAATCATTTTTTGGGCGACTGAAGCTAGAATATCCGAGATTGAAGAAGAAGCACGACATCGGTTGGATGGACATCCAACGGACACTGCTGCTAGAACCGTGTGTTGACTATAAGTTGACAAAGCCTTGCATACGCGTCAACTTAATAGGCCCAGAAGTGTGTGGCAGAGAACTAATAGCCCATTTGCGATTTGTAAGAATGCACAACCCATTTTTGAATTCTAATGGAATTTACTACAACCCATTTACAGTTTGTTAAAAGTACAACCCATTTTCTCGCTAGGACAACGATTAATAACTTCAACCAACCGTTCAAAACAGAATTCAACTAAATTTCCCACATTTTGATAGGATCCAAAATATTTTTGTCCTGAAAGTTCTAGTGAGATTAAATACAATTTCAATATAAATTTGTATTACGTAAAAATCCAACAAAACATTGCCCGCGCAACAATTAATGAAATTAAAATTTTCAAAATCCAAAAGTAATATTTTATAAACTAATTACGTGTTTAGTGTATTTTTTATAGTTACTGCCCAGTTTTTATAGTACAGGTCATCTGACAAGATTCAGTTAAAAAAGTTCAACATAGCCAAAAGTTTTTACAGAACATTAAGATGACCCTTTCTAAAAAAAGTTCAGGTAAAAAAATAGAACAGGTCATCTGACAAGATTCAGTTGTTACCTCAAATTAGAGCACATCTAGGCAGCCAGCCCTGCCTCTTCTCACAAAGAAGCAGTGGCCTTCGCCGTGCGATGGAGTAGGCCCTGTGCCATCCATCGTTCCGAGCAACACGGGGAAAGTCTGACGTTGACTCCTGTAATGGACGTCGTCGATGGACTCGGGCACCAGCGGCGGTGGCAGGACTTCGATTGATGGATTGACCACTTCTTCGACATGCACGAACACTCGATACAGGTACATCCCTAACGTGGTCCGCGACGGCCTTGGTGGCGATGAATAGTACAACCCCGGTTCCTGCACCGGTATCTCAACACCAATCACCTTTGGTATGGTGGACGGCTTCTTCATCCATGCCATAACCATCAGAGCCCAGCTGTCTGGAGGAACAAACATACATACGAGCTCACCTCCAAGGTCGTTGATAAGCTCATTCATGGACTCGCTGTTCTAAGCACGTCGAGGCATGCCGTGGAAGGTAAGCTTTGTTAAAAACTCAAGATCAGAGGGCACCGAGCCCCATCCTGGGTGCCACCAATCAAAGCTCACCAGCGCGCCATCGCAGAACAAACGCCGGGAAGATTCGAACACCCGACTGCAGTCGAAAGTTGTCTGGAACCTGATGAAGAAATCAGCCGGTGGCGAACAGACTTCGACGAGCAAGTCACTTATTTGGATTCCATGCGCAATGTAAAGAGCTTTGACAAGGCGTCCGGCGAGACGTGAGGCCGGTAGCCGTTGATGGTTACCATCAGCACTTTGCCAGCAAACTGGTCGTCAAGCGCTGCCATGCCACTGTTGAGCGACAGCACGCAACGCCCGAAGGCAGGACGGACCTTAGGATCTCCGGCTCGGAGATCCGCGTTGACCGGCGGCATGATAGTGCGCTTGAGTATAGGGAGTACACGAGGGGGATTTGGGGGAACTGGAGTAGGAATCGAGGTTCCAGAGGTGTGGGAGGGGCGGTTGATTGGGGATGAAAAGGTAGCATGAATTTTGAACACGCGCCAATATGCTCTCGGCGCGCAAGCACACGAAAACACCGGTGGCGCCCACATGTCATCCTAAGAGTCCCTATTCTTTCTTTTTTTTCAGATCCTGGCCTTTTTTTAGGATCTTATGAGAGCCCGGCCTGAGAGTCATAATTGACCTATTTGGCATTGCGTTACTACTCGGCCCATATTCAACGACACTCACTGGCCCAAACAAGTGTACATCATCGAAAAGACACAGAGCTCAAATTATAACTTGAAAAAAGGAGATATACTCTGAACACTAAAGCATGGTGATGCCCTCATTTAGCCCACCAGCAGTTCGAGACAATAAACAGTTCGAAACAACGATATATAAACATTCAAACACTAACTAGTGACTACTACTGACATAAACAGCAAGACATGATAGTTCATAAGAAGTCTTGCTACACACCAAAACTCACCCATCTGCAGCGCTCAGACTCTCATGATCCAGACGAGAATGACATTCTAAATAGAGGCAACTATTACATAGTAAGAGTGACATAGACGACGATGACCAAATGACAATGAATATGCATAACAAAAGAGAGAACTACCCATCCAGAACAAGCAGCAAAGACAACAAGTCATTCGAAGAGGGATGATCCAACGCCATCATAATTTGTAGCCCCGGTTCAGCCACCAATGATCCGGAGACACCAGTACTCCACCCTTTCGGCGCAACAGCCCAATTACCTATCAACCTGAAGGCTTGAACCACATCACTGCCTGTCGGACTCGACACATCCAAGGATCAAAGTTAATCCAGATGCCTTTGTCATCCTCACCTTCTTTTGGCAGCAGGCTGTATCGTTGACAACCAGGGGAGTTTGCTCCTGAACTCCTAGGGCTTGCCGTGTAGACACAGTTTTCCATAGCAAACAGAGCCCCTCTGCCATCAAGGTCCTTGCCAACGGTGATCTCCTGGTTAATCGGATAATTGAGTCCGAGAAACAGAGAGTATGAACCAAGGCTGTTTACCCGCCTCCAACTCAAAAATCCTGCATGCCCCAACAAGCTGGTATCCTGTTCATAGACGTAACAGCAACTGTCCGGATACTCACGTATCTCATGGTGCTTGCATACAGTGGGGTTTTTGCAATATAACTTTTCCGACTCATGTGTCCGAACGATCATCAGTCTTTTGTCGTCCTCTGATCGAGCGAGGAACAAGTTGTGCTTCCCTGTTTTTGGCAAAGGTGGTGTGATTACAAAGGGCAGTAACTGTAGGGACACCGCATCATATAAAAAAGTACAGGAATTGTTAATGTAAGATTAGCATTGTTCAGAGTATGAGTAGGATAATGCAAGAAACAACATTGATATGTCCCTGTTGGAACTGGGAGGAAAATACAGGGAAATGTATACTGGGTTCGAAAATATAGAAGTGCCATGCATGGTTATACTCATGTTATCTCACAATCGATTCTTCACAGGAAACTACCATGTCATGCATGTTACGTAATCATGTTCTGTCCTCACAAACAAATTCTTCAAGGAAACTAACAGACCATGCATTGTTATATACTCATGTTCTGTGGGCAAATTTTTTGAGAGCATATTGATTACTGAAGGGCGAACATAGGTATGTACACATGGTAAGCATTACAGGATTTCACTACTTCAAAATATAGAGTTCTCCATATGCACAATTACTTCCCTAATGTATGGTTAGATGAAATCAACAGTGTGATGCATGTTTCCACATCATGAAAATAAGGAAACTAACATGGCCATTGATACACACTCATATTTAGTAGTATATAGATTACTATAAAATAAGGAGAATATCAATATCTTCCTAATAGTTTGATTATTCAGGGGTACAAATTGCCTGTAATAACATGGTCACAATCGCATGAATTAACTCATTCCAAATATAGCTGATTTACAGCGTCTCTAATACATTGTCATAGTTCTACTCAAATTCTGCTCAAACAGGGATATGTCAATCATCACAAAGAGTTCAAACAGTGTCATGGCGTCATCATTAACATCAGAGGGAAACAACTTACACGCGTCGTCCCAGCAATACGTGGTGCCATCTGCTTTGTCGATCGCGTAGATGATGCCATTGTGTTCAATAGCATCACAGAAGTGTGTATCACCTTTGACGACGATCCACTGCGAGCTGAGCTATCTCCAGCTAAAGAAGGCACGAGCGGAAAGATAGGCGAGTCCCTTGTCGAACAACGCAATTAGCTTGAAGTCTGCGTAATCCGCATGTCGTGTGGGCACTTGGCAGATTACAATCTTCTGCAAAACAAGGTGCGTCCAACTGACGACGTAATCTAGATGACTTGGACCGCGAAGGTAAAACTCTATATCATCCAACGGAGGAAGGATAATCTCAAGGGAGGTCTGGAAGTTCATGAGCACCAACTTTTCCTCGTCTTCCCTGACGGCAGCCATCCAGTGGGAGTTCATGCCGACTCATTACATACTGAGGGAGTCCTGGATTAGGGGGTGTTCGGATAGCCGAACTATACCTTCAGCCGGACTCCAGGACTATGAAGATACAAGATTGAAGACTTCGTCCCGTGTCCGGAAGGATCCTTTCTTGGCGTGGAAGGCAAGCTAGGCGTGCGGATATTCGAGGTCTCCTACCATTGTAACCGACTCTGTGTAACCCTAACCCTATCCGGTGTCTATATAAACCGGAGGGTTGTAGTCCGTAGGACAACCATCATCATACACAATCATACCATAGGCTAGCTTCTAGGGTTTAGCCTCCATGATCTTGTGGTAGATCCACTCTTGTACTACCCATATCATCAATATTAATCTAGCAGGAGTAGGGTTTTACCTCCATCGAGAGGGCCCGAACCTGGGTAAAATAAAGTGTCCCTTGTCTCCTGTTACCATCCGACCTTGACGCACAGTTCGGGACACCCTACCCGAGATCCACCGGTTTTGACACCGACATTGGTGCTTTCATTGAGAGTTCCTCTGTGCCGTCGCGATCAGGAAGGATGCCTCTTCCCGTCTTTAAAGACGGCGCCATTACGAAAGGAGCCTTGGCTGTCGGCCAAACTCTCCGGCTAGGTGGTTTTCTCGCAACCGCCTGTTCGGCTGTTGCGCCGACGGTGACCTCCCGGGTCATCAAAAGCAACCTCCACGTTGGCTCAGAACTCGCCGAGCAATTGGATTCGATGGAGCTCTCATCTGTAAATGAGCTCCTGGATCGTATCGCCGCACTGGGCGTCGCCACAAATTACGACCAGGTTGGGCTTAAACCCGATCTGAGAGAAATTAACTCTCCCCAGGTCACCCACCACGTTGCTGTGATGGAGACACAATGCGGCGACCCTTCATCTATCTTAAGGACTAGCTACGTCCGTATCCCCGAACCCTCCATGCCGGATATCCGCGGAGGGGAGGATACAATCCAAGACCCGAGCTTAAAATCAGGCAAATCGGATAACATCCAAGACTCCGGATCTCAGAATCCGGAAGTTCTTCGGCCTCCGAACAACAAACTGGGCGAGGTCTCAGATTCAACGACACCCGCCCACCCGATCTTAAGCAATCTTTCCCAAATCAGGCAAATGCCCGAAGAAATAGTACATCATTACTGGGCCAGATTCCTCCTGGTTATGAACAGGATAAAGGACTGCCGCGAGGGAGACGCAATTTCAATCTTTTGCAGTAACTGCACGGACAAGGGAATACTCAACGCCATAAGCCGTCGTAATATTACACGCTTTGCTGACGTGGCGTCCATAGTACAAAAAATAATGTGCCATGGAAAGTGCTCGGAAAACCGAAATTGAATTTTGGGATAATCCGGCCCTGAATAGCAATCCCGTCCGAATCAAGAGGGCGCACCGCAGCAAGGCGCCCGGACTAAACGCTAAAAAATCAAAACGCTCTAGGGGGCATGGATGCGTGGCGGCTTTAGGCCGCTTTATATCCCGCCTGGGAGAAAAGGCATTGCCCCTTTACCGCCTCCTTAGGCGAACTGTCACGACCGGTTTTCCAATAAAAATATTTATTGAGAAACCAATCTTTAGAATCCAGTTTGAGATAAAACCTCCTCACTGGCAGACAAACTTTTGATACAATAAGCCAGTAGCATAAATATATTACAGGGTTGAGCTGACGATGCTCAACAATTTATTACAAGCGTGCCAATAATTATACATAGAGGCGATTAATGACACAAGGGAGTGGTGGCATACTACTGACTCGCAAACATGGTAGAGGTGGAGAAACACAGTGGGGAGTGGATATGGGATTCTCAAACTAACATCCCATCGAGCGTCGAGGTGAAGCTCGATGAATTTACTAGGGTAGCGGAAGCGGATATGAAACAGTGACCAACTCCAGGGTTGCACGAGACTGACTAGGACTCCTCTAGGCGTCGGACTCCTTTATGCAGAATAATAATACTGGTGCCAAACGAGTGTCTGAAAGACTCCTCGAGCGGAAAATGCGGAATAATAATACTGGTGCCAAACGAGTGTCTGAAAGACTCCTCGAGCGGAAAATGCGGAATAATAATACTGGTGCCAAACGAGTGTCTGGAAGACTCCTCGAGCGGAAAATGCAGAATAATAATACTGGTGCCAAACGAGTGTCTGGAAGACTCCTCAAGCGGAAAATGCGGAATAATAATACCACAATCGGGCGTCTGACGACACCACATAAAGGGCTTTAAAAGAAATGCCACAGTCGGGCGTCTGAGCGACACCACATAAAGGGCTTTAAAAGAAATGCCACAGTCGGGCATCTGAGCGACACCACATAAAGGGCTTTAAAAGAAATGCCACAGTCGGGCGTCTGAGCGACACCACATAAAGGGCTTTAAAAGAAATGCCACGGTCGGGCGTCTGAGCGACACCACATAAAGGGCTTTAAAAGAAATGCCACAGTCGGGCGTCTGAGCGACACCACATAAAGGGCTTTAAAAGAAATGCCACAGTCGGGCGTCTGAGCGACACCACATAAAGGGCTTTAAAAGAAATGCCACAGTCGGGCGTCTGAGCGACACCACATAAAGGGCTTTAAAAGAAATGCCACAGTCGGGCGTCTGAGCGACACCACATAAAGGGCTTTAAAAGAAATGCCACAGTCGGGCGTCTGAGCGACACCACATAAAGGGCTTTAGACTGATAAGGAAATAATATACTCATCATAAATATAATCAACTCATGGAATTAAACGGGTTAGTCCATCCACAAGAATAAACATTTAACCGGTCTTATAGCTCATGCGTCCCACCGGGAAATCTGTCACCAAACTGGCACATGACTGTTAGCAGGGAACTTGGAAATAGATAAGATGATTTAAGGATATAGAGATCTGCAGAGTTTGTACCAAAAATTTCCCACAGTCGACGGATTTCAGTAGTCACTAGGACTAGTTCCGTTACGGTATTTCAGAAGAAAACACGGCAATCCAGTACACACCCATCCAACTCTTCAATGCCAGGAATCACCCTCAACATCGTCCAAGAAAAACTATTGAGACGGGGAGATCACAATCTCGAATAGCATGGGATCAAATTTATATACGCGCGCTCTAAGGGGTGCCCCCCTCTCGGTCCCAACCAGAAACACCCATGCCCCCTGACCGGATGCCTGGCTTTAATCCAGGGCCATGGAACCAACATCTCGGCCTCTCCTTTTTGGTGTGTACGAAGAAAGCGGTTTGCGACTTACTAAACCATATCCCTTTCGGGAAACATGTGGTAGTACAGGGAAAGGAAAGGGATATGAACCCAACCGATACGGGTTGGTACTGAGATAACTTGCATGGCATAAGACTGGCATGCTACAACACTGCCATCTTACCCATCCTCATGCCAACACATGGCCTTGCATACTTACGTCCAACGACGTGTGAAATCCTCGGACTTACTTGCCTCAACAATGCATAGTGAACGGTTCATCGGTATGCTTCACACATGCCATGAAACTATCTACATGCAAACATGCCAAGACACTCATCATATCAAAATTTTGAACATGCTTGCCTGGTTCAGAGTAGTCGGAGCCTAGCTCGCTGAAGTTCGCGGCCCCGTCACCTCCGTCGGTATCTACGTTACAGAGAAAACATACGCGCTAACGTGAATACCGAGAGATGCAGAAAAAGTATTTCAAATATTTTTCAAATAAATCTGATAAAAAACTAGACAAAATTTTGAATAGGACAGAAAAAGAATCAATCAAAAATATGCTTCTGATAAAAAGTTCTAAGGGTTTTTGCCTAGGGACTCATCTGTAATGAAACAGAAACTTCCCAGGGTCCTATTTATAAAAGCAGAAAACGTTTCAGACTTGATTACGCTGGCTCAGAGGAGAAGACGTATTTTTCCCAAATGCGTTTTCAGAAAACGATTCGAATAAAACGAAGAATCTGACGGGGCGGTCCCACCCATCAGGTTTGAAAACGAACGGCGCCTTTGGCGCCAGAGAGCCGCGGCGATCGCCGGCGGCGATCCACGGCGAGGCAGAGAGATCGGAGGTTACCTCCGTGCTCAGGGTGCCATTCCGTGTTCGTTGGTGGTGGTGGTGGTCGCCGAGAAGCACCACGACGGCGGTGGCCCCTGCTCCGGCGGACGGCGGTTCGGGCGTGGATGGAGGTCGCCGGAGAGAGCTGCACTGATCAAATTGAGGAGGGGGTCAAGGATCTGGTAGCTAGAGAGGGAGATGGACGGAGTTTGGGCGCCGGAGACGGCCTCACCGGAGCGAATCGAGCTGGAGGCCGAGGCGGAGCGGGGTGGCCGGAGTCGGGGGAGGAGACCTCCTTGAGGTCCTCCCAGTGACCTGGCAGGGTGTTGGTGGAGTGTAGGGGTGGTGCGTGTTCGCGGAAGGGCTCGGGGTCTCCTTTTATAGGCGATCCGAGGCGGTGGCCAAGAACGGCGTTCTCCGGCGAGTAATTACGGTGGTGCAGTGCTTGGTCGGGGGAGTTTAGGAGTTGAGCACCATTGTGGAGGTTCGTGGAGTCCGTTTTGGAGCCAACGGCGTCGGTTTATGCTTGCTGAGGTGGAGCTCGACGGAATGGGACGGTGCGGGTCCATCGGCGGCAGAGAGCATGCTCTGTGCGCGCCGTGCCACGACGGCTGTGCTGCATGCGTGCGCTGGCGTGGAGGTGGACACGCGGAGCCAGCAGCGGGGCTGTGCGGCGCGGAACGGCGTTGAGCCGCCGTTCTGCTCCCTGTTGGCTGCCATGGCGGTTCAGCCGCCGCGGGACACGCCGGCGTGGTCGGGTCAGAGCGCCACCGACGCCAGGAAGAAGCCAAGCGCGCGTGCGGGGCTCTGGACACGCAGACCAGGCGGCGAGCAACGTGCCAAGGGCACTGTGGGCACGTGACTGAAGATGATCTGAAGAAATCAACACTGAAGACTGAATTTGACTGAAAGTGTTCGAACAGTGCATGCAAGGTGTTCGACAGAATGATCCAGGCATGTAGGGATTTTTCCTTGGGCTGATTTTTGGTGGAGTGACTTCTCATTGCTCTAGTAGGCTGCCTGATTTTTGGTGGAATTTTTGGAGAAGTGTAGATATGAATTTCACCAAATTTGACAAATCTGGTCCAAACTTGCAGGGAGTGTAAGTTGAAAATTTTGAAAAGAAGATGAGTGGATCAAGATGGTCCTGGGTCGTGGGTGCAAAGGACTAGCCAGTAGAGTTGGTTTGAAGTCAAATCTCAAATGGAAAAGGGTACTTGCTTTGAAAATCCCTTAGGCTCAAAATAATTGACAGAAAAATATTTGAGAGATAAAACAAAATCCAAAACTTGTTTGGATGAGTTGGGATAGGAAGTTTGAGTTGTTGACAAGGAGGGGAGAAGATGTTGGAGTGGTTTTACCTCATGGGAAAAATACAGGGTCATGGATGGTTTTCAATAGAATGAAAATCCCAAATCTTTTTCATAGAGTTTTTCTTAAAAAGAAAAGACTAAACTCCCAAAAATAAAAATCTGAGAAGGAAAACAATAGAGAAGGAGTTTTTAAGAAGGTCAAACCCAAAGCTTGAAGGAGAAAATAAAAATAACAAACCCTAGTCAAGGAAAAGGAATTTTAAGAGGGTTGTTTTTCTGACAGACTCAAATTTCAAGGAAAATCTAGTAAGGATTTTGCAAAAACCCAAATGAAAATTTTGGAGTGTCACAACACCTACCCCCCTAGGAAAAATCTCGTCCCCGAGATTTCAGTTGATCCTTAAATAAGTGTGGGTGCTCTGCTCGAAGAGAATCCTCTCTTTCCCATGTTGCTTCACTTTCGGTGTGATTACTCCACTGAACTTTGAAAAATTTGACGGTTTTCTGTCGGGTCCTCCTTTCAGACTCCTCTAATATCTTTACTGGGTGTTCCCGATAAGTGAGGTCTGGCTGCACATCTATGTTCTCATGGGATACTTGTTTCTCTGGGTTGCTCACGCATTTCCTCAATTGCGATACGTGGAACACGTTGTGGATATCCGACAGTTCCTCGGGTAGGTCTAGTTGGTATGCTACTGCGCCTTTCCGTGCCAATATACCGAATGGCCCGATGAATCTTGGCGCTAGCTTTCCCTTAATTTTGAATCGTTGCAACCCCCTCATAGGTGACACTCGTAGGTACACGAATTCACCTGGTTCGAAGTTGACCCCACGATGTTTCTGATCGTAATAACTCTTTTGTTGGCTTTGGGTGGTCTTGAGTCGATCTCTGATTAACTGGACCTTTTCCTCGGCTTCCTTGAGCATGTCTGGGCCGAAGATACGGCTGTCTCCGGTCTCTGACCAATTTAACGGGGTACGACATCTTCGTCCATACAAGGCTTCAAATGGTGCCATTTGCAGGCTGGCCTGATGACTGTTGTTGTACGCGCTGGGGTTCCGACTAAGAGCATTGGCTACTACATTTGCTTTTCTAGGATGATAGTGGATTCCGACATCATAATCCTTTACTAGCTCCAACCAGCGTCGTTGCCTTAAATTCAGCTCTGGCTGTGTGAAAATATATTTGAGACTTTTATGGTCCGTATATATTTCACATCGATTTCCAAGTAGGAAATGCCTCCATTCCTTGAGTGCATGAATAACTGCTGCCATTTCTAAGTTATGAGTGGGATAGTTTTCCTCATGCTTGCGAAGTTGCCTTGAAGCGTATGCGACAACCTTGCCTTCTTGCATTAATACGCATCCGAGTCCCTTCCTGGACGCGTCACAATATACTTCAAAATTCTTGCGTATGTCCGGCACAATCAATACTGGTGCTGTTGTTAATTTCCGTTTTAGCTCTTGGAAACTTTTCTCACAGGCTTCTGTCCATTCAAATTTCTTATCTTTCTTGAGCAACTGCGTCATTCGCTTGGCTATGGTGGAGAATCCTTCAATAAATCTGTGGTAATATCCTGCCATTCCCAAGAAACCTCCGTATGTCCGTTACGCTGGCTGGTGACTTCCAGCCAAGTACGGCCTTGACTTTCTCTGGGTCCACAGCGATACCGTCTTGGGTTAGCACGTGGCCTAGAAAGCCTACTTGCCTTAACCAAAACTCACACTTGCTGAACTTGGCGTACAATTGGTGTTTCCTGAGTTCTCCTAGCACAATTCTGAGATGTTCAGCGTGTTCTTCTGGTGTTTTGGAGTATACTAAAATATCGTCGATGAATACCACAACAAACTTGTTCATAAACTTCATAAATACTTTGTTCATGAGGTGAACAAAATATGCAGGGGCATTTGTTAATCCAAAAGGCATTACTGTGAATTCATACAGTCCATATCTGGAGGTGAAGGCTGTCTTGGGGATATAGTCTGTTCGTACCTTTAATTGCTGGTATCCTGACCTTAGGTCGATTTTTGAGAATACCTTGGCCTTAGCGAGTTGATCGAATAAATCATTTATTCTTGGCATCAGGTATTTGTTCTTGATCGTGACCATGTTGAGTGCTCGGTAGTCAATACACAATCGCAGTGTTCCATCTTTCTTTTTGGCAAACAAAATTGGTGATCCCCATGGTGAGGAACTGGCTCGAATGTATCCCTTGTCAAGCAATTCCTTTATTTGTTTCTTCAGTTCAACTAACTCGGATGGTGCCATTCTGTATGGTTTCTTGTATATGGGGGTGGTTCCTGGTGCTAGCTCAATGCTGAATTCTATCTCTCGGTCGGGTGGCATGCCTGGTAGCTCTTCGGGAAATACGTCTGGAAATTCACGTACTACTGGAACCTTGTTTAATTCAGAAATGTCTACCTTGTTCAGTCTTGGTTGTCTGGGCATTTCCCTTTCTTTGGCGGATACTCTTATTGTCTTACCATGGTGGTGTGTGAGAATCACGGTCCGATTGAAACAATCAATGAAACCTTTGTTGGTGGTTAACCAGTCCATCCCTAGGATGACATCCAGTCCTTTATTTTCCAACACAATGAGATTGGCGTGAAACTTCAATCCTTTGAACTCAATAATCACATCCTGACAGTAATTCTGAGTGACTTGCTGAATTCCAGGGGACTTGATGATCATAGATTTCTCCAAAGGAAGCATCGAAAAATTATTTTGCGAAGCAAAACTTTTCGAAATAAAAGAGTGAGAAGCTCCAGAATCAAACAAAACCGTTGCAGGTATTGTGTTGACAGGGAACGTACCGAGTACGATATCCGGAGCATTTTGTGCCTCCTCTTTGGTCACGTGGTTCAGATGACCTTTCCTGTGGTTATTGTTGGGATTGAAGTTGTTTCGCTTGGGCGCTGAATTATTGTTGTCGTTGTTCGGCTTTGGTGCTGAGCTTCTTGGCTTGGGACACTGCTTGGCATAGTGTCGTTCTTCTCCACAGGCGTAACAAGTAACACCTGGGCGATAGGTGAACTCCTTGTCCCTAGCATGAAAATTCCTTGTTGGGCGTGAGACGTTGGATGATGATTTGTGCGTCCCACCCTTCTGAAAATCGGTCTTACTCCGGTGATGGCGAGCATGGTTAGTCTGGTCCCTCTTTCGCTTGCGGATATCTTCTAAACTGCGTCTTTCATTTTCCAGAGTAATGGCTTTATCCACCAGTGTCTTAAAATCTAGAAAAGTGTGTATGACCAGTTGGCATTTAAGCGCGGGCGCTAGGCCGTCAAGGAATTTCTCCATTTCTTGCTTTCAGTCATACGCTCTTCGTTGGCGTAGCGGGATAACAGAGTAAATTGGTTGTTGTAATCTGACACTGTCATGTTCCTTTGCTTGAGGTCATCGAACTCTCTTTTCTTGATTTTCATAATACTCTTAGGAATACGCGCGCCACGGAAACCTTCTTTGAAATCATCCCGGGTTATATCATTTTCGTTGGGATGCATGTGCAGAAAATTTTCCCACCAGGATGCGGCTGCTCCCGTGAGATAATGTGGTGCGTACAGTACCTTTTCTGGATCTGAGAATTTTGCAATAATTAACTTTCTCTCCATATCGCGAAGCCAGTCTTCGGCCTCAAGTGGCTTGTCAGTATGAGAAAATGTTGGGGGACGTGTCTTCTGTAGCTCAGATAACTTGGAATGCTGCGGATACTGCCCAGGGTGATTTCCCATGTTAATGACTTTGTTCATCATTTCCCGATGCTGTTGCTGACTCTGTTCATAAAGGCGGCACATTTGGGAAAGTGTCGTTTCACTGTCCTGTTGACTTGTCTGATCTCGTGTAAAATCATTGCCTGATTGAGTATTATAGTGTTGACTTGACTGCCCTTGTGCAAAATTGTTGCCCGGTTGATTGCCATAATTTTCCTCTGGTGGAGTTGGCATGGACCGAGTCCAAGGACGAGACATTTTTCACTCCTTGGGATGAATTTGTAAAACCCATAAGAAAAAAAATGGAAGGGTTGCAAAGATAAAACCCAAAATGCACAAGGTTGACAAATAAATTTTTAAAACCAAGATTACTCAAGTGAAAACAAATCGATTTGCGCATAGAGAAGGACTGCGTCATTACGTATCTTACACGCGGCGATAATTATACAATACACCACTTAGGACATGTGTACATAATCCTGACATGTTATTTAGGCTAGTGCACTTCTCCAGATCCTACATGATGCGCAAACAAGCTACTTCTCACAACATCTTACATGGCGATGCAACGCATGGCGGCTACGCGTACTCAGTCGGAGATGTTGATGACGTCCTTGGCCCTGCCAAGGGTGAGGCGTAGTGAAGCCGGGGACTCGACTTCCTCCTTGCTAATAGGCTCCATGCGAGTAGTGCTGCGCCGAGAAGATGGAGCGGGTGCTAGGGGCGGAACGACACGGATCGGAGTCGGCGCGAGTGGCGGTGCAGTGCGCGCTGGAGTGGGCGCAATGACCTGGTTGAACTCCTCGGTGGTAGGCAGGCGACAAGCAGGAGCATGGGATGCAGAGGACGAGACGAAAGTCAGTGGCGGTGCAGTAGGCAGGAGCTCCCTCCTGTTGGCGGCACATCCGTGGACTGAGTCCATGCGGGCGGCCACAAAGTCATCCACCAAGCTGTCGAAGGCTGCCTCCAAGGCCCGGAGATACTCAATAAGCATCTCAAAAGCCTCGTCCCGTTCTCCTCTGTGGCAGGAGAATGCGTAGTGACAGGTGTAGGGCACATGGAATGGAAGATAGCGGTAGCGACGAGCCTTCATCGCGGGAAGGGCATCCCTGAGACGAGCTATCGCCTCGCGGGCTGCCATCTGGATGGCATGCTTCTCCGTAGGCATGGCTCTCCCCAAGAACCGGAAGCGGCGTAGATCACCACGCCCTCCCTTGAACTGCACCACGGCCTGGTGCATAGTCAGACTGTCGTTGACTCTGTGCTGACAGAGAGTGACGACTGGGCGCACAGACGGCCCCATCGCGACCTGAACGACGAAGGAGAGAAGCTTGACGAACCCATCGGGTACGTTGGCGAAGGTCTGAGACTCGCAGCTGCGGTCGGCCATCTACAAAAGTAGGCAAAAATCCTGAATGGTCAGATCATAAATATATGCTGACTGTCAGAAAAATGACTACTATTGTAAAAACATGAATAAGCTCTATAATGTTCATAACCGATTAGCGATCGCACCTAGTGGCTTCCTACAGTCAGCCTGGCTCTGGTACCAAGCTTGTCACGACCGGTTTTCCAATAAAAATATTTATTGAGAAACCAATCTTTAGAATCCAGTTTGAGATAAAACCTCCTCACTGGCAGACAAACTTTTGATACAATAAGCCAGTAGCATAAATATATTACAGGGTTGAGCTGACGATGCTCAACAATTTATTACAAGCGTGCCAATAATTATACATAAAGGCGATTAATGACACAAGGGAGTGGTGGCATACTACTGACTCGCAAACATGGTAGAGGTGGAGAAACACAGTGGGGAGTGGATATGGGATTCTCAAACTAACATCCCATCGAGCGTCGAGGTGAAGCTCGATGAATTTACTAGGGTAGCGGAAGCGGATATGAAACAGTGACCAACTCCAGGGTTGCACGAGACTGACTGGGACTCCTCTAGGCGTCGAATTCTCTATCGAACTCTTCATCCATGAGATCACCTTCGTCAGCATCTGGCCAAATCAACAAGCCAGTGAGTACTTTGAAAGTACTCGCAAGACAGTTCGGACGTAAGATATAACAAATGCCAATCATGAAATACATGGATAAATAACCAGTACGATCAGACATAGAGGTGATAATGCTGGGTGCCAAACGAGTGTCTGAAAGACTCCTCGAGCGGAAAATGCAGAATAATAATACTAGTGCCAAACGAGTGTCTGAAAGACTCCTCGAGCGGTAAATGCGGAATAATAATACTGGTGCCAAACGAGTGTCTGAAAGACTCCTCGAGCGGAAAATGCGGAATAATAATACTGGTGCCAAACGAGTGTCTGAAAGACTCCTCGAGCGGAAAATGCGGAATAATAATACTGGTGCCAAACGAGTGTCTGGAAGACTCCTCGAGCGGAAAATGCGGAATAATAATACCACAATCGGGCGTCTGAGCGACACCACATAAAGGGCTTTAAAAGAAATGCCACAGTTGGGCGTCTGAGCGACACCACATAAAGGGCTTTAAAAGAAATGCCACAGTCGGGCGTCTGAGCGACACCACATAAAGGGCTTTAAAAGAAATGCCACAGTCGGGCGTCTGAGCGACACCACATAAAGGGCTTTAAAAGAAATGCCACAGTCGGGCGTCTGAGCGACACCACATAAAGGGCTTTAAAAGAAATGCCACAGTCGGGCGTCCGAGCGACACCACATAAAGGGCTTTAAAAGAAATGCCACAGTCGGGCGTCTGAGCGACACCACATAAAGGGCTTTAAAAGAAATGCCACAGTCGGGCGTCTGAGCGACACCACATAAAGGGCTTTAAAAGAAATGCCATAGTCGGGCGTCTGAGCGACACCACATAAAGGGCTTTAAAAGAAATGCCACAGTCGGGCGTCTGAGCGACACCACATAAAGGGCTTTAGACTGATAAGGAAATAATATACTCATCATAAATATAATCAACTCATGGAATTAAACGGGTTAGTCCATCCACAAGAATAAACATTTAACCGGTCTTATAGCTCATGCGTCCCACCGGGAAATCTGTCACCAAACTGGCACATGACTGTTAGCAGGGGACTTGGAAATAGATAAGATGATTTAAGGATATAGAGCTCTGCAGAGTTTGTACCAAAAATTTCCCACAGTCGACGGATTTCAGTAGTCACTAGGACTAGTTCTGTTACGGTATTTCAGAAGAAAACACGGCAATCCAGTACACACCCATCCAACTCTTCGATGCCAGGAATCACCCTCAACATCGTCCAAGAAAAACTATTGAGACGGGGAGATCACAATCTCGAATAGCATGGGATCAAATTTATATACGCGCGCTCTAAGGGGTGCCCCCCTCTCGGTCCCAAACGGAAACACCCATGCCCCCTGACCGGATGCCTGGCTTTAATCCAGGGCCATGGAACCAACATCCCGGCCTCTCCTTTTTGGTGTGTACCAAGAAAGCGGTTTGCGACTTACTAAACCATATCCCTTTCGGGAAACATGTGGTAGTACAGGGAAAGGAAAGGGATATGAACCCAACCGATACGGGTTGGTACTGAGATAACTTGCATGGCATAAGACTGGCATGCTACAGCACTGCCATCTTACCCATCCTCATGCCAACACATGGCCTTGCATACTTACGTCCAACGACGTGTGAAATCCTCGGACTTACTTGCCTCAACAATGCATAGTGAACGGTTCATCGGTATGCTTCACACATGCCATGAAACTATCTACATGCAAACATGCCAAGACACTCATCATATCAAAAGTTCGAACATGCTTGCCTGGTTCAGAGTAGTCGGAGCCTAGCTCGGTGAAGTTCGCGGCCCCGTCACCTCCGTCGGTATCTACGTTACAGAAAAAACATACGCGCTAACGTGAATGCCGAGAGATGCATAAAAAGTATTTCAAATATTTTTCAAATAAATCTGATAAAAAACTAGACAAAATTTTGAAGAGGACAGAAAAAGAATCAATCAAAAATATGCTTCTGATAAAAAGTTATAAGGGTTTTTGCCCAGGGACTCATCTGTAATGAAACAGAAACTTCCTAGGGTCCTATTTATAAAAGCAGAAAACGTTTCAGACTTGATTACGCTGGCTCAGAGGAGAAGACGTATTTTGCCCAAATGCGTTTTCAGAAAACGATTCGAATAAAACGAAGAATCTGACGGGGCGGTCCCACCCGTCAGGTTTGAAAACGAACGGCGCCTTTGGCGCCAGAGAGCCGCGGCGATCGCCGGTGGCGATCCACGGCGAGGCAGAGAGATCGGAGGTTACCTCCGTGCTCAGGGTGCCATTCCGCGTTGGTTGGTGGTGGTGGTGGTCGCCGAGAAGCACCACGACGACGGTGGCCCCTGCTCCGGCGGACGGCGGTTCGGGCGTGGATGGAGGTCGCCGGAGAGAGCTGCACTGATCAAATTGAGGAGGGGGTCAAGGATCTGGTAGCTATAGAGGGAGATGGACGGAGTTTGGGCGCCGGAGACGGCCTCACCGGAGCGAATCGAGCTGGAGGCCGAGGCGGAGCGGGGTGGCCGGAGTCGGGGGAGGAGACCTCCTTGAGGTCCTCCCAGTGACCTGGCAGGGTGTTGGTGGAGTGTAGGGGTGATGCGTGTTCGCGGAAGGGCTCGGGGTCTCCTTTTATAGGCGATCCGAGGCGGTGGCCGAGAACGGCGTTCTCCGGCGAGTGATTACGGTGGTGTAGTGCTTGGTCGGGGGAGTTTAGGAGTTGAGCACCGTTGTGGAGGTTCGTGGAGTCCGTTTTGGAGCCAACGGCATCGGTTTATGCTTGCTGAGGTGGAGCTCGACGGAACGGGACGGCACGGGTCCATCGGCGGTAGAGAGCACGCTCTCTGCGCACCGTGCCACGACGGCTGTGCTGCATGCGTGCGCTGGCTTGGAGGTGGACACGCGGATCCAGCAGCGGGGCTGTGCGGCGCGGAACGGCGTTGAGCCGCCGTTCTGCTCCCTGTTGGCTGCCACGGCGGTTCAGCCGCCGCGGGACACGCCGGCGTGGTCGGGTCAGAGCGCCACCGACGCCAGGAAGAAGCCAAGCGCGCGTGCGGGGCTCTGGACACGCAGACCAGGCGGCGAGCAACCTGCCAAGGGCACTCTGGGCGCGTGACTGAAGATGATCTGAAGAAATCAACACTGAAGACTGAATTTGACTGAAAGTGTTCGAACAGTGCATGCAAGGTGTTCGACAGAATGATCCAGGCATGTAGGGATTTTTCCTTGGGCTGATTTTTGGTGGAGTGACTTCTCATTGCTCTAGTAGGCTGCCTGATTTTTGGTGGAATTTTTGGAGAAGTGTAGATATGAATTTCACCAAATTTGACAAATCTGGTCCAAACTTGCAGGGACTGTAAGTTGAAAATTTTGAAAAGAAGATGAGTGGATCAAGATGGTCCTGGGTTGTGGGTGCAAAGGACTAGCCAGTAGAGTTGGTTTGAAGTCAAATCTCAAATGGAAAAGGGTACTTGCTTTGAAAATCCATTAGGCTCAAAATAATTGACAGAAAAATATTTGAGAGATAAAACAAAATCCAAAACTTGTTTGGATGAGTTGGGATAGGAAGTTTGAGTTGTTAACAAGGAGGGGAGAAGATGTTGGAGTGGTTTTACCTCATGGGCAAAATACAGGGTCATGGATGGTTTTCAATAGAATGAAAATCCCAAATCTTTTTCATAGAGTTTTCTTAAAAAGAAAAGACTAAACTCCCAAAAATAAAAATCTGAGAAGGAAAACAATAGAGAAGGAGTTTTTAAGAAGGTCAAACCCAAAGCTTGAAGGAGAAAACATAAATAACAAACCCTAGTCAAGGAAAAGGAATTTTAAGAGGGTTGTTTTTCTGATAGCCTCAAATTTCAAGGAAAATCCAGCAAGGATTTTGCAAAAACCCAAATGAAAATTTTGGAGTGTCACACGCACCGAACACTTCGAGTGGACAAACGCTGCCACAGCCGGACTCGAGGAAATAAAGGCCATCTTGGCAACGAACCCAGTCCTGGCCGCGCCGAACACTGGCGAACCCATGCTATTGTACATTGCTGCAACCCATCAAGTTGTTAGCGCAGTACTCGTCGTCGAGCGGGAAACGGACGGACACAAACTCCCCCTTCAAAGGCCGGTTTACTACGTGTCCACTGTCCTCACACCATGCAAATCATGGTACCCGCATTACCAAAAGATCGCGTACGCGGTGTTTATGGCATCCCGGAAGCTACGACGCTACTTTCAAGAGTGTTCTATAACAGTAGCCTCGGAAGTACCACTCAATGATATTATCAACAACCGCGATGCAACGGGCCGGATAGCAAAATGGGCCATAGAGCTCCTCCCGTTCGACATAACCTACAAACCACGGCGAGCCATTAAATCGCAAGTCCTAGCCGACTTCGTCGCTGAATGGACAGAGGCCGAACTCCCTAAAGAGTACGACACATATTCAAACTGGATCATGCATTTCAACGGCTCCAAAATGTTGGCCAGACTAGGGGCTGGCATCGTTTTGACGTCCCCTACAGGAGACACAGTCCAATATGTACTCCAAATTATGTACACGGACTCCAACAATGCAGCCGAATACGAGGCCCTTCTACATGGTCTCCGGATGGCTGTATCCATGGGCATTCAACGCCTGGAACTACGCGGGGACTCAAACCTCGCGATATCCCAAATAAATGGCGACTTCGACGCCAAAGACCCAAAAATGGTAGCTTATCGCAATGCCATCCTAAAAATGTCATTTCGGTTCGAGGGACTGGAGTTTCACCATATAGCCCGAGAAAACAATCAGGCAGCAGACGTCCTGGTACGCATCGGAGCAAAACGAGATGCAGTCCCCCCCCCCAACATCTTCTTAGAAAGATTATTCAAGCCATCTGTAGCATGGGAGGGGGAACCCTCGGATAACAGTCCGGACATAACCGCACAACCCGACGCCGAACAATCCGACATAATCGGAGGCCCTGCCACCGAAATCACACCTTCAACCCACGTAAGAATGGCGGTCATCGCCCCATGGACAGAACCATTCCTAGCCTACCTTACTAGGCAGGAACTCCCAGAGGACCAAAACGAGGCACGCTGCATAGTGCGGCGATCTAAATCCTATAAAGTCCACGAGGGAGAGCTATATAAGAAAAGCACTACAGGAGTCCTTCAAAGATGTATCTCCGAAGAGGAAGGGCGGAGTCTGCTGGCTGAAATTCATGCCGGACTCGGTGGCCACCACGCTGCAGCTCGGTCCCTTGTAAGCAAGGCTTTCCGTACGGGCTTTTATTGGCCGACGGCCCGAGCAGACGCTCATGACTTAGTCAAACGATGCGTCGGTTGCCAGCTCTTTGCAAATCAAAGCCATATGCCGCCCAACGCCCTCCGAACCATCCCCATCACTTGGCCTTTTGCGGTCTGGGGGCTTGATATGGTGGGACCCCTTAAGGGTGGAACCCACAAGAAAAAATACTTATTGGTCATGGTGGATAAATTCACCAAATAGATAGAAGCCAAGCCTGTTAAGACGGCCGAATCCGGACCTGTGATAGACTTCATATCCGGGGTCGTACACCGTTACGGTGTCCCCCACAGCATTATCACCGATAATGGCACAAACTTCACCTCTGACGAAGTAAAGCTGTGGTGCAAAAACATGGGCATTAAGCTCGATTATGCTTCTGTCTATCACCCACAAACTAACGGTCAGGTCGAACGTGCAAATGGTCTCATCATGAGCGGTATCAAACCCAGACTAGTGCGGTCCCTAAAGGAATCTAATACGCACTGGGTAGAGGAGCTCGACTCCATACTCTGCGGGCTGCGAACCACGCCGAATCGTACCACCGGATTCACACCATTCTTTATGGTGTACGGCGCAGAGGCAGTTCTGCCCTGCGATATAATTCATGACTCACCTCGAGTGCGCATGTACGAAGAAAGAGAAGCCGAGCTTGATCGGCAGGACAACCTGGACGCCTTAGAGGAGGAGCGCGACGTGGCTAAAGCCCGTTCCTCATTCTATCAACAGCAGGCTCGAAGATATCAAAGCAGAGAAGTACGAGCCAAAAATTACAACGTTGGCGAACTAGTCCTATGCCTGCCGGATAAGAAAAAGGACAAACTCAAGCCCAAATGGGAAGGTCCCTTCATAATTGACCAAGTCCTGACTGGTGGAGCGTACCGCCTGCGAGATGCGTCGGATAACCGACTCGAGCCGAACCCATGGAACGCCGCACGTCTCCGAAGATTCTATGCCTAGCGCCGGACTCGGGGTTTGTCTCCTTCCTCTGTCCACTTTTACATATACTTTTCTGTTTTTGTCTCCCCCCACTCTTTCATTTTATAGCCCTTAAAGGCTCATCATGTGACGCGCCACTCGCGCTCCTTAAACCTGGGGGCTTCTCTAATAGAAGCTTGTCTATATGGGTTTCACGCCCAACGCATGCGTCAGACTTCCGCATGCACCTTTTCTTCACCATTATATGCATCGATATGACTTAAGTTTTGGCCAAGCTGGGTTGCCTGGCTCCTATGCTTACCCCTACGTTCCCGATTGTTCGGCTAGGCGGTAAAGGGAGCACCTCTGCGATTGTTACTGCCGGATAAGCCGGATGTGTACCTCAGACTGGGTGAAGCCGAAAGCTAGCGTTCTTAAGGGAATATTCGGTCGGTGAACTAAAGATGAACCTTTTTTACTTATACATGCCACCAGATGTTTTCCTGCATTTGCAGTCCGGACGTGCACTTCAGGGCACGCCACCCCAGCGAAAGGAACCCTTAACGGAACTATTCTCTCTGGAAGATGATTCTTACTAACCATGTAATATAACATAACTAGTTGGGCACTTGTCTGATAAAGAACTAATGACCCCTACGCCTGGTCTCCACGCATACCTCGGTTCTTATATAACCGTTATGGTATTCGAACAAACTCCGGACCGTCAGGTCCCGAGGTCGAAGCGAAAAGGTCGGCAACGACAAACGATCTACAATCCGGCTAGAAGGCATTACACATGTCAATTATAAATTACATAGTCATCCTGACTGATTGTATTCCTCTTCTATACCATCTAACAGGCTGTCTAATTTACAGTCCTGCTGGGAATACTTTGCGGCCAATTCTACCTGGCCATACACTAAGCTCACAGGGATCTCCTTCCCGTCAGGCCCCACCGGTCCGACCTCGGCCATGTGATTGGGGTCAGACTTCGTAAAGCGGGTCTTCACCATGGCCCAGGCCTCCCTAGCGCCCTGCCGGCAGGCCGATATCTTCCACAACCGGAAGCGCCGCCGAGCTCCCTTCAACTTCTCCGCAAGTTCTCCAAGGCCCTCGGGTATGGAGTGGGCAGGCCACAAGGCTTGGGCAATACCTCGCATCGCCTGCCGAACTCGTTCGTGCAGTTGCGAGAGTTCGGGAAGAAGATCGCCCGTTGAATCGGGCATCTCCTCTGCAGGACGACCTGTCAGCATACCTACAAACATAACTCTGTTAGTCGTCTTCCTCGCTGAACTGCTTTTTCAAGAGTTCGCTTAAGCACTTACTAAAAATGCCGCGTCGAAGTCGCTGATTCTCCTTATTGGAGTCTGACAGCTGGCCACGAACATCTTTTAGTTCAACATCCATCCTGGTGTTGGCATCCTGGAGATCATTCTTCTCCCGTCTCACCTTTGTTAGCACGCTTTCACCAGACTTTAACCGGCGTAGAAGCTGTTGCCTGTCCGGATCGAGTCTGGCGCCATCTGCAATACAATTTGTCAAATTGGCACTTAAATCCGTACGATACTAAATATTCTGGAGTATTGTTTACCTGCAGGGGTCTCTTTAGACCCCCCTGCTACCGTTCATGCGGGCTCTAGTTGGGCCCTGCACCTTTCCAGCTCCTGGGACAGCACGGTATTCTTCTCGGTAAGAAACTGCATGTTATATGATTCTCGAATCAGTTATTTCCACTGCTTCAAGTCTCGGGGGCTACTGGCATATCTATATTTACCAAAATTTTCTTACCCGTATGTCTTTTACATACTGCTCCGTGGCTCTGGCTAAACCATTTTGAGCGGCACGGAGGTACGCATCTCCTGAATTGAAGGCATTTAAAGCCTCCTAGGAGAAACAAGCGTTGCGAAGAACTTTCCGGCGACGCCTGTGGTTCATGGCACTCTCCACCTCGGAATGGGTGGCAGACAGCCTGTCCGCATCCTCTGATGGAGGAGCGTCCGATGCGTGCCTTGCACTGGCCTCCGCCTCCGGGCCAGGCGTTGGGGTCTGGCTGGTGGAGGCACGGTTGGCAACCTCTCCGGATATAGTCCGGCGAGGTCTCTTCGTCCTGAAGATAGCACGAATGTCAATATACCCTGGAGGAGTAAAACACCGTGGGAAAAGAGAGGGTACGCCATACCTTTGCTCGGGCACCTCAGACCGGACTACGTTCCTTTTTGCCCCACGGGGCCTTGCGGCCCCCCGCCGGTTAGCTGCAGCGGGGTCGGCTTCCCCCATCGGGAATCTCCCCTACAAAGCGCGGTTGTTGTCAGAACAACCAAACCCATGAAAACAGAACCCCTCTTAAGGGGGTAAAGCTCCGATATTTGTCACCTGGGAGGCCGGGATCAACCCTGGGTAATCAGCTATAATAGCTACCAAGGTATCGTCCTTGCTTAGCTGATGAAACACTCCGTCGATGAAATCCACCGCTAAGTCCGGATCCTCTTCGGAGTCCAGATCGAGGGACTGTTCTGGATCCTCTGGCTGTGGAGGACGGCTGTTTATGTTTTTTACCTCCTGACGCAGGTCCTGCATTAAAGTCGTTAGACTACCTATTTAATCATGGGAATGTAAAATGAATAGGTAAGTACGACTGTCCACTTACCCAATTCGGAGGACTATACATGGAAAATCCGCCCTGCGGGTCGATGCGGAGGAATTCCTCTCCTTCTCCCTTGTACAAAGAGGATAAAATCTTCATTAAAGCGGCAGGCGAGTCCGGCCCCTTACGGCCGTAACGGGTGGCGTCATCCTCCCCGTTGAAATCCCACATGGGGTGGCTTCTGTATTGGAGCGGTTGCACCCCTCGCATAATGCATATGGCCATGACTTTAATCATGGTTAGTACGGAATGAGCCAGTAGCTTAATCTGGCCCATTAAGTAAAGGACGTCTCTGTCATTCTCTCTCTGAGAGCTCCGAGGGCGCCAGCTCAGGCGTTTCTTCAAGGGAGCATTGTTGAACTCAGGGAGACCGGCCCGGATAGGGTCCGCCAGGGGGACGTCGTCTATGTAGAACCATTCTGAAGGCCAGTCCTCGGACGCCTTCTTCGGGGATCCGGGCGGGTATCCGGTCCCGGCGATGCGCCATACTTAGGCTCCGCCCACTTGATATATGGACCCCTCTTGGGAACGGGGCACCAGGCAGAATATCTTCTTCCACAGCGCAAAATGAGCCTCGACGCCTAAAAATAGCTCGCAAAGAGCAACGAAGCCCGCGATGTGTAACACGGAACCGGGCGTAAGGTGGTGCAGCTGGAGGCCATAGAACTCCAAAAGCCCGCAGAGAAAGGGATGAATTGGAAATCCTAGTCCCCTTATTAAATAAGGGACCAGGCACACCCGCTCCCCTCTAGAGGGACTAGGTGAGTTCTCCGCTTGTTTTCCGCCTTGATAAGTGGTGAGTCCGGCTCGGAACGAGACCATATAGACTTGAGGGAGAAATCCCTTGGCTTGGAGCGACACTAACTCGCTGTGTGGGATGGTGCATCTCTCCCAGTCTCCGGGTTTAGGACTGGAGGGGCGAGGGGAGGAGCTGCGATGGCTGGCCATGTTGGAATGGACCTTTGCTGGAGACGCTCTGATGACAACTCGCGGGGAGGAGAAGATGTGGTTTGGATCTAAATCCCCATCCCGTTAAGTAGGCGGCTCGTTTATATGACTAAGGGTGTGGATGTAAAAAACACCCCAAGCTCTTCACATTCGTTCAGCACGTGGAAGACGGCCATTATTGGGCACTGAAGCCGAGGAGTGCTACATTACAAAAAGCGGACATTATTCATACAGGTACACAGGATTCGGAGGAGGAACCCGCCTTGCAATGCCGAATACGATTTGCGCGCCGCACTCGTCATCATTGAAGCCTGGTTCGGGGGCTACTGAGGGAGTCCTGGATTAGGGGGTGTTCGGATAGCCGAACTATACCTTCAGCCGGACTCCAGGACTATGAAGATACAAGATTGAAGACTTTGTCCCGTGTCCGGAAGGATCCTTTCTTGGCGTGGAAGGCAAGCTAGGCGTGTGGATATTTGAGATCTCCTACCATTGTAACCGACTCTGTGTAACCCTAACCCTACCCGGTGTCTATATAAATCGGAGGGTTGTAGTCCGTAGGACAACCATCATCATACACAATCATACCATAGGCTAGCTTCTAGGGTTTAGCCTCCTTGATCTCGTGGTAGATCCACTCTTGTACTACCCATATCACCAATATTAATCTAGAAGGAGTAGGGTTTTACCTCCATCGAGAGGGCCCGAACCTGGGTAAAATAAAGTGTCCCTTGTCTCATGTTACCATCCGACCTTGACGCACAGTTCGGGACCCCCTACCCGAGATCCGCCGGTTTTGACACCGACACATACCTACAAGAAGTTTCGGGCGATGGTGATCGGATCAAAGTCGAGGGAAATGATGTACGGCAACCCACTACATGCCTGCAAAGAATTTTCGGCTAATGGAGGTCGGATTGAAGTCGAGGGTCATCATGTACGCCTCCGTATCATGGTGAGCAAATCTCACAAGACCAGATAGCAGCAAGCAGGGTGTCTTGAAAACCTTAGGCCTCGCTTCGACGATGGTTGTGTGCATGCCCCTCGAGCATGCAGCCAGCCGCAGGGCGCTCAATATATCCATACACGAACAACAGAGGTCAAGAACGACATTGGGGAGATTGCTCCAATCGTGACTCATATGGATGCTGCGTGGTTCGCGTTTAGCCATGGTGGAGTTTGGAAGGTGGGGTTTTGGGGGGCTTGATTTACGAGGGAGAAGGCTTTCGGTGTTGGACTGGCTAGCGAGGGAATAGTGGTACTGGGTGAGGCGAGCGAGGCGAGGGTACACGGGGACACAGTGAGACGATGAAGAGTGACCTCAGGATCTCCGGCGAGACGGAGATGGAGTGGTGCTAGGGGAGAGGGAGACGAGGCAAGGCATGCTATGCAGCGGCGGTGACAGTGACTGCGCAGTGCACAAGGTGAGGCTGACATTGGTAAGCCGGACACGCCGCCTTGACTAGTGTCACCTCGGGCGCAGGGTCTTGTCACTTCACTGTGAGGACTGGATGAATAATAGTATTTTGACCATCAAGTGTACCACAGTTGTACTACTACTAGTAGTAGCAGTAGTAGGAACATGAGTAGTCCTCCCATGCTAGCATGCCTCTGGGATCACTTCATCCTCCAGGTTGTTGGGGAACATAGTAATTTCAAAATTTTCCTACGCACACGCAAGATCATGGTGATGCATAGCAACGAGAGGGGAGAGTGTTGTCCACGTACCCTCCTAGACCGAAAGCGGAAGCGTTATAACAACGCGGTTGATGTAGTCGTACGTCTTCACGGCCCGACCGATCAAGCACCGAAACAACGGCACCTCCGAGTTCTAGCACACGTTCAGCTCGATGACGATCCCCGGACTCTGATCCAGCAAAGTGTCGGGGATGAGTTACGCCAGCACGACGGCGTGGTGACGATCTTGATGTTCTACCGTCGCAGGGCTTTGCCTAAGCACCGCTACAATATTATCGAGGATTATGGTGGAGGGGGCACCGCACATGGCTAAGAGATCTCAAGGATCAATTGTTGTGTCTTTGGGGTGCCCCCCTGCCCCAGTATATAAAGGAGCAAGGGAGGAGGAGGCCGGCCCTAGGAGGGGGCGCGCCAAGTGTGGAGTCCTACTAGGACTCCCTAGTCCTAGTAGGATTCCACCTCCCATATGGAATAGCAAAAGAGGAAGGGAGGGGGCGCCCCCCTTCTGAAAGTGCGTTATATCGACTAGAGGGGGGTGAATAGGCGATTTTTATGAAATTCTTCACTGAGGAATTTTCTCATGAGGAAATTCCTTAGCGAAGAAGTACTAGCAGCGGAATAAGTACTCAGGTGAAAACATAACAGAATCCAAGCATAGTCATCATGATGAAATGAAGACAAACACAGAGTACAGAAAGCGTAAACACAGGATAACACTAGATGAAGACAAATCAGACTGAAGAAATTGAACTAAGGAAATTGAGAAAGTCTTCAGTCAAAGTCTTCAAACACAGATATGAACAAACACACAACACAGTAATGACGAAATGAAAGTGTTGAGGAAATGGAACCAGTAAGCTTGGTGAAGACAATGATTTGGTAGACCAGTTCCAACTGCTGTCTCAGTTGTACACTGGTTGGAGCGGCTGAGTATTTAAACTCGAGGACACCTAGTCCCGGACACACAGTCCTCACCGTATTCTCCTTGAGCTAAGGACACACAGTCCTCGCCCAATCACTCATGGTAAGTCTTCAGGTGACTTCCAAACCTTCACAGACTTGGTCACTCGGCGATCCACAATTCCTCTTGGATGCACTAGACCTTGACGCCTAACCGTCTGGAAGAAGCACAGTCTTCAAAGGTAACAAGCATCGGATCCACGCAGGATCAATCTCTTCAGTGATGCTCAATCACTTTGGGTTTGTAGGTGTTTGGGTTTGGGTTTGGATTTTCCTCACATGATGATTTTCACTCAAAGTCCTCGGAGGATGGGTTGCTCTCAAATGACAAGTGTCAAGTTCTCTCGGAGCAGCCAACCATCTAGTGGTTGTAGGGGGCGGCTATTTATAGCCTAGGGAGCAGCCCGACATGATAAGACATAAATGCCCTTCAATGATATGACCGTTGGATGGATAAGATATTTTGGGACAGCTGGCGCGTAGCACAGCAACAGTCGGAAATTTGAGGTACAAATTCCTCAGGGCTATCATGTTCCTCACAATGTAGGCAATTCGCACTGGCGAATTCCTAACTCCTCAGTCAGAGCAAAGTCCTCAGTGACCAGAAGAACTGCGTCTCTGTCACTGAAGAAATTCACTGAACTGTATGAGATTTCCAATGGCTTCACTTGAAGGGATTGGTAGGTGTAGGATTTGAGATGAGCATCACAAGGAAATTTTCTCCTTAGTATTTCCTCGACCCCCTTTGTGTTTCCTATGACTCAAGAAAGAGAAAATGAAACTACGAAAACAAAAGTCTTCACGCTTCATGTTCCTCGAATGAATACCAAGTCTTCAAGGTCACACCAATTTCTTCACTTTCAAAGTCTTCAGAAAGTCTTCAGCATATCAAAGTCTTCAGTCGAAGAACTTCATTTTTAGGGGTGGACTTTCTCTGTAAATATCAAACTCCTCATAGACTTATAGACCTGTGTACACTCATAAACGCATTAGATACTTAACCTATAAGTCTTCAATACACCAAAATCACTAAGGGGCACTAGATGCACTTACAATCTCCCCCTTTTTGGTGATTGATGACAACATAGGTTAAGTTTTCAACGGGGAAAATATATGAAGTGTAAATACTGATATTGAGGAGTTTGATTGCAAGATATAGAAGAACTCCCCCTGAAGATGTGCATAGTGAGGAATTTGCTTTTGAAGCAATGCACACTTGAAGAGTTGAATCATGGAGATCTCCCCCTATATCTTGTAATTCATACACGCATTTGATATATAATATGAAGAATTTAAAATGCATGATGAAATATGGTGCCTGATGTAATTCAGCATGCGTGCGATAATATTAATGAGGAATAAGCATGCAGAATAGCGCATCAAAAGTATCAGAGCATAGTGCAACAAAAGTATCAGCGCACCATCGGGTTTAAGATTACAACTCGATCCAATAAAAGTTTCGGAAGAACGAGAGTTGTAACTTAGAAAAAAATGCCCTTATTATAGACCCGCTTGAAGACTAACTCAGATTTCTCCCCCTTTGTAATCAAATGACCAAAGGGATCGAAACTGAGGACTAACGCCCCTGAAGATATTCAAGTTGATGAAGGAGCGCCCGCGTTGTTGGGGTCGGTTGTTGAAGTAGGGCCTGCCGCAATGTCGTCCAAGTCTTCATGTTCATCCGTGTCGCGTGATGAAGAATATGAACTGGCCACCAAAGAAGGAACTGGGACCTTCTTGTATTTCTTCGGAGGAGGTGCAGACCAGGCAAATTCTTCATTGAGACCCATGTTCTTCAAATCATCAGCGCTGTAAACTTGAGACAGAACAGCCCAGGTGCGGTTGAGGGTTTCATGAAGGTAGTAGTGGTTTTTCTTCACTGCATTATGTGTTGCAGTCATGTTGTGAAGAATTGAACCAAACTGACGCTTGACCCATTTGTGATTGCGATCAACCTTTTGATGAAGACTGAGGAGTAACTTACGGTCAGTCATCACCCTGGGTGCTGTGGCTTGAGGATTTGGCTTGGCAGTGTTGGCGGCAGTGTCATGTGTGGCAGAGTCATCATTAGTGGAATAAGATGCGGCCTTGCGAAATTGACCATCCAATGGACGAATGCCTTCATCTATCACAGCAGTAGCTTTGCCCTTTTCTTCAACTGAGGAAAATGTCCTTTTGAGGACTTCAATGGGAGGCAAGTAGCTGCAGTGGTTGAGAGTTTCAGCTTTGTAGTTGAGTGAAGACCTTGTCCTGATGAATCTCATAATCCAAGGTGCATAAGGCTTCATCTCAAATGGCGACATAGCGATAATTGCCAAAGTCCTCATGAAGAAATCATGGAAGTTGACGGGAACGCCGTGACAGATGTTGAAAAGCATGTTCTTCATGATGCCAACGACTTCTTCATCACTTGAGTCGTGGCCTTTGATGGGACTCATTGTCTTCGTCAGAATGCGATAGACAGTCCTAGGCACATACAACAATTCCTTGACGAGGAATGTGGTTCGAGGGGCCTGCCCTGGCTTCAAAGGCTTCATCAGCACTTGCATATAGTGATTTGAAAGCTCAGGTTCGTTGTAAACACAATGTGCTTCTTCAGTGGGTGGACTCAGAGGAAGGGCACGAAGCAATTCAGATGCTGGGGCCTTATAATGGGTGTTCTCAGTCATCCAGTCCAGAACCCATGAATTGACATCTTCAGAGTTGCCGGTGATGTGCAGTGTTGCATAGAACTAAAGAATGAGTTCTTCATTCCAATCGCATATGTCAGTGCAGAAATTGAGCAGTCCAGCGTCGTGAAGAACACTGAGGACTGGCGTGAAGCACGGCATGGACTCCATATCCACATGAGGAATATGTGCATGGTCGAAGACTTTGTCCTTGTTGAAAAGCACTGAGGAATAGAAATTTGCTTGACTTGCTGTCCAGAAACGCCTCTTCCTTATGCGAGTAGAGTCATAAGGGTTGTATTCAGTGAAGAACACGTGCTCACCAAAGAAGTCTTCAGCCTTGAATTTTTGCTTCCTTGAGAACGGATCCTTTGGCTTTGGCAGAGGAGTGTCAGTGAGTTGCATCACTACCTCAGGAATCACGATCTCAGTTTCTTCAGGCTGAGGAATTTCTGGTTCCTCCTCAGGTGCGGTCACCTTTTCAGCTTCAGCAGCAGTTTCTTGAGCACTAGTGGCTGGAATTTCTTCATTCATGGATGCAGTGGGATGAGTTTCTTCAGAGCCCATTTGAACAGTTTATGCAGGGGAGTGAGGAATTTGCTGCAGCGGGGTGAAGAGTGTGGAATTTGGATGCTGACTTTCCCAAAATTCGTCATTCATCAACGGGGTTGTGCTTCCAATATCCACATCTTCATCATCAATTTCTTCAACACCAGCCTCTTCAGCATCAAACTGAGGCATTGGTGAAGAGACTACTGGGGTTGAAGGGATTGCATCCACTTCAATTTCTTCATCAATCTGCTCTGAGGAAGCAGCAGACTGGGTTTCTTCATCTGATCCACTTGGGATCACATAGTCTTCACCAAAAGGAACAAGGTCCTTTGATGGCATGGAGGAGATAGGAACAACATCAGTTGGATTGGCAAAGGAGCTGGTCATGGGCTTCATCTTCTTAGGGGCTGAAGATTCTGAAGCACTTGATGCTTTCCTTTTCTTCACTACAGCTCGCTATGCAGCCTTGGTCTTCTTCACATCTAGTGCAGATGGAAGGATAGGAGTTGGTGTAGGCGCAGGTGGAGCTGAGGAATCTGGTTGATTTTCCTCAGGCGCAACTGATGCAGTTGCCCTGATTTCTTCAGTTTCTTCAGGCGCACCACTAGTGGATGCCCTGGCAATTTCTTCAGAGGATGGAATGGAGTCATCAGCCCTGGAACTAACATTTTCTTCAGTAGCCTGAAAGTCATCAGCGGTGCTGGCATGTTCTTCAGTTTGCTGAACAGATGCTTCAGCTTGAGGAACTTCTTGTTGCGATGGGGCTGCAACATTGGTGAATTTCTCAGTCAGTTGTACAAACCTGACTTTTGCTCCTTTCCAGTTAGCATAGTATGCATCAAAGTCATCGCTGAGGGCTTTGATGTCTGCTTGCATCTTGATGAGTTCTTCAGGCTTCATTGTGAGAACATTTTTCCTTAGCAGTTTCTCTTTCCTGTACTGCGATTTCTTGATCTGCATGGCCCTATCATATTTCCACTTCTCCTCTTGGATGAAGTGAGTCAGCATGTGACTTTGGTCAGGTGTCAGTTTGAAATCAGGCATAGGTGTGTTGGGATCCTTATGCTAGATATTGATGTAATCGAGGATCGCTTTTGGATCCAGCAGTAGGGGCACAGGTGTGCCTTTGGCTTTAGCAGCCCTTTCTTGGCGGTCTCTCATGATTTCAGCAAGTTCTTGTTCATCAGCTTCATCATCATTAGATAGTATAGTGAAGACTACCTGCTTCTTCTTAGGACTTGGGCGAGTGCCGCGTCCAGCAGTAGCCTTTTTCTTCAGCAGAGAGGGTCCAGCTGAGGAACTTGGTGCAACTAAGGAACTAGCTGAGACACCAGAGGCAATTGAGATGCCAGTAGTCCTTTGGCACGAGGCCAGATGCACAGGTGTTGAGGACTTTGTCGGGACAACTGAGGATTGTGGAGGAACAGGAGTAGCATGAGGAATTTGCTTTGAAGATTTTGAGGTGTCTGGCCGTGAGGGCATTGCAGAGGAACTTGGCCATGAGGGCATTGCTGGTGAAGCACTTGGCTTGCGAGCGGGCTTCTTGAGCATCGCTTTCCTCGGCTTGACAGAAGCCTCAATGGCAGCAGCAGCAGCAGAGTCTTCATTAAATTTCCTCACTGCTTCTCTGGCTTGCCTTGCCAATTTAGCTTGGCGTTTGGCCCATTCCTCAGGAAAATCCTCACCGCGTTTGATGCTAGTGGGATCAGCCTCTTGGCCAGGTGCCAATGGGGCTCTTGGGCATGGAGGGTTCAGTGTGAATTTCTTCATGTACTTTGGAGTGACATATATGTACTCCCTCCATTCACGTGCCCATCTCCGTTCAATCCTTTGAATGCGCACCTTGCGCTGATTTTTATCTTCTTTGCCAAATTTGGATTCATCAGGCGTGCAGTAATCCTTATAAATATCCTCAGGGATTTTGAAATGCAGTCATAACCTCAGGCTTCTTTCCTTCTACCTATAATGGGCTAAGTTGAGGAATTTGAACAATTGAGTTCTCTAAAGAAGTATGCAACTTTTCTACGAGGAACGCTGCAAATGAGTTAAGTTGATGAGAACCTAATGATTCAGCAGCGGACATGTGTACCTGTGAACAGAGTATAGTTGCGAGGAATTTGAAGAGGTCATATGCGTTCTCAGAGGGTTTTTCATAAAGAACAAGTTTGAGGAATTTGACCAGAACAGATAACATGTGAGGTGTTTTGTGTGGGAAGATTTGAAGAATAAAACACCTTTGAAGATTTTGTAGAAAAGTTTCAAATCAAAGAGGGCAGTAAAACAAGATTTTAATTACCCTGAACGAAGAACATGACGAACTTTGAGTTGAAACAGGGAAGTTCGTCGATGCAGATCTTCCACGCCCTAACTTGGTGGAGGAAGACGTCTACGGCTGTAACGCCCTCGATGCGGCTATATCTCACACGTGTCGAGGCACGACTTAGAGGCATAACCGCATTGAAAGCAATGTCGCAAGTGAGGTAATCTTCACACAACCCATGTAATACATTAGGGAAAAAGATACATAGTTGGCTTACAGTCGCCACTTCACACAATACATAAATAAACATCCATCATTCAAATTACACTCAAGGTCCGACTACGGTACCAAAAATGAAAGAAGACTACCCCAAATGCAACACAGATCCACGAATCACCCCAACTGGGCTCCACTACTGATCATCAGGAAAAGACACATAATAACGACCACGTTCCTCGCCGAACTCCCACGTGAGCTCGGTCGCGTCATCTGCACTGGCATCGTTGGTACCTGCAACTGTTGTGGTAGAATCTGTGAGTCACGGGGACTCAGCAATCTCACACCCGCGAGATCAAGACTATTTAAGCTTATAGGTAGGATAGGGTTGTGAGGTGGAGCTGCAGCAAGCGACTAGCATATATGGTGGCTAACAACGCAAAAGAGAGCAAGAAGAGAAGCAAAGCACGGCCGTGAAGCTAGAAGTGATCAAGAAGTGATCCTAGAACAACCTACGTCAAACATAACTCCAACACCGTGTTCACTTCCCGGACCCCGCCGAGAAGAGACCATCATGGTTACACACGCGGTTGATGTGTTTTAATTAAGGTCAACTTCGGGTTTTCTACAACCGGACATTAACAAATTCCTATCTGCCTCATAACCGCGGGCACGGCTTTCGAAAGATAATACCCTGCAGGGGTGTCCCAACTTAGCCCATTATAAGCTCTCACGGTCAACGAAGGATATTCCTTCTACCGGAAGACCCGATCAGTCTCGGAATCCCGGACTACAAGACATTTCGGTAGTAATAAAACAAGTCCAGCAAAGCCGCCCGATTGTGCCGACAAATCCTGATAGGAGCTGCACATATCTCGGTCTCAGGGCACATCCGGATGAGACAGGCTACGAGTAAAACCAGGCATCGAGTTTCCCCGAGGTGGCCCCGCAGACGGCTCGGTTCGAACCAGCACTTAGAGAAGCACTAGCCCGGGGGGGGCTAAATAAAGATGACCCTCGGGCTCACGAAAACCCAAGGGAAAGGTGGTAGGTGGTAGGCAAATGGTAAAACCAATGTTGGGCCTTGCTGGAAGAGTCCTATTCAAAGCGAACTGTCAAGGGGGTCCCATAAATCACCCAACCATGTAAGGAACGCAAAATCAAGGAACATAACACCGGTATGACGGAAACTAGGGCGGCAAGAGTGGAACAAAACACCAGGCATAAGGCCGAGCCTTCCACCCTTTACCAAGTATATAGATGCATTAATTAAATAAGAGGTATTGTGATATCCCAACAAGTAAACATGTTCCAACAAGGAACAACATCTCCATGTTCCAACAAGGAACAAACTTCATCTTCACCTACAACTAGCAACGCTATAAGAGGGGCTGAGCAAAGCGGTAACATAGCCAATCAACGGTTTGCTAGGACATGGATGGTTAGGGGCTGACATGGCAATATGGGTGGCATGATATAGCAAGTGGTAGGTATCGCAGCATAGGCATAGCAAAAGAGCGAGCATCTAGCAAGCAAAGATAGAAGTGATTTCGAGGGTATGGTCATCTTGCCTGCAAGGTTCTCAGAGTTGTCGAAGGCTTGATCCTCGTAAGCGTTCTCAACAGGTTCCTCGTTCACGTACTCGTCTCCCGGCTCTACCCAAAACAATATCACAAGCAAAAGGAACAACTATCAACCACGATGCAATGCGCAAGCAACATGATGCAAAACATGGCATGATATGCGAGATGTGATATGCAATGCATATGCATGCTCCGGAAGGAAAAAGATGAACAAGGCATAATCTTGGCAAACCAAGTATGCCACTGGATAGGTGAGGTGATTTCGGTTGAAATCGATATAAAGATCACCGGAATCGGATGCACGGTTTGTAAATGACAAGCAAAACAAGAATGACAAGATTCTGCCATTAACAGCATGATGCTACTTAGCAAGCAACAAGAAATTAAGCTACTGTACCCAAACGTACCAACACAGCATATGGTAGTAATCTACTCAAGATGCTTGACAAAAGATGAACACTGAGCTACGGCTAAATCACAACATAACAGGTTCAAACAAGCATGGCAAAAGTGCAAAAGATAACAGGTTCACAGACTTCGTGAAAATAACAACATGCCAGAAATTAACATCAGGGTGACATGTTTAGAGCAAGCAAACAACATGCTACAGGAACAGGACATCGCAAAATAAGGCATGGCATGAATCTACTCAAAGCACTTAACAAAAATCCTTTACTGACCATTAGCCAAAAGGGATCAGAAAAAGTAATAACACCCATGTCAATTAAGCAAGTTTCGTTACAGGTTTCAGACTTAGCAGAAAACTGGACATGTCAAAAACAGATAACAAGTAGGCATGTTCGTGAGCTCGATGCACTCACTACAGAGTATTGCATGATAAACTCAGCATACCCAAATCAATAAGACATGGCATAGAAGCTAGAAATGGCAAGAATAACATCATAGCATGCAAGGATCAACTACAACAAGCTTGGCAAAATCGAAAAACATGTAAACAATCTGCCAGCAACATTTTATAGCAAAAGTAGAGCTCGATTGACTCACGCTAAGGCACTCCATAATTACAAACAAAGGCACGTATGGATAGAGCAAATCCATATGATCAAAACACTCTTACTGATCATGCCCAAAATAGGTATAGATCTCTCGGAAACAACATGAACACATGGCATAAAAATAACAGCAGAACAAGATAGCGAAAATACTAAGTCTCTGAAATCAGCAACATTATGTACCCTAGTTTGCATGCTTGTGCTAGTCACCACAAAGATCACAAAAATACATGGAATACACCTATGGAAAGATAGCATGGCATATTACAAAACACATGTAGGACTCAACTTCATAGGATGCAGACATCAATCATGGCAAAAATGACAAAAGTGCATGTACTGATAATAATCTGGAACTAACATCACATAGACCTCTTCCAACAGCATTTCGGGCATCAAGATGAGCTCAAATAGAAATGATGCAATGAGATGAAATGATGTACACATCGAGACAAACAATTTGACATATTATACGCACGAAACGGAGCTACGGATGCAGAGATATGACGCGTTGAACATGCGGCAATAATGCAAAAGTTATGGGACTTAGAGGAATTGGGGGGAAACGAAAGTCAACCCTGCGCGGCTCGCGAATCGAGACCGGGGCGAGTTCGCCGGAGATCGGGGCGCCCGGACGGAGGCGAGGGCCGGCGAGGTCGGGGACGGCGAAGGCGGCCACGGCGGGGCGGCGCGGAGGCGGAGGCGGGGCACGGCGGGGAGGCGGCGACAGAGGCGCGGCTCCCGCGGCGGCGGGTGGCGACGGCGACCGGCGTCGCGGCGAGGAGGCGGACGGCGGAGCGCTCCGGCGAGCGGGGCAGCGGAGGCCGGAGACGGGGACGAGGCGGCGCGCGGCCGCGGGCGGAGGCGGCGGCGTCGCGGGCCGGGAATGGCGGCGGCTCGGGCAGGGGAGGCTCATGATAGGACAAATATTCTTGAAGATCAATCTCTTCGAAGTTGATGGTGCGCTCAGGCGTCTTGAAGCACTTGCGAAGCTGTGACACGTGGAAGACATCGTGCACATTTGCAAAGTTGGAGGGGAGCTCAAGTTGATAGGCGAGATCGCATCGTTTGCCGATGATCTTGAAAGGGCACATGTATCTAGGGGCAAGTTTCCCCTTGATACCGAAGCGACGAGTTCCTTTCACTGGATAGACGCGGAGGTAGACATGGTCTCCGATCTCGAATGCCAAATCACGATGTTTGCTATCGTAATAGCTCTTCTGGCGCGATTGCGCGGCTTTGAGGTTCTCGCGAATGACCTTGCACATTGCCTCAGCCTCTGAGACCAAATCGTTGCCTAGCAGTTGGCGTTCGCCCGTCTCAGACCAATTGAGAGGAGTACGGCACTTTCTGCCATAGAGAATCTCGAATGGGGCTTTGCCCGAGCTGGCTTGAAAACTGTTGTTGTAAGAGAACTCAGCATAAGGAAGACATTCCTCCCACTTCATGCCGAAAGAGATAACACAAGCTCTGAGCATATCTTCAAGAATTTGGTTGACACGCTCGACTTGTCCACTAGTTTGAGGGTGGAAAGCTGTGCTGAAACGAATATTGGTGCCCATGGCCTTCTGAAAAGAATCCCAAAACTTGGAGGTAAAGATGCTGCCACGGTCTGAAGAGATCAATTGTGGAATGCCATGCAAGGAGACAATTCTGGAGGTATAGAGCTCTGCCAGCTGCGCTGCTGTAATAGACTCTTTGTTAGGAAGAAAATGAGCCACTTTGGTGAGCTTGTCGATGACGACGAAGATAGCATCATTTCCACGCTTGGACTTAAGAAAACCAGTCACGAAGTCCATTTCGATATGATCAAACTTCCATTCTGGAATAGCAAGAGGTTGGAGAAGACCAGCTGGTCGTTGGTGTTCTGCTTTCACCCTTCTGCAGACATCACATTCATTCATGAATTGAGCAATTTCTCGCTTCATTCGAGTCCACCAATATGACTGCTTGAGGTCATGGTACATCTTCGTACTTCCAGGATGAATTGACAGAAGAGAGTTGTGCGCTTCGTTCATAATGACTTTACGAAGATCACCCTTTGGAACCACGATCCGGTCCTCGAAGAAAAGAGTATCTCTGTCATCAACGCGATAGCACTTGTATTTGGAAATGCCCTTGTCAATACCACGTTTCACTTTCTTCACCATGGTATCCATCAGTTGTGCCTCATGAATTTGATCTTCCAAAGTAGGAGAGACGATGAGGTTGGCAAGAAAACCTTGAGGAACAACTTGGAGATTCAACTTGCGGAAAGCTTCACAAAGATCCGGTTGAAAGGGCTTGAGGATTAAGCTGTTGCAATAAGCCTTCCTGCTCAATGCATCCGCAATCACATTAGCCTTGCCTGGAGTATATTCAATACTCGGATTATACTCTTGAATCATTTCGACCCATCGAGTCTACCTGAGGTTGAGGTTGGGCTGAGTGAAGATGTACTTGAGACTCTTGTGATCGGTGAATATGTCCACTTTCCTTCCCAACAGGAGATGTCTCCATGTTATTAGTGCGAAAATACTAAGTCTCTGAAATCAGCAACATTATGTACCCTAGTTTGCATGCTTGTGCTAGTCACCACAAAGATCACAAAAATGCATGGCATAGACCTCTGGAAAGATAGCATGGCATATTACAAAACACATGTAGGACTCAACTTCATAGGATGCACACATCCATCATGGCAAAAATGAAAAAAGTGCATGTACTGATAATAATCTGGAACTAACATCACATAGCCCTCTTCCAACAGCATTTTGGGCATCAAGATGAGCTCAAATGAAAATGATGCAATGAGGTGAAATGATGTACTCATCGATACGAACAATTTGACATATTATACGCACGAAACGGATCTACGGATGCAGAGATATGATGCGTTGAACATGCGGCAATAATGCAAAAGTTATGGGACTTAGAGGAATTGGGGGGGAACGAAAGTCAACCCTGCGCGGCTCGCGAATCGAGACCGGGGCGAGTTCGCCGGAGATCGGGGCGCCCAGCCGGAGGCGAGGGCCGGAGAGGTCGGGGACGGCGAAGGCGGACACGGCGGGGTGGCGCGGAGGCGGAGGCGGGGCACGGCGGGGAGGCGGCGACGGAGGCGCGGCTCCCGCGGCGGCGGGCGGCGACGGCGACCGGCGTCGCGGCGAGGAGGCGGACGGCGGAGCGCTCCGGCGAGCGGGGCAGCGAAGGCCGGAGATGAGGACGAGGCGGCGCGCGGCCGCGGGCGCAGGCGGCGGCGTCGCGGCCCGGGAAGGGCGGCGGCTCGGGCGGGGGAGGCGCGGCGACGGGTGGCGCGGTGGCTGGCGGCGACGGCGGCGGAGACGGGCCCGGCGCGGCCCGGTTCGGCCCGGGGCGGGCCGGATCTGGGCCCCGGCGGCGGCGGCGAAGTGGGCGCGGGGGCGTGCCACGTGCCGGCCTCTGATTGGCCGGGCGGCGGCGGCGGACGTGTCCGGTGGCGGCGGGGTGCGAGGAGCTAGGGTTTGCCCGAAAATGGAGGAGGAGGGCACATATTTATAGGTAGAGGGGGCTAGGAAGCTCCAAATGGAGAGCGGTTTTCGGCCACGCGATCGTGATCGAACGGCGATGGACATGGGAGTGACTTAGATGGGTTATTGGGCTGTTTTGGAGGGCTTTTGGGCTGCAACACACACGAGGCCTTCACGGTTACCCGGTTAACCATTGGAGTAGCAAACGACCTCCGAATGACCCGAAACTTGACAGGCGGTCTACCGGTGCTATACCAAGGCCGCTTGACAAACCTCGGTCCATTCCGAGAAGGTTTAATACCCGCTCATGGAAAAAGGTAAAAGAGGACGCCGGGGGACATAGGAGCGCCGGATTGCAAAACGGACAACGGGGAAAATGCTCGGATTCATGAGACGAACACGTATGCAAATGCGATGCACATGATGACATGATATGAAAAGCAAGACAACATCAAAATGCAAAATAAGGAAAACCCAACCACGGAGGGAATATCATATCACATTGCCGAAAATGGCAAGAGTTGGAGTTACAAATATGGCAAGTTACATCCGGGGTGTTACAACACTCCACCACTACGAGAGGATCTCGTCCCGAGATCTAGGACTGAAAGAACTCCGGATATTCAGAACGGAGGTGGTCCTCGCGCTCCCAGGTGGCTTCCCGGTCTGAATGGTGTGACCATTTCACTTTCAGGAATTTGATTGACTTGTTGCGAGTCTTGCGCTCAGTTTCTTCAAGAATAGCAACGGGATGCTCATGATAGGACAAATATTCTTGAAGATCAATCTCTTCGAAGTTGATGGTGCGCTCAGGCGTCTTGAAGCACTTGCGAAGCTGTGACACGTGGAAGACATCGTGCACATTTGCAAAGTTGGAGGGGAGCTCAAGTTGATAGGCGAGATCGCATTGTTTGCCGATGATCTTGAAAGGGCACACGTATCTAGGGGCAAGTTTCCCCTTGATACCGAAGCGACGAGTTCCTTTCATTGGATAGACGCGGAGGTATACATGGTCTCCGATCTCGAATGCCAAATCACGATGTTTGCTATCGTAATAGCTCTTCTGGCGCGATTGCGCGGCTTTGAGGTTCTCGCGAATGACCTTGCACATTGCCTCAGCCTCTGAGATCAAATCGTTGCCTAGCAGTTGGCGTTCGCCCGTCTCAGACCAATTGAGAGGAGTACGGCACTTTCTGCCATAGAGAATCTCGAATGGGGCTTTGCCCGAGCTGGCTTGAAAGCTGTTGTTGTAAGAGAACTCAGCATAAGGAAGACATTCCTCCCACTTCATGCCGAAAGAGATAACACAAGCTCTGAGCATATCTTCAAGAATTTGGTTGACACGCTCGACTTCTCCACTAGTTTGAGGGTGGAAAGTTGTGCTGAAACGAATATTGGTGCCCATGGCCTTCTGAAAAGAATCCCAAAACTTGGAGGTAAAGATGATGCCACGGTCTGAAGAGATCAATTGTGGAATGCCATGCAAGGAGACAATTCTGGAGGTATAGAGCTCTGCCAGCTGCGCTGCTGTAATAGACTCTTTGATAGGAAGAAAATGAGCCACTTTGGTGAGCTTGTCGATGACGACGAAGATAGCATCATTTCCACGCTTGGACTTAGGAAAACCAGTCACGAAGTCCATTTCGATATGATCAAACTTCCATTCTGGAATAGCAAGAGGTTGGAGAAGACCAGCTGGTCGTTGGTGTTCTGCTTTCATCCTTCTGCAGACATCACATTCATTCATGAATTGAGCAATTTCTCGCTTCATTCGAGTCCACCAATATGACTGCTTGAGGTCATGGTACATCTTCGTACTTCCAGGATGAATTGACAGAAGAGAGTTGTGCGCTTCGTTCATAATGACTTTACGAAGATCACCCTTTGGAACCACGATCCGGTCCTCGAAGAAAAGAGTATCTCTGTCATCAACGCGATAGCACTTGTATTTGGAAATGCCCTTGTCAATACCACGTTTCACTTTCTTCACCATGGTATCCATCAGTTGTGCCTCACGAATTTGATCTTCCAAAGTAGGAGAGACGATGAGGTTGGCAAGAAAACCTTGAGGAACAACTTGGAGATTCAACTTGCGGAAAGCTTCATAAAGATCCGGTTGAAAGGGCTTGAGGATTAAGCTGTTGCAATAAGCCTTCCTGCTCAATGCATCCGCAATCACATTAGCCTTGCCTAGAGTATATTCAATACTCGGATTATACTCTTGAATCATTTCGACCCATCGAGTTTGCCTGAGGTTGAGGTTGGGCTGAGTGAAGATGTACTTGAGACTCTTGTGATCGGTGAATATGTCCACTTTCCTTCCCAACAGGAGATGTCTCCATGTTATTAGTGCGAAAATACTAAGTCTCTGAAATCAGCAACATTATGTACCCTAGTTTGCATGCTTGTGCTAGTCACCACAAAGATCACAAAAATACATGGCATACACCTATGGAAAGATAGCATGGCATATTACAAAACACATGTAGGACTCAACTTCATAGGATGCACACATCAATCATGGCAAAAATGACAAAAGTGCATGTACTGATAATAATCTGGAACTAACATCACATAGACCTCTTCCAACAGCATTTCGGGCATCAAGATGAGCTCAAATAGAAATGATGCAATGAGATGAAATGATGTACACATCAAGACGAACAATTTGACATATTATACGCACGAAACGGAGCTACAGATGCAGAGATATGATGCGTTGAACATGCGGCAATAATGCAAAAGTTATGGGACTTAGAGGAATTGGGGGGAAACGAAAGTCAACCCTGCGCGGCTCGCGAATCGAGACCGGGGCGAGTTCGCCGGAGATCGGGGCGCCCGGGCGCAGGCGAGGGCCGGCGAGGTCGGGGACGGCGAAGGCGGTCACGGCGGGGCGGCGCGGAGGCGGAGGCGGGGCACGGCGGGGAGGCGGCGACAGAGGCGCGGCTCCCGCGGCGGCGGGCGGCGACGGCGACCGGCGTCGCGGCAAGGAGGCGGACGGCGGAGCGCTCCGGCGAGCGGGGCAGCGGAGGCCGGAGACGGGGACGAGGTGGCGCGCGGCCGTGGGCGGAGGCGGCGGCGTCGCGGGCCGGGAATGGCGGCGGCTCGGGCAGGGGAGGCTCATGATAGGACAAATATTCTTGAAGATCAATCTCTTCGAAGTTGATGGTGCGCTCAGGCGTCTTGAAGCACTTGCGAAGCTGTGACACATGGAAGACATCGTGCACATTTGCAAAGTTGGAGGGGAGCTCAAGTTGATAGGCGAGATCGCATCGTTTGCCGATGATCTTGAAAGGGCACACGTATCTAGGGGCAAGTTTCCCCTTGATACCGAAGCGACGAGTTCCTTTCATTGGATAGACGCGGAGGTAGACATGGTCTCCGATCTCGAATGCCAAATCACGATGTTTGCTATCGTAATAGCTCTTCTGGCGCGATTGCGCGGCTTTGAGGTTCTCGCGAATGACCTTGCACATTGCCTCAGCCTCTGAGACCAAATCGTTGCCTAGCAGTTGGCGTTCGCCCGTCTCAGACCAATTGAGAGGAGTACGGCACTTTCTGCCATAGAGAATCTCGAATGGGGCTTTGCCCGAGCTGGCTTGAAAGCTGTTGTTGTAAGAGAACTCAGCATAAGGAAGACATTCCTCCCACTTCATGCCGAAAGAGATAACACAAGCTCTGAGCATATCTTCAAGAATTTGGTTGACACGCTCGACTTGTCCACTAGTTTGAGGGTGGAAAGCTGTGCTGAAACGAATATTGGTGCCCATGGCCTTCTAAAAAGAATCCCAAAACTTGGAGGTAAGCTGCTGCCACGGTCTGAAGAGATCAATTGTGGAATGTCATGCAAGGAGACAATTCTGGAGGTATAGAGCTCTGCCAGCTGCGCTGCTGTGATAGACTCTTTGATAGGAAGAAAATGAGCCACTTTGGTGAGCTTGTCGATGACGACGAAGATAGCATCATTTCCACGCTTGGACTTAAGAAAACCAGTCACGAAGTCCATTTCGATATGATCAAACTTCCATTCTGGAATAGCAAGAGGTTGGAGAAGACCAGCTGGTCGTTGGTGTTCTGCTTTCACCCTTCTGCAGACATCACATTCATTCATGAATTGAGCAATTTCTCGCTTCATTTGAGTCCACCAATATGACTGCTTGAGGTCATGGTACATCTTCGTACTTCCAGGATGAATTGACAGAAGAGAGTTGTGCGCTTCGTTCATAATGACTTTACGAAGATCACCCTTTGGAACCATGATCCGGTCCTCGAAGAAAAGAGTATCTCTGTCATCAACGCGATAGCACTTGTATTTGGAAATGCCCTTGTCAATACCATGTTTCACTTTCTTCACCATGGTATCCATCAGTTGTGCCTCACGAATTTGATCTTCCAAAGTAGGAGAGACGATGAGGTTGGCAAGAAAACCTTGAGGAACAACTTGGAGATTCAACTTGCGGAAAGCTTCACAAAGATCCGGTTGAAAGGGCTTGAGGATTAAGCTGTTGCAATAAGCCTTCCTGCTCAATGCATCCGCAATCACATTAGCCTTGCCTGGAGTATATTCAATACTCGGATTATACTCTTGAATCATTTCGACCCATCGAGTCTGCCTGAGGTTGAGGTTGGGCTGAGTGAAGATGTACTTGAGACTCTTGTGATCGGTGAATATGTCCACTTTCCTTCCCAACAGGAGATGTCTCCATGTTATTAGTGCGAAAATACTAAGTCTCTGAAATCAGCAACATTATGTACCCTAGTTTGCATGCTTGTGCTAGTCACCACAAAGATCACAAAAATGCATGGCATACACCTCTGGAAAGATAGCATGGCATATTACAAAACACATGTAGGACTCAACTTCATAGGATGCACACATCAATCATGGCAAAAATGACAAAAGTGCATGTACTGATAATAATCTGGAACTAACATCACATAGCCCTCTTCCAACAGCATTTTGGGCATCAAGATGAGCTCAAATGAAAATGATGCAATGAGGTGAAATGATGTACTCATCAAGACGAACAATTTGACATATTATGCGCACGAAACGGAGCTACGGATGCAGAGATATGATGCGTTGAACATGCGGCAATAATGCAAAAGTTATGGAACTTAGAGGAATTGGGGGGGGAACGAAAGTCAACCCTGCGCGACTCGCGAATCGAGACCGTGGCGAGTTCGCCGGAGAGCGGGGCGCCCGGCCGGAGGCGAGGGCCGGCGAGGTCGGGGACGGCGAAGGCGGCCACGGCGGGGCGGCGCGGAGGCGGAGGCGGGGCACGGCGGGGAGGCGGCGACGGAGGCGCGGCTCCCGCGGCGGCGGGCGGCGACGGCGACCGGCATCGCGGCGAGGAGGCGGACGGCGGAGCGCTCCGGCGAGCGGGGCAGCGAAGGCCGGAGATGGGGACGAGGCGGCGCGCGGCCGCGGGCGGAGGCGGCGGCGTCGCGGCCCGGGAAGGGCGGCGGCTCGGGCGGGGGAGGCGCGGCGACGGGAGATGCGGTGGCTGGCGGCGACGGCGGCGGAGAAGGGCCCGGCGCGGCCCGGTTCGGCCCGGGGCGGGCCGGATCTGGGCCCCGGCAGCGATGGCGAAGTGGGCGCGGGGGCGTGCCACGTGGCGTCCTCTGATTGGCCGGGCGGCGGCTGCGGACGTGTCCGGCTGCGGCCGGACGTGTCCGGTGGCGGCGGGGTAAGGGGAGCTAGGGTTTGCTCGAAAATGGAGGAGGAGGGCACATATTTATAGGTAGAGGGGGCTAGGAAGCTCCAAATGGAGAGCGGTTTTCGGCCACGCGATCGTGATCGAATGGCGATGGACATGGGAGTGACTTAGATGGGTTATTGGGCTGTTTTGGAGGGGTTTTGGGCTGCAACACACACGAGGCCTTCACGGTTACCCGGTTAACCGTTGGAGTAGCAAGCGACCTTCGAATGACCCGAAACTTGACAGGCGGTCTACCGGTGCTATACCAAGGCCGCTTGACAAACCTCGGTCCATTCCGAGAAGGTTTAATACCCGCTCACGGAAAAAGGTAAAAGAGGACACCGGGGGACATAGGAGCGCCGGATTGCAAAACGGACAACGGGGAAAATGCTCGGATTCATGAGACAAACACGTATGCAAATGCGATGCACATGATGACATGATATGAAAAGCAAGACAACATCAAAATGCAAAATAAGGAAAACCCAACCACGGAGGGAATATCATATCACATTGCCGAAAATGGCAAGAGTTGGAGTTACAAATATGGCAAGTTACATCCGGGGTGTTACAACACTCCACCACTACGAGAGGATCTCGTCCCGAGATCAAGGACTGAAAGAACTCTGGATATTCGGAACGGAGGTGGTCCTCGCGCTCCCAGGTGGCTTCCCGGTCTGAATGGTGTGACCATTTCACTTTCAGGAATTTGATTGACTTGTGGCGAGTCTTGCGCTCAGTTTCTTCAAGAATAGCAATGGGATGCTCATGATAGGACAAATCTTCTTGAAGATCAATCTCTTCGAAGTTGATGGTGCACTCAGGCGTCTTGAAGCACTTGCGAAGCTGTGACACGTGGAAGACATCGTGCACATTTGCAAAGTTGGAGGGGAGCTCAAGTTGATAGGCGAGATCGCCTCGTTTGCCGATGATCTTGAAAGGGCCCACATATCTAGGGGCAAGTTTCCCCTTGATACCGAAGCGACGAGTTCCTTTCATTGGAGAGACGCGGAGGTAGACATGGTCTCCGATCTCGAATGCCAAATCACGATGTTTGCTATCGTAATAGCTCTTCTGGCGTGATTGCGCGGCTTTGAGGTTCTCGCGAATGACCTTGCACATTGCCTCGGCCTCTGAGATCAAATCGTTGCCTAGCAGTTGGCGTTCGCCCGTCTCAGACCAATTGAGAGGAGTACGGCACTTTCTGCCATAGAGAATCTCGAATGGGGCTTTGCCCGAGCTGGCTTGAAAGCTGTTGTTGTAAGAGAACTCAGCATAAGGAAGACAATCCTCCCACTTCATGCCGAAAGAGATAACACAAGCTCTGAGCATATCTTCAAGAATTTGGTTGACACGCTCGACTTGTCCACTAGTTTGAGGGTGGAAAGCTGTGCTGAAACGAATATTGGTGCCCATGGCCTTCTGAAAAGAATCCCAAAACTTGGAGGTAAAGATGCTGCCACGGTCTGAAGAGATCAATTGTGGAATGCCATGCTAGGAGACAATTCTGGAGGTATAGAGCTTTGCCAGCTGCGCTGCTCTAATAGACTCTTTGATAGGAAGAAAATGAGCCACTTTGGTGAGCTTGTCGATGACGACGAAGATAGCATCATTTCCACGCTTGGACTTAGGAAAACCAGTCACGAAGTCCATTTCGATATGATCAAACTTCCATTCTGGAATAGCAAGAGGTTGGAGAAGACCAGCTGGTCGTTGGTGTTCTGCTTTCACCCTTCTGCAGACATCACATTCATTCACGAATTGAGCAATTTCTCGCTTCATTCGAGTCCACCAATATGACTGCTTGAGGTCATGGTACATCTTCGTACTTCCAGGATGAATTGACAGAAGAGAGTTGTGCGCTTCGTTCATAATGACTTTACGAAGATCACCCTTTGGAACCATGATCCGGTCCTCGAAGAAAAGAGTATCTCTGTCATCAACGCGATAGCACTTGTATTTGGAAATGCCCTTGTCAATACCACGTTTCACTTTCTTCACCATGGTATCCATCAGTTGTGCCTCACGAATTTGATCTTCCAAAGTAGGAGAGACGATGAGGTTGGCAAGAAAACCTTGAGGAACAACTTGGAGATTCAACTTGCGGAAAGCTTCACAAAGATCCGGTTGAAAGGGCTTGAGGATTAAGCTGTTGCATAAGCCTTCCTGCTCAATGCATCCGCAATCACATTAGCCTTGCCTGGAGTATATTCAATACTCGGATTGTACTCTCGAATCATTTCGACCCATCGAGTTTGCCTGAGGTTGAGGTTGGGCTGAGTGAAGATGTACTTGAGACTCTTGTGATCGGTGAATATGTCCACTTTCCTTCCCAACAGGAGATGTCTCCATGTTATTAGTGCGAAAATACTAAGTATCTGAAATCAGCAACATTATGTACCCTAGTTTGCATGCTTGTGCTAGTCACCACAAAGATCACAAAAATGCATGGCATACACCTCTGCAAAGATAGCATGGCATATTACAAAACACATGTAGGACTCAACTTCATAGGATGCACACATCAATCATGGCAAAAATGACAAAAGTGCATGTACTGATAATAATCTGGAACTAACATCACATAGCCCTCTTCCAACAGCATTTCGGGCATCAAGATGAGCTCAAATAGAAATGATGCAATGAGATGAAATGATGTACTCATCGTGGCGAACAATTTGACATATTATACGCACGAAACGGAGCTATGGATGCAGAGATATGATGCGTTGAACATGCGGCAATAATGCAAAAGTTATGGGACTTAGAGGAATTGGGGGGGGGGACGAAAGTCAACCCTGCGCGGCTCGCGAATCGAGACCGGGGCGAGTTTGCCGGAGATCGGGGCGCCCGGCCGGGGCGAGGGCCGGCGAGGTCGGGGACGGCGAAGGCGGCCATGGCGGGGCGGCGCGGAGGCGGAGGCGGGGCACGGCGGGGAGGCGGCGACGGAGGCGCGGCTCCCGCGGCGGCGGGCGGCGACGGCGACCGGCGTCGCGGCGAGGAGGCGGACGGCGGAGAGCTCCGGCGAGCGGGGCAGCGAAGGCCGGAGATGGGGACGAGGCGGCGCGCGGCCGCGGGCGGAGGCGGCGGCGTCGCGGCCCGGGAAGGGCGGCGGCTCGGGCGTGGGAGGCGCGGCGACGGGTGGCGCGGTGGCTGGCGGCGACGGCGGCGGAGACGGGCCCGGCGCGGCCCGGTTCGGCCCGGGGCGGGCCGGATCTGGGGCCCGGCGGCGGCGGCGAAGTGGGCGCGGGGGCGTGCCACGTGCCGGCCTCTGATTGGCCGGGCGGCGGCGGCGGACGTGTCCGGTGGCGGCGGGGTGCGGGGAGCTAGGGTTTGCCCGAAAATGGAGGAGGGCACATATTTATAGGTAGAGGGGGCTAGGAAGCTCCAAATGGAGAGCGGTTCTCGGCCACGCGATCGTGATCGAACGGCGATGGACATGGGAGTGACTTAGATGGGTTATTGGGCTGTTTTGGAGGGGTTTTGGGCTGCAACACACACGAGGCCTTCACGGTTACCCGGTTAACCGTTGGAGTAGCAAACGACCTCCGAATGACCCGAAACTTGACAGGCGGTCTACCGGTGCTATACCAAGGCCGCTTGACAAACCTCGGTCCATTCCGAGAAGGTTTAATACCCGCTCACGGAAAAAGGTAAAAGAGGACGCCGGGGGACATAGGAGCGCCGGATTGCAAAACGGACAACGGGGAAAATGCTCGGATTCATGAGACGAACACGTCTGCAAATGCGATGCACATGACGACATGATATGAAAAGAAAGACAACATCAAAATGCAAAATAAGGAAAACCCAACCACGGAGGGAATATCATATCACATTGCCGAAAATGGCAAGAGTTGGACTTACAAATATGGCAAGTTACATCCGGGGTGTTACAACACTCCACCACTACGAGAGGTTCTCGTCCCGAGATCTAGGACTGAAAGAACTCCGGATATTCGGAACGGAGGTGGTCCTCGCGCTCCCAGGTGGCTTCCCGGTCTAAATGGTGTGACCATTTCACTTTCAGGAATTTGATTGACTTGTTGCGAGTCTTGCCCTCAGTTTCTTCAAGAATAGCAACGGTATGCTCATGATAGGACAAATCTTCTTGAAGATCAATCTCTTCGAAGTTGATGGTGCGCTCAGGCGTCTTGAAGCACTTGTGAAGCTGTGACACGTGGAAGACATCGTGCACATTTGCAAACTTGGAGGGGAGCTCTTGAAAGGGCCCACGTATCTAGGGGCAAGTTTCCCCTTGATACCGAAGCGACGAGTTCCTTTCATTGGAGAGACGCGGAGGTAGACATGGTCTCCGAACTCGAATGCCAAATCATGATGTTTGCTATCGTAATAGCTCTTCTGGCGCGATTGCGCGGCTTTGAGGTTCTCGCGAATGACCTTGCACATTGCCTCAGCCTCTGAGATCAAATCGTTGCCTAGCAGTTGGCGTTCGCCCATCTCAGACCAATTGAGAGGAGTACGGCACTTTCTGCCATAGAGAATGTCGAATGGGGCTTTCCCCGAGCTGGCTTGAAAGCTGTTGTTGTAAGAGAACTCAGCATAAGGAAGACAATCCTCCCACTTCATGCCGAAAGAGATAACACAAGCTCTGACCATATCTTCAAGAATTTGGTTGACACGCTCGACTTGTCCACTAGTTTGAGGGTGGAAAGGTGTGCTGAAACGAATATTGGTGCCCATGGCCTTCTGAAAAGAATCCCAAAACTTGGAGGTAAAGATGCTGCCACGGTCTGAAGAGATCAATTGTGGAATGCCATGCAAGGAGACAATTCTGGAGGTGTAGAGCTCTGCCAGCTGCGCTGCTGTAATAGACTCTTTGATAGGAAGAAAATGAGTCACTTTGGTGAGCTTGTCGATGACGACGAAGATAGCATCATTTCCATGCTTGGACTTAGGAAAACCAGTCACGAAGTCCATTTCGATATGATCAAACTTCCATTCTGGAATAGCAAGAGGTTGGAGAAGACCAGTTGGTAGTTGGCGTTCTGCTTTCACCCTTCTGCAGACATCACATTCATTCACGAATTGAGCAATTTCTCGCTTCATTCGAGTCCACCAATATGACTGCTTGAGGTCATGGTACATCTTCGTACTTCCAGGATGAATTGATAGAAGAGAGTTGTGCGCTTCATTCATAATGACTTTACGAAGATCACCCTTTGGAACCACGATCCGGTCCTCGAAGAAAAGAGTATCTCTGTCAGCAACGCGATAGCACTTGTATTTGGAAATGCCCTTGTCAATACCGCGTTTCACTTTCTTCACCATGGTATCAATCTGTTGTGCCTCACGAATTTGATCTTCCAAAGTAGGAGAGACGATGAGGTTGGCAAGAAAACCTTGAGGAACAACTTGGAGATTCAACTTGCGGAAAGCTTCACAAAGATCCGGTTGAAAGGGCTTGAGGATTAAGTTGTTGCAATAAGCCTTCCTGCTCTATGCCTCCGCAATCACATTAGCCTTGCCTGGAGTATATTCAATACTCGGATTATACTCTTGAATCATTTCGACCCATCGAGTCTGCCTGAGGTTGAGGTTGGGCTGAGTGAAGATGTACTTGAGACTCTTGTGATCGGTGAATATGTCTACTTTCCTTCCCAACAGGAGATGTCTCCATGTTATTAGTGCGTGGACAACTGCCGCCAACTCAAGATCGTGAGTGGGGTAGTTCTTTTCGTTGGGCTTCAACTAACGAGAGGTATAGGCCACAACCTTCTTCTCTTGCATTAACACGGCACCGAGGCCTTGAAGAGAAGCATCACAGAAAACTTCATAAGGCTTGAAATCATCAGGAGGAGTCAACACTGGAGCAGTGACAAGTTTCTCTTTGAGAATGTTGAAAGCAACGTCACACTCAGGAGAGCAGACATACTTCACATGCTTCTGAAGGAGGTTGGAAAGAGGCTTTGCAATATTTGAGAAATTCTCAACGAATCTTCAGCAATAGCTTGCAAGTCCAAGAAAACTGCGAAGCTGCTTGACATTCTGAGGAGGTTCCCAATTCACGACTGCAGACACCTTCTCAGGATTAACAGCAATGCCCTTGGCAGAGATGATATGCCCAAGGTAAAGAACTTCATCAAGCCAAAATTCACATTTGGAGAACTTCGCATATAATTGATACTCTCTGAGCTTGTCGAGCACCAATCGCAAATGTATGGCATGATCCTTCTTATTCTTGGAGAAGACCAAAATATCATCGAGATGGACCAAGACAAATTCATTGGTGTAGGGGTTGAAGATGAAATTCATCAAGCGAGTGTATGTTGGAGGAGCATTGACAAGGCCGAAAGACATGACAGTATATTCATAAGAACCAAAACTTGTTCTGAATGTTGTCTTGGGAATATCCTCTTCACGAATGCGAATCTGATGATACCCCATACGAAGGTCAAGCTTGGAGAACACCTTAGCACCTTTAAGTTGCTCAAATAGCTCATTGATGTTGGGAAGTGGGTACTTGTTCTTGATTGTCTTCTTGTTCAATGGACGGTAATCGACGCAAAGTCGGTCCGTGCCATCCTTCTTCTGGACAAAAAGAACACCACAACCCCATGGAGAAGAACTCGGTCTGATCAAACCCAGACGCTCTTGTTCATCGAGCTGTTTCTTCAATTCCTTCAACTCTTTTGGCCCAAGCTTGTAAGGACGCTTGCAAACGGGTTCCGTGCCAGGCTCAAGATCAATAACGAACTCAATTGGCCGGTGAGGAGGCATACCTGGAAGCTCTTTTGGAAAAACATCTTGGTACTCACAAACGACTGGAATCTGAGAGATAGGATCCAATTCACCCTTCTCATTGAGAGAAAACAACCGAATGGTATCATCACGAGCGGCATAAATGATCACATCGTCAGAAGAGTGAGTCAATTGAATTTCCCTGGCAGCACAATCAAGCTGAGCCTTGTGCTTAGAAAGCCAGTCCATCCCGAGAATAAGATCAATATCAGAGTCACCAAGAACAATTGGTTTAGCCAGAAATCTATAGTTGCCCATCTTGATACCGACATTCGGAACGCACATGGTAGATCTCAAACGTTTAGCCGGGGAAACAACTTGCAAAGCTTTAGGTAAAGCCTCTGTGTCAAAATTGTGCTTCGATGCAAAAGGATATGACATGAAAGAATGCGATGCACCGGTATCAAATAAGACTTTTGCAGGAATGTCATTAACTGAGAGATTACCCATGATCACTTCTGAAGAATCCTCTGCTTGAGCTGCATTCAACATGTTCACCTTTGCAGACTTGGAATTATGCTTGACCACTGCATTGCTGGAAGATCTCACAGGAGGAGGAGGCGGAAGGCGCCTTTGGTTGAAGCACTTGTTCGCATAGTGACCCTTTTGCTGACATTTGTTGCAAGTCACCTCTGAGAGCGGACGATGATAAGGAGCATTTGGCCTTGGAGCTTGATTCTGAGACTTGTTCTGATAGCCAGGGTTGGGTGGGTGGGAAGATCCACGACCACCTGAGTTCTTCTGCTGATAAGGCTGACGGAACGGAGGAGGAGGAGGCAACCAGAACTTCTGTTGCTTAGCTGCCACAAGTGAGGAAGAAGAAGACTGAACTGCGTCTCTGACTCTCTTCTTAGATGCCTCACACTTGAGCTGAGCAGCTTCTTGTTTCAGTGCCATGTTGTAGAATTCATCATACTTTAACGGCTCAAAAAGCACGAGAGCTAGTTGCAAATCTTCTCTGAGACCACGCCTGAATTGGTAAATCATGCTCTTCTCATCAGGGATGTCTTGCCTCGCAAAACGAGAGAGCTTCTGGAACTGAGTGTTGTATTGATACACAGACATGTTGCCTTGCTTGAGATTGCGGAACTCCTCACGCTTACTCTCAACAACACTTTCTGGAATGTGATGAGCTTTGAAGTCACGGCGGAAATCATCCCAGGTAATCACACGACCTCCTCTAGAATCTTTGTATTGTTGGAACCACTCAGCAGCTTGATCTTTGAGTTGAAAAGAGGCAAACTTGACAAAGTCCTCAGGTCTGACATTGCTGCACTCGAAATGCTTGCTGGTATCCACGAGCCAATCATCGGCGTCTGTGGCCTCGACACAGTAGCTAAAGGTCTTTGGCTGATTAGCAAGGAACTGATTGAGAGAAGCGAAGTGCGGCTGATTGTTGCCTTGGCCTTGATTTCCTTGATTACCTTGCCCTTGGTTGCGATCTTGCAAGAGCTGAATCAGAATCTGAGCGTTGGCATTTGTGGCAGTCATCAGGGCTTGCCATGCCTCCGGAGGCGGAGGTGGTGGCGGAGGGTTAGCCTGACTTCCTTCATTGCGTTCCGGATTCTGACGCGTAGGCGGAGCCATCCTGAAGAGGGTGACAGCCATTAGCATCTTGAAAGAGATATATTCAAGCTGAATCAAAGGATCGAAATTGCAACATATAGTCTTCACAATAAACATCCGAACAAGAATGAACGAATGAATTCCAAAGTAAAGCATCACACTTCCATAAGTTGAGAAGCCACTTAGATAAAAGGTATGGAATAAAATCAACAAGGTACGGATGTGAACAAATACTTGGTAAGGATTACCCAATCACGAACCAAATATCTGCGGGAAGAAACACTAGAGCTACATGAATTCCCACTTATAAACTCCCGAAACTTTCTGGTTATGCAATCAGGTGTTGGGGATACAGGGGACACAAAATATATCACCCAAACTAACAATACCTAGATCCAGCTGTATCCATCCTTCAACACATAGCCAAGAAACCTTCGGAAATCGTCTACCTCAACCTTCGAAAAGCATCCGTTATACGAGTCATGGCAATACTCCCGCACTCGCCTCAGTACTGGCCTATCAGGGTTATCTCACCAACAACTGTACAAAAGAGATTTTCGATGTCGGCGTACTAAACTCAGGTATTCTAGAACTGCAACGATAAAATTATGACGACAACACCTCGGAGCTCAACTCCCCGGGACACCTCCACTAAACCCCTGCTGATGGGAGGCAACTAAGACAATGTTGTCATCATAAAACCATCGGAACGATTCTAAGATACCCGCATGATCCTAAAAAAAATTTAGTGAAATTTGAGAAGAGAAGAGTCAAAACTCTACGTCAGGATGCCTTACCAGAGCGATGAGGAGACTGGGAAGTAAAAACAATTCCTAAACTCTCCGATATATAATTCCTAAATGGCTCAAAACATTTTTCTAGACACAACTCGGCCGCTAAAAACGATCAATTAGTGGGGGCTCCTAAGGTCGGGGAAGGCTCTGATTACCAACTTGTAACGCCCTCGATGCAGCTATATCTCCCACGTGTCGAGGCACGACTTAGAGGCATAACCGCATTGAAAGCAATGTCGCAAGTGAGGTAATCTTCCCACAACCCATGTAATACATAAGGGAAAAAGAAACATAGTTGGCTTACAGTCGCCACTTCACACAATACATAAATAAACATCCATCATTCAAATTACACTCAAGGTCCGACTACGGTACCAAAAATGAAAGAAGACTACCCCAAATGCTACACAGATCCCCGAATCACCCCAACTGGGCTCCACTACTGATCATCAGGAAAAGACACATAATAACGACCACGTTCCTCGTCGAACTCCCACGTGAGCTCGGTCGCGTCATCTGCACTGGCATCGTTGGTACCTGCAACTGTTGTGGTAGAATCTGTGAGTCACGGGGACTCAGCAATCTCACACCCGCGAGATCAAGACTATTTAAGCTTATAGGTAGGATAGGATTGTGAGGTGGAGCTGCAGCAAGCGACTAGCATATATGGTGGCTAACAACGCAAAAGAGAGCGAGAAGAGAAGCAAAGCACGGTCGTGAAGCTAGAAGTGATCAAGAAGTGATCCTAGAACAACCTACGTCAAACATAACTCCAACACCGTGTTCACTTCCCGGACCCCGCCGAGAAGAGACCATCACGGTTACACATGCGGTTGATGTGTTTTAATTAAGGTCAACTTCGGGTTTTCTACAACCGGACATTAACAAATTCCCATCTGCCTGATAACCGCGGGCACGGCTTTCGAAAGATAATACCCTGCAGGGGTGTCCCAACTTAGCCCATTATAAGCTCTCACGGTCAACGAAGGATATTCCTTCTACCAAAAGACCCGATCAGTCTCGGAATCCGGACTACAAGACATTTCGGTAGTAATAAAACAAGTCCAGCAAAGCCGCCCGATTGTGCCGACAAATCCTGATAGGAGCTGCACATATCTCGGTCTCAGGGCACATCCGGATGAGACAGGCTACGAGTAAAACCAGACATCGAGTTTCCCCGAGGTGGCCCCACAGGCGGCTCGGTTCGAACCAGCACTTAGAGAAGCACTGGCCCGGGGGGGCTAAATAAAGATGACCCTCGGGCTCGCGAAAACCCAAGGGAAAGGTGGTAGGTGGTAGGAAAATGGTAAAACCAATGTTGGGCCTTGCTGGAAGAGTCCTATTCAAAGCGAACTGTCAAGGGGGTCCCATAAATCACCCAACCGTGTAAGGAACGCAAAATCAAGGAACATAACACCGGTATGACGGAAACTAGGGCGGCAAGAATGGAACAAAACACCAGGCATAAGGCCGAGCCTTCCACCCTTTACCAAGTATATAGATGCATTAATTAAATAAGAGGTATTGTGATATCCCAACAAGTAAACATGTTCCAACAAGGAACAACATCTCCATGTTCCAACAAGGAACAAACTTCATCTTCACCTGCAACTAGCAACGCTATAAGAGGGGCTGAGCCAAGCAGTAACATAGCCAATCAACGGTTTGCTAGGACATGGATGGTTAGGGGCTGACATGGTAATATGGGTGGCATGATATAGCAAGGGGTAGGTATCGCAGCATAGGCATAGCAAAAGAGCGAGCATCTAGCAAGCAAAGATAGAAGTGATTTCGAGGGTATGGTCATCTTGCCTGCAAGGTTCTCAGAGTTGTCGAAGGCTTGATCCTCGTAAGCGTTCTCAACAGGTTCCTCGTTCACGTACTCGTCTCCCGGCTCTACCCAAAACAAGAGCACAAGCAAAAGGAACAACTATCAACCACGATGCAATGCGCAAGCAACATGATGCAAAACATGGCATGATATGCGAGATGTGATATGCAATGCATATGCGTGCTCCGGAAGGAAAAAGATGAACAAGGCATAATCTTGGCAAACCAAGTATGCCACTGGATAGGTGAGGTGATTTCGGTTGAAATCGATATAAAGATCACCGGAATCGGATGCACGGTTTGTAAATGACAAACAAAACAAGAATGACAAGATTCTGCCATTAACAGCATGATGCTACTTAGCAAGCAACAAGAAATTAAGCTACTGCACCCAAACGTACCAACACAACATATGGCAGTAATCTACTCAAGATTCTTGACAAAAGGTGAACACTGAGCTACGGCTAAATCACATAATAACAGGTTCAAACAAGCATGGCAAAAGTGCAAAAGATAACAGGTTCACAGACTTAGTGAAAATAACATGCCAGAAATTAACATCAGGATGACATGTTTAGAGCAAGCAAACAACATGCTACATGAACAGGACATAGCAAAATAAGGCATGGCATGAATCTACTCAAAGCACTTAACAAAAATCCCTTACTGACCATTAGCCAAAAGGGATTAGCAAAAATAATAACACCCATGTCAATTAAGCAAGTTTCGTTACAGGTTTCAGACTTGGCAGAAAACTGGACATGTCAAAAACAGATAACAAGTAGGCATGTTCGTTAGCTCGATGCACTCACTACAGAGAATTGCATGATAAACTAAGAATACCTACATCAAGAAGACATGGCATAGAAGCTAGAAATTTCAAGAATAACATCATAGCATGCAAGGATCAACTACAACAAGCTTGGCGAAATCGAATAACATGTAAACAATCTGCCAGCAACATTTTATAGCAAAAGTAGAGCTCGATTGACTCAAGCTAAGGCACTCCATAATTACAAACAAAGGCATGGATGGATAGAGAAAATCTATATGCTCAAAACACTCTTACTGATCATGCCCAAAAGAGGTATATATCTCTCGGAAACAACATGAACACATGGCATAAAAATAACAGCATAACAAGACTGCGAAAAGTCTCTGAATTCAGCAACATTATGTACCCTAGTTTGCATGCTTGTGCTAGTCACCACAAAAATCACAAAAATACATGGCATACACTTCTGGAAAGATAGCATGGCATATTACAAAACACATGTAGGACTCAACTTCATAGGATGCACACATCAATCATGGCAAAAATGACAAAAGTGCATGTACTGATAATAATCTGGAACTAACATCACATAGCCCTCTTCCAACAGCATTTCGGGCATCAAGATAAGCTCAAATGAAAATGATGCAATGAGATGAAATGATGTACTCATCGAGGCGAAAAATTTGACATATTATACGCACGAAACAGAGCTACGGACGCAGAGATATGATGCGTTGAACATGCGGCAATAATGCAAAAGTTATGGGACTTAAGAGGAATTGGGGGGGAACGAAAGTCAACCCTGCGCGGCTCGCGAATCGAGACCGGGGCGAGTTCATCGGAGATCGGGGCGCCCGGCCGGAGGCGAGGGCCGGCGAGGTCGGGGACGGCGAAGGCGTCCACGGCGCGGTGGCGGGGCACGGCGGGGAGGCGGCGATGGAGGCGCGGCTCCCGCGGCGGCGACCGGCGTTGCGGCGAGGAGGCGGACGGCGGAGCGCTCCGGCGAGCGGGGCAGCGGAGGCCGGAGACGGGGAAGAGACGGCGTGCGGCCGCGGGCGGAGGCGGTGGCGTCGCGGGCCGGGAAGGGCGGCGGCTCGGGCAAGGGAGGCGCGGCGACGGGTGGCGCGGTGGCTGGCGGCGACGGCGGCGGAGACGGGCCCGGCGTGGCCCGGTTCGGCCTGGGGCGGGCCGGATCTGGGCCTCGACGGCGGCGGCGAAGTGGGCGCGGGGGCGTGCCACGTGGCGGCCTCTGATTGGCCGGGCGGCGGCGGCGGACGTGTCCGGCTGCGGCCGGACGTGTCCGGTGGCGGTGGGGTGCGGGGAGCTAGGGTTTGCCCGAAAATGGAGGAGGGGACACATATTTATAGGTAGAGGGGGCTAGGGAGCTCCAAATGGAGAGCGGTTTTAGGCCACGCGATCGTGATCGAATGGCGATGGACATGGGAGTGACTTAGATGGGTTATTGGGCTATTTTGGAGGGGTTTTGGGCTGCAACACACACGAGGCCTTCACGGTTACCCGGTTAACCGTTGGAGTAGCAAACGACCTCCGAATGACCCGAAACTTGACAGGTGGTCTACCGGTGCTATACCAAGGCCGCTTGACAAACCTCGGTCCATTCCGAGAAGGTTTAATACCCGCTCACGGAAAAAGGTAAAAGAGGACGTCGGGGGACATAGGAGCGCCGGATTGCAAAACGGACAACGGGGAAAATGCTCGGATTCATGAGACGAACACGTATGCAAATGCGATGCACATGATGACATGATATGAAAAGCAAGACAACATCAAAATGCGAAAGAAGGAAAACCCAACCACGGAGGGAATATCATATCACATTGCCGAAAATGGCAAGAGTTGGAGTTACAAATATGGCAAGTTACATCCGGGGTGTTACAACGGCGGCGGCGGAGGTGAAGATTTCCGAAGTCGGCGCGAGTACGACGGCGACGAGGTCGAGGCAGTGAAGCTCTTCCTCACCGGCGACGATGGAGTAGCGGCAGCGCTAGGGTTCGGAAGCTCGAGCGAGGGGAGTGAGATCGAGCGGGGTAAAAGAAGTGAAGAAGGGGACAGGGGTATTTATAGCCACGGTGAAAAATTGCTCGTCCGAAGATTTGGGACGAACGTGTCCCTGGCCGTTCTCCTTCTCACGACATGTGTCACCCACGTACTGTGTAGTGGAGATCGTGTAAGATCGTGGGTGAATAGAATAATGCATCGTGGGATGCGGAACGGTTTGAGCGGCAAAACCGGAAGTTTGGATAAAATCCGTTTTAACGTTTCGTTCGCAATTTCTTCAGCTGACAAGGACACAGTGAAGAATTTGAACGAGTTTCAAATAGAACGCACATGAAGAATTTGTGAACATATTGGATTGAGTATAGCTGAAAGTGCTTGTTATCGAGTAGAGGGGGGTGAATAGGCGATTTTTACGAATGTCTTCAAAACATGGAAGTTTCGAAGACAAACAGTAGAAATGACCCTATTGATATGCAGCGGAAGATAAACTACACAAGGCAAGCCATAGTCAAGTATGCAATAATGTGAGAGTACGATGACTAATGGCAACTAGGTAGTAAGGATCAGGGTGGAAGATAGTATGAAGCCAAACAGTAATAGTAGTCAAGAAATGAAGTCAAGCAGGTATGGCAAGCAGGCAATGACTTCACGAAGACAAACTCTAAGTAAAGGGAAGAGAGAATAGAACCAGTCACTCGATGAAGACACAGGATTTGTTTGACCAGTTCCAGTTGTTGTGACAACTGTACATCTGGTTAGGGAGGCTGAGATTCAACTCAGAAGACCGCGTCTTCACCTTATTCCCCTTGAGCTAAAGACACACAGTCCTCGCCCAATCACTCTGGTAAGTCTTCAAGGTAGACTTCCAAACCTTCACAAACTTCGTTCACCGGCGATCCACAATGGCTCTTGGATGCTCAGAACGCGACGCCTAACCGGCTGGAGGATTCACAGTCCTCAAGTGTAATAAGTCTTCAGGTCACACAGACATAAAGACTTCAGTGATGCCTAATACTCTATGGCTCTGGGTGTTTGGGCTTTGTCCTCGCAAGGATTTCTCTCTCTCAAAGGCTTCGAGGTGGGTTGCTCTCAAACGACAAAAGCCGTGTACTAACTCTGAGCAGCCACCAATATATGGTGTAGGGGGTGGGCTATTTATAGCCACTAGGCAACCCGACCTGATATGTCCGAAATGACCCTGGGTCACTAAGGAACTGACACGTGTTCCAACGGTCAGATTTCAAACACACGCGGCAACTTTACTTGGGCTACAAGCAAAGCTGACTTATCCAGCTCTAGATAAGATTTGCTCTCATTGTCTTCGCTCGAAGACATAGGATTTGGGCTGAGCATCACTTCAGTCACTCTGACTGTACTCACTTGGACCCCACTTAACAGTACGGTGGTTCCTATGATTCAACAAAGAAGAAAAGGAAATAACGAAAAAACTAAGTCTTCGCGCTCCATAGTCTTCACAGAATGTCTTCTCATGTCATAGTCTTCAAAATGAATATCTTCATGTACCACCATTGTCGTCAATGTCTTCATACATTTTTAGGGGTCATCTCCGGTAGGTAAACCGAATCAATGAGGGACACTACCTGTGTTATCCTGCAATTCTCACAAACACATTAGTCCCTCAACCAAATTTGTCGTCAATACTCCAAAACCAACTAGGGGTGGCACTAGATGCACTTACAATCTCCCCCTTTTTGGTGATTGATGACAAACTAGTTGAAGTTTTCAACGGGGATAAAGTATGTGAAATTGTACAGGGTAGAGGATTGTCTTCATAAGTTTCAAAGGCTCCCCCTGAAGATGTGCATATAAGTAATTTGCTTTTGGATTGAAAATGCACATGGCAGGTTGTACCTGTGGAGATCCTCTTCAACTTATGACGACAATTAATCATGCACTATAAGATATAGCAAATATTATGACATGCATAATGAAAAATGGACGTCTGCAAAATGACCTAAGTGCGAAAGTTATCATCGCACATCGGAATTTATCATCGCATCACAGAATATCAAATAAGTAGCAGACGACCATCAAGTTTAAGTGTTACAACTCAAAGAACCAAATGTATCAAAACGCGAGAGTTGTAAACACTAGGCAAAATATAAAGCAACCGCCCATATGAACCCGCTTGAAGACTATCATACTCATACGCTTCTCCCCTTTTGTCAGTAATGACCAAAAAGGTTTGAAGACAGAGAGCATCTACTCGTCCTCATGATGAGTAGGAGAAGCAGCAGGGTTGGTGTTGTCGTTTGGCGGTGCAGACAAGCTTGGTGCAGTGTCGATTCTTGCAGAAGGGGTCGGTGAAGTAGCATCGTCTTCTTCATCGATCACTTTGGCATTTACAGTCACAGCAGAAGAGGAATATTCAGAGTCTTCAAGAGATGGAGTGCGACGTAGGACAGCATTCCGTGGAGGAGTGGAGTCGAACTTGAATTTTTCAGTGAAGCCATCATCTTGAAGATCTGCTTCAGCACTAAGCAGTGTCAAACTCTTCCATGACCGCCGACACGTTTCATGCGTGACAAAGGCATTCTTGGTGGCAAGATTGCGAATGCGATTGACATCCACCAAGAGGCTCTGCATTTGGCGCTTAAGCCAGTCATGATGCTTATCATGTTTCTGATGAAGGGCAACCAGAAGCTCTCGGTCATTGAGAATGCGGGAGCGCTTCTTAGGCCTTTGGGCAATTGTGCTCTCAGTGGCTTCTGTTTGCGCAAGATGAGGCATGCGAGTAATCCCAGCCAGAGGGTAGACTCGAGCGACAGCTTGAACTCCTTAATCATTTTGAGTGAAGCTTTGATGGTCAGCATTCTGAAGACTAAGAGGCTCCTTTGCAGTCTCTGGGTATATGGCTACAACAGACAAATCAACATCTGGCATGAATATGATATGATTGCGTGCAGAGGGTTGATAGTTGAAGGCAGAGAGCTTGATCAGACGCATGATCCAGGGAGCATAGAATTTCAGACCAAAAATGTCAGACCCAGATGCAGCAAGTTGGCGAATGAAGAAGTCTTGGGCATTGAAGCGTTTGCCATGAAGAATATGGAAAACCAAAGTCTTCATTGCGCCTTCCAGCTTGGCATTAGGAGAGTGTCCTTTGATAGGCCAAAGAGTTCGCCTGACTATGTGATAAATGGTGCGGGGCAAATACTCAAGGTCTTCAACAAGGAACGCCTGCGGGTATTCAGCATCTAGAGGCAATGGCTTCATCATGCTGGGCATCTGACTCATATTTGGCTCAGGCTTGTGGAAGATGCTCTCCATAGCATCCGTGTGAAGCTGACAGCCAGGTTCATAAAGATCATCTACGGAGGGCAGGCCAGTAAGCTCAATGACGTCAATGGCTTTGGCTTCATGATGAACATTGCCAGTCATCCACTCAAGAACCCATGTCTTTGTATCTCTGTAGTAGACACGAATATGGAGAGTGGCATAGAATTGGAGCAGTAACTCTTCGTTCTAGTGCTCCTTATCAGTGACAAATTGCAGCAGGCCGGACTCTCTGAAGCAGTCTAGAGCCTCTTCCAGACAGGGCAGGCCAGTGATGGCTTCAGCATCAAGACGCATATGAGGGGAAATGCGACCTTGATTGTACAGAATGCATGAGTAATAGCTTCGCTGCTGATAGCTCCAGAACCGATCAGAAGATATCCTTGCTCTTGAGTAAGGGTTCTTTCCACTGTCAAAGAAGGTATTGTGTGCCTTGAAGCCATTGATATTGAAAGATCCTGGTGCTGATGCAGTACCTAGAAACCTTGGCAACCTGGGTTGTGGCTTCTGAACCTGTGGCCTGTGCTCAACATGGTACTCAAACTGAGGACCAGCAGCGGCAGGCAGAGGAGTCAGAACAGGCCATTTAACAGACATGAGCTGACCATAGTTGAAAGCTTGCTCGATAGTGTGTGGCCTTGGTGGCGGAACAGGAGCAGAGGCGTCAACATTGGCTTCAGGTGCAGATGTAGCATTGGCTTCTGGCACATTTGTCGGTGCAGGCTCCACATTTGCATCAGCCATGACAACGTCATTGGCTTCATTGGTGTTGGTGGTGGCAGCCTGAAGATTGTCAACCTCCACTTGACGAGCTGGAGGGTCGGGCACAGGCAGGTTCACTTCTGGAACAACTTCTTCTTCAACGGGGGGAGTTGGGACACGTTCATCATCTTGTCTTTCATCGGCTGATGCAGCCGGAATGTCTTTAGCACCTTTGGCTTCAGACTCAGAGAAATTCACAGTGGGAGTGGCATCTGGAAACACTTGACGTGCAACAGATTGTTGAGGCACTTCTCCTTCTGGAACGCCCGAGGTGGTGACTTGAGGCCTTGGTCCTTTGCGAAGCCTGCGTAACGCTGGCGACGCCTTTGGAGATGGAGTTGGCTGGGCCTCAAAGTCATCATCTTCATTTCGCACAGATGGGGTAGCTTGATGTTGGGGAGAGCTTGGGGTGTCTTGTTGTTGTGGGTGATCAGCCCATGAAGCATCTTGTGCAATTGGCGTCAGAGGACGACCAATGCTGATGAGTTCGTTGTTCGTGAGAACAGGCGATGATACCAGGTTGTGTTCGATCTGAGGAAGGACTTCATCATCTTCAACATTGTCGTGGTGACCAATGTCTTCAGCAGCGTTGGGGTCAACTGCTGGAATGTCTTCAGCTTCATGAGCCTCTGTGGAAGCAGGCTCATGAACTATCATCATTTGTTCTTGATGATCAGATGTACGAGGGACCATTGAAATTGGTTCAACAACTAAGGGCTCTGAAGGAGCAGCCCTATCCTTTTTGGTTCTGCGCTTCTTCTTAGTGGGAGCAGCGTCATAGGCTTCAGGAATTTTTCTTTTTCTGGCTTCAGCCTCAGCAGTTCTCGTCTTATTTAGCTCAGAAGCGGTTGATCTGACCTTTGGCTTCGAGCCGGTCATGCTAGTTGGGAAGACAATGCGCGGCTCTTCCTGCCTTGAAGGAGCAGTTTGGTCAGTCAAAGGCTTCTTCTTCTTGGCAGCCATTCTTGGGTCGATGCCAGGATGACCAAGAGCCTTGCGCTTCTCAGCCTCATTGTAGGCTTGCACACATTTGTCAGCCAGGCTCTTCATGCGCTCTCGAGAACCTTTGGCTTCTTCACGCTTCTTGACAAAAGCTTCTTTGAGCTCGTGCATCATAACTTTGAAGTTTTTGACATCTTGCACGCTGAGCTTTTCAATATGCTTCTTGAACTGAGCTTTCTCATAGTCGATCTTGTGCTTCAGCTCAACGATGCGCTGAGCGAGAGCAAGCTCTGAAGCAATGGCTCCATTGAAGGAGACGTTGAGGCCAATGGGAAGTTGCAGATCGTCAAAGCTGAGATTTGGTGAGTCAAACTACTCATCAATGAAGTTGTGAATGATTGTCACATCAAAGAGAGGCAAATCATTGAAGATCTCTGCTTCTTCCTTGCTCTTGATCAGTTGCTCAAGGGCATCATCTGCAAGATCTTCATCACTAGACAGATCAATGTGCTCTTCACGCAGAATAGCAGCAGGGGTCAGTGCCTGATCAGTACGCTTGACAAGTTTCTTCTTCTTCTCCGTCTTCTTGGAGATGTGTGACAAGTCTTCAGACTGCACACTGTCTTCAGGAGGTGCAGTGGCCAGTGGCTTCAAGTGCGAGGCTTTAGGTGATGCAGTTGGTTTTGACGCCTTAGCCTTCTTCTGCTTCTGGGGCTTTGGGGCAGGAGGTGCTTCATCTGTGTCAGCCTCTTCAGAAGCGTCCCCAACAGCAGCTCCTTGGACTGCAATGTAGGTGAGGAGACCTTGAAAGTCATAGAAGGGGCCAATCTCGTTTTGATCAGCTTCACGAGTGCCATCCTCCCTAGGAGCAGATGGGCCAGGGTTGAAGTTCAAACCCAGTGACTTCTTGTTCTCTTTTGCTGATGCCTTAGCAAATTGAAAGTTGCGTTTGAAAAGGTCGTCATCGCGACACCACAAGAGAGAAGTGGGGTCGGCATTTCCAGGCTGTGGTCCTCTGACCATGCACGGGTAGAACCTTTGTTCAATAGCTTCAGCTTTGTTATTGGGTTGAAGACCTCTATAAGTGATATCTCCCCAAGGACACTTTATCGCATTCTTCTCAACGTATTCCTTGGTTACGAAGCGGTACTTGAACCATTCCTCAGCCCAATATCTTTGAATCCATTGGATTCGTGTCTTGCGCTGATTGTAATCCTCCTCAGGATCTGTCTTGTAAAGCTCTGCTAGATCTGGTGGCAAATCTTTTGATGTGTTGCCACGGCGCTGCCTGCCACCCTTCCTTGCTGATTTTTCTGTAGCCATAAACTTCAAACTGAATGGTTTCAATACGTTCAAAGGCTTCAAAGGCTTCCTCTTGCTGGACAAACAGGAACTGGCTTCGGGAGAATTAATGTGATGCTGTAAAAATTCTGCAAACGAATGCAGACTATGAGAACCAAGGGATTCTCCCACGGACATGTACATGTGACAGCATTAGAGATGCGAGGGAAGGGGAAGAGGTCATATGCATTCTCAGAAGATTTTGAAGATAAATCAGTTTGAAGACATTGACCTCATGATGCGAAGACATTCACTTATATGTTGAGAGTTGGTTCCAGATTTGTACGAATCCGCAAATAGGTACATGTGAGGAATCTAACTTGTTATGAAGCTTAAGTGAATATGCTAGGCAGTATGAGATGCAGATAGAATGGATCTAACTTGTATTGGTAGAAACCTATTTTGGTAGACAGGATGAATCCATGAAGATCAAAAAGATGGTAAAAAGAGAGTTTTATTTACCACACGAAGAACTGCTAGATGGGAAGAGTAGGAGGCCGAGCAGTTCAATCCACCGTGCCCTAACTTGGCGACGGAGGACACCTACGGCGACGGCAGAGAGGACGATGTCCGCAGCCGGCGTGAGGACGGCGTCGGAGAAGTCGCGGCAGCTAAGCGCTTCGTCTCCGGCGTCGTCGAGAGCTAGCGATGGCGCTAGGGTTTTGACGAGGTGGAGAGGTGGAAGAAGTTTCTTTTACCGCAGGGGACAAGTATTTATAAGGAAGTGGGTGGCAGAGCGCAATTACGCAGGTGCCCCTGGCGGCTCACATCTGACGGGCACGTGGCAAGCATGCAACATACATAGAGTTGTCCCACGTTCCCACGCCCTCCAGGTTTGTCGGATACACGTTCCGGCTTCTCCGGATTTCAGGCAATAAGGATGACACATTTAAAACAGATTTAATGTTTGTCTCTGTATCTTCTGCTGACAAGGACGCAGAGAAGACATTCGACAGTTTCAATAGAATGCATATGATTTGGACAGATAGAGTTTGAGATAGGAAGCATAGACAGATTAGGGTCCGATCACATTCACTTAGTTCAAAAGATTCAACAAGAAAACATAGCTATAAGTGAATGTTGTAGAGGACAGAACACTAGTATAAATATATCAAACAGCAGTCGAATCAACGTAGTGAAGATAATCATGAAGATAAAGTGAATTTGAAGACAAACCGAATGCGAAGACATTCAAATGCAAAGTCATGAGTGAAACACTTCAAACAGAAAGGTTTGGTGGTGGCGTTACCCACCGTATAGGAAGTATTAGACCCAGACACGGCGCACAATTATCATGGCGCTCCGAAGTCAAATTCCACGTTAATGTATTCACACTCAGAATGTAAGTCTTCATTGATTGAAGATATACTTTACTTCGTGTGTTGCACATCTAAATCATCTACATGCATAAGTGTTAGGATGTGTGCCTGATCACAGGACATTTGAGGATTCCAAGATATTTAGCTCACATCGTAACTTGCAAAACCTTTTCTCGTCCAAGGGCTTTGTGAAGATATCTGCCAATTGCTCTTCAGTGTTGACGTGAATGATACCAATATCTTTCTTCATGACATGATCTCTGAGAAAGTGATGACGAATTTCAATGTGCTTTGTCTTCGAGTGCTGGACTGGGTTGTTGGCAATCTTGATGGCGCTTTCGTTGTCGCAGAAGAGAGGTACTTGTTTCAGATTGATGCCATAGTCCTTGAGAGTTTGCTTCATCCATAGAAGCTGAGCACAGCAAGATCCAGCAGCAATGTATTCAGACTCAGCAGTTGAGAGTGACACGCAGTTCTGCTTCTTTGAAGACCAACAGACAAGTGATCGTCCCAGAAAGTGACATGTGCCTGATGTAGACTTGCGATCCACCTTGTCACCAGCATAATCAGCATCCGAAAATCCAACTAGATCAAACTCTGAGCCCTTTGATAACCATAATCCTAGTGTTAGGGTGTGAGCCAAATATCGAAGAATTCGCTTCACAGCTAGGTGATGCGATTCCTTTGGTGCCGCTTGGAATCGAGCACACATGCAAACACTAAGCATAATATCTGGCCTAGATGCACATAGGTAAAGTAAAGAACCAATCATGGAGTGGTATACCTATTGATCGAACTCTTTACCATTTTCGTCGGGACCCAGATGATGTTTGGCTGGCATTGGCGTCGTGTAACCTTTACAATCTTGCATCCCAAACTTCTTTAGGCAATCTTTGAGGTATTTCTCTTGAGATATGAAGATGCCATTCCTTTGCTGACGAATTTGAAGACCAAGGAAGAACTTCAGCTCACCCATCATGGACATCTGATATTGCTCTTGCATCATGTATCCAAACTCATCACTGTACTTCTGGTTGGTGCAGCCGAAGATAATGTCATCCACAAAGATTTGGCACACAAACAGTTCACCATCATATGTCTTCGTGAAGAGTGTAGGATCGAGGGATCCAGGTTTGAAGCCTTTGCTCTTCAGGAAGTCTTTGATTGTATCATACCAAGCGCGAGGAGCTTGTTTGAGGCCATACAGTGCTTTCTTTAGTTTGTACACCATACCAGGATGTTTTGGATCTTCAAAGCCGGGTGGTTGTGCAACGTATACTTCTTCTTCAATCTTGCCATTGAGAAATGCACTCTTCACATCCATTTGATATAGCAGGATATTGTTGTGGTTAGCATAGGCTAGCAATATGCGAATAGCTTCAAGTCTAGCCACAGGAGCAAATGTTTCATCGAAGTCAATCCCTTCCACTTGAGTATATCCTTGTGCAACGAGACGTGCTTTGTTTCTGACGACTTGGCCATGCTCATCTTGCTTGTTTCGATATATCCATTTTGTTCCAATGGTGTTATGCTTGCGAGGGTCAGGACGCTTGACAAGTTCCAAAACATTGTTCAGCTTGAACTGTTGAAGCTCTTCTTGCATTGCTTGAATCCATTCAGGTTCCATAAAGGCTTCAGCAAATTTCTTGGGTTCTGATATTGACACAAAAGAAAAGTGCCCACGGAAATTTGCTAACTGTGTTGCTCTTGAACGAGTAAGTGGACCAGGTGCATTGATGCTATCAATTATCTTCTCAATTTGCACTTCACTTGCAACACGAGGATGAGCTGGGCGAAGAATTTGTTCTTGCTGATCATTGTCATCATTGGGAGGATTGTCTTCAGGCTAAGCATTGTCTTCAGATTGGTTGGGTGCAGAAATGATAAGTTCCTCTTCAGGCTGTGCTTCAACAGGCATGATTTCACCAGTTCCCATTAGCTTGATAGACTCGCTGGGTGGAGCTTCTTCAAGATTACTTGGCAGGAGCTCTCTTTGTGAACCATTGGTTTCATCAAACCGCACATCTACAGTTTCGACGATTTTATAGAGATAGAGGTTGAAGACTCTGTAAGAGTGCGAATCCTTTCCGTAGCCGAACATGAAGCCTTCGTGAGCTTTTGGTGCAAATTTTGACTTGTGATGGGGATCCTTGATCCAGCACCGTGCTCCAAATACTCTGAAGTAGCTTACATTTGGCTTCTTGCCAGTGAGGAGCTCATAGGATGTTTTGTTCAGAAGCTTATGGATATAAACACGGTTGATGACGTGGCATGCTGTATCAATAGCTTCAGGCCCGAACTTTCTTGGTATTTTGTATTCGTCCAGCATCGTCCGAGCCATCTCAATGAGGGTTCTGTTCTTGCGCTCTACGATGCCATTTTGCTGAGGTGTGTAAGGAGCAGAAAACTCATGAGTGAATCCCATTGTATCCAGATAAAGATCAAGTCCGGTGTTCTTGAATTCAGTGTCGTTGTCACTTCTGATATGCTTGATCTTGACTCCATAATTGTTCATGGCTCGATTGGCAAAGCGTCTGAAAACATCTTGCACTTCGGTCTTGTAGAGAATTATGTGCACCCATGTGTATCTTGAGTAATCATCAACAATGACAAAGCCATAGAGACAGGCAGTCGTAGTGAGGGCAGAGTAGTGAGTAGGGCCAAATAAGTCCATGTGTAGCAGCTCGAAGGGTTGAGACGTAGTCATGATTGTCTTCGAGGGATGCTTGGCCCTAGTCATCTTTCTAGCTTCGCAGGCACCGCACAAATGATCTTTCTTGAACTTGACATCTTCAATGCCAATGACATGCTTCTTCTTGACGAGCGTATGTAAGTTCCTCATCCCAGCATGCCCCAGCCTCCGATGCCATAGCCAGCATTCTGAAGCTTTTGTAAGTAGACATCTTGCAAACTGTGGACCTGCTGAGAAATCTACCATGTACAGATCATCTTTCATGTACCCTTCAAAGACTAGAGATTTGTCAGATTCCATTAGTACAAGGCAACGATACTTTCCAAATATTACAACCATGTTCAGGTCGCAAAGCATTGAGACAGACATTAAGTTGAAGCCAAGGGATTCAACAAGCATCACTTTATCCATGTGCTGATCCCTTGAGATTGCAACTCTACCGAGACCCAATACCTTGCTTTTACCAGTGTCAGCAAATGTGATGTGACTCTTATCAGATGGACGTAAGGTTGAGTCCATGAGAAGACTTTGATCACAAGTCATATGATTAGTGCATCCGCTGTCCATAATCCATTCTGAAGCACGAGGTGTCATACTCTGCATTACAGTTAGGAGGATAGGCTTCACCAAGAGTATTGTGAAGCATAAACATTTGATGGGCAAGAGGATTATGGAAGATCAGATCAAGATTAGGACTTATAGGATGAATGGCAAGCAATTCAGGAACAAAATACATAGTGAGACCATTTGGGCATTTGATCTTGCGCCCTACAAGATATTTTAGGTCCCCAGCAATAGCATCAGACGCCTTTGATTTTCGGCTGGAGACATTTCCCTGCAAAAGAAAGTTAATTCTTCTTAACCACCCACATCTTCAGGGGTGGCTTAGAAGCAATGAGTCTAAGTGCAGCATCTGAGAACTTCGGCTTTGGAGCCCTAGCAAATAGCCTTGCAGGAGATGAATGATACTCATATGAATAAGTAGAAAAGTTCTTAGTTTTATGAACATAGCGGTTTGAAGACAGCCCGCTCATATTCATAGGTTTGAGTATGGTTTCCCTGCAAAACATTGGCGTTAGGGTGACTCAGGTGAGTCCTCTGTCTGTATGAAGCCTTTGGACCATATGAAGCCTTAGGTCTGGGATTTGTCTTCTTCCCAGGTGGTGTCATGATGACATTCACTGGAAGCTTCTCAAGACAGCTTTTGGGGACCCAGATCTTCTTCATAGGTGGCCCATTCCTGCAGTTAGTACCAATATATGTTGCAAACACTTCACCATTCTGATTCTTGAACAGTTTATAGTTTGCATCAAAGGATTCATCAATGATGACAGGGTTAGCACAGGTAAAGCCAGATAAGGTGGATGGATCCACTGAAGGTCCCTTTGCAGCAACCCATGTGGTTTTGGGATACTGCTCAGGCTTCCAGTAGGAACCATTAGCATTCATTTTCCTCTCGAACCCACCACCCTCTTTCCTAGGGTTTCGGTTCAGAATCTGCTTTTTGAGGACATCGCAAAGTGTCTGATGCCCTTTCAGGCTTTTATACATCCCTGTTTCAAGTAATGTCTTCAACCTAGCATTTTCATCAGCAATAGTAGTGGTATCCTCCGCAGAGGTCTTAGTTACCACATTAGTAGTTGAAGACAATGCAACAGCAGCAGTAGTGGAACATCCAGCAATAGAGGTAGCGTTATCACGCTCAAGGCATTTTAGACATGGTGGTTCAAATCCATCCTGAGCGGGACTGATCTGTTGAGCGCGTAGTGACTCATTCTCTTTTTGAAGATCTTCATGAGTTGCTCTCAACTTCTCAAGCTCTTGCTTCCTTTGAAGATAATCATAGGAGAGCTTTTCATGAGTGGTTGTGAGCGTATCATGACGACTTTCAAGTTCTTGGTACTTAGCATGAAGATTTTTTATGTCTTCAACTAAGGACTGTGAACGAGTCATTTCCGCGTCCAACAGGTCATCGCTTTTGTCTAACAGTTTTTGAGTATGTTCCATAGCCTTTTGTTGTTCAGTTGCAATTTTAGCAAGTGTTTTGTAGCTAGGCTTGGATTCACAATCAGAGTCATCTTCACTAGATGTTTCAAAGTAAGCATCGCGTGATTTTACCTTGGCACCACGTGCCATGAAGCAGTAGGTGGGAGTAGGGTTATCCTTATTATCAGCTTCAGCGTTGGTGTGGAAGTCATTGTCTTCAGTGTTGAAGATGGACTTGGCAACATAGGCGGTGGCTAGAGCCAGACTTGCAACACCAGGGTCGGACTCCTCCTCAGACTCCACTTCCGCCTCCTCAGAAGCAGACTCCTCCTCTGAATCCATTTCCTTCCCAACAAAAGCACGAGCCTTGCCAGATGAGCTCTTCTTGTGAGATGAAGACTTTGATGAGGACTTGGAAGAAGACTTTGAAGATTTCTTCTTTTTCTTGTCATCACAATCATATTCCTTGCTATTCTTATTCTTCTTCTCGTTGTCCCACAGTGGACACTCAGAGATGTAGTGTCCAGGTTTCTTGCACTTGTGACATGTTCTCTTCTTGTAGTCATGAGTAGAAGCTTCATCATTTCTTGAGCTGGATTGTGAAGACTTTCTGAAGCCTTTCTTCTTAGTGAACTTCTGGAACTTCTTCACAAGCATAGCAAGTTCCTTTCCAATGTGTTCAGGATCATCAGAACTGCAGTCAGATTCTTCTTCAGATGAGGAAACAACTTTTGCCTTCAAAGCGTGAGTTCGGCCATAGTTGGGACCATAGATATCTCTTTTCTCAGATAGCTGGAACTCATGTGTGTTGAGCCTCTCAAGTATATCAGACGGATCGAGTGTCTTGAAGTCAGGACGTTCTTGTATCATGAGGGCAAGGGTGTCAAAGGAGCTGTCAAGTGATCTTAGTAGCGTCTTGACGATTTCATGCTTGGTAATCTCAGTGGCGCCGAGAGCACGAAGCTCATTTGTGATATCAGTGAGGCGATCAAACGTGAGCTGGACATTCTCATTGTCGTTTCTCTTGAAGCGGTTGAAGAGGTTGCGAAGAACACTGATCCTTTGATCTCTCTGGGTTGAGACGCCTTCGTTGACCTTGGATAGCCAGTCCCAGACTAGCTTTGACGTCTCTAGAGCACTCACACGGCCATACTGTCCTTTGGTCAGATGACCACAGACGATGTTCTTGGCAGTAGAGTCCAGTTGAATGAACTTCTTGACATCAGCAGGGGTGACACCTTCATCAGTCTTGGGAACGCCGTTCTTGACGACATACCATAGGTCGACATCAATGGCTTCAAGATGCATGCGCATCTTATTCTTCTAGTAGGGATATTCAGTTCCATCAAACACGGGGCAAGCAGCGGAGACTTTAATTATCCCTGCAGTCGACATAGCTAAAACTCCAGGTGGTTAAACCGAATCACACAAAACAAGGGAGTACCTTGCTCTGATACCAATTGAAAGTGCTTGTTATCGACTAGAGGGGGGTGAATAGGCGATTTTTACGAAAGTCTTCAAAACATGCAAGTTTCGAAGACAAACAGTAGAAATGACCCTATTGATATGCAGCGGAAGATAAACTACACAAGGCAAGCCATAGTCAAGTATGCAATAATGTGAGAGTACGATGACTAATGGCAACTAGGTAGTAAGGATCAGGGTGGAAGATAGTATGAAGCCAAACAGCAATAGTAGTCAAGCAATGAAGTCAAGAAGGTATGGCAAGCAGGCAATGACTTCACGAAGACAAACTCTAAGTAAAGGGAAGAGAGAATAGAACCAGTCACTCGATGAAGACACAGGATTTGTTTGACTAGTTCCAGTTGTTGTGACAACTGTACATCTGGTTAGGGAGGCTGAGATTCAACTCAGAAGACCACGTCTCCACCTTATTCCCCTTGAGCTAAAGACACACAGTCCTCGCCCAATCACTCTGGTAAGTCTTCAAGGTAGACTTCCAAACCTTCACAGACTTCGTTCACCGGCGATCCACAATGGCTCTTGGATGCTCAGAACGCGACGCCTAACCGGCTGGAGGATTCACAGTCCTCAAGTGTAATAAGTCTTCACGTCACACAGACAGAAAGACTTCAGTGATGCCTAATACTCTTTGGCTATGGGTGTTTGGGCTTTGTCCTCGCAAGGATTTCTCTCTCTCAAAGGCTCGAGGTGGGTTGCTCTCAAACGACAAAAGTCGTGTACTAACTCTGAGCACCCACCAATTTATGGTGTAGGGGGTGGGCTATTTATAGCCACTAGGCAACCCGACCTGATATGTCCGAAATGACCCTGGGTCACTAAGGAACTGACACGTGTTCCAACGGTCAGATTTCAAACACACGCGGCAACTTTACTTGGGCTACAAGCAAAGCTAACTTATCCAACTCTGGATAAGATTTGCTCTCATTGTCTTCGCTCGAAGACATAGGATTTGGGTTGAGCATCACTTCAGTCACTCTGACTGTATTCACTTGGACCCCACTTAACAGTACGGTGATACCTATGAATCAACAAAGAAGAAAAGGAAACAACGAAACAACTAAGTCTTCGCGCTCCATAGTCTTCACAGAATGTCTTCTCATGTCATAGTCTTCAATATGAATATCTTCATGTACCACCATTGTCGTCAATGTCTTCATACATTTTTAGGGGTCATCTCCGGTAGGTAAACCGAATCAATGAGGGACACTACCTGTGTTATCCTGCAATTCTCACAAACACATTAGTCCCTCAACCAAATTTGTCGTCAATACTCCAAAACCAACTAGGGTGGCACTAGATGCACTTACAATAGCATAGAGGGGAAGGGTCCGATCACATTCACTTAGCAGAAGATCCAACTTGAAGAAATAGATATAAGTGAATGTTGTAGAGGACATAAACTCATTGTCGGCACAACTGAAGATTTTGCAAGTTAAAGAATTTGAACAACTGAGGGATTCCAAAAGCTGAGGAAAAACTCAAATTGAAGATTTTCAACTTTTATGGTGGCGTGACCCACCGTATAAGAATGATGATTTCAGACACCGCGTACAATTGTCGTAGGGTTCTGAGAATTAAATTCTTCATTAATTTCTTCACACTTAGAGTGTTATTCTTCATTGATTGAAGAAAAATGTTTCTTCATGTGTTGCACATCTAAGTCATCAATTTTGCATAAGTGTTAGGATGAGTGCCTTTTCAAAGTACATTCGAAGATTCTAAGATACTTAGCGCACACCGCAACTTGCTAAATCTCTTCTCATCCAAGGGCTTAGTGAAGATAACGGCTAGCTGTTCTTCAGTCTTCACATGCTCAATAGAAATGTCGCCCTTCAACACATGATCACGAAGAAAATGATGACGAATCTGAATGTGCTTTGTCTTCGAGTGCTGAACTGGGTTGTGAGCAATCTTGATGGCACTCTCATTGTCACAGAGGAGAGGCACATTCTTCACGTTGATGCCATAGTCCTTGAGTGTTTGCTTCATCCATAGTAGTTGAGCACAGCAAGAACCAGCAGCAATGTACTCAGCTTCAGCAGTAGATAGTGATACGCAGTTCTATTTCTTCGAGGACCAACAGACCAAAGATCGTCCGAGGAAATGACAAGTACCAAATGTTGACTTGCGTTCCACACAGTCACCAGCATAGTCAGAGTCAGAATATCCAATGAGATCAAAATCTGAGCCCTTGGGATACCATAATCCTAGTGTTGGTGTGTGAGCTAGATATCGAAGAATATGCTTCACAGCCTTATGGTGTGATTCCTTCGGTGCAGCTTGAAATCGGGAACACATGCAAACACTAAGCATTATATCTAGCCTAGATGCACATAAGTACAATAAAGAGCCAATCATGGAGTGGTATACCTTATGATCGAAGTCAGTACCATTTTCATCAGTGCATGATTGACCATTTGTGGGCATTGGAATTTTGATGCCTTTGCAATCTAGCATGCCGAATTTCTTCAGGACATCCTTGAGGTATTTCTCCTGAGATATGAATATGCCATTGCGCTCTTGACGAATTTGAAGACCTAAGAAGAATTTCAACTCTCCCATCATAGACATTTGATATTCTTCTCTCATCATATAGGCAAATTCATCACTATGACGTTGGTCAGTACAGTCAAAGATGATATCATCAACATATATTTGGCACACAAACAGTTCACCATCATAAGATTTAGTAAAGAGAGTGGGATCGAGTGAACCGGGTGTGAAGCCTTTCTTCATGAAGAATTCCTTCAATGTATCATACCACGCCCGTGGGGCCTGCTTGAGGCCATAGAGGGCCTTGTTAAGTCTGAAGACTTTGTCAAGATGCTTTGGATCTTCAAAACCTGGGGGTTGAGCAACATATACTTCTTCCTCAAGCTTACCATTGAGGAATGCGCTTTTCACATCCATTTGGTATAAGATGATATCATGATGGTTAGCATAAGCAAGTAATATGCGAATAGCTTCAAGTCTAGCAACAGGTGCAAAAGTTTCATTAAAGTCAACTCCTTGAACCTGTGTGTAGCCTTGAGCTACTAGTCGTGCCTTATTCCTCACCACAACACCATTTTCATCTTGCTTATTGCGGTAGATCCACTTTGTGCCAATGATGTTATGCTTGCGAGGATTGAGACGATTGACTAGTTCCCAGACATTGTTGAGCTTGAACTGATGTAATTCTTCTTGCATGGCCTGAATCCACTCAGGCTCCAGAAATGCTTCATCTACCTTAGCGGGCTCTGTGATAGAGACAAAAGCAAAGTACCCACAAAAGTTAGATAGATGTGAAACTTTTGAGCGTGTGAGAGAACCTTGTGCTCTAATGTAATCGATGATCTTCTCCACTTGCACTTCTTTTGCAACGCGAGGGTGAGCTGGTTGTCGTTGAGGAATTTGATCAGCATTTTCTTCAGCATCAATTTCCTCAGCATTTTCTTCAAGTGCATCAGCTCGACGTTCTTCCCGTTCTGGAATGAATTCTTCAGCAGATTCTTCAATAGGAATGACATCTTCAGTAGCCTTGTGATTGATAGAATCCTCAGGTGCTAGTTCATCTAACACAGAAGGTAGGTGCTCTCTTTGCGAGCCATTAGTTTCATCGAACCACACATCTACAGTTTCAACAATCTTGTGAATAACATTGTTGAAGACTCTGTAGGTGTGCAGGTCCTTTCCGTAACCAAGCATAAAATCTTCATGTGCTTTCGGTGCAAATCTAGAGTTGTGATGAGGATCTCTAATCCACCATTTAGCACCGAACACTTTGAAATAACTCACATTGGGTTTCTTGTCAGTGAGGAGTTCATAGGCAGTCTTTTTGAAGAATTTGTGAAGATATACTCTGTCGATGACGTGGCACGCAGTATCAATTGCATCAACCCAGAAACGACGAGGGGTTTTGTATTCGTCAAGCATAGTGCAAGCCATCTCAGCAAGAGTCCTGTTCTTGCGCTCCACGACGCCATTCTGTTGAGGAGTATAAGGAGCAGATAACTCATGAGTAATACCAAGTTCATCAAGATAGTCATCGAGACCCGAATTCTTGAACTCAGTACCATTGTCACTTCTGATGTGCTTGATCTTCACACCAAAGTTGGTTGAAGCCCTCGAGGAAAATCGTTTGAAGACTTCCTGCACTTCAGTTTTGTAAGAGACAAGGTGTACCCATGTGTAACGAGAGAAATCATCAACAATAACAAAGCCATATTGAGATGCTTCATTTGAAACAGAGGAATAATGATTAGGACCAAAGAGATCCATGTGAAGCAATTCAAATGGTCGAGTAGTGGTCATGATGGTCTTTGCTAGATGCTTAGCCTTGGTCATCTTTCCAGCTTCACAGGCACCGCATAAGTGATCCTTGAGGAATTTGACATTTTCAATACCAATGACATGCTTCTTCTTCGCAAGCGTGTGCAAATTCCGCATGCCTGGATGACCAAGTCGTCGATGCCATAGCCATCCTTCTGAAGCTTTTGTAAGTAGGCACACGGCAGGTTGTGAATCTGCAGAGAAATCAACAATATACAAGTCTCCTCTCCTAAAGCCTTCTAAGACTTTGGAATTGTCAGCTTCCATAATCACAACACAACGATACTTGCCAAAGACAACAACCATACCAAGATCACAAAGCATTGAGACAGACATAAGGTTGTATCCTAAGGACTCAACAAGCATGACTTTGTCCATGTGTCGATCCTTTGTGATAGCAACTTTACCTAGACCCAATACCTGACTTTTGCTTTTGTCAGCGAAGATGATATGCTTCATATGTGACGATGATAAGGGAGCATCCATCAAAAGATTCTTGTCACCAGTCATGTGATTTGTACAGCCACTATCAAGTACCCATTCAGTGGCTTTGGCTTGATCATCCTGCATATGAATTAGTGCAACTTACAAACCTCATATACTTCAACAGTGAAGAATATGATATCACAATTCATCATATCAATTTCATCAAGCAGTAAGACAGATAAAATAGAGGGAGGACCTGTGAAATGAAAGTTCATTTCATCATGGTTAGCCTGCGTCCTTTCAGGCAGTTTGTTAGGTCCCCAGCAAATTCTTCAGACGTTTGAGCATGTCTGGAGACCTGACCCTGCAGAAGAGATTAGTTCTTTTTCTTCCCCACCCACATCTGAAGGGGTGGCAAAGAGTTCATCACTCTGTGAGCTCCATACGAGAATGGTGGCATAGCGGCCAAACCATTACGTTTCACATAAGAGGGGTTAGGGTAAGCATATGAATAAGCAGAGAAATTCTTCGAGGACTTATGAACATAATAATTTGAAGAATAATGCTCATATTCATAGCCCTTGGCTCTTCCCTGCGAAACAGAGTTGTTAGCACGATGATGCTCATATGAGGACTTTGATCCATGTGAGGAATTTGATCCCCTTTAGGAATTTGGTCCATATGAGGACTTGGATCCATATGAAGAATTTGATCTGGGGTTCCTTTTCTTCACAGGTGGTGTCATGAGGACATTCACCTGAAGACTTTCAAGGCACCTTTTGGGAACCCAGATTTTCTTCATAGGGGAACCGTTCCTGCAGTTAGTGCCAACATATCTAGCAAATACTTCACCATTCTGATTTTTGAACAGTTTATAGTTGGAGTCAAATGACTCATTAGAAGAATGAGAAGATTCACATGTATAGCCAGATAAATTAGATGGATCAACTGGAGGTCCCTTTGCAGCAACCCATGAGGTTTTGGGGTACTGCTCAGGCTTCCAATATGTACCATCAGCATTGAGTTTCCTCTCAAAGGCAATACCATCTTTCCTAGGGTTCCTGTTGAGGATCTGCTTTTTAAGCACATCACAAAGAGTCTGCTGCCCTTTGAGGCTTTTGTACATGTCTGTCATGTACAATTCCTTCAGCCATGCATCATCAGTGATACTTGCAATGTCCTCAGATGAGGAATTAGTGATAGCAGAGGCAGGTGAAGAATTTGTAACATTTGAAGCATTTGAACATTCAGGTGAGGAATTAGCAGATTCTCGTTCAATGCATTTTAAACATGGAGGAATAAATTCTTCCTGAGCAGCGCTGATTTGTTGAGCAAGTAATGAATCGCGCTCCTTCTGAAGATCTTCATAACTCACTCTTAGCTTCTCAAGATCTTGCTTCTTTTGAAGATATTCATAAGAAAGCTTCTCATGATCAGATAAGAGAGTGTTATGATGACTTTGAAGGTTGTCAGACCTGGTCTGAAGTCTCTGAAGATTTTCAATTAAGGCCTTAGTGCGATCCAATTCTTCACCCAACATATCATCACTTTTGTCTAGCATGTTTTGAACCTTTTCAAAAGCCTTTTGTTGTTGCACAGCAATCTTAGCAAGTTTAGAGTAGCTAGGCTTAAGATTTTCATCAGATTCATCCTCACTAGATTCAGAGGAGGCGTATTTGAGTACCTTGGCACCCTTTGCCATGAAGCAATAGGTGGGAGCGTAGTCATCACTGCCTTCATCAGCCTTGTTGATGAGATCACTTTCTTCAGCGTTGAAGATGGATTTGCTGACGAATGCAGTAGCGAGGGCAAGACTCGCCACACCAGACTCAGAGTCATCAGATTCCTCTTCTGCTTCATTTTCTTCATATTCAGCCTCAGAGTCCATTTCCTTGCCAATGAATGCCCGAGCCTTCTTGGAGCTGCTCTTCTTGTGAGACGAAGACTTCGAGGATTTTGATGATGAAGATTTTGAGGACTTCTTCTTTTTCTTCGCATCATCAGAACTGTAATCCTTGTATTTCTTCTTCTTTGATTCCTTTTCCCACTGAGGACAATCTTGAATGTAATGTCCTGGTTTCTTGCACTTGTGACAAAGCTTTTTCTTGTAGTCACTGGATGAGGAATCATTGCTCCTTGAAGGTTTTCCAAAGCGACCACGTCTTGAGAACTTCTGGAATTTCTTCACAAGCAGTGCTAGATCATGACTCAGTTCTTCAGGATCACCAAGGCTGCTAGCAGAGTCTTCATCTTGGGACTCAGACACTACCTTGGCCTTCAGTGCACGTGATCTGCCATAGCTCGAACCATAGAGATCTCTCTTCTCAGCAAGCTGGAACTCATGAGTGTTTAGCCTCTCGAGGATATCAGCGGGGTCAAGTGACTTGTAATCAGCACGCTCTTGTATCATCAGTGCCAGAGTATCAAATGAGGAATCAAGCGATCTCAGCAATTTCTTCACCACCTCATGGTCGGTGATGTCACTGGCACCAAGTGCTTGCAGCTCATTTGAGATGTCAGTGAGGCGATCGAAGGTTTGCTGAACATTTTCATTGTCGAGTCTTTTGAAGCGGTTGAAGAGATTGCGAAGAACATCAACTCGAGAATCACGTTGAGTTGAAACTCCTTCATTGACCTTGGACAACCTATCCCAGATAAGCTTAGCAGTTTCCAAAGCACTCACTCTACCATACTGACCCTTACTCAGATGGCCACATATGATATTCTTCGCTTGGGAATCGAGTTGCTTGAGTCTCTTCACATCGGTAGCGTTTAGTGAGGGTGAGACGGAGGGAACACCATTTTCCACAACGTACCAGAGACCGTTATCAATTGCCTCAACATTCATTCGCATCTTATTCTTACAGTAGGGGTAGTCCGTCCCATCGAAGGTAGGACACCCAGCAGAGACCTTGATCATACCTGCGGTCGACATAACTAAAACTCTAGGCGATTAAACCAAAATCACACAGAACAAGGGAGTACCTTGCTCTAATACCAATTGGAAGTGCGTTATATCGACTAGAGGGGGGTGAATAGGCGATTTTTATGAAATTATTCACTGAGGAATATGCTCGTGAGGAAATTCCTTAGCGAAGAACTACTAGCAGCAGAATAAGTACTCAGATGAAAACATAGCAGAATCCAAGCATAGTCATCATGATGAAATGAAGACAAACACAGAGTACAGAAAGCGTAAACACAGGATAACACTAGATGAAGACAAAACAGACTGAAGAAATTGAACTAAGGAAATTGAGAAAGTCTTCAGTCCGAGTCTTCAAACACAGATACGAACAAACACACAACACAGTAATGAGGAAATGAAAGTGTTGAGGAAATGGAACCAGTAAGCTTGGTGAAGACAATGATTTGGTAGACCAGTTCCAACTGCTGTCTCAGTTGTACATCTGGTTGGAGCGGCTGAGTATTTAAACTCGAGGACACCTAGTCCCGGACACACAGTCCTCACTGTATTCTCCTTGAGCTAAGGACACACAGTCCTCGCCTAATCACTCGTGGTAAGTCTTCAGGTGACTTCCAAACCTTCACAGACTTGGTCACTCGGCGATCCACAATTCCTCTTGGATGCACTAGACCTTGACACCTAACCATCTGGAAGAAGCACAGTCTTCAAAGGTAACAAGCGTCGGATCCACGCAGGATCACTCTCTTCAGTGATGCTCAATCACTTTGGGTTTGTAGGTGTTTGGGTTTGGGTTTGGATTTTCCTCACTTGATGATTTTCGCTCAAAGTCCTCGGAGGATGGGTTGCTCTCAAATGACAAGTGTCAAGTTCTCTCGGAGCAGCCAACCAGCTAGTGGTTGTAGGGGGGCGGCTATTTATAGCCTAGGGAGCAGCCCGACATGATAAGACATAAATGCCCTTCAATGATATGACCGTTGGATGGATAAGATATTTTGGGACAGGTGGCGCGTAGCACAGAAACGGTCGGAAATTTGAGGTACAAATTCCTCAGGGCTATCATGTTCCTCACAGTGTAGGTAATTCACACTGGCAAATTCCTAACTCCTCAGTCAGAGCAAAGTCCTCAGTGACCAGAAGAACTGCGTCTCTGTCACTGAAGAAATTGACTGAACTGTATGAGATTTCCAATGGCTTCACTCGAAGGGATTGGTAGGTGTAGGATTTGAGATGAGCATCACATGGAAATTTTCTCCTTAGTATTTCCTCGACCCCCTTTAACAGTACGGTGTTTCCTATGACTCAAGAAAGAGAAAATGAAACTACGAAAACAAAAGTCTTCACGCTTCATGTTCCTCGAATGAATACCAAGTCTTCAAGGTCACACCAATTTCTTCACTTTCAAAGTCTTCAGAAAGTCTTCAGTATATCAAAGTCTTCAGTCGAAGAACTTCATTTTTAGGGGTCGACTTTCTCTGTAAATATCAAACTCCTCATAGACTTATAGACCTGTGTACACTCATAAACGCATTAGATACTTAACCTATAAGTCTTCAATACACCAAAATCACAAAGGGGCACTAGATGCACTTACAATCTCCCCCTTTTTGGTGATTGATGACAACATAGGTTAAGTTTTCAACGGGGAAAAATATATGAAGTGTAAATACTGATATTGAGGAATTTGATTGCAAGATATAGAAGAACTCCCCCTGAAGATGTGCATAGTTTGGAATTTGCTTTTGAAGCAATGCACACTTGAAGAGTTGAATCATGGAGATCTCCCCCTATATCTTGTAATTCATACACGCATTTGATATATAATATGAAGAATTTGAAATGCATGATGAAATATGGTGCCTGATGTAATTCAGCATGCGTGCGATAATATTAATGAGGAATAAGCATGCAGAATAGCGCATCAAAAGTATCAGAGCATAGTGCAACAAAAGTATCAGCGCACCATCGGGTTTAAGATTACAACTCGATCCAATAAAAGTTTCGGAAGAACGAGAGTTGTAACTTAGAAAAAAATACCCTTATTATAGACCCGCTTGAAGACTAACTCAGATTTCTCCCCCTTTGTAATCAAATGACCAAAAGGATCGAAATTGAGGACTAACGCCCCTGAAGATATTCAAGTTGATGAAGGAGCGCCAGCGTTGTTGGGGTCGGTTGTTGAAGTAGGGCCTGCCGCAGTGTCGTCCAAGTCTTCATGTTCATCTGTGTTGCGTGATGAAGAATATGAACTGGCCACTGAGGGAGTCCTGGATTAGGGGGTGTTCGGATAGCCGAACTATACCTTCAGCTGGACTCCAGGACTATGAAGATACAAGATTGAAGACTTCGTCCCATGTCCGGAAGGATCTTTTCTTGGCGTGGAAGGCAAGCTAGGTGTGCGGATATTCGAGATCTCCTACCATTGTAACCGACTCTGTGTAACCCTAACCCTATCCTGTGTCTATATAAACCGGAGGGTTGATAGTCCGTAGGACAAGCATCATCATACACAATCATACCATAGGCTAGCTTCTAGGGTTTAGCCTCCTTGATCTCGTGGTAGATCCACTCTTGTACTACCCATATCATCAATATTAATCTAGCAGGAGTAGGGTTTTACCTCCATCGAGAGGGCCCGAACCTGGGTAAAATAAAGTGTCCCTTGTCTCCTGTTACCATCCGACCTTGACGCACAGTTCGGGACCCCCTACCCGAGATCCGCCGGTTTTGACACCGACATTGGTGCTTTCATTGAGAGTTCCTCTGTGCCGTCGCGATCAGGAAGGATGCCTCTTCCCGTCTTTAAAGACGGCGCCATTATGAAGGGAGCCTTGGCTGTCGGCCAAACTCTCCGGCTAGGTGGTTTTCTCGCAACCGCCTGTTCGGCTGTTGCGCCGACGGTGACCTCCCGGGTCATCAAAAGCAACCTCCACGTCGGCTCAGAACTCGCCGAGCAATTGGATCCGATGGAGCTCTCCTATGTAAACGAGCTCCTGGATCGTATCGCCGCACTGGGCGCCGCCAGAAATTACGACCAGGTGGGGCTTAAACCCGATCTGAGAGAAATTAACTCTCCCCAGGTCACCCACCACGTTGCTGTGGTGGAGACACAATGCGGCGACCCTTCGTCTATCTTAAGGACTAGTTACATCTGAATCCCCGAACCTTCCATGCCGGATATCCGCGGAGGGGAGGATACAATCCAAGACCCGAGCTTAAAATCAGGCAAATCGGATAACATCCAAGACTCCGGATCTCAGAATCCGGAAGTTCTTCGGCCTCCGAACAACAAGCTGGGCGAGGTCTCAGATTCAACGACACCCGCCCACCCGATCTTAAGCGATCTTTCCCAAATCAGGCAAATGCCCGAAGAATCAGTACATCATTACTGGGCCAGATTCCTCCTGGTTATGAACAGGATAAAGGACTGCCGCGAGGGAGACGCAATTTCAATATTTTGCAGTAACTGCACGGACAAGGGAATACTCAACGCCATAAGTCGTTGTAATATTACACGCTTTGCTGACCTGGCGTCCATAGTACAAAAATACTGTGCCATGGAAAGTGCTCGGAAAACTGAAATTGAATTTTGTGATAATCCGGCCCTGAATAGCAATCCCGTCCGAATCAAGAGGGTGCACCGTAGTAAGGCGCCCGGATTAAACGCTAAAAAATCAAAACCCTCTAGGGGGCATGGAACCGTACTGGAGAAGTGGCTAGATGGACCCTGCAAGATTCACAGTGCAGAGGACGCCACCCCAACTCACAGCCTCAGGGCATGTTGGATACTCTGGCAGGTGGCCAAAATTGGCGAGGACCTCCTAATTCCAGAGGTCGAAGGAAACCAGCCTGAGAATTTCAGTTCAGTTCTCACAGTCTTTGAGACTTTCGCATCAAATAACATGCGAACAAGAACACTCCGCGGCCTCACTGAAGTCTATCAAGTAGCGACAATAAACCCATAGAGTAATACTGCTATCACCTTCGACGCAAGTGACGAGCCTAAAATTCGAGCAGCCAGGGCACCAGCCGCACTGGTCCTCAGTCCCATAGTGGACGGCTGTCGCCTCACAAAGGTACTCATGGACGGAGGCAGTGGATTGAACCTCATTTACGAGGAAACCCTCCAAAAGATGGAAATAGACTGGAACCGCATTGAGCGAAGCAGCACAACCTTTAGAGGAATAATCCCCAGTCAGGAAGCGCGCTGCACCGGAAAGATCACAGTAGATGTGGTATTCGGCACGCCGGATAATTACAGGTCCGAACAGATCATGTTCCAGGTGGCCCTGTTCAAAAGTGGATATCACGCTATACTAGGACGGGAGACTTTCACAATTTTTCAAGCCATACCCCATTACGGGTACATGAAGCTTAAAATGCCTGGGCCAAACGGAATTATCACCCTCGCTAGTGATCCGGATATAGCACTCCGCGCCGAGAACAAGACAGCCGCACTGGCCCTCGAGGCACTATCCGAAACCTTAGTGGCCGAAGAACTGACTGCGCTGCGATCCACGGTAAATAGGGATGACGTGATACTCGATAAGAGATCCAAATCCACATCCTTCAAACCAGCGGACGAAATAGTCAAATTCCAGGTCCACCCAACAGACCCCAATAAAACAGCCTCCATCGGGGCACGACTGAACCCTGATGTAGACGCCGCACTGCGAGAGTTCCTACGAGAGAACTGGGACATTTTCGCTTGGCATCCCTCAGACATGCCAGGAATCCCACGCAGTTTGGCCGAACACAGCCTAAACATCCAGAAAGGATTCAAACCTGTCAAACAGGCTCTTCGGCGTTTCTCCGAACCAAAGAGACAGGCTATGGGAGAGGAGCTAGCCAAGTTATTGGAAGCCGGATTCATTAGAGACATAAAACACCCGGACTGGCTAGCAAACCTGGTGATGGTACCAAAGAAGGACAAATCCTGGCGTCTGTGTGTCGATTTCAAAGATCTTAACAAGGCTTGCCCAAATGATCCCTTCCCCCTCCCTCGAATAGATCAAATCATCGATGCCACTGCAGGACACGATTCGTTGTGCTTCCTCGACGCATACTCCGGTTACCACCAAATCAAGATGGCGGAATCAGACCAAGCCGCAACAGCATTCATCACACCATACGGCCCATTCTGCTTCAACACAATGCCCTTTGGGCTAAAAAACATCGGTGCAACATATCAGCGCATGATTCAAACATGTCTGGCAAACCAGATTGGCAAAACAGTGGAGGCGTATGTAGATGATGTGGTCGTTAAATCAAGACATGTCGAATCTCTAGTAGATGACTTGAGGCTCACATTCGACAACCTCCGAAAATACGACATTAAGCTCAATCCGGAAAAATGCGTTTTCGGTGTTCCAGCCGGAAAGCTCCTGGGCTTCATTGTATCCGGTAGAGGAATTGAAGCAAATCCAGCTAAAATCCGAGCTCTGTCACAATTGGATGTCCCAAAAGACCTCAAACAAATACAGAAACTCACCGGATGCGTGGCGGCTTTAAGCCGCTTTATCTCCCGCCTGGGAGAAAAGGCATTGCCCCTTTACCGCCTCCTTAGGCGCACCAAACACTTCGAGTGGACAGACGCTGCCACAGCAGGACTCGAGGAAATAAAGGCCATCTTGGCAACAAACCCAATCCTGGCCGCGCCGAACACTGGCGAACCCATGCTATTGTACATTGCCGCAACCCATCAAGTTGTTAGCGCAGTACTCGTCGTCGAGCAGGCAACGGATGGACACAAACTCCCCCTTCAAAGGCCGGTTTACTACGTGTCCACTGTCCTCACACCATGCAAATCACGGTACCCGCATTACCAAAAGATCGCGTACGCGGTGTTTATGGCATCCCGGAAGCTACGACACTACTTTCAAGAGTGTTCTATAACAGTAGCCTCGGAAGTACCACTCAACGATATTATCAACAACCGTGATGCAATGGGCCGGATAGCAAAATGGGCCATAGAGCTCCTCCCGTTCGACATAACCTACAAACCATGGCGAGCCATTAAATCGCAAGTCCTAGCCGACTTCGTCGCCGAATGGACAGAGGCCGAACTCCCTAAAGAGTATGGCACATATTCAAACTGGATCATGCATTTCGACTGCTCCAAAATGTTGGCCAGACTAGGGGCTGGCGTCGTTTTGACATCCCCTACAGGGGACACGGTCCAATATGTACTCCAAATTATGCACTGGGTAGAGGAGCTCGACTCCGTACTCTGGGGGCTGCGAACCACGCCGAATCGTACCACCGGATTCACACCATTCTTTATGGTATACGGCGCAGAGGCAGTTCTGCCCTGCGATGTAATTCATGACTCACCTCGAGTGCGCATGTACGAAGAAAGAGAAGCCGAGCTTGATCGGCAGGACAACCTGGACGCCTTAGAGGAGGAGCGCGACGTGGCTAAAGCCCGTTCCGCATTTTATCAACAGCAGGCTCGAAGATATCAAAGCAGAGAAGTACGAGCCAAAAATTACAACGTTGGCGAACTAGTCCTATGCCTGCCGGATAAGAAAAGGACAAACTCAAGCCGAAATGGGAAGGTCCCTTCATAATTGACCAAGTCCTGACTGGTGGAGCGTACCGCCTGCGAGATGCGTCGGATAACCGACTCGAGCCGAACCCATGGAACGCCGCACGTCTCCAAAGATTATATGCCTAGCGCTGGACTCGGGGTTTTTCTCCTTCCTCTGTCCACTTTTATATATATATTTCTGTTTTTGTCTCCCTCCACTCTTTCCTTTTATAGCCCTTAATGGCTCATCATGTGACGTGCCACTCACGCTCCTTAAACCTGGGGGCTTCTCTAACAGAAGCTTGTTTATATGAGTTTCACGCCCAACGCATGCGTCAGACTTCCGCATGCACCTTTTCTTCACCATTATATGCATCGATATGACTTAAGTTTTTGCCAAGTTGGGTTGCCTGGCTCCTGTGCTTACCCCTACGTTCCCGATTGTTCGGCTAGGTGGTAAAGGGAGCACCTCTGCGATTTTTACTGCCGGATAAGCCGGATGTGTACCTCAGACTGGGTGAAGCCGAAAGCTAGCGTTCTTAAGGGAATATTCGGTCGGTGAACTAAAGATGAACCTTTTTTACTTATACATGCCCCCAGATGTTTTCCTGCACTTGCAGTCCGGACGTGCACTTCAGGGCATGCCACCCCAGCGAAAGGAACCCTTAACGGAACTATTCTCTCTGGAAGATGTTTCTTACTAACCATGTAATATAACATAACTAGTTGGGCACTTGTCTGATAAAGCACTAATGACCCCTACGCCTGGTCTCCACGCATACCTCGGTTCTTATATAACCGTTATGGTATTCAGACACACTCTGGACCGTCAGGTCCCGAGGTCGAAGCGAACAGGTCGGCAACGACAAACAATCTACAATCCGGCTAGAAGGCATTATACATGTCAATTATAAATTACATAGTCATCAGGACTGACTGTATTCCTCTTCTATACCATCTAACAGGCTGTCTAATTTACAGTCCTGCTGGGAATACTTTGCGGCCAATTCTACCTGGCCATACACTAAGCTCACAGGGATCTCCTTCCTGTCAGGCCCCACCGGTCCAACCTCGGCCATGTGATTGGGGTCAGACTTCGTAAAGCGGGTCTTCACCATGGCTCAAGCCTCCCTAGCGCCCTGCCGGTAGGCCGATATCTTCCACAACCGGAAGCGCCGCCGAGCTCCCTTCAACTTCTCTGCAAGTTCTCCAAGGCCCTCGGGTATGGAGTGGGCAGGCCACAAGGCTTGGGCAACCTCGCATCGCCTGCCGAACTCGCTCGCGCAGTTGCAAGAGTTCGGGAAGAAGATTGCTCGTTGAACTGGGCATCTCCTCTGTAGGACGACCTGTCAGCATACCTACAGACATAATTCTGTTAGCCGTCTTTAAGCAATGCCGCGTCGAAGTCGCTGATTCTCCTTATTGGAGTCCGATAGCAGGCCACGAACATCTTTTAGTTCAACATCCACCCTGGTGTTGGCATCCTGGAGATCATTCTTCTCCCGCCTCACCTTTGTTAGCATGCTTTTACCAGACTCCAACCGGTGTAGAAGTTGTTACCTGTCCGGATCGAGTCCGGCGCCATCTACAATACAATTTGTCAGATTGGCACTTAAATCCGTACAATACTAAATATTCTATAGTATTGTTTACCTACAGGGTTCTCTTTAGACCCTCTTGCTGCCGTTCGTGCGGCCTCTAGTTGGGCCCTGCACCTTTCCAGCTCCTGGGACAGCGCGGTATTCTTCTAAGTAAGAAATTGCATGTTATATGATTCTCGAATCAGTTATTTCCACTGCTTCAAGTCTCGGGGGCTACTGGCATATCTATATTTACCAAAATTTTCTTACCCGTATGTCTTTTACATACTGCTTCGTGGCTCTGGATAAACCATTTTGAGCGGCACGGAGGTACGCATCTCCTGAATTAAAGGCATTTAAAGCCTCTTGGGAGAAACAAGCGTCGCGAAGAACTGTCCGGCGACGCCTGTGGCTCATGGCACTCTCCACCTCGGAATTGGTGGCAGACAGCCTGTCCGCGTCCTCTGATGGAGGAGCGTCCGGTGCGTGCCTTGTGCTGACCTCCGCCTCCGGGCCAGGCATTGGAGTCTGGCTGGAGGAGGCCTGATTGGCAACCTCTCCGGATATAGTCCGGCGAGGTCTCTTCGTCCTGAAGATAGCACGAATGTTAATATACCCTGGAGGAGTAAAACACCAGGGAAAAAGAGAGGGTACGCCATACCTTTGCTCTGGCACCTCAGACCGGACTACGTTCCTTTTTTGCCCCACGGGGCCCTGCGGCCCCCCGTCGGCTAACAGCAGCGGGGCCGGCTTCCCCCCTCGGGAATCTCCCCTACAAAGCACGGTTGTTGTCAGAACAACCAAGCCCATGAAAACGGAACCCCTCTTAAGGGGGTAAAGTTTTGGTATTTGTCACCTGGGAGGCCGAGATTAATCCTGGGTAATCAGCTATAATAGCTACCAAGGTATCATCCTTGCTTAGCTGATGAAACACTCCATCAATGAAGTCCACCGCTAAGTCCGGATTCTCTTCGGAGTCCGGATCGAGGGACCGGTCTGGGTCCTCTGGCTGTGGAGGACGGTTGTTTATGTTTTTTACCTCCTGACGCAGGTCCTGCATTAAAGTCATTAGACTGACTATTAAATCATGGGAATGTAAAATGAACAGGGAAGTACGACTGTCCGCTTACCCAATTCGGAGGACTATACATGGAAAATATGAAGGAAATATGCCCTAGAGGCAATAATAAAGTTATTATTTATTTCCTTACATATCATGATAAATGTTTATTATTCATGCTAGAATTGTATTAACCGGAAACATAATACATGTGTGGATATATATAGACAAACAGAGTGTCACTAGTATGCCTTTACTTGACTAGCTTGTTAATCAAAGATGGTTAAGTTTCCTAACCATAGACAAAGGAGTTGTCATTTGATTAACAAGGTCACATCATTAGTTGAATGATCTGATTGACATGACCCATTCCAATAGCTTAGCACCCGATCGTTTAGTATGTTGCTATTGCTTTTGTTCATGACTTATACATGTTCCTTTGACTATGAGATTATGCAACTCCCGTTTACCGTAGGAACACTTTGTGTGCTACCAAACGTCACAACGTAACTGGGTGATTATAAAGGTGCTCTACAGGTGTCTCCGAAAGTATTTGTTGGGTTGGCGTATTTCGAGATTAGGATTTGTCACTCCGAATGTCGGAGAGGTATCTCAGGGCCCTCTCGGTAATGCACATCACTTAAGCCTTGCAAGCAATGCAACTAATGAGTTAGTTGCGAGATGATGTATTACAGAACGAGTAAAGAGACTTGCCGGTAACGAGATTGAACTAGGTATTGGATACCGACGATCGAATCTCGGGCAAGTAACATACCGATGACAAAGGGAACACCGTATGTTGTTATGCGGTCTGACCGATAAAGATCTTCGTAGAATATGTAGGAGCCAATATGAGCATCCAGGTTCCTCTATTGGTTATTGACCGGAGACATGTCTCGGTCATGTCTACATTATTCTCGAACCGTAGGGTCCGCACGCTTAAGGTTTCGATGACAGTTATATTATGAGTTTATGAGTTTTGATGTGCCGAAGGAGTTCGGAGTCCCGGATGAGATCGGGGACATGACGAGGAGTCTCGAAATGGTCGAGACGTAAAGATCGATATATTGGACGACTATATTCGGACATCGGAAAGGTTCTGAGTGATTCGGGTATTTTCGGGAGTACCGGGGAGTTACGGGAATACAGGGAAGGAGTATATGGGCCTTATTGGGCCATACGGGAATAGAGGAGAGAGGCCAAAAGGAAGGAGGCATGCGCCCCCCCTCTGGTCCGAATTGGACAAGGGGCGCAGCCCCCTTTTCCTTCTTCCTCTCCCCCTCTTTCCCCTTCTCCTATTCCAACAAGGAAGGAGGGAGTCCTACTCCCGGTGGGAGTAGGACTCCCCTTGGCGCGCCTCCTCCTAGGCCGGCCGCCCCCTCCCCCTTGCTCCTTTATATACGGGGGCAGGGGGCACCCCATGACACACAAGTTGATCTTCGTGATCGTTCCTTAGCCGTGTGCGGTGCCCCCCTCCACCATATTCCACCTCGGTCATATTGTCGCAGTGCTTAGGCAAAGCCCTGCGTCGGTAGTACATCAAGATCGTCACCACGCCGTCGTGCTGACGGAACTCCTCCCCGAAGCTTTGCTGGATCAGAGCACGGGGATTGTCATCGAGCTGAACGTGTGCTAAGAACTCGGAGGCGCCGGAGTAACGGTGCTTGGATCGGTCGGATCGGGAAGTCGTACGACTACTTCCTCTACGTTGCGTCAACGCTTCCGCTTCGGTCTACGAGGGTATGTAGACAACACTCTCCCCTCTCGTTGCTATGCATCACCATGATCTTGCGTGTGCGTAGGAAAATTTTTGAATTACTACGTTTCCCAACAGTGGCATCAGAGCCAGGTTTTATGGTTTGATGTTATTTGCACGAGTAGAACACAAGTGAGTTGTGGGCGATATAAGTCATACTGCCTACCAGCATGTCATACTTTGGTTCGGCGGTATTGTTGGACGAGACGATCCGGACCAACCTTACGCGTACTCTTACGCGAGACCGGTTCCCTCGACGTGCTTTGCACATAGATGGCTTGCGGAAGACTGTCTCTCCAACTTTAGTTGAACCGAGTGTGGCTACGCCCGGTCCTTGAGAAGGTTAAAACGGAGTCTATTTGACAAACTATCGTTGTGGTTTTGATGCGTAGGTAAGATGAGTTCTTGCTTAAGCCCGTAGCAGCCACGTAAAACTTGCAACAACAAACTAGAGGACGTCTAACTTGTTTTTGCAGGGCATGTTGTGATGTGATATGGTCAAGACATGATGCTAAATTTTATTGTATGAGATGATCATGTTTTGTAACCGAGTTATCGGCAACTGGCAGGAGCCATATGGTTGTCGCTTTATTGTATGCAATGCAATCGCGATGTAATGCTTTACTTTATTACTAAGCGGTAGTGATAGTCGTGGAAGCATAAGATTGGCGAGACGACAACGATGCTACGACGGAGATCAAGGTGTCGCGCCGGTGACGATGGTGATCATGATGGTGCTGCGGAGATGGAGATCACAAGCACAAGATGATGATGGCCATATCATATCACTTATATTGATTGCATGTGATGTTTATCTTTTTATGCATCTTATCTTGCTTTGATTGACGGTAGCATTATAAGATGATCTCTCACTAAATTATCATAGTAATAGTGTTCTCCCTGAGTATGCACCGTTGCGAAAGTTCTTCGTGCTGAGACACCACGTGATGATCGGGTGTGATAGGCTCTACGTTCAAATACAACGGGTGCAAAACAGTTGCACACGCGGAATACTCAGGTTTAACTTGACGAGCCTAGCATATAACAGATATGGCCTCGGAACACGGAGACCGAAAGGTCGAGCGTGAATCATATAGTAGATATGATCAACATAATGATGTTCACCATTGAAGACTAAGCCATCTCACGTGATGATCGGACATGGTTTAGTTGATTTGGATCACGTGATCACTTAGAGGATTAGAGAGATGTCTATCTAAGTGGGAGTTCTTAAGTAATATGATTAATTGAACTTTAATTTATCATGAACTTAGTCCTGGTAGTATTAGCATATCTATGTTGTAGATCAATAGCTCGCGTTGTTGCTTTCATATGTTTATTTTGATATGTTCCTAGAGAAAATTGTGTTGAAAAATGTTAGTAGCAATAATGCGGATTGGATCCGTATTCTGAGGTTTATCCTCATTGCTGCACAGAAGAATTATGTCCTTGATGCACCGCTAGGTGACAGACCTATTGCAGGAGCAGATGCAGACGTTATGAATGTTTGGCTAGCTCAATATGATGACTACTTAATAGTTTAGTGCACCATGCTTAACGGCTTAGAATCGGGACTTCAAAGACGTTTTGAAACGTCATGGACCATATGAGATGTTCCAGGAGTTGAAGTTAATATTTCAAACAAATACCCGAGTTGAGAGATATGAAGTCTCCAACAAGTTCTACAGCTAAAAGATGGAGGAGAATCGCTCAACTAGTGAGCATGTGCTCAGATTGTCTGGGTACTACAATCGCTTGAATCAAGTGGTAGTTAATCTTCCAGATAAGATAGTGATTGACAGAATTCTCTAGTCACCATCACCAAGTTAGTATAACTTTGTGATGAACTATAATATGCAAGGGATGATGAAAGTAATTCCCAAGCTCTTCGTGATGCTGAAATCAACGAAGGTAGAAATCAAGAAAAACATCAAGTGTTGATGGTTGACAAGATCACTAGTTTCAAGAAAAGGGCAAAGGGAAGAAGAAGGGGAAATTCAAGAAGAACAGCAAACAAGTTGCTGCTCAAGAGAAGAAACCCAAGTCTGGACCTAAGCCTGAAACTGAGTGCTTATACTGCAAGCAGACTGGTCACTGGAAGCGGAACTGCCCCAAGTAATTGGTGGATAAGAAGAATGGCAAAGTGAACAAAGGTATATTGGATATACATGTTATTGATGTGTACTTTACTAGTGTTTATAGCAACCCCTCGGCATTTGATGCTGGTTCAGTTGCTAAGATTAGTAACTCGAAACGGGAGGTGCATAATGAACAGAGACTAGTTAAGGGTGAAGTGACGATGTGTGTTGGAAGTGGTTCCAAGATTGATAGGATCATCATCGCACACTCCCTATACTTTCGGGATTAGTGTTGAACCTAAATAAGTGTTATTTGGTGTTAAGCATGAATATGATTTGATCATGTTTATTGGAATACGGTTATTCATTTAAGTAAGAGAATAAATTGTTGTTCTGTTTACATGAATAAAACCTTCGATGGTCATACACACCAACAAAATGGTTTGTTGGATCTCGATCGTAGTGATACACATATTCATAACATTGAAGCCAAAAGATGCAAAGATAATAATGATAGTGCAACTTATTTGTGGTACTGCCGTTTAGGTCATATTGGTGTAAAGCGCATGAAGAAACTCCATGCTGATGGAATTTTGGAATCACTTGATTGTGAATCACTTGATGCTTGCGAACCATGCCTCTTGGGCAAGATGACTAAGACTCCGTTCTCCGAAACGATGGAGCGAGCAACAAACTTATTGGAAATAATACATACTGATGTATGCAGTCCGATGAGTATAAAGGCTCGCGGCAAGTATCGTTATTTTCAGAACTTCACAGATGATTTGAGCAGATATGGGTATATCTACTTAATGAAACACTAGTCTGAAACATTTGAAAAGTTCAAAGAATTTTAGAGTAAAGTGGAGAATCATCGTAACAAGAAAATAAAAGATTCTACGATATGATCATGGAGGAGAATATTTGAGTTACGAGTTTGGTCTTCAATTAAAACAATGTGGAATAGTTTCACAAACTCATGCCACCTGGAACACCACAACATAATGGTGTGTCCGAACGTCATAACCGTACTTTATTGGATATAGTACAATCTATGATGTTTCTTACCGATTTACCAATATCGTTTTGGGATCATGCATTAGAGACAGCTGCATTCACGTTTAAAAGGGCACCATCTAAGTCCGTTGAGACGACACAATCTGAACTGTGGTTTAGCAAGAAACCAAAGTTGTCGTTTCTTAAAGTTTGGGATTGTGATGCTTATATGAAAAAGTTTCATCCTGATAAGCTCAAACCCAAAACGGAGAAATATGTCTTCATAGGATACCCAAAGGAGACTGTCAGGTACACCTTCTATCGCAGATCCGAAGGCAAGACATTCATTGCCAAGAAATGGATCCTTTCTAGAGAAGGAGTTTTCTCTCGAAAGAAGTGAGTGGGAGGAAAGTAGAACTTGATGTGGTAACTGTACCTGCTCCCTTATTGGAAAGTAGTTCATCACAGAAATCTGTTCCTGTGACTACTACACCAATTAGTGAGAAAGTTAATGATGATGATCATGTAACGTCAGATCAAGTTACTACCGAATCTCGTAGGTAAACCAGAATGAGATCCGCACCAGAGTGGTACGGTAATCCTGTTCTGGAAGTCATGTTACTAGAACATGACGAACTTGCGAACTATGAGGAAGCGATGATGAGCCCAGATTCCGCGAAATGGTTTGAGGCCATGAAATCTGAGATATGATCCATGTATGAGAACAAAGTATGGACTTTGATGGATTTGCCCGATGATCGGCAAGCCATAGAAAATAAATGGATCTTCAAGAGGAAGACGGACGATGATAGTAGTGTTACTATCTACAAATCTAGAATTGTCGCAAAAAGGGTTTTCGACAAGTTCAAGGTGTTGACTACGATGAGAGTTTCTCACTCGTATCTATGCTTAAATCTGTCCGAATCATGTTAGCAATTGCTGCATTTTATGAAATCCGGCAAATGGATAAACAAAACTGCATTCCTTAATGGATTTATTAAAGAAGAATTGTATACGATGCAACTAGAAGGTTTTGTCGATCCTAAAAGTGTTAACAAAATATGCAAGCTCCAGCGATTCATCTATGGACTGGTGCAAGCATCTCGGAGTTGGAATATACGCTTTGATAAGTTGATCAAAGCATATAGTTTTATACAGACTTGCGGTGAAGCCTGTATTTACAAGAAAGTGAGTGGGAGCACTACAGCATTTCTGATAAGTATATGTAAATGACATATTGTTGATCAGAAATAATGTAGAATTATTCTGCAAAGCATAAAGGAGTGTTTGAAAGGAGTTTTTCAAAGAAAGACCTCGGTGAAGCTGCTTACATATTGAGTATCAAGATCTATAGAGATAGATCAAGACGCTTGATAAGTTTTTTTCAATGAGTACATACCTTGACAAGATTTTGAAGTAGTTCAAAATGGAACAGTCAAAGAAAGAGTTCTTTCCTGTGTTACAAGGTGTGAAATTGAGTAAGACTCAAAGCCCGACCACGGCATAAGATAGAAAGAGAATGAAAGTCATTCCCTATGCCTCGGCCATAGGTTCTATAAAGTATGCCATGCTATGTACCAGATCTATTGTATACCCTACACTAATTTTGGCAAGGGAGTACAATAATGATCTAGGAGTAGATCACTGGACAGCGGTCAAAATTATCCTTAGTGGAATAAGGATATGTTTCTTGATTATGGACGTGACAAAAAGGTTCGTCATAAAAGGTTACGTCGATGCAAGTTTTGACACTAATCTGGATGACTCTAAGTCTCGATCTAGATACATATTGAAAGTGGGAGCAATTAGCTAGAGTAGCTCCGTACAGAGCATTGTAGACATAGAAAATTGCAAAATACATAACGGATCTAAATGTGAAAGACCCGTTAACTAAGATTCTCTCACAAGCAAAACATGATCACACCTTAGTACTCTTTGGGTGTTAATCACATAGCGATGTGAACTAGATTACTGGATCTAGTAAACCCTTTTGGATGTTGGTCACATGGCGATGTGAACTATGGGTGTTAATCACATGTTGATGTGAACTATTGCTATTAAATCACATGGCGATGTGAACTAGATTATTGACTCTAGTGCAAGTGGGAGACTGAAGGAAATATGCCCTAGAGGCAATAATAAAGTTATTATTTATTTCCTTACATATCATGATAAATGTTTATTATTCATGCTAGAATTGTATTAACCGGAAACATAATACATGTGTGGATATATATAGACAAACAGAGTGTCACTAGTATGCCTCTACTTGACTAGCTTGTTAATCAAAGATGGTTAAGTTTCCTAACCATAGACAAAGGAGTTGTCATTTGATTAACAAGGTCACATCATTAGTTGAATGATCTGATTGACATGACCCATTCCAATAGCTTAGCACCCGATCGTTTAGTATGTTGCTATTGCTTTTGTTCATGACTTATACATGTTCCTTTGACTATGAGATTATGCAACTCCCGTTTACCGTAGGAACACTTTGTGTGCTACCAAACGTCACAACGTAACTGGGTGATTATAAAGGTGCTCTACAGGTGTCTCCGAAAGTATTTGTTGGGTTGGCGTATTTCGAGATTAGGATTTGTCACTCCGAATGTCGGAGAGGTATCTCAGGGCCCTCTCGGTAATGCACATCACTTAAGCCTTGCAAGCAATGCAACTAATGAGTTAGTTGCGAGATGATGTATTACAGAACGAGTAAAGAGACTTGCCGGTAACGAGATTGAACTAGGTATTGGATACCGACGATCGAATCTCGGGCAAGTAACATACCGATGACAAAGGGAACACCGTATGTTGTTATGCGGTCTGACCGATAAAGATCTTCGTAGAATATGTAGGAGCCAATATGAGCATCCAGGTTCCTCTATTGGTTATTGACCGGAGACATGTCTCGGTCATGTCTACATTATTCTCGAACCGTAGGGTCCGCACGCTTAAGGTTTCGATGACAGTTATATTATGAGTTTATGAGTTTTGATGTGCCGAAGGAGTTCGGAGTCCCGGATGAGATCGGGGACATGACGAGGAGTCTCGAAATGGTCGAGACGTAAAGATCGATATATTGGACGACTATATTCGGACATCGGAAAGGTTCTGAGTGATTCGGGTATTTTCGGGAGTACCGGGGAGTTACGGGAATACAGGGAAGGAGTATATGGGCCTTATTGGGCCATACGGGAATAGAGGAGAGAGGCCAAAAGGAAGGAGGCATGCGCCCCCCCCCTCTGGTCCGAATTGGACAAGGGGCGCAGCCCCCTTTTCCTTCTTCCTCTCCCCCTCTTTCCCCTTCTCCTATTCCAACAAGGAAGGAGGGAGTCCTACTCCCGGTGGGAGTAGGACTCCCCTTGGCGCGCCTCCTCCTAGGCCGGCCGCCCCCTCCCCCTTGCTCCTTTATATACGGGGGCAGGGGGCACCCCATGACACACAAGTTGATCTTCGTGATCGTTCCTTAGCCGTGTGCGGTGCCCCCCTCCACCATATTCCACCTCGGTCATATTGTCGCAGTGCTTAGGCAAAGCCCTGCGTCGGTAGTACATCAAGATCGTCACCACGCCGTCGTGCTGACGGAACTCCTCCCCGAAGCTTTGCTGGATCAGAGCACGGGGATTGTCATCGAGCTGAACGTGTGCTAAGAACTCGGAGGCGCCGGAGTAACGGTGCTTGGATCGGTCGGATCGGGAAGACGTACGACTACTTCCTCTACGTTGCGTCAACGCTTCCGCTTCGGTCTACGAGGGTACGTAGACAACACTCTCCCCTCTCGTTGATATGCATCACCATGATCTTGCGTGTGCGTAGGAAATTTTTTGAATTACTACGTTTCCCAACAAAATCCGCCCTGCGGATCGACGCGGAGGAATTCCTCTTCTTCTCCCTTGTACAAAGAGGATAAGATCTTCATTAGAGCGGCGGGCGAGTCCCGCCCCTTACGGCCGTAACGGGTGGCATCATCCTCCCCGTTAAAATCCCACATGGGGTGGCTTCTGTATTGGAGCGGCTGCACCCCTCGCATAATGCATATGGCCATGACTTTAATCATGGTCAGTCCGGAATGAGCCAGTAGCTTAATCGGGCCCACTAAGTAAAGGACGTCTCTGTCATTCTCTCTCTGAGAGCTCCGAGGGCGCCAGCTCAGGCGTTTCTTCAGGGGAGCGTTGTTGAACTCAGGGAGACCGGCCCGGACAGGGTCCGGCAGGGGGACGTCGTCTATGTAGAACCATTCTGAAGGCCAGTCCTCGGACGCCTTCTTCGGGGTTCCGGACGGGTATCCGGTCCCGGCGATACGCCATACTTCGGCTCCGCCCACTTGATATATAGACCACTTTTGCGAACGGGGCACCAGGCAGAATATCTTCTTCCACAACGCAAAATGAGCCTCGACGCCTAAAAATAGCTCGCAAAGAGCTACGAAGCCCGCGATGTGTAACACGGAACCGGGCGTAAGGTGGTGCAGCTGGAGGCCATAGAACTCCAAAAGCCCGCGAAGAATGGGATGAATTGGAAATCCCAGTCCCCTTACTAGATGAGGGACCAGGCACACCCGCTCCCCTTTAGAGGGACTAGGTGAGTTCTCCGCTTGTTTTCCGCCTTGATAAGTGGCGAGTCCGGCTCGGACCGAGACCATATAGGCTTGAGGGAGAAATCCCTTGGCTTGGAGCGACACTAACTCGCTGTGTGGGATAGTGCATCTCTCCTAGTCTCCGGGCTTAGGACTGGAGGGGCGAGGGGAGGAGCTGCGACGGCTGGCCATGTTGGAATGGACCTTTGCTGGAGACGCTCTGATGATAACTCGCAGAGAGGAGAGGATGTGGTTTGGATCTAGATCCCCATCCCGTTAAATAGGCGGCTCGTTTATATGACTAAGGGTGTGGATGTAAAAAACACCCCAAGCTCTTCACATTCGTTCAGCACGTGGAAGACGGCCATTATTGGGCACTGAAGCCGAGGAGTGCTACATTACAAAAAGCGGACATTATTCATACAGGTACACAGGATTCGGAGGAGGAACCTGCCTTGCAATGCCGAATACGATTTGTGCGCCGGACTCGTCGTCATTGAAGCCTGGTTCGGGGGCTACTGAGGGAGTCCTGGATTAGGGGGTGTTCGGATAGCCGAACTATACCTTCAGCCGGACTCCAGGACTATGAAGATACAAGATTGAAGACTTCGTCCCGTGTCCGGAAGGATCTTTTCTTGGCGTGGAAGGCAAGCTAGGTGTGCGGATATTCGAGATCTCCTACCATTGTAACCGACTCTGTGTAACCCTAACCCTATCCGGTGTCTATATAAACCGGAGGGTTGATAGTCCGTAGGACAACCATCATCATACACAATCATACCATAGGCTAGCTTCTAGGGTTTAGCCTCCTTGATCTCGTGGTAGATCCACTCTTGTACTACCCATATCATCAATATTAATCTAGCAGGAGTAGGGTTTTGCCTCCATCGAGAGGGCCCGAACCTGGGTAAAATAAAGTGTCCCTTGTCTCCTGTTACCATCCGACCTTGACGCACAGTTCGGGACCCCCTACCCGAGATCCGCCGGTTTTGACACCGACAGCCACCAAAGAAGGAACTGGGACCTTCTTGTATTTCTTCGGAGGAGGTGCAGACCAGGCAAATTCTTCATTGAGACCCATGTTCTTCAAATCATCAGCGCTGTAAACTTGAGACAGAACAGCCCAGGTGCGGTTGAGGGTTTCCTGAAGGTAGTAGTGGTTTTTCTTCACTGCATTATGTGTTGCACTCATGTTGTGAAGAATTGAGCCAAACTGACGCTTGACCCATTTGTGATTGCGATCAACCTTTTGATGAAGACTGAGGAGTAACTCATGGTCAGTCATCACCCTGGGTGCTGTGGCTTGAGGATTTGGCTTGGCAGTGTTGGCGGCAGTGTCATGTGTGGCAGAGTCATCATTGGTGGAATAAGATGCGGCCTTGCGAAATTGACCATCCAATGGACGAATGCCTTCATCTATCACAGCAGTAGCTTTGCCCTTTTCTTCAACTGAGGAAAATGTCCTTTTGAGGACTTCAATGGGAGGCAAGTAGCTGAAGTGGTTGAGAGTTTCAGCTTTGTAGTTGAGTGAAGACCTTGTCCTGATGAATCTCATAATCCAAGGTGCATAAGGCTTCAGCTCAAATGGCGACATAGCGATATTTGCCAAAGTCCTCATGAAGAAATCATGGAAATTGACGGGAACACCGTGACAGATGTTGAAAAGCATGTTCTTCATGATACCAACGACTTCTTCATCACTTGAGTCGTGGCCTTTGATGGGACTCATTGTCTTCGTCAGAATGCGATAGACAGTCCTAGGCACATACAACAATTCCTTGACGAGGAATGTGGTTCGAGGGGCCTGCCCTGGCTTCAAAGGCTTCATCAGCACTTGCATATAGTGATTTGAAAGCTCAGGTTTGTTGTAAACACAACGTGCTTCTTCAGTGGGTGGACTCATAGGAAGGGCACGAATCAATTCAGATGCTGGGGCCTTATAATGGGTGTTCTCAGTCATCCAGTCCAGAACCCATGAATTGACATCTTCAGAGTTGCCAGTGATGTGAAGTGTTGCATAGAACTGAAGAATGAGTTCTTCATTCCAATCGCATATGTCAGTGCAGAAATTGAGCAGTCCAGCGTCGTGAAGAACACTGAGGACTGGCGTGAAGCACGGCATGGACTCCATATCCACATGAGGAATATGTGCATGGTCGAAGACTTTGTCCTTGTTGAAAAGCACTGAGGAATAGAAATTTGCTTGACTTGCTGTCCAGAAATGCCTCTTCCTTATGCGAGCAGAGTCATAAGGGTTGTATTCAGTGAAGAACACGTGCTCACCAAAGTCTTCAGCCTTGAATTTTTGCTTCCTTGAGAACGGATCCTTTGGCTTTGGCAGAGGAGTGTCAGTGAGTTGCATCACTACCTCAGGAATCACGATCTCAGTTTCTTCAGGCTGAGGAATTTCTGGTTCCTCCTCAGGTGCAGTCACCTTTTCAGCTTCAGCAGCAGTTTCTTCAGCACTAGTGGCTGGAATTTCTTCATTCATGGATGCAGTGGGATGAGTTTCTTCAGAGCCCATTTGAACAGTTTGTGCAGGGGAGTGAGGAATTTGCTGTAGTGGGGTGAAGAGTGGGGAATTTGGATGCTGACTTTCCCAAAAGTCGTCATTCATCAATGGAGTTGTGCTTCCAATATCCACATCTTCATCATCAATTTCTTCAACACCAGCCTCTTCAGCATCAAACTGAGGCATTGGTGAAGAGACTATTGGGGTTGAAGGGATTGCATCCACTTCAATTTCTTCATCAATCTGCTCTGAGGAAGCAGCAGACTGGGTTTCTTCATCTGATCCACTTGGGATCACATAGTCTTCACCAAAAGGAACAAGGTCCTTTGATGGCATGGAGGAGATAGGAACAGCATCAATTGGATTGGCAAAGGAGCTGGTCATGGGCTTCATCTTCTTAGGGGCTGAAGATTCTGAAGCACTTGATGCTTTCCTTTTCTTCACTGCAACTCGCTCTGCAGCCTTGGTCTTCTTCACATCTAGTGCAGATGGAAGGATAGGAGTTGGTGTAGGTGCAGGTGGAGCTGAGGAATCTGGTTGATTTTCCTCAGGCACAACTGATGCAGTTGCCCTGATTTCTTCAGTTTCTTCAGGCGCACCACTAGTGGATGCCCTGGCAATTTCTTTAGAGGATGGAATGGAGTCATCAGCCCTGGAACTAACATTTTCTTCAGCAGCCTGAAAGTCATCAGCGGTGCTGGCATGTTCTTCAGTTTGCTGAACAGATGCTTCATCTTGAGGAACTTCTTGTTGCGATGGGGCTGCAACATTGGTGAATTTCTCAGTCAGTTGTACAAACCTGACTTTTGCTCCTTTCCAGTCAGCATAGTATGCATCAAAGTCATCGCTAAGGGCTTTGATGTCTGCTTGCATCTTGATGAGTTCTTCAGGCTTCATTGTGAGAACATTTTTCCTTAGCAGTTTCTCTTTCCTGTACTGCGATTTCTTGATCTGCCTCGCCCTATCATATTTCTACTTCTCCTCTTGGATGAAGTGAGTCAGCATGTGACTTTGGCCAGGTGTCAGTTTGAAATCAGGCATAGGTGTGTTGGGATCCTTATGCCAGATATTGATGTAATCGAGGATCGCTTTTGGATCCAGCAGTAGGGGCACAGGTGTGCCTTTGGCTTTAGCAGCCCTTTCTTGGTGGTCTCTGATGATTTCAGCAAGTTATCAGCTTCATCATCATCAGATGGTACAGTGAAGACAACCTGCTTCTTCTTAGGACTTGGGCGAGTGCTGTGTCCAGGAGTAGCCTTTTTCTTCAGCAGAGAGGGTCCAGCTGAGGAACTTGGTGCAGCTGAGGAACTAGCTAAGACACCAGAGGCAATTGAGATGCCAGTAGTCCTTTGGCACGAGGCCAGATGCACAGGTGTTGAGGACTTTGTCGGGACAGCTGAGGATTGTGGAGGAATAGGAGCAGCATGAGGAATTTGCTTTGAAGATTTTGAGGTGTCTGGCCGTGAGGGCATTGCAGAGGAACTTGGCCGTGAGGGCATTGCTGGTGAAGCACTTGGCTTGCGAGCGGGCTTCTTGAGCATCGCTTTCCTCGGCTTGACAGAAGCCTCAGTGGCAGCAGCAACAGCAGAGTCTTCATTAAATTTCCTCACTGCTTCTCTGGCTTGCCTTGCCAATTTAGCTTAGCGTTTGGCCCATTCCTCAGGAAAATCCTCACCGCGTTTGATGCTAGTGGGATCAGCCTCTTGGCCAGGTGCCAATGGGGCTCTTGGGCATGGAGGGTTCAGTGCGAATTTCTTCATGTACTTTGGAGTGACATATCTATACTCCCTCCATTCACGTGCCCATCTCCGTTCAATCCTTTGAATGCGCACCTTGCGCTGATTTTTATCTTCTTTGCCAAATTTGGATTCATCAGGCGTGCAGTAATCTTTATAAATATCCTCAGGGATTTCAAATGCAGTCGTAACCTCAGGCTTCTTTCCTCCTTTCTGAGGCCTTTTTCCATCAGCCATTTTCTTCAGTTGAGGAATTTGAACAATTGAGCTCTCTGAAGAAGTATGCAACTTTTCTTCGAGGAACGCTGCAAATGAGTTAAGTTGATGAGAACCTAATGATTCAGCAGCGGACATGTGTACCTGTGAATAGAGTATAATTGCAAGGAATTTGAAGAGGTCATATGCGTTCTCAGAGGGTTTTTCATAAAGAACAAGTTTGAGGAATTTGACCAGAACAGATAACATGTGAGGTGTTTTGTGTGGGAGGATTTGAAGAAGAAAACACCTTTGAAGATTTTGTAGAAAAGTTTCGAATCAAAGAGGGCAGTAAAAGTAGCTTTTAATTACCCTGAACGAAGAACACGATGAACTGTGAGTTGAAACAGGGAAGTTCGTCGATGCAGATCTTCCACGCCCTAACTTGGCGGAGGAAGACGTCTACGGCGGCGGCGGAGGTGAAGATTTCCGCAGTCGGCGCGAGTACGACGGCGACGAGGTCGAGGCAGTGAAGCTCTTCCTCACTGGCGACGATGGAGTAGCGGGGGCGCTAGGGTTCGGAAGCTCGAGCGGGGGGAGTGAGATCGAGCGGGGTAAAAGAAGTGAAGAAGGGGACAGGGGTATTTATAGCCACGGTGAAAAACTGCTCGTCCGAAGATTTGGGACGAACGTGCCCCTGGCCGTTCTCCTTCTCACGACATGTGTCACCCACGTACTGTGTAGTGGAGATCGTGTAAGATTGTGGGTGAATAGAATAATGCATCGTGGGATGCAGAACGGTTTGAGCGGCAAAACTGAAAGTTTGGATAAGATCCATTTTAACGTTCCGTTCGCAATTTCTTCAGCTGACAAGGACACAATGAAGAATTTGAACGAGTTTCAAATAGAACGCACATGAAGAATTTGTGAACAGATTGGATTGAGTATAGCATCGAGGGGAAGGGTCCGATCACATTCACTTAGCAGAAGATCCAACTTGAAGAAATAGCTATAAGTGAATGCTGTAGAGGACATAAACTCATATATATATATATAGCCAATGAAGAAAAACGACGGCACAAGTGAAGATTTTGCAAGTTGAAGAATTTGAACAACTGAGGAATTTCAAAAGCTGAGGAAAAACTCAAATTGAAGATTTTCAACTTTTGTGGTGGCGTGACCCACCGTGTAAGAATGATGATTTCAGACACCGCGTACAATTGTCGTAGGGTTCTGAGAATCAAATTCTTCATTAATTTCTTCACACTTAGAGTGTTATTCTTCATTGATTGAAGAAAACCGTTTCTTCATGTGTTGCACATCTAAGTCATCAATTTTGCATAAGTGTTAGGATGAGTGCCTTTTCAAAGTACATTCGAAGATTCTAAGATATTTAGCTCACACCGCAACTTGCAAAATCTCTTCTCATCCAAGGGCTTAGTGAAGATATCGGCTAGCTGTTCTTCAGTCTTCACATGCTCAATAGAAATGTCGCCCTTCAACACATGATCACGAAGAAAATGATGACGAATCTAAATGTGCTTTGTCTTCGAGTGCTGAACTGGGTTGTGAGCAATCTTGACGGCACTCTCATTGTCACAGAGGAGAGGCACTAAGCATTATATCTGGCCTAGATGCACATAAGTACAATAAAGAGCCAATCATGGAGCGGTATACCTTATGATCGAAGTCAGTACCATTTTCATCAGTGCATGATTGACCATTTGTGGGCATTGGAATTTTGATGCCTTTGCAATCTAGCATGCCGAATTTCTTCAGGACATCCTTGAGGTATTTCTCCTGAGATATGAATATGCCATTGTGCTGTTGATGAATTTGAAGACCTAAGAAGAATTTCAACTCTCCCATCATAGACATTTGATATTCTTCTCTCATCATATAGGCAAATTCATCACTATGACGTTGGTCAGTACAGTCAAAGATGATATCATCAACATATATTTGGCACACAAACAGTTCACCATCATAAGATTTAGTAAAGAGAGTGGGATCGAGTGAACCGGGTGTGAAGCCTTTCTTCATGAAGAATTTCTTCAATGTATCATACCACGCCCGTGTGGCCTGCTTGAGGCCATAGAGGGCCTTGTTAAGTCTGAAGACTTTGTCAGGATGCTTTGGATCTTCAAAACCTGGTGGTTGAGCAACATATACTTCTTCCTCAAGCTTACCATTGAGGAATGCACTTTTCACATCCATTTGGTGTAAGATGATATCATGATGGTTAGCATAAGCAAGCAATATGCGAATAGCCTCAAGTCTAGCAACAGGTGCAAAAGTTTCATCGAAATCAATTCCTTCAACCTGTGTGTAGCCTTGAGCTACTAGTCGTGCCTTATTCCTCACCAAAACACCATTTTCATCTTGCTTGTTGCCGTAGATCCACTTTGTGCCAATGATGTTATGCTTGCGAGGATCGGGACGATCGACTAATTCCCATACGTTGTTGAGCTTGAACTGATGTAATTCTTCTTGCATGGCCTGAATCCACTCAGGCTCCAGAAATGCTTCATCTACCTTAGTGGGCTCTGTGATAGAGACAAAAGCAAAGTGCCCACAAAAGTTAGATAGATGTGAAGCTTTTGACCGTGTGAGAGGACCTGGTGCTCTAATGTCATCGATGATCTTCTCCACTTGCACTTCTTTTGCAACGCGAGGGTGAGCTGGTTGTCATTGAGGAATTTGATCAGCATTTTCTTCACCGTCAATTTCCTCGGCATTTTCTTTAGGTGCATCAGCTCGACGTTCTTCATGTTCTGGAATGAATTCTTCAGTAGATTCTTCAGTAGGAATGACATCTTCAGTAGCCTTGTGCTTGATAGAATCCTCAGGTGCAGGTTCATCTAACACAGAAGGTAGGTGCTCTCTTTGCGAGCCATTAGTTTCATCGAACCGCACATCTACAGTTTCAACAATCTTGTGAAGAACATTGTTGAAAACTCTATAGGTGTGCGAGTCCTTTCCGTAACCAAGCATAAAACCTTCATGTGCTTTCGGTGCAAATTTAGAGTTGTGATGAGGATCTCTAATCCAGCATTTAGCACCGAAGACTTTGAAATAACTCACATTTGGTTTCTTGTCAGTGAGGAGTTCATAAGCAGTCTTCTTGAAGAATTTGTGAAGATATACTCTGTTGATGATATGGCACGCAGTATCAATTGCATCAACCCAGAAACGACGAGGGGTTTTGTACTCATCGAGCATAGTGCGGGCCATCTCAGCAAGAGTCCTGTTCTTGCGCTCCACGACGCCATTCTGTTGAGGAGTATAAGGAGCAGATAACTCATGAGTAATACCAAGTTCATCCAGATAGTCATCGAGACCCGAATTCTTGAACACAGTGCCATTGTCACTTCTGATGTGCGTAATCTTCACACCAAAGTTGGTTGAAGCCCTCGAGGAAAATCGTTTAAAGACTTCCTGCACTTCAGTTTTGTAAGAGACAAGGTGTACCCATGTGTAACGAGAGTAATCATCAACAATAACAAAGCCATATTGAGATGCTTCATTCGAAACAGAGGAATAATGGTTAGGACCGAAGAGATCCATGTGAAGCAATTCAAATGGACGAGTAGTGGTCATGATAGTCTTCGCTGGATGCTTGGCCTTTGTCATCTTTCCAGCTTCACAGGCACCGCACAAGTGATCCTTGAGGAATTTGACATTCTCAATGCCAATGACATGCTTCTTCTTTGCAAGCGTGTTCAAATTCCTCATGCCTGCATGACCAAGTCGTCGATGCCATAGCCATCCTTCTGAAGCTTTTGCAAGTAGGCACACGGCTGGTTGTGAATCTGCAGAGAAATCAACAATATACAAGTCTCCTCTCCTAAAGCCTTCGAAGACTTTGGAATTGTCAGCTTCCATAATCACAACACAACGATACTTGCCAAAGACAACAACCATATCAAGATCACAAAGCATTGAGACAGACATAAGATTATATCCTAAGGACTCAACAAGCATGACTTTGTCCATGTGTCGATCCTTTGTGATGGCAACCTTACCAAGACCCAATACCTGACTTTTGCTTTTATCAGCGAAGATGATATGCTTCATGTGTGACGCTGATAAGGGAGCATCCATCAACAGATTCTTGTCACCAGTCATGTGATTTGTACATCCACTATCAAGTACCCATTCAGTGGCTTTGGGTTGATCATCCTGCAGATGAATTAGTGCAACTTACGACCTCATATACTTCAGCAGTGAAGAATATGATATCACAATTCATCAGATCAATTTCATCATGGTTAGCCTGCGTCCTTTCAGGCAATTTTTGTCAGGTCCCCAGCAAATTCTTCAGACGTTATTTCACGTCTGGAGACCTGACCCTGCAGAAGGGATTAGTTCTTTTTCTTCACCACCTACATATGAAGGGGTGGCAAAGAGTTCATCACTCTGCGAGCTCCATATGAGAATGGTGGCAAAGCAGCCAAACCATTTCGTTTCACATAAGAGTGGTTAGGGTAAGCATATGAATAAGCAGAGAAATTCTTCGAAGACTTATGAACATAATAATTTGAAGAATAATGCTCGTATTCATAGCCCTTGGCTCTTCCCTGCGAAACAGAGTTGTTAGCACGATGATGTTCATATGAGGACTTTGATCCATGTGAGGAATTTGATCCCCTTGAGGAATTTGGTCCGTATGAGGACTTGGATCCATATGAAGAATTTGGTCCATATGAAGAATTTGATCTGAGGTTCCTTTTCTTCATAGGTGGTGTCATGAGGACATTCACCTGAAGACTTTCAAGGCGCCTTTTGGGAACCCAGATTTTCTTCACAGGGGAACCGTTCCTGCAGTTAGTGCCAACATATCTAGCAAATACTTCACCATTCTGATTTTTGAACAGTTTATAGTTGGAGTCAAAAGACTCATCAGAAGAATGAGAAGATTCACATGTATAGCCAGATAAATTAGATGGATCAACTGGAGGTCCCTTTGCAGCAACCCATGAGGTTTTGGGGTACTACTCAGGCTTCCAATATGTACCATCAGCATTGAGTTTCCTCTCAAAGGCAATACCCTCTTTCCTAGGGTTCCGGTTGAGGATCTGCTTTTTAAGCACATCACAAAGAGTCTGATGCCCTTTGAGGCTTTTGTACATGCCTGTTATGTACAATTCCTTCAGTCCTGCATCGTCAGTAATACTAGCAATGTTCTCAGATGAGGAATTAGTGATAGCAGAGGCAGGTGAAGAATTTGTAACATTTGAGGCATTTGAACATTCTGGTGAGGAATTAGCATATTCTCGTTCAATGCATTTTAAACATGGAGGAATAAATTCTTCCTGAGCAGCGCTGATTTGTTGAGCAAGTAATGAATCGCGCTCCTTCTGAAGATCTTCATAACTCTCTCTTAGCTTCTCAAGATCTTGCTTCTTTTGAAGATATTCATAGGAAACCTTCTCATGATCAGATAAGAGAGTGTTATCATGATTTTTGAAGGTTGTCAAACCTGGTCTGAAGTCTCTGAAGATTTTCAGTTAAGGCCTTAGTGCGATCCAATTCTTCACCCAACATATCATCACTTTTGTCTAGCATGTTTTGAACCTTTTCAATAGCATTTTGTTGTTGCACAGCAATCTTAGCAAGTTTAGAGTAGCTAGGCTTAAGATTTTCATCAGATTCATCATCGCTAGATTCAGAGGAGGCGTATTTGAGTACCTTGGCACCCTTTGCCATGAAGCAATAGGTGGGAGTGTAGTCATCACTGCTTTCATCAGCCTTGTTGGTGAGATCACTTTCTTCAGTGTTGAAGATGGATTTGCTGACGAATGCAGTAACGAGGGCTAGGCTTGCCACACCAGACTCAGAATCTTCATATTGTTCCTCTTCCTCATTTTCTTCAGATTCAGCCTCAGAGTCCATTTCCTTGGCAATGAATGCCCGAGCCTTCTTGGAGCTGCTCTTCTTGTGAGACGAAGACTTTGAGGATTTTGATGATGAAGATTTTGAGGACTTCTTCTTTTTCTTCGCATCATCAGAACTGTAATCCTTGTATTTCTTCTTCTTTGATTCCTTTTCCCACTGAGGAAAATCTTGAATGTAATGTCCTGGTTTCTTGCACTTGTGACAGAGCCTCTTCTTATAGTCACTGGATGAGGAATCATTGCTCCTTGAGGGTTTTCCAAAGCGACCACGTCTTGAGAACTTCTGGAATTTCTTCACAAGCAGTGCTAGATCACGACTCAGTTCTTCAGGATCACCAAGGCTGCTACCAGAGTCTTCATCTTCGGACTCAGATACTACCTTGGCCTTCAGTGCACGTGATCTGCTATAGCTTGTACCATAGAGATCTCTCTTCTCAGCAAGCTGGAACTCATGAGTGTTTAGCCTCTCGAGGATATCAGCGGGGTCAAGTGACTTGTAATCACCACGCTCTTGTATCATCAGTGCCAGAGTGTCAAATGAGGAATCAAGCGATCTCAGCAATTTCTTCACCACCTCATGGTCGGTGATGTTAGTGGCACCAAGTGCTTGAAGCTCATTTGAGATGTCAGTGAGGCGATCGAAGGTTTGCTGCACATTTTAATTTTTGAGTCTTTTGAAGCGGTTGAAGAGATTGCGAAGAACATCAACTCGAGAGTCACGCTGAGTTGAAACTCCTTCATTGACCTTGGATAGCCTATCCCAGATAAGCTTTGCAGTTTCCAAAGCACTCACTCTACCATACTGACCCTTACTCAGATGGCCACATATGATATTCTTCGCTTGGGAGTCGAGTTGCTTGAATCTCTTCACATCGGTAGCGTTCAGTGAGGGAGTGACGGAGGGAACACCATTTTCCACAACGTACCAGAGATCGTTATCAATTGCCTCAAGATGCATTCGCATCTTATTCTTCCAGTAGGGGTAGTCCGTCCCATCGAAGGTAGGACACCCAGCAGAGACCTTGATCATACCTGCGGTCGACATAACTAAAACTCCAGGCGGTTAAACCAAAATCACACAGAACAAGGGAGTACCTTGCTCTGATACCAATTGAAAGTGCGTTATATCGACTAGAGGGGGGTGAATAGGCGATTTTTATGAAATTCTTCACTGAGGAATTTGCTCGTGAGGAAATTCCTTAGCGAAGAACTACTAGGAGCGGAATAAGTACTCAGATGAAAACATAACAGAATTCAAGCATAGTCATCATGATGAAATGAAGACACACACAGAGTACAGAAAGCGTAAACACAGGATAACACAAGATGAAGACAAACAGACTGAAGAAATTGAACTGAGGAAATTGAGAAAGTCTTCAGTCAAAGTCTTCAAACACAGATATGATAAACAAACAGCACACTACTGAGGAAATGAAAGAGTTGAGGAAATGGAACCAGTAAGCTTGGTGAAGACAATGATCTGGTAGACCAGTTCCAACTGCTGTCTCAGTTGTACATATGGTTGGAGCGGCTGAGTATTTAAACTCGAGGACACCTAGTCCCGGACACACAGTCCTCGCCGTATTCTCCTTGAGCTAAGGACACACAGTCCTCGCCCAATCACTCGTGGTAAGTCTTCAGGTGACTTCCAAACCTTCACAGACTTGGTCACTTGGCGATCCACAATTTCTCTTGGATGCTCTAGACCTTGACGCCTAACCGTCTGGAAGAAGCACAGTCTTCAAAGGTAACAAGCGTCGGATCCACGCAGGATCAATCTCTTCAGTGATGCTCAATCACTTTGGGTTTGTAGGTGTTTTGGGTTTGGGTTTGGATTTTCCTCACTTGATGATTTTCGCTCAAAGTCCTCAGAGGATGGGTTGCTCTCAAATGACAAGTGTCAAGTTCTCGCGGAGCAGCCAACCAGCTAGTGGTTGTAGGGGGCGGCTATTTATAGCCTAGGGAGCAGGCCAACATGATATGACATAAATGCCCTTCAATGATATGACCGTTAGGTGGACAAGATATTTTAGGACAGCTGGCGCGCAGTGAAGGAAATATGCCCTAGAGGCAATAATAAAGTTATTACTTATTTCCTTACATATCATGATAAATGTTTATTATTCATGCTAGAATTGTATTAACCGGAAACATAATACATGTGTGGATACATAGACAAACAGAGTGTCACTAGTATGCCTCTACTTGACTAGCTTGTTAATCAAAGATGGTTAAGTTTCCTAACCATAGACAAAAGGAGTTGTCATTTGATTAACAAGGTCACATCATTAGTTGAATGATCTGATTGACATGACCCATTCCATTAGCATAGCACCCGATCGTTTAGTATGTTGTTGTTGCTTTTATCCATGACTTATACATGTTCCTTTGACTATGAGATTATGCAACTCCCGTTTGCCGGAGGAACACTTTGGGTGCTACCAAACGTCACAACGTAACTGGGTGATTATAAAGGAGTACTACAGGTGTCACCAAAGGTAGATGTTGGGTTGGCGTATTTCGAGATTAGGATTTGTCACTCCAATTGTGGGAGAGGTATCTTTGGGCCCTCTCGGTAATGCACATCACTCAAGCCTTGCAAGCATTGCAGCTAATGAGTTAGTTGTGGGATGATGTATTACGGAACGAGTAAAGAGACTTGCCGATAACGAGATTGAACTAGGTATTGGATATCGACGATCGAATCTCGGGCAAGTAACATACCGATGGACAAAGGGAACAACGTATGTTGTTATGCGGTCTGACCGATAAAGATCTTCGTAGAATATGTAGGAGCCAATATGGGCATCCAGGTCCCGCTATTGGTTATTGACCGGAGACGTATCTCAGTCATGTCTACATTGTTCTCGAACCGTAGGGTCCGCACGCTTAAGGTTACGATGACAGTTATTATGAGTTTATGCATTTTGATGTACCAAAGGAGTTCGGAGTCCCGGATGTGATCACGGACATGACGAGGAGTCTAGGAATGGTCGAGACATAAAGATTGATATATTGTACAGCTATGTTCGGACATCGAAATGGTTCCGAGAGGTTTCGGATATTACCGGAGTGCCGGAGGGGTTACCGGAACCCCCCGGGGGAAGTATGGGCCTTATTGGGCCACGAGGGGAGAGAGAGGGCCGCACCAGGAGGTGCCCCCCCCCATGAGGAGTCCGAATTGGACAAGGAGGGGGGGCGGCCCCCTTTCCCTCTCCCTCTCCCTCTCCTTCCTTCCCCCCTTCCCCCTCCTAGTTGGACTAGGAAAGGGGAGTCCTACTCCCACTAGGAGGAGGACTCCCCCTCCCTTGGCGCGCCCCTAGGGCCGGCCGGCCCTCCCCCCTTGCTCCTTTATATACGGGGGCAGGGGGCACCCCAAGACACACAAGTTGATCCTTGAGATCGTTCTCTAGCCGTGTGCGGTGCCCCCTCCACCATATTCCACCTCGGTCATATTGTAGCGGTGCTTAGGCGAAGCCCTGCGACAGTAGAACATCAAGATCGTCACCACGTTGTCGTGCTGACGGAACTCTTCCCCGAAGCTTTGCTGGATCGGAGCCTGGGGAACGTCATCGAGCTGAACGTGTGCCAAGAACTCGGAGGTGCCGGAGTAACGGTGCTTGGATCGGTCGGATCGTGAAGACGTACGACTACATCAACCGCGTTGATATAACGCTTCTGCTTTCGGTCTACGAGGGTACGTAGACAACACTCTCCCCTCTTGTTGCTGTGCATCACCATGATCTTGCGTGTGCGTAGGAAAATTTTTAAAATTACTACGTTCCCCAACAGTGGTATCAGAGCCTAGGTTTTTATGGTTTGATGTTATTTGCACGAGTAGAACACAAGTGAGTTGTGGACGATACAAGTCATACTGCCTACCAGCATGTCATGCTTTGGTTCAGCGGTATTGTTGGATGAGACGACCCGGACCAACCTTACGCGTATGCTTACGCGAGACCGGTTCCCTCGACGTGCTTTGCACACAGATGGCTTGCGGGAGACTGTCTCACCAACTTTAGTTGAACCAAGTGTGGCTACGCCCGGTCCTTGAGAAGGTTAAAACGGAGTCTATTTGACAAACTATCGTTGTGGTTTTGATGCGTAGGTAAGATGAGTTCTTTCTTAAGCCCGTAGCAGCCACGTAAAACTTGCAACAAACAAAGTAGAGGACGTCTAACTTGTTTTTGCAGGGCATGTTGTGATGTGATATGGTCAAGACATGATGCTATATTTTATTGTATGAGATGATCATGTTTTGTAACCGAGTTATCGGCAACCGGCAGGAGCCGTATGGTTGTCGCTTTATTGTATGCAATGCAATCGCCCTGTAATGCTTTACTTTATCACTAAGCGGTAGCGATAGTCGTAGAAGCATAAGATTGGCGAGACGACAACGATGCTACGATGGAGATCAAGGTGTCGCGCCGGTGACGATGGTGATCATGATGGTGCTGCAGAGATGGAGATCACGAAGCACAAGATGATGATGACCATATCATATCACTTATATTGATTTGCATGTGATGTTTATCTTTTATGCATCTTATCTTGCTTTGATTGACGGTAGCATTATAAGATGATCTCTCACTAAATTATCAAGAAGTGTTCTCCCCGAGTATGCACCGTTGCCAAAGTTCGTCGTGCCCAGACACCACGTGATGATCGGGTGTGATAAGCTCTACGTCCATCTACAACGGGTGCAAGTCAGTTTTGCACACGCGGAATACTCGGGTTATACTTGACGAGCCTAGCATATGCAGATATGGCCTCGGAACACGGAGACCGAAAGGTCGAACGTGAATCATATGGTAGATATGATCAACATGATGATGTTCACCATTGAGAACTAATCCATTTCACGTGATGATCGGTTATGGTTTAGTTTGATTTGGATCACGTGATCACTTAGAAGATTAGAGGGATGTCTATCTAAGTGGGAGTTCTTAAGTAATATGATTAATTGAACTTAAATTTATCATGAACTTAGTCCCTGATAGTATCTTGCTTCTTTATGTTAAATGTAGATAGATGGCTCGTGCTGTTGTTCCGTTGAATTTTAATGTGTTCCTTGAGAAAGCAAAGTTGAAAGACGATGGTAGCAATTACACGGACTGGGTCCGTAACTTGAGGATTATCCTCATTGCTGCATAGAAGAATTACGTCCTCGATGCACCGCTAGGTGCCAGGCCTGCTGCTGGAGCAACACCAGATGTTATGAACGTCTGGCAGAGCAAAGCTGATGACTACTCGATAGTTCAGTGTGCCATGCTTTACGGCTTAGAACCGGGACTTCAACGACGGTTTGAGAACCATGGAGCATATGAGATGTTCTAGGAGTTGAAGTTGATATTCAAACAGAATGCCCGGATTGAGAGATATGAGGTCTCCAATAAGTTCTATAGCTGCAAGATGGAAGAGAATGGGTCTGTTAGTGAACACATACTCAGAATGTCTGGGTATTACAATCACTTGAGTCAACTGGGAGTTAATCTTCCAGATGATTGTGTCATTGACAGAATTCTTCAATCACTGCCACCAAGCTACAAAGGCTTCGTGATGAACTATAATATGCAAGGGATAGATAAGACTATGCCCGAGCTCTTCGCAATGCTAAAGGCTGCGGAGGTAGAAATCAAGAAGGAGCATCAAGTGTTGATGGTTAATAAGACCACCAGTTTCAAGAAGAAGGGCAAAGGGAAGAAGAAGGGGAACTTCAAGAAGAACAGCAAACAAGTTGCTGCTCAAGCGAAGAAACCCAAGTCTGGACCTAAGCCTGAAACTGAGTGCTTCTACTGCAAGCAGACTGGTCACTGGAAGCGGAACTGCCCCAAGTATCTGGCGGACAAGAAGGATGGAAAGGTGAACAAAGGTATATGTGATATACATGTTATTGATGTGTACCTTACTAGAGCTCGCAGTAGCACCTGGGTATTTGATAATGGTTCTGTTGCTAATATTTGCAACTCGAAACAGGGACTACGGATTAAGTGAACACTGGCAAAGGACGAGGTGACGATGCGCGTGGGAAATGGTTCCAAAGTCGATGTGATCGTGGTCGGCACGCTACCTCTACATCTACCTTCGGGATTAGTATTAGACCTAAATAATTGTTATTTGGTGCCAGCGTTGAGCATGAACATTATATCTGGATCTTGTTTGATGCGAGACGGTTATTCATTTAAATCAGAGAATAATGGTTGTTCTATTTATATGAATAATATCTTTTATGGTCATGCACCCTTGAAGAGTGGTCTATTTTTGATGAATCTCGATAGTAGTGATACACATATTCATAATGTTGAAGCCAAAAGATGCAGAGTTGATAATGATAGTGCAACTTATTTGTGGCACTGCCGTTTAGGTCATATCGGTGTAAAGCGCATGAAGAAACTCCATACTGATGGACTTTTGGAACCACTTGATTATGAATCACTTGGTACTTGCGAACCGTGCCTCATGGGCAAGATGACTAAAACACCGTTCTCCGGTATTATGGAGAGAGCAACAGATTTATTGGAAATCATACATACAGATGTATGTGGTCTGATGAATATTGAAGCTCGTGGCGGATATCGTTATTTTCTCACCTTCACAGATGATTTAAGCAGATATGGGTATATCTACTTAATGAAACACAAGTCTGAAACATTTGAAAAGTTTAAAGAATTCTAGAGTGAAGTTGAAAATCATCGTAACAAGAAAATAAAGTTTCTACGATCTGATCATGGAGGAGAATATTTGAGTTACGAGTTTCGTCCACATTTGAAACAATGCGGAATAGTTTCGCAACTCACGCCACCCGGAACACCACAGCGCAATGGTGTGTCCGAACGTCGTAATCGCACCTTACTAGATATGGTGCGATCTATGATGTCTCTTACAGATTTACCGCTATCGTTTTGGGGTTATGCTCTAGAGACGGCCGCATTCACGTTAAATAGGACACCGTCAAAATCCGTTGAAACGACGCCTTATGAACTATGGTTTAGCAAGAAACCAAAGTTGTCGTTTCTTAAAGTTTGGGGCTGCGATGCTTATGTGAAAAAGCTTCAACCTAATAAGCTCGAACCCAAATCGGAGAAATGTGTCTTCATAGGATACCCAAAGGAAACAGTTGGGTACACCTTCTATCACAGATCCGAAGGCAAGACATTTGTTGCTAAAAATGGATCCTTTCTAGAGATGGAGTTTCTCTCGAAAGAAGTGAGTGGGAGGAAAGTAGAACTTGATGAGGTAACTGCCCCTGCTCCCTTATTGGAAAGTAGTTCATCACAGGAACCGGTTTCTGTGACATCTACACCAATCAGAGAAGAAGTTAGTGATGATGATCACGAAACTTCAGATCAAGTAACTGCTGAACCTCGTAGATCAACCAGAGTGAGATCCGCACCAGAGTGGTACGGCAGTCCTATTCTGGAAATCATGCTACTAGATCATGACGAACCTACGAACTATGAAGAAGCGATGGTGAGCCCAGATTCCGCAAAATGGCTGGAAGCCATGAAATCTGAGATGGGATCCATGTATGAAAACAAAGTATGGACTTTGGTTGACTTGCCCGAGGGTCGGCAAGCAATAGAGAACAAGTGGATCTTTAAGAAGAAGACTGACGCCGACGGTAATGTTACTGTCTACAAAGCTCGACTTGTCGCAAAGGGTTTTCAACAAGTTCAAGGGATTGACTACGATGAGACCTTCTCACCCGTAGTGATGCTTAAGTCTGTCCGAATCATGTTAGCAATTGCCGCATTTTATGATTATAAAATTTGGCAAATGGATGTAATGACTGCATTCCTGAATGGGTTTCTGGAAGAAGAGTTGTATATGATGCAACCAGAAGGTTTTATTGATCCAAAGGGAGCTAACAAAGTATGCAAGCTCCAGCGATCCATTTATGGACTGGTGCAAGCATCTCGGAGTTGGAATAAACGTTTTGATAGTGTGATCAAAGCATTTGGGTTTGTACAGACTTTTGGAGAAGCCTGTATTTACAAGAAAGTGAGTGGGAGCTCTGTAGCATTTCTGATATTATATGTAGATGACATATTACTGATTGGAAATGATATAGAATTTCTGGATAGCATAAAGGGATATTTGAATAAGAGTTTTTCAATGAAAGACCTCGGTGAAGCTGCTTACATATTGGGAATTAAGATCTATAGAGATAGATCAAGACGCTTAATTGGACTTTCACAAAGCACATACCTTGACAAGATTTTGAAAAAGTTCAAAATGGATCAAGCGAAGAAAGGGTTCTTGCCTATATTGCAAGGTGTGAAGTTGAGTCAGACTCAATGCCCGACCACTGCAGAAGATAGAGAGAAGATGAAAGATGTTCCCTATGCTTCAGCCATAGGCTCTATCATGTATGCAATGCTGTGTACCAGACCTGATGTGTGCCTTGCTATAAGTTTAGCAAGGAGGTACCAAAGTAATCCAGGAGTGGATCACTGGACAGCGGTCAAGAATATCCTGAAGTACCTGAAAAGGACTAAGGAAATGTTTCTCGTGTATGGAGGTGACAAAGAGCTCATCGTAAAAGGTTACGTTGATGCAAGCTTTGACACTGATCCGGACGATTCAAATCGCAAACCGGATACGTATTTACATTAAACGGTGGAGCTGTCAGTTGGTGCAGTTCTAAACAAAGCGTCGTGGCGGGATCTACATGTGAAGCGGAGTACATAGCTGCTTGGGAAACAGCAAATGAAGGAGTCTGGATGAAGGAGTTCATATCCGATCTAGGTGTCATACCTAGTGCATCGGGTCCAATGAAAATCTTTTGTGACAATACTGGAGCAATTGCCCTGGCGAAGGAATCCAGATTTCACAAGAGAACAAAGCACATCAAGAGACGCTTCAATTCCATTCGGGACTTGGTCCAGGTGGGAGACATAGAGATTTGCAAGATACATACGGATCTGAATGTGGCAGACCCGTTGACTAAGCCTCTTCCACGGGCAAAACATGATCAGCACCAAGACTCCATGGGTGTTAGAATCATTACTGAATAATCTAGATTATTGACTCTAGTGCAAGTGGGAGACTGAAGGAAATATGCCCTAGAGGCAATAATAAAGTTATTACTTATTTCCTTACATATCATGATAAATGTTTATTATTCATGCTAGAATTGTATTAACCGGAAACATAATACATGTGTGGATACATAGACAAACAGAGTGTCACTAGTATGCCTCTACTTGACTAGCTTGTTAATCAAAGATGGTTAAGTTTCCTAACCATAGACAAAAGGAGTTGTCATTTGATTAACAAGGTCACATCATTAGTTGAATGATCTGATTGACATGACCCATTCCATTAGCATAGCACCCGATCGTTTAGTATGTTGTTGTTGCTTTTATCCATGACTTATACATGTTCCTTTGACTATGAGATTATGCAACTCCCGTTTGCCGGAGGAACACTTTGGGTGCTACCAAACGTCACAACGTAACTGGGTGATTATAAAGGAGTACTACAGGTGTCACCAAAGGTAGATGTTGGGTTGGCGTATTTCGAGATTAGGATTTGTCACTCCAATTGTGGGAGAGGTATCTCTAGGCCCTCTCGGTAATGCACATCACTCAAGCCTTGCAAGCATTGCAGCTAATGAGTTAGTTGTGGGATGATGTATTACGGAACGAGTAAAGAGACTTGCCGATAACGAGATTGAACTAGGTATTGGATACCGACGATCGAATCTCGGGCAAGTAACATACCGATGGACAAAGGGAACAACGTATGTTGTTATGCGGTCTGACCGATAAAGATCTTCATAGAATATGTAGGAGCCAATATGGGCATCCAGGTCCCGCTATTGGTTATTGACCGGAGACGTATCTCAGTCATGTCTACATTGTTCTCGAACCGTAGGGTCCGCACGCTTAAGGTTACGATGACAGTTATTATGAGTTTATGCATTTTGATGTACCAAAGGAGTTCGGAGTCCCGGATGTGATCACGGACATGACGAGGAGTCTCGGAATGGTCGAGACATAAAGATTGATATATTGGACAGCTATGTTCGGACATCGGAATGGTTCCGAGAGGTTTCGGATATTACCGGAGTGCCGGAGGGGTTACCGGAACCCCCCGGGGGAAGTATGGGCCTTATTGGGCCACGAGGGGAGAGAGAGGGCCGCACCAGGAGGTGGCGCCCCCCCCATGAGGAGTCCGAATTGGACAAGGAGGGGGGGCGCGGCCTCCCTTTCCCTCTCCCTCTCCCTCTCCTTCCTTCCCCCCTTCCCCCTCCTAGTTGGACTAGGAAAGGGGAGTCCTACTCCCACTAGGAGGAGGACTCCCCCTCCCTTGGCGCGCCCCTAGGTCCGGCCGGCCCTCCCCCTTGCTCCTTTATATACGGGGGCAGGGGGCACCCCAAGACACACAAGTTGATCCTTGAGATCGTTCTCTAGCCGTGTGCGGTGCCCCCTCCACCATATTCCACCTCGGTCATATTGTAGTGGTGCTTAGGCGAAGCCCTGCGATAGTAGAACATCAAGATCTTCACCACGCCGTCGTGCTGACGGAACTCTTCCCCGAAGCTTTGCCGGATCGGAGCCCGGGGAACGTCATCGAGCTGAACGTGTGCCAAGAACTCGGAGGTGCCGGAGTAACGGTGCTTGGATCGGTCGGATCGTGAAGACGTACGACTACATCAATCGCGTTGATATAACGCTTCCGCTTTCGGTCTACGAGGGTACGTAGACAACACTCTCCCCTCTTGTTGCTGTGCATCACCATGATCTTGCGTGTGCGTAGGAATTTTTTTAAAATTACTACGTTCCCCAACACGCAGCACAGCAACGGTCGGAAATTTGGGGTACAAACTCCTCCGGGCTATCATGTTCCTCACTGTGTAGGCAATTCGCACTGGCGAATTCCTAACTCCTCAGTCAGAGCAAAGTCCTCAGTGACCAGAAGAACTACGTCTCTGTCACTGAAGAAATTGACTGAACTGTATGAGATTTCCAATGGCTTCACTCGAAGGGATTGGTAGGTGTAGAATTTGAGTTGAGCTTCACATGGAAATTTTCTCCTTAGTATTTCCTCGACCCCCTTTAACAGTACGGTGTTTCCTATGACTCAAGAAAGAGAAAATGAAACTACGAAAACAAAAGTCTTCACGCTTCATGTTCCTCGAATGAATACCAAGTCTTCAAGGTCACACCAATTTCTTCACTTTCAGAGTCTTCAGAAAGTCTTCAGTATATCAAAGTCTTCAGTCGAAGAACTTTATTTTTAGGGGTCGACTTTCTTTGTAAATATCAAACTCCTCATAGACTTATAGATCTGTGTACACTCATAAACGCATTAGATACTTAACCTATAAGTCTTCAATACACCAAAATCACTAAGGGGCACTAGATGCACATACACACATCATTCTTCTAATGATGTGATCCCGTTAATCAAATAACAACTCTTTTGTTCATGGTTAGGAAACATAACCATCTTCGATTAACGAGCTAGTCAAGTAGAGGCATACTAGTGACACTCTGTTTGTCTATGTATTCACACATGTATTATGTTTCCGGTTAATACAATTCTAGCATGAATAATAAACATTTATCATGATATAAGGAAATAAATAATAACTTTATTATTGCCTCTAGGGCATATTTCCTTCATAGGTATCATCCATATTGCGAGCAGAACCAAATTCTTGTGCATGCGGAAGCGCGAAGAAGGACTTTTCTTTTTTGAGGATAACCGCATCATGTAGCGCTCGAAGGATGGGCACGTACAGGGATAGGCCCCACTCCTCAGTCTACCCGCGTAGCCTTTTCGTTTAGTCTACCTAGCCGTCTAATCAACTGCCTACAGGCCACTTCTCCGATTTACTTCTCCATCAGGAACCGATTTTCCTTGGCTTCTTCACTACTCCTTGATCTTCATTTGCATCCAAACCACACTACATTCACACTGTTTTAACCTCTTCACATCCTCCTGGAGTAATTCCGAAGCCCCTATAAATAATCATCTTCTTCAGTTAGACTAGCCATATAATCCTAATTCTCCAAACCATAGCCCTCCGGTCCAGCGGTTCCAAATGGCCAAAGAGATCGAGATGCAGGTTTTTAGCGTCCAACATGTCCTCGTCGAAGGTTCGTTGAGCATAGTTGCCACAGTCACCGACCACCCAAGGGTTGTTCGGAAGTGGATCAACAATGTATCCAACTCCCTCCAGAAGGTGGAGATGAAGGTCATCGGTCTCGACGCAAAGTACACGGAGTGTCGTGGAATTGTCACGTCAGATGTCCTTAGTGTCAGGACTTAGTCGCGAGGCCAACGCATCTATGCGGTAGCTTGAAGGGGTTGGTCGGAATCGAGAGACGCAAGGCGGATCATCACACAAGACGAGGATTTAGACAGCTTCGGGCCCCGGGAAACATCATCCGGAATAGCCCTACATGCTGTTTGTGGCTAGGTCTCATTATGCTCATGAGAGAGTTGCCGCATAAGCCGGCTCCTCCTTTGTGTCTAGCCCTAGATATTGTTTCTTGTTGTCTGTCCCTCTTTGGGGAGCCCTGCCCCTCCTTATATAAGTTAGACGGGCGGGTTACATGTGGAGTCCTTGTAGGACTAGGACTAGTCTATCTTCTCTTACAAGTTTATTACAAGTCCGGGTCTTGCTTCCTCATAAAGGAAATATTCGTCATCCCTTTCCTCTTAATCCGGCCCATCTGTAATGCCCCGGACACACCCGCCGGTGGTCGTTACTCCTGGCGGGATCTAGACTGGCCTCACAGATCAATACTAGTCTTTTCTGCGCACTTTGTCCTCACTCGTGCGCACCCGGGAGCAACTTCCCGGTCGGTCACCCATCCTGACACTACTCCAAGCTGAGCACGCTTAACTTTGGAGTTCTGTCCGAATGGGCTCCCGGAAAAGAAGGAATTCCTTATTGGTATGAGTAGTCTATCATCCCTAATAAGCCAGGCTATCACATACACCCCCACTCAGAGGAATCGACGTCCTCGTCGGGCCACAGGAACGTTCCCTCTTGGCACAAACGTCTGTGCTTCCAGTCCGGTACATGTGCCATGCCGGGTGCCACGACGGGTCACAAACGTCATGAACAACATGACCACGCACCTGTCCGCAACCATCCGTGTAACCGCGAGGGTCGGCTCTGATACCAACTTGTAACGCTCCGGACACACCCGCCGGTGGTCGTTACTCCTGGCGGGATCTAGACTGGCCTCACAGATCAATACTAGTCTTTTCTGCTCACTTTGTCCTCACTCGTGCGCACCCGGGAGCAACTTCCCGGTCGGTCACCCATCCTGACACTACTCCAAGCTGAGCACGCTTAACTTTGGAGTTCTGTCCGAATGGGCTCCCGGAAAAGAAGGAATTCCTTATTGGTATGAGTAGTCTATCATCCCTAATAAGCCAGGCTATCACACCATCATAACGTGAGCCGGCCTTCTGGGCTTTGGGCCTTGTTGTCCATCTGACCCGCCCGCCGGGTTACTAATGAGTCGCCAAGATCGAGCAGATTATCTATGAATCGCCAAGCTCCGGGCGGGTCACCAGTGAGTCGCCAATTCCGGCCGGGTCATACCGCTGGTTATATCCCCGACATTAGCCCCCAGTTTAATTTGGATTTATCCATGTTAAACTGATCCTGCAAAACACAAGAACAAATTTGAAAGGTTGTGCTCCGGGTTAAACATTCTTGTAAGCCGGCACCTGATCATCCTTTAAATCCTTGTCATTTCCTCCTGGATGTGTATTCATGATCTCATACCAAATCTCCTTTAGCAGATGTGTTCAAATATTACCAATGTAAAAAATCCGAGCACTTCTTCTGAAAAATCCGGGTCAATAGGCCAGCTTCATAATCAATTTGCTGACATTGGCTCTTGGAGAGAGATATTGTAAGAAATAATCTACTTGAATCGGCTTCCAAAACACTGGCTTAAAAATATAGGTCTTGAAATACTCATCTGATTTTCAACCGGCTTAAAGATGCAGATCTTGTCGAGTTATAATTTCCAAAATCTCCGGGTTATAAAAGACTGATGATGCCGAGTCATAATTTTGTTGACACCGGGTCATGATTGTTGCAGACACCGGGTTAATCTGGTCTGCTCCAAACTGAGAATTTGAAGATCTTTTATCCCTTATATGCATATCACCTGTAGCCCCCAAGTGTCGGGTTGTCATGCTTGCAGCAACCTGGGACTTGTAATAGCCTTATGCTCATGAAAACTTCAACCAGTGTAGCCCCCAAGGGCCGGCTCATTACGATGTGATGAGTCGGGTCTTCAATGATGTGAGCAAAAATGACTTTGCATTAGCCCCCAAGTGTCATGGTGCATGCTTGCAGCGACATGAGACTTGCATATTTGATGTAACCTCAACTTGAATAATATAGCCCTCAAGTGCCGGGTTGTAAGCCTGCAGCGACTCGGGACTATTTCCTCCATTGTAGAATAAATCATGCCCATTGATAAAGATAATAGCTGTTGCGCTAAAGCGACTTTGAAAACCTCAATCATAATACTGGTTATTGATAATCATAATAGAAATCCAGCCATGTTGGCTATTCAAGATAAGAATAATATAATCCGGTATGAAAACCTCAATCATTCAACATCATCATGAAAATCCAGCCATGTTGGCTATTAAAGATTTGAATAACCCGGTTTGAAAACCTCAATCATTCAATATCATAACGAAAATCCAGCCAAGTTTGGCTATTTAAAGATTTCAAATACCTTATTTGTTGACAAGTAAATCCGGAGTTTAAATACCCGGCGGCTCTTGGCCGATGGCGATTCAATACGCCTTCATTGTAAACCGGAATTTTCATGACCCGGTGGCTTATAGCCTTTTGAGAAAAAATCCAGAATGGATAATCATTTTGAAGCATCAACTTTGGTAATGAGCTTGAACTTAATCCTTTATATGTCATATTTCTGCAAATCCTGCAGAGAGTTTAAACAACATATGCCCTGGCGACTTAGCGTCAAAACCAGGGCGGGTCATAATATCTCACATATAACTACTGTGATATTGAATTTGTACTACCGGCTTACATAACCTGTGCAGTAAGGGTGATAACCCAATCCTTAGAAGCCAACGCTTCCACATAGATGATGATTGTCATAAACTGGTGACTTATAGTCAAAAGTCAAGCCGGGTTAAGCATAAAACACTTATATATATTTGAGATATAGTCCCAAAAAGGTCTCAAGTTAAGTAATTGTGGCTGCAATAAACTTTACCAGAGACAGAATAAAACTTTTTGAGGCTTCTGATTCGGATACGATCAGTAAACCATTCCAAAGGGGTTAAGCTAGGATTCGAATACGATCATATAGCCCCCAGTGGCTTTGGCGATGCCGATCAAGTGGGTATCGACAGCTATGTTCTCTTTGGTTCGAATACGACCTATGTTTGAACAGGAAGCCCCCAAGTGACCATAAGAGTTGTTTAATGACGTTGATTCGAATACGATCCACGTCCGACCCAAAGGGGTGAAGCTATGATTCAAATATGATCAAGAAGCCCCCAAGTGGGTTTGGCAATATGCCGATCAAGAGGGTATCGACAGCTATGTTCTCTTTGGTTCGAATACGACCTATGTTTGAACAGGAAGCCCCCAAGTGACCATAAATTTAGTATTACACCGATCAAGAGGGTACCGACAGCTATGCTCGATGAGCAGGAAGCCCCCAAGTGACCATAATAAGATAAGCCATAAGGCATGATATTCATGTTTGAACCGCGCATCATGGCAGCAAGTTCTTTTTGGCAACCTTTAATTTTTCTTAGAACTCGAACTTGCGAGAGATTAATTCTTTTGAGCCGGAACTTTAAACCGGATTTGAAAGTTTCAAAAAGTTGTGAGGGACAAATTTACCTTGAGACGGATTTTGAACCGGATTTGAGAGCTTCAAAGCTTTGTGGTACATAAGTTTCCCTTGAACCGGTTTTTAAACCGGAATCCTTCTTTTTAAGCCAGAAATTTTCTAACGGCCTTTAAATTTTTCACCAATATAACGGTAATATCCTCCGGGACCGGGTTATCTTCCCCTCCAACGTCCTGAGGTTGTTGACTTCACTGAAAGCCGGCAATATTTTGCTAAGTCATATCATTGTAGCCCCCGAGTCTCAAGGCGGCTCGAAGACTTGGCTTGAGATTCTCCATATTTAACCGTGATATAACCCGGCATAAGTTGTACATCATTGGTGTTGATAGTACGATGTGAATCCACAGAAGGTTGAGGTGACCGCGGCGGGTTATAAATGATCATGTATGAGCCGTGTCAGCAACTCGGCCAATGGTTACTTCTAACTCGCGATTTGAAATTAACCAAACTGTAGTGGCGGTCGACTTGTGCGCCTGCCCATTGAACCATCCAGTGCAGACGGCGGCTGATTATATATGATAATTTGCCTCCAATTTGTTGGAAGAAAACCGGGCTTCCCAAGTAGTGACTTGCTCATACTCAATAAACAGCTCATGCAGACAGGTGCAGCCAGGGCCGGCCCTAGCATCTCGGAGGCCCTAGTGCGAACATGGTACAATGGGCCCTACGGTCACACCTTACGTCTCCATGTTCGCTGCTGCACGTCGCAGCCGCAAGTCCGTTCAAACTATCCATATGACAATAGTAATTTTAAACAAACATTTTATGATCTATCTACTAGAAGTAGCAATTTGAAATTTGAACAAAAACACAAACACCTTCCATACAAGAACAGTAGAGAAATGTCACAAGATAAACCCCCAGCAACATCTAATCGTCATGTGGTAATGTGGTGATAGTGGATCATCTTTAACATGAAACAATTACTTGTGTGAGAATTTCATGCATGCAAGAGAATCGTCACATAATTCGCAATAAACAAGAAAAAAGACGGACAATCCATAGGATGAACAATTTACCTGTGGACCGGTGCTGGTGTCAACGCCTTAGCGGCAAGCCGAATGTGGTGCATCTTCAGCTCGTCGCCGGTGCCAAGGAGGTCACCACCAGGGCCTTGTCGCCTTGGGTACTTACAAAAGAACCTATCTACTAGTAGTAGTACGAAACTCTCTGGCAAAGAAATTAAGGAGATGATACAGGTGAAAATCCATTCATGAGCGTCGCTTGGGTCCCGCCCCCCTGGGGACTTGGTGCAATTAATTGGGAGAGGAAGAAGATTGGACGGGAAGAAGAACGAACCGGCGGCGCTGTCTCACACAAAACGAAGCAATTAGGATTTAATCTCATGGCTGGCTCCACCGTCCTTAACGGGCTGCGAGTGCTACCTTCTTCAGTTTATTTTTCCCTTCAAATGTATCAATACATGTGCATAGAGAGTATGGTGGGCCCCTGGACATGCTGGGCCCTAGGCGGCTGCACTCCTCGCCATGGCTTAGGGCCGGCCCTGGGTGCAGCCCGGTATGCTGATGTAGACCAGGCCGCGAAAGACGGACGACAAGGATGATCGCAACATCAGAGGCAGCTCAGACAGATGAGTCGGCCGCGGCATTGTAAGCCGGTGCGGACGAGGAAGATCGGCACCGGTGTCGTAAACCGGCACGGACGGGCGAGTTAATCGCAGGCGTGGTCAGGCGAGGCAATTGCAGGCACGGTCCCGGTGAGTCGATGTAGCCCGGGCGGCAGGGGCGGCGTCTTGCACACATATTCTTTGATCATTGTGGCACGGTCATATGCTAGCACATGACAGTAATTACGCGATATATATATATATATCCATGATCCGGCCATCGGCTTTGCAATGACCAATTGTCCTGCATATAAAATGCAAAGACCAAAGTAATTGCTCTCTGACAAAAACAATATGTGCTAAAATTATACTTAGAGGGATATCACCTGATTCGCCCAGACAACAGATGAGTCGGCCGTGGCATTGTAAGCCGGTGCGGACGCGTGAACCGGTGCCGACGCGTGAACCGCTGTGAGGGCAGATGGACGAGTCGTCCATGGCGTGGTAAAGCGGCGCGGACGGCGAGTCAAACGTGATGTTGTTTAACCGGTGTAGACGCACGAATCGGCCGCAGGTGCGGACGGATGTAATCCAAACATCGGGGCGGCAACTTGCACGTGTATCCGTTGAGCATCATAGCACGGACAAACACCAGTGGAAAAGTGATGTTGACGCGCCCCCTTAGGCGACACCTTTTTGTAATGATCCTGTGAAAATATTACAAGACCAAGTAATTGTTCCCTGATGAAAAATTATATGTGTTAATAAAATAGAGTCAGATAGATATGACCTGATTTCTTCGGAGGATCGATGGTCTGTATATACAGCGTCCATGATTTATTTTTTTCAACACATGTGCTGTCCACCCTCACTTTTCTTCAAACCAGTCTCCCTTATCCCTTTGCAGTAGCAAGGACCGGTGAAGGCAAGCTGCAGCAGCGACTTGATGCAGAGGGCCGCAGCCAGCGACGCTAGATCGTAAGGGCACGTCGCCGGCAGGTACGCGGCAGAGGCGAACATAGCAGTAGCAGACGAAAACACTGGAGGTCGTCCGTCGGCGTGGGAGTGCCAGATGCGGACGCGACGACGCTGAAGGCCGGCTGTCAACGCGGAGGTGCTGGATGTGGACGCGACGACGCTGGATGTCGTCCGTGGACGCGGCGTCTCCATCTTCAAGTTTTTTGGCCACTGTGTAGACAGAGGAACGCAGGGAGTAGTACTGCCCTTGGAGCTAGCACGTGAAGGACTTGATGAAGCCCGCATGCATGTTAACTTGGCCCTCTCGTCTTTGACCGATGCACAAATTCCCTTGTGACTTTATTTGGATAGCAAAATAATCGCAGAGGCATCTTCTTCTCTTTTCTTCTGTCCCCCTTTTTTTATTGGAACTTGGACCGAACATGGTCTGTATGTTGCCCTGCTTCTCCTGAAGATTGGAGGATCAACAGTCGGATTTGACATCCAAGTTTACAATCCCACTCGAAGTGCTCCTCCTCTTTTTCTTATTTTGTGCACTGACGTGGAGTAGTACCAGCAGCTTAAATTGATCGCAGCTTCGTGTAATCACGTGACCGAGTATTAGTAGCACTTGATGTTTCTTTTGGATTTGACCCGTCTGCACGTAGCAATTTTTAGCTTTGATCCGAGAAACGAAACGCCTTCGGTGGATTTCTGCAACGATGCCCAGGGAATCTTTCTGTCGGTCTCGGCGACTTTGTAGAACGGCGCAACGGAAATCAATCTGGGCGGATCACCTGGCCATGTGCGCGTGACTCTTAAATCTTTCATCTCAATCTCATATATGCCAACTTCAAAGTTCGGTAACGACTCTGGAACGACGAAAAACTTGCTGGCTCCGCTCAAGGTTATCCACGCCGGTTTATCCTCAGTGACTGTTCTGTGTCGGCTCTTCTTTATCTCGAAAATCGCGATCTCTTCGAAAACCTGGAAAATATCCCTTCAAGAACTCAACACCACCGTGCGCGGGCCCCACGGTGGGCGCCAACTGTCGTGGAATTGTCACGTCAGATGTCCTTAGTGTCTGGACTTAGTCGCGAGGCCAACGCATCTATGCGGTAGCTTGAAGGGGTTGGTCGAAATCGAGAGACGCAAGGCAGATCATCACACAAGACGAGGATTTAGACAACTTCGGCCCCCGAGAAACATCATTCGGAATAGCCCTACATGCTGTTTGTGGCTAGGTCTCATTATGCTCATGAGGGAGTCGCCGCATAAGTCGGCTCCTCCTTTGTGTCTAGCCCTAGATATTGTTTCTTGTTGTCTGTCCCTCTTTGGGGAGCCCTGCCCCTCCTTATATAAGTTAAGGGGCGGATTACATGTGGAGTCCTTGTAGGACTAGGACTAGTCTATCTTCTCTTATAAATTGATTATAAGTCCGGGTCTTGCTTCCTCATAAAGGAAATATTCGTCATCCCTTTCCTCTTAATCCGGCCCATCATAACGTGAGCCGGCCTTCTGGGCTTTGGGCCTTGTTGTCCATCTGACCCGCCCGCCGGGTTACTAATGAGTCGCCAAGATCGAGCAGATTATCTATGAATCGCCAAGCTCTGGGCGGGTCACCAGTGAGTCGCCAATTCCGGCCGGGTCATACCGCGGGTTATATCCCCGACATGGAGCGTGCCACTGGGAAGATCCAACGTGCCGCCGTCCTTCAGCTGTGCCTCGAAAATGATGTTTTGGTGTACCACATCATACGCGCGCCCTCCATACCATGTGAGCTTCACGATTTCTTGTCTCAAGGAGGACATATACTTCTGTGGGGCAGCCATCGCAGGGGACAAACATAAGTTGGAGCCGTACTGTAACGCCCTCGATGCGGCTATATCTCCCACGTGTCGAAGCACGACTTAGAGGCATAACCGCCTTGAAAGCAATGTCGCAAGTGAGGTAATCTTCACACAACCCATGTAATACATAAGGGAAAGAGATACATAGTTGGCTTACAATCGCCACTTCACACAATACATGAATAAAGCATTACATCATACAAATACAATCAAGGTCCGACTACGGAACCAAAATACAAGAAGACTACCCCAAATGCTACACAGATCCCTGATCGACCCCAACTGGGCTCCACTACTGATCAGTTGTAACAAAACAACACAATGAACAAGATCTTCATCGAGCTCCTCCTTGAGCTCAGGTGCACCACCTGCACGGTTTCATCGGCACCTGCAAGCTGGTTTTGGAAGTATCTGTGATTCACGGGGGCTCAGCAATCTCACACCCGCGAGATCAAAACTATTTAAGCTTATGGGTAGGACAGGGTAGTGAGGTGGAGCTGCAGCAAGCGACTAGCATATATGGTGGCTAACACGCAAAAGAGAGCGAGAAGAGAAGCAAGGCATGGTCGTGAAGCTAGAAGTGATCAGGAAGTGATCCTAGAACAACCTACGTCAAACATAACTCCAACACCGTGTTCACTTCCCGGACTCCGCCGAGAAGAGACCATCACGGTTACACACGCGGTTGATGTATTTTAATTAAGATAAACTTCGGGTTTTCTACAACCGGACATTAACAAATTCCCATCTGCCTCATAACCGTGGGCACGGCTTTCGAAAGATAATACCCTGCAGGGGTGTCCCAACTTAGCCCATTATAAGCTCTCACGGTCAACGAAGGATATTCCTTCTACCGGAAGACCCGATCAGTCTCGGAATCCCGGACTACAAGACATTTCGACAATGGTAAAACAAGACCAGCAAGACCACCCGCTGTGCCGACAAATCCCGATAGGAGCTGCACATATCTCGTTCTCAGGGCACACCGGATAAGCTAAGCGTACAGGTACCAACATAACCCAAGTTGCCAAGGGACGGTCCCGCACGGTGCTCTAGTTTGGACCAACACTCGAAGGAGCACTGGCCCGGGGGTTAAAATAAAGATGACCCTTGAGTCTGCAGAACCCAAGGGAAAAAGGCTTAGGTGGCAAATGGTAAAACCAATGTTGGGCCTTGCTGGAGGAGTCTTATTCAAAGCGAACTGTCAAGGGGGTCCCATAAATCACCCAACCGTGTAAGGAACACAAAATCCGGGAACATAATACCGATATGACGGAAACTAGGGCGGCAAGAGTGGAACAAAACACCAGGCATAAGGCCGAGCCTTCCACCCTTTACCAAGTATATAGATGCATTAATTAAATAAGATATATTGTGATATCCCAACAAGTAAACATGTTCCAACAAGGAACAACATCTCCATGTTCCAACAAGGAACAAACTTCATCTTCACCTGCAACTAACAACGCTATAAGAGGGGCTGAGCAAAGCGGTAACATAGCCAAACAACGGTTTGCTAGGAAGGGATGGTTAGAGGCTTGACATGGCAATATGGGAGGCATGATAAGCAAGTGGTAGGTATCGCAGCATAGACATAGCAAAAGAGCGAGCAATCTAGCAAGCAAAGATAGAAGTGATTTCGAGGGTATAGTCATCTTGCCTGAAATCCCACAAGGAAGAAGAACGAGTCCATGAAGAAGACAAACGGACGAAGTCGAAGGAATCCTCACAGTTCCGGAACGAAACCGAAGCTAACGAGAGAAGCAACCCGGAAAGAAGCAAGCAACATAGTAAACAACCATCACATAAACAAGGCATGATGCACAACCAAGGATGATGCATGTCCGGTTTAATGATTCATGGCATGGCAAAGTGCAACAAACAATACTACAAATTAAGTGGAGCTCAATATGCAACGAGTTGCATATTGACGAAACACCACATTCAAATATTTAGTTTGCTCTCGGTTATGTACCCAACAATATTAAATGTAATTAAGCATGGCAAGGGGTGAAGCATAAGTAAACTAACTATTTAGGCAAGTTTAAATGAGGCCGGAACAAAAAACAACAATTCCGGAAAATCCTCATGTCCATATTTTAGATTTGGTACTGTTCTGTCCTAAAGCACATTTTAGTGTTGTAAAACAGGAGAATAAAGTGCATCATGTTAAACTATGCATTTTTCTACCCCATTTACATATAAAGTTTAATAAATTTGGAGCTACGGTTATTTAGTTACGAAATAAATCATTTTAGCATGGCATTTAAGCAAATTTAAACAAACAACATTTTAAACATTTTATTGTTGTTATCATGATGCGGATGACATGTGCAAGTTTTAAGCAATTTTATGAAAACGTTGACATGAGCATGTTATGAAGCATTTGTCACCGTGGTGGAAGAAAGGGGTGCCACGGCAACGAATCCGAAAATGATGCCACGGCAACATATCGGTTCCGATAAATCATGGAGATACCGGTGCAAAAGGGAGTGTGGCGGGAGCGTGTCAAGCAAGGATGGTGGGGTGATCCCGGCAACCGGGTTCCCACGTGTCGACGGCGAGGCAATGAGGAACGCGCAAGGAACAACTCGGACATGGTGCAAACACGGGCATCTCATACAACCCACATTCGTTCTCGGAAGGTCGTCTCGGGGTTATACCTTCCAAGCGTGCATTTTCGGAATGGATCGAGTACGTAGAGGGAAGTAGTCGTTCACGAACGTCGTGGGAAGTAGTCGTTCTCGCAACGGTAGTGGAAGTAGTTATACACGGCGACGGTAGTGGTACACGTTTTCGTAGATGTCAGGATCGTCAGTAGAGGTACTTGTCGCATCGCCTGGCGTATTCGTACACGTTCGGAGTGGAACTTGGCATATCCATGTACTTGGCGTTCTGGTGTGGTAGTCGTTCGAGCGTCTGACAAAGCGGTACTTGGCGGTTTCGTAGACGCGGCGAGGGTACTTGACGCATCCACGGAAGGGTCTTGGCGTCCTTGGCGGATGAATACCGCGATGCGAGGTGGTGGCTTGGGGTCGAACGACCGAGGCAGGGTGGCGCAGGAAGGCGAGGCTGGCGCAGGAGCTCGAGGGCGCGGGTCAGCGAGGCAGGGACGGTCAACGCAAGTGAGGCGCTCGTCTTCGATGCAGAGGAAGCAGGGGCGCGGCGGCCCTGACAGACAGCGCCGAGGCAGCAGCGGAGGGAGGTGCAGATCCGGGCGCTGGACGGCGACCTGAAGGTGGGGACGAGGCCGGAGACGCAGGCCTCGTTGGATCCGGCGGAGACGACGACAAACAGAGCACGACGGCGACGGGAGCTGGGGCTTCGCCTGTTTCCTGGTGGTCGAGGCAGGGGCAAGGTCGAGCTTGGGGACGAGCTGCTCCGGTGATGAGGCAGGCTAGCAGGAGGAGGCGGGCGCGCTCGGGAGCAGCAGATCGACCAGCTCGATCGAGAGGCAGCGCTGGCTTCAGGCGGCTTGAGGAAGAAACAGAGGAGGAGCCCGGCTTGCTCATCTGCTGGTCGAGGTCGCCGGCGGGTAGGCTCGTCGGAGTGGCGCGGATCCAGGCGCGGGGGAGGACTTGGCGAGGCTCGACGGCACGGAGGAGGGCCGACGAGGGGGCGCAACGGAGCTCAACGGGCGTGCTCCGGCGGAGATGCTTGAGCGGGGGCGGACGCGGAGGAGAGGAAGGAGCGGTCGTCGACCTGCTGGGCTCCGGTGGCGCGGGTCAACGAGTACGAGGTGCACGGGTAGGAGGGGATCGGGCGAGGCGTGGCTCTCCTCTTTCTCTCCCTGCGAGTGGCGGCGCCAGGAGGAGGATGAAGGGAGAGAGCTGGGGATCGAGAGATGGCATCGGGCTAGGGTTAGGAGGGGATTGGTGGGGGAGGCTGGGCCTAGGTGTAGATGGGTCGGCCTGCTGGGAGGACCAAGTGGCCAGCTGGGCTTCTCTTCTCTCTCTCTCTCTTATTTCCCTTACAGAAAAGAATAAGAGAGAAGAAAAAGAAAGAGAGGGTCAGTGAAAGAATTTGGGCACGCGGTTAATTTTCCCGGACTCACAAAAATATGCTCGTTCCAAGAAAAAATGGAGTGGCAAGATTGCAGGAATAAAATTCAAACTCATTTGAATTTAATTCAAAATGGGTTTGAACTAGGACTAGGAATTAGAGGTGTCCAAAAATGTTGGGATTTTTGGTGGAGCTCCGGAATATGATGAAAGTGTTGGGGAACGTAGCAGAAATTCAAAATTTTCCTACGTGTCACCAAGATCTATCTATGGAGAAACCAGCAACGAGGGGAAGGAGAGTGCATCTACATACCCTTGTAGATCGCTAAGCGGAAGCGTTCATGTGAACGGGGTTGATGGAGTCGTACTCGCCGTGATCCAAATCACCGATGATCCTAGTGCCGAACGGACGGCACCTTCGCGTTCAACACACGTACAGCCCGATGACGTCTCCCATGCCTTGATCCAGCAAGGAGAGAGGGAGAGGTTGAGGAAGACTCCATCCAGCAGCAGCACAACGGCGTGGTGGTGGTGGAGGAGCGTGGTGATCCAGCAGGGCTTCGCCAAGCACTACGAGATATGAGGAGGAGAGAGGTAGGGCTGCACCAACAGGGAGAGATCAAATCGCGTGTTTTTGGGCAGCCCCTAGGCCTCATATATATAGGGGAAGGGGAGGAGGGTGCGCCCCTTCTAGGGTTCCCACCCCTAGGGGGGCGGCAGCCCTAGATGGGAAAAGGGGGGCGGCCAAGAGGGGAGGAGAGGGAGGCGCAGGGAGCATGGGCCTTAGGGCCCATCTGCCCTAGGGTTTGCCCCCTTCTCCTCTCCCTTGCGCCTTGGGCACTTGTGGGGGGGCGCACTGAAGGAAATATGCCCTAGAGGCAATAATAAAGTTATTATTTATTTCCTTATATCATGATAAATGTTTATTATTCATGCTAGAATTGTATTAACTGGAAACATAATACATGTGTGAATACATAGACAAACAGAGTGTCACTAGTATGCCTCTACTTGACTAGCTCATTAATCAAAGATGGTTATGTTTCCTAACCATGAACAAAGAGTTGTTATTTGATTAACGAGATCACATCATTAGTTGAATGATCTGATTGACATGACCCATTCCATTAGCATAGCACCCGATCGTTTAGTATGTTGCTATTGCTTTTATCCATGACTTATACATGTTCCTTTAACTATGAGATTATGCAACTCCCGTTTGCCGGAGGAACACTTTGGGTGCTACCAAACGTCACAACGTAACTGGGTGATTATAAAGGAGTACTACAGGTGTCACCAATGGTAGATGTTGGGTTGGCGTATTTCAAGATTAGGATTTGTCACTCCGATTGTCGGAGAGGTATCTCTGGGTCCTCTCGGTAATGCACATCACATAAGCCTTGCAAGCATTGAAACTAATGTGTTAGTTGTGAGATGATGTATTACGGAACGAGTAAAGAGACTTGCCGGTAACGAGATTGAGCTAGGTATTGGATACCGACGATCGAATCTCGGGCAAGTAACATACCGATGACAAAGGGAACAACGTATGTTGTTATGCGGTCTGACCGATAAAGATCTTCGTAGAATATGTAGGAGCCAATATGGGCATCCAGGTCCCGCTATTGGTTATTGACCGGAGACGTGTCTTGGTCATGTCTACATTGTTCTCAAACCGTAGGGTCCGCACGCTTAAGGTTTCGATGACAGTTATATTATGAGTTTATGAGTTTTGATGTACCGAAGGAGTTCGGAGTCCCAGATGAGATCGGGGACATGACGAGGAGTCTCGAAATGGTCGAGACGTAAAGATCGATATATTGGACGACTATATTCGGACATCGGAAAGGTTCTGAGTGATTCGGGTATTTTCGGGAGTATCGGGGAGTTACGGGATTACGGGAGAAGTAATGGGCCTTGATGGGCTTTAGTGGGAAGAGGAAAAGGCTGTTGCGCCCCCCCTCCCCTTTGGTCCGAATTGGACTAGGGAAAAGGGGGCCGGCCACCTCTCCTTCTCCTCCTATTCCTTCTCCCTTCCTCCCCTTTTGGTGGACTCCTACTAGGACTTGGAGTCCTAGTAGGACTCCATATCCTGGCCGCACCTTTGCCTTGGCCGGCCTCCTCCTCCTCCATCCTTTATATACAGGGGCAGGGGGCACCCCATAGACACACAATTGATCAACGTGATCGTTCCTTAGCCGTGTGCGGTGCCCCCCTCCACCATATTCCACCTCGGTCATATTGTAGCGGTGCTTAGGCGAAGCCCTGCGACAGTAGAACATCAAGATCGTCACCACGCCGTCGTGCTGACGGAACTCCTCCCCGAAGCTTTGCTGGATCGGAGCCCGGGGATCGTCATCAAGCTGAACGTGTGCCAAGAACTCGGAGGTGCCGGAGTAACGGTGTTGTGATCGGTTGGATCGCGAGGAGAACATACGACTACTTCCTCTACGTTGCGTCAACGCTTCCGCTTCGGTCTACGAGGGTACGTAGACAACACTCTCCCCTCTCGTTGCTATGCATCACCATGATCTTGCGTGTGCGTAGGAAATTTTTTGAAATTACTACGTTCCCCAACAGTGGTATCAGAGCCTAGGTTTTTATGGTCTGATGTTATTTGCACGAGTAGAACACAAGTGAGTTGTGGACGATACAAGTCATACTGCCTACCAGCATGTCATACTTTGGTTCAGCGGTATTGTTGGACGAGACGATCCGGACCAACCTTACGCGTACTCTTACGCGAGACCGGTTCCCTCGACGTGCTTTGCACATAGATGGCTTGCGGAAGACTGTCTCTCCAACTTTAGTTGAACTGAGTGCGGCTACGCCCGGTCCTTGAGAAGGTTAAAACGGAGTCTATTTGACAAACTATCGTTGTGGTTTTGATGCGTAGGTAAGATGAGTTCTTGCTTAAAGCCCGTAGCAGCCACGTAAAACTTGCAACAACAAAGTAGAGGACGTCTAACTTGTTTTTGCAGGGCATGTTGTGATGTGATATGGTCAAGACATGATGCTAAATTTTATTGTATGAGATGATCATGTTTTGTAACTGAGTTATCGGCAACTGGCAGGAGCCATATGGTTGTCGCTTTATTGTATGCAATGCAATCGCGATGTAATGCTTTACTTTATTACTAAGCGGTAGTGATAGTCGTGGAAGCATAAGATTGGCGAGACGACAACGATGCTGCGATGAAGATCAAGGTGTCGCGCCGGTGACGATGGTGATCATGACGGTGCTTCGAAGATGGAGATCACAAGCACGAGATGATGATGGCCATATCATATCACTTATATTGATTGCATGTGATGTTTATCTTTTATGCATCTTATCTTGCTTTGTTTGACGGTAGCATTATAAGATGATCTCTCACTAATTATCAAGAAGTGTTCTCCCTGAGTATGCACCGTTGCGAAAGTTCTTCGTGCTGAGATACCACGTGATGATCGGGTGTGATAGGCTCTACGTTCAAATACAACGGGTGCAAAACAGTTGCACACGCGGAATACTCAGGTTTAACTTGACGAGCTATGCATATAAGATATGACCTCGGAACACGGAGACCGAAAGGTCGAGCGTGAATCATATAGTAGATATGATCAACATAATGATGTTCACCATTGAAACTACTCCATCTCACGTGATGATCGGACATGGTTTAGTTGATTTGGATCACGTGATCACTTAGAGGATTAGAGAGATGTCTATCTAAGTGGGAGTTCTTAAGTAATATGATTAATTGAACTTAAATTTATCATGAACTTAGTCCTGGCAGTATTAGCATATCTATGTTGTAGATCAATAGCTCACATTGTTGCTTCCCTGTGTTTATTTTGATATGTTCCTAGAGAAAATTGTGTTGAAAAATGTTAGTAGCAATGATGCGGATTGGATCCGTGATCTAAGGTTTATCCTCATTGCTGCACAGAAAAATTATGTCCTTGATGCACCGCTAGGTGACGGACCTATTGCAGGAGCAGATGCAGACGTTATGAACGTTTTGCTGGCTCAATATGATGACTACTTAATAGTTTAGTGCACCATGCTTAACGGCTTAGAATCGGGACTTCAAAGACGTTTTGAACGTCATGGACCATATGAGATGTTCCAGGAGTTGAAGTTAATATTTCAAGCAAATACCCGAGTTGAGAGATATGAAGTCTCCAACAAGTTCTATAGCTAAAAGATGGAGGAGAATCGCTCAACTAGTGAGCATGTGCTCAGATTGTCTGGGTACTACAATCGCTTGAATCAAGTGGGAGTTGATCTTCCAGATAAGATAGTGATTGACAGAATTCTCTAGTCACCATCACCAAGTTAGTAGAACTTCGTGATGAACTATAATATGCAAGGGATGACGAAAACGACTCCCGAGTTTTTCATGATGATGAAATTGATGAAGGTAGAAATCAAAGAAAAAACATCAAGTGTTGATGGTTGACAAGATCACTAGTTTCAAGAAAAGGGCAAAAGGAAAGAAGGGGAACTTCAAGAAGAACGGCAAGCAAGTTGCTGCTCAAGTGAAAAAGCCCAAGTCTGGTCCTAAGCCTGAGACTAAGTGCTTCTACTGCAAAGGGACTGGTCACTGGAAGCGGAACTACCCCAAGTGATTGGCGGATAAGAAGGATGGCAAAGTGAACATAAGTATATTTGATATACATGTTATTGATGTGTACTTTACTAGTGTTCATAGCAACCCCTCAGTATTTGGTACTAGTTCAGTTGCTAAAATTAGTAACTCGAAACGGGAGTTGCAGAATGAACAAAGACTAGTTAAAGGGCAAAGGTGACGATGTGTGTTGGAAGTGGTTCCAAGATTGATATGATCATCATCGCACACTCACTATACTTTCGGGATTAGTGTTGAACCTAAATAAGTGTTATTTGGTATTTGCGTTGAGCATAAATATGATTTGATCATGTTTATTGCAATACGGCTATTCATTTAAGTAAGAGAATAAATTGTTGTTCTGTTTACATGAATAAAACCTTCTATGGTTATACACACCAACGAAATGGTTTGTTGGATCTCGATCATAGTGATACACATATTCATAATATTGAAGCCAAAAGATGCAAAGTTAATAATGATAGTGCAACTTATTTGTGGCACTGTCGTTTAGGTCATATTGGTGTAAAGCGCATGAAGAAACTCCATGCTGATGGATTTTTGGAATCACTTGATTATGAATCACTTGATGCTTGCGAACCGTGCCTCATGGGCAAGATGACTAAGACACCGTTCTCCGGAACAATGGAGCAAGCAACAGATTTGTTGGAAATCATACATACTGATGTATGTGGTCCGATGAATATTAAAGCTCGCGACAAGTATCATTATTTTCTGACCTTCACAGATGATTTGAGCAGATATGGGTATATCCACTTGATGAAACAAAAGTCTGAAACATTTGAAAAGTTCAAAGAATTTCAGAGTGAAGTGGAGAATCATCGTAACAAGAAAATAAAAGTTTCTACGATATGATTGTGGAGGAGAATATTTGAGTTACGAGTTTGGTCTTCAATTAAAACAATGTGGAATAGTTTCACAAACTCATGCCACCTGGAACACCACAGCATAATGGTGTGTCCGAACGTCATAACCATACTTTATTGGATATAGTACAATCTATGATGTTTCTTACCGATTTACCAATATCGTTTTGGGATCATGCATTAGAGACAGCTGCATTCACGTTAAAAAGGGCACCATCTAAGTCCGTTGAGACGACACAATATGAACTATGGTTTGGCAAGAAACCAAAGTTGTCGTTTCTTAAAGTTTGGGGTTATGATGCTTATGTGAAAAAGTTTCATCCTGATAAGCTCAAACCCAAATCGGAGAAATGTGTCTTCATAGGTACCCAAAGGAAACTGTTGGGTACACCTTCTATCATAGATCCGAAGGCAAGATATTCGTTGCTGAGAATGGATCCTTTCCAGAGAAGGAGTTTCTCTCGAAAGAAGTGAGTGGGAGGAAAGTAGAAAACTAGATAAGGTAATTGTACCTTCTCCCTTATTGGAAAGTAGTTCATCACAAAAATCTGTTCTTGTGACTACTACACCACTTAGTGAGGAAGCTAATGATGATGATCATGTAACTTCAGATCAAATTACTACCGAATCTCGTAGGTAAACCAGAGTGAGATCCGCACCAGAGTGGTACGGTAATCCTGTTCTGAAAGTCATGTTACTAGACCATGATGAACTTGCGAACTATGAGGAAGCGATGATGAGCCCAGATTCCGCGAAATGGTTAGAGGCCATGAAATCTGAGATATGATCCATGTATGAGAACAAAGTATGGACTTTGAGGGATTTGCCCGATGATCGGCAAGCCAAAGAAAATAAATGGATCTTCAAGAGGAAGACGGACACTGATAGTAGTGTTACTATCTACAAAGCTAGAATTGTCGAAAAAAGGTTTTTCGACAAGTTCAAAGTATTGACTACGATGAGAGTTTCTCACTCGTATCTATGCTTAAGTTTGTCCGAATCATGTTAGCAATTGCCGCATTTTATGAAATCTGGCAAATGGATAAACAAAACTGCATTCCTTAATGGAGAGTTGTATATGATACAACCAGAAGGTTTTGTCGACCATAAAGGTGCTAATAAAGTGAGCAAGCTCCAGCGATCCATCTATGGACTGGTGCAAGCATCTCAGAGTTGGAATATACGCTTTGATAAGTTGATCAAAGCATATAGTTTTATACAGACTTATGGTGAAGCCTGTATTTACAAGAAAGTGAGTGGGAGCACTACAGCATTTCTGATAAGTATATGTGAATGACATATTGTTGATTGGAAATAATGTAGAATTATTCTGCAAAGCATAAAGGAGTGTTTGAAAAAAGTTTTTCAAAGAAAGACCTCGGGGAAGCTACTTACATATCGAGCATCAAGATCTATAGAGATAGATCGAGACGCTTGATAAGTTTTTTCAATGAGTACATACCTTGACAAGATTTTGAAGTAGTTCAAAATGGAACAGTCAAAGAAAGAGTTCTTGCCAGTATTACAAGGTGTGAAATTGAGTAAGACTCAAAGCCCGACCACGGCAGAAGATAGAAAGAGAAAGAAAGTCATTCCCTATGCTTTGGCCATAGGTTCTATAAAGTATGCCATGCAGTGTACCAGACCTATTGCATACCCTACCCTGAGATTGGCACGGGAGTACAATAGTGATCTAGGAGTAGATCACTGGACGGCGGTCAAAATTATCCTTAGTGGAATAAGGATATGTTTCTCGATTATGGAGGTGACAAAAAGGTTCGTCGTAAAGAGTTACGTCGATGCAAGTTTTGACACTGATCCAGATGACTCTAAGTCTCAATCTGGATACATATTGAAAGTGGGAGCAATTAGCTAGAGTAGCTCCATGCAGAGCATTGTTGACATAGAAATTTGCAAAGTACATGCGGATCTGAATGTAGCAGACCCGTTGACTAAGATTCTCTCACAAGCAAAACATGATCACACCTTAGTACTCTTTGGGTGTTAATTACATAGCGATGTAAACTAGATTACTGAATCTAGTAAACCCTTTGGGTGTCGGTCACATAGCGATGTGAACTATGGGTGTTAATCACATGATGATGTGAACTATTGATGTTAATCACATGGTGATGTGATCTAGATTATTGACTCTAGTGCAAGTGGGAGACTGAAGGAAATATGCCCTAGAGGCAATAATAAAGTTATTATTTATTTCCTTATATCATGATAAATGTTTATTATTCATGCTAGAATTGTATTAACTGGAAACATAATACATGTGTGAATACATAGACAAACAGAGTGTCACTAGTATGCCTCTACTTGACTAGCTCATTAATCAAAGATGGTTATGTTTCCTAACCATGAACAAAGAGTTGTTATTTGATTAACGAGATCACATCATTAGTTGAATGATCTGATTGACATGACCCATTCCATTAGCATAGCACCCGATCGTTTAGTATGTTGCTATTGCTTTTATCCATGACTTATACATGTTCCTTTAACTATGAGATTATGCAACTCCCGTTTGCCGGAGGAACACTTTGGGTGCTACCAAATGTCACAACGTAACTGGGTGATTATAAAGGAGTACTACAGGTGTCACCAAAGGTAGATGTTGGGTTGGCGTATTTCGAGATTAGGATTTGTCACTCCGATTGTCGGAGAGGTATCTCTGGGCCCTCTCGGTAATGCACATCACATAAGCCTTGCAAGCATTGCAACTAATGTGTTAGTTGTGAGATGATGTATTATGGAACGAGTAAAGAGACTTGCCGGTAACGAGATTGAGCTAGGTATTGGATACCGACGATCGAATCTCGGGCAAGTAACATACCGATGACAAAGGGAACGACGTATGTTGTTATGCGGTCTGACCGATAAAGATCTTCGTAGAATATGTAGGAGCCAATATGGGCATCCAGGTCCCGCTATTGGTTATTGACCGGAGACGTGTCTCGGTCATGTCTACATTGTTCTCGAACCGTAGGGTCCGCACGCTTAAGGTTTCGATGACAGTTATATTATGAGTTTATGAGTTTTGATGTACCGAAGGAGTTCGGAGTCCCGGATGAGATCGGGGACATAACGAGGAGTCTCGAAATGGTCGAGACGTAAAGATCGATATATTGGACGACTATATTCGAACATCGGAAAGGTTCTGAGTGATTCGGGTATTTTCGGGAGTATCGGGGAGTTACGGGATTACGGGAGAAGTAATGGGCCTTGATGGGCTTTAGTGGGAAGAGGAAAAGGCTGCTGCGCCCCCCCTCCCCTTTGGTCCGAATTGGACTAGGGAAAAGGGGGCCGGCCACCTCTCCTTCTCCTCCTATTCCTTCTCCCTTCCTCCCCTTTTGGTGGACTCCTACTAGGACTTGGAGTCCTAGTAGGACTCCATATACTGGCCACACCTTTGCCTTGGCCGGCCTCCTCCTCCTCCATCCTTTATATACAGGGGCAGGGGGCACCCCATAGACACACAATTGATCAACGTGATCGTTCCTTAGCCGTGTGCGGTGCCCCCCTCCACCATATTCCACCTCGGTCATATTGTAGCGGTGCTTAGGCGAAGCCCTGCGACAGTAGAACATCAAGATCGTCACCACGCCGTCGTGCTGACGGAACTCCTCTCCGAAGCTTTGCTGGATCGGAGCCCGAGGATCGTCATCGAGCTGAACGTGTGCCAAGAACTCGGAGGTGCCGGAGTAACGGTGTTGTGATCGGTTGGATCGCGAGGAGAACGTACGACTACTTCCTCTACGTTGCGTCAACGCTTTCGCTTCGGTCTACGAGGGTACGTAGACAACACTCTCCCCTCTCGTTGCTATGCATCACCATGATCTTGCGTGTGCGTAGGAAATTTTTTGAAATTACTACGTTCCCCAACACGCATCAGCCCACCTGGGGCTGGTCCCCTCCCACACTTGGCCCACGCAAGCCTCCGGGGCTTGTGGCCCCACTTGGTGGACCCCCGGACACCTCCGGTGGTCCCGGTACACTACCGATAAACCCTGAAACTTTTCCGGCGACCAAAACAGGACTTCCCATATATAAATCTTTACCTCCGGACCATTCCGGAACTCCTCGTGATGTCCGGGATCTCATCCGGGACTCCGAACAACATTCAGTAACCACATACGAACTTCCTTTATAACCCTAGCGTCATCGAACCTTAAGTGTGTAGACCCTACGGGTTCGGGAGACATGCAGACATGACCGAGACGTTCTCCGGTCAATAACCAACAGCGGGATCTGGATACCCATGTTGGCTCCCACATGTTCCACGATGATCTCATCGGATGAACCACGATGTCAAGGACTTAATCAATCCCGTATACAATTCCCTTTGTCTATCGGTACGATACTTGCCCGAGATTCGATCGTCGGTATTCCGATACCTTGTTCAATCTCGTTACCGGCAAGTCTCTTTTACTCGTTCCGCAACACATCATCCCGTGATCAACTCCTTGATCACATTGTGCACATTATGATGATGTCCTACCGAGTGGGCCCAGAGATACCTCTCCGTTTACACGGAGTGACAAATCCCAGTCTCGATTCGTGCCACCCAACAGACACTTTCGGAGATACCTGTAGTGTACCTTTATAGCCACCCAGTTACGTTGTGACGTTTGGCACACCCAAAGCATTCCTACGGTATCCGGGAGTTGCACAATCTCATGGTCTAAGGAAATGATACTTGACATTATAAAAGCTTTAGCATACGAACTACATGATCTTGTGCTAGGCTTAGGATTGGGTCTTGTCCATCACATCATTCTTCTAATGATGTGATCCCGTTATCAATGACATCCAATGTCCATGGTTAGGAAACCGTAACCATCTATTGATCAACGAGCTAGTCAACTAGAGGCTTACTAGGGACATGGTGTTGTCTATGTATCCACACATGTATCTGAGTTTCCTATCAATACAATTCTAGCATGGATAATAAACGATTATCATGAACAAGGAAATATAATAATAATCAATTTATTATTGCCTCTAGGGCATATTTCCAACAGTCTCCCACTTGCACTAGAGTCAATAATCTAGTTCACATCGATATGTGATTAACACTCAAGGTCACATCCCTATGTGACTAACACCCAAGAGTTCTGGGTTTGATCATGTTATGCTTGTGAGAGAGGTTATAGTCAACGGGTCTGAACCTTTCAGATCCGTGTGTGCTTTACAAATATCTATGTCATCTCCTAGATGCAGTTACCACGCTCTATTTGGTGCTATTCCAAATAACTATTCTACTAGACGAATCCAGTTTACTACTCAGAATAATCTGGATTAGTGTCAAAGCTTGCATCGGCGTAACCCTTTACGACGAACTCTTTTACCACCTCCATAATCGAGAAAATTCCTTAGTCCACTAGTTACTAAGGATAACTTTGACCGTTGTCCTGTGATCCATTTCTAGATCACACTTGTACCCCTTGACTGACTCATGGTTTGGCACACTTCAGGTGCGGTACACAACATAGCATACTTTAGAGCCTACGACTAAAGCATAGGGGACGACCTTCGTCCTTTCTCTCTATTCTGCCGTGGTCATGTCTTGAGTCTTGCTCAATACTCACACCTTGTAACACAGCCGAGAACTCCTTCTTTGCTGATCTATTTTTGAACTCCTTCAAAATCTTGTCATGGTATGTGTTCGTTTGAAAGTACTATTAAGCGATTTCGATCTATCCTTATAGATCTTGATGCTCAATGTTCAAGTAGCTTAATCCAGGTTTTCCATTGAAAAACACTTTTCAAATAACCCTATATGCTTTCCAGAAATTCTACATCATTTCTGATCAACAATATGTCAACAACATATACTCATCAGAAATTCTATAGTGCTCCCACTCACTTCTTTGGAAATACAAGTTTCTCATAAACTTTGTATAAACCCAAATCTTTGATCATCTCATCAAAGCGTACATTCCAACTCCGAGATGCTTACTCCGGTCCTTAGAAGGATTGCTGGAGCTTTGCATACTTGTTAGCATCTTTCAGGATTGACAAAAATCTTCTGGTTGTATCACATACAACCTTTCCTCAAGAAAATCGTCGAGGAAACAATGTTTTGACATCCTATCTGCACAATTTCATAAATAATGCAGTAATCGCTAACATAATTCCAACAGACTCTTAGCATCGCTACGAGTGAGAAAGTCTCATCGCAGTCAACTCCTTGAACTTGTCGGAAAACATCTTAATGACAAGTCGAGCTTTCTTAATGGTGACATTTACCATCATTGTCCGTCTTCCTTTTAAAATCCATCTATACTCAACAGCCTCACGACCATCGAGCCGTTCTGCCAAAGTCTACACTTTGTTTTCATACATGGATCCTCTCTCGGATTTTATGGCCTCGAGCCATTCATCGGAATCCGGGCCCACCATCGCTTCTCCATAGCTCGTAGGTTCATTGTTGTCTAGTAACATGACTTCCAAGACAGGATTACGTACCGCTCTGAAGTAGTACGCATCCTTGTCATCCTACGAGGTTTGGGAGTGACTTGATTCGAAGTCTCATGATCACTATCATAAGCTTCCACTTCAATTGGTGTAGGTGACATAGGAACAACTCCTGTGCCCTGCTACACACTAGTTGAAGTGACGGTTCAATAACCTCATCAAGTCTCCACCATCCTCCCACTCAATTCTTTCGAGAGAAACTTTTCCTCGAGAAAGGACCCGATTTGAGAAACAATCCCTATTGCTTTCTGATCTGAGACAGGAGGTATACCCAACTGTTTTGGGTGTCCTATGAAGATGCAGTTATCCGCTTTGGGTTCGAGCTTATCAGCCTGAAACTTTTTCATATAAGCGTCGCAGCCCCAAACTTTTAAGAAATGACAGCTTAGGTTTCTCTAAACCATAGTTCAGACGGTGTCATCTCATCGGAATTACGTGGTGCCCTATTTAAAGTGATTGCGGTTGTCTCTAATGCCTAACCCATGAACGATAGTGGTAATTCGATAAGAGACATCATGGTACGCACCATATCCAATAGGGTGCAACTATGATGTTTTGACACACCATCACACTATGGTGTTCCAGGCGGTATTAGTTGTGAAACAATTTCCACAGTGCCAAACTCGTAACTCAGATATTCATTTCTATGATCATATTATAGACATTTTATCCTCTTATCACGAAGATCTTCAACTTCATTCTGAAATTACTTGAACCATTCAATAATTCAGACTTGTGTTTCATCAAGTAAATATACTCAGTATCTACTCAAATCATATGTGAAGTAAGAATATAACGATATCCACTGCGTGCCTCAGCACTCATTGGACTGCACACATCAAAATGTGTTACTTCCAACAAGTTGCTTTCTTGTTCCATTTTACTGAAACCGAAGCTTTCAGTCATCTTGCCCATGTGGTATGATTTGCATATCTCAAGTGATTCAAAATCAAGTGAGTCCAAACGGTCCATCTGCATGGAGTTTCTTCATGCGTATATACCAATAGACATGGTTCACATTACTCAATCCTTTTTCCAAAAGAATGAGTGAGTCCAAAGATCCATCAACATGGAGCTTCTTCATGCGTTTTATACCAATATGACTTACATGCCAGTGCCACAAGTAGGTGGTACTATCATTACTATCTTATATCTTTTGGCATGAACATGTGTATCACTATGATCGAGATTCAATAAACCATTCATTTTAGGTGCAAGACCATTGAAGGTATTATTCAAATAAATAGAGTAACCATTATTCTCTTTAAATGAATAACCGTATTGCGATAGACATAATCCAATTATGTCTATGCTCAACGCAAACACCAAATAACAATTATTTAGGTTTAACACCAATCTCGATGGTAGAGGGAGCGTGCGATGCTTGATCACATCAACCTTGGAAACATTTCCAACACATCTCGTCAGCTCACCTTTAGCTAGTCTCCGTTTATTCCGTAGCTTTTATTTCGAGTTACTAACACTTAGCAACCGAACCGGTGTCTAATACCCTGATGCTACTAGGAGTACTAGTAAAGTACACATTCACATAATGTATATCCAATATACTTCTATCGACAGCCTTCTCATCTACCAAGTATCTAGGGTAATTCTGCTCCAGTGGTTGTTCCCCTTATTACAGAAGCACTCAGTCTCGGGTTTGGGTTCAACCTTGGGTTTCTCCACTAGAGCAGCAGCTGATTTGCCGTTTCATGAAGTATCCCTTCTTTCCCTTGCCCTTCTTGAAACTAGTGGTTTCACTAACCATCAACAATTGATGCTCCTTCTTGATTTCTACTTTCGCGGTGTCAAACATCGTGAATATTTCAAGGATCATCATATCTATCCCTGATATGTTATAGTTCATCACGAAGCTCTAGCAGCTTGGTGGCAATAACTTTGGAGAAACATCACTATCTTATCTGGAAGATCAACTCCCACTCGATTCAAGTGATTGTTGTACTCAGACAATCTGAGCACAAGCTCAACGATTGAGCTTTTCTCCCTTAGTTTGCAGGCCAAGAAAATCGTCGGAGGTCTTATACCTCTTGACGTGGGCACGAGCCTGAAATCCCAATTTCAGCCCTCGAAACATCTCATATGTTCCGCGACATTTCAAAAACGTCTTTGGTGCCTCAACTCTAAACCGTTTAACTGAACTATCACGTAGTTATCAAAATGTGTATGTCAGATGTTCGCAACATCCACAGACCACGTTCGAGGTCCAGCACACCGAGCGGTGCATTAAGGACACAAGCTTTCTACTGTCCGCATAATTGCTACTATCAACTTTCAACTATATTTTCTCTAGGAACATATCTAAAACAGTAGAACTAAAGCGCGAGCTTACGACATAATTTGCAAAGATCTTTTGACAATGTTCAGGATAATTAAGTTCATCTTATGAACTCCCACTCAGATAGACATCCCTCTATTCATCCAAGTGATTACATGATCCGAGTCAACTAGGCCGTGTCCGATCATCACGTGAGACGGACTAGTCAACGTCGGTGAACATCTTCATGTTGATCGTATCTACCATACGACTCATGCTCGACCTTTCGGTCTTCTGTGTTCCGAGGCCATGTCTGTACATGCTAGGCTCGTCAAGTCAACCTAAGTGTTTGCATGTGTTCCGAGGCCATGTCTGTACATGCTAGGCTCGTCAACACCCGTTGTATGTGAACGTAAGAATCTATCACACCCGATCATCACGTGGTGCTTCGAAACGACGAACTTTCGCAACGGTGCACAGTTAGGGGTAACACTTTCTTGAAATTTTAATGAGGGATCATCTTATTTACTACCGTTGTTCTAAGCAAATAAGATGCAATAACATGATAAACATCACATGCAATCAAATAGTGACATGATATGGCCATCATCACTTTGCTCCTTTTGATCTCCATCTTCGGGGCTCCATGATCATCGTCGTCACCGGCATGACACCATGATCTCCATCATCATGATCTCCATCATCGTGTCTTCATGAAGTTGTCACGTCAACTATTACTTCTACTACTACAGCTAACGGTTAGCAATAAAGTAAAGTAATTACATGACGTTTATGTTGACACGCAGGTCATAAATAAATTAAGACAACTCCTATGGCTCCTGCCGGTTGTCATACTCATCGACATGCAAGTCGTGATTCCTATTACAAGAACATGATCATCTCATACATCACATATATCATTCATCACATCCTTTTGGCCATATCACATCACATAGCATACCCTGCAAAAACAAGTTAGACGTCCTCTAATTGTTGTTTGCATGTTTTACGTAGCTGCTATGGGTTTCTAGCAAGAATGTTTCTTACCTACGCAAAACCACAACGTGATATGTCAATTGCTATTTGCCCTTCATAAGGACCCTTTTCATCGAATCCGACCAGACTAAAGTGGGAGAGACTGGCACCCGCTAGCCACCTTATGCAACTAGTGCATGTCAGTCGGTGGAACCTGTCTCACGTAAGTGTACGTGTAAGGTCGGTCCGGGCCGCTTCATCCCACAATGCCGCCGAATCAAGATTGACTAGTAACGGTAAGCATATTGAACAAAATCAACGCCCACAAATACTTTGTGTTCTACTCGTGCAAAGAATCTACGCAATAGACCTAGCTCACGATGCCACTGTTGGGGAACGTAGCAGAAATTCAAAATTTTCCTACGTGTCACCAAGATCTATCTATGGAGAAACCAGCAACGAGGGGAAGGAGAGTGCATCTACATACCCTTGTAGATCGCTAAGCGGAAGCGTTCAAGTGAACGGGGTTGATGGAGTCGTACTCGCCGTGATCCAAATCACCGATGATCCTAGTGCCGAACGGACGGCACCTCCGCGTTCAACACACGTACAGCCCGATGACGTCTCCCATGCCTTGATCCAGCAAGGAGAGAGGGAGAGGTTGAGGAATACTCCATCCAGCAGCAGCACAATGGCGTGGTGGTGGTGGAGGAGCGTGGTGATACAGCAGGGCTTCGCCAAGCACTACGAGATATGAGGAGGAGAGAGGTAGGGCTGCACCAACAGGGAGAGATCAAATCGCGTGTTTTTGGGCAGCCCCTAGGCCTCATATATATAGGGGAAGGGGAGGAGGGTGCGCCCCTTCTAGGGTTCCCACCCCTAGGGGGGGCGGCAGCCCTAGATGGGAAAAGGGGGGCAGCCAAGAGGGGAGGAGAGGGAGGCGCAGGGAGCATGGGCCTTAGGGCCCATCTGCCCTAGGGTTTGCCCCCTTCTCCTCTCCCTTGCGCCTTGGGCACTTGTGGGGGGCGCACGAGCCCACCTGGGGCTGGTCCCCTCCCACACTTGGCCCACGCAAGCCTCCGGGGCTTGTGGCCCCACTTGGTGGACCCCCGGACACCTCCGGTGGTCCCGGTACACTACCGATAAACCCTGAAACTTTTCCGGCGACCAAAATAGGACTTCCCATATATAAATCTTTACCTCCGGACCATTCCGGAACTCCTCGTGACATCCAGGATCTCATCCGGGACTCCGAACAACATTCGGTAACCACATACGAACTTCCTTTATAACCCTAGCGTCATCGAACCTTAAGTGTGTAGACCCTATGGGTTCAGGAGACATGCAGACATGACCGAGACGTTCTCCGGTCAATAACCAACAGCGGGATCTGGATACCCATGTTGGCTCCCACATGTTCCACGATGATCTCATCGGATGAACCACGATGTCAAGGACTTAATCAATCCCGTATACAATTCCCTTTGTCTATCGGTACGATACTTGCCCGAGATTCGATCATCGGTATTCCGATACCTTGTTCAATCTCGTTACCGGCAAGTCTCTTTTACTTGTTCCGCAACACATCATCCCGTGATCAACTCCTTGATCACATTGTGCACATTATGATGATGTCCTACCGAGTGGGCCCAGAGATACCTCTCCGTTTACACGGAGTGACAAATCCCAGTCTCGATTCGTGCCACCCAACAGACACTTTCGGAGATACCTGTAGTGTACCTTTATAGCCACCCAGTTATGTTGTGACGTTTGGCACACCCAAAGCATTCCTACGATATCCGGGAGTTGCACAATCTCATGGTCTAAGGAAATGATACTTGACATTATAAAAGCTTTAGCATACGAACTACATGATCTTGTGCTAGGCTTAGGATTGGGTCTTGTCCATCACATCATTCTTCTAATGATGTGATCCCGTTATCAATGACATCCAATGTCCATGGTTAGGAAACCGTAACCATCTATTGATCAACGAGCTAGTCAACTAGAGGCTTACTAGGGACATGGTGTTGTCTATGTATCCACACATGTATCTGAGTTTCCTATCAATACAATTCTAGCATGGATAATAAATGATTATCATGAACAGGGAAATATAATAATAATCAATTTATTATTGCCTCTAGGGCATATTTCCAACAGAAAGAATATATGGCAAGGTTGGAAACCAAGAATTAAGATAACAAAGGCATTGGGATAATTGCAAGTGTGTTATGGTGATTTCTAGATTAAAGAAATATTTAATATAGCTCCCTAATATTAGGAGGATATGTTATAAAGAGAAGTCACCATGTGAATTCCCTCGATTTAAATAGATCAGAGATCCATGCAATTTATTTGAGTTGCAAAATTTAGTGGCATGATGACATGATGCAAGGCACAGATGCAAAGAGGAAAGCAACAAGCAAAACAAAACACATGACGAAACCCGGAATCCATGGAAGGCATCTGAATCTCCGGTCTTGGGGCGTTACAACACTCCACCACTACGAGAGGATCTCGTCCCGAGATCTAGGATGGCACCGTATAGAAAACGGAAGAAGAAAGAGGTAAAACTAAGTTGCTTCTTTGACAAAAGAGTGAAACCCACAAACCTTGAGAGGTTGAACAAATAGAAAGAAAGAATACAATGGAGGTGAACGAAATTGCAAACACTCTGTTAGCAAAGAGGAACAAGGAACATCACAAGAACCTTGTAGGTTGAAAGACTTGGGAATAAGAGCTTAATGGATCAAAAATAATATGAAAGCACGCCGGTAGAAAATGGAAGGAATTAACATGAACTTGAGAAGATGGGATGATACTTAATGAAATCAGCAACACACTGCCTCCGGAACTATTGAAAAATGGCACAAAGGGTAAGAAAGATTTCAGACCGCACTCTGATTGAGGAAGGAGGCAAAACTTGATAAGATGAGAGAGCTCGGATGAAAACACGACACTCCGGTTAAATGGATAAGCAAGGAAAAGAACATGATCTCCAAAATGAGATGATGGGTCGAAGAAATCATCACAATGCCTTCGGGACAAAAGAAAGAGTGGAATCAAGAGAACAGAGAAGAGAGCAACAACTTCTATCACAATTGAATTTGAAAGAGCCTCCTTAAAAAGATGGATTGACCGGAGTTGTTGGGAAATCAACAACGAAAGGATATGATCCTCGTGGGCTTATTGAGACGTCTCAAAACTCGAGGTGAACTTCTGCCACTAACGAAAACAATAGATTGGATTGAGATCAACAAGGAGATGAAAACTTCTTCACCAAGAGGATAGGAGAAAACTTGGATCGTTAATAAGCACCACAATAGCAACATTCCCGGTGGAAGGCTTTAGGTGAAATATAACCCAAGATAACTCCAATGAAGAAATTCATGGATTTATAATATCTCATTATTGACAACATGTGAATCATGAAACGCGAACTCAAATTGTCAAGAAGGACATAACACCACCTCAAATGATAAGGTAGAAGGGATTGCACTTTGAAATGCAAGATGATGAATGATTGAATCCTCAAAACAAGACATGTGTTGAACACCATGTTTATTTTAGAGTATAGCTTGGCGGATCTTAACTCCGAGAGAAATCTTGAAGAACAATTGAATAATGAAAAGGGTCCTTGACGAACCACCATGTAGAGCCTCCATGAAGAACTCTGGTAAATAAAAGGATGATAAAAAGGAAAAGAAGTTGAAAACACAAAGTGGAGCCTTGCAATGATTTAGATGGAGCTTAGAAATGATAAAACCGAGAAAACTTGGAACTCCGGAAAGAAAGGTGAACAAATGAAATCAAGAATTTTGATGAATCTCCGGAATAAGGAATGGAATTTACTCCATGAAACAAGAATAAGAATTACACTATGCTCATCCTTCACCAATTAAATTGATGACAAGCAATGGATTTGTCATACTACTTATTCTCGTAGAAAGGATTAAGATAGATATGGCACAAACTTGGGAAGGTCTTCAACGAACCACTGGTAGGATTGGAAAGAACGAATGAATCTATATGATAACGAAGAAAGATAACTCCTGAACGAACCACCGTAAGAATTGAAAATGAACAAAGAAAAGATAAAGAAACACCGGGAAGAATTAGAAAATGAAGGAAGATACTTGAGAGAATTTAGATACATGAGAACGAAGAGATCATGAACTGATTAGAGGGTATTTGAATGATGCACCGGTAAGATTTGGAGAACAAGAGCTAAATGTTGAGAACGACTAAATCTTCTGAAATGATGGCCTTGAAAGAATCAAACTGAAAAGACTCCTGCATTGCTCCGGATGGTTGAAAATTATTCTCACAATCGAAAACAATTATGAGAGGATGGCAACAAACTAGAACCATGAATCTTGAAGAGAATGGAGCAAGATTGAGAGAAAAATCTTCTCCGGTCTTCAAACATTGAGAATGATGATGAGAACCACCATGAATTGTTGAGATACTCCGGGATGAAAATTAGAAAGGTTGAACCAATGATGAAAAGAATTTGGAAGATCTTGGAGAAAGACAAATGACTGATGATAATTCATTCTTACGTCAAACTTTTAAATGAATTTGAGAATAGCTCCGGGAAGATTAGAAGAGTCAGGTAAGATCCTGGGAAAAGACATGTGGGTTAGGGCCCACTCAAAAGAAACACCATTGGAGTTATTTTAAAAGAGAGATTGCACCGGTTAAATCAAATGGCTTGAATGAGATAGCATCCTCAAAAGAACTTGAGTGAATTGAGAATGGAAACTTGAATCTTCTGAGATATCTTCATCACTCCGAAACAAATGAATAGCAAGAGGTGAATTATTAAGAGATACACCAGTACGAGAAAGCATTTAAAACGAGGAAAAGATATGATCGACAAAGCTTGAATTGAATCCACCGGAGAAGAAAGAGAACGAATAATGATGAAGTTAAGGCTCCGTTAGTATCTCCCTGAGAATCACCGGATAAGAACATTGACGGAAAAGAATGGAGAGACTTCCATCAAATAAAAGGATACATGATTAAGAAATCTGAGTCCTTGAAGAAAAAGGGTGGGAGGGTGGGAAAACAAAGGCAACTTGGGTCGGATGAAATGAACACCATTGAGAAAAAGATTAGAATTGACCTTGCGAATGTTGGAATGATCGGATTTACTTGGCGAGAAGCACACCGGTTGGAAAGGATTGAAAAGACAACCTTGATGAACAAGAAGGATTACCAACCACATAGAAACATGAGAACACCACTTGGAAAAAGGTATGGAATCAACACTTGGCATTGAAGCAACTCGAATACCACAAACCAAAACAAAAACAAAGGATTTGGCTTGCAGAATAAGCCGGAAACAAACATATGATAGATCCCACATCGTATCATGTGTCTGTTGGAAAGATAATCTAGGAGCTACTTGAATTCCCACTTATAAAATCCCGAAAATTTCTGGTTATGCAATCAGGTGTTGGGGATACAGGGGACACAAAATATATCACCCAAACTAACAATACCTAGATCCAGCTGTATCCATCCTTCAACACATAACCAAGAAACCTTCGGAAATCGTTTACCTCAACCTTCGAAAAGCATCCGTTATACGAGTTATGGCAATACTCCCGCACTCGCCTCAGTACTGGGCTATCAGGGTTATCTCACCAACAACTGTACAAAAGAGATTTTCGATGTCGGCGTACTAAACTCAGGTATTCCAGAACTGTAACGATAAAATTATGACGACAACACCTCAGAGCTAAACTCCCCGGGACACTTCCACTAAACCCCTGCTGACAGGAGGCACCAAGACAATGTTGTCATCACAAAACCATCGGAACGATTCTAAGATACCCGCGTGATCCTAAATTTTTTTTTAGTGAAATTTGAGAAGAGAAGAGTCAAAACTCTACGTCAGGATGCCTTACCAGAGTGATGAGGAGACTGGGAAGTAAAAAGAATTCCTAAACTCTCCGATATATAATTCCTAAATGACTCAAAACATTTTTCTAGACACAACTCGGCCGCTAAAAACGATCAATCAGTGGGGGGCTCCTAAGGTCGGGGAAGGCTCTGATTACCAACTTGTAACGCCCTCGATGCGGCTATATCTCCCACGTGTCGAAGCACGACTTAGAGGCATAACCGCCTTGAAAGCAATGTCGCAAGTGAGGTAATCTTCACACAACCCATGTAATACATAAGGGAAAGAGATACATAGTTGGCTTACAATCGCCACTTCACACAATACATGAGTAAAGCATTACATCATACAAATACAATCAAGGTCCGACTACGGAACCAAAATACAAGAAGACTACCCCAAATGCTACACAGATCCCTGATTGACCCCAACTGGGCTCCACTACTGATCAGTTGTAACGAAACAACACAATGAACAAGATCTTCATCGAGCTCCTCCTTGAGCTCGGGTGCGCCACCTGCACGGTTTCATCGGCACCTGCAAGCTGGTTTTGGAAGTATCTGTGAGTCACGGGGGCTCAGCAATCTCACACCCGCGAGATCAAGACTATTTAAGCTTATGGGTAGGACAGGGTAGTGAGGTGGAGCTGCAGCAAGCGACTAGCATATATGGTGGCTAACACGCAAAAGAGAGCGAGAAGAGATGCAAGGCATGGTCGTGAAGCTAGAAGTGATCAGGAAGTGATCCTAGAACAACCTACGTCAAACATAACTCCAACACCGTGTTCACTTCCCGAACTCCGCCGAGAAGAGACCATCACGGTTACACACGCGGTTGATGTATATTAATTAAGATCAACTTCGGGTTTTCTACAACCGGACATTAACAAATTCCCATCTGCCTCATAACCGCGGGCACGGCTTTCGAAAGATAATACCCTGCAGGGTTGTCCCAACTTAGCCCATTATAAGCTCTCACGGTCAACGAAGGATATTCCTTCTACCGGGAAGATCCGATCAGTCTCGGAATCCCGGACTACAAGACATTTCGACAATGGTAAAACAAGACCAGCAAGACCACCCGCTGTGCCGACAAATCCCAATAGGAGCTGCACATATCTCGTTCTCAGGGCACACCGGATAAGCTAAGCGTACAGGTACCAACATAACCCAAGTTGCCAAGGGACGGTCCCGCACGGTGCTCTAGTTTGGACCAACACTCGAAGGAGCACTGGCCCGGGGGTTAAAATAAAGATGACCCTTGAGTCTGCAGAACCCAAGGGAAAAAGGCTTAGGTGGCAAATGGTAAAACCAATGTTGGGCCTTGCTGGAGGAGTCTTATTCAAAGTGAACTGTCAAGGGGGTCCCATAAATCACCCAACCGTGTAAGGAACGCAAAATCCGGGAACATAATACCGATATGACAGAAACTAGGGCGGCAAGAGTGGAACAAAACACCAGGCATAAGGCTGAGCCTTCCACCCTTTACCAAGTATATAGATGCATTAATTAAATAAGATATATTGTGATATCCCAACAAGTAAACATGTTCCAACAAGGAACAACATCTCCATGTTCCAACAAGGAACAAACTTCATCTTCACCTGCAACTAACAACGCTATAAGAGGGGCTGAGCAAAGCGGTAACATAGCCAAACAACGGTTTGCTAGGAAGGGATGGTTAGAGGCTTGACATTGCAATATGGGAGGCATGATAAGCAAGTGGTAGGTATCGCAGCATAGACATAGCAAAAGAGCGAGCAATCTAGCAAGCAAAGATAGAAGTGATTTCGAGGGTATGGTCATCTTGCCTGAAATCCCGCAAGGAAGAAGAACGAGTCCATGAAGAAGACAAACGGACGAAGTCGAATGAATCCTCACAATTCCGGAACGAAACCGAAGCTAACGAGAGAAGCAACCCGGAAAGAAGCAAGCAACATAGTAAACAACCATCACATAAACAAGGCATGATGCACAACCAAGGATGATGCATGTCCGGTTTAATGATTCATGGCATGGCAAAGTGCAACAAACAATACTACAAATTAAGTGGAGCTCAATATGCAACGAGTTGCATATTGACGAAACACCACATTCAAATATTTAGTTCGCTCTCGGTTATGTACCCAACAGTATTAAATGTAATTAAGCATGGCAAGGGGTGAAGCATAAGTAAACTAACTATTTAGGCAAGTTTAAATGAGGCTGGAACAACAAACAACAATTCCGGAAAATCCTCATGTCCATATTTTAGATTTGGTACTGTTCTGTCCTGAAGAACATTTTAGTGTTGTAAAACAGGAAAATAAAGTGCATCATGTTAAACTATGCATTTTTCTACCCCATTTACATATAAAGTTTAATAAATTTGGAGCTACGGTTATTTAGTTACGAAATAAATCATTTTAGCATGGCATTTAAGCAAATTTAAACAAACAACATTTTAAACATTTTAATTGTTGTTATCATGATGCGGATGACATGTGCAAGTTTTAAGCAATTTTATGAAAACGTTGACATGAGCTTGTTATGAAGCATTTGTCACCGTGGTGGAAGAAAGGGGTGCCACGGCAACGAATCCGAAAATGATGCCACGGCAACATATCGGTTCCGATAACTCATGGAGATACTGGTGCAAAAGGGAGTGTGGCGGGAGCATGTCAAGCAAGGATGGTGGGGTGATCCCGGCAACCGGGTTCCCACGTGTCGACGGCGAGGCAATGAGGAACGCGCAAGGAACAACTCGGACATGGTGCAAACACGGGCATCTCATACAACCCACATTCATTCTCGGAAGGTCGTCTCGGGGTTATACCTTCGAAGTGTGCATTTTCGGAACGAATCGAGTACGTAGAGGGAAGTAGTCGTTCACGAACGTCGTGGGAAGTAGTCGTTCTCGTGATGGTAGTGGAAGTAGTTGTACACGGCGACGGTAGTGGTACACGTTTTCGTAGATGTCAGGATCGTCAGTAGAGGTACTTGTCGCATCGCCCGGCGTATTCGTACACGTTCAGAGTGGAACTTGGCATATACATGTACTTGGCGTTCTGGTGTGGTAGTCGTTCGAGCGTCTGACAAAGCGGTACTTGGCGGTTTCGTAGACGCGGCGAGGGTACTTGACGCATCCACGGAAGGGTCTTGGCGTCCTTGGCGGATGAAGACCGCGGTGCGAGGTGGTGGCTTGGGGTCGAACGACCGAGGCAGGGTGGCGCAGGAAGGCGAGGATGGCGCAGGAGCTTGAGGGCGCGGGTCAGCGAGGCAGGGACGGTCAACGCAAGCGAGGCGCTCGTATTCGATGCAGAGGAAGCAGGGGCGCGGCGGCCCTGACAGACAGCGCCGAGGCAGCAGTGGAGGGAGGTGCAGATCCGGGCGCTGGACGGCGACCTGAAGGTGGGGACGAGGCTGGAGACGCAGGGCCTCGTTGGATCCGGCGGAGACGACGACAAATAGAGCACGACGGCGACGGGAGCTGGGGTTTCGCCCGTTTCCTGGTGGTCGAGGCAGGGGCAAGGTCGAGCTTGGGGACGAGCTGCTCCGGTGATGAGGCAGGCCAGCAGGAGGAGGCGGGCGCGCTCGGGAGCAGCAGATCGACCAGCTCGATCGAGAGGCAGCGCTGGCTTCAGGCGGCTTGAGGAAGAAACAGAGGAGGAGCCCGGCTTGCTCATCTGCAGGTCGAGGTCGCCGGCGGGTAGGCTCGTCGGAGTGGCGCGGATCCAGGCGCGGGGGAGGACTTGGCGAGGCTCGACGGCATAGAGGAGGGCCGACGAGGGGGCGCAACGGAGCTCAACGGGCATGCTCCGGTGGAGATGCTTGAGCGGGGGCGGACGCGGAGGAGAGGAAGGAGCGGTCGTCGACCTACTGGGCTCCGGTGGCGCGGGTCAACGAGGACGAGGTGCACGGGTAGGAGGGGATCGGGCGAGGCGTGACTCTCCTCTTTCTCTCCCTGCGAGTGGTGGCGCCAGGAGGAGGACGAAGGGAGAGAGCTGGGGATCGAGAGATGGGATCGGGCTAGGGTTAGGAGGGGATTGGTGGGGGAGGCTGGGCCTAGGTGTAGATGGGTCGGCCTGCTGGGAGGACCAAGTGGCCAGCTGGGCTTCTCTTCTCTCTCTCTCTCTCTCTTATTTCCCTTACAAAAAAGAATAAGAGAGAAGAAAAAGAAAGAGAGGGTTAGTGAAAGAATTTGGGCACACGGTTAATTTTCCCGAACTCACAAAAATATGCTCGTTCCAAGAAAAAATGGAGTGGCAAGATTGCAGGAATAAAATTCAAACTCATTTGAATTTAATTCAAAATGGGTTTGAACTAGGACTAGGAATTAGAGGTGTCCAAAAATGTTGGGATTTTTGGTGGAGCTCCGGAATATGATGAAAGAATATATGGCAAGGTTGGAAACCAAGAATTAAGATAACAAAGGCATTGGGATAATTGCAAGTGTGTTATGGTGATTTCCAGATTAAAGAAATATTTAATATAGCTCCCTAATATTAGGAGGATATGTTATAAAGAGAAGTCACCATGTGAATTCCCTCGATTTAAATAGATCAGAGATCCATGCACTTTATTTGAGTTGCAAAATTTAGTGGCATGATGACATGATGCAAGGCACAGATGCAAAGAGGAAAGCAACAAGCAAAACAAAACACATGACGAAACCCGGAATCCATGGAAGGCATCTGAATCTCCGGTCTTGGGGCGTTACACGTACAACCTTGATTTGAAAAGCATCGCTGACCTACAAACCAAAATAAAAATTCCTGTAGAAGATTGTGATAAACCGACACCATCCCTATTCGACATAGCAAATTTTGTGCTTGGAACAAATCTTCAGAAGGGTGATGAGACGCTGGCATTAAGGTCGTCTGGATGGAAGAATTATCCCTTGACGTACGAGCGGATAAAATATGCTGTCCTCGATGCTCGTGTGAGTTTCAAGATTGCTGCAAAGAAGAAGAAGAAGAAGAAGAAGTTGCACTAGCAGCAGGGCATTATGGATGGATGAACTATTACCTCTCTTGTAAAAAAAAATCGATGGTGTGCATGTCTTTGGAACAAGTAGTAGCGTGGGTCCACTTAACTATAAGGAACTATTTATCCGCCTAGCTTTCTCTACTACTACTACCAGTGATCGGTATGTAATGCATGTGTCTATAGACATGACAGCTTGTCCATGGAAGTTCAACTACGGTGACCATCACGTTTCATCCACTGCCACTTGCGATTCCCACGACGCCGCTCTAACCCACGGCACCACGTCCCCCGACGTGCGCCTCACCCCTCTCGGCCGCACCGCCCCTTTGCCTTTGTGTGCATGACATGTGGGCCAACTGAAATGCGGCGAGCATCAAGTTTCTACCATAGCCACACGCGATTCCCACGACGCCGCTCGAACCCATGACACCACACGTCCCCCGACCTGCGGCTCACCCCTCTCGGCCCCACTGCCCCTCTGCCTTCAGGAGCATTACATGTGGACCAGCCACCTATCGGGTCCACATGTTATTGACTCAAAGGCAGGTGTCGTAAGGCGCTGGAGGTAAATGTAACTCCTGCGTCAGGCCTTGTGGTGCTACCGCTGCACGAACTCGTGGCAAACTCGAGATTTGTTTCTTTACTATACATGCACGCAACGATTTAATGGACATTGTAATCTCAAAATTTGGAATTTAATGGGCATTGTAACCTCATGCATGCACGATGCTAATTGAAGGAGGATGCATCATTGGCTGTTCAACATTTCAGGAACCGCTACCCCTCCCTCGTCTGCATTAAAGCCGTATCAGGAACTGCGTCGCCCGCTGTCAAATCGAATAGTACGGCACCGCCCGCTGCACGCCCGGCTGAACACGCCTCCTCGCCTCCATCAAACACCTCCGTTAAACCTGCATGCAAACCAAGAAACCTACTCCGGCCACATGTCCGTTCATGAGCGGGCCGGAATTAAACGCAACACTGGCCGAGCTCCTCCCGTCCGCCTTATAAATTGCGTGTATGATTATCCCTCTATAAAAACTTAATTGCATGTACAGTGTACATGTGACTTGCATGGTGGCTACAGCTTCGTACAGAAAGTTAAAAAGAAACAAGTCCATCATTAATCTTGTATTCTAAGTACTCTGTGGGTTCCACTGCCAGTATAGTAGCGAAAGAAGTATATATTAAACGACTGTGCTAACCACCAGTCGACTGGTGGTTAGCAACAGATCCGCACGAGTCCAATCCACTTCTCCCGATAGTTAGCATAGGTGCACTATCTTCCCACGCTTACTTTCCACTGATTGTTTTTTCCTTCTCTCAAAAACCGTAGTAAATCGCTAGTGGTTTTTTCTGGTTTTTCGCTGCATAATATGAAAAGAAAATAAAGGTGCTTGAAAGAGGATTAAAACTCAGGTCTATGCAATAGTTGTTGAGCGTAATAACCAACTAAGCCACCTGTTGTTATTGTCTATTGGAGATAAACAACATTATTTAAACCTTTCTTACTTCTGTCATATCGGAAGAAGAAGAAAATTGGCTTGGTAACTTTGGCATGACCAGCGTGATAACTATGGTATGAGCAACATGATAACTATACCATGATAAGCTGGTAACTACAGTACGAGAAGGTTAAGGCATGGGGAAGTATGGTAACTTAACAAAGAAATTACTGGTGAAAATGTTTCAAAAACTTCCCCCCTTGGATGAAAGATACCGTGGTGTTTAAAACGTAAGATATTAGTTATCATGTCTGCGATGTATACATTATCATATTTTTTACACAGAAATTACCGGGTGTATGTTTTTCAACAAAAACATCTGGTCAAAAATTACAGTGGCGTTTCTATGGGAGTTATGAACTTTGTATGTCTCTATTACCATGCTATTAACATAGAAATTACCGGGTCCCCCCACCCCTCGCCACAGTCGCCACATTTACCAGGATCGGGAACATAAGTTATCAGATGTACCATGTATGAGTTATCATGTTATTTGCACATAAGTTACCGTGGCATGTTTCAGCGACTTGCCCCACCCCCACCCTCGCCGACCAAGTCATCAGGACCGGGGGTACATAAGTTATCGGGTCCGCAATGTTTGAGTTATCATGTTATTTGCACAGAAGTTACTATGGTATGTTTCAATAACTCCCCCACCCCCACCCTCGCCGAAGTTATAGACAACGTTTCTAGGACCGGGGCACACAAGTTATCAGGTCTATGAAATGTGATTTACCATGTTGTTCACACGAAAGTTACCGGAGGATATTTCATCACCCCCCCCCCCCGGGGGTCGGTAAAGTTAGCAGGAACGGGGTACATAAGTTATCAGGTCTGCGATGTGTGAGTTACCGCTATTCACAGAAAACATACCGGGGGGGGAGGGTTATATTTCATCAACTATTTCTCCATACTTTCCAAAGTTAACATGGCGTTCGTATGTACGTGAGTTGTCAAGAGTATATTTAGAGCAAAACAAATATCTGGGGTACAATTACAACGGTGTTCGATAAATTACCGGATGTATAATTTTTAAGAACTTTTTTCCTGGGTCAAGAAATTTGTATGAGTAGTTACGTTCCGTGCAACGCACGGGCATCTAGCTAGTTTCTTTTAAAATAGTTACTGCGATAATTGGGTTGAAGTGATATATTATATGTCTGCCCCAAATGATTTCAGATTCACTAGTAGTAATAAAGAAAAGGTTGTCTTTTTAATTAACAGAAAACAGGGTGAAAACTATCACATGAGGCCGGTGAAAACAAGGCACATTGGGTTCAGCGTCATCGTCACTACAGCTGTGCGCGCGCGAGAAGTCTACATATCGAGGGGGCTACGGAGAAAGAGACGTATCTCGTGTGTTTGAGCGAGGCACAGAGACACAATGTTTGAGAGAGAAACGGGTTGACAGATTAAGATAAGATCGAGTTGTCACCCTTCTGATGTCATTGTTGGGGTTGGGGGAAGGGGAGGGAGAGAAAGACGTATCGAGAGTGTGCGCGGTAGGCACAGAGGCACAACTAGCGTGTGTGTGTGTGTGTGTGTGTGTGTGTGTGTGTGTGTGTGTGTCTGTGTGTCTGTGTGTCTGTGTGTCTGTGTGTGTTTGAAAGAGGAGTAGATAGATTACTATCAAGATCGAGGTGCACCCTACTCCTTCGGTGTCGGGAAGTGCGTGTGTGTGTGCGTGTGTGTGTGTGTTTGAGAGAGAAGCCAGTCGATAGATTAGTATCAAGATTGAGGTGTCACCCTACTCCTTCGGTATCGGGAAGTGTGTGTGTGTGTGGGTGGATGGGTGGGGGGCAGTGACACTCACATATCTCTACTCTTATAAAAACAGAGTTGGTGATGATGGTGTTCCTGCCATCCTGCAATATAGGCCATCTGACTTATATCTGACGGATAGGAAGGAAACTATGGCAATTTTGCAAAAAGATACCCACACCCCTCTCCACATTTGCAAATAAGGCATTCCCTCGTTCATCTTTTTCTCCCACAAGATAAACTAATCATACAAATGCATCTTGATGTTTCGTGCAACGCATGGGCATCTTGCTAGTAGTGAGAAGGAGTTTGTGTGACCCATATCTATATTAAGGGATAGGTAGATAGGATGTGTGCGGGGCATACTTAAAGCATCACGGAGATAAACAAAACGGTGTGCATGCAAGTGCCGGAAAAAATGAAGCGATAAACAATGTCTACGCGCGCGCGCGCGCGTGTGTGTGTGTGTGTGTGTGTGTGTGTGTGTGTGTGTGTGAGAGAGAGAGAGAGAGAGCGAGATCTCAAAACAAAAGGTGCTCTGCTGGAATCCCATTGTATGTATTCATATGGTTCTGGAACTCGAGTTAACCTTAGTCATATGTGTGAGAGACATAATTATCCTTTGAGACATTAGTGGCTATGGGTGGGTGGAATTAAAGGGGTGGGCATGTTCGACAGAGAGAGCGTGTGTGTTTCTGTGTGAGAGACTTGTAGGACGGGGTAGAAAGACGAATTCTAACCTTGACGGAGGGAGAGAAATACACGAAGTGCGCGTGTGTGATTCTGATGCCCACGGGGAAATGAGATATGTATGCGTGTGAGAGAGATTGCACAATTCATTCACGTATCACTATCTAGCGACCGTGGACATGCATCGCTTGAACATAAATCAATATCTACTTCGTATCGTGGCCAAAGGTACAATATCGATCCAACACTATAAAGATTGGACACTCACATATCACATTTTTTCTATCTAAATGAACCTTTTCAATTGTGCATGCCAAAGTTACAGTGATGTTTCTTCAAACAACCAATGTACCTATCATGTACATGCACCATTGTTACTCTTGCATTCAAATTCATTAGTCTTGGATGATTTAAGGTTCTATTATGAAATAATATATGTAATATTCATATATGAATTCAATGGGTACGCAATTTATGAAATGGAGGCTATGTAATCATATGAGGTAACACTTTTAAGTAGCGGACTACAATATCCATTTATTTTGTGGGACTACAATATCCATTTCTTTTTGTGCGCCTCTACACTAACACATCAATGCATTATGTTTAAAGTAAATAACCAATGGCACTAAATTATCTATTTACACGAGAAATACATAGGCTGAGCGTTTGATCCCTTTTTGTGAACGCGTCTCTACACCCGTACGATTGGTCGCGCCCGTGTGAACGTCCAAGTTATCGGCGCATCATCCCAAGTTATTGCCTTTTTTCTGGGGTGGACTTCACACCAGTTATTAACTGCTGACGCGTGCCCCGTGTACACAGTCTCGCATGACCTTGCCGCTAGCACGGTCCAAAATTAGTTGAAACTGGATATGAACGATCCCGCGGGCGGCAAAATCTCCCGCCTCCTTCTAAAATTACCGCCACCTAATCTTTAGCATGCGAAATTCCCCTCTTGTCCTTCGTGCACGGAGAACAATAGTAACAATACCGCCCTCATCTACATAATAGGTCGGGGCTGCTTTGGTAACTTCCGGTTCCCCCCACCACACGGCAACCCCATTTCCTCTCCCCTCCCACAAAAACGACTAACTCCACAACACCAGAGCATCTTACATCACGTCGTTCGTACTTCATCGGCGTTTCTACCCCTCCCCTCTCGAAACCCTAGACTGCTCATCCACCGGCGTACCAGAGCCCATTCACTGCCAGCGGCGTCCACCTCGCCGGATCTACCCCTCCCACCTCCACTAGAAACAAGTAGACTGCTCATCCACCACTGTACCACAGCCCATTCGGTGTCGGCCTTGTCCACGGCGCCAGTATGCTTCACCGGTACTCTCGTCAACCGCAGCGCATCTGCAGTGGCTCATTCCTACTCCCCACCGGAGACGCTTCCTCCACACCCCCCGGAGCCGCCCCACCGACGGCCTCTAATCCTCTTCGCCGACACCTTCCTCAACCCTACCGGAGCCGCTTCGCCGACACCATCGTCAACCCTGCCGGAGTAGCTTCGCCTATACCATTCTCAACCCTACCGGGGCCGCTTTGCCAACTCACAAGTCCACGGCCACAGATCCGCTTCGTCGCACCCTCATCCAACCTACCGGAGCAACTTCTGACGCCCCGTCCACGGCCACAGATCCGCATCGTCGACACCATCCTCAACCCAACCACCGGAGCAGCTTCACCGACGCCCTCATCCACGGCCACAGATCCAGTTCGCCCACACCGTAGTCCACCCTACCGGAGCTGCTCCACAAACCCCTATTTGACGGTTCTAGATCTCCTTACCGAACCCCGACAGCCAGCGCAGCATCATCACCCTTGGTGATTCCCACCGTCTGGCAAGATACCAACCACGCGCCACGGCCTAGGTACTTGTCACCTTTAAACCCGTCCAGCATCACCTACCCGATGTACTTCAAATATACTAATAGGTCGCTGTTACCTTTATGCAGCTGGCAAAAACTACAAGGACGATGTTTCTTCTGGATTTATCAGCTTGGCCAACCAAGATCCTGGCCTGAGGCATTGCTATGATCTTGTAAGTGCGTCTCTCTCTCTTTTATTGTTGTGTGCCTGCCAGCATGCTTTGCTGGGATTTTCGACCAGTAATCCCTTTGTGCAGACAATGATTTCTACTACTGGCTTCTAAATTAGATATGTAGATGTCATACATGATACTACCTCGTACCTCCGTTCCTAAATATAAGTCTTTCTAGAGATTCCACTATAGGCTACATACGGAGCAAAATGGGTGAACCTATACTCGAAAATGCATCTATATACATCTGTATGTGGTCCATACTGGAATCTCTACAAAGACATATATTTAGGAACAAAGGTAGTACATTACACAAAATCGTAGGTGGCACATAGGAATTCTAGTGCACTACATTAGGCTCCCTTAGAGTGCCCGCTAGTCCAGCACACAGAGTCATGGCTAGTTTATGCTACGCACACAATCATTAATAGGTGGTTTAAATATGCGCAAGGGATATGCAATGTATTATCATGTAGAGATGTCTGAAATTAGTCGTGTCAACTTGCAGATAGGGTTACACAATGAAAGTACAAGATGTATGTGGCAATTTCATGGAACATCGCAAAAAAAGGAGAGGCAGCGGTGAGCCTATACAGTGTGCTATGGTAGGTCGCTCTTCCATTGCAATCATCGTGACATGTTATTTGTATGTCAGTTCTATTGGCCAAGTTTCTTATGGACAGTTATTATGAGTTATCCTAAGAAAATAAGCACCTGTGAATATAAACTCCAGGTAATAAGCCAACCAGTTCTTTTCATTGCCTTCCTTTTCAGCTTATCTTTGGTATGATCAGTGAAAAGTCTAGATTGCATTATATTTTTTCATTTTGCTGCCCATATGAAAAATAATTTGACTTGCAAACATCACAAATTGAACCCAGTGCAATAATTAGTATGATAGGAAAACAGACCATCACTATTTGTTTAAAATGCAAATACAAAGATACCATCTACTTGGCACAATCTACTTTGGTCAATGTCTTCCATAAAGATCCCATTGCCTAATTTAAACAAAGAACGCATGACCCACATTTAAATGAAGAACAATTATTTATTGAAATTCGATGCTCCAAGTGGCTGGTTATTATCATATAGCAGCAGCACCTGAAAGCATCATATAGCAGCAGCAGCAGCTCATAGCAACTCATCGTACAGCAGCAGTAGTGTGCAATTCATCATATACCAGCAGCAGCTCATAGCAATTCATCATATAGCAGTAGCATGAGCAGCTCATAGCAATTCATCATATAGCAGCAGCAGGAGCAGCTCATAGCAATTCATCATACAGCAGCAGCAGGAGCAGCTTATAGCAACTCATCATATAGCAGCAGCAGCTCATAGCAATTCATCATATAGCGGCAGCAGGAGCAGCTCATGGCAATGCATCATATAGCAGGAGCAGAAGCATCTCATAGCAATTCATCGTATAGTGGATCAGAATGAAAATTGGGCAAAAAATCAGAGGAGATCCTCGCCTTGTTGGATGAGCTCATCCTTCAATAGCACCTCAAGGCCACAGCCTGGGAGGAGGGGAGGGGGAATAAGGTGCCTTCTGCTGCAGTGTGGCATCAGCCGTAGTTGTGCGGCGCCCGCCGGAGTAGTGTGTTGGACGGACCATAGTGGAGCAGCTGCTGGAGACCATGAGAATGAGGGGCGGCGCTAGAGGGAGGAGCAGCCAGAGAGATTTGCCCCTACCTGCCGGCCATGTAGCCTAGCTGGACAGAGCATCATCGAGGACCAGGCCAAATGGGACCAGAGGCGACGGCTCGCTGGAGGAACCCTAGGGCTGCAGGAAGGGGATCGAGGTAGAGGGAAAGGGGAGAGGAGATGCAAGTGGGCAGGGCAATGAACACTTGCGTGTTTGTTTTTACTTGAGGGTCAGGTGTGACGCGGGTGTGAGCTGTTGCATTTTGAGTTTAATATAGGCAGACAACATAGTCATTTCACTATTCCCCTTCCCTTCAATTTTTAGTGAGCTTCTACCCAAAACACCCCCCTCCAAAGCAAAATAAGTTAAGCCCAAGCCCATAACTCAAAAAAGACTTCTTTACATCTTTTATGGCTTATTTTGACAATAAGCCCTGAAAAGGCGGAACCGAACTGGCCTTTAACCTGTAATTCAATTGTGCGTGCAATGATGAATCACTCCTTCGTGCTACAGTGTAGATTTAGGCATCATCATACATGGCTAATACATGTGCACTCCATTGTAGAATCTGGAATATGCAATGTTTATGTTAGTTCATACGTTGCACATGATGTTTAAATGCCCCTTAAATCTGGTCAGTCAAGTGATGGTCTTTAAGCCTCCTTCTTTGCTTCTTTTCTTGATATGTAAGATTTGCTCACACATATGTTCAATTGTTGTTTGCATCAACCAACCATACTAGGACTGTTTGTTTTGATTACTTGTTGTTCTTGAGCTAACACTCTAACAGAGCTTGTCAACGATTTAAACACTAAGGGCTGCTATAGTGGGGTCTTGTCTAACTCATAGGTGACATAAATGTTTGGCTGTACACTAAAGTAGGCTCTCCAAGAGTACCTGGAGATCCAGTTCGAAGGTATGCCTAGTTTTTTACATAGTGCAGACATAGTAAATGCTCATTTCATTATGTGCAAGTGCAAGAGTTGTGGCATGTTTCATTATGTGGTATTGTTTTGTTATAATCTCATCCTTTTGTGCTATTCACAGACTGGAAAGTATGCATATTTATCTTCCAAGGAGACGAGTAACTAGTTTGTGTCACCTTGCAGGGGGGGGTGCAATGAAGATAAGATTGAGGATTTCCAAATACAAGATGTTAGGAAGGAGCCTTACAAGAGAAGTAGGAGCTACGCTGAGCCTGTTCAACCAGTTAAGGTAAGTCACTGTATCCAACTCAATAGTTTAATTCCTTGTTTGTTTCAGTCATAGTTAATTTGCTCTTTTCAATTGCTTTATTTGTCCTCAGTTAATAAGATGCCCAAACAATGATGCCTGATGTTGGGTACTTGTATAACTATTAATTGACATAATTAAATGCCTCACCATTTAATTACCATGGCGAAGTGTGCCTGAAGCTTTGAAGTCTATTAACCAACTATTATTGCATGAGGCTCACAATCTAGTTTATACTAGGCTAATGATTGCATAGTTTTGCTTGCTGTAGTAGGTTTGTATGGATCCCTCTGCTGTTCATTATGATCCCTAAGACTTTAATTGAGCTACAGAACGGCCAACTGCTTGCTTACTTATACGTAACGTGCTGTCTAAATTGTAACTTGTCTGTGTTTTGGATTGGGCCCCAACATCATGCTCCTCTGGTGAGCTAAGAGATATTTCTGTATGCAGGCTGCACAGACTACCTTTTTTATAATTTTTAAAATACCACCTGCTTATGCTTCATGACATGTAACATTATTGTTAGTCCTGTTTTGCCATGTACAAAATAGTTTGTCTTGCTCGCTTCACTGTTGTAACTATATTTTTGCCCTAGTCATGTGTACTTACAGAAATATTTCAGGATGAAGTGACATCAACACAAAGATCTGCGAACAGTGCGGCATGGCCGTTACCGAATGATTATGGATTGGAGTTGGAATGTGCTGATGTTCTCGAGCATCAACTAGAGGTGGCAAGACAACGTGTACATGATTCTCAACGTACAATCAACAAGTTGAGACTGGACATGCAGGTATTAGATGCAGGAGTCAAAAAAATGAAACAAGACACTGAGGTAACCACGAAGGAATTGGGGATTTTGCAGACTGAAATTTGTGCTATCTGAATCTGGCCAATCCTTTTTCTGAAGAGATTATAGTTCAAATGGTAAGTTCTGTTGATGCGTGTCCATGATGTATGAGCCTTATTTGTCCAGTGTATGCAATTTGCTATTTGTGTATGCTTTATAATCACCGGTGCCGAACTATAATGCCTAGTGGGTATATTCGGCTGTAATTTCTTTATTGTATAGTGTAGGATAATTCTATGTTTCTATGTTTTTTATTGTATAGTGTATGTCTTTTTAGAGGCGATAGTATAGAGTAGGATAATTCTTGAATATGCTATATCGTTGAAACGGGGGCGAACACGCCCAAACATTTCCTGGACGCCATACAAACGAACAAACATGTGCAGTCAAAGCGGGCCTTAATTGGGCTGGTCAAAATAATATTAAGTGGATTCCAAATGGGCCCACCGTAACAACGGCTCTTAGCAGGCCGTCAACAGGCCTAAAGCTCGATAGGGCCGTATAAATGGAAATGGCCTGCGGGCCTTTAGCAGGCCCAAATAAATTTCAATTTTGTTTCGGCCCTTTTACTTTACGGGCCAGTAAGAGGCCAAAAGTGTTATGGGCCAGAGGAGGCCCAATTTGCAAACTAGGCTTTTAACAGGCCGAAAGTCGCGTTGGGTTGAAATGATGCCCTGAGGAACATGGGCCCTGATGGACCTAAAGTCAAAGGCCCAACTATAGTGCGGGCCCTTAACAGGCCGAGAGACAAAATGGGCTAAGAGTTGCCCCATTTACCGAATGGGCCGATGATGGGCCTAAAGTCACAGCGGGCTAGAATTGGCCCAACTGCAGAATGGGTCGAGAAAAGGCCAAAAGATGTTACGGGCCGTTAACGGGCTGGAACTGACGATGGGCTTCTAACAAGCCGAACGAAGCTCGGGCTGCAATTGGGCCCAAAAACGTAGCGGGTTGTTAACGGGCTTAAACTCACGATGGGCTGGAAATTGTCGAATCTAGAATGGGCCTTTGATTGGCCAATTCTGTGTAACTTGTATGGGACGTACTTGTAAATGGGCCTGACTCAAGTAGGCCGCTAATGGGCCGGCCCGCTTACTTTAACAGGCCCGACCTTTTCACTAGAATGGGCCTCTGTTGGGTCGTGCCACGTGTCGACGTATCATAGGCGCCTCCTGTCCAATGAGTGGATGACATTTGTCCAAACGTTGAGCCGACACGTGTTTCCTCCAGCCAATGAGAATTTTACATGTGGAAAATTCCCATTGGTCCGGGCTGTTAACGGGTTATCGGATCCAAAACCGGACCCGATAGCTTAACGGCGTCCCGTTACGGTGGATGCCATGTGTCGGTCACCCTTGACGAAAGCACTTCTATGACGCGTGATTTTATCGTCATGGAAGTGGACACTTCCGTGATGATAATTTTGGTAATGTCATGGAACACTTCTACGACAGTACATGTATGACTATCTTGATTCTGTCACAAATTTGTCATGGATGTACATGCATGACAGAAAACATGACCTACTGTGACAAACACGTATCATCACGGAAGTGTCTTTTTTGTAGTGATTTGGCACACCAAAACGGCATACTAGTCCTTTGAAGAACTTGACGGCTGATTGTTGTTGGGGAACGCAGTAAATTCAACAGTTTTCCTACGCACACGCAAGATCATGGTGATGCATAGCAACGAGAGGGGAGAGTGTTTGTCTACGTACCCTCGTAGACCGAAGCGGAAGCGTTGACACAACGTAGAGGAAGTAGTCGTACGTAGAGGAAGTAGTCGTACGTTCTCCTCGCGATCCAACCGATCTAAGCACCGAATGTACGGCACCTCCGAGTTCTGCACACGTTCAGCTCGATGACGATCCCCGGGCTCCGATCCAGCAAAGCGTCGGGGAAGAGTTCCGTCAGCACGACGGCGTGGTGACGATCTTGATGTGTTACCGGCGCAGGGCTTCGCCTAAGCACTGCAACAATATGATCGAGGTGGAATTTGGTGGAAGGGGGCACCGCACACGGCTAAGGAACGATCCGTAGATCAACTTGTGTCCCTTTGGGGTGCCCCCTGCCCCCGTATATAAAGGATCCAAGGGGGAGGGGCTGGCCGGCCAGGTTTGGTGCGCCAGGAGAGTCCTACTCCCTCTGGGAGTAGGATTCCCCCCCCCCCCAATCCTAGTTGGACTAGGATTGCTCCAAGGGGGAGAGAAAGAGAGAGAGGGGGCGCCCACCTCTCCTAGTCCTAATAGGACTAGGGAAGGGGGGAGGCGCGCAGCCCCTAGGGCTGCCCTCTCACCTTTCCTCCAAGGCCCATGTTGGCCCATTATGCTTCCGGGGGGTTCCGGTAACCCTCCCGGTATTCCGGTAAAATCCTGATTTCACCCGGAATGCATCCGATGTCCAAACATAGGCTTCCAATATATAATTCTTTATGTCTCGACCATTTCGAGACTCCTCGTCACGTCCCCGATCTAATCCGGGACTCCGAACTCCTTCGGTACATCAAAACTCATAAACTCATAATATAACTGTCATCGAAACCTTAAGCGTGCGGACCCTACGGGTTCGAGAACAATGTAGACATGACCGAGACATGTCTCCAGTCAATAACCAATAGCGGGACCTGGATGCCCATATTGGCTCCTACATATTCTACGAAGATCTTTATCGGTCAGACCGCATAACAACATACGTTTGTTCCCTTTGTCATCGGTATGTTACTTGCCCGAGATTCGATCGTCGGTATCCAATACCTAGTTCAATCTCGTTACCGGCAAGTCTCTTTTCTCGTTCCGTAATACATCATCTCGCAACTAACTCATTGGTTGCAATGCTTGCAAGGCTTATGTGATGTGTATTACCGAGAAGGCCCTGAGATACCTCTCCGACAATTGGAGTGACAAATCCTAATCTCGAAATACGCCAACCCAACATGTACCTTCGGAGACACCTGTAGAGCACCTTTATAATCACCCAGTTACGTTGTGACGTTTGGTAGCACACAAAGTGTTCCTACGGTAAACGGGAGTTGCATAATCTCATAGTTAAAGGAACATGTATAAGTCATGGATAAAAGCAATAGCAACATACTAAACGATCGGGTGCTATGCTAATGGAATGGGTCATGTCAATCAGATCATTCAACTAATGATGTGATCTCGTTAATCAAATAACAACTCTTTGTTCATGGCCAGGAAACATAACCATCTTTGATTAATGAGCTAGTCAAGTAGAGGCATACTAGTGACACTCTGCTTGTTTATGTATTCACACATGTATTATGTTTCCAGTTAATACAATTCTAGCATGAATAATAAACATTTATCATGATATAAGGAAATAAATAATAACTTTATTATTGCCTCTAGGGCATATTTCCTTCAGTCTCCCACTTGCACTAGAGTCAATAATCTAGATTACAAAGTAATGATTCTAACACCCATGGAGTCTCGGTGCTGATCATGTTTTGCTCGTGGAAGAGGCTTAGTCAACGGGTCTGCAATATTCAGCTCCGTATGTATCTTGCATATCTCTATGTCTCCCACCTGGACCAAATCCCGGATGGAGTTGAAGCGTCTCTTGATGTGTTTGGTTCTTTTGTGAAATCTGGATTCCTTTGCCAAGGCAATTGCACCAGTATTGTCACAAAAGATTTTCATTGGACCCGATACGCTAGGTACAACACCTAGATCGGATATGAACTCTTTCATCCAGACTCCTTCATTAGCTGCTTCCGAAGCGGCTATGTACTCAGCTTCACATGTAGATCCCGCCACGACGCTTTGTTTTGAACTGCACCAACTGACAGCTCCACCGTTTAATGTAAATACGTATCCGGTTTGCGATTTAGAATCGTCCGGATCAGTGTCAAAGCTTGCATCGACATAACCGTTTACGACGAGCTCTTTGTCACCTCCATAAATGAGAATCATATCCTTAGTCCTTCTTAAGTACTTAAGGATGTTCTTGACCGCTGTCCAGTGATCCATTCCTGGATTACTTTGGTACCTTCCTGCTAAACTCACAGCAAGGCACACATCAGGTCTGGTACACAGCATTGCATACATGATAGAGCCTATGGCTGAAGCATAGGGAACAATTTTCATTTCCTCTCTATCTTCTGCGGTGGTCGGGCATTGAGTCTTACTCAACTTCACACCTTGTGCCACAGGCAAGAACCCTTTCTTTGCCTGATCCATTTTGAACTTTTTCAAAACTTTGTCAAGGTATGTGCTTTGTGAAAGTCCTATTAAGCGTTTTGATCTATCTCTATAGATCTTAATGCCCAATATATAAGCAGCTTCACCGAGGTCTTTCATTGAAAAACTCTTATTCAAGTATCCCTTTATGCTATCCAGAAATTCTATATTATTTCCGATCAGCAATATGTCATCCACATATAATATCAGAAATGCTACAGAGCTCCCACTCACTTTCTTGTAAATACAGGCTTCTCCAAAAGTCTGTATAAATCCATATGCTTTGATCACACTATCAAAGCGTTTATTCCAACTCCGAGAAGCTTGCACCAGTCCATAAATGGATCGCTGGAGCTTGCACACTTTGTTAGCTCCCTTCGGATCGACAAAACCTTCTGGTTGCATCATATACAACTCTTCTTCCAGAAATCCATTCAGGAATGCAGTTTTGACATCCATTTGCCAAATTTCATAATCATAAAATGCGGCAATTGCTAACATGATTCGGACAGACTTAAGCATCGCTACGGGTGAGAAAGTCTCATCGTAGTCAATTCCTTGAACTTGTCGAAAACCCTTTGCAACAAGTCGAGCTTTATAGACAGTAACATTACCATCAGCGTCAGTCTTCTTCTTAAAAATCCATTTATTCTCAATTGCTTGCCGATCATCGGGCAAGTCAACCAAAGTCCACACTTTGTTTTCATACATGGATCCCATCTCAGATTTCATGGCCTCAAGCCACTTTGCGGAATCTGGGCTCACCATCGCTTCTTCATAGTTCGTAGGTTCACCATGGTCTAGTAACATGACTTCCAAAATAGGATTACCGTACCACTCTGGTGCGGATCTTACTCTGGTTGATCTACGAAGTTCAGTAGAAACTTGATCTGAAGTTTCATGATCATTATCATTAGCTTCTTCCCTATTTGATGTAGGTGTCACAGAAACAGATTTCTGTGATGTACTACTTCTCAATAAGGGAGTAGATACTGTTATCTCATCAAGTTCTACTTTCCTCCCACTCACTTCTTTCGAGAGAAACTCCTTCTCTAGAAAGTTTCCGATTTTAGCAACAAAATTTTTGCCTTCGGATCTGTGATAGAAGGTATACCCAATAGTCTCCTTTGGGTATCCTATGAAGACACATTTTTCCGATTTGGGTTCGAGCTTATCAGGTTGAAGCTTTTTCACATAAGCATCGCAGCCCCAAACTTTAAGAAATGACAACTTTGGTTTCTTGCCAAACCACAGTTCATAAGGTGTCGTCTCAACGGATTTTGATGGTGCCCTATTTAACGTGAATGCGGCCGTCTCTAGAGCATAACCCCAAAAAGATAGCGGTAAATCGGTAAGAGACATCATAGATCGCACCATATCCAGTAAAGTACGATTACGACGTTCGGACACACCATTACGTTGTGGTGTTCCGGGTGGCGTGAGTTGCGAAACTATTCCGCATTGTTTCAAATGTAGACCAAACTCGTAACTCAAATATTCTCCTCCACGATCAGATCGTAGAAACTTTATTTTCTTGTTACGATGATTTTCCACTTCACTCTGAAATTCTTTGAACTTTTCAAATGTTTCAGACTTGTGTTTCATTAAGTAGATATACCCATATCTGCTTAAATCATCAGTGAAGGTAAGAAAATAACGATATCCGCCACGAGCCTCAACATTCATTGGACCACATACATCGGTATGTATGATTTCCAATAAATCTGTTGCTCTCTCCACAGTACCGGAGAACGGTGTTTTAGTCATCTTGCCCATAAGGCACGGTTCGCAAGTGCCAAGTGATTCATAATCAAGTGACTCCAAAAGTCCATCAGTATGGAGTTTCTTCATGCGTTTTACACCGATATGACCTAAACGGCAGTGCCACAAATAAGTTGCACTATCATTATTAACTCTGCATCTTTTGGTTTCAACATTATGAATATGTGTGTTACTATTATCGAGATTAAGTAAGAACAAACCACTCTTTAATGGCGCATGACCATAAAAGATATTACTCATATAAATAGAACAACCATTATTCTCTGATTTAAATGAATAACCGTCTCGCATCAAACAAGATCCAGATATAATGTTCATGCTTAACGCTGGTACTAAATAACAATTATTTAGATCTAATATTAATCCCGAAGGTAGATGTAGAGGTAGCGTGCCGACTGCGATCACATCGACTTTGGAACCATTTCCCACGCGCATCGTCACCTCGTCCTTAGCCAATCTTCGCTTAATCCGTAGTCCCTGTTTTGAGTTGCAAATATTAGCAACAGAACCAGTATCAAATACCCAGGTGCTACTGCGAGAATTAGTAAGGTACACATCAATAACATGTATATCACATATACCTTTGTTAACCTTGCCATCCTTCTTATCCGCCAAATACTTGGGGCAGTTCCGCTTCCAGTGACCAGTCTGCTTGCAATAGAAGCACTCAGTTTCAGGCTTAGGTCCAGACTTGGGTTTCTTCTCTTGAGTAGCAACTTGCTTGCTGTTCTTTTTGAAGTTCCCCTTTTTCTTCCCTTTGCCCTTTTTCTTGAAACTAGTGGTTTTGTTAACCATCAACACTTGATGCTCCTTTTTGATTTCTACCTCCGCGGCTTTTAGCATCGCGAAGAGCTCGGGCATAGTTTTGGTCATCCCTTGCATATTATAGTTCATCACGAAGCTCTTGTAGCTTGGTGGCAGTGATTGGAGAATTCTGTCAATGACGCAATCATCTGGAAGATTAACTCCCAGTTGAATCAAGTGATTGTTATACCCAGACATTCTGAGTATATGCTCACTGACAGAACCATTCTCCTCCATTTTACAGTTATAGAACTTATTGGAGACTTCATATCTCTCAATCCGGGCATTTGCTTGAAATATTAACTTCAACTCCTGGAACATCTCATATGCTCCATGGTGTTCAAAACGTCGTTGAAGTCCCGGTTCTAAGCCGTAAAGCATGGCACACTGAACTATAGAGTAGTCATCAGCTTTGCTTTGCCAGACGTTCATAACATCTGGCGTAGCTCTTGCACCAGGCCTGGCACCCAGCGGTGCTTCCAGGACGTAATTCTTCTGTGCAGCAATGAGGATAATCCTCAAGTTACGGACCCAGTCCGTGTAATTGCTACCATCATCTTTCAACTTTGCTTTCTCAAGGAACGCATTAAAATTCAACGGAACAACAGCACGAGCCATCTATCTACACAACATAGACAAGCAAGATACTATCAGGTACTAAGTTCATGATAAATTAAAGTTCAATTAATCATATTACTTAAGAACTCCCACTTAGATAGACATCTCTCTAATCCTCTAAGTGATCACGTGATCCAAATCAACTAAACCATGTCCGATCATCACGTGAGATGGAGTAGTTTCAATGGTGAACATCATTTATGTTGATCATATCTACTATATGATTCACGCTCGACCTTTCGGTCTCTGTGTTCCGAGGCCATATCTGTATATGCTAGGCTCGTCAAGTTAAACCTGAGTATTCCGCGTGTGCAACTGTTTTGCACCCGTTGTATTTGAACGTAGAGCCTATCACACCCGATCATCACGTGGTGTCTCAGCACGAAGAACTTTCGCAACGGTGCATACTCAGGGAGAACACTTCTTGATAATTTAGTGAGAGATCATCTTATAATGCTACCGTCAATCAAAGCAAGATAAGATGCATAAAAAGGATAAACATCACATGCAATCAATATAAGTGATATGATATGGCCATCATCATCTTGTGCTTGTGATCTCCATCTTCGAAGCACCGCCATGATCACCATCGTCACCGGCGCGACACCTTGATCTTCATCGCAGCATCGTTGTCGTCTCGCTAATCTTATGCTTCTACGACTATCACTACCGTTTAGCAATAAAGTAAAGCATTACATCGCGATTGCATTGCATACAATAAAGCGACAACCATATGGCTCCTGCCAGTTGCCGATAACTCGGTTACAAAACATGATCATCTCATACAATAAAATTTAGCATCACGTCTTGACCATATCACATCACAACATGCCCTGCAAAAACAAGTTAGACGTTCTCTACTTTGTTGTTGCAAGTTTTACGTGGCTGCTACGGGCTTTAAGCAAGACCTCATCTTACCTACGCATCAAAACCACAACGATAGTTTGTCAAATAGACTCCGTTTTAACCTTCTCAAGGACCGGGCGTAGCCACACTCGGTTCAACTAAAGTTGGAGAGACAGTCTTCCGCAAGCCATCTCTGTGCAAAGCACGTCGAGGGAACCGGTCTCGCGTAAGCGTACGCGTAAGGTTGGTCCGGATCGTCTCATCCAACAATACCGCTGAACCAAAGTATGACATGCTGGTAGGCAGTATGACTTGTATCGTCCACAACTCACTTGTGTTCTACTCGTGCAAATAACATCAACCATAAAACCTAGGCTCGGATGCCACTGTTGGGGAACGCAGTAAATTCAACAGTTTTCCTACGCACACGCAAGATCATGGTGATGCATAGCAACGAGAGGGGAGAGTGTTTGTCTACGTACCCTCGTAGACCGAAGCGGAAGCGTTGACACAACGTAGAGGAAGTAGTCGTACGTAGAGGAAGTAGTCGTACGTTCTCCTCGCGATCCAACCGATCTAAGCACCGAATGTACGGCACCTCCGAGTTCTGCACACGTTCAGCTCGATGACGATCCCCGGGCTCCGATCCAGCAAAGCGTCGGGGAAGAGTTCCGTCAGCACGACGGCGTGGTGACGATCTTGATGTGTTACCGGCGCAGGGCTTCGCCTAAGCACTGCAACAATATGATCGAGGTGGAATTTGGTGGAAGGGGGCACCGCACACGGCTAAGGAACGATCCGTAGATCAACTTGTGTCCCTTTGGGGTGCCCCCTGCCCCCGTATATAAAGGATCCAAGGGGGAGGGGCTGGCCGGCCAGGTTTGGTGCGCCAGGAGAGTCCTACTCCCTCTGGGAGTAGGATTCCCCCCCCCCCCCAATCCTAGTTGGACTAGGATTGCTCCAAGGGGGAGAGAAAGAGAGAGAGGGGGCGCCCACCTCTCCTAGTCCTAATAGGACTAGGGAAGGGGGGGAGGCGCGCAGCCCCTAGGGCTGCCCTCTCACCTTTCCTCCAAGGCCCATGTTGGCCCATTATGCTTCCGGGGGGTTCCGGTAACCCTCCCGGTATTCCGGTAAAATCCTGATTTCACCCGGAATGCATCCGATGTCCAAACATAGGCTTCCAATATATAATTCTTTATGTCTCGACCATTTCGAGACTCCTCGTCACGTCCCCGATCTCATCCGGGACTCCGAACTCCTTCGGTACATCAAAACTCATAAACTCATAATATAACTGTCATCGAAACCTTAAGCGTGCGGACCCTACGGGTTCGAGAACAATGTAGACATGACCGAGACATGTCTCCAGTCAATAACCAATAGCGGGACCTAGATGCCCATATTGGCTCCTACATATTCTACGAAGATCTTTATCGGTCAGACCGCATAACAACATACGTTTGTTCCCTTTGTCATCGGTATGTTACTTGCCCGAGATTCGATCGTCGGTATCCAATACCTAGTTCAATCTCGTTACCGGCAAGTCTCTTTTCTCATTCCGTAATACATCATCTCGCAACTAACTCATTGGTTGCAATGCTTGCAAGGCTTATGTGATGTGTATTACCGAGAAGGCCCTGAGATACCTCTCCGACAATTGGAGTGACAAATCCTAATCTCGAAATACGCCAACCCAACATGTACCTTCGGAGACACCTGTAGAGCACCTTTATAATCACCCAGTTACGTTGTGACGTTTGGTAGCACACAAAGTGTTCCTACGGTAAACGGGAGTTGCATAATCTCATAGTTAAAGGAACATGTATAAGTCATGGATAAAAGCAATAGCAACATACTAAACGATCGGGTGCTATGCTAATGGAATGGGTCATGTCAATCAGATCATTCAACTAATGATGTGATCTCGTTAATCAAATAACAACTCTTTGTTCATGGCCAGGAAACATAACCATCTTTGATTAATGAGCTAGTCAAGTAGAGGCATACTAGTGACACTCTGCTTGTTTATGTATTCACACATGTATTATGTTTCCAGTTAATACAATTCTAGCATGAATAATAAACATTTATCATGATATAAGGAAATAAATAATAACTTTATTATTGCCTCTAGGGCATATTTCCTTCAATTGTGTTGTCACCTTTCTCACCGGTTCTACTTCCGGCCACTTTGTGAACTTGTCGATCGCGACGTACAAGTACTCAAAGCCCCCGACAGCAAGAGGAAAGGGGCCCAGTATGTCAAGCCCCCAGACCAAAAATGGCCAGGAAAGAGGGATTGTCTGAAGAGCTTGGGCTGGTTGATGAAGCTTCTTTGAATGGAACTGGCACGCTTCACACTTGGTTACTAGTGCAGTTGCATCCTGGAGAGCGGTAGGCCAGAAGAAACCTTGCCGGAACGCTTTGCCGGCATGGGCTCTTGATCCTATGTGGGAGCCACACATGCCTCCATGTATCTCTGCCAACAGCTCTAGTCAGTCCTCCTGAGGAATGCACTTCAATTTCACGTCATTCAGCCTCCTTATGTATAGGGCATCATCCACAAACTGGTACATGCTGAACCGACGGGCTACTTTCTCTGCCTCTTCCTGTTCCTCAGGGAGTTCCCCTGTTTGGAGGAAACGGACAGTGCGCTGCGCCCATGCCGGAGCCTGGGGCTCGATGACAAGGACTAAAGGCTCATCTTCGGCTGTAGGGGCAGCTGCCTCTACGGTCAGGGCTTGGGGCCCTGCCAGAGGTTGCTGCTCCTCGGCAAGCTTGGGGTACCCAAAAACTTCCTTGTCGGCGGCTCTTGGGTGCTCAGCGGGAAAGTACTTGCCGGGGCCTGCCTTCCTTCGCTTGTTCTGTCCCACTGATAGCTCCACGGATGGCTGGGTTAATTGAAGCACAAAGGTACCTGGTTCCACAGGCAACTTGAGGGCAGCCTATTTCGACAAGTCGTTGGCAATGTTGTTCTCTGCTCGGGGAACATGCTCTGCTTGTAGACCGTCAAAACGCTCCTCTAACTTCATCACTTCATCCACATTGGCCTCCATCAACGGTCTCTGGTAATCCTTGTTAACTTGCTTGACGACAAGCTGCGAATCACCCTGATGATGAGCTTCCTGATTCCAAGGTTTGCCACGATCCTGAGACCAGCAAGCAATCCCTCGTACTCTGCAGTGTTGTTTGTTGTTTTTTCCCAGGGAAAGTGCATCTGGACTACATACTTGAGGCGCTCTCCGGTGGGTGCGACGAGTAGCACGCCGGCACTAGCACCTTGCAGCGAGAAAGCTCCATCAAAGTACATAATCCAATCACGGCTCGTCTCCTTGCCGGGAAGGGTGGTTTCTTGAATTTCTTCTTCGAGCGTTGAGGTCCATTCTGCTATGAACTCTGCTAAGGTTCGGCTCTTGATTGTTGAAGTACTTTCAAACTTGAGGCCAAAGCTTGACAGTTCCAACGCCCACTCCACAATCCTCCCGGTTGCATCCGGGTTGTGCAAGATTCATTGCAAAGGGAGGCGGGTGGTGACGGTGATCTCATGCACTTGGAAATAGTGATGCAGCTTTCTCAAGGCCATAAGGAGGCCGAAAAGTAGCTTCTGTATACCAGAATATCTTGATCTAGCCCCTGCAAGAGGGAACTGACAAAATAAACCGGGTGCTGCATCACCTTCTTCTTCTGTCCGACTTCGCCCACTTGCGCAGACTTTGTCTTGCTGGGACCAGGCTTTGCCGGGGGCTCCTGATGATGGCTCTCCACTCGCCGAGCTTCTTTGCAGCAGGATGAAAGTCGAGGAGCAGTTGCACGCGCGCCAACGCTTCTGCTAGCGTGGGTGGTGGCGAAAGCTGCGTGGACCGTGACGCGCTCTGACTTCTAACCACGTTAGAAGGAGCTCTACCATAGTCTCGCAGTCGCGCACCGTTTTCGCCAGCGTCTGGGCGCGCATGCTGGCCAGGTGCATCTCGAGAGTGACGCAAAAGGCTCTTCCCGCAGCGGCGCCCGAGGGCACCGATGTCGCGGCGTTGCTCGTCGTGCGTGACCTGAGAAGACCGCGGCGCGGGCGCCGGCTGGGGCGTCCTGGAGGTCGCCGCGCCGCCCGTGGGCAGCGCGGCCCCGCCCCTAGACCCAACGGCGTGCAGCTCGTCGTCTTGGGCACGAACGACGCCGCTCGCCTGGCTCCGATTGCCAGAGTGTGATGGATGCTCGAGGGCCACGTCTCCACCACCATCCGCGGCCGCCCCGTTGCCCGCCCGCGCTGGTACGGGCGGTCCGGCTCTAGACGAACTGATCGTTGTGATCCCCTTCTTATTGGGGGCCATGGCGATGAAGAAGTCGATGCGCTAACTTCTAGACTAGATTTTCACAGCCTCATGCCCCTTACCTGGCGCGCCAAAGATGTCGAGGAAAACGACACCTATGGGATCCCGAGGACCCCTTCTACGGTTGGCGGGGGTGAAGAGTTGTGCAAAGAGCAGGTCTAACGATCAGCGCGAGGGGATTTTTACCTAGGTTCCGGCCGCAAATGATGCGTAAAACCCTAGTCTTGCTTGTCTGTGTTTATCTTGTGTTCTTCAGTTCTTGGACTAGCTACTACGCGTGCCCAGTCCAAAAAGTTCGAATCCTTCCACAGTACGCCTCGGGCCTCCTTTTATATGTCAAAGGGGTCGTCACAGTGGCACACAGGGAGGTGGAAAGTATCTACAGTGTACAAGTTTATCGCCTGGCACCGTAGGACAAACGCATTTGATGCGCTGTCTACGTGCCCTCTTGCTTTATCGGGACGACAACAAAGCTCGTCCCGTCCGTCGCCGCCTCGCCTTGCTTCGACGCGCGTCCAAGCTGATGAGGCATGCAACGCCATGCTGGCTGGCTGGTCGCTGTGCTGGTGCGGTGACAGGGCCTTCACGAAGATCTGCATGCCACCACGCAGGTGCTTGACTAGTTGGCCTAGAAGCTGCATGCTGCCACGCAGGCGCTTGCTTGGTTGGCGGGCTGGTTGCCGCATCGGAACGACCGCGGGGCAGCGGAGCTTTGGTAGGTGCGGGCCTGGTCGTGGCCCCGTAGATGCCCCAGACAAGGGTCTTGCCGGGGCCTCGCGGCCGTCCCCGGCAAGGATCTTGCCGAACGACCGCGGGGCAGCGGAGCTTTGGTAGGTGCGGGCCTGGTCGTGGCCCCGTAGATGCCCCAGACAAGGGTCTTGCCGGGGCCTCGCGGCCATCCCCGGTAAGGATCTTGCCTGGGGGTCTTTGTCTTCTGGTTCTTATGTAGACTCGCATGCTTTGGTCTTTACACAGATCTGCATGCCACCACGCAGGCGCCCCCTGAGTCTTGGTCTCGACGTTGTCAATGGTGTCAGAACTCTGAGGCTCAAGGATGGCGGCCTTGCTAGTGTTGGGCAAGTCGCCCCGGCAAGGCTCTTTGCCCGGGCTATGTAGGCCGCCCCGGCAAGGGTGTTGCCGGGGGAAATCCATCTTGCCCCTTTGCTCTTCATGCCTCTGGCTTGAGTGCTGCCTTGGCAGTCTCGTACCTTTCCTTCCTCTGCCCAGCCAAGCATGACCACAGGTGTGGCTACGACTGCCTGTGCACAAGTAAAGGGGTACAGAAAGGCCCCTACTTTTATACACCGACAATGTTCTCCTTATGGACTCTTCAAGTTTGGTTTGGGATAGCGATGCAACGACACTATCCCCGTATAAAAATAATATTCTCTTAGCTTTTCCTGGTTTCTTTGGCGTGTTCCTCGTCGATGGTGGGTGTGTGGAGTCGTGTCTCTGGCTGATCTTCCGAGACCTGATTGGTTCAGGTTTCTAGTGAATTCGTATGGATTCGACCTACATTCATGATCTTCGAAATTTCTACGTGACCTTATCAGCCTTTTCGTCTCCAAGGCGACGATTAGCTCTATAGATTGCGGCCGCCGACTTCTCCTAGTGTGCATCGACGACTTTTCAGCCATTACTTCTACAAGTTCTTGGGGTTTAAAATGTTTGCTCCGCTAAGGCGGAAGCTCCGAGGTGGAACCGAGTTTTGCTATGTAGGAGGAAGAAGATTTTGGCACCCTCAAGAATTTAAATGTATTTTATCTCCCTTTATTTATAATTGTGTTTGTAAAGACCCGTGATACTTAATATATGACCTTGGGCCTTTCGAAAAAGATGTGCAGAACTTGAGCACCAGTAAATCATTGTATATATATTTTTAGGGACCACTAAATAATACTATTTGGAAGATAAAGCTATTCTAAAAACATCGCCAGAAAAGGAGCAGCCAAAAACGGTGCGGATCGAACGGCCACGATCCCACCTCAAAAGCCCACACGCCAGATGCCCAATTAATAATACTATTTGACAAATAAAGCTATTTCAAAAGCATCGCTAGAAAGGCCACGATCCCACCTCAAAAGCCCACACACCACGCGCTCCATCGCAAGTTCGCAACCCATCTTGCGGCTACTACAACCCGAACGAGGCCCTGCCTAGGGTTCCACCCCCGTCGTCCGATCCGATCCCGCCCCCCACCATGAGCGGCCACCACGACGCCAGCAAGCCCTACCAGCCACGCCGGGGCCCGGAGCGCCCCCCGCCGCAGCAGCCGGCGGAGGACGAGGAGGCGGCCGCGGCTGCGGCGGCGATGGCCGAGGTCGAGGCCGCGGCGGGGGCGATGGAGCAGTACGAGCCGCATCTGGAGCACGGGGAGGAGGAGGAGGAGGAAGAGGAGGAGGGGGAGGAAGAGGGGGAGGAGGAGGGAGAGGAAGGGCATGGGTACGCGTACGATTATGTTACCGGGGAGGCCGTCCCGATGGACGAGGAAGGCGCTGCGGCCGCGGCGCACGCCCACCACGGGGCGGCGGGGCCGCACGGCATGGAGGCGGGCGGCGCACCGCAAGCCCCGTCGAACACGCTCACGCTCTCTTTCCAGGGCGAGGTGTTCGTCTTCGAGTCTGTGTCCGCCGAGAAGGTGCCGCGCCTCTGATCCATCCCCTGCGAATCTCAGCTTTCCTTCCCTAGTGTACTTCGATTGGATGGAAATGAATTGTTTGATTTGGTAACTCGTCAGGTGCAAGCGGTTCTCTTATTGCTTGGAGGAAGGGAGCTCGGCCCGGGTATGGGCGTGGGGCCGTCGTCTTCAGCATCATACAGTAAGGTTTAGACCTCTCTTGGTGAGCTGTATCATTTGTCCGTTGAGAAGCTTTCGAATTATGTGGTGCTCATGTCATTGTGTGTACTCTGTGATATAGAGGTTGAATTCACATCGGATGGCATCGCTGATGAGGTTCCGTGAAAAGCGCAAGGAAAGGAACTTCGATAAGAAGATCCGCTATTCTGTTAGGAAGGAAGTTGCGCATAGGTCAGTGCTAGCTTGGTAACATAAAAGTTAGCTCTGCCCTTTGCATACTGTGTCATGACTCTATGCATACTTTTGTTCACCCATTTGCAGGATGCAGCGCCATAAAGGTCAGTTCACATCATCAAAAGCAAAGGCCGAAGAAGCCGCAGCTGCGGCTAATTCAGATTGGGGTGCAGTGGAAGGTCGACCTCTTTCTGCGCCTGTGTAAGTCCACAAACTGTTGTACTGATTATATGTAAGCACTTAAAAATTTCTTTTATCCGGATTCCATAAGTTGAGAATGACGATGTTTGCATACTGTGAATAAATGATTTCGTTGTAAATCAGTACTGAAGTTAGGTCTGGTATGATGTCCCCATATGCCTGCGCAGGATGGCCAGGAGTTTGCTGTTATGAACAGTGCGTGGTTTAGTGTCTAGTGCAGTGCGTTAGTTGCCTGGCTTCTCGTTGGCTCTATATCACTATCTGGATACTCTTGGCTCTATATCACTATCTAGATATTCTTGTGTACAAGGTTGCCCCGTAAGCTCATGATATGATGCTACATAGAACTGAATTCAGTGAATTAAAATGCTAGCTTGAAGACATGCATCTATCATTGTTACCAAGGCTCGCACTCACTATTTTTTGCTATTCGGTTGTTGCTTACCGAAAATTTTGTTGGTATTAGTTGAAGTACCTGTGATCATTGGATGACATGAGATGCTTCTTGAACACTTCTATTTGTACATGTCACTGTTTATCTGTAGCAACAGCTTGCTTCAGAATACAATGTGCCCTAGTTATTGCACATCTAAGTGACTCAATCAAGCATAGAAAAGGAAAAGAAAACATAGAAAATACCTGCACGAATCTTCGGGTAAAATCATTGGCACAAGACTTAGATGTGCAATACTTAGGGCACATCTAGATGTGCTTTAGCAAAACTGTTTTTGATAATTGTTTCACTATCCAATTCTTTCAGATGCCAGCATTGTGGTATTAGTTCTAACAATACACCTATGATGCGTCGAGGGCCGGATGGACCAAGGACTTTGTGCAATGCATGTGGACTCGCGTGGGCAAACAAGGTACTTAAAATTCTTGTGGTATTGTGTTAGTATGTTCATTTACCTTGTTGTTTGTACCAACATCCACAGCACTACAGCAGGCTCTGTTGTTGCACAACCTATATATTGTAAAGAGGTCCTGTCTCCTTTAACATCAATAAGTAACAACTTTAACATCAATAAGTAACAATCTCTTAGTTGTCTACAGTCCAGCTGTAACAATATATCCTTCTGTACCGTCTATTACGTTGGATGCTGGTTCTCTGATATTCAGCCAAGATGGTTTTAACTTTATCAGCAACAATGTGCTTGTTTATTTTCTTCTGGATACTAGTTGATAAACTACATATTATCAGTAATTTGTTTTCAGCTAGCCTGATTTGTAACCCCCCCCCCCCCCCAATGAAATTTCCACCTAAATTGTTGGGTTAGTACTTCAATGAAATGACATCAATACAGGAAAAATAGTCACAATGTTAGTACCTCATGCCTGACTTTGCATTTACATATTGATATGTTAATGATTCTTCAACGTCTTCCTCCTTCCTAGGGTATGATGAGAGAGGTCAAAGGTCATACACCATTGAAAGTTGTGCCGCCAGCAACCGATGACACTGTAAGCACTAATTCTCCCCTTCCATTAGATTAACAGCCTACCTTATCAGATTTGATGTACTCCCTCCGTTCCAGAATATAAGGTTTATTGTTTTCCGTGCAAGTCAACCATTTGAATGTTTGACCAAGATTATAGAATAAAATAACAACATCTGCAATACCTAATAGATAAAATATGAAGCTACTGTTCATGATGGAACAAATGATATAAATTTTGTATTGTGGATATTGATATATTTTTCTAAAAACTCGGTCAAATGTGCACTCGTTTGACTTTTGAAAAAGCAACACCTTATATAATGGAACGGAGGGAGTATATAATTTACTATTTTTGTATATTTTCATAACCTGAAGTCGAAATTGTGTACCATTTTCTGAACTGCTAGAAGCTTCTATTTTAAACTCTTGATGAAACTACAACAAATATTTATGTCCCTATCAAAATTAGAGGGCTAGAATTTTTTCGAAGTACAAACTTCATATGGTTAGGATTTTCAAAGAGTAAAGAGTCTCTTTCTGTATTTTGACCGGTTCAGTTATCTCATTTGAATATAATTCTCATACCCTGCAGCAGAATGGAGTTGCTGAAGCACCCACTGCTGAGCAGCAACATCTCGCACTAGAAGCTGCACCAGAAGCACCAGTAGCTCCTGCTCCTGCTGCCAATGGCCATGATTCATAGCCATCAGGTGGTGGATGCTTCAGAGGATGCTGCGTTTGTCATGGAGTTGCATGCTTAGAAGTTATAATCGGCATAATTTGAACTGGAGGCTTGCAATGTGCGCATTGTGGTGTGGATGTACCGATGGTCTGACTCTGTTGCCGCATGTGTATATAGATAATAGACGTTTTTCGACATGGGTTTTTCTGAGTGTTCATTAGATTTAAATCTTCTAGAAATGACACTGTTAGCGACAGCAACATCCTCTCCTGTATGGCTGCTTGGTTGCTTTAGAATCGTATGAGATAATCTGTTAGACAAATGCGCCAGGATGACATTTTTTCATTAATTTGTTACATGGATATGTGTACCCGATAATTTGCGTCTACTTGGTAGCGACCTGGTTGGCTACATGAAGATGTTTAACTTAACATACAAGAGGGTGGCCCATGTTTTGCTATTATTTGATTAAGCTTTGTGTTCGTGATATATGTTTGAAGAGTAGAGTCTGCAAAACTAAACACAAAGCTTTCTCTCGCAATTGTGTGAAGTTTACTCTTTGCGGAGTTTATTGGCATAGAAAGACGTGGGAGAGACCATGGATCTTTGTGCTCGATGGGAGAGATTTGGTCTACTAGGGTATTTGGTTTTGATGTTCTCTTGTTTGTCCAGATGGTGGAGGCGTCGGCGCAGTGGAATAAGTGTTCCGTCCTTGTTGTGGTGTGGCCATGTTGGGTTTCTGAGATCTCTGATCCTCGGGGTTGTCAGTGTGGGTATGTTTTTGCCGTAGTTTGCATTGACACCAATCTTTTCAATAACATCCTACACCTTATTGCTTTGGATTGTCATTGTTGGTCTCTCTCCCGACCATAGTTACAACGACTCTGCTCCCATGTTGCGGAGCAGGTGCAACATTGAGCTAGTCTGATTTCCATTATTATCAAAGGTGTACTTGTAAACTCTGACTTGTTTGATACTTCCTCTGCTCATTCAGGAACAGAGGTAGTATATGAGTTCTGGCATAAATAAATTAGTCTACCTTGGTTTCTAAAGCGGGCACGAGTTTTAATCTTCAATTTACCCATGAAACATGTGTTAGAATATTATTAAAAAACACATCAATTGATTAATCACCAAACAAAGTTTGTAAACATATCTAGATTCAATATCTAATAAAATCTATGTCCACCTTATAAAGGGGAACCATGTGACACATGTGGTAAGCAATTCAAAATTTTCAAAAAGAAAAAAAACTGGATGGAGGGGAACAATGTATTCGTGCTAGTCTAGTCGGAAACATCTCAAATGTGCCCCTTGAAATGTTTTTTAATTGTAATATCACCCTCTATACCTGGCCATGGGATACCCGGCCCAACCCGAAAAAGCCCGGCTCGGCCCGGTCTTGCCTGTTAGGATTTAATTAATTCTATTAATCCCTACTTTTCCTAATTGAGGCGGTTGTTTCGTGTCCCTTCGGACGTACCCCTTCGAGGGCTATATATATGTGTAATCTCATCATCAATAAGGACAACTATTCTACTACTTGTCCATTTGCCTCTTGCAATTACTTCGAACACGTTATCAGCACGCTCTTCCCTGAGCGACTCGCCCGGTGGCCGGCGCGGACGGCAACATCTCTGCAGCGGCAGCGATGACAACCAGATCGGGAACGCAACCCTACAGATCTGTCCACCGGCCTCTCACGGCTTTTGACATGCATCATCTGTAAAATGGAAAACCGGATCAGGAGACTATCTATTTGATTTTGCCTTCCTACCATCAAATTCAAGATCTAATGAATGGTTGTGTTATCTGCATATGCAAATCACTCTATACGAGCATGTGCACATGGAGATGGATCGATTGCTGCCAGATCAGGGCAGAACCAATGGATTTCCATCGATTCAAGGATTGAAGGCAAATTAACAAACCCAACGATGCTAAGGGAAGAAGGTACAATTGTTTTCTATTTACCTTGTGCGGAATGATGCGGCCGTTGCATCCATCAGGCACAGCCCTCGGCCTATCTTCTCGTGAATTCCAATTTGACTCGACAAGGCGATGTTATATGGAGCAGCCCGCGCGTGCAGCGGCGTTCTCGGGCCACAGCCCTCGGCTCCGGCGTGGCCCAACGCTCGAGCGCGAGCAGAGGTGACTCTCGGGTCGCACTGGCGCATGCCGCTCTGTGGACCTCGACGGCGGCGCCCACTGTCGCGGCTCCCTACGCGGAGAGCACGCGGCGGCCCAAGGACTGACAATGCTTTTTGCGGCGCGGGCGCGGCCACGGCCACGGCTATCGGCCCTTTGCTTGGCCACGGGACGCCCTTTCGCTGCGCATGGCTTATGCTGCAGCCTTGATGCACGACGGGGACATGCTACACGCTTGCTCCCCTACTGATGCGGCTTGGCCTTGGCCTCGTCACGCACAACTGGTGCTTCGAGCCACTGATCCGTCCAGCGCGGCGCAAGAGCGCAGCGGCAGCGTGGCGTCTTGGCCTTGCCCGCAGCATCTTCCCCGACCTCCGCCGGCTCGCCACGGCCGGAGCGCGGACCCGGCGCCCGCATACTCTACGTACATGCGGTGGTCTCCTCCACCGGCGAGGAACCTCCCAAGCGGTGGCATGGCCGGCAGCGAGACATAGCGGCAGCGGCGGTTGCTTCCGTGGGGAACGACGCGAGAGAGACAAGGGATATGGAACCTTATCGCTTTGTCTGTTTTGCACCACAGTCTCTGCAGTTGCAGGAATTCGCAGAACAGGCCAAAACAGTGGTCCAGGCTAATTTTGCACAATGCCCTTCTATTTTGGGGAATTTGCAAATTCGTCCTGTGAACACTGTTAATTACTGTATTTTCTGTTGAGTTTAAACTTCCAGAAAATATGTGGATATTATATGTGGCATGTTCGATGTGTTTGCTTTTTAGCAATCCCTATAACATGTCTTATTAGTATAACAATATTGTTTTGTGATTGAGATTAAGTTTTCTCGCACAACAATATTAATTTGCGATTGAGATTTTCTTCTCTCGCAAAACAATCTCATAGCGATTGAGATTTTCTTCTCTCGCAAAATATTAATTCACCCTGCTGAATTGTCTTGCAACTTGATACAAGATCATCTCATTTAATTTGAGGTATATACAATTCAAGTTTTTCACTTGAACATCAAGTTTGCAACATCATTACTATTTATTATAATAGTGGTGAATTTCTGTTGAGTACGATGTATGTATCTCCATGTTCACTACATGTCGAGATTAATACGTCTATTTGCAATTGAGATTTTTGGTTTCTTGCAAATAAGAATGCAAAATTCAAAGTGATTTCTTCAAATTGATGTATTGGGATCACAAGGTAGTCATATAGATCTATTGCCTTCGCAGATTATCAATCACTACTGTTAAAGCCTATATTTTGTCATTTTGACATTATGATTGCTTTACAAAATGCTCTCCCACACATTTTACTAAGTCATGACATAAGGCATTACGAGTGAGTATCTACTGATTCCATCAGATTATACTCTCTAGTGCTGCGAGATCTACTCCATTTTGGAGATTATCTTCAAGGTGTCATATTTAGCAATTTGATATTCACACTAATGGTTTCAAGATAACTTCTTGAAATACCCATTGATTTTGCTAATTCATTATAACATCAACCATGACGGTCTTTAATTTACTGGTTGTAAATTAATTATCTCTGGTTTACCCATAGAGGTAACATATGGCTATAGAGTTTGAGGCATTCGCCCTCAATGGCCACCACTGCCCTATCTGGGCCATGGACATCATGATCACTTTTGTGTCTCGTGGGATAATGTGTGCAATCCAGGATTCACTTCTGGTCAGGATCACACCGCTAACAGAAAAATGTTGTCTTATACATTATAAGGCATTAGATTCAGATCTCAGCATCTGGTTATTCTGTATCAGCAATTCCTGGGATACAATGAACCTCAAGGGCAAAGGTTTGAATCTTACTTCAACCTTCAATCCGACAACACCAGCTGTGACGGGACCCTATGAGCACGGAGAACGTGATGGTTGAATATGCCTCAACCGACATGTTTGGAGACTTCTTCTAGTCTCTCAATCTCCTGAGTGGTCAACATAGTTTATGTCAATTTACGATGTTCTAATAAGAACATAAGCATTGTTGTCATCATATATTGTATATCACAATATATTGTATCAGCACTTTGATACACATACATTTGTATGCATTCTATATATCCGACGGTGATTTTCATATTGAGAATCTTCATGTCTATATATAGATTTCTACGGGAGTCAATCCGATGAAAAATGATATGTGCCTTGTGGACATATGCACCACACACACTCTATACTCAGGAAAGTCCAATGTTTCCACTCTCATTGAGAGAAAGGAGATATTTTAAAATCGCTAGACGCGATGAGGTATTTGTTGGCTCAACTCAAGTCATATTTACTATCCCTGTGGGTACTCGAGTATCGTCAGGATGCTTTATTGCTTCCGGATTTAGCTCGTACCCTACTAAACTATAGAGGTATCCGTCAAAATAGTTTCCATAGCGAAACTTATGATGACAACAAAGAGGAATATCTTCTCTTTACCATATGCAACGGATATGGCAAGCACATTCTCTATGTATCATTGGAATTGCACTACACATACTACAAAATCCGTAGCACATGTTACGTACGAGATAGTTTTTCAGAGTGTCTTTTGCATGACAAACTTGGCATTCCTGCTTTGGTCATCATTGACATTGGGTTGAAACCGAAACTATCAGCAATTCCAGTGGTTTATGATTATTATGATGCTACATTCTAATAATATTTGGATTTTATGTGCACTACATGTGACACAAGGAGGCAAATTTTAAGGCTTTACACCTTAAAGTGTATGCTGAACCACTCAGACTCCTTGAATGCATCAAGTCGAGGTAAATGGCTCTTCCCAACCATTGAGTAGACTATTCAGGTATTCCATGGTTTTAAAGGACATATCTACATGATGGTCTTAAGTGTGTGCTTTATTCACACAAAACCATTGGCTCATTATCCTGACATCGATGTCAAGCAAATCGAATGGATAACCTTGCAGAATTCTCCTTGAGTGCCTTCTTTATGGCCCTTGGATTGAAGTTTAGCAATTTGTCCTAATGTCTAGACTCAAAATGGTTTGGTAGAATCCTATCCAAAGAGTTAAGCTCATTGCATAATCTTTACTTTGGAATTGCAACCTACCAACTTTACGTTGGAGTCATGCAGTCTTACACGCTCATGACCAAACTGCATTGTATTATTCCCTCTATCTTTGATACGTGGAAATCTACCAAGTATTTCCTATCTGCGGTAATTCGGTTACACACCGATATCATCATCCGGCATACATCATTGGCCCCTCAACATATAGTTGGGATCTATGTGAGGAATAACTGTTATTTCGTCAATACCTCAAGCCCCTTATGGGGAGTTATTCAAGGCCAGTATGTTGATTCAATGAGGAATATTTCCAGGCATTAGGGGGAGAATTCAAGTACCATAAAGAATGCCAGGAAATTAGTGGAATGTTAAACACATTTCTGCCTTAAATCCACATACTCAAAGATCTGAACCATGCGTTCAGAAGATTTGCAACACATTGCAAATAACCTGCCAGATTCATTTACTGACTATAAAGGTGTCACACAATCCTACAATCCTGCAAAAGTACGCCTGAAAGAGTGGAGGTAGCAACAAAATTCACTCCACTCCCCGTTCAAAGCAACAGGGGGAGATGTATGGCAGAAGTACATCAGGATTCAGCTTCTTGCAAGCAAGGATATCAAGGCCTGTGAATCAGTAAATGCAAGTCAACTTCACGTTGATAGACACCTAATGGGTGGTATACACCCAGTGGACGGGAAACCTCCACCAACCCAGGTCATATTGCACATAATGACCGGGACATCGGAATACCCGACTCAATCGCATTGGGAAATCGCGAGCAGTCACCATGGGTAACGATATTTCCATCAACTATATATTTATATATAGATTCTGGAGAATCATATAACCAAAAGTCTACAATTGTCGACATACATTTCTCAACTAGATTGCGAAAACCTTTCAAATGATTCAGATCCAAAGACCATGGCCATGGCAAAGTGTGAACAACACTCGGACTGAACTCAAGCAAAGGGTATAATCTAGGTAGAAATGATCTTGCTCAATAATGGGAAGGTATTCATAAGCAATACCTACACCAGTTTTCTTCTGGAAACAGAATTGAGAACAATGAGGTGGTGAAACAAAAAGCAAGTATTGTAGCACAAGGGTTCACGCAGATACCCAACTATTCTCCAGAGGTGGAATCTCTTTCCATTGGCAGTACAAAATCATCTATCTTTGCAGTTGATAGATGTAGTGATTACATATCCATGTCGATCACTAGATTCAGACATATATGATTGATTGCCGATGGAGTCTCAATTCTGAATCGAAATACAAATGCAACATACATTGTGTAAAACTAGTAAGTCACCATACGACTTATTGTGGTCGGTACATATGGTACAACCGACGCAGTGAGTTCCTTATACAAAAGGATTACTCCTGCAAAGATGATTATCCATGTTTGTATGTCTGCAATGACGACACATATAATCATCTAATGACGGAGTTTAAATGAAGGATTTGGGTAAACCAAAACACTGCTCGTTACTACAACTTGAGCACCTTCATTCATACATTATGGTATACTATGTTGTCTATATCCAAAATATATTGGAGAAATTCATTGTGGACAAATATTATCTATCCATAACTCTCATGGTAGTTCATTCTCTAGATGTAGAGAAAGATTTATTTAGACCAAGAGATGATGGAAATGAGATATTGGGACTCAACGTTCCATATGCCATTGGATCGACCAAACACAATTGGTTGGTACTCAAGAATATCTTTCGATATCTCCAAGGCATGAAACATCTTGCCCTGGTTTTTCAGTTTTGGAGAAATCTAAACACCAATATCAGTGGATACATCGATCAGATCCCCACTATGTCAGATCGTAGACAAGTTTAGTGTTCCTACTAGGTGTGGTAGCCCTCTCATGAAGAGTCTTTGAAACAGACCTCATGGCTACATTCACCAACCATTATCTCAACGATAATGTTTCTTGTGTTGCCCGGATGCAAACAGGTTACATAATAAGCAATATCACTATATTGCAATTCTTGCAAGTCAAATCATGCGACTGATTTGTTCAGCGGGCCTCTACCAACTTCTATGTTTTGGTATGTGACAGCTTCGAATTTTGCAAGAATCAGGGGGAGTATTTTCCTGAATTGTTCCTGCTCAATGCATCATATTATACTCTTTTTCCCTTCATGAGTTTACTTTACAGGTTCTCATAAAGGTTTTTAATGAGGTAATATCAACATGAGATCATACGTCATACTTTCTGTTTTCCCACCGGGGTTTTTTGGGAAAATATATATGACATATTTATTGTTCTCTAAACTCTATGAGTTTTCTCGTATTGAGTTAAAAGAGACAATGACCATTATATGTTGTACCATTTTCTCCTTATTTTTCCCACTGGGTTTGAAGGAGTTTTAGCAACATATCAAACACCTATCTCCTCATATTTTTCCCACAGGGTTTTTGGAGGAGCTTCTCAAGATGATGATACTTACGCTAATAAGCATGGATTAGGGGGAGTGTTAGGATTTAATTAATCCTATTAATCCCTGCTTTTCCTAATTGAGGCGGTTGTCTCGTGTCCCTTCGGACGTACCCCTTCGAGGGCTATATATATGTGTAATCCCATCATCAATGAGGACAACTATTCTACTACTTGTCCATTTGCCTCTTGCAATTACTTCGAACATTGCCCACAGGTCAAGCCTGGACATGAGTTTTGAGCCCGAAGAACATGTCGGGCCGAGCCTGGGATTGGCTTTTCGTGTTTTAAGAAAGGGGCCCGGCAGGCTTTCTCACTGACGGGCTGGTCTGGGCCTAGGTTGACCGGGCCAGGCTCACGCCTAGGTTTTTCACCTCAGGCTTGGATAGGCCCGGCCCGACAGATGCCCAGGTAGGCTGCAGATTGGGAAAGGACATCCCTTGAGAAATCTATCGGATTTTTCAGGTCATCATTTCTGCAACCAATGCTAAAAGCTTGCAAGGTATGTGTTCTTTGCTGCTATATTTCTACGGCCGTATCACTATCAAAATGCATTGATATCTAACAGTTTGACTTGAGCCATGTAAAATTTTCTAGTTGATCAACATGATACAGTAGAAGCTGGGCCAATAATGGGATGATCTTCTTTCATACTGGGTTGGTTGGAAGAATCTCTCCAGTCTCTAGTGATTTGATGTCTCCTGTGAAGTGGTCAAACTCGTTTATTTCCAGTGAAGCTATCTTCCACGTTTTGAACTGAAAGGATCAACTTCACCGTCATTTATTAGCGTTGTTCTCAGGCTGGCTGTTAGTACTTCTATGACATATTTGCTAGGAAAAGATCCATATTTATTTTGAAAAGGAGGATAGACCCCTGGCCTCTGCATCTGGACGATGCATGCGGCCATCTTATTAATTATTCACAAAGGCCATACAAAGTAAACATCAGCCAGTCGGAAGCCACCATCTAGGCAACACCTGTTGCTACTCGTATCCTATTGATGAAGGTGTGCCGAATATCCTTGCCTAATACCAAACGAACATCACACCAAATCCTAACATCTAAAGCCGGATGCCCCAACCCAGCCACACACCATAATACCTGTCACAAGTATGCTCTTTGTCTGGATAAGCTCTCGGAGTTCTTTTTGGCCTACTTAAGATACTTGTGCTTTGAACACTAGATTAATTTACTCCCAAAAGTGGTTTTCAGAGGTCCATGTCATCCGCGCCATCGGTTATGCCACTGGTGGCCCCGTCACCCTTCTGCCTCCCATAATTCAAGGTTCTTCCTCCTACCAACTTGTTATCCTCAGCCAAGTGCATTCACATGGTGCACAATCATTTCATGGGTTTAAACCACTGAGAGAAGGGCCCTGTTCCATGCCACCAAGCACGTGTAGCAACTAGCAAGACTATACGATCTGTGGGCTCCATCCCCTGGTCGGTGTCGGAGTTCTACTTGATCGAGTTCATGCTAACTTTAATGGAATTGAGGGCAAATGGCGGCGGTTACGTCGTGTAAAGAGGAGTGTGGGAGAAGGAGAGGGGCGTAGCCTTATCCAGAGATTATGAGAAGGGTGATGTGGATGGCCACATGGACAAAAAACCGGTGACGTGAATGCCACCCTTGCAATAAAATGGTATGTGGATGTCGCGGGCGAAACTGCCGTCAGGGGTTCCAGTATTGGGGGTTCATTGGGAGCAAGTAAGCGAAAATGCTGGGGGTTGTTCAGTGAACAGCGGGGGAGTAAGCTACTCCCTCCGTTCCATAATATAAGACGTTTTTTAACACTATACTAAAGTCAAAAAACGTCTTACATTATGGGACAGAGGGAGTACATTTTTTCCGTATTTGCTTACATGGAACGAACACTTCGCCATAATGTTAGTGTATTATTTACCATGTACTTTTGCAGGAGAACTGGAAAGCGCTTACAACGCGAAGCTCCAACAAGCCAAGAATAACTTGAATTGGTAAAATTTGCGTGCACAGAGGTGGCAACGACTCTGCGCATCAACATCCACACCCTAGAGTGTACCTTGGGGACAAAGGACTACCCTGGAGATCCTAGTGCCACACCGCTGCTCAAATTTTTTACGTGGGTATAACAGACACAGCCAAATGTTATGCATCTTCTGTTTTGTCAAGTTGATTTTGGCGAACAAGTGGTGCTGCACTATTGTTCAGTTACTCTGAATGAAGGAAGCCACATTACGGCCCTGTTCGGATCGGAGGATAAGAATACATAGGTTTAGGAAAAAACAGATGAAAGGGGAAGGAAGAGAGGTGCAAAACAGTGGAACAGAAGATGCCACAGGGAGCTACAGAGTTGGCGTTCGATACGCAGGAGAAGAAATCCCACGAATTCAGCACATGTGGGTCCCATTTTGCTTGGGTTCTTGTGTATGTGTGGTCCTCAAGGTGTACAGATTAACCATTTTTACAGCTGATGTGGGTCCCTGCTTGCATGGGTCGGTAGTCTTTTCCCTTCCACAGCCTCGGCCGGCGTGAAAAAATTGGGTAGGAATGGATGTTTGCTTTCCCGTGAAAATGAGGCTATCAAAACATTCCGGCGGATTGGAAAGAAGAGAATCCTTCGTTCCGAACGGTCAAAAGGAAAGAAATCCTTCGGAATCACTTTCCTTTGAGTTTCCTGCATTTTTCCTTCGTCCCGAACAGGGCCTACATTTATGTCTGCATCTTTGATTCAAAACATGCAATTCCCGCGTGCTGTTACAAAGACATAATCAGGACTGTGTGCAATCATCCTTGTAACCCAGATGTGGTTTCGAGGGTATCACACAGACTATACAAACAGAGTCTACGTCAGGGACAAAGAAGGGAACATGGCCGAAATGCGTTTTGGAGCCCGGCTTGGTGAGCCTGGAACCTGTTTTTTTCTTTTTAAAAAAATCGAATGGTCGAACTGTCAAACATTTCTGAAAATAAATTGACATAAAACATGGATGTGATTCTTGTACTTGTAACTTTTCATGTAATTAGAACAAGGTAGTAACACAGTCAATGCTTGCTTGCCGGCAGCGCACGCAGAGGGTGCAGGCGACCGGGGAGCTGCAGCACGGCGAGGCTTGCCGGCGACGCACGCACACACTCGCGCATCACCGGCCAACAGCAACATACACACACCGGTGGCGGTTGCTCTGCCATGCGTCCGTGTGTCCATGGCGTGAGCTCGGAGTCGATTCAAGCACGACGCCGTCGACCAGTTCGAACGCGACGTCATCAACCCAAGACGCACGGACGCTCGTGTGAAAGAGAACGCCGACAATGTCACAACGCGGCCTCGCTGGAACTTGCGCGTGACCAACGGCACGACCAACGCCGTCGACGGAGGTGCGTGAAGAGGGCTTGTCCGAGCTCCTCCTCCTGATCGGGCATCATGTTCAACAGGTCGGCGGCGCGCCGAGCGCAGGCTGCAGCTCGACGGGCGGGTGTGCGGTGGGTTCGAGTAAATTACAAAAAACCATCACAATTGGGGACCCTAATTCAAAAAACCGCCACCATTCGTTTTTTTTCAAAAAACCATCAACATTGTGGTGACCGTTTAAAAAACACTGATAACCGAATTAGAGCCGTTTGACAAAAAAACTGACAGCTGGGTCCCACCTGCAAGTGATGACATGGCAAGCAAAATTGACGCCGTCTGCATGGACCGTTAATTTGACGTGGGCCCACTTGTCAGCATCTCCTATCTCTCTTTATCCCTTTCTCTGGCGTTCCACCGAGCAGTTCGTGAGCTCGCCGGAGAGCTCGTTGCCGACGGCATCCGGACCAGGAAGGCGGCCTGTTCAGGAGACCAGCGGACGGCGGCAAGCAGAGGAAGCAGGGGGTGGTTGGCACAGCCGGCGAAGTGGCTGGTCGTGGCCGAGCCGGGCGGCGCGGTGCGGCAGGACGCGGTGGGCGCGCGTGAGGCTGTGCAGAGCTGCGTCCATCATTGTCCCCTGGCGGTGACAGCCGCCGCTTCCAGTCATGCCCATCGGAGTGGCGCCGGGCTGGATCTCCTCATGCCTAGGAGCTACCCCATGACGCCGGCGAGGTCACGAGCTGAAGAGGCTGGATCTGGCGGGTGGCATGCCCGTTACCACAGGGGGAGTGGCGGCGTGGGAGAGTGCTCCCTGGGCGGCGCGAGCGGCCGGTGCCGCTTGGATCCGTTGTCGGGCGACGCATTGAAGTCGGCGGTGCTCGAATCCGTCACCGAGATGTGGAAATTGGCGGCGGTCGTGGAGCGACGGAGGAGTTGCGGCGCGGGAGATTGCTCCCTGGGCGGCCCGACGCCAGGCCGCGGCGGCTAGCCGTCGAAGGGGCGGCTCCATGTGGTCCGACGACCCCCGCCGGCGGTGGGATGCTGGGCGGCATCGGGTGGTGAGTCGAGGGGTGGGGAGAGGTGCGTGAGGTGGGGATGGGCCGGTTATGTCAGTAGCGTCGTTATCTCAGTCCTGGCCACCTGGCACCTGACTGTGGGACCCCGAGGTCAGTTTTTTGTCAAACGTCTCTAATTCAGTCATCAGTGTTTTTTAAAAACTGTCACCACAATGTTGGTGGTTTTTTGAAAAAAAAAATATGAATGATGGCGGTTTTCTGAATTAGGGTCCAATTATGATGGTTTTTGCAATTTACTCGGTGGGTTCACGCCCCACACGGTGCGTAGTCCACGCGGGACATGGAGACGCCAAGCGTGTTGAGCCTCGGCCGGGAGCTTCTCCACGTTCGCCGCGAGCGGACCGGGTTGCCGGTGTTTCCCGGGAGTGCCAGCACGGAGGAGAAGGCCTCCACCGTCACGTTCTAGGTCCTATTGCACGGGAACCCATTTAGCCGCAGTGCTGCAGAGTGCACGCATGCATTAGTCGCTAGGACGGAAGAGCCAGCGCATCTATTCATGTGCAGCTCGACGCCACTCCCTGGGTCGCTGAGCTCATCGCGCTGCTCGAGCGTTGCATCTCCGCTGCATGACCGTCGTGGACGACGCCGTCGCCGTTTCTCATCCAAGCTCGGCACGCCTGGGTTGGATTTTGGGGCCAGTTTCGAAAAGGAAAGGAGATGTGGACTGTGACATGGCGGTCAAACCCAGACGACGTGTCAAGTTTTGGTCAAAACCGTGTCCACGTCGGTCGAATACCATCCAAAACGAAACGAGGGACTGAACTAATTCGATTTAAGAAGTTGAGGGACTAAGCTTTCTTGATTTTAAAGTTGAGGGACTATTTTTGTATTTTCAAGAAAGTTTAGGGGCAAAAAATATACTTCTCCCTTGTTTTAATGGCCTCTGAACCATGTCATTTGGTCTAGATTTTGATATATTTCTCGTTCCATTACTGATATGTATATTTGTGTTTGTGGGATTTTGATATATTCCTTGTTTCATTACGGATATGTATATTTGTGTTTGTGCTTTTGGTGATCTAAACGCTTTTATATTTTTTTACGAAGGAAGTAGGGGTTAGACCACTACAAGTGCAATGATTCCAATTCGCGCTCACCTTGCTGAGGACCAGGCCAAAGCCCATTTATTGTAGGACGCAGCTTCACTGACTTCATGAAGCTAAGGGCGTGTTCGGAGAGAGCAATTAATTAACGAGCGCTCCTTCTGGAGCCTCGTAACGATCAACGTTATTTGGCGCGCTCTCAGCCATTTACCATGTGTCGCGCTCTGGACGCTCCCTTCGAAAAAAAAACCTCGCATTCGTTTTCGGCTTTTTAAATGTTTTTCCGGTTTTTTTTGACGTTTTGGTTTTCCACCAGTCTTCCTTAGCTTTTCGATCCAAAAAATTTGAAAGAAAAAAAATTGCGCGAAAAAACGCGTTTTTCTTTTTTCCCTTTTTTTTCTTTCGCAGAGTCACGGTTTTGCTTTCGCGAGAATCACGGCCGTGCCTCTCAGAAACGAAAAAAAAGTGTTTTCTTTTTCTTTTCCTTTCGCGAGAGTCGCGATTTTGCTTCTGCAGGAGGCACGGTTGTGCTTTAGCGAGAGTCACAGCCGTGCCTATTGGAAACAAAAAAACACATTTTCTTTTTCTTTTCCTTCGAAGAGAGTCACGGTTTTGCTTTTGCGGGAGGCACGGTTGTGCTTTCGCGAGAGTCACAGCCATGCCTGTTGGAAACGAAAAAAAATACACGTTTTCTGTTTTTTTTTGCGAGAGTCACGGTTTTGCTTCCGTGAGAGGCACGAGTGTGCTTTCGCGAGAGTCATGGCCGTGACTTCTCGGAAACGAAAAAAACGCGTTTTCTCTTCTTTTTTCCTTTCGCGACAGTCACGGTTTTGCTTCCGTGAGAGGCACGGTTGTGATTTCGTGAGAGGCACGGGCGCGCCTCTTTCAGAAAGGAAAAAAACCGTGCTCCTGGTTCAGTTTTTTCGTCCCGTTTTTTCGTGAAAAAAAGTTCTTCAAAACCTATCAACATGGGATCTAGTTTTGAAGATCTCGACGCAAGGAATCCAACGGCGAAAGCGGTTCGAGATTTCAACGCACGGGTTGAGAGATAAAACGTTTTGAATAAACGGATCTACGAAAAAAAGGAAAACTTCCAGATTGCGACAAGTGGCGCGCTGCATGTGCGTCAATTGTCGCAAACTGAGAAGTTGGAGTGATCTTTGTAACGAGTACTCCTCAACTAGTGATTTCGGTGTTCGGATCTCCTCCCACTTCTAACTCCAGGAACTTCATGGATCGTTTTCACTCGAACACTTGGGATCCAAGAAGCAGGATTCTTGAAAAGCTAAGCCCAAAAATAGTGCAAAAACATGGAGCGAGCTTGGCCCAGCTCCACCGATTGCATAAGTTGGAGTTCGCGCAATTTACATCCACTGCCATCACTAAGGCTATGTTCGGTTACGCCCTTCCCCGCGTGCCAAACCACGGGGATCCAGGCGGATCGGCCCCACTAGAAAATAATCTCCGCGTTTTCGATTTGACGCATTCGGTTAAGCCTCGAGCGGATCTTTCCCCCGTCCAAACCCCTCAAAACCGCGAGGAAAAAATCATCTCCAGCCCACCCGTGGAAAAAATCAGCTTCACCTCTCTCTCTCGTACGTAGGTCTCTCGTTGACGCGACCGAAGCGGGGGCGTGGGCTTAACCGAATGGAAGAAAGAAGCCCCGATCATCTTTGTGGCAGGGAGTCAACCCCCACAGGGGTCAGGTGCTGACAGCCAATCCCGGCAGGGATTAGTTCCACTAGGGGAACTAATCTATGTTAACCGAACAAGGCCTAAAGATACCGGTTTGCTTCCCCATCCCTCGAAAAACATAACGCATCGCTATAGGATCGATCTCCCTCGCCTCGCTGCCCCCCTCTCCCTCGAGTCGGGGCTCTGGCTGGCCCTAATTGGGCTGCCTTGAGCCGGCCCAATCTGCCCCGAACGGGCCACATGTTTCCCAGCTGGACTGCAGCGCTGGAGAAGCTATGGATGCACCCGAACGGATCTGGGATCCCTACCTGGAGTGAGAAGCGATGAAGAGAAGTTGGCTACGTGAAGTTTTGTGAAGCTAGAGCGAATCCGAACACGCCCTAAGTCTCACTGTAACTTAGCCCCCTTTATCAGGCATCCATTAAAAATCCGACGGACCAGATTGATCCATATTTTGAATGAATTTTTGAAAAATGTTCAGAAAAGTTTGAAAAATTTCCAATAAATTGTAAATGTTTCGTTTAGTATTCTGTGTAAATTTCAATCCATGTGTATGTATAGTTTGCGAATACACAATTTTTTATTTATTTTAGGTTAAAAAGCTATTTAATCACAAACCATACATCCAAATGGGTTGAAACTTTCCCATAATACAAAATGAAACATTTATGATTTATTGGATTTTTTCAATTTTTTCTGAACACTTTAAAATTTTCAGTATGGAAAGTCAATCTGGAACGTCGGATCTTTAACGGACGACTGATAATGGTGGCTAAGTTACGGTGAGACTTGGCTTCATAAAGTCACTGAAGCCGCGTCCGTCCTTGTAGCTCGTTGGGTCCGGTGGGGCGTCCGGTGATCCATGCCAGGAACAAGCAGATGGCCATGAAGATGTTGAAGACCGACATGTTGGATGCAGGGATTGAAAAGCCGCACCAAGATGTGGTTTGGCACATCACGGTTCCCTATACGACGATGAGCGACACCATCTGCGTGTAAATTAATATTTAACATGATTTGGGCCAAATTTAACATAATACACTAGATTAACACTTAACCACTCACAATGTCGAGGTTGACCACGCTAGTAGGCAATGGTGCGCATTATAAGGGTATCACACAGACGAAACAAAATATAGCAATTTACGTTAGTGGTAAAAAAGGGAACATGTTGGAAATTCGAATTTGAGTCCGACTGTGCTTACTCTCAACGACTGAAATTTTATATGCATTGTTGTGAGATAAACGAATCCAAGGATGATACAGAGAATAGATTTTGCAATGGATTGAACCATGAAATTCGGTCTAGATTTCAATATATTCCTCGTTTCATTGATGATATGTATATTTGTGCTAGACCACCACGACCACAACGACTCCAACTCTTGCTCGCCATCACCGGTACCTACACCATCTAAGTTGTTGCAACAAGGTAACATGAAAGGTACATATTTCATAACTCCAGATGAGAATGATGCATGACTTGTTGATTCAGATACATCATGTGTCGTTGAGATAGACATTGTTTTGATCACATCACCTATAGTCGATGTATATTCCGATAGACGCTTTGTTAGGGTACCGCGACTAGCTGGAAAGCCCGGATGGGAAGCAAGAAGCAAAGTTACCCAAGTTCAGGCCCTCGCTCTAGAGGTAAAACCCTACTCCCGCATTGCATTAATTAGATTGGGGCCAGGGGTGGTACATAGTACAATGGTGATCTCAGGGATGGTAGATTTACCAAAGGGAGAAGGTAATGTGTCTATCGTCTAGCCCAGACCCGGCTTATATATAAAGGATGCTAGGGTCACAAAATCCTAGTCGATCTAAAGGGGTTTTGAGGGTTCCAATGTCGGTTTGGCCTCCTTTTCTTGCATGACAAGGATGTCGGTCTCCTCCTTCTAGAGGGCCCAAAGGCCGGTCTAGAGTCCGAGGTGGTACGTCGATCTGGGAGTCTTGGGCCAAAATATCCCGGGGAGGACTCTACCGAACAGGCACCAACCGACCTTCGATTTTGTTTTGTTGAAGTGGATTTTCCAGCCCTCGATTGTATTATATTTAAGATATTCATGTACAGGGATACCCTGGCTATGAGGAATGATCTGTTGGATATTTGTGGTCAAGTTATTCTGACTGAAGAACCAGACAAAGTTAAGTGGTTGATCACAACCTTGGGTACTTTCTTGGTTAAATCGCTTTATCATTACATCATTGCTAGACATGTTGTCTCCCCCTACAAGTTGTTGTGGAGGATGAAAATGGCTTTAAAGTTAAAGCCTTTTCCTGGCTTGTTTCTAAGAACAGGGTTTTGACCAAAGATAAACTGAGTAACAAAGAGTGGACATGAATAGGAAGTGTGAGTGCTGTGACAGTGAAGAGAGTAATGATCACTTCTTCTTTTCTTGCTCACTAGCTAGGTTTTTACAGAATGTTATTGGGGCTGCTTTGGGAAATTCCAAAACCCCCAAAATCCAACTATAATCTCTTTAGGTGTTGCTGGATTTTTATGGACTACCTAGCTATAATCTCTTGATGTATGACAGAATTGGTTGTCTAGATATATTGGCAAGGATATGGCTATAATCTCTTTAGGTGTTGTTGTACTTTTATGGGCTATTTGGAAAACATGAAACAAATCTTGCTTTCAAGTATACTTCTTAGTGTCCCCACTAATCTTATACTACTATAGAAAGGAGGATTGCAAATAAAATAAAATTTGTGCATGGTCTAGAAGACTTGCTAAATTGACGAGTGAAATCTTCAAGAAAGAGCATATGCTAGGGGTATACGGTCAACGGGATATGTGTCTACCCGTGAAAGTGATTTTGGGCTTTACTACTTCGTTCCACTGCTTTCTTCTGCATGGTCTGTAATATACAATCTCTTCTCTACGTTGAGTTAAGCGGTGTGTGCTTATGTTTCTATAGCTTGTAGTTACTGGGTGTAAAAGGGCAATGTATGTCCCCTAGTTAAGTTTCTTTTTCTTTTAGTTTTTCACCCTGGATGCATGCTACTGTAGGCTTTGGGGATGTATATATGGCCCATGCTGTTTATTCTTGTACAAGACTATTTTCTTAAATGAAAATGGGGTCCTGGAGGCTCCTTTGATTGAAAAAATTAGATCACATGAAAACCTCTTTAATGGCAGGACCAAATAAAACAAAAATAGAACAAAGGAGGATTCCAAGGTCATTACCCACTCGAATATTATACTGTATGATGGATTCTTCTTACCAATATAATAGTTTTTAGAGAATGTCACTCTTTATTGATCATAGAAATTCACTACAAAGAGTTTCTCGAATAAGTTACACTGCACATGATAAAATCATCAGAAGAAGCACACAATTGAGGACAACGTTTTGGTGCTGGGAAGCATCTGCTCCTGATGATGAACAATAAATCGAAAGAAATAGCAAAAAATCAAATAAATTTCGGTTTCTTTGACATGAAAGGTGCACAAGTTTTCTAGGTGTATGTAAAAGTTTGTGGCGATATGACATGGTAGGGGCTCGAGACAGAAAAAATAGAGTTTTGAGAAAGGTTTAGAATTTTTGGTTTTGGAACATTGATTTTGTTTTTTGTGTCCCGACTCCCGAGCTCCTCCTATGTCACTTTGTCATGAAACTTTGCACATCCACGGAAAATTTCAGTTTTCTTTTGCTATTTATTTTAATTTATTGTTCATCCAGGAGCAGATGTGCTCGTGTGTAGCTATGGATTTTGGCACACAATTGTGCTAATGTATGAGCCGCGACAATCGACAATCAATTTGACACCACAAAAGAAATCCATTCACCCCTAAAAGAAATCAATTTGGGCCTGTTTATAATTTGTTCTTTCGTCAGAGGGGTTAGTGTAAGGCTTAGGCTTAATTTTCGTTTTCGCCGCAGCGTCCCACCACCACCACGACGACCAGAGCAAGAGCAGCGCGGGGAGCCCAGGACAGGTAACGCGCGGCGATGGCGGCGGCTGCGGCTGCGGCGGCGACGACGGCGGCGGGGGACGGGGAGCTGGAGTCTCTGCTCCGGAACTTCCACCGCTTCTCCCAGGTCAGTAGCCCCGCACCGCGGCATCCCACCCTACCACCGTCCCGCTCCCGCTGGTTCGCACCTCGCTCGCACCTCGTCCGTCTCGGATTTTAGGTTTGGATCAACGCCATGTTCAGGTGCCGAAGAGCTCGAGCCGTCGCAGCAATCTCCGAACCTTCCGGGGGAGCGCCAACACACATACGCTCAGGTGTTAGATGAAATGCCTATGAGATGGAGAACGTCGCCGAATAGATTGTCTCCGACCGCATTGGCGGAATCGAGAGCATTTTGCGTCTTTGTTGGTAGCAGCTTCCCTTCCCGTATGATTGCATTTTTGGCCAATGCTGCGGATTGTGCTAGCTGATTGGTTATGCCGAGGAGCGTCTCCTCCCATTGACATGGAGGGATGCTGCTGTGCGGGGAAATTTTCGCAGTAGTTCAACTCCAGCGCTCGATTCTCCGTCGAACCCACTGCAAATTATTCGTCGATTGAGATGCTATTTCAATTCCTATGTCCCCAGTAAGCCAAAATATATGTAGCATAGTCTGTGGGGCAGAAGAGAGTGATTTTGTAATTTCTGCTGCTTCCAGAACTCAAGTGTTGCCACCGATTTCTAATCTAACAGTTTTCATTGCCTAAGAAAAAATAAATCTGTATCCAAGTATTCATTTCCTGTGATGTGTTGATCTTCTGTTGTTTACTGGCTCTTTGTTCTGAACAGGGGTATAAAGATGCACTAGCTGAGGCCCAGGCTTTAAGAGTGAGCTGCAGTTCTGAATCCAAGAAGCGTGAAGCTCTTGAGTCGCATATAACAGATCTCAAGAAAGGTTTAACTGAAATTCCAGCATTCTTCCACAGTGCAGTCCAGCTTTATTTTATTTTATTTTATTGCTTTCCTGTTAATGTAAATCATGTAATAGGTGATAATTTCCATTGCTTGCTGAGGTTGGAAGAAGCATTGATTTTTTTTCTGTTGCGCAGACAATGAGCGGTTAAGGAGGCTGTACACTGAAACTTTATTCAAGTTCACCAACCAAGTAGGTTGCTACTTACTGTAATGCTATGTGCAGTTACAATTCTACGCTAGGCTGGTGAATTTATAATACTAAGATGATGAAATAACTAAATTAGTTTTCATTGTCGGTCGTCAACTACTGTGGATGTAGATGAAATCAGTTAAGTTAATGGTCTTAGCTCGAGATTGTCTGCTGTCCTTTACACTTGTGAGATTGATTTTATGTGTTGACATTCTGGTCCATTCTATATTAACTTCTGAATTGTACAATTTGATCTGATTGTTTTTCTGTTTGCGGCTTGAAAGCTGGCAATATATGAAGTTTAATGATAGGGCAAGGTGCTAGGGTTTAATATGCAACATAATCATGCCCATCAAACTATGGATTATTTCTGATATGCTTGATGTTATTCAGATAAAATATCACACAGAAGCTCAAAGTCTGAAGGAAGAATTAGGAAAAGCATATAGCAGATTGCTATCCATGGAAGAGGTAGTTAACTGCTTTCCAAGCATCCAGTTAATCCATAAAATCAATCTAACACTAGTTTATATTCAAACAGGAGCATAAGAGGGAGGTCGAGCAACTTAAGCATGACAATGAAATGAACTGCAATGCCCTGGAGAGCAAGCTAAGGTAAAAAAACGTTTCATGGGAGGTGACATATTACTGTAGGGAGAGGCTGGAGATTCAGATCAAATTATCCTATTGATATTTCTGTGAAAACTGAAGAGCTGACTTACGCTACAACCAGCTGTGCGCTTGTTCAGCAAGCTGCCGATGAGGCTGCGATAAAGCAACTCAAGTTGGACCTGGGTGCTCATAAAGCTCACATCGACATGCTAGGTAGCAAGTTGGAGCAGGTCACTGCTGAAGTACATATGAAGTGTAATGCTCTAAACTTGCTTTCATGCTGATCCCTTGGATCATCGCGTCTTATCTCTGATAATGTAAACACCCCCTTGCTCGTGTTACAGATAAAAACGATATCCAGGATTTGCACGATGTGATCATGGTGGAACAGGAAGAGAAAGACGACACGCAAAGGAAGCTTAAAACTGCAGAAAATGAGTGTAAGTTTAATCTGGACCGGTGGGCCAAATAAACAAGTGCTTTTGCGAACCATGCAGATTTCAAACAGTTTTGGGTTGTTCGTTCAGTCTGTTGTGCCAGTTGACCACTTGTTGACAGGGATTTCATCTTCCTTTTTCTGATCCAGTGAGGATTCTGAAGATGAAGCAGGCAGAGCAGCAACGGGACTCCGTCTCGGTCCAGCACGTGGAGGCGCTGAAGCAGAAGGTCATGAAGCTCCGGAAGGAGAACGAGTCGCTGAAGCGGAGGCTGGCGAGCTCCGAGCTCGATTGCTCATGAGAGCCGGCACCGTCCTACCCATCAGGTTCCGAACCCTTCGTCGCCGTCGAATCCGTCGTAGTTTCCCTCCCCAATCCCCACCTCCAATGTACATTCACACGCACCATCTCATCAACCATCACAGTGATTTTCCCGTGTTGAGATGAGAAACAGTACCATATAGTCACACAGTCAGGGGTTACACAGTGAGACCACTGATTACCGGATGAAATGTATGCTCTGGAATGAGCTAGGCGCTATGGCACGTTCAGTTCCACACTTTGATGTTCTTCTTATCCCGAAGCATGCAGAGGAGAGGAGAGCTCCGCATGTATGTATAGTCCATACTGTATGTAACATTCATGGCATTCACTGTCAGGCTTCTTGCCCTACATGTTATGAGAACTGGTAGAGACTGGGGAGTGCTCTGTTCAGAGATTGATAAATGGAAGTGACAAATACAGTACATAAAAGTGAGTATGTATGCTGGAGTACAGTGCGATCCCTCCATTGACTCCGGCCGATCTCCTCCTGCCTCTTGCTGTGTTCCGTGGGTCAGCGTTATGGCATCCGATACCGCAAATCGTTTTTCTGGCAGCGTTTGGTGGCTTGCATTGCATCCACTGTTTTTTTTTAGGACACCATCGCATTCCCTGGTGTCTACCTCAGCATGATTGGTTCGTTTTGCCCTGTGCTCTGGAAGCATCGAACAAGCAGGCCCAATGCGATTTCCGCCACCGGGCCCAGCCCAGGCCCGTTAGCCCGACGCGGCCCGCACGAAATCCACCCCAGAGGCTACAGCCTGGCACCCCTCCGCGGCGCACGGCGTGGTGTGCTGTGACGCTGTGTGCGTGATCACCCCTGCCGTTTCTGCAGCCTTTTCCCTCCCCCGCTCTCTCTCACCCACTTCTTCTTCCCCACGCCTGCTAAACCTCGGCCGCCGCGCCGTCCGGCCGTACCAGTCACAGCCCGAACACCCCGGAGGCGTCTCCCCGTGCTCCCGCGCCAATGTGGCCTACGTGGGACGCCCCGCGCTCTCCTGGAGACCAGCCCGTCCGCCCGCTCCTCGCCGCGCCGCCCGGCGATCGCCACGCGCCCGCTCGCTCGTGGGCCGACGAAGCCGACGCCGCCGACGCCGACCCCCCGCTCCCGCCGCCCCCGCCGCTCGGCTCGTCCCGCCCCGTGCGCCTCGTCGACACCCTCGCCTCCCGCTCCAAGGACTCCGCGCAGGGCCAGGCGCAGGCGCTCCCTCCCCCTCCCCCGCTCGGCTCGTCCCGCCCCGAGCGCGTCGCCGGCCACCGCATGGACGCCGACTCGCCGCGCAGCGATGGGAGGAGCTCCAGCCCCGGAGGCGGCCAGGGCGCGCAGCGCCGCTCGCGCTCGCCACGCCAACGCGGGAAGTCGTCGCCGGAGCGCGTGCACGTGCCGCTCCCGCCCCCTCCCCCCGTCGGCTCCTCCCGCCCCGTGCGCGTCACCTACCGCTTGGAGAGCGACTCGTCGCGCTCCTCCAGGAGCTCCAGCCCCGCAGAAATCATGGGCCCGCCGCGGCGGAGGTCGCCTTCGCGATCAAACGACGGGAAGAGGCGGCACCGCTCCCCGCCGACGAGGTCGCCGTCTCCCGACCCGCCCAAGCGGCCTCGAAGGGACGATGGGGCTGGCCGACGCAGCCCACCGCGCGGCGGGAGGTGAGGCTTCGGGACTTGGGCCCTTCCGCGCCGTGTGACTCTAAGCTAATCTGTCTGTTTCTGGTCGTGCCTGGCCGGCGCTTGGTGTAGGTACGAGCGCGGCGGAGACGGTGGCAGGCTCGCCGGGCATCGCGCTCCAGGTGAGCCGACTCTGATGAGCTTTCACGCTTTGGTCACATGCATTCCCAACCTGATTCGCTCTGTCTCTGTCTATGACAAGTTCGCGTGATCGGCGAAACAGAGTTTTGAGGGTTCTCGGCCTGTGGTGTGTGTGTGGTATGTTTTGAGCTTGGCCTGATCGAGACTAACCTGTCAGACCTTGCTGATCCACCTTCAGCTCGAAACATGTGGGTTTGATTTGAGGTCAATGAAAAACTTGTTTGCCATCTGTCATTCTTGTGCCCAAAGACTTGTAACTATCATGTGTGATTTGGCTGTCAGTTGAGCTGCTCGCTCTTGGAGCACTCACCTACGGCCTTCGATCCCAAGCACGTGACCTGAAAGGGTTGCGAGGGTTTAAGCTTTTCGCGTATTTGATAATCCGTATGTAGGCCAGTGATGGTGTTGTACAGTTTGTTAGCTCTGCCCTCAATCTCGTGCACTATGCACACTATGCTGTTGTACAGTTTGTACACTATGCACAGTATCTCTTTTATAACTGAAGCTATTCCTCAAAAAAGAATTTATAGCTAAAGCTTGACTTGTGGGCTTCCTAGCTTGAGCAACTGCTCCCATCAATCAAGTGTATGATAGTTAGTTCCTAAGCGTTTGAGAAGTTGGAGTCAACATCATTAATTTTGTTAGTGCACTTTAGGAAATGGAAAATGGGAGACCTGTGGTGTCAACATGATATGTTCTGTTACTTCTGGGTTTACCTCTTGTCTCGAACATCTGGAATTCTTAGTATCAAGCATGTGAATTAATCTGTTCTACTACCAGCCTGCTTATGCAGAAGGAAACAACAGCTAGTGTTGGCAGACAAGCTTCATGCGTTTTCACATCATGTATTACTTGCTGTTATTTCAGATGGGCCTAACTCTGGCTATGGTGCTTCCAGTAAGGTTCAAGATATAACCCAAAGGTATAGAAATTGTTGCCTTATAACCGATAGGTTTGATCTTCTTAGTATGTTATAATGTTAGTTCCTAAGTTCTCAAGCCATGTCTATATTGTTTATCTTTCTCTTTCTCTTGGGTTACTTCTGTTTCCATTTTGAATCCCTGATAGGCAATACTTGCACTGCATGTGATTGTATATGATTCTGAATATTTTCAGAAAAGGATTAATGACGTACAAACAGTTTATCCTAGCTCTTGAAGATGATGTTTCACCAGCTGAAGCTGAGAGCAGGTAATCAACAGAATCAAACAGAAGTTCAATTTGAGCTATTGGTACTAGACCCACTTTCAGTTCAGAACCACCTAATTGATTGATTAAACCTTCCATGGTTAACAAGGTACCAAGAATACAAGACAGCATACATTACTACACAGAAACGTGCCTATTTTGATCTCCATAAGGATGATACTAGGTATGTTAAAATGTTTTCATCTAGAGGCGTTAGCTTTACACTCTCAAGGAACTAATGGTTTTTTCTTTCATTTGACTGTAATTGCAGGTTGAAAGAGAAGTACCACCCAACAAGCTTATTATCTGTTATTGAAAGGTGAAACGTTTGCTACCTCTCTTTCTGAAAATAGTTTGCTTACCGTCACAAATTTTGGTACTCCGGTCCGTGTTGAGTAGCACCAAAAAATGATTGTAACACTTCATGACTAGATGAAACAGTTGTATATCTTTATTTTTATGTATGCTTTCTACTTATTTTCAGTTGAGCTTTTCTTGTTGGTAGTTGAATTTTGCTGATCATTGGCATGTCTTATTTTGTTAACTCAGGAGGAATGAGTTTTGTAAGGCTGCAGCGAAGAGTTTAATTCTTGATTTGCGAAGTGGAACTTTGGACCTGTGAGATGCATCTCTAATCCTATCTATCTAATTTTGTGTTATATATATTGCACAATTTTGCTAGTTTTGCTGATATCCTGATTGTCTTGGTCCAGTGGTCCTGGAATGACTGCTGATGGATCAAGCAAATCAGGGAATGACAACTGTGGAAGCTCTGGGAATGGTGAAGATTATGGTAACAAGAGAAGAAGGAATGGAAGAGGTCCCCCAAAAGAATCTGGACCACTTTCAACTGCTCCGAAAGCTCATCCGGTCAGTTCAAAGTATCGACGAATTCAAACTGACATAGATCAAACTCTAGCTTTAGTGCGAAAGCTTGACTTGGAGAAGGGTATTGTCGGAAACATTCTGTCAATTGGTGGTGATCATGGCAAGCCAGATGATGACAGATCACATGTTGGATCCGCAGGGCCTTTAGTCATTATCCGGGGCTTAACTATTGTCAAGGGCCTTGATGGTGTTGAGCTCCTTGACACTCTCCTTACCTACTTATGGCGTGTCCATGGTGTTGATTACTATGGCATGTCTGAGAAGAGAAACGCAAATGGTTTTCGTCATGTGAGAGCTGACAACAAAATTGCCGATGCGTTTAACATCAGTGCTGCTGATTGGGAGAAAAAACTGGATTCCTTCTGGCACGAAAGACTGGTGAATGGCGAGGATCCTCTAGTTGTATTGACTGCCAAGGACAAAATTGATGCAGCAACTGTTGAAGCTCTGGCACCTTATGTCAAGAAAATTATGGATGAGAATTATGGCTATAAGTATGGGTGTGGAGCCATGGGGTGTGCAAAAGTTTTCCATGCTCCTGAGTTTGTTCACAAGCATCTAAAGCTCAAGCATCCTGACTTGGTCTCTGTGTTAACTTTGAGTGTCCAAGATGATATCTATTTCCAAAATTACATGAAGTATGTTTCAGTATAATCAGATTAAACTAAAGCTAAAACAATTTTCAAACGTGTTATGATGTTTCTCATGTAATTTCTTTTTGGTGCAGTGATCCAAATGCCCCAGGTGGAAAGCCAGTTATGCAGCAATCTGGACAAGTAAGAATCTTCACATCATTTAGTTATTTAGTGGCTTGGTACATTTAGCTATCTATTCAGATTCCTTGGAATGCATACAACAAATTAGGACAGGTGCTGTTCGTAGATACTCCCTCCATTTCAAAATTTCTAGGTTTATCCTAAGTCAAACTTCCTTAAGTTCGATCAAGTTTATACAAAATTTTACCAGTTTTACTTAGGATAAACCTAAAACTTCAAATATCTTGGAACGGAGGAAGTAAGAAATAAAGTAGCTACTTATTCCTGCATACTGTTTTGTTGTCAAAATAACAAAAGGTCAATGTACTAAAAGAGAAGATTGCCTCCCATATCTGGTTACCTGAAGTTTACTTGTAACCAGTTTTTACCAGAAAATGTTAACAATTAGTTATTCGTATGGTTTATGAAGTTTACATATTACTTCCTGCAAACTTTTGATTTCTTGTATCTTGTGATAGTATTCAGGTTTCATCACAACCCCGGTAACCTTTTTGCTTGTGTTTTGCATTGCCATTTTCGCCTTCATTGCAATTACATGCAAAGCAGCAGTCATGTTTATTGAAATGGTAAAGCTGCAGTGTTACAATTTTTGTTTATACCCCATGTCCTATATGCAGGACAGCGGCAGAATGAGAAGAATACCAGATGAAGGCGCTTTTGATAAGCAGGGTTCAGATGCCCCACTTATCCCTGACGCCCCTCCAACAGTACTAGTCCCTCTGCCTGGTGCTGGGTAGGTTATGTTATGCTGATTAACTATTAATTCACTTATTTTCTTTTTTACGGAAAGGCGTATGAAGTGCAGGCAGAGTGCTAACATTGGCTGCCCTTGTTTTAGCCCATTGGGACCATTTGTTCCTATACCACCAGATATGGCCGTTCAAATGATGCGAGAGCAAAGACCTCCAAGACCGAATGGTGCTCAGCGTAGGAAGAAACCTTTGATGCCTGAACCAATGATGCCCATGTATCCGCATTTTCCGCTTGATCCTCGTCCTTTGCGAAGGTCAGTGATACTCCTCTAATTTTCTGTACTTTCTCAAGGATTAGATAAGTAAGATAAGATTCCAAAATCTTTATTGAGGTGCTTTGTGTTACATGTAACGGTTCTTTTGTTGCTATGCTGAATTTTATCTTCAGCCCTTGTATATTTGTATACTCAACAACCGACCATTCTTCATTTAGCAGAATTTGTACTCTGTACTAGGTTGGCATCATGCATTTTTATCGAGGCTGGGGCTGTTGTATTTTTCACTTTTGTGGAACCAATTTCTTCTGTAAAAAAATATTCTATTTCCACGCTGCACTTATCCGTTCCATGAGTATCGCATAACCTGTTTTCGATCCTGTTTGCAGGTACAATGACCTTGATGCTCCTGAGGAAGAAGTCACTGCCATTGACTACAGAAGCGTGTAGGGCGTCTCCATTTACCCACTCTAATCCGCTGATGACCCACATAGCGAATGTGCTCCAGCAAATTACTCGCCGTTGCTGTGGCAATGGCAACGAGAGACAGGGAATGGGATTTTGTTAAGCCCTGGCTGACCTATGATGCCTCGTCATTTTCTGCAACACCCCCGCTCCTCAAAATAGCAAGTATTTTTATGTGATTTGTCGCCCGTGCTTGTTGGAATGCGCTGAATCAGAAGCTGGAAAATCAGTATGATCCATCCGACCGCTCGTATTCACAGTTGGAGTATGGAGTACTTTGTAGGCATGTGTTTGTGGTTTGTGCTGCCTCTTTGTTGATGTGGTCGTTTGCTCCGACGAGAAGGTGATGCCTACACAGCGTCTCACCTTTACATTCTCGGCTCAAACAGCTAAACGGCACCGTGTGGTCAAAGTATTTGCCTCTACAAACAGCCAGGTTCACTCCGTAAGAAAAGCATCTTTGCAGGCAAATATAAAGAAGAAAAAGGATGTCACCGTGTACTCAATCATTTTCTTCCTCTTTCCGCCTAGTAGCTTTTCTTTGAATTGGTTGTGTTCTAGGCAGGACTCCACGTTTTTTTTTGAATCGTAAACTGGACCCTACGCTTGTAGCACGGCACTAGTAAACCGCATTTTCAGTAGGATATTGGTAATCTTTCTCAGCCGCTCCTGTGCCACTACCGCATTGTTGGCTATCATAATTTGAGTCTAGTCTAGAATCCAATATATACATACCAAACCAATTATTTGCCTTCATCGTGAAGTTTCTCTATTAACATTTGATTTTCACAATGAATGTGACGCAATGACGATTTTGATGCCAAACTTTTACTTACTCCATCCATTCCATAATATAGTGCATATACATTTTTTGAAAAGTCAAACTTAACAAACTTTAACCAAGTTTATGGAGAAAACTATCTATATGTACAATACCAAACATATACGATATGAAAATATAACTCACAATGTATCTAGTGATATGTGTTTGGTATTTTAGATGTAAATATTTCTCTCTCTTAATATAGTCAAAGTTTGACCTGTAAAAAAAATCTACATGCACTACATTATGAAATGGTGGGAGTACAAGTTTTCAGTTGCTCTCTGCGTGTGGACAATGTCCATCATTTTCCAGTTGATTTTGAGCTAATGTATTGTTTACTTTTTTTTGCAGGGAAGCGACTATGCCTCATTGATGTTACTAGGTGCATAGAAAACATGAAATTTACAAAAGTAAATAACTTTCTTTGCCATCTTATGACCAACATAAAAAAATGTTGAAATGAAACAATCTTTCAGAAACACGTTTTGAATACTATTAGGATAAAGGTAGTGATAAGACTGAACAAACTCATTTTTTGGGGAGTAGACAAGGTGTGCGAGTATTCACTATGTAATTGTAATATTGGACATATCCGAACACATGCCACCTTTTTTTAATGATAATACGAGTCACATTCATATAACGAAAATAAAATACAAACCACGTAGACACCGACTTGATAAAACAGAAAAGACAACAAAATCCGAGCTTCAGCCCAAACGACCTCATCGAAGAAAGGCTATTACAATTAAGACCGAATAATCTCCTGAGCTTGATGCCAACTTCCATCATGCGCCTCTGAAACCACCATAACGAACACAGAAAGAAAAAGGGACATACCACCTCTTCACCGAGCTCGACGCAACTCCATCGCTATTTTACAATTTTTCAGACCTCAAAAGTAGCTCGTCAAAGGCAAAGCCATTATCATTGAAAGAATCTGGTCAAGTCAGAACTGCAGACACGCCACCGAACTCCAAATCTGGCAACTCCTCACGACGACGTCGAAGGAGAAAACCTAACCCACTAACCATCAACCACAAATCCGCCGTCTGCCAACTGTCATCGACTGAGAAAACCACCGACACCCAATCTTGAACAAACCTTTCGTGCTCCGCATCGACGTTAGAGCATGTGCGATCGCGGTGACGGAGCCTAAGGACACAAGTCCACCATAGGAATGCTGCCAACGCCAGAGCGAACGCCTTCGGAACGACGGAGCCCAAGGACACAAATCCAGCATAGGTATGTCGCTGTCGCTGTTGCCACACCATCCATGCTTGGAACATGCTGGCATCCATTAACTGCCCATCAAAAGCAGAACGCCGTGTCGACAAAAGAAGCTAAAGCTTTATGATCTGGCTTCGCCATCACCCTTGCTAGAGCTAAGATGTCAAGCAGTTAAAACCTAAGCTAGTAGGGACCTAAAACCTAATAAAACTACACGACCTGCACGCCCAAAAATCCTACGCCCCCATCATCATGTCATCGATGAAGGTGGGCTGTGGAACGACGGTGGTGAAAGACTAGTCTCTCTTGGCAAAGGAGATCACCTTTCTTTCTTTCTTTCTCGGCAAGAAAGAAAATGCACGTATTCCGAACACATGGCACCTGTTCCCCATCGGTCGTGTGCTGAAGATTTTTCGTCAAAACAACGCCTGGACTAGATATTTTGTTTGTTTTTGCTTGCGAATACAAGAATTTTGAACCTCTCGTTCCGTGCTGAGCTCTCCTCCGTTTATATCTTTTTTCGGCGTACGCGGAAAGCCGTTGGGGTAGCACCGGACGAAAAGCCAGACCATGACACGATGAAGATAATAAAAATAAAAAAAATCGAAAAAGAGAGGCGGTAGGAGAAGGCGAGCCGGGGACGGCAGCCCTAGCGGAGCCCCCCTTTACTTCTCCCGCCCCGCCTATAAAAGCCGCCCGCCTCTCCTCCCCCTCCCAACCACTCCGTCGCCTCGCCGCCGCCGCCCGCACCCTCCGATCGATTTCGGTTCGATTGCGGTTTCGTCCCCCGCCCGCCGACGAGGTGAGAACGCTCGCCGTCCCCTCCCGTCCCGCTCTTCGTTTCTCGCGTGCTCCCGTGCCTATGTATCTGCTAGATTTGCGATGTATCTTGGGGTTGGTTTGGTCCGGGTGGGAGGATCCGATCTGGATGTGTGTTGCGATTGGTAGGCCTGGGGGTCTGTTGATCTGCTGTCGCCGGTCGTTGTGGGCTCGGCGTCGGCTAGGGTTTGCTTGGACGATTCCTTTGCCGGTGGCGTCTACTCGACGTTAGGGTTTGCATCTCGATTAGGATCCGGTGGTGCTTGCAACTTTATTAGCTCAAATAAACATTGCAATACTGTGCCTATTTAATTAGACTTCCTTGTTTTAGTCATGTGGTGTTCCCTGGTTTGATCTCGTTTAGTACTGTCAGTTTCTAGACTCTAGTATTAGATTGAGTCCAGTTTTGATGGAGTATCCTGTCCCTGTGTTATTATTGTACTTGTGGCTACGCATATGCATTGCTGTTATCATTGTTGCATATTTTGTTGGTGATCTTACATGTCAATATCATAGGTAGAGACTGTTAATCCTTTTCTTGTCTGTTATATGGTCTAGATTTCCCTTCCTCAGTATGTTTCCAATATAGTTGAATGGATTGAGGTAGTTGGGTCCTACAAATTCAGTTTTATCTTTCTACACGGAGGCATGCACATTGTTGTTTAAAACTATGCATACTTTGTAATTACATCTGCATGTCTGGAGATTGTTTGTACTTAATTTAGCAGTTATTCTACTGTAACTTCTTTATTTTATCGTATGTCCTGATTCAGTGTTTGCACTTGTGATTACATCATCTTTGCATCTTGCTAGTAAAATATGTTGGCTCGTGGAGAGATGTACTTCTGATACATGCCCCTGTATGATATTGGGAGTAGGTGTAATCAGTTGGTATAATCAAGTGTTAATTTGGAAAGTTTAGTCTGATTGACTTGAAGTTTGCCATATATGTGCTGTCTATAAATGTTCATTTCGCTGCTTATTTGGTTGTGTAATTAGTGTAGCCTCCTTTCTGCAGTGATGCCTAATTCACTTCCAATGTCTATTTAGCTGCTGATTTGGTTGTGCATTTTGCTAGCTTCCTTTCTTCAAAGATGCTTAGTTCAGCCAGCAACCCGTGTCATGAATTAATAATGTAGACCTTTCTCTTAGATGTTATTATACATTTGTTTCAGCTAGTTTCTTGTAATTTCACATTACATGAATAATCACTGATGTTTCATCTTTCACTTGTTTTAAACCAGGCAGCAGCATCTGTTTTGCTGCAATCTGACAAAGTGGAGGGCCACGCTGAACCTTCTTTTATGTCTGAACAAGCATCGGTCTATTTGGGATCAGTTGGATTGCTGGGAGAATACTCTCGTGCAACGAGAAAAAGGCATAAGTTTGTGCTCCCCTGCATGCATCAAGAGCCCATTAGGTTCTCTGGTTCTGAGAGTTCACTTGCCACTGCCTGTGCTGAAAGTAATCTCCCTGCAGCTACTATTGCTTCTGAAATTTGCCACATCTGATAGCATCTGCAGCAGAAAGATTCTCTCAAGATGGCGCTGCAAAACATTGGTGCTTCGAACAAGGATGATGCCTTTTACAGGTACAAGATGCCCAGAATGTTGACCAAAATTGAAGGCCGTGGTAATGGCATCAAGACCAATATCGTGAACATGGTTGATATAGCAAAAGCACTTGCCAGGCCTGCTTCCTACACAACCAAGTACTTTGGATGTGAGCTTGGGGCACAATCAAAGTTTGATGAGAAGACAGGAATCTCCTTGGTTAATGGTGCCCATGACACTTCAAAGCTGGCTGGTCTGCTTGAGAACTTCATCAAGAAGTATGTCCAGTGTTATGGCTGTGGCAACCCTGAGACGGAAGTCCTCATCTCCAAGAAAGAGATGATAACTCTGAAATGTGCTGCCTGTGGCTTCCTCTCGGATGTTGACATGAGGGACAAGCTCACTACATTTATCCTGAAGAACCCACCAGAGGCGAAGAAAGGAGGCAAGGACAAGAAAGCTTTGCGGAGGGCTGAGAAGGAGCGTCTGAAAGAAGGTGAAGCAGCTGATGAGGAGATGAAGAAACTCAAGAAGGATGGGAAGAAGAAAGGTGCTTCGTCCAAGGAGAGTACTGCGAAAGGTGTTGCCAAGAAGAAGGGTGCTGGGGGCTCTGATGAAGAACATGTCTCATCACCAAGAGATGCTGACTTTGCAGCTGCTGCAGACGATGATGATGACGACGACGATGATGTACAGTGGGCGACTGACACGTCAGCAGAGGCTGCTAGAAAGCGCATGGAGGAACAGCTGAGTGCAGCAACTGCTGAAATGGTTATGCTTGCCACTGAAGAGACCGAGAAGAAGAAGAAACAGGCCCAGCACAAGGAGGACGGTGCCAATGGCACATCCAAGGCTGAAGAAACCTCCAATGGTAAGCAGAATGGAGCCAAAGCCACTCCCTATGATGAACTGGTTGAAGAGATCAAGGCGAGCCTTGCCAATGCTGCCACCGCAGCTCAGCTCAAGGGGGTGCTGTCCTCCTCAACCCTGCCCCTGAAGGACGTGATGGATGCCCTCTTCGAGGCGCTCTTCCATGGTGCTGGCAAGGGGTTTGCCAAGGATGTGGTGAAGAACAAGAAGTACCTTGCTGCTGCTGTGCCTGATGAAGCCGCCCAGATGCTCCTGCTCCAGTCCATTGAGGCGTTCTGCGGCAAGTGCAGCGCCGAGGCCCTGAAGGAGCTACCTGTCGTCCTGAAGGCCCTCTACGACGGAGACGTCCTCGAGGAAGAGACTATTGTGCAGTGGTACAATGAGGCTCTTTCTGCCGGCAAGGACTCCCAGGTCGTGAAGAATGCCAAGCCCGTCGTGGAGTGGCTCCAGAGCGCCGAGTCCGACGAGGAGTGAGACGCTGTACTGCTTGCTCCCATTCCGCACTTCCTTTTTACCGCCGCTACTTGCTTAAGTGACCTTTTTGAGTTTTTAAATTTCCCTCGTCGTTGTGGATCAGTATTTGGAGTTTTGTGTCAGTTGAGTCTGTTGCGTCTGATGTATTTCAAAACACCGTGTGATGAACAAGTTGAGTTGAAGACTCGTTATATATGAAATGCTAGTCTGTTATATAATGCTGCCTTGGCTTACATTATACAGGGCTGTCACTTGATTGTTTTTAAAGTTGTGTTTGAGGTGTCCGTCATTGCCGTGGATCAGTATTTGGAACGGAGTAATGTTAGTATAAAAAAAAAATTGTATCTGACCTTTTCCTACTTCCTCCATTACACACTATAGTGTGCCTGCGCTTCCAAGTTCTAAGTTCTAAATTTGATCATAAATTTAACCAACGAGACTGATTGCGTCCGAACCAAGATCTAAGTTTGTTCTAGCAAAAATCTAAGTTTAATCATAAATTTAATCAAGGAAAACAACTATGTAAAATACGAATTCAGTGGTATAATTTTTTAATCTAAGTTTGTTCTAGCAAAAATCTAAGTTTGACCATAAATTTAATCAAGGAAACCAACTATTAAGTACGAATTCAGTGATATAATTTTTTGCTTTCGACATAAGTCTCGTTGAGTGAACACACTATATTATGGAATGGAAGGGTACCATTATAGTCCTTGGTATATAACTGCCCACCCTTCTGTTGCGGTCTTCCGCAGGTCCCCGGTGATAGAGTGATTCACCCTATTATTCCAGAGTTCTCTTTCTCTAAAATTTTGATAATGAATATAAATAGTATCACACAGTAATATAGCTTATACATTAAACAAATCGATAATATCACACATCATAATATGCATCACACACAAATAGATAGCATCATACAGTGATATAGTTCAACATATCCAACGTAGCACATAGTTTTACATATCCAACATAGCAAATAGTTCAACATATCAAAGATAGCAAATAGTTCAACATAGCCAACATAAGTTCTGAAGCTCTGCACCAAGCTCGACATGCCCGAATGCTAGAAGGGAAGCAAGTGACCATCGTCACTTCCCTCATCTTGCTCAACATCCGCTTCTTCCTCATCTTCCCTAGGCTCCTCAACATGGCGAGACAACGAGGCGGCATGGCTAGAGGAAGCGACGATATGTCCACTAGCATGTGTTGACGGGCAGGAGCATGCACATCAACCGAGCTAGCGCACCCAAGCATGCTTACTAGCTTTCGGCAACACATCATGAACTTATGCAACAACAAAGAGAGTGGAATATGTTTACTTCAAGGTTATGGATCAAGTGACAAAGACCTAGATTATGGTTGGCTCAGAGTTAGTGAGAAAGACTATACTAGATTATGGTTGGCTCGAAGTTAGTGACAAAACCAGGATATGGATCAAAGTTATGGTTACTTAAAGATTATGGCTAGACTCAAACTTACTTTCGTCACTTCCCAAAGCGCTGAGTCTGATTCCACGGTCCAAGGGTGTGCACTAGCGCGCTCGAGGCATAAAAAATGCTTCTGTTCAGCTTGAAACTCTGCAAATGTCAGCATCATAAATAATTAGTGACAAAGACTATACTAGATTCAGCTGCAAATGCCATCTCCAAGCAATTCAACACAACTTACCAATTTATTAATAAGGGGTGCATACTCCCTAAATTCACCTTTGATCTCTCTAATGTTGGCATTATAGGTTTCTTCCTCGGGGTTGTCCGTCTCTAGTGATGTGATATCTGCTGCGGTCCACTTTGGGCTCTGGCGTAAACGGTACTTTATACCATCATCAAACCACTTAAGATGCGTCTCCTTGTACTCCTCCCAGTCGACCACTGCCATACCCCTCTCTTTGCTATACCTCATCTCCCCCCACATTTTCATATAGTCCTTGTGATCACCCCAGTCCGTCATCCACGACGGACTGAAAAGTCTGCCTATTCTGCCTGCAAGGCACATGAACAACAAACCATAAGAAATCATCGAGTCTTGTAGCTTGTAGGTCAAGAAATCATTGAGACTTCTAACAACAAACCATGACAAAACATAACAGAGGTTAAGTCGCTCACCTATGAAGGTCGAAGCCACCAGTGTTGGTATCCTCCGATGGGATGTGTTGCATCCTACCAAATTGCGTCACCATGCGCCGTGGTACGTGCCGCTCGATAGAGTACACGCATATCAATGGGACCCGAGCCCACCATATACTCTTGTCCCTCGCGCACATCTAATTCAACTCGAAACTTTGACCCGTTCACATGACCACCAGTTAACCTACAAATAAATTGGTTCGGTTAGATGAACCTGAAAAGCAGTTACAAGATATTACTACCACGTAGTTTTACCTAGTGAAATGGGATATTCTCCAGCTCGTTGATGAAGGCCTTATACAAGGCCTTGGACTTGCCCATGAAGACTTTAACTTTGTCCCAAGAGTACGCCATGGTGGGGTAACGAGAAGAGTCGCCTTCTTCGCCATGATATACCCATGCAAGCCTGACAACTTTTTCAGTACGACCCACTGCAACCGCTCCCACATGCAGATCGAGACGACCCAGGCACATCCGCCCGTACCGGATTTATCCCCGGTCCTCTGACATGCGGCGTCCAGCTACAAATTTCAACTCATGATTTCTACTTTCATGCCCCTGGTTCCTTAATTGTACTCAGTTTTGTCCAACTGTCTTTGTTTTCCTCACTTTCCCCTTCCCCCTCTACCTGAACCTCATAGATGCCCAAGCGGTGCATTTCTGTTGGGTCAACCCCGTTGATCGTTACATGGATGAGTTCATGACGAGTGGGACCATTAAAAATGCTGACATGTGGGACCGCTTAAAATGTTGACATGTCAATGGGCCCTTGCTAAAAAAACAACCCACCCCTCTCTCCTTCTTACATGTGGGACCAATAGAACAAAGGGAAATAGGAAGAAAAAATATCTCCCGAACTCCCTGGCCATGCCGACAGGCACGGGGCACGACGGGGGTGGCTCTATGGCTGGAGGCATATCGCATACTCCTGCATCAAGGACGCCCTCCTCGCTCGCACGCTCCCTCTCCCTCTCCGCTCTCTCCTCCTGGTGGAACCCTAGCGCCGCCTTGATCCCAATCGCGTGCTCGTCTCCGACCACCCCGACGAATTGTGAACACCTTCAGAGTGCCTCACCACACAATTCTATTCCATCCCCGTGAGCCGTGTGTGCTTTGATGTAGTGTAAGAGCATCTCCACTCGTTGGCGCCCCCAGGAGGTCTTTTTTTCGCCGCTTGGGTTCGCGCTGGCGGAATTTTTGGCTATGGGAGGTAAAATTTCCCAGCCGTTCCCCCACCCAAGACGCATTTCGAGGATGCGTGGCGGCACCCCGCAGCTCGACACCGTCTCCAGCACCGTCGAGGACGCCCGCCACCTTCCGCCGCACGCTCCTTGGCACGGGCCTCGCCGCCATCCCTCCGTCCTCGTGCCCTCCATCGAGCTCCCTCCTTCATGCGAGCGCAAGCTCCGCCACGGCCGCGCGAGCGCGAGCCCCGCGCCGGCAGGTGCAACAACCACACCGCCTTGGCCGCCTGCAGGAACGTCGCCTGGTCGAGGAGCGAGGAGAGGGAGCCGTCCAGGTAGAAGGACTCGTGCTCGAAGCCGCCGAGCTCCGCGCAGGCGACGAACAGCTCCGCCGTCGGCGCGCCAACCTCCGCGATGGGTTCGGCGAGGAGGTGGTGCTTCTAGGAGGGGTGGAGGCGCACATTGCGGCTGCTGGCGGCGGCGGCGAGCTTCTCCTTGAGCTCGTCCACCTCGGCCTGCTTGCCCTGGAGCTGGCGGCGGAGGTCGTCGAGCGCGGTCTGGTACGGCGCGGAGCGGCGGGGCTCGGGCGCGGGATGCAGATGTGGATGGGACGCTGGCAGAGGGATGCGGGGTGGAGGCACGTGGGTGGGCCAGGAAGGGAAAGGATGGAAATAGGAGAGAGAGAGAGAGAAAGAGAGAGAGAGAGAGAGAGAGAGAGAGAGAGAGAGAGAGAGAGAGAGAGAGAGAGAGAGACGCCGACAGATGGGCCAGGGCTTGCAAAATGGCGAAATTAGCCCCTAGGTGCCCCCCAGCTCCCTGGGTTTGGCCTGGGGGCATCGGCTCTGTTTTTGCCCAAATCCGGCGAAAAGTGAGGAGTTGGGGGCGCGAGTGGGACCTTTTTTGTCCGCCGCCGCCGAAAAAGCGCTCCTGGGGGGGGGGGGCTGGAGATGCTCTAATGACCGAATCGACCCCTTCGTCTACGACTACAACCGCGCATCTGAGCTCGCTTTCGTCGCTGTCGTGTTCCCTCCGGCTTCACTGGCCATCTCCGTGTCCTCGGATAGACCTCTGCCACATCTCTCTGCATTTCCCCCTCTCTATTGTTCCCAAGAATGGGCTGCCGTAACGAGCCGCTCACTGCCGCCATCGAATTGGTCGCCGACAGTGACTCCAGTGGGAAAATGGGCACGAGCACCGCTCGCTTGAATTTTCACATGAAATAGACCATATTGGAGGCCTACTGCCAAAATATTTTGAGTTTTTTTTGCTATATTCCATTGATTAAATGAATTTCTGAACATTTACCAAAAGTAATTCAAAATTGAATTACAAGTATGTTATAATTTGGTTCCAAAAAGTGGCAAAAATCATTTTAAGGTACTCACGTAGGATTATATGCAGTATCCACATTTTTTTGGAAGATTCAACCCCTTCCTATGTATACCATGTTGATAATGTTAACCCCATTTTAGGAAAAGTGAAGGAAAATGAAAAAAGATTCAAAAAATGCAATCTTTTTGCATGGAGTCCTTTTATGTGTACTGCTTTATAGAAAGAAAATGATAAACTAGAAATACAATGTTTTTTTTTACAAAAAGTGTTCACAAAATGAACTAACATCTATGAAGGTTTATGGCTTTCAAGCCAAATGACCAAGTTAATGGCTATATCCATGTTATATTTCAATATAAGGTGACAATATTTGGCACAAGTATGGGGCTTAGCATAAACAATATTGTCAAAGGAAGAGAACATTTTTGTTGTTACAAAAGTAAATAAATCATTTGAAGTGCCAAAAAATATTTTTTTGTGAAGCAAGTACCAAAAATAAGATTGAAAAATAGAACGTTTGCAATTTTCTCATGAAATAGACCATATTGGAGGCCTACTGCTGAAATATTTTGAGGTTTTGAACTTTTTTGCTATATTCCACAAATTAAGTTAATTTCTGGACATTTACCAAAAGTAATTCAAAATTATACTACAAGTGTGTTATAGTTTGGTTCCAAAAAGTGGCAAAAAGAATTTGAAGGTACTTAGGTAGGATTATATGCAGTATTCAGAAAAAGTTGAAAGATCCATCTCTTTTCTATGAATAGCCATGCTGACCCCATTTTGAAGAAAGTGAAAGAAAATGAAAAAGATTAAAAAATACAATCCTTTTGCATGACTCCTTTTATCTGTACTACTTTACAGGAAAATGATAAACTAGGAATATACTGTTTTTTTAAAAGTGTTCACCAAATGGACTACCATCTACCAAGGTTTATGGGTTTCAAGCCAAATGACCAAGTGAATGGCTATATCCATGTTATATTTCAATATAAGGTGACGATATTTGGCAAAAACATGGGGCTTACCATGCCAAACAAGATTTCCAAAGGGAGAGAACAATTTTGTGACAAAAGTAAATAAATCATTTTTGAAGTGCCGAAAATGTTTTTTTTTGTGAAGCAAGTACCACAAATAAGATTGAAAATTGATCTTTTGCAATTTTCTCATGAAATAGACCATATTGGAAGCCTATTGCCGAAGGATTTTGAGTTCGTGAGTTTTTGCTATATTCCACAGATTAAATGAACTTCTGGATATTTACCAAAAGTAATTCAAAATTGAACTACAAGTGTGTTATAGTTTGGTTCCAAAAAGTGGCAAAAATCATTTTAAGGTACTCAAGTTGGATTATATGCAATATTCATAAAAAGTTGAAAGATTCAACCCCTTTCTATGAATATCCATGTTGACAATGTTGACCCCATTTTGAATAAAGGGAAAGAAAATGAATATTAAAAAAAACACAATCCTTTTGCATAGAGTCCTTTTACGTGTACTAGTTTCTAGGAAAAATGAAAAACTAGGAATACAATGACTTTAAAAAAAGTGTTCAGAAAATAGACTACCATCTATGAAGGTTCATGGCTTTGAAGCTAAACGACCAAGTTCATGGCCATAGCCATGTCATAGTTCATGGTAAGGTGACCATATTTGGCAGAAACATGGGGCTTAGTATGCCAAACAGATTGCTAAAGGGAGATTCCAAAGTTTTGTTACAGAAGTAAATAAATCATTTTTGAAGTATCAAAATGTTTTTTTGGTGAAACAAGTATCACAAATAAGATTGAAAATTCATCTTTTGTTATTTTCACATGAAATAGACCATATTGGAGGCCTACTTCGAAAGATTTTGAGATTTTCAGTTTTTTGTTATATTCCATTGATTAAATAAATTTCTGGACATTTACCAAAAGTAATTTAAAATTGAACTACAAGTGTGTTATAGTTCTGCCCAAACAATTGGCAAAAATCATTTTCGGATACTCAAGTAGGATTGTATGTAGTATCCACAAAGATATAACACCTTTGCTATGGATAGCTATGCTGATAATGTTGATCCCATTTAATTTTTTTATCTAATTAGTGAGGTCAAATAAGGATTTAAAGACATTTTTGTACTGGAGTTGGACTAACAGGGGATTGATTAGGAATTTCTAAAGAAGTATATGAAATATATATTTAAATCAAAGATACATAGAAAAGGTTCATGTAGATTTATGAAAATTGGCTATTAAATAGGTCTGATCGAGGCGATTCAGTGTCCATGCTTAGCTGTACCCGCGATGAACAACAAATTCAGAAAAAAATACTAGAAAACTCAAAAATCTATTTTTTTGCATGGAAGATAATTTGGTGCGTGAGGTGCGCTCCAAATTTCAAATCATTTGTACATGTGAGTAGCTCTCGGCAAAAAAGATAAATTTGGGGCGTCTGAAAAAGTTTACTGTTCATGTATTGTTCTGACCCAATTTGTCTTTTTTATGACGGAAATATTGTCTTCTATAGCTTTAACATTTAAAAAATAGATAGTATCCCACATCATAATATGTATCACACACAAATAGACAACATCACACAGTAATATAGTCCAACATATCCAAATGAACGATCTTTCAACATATCCAACGTAGCAAATAGTTTTACATATCCAACATAGCAAATAATTCAACATATCGAAGATAGCAAAAAGTTCAACATAGGCAACACAAGTTTTGAAGCTCATCACCAAGCTCGACATGCCTGAATACTTTAAGGGAAGCAAGTGACCATATCACTTATTCCTACCCCTCTTGGCGGTACGTTCCCCGTTTCTCTTTGAGCGACACTTTTTTTTTTCGATGTTCGATGACGCGACGCTCTTTTTGGAACGGTGATGGACTCCAAACCTTCTTGTGTGGATGAGACTTCCTTTTGTCATGAGTTGGCTGAGTGGGTGGAGGTCCGCCATGCTCGTCGTACTCCTCCTCTTCACCATCGTCACTTCCCTCATCTTGCTCAACACCCACTTCTTCCTCATCTTCCTCGGCCTCCTCAACATGGCGAGACAACGAGGCGGCATGGCTACAGGAAGCTACGTCGGTATGGCTCGAGGAAGCGATGGTATGTCCACTAGCATGTGTTGACGGGCCAGGAGCATGCACATCAATCGGGCTAGGGCACCCAAGCATGCTTACTAGCTTTCGGCAACACATCATGAACTTTTGCAACAACAAAGAGAGTGGAATGTGGTTACTTGAAGGTTATGGATCAAGTGACAAAGTCTATACTAAATTATGGTTGGCTCAAAGTCAGGAACAAATTTTTGGACTTTTGGTGCATTGGAATTGTATTTGGACTTTTGGTGCATTGGAATTGTATTTGGAATTTTGGTGCATTGGAATTGTATTGCTACAGTACAAACAAATATCTTTTGGACAACTTAGGAACAATTTTTGCCGAGAACAAAATCGAAGCCTATAATTATGTTGGAAGCAAGTTTTGGTATATTAGATACAAATCCTGCTTCGTAAGGAAACAAATTGATGGTGCAGAAGCTTATTTTGCTATGAATTGGTTTTCTTGCTTCGTTAGGAAACCAATTGATGGTGCACAATTACCTAGGGATAAAATAATCGACTCCCACCGTCTGGGTTTGTTAGGCCCCTCTTATTTTGGGCTAAAGTTTGACCTAAAAATTTAACTAACAAAATGTAAACTATATGTCACAAAAATTATAATGTCGAAAAGTGAAAGGATCGAGAAGAGGTGTCTAGAGGGGGGGGGGGGTGATTAGATACTATGTGCCAAAAGTTGTAGTTTTTAATATTCTTAAGTTTAGGTGGAGTTTAGGCACAAGTTTAACAACCACAATACATATCAAGCAAGCATGCAATGAGTATATGAGCAGCGGAAAGTAAAGCATGCGACTTGCAAGAATGTAAAGGGAAGGGTTTGGAGTATTCAAACGCAATTGGAGACACGGATGTTTTTGGCGTGGTTCCGATAGGTGGTGCTATCGAACATCCACGTTGATGGAGACTTCAACCCACGGAGGGTAACGGTTGCGCGAGTCCACGGAGGGCTCCACCCATGAAGGGTCCACGAAGAAGCAACCTTGTCTATTCCATCACGGCCGTCGCCCACGAAGGACTTGCCTCACTAGTGGCGGATCTTCACGAAGTAGGCGATCTCCTTGCCCTTACAAACTCCTTGGTTCAACTCCACAATCTTGTCGGAGGCTCCCAAGTGACACCTAGCCAATCTAGGAGACACCACTCTCCAAGAAGTAACAAATGGTGTGTTGATGATGAACTCCTTGCTCTTGTGCTTCAAATGATAGTCTCCCCAACACTCAACTCTCTCTCATAGGATTTGGATTTGGTGGAAAGAAGATTTGAGTGGAAAGCAACTTGGGGAAGGCTAGAGATCAAGATTCATATGATTGGAATGGAATATCTTGAGCTCAACACATGAGTAGGTAGTTCTCTCTCAGAAAATATGTATTGGAAGTGAAGGAATGTTCTGATGGATTTCTCCATGAATGAAGAGTGGGTGGATGGGTATATATAGCCTCCACACAAAATCTAACCGTTACACACAATCTGCCAAACTCGGTGGGACTGAATGGTTAAACTCGGTCGGACCGATTCAGCAAAGCTAGTGACCGTTAGGATTTTCGGTGGGACTGAGATGCAACTCGGTAGGACCGATATGGTTAGGGTTCGGGCATAACGTAATCTTGGTGTGACCGATTACACAAACTCGGTGGGACCGATTTTGGTAATAAGCTAACCAGAGAGTTGGTCAGGTAAACTCGGTGGGACCGGTTCGCTCTTTTCGATGAGACCGAAATGTTACGAAAGGGAAACAGAGAGTTTACATTGCAATCTCGGTGGGACCGATCGCTCACTTCGGTTAGACCCAAACGTTACGAAGGGAAATCGAGAAATTGCAATCCCATCCCGGTGAGACCGAGATCCCTATCGGTGAAACCGAATTGCTAGGGTTTGTGGCAGTGGCTATGACATTTGAAACTCGGTGGCGCCGGATAGAAAGAATCGGTGGGGCCGAGTTTGACTTTTGGTTTAGGTCATATGTGGATGTGGGAAGATAGTTGAGGGTTTTGGAGCATATCACTAAGCACATGAAGCAAGAGGCTCATTAAGCAACACCTCATCCCTCCTTGATAGTATTGGCTTTTCCTATAGACTCAATGTGATCTTGGATCACTAAAATATAAAATGTAGAGTCTTGATCTTGAAGCTTGAGCCAATCCTTTGTCCTTAGCATCTTGAAGGGGTTCCACATCCTCTAGTCCATGCCACTCCATTGTTGAACTTATCTGAAACATGCTAGGTAAAAGTGTTAGTCCAACAAGAGATATGTTGACATTAATTACCAAAACCACCCAGGGAGCACTTGTACTTTCAATCTCCCCCTTTTTGGTAATTGATGACAACATACATCAAAGCTTTAGATAAAGATATAGAGAATAGCAAGTAAAGCTTTGGAAAGACATGTAACATGCATAGGCTCCCCCTACATGTATGCAATCATGTGAATATTGAATATAGTAGCATGTGAGTGCATAAGCATGACAGAGTAAGCAGTGTGTTACATGTATCTTGGCTATATGCATCAGAGAAAATGATGTGAATATGAGAAATGTACCTTCATGCTCATGAGTCCTTCTTGCAAACAGTATGCACATCAACAAGAATTTCTCATTCACATGACTGAGATGCATATACTTACCTTGTGGTCTTGAGTTGGCTTAGGATGGGATGAACCTGCGCAAACAAGGTTAAATAACACAGATACACCTACTAACCAGAGCAAACAAGAGAAACCACAAGAGAACCAAGACTGGGATGACATGTAGAGCGAGTACTAAGTACCACATTGGATATAGTCATGTCCCCAAAGGTAAAGATATGCAATAAAATCAGAGATTTCCTTCCCTTAGATGTCTTGCTCCCCCTGAATCTGCATGGGATATTGGGAGAAGATAGTGAACAGAAAATCAGAGCAATAGAAAATAAACAACAGAGCTTGAGCTAAAGCAAGCAAACAAACATGTCTTTCCCCTCTTAAAGACATGTGACATCTCTCCTATTGGACACCAAGCATCTGGGGTCATTGATGATATTACTTTCTCTCCCCCTGAGTATTCTCTCTTTCTCCCCCTATAAGAAGGATTAAGCTTTGATGTGATCTCTCTCTCCCCCTTTGACATCAATTTCCAAGAAGGGTCTTCTGGACATGTGATACAAATGGGTTGGTCCTTGAGTCACAGAGCAAAGCAGTATGTGTAACATGATGCTGGTAGAGGATAAGAATCATTGAGTGGAGCTGAAGCAAATAGAAATCAGGAATAAGTGGCAAGTTGGTTTTTCTATGGTGAAATCGGTGACTCTGAGTTGTGTGCTTCGGTTGCACCGAAAGGTTTAGGTTGAGCCGAAGAGAACAAATCGGTGGGACCGAGTTCATCAGAGTGAAACTACTTGTCACCTCAACTCACTAGACAAGTAAAATCTTACAAGGATATGCAAGGAATTAACTGAAAGATTTGCAATGAATTGGATGCAGAAAATGCAGAACAAAAAGAAAAGAAACTAAAAAGTTCTAGATGAAGTTTTTTTTGAAAGGAGAAACAAATATGCAAGAGACAAATGCAATAACACAGAAAAGAACACAAAAGAACTTCATCTAGAGTTGGGCGGCGACAAAGTCACCTATGTTAGAGTATATTGACTTAGGAGTCAAGTGAGAGCACTTGATCATAGGTCATACTCATTGTTTAAGCTCAAAATGGGGTTTCCATTTTTCGTTTAAGCATCTTGATGTATTCACATCTTGTCGAGTTGCTTTGACTCATGACTTGGAGTAAAGCTTCTCTAAGATGGAATAACATACCTTGGGGGTGGTGTTAATCTTGCTCATGTAGTTGAACGTGTGTGGGTTGCTCAAGGTTGATGTAGTTCATCAAGAGTTGGGAGCACCACTTGGAGTTTGAGTTCATCTACATACATGGGTTAGTCTTGCAAGGAAGAGCACTTGTGTATCCAAAATGACAATCATGAGACTCAACATAGAATTTGACAAAGGATATGCTTGAATGGTTTCGTGCTTCCTTGTCTTCAACCACCATTGTGTAGAGACTTGGTGATGTAGAGATTGCTCAAGATGTGAGTGAGTTGCAACCTCATAGATTTATATTCAACCAAGTACCTACACGGGTTAGATAACATGCAATGTACAAATATATCTAAGACATATGAATAGCATCATAAGAGAAATATCGAGGATTAGTCATAGGCTCATGCCCCGCATGTATCAAATGGAGTTCCTACTCCAAGTTTGAAGCATCAATGATGTTCAATTTGAAGGAAATATGCCCTAGAGGCAATAATAAAGTTATTATTTATTTCCTTATACCATGATAAATGTTTATTATTCATGCTAGAATTGTATTAACCGGAAACATAATACATGTGTGAATACATAGACAAATAGAGTGTCACTAGTATGCCTCTACTTGACTAGCTCGTTAATTGAAGATGGTTATGTTTCCTGACCATGAACAAAAGAGTTATTATTTGATTAACAGGATCACATCATTAGGAGAATGATGTGATTGACATGACCCATTTTATTAGCTTAGCACCCGATCGTTTAGTATGTTGCTATTGCTTTCTTCATGACTTATACATGTTCCTATGACTATGAGATTATGCATCTCCCGTTTGCCGGAGGAACACTTTATGTGCTACCAAACGTCACAACGTAACTGAGTGATTATAAAGGAGCTCTACAGGTGTCTCCGAAGGTACATGTTGGGCTGGCGTATTTCGAGATTAGGATTTGTCACTCCGATTGTCGGAGAGGTATCTCTGGGCCCTCTCGGCAATGCACATCACATAAGCTTTGCAAGCATTGCAACTAATGAGTTAGTTGTGAGATGATGTATTACGGAACGAGTAAAGAGACTTGCCGGTAACGAGATTGAACTAGGTATTAAGATACCGACGATCGAATCTCGGGCAAGTAACATACCGATGACAAAGGGAACACCGTATGTTGTTATGCGGTCTGACCGATAAAGATCTTCGTAGAATATGTAGGAGCCAATATGAGCATCCAGGTTCCGCTATTGGTTATTGACCAGAGACGTGTCTCGGTCATGTCTACATTGTTCTCGAACCCGTAGGGTCCGCACGCTTAAGGTTTCGATGACATTTATATTATGAGTTTATGAGTTTTGATGTACCGAAGGAGTTAGGAGTCCCGGATGAGATCGGGGACATGACGAGGAGTTTCGAAATGGTCGAGACGTAAAGATCGATATATTGGACGACTATATTCGGACATCGGAAAGGTTCCGAGTGGTTCGGGTATTTTTCGGAGTACCGGGGAGTTACGGGAATATGGAGGAAGAAGTATATGGGCCTTATTGGGCTTTAGGGGAGAGGGAGAGGCAGGCCGCGCCCCCCCATTGACTAGTCCGAATTGGACTAGGGGGAGGGGCGGTGCCCCCTCCTTCCTTCTCTTCCCTCTTCCCCTTCCTTGTCTCCTACTCCTACTACTTGGAAGGACTCTTAGTTGGACTAGGAAAGGGGGAATCCTACTCCCGGTGGGAGTAGGACTCCCCTAGGGCGCGCCATAGAGAGGGCCGGCCCTCCCCTCCTCCACTCCTTTATATACAGGGGCAGGGGGCACCCCATAGACACACAAGTTGATCTTCGTGATCGTTCTCTTAGCCGTGTGCGGTGCCCCCCTCCACGATAATCCTCGATAATATTGTAGCGGTGCTTAGGCGAAGCCCTGCGATGGTAGAACATCAAGATCGTCACCACGCCGTCGTGCTGACGGAACTCTTTCCTGGATCGGAGTCCGGGGATAGTCATCGAGCTGAACGTGTGCTAGAACTCGGAGGTGCCATAGTTTCGGTGCTTGATCGGTCGGGCCGTGAAGACGTACGACTATATCAACCGCGTTGTCATAACGCTTCCGCTGTCAGTCTACAAGGGTACGTAGACAACACTCTCCCCTCTCGTTGCTATGCATCACCATGATCTTGCGTGTGCGTAGGATTTTTTTTGAAATTTCTACGTTCCCCAACAGTGGCATCCGAGCCTAGGTTTTATGTGTTGATGTTATATGCACGAGTAGAACACAAGTGAGTTGTGGGCGATATAAGTCATACTGCTTACCAGCATGTCATACTTTGGTTCGGCGGTATTGTTGGATGAAGCGGCCCGGACCGACATTACGCGTACGCTTACGCGAGACTGGTTCTACCGACGTGCTGTGCACACAGGTGGCTGGCGGGTGTAAATTTCTCCAATTTTAGTTGAACCGAGTGTGGCTACGCCCGGTCCTTGCGAAGGTTAAAACAACACCAACTTGACAAACTATCGTTGTGCTTTTGATGCGTAGGTAAGATTGGTTCTTGCTTAAGCCCGTAGCAGCCACGTAAAACTTGCAACAAACAAAGTAGAGGACCTCTAACTTGTTTTTGCAGGGCATGTTGTGATGTGATATGGTCAAGGCATGATGCTAGATTTATTGTATGAGATGATCATGTTTTGTAACCGAGTTATCGGCAACTGGTAGGAGCCATATGGTTGTCGCTTTATTGTATGCAATGCAATCGCCCTGTAATGCTTTACTTTATCACTAAGCGGTAGCGATAGTCGTAGAAGCATAAGATTGGCGAGACGACAACGATGCTGCGATGGAGATCAAGGTGTCGCACCGGTGACGATGGTGATCATGACGATGCTTCGGAGATGGAGATCACAAGCACAAGATGATGATGGCCATATCATATCACTTATATTGATTGCATGTGATGTTTATCTTTTATGCATCTTATCTTGCTTTGATTGACGGTAGCATTATAAGATGATCCCTCACTAAATTATCATAGTAAAAGTGTTCTCCCTAAGTATGCACCGTTGCGAAAGTTCTTCGTGCTGAGACACCACGTGATAATCGGGTGTGATAGGCTCTACGTTCAAATACAACGGGTGCAAAGCAGTTGCACACGCGGAATACTCAGGTTTAATTTGACGAGCCTAGCATATAACAGATATGGCCTCGGAACACGGAGACCGAAAGGTCGAGCGTGAATCATATAGTAGATATGATCAACATAGTGACGTTCACCATTGAAACTACTCCATCTCACGTGATGATCGGACATGGTTTAGTTGATTTGGATCACGTGATCACTTAGAGGATTAGAGGGATGTCTATCTAAGTGGGAGTTCTTAAGTAATATGATTAAATTGAACTTAAACTTATCATGAACTTAGTCCTGGTAGTATTAGCATATCTTTGTTGTAGATCAATAGCTCGCGTTGTTGCTTCCCTGTGTTTATTTTGATATGTTCCTAGAGAAAATTGTGTTGAAAGATGTTAGTAGCAATGATGTGGATTGGATCCGTGATCCGAGGTTTATCCTCATTGCTGCACAGAAGAATTATGTCCTTGATGCATCGTTAGGTGACGGACCTATTGCAGGAGCAGATGCAGACGTTATGAACGTTCGGCTAGCTCAATATGATGACTACTTGATAGTTTAGTGCACCATGCTTAACGGCTTAGAATCGGGACTTCAAAGACCCGAGTTGAACTTAATATTTCAAGAAAATACCCGAGTTGAGAGATATGAAGTCTCCAACAAGTTCTATAGCTAAAAGATGGAGGAGAATCGCTCAACTAGTGAGCATGTGCTCAGATTGTCTGGGTACTACAATCGCTTGAATCAAGTGGGAGTTAATCTTCCAGATAAAATAGTGATTGACAAAATTCTCTAGTCACCGTCACCAAGTTAGTAGAACTTCGTGATGAACTATGATATGCAAGGGATAACGTAAACGATTCCCAAGCTCTTCGTAATGCTGAAATTGACGAAGGTAGAAATCAATAAAAACATCAAGTGTTGATGGTTGACGAGACCACTAGTTTCAGGAAAAGGGCAAAGGAAAAAAGGGGAACTTAAAGAAGAACAGCAAGCAAGTTGCTGCTCAAGTGAAGAAGCCCAAGTCTGGTCCTAAGCCTGAGACTAAGTGCTTCTACTGCAAAGGGACTGGTCACTGGAAGCGGAACTACCCAAGTATTTGGCGGATAAGAAAGGATGGCAAAGTGAACAAAGGTATATTTGATATACATGTTATTGATGTGTACTTTACTAGTGTTCATAGCAACCCCTCAGTATTTGGTACTAGTTCAGTTGCTAAGATTAGTAACTCAAAACGGGAGTTGCAGAATGAACAGAGACTAGTTAAGGGTGAAGTGACGATGAGAGTTGGAAGTGGTTCCAAGATTTATATGATCATCATCGCACACTCCCTATACTTTTGGGATTAGTGTGGAACCTAAATAAGTGTTATTTGGTGTTGAGCATGAATATGATTTGATCATGTTTATTGCAGTACGGTTATTAATTCAAGCAAGAGAATAAAGTGTTGTTCTGTTTACATGAATAAAACCTTATATGGTTACACACCAACAAAAATGATTTGTTGGATCTCGATAGTAGTGATACACATATTCATAATATTGAAACCAAAAGATGCATAGTTAATAATGATAGTGCAACTTATTTGTGGCACTACCGTTCAGGTCATATTGGTGTAAAGCGCATGAAGAAACTCCATGCTGATGGGCTTTTGGAATCACTTGATTATGAATCACTTGATGCTTGCGAACCATGCCTCATGGGCAAGATGACTAAAACTCCGTTCTCCGGAACAATGGAGCGAGCAACAGATTTGTTGGAAATCATACATACTGATGTATGTGGTCCGATGAATATTAAATCTCGCGACAAGTATCATTATTTTCTAACCTTCACAGATGATTTAAGCAGATATGAGTATATCTACTTGATGAAACATAAGTCTGAAACATTTGAAAAGTTCAAAGAATTTCAGAGTGAAGTGAAAAATCATCGTGACAAGAAAATAAAGTTTCTACGATCTGATCACGGAGACGAATATTTGAGTTACGATTTTGGTCTTCAATTAAAACAATGTGGAATAGTTTCACAAATTCATGCCACCTGGAACACCACAGCATAATGGTGTGTCCGAACGTCATAACCGTACTTTATTGGATATAGTGCAATCTATGATGTTTCTTACCGATTTACCACTATAGTTTTGGGGTCATGCATTAGAGACAGCTGCATTCACGTTAAATAGGGCACCATCAAAATCTGTTGAGATGACGCCTTATGAACTATGGTTTGGCAAGAAACCAAAGTTGTCGTTTCTTAAAGTTTGGGGTTGCGATGCTTATGTGAAAAAGTTTCATCCTGATAAGCTCAAACCCAAATCGGAGAAATGTGTCTTCATAGGATACCCAAAGGAGATAGTTGGGTACACCTTCTATCACAGATCCGAAGGCAAGACATTCATTGCTAAGAATGGATCCTTTCTAGAGAAGGAGTTTCTCTCGAAAGAAGTGAGTGGGAGGAAACTAGAACTTGACGAGGTAACTGTACCTGCTCCCTTATTGGAAAGTAGTTCATCACAAAAATCTGTTCCTATGACTACTACACCAATTAGTGAGGAAGATAATGATGATGATCATGTAACTTCAGATCAAGTTACTACCGAACCTCGTAGGTCAACTAGAGTGAGATCCGCACCAGAGTGGTACGGTAATCCTATTCTGGAGGTCATGTTACTTGACCATGACGAACCTACGAACTATGAGGAAGCGATGATGAGCCCAGATTCCGCGAAATGGTTTGAAGCCATGAAATCTGAGATGGGATCCATGTATGAGAACAAAGTATGGACTTTGATGGATTTGCCCGATGATCGGCAAGCCATAGAAAATAAATGGATCTTCAAGAGGAAGACAGACGCTGATAGTAGTGTTACTATCTACAAAGCTAGAATTGTCGCAAAAGGTTTTCGACAAGTTCAAGGTGTTGACTACGATGAGAGTTTCTCACCCGTATCTATGCTTAAGTATGTCCGAATCATGTTAGCAATTGCTGCATTTTATGAAATCTGGCAAATGGATAAACAAAACTGCATTCCTTAATGGATTTATTAAAGAAGAGTTTTATACGATACAACTAGAAGGTTTTGTCGATCCTAAAGGTGTTAACAAAATATGCAAGCTCCAGCGATCCATCTATGGACTGGTGCAAGCATCTCGGAGTTGGAATATACGCTTTGATAAGTTGATCAAAGCATATAGTTTTATACAGACTTGCGGTGAAGCCTGTATTTACAAGAAAGTGAGTGGGAGCACTAAAGCAATTCTGATAAGTATACGTAAATGACATATTGTTGATCGGAAATAATGTAGAATTATTCTGCAAAGCATAAAGGAGTATTGAAAGGAGTTTTTCGAAGAAGGACCTTGGTGAAGCTGCTTACATATTGAGCATCAAGATCTATAGAGATAGATCAAGACGCTTGATAAGTTTTCAATGATTACATACCTTGACAAGTTTTTGAAATAGTTCAAAATGGAACAGTCAAAGAAAGAGTTCTTGCCTGTGTAACAAGGTGTGAAATTGAGTAAGACTCAAAACCCGGCCACGACAGAAGATAGAAAGAGAATGAAAGTCATTCCCTGTGGCTTGGCCATAGGTTCTATGAAGTATGCCATGTTGTGTACCAGATCTATTGTATACCCTACACTGATTTTGGCAAGGGAGTACAATAGTGATCTAGGAGTAGATCACTGGACAGCGGTCAAAATTATCCTTAGTTGAATAAGGATATGTTTCTCGATTATGGAGGTGACAAAAGGCTCGTCGTAAAAAGTTACGTCGATGCAAGTTTTGACACATATCTGGATGACTCTAAGTCTCGATCTAGATACATATTGAAAGTGGGAGCAATTAGCTAGAGTAGCTCTGTGCAGAGCATTGTAGACATAGAATTCGCAAAATACTTACGGATCCGTATGTGACAAACCCGTTGACTAAAATTATCTTAGAAGCAAAACATGATCACACCTTAATACTCTTTGGGTGTTAATCACATAAGCGATGTGAACTAGATTACTGACTCTAGTAAACCCTTTGGGTGTAGGTTACATGACGATGTGAACTATGGGTGTTAATCACATGGTGATGTGAACTATTAGTGTTGAATCACATGGCGATGTGAACTAGATTATTGACTCTAGTGCAAGTGGGAGATTGAAGGAAATATGCCCTAGAGGCAATAATAAAGTTATTATTTATTTCCTTATATTATGATAAATGTTTATTATTCATGCTAGAATTGTATTAACTGGAAACATAATACATGTGTGAATACATAGACAAACAGAGTGTCACTAGTATGCCTCTACTTGACTAGCTCGTTAATTGAAGATGGTTATGTTTCCTGACCATGAACAAAAGAGTTGTTATTTGATTAATGGAATCACATCATTAGGATAATGATGTGATTGACATGACCCATTCCATTAGCTTAGCACCCGATCGTTTAGTATGTTGCTATTGCTTTCTTCATGACTTATACATGTTCCTATGACTATGAGATTATGCAACTCCCGTTTGCCGGAGGAACACTTTGTGTGCTACCAAACGTCACAACGTAACTGGGTGATTATAAAGTAGCTCTACAGGTGTCTCCGAAGGTACATGTTGGGTTGGCGTATTTCGAGATTATGATTTGTCACTCCGATTGTCGGAGAGGTGTCTCTGGGCCCTCTCAGTAATGCACATCACATAAGCCTTGCAATCATTGCAACTAATGAGTTAGTTGTGAGATGATGTATTACGGAATGAGTAAAGAGACTTGCCGGTAATGAGATTGAACTAGGTATTAAGATACCGACGATCGAATCTCGGGGAAGTAACATACCGATGACAAAGGGAACACCGTATGTTGTTATGCGGTCTGACCGATAAAGATCTTCGTAGAATATGTAGGAGCCAATATGAGCATCCAGGTTCCGCTATTGGTTATTGACCAGAGACGTGTCTCGGTCATGTCTACATTGTTCTCGAACCTGTAGGGTCCGCACGCTTAAGGTTTCGATGACAGTTATATTATGAGTTTATGAGTTTTGATGTACCGAAGGAGTTCGGAGTCCCGGATGAGATCGGGGACATGACGAGGAGTTTCGAAATGGTCGAGATGTAAAGATCGATATATTGAACGACTATATTCGGACATCAGAAAGGTTCCGAGTGTTTCGGGTATTTTTCGGAGTACCAGGGAGTTACGGGAATACGGGGGAAGAAGTATATGGGCCTTATTGGGCTTTAGGGGAGAGGGAGAGGCAGGCCGCGCGCCCCCCATTGACTAGTCCAAATTGGACTAGGGGGAGGGGCGGCGCCCCCTCCTTCCTTCTCTTCCCTCTTCCCCTTCCTTGTCTCCTACTCCTACTACTTGGAAGGACTCCTAGTTGGACTAGGAAAGGGGGAATCCTACTCCCGGTGGGAGTAGGACTCCCCTAGGGCGCGCCATAGAGAGGGCCGGCCCTTCCCTCCTCCACTCCTTTATATACAGGGGCAGGGGGCACCCCATAGACACACAAGTTGATCTTCGTGATCGTTCTCTTAGCCGTGTGCGGTGCCCCCCTCCACCATAACCCTCAATAATATTGTAGCGGTGCTTAGGCGAAGCCCTGCGATGGTAGAACATCAAGATCGTCACCACCCCGTCGTGCTGACAGAACTCTTCCCCGACACTTTGCTGGATCGGAGTCCGGGGATCGTCATCGAGCTGAACGTGTGCTAGAACTCGGAGGTGCCGTAGTTTCGGTGCTTGATCGGTCGGGCCGTGAAGACGTACGACTATATCAACCGCGTTGTCATAACGCTTCCGCTGTCAGTCTACGAGGGTACGTAGACAACACTCTCCCCTCTCGTTGCTATGCATCACCATGATCTTGCGTGTGCGTAGGATTTTTTTTAAAATTTCTACGTTCCCCAACACAATTCACCTCTCAACCTGCAAAACACTTTCTCATCAAGTGGTTTAGTGAATATATCCGTTAATTGCTTATCGGTGCGAACATGCTTAATGTCAATGCCCCCTTTTGCAATATGATCTCGAATGAAATGATGACGAACTTCAATAAGCTTAGTTTGAGAGTGTTGCACGGGATTGTGAGCAATCTTAATAGCATTTTTATTGTCACATAGCAGTGGAACATGTTTCACATATATCCCATAATCTTTAAGAGTTTGGTTCATCCAAAGTAATTGAGCACAACATGAACCAGTGGCAATGTATTCCGCTTCGGCGGTGGATAAATATACCGAGTTTTGTTTCTTGGAAGACCAAGACACAAGAGATCTACTAAGGAATTGACAAGTACCCGAAGTGGACTTCATATCAACCTTGTATCCGGCATAGTCCGAATCGGAATAGCCAACAAGATCAAAAGAGGACCTCTTAGGATACCAAATGCCAAAATTTGGTGTATGGATTAAGTATCTCACTATCCTTTTCACAGCCTTAAGATGACATTCTTTAGGAGCAGCTTGATATCATGCACACATGCACACACTTAGCATAATATCAGGACGAGAGGCACATAGATATAACAATGAACCAATCATAGAGCGATAAACTTTTTGATTAACCGGTTCACCATCTTTGGTCAAATCAAGATGTCCACTAGTAGGCATGGGTGTAGTCATACCTTTGCATTCTTGCATATTGAACTTCTTGAATAAGTCTTTGGTGTACTTTGTTTGAGAGACAAAGGTACCTTCCTTAGTTTGCTTGATTTGCAAACCGAGAAAGAATTTGAGTTCACTCATCATAGACTTCTCAAACTTCTCCGACATTAGCTTTCCAAACTTCTCACTAAATTGAGGGTTAGTTGAACCAAATATGATATCATCAACATAAATTTGGCACACAAATAGTTCTCCATTAACCCTTTTAATGAAAATAGTGGAGTCAATTTTACCAATTTCGAAGCCTTTTTCAATAAGGAACTTGTTCAAGCATTTATACCATGCTCTAGGACCTTGTTTAAGACCGTAAAGAGCTTTGTGAAGTTTGTAAACATGATTAGGTTTCTTAGGATTGACAAATCCAGGAGGTTGCTTAACATAAACTTCTCCTCAATTTTGCCATTTAGAAAAGCACTTTTAATGTCCATTTGGTACAAAGTGATATCATGGTGATTAGCATAGGCAAGTAAGATGCGAATGGACTCAAGTCTAGCAACGGGAGCATAAGTCTCACCATAGTCCATACCTTCAACGTGTGTGTAGCCTTGGGCGACGAGACGTGCTTTGTTGCGAACCACTTGTCCATCTTTATCTTGCTTGTTGCGAAACACCCATTTGGTACCAATGATGTTGTGGTTGTTGTCGGGCTTCTCGACCAATGTCCACACTTGATTTCTCTCAAAGTTGTGTAGCTCTTCATGCATAGTGTTTATCCAATCCGGATCCTTCAATGCTTCTTCAACCTTCATAGGTACAATGCTAGAGATGAATGAGTAATGTTCACAAAAGTTAGCTAAACGGGTTTTAGAGCAAGTGATTCTCCCGGTTTGGATATCATTGTAGATTTGCTCGACGGGATGATCTTTGGCAATTCTTGCTCGAACTCGTGAAAGCTTTTGCTTGGGTCAGGGTGGAACATCCTCTTCATCTTGTTCTTCTTCTTCTTGATTATTGATGTTGTCGTCCTCTTGTCGTGGTGGAGAAGGAAGTTGTTGATGTTCATCTTGGTGTACTTCCTCGTTTTCTTCATCTTGGTGTGTCCCACTTGTGGATGCTTCCATATCAACTCTTGGTTCACCTTGTCGTGAGGTAGAAGCTTCCACTTGGACGGACGAGGTACTCTCCTTCATTTCCGTTGGACGAATCTTGCCGATGGACAAGTCTTGAATTGCTTCCGAAGGGTCTTTGTCTCCTACATCAATTGGCAATTGCTCTACTTGCGAGCCGTTAGATTCATCAAACTTCACATCTACCGTCTCTTCAACCTTTTGGGTGAAATTGTTGTAGACACGGTAAGTGTGAGAGTTTGAGCCATAACCAAGTAGGAAACCTTCATGAGACTTAGGAGCAAATTTAGAACGACGATGCTTATCAAGAATGTAGCACTTTGAGCCGAATACTCGAAAGTATCCAACTTGGGGTTTGTTACCGGTGAGGAGCTCGTATGCCGTCTTGGCGAGTAGCTTGTGAAGATACAAGCGATTTGCTGCATGACAAGCTATCTCAACCGCTTCCGCCCAAAAGTGCTTTGGCGTTTTGTACTCATCCAGCATCATTCTTGCCATCTCGATAAGAGTCCGGTTCTTCCTCTCAACAACTCCATTTTGTTGAGGTGTGTACATAGCCAAGAACTCGTGTGAAATCCCTTCTTCGTCAAGGAAGGTGTCCACATTTGCGTTCTTGAACTCCGTTCCGTTGTCACTCTGAACCTTCTTGATCTTCATGTCAAACTGATTTTGGGCCTTCCTAGCGAAGTTTTTGAAGATCTTTTGGACCTGCGATTTGTCATCAAGAAAGAAAACCCACGTAAATCTTGAAAAATCATCAACTATGACTAGACCAAATGAGTTACCACCGAGACTCTTGTAGGCATTTGGACCAAAGAGATCCATGTGAAGTAGCTCGAGTGGTCTTCTTGTGGTCATGATGTTCTTCGCGCGGTGACTTCCTCCAACTTGTTTCCCTGCTTGAAAAGCGCTACAAAGTCTATCCTTGTCAAATACTACATCTTTTATTCCAAGGATATGATCTCCTTTAATAAGCTTATCAAGATCTCGCATTCCAACATGACCTAGTCTTCTATGCCACAACCAGCCTTTAGAAGATTTAGCAATTAAGCAAGTTTTAGGTTGAGCCTTATTAGTGAAATCAACAATGTAAAGATCTCCTCTATGTATACCGGTAAAGACCATTTTATGATTGTCTCTACGAAACACTTGGCAATCTACTTCAGTGAATAGGACACTGAAACCGAAATCCGCAAGTCTAGAAACTGAAAGTAAATTGTATCCAAGGGATTCAACGAGCATGACATTTTGTATGGAGCTATCATGTGAGATGGCCACTTTACCAAGGCCAACCACCTTACCCTTTGAATTATCACCAAAAGTGACATATTTTCGAGGGCCGTCGTTTTCAGCAAGCTCATTGAACATATCTTCATTTCCTGTCATATGATCAGTACATCCACTATCAAGGACCCATTCCTTTCCTCGAGACCAAAATGCCTCATTGCATCATCAAGATCATAGTCACTATCATCATCTTCATCATAGTATCCATGTTCAACATCATCTTGTGATTGATCGATTCCTAGAGAGGGTAATTCATTAGATAAATGATCATCAAAGTGGTTACCTTTATGAATTCTAATAGCTTCAGATATGATATTGCTAATAATTCCAATGTTTCCTTTAGCGTGCATGAGATTGGTAAGCTCAAATAGGCAATCACCAAAACTAGGATCACTAGAGTTCATCTTACTCAAAGCAATAGACTTATGGAGAATTTCGTCTAAATTTTTTAAGGAATAATCAGGAAATCATTCCTCAAGAAATTTCCATATAGTATAGGGACAATCAAGAGTAGGCAAACTAGCAATCAAATTTTTGGGCAATCCTCTAATGATGAGCTCAACAGTTCTAAGATTACGAATCATGTCAATATCTTCATCTAGGGTAGGGTGCAAAGGATCAATATGAGGTGCACAAGGACTAGAAATATACTTGTTCAAATGATATTCATTGAAAATCTCAAGCATTTCATTTTTCCACTCATGAAAATACTCTCCATCAAGAATGGGCACTCTATTTCTAAGACTCCCTAAAGTAGACACATCCATCTTCCTCCAATGGTGTTTAAACCAAGGCAATGGAGACCAAAGCTCTGATACCAATTGAAAGGATCGAGAAGAGGTGTCTAGAGGGGGGGGGGGGTGATTAGATACTATGTGCCAAAAGTTGCAGTTTTTAATATTCTTAAGTTTAGGTGGAGTTTAGGCACAAGTTTAACAACCACAATACATATCAAGCAAGCATGCAATGAGTATATGAGCAGCGGAAAGTAAAGCATGCGACTTGCAAGAATGTAAAGGGAAGGGTTTGGAGTATTCAAATGCAATTGGAGACACGGATGTTTTTGGCGTGGTTCCGATAGGTGGTGCTATCGTACATCCACGTTGATGGAGACTTCAACCCACGGAGGGTAACGGTTGCGCGAGTCCATGGAGGGCTCCACCCATGAAGGGTCCACGAAGAAGCAACCTTGTCTATTCCATCACGGCCGTCGCCCACGAAGGACTTGCCTCACTAGTGGCGGATCTTCACGAAGTAGGCGATCTCCTTGCCCTTACAAACTCCTTGGTTCAACTCCACAATCTTGTCGGAGGCTCCCAAGTGACACCTAGCCAATCTAGGAGACACCACTCTCCAAGAAGTAACAAATGGTGTGTTGATGATGAACTCCTTGCTCTTGTGCTTCAAATGATAGTCTCCCCAACACTCAACTCTCTCTCATAGGATTTGGATTTGGTGGAAAGAAGATTTGAGTGGAAAGCAACTTGGGGAAGGCTAGAGATCAAGATTCATATGATTGGAATGGAATATCTTGAGCTCAACACATGAGTAGGTAGTTCTCTCTCAGAAAATATGTATTGGAAGTGAAGGAATGTTCTGATGGCTTTCTCCACGAATGAAGAGTGGGTGGATGGGTATATATAACCTCCACACAAAATCTAACCGTTACACACAATCTTCCAAACTCGGTGGGACCGAATGGTTAAACTCAGTCGGACCGATTCAGCAAAGCTAGTGACCGTTAGGATTTTCGGTGGGACTGAGATGCAACTCGGTAGGACCGATATGGTTAGGGTTCGGGCATAACGTAATCTCGGTGTGACCGATTACACAAACTCGGTGGGACCAATTTTGGTAATAAGCTAACCAGAGAGTTGGTCAGGTAAACTCGGTGGGACCGGTTCGCTCTTTTCGGTGAGACCGAAATGTTACGAAAGGGAAACAGAGAGTTTACATTGCAATCTCGGTGAAACCGATCGCTCACTTCGGTTAGACCGAAACGTTACAAAGGGAAACAGAGAAATTGCAATCCCATCTTGGTGAGACCGAGATCCCTATTGGTGAAACTGAATTGCTAGGGTTTGTGGCAGTAGCTATGACATTTGAAACTCGGTGGCGCCGGATAGAAAGAATCGGTGGGGCCGAGTTTGACTTTTGGTTTATGTCATATGTGGATGTGGGAAGATAGTTGAGGGTTTTGGAGCATATCACTAAGCACATGAAGCAAGAGGCTCATTAAGCAACACCTCATCCCTCCTTGATAGTATTGGCTTTTCCTATAGACTCTATGTGATCTTGGATCACTAAAATATAAAATGTAGAGTCATGATCTTGAAGCTTGAACCAATCCTTTGTCCTTAGCATCTTGAAGGGGTTCCACATCCTCTAGTCCATGCCACTCCATTGTTGAACTTATCTGAAACATGCTAGGTAAAAGTGTTAGTCCAACAAGAGATATGTTGACATTAATTACCAAAACCACCCAGGGAGCACTTGTGCTTTCAGAAAGCTCTTTAAAATACAAATTCAACCGTTTAATTTTTTATAGCATATACTTTGTATTTTAGTAGTCTATAGATGGTCAAAGTCTGGCCCAAAATACGAAGGGGCCCAATAAACCCAGACGGAGGTAATAGAATTACTCTACTCCATTTTTTTACTGTGCATATTAGAGTTGAATGAAGTCAAACAAAGTGTCCCTAATATGACTCTACTAGACTAGCTCGTTATGCAACTCTCGAATACCGAAGGAACACCTTGTGTGCTATCGAACGTCACAACGTAACTGGGTGATTATAAATATGCTCTACAGGTGTCTCCGAAGGTGTTTGTTGGGTTGGCATAGAAGATTAGGATTTGTCACTCCGAGTATCAGAGAGGTATCTCTGGGCCCTCTCGGTAATGCACATCAATATAAGCCTTGCAAGCAATGTGACTAATGAGTTAGTTGCGGGATGATGCATTACGGAATGAGTAAAGAGACTTGCCGGTAACGAGATAGAACTAGGTATGATAATACCGACGATCGAATCTCGGGCAAGTAACATACTGATGACAAAGGGAATAATGTATGTTGTTATTGCGGTTTCATCGATAAAGATCTTCGTAGAATATGTAGGAACCAATATGAGCATCCAGGTTCCGCTATTAGTTATTGACCAGAGATGTGTCTCGGTCATGTCTACATAGTTCCCGAACCCGTAGGGTTCGCACGATTAACGTTCGATGACAATTTGTATTATGAGTTATGTGTTTTGGTGACCGAAGTTTGTTCGGAGTCCCGGATGAGATCACGGACATGACGAGGAGTCTCGAAATGGCTGAGAGGTAAATATTCATATATTGGAAGGTAGTATTCGGACATCGGAATGGTTTCGAGTGGTTCGGGTATTTTACCGGAGTACCGCGGGCTTACTGGAACCCCCCGAGGAAGTATTGGGCCTACATGGGCCTAAGGGAGAGAGAGGGAAGCCCGCGGGGGGTGGTGCGTGTCCCCCTCCAAGGGAGTCCGAATAGGACAAGGAGGAGGGGGCGCGACCCCCCTTTCCTCTGCCTCTCCTTCCTTTTCCCTCCGGTGAAGAAAGGAAAGGGGGGGGGGGCGAATCCTACTAGGAGTGGAGTCCTAGTAGGACTCCCTCCCATGGCGCGCCCCCTCCTTCCTGCCGCCACCTCCTCCCCTCCTTTATATATGGGGGCGGGGGGCACCCCAAAGGCACATCAATTGTTCTCTTAGCCGTGTGCGATGCCCCCTCCACAGTTTACTCCTTCGGTCATATTGTCATAGTGCTTAGGTGAAGCCCTACGCGGATCACATCACCATCACCGTCACCACGCCGTCATGCTGATGAAACTCTCCCTCGACATTTTGCTGGATCAAGAGTTCGAGGGGCCAGGTCTATGCGTAGATGATACGCACGAGTACAACACAAAGAGTTGTGGGCAATAATGTGACGCCCCCGATTCAATCGTACACTAATCATGCACGCAAATGTGTACGATCAAGATCAGGGACTCACGGGAAGATATCACAACACAACTCTACAAATAAAATAAGTCATACAAGCATCATAATACAAGCCAGGGGCCTCGAGGGCTCAAATACAAGTGCTCGATCATAGACGAGTCAGCGGAAGCAACAATATCTGAGTACAGACATAAGTTAAACAAGTTTGCCTTAAGAAGGCTAGCACAAACTGGGATACAGATCGAACGAGGCGCAGGCCTCCTGCCTGGGATCCTCCTAACTACTCTTGGTCGTCGTCAGCGGGCTGCACGTAGTAGTAGGCACCTCCAGAGTAGTAGGAGTCATCGTCGAAGGTGGCGTCTGGATCCTGGGCTCCAGCATCTGGTTGCGGCCACCGGGTAGAAGGGAAAGGGGGAAAAGGGGGAGAAAAGCAACCGTGAGTACTCATCCAAAGTACTCGCAAGCAAGGAGCTACACTACATATGCATGGATATATGTGTAAAGGGGCCATATCAGTGGACTGAACTGCAGAATGCCAGAATAAGAGGGGGATAGCTAGTCTTATCGAAGGCTACGCTTCTGGTCGCCTCCGTCTTGCAGCATATAGAAGAGAGTAGACTGAAGTCCTCCAAGTAGCATCGCATAGCATAATCCTACCCGGCGATCCCCTCCTCGATGCCCTGTTGGAGAGCAATCACCGGGTTGTATCTGGCACTTGGAAGGGTGTGTTTTATTAAGTATCCAGTTCTAGTTGTCATAAGGTCAAGGTACAACTCCGGGTCGTCCTTTTACCGAGGGACACGGCTATTCGAATAGATAAACTTCCCTGCAGGGGTGCACCACATAGCCCAACACGCTTGATCCCATTTGGCCGGACACACTTTCCTGGGTCATGCCCGGCCTCGGAAGATCAACACGTCGCAGCCCCACCTAGGCACAACAGAGAGGTCAGCACGCCGGTCTAAACCTAAGCGCGCAGGGGTCTGGGCCCATCGCCCTGAGCACACCTGCACGTTGCGTACGCGGCCGGAGAGCAGACCTAGCAACCTCCATTTCAAAGGAAGTCACGTTACGCGGTCCAACCCGGCGCGCGCCGCTCAGTCGCTGACGTCACGAAGTGCTTCGGCTGATACCACGACGTCGGGATACCCATAACTACTCCCGCGTAGGTGGTTAGTGCGTATAGACCAAATGGCCAGACTCAGATCAAATACCCAGATCTCGTTAAGCATGTTAAGTATCGCGAACGCCGACTAGGGCCAGGCCCACCTCTCTCCTAGGTGGTCTGAACCTGCCCTGTCGCTCTGCCTCAAAGTAACAGTCGGGGGCCGTCGGGAACCCAGGCCCACCTCTACCGGGATGGAGCCACCTGCCCCTTCAGCCCCCATCTCCGAACAGTATCACATGTAATGTAACAGGGTATAGTATATAGTATATGCCCGTGATCACCCCCGAGTGATCACGGCTCAATAGTATAGCATGGCAGACGGACAAAAGAGTAGGGGCACTGATGAAACACTAGCATCCTATACTAAGCAGTAGGATTGCAGGTAAAGGTATCAACAGCAGTATCAAAGACAGGCTATGCATCAGGATAGGAATAACGAAAGCAGTAACAAGCTACACTACTCTAATGCAAGCAGTATAGGGAAGAGTAGGCGATATCTGGTGATCAAGGGGGGGGGGGGCTTGCTTGGTTGCTCTGGCAAGAGAGAGGGATCGTCAACTCCGTAGTCGAACGGGGCAACAGCAGCGTCGGTCTCGGTGTCTATCGAGAGAAGAGGGGGGAGAAACAATAAATATTTAAGAAAGCAGATGCATAGTGATGCATGACATGACAAGTAACGGCGTTAGAGGTGCCCTAACGCGGTATGCGGTGATACCGACGAAGGGGGAACACATCCGGGAATGTTTTCCCGGTGTTTCGCGTTTTCGGGCAGAGGAGCCGGAGGGGGAAAGTTCCGAGTTTGATATGTTAGGGGTGTGTGACGGACGAACGGGTTGCGTATCCGGAATCGTCTCATCGTTCTGAGCAACTTTCATGTTTAAAAGATTTTAATCCGAGTTATGGATTAAAAGATATGATTTTCTAAAGATTTTATTAATTTCTGGAATTTAATTAGTTATCTAAATTAATTCGAAAAATAGGTTAATGACATCAGCATGATGCCATGCTGACATCAGCAGTCAACAGGGTTGACTGGTCAACCTAACCAGTGGGTCCCACTAGTCAGTGACACATTTTAATTAACAGATTAATTAAACTAATCATAATTAATTAGGGGGGCACTGTCATACTAATTAATTAGCTAATTAACAGTGGTTAATTAGGTTAATTAATCATTAGGTTAATTAATCTTAATTGATTAATTTAATCAATATTAATTAAGTTAATTAATTAGTTGATTAATTAATTAATGATTTTTATTATTTATTATCATATTTTTTTTTGTTCTCTCCTTTTTTTTATTAAAACGTTCTGGGGCTGGGGGAGGTCCACTGGGCAGTGGCGGGGCACCAGAGGCCGGCGAGGTAGGGGGAGGGCCGGCCAGCTCTGGCGAGCGGCGGGGTCGGGCCGACCACGCGATAGGGGAAGAGGCCTCGGGCGCGGCCATGGCCAGCCAGGCGCGAGGGGGGCACGCGGCCGCGGCCTGGGCTTCACGGGGAGGCCGGAGATGGCGATGCGGGGCCGAGGGGGCGAGGCCAGGGGAGCGGTGGCCGGCGCGGGAGAGAGCGCGGGGCCGCGGCGGAGGTTCGTGGGTAGCAGCCGGTCAACAGGGGAGGCGAGGCGAGGTCGCAGTCCGGGCGCTGCACGCGCGGGCAGAGCGCGGGGCGCGGCCCCGAGCGGCGAGCAGGAAACAAGGGAGAGAGAGGAGGGGCGCGGGGGGTTGCTCACTGCGCGGAGTAGGGTTCGGGGCAGCAGGCTCGGCGGAGGTCGGGGAGGTCCGACGAGGGAGAGGATGAGGACGACATCGGCGGAGGTGGCGCGGGCACCGGGCGGCGGCGTCCAATCCGCGAGGGGCGGCACGGATCGATCCGGCGGCTTCGGGGTTGGAGACGGGGCGAGGCGACGGCGGCGATGCGAGGCGGCGCCGAGGACGCGCGCCGGCGTCGAGGAGTGGGGGGGGGGGGCGCGGCCGCCGGGGAGAGGCGGCGGGGTCGGCGATGGTGGTCGACGCGGGCGTCGGGGTCGAGGGGTGAGCGCGCCCTCGATCCAGATCGTGGAGGAGGAGGGTCGTGGGAGGAGTGAGTAGGGAGCGAGGGGATCGATCCCGATCCAGGGGGATCGGGGGAGCGAGTGGGGCGAGTGGGGGGTTTAGGGTTAGGGTGTCGTGACCCCGATCCTAAGTCACACTGATCTAGCATGTAACACATCATATCACTTTGCGGCCTCACGCACGGTATTCCACGGGTGCCACCTTACCTGGCCCGGGACCGTTTGCGCCTTTTGGCTCACGTATATGATAGTGTCGCTAGCATCCATATGACAAAGAACCCGGGCCGACATGGCTAGTCGTGAACCCAAAGCGGCGCTAACCCATGAGGACAGGCATACATGAATCACATCGAGCATGTCGGTCATCAGCGTGTGAATCCGGGCTGTAGCACTGGGTTAACAGGACTCCGGTAACCCGGGCTGTAGCAGGCTAGGCAGGACTCCGGATGTCACCGCGTGACATTTCCCTGAAGGGACAGACACAGGAACGACGTGAAACACATGCCGGCCAGTCAAGTGTTCCAAGCAGTAGTGCTGGGCTAGCAGGACTCCGGTGAACCGGGCTGTAGCGGACTACTATCGCTCAGAAGCACTAGACTACATTTCCCCATATGATAGGCTGCCAAGGATAAACAACTAGATAGTCGGATCCCACACATACCAAGCATTTCAATCATACACACAATATGCTCGATATGTGTAAATACAACATGGCATCACAACAAGACTCTACGACTCAAAGTATTTATTCATTAGGCTCCGAGGAGCGAGATATTACAAGCATGGGTCTCATGACCCAACATTCAGAGCATACAAGGCAAAGCACATGCGGAAGCTAAACATGTCTGAGTACAGACATCTGCAAATGGAAAAGGCTGAGAAGCCTGACTATCCACTAGATCCTGCCGAGGGCACAAGATCGTAGCTGAGGTATCAAGCTAAACGTCGAAGTCCACACGGAACTACTAGCGAGACTGACGTCTCTCTGCAAAAACATAAAATAGGCAAACGTGAGTACAAGCGTACTCAGCAAGACTTACATCATAACTATCTACATATGCATCGGTATCAACAAAGGGGGTAGTAGAGTTTAACTGCAGCAAGCCAGCTTTGACTCGGTGGCTATCCTGAACTACGATTGCAAGTAACTCTTTTGAGGTGGCGCACACGAGTCCACATATTCACCATATCAATACACCACTATGGATCCGCTCCCGTCTCCCCACGAGAACGCCATCCATAGCACTCACGCTTATCTTGCGCATTTTAGAGTATCCACTTTCACTTGTCTATGAACTATGCAAGGGGTCCAAGTTTCCATATCCGAGGAATCCGGCTATTCGAATAGATAATGATAACCCTACAGGGGTGTACTTCTTCACACACGCTCTCGCCACTTATCGCCCTGTACACATCATGTACCTCGGCAACCTTCAAGCGGAAGCCGGGCGAGGGAGTCGGCCACGACCTGACTAACCACGCAAGTCTCTCGTCCAGGTTTATCGCCTATTCGGGTTCCATCCGCAAGGAGATCCGGCCGGGGTGTCGCTCACGACCCCAAACGATGTGTGCAGGGTTCCCAAGCCCACCTCGACGGGTAGATCTACGCTTGGTACACCGTGCCACGGTGCCTAGTCTGTCCCAAGCCCACCTGTACAGGGTACCACTTGGTAGACTACTAACACTACCTACAAACACCAGAAACTAGTTGCAACTCCTGGACAGAGATCAAGTTGATTAATAAGTCGAGAGGGGTCGAGTTACCGGAACCCAATGTGTGGTAGTAACTGTTCATGGATCACAAACACAGAACTCAGTTCCTGAGGACGGCTGCAATGAGACAACCCACCATGTACTCCTACATGGCCTCTCACCGCTACCTTTACCAAATCATGTTCACACGCTTAGCTCTCAACAGTAGGACATGTTCACCACATTCCAATTCATTCCCGATGAATCAGACCCGACTCAACTCTAAGCAGTAGCAGGCATGACAACAAGCATGAATGAGTAGGCACATCAGATCTCAAACAACTCCTACTCATGCTAGTGGGTTTCATCTATTTACTGTGGAATGACAGGTCATGCAAAGGATAAAGGGGTTCAGCTACCGCAGCAAGTAACACATGAATCGTTGTTGTCCTAATGCAATAAAAGAGAGCAGGAGCGAGAGAGTGGGATTGTATCGGAATGAACAAGGGGGTTTTGCTTGCCTGGCACTTCTGAAGATAATATAGTTCTTCATCGGTGTCATCGATCTCATCGTCGGCACCACGTCTATCGAGAGGGGTCGAATACCGACAAACAAGGAAGAATACAATCAATGCAATGCAACAATATGATGCATGATCATGACATGGCAATATGATGTGGTTTGAGCTAATGCAACTAGCAACCAGATTAAATGAAGTTGATTTGAATCCAAGATTCAAATTCGAACTCCATATGTGGATATTTAAATGCCATTATAAGATTTGTGCTAAACAGCAACTATAAGTTGTTCTAACATGCATGAAAATGGTACAGATGGATTCCTTGAATTTTTTTGATAATTTTTCATATATAATTTATTTCATTTGGAGTTACGGTTGATTTGATATGAATCTTTGAAGTTTAGAATATTTTCTGGAATTTCTGAATTAAATTAAATCCAGAAATTAGTTTATTGCGTCAGCGTGACAACAAGGTGACATCAGCAGGTCAACACGCCAGGTCCAGGTCAACCTGACCTGTGGGACCCGCGTGTCAGGGCCATTAGTTTAACTAAATTAGATTAATCCTAATCCTGGATTAGTTAGCGGGCGGGGCCCGCATGTCAGTGAGGGAGAGGGGGAAGTCAAACCGGGCAGTGGGGTCAACCCACGCCGGTCAACGGTCAGCGGTCGCCGGCGTTTAGCCGCCGGTGAGTCCCGACGCGGCGGTGCGCTGCGGAATTGGCCTACAGAGCGCCGTTTGGCGCGCGGAGCACAACTACGGGATGCGGACGCTCGTCCGCATCCAACCAGGGTGGTGGCGCGGCCGGGGAGTGGCCGGAGAGTGGCCGGCGACGAGCTTTAGCGGCGGCCGGAGTTCGGTGTCAGTGAGGACGGTGCTGCGGTGCACGGGGGAAGGAGCAGGTGGGTGCGTTCGGCTCCTGAGAGCAGTACGAGCACGATGACGTGCTCAGGGGCAAGCTATGGCGTCTGTAGCCACGACGGCGGCATGGCCATCGGCGGCGAGCTTTGGTTACGGCGGGGAACGACACTACGGCAAGCGACAGGCCACGGGGACAGGGGGAAACGGCGGAGGAGCTCACTGGGAGGTCGAAGCGCATCTCAGTGGGCTCGGGGTCGACCCGGAAGCGGCGAATTTGTCGATGGCGTCCGGCGGCCGTGCGGAGAAGGCGAGCTCGAGGACGAGGCTTCAGGGCGTCCGGGGTCCTGCGGTTTGGCGTAGAGGTGCGCGGCAGCGAGGCAGAGCTCGTGGACTGGTCGGGAAAGCGAGGGGGAGGCGGTGGGCACGACAACGCCGAGCAGCAGCGACAGCGGCGCTCGGACGTGTTCGGGAGGGGGGAAGCAGAGAGAGGAGAGAGGCCAGGGAGCGAGGGAGAGAGCGGCGAGTGAGGGGGAGGAGCGAGGGGGTCGAGGGGAGGCGGTTCAGGCGTCGCGGTGGCGAGGGACGCAGGCAGGCAGGGAGGTGGCGTGTCGCCACGGCGCGCGCGTGCGCTGTCCTCCCTCCTCTGCCTACTGGCAGAGGTAGAGGACGACCGCTCAGGCCAGTGGGCTGGGCCACCAGCTGGAGCTGGGCCAGCTGGAGCTGGGCCAGCTGGGCTTCCAGGTGAGCGCCAGGTAAGTCCTCTCTCACTCTTTATTGTTTCTGTTTTCTAATTTTCTGCAACTGTTGGGCTTTATTAAAAATGCCAGGGCATTTCCAAAAATCATGAAACTAATTATGGATACTGTTTAGAACATAACCAACAGTAAACATTTTAGTTTATGATTATTTGAGCATTCAAAATATTTTATAGCATTTAAATGCCCAAATGCAAATACTATATGATTTAATCTAGTGACCAAATATGTCATGGAAAAATGTGCAACACTTCTGGTTATGGTTTTAGCATTTTCCAGAAATGATGAACATTTTTAAAAGCCATTTGGAAAACTGAAAATATTTTAGGTGAACCTAGTTGAATTTCATTTGGTGCTAGGGTTTGTCATCCCCATTTCAATTAAAATAGAATTTAAACATGATGCAACACTCTAATGCAAGCACTAAGCAATACCAGAACTAGGGATGTGACATAGGGTTTCGGGGGAGCGTGGGTTATGGAGAGTGTGGGGGGCGGCGGCTGGGCCAACTGGGCTGGCCGGCCGGTAGCTGGGCCGGTTGGCCCGAGGGGTCTTTCCCCCCCTTTTTTTTAGTCTTTGTTTTCTCTGTTTTTGTAGTTTCTTTTCTTTTTTTAGTTTTCTTTTCTGTTTTAAGTCATTTTAAATTATCTAGGCATTTTATAAAAATGTGTTTGCTTTACTATAATTACCCAGGCATTTAACTGCACACCCCGAACATTTTAGTTTAATATTTTGAAAACTTTGTCGTTTGACATTAATTGAATTTGAATTTGAAACGTTTTCGGATCAACCCGAGATTAACTACAGTGACCGAGGTGACATGGCACCATTAACGTGAGATTACTGTAGCATGATTATCCGGGCGTCACAATTCTCCTCTACTACAAGAAATCTCGTCCCGAGATTTAAGAGGTAGTGTAGGGGGAAGGGATTTGGTTACGAAATTCTAACGAGTGTTGTCGGTCTTGGTTGCTCTTCCTGAAGTACTTGATCCTCCTCGTTGGTGTCTTTATTTCTCTTCTTTTTAGGTCATCATGATGACTTTGTCCTCCTTTCTTCGAACATTATGTCATACTTAGGAATAGGTAAGGGGCTGCTCTACAACGATAGAATGGTATAAGGGGAAATCATTTGGTGTTATCCCAGGGATGAACACAAGAGTATCTCTCGAGTTGAACGGATGAAACATATCGAGAGCCAAGTAAGAAGGTACCATGAGAAGTTTCAAGCGGGTAGGCAACTGTTCGATGCCTAGAACAAAGTGTGAAAGGGGTTCAGAGCAACAGGAAATAGTATTGTGTCTGATACCAGAATAGATCACTAGGTAGGTGGCTCATGAATTACATATGAAGGCAAGCGCGATGAATAACCTTGGCAACAGGGTGTACAACAGAGTCAGGTTTTGATCCTGTGGAACTGTGGGTTATGGGCCCACCATGTGGGTTAAAAGAGAGAAGGGCTTGACATTTTGCATGGCCATGATAGCAAGGTATGTCAAAGGGTAGCCTATCAGTTATGTCGGCAACAACATCAGTACCAAGTGCGAGGGACGAAGAGAACCATTATCCTTCTCGTTGAACGAGGCGGGCCAATAGGCAAAGTTCTCGTCCATCGGTGGTTACCGGAATGTCATCAACAATAGAAACAGGGTCTTGCTGACAGGATTGTACACCGAGGTGTTTACATAAGCAGGGGAATATTACTGCTTAGATCATATAGATCACAAGAGAGGTTAAACCAAACAATGGAAAGGGAAATATGATTATTAGATTAAACAGAACAATGGAAAGGAAAATGTGTTAAAACACATATTCCAGTTGTACATCCTTCCAAAGGACAAGCGGGGCATGATATCCATGACAGGATAGAAAGTAGAAAACCTTTTAGGTAAGGGGAGAGGATTTTCATGGCATTACCCATACATCGGTGTTTGGATAATTAATAAGGAAAACTTAACATTTGTGCTTCAAAGGTTCTTATTGAAAATCGGAGTACCACAGACATGCCTCAAGATAGCATTGACATGGTCTTCAAGCAAAGGTTGTACTTTGGATACTCAATGGATTTATCAGGAACAACTTATAGAATAAGTCTTTCAATTTCCTCATGGAAGAATGGTTAACATTGCTAAAAGGAAAAACTATAACAATAGGCCCTCCAGCCAGGTGTGCTAGGCATGACATCACCTTACCGGGTCATAAAAGACCAGTGTTATAACTCTTGGAAAAATGTTCCAACCATCATATCTGACCGAGATTCAGATCTGATCGGTGTTAGGATACCTCGGACTCAGGATGTCTGAGAAGGAAAGGTGCAAAACAAATTGACGAAAGGACATTGTAAGATTCTCGGGAAATCTACTATGGAAGCGAGTTCCGAAATAGGAGCTCATCATTAAACAAATAAAGGGATAAGGAGGTAGCTGATGAACTCAGCGACAATTCATCGAGACTTCCAAAAGAGGGGTTTGCACAATTATGTGAACAAGGAGATATCATTAGTCAGATCAAACGATATAACGATGTATGCTCGAGGAAATCATACATAATTAAAAATGGTTGAAAGGTGCACCCGACATATGGGCTTAGGTAGCACGATCAATGTTAGAATGGTGATTCAATTATCGGAAGACTTAGACTGAAACTGTAGACCAATAACTTCAAAGCAATAGGGTTGCTAGAAGTTTAGAATTTACACATCACAGACCATTTGTCGGTATTCCGGTTAGAAACATCACGGAGACCAAGAAATGAACGCAAAAGGCGAGAGGTATTACTATATCAAGAATTCTCAAGAGGTGGTAAATTTACCACGACATTCTTGACATAAAAGGTGGTAATATTCCAAGGTAAAGAAGAACAAATGCTGGATAGCAAGGGTCTCAAGTATAACACAAAACACGAATAAGTTTGTGTCGAACGGGAGGCAATAAAGTGGTCGGTGATAACACAAACCATTGAGGGGCGAGGATGGTATTTCTCATCAAGAATTCGATATATATCTTGGAAGATCTCAGGATGTTAATGATGATCACGACACACTCTGTCGAGAGATTTCAAGATGTAATCGATCGGCGATGACATCAAGTCAATGAATGGTGAAGCGAAAGGTTATTGGAACCAAGGGTACGACACAAACTCGAAACCAAGCTCGTTGTTCAAGGCGAAATGATATGATGAGGAAGATCGACGTAAGCTTAGCTCATTGTCGAAAGTGATGCTCCGGGAATAAGGACCAGGTAGCATAGTTAAAGTCGGCTTGGCAAGGATATAGCCAAGCAGGCTAGGAATGACGTGATTGATTACAAACTCGTAGGTAATGAAGGTTACCAAGAGTTGCTTAATCGTGATGCGGACTCGAGTCAGTTATCGGTGTCTTTGAGTGTTAATAACTCAGAGCCCGTGAAAAATTGGGATCAATGAGAATGTAGCACTTGATGGTGAACGCATAAGAAGTTATGCAGTTTCGTGATAATCTCGAGATACCAGGGGCTAATACTCGACGACAGATCAAAGCAGAGGTTGGAATGGGGTATTGCTCCGCAGCAGACAAGTGCTTACACTTGCATGAGAAATGGTATTTGAAGGAGAACATGGTCGGAACCATGATTGCAAAGGATCAATTCACCGATACCAAAGGATAGTATATCAAGGAAATAGTTACCAGAAGTTTCCATGATAGGATCTAGATCGTGTCCATGGGCATGAACACAAAGTTCAAGGTCGACTCCCACTTCTCCAATGCATAACCTTTCATTCACTTCTCGCGTTCGATGAAGTTGCAGTGTTGAAATTTTATCTGGCGAAGCATTAGAAGAGTATGGCTCGTGAAAACTTTCGGGTTCCCACGGTTTAGAGAAGGCATATGTTCAACCCATAGGGGCTTCTTGGAAACATATACCACAAGTTTCAAGAGTAATGAACACAAGCCCGAAAGCAGAGCATGGTTGTCAAAGAAGGGGATACAATTTACCAAAGGCATTATGTATCAGGGAAAGAACTTCTCGAGGTTTTTGTATACGAAAGACGATGTCGGATGATACTTCAACAAATGATCCGACGGTCCATAGTGGAGCTGATGTGAGCATCGGCACACAACCAGTTGAAGAAAGCAGATTATAAAACATCTGAATGATTCGATGCTTAGATATCAAAGGAATTATGATTTCCAAATCGAAGGATCATAAGAAGACGCTCTGATCAAGGATGGATCAATTGAATATACCAGAGGCACAATCGACGACAGATAGTTTGGTCGAGAACCAACTCATGTCCAAAATGACGTCTGAGCCGAAAAGATAATCCTAGGATTCGACTGATGATTGTGAACATTCACAACGTATTGAATCAATGGACTCAAAAATGATGGTGACAAAGGATGCCAATAAGATTACTATACTTATGGGATTAATCATAATGAAAGCAATCAAAAATTCCAGAGCAATAGGTTGCTGAGGATTTTCGGAAGATCGAATGGTATTTCGAAGACTTTTGTGTAACCCATGAACAACTAGGGGATGAGCGGATACTCGACAAGTGCGAGAATTATCCGTAGGGGTATTCAGGTGACAAAGAACAGCAAGGCAGTAAGCTCAAAGGATTATCGAACAACGATGAGTTTTTCAGGGTATCTTGTAATAACAAGACCAACTGGGGATGAATGTAAGAATAACAAATGTAAGCAGTTATCCATAAGGGTTTACGGTGGAAGGGGAATTGCAAATGCGATGAACACAAGTTCTCGGGTTAACAGCGGAGAGTATCTCCAGGGTCTTCTGGTGCAGCAGACGATCATCAATAATAAGGGGCTCTCCGGATGAAAGTGATAACGAGATCCTAATGTTAGATTTAGCAAAATTCATTTAACCTGAATAGAGGAGAGATCAGAGTCCCAGAGTATAGGTTGAGGAGTAAAAGATCCTAGTACCACCCGATGGCGACGTGGGCCCGTAAGGCACACAGCCAAGTTAGTAAAAGTTTTTTTTAATGTCTAGACTCGACTTCGGCCAAGGAGTGTGGAAGGGGGATTCCTACAGGCAGTCGGCTCTGATACCAACTTGTGACGCCCCCGATTCAATCGTACACTAATCATGCACGCAAATGTGTACGATCAAGATCAGGGACTCACGGGAAGATATCACAACACAACTCTACAAATAAAATAAGTCATACAAGCATCATAATACAAGCCAGGGGCCTCGAGGGCTCGAATACAAGTGCTCGATCATAGATGAGTCAGCGGAAGCAACAATATCTGAGTACAGACATAAGTTAAACAAGTTTGCCTTAAGAAGGCTAGCACAAACTGTGATACAGATCGAACAAGGCGCAGGCCTCCTGCCTGGGATCCTCCTAACTACTCTTGGTCGTCGTCAGCGGGCTGCACGTAGTAGTAGGCACCTCCAGAGTAGTAGGAGTCGTCGTCGAAGGTGGCGTCTGGATCCTGGGCTCCAGCATCTGGTTGCGGGCACCGGGTAGAAGGGAAAGGGGGAAAAGGGGGAGAAAAGCAACCGTGAGTACTCATCCAAAGTACTCGCAAGCAAGGAGCTACACTACATATGCATGGATATATGTGTAAAGGGGCCATATCAGTGGACTGAACTGCAGAATGCCAGAATAAGAGGGGGATAGCTAGTCTTATCGAAGGCTACGCTTCTGGTCGCCTCCGTCTTGCAGCATATAGAAGAGAGTAGACTGAAGTCCTCCAAGTAGCATCGCATAGCATAATCCTACCCGGCGATCCCCTCCTCGATGCCCTGTTGGAGAGCAATCACCGGGTTGTATCTGGCACTTGGAAGGGTGTGTTTTATTAAGTATCCAGTTCTAGTTGTCATAAGGTCAAGGTACAACTCCGGGTCGTCCTTTTACCGAGGGACACGGCTATTCGAATAGATAAACTTCCCTGCAGGGGTGCACCACATAGCCCAACACGCTTGATCCCATTTGGCCGGACACACTTTCCTGGGTCATGCCCGGCCTCGGAAGATCAACACGTCGCAGCCCCACCTAGGCACAACAGAGAGGTCAGCACGCCGGTCTAAACCTAAGCGCGCAGGGGTCTGGGCCCATCGCCCTGAGCACACCTGCACGTTGCGTACGCGGCCGGAGAGCAGACCTAGCAACCTCCATTTCAAAGGAAGTCACGTTACGCGGTCCAACCCGGCGCGCGCCGCTCAGTCGCTGACGTCACGAAGTGCTTCGGCTGATACCACGACGTCGGGATACCCATAACTACTCCCGCGTAGGTGGTTAGTGCGTATAGACCAAATGGCCAGACTCAGATCAAATACCCAGATCTCGTTAAGTGTGTTAAGTATCGCGAACGCCGACTAGGGCCAGGCCCACCTCTCTCCTAGGTGGTCTGAACCTGCCCTGTCGCTCCGCCTCAAAGTAACAGTCGGGGACCGTCGGGAACCCAGGCCCACCTCTACCGGGACGGAGCCACCTGCCCCTTCAGCCCCCATCTCCGAACAGTATCACATGTAATGTAACAGGGTATAGTATATAGTATATGCCCGTGATCAGCCCCGAGTGATCACGGCCCGATAGTATAGCATGGCAGACGGACAAGAGTGTAGGGGCACTGATGGAACACTAGCATCCTATACTAAGCAGTAGGATTGCAGGTAAAGGTATCAACAACAGTATCAAAGACAAGCTATGCATCAGGATAGGAATAACGAAAGCAGTAACAAGCTACACTACTCTAATGCAAGCAGTATAGGGAAGAGTAGGCGATATCTGGTGATCAAGGGGGGGGGGGGGCTTGCCTAGTTGCTCTGGCAAGAGAGAGGGATCGTCAACTCCGTAGTCGAACGGGGCAGCAGCAGCGTCGGTCTCGGTGTCTATCGAGAGAAGAGGGGGAGAAACAATAAATATTTAAGCAAGCAGATGCATAGTGATGCATGACATGACAAGTAACGACGTTAGAGGTGCCCTAACGCGGTATGCGGTGATACCGACGAAGGGGGAACACATCCGGGAATGTTTTCCCGGTGTTTCGCGTTTTCGGGCAGAGGAGCCGGAGGGGGAAAGTTCCGAGTTTGATATGTTAGGGGTGTGTGACGGACGAACAGGTTGCGTATCCGGAATCGTCTCATCGTTCTGAGCAACTTTCATGTTTAAAATATTTTAATCCGAGTTATGGATTAAAAGATATGATTTTCTAAAGATTTTATTAATTTCTGGAATTTAATTAGTTATCTAAATTAATTCGAAAAATAGGTTAATGACATCAGCATGATGCCATGCTGACATCAGCAGTCAACAGGGTTGACTGGTCAACCTGACCAGTGGGTCCCACTAGTCAGTGACACATTTTAATTAACAGATTAATTAAACTAATCATAATTAATTAGGGAGGCACTGTCATACTAATTAATTAGCTAATTAACAGTGGCTAATTAGGTTAATTAATCATTAGGTTAATTAATCTTAATTGATTAATTTAATCAATATTAATTAAGTTAATTAATTAGTTGATTAATTAATTAATGATTTTTATTATTTATTATCATATTTTTTTTGTTCTCTTCTTTTTTTTATTAAAATGTTCTGGGGCTGGGGGAGGTCCACTGGGCAGTGGCGGGGCACCAGAGGCCGGCGAGGTAGGGGGAGGGCCGGCCAGCTCCGGCGAGCGGCGGGGCCGGGCCGACCACGCGATAGGGGAAGAGGCCTCGGGCGCGGCCATGGCCAGCCAGGCGCGAGGGGGGCACGCGGGCGCGGCCTGGGCGTCACGGGGAGGCCGGAGATGGCGATGCGGGGCCGAGGGGGCGAGGCCAGGGGAGCGGTGGCCGGCGCGGGAGAGAGCGCGGGGCCGCGGCGGAGGTTCGTGGGTAGCAGCCGGTCAACAGGGGAGGCGAGGCGAGGTCGCAGTCCGGGCGCTGCACGCGCGGGCAGAGCGCGGGGCGCGGCCCCGAGCGGCGAGCAGGAAACGAGGGAGAGAGAGGAGGGGCGCGGGGGGTTGCTCACTGCGCGGAGTAGGGTTCGGGGCAGCAGGCTCGGCGGAGGTCGGGGAGGTCCGACGAGGGAGAGGATGAGGACGACATCGGCGGAGGTGGCGCGGGCACCGGGCGGCGGCGTCCAATCCGCGAGGGGCGGCACGGATCGATCCGGCGGCTTCGGGGTTGGAGACGGGGCGAGGCGACGGCGGCGATGCGAGGCGGCGCCGAGGACGCGCGCCGGCGTCGAGGAGTGGGGGGGGGGGGGGGCCGCCGGGGAGAGGCGGTGGGGTCGGCGATGGTGGTCGACGCGGGCGTCGGGGTCGAGGGGTGAGCGCGCCCTCGATCCAGATCGTGGAGGAGGGGGGTCGTGGGAGGAGTGAGTAGGGAGCGAGGGGATCGATCCCGATCCAGGGGGATCGGGGGAGCGAGTGGGGCGAGTGGGGGGTTTAGGGTTAGGGTTTCGGGGGAGCGTGGGTTATGGAGAGTGTGGGGGGGGGGGGGGGGCGGCTGGGCCAACTGGGCTGGCCGGCCGGTAGCTGGGCCGGTTAGCCCGGGGGGTCTTTCCCCCCTTTTTTTAGTCTTTATTTTCTCTGTTTTTGTAGTTTCTTTTCTTTTTTAGTTTTCTTTTCTGTTTTAAGTCATTTTAAATTATCTAGGCATTTTATAAAAATGTGTTTGCTTTACTATAATTACCCAGGCATTTAACTGCACACCCCGAACATTTTAGTTTAATATTTTGAAAACTTTGTCGTTTGACATTAATTGAATTTGAATTTGAAACGTTTTCGGATCAACCCGAGATTAACTACAGTGACCGAGGTGACATGGCACCATTAACGTGAGATTACTGTAGCATGATTATCCGGGCGTCACAAATAATAGTCATACTGCTTTCCACCAACATCTTATTTTGATTCGGCGGTAATGTTTGATGAAGCGGCCCGGACCAACATTACATGACCATGTTCATGAGACCGGTTCTGCAGACGTGCTTTTACACACAGGTGGTTGGCGGGTGTCTGTTTCTCCAACTTTAATTGAATGAATTTGACTACGGCCGGTCCTTGTTGAAGGTTAAAACAACACACTTGACGAAAAATCGTTGTGGTTATGATGCGTAGGTAAGAACGGTTCTTACTAGAAGCCCGTAGCAGCCACGTAAAATTTGCAACTACAAAGTAGAGGACGCCTAACTTGTTTTTGCAGGGCATGTTGTGATGTGATATGGTCAAGACGCGATGAGATATAAATTGTTGTATGAGATGATCATGTTTTGTAAAAGTTACCGGCAACTCGCAGAAGCCTTATGGTTGTCGCTTTATTGTATGAAATGCAATCGGCATGTGATTTCTTTACTTTATCACTAAGTAGCGATAGTCGTAAAAGCAATAGTTGGCGAGACGACAACGACGCTACGAGGGAGATCAAGGTGTTAATCCGGCGACAATGGAGATCATGATGGTGCTTTGGAGATGGAGATCAAAGGCACAAGATGATGATGGCCATATCATGTCACATATTTTGATTGCATGTGATGTTTATCTTTTATGCATCTTATTTTGCTTAGTACGGCGGTAGCATTATAAGATAATCCCCCAGTAAATTTCAAAGGTATAAGTGTTCTCCCTGAGTATGCACCGTTGCTACAGTTCGTCGTGCCGAGACACCACGTGATGATCGGGTGTGATAAGCTCTACGTTCACATACAATGGGTGCAAGCCAGTTTTGCATGTGTAGAATACTTGGGTTAAACATGACGAGCCTAACATATGCAGATATGGCCTCGGAACACTAAGACCGAAAGGTCGAACGTGAATCATATAGTAGATATGATCAACATAGAGATGTTCACCATTGAAAACTACTCCATCTCACGTGATGATCGGACATGGTTTAGTTGATATGGATCACGTGATCATTTAGATGACTAGAGGGATGTCTATCTAAGTGGGAGTTCTTAAGTAATATGATTAATTGAACTTTAGTTTATCATGAACTTAGTCTTGATAGTTTTTGCATATCTATGTTGTTGTAGATCAATGGCCCGTGCTACCATTCCGTTGAATTTTAATGCGTTCCTAGAGAAAGCTAAGTTGAAAGATGATGGTAGCAACTACACGGACTGGGTCCGTAACTTGAGAATTATCCTCATTGCTGAACAGAAGAATTATGTCCTTGATGCACCGCTAGGTGACGGACCTATTGCACGAGCAGATGCAGACGTTATGAATGTTTGGCAAGCTCGGTATGATGACTACTTGATAGTTTAGTGCGCCATGCTTTACGGCTTAGAACCGGGATTTCAAAAACGTTTTGAACGCCACAGAGCATATAAGATGTTCCAAGAGCTGAAATTGGTATTTCAGACTCATGCCTGAGTCGAGAGGTATGAGACATCTGACAAGTAATTTGCCTACAAGATGGAGGAGAATAGCTCAACCAGTGAGCATGTGCTCAGAATGTCTGAGTACTACAATCGCTTGAATCAAGTGGGAGTTAATCTTCCAGATAAGATAGTGATTGACAGAGTTCTCTAGTCACTATCCCCAAGTTACTGGAACTTCGTGATGAACTATAATATGCAAGGGATGACGAAAACGATTCCCGAGCTCTTCACGATGCTAAAATCAGCGAAGGTAGAAATCAAGAAAGAGCATCAAATGTTGATGGTTAACAAGACCACTAGTTTTAAGAAAAGGTTCAAAGGAAAAGAAAGGGAACCGATTTCTGTGATGAACTATTTTCCAATAAGGGAGCAGGTACAGTTACCTCATCAAGTTGTACTTTCCTCCCACTCACTTCTTTCGAGAGAAACTCCTTCTCTAGAAAGGATCCATTCTTAGCAACAAATATCTTGCCTTCGGATCTGTGATAGAAGGTGTACCCAACAGTTTCCTTTGGGTATCCTATGAAGACGCATTTCTCCGATTTGGGTTCGAGCTTATCAGGTTGAAACTTTTTCACATAAGCATCACAGCCAAAGGGAGCTAACAAAGTGTGCAATCAACAAGAGTTGTACCCAAGAGTTGTATATGATGCAACCGGAGGGTTTTGTCGATCCAAAGGGAGCTAACAAAGTGTGCAAGCTCCAGCGATCCATTTATGGACTGGTGCAAGCCTCTCGGAGTTGGAGTATACGCTTTGATAGTGTGATCAAAGCATATGGTTTTATACAGACTTTTGGAGAAGCATGTATTTACAAGAAAGTGAGTGGGAGCTCTGTAGCATTTCTAATATTATATGTGGATGACATATTGCTGATTGAAAATAATACATAATTTCTGGATAGCATAAAAGGATACTTGAATAATAATTTTTCAATGAAAGACCTCGGTGAAGCTGCTTATATATTGGGCATCAAGATCTATAGAGATAGATCAAGACGCTTAATTGGACTTTCACAAAGCACATACCTTGATAAAGTTTTGAAGAAGTTCAAAATGGACCAGTCAAAGAAAGGATTCTTGCCTGTGTTACAAGGTGTGAAGTTGAGTCAGACTCAATGCCCGACCACTTCAGAAGATAGAGAAAAAATAAAAGTCATTCCCTATGCCTCAGCCATAGGTTCTATCATGTATGCAATGGTGCGTACCAGACCTGATGTGTGCCTTTCTATAAGTTTAACAGGGAGGTACCAAAGTAATCCAGGAGTGGATCACTGGACAACGGTCAAGAACATCTTGAAATACCTGAAAAGGACTAAGGATATGTTTCTTGTTTATGGAGGTGACAAAGAGCTTGTCGTAAATGGTTACGTTGATGCAAGCTTTGACACTGATCCGGATGACTCTAAGTCACAAACTGGATATGTCTTTATATTGAATGGTGGAGCTGTCAGTTGGTGCAGTTCCAAGCAGAGCGTCGTGGCGGGATCTACGTGTGAAGCGGAGTACATAGCTGCTTTGGAAGCAGCAATTGAATGAGTCTGGATGAAGGAGTTCATATCCGATCTAGGTGTAATAACTAGTGCATCGGATCCAATAAAAATCTTTTGTGGCAATACTGGAGCAATTGCCTTAGCAAAGGAATCCAGATTTCACAAGAGAACCAAACACATCAAGAGACGTTTCAATTCCATCCGCAATCAAGTCAAGGAGGGAAATATAGAGATTTGCAAGATACATACGGATCTGAATGTTTTAGACCCGTTGACTAAGCCTCTTTCACGAGCAAAACATGATCAACACCAAGACTCCATGGGTGTTAGAATCATTACTATGTAATCTAAATTATTGACTCTAATGCAAGTGGGAGACTGAAGGAAATATGCCCTAGAGGCAATAATAAAGTTGTTATTTTATATTTCCTTATATCATGATAAATGTTTATTATTCATGCTAGAATTGTATTAACCGGAAACTTAGTACATATGTGAATACATAGACCAAACAGAGTGTCCCTAGTATGCCTCTACTAGACTAGCTCGTTAATCAAAGATGGTTAAGTTTCCTAACCATAGACATGTGTTGTCATTTGATGAACGGGATCACATCATTAGAGAATGATGTGATGGACAAGATGAAGGAAATATGCCCTAGAGGCAATAATAAAGTTATTATTTATTTCCTTATATCATGATAAATGTTTATTATTCATGCTAGAATTGTATTAACCGGAAACATAATACATGTGTGAATACATAGACAAACAGAGTGTCACTAGTATGCCTCTACTTGACTAGCTCGTTAATCGAAGATGGTTATGTTTCCTAACCATGAACAAAAGAGTTGTTATTTGATTAATGGGATCACATCATTAGAAGAATGATGTGATTGACATGACCCATTCCATTAGCTTAGCACCCGATCGTTTAGTATGTTGCTATTGCTTTCTTCATGACTTATACATGTTCCTATGACTATGAGATTATGCAACTCCCGTTTGCCGGAGGAACACTTTGTGTGCTACCAAACGTCACAACGTAACTGGGTGATTATAAAGGAGCTCTACAGGTGTCTCCAAAGGTACATGTTGGGTTGGCGTATTTCGAGATTAGGATTTGTCACTCCGATTGTCGGAGAGGTATCTCTGGGCCCTCTCGGTAATGCACATCACTTAAGCCTTGCAAGCAATGCAACTAATGAGTTAGTTGCGAGAACAGAACGAGTAAAGAGACTTGCCGGTAACGAGATTGAACTAGGTATTGAGATACCCACGATCGAATCTCGGGCAAGTAACATACCGATGATAAAGGGAACACCGTATGTTGTTATGCGGTCTGACCGATAAAGATCTTCGTAGAATATGTAGGAGCCAATATGAGCATCCAGGTTCCGCTATTGGTTATTGACCAGAGACGTGTCTCGGTCATGTCTACATTGTTCTCGAACCCGTAGGGTCCGCACGCTTAAGGTTTCGATGACAGTTATATTATGAGTTTATGAGTTTTGATGTACCGAAGGAGTTCGGAGTCCCGGATGAGATCGGGGACATGACGAGGAGTTTCGAAATGGTCGAGATGTAAAGATCGATATATTGGACGGCTATATTCGGACATCGGAAGTGTTCCGAGTGATTTCGGAGAAACCAGAGTGCCGGAGGGTTATCGGAAACCCCCGGGAGAAGTAATGGGCCTTATGGGCCCTAGTGGAGAGAGAGAGGGGCGGCCAGGGTGGGCCGCGCGCCCCCTCCCCTTCTGGTCTGAATTGGACTAGGAGAGGGGGGGCGGCGCCCCCTTTCCTTCTCCCTCTCCCCTTTCCTTTCCCCCTCCTAGTAGGAGTAGGAAAGAGGGGAGTCCTACTCCTACTAGGAAGACTCCTCCTCCTTGGCGCGCCCACAAGGGCCGGCCGGCCTCCCCCCTTGCTCCTTTATATACGGGGGCAGGGGGAACCCCATAGACACACAAGTTGATCTTCGTGATCGTTCTCTTAGCCGTGTGCGGTGCCCCCCTCCACCATAATCCTCGATAATATTGTAGCGGTGCTTAGGCGAAGCCCTGCGATGTTACAACATCAAGATCGTCACCACGCCATCGTAATGACTGAACTCTTCCCCGACACTTTGCTGGATCGGAGTCCGGGGATCGTCATCGAGCTGAACGTGTGCTAAAACTCGGAGGTGCCATAGTTTCGGTGCTTGATCGGTCGGGCCGTGAAGACGTATGACTACATCAACCGCGTTGTCATAACGCTTCCGCTATCGGTCTACGAGGGTACGTAGACAACACTCTCCCCTCTCGTTGCTATGCATCACCATGATCTTGCGTGTGCGTTGGAAAATTTTGAAATTACTACGTTACCCAACAGTGGCATCCGAGCCTAGGTTTTATGTGTTGATGTTATTTGCACGAGTAGAACACAAGTGAGTTGTGGGCGATATAAGTCATACTGCTTACCAGCATGTCACACTTTGGTTTGGCGGTATTGTTGGATGAAGCGGCCCGAACCGACATTATGCGTACGCTTACGCGAGACTGGTTCTACCGACGTGCTTTGCACACAGGTGGCTAGCGGGTGTCAGTTTCTCCAACTTTAGTTGAACCGAGTGTGGCTATGCCCGGTCCTTGCAAAGGTTAAAACAGCACCAACTTGACAAACTATCGTTGTGGTTTTGATGCGTAGGTAAGATTGGTTCTTGCTTAAGCCCGTAGCAGCCACATAAAACTTGCAACAAACAAAGTAGAGGACGTCTAACTTGTTTTTGCAGGGTATGTTGTGATGTGATATGGTCAAGACGTGATGCTAAATTTTATTGTATGAGATGATCATCTTTTGTAACCGAGTTATCGGCAACTGGTAGGAGCCATATGGTTGTCGCTTTATTGTATGCAATGCAATCGCCCTGTAATGCTTTACTTTATCAAGAAGCGGTAGCGATAGTCGTAGAAGCATAAGATTGGCGAGACGACAACGATGCTGCGATGGGGATCAAGGTGTCGCGCCGGTGACGATGGTGATCATGACGATGCTTCGGAGATGGAGATCACAACCACAAGATGATGATGGCCATATCATATCACTTATATTGATTGCATGTGATGTTTATCTTTTATGCATCTTATCTTGCTTTGATTGACGGTAGCATTATAAGATGATCCCTCACTAAATTGTCATAGTAAAAGTGTTCTCCCTGAGTATGCACCGTTGCGAAAGTTCTTCGTGCTGAGACACCACGTGATGATCGGGTGTGATAGGCTCTACGTTCAAATACAACGGGTGCAAAATAGTTGCACACGCGGAATACTCAGGTTTAACTTGATGAGCCTAGCATATAACGGATATGGCCTCGGAACACGGAGACCGAAAGGTCGAGCGTGAATCATATAGTAGATATTGTTGGAAATATGCCCTAGAGGCAATAACAAATAGGTTATTATTATATTTCCTTGTTCATGATAAATCGTTTATTATCCATGCTAGAATTGTATTGATAGGAAACTCAGATACATGTGTGGATACATAGACAACACCATGTCCCTAGTAAGCCTCTAGTTAACTAGCTCGTTGATCAATAGATGGTTACGGTTTCCTGACCATGGACATTGGATGTCGTTGATAACGGGATCACATCATTAGGAGAATGATGTGATGGACAAGACCCAATCCTAAGCCTAGCACAAGATCATGTAGTTCGTATGCTAAAGCTTTTCTAATGTCAAGTATCGTTTCCTTAGACCATGAGATTGTGTAACTCCCGGATACCGTAGGAGTGCTTTGGGTGTGCCAAATGTCACAACGTAACTGGGTGACTATAAAGGTTCACTACAGGTATCTCCGAAAGTGTCTGTTGGGTTGGCACGAATCGAGACTGGGATTTGTCACTCTGTGTGACGGAGAGGTATCTCTGGGCCCACTCGGTAGTACATCATCATAATGTGCACAATGTGATCAAGGAGTTGATCACGGGATGATGTGTTGCGGAACGAGTAAAAGAGACTTGCCGGTAACGAGATTGAACAAGGTATCGGGATACCGACGATCGAATCTCGGGCAAGTAACGTACCGATAGACAAAGGGAATTGTATACGGGATTGATTAAGTCCTTGACATCGTGATTCATCCGATGAGATCATAGTGGAACATGTGGGAGCCAACATGGGTATCCAGATCCCGCTGTTGGTTATTGACCGGAGAACGTCTCGGTCATGTCTGCATGTTTCCCAAACCCGTAGGGTCTACACACTTAAGGTTCGATGACGCTAGGGTTATAAAGGAAGTTTTGTATGTGGTTACCGAATGTTGTTTGGAGTCCCGGATGAGATCCCGGACGTCACGAGGAGTTCCGGAATGGTCCGGAGGTAAAGATTTATATATGGGAAGTCCTGTTTTGGTCACCGAAAGGGTTTCGGGTTTTATCGGTAACGTACCGGGACCACCAGGAGGGTCCCGGGGGTCCACCAAGTGGGACCGCCGGCCCCGGAGGGCTGCATGGGCCACATGTGGGAGGGGACCAGCCCCAGGTGGGCTGGTGCGCCCCCCCACAAGGGCCCAAGGCGCCTAGGGTTTGGGGGAACCCTAGAAGGGGGCGCCCCCCTTGCCTTGGGGGGCAAGCCACCCCTCCTGGCCGCCGCCCCTCCTCAGATGGGATCTGAGGGGGCCGGCCCCCCTCTCCCTTGCCCCTATATATATGAAGGGGGTGGGAGGGCAACCGTAACAATGTGCTGGCGCAGCCCTCCCCTTCTCCCAAGTCCTTCTCCTCTCCCGCAGTGCTTGGCGAAGCCCTGCAGGATTGCCACGCTCCTCCATCATCACCACGCCGTTGTGCTGCTGCTGGATGGAGTCTTCCTCAAACCTCTCCCTCTCCCCTTGCTGGATCAAGGCATGGGAGACGTCACCGGGCTGTACGTGTGTTGAACGCGGAGGTGCTGTCCGTTCGGCACTAGGATCATCGGTGATTTGGATCACGACGAGTACGACTCCATCAACCCCGTTCACTTGAACGCTTCCGCTTAGCGATCTACAAGGGTATGTAGATGCACTCTTCTTCCCCTCGTTGCTGGTTTCTCCATAGATAGATCTTGGTGACACGTAGGAAATTTTTGAATTTCTGCTACGTTCCCCAACAGTGGCATCATGAGCTAGGTCTATTGCGTAGATTCTATGCACGAGTAGAACACAAAGTAGTTGTGGGCGTTGATTTTGTTCAATATGCTTACCATTACTAGTCAATCTTGATTCGGCGGCATTGTGGGATGAAGCGGCACGGACCGACCTTACACGTACACTTACGTGAGACAGGTTCCACCGACTGACATGCACTAGTTGCATAAGGTGGCTAGCGGGTGCCAGTCTCTCCCACTTTAGTCGGATCGGATTCGATGAAAAGGGTCCTTATGAAGGGTAAATAGCAATTGACATATCACATTGTGGTTTTGCGTAGGTAAGAAACGTTCTTGCTAGAAACCCATAGCAGCCACGTAAAACATGCAAACAACAATTAGAGGACGTCTAACTTGTTTTTGCAGGGTATGCCATGTGATGTGATATGGCCAAAGGATGTGATTTATGATATATGTGATGTATGAGATGATCATGTTCTTGTAATAGGAATCACGACTTGCATGTCGATGAGTATGACAACCGGCAGGAGCCATAGGAGTTGTCTTTAATTTATTTATGACCTGCGTGTCAACATAAACGTCATGTAATTACTTTACTTTATTGCTAACCGTTAGCCATAGTAGTAGAAGTAATAGTTGACGAGACAACTTCACGGAGATCATGATGATGAAGATCATGGTGTCATGCCGGTGACGATGATGATCATGGAGCCCCGAAGATGGAGATCGAAAGGAGCAAAGTGATGATGGCCATATCATTTCACTATTTGATTGCATGTGATGTTTATCATGTTTTTGCATCTTATTTGCTTAGAATGACGGTAGTAAATAAGATGATCCCTCATTAAAATTTCAAGAAAGTGTTCCCCCTAACTGTGCACCGTTGCGAAAGTTCGTCGTTTCGAAGCACCACGTGATGATCGGGTGTGATAGATTCTTACGTTCGAATACAACGGGTGTTGACGAGCCTAGCATGTACAGACATGGCCTCGGAACACATGCAAACACTTAGGTTGACTTGACGAGCCTAGCATGTACAGACATGGCCTCGGAACACAGAAGACCGAAAGGTCGAGCATGAGTCGTATGGTAGATACGATCAACATAAAGATGTTCACCGACGTTGACTAGTCCGTCTCACATGATGATCGGACACGGCCTAGTTGACTCGGATCATGTAATCACTTGGATGACTAGAGGGATGTCTATCTGAGTGGGAGTTCATAAGATGAACTTAATTATCCTGAACATAGACAAGAGGTCTTCGCAAATTATGTTGTAGCTTACGCTTAGTTCTACTATTTAAGATACGTTCCTAGAGAAAATTTAGTTGAAAGTTGATAGTAGCAATTATGCGGACAGTAGAAGACTTGTGTCCTTAATGCACCGCTCGGTGTGCTGGACCTCGAACATGGTTTGTGGATGTTGCGAACATCTAACATACACGTTTTGATGACTACATGATAGTTCGGTAATGTTAAATGGTTTAGAATTGAGGCACCGAAGACATTTTTGAAATGTCGCGGAACATATGAGATGTTTCGAGGGCTGAAATTGGGATTTCAGGCTCGTGCCCACGTCAAGAGGTATAAGACCTCCGATGATTTTCTTAGCCTACAAACTAAGGGAGAAAAGCTCAATCGTTGAGCTTGTGCTCAAATTGTCTGAGTACAACAATCACTTGAATCGAGTGGGAGTTGATCTTCCAGATAAAATAGTGATGTTTCTCCAAAGTCATTGCCACCAAGCCGCTAGAGCTTCGTGATGAACTATAACATATCAGGGATAGATATGATGATCGTTGAAATATTCGCGATGTTTGACACCGCGAAAGTAGAAATCAAGAAGGAGCATCAATTGTTGATGGTTAGTGAAACCACTAGTTTCAAGAAGGGCAAGGGCAAGAAGGGATACTTCATGAAACAGCAAATCAGTTGCTGATCTAGTGGAGAGACCCAAGGTTGAACCCAAACCCGAGACTGAGTGCTTCTGTAATAAGGGGAACAGCCATTGGAGCAGAATTACCCTAGGTACTTGGTAGATGAGAAGGCCGTCGATAGAAGTATATTGGATATACATTATGTGAATGTGTACTTTACTAGTACTCCTAGTAGCATCAGGGTATTAGATACTGGTTCGGTTGCTAAGTGTTAGTAACTTGAAATAAAAGCTACGGAATAAACGGAGACTAGCTAAAGGTGAGCTGACGAGATGTGTTGGAAGTGTTTCCAAGGTAGATATGATCAAGCATCGCACGCTCCCTCTACCATCGAGATTGGTGTTAAACCTAAATAATTGTTATTTGGTGTTTGCGTTGAGCATAGACATGATTGGATTATGTCTATCACAATACGGTTATTCATTTAAAGAGAATAATAGTTACTCTATTTATTTGAATAATACCTTCAATGGTCTTGCACCTAAAATGGATGGTTTATGGAAATCTCGATCGTAGTGATACACATGTTCATGCCAAAAGATATAAGATAGTAATGATAGTACCACCTACTTGTGGCACTGCCATGTAAGTCATATTGGTATAAAACGCATGAAGAAGCTCCATGTTGATGGATCTTTGGACTCACTCATTTTTGAAAAGGATTGAGACATGTGAACCATGTCTATTGGTATATACGCATGAAGAAACTCCATGCAGATGGACCGTTTGGACTCGCTTGATTTTGAATCGCTTGAGACATGCAAATCATACCACATGGGCAAGATGACTGAAAGCTTCGGTTTCAGTAAAATGGAACGAGAAAGCAACTTGTTGGAAGTAACACATTTTGATGTGTGCAGTCCAATGAGTGCTGAGGCAAGCAGTGGATATCGTTATGCTCTTACTTCACAGATGATTTGAGTAGATACTGAGCATATTTACTTGATGAAACACAAGTCTGAATTATTGAATGGTTCAAGTAATTTCAGAATGAAGTTGAAGATCTTCGTGATAAGAGGATAAAATGTCTATGATATGATCATAGAAATGAATATCTGAGTTACGAGTTTGGCACTGTGGAAATTGTTTCACAACTAATACCGCCTGGAACACCATAGTGTGATGGTGTGTCCAAACATCATAGTTGCACCCTATTGGATATGGTGCGTACCATGATGTCTCTTATCGAATTACCACTATCGTTCATGGGTTAGGCATTAGAGACAACCGCACTCACTTTAAATAGGGCACCACGTAATTCCGATGAGATGACACCGTATGAACTATGGTTTAGAGAAACCTAAGCTGTCATTTCTTAAAAGTTTGGGGCTACGACGCTTATGTGAAAAGTTTCAGGCTGATAAGATCGAACCCAAAGCGGATAAATGCATCTTCATAGGACACCCAAAACAGTTGGGTATACCTCCTGTCTCAGATCCGAAAGCAATAGGGATTGTTTCTCAAATCGGGTCCTTTCTCGAGGAAAAGTTTCTCTCGAAAGAATTGAGTGGGAGGATGGTGGAGACTTGATGAGGTTATTGAACCGTCACTTCAACTAGTGTGTAGCAGGGCACATGAGTTGTTCCTATGGCACCTACATCAATTGAAGTAGAAGCTTATGATAGTGATCATGAAACTTCGGATCAAGTCACTACCAAACCTTGTAGGATGACAAGGATGCGTACTACTTCAGAGTGGTACGTAATCCTGTCTTGGACGTCATGTTGCTAGACAACAATGAACCTACGAGCTATGGAGAAGCGATGGTGGGCCCGGATTCCGATGAATGGCTCGAGGCCATAAAATCCGAGAGAGGATCCATGTATGAAAACAAAGTGTAGACTTTGGCAGAACGGCTCGATGGTCGTGAGGCTGTTGAGTACAGATGGATTTTAAAAGGAAGACGGACAATGATGGTAAATGTCACCATTGAGAAAGCTCGACTTGTCATTAAGATGTTTCTCGACAAGTTCAAGGAGTTGACTACGATGAGACTTTCTCACTCGTAGAGATGCTAAGAGTCTGTTGGAATTAGCAGGTACTGCATTATTTATGAAATCTTGCAGATAGGATGTCAAAATATCATTTCCTTGTTCTTGAGGAAAAGGTTGTATGTGATACAACCAGAAGTTTTTGTCAATCCTGAAAGATGCTAACAAGTATGCAAAGCCCCAGCAATCCTTCTAAGGACTGGAGTAAGCATCTCGGAGTTGGAATGTACACTTTGATGAGATGATCAAATATTTTGGGTTTATACAAAGTTTATGAGAAACTTGTATTACAAAGAAGTGAGTGGGAGCACTATAGAATTTCTGATGAGTATATGTTGTTGACATGTTGTTGATTAGAAATGATGTAGAATTTCTGGAAAGCATATAGGGTTATTTGAAAAGTGTTTTCAATGGAAAACCTGGATTAAGCTACTTAAACATTGAGCATCAAGATCTATAAGGATAGATCAAAATCGCTTAATAGTACTTTCAAACAAACACATACCACGACAAGATTTTGAAGGAGTTCAAAATAGATCAGCAAAGAAGGAGTTCTCGGCTGTGTTACAAGGTGTGAGTATTGAGCAAGACTCAAGACATGACCACGGCAGAATAGAAAGGACGAAGGTCATCCCCTATGCTTTAGTAGTAGGCTCTAAAGTATGCTATGTTATGTACCGCACCTGAAGTGTGCCAAACCATGAGTCAGTCAAGGGGTACAAGTGTGATCTAGAAATGGATCACAGGACAACGGTCAAAGTTATCCTTAGTAACTAGTGGACTAAGGAATTTTCTCGATTATGGAGGTGGTAAAAGAGTTCGTCGTAAAGGGTTACGCCGATGCAAGCTTTGACACTAATCCAGATTATTCTAAGTAGTAAACTGGATTCGTATAGTAGAACAGTTGTTTGAAATATAGCGTAGTAGCGACATCTACAAGATGACATAGAGATTTGCAAAGTACATACGGATCTGAATGTTGCAGACCCGTTGACTAAAACCTCTCTCACAGACATAACATGATCAAACCAAGAACTCATTGAGTGTTAATCACATAGTAATGTGAACTAGATTATTGACTCTAGTAAACTCTTTGGATGTTGGTCACATGGCGATGTGACCTGTGAATGTTAATCACATGGCGATGTGAACTAGATTATTGACTCTAGTGCAAGTGGGAGACTGTTGGAAATATGCCCTAGAGGCAATAATAAATAGGTTATTATTATATTTCCTTGTTCATGATAAATCGTTTATTATCCATGCTAGAATTGTATTGATAGGAAACTCAGATACATGTGTGGATACATAGACAACACCATGTCCGTAGTAAGTCTCTAGTTAACTAGCTCGTTGATCAATAGATGGTTACGGTTTCTTGACCATGGACATTGGATGTCGTTGATAACGGGATCACATCATTAGGAGAATGATGTGATGGACAAGACCCAATCCTAAGCCTAGCACAAGATCATGTAGTTCGTATGCTAAAGCTTTTCTAATGTCAAGTATCGTTTCCTTAGACCATGAGATTGTGCAACTCCCGGATACCGTAGGAGTGCTTTGGGTGTGCCAAACGTCACAACGTAACTGGGTGACTATAAAGGTTCACTATAGGTATCTCCGAAAGTGTCTGTTGGGTTGGCACGAATCGAGACTGGGATTTGTCACTCCGTGTGACGGAGAGGTATCTCTGGGCCCACTCGGTAGTACATCATCATAATGTGCACAATGTGATCAAGGAGTTGATCACGGGATGATGTGTTGCGGAACGAGTAAAAGAGACTTGCCGGTAATGAGATTGAACAAGGTATCGGGATACCGACGATCGAATCTCGGGCAAGTAACGTACCGATAGACAAAGGGAATTGTATACGGGATTGATTAAGTCCTTGACATCGTGATTCATCCGATGAGATCATCGTGGAACATGTGGGAGCCAACATGGGTATCCAGATCCCGCTGTTGGTTATTGACCGGAGAACGTCTCGGTCATGTCTGCATGTTTCCCGAACCCGTAGGGTCTACACACTTAAGGTTTGATGACGCTAGGGTTATAAAGGAAGTTTTGTATGTGGTTACTGAATGTTGTTCGGAGTCCCAGATGAGATCCCGGACGTCACGAGGAGTTCCGGAATGGTCCGGAGGTAAAGATTTATATATGGGAAGTCCTGTTTTGGTCACCGAAAGGGTTTCGGGTTTTATCGGTAACGTACCGGGACCACCAGGAGGGTCCCGGGGGTCCACCAAGTGGGACCACCGGCCCCGGAGGGCTGCATGGGCCACATGTGGGAGGGTACCAGCCCCAGGTGGGCTGGTGCACCCCCCACAAGGGCCCAAGGCGCCTAGGGTTTGGGGGAACCCTAGAAGGGAGCGCCCCTCTTGCCTTGGGGGGCAAGCCACCCCTCCTTGCCGCCACCCCTCCTCAGATGGGATCTGAGGGGGCCGGCTCCCCTCTCCCTTGCCCCTATATATATGAAGGGGGTGGGAGGGCAACCGTACCAATGTGCTGGCGCAGCCTTCCCCTTCTCCCAAGTCCTTCTCCTCTCCCGCGGTGCTTGGCGAAGCCCTGCAGGATTGCCACGCTCCTCCATCATCACCACGCCGTTGTGCTGCTGCTGGATGGAGTCTTCCTCAAACCTCTCCCTCTCCCCTTGCTGGATCAAGGCATGGGAGACGTCACCGGGCTGTACGTGTGTTGAACGCGGAGGTGCTGTCCGTTCGGCACTAGGATCATCGGTGATTTGGATCACGGCGAGTACGACTCCATCAACCCCGTTCACTTGAACGCTTCCGCTTAGCGATCTACAAGGGTATGTAGATGCACTCTTCTTCCCCTCGTTGCTGGTTTCTCCATAGATAGATCTTGGTGACACGTAGGAAATTTTTGAATTTCTGCTACGTTCCCCAACAGATATGATCAACATAGTGATGTTCACCATTGAAACTACTCCATCTCACGTGATGATCGGACATGGTTTAGTTGATATGGATCACGTGATCACTTAGAGGATTAGAGGGATGTCTATCTAAGTGGGAGTTCTTAAGTAATATGCTTAAATTGAACTTAAACTTATCATGAACTTAGTCCTAGTAGTATTAGCATATCTTTGTTGTAGATCAATAGCTCGCGTTGTTGCTTCCCTGTGTTTATTTTGATATGTTCCTAGAGAAAATTGTGTTGAAAGATGTTAGTAGAAATGATGCAGATTGGATCCGTGATCTGAGGTTTATCCTCATTGCTGCATAGAAGAATTATGTCCTTGATGCACCGCTAGGTGACGGACCTATTGCAGGAGCAGATGCAGACGTTATGAACGTTCGGCTAGCTCAATATGATGACTACTTGATAGTTTAGTGCACCATGCTTAACGGCTTAGAATCGGTACTTCAAAGACGTTTTGAACGTCATGGACCATATGATATGTTCCAGGAGTTGAAGTTAATATTTCAAACAAATACCCGAGTTGAGAGATATGAAGTCTCCAACAAGTTCTATAGCTAAAAGATGGAGGAGAATCGCTCAACTAGTGAGCATGTGCTCAGATTGTCTGGGTACTACAATCGCTTGAATCAAGTGGGAGTTAATCTTCCAGATAAGATAGTGATTGACAGAATTCTCTAGTCACCATCACCAAGTTAGTAGAACATCGTGACGAACTATAGTATGGAAGGGATGACAAAAACGACTCCCGAGCTTTTCATGATGATGAAATCGATGAAGGTAGAAATAAAAAAGGAGCATCAAGTGTTGATGGTTGACAAGATCACTAGTTTCAAGAAAAGGGCAAAGGGAAAAAAGGGGAACTTCAAGAAGAACAGCAAGCAAGTTGCTGCTCAAGTGAAGAAGCCCAAGTCTGGTCCTAAGCCTAAGACTAAGTGCTTCTACTGCAAAGAGACTGGTCACTGGAAACAGAACTACCCCAAGTGATTGGCGGATAAGAAGGATGGCAAAGTGAACATACGTATATTTGATATACATGTTATTGATGTGTACTTTACTAGTGTTTATAGCAACCCCTCAGTATTTGATACTAGTTCAGTTGCTAAGATTAGTAACTCGAAACGGGAGTTGCAGAATAAACAGAGACTAGTTTAGGGTGAAGTGACGATGTGTGTTGGAAGTGGTTCCAAGATTGATATGATCATCATCACACACTCCCTATACTTTCGGGATTAGTGTTGAACCTAAATAAGTGTTATTTGGTGTTTGCGTTGAGCATGAATATAATTTGATCATGTTTATTGGAATACCGTTATTCATTTAAGTAAGAGAATAAATTGTTGTTCTGTTTACATGAATAAAACCTTATATGGTTACACACCCAATGAAAAAGGTTCATTGGATCTCGATCGTAGTGATACACATATTCATAATATTGAAATGCAAAGTTAATAATGATAGTGCAACTTATTTGTGGCACTGCCGTTTAGGTCATATTGGTGTAAAGCGCATGAAGAAACTCCATGCTGATGGGATTTTGGAATCACTTGATTATGAATCACTTGGTGCTTGCGATCCATGTCTTATGGGCAAGATGACTAAAGACTCCGTTCTCCGGAACAATGGAGCGAGCAACTGACTTATTGGAAATAATACATACTGATGTATGCGATCCGATGAGTGTTGAAGCTCGCGGCGGGTATCGTTATTTTCTGACCTTCACAGATGATTTAAGTAGATATGGGTATATCTACTTGATGACACATAAGTCTGAAACATTTGAACAGTTCAAAGAATTTCAGAGTGAAGTGGAAAATAATCGTGACAAGAAGATAAGGTTTCCACGATCTGATCACGGAGATGAATATTTGAGTTACGAGTTTGGACTTCAGTTAAAACAATGTGGAATAGTTTCACAAACTCATGCCACCTGGAACATCACAACATAATGGTGTGTCCGAACGTCATAACCGTACTTTATTGGATATAGTGCAATCTATGATGTTTCTTACCGATTTACCACTATAGTTTTGGGGTTATGCATTAGAGACAGCTGCATTCACGTTAAAAAGGGCACCATCTAAGTCTGTTGAGACGACACAATCTGAATTGTGGTTTGGCAAGAAACCAAAGTTGTCGTTTCTTAAAGTTTGGGGTTGCGATGCTTATAAGAAAAAGTTTCATCATGATAAGCTCAAACCCAAATCGGAGAAATGTGTCTTCATAGGATACCCAAAGGAGACTATTGGGTACACTTTCTATCACAGATCCTAGGGCAAGACATTCGTTGCTTAGAATGGATCCTTTCCAGAGAAGGAGTTTCTCTCGAAAGAAGTGAGTGGGAGGAAAGTAGAACTTGATGAGGTAACTGTACCTGCTCCCTTATTGGAAAGTAGTTCATCACAGAAAATGGTTTCTGTGACACCTACACCAATTAGTGAGGAAGTTAATGATGATGGTCATGAAACTTCAGATCAAGTTATTACTGAACCTCGTAGATCAACCAGAGTAAGATCCGCACCAGAGTGGTACGGCAATCCTGTTCTGGAAATCATGCTACTCGATCATGATGAACCTACGAACTATGAAGAAGCGATGGTGAGCCCAGATTCCGCAAAATGGCTTGAAGCCATGAAATCTGAGATGGGATCCATGTATGAAAACAAAGTATGGACTTTGGTTGACTTGCCCGATGATCGGCAAGCAATTGAAAATAAATGGATCTTCAAGAGGAAGACGGACGCTGATAGTAGTGTTACTATCTACAAAGCTAGAATTGTCGCAAAAAGGTTTTCAACAAGTTCAAGATGTTGACTACGATGAGAGTTTCTCACTCGTATCTATGCTTAAGTCTGTCTGAATCATGTTAGCAATTGCTGCATTTTATGAAATCTGGAAAATGGACAAACAAAGTTGCATTCCTTAATGGATTTCTTAAAGAAGAGTTGTATATGATGCAACCAGAAGGTTTTGTCAATCTTAAAAGTGTTAACAAAATACGCAAACTCCAGCGATCCATCTGTGGACTGGTGCAAGCATCTCGGAGTTGGAATATGCGCTTTGATGAGATGATCAAAGTATATAGTTTTATACAGACTTGTGGTGAAGCCTGTATTTACAATATAGTGAGTGGGAGCACTACAACATTTCTGACAAGTATATGTGAATGACATATTGTTGATCGGAAATAATGTAAAATTATTCTGCAAAGCATAAAGGAGTGTTTGAAAGAAGTTTTTCAAAGAAATACCTCGGCGAAGCTGCTTACATATTAAGCATCAAGATCTATAGAGATAGATCAAGACGCTTGATAAGTTTTTTTCAATGAGTACATACCTTGACAATATTTTGAAGTAGTTCAAAATGGAACAGTCAAAGAAAAGAGTTCTTGGCTGTGTTACAGGGGTTGAAATTGAGTAAGACTCAAAGCCCGACCACGACAGAAGATAGAAAGAGAATGATAGTCATTCCCTATGCCTCGGCCATAGGTTCTATAAAGTATGCCATGCTGTGTACCAGATCTATTGTATACCCTACACTGTGTTAAGCAAGGGAGTACAATAGTGATTTAAGAGTATATCACTGGACAGCGGTCAAAATTACCCTTAGTGGAATAAGGAAATATTTCTCGATTATGGAGGTGACAAAAGGTTCGTCGTAAAAAGTTATGTCGACACAAGTTTTAACACATATCTGGATGACTCTAAGTCTCGATCTAGATACATATTGAAAGTGCTAGCAATTAGCTAGAGTAGCTTTGTGCAGAGCATTATAGACATGGAATTCGCAAAATACTCACGGATCTGTATGTGACAGACCCGTTGACTAAAATTATCTCACAAGCAAAACATGATCACACCTTAGTACTCTTTAAGCGATGTGAACTAGATTACTAACTCTAGTAAACCCTTTGGGTGTAGGTCGCATAACGATGTGAACTATGGGTGTTAATCACATGGTGATGTGAACTATTGGTGTTGAATCACATGGCGATGTGAACTAGATTATTGACTCTAGTGCAAGTGGGAGACTGAAGGAAATATGCCCTAGAGGCAATAATAAAGTTATTATTTATTTCCTTATATCATGATAAATGTTTATTATTCATGCTAGAATTGTATTAACCGGAAACATAATACATGTGTGAATACATAGACAAACAGAGTGTCACTAGTATGCCTCTACTTGACTAGCTCGTTAATCGAAGATGGTTATGTTTCCTAACCATAGACATGGGTTGTCATTTGATTAACGGGATCACATCAATAGGAGAATGATGTGATTGACATGACCCATTCCATTAGCTTAGCACCCGATCGTTTAGTATGTTGCTATTGCTTTCTTCATGACTTATACATGTTCCTATGACTATGAGATTATGCAACTCCCGTTTGCCGGAGGAGCACTTTGTGTGCTACCAAACATCACAACGTAACTGGGTGATTATAAAGGAGCTCTACAGGTGTCTCCAAAGGTATATGTTGGGTTGGCGTATTTCGAGATTAGGATTTGTCACTCCGATTGTCGGAGAGGTATCTCTGGGCCCTCTCGGTAATGCACATCACTTAAGCCTTGCAAGCAATGCAACTGATGAGTTAGTTGCGAGATGATGTATTACAGAACAAGTAAAGAGACTTGCTAGTAGCGAGATTGAACTAGGTATTGAGATACCGACGATCGAATGTCGGGCAAGTAACATACCGATGACAAAGGGAACACCGTATGTTGTTATGCGGTCTGACCGATAAAGATCTTCGTAGAATATGTAGGAGCCAATATGAGCATCCAGGTTCCGCTATTGGTTATTGACCGGAGACATGTCTCGGTCATGTCTACATTGTTCTCGAACCCGTAGGGTCCGCACGCTTAAGGTTTCGATGACAGTTATATTATGAGTTTATGAGTTTTTATGTACCGAAGAAGTTCGGAGTCCCGGATGTTATCACCGACATGACGAGGAGTCTCGAAATGGTCGAGACATAAAGATCGATATATTGGATGACTATATTTGGATACCGGAAGTGTTCTGAGTGATTTCGGAGAAAACCGGAGTGCCGGAGGGTTATCGGAAACTCCCGGGAGAAGTAATGGGCCTTATGGGCCCTAGTGGAGAGAGAGAGAGGGGCGGCCAGGGTGGGCCGCGCGCCTCTCCCCCTCTGGTCCGAATTGGACTAGGAGAGGGGGGGGGGGGCGGCACCCCCCTTTCCTTCTCCCTCTCCCCCTCCTAGTAGGAGTAGGAAAGAGGGGAGTCCTTCCTACTCCTACTAGGAGGAGGACTCCTCCTCCTTGGCGCTCCCACAAGGGCCGGCCGGCCTCCCCCTTGCTCCTTTATATACGGGGGCAGGGGGCACCCCATAGACACACAAGTTGATCTTCATGATCGTTCTCTTAGCCGTGTGCGGTGCCCCCCTCCACCATAATCCTCGATAATATTGTAGCGGTGCTTAGGCGAAGCCCCGCGATGGTAGAACATCAAGATCGTCACCACGCCGTCGTGCTGACGGAACTCTTCCCCGACACTTTGCTGGATTGGAGTCCTGGTATTGTCATCGAGCTGAACGTGTGCTAAAACTCGGAGGTGCCATAGTTTCAGTGCTTGATCGATCGGGCTGTGAAGACGTACGACTACATCAACCGCGTTGTCATAACGCTCCCGCTATCAGTCTACGAGGGTACGTAGACAACACTCTCCCCTCTCGTTGCTATGCATCACCATGATCTTGCGTGTGCGTAGGAATTTTTTGAAATTACTACGTTACCCAACACAAGACCCATCCGTTAGCTTAGCATAATGATTGTTATGTTTTATTGCTATTGCTTTCTGAAGGAAATATGCCCTAGAGGCAATAATAAAGTTATTATTTATTTCCTTACATATCATGATAAATGTTTATTATTCATGCTAGAATTGTATTAACCGGAAACATAATACATGTGTGGATACATAGACAAACAAAGTGTCACTAGTATGCCTCTACTTGACTAGCTCGTTAATCAAAGATGGTTATGTTTCCTAACCATAGACAAAGAGTTGTTATTTGATTAACGAGGTCACATCATTAGTTGAATGATCTGATTGACATGACCCATTCCATTAGCTTAGCACCCGATCGTTTAGTATGTTGCTATTGCTTTTATCCATGACTTATACATGTTCCTATGACTATGAGATTATGCAACTCCCGTTTGCCGGAGGAACACTTTGGGTGCTACCAAACGTCACAACGTAACTGGGTGATTATAAAGGAGCTCTACAGGTGTCCCCAAAGGTAGATGTTGGGTTGGCGTATTTCAAGATTAGGATTTGTCACTCCGATTGTCGGAGAGGTATCTCTGGGCCCTCTCGGTAATGCACATCACTTAAGCCTTGCAAGCATTGCAACTAATGAGTTAGTTGCGAGATGATGTATTATGGAACGAGTAAAGAGACTTGCCGGTAACGAGATTGAACTAGATATTGGATACCGACGATCGAATCTCGGGCAAGTAACATACCGATGACAAAGGGAACAACGTATGTTGTTATGCGGTCTGAACGATAAAGATCTTCGTAGAATATGTAGGAGCCAATATGGGCATCCAGGTCCCGCTATTGGTTATTGACCGGAGACGTGTCTCGGTCATGTCTACATTGTTCTCGAACCGTAGGGTCCGCACGCTTAAGGTTACGATGACAGTTATATTATGAGTTTATGAGTTTTGATGTACCGAAGGAGTTCGGAGTCCCGAATGAGATCGGGGACATGACGAGGAGTCTCGAAATGGTCGAGACGTAAAGATCGATATATTGGACGACTATATTCGGACATCGTAAAGGTTCTGAGTGATTCGGGTATTTTCGGGAGTACCGGGTAGTTACGGGAGAAGCAATGGGCCTTGATGGGCTTTAGTGGGAAGAGAAGAAAGGGCCAAGGGGCTGCTGCGCCCCCCCTTCCCTCTGGTCCGAATTGGACTAGGGAAAAGGGGGCCGGCCACCTTTCCTTCTCCTCCACTTCCTTCTCCCTTCCTCCCCTCTTGGTGGACTCCTACTAGGACTTGGAGTCCTAGTAGAACTCCACATCCTGGCCGCACCAAGCCTTGGCCGGCCTCCTCCTCCTCCATCCTTTATATACAGGGCAGGGGGCACCCCATAGACACACAAGTTGATCTTTATGATCGTTCCTTAGCCGTGTGCGGTGCCCCCCTCCACCATATTCCACCTCGGTCATATCGTTGCAGTGCTTAGGTGAAGCCCTGCGCCGGTAGTACATCAAGATCATCACCACGCCGTCGTGCTGACGGAACTCCTCCTCGAAGCTTTGCTGGATCGGAGCCCGGGGATCGTCATCGAGCTGAACGTGTGCCAAGAACTCGGAGGTGCCAGAGTAACGGTGCTTGGATCGGTCGGATCGTGAAGACGTACGACTACATCAACCGCGTTGTTATAACGCTTCCGCTTTCGGTCTACGAGGGTACGTAGACAACACTCTCCCTCTCGTTGCTATGCATCACCATGATCTTGCGTGTGCGTAGGGAAATTTTTGAAATTACTACGTTCCCCAACAGTGGCATCAGAGCCTAGGTTTTTATGGTTTGATGTTATTTGCACGAGTAGAACACAAGTGAGTTGTGGACGATACAAGTCATACTGCCTACCAGCATGTCATGCTTTGGTTCAGCGGTATTGTTGGATGAGACGACCCGGACCAACCTTACGCGTACGCTTACGCGAGACCGGTTCCCTCGACGTGCTTTGCACACAGATGGCTTGCGGGAGACTGTCTCACCAACTTTAGTTGAACCAAGTGTGGCTACGCCCGGTCCTTGAGAAGGTTAAAACGGAGTCTATTTGACAAACTATCGTTGTGGTTTTGATGCGTAGGTGAGATTGGTTCTTGCTTAAAGCCCGTAGCAGCCACGTAAAATTTGCAACAAACAAAGTAGAGGACGTCTAACTTGTTTTTGCAGGGCATGTTGTGATGTGATATGGTCAAGACATGATGCTAAATTTTATTGTATGAGATGATCATGTTTTGTAACCGAGTTATCGGCAACCGGCAGGAGCCGTATGGTTGTCGCTTTATTGTATGCAATGCAATCGCCCTGTAGTGCTTTACTTTATCACTAAGCGGTAGCGATAGTCATAGAAGCATAAGATTGGCGAAACGACAACGATGCTACGATGGAGATCAAGGTGTCGCGCCGGTGACGATGGTGATCATGACGGTGCTTCGAAGATGGAGATCACAAGCACGAGATGATGATGGCCATATCATATCACTTATATTGATTGCATGTGATGTTTATCTTTTATGCATCTTATCTTGCTTTGATTGACGGTAGCATTATAAGATGATCTCTCACTAATTATCAAGAAGTGTTCTCCCTGAGTATGCACCGTTGCGAAAGTTCTTCGTGCTGAGACACCACGTGATGATCGGGTGTGATAGGCTCTACGTTCAAATACAATGGGTGCAAAACAGTTGCACACGCGGAATACTCAGGTTATACTTGACGAGCTATGCATATAAGATATGACCTCGGAACACGGAGGCCGAAAGGTCGAGCGTGAATCATATAGTAGATATGATCGACATAATGATGTTCACCATTGAAACTACTCCATCTCACGTGATGATCGGACATGGTTTAGTTGATTTGGATCACGTGATCACTTAGAGGATTAGAGGGATGTCTATCTAAGTGGGAGTTCTGAAGTAATATGATTAATTGAACTTTAATTTATCATGAACTTAGTCCTGGTAGTATTTTGCAAATTATGTTGTAGATCAATAGCTCGCGTTGTAGCTTCCCTGTGTTTTGATATGTTCCTAGAGAAAATTGTGTTGAAAAATGTTAGTAGCAATGATGCGGATTGGATCCGTGATCTAAGGTTTATCCTCATTGCTGCACAAAAGAATTATGTCCTTGATGCACCGCTAGGTGACGGACCTATTGCAGGAGCAGATGCAGACGTTATGAACGTCTTGCTAGCTCAATATGATGACTACTTAATAGTTTAGTGCACCATGCTTAACGGCTTAGAATCGGGACTTCAAAGACGTTTTGAACGTCATGGACCATATGAGATGTTCCAGGAGTTGAAGTTAATATTTCAAGGAAATACCCGAGTTGAGAGATATGAAGTCTCCAACAAGTTCTATAGCTAAAAGATGGAGGAGAATCGCTTAACTAGTGAGCATGTGCTCAGATAGTCTGAGTACTACAATCGCTTGAATCAAGTGGGAGTGAATCTTCTAGATAAAATAGTGATTGACAGAATTCTCTAGTCACCATCACCAAGTTAGTAGAACTTCGTGATGAACTATAATATGCAAGGGAAAACGGAAACAATTCCCAAGCTCTTCGTGATGCTGAAATCGACGAAGGTAGAAATCAAGAAAAACATCAAGTGTTGATGGTTAACAAGACCACTAGTTTCAAGAAAAGGGCAAAGGGAAGAAGGGGAACTTCAAGAAGAACAACAAGCAAGTTGCTGTTCAAGTGAAAAAGCCCAAGTCTGGTCCTAAGCCTGAGACTAAGTGCTTCTACTGCAAAGGGACTGGTCACTGGAAGCGGAACTACCCCAAGTGATTGGCGGATAAAAAGGATGGCAAAGTGAACATAAGTATATTTGATATACATGTTATTGATGTGTACTTTACTAGTGTTCATAGCAACCCCTCAGTATTTGGTACTAGTTCAGTTGCTAAGATTAGTAACTCGAAACGGGAGTTGCAGAATGAACAAAGACTAGTTAAATGGCAAGGCGACGATGTGTGTTGGAAGTGGTTCCAAGATTGATATGATCATCATCACACACTCCCTATACTTTCGGGATTAGTGTTGAAACTAAATAAGTGTTATTTGGTGTTTGCGTTGAGCATTAATATGATTTGATCATGTTAATTGCAATACAGTTATTCATTTAAGTTAGAGAACAATTGTTGTTCTGTTTACATGAATAAAACCTTCTATGGTCATACACACCAACGAAAATGGTTTGTTGGATCTCGATCGTAGTGATACACATCTTCATAATATTGAAGCCAAAAGATGCGAAGTTAATAATGATAGTGCAACTTATTTGTGGCACTGCCGTTTAGGTCATATCGGTATAAAGCGCATGAAGAAACTCCATACTGATGGACTTTTGGAGCCACTTGATTATGAATCACTTGGCACTTGCGAATCGTGCCTCATGGGCAAGATGACCAAAACACCGTTCTCCAGAACAATGTAGCGAGCAACAGATTTGTTGGAAATCATACATACTGATGTATGTGGTCCGATGAATATTAAGGCTTGCGACAAGTATCATTATTTTCTGACCTTCACAGATGATTTGAGCAGATATGGGTCTATCTACTTGATGAAACATAAGTCTGAAACATTTGAAAAGTTCAAAGAATTTCAGAGTGAAGTGGAGAATCATCGTGACAAGAAAATAAAGTTTCTACGATCTGATCGTAGAGACAGATATTTGAGTTACGAGTTTGGTCTTCAATTAAAACAATGTGGAATAGTTTCACAAACTCATGCCACCTGTAACACCTCAGCATAATGGTGTGTCCGAACGTCATAACCGTACTTTATTGGATATCGTACAATCTATGATGTTTCTTACCGATTTACCACTATCGTTTTGGGGTCATGCATTAAAGACAGCTGCATTCACGTTAAAAAGGGCACCATCTAAGTCCGTTGAGACGACACCGTATGAACTGTGGTTTGGCAAGAAACCAAAGTTGGTGTTTCTTAAAGTTTGGAGTTGCGATGCTTATGTGAAAAAGTTTCATCCTGATAAGCTCAAACCCAAATCGGAGAAATATGTCTTCATAGGATACCCAAAGAAGACAGTTGGGTACACCTTCTATCACAGATCCGAAGGCAAGATATTCGTTGCTGAGAATGGATCCTTTCCAGAGAAGGAGTTTCTCTCAAAAGAGGTGAGTGGGAGGAAAGTAGAAAACTTGATGAGGTAATTGTACCTTCTCCCTTATTGGAAAGTAGTTCATCACAGAAATCTATTCTTGTGACTACTACACCAATTAGTAAGGAAGCTAATGATAATGATCATGTAACTTCAAGAACAAGTTACTACTGAATCTCGTAAGTAAACCAGAGTGAGATCCGCACCAGAGTGGTACGGTAATCCTGTTCTGGAAGTCATGTTACTAGACCATGATGAACTTGCGAACTATGAGGAAGCGATGATGAGCCCAGATTCCGCGAAATGGTTTGAGGCCATGAAATCTGAGATATGATCCATATATGAGAACAAAAGTATGGACTTTGATGGATTTGCCCGGTGATCGGCAAGCCATAGAATATAAATGGATCTTCAAGAGGAAGACGGACGCTGATAGTAGTGTTACTATCTACAAAGATAGAATTGTCGCAAAAGGTTTTCGACAAGTTCAAAGTGTTGACTACGATGAGAGTTTCTCACTCGTATCTATGCTTAAGTCTGTCCGAATCATATTAGCAATTGCCGCATTTTATGAAATCTGGCAAATGGATAAACAAAACTGCATTCCTTAATAGATTTATTAAAGAAGAGTTGTATATGATGCAACCAGAAGGTTTTGTCAATCCTAAAGGTGCTAACAAAATATGCAAGCTCCAGCGATCCATCTATGGACTGGTGCAAGCATCTCGGAGTTGGAATATACACTTTGATAAATTGATCAAAGCATATAGTTTTATACAGACTTGCAGTGAAGCCTGTATTTACAAGAAAGTGAGTGGGAGCACTACAGCATTTCTGATAAGTATATCTGAATGACATATTGTTGATCAGAAATAATGTAGAATTATTCTGCAAAGCATAAAGGAGTGTTTGAAAGGAGTTTTTTCAAAGAAAGACCTCGATGAAGCTGCTTACATATTGAGCATTAAAATCTATAGAGATAGATCAAGACGCTTGATAAGTTTTTTCAATGAGTACATACCTTGACAAGATTTTGAAGTAGTTCAAAATGGAACAGTCAAAGAAAGAGTTCTTGCCTGTGTTACAAGGTGTGAAATTGAGTAAGACTCAAAGCCCGACCACGGCAGAAGATAGAAAGAGAATGAAAGTCATTCCCTATGCCTCAGCCATAGGTTCTATAAAGTATGCCATGCTGTGTACCAGATCTATTGCATACCCTACCACTGAGTTTGGCAAGGGAGTACAATAGTGATCTAGGAGTAGATCACTAGACAGCGGTAAAAATTATCCTTAGTGGAATAAGGATATGTTTCTCGATTATGGAGGTGACAAAAGGTTCGTCGTAAAGGGTTACGTCGATGCAAGTTTTGACACTGATCTAGATGACTCTAAGTCTCAATCTGGATACATATTGAAAGTGGGAGCAATTAGCTAGAGTAGCTCCGTGCAGAGTATTGTTGACATAGAAATTTGCAAAATACTTACGGATCTGAATGAGACAGACCCGTGGACTAAAATTATCTCACAAGCAAAACATGATCACACCTTAGTACTCTTTGGGTGTTAATCACATAGCGATGTGAACTAGATTAGTGACTCTAGTAAACCCTTTGAGTGTTGGTCACATATCGATGTGAACTATGGGTGTTAATCACATGGTGATGTGAACTATTGCTATTAAATCACATGGCGATGTGAACTAGATTATTGACTCTAGTGCAAGTGGGAGACTGAAGGAAATATGCCCTAGAGGCAATAATAAAGTTATTATTTATTTCCTTACATATCATGATAAATGTTTATTATTCATGCTAGAATTGTATTAACCGGAAACATAATACATGTGTGGATACATAGACAAACAAAGTGTCACTAGTATGCCTCTACTTGACTAGCTCGTTAATCAAAGATGGTTATGTTTCCTAACCATAGACAAAGAGTTGTTATTTGATTAACGAGGTCACATCATTAGTTGAATGATCTGATTGACATGACCCATTCCATTAGCTTAGCACCCGATCGTTTAGTATGTTGCTATTGCTTTTATCCATGACTTATACATGTTCCTATGACTATGAGATTATGCAACTCCCGTTTGCCGGAGGAACACTTTGGGTGCTACCAAACGTCACAACGTAATTGGGTGATTATAAAGGAGCTCTACAGGTGTCTCCAAAGGTAGATGTTGGGTTGGCATATTTCGAGATTAGGATTTGTCACTCCGATTGTTGGAGAGGTATCTCTGGGCCCTCTCGGTAATGCACATCACTTAAGCCTTGCAAGCATTGCAACTAATGAGTTAGTTGCGAGATGATGTATTATGGAACGAGTAAAGAGACTTGCCGGTAACGAGATTGAACTAGATATTGGATACCGACGATCGAATCTCGGGCAAGTAACATACCGATGACAAAGGGAACAACGTATGTTGTTATACGGTCTGACCGATAAAGATCTTTGTAGAATATGTAGGAGCCAATATGGGCATCCAGGTCCCGCTATTGGTTATTGACCGGAGACGTGTCTCGGTCATGTCTACATTGTTCTCGAACCGTAGGTTCCGCACGCTTAAGGTTACGATGACAGTTATATTATGAGTTTATGAGTTTTGATGTACCGAAGGAGTTCGGAGTCCCGGATGAGATCGGGGACATGACGAGGAGTCTCGAAATGGTCGAGACGTAAAGATCGATATATTGGACGACTATATTCGGACATCGGAAAGGTTCTGAGTGATTCGGGTATTTTCGGGAGTACCGGGTAGTTACGGGAGAAGCAATGGGCCTTGATGGGCTTTAGTGGGAAGAGAAGAAAGGGCCAAGGGGCTGCTGCCCCCCCTTCCCTCTGGTCCGAATTGGACTAGGGAAAAGGGGGCCGGCCACCTTTCCTTCTCCTCCACTTCCTTCTCCCTTCCTCCTCTCTTGGTGGACTCCTACTAGGACTTGGAGTCCTAGTAGAACTCCACATCCTGGCCGCACCAAGCCTTGGCCGGCCTCCTCCTCCTCCATCCTTTATATACAGGGGCAGGGGGCACCCCATAGACACACAAGTTGATCTTTGTGATCGTTCCTTAGCCGTGTGCGGTGCCCCCCTCCACCATATTCCACCTCGGTCATATCGTTGCAGTGCTTAGGCGAAGCCCTGCGCCGGTACTACATCAAGATCGTCACCACGCCGTCGTGCTGACGGAACTCCTCCCCGAAGCTTTGCTGGATCGGAGCCCGGGGATCGTCATAGAGCTGAACGTGTGCCAAGAACTCGGAGGTGCCGGAGTAACGGTGTTTGGATCGGTCGGATCGTGAAGACGTACGACTACATCAACCGCGTTGTTATAACGCTTCCGCTATCGGTCTACGAGGGTACATAGACAACACTCTCCCTCTCGTTGCTATGCATCACCATGACCTTGCGTGTGCGTAGGGAAATTTTTGAAATTACTACGTTCCCCAACACTTTCTTCATGACTTGTACATATTCTCCTGACTACGAGATTATGCAACTCCCGAATACCGGAGGAACACCTTGTGTGCTATCAAACGTCACAACGTAACTGGGTGATTATAAATATGCTCTACAGGTGTCTCCGAAGGTGTTTGTTGGGTTGGCATAGATCAAGATTAGGATTTGTCACTCTGAGTATCGGAGAGGTATCTTTGGGCCCTCTCGGTAATGCACATCACTATAAGCCTTGCAAGCAATGTGACTAATGAGTTTGTTGCGGGATGATGCATTACGGAACGAGTAAAGAGACTTGCTGGTAACGAGATAGAACTAGGTATGATGATACCGACGATCGAATCTCGGGCAAGTAACATACCGATGACAAAGCAAATAACGTATGTTGTTATTGCGGTTTGACCGATAAAGATCTTTGTAGAATATGTAGGAACCAATATGAGCATCCAGGTTCCGCTATTGGTTATTGACCGGAGATGTGTCTCAGTCATGTCTACATATTTCTCGAACCCATAGGGTCTGCACGCTTAACGTTCGATGACTATTTGTATTATGAGTTATGTGTTTTGGTGACCGAAGTTTGTTCGGAGTCCCGGATGAGATCACGGACATGACGAGGAGTCTCGAAATGGTCGAGAGGTAAAGATTCATATATTGGAAGGTAGTATTCGAACATCGGAATGGTTTCGAGTGGTTCGGGTATTTTACCGGAGTACCGAGGGGTTACTGGAACCCCCGAGGAAGTATTGGGCCTACATGGGCCTAAGGAAGAGAGAGGGAAGCCCGTGGGAGGGGGGGGTGGCGTGCGCCCCCTCCTAGGGAGTCCTAATAGGACAAGGAGGAGGGGGCGCGACCCCCCTTTCCTCCCCCTCTCCCTCTCCTTCCTTTTCCCTCCGGTGAAGAAAGGAAGGGGGGGGGGGGAATCCTACTAGGAGTGGAGTCCTAGTAGGACTCCCTCCCATGGCGCGCCCCCTCCTGGCCAGCCGCCTCCTCCTCCCCTCCTTTACATACGGGGGCGGGGGGCACCCTAAAGGCACATCAATTGTTCTCTTAGCCGTGTGCGGCATCTCCCCCTTCACAGTTTACTCCTCCGGTCATATCGTCGTAGTGCTTAGGCGAAGCCCCACACGGATCACATCACCATCACCGTCACCATGCCGTGGAGCTGACGAAACTCTCCCTCGTCACTTTACTGGATCAAGAGTTTGAGGGACGTCATCGAGCCGAACGTGTGCTGAACTCGGAGGTGCCGTACGTTTGATACTAGATCGGTTGGGTCGTGAAGACGTTCGACTACATCAACCGCGTTAACCTAATGCTTCTGCTTTCGGTCTACAAGGGTACGTGGACACACTCTCCCCCTCTCGTTGCTATGCATCTCCTAGATAGATCTTGCGTGATCATAGGATTTTTTTTTGAAATTGTATGCTGCGTTCCCCAACAGTCGGGTCTTTGATGGCATGATTTCGATCCTTCAACTCATCATTTTCTGGATTTTTTCGTGCCTTACTAACACAGGTCGTCTTGACGCCTATCAGTGTGTTGGTCCATATACGAAATGATGTGCGTTTTACACGCTAATTTACGTAACTAGCGTCATATAGTAGCCCCACGTACTTGGCCCAAGAGAAATAAATGCTCCATCACATAGGCTGTATTGGGCGTCAACCGCACTCCCCTACTGGGTCGTCTGAGGGAGCAATTTTTTCTTGGGCCAATAAAAGAGAATATGTTGGTTTGGCTTGAATAAAAAAGTTGTGGGCACGTGAGCGCTAAAATAATCAAAGAGAATAAACCCTAATAGAGAAGAGACATTGATGTCTGGTTATGCAATATGCTAATAAAACGGGATTTATGCGCTACAATTAGTAATCCACACGATTACGCCATCGTAAGAGAGAGTGGTCGAAACAACCGTGCTCTGAAGGTTGCCGCATAGCTACCAAATGAGAAGGCAGACACAACCCCGAGACAGAGGCGGACCCGAAGGAAAAAGGGCATGAGTTGGATGGTTGTGGCCACACCGACTAACCCCACCACTATCAATATATCGCGGAACAAACATGACCTGCTAGAAGACCACAACTCCTCTCTCTATCGCACTGCTATTGAGATCATTTTTTGTGGAGACATCAATTATTTCTCCCATTGCTTTTCAAAAAAATATCTCTCCTGTTACAACGCAGGACGCATATGTGCTAGTATATCTGCTAGCGAAATAAATTCTCTGGCGCACGTCTCCAATACGGTGGAATCGGACGCTCGGCCGGTTTCAGATTGTACTTATCCCTAATGCTTGCCTTAAACTACATGTAACTTGTCTCGTACTCTATATATCCCATACAGAGTCGGATCGGAAGCCTCATCCGGCGCCCGACTAGTCAGAAAACCAAACGCAAGTCAATCGAACATACTCTCTCGATCGTACTCGTTCCGGACGGCGGCTGCGGTCGCTGCTAGATGGCGGATGAGCACGTTACGACCCAGCCGCCGGCCGGCGGCCCTTCGCTTCCACACACGGGGAACGACACCACGGAGGAGACGCGTAAGCGTCCGGCGGATGAGGACGCGGAGCGGTCGGCGAAGCGGCCGTCGCCGAAAAAGCTGCACAAAGAGATCATGCGATCTCTTGGTGACGTGCGCGAGGCGCAGGCCACGCTGTACGATCCCAAGCGAGGGGGCTTCGACTGCTGCCGCGGCTTTGAGTGGTACATGCGCGAGCCCGCCGTGTTCGACCACGAGGAAGAGTGTAAGATCTAAATCTTACTATATCCTCTCTCTCTCTCTCTCCAAAATTAGTGTTCACGTTCAAATTAAATCTCATCAAACCGATAGAGGTTTGCACAACATTTTAATGTTTTTTTTAAGTTGCTTCTCTTGAGCTCGCAGCAACGGCTCGGTTCTCAAGGCCGCTGGACGAAATCCCGGAGTCTCGATTAGACTGCCTGATGATCGCGCTGAATGTGATTCATGTGAAGGTATTGGCCTCCGATGTAGGTTTCCCGATCAGCGTGTTTGGGAATGTGTTGATGAGAGATGGCTTGGACTTCAAATGCATCTACCTCTTCCAACGTGATAGAGACAACTGCCAGGTCATCAACTCATCGGTTAGTAACTCATCGGTTAGTACTACTCCTAGTATTAATCAATCATTGGATCGTCAAGCTACACGTATATACGCACATTGCATACCTATCATGTATGGTGTTCATTGGTGTATACATATATAGATTACCTCTTCCAACGTGATAGAGACAACTGCCAGGTCATCAGCTCACCGGTTAGTACCAGTATTAATGATCGCCAAGGTACACATATATACGTACATTGCATGCCTATCATATGGTATTCATTGGTGCATACATACATACATACATACATACATACATACATACATACATACATACATACATACATACATACATACATACATACATACATACATACATACATACATCAAGCTATAAATATATAAATTGCGGAAAAATACCAATAATTTCTTCATTAACTAGATGATTATATAACCACACATACTCTTCTGAAATTATCCCCTTTTAATCCCGGCCGTCTGTTGCAGGACGAAATGCTAAATTTGATAGGGCCCAATCGAGGACCCGCAGAAGCTGTTGTTTTCTATTTTGAGATCAACCTAAAGATCAGGGGCGAAGAACCTGCTATAGATATGATTTTCAGCAGGACCTTGGTGGATGAAAATTATCCTCTTGGTGCATGGACTAAGAAACAACAAGTTTCAAGTTGGCTGAGTACATTAGAGTTTTCATACAGATCTGTGCACTATGCGGTGGAAGCCACCGTTGGGATCAAAATTTTGAGAGGGCCACGATTCTTGCATGGCAGCCTGATAGCTTCCACCTCTGAAGAGCCTAGTGAGATGGTGCTATATGACAGTGAGCGCTGGGGTGCCAATACCAAGGTTGCTGTGGATGGGTCGGTGAATCTACCTCGTTGTCTAGTAATTCTACGCGAAGACGAGGATTTATTCCTAAAAGTTTGTGTTTTTGGCCGTCGCCATAGAAGAGCTAAGCCCAAGACCACTATCCTTACAGTTGAGCATTCTGATAGATCATTCGATATAAAACTAGGATGTTATCACTTACAAGTAACCGTGTCCTGGTCAGGCATTTTGTTGCGCTAGATACATCTGTTTGAGCGACAAATAATATGAACGGGAGGGAGTAGTACATTTTTTTGTAATTGTGATACATCATTCGAATAAAACAAGGTTGTTTTTTACCGGTTGAAGTTTCACGAAGAAAACTAATAATACAAAACCATGAAAAACCACCTAATCCATTTTTCATGGAGGGGCGACTCGGCTGTGCCTTCCACCACTCCCCGCACGACCATGGCAGCGCCGCCGACCAGATCCTGGAACAACTGCATGTTGTGCTTTGGACTGCTGCCGTGGCTATTTTTTTGAAAGATCCAGCTCGGCTGGCATTCATTCCATTAAGCAGAGAGAGGGCGGAAACAATTGTTGATCAAGTGATCATGGGGTGAAAAGAAGATTACAGGCCTGCACGTTCAGGCAGGGGTGCTCATATACGCGATCTTTCACGCTACGTCCCCGAACGGGTGCTCCATGCATTTTGCTCTGGCGATCCTCCATTGCTCCATGTCCCGCCTGCAAGCTTCAGTGATGCTCCTCACGCTTGTTGTCTTTCCTTTGAACGTGCATGCATTGCGCTTGATCCAAATCTGCCAACATACAAGAGCCATCAGCGATCTGGTCCCTCTGCGGGTGCTTGTGGAGGCATGGTCGATGATCCTTTGAACGCGGTCGCCCGTAGTCGTTCCCGCGCTCTAGCAGGAGTGAGCTAGGGCGTTGTAGCCTCGTCATGAGGCCACCTTGACCCATACCTGGATGGCAGTCGGGCACTCCCAGAAGTGGTGGGAGGAGGTCTCGAGATTCCTGAAGCATAACTAACAAAAGTAGTTGTTGGTCCAGCTACGATGTTGCAGTCTCTCGCGGCACCAGAGCCTGTCCAAGTGCAGTAGCCAGAGGAAAATCTTGATCTTGCCTGGCGCCAAATTTTCCAGATTGATCCTCTGAAGTTGATCTCCACTGTTGTTGTTGGGAACTAGATGTCATAGGCTGAGCGCGCCGAGTACTGGCCAGAGTTGCTGATGGTCCATCTGATCGTGTCCTCCACTCCGTCTTCCATCGTGATGCTAGCTACGCGGATCTCCCTGGCTAGCTGCAGGACCAAGTGCATGATGCTCGCGTGGTCGCCGTGGCGCAGGTCCAGGATCCACCTACCTTCGTGTAGCGCCTCATGGACCGAGCGGTTCTTCCTGATGGAATGCGCGAAGACCTCCGGGAAGGCCTGGCAGAGCGGTCTTCCACCTAGCCAGGGGGAGAGCCAGAAGGAGGCCGTAGCGCCATTGCCGATGGTGACCGCTGTGCAGGCCGCAAATAGGGCTAGGTCTGAGGCATCACATGGAGTGCTCGAGCCGACCCAAGGACGGTCCGGCCGTGTCCATGAGAACTAGAGCCAACGCAAGCGCAGTGCCCGTGCGAATTTGTCCAGGTCGTGAATGCTCAGCCCACCGTTGCGCTCCGGCGAGGTGATCGCCGACCAGCGCACCTTGCATTTTCCTCCTGAAACCTCTTCGTCTTGCGCCCATAGAAACTGCCGTCTTTCCTTGTCGACGTCCTTGAAGAACCGCTTCGGTGCCCGTAGAGCCGTGATGGCGAATGTGGGCATGGCTGAGACGACGCACCGCACTAGCACTGTTCTGCCCGCGATGTGCATGAGCCGTCCTTTCCATTCAGCCAGTCGCGCTCGGATCCTATCTAATATAAACTGGAGATGAACTAGGCTAAGCTTGCCGACTATGATTGGCAGCCCTAGATATCTAGCGGGTAGAGCTGCGATGACCCCACTAAAGTTTAGCAGAACCGTGGCGATGTCTACTCCCTGGCAGGCTATGGGGATGATCGAGGATTTTTCCAACTTTACTCGCAGTCCTGTAGCCTCGCCGAAATGGTGCAGGATGGTCAGGAGCTCATCGAGTCCGTGCCTGACAGGGTTGATGAATATGACGGCATCATCGACGTAGAGGCTGGTGCGCATGCGCACACCCATCCCGGGCACTGCAGACAAGAGCCCCATGCTAGTTGCTGCTTGAAGAAGCTGGTGCAGAGGATCTATGCAGAGTATGAATAGCATTGGCGAGAGGGGGTCGCCCAGCCTCAGCCCGCGCAGGTGCATGAACGCGGGGCCTGGGACACCATTGAGGAGGCAGGATGATGAGGACGTGGAGAGGAGGAGGGTCACCCAATCTCTCCAGCGCGCCTAGAAGCCTATCTTGTCGAGGAGCTCGAGGAGGAACTCCAAGGAGATGCTGTCAAAGGCCTTTGCGATATTGAGCTTCAGCAGGAGAGCAGGCGTTTTACGACGATGCAGAGCATGCACATTGTTCTGGACGAACAGGAAGCTGTCATGGATGCACTTTGCCCTCTAGAAAGCTGACTGCGCAGGGGAGATAATCGTCCCGATGATCGATGCCAATCTCATGGACAACACCTTGGCGATCATCTTGGCGATCGAGTGAATGTGACTGATCGGTCTGAAGTCGCCCATGCAAGTAGCTCCATCCTTCTTTGGCTGCAGAGCGATCATGGTAGAATTCAAGGCTGAGAAGTTGCCCCCCGCCAGGCTGTAGAAGTGATCAAACACCACCATGATATCATGCTTAATGGTGATCCAACAGGTACGGAAGAAGTTGCCTGAGAACTCGTCGGGGCTTGGTGCCTTATCAGCAGGCGAAGTGATGACAACAACCCATACCTCCGGTTCAGTGAACGGGTTATCCAAGCCGGCGTTGCTGACGGAAGGCAGGTCGATCGCGTCCCAGTTTATGGCACAACCGTGGTCCCGCTTGGTGCCCAGCAGGTTGATGAAGTGATCGTGGGTGATGGATGCTTTATCTTCATGCAAGGTTGCTATGCACGAATCTGTCTGCAAAGAGTGGATGAAATTCTTCCTCCGTCTCGCGTTGAACTTGTCCTGAAAGAATGCAGTTTTGGCGTCTCCGGCCCGGAGCCAGGTGATTCTAGCAGCTTGCCTCTTGCGCGCGCGCTCGATCGCGGCCAAGCCCACGACCCATTTCTTGAGCTGCTTGCGTAGGTTGAATTCTGCCATGGCCAGCCGGTGCTTTTCTTGGGCGATGTCGAGCCTAAGAATAATTTCTGCTGCCAGGTGAAACTGAATCTTGGCATCGCTGAATAAGGACTTGGACCAAATCTTTAGATCGTGGGCTGTTTGCTGCATCTTGATCTTCATTCTAGCCATGGGCCAGGTGCAGTCCACCGACCGCAGCCAGGCCCGCTCGACCGTTTCTCTGAAGTGTGGAAAACCGCGACCAGAAAGAGTCAAATCTGAATGAAGCATTCCGATGGAGTGCGGCCGCATGGGCCAGGAGGAGCGGGAAGTGGTCAGAGCAGGCAGTTGACGCGGCCATGAGCATGTGCGAGGGGAAGAGGTCGTCTCATTCCGTGTTGGAGAACACCTCGTCGATGCTCACCATCGTCGGATCTTCCCTCTCGTTTGTCCAGGTGAGCTGCCTGTTCTTGCATTTGATCTCCTTAAAACCCACTGAGTCTATCGCTCTCCTGAACTGCCCCATGATCTTTTGTTAATATTGAGGTTGCTCTTGTCTCGGGCTTCATAGATGATGTTAAAATATCCATTGATCAGCCATGGTTGTCCCGGCGGTGGAGCCGCATGAACCGGTTCTGCTAGGAAGGAGTCTTTGAGGGCGTCGTCGACAGAGCCGTACACGTCGTCAACCAGAACGAGCAGCTGCTCTAAATAACTGAAACCTTGGCCGTGATTGAGAAGACGCCAGTAGCGTGCGTGGTCAGATCCAGCAGCTGCTTGTTCCACAAGATTGCCGCGCCACTGCGGGTGCCTATAACCGGCAGGGTTGCGCAGCCGTCCAAGGTGTGTCCACCCAGCTCGCGCACGATTTCTGCTGACCACGATTCAAGCTTTGTCTCGTGAAGGCATAGGATGCAGGTCCTGTGAGATTCAACTAGCTCCTGGATAGTGGATCTTCTTGCCGGTGAATTCAATCCCCTAACATTCCAACTCATGATGGAAATGGGTGTGCTAATCATTGGACACAAGCAAACTCTCTAGCAGCATTTGAATTTCATTGATGCAAATCAAATATAGGTACACTTCAGCCTAACACAGGTGTGCGAGAGACCACCAATAGGCCCCAAGAAACTCTGGCGCGAGTCGAACCGGCAGAACCTAAAACGGAGACTACAGAAAGCTAACATGGATCCTAACTTGAATTGGCTTAAGGCCAATCGCTGATGGCTAATACTAATACGTTGACGACCTAACATAACTAATCAGCTGCACACTACAAAAAAGACACATTTGTGACATTTTGGGCCGAACGAATTTTTTTCCTGTCATGCTTATGACACTTCTATGACGATAATTGTGACAAAACCCGGTATCATCATAGATGTGGTGGGCTCCTACTTCTATGACAAAAAATCATGACAAAAAATGGGCTTTTTGTCCTGGGCGGGCCGGAGACGTAGCTGCCTTACATTCTTTGGGCCATCCATGACAGAAAAACCGTGGTAGAAGCGAGGATGAGGAAAATATCGAGGAGTTCCTGATTACGGTGGGTGGTCGGGGCCGAGAGATGCACGGAGGTTTGCGCGTTTCTCTCGTACATGTACGTGCGTGTGTGCGAGGCATTGCACTGTAACTGAACCCGAGCGAGGCGTTGGGCTCTAACTGAACCTGAGCTATTGCACTAGCTACATTACTGAACCCCGATCAATCCCTTGCTGTTTACTAAAACCGAGTGATTACTTCGCTACTGCTGCTAACTAAAGCCGATCGAACCCTACTGCCTCCTTCCCTTGATGAACAGTGAGTGTTGTTGTTGTTGGGGGGGGGGGTTGGATGAACAATTCCTGGTGGTGGGTTGGATGAACAGGCCCCCGTGGTAGTAGAGGCCGTTGCCGCTGGATGAACTGGACCCCGATCGAGCCGGTTGGGGCTGGATGAACAGGACCCCGTGGAGGGCTGGATGAACATGACCTTGTGGAGGGTTGGTTGAACAGTAGCGGTGGAGGGTTGGATGAATAGTAGCCCATGGAGGGGTGGTTGAACATGACCCCGTGGAGAGGGCTGGTTGAACAGTAGCCGGTGGAGGAGCGGTGGAGGCTGGATGAACAGGAGCCCGTGGATGAACAGTCGCAGGTAGAGGCTGGAGGAGGCCGACGATGGATGAACAGTAGCCCATGGAGCCAGTCGACGGTGGAGATGAACAGTATCCCGTGGAGTCCCGTTTTGCGGTACGTCACACCCCTCCCGATGAACAGGACCCCCGTTTCGACCGTAGCGCTCCAACACAAGTCCGTTTCCTCCGTTTTGCGGTACGCCACACCCCCTGATCAACAGGACCCCGTTTCGACCGTAGGAGGTCCAAGAGAAGTCCGTTTCCTCCGTTTTGCAGTACGCTAGACCCCTCCCGATGAACAGGATCCCGTTTCGACCGTGGCCGGTCGAACACAAGGCCGTTTCCTCTGTTTTGCGGTACGTCAGGCTTCGTTTCGATCGACTATTCCATCCAAGCCAATTGGCTCCCGATGAACACGATGACGACGCAGTTTCTTTGTTCCGATCCAGCCATGTACACGAGCCCTGGCCGTACGTATGCGCGAGTAGGCGTTCGAGACCCCGCCCGTATGTACGTACGTGGCCATATTTACTTTCTTGCACCCTGGCTGTACGTACGTGTACATGTTACGTGCGCGCCTATACCACGACACGTGCCCTTCCTTACACGGCCACGGTTCATCACTGTAGCCTGCAGTGAGATCGATCGTATGTACGTACACGTTCGCGACCAGAATGACAACGCTACGTACGCTTCGACCAGGTGGGTCCCGACTGTCAGGCACTTCCTTGCGTGCGAAGATTTAGCTGGTGGGTCCTAGAAGTCAGGGGAAACATTTTATTCACCAAATACGGTGGCCCGTTCGATGGGTCCCTACTGTCAGGTGGAGGACTCATTATTTTGCGTATAATAAGGAGGCACTTCCTTGCTGCGGCCGTGGACCCAGCTATCAGCCTCTCCACATACAGTACTCTTCCAATGGAAGTCGTTCCTTGACCACATTGATCATGCCGCACCGAGAGCACCAAGGCGGTGGACGGCGACGAGGCCTAGGTAGGGGATGACGTGGAACCGGGGAAGACGCGATAGTGGATGCCCACACGGAGAGGAGTACGCGGGTTCACTGGTTCGGCTGTGGTGTGAGGCTGTCGTCGCCATAGAATAACAGGGGGTGTGGGTGAGTAGAGGCATGGCCTGGCCAGCGGTGGGAGTAATAGGGGGTGGTGAGGCCTCCGCGGCAGCACAACCGGCCATGGGAGGCAGGAGCAGGCGGCACGACCGACGCTGATTTGGGCGGCTGGAGCAAGAAGATCAGAGATTGAAGAAACACGACGACCGTTGGACTGACATCCAATGGTTACGACTGCTAGAATCATTTGTTAATGTATATAATAAGTAAAAAAATCTTGCATACGCGTCAACTTAATAGGCCCACAAGTCAGACCATTCCCTATTTTTTAATAATTTATGTATAGCTCATTGCAACTTCTTATGCAATTTATTGCAGTCAGTTTTTTTGTTGGCCAGGGGCAGGGTTAAAATTTTAAACGAAATTTCGCATATTTCTGTGGGTTCCAAACTATTTTTAATATCGAAATGTCGAGCCAGATTTAAAGTACTTTGAAGGTATGTTTAAATTAGGTTAAAGCCTAGTGAAATTGGAATCTGAAAATGTGTTCAGAAATTATAAAGTAATTGCCAATTTGTCATCTGTTTTTATATTTACATCCCATTTCATATTACTTTCAAGATTTGCAGGCGTCTTGAAAGAGTTGTAGCCCATCAGGGTGTAGAAAAATAAGTAGGCCTGGATTGGGTATTCTTCAGAAAAATAAACTCGGGTCATTTTCACAAAGAAAAAAAATAGCTGGGCTGGTCATGTGGTGAACATAAAATATAAGCCTGGCTAGATGGGCCACAACCCAGTTGAAACCCTGCTTCGTCTCAACAATAACAAAAAAAGTACTGCTCGAGCAGCTACGTCCCAGGTGTTAGCCGATCTTGTGTTGTTCTCTTGTCTATTGACTATATACGCTGACAATGTCGTGGGTCTCAGATGTCAGGAAACCACTAGGAGGAAGCATTTTCTTTTTCCATACGCTGACAATGGAGTATATATAACAAAAAATGAGGAACTTCCTTGCGTTCAGCCATGGACATGGTGGGCCCCTACTGTCATCCTCTCCACGTACAGGCCCACAACTTACTTCGGCCTATATTCGGCCCAAATTTTTGTTGGGCCTTTTGTTGACCCAGCGCTTAGTTTGACCCATGTAGCTTTGGGCCATTAACAACCTGAATATTCTGCTGGCCTGTTACGGCCTAGAAGAAACCATGGGCCTTTAGCAGGCCAAAATGCATGTTGGGTCTCAATTTTCACTAGTCGTCAACGGGCCTTCAGCAAGCTGAAATGTAGACCGGGCCTTTTTTGGCCCAGTTATATGACGGGCCTTTACCAGGCCGAAACATATCTCGGGCCTTAGTTGGCCCACCGATATCATGGGCCTTTAAGAGGCTAAAAGCTTAGTACATGCATCAATGGGCCGAATTATACGACAGGCCTTTAACAGGCCCAAAGTCACGTTAGGCTGAACTGTTGCTACCTCTATCACGGGCCGTTAGTGGTCCGGATGTTGCGTCAGACCATATATGGCCCATGGGCAGCACGGGCCATTGCCAGGCCGAAAGACACACTGGGCTGAAATGGGACCATGTCTACGTCAGGCCTCTAAGAGGCCGAAAGTCACTGGGCCATAATTGGGCCCAAATATTCGGCAAACAATTAACGGGCCAGATCTGGCTTCGGGCCATAAATGGGCCATGTTTAAACAAGCCATTATTGGGCTGGCCCACTAGTACCTGAGTAAGTACTACGTGCCTTTGACTAGGCCGGCCTTTTAACCTATATGGGCCTCTATTGGGCCCTACCACGTGTCGACGTATGATAGGCATGTCTCCTCCATTGGACGGACGACATCTGGCCCACCAAGGAGCCAACACAAGTTTCCTCCAGCCAATGATGATTTTACACGCGGAAAATGCCCATTGGTCCGGGCTGTTAACGGGTTATCGGATCCAAACCGGAAACCCGATAGCTTAACGACGACCCGTTACGGTGGATGCTACGTGTCGGTCACCCTTGACGAAAGCACTTCTATGACGCACGATTTATCATCATGGAAGTGGACACTTCCGTGATGATAATTTTGGTAATGTCATGGGACACTTCTACGACAACACAGGTATGACTATATTGATTCTGTCATAAAATCGTCATGGATGTACATGCATGACAAAAAACGTGACCTACTGTGACAAACACGTATCATCACGGAAGTGTATTCTTTTGTAGTGGCAGTTGCAGCAACTCTGTTTGGGCCGACCATGCAGCTGGTGATGCGCAGCGCCTCCGGGTCGAGGCGGGTGAGCTTGGCGATGACCGAGATGTCGTCGTCGGTGAGGGGCTCGTCGAAGTGCTTGATCAACGCCTCGGCAACCTTGGCAGTCATGGCCTCCTTTGGCCCCAGCAGACCCAACTTCTTCATGAGCAGAAGGGAGGTGCGTTGCACCACCGACACCTTGGAGTCGGTCGCGGCCTGCCATGCGCTCTGCTTGGATGGGGTGGCGCACACTCAATTCTTGGAGGCGGAGAGCACCTGGCTGGGGCAGCGGGGATGATCGGGACCGGGGCATCGGCAAAGAGGGTGCTGCTTGGCCTTGCTGCGTCGACGTCACCGCCCAGCTGGAGCCGAAGCACCTGCTGGGTGACCGCACCGACCTGGAGCCTGGTGGAGATGGCCATTGGAGGGGCCTGGCATGCTGCGGTGGTGGAGCCGGTCTGGAACTCGAGGGGGACGGCAAGCATGTCGGTGATGACTTGGTCTATCTCCTCTAGGTTGCTGCTGTCGGCGACACGGAGAGGTGGTGGGGGGACGTGATCAGCCGAGTCGAAGAAGGCCACGACAGGATCCACGGGCTCCACTGGCCTTCCACCGCCAGCGGGCGCCTCTACGGGGGTGGGAGAGGCGCTGCGGTGGCTGCCGCCAGCTGAGGCCTGGCCGGAGAGCAGAGGCAGGGGGTGTGGCCTTGAGGTTGCAGCTGCTGCCATGGGAGCTGCAGTGGTTCTCCTTGCCCTGGCGCTGGCTGATCAGCATGCAGCTACGGTGGCGGGGGGGGGGGGGGGGGCTGCTCTTTGCCGGAGCTGCCATGGCTTTGACTGGTACATGCGTGAACCCGCCGTCTTCAACCAAGAGGAAGAGTGTAAGATAAATCTTATTATATCCTATCTCTCTCTTTCTCTCTCCAAAATTAAATGTTCACGTTCAAATAAAATCTCTTTAAACAGAAAGAGGTTTGCACAACTTTTTTTTGAGTTGCTTCTCTTGGTTCTCAAGGCCGCTTGATGAAATCCCGGAGTCTGACTGCCTGAAGTTAGTGCTGAACGTGATTCATGTGAAGCTATTGGCCTCCAATGTAGGTTTCCCGATCAGCTTGTTTGGGAATGTGTTGATGAGAGATGACTTGGACTTCAAGTGCATCTACCTCTTCCAACGTGATAGAGAAAACTGCCAGGTCACCAGCTCACTGGCTAGTACCAGTATTAATCAATCATTGGATTGTCAAGATACACATGTATACATTGCATGCCTAACATATGGTGTTCATTGGAAGATGGTAGCATGTCAAAATTATAAAAAAAATCTTAGTAATTGTTTCTTGAACTGATAGGACAATTTGCAATTAAATATATATAGAACAGACATGCTCATCCATTAGTATCGTGTCTAGGTGTTTGAATAGGGACTATGGCACAGGCAACCCATGCACCTAGCCCCCGCTCCCAACCCCCGCCGGTGGCCACCCCGGCCCCGGCGTCGACCATCCTAGCCAACTTTCGCCGGTGTTCGCTCCCACACTGACGACCCCTATGCTCCCATGACGCTCGCCGATCTAAACTTTGACAGAGGTCAAGACTTTGCATCCGAGATTTGGAGAAAATGGGGTGTCCCCATTAACTTTGAGGAAGGAAAGGACATGGAAGAATTTTTCCTGGTGGCAGAGTTCACTAGGTCACGGATTAGACTCATTGAAGAATCAGTAAGCACTATTCTGCTCTCATGCTTTGGAGGCCATGCATCACTGTTCAAAGTTAAGCTTCTACAAAATTGGTCTTTTAAGTTCTCTGTTTCCTCCAAGGAAGTGGGTTTTTCAATTATCAAGGGAGGTAACATCACTCTGCCCCTGCTCAATGTTAATTTCCTTCTTTGGTGCAATGGTGGACCTAATTCATCTTGGGAGTTGGATCAATATCTCAAAGAAAAAGATGATGCATTGACTCATATATTTAGACGCCATCCTAGCAAATCCTATCTACAAGCCCTTAGATCCCGTGCTGTTTTTCAAAATTCGAGCAATTCAGATCTTCAATCATACCAGCCCTTCAACGATCATGTCATGGCTCCATCATCGGGCGCTAATAGATGCACTGGCGTTAATGCCATTAATGTGGCCGTTTCTGGTCACCGGGCGGGATCATCTCTAGTTTGAAATGGCCCACGGGGCTTCTTCTGTGTGCGCTGTTTACTAACGGGCCACAACAGGTCGGAGTGCCAAAATAGGATCAAATGCAGAAAATGCAAATGTTGGGGCCATATTGAGAGAGTTGCTTCTCCAAAGCCCAACCAAGCCCAGTCAACGAGCCCAACACATAGCTCCGCCCGACGGTCGAAATTTCGAGGCAACTTTCCGTTGTTCCCGCGATTATGACTACCTATGTTGTTTCTCTGCCGACCAATCGGGCAAATTAGGTTAATGCTCCGCTGCAATCACTCTGGGTTGGTAGCTGTGACGCCCAGATAATCATGCTACAGTAATCCAACGCTAATTATGCCACGTCACCTCGGTTACTGTTGCTAACCTCACAACGATTCGAAGCCGTTTCAAAATTTAAATTCTAAATATGTCAAATAACAAAAGTTTTCAAAAGTTGAAACATAAATGTTCGGAGTGTGCAGTTAAATGCCTAGGTTATTATAGTGCAGCAAACACCTTTCTAGAAAATGCCTAAATACATTAAAATGAATTAAAAAAAGAAAAGAAAAATAAATAAAAGTAAAAGAACAAAAAAAAGAGAAAGCAACCCCCCACTGGGCTCCGGCCCAGCAGGCCACAGCCCCACTGGACCAACCCACCGACTCACCAGGCCGGCCCACCCCCGCGCCCCATAACCCCCCACTTCCTCCCGTGACCTAGCCACCGACACCCACTCTCTTCCCCCTGAAGTATCTCCTCCCTCTCTCTCCCGATAGGATCGGGATCGAGAGGAGGAGGCCGCTCGCCGCAACGCCCCGATGCCGCCGCCCGGAGCACGGCCTCGCCGGAGCCTCCCCCCGCCGGACTGCCTCCTCCTCTCCGTCGGCTCGTCCCCATCGACCACCCCGACCGACCTGCTCGCCGGCTTGTCCACGCCTCGCCGCCCGTTTCCTCCTCGCATGTGAGCGGATCCCCTCTCCTCTCCCCCTCTGCTCCCGTTGCCGGATCTAGCCGCGCCCGCGCTCGCGGTGAGCGCGCGCTCCCCGCGCCCTCGAGCACCGCTCGCATTTGTCGTTCGGCTCCATGCGCCTGCTTGCGTTTGCCACCGCCGTCCCGTGCACGCGCCCACCTCCCCTGCTCTCGCGCACGTCGCCCGGAGCCGTGCCCCGCGCGCCCGCCTCTGGCTGCCACCGCCGCCGCGCCTTGCCCCCTTTGCCTGCGCGTGCGTTCGCCCGCCGGCCACCGCTTCCCCCAGGGCTCCTCTTCCCCGCGTGGCCTCGCCAGGCCATCCGCCGCAGTGGTCGCGCCCCTCCCCCTACCTCCGCCCGCGCCGCTGCCACCCTGCTGCGCCACTCTCTGCCACCGCGCCGCTCGTTCCCGACCCTGTAGTCGTCGTCCCAGCCATCGCTCGCCGACAGCCCCACTGTGCCTCCCCGCTGGCTACGCCCGAGGCCAGCGGTCGAGCGTCCGCTGCGCCCTTCGGGTTGTGCCCGCACGCCCGCGCCCATAATCCGATGCCCACTAAGGACCCCCTGTGCATATGACAAGTGGGGTCCGCCGTTGAGAACGTTTTTTTAAAAAAGGGGAAAAAATAAATAAATATAGAAAATAATTAATTACTTTATTAAAGAACTAATTAAATTAATTAATCCTGATTAGATTAACCTAATCACTATGTTTAGTTAATCAATCTGTTAGTTTAGTTAATAGCCTAAAAAATACCTAGATACAACTACTCTCCATGACACGCGGGACCCACGACACTATTCACCCTTTGACCAGTCAGATGTTGACTGGGTCAACTCAGTCAACATGCCCCACATGTTAGCCTCTGTAGGCCCTGCTGTGTACACTTCAGTGGGTGCACATAGCATTTGACTATTAATTTTGAATTAATAATAATTCCAGAATTTGGGAAAATCTTTTGAAACTTTAAAAATTAATATAAAATAATCCGTAACTCGGATGAAAATACTTTGTACATGAAAGTTGCTCAGAACGACGAGACGATTCCGGATACGCAACCCGTTCGTCTGCCACACCCCCCTAACCTATCGAACTCGCAACTTTCCCCCTCCGACTCCTCTGCCAGAAAACGCAAAACGCCGTGGATACTTTCCCGGATGTTTTCCCCCTTCCCCGGTAACACCTATCCCTGCGTTAGATTACCCTAGCACCGCTTATTGCCTTGTTATGCTTTGTGATGTTGTGTTTGCTCCGTATTTACTGTTTTCTTCCCCCTCTTCTTCTCCGGTAGACTACGAGAGTGACACCGCCACTGCCCGATCGACTACGGTTTTGACGACCCCTCTCTCTTGCCAGGGAAACCAGGCAAGCCGCTCCCCCTTGATCACCAGATATCGCCTACTCTCTTCTATACTGCTTGCATTAGAGTAGTATAGCATGCTACTTCTTTCATTATTCCTATCCTGATGCATAGCCTGTTTCTGATACTACTGTTGATACCTTTACCTGCAATCCTACTTGCTTAGTTTAGGATGCTAGTTTACCATCAGTGGCCCTACATTCTTGTCCGTCTGCTGTGCTATACTATCGGGCCGTGATCACTCGGGAGGTGGTCACGGGTATATACTATATACATGATACATGTGGTGACCAAAGACGGGTCGGCTCATAGGAGTACCCGCGAGTGGATCTTTGAGGCGAAGCGACAGGGCAGGTTCAGACCACCTAGGAGAGAGGTGGGCCTGGCCCTGTCGGCGTTCGCGGATACTTAACACGCTTAACGAGATCTGGGTATTTGATCTGAGTCTGGCCATTTGGTCTATACGCACTAACCAACTACGTGGGAAAGATATGGGCACTCGGCGTCGTGGTATCAGCCGAAGCCTTTGTGACGTCAGCGAATGAGTGGCGCGCGCCGCATTGGATTGTAAGCTCGCACTTGTATTAAGGGGGCTAGATCTGCTTCCGGCCGCGTACGCAACGTGCAGGTGTGCTCTGGGCGATGGGCCCAGACCCCTGCGCGCATAGGTTTAGACCGGCGTGCTGACCGCTCTGTTGTGCCTAGGTGGGGCTGCGACGTGTTGATCTTCCGAGGCCGGGCATGACCCAGGAAAGTGTGTCCGGCCAAATGGGATCAAGAGTGTTGGGTTATGTGGTGCACCCCTGCAGGGAAGTTAATCTATTCGAATAGCCGTGTCCCTCGGTAAAAGGACGACCTGGAGTTGTACCTTGACCTTATGACAACTAGAACCGTATACTTAATAAAACACACCCTTCCAAGTGCCAGATACAACCCGGTGATCGCTCTCTAACAGGGCATCGAGGAGGGGATTGCCGGGTAGGATTATGCTATGCGATGCTACTTGGAGGACTTCAGTCTACTCTCTTCTATATGCTGCAAGACGGAGGCTGCCAGAAGCGTAGTCTTCGACAGGATTAGATATCCCCCTCTTATTCTGGCATTCTGCAGTTCAGTCCACTGATATGGCCCTTTACACATATATCCATGCATATGTAGTGTAGCTCCTTGCTTGCGAGTACTTTGGATGAGTACTCACGGTTGCCCTGTTTCCCCTTTTCCCCATCTCTCTACCCGATTGCTGCAACCAGACGATGGAGCCCAGGATCCAGACGCCACCGTCGACGATGACTCCTACTACACTAGAGGTGCCTACTACTACGTGTAGCCCACTGACGACGACTAGGAGTAGTTAGGAGGATCCCAGGCAGGAGGCCTGCGACTCGTTCGATCTGTATCCCCGTTTGTGCTAGCCATCTTATGGCAACTTGTTTAACTTATGTGTGTACTCAGATATTGTTGCTTCCGCTGACTCGTCTAAGATCGAGCACTTCTCTTCGAGCCCTCGAGGCCCCTGGCTTGTATTATGATGCTTGTATGACTTATTTTATTTGTAGAGTTGTGTTGTGATATCTTCTCGTGAGTCCCTGATCTTGATCGTACACATTTGGGTGCATTATTAGTGTACGATTGAATTGGGGGCGTCACAAGTTGGTATCAGAGCCGACTGCCTGTAGGAATCCCCCTTCCACACTCCTTGGCCGAGTCGAGTCTAGACATTGCAAATTTTTTTTACTAACATAGCTGTGTGTCTTATGGGCCCACATCGCCATTGGGTGGTATTAGAATCTTTTACTCCTCGTCTATACTCTGGGACTCTGATCTCTCTTCTATTCAGGTTTAATGAGTTTACTAAAATCTAACTTTAGGATCTCGTTACTACTTCCTCCCGGAGAACCCCTCACTTCAGATGATTACTCTGTGAAACATAAGAATTCGAAGATACTCTCCGATATTCTCTCGAGACCTTGTGCCTGTCGCTTTTGCAATTCCCTACCACCGAAACATCCCTATGGATAAATACTTACACCTGTCGTTCTTACTTTTATTCCCAGTTGATCTTGTTATTACAAGATACCCCGAAATTCTCTCTAATGTTCCGAGAATACTTTGTGCCTACCGCCTTGCAGTTCTTTGCCACCTGAATACCCCTACGGATAATTTCTCGCACTTATCGATTATCCGTTCATTCCCAGTTGATTCATGTATTTCACAACAGTCTTCGAAATACCATTCGATCTTCCGAAAATCCTCAGGAGCCTTTTGCTCTTGAAATTCTTGCTTGATTGCTTTATGGTTAATTCCATAAGTCTCGTAATCTTATTGACTTCCCTTGTCATTATCATTTGGGTCTGTTGATTCAATATGTTGTGAATGCCCACAATCCACAATCAGGTCCTAGAATTCATCCGGCTCAGACGTCATTTTGAACAGGAGCTGGTTCTCGACCAATCAAATTGCCATCGATTGTACCCCTAAGTCTATTCAACTTATTCATTTTGAATCAGACTGTTGACTTCTGGTCCCTTGATTTGGAAATGGTAAATTCCTTTGCATTTGATCTTTGAATTATTCAGTTGCTTCTATAATCCAATGCCTTTGCATTGTTACTTCCTCTGGTTGTGTGCCGATGCTCACATCAACTCCACTATGGACTGTTGGATCATTTGTTGAAATATCATCCGACAACGTCCTTCGTATACAAAAACCTCGAGAAGTTCTTTCCCTGACACCTAATTCCTTAGGTAAATTGTATCCTCTGTTTTGTCAACCATGCTCTACTATCGAGCTGGTGATAATTACTCCTGAAGTTTGTGGTATATGTTCCTAAGAGGCCCCGATGGGTTGGACAGATGCCTTTTTCTAACCTGTGTGAACTCGAAAACTATTACGGGTCATACTCTACTGGTATTAGGACAGATAAAATTTCAACACCACAACTTCGTTGAAGGCGAGAAGTGAATGAAAGGTTATGCATTAAAGAAGTGGGAGTCGATCTTGAACTTTGTGTTCATGACCATGGACACGATGTAGATCCTATCATAGAAGCTTCTTGAAATAATAACTATTTCATTGATATAGTATCCTTTGGTATCGGTGAATTGATACTTTGCAATCGTGGTTCCGACCATATGTTCTTCTTGGATCCCATTTCTCGGACAAGTTGAAGTACTTGTCTTCTGTAAAGCAATACCCCAGTCCAACCTCTACTCTGGTTTGTCATCGAGTGTTACCCCTCTGGTATCTCGAGAATATCATGGAACTGCATAACTTCTTATGGTTTCTTCATCAACAGTCCCGATTCCAATTTTCCTGGGTTCTGGGTTGTCGTCAACTAAGAACACCAAATAGTGAACCGAGTCCGCACTACGGTTCAACAACTTTTAGTAATCTTCTTTACTTATGGGTTGTACCCGATCACGTCATTCCTAGCCTGTTTGGCTATATCATTATCGTGATGATTTTTAACTGTGCTACCTGGTCCTTATTCCTGGAGCACCACTTTCGATGATGAGCTAAGCTTACGTCGATCTTCCTCGTCATATCAATTCTCCTCGAACAGCAAACTTGATTTCAAGTTTGTGTCGTACCCATGGTTCCAATAACCTTTCGCTTCATCATACCTTCGACTTGATGCCATTGCTGCTCGATTACATCTCCATGGAATCTCTCGACAAATGTGTCGTGATCATCATCAGCATTCTGAGCTCTTCTAGGTTATCAGTCGAATTCATGATGGGAAATACCATCCTTGCCCCTCAATGCTTTGTGTTATCATCGGCAACATTCTTGCCTTCCCCCAACAGAAACTTATTTATTGTTTTGTGTTGTACCTTGAGCTCCTCGCTATCTAGCTCATGACCTGTTTTACCTTGGAGTATTACCATCTCTTTTTGTCAAGAATGTGGTGAGAATTTCACCACCTATTAAGAATTCTTGCTATAATGATACTTCTCACCATCACCATTCTTTCTTGGTCCTCGCGTCGATTCCAACCGGGGTACCCACAAGTGAACGGTGTTGTTTGGATTCTGCACTTCTAGCAACCCTATTACTTTGAAGTTAATGATCGATAATTCATTCTTAGCCTATCGGTTGCTAAACCACCGTTCTAACGTTGATCATGCTACTATAAGCCCATATTTTGGGTGCACTTTTCAACCAACTTTTAATTGTGTATGTTTTCCTCGAGCATACATCATTATATCATTTGATCCGACAAATGTTATCCCCTTGTTCACATAACTGTGGAAATCCACCTTTTTGGAAATCTCGAGGATTGTCGCTGACTCCATCAGCTACCCCATCATCCTCTCTTTGGTTTAAATGATGAACTCTTGCATCGATACTCACTCCCATAGTTCATTTCCCGAGAATCTTACAATGTCATCTCGACAATTTGTGTTGCACTTTTCTCCTCAAGCATTCTGTGTCTGAGTTATCCTGACACCAATCAGATCTGAATCTCGGTCAGATATGATGATTGGAACATATTCCCAAGAGTTATAACAATGGTGTTTATGTGATCCGGTAAGGTGATGTCATGCCTAGCACACCTGGCCGGAGGACCTATTGTTATAGTTTACTTTTAGCAAGGTTATCTATTCTTCCATGAGGAAATGGTAAGACTTATTCTATAAGTTGTTCCTGATGAATCATTTGTGTATCTAAAGTCCGACCTTTGCTTGAATACCATGTCAACGCTATCTCGAAGCATGTCTATGGTACTCCGATTTTCAACAAGAAAATTTGAAGCCCATTGCTAAATGTTTCCTGCTCAATTATCCAAACACAGCTGTATGGGTAATGTCATGAAATTTCTCTCCCCTTACCTAAAAGGGTTTTCTACTTTATATCCTATCAAGGATATCATGCTCTGATTGTCCTTGGGAAGGATATACCCCTGAAATATGTGTTTAGACACATTTTCCTTTCCATTGTTTTGTTTAATCTGATAAACATAATTTCCTTTCCATTGTTTTGTTTAACCTTTCTGTGATCTATATGACATAAGCAGTAATATCTCCCTGCTTATGTAAACACCATGGTGTACAACTCGGTCAGTAAGACCCTGTTACTATTGTTGATGACATTACGGTAACCACTGATGGACGAGAACTTTGCCTATTGGTCCGCCTCGTTCAACGAGCAGGAAAATGGTTCTCTTCATCCCTCGCCCTTGGTACTGATGTTGTTGCCGACATAACTGACATGCTATCCTCTCACATGCCTTGCTTACATTATCATGCAAGACGTCATCGCCCTTCCTACTTTTAACCCACATGGTGGGCCCATAACCCACAGTTCCACATGATCCAAACCTGACACTCATGTACACCCCCTGTTCCCAAGGATGTTCCTCGCGCGTGGCCTCGTATGTAATTCACGAGCCACCTTCAGGTCTGGTATCGTACATAGTACTTATTTCCGTTGTTTTGACCCTTTCACGTCCTATAACAGGCATCGAACGATTGCCTGCCCGCTCGAAACTTCCCAGGTTACCTCCTTACTTTGCTCTCGATAATTTCTTAAGATTCGATTCGGCAGTTACTTTCCGCCACCTTCCTCGATGTTGTCGACCCGATAGTCAACCTTGCTGACATCCGTTCTCCCAGAATGCCCACCCCTTTATTCTTTCGTAAGTACGATGGAGTTCCTGAAGAAAGGGCGCCGACTTCATCATGATGAGCTGAAGCAGAGGAATGAAGACATCAATGTATTGGACCGGCCTCTTCGAGAAGAGCAAGCCAGGATGAGAAGACCCGCTAGATTCGTTACCAAACCTTCCCCCTTACTCCCCTCTTAAATCCCGGGATGAGATTTCTTGTAGTAGAGGAGAATTGTGACGCCCAGATAATCATGCTACAGTAATCCAACGCTAATTATGCCACGTTACCTCGGTTACTGTTGCTAACCTCGCAATGATTCGAAGCCGTTTCAAAATTTAAATTCTAAATATGTCAAACAACATAAGTTTTCAAAAGTTGAAACATAAATGTTCGGAGTGTGCAGTTAAATTCCTAGGTTATTATAGTGCAGCAAACACCTTTCTAGAAAATGCCTAAATACATTAAAATGAATTAAAAAAAGAAAAGAAAAATAAATAAAAGTAAAAGAACAAAAAAAAGAGAAAGCAACCCCCCACTGGGCTCCGGCCCAGCAGGCCACAGCCCCACTGGGCCAACCCACCGACTCACCAGGCCGGCGCACCCCCGCGCCCCATAACCCCCCACTTCCCCCCGTGACCTAGCCACCGACACCCACTCTCTTCCCCCCGAAGTATCTCCTCCCTCTCTCTCCCGATTGGATCGGGATCGAGAGGAGGAGGCCGCTCGCCGCGACGCCCCGATGCCGCCGCCCGGAGCACGGCCTCGCCGGAGCGCTCACCGCGAGCGCGGGCACCGCTCGCATTTGTCGTTCGGCTCCATGCGCCTGCTTGCGTTTGCCACCGCCGTCCCGTGCACGCGCCCACCTCCCCTACTCTCGCGCACGTCGCCCGGGGCCGTGCCCCGCGCGCCCGCCTCTGGCTGCCACCGCCGCCGTGCCTTGCCCCCTTTGCCTGTGCGTGCGTTCGCCCGCCGGCCACCGCTTCCCCCAGGGCTCCTCTTCCCCGCGTGGCCTCGCCCAGCCATCCGCCGCAGTGGCCGCGCCCCTCCCGCTGCCTCCACCCGCGCCGCTGCCACCCTACTGCGCCACTCTCTGCCACCGCGCCGCTCGTTCCCGACCCTGTAGTCGTCGTCCCAGCCATCGCTCGCCGGCTGTGCCTCCCCGCTGGCTGCGCCCGAGGCCAGTGGTCGAGCGCCCGCTGCGCCCTTCGAGTTGCTCCCGCACGCCCGCGCCCATAATCCGATGCCCACTAAGGACCCCCTGTGCATATGACAAGTGGGGTCCGCCCCTGAGAACGTTTTTTAAAAAGAAGGGGGAAAAATAAGTAAATATAGAAAATGATTAATTACTTAATTAAAGAATTAATTAAATTAATTAATCCTGATTAGATTAACCTAATCACTATTTTTAGTTAATCAATCTGTTAGTTTAGTTAATAGCCTAAAAAAATACCTAGATACAACTACTCTCCATGACACGCGGGACCCACGACACTATTCACCCTTTGACCAGTCAGATGTTGACTGGGTCAACTCAGTCAACATGCCCCACATGTCAGCCTCTGTAGGCCCTGCTGTGTACACTTCAGTGGGTGCACATAGCATTTGACTATTAATTTTGAATTAATAATAATTCCAGAATTTGGGAAAATCTTTTGAAACTTTAAAAATTAATATAAAATAATCCGTAACTCGGATGAAAATACTTTGTACATGAAAGTTGCTCAGAACGACGAGACGATTCTGGATACGCAACCCGTTCGTCCGCCACACCCCCCTAACCTATCGAACTCACAACTTTCCCCCTCCGACTCCTCTGCCCGAAAACGCGAAACGCCGGGGATACTTTCCCGGATGTTTCCCCCCTTCCCCGGTAACACCTATCCCTGCGTTAGATTACCCTAGCACCGCTTATTGCCTTGTTATGCTTTGTGATGTTGTGTTTGCTCCGTATTTACTATTTTCTTCCCCCTCTTCTTCTCCGGTAGACTACGAGAGTGACACCGCCACTGCCCGATCGACTACGGTTTTGACGACCCCTCTCTCTTGCCAGGGCAACCAGGCAAGCCCCTCCCCCTTGATCACCAGATATTGCCTACTCTCTTCTATACTGCTTGCATTAGAGTAGTATAGCATGTTACTTCTTTCATTATTCCTATCCTGATGCATAGCCTGTCTCTGATACTACTGTTGATACCTTTACCTGCAATCCTACTTGCTTAGTTTAGGATGCTAGTTTACCATCAGTGGCCCTACATTCTTGTCCGTCTGCTGTGCTATACTATCGGGCCGTGATCACTCGGGAGGTGGTCACGGGTATATACTATATACATGATACATGTGGTGACCAAAGACGGGTCGGCTCGTAGGAGTACCCGCGAGTGGATCTTTGAGGCGAAGCGACAGGGCAGGTTCAGACCACCTAGGAGAGAGGTGGGCCTGGCCCTGTCGGCGTTCGCGGATACTTAACACGCTTAACGAGATCTGGGTATTTGATCTGAGTCTGGCCATTTGGTCTATACGCACTAACCAACTACGTGGGAAAGATATGGGCACTCGGCGTCGTGGTATCAGCCGAAGCCTTTGTGACGTCAGCGACTGAGTGGCGCACGCCGCATGGGATCGTAAGCTCGCACTTGTATTAAGGGGGCTAGATCTGCTTCCGGCCGCGTACGCAACGTGCAGGTGTGCTCAGGGCGATGGGCCCAGACCCGTTTAGACCGGCGTGCTGACCACTCTGTTGTGCCTAGGTGGGGCTGCGACGTATTGATCTTCCGAGGCCGGGCATGACCCAGGAAAGTGTGTCCGGCCAAATGGGATCAAGCGTGTTGGTTTATGTGGTGCACCCCTGCAGGGAAGTTAATCTATTCGAATAGCCGTGTCCCTCGGTAAAAGGATGACCCATAGTTGTACCTTGACCTTATGACAACTAGAACCGGATATTAATAAAACACACCCTTCCAAGTGCCAGATACAACCCGGTGATCGCTCTCTAACAGGGCATCGAGGAGGGGATTGCCGGGTAGGATTATGCTATGCGATGCTACTTGGAGGACTTCAGTCTACTCTCTTCTATATGCTGCAAGACGGAGGCTGCTAGAAGCGTAGTCTTCGACAGGATTAGATATCCCCCTCTTATTCTAGCATTCTGCAGTTCAGTCCACTGATATGGCCCTTTACACATATATCCATGCATACGTAGTGTAGCTCCTTGCTTGCGAGTACTTTGGATGAGTACTCACGGTTGCCTTGTTTCCCCTTTTCCCCATCTCTCTACTCGATTGCTGCAACCAGACGATGGAGCCCAGGATCCAGACGCCACCGTCGACGACGACTCCTACTACACTGGAGGTGCCTACTACTACGTGCAGCCCGCTGACGACGACTAGGAGTAGTTAGGAGGATCCCAGGCAGGAGGCCTGCGACTCGTTCGATCTGTATCCCCGTTTGTGCTAGCCATCTTATGGCAACTTGTTTAACTTATGTCTGTACTCAGATATTGTTGCTTCCGCTGACTCGTCTAAGATCGAGCACTTGTATTCGAGCCCTCGAGGCCCCTGGCTAGTATTATGATGCTTGTATGACTTATTTTATTTGTAGAGTTGTGTTGTGATATCTTCTCGTGAGTCCCTGATCTTGATCGTACACATTTGCGTGCATGATTAGTGTACGATTGAATCGGGGGCGTCACAGTAGCCATAGTCTTGGGTATTCCCAAAACTCCATTTCTCATAGACTCCAGGAGGCGATTATCCTGCCCGCCCCATCGCCGTAGTTCCAAGCCCCCATCCCGCACCAATGGTGACCTTCCCGTTCGATCCCACCCCTTTCCTTCCTCCTAATCACCACAACATTGAGGTAGATGGCAAGCCGGCCAGAATCAAGATCATCAATGGAGTAGCACCAGTTACCCTTGAGGAATGGGCGATTGCATCGATTGTTCTGATGCCATACCTTCTTGTGGCATCCAACAATGTCAAAGAGGTACTTTCAGATTTCCTCAATGAGAAGCAACTAGGTTTTTCTAAGATTGATCCCTGTCCGTTTGGTCAAGCGTATGTCAAGATGAATAGTGTCTTTGACAGAGATGAGTTGGTCACCACCAGTCCACATTTGTTTACTAATGTCCATGCTGTCTTTCAAAAGCACAATAAGGGTATGAATTGGAGAAGATTGGTACTTAATAGAGAGGCATGGATTTTATTATGTGGTTATCCACTGGATAGAAGAAACATCCAGGAGGTCAACAATGTTGTTAGCAAGTTTGGGAGATTTTTATAGTGGGACAGAGTCAGAAGCTCTCGGGCCAGCCTTATGGTCAAAGTGAGGGTTGAGGAGCTCAGAAACATTCCAACTAGAATTGTATTTCGTGAAGGATATGAATTCCAAACATATTCTGTCAATTTTCCTATTGTGATCCTTCAACAGCAGATCATGGGAGAGGAAGCATCTGATGAGGACCCCATTGATCCTCAAGGAAACCCACATCCTGCTCCTCATCAACAGAATTACCATCCAAATCAACACAATTTATTCATGGGTCATCTACAACATCATGAACAAGATGATTATCAGGTTCCAAACCAGAAACAAGCTCCACATCTTAACCTACAACTTGCTCTCAATGTGGTGGCATAAGATGAGCAACTTGATGACAACCTAGAAGTAGAGGATGAGAAGAAGGAGATGCTAGGTTGGGGGCACTGGGCTATGCCTCAGGATGAAGATCAGGAGCTTCATGCTGGAGAATTTCTGGCCCTACAAGATATCCTAAACCAATGGAAGAAGAGGTTAACCCTGCTCTGGCTGCCAATAGTAGCATTATTGTATTTGAGATGCCACCAGATAATAGTGCTAGTTCATATGCTTCAGTTAATGGACCTTTGGCGCCACGACCACAATACCTACCAGATTTAAACTTGCTGCTCCAGCCCAATGGGCCTCAAGATCCATCTCAGGCCTAAGAGTTAAATCATGAAGTGCAGTTGCCACCACCGCAGCCCACCATAATGCAACATGACATGATTCTCAACCAACAGTACCAGATGGGACCTGACCCAATTTTGGAGACCACCACTCAGCAGTCTGAAAGTCATCAGAGGGAAATATTGGCTGATCCTATGATAACTGAGTTCCTTTCTCTTGCTAATAACAGTACCCAGGAAAAACAGAGCAACACTACAGTCTCACACATAGATCTAATCAGACCTGCCCAAGAGACTGATGCCAAGGAGGATAGAGAGACAGATAGAGATGGAGGTTTGCTAACCACTCAAAATAATTCAGCTCTCGATGCTATCCAAGTTCTAGGTGAGGACCAACAGTCTAACACAACAGCCCCACCAGGATTTCCTATTCATGCATTTCTTAACCAGGCTCATACTACTTGCCCAGGTCCTCTATATCTTGAGCATGCGGATGTAGTTAACCTGGAGAACACTAATCACTGCAATGTGAGCAAAGAGGAAGCCTTGCTTGGGAAAGAAGGTGCTATGCTTTGGAAAGAGCACTTTGCACTTACGAAAGACAATACAAATATCATCCAGGTACCATCTGAATGGGTCAATTTTTTGTCAGTCACTCTACTTTCCCCTGATAAATTTGATTGGGCAAAAAAATCATCACCTTCATTGTCTAGGAAATCATCTCATCCAACTCTAAAACCAACGCATCCATGCCATTCGTGATCCCAGATAAGTGTCCTGCTGCTAGCTCACTAGATTGCATGCTATACTCTCATTCCCAGGGCCCTTAGGAACAAGAAAATGCTTCCCCTGCTGAGAAGTCCATATCTGAAGCTATGTTAGCATCCTCCACCTCTTCTTTGCACAAAAGCAAGAACAGGAAGGACAAGATCCCACTGGTGGAAACTGAGGTAAGAAGAAGCTGCAGATTACAGAAATTGTCAAAAGGTTTTAGGAAAGCTGTATGCAGAGATAGAGATTGTCCTGCTTGTCATTCTGCTCCACCAGTTTTACCTGCAAAGATCATTAAAAGCTTAAACACCACTTTTTGCAAGGTTTCTGACAAGGACACCACAAAAGAAATTTTAAGCAAGAAGGCCAGAAAGAACAAGGGAGGCAACACTGCAGCAGAAGGCACCAAAGGTGCAAATGAGAAGAGCAAGAAGTGGATTTGACCATTGGTAGTTTCTGTCAAGGTAGAACTTTTGTGTTAAAGTGCTCAATTTGTAAGAAAGCTATGACAGATGGTCTGTAAGACTTTTAAAGCTCTTTTGCCTCATTGTCATGATGACAATTGCCTAGGCTGTAAATGTGCTCTTAAAATCTACTCTTTGCTTCCTGGGTTATATCAGAGCATTCTATCTCTCTTGAGTTGGCCAGTTAAGCTCCTTCTATCAAATGAACAGAGACTGGAACATTCTTAACTGGAATATTAGAGGTCTCATTGACCCAAAAAATGGCCAGCTATTGCTAACAAGATTGAAGAAACCAAATGCTCCATTATATGCTTACAAGAAACCGGGAAAGAAGACATTGATTCAGAATTCACAAAAAAAATATTGTCCCAGAAGAATATCAAAATTCCATTTCCTTCCTTCAATTGGGGCATCTTGAGGCCTGCTTATAGCATGGAATGAAATTTTTTTAGGACAACTCTTTCATATCAATAACTTCTCCATCTCCATCCACTTCACCTCTAAACACAACGGTGACACCTAGATACTAACCAATGTTTATGGCCCTTGCCAGCAAAGTGAGAGACACAATTTCCTTCAGTGGTTGGAAAACTTCACAATGCAAGATGATACAGGCTGATTAATAGTGGGAAACTTCAACTTTATCAGATACCCAAATAATAGAAGCAAAGATGGAGGCACATTTGAAGGAAATATGCCCTAGAGGCAATAATAAAGTAGTTATTTATATTTCCTTATATAATGATAAATGTTTATTATTCATGCTAGAATTGTACCAATAGGAAACTTGATACATGTGTGGATACATAGACAAAACACAGTGTCCCTATTAAGCTTCTACCAGACTAGCTCGTAAATCAAAGATGGTTAAGTTTCATAACCATAGACATGTGTTGTCATTTGATGAACGGAATCACATCATTAGGACAATGATGTGATGGACAAGACCCATTCGTTAGCTTAGCATAATGATCGTTAAGTATTATTGCTATTGCTTTCTTCCTGTCAAATACATATTCCTCCGACTATGAGATTATGCAACTCCCGGACACCGGAGGAATGCCTTGTGTGCTATCAAACATCACAATGTAACTGGGTGATTATAAAGATGCACTACAGGTATCTCCGAAGGTGTCTGTTAGGTTGGCATAGATCAAGATTAGGATTTGTCACTCCGAGTATCGGAGAGGTACCTCTAGGCCCTCTCGGTAATGCACATCATATGAAGCCATGCAAGCAAAGTGACTAATGAGTTAGTTCCGGGATGTTGTATTATGGAACGAGTAAAGAGACTTGCCGGTAATGATATTGAACTAGGTATGAAGATACCGACGATCGAATCTTGGGCAAGTAACATATCGATGACAAAGGGAACAACGTATGTTGTCATTACAATTTGATCGATAAAGATCTTCGTAGAATATGTGGGAGCCAATATGAGCACCCAGGTTCCGCTATTGGTTATTGACTGAGAGGTGTCTCGGTCATGTCTACATAGTTCTTGAACCCGTTGGGTCCGCACACTTAACGTTCGATGCCGATTTATATTGGTTGAGTTATGTGATTTGATGACCAAAGATAGTTTGGAGTCCCGGATAAGATCACGGACATGACGAGGAGTCTTGAAATGGTCGAGAGGTAAAGATTGATATATTGGACGATAGTATTGGACACGGGAAGTGTTCCGGGGGTACCGGGTACATATCGTAGTTTGGGAGGGGGGGGGGGTTACCGGAACCCCCTGGGGGAAGATATGGGCCACATGGGCAATATGAGGGGAGGCAAGGCAGCTCACAAGGGGTGGCGCCCCCCATGGGTAGTCCAAATTGGACTAGGGGAGGGGGCGCGACCCCCCTTTCCTTCTCCTTCCCCCTTTCCCCTTTCCCCTTCCGGTAAAAGAAGGGGGGGGGCAGGGGGCGAATTGGACTAGGAGTGCACGTGGGACTCTTCCCACTTGGCTCGCCCTAGGCCGGCCTCCTCCCCTCTCCCTCCTTTATATACGAGGGAGGGGGCGCCTCCAAGGACACACAATTGTTCCAAGCCGTGTGCGGCGCCCCCTCCATAGTTTACACCTCCGGTGATATTTTCGTAGTGCTTAGGCGAAGCCCCGCGCGGGTAACTTCATCATCACTGTCACCAGGCTGTCGTGCTGATAGAACTCATCTTCCTCCTCAACACTCTACTGGATCAAGAGTTCGAGGGACGTCATCGAGCTGAACGTGTGCAGAACTCGGAGGTGCCGTACGTTCATTGCTTGATCGATTGAATCGAGTAGACGTTCGACAACATCAACCGCATTAAACTAACGCTTCCACTTTCGGTCTATGAGGGTACATGTACATACTCTCCCCCTCTCGTTGCTATGCATCTCCTATATAGATCTTGCATGATCGTAGGATTTTTTTTGAAATTGCATGCTACGTTCCCCAACAGTGGCATCCGAGCCAGATCCATGCATAGATGATATGCACGAGTAGAACACAAAGAGTTGTGGGCGATGATAGTCATACTGCTTACCACCAACGTCTTATTTTGATTCGGCGGTATTGTTGGATGAAGCGGCCTGGACCAACCTTACATGACCGTGTTCATGAGACCGGTTCCACCGACAGACGTGCAACTTGCTTTTCATAAAGGTGGCCGGCGGGTGTCTGTTTCTCTAACTTTAGTTGAATTGAATTTGACTATGACCGGTCCTTGTTGAACGTTAAAACAAAAAACTTGATGAACCATCGTTGTGGTTTTGATGCGTAGGTAAGAATGGTTCTTGCTAGAAGCCCGTAGCAGCCACGTAAAACTTGCAACAACAAAGTAGAGGATGTCTAACTAGTTTTTGCAGGGCATGCTGTGATGTGATATGGTTAAGGCATGATGTGATATACGCTGTTGTATGAGATGTTCATGTTTTGTAAGTTACCGGCAATCGGCAGGAGCCATATGGTTGTCTTTTTATTGTATGAACTGCGATCGCCATGTAATTGATTTACTTTATCACTATGCATTAGCGATAGTTGTATAAGCAATAGTTGGCGAGATGACCACGATGCTACGATGGAGATCAAGGTGTCAAGCCGGTGACGATGGAGATCATGACGGTGCTTTGGAGATGGAGATCAAAGGCACAAGATGATGATGGCCATATCATGTCACATATTTAGATTGCATGTGATGTTTATCTTTTATGCATCTTATTTTTCTTAGTACGACGGTAGCATTATAAGATGATCCCTCACTAGAAATTGCAAGGTATAAGTGTTCTCCCAGAGTATGCACCGTTGCGAAGTTCGTCGTGCCGAGACACCACATGATGATCGGGTGTGATAAGCTCTGCGTTCACACACAACGGATGCAAGACAGTTTTGCACGTGCGGAATACTCGGGTTAAACTTGACGAGTCTAGCATGTACAGACATGGCCTCAGAACACTTGAGAGCGAAAGGTCGAACGTGAATCATATCGTAGATATGATCAACATAGAGATGTTCACCATTGAAAACTACCCCATCTCACGTGATGATTGGACATGGTTTAGTTGATATGGATCACGTGATCATTTAGATGACTGCAGGGATGTCTATTTAAGTGGGAGTTCTTTAGTAATATCATTAATTGAACTTAATTTATCATGAACTTAGTCCTGATAGTTTTTGCATATCTATGTTGTAGATCAATGGCCCGTGCTACTGTTCCCTTGAATTTTAATGCGTTCGTAGAGAAAGCTAAGTTGAAAGACGATGGAAGCAACTACACGGCCTGGGTCCATAACTTGAGGATTATCCTCATTGCTGCAGAGAAGAATTATGTCCTTGATGCACCGCTAGGTGACAAGCCCCCTCCCGTTAATGTACACGCTTTGAACGTTTGGCAAACGCGGTCTGATGACTACTCTATAGTTTAGTGTGCCATGCTCTACGGCTTAGAATAGGGACTTCAAAAACGTTTCGAACGTCATGGAGCATATGAGATGTTCCATGAATTGAAGTTGATATTTCAAGCAAATGCCCGAGTTGAGAGATATGAAGTCTCCAACAAGTTCTATAGCTATGCTCTATGAACACATACTCAGAATGTCTGGGTACCACAACCACTTGACTCAGCTGGGAGTTAATCTTCCGAATGATAGTGTTATTGACAAAGTCCTTCAATCACTGCCACCAAGCTACAAAGGATTCGTGATGAACTATAATATGCAAGGGATGAATAAGACAATTCCTGAGCTCTTCACTATGCTCAAAACTTCAGAGGTAGAAATCAAGAAAGAGCATCAAGTGTTGATGGTTAACAAGACCACTAGTTTCAAGAAAAAGGGCAAGGGAAAGAAGGGGAACTTCAAGAAGTATGGCAAGCAAGTTGTCGCTCCCGGGAAGAAGCCCAAGTCTGGACCCAAGCCTGAAACTGAGTGCTTCTACTTCAAAGGGACTAGTCACTGGAAGCGGAACTGCCCCAAGTATTTGGCGAATAAGAAGGATGGCAAAGCGAACAAAGGTATATTTGATATACATGTTATTGATGTGTACCTTACTAATGCTCATAGTAGCGCCTGGGTATTTGATACTGGTTCTGTTGCTCATATTTGCAACTCGAAACAGGGGCTACGGATTAAACGAAGATTGGCTAAGGACGAGGTGATGATGCGCGTCGGGAATGGTTCCAAGGTCGATGTGATCGCCGTTGGCAAGCTACCTCTACATTTACCTTCAGGATTAGTTTTAGACCTGAATAATTGTTATTTGGTGCCAGCGTTGAGCATGAACATTATATCTGGCTCTTGTTTGATGCGAGACTGTTATTCATTTAAATCATAGAATAATGGTTGTTCTATTTATATGAGTAATATCTTTTATGGTCATGCACCCTTGATGAGTGGTCAATATTTGTTGAGTCTTGATCGTGGTGATACACATATTCATAATATTGATGCCAAAAGATGCAAAGTTGATAATGATAGTGCAACATATTTGTGGCACTGCCGTTCAGGTCATATTGGTGAAAAGCACATGAACAAACTCCATGCAGATGGACTTTTGGAGTCACTTGATTATGAATCACTTGATGCTTGCGAACCATGCCTCATGGGCAGGATGACTAAGACTCCATTCTCGGGAAGAGTGGAGCAAGCTATAGACTTATTGGAAATAATACATAGCAATGTATGTGCTCCGATGAGTGTTGAGGCTCATGACAGGTATCGTTATTTTCTAACCTTCACAGATGATTTGAGCAGATATGGGTATATCTACTTAATGAAACACAAGTCTGAAACATTTGAAAAGTTCAAAGAATTTCAGAATGAAGTGGAGAATCAACATAACAAGAAAATAAAGTTTTTACGATCTAATGGCGGAGGCGAATATTTGAGTTACGAGTTTGGCCTTCATTTAAAACAATGTGGAATAGTTTCACAATTCACGCCACCTGGAACACCACATCGTAATGGTGTGTCCGAACGTCGTAACCGTACTTTATTAGATATGGTGCGATCTATGATGTCTCTTACTGATTTACCGCTATCATTTTGGGGGTATGCATTAGAGACAGCTGCATTCACGTTAAATGGGGCACCATCTAAATCCATTGAGATGACACCGTATGAACTGTGGTTTGGTAAGAAACCTAAGCTGTCATTTCTTAAAGTTTGGGGTTGTGATGCTTATGTGAAAAAGCTTCAGCCTGATAAGCTCGAACCCAAATCGGAGAAGTGTGTCTTCATAGGATACCCAAAAGAAACTGTTGGGCACACCATCTATCACAGATCCGAAGGCAAGCTATTTGTTGCTAAGAATAGATCCTTTCTAGAGAAGGAGTTTCTCTTGAAAGAAGTGAGTGGGAGGAAAGAAGAGCTTGATGAGGGAGTTGTGCCTCCTCTCGAATTGGAAAGTAGCACATCACAGGAAACCGTTCATGTGAGGCCTACACCAACTAGTGAGGAAGCTAATGATAATGATCATGAAACTTGAGATCAAGTTACTGCCGAACCTCGTAGGTCAACCAGAGCATGTTCCGCACCAGAGTGGTACGGTAATCCTGTTCTGAAAGTCATGTTACTAGACCATGACGAACCTACGAACTATGAGGAAGCGATGATGAGCCCAAATTCCGCAAAATGGCTTGAGGCCATGAAATCTGAGATGGGATCCATGTATGAGAACAAAGTATGGACTTGGGTTGACTTGCCCGATGATCGACAAGCCATAGAGAATAAATGGATCTTCAAAAACAAGACTAACGCTGATGGTAATATTACTATCCACAAAGCTTGACTTGTCGCGAAAGGTTTTTGACAAGGTCAAGGAGTTGACTATGATGAGACTTTCTCACCCATAGTGATACTTAAGTTTGTCGGAATCATGTTAGCAATTGCCGCATTCTATGATTTGAAATCTGGCAAATGAACATCAAAACTACATTCCTTAATGGATTTCTTAAAGAAGAGTTGTATATGGTGCAACCAGAAGGTTTTGTGCTAACAAAGTGTGCAAGCTCCATTGATCCATTTGTGGACTGGTGCAAGCATCTCAGAGTTGGAATATACGCTTTGATAATGTGATCAAAGCATATGGTTTTATACAGACTTTTGGAGAAGTCTGTATTTACAAGAAAGTGAGTGGGAGCTCTGTAGCATTTCTAATATTATATGTGGTTGACATATTGTTGATTGGAAATGCTATAGAATTTCTGGATAGCATAAAAGGATACTTGAATAAGAGTTTTTCAATAAAATACCTTGGTGAAGCTGCTTATATATTGGGCACCAAGATCTATAGAGATAGATCAAGACGCTTAATCGAACTTTCACAAAGCACATACCTTGATAATTTTTTGAAGAATTTCAGAATGGACCAGTCACTACTGCAGGATGGTCCAAACGTGTCACTACGATCAGAGACCCTTCGACGAAACTGTGTGCGATGCCATAATCACAAACGGTGATGTAAAAAACCCGTCAAAAAGGTGCAAAACATTTGCGATGATGGATGCATCAAACACAGTTTAGATTTTAGTTGCGTGTGCGATATATAGCAGATGGTTCACTAGGATGAACTATGTGTGATTAGGCAACACAATGGAAATGGTTTAACTGAACAAGATGTGTGTGATACGCGGCAAACAGGCCCGTAATCAGAAATGTGTGCAAAGACCAATAATAATACAGATGATTGCTGCTAATAAGCTGTGTGATTTGCTTTGTCTACAGTAGAATAACATGTATATATATAACTGAAATAAACATCCAATTACATAAGTGACTATACAGATCATTCACACACACCTCAATACACAATTGCACACATTCTAAAGTAGGAGAAATGATCGTCTGGTCATCTACTTCTTGTGACGCTCCTGCCACTGCTATGTGGCTCGATCCCTCGTCTGGGTCAGGAAGAAGATAGTTTCTCATGTCAACGATCTGCCTATACATTTCGTAGCTTGTGTACAAATCCATGGCCGCGTACTTGACATGTTGTTCATCCAGTCTCTCATGCCACACACTGTGCCAGGCATTCCTGTCCTTATTTCTCTCATTCTTCATCTTCATGTAGTAGGGGTCGATGATGGCCGAGGCGATGTTAACCAGGGAGTTTAGTTTGTTTTTGTCGCTACCCCAGACCTTGTAGTCGTGCTGGATGTTGACAAGATTCGGGCTTTTCAAGCCCGAAACCCTTGGTGGTGTCCACCGCACCAAAACTGTAGTCGGAGCTGTTGATAAACCTGGAGAAATGCTCACAAGGTGTTGTGGCCAGGTAGTAGTGGTAGACGAGGACATCATGTCACACGCACAACTGGGCGACGACAACCTTCTGATCGTGCCCGGCACGACCCATGGTGTACTCGAGGTCAAAGACGACTACTTGGTACTTGTCATCGGCAAGGAGCTACTCCATAGTTTGGATGGAGCTCTCCACCGAGACCGGATCGTTCGTGTACACCACTGAGAGAGCCTTCCCCCTCAGGTGGGTGTCCACGACGTGTTGCGTGGTGAATTGCCTGCCGTTGTCGTCGTCGGCCGCCGGGAGCGCCATTCGAGCAACGGGGAGCGCCATTGGAACCGCTAGATGTCCTATCTGTATGTGTCCTCATGGGTGTGCTTATTGTGTCGTGTGAGACGAGAGATGAAGCTTAAGTTAAATGGCCGCAGGAATAAAAGGGGGCCAGGCGGTGTGGATTCTCGGCACGTTCGCATGGCAGTTTTTGCAGTGGGTAACTGCATTGTCGCGCCGCGCCCGGCGCAACCGCATGCACACGAACGTGCGTGATCGTGCGCCGGCCCCAAATATTGGCAGCACGCGTGGTGGGATGAGGGCAGAGCACCCGGAGGGACGCGAGAGCAGAACGCACACGGCGGGACACGAGCAGAGCGCACCGTGGACGCCTGAACTGCAAGCAACCACATGCATAAAGCAGTTGAACACGCAGGAAATGGTCGCCTACAAGCCGGCCAACAGTTGTGTCGCTGCGTAGAGAGCGGCCGTGTGCTACCACCTTCGTCTAGTCTATAGTCCCCTTTATATTCTGTGCTAAACTTTGCCCTCAAATTTAACCAAAAAAATGTTAATGCATGTTATAAAAATTATATAATTGGAAACTATGTTCAAATACGAATCCAACTATATAATCTTTGGCGACATGCATTCGTATTTTATTAGTTAAATCATACTTATAAACCAGGACGGGGGTATAGTAGGTAATTAAATCACAAACTTTTTTTATTAACCGTATGTGTACATGGCCTTTCGTCCTCCTCTCGCACGTCTTGTCACCCGATGCCGCAGACGGCTTACAGCGCAAGCTTGCACAGCGCACGGGGGCGTTCTTTTGGCCAAACGGTGGCACCAATGAATCATCGGTGAGCCTGTTCCCACGCAACCTCGCAGGTACCCGCGCAGCTTCCCGCATGATGATACATCTCCATCGTATCTATAATTTTTGATTGTTCCATGCCAATATTCTACAAGTTTTAGATACTTTTGCAACTTTCTATACTATTTTTGGACTAACATATTGATCCAGTGCAAGTGCGAGTTCCTGTTTGTTGCATGTTTTTTGTTTCGCAGAAATCCATATCAAACGGAGTCCAAAGGGTATAAAAACTTGCGGAGATTTTTTTGGAATATACGTGAATTTTCGGAAGTGGAATCAACGCGAGACGATGCCCGAGGGGCCCACGAGGGTGAGGGGCGCGCCCTAGGGGGTAGGGCACGCCCTGGGCTCTCGTGGCCACTCCTTAAGGCTGTTGGTTCCCTTCTTTCTCCGCAAGAAAGCAAATATCCGGATAAAAGTCGTGTCAAATTTCAGCCCAATCGGAGTTACGGATCTTGGGAATTTAAGAAACGGTGAAAGGGTAGAATCAGGGAGCGCAGAAATAGAAGGAAACACAGAGAGAGATCCAATCTCGCAGGGGCTCTCGCCCCTCCGCCGCCATGGAGGCCATGTACGAGAGGGGAAACCCTTCTCCCATCTTGGGGGAAGGTCAAGGAAGAAGAAGAAGAAGAAGAAGAAGAAGAGAAGAAGAAGAAGAAGAAGAAGAAGAAGAAGAAGAAGAAGAAGAAGAAGAAGAAGAAAGAAGAAGAAGAAGAAGAAGAAGAAGAAGAAGAAGAAAGAAGAAGAAGAGAGAAGAAGAAGAAGAAGAGGAAGAGAAGAAGAAGAAGAAGAAGAAGAAGAAGAAGAGGAAGAAGAAGAAGAAGAAGAAGAAGAAGAAGAAGAAGAAGAGGAAGAAGAAGAAGAAGAAGAAGAAGAAGAAGAAGAAGAAGAGAAAGAAGAAGGAAGAAGAAGAAGAAGAAGAAGAGAAGAAGAAGAAGAAGAAGAAGAAGAAGAAGAAGAAGAAGAAGAAGAAGAAGAAGAAGAAGAAGAAGAAGAAGAAGAAGAAGAAGAAGAAGAAGAAGAAGAAGAAGAAGAAGAAGAAGAAGAAGAAGAAGAAGAAGAAGAAGAAGAAGAAGAAGAAGAAGAAGAAGAAGAAGAAGAAGAAGAAGAAGAGAGAAGAAGAAGAAGAAGAAGAAGAAGAAGAAGAAGAAGAAGAAGAAGAAGAAGAAGAAGAAGAAGAAGAAGAAGAAGAAGAAGAAGAAGAAGAAGAAGAAGAAGAAGAAGAAGAAAGAAGAAGAAGAAGAAGAAGAAGAAGAAGAAGAAGAAGAAGAAGAAGAAGAAGAAGAAGAAGAAGAAGAAGAAGAAGAAGAAGAAGAAGAAGAAGAAGAAGAAGAAGAAGAAGAAGAAGAAGAAGAAGAAGAAGAAGAAGAAGAAGAAGAAGAAGAAAGAAGAAGGAGGGCTCTCTTCTCCTCTCTCCTGGTGGCGTCGGAACGCCGCCGGGCCATCATCGCGACACGATCTACACCAACAACTTGAAGAAATATTCCTAGAGGCAATAATAAAGTTGTTATTTATATTTCCATATACATTGATAAATGTTTATTATTCATGCGAGAATTGTATTAACCGGAAACTTAGTACATTTGTGAATACATAGACAAATAGAGTGTCACTAGTTTGCCTCTACTTGACTAGCTCTTTGAATCCATGATGGTTATGTTTCCTAACCATAGACATGAGTTGTCATTGATTAACTTGATCACATCATTAGAGAATGACGTGATTGACTTGACCCATCCGTTAGCTTAGCACGATGATCGTTTAGTTTGTTGCTATTGCTTTCTCCATAACTATACATGTTCCTATGACTATGAGATCATGCAAATCCCGAATACCGGAGGAACACTTTGTGTGCTACCAAACGTCACAACGTAACTGGGTGATTATAAAGGTGCTCTACAGGTGTCTCCGATCTTATTTGTTGAGTTGGCATGGATCAAGATTAGGATTTGTCACTCCGATTGTCGGAGAGGTATCTTTGGGCCCTCTCGGTAATGCACATCACTATAAGCCTTGCAAGCAATGTGACTAATGAGTTAGTTGCGGGATGATGCATTACGGAACGAGTAAAGAGACTTGCCGGTAACGAGATTGAACTATGTATTGAGATACCGACGATCGAATCTTGGGCAAGTAACATACCGATGACAAAGGGAACAACGTATACCGTTATGCGGTTTGACCGAGAAAGATCTTCGTAGAATATGTAGGAGCCAATATGAGCATCCAGGTTCTGCTATTGGTTATTGACTGCAGATGAGTCTCGGTCATGTCTACATAGTTCTCGAACCCGTAGGGTCCGCACGCTTAACGTTCGGTGACGATCCATATTATGAGTTTATGTGTTTTGATGTACCGAAGGTTGTTCGCAGTCCCAGATGAGATCAGGGAGATGACGAGGAGTCTCAAAATGTTCGAGACGTAAAGATCGATATATTGGAAGGCTATATTCGGACATCGGAAACGTTCTGAGTGGTTTGGGTATTTATCGGAGTACCGGAGAGTTACGGGTATTCGCCGGGGAGTATATGGGCCTTATTGTGCTTTAGGGGAAAGAGAGAGGGGAGGCTGTGCGCCCCCCCAAGTCCTAGCCCGAATTGGACTAGGGGGAGGGGCGACGCATCCTTCTTCCTTCTCTTCTCTTTTCCTTTTCCTTCTCTCCTACTCCTACTACATGGAAGGGGGGGGGGTGGGATCCTACTCCCGGTGGGAGTAGGAATCCCCAGGGCACGCCATAGTAGAAGGCCGACTCTCCCCCTCCTCCACTGCTATATATACGGGCGAGGGGGTACCCTATGAACACACAAGTTGATCATTGATCTTTTAGCCGTGTGCGGTGCCCCTCCACCATAATCCACCTCGGTTATATTGTAGCGGTGCTTAGGCGAAACCCTGTTCCGGTAGCAACATCATCACCATCATCACGCCGTCGTGCTGACGAAACTCTCCCTCGAAGCTTAACTGGATCGTGAGTTCGCGGGACGTCACCGAGCCGAACGTGTGCAGATCGCGGAGGTGCCGTACCTTCAGTACTAGATCGGTCGACCGTGAAGACGTACGACTACATCAACCGCATTGTCATAGCGCTTACGCTTACGGTCTACGAGGGTACGTAGACGATATTCTCCCATCTCGTTGCTATGCATCACCATGATCTTGCGTGTGCGTAGGAAATTTTTGAAATTACTTCGTTCCCCAACTGTGGCATCCAAGCCAGGTTTAGGCGTAGATGTTATATGCACGAGTAGAACACAAAGGAGTTGTGGGCGTTGGTATATACATATTGCTTGCCGTCACTAGTTGAATCTTGATTCAGCGACATTGTTGGATGAAGCGGCCCAGACCGACATTCCTCGTACGCTTACGCGAGACTGGTTCTACCGACGTGCTTCACACACAGGTGGCTGGTGGGTGTCAATTTATCCAACTTTAGTTGAATCATATTCAATGAACATGGTTCTTTCTGAAGATCAAAAAGCAATCACTATACCGCGTTGTGGTTTTTGAGGCGTAGGTAAGAACGGTTCTTGCTCAGCCCATAGCAGCCGCGTAAAACTTGCAACAACAAAGTAGAGGACATCTAACTTGTCTTTGCAGGGCTTGTTATGATGTGATATGGTCACGTGATGAGATATAAGTTGTTGTATGAGATGATCCTGTTTTGTTGAAGTTATCGGCAACTGGCAGAAGCCTTATGATTGTCTCTTTATTGCATAAGATGCAAGCGCCAAATAATTGCTTTACTTCATCGCTATGCGATAGAAATAGTTGCAAGAGCAATAGTTGGCGAGACGACCATGTGACGACACGTTGATAATAGATCAAGATGATGGAGATCATGATGTCATGCCGGCGATGATAGAGATCATGACAGTACTTTGGAGATGGAGATCAAAGGCGCAAGATGATCTTGGCCGTATCATGTCACATTTTTTGATTGCATGTGATGTTTACCCTTTACGCATCTTATTTTTGCTTAGTTCGGCGGTAGCATTATAAGATGATCTCTCACTAAATTTCAAGGTATATGTGTTCTCCCTGAGTATGCACTGTTGCGACAGTTTGTCGTGCCGAGACACCACGTGATGATTGGGTGTGATAAGCTCTACGTTCACATACAACGGGTGCAAGCCAGTTTTGCACAAGCGGAATACTCGGGTCAAACTTGACGAGCCTAGCATATGCAGATATGGCCTCGGAACACTGGAGACTGAAAGGTCGAGCGTGAATCATATAGTAGATATGATCAACATAGTGATGTTCACCATTGAAAACTACTCCATCTCACGTGATGATCGGACATGGTTTAGTTGATTTGGATCACGTGATCATTTAGATGACTAGAGGGATGTCTATCTAAGTGGGAGTTCTTAAGTAATATGATTAATTGAACTTTAATTTATCATGAACTTAGTCCTGATAGTATTTGCATAACTATGTTGTAGATCAATAGCTCGCGATGTAGCTCCCCGTTTATTTTTGATATGTCCCTAGAGAAAAACTAAGTTGAAAGATGTTAGTAGCAATGATGCGGATTGGATCCGTGATCTCATGATTATCCTCATTGCTGCACAGAATAATTATGTCCTTGATGCACCGCTAGGTGACATACCGATTGCAGGAGCTGATGAAGACGTTATGAACGTTTGGCGAGCTCGATATGATGACTACTTGATAGTTTAGTGCACCATGCTTTACGGCTTAGAATCGGGGCTTCAAAGACATTTTGAACGCCACATAGCATATGAGGTGTTCCAAGAGTTGAAATTAGTATTTCAGACTCATGCCCATGTCGAAAGGTATGAGACCTTTGACAAGCACTTTGCCTTCAAGATGGAGGAGAATAGCTCAGCTAGTGAGCATGTGCTCAGAATGTCTGAGTACTATAATCACTTGAATCAAGTGGGAGTTAATCTTCCAGATAAGATAGTGATTGACAGAGTTCTCTAGTCACTATCACCAAGTTACCAGAACTTCGTGATGAACTATAATATTCAAGGGATAACAGAAACGATTCCCAAGCTCTTCGTGATGCTGAAATGGACGAAGGTAGAAATCAAGAAAAGCATCAAGTGCTGATGGTTGACAAGACCAATAGTTTCAAGAAAAGGGCAAAGGGAAGAAGGGGAACTTCAAGAAGAACGTCAAGCAAGTTGCTTCTCAAGTGAAGAAGCCCAAGTCTAGACCTAAGCCCGAGACTAAGTGCTTCTACTATAAAGGGACTGGTCACTGGAAGCAAAACTACCCCAAGTATTTGGCGGATAAGAAGGATGGAAAAGTGAACAAAGGTATATTTGATATACATGTTATCGATGTGTACTTTACTAGTGTTTATAGCAACCACTCAGTATTTGATACTAGTTCAGTAGCTAAGATTAGTAACTGGAAACGGGTGTTGCAGAATGAACAGAGACTAGTTAAGGGTGAAGTGACGATGTGTGTTGGAAGTGGTTCCAAGATTGATATGATCATCATCACACACTCCCTATACTTTCGGGATTAGTGTTGAACCTAAATAAATGTTATTTGGTGTTTGCGTTAAGCATGAATATGATTTGATCATGTTTATTGCAATAGAATTATTCATTTAAAGTCAGAGAATAATTGTTGTTCTGCTTACATGAATAAAACCTTCAATGGTCAGACACCCAAGGTGAATGGTTTATTGAATCTCGATCGTAGTGATACACATATTCATAATATTGAAGCCAAAAGATGCAAAGTTAATAATGATAGTGCAACTTATTTGTGGCACTGCCGTTTAGGTCATATAGGTGTAAAGCGCATGAAGAAAATCCATGTTGATGGGCTTTTGGAATCACTTGATTATGAATCAGTTGATGCTTGCGAACCATGCCTCATGGGTAAGATGACTAAGACTCCGTTCTCTGGAACAATGGAGCGAGCAACAGACTTGTTGGAAATAATACATACTGATTTATGCAGACCGATGAGTGTTGAGGCTCGCGGCAGGTATCGTTATTTTCTGACCTTCACAGATGATTTGAGTAAGATATGGGTATATCTTCTTGATGAAACATAAATCTGAAACATTTGAAAAGTTCAAATAATTTCAGAGTGAAGTGGAAAATCATCGTAACAAGAGAATAAAGTTTCTACGATCTGATCGTGGAGGAGAATATTTGAGTTAGGAGTTTGGTCTTCATTTGAAACAATGCGGAATAGTTTCACAACTCACGCCACCTGGAACACCACAGCGTAATGGTGTGTCCGAACATCGTAACCGTACTTTATTAGATATGGTGCGATCTATGATGTCTCTTCATGATTTACCACTATCGTTTTGGGGTTATGCATTAGAGACATCTACATTCATGTTAAATAGGGCACCATCTAAATCCGCTGAGATGATACCGTATGAACTATGGTTTGGCAATAAACCAAAGCTGTCATTTCTTAAAGTTTGGGGTTGTGATGCTTATGTGAAAAAGTTTCAGCCTGGTAAGCTCAAACCCAAATCGGAAAAGTGCGTCTTCATAGGATACCCAAAAAGAAACTGTTGGGTACACCTTCTATCACAGATCTGAAGGCAAGCTATTCGTTGCTAAGAATGGAGCCTTTCTAGAGAAGGAGTTTCTCTCGAAAGAAGTGAGTGGGAGGAAAGTAGAACTTGATGAGGTAATTGTACATTCTCCCGAATTAGAAAGTAGTTCATCACAGAAATCAGTTCCAGTGATTCCTACACCAATTAGTGAGGAAGCTAATGATGATGATCATGAAACTTCAGATCAAGTTACTACCGAAACTGGTAGGTCAACCAAAGTACGGTCCACACCAGAGTGGTACGGTAATCCTGTTCTGGAAGTCATGTTACTAGACCATGGCGAACCTACGAACTATGAGGAAGCGATGATGAGCCTAGATTCCGCAAAATGGCTTGAGGCCAAGAAATCTGAGATGGCATCCATGTATGAGAACAAAGTATGGACTTTGATTGGCTTGCCCAATGATCGGTGAGTCATTAAGAATAAAGGGATCTTCAAGAGGAAGACAGAAGATGATAGTAGTGTTACTATCTAAAAAATCTTGAAATGTCGCCAAACATTTTCGACAAGATCAAGGTGTTGACTACGGTGATATTTTCTCACTCGTATCGATGCTTAAAAGTCTGTCCGAATCATGTTAGCAATTGCTGTATTTTATGAAATCTGGCAAATGGATGTCAAAACTGCATTCCTTAATGGATTTCTTAAAGACGAGTTGTATATGATGCAACCAGAAGGTTTTGTCAATCCTAAAGGTGCTAACAAAGTGAGCAAGCTCTAGTGTTCCATCTATGGACTGGTGCAAGCATCTCGGAAGTTGGAATATATTCTTTGATAAAGTGATCAAAGCATATGGTTTTATATAGACTTGCGGTGAAGCCTATATTTACAAGAAAGTGAGTGGGAGCACTGCAACATTTCTGATAAGTATATGTGAATGACATATTGTTGATCGTAAATAATGTAGAATTTTCTGGAAAGCATGAAGGAGTGTTTGAATAGAGTTTTTCAAAGAAAGACCTCGATGAAGCTGCTTACACATTGAGCATCAAGGTCTATAGAAATAACTCAAGACACTTGATAAGTTTTTTCAATGAGTACATACCTTGACAAGATTTTGAAGTAGTTCAAAATGGAACAGTCAAAGAAGGAGTTCTTGCCTGTGTTGCAAGGTGTGAAGTTGAGTAAAGACTCAAAACCCGACCACAACAAAAAATAGAAAAGAATGAGAAGTCATTCCCTATGCCTTAGTCATAGCTTCTATAAAATATGCTATGTTGTGTACCAGTCCTATTGTATACCTTAGCCAGAGCTTGGCAAGGAAGTACAATTTTTATCTAGGAGTAGATCACTGGACAGCGGTCAAAAATATCCCTAGAGGACTAAGGAAATATTTCTCGGTTATGGAGGTGATAAAAAGAGTTCGTCGTAAAGAGTTACATCGATGCAAGCTTTTTAGATCGATCTAGATGACTCTAAGTCTCGATCTGGATACATATTGAAAGTGGGAGCAATTAGCTAGAATAGCTCCGTGCAGAGCATTGTAGACATAGAAATGTGTGAAGTACATACGGCTCTAAATGTGCCAGACCCGTTGACTAAATTTCTCTCACAAGCAAAAGATGATCACTCTTTGGGTATTAATCACATAGCGACGTGAACTAGATTATCGACTCTAGTAAACTCTTTGGGTGTTAGTCACATAGAGATGTGAACTAATCACATAAAGATGTGAACTAATCACATAAAGATGTGAACTATTCGTGTTAAATCACATGACGATGTGAACTAGATTATTGACTCTAGTACAAGTAGGAGACTGAAGGAAATATGCCCTAGAGGCAATAATAAAGTTGTTATTTATATTTCCTTATATCATGATAAATGTTTATTATTCATGCTAGAATTGTATTAACTGGAAACTTAGTACATGTGTGAATACATAGACAAACAGAGTGTCACTAGTTCGCCTCTACTTGACTAGCTCGTTGAATCAATGATGGTTATGTTTCTTAACCATAGACATGAGTTGTCATTTGATTAATGGGATCACATCATAAGAGAATGATGTGATTGACTTGACCCATCCGTTAGCTTAGCATGATGATTGTTTAGTTTGTTAATATTGCTTTCTCCATAACTATATGTCGGCGGGAACGACATCTATGGGATCACAAGAATCCCTACTACGGTTGCGGGGCGCGGGGTCGTGAGAAGAGCGGATCAAACAGATAGCACACGGTTTCTTTACCCAGGTTTTGGCCGCGAGGATGCATAAAACCCTACTCCTGCTTTGGTGGTTTGTTTATCTGTGTTCTTGAACTAGCAATGGGGTGTGAGGATCTCCAAAAAGCCCAATCCCCCTCCTAGTCGCCTTGGGCCTCCTTTTATAGGGAAAGGGGTTGCCACAGTGGCACACAGGAGGTGGAAAGGGTAAAGTGATGCGAGGTTATCCCTCGCATTACATGACAAGGCCCATTTAATGCGTCTTGCTTAGGTGTCCTTGCTTTATCGGGGACGGGGGAGAACCCTGTCTCGTCCGTCGCCGCTCCCTCTTGCGTCGACACGCGCCCTGGCCAACGGTGCCCGCGGTGCCATGTAGGCAAGCAGGCAGCTGAGGTGGCACAGTGGTGGGTCTCCATGAAGATCCGCATGCCGCCACGCAGGTGCCTGCCCAGCTGGTTGGGTTGGTAGCTGCATGCGAACGACGGTGGAGGTCTGATTGGAGTGGGCCTGATGGTGGCCCTACGGGTGTTCATGGCAAGGGCCTTGCCGGGGCCCCAGCAAGGGTCTTGCCGTGGCGCCTGCTGTCATCCCCGGCAAGGCTCTTGCCGGGGGCCTTGTGGTCCTCCTTGGCTGGGATCCCGCCAAGGATCATCATCTTCTAAAGCGTGTATCTGATCTTGAATGTCTTCACAAAGATCTGTATGCCACCACAGGGATGTCACCCGAATCCTTGCCCCATGGGGGTAGTGGACTCAAGGGTGACTCGCTCTGTAGGTGTGGGGCGAGCTGCCACGACAAGGGTCTTGCCGGGTTCGCTAAAACCGCCTCCCGGCAAGGATCTTGCCGGGGGAGTCCGCTTCGTCCCCTTTGCTCTTTGTGGTCTTGGTCTTGGCGTTGTTATGCTTCTCTCGAGCTTCGGCCTTACCTCGGCTCACCTCCCTTGCCTTGCTCAGTGTGGTGGTGCCCGTGGCTCAGACTGCCCGTGCACAGTTATAGGGGTACAAAAAAGTGTACCCCTCTTTTTGTACACCGACAGGAGCCCCCGGGCCTGGGCCACACGTAAGCGCAATCGTGTCATTGGGCTAGGACCAAAAATGGTGCGCGGGCAGGCGGAGTGGTTTTTACCGCGGTAAGTCTCTTCGCGCGTTGCGCTTCCCACGCTCCTCGCACGTGGCGCGGCGTGGGGAGGCACACGTTGCCGAGACGCAGGCCTGGTTCCACTAGACTCATGAGGAGCAGAGGGCCTTTCAGGGGAAATTGGCCCAGTGCGATGTGGAGCTCACCATGAAGATGGCCGACATCGAGAAGGCCCAGGAGAAGGCGGCAAACTTGGCTGCCGCGGCCGAAGCCGCCCGGAACCAGCATCAAGCCGCCTTGGACTCCCAGGAGGAGGACCTCTCCGCGCGTGAGGCGAAGCTTGCTGCAACCATCCGCGGCAAGGAGGAGGAGCTCGAGGCCCTTGTCGCGCGACGGACTCGCGAGTTGGAGCAGAGGCACAAAGAGGCGCTTGATGCCCAAGACCTGGCCCATGCCGGCAAGGTGAAGGAGCTGGAAGCAGAGCGGGACGAGCTGAAGGAGTAGGCCCTCAAGCTGTCCAGCGAGAAGAGCACGCTCAACCGCGCCTTGGTAGAGGCGCAAGGAGCGGTCATCAGTAGGACTGGGGAGCTCTTCGAGGCGCAGAACTCCATCAGAGACCTCAAGCTGAAGCTGGAGGATCTCGAGAAGCTGTTGCCGGAGAGCAGTGCTCGGGAGGAGACCTTGACCAGGAGCCTGGAGGAGGAGAAGCGGCCGCGGGCAAATGAGGCCGCCTCCCACCAGGAATATGTGGCAGGCGAGAACAGGTGGATCAGCCATCTGGAGGTCGTCGCTGGCAGGGTCACCTCGCAATTGGCCACCATGGGGATGCCAAATGTGAGGTACGCCCCTGAGCGCAGCGGGACCGTCAACACCAAGCTGACCCAGTTCTTCAAGGGCGTCCTTGGAGCCTTGGCCTATCTTCACTCCAACAGGACGGGCACACTGGCCGAGAAGGCCCAGCGACTTTGCCAGAGGGTCGTGACCAAGGTCCTCACCAAGGTGGCGCACTGGAATCCCGACCTTGACTTCGCGGCCGCGATGAAGAGCTTGCCGGATGGTATTGACCTCACGGTGCTCAAGGAGCGCATCAAGCCCATCACCGACTGCATCGACGAAATCAAGAGGGTGGAAGGCCAGCGCCGGGACTAGGCATCCCGTTCTTATTCGCCGCTACGGGTTCCCGACCAAGACAAATTTTAACTTTAGTTAGAATCGCAGCTATGGTGTGATGTAATATAACTCTGAAGTATTCTTAATTTTCATGCATGTTATTTCCCTGTTCAACTCTTTGTATGGGTGCCCTACGCCGATTGGGTAGGCTCGCCGGCGCGAAAGCCCCTAGCGGCATTTTGGGGACGAATCCCCATGGCCTGCCAGGTACACGTGCTGCCGGACGAGCCACCTTTCCGTTCCGAACGCGGCCGCTCGAACTGCCAAGCTTGACTCGAGTCAGAATCGAGGGCGTTGTCAATCGTAGAAGGTTATTCTGCCATTCTCGACGCAGCCGCTTGAGCTGTTGAGCGGACTCGAAATAGGGCAAGGGCGTTGCCGATCGTGGGAGAGCCCCCTGGCGCGTAGGTTCCTCATACAAAGGCGTGACATCTCCGGGGGGGGGGGTGGGGGGAATAACCTCCAATAAGAAAGGTAGCACAAATAAGGGTTCAATGCAACTTAGCTTCTGTTTGCAATCGCTCGAGTGTCGATCTTCTGGCCTCCTTTCTTCTTCAAGGGTCACGGAGATGAACGAGCGCCGGGATCACTGCTAAAGCCGATTCTCACAACTGCGCCCCCTACCTGGCGCGCCAAAGATGTCGGCGGGAACGACACCTGTGGGATCACAAGAATCCCTACTACGGTTGCGGGGCGCGGGGTCGTGAGAAGAGCGGATCAAACAGATAGCACACGGTTTCTTTACCCAAGTTCGGGCCGCGAGGATGCGTAAAACCCTACTCCTGCTTTGGTGGTTTGTTTATCTGTGTTCTTGAACTAGCAATGGGGCGTGAGGAGCTCCAAAAAGCCCAATCCCCCTCCTGGTCGCCTTGGGCCTCCTTTTATAGGGAAAGGGGTTGCCACAGTGGCACACAGGAGGCGGAAAGGGTACAGTGATGCAAGGTTATCCCTCGGATTACATGACAAGGCCCATTTAATGCGTCTTGCTTAGGTGTCCTTGCTTTATCGGGGACGGGGGAGAACCCTGTCTCGTTCGTCGCCTCTCCCTCTTGCGTCAACACGCGCCCTGGCCAGCGGTGCCCGCGGTGCCATGTAGGCAGGCAGGCAGCTGAGGTGGCGCAGTGGTGGGTCTCCACGAAGATCCGCATGCCGCCACGCAGGTGCCTGCCCAGCTGGTTGGGTCAGTAGCTGCATGCGAACGGCGGTGGAGGTCTGATTGGCGTGGGCCTGATGGTGGCCCTACGGGTGTTCATGGCAAGGGCCTTTCCGGGGCCCCGACAAGGGTCTTGCCGTGGCGCCTGCTGTCATCCCCGACAAGGCTCTTGCCGGGGGCCTTGTGGTCCTCCTTGGCTGGGATCCCGCCAAGGATCATCATCTTCTAAAGCGTGTATCTGATCTTGAATGTCTTCACAAAGATCTGTATGCCACCACGGGGATGTCTCCCGAATCCTTGCCCCATGGGGGCAGTGGACTCAAGGGTGACTCGCTCCGTAGGTGTGGGGCGAGCTGCCATGGCAAGGGTCTTGCCGGGTTTGCTAAAACCGCCTCCCGGCAAGGATCTTGCCGGGGGAGTCCGCTTCGTCCCCTTTGCTATTTGTGGTCTTGGTCTTGGCGTCGTTCTGCTTCTCTCGAGCTTCGGACTTACCTCGGCTCACCTCCCTTGCCTTGCTCAGTGTGGTGGTGCCCGTGGCTCAGACTGCCCGTGCACAGTTATAGGGGTACAAAAAAGTGTACCCCTCTTTTTGTACACCGACACTATACATGTTCAGATGACTATGCGATCATGCAACTCCCGAATACCGGAGGAACACTTTGTGTGCTACCAAACATCACAACGTAACTGGGTGATTATAAAGGTGCTCTACAGGTGTCTCCGATGGTATTTATTGAGTTGGCATGGATCAAGATTAGGATTTGTCACTCCGATTGTCGGAGAGGTATCTCTGGTCCCTCTCGGTAATGCACATCACTATAAGCCTTGCAAGCAATGTGACTAATGAGTTAATTGCGGGATGATGCATTATGGAATGAGTAAAGAGACTTTTCGATAACGAGATTGAACTAGGTATTGAGATACCGACGATTGAATCTCGGGCAAGTAACATACCGATGACAAAGGGAACAACGTATACCGTTATGCGATTTGACCGATAAAGATCTTCGTAGAATATGTAGGAGCCAATATGAGCATCCAGGTTCCGCTATTGGTTATTCACCGAAGATGAGTCTCGGTCATGTCTACATAGTTCTCGAACCCGTAGGGTCCGCACGCTTAACGTTCGGTGACGATCGGTATTATGAGTTTATGTGTTTTGATGTACTGAAGGTGGTTTGGAGTCCCGAATGAGATCAGGGACGTGACGAGGAGTCTCGAAATGTTCGAGACGTAAAGATTGATATATTGGAAGGCTATATTCGGACATCAGAAAGGTTTTGAGTGGTTCGGCTATTTATCGGAGTACCGGAGAGTTACGGGAATTCGCCGGGGAGTATATGGGCCTTATTGGGCTTTAGGGGAAAGAGAGAGGGGATGCTACGTGCCCGCCCAAGGCCTAGTCCGAATTGGACTAGGGGGAGGGGCGGCGCCCCCTCCTTCCTTTTCTTCTCTTTTCCTTTTCCTTCTCTCCTACTCCTACTACATGGAAGGGGGGGAATCCTACTCTCGGTGGGAGTAGGACTCCCCAGGGCATGCCATAGTAGAGGGCCGGCCCTCCCCCGCCTCCACTCCTTTATATACGGTGGAGGGGGGCACCCCATGAACACACAAGTTGATCATTGATCTTTTAGCCGTGTGCGGTGCCCCCCACCACCATAATCCACCTCGGTTATATCATAGCGGTGCTTAGGCGAAGCCCTGTTCCGGTAGCAACAACATCACCGTCATCACGCCGCCGTGCTGACCAAACTCTGCCTCGAAGCTCTACTGGATCATGAGTTCGCGAGACGTCACCGAGCCGAACGTGTGCAGATCGCGGAGGTGTCGTACCTTTGGTACTAGATCGGTCGATCGTGAAGACGTACGACTACATCAACCGCGTTGTCATAATGCTTCTGCTTACGGTCTACGAGGGTACATAGACGATACTCTCCCCTGTCGTTGCTATGCATCACCATGATCTTGCGTGTGCGTAAGAAAGTTTTCAAATTACTTCGTTCCCCAACACACTACAAAAAAATACACTTCCATGATGATACGTGTTTGTCACAGTAGGTCGCGTTTTTTGTCATGCATGTACATCCATGACAAATTTATGACAGAATCAAGATAGTCATACCTGTGTTGTCGAAGAAGTGTTCCATGACATTACCAAAATTATCATCACGGAAGTGTCCACTTCCATGACGATAAATCGCGCGTCACAGAAGTACTTTCGTCAAGGGTGACCGACACGTGGCATCCACCATAACAGAACACCGTTAAGCTATCGAGTCGGGTTTTGGATCCGATAACCCGTTAACAGCCCCGACCAATGGGGATTTTCCACGTGTAAAATCATCATTGGCTCCAGGAAACACGTGTTGGCTCATCGTTTACATATGTCATCCACTCATTGGACGGAAGGCGCCTATGATACGTCGACACATGGCACGACCCAACAGAGGCCCATTCCTGTGAAAAGGCCGGCCCGTTTGACTTGGTCAAAAGGTGGCGGGCCGGCCCATGGAAAGCCTGTTAACGACCTGTTCGCATATAGCCCATTTACAGCTCGCTAACCCAAGGCCCGTTACACCCTATCCGAATTAGGCCCAGTAGCGTCATCTGGGCCATCCAATATGATTCCAACCCGTTTTCACTTCTGGCCCATGTATGGCCCATGACGTCTTTCGGCCCATATGAGCCCTATGTAACTCTTGGCCTATTAACGAACCGTGGTGAAACTGGCCCGTAATGAACAGTGTATCACTTTACACCCATTAACGGCCCGTGGTGAAACTGGCCCGTAATGAATAGTGTATCACTTTATACCCATTAACGACCCGTTATTCCATTGGGCCGTTTCCAGCCCATGTTATCTTTCGGCCTTCTCAGAGCCCATTTAATCTTGGGCTCATTTCTAGCATTCGTTTACTTACGGCCCGTTACTGTCATTTTCTGCTTGTGGGCCAAATTCAGCCCGTGGTTACAGTCGGCCCGTTTGTGGTCTGTTAATACGTTGGGCCATTTTCATAGTGTCATCAAATACGGCCTATTAACGATGGCCCGTTATGGTCGGCCCATGAACGGACGATTCCAACTCTAGCCCGTTTACGACCATAATGCGGTCTGTTTGGCCCATGTTTGGCCAATCGATCATACGGCCCGTATAAGGCCCATTGATGATACGGCCCGCAGAAGGCCCATTGTTTCTACGGCCCATAGAAGGCCCATTGTTTCTACAGCCCGTAGAAGGCCCACTGTTTCTACGGCCAGTAGGAGGCCCAGTGTCACTACAGTAAATATTAGCCCATGGTTATTGTGGCCTAGTTTAAAAAAATAGGTTATTGCAGCCACTAGCTAACCGCGGAAAAAGAACTGCAATGACTACAAGCAAACAAATAAACAAGACATCAAGGAAATAAATAAGCAAGCAACTAACGCTAGGCTATCATGGATATTACACATATTACATCCAATGGGCATCAAAGTTCGCCTCCAGTGCAAATATAGGGAACAAAGCAGCATAACATATACACTGGTTATCAAAGTTGGCGACCAGCGCAAATAAACGCCGCAACAAAACAAATCCAGAACTGAAACCACTTCAGAAGATCTCAAGAAACAATATCCTGGGTACCCATAATGATGGCAAGATGCTTAGCAAGCTTATTAACTTTCTCTTGTTTGGCGCTTAAATCCTCCAGCGCTTGCTGTTGCACCAGAAAATATGCATCTGAATTCTGCAGGGACTTCCTCAGTCCTTCAGCTTCCTGTCGCAACACATCTGATCGATGTCTTTCAACTTGAAGTTGAGACTCAAGAAGACGAACTGATTCAGGCAGCGAGTTCGAAGAGCTTGTGCCAGCAGTAGTGGCCAGTAACTCGAACACTACATCAAGACATGACTTTTGGGTTCCCTCACTGTCGCCAAGATAGTTTTTATCAGCTTTCTTGGAGACCAATAGGGATGTCTCACTATCTTAAACCTTATCTGCATTACTTCCTTTACCATTGGATAACGCGGTACTGTTCTCCAATATTTTGTCCACATTCTAAAAGAGAAACAAGCAGACACATCACATGTTTACCATGTTGTATATGAAACTCATTTTGGTAAATGAGTTCAGTAGTAAAGTGGACAGGATAACAACATGAAACAAACATATATCTATGTACCATGGTCACTTTATGGTCTATATCATTCTAGTTTTTTTGCCAAATCAAGATAGAGACACAGTTCAAATAATATTTGTTCAAGACAAAGCAGAATAGACATAATATAAGTGTGGGTAACTATAGAGCAATAACAACACTTGTAATGTGCATGACATGAGAACATAACTGTTTATTCAATTGAAACTGAAATCAACATAGAGCAGGTTACAACAGCAAACCAATTAAAGAAACAGGTTTAAAACATACCTCTTGCGCCATTGGAGTTTCAATTCCATCCTTCAAATTTGAAAATAGTTGGTATGAGTAAATACAGTAATGCAAGAGCAAAGGAGTATGAACCATAGCTACAGAACCTGACCTGAGAAAAAAATCTTCTTCTCCTTTAAGCGTTGAGTTGGGATTCGGAGTGGTGGTCCTCGTGCTTTGGGCACTGCAGTTCCCTTACTAACTGCTCGTGTTTGGGTGCTCTGTGGTGGAGACGGTGCTGTGTCAACTGGAACTGGGTTACTATCTACCGGGGTTGGGGTTAGAAGGGGTGTAGCTGGTTCTCTGTCCAACTGGGCAGGGGTACAATCTGCGAGAGTCTGGGTTATGTGTGGTGGATCTGGTCCTTGGACAAGTACAACCGTGGTTCTATCTGCATCAACTGGTAGCACTATCTTTTCTGAAGACCGTGTTGTTACTCCCTTAGATACTGCCATCACGCTCTCCAATTCAAATGGCTGATAAACAAGAAAAGTAATTGAAAGTATAGACATTGTATGATAGACACGTGCAATGGATAGTGGGGAATAAAAGAGCGCATGAAATAATTCATATTTATGTTGTCTAACCAAACAGGATAGCATGACACAATTTCACATATATGATGGCTAAATAAACATGATAACATGACACAATTTCACATTATGATGGCTAACTAAAAAAGATGGAAAGACATAGTTCAAAATATGAGACTATGTAAACAGGATGACATGACATAACTATATAATGTGTTTATTAAATAGGTTGGCATGCCATAATTCACATACATTCACGGATAGAATGCCATAATTCAAAATATGATGACTGTAAACACTAAACATGATGAGATGATATAACTATATGATGTCTTTATTAAATGGGTTGCCATGCCATAACTCAGATAGATGATGTGTATGTACTTTGTAAACATGATGGCATGATATAATTCAAATATATGATTTATATAGTAAGCAAGTAAGCAGACGACAATCCATATATGATGTAAAAACTAAGCAATGCAAGACAACATGCATGACATGGGTAATATAACCCTGCCAAGTTTGAGCATAGACCTCAGGGGGGAAATATGACTGGTCATCAGTCTCTGAATCCTCCTCTGAGGAGCTCTCTGTATACCAGCAAGATGTTTGCTTCAGCAGGTAGCATTGTCTGCTCTGAATACCTTGTTTTCACTCCAGATACTTTCATCACCGCTTCAAATGGCTGATGCACAGGAAGAGTAGTTGAATATACAAATGTTGTCAACAAATGGAACACGTAATACAAAACAATGATAGCATGATATAATTCACATACATGATGATTGGCTAAACAGCATGGCATTGCATAATTCACATATATAATGCCTTTGCAACAAGATAGCATTGTACAATTCACATATATAATGTCTTGCAACAAGATGGCAATGCATAATTCACATATATGGTAATTAGGCACTGAACAGGTGGCATTCACACAAACCATGTCTAAACTAATCAAATGACATAGCAATGCGAGACACCATACACACGATATGAGCAACATAACCCTGCCCAGTTAGAGCATACACCTCGGAGGGGGGGGGGAATAGGACTGGTCATCTGTCTCTGAATCCTCCTCTAAGAGCTAACCGTAACCAGCGAGATATGCGCTTCCTCAGATAGCATAGTTTGCTCTGAAGACCTTGTTTTCACTCCAGAATTTGCCATCACCGTGTCAAATGGTTGATGCACACGAAGAGCAGTTGAATGTACTAACATTGTTGACAAATGTAATATGTAACGAAAAAAAGGATGGCCTAATATAATTTACATATTGGCTAAGCAGGATGGCATTGCAAAATTCACATATATGATGCCTGGCTAAACAAGATGGCGTTGCATAATTCACATGAACGATGAATAAACTAAACAGATGGCATTCACGCAAAGGATGTCTAAACTAAGCAGATGACATATTTGATGTATAAAGTAAGCAATGCAAGACACCATATGCATGATATAACCAACATCAGCATGCCAAGTTAGAGCGAAGACCTCAGGGGGTAAATAGGAGTTGTCTTCTCCTTCTGAATCCCCCTCAGAACAGATATCTTCCTCTCGATTACAATCCGAAATGCGTGGAGGGGGGCTGCCTTTGCGCCTACCATGGAGCGACGTCTGCATGAAATTTTATTGCCACGCAAGGCTCGTCTCTTGTGCTCTACATGTTTAGTTCCATTGTTTACAATAACTATCATGCATAGGAATAAAACATAGTGAGATTATGTAAGGAGTGCATGCAGAAATCCAGAGTGATGGTAGCAACCTGTGGGTAGACCCAAAACCAATAATAGCAGGCAGATAATGGCTTCAGTTAAGAAATACAGATAATGGCTTCTTTACTGTTTGTTTCCCACCCAGCATGAAACTCATAGTAGACACCGGAGATTAACCAGATAGTAGATAGATACTATTGATAGCGGCCCCGATATGTACCCCACAACCATTTAAAAACTCAAGTTTGACCATTAGTTTGGAGCTGACTCAGAGTCTAATCGGTGAACATGGCGATAAAGTAGCATGTAATATTAAGCGATGCATAACGTAAGCAGACACGAAAGAGTGCGACCTCTCTTGCGGACCCGTGTAGTCCTCGAGGTCATCTGCTTGGTTGATGATGGTAATGCAGTTTTCATGACTGCCAGCAGCGGGGAAGAAGATCTAAGGCGGCGAAAGATAGTCTGGAGGCCGGATCCCTGCTGTGCTAGACCCTTCTGTTGTTGGAGCAGCTGAGCTGGGGTGGACGACGGCGCAGCAGGAGCGGGACAAACCACGCAAGGTTTTCTTTGACAACTATCTGTAAGAGAAGTAATTCTGTAAGTGCTCGTTTGAATTGGAGGATTCCAACAATGCAGGGATATGAAATAGACAGGAATAGGATAGGAATGCACGTGCAAAACAGAGAATTTAAAAACACAGGATTTCTGCCAATCTGGGTGTTTGATTCACAACAATTGGAAGATCACAGGATGCAAAGAAGCATGGTGAGATTAAGTCAAACCACAAGAAAATGTACGGTTATAATGCTATTATGCTACTATCTCTTAGTCTTGTGCTTCATGAATAGGAATTTGAAAAGGAGGACAAGTGAAAATTAAAATTCCTACATTTTTTCTTTCAAGGAGACACTAAAGGAACAAATCCGTGTGCTCAGTGGACAATATATATAACATGTAGAGTAAAAAAGAGATGCAACAAGTGTACAACCTCTTTGGCGAAGCCATGTCGATCTCATCGTGATTGGGTTGGCCGGTGAGGATGCTCCGGCTGATTTTGCTGTCGGAGTAGGGAAAGAAGATCTTAGGCGTCTGGAGACAGAGCCCGAGGTACTACTCCGCTGTGATGGAGGGTTTCGTCGTTGGAGCAGCTCCGGTGAGTTGTACGACGCCGAGGCTGAAGCAGGACAAGAGAGACAACGAACAACGTTAACCTGAGTGGAATTATAATAGCATATCCAATACATGACGTAAAATACATAACCACAAAGTGCTAGATGTAAAATACATCAGCCGCTCATCTTTGGACTTAACTGTCAAAACTGAACTTAACTGTCGAAACTGAACTTAACTGTCGAAACTGACTTTTGCTGTCAAAACTGAATTTTGCTGTCGAAACTGAACGCACTAGCAAGGTGAGGCTACACGTCGGTCAACTGACCTTTTCATCTCTGGTTAGTCGATTTTGCAGCCGTTGGATACGAAATCAAGGGCCTGCGGTTCATCTTCAACCTCCACCCCCCTGAGCCGCCAGCCACCACCGGCCAAACAGCAGCCCCCGCCGCCCGCGGCCGGCGGTGCGCCGCCCCGCCAGCCCCGAAAACACTCCCAACCGCCGGTCCACCGCCGCCCTGGCCATCCCTCTAGCCCCCCCCGTGCCGAGCTTTTTCTTCGGCGATCCCCACGCCACCGTCCCGCCAATGCCCCGCCACCGTCCCCATCCTGAACCCTAAGATAGATAGTGGGGTACCTCTCTGGCGAGCCCCCTCCCCGCTGCGGCTGGTTCTTCCTTCACCCGGCGAGCCCCCCCTGAAAATCGACTGACCCAAAAGTCGATTCAGTCGACTGAAGTGTAGCTAAATTGGAGCAGCATCGCAAGCAAGAGCAAGACCGAGAGCAGCAGCGCGAGCAAGAGCAATAGCAAGAGCAGACCAGGCAGGTGACCGAGAGCAAGAGCAGAGCAGCAGCGCGAGCGAGAGCTAAAGCAGCATCAGCTCCTACTGATGTGGATGTCGCCGCCGAGGGAACGACGCCGTGGAGGAAGTGGCGACGATGCCTCCGTGGATGGAGCCGCGCCGTGTCGGCTCGGGACCGAGCGCCGGCAGCACCGTGAGATCGAATCAAGAAGAAAATGCGGCAATTAGTGTACAACCTCTTTGGTGGCGCCGATTAGGCCGCAGCTTCATCCGAGGAAACGGTGATGATGATGCTCTTCCGCTGGTGCAGGTGAAGACGGTGGTGTGGGAATGGAGGTGGCGCAAAAGACGAGGGGAACGTTGGGGCAGCTCCTTGGAGGTGGATGACGGGGTGGCTGAACCGGTGGGACGATGAGATCGACGACGGATCTGGATGAGGGACTTTGAGGTGTTGCTGTGGACGACGTCGTCGGGGAAGAGGCTCCGGCTGGGTGGTGGACGGAGCAGGGTGTGGGGTTTCATCGCGGGTTTTCGCGGCCTCGGTGTACGAATGGGTGGGCGGATGGGATGGCAGTGGGGAACCATGGCTTAGAGACGCACTTGTCCGAAATGTGGGGTAAGTTATGAAAGTACCCCCACCGATTTGAGGCGGTTCTTTCGGTTCAGGGGTACCATGGGCATCTCGCGTGTCGGGATTTCACAGGAGGTGGGAGTTTTCGCGCGCGTCGTAATTTCGGAATAGCAAGGCGCGGGTTGAGATGGAGGGAGTTGTCGGAGCACAACGAGACAAAGATATATCTTAAATATTTTGGGCTAACAAGGCGCGGGTTGAAATTTACGGACAAGCCTCACGTGTACTGTACCAAATCAATGCGCACTACAAATGTCATTCAAAAATTTGAATTCATGTTATGTTCAATAAAAATATTTCGCTACGTGTATAACGCATGCAACCTACTACTCAAATGAACGTTTTAGTGCATTCCAAACGTATATACTACCGCTTCAACATGAACTAAATTTGAATTCATTTCTCTATTTGAATAAGATCTATAGTAATGATTTTTGTGAAGTCAAAGCATTTGAATTTGTTTCTCTGTTTTAATAGGATCTACAATCATCATTATTTTCAAGTTAAACCATTGTTTGTGTATTATCTTCACAGCACACCACATGATTAGTCTCGAGTTACATATGAACCATGTGTACTATATGAACTCGAACTAGATTTTTTGAATCCACTTTATTTAGATTTCAAATCACATTAGATTTCTAGCTCTAGCTAGATCTTCATAATCTAAACCAAGTCTCATATGTATAATGTGTTTATCACATTATGTATGGTGCCCCGCCCCCTACGCCTACAAGTATTTAGATGTGAGTTGTAAACACCACACATTACCACAAATTCAAATAAAATGTGAGAATGTTCGATATATAGTATTGTTTAGATTGTTCGATATTTAGTTGTAAGGTGCAAACGCCACACATTATCACAAATGCAAATAAAATGTAAGATTGTTTGATGTATAGTATGGTTTAGATTGTTCGGCATTTAGCTGTTGAGGGAGTCCTGGATTAGGGGGTGTTCGGATAGCCGAACTATATCTTCAGCCGGACTCCAGAACTATGAAGATACAAGATTGAAGACTTCGTCCCGTGTCCGGAAGGTTCTTTCCTTGGCGTGGAAGGCAAGCTAGGCGTGCGGATATTCAAGATCTCCTACCAATGTAGCCGACTCTGTGTAACCCTAACCCTATCCGGTGCCTATATAAACCGGAGGGTTGTAGTCCGTAGGACGAACACATCATAACCATCATCATACCCATAGGCTAGCTTCTAGGGTTTAGCCTCCTTGATCTCGTGGTAGATCTACTCTTGTACTACCCATATCATCAATATTAATCTAGCAGGAGTAGGGTTTTACCTCCATCGAGAGGGCCCGAACCTGGGTAAAATAAAGTGTCCCTTGTCTCCTATTACCATCCGACCTTGACGCACAGATCGGGACCCCCTACCCGAGATCCGCCGGTTTTGACACCGACATTGGTGCTTTCATTGAGAGTTCCTCTGTGTCGTCGCCTTTAGGCCCGATGGCTCCTTTGATCATCAACAACGATGAGGTCCAGGGTGAGACTTTTCTCCCCGGACAGATCTTCGTCTTCGGCGGCTTCGCTCTGCGGGCCAACTCGCTTGGTCATCTGGAGCAGATCGAGAGCTACGCCCCTGGCCATCAAGTCAGGTTTGGAAGCCTAAACTACACGACAGATATCCGCGGGGACTTGATCTTCGACGGATCCGAGCCATAGCCAAGCGCGCCGCACTATCTCGAGGGGCATGATATAGCTCTGCCTCCGAACAGTGTCCTGGAGGCCGCATACGCTCCGACCCTGATCCTCGATTCGGAGCCCGCTGCGTTCTTTGAAGATGAACGGTTGGACGTCACCTCGGGGGCTGCGATCTTAAAGGCCATTGAGCCGAACGTGAGCCCCGCGCTCCGCATGGCCTATGACTCCAAGGAGCCGGACTCTTCTCCGAACTTCGGGTCGTCCGTGCCCCCGCCGATCGAATCAGATTGGGCGCCTGTAATGGAGTTCACCGCCGCGGACATCTTTCAGTATTCACCTTTTGGTGATATTCTGAATTCTCTCAAGTCTCTCTCTTTGTCAGGAGATCCCGGGCCGAACTATGGCCTGCGAGGTTGGGATTCGGACGACGAAGAAATTCAAAGCCCACCCACCGCCCACTTAATAGCCACTATCGATGATATATCCGACATGATCGACTTCGGCTCCGAAGACTTCGACGGTATGGACGACGAAGGAGGAGACGAGCAAGAACCAGCACCTGTAGGGCGCTGGGCCGCCACCTCATCATACGACATATACATGGTGGATGCTCCAAAAGATGGAGATGGCGATGGAACAGCGGCGGATGGCACTTCGAAAAAGCCTCCAAAACGCCGACGTCAGCGGCGCCGCTCCAAATCCCGCCACAGCAGAAACGGTGATTCCGGCACGGGAGATAATACTACCCCGGACAGCGCCGAAGAACACCAAAACCAGCAAGATTCGGCACAGGAAGATGGAGAAGACCGCCCTCATGAGAGAGCGGCAGAGCGAGAGGTCGAGGACGATAACTACATGCCTCCCTCCGAAGACGAGGCAAGCCTCGGCGACGATGAATTCATCGTACCATCAGACCCCGCCGAACAAGAGCGCTTTCAACGCAGGCTTTTAGCCACGGTGAACGGCCTAAAGAAAAAGCAGCAACAGCTTAGAGCTGATCAAGATTTGCTAGCTGACAGATGGACTGAAGTCGTTGCGGCCGAAGAGCACGAGCTCGGACGCCCCTCCAAAAACTATCCTAAGCACAGGCCACTACCCCAATCAGAGGAGGAAGCCCAAGACATGGCAGACCGGCCACCTCGCGGCCGCGACAGAGAAGCCTGTCGAACATCCAAACAAGCTATGCCCCGCAGCCACTTTACCAAGGCACGGGAACACGAACCAGACCTGCGAGACGTCGTGGAAGACAAAGCAAGGCAAACAAGATCGATCTATGGATCGCGCGGATGCCCAACGACATGTGATAGTTTTCACTCCGGACACAATAAATCCGGCCGGGCCGAACACAACAGGCACATCTCCTCCGAACTGCGTCGAGACATAGCCCAGTACAGGGGCGCCGCACACCCACTATGCTTCACAGACGAAGTAATGGATCATAGAATCCCTGAGGGTTTTAAACCCGTCAACATCGAGTCGTACGATGGTACGACAGATCCGGCAGTATGGATTGAGGACTATCTCCTCCACATCCACATGGCACGTGGCGATGATTTGCACGCCATCAAATATTTACCCCTTAAGCTTAAGGGACCAGCCCGGCACTGGCTTAACAGCCTCCCCGCAGATTCGATCGGCTCTTGGGAGGACCTGGAGGCCGCATTCCTCGACAACTTCCAGGGGACCTACGTACGGCCACCGGACGCCGACGACCTAAGCCACATAATCCAGCAGCCAGAAGAATCGGCCAGGCAATTCTGGACACGGTTCCTAACAAAGAAAAATCAGATAGTCGATTGTCCGGATGCAGAGGCCTTAGCAGCCTTCAAGCATAACATCCGTGACGAGTGGCTTGCCTGGCACCTGGGACAGGAAAAGCCAAAATCCATGGCAGCCCTCACGACACTCATGACCCGCTTTTGCGCGGGCAAAGATAGCTGGCTAGCTCGCAACAACAACTTATCGAAGAAGCAAGGTAATCCAGATACCAAGGACAAAAGTGGCAGGTCGCGACGGAATAAACAGAAACGCCGCGTCAGCAGCGACAGCAATGAAGATACGACAGTAAATGCCGGATTCAGAGGCCATAAATCCGGTCAGCGGAAAAAGCCATTCAAAAAGAATACCCAGGGCCCGTCCAGTTTGGACCGAATACTCGACCGCTCGTGCGAGATTCACGGCACCCCTAAAAGGCCAGCCAATCACACCAACAGGGATTGTTGGGTGTTCAAGCAGGCAGGCAAGTTAAGAGCCGAACAGAAAAACAAGGGGCTAGACAACGATGACGAAGAGGAGCCCAGGCCGCCGAACAACAACGGACAGAAGGGGTTTCCCCCACAAGTGCGGATGGTGAACATGATATACGCGACTCATATTCCCAAGGGGGAGAGGAAGCGTGCGCTACGGGACGTATACGCGATGGAGCCAGTCGCCACAAAGTTCAACCCATGGTCCTCTTGCCCGATCACCTTCGATCGAAGGGACCACCCCACTAGCATCCGTCACGGCGGTTTCGCCGCATTGGTTCTTGACCCAATCATTGACGGATTTCACCTTACAAGAGTCCTCATGGACGGCGGTAGTAGCCTGAACCTGCTCTACCAGGATACAGTGCGGAAAATGGGCATAGATCCATCAAGGACCAAGCCCACAAGGACGACCTTTAAAGGCGTCATCCCAGGTGTAGAGGCCAATTGCATAGGATCCATAACACTTGATGTGGTCTTCGGATCTCCGGACAACTTCCAAAGCGAAGAGTTAATCTTCGACATAGTTCCGTTTCGCAGTGGCTATCATGCTCTGCTTGGACGAACCGCATTCGCTAAATTCAATGCGGTGCCGCACTACGCATATCTCAAGCTCAAGATGCCAGGCCTCGAGGTGTAATCACGGTCAGCGGAAACACCGAACGCTCCATCTGTACGGAGGAACACACGGCGGCCCTCGCAGCAGAGGTACAAAGCAGCCTGCTAAGGCAGCTCTCGAGTCCGGCCGCTACAAAGCAGGACAAAGCAAAACGCGCCCGGAGTAACCCGCAGCAAGATTGACTGGCGCGTTCAGAGCACGCGTAGCAATACGGCCCCAACCCCAGCCATCGCTACATAGCGGAGCTAGTACCTCGAGTACACAATTACGCCCTTACAATTCCATGGGCATAGGGGAATGGGCAGATAAAACGGCATGCCAACAATACGGCGTCAAACGTACTAGGGGCTGCCGGGTTCTTCTTTTCTTTCAGGACTCCATACTCTGGATACAGTGTTCGGCCTCGCTGCCGCACAGACGATACAGGACCCAGGAAAGCAGACAAAACAACGCCGCATCATGGATCTCTCAGGTGGTCTCTATTTCGAGCGATATATCTGTTTCTAAATTCCACGGCCTACGCCTGGTCAGGGCATGTTAAATAGTCTAAATTTTTTTCGTACTACTTGTATCGTTCGGCTTGAATAAACAGCTTCCTCATAAATAATGCATAGCTTCTATTTTTTTGCAATATCTTCTTTTAATATAGATATATTTACTCAAATAACATGATCGCACCCGTACACCATGGTACGGCAAACCACGCCAGGGGCTTTATTACCCTTCTATCTGGTGTGAGAAGTCCGTCCACTTTCACAAGTGCGGCACCCCGAACTTATAGCATTATATGCATCGGCTCCGAGTCATGATTTTGGTCATATGTTGGGTTTGCCCGGCTCCTATGTTTTTGTGCCTTACGTTCCGCTCTATCGGCTAAGGTAGCACTAGGAGAACCACTGCGATTGTGCCCCAGATCAGGTGGGTGAGCACCTCAGTGGAGAAAGCTAAAACAGACTGTCATGATAAGGCGCGAGACCGGTCGCTGTTCGAGAGGTTTTTTCGAGTCCCTAAAGGCTTATGCCGCTTCGAGCGGAGAGCTGGTTAAGTCCGGCTAAAGGCGTGGATAGTGCCTCAAATTCGGCCTTCCGAACTAGGGGCTTCGCCGAAATTTAAAATTATAACGTTCTATGGCTAAGTGAGAGTGTTCAAGCATTATAGTCCGATTGCCTGGTTCGCTGTGCTGAGCGCCTCCCTCAAAGGACCCAACTATGGGAACAAGAGCCCTCAGGTTTATCCCGAACACCCCAGCACTAGTTGCATGGGGGCAGAAGCCGACGACTCGCCATCTCTCAGTTATTGATAAACGGCCGCATAGAAAAAAATATTTTAAATTCAGAAAGCATTGCTTAAGCGCATATGAACAAGTTTTCAGCGCACAGGATACAAACGAGCGAGTTCATTGAAATATTACATGTTTGGCACACTCATCCGCGACAAGGCGAGCTCCAGCGAGAACTTCCTTGTAGTAGTTCTCGGGCTTGCGATGCTCCTTCCCGTGCGGCGGCCCGTCCTTCACCAGCTTCTCTCCGTCCATCTTGCCCCAGTGTACCCTTACACGGGCAAGGGCCCTCCGGGCACCTTCTATGCAGACGGAGTGCTTGATGAGCTCAAGCCGTGGACAGGCCTCCACCAGCCGCCGCACCAGCCCGAAGTAGCTCCCAGGCAGGGCCTCTCCAGGCCACAGCCGAACTAGTAAGCCCTTCATGGCCTGTTCGGCCGCCTTGTGGAGCTCGGCCAGCTGCTTCAGCTGATCGCTTAAGGGCAAAGGGTGTCCGGCATCAGAATACTGAGACCAGAATACACTCTCCGTCGAGCTGTCCTCTTCAGCTCGGTAGAATGCGGCGGCGTCGGATGCGCTGCGGGGAAGATCGAAGAACGCCCCTGGAGAACTCCGGATTTGGGTAAGTAATAGGTATTTCACCTTTATATTCCTACTTTGCATTAAGAATGCCTTACCCGCTGCTATCTTTTTCACATCCTCCAACTCTTGGAGGGCCTTTTGGGCTTCGGCCTTGGCACTCTTGGTGGTCTCAACAGGCGACGCGAGCTCGGATGCTTGCGTTTTTGCCTCAAGCTCCAAACCCTCATGTTTCTTCATGAGAGCTTGCAGCTCTTGCTACACCTCGCCGACTCGGACCCCAAGCTTTTCTCACTCGGCGCGCTCCTCGGCCGCTTTCTTCTCGGCCTCAGCCAGCGCCTGCTTCAGGGTTGCCACCTCGGTTGTGGCCCCTACAATAAGCAGTACAATCCTGTTATTTCTTTTTGCAATCAAGCCTCTCTATAGGCACCCCTTTTTTTTTCTTCTAAGGGGTATTTCTTACCTTCCTTTTCCACGAGCTGCCTTTTGGCAAGGCCGAGCTCTTGCTCGGACCGCTCGAGGTCCTTTTTCAGGACTTCCACCTGCGCAGTCAGTGCGGCGGTGGACAGCAGGGAAGCCTGCATACACATATTAGACTTTTTATTAGACTCCTACGAAAATTGTTGGATCCTCTATTCGGCTTTTCTTTCCGAACACCGAACAGAGCATCAGGGGTTACTGTCTATGCGGTAATGAATTTAGCATATTTTTTGCTTACCTGGAAGCCTGTTAGAAGGCTAGCGCAAGCTTCATTCAGTCCGCTCTTGGCGGACTGAACCCTTTGGACCACCGCACTCATAACAGTACGGTGCTCCTCGTCGATGGTGGCGCCTTCAAGCGCCTCCAACAGACTATCCGGCGCCTCTGGTTGGACAGAGGTCGCCGGCTCAGACGGCTTACTCCTCTTGGAAGGAGTTCGCCCACTGCGAGCCAGGACAGTTGAGTCCGGCGCGGTGTCCGGCACAAAGCCGGATTGGGAGCCCTGGGGGGTTTCATCCCCTTTACTCCTGGGGTCCAGAGGATTGCCTTGCGGCTCCTCCAGGACCACCTCCTCCTGCCCTGTTCGGCGGGACGCCGCTTCGCCGTCGTCCGCCCCACTGGGGGAGACTGCGGGCGGGACAGAGTTCATGTCCGACGAATCCAGGGAGCCGCCCGATGAATCATCGAGTGCGGCTCGGGGCGGGCTGCGCAAATAGCATTCGACATTAGAGTAAGCTGCGCACTTGAAGATACTATGAGTCATTCTGGTATGTGAATACTTACGATGTCGCCGGACGCTTGGTTCTGTCCGGCCGCTCCTTTCCGCCCTCTTCGGCATTGGGGGAGCAGTCCGGCGGAGGGTCTTCCTTTTCCTCGACCCCTCGGCCTCCCCTGTTGGGGCGGCCTTCTTCTTTTTCGCTCCCCTCGCTGTAGGGGGAGAGCTTCCTTGTTCCTCCTCCTTGTTTTCACGAGAGGAGGGCGTCGCAGACTCGCCAGATGACGAGCTCGACACCACCACATTGCGGGCACTCTTTCGAGTCCCGGTGGTCTTCTTCTTCTTGACCTTCTTCTCCGGCACCACATAGGGCGCCGGAGCCAGCAGCTTCTCTAAGAGAGCTGGGGCTGGGTCTTCGGGCAGAGGAGCCGGACAGTTGATTGGTCCGGCTATCTTCAGCCACGCCTGTCAAAGGCAAAGGGAGTTTTTAGATCCCACATAGAGTTAATCTATGTAGAAAAGCTTAACAAACCTGTGAAAGGTATAAATAGCCTACCTCGCCAGCGTTGCGCTGCGAGCTATATCCGCGGTCCTCGGAAGCGGATGTGGGGCACTCGGCGCCTTTGGTTAGCACCTTCCAGACGTCTTCATACGTCGTGTCGAAGAGCCTATTGAGGGTTTGGTGCTGCGCCGGGTCGAATTCCCACAAAGTGAACTCCCGTTCTTGGCACAGGAGGATCCGGCGAACGAACATGGCCTGGATGATGTTGACATGCCGGGTGGGCTTGTTCATCAGGGACCGGATGCAAGTTTGCAGTCCGGTCACTTCTTCTTCGTTGCCCCACGATAGGCCCATCTCTTTCCAGGACATGAGCCGCGTGGGGGGTCCGGATCGAAACTCAGGGGCCGCGACCCATTTCGAGTCGCGTGGCTCGGTGATGTAAAACCACCCTGCCTGCCACCCCTTTAAGGACTCCACAAAGGAGCCATCGAACCAGAGTGCGTTGGCCATTTTGCCGGCCATAGCACCTCCGCACTCCGCCTGGGTGCCGGACACCACCTTGGGCTTGACGTTGAAGGTCTAGAGCCAGAGGCTGAAGTGGGGGCGGATGCGGAGAAAGGCCTCACACACGATGATAAACGCCGAGATATTGAGGATAAAGTTCGGGGCCAGATCGTGGAAGTCCAGGCCGTAGTAGAACATGAGCCCCCGGACAAAAGGGTGAAGTGGAAAACCTAGTCTGCGGAGGAAATGGGGGAGAAAAACTACCCTCTCATGGGGCCTTGGGGTGGGAAGAAGCTGCCCCGCCTCGGGAAGCCGGTGCGGGATGTCCTTGGACAGATATCCGGCCTTCCTAAGCTTTTTGATTTGACCCTCCGTAACGGAGGAAGCGATCCACTTGCCACCCGCTCCGGACATCGCTGGAGCAGGTTGGGGAAGAAAGAGCGAACTTGGGCGTTGGAGCTTGAGTGCGCAGGAGATGGATGGGCAAAGGAGGAAGAAGGCGTAGGTGAAAGAGGTGGATCTTTATCCCCTTATATAGGCTGATGCCATTATGCATCCCCACCTACCTAATAAAACTCGCTTGCCTCTCACACGCCGTGGTAAATGGCGCGGTTGGGTTACCCACGTCCGCATTAATGAGAATCCCGTTAAAAGGGGCACACGATCTCTGCTTCGACAAGACGGCCAAGGAAACCGCCTCGTTGAACGTGCTGCGGTGGAACAACAAAAAATAATCCATATAGGAGGCTTGGTCGTAGTGTTATGACGCACTTCGGAATACGTCAGCAGATTTGATTTGTGTTTGTATTATTCTCTATATGGCAATACGTGGAAACTTGTTTTGTAGAGCTGGACACTATTTTTTGGTGTTTATTATCTTCTTGAAGAATTTGGAGGAGGAACCCGCCTTGCAATGCCGAAGACAATTTGCGCGCCGGACTCGTCGTCATTGAAGCCTGGTTCAGGGGCTACTGAGGGAGTCCTGGATTAGGGGGTGTTCGGATAGCCGAACTATATCTTCAGCCGGACTCCAGAACTATGAAGATACAAGATTGAAGACTTCGTCCCGTGTCCGGAAGGTTCTTTCCTTGGCGTGGAAGGCAAGCTAGGCGTGCGGATATTCAAGATCTCCTACCAATGTAGCCGACTCTGTGTAACCCTAACCCTATCCGGTGCCTATATAAACCGGAGGGTTGTAGTCCGTAGGACGAACACATCATAACCATCATCATACCCATAGGCTAGCTTCTAGGGTTTAGCCTCCTTGATCTCGTGGTAGATCTACTCTTGTACTACCCATATCATCAATATTAATCTAGCAGGAGTAGGGTTTTACCTCCATCGAGAGGGCCCGAACCTGGGTAAAATAAAGTGTCCCTTGTCTCCTGTTACCATCCGACCTTGACGCACAGATCGGGACCCCCTACCCGAGATCCGCCGGTTTTGACACCGACAACTGTGAGTTACAAACGCCATGCATTATCACATTATGGTATAACATGTGCACAACACGTGTATCACCGCTATATTTATGCATGCAATGTTTAAAACACTATGGTCTCCTATTCAAATATATGAATCCTCTTTCATATCAAATTATGATATTTGTTAGTCTCTTACACCCACACAATCATCTAACCTTTGTAGCTACCACTAACTTTCTCTCGTGCATGCACACATTCTCCTGGCCCTCCCCCTCCCTCGGCATCCTATCCACCGGGCACATTCATTTTTTTCTTTAGGTCGTTCTCCGAGAGTCTCCACAACTCCTTTCCGACACACACCGATCGATAAACCTCTCCAGCGATGCCTGCCAACAACATACACACACACACCTTCAATCTCCTCCTTTATGTGTCCTTGCCTCGTGTCTCTCATACGGTCAGACACACGTGTAAACTCTCGCCCCTCTTTTCATCGATCTCACAACCGCACACTCCTCCCCCTATCTAGCTAGTAGTTGCGCCTCTCGCACCACCTCCTAGCTCCATTCTCTCTGTCTATCCATCTCGCTGGGCCTTATTTGCCTCTAACAAATGGACGTACACCGACCGATCTCTCGCTAAACATATAGCTAGCTAGGTCCTTATAACTCGTTTTTACCCACACGTCAATCGATCTACCTCATTAGTTGTTCTCTCCCTTCCTCCGACAAACAACAATTGATCTACCGATCTAGTTAGGTTTGCTTACCAAACACATGGTTCCCCTTCATCATCCATGGATGTGTCCCGACAGATCTATCATGCACAGGCACACACAGAAACACATCCCCACTCTTATTGATAACATTGCAGTTCCACCCTCAGTTTGTCTAGTAGGCCTCTCCCACCATCTTCGAGAAGCAACTCCATCACTCATCCAGCACTCTACCCCTCTCCCTCCCTCCCCCTCCCTCTCTCTCCTCTCTCTCTCTGTCCCATCATACTTCCCATCCTTCAGTTATTTATGGATGTCGACCGATCTCCCTCAAGACATGTCTCTCCTTCTCAACACATATACGAGCCGTTCTACCTCTATAGTTAGGCCTCTGCCTACCCCTCCCCCCACCCCTCCCCCACGCACACTGATACATCAAGCGCTCTAGTCATGTCTCCCTGCCACACACAAACTTGACATGTTCCCTCTAACGTTCCGGTAGGCCAGTCGCCCTATATCTTTGACTTGCACACACACACAATTACGATGGCTCTCTTCATCAATCTCGCACCCACCCACTTGATCCTCTCTTCGACTCTATCGATAGCTATGATCCCTCCCTCTCTTCTCATGGATTACCCGACCCTCTATGTATGATATGGATAGGCCTCCATTTCACACACATTGCATGAAAAAAATTGTTTGAGATGTCATCGACACATAATCCCACAAATAATTCACGAAATCAACCCCCACCCCAAAACAAAAAACACTCACGAACGCGGTTTGTATCTCTCACACACACCCACGTAGGTGGGGGACGTGCACGAAGAGAAGAGGTGCATGCACGGCGCACGTACTCCCGTCTCTTTCCCAACCACACCCGCGCGGGTACATGGTGGAGCTCATTTCTGTACGAAAAAGGCAGCCCACGTGGTAATTTGGCACGTGTACTGGTTTTCCACTTGGTGGAGGGAGGATCGTCTACCACGGGTGAACAAACAAATTGCGACTTGACGTGTTATGTTAAAAAAGAGGCAAACCATGTGGGCCCTACCTTAGAGGTAAGGCTCTATACACTGGAGTACTTTTGATGTGTCGCGTCAACTCGCAGAATGAGGAGAAGCTTGCTTAGTACGCCGTCTCCCCCGCCCACGGGCGCGGTGGCTCGCAGGATGAGGTGAAGCTTGCTCCGCCTTATGCCTGCTTCCTCGCCCATGCGTGCGGTGGCTCGCAGGACAAGGGGAAAAATTTACTACTCCCTCCGTTTACTCCTCGTCCCTACTACCTTGGTTATAGAGATTATATCATATTGTTTGGAATATATATGTCCTTTAGTAGATTTCAATATGAACTACTAGTACATACTCCAAACACTGATGTATATAGACGTATTTTAGAGTGTAGATTCACTCATTTTGCTCCGTATGTAGCACTCTCCCTCGCCCCTCGACCCTCGCCCACGTGGTGGACGTGCAACAATTCATTCGGTCTCATATAGCCAGAACGATATATACTGCACTACCATTATTGCTCGACTTTGACCAAACCTTATGTGCAGATTAAAAAGAAATGGAGGGAGTATTTTGGAGATGCCAAGCGCAAGGTTATAGGAGAACGAGTAGTAGGTGCCGCGTCATTTATAAATAAAGTTTTTTCTTCAGTGGCACGTACGCAATATGATAGGTTCATATGGAGAGAAAAGGAAACCGCTCCACTATATACATAGTCAGGACGGGCCAGCCTACACGGTTGCTTGCTGGGGTTGCTCTCTTCACACTCTCTCGCACAAAAGGACTGTGGCCACATCTCTAACATCCCGGCGGATCACGTTCGCTTGGGGAAGGGGTGGATGCTTAGTGTAGATGTAGTGGCCGTCGCCGACGGCGAAAACCCACTGTCGGCACATCCCAATCAGGGGTCCCCGCCGTTCTTTGTCACAAAGCCGGTGAGGTTGCCTTCGTCCCTTGCTCACTGCCGCGACATGGGCAGTTGCCGCCTCCCGCCGCCCTCCTCAAGGTTGAGCTACGTCCCTCAGGTACAACTTCCTTTACAGCCGGCTTGCACCACTGCTCCAGCTGCCCACATCACTCCCTGTGAATATTTCTCTACTTCTTTGCCCCGCACATACCTCTACTGGCTTCTACGTACTGTATTTGTGAGGAGTTTATGTCTCATCAACTAGTACCAGTAATCTTATTCTAATCACGCTTCAATTTCTTTGCCACAGGGATGCTCATCTCGATTTTGGTGAAACTACACAAAATGATCCGATGATCAAAAGGTTGCAAACTTCATTTCTTAGGAAGTGCCACGTTGCCAGCAAATTAAAGCCTGGTTAGGGTTTACGATTCAAGGGCTAGGGACTGCATGGATCATTTTTTCTTTAGCTGTCTCTGTTCCAAAATAAGTGTCAACTTTAGTAGTAGTACAACTTTGTACTAAAGTTTGCACAAAGTTGAGACACTTATTTTGGAACGGAAGGAGTACATATTTGCTATGATCTGTCAACCATTGAGATGCAATAGCATGCATGTTAGTCTCCTTTGTATTTGATGAAATGTTGCAACGGGCAACCTTGGACGCAAGATACATGTAACAGAAGCTGGAAGCTTCATAGCATTGTACAAATTTATCTCGCTGATAAATTACAGTACGTACTATACTAGTACTTCCTCCATTCCTAAATATAAGTCTTTGTAGAGATTTCACCATGTACCACATGCGGATGTATATAGATGCATTTTAATTGTAGATTCATTCATTTTGTTCCATATGTAGTGGAATCTCTACAAAAACTTATCTACTAGTAATAGCTAGCCCCCACTACTAGGAATTCTCTATCCTCTCCTTGAGCCACATGATCAAAATTGATGTAGCCGTTAGATGAAGTAGATCAGTCCATAATAGCCATCTGATCTAGACGTTGAGAGGCTCCGCACTAAGCCACATGCAAGCATGCAGAAATACCATGGCACATGCATGTGAGTGGGTTTTAAATCATATCAACATGTCTGCATGCAAGCATGCACCGGTAGCATGCATGTAAGTGAGCTTTTAAGTCCCATTAACATGTCAAAAGGAAAAATATAATCCCATTATGAAGTAGGAGTTGGCTGATCTTTTTTCCTTACGTGAGATGATCTAAATGATGATGGGAGTTTATTTAGTTGGGCTACCACATTTGTCATGCGGTTATAGAGTTTTTTTAGTTCTATGAAATCGATAATTTTGTGCAGAGAGATATACCGCCGTTCCGCGGCAACGTGCGGGGACTCATCTAGTAATATTTAGGAACGGAGGGAGTACTATATAAAGAGTTAGGTGTCGCACAGTGATAGTGTGAGGTGGGCCATGTAATCACTGAGCCTACGTGTTTTCACTGCTCTTACACGCCTTCGCTATAAGAATGGAGAAAATTGTAATCTAGTAGTAGTACCTCCTTTCGCCGAAAGCGTGGGACATCCAGCAGTCCTACCACCTCAGTAATAAAGACCAATGAGCCGTCAAATCACATAGACCCAGCTGTAAGTTGGACGGATGAAGCAACCATCACTCTTGCGCTAGTGAGAGGTCGCGTCCGCTCTGCCCGGGCATGAATGTGGCACCGATTCTTTGGAGCGGCGCTGACCGTTTCGGGCGGTGTCGTGGGTTTGTCACGGCAGATGTCCTAGTGAAAGGACTTAGTCGTGGAGCCATCGCAACGGGTTAACTCGAAGGGGTTAAAGCGGACGCAAGGACACAGAGTGTTATACTAGTTCGGCCCCTTCGATGAAGGTAAAAGCCTACGTCTAGTTGTGATGGAATTGATGTGTTTCGAGGGCTAGGGAGCAATAAGCTTCGCCTAAACCTCGAATTGTTGTTCCTAAACCATCGTCGGGTCGTCCCCTTATATACACGGGTGACGCCCGTCGGCTTACAAAATCCCAACCTCCGGTTCATAACGTGCCCGGGTTGGTCTCTCTATTCCTAACTTACAATGCAAGTTTACCTCAGGCCGGTTTATGGCCATAAACCTTTAAACCGGTTATAGGCCTTGGGCCCTTCTATTTCTCCTTGGGCTTTAACATCTTGGGTCCATTGACGGAGCTAACCCGGGCCCTGTAGGCCGATTTATCCCAAATAGTAATATCCCCAACATTAGGCCCCAGATTGATTTGAACAGGTTCATGTCAATCCTTAATAAAAATTTCTGTCTTCAAATGTCTTCCAGTAACTGTTAAACCGCCGTTCCATCGTCTCCTCTTGCTGCTGTAAACCGATATGACGTCAGCACAAAGTTACCGTTTCTTTTTACTAAATCCGCAATAATCAAGGCGACAGCTGGGCTCCCGAAATCACCGGCTCCTGGATTCGCGCGCCTGGCACGCACACCGCGCCTTATAAATAGGACTAGAGGGCCATCTTCCTTTCCTCCCTTTCGTCCCCTTCTTCTTCGTCTTCCTCGCGACTCAGACTCCGGAGCTCCGCCGCCGCCGTCAACTACTGCATCAACTCAGGCCGCTGCATCAACCTGACCGGACCAGAGTACCACGGCGACCCTCCGCATCCGTTTGGATCCCGGTAAGGCTCCTGTTCTTCTTGCTTTAGATCTGTTCTAGGGTTCGTCATCCCTATCCTGCCACTGTTCATTGTTCATCTCCATAGCAAGTTTTTGTGAACAGATTATGATACTTATATTGTGATTTGTAGTCACTCTCAGTATTCGCCATAAATCTGTACTCATCTCCTTAGATCTCACTCATTTCCCTGCTTGTCGAACTTGTGCTGTTCTGCTGCGAGCCAAACCTCATATTTTTACTTCTTTTTTGCCCTAGCTGTAGATCCATTGTTTTGAAAGAATCAATACGGGATCTGTTTCTTCTTTCATATTCATAACTGTTAGATCTGGTCAGTTTGACTTTTAGCAGAGCGAACAACCCAAACTATATATCCATTAGTCCCCTTGATGAACCGTCAGATGATATCATTCTAGATAACTCCGGTTTATATAAGAGCATCTTCGGTTTACAATCACGCCTGTTCTCAAACCGGAATACCCTTGTCTTGTAGATTTCCTCATGGCAAAACAAATATACGAATGCAACTGGGTTCCCTCTCGCATCACCGAGACCCAATTAAACAACTTAGTTCTGACTGGCGCCTTGAGTAGCAAAAATGCCATCCATTGGAGGGTTCCAGGGAATGAATGTCCTCCTACCCCACAGGAAGGAGAAGTTGTTGTGTTTGCGGATCACCTGGCCCGGGGCTTTAATCCACCCGGTTCAAAATTTTACCGGGACGTCCTGGCTAATTTTCAGTTACGCCCACAAGATGTTGGTCCAAACCCAGTCACGAATATCTGCCATTTTCAAGTGCTTTGTGAGGTGTACTTCCAGGAGGAACCTACTGTAGAGTTGTTCCGAGACTGTTTTCATTTAAACCGACGTACTGAATTCACCGATGGCCCTAACATGGAACTGGGTGGTATGGCGATTCAAAAGAGGAAAGAAGTGACTTATCCTCACGCCAAGCTGCATAGTCATCTGCAAGAATGGAATCACACTTGGTTCTATTGCAAAGATACTTCCCCTGCTGAAGAAAATCCTCTGCCTGGCTTCCGTCCAGAGAGACTTAGCAATACACACCCCTTCCCCCCAAGGCTAACCGCCAAAGAGAGGAGTAAATATGCCCCTCAACTGTCCAAGCTCAGAGCCTTCATGGCTAACGGTTTAACAGGAGTGGATCTTGCCCGTTGCTGGATTTCATGGAGTATCCTGCCCCTTAGTGTCCGCTCCGGTTTAATGTGCAAATACACGGGCCGGGTTAATGATCCTTTGAGGCACTGCAACATTCAGCTGACGGAAGACGAAGTTACTGAAGCTGTGAAAAAGATGCTGAATGAACCGGAATATGTTTGCGCCCGAACCGGCCTGCTTCCCTTTTGTGCTACAAATAAACCACCTGCTGTAAGCATCTCACCTCTGTTTGTTATAGAATTTATGATCTCCTTATATGTATACTGTTAACTCCAGTCCTTTCTGAAACAGAGTGATGATCCGTTTTGGAGCAAGAAGCTTCTTCAAGAGCCAACAGAAAAGGTAACCCGACCCAAAACAAGGGTGAAGAAGCCTGCTCAGAAGAAAAGGAACACCGCTTCCTCTACCCCGGAATTAGATGAGGATGATGTGGGTAATCCGGACCTTGAGGTAGACCTTGATTCAGTTGGCTTACTTTTTATACGCCTTATTGATGATGATATTTGTCAGGACGACGCTGAAGCGAGTAATGCTGAAGGCCCAGAGGTAACTATTCTTTCTTCTGATCCAGTCCCTTTGCCTTTGAAAAAACCTCGCCAAGCAAATCGGAAAGTTAAATTTTCTCATCCCCTTGCTTACTTGGATCCCAAATTTCTTGTGAAGACCCAGCAACATGAAGCTCGTCGCACCACCCGGCATAGTGGCCAGGTAGTTACCTCCGCCGGTTTACCGAACAGCCCGGTTCGAAAACGCCGCTCAGAGGTCTCCGATTTATGCGCTAGCTTTCCTCCTAAAGCAGGTTTAATTCGTCAGCCTCTTAATCCATCTGACTCCGATTACCAGGTCACTTCCCATTCATCTTCTGGTGAATCTTCGGCCACTCAACTGCCACCGCTAAAGAGAGTTATTGGGTAAGTTGGACTGATCACAACATATTTCCATATGGGTTTCTTAATCCATCTTACACCGTTCTTCAATCTTTGGGTCTCTCCCAGGGCTAAACCTAGACCGAGCAAGAAGGCTCGTCTGGATAATCCGGCCGAAGGAACTGCCGCTCCTGAACCGGAGAAAACTCCTGGTGCTGATGCTCTAGTTCGTGAAGACATTCAGAATCATCCACCTCCACAAGATGACGCCTATGCTGAAGAAAGGCCTACCAATCCTGCCAGCCATACCGATCAGCCTGCCAGTCCTGTTCGGGTTGAGGAATCCATCCACCCTTCTGGAACTGTTGATAAACCGACAGTGCCAATGCAGAGCAGCGATTCCAAAGATGATGATGTTGTGATTACCGACATTGGTCGCTCTGAACCGGGGAACTCTGCTACCTTAGCCAAGCATACTGCTAAGGAAGAAATCTCGGCCATAAAGGGTAAATGGGACGTTGATTCCTCAACGTATGCCGCTTTAACCGCCCAAGATCTTTATTCTGGGTACCTGAACCGACTGTATACCAGTCGCGATTATGAAGCTGGTATGATCAGGATGATGAAAGAAAAACTTGAGGTAACTCTCTTGTGCTTCATTCTATTGCAACTTAGCTTCTCAATTCCTTCCAACCCGAGATGGTAATCCGAATCATGCTGCCTTGACAACCAAGGTCCGGTTTGATAAAAACAGGGCTTCAACATAGGTCGTAACCAGAAAACATCATCAAATAACCATTAGTCCCCAAGTGCCAAGTTTAAATACTTGTATTAATCTTGGGACTTTTGTAATGTAAAACATGCGTTAAGATCAAGTACGCATTAGCCCCCAAGTATTGAGCACATAACTTGCTTGTGTGGTTGATACTTCCAAACCGAGCAATATTTTCTGAACACTGCTGATGACCTGCTGCAGGCGGATCTGAAGACCAAAGAGAAACAAGTCTCGGACCTTCAGGAAATCCTAAAAACCCAGCAGGCTGAAACTGCAAAAGCGAAGGAAGAATTGACCAATGCCTTAAACGTTATGGAACAGCTGAAAGAAAGCCGCAAAAAGGAACAAGCTGATTGGGCTACTGAAAATGCTCTTTTGATTAAAAGGGCTGAAAATGCCGAAGCTGCTCTCAAACCGGTGGTTGATGAATTATCCACCGTAAAGCAACAAATACACTCCATGACCTCTGCCGTCTTTGGTAAATTTCTTTCGATGCCCTTCCTCCAATTTGCACCTTGTCTGCTATATCCTATGTCCGGTTTGTAATCCATCTTGAAACACTGCAGGCACACGTATTGGACACTTGGGTTCTGATGTGCGGATGAAACTCAAAGCTGCTTATACTTTGATTGAACAGTTGTATACCGGAGCACAGAGAGCTATCACCACTGCATCGCATAACAACCCCGCACCATCTCTGATTCAAGACACGTTAAAAAGGTTATCCATGCTTCCTGCCCGGATTGAAGAGTTAAAAAGATCAGCTGCTCGAACCGGAGCCATCACTGCCTTGCTCCGGGCCAAAGCGTGGGTAGCAGACTTTGATCCTGTCGAAGCGGCACAAGGATACCCCAGCTTGAAAGAAGACGGTTCAGATTTCGGCGAAAATGACTTGAGGGCGATAAACCGAGCGGTGCGCCCCCTAGCTTGTCAATTGGCTGAAGAAGCAGATCTGACATATTATCAGGCCCAATATGATAACCAGAACAAGCGAGTAGCTTCCCCGATCCCTGAAGCGGAAAACCTTATTCCTCCAATCCGTAAGCATACCTACGCCCCTGATATTGAACCGTCTTTGCTGATTCATGAAGAAGCTGTCTTCCAAGCATTAATGGGAATCGACTGGACCACTGCCGATTTCCAGCCAATGGGTAGCCATGAGGAGGCTGAAGCAGCGCAGGATGATCCACAACCTTCGAACCGAGGCGGCGAACAGGCGTAATCAAAGCTCCGGTTTACCTTAATTGGTGACGTTAACCCGTCAAAAAACAATATATTCAGGCACTACGCTGCCTTGTAATAAGATAGTTAATACTTCTGCCTTTGAATGCGCCTTTGTGCACGGGTACTGATGCCCTTGCCATGACTTTTTCCAACTTGTGTTTCCTGTCTTTACTGGGTACAAAGGACGGTCTTTCGACCATATGAACCGTGCTGCGCCTTTGCCAAACCGGGCAACTTGCCTCCGGGTTAAAAAACGGACCAGGCTGTGTCAGCTGAATCGGTTTAAAAGTATTTTTCGTTCCAAAGAACAAAAACACCACGGGAAGGAAGATAACAAACAACCAAATACGAGGAAACGCAATAGTAAAACGCGTGCAAATGGTGGTTGCTATGAACCGTTCAGAAAGCATTACCATCGTCAAGAAAAACAAACCAAGCCCCCAAGGGGTGTAACTACGGTTTAAGACGACTAGGTTCCTAACTGAATCGTGGCAAATATGCCGGTCAAATGGCATTGCATTGGTTCGGATTCGACCAAGCCCCCAAGTGACTCAGTGGCCTAGGGCCGATCAAGTGGCATTGCATTGGTTCGGACACGACCAAGCCCCCAAATGACTTATTGGCTGTTTAAAAGCCGATCAGAAGGCATTACCATCATCAAGACATGACCGAGCTCCCATAAGGTGTAACTATGGTTCAAGTCGATTAGGTCCCCAACTGACTTAGTGGAAAATGTGCCAGCCAGAAGGCATTACCGTCGTCAAGACATGACCAAGCTCCCAGGAGGTGTAGCTACGGTTCAGGTCGACTAGGTCCCCAATTGACTTTGTTGATCTTCCGTGAAGCGACCTCAAGGGGTAAACCGGAGGTTGCCCTAAAGCGAATCAACTCCGTGTAACCACGCATGATGTGAAGAAAAACATAGACCCCGCTTTACTCGAGGCTCCGGTTAATTATATTGATCATAATATATACATGGTCATGATATGTACATAAGCAGAGCCCAAGGCTCATGTATAGTAAGGCCGAAGATGAGCTATGTTCCACGGCCTGCTGGTCTCCTCCTCTGATGTGCGTGAATCTTTGCGCTCTCGAATATCAATCAGGTAGTATGACCCATTATTCAGATTCTTGCTGACCACAAAAGGTCCTTCCCAAGGCGGGGATAATTTATGCATATCAGACTGATCCTGGATGAGCCGGAGCACCAAATCCCCCTCCTGAAAGGTTCTGGTTCTAACCCAACGGCTGTGGTAACGGCAAAGATCTTGCTGGTAAATCGCTGAACGGGCAGCTGCTAAGTCACGTTCTTCATCCAACAAATCAAGAGCGTTCTGCCGTGCCTGCTCGTTGTCCGCTTCAACATAAGCTGCCACACGAGATGAATCATGTCGTATATCACTTGGGAGAACCGCCTCTGCTCCATAGACCATAAAAAACGGAGTAAACCCCGTGGATCTGTTAGGCGTGGTGTTGATACTCCATAATACAGATGGTAGCTCCTCAACCCAACAACCCGGCGTCCTCTGCAAAGGGACCAGAAGCCAGGGTTTGATACCTCTCAAGATCTCTTGATTCGCTCGTTCTGCTTGACCATTAGATTGTGGGTGAGCTACAGAAGAAACATCAAGCCGTATATGTTCACGTGCGCAGAACTCTTTCATGGCACCTTTGGATAGATTGGTACCATTATCTGTGATGATGCTGTGTGGAAAACCAAACCGGAAGATCACCTTCTTTATAAACCGAACCGCCGTGGCCGCATCACATTTACTGACAGGTTCTGCCTCCACCCACTTTGTAAATTTGTCAACCGCCACCAATAGGTGGGTCTTCTTATCTTTGGAACGTTTAAAAGGCCCAACCATATCGAGCCCCCAAGTCGCAAACGGCCAAGTAATTGGAATCATCCTTAATTCTTGAGCCGGTATGTGCGCTCGTCTAGAAAATTTCTGGCAACCATCACATAGCCTGACCAGGTCTTCTGCATCAGCATGAGCAGTTAACCAGTAGAAACCATGGCGGAACGCTTTAGCCACCAATGATTTTGAACCGGCGTGGTGGCCGCAATCCCCTTCATGTATTTCACGTAATATTTCGCACCCCTCCTTAGGGGATACGCACCGTTGCAGCGCTCCTGACACGCTGCGATGATGTAGCTCCCCTTTGAGAATGGTCATAGACTTGGACCGCCGTACTATCTGCCGAGCCAAGATTTCGTCTTCTGGCAACTCACCCCGGTTCATATATGCCAGATAAGGAAGCGTCCAATCCGGGATGACGTGAAGAGCCGCCACTAATTGAGCCTCCGGATCAGGAATAGCCAACTCCAATTCACCGGGGAGCTGTACCGATGGGTGATACAATACATCCAAGAAAACATTGGGTGGGACCAGTTTATGCTGAGAGCCCAAGCGGCTTAAAGCGTCCGCTGCTTCATTCTTTTTGCGGTCCACATGGTCCACTTGATAGCCTTTGAAATGCCCTGCCACCATATCTACTTCACGACGGTATGCAGCCATGAGCGGGTCCTTAGAATCCTAGGTGCCAGATACTTGCTGAGCCACTAGATCCGAATCACCAAAGCACCTAACGCGGCTCAGATTCATCTCTTTAGCCATCCGAAGACCATGAAGCAAAGCTTCATACTCAGCCGCATTGTTTGTACAGGGGAACATTAAACGGAGGACATAACAAAACTTGTCTCCTCGTGGGGAAGTTAAAACGACTCCAGCCCCCGAGCCTTCCAATTGTCTGGATCCGTCAAAATGAATAGTCCAATATGTGTTATCTGGCTTCTCCTCAGGTGCTTGTAACTCTGTCCAATCGTTTATGAAGTCGACAAGTGCTTGTGACTTTATGGCCGTCCGGGGTACGTATCTTAAACCGTGCGGCCCAAGCTCGATAGCCCACTTGGCAATCCGACCGGTCGCCTCCCGGTTCTGTATGATGTCACCCAAAGGAGCAGAACTGACCATCGTGATGGGGTGCCCTTGAAAATATTGCTTCAGCTTCCGGCTTGCCATAAAAACACCATATACCAGCTTCTGCCAATGCGGATACCTTTGCTTGGACTCGATAAGCACTTCGCTGATATAGTAAACCGGACGCTGAACCGGATGCTCCTTCCCAGCCTCCTTGCGTTCTACCACAATCACCACGCTGACCGCTCTGGCGTTCGCAGCAACGTATAATAGGAGTGGCTCTTTATCAACGGGGGCTGCCAACACTGGCGGATGGACTAACTGTCGCTTCAAGTCCTCAAACGCTTTATCAGCCTCCGGACTCCAGACAAATTGATCTGTCTTCTTGAGCATTTGATACAAGGGGATCGCCTTTTCACCGAGGCGGCTGATAAACCGGCTTAACGCAGCAATCCGCCCGGCCACGCGCTGAACATCATTGACGCATTTCGGTTTGGCTAGGGAGGTGATGGCTGTGATCTTTTCCGGATTGGCCTCAATTCCTCCATGGGACACTAAGAATCCCAACAATTTGCCTGCAGGTACACCGAAAACACATTTAGCTGGGTTGAGCATCATTTGGTACACCCTCAAGTTATCGAAGGTTTCCTTCAAATCGTCAACCAGGGTCTCCTTCTTTCGTGACTTGACCACAATGTCATCCACATAGGCATGTACATTACGACCAATCTGTTCATGGAGGCAATTTTGCACACACCGTTGATAAGTAGCCTGCGCACTCTTGAGCCCGAAGGGCATAGAAACATAGCAGAAGGCTCCAAAGGGAGTAATGAACGCTGTCTTCTCCTGGTCCTTAACTACCATCTTGATCTGATGATAACCCGAATAGGCATCCAAAAAACTCAAACGCTCGCAACCTGCCGTAGCATCAATGATTTGATCAATACGGGGGAGAGCAAAAGGATCCGCTGGACAAGCTTTATTCAAGTCTGTGTAATCCACACACATGCGCCAGGTGTCGTTTTTCTTAAGAACCAGCACCGGATTAGCAAGCCACTCGGGATGAAAAACCTCAATAATAAAACCAGCTGCCAGGAGCCTGGCTACTTCCTCACCAATCGCTTTACGTCTTTCTTCGTTAAACCGGGGTAGGAACTGTTTTACCGGTTTATACTTAGGATCCACATTAAGAGTGTGCTCAGCGAGTCGCCTCGGTACACCAGGCATGTCAGACGGCTTCCATGCAAAAATGTCCCGATTCTCACGGATGAACTCGATGAGCGCGCTTTCCTATTTTGGATCCAAGTTTGCACTGATGCTGAACTGCTTGGACGAATCGCCAGGTACGAAGTCAACAAGCTTAGTTTCGGCAGCTGATTTGAACTTCAAGGCCGGATCGTGGTCCGTAGTTGGCTTCTTTAATGAAGTCATGTCCTCCGGATCAACATTGTCTTTGTACTGCTTTAGCTCCTCCGTAACACAAACCGATTCTGCATAAGTCGCATCTCCTTCCTCGCATTCCAAAGCGATTCGACGGCTCCCATGAACCGTTATAGTGCCCTTGTAACCCAGCATCTTGAGTTGCAGATATACATAGCAGGGCCGTGCCATAAATTTTGCATAGGCCGGTCGTCCGAACAAAGCGTGGTATGAACTTTGGATTTTAACCACTTCAAACGTCAGCGTCTCTGATCTGGAATCATGACTATCGCCGAAGACCACTTCTAGGGCTATCTTACCAACAGGGTACGCAGACTTGCCAGGCACCACCCCGTGGAACACCGTATTGGTCGGTTTGAGATCCTTATCCACCAGTCCCATGCGACGGAAGGTCTCATAATACAAGATGTTAATGCTGCTTCCTCCGTCCATGAGTACCTTGGTGAGCTTGTAACCTCCCACCTGAGGCGCCACCACCAATGCTAACTGACCCGGATTATAAACCCTGGGAGGATGATCTTCTCGACTCCATATGATTGGTTGTTCCGACCAGCGCAGATAGTGAGGCGCGGCCGGTTCAACAGCACTAACTGCCCGCCTCTGAAGCTTTCTATCCCGTTTATCCAAGCTTGTAGTAAAAACATGATACTGTCCACTACTCAACTGTTTCGGGTTGCTCTGATAACCTGATTGCTGCTGTTGCTGCTGGCTGTAACCACTTTGATTACCTTGATTATTTTGGCTGTTCTGTCCGCCCGGATTACCATTGAACCCTGGACCGGAATTTCCGCCGCCGTACCCTGATCCGGAACCTGAACCGCCGCCAGAGCCGTGATCATATTGGAAAATGTTTGAGCTTTTGAATTCCTTCATGATGTAACAATCCTTCCAAAGGTGGGTTGCTGGCTCCTCCTTTGTTCCGTGCTTCGGACAGGGCTGGTTTAAGAAAAAGTTCAAACGCTCCGGATTAGGACCGGGATTTCCGCGAAAACCTGGCTGTTTCCCCTTACATCGCTGGCCCTTATTCTGTGCACTGGTGTTGGCCACAAAATCCACGCTCCCATCCGGTTTACGCTTACCTCCGCCTCCATTGCCTGTTGGTTGATGCTGCTGGCCTTTGGTATTGCTATTCTTCTTTCCCTTCCCTGCTTTGTCGTCACCAGAGTCAGGGTCCTTGGTACTGTCAGAATCCGCATACTTCACTAAAGCGATCATGAGCGTTCCCATATCCGTGCAATCACGCTTCATCCGACCTAACTTTAGCTTCAAAGGGCCAAACCGACAGTTGCCTTCCAACAGCACCACGGCGGTGTCTGCGTTGATGCGATCTGATGAGTGCAAAACTTCTGATACCCGGCGTACCCAATGGGTAGTTGACTCCCCATCTTGCTGAACGCAAGCTGCTAGGTCAACTATCGACATTGGCTGTTTGCACGTGTCCTTGAAATTCTTGATAAACCGGGCTCCCAACTGGGCCCACGAACTAATGGAATTAGGCGGCAGGCTCTTTAGCCAAGTCCGGGCCGTCCCTTCTAACATCATGGTAAAATACTTCGCACACGCCATGTCATCCACATCCAGCATCTCCATAGCCATCTCATAGCTCTCCACCCATGTCTCCGGAGGCTGATCCGCCGTGTAGTTTAGTACCTTGCGGGGGCCTTTGAAGTCCTTAGGCAGGCGTACGTTGCGCAAAGCGGGAACGAAGCACGGTACTCCCAAGGAACTAGAAGCCACCCCCGGTTCAATCGTAGCAGTTGGGAAGATAGGTGTAAGCTGACGAGCCTGATGCTGCGCTGCTAATCCGGCCTCCTACGCACGGGTGCGATCCACCATCTCCTGAGCATTGTCGACGCCAGCCGGATTGTTGCCGCGGAGCGCTTCACGCCTGGCATTACTTGAAACAGCCGGCTCCTCCATGCGCCTGCTATAGCTCCTGCTGGGGCGAGGGGTGGAGTGAATCCGATCACGGCTTTGCGAATATGCTTCTTGTTGGGCCAAAGCGGTCCTAAGGAGCTCCTTAACTCGGCGTGTCTCTACATCCTGCGGTGAATCGCCTTCGATCGGAATGGCATCCAACCGAGCTGCCGCCGCAACGAGGTTATCCATCGGGTTGGAATAATGGCCCGATGGTGTTGGCACGGCCTGTGGTGTACCAGTGTTGTGACGAGGCAGGTTTATTATACGGTGCTGAACCGGGGCGCCAACTGTTGCTTCCGCACGGTTTACCCCCGGCGGATTATTGGCCCCCGCTCCAGGGGTGTTGAAGAGATTTCTGGCATCGAGGGCTGCGGGCAATCGAGATCGGAATTTCCTCTTCAGGACTTCCTGAGATGCATTCTGGTCCATCATGAGCCTGTAAGCCTGTGCATCTAAAGCGGCGCGCTCTGCCGTCATCCTGGCCTCTTCTGCTGCCAGCCCTGCTTTAGCTTGAGTGATCTGTTCTCTCACTCTGGCAATCTCGGCATTGTGAACCTCCTCATCCACCGGGTTGGCCTCCGCCATAAGCACTGCCAGTGCGTCAAACAGATCTGACAATACTTGGGCTGGTGAGTCCGCAGGACCCCCTGCTCGCGCAGCCGTTGCCGCTGCCGATCCGGAGATCACTGCTGCCGCAGTTGATGAATGTGGCGCCGCCTGTGTTCCAGCCATGAAGATCCCAACTCGATTGGGCAGACCAGAGGGGTCCGGAATACTGTCGCCATCGGAGCTGCCCCCAATCCGATCATCTTGCAGCTGATATAGAGACTCGGTTTCCCCGGTTGACGTTTCATCGCCGGAGTAGATGGCGGTTTCGCCACCGGATTCGGATCCTTCCTCGTAGCTTCCTCCGTGGATGACTCCCACGAAGGCGCGCTTCCTAGTCGGTTTAACCAGGGTCGATCTCGTGTGCTGAGCTGTCTCGACGAGGTCGGTGCAGATGCCCAGGTCGGGGCCTGGTTCACCGATCTTGCCGATGAAAACATGGATGCCACCAAAGGGGACCCGGTACCCATACTCGATCGAGCCGGCGTCGGGGCCCCAGCCTGTGCTGTCGATGTAGAGTTTTCCGCGACGACTTTTGGTCATCCGGCCCACAGCGTAACCCTCGAGTCCTTCAAAGCGGCCCTCCAAGAACTTGAAACCATCTCGCGATGGCCCCACGGTGGGCGCCAACTGTCGTGGGTTTGTCACGGCAGATGTCCTAGTGAAAGGACTTAGTCGTGGAGCCATCGCAACGGGTTAACTCGAAGGGGTTAAAGCGGACGCAAGGACACAGAGTGTTATACTAGTTCGGCCCCTTCGATGAAGGTAAAAGCCTACGTCTAGTTGTGATGGAATTGATGTGTTTCGAGGGCTAGGGAGCAATAAGCTTCGCCTAAACCTCGAATTGTTGTTCCTAAACCGTCGTCGGGTCGTCCCCTTATATACACGGGTGACGCCCGTCGGCTTACAAAATCCCAACCTCCGGTTCATAACGTGCCCGGGTTGGTCTCTCTATTCCTAACTTACAATGCAAGTTTACCTCAGGCCGGTTTACGGCCATAAACCTTTAAACCGGTTATAGGCCTTGGGCCCTTCTATTTCTCCTTGGGCTTTAACATCTTGGGTCCATTGACGGAGCTAACCCGGGCCCTGTAGGCCGATTTATCCCAAATAGCAATATCCCCAACAGGCGGGAAGCGCGCGCGGGCGATGGAGGGGCTTTAGGTGGGCCAGGCTGGTCAGGAGCGGGCGTGGCAGCTGTCTGCATGTCCCTACCGGTCAGGAGAGGATGCATCGACTCGCGGCTAAAATTGTACACTACACAACATCTCTATGTAGGAGTAGGTCGATCTGTCGCTCTCTCTAACACACACATGCTGTTAAACACACACACACACACACACACACACACACACACACACACACACACACACACACACACACACACACACACACACGACACGCACGCACCTTGGTCCCGTTGCACCTTCTAACGTGCCTTATTACACCTAGACGGAGGGAGTAGTAAGTATACGAGATACGGTGGCACACTGACTTAAGTCCAATACAAGTGCCCAAAATTTGTGTGCATGTTATAATAAGGATTCACTTAAAATAGTACGTGAGCGAACAGAGGGATCAATTGGATAGTGTTCCCGAGCAGTAGCGAGATGTGTGAGGTAAGATACACCACTGGCGCTTTTAATTTTTCTTATTAATTTGTTTGTTTCACCCTCTGACTGGTGGGACCCAACGTACTACGTGGAGAGAGGTAAGGTGACTAAGGCTGCATTATTTCTGCACCACTGTGGATAGTCTTACCACCAAAGCCACATGGCACGATTATGATTGAAATCCCAATGAATCCCACATAGAAAAAAACACGGCATGCTTGTCACACGAATGCAGGAATGTATAAAAGGTTATTTCCCTCTCGTTGAACATAACATGAGGGTTGTGTAGCTGGTTAGCCTGTTCGCTCATCAAACTTGAGGTCTCGGGTTTGATAACTACACTTGAGCATAATTTGTGCCAGGAGGATTCTTTGACTGGTCAAAATGTTTTCTAGGGTTTGCACGCTTCACACTCTCTCTCCAGTATATATATACACGCTGGAGCCTCAGCGCTTGTAGTTGCTCTCTTCACACTCTCTCGCCCTCTCCCGCTGGAGCCTCAGTGCTTGTAGTCGCTCTCTTCACACTCTCTCGCCCTCTCCAAATCTAAACAAGACTTCGTTGGCCTCTCTCTCCCCTCACTGCTGCTCAAAGAGCCGGCAGGATCCGTCCGCCAGGAAGGGAAGGAGTCTTAACGCTGTCGCCGTCGGCGAGGGACTACCGGCGCAACTGTTCACTTTCCACCCAGCGGCGGCACGGGAGGGCCTCCGACCCCTTCTTCTTCACCGCTGTCCCGTCGCCCACCGAACCACGCCCCAAGAACCATAAGGTGTAATTTACTTACTCCAAATGCATTGCTCTAGCTGCATGTATACCATGAATCTAGGACGTGCTTCAAAGAGGAAAGGAGTGGGGGAAAGTGTCGGTGTACTAAAGTAGGGGTACCTTTGTAACGCCCTCGATGCGGCTATATCTCCCACGTGTCGAGGCACGACTTAGAGGCATAACCACATTGAAAGCAATGTCGCAAGTGAGGTAATCTTCACACAACCCATGTAATACATAAAGGGAAAGAGATACATAGTTGGCTTACAGTCGCCACTTCACACAATACATAAATAAACATCCATCATACAAATTACACTCAAGGTCCGACTACGGTACCAAAAATGAAAGAAGACTACCCCAAATGCTACATAGATCCCCGAATCACCCCAACTGGGCTCCACTACTGATCATCTGGAAAAGAAACATAGTAACGACCACGTTCCTCATCGAACTCCCACGTGAGCTCGGAGGCGTCATCTGCACTGGCATCATTGGTACCTGCAACTATTGTGGTAGAATCTGTGAGTCACGGGGACTCAGCAATCTCACACCCGCGAGATCAAGACTATTTAAGCTTATAGGAAGGAAAGGATAGTGAGGTGGAGCTGCAGCAAGCGACTAGCATATATGGTGGCTACAACGCAAAAGAGAGCGAGAAGAGAAAGCAAAGCACGGTCGTGAAACTAGAAGTGATCAAGAAATGATCCTAGAACAACCTACGTCAAGCATAACTCCAACACCGTGTTCACCTCCCAGACCCCGCCGAGAAGAGACCATCACGGTTACACACGCGATTGATGTGTTTTAGTTAAGGTCAACTTCGGGTTTTCTCCAACCGGACATCAACAAATTCCCATCTGCCTCATAACCGCGGGCACGGCTTTCGAAAGATAATACCCTACAGGGGTGTCCCAACTTAGCCCATTATAAGCTCTCACGGTCAACGAAGGATATTCCTTCTACGGGGAAGACCCGATCAATCTCGGAATCCCGGACTACAAGACTTTTCGACAGCAATAAAACAAGTCCAGCAAAGCCGCCCGATTGTGCTGACAAATCCTGATAGGAGCTGCACATATCTCGGTCTCAGGGCACATCCGGATGAGACTAGCTACGAGTAAAACCAAGCCTCGAGTTTCCATGAGGGGGCCCCGCAGGCAGCTCAGTTCGGGCCAGCACCCAGAGGAGCACTGGTCCGTGGGGGCTAAAATAAAGATGACCCTTGGGCTCGCGAAAACCCAAGGGAAAAAGGTGGTAGGTGGTCAAATGGTAAAACCAATGTTGGGCCTTGCTGGAGGAGTCTTATTCAAAGCGAACTGTCAAGGGGGTCCCATAAATCACCCAACCGTGTAAGGAACGCAAAATCCGGGAACATAACACCGGTATGACGGAAACTAGGGTGGCAAGAGTGGAACAAAACACTAGGCATAAGGCCGAGCCTTCCACCCTTTACCAAGTATATAGATGCATTAATTAAATAAGAGGTATTGTGATATCCCAACAAGTAAACATGTTCCAACAAGGAACAACAAGTCCATGTTCCAACATGGAACAAACTTCATCTTTACCTGCAACTAGCAACGCTATAAGAGGGGCTGAGCAAAGCGGTAACATAGCCAAACAACGATTTGCTAGGACATGGATGGTGAGGGGCTGACATGGCAATATAGGAGGCATGATATATAGCAAGTGGTAGGTATTGCAGCATAGGCATAGCAAAAGAGCGAGCACCTAGCAAGCAAAGATAGAAGTGATTTCGAGGGTATGGTCATCTTGCCTGCAAGGTTCTCAGAGTTGTCGAAAGCTTGGTCATCGAAAGCGTTCTCAACAGGTTCCTCGTTCACGTACTCGTCTCCCGGCTCTACCCAAGACAAGTAAACAAGCAAAGGAACAAATATCAACCACGATGCAATGCGCAAACAACATGATGCAAAACAAGGCATGATATGCGAGATGTGATATGCAATGCATATGCATGCTCCGGAAGGACAAGGATGAACAAGGCATAATCTTGGCAAACCAAGTATGCCACTGGATAGATGAGGTGATTTCGGTTGAAATCGATATAAAGATCACCGAAATCGGATGCACGGTTTGCAAATGACAAACAAAACAAGATTGACAATAATCTGCCATAAACAGCATGATGCTACTTAGCAAGCAATAAGAAATTAGGCTACTGCACCCAAACATATCAACAAAGCATATGACAGTAATCTACTCAAGATGCTCGACAAAAGATGAACACTGAGCTACGTCTAAATCACATCACAACAGGTTCAAACAAGCATGGCAAAAGTGCGAAAGATAACAGGTTCTCAGACTTAGTGAAAATACCAACATGGCAGAAATTAACATCGGGATGACATGTTCAGAGCAATGAAACAACATGATACAAGAACAGAACATAGCAAAGTGAGGCATGACATGAATCTAATGAAAGCACTTGACAAAAGTCCCTTAATGACCATAAGCGAAAAAGGATGGGAAATTATGATTACACCCATGTCAATTAAGCAAGTTTTGTTATAGGTTTCAGACTTAGCAGAAAACTGGACATGTCAAAAACGGTTAACGAGTAGGCATGTTCGTGAGCTCGATGCACTCACTACAGAGCATTGCATGATAAACTAAGCATACACACATCAACAAGACATGACATAGTAACTATACATGGCAAGGATAACATCATAACATGCAAGGAGCAACTACACCAAGCTTGGCAAAATCGAATAACATGTAAACAATCTGCCAGCAACATCTTGAAGCAAAAGTAGAGCTCGACTGACTCAAACTATGGCACTCCATAAATACAAACAAAGGCATGGATGGATAGACCAAATCCTCGAGTTCAAAACACTCTTACTGATCATGCTCAAAATATGCATAGATCTCTCGGAAACAACATGAACACATGGCTTGAAAATAACAGCAGTCAGGGACTTAATGAAATTACTGTCTCTGAAATCAGCAACATCAAGTCCCCTAGTTTGCATGCTTGTGCTAGTCACCACAAAGATCACAAAAATACGTGGCATAATTCTATGGAAAGGTAACATGGGATATTTCAAAACTCATGTAGGACTCAACTTCATAGGGGGTACACAACAATCATGGCATAAAAGACAAAAGTGCATGTTCAGATATGATCCAGAAAATTAACATCACATATCACTATTCTAACAGCATTTCGGGCATCAAAACGACCTCAAATGAAAATGAAGCAATGGAATTAAATGATGTAGTCTTCGAGGCGAACATTTTGACATATTATACGCGCGAAACGGAGCTACAGATGCAAAGTTATGGCATGACGAACATGTGAAAATAATGCAACAATATGAGGACTTAGACAAAATCAGAGGGGGAAGAAGTCAACCCCGGTGGCTGCATCCAGATCTGGGCTCCAGCGGGCCCGCGGCCCGAGGCGAGGCGGATCCCAGCGACGGCGGTGCGGCGGCGCGCTCCGGCGACGAGGGCGGCGCGGCGTGGGCGCGCGGGGTGGAGGCAGAGGGCGGCGGCGCACGGCGGGATGCGGGGCGGCGGCGCGGAGCGGCGAGCTCGGGCGGCGAGGGCGCGGGCGAACGGTGGCGAGGCGCTCGGGGCGGCGCGGGGCGCTGCTCGCGCGGCAGCGGGGCGACAGCGGGTGCGGCGACGCGGGCAAGCGGGCCGCGGGGGCCGGGCGCGGGCTCGGCGGGCCCGGCGGCGCGGGGGAGAGGGAGCCGGCGCGGGGGACATGTGGCGAGGTCCGATAGGCTGCGGGCGCGGCGGCGGACGCGTCCGGCGCCGTCCGGACGTGTCCGGCGCGGGGAGAGGCGCGGGGAGCTAGGGTTAGGGGTGTTTTTACCCGGATTTGGAGGAGGGGGAGGCCTATTTATAGGTAGAGGGGGCTAGGAAGCTCCAAATGGAGAGCGGTTTTCGGCCACGCGATCGTGATCGAACGGCGGAGGACATGGGGCTGACTTAGATGGGTTAATGGGCTGTTTTGAAGGGGTGTTGGGCTGCAACACACACGAGGCCTTCACGGTCACCCGGTTAACCGTTGGAGTATCAAACGAACTCCGATTGGCCCGAAACTTGACAGGCGGTCTACCGGTGCTATACCGAGGCCGCAGGACAAACCTCGGTCCATTCCGAGAATTTTTAATACCCGCTCACGAAGAAATGTAAAAAGGGGACGCCGGGGAACATAGGAGCGCCGGATTGCAAAACGGACAACGGGAAAAATGCTCGGATTTATGAGACGAACACGTATGCGAATGCGATGCACATGATGGCATAATATGAAAAGCATGACATGAAAAAAATACAAAACAAAGGGAAACCCAAACACGGAGAGAATAGCATAACACATAGCCGAAAATGGCAAGAGTTGAATTACAAATATGGCAAGTTACATCCGGGGCGTTACAACCTTAGTACCCCGAACTTGTGCACGGGCAGTCGTAGCACCCTGCGGCAAGGCTTGCCAGGTGATCGCCAAAACTCTCCATGGTCCCTTTTTTGGGCCATCCAAGAACAAAGTATTTGAGCCAAGGCCCCGGCAGGAGGAGCTTGCCGGGAAGGCCACCCAAAGAGAGCAAGGCCCCGGCAAGAGGAGCTTGCCGGGACGGCCGCTCGAAGCACAAGGCCCCGGTAAGAGGAGCTTGCTGGGAAGGCCGACCAGGGCACGACAAGAGACTTGCTGCGACGCGCCACGCGTCCCGGCAAGGACTGGTGAGCAACAAGCTCCCGGGCGCGACAAAGCATCAACCGCGGCAAGGCGCTTGCCGCGGCAAGTCACCACCCTGCGCCTGCGTTCCAGCTCATCCACCAACGTGTCGCTCTAGGGCCATTCCAGGCGTACATGGCGGAAGGCTGCGCAGCCAGGGGCATGCGGTGGCGAAGCAACGCTGACAGGATAGCCGTCGTGGCAAACGGTGGCGCCCCTGATGGTCCCTTTTCTGCACTGTTTGGGCGACCTTGACGGGCATTCAATGCCCTTGTCCCCTGCCGTCAGAGTTAGGTATTGATAGCATTGTGCAAACAGCTGTACCCAACACAGCGTTTTCCAGTTTTACCCCCGCCTACGTTGCCACCTGTGGGTAACCCCTTGCGCATATAAAAGGAGGCCCCATGCGCAACGTAGAAAGAGGGGGGAGAAAGAAGGAGGACACTCACGCTCGGTCTGATTAGTTGCCTGAGTGTACTGTAGCACTCAGCGCTCCCGAACAAGAACACAATACAAACCACAAAGCAGCAGTAGGGTTTTACGCATCCGTGCGGCCCGAAGCTGGGTAAACCCCTTGTGTGCATCGTCTCGATCCGCTCTTCGCGCGACCTCCGCCCCCCACCGAACCAGAAAGGGGCTCGGTCCCCATAGGTGTTCGTGGAGGCAGATTTCCCCCGACATCTTTGGCGCGCCAGGTAGGGGGCGTCGAGGTTGTGTGAACCTGATCCGGCGTCTGCACAGGCTAGATCTCCATCGTCTTCATCGACATGCCACCGAAGAAGAAGGCTCCGGAGGTGGCTGGTCTGTCCGCATCGAACCCACCGCCCCTGGAGCAAACGGGTGGTGGGGACGGCACCGACGGCGGAACGGGCGTCGCCGAGCCAGCTCATGGTGCCACGGCGTCCGAACGTGCGCCGCGCCCCTCTCAGGAGGCACGGGACCAGCAGCGTCTTGGCACTCACGGTACCATACGCTCGCTGGACCCAGATCGAGCTGGCGGATCCCAGGTTGCTCAAGGCCAACATACACACCAACGTGCTGGCGCGAGCGTGGCGCAACTGCCTGGTCCGGGTGCTGCTCCTTCTAACATAGTTAGAAGTTCGAGCACATCCCGCTCCACGCGCCGTTCGCCACCGCTGCCCGCCACTCCAGCAGAAGCTCTAGCACGAGATCAACTGCTCCTAGACTACCCTCCAACGGCGGACAAGCTCGACGACTGGAGGGCCACGATACAGAGTCTCATCGGCTTCGCTAACGGCGACACCCCGCGGCACCACAGTGCGTCGCAGCCGCGGCAGGTCGGCCAGGCGAGAACCGATGGCGCCAAGACCGGTGGGGGTGCGACCACCGTGCATTCCCCGCCCCAAAGGCCAAGATCGCCGACTCGCCGAAACCATCACGACAACGACTCCACCGCGTCGTCAAATCCGCGAACTAGTCGCGATCAACGCCAAGTTCTTCACGAACGAAAGCAAGAGGACGCTCGTACTCGCATCGAGCGTCGAAGAGAAGCGCGGCGTCAATCAAACCAGCGCGCTGAGCCCTCTGTCGACATGCATGCGCTGGGGGGACCAGGCGTCCTGCCGTATGCGGTAGGCTGCCCTGCGTTCACCCGTGAGCTGCGGCAAGTCCAGTGGCCCATCACGAAGAATTTCAAGCTAGACGTACTAGAGAAGTACGACGGCAAGTCGCATCCGTCAGAGTTCCTCAGCATCTACACCATTGCAGTGCAAGCTGCTGGAGGGCGAGACGACAAGATCCTTGCCAACTACTTCCAGCTGGTACTCAAATCCAACGTCAGATCCTGGCTCATGCACTTGCCGGACAACTCCATAACCTCCTGGACAGACTTGTGCCATCAGTTTGTTGGCGCCTTTACAGGCGGCCACAAACCCCATGGCCAAGCGAGCGTCCTTCATCTGCTCGTCCAGAAAGAAGGGGAACCCTTGCGCAAGTTCATCCAGAGATTCAGCCGCGTACACTACAACATCCCAGACGTCCACCCTGCCGCGGTCATCAGCACGTTCCATCAGAACGTGCGTAACCGCAGGATGCGGGAGGAGATGGCGATGTGCAAGATCAAAGACGTCAGCGAGCTATATGCCCTGGCCGACAAGTGTGCACGTGCTGAGGAAGGAAGGAAACTCCCCGGAGAGAACACTGGAGCAGGAGAATCTGACAGCGAGGATACCGCCCCGGCAAGGAAGAACCGGCGGCGGAGCAACAGGAAGAAGAAGAGCCAAGAAGTACTGGTTGTTGAGCAGTCCGGCGATGAAGGCGCCGCCAAGAAGGCCCAGGCTGGTAGCTCCGGCAAGGAGGTTCCCGGGTGCACCAACTGCCAGGCTGTGGCGGTCGCCGACAAGCGGGACGGCACCAACAAACAGTACTGCAAGATCCACCGCACCAAGGGCCATGACCTCCAGAGCTGCAAGCAGGTCGAGCGGCTCGTCGAGCTGCAAAAGGCCGAGTACGAGCGATGCAACAAGGAGAAAGCCCGGGGAGGTGGCGGAGGATCCGGCACGAAGCGCCCCGGCCAGGGAGGACGCCGCAACAAGGACAAGCAGCGACAAGCAGACAGACCTCCCCGCGGTCGCGACAAGGACGAAGACGACGACAAAGACGAAGACATGGATGATGTCGAGACCAGTGAGCAGGAGTTTCAGAAAGCCACGGAGGTCTTGTGCATAGACGGCGGTGCTTCTCTGCATACTTCTCGCCGCCAGCTCTAGCAGTGGGCGCGGGAAGTCAATGCAGCGAAACCACCCGTCGAGTCACGCAAGCCTCTGAAATGGTCCAGCACGCCTATCATCTTCGATATTGAGGACCACCCTGACCGCACAACTGCGATCGGGTGCTTGCCGATGTTGGTCTCAACAACAGTCCGCAACCTCAAGGTCACTAAGATGCTAGTCGACGGTGGGGCCGGCTTCAACCTGATCTCCTCCGCTGTGCTCCAGAAACTCCAAGTCCCCGACAGCGAGCTCGAAGAGACCGGCACGTTCCAAGGAATCAACCCGGGAAGGAGCAAGCCGAAGGGGAAGATAACGTTGCCAGTGACATCTGGCAGCGAGCTGAACTTCAGGACAGAGAGGATCACTTTTGACGTTGCCGATTTTCCATTGCCCTACAATGGAATTCTCGGCCGTCCAGCGCTCGCCAAGTTCATGGCGGCCTCTCACTACGCATACAACATGCTCAAGATGCCAGGCCCGATAAGCGTCATCTCTGTCCCCGTCGACAAGAAGGATGCCCTTATCTGTGCTGACAAGATCTACCGGGAAGCAACAGCCGCAACGGATCACAAGCCACTTGCCGCTGAAGCTCCCGGAGGGAAGAAGAAGACCAAGCCCGGCAAGTGCTCTGGTGCCCACTCCGGCAAGCGCACCTCTTCGGAGTGCTGTGCTACCATCGAGGACGCGCCATCGAGCTCCACCGGCAAGAATAAGAAGTCAATGGCAGCCCCGCCAACGACCAAGAAGGTGTCCGCCAAGGAGGACGGCACTGGTGGTACCTTCACCATCAGTGCCACTCTCGACCCCAAATAGGAAAGCGCGCTCGTTGCTTTGCTGCGGGCGAATGTTGATGTGTTTGCCTGGCAACCATCTGACATCCCCGGCGTTCCCAGGAAAGTGATTGAGCACCACCTCGCCGTCTGTCCTCATGCGCGGCCCGTCAAGCAGAAAGTCAGGAAGCAAGCGGTGGAGCGCCAAGAGTTCATCGCAGAAGAGATCAAGAAGTTGGAAGCGGCAGGCCTCGTCAGAGGTGTGCTCCATCCGACGTGGTTGGCCAATCCTGTTGTCGTGCACAAAGCAAATGGGAAATGGAGGCTTTGCATCGACTTTACTGAAGTTAACAAAGCTTGTCCCAAAGATCCCTTTCCCTTGCCGCGCATTGACCAGATTGTTGACTCCACGGCCGGATGTGACCTGCTTTCATTTCTTGACGCATACTCAGGATACCATCAGATCTTCATGGCTGAAGAAGATGAGGAAAAGACCGCATTCATCACTCCATGTGGCACGTACTGTTTTGTACGGATGCCTTTCGGTTTGAAGAATGCTGGTTCGACGTTTGCGAGGGTTGTCCATACCGCTTTTGAGCCACAAATCCACAGAAATGTGGAAGCCTACATGGATGACATAGTGGTCAAAAGCAGGATCAGGGCAACTCTGATTCAAGATTTAGAAGAGACCTTTACGAACCTGCGCAAGATCAGCCTCAAGCTCAACCCCGAGAAGTGCATGTTTGGAGTCCCTTCCGGCAAGCTTCTCGGGTTCTTCGTGTCTCAGCGAGGAATCAAAGCCAATCCAGACAAAATCAAGGCCATCGAGCAGATTGAAGCACCAACACGCGTCAAGGATGTACGAAGGCTTGCCGACTGCGTCGCGGCTCTCAGCAGGTTTATTTCCAAGTCTGCAGAACGCGCCCTGCCATTTTTCAAAGTTTTGAAAAAGGCGGGTCCAGTGAAATGGACTCCGGAAGCGGAGGCTGCGCTGCAGGACTTGAAGAAATACCTGTCCTCCGCTCCAATACTTGTCGCGCCTAAACCACAAGAGAAGTTGCTGCTGTACCTGGCGGCAACCAATCAAGTGGTTAGTGCTTCGTTAGTAGCGGAGAGGGAGGCAGATGATGAGCTAGCAACCGCGGCAAGCGCGTCCAGCGACAAGCAGGAGGCTTCCCCGACAAGCTGTGGCCCCGATAAGGATGAATCGGCGTAGGAGCGAGTGGAGGTGCAAAAGAAGAGAATGGTGCAGCGCCCAGTTTACTTTGTCAGCTCCCTTCTGTAGGGGGCTAGGTCAAGGTACTCTGGTGTGCAGAAATTGCTTTTCAGCCTTCTCATGGCCTCGAGAAAGCTGCGCCATTACTTCCAAGCACATGAGATTACAGTTGTCACGCGCTTTCCGCTGAAGAGGATACCGCAGAATCCAGAAGCAACAGGCAGGATTGTCGAGTGGGCACCAGAACTGTCAAGCTTCGGTCTCAAATTCGAGAGCACTTCAACTATCCGGAGCAGAGCATTGGCGGAGTTCATAGCAGAGTGGACACCGACACCAGACGAAGAGATCCCAGAGACGAGCATCCCCGTCAAAGAAGCAAGCAAAGAGTGGATGATGTATTTTGATGGTGCCTTCTCGCTGCAAGGCGCCGGTGTTGGCGCGTTGCTTATCGCGCCCACCGGAGAGCATCAAGTACATAGTCCAGATGCACTTCCCCAAGGAGCAAGCAACCAACAATACTGCAGAGTATGAAGGTTTGCTTGCCGGTCTCAGGATCGCGGCAGAACTTGGGATCAAGAAGCTCATTGTCAGGGGTGACTCGCAGCTTGTCGTCCGCCAAGTGAACAAAGATTACCAGAGTCCGTTGATGGAAGCGTACGTTGATGAAGTGAGGAAGCTAGAAGAGCACTTTGACGGCCTGCAAATGGAACACATTCCAAGAGCTGAGAACGACATTGCTGATGCCCTGTCAAAGTGCGCAGCACTTAAGTTACCTGTGGAGCCAGGAACCTTTGTGCTCAAGCTGACTCAGCCATCCATAACACCATCAACCGGACAAAGCAAGAAGAGGAAGTTGGTCTCCGGCGACTATCTTCCGGCAGAGCTCCTCGGAGCCGCCGCCAAGAAGGTCCCCAAGATCGACGCCAAGAGTGCTGAGGAGCAGTCTGCTCCGGCAAACCCCAGGGTTTGTTCCGTAGAAGCAGGCGCTCCCGACAAGTTTTGCTCCGGCAAGCTTGCCGGGGAACATCAAGCTCCGGCTGAGCCCCAGATCCTCGCCGTAGAAGCGGACGTTCCCGCAGCAGCAGATGTGCCTTCAGTCCTTGTTGTCGAGCCACAGGCTCCAGCATGGGCGCAGCGGACTGTCCGTTTCCTCCAGAACGGAGAACTTCCCGAAGAACAAGAAGAAGCGGAAAGAGTAGCCCGGCGCTCAAGTATGTACCAGTTCGTCGACAACACACTGTACAGAAGAGGGCGCAACGGTGTGAAATTGAAGTGTATTCCCCGGGAAGACGGACAAAAGTTGTTGGCACAGATACATGGAGGCATATGTGGTCACCACATTGGCGCAAGAGCACTTGCTGGCAAAGCGTTCCGGCAAGGTTTCTTCTGGCCGACAGCCCTCCAGGATGCAACTGCACAAGTAACCAAGTGTGAAGCGTGCCAGTTCCATTCCAAGCAGATACACCAGCCAGCTCAAGCTCTCCAGACGATCCCTTTATCCTGGCCATTTTCGGTCTGGGGGCTCGACATCCTCGGCCCCTTCCCCCGAGCTGTCGGGGGCTTTGAGTACTTGTACGTCGCAATCGACAAGTTCACAAAGTGGCCGGAAGTGGAACCAGTGAGGAAGGTGACAGTACAGTCAGCAGTCAAGTTCTTTAGGTCGATTGCTTGCCGCTTTGGGATCCCCAACAGGATCATCACCAACAACGGTACGCAATTCACGAGCCGCGCCTTCATGCAATACATCCAAGATCTCGGCGCCAAGGTCTGCTTCGCTTCTGTTGCTCATCCCAGGAGCAACGGTCAAGCGGAGAGGGCCAATGCCGAAGTACTGCGCGGGCTCAAGACCAGAACTTTCGACAGGCTACACAAGTGCGGAAGAAACTGGATCGAGGAGCTGCCGGTGGCTCTTTGGTCGATCAGAACGACGCCAAATCGAGCCACTGGCTAGACACCATTTGCTCTAGTCTATGGAGCAGAAGCAGTTACCCCCACGGAACTCGTATACGGGTCACCTCGAGTGCTCGCTTATGATGAGCTTGAGCAAGAGCGGCTACGTGAAGATGACGCGCTGCTCCTTGAGGAAGATCGTCTTCAGGCTGCTGTGCGAGCCGCTCGCTACCAGCAAGCTTTGCGTCGCTACCATAGCCACAAAGTTAAAGCCAGAAGCTTCGAGGAAGGCGACCTTGTTCTTCGGCGCGCTCCGTCCGCCAAGAATCACAACAAGTTGACGCCGAGGTGGGAAGGCCCTTACCGGGTGAGACGAGTCACGAGGCCCGGCGCTGTCCGCCTTGAGACCGAAGATGGCACTCTGGTGAGCAACTCCTGGAATATTGAGCATCTTCGTAAGTTTTACCCGTAAGGCGCGGTTGTCGGACCCCGTCCGGCAACCACCCTTTTGTACAAGTATTGCCGCTGTTGCATGTAATCCTTTGTACAAAGCCAGGCGCAGACCCTGAGCAGCAGTAAATGAAGCGCTGGTGCCCTAAGTTTTAGCATGCATGCTGAGTCGAGTCTCGTCCTTGGTTAGGGTTGATAGTGCCTAACAGCTGCTAACCCCTAGCTTAGAGGTCGGGTCTGCGTCCTTTTTTCCTATTCTTTCGTTTCCCTTGGTTCGCAGGGTTTTGCATATCCTGGCCAGACCGCTTAAGGACGAAGAAGAGAAGAAGGGCGGACCAGCATCTGGTCCCCGACAAACCAGTGTTGCCGGGGGCTGCAAGTACAAAGATTCGCCCGCGGCAAGCCAAAGTTACCGGGGGCTGCAATCCCAGATAAGTTTTTCATCCCTTGTCATGCATTCTCTTATGGACTGAGGAATGCGAAAACCTTGTTTCTTCCTAAAAAGCTACCGTGCTCCCTTAACTCTGGGCCCCAGAGCGCGTTCCTGGGGCCAGTTTTGGTAGTAGCCGCGGCGGCAAAGGGACGGAATGAGGAGCCCGAACCCGCCTCATCCCTACCTCCGCCAAAGGCGTGAGAAAGGTCGAGTGGCGCGGGAAGACGGCAGGGCCTGTTGCCGGGCAAAGAAGTGTCTATCTTAACGATATAAAGGATTTGCTCCTTGGCGTGGGTTCTACCCGCGGGACAAATGGCCCGGCAAACATCCCCTTTTCATTAGAAAAACATTCCGCTCAGGTACAGTTCAGAGAGAATGAAAAACATGAGAGATGGGATTACAAGCTTTAAATGCAACTAAAGCCCGAGGGCTTACGAGTTAAAAAGAGATAAGGTGCCCGTAATCCCTTTCTTGTCTCTCTCCTCAGGAGGTAGGACAAGGAGGCGAGAAGGGCAAAAGGGGAGCCTAGGTGAGCTACGGGTGGCAGAAGACGCCAAGAGAACACCCCGGGGGCCGTCTGAAAGCTGGACGGTGACGGCGGCGCCGGAAGCAGGGCTCGACGAGGCGACAGGATGTCAACACGCTGTCGAGGGCGTCGTGCCCCCGTACTCCGAGTTGACGGCCTTGCCGCCCGCCCTCTTCCTCTTTCGCAGCCTCCCTACGCCAGCCGCCAAGGAGACGACACCGAGAAGCTCAAGGAGCCGGCGACACGGATGATGGGGTCGCCGGTGCCACACGGAGCCGCGACCGGCGCCTAGTCGGACCCGTCATCCCGACGACCGCTACCCTCGTCGTCGCTGTCGCTCCCCTCCTCGTCGCTCTCGCTCGAGGAGGAGTCTTCGCTGTCGGAGGAGCTATCGACGCAGCACCGGGCCCGGGTCCCGTAGCACCCGAAGACCTTGACGGAGAGGAGATCGCCCTCCATCAACTTAAAATGGAGGGTGAACCCCTCCATCAAGCTGTGGATACGGGCGAACGACTTCCACCCTCGACCAAGATACATCACGCCGGGGGCTGGGGACTCAACGTGGACCCGCGTGCCGCTGATCCCGCAACCCCTCATGCGCAGTTTTAGCGTCTCGGGTTGTTCCATCTCCATCCCGCTTGCGAAGGGAGCCGTGAGACGGAGGCGACGACGAGGCGCCCGGCTCAGCCTGACGAAGAACTCGCAAGGGTCGTCCCCGATGTGGACCGCCGTGAGAAGAGGAGCCGCTGGCGGAGGCGAGGCTGGCGCGTCGCCCCGTCCGCCTCGTCCCCGAGCGCCTTGGCCTCGTCCACGACCTCGCCCCCTCCCCCTTCCCCTTACGGCTGGCTCTGCCACCGCGGGTGCAAGGGGAGGAGGGGAGCGTTGCCTAGCGGCGACCCTCGCCGCCACCGATGAAGGACCAGGGTTCCCTTTCTCCATGGCGAATGGAGAGAGGGGATCAGAAGCTGAAGGGAAGAAAAGATGAAGGAGTGTGGGTTTCCGTCGCCCCCTCTTGCTCTTTATAGAAGAGCGGGGTGGGGGCTCGGCCGCCCCGCTCAGCCAATCAAGACGCAGGAAGAGCATGCGACTGGAACCGGCCTGCTGCCTCGACCCGCGACGGCCCGGTTTCCTGCCTCCACCGTCCGCAACTCCAGGTGCATGGAAGCCGCGTGGCTGGCGTGCAGGACCAAGGCGACGGATGAGGCGACCTCCCCCCGCCCCGTGATCGTGAGGAGCGGACGCCTCGGAAACCGTGCCTCGGCCCCGTCCAGCAAACGAGCCATGCCTCCACGCCTCCCTCCACTTATGGAGATGGCGCGAACCGTCCCCCTTTATTGCGACGTGACGCATGCCTGCGGGGCTCTGCCCCGCGCACGCCGCCCACGTCATGCACACCTCTCCCCATGATGCCGCATTCGACGCATGCCGTTCGGGGAGGACGTGGTGGATGCAGAAGAAGATGCAGCGTGACCCAGGCCGCGCGTGCCCGTGCACTGTTTTGGGCCTGGCCCAACGGCGCTCGGCACCGTGTATGTCCCAGGCCCGGGGGCTCCTGTCGGTGTACTAAAGTAGGGGTACCTTAGTACCCTGAACTTGTGCACGGGCAGTCGTAGCACCCCGCGGCAAGGCTTGCCAGGTGATCGCCAAAACTCTCCATGGTCCCTTTTTTGGGCCATCCAAGAACAAAGTATTTGAGCCAAGGCCCCGGCAGGAGGAGCTTGCCGGGAAGGCCACCCGAAGAGAGCAAGGCCCCGGCAAGAGGAGCTTGCCGGGACGACCGCTCGAAGCACAAGGCCCCGACAAGAGGAGCTTGCCGGGAAGGCCGACCACGGCACGACAAGAGACTTGCTGCGACGCGCCACGCGTCCCGGCAAGGACCGGTGAGCAACAAGCTCCCGGGCGCGACAAAGCATCAACCGTGGCAAGGCGCTTGCCGCGGCATGTCACCACCCCGCGCCTGCGTTCCAGTTCATCCACTAACGTGTCGCTCTGGGGCCATTCCAGGCGTACGTGGCGGAAGGCTGCGCAGCCAGGGGCATGCGGTGGCGAAGCAACGCTGACAGGATAGCCGTCGTGGCAAACGGTGGCGCCCCTGACGGTCCCTTTTCTGCACTGTTTGGGCGACCTTGACGGGCATTCAATGCCCTTGTCCCCTGCCGTCAGAGTTAGGTATGATAGCACTGTGCAAACAGCTGTACCCAACACAACGTTTTCCAGTTTTACACCCGCCTACGTTGCCACCTGTGGGTAACCCCTTGCGCATATAAAAGGAGGCCCCATGCGCAACGTAGAAAGAGGGGGGAGAAAGAAGGAGGCCACTCACGCTCGGTCTGATTAGTTGCCTGAGTGTACTGTAGCACTCAGCGCTCCCGAACAAGAACACAATACAAACCACAAAGCAACAGTAGGGTTTTACGCATCCGTGCGGCCCGAAGCTGGGTAAACCCCTTGTGTGCATCGTCTCGATCTGCTCTTCGCGCGACCTCCGCCCCCCGCCGAACCAGAAAGGGGCTCGGTCCCCATAGGTGTTCGTGGAGGCAGATTTCCCCCGACAGAAAGTAGTGGGAAAAGTTGTATATAGCATGAATCTAGGACGTGGTTCAAAGAAGAAATGAAGGGGGAAAGTTGTATAGCATGAATCTAGGACGTGCTTCAAAGAGGAAAGGAATGGGGGAAAGTAGTGGGGAAAGTTGTATCGCATAAATCTAGGACGTGGTTCAAAGAGGAAAGGAAGGGGTGAAAGTACTAGTTCAAAAGGAAAGGAAGGGACAAGGCTGTAGAGTTTGAGCAGGACTAGATTTGCTGCGCTCACATAGGGAAAGGTGCCTAAAGATAAGAAAACTGGGACCAACACAAATTTGCTCCTTGGTTGTTTGTTCTTTGTTGCAACAGACTGTGCATGACCACAGTACATCGGTAGATGCACATGGTGCTGGTGCATCCACTGTCCCGTGCAACTCATTAGCTGTTGTTAATCTAAGGCCCTGTTTGGTTAAAAACTCCCTAGTCCCTACCTACTTGGTTCCAGGGACTAAACATGGACTAGAGGTTATTAAATGACATGCTAAAAGACCATGTTACCCCTAGTAATGAACTAATAGAGGCAAGGTGCGATGCGTGGCAGGGGCAACTGTTGGAAAAAGTCCCAAAAAGACTCCCTCGGGGTCTTCTTTCTTTAGTCCCAAATGCCCACTTTTAGTCCCTAAAAGTCCCTCCTGTTTGGTTTAGATGGGACTGACACGGAGTATTTTTAGTCCCTACACCAAAATGTCCCTGTAAACAAACACCCTCTAATAATGCCGCTAGAAAACTGATGCAATGCCACAGTTAAAAGAAAATTACATGTTTAACGAATTTTATTGTTAATATAATCTCTATGTTAATATTAATCAATGCCATCATTTTAGAAATGCAATGGTCTTGCTTTCTTTCCCATTTAGATAAGGTAGATGCTTCTTTTTGTTGTCTTCTGTGTCATCCACCATTATTGACCACTAATTGTTTCCTTTGCACCTCTGTGTAAACAGGGTTATCTACTTCACCTCGTTCCCATTGTGACCTTTTGTTGCACTGCATAAAACACTTTTGTTTTAAGAGTGTTTTGTGCAGTTCAACCAAAATGTCACACCGACAATGTTGCTTGATTGCTTGATCTTAGTGGAACTGCACAAGAGGAGATCTTACTTCCTGTCCGTTAAGGCGAATTTGGTTCAGATCTTCTTCTTGTGAGTTGTTTGAATTCCGCATCATGAGAGGTCAGTACTAGCCTTCTTTCAAATGATTCTGCAGTGTGCTTTCATATGTTGTGCTACTTGTACGATAATGTTGCTTGACTTTAGTGAACTGCACAAATGGAGACAAGACTTCCAATCTGTATGTGCACCGTAATATCCCATTGAGGTAGGATAAGGATATTTCACAACTGCTGGCCTATATTTTGCCACTTTTATCAGAAAATTAAGTTTAGTACTATACCGGCGCTCCCTTATTGACATGCCAATCTTACATTGAAGGAGAAGCTTGTCTGGTATTGAAACAAGTGATGAAGGGGAAGAACAAGCGGAAGAAAAACAAAAATCAACTCCTGGTGCTGTAATGAAGCACTGGAACTGTAATGACACAAGTAATGATATAGTTTTGCATCTTAATTTATTGCTATGGCTGGAACGAGCAATTGTTTTGCCACTGATTTTATGCCACTCTTAATGTAATATGTAATTATCTCTACTTGTGCAAACAGGGATCTTCTTTGAAGATACCATATATTTTAGTGGAACTGCACAAGAAGATGTTGGAAACATTAAACTAATCAAGGGGTATATAGTAAGCATGGTCACCACCGTAGATAGCAACAGATGGTTCTGGAGAAGTGCTTCATCTGTATGCTCTACACAATAAGCCTCCTGACAAAGGTTGGTACTCGCCCACTGATTTCATCCATATGATTGAGCTTTGTCATCTCTATTGGTGTTGTGCTACTATTTAGATACTGTCATGAAAAAGTGGTATTGTCCTTGAGAAGTGCTTCATCTGTGCTGTTTTAAATATTTCCTTTCCTTTTTTTCAAGAAAATAGGGATGCTAGCATTTAGTAGTCCTCTTGTCTTTGCACAATAGGACCATCTTCCTCTAAAGAAGAATATGGAGTACGTGAAGTGAATAGTTCCGATTATGCCAGGATGAAGAAGCCCTGTCTATCTTCTCATCAGAAGGAGCAGTTGAAGGATGGTTACATTACTCCCCACAGGACCAAACTAACTTCAGCTCAAAAGGACTGACAAATATCCATTTTTTTGCTGTGATGCGCGAGTACAATGTTGTTCTAGGATTCTGTCTGGCGAGTTCCATTTTTCTAAAAGTGTGCTCTACGTGGACCATGTATTTGCCTGTTGAAACTGTCAATTCATAGTACAGTTTGCTTTATACTTATCACTTTTTTGTATTTGTGCAAACAGGGGTGCTCAACTTGATTTCAATGGGAACTGCACAAAATGTTCATGAATACATCGAATCATTCATTTCCACCACAAGAAAGGAGGTGCCGATAAGTTCAAGGCGTTGCAACATATAAGGGCGAAATCATACAAGCTACGCGCGAATTTGGTTGATTTTGGTGGAACTGCACAATGCCATGTCAATGTCTGAACTGATGGCAAACCCTGCCCATTTCACAATCGTAGGCATTTGATATTTTGGAATGGGACAACCTTGTCAAATTTTGCTCATTGATTTTAGCAAGACCCATTTGATATTATCGAATGGGACGCCCTTTGCTGTCAGCAACGTCGATCAATTTTTTCTTTATTCTTTTGTTGTGAAGTAAATATTGCCTTTGACATGTGAGTCGTTGAGATGCATAATCATCGATTGTTCTGAATGTTCTCTATGAATTGCCAGGCCTGTGTGTTTGATTGCAATGTACAGAAACACTAAAAAGCTGCTCAAACTCTTTGTACTCCTTCTGTTCCTTTTTACTTCGCACATTGTGAAAGTGCATACTTTTTTGTATAAGATTGGTCAAAGTAGAGATACTTTGACTGCAGACAAAACTTGTATGCAAACTAGAAAGGACCGGAGGGAGTACATGTGAAACTGCTGCAAACGAGGTGATCACCCTGGGAATAATGCTAGTACGTATTGTTTTGCATGCTCATCCAATGCTAGTGATATAGGAATTCGAACTAATCGAAATAAATTCATTCATACATGGTCGGATTTCATATAAACATGCCGGATTTCATTACATTTCATACATTCTTCAACTAAAAAGGGGTGCGCTGGAGGTATAATTAATTAACCGAAGCTACCCTCCTGTGTCCCGTTGAGCCGAATAGAAGCTTCAGTGACTTAACTGCAGGTGCAGTTGCATAACTGACATGTGGCCTATTGGGCCCATGTGTGAGTCAGCCAACTGCACCAGTAGTTAAGTAGAAGCATCGTTCTTTTCCAGTGCAGCTCTCCGACTCCACGTCGCCGCCAAGAAGCTAACCGGCTGTCAATGGTCAACCCGCCTAGCTTGGCTTCAACCGGAGGGTAGCATCGGTGGCCTTACTTGGACCCGAGCGGCGGCGACCTACCGTGTTCTACTCTTCCTTGTTTTCTGTGTGGCGCAGCCTCGTTGGTAGCGGGGCGGGGCCTCGGCGGAGACGACGATGTCCTCTGTCTCATTGCCGGCGGGCGGTGCCTCAGCGAAGCGGTGGAAATCCTCCCCCGCGTTGCCGGTAGGGTGGGGCCTCAGCTGAGCCGGTGATGTCCTCTGCCTCGTTGTTGGCTGCGCGGGGCCTCGGCGGAGCCGACGGTGTCCTCTGCCTCGTTGTTGGCGGGGCGGGGCCTCGACGGAGCCAACGGTGTCCTCTGCCTCGTTGTTGGCGCCGCGGGGCCTCGGCGGAGTAGGGCCTCGTCGACGCCAGCGGAGCGGGGACTCGTCGGAGCCGGCATTGTCCTCTGCCTCGTCCTCGGTCTCGCCAAACAACGCCTCGCCCGCTTCATCGCCCTCTTTGCTAGCCTCTTTGTAGGTAGCCGCAGCTTCCGCCACCCGCATGCGGTACCGCCAGCGCTCGAGGCGGCCCTTGCGGGCGGAGCGGTAAGAGTCGAGCAGCGCCTCCTGCTCCACCTGCTCCGCGGCAATCTGCTCCTCCGCCTGCAGGTGCTCTTGAAGGAGATGGTGGTTGTAGGCGGCGTCGGCCTGCGCCTCCCGGAACTGCTCCTCACGCATCGGCCTCACACTGCCCATATATTGGGCACGGGCCTCACCGATGGTCATGGTGCAATGCACCGGCGAGGATGGCACGAAGGAGGGGGTTGGCGCCGGATCGTCGACTACCATGTTCTCCATTGGGACGTCGTTGTCCTTCGGCTGCCTGCCAGCCAGCCGGTCGGCAGCAATGGATGGCATCTCCTTGTGGTCCGTCGTCCGCCCGTCCCGCTGGAGCGCGAGGAAGCCATGGTGGGCAGTAGTGGTGTGGACAGGAGAAAGGGAACGGATGCAGATGACTGTGGCTATGGCCGGCGCAAGTTTATATAGCAATGGTGGATGGGCGGAGGGACGGACGTGTGGCGCCAGAGTAGCCGCCTCGGCAACCGCGTATCATTAATGTGGGCGGCAGATGGATGGACGGACGACACATGTGTCGTTTGAAGGCGTAGCAATCGCCTGCACCGGGAAGCAGGGCGGGCGGCGCTGACTGTTTCGGGCGGAAAGAGCGCGCGGGCGAGGAGATGACTTTACTAGGAGAGGATGACAATGGGGACCCACCAGGTCCATAGCCTCACGTACGCAAGTGCCTCCTTATTATATACATATATACAACAGAAATTTATTTTGCTTCCTCCTGGTTTCCTGACATCACGGTCCCACACCATTGTCAACCTATGTAGTAGTCAATAAATGAGAGAATTGCACAAGAAGCGGCCGACAGCTGGGACCAAGCAGCTCGAGCAGTATTTGTGTTTTTGAGGTGTGAGCACTGCAGAGTTTTTTTATGTTTAGCCCAGATATTAATTTTTTTCTCCTCTGAACAACAATGAAAACATCGCTGCAGGTATTAACTGGGCGGGCTGCGGCCCGTCTAGCCCAGGCCAGATACCCAGCCCAGATATTAATTTTTTGGGTTAATTAGATAAATGCCACTCCAATTATGGTGATTCATAAAAATGCCACTGCAATTTCCAGACTTTGAAAAATGCCACTGCTATTTTTACAAACTTTGAAAAACCCCACTGCAGACTTCGAAAAATGCCACTAGAAATGGTATGAAATGGCATTTTTCAAAGTTTGGAAATTGCAGTGGCATTTCTCGGAATCGCCAAATTTGGAGTGGCATTTGTCAAATTAACCCATTTTTTCAAGCTAAAAATGGCTAGCCCAGCTATACTTTTTTTAGGAATATCCAGGCAAGGTCAAGTTGTTATTCTCCGCCCCGCTGGGCTTCAAATCTTTCCTAGGAGGGAAGCATTAGGCTTAACAAGAAAATGGCCTTTAAGAAATAATAAATGGGATGTAATTAAAAAAACTGGGCAGTAACTATAAAAAATGCACCAAACATGTGATTACTTTAGAAAATATTATTTTTGGATATTGAAAATTTTAATTTCATTAATTGTTGCGAGCGCAATGTTTCGTTGGCTTTTTACGTAATGTAAATTTATATTGAAATTGTATTTAATATGACTAGAAATTTTGGGATAAAAATATTCTGGATCCCATCAAAATGTGGGAAATTTTATTGAATTCTGTTTTGAACGCTTGGTTGAAATGGGCTGTACTTTTAACAAACTGTAAATGGGCTGTAGTAAATTCCATTAGAATTCAAAAATGGGCTACACATTCTTACAAATCTCAAATGGGCTATAAGTTCTCTGCCACACACTTCTAGCCTTACTAAGTTGACGCGTCCCCTAAAAAATAGAGTTGACGTGTATGCAAGGCTTTGTCAACTTATAGTCAACACACAGTTCTAGCAGCAGTGGCCGTTGGATGTCCATCCAACGGATGCCGTGCTTCTTCTTCAATCTCGGATATTCTAGCTTTACCCGCCCAAAAAATGATTCCTTCCCCTGGCATCTGGGGCGCACCATTTCGGAAGCTGACCTGTGGGCCTACTAAGTTGACGTACCAAGGGCTTTGTCAACTTAGTCAATATAAACGATTCTAGCTACAGTGACCGTACGATGTCCATCCAGCGGCCGTCGTGCTTCTTCAACCTCTGGTCTTCTTGCTCCAGCCATCCAAAGCAGCGCCGGTCGAGCCGCCTACTCCTGCCTCTCGTGGCCGGCTGTGCTGCCGCGGAGGCCTCACCGCCCCCTACTACTCCCACCGCTGGCCAGGCAATCCCTCCACTCACCCACACCCCTTGTTATTCTGCGGTGACGGCAGCGCAGCCGAACCAGTGAACCCTCGTACTCCTCTCCGCGTGTCCATCCACTACCGCGTCTTCCCCGGCTCCGCGTCGTCCCCTTCCTAGGCCTCACCTTCGTCCACTGCCCTGGTGCTCTCGGCGCGGCGTGGTCCACGTGGTCAAGGAATGACTTCCATCGAACGTGGACTGTACGTGGAGAGGCTGACAGCTGGGTCCACGGCAGCCGCAAGGAAGTGCCTCCTTATTACGCGCAAAATGATTATTCCTCCACTTGACAGCGGGGACCCACTGGACGGGCCACCGTATTTCGCGAAAAAATGATTCGCCCCCTGACTGGTGGGACCCACGAGCTACATCTTCGCACGCAAGGAAGTGCGTCCGAAAGAAAAACGATTTGCACCCGTGACTGCTGGGACCCACTACCTAAATCTTCGCACGCAAGGAAGTGCATTCGAAAAAAGGATTCGCCCCCCGACTGCTGGGACCCACCAGCTACACCTTCGCACGCAAGGAAGTGCGTCCGGGCAAAAAAAACCGATCCGCTCCCCTGAGTGCTCAGACCCAGCAGCTACACCTTCGCACGCAAGGAAGTGCCTCCGAAAAAAAAACTAAATGATTCGCCCCCCTGACTACTGGGACCCACCAGCTACATCTTCGCAGGCAAGTAAGTGCCTGACAGTCAGGACCCACCTGGTCGAAGCGTATGTAGCATTGTCATTCTGGTCGCGAACGTGTACGTACATACTGGTCGATGTAGAGGCGTGCACGTGTCGTAGTAGAGGTGCGTGTTGGCCGGAATAAGCCGCTACGCCAGTGTCAGACGCGTCGGGCACGTGTATGGGCACGCGCTGGGCGTGTCAGGCGCGGCGGGACCGCAGTGTAGGCGTGTGTGGTCAGGCTCGTCGGGCGCGACGGATTCGCGCGGGACGTGCGGGACGCACTGGTGTAGTCGAGCTCGTCGGGCGCGACGGATGCGCGCGAGACGTGCGGGACGCACTGGTGCAGTCGGGCTCGTTGGATGCGTCGGATGCACGCGGGACGTGCGGGGCGAAGCGAAAGCGTGGCGAGTGTGCTCGTGTAGTGTGTTTGCGCGCTCGTGCAGTAGCATGTGTGTACCGGTTGTAGTAGTAGTTAGCTGTTAGCAGTGATGTGGAGCTGGCCGAGTCATGCGCGTTGTCCGCATCGTGCGTCAGTGCATGCATTGTTGATTAGTCCGTGCATGGATAAGCTAGCTACTTGCGTGGGCCGGTCAAGTCAGTTTGTTAGTGCATGGGTGGATTAGTTTGCGAGTGTGCCGGTGTGGTGCGTGCATGCGTTCGTGAGGCCAACGCCTGGTGTGAGTCCGGCTATATAAGCCATGTATTGGTGTTATGTTTGAGCTGGTGCTCTTGGAAGAAAAATGGGGTTGTGCGTGCGGCCGGGTTGAAACTCCAGTGTGCCATGTTCCTTCTTCTACCTCTAGTCCTGAGTGAGCGAGGGAGAGTGTGGTTCCAACAATTGGTATTCAGAGCCACAAGGTTCGAGGGGCGGCCGTGGCGCACGGTGGCGTCCGCGGCGTGCACGGCCGACATGGAGGCATCAGCTACGGCGCGCGGCGAGTCCGCGGCTGTGCGGTGTGATGTCATGTGCGCGAAGAGCACGGTAGTCGCGGAGACGAGGAGGTCGTGGAGGACCTGCGTGGTGGCGCAGAGGTCACGACGGCTTGGCGCGACAACCGTGGAGGCGCGTGGCAAGGAGACGCGGCATGGCGGCGCACGGGGCTGCGGGCTGCTGCAGCGGCAGCTTGTGCCGGAGACGCAGTGGAGGCGTACATGGCGACGAGGTGACGACGACGAGCCAGGGCCCCTGTCGGCAGGCCGTGCGGCGAGGCCACGGTTTAGAGGGTGAGTGTTGGCCGGAATAAGCCGCGGCGCTAGTGTCAGACGTGTCGGGCGTGTGTATGGGCGCGCGCCGGGCATGTCAGGCGCGGCGGGACCGCAGTGTAGGCGTGTGTGGTCGGGCTCGTCGGGCGCGACAGATTCGCGCGGGACGCACTGGTGTAGTCGGCCTCGTCGGGCGCGACAGATGTGCGCGAGACGTGCGGGACGCACTGGTGGAGTCGGGCTCGTCGGATGCGTCGGATGCGCGCGGGACGTGCGGGGCGAAGCGAAAGCGTGGCGAGTGTGCTCGTGTAGTGTGTTTGCACGCTCTTGCAGTAGCATGTGTGTACCGGCTGTTGTAGTAGTTAGCTGTTAGCAGTGATGCGGAGCTGGCCGAGTCATGCGCGTTGTCCGCGTCGTGCGTCAGTGCATGCATTGTTGATTAGTCCGTGCATGGATAAGCTAGCTACTTGCATGGGCCGGTCAAGTCAGTTTGTTAGTGCATGGGTGGATTAGTTTGCGAGTGTGCCGGTGTGGTGCGTGCGTGCGTTCGTGAGGCCAACGCCTGGTGTGAGTCCGGCTATATAAGCCATGTATTGGTGTTATGTTTGAGCTGGTGCTCTTGGAAGAAAAACGGGGTTGTGCGTGCGGCCGGGTTGAAACTCCAGTGTGCCATGTTCCTTCTTCTACCTCTAGTCCTGAGTGAGCGAGGGAGAGAGCGGTTCCAACAGCGCGCACATGTCGTAGTAGAGGCACGCAGGTAGCATGTACACGTACGTACAGCGGCCAGGGTGCAAGAAAGAAAATACGGCCACAAATGTGTACATACGGGCGGGGTCTCGAACGCCTACTCGCGCATACGTACGGCGAGGGCTCGTGTACATGGCTGGGCCGGAACGGAGAAACAACATCGTCATCGTGTTCATGGGGAGGAAACAGAATGCGTCGTGTTCATCGGGAGGCAACGGAACGCGTGGGAGCCAACCGGCTGGGTCGGAACAGAATGCGTAGTCGTGTTCATCGAGAGGGCTTGGACGGAACAGGTGATGGAAACGAGGCCTGGCGTACCGCAGAACGGAGGAAACGGACCTCCTACGGTCGAAACAGGGTCCTGTTGATCGGGAGGGGTGTGGCGTACCGCAAAACGGAGGAAACGGACCACCTACGGTTGAAACGGGGGTCCTGTTGATTGGGAGGGGCGTGGCGTACCGCAAAACGGAGGAAACGGACTTGTGTTGGAGCGCTACGGTCGAAACGGGGGTCCTATTCATCGGGAGGGGTGTGGCGTACCGCAAAACAGGACTCCACGGGATACTGTTCATCTCCACCATCGACCTCCTCCAGCCTCCACGGACAGATTTTTTTTTGTTCGAGCCAAAATGTCACAGATGTGTCTTTTTTTGTAGTGACACAACTTCACCGCCGTAATCACCAAATCTTCCCACCTCTATGCAGCGGTGTAACCCCTCTTTTACCCACTGTAATCTCTACTTAAACATGGTGCTCAACGCTATATATTATTTCCCAATGTTGTATGGCTATCCCATGATGTTTGAGTAGATCGTTTTGTCCTATGGGTTAATTGATGATCGTGATTGGGTTGAGTTGCATGTTTTATTATTGGTGTTGTCCTATGGTGCTCTCTGTGTCGCGCAAGCATGAGGGATCCCCGCTGTAGGGTTTGCAATATGTTCATGATTTGCTTATGGTGGGTGGCGTGAGTGACAGAAGCACAGACCCGAGTAAGTAGGTTGTTTGCGTATGGGAGTAAAGAGGACTTGATGCCTTATAATGGCATGGTTGGGTTTTACCTTAGTGATCTTTAGTAGTTACGGATTCTTGCTAGAGTTCCAATCATAAGTGCATATGATCCAAGAATAGAAAGTACGTTAGCTTATGCCTCTCCCTCAAATAAAATTGCAATAATGATTACCGGTCTAGTTATCGATTGTCTAGGGATAAATAACTTTCTCGTGACAAAAATCTCTCTACTGTAAAGTTGTGTGTTTATCTAAACAGCCCCTAGCTTTTATTTACATGCTCTTTATTATATTGCAAACCTAGCCTACAAAACCTACAAAGTAGTTCTAGTTTCATACTTGGTCTAGGTAAGGCGAACGCTAAGCGTGCGTAGAGTTGTATCTGTGATCGACAGAACTTGATGGAATATTTGTTCTTCCTTTAGCTCCTCGTTGGGTTCGACACTCTTACTTATCTAAAGAGGCTACAATTGATCCCCTAGACTTTTGGGTTATCAAGACCTTTTTCGGGCGCCGTTGCCAGGGAGTAATAGCGTGGGGTGAATATTCTCGTGTGTGCTTGTTTGCTTTATCACTAAGTGGATTTTATTTGCTATTCTAAGTTGTTCTCTATCTTTAGTTATGGATATGGAACACGAAATACAAAGAAAAATAGGTTTACTTGCTACTCACGGAGATGGGGAACCTCCTAAAACCCTCGATGCTCATTATGTGAAAGGTATTATGCACTACTTTAATAATCCTGAGAAAACCCCATTCAATTATATAATGGGGACACGTTGGATCAACGTGAATACTTTAGGGATTATCGCTTGAATCAAAAAGGGAAACTATTATGGGATCAAATTTATATGTTGCACTGGTATGCTCGGCAACTATGCTTGAGATATGATTATACTTGTTGCTCTAGGATGAAGGCTCCACACCTTCCCTTTTCATGCAAATTTAATGATAATGAAATCTTAGCTTCTTATGCTAATGGTATATATGATTACTATGATGTGGAACGAATAGAAGAATTTGTTGCTTTTAAGGGTGCTTGTGAAATTGAATCTTTGTTTAAAGAGTTTGAAGATTTTGATGATTCAGTTTATAGGCCTCAACATTTAGCTATCCTTAAATATTGCTAGGAGAATTATAAATACAATTATGATATTGATGAATTTATTGAGAAAGTCTCCGCTGTCCAAGAAGAGACTAATATTTTGCAGGATTCTATGGAAGAAGAAATTGATGAAACTGTGAGCTCATTGGATGAAAAAGATGATGAGGAAAACGAAGAACAAAAAGAGGAAGATCGGATTAGCTACCCGTGCCCACCTTCTTGTGAGAGTAACTCTCCAAGTCATACATTATTTAATGTCCCTTCGTTCTTACCGAAGGATGAATGCCACGATAATTGCTATGATCCCGTTGATTCATTTGAAATATCCCTTTTTGATGAACTTGATGCTTGCTATTCTTGTGGCCAAGAGGCCAATATAAATTATGCTTATGGAGATGAACTTGCTATTGTTCCTTATGTTAAACATGAAATTGTTGCTATTGCACCTGCACATGATAGTCCTATTATCTTTTTGAATTCTCCAAACTACACTATATAGGAGAGGTTTGCACTTATTAAGGATTATATTGATGGGTGGCCTTTTACCGTTGCACAATATAATTTTGATGAATACAATATGCATGTGCTTGCTGCTCCTACTTGCAATTATTATGAGAGAGGAACTACATCTCCACCTCTCTATGTTTCCAACACGATAAAATTGCAAGAAACTTCTTATGTTATGCATTGGACTTTACTTGATGTGCATGAATTATCCTTGTATGACATGCCGATGCATAGGAAGAGAGTTAGACTTCGTCATTGCTTGATATATGTTGCTTTGTGCTCACTACTAAATGCCAAATCATTGCTAATTCAAATTGGCTTTGATATACCTTGGGATCCGGGTGCATTCATTACTTGAGCAACTTATGCCTAGCTTAATGGCTTTAAAGAAAGCGCTGCCAAGGAGACAACCCGGAAGTTTTAGAGAGTCATTTATTTTTGTTGATTTCTTTTATAGAGTTTAAAAAAATAAAGAGGGGAACCCAAAACTTTTCAAAAAGGAAAGTCAAAGTGAGAGAGACAAGCATTGTTGAAGTGAGGGAGCTCCTTGAACTTTGTTCATGCTCACGGAAACTTTGTGAATCTTGATTACAGAAACTTTTCAACAAAAATAATTATCCCCTTGTACAATTACATTGTATTATAAAAATAATGTGCCAAGATTTGCCTTTAGGATGTTTACATTGCTTGTTGGTTTGTGCGGTGCAAAATAGAAACTTTGGCTGTAGTGCGCGATTATACATTTTTTACTGGAACGTCAAATGGTTCTGACACTTTTTGCACTGTATTTCTACACAAATTGTTTATTTTTCCTAAATTCTTCAGAATTTTTGGAGTACCAAAAGTATGGTGAATGTTCAGATTACTACAGTCTGCCCTGTTTAACACATATTCTGTTTTTGATGCATTGTTTGCTTCTTTTGATGAAACTATCGATTTCTATCAGTGTATTAATCCATGGAAAAGTTATATTACAGTAGCTACAATGCAAAAAACAAAATATTAGTTGGTTTGCAACAGTACTTAGAGTAGTGATTTGCTTTATTATACTAACGGATCTTACCGAACTTTCTGTTGAGTTTTGTGTGGATGAAGTGATCAAGGATCGAGGAGGTCTCAATATGAGGAGAAGGAGGAGAGGCAAGAGCTCAAGCTTGGGGATGCCCAATATACCCGAAGTAAATATTCAAGGATAATCAAACGTCTAAGCTTGGGGATGCCTCGGAAGGCATCCCTTCTTTCTTCAACAAGTATCGGTATGTTTTCGGTTTCGTCTCGTTCATGTGATATGTGCAAATATTGGAGCTTCTTTTGCATTTAGTTTTCACTTTTCTTTGATGCACCATGCTGGTATGAGATAGTCCATGGTTTATTTATAGAAAGATCATTGCACGTCACTTATATCTTTTGAGTATGGCTTTATAGAATGCTTCATGTGCATCACATATATCATTTGAAGTTTGGATTGCATGCTTCCCTACACATAGAAAACCGCCATTTGTAGAATGCTCTTTTTCTTCACTTATATCTATAGAGCATGGGCATATATTTCGTAGAAATAATTAAACTCTCTTGCTTCACTTATATCTATTTAGAGAGATGACAGGAATTGGTCATTCACATGGTTAGCCATAAAATCCTACATAAAACTTGTAGATCACTGAATATGATATGTTTGATTCCTTGCAATAGTTTTGTGATATAAAGATGGTGATATTAGAGTCATGCTAGTGGGTAATTGTGGATTTTAGAAATACTTGTGTTGAAGTTTGTGATTCCCGTAGCATGCACGTATGGTGAACCGTTATGTAACGAAGTCGGAGCATGATTTATTTACTGATTGTCTTCCTTATGAGTGGCGGTTGGGGATGAGCGCTGGTCTTTTCCTACCAATCTATCCCCCTAGGAGCATGCGTGTAGTACTTTGTTTCGATGACTATTAGATTTCTGCAATAAGTATGTGTGTTCTTTATGACTAATGTTGAGTCCATGGATTATACACACTCTCACCCTTCCATCATTGCTAGCCTCTTCAGTACCGTGCATTCCCTTTCTCACCTCGAGAGTTGGTGCAAACTTCGCCGGTGCATCCAAATCACATGATATGATACGCTCTATCACACATAAGCCTCCTTATATCTTCCTCAAAACAGCCACCATACCTACCTATCATGGCATTTCCATAGCCATTCCGAGATATATTGCCATGCAACTTCCATCATCATCATATACATGACTTGAGCATTTACTGTCATATTACTTTGCATGATCGTAACATAGCTAGCATGATGTTTTGATGGCTTGTCCGTTTTTTTTGATTTCATTGCTACGCTAGATCATTGCACATCCCGGTACACCGCCGGAGGCATTTATATGGAGTCATATCTTTGTTCTAGTATCGAGTTGTAATATTGAGTTGTAAGTAAATAAAAGTGTGATGATCATCATTATTAGAACATTGCCCCATGTGAGGTTATCAAAATAAAAGTGGCCAGAGAAGCCACCAAGAGAGAGAGAGAGAGAGAGAGAGAGAGAGGCCAAAGAAGCCTACAAAAAAAAAGAAAAAAGAAAGAACAAAATGAGAGAAAAAGAGAGAAGGGACAATGTTACTATCCTTTTACCACACTCGTGCTTCACAGTAGCACCATGTTCTTAATATAGAGAGTCTCTTGAGTTATCACTTTCATATAATAGTGGGAATTTTCATTATAGAACATGGCTTGTATATTCCAACGATGGGCTTCCTCAAATGCCCTAGGTCTTCATGAGCAAGCAAGTTGGATGCACATCCACTTAGTTTCAGTTTGAGCTTTCATACACTTATAGCTCTAGTGCGTCTGTTGCATGGCAATCCCTACTCCTCTCATGGACATCAATTGATGGGCATCTCCATAGCCCGTCAAATAGCCGCGTCGATGTGAGACGTCCTCCCTTTTCTGTCTGCTCCACACAACCTCCACCATCATATTCTATTCCACCTATAGTGCTATCCATGGCTCACGCTCATGTATTGCGTGAAAGTTGAAAAGGTTTGAGAACATCAAAAACATGAAACAATTGCTTGGCTTGTCATTGGGGTTGTGCATGATTTGAATATTTTGTGTGGTGAAGATGGAGCATAGCCAGACCATATGATTTTGTAGGGATAAGCTTTCTTTGACCATGTTATTTTGAGAAGACACATAATTATTGCTTGAAGTATTATTGTCTTAAATGTCAAATGATAGAATATTGCTTTGAACAACTCGTGTCTTAATATTCATGCCATGATTAGATTACATGATCAAGATTATGCTAGGTAGCATTCCACATCAAAAAATATCTTTTTTATCATTTACTTACTCGAGGACGAGCAAGAATTAAGCTTGGGGATGCTGATACGTCTCCGTCGTATCTATAATTTTTGATTGTTCCATGCCAATATTCTACAACTTTTACATACTTTTGGCAACTTTTTATACTATTTTTGGGACTAACATATTGATCCAGTGCCCAGTGCTAGTTCCTATTCGTTGCATGTTTTTGTTTTGCAGAAAGTCCATATAAAACGGAGTCCAAACGGGATAAAAACTTACGGAGTTTTTTTGGAATATATGTGAATTTTGGGAAGTGGAATCAATGCGAGACGATGCCCGAGGGGGCCATGAGGGTGAGGGGCGTGCCCCAGGGGGTAGGGAGCATCCTGGGCCCTCATGGACACTCCCTAAGGCGGTTGGTGCCCTTCTTTCGCCGAAGAAGCCAATATCCGGATAAAAATCGTGTCAAAATTTCAGCCCAATCGGAGTTACGGATCTTTGGGAATTTAAGAAATTGTGAAAGGGCATAATCAGGGAGCGCAGAAACATAAGGAAACAGGGAGAGAGATCCAATCTCGGAGTGGCTCTCGCCCCTCCGCCGACATGGAGGCCATGGACCAGAGGGGAAACCTTCTGCCATCTAGGGGGAAGGTCAAGGAAGAAGAAGAACGGCGGGGGGGGGGGGGGGGGCTCTCTCCCCCTCTCTCCCAGTGGCGCCAGAACGCCGCCGGGGCCATCATCGCGACAACAATCTACACCAACAACTTCACCGCTATCATCACCAACTCTCCCCCCCTCTATGAAGCGGTGTAACCCCTATTTTACCCACTATAATCTCTACTTAAACATGGTGCTCAACGCTATATATTATTTCCCAATGATGTATGGCTATCCTATATATGATGTTTGAGTAGATCCTTTTTGTCCTATGGGTTAATTGATGATCGTGATTGGTTTGAGTTGCACGTTTTATTATTGGTGCTGTCCTATGGTGCTCTCCGTGTCACGCAAGCGTGAGGGATACCCGCTGTAGGGTTTGCAATATGTTCATGATTTCCTTATGGTGGGTGGCGTGAGTGACAGAAGCACATACCCGAGTAAGTAGGTTGTTTGCATATGGGAGTAAAGAGGACTTGATGCCTTATAATGCTATGGTTGGGTTTTACGATAATGATCTTTAGTAGTTGCGGATTCTTGCTAGAGTTCCAATCATAAGTGCATATGATCCAAGAAGAGAAAGTATGTTAGCTTATGCCCCTCCCTCAAATAAAATTGCAATAATGATTACTGGTCTAGTTATCGATTGTCTAGGGATAAATAACTTTCTCGTGACAAAAAGCTCTCTACTGAAAAGTTGTGTCTTTATCTAAACAGCCCCAAGCTTTTATTTACATGCTCTTTATCATCTTGCAAACCTAGCCTACACCACCAACAAAGTACATCTAGTTTCATACTTGTTCTAGGTAAGGCGAACGTTAAGCGTGCGTAGAGTTGTATCGGTGGTCGATAGAACTTGAGGGAATATTTGTTCTACCTTTAGCTCCTCGTTGGGTTCGACACTCTTACTTATCGAAAGAGGCGACATTGATCCCCTATACTTGTGGGTTATCACCCGACTCGGTGAAATCCCCCAGAATCCCAATGCTTACCGCCCTGCTATAGAAACCCTCATGGCCGGCGAGTCCTGCGTCGCATTTTCCCCTCCCTTCCTGTAGCTTATCTCGTCTACTTCTCCCACAATCGCCAATGGCACCGGTCCGTCATCGTCGCTCAGCCACTCCACCGTCATCAGACAGCTCCAGCTGGGAGGCTACACCATGGCGGCGGCGCAATCCCCGGCGTAGTGTAGTGCGTGTGGCCTCCCTGTTGGGTGTGCGCGGAACACCCACCACACGCTCGCCGCCGGTGCCCGTCAGAAGCTGTTGCCGGCTGCCGTTGCCGCCACACCACTGTCAAAATCCAGGGCCATCGCCCGCTCCGCCGCCATGGCCCGAAGGCGGGAGGTGGCCGTTGTGGCCGCCACCCCACTGCCGGCCACCGTGGCCATCACCCCCTACGCCACGGCGGCCCGAAGGCGGGAGGTGGTGGTCGTGGCCACCACCCCGTCGTCGGCCGCCATGGCCGCCAGCCCACCGTCGACCGCCTGGGTCATCACCCGCTCCACCACCGCCGCCCTAAGGCGGGAGGCAGACGTGGATGCCCGCACGTGCGTCAGCGACCTTGCGTGCTACACCGAGTTCCTGCGGGAGGAGGAGGAGCGCCTCGTCGAGCATGCAAAGAGCCTTACCGCCGTTGTGGCCGCGGCACATGCCACCTCAGAGGGGAGGAATTAGGAGATCTATGAGGAGAACCACCGATTCGAGAGGGGTAGTCTGGAGCGGCAGAGGGCATTCGTGGTGAGCGTCGCTGAAGCTGCCATAGCGGTAGTCACCATATTGCGGTTGCCCAGCTCGTTCGTAGGCTCCTCCTCCTCCGCCTCTTATTGAGCGCGCTCGGCAGAGGAGAGGCAGCCAGAAGTAGTACAAAGCACCTCCGTAGTAATAGTAGTAGTAGTAGTGGTCGTGTTTAGGGGCTATTTTATTCAGTTCATCTGACTATAGATGTGGTGGAACTGTACAACATACTTAAAATTAGCTAGTATATATAGTTGAACTAGCTATTTCAGTACGTGGTTGGCAACAATTGGGGAAAAGTTTGGTCGGTTCAGCTGTCGAGTTGAACTGTTTGTATAAATTAAGAACGACTACTTAATCTATGAATGAAATCTATGTTTATTACTGAATTTTAGTTGCAAAAATTATATACTGCTAGTGATTTTTAGCTTCATATTTTGACAAATCGCAGTGTTACAAGGTTGACAAATGGCAATGTTACTATATCAACAAATGTCAATCTTTCCAGTTTGACAAATGTTAACATACCCAATATGATAGATGCAAATCGCACCAAATTGTTTGTAAGTGGTTGCACACAGGTCATCCAAAAGAACCGTTTGCGTTGAACAGATGCACAAATCATGCTCTCACTTTGCATCATGTCATCTCGGGGTCGACGGGCGGGGGGGGGGGGGGGGGGAGGACGGTAGCTGGCAGCGTTGAGAGGTATCGTTCGACGGTGGCGTCCCATGCCGCTAAGGGGGCCGCACATGGTGAGGAAGGAGGGTGCCCACGGAAGTCAAAGGCTCGCTTCCTAGTGAGCCTGCGCAGCGTACATCTCGCATGCTTCCCGGTGAGCCTGCACATTCGAGGACAGCTTGCACGCCTCTCGGTCAGCCTGCGCACCGGACTACGCTCGCACGCGTCCCATTCAGTCAAGGTCAAGCAGCTGTCCGCACGGCACCTCCTACAGCCATTAAAACCAAGACACGTGGCGTCACGTGAATGGTTAACAAAACGCACACGGTTTGAATTATACAAATGTTTGAGATATTAAAGTGGCAACTATTTTTTCAAAATGCCTTTGTTGGCTGTCATTACTCGAGTGCGCCTTCTCTCAAAATGGACACGAAAAATACCACAACATGTCAGGTTCCATTCCATGATAGCATGCCAAGTTTCATGAATTTCATACGAGTTTTGGATTTACTATAATTTAAAAATAAATTATCTCAATGTTTTGCCAGCAATAAACGGTGCCCTGGTGTTTGAAATTCATTTCCATTTCTTGCATGGGACCTAAGCATGCACCCAAGGACACATATTTGATTTCTCAACCAATTTATACGCACTGGAGCATGTGCATGTAGTTCAAATTTGAATTATGCACATAAATGCATTGAAAACTCAGTTAATGCATAAAAATGTCCAAACGAACCCCAAAAAATCACAAAAATTGACACAACACTCCTGTTGTTCTATGTTGACACGAGAAAAATTGTGGAAGCAATAAGAGGCAATGGATATTGTTTCATCTACAAAGGTGGGTCATTCCCTACCGAGACCATCATGCTTGTCGTGAGAAGCTCTGGTTTGTGAGAAGCATATACCCAAACCTGCCCCAAATGGGACAAATTTTTTACCACAACATGTTGATGCCGCTCCATGATAGCATGCCAAGTTTCATGAATTTCAGACGAGTTTTGCATTTACTAAAATTTAAAAACCAGGCATCTCAATGTTTGGCCGGCAATCAACGGTACCCTGGTGTTTGAAATTCATCCCCATTTCTTGCATGGGACCTAAGCATGCACCCAAGGACACAGATTTCATTTTTCAACCAATTTATATGCACTGGAGCATGTGCATGTAGTTCAAATTTGAATTATGCACATAAATGCATTGAAAACTCACTTAATGCATAAAAATGTCCAAACGAACCTCGAAAATTACAAAAATTGACACAACACTCCTGTTGTTCTATGTTGTCACGAGAGAAAAATTTGAAAGCAATAAGAGGCAATGGATATTGTTTCGTCCCCAAAGGTGGGTCGTTCCCTACCGAAACCATCATGCTTGTTGTGAGAAGCTCTTGTTTATGAGAAGCATATACCCAAACCTGCCCCAAATGGGACAGAAATCTTACCACGACATGTTGATGCCACTCCATGATAGCATGCCAAGTTTCATGAATTTCAGACGAGTTTTGGATTTACTAGAATTTAAAAACCAAGCATCTCAATGTTTTGCCAGCAATCAACGGGGCCCTGGTGTTTGAAATTCATTCCCATTTCTTGCACGGGACCTAAGCATGCCCAAGGACATAGATTTGATTTTTCAACCAATTTATATGAACTGGAGCATGTGCATGTAGTTCAAATTTGAATTATGCACATAAATGCATTGAAAACTCAGTTAATGCATAAAAATGTCCAAACAAACCCGGGAAAATCACAAAAATTGACCCAACACTCCTGTTGTTCTATGTCGACACGAGAAAAAATTTGGAAGCAATAAGAGGCAATGGATATCCTCTCGTCCCCAAAGGTGGGACGTTCCCTACCGAAACCATCATGCTTGTTGTGAGAAGCTCTGGTTTGTGAGAAGCATATACCCAAACCTGCCCCAAATGGGACAAAAACTTTACCACGGCATGTTGATGCCGTTCCATGATAGCATGCCAAGTTTCATGAATTTCAGACGAGTTTTGGATTTACTAGAATTTAAAAACCAGGTATCTCAATGTTTGCGGCCGAGTGACGGTGGTAAGGTGTTTGACACACATTCCTATTTCTTGCATGGGACCTAAGCAGGCAACCAAGGACACATATTTGAATTTTCAACTAATTTATATGCATTAGAGCATGTGCCTGTAGTTCAAATTTGAATTATGCACATGAATGCACAGAAAACTCAGTTATTGTATAAAAATGTCCAAGTGAACCCCGAAAAATCCAAAAAATTGACACAACACTCCTGTTGTTCTATGTTGACACTAGGAAAAAAATTGAAAACGAGAAGAGGCAATGAATATCGTTTCGTCCAGAAAGGTGAAACATTCCCTATCGAAACCATCACACTTGTTGTGAGAAGCTCTGGTTTATGAGAAGTTTATACCCAAACCTGCCCCAAATGGGATAATTTTTTTACCATGGCATGTTGATGCCACTCCATGATAGGATGCCATGTTTCATGAATCTCGGACGAATTTTGGATTTACTAGATTTACAAAAGCAAGTACGTCGACGTTTGCCGGAGAGCCACGGTGCCGTGGTGTTTGAATTTCATCTCCATTTCTTGCATGGGAGATAATCATAAACCCATGGACACATATATGATTTTACAACCCACGTTGGAGGCCCTAAGTATGAGCATGTAGTTTAATTTTGAATTGTACACCTGAAATGGCTAGAAAACCAATTTAATGTATTAAATGTTCAAACGAACCCTGAATAATTCCAATTCTTTTACGACACACCTACAGTTGCGTGTTCACTCCAGATTAAAGGTCTAGCAATTCAAACACTGTCCATTGCCGCTGTGATCCCATTATGTATCAAATCAAGATAAAAAATCAAGTAGATCACACATAGTTTATTATCACCAACCGTGTGAGATGCAGCACAAAATATCCTGGAGCACCGTTAGTGTATAGTACGCCTATGTCTTACGCGAGAAGGTGTGTCGGCTACAGTCCACACCCGGCGTCTCAAGCACACTAGCTAGCTCGCTCCCCAAATATCATTTCACTGTTCAATCATCGCCGGTGAAAGATGGGCATGTGGACCCGCATCATGAGGGCAACTTCAGCGGCCCACTCCGGCGAGAGCACGGCCGTAGCCGCCATGCGCATGCTAACAAGGTGCATGAGCGCGGACACAATCTGCGACCGGGCGACACAGGCAGCCCAAATGGCCGCTGTTGCTTGCGGCGGCGGCAACATCTGCCTCGGGGATAGCAACTGGCGAGAGCGGCACAATAGCTATCCGTTCCGCAGCGGCAGCCTTAGCCCTGATGGAGGCCGCCCACGACCATGTCGAGAACACCCACGCCTAGCTCCTGGCGGTCACCGCACAAATCAAACGAAGCTTCTCTGACAACGGTCGGAAACCCCACGACCGAAGAGATGGCAATCGCCGAGAGCGTTTGAGCAGCCCTTCGTTCCTCCGCCGCATACCTTGCGACGACGAAGCCCGTCCAAGCCCAGATGGCGTCTGCTGCTACCTCTTGAGCACTGTGTTGGATTTCCTTGAAGAGGAAAGGATGATGCAGCAAAGTAGCGTAAGTATTTCCCTCAGTTTTTGACAACCAAGGTATCAATCCAGTAGGAGGCTATGCACGAGTCCCTCGTACCTGCACAAAGCAAATAACTCCCCGCAACCAACGCGATAAGGGGTTGTCAATCCCTTCACGGTCACTTACGAGAGTGAGATCTGATAGATATGATAGATAATATTTTTGGTATTTTTGTGATAAAGATGCAAGGTAAAATAAAAGCAAAGTAAAAAGCAAAGGCAATAATAAAGTGTAGGAAGATTAATATGATGAAGATAGACCCGGGGGCCATAGATTTCACTAGTGGCTTCTCTCAAGAGCATAAGTATTTTACGGTGGGTGAACGAATTACTGTTGAGCAATTGACAGAATTGAGCATAGTTATGAGAGTATCTAGGTATGATCATGTATATAGGCACCACGTTTGAGACAAGTAGACCGACTCCTACCTGCATCTACTACTATTACTCCACTCGTCGACCGCCATCCAGCATGCATCTAGAGTATTAAGTTCATGAAAACAGAGAAACACCTTAAGAAAGATGACATGATGTAGAGGGATAAATTCATGCAATATGATAAAAACCCCATCTTGTTATCCTCGATGGAAACAATACAATACGTGCCTTGCTGCCCCTACTGTCACTGGGAAAGGACACCGCAAGATTGAACCCAAAGCTAAGCACTTCTCCCATTGCAAGAAAAACCAATCTAGTAGGCCAAACCAAACTGATAATTCGAAGAGACTTGCAAAGATAACCAATCATACATAAAAGAATCCAGAGAAGATTCAAATATTTTTCATAGATAATCTTCATCATAAACCCACAATTCATCGGTCTCAACAAACACACCGCAAAAAGAAGATTACATCGAATAGATCTCCACGAGAGAGGGGGAGAACATTGTATTGAGATCCAAAAAGAGAGCAGAATCCATCTAGCTACTAACTATGGACCCAAAGGTCTGAGGTAAACTACTCACACTTCATCGGAGAGGCTATGGTGATGATGTAGAAGCCCTCCGTGATGGATGCCCCCTCCAGCGGAGCTCCGGAACAGGCCCCAAGATGGGATCTCGTGGGTACAGAAGGTTGCGGTGGTGGAATTAGGTTTTTGGCTTCGTATCTGATCGTTTGGGGCTACGTAGGTATACATAGGAGGAAGGACTACGTCGGTGGAGCAACGTGGGGCCCACGAGGGTGGAGGGCGCACCCTAGGGGCGCCCCCTACCTCATGCCCACCTCCTTTCTTTCTTGACGTAGGGTCCAAGTCTCCTGGATCATATTCGGTGAGAAAATCATGTTCCCGAAGGTTTCATTCCGTTTGGACTCCGTTTGATATTCCGTTTCTTAGAAACTCTGAAATAGGCAAAAAACAGCAATTCTGGGCCGGGCCTCAGGTAAATTGGTTAGTCCCAAAAATAATATAAAAGTGGATAATAAAGCCCAATATTGTCCAAAACAGTAGATAATATAGCATGGAGCAATAAAAAATTATAGCTACGTTGGAGAGGTATCAAGCATCCCCAAGCTTAATTCCTGCTCATCCTCGAGTAGGGAAATGATAAAAGCAGAATTTTTGATGCGGAGTGCTACTTGGCATAATTTCAATGTAATTCTTCTTAATTGTGGTATGAATATTTAGATCTGAAAGATTCAAGAATAAAAGTTTAATATTGACATAAAAATAATAATACTTCAAGCATACTAACAAAGCAATCATGTCTTCTCAAAATAACATGGCCAAAGAAGGTTATTCCTACAAAATCATATAGTCTGGCTATGCTCTATCTTCATCAGATAAAGTATTTAAATCATGTACAACCCCGATGACAAGCCAAGCAATTGTTTCATACTTTTGACATTCTCAAAACTTTTTCAATCTTCACGCAATACATGAGCGTGAGCCATGGATATAGCACTATATGTGGAATGGAATGGTGGTTGTGGAGAACACAAAAAGGGAGAAGATAGTCTCACATCAACTAGGCGTATCAACGGGCTATGGAGGTGCCCATCAATAGATATCAATGTGAGTGAGTAGGGATTGCCATACAACGGATGCACTAGAGATATAAGTATATGAAAGCTCAACAAAAGAAACTAAGTGGGTGTGCATCCAACTCGCTTGCTCATGAAGACCTAGGGCATTTTGAGGAAGCCCATCATTGGAACATACAAGCCAAGTTCTATAATGAAAAATTCCCACTAGTATATGAAAGTGACAAAATGAGAGACTCTCTATCATGAAGATCATGGTGCTACTTTGAAGCACAAATTTGGTAAAAGGATAGTAACATTGTCCCTTCTCTCTTTTTCTCTCATTTTTTTGGGCCTTTTCTCCTTTTTTTGTGGCCTCTTTTTTTTACTTTTTGTCCGGAGTCTCATCCCGACTTGTGGGGGAATCATAGTCTCCATCATCCTTTTCCTCACTTGGGACAATGCTCTAAAAATGATGATCACCACACTTTTATTTTCTTACAACTCAACAATTACAACTCGATACTTAGAACAAAATATGACTCTATATGAATGCCTCTGGCGGTGTACCGGGATATGCAATGAATCAAGAGTGACATGTATGAAAGAATTATGAATGGTGGCTTTGCCACAAATACGATGTCAACTACATGATCATGCTAAGCAATATGACAATGATGGAGCGTGTCATAATAAACAGAACGGTGGAAAGTGGCATGGCAATATATCTTGGAATGGCTATGGAAATGCCATGATAGGTAGGTATGGTGGCTGTTTTGAGGAAAGTATATGGTGGGTGTATGATACCGGTGAAAAGTGCGCGGTATTAGAGAGGCTAGCAATGGTGGAAGGAAGAAAAATACATATAATCCATGGACTCAACATTAGTCTTGAAGAACTCATATACTTATTGCAAAAATCTACAAGTTATCAAAGAAAAGTATTACGCGCATGCTCCTAGGGGGATATATTGGTAGGAAAAGACCATCGCTCGTCCCCGACCTGTAGCGACCAGACCTCAAATAGTCTAATCTCTGTGCACCAGTGTCATCCCTGGATCAGTAATGCTGACACGCAGAGTACTTGAAGGATTCATAACAGAGTAGCAATCACACACTTATTACATCGAATGTCTCAAAAGAGAACTTATTACAATAAATATGGCTTAAGGCCATCTAATATCGATAACAGCGGAAGGCTTGGAAGATAAGCGAGTCCATCAACTCCAACGGCATCACTGAGTATAGAACCACGACCTAAAGGCACCTTACTCGTCGTCTGAAATGTCTGCAACATGAAACGTTGCAGCCCGAAAACGGGCCAGCACATGGAATATGCTGGCAATGTAACACATAGAGGGTAATGAAAGAAATAAGCTATACTACATGCATATATGGCTAGTGGAAAGCTCTATGGTTACAGTTTTTGCGTAAAGCCCATTTTTCCCTACTTCAAAAGAATAAATTTTATTTAACTATCATGGTGGTTGTTAAACATTGAGAATGGTTGACAGCATCCTCAATCCCAATTAAGCATCATCATTAAACCCAACAAGATTAATTTAAAGTAACATGATGAGAATCACATGATAATCCAAGTACTAGATACTCAAAACGTCCATAACCGGGGACACGGCTAATCATGACTAGTTTATACACTCTACAGAGGTTGCACACTTTTCCCCACAAGACTCGATCTCGTCCGTTGGATTTCTCGCACTACATGGTGTTTGAGAAACGGATGACCGAGACATAGTCTTTCAGAAGCGCTAGCACCTTACGATCGGGTAGACCGTACCACCTACATCCCCTACATCTGCTAGTCTACCAATGTAAGAGTTCGCATGACTTAGTCAACTATGCTAGAGCCCATAATAGCTTGTGTCTGCACACGGAAGTTTCTAGTATGAATAATCTCATGATCCCTTTGAGCCTGGGTAGCGGTCCATAAAGAAAAACAACAGGCAATCCGGGAATACCCAGGTACCTCAATCCACCCAGATGTGTGTTTAAGTTGCCACCTTAAATAAACCATTAATTAACATTCTCACATCTGTCATGGATATCACTCACCCAGTCCACGTCTACTAGCATAGCATGGCATAGTAAGCAAACGTAGAAGTAACTCCCAAAGGTTCGATAATAAAACAGGTAATAGGTACTACCTCAACTACTTCCCATCCCACAATTTAATTAGATCCTAATCATGCAATCTTTGAGGATTGATCTAATACAATAAAACAGGGTAGTAAGGAGGTATGATCAAGTGTTACTTGCCTTGCTGATGATCCGCGAAACCTAGAGATTCGAAGTAACAGGCGGGCGCACTTCGGGTACTCTATCGCAAACAAACAAACAAGCATACAATAAGTACTCATCTAGTGCATAGGTAAAACTCAAGTAAGAGATCTAACCAGAAAGTTCAACTTAAGAACTCCAGTTTGCACAAAGAATCAAATCAAACGAAGCAACGAAAGTCAAACGACGAAAGAAACAAACTTCGTTTCACTAATATGGACCTAAGTCAAGTTTTACAGAAGTAAAAACTTGTTTGAGTTGGTTAAACGGAAAGAGGGTTTCGAGACGAAACTCCAGGGGCTTGAATCGCCTGATTCTGACAAACGAGCGAAAAGTTATACTAAAACGAAATTCGGATCAGAAATCGCGATCAGAAATAATCGCGGAAAATCCGAGAAAAAGAAAAACGACGAACAGACTAACGAACGAAAGTTCATTATCTAGATCTAAACAACGAACTCATTCGTTAAAACGAACAAACGCTCGCTAATTAACCTAAACCGAAAAAAATCGAATCTAATAAAAAACGAAAACCAAAAAAACCCGATGAAGACCGACGGAAAAACCGTACGGTTTTTCCAAAAAAACGGCGGCGGGGCGGCGGCTACCTCTGGCGAAGTCGGCCGGGTCGGCGGCACCGTCGGCGGCGGCTTCCGGCGGGCGGGGCTGCGGCAGATCGAGGGCGGCGGCGCGGCGGCGAGGCGAGGGGCGGCAGCGGTGGACTCGCGCGGCGGCGGCGGCGGGTGGCGCGCGGATCGAGGGCGACGGCGGCTAGGGTTTCGGGGGCTGGGGCGGCTGGCTACGGCTCGGGCCCTCGCGGCAGTAAAGGATGGCCGGGCCAAGTGTCCTAGTCGGACACGACCCGGTTAGGTCGGTTCATTTTTTTTAAATAATACGCGTGCAGAAAAACAAACAAAAGAAATACTAAACGGACTGCAAATATCCCGAAATAAAATTTTCCCGACTTCTAAAATCATGCCGTACATAGTGAACATTTATTTGGGGCCTAAATGCAATTTTGAAAAATGCACATTTTTCCTAAATTCAAATAAAATAGCGAAAAACTCCGAAATAAAATCTTATTTGATTTTATTATTAAGTCCTGAATATTTATTTATTTTGGGAAAGTCATTTCATTCCCTCTCTCATACTTTTGTAATAGAAATAATTGAAGATAAAATAATTAAAATCAAATGATCCTATTCTCTAAATTTGAGAAAACTCAAATATGAAAATAACGAAATCCCCAACTCTCTTGGTGGGTCCTTGAGTTGCGTAGAATTTCTAGGATCAAAACCAAAAGCAAATAAAATATGATATGCAATGATGATCTAATGTATAACATTCCAAATTGAAGATTTGAGATGTTACAAACCTACCCCCCTTAAGATGAATCTCGCCCTCGAGATTCGGGTTGGCTAGAAAATAGGTGAGGGTGGTCTTTCAACAAATCTTCCTCTCGCTCCCAAGTGGCTTCATCCTCGGTGTGGTGGCTCCACTGGACTTTGAAAAACTTGATAACCTTGCTGCGGGTGACTCGGCTGGCATACTCCAGAATCTTAACTGGTTTCTCTTCATAGTTCAAATCGCTGTCCAACTGAATCGCTTCCAACGGCACGGTATCTCTCAGTGGTATATCAGCCATCTCCGCATGGCACTTCTTTAACTGGGAAACATGGAACACATCATGAACTCCTGACAATCCTTCGGGCAATTCCAACTTGTAGGCCACTTCTCCCATACGCTCCAAAACTCGGTATGGTCCTACAAAACGTGGCGCTAACTTTCCCTTAACACCAAAATGCTTAACTCCCCGAAGTGGAGATACTCGAAGATACACACGGTCTCTGAATTCGTAAGCTGTCTCCTTGCGCTTAGAATCTGCGTAACTCTTCTGCCTGGACTGGGCTACCTTGAGCCTATCGCGAATCAACTTCACCCTCTGTTCAAACTCTTTGATTAAATCCGGTCCAAACAACTGGCCGTCTCCAACTTTGTCCCATGACAACGGGGTTCTGCACCTCCTTCCGTACAAGGCTTCGAAAGGGGCCATCTTCAAACTGGTTTGATAGCTGTTGTTGTAAGAGAACTCTGCATACGGAAAATTATCGTCCCAACTAGATCCATAATCTAGCGCACAAGCTCTCAGCATGTCCTCCAAAATCTGGTTGACTCTCTCGGTCTGTCCATCTGTCTGTGGATGAAAAGCTGTGTTGAACTCCAGCCTGGTACCCAAAGTTTCGTGCAACTGATTCCAGAACTTTGAGGTAAACTAGGTTCCTCTATCTGATACGATACTCCTCGGAACTCCATGCAGACATACTATCCTGGTCATGTATATCTTTGCCAACTTAGCACTGGTGTAAGTGGTCTTTACTGGGATGAAATGAGCTACCTTCGTCAATCGATCAACTACAACCCAAATCGAGTCATAGCCTGAACGGGTCCTGGGTAATCCTGTGATAAAATCCATGCCTAACTTATCCCACTTCCATTCGGGTATCGGCAATGGCTGTAGCAATCCTGCTGGCTTATGATGCTCTGCCTTTACTCTCTGACATACATCACAAATTGCTACGTACTCCGCAATATCCTTCTTCATTTCGGTCCACCAGAAAGTATCCTTCAAATCCAAATACATCTTGGTATTTCCCGGGTGAATCGAATATGGTGAATCATGGGCCTCTTGCAGAATTAACTTCCTGATCTCTGGATCATTTGGCACATAAACACGGTCTTCAAACCATAGGGTATCGTGCTCATCCTCACGAAATCCCTTAGCCTTTCCTTTGCTCATTTTCTCCTTTATAGAGGCAATCTCCTTGTCAGTCTTCTGAGCTTCTTTGATCCTTTCAATCAAGGTAGACTGAATCACCAATGCTGCTACATAGCCTCTCGGAACTATCTCCAAACATAGCTCATGAAGATCCTCGGCTAACTCCTTCGGTAAATCTCCCGTCATTAGGGTATTGACATGGCTTTTACGGCTCAATGCGTCAGCTACTACATTAGCCTTTCCGGGATGATAATGCAATCTCATATCATAATCCTTGATGAGCTCCAACCATCTCCTTTGTCTGAGATTTAACTCCTTCTGCGTGAAAATGTACTTCAAACTCTTGTGATCCGTGTACACCTCACAATGGTTTCCAATGAGGAAATGTCTCCAAGTTTTTAATGCATGCACTACAGCTGTTAACTCCAAATCATGGGTGGCATAATTCAACTCATGAGGTTTCAGTTGTCGTGAAGCATACGAAACAACTCTTCCCTCCTGCATAAGCACTGCTCCAAGTCCTCGACGTGAAGCGTTGCAATACACCTCATAATCCTTGCTCTGATCTGGCAGAATCAACACTGGTGAGGTAACCAAACGTTTCTTCAATTCTTGGAAACTAGCCTCACATTCCTCATTCCGTATGAACTTGGTATCCTTCTTCAACAACTCCGTCATAGTTTTTGCAATCTTCGAGAAATTCTCAATGAATCTCCGGTAGTATCATGCGAGTCCAAGAAAACTTCGGATCTCTCCAGCTGTTGTTGGGGCTTCCCAATTTGTCACAGGGACAACCTTGGTGGGATCAACTGCTATTCCTTCTCCGGATATAATGTGTTCGAGGAATCCTACTTCCTTCAACCAAAACTCACATTTGCTGAAGTTGGCATATAACTGATGTTCTCTGAGCTTCTCAAGTACCAATGGCAAATGCTCCTTATGTTCCTCTTCATTTTTCGAGTAAACCAGAATGTCATCAATGAACACTACGACGAACTTATCCAGAAACTCCATAAACACCTTGTTCATCATGTTCATAAAACAGGCAGGTGCGTTAGTCAGACCAAATGACATAACGGTATACTCATACAACCCATACCTGGTGGTAAAAGCTGTCTTAGGTATGTCCTGCTCTCGAATCTTCAACTAATGGTACTCTGATCGCAGATCGATTTTAGAAAATACCTTAGCTCCTTGCAATCGATCAAACAGATCATTTATCATCGGTAGTGGGTACTTGTTCTTAATTGTTACTTCATTCAATCCACGATAATCAACAACCATTCTTAACGATCCATCCTTCTTCTCCACTAGAAGTACTGGCGATCCCCAAGGCGAAGAACTTGGGTGAATATAACCTTTATCCAGTAACTCCTTAATCTGCTTCTTAATCTCTTCCAAATCTTTTGCGAGCATCTTGTATGGTCTCTTAGATATTGGCCCTGTTCTTGGCAAAAGCTCAATCAAAAACTCAATATCTCTATCCGGTGGCATGCATGGCAACTCTTCTGGAAATACATCCGGAAAATCCTTTACCACTGGTACTTCCTCCTGCACAACTCCTGATAAGGACTTTACTTGAGTCATTTTCGGCACATGCCGGGATACATACTTGATCCTTCTTCCTTCTGGCGTCGTAAGCAAAATTGACCTACTAGTGCATTCAATGTTCCCTTCATACTTCGATAACCAATCCATGCATAATATCACATCCAATCCTTGAGATTCCAATACTATTAGGTCAGAGGGAAACACATAGTTACCAATCCTTAATGGTAACCGATCACACCATAGACTTGCCATATACTCTGCTCCAGGCAAGGTTACTAACATGGGTGACCTAAGGGCTTGGGTTGGCAGTTTATACTTATCCACAAATCCCCTTGAGATGTATGAATGCGATGCACCAGTATCAAAAAGAACGAGTGCAGTAAATGACTTAACCAAAAACTTACCTATTACTGCATCAGGCTGAGCTTCAACCTCCTCCACGTTAACGTGGTTCACCTGTCCCTTTTTGAAAGGGTTCAGCTTCTTCCCAGAGCTTCCATTGCCATTCTAAGCTTCAGGACATTCATTGGCATAATGTCTGGTCTTTTGACACTTAAAACAGGTGACTTGGCTCAGGTCTCTCTTGGGCGGGGTTGATGGGGTGGTAAGGTTCTGGCCGTTGCTTCCTCCATTCCCATTACCATTCTTGGGGCCATTATTGTTGTGCGAACTACTTCCTACATGGGTATGCTAGAAAGGTCCTCCCGGTTTAGGGGTAAAACGTGGCTTCTGCTGAGCTCCAGAATTGTACTTCCCTTGTCCATACTTCCTCTTGCGGTTTTCAATCTGCTGCTGCTTCCCTTCGATCATAAGAGCACGATCTACCAACTCCTGGTAGTTGTTGAGCTTGCTGCCATCAACTACATGCTCAGCTCATCATTCAGACCTTCCAGAAACTTCTCCTGCTTAGCTGCATCTGTAGCAACGTCATCTGGAGCATAACGTGCTAGCTTACTAAAATCATCCACATACTGGCCAACTGTGCGTCCTCCTTGTCGCAAGTTGCAAAACTCACGCTTCTTCATGGCCATAGCTCCTGCTGAAACATGGGCAGTACAGAAAGCTTGCTGAAATTGATCCCTTGTGACAGTGTCTACAGGGTAAGTAGCTGTGAAATTCTCCCACCATGCTGCTACAGGTCCTTCAAGCTCATGGGCGACAAACTTCACCTTTTCCACTTCTATGCATCCTGCTGTGGTCAACTCCCTTCCTGTCTTACGGAGCCAATCATCTGCAACAATCGGCTCGGTGCTACTGGAGAACACCGGCGGATTCAGCCTAAGAAAACGGGTTAAGTGATCAACATGTGGTTGCGGTGGTGGGTTGTTGTTGATGTTCCCTTGATTCTGGTTCTGGACTAGCAACTGCATCAAAGCATTCTGCTGCTGGATCAACTGAGTGAGCTCCGGTGGGAAAGCAAATCCATTTTCACGTCTCGGAGGCATCTGAGGGTTTAGAAAAGATGAGAATTAAGAATAGAATGAGGTCTAGAGAGAAAACACTACCCAAATGCACATGAGGCAAAATGCACACAAAATCACTTCATTCAATCAAGCAAAGCATAAAATCGGTCTAGAACTATCGTAAAATTGCGTGGACTATGCTATATACATGGTGGAACACTACTACTGTTATGGTGGTCTACTAGAAAAAACTGCTCCGATGAAGACTCCATGATATCTGCTCCAGCTTCGTCTTCGAAGTCATCATCACTAGGATCGGAATCGGTGTCGTCGATGATGATGTAGTTCTCCGGGCAAGTGGAATCGTCATCGTCTCCTCCAGGTGCTGGTCCTCCCATAAATACTCCGATCTTCTTAACTAGGCCATCATTCTTCTCCAGTAGTGTCTTGATTTCCTGCTCATATCCATCGCGTGTCGTACTTAGTTCTTCTTCCAACTCCATGATCCTAGTCTTCGCCTTCTTCAAGTCCATCGTGTCTGCGCACATCTGGTTCTCCTGGCGTCCAATGCGCTGGTTTAACTCCTGGATGAAAGCTGCTACTGATTGGTCCTTCCTGGTGCTGATCATCTCCCAATGCTCATCTCGGCGCCCACAAATCTGATAGATAGTATCCTTGAGATCCTTGCGGTAAACTTCTCCAATGCGTCCCATGGTGATGTGGGCTGCCATACTCTTTCCTAGGCTCCAGATTGGTGCATCAAAGGAAAACTCTATGGGCTCAGTGACTGGCGCGAACGTCCTTCCTAGAACTTGAACTTGAATCATCCAGCACTCCTCTTTGGGTAAAGTGGCGTTGTAAGTCCCGGTGAAGCTTGGTACTCCGATGTTCAGGTACTTAGTGACTTCCTTCAGGTGGCGTCCAAAGGGTGTATCCTCATCCGGTTGCGTGAACTTGTTCCTTGCATCCGCCATCCTAAAAGAGTAGAAAAGATGAGGAGTCAGAAATGAGAAGGGAGTAGTGATCTAGGGCTTTAGCTTAGTGGTCGTGTCCTACAGTCAGCGTGTGCTCTGATACCATCTTGTAGAGACCAGACCTCAAACAGTCTGATCTCTGTGCACCAGTGTCATCCCTGGATCAGTAATGCTGACACGCAGAGTACTTGAAGGATTTATAACAGAGTAGCAATCACACACTTATTATATCGAATGTCTCAAAAGAGAACTTATTACAATAAATATGGCTTAAGGCCATCTAATAACGATAACAACGGAAGGCTTGGAAGATAAGTGAGTCCATCAACTCCAACGGCACCACTGAGTATAGAACCACGACCTAAAGGCACCTTACTCGTCGTATGAAAAGTCTGCAACATGAAACGTTGCAGCCCGAAAACGGATCAGCACATGGAATATGCTGGCAATGTAACACATAGAGGGTAATGATAGAAATAAGCTATACTACATGCATATATGGCTGGTGGAAAGCTCTATGGTTACAGTTTTTGCGTAAAGCCATTTTTTCCGTACTGCAAAAGAATAAATTTTATTTAACTATCATGGTGGTTGTTAAACATTGAGAATGGTTGACAGCATCCTCAATCCCAATTAAGCATCATCATTAAACCCAACAAGATTAATTTAAAGTAACATGATGAGATTCACATGATAATCCAAGTACTAGATACTCAAAACGTCCATTATCGGGGACACGGCTAATCATGATTAGTTTATACACTCTGCAGAGGTTGCACACTTTTCCCCACAAGACTCGATCTCCTCCGTTGGATTTGTCGCACTACATGGTGTTTGAGAAACGGATGACTGAGACATAGTCTTTCAGAAGCGCTAGCACCTTACGACCGGGTAGACCGTACCACCTACATCCCCTACATCTGCTAGTCTACCACTGTAAGAGTTCGCACGACTTAGTCAACTATGCTAGAGCCCATAATAGCTTGTGGCTGCACACAGAAGTTTCTAGTATGAATAATCTCATGATCCCTTTGAGCCTGTGTGGCGGTCCATAAAGAAAAACATCAGGCAATCCTGGAATACCCAGGTACCTCAATCCACCCAGATGTGTGTTTAAGTTGCCACCTTAAATAAACCATTAATTAACATTCTCACATCTGTCATGCATATCACTTACCCAATCCACGTCTACTAGCATAGCATGGCATAGTAAGCAAACGTAGAACTAACTCCCAAAGGTTCGATAATAAAACAGGTAATAGGTACTACCTCAACTACTTCCCATCCCACAATTTAATTAGATCCTAATCATGCAATGTTTGAGGATCGATCTAATGCAATAAAACTGGGTAGTAAGGAGGTATGGTCAAGTGTTACTTGCCTTGCTGATGATCCGCGAAACCTAGAGATTCGAAGTAACAGGCGGCGCACTCCGGGTACTCTATCGCAAACAAACAAACAAGCATACAATAAGTACTCATCTAATGCACATGTAAAACTCAAGTAAGATATCTAACCAGAAATTTCAACTTAAGAACTCCGGTTTGCACAAAGAATCAAATCAAACGAAGCAACGAAAGTCAAACAGCGAAAGAAACAAACTTCATTTCACTAATATGGACCTAAATCAAATTTTACAGAAGCAAAAAACTTGTTTGAGTTGGTTAAACGGAAAGAGGGGTTCGAGACGAAACTCGAGGCGCTTGGATCGCCTAATTCCGATAAACGGGCAAAAAGTTATACTAAAATGAAATTCGGATCAGAAATCGCGATCAGAAATAATCGCGGAAAATTCGAGAAAAAGAAAAAGGACGAACAGACTAACCAATGAACGTTCGTTATCTAGATCTAAACGACGAACGTGTTCGTTAAAACAAGCGAACGAGCGAACCCTCGCTAATTAACCTAAAACAAAAAAAACCGAATCTAATAAAAAAAGTAAACTGAAAAAACCGACGAAAAAACCGAACGGTTTTCCTAAAAAATGGCGGCGGGGCGGCGGCTACCTCCGGCGAAGTCGGCGGGGTCAGCGGCAGCGTCCGACGGGCGGGGCAGCGGCGGTGGATCGAGGGCGGCGGCGCGGCGGCGAGGCGAGGGGCGGCGGCAGCGGACTCGAGCGGCGGCGGTGGCGGGCGGCGCGCGGATCGATGGCGGCGGCTAGGGTTTCACGGGCTGGGGCGGCTGGCTGTGGCTCGGGCCCTCGCGGCTTTAAAGGCCGGCCGGGCCAAGTGTCCTAGTCGGACACGGCCCGGTTAGGTCGGTTCGTTTTTTTAAATAATACGCGCGCAGAAAAACAAAGGAAATACTAAACGGACTTCAAAAATTTCGAAATAAAATTTTCGCCGACTTCTAAAATCAAGCCGGATAAAGCGAACATTTATTTGGGGCCTAAATGCAATTTTGAAAAACACACATTTTTCCTAAATTCAAATAAAATAGCCAAAAACTCCAAAATAAAATCTTAGTTGATTTTTTTATTAAATCCTCAATATTTCTTTATTTTGGGAAAGACATTTTATTCCCTCTCTCATATTTTTCTAATAGAAATAATTGAAGATAAAATAATTAAAATCAAATGATCCTATTCTCAAAACTTGAGAAAACTCAAATATGAAAATAACGAAATCCCCAACTCTCTCTATGGGTCCTTGAGTTGCGTAGAATTTCTAGGATCAAAACCAAAAGCAAATAAAATATGATGTGCAATGATGATCTAATGTATAACATTCCAAATTGAAAATTTGGGATGTTACACGACCGCCACTCATAAGGAAGACAATCAATAAATAAATCATGCTCCGACTTCATCACATAACGGTTCACCATATGTGCATGCTACGGGAATCACAAACTTTAACACAAGTATTTCTCAAATTCACAACTATTCAACTAGCATGCCTCTAATATCACCATCTTCATATCTCAAAACAATTATCAAGCATCCAACTTTTCTTAGTATTCAACACACTCAAAGAAAGTTTTACAAATCTTGAATACCAAGCATATTAAGATTTTTTAAGCAAATTACCATGCTATTTAAGACTCTCAAAATAATCTAAGTGAAGCATGAGAGATCAATAGTTTCTATAAAACAAATCCACCACCGTGCTCTAAAATATATAAGTGAAGCACTACAACAAAACTATATAGCTCAAAAGATATAAGTGAAGCACAAATTGTGGTAAACTAAAAAGCAAAGACTCAAATCATACAAGACGCTCCAAGCAAAACACATATCATGTGGTGAATAAAAATATAGCTCCAAGTAAAGTTACCGATGGAAGTAGACGAAAGAGGGGATGCCTTCCGGGGCATCCCCAAGCTTTGAATTTTTGGTGTACTTATATTATCTTGGGGGTGCCATGGGCATCCCCAAGCTTATGCTCTTGCCACTCCTTGTTCCATAATCCATCAAAAGATTTCACCCAAAATTTGAAAACTTCACAACACAAAACTCAATAGAAATCTCGTGAGCTCCGTTAGCGAAAGAAAACAAAAGACCACCTCAAGGTACTGTAATGAACTCATTCTTTATTTATATTGGTGTTAAACCTACTGTATTTCAACTTCCCTATGGTTTATAAACTATTTTACTAGCCATATATTCATCAAAATAAGCAAACAACACACGAAAAACAGAATCTGTCAAAAACAGAACAGTCTGTAGTAATCTGTAACTAACGCAAACTTCTGAAACTCAAAAAATTCAGCCAGAATAGGACAATCTAGGCAGTTTGTTTATTGATCAGCAGCAATTGAAATCACTATTTTATCACGTTCTGGTGATTTTTAACAATTGTTTTGGTGAACAGAAAGTTTCTGGAAATTATAGCAAAATCAAATAACTATCATCCAAGAAGATCCTATAGGTTTAACTTGGCACAAACACTAATTAAAACATAAAAACTCATCTAACCAGAGGCTAGATCAAAGATTTATTCCTAAACATAAGCAAAAGCAAAAAAAAGAACTAAAAATAAAATTGGGTTGCCTCCCAACAAGCACTATCGTTTAACGCCCCTAGCTAGGCATAAAAGCAAGGATAGATCTAGGTATTGCCATCTTTGGTAGGCAATCCATAAGTGGCTCTCATCATAGATTCATATGGTAATTTTATTTTCTTTCTAGGGAAGTGTTCCATGCCTTTCTTTAATGGAAATTGGAATCTACTATTCCCTTCCTTCATATCAATAATTGCACCAATCGTTTTAAGGAAAGGTCTACCAAGAATAATAGGACAAGAAGGATTGCAATCTATATCAAGAACGATAAAATCTACGGGCACATAATTCCTATTTGCAACAATAAGAACATCATTAATTCTTCCCATAGGTTTCTTAATAGTGGAATCCGCAAGGTGCAAGTTTAGAGAGCAATCATCAAAATCACGGAAATCTAGCAAATCGCACAAAGTTTTAGGAATAGTGGAAACCCTAGCACCCAAATCACATAAAGCATAAAATTCATGATCCTTAATCTTAATTTCAATAGTTGGTTCCCACTCATCATAAAGTTTTCTAGGGATAGAAACTTCCAACTCAAGTTTTTGTTTATAAGATTGCATCAAGGCATCAACGATATGTTTGGTAAAGGCTTTATTTTGACTATAAGCATGAGGAGAATTTAGCACGGATTGCAACAAGGAAATACAATCAATTAAAGAGTAACTTTCATAATTAAATTCCTTGAAATCCAAAATAGTGGGTTTAGCAACATCTAGGGTTTTGCTTTCTTCAATCCCACTTTCATCAATTTTAGCATCAAGATCTAAAAACTCCGAATTTTTGGAACGCCTTCTAGGTAAAGGTGGATCATATTCAGTTCCTTCATTATCAAGATTCATATTGCAAAACAAAGATTTAATAGGGGACACATCAATAACTTTTAGATCTTCATCTTTATTTTCATGGAAATCTGATTTAGCGGCCATCTTATTGACTAAGGTAGCCTGCTTATCCGAAATTTCAGCAATCAACTTCTCAAGACGAGCAATTTGGGATCTTATATCATCAAATTATTTAGACATATCATCGAGCTATTTATTCATATAAATCATAAAACTTTTTTGTTCCTTAAGCTCATTTCTGAAGAAATTATTATGCTCAAATTGCAAAACCATAAAACTCCTGACGTTGCTTTCGATCTCTTCTAACCTTTTAAGGTGAGGATCACCAAATCTAGGTAGAGCCATCGTGACAGGCAAGCAATCCAATACACGAGCAAACAAAAAGCAAGCGAGAAAAAGGCAAACGGAAAAGAGAGGGAGAATAAAATGGCAAGGGTAAAGTGGGGGAGAGGAATACGAGAGGCAAATGACAAATAATGTAATGCAGGAGATAAGGGTTTGTGATGGGTACTTGGTATGTTGACTTTAGCGTAGACTCCCCGGCAACGGCGCCATAAATGGCTCGTTGTCGGGAGTTCAAATCTTGACTTGACATTGCGTAAGCCTCCCCGGCAACGCCACCAGAAATTCTTCTTGCTACATCTTGAGCACTGCGTTGGATTTCCTTGAAGAGGAAAGGATGATGCAGCAAAGTAGCGTAAGTATTTCCCTCAGTTTTTGAGAACCAAGGTATCAATCCAGTAGGAGGCTACGCGCGAGTCCCTCGTACCTGCACAAAGAAAATAACTCATCGCAACCAACGCGATAAGGGGTTGTCAATCCCTTAACGGTCACTTACGAGAGTGAGATCTGAGAGATATGATAGATAATATGTTTGGTATTTTTGTGATAACGATGCAAGGTAAAATAAAAGCAAAGGCAATAATAAAGTGTAGGAAGATTAATATGATGAAGATAGACCCGGGGGCCATAGATTTCACTAGTGGCTTCTCTCAAGAGCATACGTATTTTATGGTGGGTGAACAAATTACTGTTGAGCAATTGACAGAATTGAGCATAGTTATGAGAGTATTTAGGTATGATCATGTATATAGGCATCACATCCGAGACAAGTAGACCGACTCCTGCCTGCATCTACTACTATTACTCCACTCATCGACCGCTATCCAGCATGCATCTAGAGTATTAAGTTCATGAAAACAGAGTAACGCCTTAAGAAAGATGACATGATGTAGAGGGATAAATTCATGCAATATGATAAAAACCCCATCTTGTTATCCTCGATGGCAACAATACAATACGTGCCTTGCTGCCCCTACTGTCACTGGGAAAGGACACCGCAAGATTGAACCCAAAGCTAAGCACTTCTCCCATTGCAAGAAAAACCAATCTAGTAGGCCAAACCAAACTGATAATTCAAAGAGACTTGCAAAGATAACCAATCATACATAAAAGAATTCAGAGAATATTGAAATATTGTTCATAGATAATCTTGATCATAAACCCACAATTCATCGGTCTCAACAAACACATCGCAAAAAGAAGATTACATCGAATAGATCTCCATGAGAGAGGGGGAGAACATTGTATTGAGATCCAAAAAGAGAGAAGAAGCCATCTGGCTACGAACTATGGACCCGAAGGTCTGAGGTCAACTACTCACACTTCATCGGAGAGGCTATGGTGATGATGTAGAAACCCTCCGTGATGGACGCCCCCTCCGGCGGAGCTCCGGAACAAGCCCCAAGATGGGATCTCGTGGGTACGGAAGGTTGCGGCGGTGGAATTAGGTATTTAGCTCCGTATCTGATCGTTTGGGGGTACGTAGGTATATATAGGAGGAAGGAGTACGCCGGTGGAGCAACCTGGGGCCCACGAGGGTGGAGGGCGCGCCTTGGGGGGGGCGCCCCCTACCTCGTGCTCACCTCCTTTGTTTCTTGACGTAGGGTCCAAGTCTCCTGGATCATATTCGGTGAGAAAATCACGTTCCCGAAGGTTTCATTCCGTTTGGACTCTGTTTGATATTTCGTTTCTTTGAAACTCTGAAATAGGCAAAAAACAGCAATTCTAGGCTGGGCCTCCGGTTAATAGGTTAGTCCCAAAAATAATATAAAAGTGGATAATAAATCCCAATATTGTCCAAAACAGTAGATAATATAGCATGGAGCAATAAAAAATTATAGATACGTTGGAGACGTATCATCTGCCCATGCCTAGCTCGTGGTGGCCTTTTCCAAAGAGATGGCGGACGCAGATGGTGAGATGCTTGCCGAGTATGGTGCGATAGATGTCATGGAGCCCCTTCCCCAGGAGACAGTTGGGCGCGAGCTGGACATGGAGGCGGCGGCGGAGATCGACGAGCACCAGCCGTAGTAGTACTCTTTGTTTTGTTTAATTAATAGTGTCGGTCTTTAATTTGTTGGAGTAATGTTTAGATCAGCTAGCTCTGTTTAATTGCTGAACTTGCTCGATTAAGAAGTGTGGGTGTGCTGTAGTCTCCTTTGTGTACCCAAATTATACAATGGCGTGGATGACCACTGTAACCATGGAAATTCGAACCAAAATTTTTGACGTTCAAACTCATCACACATGGGTTAAGCTATCTGAATCATTTGTGATGTTCACATATCGTACACAGTTCTGAATAAGGCACCATGTCTGATGACACTTTGCGCGCTAGTTTTTTTCGCTGAAGCGATTCCAAATTTTTGGCTTCCGCGGAAATATCTACCTCCCTGCCCCTCCCCCTGTCAAAAAGCCACATTTCCCATGTTTCCGCCTTCCTTTTCAAGTAGAAAACTTCACTCCTTGCTTGCAGCGCCGCCTCCTCGTCGGCGACCCTCCTTCATGCTGCTCGGCCTCGTCTATCCTGGCAGGTAATTCATACCCGACCCCATCCTCCTCCTCCTTCCACATCCCACATGCCCCGACCGCCGGCGCGGGCGCGGCACCTTCCACCCAAATCACCGAACCCTCCACCAAATAAGCATGGCCCTAAGCCATGGTGCACGCAGTATAGCCAGGATCTCAAGGCATTTGGCAGCGGAGAAGCAAATCACGGCCGCATGCGTGGATGAGGTCGCGATGGCTGCAGTTCGTGCCGACCCCCAGATCTTGGAGGAGCACCTTGCCATTTGCTAGCTACACTAGTTAAGCATGCTCGGTTTACCCATTCCGTGTGCTGCTCCTGCCTTTCCTTCACAAATTCTAGTGAATTGTGCTATCTAATTTTACCACGCAATCTGTTTCTCTAGTATATATGTTCTATATGTCGTGCAGTGTGGTTCTCACTTATTAACTGTTTTGTTAATTAGTTGTCGTCTTCAGTTAACTGTTTGGTTCAATTCTTCAAATGTGATGTTCAATTCTTCAGGCTGCAATTTTGTATTGTCTTCCAGTTGAGAAATAAATCGAATTTATCTTTACAAAATACATGAGAAACGAATACAATTGCTATATTTCCAAGTTGTCAAGCATGCTTGGTTTGGTTGTACATTGTGCAATGTGGTGCTCAGTTAACGTTTGGTTCATTTGTGTTGTGGTGTTTAGTTAACTGTTTGGTTCAATTATGCAATGCGATGTTCAATAGTTGTGGGTGCATTCTGTTATTGTATACCATGTGAGGAATAAATTGAATTTTGCTGTAGTATATACATGAGAAACAAATACAATTGCTACAATTGGCTGTAGCTAACTGTTTGGTTAAATGTCTGATCTTCTATTAGGAGTATGTTATATTGTGCATTGTGGTGCCCAGTTAATGCTGATTCATTTGTTGTAGTGTTTAGTTAACCGCTTGGTTCAATTCTGCAAGGCGATATCCAATTGTCGTGGGTAGAACTTGTATTGTTGTGCATGCGAGGAATAAATCGAATTTGGCTGCACTTAATACATGAGAAACATATACAAGTGCTATATTTCCTAGTTCTTAATCATGCTTGGTTTGGATAAATGGGTTTTCCATGGGGCTTGAATTAATCTGATGAATCTGCAATGTGCTTATTTTTCATCAACATATTTTACTAATAGCATGCGAACCCTTACTTAACCTGATGACTAACTGATACGTCTCCAACGTATCTATAATTTTTTATTGTTCCATGCTATTATATTATCTGTTTTGGATGTCTAATGGGCTTTAATACGCACTTTTATATTATTTTTGGGACTAACCTATTAACTGGAGGCCCAGTGCCAGTTTCTGTTTTTTTACCTATTTCAGTTTTTCGCAGAAAAGGAATAACAAATGGAATCCAAACGGAACGAAACCTTCACGGGAATCTTTCTTGGAACTAACGCAATCCAGGAGACTTGCAGTGGAAGTCAAAGATGCCACGAGGCGGCCACAAGGTAGGAGGGCGCGCCCAGAGGGTTAGGCGCGCCCCCACCATCGTGGGACCCTCGTAGCTCCACCGACATACTTCTTTCGCCTATATATACTATTATACCCTAAAAACATGGTAGTCTGCTAGAGCCCGGTTTACCGGAGTCCTGCTAGCCCAGTTACTACTGCTCCGGAACACTTAGACTGGCCGGCATGTGATCCACTTCGTTCCTGTGTGTGTCCCTTCGGGGAAATGTCACGAGGTGACTTCCAAAGTCCTGCTAGCCTGCAATAACCTGGGTTCTCGGAGTCCTCTTAGCCCAGTTGCTACATCCTGGATTCACACACTGATGACCGACACGCTCGATGCTGGTTCATGTATGCCTGTCCCCATAAGTCAGTGCCAGTTTGTGTTCACGACTAGTCATGTCGGCCTGGGTTCTCTGTCATATGGATGCTAGTGACACTATCATATACGTCAGCCAAAAGGCGCAAACGGTCCCGGGCCAGGTAAGGTGGCACCCGTGGGAATACCGTGCGTGAGGCCGCAAAGTGATATGATGTGTTACATGCTAGATCGGTGTGACTTAGGATCGGGGTCCTGACAGCTTTGGTATTAGAGCCTGACTGCCTGTAGGATTACCAAGCCAAACTGGTCGAAGTCGAGTCTAGAAATGCTTTAGTTATATATAGGGGAATTGATTGTGGGAAGGAACGTAAGGCTCTGTTTACTTCTTTACCTTATGGCCTTCTGATCTGAGTCATCCTATCTTTTCTACGGGGTTAAGGAACTAGGCTTTCTCTTCTTTCTATCAGGATCACGTGTTACTAATCCGTAGACTTATAGGATTGTTAGTTTCAAGCCTCAGTTCAGTTTCTACTACCTCCGTGTGATAACAGTTGGTCTCGGAACCTTGATATTGTGAAGTTGAGTGGTTATGCCACCATTTTTGCAGGATGTCTCAAAGTCTTTTTCGAGCATTTATAGCCGTTATGCTGTCCGAGTCATCCCAGGTTTCCAAATAGTCTGATGCATTTGCAAATCCCTTCTTTACGTTCCCTATGTCCCTTTGGGCCAGTTCAACCACACTAATCGGTGAGTTGAGGTACTTTATTGCCTCGACATATATGTTGGAGCTATTATTATGACCCTAGGTGTTTTAGAGAGTCACCTAGTAATCTAGCCATGTTTTGTGTTCCTAGTGTGATGATTCTGGCCACCATTCTTGAAAGCATCCCGTGATGCCATTTAGTTAGTAGGCCTTCTATTTATGGGTTCTTAAGCCCAAGATTCACTCTACTTACCTTGTGTTGTTAGTGTTTCTTGTACCTTTAGGATATTAGTATCCTTTGCGATAGTCCTCGAGGTCTGTGGTATTTCCTTCTTCCAAATACCATGAACTTCTTATGGCAGAAGTTATTTTGAACCAAAAGATCACAACCAGAGTGCTCTTGATGAGTTCTCCATTCTACATTGTGAATCTTCCAGTTCTACCTGTCTGCATGGGTTATCTGGAAGAAATGTTGAGCTTTGCTCGACATACTAATGTATGCATCCACAACTCCGAAAAACATATGTTCCTTTGAGTTGTCCCTGTTTAGTTGTATCCTTACCTCCGTCTATCAACTGATAGTCAGGAATAGTTGTGCCATCGTGTTCGTCAGTGTCTATTATTCTTGTGGTCCGTCGGGCCGTTCTATTTCAGAATGACTAGGAGAAACAAACTCCAGTACCTCATCCATATCTAGGATTGGGTCAAAGCAGTTGTATTCCGCGGATCAAAATGCCAATCCAGCTTTTGATTCTGTTCTACCCTGAAGTATTGCCCTCTTGATGTTTGAAATGTCATAATAATTGCACCAACTCTTATGAACTCTTGATGCAGTGATACTTCTTGCCATCATCATTCGTTCCTCGGTTCCGTGTTGTTGCAACCGGAATACCGACAAGTGAACCATGATGTGTGAAATCAATACTCCTAGCAACCCCGTTGCTTGGTGGTTAATGGACGATAAATTCATTCATAGCATGTTGGTTACTAGACCATCATTCTAAGATTGACCGTGCTACCTAGTCCTTATTTCGGTTGCACTCTTCGATCAATGGGTTAAGATTGTGCTAATTCCTCGCTCTTTTGATCATATCGTCTTGCTTGATGAGCAAGATTATTCTTGAGCTTAATAACATATCGGTGGTTCGTGATTTTCCAATTATCTTTTCGGAAGTATCACCAGGTTTTTCCCTGACTGTTATGTTGAGCTCCTGATCAAGTTGGTTTTCTTATAAATCACCCCTTCTCCAAGAATCTGTGTTGCATATCCTTGAGCTAGTTGGTTGAGCTAGACAACAACTTGGAGAGTTGGAAGGTAAATGCTTTGCTTAGCTTAGTTCATCTCTAAGGGATATCTTCTGTGTGTGTGTTGAAGAAAGATGATATCTTCATCGATTGATCCTCGTAATCAATTGTTGGTGCTATTGTCTTAACCAATCTTTGATTTGAGTATGGGCTAACGTCAAATCAAATCATAACCAACAATGTTCGTAATGTTGTCTTACTCGTGGTAGATCCCTCAGGCATACACCATTACATCCATTGGTCTGACAATGCTATCACCGTGTTCACTTAATTGTGGAATTCCATCTATATGGAAGCCTGGATGGTTTGTTGTTGAGCCCATCGACAACATCCTTATCTTCTCCATGATTTTGTCGGACATAAATCTAGTGTTGGAAACTTGTGTAAGCATTTATTCGTGTTTCGTTCATGAAGCATATGTTTGGATGAAAGAAGTGACTACCTCTAATTCACGTGCATTTGGTCAAAGTTGCCGCCGTGAATTCGAGAAAGTTAGTTTTGCTTCCTCTGGAATCATCCCAAGTCAGTCATGCACATGTGCGAAGTATTCTATGGTTTGGAGACTAGCAACCTTCATTCTATATGTATCCCTAGCATGCAAAGCCACTGATTGATTTGTTCAAGGATAAGAAGTTTAAATGCTATTCTCGAAGGGCCTAGACGGACATGCACAAGACTTTGTTATTTCAATGATGGTTCCTAATCAGAACTCGGTAGTGTTTTATTGTAAGACTACTATGTGGTCATGCTTGTATGGGACAGCGTGTTCACATGTTGTAGCAGAACCAGCTCATGTTTTGGAGCTTGCTATCGTAGTTCATCTCCCGAGAATCTCGCACTGTCATCTCGTCGATTTGTGTTCCAAACTTTCATTTTTCTTTCTAGACTCGATGAGTCTGAAATATCCTGACACCAAAAGATCTGAATCTCAGGCAGATGTGATGGTTGGAACGTTTCCCAAGAGCTATAATATTGGTCTCTATGTAACCGGTAGAGTGGATGTCGTGGCCAACACACCCAACCGGAAGACCTATTATTGTAGTATCTTGCTTGAAGAAGTTGGCCACCTCCCCATAAGGATCTCATAGGGTATACTCCAGAAGTTGCTCCTTATGGATTCTTGTGTTCCTGAAGTCCGACCTTTTACTTGATGTCCTAGATACCAAACCATATCAATAAATGGGTTACGCGAGCACATCAACGAGAACATTAGAAGCAGAGTGCTAAATGTCTCTCGGTCGATCATCTAGATTCTGTTTCCTTGGCCTCGTTAAGGTGAAATCTGAGAAGATGATAGCTTCCTTTGCATCTGCATCATCCATCACCATTCATCATGGTGGTATGTTGTGTTGCCAGGATCCTTGACACGGATATTGGTAAAACCTTGATGAATATGGAAATGCTCAAGTTCTTGAGAGCACACGCAAGCACTAGGTTTTATCGTTGGCATTAATTGGGATTTGCTCCCAGTTTCCTCGGTTATGTTATAGCCTTTCCAAGCAGTGGACTAACTCTCTACTGTTGGGTTTCTCCCCAGTTACTAGAATCATTCCCAGCATTTGCATGTTATTTCCATCTTGCCCCGCCGTTGTGCCATCCTACCATGGGTTCCATCCATTTCCGATGATAGGCAAAAAACATCCATTGCGTTGTCTTCAACAAGGTATTCCACATCATCCATCCTGGTCTGAGTATCTCATTTCTTCGAACTCTCCGAAATGATCAATTGTGATTTTCCCTAGGCTGGTATGAAAAGTTTCAATGATCTAGATATCAAAAGTAATTCTTTTTGCCACTTAAGGGAATAATTCTAGGAGTCACCTCCCCTGAGGTGTCCCGTTATGGAATCATGGCAATTATCTCCTCGCTACTTTGACCCCATTCACCATCTTCTCAAGTGTGGAATTGTTGCCTACCAAATTAAACCCCGTTGAGGGAGTCTTGGATTAGGGGGTGTCCGAGTAGCCGGACAATAACCTTTGGCCGGACTCTTGGGCTATGAAGATACAAGATTGAAGACTTCGTCCCGTGTCCGGATGGGACTTTCCTTGGCGTAGAAGGCAAGCTTTGCAATACCGATATGTAGATCTCCTCTCATTGTAACCGACTCTGTGTAACCCTAGCCCTCTCCGGTGTCTATATAAACCGGAGGGTTTTAGTCCATAGGACGAACAACAATCATACCATAGGCTAGCTTCTAGGGTTTAGCCTCTCTGATCTCGTGGTAGATCTACTCTTGTACTACCCATATCATCAATATTAATCAAGCAGGAGTAGGGTTTTACCTCCATCGAGAGGGCTCGAACCTGGGTAAAAACATTGTGTCCCTTGTCTCACGTTACCATCCGCCTAGACGCACAGTTCGGGACCCCCTACCCGAGATCCGCTGGTTTTGACACCGACATTGGTGCTTTCATTGAGAGTTCCTCTGTGTCATCACCTTTAGGCCCGATGGCTCCTTTGTTCATCAACAATGATGCGGTCCAGGGTGAGACCTTTCTTCCCGGACAGATCTTCATGTTCGGCGGCTTTGCACTACGGGCTAATTTGCTTGGCCATCTGGAGCAGATTGAAAGCTATGCCCCTGGCCATCAGGTCAGATTTGGAAGTTTGAACTACACGGCCAACATCCGTGGAGACTTGATCTTCGACGGATTCGAGGCACAGCCGAGCGTGCCGCACTGTCACGATGGGTATGACCTAGCTCTGCCGCCGAACAGTGCCCTGGAGGCCGTGCCCGCATCAGCTCCACCCTTAGCTCGGAGCCAACTGCACCGATCGAGGATGGGTGGCTAGACACCGCCTTGGGGGCTGCAGTCTCAACGGCGATCAAGCCGAACACCCGCCTTATCCTTTGCGAAGCCGGTGACTCCAAGGTGCCGGACTCTTCTCCGGACCCCGAACCCTCCGCGCCCCTGCCAATCGAATCCGATTGGGCGCCGATCATGGAATTCACCGCCATGGATATCTTTCAGCACTCGCCCTTCGGCGACATTTTGAATTCACTAAGGTCTCTCTCTTTGTTAGGAGAGCCCTGGACGGATTATGGCCGGCAGGATTGGGATGCGGACGGCGAAGAAATTCGACACCCACCCACCACCCACTTCGTAGCCACTGTCGACAATTTAACCGACATGCTAGACTTCGACTTCGAAGACATCGACGGCATGGACGACGATGTAGGAGACAAACAGGAACCAGCACCCACAGGGCACTGGACAGCCACCCCATCCTATGATTTATACATGGTGGACACACCCAAAGGAAACGACGAGGAAGAACGGGAGGACACAATGAAGGGTCATTCCTCCGAAAAGCAGTCAAAGCGGCGGCGTAAGCGCCGCTCCAAGCCCCGCCTCGATAGAGACAGTGGTCATACAGACCCAGCCATAGAGCAGGGCGAGCCGGCGAATGATGAACATGGCATCGAGCAACCGTCCGAACAAGGCAACTTGGATAAACAAACCGCACAACCCGTCCCCGGCGAAGATAACAGTCCGGACGACCTTATGCCGAACAAGTTCCTGGAGCCGAAGAACCTCCACAAAGGGCTCGTCGCCACTGCGCGCAGCCTGAAAAAGCAGAAGCGGAAGCTCAAAACTGCGGAAGACGCACTCCAAGTCAGATGGAGCAAAGTATTCAACACCGCAGACAAATACGGCGACGGTCGCCACACAAAGAGCTACCGAAGCGAAAGCTACTGCCTGAATTTGATGAGGAGGCCTTAGAGCCCCGAAAATCAACAAATAAGGAAGCCATCCGGTCGGATAGACGACCACATGGCCAACATAGAGCGGCAAACGGTGCCGCACACAAGCCAACACACGATCCACCCAAGGATCTGCATCAAAAGGATGGCCCAGCCAGGTCTATCTACGGGCCAAGAAAGCAAGCTCTAGTAAGCAATGCAATGCAACAAGTATCCGAACAACACGGCACACCCAAATACAGCGGTGCCGCACACCCCCTATGTTTCACCGATGAGGTGCTGGACCATGAATTTCCAGCGGGATTCAAGCCCGTAAACATAGAGGCGTACGACGGAACAATAGACCATGGAGTCTGGATTGAGGATTATATCCTCCACATCCACATGGCCAGAGCAGACGACCTCCACGCCATAAAATACTTACCCCTCAAGCTCGAAGGGCCAGCCCGGCATTGGCTCAAAGGCCTTCCCGAAAACACCATTGGAAGTTGGGAAGAGCTCGAGGATGCTTTTCGGGCAAATTTTCAAGGGACCTATGTCCGACCTCCGGATGCAGACGATTTAAGTCATATAACTCAACAGCCCGGAGAGTCAGCCTGGAAACTCTGGAACGGATTTCTTACTAAAAAGAACCAGATAGTCGACTGTCCGGAAGACGAAGCCTTAGCAGCTTTCAAGTAGCATTCGAGACGAATGGCTCGCTAGACACCTCGGCCAAGAAAAGCCAAGAAAAATAGCCGCATTAACTAGCCTCTGACCCGCTTTTGCGCGGGAGAGGATAGCTGGTTGGCAAGATGCAGCACCAGTGACCCAAGTACATCCGAAGTCAGGGATGGAAACGGGAAACCGTGATGCAGCAAGGACCAGCTCCGGAAGAAGGGAAACAGCCCGAAGAGCACGACGGTCAACGCCGGATTCAAAAGCTCTCGGCAGGGTCAGAAAAATTTGCCCCTCAAGGATAACAGGGATGAGCTATCTAACCTAAACAAAATCCTGGACAAGATATGTCAAATCCACAGCACCACTGGGAAGCCTGCAAATCATACCCACAGAGAATGTTGGGTCTTCAAGCAATCCGGCAAGCTCAACGCCGAACACAAGGGGCTTGATACACCAAGTGAGGACGATGACGAATCCCACAAATAGAGCACTGGGAAACAAAAGAATTTCCCACAAGAAGTCAAAATAGTAAACTTACTTCACGTGACAAAAGGGAAAATTAGAGTGGCGCCTATAGAGATACGCGCCCTGCGGCCTATCACAAAGGAGTCTCGCCACTGGTTGTTAAAACCGATCACCTTCGACCATCATGATTACTTCGGAAGTATCCGGAACGCAGGCTGGACTGCCTTGGTATTAGATCCGGTAATCGATGGCGGCAGTGGTCTAAACCTGCTATATCAGGACACAGTCCGCAAAATGGGGATGGACCAATTTTTTTTGCCATAGCAACACTTCCTTTAAAGGAGTAATGCCAGGCCCGGATGCCCATTGCACGGGTTCTCTCCTGTTAGAAGTTATGTTCGGTTCCCCCGATAACTTCCGCCGCGAAAAGCTAACCTTCCACATCGCCCCATTTTCAAGTGGCTATCAAGCACTACTGGGACGCGAAGCTTTCGCCCATTTTAACGCAATACCACATTATGCATCTCTCACGCTTAAGATGCCCGGTCCACAAGGCATCACCTCACTAAAGGTAAATATTGAGCATTCCTCGCGCGCGGAAGACTATGCGGCTGCCTTGACAGCCACACATTAAAACGGCTTCACCAACAAAAGCATCTAATAGGTCATTAAGACCACGGACACGGCTAGGCGAGTCCGGAGCAAACATATAATTGATAAAGGTTTAGTAGCCATACACCCCTATACAAGGGGCTCCGCGTATGTAAAATAAGCGACAATAAGGCTCAATTTTACCCATCTTGAATTATACTTTGTTTATTTAGAACAACATACATTTCGCACGACTATTGTTTCTTCAACTAAGTTCCTCCCTTTTACAGATGAACACCATGCTACGCCCGTCCAGGACACGGCACAAAGGAGACACAGGCGCAGACATGCAGCAGGGACCCGTCCCAAGGATTCTTTTTAGATTAAGACCCTGCGTAAACCTTTTTTACTGTCTCTTGTTGATACACAACCCCCGGATTCTCAGTATAACCGAGGAGGAGGCTGGCGTCTTGGCATGTGGCCACGTCAGAATTTTGCACGTACCTGGACACCAGGGGCTTATTATCAAGGGCACTACTCGACCCGTTTTCATAAAGACCGAATACCTTAGGGAGTGTTCAGCGCCGCGAGTTTGGCCTTATATGCATCAGCTCCGAATCATGTCTTTGGTAAAATGTTGGGTTTGCCCGGCTCCTGTGTTTTGCTGCCTTACATTCTGCTCTATCGGCTAAGGCGGCACCAGGAGAACTACTGCGATTGTGCCCCGGTTCAGCTAGGTGAGCACCTCAGTAGAGAAAGCCGAAAACTGACTGTCATGATATAGCGTGAGACTGGTCAACCACTCGATGACCTATCGGAATCTTCGGGATTCCTCCGCATTAACGAAGGGCCGTCTCCCGGCCAGGCACACATGCGCCCTGAGTTCGGGCAAGCGTGGCGCCACCAAGTGAAAGTGATAAAGCATTATAGTCCGATTGCCTAGTTCGCTGTGCTATCACCTCCTTCATGGACCAAGACGTTGGATCAAGTGTGAAAATGCGCTTTCTGCGAACACCCCCGCATTATATGCGTGGGGGCTGAAGCCGACGACTACCATCTTTCAGGTTATATACACATATACATTAACGGACGCATAGGAGGTACTATAATTCTTGAAGGCACAAGTACAAAAAGCTTCTCCATTTCATCAAAATATTGTTTTACAATAATACATGTTATTCGAACATAATATCCTTCGAGCACTGCGTCTCTATTAAACGAGCGCCTTGCAGAACTTCCTGAAAATAGTGCTCAACAGGTACTCGGCCTCGGTCCAAATCTTGGGATGCAACAGCGGCGGCCTCCATCTCCACCCAGTATGTCTTGACACGGGCAAGGGCCATCCGCAGTCGGTGGGAAACGACACCTATGGGATCACGAGAATCCCTTTCTACGGTTGCAGGGCGCGGGGGTCGTGAGAAGAGCGGATCGAGCAGGCAGTACACGATTCCTTTATCCAGGTTCGGGCCGCAAAGATGCGTAAAACCCTACTCCTGCTTTGGTGGATTATATGCTTGTGTTCTTGAGCTAGCTATGGGGCGTGAGGAGATCCAAAAAGCCGAATCCTCCTCCTGGTCGCCTGGGGCCTCCTTTTATAGGGAAAGGGGCTGCCACAGTGGCACACAGGAGGTGGAATGGGTACAGTGGTGCGAGGTTATCCCTCGCATTACATGACAAGGCACATTCAATGCGCCATTGCTTAGGTGTCCCTACTTTATCGGGGGCGGGGGAGTGCCCCGTCTCGTCTGTCGCCGCTCTCTCCCGCGTCGACACGCGCCCTGGCCAGCGGTGCCTGCGATGCCATGTAGGCGGGCAGGCAGCTGAGGTGGCGCAGCGGTGGGTCTCCACGAGGATCTGCATGCCGCCACGCAGGTGCCTGCCCAGCTGGTTGGGTCGGCAGCCGCATGCGAACGGTGGTGGAGGTGTGACTGGCATGGGTCCGATGGTGGCCCTGCGGGTGTCCTTGGCAAGGGCCTTGCCGCGGCCCCAGCAAGGGTCCTGCCGGGGTCCTGACAAGGGTCTTGCCGTGGCGTCTACTGTCATCCCCGGCAAGGCTCTTGCCGGGGGCCTTGTGGTTTTCCTTGGCTGGGATCCCGCCAAGGATCATCATCTTCTAAAGTGTGCATCTGGTCTTGAATGTCTTCACAAAGATCTGTATACCACCACGGGGATGCCTCCCGAATCCTTGCCCCATGGGGGCAGTGGACTCAAGGGTAACCCGCTCCGTAGGCATGGGGCGAGCTGCCACGGCAAGGGTCTTGCCGGGTTTGCTAAAACCGCCTCCCGGCAAGGATCTTGCCGGGGCCCCGCTTCGTCCCCTTTGCTCTTTGTGGTCTTGGTCTTGGCGTCGTTCTGCTCCTCTTTGGCTTTGGCCTTACCTTGGTTCTACCTCCCTTACCAGGCTCGGTGCGGCGACGCCCGTGGCTCAGACTGCCCGTGCACAGTCATAGGGGTACAAAAAGTGTACCCCCCCTTTTTGTACACCGACAAGAGCCCCCGGGCCTAGGCCACACATGAGCGCTACGCGTTGTTGGGCCAGGCCCAAGAACGGTGCGCGGGCAGGCAGGGCGGTTTTTACTGCGGTAAGTTTCTTCGCGCGCTGCGCCTCCCATGCTTCCCACGTGTGGAGTGGCGTGGGGAGGCGGGCGTGACGTGGGCGGCGTGCGTGGGGCTGAGCTCCACATTAACGGAGGGAGGCGTGGAGGCGCGGTCCATTTACTGGACGGGGCCGAGTTGTGGTCTTCGAGGCGTCTACTCCCCACGATCACGGGGTGGGGAGAGGTCGCCTCATCCATCGCCTCGGATCTGGACGCCTGCCACGCGGCTTCCATGCGCTTGGGGTGGCGAACGGTGGAGGCGGGAAACCGGGCCGTCGTAGGCCGAGGCAGTAGGTCGGCCCCAGTTCCCTGCGTCTTCTGCGTGTCGATTGGTTGAGCAGGGCGGTCGAGCCCCCACCCCATTCCTTTATAAGGACCAGGAGGGGAAGGACGGTGGCCCGCATTCTTTCATCTCCTCTTTCCTTCAGCTTCTGCTCCCCTCCCTCTCATTCGCCATGGAGAAAGGGAACCCTGGTCCTTCAACGGTGGCGACGAGGGTCGCCGCTAGACAGCGCGTCCCTCCTTCTCCCGCACCCGTGGTGGCAGAGCCAGCCGTAAGGGGAAGAGGGAGGGGGCGAGGCCATGGGCGAGGTCGAGGGCGAGGCCGAGGTGCTCGGGGAAGAGGTGGACGGGGCGGCGTGCCGGCCTTGAATCCGCCAGCGGTTTCTCTTCCCACGGTGGTCCATGTTGGGGACGACCCTTGTGAGTTCTTCGTCAGGCTGCGTCAGCCGCCTCGTCGTCGCCTTCGTCTCCCGACTCCATTCGCGCGGGAGATGGAGCTGGATCCGCCGGAGTCTCTGTGGCTGCATATGAGGGGCTATGGGATCGGCGGTACGTGGGTCCGCGTCGACTTCCCCGCTCCTCACACTATGTATCTTCATCGGGGATGGAAGACCTTTGTTCGTATCCACCGCCTGGTGGAGGGGTTTACCCTCCATTTTAAGTTGATGGAGGGCGGCCTTCTCTCCGTCAAGGTCTTCCGCGATTTTGGAACTCGCCTGAAGTGCTGCGTGGATAGCTCCTCGGACGATGAAGTCTCCTCCTCGAGTGAGAGTGACGAGGAGGACAGCAACAGCGACGACGAGGGCGATGGGCGACAGGACGATGGGTCCGACTAGGTGTCGGCCCCGTTGTCCTGGGGCGATGCTGGCAGCAGCAGCATCTGCACCGAGCCCCTCAAACTCCTCGTGGCCATCTCCTTGTGCGGCTGGCGTAGGAGGTGCGGGAAAGGCGAAGAAGGCGGACGGCGGGCCGTCGGCTCAGAGTACACGGGTATCGACGCCTTCGTCATGTATTGCCGGCCTCGCTGCCTCATCTTCCAGCTCTTCTACCGTCACCATCATCACCAGCCTCCCGTGGAGGCGGCCGCCGGGGCGTTCTACTGGTGACTTTTGCCGCCCATACCCCGCCTAGGCGCCCTTTTTGCCCTCTTCGCCTCCTTGACCTGCCTCCTGAGGATAGGAACAAGAAAAGGATTACGGGCACCTTATCTCTTTTTAATTTGTAAGCCTTCGGGCCTTAGCTGAATTTAAAGCTTGTAATCCCATCATTCATGTTTTTGATTCTCCATGAACTGTACCTGAGTGGAACGTTTTTAATGAAAAAGGGGATGCTTGCCGGGTCACTTGTCTTGCGGGTGGAACCCACGTCAAGGGGTAAAACCCTTGATATCTTTAAGATAGACACTTCCTTGCCCGGCAGTAGGCCCTGCCGTCTTCCCACATCGCTCGACCTTTCTCACGCTTTCGGTGGAGGCAGGGATGAGGTGGGTTCAGGCTCCTCGTTTCGTCCCTTTGCTGTCGCGACTACGACCAGACCTGGCTCCAGGAACGAGCCCTAGGGCCTAGAGTTAGGGGAGCATGGTAGCTTTAGGAAGAAACGAGGTTTCGCATACCTCAGTCCATAAGAGAATGCATGATAAGGGATGAAAAACTTATCTGAGATTGCAGCCCCCGGCAACTCTGGTTCACCGTGGGTGAATCTTTGTACTTGCAGTCCCCGGCAACACTGGCTTGCCGGGGTCCGGATGCTGGTCCGTCCCTCTTCTTCCCCTTCTTTTCTTATCCTCAAGTGATCCGGCAAGGATTTCCGAGCTCTGCGAACCAAAGGAGACAAAAGAACGGAAAAGAGACGCACACTCGACCTCTAAGCTAGGGGTTAGCCGCCGCTAAGCACTGTCAACCCTAACGAAGGACGAGACTCGATCTAGCAAGCATGCTATAACTTAGGGCGCAAGCGCTTTATTTAGGCTCAGGGTCTGCGCCTGGCTTTGTACAAAGGGTTACATGCATCATCGACAATGCTTGTACAAAAGGTGGCTTGCCAGGAGGCCCGACAAGCCGCGCCTTATGGGTAAAACTTGCGAAGATGCTCGATGTTCCAGGAGTTACTCACCAGAACGGCATCTTCGGTCTCCAGGCGGACTGCGCCGGGCCTGGTGACTCGTTTTACCCGATAAGGGACTTCCCACTTCGGCGTCAACTTGTTGGAATTCCTGGCCGATTAAACGCGCCGAAGAACAAGGTCGCCTTCCTCAAGGCTCCGGGCATGAACCTTGCGGCTATGGTAGCGGCGCAAGGCTTGCTGGTAGCGTGCTGCTCTCAGAGCCACCCGAGGACGATCTTCCTCAAGGAGCAGTGCGTCGTCTTGGCGCAGTTGCTCTTGCTCAAGCTCATCATAAGCGAGCACTCGAGGTGACCCGTATACCAAGGCAAAAGACGTCTGGCCGGTGGCTCGATTTGGTGTCGTCCTGATTGACCAAAGAACCGTCGGCAACTCATTAATCCAGCGCCTTCCGCTCTTGTGCATCCTGTCAAAGGTCTTGGTCCTTAAGCCTCGCAACATTTCAGCATTTGCCCTCTCATCTTGCCCGTTACTCCGTGGATGAGCGACGGAAGCGAAACAGACCTTGCTGCCGAGGTCCTGAGTATATTGCATGAAGGTGCGGCTTGTGAACTGCGTACCGTTGTCGGTGATGATCCGGTTGGGTACACCGTAACGGCACACTAGCCCCTTGAAGAACTTGACGGCCGGCTGAGCTGTGACCTTCCTCACCGCCTCCACTTCTGGCAACTTTGTGAACTTGTCGATGGCCACGTACAAGTACTCAAAGCCCCCGACAGCGCGGGGGAAGGGGCCCAGTATGTCGAGCCCCCAGACCGAGAAGGGCCAGGAGAGAGGAATGGTTTGAAGGGCTTGAGCTGGTTGATGAAGCTTTCTTGAATGGAACTGACACGCCTCACACCTGGTGACGAGTGTTGTTGCATCCTGGAGGGCGGTGGGCCAGAAGAAACCCTGCCGGAATGCCTTGCCGGCAAGGGCTCTCGACTAGGGATGGCAATGGGTCGGGTTTGGGGCGGGTGGAACTGGTCCAAATCCAACCCATGACTCATCTTCCTACCCTCTGCCCATCCACCAAATTATCCATGGGCACAACTTGTGCCCATGCCCAAACCCACTGGATACCCACATACCCATGGAGCTCCATGGGCATAGAAAAGTTAGCATAAGTAGGCAACATAAGCTACATGGATAAGTAGGCAATAAGTAATACGATGAGTCCTTAATTGTGACATACCAGAGGTTGATTCTGCAGCATATAGATCATGGCACAAGTTGCATATTTCCCGCCATTTCCCATTGATTCGCTCTTTCTACTATCACTAGCATATGGCCCCACATGTCATATGGGTATCCATTGGATATCCATGGAGCACAAATTATAACCATGCCCAACCCGGCTGTTCGTGGGTATCCATATCCATGGACCCATGGGCAAAAATATGCTCCATACCCTTGCCCAATCGGTTCGGGTATCCATGGGTATCCAGATCCATGGATAAAATTGCCATCCTTACTCTCGACCCAATGTGGGATCCACATATGCCTCCATGTATCTCTGCCAACAGCTCCAGTCCTTCCTCTCGAGGGATGCACTTCAATTTCACACCGTTCGGTCTCTTCCTCTACAGGACGTCATCGACGAACTAGTACATGGCAGACGATGGGCTACTTTTTCCGCTTCTTCCTGCTCCTCAGGAAGCTCCCCTGTCTGGAGGAATCAGACGGTATGTTGTGCCCACGCTGGAGCCTGAAGCTCGATGGCGAGGACTAAAGGCATTTCCTCCGCTATAGGGGCAGCCGCCTCGACGGCAAGAGCTTGGCGTCCTACCGGAGCTAGCCGTCCCGTGGCGGGTTCAGTGTCCTCGGCAACATCCTTGCCGGCGGCTCCGGGGAGCTCGGCGGGAAAGTACTTGCCGGGTCCGGATTTCCTTCTCTTATTCTGCTCTGTTGATGGATCAACGGATGGCTGAGTTAGCTGAAGCACAAAGGTACCTGGTTCCACAGGTAGCTTGAGGGCAGCACGCTTCGACAGGTAATCGGTGATATCGTTCTCCGTTCAGGGAACGTACTCAGCCTGGATACCATCGAAACGCTCTTCCAGCTTTCTCACTTCATCAACGTAGGCCTTCATCAACGGGCTCTGGTAATCCCTATTGACTTGCTTGACGACAAGCTGCGAGTCGCCCCTGACGATGAGCTTTTTCATTCTGAGGTCCACCGCGATCCTAAGACCGGCAAGCAGCCCTTCGTATTCCGCCGTGTTGTTTGTTGACACCCCTCTGGGGAAGTGCATCTGGGTCACGTACTTGAGGTGCTCTTCGGTGGGGGCGACGAGCAGTACGTCAGGCCCGGCACCCTGGAGGGAGAAAGCCCCGTCAAAGTACATAATCCAATCACAACTTGCCTCCTTGCCGGGGAGAGCAGTCTCTTGGGCTTCTTCGTCAGGTGTGGCGGTCCATTCTGCAATGAACTCTGCCAGGACTCGGCTCTGGATCGTCGAGGTACTTTCGAACTTGAGGCCAAAGCTGGACAGCTCCAGTGCCCATTCCACAATCCTCCCCGTCGCATCTGGGTTGTGCAATATCCGCTGCAGGGGGAGGCGAGTGACGACAGTGATCTCGTGTGCCTGGAAGTAGTGACGCAGCTTCCTCGAGGCCATGAGAAGGCCGAAGTGCAGTTTCTGCACACCGGAGTACCTCGACCTAGCCCCCTGCAAGAGGGAGCTAACGAAGTAGACCGGGCGCTGCATCACTTTCTTCTTTAGCGGCACCTCGACCAACCGTGTCACCTCCGCACTGGTAGTGTCGAGCTCTGTTGCTGCCATTATCTCATCGTCGACCTCCCTCTGCGCCAATAGCGCGGCGCTGACCACCTGGTTCGTTGCCGCTAAGTATAGCAGCAACGGCTCCTGGGGCCTGGGCGCAACTAGTATTGGTGCGGAGGAGAGGTATTTCTTCAAATCTTTTAATGCCGCTCCGGCTTCTGGTGTCCACTCCACCGGGCCCGCCTTTTTCAGGATCTTGAAAAATGGAAGGGCGCGCTCGGTGGACTTGGATATGAACCTGCCCAGGGCAGCGACGCAACCGGCGAGCCGGCGCACGTCCTTGATCCGCTTGGGTGCTTCAATCTGCTCTATAGCTTTGATCTTGTCCGGGTTGGCCTCTATCCCCCGCTGCGACACAAGGAACCTGAGAAGCTTGCCGGACGGGACGCCAAAGACGCACTTCTCGGGGTTCAGCTTGAGGTTGATCTTGCGCAGATTTGCAAACGTCTCCCATAAATCTGATATGAGGGTGGCCCTGTCCTTGGTTTTGACCACAATGTCGTCCATATAAGCCTCCATATTTCTATGGAGCTGGGGCTCAAAACCAATCTGGACCGCCCTCGCAAACGTCGATCCAGCTCTCTTCAACCCGAAAGGCATCCGTATGAAACAATACGTACCACATGGGGTGATGAACGCCGTTTTCTCTTCGTCTTCTTTCGTCATGAAGATCTGGTGGTAGCCGGAGTAGGCATCGAGGAATGACAACAGATCACACCCAGCCGTGGAGTCAACAATCTGGTCGATGCGCGGCAACGGGAAGGGGTCTTTAGGACAAGCCTTATTGATATCTGTGTAATCACTACACAACCTCCACTTCCCATTCGCCTTGCGCACTACGACCGGATTGGCCAACCACGTCGGATGGAGCATTCCTCTTACCAAACCTGCTGCCTCCAGTTTCCGGATTTCTTCTGTGATGAACTCTTGTCATTCCAAAGCTTGCTTTCTGACCTTCTGCTTGACGGGCCGCGCATGAGGACAGACAGCAAGGTGGTGCTCAATCAACTCCCTGGGAACGCCGGGGATGTCGGAAGCTTGCCATGCAAACACATCGACATTCATCCGCAGGAAGGTGACGAGCGCGTCTTCCTATTTTTCGTCAAGGGTGGAGCTTATGGTGAAAGCTCCTCCCGTGCCATCCTCATTGACGGAAACCTTGTTGGTTCCCAGCGGCGTGGCCCCGGACCTCTTGCTTCCGCCGGCAGAGCTCTCTGGCACGTCCTCGACGACAGCGCTACACTCCGAAGAGGTGCGCTTGCCGGAGTGGGTGTCCGAGGTCTCACCGGCCTTCTTCTTCTTTTTTCCCCCGGGGTCCCGGCAGTAGGAGCAAGTGCCCTGGCGGCGGCAGCTGCTGCGACTGCTTGCTGGTACACTTGGTCAGCGCAAATCAGCGCATCCTTCTTATCAGAGGAGATGGTGATGACCGTCACGGGCCCTGGCATCTTCAGGGTATTGTAGGCGTAGTGCGACGCCGCCATGAACTTGGCCAGTGCCGGGCGGCCAAGGATCCCGTTGTAGTGCAAGGGGATCTTGGCAACATCAAACACAATCCTCTCTGTCCTGAAGTTCAAGTCGCTCCGAAAGTTACGGGCAACGTGACCTTTCCCTTGGGTTGGCTTCTCCCCGGGATGACCCCCTGAAACGTGCCCGTTTTTTTGAGGTCTCCATCGGGGATCTGCAGCTTCTCGACCACGACAGGTGAGATCAAGTTCAGACCGGCCCCGCCATCTACTAACATTTTTGTCACCCTGAGGTTGCGTATCCTCGGTGAAACCAACAACGGCAAGTACCCGACCGCAGTAGTGCGATCAGGGTGATCCTCAGAGTCAAAAATGATAGGTGTGCTGGACCACTTCAGCGGCCTCTGGGCATCAAACGACGGCTCTGCTGCTGTAATCTCTCGTGCCCACTGTTTAAGCCGGCGCCGAGAGGCATGCAGTGAAGCGCCTCCATCAACGCACATGGTCTCTGTAGCTTTCTGGAACTCTTGGTCGCCGGACTCATCGTCCTCTTCATAATCGTCATCTTCTGGCTTTCTGTCACGGCCCCGAGCGGGCCTTTCTTGTTGCTTATCCTTGCCGCGACGGCCCGCCTGGCCATCGCGTTTCTTGCCGGATCCCTCAGCACCGTCTTGGCCCCTCTCCTTGTCCCGCCTCTCGTATTCATCCCTCTGCTTCTCAGCTCGGAGCTCAACCTGCCGGCAGTCTTGGAGAGCATCGCCTTTGGTGCGATGGATCTTGCAGTATCGCTTGTCGGAGTTGCCTGGCTTCTCGGCGGCCGCCAAGGCCTGGCAGGCGACACATCCGGCAATTTCATTGCCGGGGTCACCTGCCTTGGTCTTGTTGGTGAAGCCAGTGTCGTCAGACCCCTCGACGGCAAGCAAAGCTTTCCCTTTGCGCTTCCTGTTGCGGCGCCGGCCTTTCTTCGTCGGGGCGGCGGTGTCCTCTTCAGAGGAGTCGGTTTCCACGCCGGCATCTTCGCCGGGGTACTTCCTCCCTTCTTTAGCCCGGGCACATTTGTCCGCGAGAACATAGAGCTCCGCGACATCTTTCACCTTGTTCATTGCCAGCTCTTCGCGCATCTTGCGGTTCCGAACATTCTGATGGAACGCACTGATGATGGCGGCGGGGTGAACATCTGGAATATTGTACTGCACCCGGCTGAACCTCTGTATGTACTTGCAGAGACTCTCGCCTCCCTTCTAGGGAATGACATGGAGATCACTTGCTTGGCCGTGAGCTTGATGACCGCCAGTGAAGGCGCCCACGAATTCATGGCACAAATCCGACCAGGAGGAGATGGAGTCTACTGGCAAGTGCATCAACCAGGACATGGCGTTGGGTTTAAGAGCCAACGGGAAGTAATTTGCAAGCACCTTATCGTCACGAGCTCCGGCAGCCTGCATCGCGATGGTCTAGATGCTGAGGAACTCGGATCGGTGGGTCTTGCCGCCGTACTTCTCGCCCACGTCAGGTTTGAAAGTGCGGTGAGTGGGCCACTGGAACTGTCGCAGCTCACGGGTAAAAGCCGGGCAGCCTACCTCGTAAGGCAGGACCCCAGGGCGTTCCGTTGCCGGGTGGTCCACAGCGGGCCCCGCTCGCTTATCTGACTGGTGGCGCGCTCCGCGCCGGCGCTCGATGGTGGTCCGAGCGTCTTCATGTTCCCGATCCCGAAGGACCTGGCGTTGGTCCTGGTGGGTCCGCGGGTCGGACGACGCTATGGAGATTTCATCGCCCGCGACGTCGCGACGGGCAGTCGTCCGTGGCACCGGGCGGGGAGGAGGCGAGTGCACCGTGGTCGCGGCGCCGCCAGCCTTCCTGCCACTGGTACGCGGGACTCAGTCGAAACGTCGACCCGAGGGCTCCGTTGGGGTCGGCTCATCTTTGTTGGCCACCGCAACAAGGCTTCGGATGGTGGCTCTCCATTCGTCGAGTTTCCCCGTAGTGGGAGGAAAGTCGAGGAGCAACTGCGCGCGCGCCAAGGCTTCTGCTGGCGTCGGCGGCAGCGAAACCTGCACGGATCGCGACGCGCTTCGACTTCTGACCATGTCAGAAGGAGCTCCATCACGACCGCGAGGTCGCACGCCGCCTTCACCGGTGCCTCGGCGAGCGAGCAGGCCTTCTACATCCCGGGAGTGGCGCTCGGGGCTTTTCCCGCGGCGACGCCCGGGGTCTTCAGGGCGATCACGCCGCTCGTCACGCGCCGCTTGAGAGGAACGCGCCGTCGGCGCCGGAGTGGGAGTCCTGGAGGCCCTCGCGCCGCCAGCGGGCGGGGCAGCAGTGACCTCAGAAGGTCCCGCGCCACCTGCGGAGGGCCCGGCTCCGTCTTTGGATTTGGCGGCGTGCGGTCCATTACCGGGCGCACAAACATTGCCACCTCCCAAACTCCGTCCGCTGGGACGCTGTTGGTGTTCGCGAGCAGCGCCCCGGGTCCTTTCGGCGACCGGTTCGCTGCTCGCCCGCGTCGGGACGGGATGCCCGGCGTCCGACGGGCCAACCGCCACCGTCGTCTTCTTCTTGGGCGCCATGACGATGAAGAAACGTCGAACTAACTACTAAAGCCGATTGTCACAACCGCGCAGCCCCTGCCTGGCGCGCCAAGGATGTCGGTGGGAAACGACACCTATGGGATCACGAGAATCCCTTTCTACGGTTGCAGGGCGCGGGGGTCGTGAGAAGAGCGGATCGAGCAGGCAGTACACGATTCCTTTATCCAGGTTCGGGCTGCGAAGATGCGTAAAACCCTACTCCTGCTTTGGTGGATTATATGCTTGTGTTCTTGAGCTAGCTATGGGGCGTGAGGAGCTCCAAAAAGCTGAATCCTCCTCCTGGTCGCCTGGGGCCTCCTTTTATAGGGAAAGGGGCTGCCACAGTGGCACACAGGAGGTGGAATGGGTACAGTAGTGCGAGGTTATCCCTCGCATTACATGACAAGGCGCATTCAATGCGCCGTTTCTTAGGTGTCCCTGCTATATCGGCGGCGGGGGAGTGCCCCGTCTCGTCCGTCGCCGCTCTCTCCCGCGTCGACACGCGCCCTGGCCAGCGGTGCCTGCGATGCCATGTAGGCGGGCAGGCAGCTGAGATGGCGCAGCGGTGGGTCTCCACGAGGATCTGCATGCCGCCACGTAGGTGCCTGCCCAACTGGTTGGGTCGGCAGCCGCATGCGAACGGTGGTGGAGGTGTGACTGGCGTGGGTCCGATGGTGGCCCCGCGGGTGTCCTTGGCAAGGGCCTTGCCGCGGCCCCGGTAAGGGTCTTGCCGGGGTCCTGACAAGGGTCTTGCCGTGGCGTCTGCTGTCATCCCCGGCAAGGCTCTTGCCGGGGGCCTTGTGGTTTTCCTTGGCTGGGATCCCGCCAAGGATCATCATCTTCTAAAGTGTGCATCTGGTCTTGAATGTCTTCACAAAGATCTGTATACCACCACGGGGATGCCTCCCGAATCCTTGCCCCATGGGGGCAGTGGACTCAAGGGTGACCCGCTCCGTAGGCGTGGGGCGAGCTGCCACGGCAAGGGTCTTGTTGGGTTTGCAAAAACCTTGCCGGGGGGGGGGGGGGGGGCGCTTTGTCCCCTTTGCTCTTTGTGGTCTTGGTCTTGGCGTCGTTCTGCTCCTCTTTGGCTTCGGCCTTACCTTGGTTCTACCTCCCTTGCTAGGCTCGGTGAGGCGGCGCCCGTGGCTCAGACTGCCCGTGCACAGTCATAGGGGTACAAAAAGTGTACCCCCCTTTTTGTACACCGACATCCGTGCACCCTCTATGCATGCTGACCTCTTCATCGCATTGATATGCGACACTGCACCAAGGAACTGCTCCACCAAACTAAAATAACTATTCGGCTTTGGCCTTCCCGGCCACAGATGATCCACGACATCCTTCATGGTGAGTCCGGACAACCTATTCAGTTTGGCCCATTCGGCCAAACGATCGGTCAACGGAAGTGGACGCTCCGGATTGTTGAACCGTGACCAGAATAGCTTCGCTATCTTTCTGATCTCGGAAATGTTCGGCCGCATCAGCGGCACTCACAGCTAAATCCAGATATGCGTCCGCCGAACTCCACATCTGGTCTAACGGAGCGTATTTAGGATCTCCGAACTTCATCCGCAGCATAAAGGGCTTTCCAGCCACGATATCTCCGGCCGGATGCAGCTCCTCCTTCATCGCTCTCATCGCAGAACGAGCATCCTTGGCCGCTGTAGTGGCCTTCCAGGTCTGTCCGCTCTGTCCGATCTTCTTTTTCAAGAAGCTTGCAGCGGTCAGCAGCGTTCTTTAACTTCACAGCCATCTCGGCCATTTCCTTCTTGCTTCGGCAGTGAGCAGCCTGTTCGGCTTTCAGCTCCTCAACCGCCTTTAGGGCGGCCGAATCGCTTTTTCTGGCTTGCTCTTTGGCTCGGGCAAGCTCTGCCCGAAGGTCCTCCATGGCGGCAGCCCCATCTGCATTAAGTACACACATTGTAAGATACTGGCATCAAGCTCCTCTTACCAAGTGTCTCCGGAGAAATTACATACCTTGTGCCTCGTCAAGCCGCTTGTTGACAAGCGCGATGTCGGCATCTGCCACGTCAAGTTGCCGCGTTAGCTCGGCAAACTCATCAGTCCGGCTGGCCACCGGACACTTCGCCACCTACATAGGAAGGCAGCAAAATCATACCTGGGACTATGATCCTCTGCCTGCTGTCGTCTTCGACAACATACAGAGTCTCAGGGGCTACTATCTACACAGGGCGCATCTTAAAATATGCGGAACTGTCAAAAGGTACATCATTTCGCGTACCTCAAAACCTGTCAGTAAACTCCTGACAGTCTTGTGCAATTCGCTCTCCGAGGACAAAATCCTTTCAATTACCGTACCCATCAACGCACGGTGCTCCTCTGAGATAGACGCTCTCCCTAGCAGATCCTTCAGCTCCATCGACCGCGCACCAGGCGGTGCCGGACTCGTTTGATGGCTTTTCTCAAAAGCCGGACACGGAGAGCTTTGGGGGCCATATGACTACCTTCTGGCCCTGCCGAATTAGGAGAAACCCTCCGCGACGACACCTCAGGGTCGCCCGCCTCATAAGGCGGAATGGCAGGGGGAGGCGTTCCGCTCTCCATCATCTCCGGAAGAAGATCCCCCGAAGATGAGCTCTGCTGAGAAGGGCTGAGATCCGAACTACAAGGTAAGATGTCGGTTATTTTCCTCAGAGATAAAATAAGGATTCCTCTCATTTTAAACCTCCCCTCTCTACTTACAGCTCGGTGGAGGGTTGATCCCCTTGGGGGCACAGTACGGCCTAGGTATCCCCCAGCACAAGACCCTCTAGCGAAGATTTCTTCCCCCGCTTTGAGACCATGGTCTCCGCGTCTTCAAAGGCGGTCCTCTTCTTCCCTTGGGTAGAAGAGTTTTCGATTCCTCCTTTCTCGACAGCCTCCTTCGTGGAGGTGGTAGATTCCTTGTCCCCCCCTTCATTTTCTTCCAAAGGCACGATCTCCAGCATCCTGGTTAACACGGGATCCGGTGAGGTCTCAGGAAGGGGGCCGAACACCTGATTAACTTTGCCTTCGCTACCCATTCCTGTTTCAAGGACAACTCTTTTAAGGGTGATGTTGTGATAAATGAACGGATGGTGTGTCCGGGCACAGGGCTACTTACTTGAGTATCCGAACGATTGCAGCTCAGACCTGCATCCTCCGTAGAATCCGGACACACTACTTGTGGTCCGAAGAACAATTTGTACATCTCCACGGGCGTCATGCCAAGAAAATGTTGGAGAGATCGCGGTCCCTCCGGGTTGAACTCCCATAGGTGGAGGGGCGATGTTTGCAGGGTAGAACTCGGTGAATTAACATAACCTGCGTCACCACGACCAGACTGATGTCTCTTTCTAGGAGATCTCGGATGCGGCCCTGCAACAGGGGCACGTCCTTTGCCGACCCCCAGTCCAGCCCCTTATTAACCCATGACGCTAGTCATGGCGGGGGACCCGAGCGGAAAGCAGGCGGCGCCACCCACTTGGTGCCCCTGGGAGCTGTGATATAAAACCACTCTTGTTGCCATAAGATGAACTCCTCTTGAAAGGAGCCCTCGGCCATGGAGCGTCAGCATTCTTGCTTATAACAGCGCCTCCGCACTCCGCGTGCTGTCCCTTGATCATCTTCGGCTCTACTTTAAAGGTCTTAAGCCACAGTCCGAAGTGAGGAGTAATACGGAGGAAAGCTTTGCACACGAAAATGAATGATGAGATGTGGAGGATGGACTCCGGAGCTAAGTCGTGAAATTCCAACCCATAATAAAACATGAGCCCCCTCACGAAGGGATCCGTCGTGAAGCCTAGCCCTCGGAGGAAGTGAGACACAAACACCACGCTCTCACTAGGCTTGGGAGTAGGAATAACCTGCCCGTGAGCAGGCAGCCTATGCGAGATTTCGCCGGTCAAAAACCTGGCCTGTCTCAGCTTTAGCACGTCTTCCTCCATGACGGAGGAAGGCATCCATCGGCCTCGAAGGGCGGAGCCGGACATCATCGAAGGTCCGAAGTGCCTGAAATCTGGGGCCTTGGGTGTTGGAACTCAAGGTGAAGGGCAAATTCGATTGAGATCGAAAGAAAGGAGTAAGGCCTTGGTCTCTTTATAAGAGGTTGAATACCAAGAGCCCTCCCCGTGACCGTTTGGGACTCGCCTTTGATCGAGGAGACATACCAATGAGCACGACTGGGTTACCCGCATCCGTATTGATGAGGATCCCGTAAATAAAGGAGACACGATCTCTGCTTCGACAAGATGTGCCAAGGAAACCACCTCGCAAAACGCGCTGGGGTGGGACAGTAAAAGCGGTTCGAATAAAGGCTTGGCTGTGGTGTGATGTCACGCTACGAAATACGTCAGCAGATTAGATTTGTGTAAATATTATTCTCTCTACGACAGTATGTGGAACTTATTTTGCAGAGCCGGACACTATCCCTGTGTTCAAAATCTTCTATGAAGTATTCGGAGGAGGAACCCGCCTTGCAATGCCGAAGACAATTTGCACGCCGGACTCGTCGTCATTGAAGCCTGGTTCAGGGGCTACTGAGGGAGTCCTGGATTAGGGGGTGTCCGGGTAGCCGGACTATAACCTTTGGCCGGACTCTTGGACTATGAAGACACAAGATTGAAGACTTTGTCCCATGTCCGGATGGGACTTTCCTTGGCGTGGAAGGCAAGCTTGGCAATATGGATATGTAGATCTCCTCCCATTGTAACCGACTCTTTGTAACCCTAGACCTCTCCGGTGTCTATATAAACCGGAGGGTTTTAGTCCATAGGACGAACAACAATCATACCATAGGATAGCTTCTAGGGTTTAGCCTCTCTGATCTCTTGGTAGATCTACTCTTGTACTACCCATATCATCAATATTAATCAAGCAAGAGTAGGGTTTTACCTCCATCGAGAGGGCCCGAACCTGGGTAAAAACATTGTGTCCCTTGTCTCCTGTTACCATCCGCCTAGACACACAGTTCAGGACCCCATACCCGAGATCCGCCGGTTTTGACACCGACAATCTTCGTAGAATATGTAGGAACCAATATGAGCATCTAGGTTCCGCTATTGGTTATTGACCGTAGATGTGTCTCGGTCATGTCTACATAGTTCTCGAACCCGTAGGGTCCGCACGCTTAACGTTCGATGACGATTTGTATTATGAGTTATATGTGATTTGATGACTAAAGTATGTTTGGAGTCCTGGATGAGATCACGGACCTGGCGAGGAGTTTCGTAATGGTCGAGACATAAAAATTGATATATTGGATGATGTTATTCGGACACTGGATGAATTCTGAGAGGTATCGGATAACTATCGGAGTGCGGGAGGGTTATCGGAACCCCTCGGAGGAACTAATGGGCCTTCATGGGCCTTAGTGGGGAGAGAGAAGGGCCACAAGGGGTTGGCCGCGCCCCCCCTTTGGGCCCGAATTGGACTAGCGGACAGGGGCGGCGCCCCCCTTTTCTTCCCTTCCCCCTCTCCCTTCCTCCTTCCCCCTTCCACCAAGTGGAATCCTACTAGGACTTGGAGTCCTAGTAGGAATCCTCTCCTTGGCGTGCCCAACAGGGGCCGGCCAGCCTCCCCCTCCCCTCCTTTATATACAGGGGCAGGGGGCACCCTAGAACACAGAAGATCAATTGTCTTAGCCGTGTTCGGTGTCCCCCTCCACAGTTACACACCTCGGTCATATCATCATAGTGCTTAGGCGAAGACCTGCGTTGGTAACATTTTCATCACCGTCACCACGCCGTCGTGCTGACGGAACTTCCCCTCGTCCTCAACTGGATAAAGAGCTCAAGGGACGTCATCGAGCTGAACGTGTGCTGAACGCGGAGGTGTCGTACGTTCGGTACTTGGATCGGTTGGATCGCGAAGACGTTTGACTACATCAACCACGTTACTAAACGCTTCTACTTTCGGTCTACGAAGGTACGTGGACTGTGACGCCCCCGATTCAATCGTACACTAATCATGCACACAAATGTGTACGATCAAGATCAGGGACTCACGGGAAGATATCACAACACAACTCTACAAATAAAATAAGTCATACAAGCATCATAATACAAGCCAGGGGCCTCGAGGGCTCGAATACAATTGCTCGATCACAAACGAGTCAGCGGAAGCAACAATATCTGAGTACAGACATAAGTTAAACAAGGTTGCCATAAGATGGCTAGCACAAACTGGGATACAGATCGAACGAGGCACTGGCCTCCTGCCTGGGATCCTCCTAACTACTCCTGGTCGTCGTCAGCAGGCAGCACGTAGAAGTAGGCACCTCCGGGGTAGTAGGCGTCGTCGACGGTGGCGTCTGGATCCTGGGCTCCAGCATCTGGTTGCGGCAAGCGGGTAGAAGGGAAAGGGGGAAAAGGGGGAGAAAAGCAACCGTGAGTACTCATCCAAAGTACTCGCAAGCAAGGAGCTACACTACATATGCATGGAAATATGTGTAAAGGGCCATATCACTGGACTGAACTGAAGAATGCCAGAATAAGAGGGGGATAGCTAGTCTTATCGAAGACTACGCTTCTGGTCGCCTCCGTCTTTCAGCAGGTAGAAGAGAGTAGACTGAAGTCCTCCAAGTAGCATCGTATAGCATAATCCTACCCGGCGATCCCCTCCTCGATGCCCTGTTAGAGAGCGATCACCAGGTTGTATCTGGCACTTGGAAGGGTGTGTTTTATTAATTATCCGGTTCTAGTTGTCATAAGGTCGAGGTACAACTCCGGGTCGTACTTTTACCGAGGGACGCGGCTATTCGAATAGATAAACTTCCCTGCAGGGGTGCACCACATAGCCCAACACGCTTGATCCCATTTGGCCGGACACACTTTCCTGGGTCATGCCCGGCCTCGGAAGATCAACACGTTGCAGCCCCACCTAGGCACAACAAAGAGGTCAGCACGCCGGTCTAAACCTAAGCGCGCAGGGGTCTGGGCCCATCGCCCTGAGCACACCTGCACGTTGCGTACGCGGCCGGAGAGCAGACCTAGCAACCTCCATTACAAAGGAAGTCACGTTACGCGGTCCAACCCGGCGCGCGCCGCTCAATCGCTGACGTCACGAAGGCTTCGGCTGATACCACGACGTCGGGATACCCATAACTACTCCCGCGTAGATGGTTAGTGCGTATAGACCAAATGGCCAGACTCAGATCAAATACCCAGATCTCGTTAAGCGTGTTAAGTATCCGCGAACGCCGACCAGGGCCAGGCCACCTCTCTCCTAGGTGGACTCAACCTGCCCTGTCGCTCCGCCTCAAAGTAACAGTCGGGGGCCGTCGGGAACCCAGGCCCACCTCTACCGGGATGGAGCCACCTGCCCCTTCAGCCCCCATCTCCGAACAGTATCACAGGTAATGTAACAGTGTAAAGTATATAGTATATGTCCATGATCATTTCGCGAAGTGATCATGGCCCAGTAGTATAGCATGGCAGACGGACAAGAGTGTAGGGCCACTGATGGAACACTAGCATCCTATACTAAGCAGTAGAATAGCAGGTAAGGGTAACAACTGTAGCAACAATGACAGGCTATGCAACAGAATAGGATAAACCGAAAGCAGTAACATGCTACACTACTCTAATGCAAGCAGTATAGAGGAGAGTAGGCGATATTTGGTGATCAAGGGGGGGCTTGCCTGGTTGCTCTGGCAAGAGAGAGGGGTCGTCAACTCCGTAGTCGTACAGAGGGGCATCAGCGTCGGTCCCGGGGTCTATCGGAGAATAAGAGGGGGAAGAAACAGTAAATACATTGCAAACAGGCGCATGATGATGCATGACAGAGCAAACAATGGTGCTAGGTGTGCCCTAACGCAGTACTGGGTGCTACCGTGAAAGGAGGGAAACATCCGGGAAAGTATTCCCGGTGCTTCGCGTTTTCGGACAGATGAATCGGAGGTGAAATGTTGCAGGTTCACTATGTTAGGGACGCGTAGCGGACGAAAGGGCTGCGTATCCGGGTTCGCCTCGTCGTTCTGAGCAACTTTCATGTACAAAGTATTTTCATCCGAATTACGGATTAATTAATATTAATTATTAAAGTTTTTAATTCATTTTTAGGATTAACAGAATTAATTTAATTTAGAAAATGCCATTATGATGTCAGCATGAGGTCAGCGTGATGTCATCAGTCAACCAGCTAGTTGACTTAGTCAAACCGACAGGCGGGTCCCACATGTCATTGGCTGAAGACTAATTATTTGTTAACATTTAATTAGCAGGTTTAATTAGAGTTAATTAGTTAACTAAATAGTGTTAATTAAGTTAATTAATTATTTTATTTAATTAATTAACTAATATTTTTATTTTTATTCTAATTTTTTTAAACAGTACAAGGGCATGGGCCCCGTTTGACAGAGCCCATACCAGGCACATGCGCTATAGGGTGCGGGCGTGGGCGCCCGTTTGCGTGCACCGCAGCACCCAGAGGGGCGTCGGTTGGCAGGGCGCCGGCCGGGGTAGGGCGAGGCCGGCCGGGGCACCAGAGGCAGCGGGCGTCCGCCGGAGAAGCTGCGGGAGGGCGGGCCAGGGGGCGCGCGGGCACGCGGTCGGGAGGTCGGGCATGGGGGAAGAAGCTACGAGCGGGGGCGCGGTCGAGGCCATGGCCGGGCTTGGTCAAGGCCTGGACGCGGTGAGCGCGGCAGGAGTGCGTGCGAGGCGGTGGTGCCCGCGAGCAGGCGCCGGAGCGCGTGCGTGACAGAGAGGAGGGGAAGGCGGGGAGGAGTTCCTCACCCCCGTTTTAGAGGTGCGGGCAGCGTGGCTCGTGGAGGAGGATGAGGAGGCGACGATGACGGTGGGTGGCTCTGGCGAAGCAGTGGCGGGACGAGGCATCGGCGGTGTGCGGCGGCGGCGGCGTCCTGGGCGCGGCCCAGATCCAGTCGGGGAGGTCGAGGTGGAGGACGGGGCGCCAGGGCATCGTGTGACGCTGGTGACGGCGAGGGGCGACGGAGCGCCGCGGTGGCGCCGAAGGCAGCGATCGGCGTCGAGGGCGAGGCCCTGGATTGAGAAGGGATCGGGTAGAGGAGGGGCGAGGGGATCGGGGGGTGGGGGGGTTGTGCGGGAGGGGATTAGGGTTGGATCGGGGGGAGTGGGGGGTTAAGTGGTGCGGGGGCGGTTGGGCCAGTGAGCTGGCCGGCTGGGCTGTTGGCCCAGTAGGCCAGGGGGCCTTTTTTTGTATTTTAGATTTCTATTCTTTTATGTATTTTATTTATTACTATTTTATTTTGTTCCTCATTGTATTTTAGTTTTGTAAAGTACAAAAATGATCCCTAAATTGGTAATAGGAATAATATCACTGTCACAATTAACTTGGCACCTAAATATATTAGTTTGTAATTGTTTATCATTTTAAAAGCATTTAAATAATTGTTTTTGCTACTGTTTAAATCGTTTTAGAGTATTTGAACATTTTATAAAAGTGTAGTTCCTCTGCCATAATTACTTATGCATTATTTGGCTCACTCTGAACATTATAGTTTTAATTTTTGAAAACTTTTGTTGTTTGCCTGATTTTTAAATTGAATTCAAATCGGTTTCGAACTAGTGTGAGATTAGCAACCATAATCGAGGTGACGTGGCATCACTAGCGGAGTATTACTATAGCGTAACTATCCGGGCGTCACATGGACACACATGCCCCGCTCATTGCTATGCTTCTCCTAGATAGATCTTGCGTGATCGTAGGAATTTTTTTGAAATACTACGTTCCCCAACAGTGGCATCAGAGTCAGGTCTATGCGTAGATGTTATATGCACGAGTACAACACAATGAGTTGTGGGCGATAATGGTCATACTGCTTACCAGCAACATCTGATAATCCCCAAGTGCAGGGAATCATCATAGAAATACCCAATGGTGGAAGTCATAAGTATGGAGTGTCGAACCCACAATGAGCCAAAGGTAAGATTAATATTCTCTCAAGTCCTATCTACCACTGATACGACTCTACGTGTACCGAACATCTACTTCCAACTAGAAACGAGAAATAAAATTTCGTTGTGGGTATGAAGAGGATAACTTTGCATGGTATCGGAGAGATAAAATATAAAAGTAGGTGTTGTTATCATAAAGTTAGAATATACTACTAAATATTAAAAATAGCGAGTGTGGAATAATGATGGATCGGTGTGCGTAATTGTCTTAGGCAATTGTTAACAAGACCTGTAGACGTCATTGCAATTTCATATGAGGGAGAGGCATATGCTAACATACTTTTTCTTCTTGGATTATAATCACTTATGATTGGAACTCTAGCAAGCATCCGCAACTATTAAAGATCATTAAGGTAAAACACAACCATAGCATTAAAGCATCAAGTCCCCTTTATCCCATACGCAACAACCCCCTTACTCATGTTTATGCTTCTGTCACTCAAGCAACCCACTATAAGCGAATCATGAACGTATTGCAACACCCTACAGCGGGAATCCCTCACGCTTGCGCGACATGGAGGGCACAATAGGACAACACCAAAATAAAACATACAACTCATACCAATCTAAATCATCAACCAACCCAAAGACAAAGGATATCTACTCAAAACATCATAGGATGGCAACACATCATTGGATCATAATATGTGGCATAAAGCACCATGTTCAAGTAGGGACTACATCAGGGTGCGGGAGAGTGGACCGCATAAAAGAGATGAGGATGGTAATGATGCTGGTGATGTTGATGAAGAAGATCACCGCAGAGATGATTCCCCTCCCGATGGCACTCCGGTGCCACCGAGAGAGAGGAGGAGAAGTTCTCCCCCTTGTGATTCCTCCTCCATGGCCTCCCCCTGGATGGCGAGATGTTCTCCCTCTGGTCCTTGGCCATCATGGTGATGATGGCCCCTCCGGGATCCTCCTCCATAGCCTCCGGTGATGATGGCCCCCTCCGGCAGGGTGCCAGAGAGGGCCTAGATTGATTTCTCATGGCTACAGAGGCGTGCGGTGATACGTCTCCAACATATCTACAATTTTTTATTGTTCCATGCTATTATATTATCAACCTTGGAATTTTTATATGCTATTTTATATGATTTTTGGGACTAACTTATTAACCTAGTGCCCAGTGCCAGTTTCTGTTTTTTCCTTGTTTATGAGTATCGCAGAAAAGGAAAACCAAACGGAGTCCAATTGACCTAAAATTTCACGGAGATCATTTTTGGACCAGAAGAAGCCCACGGAGTACCAGAGGTGGGACAAAAGAGTCTTTAGGCCACCACGAGGGTGGGGGCGTGCCCTACCCTCCTGGGCGCACCCCCTACCTCGTGGCCGCCTCCGGGACCCTCCTGACTTGTTCCCGACTCCAACACCTCTTATATAACCCCAAGCTTCCAGAAAGAAACCTATACCGGGAGTTCCGCCGCCGCAAGCCTCCGTAGCCACCGAAAACCAATCTAGAACCGTTCCGGCACCCTGCCGAAGGGGGGAATCCCTCTCCGGTGGCCATCTTCATCATCCCGGCGCTCTCCATGACGAGGAGGGAGTAGTTCACCCTCGGGGCTGAGGGTATGTACCAGTAGCTATGTGTTTGACCTCTCTCTCTCTCTCTCTCTCTATCGTGTTCTTGATTCGGAATGATCTTGATGTATCGCGAACTTTGCTATTATAGTTGGATCTTATGATGTTTCTCCCCCTCTACTCTCTTGTGATGAATTGAGTTTTCCCTTTGAAGCTATCTTATCGGGTTGAGTCTTTAAGGATTTGAGAACACTTGATGTATGTCTTGCACGTGCTTATCTATGGTGACAATGGGATATCACGTGATCCACTTGATGTATGTTTTGGTGATCACCTTGCGAGTTTCGTGACCTCGTGAACTTATGCATAGGGGTTGGCACACGTTTTCATCTTGACTCCCCGGTAGAAACTTTGGGGCACTCTTTGAAGTTCTCTGTGTTGGTTGAATAGATGAATCTGAGATTGTGTGATGCATATCGTATAATCATACCCATGGATACTTGAGGTGACATTGGAGTATCTAGGTGACATTAGGCTTTTGGTTGATTTGTATCTTAAGGTGTTATTCTAGAATGAACTCTATGATAGATTGAACGGAAAGAATACCTTCATGTTATTTTACTACGGACTCTTGAACAGATCGATCAGAAAGAATAACTTTGAGGTGGTTTCATACCCTACCATAATCTCTTCATTTGTTATTCGCTATTAGTGACCTTGGAGTGACTCTTTGTTGCGTGTTGAGGGATAGTTATATGATCCAATTATGTTATTATTGTTGAGAGAACTTGCACTAGTGAAAGTATGAACCCTAGGCCTTGTTTCCACGCATTGCAATACCGTTTGTTCTCACTTTTTTCATTAGTTACCATGCTGTTTTTATATTTTCAGATTACAAAAACCTACATCTACCATCCATATTGCACTTGTATCACCATCTCTTCGCTGAACTAGTGCACCTATACAATTTACCATTGTATTGGGTGTGTTGGGGACACAAGACACTCTTTGTTATTTGGTTGCAGGGTTGTTTGAGAGAGACCATCTTCATCCTACGCCTCCCACGGATTGATAAACCTAAGGTCATCCACTTGAGGGAAATTTTCTACTATCCTACAAACCTCTGCACTTTGAGGCCCAACAACGTCTACAAGAAGAAGGTTGTGTAGTAGACATCAAGCTCTTTTCTGGCGCCGTTGCCGGGGAGGTTAGTGCTTGAAGGTATATCTTTAGATCTTGTAATCAAATATTTTTGTTTCTTGTTTTCTCACTAGTTTAGTCTATAAAAGAAAATTAAAAAAATGGAATTGAGGGTACCTCATATGTTTCATATTTTTAATATCTTTCATGAAAATAAGGATTCCGATAATTGTGCGAAAATGCTAGAACAAGAATGCATTAAAATGTTTGGCACTAAATCTTTGTATGATGATCATGATTGCAATGTTGTTAGTATGAATTATTTGAATATCCATGATGCTAATGATATGCAAAGCCACAAGCTTGGGGATGCTATGTTTGATGAAGATGATATTTTTTGTCCCCCATGTTTTGGTGAGCAAATTTATTTTGATGATAGCCTCCCTCCTATTTATGATGATTATATTGATAAAAAGTGGGTTTGGAAGAGTGTCAACTTTAGGAAGTAATGATACCACTATTTTGGAGGGAGTTGAATCTTATTGTGATAATTATGAAAGTGGGTTTGGAGAGGTCGTGACTTTAGTTAATATCAATCCCACTATTTTGGAAGATTGTCAACTTTGCATACATGTGGATCATGTTAAGAATATGTTTTGTGATAGCTATACTGTTGAATTTTCTTATGGTCCTACGTGTAATTATTATTAGGGAGGAATATATGCTTGTAGGAGTTGCAATAATATCAAGTTTCCTCTCTATGCGTTGAAAATCTTGAAGTTATCCTTGTTTTACCTTCCTATGCTAGTTGATTATTGTTCTCATAAGTTGTTTGCTCAAAAAATCCCTATGCATAGGAAGTGGTTTAGAATTAAATGTGTTAGTAATATGCTTCATGATTCTCTCTTTATGTTTCAATTCTTATCTTTTATGTGAGCATCATTGAAATCATCATGCCTAGCTAGGGGCATTAAATGATAGCGCTTATTGGGAGGCAACCCAAGTTTGTTTTTGTTCTTTGCTTCTTGCTCCTGTTTAGTAATAAATAATTCATCTAGCTTCTGCTTAGATGTGGTTTTATGTTTTTAGTTAGTGTTTGTGCCAAGTGGAACCTTTGGGAAGACTTGGGGGAAGCCTTTGCGATCTTGCTGTAAAAAACAGAAACTTTAGCGCTCACGAGATTTGCTTCCATTTTTTACTGGAGTGCGATTAGGTTGATTCTTTTTGCAGATGATTAATAGACGAATTCCTCATGTCCACCAATTTATTTCGGAATTTTTGGGGAAACAGAAGTACTCGAAACCTACAGATTACTACAGACTGTTCTATTATTGACAGATTCTGTTTTCATTGTGTTATTTGCTTATTTTGATGAATCTATGAGTAGTATCGGAGGGTATGAACCATAGAGAATTTCTATACAGTAGATATTACACCAATATGAATTTAAAATGAGTTCACAACAGTACCTAAGTGGTGATTTATTTTCTTATATTAACGGAGCTTACGAGTTTTCTGTTATGTTTTGTGTTGTGAAGTTTTCAAGTTCTGGGTAAAGATTCGATGGACTATGGAATAAGGAGCGGCAAGATCCTAAGCTTGGGGATGCCCAAGGCACCCCAAGGTAATATTCAAGGAAAACCAAGAGCCTAAGCTTGGGGATGGCCCGGATGACATCCCCTCTTCCGTCTTCGTTCATCGGTAACTTTACTTGGAGCTATATTTTTATTCACCACATGATATGTGTTTTGCTTGGAGCGCCATTTTATTTTATTTTGTTTTGCTTGCTGTTTGAATAAAATACCAAGATCTGAAATTTTTAAATGTTACAGAGTCTTCACATAGTTACATAATTATTCAACTACTCATTGATCTTCACTTATATCTTTTGGAGTAGTTTGTCATTTTCCCTAGTGCTTCACTTATATCTTCTTAGAGCATGGTGGTGGTTTTATTTTGAAGAAATAGATGCACTCTCGTCTTCACTTCTATTATTTTGAGAGTCTTTAGAACAGCATGGTAGTTTGCTTTGGTTATGAATTTAGTCCTAATATGATAGGCATCCAAGAGGGATATAATAAAAACTTTCGTATAGAGTGCATTGAATACTATGAGAAGTTTGATACTTGATGATTGTTTTGAGATATGAAGATGGTGATATTAGAGTCGTACTAGTTGAGTAATTGTGAAATTGATAAATACTTGTGTTAAGGTTTGCAAGTCCCGTAGCATGCACGTATGGTAACCGTTATGTGACAAATTTGAAGCATGAGGTGTTTCTTTGATTGTTCTCCTTATGAGTGGCGGTCGGGGACGAGCGATGGTATTTTCCTACCAATCTATCCCTCTAGGAGCATGCGTGTAATGCTTGGTTTTTGATGACTTGTAGATTTTTGCAATAAGTATGTGAGTTCTTTATGACTAATGTTGAGTCCATGGATTATACGCACTCTCACCCTTCCATCATTGCTAGCCTCTTCGGTACCGTGCATTGCCCTTTCTCACCTGGAGAGTTCATGCAAACTTCACCGGTGCATCCAAACCCCGTGATATGATACGCTCGGTCACACATAAACCTCCTTATATCTTCCTCAAAACAGCCACCATACCTACCTATTATGGCATTTCCATAGCCATTCCAAGATATATTGCCATGCAACTTTCCACCGTTACGTTTATTATGACATGCCTCATCATTGTCATATTGCCATGCATGATCATGTAGTTTACATCGTATTTTTGGCAAAGCCACCATGCATAATTTCATACATGTCACTCTTGATTCATTGCCCATCCCGGTACACTGCCGGAGGCATTCATATAGAGTCATACTTTGTTCTAGTATCGAGTTCTAATCATTGAGTTGTAAATAAATAGAAGTGTGATGATCATCATTAATAGAGCATTGTCCCACCAAAAAAAAGAAGAAAGGCCAAATGAAAAAATAAGAAAAAAGAAAAGAAATAAAAGGGACAATGCTACTATCCTTTTTTTTCCACACTTGTGCTTCAAAGTAGCACCATGATCTTTATGATAGAGAGTCTCTTATTTTGTCACTTTCATATACTAGTGGGAATTTTTTTCATTATAGAACTTGGCTTGTATATTCCAACAATGGGCTTCCTCAAATACCCTAGGTCTTCGTGAGCAAGAAAGTTGGATGCACACCCACTTAGTTTTTTTTGTTGAGCTTTCATACATTTATAGCTCCAGTGCACCCGTTGCCTGGCAATCCCTGCTCCTTGCATTGACATCAATTGATGGGCATCTCCCTAGCATGTTGATTAGACGCGTCAATGTGAGACTTTCTCCTTTTTTGTCTTCTCCACACAACCCCCATCATTATATTCTATTCCACCCATAGTGCTATGTCCATGGCTCACGCTCATGTATTGCGTGAAAGTTGAAAAAAGTTTGAGATTACTATAGTATGTGTCGGTGTACTAGAGTAGGGGTACCCTAGTATCCCAAACATGTGCACGGGCAGTCGTAGCGTCCCTCGGCAAGGCTTGCCAGGTGACCGCCAAGGCCCTCTATGGTTCCTTTAGAGCCATTCAAGAACAAAGTATTTAAGCCAAAGAGACAAGTCCCCGGCAAGAGGAGCTTGCCGGGAAGGCCACTCGAGGCACAAGACCCCGGCAAGAGGAGCTTGCCGGGAAGGCCAACCAGAGCATCTCAAGGAACTTACCGCGACGCGCCACGCGTCCCGGCAGGACCCGACGAGCGACAAGCTCCCGGACGCGGCAAGACAACGGCCGCGGCAAGCAACCACTCTGTGCCTGCGCTCCAGCTCACTCACCTACGTGTCGCCCTGGGACCTTTCCAGGCGTACGTGGCGGGAGGCTGTGCAGCCAGGGGTACACTGTGGCATGCGGCGCTGACAAGATCGCCATCGTGGCGAGCGGTGGCGCCCCTGACGGTCCCTTTTCTACACCATCTGGGCGACGTAGATAGGCATTTAATGCCTTTGTCCCCTGCCGTCAGTGTTAGGTATGATTCACTGTGTAGGTAGCTGTACCTACCGCAACACCTTTCCATTTTTGCCCTTGCCTACGTTGCCACCTGTTGGAGACCCCTTGAGCATATAAAAGGAGGCCCATGCACAACGTAGAAGGGGATCGCCCCCAGGATGACGAACAGTAGAACACCCCCGCTCGGTCTCGTTAGCTGCTGGTGTGTACTGTAGCACTCAGCGCTCCTGAGCAAGAACTCAATACAATCCACAAAGCAGCAGTAGGAGTATTATCTCTCCGGAGAGCTCCGAAGCTGGGTAAAACCCCTCGCGTGCCTCGCCTCGATCCGCTCTTCGCGCGACCTCCGCCCCCCGCCGAACCGAGAAGGGGCTCCGTCCCAATAGGTGCTCGCGGAGTCAGAATCCCCGGCATCTTTGGCGCGCCAGGTAGGGGGCGTCGAGGTTGTGTGAACCTAATTCGGCGTTCGCACGCGCTAGATCTTCATTGACTTCATCGACATGCCGCCGAAGAAGAAGGCTTCGGAGGCAGCTGCTCCGTCCGCATCGAACCCACCACCGCCGGAGCAAACGGCTGGTGGGGAAGACGCCGGCGGAAGAACAGGCATCGACGAAGAAGCCCACAGTGCCACCAGGTCCAAGGACAAGGCTGCGCTGCCCGTCGGCGGTGTAGCAGGCTCCCACGACGACCGGGCGTCGATGGATGCTCCGCGCCCATCTCAGGAAGCGCGGGACCGGCAGCGTCGTGGTACTCACGGTACCATACGTTCGCTGGACCCAAATCGAGCTGGCGGATCTCGAGATGCTCAAGGCCAGCATGCACGCCAACATGCTGGCGCGAGCGAGGCACGGTCGCCTGGACGGAATACTGCTCCTTCTAACATCGTTGGAAGTCCGAGCGTATCCCGCTCCTCGCACCGTTCGCCACCGCTACCCGCCACTCCAGCAGAAGCTTTGGCGCGAGCTCAACTGCTCCTAGACTTCCCTCCAACGCCAGACAAGATCGACGACTGGAGGGCCACCATTCAGAGCCTCATCGGCTTCGCCAATGGCGACACTCCGCGGTAGCCAACCACATCGCAGCCGCGGCAAGCCAGCCAGGTGCGAGCCGATGGCGACAAGACCGGCGGGGGTGCGACCACCGTGCACTCCACGCCCCATAGGCCAAGATCGCCGACTCGCCGGGTCCACCGCAACAGCGCCTCCACCGCTTCATCAGATCCGCGAACTCGTCGCGATCAGCGCCACGTTCTTCATGAACGACAGCAAGAAGACGCTCGTACCCGCATCGAGCACCGAAGAGAAACGCGGCGTCAATCAGACCGGCGCGCTGGGCCCACTGTCGACATGCATGCGCCAGGGGAACCAGGCGACCTGCCGTATGCGGTAGGTTGCCCTGCGTTTACTCGTGAGCTGCGACAAGTCCAGTGGCCCAGCACGAAGAATTTCAAGCCAGACGTACCAGAGAAGTACGGCGGCAGGTTGCATCCGTCGGACTTCCTCAGCATCTACACCATCGCAGTGCAGGCTGCCGGGGGGCAAGACGACAAGATCCTTGCCAACTACTTCCCGCTGGTACTCAAGCCCAACGTCAGATCCTGGCTCATGCACTTGCCGGAAAACTCCATATCTTCCTAGGCAGACCTATGCCATCAGTTTGTCGGCGCCTTTACGGGCGGCCACAAACCTCATGGCCAGGAGAGTGACCTTCACCTGCTTGCCCAGAAGGAAGGAGAGCCCTTGCGCAAGTACATCTAGAGATTCATCCAAGTGCAACGCAACATCCCAGATGTCCACCCTGCCGCGGTCATCAGCGCGTTCCATCAGAACGTGCGTAACCGCAGGATGCGGGAGGAGATGGTGATGTGCAAGATCAGAGACGTCAGCGAGCTGTATGCTCTGGCCGATAGGTGTGCACGCGCTGAGGAAGGGAGGAAACTCCCCGGAGAGAATACAGGAACAGGAGGATCTGACAGTGAGGATGCTGCCCCGGCAAATAAAAACCGGCGGTGGAACAACAGGAAGAGGAAAGGCAAAGATGTGCTAGTTGTTGAGCAGTCCAGCAGCGACGGTGGCGCCAAGAAAGCCAAAGATGGCAGCTCCGGCAAGGAGGTTGCCGCATGCGCCAACTGCCAGGCTGTGGCGGCCACCGACAAGCAGGACAGCACCAACAAACAGTACTGCAAGATCCACCGCACCAAGGGCCATGACCTCCAGAGCTGCAAGAAGGTCGAGCAGCTTATCGAGCTGCAAAAGGCCGAGTACGAGCGACGCGACAAGGAGAAAGACCAAGAAGGTGCTGGAGGATCCGGTACGAAGCGCACCGGCCGGGGGGGGGGGGGCGCCGCGGCAAGGCCAATCAGCGGCAAGGAGACAGACCTCCCCGCGGCTGCGACAAAGATGAAGACGGCGACGATGAAGACATGGATGATGACGAGACCAGTGAGGAGGAGTTTCAGAAAGCCACAGAGGTCTTGTGTGTTGACGCCGGTGCTTCTCTGCATACTTCACACCGCCAACTCAAGCAGTGGGTGCGGGAAGTCAATGCGGCAGAACCACCCGTCGAGTCACGCAAGCTTCTGAAATGGTCCAGCACGCCTATCATCTTTGATATTGAGGACCACCCTGATCGCACAACTGCGGTCGGGTGTTTGCCGATGTTGGTCTCACCAACTATCCGCAACCTCAAGGTCACTAAGATGCTAGTTGACGGCGGGGCCGGCTTGAACCTGATCTCCTCCGCTTTGCTTCGAAAACTCCAGGTCCCTGACAGCGAGCTCGAAGAGACCGGCACATTCCAAGGAATCAACCCGGGAAGGAGCAAGCCAAAGGGGAAGATCACGCTGCCGGTGACATTTGGCAGCGAGCTGAACTTCAGGACTAAGAGGATCACTTTTGACGTTGCCGATTTTCCATTGCCTTACAATGGAATTCTTGGCCGTCCAGCGCTCGCCAAGTTCATGGCGGCCTCTCACTACGCGTACAACATGTTGAAGATGCCAGGCCCGATAAGTGTCATCTCTGTCCCTGGCGACAAGAAAGATGCTCTTATCTGTGCCGACAAGATCTATCGGGAAGCAGCAGCCGCAATGGATCGCGAGACACTTGCCGCTGAAGCTCCCGGGGGGAAGAAGAAGACCAAGTCCAGCAAGAGTTCGGATGCCCACTTCGGCAAGCGCACCTCTTCGGAGTGCTGCGCTACCGTCGAGGACGCACCATCGAGCTCCACCGACAAGTGTAAGAAGACGATGGCAGCCCCGCCAGCGACCAAGAAGGTGTCCGCCAAGGAGGACGACACTGGTGGTACTTTCACCATCAGTGCCACTCTCGACCCTAAATAGGAAAGCGCGCTCGTTACTTTCCTGTGGGCAAATGTCGATGTGTTTGCGTGGCAACCGTCTGACATCCCCGGCGTTCCCAGGAAAGTATTTGAGCACCACCTTGCCGTCTGTCCTCATGCGCGGCCCGTCAAGCAGAAAGTCAGGAAACAAGCAGTGGAGCGCCAAGAATTCATCGCAGAAGAGATCAAGAAGTTGGAAGCAGCAGGCCTTGTCAGAGGAGTGCTCCATCCTACGTGGTTGGCCAATCCTGTAGTCGTGCGCAAGGCAAACGGGAAGTGGAGGCTTTGTATCGACTTCACCGATGTTAACAAAGCTTGTCCCAAAGATCCATTTCCCCTGCCGCGCATCGACCAGATTGTTGACTCCACGGCCGGATGTGACTTGCTTTCATTTCTTGATGCATACTCAGGATACCATCAGATCTTCATGGCAGAAGAGGATGAGGAGAAGACCGCGTTCATCACTCCTTGTGGCACGTACTGTTTCGTACGGATGCCTTTCGGTTTGCAGAATGCTGGTTCAACATTTGCAAGGGTAGTCCATACTGCTTTTGAGCCACAAATACACAGAAATGTGGAAGCCTACATGGATGACATAGTGGTCAAGAGTAGGGACAAAGCAACTCTGATTCAAGATCTAGAAGAGACTTTTGCAAATCTGCGCAAGATCAGCCTCAAGCTCAACCCCGAGAAGTGCGTGTTTGGAGTCCCTTCCGGCAAACTTCTCGGGTTCTTCGTGTCTCAGAGGGGAATTGAAGCCAATCCCGACAAGATGCAGGCCATTGAGCAGATCGAAGCACCGAAGCGCGTCAAGGATGTGCGGAAACTTGCCGGCTGCATGGCGGCTCTCTGCAGGTTTATCTCTAAGTCTGCTGAGCGCGCCCTGCCATTTTTCAAAATCTTGAAAAAGGCAGGTCCAATGAAATGGACTCCGGAAGCGGAGGCTGTGCTGCAGGACTTGAAAAGATACCTGTCCTCAACCCCAATACTTGTCGCACCTAAGCCACAAGAGAAGTTGCTGCTGTATCTGGCGGCAACCAATCAAGTGGTTAGCGTTGCGTTAGTAGTGGAGAGAGAGGTAGATGATGAGCCAGCGACCGCGACAAGCACATCCAGCGACAAGCAGGGGGCTTCCCCGACAAGCTCTAATCCCTACAAAGATGGATCTGCGCAGATGTGCGAAGCGATACAACAGAGGAAAATGGTGCATCGCCTAGTCTACTTTGTCAGTTCCCTTCTGCAGGGGGCTAGGTCAAGGTACTCTGGCGTGCAGAAATTTCTTTTCGGCCTTCTCATGGCCTCGAGAAAGCTGCGCCATTACTTCCAAGCACATGAGATCACAGTTGTCACTCGCTTTCCACTGAAGAGGATACTGCAGAATCCCGAGGCAACAGGCAGGATTGTTGAGTGGGCACTAGAATTGTCAAGCTTTGGCCTCAAGTTTGAGAGCACTTCAACTATTCAGAGCAGAGCATTGGCAGAATTCATAGCAGAGTGGACGCCAACACCAGACGAAGAAATTCCAGAGACGAGCATACCCGTCAAGGAAGCAAGCAAAGAGTGGCTGATGTACTTTGATGGTGCTTTCTCGCTGCAAGGCGCCGGTGCTGGCGTGCTGCTTGTCGCACCCACCGGAGAGGACCTCAAGTACGTGGTCCAGATGCACTTTCCCGAGGAGCAAGCAACAAACAATACTGCAGAGTATGAGGGATTGCTTGCCGGTCTCAGGATCGCGGCAGACCTTGGGATCAGGCAGCTCATTGTCAGGGGTGACTCACGGCTTGTCGTCTGCCAAGTGAACAAGAATTATCAGAGTCCGTTGATGGAAGCTTACGTTGATGAAGTGAGGAAGCTAGAAGAGCGCTTTGTCGGCCTACAGATGGAACATGTTCCAAGAGCTCAGAACGACATTGCTGACGGCCTATCAAAATGCGCAGCACTTAAGTTACCTGTGGAACCAGGGATCTTTGTGCTCAAGATGACTCAACCGTCCGTGACGCCATCAACTGGACAGAGCAAGAAGAGGAAGTTGATTTCTGGTGACTATCTTCCGGCAGAGCTTCCCGAAGCCGCCGCCAAGAAGGTCCCCAAGATCAACGCCAAGAGTGCTGAGGAGCAGTCTGCTCCGACAAGCCCCAGGGTTTGTTTCGTTGTAGCAGACGCTCCCGACAAGTTTTGCTTCGGCAAGCTTGCCGGGGAACATCAAGCTCCGGCTGAGCCACAGGTTCTCGCCGTAGAAGCGGATGTTCCCGCAGCAGCAGATATGCCTTTAGCCCTTGTTGTCGAGCCACAAGCTCCAGCATGGGCACAGCAGATCGTCCGTTTCCTCCAGACAGGAGAACTTCCTGAAGAGCCAGAAGAAGCGGAATGAGTAGCCCGGCAGTCTAGTATGTACCAGTTCGTCGACAACGCACTGTACAGAAGAAGACTCAACGGTGTTAAATTGAAGTGTATTCCCCGGGAAGATGGACAGAAGCTGTTGGCAGAGATACATGGAGGCATATGTGGTCACCACATTGGCGCAAGAGCACTTGCCGGCAAAGCTTTCCGGCAAGGTTTCTTTTGGCCGACAGCCCTCCAGGATGCAACTGCACAAGTAACCAAGTGTGAAGCGTGCCAGTTCCATTCCAAGCAGATACACCAGCCAGCTCAAGCTCTCCAGACGATCCCTTTATCCTGGCCATTTTCGGTCTGGGGGCTCGACATCCTCGGCCCCTTCCCCCGAGCAGTCGGGGGCTTTGAGTACTTGTACGTCGCAATCGACAAGTTCACAAAGTGGCCGGAAGTGGAACCAGTGAGGAAGGTGACAGCACAGTCAGGAGTCAAGTTCTTCAGGTCGATTGTTTGCCGCTTCGGGATCCCTAACCGGATCATCACCGACAATGGTACGCAATTCACGAGTCGCACCTTCATGCAGTACGTCCAAGATCTTGGCGCCAAAGCCTGCTTCGCTTTTGTTGCTCACCCCAGGAGCAACGGTCAAGCGGAGAGGGCAAATGCTGAAGTGCTGCGTGGACTCAAGACCAGGACTTTCGACAGGCTACACAGGTGCGGAAGAAACTGGATCGAGGAGCTGCCGGTGGTTCTTTGGTCGATCGAGACGACGCCAAATCGAGCCACTGGCCAGACACCTTTCGCTCTAGTCTATGGAGCAGAGGCAGTTATCCCCACGGAACTCGTATACGGGTCACCTCGAGTGCTCGCTTATGATGAGCTTGAGCAAGAGAAGCTGCGACAAGATGACGCGCTGCTCCTTGAGGAAGGTCGTCTTCAGGCTGCTGTGCAAGCTGCTCGCTACCAGCAAGCTTTGCGCCGCTACCATAGCCGCAAAGTTAACGCTAGAAGTCTCGTGGAAGGCGATCTTGTTCTTCGGCGTGTTCATTCCGCCAAGAATTCCAACAAGTTGACGCCGAAGTGGGAAGGCCCTTACCGGGTGAAACGAGTCACTAGGCCTGGCGCTGTCCGCCTTGAGACCGTAGATGGATTTCCGGTGAGCAACTCCTGGAACATCGAGCATCTTCGTAACTTTTACCCGTAAGGCGCGGTTGTCGGACCCTGTCCGGCAACCACCTTTTTGTACAAATCTTGCCGCTGTTGCATGTAATCCTTTGTACAAAGCCAGGCGCAGACCCTGTGCATAAATAAAGCTCACGTGCTCCGCACACTTTGTCAATTTCATGCTTTTTTGCATGAATTATCTGACACTTCGTGCAGCGAACACCCCCGGTAAGCAATAACGAGCCATAAGGCTCCATATCATTATTTCTTCTACTTTCTTTTTTCTCAAGGAAATAAAGGCTCCTTCGCGCACAAGTTTGCCGGGGGGAAAGGGGAAGATAATGGTATGGACCAGGCGTCGTTCAAGAAAAGTTTCGCCTTGCCGGGAAGCAAACAACAGAAAAGCTAAGTGCCAAAGTTTGAGCAATCAGATTTTTTAATTTTAAGTTATTTTCCTTGAACGACCATGCTTTGTATGGAAAACCTGTGCGCAAAGGAACTGGCTCGTGGCTAGTTGCGCCCTTACTTTGTTTCGAGTTCGCTCAACAGTTTAAGTGTGCTGCGACTAGAGTCGCACCCTTACTTTGTTTCGAGCCTGCTCAACAACTTAAGCGAGCTGTGACTAGTTACGACAAGGTTTCTTGTCGGCAACGGCACTGCCAGCAGGCTGCTGACGTCCCGCACTCAGCGCTCGCGGCAAAAGTGTCTACGCCGGCAAGTTCCCTAAGAGCGTAGGGCAAAAACATACAAAGGAAGGAGTCAAGTAAAGGAAATAACATTGCAATCACTACCCAAAATAAAGTCATATATTACAAGATAGCTTGTCGCGGCTCTAATAGACTGCTTTCATAATATGGTTAGCAGCGACAAGAAAAGAAGAAAACGGGCGGCCTAGTCCACACGATCACCCTCAACCCTCTTGATCCCGCTCACCTTGTCCACAATCGGTGCGACAAGGTCCTTGAGCGCCTCCAGATCAGCTTCCGCCGGCAAAGATCTGAGGACATTGGTGAGGTTGAGGCCCGGGTTGCGGAAGGCTACCTTCACCAACACCTTCTGAAGAGCTCCCGCACAGATCATGCGCGACTCGTCGGCTAGCTGCTTTGGGATCCTTTCCCAGAGTCGCTGGAGGGCCGTCGCCACGCCTTTGAAGAACAGAGTGAGCTTGGCGCTCGATGGGAGGGTCTCATCGGAGGGATACCCGAGATCCCCCATCCCCAGCTGCGTCAGCCCCTTGTCGATGTCTGTGGCAGCATTCACAAGACCCTCCGTCCACTGCTCCACAGTCTCTCTAAAATCATTCTGGGTGGCGGCAATGCTCTCCAGCAGCGCCTTGTCAGCCTTGATCTCCTTCTTCAGGGACGCCTCCTGCTCCCTGGCGCTGTCCAGCGTCTTGGTCAAGGCAGCCAGCTTCAGCTCAAGATCGGCGTTGGAATCCTTGGCGGCGCTAAGCTCCTTGATCTTCTCGGCGAGACGACCCTGCAGCTCACCAAAAGTGTAGGCGTCCTTATCGCGCTCATGCTTGAGCGCGGCAAGCGCTTCACCGCTCGCCTTAAGATCAGCCTCCAGCTGCGCCACCTTCGTCTCCAGCTCCTTCTTGGCAGCCTCGGCAGCTGCGGCGGTGTCCTTTGTTTCCTTGCGAGCTCCGCTGAGTGTTTGCTCGCGCCCAGCAAGCTCCTCTTCGTGGCTGTTCAGGCTGGCTTTCAGCTGCACCAACTCGCCCTCCCACGCAGATATCTCCTCGGCGGCAAGCCGCTGTTGCTCTACAACTTCTGCCTTCTCGAGGATGAAGGCCTTCTGTGCCTCATCAAGCTACACACGCTCCGCCGCCAGCGACTGGAGAGCTGCCTGGTTGAGACCCCGGAGCTCCTCCGCGCGCTTCTCCATGTCCACCCCCGCCTTCGCGACAAGCGCTTCGCGGGACTCCAGTTTGGCTTGTCGAGCGCGGTAGAGCGACACCAGCTTCCGCAACAGTCGCTCTTCCTCAGGCTCGTCGCTGCTACTGCCTGGCGCGTCGACCAGCGCCAGCCCAGCGGAGGCGAGGACCTCCACGTCAAAGCTTTCTCCTTCGACCGACGCCCTGGACGTTGACGCCCAGGGGAGGTTGATGAAGACGCCATCGCGGGCCTTCAAGTAGACGCCTGGCTAGGGCTCTTTGGAGCCTGGCGCTGCGGCAGCGGCGGGAGGATCGGCGGTCGGTGTAGCGCCTGTCGCTCCTGCGGCCTCAGGGTCGTCAGTACGATCGCCGGACCCCTCGTCGGCTGCTGCGGCGGCAGCCCTGGCGGCCTCTTCGCCGGCGGGATCATCAGCGCCGGCCGCTTCTTCGATGGCGGCGGCATCGTCAACAGCAACCTCGGTCTCCATCGGCTCCACAGTAGATGGATCTGACGGCCGGAAAAGGAAGAAAAGTCAAGCAAATACCCAAAAAGAAGAACTCAAGGGAAGTTTAGAAGCAAGGAGTACCTGTACCAGGCTCGGTAGTTGGGATCTCCGCTGCCGGGGGGTCGCTGGTACTGTCCCTTGCCGGGGAGCTCTCCCTCGTCGGAGACTTCTCCCTTGCCAGGGAGCTCTCCCTTGTCGTAGACTTCTCCCTTGCCGGGGAACTCTCCCTTGCCGGAGTATTCTCCTTTGCCGGAGAACCCTCCCTTGGCGGCGTAGTCGAAGCAGATGGCATGTCAGGGGCGGCGTCCGGACGCTCCTGGTGGGGCTGCTCTGCTCCTACACAAGCCAACAGTCAGATATCAGCAAGCAAAGAGTATCCATGCGCGCCTAACAGCGGGAAGTAAACCATATACTTGCGCTGGGGGCTGCGCTGGGGGCTGCTCTGAAGAACAGCTGTCGGGTCCGGCAAGTTTGTCTCGGGCGCACCCCCTGCTGGCACGGTGGGATCATCCTCGATGACAATCACCGGGACTTTGGCTCTCTTTGCCATTCTCTGGGCCAGAGTTCTAAAAAGGAATAAGTTCAGAGTAAAGAAAATGAGATACAAGACAAGACAGCAAGTATTGAAGACATGCAAGTACAACAAGGATCTTACTCTTCTTCTTCCTCGTCGGAGCTGAGCGCGGAGAAGTCAAAGCCTGGCCCACCTCCGGCACGAGGAGGCGGAGGAGTAGGATCCCTTGGCCGCTTGGCGGGAGCTGGAGCGGCGGATCAGGAGGACCCCGCTCCAGTTGCCGCTGCAGCGTGAGGTGCTTCTGCGGCGACGGAACTTGCCGCGGTGGAGCGTGTCGTGCGGCGCGACGGGGGTTGACTCGTCCGCCGCTCCGCTACGTCCCCGGCCTTGCGAAGACGGCTTCTTGGAGCTGGGGGCTCTGTTGGCAGAACCGAGGGCTCTGCTTGTGGAGCCGGGGCCTCTGCTTGAGGAGCCGGGGGCTCTGCTTGCGGCAAGCTGTCCGAAGACGAAGAGGAAGAGGAGCCGATCTCCAACGAGCCGCTCGTATCCTCGGCGGGCCCGCTCGGCCCGACGTCATGCCCGGCGGACCTCTTCTCGCCGGCAAGCTCCTCTCGATCGGCAAGGCTTGCCGCCTCTGCTGCATCTGCCTCCTCCACGGTGAACCCAAACTCGCCCGCAGCTGCGGCTGCCGCCGCCTCTTCCATCCTGGTGGCGATGCGTTTGAGCTCATCTTTGGTAGTGTCCCGGGTGAGGCCCCTCTTCTCATCGGCGTCGACCGGCACTTCTATCTAGTTATCGAAGAACGCCCGCACGACATCATCTGCAGGCTCTATCCAGGCTGGATCAATTCCGTGCGAGTCGCACAGCGGCATCATTGCACAGATGTGGTCGAGCACGGAGTTGTTGCACAGCGGAACGACACCCCTCGGCAACCTGAACACTTTGGGGTGCTGTGGGTCTTGCTTGAATAGGTCCTGGAGCATCGCATTGAGCTCTAGGACAGTGAAGTTGAAGTTGAGGCCCGGCCGCAACCTCATGATATCCGCCGCATTCTGGAACTCCCAGGCGGATCTCCTCCTCTCCTGCAGGGGGGCGATGCGGCGGCGGAAGAAATCTGCGCCAACCGCTCCTATAGTAAGCCCGACAATCCTGAGGCGTAGGATCCGGGCGACGGCAATCTTCAGTCTGTCGTCTTCCTGGGCCAGGCTACTCCAATCATTGCCGCGCACTACTGGAGTTTCGCGCAGAGCAGTAAACGGCTGCGGGTTCTCCTCGACAATCAGGCACCAGTCCGCCCTCCACTCCTCCCACTTGCTGCGGAACTCTCCATCCAGATAAGCATCCTTCTTGCCGGCTTTCGAGATCCAGGCGATTCCGCCGGATAAAGGCTCTCCTCTCTCAACCCAAGGCGAAAAGAAATGGCGGAAAAGGGCTACGTTTGGATGGATCCCGACAAAGTTTTCACAGAGATGTGCGAAAACTGCCATGGTCAGGATAGCATTGGGGGTGAAGTCAAAGAGGTGGAGCCCGTAGGTGTTCATGATGTCACAAAAGAATTCAGAAAAGGGCGGGCAGAGGCCGCAGTAGAAGAACAAGGCGAAGAAGGGATACCCAGTGGGATACTTATCCCAAGCAGTGGCTGGGAGTACCTTCGTGCGCGGATGCGCTCGCGTCCCCGTCGACCAGAAGAGCTAGAAGTCCTCCTTCAGCTCCGCCGCCTCGAGCCTCGGAGGGAAGATTGCCCGCTCCTTTCGCAGCACCGCGAGCCGCTGCGCCTCGGCCGACTTCGCCTTCTCGGCTTTCGGAGCCATGGCGGGAATGGTGAGGGAGGACGACGGCGTTGGTGGTGCTGGTGGCGATGGGGGCGGGGCGCTGCTCTCCTTCGGCTTTGGGTAGAAGGGGAGTGGCGGAGGTTCTCGAGGAGGGAATAGCGAAGGGCAGATGGGCAAACTGCCCCTGTTCCCCCTGCTTATAAGGAGGGAGGGGGAGGACGGTCCGCCTTTCCGAATAAAGAACCACCCACGACCTCTCCCACGACACCGCAATCGACGCGTGTCGTTCGGGGAGGGCGCGGTGGGTGCGGAGCAAGGTACGACGTGACCCAGGCCGCGCGTACCCGTGCCTTGTTTTGGGCCTAGCCCAACAGCGCTCGGCACCGTGAATGGCCCAGGCCCGGGAGGTCCTGTCGGTGTACTAGAGTAGGGGTACCCTAGTATCCCGAACTTGTGCACGAGCAGTCGCAGCGTCCCTCGGCAAGGCTTGCCAGGTGACCGCCAAGGCCCTCTATGGTTCCTTTAGAGCCATTCAAGAACAAAGTATTTAAGCCAAAGAGACAAGTCCCCGGCAAGAGGAACTTGTCGGGAAGGCCACTCGAGGCACAAGACCCCGGCAAGAGGAGCTTGCCGGGAAGGCCAACCAGAGCATCTCAAGGAACTTACCGCGACGCGCCACGCATCCTGGCAGGACCCGGCGAGCGACAAGCTCCCGGACGCGGCAAGACAACGGCCGCGGCAAGGCATTTGCCGCGGCAAGCAACCACTCTGTGCCTGCGCTCCAGCTCACTCACCTACGTGTCGCCCTGGGACCTTTCTAGGCGTACGTGGCGGGAGGCTGTGCAGCCAGGGGTACACTGTGGCATGCGGCACTGACAAGATCGCCATCGTGGCGAGCGGTGGCGCCCCTGACGGTCCCTTTTCTGCACCATCTGGGCGACGTAGATAGGCATTTAATGCCTTTGTCCCCTGCCGTCAGTGTTAGGTATGATTCACTGTGTAGGTAGCTGTACCTACCGCAACACCTTTCCATTTTTGCCCTTGCCTATGTTGCCACCTGTTGGAGACCCCTTGAGCATATAAAAGGAGGCCCATGCACAATGTAGAAGGGGATCGCCCCCAGGAGGACGAACAGTAGAACACCCCCGCTCGGTCTCGTTAGCTGCCGGTTTGTACTGTAGCACTCAACGCTCCCGAGAAAGAACTCAATACAATCCACAAAGCAGCATTAGGAGTATTATCTCTCCGGAGAGCTCCGAAGCTGGGTAAAACCCCTCGCGTGCCTCGCCTCGATCCGCTCTTCGCGCGACCTCCGCCCCCCGCCGAACCGAGAAGGGGCTCCGTCCCCATAGGTGCTCGCGGAGTCAGAATCCCCGGCAGTATGAAACAATTGCTTGGCGTGTCATCAGGGTTGTGCATGATGAGAGCATTTTGTGTGACGAAAGTGAAGCATGTCCAAACTATATGATTTTATAGGGATGAGATTTCTTCGGCTATGATATTTTGATAAGATATAATTGCTTGGTTAGTATGCTTGAAGTATTATTGTTTTTATGTCAATATTAAACTTTTATCTTGAATCTTATGGATCTGAATATTCTTGCCACAATAAAGAGAATTACATGGATAAATATGTTAGGTAGCATTCCACATCAAAAATTCTGTTTTTATCATTTACCTACTCGAGGACGAGCAGGAATTAAGCTTGGGGATGCTTGATACGTCTCCAACGTATCTATAATTTTTTATTGTTCCATGCTATTATATTATCAACCTTGGATGTTTTATATGCATTTATATGCTATTTCATATGATTTTTGGGACTAACCTATTAACCTAGAGCCCAGTGCTAGTTTCTGTTTTTTCCTGGTTTTTAAGTATCGCAGAAAAGGAAAACCAAACGGAGTCCAATTGACCAGAAATTTCACGGAGATCATTTTTTCACCAGAAGAAGCCCACGGAGTACCAGAGGTGGGCCAGAAGAGTCTTGAGGCCACCAGGAGGGTTGGGGTGCGCCCCCTACCTCGTGGTCGCCTTGGGGACCCCCTGACTTGTTCCCGACTCCAACACCTCTTATATAACCCCAAACTTCCAGAAAGAAACCTAGATCGGAGTTCCGCCGCCGCAAGACTCCGTAGCCACCGAAAACCAATATAGACTCGTTCCGGAACCTGCCGGAGGGGGGAGCCCTTGCTGGTGGCCATCTTCATCATCCCGGTGTTGAGGGTATGTACCAGTAGCTATGTGTTTGACCTCTCTATCTCTCTCTCTCTCGTGTTCTTGATTCGGAATGATCTTGATGTATCATGAGCTTTGCTATTATAGTTGGATCTTATGATGTTTCTCCCCCTCTATTCTCTTGTGATGAATTGAGTTTTCCCTTTGAAGCTATCTTATCGGATTGAGTCTTTAATGATTTGAGAACACTTGATGTATGTCTTGCACGTGCTTATCTGCGGTGACAATGGGATATCACATGATCCACTTGATGTATGTTTTGGTGATCAACTGGCGAGTTCCGTGACCTCATGAACTTATGGATAAGGGTTGGCACACGTTTTATTCTTGACTCTCCGGTAGAAACTTTGGGGCACTCTTTGAAGTTCTTTGTGTTGGTTGAATAGATGAATCTGAGATTGTGTGATGCATATCGTATAATCATACCCACGGATACTTGAGGTGACATTGGAGTATCTAGGTGACATTAGGGTTTCGGTTGATTTGTATCTGAAGGTGTTATTCTAGTACGAACTCTATGATAGATTGAACGGAAAGAATAGCTTCGTGTTATTTTACTACGGACTCTTCAATAGATCGATCAAAAAGAATAACTTTGAGGTGGTTTCGTACCCTACCATAATCTCTTCGTTTGTTCTCCGCTATTAGTGACTTTGGAGGGACTCTTTGTTGCATGTTCAGGGATAGTTATATGACTCAATTATGTTATTATTGTTGAGAGAACTTGCACTAGTGAAAGTATGAACCCTAGGCCTTGTTTCCACTCATTGCAATACCGTTTGTGCTCACTTTTATCACTAGTTACCTTGCTGTTTTTATATTTTCAGATTACAAAAAGCTATATCTACCATCCATATTGCACTTGTATCACCATCTCTTCGCCGAACTAGTGCACCTATACAATTTACCATTGTATTGGGTGTGCTGGGGACACAAGAGACTCTTTGTTATTTGGTTGTAGGGTTGTTTGAGGGAGACCATCTTCATCCTACGCCTCCCATGGATTGATAAACCTTAGGTCATCCACTTGCTACTATCCTACAAACCTCTGCACTTGGAGGCCCAACAACATCTACAATAAGAAGGTTGTGTAGTATACATCATGCGGCAGCGGAACTTCCGATCTAGGTTTCTTTCTGGAAGTTTGGGTATAAATAAGAGGTGTTGGAGTCAGGAACAAGTCAGGGCATCCCCGAGGCGGCCACGAGATAGGGCGGCGCGTCCACGGGGTAGGGCGCGCCCTGGCCTCGGGACTCCCCTGGTCCATCTCCGGTACTCCGTGGGCTTCTTCTGCTCCAAAAACAATCTCCATGAATTTTCAGGTCAATTACACGCTGTTTGATTTTCCTTTTCTGCGATACTCAAAAACAAGGAAAAAACAAAAACCTGCACTGGGTTCTAGGTTAATAGGTTAGTCCCAAAAATCATATAAAACAACATATAAAGGCCCATTAAACATCTAAGATGGATAATATAATAGCATGAATACTTCATAAATTATAGGTACGTTGGAGATGTATCAGCATCCCCAAGCTTAATTCCTGCTCGTCCTCGAGGAGGTAAATGATAAAAGAAATAATTTATGAAGTGTGAATGCTGCATGAGTTTGATCAATGATAGTTCCAATCACTTTTTCGAGCAACATTATATATCATAACAGTAGATCAACTCATAAAACTTCTCATGATCAAGTAAGAAGCTATTCACATGTTAAATTATAGATCATAAACTTTCTTGAAAACTAACAAACCATGCTCTTAGTCATCAAACAATTGCAATTCATCTTATTCTCGGGAAGGGTCTATGTAAGAGCTTTGGTTCAACAAACTCCACATACTCAACTACCATTTAATCTTTCATAATTGCTAACACTCACGTGATATTTGCGGGTTCAAAGTTTTAATCGGACATAGAGAAAGATAGGGGCTTATAGTCCCGCCTCCCAACCTTTTACCTCAAGGGTAGTGTCAACAATAATAATTTATGAAAACCTACATCCAAGTGGATATATATATAGCCGGATCACTCCAACGCAAAGTGCTTGACGAAGCAAAAAGTGTAAAAAGGAAAGGTGATGATCACCATGACTCTTGTATAAGGGTAGAAGATAAAAGTAAAATATAGGCCCTTCGCAGAGGGAAGCAGAGGTTGTCATGCGCTTTTATGGTTGGATGCACAAAATCTTGATGCAAAAGAATGTCACTTTATATTTCCGCTTGTGATAAAGACCTGTATTATATAGTCCGTCGCTTTTATTTCTTCCATACCACAAGTTCGTATAAAGCTTATTTTCTTCGCACTAATAGATCATACATATTTAGAGAGCAATTTTTATTGCATGCACCGATGACAACTTACTTGAAGGATCTTACTCAATCCATAGGTAGGTATGGTGGACTCTCATGGCAAAACTGGTTTAAGGAACGTTTGGAAGCACAAGTAGTATTTCTACTTGGTGGAGAGAATTTGGCTAGCATGAGATCAAAAGGCAAGCTCAACATGCTGGATGATCCAAGACAATATAACGTTTCGAATATATGAAAACATAACTCCTTAAGTTGTCTTCCTTGTCCAACATTAACTTTTTAGCATGTCAAATTTTAATGAGTGCTCACAATTACAAAAGATGTCCAATATAGTATATTTATATGTCAAATCTCTCTTCCTTCAATATTCTTTCATGAATTGTTCAAGTGACCAATTCTGTGTTTGCTAACTTCCACTAAGTTTACTACCTATACTTATTATGTGTGAAGTCATTACTCCCCATGTTGTAAGCATATGAAATGTATATAAATTCATTCAACCATTTACTTATAGGATATATGTGAAGCACGTGAGTAAATGACAAACTACTCCAAAAAGATATAAGTGAAGAATATTGAGTAGTCAAATAATTAAATAGACATGGGAGGATTATTTTAAATTCAAGATTTCAGATCGAATGATTTTATTCAGACAGCAAGTAAAATTGAAAATACGCTCCAAGCAAAACACATATCATGTGATGAATAAAAATATAGCTCCGAGTAAGGTATACCGATAGTTTTGAAGACGAAAGAGGGGATGCCTTTCGGGGCATCCCCAAGCTTAGGTGCTCGAGTATTCCTTGAATATTACCTTGGGGTGCCTTGGGCATCCCCAAGCTTAGGGTCTTTCCACTCCTTATTCTCCTCACATCGATATCTCACCCAAAGCTTGAAAACTACAATCACACAAAACTTAACGGAACTTCGTGAGATAGGTTAGTATGATAAAGAGTAAACCATTCAATTTGGTAATGTCAAACACAAGTTTCATAATTGTTCACACAATGCCTACTGTACCAAATCATTTCTACAATTTATATTGAGAAATATAAGCCATAGAAACTAGAAAACAGGCAGACTATGCAATGAAAACAGAATCTGTCAGAAACATAACAGTCTGTAATGATCTGAACAGCAACCATACTTATGATACTCAAAAAATTCTGAAATAAATGTTTGTTCGTGAGGAATTTGTCTATTCATATTCTGAAAAAACAATCAACTCAATCGCACTCTTCTATAAAAAATTACAGCTAATCTCGTGAGCGCAAAGTTTCTGTTTTTTTAGCAAGATCACATTAACTTTCACCCAAGTCTTTCCAAAGGTCTTACATGGCACTTTATTGAAACAAAAGCTATAAAACATGATTACTACAGTAGCTTAATCATGTAAACACACAAAAACAGTAAGGGTAAATATTGGGTTGTCTCCCAACAAGCGCTTTTCTTTAATGCCTTTTAGCTAGGCATGATGATTTCAATGATGCTCACATAAAAGATAAGAATTGAAACATAAAGAGAGCATCATGAAGAGTATGACTAGAACATTTAAATCTAACCCACTTCCTACGCCTAGGGATTTTGTGAGAACATAATTTGTAGGAACAAGAATCAACTAGCATAGGAAGGAAAAACAAGTATAACTTCAAAACTTTAAGCATATAGGGAGGAAACTTGATATTATTGCAACTCCTACAAACATGTATTCCTCCCTCACAATAATTTTCAGTAGCATCATAAAGGATTTCAACAATATAACCATCACATAAAGCATTGTTTCATGATCTATGAGGATAGAAATTTTACTACTCTCCACATAAGCAAAATTCTCCTCATTCGGAATAGTGGGAGCAAACTTCTTCTAAATCCACTTTAGATGATAGTATTATTCATACTCCAAAATATATAAGTGAAGTTCATGTATCATTCTACAATTAATATAGACTAACCAATATCCAAGCTCAAAATATATAAGTGAAGCACACGAAGCATTCTATAAAACCATACTCAAAAGATTGAAGTGAAGCACAAAGAACAATTCTATAAGATCATACTTAAAAGATATAAGTGAAGCACATGAAGTATTCTATAAAGGAATAAAGGGCTATCTCATACTAGAATGGTTCTTAAAGGAAAAACAAAAACACAAAGGACACAAATTATGTGAAAAAACTAAAACCGAGGTATACCAATAATTGTTGAAGAAGAAGGATGGGATGCCAACCGGGGCATCCCCAAGCTTAGATGCTTGAGTATCCTTGAAATATTTACTTGGAGTGCCTTGGGAATCCCCAAGCTTGAGCACTTTCCTCTCTTTATTCTTCTCATATTGACAGCTCCTCGATCTTCGAACACTTCATCCACACAAAACTTTAACAAAAACTTTGTGAGATCCGTTAGTGTAATAAAGCAAATAACTACCTTTAGGTACTGTTGCAAACTTATTTAAATTTTATGTTAGAACTATATCTACTTTATTCCAACTTCACCATGGTTCATACCCCCCGATACTACCCATAGACTCATCAAATCAAGTGAACAACTCATAGAAAACAGAATCTGTCAAAAACAGGACAGTCTATAGTAATCTGGAAGTTTAGTAAACTTCTGTAACTCCAAAAAAATATAAAAACATATGAAAATTATAAAATCTTCTACAGAAGTAATGTGCAAAAATTTTCAGACCCATTTTACTTTCCAGTAAAAAATGTAAAATCACGCACTACAACCAAAGTTTCTGTTTTGTACTGTACATAGTAAACAAGCAATCTAATCATCCTAAAACCGAAGCTTGGCACATTATTTTTATAATACAATGGATATATACAAGGAGATAATTATTTTCAGAGAATCTTCCATGAATATTTTTACATTGTTTCCATGAGCATCAACACAAGTGCTCAAGGTCGACCCTCATTTCTTCAATGCATAATCTTCCAATCACTTCTCTTATTGAAAAACTTTTTAGGCATGAGAGGCAAGTAATTTTTTTGTATTTTCATTCTTAATTTTTTTAATATTTCGCCCACAACTAAAAAGAAACAAAAAGGAAAACAAAATATACGTAGTGAAGAAAGCAAACAAGCACACACGAGAATATCAACCCCACGCTATTGCTCCCGGCAACGGCGCCAGAAAAGAGCTTGATAATCCCCAAGTGCAGGGAATCGTCATAGCAATTCCCAATGGTGGAAGTGATAAGTACAGAGTGTCGAACCCACAAGGAGCTAAATGTATGATCAATATTCTCTGAAGTCCTATCTGCCACTGATACGACTCTACGTACACCGAACGTTTGCTTCCAACTAGAAACGAGAAATAAAACTACGTTGTGGGTATGAAGAGGATAACTTTGCATGGTATCGGAGAGATAAAATATAAAAGTAGGTGTTGTTATCATAAAGTTAGAATATATTACTAAATATTATAAATAGCGAGTGTGGAATAATGATGGATCGGTGTGCGGAATTGTCTTAGGCAATTGTTAACAAGAGCAGTAGTCGTCATTGCAATTTCATATGAGGGAGAGGCATATGCTAACATACTTTCTCTTCTTCGATCATATGCACTTATGATTGGAACTCTAGCAATCATACACAACTATTAAAGATCATTAAGGTAAAACCCAACCATAGCATTAAAGCATCAACTCCCCTTTATCCCATACGCAACAACCCCCTTACTCGGGTTTATGCTTCTGTCACTCAAGCAACCCACTATAAGAGAATCATGAACGTATTGCAACACCCTACAGCGGAAATCCCTCACGCTTGCGCGACATGGAGGGCACAATAGGACAGCAACAAAATAAAACATACAACTCATGCCAATTCAGATCATCAATCAACCGAAAGACAAAGGATATCTACACAAAAGATCATAGGATGGCAACACATCATTGGATCATAATATGTGGCATAAAGCACCATGTTCAAGTAGGATTACAGCGGGGTGCGGGAGACTGGACCGCATAAAAGAGATGAGGATGGTGATGTTGATGAAGACGATCACTGCGGCGATGATTCCCCTCCCGATGGCACTCTGGTGCCACCGAGAGAGAGGAGGAGAGGTTCTCCCCCTTGTGCTTCCTCCTCCATGGCCTCCCCCCTGGATGGGGAGAGGTTCTTCCTCTTGTCCTTGGCCTTCATGGTGATGATGGCCCCTCCAGGATCCTCCTCCATAGCCTCCGGTGACGATGGCCCCCTCCGGCAGGGTGCCAGAGAGGGCCTAGATTGATTTCTCATGGCTACAGAGGCTTGCTGCGGCGGAACTTCTGATCTAGGTTTCTTTCTGGAAGTGTGGGCATAAATAAGAGGTGTTGGAGTTGGGAACAAGTCAGTGTTGGGGAACATAGTAATTTCAAAATTTTCCTACGCACACGCAAGATCATGGTGATGCATAGCAACGAGAGGGAAGAGTGTCGTCCACGTACCCTCATAGACCGTTAAGCAGAAGCGTTATAACAACGCGGTTGATGTAGTCGTACGTCCTCATGGTCGACTGATCCTTAGCACCGAACGTACGACACCTCCATGTTCAGCACACGTTCAGCTCGGTGACGTCCCGCAAACTCATGATCCAGTAGAGCTCGATGAAGAGTTCCGTCAGCACGACAGCGTGGCGATGATGTTGATGATGCTACTGACGCAGGGCTTCGCCTAAGCACCGCTACGATATAACCGAGGTGGATTATGGTGGAGGGGGCACCGCACAACTAAGGGATCAACAGATCAATTGTTGTGTCTATGGGGTGCCCCCTGCCCCCGTATATAAAGGAGCTAGGGGGAGGCAGCCGGCCAGGGAGGAGGGTGCGCCAAGGGTGGGAGTAGGACTCTCACTTTTCCTAGTTGGAGTAGGAGAGGAGAAGGAAGGGAGAGGGGAAGAGAAGGAAAGGGGGGTGCCGCCCTCCCCTCCTTGTCCAATTCGGACTAGAGGGGGAGGGGGCGCGCGGATGCCCTTGGCCGCCCCTCCTCTTCTCCCACTAAGGCCCATTAGGACCAATATACTCCCCGGGGGGTTCCGGTAACCCCCCGGTACTCCAGTAAATGTCTGGAACCTCCCAAAACACTTCCGGTGTTTGAACATAGTCATCCAATATATCGTTCTTTACGTCACGACCATTTCCAGACTCCTCATCATGTCCGTGATCATATCCGGGACTCCAAACTACCTTCAGTACATCAAAACACAAAAACTCATAATACCGATCATCATAGAACTTTAAGCGTGCGGACCCTACGGGTTCGAGAACTATGTAGACATGACCGAGACATGTCTCTTGTCAATAACCAATAGCGGAACCTGGATGCTCATATTGGTTCCTACATATTCTACAAAGATCTTTATCGGTCAAAACGCATAACAACATACGTTGTTCCCTTTGTCATCGGTATGTTACTTGCCCGAGATTCGGTCGTCGGTATCTCAATACCTAGTTCAATCTCGTTACCGACAAGTCTCTTTACTCGTTCCGTAATGCATCATCCCGCAACTAACTCATTAGTCACATTGCTTGCAAGGCTTATAGTGATGTGCATTACCGAGAGGGCCCAAAGATACCTCTCCGACAATCGGAGTGACAAATCCTATTCTTGATCTATGCCAACCCCACGAACACCATCGGAGACACCTGTAGAGCACCTTTATAATCACCCAGTTATGTTGTGACATTTGGTAGCACACAAAGTGTTCCTCCGGTAAACGGGAGTTGCATAATCTCATAGTCATAGGAACATGTATAAGTCATGAAGAAAACAATAGCAGTAAACTTAAACGATCAAGTGCTAAGCTAACGAAATGGGTCAAGTCAATCACATCATTCTCCTAATGATGTGATCCCGTTGATCAAATGACAACTCATGTCTATGGCTAGGAAACTCAACCATCTTTGATCAACGAGCTAGTCAAGTAGAGGCATACTAGTGATACTATGTTTGTCTATGTATTCACACCTGTATTATGTTTCCGGTTAATACAATTCTAGCATGAATAATAAATATTTATCATGATATGAGGAAATAAATAATAACTTTATTATTGCCTCTAGGGCATATTTCCTTCAGTTTCCCACTTGCACTAGAGTCAATAATCTAGATTACACAGTAATGATTCTAACACCCATGGAGTCTTGGTGCTGATCATGTTTTGCTCGTGGAAGAGGCATAGTCAATGGGTCTGCAACATTCAGATCCGTATGTATCTTGCAAATCTCTATGTCTCCCACCTGAACTTGATCCCGGATGGAATCGAAGCGTCTCTTGATGTCCTTGGTTCTCTTGTGAAATCTGGATTCCTTTGCCAAGGCAATTGTGCCAGTATTATCACAAAAGATTTTCATTGGACTCGATGCACCAGGTATGACACCTAGATCGAATATGAACTCCTTCATCTAGACTCCTTCATTTTCTGCTTCCGAAGCAGCTATGTACTCCACTTCACACGTAGATCCGGCCACGACGCTTTGTTTAGAACTGCACCAACTGACAGCTCCACCATTCAATATAAACACGTATCCGGTTTGTGATTTAGAATCATCCGGATCAGTGTCAAAGCTTGCATCGACGTAACCATTTACAACGAGCTCTTTGTCACCTCCATAAACGAGAAAATATCCTTAGTCCTCTTTAGGTACATCAGGATGTTCTTGACCGCTGTCCAGTGATCCACTCCTGCATTACTTTGGTACCTCCCTGCTAAACTAATAGCAAGGCACACATCAGGTCTGGTACACAGCATTGCATACATGATAGAGCCTATGGCTGAAGCATAGGGAACACTTTTCATTTTCTCTCTATCTTCTACAGTGGTCGGGCATTGAGTTTGACTCAACTTCACACCTTGTAACACAGGCAAGAACCCTTTCTTTGCTTGATTCATTTTGAACTTTTTCAAAATTTTGTCATGGTATGTACTTTGTGAAAGTCCAATTAAGCGTCTTGATCTATCTCTATAGATCTTGATGCCCAATACGTAAGCAGCTTCACCGAGGTCTTTCATTGAAAAACTCTTATTCAAGTATCCTTTTATGCTATCCAGAAATTCTATATCATTTCCAATCAACAATATGTCATCCACATATAATATTAGAAATGCTAAAGAGCTACCACTCACTTTCTTGTAAATACAGGCTTCTCCAAAAGTCTGTGTAAAACCATATGCTTTGGTCACACCATCAAAATGTTTATTCCAACTCTGAGAGTCTTGCACCAGTCCATAAATGGATCGCTGGAGCTTGCACACTTTGTTAGTACCCTTTGGATCGATAAAACCTTCAGGTTGCATCATATACAACTCTTCCATTCAGGAATGCAGTCTTGAGATCCATTTACCAAATTTCATAATCATAAAATGCGGCAATTGCTAACATGATTCGGACGGACTTAAGCATTGCTACAGGTGAGAAGGTTTCATCATAGTCAACTCCTTGAACTTGTCAAAAACCTTTTGCAACAAGTCGAGCTTTGTAGACAGTAATGTTACCGTCAGCGTCAGTCTTCTTCTTGAAGATCCATTTATTAGCGATGGCTTGCCGATCATCGGGCAAGTCAACCAAAGTCCACACTTTGTTCTCATACATGGATCCCATCTCAGATTTCATGGCTTCAAGCCATTTTGCGGAATCTGGGGTCATCATCGCTTCCTCATAGTTCATAGGCTCGTCATGGTCAAGTAACATGACCTCCAAAACAGGATTACCATTCCACTCTGGTGTGGATCTTACTCTGGTTGACCTACGAGGTTCAGTAGTAACTTGATCCGAAGTTTCATGATCAACATCATTAGTTTCCTCACTCATTGGTGTAGGTGTCACAGAAACCGGTTTCTGTGATGAACTACTTTCCAATAAGGGAGCAGGTACAGTTACCTCATCAAGTTCTACTTTCCTCCCACTCACTTGTTTCGAGAGAAACTCCTTCTCTAGAAAGGATCCATTCTTAGCAACGAATGTCTTGCCTTTGGATCTGTTATAGAAGGTGTACCCAACAGTTTCCTTTGGGTATCCTATGAAGACACATTTCTCCGATTTGGGTTCGAGCTTATCAGGTTTAAGCTTTTTCACATAAGCATCGCAACCCCAAACTTTAAGAAACGACAACTTTGGTTTCTTGCCAAACCACAGTTCATGAGGTGTCGTCTCAACGGATTTTGATGGTGCCCTATTTAACGTGAATGCAACTGTCTCTAAAGCATAACCCCAAAACGATAGCGATAAATCAGTAAGAGACATCATAGATCGCACCATATCTAGTAAAGTACGATTAGGACGTTCGGACACACCATTACACTGTGGTGTTCCGAGTGGCGTGAGTTGCGAAACTATTCCACATTGTTTCAAATGTAGACCAAACTCGTAACTCAAATATTCTCCTCCACGATCAAACCGTAGAAACTTTATTTTCTTGTTACGATGATCTTCCACTTCACTCTGAAATTCTTTGAACTTTTCAAATGTTTTAGAATTATGTTTCATTAAGTAGATATACCCATATCTGCTCAAATCATCTGTGAAGGCGAGAAAATAACGATACCCACCGTGAGCCTTAATATTCAACGGACCACATACATCAAAATGTATGATTTAAAACAAGTCTGTTGCTCACTCCATTGTTCTGGAGAACGGCGTTTTAGTCATCTTGCCCATGAGGGATGGTTCGCAAGTACCAAGTAATTCATAATCAAGTGATTCCAGAAGTCCGTCGGTATGGAGTTTCTTCATGCGCTTTACACCAATATGACCCAAACGGCAGTGCCACAAATAAGTTGCACTATCATTATCAACTCTGCATCTTTTGGCTACAACAATATGAATATGTGTATCACTACTATCGAGATTTTGTACAAATAGACCACTCTTCAAGGGTGCATGACCATAAAAGATATTATTCATATAAATAGAACATCCATTATTCTCATATTTAAATGAATAAACGTCTCGCATCAAACAAGATCCAGATATAATGTTCATGCTCAACACTTGCACCAAATAACAATTATTTAGGTCTAAATCTAATCCTGAAGGTAGATGTAGAGGTAGCATGCCGACGGTGATCACATCGACTTTGGAACCATTTCCCATGCGTATCGTCACCTCGTCCTTAGCCAATTTTCGCTTAATCTGTAGTCCCTGTTTCGAGTTGCAAATATTAGCAACATAACCAATATCAAATACCCAGGTGCTACTGCGAGCTCTAGTAAGGTACACATCAATAACATGTGTATCACATATACCTTTGTTCACCTTGCCATCCTTCTTATCCGCCAAATACTTGGGGCAGTTCCGCTTCCAGTGACCAGCCCCTTTGCAGTAGAAGCACTCAGTCTCAGGCTTAGGTCCAGACTTGGGTTTCTTCTCTTGAGCAACAACTTGTTTGCCGTTCTTCTTGAAGTTCCCTTTCTTCTTCCCTTTACCCTTTTTCTTGAAACCGGTGGTCTTGTTGACCATCAACACTTGATGCTCCTTCTTGATTTCTACCTCCGCAACCTTTAGCATTGGGAAGAGCTCAGGAATCGTCTTATCCATCCCTTGCATATTATAGTTCATCATGAAGCTCTTGTAGCTTGGTGGCAGTGATTGAAGAAATCTGTCAATGACACTATGAACTGGAAGATCAATTCCCAGTTGAGTCAAGTGGTTATGGTACCCAGACATTCTGAGTATATGTTCACTGACAGAACTATTCTCCTCCATCTTGCAGCTGTAAAACTTATTGGAGACTTCATATCTCTCAATTCGGGCATTTGCTTGAAATATTAACTTCAACTCCTGGAACATCTCATATGCTCCATGACGTTCAAAACATCGTTGAAGTCCCGAATATAAGCCGTAAAGCATGGCACACTGAACTATTGAGTAGTCATCAGCTTTGCTCTGCCAGACGTTCATAACATCTCGTGTTGCTCCTGCAGCGGGTTTGGCACCTAGAGGTGCTTGCAGGACGTAATTCTTCTATGCAGCAATGAGGATAATCCTCAAGTTACGCACCCAGTCCGTGTAATTGCTACCATCATCTTTCAACTTTGCTTTCTCAAGGAACGCATTAAAATTCAGCGGAACAACAGCACGGGCCATCTATCTACAATAACATAGACAAGCAAAATACTATCAGGTACTAAGTTCATGATAATATAAATTCAATTAATCATATTACTAAAGAACTCCCACTTAGACAGACATCCCTCTAATCTTCTAAGTGATCACGTGATCCATATCAACTAAACCATAACCGATCATCACGTGAAATGGAGTAGTTTCCAATGGTGAACATCACTATGTTGATCATATCTATTATATGATTCATGCTCGACCTTTCGGTCTCAGTGTTCCGAGGCCATATCTGCATATGCTAGGCTCGTCAAGTTTAACCCGAGTATTCTACATGTGTAAAACTGTCTTACACCCGTTGTAGATGAACGTTGAGCTTATCACACCCGATCATCACGTGGTGTCTCAGCACGGCGAACTTTGGCAAAGGTGCATACTCAGGGAGAACACTTTTACCTTGAAATTTAGTGAGGGATCATCTTATAATGCTATCGTCAAACAAAGCAGAATAAGATGCATAAAGGATAAACATCACATACAATCAATATAAGTGATATGATATGGCGATCATCATCTTGTGCCTTTGATCTCCATCTCCAAAGCACCGTCAAGATCACCATCTTCACCGGTGCGACACCTTGATCCCCATCATAGCATCGTTGTTGTCTCGCCACCTATTGCTTCTATGACTATCGCTACCGTTTAGTGATAAAGTAAAGCAATTGCAGGGCGATTGCATTGCATACAATAAAGCGACAACCATATGGCTCCTGCCAGTTGCCGATAACTCCGTTACAAAACATGATCATCTCATACAATAAAGTATAGCATCATGCCTTGACCATCTCACATCACAACATGCCCTGCAAAAACAAGTTAGACGTCCTCTACTTTGTTGTTGCAAGTTTTACGTCGCTGCTACGGGCTGAGCAAGAACCGTTCTTACCTACGCATCTAGTTTGTCAAGTTAGTGTTGTTTTAACCTTCTCAAGGACCGGGCCTAGCCACACTCGGTTCAACTAAAGTTGGAGAAACTGACACCCACTAGCCACCTGTGTGCAAAGCACGTCCGTAGAACCAGTCTCGCGTAAGCGTATGCATAATGTCGGTCCGGGCCGCTTCATCCAACAATCTCGCCGAACCAAAGTATGACATGCTGGTAAGCAGTATGACTTGTATCGCCCACAACTCACTTGTGTTCTACCCGTGCATATATCATCTACGCATAAACTTGGCTCGGATGCCACTGTTGGGGAACGTAGTAATTTCAAAATTTTCCTGCGCACACACAAGATCACTGTGATACATAGCAACGAGAGGGAAGAGTGGCGTCCACGTACCCTCGTAGACCGTTAAGCGGAAGCGTTATAACAACGTGGTTGATGTAGTCATACGTCTTCACGGTCGACCGATCCTCAGCACCGAACGTATGGCACCTCCGCATTCAGCACACGTTCAGCTCGGTGACGTCGCGCGAACTCACGATCCAGTAGAGATCGAGGAAGAGTTTCGTTAGCACGACGGCGTGGTGAAGATGTTTATGATGCTACCAACGCAGGGCTTCGCCTAAGCACCGTTATGATATAAGCGAGGTGGATTATGGTGGAGGGGGCACCGCACACAGCTAAGAGATCAACAGATCAATTGTTGTGTCTATGGGGTGCCCCTGCCCCCGTATATAAAGGAGCTAGGGGGAGGCGGCCGGCCAAGTAGGAGGGCGCGCCAAGGGGGGAGTCCTACTCCCACCGGGAGTAGGACTCCCTCTTTTCCTAGTTGGAGTAGGAGAGGAGAAGGAAGGGAGAGAGGAAGAGAAGGAAAGGGGGGCACCGCCCTCCCCTCCTTGTCCAATTCAGACTAGAGGGGTAGGGGGCGCGCGGCTGCCCTTGGTAGCCCCTCCTCTTCTCCCACTAAGGCCCATTAGGCCCAATATACTCCCCGGGGGGTTCCGCTAACCCCCCCGGTACTCCGGTAAATGTCTTAAACACTTCCGGTGTCTGAACATAGTCATCCAATTTATCGATATTTACGTATCGACCATTTCGAGACTCCTCATCATGTCTGTGATCGTATTCGGGACTCCGAACTACCTTCAGTACATCAAAACACAAAAACTCATAATACCGATCGTCATAGAACTTTAAGCGTGCGGACCCTACGGGTTCGAGAACTATGTAGATATGATCGAGACATGTCTCTGGTCAATAACCAATAGGGAACCTGGATGCCCATATTGGTTCCTACATATTCTATGAAGATCTTTATCGGTCAAACCGCATAACAACATACATTGTTCCCTTTGTCATCGGTATGTTACTTGCCCGAGATTTGTAAGTGCATCTAGTGCCCCTTAGTGATTTTGGTGTATTGAATACTTATAGGTTAAGGGACTAATGTGTTGACGAGTGTACACAGGTCTATAAGTCGATGAGGAGTTCGATATTTACAGAGAAAGTCGACCCCTAAAAATGAAGTTCTTCTACTGAAGACTTTGGATTTCTGAAGACTTTGAAAGTGAAGAAATTGGTGTGACCTTCAAGACTTGGTATTCATTTGAGGAACATGAAGCGTGAAGACTTTTTTTTCATAGTTTCATTTTCTTTTTCTTGAGTCATAGGAAACACCGTACTGTTAAAGGGGGTCGAGGAAATAGTAAGGAAAATTTTCCATGTGATGCTCAACTCAAAATCCTACACCTACTAATCCCTTCGAGTGAAGCCATTGGAAATCTCATAAAGTTCAGTCAATTTCTTCAGGGACAGAGACGAAGTTCTTCTGGTCGCTGAGGAATTTGTCCTGACTGAGGAGTTAGGAATTCGCCAATGTGGATTGCCTCCACAGTGAAGAACTTGATAGCCCTGAGGGATTTGATACTCAAATTTCCGACCGTTGCTGTGCTACGCGCCAGCTGTCCCAAAATATGTTATCCACCTAACGGTCATATCATTGAAGGGCATTTATGTCTTATCATGTCGGGCTGCTCCCTAGGCTATAAATAGTCGCCCCCTACAACCACTAGTTGGTTGGCTGCTCTGAGAGAAACTGACACTTGTCATTTGAGAGCATCCCATCCTCCGAGGACTTTGAGCGACAATCATCGAGTGAGGAAAACCCAAACCCAAACACCTACAAACCCAAAGTGATTGAGCATCACTGAAGAGATTGATCCTTTGTGGATCCGACGCTTGTTACCTTTGAAGACTGTGCTTCTTCCAGACGGTTAGGCGTCATGGTCTAGAGCATCCAAGAGGAATTGTGGATCGCCGAGTGACCGAGTTTGTGAAGGTTCGGAAGTCACCTGAAGACTTACCACGAGTAATTGTATGAGGTCTGCGTGAACTTAGTTCAAGGAGAATACAGTGAGGACTGTGTGTCCTCAGGTTTAAATACCTAGCCGCTCCAACCAGATGTACAACTGAGATAGCAGTTGGAACTGGTCTTCCAAATCATTGTCTTCACCAAGCCAACTGGTTCTATTTCCTCAACTCTTTCATTTCCTCATTACTGTGTTGTGTGCTTGTCATATCTATGTTTGAAGACTTTGACTGAAGACTTTCTCAATTTCCTCAGTTCAATTTCTTCAGTCAGTCTGTCTTCATCCTGTGCTATCCTGTGATTACGCTTTCTGTACTCTGTGCTTGTCTTCATTTCATCATGGTGACTATGCTTGTCTTCTGTTATGTTTACTTCTGAGTACTTATTCCGCTGCAAGTAGTTCTTCACTAAGGAATTTCCTCACCCGCAAATTCCTCAGTGAAGAATTCATAAAAATCGCCTATTCACCCCCCTCTAGTCGATATAACGCACTTTCAATTGGTATCAGAGCTTGGTACTCCTTTGTTCTGTGTGATTTTGGTTTAACCGCCTAGAGTTTTAGTTATGTCGACCACAGTAATGAAGAAAGTGACATGCCCCATCTTTCACGGTCATGAGTATCCCAAGTGGAAGGCCATGATGAAGAAGCGCCTCATGGCGATGAACAGCGAACTGTGGACCGTCACTGAGATTGGTTTTAACGATCTGTGCAAGACGACGGAAGTTGATGACATTCGCAAGTACACTCTTCTCAACCTCATGGCGAAGGATGTCCTCTGCTCATGTCTGTCTCAAAATCAGTTCAGGAACATCATGCATCTCGATCATGCGAAGCTTATCTGGGACCGTCTCTCTGAGGTCTATGAAGGTCATCGAACCCGTCATGATCCTTGGTTTGAGTACTTCAAGGAATCTCTCAAAGCGATGACATTCGAACCAGAATCATCATCCTCTTCATCATGCCTTACGGCAAAATGTGTTGAGGTAACTGAATGCTACCTATCCGAGTCAAGTGATGATGAATCTGGTGATGAATTTGGACCCAGCTATGTCAAACTTGCTTCTCTTGCCACTAAACAACAAAGAGCTTTCGAAAAAGTTCAATACATGCTACATAAGAGCGATGATATGTTGGGTGAAGAAATGGATCAGTCAAAAGCTTTGGCTGAAAGTCTTCAGAGACTTCATACTAAGTATGACACTCTTCGAGATCAATATAACACTCTCTTATCTGATCATGAGAAGCTTTCTTATGAATTTCTTCAAAGAAAGCAAGATCTTGAGAAGCTAAGAGTGAGTTATGAAGATCTTCAGAAGGAGCGCGATTCATTACTTGCTCAACAAATCAGGGCTGCTCAGGAAGAATTTGTTCCTCCATGTTTGAAATGCATTGAACGTGAATCCGCCAATTTCACCTGAATGTTCAAATACTTCTAATGTTAAAAATTCTTCACCTGCCTCTGCTATCACTAATTCCTCATCTGAGGACATTGCTAGTATCACTGACGATGTAGGGCTGAAGGAATTGTGCATGACAGGCATGTACAAAAGCCTCAAAGGGCATCAGACTCTTTGTGATGTGCTTAAAAAGCAGATCCTCAACAGGAACCCTAGGAAAGAGGGTATTGCCTTTGAGAGGAAACTCAATGTTGATGGTACATATTGGAAGCCTGAGCAGTACCCCAAAACCTCATGGGTTGCTGCAAAGGGACCTCCAGTTGACCCATCTAATCTATCTGGCTTTACATGTAGATCTCCTCATTCTTCTGATGAGTCATTTGACTCCAACTATAAACTGTTCAAAAATCAGAATGGTGAAGTAGTTGCTAGATATGTTGGCACTACCTGCAGGAACGGTTCCCCTATGAAGAAAATTTGGGTTCCGAAAAGGTGCCTTGAAAGTCTTTAGGTGAATGTCCTCATGACACCACCTATGAAGAATAGGAACCCCAGATCAAATTCTTCATATGGACCAAATTCTTCATATGGATCCAAGTCCTCATACGAACCAAATTCCTCACGTGGATCAAATTCCTCAAAAGGATCAAAGTCCCCATATGAACATCATCGTGCTAACAACTCTGTTTCACCGGGAAGAGCGAAGGGCTATGAATACAAGCATTATTCTTCTAACCATTATGTTCATAAGTCCTCGAAGAATTTCTCTACTTATTCATATGCTTATCCTAACTCCTCTTATGTGAAACAAAATGGATTGGCTTCTATGCCACCTTTCTCGTATGGAGCTCGTAGTGTGATGAACTCTTTGCCACCCCTTCAGATGTGGGTGGTGAAGAAAAATAACTAATCTTTTCTGCAGGGTCAGGTCTCCAGACGTGCTCAGATGTCTGAAGAATTTGCTGGAGACCTGAAAGTTGCCTGAAAGGACGTAGGCTAATCATGAAGAAATGAACTTTCATTTCTCACGTCGTCATACTGCTATATCTGTCTTACTGCTTGATGAAATTCATCTGATGAATTTGATGTCATATTCTTCACTGATGAAATATATGAAGTTTGTAAGTTGCACTAATTCATCTGCATGATGATCAACCCAAAGCCACTGAGTGGGTTCTAGATAGTGGATGTACAAATCACATGACTGGTGACAAGAATCTATTGATGGATGCTCCCTTATCACCATCGCATCTAAAGCATATCATCTTCGCTGACAAAGGCAAAAGTCAGGTATTGGGTCTAGGTAAGGTTGCGATCACAAAGGATCTACACATGGACAAAGTCATGCTTGTCGAGTCCTTAGGAGACAACCTCATGTCAGTCTCAATGCTTTGCGATCTTGATATGGTTGTTGTCTTTGGCAAGTATCGTTGTGTTAGGGTTATGGAAGCTGAAAATTCCAAAGTCTTCGAAGGCTTTAGGAGAGGAGACTTGTATATTGTTGATTTCTCTACAGGACCGCAACCAGCCGTGTGCCTACTTGCAAAAGCTTCAGAAGGCTGGCTATGACATCGACGACTTGGTCACGCAGGCATGAGGAATTTGCACACACGTGCGAAGAAGAAACATGTCATTGGCATTGAGAATGTCAAATTCCTCAAGGATCACTTATGCGGAGCCTGTGAAGCTGGGAAGATAACCAAGGCCAAGCATCCAACGAAGACTATCATGATCACTACTCGGCCATTTGAATTGCTTCACATGGATCTCTTCGGTACTAACCATTATTCTGCCATTTCAAATGAAGCATCTCAATATGGCTTTGTTATTGTTGATGATTACTCTCGTTACACATGGGTACACCTTGTTACTTACAAACATGAAGTGCAGGAAGTCTTCAAACGATTTTCCTCGAGGGCTTCAACCAACTTTGGTGTGAAGATCAAGCACATCAGAAGTGACAATGGAACTGAGTTCAAGAATTCGGGTCTCGGTGACTATCTTGATGAACTTGGTATTACTCATAAGTTATCTGCTCCTTATACTCCTCAGCAGAATGGCGTCGTGGAGCGCAAGAATAGGACTCTTGCTGAGATGGCTCATACTATGCTTGATGAATACAAAACGCCTCGGCGTTTCTGGATTGTGCAATTGATATTGCATGCCACATCATCAACAGAGTATATCTTCACAAATTCTTCAAGAAGACTGCCTATGAACTCCTCACTGACAAGAAACCCAATGTGAGTTATTTCAAAGTCTTCGGTGCTAAATGCTAGATTAGAGATCCTCATCACAACTCAAAATTTGCACCGAAAGCACATGAAGGTTTTATGATTGGTTACGGAAAGGGCTCGCACACCTACAGAGTCTTCAACAACGTTCTTCACAAGGTTGTTGAAACTGTAGATGTGCGGTTTGATGAAACTAATGGCTCGCAAAGAGAGAACCTACCTTCTGTGATAGATGAACCAACACCTGAGGAAACTATCAAGTTCAAGGCTACTGAGGATGTCATTCCTACCGAAGAATCTGGTGAAGAATTCATTCCAGAGCATGAAGAAAGTCGAGCTAATGCACCTGAAGAAAATGCTGAAGAAAATGGTGCTGAAGAAAATGCTGATTAAATTCCTCGATGACAACCAGCTCATCCTCGCGTTGCAAAAGAAGTGCAAGTTGAAAAGAGCCCACTAAGGTAGTTGAAGCATTTCTGGAGCCTGAGTGGATTCAGGCCATGCAAGAAGAATTACATGAGTTCGAGCTCAACAACGTCTAGAAACTGGTCAAACGTCCAGATCCTCGCAAGCACAATATCATTGGCACAAAGTGGATCTACCGCAACAATCAAGATGAAAACGTCCTTGTGGTGAGGAATAAGGCACGACTAGTAGCTCAAGGCTACACACATGTTGAAGGAATTGATTTCGATGAAACTTTTGCACCTATTGCTAGACTTGAGGCTATTCGCATATTACTTGCTTATGCTAACCATCATGATATCACTTTATATCAAATGGACATGAAAAGTGCATTCCTCAATGGTAAGCTTGAGGAAGAAGTATATGTTGCTCAACCCCCAGGTTTTCGAAGATCCAAAGAATCCTGCCAAAGTCTTCAGACTCAACAAGGCGCTCTATGGCCTCAAGCAGGCCCCTCGGGCATGGTATGATACTTTGAAGGTATTCCTCATGACGAAAGGCTTCAAACCCGATTCACTCAATCCTACTCCTTTCACTAAATCTTATGATGGTGAACTGTTTATGTGCCAAATATATGTTGATGATGTTATCTTTGGCTGGACTGACCAACGTTATAGTGATGAATTTTCCTATATGATGAGTGAAGAATATCAAATGTCTATGATGGGAGAGTTGAAATTCTTCTTAGGTCTTCAAATTCGTCAATAGCGAAATGACATATTCATATCTCAGGAGAAATACCTCAAGGATGTACTAAGGAAATTTGGCATGCAAGACTGCAAAGGCGTCAAAATTCCTATGCCCACAAATGGCCATCTGTGCACTAATCAAAATGGTATTGACTTCGATCATAAGGTATACCACTCCATGATTGGTTCTTTATTGTAATTATGTGCATCTAGGCCAGATATAATGCTTAGTGTTTGCATGTGTGCCCGATTTCAAGCTATGCCGAAGGAATCACACCATAAGGCTGTGAAACATATTCTTCGATATCTAGCTCACACACCAACACTTGGATTATGGTACCCCAAGGGCTCGGCTTTTGATCTCATTGGATATTCTGACTCTGACTATGCTGGTGATCGTGTGGACCGCAAGTCAACATCTGGTACATGTCATTTCCACAGACGATCCTTGGTCTGTTGGTCCTCGAAGAAACAGAACTGCGTATCATTGTCTACTGCTGAAGCTGACTACATTGTTGTTGGTTCTTGTTGTGCTCAACTGCTATGGATGAAGCAAACTCTCAAGGACTCCACGTCAATGTGAAGAATGTGCCTCTCCTCTATGACAATGAGAGTGCCATCAAGATTGCTCGCAACCCAGTTCAACACTCGAAGACAAAGCACATTCAGATTCGTCATCCTTCTCTTCGTGATCATGTGTTGAAGGGCAACATTTCTATTGAGCATGTGAAGACTAAAGACCAGCTAGCCGATATCTTCACAAAGCCCTTGGATGAGAAGAGATTTAGCAAGTTGCGGTGTGAGCTAAATATCTTAGAATCTTTGAATGTTCTTTGAAAAGGACACTCATCCTACCACTTATGCAAAATTGATGACTTAGATGTGCAACACATGAAGAAACGTTTTTCTTCAATCAATGAAGAATAACACTCTAAGTGTGAAGAAATTAACAAATAATTTGATTCTCAGAACCCTACGACAATTATACGCGGTGTCTGAAATCATCATTCTTATATGGTGGGTCACGCCACCACCAAAGTTGAAATTATTCAATTTGAGTTTTACCTCAGTTTTGAAATTCCTCAGTTGTTCATATTCTTCAACTTTGCAAAATCTTCACTGTTTCCGTCGTTTTTCTTCATTGGCTATATATATATATATATATATATATATATATATATATATATATATATATATATATATATATATATATATATATATATATATATATATATATATATATACACAACATTCACTTATGGCTAATTCTTCAAGTTGGTTTTTCTGCTAAGTGAATGTGATCGGACCCTTCCCCCTCTATGCTATACTCAACCCAATCTATTCACAAATTCTTCATGTGCGTTCTATTTGAAACTCGTTCAAAATCTTTACTGTGTCCTTGTCAGCTGAAGAATTTGCGAACGGAACGTTAAAACTTATCTTATCCAAATTTTCGGCTTTGCCGCTCAAACCGTTCCGCATCCCACGATATACTTTTCTATTCACCCACGATCAAACACGGTCTCCACTTCTCAGTACGTGAGTGACACATGTCATTCGAATGAGAAGGGTCAGGGGCACGTTCGTCAGAAATCCTCGGGTGAACAATTTTCTTAGCATGGCTATAAATACCCCCTCTCCCCTTCCTCACTTCCTTTACTCCGCTCGACCTCTCTCCACCTCGAGCTTCTCAAACCCTAGCGCCGCCGCTACTTCATCGTCACCGGTGAGGAAGAGCTTCACTGCCTCAACCTCATCGCCGTCGTACTCGCGTCGCCACGGAAATCTTCGCTCCGCCGCCGTCGTAGCCGTCTTCCTCCGCCGAGTTAGGGCGTGGAAGATCTACACAGACAAACTTCACTTCTCCATCTCACAGTTCGTCATGTTCTTCGTCCAGGGTAATTAAAATTTACTTTTACTGCCCCTCGTTGATTCAAATGATTTCTACAAAATCTTCAAAGGTGTTTTTCTTCAAATCTTCACACACTAAACACCTCACATATCGTCTGTTCTTGATTCGTTTCTCTAAGCATCATTTTTCTTCAAACATTCCTAAATTGTGTGGATCTTCAATCTATACAACTCTGGAACCTAAGACAAAGAACGCTTAGTGAAATTCTTCAAGACTCATCTGGTCAAATTCCTCAAACTTGTTCTTTTTGAAAAACCTTCTGAGAACGCATATGGCCTCTCTGAATTCCTCGCAACTATACTCTGTTCACAGGTACTCATGTACGCTGCTGAATCACTAGGTTCTCATCAACTTAACTCATTTGCAGCATTCCTCGAAGAAAAGTTGCATACTTCTTTAGAGAATTCGATTGTTCAAATTCCTCAACTGAAGAAAATACCTGATGGTAAGAAGCCACAGAAAGGAGGAAAGAAGCCTGAGGTCATGACTGCCTTTGAGATCCCTGATGACGTATACAAAGACTATTGCACTCCTGATGAAGCCAAGTTTGGTAAGGAGAACAAAAATCAGCGCAAGGTGCGCATCCAGAGGATAGAAAGGAGATGGGCAATAGAGTGCAGGGAGTACAAGTATGTAGCTCCAAAATACATGAAGAAATTCGCTCTAAATCCTCCATGCCCAAGACCTCCATTGGCACCTGGCCAAGAGGCAGATCCCACTAGCCTCAAGCACGGTGAGGACTATCCAGATGAATGGGCCAAGCGCCAGGCCAAGTTGGGCAAACAAGCCAAAGAAGTAGTGAGGAAATTCAATGAAGACTCTACTGCTGCTGCTGCCACTGAGGCCTCTGTCAAGCCGAAGAAATCTATGGCAAAGAAGCCTGCGCATAAGCCAAGTGCTTCACCTTCAGTGCCCTCAAGGCCAAGTTCCTCAGCAATGCCCTCACGGCCAGAATTTTCAAAGCCCTCAAGGCAAATTACTCATGCTGCTCCTGCTCCTCCAAAGTCCTCAGCTGCTCCGACAAAGTCCTCCGCACCTATACAACTTGCCACGTGCCAAAGGACTGCATGCATCTCTATTGCCTCAGGAGTTTCAGCTAGCTCTTCAGTCGCACCCAATTCTTCAACAAGACCCTCTCTGCTGAAGGCAAAGGCCACTGCTAGACGAGGTCCTCGCCCTAGTCCTCAGAAGAAGCAGGTCGCCTTCCAAGTGCCGTCTGAAGAAGACGAAGCTGATGATGATGAACTTGCTGAGATCATTAGAGATAGGCAAGTCAGGGCCGCTAGAGCCAAAGGCACAAATGTGCCACTGCTTTTGGATCCAAGATTGATCCTCGACTATATTGTTCTCTAGCACAAGGACCCAAACACTCCTATGCCTGATTGCAAGTTGACTCCTGGCCAAAGTCACATGCTGACCCATTTCATCCAAGAAGAAAAAATGGAAATATGAGAAGGCCAGGAAGATCAAGAAGGCGCAGTACAGGAAGGAGAAGTTTCTGAAGAACAACATTGTCTCTATGACAACTAATGAACTTATAAAAATCCAGTCTGAAATCAAAACCCTCAGCGATGACTTCAATGCTTACTATGCTGATTGGCAAGGTGCCAAAGTCAGGTTTGTTAAACTGACTGAGAAGTTCACCTCCAATGTTGCAGCTCCATCACAATAGGAAATTCCTCAGGCTGAAGCATCTGCTCAGCCAACTGAAGAACATACCAGCACCGCTGATGATTTTCAGGCTGCTGAAGAAAATGTGAGTTCCAGGGCTGATGACTGCATTCCAACTGCTGAAGAAATTGCCAAGGCATCCACTAGTGGTGCACCTGAAGAAAATGAAGAGGTAAGGGCAACTGCATCAGTTGTGCCTGAAGAAAATGAACCAGATTCCTCTACTCCTCCTGTGCCTATCCCAACTCCAAACCTTCCATCTGCATCAGATGTGAAGAAGAAAAAGGTTGCAGAGCATGCAACTATGAAGAAAAGGAAATCATCAGCTACTTCAGATTCTTCAGCTCCGAAGAAGATGAAGCCTTTGACAAGCTCGTTTGCAAATCCCAGTGATGCTGTTCCGATCTCAACCATGCCATCAAAGGAAATCGTACCTTTCGATGAAGAATATGTGATCCCCAGCGGATCTGATGATGACAATCCTTCCGCTGCTTCGTCAGAGTAGATGGATGAAGAAATTGAAGTGGATAAGATCCCTTCAATCCCCGCAGTTTCCTCGCCTATGCCTCAGTTTACTGCTGAAGAGGCTGGCGTTGAAGAAATGGAAGATGAGGATGTGGACATTGGCTGTACCACACCAGTGATGAATGATGACTTTTGGGAAAGTTAGCATCCAAACTCTTCACTGTTCACACCTTTACAGCAAATACCTTAGTCCCCTGCACAAACTGTTCAACTAGGCTCTGAAGAAACTCACCCCATCTTATCTGTACGTGAAGAAAATCCAGCCACTAGTGTTGAAGAAACTGCTGCTGATGATCATCTGAAGAGGCAGACTGCCATAGCAGAGGAACCAGAAATTCCTCAGCCTGAAGAATCTAAGATTGCGATTCCTGAGGTTGTGATGCAACTCACTGACACTCCTCTGCCAAAGCCAAAGGATCCATTCTCACGGAAACACAAATTCAAGGCTGAAGATTTCTTCGGCGAGCATGTATTCTTCATAGACTACAACCCCTATGACTCTGCTCGCATAAGGAAGAGGCGTTTCTGGACGGCCAGCCAGGCTAATTTCTATTCCTCAGTGCTGTTCAACAAAGACAAAGTCTTCGATCATGCGCACATTCCTCACGTGGATATGGAATCTTTGTCATGCTTCGAGCCAGTCCTCAGTGTTCTTCACGATGCTGGATTGTTAAATTTCAGCACTGACATATGTGATTGGAATGAAGAACTCATTCTTCAATTTTATGTGACGATGCACATCACAAGAGACTCTGAAGATGTGAATTCATGGGTACTGGACTGGATGTCTGAAAATACTCACTACAAAGCACCAACTACTAAATTGCTTCGTGCCTTACCACTCAGTCCTCCCCTTGAAGCTGCTCGTTGCGTCTACAGTGAACCTGAGCTTACAAATCACTACATGCAAGTTCTGATGAAGCCTTTCAAGCCAGGTCAGGCCCCACGAACCAAATTCCTCATGAAGGAATTACTATATGTGCCTCAGATTGTCTATCGCATTTTAACAAAGACATTGAGTCCAATCAAGGGCCACGACTCGAATAAAGAAGAAGTCGTTGGCATCATGAAGAATATGCTTTTCAATAACATTCATGGCATTGCTGTCAACTTCCATGATTTCTTCATGAGGACTCTCGCTAATATCACTATGTCACCATTTGAGCTGAAGCCTTATGCACCTTGCATTATGAGATTCATTAGAACAAGGTCTTCACTCAACTACAAAGCTGATACACTGAACCACTACAGCTACTCGCCTCCGATTGAAGTCCTCAAACGGACATTTTCCTCAGCTGATGACAAGGGCAAGGCCGTTGCTATTATAGATGAAGGCATTCGTCCATTGGATGGTCAATTTCGCAAGGCTGCATCCTACTCAACCAATGATGACTCTTCCACCAACACAACCAAGCAAAATCCTCAAGGCACATCACCCAGGGTGATGACTGATCGTGAGCTTCTCCTCAGTCTTCATCAGAAGGTTGATCGCAATCATAAATGGGTCAAGCGTCAGTTTGGTTCAATTCTTCACAACATGACCTCAACCCACAATGCAATGAAGAAAAACAAATACTACCTCCATGAAACCTTCAACCGTACCTGGGCTGTTTTGTCTCATGTCTACAATGCAGAAGATCTGGAGAAAATGGGTCTCAAGGAAGACTTCGAATGGTCTGCACCTCCACCGAAGAAATACAACAAGGTCAAAGTTCCTTCCTTGGTGGCCAGCTCCTATTCTTCATTGCGCGACACCAACGAGCATGAAGACTTGGACGACACTGCGGCAGGCCCTACTACGACAAACGACCCCAACAACGCTGGCGCTCATTCATCAACTTGATATTCTTCAGGGGCATTAGTGCTCAGTTTAATCCTTTTGGTAACTCGATGACAAAGGGGGAGAAATTTGAGTTAGTCTTCAAGCGGGTCTATTATATGGGCATTTTTTTGCTAAGTTACAACTTTCGTTCTTCTGATGACTTTGCTGGATCAAGTTGTAAACTTAAACTCTATGGTGACCTAATACTTTTGCTGTGTTCTTCTGCATGCTTATTCCTCATTAATGTTAATGCACGCATGCTGAATTACATCAGTCAGCATATTTCATCATGCATTTCAAATTCTTCATCTTATATGTCAAATGCGTGTATGAATTACAAGATATAGGGGGAGATCTCCATGATTCTACTCTTCAAGTGTGCATTGCTTCAAAAGCAAATTCCTCACTATGCACATCTTCAGGGGGAGTTCTTCTATATCTTGCAATCGAATTCCTCAATATCAGTATTTACACTTCATATGTTTATCCCGTTGAAAACTTAACCTATATTGTCATCAATCACCAAAAGGGGGAGATTGTAAGTGCATCTAGTGCCCCTTAGTGATTTTGGTGTATTGAAGACTTATAGGTTGAGGGACTAATGTGTTTATGAGTGTACACGGGTCTATAAGTCTATGAGGAGTTTGATATTACAGAGAAAGTCAACCCCTAAAAATGAAGTTCTTCGACTGAAGACTTTCTGAAGACTTTGAAAGTGAAGAGAAATTGGTGTGACCTTGAAGACTTGGTATTCATTTGAGGAACATGAAGCATGAAAACTTTTGTTTTCGTAGTTTCATTTTCTCTTTCTTGAGTCATAGGAAACACCGGACTGTTAAAGGGGGTCGAGGAAATACTACGGAAAAATTTCCATGTGATGCTCAACTCAAAATCCTACACCTACCAATCCCTTCGAGTGAAGCCATTGGAAATCTCATAAAGTTCAGTCAATTTCTTCAGCGACAGAGACGAAGTTCTTCTGGTCGCTGAGGAATTTGTCCTGACTGAGGAGTTAGGAATTCGCCAGTGTGGATTGCCTACACAGTGAAGAACATGATAACCCTGAGGGATTTGATACTCAAATTTCCGACCGTTGCTGTGCTACGCGCCAGCTGTCCCAAAATATGTTATCCACCTAACGGTCATATCATTGAAGAGCATTTATGTCTTATCATGTCGGGCTGCTCCCTAGGCTATAAATAGTCGCCCCCTACAACCACTAGCTGGTTGGCTGCTCTGAGAGAAACTGACACTTGTCATTTGAGAGCATCCCATCCTCCGAGGACTTTGAGCGACAATCATCGAGTGAGGAAAACCCAAACCCAAACACCTACAAACCCAAAGTGATTGAGCATCACTGAAGAGATAGATCCTTTGTGGATCCGACGCTTGTTACCTTTGAAGACTGTGCTTCTTCCAGACGGTTAGGCGTCATGGTCTAGAGCATCCAAGAGGAATTGTGGATCGCCGAGTGACCGAGTTTGTGAAGGTTCGGAAGTCACCTGAAGACTTACCATGAGTGATTGGACAAGGTCTGTGTGACCTTAGTTCAAGGAGAATACGGTGAGGACTGTGTGTCCTCAGGTTTAAATACATAGCCGCTCCAACTAGATGTACAACTGAGACAACAGTTGGAACTGGTCTACCAAATCATTGTCTTCACCAAGCCAACTGGTTCTATTTCCTCAACTCTTTCATTTCCTCATTACTGTGTTGTGTGCTTGTCATATCTGTGTTTGAAGACTTGGACTGAAGACTTTCTCAATTTTCTCAGTTCAATTTCTTTAGTCTGTCTGTCTTCATCCTGTGATATCCTGTCATTACAATTTCTGTACTCTTTGCTTGTCTTCATTTCATCATGATGACTATGCTTGTCTTCTATTATGTTTACTTCTGAGTACTTATTCTGCTGCAAGTAGTTCTTCGCTAAGGAATTTCCTCACCCGCAAATTCCTTAGTGAAGAATTCATAAAAATCGCCTATTCTCCCCCCCCCCCTCCAGTCGATATAACGCACTTTCAAGATTCGATCATCGGTATCTCAATACCTTGTTCAATCTCGTTACCGGCAAGTCTCTTTACTCATTACGTAATGCATCATCCTGCCACTAACTCATTAGTCGCATTGCTTGCAAGGCTTATAGTGATGTGCATTACCGAGAGGGCCCAGAGATACCTCTCCGACAATCAAAGTGACAAATCCTATTCTTGATCCATGCCAACTCCACGAACACCATCGGAGACACCTGTAGAGGACCTTTATAATCATGCAGTTACGTTGTGATGTTTGGTAGCACACAAAGTGTTCCTTCGGTATTCGGGAGTTGCATAATCTCATAGTCATTGGAACATGTATAAGTCATGAAGAAAGCAATAGCAGTAAACTTAAACGATCAAGTGCTAAGCTAACGAAATGGGTCAAGTCAATCACATCATTCTCCTAATGGTGTGATCCCGTTGATCAAATGACAACTCATGTCTATGGCTAGGAAACTCAACCATCTTTGATCAACGAGCTAGTCAAGTAGAGGCATACTAGTGACACTATGTTTGTCTATGTATTCACACATGTATTATCTTTCTGGTTAATACAATTCTAGCATGAATAATAAACATTTATCATGATATGAGGAAATAAATAATAACTTTATTATTGCCTCTAGGGCATATTTCCTTCAGTCATGGGGGTCCCCAAGGCGGCCACAAGATAGGGGGGTGCGCCCAGGGGGTAGGGCACGCCCCCCACCCTCATGGTCGCCTCGTGACTCCCCTGGCCCATCTCCGGTACTCCGTGGGCTTCTTCTGGTCCAAAAACAATCTCCGTGAATTTTCAGGTCAATTGGACTCCGCTTGATTTTCCTTTTCTGCGATACTCAAAAATAAGGAAAAAATAGAAACGGGCACTGGGCTCTAGGTTAATAGGAGTCCCAAAAATCATATAAAACAGCATATAAAGGCCCATTAAACATCTAAGATGTATAATATAATAGCATGAATACTTCATAAATTATAGATACGTTGGAGACGTATCAGCGTCTTACTTTGATTCGGCGGTATTGTTGGATGAAGCGGCCCGGACCGACATTACATGACCGCGCTCATGAGACTTGTTCTACCGACGTGCTTTGCACACAGGTGGCTAGTGGGTGTCAGTTTCTCCAACTTTAGTTGAATTGAGTTTGACTATATCTCGTCCTTGTTGAAGGTTAAAATAGCACACTTGACGAAAAATCATTGTGGTTTTGATGCGTAGGTAAGAATGGTTCTTGCTAGAAGCCCGTAGCAGCCAAGTAAAACTTGCAACAACAAAGTACTGGACATCTAACTTTTTTTTGCAAGGCATGTTGTGATGTGATATGGTCAAGACGTGATGAGATGTAAATTTTTCTATGAGATGATCATGTTTTTTAAAAGTTATCGTCAACTGGCGGGAGCCTTATGGTTGTCGCTTTATTGCATGAAATGTAATCGCCATGCAATTGCTTTACTTTATCACTAAGCGGTAGTGATAGTCGTAGAAGCAATAGTTGGCGAGACGACAACAATGCTACAATGAAGATCAAGGTGTCAAGCCGGTGATGATGGTGATCATGACGATGCTTTGGAGATGGAGGACAAAAGCACAACATGATGATGGCCATATCATATCACTTATTTTGATTGCATGTGATGTTTATCTTTTATGCATCTTATTTTGCTTAGTACGATGGTAGCATTATAAGATGATCTCTCACTAAATTTCAAGGTATAAGTGTTCTCCCTAAGTATGCATCGTTGCTACAGTTCGTCGTGCCGAGACACCACGTGATGATCGGGTGTGATAAGCTCTACAATCACATACAACGGGTGCAAGCCTGTTTTGCACACGTAGAATACTCGGGTTAAACTTGACGAGCCTAGCATATGCAGATATGGCCTCAGAACACTGAGACCTAAAGGTCGAACGTGAATCATATAGTAGATATGATCAACATAGTGATGTTCACCATTGAAAACTACTCCATCTCACACGATGATCGGACATGGTTTAATTGATATAGATCACGTGATCATTTAGATGACTAGAGGGATGTCTATCTAAGTGGGAGTTCTTAAGTAATTTGATTAATTGAACTTTAGTTTATCATGAACTTAGTACCTGATAGTATTTTGCATGTCTATCTTGTTGTAGATCAATGCCCGTGCTACCATTCCTTTGAATTTTAATGCATTCCTAGAGAAAGCTAAGTTGAAAGATGATGGTAGCAACTACACTGACTGGCTCCGTAACTTGAGAATTATCCTCATTGCTGCACAGAAGAATTACGTCCTGGAAGCACCGCTAGGTGTACCACCCGCGCCAGCAACTGAAGACATTGTGAATGCCTGGCAGTCGCGTGTTGATGACTACTCGATAGTTCAGTGTGCCATGCTTTACGTCTTAGAACCAGGACTTCAACGACGTTTTGAACGTCATGGAGCATATGAGATGTTCTAGGAGTTGAAGTTAATATTTCAAGCAAATTCCCAAATTGAGAGATATGAAGTCTCCAATAAGTTCTATAGCTGCAAGATGGAGGAGAATAGTTCTGTCAGTGAACATATACTCAGATTGTCTGGGTACCACAACCACTTGACTCAACTGGGAGTTAATCTTCCTGATGATAGTGTCATTGACAGAGTTCTTCAATCACTGCCACCAAGCTACAAAAGCTTCATGATGAACTATACTATGCAAGGGATGGATAAGACAATTCCCGAGCTCTTTGCGATGCTAAAGGCTGCGGAGGTAGAAATCAAGAAGGAGCATCAAGTGTTGATGGTTAACAAGACCACTAGTTTCAAGAAAAAGGGCAAAGGGAAGAAGGGGAACTTCAAGAAGAACGGCAAGCAAGTTGCTGCTCAAGTGAAGAAGCCCACGTCTGGACCTAAGCCAGAGACTGAGTGCTTCTACTGCAAAGGGACTGATCACTCGAAGCGGAACTACCCAAAGAATTTGGCGGATAAGAAGGATGGCAAAGTGAAAGGTATATTTGACATACATGTTATTGATGTGTACCTTACTAATGATCGTAGTAGCGCCTGGGAATTTGATACTAGTTCTGTTGCTCATATTTGCAACTCAAAACAGGGGCTACGGATTAAGCGAAGATTGGCTAAGGATGAGGTCACGATGCGCGTGGGACATGGTTCCAAAGGTGATGTGATCGCCATCGGCACGCTACCTCTACATCTACCGTCGGGATTAGTTTTAGACCTCAGTAATTGTTATTTGGTGCCAGCGTTGAGCATGAACATTATATCTGGATCTTGTTTGATGCGAGACGGTTATTCATTTATAACAGAGAATAATGGTTGTTCTATTTATATGAGTAATATATTTTATGGTCATGCACCCTTGATGAGTGATCTATTTTGTTTGAATCTTTATTGTAGTGATACACATATTCATAATATTGAAGCCAAAAGATGCAAGGTTAATAATGATAGTGCAACATATTTGTGGCACTGTCGTTTAGGTCATATTGGTGTAAAGTTCATGAAGAAACTCCATGCTGATGGACTTTTCGAATCACTTGATGCTTGCGAACCATGCCTCATGGGCAAGATGACTAAGACTCCGTTCTCCGGAACAATGGAGCGAGCAACATAATTGTTGAAAATAATACATACTAATGTATGCGGTCCGATGAGTGTTGAGGCTCGCGGCGGGTATCGTTATTTTCTGACCTTCACAGATGATTTGAGCAGATATGGGTATATCTACTTGATGAAACATAAGTCTGAGACATTTGAAAAGTTCAAAGAATTTCAGAGTGAAGTGGAAAATCATCGTAACGAGAAAATAAAGTTTCTACGATCTGATCGTGGAGGTGAATATTTTAGTTATGAGTTTGGTCTTCATGTGAAACAATGCCGAATAGTTTTGCAACTCATGCCACCTGGAAAACCATAGCGTAATGGTGTGTCTGAACGTCGTGACCGTAGTTTATTAGATATGGTGCGATCTATGATGTCTCTTACTGATTTACCACTATCAGTTTTGGGGTTATGCTTTAGAGACGGCTGCATTCACGTTAAATAGGCACCATCTAAATCCGTTGAGACGGCACCATATGAACTATGGTTTGGCAAGAAACCCAAGTTGTCATTTCTTAAAGTTTGGGGCTGCGATGCTTATTTGAAAAAGCTTCAACCCGATAAGCTCGAACACAAATCGGAGAAATGTGTCTTCATAGGATACCCAAAGGAGACTGTTGGGTACACCTTCTATCACAGATTCGAAGGCAATATATTAGTTGCTAAAAATGGATCCTTTCTAGAGAAGGAGTTTCTCTCAAAAGAAGTGAGTGGGAGGAAAGTAGAACTTGATGAGGTAATTGTACCTGCCCCCGAATTGGAAAGTAGTACATCATAGAAATCAGTTCTAGTGATTCCTACACCAATTAGTGAGGAAGCTAATGATGCTGGTCATGAAACTTCAGATCATGTTACTATCGAACCTCGTAGGTCAACCAGAGTAAGATCCACACGAGAGTGGTACGGTAATCCTGTTGTGGAGGTCATGTTAGTTGACCATGACGAACCTATGAACTATGAGGAAGCGATGATGAGCCCAGATTCCACGAAATGGCTTGAGGCCATGAAATCTAAGATGGGATCCATGTATGAGAACAAAGTGTGGACTTTGGTTGACTTGCCCGATGATCGACAAGTCATAGATAATAAATGGATCTTCACGAAGAAGACTGACGCTGACGGTAATGTTACTGTCTACAAAGCTTGACTTGTTTCGAAAGGTTTTCGACAAGTTTAAGGAGTTGACCACAATGAGACCTTCTCACCCGTAGCGATGCAAAAGTCTGTCCGAATCATGTTAGCAATTGCCACATTTTATGATTGTGAAATTTGGCAAATGGATGTCAAAACTGCATTCCTTAATGGATATCTTAAAGAAGAGTTGTATATGATGCAACCAGAAGGTTTTGTTGATCCAAAAGGTGCTAACAAAGTGTGCAAGCTCCAGCGATCCATTTATGGATTGGTGCAAGCCTCTCAGAGTTGGAATATACACTTTGATAGTGTGATCAAAGCATATGATTTTATACAGACTTTTGGAGAAGCCTGTATTTACAAGAAAGTGAGTGGGAGCTCTGTAGCGTTTCTGATATTATATGTGGATGACATGTTGTTGATCGGAAATGATAGTAAATTTCTGAATAGCATAAAAGCATACTTGAATAAGATTTTTTCAATGAAAGACCTCGGTGAAGCTGCTTATATATTGGGCATCAAGATCTATAGAGATAGATCAAGACGCTTAATTGGACTTTCACAAAGCACATACCTTGATAAAGTTTTGAAGAAGTTCAAAATGGATCAATCAAAGAAAGGGTTCTTGCGTGTGTTACAAGGAGTGAAGTTGAGTCAGACTCAATGCCCGACCACTGCAGAAGATAGAGAGAAAATGGAAGTCATTCCCTATGCCTCAGCCATAGGTTCTATCATGTATGCAATGTTGTGTACCAGACCTGATGTGTGCCTTGCTATTAGTTTAGCAGGGAGGTACCAAAGTAATCCAGGAGTGGATCACTAGACAACAGTCAAGAACATCCTAAAATACCTGAAAAGGACTAAGGATATGTTTCTCGTTTATGGAGGTGACAAAGAGCTCGTCGTAAATGGTTACGTCGATGCAATCTTTAACACTGATCCGTATGACTCTAAGTCACAAACCGGATACGTATTTATATTGAATGGTGGAGCTGTCAGTTGGTGCAGTTCAAAGCAGAGCATCATGACGGGATCTACGTGTGAAGCGGAGTACATAGCTGCTTCGGAAGCAGCAAATGAAGGAGTCTGGATGAAGGAGTTTATATCCGATCTAGGTGTAATACCTAGTGCATCGGGTCCAATGAAAATCTTTTGTGACAATACTGGAGCAATTGCCTTGGTGAAAGAATCCAGATTTGACAAGAGAACCAAACACATCAAGAGACGCTTCAATTCCATCCGCGATCAAGTAAAGGAGGGAGACATAGAGATTTGCAAGATACATACGAATCTGAATGTTGCAGACCCATTGACTAAGCCTCTCTCAAGAGCAAAACATGATCAGCACCAAGACTCCATGGGTGTTAGAATCATTACTATGTAGTCTAGATTATTGACTCTAGTGCAAGTGGGAGACTGACGGAAATATGCCCTAGAGGCAATAATAAAGTTGTTATTTATATTTCCTTATATCATGATAAATGTTTATTATTCATGCTACAATTGTATTAACCGGAAACTTGGTACATGTGTGAATACATAGACAAACAGAGTGTCCCTAGTATGCCTCTACTTGACTAGCTCGTTAATCAAAGATGGTTAAGTTTCCTGACCATAGGCATGTGTTGTTATTTGATGAACATGATCACATCATTAGAGAATGATGTGATGGACAAGACCCATCCGTTAGCTTAGCATTAATGATCGTTTGTTATTTCTATTGCTTTCATCATGACTTATACATGTTCCTATGACTATGAGACTATGCAACTCCCGAATACTGGAGGAACACCTTGTGTGCTATCAAACGTCACAAAGTAACTGGGTGATTATAAAGATGCTCTACAAGTGTCTCCTATGGTGTTTGTTGAGTTGGCATAGATCGAGATTAGGATTTGTCACTCCGAGTATCGGAGAGGTATCTCTGGGCCCTCTCGGTCATGCACATCACTATAAGCCTTGCAAGCAATGTAACTAATGAGTTAGTTGTGGGATGATGCTTTACGGAATGAGTAAAGAGACTTGCCAATAACGAGATTGAACTAGATATGATGATACTGTAGGATCGAAAGTATGTCTAGAGGGGGGGTGTGATTAGACTACGTGACCAAATAAAAATCTAGCCGTTTCCCAATTTACTTCATGGTGGATTTTAGCAACTTAGAACAAGTCAAGCAATCAACCTACACATGCAATTCTAAGAGTATATCAGCAGAATGTAAAACAATTGCATATGAAGGTAAAGGGAGGAGTTTGAGGGAGCAAACGCAATGTTGACACAGAGATTTTTTATCCGTGGTTCCGATAGGTGGTGCTATCGTACATCCACCTTGATGGAGACTTCAACCCACGAAGGGTAACGGTTGCGCGAGTCCACGGAGGGCTCCACCCACGAAGGGTCCACGTAGAAGCAACCTTGTGTATCCCACAATGGCCATCGCCCACGAAGGACTTGCCTCACTAGGGTAGAACTTCACGAAGTAGGCGATCTCCTTGCCCTTACAAACTCCTTGGTTCAACTCCACAATCTTGGCGGAGGCTCCGAAGTGACACCTAGCCAATCTAGGAGACACCACTCTCCAAGAAGTAATAAATGGTGTGTTGATGATGAACTCCTTGATCTTGTGCTTCAAATGATAGTCTCCCCAACACTCAACTCTCTCTCACAGGATTTGGATTTGGTGGAAAGAAGATTTGAGTGGAAAGCAACTTGGGGAAGGCTAGAGATCAAGATTTATGTGGTTGGAATGGGATATCTTGACCTCAACGCAAGTGTAAGTGGTTCTCTCTCAGAAAATATGTGTTGGAAGTGTAGTCATGTTCTGATGGCTCTCTCCACGAATGAAGAGTGGGTGGAGGGGTATATATAGCCTCCACACAAAATCTAACTATTACACACAAATCACCAAACTCAGTGGGACCGATTCAGAGAACTCGGTCAGACCGATTTGGTTCATAATGTGACCGTTAGGCATTTCGGTGGGACTGACATGTCAACTCGATGGGACCGATTTTATTAGGGTTAGGGCATAACGTAATCTCAGCGAGACCGATTACACAACCTCGGTTTGACCGATTTTAGTAATAGACAAACAGAGAGTTGGTCAGGCAAACTTGGTGGGACCGGTTCGCACATCTCGGTTGGACCAAAACGTTATGAAAAGGAAACAAAGTGTTTGCATTGCAATCTCGGTGGGACCGATCGCTCATCTCAGTTTGACCGAAACGTTACGAAGGGAAACTGAGAGTTTGCAATCCCATCTCGATGAGACCGAGATCCCTATCAGTGAGACCGGAAAGACTAGGGTTTCTGGCAGTGGCTATGTCAACTGAACTCGGTGGCTCCGGATATGAAATTTCGATGGGGCCGAGTTGGACATTTTGGTTTGGGACATATGTGGATATGAGAAAGTAGTGGAGGGTTTTGTAGCATATCACTTAAGAATTTTGAGCAAGAAGCTCATTAAGCAACACCTCACCCCTTCTTAACAGTATTGGCTTTTCCTATAGACTCAATGTGATCTTGGATCACTAAAATAGAAAATGTAGAGTCTTGTGCTTTGAGCTTGAGCCAATCTTCTGTCCTAAGCTTTTTGAAGGGTCCACTTTCTAATCCATGCCATGCCAATCATTGAGCTTTCCTGAAATATTTATCTTGAAATAGTATTAGCTCAATGAGCTATATGTTGTACCAAAACCACCGAGGGATAGTTGCACTTTCAATCTCCCCCTTTTTGTAATTGATGACAACATATACATCAAAGCTTCGACAAATGATAATAAGACTGAAAAACATCATCACTTTGAGAAGTATGTGATAAGCAAGAGCTCCCCCTAAATTTGTGCATTATTTAAAATTTTCTTTTGAATGCAAATGCACAATCGATTAGGATCATGGGTTACTCTTCCATGTCACATACATCTTGGTGGAGCGCTCAAAATGATCAAAATTAAAAACATGCACTCATCACCAAGCAAAGTGAATGATCATAAGAGGATATGAAAGATAATATCATCCAACAAGCATTAAGGTAGCATATGATCAAACACATGATCAAACAAGTATCTGACAAGGACATAAAGTATCTCACACAAGCACACAATAAAAAGTTCAACCAAAATAGCAAGAGAGATAAAAAATCAAACACTCTCTCTCGAAGCCTATGATCTATACATTTTTCTCCCCTTTGGTAACAAGTTACCAAAAAGTTCAAAAATGCATAGTGCTAAACGTCTCTCAGGCTTGGTCTTCGGTAGGAGGTGTTGAGAGAACTCCAAGGACGAAGGCTTCAGATGAAGTAGCTGGAGCTGGTGGAGTAGCTGGTGGAGGTGGAACTGGAGCTGTAGCTGCTGGTGCTGATGCTATTGCTCTAGTATCTGTCACGGGCACTGCAGCAGATCTTTGTCCTCTGGGCACTCTAGCAAAAGCATATGTAGTAGACTTGCCCTTCTTCTCCTCTGCTTCCTCCTGGAGCTGCTCAACTGCTGTTTGGATCTCAGTTACTTTGACATCAAGGTCATAGAATTTCTGCTCAATGATCCTCTCCAAACTCTCTTGGTTTTGAGTCAAGGTGGCCAAGCCCTTCTCAATACTCAGGGTGGACTGGATCAGATATCCAACATGGTCTTGCTTGCTCTTCAAGAATACCTGAGATGCCTCCTCAACAGTAGGCATCTTTCTAGCTTTCTCAGCTTTAGCCTTCTCTCTCTTCTCATGTCCTTGAGCTGAAGATGGTTCATTCTCATTCATCACCACTGTGTTGTCTTCAAATTCAGGGTATATGGCCAGGTGCTCCTTATCCAAAAGATATGTGCCTGTGCCCATCTTTGAGTTGATGAGCTCATGAATTTGTGGGGCATACCCACAGCTTCTCTTCTGGTCAGCAGCAGTCCTCTTGATTGTCTCAACAATCAAACTCATGACCTTGAACTTCTGTGGGATATCAGATATGTGCAACAAGTTTATTGCATGTCCTTGATGACCCACAAGTATATGGGATCTATCGTAGTCCTTTCGATAAGTAAGAGTGTCGAACCCAACGAGGAGCAGAAGGAAATGATAAGCGGTTTTCAGCAAGGTATTCTCTGCAAGTACTGAAATAAGTGGTAACAGATAGTTTTGTGATAAGATAATTTGTAACGAGCAACAAGTAACAAAGGTAAATAAAGTGCAGAAAGATGGACCAATCCTTTTTGTAGCAAAGGACAAGCCTGGACAAACTCTTATACAAAGGAAAGCGCTCCCGAGGACACATGGGAATATCGTCAAGCTAGTTTTCATCACGTTCATATGATTCGCGTTCGGTACTTTGATAATTTGATATGTGGGTGGACCGGTGCTTGGGTGTTGTTCTTACTTGAACAAGCATCCCACTTATGATTAACCTCTATTGCAAGCATCCGCAACTACAAAAGTATTAAGGTAAACCTAACCATAGCATGAACATATGGGTCCAAATCAGCCCCTTACGAAGCAACACATAAACTAGGGTTTAAGCTTCTGTCACTCTAGCAACCCATCATCTACTTATTACTTCCCAATGCCTTCCTCTAGGCCCAAATAATGGTGAAGTTTTATGTAGTTGACGTTCACATAACACCACTAGAGGCTAGACAACATACATCTCATCAAAATATCGAACGAATACCAAATTCACATGACTACTAATAGCAAGACTTCTCCCATGTCCTCAGGAACAAACGTAACTACTCACCAAGCATATTCATGTTCATAATCAGAGGGGTATTAATATGCATAAAGAATCTGAACATATGATCTTCCACCAAATAAACCAACTAGCATCAACTACAAGGAGAATCAACACTACTAGCAACCTACTAGTACCAATCCCGGACTTGGAGACAAGAATTGGATACAAGAGATGAACTAGGGTTTTGAGAGGAGATGGTGCTGGTGAAGATGTTGATGGAGATTGCCCTCTCCTGATGAGGGGAGCATTGGTGATGATGATGGTGATGATTTCCCCCTCCCGGAGGGAAGTGTCCCCGGCAGAACAGCTCTACCGGAGCCCTAGATTGGTTCCGCCTCGTGGCGGCGGAGTTTCATCCCGAAAGGTTGCTTATGATTTTTTCCTCGACGAAAGACCTCATATAGCAGAAGATGGCCATCGGAGAGCGAACAGGGGGCCCACGAGGCAGGTGGCGCACCCAGGGGGGGGGGGGTAGGGCGTGCCCCACCCTCGTTGCCAGGTGGGTCCCCCTCTAGTGAACTTCTTCCGCTCAATATTTTTTATTATTTCCAAAAATGACTTTTGTGGAGTTTCAGGACTTTTGGACTTGTGCATAATAGGTCTCTAATATTTTCTCCTTTTCCAGCCCAGAATTCCAGCTGTCGGCATTCTCCATCCTTATGTAAACCTTGTAAAATAAGAGAGAATAGGCATAAGTATTGTGACATAACGTGTAATAACAGCCCATAATGCAATAGATATTGATATAAAAGCATGATGCAAAATGGACGTATCAACTCTCCCAAGCTTAGACGTCGCTTGTCCTCAAGCGGAAGCCGATGACGATAAATATGTCCCCATGTTTAGAGGTAGAGGAGTCGATAAAAATAAAATACGGACATGAAGGCATCATGATTAATCTCATAACAGCAACATATATAGATATTGTCATATGATTTCTTATGCTCAAGTAACAATCCATTCACAATGCAATGTGTGAATCATAAACTTTATTGAGAACTAACAAACTATAATCTCAGTCATTGAAGCAATTGCAATTTATCATAATATCAGAAAGAGTCTATGTCAGAGCTTAATAGCAAGTCCACATACTCAACTATCATTTAGTCTTTCATAATCGCTAACACTCACGCGATACTTGTGGTTACGGAGTTTTAATCGGACACACAGAAAGATAGGGGCTTATAGTTTTGCCTCCCAACCTTTTACCTCAAGGGTAATGTCAACAATCATAACTCACGCTCCCCTACATCCAATTAGATATATCTATCAGGATCCTTCCAACATACTGTGCTTGCCGAAGTATAAAATGTAAAAAGGAAAGGTGAAGATCACCATGACTCTTGCATAAGGTAGAGGATAATAATAAAAGATAGGCCCTTCGCAGAGGGAAGCAGAGTTTGCCATGCGCTTTTAGGGTTGGATGCACAAATCTTAATGCGAAAGAACATCACTTTATATTGCCCCTTGTGATATGAACCTTTATAATGCAGTCCGTCGCTTTTATTTCTTCCACATCACAAGATCGTATAAAGCTTATTTTCTCCCTCACTAATAAGTCATACATATTTAGAGAGCAATTTTTATTGCTTTGCACCAATGACAACTTACTTGAAGGATCTTACTCAATACATAGGTAGCTATAGTGGACTCTCATGGCAAAACTGAGTTTAAGGATATTTGAAAGCACAAGTAGTATCTCTACTTGGTGCTGAGAATTTGGATAGCATGAGGGGGAAACACAAGCTCATCATGTTGGATGATCCATGACAATATACTTTATCTCAGATACAAGAAAACATAACCTATTAGGCTGTCTTCCTTGTCCAACATCAACTCTTTAGAATGTCATATTTTAATGAGTGCTCCCAATCATAAAATATGTCAAGATAGTATATTTATATGTGAAACCTCTCTTTCTTTATTACTTCCTATTAATTGCAACTATGACCAAAGCTATGTTTGCCAACTCCCAACAACTTTTAATCATGATACTCTTTCTATGTGAAGTCATTACTCTCAATAAGATCAATATGAACTCTTTGTTTCTTTTTATTCTTTTCTCTTTTCTTTTATTCACTCAAGATCATGGCAAAATAATCAAGCCCTTAACTCAACACTAATATTTATTATATATAGCTCACGGACTCGATTACATAGAGAGATCATAAAGCAAAACTCAAAACAAGATCATGCCATAAACTTTATTCTACTAGATCAAGATACTATTAATAGGATCGAACTAAGAAAAACGGTAAAGATAGGAGTGTGATGGTGATACGATACCGGGGCACCTCCCCCAAGCTTGGCAGTTGCCAAGGGGAGTGCCCATACCCATGTGATTATGTCTCCTTCTTCGGGGGTGATGATGACAGAGTTGTTGATGATGTAAATTGTGCCTTCAGCTTCTTCATTTTGTAGTTGAGGAGAGCAATTTCCTCCTTTAAATCATCGACCTCCATCTCCAGCTTCAAGATCTTGTCACATAAATCTCCTTTGCTTTTCTGCCGAAAACGCGAAGGAATAGATCGGTTGTTAGATAGCTTAGCCTTTTTAGGGAGACTAGATTTCTTGAACTTCACGTGCATATCCCCAGGTTGAGTTAGAGGGATATCCTCCTCACCCGAACTTGAATCTTTGATCCTCATCAAATAAGCATCCTCCTCCTCATACGTAGTTCGACCACACGGAGATAGATCCCCATAGGTCTTTGGGTCAGCGATGAGGTATGAGACATAGCTCTCTCCGTCGGAATCCTGAGATGACATCTTGCTCCAAACCTGCTACAGAAATAGCTCGAAACAAAAACAGAGGATAATTGCATGATACAGGAGTCAAAACCTTCGGGAGAGTATATAATGAATTTTTACCGACCAAAAAATGTATCGTGCAAGAAAACGGAGTCTGGAAGGCACACGAGGTGCCCACGAGGTAGGGGGGCGCGCCCAGGGGGTAGGGCGCGCCCTCCACCCTCGTGGAGCCCTCGTGTCCTTCCCGGAGTGCTTATTATTTTTCTATTTTTCTAAATATTCCAAAACGGAGAAATATTGCCGTAAAAACTGTTTTGGAGTCGGTTTACTTACCGTACCACATACCTATTCCTTTTCAGAGTCTGAAACATTCTGGAAAGTGTCCTTTATGTATTCCTCCGGGGTTACAATTTCAATAACATTGGTTTCAACATTTATAGGATTACCTGAGATATAATGTTTAATTCTTTGACCGTTCACCACCTTCGGATTTGTGCCTTCAAAGTTGTTGATTTTTATGGCACCGAAATGATAGACCTCCTCGATAACGTAAGGGTCTTCCCATTTAGAGAGAAGTTTTCCTGCAAGAAATCTTAAATGAGAGTTGTATAGCAATACAAAATCACCTACATTAAACTCACGCTTTTGTATCCTTTTGTCATGCCATCTTTTAACCTTTTGTTTAAACAACTTGGCATTTTCATAAGCTTGGGTTCTCCATTCATCAAGTGAGCTAATATCAAATACCTCTTCTCACCGGCAAGTTTGAAATCATAGTTGAGCTCTTTAATAGCCCAATATGCCTTATGTTCTAGTTTGAGAGGTAAGTGACATGCTTTTCCATAAACCATTTTATACGGAGACATACCCATAGGATTTTTATATGCAGTTCTATAGGCTCATAATGCATCATCAAGTTTCTTGGACCAATTCTTTCTAGATCTATTAACAGTCTTTTGCAAAATTAATTTGAGTTCTCTATTACTCAATTCTACTTGACCACTAGACTGTGGATGATAAGGAGATGCAATTCTATGATTAACATCATACTTAGCAAGCATTTTACGGAAAGCACCATGAATAAAATGTGAACCACCATCAGTCATCAAATATCTAGTGACTCCAAACCTTGGAAAAATAACTTCCTTAAGCATCTTAATAGAAGTGTTATGATCAACACTACTAGTTGGAATAGCTTCTACCCACTTAGTAACGTAATCAACAACAACTAAAATATGTGTATATCCATTAGAGGCAGGAAAAGGTCCCATATAATCAAAGCCCCAAACATCAAATGGTTCAATAACAAGTGAATAATTCATAGGAATTTCTTGACGTCTACTAATATTACCAATTCTTTGGCATTCATCACATGACAAGACAAACTTACGGGCATCCTTGAAGAGAGTACGCCAATAAAAACCGGATCGCAATACCTTATGTGCAGTTCTATCTCCCGCGTGGTGTCCTCCATAAGCTTCAGAGTGGCACTTGCGTAGGATCTGTTCCTGTTCATGCTCAGGTACACAACGTATAATAACATCATCTACTCCTTCTTTATAAAGATGTGGGTCATCCCAAAAGTAACGTCTCAAACCATAGAACTTTTTTCTTTTGCTGATATGTAAAACTAGGTGGTATGAATTTGGCAACAATATAATTAGCATAATCAGCATACCATGGAGTACTATGAGAAGTATTTATGACATTTAATTGTTCACCAGGAAAGCTATCATCAATAGGTAGTGGGTCATCAAGAACATTTTCTAACCTAGACAAGTTGTCTGCAACGGGGTTCTCAGCTCCCTTTCTATCAACAATATGCAAATCAAATTCTTGTAGCAAGAGAACCCATCTAATAAGTCTAAGTTTAGCATATTTCTTCTCCATAAGATATTTAATAGTAGCATGATCAGTGTGAATAGTTACTTTAGAATCAACAATATAAGGTCTGAACTTCTCACAAGCAAATACAACTGCTAAGAATTCCTTTTCAGTAGTAGCATAATTTCTTTGAGCATTATCTAGAGTCTTACTAGCATAATGGATAAAATTTGATTTCTTATCAACTCTTTGCCCTAGAATAGCACCTACAGCATAATCACTAGCATCACACATAATTTCAAAGGGTAAATTCCAATCAGGTGGCTGAACAATAGGTGCAGAGATCAATGCTTTCTTAAGTATTTCAAATGCTTCTACACAATCATCATCAAAGACAAATGGTATATCTTTTTGTAATAAATTATCCTGAGGCCGAGAATTTTTTTAAAAGTCCTTAACGAACCTCCTATAAAAACTGGCGTGACCAAGGAAACTTCGTATACCTTTGACGTCCTTGGGACATGGCATCTTTTCAATAGCATCAACTTTGGCTTTATCAACTTCAATACCTCTTTCAGAAACTTTATGCCCCAAGACAATACCTTCATTAACCATAAAGTGGAACTTTTCCCAATTCAATACAAGATTAGTTCCTTCTCATCTCTACAAAACTCGATTAAGGTTGCTCAAGCAATCATCAAACAAAGATCCATAGACGGAAAAGTCATCCATGAAAACCTCACAATTCTTTTCACAAAAGTCAGAGAATATAGCGATCATGAACTACAAAAAAAAACACTTCTGTGATGATACGTGTTTGTCACAGTAGGTCGCGTTTTTTGTCATGCATGTACAACCATGACAAATTTATGACAGAATCAAGATAGTCATACCTGTGCTGTCGTGGAAGTGTTCCATGACATTACCAAAATTATCATCACGGAAGTGTCCACTTCCATGATGATAAATCGTGCGTCACAGAAGTGCTTTCCTCAAGGGTGACCGACACATGGCATCCACCGTAACAGAACGTCGTTAAGCTATTGGGTCAGGTTTTGGATCCGATAACTCGTTAACAGCCCCGACCAATGGGAAATTTCCACGTGTAAAATTCTTATTGGCCGGACGAAACATGTGTCAGCTCGTCAGTGGGTCAGATAGGCGCCTATGATACGTCGACATGTGGCACGGCCCAACAGAGGCCCATTCCTGTGAAAAGGCCGGCCCGTTTGACTTGGTCAAAAGCTGGCTGGCCGGCCCATGGAAAGCCTGTTAACGGCCTGTTCGCATATAGCCCATTTACAGCCCGCTAACCCAAGGCCCGTTACGCCCTACTCGAATTAGGTCCAGTAGCGTCATCTGGGCCATCCAATATGATTCCAGCCCGTTTTCACTTATGGCCCATGTATGGCCCATGACGTCTTTCGGCCCATATGAGGCCCTATGTAACTCTTGGCCTATTAACGGCCCGTGGTGAAACTGGCCCGTAATGAACAGTGTATCACTTTACACCCATTAACGGCCCGTGGTGAAACTGACACGTAAAGAACAGTGTATCACTTTATACCCATTAACGGCCCATTATTCCATTGGGCCGTTTCCAGCCCATGTTATCTTTCGGTCTTCTCAGAGCCCATTTATTCCTGGGCTATTTTCCAGCATTCGTTTACTTACGGCCTGTTACTGTCATTTTCTGCTTGTGGGCCAAATTCAGCCTGTGGTTACATTCGGCCCGTTTGTGGTCCATTAATACGTTGGGCCATTTTCATAGCGTCATCAAATACGACCTATTAACGATGGCCCGTTATGGTCGGCCCATGAACGAACGATTCCAACTCTAGCACATTTACGGCCAGAATGCGGTCTGTTTGGCCCATGTTTGGCCAATCGATCATACGGCCCGTATAAGGCCCATTGATGATACGGCCCGTAGAAGTCCCATTGATGATACGACCCGTAGAAGGCCCATTGTTTCTACGGCCCGTAGAAGGCCCACTGTTTCTACGGCCCGTAGAAGGCCCATTGTCGGTGTCAAAACTGGCGGATCTCGGGTAGGGGGTCCCGAACTATGCGTCTAGGCGGATGGTAAGATGAGACAAGGGACACGATGTTTTCACCCAGGTTCGGGCCCTCTCGATGGAGGTAAAACCCTACTCCTGCTTGATTGATATTGATGATATGGGTAGTACAAGAGTGGATCTACCACGAGATCAGAGAGGCTAAACCCTACAAGCTAGCATATGGTATGATTGTTGTTGTTATGTCCTACGAACTAAACCCTCCGGTTTATATAGACACCAGAGGGGGCAAGGGTTACACAGAGTCAGTTACAAGGAAGGAGATCTACATATCCGTATTGCCAAGCTTGCCTTCCACGCCAAGGAGAGTCCCATCCGGACACGGGACGAAGTCTTCAATCTTGTATCTTCATAGTCCAACAGTCCGGCCAAAGGTTATAGCCGGCTCTCCGGATACCCCCTAATCCAGGACTCCCTCAGTAACCCCCGAACCAGGCTTCAATGACGATGAGTCCGGCGCGCAAATTGTCTTCAGCATTGCAAGGCGGGTTCTTCTCCAAATTCCGAATACCTATTAAATAGTGTACGGCTTCTTGTAAATGTTGCGCTCCTTGGCTTCCACGCCCAATAATGGCCACCGTCCATGTGTCAAGCGAATGTGAGGAGCCAGGGTGTTTTTACATTTATCCCCTAGCTATGCAAATAAGCTGTCTATTAAAGAGACAAGGATTCAGATCCAAACCACACCATCCTCCCTTAGCAAGCATTCATCAGAGCGCGCCCGAAAAAATCCATTCCAACATGGCCGGTCAGCACAGCTCCTCCTCTCGTTCCCCTAGCCCCATGCTCGGAGATTGAGAGAGGTGTTCCGTCCTGCACAGCCAATTAGTGAAGCTTCAGACCCAGGGATTTCTTACCACAGCGTATTGTTGGAAATATGCCCTAGATGCAATAATAAAAGGATTATTATATTTCCTTGTTCATGATAATTGTCTATTGTTCATGCTATAATTGTATTGTTCGGAAATCATAATACATGTGTGAATGCATAGACCACAATGTGTCCCTAGTAAGCCTCTAGTTAACTAGCTCATTGATTAATAGATAGTCATGGTTTCCTGACTATGGACATGCGGATGTCATTGATAACGGGATCACATCATTAGGAGAATGATGTGATGGACAAGACCCAAACCTAAGCATAGCACAAAAGATCGTATAGTTCGTTTACTAGAGCTTTTATGAATGTCAAGTATCATTCCTTGGACCATGAGATTATGCAACTCCCGGATGCCGTAGGAATGCTTTGGGTGTATCAAACGCCACAACGTAACTGGGTGACTATAAAGATGCACTACAGGTATCTCCGAAAGTATCTATTGGGTTGGCATGAATCGAGACTGGGATTTGTCACTCCGTGTAACGGAGAGGTATCTCTGGGCCCACTCGGTAATACATCATCATAATGAGCTCAATGTGATCAAGGTGTTGTTCACGGGATGATGTGTTACGGGAACGAGTAAAGAGACTTGCCAGTAACGAGATTGAACAAGGTATCGGTATACCGACGATCGAATCTCGGGCAAGTATCGTACCGATAGACAAAGGGAATTGAATACGGGATTGATTAAGTCCTCGACATCGTGGTTCATCCGATGAGATCATCGAGGAGCATGTGGGAGCCAACATGGGTATCCAGATCCCGCTGTTGGTTATTGACCGGAGATCGTCTCGGTCATGTCTGCATGTCTCCCGAACCCGTAGGGTCTACACACTTAAGGTTCGGTGACGCTAGGGTTGTTAAAGATATTAGTATGCAGCAAACCGAAGGTTGTTCGGAGTCTCGGATGAGATCCTAGACGTCACGAGAGGTTCCGGAGTGGTCCGGAGGTAAAGAATTATATATAGGAAGTGTCGTTTCGGCCATAGGGAATGATCAGGGGGTCGCCGGTATTGTATCGGGACCACCAGATGGGTCCCGGGGGTCCACCGGGTGGGGCCACCCATCCCGGAGGGCCCCGTCGGATAAAGTGGGGAGGGAACCAGCCCATAGTGGGCTGGTGCGCCCCCCTTGGGCCTCCCCCCTGCGCCTAGGGTTGGAAACCCTAGGGCAGGGGGCGCACCACATGGCTTGGGGGGCAAGCCTCCCCCCCTGGCCGCCCCCCCCTGGAGATGGATCTCCAGGGCCGGCGCCCCCCTAGGGGGCCTATATATAGGGGGGAGGGAGGGCAGCCACACCCTGCAGCCTTGGCGCCTCCCTCTCCCCGTTACACCTCTCCCTCTCTCCGTAGTTGCTTGGTGAAGCCCTGCTGGAACTCTGCTGCATCCACCACCACGCCCTCGTGCTGCTGGATGTTCTTCAACCTCTCCTTCCCCCTTGCTGGATCAAGAAGGAGGAGACGTCATGCCGACCATACGTGTGTTGAACGCGGAGGTGCCGTCCGTTCGGCGCTGGTCATCGGTGATTTGGATCACGACGAGTACGACTCCATCATCCTCGTTCTTCTTGAACGCTTCCGTTGCGATCTACAAGTGGTATGTAGATGCTCTCCTATCCCCTCGTTGCTAGAATACTCCATGTATAGATCTTGGTGATGCGTAGGAAAATTTTAATTTCTGCTACGATCCCCAACAGTGGCATCATGAGCTAGGTCTATGCGTAGTTTCTATGCACGAGTAGAACACAAAGTAGTTGTGGGCGTCGAATTGTCAATTCTTCTTGCCGTTACTAGTCCTATCTTGGTTCAGCGGTATTGTGGGATGAAGCGGCCCGGACCAACCTTACACGTACGCTTACGTGAGACCGGTTCCACCGACTAACATGCACTAGTTGCATAAGGTGGCTGTCTGGTATCTGTCTCTCCCACTTTAGTTGGATCGGATTCGATGAACAGGGTCCTTATGAAGGTTAAATAGAGATTGACAATTCACGTTGTGGTTTTAACGTAGGTAAGAAACGTTCTTGCTAGCAACCTATAACAGCCACATAAAAACTTGCAACAACAATTAGAGGACGTCTAACTTGTTTTTGCAGCAAGTGCTTTGTGATGTGATATGGTCAGAAGTTGTGATGAATCATGTATGTGATGTATGAGATGTTCTTGTTATTGTAATAGGAATCACGACTTGCATGTCGATGAGTATGACAACCGGCAGGAGCCATAGGAGTTGTCTTTATTTATTTATGACCTGCGTGTCAACTTAAATCGTCATGTAATTACTTTACTTTATTGCTAAAGCGTTAGCCATAGTAGTAGAAGTAATAGTTGACGTGACAACTTCACGAAGACACGATGATGGAGATCATGATGATGGAGATCATGGTGTCATGGCGGTGACGACGATGAACATGGCGCCCCGAAGATGGAGATCAAAGGAGCGAAATGATGTTGGCCATATCATGTCACTATTTGATTGCATGTGATGTTTATCATGTTTTTACATCTTATTTGCTTAGAACGACCGTAACATAAATAAGATGATCCCTCGTTAAAATATCAAAAATGTGTTCTCCCTAACTGTGCACCGTTGCTAAGGTTCGTCGTTCCGAAGCACCACGTGATGATCGGGTGTGATAGGTTCTTACATTCGCATACAACGGGTGTAAGCCAGATTTACACACGCAATACACTTAGGTTGGATTGACGAGCCTAGCATGTACAGACATGGCCTCGGAACACGGAGGACCGAAAGGTCGAACATGAGTCGTATAGAAGATACGATCAACATGGAGATGTTCACCGATGATGACTAGTCCGTCTCACGTGATGATCGGACACGGCCTAGTTGACTCGGATCATGTATCACTTAGATGACTAGAGGGATGTCAAATCTGAGTGGGAGTTCATTCATTAATTTGATTAGATGAACTTAATTATCATGAACTTAGCCTAAATCTTTACAATATGTCTTGTAGATCAAATGGCCCATGGTAATGTCACCCTCAACTTCAATGCGTTCCTAGAGAAAACCAAGCTGAAAGGTGATGGCAGCAACTATTCGGACTGGGTCCGGAACCTTTGGATCATCCTCATAGCAGCCAAGAAAGATTATGTCCTAGAAGCACCGCTAGGTGAAGCACCATTCCCAGAAAACCAGGACGTTATGAACGCCCATCAGTCACGTGCTGATGATTACTCCCTCGTTCAGTGCGGCATGATTTACAGCTTAGAACCGGGGCTCCAAAAGCGTTTTGAGCAACACGGAGCATATGAGATGTTCGAGGAGCTGAAATTGATTTTCCAAGCTCATGCCCGGGTCGAGAGATATGATGTCTCCGACAAGTTCTTTAGCTGTAAGATGGAGGAAAATAGCTCTGTCAGTGAACACATACTCAAGATGTCTAGGTTGCACAACCGCTTGACTCAGCTGGAAGTTAATATCCCGGATGAGGCGGTCATTGACAGAATCCTTCAGTCGCTCCCACCTAGCTACAAGAGCTTCGTGATGAACTACAATATGCAGGGGATGGAAAAGACCATTCCCGAGTTGTATTCAATGCTGAAATCTGCAGAGGTGGAGATCAAAAAGGAACATCAAGTGTTGATGGTGAATAAAACCACTAAGTTCAAGAAAGGCAATGGTAAGAAAAACTTCAAGAAGGACGGCAAGGAGGTTGCCGCGCCTGGTAAATCAGTTGCCAGGAAGAAGTCAAAGAATGGCCCCAAACCTGAAACTGAGTGCTTTTATTGCAAGGGAACTGGTCACTCAAAGCGGAATTGCCCCAAGTACTTAGCGGATAAGAAGGCCGGCAACACTAAAGGTATATGTGATATACATGTAATTGATGTGTACCTTACTAGTGCTCGTAGTAGCTCCTAGGTATTTGATACCGGTGTCGTTGCTCATATTTGTAACTCAAAACAGGAGCTGCGGAATAAACGGAGACTGGCGAAGGACGAGGTGACGATGCGCGTCGGGAATGGTTCCAGGGTCGATGTGATCGCCGTCGGCACGCTACCTCTACATTTACCTACGGGATTAGTTTTGAACCTCAATAATTGTTATTTAGTACCAAGTTTGAGCATGAACATTGTATCTGGATCTCGTTTAATGCGAGATGGCTACTCATTTAAATCCGATAATAATGGTTGTTCTATTTATATGAGTGATATGTTTTATGGTCATGCTCCGATGGTCAATGGTTTATTCTTAATGAATCTCGTGCGTGATAATACACATATTCATAGTGTGAATACCAAAAGATGTAAAGTTGGTAACGATAGTCCCACATAGTTGTGGCACTGCCGCCTTGGTCACATTGGTGTCAAGCGCATGAAGAAGCTCCATGCTGATGGACTTTTAGAGTCTCTCGATTATGAATCATTTGACACGTGCGAACCATGCCTCATGGTCAAAATGACCAAGACTCCATTCTCAGAGACAATGGAGCGAGCAACCAACTTGTTGGAAATCATACATACAGATGTGTGTGGTCCAATGAGCGTTGAGGCTCGTGGAGGCTATCGTTATGTTCTCACTCTCACTGATGATTTGAGTAGATATGGGTATGTCTACTTGATGAAACACAAGTCTGAGACCTTTGAAAAGTTCAAGGAGTTTCAGAGTGAGGTTGAGAATCAACGTGACAGAAAAATAAAGTTCTTACGATCAGATCGTGGGGGAGAATATTTAAGTCACGAATTTGGCACACACTTAAGAAAATGTGGAATCGTTTCACAACTCACGCCGCCTGGAACACCTCAGCGTAACGGTGTGTCCGAACGTCGTAATCGCACTCTATTGGATATGGTGCGGTCTATGATGTCTCTTACAGATCTACCGCTATCATTTTGGGGATACGCTCTAGAGACAACCGCATTCACTTTAAATAGGGCACCGTCTAAATCCGTTGAGACGACACCGTATGAATTATGGTTTGGAAAGAAACCTAAGCTATTGTTTCTGAAAGTTTGGGGTTGCGATGTTTATGTTAAGAAACATCAACCTGAAAAACTTGAACCCAAATCGGAAAAATGCGTCTTCATAGGATACCCCAAGGAAACAGTTGGGTATACCTTCTACCTCAGATCCGAAGGCAAGATCTTTGTTGCCAAGAACGGGTCCTTTCCAGAGAAAGAGTTTCTCGCGAAAGAAATAAGTGGGAGGAAAGTAGAGCTTGATGAAGTACTACCTCTTGAGAATCAGAGTAGCGCAGCTCAGGAAAATGTTCCTGGGGTGCCTGCACCGATTAGAGAGGAGGTTAATGATGATGATCAAGATACTTCTGATCAAGCTCCTACTGAACTTCGTAGGTCCACAAGGACGCGTTCCGCACCAGAGTGGTACAACAACCCTGTCCTGGAAATCATGTTGTTGGACAACGGTGAACCTTCGAACTATGAAGAAGCGATGGCGGGCCCAGATTCCGACAAATGGCTAGAAGCCATGAAATACGAGATAGAATCCATGTATGAAAACAAAGTATGGACTTTGAATGACTTGCCCGATGATCGGCGAGCCATAGAAAATAAATGGATCTTTAAGAAGAAGACAGACACTGATGGTAATGTGACCATCTATAAAGCTCGACTTGTCGCTAAGGGTTATCGACAAGTTCAAGGGGTTGACTATGATGAGACTTTCTCTCCCGTAGCGAAGCTGAAGTCCGTCCGAATCATGTTAGCAATTGCCGCATACTATGATTATGAGATATGGCAAATGGACATCAAAACGGCATTCCTTAACGGCTTTCTTAAGGAAGAATTGTATATGATGCAGCCGGAAGGTTTTGTCGATCCTAAGAATGCTAACAAAGTATGCAAGCTCCAGCGCTCTATCTATGGGCTGGTGCAAGCATCTCGGAGTTGGAACATTCTCTTTGATGAGATGATCAAAGCGTTTGGGTTTATGCAGACTTATGGAGAAGCCTACGTTTACAAGAAAGTGAGTGGGAGCTCCGTAGCATTTCTCATATTATATGTGGATGACATACTATTGATGGGAAATGATATAGAATTCTTGGAATGCATAAAGGCCTATTTGAACAAGTGTTTTTCAATGAAGGACCTTGGAGAAGCTGCTTATATATTAGGCATCAAGATCTATAGGGATAGATCGAGACGCCTCATCGGTCTTTCACAAAGTACGTACCTTGACAAGATTTTGAAGAAGTTCAAAATGGATCAGTCCAAGAAGGGGTTCTTGCCTGTATTGCAAGGTGTGCGATTGAGTACGGCTCAATGCTCGACCACGGCAAAAGATATAGAAGAGATGAGTGTCATCCCCTATGCCTCTGCTATAGGGTCTATTATGTATGCCATGCTGTGTACCAGACCCGATGTAAACCTTGCCGTAAGTTTGGTAGGTAGGAACCAAAGTAATCCCGGCAAGGAACACTGGACAGCGGTCAAAAACATCCTGAAGTACCTGAAAAGGACTAAGGATATGTTTCTCGTTTATGGAGGTGCCGAAGAGCTCGTCGTAAAGGGTTATGTCGACGCTAGCTTCGACACAGATCTGGATGACTCCAAGTCACAAACCGGATACGTGTATATTTTGAATGGAGGGGCAGTAAGCTGGTGCAGTTGCAAGCAAAGCGTCATGGCGGGATCTACTTGTGAAGCAGAGTATATGGCAGCCTCGGAGGCAGCACAAGAAGCAGTCTGGGTGAAGGAGTTCATTACCAACCTAGGAGTCATACCCAATGCGTCGGACCCAATGACTCTCTTCTGTGACAACACTGGAGCAATTGCCCTTGCGAAGGAGCCCAGGTTTCACAGGAAGACCAGGCATATCAAGCGTCGCTTCAACTCCATTCGTGAAAGTGTTCAAAATGGAGACATAGAGATTTGTAAAGTACATACGGACCTGAATGTGGCAGATCCGTTGACTAAACCTCTCCCTAGAGCAAAACGTGATCAACACCAAAATTCCATGGGTGTGCGATTCATCACAATGTAACTAGACTATTATCTCTAGTGCAAGTGGGAGACTTTTGGAAATATGCCCTAGAGGCAATAATAAAAGGATTATTATATTTCCTTGTTCATGATAATTGTCTATTGTTCATGCTATAATTGTATTGTTCGGAAATCATAATACATGTGTGAATACATAGACCACAATGTGTCCCTAGTAAGCCTCTAGTTGACTAGCTCATTGATCAATAGATAGTCATGGTTTCCTGACTATGGACATGGAAATGTCTTTGATAACGGGATCACATCGTTAGGAGAATGATGTGATGGACAAGACCCAAACCTAAGCATATCACAAAAGATCGTATAGTTCGTTTGCTAGAGCTTTTCTGAATGTCAAGTATCATTCCTTGGACCATGAGATTATGCAACTCCCGGATGCCGTAGGAATGCTTTGGGTGAATCAAACGTCACAACGTAACTGGGTGACTATAAAGATGCACTACAGGTATCTCCGAAAGTATCTGTTGGGTTGGCATGAATCGAGACTGGGATTTGTCACTCCGTGTGATGGAGAGGTATCTCTGGGCCCACTCGGTAAGACATCATCATAATGAGCTCAATGTGATCAAGGTGTTGTTCACGGGATGATGTGTTACGGGAACGAGTAAAGAGACTTGCCGGTAACGAGCTTGAACAAGGTATCGGTATACCGACGATCGAATCTCGGGCAAGTATCGTACTGATAGACAAAGGGAATTGAATACGGGATTGATTAAGTCCTCGACATCGTGGTCCATCCGATGAGATCATCGAGGAGCATGTGGGAGCCAACATGGGTATTCAGATCCCGCTGTTGGTTATTGACCGGAGATCGTCTCGGTCATGTCTGCATGTCTCCCGAACCCGTAGGGTCTACACACTTAAGGTTCGGTGACGCTAGGGTTGTTAAAGATATTAGCATGCAGCAAAGCGAAGGTTGTCCGGAGTCCCGGATGAGATCCCGGACGTCACGAGAGGTTCCGGAGTGGTCCGGAGGTAAAGAATTATATATAGGAAGTGTCGTTTCGGCCATCGGGAATGATCTGGGTGTCGCCGGTATTGTACCGGGACCACCAGATGGGTCCCGGGGGTCCACCGGGTGGGGCCACCCATCCCGGAGGGCCCGTGGGCTGAAGTGGGGAGGGAACCAGCCCATAATGGGCTGGTGCGCCCCCCATGGGCTTCCCCCCTGCGCCTAGGGTTGGAAACCCTAGGGCAGGGGGCGCACCACATGGCTTGGGGTGCAAGCCTCCCCCCCTGGCCGCCGCCCCCCTGGAGATGGATCTCCAGGGCCGGCGCCCCCCCTAGAGGTCCTATTTAAAGGGGGGGGGAGGGAGGGCAGCCACACCCTGCAGCCTTGGCGCCTCCCTCTCCCCGTTACACCTCTCCCTCTCTCCGTAATTGCTTGGCGAAGCCGTGCTGGAACTCTGCTGCATCCACCACCACGCCGTCGTGCTGCTGGATCTTCTTCAACCTCTCCTTCCCCCTTGCTGGATCAAGAAGGAGGAGACGTCATCCCGACCGTATGTGTGTTGAACGTGGAGGTGCCGTCCGTTCGGCGCTGGTCATCGGTGATTTGGATCACGACGAGTACGACTCCATCATCCTTGTTCTTCTTGAACGCTTCCGTTGCGATCTACAAGTGGTATGTAGATGCTCTCCTATCCCCTCGTTGCTAGAATACTCCATGGATAGATCTTGGTGATGCGTAGGAAAATTTTAATTTCTGCTACGATCCCCAACACGTATATGGTCCCAGTTCGAGCCGGGCTCGCCACCTATAATGGCGGGGAGCAAGCGGAGAGCCTTCCCAACCCCTCTAAGGGAGAGCGGGTGTGCCTTGTCCCTTATTTGATAAGGGGACTCGGAGTTCCAATCCATCCGTTTCTCCGAGGGCTCCTGGAGTTCTACGGCCTCCAGTTGCATAACCTTACCCCTGCCTCCATACTTCATATCGCTGGCTACGTAGCCCTTTGCGAGCTGTTTTTGGGCTGCGAGGCTCATTTCGCACTGTGGAAGAAGTGGTTCTGCCTTGTTCCCCGTTTTCAGAGGGGGTCAATATATCAGGTGGGCGGAGCCGAAGTATGGCGCATCGCCGGGACCGGATACCTATCCGGAACCCCGAAGAAGGCATCCGAAGACTGGCCTTCATAGTGGTCCCTCTTTCGGATCCTATTCGGATCGGCCTTCCCGAGTTTGATAATGCTCCTTTGAAGAAGCGCCTGAGCTGGCGGCCACGGAGCCCCCAGGAGGAAGATGACAGAGACGTTCTTTACCTGATGAGCCGGATAAAGGTATTGGCCCAATCAGGACTGACCATGATCGAAGTCATGGCAATATGCATTACGCGGGGGGTGCAGCCGCTTCAATATCGAGGCCACCCCATGTGGGATTTCGATAGGGAGGATGACGCCACCCGTTGTGGCCGCAAGGGGCCAGACTCGACTGCTGCTCTAGCGAAAATCTTGTCCGATTTGTACAAGGGAGAAGAGGAGGAATTCCACCGCGTCAATCCACAGGGTGGGTTTTCTATGTACAATCCTCCGAGATGGGTAGGTCAACACTTTTTATGCCCATCCGTTCCATATTCCCATAGTTAAATATTTTACCTTGCGAATTCATCGCAGGAGCTGTGTTGGGTTGTAAGGGAGATCAACAGCCCACCTCCACAACCAGAGGATCCTGAGCGGTCCCTCGACCCGGCCTTTAAAGAGGATCCGGACATATCCGTGGAGCTGATTGATAGGGTGTTTTACCAATTAAGTAGCGACGATGCCTTGGTGGCCATTACGGCAGATTACCCTGGGCTGCTCCCAGCTTCACAGGTGACTGAGACCAAAGTCCCAACATTTTGAAAAGGATTCGTCCTTGCGCACTTTGTTTACTGTATACAAAGGATGTTTCACAGGGAAGGCCCTTGTGACGCCATGCCGAGCCCGCGGCGACTAGCCAACAAGCGGCTCCGAGGCCGGGCAGGCTAAAAAGTAACGCGGTCCGGACTGAGACGCTGGCGCAGAGGTATGATGTGCCTCCTCACTCCACGGTATCGTCTTCAAAGACATATTAACGCCCATGCTTTCTAGGAAGAAGAACACTCGCCGGACTATATCCGGAGAGGTCGCCAATCATGCCTCAACCAGTCGGGCTCCAAGGCCGGACACGGAAGCGGAAGCGAACACGAGGCGCATGCCGGATGCTCCTCCGACAGTGGATGCGGACAAAATATCCGCCACAAATTCCGAGGTGGAGAGCGCCATGAACCACAGGCGTCGCCGAGCCGTTCTCCGTGATGCTTGTTTCTCCCAAGAGGCATTTGATGCCTTCAACTCGGGAGACGCGTACCTCCGTGCTGCTCAAAATGGTCTAGCCAGAGCCACAGACCAGTATGTAAAGGATATACGGGTGAGAAAATTTGATGATTATACATAGCAGTAGCCCCTGAGACTTGAAACAGTTAGAATAACTGATTTAAGGATCATTTGTTATGCAGGTTCTTACAGAAAAGAATACCCAATTGTCCCATGAGCTTGAAGAGTGCAAAGCCCAACTTCAGGCCGCACTAGCCGCAACACAGGAGTCCAAGAAGACCCCCTCTGGTAATACCTATTTCAAATGATAGATACCGTATAGAGTGCGGTATATGTGCAAATCTGACAACAAATTCTGCAGATGACGCCGGAGGAAATCCGGATGAGCAACATCTCCTACGTCGGCTAAAGGATGGCGAGAGCGTGCTTACGAGAGTTAGGGAGGAGAAAAATAATCTCCAGGATGCCAACACCCAGCTGAGCGTGGAACTAAAGGATGTTCGTGCCCAACTGTCGGGCTCCGTGAAGGAGAATCAGCGGCTTCGGCGCGGCATTTTTGGTACGTGCTTGAACGAATTTTTAAGAAGAGTTCGGCGAAGGAGCCGACTAACAGAGTTATGTCTGTAGGTATGCCAACGGGTCATCCCGCGGATGAAATGCCCGGGTCTGTGGGTGATCTTCTACCCGAGCTCTCACAACTGGACGAATGAGCTCGACAGGTGATGCAAGGCATTGCCCAGGCCTTATGGCCATCCGTTGTCACGACCAATTTTCCAATAAAAATATTTATTGAGAAACTGATCTTTTGAGTCCAGTATGAAAAGAAATCCTCCTTACTGGTAGACAAATCTCTTGATACAATAAGCCTGTAGCATAAAATATATTACAGGGTCGAGCTGAGGTTGCTCAACCAATTATTACAAGCGCGCCAATAATTATACATAATGGCGGATATGACACAGTGGGGTGGTGGTTTACTACTGACTCGAGAATAAAGTGATGGTGGAATAACACTGGGGGAAGTGGATAACATGACTCTAAAGCTAGCATCTCATCGAGCGTCGAGGTGAGGCTCGATGAATTTATTTGGGTAGCGGAAGCGGATATAATACAGTGACCAACTCCAGGGTCGCACGAGACTGACTGGGATTCCTCTAGGCGTCAGACTCGCAATCGAACTCTTCATCCATGAGATCGCCTTCGTCAGCATCTGGCCAAATCAACAAGCCAGGTGAGTACTTTGAAAGTACTCGCAAGACAGTTCGGACGTAAGATATAACAAATGCATGCATGAATGCGTCATGATTAAATTTACCAATGCACATTTAATTTAGTAAACAAGGTAAATAAAAAGGGAATCGGCGGTAGTCCGCCTGAAAACCCAACAAAATAATAGGAAACCGATCGGGTGTCTGAAGCGACGCCTCGAAAGGTGAACAAATAAATAAAGATCATGCCACAGCCGGGCGTCTAAGCGACACCACGTAAAGGGCTTAAACTAAAAATAAAAGGTATGCGTGCCACAGTCGGACATCGGGGCGACATCACAGAAAGGGCTTATATGGAAAGTAAAATACAACACTGCCACAGTCGGACGTCTGAGCGACATCACAGAAAGGGCTTATATTGAAAGTAAATAACAACACTGCCGCAGTCGGACGTCTGAGCGACATCACAGAAAGGGCTTATATTGAAAGTAAATAACAGCACTGCCGCAGTTGGACGTCTGAGCAACATCACGGAAAGGGCTTACATTGAAAGTAAATAACAGCGCCGCCGCAGTCGGACATCTGAGCGACATTACACAAAGGGCTTTCTTCATAAGGAAAATAATACTCATAATAAATAATCAACTCATGATAACAAATGGGTTAGTCCATCCACAGGAATAAACATTTAACCAGACTTAGCACTCATGTGATTCACCGGAGTATCTGTCACCAAAACTGACACTGGTCAGGATAAGATAATATCGGACTTGGACATAGAATATATGATTCAAGGAATATATGGCTCTGCAGAGTTTGTACAAAAATTTCCCACAACCAACGGATTTCCGTAGTCACGAAGGACTAGTTCCGTTGACGGTATTTTGGAAGAAATGCAGATAACCTGTACACACCCATCCAACCTCTCGATGCCAGGAATCACCCTAGACAACATCCAAGAAAAACTTTTGAGACGGGGAGATCACAATCTCGATTAGCATGGGATCAAATTTATATACGCGCGCTCTAAGGGGTGCCCCCTCTCGGTCCCAACCGGAAACACCATTGCCCCCAAACCGGATGACTGGCTTTAATCCAGGGCCATGGAACCATCATCACGGCCTCTCCTTTTGGTGTGTACCAGGAAAGCGGTTTGCAACTTACTAAGCCATATTTCTTGCGGAAAACATGTGGTAGTACAGGGAAGAAAAACGGATGGAACTGGATCGATACGGGTTGACACTGAAGTCAAGCAGTCTGGCATAAGAATGGCATGCTATAACACTGCCATCTTACCCATGCTCATGCCAACACATGGCCATGCAAACTCACATCCATCCACTCATGGATTTTCGAAACATCACTTGCCTCAACTTTGCATGTAATATGACAATTGTCGGTATAAACATGCCATGAAACTACTTAATGCAAACATGCCAAAACACTCATCATATCAAAAGTTCAAACATGCTTGCCTGGTTTAGAGTAGTCGGAGCCTAGCTCGGTGAAGTTCGCGGCTCCGTCACCTCCCTCGGTATCTACGGTATAAAGAAAACATACGCGCTAACGTAAATAACTTGAGGTGCACAAAAATTTCTCCAAATATTTTTCAAATAAATCTGATAAAAAACTAGACAAAATTATAAAGAGGGCAGAAAAAGAATCAATCAAAAATATATTTTTGTTTAAAAGTTATTACGGCGGCGCTATGGTTGGGCAGTGGGATTAGGGGCTTGGGCATCGACTAGATGGAGTAACGAGTCCATCCCGGTGCCTAACTCAGCAAGGAGGAGGAGGTTACGGCCTGTCCCAACAGATCGGCCGTGCGGCACGTTGGCGGCAGGGAGCGCGCCCTGCGCGTGCCAGGCCACGACGACGGTGCTGCATGCGTGTGCTGGCAAGGGAGACGGCCACGCGGAGCTCCCAGGTGGCTTGGGCGGTGCAGAACGGCGTTGTGCCGTAGGGTGCCTTCTGTCGGCCGCCACGAGAGGTCCCGACGCCGCAGAAGACGCCGGTGAGGGCGGGCCAGTGAGCCACCGACGCTAGGAACCGGCTAAGCGTGCGTGCTGTGCTCCGGACAGGAAGGAGGGGCTGTGCGCAATGCGCTAGGTGCACTGTCGACGCGTGACTGAACCCTGACGAAGGGAAACGACACTGAACTCTGAAACTCTGAACTTTTCTGAAAGTGCAAGGAAACAGTGCCTGCCAGGTGTTCGACAGAATGATTTTGGTATGTAGGGAGTTCTCCTTGAACTGAAACTTGATGGGGGGGCCTCTCATTGCACTAGGAGGCTGCCTGAATTTTGGTAGAATTTTTGGAGAAGAGGAGATATGAATTTCACCAAATTTGGCAAATCTGGTCCAAACTTGCAGAGGCTGAAATTTGAAAATTTGAAAAGAGGAAGAGTGGATCAAGATGGTTCTAGGTTGTGGATGCTAAGGACAATCCAGAGGAGTTGGTTTGAGATCAAAACTCAATGGCAAAAAGGTACTTGCTTTGAAAATTACTTAGGCTCATAATAAAAGACAGAATTGTTTTGGGAGGAAGAATAAATGAAATAAAATTCAAAAATTGGTTTGGACTTGTTGGAACAGAGAACTTAGGTTGTTCCAAGAAGGAAGAAGGGATCTTGAGAGGTTTTAACATATGAGGCAAGATAAGAAACATGGGTGGTTTAAAATGAAAGAAGTCCCAAAAACTTCTAGGGTTTTCTTGTTAAATGAAAATAATAAAAATCAAAGATTCATTTGAGAGGGAAGGAATCAGAAGAAAAGTTTCCATAATTCAAACACCAAATTTGCCAGGGATGTAAACAAAAATCCTTGCCAAGGGTGAAAGTTTCTTTAGAGAGGGGTTTTCTGGAAAAAAAATGGCCTCTTTTCAAAAACAAACAAGGTTTTTGTTGAAAACCAAAGGAAATCTTTTTTGGAGTGTCACAACACCTACCCCCTTAGGAAAAATCTCGTCCCCGAGATTTCAGCTGATCCTCAAATAAGTGTGGATGCTCTGCCCGAAGAAAATCCTCTCTTTCCCAAGTTGCTTCACTTTCGGTGTGATTGCTCCACTGAACTTTGAAAAACTTGATGGTTTTCTGTCGGGTCCTCCTTTCAGACTCCTCTAATATTTTTACTGGATGTTCCCGATAGGTGAGGTCTGGTTGCACGTCAATATTCTCATGGGATATTTGCTTATCTGGGTTGCTTACGCACTTCCTTAATTGCGAGACGTGGAACACGTTGTGGACATCGGATAATTCCTCAGGTAAGTCTAGCTGGTAGGCTACCGTGCCTCTTCGTGCCACTATACAGAATGGTCCGATGAATCTCGGTGCTAGCTTTCCCTTAATCTTGAACCATTGTAGGCCCCTCATAGGGGATACCCGTAGGTACACATAATCACCGGGTTCGAAACTAACCCCACGATGTTTCTGATCGTAATAACTCTTCTGTCGACTTTGAGCAGTCTTGAGTCGGTCTCTGATTAGTTTGACCTTTTCCTCGGCTTCTTTGAGCATGTCTGGGCCGAAAATGCGGCCGTCTCCGGTCTTTGACCAATTTAGCGGGGTACGACATCTCCGTCCGTATAGAGCTTCAATGGTGCCATTTGTAGGCTGGCCTGGTAACTGTTGTTGTACGCGAACTCGGCATATGGCAGGCTTTCTTCCCAACTGGTTCCATAGGTGAGGACACATGCTCTCAGCATGTCCTCTAAAACATGGTTTACTGATTCCGTTTGTCCATCAGTCTGGGGGTGGTATGCTGTACTGAAAGCCAGTTGAGTTCCCAGAGCCTGTTGTAAATGATCCCAGAACCTCGAGACGAACTGGGTGCCTCTGTCGGATATTATAGTCTTCGGGACTCCGTGTAGACAAACTATGCGGGAGAGATAAATCCTGGCAAGCTTCTGAGTGGTGTGGGTCGTCTTTACTAGAATAAAGTGTGCCACCTTAGTTAACCTGTCGGTGATGACCCATATGGCATCATTCCCGTGTCATGACCGAGGTAGTCCGACAATGAAATCCATCCCTATTTCATCCCATTTCCACTCAGGTATTTTGTTCGGTTGCAATAGTCCGGCTGGTCTCTGATGCTCAGCTTTTATGTGTTGACAAGAGTCGCAACATGCAAGGAATGTGGCTATGTCCCTCTTCATACCGTGCCACCAAAATCTTTCCTGAATATCCTTATACATTTTGGTTCCTCCAGGGTGGATCGAATATGGGGCGGTGTGGGCTTCAGCTAGAAGTTGCTGTTTGAGGTCTTTATATTTGGCACGCAGAGTCTGTCTCCGTACCATAATATTCCTTCATTGTCTATGACGAACTCCGAGGCCTTGCCCATACTCACCTTTCTTTTGATGCCTTCGATGCTGGGGTGACCAGGCCGAGCTTCTTTAATTCTTTCCACAAGGTCGGGTTGTATTTCCAAGTTTGCTATGGTGCCTTCTGCGACCATTAACAAGTTGAGTTTGGCAAATTCTTGTTGGAATTCGGGTCTTAAGTTTGGCAGACTGTTTTCGTCGGAGCTGGGGTTCCGACTACGAGCATCGGCCACTACATTTGCTTTTCCTGGATGGTAGTGGATACCAACATCATAATCCTTTACCAATTCCAACCAGCGTCGTTGTCGTAAGTTTAGTTCTGGCTGCGTGAAAATATATTTGAGACTTTTATGGTCCGTATATATTTCACATCGATTTCCAAGTAAGAAATGCCTCCATTCCTTGAGTGCATGAATGATAGCTGCCATTTCTAAGTCATGAGTGGGATAATTTTCCTCATGCTTGCGAAGTTGCCTTGAAGCATATGCGACAACCTTGCCTTCTTGCATTAACACGCATCCGAGACCCTTTCTGGACGCGTCACAATACACTTCAAAATTCTTGTGTATGTCTGGCACGATTAATACCGGGGCTGTCGTTAATTTCCATTTTAGATCTTGGAAACTTTTCTCGCAGGCTTCTGTCCATTCAAACTTCTTGTCTTTCTTGAGTAACTGCGTCATAGGCTTGGCTATGGTGGAGAATCCTTCAATAAATCTACGGTAATATCCTGCCATTTCCAGGAAACTCCGTATGTCCGTTACGCTGGCTGGTGACTTCCAGCCAAGTACGGCCCTGACTTTCTCTGGGTCCACTGCGATACCGTCTTGGGTCAGTACGTGGCCTAGAAAGCCTACTTGTCTTAGCCAAAATCCGCACTTGCTGAACTTGGCATACAATTGGTGTTTCCTGAGTTCTCCTAGCACAATTGTGAGATGTTCCGCGTGCTCTTCTGGTGTCTTGGAGTATACTAGAATATCGTCGATGAATACCACAACAAACTTGTCCATAAACTTCATAAATACTTTGTTCATGAGGTGAACAAAATATGCGGGGGCGTTTGTTAATCCAAATGGCATTACTGTGAACTCATATAGTCCATATCTGGAGGTGAAGGCTGTTTTGGGGATATCTTCTGTTCGCACTTTTAATTGATGGTATCCTGACCTTAAGTCAATTTTCGAGAATACCTTGGCCTGAGCGAGTTGATCAAACAAATCGTTTATCCGTGGCATCGGGTATTTGTTCTTAACTGTGACCAAGTTAAGTGCTCGGTAGTCTATGCACAATCTCAGTGTTCCATCCTTCTTTTTGGCAAATAAAATTGGTGATCCCCAAGGTGAGGAGATGGCTCGAATGTATCCTTTGTCCAGCAATTCCTTTATTTGTTTCTTCAACTCAACCAACTCGGATGGTGCCATTCTGTATGGTTTCTTGTATATGGGGGTGGTCCCTGGTGCTAGCTCAATGCTGAACTCTATCTCTCGGTCTGGTGGCATGCCTGGTAGCTCTTCGAGGAATACGTCTAGAAATTCACACACTACTGGAACTTTGTTTAGCTCAGAAACATCCACCTTATTCAATCTCGGTTGCCGGGGTATTTTTCTTTCCTTGGCTGACACTCTTATTGTCTTCCCGTGGTGGTGTGTGAGAATTATGGTCCGGTTGAAGCAGTCAATAAAACCCTTGTTTGTGGTTAGCCAGTCCATCCCTAGGATGACATCCAGTCCTTTATTTTCCAACACAATAAGATTGGCGTGAAACTCCAATCCTTTGAACTCAATGACCACATCCTGACAGTAACTTTGAGTGACTTGCTGAATCCCAGGGGACTTGATGATCATGGATTTTTCCAAAGGAAGCATCGAAAAATTATTTTGCAAAGCAAAACTTTTCGAAATGAAAGAGTGAGAAGCTCCAGAATGAAACAAAACCATTGCAGGTATTATGTTGACAGGAAACGTACCGAGTACGTTATCCGGAGCATTTTGTGCCACCTCTTTGGTTACGTGGTTCAGATGACCCTTCCTGTGGTTGTTGTTGGGATTGAAATTGTTTCGCTTGGGTGCTGAATTATTGCCGCCGTTGTTCGGCTTTGGGGCTGAGTTTCTAGGCTTGGGGCACTGCTTGGCATAGTGCCCTTCTTCTCCACAGGCGTAACAAGTGACGCCGGGGCGATATGTGAACTCCTTTTCCCTTGCATGAAAATTCTTAATTGGGCTTGAGACGTTGGACGGGGATTTGTGAGTCCCACCCTTTTGAAAATCTGTCTTGCTTCGGTGATTGCGAGCATGGTTAGTCTGGTCCCTTTTTTGCTTGCGGAAATCCTCCAATCTACGTCTCTCATTTTCCAGAGTAATGGCTTTGTCCACCAGTGTTTTAAAATCTGGAAAAGTGTGCACGACCAGTTGGCATTTAAGTGCGGGTGCCAGACCGTCAAGGAATTTCTCCATCTTCTTGCTTTCAGTCATACGCTCTTCATTGGCGTAGCGATACAATAGAGTAAATTGACCGTTGTAATCTGTCACTGTCATGTTCCTTTGTTTGAGGTCATCGAACTCTCTCTTCTTGATTTTCATAATACTCTTAGGAATGTGTGCGCCACGGAAACCTTCCTTGAAATCATCCAAGGTTATATCATTTTCGTTGGGGTGCATGTGCAGAAAATTTTCCCACCATGATGCAGCTGCTCCTGTGAGATAGTGCGGGGCATAAAGTACTTTTTCGGGGTCTGAACATTTTGCAATAATTAATTTCCTCTCCATATCTCGAAGCCAGTCCTCGGCTTCAAGAGGCTTGTCAGTATGAGAAAATGTTTGGGGACGTGTCTTCTGTAGTTCAGATAACTTGGAATGCTGCTGATACTGCCCATGGTGATTTCCCATGTTGATGACTTGGTTCATCATTTCCTGATGTTGTTCCTAACTCTGTTCATAAAGGCGGCACATTTGGGAAAGTGCCGTTTCACTGTCCTGTTGACTCGACTGCCCTCGTGTGAAATTGTTGCCCGGTTGAGTGTCATAATTTTCCTCTGGCGGAGCTGGCATGGAGCGAGTCCAAGGACGAGACATTTTTCACTCTGGGGATATATTTTGCAAAACCCATAAGGAGAATGAAAGAAAAAGAATTCACAAAAATAAATCCATAAACGCACAAGGATGGCAAATGCTTTAAAAGACCAAGATCTCTTGGAAAAACAAATCGATTGCGCACAGAGAAGGACTGCTCATTACATATCTTACACGCGGGCGATAATTATACAATACATCACTCAGGATAGGCGTACATAATCCTGACATGTTATTTAGGCTAGTGCACTTCTCCAGTTCCTACATGATGCGCAAACAAGCTACTTCTCACAGCCTAAGTACATAACTCACAAGGCGGTACATCGCATGACGGCTAAGCGTACTCAGTCGGAGATGTTGATGATATCCTTGGCCCTGCCAAGGTTAAGGCGCAGCGAGGCTGGGGACTCGACTTCCTCCTGGCTAATAGGCTCCATACGCGTAGTGCTGCGCCGAGTAGATGGAGCGGGTGCCAAGGGCGGAACCACACGAACAGGAGTGGGCGCGAAGGGTGGTGCAGTGCGCGCTGGAGTGGGTGCAATGACTCAGTTGAACTCTTCGGTAGAAGGCAGGAGACGAGTAGGTGCATAAGAGGCTGAGGACGAGACAAAAGTCAGTGGCGGTGCGGTGGGCAGGAGCTCTCTCCTGTTGGCGGCACAGCCATGGACTGAGTCCATGCGGGTAGCCACGAAGTCATCCACCAGGTTGTCGAAGGCTGCCTCCAGAGCCCGGAGATACTCAATAAGCATCTCAAAAGCCTCGTCTCGTTCTCCTCTGGGGCAGGAGAATGCGTAGTGACATGTATAGGGCACATGGCATGGAAGATAGCGGTAACGACGAGCCTTCATCACGGGGAGGACATCCCTGAGACGAGCTATCGCCTCGCGGGCTGCCATCTGGATAGCATGCCTCTCCGTAGGCATGGCTCTTCTCAAGAACCGGAAGCGGCGTAACTCACCACGCTCTCCCTTGAACTGCACCGCGGCATGGTGCATGGTCAGACTGTCGTTGACTCTGTCCTGGCAGAGTGAGAAGACTGGGCGCATAGATGGCCCCATCGCGACCAGAACGATGAAGGAGAGAAGCTTGACGAACCCATCGGGCACGTTGGCGAAGGACTGAGACTCGCAGCTGTTGTCGGCCATCTACAAAAGTAGGCAAAAATTCTGAATGGTCAGATCATAAATATATGTTGTCTGTCAGAAAAATGACTACAATTTGTAAAAATATAAATTAGCTCTATCATGCTAATAACCGTTTAGCGATCGCACCTAGTGGCTTCCTATAGTCAGCCTGGCTCTGGTACCAAGCTTGTCACGACCGGTTTTCCAATAAAAATATTTATTGAGAAACTGATCTTTTGAGTCTAGTATGAGGAGAAATCCTCCTTACTAGTAGACAAATCTCTTGATACAATAAGCCAGTATCATAAAATATATTACAGGGTCGAGCTGAGGTTGCTCAACCAATTATTACAAGCGCACCAATAATTATACATAATGGCGGATATGACACAGTGGGGTGGTGGTTTACTACTGACTCGAGAATAAAGTGATGGTGGAATAACACTGGGGGAAGTGGATAACATGACTCTAAAACTAGCATCTCATCGAGCGTCGAGGTGAGGCTCGATGAATTTATTCGGGTAGCGGAAGCGGATATAATACAGTGACCAACTCCAGGGTCGCACAAGACTGACTGGGATTCCTCTAGGCGTCGGACTCGCAATCGAACTCTTCATCCATGAGATCGCCTTCGTCAGCATCTGGCCAAATAAACAAGCCAGGTGAGTACTTTGAAAATACTTGCAAGACAGTTCGGACGTAAGATATAACAAATGCATGCATGAATGCGTCATGATTAAATTTACGAATGCACATTTAATTTAGTAAACAAGGTAAATAAAAAGGGAATCGGCGGTAGTCCGCCTGAAAACCCAACAAAATAATAGGAAACCGATCGGGTGTCTGAAGCGACGCCTCAAAAGGTGAACAAATAAATAAAGATCATGCCACAGTCGGGCGTCTAAGCGACACCATGTAAAGGGCTTAAACTGAAAATAAAAGGTATGTGTGCCACATCCGGACGTCGGGGCGACATCACAGAAAGGGCTTTTATTGAAAGTAAAATACATCACTGCCGCAGTCGGACGTCTGAGCGACATCACAGAAAGGGCTTATATTGAAAGTAAATAACAGCACTGCCGCAGTCGGACGTCTGAGCGACATCACAGAAAGGGCTTATATTGAAAGTAAATAACAACACTGCCGCAGTCGGACGTCTGAGCGACATCACAGAAAGGGCTTATATTGAAATTAAATAACAGCACTGCCGCAGTTGGACGTCTGAGCAACATCACAGAAAGGGCTTTCTTCATAAGGAAAATAATACTCATAATAAATAATCAACTCATGATAACAAACGGGTTAGTCCATCCACAGGAATAAACATTTAACCGGACTTAGCACTCATGTGATTCACCGGAGTATCTGTCACCAAAACTGACACTGGTCAGGATAAGATAATATCGAACTTGGACATAGAATAGACGATTCAAGGAATATATGGCTCTGCAGAGTTTGTACAAAAATTTCCCACAGCCAACGGATTTCCGTAGTCATGAAGGACTAGTTCCGTTTACGGTATTTCGGAAGAAACGCAGCTAACCAGTACACACCCATCCAACCTCTCGATGCCAGGAATCACCCTAGACATCGTCCAAGAAAAACTTTTGAGACGGGGAGATCACAATCTCGATTAGCATGGGATCAAATTTATATACGCGCGCTCTAAGGGGTGCCCCCCTCTCGGTCCCAACCGGAAACACCCATGCCCCCTGACCGGATGACTGGCTTTAATCCAGGGCCATGGAACCATCATCACGGCCTCTCCTTTTGGTGTGTACCAGGAAAGCGGTTTGCAACTTACGAAGCCATATTCCTTGCGGAAAACATGTGGTAGTACAGGGAATCAAAACGGATGGAACTGGATCGATACGGGTTGACACTAAAGTCAAGCAGTCTGGCATAAGAATGGCATGCTACAACACTGCCATCTTACCCATGCTCATGCGAACACATGGCCATGCAAACTCACATCCATCCACTCATGGATTTTCGAAACATCACTTGCCTCAACTTTGCATGTAATATGACATTTGTCGGTATAGACATGCCATGAAACTACTTAATGCAAACATGCCAAAACACTCATCATATCAAAAGTTCAAACATGCTTGCCTGGTTCAGAGTAGTCGGAGCCTAGCTCGATGAAGTTCGCGGCTCCGTCACCTCCCTCGGTATCTACGGTATAAAGAAAACATACGCACTAACGTAAATACCATGAGGTGCAAACAAATTTCTCTAAATATTTTTCAAATAAATCTTATAAAAAACTAGACAGAATTCTAAAGAGGGCAGAAAAAGAATCAATCAAAAATATATTTTTGTTTAAAAGTTATAAAGGTTTTTGTCCAGGGACTCATCTGTAATGAAACAGAAAGTTTCCAAGGGCTAACTCATAAAAACAGAAAACGTTTCGACTAAGAATACGCCGGCCCAGCGGGAAAACACATTTTGGCAGAAGATGTTTTCAGAAAACGGTTCGTTTAGAAAGGACAGAGAGGCTGACAGGTGGGTCCCGCCCGTCAGGTTTGAAATTTCAAAAGAGGCGGGAGAGCTCGTCGGTGCCTGAGAGCCGCGGTGGACGCCGGCGGCGATCCACGGCGAGGCAGGGGGATCGGAGGTTACCTACGTGTTCAGGGCGTCATTCCGCGTCGGTTGGTGGTGGTGGTCGCTGGCGAGCACCACGTCGACGGCGGCTCCTACTCCGGCGGACGGCGGTTCGGGTGGTCGTGGGCCTCGTCGGAGAGTGCTGCGGAGGGCAAATTGAGGAGGGGGTTAGACCTCTGGTTGCTCGAGGAGGTTACTGACGAAGTTTGGGCGCCAGGGACGGCCTCACCGGAGTGGATCAATACGGAGGCCGAGGCGGAACGGGGCGGCCGGAGTCGAGGAAGAAGGGCCCCTCGGGGCTCTTCCAGTTGCTCGGCGAGGTCCAGAGAGGTGGTGGAGGTGTGCGGGGGGGGGGGGCGGGAGCGAGCTTGGGAGCGCTATATATAGTCGGCCCGAGGCGGTTGCCGCGAACGGGATAAATCTGGCGAGTGATTACGGCGGCGCTATGGTTGGGCAGTGGGATTAGGGGCTTGGGCATCGACTAGATGGAGTAACGAGTCCATCCCGGTGCCTAACTCAGCAAGGAGGAGGAGGTTACGGCCTGTCCCAACAGATCGGCCGTGCGGCACGTTGGCGGCAGGGAGCGCGCCCTGTGCGTGCCAGGCCACGGCGACGGTGCTGCATGCGTGTGCTGGCAAGGGAGACGGCCACGCGGAGCTCCCAGGTGGCTTGGGCGGTGCAGAACGGTGTTGTGCCGTAGGGTGCCTTCTGTCGGCCGCCACGGGAGGTCCCGACGCCGCAGAAGACGCCGGCGAGGGCGGGCTAGTGAGCCACCAACGCTAGGAACCATCCAAGCATGCGTGCGGTGTTCCTGACAGGAAGGAGGGGCTGTGCGCAACGCGCCAGGTGCACTGTCGACGCGTGAGTGAACCCTGACGAAGGGAAACGACACTGAACTCTGAAACTCTGAACTTTTCTGAAAGTGCAAGGAAACAGTGCCTGCCAGGTGTTCGACAGAATGATTTTGCTATGTAGGGAGTTCTCCTTGAGCTGAAACTTGGCGGGGTGGCCTCTCATTGCACCAGGAGGCTGCCTGAATTTTGGTAGAATTTTTGGAGAAGAGGAGATATGAATTTCACCAAATTTGGCAAATCTGGTCCAAACTTGCAGAGGCTGAAATTTGAAAATTTTGAAAAGAGGAAGAGTGGATCAAGATGGTTCTAGGTTTTGTATGCTAAGGACAATCCAGAGGAGTTGGTTTGAGATCAAAACTCAAAGGCAAAAAGGTACTTGCTTTGAAAATTACTTAGGCTCATAATAAAAGACAGAATTGTTTTGGGAGGAAGAGTAAATGAAATAAAATTCAAAAATTGGTTTGGACTTGTTGGAACAGAGAACTTAGGTTGTTCCAAGAAGGAAGAAGGGATCTTGAGAGGTTTTAACATATGAGGCAAGATAAGAATCATGGGTGGTTTGAAATGAAAGAAGTCCCAAAAATTTCTAGGGTTTTCTTGTTAAATGAAAATAATAAAAATCAAAGATTCATTTGAGAGGGAAGGAATCAGAAGAAAAGTTTTCATAATTCAAACACCAAATTTGCCAGGGATGTAAACAAAAATCCTTGCCAAGGGTGAAAGTTTCTTTAGGGAGGGGTTTTCTGAAGAAAAAAAATTAAATGGCCTCTTTTCAAAAACAAACAAGGTTTTTGTTGAAAACCAAAGGAAATTTTTTCTGGAGTGTCACATCCGTCTCCCTGCCTGAAGGCCTTGGAGAGCGTGCGGAGAAGCTTAAGGGAGCGCGGCGGCGCTTCCGGTTATGGAAGATATTGGCCTGCCGTCAAGGTGCCAGGGAAGCCTGGGCCATGGTGAAGACGCGGTATACCAAGGCTGACCCAAACCACATGGCCGAGGTCGGACCTGTGGGGCCCAATGGGAATTAGATCCCCGTTAGCTTAGTGTATGGGCAAGTAGAATTGGTCGCAAAGTATTCCCAACAGGATTGTAGACTAGACAGCCTGTTGGATGGTATAGAAGAGGAATTTAGCCAGTCAAATTGACTATGTAATTAAAGTGACATGTATAATGCCTTCTAGTTGGATTGTAGATCATTTTTCATGGCGGACCTTTTCGCTTCAACCTCGGGACCCGATAGTCTGGAGTGTATCCGAATACCCTCTCGGTTATGTAAGAACCGGGGCATGCTTGGAAACCAGGCGTAGGGGTCATTAGTGTTTGAACAGACAAGTGTCCAACTAGTTATGTTATATTACATGGTTAGTAAGAAACATCTTCCAGGGAGAATAGTTCCGCTAGGGGTTCCTTTCCCTGGGTATGCATGCCCTAAAGTGCATGTCCGGACTGCAAAAAGAGTCGCGGAGAAAAAACATTTGGGGGCACATATGGAAAATAAATAAGTGAAAATCATCTTTTGTTCACCGACCAAATATTCCCTTAAGAACGCTAGCTTTCAGCTTCACCCGGTCTGAGGTACACATCCGGCTGACCCGGCAGTAACAATCACAGAGCTGCTCCCCTTATGCCCTAGCCAAATTAACGAGAATGTAGGGCATAAATACAAGAGCCAGGCAACCCAGCTTGGCCAAAACTTAAGTCATATCGATGCATATAGCGGCGAAGAAAAGGTACATGCGGAAGGATGACACATGTGCTGGGCATGAAGCCCGGATAAATAAGTAAGCTTCTGTGAAAGAAGCCCCCAGGTATAATGAGCGCGGCGAGCGCATCAATGGTGTGCAGGCAAGGCACAAGTTAGCCCTTGAAGTCATCGGGAAAAAATAAAAGAAGAAGGAGATAAAACGACAAATAATGTATATGCAAAAAATGAATAGAGGAAGGAGACGAACACATAGTCCGGCGCTAAGCGTAGAATCTTTGGAGCCTGGCTGCGTTCCATGGGTGCGGCTCAAGTCGATTATCCGATGCATCCCGCAGATGGTACGCTCCGCCGGTCAGAACTTGGTTAATGATGAAGGGACCCTCCCATTTGGTCTCGAGCTTGGTCTTTTTCTTCTCCGGCAGGCGTAGAACTAGTTCGCCAACGTTATAAGTTTTGGCCCGTACTTCTCTGCTTTGGTATCTTCGATCCTGTTGTTTGTAGAATGCGGAATGGGCTTTTGCCACGTCGTGCTCCTCCTCCAGGGTGTCCAGATTATCCTGCCGATCGAGCTCGGCTTCTCTTTCTTCATACATGCGCACACGAGGTGAGTCATGAATTATGTCGCAGGGCAGAACCGCCTCTGTGTCGTACACCATAAAGAAGGGGGTGTATCCGGTGGTACGATTCGGCGTGGTCCGAAGCCCCCAGAGTACGGAGTCGAGCTCCTCTACCAAGTGCGTGTTAGATTCCTTTAGGGACCGCACTAATCTGGGTTTGATGCCGCTCATGATAAGACCATTTTCTCGCTCGACTTGACCATTAGTTTGTGGGTGATAGACGGAAGCATAATCGAGCTTGATGCCCATGTTTTTGCACTAGAGTTTTACCTGGTCAGCAGTGAAGTTCGTGCTGTTATCCATGATGATGTTGTGGGGGACGCCATAACGGTGTACGACCCCGGATATGAAGTCTATCACCGGTCCGGATTCGGCCGTTTTAACAGGTTTGGCTTCTATCCATTTGGTGAATTTATCCAACATGACAAGCAAGTATTTTTTCTTGTGGGTTCCTCCTTTAAGAGGTCCAACCATGTCAAGCCCCCAGACCACAAAGGGCCAGGTAATGGGGATTGTATGGAGGGTGGTGGGTGGCATGTGGCTTTGGTTTGCAAAGAGCTGACAACTGACGTAATGTTGGACCAAGTCCTGTGCATCTGCCGGGCTGTTGGTGTCGTGGATTTGTCACGGCAGATGTCCTAGCAAAAGGACTTAGTCGTGGAGCCATCGCAACGGGTTAACTTGAAGGGGTTAAAGCGGACGCAAGGACACAGTGTTATACTAGTTCGGCCCCTTCGATGAAGGTAAAAGCCTACGTCTAGTTGTGATGGGATTGATGTGTTTCGAGGGCTAGGGAGCAATAAGCTTCGCCTAACCCTCGAGTTGTTGTTGTCTGTCGTTAAACCGTCGTCGGGTCGTCCCCTTATATACACGGGTGACGCCCATCGGTCTACAAAATACCAACCTCCGGTTCATAAACGTGCCCGGGTTGGTCTCTCTATTCCTAACTTACAATGCAAGTTTACCTCAGGCCGGTTTACGGCCATAAACCTTTAAACCGATTATAGGCCCTGGGCCCTTCTATTTCTCCTTGGGCTTTAACATCTTGGGTCCATTGACAGAGCTAACCCGGGCCCTGTAGGCCGGTTTACCCCAGATAGCAATATCCCCAACATTAGGCCCCAGATTGATTTCAATAGGTTCATGTCAATCCTTAATAAGAATTTCTGTCTTCAAATGTCTTCCAGTAACTGTTAAACCGCCGTTTCGTCGTCTCCTCTTGCTGCTGTAAACCGATACGACGTCAGCACAAAGTTACCGTTTCCTTTTGCTAAATCCGCAGTAATCAAGGCGACAGCTGGGCTCCCGAAATCACCGGCTCCTGGATTCGCGCGCCTGGCACGCGCGCCGCGCCTTATAAATAGGACTAGAAGGCCATCTTCCTTTCCTCCCTTTCGTCCCCTTCTTCGTCTTCCTCGCGACTCAGACCTCGGAGCTCCGCCGGCGCCGTCAGCTACTGCATCAACTCAGGCCGCTGCATCAACCTGACCGGACCAGAGTACCGCGGCGACCCTCCGCATCCGCTTGGATCCCGGTAAGGCTCCTGTTCTTCTTGCTTTAGATCTGTTCTAGGGTTCGTCATCCTTATCCTGCCACTGTTCATTGTTCATCTCCATAGCAAGTTTTTGTGAACAGATTATGATACTTATATTGTGATTTGTAGTCACTCTCAGTATTCGCCATAAATCTGTACTCATCTCCTTAGATCCCACTCATTTCCCTGCTTGTCGAACTTGTGCTGTTCTGCTGCGAGCCAAACCTCATATTTTTACTTCTTTTTTGCCCTAGCTGTAGATCCATTGTTTTGAAAGAATCCGTACGGGATCTGTTTCTGCTTTCATATTCATAACTGTTAGATCTGGTCGGTTTAACTTTTAGCAGAGCGAACAACCCAAACCATATATCCATTAGTCCCCTTGATGAACCGCCAGATGATATCACTCTAGATAACCCCAGTCTATATAAGAGCATCTTCGGTTTACAATCACACCTGTTCTCAAACCGGAATACCTTTGTCTTGTAGATTTCCTCATGGCAAAACAGGTATACGAATGCAACTGGGTTCCCTCTCGCATCACCGAGACCCAATTAAACAACTTAGTTCTGACTGGCGCCTTGAGTAGCAAAAATGCCATCCATTGGAGGGTTCCAGGGAATGAATGTCCTCCTACCCCACAGGAAGGAGAAGTTGTTGTGTTTGCGGATCACCTGGCTCGGGGCTTTAATCCGCCCGGTTCAAAATTTTACCGGGACGTCCTGGCTAATTTTAAGTTGCGCCCACAAGATGTTGGTCCAAACTCAGTCACGAATATCTGCCATTTTCAAGTGCTTTGTGAGGTGTACTTCCAGGAGGAACCTACTGTAGAGCTGTTCCGAGACTGTTTTCATTTGAACCGACGTACTGAATTCACCGACGGCCCTAATATGGAACTGGGTGGTATGGCGATTCAAAAGAGGAAAGAAGTGACTTATCCTCACGCCAAGCTGCATAGCCATCCGCAAGAATGGAATCACACTTGGTTCTATTGCAAGGATACTTCCCCTGCTGAAGAAAATCCTCTGCCTGGCTTCCGTCCAGAGAGACTTAGCAATACACACCCCTTCCCCCAAGGCTAACTGCCAAAGAGAGGAGTAAGTATGCACCTCAGCTGTCCAAGCTCAGAGCCTTCATGGCTAACGGTTTAACAGGAGTGGATCTTACCCGTTGCTGGATTTCATGGAGTATCCTGCCCCTTAGTATCCGCTCCGGTTTAATGTGCAAATACACAGGCCGGGTTAATGATCCTTTGAGGCACTGCAACATTCAGCTGACGGAAGACGAAGTTACTGAAGCTGTGAAAAAGATGCTGAATGAACCGGAATATGTTTGCGCCCGAACCGGCCTGCTTCCCTTTTGTGCTACAAATAAACCACCTGCTGTAAGCATCTCACCTCTGTTTGTTATAGAATTTATGATCTCCTTATATGTATATTGTTAACTCCAATCCTTTCTGAAACAGGGAGATGATCCGTTTTGGAGCAAGAAGCTTCAAGAGCCAACAGAAAAGGTAACCCGACCCAAAACAAGGGTGAAGAAGCCTGCTCAGAAGAAAAGGAACACCGCTTCCTCTACCCCGGAATTAGGTGAGGATGATGTGGGTAATCCGGACCTTGAGGTAGACCTCGATTCAGTTGGCTTACTTTTTATACGTCTTATTGATGATGATATTTGTCAGGACGACGCTGAAGCGAGTAATGCTGAAGGCCCAGAGGTAACTATTCTTTCTTCTGACAAAGTTCCTTTGCCTTTGAAAAAACCTCGCCAAGCACACCGGAAAATAAAATTTTCTCATCCTCTTGCTTACTTGGATCCCAAATTTCTTGTGAAGACCCAGCAACATGAAGCTCGTCGCACCACCCGGCATAGTGGCCAGGTAGTTACCTCCGCCGGTTTACCGAACAGCCCGGTTCGGAAACGCCGCTCAGAGGTCTCCGATTTATGCGCTAGCTTTCCTCCTAAAGCAGGTTTAATTCGTCAGCCTCTTAATCCATCTGACTCCGATTATCAGGTCACTTCCCATTCATCTTCTGGTGAATCTTCAGCCACTCAACTGCCACCGCTAAAGACAGTTATTGGGTAAGTTGGACCGATCACAACATATTTCCATATGGGTTTCTTAATCCATCTTACACCGTTCTTTCAATCTTTGGGTCTCTCCCAGGGCTAAACCTAGACCGAGCAAGAAGGCTCGTCTGGATAATCCGGCCGAAGGAACTGCCGCTCCTGAACCAGAGAAAACTCCTGGTGCTGATGCTCTAGTTCGTGAAGACATTCAGAATTATCTACCTCCACAAGATGACGCCTATGCTGAAGAAAGGCCTACCAATCCTGCCAGCCATACCGATCAGCCTGCCAGTCCTGTTCGGGTTGAGGAATCCATCCACCCTTCTGGAACTGTTGATAAACCGACAGTGCCAATGCAGAGCAGCGATTCCAAAGATGATGATGTTGTGATTACCGGCATTGGTCGCTCTGAACCGGGGAACTCTGCTACCTTAGCCAAGCATACTGCTAAGGAAGAAATCTCAGCCATAAAGGGCAAATGGGACGTTGATTCCTCAACGTATGCCGCTTTAAGCGCCCAAGATCTTTATTCTGGGTACCTGAACCGACTGTACACCAGTAGCGATTATGAAGCTGGCATGATCAGGATGATGAAAGAAAAACTTGAGGTAACTCTCTTGTGCTTCATTCTATTGCAACTTTAGCTTCTCAATTTCTTCCAATCCGGGATGGTAATCCGAATCATGCTGCCTTGACAACCAAGGTCCGGTTTGATAAAAACAGGGCTTCAACATAGGTCGTAACCAGAAAACATCATCAAATAACCATTAGCCCCCAAGTGCCAAGTTTAAATACTTGTATTAATCTTGGGACTTTTGTAATGTAAAACATGCGTTAAGATCAAGTACGCATTAGCCCCCAAGTATCGAGCACATAACTTGCTTGTGTGGTTGATACTTCCAAACCGTGCAATATTTTCTGAACACTGTTGATGACCTGCTGCAGGGGGATCTGAAGACCAAAGAGAAACAAGTCTCGGACCTTCAGGAAATCCTAAAAACCCAGCAGGCTGAAACTGCAAAAGCGAAGGAAGAATTGACCAATGCCTTAAACGTTATGGAACAGCTGAAAGAAAACCGCAAAAAGGAACAAGCTGATTGGGCTACTGAAAAGGCTCTTTTGATGAAAAGGGCTGAAAATGCCGAAGCTGCTCTCAAACCGGTGGTTGATGAATTATCCACCGTAAAGCGACAAATACACTCCATGACCTCTGCCGTCTTTGGTAAAAAACAAATTCGATGCCCTTCCTCCAATTTGCACCTTGTCTGCTATATCCTATGTCCGGTTTGTAATCCATCTGGAAACACTGCAGGCACACGTATTGGACACTTGGGTTCTGATGTGCGGATGAAACTCAAAGCTGCTTATACTTTGATTAAACAGTTGTATACCGGAGCACAGAGAGCTATCACCACTGCATCGCATAATAACCCCGCACCGTCTCTGATTCAAGACACGTTAAAAAGGTTATCCATGCTTCCTGCCCGGATTGAAGAGTTAAAAAGATCAGCTGCCCGAACCGGAGCCATCACTGCCTTGATCCGGGCCAAAGCGTGGGTACCAGACTTTGACCCTGTTGAAGCGGCCCAAGGATACCCCAGCTTGAAAGAAGACGGTTCAGATTTCGGTGAAAATGACTTGAGGGCGATAAACCGGGCGGTGCGCCCCCTAGCTTGTCAATTGGCTGAAGAAGCAGATCTGACACATTATCAGGCCCAATATGATAACCAGAACAAGCGAGTAGCTGCCCCGATCCCTGAAGCGGAAAACCTTATTCCTCCAAATCGTAAGCATACCTATGCCCCTGACATTGAACCATCTTTGCTGATTCATGAAGAAGCTGTCTTTCAAGCGTTAATGGGAGTCGACTGGACCACTGCTGATTTCCAGCCAATGGGTAGCCATGAGAAGGCTGAAGCGGCGCAAGATGATCCACGACCTTCGAACCGAGGCGGCGAACAGGCATAATCAAAGCTCCGGTTCACCTTAATTGGTGACGTTAATCCGTCAAAAAACAATATATTCAGGCACTATGCTGCCTTGTAATAAGATAGTTAATACCTCTGGCTTTGAATGCGCCTTTGTACACGGGTACTGATGCCCTTGCCATGACTTTTTCCAACTTGTGCTTCCTGTCTTTACTGGGTACAAAGGACGGTCTTTCGACCATACGAACCGTGCTGCGCCTTTGCCAAACCGGGCAACTTGCCTCCGGGTTAAAAAACGGACCAGGCTGTGTCAGCTGAATCGGTTTAAAAATATTTGTCGTTCCAAAGAACAAAAACACCACGAGAAGGAAGATAACAAACAACCAAATACGAGAGAAAACGCAATAGTAAAACGCATGCAAATGGTGGTTGCTATGAACCGTTCAGAAGGCGTTACCATCGTCAAGACAAAAGAAACCAAGCCCCCAAGGGGTGTAGCTACGGTTTAAGTCGACTAGGTTCCTAACTGAATCGTGGCAAATATGCCGGTCAAATGGCATTGCATTGGTTCGGATTCGACCAAGCCCCCAAGTGACTCAGTGGCCTAGGGCCGATCAAGTGGCATTGCATTGGTTCGGACACGACCAAGCCCCCAAATGACTTATTGGCTGTTTAAAAGCCGATCAGAAGGCATTACCATCATCAAGACATGACCGAGCTCCCATAAGGTGTAACTACGGTTCAAGTCGATTAGGTCCCCAACTGACTTAGTGGCAAATGTGCCAGCCAGAAGGCATTACCGTCGTCAAGACGTGACCAAGCTCCCCGGAGGTGTAGCTACGGTTCAGGTCGACTAGGTCCCCAACTGACTTTGTTGATCTTCTGTGAAGCGACCTCAAGGGGTAAACCGGAGGTTGCCCTAAAGCGAATCAACTCCGTGTAACCACGCATGATGTGAAGAAAAAACAGAGACCCTGCTTTACTCGAGGCTCCGGTTAATTATATTGATCATAATATATACATGGTCATGATATGTACATAAGCAGAGCCCAGGGCTCATGTATAGTAAGGTCAAAGATGAGCTATGTTCCATGGCCTGCTGGTCTCCTCCTCTGATGTGCGTGAATCTTTGCGCTCTCGAATATCAATCCGGTAGTACGACCCATTATTCAGATTCTTGCTGACCACAAAAGGTCCTTCCCAAGGCGGGGATAATTTATGCATATCAGACTGATCCTGGATGAGCCGGAGCACCAAATCCCCCTCCTGAAAGGTTCTGGTTCTAACCCGACGGCTGTGGTAACGGCGAAGATCTTGCTGGTAAATCGCTGAACGGGCAGCTGCTAAGTCATGTTCCTCATCCAACAAGTCAAGAGCGTTCTGTCGTGCCTGCTCGTTGTCCGCTTCAACATAAGCTGCCACACGAGGTGAATCATGTCGTATATCACTTGGGAGAACCGCCTCTGCTCCATAGACCATAAAAAATGGCGTAAACCCCGTGGATCTGTTAGGCATGGTGTTGATGCTCCATAATACAGACGGTAGCTCCTCAACCCAACAACCCGGCGTCCTCTGCAAAGGGACCAGAAGCCGGGGTTTGATACCTCTCAAGATCTCTTGATTCGCTCGTTCTGCTTGACCATTAGATTGTGGGTGAGCTATCGAAGAAACATCAAGCCGTATATGCTCACGTGCGCAGAACTCTTTCATGGCACCTTTGGATAGATTGGTACCATTATCTGTGATGATGCTGTGTGGAAAACCAAACCGGAAGATCACCTTCTTTATAAACCGAACCGCCGTGGCCGCATGACATTTACTGACAGGTTCTGCCTCCACCCACTTTGTAAATTTGTCAACCGCCACCAATAGGTGGGTCTTCTTATCTTTGGAACGTTTAAAAGGCCCAACCATATCGAGCCCCCAAGTCGCAAACGGCCAAGTGATTGGAATCATCCTCAATTCTTGAGCCGGTATGTGCGCTCGTCTAGAAAATTTCTGGCAACCATCACATAGCCTGACCAGGTCTTCTGCATCAGCATGAGCAGTTAACCAGTAGAAACCGTGGCGGAACGCTTTAGCCACCAATGATTTTGAACTGGCGTGGTGGCCGCAATCCCCTTCATGTATTTCACGTAATATTTCGCACCCCTCCTCAGGGGATACGCACCGTTGCAGCGCTCCTGACACGCTGCGATGATGTAGCTCCCCTTTGAGAATGGTCATAGACTTGGACCGCCGTACTATCTGCCGAGCCAAGATTTCGTCTTCTGGCAACTCACCCCGGTTCATATATGCCAGATAAGGAAGCGTCCAATCCGGGATGACATGAAGAGCCGCCACTAATTGAGCCTCCGGATCAGGAATAGCCAACTCCAGTTCACCGGGTAGCTGTACCGATGGGTGATACAATACATCCAAGAAAACATTGGGTGGGACCGGTTTACGCTGAGAGCCCAAGCGGCTTAAAGCGTCCGCTGCCTCATTCTTTCTGCGGTCCACATGGTCCACTTGATAGCCTTTGAAATGCCCTGCCACCATATCTACTTCACGACGGTATGCAGCCATGAGTGGGTCCTTAGAATCCCAGGTGCCAGATACTTGCTGAGCCACTAGATTCGAATCACCAAAGCACCTAACGCGGCTCAGATTCATCTCTTTAGCCATCCGAAGACCATGAAGCAAAGCTTCATACTCAGCCGCATTGTTTGTACAGGGGAACATTAAACGGAGGACATAACAAAACTTGTCTCCTCGTGGGGAAGTTAAAACGACTCCAGCCCCCGAGCCTTCCAATTGTCTGGATCTGTCAAAATGAATAGTCCAATATGTGTTATCTGGCTTCTCCTCAGGTGCTTGTAACTCTGTCCAATCGTTTATGAAGTCGACAAGTGCTTGTGACTTTATGGCCGTCCGGGATACGTATCTTAAACCGTGCGGCCCAAGCTCGATGGCCCACTTGGCAATCCGACCGGTCGCCTCCCGGTTCTGTATGATGTCACCCAAAGGAGCAGAACTGACCACCGTGATGGGGTGCCCTTGAAAATATTGCTTTAGCTTCCGGCTTGCCATAAAAACACCATATACCAGCTTCTGCCAATGCGGATACCTTTGCTTGGACTCGATAAGCACTTCGCTGATATAGTAAACCGGACGCTGAACCGGATGCTCCTTCCCAGCCTGCTTGCGTTCTACCACAATCGCCACACTGACCGCTCTGGCGTTCGCAGCAACATATAACAGGAGTGGCTCTTTATCTACGGGGGCTGCCAACACTGGCGGATTGACTAACTGTCGCTTCAAGTCCTCAAACGCTTTATCAGCCTCCGGACTCCAGACAAATTGATCTGTCTTCTTGAGCATTTGATACAAGGGGATCGCCTTTTCACCGAGGCGGCTGATAAACCGGCTTAACGCAGCAATCCGCCCGGCCACGCGCTGAACATCATTGACGCATTTCGGTTTGGCCAGGGAGGTGATGGCTGTGATCTTTTCCGGATTGGCCTCAATTCCTCTATGGGACACTAAGAATCCCAACAATTTGCCTGCAGGTACACCGAAAACACATTTAGCTGGGTTGAGCATCATTTGGTACACTCTCAAGTTATCGAAGGTTTCCTTCAAATCGTCAACCAGGGTCTCCTTCTTTCGTGACTTGACCACAATGTCATCCACATAGGCATGTACATTACGACCAATCTGTTCGTGGAGGCAATTTTGCACACACCGTTGATAAGTAGCCTACGCACTCTTAAGCCCGAAGGGCATAGAAACATAGCAGAAGGCTCCAAAGGGAGTAATGAACGTCGTCTTCTCCTGGTCCTTAACTGCCATCTTGATCTGATGATAACCCGAATAGGCATCCAAAAAACTCAAACGCTCGCAACCTGCCGTAGCATCAATGATTTGATCAATACGGGGGAGAGCAAAAGGATCCGCTGGACAAGCTTTATTCAAGTCTGTGTAATCCACACACATGCGCCAGGTGCCGTTTTTCTTAAGAACCAGCACCGGATTAGCAAGCCACTCGGGATGAAAAACCTCAATAATAAAACCAGCTGCCAGGAGCCTGGCTACTTCCTCACCAATCGCTTTACGTCTTTCCTCATTAAACCGGCGTAGGAACTGTTTTACCGGTTTATACTTAGGATCCACATTAAGGGTGTGCTCAGCGAGTCGCCTCGGTACACCAGGCATGTCAGACGGCTTCCATGCAAAGATGTCCCGATTCTCACGGATGAACTCGATGAGCGCGCTTTCCTATTTTGGATCCAAGTTTGCACTGATGCTGAACTGCTTGGACGAATCGCCAGGTACGAAGTCAACAAGCTTAGTTTCGGCAGCTGATTTGAACTTCAAGGCCGGATCGTGGTCCGTAGTTGGCTTCTTTAATGAAGTCATGTCCTCCGGATCAACATTGTCTTTGTACTGCTTTAGCTCCTCCGTAGCACAAACCGATTCTGCATAAGTCGCATCTCCTTCCTCGCATTCCAAAGCGATTCGACGGCTCCCATGAACCATTATAGTGCCCTTGTAACCCGGCATCTTGAGTTGCAGATATACATAGCAGGGTCGTGCCATAAATTTTGCATAGGCCGGTCGTCCGAACAAAGCGTGGTATGGACTTTGGATTTTAACCACTTCAAACGTCAGCGCCTCTGATCTAGAATCATGACTATCGCCGAAGACCACTTCAAGGGCTATCTTACCAACAGGGTACGCAGACTTGCCAGGCACCACCTCGTGGAACACTGTATTGGTCGGTTTGAGATCCTTATCCACCAGTCCCATGCGACGGAAGGTCTCATAATACAAGATGTTAATGCTGCTCCCTCCGTCCCTGAGTACCTTGGTGAGCTTATAACCTCCCACCTGAGGCGCCACCACCAATGCTAACTGACCCAGATTATAAACCCTAGGAGGATGATCTTCTCGGCTCCATATGATTGGTTGTTCCGACCAGCGCAGATAGTGAGGCGTGGCCGGTTCAACAGCACTAACTGCCCGCCTCTGAAGCTTTCTATCCCGTTTATCCAAGCTTGTAGTAAAAACATGATACTGTCCACCACTCAACTGCTTCGGGTTGCTCTGATAACCTGATTGCTGCTGTTGCTGCTGGCTGTAACCACTTTGATTACCTTGATTATTTTGGCTGTTCTGTCCGCCCGGATTACCATGGAACCCTGGACCGGAATTTCCGCCGCCGTACCCTGAACCGGAACCTGAACCGCCGCCAGAGCCGTTATCATATTGGAAAATGTTTGAGCTTTTGAATTCCTTCATGATGTAACAATCCTTCCAAAGATGGGTTGCTGGCTCCTGTTTTGTTCCGTGCTTCGGACAGGGCTGGTTTAAGAAAAAGTTCAAACGCTCCGGATTAGGACCGGGATTTCCGCGAAAACCTGGCTGTTTCCCCTTACGTCGCTGGCCCTTATTCTGTGCACTGGTGTTGGCCACAAAATCCACGCTCCCATCCGGTTTACGCTTACCTCCGCCTCCATTGCCTGTTGGTTGATGCTGCTGGCCTTTGGTGTTGCTATTCTTCTTTCCCTTCCCTGCTTTGTCGTCACCAGAGTCAGGATCCTTGGTACTGTCAGAATCCGCATACTTCACTAAAGCGGTCATGAGCGTTCCCATATCCGTGCAATCACGCTTCATCCGGCCTAACTTTAGCTTCAAAGGGCCAAACCGACAGTTGCCTTCCAACAGCACCACGGCGGTGTCTGCGTTGATGCGATCTGACGAGTGCAAAACTTTTGATACCCGGCGTACCCAATGGGTAGTTGACTCCCCTTCTTGCTGAACGCAAGCTGCTAGGTCAACTATCGACATTGGCTGTTTGCACGTGTCCTTGAAATTTTTGATAAACCGGGCTCGCAACTGGGCCCACGAATTAATGGAATTAGGCGGTAGGCTCTTTAGCCAAGTCCGGGCCGTCCCTTCTAACATCATGGTAAAATACTTCGCACACGCCGTGTCATCTACATCCAGCATCTCCATAGCCATCTCATAGCTCTCCACCCATGTCTCCGGAGGCTGATTTGCTGTGTAGTTTGGTACCTTGCGGGGGCCTTTGAAGTCTTTAGGCAGGCGTACGTTGCGCAAAGCGGGAACAAGGCACGGTACTCCCAAAGAACTAGAAACCACCCCCGGTTCAATCGTAGCATTTGGGAAGATAGGTGTAAGCTGACGAGCCTGATGCTGCGCCGCTAATCCGGCCTCCTGCGCACGGGCGCGATCCACCATCTCCTGAGCATTGTCGACACCAGCCGGATTGTTGCCGCGGAGCGCTTCACGCCTGGCATTACTTGAAACAGCCGGCTCCTCCATGCGCCTACTATAGCTCCTGCTGGGGCGAGGGGTGGAGTGAATCCGATCACGGCTTTGCGAATATGCTTCCTGTTGGGCCAAAGCGGTCCTAAGGAGCTCCTTGACTCGGCGTGTCTCTGCATCCTGCGGTGAATCGCCTTCGATCGGAATGGCTTCCAACCGAGCTGCCGCCGCAACGAGGTTATCCATCGGGTTGGAATAATGGCCCAATGGCGTTGGCACGGCCTGTGGTGTACCAGTGTTGTGATGAGGCAGGTTTATTATACGGTGCTGAACCGGGGCGCCAACTGTTGCTTCCGCACGGTTTACCCCCGGCGGATTATTGGCCCCCGCCCCAGGGGTGTTGAAGAGATTTCTGGCGTCGAGGGCTGCGGGCAATCGAGATCGGAATTTCCTCTTCAGGACTTCCTGAGATGCATTCTGGTCCATCATGACCCTGTAAGCCTGTGCATCTAAAACGGCACGCTCTGCCGTCATCCTGGCCTCTTCTGCTGCCAGCCCCGCTTTAGCTTGAGTGATCTGTTCTCTCACTTTGGCAATCTCGGCATTGTGAACCTCCTGATCCACTGGGTTGGCTTCCGCCATAAGCACTGCCAGTGCGTCAAACAGATCTGACAATACTTGGACTGGTGAGTCCGCAGGGCCCCTGCCCGCGCAGCTGTTGCCGCTGCCGATCCGGAGATCACTGCTACCGCAGTTGATGAATGTGGCGCCGCCTGTGTTCCAGCCATGAAGATCCCAACTCGATTGGGCAGACCAGAGGGGTCCGGAATACTGTCGCCATCGGAGCTGCCCCCAATCTGATCATCTTGCAGCTGGTATAGAGACTCGGTTTCCCCGGTTGACGTTTCATTGCTGGAGTAGATGGCGGTTTCGCCATCGGATTCGGATCCTTCCTCGTAGCTTCCTCCGTGGATGACTCCCACGAAGGCGCGCTTCCTGGTCGGTTTAACCAGGGTCGATCTCGTGCACTGAGCTGTCTCGACGAGGTCGGTGCAGACGCCCAGCTCGGGGCCCGGTTCACCGATCTTGCCGATGAAAACATGGATGCCGCCAAAAGGGACCCGGTACCCGTACTCGATCGAGCCGGCGTCGGGGCCCCAGCCTGTGCTGTCGATGTAGAGTTTTCCACGACGACTTTTGGTCATCCGGCCCACAGCGTAGCCCTCGAGTCCTTCAAAGCGGCCCTCCAAGAACTTGAAACCATCTCGCGATAGCCCCACGGTGGGCGCCAACTGTCGTGGATTTGTCACGGCAGATGTCCTAGCAAAAGGACTTAGTCGTGGAGCCATCGCAACGGGTTAACTTGAAGGGGTTAAAGCGGACGCAAGGACACAGTGTTATACTAGTTCGGCCCCTTCGATGAAGGTAAAAGCCTACGTCTAGTTGTGATGGGATTGATGTGTTTCGAGGGCTAGGGAGCAATAAGCTTCGCCTAAACCTCGAGTTGTTGTTGTCTGTCGTTAAACCGTCGTCGGGTCGTCCCCTTATATACACGGGTGACGCCCATCGGTCTACAAAATACCAACCTCCGGTTCATAAACGTGCCCGGGTTGGTCTCTCTATTCCTAACTTACAATGCAAGTTTACCTCAGGCCGGTTTACGGCCATAAACCTTTAAACCGATTATAGGCCCTGGGCCCTTCTATTTCTCCTTGGGCTTTAACATCTTGGGTCCATTGACGGAGCTAACCCGGGCCCTGTAGGCCGGTTTACCCCAGATAGCAATATCCCCAACAGTTGGCCAGTAAAATCCTGTACGGAAGGCCTTGCTTACTAGAGCCCGGGATGCGGCGTGGTGGCCGCCGAGTCCGGCATGAGTTTCTGCCAGAAGCTTCTGCCCTTCCTCTTCGGAGATGCACCTTTGAAGGACTCCGGTGGTTCTTTTCTTATAAAGCTCTCCCTCATGGACCCTATAGGCTTTAGATCGCCGCACTATGCAGCGTGCCTCGTTTTGGTCCTCGAGGAGCTTCTGCCTAATTAAGTAGGCCAGGAATGGTTCTGTCCACGGGGCGACGATGGCCATTATTACGTGGGGCTGAAGGTGTTATTTCGGTGGCAGAGCCTCCGATTATATCAAAGTGTTCGGTATCGGGCATTGTGGCTGTGTCCGGACTATTGTTACTAGTGTCTCCTTCCCATACCATGGATGGCTTAAACAGCCTCTCCAAAAAGATGTTTGGGGGGACCGCATCGCGTTTTGCGTCGATGCGTGCAAGGACGTCTGCCGCCTGATTGTTTTCCCGGGCCACATGGTGAAATTCGAGCCCCTCGAACCGAGCTGACATCTTAAGGACGGCGTTGTGATAGGCCGCCATTTTCGGAACCTTGGCATCAAAGTCTCCATTTATTTTGGATATTGTGAGGTTCGAATCCCCCCGCACCTCCAGGCGTTGAACGCCCATGGATACTGCCATCCGGAGACCATGAAAAAGGGCCCCGTATTCGACTGCGTTGTTGGATTCTGTATACATTATCTGGAGTACGTATTGAATTGTATCTCCGGTTGGGGACGTCAGAACGACGCCGGCCCCCAGACCAGCTAGCATTTTGGAGCCGTCGAAGTGCATGATCCAATTGGAGTATGCAACGTACTCTTTGGGGAGTTCGGCTTCCGTCCATTCGGCGATGAAGTCAGCTAATAATTGCGACTTAATGGCTCGCCGCGGCTTATGCGTTATGTCAAACTGGAGGAGCTCAATGTCCCATTTGGCAATCCGGCCCGTGGCGTCACGGTTGTCTATAATATCATTAAGTGGTACTTCCGAGGCTGCTGTTATTGAACACTCTTGAAAGTAGTGTCGCAGCTTCTGGGATGCCATGAATACCGCATATGCTATCTTTTGATAATGCCGTGACTTGCATGGAGTAAGGACAGTGGACACATAATAGACCGTCTTTTGAAGGGGGAATTTATGTCCGTCCGTTTCTCGTTCGACGACGAGCACTGGCTTACAACTTGATGAGTTGCCGCAATGTATAACAGCATTGGTTCGCCAATGTCGGGCGCGGCCAGGATTGGGTTGGGTGCCAGTATGGCTTTTATTTCTTCCAATCCAGATGTGGTGGCATCCGTCCACTCGAAGTGTTCGGTGCACCGTAGTAGGCGATAAAGGGGTAATGCCTTTTCTCCTAGGCGGGAGATAAAGCGGCTTAGAGCCGCCACACATTCGGTTAATTTCTGGATTTGTTTGAGGTCCGTTGGGATATCCAACTGTGACAGAGCTCGGATCTTGGCCGGATTTGCTTCAATTCCTCTGCTGGATACAATGAAGCCCAGGAGCTTTCCGGCTGGCACACCGAAAATACATTTTCCGGGTTGAGCTTGATGTCGTATGTTCGGAGGTTGTCGAATGTGAGCCTCAAGTCATGTATTAGAGAGTCGACGTGTTTGGTTTTGACGACCACATCATCTACGTATGCCTCCACTGTTTTGTCGATCTGGTTTGCCAGACATGTCTGAATCATGCGCTGATATGTTGCGCCGGCGTTTTTGAGCCCAAAAGGCATTGTGTTGAAGCAGAAGGGGTCGTATGGAGTGATGAATGACGTTGCGGCTTGGTCGGGCTCCGCCATCTTAATTTGGTGGTAGCCGGAGTATGCATCGAGGAAACACAATGAGTCGTGTCCTGCGGTAGCATCGATAATTTGATCGACACGGGGGAGGGGGAAGGGATTCTTTGGGCAAGCCTTGTTGAGGTCCTTGAAATCGACGCACAGGCGCCAGGATTTATCCTTATTTGGTACCATCACCAGGTTTGCTAGCCAGTCCGGGTGTTTTATTTCTCTAATGAATCCGGCCTCCAATAACTTGGCTAGTTCCTCTCCCATAGCTTGTATCTTAGGTTCAGAGAAACGCCAAAGAGCCTGCTTGATAGGCTTGAATCCCTTTAGAATATTGAGGCTGTGCTCGGCCAGCCTGCGTGGGATTCCTGGCATGTTTGAAGGATGCCAGGCAAAAATGTCCCAGTTCTCGCGCAGGAACTCTCGTAGTGCGGCGTCTACGGCAGGGTTTAATTGTGCCCCGATGGAGGCTGTTTTTGTAGGGTCCGTTGGATGGACTTGGAATTTGACTATTTCATCAGCTGGGTTAAAGGAGGTGGACTTGGATCTCTTATCGAGTATCACATCGTCCCTGTTTACCGTGGAGCGCAGCGTACTCAGTTCCTCGGCCGCTAGGGATTCGGATAATGCCTCGAGGGCTAGTGCGGCTATCTTGTTTTCGGCGCGAAGTGCTTTGTCCGGATCACTAGCAAGAGTGATGATTCTGTTGGGCCCGGGCATTTTGAGCTTCATGTACCCATAATGGGGTATGGCTTGGAAGATTGTGAACGCCTCCCGCCCGAAAAGGGTGTGGTCTCCACTACTGAACGGGGCCACTTGGAACATAATCTCTTCGGACTTGTAATTCTCCGGCGTGCCGAACACCACATCTAGTGTGATTTTGCCTGTACAACGCGCTTCCTGACTGGGGATTATTCCTCTAAAGGTTGTGCTGCTTCGCTCGATGCGGTTCCAGTCTATTTCCATTTTTTGAAGGGTTTCCTCATCGATGAGGTTTAATCCGCTGCCGCCATCCATGAGCACCTTGGTGAGTCGAAAGCCATCCACAATTGGACTGAGGACCAATGCGGCTGGTGCTCGGGCTGTTCGGAATTTAGGTTCGTCACTGGCATTGAAAGTAATAGCCGTGTCACTCCATGGATTTATTGTTGCCACGTGGTAGATTTCGGCAAGGCTGCGGAGTGTTCGCTCTCGCCTGTTATTTGATGCGAAGGTCTCAAAGACTGTTAATACCGTATTGTTATCCCTGGGATGGTGCTCTGTGGCTTCTGGAATGAGAAGATCCTCGCCACTTTTGGCTACTTGACAAAGTATCCAACATGCTCTAAGGCAATGTGTTGGTATAGCGCCCTCTGTACTATGAATTTTACAGGTTCCATTGAGCCATCCCTCCAGTACGGTTCCATGCCCTGTAGAGGGTTTTTGCTTTTTGGTAGTTAACACGGGTGTCTTGTGATAATGCACCCTTTTATTTCGGACTGGGTTCGTATTTAGGGCCGGATTGTCCCAATTTTATTTCGCTTTTCCAGGCACTTTCCATCGCACAGTACTTTCGTACTATGGACGCCAAGTCGGCAAAGCGTGTAATTTCACGGCGACTTATGGCGTTAAGGATTCCCTTGTCCGTGCAATTATTGCAGAAGAATGAGATTGCGTCTTCCTCGCGGCAGTCCTTAACCTTGTTCATTACAAGGAGGAATTTGGCCCAATAATGATGTATTGATTCCTGGGGCTCTTCCCTGATGTTGGAAAGATCGCTTATGCTTGGGTGGGTGGGTGGAATTGAATCCGAAACCTCACCCAATCTGGGCCCCAGTGGCCGAGGAGTTTCCAACCTTGGAAGTTCGGGTTCTGGGATGTTGCCCGATAAGTCTGGCCCGCTGCATGACTCTAGGTTCAGGGCTTGGGTGATGTCCTCCCGTAAACGGATATCCGGCTCGGAGGGCTCAGGAATCCGGACATAGCTAGCTAGTCCTCAAGATAGAGGAGAGGTCGCCGCATTGTTCCTCCACCACCGCAATGTGATGGGTGACCGGGGGAGAGTTAATCTCTCTTTGATCGGGTTTAAGCCCAATCTGATCATAGTCCGTAACGACTCCTAGGGCGGCGATGCGATCCAAGAGCTCGTTTAGGGAAGAGAGCTCCATTGGATCCAACTGCTCGGCGAGTTCCGAGTTGGCGTGGAGACTGCTTTCGATGACCCGAGAAGTCATCGTTGGCGCAGCAGCCGAACAGGCGGTCATGATCAAACCACCTAGCCGGAGAGTTTGGCCGACAGCCAAAGCTCCCCCAACGGTAGTGCCGTCTTTAAAGACGAGACGAGACATCCTTTCTTACGGCGATGACACAGTGGAATTCTCAATGAAAGCACCAATGTCGGTGTCAAAACCGGCGGATCTCAGGTAGGGGGTCCAGAACTATGCATCTAGGCGGATGGTAACAGGAGACAAGGAACACGATGTTTTTACCCAGGTTCGGGCCCTCTCGATGGAGGTAAAACCCTACTCCTGCTTGATTAATCTTGATGATATGGGTAGTACAAGAGTGGATCTACCACGAGATCAGAGAGGCTAAACCCTAGGAGCTAGCCTATCGTATGATTGTTGTTGTTATGTCCTACGGACTAAACCCTCTGCTTTATATAGACACCAGAGGGGGCTAGGGTTACACAGAGTCGGTTACAAGGAAGGAGATCTACATATCCGTATTGCCAAGCTTGCCTTCCATGCCAAGGAGAGTCCCATCCGGACACGGGACGAAGTCTTCAATCTTGTATCTTCATAGCCCAACAGTCCGGCTATCCGAATACCCCCTAATCCAGGACTCCCTCACCCACTGTTTATACGGCCCATGGAAGGCCCACTATTTCTACGGCCCGTAGGAGGCCCAGTGTCACTATAGTAAATATTAGCCCATGGTTATTGTGGGCTAGTTTTAAAAAATAGGTTATTGCAGCCACTAGCAAAATGCAGAAAAAAGAACTGCACTCACTACAAGCAAACAAATAAACAAGACAACAAGGAAATAAATAAGCAAGCAACTTACACTAAGCTATCACGGCTATTACACATATTACATCCACTGGGCATCAAAGTTCGCCACTAGTGCAAATATAGGGAACACAACATCATATAAACGCTGCAGCAAAACAAGTCCAGAACTGAAACCACTTCAGAAGAGCTCAAGAAACAATATCCTGGGTACCCATAATGCTGGCAAGATGCTTAGCAAGCTTATTAACTTTATCTTGTTTGGCGCTTAAGTCCTTCAGCGCTTGTTGTTGCACCAGAAAGTATGCATTTGAATTCTGCAGGGACTTCCTCAGTCCTTCGGCTTCCTGTCGCATAACATCTGATCGATGTCTTTCAACTTGATGTTGAGACTCAAGAAGCCGAACTGATTCAGGAAACGAGTTCGAAGAGCTGGTGCCAGCAGTGGTAGCCAGTAACTCGAACACTACATCAAGACAGGACTTTGGGGTTGTCTCAGTGTCTTCAATATAGATTTTATCAGCTTTCTTGGAGACCAACAGGGATGTCTCACTATCTTGAACCTTATCTGCATTACTTCCTTTACCATTGCATAACAGGGTACTCTTCTCCAATATTTTATCCGCGTTCTAAAAGAGAAACAAACAAACACATCTCAGGTTTACAATGTAGTATATGAAACTCATTTTGGTAAACCAATTCAGTAGTAAGGTGGACAGGATAACAGCATGAAACAAACATATATCTATGTAGTATGTTCACTGTATGGTCTATATCATTCTAGTTTATGTTGCCAAATCAAGATAGATACAGTTCGAATCATATATATTTAAGACAAAGCAGCATAGACAGAATATAAGTCTGGGAAACTACACAGCAATAAAAACACTTGTAATGTGCATGGCATGAAAACATAACTATTTATTCAGTTGAAACTGAAATCAACATAGAGCAAGTTACAACAGCAAACAGCCTAACACGTTGAAGAAACAGGTTTAAAACATACCTGTTGCACCATTGGAGTTTTGATTGCATCCTTCAAATTTGAAATTAGTTGGTATCAGTAAATACAGTGATGCAAGAGCAAAGTAGTATGAACCATAGCTACGGAACCTGACCTGAGAACAATTCTTCTTTTGCTTTAAGCGTTGACTTCGGGTTCAGAGTGGTGGTCCTCGTGATTTGGGCACTGCAGTTGCCTTACTAACTGCTCGTGTTTGGGTGCTCTGTGGTGGAGACTGTGTTGTGTCAACGGGAACTAGGTGTCTATCTGCTGGGGTTGGGGTTAGAAGGGGTGTAGCTGGTTCTCTGTCCAACTGGGTAGGGGTACAATCTGCGTGAGTGTGGGTTATGTGTGGTGGGTCTGGTTCTTGGGCAAGTACAACCGTGGTTCTATCTGCATCGACAGGTAGCACGATCTTTTCTGAAGACCGTGTTTTTACTCCCACAGATACTGCCATCACTCCCTCCAATTGAAATGGCTGATAAACAAGAAACATAATTGAATGTATAGATATTGTAAGATAGACAGGTGCAATGGATAGTAGGGAAGAAAATAGGGCATGAAATAATTCACATTTATGTTGTCTAAGCAAACAGAATAGCAGGACATAATTTCACGTATATGATGGCTAATTAAACAGGATAGTATGACACAATTTCACATGTATGATGGCTAACTGAACAGGATAGAATGACATACTTCAAAATATGTTGACTATGTAAACAGGATGACATGATATAACTATACGATGTGTCTATTAAAGTGGTTGGCATGCCATAAATCACTAACATGCCGTCGATGGAAACATGATGGCATGATATAATTCACGATAGAATGGCATAATTTAAAATATGATGACTATGTAAACAGGATGAGATGATATAACTATATTATGTCTTTAGAAAATGGGTTGGCATGCCATAATCAGATACATGCTGTCTATGTAAACATCATGGCATGACATAATTCAAATATATGATTTATATACTAAGGAAGTGAGCAGAGGGCAATCACATATATGATGTGTCAACTAAGGAGATGGCATTCAATATTGTGTATATGATGTAAAAACTAAGCATTGCAATACAACATATGCATTATATGAGTAACATAACCCTGCCAGGTTTGAGCACACACCTCAGGGGGATAATAGGACTGGTCATCTGCCTCTGAATCCTCCTTTGAAGAGCTATCTGTAACCAACAAGATATCTACTTCAGCAGGTAGCATTGTCTGCTCTGAAGACCTTGTTTTCACTCCAGATTTCTCCATCACCAATTCAAATGGCTGATGCACAGGAAGAGCAGTTGAATATACAAACATTGTCGACAAAAGCAATGAGAAATACAAAAAAAGGACGGCATGATATAATTCACATATATGACGCTTGCCTAAACATCATGACATTGCATAATTCACATACATAATGCCTTGCAACAAGATAACATTGCATAATTCACATAGATAATGTCTTGCAACAAGATGGCATTGCATAATTCACATATATGGTAATTAGACACTAAACAGGTGGCATTCACACAACGCATGTCTAAACTAAGCAAATGACATAGCAATGCAAGATACCATATGCACGATATGAGCAACATAACCCTGCCAAGTTAGGGCATGCACCTCGGGGGGGGGGGGGATATGACTGGTCATCTGTCTCGGAATCCTCCTCTGAGGAGCTATCGGTAACCAGCAAGACATGCGCTTCGTCAGATAGCATTTTCTACTCTGAAGACCTTGTTTCCACTCCAGATATTTCCATGACCTTGCCAAATGGCTGATGCACAGGAAGAGTAATTGAATGTAATAAAATTGTTGACAAATTTAACACATAATAAAAAAATGATGGCATGATATAATTCACATATAAGATGACTGGCTACCCAGGATGGCATTGCAGAATCCACATATATGATGCCTGCCTAGACAGGATGGCATTGCATGATTCACATATACGATAAAGAAACTAAACAGATGGCATTGACACAAAGCATGTCTAAACTAAGCAGATGACATCTTTAATGTATACAGTAAGCAATGCAAGGCACCATATGCATGATATTACCAACATCAGCATGCCAAGTTAGAGCAAAGACCTCATGGGTAAATAGGAGTGGTCTTCTCCTTCTGAATGCCCCTCATAATAGTTATCTTCCTCTTGATTACGATCCGAAATGGGTGGAGGGGGGATGCCTTTGCGCCCACCATGGAACGACGTCTGCATGAAATTTTATTGCCATGCAAGGCTCGTCTCTTTTGCTCTACATGATCAGTTCCATTGTGTACAATAACTGGCATGCATAGGAATAAAACATAGTGAGATTATGTAAGGAGTGCATGCACAAATCCAGAGTGATGGTAGAAAACTGTGGATAGACCCAAAACCAATGATAGGAGGCAGATAATAGCTTTAGTTAAAAAATACAGATAATGGCTCCTTTAATGCTTGTTTGCACCCAACATGAAACTCATAGTAGACACCGGAGATTAACCAGATAGTAGACAGATAGTACTGATTGCTGCCCCAATATGTACCCCACAACCATTTAAAAACTCAAGTTTCAGCATTAGTTTGGACCTGACTAGGAGTCTAATAGGTGAACACAACGATAATGTAGCATGTCATCATATTAAGCGACGCATAACGTAAGCAGACACGGAAGAGTGCGACCTCTCTTGCGGACCCGTGTAGTCCTCAAGGTCATCTGCTCAGTTGATGATGGTAATGCAGTTGCCGTGGTTGCCAGCGGCGGGGAAGAAGATCTGAGGCGGCGAAAGACGGTCTGGAGAGCGGATACCTGCTGTCGTGAAGCCTTCCGTCGTTAGAGCAGCTGAGCTGGGGTGGAACATAGCGCCGCGGGAGCAGGACAAACCACACAAGGTTTTATTTGACACATATCTGTAACAGAAGTAATTGAGTAAGGGCTTGTTTGAATTTGAGGATTCTAACAATGCAGGGATAGGAAATAGATAGGAATAGGATAGGAATGCACGTGCAAAACAGAGAATTTAAAAACACAGGATTTCTGCCAATCTGGGTGTTTGATTCACAACAATTGGAAGATCACAGGATGCAAAAAAGCATGGTGAGATTAAGCCAAACCACAAGAAAATGTACGGTTATAATGCTATTATGCTACAATCTCTTAGTCTTGTGCTTGATGAATAGGAATATGAAAAGGAGGAGAAGTGGAAATTAGAATTCCTACGGTTTTTCTTTCAAGGAGACACTAAAGGAACAAATCCTACAGTTTTCCTTTGCTCCATTCCTTTGCACCAAATTCATGAAAAGTAGTACCATAGGAAACTTTCCAATTCCGATATTTTTCATTCACTTTTCCTTTCAAGCACTGGCGATTCTAGCAGGCAGGCTTGAGCAAGGAAAATCCTACACAAAAAATGTTTTTGTGCTACTTATATTACTTTGGACCCAGGCCACTGCCATACTAGCTCAACTCCCAGGCCCATCGACAAATGCATAGCTCAAACGCGTATAGATAAATAATGATGGCGTTCAAGAGAGTCCATCACGGATAGCTCAGTTGCCTGGTACCTCACTGCTTGTCATATAGTAGGATAAAATAACCGTATTTCCCGTTACTACGAGTGCTCAGTGGACAATATATATATAACATGTAGAGTAAAAAAGAGATGCAACAACTGTACAACCTCTTTGGCGAAGCCATGTCGATCTCAGCGTGATTGGGTTGGCCGGTGAGGATGCTCCGGCTGAGTTGGCTGTCAGAGGAGGGGAAGAAGATCTTAGGCGTCTGGAGATGGAGCCCGAGGTACTACTCCGCTGTGATGGAGGGTTTCGTCGTTGGAGCAGCTCCGATGAGTTGTACGATGCTGAGGCTGAAGCAGGACAAGAGAGACAACGAACAATGTTAACCTGAGTGGAATTCTAATAGCATCTCCAATACATGACGTAAAATACATAACCAAAAAGTGCTAGATGTAAAATACATCAGCCGCTCATCTCTGAACTTAACTGTCGAAACTGAATTTAACTGTCAAAACTGAACTTAACTGTCGAAACTGAATTTTGCTGTCGAAACTGAATTTTGTTGTCGAAACTAAACGCACTAGCAAGGTGAGGCTACACGTCGGTCGACTGACTTTTTATCTCTGGTCAGTCGATTTTGCAGCCGTTGGACACAAAATCAAGGGCATGTGGTTCATGTTCAACCTCCACCCCCCTGAGCCGCCAGCCACCACCGGCCAAACAGCAGCCCCCCGCCGCTCACGGCCAGCGGTGCGCCGCCCCGAAAACACTCCCCACCGCCGGTCCGCCGCCGCCCCGGCCATCCCTCTAGCCCCCCCCACCCGTGCTGAGCTTTTTCTCCGGCGATCCCCACGCCACCGCCCCGCCGACGCCCCGCCACCGCCGGCGACCACCGCCCCCATCCTGAACCCTAAGATAGATAGTGGGGTACCTCTCCGGCGAGCCCCCCACCCCGCAGCGGCTGGTTCTTCCTTCACCCCGACGAGCCCCCCCCCCCCCACCCCCTGAAAATCGACTGACCCAAAAGTCGATTCAGTCGACTGAAGTGTAGCTAAATCGGAGCAGCATCACAAGCAAGAGCAAGAGCGAGAGCAGCAGCGCGAGCAAGAGCAATAGCAAGAGCAGACCAGGCAGGGGACCGAGAGCAAGAGCAGAGCAGCAGCGCGAGCAAGAGCTAAAGCAGCAGCAGCTGCTACTGATGTGGACGTCGCCGCCGAGGGAGCGACGCCGTGGAGGAAGTGGCCTGCGACGCCGCCGTGGATGGAGCCGCGCTGTGTCGGCTCGGGACCGAGCGCCGGCAGCACCGTGAGATCGAATCAAGAACAAAATGCGGTGATTAGTGTACAACCTCTTTCATGGTGCCGATTAGGCCGTAGCTTCATCCGAGGAAACAGTGATGATGATGCTCTTCCGGTGGTGCAGGTGAAGACGGTGGTGTGGGAATGGAGGTGGCGCGAAAGACGAGGGGAACATCAGGGCAGCTCCTTGGAGATGGAGGACGGGGTGGCTGAACCGGCGGGACGACGAGATCGACGACGGATCCTCATCTGGTATGATGGATGAGGGATGTCGAGGTGTTGCTGTGGACGACGTCGTCGGGGAAGAGGCTCCGGCTGGGTGGCGGACGAAGCAGGGTGTGGGCTTTCGTCGCGGGTTTTCGCGGCCTTGGTGTACGAATGGGTGGGCGGATGGGATGGCAGTGGGAAACCATGGCTTAGAGACGTGCTTGTCCGAAATGTGGGGTAAGTTACGAAAGTACCCCCATAGATTTGAGGCAGTTCTTTCGGTTCAGGGGTACCACGGGCATTTCGCGTGTCGGGATTTCACAGGAGGTGGGAGTTTTCGCGCGCGTTGTAATTTCGGAATAGCAAGGCGCGGGTTGAGATGGAGGGAGTTGTCGAAGCACAACAAGACAAAGATATATCTTAAATATTTCGGGCTAACAAGGCGCGGGTTGAATAGGCGGGAGTTTCACACCACGATAGACATAGACGCTATCTTGAATTTTCGGCATAACAAGGCCCGGCTTGAAATTTCAGAAGAACAAGCTTAACGTGTACCAAAAAAAAGGCAATTTGCACCTCGACACGCACAACACACACACACACACAAACACCATTTAGACTAGAGTAAGGTACACGTGCATTGCACGCATGAGATTTGGCAACCAAATTATGAATAAATACCATATTATAGCATGCAAGCATGGAGTCATATATGCATGATCTAGATGTTCATTTAATTCTTAAAGTTCATTTCATTCAAAATCATCTAGTTTTTATAAGAAAGCTAATCTATTTTAAGATTCATGGAATTGTGCGTCGTAAGACATAAAGTAAAAAATGGCAAATAATGTAGAAAAACATTTGGGCAATTCTGATACGGAATATTCTAGAAAAAATAAGAAGTGCTTGTGTTTTGATGTTTGTGCATTATGCTTAAGTTCAACCATGGAGTCTTCTAGATTATACATGTGGCGAAATCTGGTGGAATCTAGATGATATCCACCGGCCAGTAGTGCTCAAATTTGCCATCTTTGGACCATCGGATTCGCCTCATCCAACGACCATCTTTCAAAGTTAAAGTTACCCGCACACAATAAAAAAATATAATATATAATATATATAGGGGTCTAGATATAGATATGTGATGCGAAAGCCGCCCATCATCTCTAATTAGAATAGTGTGTCCATGCATGGACGCAACGTGGCCAAATGATGTCTGCCATCGGTATCTCAAATTCAAATCAGTGTGACCTTGTTCAATGTGTATACATTACAACATGCTCGTTTCCAAACCACACTGCGCAGATCTTCGTTATATTCATGCATGCATGGGTTTCAAACATCAGGATCTCTTATTCAAATATTAGAATTCAACTTTACATTGATTATGGCCTCACCTATTAAGCTATTCTTTTACACCCACACAGTAGTCTTCTCTTTATAATTATACCACTAACTTTCTCTTGTGCATGCATGCACACACACTACCAGTCGGCATTATCCATCGCACGCATGCAATCTTTTTCTTCAGGTCGGTCTCCCATGAAGGCACACACCCACACACATTCCCCTCTCCATCATATCGGGCATTCTTTATCCTCACGCATGCATGCGCAACGATCGATGTTCCTCTATGTATGTGTGTGTATATAGCTAGGTCTTTCATAGTTTTCCACACAAACCGATCAATCGATATATCCAGTGAGGTCTCACCCTCTTTCCGACGTCCACATCGATCAATCTATACCTCTCTATATAGGATTAACATATATAGCTAATACACCCACATTAATTATATATCCAACGTCCCCCTCTCATCATCCATGCCTTCCGCTTCATCTCTCAGACGCGTGCACAATGGCGAAGACAGGGGCAGTAAGGGCCCTGCCCCCTCCCCCCTAACATCACTATATATCGAGGCTAATATGAATGTGATCATTAGACAATTGCTACTAAAAATGGTTTAAGTTCATGAATTGACCCTCCTCGTAAAGGATTAGCAATGCTTGGCCCCCTAGCTCATTTATTTTTCATGGCTCCGCCACTGCGCGCAACAGCGCACGGGTTCGCCCCCTCTCTCTAAATATCGATCTCGCACTTGTGCATTCCTTCATAGTCTCCCTCCACTCGGCCCCTCGCACCATCTTCTAGCCCCCCACCGGATTTTGCCACATGTACAATCTAGCAAACTCCATGGTTGAACTTAAGCATAATGCACAAACCTCAAAACAACAGTGGTTCTCTTTTGTTCTAGAATCTTCTGTATCATAACTGCCCAAACTTTTTTTCTAGTTGAATTGCCATTATTTGTTTTTACTTTATGCTTTACAACGCACAATTCCATGAATCATAAAATAGATTAAGGGCTTCTTTGTTTCAAAGGATTCTCAAACAAATTTTGGAGGATTCTAATCATTAGGAATTTTTCCTATCTTGGTTGTTTGATTCGTAGGATTGTAAACCATAGGAATTTTTCCATATGATTCATTTGCACTAGATATCATAGGAAACATCCCATCCACTCAAACCTCTTTGAAAGAATTCTGCGTTTTTTCTATGCACAATCAAACACTCGTACAATCATGTAGGATTCAAGACGACATTCCACTATAATCCCATGTTTTTCCTATTCCCGCGTTCTTAGCTTTTTTATAAAAACTAATTGATTTTGAATGAGAAGAACTATAAGAATTAAACGAAGGGCTACATCAGGCATATATGACTCAGAGCTTACATGCTATAGTGTGGTATTTATTCATAATTTGGTTGCAAAATCTGATGTGTGCAATGCACGTGTACCTTACTAGTACTTCGAGTATGTGGAAAACACGTAAATTAGAATACCAATGGCACGCTATAGAGTGTCTCTCTTATAGTTCATGAAGCCACATGGCACATGTGGAGGCGTTGTCGCGACCTCTTTGCGTGGATTGATCACAGTGACGTGTTGCTGGTTCCAGAAGAATGTACTCGTCCTCCCTGAGCCATACTAGCGGTACATGCACGAAGCGAAGATGTGCACGCACGCCACGCACACACTCATTCCCTCGCACGCACACACGGGTACACGGGCGGACGCAATTTTGTACCAAGATCCACCCCATGTGATAATTTGACGCGTGTAAAGTCGTTCACTTCATTTATGGTCAATTAATACAGGCATGCAAATTGAGCGGACGAGAGGGCGGAAGAAAGTCATTATTACTCCACTGCGCGCATGCGAGTAGTTAAATCATGGGTTGCTAGTAGTACTTCCATTGGTCTCCTTCGTATTTTGTGCCAATTTATGACAGTAACATAATATTTACGCATTTGAGCAGTGTAGTACTTGAAATTTATGTTCCGCTAAACTCATCGGGAGCCGTTTCGGGCCTCGAAACCACAACCATCAATTAATCTTTACCTTGTTCCCATCACATTCGAAAGCCTGCTCACACCTACTAGTACGTACCAAACCTGAACGTGTTCCCACTCTGCCCCTGCTTCGGGCCTTATGGCATACTCTGAGGTGATCTGCTACAACTGTGGGGAACTAGGGCATCATTTGGATAAATGTGTCAAGCCCAAGAGTTGTTTTATCTGCAAAATGGTTAGCCATAAAGTTGAGAATTGCCCTGTCAGAAGGAAAAACCACAGTTCTGCTAGATATGTTGGAAGTGCTGCTCTAGGATTATGTCCACCATTGACAGAATTTTCTGTGACACAGAATTAGATAGTTTCTTTCCCCTTTCTAGTTGTAGAGATCTGCCAAGATGTGGTAGTGACCACACTCCTTTGCTCTGGGACTCTGGTCTTAACCAAACTCCAAAGAGCAATAGTTTTAAATTTCAAAAGTGGTGGTTGCTTAGAGAAGATTTTACTGAGCTAGTCAGGAAAATCTGGAATGAGCCTACTGGGAGCAGCTGCCCCCTAGAAAATTGGCCGATCAAAATCAGGAGATTTCGAAGAACTACCAAAGGGTGGAACTCCAATGAGGAAGCTAATCTTAGAAGATACAAAAGGCTTCTCCTCCTTGAGTTTGATTCTCAAGATATTAAGGCAGAAACCACTGGCCTCTCTGAGGCTGAGACTAATAGATTAAACTTTGTCCATGGAGAGCTCAAGAAAATTTGACTTCAAGAAGAAATCAAAGCCAAACAAAGGTCTAGAGATAGGAACATTAAGGAGGGTGATAGAAATACTGCTTACTTTTTTGAGGTACAAGAATCTGCAACTTCAGTACAAGAATCTGGACTTATTTGCAGATTGACTGGTCTGGTGGCTCTAATGTGCATCAATGCATTTCTTTGGCCAGACAAAGATTTGCTAAATGCTTCTTTTTTGAGGTGGTGTTCACAGCAGCTTGGAACATTTGGATTCTTCGGAATGGAAGGACTTTCAGAGGGGAACGACCTACGTTTAGTGCTTGGCGTTGTAAATTTGTACATGATTTAACTTTGCTTTGCCATAGAGTTAAGGCTCATGTCAGACCCCTCCTCCTAGCCTGGTTGGATGGGTTACCTTGAGTCCTCCTTTGTATAGGTAGGTTTAGGTAAGTTTGCCTCTCTTGGCCTTCTTTTTTGTTTCCTTCTTTATATAGTTAACTTGTATTGGACTTTTGTTTTACTGGGAATAAAAGACTGTGGGGCTGTGCCTTGTAGTAGTTAGTCAAAAAAATACTTCTTACCTCCATGAAGTAGCTAACCAGAGGAGGAGGAAAACCCTCATTCACTCCCTTGATGGCCCTAATGGACCTGTTATTGAGGTAGATGAGATGCTGAAAGTGGCTAGTGACTTCTACAAAGACCTGTTTAAGAAAGAAAACATGTCGGTGTCAAAACCGGCGGATCTCGGGTAGGGGGTCCCGAACTGTGCGTCTAGGCGGATGGTAACAGGAGACAAGGGACACGATGTTTTACCCAGGTTCAGGCCCTCTTGATGGAGGTAAAACCCTACGTCCTGCTTGATTAATATTGATGATATGGGTAGTACAAGAGTAGATCTACCACGAGATCAAGGAGTCTAAACCAGAGAATTATTATAAGGACGTTCTGAAGGGTGCCCGCCTTATGGCGGATGAATGTTCCAGGGATGTAATTTTTGAGTAAAACTCGCTCGTTTTGTCCCGTGCACTGAAAACTTGTTCGTATGCGCTAAGCAATGCTTTTGGAATTTAAAATATTACCTTCTGCGCGGCCGTTTATCAAATTTGAGAAATGGCGAGTCGTCGGCTTCTGCCCCCGTGCCACTAGTGCTGGGGTGTTCGGGATAAACCTGAGCGCTCTTTTTCCCATGTTTGGGTCCTTTGAGGGAGGCGCTCAGCACAACGAACAAGGCAATCGGATTATAGTGCTTGAACACTCTCACTTAGCCATAGAATTCTATAACTTTAAATTTCGGCGAAGCCCCTGGTATTCGGAAGAACGAGTTCGGGGCGTTATCCACGCCTTGGCTGGATAGAGCCGACTCCTCGCTCTAAGCGGCATAAGTCTTTAGGGACTCGAAAAACCTCTTGAACAGCGACCAGCTCTCGCTTCATCATGACAGTCAGTTTTAGCTTTCTCTACTGAGGTGCTTAGCCCAGCTCAACCGGGCCACAATCGCAATAGTTCTCCTAGTGCTACCTTAGCCGATATAGCGGAACGTAAGGCACCAAAACATAGGAGCCGGGCAAACCCAACTATTGCCCAAGACATGATTCGGAGCCGATGCATATAATGCTATAAGTTCGGGGTGCCGCACTAGTTAAAGTATTCGGGCTTCTCGCACCATATTGAGGGGTACTAAAGCCCCTGGCGTATTTGGCCGTACCAAAGTGTACGGGTGCAGCATGTCGTTAATGAACATATATTTGTAAAGAAGAGTAATGCAAAAATAGAAAAAAGCTATGCATTGTTTATTAAAAAAGGCTGTGATCAAGGCAGAACGATACAAATAACGCTATAAGCAAAAGGTTGGACTATTTAACATGTTCGTTCCAGGGGCAGGCTGCGGGATGGTATGCGAAACAGGTATACTGCTCGTGATAGAGACCACCTGGGAGTTCCGTTAATGCGGCGTGGCTTGTCTGCTTCCCTCGTTCTTGCATCGTTTGTGCGGCAATTGTACTGCCGGACAGGCCTTCCGAAGAATGGAGTCCTGAAAGTAAGAGAAAATTAAAAAATCGGCAGCCCCTAGTGCGGTTTAAGCCGTGTTTCGGGCGTGCCGTGATGGTGCCCCTCCCCCTGTACCCATGGTATTTCTAGAGCGTAGTTATGTACGCGAAGCACTGGTGTCGTATTTTCGCGAGGGTTGGGGTTGGGGCCGCATTGCTAGGCCTGCTCGGAACGTGCCAGGCGGTCTTGTTGTAGGTTACTCCGGGCGTGCTTGACGGTGTCCGGACGTTTAATGGCCGGACTGGAGAACTGCCTAGAGAGGCTGCTTTGTACTTCCGCTGCAAGGGCCGCCGTGTGCTCCTCCGTTCAGAGGGAGCGTTCGGTGTTTCCATTGACCGTAATTACTCCTCGAGGGCCTGGCATCTTGAGCTTAAGGTATGCGTAGTGCGGTACCGCATTGAGCTTGGTGAATGCAGTTCGCCCGAGTAGTGCGTGATAGCCACTGCGGAACAGGACTATGTCGAAGATTAACTCCTCGCTTCGGAAATTATCCGGAGATCCGAAGACCACTTCAAGTTTAACTGAGCTTATACAGTTGGCCTCTACACCTGGTATGATGCCTTTAAAGGTCATTTTGGTGGGCTTGATCCTCGAGGGAACTATGCCCATTTTCCGCACTGTATCCTGGTAAAGCAGGTTCAGGCTACTGTCGCCGTCCATAAGGACTCTAGTGAGATGAAATCCGCCAATGATTGGGTCTAGAACCAATGCGGTGAATCCGCCATGACGGATGCTAGTGGGGTGGTCCCTTCGGTCAAAGGTGATCGGGCAGGAGGACCATGGGTTGAACTTCGGGGCGACTGGCTCCATCGCGTATACGTCCCTTAATGCGCGCTTCCGCTCCCTCTTGGGGATGTGGGTTGTGTATATCATGTTCACCATCCGCACTTGTGGGGGAAAACCCTTCTATCCACTGTTGTTCGGCGGCTGGGGCTCTTTGTCGTCATCACTATGCAGCCCCTTGTCTTTATTTTCGGCATTTAACTTGCCTGCCTACTTGAACACCCAACAATCCCTGTTGGTGCGATTGGATGGCTTTTCGGGGGTGCCATGTATCTGGCACAAGCGGTCGAGTATTCGGTCCAGACTGGACGGGCCCTGAGTATTTCTTTTGAATGGCTTTTTCCGCTGACCGGATTTATAGCCTCTGAATCCAGCATTAACTGCCCTATCCTCAGCATTGTTGCCGTTAATGCGGCTCTTTTGCTTATTGCGACGCGACCTGCTACTATTGTCTCTGGTATCCAAATTAACAGGGTTCTTGGTCATATTGTTGCTACGAGCAAGCCAGCTGTCTTCTCCCGCGCACCATATTTCTTTTGAGTGTCGTGAGTGCTGCCATAGATTTTGGCTTTTCCTGTCCAAGGTGCCGGGCAAGCCACTCGTCACGGATATTGTGCTTGAAGGCTGCTAGGGCCTCTGCGTCCGGACAGTCGACTATTTGATTTTTCTTTATTAGGAACCGTGTCCAGATGTCGGGGGGAAATCTGCCTCCACCAACACCTATGGGGACCGAGCCCCTTTCTTGGTTCGGCGGGGGGCGGAGGTCGCGCGAAGAGCGGATCGAGGCGATGCACACAAGGGGTTTACCAAGCTTTGGGCCGCACGGATGCGTAAAACCCTACTGCTGCTTTGTGGTTTGGTATTGTGTTCTTGCTCGAGAGCGTGTGGTGCTACAGTACACGCGAGCTGCTGGCGAGACCGAGCGCGAATGGCCTCCTCTTTTCTCGTTGCGCATGGGGCCTCCTTTTATATGTGCAAGGGGTTACCCACAGGTGGCAACGTAGGCGGGGGTAAAACTGGAAACGCTGTGTTGGGTACAGCTGTTTGCACAGTGCTATCATACCTAACTCTGACGGCAGGGGACAAGGGCATTAAATGCCCATCTGGGTCGCCCAAACAGTGCAGGAAAGGGGCCGTCAGGAGCTCCACCGTTTGCCACGACGGCTACTCTGTCAGCGTTGCTTTGCCACCGCATGCCCCTGGCTGCCCAGCCTCTCGCCACGTACGCCTGGAACGGCCCCAGAGCGACGCGTGGGTGGATGAGCTGGAGCGCAGGCGCGGGGTGCTGACTTGCCGCGGTGGGTGCCTTGTCGTGCCCGGGAGCTTGTCGCTCACCGGTCCTTGCCGGGACGCGGAGCGCGTCGCAGCAAGTCTCTTGTCGTGCCTCGGCCGGCCTTCCCGGCAAGCTCCTCTTGCCGGGGCCTTGTGCTTCGAGCGGTCGTCCCGGCAAGCTCCTCTTGCCGGGGCCTTGCTCTCTTCGGGTGGCCTTCCCGGCAGGCTCCTCCCGCCGAGGCCTTGGCTCAAAAAGGGACCATGGAGAGTCTTGGCGATCGCCTGGCAAGCCTTGTCGCGGGGTGCTACGAATGCCCGTGCACAAGTTCGGGGTACTAAGGTACCCCTACTTTAGTACACCGACAGGAGCCCCCGGGCCTGGGCCATACACGGTGGCGAGCGCTGTTGGGCTAGGCCCAAAACAGTGCACGGGCACGTGCGGCCTGGGTCACGCTGCATCTGCTTCTGCGTCCACCATGTTCTCCCCGAATGGCACGCGTCGAACGCGGCATCATGGGGAGAGGCGTGCGTGACGTGGGCGGCGAGCGCGGGGCTGAGCCCCGCAGGCGCGCGTCACATCGCAGGTGATTTGTTTATTTGGAAAGGCGAAACACCCCCCCCCCTCTAACCCCTAATAAGCAGGGGAAACAGGGGCAGTCCGCCCACCCGCTAGTTGCGATTCCTCGAAAAACTCCGCCACTTCCCAAGAGAAACAGTGCTCAGCCCCTTCCGCCGCCACCAGTGCTACCGACGCCGTCGACCTCCCTCCCTCTTTCCGCCATGGCCCCGAAGGGCGACAAGGGGAAAGGGAAGGCCGTGAAGTCGGCTGAGGCGCAGCGGCTTGAGGCGCTGCGAAAGGAGCAGGCGACCTTCCCCCCTGAGCTCGACACGTTGGTCCTGAGGGAGGAATACTACCTCTTCTGGTCAACGGGGACGCGAGCGCATCCGCGCACGAGGGTTCTTCCCGCCGCCGCCCAGAAGGAGTATCCGACCGGGTATCCCTTCTTTGCTCTGTTCTTCTATTGCGGGCTCTGCCCGCCCTTCTCTGAATTTTTCTGCGACATCATGAACACCTACGGGTTCCATCTCCTTGATTTCACCCCCAATGTTGTCCTGACCATGGAAATTTTTGCACATCTTTGCGAAAATTTCGTCGGAGTCTTTCCAAACGTAGCTCTCTTCCGCCAGTTCTTCACGCCTCGAGTAGAGAGAGCAGAGCCCCTCTCTGGCGGGATCGCCTGGATCTCGAAGCTCGGCAAGAAGGATGCTTATCTGGAGGGAGAGCTCCGCAGCAAATGGGAGGAATGGAGAGCAAACTGGTGCCTGATCGTCGAGGAGAACCCGCAGCCATTCACTGCCGTGCGCCAAACTCCTATGGTGCGCGGAAGGGATTGGAGCGACGTGGCTCCGGACGACAACAAGCTGCAGATTGCCGTCACCCAGATCCTGCGGCTCAGGCGTGCCGGGCTCACAGTTGGTGCCGTTGGCGCACATTTCCTCCGCCGCCGCATCGCTCCCCTGCATGAGAAAGGGAGACCCGCCTGGGAGTTCCAGAATGCGGCGGACATCATGAGGCTGCGCCCTGGCCTCAACTTCAATTTCACCATCTTGGAGCTTGACGGGACGCTCAGGGAGTTGTTCAAGAACGACCCCGAGCACCCCGAATGGTTCAAGCTGCCATGAGGCATCGTCCCGCTGTGCAACAATTCGTCGCTCAGCCGCATCCTTGCAATGATGCCGCTGTGCGACTCGCACAGGATCGACTCCACTTGGCAGGAGCCCGCCGACGATGTCGTGCGGGCGTTCTTCGACGACTTGGCGGAGAGGCCAGTCGACGCCGACGAGAAAAAGGGCCTCACCCGAGACACCACCGACGCGGAGTTGGCACGCATCGCCTCTAGGATGGAAGAGGCGGCGGCAGCCGCGGCCGCGGGCGAGTTTGGCTTCACATTGGCGGAGGCGGACGCAGCGGAGGCGGAAAGCCTTGCCGATCGAGCGGAGTTTGCCGGCGAGGAAGAGCTTGCCGGGCACGGCGCAGGGGCGGACGAGTCCACCGAGGGCACGAGCGGCTTGCTGGAGGCTGACGCCTCTTCCTCCCGACCCTCGGGAAGCTCGTCGCAAGCGGAGCCCCCGGCTCAACCACGGAGGCGTCTCCGCAAGGCCGGAGAGGTGGTACGGCAAGCGAGCCAACAGCCGCAGCGCCGCGTGACGCGCTCCGCTGTTTCAGCAGGAGCGGGCTCTTCGCAGGCTGCTGCTTCTGCTCCTGCCGCCCCTCGCGCCACGGCGGCGGCCGGGGCAAATCCGTCTCAGGCTAGCGCCACCACTGCCTCCTCCAAGCGGCCGAGGGAGCCTACTCCTCCGCCTCCTCGCGCCAGAAGCGGGCCAGTCTTCGACTTCTCCGCGCTTAGCTCCGACGAGGAAGAGGGAGAGGAGTAACATCCCCGCTGTTCTTGTGTTTCTTCAATTCTTGTAGTTGTGTCTCGCATCTCATTTGCTTTTCTTCTGAATTTGCCCCTACCTGGCGCGCCAAAGATGTCGGGGGGAAATCTGCCTCCACCAACACCTATGGGGACCGAGCCCCTTTCTTGGTTCGGCGGGGGACGGAGGTCGCGCGAAGAGCGGATCGAGGCGATGCACACAAGGGGTTTACCCAGCTTCGGGCCGCACGGATGCGTAAAACCCTACTGCTGCTTTGTGGTTTGGTATTGTGTTCTTGCTCGAGAGCGTGTGGTGCTACAGTACACGCGAGCTGCTGGCGAGACCGAGCGCGAATGGCCTCCACTTTTCTCGTTGCGCATGGGGCCTCCTTTTATATGTGCAAGGGGTTACCCACAGGTGGCAACGTAGGCGGGGGTAAAACTGGAAACGCTGTGTTGGGTACAGCTGTTTGCACAGTGCTATCATACCTAACTCTGACGGCAGGGGACAAGGGCATTAAATGCCCGTCTGGGTCGCCCAAACAGTGCAGGAAAGGGGCCGTCAGGAGCTCCACCGTTTGCCACGACGGCTACTCTGTCAGCGTTGCTTTGCCACCGCATGCCCCTGGCTGCCCAGCCTCTCGCCACGTACGCCTGGAATGGCCCCAGAGCGACGCGTGGGTGGATGAGCTGGAGCACAGGCGCGGGGTGGTGACTTGCCGCGGCAAGCGCCTTGCCGCGGTGGGTGCCTTGTCGTGCCTGGGAGCTTGTCACTCACCTGTCCTTGCCGGGACGCGGAGCGCGTCGCAGCAAGTCTCTTGTCGTGCCTCGGCCGGCCTTCCCGGCAAGCTCCTCTTGCCGGGGCCTTGTGCTTCGAGCGGTCGTACCGGCAAGCTCCTCTTGCCGGGGCCTTGCTCTCTTTGGGTGGCCTTCCCGGCAGGCTCCTCCCGCCGGGGCCTTGGCTCAAATACTTTGTTCTTGGATGGCCCAAAAAGGGACCATGGAGAGTCTTGGCGATCGCCTGGCAAGCCTTGCCGCGGGGTGCTACGACTGCCCGTGCACAATTTCGGGGTACTAAGGTACCCCTACTTTAGTACACCGACACCAGAATTGCCTGGCCGATTCCTCTGGCTGCTGAATTATGTGGCTTAGGTCATCGGCGTCTGGTGGTCGCACATAAGTGCCCTGGAAATTGTCGAGGAATGTGCCTTCTAGGTCTTCCCAACAACTGATTGATTCTACTGGCAAGCTGTTAAGACAATGCCGAGCTGGTCCTTTAAGCTTGAGTGGGAGGTATTTGATGGCATGTAGATCGTCGCCACGGGCCATGTGGATATGAAGGAGATAATCCTCGATCCATACCACAGGATCTGTTGTGCCATCATATGATTCGATGTTTACGGGTTTGAAACCCTCGGGGATTTGATGATCCATTACTTCATCTGTGAAGCATAGTGGGTGTGCGTCGCCTCTGTACTGGGCTATATCACCACGTAGCTCAAACGAGCTTTGGCTGCTGTGTTCGGCCCTACCGGATTTGCTGTGTCCGGCGTGATGGTTATCGTCTCGAGTCGTGGGGCGCCCACGCGATCCGTAGATCGATCTTGTTTGCCTTGCCTTGTCCTCCAATATATCACGCAGGTCTGGCGCACTTTCCCGTGCCTTGGTATGTTTTGAGCGGCGCCGGGGTGCGGCTTGAGTGGAGGGCCGAGAGGCCTCTCTGTCGCGGCCACAAGGTGGCCGGTCGGCCGTATCATGTGCTGGTGATGCAGGTTTAGGTGCTTCCTCCTCTAATCGGGGTAGCAACCTGCGCTTTGGGTAGCTCTTGGAGGGGCATTCGAGTTCATACTGTTCGGCCGCAAGGACTTCAGTCCATCTGTCGGCTAGCAAATCTTGATCAACTCTAAGTTGTTGCTGTTTTTTCTTGAGGCTGCTTGCCGTGGCCAAAAGCCTGCGTTGAAAACGCTCTTGCTCGACGGGATCCTCTAGCACGACGAATTCGTCGTCGTCGAGGCTTGCCTCGTCTTCGGAGGGAGGCATATAATTATCATCCTCGACCTCTCTATCTGCCGCTCTCTCATGAGGGCTGGCTTCTCCATCCTCCTGTGCTGAATCTTGCTGGAGGGGGTTTTCTTCGGCACTTTCCGGGGTATTATTATCTTCCGTGCCGGAATCACCATTTTTGCTTTGGCGGGATTTTGAGTGGCGCCGCTGACGCCGGCGCTTAGGCTGTTTCTTGGAGGGGTCATCCTCCGCTGTTCCATTGCCATCTCCTTCTTTTGGGGTGTCCACCATGTATATGTCATATGACGAGGTGGCTTTCTAGTGCCCCATAGGCGCTGGTTCTTGATCGTCTCCTGCATCGGCGTCCATACCATCGATGTCTTCAGAATCAAAGTCGAGCATGTCGGTTAAATCGTCGACAGCGGCTACAAAGTGGGTGGTGCGTGGGCTTTGAATTTCTTCATCGTCCGTATCCCAACCTTGCTGACCGTAGCCCGGCCAGGGCTCTCATGATAAAGAGAGAGACTTTAGTGATTTCAGGATATCGCCGAAGGGCGAGTGCTGAAAGATGTCCGCGGCGGTAAACTCCATGATCGGCAGTGCGGGGCTGGTGTTAGGCTCGATCGCCGTTGGGATCGTAGCCCCCGAGGCGGCGTCCAACCACCCATCCTCGATCGGCCCAGTTGGCTCCGAATTAAGGGTCGAAGCCGATGCGGGTGCGGCCTCCAGGGCACCGTTCGGCGGGGGAGGTAGATCATGCCTATCGTGGTAGTGTGGCGCGCTCGGCAGTGGTTCGAATCCGTCAAAGATCAAGTCCCCGCGGATGTCAGCCGTGTAGTTTAAACTTCCAAATCTGACCTGATGGCCAGGGGCATAGCTTTCGATCTGCTCCAGATGGCCAAGCGAATTGACCCGCAGTGCGAAGCCGCCAAAGACGAAGATATGTCCCGGGAGAAAGGTCTCACCGTGGACTGCGTCGTTATTGGTGATCAGAGGAGCCATCGGGCCTAAAAGTGACGACACAGAGGAACTCTCAATGAAAGCACCAATGTCGGTGTCAAAACCGGCGGATCTCGGGTAGGGGGTCCCGAACTATGCGTCTAGGCGGATGGTAACATGAGACAAGGGACACGATGTTTTACCTAGGTTCAGGCCCTCTTGATGGAGGTAAAACCCTATGTCCTGCTTGATTAATATTGATGACATGGTTAGTACAAGAGTAGATCTACCACGAGATCAAGGAGGCTAAACCCTAGAAGCTAGCCTATGGTATGATTGTTCTGTCCTACGAACTAAAACCCTCTGGTTTATATAGATACCGGAGAGGGTTAGGGCTACACAGAGTCGGTTACAATGGTAGGAGTTCTACATATCCGTATTGCCAAGCTTGCCTTCCACGCCAAGGAAAGATCCTTCCGGACACGGGACAAAGTCTTCAATCTTGTATCTTCATAGTCCAGGAGTCCGGCTGAAGGTATAGTCCGGCTATCCGGACACCCCCTAATCCAGGACTCCCTCAGTAGCCCCTGAACCAGGCTTCAATGACGACGAGTCCGGCGCGCAGATTGTCTTCGGCATTGCAAGGCGGGTTCCTCCTCTTGAAAACCCTACTGGGTTCTCTTTACAAAACAATTTTTTCTCTGCTTCTGAAAAAGTCTCTCCTGCTGAAAATGAGCTGCTAGAAGCCCCTTTTTCAGAGACAGAGGTGAAGGAAGCAATTTTTAGATCTTATCCTGATGGGGCTCCTGGTCCTACTGGGATTCCCTTCTTGTTTTACCAGCATTTTTTGGACTTGGTGAAAAATGATCTCTTAGATCTTTTCCAAGCCTTTCATAGAGGAGAGTTGGATCCAGCAACTTACTCATGGGGGGTCTGTTGGGGTCAAGTTAAATAACTGTGAAAGTGATTTTTTTCCTTGCTGGTAAAGGCCTTAGGCAAGGTGACCCCATCTCCCTGCTTTTGTTTAATTTAGTAGTGGACGTTCTTACTAAAATGTTGATCAAAGCTGCTGATCATAGTCTGATTGCAGGTCTGTGTCTTGAGGTCTGCCCTGGTGGCATCATCTGCCTTCAATATGCAGATGATACCATCCTTTTTCTTAGACAATGACTCCACACATGCTAGAAATCTGAAAACTGTTCTAACCTGTTTTCAACAAGTCTCAGGCATGAGAATCAACTACTCTAAAAGTAAACTCATCCCTATCAACATGGATGATCAGGAGTTAGCTGACTTCCTCTCTATTCTAGTCTGTAATAAAGGTAACTTCCCCATTAAGTACCTAGGTATCCCTCTCCACTATGATAAACTGAGGAGAGAGGATATCCAACCCCTTCTGGATAAAATCATTAAAAGGATTGTTGGGTGGAGGGGCAAACTTCCCTCTTACAGAGGTAGATTGATCCTCATACAAGCTTGTTTGGTTAGCATTCCAGTGTATCTCCTCTCCTTCTTCAAGTTCCCTAAATGGGCAGTGAACCTCATTAATCCTCAGATGTCTCATTGCTTGTGGAATGATTTTGAGGGAAATAGGAAGCTACACCTTCCTAATTGGGCCCTACTCTCTATGAAAAAAGATTTTGGAGGCCTAGGCATACCTAACCTCCAAGAAATTAACATCCGTCTTCTAGGGTCTTGGATTAAAAGATTCTATGAGGAAGACATGAAACCTTGGAAGCTTCTTATTGCACATAAATACCTAGGAAATAAACCTAATATTTTTGTCCCTTCCTCCAACCCTAAGACCTCTAGATTCTGGAAAGGATTAAAATCTATTATGCATGCTTTGAAATTTGGCTACAGATGCAACATAGGGGATGGGAGCAGAACCAGGTTCTGGGAAGATACTTGGTTTGGCACATCCCCCCCTAGCAGTCCAATTTTGGCCTATTTACTCTGTCTGCAATGAGCTTAACAAAAGTTTCAATGAAGTTTGGGATGGTCAATGCCTAAAACTCTCTTTTAGAAGGAACTTTAGTGATAGTCTCATGGAGCAATGGTTCTAGTCGGAGGAAATTTCCAAAAGCATTACCTTTACTGTCGAGCCAGATGCCCTGATTTGGTAGCTGGACAATAAGGGGAAGTATTCCTCCAGCTCCCTCTATCATGTTATCAACTTTAGAGGGGTTCAACCCGTGTTTATCCCTGCTATCTGGAAATTGAGAGTCCCCCCTAAAATTCATGTATTTCTCCGGCTTCTCTCCAAAAACAAATTCATGACTAGGGATAACCTTAGGAAGAGACACATCATCAAACCCCTTGGTTGTGTTTACTGCTTGGAACAAGAGTCTTGTTCTCACCTATTTTTTGAATGTATAGTTGATAAACATATCTGGGCCCAAATTGAGGAATATTTCTCTAGTCAGATTGGCTCATCCTTCGAATCTGTCCACAGATTCTAGATTGCTACCAAAAAGTGCTCAGTTTTAAACAGTGTTAGCTCAGCTGTCCTTTGGTGCCTCTGGAAATATAGAAGGTCTTGAGGTTTATCAGGAACATGGTGAGGAACTGGGCGATTCTCTCCTCCGGATCGAACAAGGACAAGTTGATGAGCTTCATGGAAACCCTAACAAGATCCCTCCATAAATCATTGGCGATCACTTGTAGCTAAACAAGGCTCGACCTGCTCTGGAGCTGGACCCGTGGGCTTGTCTCAAGATCTCTGATGAAGATGATGGGCACCTGGCGCCGAAAAAGAGGGACATCCACCATGCTACGCCTTCCAGCCCGGTGTCTCCGCTTGTTTACTGGTCACCGCAGGTTGACACGGCCCCTCGGCTGAAGACCATGAAGGATTTGCTGGACCCTCCTTGTGTCATTTGAGTGCTCTATCCGCTCTACCTTTGGCACCGCTCGGGTTATTTGTGTTATTCAGAGAACTTGTTCATCCACCCCCCTAGTTTGTAGCTTTTCTACCTTTGCTTTCGAACTGCTCTTTGAGCTGCTGTATCAGAAAATGTTGTGGTTTCGTTCTTAGCAATGGAACCGGGGAGATGCTCCCTGTTTTTCTAAAAAATATATTTTATATGTTATTATATATTATTTTTATTGTCATCATATATTTAACAGATACTTACATATGTAAGAAAACAATATCCCACATCTTATTAACTTATAAAAACAATTTCTTAACAAATAAATTCCTGGTTTGTTTTGGCATGAAAATCCTAGTGATTGTGTACAAATGCTTGCTAAGATTTAAGGACGAATGTAATAATATAACTTATTATTTAAATATATTTATAACAAAATGCTCAGCCCCTTTTTATTTTTTGATAACATTGCTGGCCCAACCCAACAATATAATTAGAATCGGCCCAGCAAAATCATGTATTTCAAGAAAGTGCAAATAAACTGTAATTTTTTAGGAAATAAAATAAACGGGCCGCATGGACGCTACATTATTTGTTCACCCAGCCCAGCTAATGGCTGTAATTCAAAAAAAAGATTAAATTGACTGTAAATTCTACAGCGCAAAAAAGACTGTAAATTCTAAAAAAAATGGGTTGAATACGTGCCACATTTTTGGAGGCTGAAATGTGGGCCAATAGGTCGAAGCCAACGCAAGTCGTTGTCAATTTAGTCAACAAATGATTCTGACATGTTAGCCATTAGATTTACATCCAACGACCGACATCCATCTTCCATCTCTCGTTTTCTTCCTCCAGCGCCGCCGGGGCCACCTCCCGCCTCCTACTGCTAGCAGCTCTGCTTAGCACGCTTCGCTATGAAGCGCTACTCCACCGTTGGCCAGGCCATCCCTCCACCCACTTCACACCTCCTGTTCTTCTCCATCGACCGCCAAACCACTCCCGCGTCTTCCCATCTCCGGCTCATTGCTGTCCGGGGCCTCGCCGTCGTCCACCACCTTGGATGCGCTCGGCGCGGCGTGGTCAACGTGGCCAACGAACGACACCATCAGAACTATGCGTGGAGAGGCTGACAGCTGGGTCCATGGCCGCACACAAGGAAATGACTCCTTATTACGCGCAAAATAATAATTCCTCCACCTGACATCTGGGACCCACCGGAAGGGCCTATGTATTTCGTGAAAATAATGTGCCCCCCACTGACATGTCGGACCTACCAGCTATCTTCGCATGCAAGGAAGTGCCTCCTTATTACGCACAAAAAAATGAATATTCCCCCTGCCAGCTGGAACCCAACATCGTTGGAGGCTGACTTGTGGGCCTACCAAGTTGACGGGGACGGAGGGCTTTGTCAACTTTGTCAATATGAACGATTCTAGCTCCTGTTACCGTACTTCATCCAATGGTCGTAGTGCTTCTTCAACCTCTGGTCTTCTTGCTCTAGCCGCCCAAACCAGCGCCGGTCGTGTCGCGTGCTCCTGCCTCCCGTGGCCGGCTGTGATGCCGCGGAGGCCTCATCGCCCCCTACAACTCCCACCGCTGGCCAGGCCATCCCTCTACTCACCCACACCCCCTGTTATTCTGCGGCGACAGCAGCCTCACACCGCAGCCGAACCAGTGAACCCTCGTACTCCTCTTCGCGTGGGCATCCACTGCTGCGTCTTCCCCGGCTCCGAGTCGTCCCCTTCCTAGTCCTCGCTGTCGTCCACCGCCCTGGTGCTCTCGGCGCGGCGTGGTCAACATGGTCAACGACCGACTTCCATCGGAAGAATACTATACGTGGAGAGGCTGACAGCTGGGTCCAGGCGGCCGCAAGGAAGTGCCTCCTTATTACGCGCAAAATAATTATTCCTCCACCTGACAGCAGGGACCCACCGGACGGGCCACCTTATTTCGCGAAAAAACATTTCCCCCCTGACTGCAGGGACCCACAGGACGGGCCAGTGTATTTTGCAAAAAAAACATTCCCCCCGCTGTCAGCTCGGACCCACCGGAAGTGCCTCCTTATTACGCACAAAAAATGAATACTCCCCCTGCAAGCTGGGACCCACCAGGGTGGGAGGCTGACTTGTGGGCCTACTAAGTTGACTGGGACGGGGGCCTTTGTCAACTTTAGTCAATATGAACGATTCTAGCTCGAGTGACCGTACGATGTCCATCCAACGGCCGTAGTGCTTCTTCAACCTCTGGTCTTCTTGCTCCAGCCGCCCAAAGCAGCGCCGGTCGTGTCGCATGCTCCTGCCTCCCGTGGCCGGCTGTGCTGCCACGGAGGCCTCACCACCCCCGACTATTCCCACCGCTGGCCAGGCCCTGCGGCGACGGTAGCCTCACACCGCAGCCAAACCAGGGAACCCTTTTACTCCTCTCCGCGCGGGCTTCCGCTGCCGCGTCTTCCCCGTCTCCCCGTTGTCCCATTCCCAGGCCTCGCCGTCGTCCACCGCCCTGGTGCTCTCGGTGCGGCGTGGTCAACGTGGTCAAGGAACAACTTCCATCGGACATGGACTGTACGTGGAGAGGCTGACAGCTGGGTCCACGGCCGCAGCAAGGAAGTGCCCGCTTATTACGTGGAAAATTATGATTCCTCCACCTGATTGCTGGGACCCACCAGCTACATCTTCGCACGCAAGGAAGTGCCTGACAGTCGGGACCCACCTGGTCAAAGCGTACCTAGCGTTGCCATTCTGGTCGCGAACGTGTACGTACATATATAATGGTCGATGTAGAGGCGCGCACGTGTCGTAGTAGAGGCATGCACGTAGCATGTACACGTACGTACAGCGGACAGGGTGCAAGAAAGAAAATACGCCCACGTATGTGTACATACGGGAGGGGTCTCGAACGCCTACTCGTGCATACGTACAGCCAGGGCTTCTGTACATGGCTGGGTCAGAACGGAGAAACAGCGTCGTCGTCGTGTTCATGGGGAGGCAACGAAATGCGTCGTGTTCATCGGGAGGGCTTGGACGGAACAGGCGATGGAAACGAGGCTTGGTGTACCGCAGAACAGAGGAAACAGCCATGTGTTCGACCGACCATATTTGAAACGAGATCCTATTCATCGGGAGGGGTCTGGCGTACCGCAAAACGGAGGAAACGGACCTCCTACGATCGAAATGGGGGTCCTGTTGATCGGGAGGGGTGTGGCGTACCACAAAACGGAGGAAACGGACTTGTGTTGGAGCGCTACGGTCAAAAGGGGGTCTTGTTCATCGGGAGGGGTGTGGCGTACCGCAAAATGGGACTTAACGGGATATTGTTCATCTCCACCGTCGACCCCCTCCAGCCTCCACGGGCTACTGTTCATCCACCGTCGACCTCCTCCAGCCTCCACCTGCGACTGTTCATCCAGCCTCCACCGCACGCTACTTCACCGGCTACTGTTCAACCAGCCCTCTCCACGGGCTCCTGTTCAACCACCCCTCCACGGGCTACTGTTCATCCTGCCCTCCATGGGGTGGTCCTGTTCATCCAGCCCTCGACGGGGTCCTGTTCATCCAGCCCCAACCAGCTCGATCGATCGGGGTACTGTTCATCCAGAGGCAACACCACGGGGTCCTGTTCATCCACCCACACCGGGAACTATTCATCCAAACCCCCTCTCAACGCTCACTGTTCATCCAGAGGCAGCATCGATCGGCTTCAGTTAGCAACAGTAGCGAAGGAATCACTTGATCGGGTTCAGTTAATAGCCATCGATCGACCGCTCGGGTTTAGTAACGCGTAGCCTACAGTGCAATTGCTCGGGTTCAGTTAGAGCCCAACGCCTCGCTTGGGTTCAGTTAGAGCCCAACGCCTCGCACACACGCGCGTACATACAAGAGAAACGCGCATCGCTCGGCCCCCGACCACCCACCGTAACCGGGGACTCCCCGATATTTTCCGCGCCCTCCCTTCTACCATAGTTTTTTCGTCATGGACGGCCCAAAGAATGTCATGCAGCTGCGTCTCCGGCCCGCCCAGGACGAAAAGCCCATTTTCTGTCATGATTTTTTGTCATAGAAGTAGGAGCCCACCACATCTATGATGATACCGGGTTTTGTCACAATTGTCGTCATAGAAGTGTCATATGTATGACAGAAAAAAAAATCGTTCGGCCCAAAATGTCATGGATGTGTCTTTGTTTTGTAGTGATGCATCTTTGAAAGGTAGCAGGTCCATTACATAAACCAAAAGGCATACGTCTATAAGCAAAAGTACCAAAAGGGCATTTAAAAGTAGTCTTTGATTGATCATTGGCTAACACATGTATTTGAGAGAAACGAGAATAACCATCTAGAAAGCAAAAATGTGTATGTTTAGATAATCTTTCTAGCATTTGATCGATAAAAGGTAAGGGGTAATGATCCTTTTCAGTAGCCTTATTTAATTTGCGGAAATCAATTACCATCCTATAACATGTAATAATTCTTTGTGGAATCAATTCATCTTTATCATTAGGGACAACAGTAATACCTCCCTTCTTAGGGACGCAATGGACCGGACTTACCCACTGACTATCAGCAACGGGATAAATTATACCTGCCTCAAGAAGCTTTAGTATTTCTTTCCTTACAACTTCTTTCATTTTAGGATTCAGCCGTCGTTGATGATCAATAACTGGTTTGGCATCCTTCTCCAAATTTATTTTATGTTGACATAGAGTGGGACTAATGCCCTTAAGATCATGAAGAGTATATCCAATAGCAGCACGATGCTTCTTCAGAGTTTTCAATAATTTCTCATCTTCATGTTCTGAAAGGTTAGCACTAATAATAACAGGATATATCTTCTTTTCATCAAGATAAGCATATTTAAGATTATCAGGCAACGGTTTAAGCTCAAACACGGGATCACCCTTAGGTGGAGGAGGATCGCCTAGGATTTCAACAGCCAAATTGTGTTTCAGAATAGGCCATGTTTAAAGAATACCTCATCTATTTCCCTTCTTTCATTCATAAACATATCATTTTCATGGTCTAGCAAATATTGTTCTAAAGGATCACTAGGAGGTACGACAATAGAAGCAAGACCAATAATTTCATCCTTACTAGGTAATTCTTCTTCACGGTGTTGTCTACTAAATTTAGAGAAATTAAACTCATGAGACATATCACCCAGACCAATAGTAACAACATTCTTTTCACAGTCTATCTTAGCATTAACAGTGCTCAAGAAGGGTCTACCAAATATAATGGGACAAAAGCTATCTTGTGGGGAACCAAGAACAAGAAAATCAGCAGGATATTTAGTTTTCCCACACAAGGCTTCAACATCTCTAACTATTCCCATTGCTGATATAGTATCTCTATTGGCAAGTTTAATTGTAACATCAATACCTTCTAACTCAGCAGGTGCAATTTCATGCTTAATTTCCTCGTATAAAGTATGCGGTATAGCACTAGCACTAGAACCCATATCACATAAGCCATGATAACAATGATCTCCTATTTTAACAGAAATAACAGGCACGCCTACCACAGGTCTATGCTTATCTTTAGCACAAGGTTTGGCAATTCTAGCGGTTTCTCCGCAGAAATGAATAACATGCCCATTAAGAATATCAGACAAGAGATCTTTAACAATAGCAATATTAGGTTAAACTTAAACTTGCTCAGGAGGTGTATAAGTTCTAATATTGCTTTTACGAACCACACTTGATGCTTTAGCATGATCCTTTATTCTAACAGGGAAAGGTGGTTTCTCAACAGAAGAAGTAGAAACAATAGGATCATTATAAGTTACAGTCTTTTCTTCAACTTTAATAGGTGCAACTACTTTTACTTCTATGGGAGGATGATATTTAAACCACTTCTTCTTGGGGAGATCAACATAAGTAGCAAAATATTCACAGAAAGTAGCTACTATCTCAGAGTCAAGTCCATATTTAGTGCTAAATTTACGGAAAACATCGGTATCCATAAAAGACTTAACACAATCAAACTTAGGTGTCATACCTGACTCCTTACCTTCGTCGAGATCCCAATCTTCAGAGTTGCGTTTAATTCTATCCAATAAACTCCATTTGAATTGAATAGTCTTCATCATAAAAGATCCAGCACAAGAAGTATCGAGCATGGATTGATTATTATGAGAAAGCGGAGCATAAAAATTTTGAAGAATTATTTCTCTTCAGAGCTCATGATTGGGGCATGAATACAACATTGATTTAAGACTCCCCCAAGATTGAGCGATGCTTTCTCCTTTGCGAGGCCAAAAAATTTATATATAATTGCGATCACGATGAACAAGATGCATAGGATAATTCTCTTGATGAAATTCCAACTTCATTCATTTATAGTTCCATGATCCCGTATCATCACATAGCCTATACCATGTCGATGCATCTCCCTTCAAAGATAAAGGAAAGACCTTCTTCTTAACAAAATCATCGGGTATACCTGCAAGCTTAAATAATCCACAAACTTCATCCACATATATTAGGTGCTCATCAGGATGCTTTGTTCCATCTCCTGTAAAAGGATTATCTAGCAGTTTTCCTAACATACCCGAAGGAACTTCAAAGGGAATAATTTGATTTTCAATAGGTTCAGTAGGTTGAGGAGCAATTCTTTGCTCTACTGATCTGGGTGAAGATACCCCAAACAAGACCCTCAGAGGATTACTTTCCATAGTAACAAGTGACAGTAAATTTCAGCACACTATATAAATTTTTCCTTACCAAATTCTACCTACCAAAGGCGCTTCACTCCCCGACAATGGTGCCAGAAAAGAGTCTTGATCACCCACAAGTATAGGGAATCTATCGTAGTCCTTTCGATAAGTAAGAGTGTCGAACCCAACGAGGAGCAGAAGGAAATGATAAGCGGTTTTATGCAAGGTATTCACTGCAAGTACTGAAATAAGTGGTAACAGATAGTTTTGTGATAAGATAATTTGTAACGAGCAACAAGTAACAAAGGTAAATAAAGTGCAGCAAGATGGCCCAATCCTTTTTGTAGCAAAGGACAAGCCTGGACAAACTCTTGTATAATGGAAAGCGCTCCCGAGGACACATGGGAATATCGTCAAACTAGTTTTCATCACGTTCATATGATTCGCGTTCAGTACTTTGATAAGTTGATATGTGGGTGGACCCGTGCTTGGATACTATTCTTACTTGAACAAGCATCCCAATTATGATTAACCTCTATTGCAAGCATCCGCAACTACAACAAAAGTATTAAGGAGAACCTAACCATAGCATGAAACATATGGATCCAAATCAGCCCCTTACGAAGCAACGCATAAACTAGAGTTTAAACTTCTGTCACTCTAGCAACCCATCATCTACTTATTACTTCCCAATGCCTTCCTCTAGGCCCAAATAATGGTGAAGTGTTATGTAGTCGATGTTCACATAACACCACTAGAGGCTAGACAACATACATCTCATCAAAATATCGAACGAATACCAAATTCACATGACTACTAATAGCAAGACTTCTCCCATGTCCTCAGAACAAACGTAACTACTCACAAAGCATATTCATGTTCATAATCAGAGGGGTATTAATATGCATAAAGGATATGAACATATGATCTTCCACCAAATAAACCAACTAGCATCAACTACAAGGAGTAATCAACACTACTGGCAACCTACTAGTACCAATCCCGGACTTGGAGACAAGAATTGTATACAAGAGATGAACTAGGGTTTTGAGAGGAGATGGTGTTGGTGAAGATGTTGATGGAGATTGCCCTCTCCCGATGAGAGGAGCGTTTGTGATGACGATGGTGATGATTTCCCCCTCCCGGAGGGAAGTGTCCCCGGCAGAACAGCTCTGCTGGAGCCCTAGATTGGTTCCGCCAAGGTTCCGCCTCGTGGTGGCGGAGTTTCGTCCCGAAAGGTTTCTTATGATTTTTTTCCTCGACGAAAGAACTCATATAGCAGAAGATGGCCATCGGAGAGCCAACAGGGGGCCCACGAGGCAGGGGGCGCGCCATGGGGGGTAGGGCGCCCCCACCTTCGTGGCCAGGTGGGTCCCCCTCTGGTGAACTTCTTCCGCTCAATATTTTTTATTATTTCCAAAAATGACTTTCGTGGAGTTTCAAGACTTTTGGAGTTGTGCAGAATAGGTCTCTAATATTTGCTCCTTTTCTAGCCCTGAATTCCAGCTACCGACATTCTCCCTCCTTATGTAAACCTTGTAAAATAAGAGAGAATAGGCATAAGTATTGTGACATAACGTGTAATAACAGCCCATAATGCAATAAGTATCGATATAAAAGCATGATGCAAAATGGACGTATCAGTCCTCTGATCATCTTGTGATCACCTGACTTGGGTAGCAGTGTGTGCCTTAGAATCCAGTTTATGGTAGGTAGACCAGATAGTAAGAAGTGGACAGATCCAAACTTATGTGTATCCAAAGCAGCATCTGGGATCTCTTTGTACATGTTGGCCATTGTATTTTGGTATTTCTTCTTCTCTGCATAAACATCCAAGTCATCCTCATGTTCCTCAGGAGCATTGATAAGCTTGGCCCACTCATCAACTGTAGACTAGTATCTAGTACCCTCACACATCCATACTATCCTTCCATCTGGATAGAAGTGGGCAGTGGAGTAAAACTGCATGATGAGCTCATCATTCCACTTAGTGAGCTTCTGGGCAAAAAATGTGTCAACTCCACATGCCTTGAAGCTATCATACACACCAGGGAAGTGATCCTCATTCTCCTTGATGAACTCCCAGTCAACCCATCTCATGTCACACACTATGGGCTTCTTATCAAGCAGAATTGTCTCATAGAAGTCCTGTTGTTCCTTAGTGTGAAACCTGAAGTCCACAGCAGTTCTTCTCCTGATAGCATATGGATCAGACTGTTTCCATAGTCTCAATCATGCTTCCTTCCTGATTTTCATGTTTTCTGCAACTGGTTGTGCATCATTGTGGTCAGGGATCTTGGGTTTCAACTTCCTCAACCCTTGAGCTTCATCTTCTTTAGCAGCTTCAGGCACTGGGGCCTTGTTCTTCTCCTCAGCAGGGATGTTTCTAGTGCTTCTCTTGGGCTTAGGCTTTCGAGCTGGAGCAGGAGCCTTGGGAGCAGATTTGGGCTTAGATGGAGCAGCCCCTTATCTGATTGCATCTCCCATGAGCTTTTGAGTTTTGGGTGGTGGTGCAGCATCCTCTTCCTCTTCCTCTTCATTCCTCATTGAGGGCTTGCGAAGAACTCTGGCAGTAGTGGTTCTGGCCCTCTTCTTCTTCTTCTTATCCACACCAGCTGCTTCTTCTTCAGATTCAATGGTGAACTTCATGGTTTCACCTGTGGCATCTTTTCTTGGCTTAGACATGGGCTGTCTTCTTGCTGGATGATGACCCACAAGTATAGGGGATCTATCGTAGTCCTTTCGATAAGTAAGATTGTCGAACCCAAGGAGGAGCAGAAGGAAATGATAAGCGATTTTCAGCAAGGTATTCTCTGCAAGTACTGAAATAAGTGGTAACAGATAGTTTTGTGATAGGATAATTTGTAACGAGCAACAAGTAACAGAAGTAAATAAAGTGCAGCAAAGTGTCCCAATCCTTCTTGTAGCAAAGGACAAGCCTGGAAAAACTCTTATATAAGGAAAAGCGCTCCCGAGGACACATGGGAATGTCATCAAGCTAGTTTTCATCACGTTCATATGATTCGCATTCGGTACTTTGATAATTTTATATGTGGGTGGACCGGTGCTTGGGTGATGTTCTTACTTGAACAAGCATCCCACTCATGATTAACCTCTATTGTAAGCGTCAGCAACTACAACAAAAGTATTAAGGTAAACCTAACCATAGCATGAAACATATGGATCCAAATCAGCCCCTTACGAAGCAATGCATAAACTAGGGTTTAAGCTTATGTCACTCTACCAACCCATCATCTACTTATTACTTCCCAATGCCTTCCCCTAGGCCCAAATAATGGTGAAGAGTCTATGTAGTCGACGTTCACATAACACCACTAGAGGCTAGACAACATACATCTCATCAAAATATCGAACGAATACCAAATTCACATGACTACTAATAGCAAGACTTCTCCCATGTCCTCAGGAACAAACATAACTACTCACCAAGCATATTCATGTTCATAATCAGAGGGGTATTAATATGCATAAAGGATCTGAACATATGATCTTCCACCAAATAAACCAACTATCATCAACTACAAGGAGTAATCAACACTACTAGCAACCTAGTAGTACCAATCCCGGATTTGGAGACAAGAATTGGATCCAAGAGATAAACTAGGGTTTTGAGAGGAGATGGTGTTGGTGAAGATGTTGATGGAGATTGCCCTCTCCTGATGAGAGGAGCATTGGTGATGACGATGGTGATGATTTCCGGAGGGAAGTGTCCCGGCAGAACAGCTCTGCCGGAGCCCTAGATTGGTTCCGCCTCGTGGCGGCGGAGTTTCGTCCCGAAACGTTGCTTATGATTTTTTCCTCGACGAAAGACCTCATATAGCAGAAGATGGCCATCGGAGAGCCAACAGGGGGCCCACGAGGCAGGGGGCGCGCCCTGGGGGGGTAGGGCGCGCCCCCACCCTCGTGGCCAGGTGGGTCCCCCTCTAGTGAACTTATTCGCTCAATATTTTTTATTATTTCCAAAAATGACTTTCGTGGAGTTTCAAGACTTTTGGAGTTGTGCAGAATAGGTCTCTAATATTTGCTCCTTTTCCAGCCCAGAATTCCCGCTGTCGGCATTCTCCCTCCTTATGTAAACCTTGTAAAATAAGAGAGAATAGGCATAAGTATTGTGACATAACGTGTAATAATAGCCCATAATGCAATAAATATCGATATAAAAGTGTAGGATCTAGAAGTAGGTGTGTCTAGAGAGGGGGTGATTAGACACTTAGTACTAAAGTTGCAGTTTTTAAGCCTTTTTGGTTTGAGTGAAGTTTTAGGCACAATTTCAGCACATACAATACATATCAAGCAAGCATGCAAAGAGTATATAGACAGCGGAAAGTAAAGCATGCAACTTGCGAGAATGTAAGGAGAAGGGTTTGGAGAAATCAAACGCAATTGGAGACACGGATGTTTTTCCCGTGGTTCGGATAGGTGGTGCTATCCTACATCCACGTTAGTGGAGACTTCAACCCACGAAGGGTAACGGTTGCGCGAGTCCACGGAGGGCTCCACCCACGAAGGGTCCACGAAGTAGCAACCTTGTCTATCCCACCATGGCCATCGCCCACGAAGGACTTGCCTCACTAGCGGTAGATCTTCACGAAGTAGGCGATCTCCTTGCACTTACAAACTCCTTGGTTCAACTCCACAATCTTTTCGGAGGCTCCCAAGTGACACCTAACCAATCTAGGAGACACCACTCTCCAAGAAGTAACAAATGGTGTGTTGATGATGAACTCCTTGCTCTTATGCTTCAAATGATAGTCTCCCCAACACTCAACTCTCTCTCACAGGATTTCGATTTGGTGGAAAGAAGATTTGAGTGGAAAGCAACTTGGGGAAGGCTAGAGATCAAGATTCATATGGTAGGAATGGAATATCTTGGCCTCAACACAAGGGTAGGTGGTTCTCTCTCAGAACATATGAGTTGGAAGTGTAGATGTGTTCTGATGGCTCTCTCCACGAATGAAAAGGAGGTGGAGGGGTATATATAGCCTCCACTTAAAATCCAACCGTTACACACAATTTACCAATCTCGGTGGGACCGAATCAACAAACTCGGTCGGACCGAAACGGTAAACCTAGTGACCGTTAGATATTTTCGGTGGGACTGACATGCATCTCGGTAGGACCGACATGGTTAGGGTTTGGGCATAACGTAATCTCGGTGAGACTGATTACACAAACTCGGTGAGACCGATTTGGTAATTAGCTAACCAGAGAGTTGGTCAGGCAAACTCGATGGGACCGATTTGCTCTTTTGGTGAGACCGAAAAGTTACAAAAGGGAAACAGAGAGTTTGCATTGCAATCACGGTAGTACCGATTGCCTAAACTCGGTGAGACCGATTTTGACAATGGACATACACAGTGAGATTGCAATCCCATCTCGGTGAGACCGAGATCCCTATCGGTAGAACCGATTTGCTAGGGTTTTGGCAGTGGCTTATGACATATGCAAACTCGGTGGCGCTGGATAGGAAGAATCGGTATGACCGAGTTTGGCTTAGGGTTTAGGTCATATGTGGTCGTGGGAAAGTGGCTGAGGGTTTTGGAGCATATCATTAAGCACATGGAGCAAAAGGCTCATTAAGCAACACCTCATCCCTTCTTGATAGTATTGGCTTTTCCTATAGACTCAATGTGATCTTGGATCACTAAAAGTGTAAAATGAAGAGTCTTGAGGTTGAAGCTTTATCCAATCCTTTGTCCTTAGCATCTTGAAGGAGTTCCCACAACCTTTAGTCCATGCCACTCCATTGTTGAACTTATCTGAAATATACTAGATAAAAGTCTTAGTCCAACAAGAGATATGTTAACATTAATTACCAAAACCACCTGAGGAGCACTTGTGCTTTCAATCTCCCCCCTTTTTGGTAATTGATGGCAACATACATCAAAGCTTTAGATAAATATACAAAGAATAGCAAGTGAAGCTTTGGAGGAACATGTAACAAGCATAGGCTCCCCCTACATGTATGCAATCATGTAAATATAAGATATAGAGGCATGTGAGAGCATAACCATGATAGAGAAGGCAATGTGTTACATGTATCTTGGCCATATGCATCAGAGCAACAGATTGTTAAGAGAAATACCTTCGTGCTTATGAGTCCTTCTTGCAAACAGTATGTACAAAAGCAAGAATTCCTCATAATCATGATTCTGATGCATATACTTACCTTGTAGTCTTGAGTTGGCTTAAGATGGAATGAACCTGCATAAACAAGGTTAGATAACACAGGTGCATCCACTATCCAGAGCAAACCAAGGAAAACCACAAGAATACCAAGACTGGGATGACATGTAGAGAGTGAGTACAAGGTACCACATTAGATTAGACATGTCCCCAAGAGTAAAGATTTGCAATGAATTTGAGTGATTTCTTTCCCTTAGATGTCTTGCTCCCCTAAATTTGACATGGGATATTGGGAGAAGATAGGGAACAAAAAATAAGATCTGAAATATACTGAAGTATATGAATGAATAGAAGCACTATGTTCTATGAGCATGTCTTTCCCCCAAAAAGACATGTGGCATCTCTCCTCTTAAACATCAAGCATCTGGGATCCTTGAGTATTCTCTCCCCCTGGAGATCTCTTTCTCCCCCTTAATACTTTCTCTCTTTTTCTCCCTGATGATAAGCTTTGATGTGATCTCTCTCTCTCCCCCTTTGACATCAATTTCCAAGAAGGTTCTTCTGGAATCTGTCGAATAGGTTTGGTCCTTGAGATTCAGCATAAAGCAATGGATAAAACTGTGATGCTTGTAGAGGATAAGATTCATTGAGTGGAGCTGGATCAGAAGAAATATAAAATAAGTGACAAATTGTTTTCCTGTTGTGAAATCGGTGGCACCGAGTGTCATGTTTCGGTGGTACCGAAGGGATTCGGTTTATCCGAAACGTTCAATTCGGTGAAACCGAGTTTACTACAGAGAAAACACTTGTCACCTTAGCTCACTAGTCAAATAAGATCTCACAAAGATTTGCAATGAATTAACTGAAAGATTTGCAAGGAATTTGATGCAGAAATATGCAAAAAAAGAGTCAAAAAGAAAAGAATAGAAGTTCTAGATGAAGTTTTTTTTGATAAAGAGGGAAACAAATATGCAAGGGACTTATGCAACAATACTCAAAGAAAGGAGACTCAGGAGAACTTCATCTAGATTTGGGCGGTGACAAAGTCACCTATGTTAGAGTATATTGACTTAGGAGTCAAGTGAGAACACTTGATCATGGGTCATACTCATCTTTTAAGCTCAAAACGGGGTTACCATTTTTCGTTTAAGCATCTGGATGTATTCACATCTTGTCGAGTTTCTTTGAATCATGACTTTGAGTAAAGCTTCTCTAAGATGGAATATCATACCTTGGGTGGTGGAGTGGATCTTGCTCATGTAGTTGAACTTGTGTGGGTGCTCGAAGTTGATGTAGATCATCAAGAGTTGGGAGCACCACTTGGAGTTTGAGTTCATCTACCTACATGGGTTAGTTCTTGCAAGGAAAAGCTCTTGTATATCCAAAAATGACAATCATGAAGCTCAACATAGAATTTGTCAAAGGATATGTTCGAATGGTTTCGTGCTTCCTTGTCGTCAACCACCGTTGTGTAGATACTTGGTGATGGAGAGATTGCTCAAGATGTGAGAGAGTTGCAATCTCATAGAAATAGATTCATCCAAGTACCTACATGGATTAGATAACATGCAAGATGAAAATATATCCAAGACATTAGATAGTCATCATAAGAGATATATCAAGGATTAGTCATAAGCTCATGTCTTGCATGTATCCAATGGAGTTTCTACTCCAAGTTTGAAGCACCAATGATGTTCAATTCTCCTCTCAACCTGCAAAACACTTTCTCATCAAGCGGTTTAGTGAATATATCTGCCAATTGCTTATCGGTGCGAACACGTTTAAGATCAAAGTCACCCTTTGCAACATGGTCTCGAATGAAATGATGACGAACTTCAATATGCTTAGTTCGAGAATGTTGCACAGGATTATGACCAATTTTGATAGCACTTTCATTGTCACAGAGCAATGGAACATGTTTCACATAGACCCCATAAGCTTTAAGAGTTTGGGTCATCCAAAGTAACTGAGCACAACATGAACCAGCGGCAATGTATTCCGCTTCGGCGGTGGATAAGGATACCGAGTTTTGTTTCTTGGAGGACCAAGACACAAGAGATCTACTAAGAAATTGACATGTACCCGAAGTGGACTTTCTATCAACCTTGTCTCCGGCATAATCCGAGTCGGAATACCCAACAAGATCGAAAGAGGACCTCTTAGGATACCAAATGCCAAAATTTGGTGTATGGATTAAGTATCTCACTATCCTTTTCACGGCCTTAAGATGACATTCTTTAGGAGCAGCTTGATATCGTGCACACATGCACACACTTAGCATAATGTCGGGACGAGAGGCACATAGGTATAACAATGAACCAATCATAGAGCGATAAACCTTTTGATCAACCGGTTCACCATCTTTGGTCAAATCATTATGTCCACTAGTAGGCATGGGTGTAGACATACCTTTGCATTCTTGCATATTGAACTTCTTGAATAGGTCTTTGGTGTACTTCGTTTGAGAGATAAATGTACCTTCCTTAGTTTGCTTGATTTGCAAACCGAGAAAGAATTTGAGTTCACTCATCATAGACATCTCAAACTTCTTTGACATAAGCTTTCCAAACTTTTCACTAAAAAGAGGGTTAGTAGAACCAAATATGATATCATCAACATAAATTTGGCATACAAATAGTTCTCCATTAACACTTTTAGTAAAAAGTGTAGAATCAATTTTTCCAATTTCAAAACCACTTGCAATAAGGAACTTAGTCAAGCATTTATACCATGCTCTAGGAGCTTGTTTAAGACCATAAAGTGCTGTGTGAAGTTTGTAAACATGATTAGGTTTCTTAGGATTGACAAAGCCGGGAGGTTGTTTGACATAAACTTCCTCCTCTATTTCACCATTTAGAAAAGCACTTTTAATGTCCATTTGGTACAAGGTGATATTATGATGATTAGCAAAGGCAAGTAAGATGTGAATGGACTCAAGTCTAGCAACGGGAGCATATGTCTCACCGTAGTCCATACCTTCGACTTGTGTGTATCCTTGAGCGACGAGACGTGCTTTGTTGCGAACCACTTGTCCATCTTCATCTTGCTTATTGCGAAACACCCATTTGGTACCGATGATGTTGTGGTTGTTGTCGGGCTTCTCAACCAATGTCCAAACTTGGTTTCTCTCAAAGTTGTGTAGCTCTTCATGCATAGCATTTATCCAATCCGGATCTTCCAACGCTTCTTCGACCTTCATAGGTTCAATGCTAGAGATGAATGAATAGTTTTCACAAAAGTTAGCTAAACGAGTTTTAGAGCGAGTGATTCTCCCGGTTTGGATATCATTGTAGATTTGCTCGACGGGATGATCTTTGGCAATTCTTGCTCGAACTCGTGAAAGCTTTTGCTTGGGTCTTCGTTCAACTTCTTCTTCATCTTGTTCTTCTTCACGGCCTTCTTCATTGTTGGCGTTGTCGTTCACATGTCGTGGTGGAGAAGGAGGTTGTTGATGTTCGTCTTGATGCATTTCCTCGTTTCCTTCATCTTGGTGTGTCCCACTTGTGGATGCTTCCGTGTCAACTCTTGGTTCACCTTGTCGTGAAGTAGAAGCTTCCACTTGGACGGACGAGGTATTCTCCTTCACCTCCGTTGGACGAATTTTGCCAATAGACAAGTCTTGAATTGCTTCTGAAGGGTCTTTGTCTCCTACATCAATTGGCAATTGCTCTACTTGCGAGCCATTAGATTCATCAAACTTCACATCTACCGTTTCTTCAACCTTTCGGGTGAAATTGTTGTAGACACGGTAAGTGTGAGAGTTCGAGCCATAACCAAGTAGGAAACCTTCATGAGATTTAGGAGCAAACTTTGAACGACGATGCTTATCTAGAATGTAGCACTTTGAGTCAAATACTCGAAAGTATCCAACTTGGAGTTTGTTACCGGTGAGGAGCTCGTATGCCGTCTTGCCGAGTAGCTTGTGAAGATACAAGCGATTTGTTGCATGACAAGCCGTCTCAACCGCTTCTTCCCAGAAGTGCTTCGGCGTCTTGTACTCATCAAGCATCATTCTTGCCATTTCGATGAGCGTCCGGTTCTTCCTCTCAACAACTCCATTTTGTTGAGGTGTGTACGTAGCCGAGAACTCATGTGAAATCCCTTCTTCGTCAAGAAAGGTGTCCACATTTGCGTTCTTGAACTCCGTTCCGTTGTCGCTCCGAACCTTCTTGATCTTCACGTCAAACTGATTTTGGGCCTTCCTAGCGAAGTTTTTGAAGATCTTTTGGACCTGTGATTTATCATCAAGAAAGAACACCCACGTAAATCTTGAAAAATCATCAACTATGACTAGACCAAAAGATTTTCCACCGAGACTCTTGTAGGCACTGGGACCAAAAAGATCCATATGAAGTAGCTTGAGTGGCCTCCTTGTGGTCATGATGTTCTTCGCGGGATGCCTTCCTCCAACCTGTTTACCTGCTTGGCAAGCACTGCAAAGTCTATCCTTATCAAATATGACATCGTTAACTCCAAGGATATGATTTCCTTTAATAAGCTTGTCAAGGTTTCTCATGCCAACATGACCTAGTCGTCTATGCCACTACCAACCTTTTGAGGATTTAGCAATAAAGCAAGTTTTAGGTTGTGCCTTTTTAGAGAAATCGACAATATAAAGGTCACCTCTACGTATACCGGTAAAGACCATTTTATGATTATCTCGACGAAACACTTGGCAGTCTACCTCACTAAATAGGACATTCAATCCGAAATCAGCAAGTCTAGATACTGAAAGTAAGTTGTAGCCAAGAGATTCAACAAGCATGACATTTTGAATGGAGCTATCATGTGAGATGGCCACCTTACCTAGGCCAACCACCTTACCCTTTGAATTATCATCAAAGGTGACATATTTTTGAGGGCCGTCATTTTCAGCAAGCTCACGAAACATCTCTTCATCTCCGGACATATGATCAGTACATCCACTGTCGAGAACCCATTCCTTTCCTCCTGACACATATCCTCGAAGATTAGCCATAAGACCAAAGTGTCTCATTGCATCATCAAGATTGGAGTCACTATCATCATCTTCATCATAGTATCCATGTTCAACATCATCTTGTGATTGATCATATCCTAGAGAGGGTAATTCATTAGATAAATGATCATCAAGGTGGTCACTTTTATGAATTCTTATGGATTCGGTTATGATATCACCAATGATTCCAATATTTCCTTTAGCACGCATGAGATTGGTAAGCTCAAATAGACAATTACCAAAACTAGGATCACTAGAGTTCATTTTACTCAAGGCAATAGATTTATGGAGAATTTCATCCAAATTTTTCAAGGAATAGTTGGGAAATCGTTCCTCAAGAAATTTCCATATAGTATAGGCACAATTAAGAGTAGGTAAACTAGCAATCAAGTTTTTGGGCAATCCTCTAATGATGAGCTCAACGGTTCTAAGATTGCGAATCATGTCAATATCTTCATTTAGAGTGGGATGCATGGGATCAACATGAGGAGCACAAGGACTAGCAATATACTTGTTCAAATGATATTGAGTGAAAATCACAAGCATCTCATTTTTCCATTCATGAAAATACTCTCCATCAAGAATAGGCACTCTATGTCTAAGACTCCCTAAAGTAGACACATCCATCTTCCTCCAATGGTGATTAAACCAAGGCAATGGAGACCAAAGCTCTGATACCACTTGTAGGATCTAGAAGTAGGTGTGTCTAGAGGGGGGGTGATTAGACACTTAGTACTAAAGTTGCAGTTTTTAAGCCTTTTTGGTTTGAGTGAAGTTTTAGGCACAATTTCAGCACATACAATACATATCAAGCAAGCATGCAAAGAGTATATAGACAGCGGAAAGTAAAGCATGCAACTTGCGAGAATGTAAGGAGAAGGGTTTGGAGAAATCAAACGAAATTGGAGACACGGATGTTTTTCCCGTGGTTCGGATAGGTGGTGCTATCCTACATCCACGTTAGTGGAGACTTCAACCCACGAAGGGTAACGGTTGCGCGAGTCCACGGAGGGCTCCACCCACGAAGGGTCCACGAAGTAGCAACCTTGTCTATCCCACCATGGCCGTCGCCCATGAAGGACTTGCCTCACTAGCGGTAGATCTTCACGAAGTAGGCGATCTCCTTGCCCTTACAAACTCCCTGGTTCAACTCCACAATCTTGTCGGAGGCTCCCAAGTGACACCTAGCCAATCTAGGAGACACCACTCTACAAGAAGTAACAAATGGTGTGTTGATGATGAACTCCTTGCTCTTGAGCTTCAAATGATAGTCTCCCCAACACTCAACTCTCTCACACAGGATTTGGATTTGGTGGAAAGAAGATTTGAGTGGAAAGCAACTTGGGGAAGGCTAGAGATCAAGATTCATATGGTAGGAATGGAATATCTTGGCCTCAACACAAGGGTAGGTGGTTCTCTCTCAGAACATATGAGTTGGAAGTGTAGATGTGTTCTGATGGCTCTCTCCACGAATGAAGAGGAGGTGGAGGGGTATATATAGCCTCCACTTAAAATCCGACCGTTACACACAATTTACCAATCTCGGTGGGACCGAATCAACAAACTCGGTCGGACCGAAACGGTAAACCTAGTGACCGTTAGATATTTTCGGTGGGACTGACATGCATCTCGGTAGGACCGATATGGTTAGGGTTTGGGCATAACGTAATCTTGGTGAGACTGATTACACAAACTCGGTGAGACCGATTTGGTAATTAGCTAACCAGAGAGTTGGTCTGGCAAACTCGATGGGACCGATTTGCTCTTTCGGTGAGACCAAAAAGTTACAAAAGGGAAACAGAGAGTTTGCATTGCAATCTCGGTAGTACCGATTGCCTAAACTCGGTGAGACCGATTTTGACAATGGACATACACAGTGAGATTGCAATCCCATCTTGGTGAGACCGAGATCCCTATCGGTAGAACCGATTTGCTAGGGTTTTGGCAGTGGCTTATGACATATGCAAACTCGGTGGCGCTGGATAGAAAGAATCGGTATGACCGAGTTTGGCTTAGGGTTTAGGTCATATGTGGTCGTGGGAAAGTAGCTGAGGGTTTTGGAGCATATCATTAAGCACATGGAGCAAAAGGCTCATTAAGCAACACCTCATCCCTTCTTGATAGTATTGGCTTTTCCTATAGACTCAATGTGATATTGGATCACTAAAAGTGTAAAATGAAGAGTCTTGAGCTTGAAGCTTTAGCCAATCCTTTGTCCTTAGCATCTTGAAGGAGTTCCCACAACCTTTCGTCCATGCCACTCCATTGTTGAACTTATCTGAAATATACTAGATAAAAGTGTTAGTCCAACAAGAGATATGTTGACATTAATTACCAAAACCACCTGAGGAGCACTTGTGCTTTCAAAAATCATGATGCAAAATGGACGTATCAACTCCCCCAAGCTTAGACGTCGCTTGTCCTCAAGCGGAAGCCGATGACGACAAATATGTCCCCATGTTTAGAGGTAGAGGAGTCGATAAAAATAAAATACAGACATGAAGGCATCATGATTAATCTCATAACAGCAACATATATAGATATTGTCATATGATTTCTTATGCTCAAGTAACAATCCATTCACAAAGCAAAATGTGAATCTTAAACTTCATTGAGAACTAACAAACTATAATCTCAGTCATTGAAGCAATTGCAATTTATCATAGCATCAGAAAGAGTCTATGTCAGAGCTTAATAGCAAGTCCACATACTCAACTATCATTTAGTCTTTCATAATTGCTAACACTCACGCGATACTTGTGGTTACAGAGTATTAATCGAACACAGAGAAAGATAGGGTCTTATAGCTTCGCCTCCTAACGTTTTACCTCAAGGGTAATGTCAACAATAATAACTCATGCTCCCCTACATCCAATTAGATATATCTATCAGGATCTTTTCCAACATACTGTGCTTGCCAAAGGAAAAAATGAAAAAGGAAAGGCGAAGATCACCATCACCCTTGCGTAAAGTAGAAGATAATAGTAACAGATAGGCCCTTCGCAGAGGGAAGCAGAGGTTGCCATGCGCTTTTATGGTTGGATGCACAAAATCTTAATGCGAAAGAATGTCACTTTATATTGCCACTTGTGATATGAACCTTTATTATGCAGTCCGTCGCTTTTATTACTTCCACATCACAAGATCGTATAAAGCTTATTTCTCCCACACCAATCAATCATACATATCTAGAGCAATTTTTTATTGCTTTGCACCGATGACAACTTACTTGAAGGATCTTACTCAATCCATAGGTAGATATGGTGGAATCTCATGGCAAAACTGGTTTAAGGGTTTTGGAAGCACAAGTAGTATCTCTACTTGGTGCTAAGAATTTGGCTAGCATGAGGGGGAAAGCAAGCTCAACATGTTGGATGATCCATGACAACATATTTTATCTCAGATATAAGAAAACATAACCCATTACGTTGTCTTCCTTGTCCAACATCAACTCTTTAGCATGTCATATTTTAATGAGTGCTCCCAATCATAAGAGATGTCAATAATAGTATATTTATATGTGAAACCTATCTTTCCTTATTACTTCCTATTAATTGCAACGATGACCAAAGCTATGTCTGCCAACTCCCAACAACTTTTAATCATCATACTCTTTCTATGTGAAGTCATTACTCTCGATAATATGATCTCTTTGTTTCTTTTTATTATTTTTCTTGTTTTCTTTTTATACACTCAAGACATAGCAAAATAATCAAGCCCTTGACTCAACACTAGTCTTTATTATATATAGCTCACAGACTCGATTACATAGAGAGATCATAAAGCAAAACTCAAAACTAGATCATGCCATAAACTTTATTCTACTAGATCAAGATACTAGTAATAGGATCGAACTAAGAAAACGGTAAAGATAGGAGTGTGATGGTGATAAGATATAGGGGCACCTCCACCAAGCTTGGCAGTTGCCAAGGGGAGTGCCCATACCCATGTGATTATATCTCCTTTGCTGGTGAAGAAGGTGGAGGTGTTGGCGATGATGCGGGCCTGTCTTCCATCTTCCAAGGCATAGGCTCACCATCATAGAAGGATGATCGAGTCTCCGGGATCCTCAAATTTGCAGCCAAACTCACTCTTTTGAATCTATATTCATACTCACAGTTTTGGTTTTGCAGGTCATAGATTTGGTCTTGGAGGTGCTTGATCTTCTCATGAAGCTTGAAGATGGCCTCCCCGATGTTGTCGGCATCCAACTTGTGGTTAATAGTGAACTCCACGATCATCATGTGGTTGGAGTTGAGTCCATGCTCCACCATCCCCTGGTACTTGAAAACTTGTTGGTCCACTGCTTCGAGCCTCTCTTCCATGCTTCCGGTCCCCTTTGGTCCCTTAGCATCGCGGATGTGCAGCAACCCATCACGCATCTCAATGGTTTGAGGGTGTCGCAGCACCTCCGCAAGGCAAGGGTTGATGACCTTCTCGAAGAACTTGTCCTTGGAGGCACTTGGGGACGTCATTGATAATCTATATCTGTCAGAGAAACAACTCGAAACAAGAACAGAGGATAATTGCATGATACACGGGTCAAAACCTTCAGGAGAATATATAATGAATTTCTATCGACCAAAATTCGTATCGTGCAAGAAAACAAAGTCCAGAAGGCACACGAGGTGCCCACGAGGTAGGGGGTGCGCCTAGGGGGTAGGGCGCACCCTCCACCCTCGTGGGGCCCTCGTGTCCTTCCCGGACTGCTACTTATTTTTCTAAATATTCCAAAACGGAGAAATATTGCCTTAAAAACTGTTTTGGAGTCGGTTTACTTACCGTACCACATACCTATTCCTTTTTGGAGTCTGAAACGTTCTGGAGAGTGTCCCTAATGTACTCCTCCGGAGTTACGGTGTCAATAATATTGGTTTCAACATTTATAGGATTTCATGAGATATAATGTTTAGTTCTTTGACCGTTCACCACCTTCGTATTTGTGCTTCTAAGTTGTTGATCTTTATGGCACCAGAACGATAGACCTCCTCGATAACGTAAGGGCCTTCCCATTTAGAGAGAAGTTTTCCTGCAAAAAATCTTAAACGAGAGCTGTATAGCAATACATAATCACCTACGTTAAACTCACGCTTTTGTTTCCTTTTGTCATGCCATCTTTTAACCTTTTCTTTAAACAACTTGGCATTTTCATAAGCTTGGGTTCTCCATTCATCAAGTGAGCTAATGTCAAATAACCTCTTCTCACCGGCAAGTTTGAAATCATAGTTGAGCTCTTTAATGGCCCAATATGCCTTATGTTCTAGTTCGAGAGGTAAGTGACATGGTTTTCCATAAACCATTTTATACAGAGACATACCCATAGGATTTTTATATGCAGGTCTATAGGCCCATAATGCATCATCAAGTTTCTTGGACCAATTCTTTCTAGACCTATTAACAGTCTTTTGCAAAATTAATTTGAGCTCTCTATTACTCAATTCTACTTGACCACTAGACTGTGGGTGATAAGGAGATGCAATTCTATGATTAGCATCATACTTAGCAAGCATTTTACGGAAAGCACCATGAATAAAATGTGAACCACCATCAGTCATTCAATATCTAGGGACTCCAAACCTCAGGAAAATAACTTCTTTAAGCATTTTAATAGAAGTGTTGTGATCAGCACTACTAGTTGGAATAGCTTCTACCCACTTAGTAACGTAATCAACAGCAACTAAAATATGTGTATATCCATTAGAGGCAGAAAAAAGGTCCCATATAATCAAAGCCCCAAACATCAAACGGTTCAATAAAAAGTGAATAATTCATAGGCATTTCTTGACGTCTACTAATATTACCAATTCTTTGACATTCATCACAAGATAAGAAAAACTTACGGGCATCCTTGAAGAGAGTAGGCCAATTAAAACCGGATTACAATACCTTTTGTGCAGTTCTATCTCCCGCGAAGTGTCCTCCATAAGCTTCGGAGTGGCACTTGCGTAGGATCTGTTCCTATTCATGCTCAGGTACACAACGTCTAATAACACCATCTACTCCTTCTTTATAAAGATGTGGGTCATCCCAAAAGTAATGTCTCAAATCATAGAAAAACTTTTTCATTTGCTGGTATGTGAAACTAGGCGGTATGAATTTAGCAACAATATAATTAGCATAATCAGCATACCATGGAGTACTATGAGAAGTACTTATAACATTTAATTGTTCATCAAGAAAGCTATCCTCAATAGGTAGTGGGTCATCAAGAACATTTTCTAACCTAGACAAGTTGTCTGCAACGGGGTTCTTGGCTCCCTTTATATCAACAATATGCAAATCAAATTCTTGTAGCAAGAGAACCCATCTAATAAGTCTAGGTTTAGCATCTTTCTTTTCCATCAGGTATTTAATAGCAGCATGATCAGTGTGAATAGTTACTTTAGAATCAATAATATAAGGTCTGAACTTATCACAAGCAAAGACAACTACTAAGAATTCCTTTTCAGTAGTAGCATAATTTCTTTGAGCATTGTCTAAAGTTTTACTAGCATAATGGATAACATTTAATTTCTTATCAACTCTTTGCCCTAGAACAGTACCTACAGCATAATTACTAGCATCACACATAATTTCAAATGGTAAATTCCAATCAGGTGGTTGAACAATAGGTGCAGAGATCAATGCTTTCTTAAGTATTTCAAATGCTTCTACACAATCATCATCAAAGACAAATGGTACATCTTTTTGTAATAAATTAGTCAGAGGCCGAGAAATTTTTGAGAAGTCCTTCATGAACCTCCTATAAAATCCGGCGTGACCAAGGAAACTTCTTATACCTTTGATGTCCTTGGGACATGGCATCTTTTCAATAGCATCAACCTTGGCTTTATCAACTTCAATACCTCTTTCAGAGACTTTATGCCCCAAGACAATACCCTCATTAACCATAAGGTGGCACTTTTCCCAATTCAAGACAAGATTAGTTTCTTCACATCTCTGCAAAACTCGATCAAGATTGCTCAAGCAATCATCAAAAGAAGATCCATAGACGGAAAAGTCGTCCACGAAAACCTCACAAATCTTTTCACAAAAGTCAGAGAATATAGCCATCATGCATCTTTGAAAGGTAGAAGGTGCATTACATAAACCAAAAGGCATACGTCTATAAGCAAAAGTACCAAAAGGGCATGTAAAAGTAGTCTTTGATTGATCCTTAGCCGACACAGGTATTTGAGAGAAACCAGAATAACCATCTAGAAAGCAATAGTGTGTATGTTTGCATAATCTTTCTAGCATTTGATCGATAAAAGGTAAAGAGTAATGATCTTTCTTAGTAGCCTTATTTAATTTGTGGGAATCAATTACCATCCTATAACCTGTAATAATTCTTTGCGGAATCAATTCATCTTTATCATTAGGAACAACAGTAACACCTCCCTTCTTAGGGACACAATGGACATGACTTACCCACTAACTATCAGCAACGGGATAAATTATACCTGCCTCCAGAAGCTTTAGTATTTCCTTTCTTACCACTTCTTTCATCTTAGGATTAAGCCTTCGTTGATGATCACAGACTGGTTTGGCATCTCCTTCCAAATTTATTTTATGTTGACATAGAGTGGGACTAATGCCCTTAAGATGTTCAAGAGTATATCCAATAGCAGCACGGTGCTTCTTCAGAGTTTTCAATAATCTTTCTTCTTCATGCTCTAAAAGGTTAGCACTAATAATAACAGGATATATCCTCTTTTCATCAAGAGAAGGATATTTAAGATTATCAGGCAATGGTTTAAGCTCGAGCATGAGATCAACCTTGGGTGGAGGAGGATCCCCTAAGATTTCAAGAGGCAAATTGTGTTCCAAAATAGGTTCATGTTTAAAGAATACTTCATCTATTTCCCTTCTCTCATTCAGAAACATATCATTTTCATGGTCTAGCAAATATTGCTCTAAAGGATCACTAGGAGGTACGGCAATAGAAGCAAGACCAATAATTTCATCCTTACTAGGCAATTCTTCTTCACGGTGTTGTTTACTAAATTTAGAGAAACTAAACTCATGAGTCATATCACTCAAACCAATAGTAACAACATTCTTTTCGCAGTCTATCTTAGCATTAATAGTGTTCAAGAAGGGTCTACCAAATATAATGGGACAAAAGCTATCTTGTGGGTAACCAAGAACAAGAAAATCAGCAGGATATTTAGTTTCCCCACACAAGACTTCAACATCTCTAACAATTCCCATTGGTGAAATAGTATCTCTATTGGCAAGTTTAATTGTAACAGCAATACCTTCTAACTCAGCAGGTGCAATTTCATGCTTAATTTCTTCGTATAAGGTATGAGGTATAAAACTAGCACTGGCACCCATATCACATAAGCCATGATAATAATGATCTCCTATTTTAACAGACATAATAGGCACACCTACCACAGGTCTATGTTTATCTTTAGCACAAGGTTTAGTAATTCTAGTAGTTTCACCGCAGAATTGAATAACATGCCCATCAATATTATCAGACAAGAGATCTTTAACAATAGCAATAGGTTCAATTTTGAGTTGCTCAGGAGGTGTATAAGTTCTAATATTGCTTTTACGAACCACAGTTGAAGCTTTAGCATGATCCTTTATCCTAATAAGGAAAGGTGGTTTCTCAACATAAGAAGCAGGAACAATAGGATCATTATAAGTGACAGTCTTTTCTTCAACTTTAATAGGTGCAGCTAGTTTTACTTATATGGGAGGATGATATTTAAACCACTTCTCCTTGGGGAGATCAACATAAGTAGCAAAAGATTCACAGAAAGAAGCTACTATCTCAGAGTCATGTCCATATTTAGTGCTAAACTTACGGAAAATATCGGTATCCATAAAAGACTTATCACAATCAAACTTAGGTATCATACCTGACTCCCTACCTTCGTCGAGATCCCAATCTTCAGAGTTGCATTTAATTCTATCCAATAAATTCCATTTGAATTCAATAGTCTTCATCATAAAAGAGCCAGCACAACAAGTACCAAGCATGATACGATTGTTTTCAGAAAGCCGAGCATAAATTTTTTGAAGAATTATTTCTCTTGAGAGATCATGATTGGGTCATGAAACATTGATTTAAGCCTCCCCCAAGCTTGAGCGATGCTTTCTCCTTCGTGAGGCCAAAAATTATATATATAATTGCGATCATGATGAACAAGATGCATAGGATAATACTTCTGATGAAATTCCAACTTCATTCGTTTATAGTTCCATGATCCCGTATCATCACATAGCCTATACCATTTAGATGCATCTCCCTTCAAAGATAAAGGGAAGACCTTCTTCTTAACAACATCATCGGGTATACCAGAAGCTTAAATAATCCACAAACTTCATCCACATAGAGTAGATGTTCATCAGGATGCTTTGTTCCATCTCCTGTAAAATGGTTATCAAGCAGTTTTTCTAGCATACCCGAAGGAACTTGAAAGGGAATAATTTCATTTTCAGTAGGTTCAGTAGGTTGAGGAGAAATTCTTTGCACTACTGGTCGGGGTGAAGATACCCCGAACAAGCCCCTTAGAGGATTGCTTTCCATAATAACAAGTGACAGTAAATTTCAGCACATTATACAAATTTTTTTCTTACCAAATTCCACCTACCAAAGGCGCTTCACTCCCCGGCAACGGTGCCAGAAAAGAGTCTTGATGACTCACAAGTATAGGGGATCTATCTAGTCCTTTCAATAAGTAAGAGTGTCGAACCCAACAAGGAGCAGAAGGAAGTGATAAGTGATTTTTAGCAAGGTATTCTTTGCAAGTACTGAAATAAGTGGTAACAGATAGTTTTGTGATAGGATAATTTGTAACGAGCTACAACTAACAAAAGTAAATAAAGTTCAGCGAAGTGGCCCAATCCTTTTTGTAGCAAAGGACAAGCCTGGACAAACTCTTATATAAGGAAAAGCGCTCCCGAGGACACATGGGAATATTGTCAAGCTAGTTTTCACCATGTTCATATGATTCGCGTTCGGTACTTTGATAATTTGATATGTGGGTGGACCGGTGCTTGGGTGATGTTCTTACTTGAACAAGCATCCCACTTATGATTAACCTCTATTGCAAGCATCCGCAACTACAACAAAAGTATTAAGGTAAACCTAACCATAGCATGAAACATATGGATCCAAATCAGCCCCTTACGAAGCAACGCATAAACTAGGGTTTAAGCTTCTGTCACTCTAGCAACCCATCATCTACTTATTACTTACCAATGCCTTCCTCTAGGCCCAAATAACGGTGAAGTGTTATGTAGTCGACGTTGTAACATCCAAATTTTCAATTTGGGATGTTATACATAGGTCATTCATGCATATCGTATTTTACTGAATTTTGTTTCGCAATCCTCAAAAATCCTAAGAAACTCAAGGACCCTCGGAGAGAGTTGGGGATTTCCCGGTTTTCATATTTGATTTTATGAAATAATGAAACGAGGATTTTTTATTTAATTATTTTTCTTTCTGAAAAATATTTCATATTAAAAATATATGAGAAGAGATAATATGACTTCTCCAAAATAATTGAAATATTGGAGGAAAAATATTAAAATCATTTATTTGATTCTATTTGATTTTTATTTGGATTTTATTTGCAATTAGAAAAATTGCACGTTTACAAAAATTGCATTTTAGGGCCAAGAAAATGTTCATCTCGTCCTAAATAATTTATTTAGACGGTGAAATTTAGTTTTGGAATTTTTAGGTTTTTATTTTATTTTCTAGGATTTGTTTTGTGTTCGGTGAAATTGTTTTAAAAAAAATCTTCCAGCCGACTGGGCCGAAACCCAGTCGGGCCGGCCCAACCCCCTCCGCGCCGCCGCCTTCCCTCGCGCGCGTGCGCCGCCGCCGACTCGGACGAGGAGTCCGGCCGGGACTCCTCCTCGCCGCCGCCTTGGCCCCTCCTTCAAGCCGCCGCCGCCCCCTCTTTATATGCTCCCCCCCCCCCCCCCCCCCCGAGCCGCCACCACCACCAAGCACTGTCGCCAACCACGCCCCGAGCCGCGCCGCCGCCTCCCGCCAACCGGGTCTCGCCACCGCAGCTGCAGCCGCGCCACGCCGCCGCCGAGCCCCGCCGCCCCATGAAGCCACCGCCCCAATCCCGCCTCACCGGAGCCGCCTCGCCGGAGGTACCGCGCCGATCCGTCGCTGCCAGTTTTTGTAGAACCGTCCGGTTTTTTTAGAGACCCTAGTTCGTTTTTTTGGATCAGTTCACCGGTTTTTCCCGGTTCTTCTAATTAGCGGACGTTCGTCCGTACGTTCGTTTTAACGAACGATTTTCACCCGTTAGCTACAGCTAACGAACGCTCGTTCGTTAGTCTGTTCGTCAGTTTTCTTTTTATCGGATTTTTCCGCGATTATTCTCGATCGCGATTTCTAATCCGATTTTCGTTTTTGTTTATCTATTCGCTCGTTAGTCGAAATCAGGCGATTCAAGCGCCTAGATCTTCGACTCGAGACCATCTATCTGTTTACTCAACTTAAACAAGATTTCGGTACTATGAAATTTGACTTTAGTTCAAGTTTAGAGAACAGATCTTGTTTCTTCCGCCGTTTGAGTTTCATTGCTCCGTTTGATTTGATTCTTTTTTTCAAACCAGAGTTCTTAAGTTGAACTTTCTGGTCAACCTCTCTTATTTGAGTTTTGCTCTGCATCTTTTCTTGTTGCTTATGTATGCTATTGTTTGTTTGCGATAGAATTCCCAAAGTGTGAAGCGTGTTACTACGAGTCCCTAGGATTCGCGGATCGTCAGCAAGGCAAGTAACACATTGATCATACCCTTTCCATACTCGGTTTTTATGCATTAGTTCCAATCCTCAAACATTGCATGATTAGGATGTCATTAACATGTTGGTTGGGAAGTAGTTATTGAGGTAGAACCTATTGCCCTGTTATATTCAAACCCTTGGGAGTTACTGCTACGCGTTGTTTATATTGCTATGCTATGCTCGTAGACGTGGTTTGGGTGAGTGTAATCCATGACAGATGTGAGATTGTTAATTAATGGTTCAACTTAAGGTGGCAACTTAAACAAACATCTGGGTGGATTGAGGCACCTGGGGTACCCAGTGTTGCCTGTATTTTTTGGAAATCCCGGGGTTCCGTGTGATTTTCCTATGGACCGCCACCCAGGCTCAAAGGGAACTGAGATGATTCATGCTAGAAACTTGCGTGTGCAGCCACAAGCTATTATGAGCTCTAGCATAGTTGAGTAAGTTACGTGAAGCTCTTGAAGAGGCAGATCAGCACGTAGTGGGATGTAAGTTTGGTATGGTTTGTCCGGAGTAGAGAGTTAATGTTTTCTGAAAGACTGTGTCTCGGTCATCCGTTTCTCAAACACCATGTAGTGCGAGAAATCCAACGGAGGCGATCGAGTCTTGTGGGGAAAAGTGCGCAAACCTCTGCAGAGTGTACAAACTAATCATGGTTAGCCGTGTCCCCGGTTATGGACAATCTTGAGTATCTAGTACTTGGAGTATCTTAAGTATCTCATCACTTTTAATTAATTTTGTTGGGTTGTTAATCACTTTAATTGGGATTGAATTGGAGGAACCTTCTCAATGATGTTTCAACCACCATGATAGTTAAATAAAAATCTATTCCTTTGTTGTAGGAAAAAATTGGCTTTTCGCAAAAACTATACCCATAGAGTTTTCCACTAGCCAAATATGCATGTAGTGATAGTATCATTCTGTTATTGCTCTACTGTGTTATTTTGCCAGCATATTCCATGCGCTGACCCGTTTTTGGGCTGCAACGTATTATGTTGCAGACTTTTCAGACGAGGAGTAACGTTCGTTAGGTCGTTGCAGTGCAGCTCAGCTATGCCATTGGAGTTGATGGACTCACTTTATCTTCCAAGCCTTCCGCTGTTATCGTACTAGATGGCCTTAAGCCATATTTATTGTAATAAGTTCTCTTTTGAGACATTCGATTTAATAAGTGTGTGATTGCTACTCTGTTATAAATCCTTCGAGTACTGTGTGTGTCAGCATTACCGATCCAGGGATGACACTGAAGCGCAGATACTTGACTGTTTGAGATCAGGTCGCTACAAGATGGTATCAGAGCACACGCTGAGTGTAGGACACGACCACTAAGATAAACCCTAGGTCACTCTTCTCTACTCATTTCTGACTCCTCTCCATTTCCTACTCTTTAGGATGGCGGAGATGAAGAACAAGTTTGCACAACCGGATGAAGACATCCCTTTTGGACGCCACTTGAAGGAAGTCACTAGGTACTTGAACATTGGAATACCAAGTTTCACCGGGACGTACAACGCCACCCTGCAAGAAGAGGAACGCTGGATGATTCAAGTACAAGTTCTAGGAAGGACGTTCTCGCCAACCTGTAAACCCATAGAATTTTCTTTCGAAGCACCCACCTGGAGCCTAGGCAAGAGCATGGAAGCAAACATTATCATGGGACGCATTGGAGAAGTCTACAACAAGGATCTTAAGGACAATATCTACCAGATATGTGGGCGCCGAGACGAGCAATGGGAAGTGATCAGCACCAAGAAGGATAGATCCATTGCACCTTTCATCCAGGAGTTAAACCAGCACATTCGATGTCAGGAGAACCAGATGTGCGCAGACATGATGGACTTGAAGAAGGCGAAGACTAAGATCATCGAACTGGAGGAAGAACTCAAGTTTACACGCGATGGATATGAGGAGGAAATCAAGACACTACTGGAGAAGAATGACGACCTAGTAAAGAAGATCGGAGTATTCATGGGAGATCCAGCACCGAGAGGAGAAGACGATGATTCCACTTGCCCGGACAACTACATCATCATCGACGACACCGATTCTGAACCTAGTGATGATGACTTTGAAGACGAAGCTGGAGCGGATATCATGGAGTCTTCCACCGATCAAAGTTTCCAGATGACCACCACATATTAGTAGTATTCCCCCATGTATTTAGTAGTAGTTGAGCACTTTTACGATAGTTCTAGACCGCTTGTATGCCCTTGCTTGATTGATTGAGTGAAATGATTGTGTTTGTCTCATGTGCATATGGGTAGTGTTTTCTCATTAGACCCCTTTTCTATTCTGATCTCTTCCATCTAAACCCATCAGATGCCTCCGAGACGTGACACCGGTTTTGCCTTCCAGCCGGAGCACACCCAGTTGATCCAGCAGCAGAATGCCTTGATGCAATTGCTAGTTCAGAACCAGGGCAACAACAACAACAACAACCCACCGCCAGTGGACAACCTAGGCCGTTTTCTAAGGTTACAGCCGCCGGTGTTTTCCAGTAGCACCGAGCCTATAGTTGCCGATGATTGGCTACGCTGTATTGGAAGGGAGTTGACCACCACAGGTTGCACAGATGCTGAGAAGGTGCGCTTTGCCGCACATCAATTGGATGGACCAGCAGCCTCATGGTGGGAGAATTACATGACCACTTTCCCCATAGCTAATGTCACTTGGGACCAGTTCCAGCAACCTTTCCGCACATCCCATGTCTCAACCGGAGCTATGAATATGAAGAAGCGGGAGTTTCGCAATCTACGCCAGGGGAACCATACTGTTGCTCAGTACATGGATGATTTTAGCAAGTTATCTCGCTATGCCCCTGACGATGTGGCCACATATGCCGCGAAGCAGGATAAGTTTATGGAAGGGCTGAATGATGAGATGAGTATGCAGTTGATGGTAGCAACCTTCAACAACTACCAGGAGTTCGTAGATAAGGCTCTTATTATTGAAGGGAAGCAGCAGCAGATTGAGAGCCATAAGAGGAAGTATGGACAAGGGAGGTATAACTCATGAGCTCAGCAGAAGCCTCGCCTAACCCCGAACTCGGGAGGACTTGTTCATAACCATGGAGGTCATAACCACACCGGAGGAGGATCGCATAACCACAATGGTTCTAAGAATGGGAATGGGAATGGAGCTAACAACAACCAGAACCGCCCAAATCCAGCCACACCCGCCAAAAGAGACCTAAGCCACGTTACATGCTTCAAGTGCGGGAAGACTGGACACTATGGCACGGAGTGCCCTGAAGGAAAGAATGGAAACGGAAATGGGAGTGCTGGGAAGAAGCCCAATCCATTCAACAAAGGAGAAGTGAACCACGTTAACGTGGAGGAGGTTGAGAAGCAGCCAGATGCGGTAATAGGTAAGTTTTTGGTTAAGTCATTTACCGCTCTTGTTCTTTTTTATACTGGTGCATCACATTCATACATATCAAGGGGATTCGGGGATAAGTTTAAACTACCAACCCAAACCATTAGGACCCCTCTTTTAGTGATCTCACCTGGAGCAAAATATATGGCTAGTCGATGGTGCGACCAGATACCCCTAACCATTTGTAGCCATGTCTTTCCGTCCAACCTAATTATCTTGGAGTCACAAGGATTGGATGTGATATTAGGTATGGACTGGATGTCGAAGTATGGAGGAAGCATTGACTATGCTAGTAAGTCGATTTATCTCACCACCCCGGAGGGAAAAGGATTAAGTATGTATCTGTTGACATGGTTTTTGACCAAAACAAAATAAAGTGCAAATACTGTACCAAAAGTTAGATAAATGCAAATGGCAAAAATCCATTTAATAATGAAAGGAAACAATTTAAAAATCGTCGATGGTTCAAAGCAATGGATGATGAAAATAATATTGCTGAATGTTGATATTACGGACATCGAAAAGAGCCGGTAATTATAAAATGTGACGGAAAAAATAACAATCATCAAGTTGTTGTCCTAAGGAAATTATAGAGGACCAATAACTTGCGCACGTGTACCGTCACCGGCAGTAGAATCATAATGTCAACATAAAATCCCGGCATCTTAGACGGACGTGGGTATCGGCAAAATATAACACGTATGAGCATGACCCTACCAAAATGTCATTGTGAATTAACTAAATTTATAGAAAATATAATCTAAAGCCAATAATAACATTGAGTCATTGGATAACACGTGCGTACGTAAATACACGTGTACGTTGTATGTACGTGACATGGCCTATATAACCAGATACTAATGGATTTTCTCTTTTTCCTCCTGATCGTGCACATGCATGCATGTGTATTAGGCTCAATGGGCCCAAGCCCAACCATTCTATACGTATCAATTACGGGAGACCAAGTCTGCAAAGTGACTGACTGATGGGACTTTGCCGGTTAATTAGTGATTAAAAAGTAAAAAAAAGGAAGGAGCAGCCCCACTCCCACGATCCATCAGCATGATCCCACGATCTGAAGCGTGGGTGCGCGCGTCTAGCTGCAGTGCTGCACGCCTCCCTCCCTATAAATACCTGCTCGTCCAGCGTACAGGGGGTTGGACTCGATTTTTGCTGCAGAGTTCTCTGGTCTTCTTCCTCCTCTAATAGCAATATTCTACTACAGACCATAAATCAGATAAAAGCACATAAAGAAAGAAGAGGCAGGCGTGGTGCTTGCTACAAGGTTGAAGGTGAGATTCATGGCTCTTCCCTAGCCCCTGATTTGGCCATTGTGGTACAGATCAGGGAGCTTTCTTCTTCCTCCTCTCTCAAAACTCTAGCCCTTGGTTTGGCCATCGTGGTACAAATCAAGGAGCATGTTTCATCTCTTCAAAATTCTCGTCCTTAGTCCGGCCATCGCGGTACAGACTAAGGCGCATGTTTAATCCATCTCAAATTTTTGTCCTTGGTTCGGCCATCACGGTACAAACCAAGGGACATGTTATATACACCCCAAATTGTTGCCTTTGGTTCGGCCATCATGGTACAAATCAAGGGGCGTGTTATATCTACCCCAAACTTTGGCTTCGGCTCGGCCATCGCGGTACGAGTCAAGGAGCATGCATGGTTCTTGTAAGCACGGTTCCTTTAAATGTTGTGTGTGCTTTGTCCTATTGATCTCCGTCTTGGTTCGGTCCCTTTAGCGACACAAGCCAAGATGAACGCCTCGTTCCTTGGTTTGGTCTCTATCCATGGATACAAACCAAGAGAGTGTCATAGGTGCGAAAACCTCATAAAAAATTGAATTAATTTGGTCATCATTAAAAAAATGATATGACTAAGTTGGAATGAAATTACGAACGCACTAAACTAAACTCATGATAATCTCTTGTTTGGTTGCACTACGGGCATTATGTGTCATGCTAGTTGCAATACAAATAAGAGCATAAAAATATGTTCCCTCACTTGGTTACGCTGCACGTGGGCATTATCTTAATGCCACGCGGTGTTAGTAGTAATACGAGAAGGGCAAGACTTAACTAAAAAATGGGTTCACGATACACACCTAGAAACCAAAATCATGCAAGATGAATTATAAAACATGTTGCATCATAAAAACCAACCTTACTTGGTTACGCTACACGTGGGCATTATCTTAATGCTACGCGGGTTAGTAGTAATACAAGTGAGAGAAAACTAAACAAAATATTCAAGCCACATATTTGGCCCAAAGTCAAATAAAATATGTCATGAAATGTTCCAATGCTATAAGAGCCTAAACTATTAGCATCGTCATAAATGGATATCACAAACTCACTTTACTTGGGTTATGCTACACACTAGCGCCAATGAAATGACGCTATGTGGAGTTAGTGCTAATACCATGTGAGGTACAAACATAAACAAAAATGATAGATGTCATACGACTCATGCAACACCATAATTGCTCCACAAACCTTTGCCTGGTTACGCTGCACGCGGGCATTATCTTAGTGCCACACTGTGTTAGTAGTAATACAGGTAAAGCAGAACTTAATAAAAAGTAAGTTCACTCCACATCCACATATGCATACAAAATTCATGCAAAATACATGATAAGGCATATCTCATGTAGCCCACATAGGCTTTAAACAAATAAAAAAATATCATAAACAAACTCCATTCGGGTCAAGCTATACGTGTGTGTCATATCATTGCACCACGTGGTTAGTTTTGATACCGTGTGAAGTCAAAGTCAACAAAATATGGCACATATCATATGCACTATAAAAGGCATCAAAATTGTGTCAGAAAGCTTCAGTACATTACGCTACACACGGGCACCATATTAGTGTCGCGCGGTGATAGTAGTAATGTGATGATGCAAAACTTATTAAAATTGGCATGCCAGATATATCCATGCCACCAAAACCAAAGATGTCATATAAAATTCCGAAAAGAAAATATATACATATCCTATATGCCAAACCTAGGATAAAACTATGACTAGACAAAATCAACCTGCATTCCACATATAAATGAGGTTGAACACACGCAAATGGTTGCATGCTAGGAGATGTATTCCCCAAACATCACACATAAAATCATAGAGGAGTATTTGCATGGAACCCAACTTCAAGCTCACCAAGAAGGAGTTCGTCGTCGACCGCGAGGAGGATATCTCTTGTAGTATGTTGTAATAGGAATGTGATGCAATCCTATGTAATAGATATGTTGGAATTCGTAATCAGGGGTTTTCTCTTCGGAGATGTAATTAACAGAATTTTTATGTATATGTAAGAGTTCTGGAAATAAAGTACCTGCAATGTTTGATTCTGTTGTTATTTTATGCATTTAAATTTCACTCTGTATCAATGACGAGGACGCGTATTTTCACGCCCGCCATTTTCCCGTCATCAGTATCTAGGCATGTCCCTAGGAGGAGCCAAGTGAATACCCTCACGGGAGTTGTTCAGGAGGAAGTACCTGTAGTGAAGGATTACCTGGATGTTTTCCCAGAGAGTTACCAGGCATGCCACCGGATCGAGATATCGAGTTTTTGATAGAGCTATTGCCAGGTACAGGGCCAATATCCAAGAGACCCTATTGGATGCCCGCAAATGATCTGGAAGAGACTAAGAAATAGATCAAGGAGTTATTGGAGAAAGGTTACATTTGAAGAGGTTCATCACCTTGGGGAGCCCCAGTACTTTTGGTTGAGAAGAAGGATAAATCCCTAAGGATGGTTGTTGATTATCGAGCTTTGAGTGAAGTGACGATTAAGAATAAGTACCCATTACCGATGATCAATAATCTGTTTGATCAGCTGCAAGGATCTAAGGTGTTTTCGAAGATCGATCTACGATCGGGATACCATCAGTTGAAGATTCGAGAGAAGGATATACCAAAGACAGCGTTCACCACGCGGTATGGATTATACGAGTACACGGTCATGTCGTTTGGACTGACTAACGCCCCTGCCTATTTCATGAGCATGATGAACAAGGTGTTCATGGAATATTTGGACAATTTTGTTGTGGTGTTTATTGATGACATTATGGTATACTCGAAGAATGAAGAGGAGCACAAGGAGCATTTGCGTTTAGTTCTCGAGAAACTCAGGGAACACCAGTTGTATGCCAAGTTCAGCAAATGCGAGTTTTGGTTGAAGGACGTCAGATTCCTTGGACATGTTATATCAGGAGAAGGTATAGCAGTAGACCCCAGCAAGGTTTAGTCGGTCACTGAATGGTTGGCACCCACTTCAGTTAGCGAGATCCGCACTTTTCTTGGACTCGCAGGATACTATCGGAGATTCATTGAGAATTTTTCCAAGATTATGAAGCCAATGACTGAAATTTTGAAGAAGAATACAAAGTTTAAATGGACGGAAGATTGCGAGGCAAGTTTCCAGGAGTTGAAGAAATGTTTGACTACAGCCCCAGTGCTGACACTCCCAGATATACATAAGGATTTCCAAGTGTATTGCGACGCCTCTCGCTTAGGACTTGGATGTGTGCTTATGCAGGACGGAAGAGTTGTTTCGTATGCCTCGCGACAACTAAAACCTCACGAGTTGAATTATGCCACGCATGATTTGGAGCTAGCAGCTGTAGTGCATGCGATGAAGACTTGGAGACATTACCTTATTGGAAACCGTTGTGATGTGTACACGGATCATAAAAGTTTGAAGTACATTTTCACACAAAAGGAGATGAACCTTAGGCAGAGGAGATAATTGTAGCTTATAAAGGATTATGACATGAAGCTTCACTATCATCCAGGAAAGGCCAATGTCGTAGCAAACGCCTTGAGCCGAAAGAGTTATGCTAATATCCTTGAAAGTAAGGGATTGCCGAAGGAGTTAGGAGAGGATATCATGGAACTTCGATTGGAGATTGTTCCAAGAGGTTTTGTTGCAACAATGGAGGTTCAGTCTACATTGTTGGGCAAGATTCGAGAAGCTCAGAAGGATGACAAAGAGATTGCCGAGATAAAGGAGAAAATGAGCAAAGGAAAGGCCAAATGTTTTCGTGAAGATGAGCAAGACACCTTATGGTTTGAGGACCGAGTTTATGTGCCCAATGACCCAGGGATCGGGAAGTTAATACTTCATGAGGCTCATGATTCACCATACTCGATACACCCAGGAAACACCAAGATGTATTTGGATTTGAAGGAACGTTTCTGGTGGATGGGTATGAAGAACGATATTGCCGAGTGTGTAGCTGTAGCGACCAGACCTCAAATAGTCTGACCTCTGTGCTCAGGTGTCATCCCTGTATCAGTAATGGTGACACCACACAGTACTTTGAAGGATTTATAACAGAGTAGCAATCACACACTTATTACATGTGCTCACTTTATCCCAGTAAAAACCACTTATACAAGTGCGAAGTTGGCCAGGATATATATGTCCAGGATCATATGTCTGCATGGAGTTCCGAGGACCATCGTATCAGATAGAGGAACACAGTTTACTTCATAGTTTTGGCATCAGTTACACCAGACTTTGGGAACGAGATTGGAGTTCAGTACAACATTTCACCCGCAGACGGATGGACAGACCGAGAGAGTCAATCAGATTCTAGAGGACATGTTGAGAGCGTGTGTGCTAGATTATGGATCTAGTTGGGATGAAAATTTGCCTTACGCATAGTTCTCATACAACAATAGCTACCAAGCCATTTTGAAGATGGCACCGTTCGAAGCCCTCTATGGACGAAGGTGCAGAACGTCGTTGATGTGGGATGAAGTAGGAGACAGATAGTTGTTCGGACCAGACTTGATCAAGGAGTGTGAAGAGAAGGTTAAATTGATTCATGATAGACTGAAGATTGCTCAGTCCAGGCAGAAGAGTTATGCAGACTCAAAATGCAAGGAGGTAACCTATGAAATTCGAGACAGAGCATATCTGCGAGTATCACTCTTGCGAGGAGTGAAACGATTTGGAGTTAAGGGAAAGTTACCTCCGAGATTTGTAGGACCGTATCGTGTTTTGGAACGGATGGGAGAAGTTGCCTACAAGTTGGAATTACCTAAGGGATTGTCAGGAGTTCATGATGTGTTCCGCGTTTCACAATTGAAGAAGTGTCATGCTGAGATGGCCGATATACCGTTAAGAGATATAGTACCCTTGGAGGCGATTCAGTTGGACAGTGATTTGACTTATGAGGAGAAGCCAATTAAGATTCTTGAGTTTTCCAGCCGAGTCACCCGTAGCAAGGTTATCAAGTTTTGCAAGGTTCAGTGGAGCCACCATACCGAGGATGAAGCCACCTGGGAACGAGAGGATGATCTTCGAAAAGACCACCCACACCTATTTTCTAGCCAACCCGAATCTCAAGGGCGAGATTCATCTTAAGGGGGGTAGGTTTGTAACATCCCAAATTTTCAATTTGGAATGTTATACATAGGTCATTCATGCATATCATATTTTACTGCATTTTGTTTCGCAATCCTCAAAAATCCTAAGCAACTCTAGGACCCTCGGAGAGAGTTGGGGATTTCCCGGTTTTCATATTTGATTCTATCGAATAATGAAACGAGGATTCTTGATTTTAATTATTTTTCTCTCCGAAAAATATTTGATATTAAAAATATATGAGAGGAGATAATATGACTTCTCCAAAATAATTGAAATATTGGAGGAAAAATATTAAAATCATTTATTTGATTCTATTTGATTTTTATTTGGATTTTGATTGCAATTAGAAAAATTGCACGTTTACAAAATTTTGAGACGAGAAAAGCATAGATAGCTAGGGGGAGTTCTGAGGCATTCTTGTCCATCCATTTGGCAAAAGACAAAGAGCCAAACAACCAAAGCAACAAATGGATGCCCTTGAATGAGTAAAATATGCATCCAACATGCTCGCACAATTAAAATGGCAAATGAAATATGTGACAAAGCATGCACAAACACTCTAGCATCTATCAAGCAATTGGCGATGACTAGGTCATCTATATAAGAGTATATTGACTTAGGAGTCAAATGAGAACATTCAATCATAGGTCATACTCATCGTTTAAGCACAAGTGGGGTTACCACTTTTACATAAAGCATTGTTGTGTTCACACCATTAGAGTTGCTTTAGCTCAATTGATTAGAGTAAAGCTCCCCCTAGATGTGATATCCCCCCTAAGAGGGATGAACTAACCTCGGGTTTTGTCGATGATGACTTCATGTAGGTGTTGAAGATGTGGATGCTTAATGTTGATGAAGATCATTCGGAGCAATCCTTTGGAGTGAGTTGCACTTTCAATACCTACACGGGTTAGTGCCACAAGGAATAAGCTAGGATATCCATAGACATAGAGTGATGTGTACACAAGATGATGTCCATGAAAGCATTCGGTTACCTTGTCCCTTGTCATACCAACAAGAGGGTTTGTGACTCCTTCAACTAGTGCAAGACATGGAAGTTGTTTGCACTTATCCTCACCAAAATGACAAGAGTGAAGTATGTTGGCGGAGTCACCCAGAAGAACTCTCTAGTTCTTGTTCTTCTGGATCCACACCATCTTGATGGGAATCCTTGGAGTTGTCGTCCTACTTGATGAAGTAGAACTTGATGTAGTCTTGGGAACCCACTTGACCAAGGCCTTAGGTGCTTCTTCAAATGCATCAATTTCATCTTGAAGCTTGTCCTTGCCTTTTTGCTTGTGGTCTTGTGGTGGAAGATCATATTGAGCTTGTGTCCCTTTGAAAGAAGTAGGATCATACTTCTCTTGTTGAGGGACAAACTTCATCTTGGGGTATTGATCTTCTTCTCACTCAACTCCATTGGCATTGAACTTTCGTTCAAAACCAACACCTTGATTCTTCCGGTGTCTTCCTTGCTTGCGTACAATTTCCTCAAATTGCTTACTTCCGGCAAGGCTCTTGTAAACACATTTCTCTATAATTCCCTTCAATAAGCTATTTTCTTGCTCAAGTGTAACTTGGCTAAGAGAATCATTAGTGGAATCAAGAGAACTACTAGAAGCAACAACATTGGATTTAGCATGATTGTTGTTACTACTAGTGGCATGTAAGTAGACAAGAGTAAACGCTTGGCAATGTAAGAAGAACTTTTCTTGCGAAGATCATCATTGATTGCCTCTAAAAACTCATGCTCTTGCTCAAGGTTGAGCTTTTCAAAGCGTAGATTCTCATGAGTCTTTAAAAGTTCTCGATGATCTTCCAAGGTAGTTTCATGAGATAACTTAAGAGTGTTTAGTTCTTTAGTTAGACGCTCACTCTCCTTCTTATCATCATCATTCGTTTTCTCTTGATTAGCATGATTAATTGACATTTCATCATAGTTTTCATCACTAGAGTTGTCAACAAGTAAATCATCATCACCTAACAAATCATCTTCATCACAATTGGAATCAACATACTCGGGGTGTGTTACCTTTGGACCTTTAGCCATGAAGCATCTTCCAATTCCTTCATTTGGTGAGTCAAGTATCTTGTAGGAGTTGGTTGTCACAAGTGCTAGTCCGGCAACACCTTCATCTTGAGTATATTCAGAGTCGGAGTGATAAGTTCTTTCGGAGTGATGGTCGGAGTCGGAACCGGATACCCATTCATCAACATGAGCTTGATGTCTTCTTTTTGTGTAGCTCCTTGATGACTTGTCCTTCCTTTCCGAATCCTTGCTCCTCTGAGAGGGTCTTCGTTCATAATGATCATCTCTACTCCTTCTTTCTCTTGGTGGTGATTCTTCTATTCTACTTCTTCTTTTCGGAGACGTACACTCATTGGAGTAGTGTCCGGGTCTTCCACAATTGTAGCAATTACGCTCACGACTACAAGATCTTTTGTCATTCTAGGACCTTGACTTGGAACTTCTTTCCTTGCTTCTACTCCTACAGAACTTGTTGAAGTTCTTCACCATTAGACTCAATTCTTCATTGAAGGTTTGCTTCTCACTTGATGATGTGGGAGCATCACACGAGGCTTTGTAAGCACCACTTGACTTGTTGTGAAGCTCTTCCTTATCCTTGAGTGACATCTCATGAGCAACAATTCTTCCAATGACTTCCGTTGGCTTGAGATCTTTGTAATTGGGCATCATTTGGATCAATGTGCACACGGTATCATATTTTCCATCAAATGCTCTTAGGATCTTCTTGATGATGAATCTATCGGTCATATCTTCACTTCCTAAGCCGGCAATCTCATTTGTGATGAGAGCAAGCCTAGAGTACATTTCAGCGACACCTTCACCATCCTTCATTTTGAACTTGTCAAGTTGACTTTGAAGCACATCCAATTTGGATTCCTTGACGAAGTCGGTACCTTCGTGCATATCAATCAAAGTATCCCAAATTTCCTTTGCATTCTTGAGACGGCTGATTTTGTTGAATTCTTCGGGGAACAATCCGTTGAAGAGAATATGACAAGCTTGAGCATTGTATGTAGCATCTTCAACTCTTTCACGGTAGCTTCACGGTTTGGTTCTTTCCCATCACCTTGTGAGCCAATACACACAATAGCCCAAACGGCGGCGTTATGTCCAAGAATATGCATTTTCATCTTATGCTTCCAACTAGCAAAATTTGTACCATCAAAGTAAGGACCTCTACGGTGGTAATTTCCCTTACTAGACGCCATACTCTCCTAGGTTGTGAAACCAAGGCTATGACCACCAAAAGCTATGGAAATCAAAGCAAATGGAGACCAAAGCTCTGATACCACTTGTAGGATTGAAAGTATGTCTAGAGGGGGGTGATTAGACTACTTGACCAAATAAAAATCTAGCCTTTCCCAATTTTAGTTCTTGTCAGATTTTAGCAACTTAGCAAAAGTCAAGAAATCAACTACACATGCAATTCTAAGAGTATAGCAGCGGAATGTAAAACAATTGCATATGAAGGTAAAGGGAGGAGTTTGAGGGAGCTGTCGGATTTCTGGTTCCGGCAGACCCTTGAGGTTTGAACACTGGGGTGCGCACGGAGATCTCTCCCCTACCGGTCTACGTCCGATCTCCTCGCGTGATTTAAGCTGGAAACGACGAACCACACAAGAGACACGAGGTTTATACTGGTTCAGGCCACCGTTGTGGTGTAATACCCTACTCCAGTGTGTGGTGTGATGGATTGCCTCAGGGGATGATGATGAATAGTACAAGGGAAGAACAGCCTCGCGAGAGGTGTTCTTGAGCTGGTGCGGAGTGTTCTACTTGGTCTGGGTCTCTCCAGATTCGATCTCTCTCTACTCTGTGGTGGCTAGCTCTATTTATAGAGGCCCTGGGCCTCTCCCCAAATAATGAGCGGGAAGGGCGCCAATAGTTGGCCATTTTGAAGGGGAACATCTAGTACAAGTTATCCTGAACAAAGGTGGTCTTCGGTTGCCAAAAGCACTGGTGATGACGCCGTCTTGGGCTCCACGGTGACCTCCATCCTGTCGCTCTGTTGGTCTTGGTCTCGTTGCACCGGAATGGTAAACTTTGCCCGATGCTTTGTCCTGTCCTTGCCTCCTTTGCACCGAAGAGGAAACAAGGACACTGCGCAGGCCGGCGCCCACCTGGTCTCGATCGTCATGGCTTGCGTCACAGGCTCCTCGCGAGGTACCCCTGCCTTGATCTCTCTGCCTCCTCGTGAGCCTGCCTGATGAGGCCACCTCTGAGGAAGGCTTTCTGTCGTCTGCCCCGTGAGGCTTGGCCCCTCGCGAGGGTCTTGAGATTGAGCTGATGAAGATGGGACACACTGGGCCCCCACTTGAGCCACGTCATAGGCCACAGGCAGGAAAGTTTGCGGACCCCCGTTCGCAGAACGCCGATAGTAGCCCCCGGGCCCAAGGTGCGTCCGGGCTTGGCCTAGCAGGGAAGCGAAGGGGCAAGTGCGAAGCGCCGCGGGCCCCAAAAGCCTGCGGCCTTGGGCGCCGCGTGGTGGTTGATTGGACGTGGGCGACTGCCCTTCCCCACGACGCCTTGTTACGCGCCCGGCTAAGCGGACCCGTAGTTGCACACAGTTGTCCCTCCTTTCTGCTGCTCGCTTGCCTCCTACCTTTCCTTCTTCTTCGAGCTCCAGCTTCCGCCGCCAATCCGGCTCGAGTCCTTCCCCCTCTTCACCGTCATGGCTCCGACGAAGAAAGGCAGGGGAAAGAATCCCGCGCCTTCGCCCCGCACGCCTCCGGCGGCGACCCCCGCCGTTGCTCGGTCGATCATACTCAATCCAGAAGCCTTGAACAAGGTCCTCTCCGCCCTTGCCACTATCTTCAACGAGTGTGGCAGGACCACAGTCTGGCCTGCGTCCCATGCCTCCCTTGATAGGATCATCACGGAGGTCTAATTCTTCATCGATGCCCTATGGGCGGGCCTGGTTCCCCCTTTTTCCGCCTTCTTCAATGTGGTGCTCACCCATTATCACATCCGCATGATGCACCTCGGGCCGGAGTCCATTACCCTTCTGGGTGTCTTTTCTTTCGTTTGCGAGGCGATGATAGGCATTCCTCCTTCCGTTGCCCTGCTGCGCCACTTCTTTTCCTTGCGCCTGAGCGACCCCACTCAGTGCTCAGGGTGTGTTAGCTTCTCGGCCATGCCAGAGACGGCCGCTTCAGGGATCAACTTCGGCCTTCCTCCTCCTAAGGCCAGGTTCAGAGAGAGGTGGTTGTACGTGGACGCTAGAGTGCCCAGCCCTCTGCTCTCGCACCCGACCTCGCCTGCTGTTCCTCAGGCGGGTTGGGATCATGAGATGCTCGTGAGCCCCCGGCTCGCCTTCGTTTGGTGCCGCTTCCAAAGTTTGAGGGCGCTCAATGTGATAGCACCCAAGGTGGTGAAGGAGTTCCTCCAATATCGCATTGCTCCTCTCCAGCGCCACTCTCGCCGGATGTGGAACTTTGTGGGGCATAGAGACCGCAGGCGGCTTCAGGAGGAGGACTTGGCGCTTGAAGTGCTGTAGACGGTGCTCAGGGTCTTGACTGGCGATCCTTCCCCAGGCAGCCTTTGGAGTAATGGTGTCCTCTTGTATCTTTGCTCCGGCAGGGCTGATTTTGTGAGGCAGATGCCCAGCTTCGACGAGTGGGGGTTGTGCCCCGCTGGCTGCACGGGGCCACGCGAGAACCCAACCGTCATGGTGGCTCCCCTGCTGCCCACAGAGGTCCTTCCTCGAGCGACAGGGCGGGGAGACGAGGACTGGCGAGAGTTGAAGCGACCGAGGTCGAGGTGCCGACGCCGCGTGAAGCCTCGAAGGCGGCGTCTCCCGAGGCCTGCCCTGGAGCGGCGGCGGGTGCGGAGTTGCGATCTATGGCTCCTGAGGCCAGGGCTCCTGAGGCCCCAGCCGTTCCTCGCGAGGCGACGCCTGACGGCGCCCCCAGGCTGACTCCTCCGGCGCTGATCATCTTGTCGCTTCTTCCGCACCAGAGACAGACCCCTGCGCCGAGCGCTTGGGTCGGTTCCACGTAGACTTCGAGGCCCTCCGCAAGAGGAAGCAGGCCTTGGGTGGCAACGACCGCCCTTGCTGCTTGCTGAAGCGCAGGAAGTACTTTGCCATGGATAAGTCTTCTTCTTTCTCTACTTATTTACTTCGCTATCCCTGTGACTGATTGTGGCCATTTAGGCCCTGCCTTGCGAAACTCGCCGAGTCAGCCCAAGAGCCATCCCCCAAAGCTTCGCCTTCTCCTCTGGCCCTGGGCGCGCCGAGCTCGAGCAGCACCCCTGCTGCCAGACCGGTTGGTGGAATGGTCCGTCCCATAGGGCAACTCGAGTCTGAGTGCCCGCTGTCCTTTCTTCATGAGTCCTCCTGGGGCACATTCGGCTTGCCTCGCGTTCCTCCTCTGATCATAGATGGTGAATGGCTGATGTCCGTCCTTGGCTCCTCCTCCGTGGGTGGACCGACGCCAGGCCGGATTCCCAGAGAGGTCCGTTCAGCGATGGCTAGGGCGCCAGCCCCAGCCCCGCGCCGGGAGGGGGCTTGTCGCCTCGGGGCCCTCCGCATGCTCCGATGGAAGAGCGTGATGCGGAAGACGTGCTCAGGCGCCCTCGGGAGCAACGCGCCCTTCGCGAAGAGTTCCTCCTGAGGGCGTCGGATGCGGTGAGCCGGATCGAGGCAGAGCTTGCTGACGAGGATGCGCGCCTTGAGGCCGAAGGTTTGCGGCTTGCTGAGGAGAGGCGCAAGCTGAAGGTGAAGGAAATATGCCCTAGAGGCAATAATAAAGTTATTATTTATTTCCTTACATATCATGATAAATGTTTATTATTCATGCTAGAATTGTATTAACCGGAAACATAATACATGTGTGAATACATAGACAAACAGAGTGTCACTAGTATGCCTCTACTAGACTAGCTCGTTAATCAAAGATGGTTATGTTTCCTAACCATGAACAAAGATTTGTTATTTGATTAACGAGGTCACATCATTAGTTGAATGATCTGATTGACATGACCCATTATATTAGCTTAGCACCCGATCGTTTAGTATCTTGCTATTGCTTTATCCATGACTTATACATGTTCCTATGACTATGAGATTATGCAACTCCCGTTTACCGGAGGAACACTTTGGGTACTAGCAAACGTCACAACGTAACTGGGTGATTATAAAGGAGTACTACAGGTGTCTCCAAAGGTCGATGTTGGGTTGGCGTATTTCGAGATTAGAATTTGTCACTCTGATCGTCGGAGAGGTATCTCTGGGCCCTCTCGGTAATGCACATCACTTAAGCCTTGCAAGCATTGCAACTAATGAGTTAGTTGCGAGATGATGTATTATGGAACGAGTAAAGAGACTTGCCGGTAACGAGATTGAACTAGGTATTGGATACCAACGATCGAATCTCGGGCAAGTAACATACCGATGACAAAGGGAACAACGTATGTGGTTATGCGGTCTGACCGATAAAGATCTTCGTAGAATATGTAGGAGCCAATATGGGCATCCAGGTCCCGCTATTGGTTATTGACCGGAGACGTGTCTCGGTCATGTCTACATTGTTCTCGAACCGTAGGGTCCGCACGCTTAAGGTTACGATGACAGTTATTATGAGTTTATGAGTTTTGATGTACCGAAGGAGTTCGGAGTCCCGGATGAGTTCGGGGACATGACAAGGAGTCTCGAAATGGTCGAGACGTAAAGATCGATATATTGGACGACTATATTCGGACATCGGAAAGGTTCTGAGTGATTCGGGTATTTTCGGGAGTATCGGGGAGTTACGGGATTACGGGAGAAGTAATGGGCCTTGATGGGCTTTAGTGGGAAGAGGAAAAGGCTGCTGCGCCCCCCCTCCCCTTTGGTCCGAATTGGACTAGGGAAAAGGGGGCCGGCCACCTCTCCTTCTCCTCCTATTCCTTCTCCCTTCCTCCCCTTTTGGTGGACTCCTACTAGGACTTGGAGTCCTAGTAGGACTCCATATCCTGGCCGCACCTTTGCCTTGGCCGGCCTCCTCCTCCTCCATCCTTTATATACAGGGGCAGGGGGCACCCCATAGACACACAAGTTGATCCTTGAGATCGTTCCCTAGCCGTGTGCGGCGCCCCCCTCCACCATATTCCACCTCGGTCATATTGTAGCGGTGCTTAGGCGAAGCCCTGCGACAGTAGAACATCAAGATCGTCACCACGCCGTCGTGCTGACGGAACTCTTCCCCGAAGCTTTGCTGGATCGGAGCCCGGGGAACGTCATCGAGCTGAACGTGTGCCAAGAACTCGGAGGTGCCGGAGTAACGGTGCTTGGATCGGTCGGATCGTGAAGACGTACGACTACATCAACCGCGTTGATATAACGCTTCCGCTTTCGTTCTACGAGGGTACGTAGACAACACTCTCCCCTCTCGTTGCTATGCATCACCATGATCTTGCGTGTGCGTAGGAAAATTTTTGAAATTACTACGTTCCCCAACAGAAGGTAGCCATCGCCCTCGCGCGTCACCAACGTGATCACGACAACGCGAAGGCTGAAGCGTCGCTGGTGGCTTCGCGGGAGGCCTGCTCCCAGGCTGTCGAGGAGGCTCGGGAAGCAGACCAACGGTGCAAAGGTGCGGAGGAGCGCGTACGGGAGCTCCAAGCCTGGAGCAACTCTTTGGAGCAGCAAGTGGAACTGCGCCAGGCGGCCCTTCCGTCGATGGAGGGGGCCCCTGTTGACCGGGCGGAGCTCCTGAAGCGCGAGGAGGCACTGACGCTGGAGGCCGCCGAGCGCACCCTTGATCTTGAGCGGTTGGAGACGAGGGAGCGCCTGGTGGCTCGGGCGGAGGATGACGTTGCCGTGCGCGAAGCCCGGGCCCAGGAAGAAATCGATCGTCGCATGGCGGAAGCTCGCTCGGCCTTCGAGCGCGAATACGAGACGAGGTTGGGGCTGGTCAGGGCCGAGGCTGAGGGCAGGACTACAGCCCTCAAGGTGAAACTGGCCAAGGTGACGCGGCGTGCGGACTCCTCCGCAGACGCCCTCAGCACAGCACAGGCGGAGCTGTCCTCTTCCTGGGCCGAGCATCTTCTTCTCCAACAGAGGGTTGGTGACGCCGAGGCCATCGCACAGTGGAATGAGGACGATATCCGTCGGCGGCGGGTTCTGGAGCATGAGCATGCCCCCATGCTTCAAACGCTCAGAGAAAGGGCCAACACCGCCTTGGGCAACATCTGCGAGGTTGCCGCTAAGGAGCCGCACGAGGTCAGCTACGCCGGCAACCTCCAGTTTTTCACCGATGTGGTGACGCTTCTGGAGAACCGCTCCGAGAGGTCCCGTTGGCTTGTCAAAGAGAGGAGCCGAGCCTTGCTCAGGCGTGCCTTCTCCTGTGTCTTCAGCTATCTGCAGGGCAGGGACCCTCACTTCGACTTCGACGCTGCCATCGCACCCGTGCCTATAGTCGTCCAGGGCGACCTGGCGCGATGGGTGGAGGACAACGTGGACGCCCTCGTCAGGGCCTTTGCGTCTGATGATGACAATGTGGTCGTGGCCTCCAATGAAGACGGTGTTGTGGACAAGCCTGGCGCTGACGGGGATGCTAGCGGCGGCGGTGACAATGTTAGTGATGCCAGCGACGCCTCCGCGGATGCCCCAGAAGATGCGGTGAGTGATATGTCTGACTGATTGCGTGTCACTGCTGTTTATCCTGCACGAGGAAGATTCGGGCTTGGCCCTGAAGAATGTAAGAGCATTTTGGGAGGGGAAGGCCCTCATGTAAAGATTTGCATCAGCACCCTGGTAAGCATAACGTGGCGTGGGAACTTAGCCGCCGGCCCGGTGATGGGTCAGCGGACTTCCGTACCTTCCAACTCCGATGGGACTCGAGCGAGCCTACGGGGGCCGCCGCGCCTCGGGTGTCTTCTGATTAACTTGCAAATTCTATGATGAGAACCTCCCGAGAGGGTGCGGTAGCAGCGGTCCTGGCTGTAAACATGTCTGGCCTGGCCCGGCTCGCGAGGGGGGGCAGCCAATGCTAACTTTGGACACAAAGCCGAAACCAGAACACGAGAGATTTCTCAAACGAGACTAAACACCCCTTCCCCCAAACACACACAAGTCTCGAGCTCAAATCCAGCTTAAATCCAAATCGAAGAACCCTGTCAACAAGGAAAGGCAAAAAGCCTAAGGCCACGTCCAGCACCTAGTCTAGTCTTCGACGTCTTCTCACCAACGCGGAGCTAAGTGCTGCCACTGGGCGTGGGCGGGGGCCCCCGAGGCCCGAGGGCGGCTCTCCCAAGACTCCGAGGCGTGTACAGCCCCACTCATTCTTACGTGAGAGTGTCACGGGGCGGCGAGCTTCACAGGCACTGCGCCTTCTTCACAGGTACCGCCCTTGCTTCATATCGCCAGGCGAGGGCCCCGCCTTGCGCCTCACTCCGCCGCCATTGACGGTGACCGGAAACCAAGACGATGCCAATGGGGTAGAGCGGTCGCCAGCGGTTCCCCCGACGACCATGGGTCCTCTATCAGGGGTAGGCCCTGGGGCACCTCCCCAGCAGAGGACCTACCTCCTAAGAGCGCCTTGCCCCGATCGCCGCAGGGACAAACCCGAATCTCGGCCCCTCTCCTGTAGCCCCCTACACCCTCCTCCTGAGGGGTATGAGGCTGCAGCATTGGGGTAGCCATCTGCTGCGGTGACCTGTATCTCGTGCAACCCATGGTTAGCATAAGCTTGCTCCTGGGGGATGATTGGTACCCGATAGTTGCTGCCGTCGGTGCGGTTGTCGAGGCTCTCTTGGGGTTCCTGAAAGAGCTCAGCTTCTGGCGCCTCCTCGTCCCAGCCGAGCCTGAGGAACGAGCCACGATCTTCTTCCAGCGCGCACCCCCGACCCACCATGTGGGGCACGTAAGCTTCTGGGGCCACCGCCCCGTGGGCCTCGCCGTAGCACCCCACGTGCCATGCAGTCTGGCTTGGAGCGCCGTCTTGGGGGTGATTGCGCGGTGGTCCACCGAAGCCTAAGGCCGAGACGTGCGCCCCTTCGCTGGCCTGAGAAGGGGTTGACGTGACTTGTCGCCCGGTGCCGATGGAGGTGTTGGCGTTGAACGGGCACTGGAGTTCGCTGGAAGTTGCGTGTGCGCGCATGATGCCGTCATATGGCCCACCTTGTGTCTGGGGTGGCAGCTGGACGTAGAAAGGGGGTGTTCCTGAGGCGGCGGCATCCAGGAGCTCGGCCACCCGCTCCAACAACACGTCGCGGCCGCCTTCCAGTAGCCGGCACCGTAGCTGTTGGGGAACGTAGTAATTTCAAAAAAATTCCTACGCACACGCAAGGTCATGGTGATGCATAGCAACGAGAGGGGAGAGTGTTGTCTACGTACCCTCGTAGACCGAAAGCGGAAGCGTTATAACAACGCGGTTGATGTAGTCGTACGTCTTCACGATCCGACCGATCCAAGCACCGTTACTCCGGCACCTCCGAGTTCTTGGCACACGTTCAGCTCGATGACGATCCCCGGGCTCCGATCCAGCAAAGCGTTGGGGAGGAGTTCCGTCAGCACGACGGCGTGGTGACGATCTTGATGTTCTACTGTCGCAGGGCTTCGCCTAAGCACCGCTACAATATGACCGAGGTGGAATATGGTGGAGGGGGGCACCGCACATGGCTAAGGAACGATCTCAATGATCAACTTGTGTGTCCATGGGGTGCCCCCTGCCCCCGTATATAAAGGAGCCAGGGAGGGAGGAGGCCGGCCCTAGGTTTGGGCGCGCCAGGGGAGTCCTACTCCCACCGGGAGTAGGATTCCACCTTTCCTAGTCCAACTAGGTCAAGGGGGAAAAGAGGGGAAGAGGGGAAGGAAGGGAGAGAGGGGCCGCGCCCCAAACCCCTTGTCCAATTCGGACTGGGCCTGGGAGGGACGCGCGCCACCTCCTGGTCCTTCCCACTAAGGCCCATCAAGGCCCATTGCTTCTTCCTCGTATTCCCGTAACTCCCCGGTACCTCCGAAAATACCCGAACCACTCAGAACCCTTCCGATGTCCGAATATAGTCGTACAATATATGGATCTTTACATCTCGACCATTTCGAGACTCCTCGTCATGTCCCTGATCTCATCAGGGACTCCGAAATCCTTCGGTACATCAAAACTCATAAACTCATTATATAACTGTCATCGAAACCTTAAGCATGCGGACCCTACGGTTCGAGAACAATGTAGACATGACCGAGACACGTCTCCGGTCAATAACCAATAGCGGGACCTGGATGTCCATATTGGCTCCTACATATTCTACGAAGATCTTTATCGGTCAGACCGCATAACAACATACGTTGTTCCCTTTGTCATCGGTATGTTACTTACCCGAGATTCGATCGTCGGTATCCAATACCTAGTTCAATCTCGTTACCGGTAAGTCTCTTTACTCGTTCCGTAATACATCATCTCACAACTAACACATTAGTTGTAATGCTTGCAAGGCTTATGTGATGAGCATTACCGAGAGGGCCCAGAGATACCTCTCCGACAATCGGAGTGACAAATCCTAATCTTGAAATATGCCAACCCAACATCTACCTTTGGAGACACCTGTAGTACTCCTTTATAATCACCCAGTTACGTTGTGACGTTTGGTAGCACCCAAAGTGTTCCTCCGGCAAATGGGAGTTGCATAATCTCATAGTCAAAGGAACATGTATAAGTCATGAAGAAAGCAATAGCAACATACTAAACGATCGGGTGCTAAGCTAACGAATGGGTCATGTCAATCAGATCATTCAACTAATGATGTGACCTCGTTTATCAAATAACAACTCTTTGTTCATGGTTAGGAAACATAACCATCTTTGATTAACGAGCTAGTCAAGTAGAGGCATACTAGTGACACTCTGTTTGTCTATGTATTCACACATGTATTATGTTTCCGGTTAATACAATTCTAGCATGAATAATAAACATTTATCATGAAATAAGGAAATAAATAATAACTTTAGTATTGCCTCTAGGGCATATTTCCTTCAGTCTCCCACTTGCACTAGAGTCAATAATCTAGTTCACATCGCCATGTGATTTACCAGCAATAGTTCACATCACCATGTGATTAACACCCATAGTTCACATCGATATGTGATCAACACCCAAAGGGTTTACTAAGGTGTGATCATGTTTTGCTTGTGAGAGAAGCTTAGTCAACGGGTCTGCCAAAATTCAGATCCGTATGTATTTTGCAAATTTCTATGTCTACAATGCTCTGCACGGAGCTACTTTAGCTAATTGCTCCCACTTTTAATATGTATCTAGATTGAGACTTAGTGTCATCTAGATTTGTGTCAAAACTTGCATCGACGTAACCTTTTACGACGAATCTTTTTGTCACGTCCATAATCGAGAAACATATCCTTATTTTACTAAGGATAATTTTGACCGATGTCCAGTGGTCTACTTCCTAGATCACTATTGTACTCCCTTGCTTAACACAGTGGAGGGTATACAATAGATCTGGTACATAGCATGGCATATTTTATAGAATCTATGGCTGAGGCATAGGAAATGACTTTCATTCTCTTTCTATCATCTGCATGGTCGGGCTTTGAGTCTTACTCAATTTCACACCTTGTAATACAGGCAAGAACTCTTTCTTTGACTGATCCATTTTGAACTACTTCAAAATCTTGTCAAGGTATGTACTTATTGAAAAACTTATCAAGCGTCTTGATCTATCTCTATAGATCTTGATGCTCAATATGTAAGCAGCTTCACCGAGGTCCTTATTTGAAAAACTCCTTTCAAATACTCCTTTATGCTTCGCAGAATAATTATACATTATTTCCGATCAACAATATGTCATTTACATATACTATCAGAAATGCTACAGAGCTCCCACTCACTTTCTTGTAAATACAGGCTTCTCCAAAAGTCTGTACAAACCCGAAAGCTTTAATCACACTATCAAAGCGTTTATTCCAACTCTGAGAGGCTTGCACCAGTCCATAGATGGATCGCTGGAGCTTGCATATTTTGTTAACACCTTTAGGATCGACAAAACCTTCTAGTTGTATCATATACAACTCTTCTTTAAGAAATCCATTAAGGATTGCAGCTTTGTTATCCATTTGCCAGATTTCAGAAAATGCGGCAATTGCTAACATGATTCGGACAGACTTAAGCATAGATACGAGTGAGAAACTCTCATCATAGTCAACACCTTGAACTAGTCGAAAACCTTTTGCGACAATTCTAGATTTGTAGATAGTAACACTACTATCAGCATCCGTCTTCCTCTTGAAGATCCATTTATTTTCTATGGCTTGCCGATCATCGGGCAAATCCATCAAAGTCCATACTTTGTTCTCATACATGGATCATATCTCAGATTTCATGGCCTCAAACCATTTCGCGGAATCTGGGCTCATCATCGCTTCCTCATAGTTCGCAAGTTCGTCATGGTCTAGTAACATGACTTCCAGAACATGATTACCGTACTACTCTGGTGCGGATCTCACTCTGGTTTACCTACGAGATTCGGTAGTTACTTGATCTGAAGTTACATGATCATCATCATTAGCTTCCTCACTAATTGGTGTAGTAGTCACAAGAACAGATTTCTGTGATGAACTACTTTCCAATAAGGGAGAAGGTACAATTACCTTATCAAGTTCTACTTTCCTCCCACTCACTTCTTTCGAGAGAAACTCTTTCTCTAGAAAGGATCCATTATAAGCAACGAATGTCTTGCCTTAGGATCTGTGATAGAAGGTGTACCCAACAGTCTCCGTTGGGTATCCTATGAAGACATATTTCTCCGATTTGGGTTTGTGCTTATCAGGATAAAACTTTTTCATATAAGCATCATAATCCTAAACTTTAAGAAACGACAACTTTGGTTTCTTGCTAAACCACAGTTTAGATTGTGTCGTCTCAACGGACTTAGATGGTGCCCTTTTAAACGTGAATGCAGCTATCTCTAATGCATGATCCCAAAACGATATTGGTAAATCGGTAAGAAACATCATAGATTGTACTATATCCAATAAAGTACTGTTATGACGTTCGGACACACCATTATGCTGTGGTGTTCCAGGTGGCATGAGTTTGTGAAACTATTCCACATTGTTTTAATTGAAGACCAAACTTGTAACTCAAATATTCTCCTCCACGATTATATCGTAGAAACTTTTATTTTCTTGTCACGATGATTCTCCACTTCACTCTAAAATTCTTTGAACTTTTCAAATGTTTCAGACTTTATGTTTCATCAAGTAGATATACCCATATCTGCTCAAATCATCTGTGAAGGTCAGAAAATAATGATACTTGTCGCGAGCTTTAATATTCATCGGACCACATACATCAGTATGTATGATTTCCAACAAATCTGTTGCTTGCTCCATTGTTCCGGAGAACGGTGTCTTAGTCATCTTGCCCATGAGGCATGGTTTGCAAGCATCAAGTGATTCATAATCAAGTGATTCCAAAATTCCATCAGCGTGGAGTTTCTTCATGCACTTCACACCAATATGACCTAAACGGCAGTGCCACAGATAAGTTGCACTATCATTATTAACTTTGCATCTTTTTGGCTTCAATATTATGAATATGTGTATCACTACGATCGAGATCCAACAGAACACTTTCGTTGGGTGTATGACCATAGAAGGTTTTATTCATGTAAACAGAACAACAATTGTTCTCTAACTTAAATGAATAACCGTATTGCAGTAAACATGATCAAATCATATTTATGCTCAACGCAAACACCGAATAACACTTATTTCGGTTCAACACTAATCTCGAAAGTATAGGGAAGTGTGCGATGATGATCATATCAATCTTGGAACTACTTCCAACACACATCGTCACTTCACCCTTAACTAGTTTCTGTTTATTCTGCAACTCCTGTTTCGAGTTACTACTCTTAGCAACTGAACTAGTATCAAATATCGAGGGGTTGCTATAAACACTAGTAAAGTACACATCAATAACATGTATATCAAATATACTTATGTTTACTTTGCCATCCTTCTTATCCGCCAATCACTTGGGGTAGTTCCGCTTCCAGTGACCAGTCCCTTTGCAGTAGACGCACTCAGTCTCAGGCTTAGGTCCAGACTTGGGCTTCTTCACTTGAGCAACAACTTGCTTGTCGTTCTTCTCGAAGTTCCCCTTCTTCCCTTTGCCCTTTTCTTGAAACTAGTGGTCTTGTTAACCATCAACACTTGATGTTTTTCTTGATTTCTACCTTCGTCGATTTCAGCATCACGAAGAGCTTGGGAATTGTTTCCGTTATCCCTTGCATATTATAGTTCATCACGAAGTTCTACTAACTTGGTGATGGTGACTAGAGAATTCTGTCGATCACTATCTTATCTGGAAGATTAACTCCCACTTGATTCAAGCGATTGTAGTACCCAGACAATCTGAGCACATGCTCACTAGTTGAGCGATTCTCCTCCATCTTTTAGCTATAGAACTTGTTGGAGACTTCATATATCTCAACTCGGGTATTTGCTTGAAATATTAACTTCAACTCCTGGAACATCTCGTATGGTCCATGACGTTCAAAATGTCTTTGAAGTCCCGATTCTAAGCCGTTAAGCATGGTGCACTAAACTATCAAGTAGTCATCATATTGAGCTAGCCAAACGTTCATAACGTCTGCATCTGCTCCTGCAATAGGTCTGTCACCTAGCGGTGCATCAAGGACAATATTCTTCTGTGCAGCAATGAGGATAAACCTCAGATCACGGATCCAATCCGCATCATTTCTACTAATATTTTTCAACACAATTTTTCTCTAGGAACATATCAAAATAAACATAGGGAAGCAACAATGCGAGCTATTGATCTACAACATAGATATGCTAATACTACCAGGACTAAGTTCATGATAAATTAAAGTTCAATTAATCATATTACTTAAGAACTCCCACTTAGATAGACATCTCTCTAATCCTCTAAGTGATCACGTGATCCAAATCAACTAAACCATGTCCGATCATCACGTGAGATGGAGTAGTTTCAATGGTGAACATCATTATGTTGATCATGTCTACTATATGATTCACGCTCGACCTTTCGGTCTCCGTGTTCCGAGGTCATATCTTATATGCATAGCTCGTCAAGTATAACCTGAGTATTCCGTGTGTGCAACTGTTTTTGCACCCGTTGTATTTGAACGTAGAGCCTATCACACCCGATCATCACGTGGTGTCTCAGCACGAAGAACTTTCGCAACGGTGCATACTTAGGGAGAACACTTCTTGATAATTAGTGAGAGATCATCTTATAATGCTACCGTCAATCAAAGCAAGATAAGATGCATAAAAGATAAACATCACATGCAATCAATATAAGTGATATGATATGGCCATCATCATCTTGTGCTTGTGATCTCCATCTTCGAATCATCGTCATGATCACCATCGTCACCGGCGCGACACCTTGATCTCCATCGTAGCATCGTTGTCGTCTCACCAATCTTATGCTTCTACGACTATCGCTACCGCTTAGTGATAAAGTAAAGCATTACAGGGCGATTGCATTGCATACAATAAAGCGACAACCATATGGCTCCTGCCCGTTGCCGATAACTCGGTTACAAAACACGATCATCTCATACAATAAAATTTAGCATCATGTCTTGACCATATCACATCACAACATGCCCTGCAAAAACAAGTTAGACGTCCTCTACTTTGTTTGTTGCAAATTTTACGTGGCTGCTACGGGCTGAAGCAAGAACCAATCTCACCTACGCATCAAAACCACAACGATACTTCGTCAAATAGACTCCGTTTTAACCTTCTCAAGGACCGGGCGTAGCCATACTCGGTTCAACTAAAGTTGGTGAGACAATCTCCCGCAAGCCATCTGTCTGCAAAGCACGTCGAGGGAACAGGTCTCGCGTAAGCGTACGCGTAAGGTTGGTCCGGGTCGTCTCATCCAACAATACCGCTGACCCAAAGTATGACATGCTGCTAGGCAGTATGACTTGTATCGTCCACAACTCACTTGTGTTCTACTCGTGCAAATAACATCAAACCATAAAAACCTAGGCTCGGATGCCACTGTTGGGGAACGTAGTAATTTCAAAAAAATTCCTACGCACACGCAAGATCATGGTGATGCATAGCAATGAGAGGGGAGAGTGTTGTCTACGTACCCTCGTAGACCGAAAGAGGAAGCGTTATAACAACGCGGTTGATGTAGTCGTACGTCTTCACGATCCGACCGATCCAAGCACCGTTACTCCGGCACCTCCGAGTTCTTGGCACACGTTCAGCTCGATGACGATCCCCGGGCTCCGATCTAGCAAAGCGTCGGGGAGGAGTTCCGTCAGCACGACGGCGTGGTGACGATCTTGATGTTCTACTGTCGCAGGGCTTCGCCTAAGCACCGCTACAATATGACCGAGGTGGAATATGGTGGAGGGGGGCCCCCTGCCCCCGTATATAAAGGAGCAAGGGAGGGAGGAGGCCGGCCCTAGGTTTGGGCGCGCCAGGGGAGTCCTACTCCCACCGGGAGTAGGATTCCACCTTTCCTAGTCCAACTAGGTCAAGGGGGGAAAGAGGGGAAGAGGGGAAGGAAGGGAGAGAGGGGCCGCGCCCCAAACCCCTTGTCCAATTCGGACTGGGCTTGGGAGGGGCGCGCGCCACCTCCTGGTCCTTCCCACTAAGGCCCATCAAGGCCCATTGCTTCTTCCTCGTATTCCCGTAACTCTCCGGTACCTCCGAAAATACCCGAACCACTCAGAACCCTTCCGATGTCCGAATATAGTCGTCCAATATATCGATCTTTACGTCTCGACCATTTCGAGACTCCTCGTCATGTCCCCGTTCTCATCCGGGACTCCAAAATCCTTCGGTACATCAAAACTCATAAACTCATTATATAACTGTCATCGAAACCTTAAGCGTGCGGACCCTACGGTTCGAGAACAATGTAGACATGATGGAGACACGTCTCCGGTCAATAACCAATAGCGGGACCTGGATGCCCATATTGGCTCCTACATATTCTACGAAGATCTTTATCGGTCAGACCGCATAACAACATACGTTGTTCCCTTTGTCATCGGTATGTTACTTACCCGAGATTCGATCGTCGGTATCCAATACCTAGTTCAATATCGTTACCGGTAAGTCTCTTTACTCGTTCCGTAATACATCATCTCACAACTAACACATTAGTTGTAATGCTTGCAAGGCTTATGTGATGAGCATTACCGAGAGGGCCCAGAGATACCTCTCCGACAATCGGAGTGACAAATCCTAATCTTGAAATATGCCAACCCAACATCTACCTTTGGAGACACCTGTAGTACTCCTTTATAATCACCCAGTTACGTTGTGACGTTTGGTAGCACCCAAAGTGTTCCTCCGGCAAATGGGAGTTGCATAATCTCATAGTCAAAGGAACATGTATAAGTCATGAAGAAAGCAATAGCAACATACTAAACGATCGGGTGCTAAGCTAACGAATGGGTCATGTCAATCAGATCATTCAACTAATGATGTGACCTCGTTTATCAAATAACAACTCTTTGTTCATGGTTAGGAAACATAACCATCTTTGATTAACGAGCTAGTCAAGTAGAGGCATACTAGTGACACTCTGTTTGTCTATGTATTCACACATGTATTATGTTTCCGGTTAATACAATTCTAGCATGAATAATAAACATTTATCATGAAATAAGGAAATAAATAATAACTTTATTATTGCCTCTAGGGCATATTTCCTTCAGTAGCAGCTCTCGGGCCACTGTGAGCGCGGCCCTGGAGTTCGCTTGCTCCCATCGGGTGTACAGCGCTGTGGCTGCAGCGTAGTTTGAGGCCCTTGCTGCGGCCCGCACCTGCCGTTGTGTGAGGGCAGGCGGTGTATGGCCACGTTGCCCACGCCCCGCAGCGCCCTACGGAGTGCGGCTGCATGAGGCGCAAGGTTGAGGTCGCCCTGAGCCGGCGACACGGCATGGGCAGGCCACGCCGCCCAGCGGTCGGCGTTAGCTGCCGGGTCGCTCGACATCGGAATGGCGAGGCGACGGAACGCGACGCGGAGGAAGGAGGATTCCAGCGCACCCCTACCTGGCGCGCCAAATGTCGGATTTTGGGTTCCGGCAAACCCTTGAGGTTCGAACACTGGGGTGCGCATGGATATCTCTCCCCTACCGATCTACGTCCGATCTCCTCGCGTGATTTAAGCTGGAAATGATGAACAACACAAGAGACATGAGGTTTATACTGGTTCGGGCCACCATTGTGGTGTAATACCCTACTCCAGTGTGTGGTGTGGTGGATTGCCTCAGGGGCTGATGATGAACAGAACAAGGGAAGAACAGCCTCGCGAGAGGTGTTTTACTTGGTCTGGGTCTCTCCAGATTCGATCTCTCTCTACTCTGTGGTGGCTAGCTCTATTTATAGAGGCCCTGGGCCTCTCCCCAAATAATGAGCGGGAAGGGCGCCAACAGTTGGCCATTTTGAAGGGGAACATCTAGTACAAGTTATCCTGATCAAAGGTAGTCTTCGGCTGCCAAAAGCACTGGTTATGACGCCGTCTTGGGCTCCACGGTGACCTCCATCCTGCCGCTCTGCTGGTCTTGGTCTCGTTGCACCGAAATGGTACCTTTGCCCGATGCTTTGGCCTGTGCTTGCCTCCTTTGCACCGAAGAGGAAACAAGGACACTGCGCAGGCCGGCGCCTGTCTGGTCTCGATCGTCATGGCTTGCGTCACGGGCTCCTCGCGAGGTACCCCTGCCTTGATCTCTCCGCCTCCTCGTGAGCCTGCCTGATGAGGCCGCCTCTGAGGAAGCTTTATGTCGTCCGCCCCGCGAGGCTTGGCCCCTCGCGAGGGTCTTGAGCTTGAGCTGATGAAGATGGGACGCGCTGGGCCCCCACTTGAGCCACGTCGCAGGTCGTAGGAAGGCAAGTCTGGGGACCCCCGTTCCCAGAACACCGACAGGAGCAAAGGCAATGTTGACACGGACATTTTTTTATCCGTGGTTCCGATAGGTGGTGCTATCGTACATCCACGCTGATGGAGACTTTAACCCACGGAGGGTAATAGTTGTGCGAGTCTACGGAGGGCTCCACCTACGAAGGGTCCACGAATAAGCAACCTTGTGTATCACACCATGACCGTCGCCCACGAAGGACTTGCCTCACTAGGGTAGATCTTCACGAAGTAGGCGATCTCCTTTCCCTTACAAACTCCTTGGTTCAACTCCAAAATCTTGATGGAGGCTCCCAAGTGACACCTAGCCAATCTAGGAGACACCACTCTCCAAGAAGTAACAGATGGTGTGTTGATGATGAAATCCTTGCTCTTATGCTTCAAATGATAGTCTACCCAACACTCAACTCTCTCTCACAAGATTTGGATTTGGTGGAAAGAAGATTTGAGTGGAAAGCAACTTGGGGAAGGCTAGAGATCAAGATTTATGTGGTTGGAATGGGATATCTTGACCTCAACACAAGTGTTGGTGGTTCTCTCTCAAAAAATATGTGTTGGAAGTGTACGCATGTTCTGATGGCTCTCTACACGAATGAAGAGTGGGTGGAGGGGTATATAAAGCATCCACACAAAATCTAACCGTTACACACAAATCACCAACCTCGGTGGGAACGATTTAGAGAACTCGGTCAGACCAATTTGGTTCATAATGTGACCGTCAGGCATTTCGGTGAGACCGACATGTCAACTCGGTGGGACCGATTTCATTAGGCTTAGGGCATATCGTAATCTCGGTGAGACCGATTTTGGTAATAGACAAACAAAGAGTTGGTCAGGAAAACTCGGAGGGACCGATTCGCTCATCTCGGTTGGACCGAAATGTTACGAAAAGGAAACAGATGATACATCTCCGTCGTATCTACTTTTCCAAACACTTTTGCCCTTGTTTTGGACTCTAACTTGTATGATTTGAATGGAACTAACCCAGACTGGCGCTGTTTTCAGCAGAATTGCCATGGTGTTGTTTTATGTGCAGAAAGAAAATATTCTCGGAAAGTCTTGAAACTCCACGGAACACCTTAGAAAAAACAATAAAAAGTCCTCGCCAAAGATGAAAACCAAGGGGCCCACACCTTGTCCATGAGGGTGGGGGCGCCCCCCCCCCCCCTCTAGGGCGTGCCCCCCTACCTCGTGGGCCCCCTGGAAACCCTCCGACGCCAACTCCAATTCTATATATTGGCTTTCGGGGGAGAAAAAAATAAGACAGAAGAAATCATCGCGTTTTACGATACGGAGCCCCCGCCAAGCCCTAAAACCTCTCGGGAGGGCTGATCTGGAGTCCGTTCAGGGCTTCGGAGAGGGGGGGTTCGTCGCCGTCGTCATCATCAACCATCCTCCATCACCAATTTCATGATGCTCACCGCCGTGCGTGAGTAATTCCATCGTAGGCTTGCTGGACGGTGATGGGTTGGATTTGATTTATCATGTAATCGAGTTAGTTTTGTTAGGGTTTGATCCCTAGTTTCCACTATGTTCTGAGATTGATGTTGCTATGACTTTGCTATGCCTAATGCTTGTCTCTAGGGCCCGAGTGCCATGATTTCAGATCTGAACCTATTATATTTTCATGAATATATGTGTGTTCGTGATCCTATCTTGCAAGTCTATAGTCACCTACTATGTGTTATGATCCGGCAACCCCGAAGTGACAATAATCGGGACCACTCCCGGTGATGACCATAGTTTGAGGAGTTCATGTATTCACTATGTGCTAATGCTTTGTTCCTGTTCTCTATTAAAAGGAGGCCTTAATATCCCTTAGTTTCCAATAGGACCCTGCTGCTACGGGAGGGTAGGACAAAAGATTTCATGCAAGTTCTTTTCCATAAGCATGTATGACTATATACGGAATACATGCCTACATTACATTGATGAATTGGAGCTAGTTCTGTGTCACCCTATGTTATGACTGTCACATGATGAACCGCCAGAATACATGCCTACATCACATTGATGAACCGGCATAATTATCCATCACTGATCTGGTGCCTACGAGTTTTCCATATACTGGTTTACGCTTATTTACTTTTCCGCTGCAACTATTACAATCACTACAAAACACCAAAACATTACTTTTACTGTCTTTACTTTTGTTGCCGTTACCACCACTATCATATTACTGTGCTACTAAACACTTTGTTGCACATACTAAGTTTCCAAGTGTGGTTGAATTGACAACTCAGCTGCTAATACTTGAGAATATTCTTTGGCTCCCCTTGTGTCGAATCAATAAATTTGGGTTAAATACTCTACCCTCGAAAACTGTTGCGATCCCCTATACTTGTGGGTTATCAAGACCTTTTTCTGGCGTTGTTGCCAGGGGGCATAGCTATATTCTTTGAGTCACTTGGGATTTATATCTGCTGGACACTATGAAGAACTTGAAAGATGCTAAGACAACAATTTATCCCTCAACTACGAGGGGAGGTAAGGAACTGCCATCTAGCCTTGCACTTGATTCACCTTCTGTTATGAGTAAGCTAGCGACACCTAAACCTGCTTCTGCTATCCGTTCCGATATGTCACATGTTATTGATGATGCCACTTCTGCTATGCATGATACTTATGATGAAGCTGCTTCTATGCCTGATACTACTGTGCCCCTTAGTGAATTTCTTGAAGAACAAATTGCTAGGGCTAAAGAAAGAGAAATTAATGAATCTGAATATGATGATGAAAATATGCCTGTTATTCCTGCGGGTTATCTTTTTGATAAAGATTCTTCTTTAGCTATTTTAGCCTGCAAAGATAGATATGAGCTTAAGAGGTTATTGATTAAATGGAACAAAGAATCACTTAGAGATAAAATGAAACCTGATCCTGCTTTTGCAACTTCACCTATCTGTGTTCCTGATAAGGATTATGAATTCTCTGTTGATCCAGATATAATTACTTTGGTTGAATCTGATCCTTTTTATGGCTATGAATCTAAAACTGTTGTGGCACATCTTACTAAGTTAAATGATATAGCTGCCCTGTTCACTAATGATGAGAGATCGCGTTACTTCTATATACTCAAAATATTTCCGTTCTCATTAAAGGGTGACACTAAGATATGGTTTAATTCCCTTGATCCTGGTTGTGTGCGTGGTCCCCAGGATATGATTTATTACTTCTCTGCTAAATATTTCCCTGCTCATAAGAAACAAGCTGCTTTGAGGGAAATATACAACTTTGTGCAAATTAAAGAAGACAGTCTCCCACAAGCTTGGGGGAGGCTTCTCAAGTTACTTAATGCTTTGCCTGATCATCCACTTAAGAAACCTGAAATACTTGATATCTTTTATAATGGACTAAACGATGCTTCCAGAGATTACCTGGATACCGGATGAAGCTGAAATTCTATTGAATAATATGTTGAAAAATGAAAATAATTGGGCACCTCTTGAGCCAGCTCCCGCTCCAATTACTGAGCCTATTCCTAAACCAACTCCGAAGAAGAGAGGTGTTCTATTTCTCAGTCCCAAAGATGCAAGAGGCAAAGAAATCTATGAAAGAAAAAGGTATTAAAGCTGAAGATGTTAAGAATTTACCTCCTATTGAAGAAATACATGGTCTTAATCTACCGCCTGTCAAAGAAACATATGAACTTGATCACTTATTTACTGAAGAACCTCCTGATCCCGATATCCCAACACAGGTAGTAAAGGTAAATTCTCTCTATAGATTTGATGAAGGTGATATGCCTCACTATAAGTCTGCTAGGCAATGCTTTGATGAGTTTGATAATTTTATTGTCAAACAAGAAAATTTCAATGCTTATTTTGGTAGACAATTGAAATATGATTCCGATATGATCAAATACTTGGGTGATTATATGGCTAATATTAGAGGTGATCTTAAACTTGTTAGCAAACATGCCTCTATGGTTACCACTCAAGTAGAACAAGTACTTAAAGCTCAAAAAGAATTGCTTCATGAAATGAATAGTAAGAAAAATGATTATGCTATTAGAGTGGCTACCAGAACTGGTAGAATGACTCAGGAACCTTTGTATCCTGAAGGCCACCCTAAGAGAATCGAGCAAGATTCTCAAAGAAATAATATTGATGCACCTAGTTCTTCTAAGAAGAAGAAAAAGAAAAATGATAGAACTGTGGAAACTTCTAGTGAACCTATTGCTGAACCACCTGATAATCCAAATGATATCGCTATGTCTGATGCTGAAACACAATCTGGTAATGAACATGAACCTAGTGAAAATGTTAATGATGATGTTCATGATGATGCTCAACCTAGTAATGATAATGATGTAGAAATTGAACCTGTTGTTGATCTTGATAACCCACAATCAAAGAATCAACGTTATGATAAAAGAGACTTTGTTGCTAGGAAACACGGTAAAGAAAGAGAACCATGGGTTCAGAAACCCATGCCTTTTCCTCCCAAACCATCCAAGAAAAAGGATGATGAGGATTTTGAGCGCTTTTCTGAAATGATTAGGCCTATCTTTTTACGTATGCGATTAACTGATGTGCTCAAAACAAATCCTTATGCTAAATATATGAAGGATATCATTACTAATAAAAGAAAGATACCGGAAGCTGACATTTCCACCATGCTTGCTAATTATACTTTTAAGGGTGGAATACCAAAGAAACTCGGAGATCCCGGAGTACCTACTATACCTTGCTCCATTAAGAGAAATTATATTAAAACTGCTTTATGTGATCTTGGAGCTGGTGCTAGTGTTATGCCTCACTCTTTATATCGAAGACTTGACTTGAATAAGTTGACACCTACTGAAATATCTCTGCAAATGGCTAATAAATCAACTGCTATACCTGTCGGTATTTGTGAGGATGTGCCTGTTGTGGTTGCAAACGTTACTATTTTAACAGACTTTGTTATTCTTCATATTCCCGAGGATGATAGTATGTCTATTATTCTTGGAAGACCTTTTCTTAATACTGCAGGGGCTGTTATTGATTGCAACAAAGGCAATGTCACTTTTCATGTTAATGGTAATGAGCATACGGTACACTTTCCGAGGAAACAACCTCAAGTTCATAATATCAACTCTATTGGAAAAAATCCATCGATTATTTTTGGAGGTTTTGAATTTACTCTTCCTACTGTCAAAAATAAATATGATATACTTATTATAGGGGATGTGCATATCCCCGTTGAGGTAACTTAGTGTTATTCGAAATTTCTCCGGTTTCATGATTATCGGAATGAGTTTGTTAACAAGACTTGATCAACCTTGTTAGTGGATTCTTTTTGATGAGCGTGAGATGGATGAAACTAGAAGCACAACTTTCTGTACCCTCTTTGTATTTTCTGTTAATTAGTACAAATAAAGTAAAAATAGTATTTTTCTGTTTGTTTCCTGTCTTATCCGTGCAATATAAAAATATCCCGAAAATAAAATCCTCAGAATGACATGCCGATTTAATATGATTTTTTCGGGAATATTTGAGGATTTACTGTGCAAAAATTACCACGGGAGGAGCTGCCACCTGGCCACGAGGGTGGTGGGCGTGCCCCCCTATAGGGCGCGCCCCCCTGCCTCGTGGGCCCATGGTGGCCCTCCTCCACTTATCCCAGCACCCATCTTCTTCCTCCGTCTCACACAAACCCGAAAAACCAACTCAAGCATGAGTTCCAGCCACTTTTGCTGCGATTTTCGATCTCCTTGCTCAAAGCACCTCTCACAAAACTGCTTACGGAGATTGTTCCTTGGTATGTGACTCCTCCATTGGTCCAATTAGTTTTTGTTCTAGTGCTCTATTCTTTGCAAATTTGTGTTTCATAGGTGACCATGTTCTTGAGCTTGCATGTCAAATTTATATGGTTCCAAGTAGTTCTAATGCTTGATATAGGCTCTAGGCACTTGTAGGAGTAGTTGCTATCAGTTTTATTGAAGTTGGTTCACTTTTGTTTGAAGTTACTAAAAATTTCAGATTATTTCAGAAATAATGAGGAGACTTTTGAGGGGCTCATCGAGCCATAGCTCAAAGGATAGACAAGATGAAGAAGCTCAGAGGCCCAAATATAATTTGCCTCGTACCGCGGAAATCCGGCCGTGTGAATGGCCTTCTGATAATTTGTTTAAGAGAAGCCGGGATTTATGAGGATTTCTATTCATTGATTGAAAATGCTGGCCTCACCCACTTCGTCCGCGACCAACGTCCACAGTATCTCTTACTCACAAATACTTTTGTGCAGAACTTCTACTTTTACCCTATGGAATCACCTCCATCAGTAGAGTTTCATTTATATGACGTTGTGAAGAAAATGCCATTGTCTGAATTTTGCGCAGTCTGCAATATACCCCCTGAGGGCACTTTAGAGGAACCACCTAGTAAGCAGTTGGAACCATTTATTAAACTTATCTCTGTGGGAGAAACCAGGAAGGTTTCTGATGCAAGGATCACTAGCATACATTTTCCTGTGTTACGCTATTTTGCTTTATTTGCTAGTCGATGCTTGGTAGGTCGTGGGAATTGTGGGAACTTTAGCGTTCCTGATATTATCATTTTGTTCCATGGTTTATACCACAACAACACTGTTAGTATGGGCGGAATTATTTCTAGGCGGTTGAGTCTGAACCGTACTAAAGGCCCCATCTTTGGAGGCATTTATGCTTCTCGCCTTGCTGCACACTTTAACATAGCTATTAGGCATTATGAGAAAGAACAAAAATTGTTGCCTAATGCTTATCTAGACTATAAGAGCATGATAGCCCATGATTTTCTTGTTAAGGACAGGAATGGAGAGCTCAAATACAAGTTATACTTTGATAAGCATTATCCTGAAACTATTACGTTGCCTGCTCCTTCCTTGTTTAATTTTGCAGGTCCCTATCTCGTTACGTGGGCTGCTGTCCAAGCCTACAAAAATCCTGCACCAGCCCCGAAACCGGAACCACAAGATGAGCCTCCACGACGATCTGTTTATTCTTGGGATCCAGAGACGACTGTCAGCCAGTGGCAGTCAGAGCCCTCTTCGTCATCACAGTATGATTCCAACTATTCCTCGTCGCGGTATGACCCCAGCTACACCTACGGGTATCCGCCAAGCTATCCCTGGCAATAGACCAACTTAGGCCAAAAGCCTAAGCTTGGGGGAGTACGTATTTCTCACCGACATTACATTTATGTTCACACACACTCATTGCTAGATGTCGGTGCTCATACTCTTTCACTGTAATATCCATGCTAGTTATTTTCTTTTTCCTGCTTTCTTCTTGTGTGTTTGATAAACCTTAAGAAAAACAAAAAAATTAGTAGTAATTTACTTTTCTGTTTTAGTAGTAGTAATTAAAAAGAAAACCCAAAAATATTTCCCGTTCTTCTTTTGCTTGTTGGGAGCTTTCCCGTGTAAATAGTTTTATTTTCTTTTCTTTGGGGGTCAGTAGGAGAAGACCATAATTAAATTGTTGTAGTGGCTCGTATATGCTTTAATGTTGATTTAACCCAGAGCCCATATTGCCTTGTCTTCTCCTGTTTCTTGAATGCTCGCAGATTCCAGCTTAGTCCAATGCACGTGCACTCTTATTATTATTCACTTCGTTCGGTCGTGCAAGTGAAAGGCAATTATGATGATATATGATGGACTATTTGAGATGGGAAAAGCTGGTATGAACTCGACCTCTTTTGTTTTTGTAAATATGATGAGCCCCTCGTTCTTGATTTAGCTTATTGTGAATAAACATGTTTGCAAAGACAATTAGAGATCATAGTTGCTTGTGCCATGCTTGATTAGCTATGAGTTATAATGGTTTACCTTGTGTGCCAACATGCTATTGAGATGGTTGTGATGTGGTATGATGGGGTGGTATCCTCCTTTGAATGATTTAAGTGACTTGACTTGGCACATGTTCACACATGTAGTTGAAACAAATCAACATAGCCTTCACGATATTTATGTTCATGGTGGATTATATCCCACTCATGCTTGCATCCAATGTTTATTAATTTTAATGCATGTACATGGCTGTTGTCGCTCTCTAGTTGGTCGCTTCCCAGTCTTTTGCTAGCCTTCACCTGTACTAAGCGGGAATACTACTTGTGCATCCAATCCCTTAAAACCCAAAGTTATTCCAGATGAGTCCACTATACCTTCCTATATGCGGTATCTACCTGCCGTTCCAAGTAAATTTGTATGTGCCAAACTCTAAACCTTCAAATGAACATTCTGTTTTGTATGCTCGAATAGCTCATGTATCAACCAAGGTTGTCCTTATCTTCCGTATTAGGCGGGTTATTCTCAAGAGGAGTGGACTCCGCTCCTCACTCACGAGAACATGGCTGGTCACCGGGATGCCCAGCCCCATGCTCTATGCAAACTAAATCAAAATTAATTGCAAACAAAACTCCCCTTGGGACCTGATGTATGTTGGAGACACTCGTTGTTTTGAGCAAGTCATGGATTGATGCTTGTTGGTGGAGGGGGAGTATAAACTTTACCATTCTGTTTGGGAACCGCCTATAATTTGTTTATCATGGAAGATATCGCCATCTCTTAGTTGTTACGTTGACAATGAAAGTATACCGCTCAAAATGCAATTTATCTCTACTTCAAAACTGACCTCTGGCACCTCTACAAATCCCTACTTCCCTCTGCGAAGGGCCTATCCATTTACTTTTATGTTGAGTCATCACCCTCTTATTAAAAAGCACCAGCTGGAGAGAGCATAGCTGTCATTTGCATTCATCACTATTAATCTATGTTGGGTATGACTATGATTGGATCTTTTTTACCATGAATTACAATGTCTAGTCAGTCCTTGATCTTTAAAGGTGATCTGCATTTATGTTTTGCGGTCTCAGAAAGGGCTAGCGAGATACCATCTTGTTATATCATATTATGATTGTTTTGAGAAAGTGTTGTCATCCGAGATTTATTATTATGGCTTGCTAGTTGATTATGCTATTGATATGAGTAATTATGAGACCTGATAATTATTGAAAATATGGTTAGTTATGATATATGCTGAAAACTTGAATGCTGGCATGACATAGTTACAACAACAAGAGCAAACAGAGTTTGTAAAAGTTTTTTTTCTTTCTTTCAGTTTGTCAACTGAATTGCTTGAGGACAAGCAAGGGTTTAAGCTTGGGGGAGTTGATACGTCTCCGTCGTATCTACTTTTCCAAACACTTTTGCCCTTGTTTTAGACTCTAACTTGTATGATTTGAATGGAACTAACCCGGACTGACGCTGTTTTCAGCAGAATTGCCATGTTGTTGTTTTATGTGCAGAAAGAAAATATTCTAGGAAAGTCCTGAAACTCCACGGAACACCTTAGAAAAAACAATAAAAAATCCTCCCCAAAGATGAAGACTAGGGGGCCCACACCCTGTCCACGAGGGTGGGGGGCGCACCCCCACTCTAGGGCGCGCCCCCCAACCTCGTGGGCCCCCTGGAAACCCTTCGATGCCAACTCCAACTCTATATATTTGCTTTCGGGGAGAAAAAAATAAGATAGAAGAAATCATCGCGCTTGACGATACGGAGCCGCCGCCAAGCCCTAAAACCTCTTGGGAGGGCTGATCTGGAGTCCGTTCGGGGCTCCGGAGAGGGGGATTCGTCACCATCGTCATCATCAACCATCCTCCATCACCAATTTCATGATGCTCACCGCCGTGTGTGAGTAATTCCATCGTAGGCTTGCTGGACGGTGATGGGTTGGATGAGATTTATCATGTAATCAAGTTAGTTTTGTTAGGGTTTGATCCCTAGTATCCACTATGTTCTGAGATTGATGTTGCTATGACTTTGCCATGCTTAATGCTTGTCACTAGGGCCCGAGTGCCATGATTTCAGATCTGAACCTATTGTGTTTTCATGGATATATGTGTGTTCTTGATTCTATCTTGCAAGTCTATAGTCACCTACTATGTGTTATGATACGGCAACCCCGAAGTGACAATAATCGGGACCACTCCCGGTGATGACCATAGTTTGAGGAGTTCATGTATTCACTATGTGCTAATGTTTTGTTCCGGTTCTCTATTAAAAGGAGGCCTTAATATCCCTTAGTTTCCAATAGGACCCTGCTGCCACGGGAGGGTAGGACAAAAGATGCCATGCAAGTTCTTTTCCATAAGCACGTATGACTATATACGGAATACATGCCTACATTACATTGATGAATTGGAGCTAGTTCTATGTCACCCAATGTTATGACTACCACATGATGAACCGCATCCGGCATAATTATCCATCACTAATCCGGTGCCTACGAGTTTTCCATATACTGGTTTACACTTATTTACTTTTCCGCTGCTACTGTTACAATCACTACAAAACACCAAAAACATTACTTTTACTGTCTTTACTTTTGTTGCCGTTACCACCACTATCATATTACTGTGCTACTAAACACTTTGCTGCAGATACTAAGTTTCTAGGTGTGGTTGAATTGACAACTCAGCTGCTAATACTTGAGAATATTCTTTGGCTCCCCTTGTGTCGAATCAATAAATTTGGGTTAAATACTCTACCCTCGAAAACTGTTGCGATCCCCTATACTTGTGGGTTATCAACAGAGTGTTTGCATTGCAATCTCGGTGGGACCGATCGCTCATCTCGGTTTGACCAAAACGTTACGAAGGTAAGCAAAGAGTTTGCAATCGCATCTCGGTGAGACCGAGATCCCTATCGGTGAGACCGGAAAGACTAGGGTTTCTGGCAGTGTCTATGTCAGCTGAACTCGGTGGCTCCGGATATGAAATTTCGGTGGGGACGAGTTGGACTTTTTGGTTTGGGACGTATGTGGATATGAGAAACTAGTGGAGGGTTTTGGAGCATATCACTTATTCATTTTGAGCAAGAACCTCATTAAGCAACACCTCACCCCTTCTTAATAGTATTGGATTTTCCTATAGACTCAGTGTGATCTTGGATCACTAAAATAGAAAATGTAGAGTCTTGTACTTTGAGCTTGAGCCAATCTTCTGTCCTTAGCATTTTGAAGGGTCCACTTTCTAATCCATGCCATGCCAATCATTGAGCTTTCCTGAAATATTTATCTTGAAATAGTATTAGCTCAATGAGCTATATGTTGTTAGGAATTACCAAAACCACCCAGGGATAGTTGCACTTTCAGATACCGTTGATCGAATCTCGGGCAAGTAACATACTGATGACAAAGGGAACAACGTATGTTGTTATGCGGTTTGACCGATAAAGATCTTCGTAGAATACGTAGGAACCAATATGAGCATCCAGGTTCCGCTATTGGTTATTGACCGGAGATGTGTCTCGGTCATGTCTACATAGTTCTCGAACACGTAGGGTCGGCACGCTTAACGTTTGATGACGATTTGTATTATGAGTTATATGTGATTTGATGACCAAAGTTTCTTCAGAGTCACGGATGAGATCACGGACATGACGAGGAGTCTCGAAATGGTCGATACATAAAGATTGATATATTGGACAATGTTAGTCGGACACCGGATGAGTTCCGAAAGGTACCGGATAACTATCGGAGTGCTGGGGGGTTATCGGAACCCCCCGGGGGAACTAATGGGCCTTGATGGGCCTTAGTGGGGGGAGAGAAGGGCCACAAGGTGCTGTCCACGCCCCCCCCTTTGGGTCCGAATTGGACTAGGGGAAGGGGACAGCGCCCCCTTTCCTTCCCTTCCCCCTCTCCCTTCCTCCTCCCCCCTTACACCAAGTGGAATCCTACTAGGACTTGGAGTCCTGGTAGGACTCCTCTCCTTGGCGCGCCCTACAGGGGCCGGCCGGCCTCCCCTCCCTTCCTTTATATACGGGGGCAGGGGGCACCCTAGAACACAGAAGATCAATTGTCTTAGCCGTGTGTGCTGCCCCCCTCCACAGTTACACACCTCGGTCATATCATCGTAGTGCTTAGGTGAAGCCCTGCGCCGGTAACATCATCATCACCGTCACCACGCCGTCGTGCTGTAAGAACTCTCCCTCGTCCTCAACTGGATTAAGAGCTCGAGGGACGTCATCGAGCTGAACGTGTGCTGAACGCGAAGGTGCCATACGTTCGGTACTTGGATCGGTTGGATCGTGAAGACGTACGACTATATCAACTGTGTTACTAAACGCTTCCGCTTTTGGTCTACGAGGGTACGTGCACACACTCTCCCCACTCGTTGCTATGCTTCTCCTAGATAGATCTTGCGTGATTGTAGGAATTTTTTTTGAAATACTACGTTCCCCAACAACAGCAACAGCAACAGCAACAGCAACAGCAACAGCAACAGGAACAACAACAACAACAACAACAACAACAACAACAACAACAACAACAACAACAACAACAACAACAACAACAACAACAACAACAGTTGCAGGTACACATAATGCGATGATATGACATGAGAGCGACTCTTGCTTGTTTGGAGTTCTTCTTCTGCTTCTCCTTCTTCGATCAAGGGATTAGGTTCCGGGTCGGGAGCCTGGGACTAGCAGGGTGGATGTCGTTCTTCTTTTTGTTTGGTTTCATCCGTAGTTGGATCCTGCTCTTCTGTATGATGATTGCTATGTATTGATGTATTGTTGTATTCATGTTGTATCTTGTGGCGAGTGTAAGACTTTATCTTGTATTCTCATCTATTTAGTACATGGTATGTTGTAATTATGCCCACCTTGCAATGCGCTCGAAATTCGATTGTTCCCCGATCATGAATTCATCACGTGATTGGGATAGAATCGCATCTTGGGCGCTACACCTGGACTCTCAAATATCCTGCTACATATGCTTACCCATTGGTCAAGACCACCTCAGACCATGTACCACTCAATATTTCCATTGGATCATCAATCCCCAAATCTAGGGTATTCAAATTTGAAAACTATTGGCTGGAACACCATGAATTTAAGGAAGTTGTGCACAAAATCTGGACTCATGAGGTAAATGAAGAGGACAGTGCCAAAACAATAGCAGTGAAGTTTAAAAGGATGAGGAAGGGACTGAAAATTTGGGCATGAAGATATCAGACTTGAAGAAAATTATTGACTGTGCAAACTTATTAATACCGTGTTATGATAATTTTGAGGAATATAGAGATCTCTCTAGGAAGAATCCAATGGCAGAATCATCATCAAAACCCACTTAGAAACTGTCTTGGAGCAACAAAGAAAACATTGGAAACAGGGGGCTACAATTAGATAAATTAAGGTGGGGGAAGCCAATACCAAGTACTCCCAAGCTAGAGCTACTATCAAACTCAGAAATAACTACAATGCCATGCTAAAAGATGAATCAGGTTTTGAACATCACGATCATAATGCTAAGGTTGTTATTCTCTATAGAGCCTTCAAGTACATACTAGGTACCAAGATAAAGACACATAATCCTCTGCACATTCAACACTTGTTACATCCCATTGATAATCTCTCTGATTTGGAAGTTCCTTTCACCAAAGATGAAATAGATAAAGTGGTTCAGCATATGCCTGGTGACAAATCACCAGGTCCAGATGGGTTTAATGCATCTTTCTTGAAACATTGTTGGGACATCATTGCACCAGACTTCTATAAACTCATAGAGGACTTCCACTCAGGCAAGGTCAATATTCATAGTATCAACTATTCCTTCGTCACTCTGATTCCCAAGCATGATGCAGCATCAACTCCAACAGATTTCAGACCTATCTCCTTGCTGAAATGCACACTCAAGATCATCACTAAACTGCTGGCAAATAGATTGCAGAAAGTTATCCTGGGCATGGTTCATAAAAATCAATATGGCTTTCTCAATAATAGGTGTATCCAAGATTGCCTGGCCTGGGCTTATGAATATATTTATCAATTGCAACAAGCAATAAGGAACTCATCCTTTTAAAACTGGATTTTGAAAAGGCATTTGATATGATCAGCCATGATACTATTATAGAAGTGATGCAGGCTAAAGGTTTTGGATCTAAATGGATTCAATGGATCAAGATGACCTATGAGACTGGTTTCTCCTTAGTATTACTCAATGGGATCCCAGGAAAATAGTTGCATTGTAAGAAAGGTGTCAGGCATGGGGACCCACTCTCACCTCTGTGTTATTGCTGCTGATATCCTACAATCTATGATTAATGAATCAATGTAACACTCTCTTGTTACCTCACCATTAAATCACAGTTCCAGTGCAGATTATCCTATAATCCAATATGCTGATGACACCATCCTTTTGGCTCATGCTGACATCAGACAAGTGCAACACATCAAGAATTTGCTACTACATTATGCTGATTATACAGGTCTGAAGATCAGCTACTCAAAATCTACCCTGGTGCCTCTTAACACACCTGAGACCAAATTGCAAGAGATTTCAAACTCCTTGGTTGCAGAATTGGAACTTTACCTCATAAATATTTGGGACTACCTCTTTGTAGTTCTAAACCCAGAGTGATTGACTATGTTCCCTTCCTGAAGAGAATTGAACACAGATTACTAGGATGCTCTACCCTTTTTGTCCACAAGAGACAAATTTACACTCCTTAAGTCAGTATTTACAAGCATGCCTACATTCTTCATGTGCACATTGATGATACCCAAGACTGTGCTCAGACAAATCAACACCTACCTCATGAACTGCTTCTGAAAAAATATGGCTCTACAGATAGAGGTGCTGCACTCATTTCATGGCAGAAAGTTTGGAAACCGAAAACTCATGGAGGCCTGGGGGTATTGGATTTGCATACACATAACCAAGCTCTTCTCATGAAACACCTGCGCAAATTCCTAAACAAAGCAGGCATACCATGGGTTAACATTATCTGTGAAGCTTACTATCAAGATAGTATCCCAACAAATAAGATGGTAGGCTCCTTCTGGTGGAAAGCAATTCTAAAGTTGCTTCAACCTTTTAAGAAAAATACTATTTGTAGAGAAGGAAAGGGTGATACTGTTAATTTTTGGAAAGACAGATGACAAGAGATCCCACTGAATGAGAAATACCCAGAGCTCCATTCATTTGCAGCTAGTCATGAGGTCTCTCTCTTTCAAATCCAGCAACAAGCAGACTTCAGTCAACACTTCCACATACCTCTTTCACTGGAAGCCTTTAACCAATTCAATGCTCTTGAAGAACTGTTAAGTAGCAGAACAAACCCTACTATTCAAGATGTCTGGACCTTAAACACGGCTTCCCAAAATTCTCATCCATAAAACCTTACAAATCTATGCTGGGAGTGAGTACTGCAGACAACATTTTCATGATTGTTTGGAAATCTGCTTGCCGTCTCAAACACAAAATCTTCTTTTGGCTCCTACTGCATGACAGGCTGAGCTCAAGGAATATGATTAAAAGAAGAAATATGCATCTGGAGGATTACACCTATGCTTTATGTTCACATAAAATAGAGGAAACCATTTCACACCTATTCTAGAACTGTCCTTTCACATGGTTATGCTGGAGCTCAATCATACCCAGCAGAAACATAGGCATTTCCACTTTTGATGAAGCGCACCGATTGAAAGATAGATTACCACCGGACATTGCAATGGAAATCATTATCATGGGATGTTGGAGTACATGGATGATCCGAAATGATAAAATCTTCAAGAGAGCACCACCCCATCCAAACTCATGGAAATTCTACCTTAAAGAACGACTCCAGATTACCAGGCTTAAAGCAAAGCAGGCAGAAGCAGAACATGTCAGCTCTTGGATAGTACAAAACTTGTAATTTGATTCCTATGTTAGATCGAACTGGTGTTAGGTGATCTTTGTGTGACTATGTTCTATACATATTTTAATGTAATGAAAATACCATAGAACTATTGTTCTACAGTTTCGGCTCAAAAAAAGTATCGTGTCTAGGCTAATAAGCTCATCTATTGTAGGATAGATTGAATCCCACATTCTCATTATTTTCACTTGAATGATCCAATTCTATCCCTTTTTGTTAAGTCCCTCGACTTGTTGTACGCCATTCGAATGTAATAGAAAAATATTTATCAATTGAGAGAGCACAAGAGTTTATCCAAAAATGGTAAATTTGCCAAATAACAATAACCAAACTTGATGATTCAGGTCAGAAGTGTTAGGGCGTGACTTCGTCGGACGCGAAAGAAATGGTCGTCATGGCTTTAACGTCGCGGCACAGCTTTGTCCACTTCAATCTCTATGGGATGTCGATTTGGGTGTTCCGTGGTGTGTTCAAGGTGCAGTCTTAGTTGACTCCTAACTCTTTGGTGTGTGCTTTATGCGGTCGGTTGGAATTGTTTATCTGGGTCGCCATAGCTGTGCTTATGTGGTCGACACCATGTGAAATCAGAAAATATACTTGTCTTATTTATATCTTTCCGTGTTTGAAATTGCAATGACGTGAGCATGTTACTCTCCTTGTTTGCTTGTTAAGCTTGTGTTGACATCAGATTTTGGCACGGTATAAAAAGAAAATTTGATGGCCTCAGATGAAAGGGTTTTCAACAAGAAAAGTTTCACGTCGTCCAGTGGAACAACTTTGATGTTTAGGTTATCATCGTCCGAACCCATCTTAGGGTCCGAAACTGTACTTTTAGTGGCAGAATTTAATGTTCCGAGTGATTTTTGGCCGATTACGCCCTCAATATGACCTCGGGTGAAGGAGCACTTTAAAGGAATTGTCTTCGTCTCGTCGAGGCAATTGATTTTCATACTACCTCTCTCTCAGTTTACAGGGCGTGGGCGTACCCCTAGGTCGTTAATTTGACCAACCTAATACAAATCATATATTACAAAAAATGTACCAACATAAACTTCGGAGTTTCTACTTTCAAAAGGTATAATTTTTGTGTTATATATTTTATGTTAGGGTGATAAAATTGGCAACCTAGGTATACGCACAGGACTTGTAAACTGAAACGGACGTAGTATATAGATCGTCTCAATCCGAGTTCATATGCAAAAGTTACAGTCAATACGGTCTAGCCCAACCAGAGACCAAAATATTACGCTTGACGCCAGACACATGTTGATGAGTGTCTGATGCAGTGCGTGAGCAATTCGGCCCTCAATACGTCCTTGAATCAAAAAACCTTCAACACCAAAAAGTTTCGTCTCGTCGAGCCTATCGATTTTTATATATAAGTCATCTTAATCCGAGGACGAATGCGACCTGGAGAGACAAATCAAAATCATGATGTATTTTCAGTCAGGAAATCCGAGTGAAAAGCTTATCATCCGAGTGAAAACTTACCAATCGAGTGAAAAGCTAACCATCCGAATGATAGCTCACCGATCGAGTAAAAGATTGTTGTCCAAGTGAAAATATAGTCATTCGAGTGAAAACTTACCGATCGAGTGAAAAGCTAACCATCCGAGTGAAAGCTCACCGATCGAGTAAAAGATTGTTGTCCGAGTGAAAATATAGTCATCCAAATGAAAAACTTACCATCCGAGTGAAAGTTGTCGTCTGATTGAAGAAGTCTAGTCAGGAAATCCAAGCGAAAGTCTCTAGCATCCAAGTGAAAAAGACCATTCGGGCGATCCGACTGAAAGACTTTAATATCCGAGTGGAGAGATCCGAGTGCTCCGACCAGAAGCTGAAGATGTGCATGAAAGATTATCTATATTACTTTGGATGGAAAAGTGTTCAACATGAAAGTTGTGCGTATCGTCGAAATGATCAACTTTGGTATTGGTGTGATCATCATCTGAGATAGTATACAGCCTGCAAGTTCACTAGAAGACTCGTACAGTCTAGTCAGCTATATGACCAAGACCGACTGGAAGGTAAAGATGACCTTGTAGAGTGTTCAAGATGGACATGTTTGGAGAAGTGATCAACATGAGAGTTGTTCCTCTCGTCGAGCTGCACAAATTTGATATCTGGACCATCTTTATCGGAGGTCATATGTAAGTTCGACGGCTCGTGCAAGGAGAAAGACAGAAGTTTGAGCCAATTTCAGACTGAATCCGAGTTGAAGTAGAACTAGAACTCTAGGATGTGAATTGATGTAATTTTTCTTGTAAGGAAAGCCTAGATGAATTCTTTAATTGTACGGGAAGTCCAGTCGCCTCTTATATATGTTGGAGGTGATGGTCGATTGGACAACACACAATCGAACAAATCAATATACTACTTTTTCAGTCTATGTTTTATCTCTTCATTGTTTTTCTCTCTCGTTCTTCGCTATTCCTTGAGTTTGAGAGCTACGAGTTCTTAGGCTCTAGGGGCGAGCGAATCGACCTAGGACAGCCCATAGCCGCTGCACTTCCTGACGGGGTTCCTCCCGGGCACTACTAGGAAAAGGGCTATAGCTGATATGGACATTAATGGCGCACCATGTATGTGGTGCGCCACTGCTAGTGGCGCACCACATACAGGTGCGCCATTGGTGTCCTCATTACTAATGGCGCACCAGTCACACGGTGCGTCATTACTAGCAAATTTTTTTTTATTTTTCCAAAACTATTAATGGCGCACCATGGCACAGTGTGCCATTACTAACAATTTTTTTATTATTTTTCCAAAACTAGTAATGGCGCACCTGGGTACAGTGCGCCATTACTTGTTCAAACTAGTAATGGCGCACGGCAATCAATGTGCGCCACTACTAAAAATTATATTTTTTGTTTGTTTTGCAAAACTAGTAATGATATTTCTTCTGTTCTAGTCCTCATGAATATTTATTTATGTGTTTATTCTGGTATTGAATTTCTAACTCACAAAAAGTATTGAATTTGTTAATACTTTTTTGAATTTCTAACTCACAAAAAGTTACTATTCTTTCCCCCTCTATCCCTTTTCCCCTCGCTCGGCCCCCCGCGCCAGATCCCCCTCCATCTCGATCCCCCTCGCCAGATCCCCCTCACTGCCGACGACCCCCCGCACCCTCCCCCACTCCACTGCCGCCGACGACCCCCCGCACCCTCCCCTGCTCCAACCTAGCTTAGGCTAGGTCGCGTCGCGCCCCAACACCATTCGCCGAGCCGCCCCACCCCACCCCACCGGCAGCTGCACCTCGTTCCGCCGCCGTGACGAGGAAGCCGGAGCCCGGAGGTGGAGACTTTGGCGGGGCTACTCGCAGTCCATCGACGGCTGACAACGAACGCCGACGCGACGCGACGAGGCCGGCCCACGACCACGACCGGCGTCCTCCTCCTTCAACGGTCTGCATCTCCGATGCAATGCCAACCACCGCCTCGTCAACGAATGTAAATGCTCCCTCCCTCCCTCCCTCCTCTACTCCTCTCCTCTATATAGTGTAATAAAAAAATAAAAAAAGTTAGTAATGGCGCACTAGGAGTGGGTGCGCCATTGTTATCAATAAAAAAAGTTACTTATGGCGCACCCCACGGTGGTGCGCCATTGCTATGGATGTACTTATGGCCCACCCTGGGAGGTGCGCCATTGCTATCCCTTTCCCCCCTCTATCCCTTTCCCCCTCACCCCCCGCGCCAGATCAAATCCCTAGCCCCCTCTCCCCCCGCGCGCTCGCCAGATCCCTTTCCCCCTCGCCGCCGACGACCCCTTTCCAGCGCGTCCCGCCCCCACCTCCAGTGCTCCTCCACCGCAGCTCTTCCACCCCTCACCACCACAAGCCGCCGCCACCCCCGAGCATCCACCGCCGCCGCCGCTCCCAAGCATCCACCACCACCGCCCCCGCCCCCAACCAACCATCCACCGGCGCCGCCCCCCTCCCCTCCTCCCAACCATCCACCACCCTCCACTGGACCGCAAGCCACTGCCATCGTCGCCCCGAATCATGCGTTTCCTCCCCGAGCAGGCTTCACCGAGGACGGGTCCGCCTCCTCCAGAAGCCCCCGAAGCAGCAGATCAAGCGGAGACAAGACACTGACTCAAAGTAAGTTGCTATCTATTCATGCAATATCTTGCTGCTGCAGCTGCTATCCTACAATTATCTTGTGGTGATGGTTTGGATCAAAACAGTGGTGCTAGCAAAGTTTCAGAATTTTTGGAATTATAGGAAATGAAGTTTCTTCACAAGCCGGAAATGTTGAAAATTTAGAACTTGTGATCAGGAGATGTTTGGGAAAAAGGAGTGTAGGTATTGTTCTTGTGTTGGGATAATTTTGTCGATTTTTAGGAGCTAGGGGAAATAGGGTTGTAGTTGTAAACTCAAAATGGATCAGAATGGAAAAGTGGGTGTTTCTCTCAAAAATTTAAAAAGATAAGGATGGGTCTTTCTTCAAAAATGATTTATAGGAATTATAGGGTCTCTCAAAAATTTTGTGGCAATTTTATAAAAATTATTTGAATTAGTTTTAGTGCAACAGAGGCAACTCAGAGTTTGAAAATGGCATTAAAAGAATTTGTTTTGGGGGTAAATTCTATTATGAAATAATTCCTACTATTACTTAAAATATAAATGAAATGATTTAAGAAAACTACGAAAGTCCACAATATCATCTCCAAAATTTCTGAATGGAAGGAAGAATTTTGAAAAACAGAAGACAGATACTCTATAATTAATAAAAGGCCTAATATAATTCAAAAAATTTATTCCTGGCCAAATAGACTTCAGAAGTCAAACCTACATCAGTCAGTCATATAAAGAAACAAGTCTCCTTTTGTCCTTCATTGCACTCCTAATGACCCAACGTAACTTTTATCCAAGAAAGCAAAGATATCCTCTGTGTGTCTTGTTCTTGCATTCCTGGAATACAATTTTAAGTGTTGAATGAACACAGAAAGAGAGTGCTAAGTGATTTCGATATATGAAGTTTCAGAATAATAAATAGGATTGTTGGTTTTTAACCTTGGTTGCCATTGTTTCTATTTGTAACGGTCTGAAGAATGACTCATGTTGTTTGTGCTATCGGCTACCTAACAATCTCTAAGTGAAAGCAACTAGCTGGAGTAGATTTGTGCACACAATACTCCTTCCAAGACAATTTGCTTCCAAGGAGTAGTTTCAGTTTGCTTGCAAGGAGTAGTTTCAGTAAAGTTTCAGCATGGTTTCAGTATAGTTTCAGTAGCCGATTTGCTATTCACTTTGTGCTATTAGTTTGCTTCCATCTTTGTGCCCACTCTAAAGAGTGTTTGTATATGCTTGGAACTAAACAGAATTATACAATGAACTTCTGCAGGCTGATCTGAGTTGGGCCATCCTCTGCAGCCAACTTCTCTTCGGCAAGAGGAAGAAAGGAGAATCAGGGTACGGTTTCATGGCTAGAAGATATATTGTTGTACCCCGAGTGAAGGGAAGGAGTTTGCTGGGTTTTGTCTCTGACCATCGTGTCGTGATGATTTTGCAGGTACCCCGAGAGGCCCTTGAGTTTGCCGGAATGTCGATTAACTTCCGTTTCGGCAAATTCGGGTACTCCATATGTCCTATTTTCAGCAAAGTTCATGCTGAAATTTTCCGTGAATTTTAGCATGACTTTGCTAAAAATAGGACATATGGGGTACTTGCGACTAATGCATGGGCCGGGGTATCTTAGTACTTAATTAAGTAGGATCAACTGCCTCTTGTGTTATACATATAGAAGTGTGATATCAACTCATAGTTATTACTAATGTCAGTTGCTCGTCATCAATAAACCCTAATATGGTAGGATGACCTACTAAAATAACCCATACCACATATTCTATTTGGATGGCCCTGCTAACCCTTGACCATAAATACTTGAGATGGATGTAGCAGACTTAAAGAAAGAAATGTTTTGAGGCCAACTCCACTGGGCCTGGCTGAAAATGCACAAGTGTGCATGACTAACAATATTCTATTGTAAAGCTAAACAGGAAAGAGGAACCACTCATCCTAACTATTTGCTCTAAGAATTACCACTTCACTTACTACTGAAAATCTTAGACCATCTCCATTCACCAATTGCTCAAACCAGTTCGAAGGGCGTGTTTTCACCACACTGTGGATTATGTTATTGGACCCAACAGAGATGATGTAGTTTTGAATTATGAACGTAGGAAATGTCGTCATCGGACGACGAAAGTCTCCCGGGGGAGTGCGGCTTACTACTAGGAAAAGGGCTATAGATGAAATTGACACAAATGGCGCACCAGACAAGTGGTGTGCCACTACTATATACTAATGGCGCACCATGTGCTGATGCGCCATTAGTGTGGAAGACACTAATGGCGCACCAGACACACGGTGCGCCACTAGTAACAAATTTTTTTTCATTTTTCCAAACATACTAATGGCGCATACAGGCAAAGTGCTCCATTACTAGTTCTAACTAGTAATGGCGCACCAGCCACACAGTGCGCCACTACTGTATTTTCTTTAATTCTTTTTTTTGCAAAACTACTAATGGCGCAGCGTGGCATAGTGCGCCATTACTAGTTTAAAATAGTAATGGCGCACTACGCAACAGTGCGCCATTAGTATATATATATATATATATATATATATATATATATATATATATATATATATATATATATATATATTTGCAAAACTACTAATGGCGCACGGCCAGCAGGTTCGCCATTAGTATGTTGGGTTACTAATGGCGCATGGGTGGGTGGTGCGCCATTAGTAACCTGGAACCAGCTAGATATTTTGAACAGCAACACCTACACACTCACTTTCTCCACTTCATTCCCTCCACCTCCTTCTCCAAGCTTGTCGGCTGCCTCCTCCTCCTCACCTCATTTGCACCATAGATTCATCAAAATTAAGTGGTTAAATTACCTTTTTTTGATAGGTAAGTAAGGGTAAAGCTATCTTTATGTTGTAGATCTACTTTTTTTCTCCCTAGCTCGCTCCAACAATGTGCACATGCACTTTTTGTGGCCTAGCTAGATCTATGTATGTTTGTGGTGTTGCATATGTTTGTGGTGTTGCATATATGTTTATGGTGTTGCATATATGTTTGGGTTTGCAGGTACTGGTATTTGAAATGTGATAGTTGCCAATATTTTGCCGAAATGTTGATTCATTTCCGTTTCGGCGAGAATTTTGGCACTATGCATTCTTTTTGGTCCTATTTTTAGGGAAAGTCATGCCAAATTTTTCCTTGGTTCTAAAATATCATTTTGCTCTACCCCGCAGGCGACCATGGTTCGCACGATGACCGAAGGCATAGTGAATAGGTTTTTGAGCTCCGCGAAGGCCGAGATGCTTCAAAAGAACGATACAGAGATAAGATGTATGTGTCGAAGATGCAAGCTGAAGAGCCTTATTGTGGACCCGAATTCCGGGCAGGTGCGGGACCACCTGCTCTTGCGTGGTTTCATGGATGGCTATCGGTGGCAAGGTGATGAAGATGACTATGAAGTCGTCCATGGGGGCCGGGCAAGAAATGAGGAAGGGCAGCAAGACAACCACCGCGGCTCGGGAGGGCGAGAAGACGAAGAATCTCCAGGACATGATCACGACGGTGATGCTGTACACAGTCATCATGTAGAACATGCCGGACATGATGATGAGGAAGATGCCAGAGCAGACAAAGGGCATGATCATGAAGATGAAGATGCCGGCAGAGCAGACGACGATGGACCATCGATGGGCTGGGTGCAGAACCCTCATATTCAAGAGCTGCTTCTCAAGCAGACGGATAACGCAAGAGCTGCCGCCCAAGAGAAAGCCAAGCTGGATCAACTGGAGATAGACGCAGTTACTCCATTGTATGAAGGATGCAGGCCCGAGGATACCCGCCTGAAAGTAACGCTCATGGCTCTGGAGATGAAGGTAAAACACAAAATGACCGACGCATGCTTCGACGAGAACATGTCATTCTGGCACGAACGTGTTCCCAAGGGGAACAAGTGCCCTACCAGTTACGAGGAGGCGAAGAAAATCGTGTGTCCTCTGGATTTACCGCACGTGAAATACCATGTGTGCATGAACAATTGCATCATTTATCGGGACGAGCACGCGGAGTCTACCATATGCCCGGTGTGCGGCGTCACTCGATACAAGAAGAGGAAGAAAGCTCCTCGAAAAGTGGTGTGGTACTTCCCAATCACTCCTCGTCTGCAGCGGTATTTCGCGGACCCTAAGGTAGCAAAGCTCCTGCGTTGGCACGCGAATAGGGAGGAGAAGAAGCGAGAAGATGACGCAAATGATCCGGAGATAAATAAAAAAAGACAAGATGCTGAGTCACCCTAAGGATGGGAGCCAGTGGCAAGCTTTGAACTTCGAACACCCAGAATTTGGGAAGGATCCAAGGAACATCATGCTGGGTGCGAGCACCGATGGAGTCAATCCGTTTGGCAGCCACAGAAGCACACATAGCACCTGGCCTGTGTTTTTGTGGATGTACAACCTTCCCCCCTGGTTGTGCATGAAGAGGAAGTACATTCACACGAGTATGCTAATTGAAGGGCCGAAACAACCAGGGAACGACATCTATCTGTATCTAGGGCTGCTGAAAGAGGAGCTAGACACGCTGTGGAAAACGCCAGCCAATACGTGGGACGCCACAGAGAAAGAATATTTCCCTATGAGAGTCGCACTGCTCACGACAGTGCACGACTATCTCGGTAACCGATATCTCGCGGGGCAGGTGGTCCACGGATTTTTTGGATGCGTCAGGTGCTTGGATGACACAACGTATCGCCAGCTAGATAGAGATCCCGGGTCTTCGAAAACCGTGTTCATGGGACATCGAAGGTGGCTTCGCGACGATGACCCGTGGAGGAAACGCATTGATCTGTTCGATGGTGAACCCGAACCCCGAAGACGCCCACGTACGAGGAGCGGCGAGGAAATAGACGAGCTGTTGAAAAATTGGAAAGATTGCCCACTGCCGGGAAAGAAGCAAAAGGCGCCAGAGCCGGGAAAGAAGCGAAAGGCACCAGAGCCGCTGCTGAAGGTATGGAAAACGAGATCTGTTTTCTGGGACTTGCCGTACTGGAAGATCCACCGTGTGCCTCACAGCCTTGATGTCATGCATATCACGAAGAACGTTGCGAGAGTCTGCTTGGTACCCTGCTCAACATGCCAGAGAGGACCAAAGATGGGCCGAAAGCAAGGGCAGACTTGAAATCAATGGGCATCAGGAAGGAGCTTCACGCTAATGATGATGATGATGATGATGATGATGATGATGATGATGATGATGATGATGATGATGATGATGATGATGATGATGATGATGATGATGATGATGATGATGATGATGATGAGGCGAAGCAGGACACAGAAAGTCGTCGCAAAGGCAAAAAGGCCAAGAAGGCAGGAAATGACTACCCTCCCGCGTGCTTCACTCTAAGTCAGGAGGAGATCGAGCAGTTTTTCACCTGCCTCGTAGGAGTAAAACTTCCTTACGGTTACGCGGGGAAGATAAGCAGATACCTAGACCCAGTGAAGCAGAAGTTCAGCGGGATGAAGTCTCACGAGTGTCACGTGCTGATGACGCAGATACTTCCAGTTGCAATCTGTGGGATCATGGACGCGCACGTCCGTGAAATGCTATTTGGCCTATGCAACTTTTTTGACGTCATCTCTCGGAAGTCGGTTGGCGTGAGGCAACTCAGAAGGCTACAGGAAGAGATCGTGGTGATACTATGCGAGCTTGAGATGTACTTCCCGCCCGCATTCTTCGACGTTATGGTGCATCTGCTGGTCCATATTGTGGAGGATATCATCCAACTCGGGCCGACGTTTCTACACAACATGACGCCATTCAAAAGGATGAATGGTGTCATCAAAGGATACGTTCGCAACATGTCACGTCCAGAGCGAAGTATAGCCAGGGGCTTTCTGGCCGAAGAGTGCATCTCCTACTGCACAAATTATCTAGGCATCGAGAACCCCGTTGGTCTGCCCGTCAACAGGCACCTCAGCAGGCTCGCTGGATGGGGTCACCGTGAGGGTCACCGCGAAATGCATGTCGACTTCGAGGGTCGACTCGCCGACTTTGAAAGAGCAAACCTAGTCACGCTAGAACACATAGACGTGGTCAATCCTTGGGTGGTAGAGCACAAAACCTTTATTGAGAAGATGTACAATGACCAAGGCCAACAGAGGACGGACGAAGATATAATAAAAGAGCACAACTCATGTTTCACGCGTTGGTTCAAGCAGAAGCTTTTGTCGTACCCTTTACATGAGGATGCTTCCACGGAAGAACAACTCATATTCGCCTTGTCACAGGGCGCCGAGCACAACCTGATGACCTACGAGGCATACGATATCAACGGCTACACATTCTACACCGAGGACAAGGACATGAAGAGCGATGGTTATCAGAACTCCAGGGTAACGATGGAATCCTACACCGGTAATGACAAGGACAGATACTACGGAAGGATCGAGGAGATCTGGGAGCTGAGCTACGCTAGAGAGAAGGTCCCGATGTTCCGTGTCAGATGGGCCAAGAGCGTCCTAAAATAAGACCGGTATTTCACCACCATGGTTATACCCGAAGCCAAAACCAAGACCGCGGGCGCAAACGTCACCGCGAAAAATGAGCCATGGGTACTGGCTTACCAAGTGGACCAATGTTTCTTCAGTACCGACCCGTCAAAGCCCAGTCGTGTTGTCGTGAGGAGAGGCAAAAGGAAGATCATCGGAATGGATGGAGTAGCCAATGAGCAAGACTTCGACAAGTACGGCGACCCGAAGATCGAACATGACGACGACGATGAAGTAGCAGCATACACCACAAGAAGAAGCAGGAGCACCCTACCTAAAGGACGTCCGTTCCACAGAAGAACTCCATTTGCGAAAAAGAAGGGCAAGAAGATTGTGAACAGATAGCAAGATAGCTAAGATCGATTGTATTTAAATTGTAGTCTTCATTTCTCGATTGTATTTCATGGGCACTTTTTGAACTATCATGAATATTTCTAAATTTCATGGGCACTTTTTGAATTCATGAAAAAATATTGAATATTCATGAGCACACTCGATCTTGATCCCCCTCCATCTCGATCGCTATCCCCCCTCTCCAGACCCTCCTTGCCAGATCCCCCTCGTCGCTGAGCAACCCCCGCACCCTCCCCCGCTCCACCACCGCCGACGACCCCCGCACCCTCCCCCGCTCCACCGTCACAAATGAATGCAACTAAAAATCCAAAAAAACAAATTTGATTATATTTTCAAAAAACAAATTTGATTATATTTTCAAATAAAAATTTGATGATATTTTTTTATATTCATAAATATTTTCAAATAACAAATCTGATGATATTTTTTAAAAAAATTATTACTGTTTTTATAAAAATTTATTACTGTCTCATATTCATATCCATTTTCTAAAAAATCTTAGATGCAACAAAATAATAATTAAAAAAATGTTACTTATGGCGCACGGCTGGCTGGTGCGCCATTGCTATCTAAAAAAAGAATACTTATGGCGCACGGTCCCGCTGGTGCGCCATTGCTATGAAAAAAACATTCTAATGGCGCACCGCCAGGGGGTGCGCCATTAGTAATCTTCCCCCATCCATACACTTCGTCCCTCCCTCTCGCCAGACACTTCGTCCCTCTCCCTCCACTGCGCCACTCCCTCCCTCGTCCCTCCCTCCATCGCGCCGCCGCCGCCGCTGCCCCGACCTACTGCGCCGCAGCCGCCCACGCGCCCCCGCCGCCTCCCTCTCCCCTTCCTCACCCTCGAGCCCCGCCTCCCCCCCCTCCCCGAGCGCCGCCTTCCTCGAAACCCTAGAAACACGCCGGAGATTTGGAGCCTCGGAGCCCCCGGAGACTTGGAGCCTCGGAGCCGCCCCACGTCCACCAGGAGAGGAGGCCCCACGCCCACCAGGAGAGGAGGCCCGCGACCTCCCTGCTGTCTATCCCTGCCTCCCCCAAGCTCGCCGTATCCACCCTTCGTCGTCTCCGCTCCGGCCACCACCTTATCGTGGTCAGGTAACCCTCCTCCCTCTGCCTCTCTTCTCCTCTCTTCCTCCTCTCTTCCCTCCCGACCATGCCCTCTTCTTCTCTCTTTTGCTAGGTTTAGGTCAAATCCCTCTCGAATTTAGGTCAAATTAGGTTCAAAAAATTGAGGGAGTAGTGACTAGCAAACATGAATAATTAGTACTCCATGTGCATTGGAGTACTTGGTACCTGCAAGATTTGGACATACGGAAAGAATGCACTGGACACACTGAAGAAAAATGCACTGTATCATGTATTTGTCCATGGTTTATAGACGAAAAAATGCACTGTATCATGTATTTGTCCATGGTTTATAGATGAAAATGAGTTATTTTGCACTAGAGAATATAGTTGTGTATGATGTAACCTTTTTTCAACTGCATCTTCGCACCTGTGACTTTTCCATCTTCTCTGCTACTCTGTTGGACATTAACCATTGCAAGCAGTGTGCTGCTACCACTGTCCTGCAAGGTAAGAGACATGTAGGACTGAAACTGGATCTAGTCATGTTTGCAACTAGATACAGACTAATTGCAAATTGTGCCCTTTATTATATCCCAGTAAAATAAAATATAGGATAAAGTATGTAGTGCTGGCTCCTGAGAATGAGTAGAGCTATCTAGTCTCTGCAAGCAACTTAAAGCCCCAGTATTCTGTTGCTGGTCTATTTGAGCAGTGGCATCTTTAGCTGGTGATCATTATCAGATGAGCAGCTGCCTCTACTGAACCACATTCAGCCATGAACCACATATAGCTCACAAAAACAGTCGCTTGCTAGAACAAACTCAGTGATGTGCCTAGAAGCCCCACATAACCAGAACATGTCCTCTTAACAACTTCAAGTTCAGAACCAAAGGGGTTACAGAAAGCTGGATAACTCGATGATGAACATGTCCACAAGGAGCTAGCCTTCAAGGTATTCCCTCAAGTCCCAAAGAAACTTGTCCACAAGGAATTAATACAGTTGTGCCTAAGAAAACTCAACCATCCCATGACTGGGAAGTCCACATTGCAAATTCAATACATGCACTAGAAGTAGAACACAACAGTTGGCACACCACACATCAGAGGCATCTACTATGATACATAACACAAGATGGGTTTGGTGTGGTTCTAGTCAAGAGATATGGACTCTTAATTACAAGTAAATATAGGGTTCAAGATGAGTATGTTGATTATCCAGGGCTGAATCTTAATTACAAGTAAATATAGGGTTTAATTTGTGTTTGGGGTTGAAGCTGGGAAAGAGAGAGAGGGATAGGAGGGGGAACGAGAAATGTTTATTTTAGGGTTTAATTAGGGCAGTGGCATGGTGCCCAGCCCAGGTGATATGACTATCACTGCATGTTCATGTTCATGTTGAGAACATGTCACAATGCTTGACTTGAGTATGTTTAATCCTTATTTTCTATGCATGCAGAACATCTTAATTCAATAGTAGTGCTCTTTTGACAAAAATGTTTTAGTTACTTTTGTAAGGAAAAAAATAGGTGCATTTTAAGGAGAATTGTATTGTCTGTGTACCTAAGTAGTACAGTAGCACTGCATGCCTAACAGAGCTGCACGATAATTAAACATTAACAAGAGGTTGATTTTCTTCTTTCTGTCCAACAAACATGATGGTGCCAGGTAAAGGTATCTTTTCTGTGAAGTCATGCAGATTCGATGAATCTTCTCATATGTGCTTCTATATGATTTTTTTTCTTTTTTCTCCTGTTGTTCTGTTAATAACCAGATCTGATACCAGTGAGTTAGATGCCCATGCATGCATGAGCTGGCTGACAGACAAGGACAAGTAAGCCAGGCCTCAAGACAATGCCGCTTAATCAAATTAAACTCAAGATTCTGGTGTTTAACCCTGTTGTGTTGCTTCTAGAAATAATATAAAAGTTGTGAAAAAGAAATCTGTGGAGTTGGCACTTTACATAAGGTTGTAGATCATTCTAGTGTCCTAATGTCTAAGACTGTTGCATTGGAGGTTCATCTTGCAAACATATCAGAACTTGCAATTATTTTATTACTTGTTGCATTGGAGGTTCATCTTGTCTTGAGGCAAACAAATCAGCATTGGAGGCTCATCTTTGAGGCTCATCTTTATTACATATCAGAACTTGCAAACAAATCTGTGAAAGACTTGTAAAGTTGCTGGGTTTTGTCTCCGACCATTGTGTCGTGATGAATTTGCAGGTACCCCGAGAGGCCCTTGAGTTTGCCGGAATGTCGATTAACTTCCGTTCCGGCAAATTCGGGTACTCCATATGTCCTATTTTCAGCAAAGGTCATGCTGAAATTTTCCGTGAATTTTAGCATGACTTTGCTAAAAATAGGACATATGGGGTACTTGCGACTAATGCATGGGCCGGGGTATCTTAGTACTTAGTTAAGTAGGATCAATTGCCCCGCCATTCTTGCTGCATTAAACAATAGGTGGCAATAGAGCCAAGTGATTAGGCCCAACTTAGAATTCTCCTTAGGATCGATAAACCCTAGATGATAAACCCAACATAGGTGGCAATAGAGCCAAGTGATTAGTGCCAAGTGATTAGGCCCAACCTAGGGTGCCTCGGCATCGATAAACCCTAAATGATGAAAACTTAACTTGGCTTCTATAGGGTGCCTCGGTGTCGATGAGAACCTAAATGATGTATGCTTAGGCTTTTAGGGTGCCTCGGCATCGACAAACCCTAAATGATAAAAGCTTAGCTTTTAGGATGCCTCGGTGTCGACAAACCCTAAATGATGAGACCATGATCTTGTTCCTTGACAATAACCAACTTTTTGACCAAACTTTTTTCCTATTTAGAGCAAAACATGGCCCACAACGATGAGGCCAGCGGTTCGGGCGGCAAGCAATTCTGGGAGCTGTCCCAGGAGTTGGAGGAAGAACCTCACCGCTATGAGGACACTGCGGAAGACACCGATCCTGACTACACAACCCCTAGTGGCGTCGGGGATGACACCACTGATGGTGCCGCCGAGGATGCCACCACTGATGATGGCGTCGCACGCATAGATGGCAGCCAACCGAAGAGGCAACGGAAGGACCGGCGCCCGAGCGTGCTTGGCATCGTCAAGGAGGAATTTACTAAAGTGAACTCCGACGGGCATCCGACGGCGCCCAAACAAGTAGTCAAGGGGTACTCGGTTCAGCTCGGGTGCATTCTCCAGAGCACCGTCTCGATCAACACCGAGAACCTAAGGCATAAGGACCGAGGGAATTTGCGCAGACCCCTCTTCATGATGCTGCACGAACGATACAAGTTCCCCGCTGACTTTGCAAACACACGCCTCTCAGGGAATAAAGTGAACAGTGCCGCCCTCACGAGGATGAGCACGGCCCTGTCTACTTGGAGAAGCACGGTGAAGGCAATGATTGAAAAAGGTGATAGTTATGAGAAGACCAAGGCGAAATATCCTTTGATGAGCGAAGATGACTACAAGGAGTTCAAGATCAAGTGCGAGAGCAGCGCAACCTCCGAATCAAGTCAGTGGGGGAAAGAAATGCGGCAGTTGAACTTAGGGGTCCACCAACTCGGTCCCGACGGTTACAGAGTGACGGAGCCTATATGGGACAAGGAGGACGCGGAGCGTGCCGAGCAAGGCCTACCGCCCCGCTTCGAGAAATACCGTGACAAGCAGACCAGGAACTTTCTCAGGGCCCGGTACAAGGAGGACCCGGTAACAAAGGATCTTACCACGGATCCGAAGACCAGGGTGCTTGAGCTTGTTTTGGTAAGGAATACACCCTCGCGTAATTAGCTCCATATGGTTGCATTCTAATTAATCCCCAATATTTCTAAATGGTTCACGTACCTTCTGCAGGACAAAGAAAGGAGTAGCGCGGGGTCGTCTCAGAGCTCCCGTTTCGACACCCCTTTAAATAGGGCGTTGAACATAATGAAAAACAAGGATAAGCTCAGTAAGCCAACGTCAGCTGGTCGTGTGGCCGGCAAAGGCTTGTCCACAAAATGGTCGTCATACTATACCGCTGGTGGGCGAAAGGAGAAAAAGACCAGCTCAGAAAGCCAGTTGCGCGAGGTTGAAGCACTCAAGGCACAAGTGGCGCGGATTACGGAGATTGTCCAAGAGCAAGTGCAACAACAACTGGGAACGACGCTCAACGCCATGGTGCCTACTTTGATTCATCGGCTGACGACGTGGATTGCGGGCGGCCAACAGGGGCCTCCCCCGGTTCCCAGCTTCACGGCCAGCAACTCGCACAACGCGCAGGCGGCGCCATTGGTGTCTCCGGCGGAGGCGGTATTCGTGTCTCCGGCGCCGGCATGGGCATTGGAGCTTAATGCACCCGGGTGTACACCGGCCGGCACCTCGCCAGCAAGCGGCCCCTCCGTCAGTTGCACGCCCGCGTTGGCGGTGCCTCGACATTAGCCGAGCTCGACGGCATCATGGTAACTAAGCCTCTCGGCCGATGACTTCATCTCCTTGCCTTTGACTGGGCATCCCTAACGCCCTACATGTTTTCGCAGGGCGCCGCTGACGTTCCTTGCACTCTCCTGCACTTCGTGGGCGGCGAGTTGGTCGATGTCACCAAGGGCAGAATCGTTCAATCGGGCAACCCCCTGTTCCACGGTAATCCGATGCCACCCACAGTGTATAGGGTTGAAGTGGTTCGGGTGCTGCCAGGCTGCGACGAGCTGTTACCTCCGATTCGACCCGCTGGGGCCGACGAAGAAGATGAGATGACGCTCAGCGCCTGCGTAAGCTGGCCCCTGCTTTGGCCGAAGAGCTAGATTCGTTTGGGGGCGGGGGACACCACCCCACAGACAAGACCGCCAGTCGTGCCGGCGCCAAGCCATGGCAAGAACGCCGCAATGCTACCGGACATGCCGGACATCCCTATGGCACAGGATCCGGACATGCATATGGCACAGGATCTGGACAACGACGACGGTACATTTACCAACATCGATAAGTACTTTGCCGAACATGGGTACGGTGACGAGTTCTGCGGGCCTCCTTCTCAAGAACCCAACCAAGACGACCGCGATCTAGCTGGTACGGCGGAGAAACCCAATTGCAAGAAGCGTCGTCTAGCGTTCAGTTCTCAGGAGACGCCTCCAACTGCCGACTTCACCGAGCCCCAGATAGCTGAGGTGTGAAATATTATCAGCCCCAACACGCTCAAGAAGGCGGTCTGTGAGCAGAACTCGGTCCCATTACAGCAAATCAAGAAGAAGGGACGGAAACGAAAGACTAAAAAGGGCGCCGGTGCGAGCCAGCCGGCACCGAGTACGATCCGTGCTCAGGACGGGCCACCTTCACCTAAGGATATCTCGAGGAGGGTGCATGTGGCGGGTAGGGCGATGCTACCGACAAATATGCTCAATGCTACAACCGGTGCTATGCGGAGTCTGCATGACAGTGTTCTTTCTTTGGAGAAGCGGCATCTCAAACAGAATGATGTGGCATACCCGGTTTTCGTGGCCAAGGTGCCAGAGGGTAAGGGCTTTGTGGATGGCGTCATCGGGGTACGATCGTCCTACGGTTTGATGACATCTTTGCTATGTTTAACCTTGATCCGCTGCACTACACCTTCGTTTGGCTGTTTTCGCTGAGTATGGAGATGCAGATCATTAGAGACAAGACCCCGAACATCGTGATAGTCGACCCCTTCTACATGTGTGCCAAGCTCTTGGGCAGCGCTGGGGACCGCCAAGTCGCGATTTCACACCTCGAAGGCGTCATTTTGGCAAACCCAGATAAGGATAACTTCCTCGTGGCTTACTTTCCCGAGTAAGTCATCCCTTAACCGCCCCGTAACATATGATTTCTTAGATTTCGATTGTTCTTTTTTTTCTAACATTCCGTGTTCTGTGCAGTGACACACATTGCACACTCATCCTCTTAAGCCCGAAATATTCCATGGCCACGTATTTCGACCCGAACCGTGACTCCAAGATAGACTACACAAATATCAAGAAAGTTCTTGATGATGTTCTCCCCGGCTACGCCAAATCTGGAGGCACCTTCACCAGGCCAGTTCGTAGGTACGGCAGGCACGTGTTCGCCCACAATACGACATTCTCCTGCGTCAAGCAGCCGCCTGGCGGTCAGAAGGATGCCTACTACGCCCTCCATCACATGCGGGCGATCGTAAGGGACCATCATCACCTTCTGCTACCAGATAATCTCAAAGACTGGGCCGCGAGCTTGTCGGCAAACTAGGACGCGGACATCAGACAAGAATTCTTTCGCATCCAGTCGGAGTTTGCGGACATCATCCATCAAGATGTCCTTCATACCTCGGGGCAGTTCTACCTCAGATATCAACCGTCCAATAGTGAGATAGACACAACGCTACAAATGTAGGCTGACAACGCCCGCGATTTCATGACCATCACGACAGATGGCGGCTTCATCCACGCTCCGGTCCCATGAGTCGAGTCAAAAGTAGTGATGCTATGTGTAGTTCTGAAACATTGATTGGCTCATGTTGTAATTAAACTTTAATGAATTGTATGTCTCTTTGGTTTGGACAGTCGTTCAACTTAGATGTAATCGATGCTATTTATTAGTAGGACCATGAATCGTGCTATTAATGTCTTGCTTTTCTCTTCTGATACTTTTGTTGCATACTTATATATTGCTTACGTATTGTCTATTGTTTTGCTTGTGCATAGAGATGTCGTCGTATGTCGTGTTCAAGGGTAAGGTTCCCGGAGTCTACGATGACTGGGAGGAGTGTCGGAGACAGGTTCACCGTTTTAGCGGTAACAGTTACAAAGGGTACACCACTAGGGCGGAGGCGGAATCTAGATACGCCCGCTATCTAGCGGGAGAGAGGAGGGAGCGTTGGAGGAACCGGATGAAGACCAGTTTCATCGCGATGATGCTCATCGTGATGACCGCAGCTCTCTTCTATGTGACGGTAGTTTTGATGATCGATATCGACTTCTAATGTGAAGACAAACTCGATACTCGCGGTCTCGAGACTTGTAATGTTTTATCTTTGTTCGGTCTTTTGAATTCGGAGACTAATATGATGAATTGTATTCGAAGACTAATCTTCTATTGTATTCGATGAATCTGTTGTTGTTGTGTGCTGCTGTCTATATTCTGTCCAATAATATATTTTGTAACCTGTGCAAAAAACAGAAAAGTAAAAAAACTAATATTCATACTAATGGCGCATCACCTCAAAGTGCGCCATTAGTATGCCAAAGGATACTAATGGCGCATCACTACACAGTGCGCCATTAGTATTCCAAACGATACTAATGGCGCATCACCCCACAGTGCACCATTAGTATGCCAAAGCACATGGTTAAATATGGCCCCCTGGGAGGCATACTAATGGCGCATGGTGTTCTATACTAATGGCGCACGGCGTAGTGCGCCATTAGTAAAAACTACTAGTGGCGTGGTACTAGTGGCGCACCAGTAGTGCGTCATTAGTAGGCAAAACTAGTGCGCCACTAGTAGGTCTTTTTCTAGTAGTGGTTGGTGCCACGACGATGGAGGTCTGTGCGACAGGCCTCACCTGGATGATGATCGGTGCTTCAGCATTAAGCTCGAGGAGACCTTCGAAGTTGAAACGGTACGCAACGACGACAAGTGTTTTTTTTTCATAATTAAGCATGACTTCAACTATTTCAACGTGTAATTTTCATCTTTTACAATTCGAGTATAGCTTATCCCATGCCATGCAAGACGCTATGTCTTGGAGAGGATGAATTTTGAATACCATGAAAATTATGAAACAAAGAAAATTCATCTAAGGACTCATCATGATGTGGATTTTGAAGTAAATCTGTATAATTCTGGGAGCGTAAGCCATTTTGGTTGCAAAAATTGGGAAGTATTTTGCAAGATGTATGGTTTTGATGAGGGTATGCTTGTCACCATGGATCTTGGTGATCCTGACATCGACCAAGACAATATGGACATTTGGGTCCTTGTTGATACGCCTCCAGTTCTACTGCTATGTGAGTTTCTCAAACATAGTTAATTATTAACTAATTTATAGTGTTCATTTCAAAATAGTTGACAGCTTATTTTCATTGACAGCTTATTTTGATTGTTCAAACAATATGCGAAACATGGTAGACAAAACCCACTACACCGATGGCTCCGAGTTAACTTATCAGGAGAAAAATCATCTGGTCGGATTTTGTACTGATCTTGAGAATTACAATATCTATTGTAAAACTCCTCAACATTATGGTCAATACGTGCCACTAGTGCACGTGTTGAACTACGGTAACTACTATGGAGATACCATGGTAAGATTTTCTACTATTACGATATTCGTGCATCTTTTGCATACTTCTAAAACTAGTACATCATTGCTAACTGTGAAGTTATTACTATGTTTTTCAACAGAGAATCCCGACGGATTGTGTGCCTCATTTGATATATGAGTATGGTAGCCTTCATGTTTTGAACATACAACCAGGTCATCCTACGAATCTCAACTATCCATACCGGATTTCTAAAAAAAGTGGAGACATGCTAAGCAGATAATGGAAAAAATGTATGGACAGTCGTAAGGAGGTTCTTGGAAGCAAAAGGAAGCGCCGCGCAAGAATTGGAGACAGGATGATCTCCATTCTCCATAATGGAGAGTCAGGGTCTATATTATTTTATGCTATTTTACCTTAAATAGGGTATTTAGGTCCTGCCTAATACTGATGATCATGTGCTAAGAACAATTAAGTAGGGTTGGTTCAATGACTATCAAGATGATGATCGTATGACTTGTTATTAATAACGAGTAGAAGTTGTATGATGATGATTAGTAGGACTTGTTAGGATTACTATTACTTTCGACAAACTCGCGGTCTCGAAACTTGTAATGTTCTAACTTTGTTCGGTCTTTTGAATTCGGAGACTAATATGATAAATGTATTCGGAGACTAATCTTCTATTGTATTTGATGAATCCGCTGTTTATATGTTGTGCTCTCTATATTCTGTGCAGTAATATATTTTGTAACATGTGCAAATATCAGAACAAAAATTTCTAATATTCATAGTAGTGGCGCACCATACGGCACAGTAGTGGCGCACTGCTATAAAAAATACTAGTGGCGCATTACATGTTAGTGCGCCATTAGTAACCCAGAGCATAAGGTAAATATGGCCCCCTGGGAGGCATACTAATGACACACCGTGTGACTTACTAATGGCGCACTGCCCGGTGCACCACTATAGTCTGGTATACTAATAGCGCACCAGGGGTGCGCCATTAGTATATGTTACTAGTGGCGCACCTGTAGTGCGCCATTAATAGCCAAAACAGGTACGCCACTAATAAGCCTTTTCCTAGTAGTGGGGTGTGCGGGGTTTCAGGTCTACAGAAGCGCCCATTGACTGTCCTGCGTATCGTGTTGTCGGTCGGGTCTCCTTCGACGTGAGGTGTGGTGCATCACCCCTGTTGGGGATGTTGCTATCTGGGGTAAACCGGCCTGCAGGGCCCGGGTTACCGCCGTCAACGGACCCGAGATGTTAAAGCCCAAGGAGAAATAGGAAGGCCCGAGGCCTATAACCGGTTTAAAGGTTTATGGTGTAAACTGGCCTGGGGCCAACTTGTATTATAAGATAGGAATAGAGAGACCAACCCGGGCACGTTTATAAGCCGGAGGTTGGGATTTTGCAGACCGACGGGCGTCACCCGTGTATATAAGGGGACGACCCGACGGCGGTTTGAGACAGAGAAGAAGAATTCGAGGTTTAGGCGAAGCTTATCGCTCCTTAAGCCCTCGAAACCCATCAATCCCATCACAACTAGACGTAGGCTTTTACCTTCATCGAAGGGGCCGAACTAGTATAAAAACCGTGTCCTTGTGTCCACTTTTAACCCCTTCAAGCTAACCCGTTGCGATGGCTCCACGACTAAGTCCTTTCACTAGGACATCTGCCGTGACAAATCCACGACAGTTGGCGCCCACCGTGGGGCTATCGCGAGATGGTTTCAGGTTCTTGGAGGGCCGCTTTGAAGGACTCGAGGGTTACGCTGTGGGACGGATGACCAAGAGCCGCCGCGGAAAGCTCTACATCGACAGCACAGGCTGGGGCCCCGACGCCGGCTCGATCGAGTACGGGTACCGGGTCCCCTTTGGCAGCATCCATGTTTTCATCGGCAAGATCGGAGAACCGGGCCCCGCGCTAGGCGTCTGCGCCGACCTCGTCGAGACGGCTCAGTGCACGAGATCGACCCTGGCTAAACCGATCAGAAAGCACGCCTTCGTGGGGGTCATCCGCGGAGGAAGCTACGAGGAAGGATCCGAATCTGGTGACGAAACCGCCATCTACTCCGGCGATGAAACGTCGACCGGGGAAACCGAATCTCTTTACCAGCTACAAGATGATCGGATTGAGGGCGGCTCCGATGGCAACAGTATTCCGGACCCCTCGGATCTGCCCTGTCGGGTTGGGATCTTCATGGCCGGAACACAGGCGGCGCCACGATCATCAACTGCAGCAGCAGCGATCTCCGGATCGGCAGCAGCAACGGCTGCGCGGGCAGGAGGCCCTACAGGTTCACCAGCCCAAGTTTTGTCAGACCTGTTTGACGCACTAGCAGCGCTCATGGCGGAAGCCAACCCGGTGGATCAGGAGGCTCACAATGCTGAGATTGCCAAAGTGAGAGAGCAGATCACTCGGGCTAAAGCGGAGCTGGCAGCAGAAGAGATCAGGATGACGGCGGAGCGTGCCGCTTTAGATGCACAGGCTTACAGGCTCATGATGGACCAGAAGGCGTCTCAGGAGGTCCTGAAGAGAAAATCCCGGTCTCGGTTGCCCGCCGCCCTCGACGCTCGAAACCTCTTCAACACCCCGGGGGTAAACCGTGCGGAGGTGACGGCCGGCGCCTCGGTTCAGCACCGGATTATAAACCTGCCTCGTCATAACACTGATACGCCACCGGCCATGCCAACGCCGTCAGGTCATTATTCCAACCCGATGGATAACCTCGTCGCGGCGGCGGCTCGGTTGGAAGCCATTCCGATCGAAGGAGATTCACCGCAGGATGAAGAAACACGCCGGGTCAAGGAGCTCCTTAGGACCGCGTTGGCCCAGCAAGAAGCATATTCGCAAAGCCGTGATCGGATTCACTCCACCCCTCGCCCCAGCGGGAGCTATAGTAGGCGCGTGGAGGAGCCGGCCGTTTCAAGTAATGCCAGGCGTGAAGCGCTCCGCGGCAACAATCCGGCGGGCGTTGACAATGCTCACGAGAATGTGGATCGCACCCGTGCACGGGAGGCCGGATTGGCAGCGCAGCATCAGGCTCATCAGATTACACCTATCTTCCCAGCAGCTGCGGCTGAACCGGGGGTGGTTTCCAGTTCTTTGGGAGTACCGTGCCTTGTTCCCGCCTTGCGCAACGTACGCCTGCCCAAAGACTTCAAAGGCCCCCGCAAAGTACCAAACTACACGGCAGATCAGCCTCCGGAGACGTGGGTGGAGAGCTATGAAATGGCTATGGAGATGCTGGATGTGGATGACGCGGCGTGTGCCAAGTATTTTACTATGATGTTAGAAGGAACGGCCCGGACTTGGCTAAAGAGTTTGCCGCCTAATTCAATTAGCTCGTGGGCCCAATTGCGCGCCCGGTTTATCAAGAACTTCAAGGACACGTGCAAACAGCCAATGTCAATAGTTGACCTAGCAGCCTGCGTTCAGCAAGAAGGGGAATCAACTACCCATTGGGTACGACGAGTATCAGAAGTCTTGCACTCATCAGATCGCATCAACGCAGACACTGCTGTAGTGCTGTTGGAAAGCAACTGTTGGTTTGGCCCTTTGAAGCTAAAGCTGGGCCGGATGAAGCGTGATTGCACAGATATAGGAACGCTCATGACCGCTTTAGTGAAGTATGCGGATTCTGACAGTACCAAGGATCCTGACTCTGGTGATGACAAAGCAGGGAAGGGAAGGAAGAATAGCAACGTCAAAGGCCAGCAGCATCGACCGACAGGTAATGGAGGCGGAGGTAAGCGTAAACCGGACAGGAGCATGGACTTTGTAGCCAACACAAGTGCACAGAATAAGGGCCAGCGGCGCAAGGGAAAACAGCCAAGTTTCCGCACAGATCCTGGTCCTAATCTGGAGCGTTTGAACTTTCTCTTAAACCAGCCCTGTCCGAAGCACGGAACAAAGGAGGAACCAGCAACCCATCTTTGGAAGGATTGTTATATCATGAAGGAGTTCAAAAGCTCAAACACTTTCCAGAATGATCGCAGCTCCGGCGGCGGTTCAGGTTCCGGTCCAGGGTTCCAGGGCAATCCGGGCGGACAGGTCAGCCAAAATAATCAAAGTAATCAGAGTGGTTTCGGGCAGCAGCAAACAGGTTATCAGAACAACCCGAAACAGTTGAGTGGTGGACAGTATCATGTCTTTACTACAAGCCTGGATAAACGGGATAGAAAGCTTCAGAGGCGAGCAGTTAGTGCTATCGAACCAGCCACGCCTCACTATCTGCGCTGGTCAGAACAGCCTATCATATGGAGCCGAGAGGATCACCCTCCCAGGGTTTATAATCCGGGTCAGTTAGCATTGGTGGTGGCGCCTCAGGTGGGAGGTTATAAGCTCACCAAGGTGCTCATGGACGGAGGGAGCAGCATTAACATCTTGTATTATGAGACCTTCCGTCGTATGGGACTGGTAGATAAGGATCTCAAACCGACCAATACAGTGTTCCACGGGGTGGTGCCTGGCAAGTCTGCATATCCGGTTGGTAAGATAGCCCTTGAAGTGGTATTTGGCGATAGTCACGATTCCAGATCAGAGACGCTGACGTTCGAAGTGGTTAAAATCCAAAGCCCGTACCACGCTTTGTTCGGACGGCCAGCTTATGCAAAATTTATGGCACGGCCCTGCTACGTGTATCTGCAACTTAAGATGCCAGGTTACAAAGACACTATAACGGTTCATGGGAGCCGTCGAATCGCTTTGGAATGCGAGGAAGGATATGCGACTTATGCAGAATCGGTTTGTGCTACGGAGGAGCTAAAGCAGTACAAAGACAGTGTTGATCCGGAGGATATGACTTCATTAAAAAAGCCAACTACGGACCACGATCCGGCCTTGAAGTTCAAGTCAGCGGCCGAAACTAAGCTTGTTGACTTCGTACCTGGCGATTCATCCAAGCAGTTCAGCATCAGTGCAAACTTGGATCCAAAATAGGAAAGCGCGCTCATCGAGTTCATCCGTGAGAATCGGGACATCTTTGCATGGAAGCCATCTGACATGCCTGGTGTACCGAGGCAACTCGCTGAGCACACCCTTAATGTGGATCCTAAGTACAAGCCGGTAAGGCAGTTCTTACGGCGGTTTAACGAAGAAAGACGTAAAGCGATTGGTGAGGAAGTGGCCAGGCTCCTGGCAGCTGGGTTTATAATTGAGGTTTTTCATCCCGAATGGCTCGCTAATCCGGTGCTAGTTCTTAAGAAAAACGGCACCTGGCGCATGTGCGTGGACTACACAGACTTGAATAAAGCTTGCCCAGCAGATCCTTTTGCTCTCCCCCGGATTGATCAGATCATTGATGCTACGGCAGGTTGCGAGCGTTTAAGTTTTTTGGATGCTTATTCGGGTTATCATCAGATCAAGATGGCAGTTAAGGACCAGGAGAAGACAGCGTTCATTACTCCCTTTGGAGCCTTCTGCTATGTGTCTATGCCCTTTGGGCTTAAGAGTGCGCAGGCTACTTATCAACGATGTGTGCAAAATTGCCTCCACGAGCAGATTGGGCGTAATGTGCATGCTTATGTGGATGATATCGTGGTCAAGTCACGAAAGAAGGAGACCCTGGTTGACGATTTGAAGGAGACTTTCGATAACTTGAGAGTGTACCAAATGATGCTCAACCCGGCTAAATGTGTTTTTGGTGTACCTGCAGGCAAGCTGTTGGGATTTTTAGTGTCCCATAGAGGAATTGAGGCCAATCCAGAAAAGATCACAGCCATCACCTCCCTGGCCAAACCGAAATGCATCAATGATGTTCAGCGCATGGCCGGGCGGATTGCGGCGTTAAGCCGGTTTATCAGTCGCCTTGGTGAAAAGGCGATCCCCTTGTATCAAATGCTCAAGAAGACGGATCAGTTTGTCTGGAGTCCGGAGGCCGATAAAGCGTTTGAGGACTTGAAGCGACAACTAGTCAATCCGCCAGTGTTGGCAGCCCCTGTAGATAAAGAGCCACTCCTGTTATATGTTGCAGCGAATGCCAGAGCAGTCAGTGTGGCGATGGTGGTAGAACGAAAGGAGGCTGGAAAGGAACATCCGGTTCAGCGACCGGTTTACTATATCAGTGAAGTACTTATCGAGTCCAAACAAAGGTATCCGCATTGGCAGAAGCTGGTATATGGCGTTTTTATGGCAAGCCGGAAGCTGAGGCAATATTTCCAAGGACACCCAATCACGGTGGTCAGTTCTGCTCCTTTGGGTGACATTATACAGAACCGGGAGGCGACCGGTCGGATTGCCAAGTGGGCTATCGAGCTCGGGCCGCACGATTTAAGGTACATACCCCGGACGGCCATAAAATCACAGGCACTTGTCGATTTCATAAACGATTGGACAGAGTTACAAGCGCCTGAGGAGAAGCCAGATAACACCTATTGGACCGTTCATTTCGACGGGTCAAGACAATTGGAAGGCTCGGGGGCTGGAGTCGTTTTAACTTCCCCACGAGGAGATAAGTTTTGTTATGTCCTCCGTTTAATGTTCCCCTGTACAAACAATGCGGCTGAGTATGAAGCTTTGCTTCATGGACTTCGGGTGGCTAAAGAGATGAATTTGAGCAGAGTTAGGTGCTTTGGTGATTCGGATCTGGTGGCTCAGCAGGTATCTGGCACCTGGGATTCTAAGGATCCGCTTATGGCTGCGTACCGACGTGAAGTGGATATGGTGGCTGGGCATTTCAAAGGTTATCAAGTGGATCATGTGGACCGCAGAAAGAATGAGGCAGCGGACGCTTTAAGTCGCTTGGGCTCTCAGTGTAAACCGGTCCCACCCAATGTTTTCTTGGATGTATTGTACCACCCATCGGTACAGCTGCCCGGTGAGCTGGAGTTGGCTGTTCCTAATCCGGAGGCTCAGTTAGTGGCAGCTCTTCACGCCACCCCGGATTGGACGCTCCCTTACCTGGCATATATGAACCGGGGTGAGTTGCCAGAGGATGAAAGCTTGGCTCGACAGATAGTGCGACGGTCCAAGTCTATGACCATTTTCCAAGGAGAGTTACATCATCGCAGCGTGTCAGGAGCGCTGCAACGGTGCATATCCCCTAAGGAGGGGTGCGAGATACTACGAGAAATACATGAAGGGGATTGCGGCCACCACGCCGGTTCAAAATCATTGGTGGCTAAAGCGTTCCGCCACGGTTTCTACTGGTTAACTGCTCATGCTGATGCGGAAGACCTGGTCCGGTTATGTGATGGTTGCCAGAAATTTTCCAGACGAGCGCACATACCGGCTCAAGAATTGAGGATGATTCCAATCACTTGGCCGTTTGCGACTTGGGGGCTTGATATGGTTGGGCCTTTTAAGCGTTCCAAAGATAAGAAGACCCATCTACTGGTGGCGGTTGACAAATTTACAAAGTGGGTAGAGGCAGAACCTGTTAGTAAGTGTGATGCAGCCACGGCGGTTCGGTTTATAAAGAAGGTGATCTTCCGGTTTGGCTTTCCACACAGCATCATCACAGATAATGGTACCAATCTATCCAAGGGGGCCATGAAGGAGTTCTGTGCACGGGAGCATATACGGCTTGATGTTTCTTCGGTAGCGCACCCACAGTCTAATGGTCAGGCAGAACGAGCGAACCAAGAGATCTTGAGAGGTATCAAACCCCGGCTTCTGGTCCCTTTGCAAAGGACGCCGGGTTGTTGGGTGGAGGAGCTACCGTCTGTATTATGGAGCATCAACACCACGCCTAACAGATCCACGGGGTTTACGCCGTTTTTTATGGTTTATGGAGCAGAGGCGGTTCTCCCAAGTGATATACGACATGACTCACCTCGCGTGGCAGCATATGTTGAAGCGGATAATGAGCAGGCACGGCAGAACGCTCTTGACTTGTTGGATGAGGAGCGTGACTTGGCAGCTGCCCGTTCAGCGATTTACCAGCAAGATCTTCGCCGTTACCACAGCCGTCGGGTTAGGACCAGAACCTTTCAGGAGGGGGATTTGGTGCTTCGGCTCATCCAGGATCAATCTGATCAGCATAAATTATCCCCGCCTTGGGAGGGACCTTTTGTGGTCAGCAAGAATCTGAATAATGGGTCATATTACCTGATTGATATTCGAGAGCGCAAGGATTCACGCACATCAGAGGAGGAAACCAGCAGGCCGTGGAACATAGCTCATCTTCGACCTTATTATACATGAGCCCTGGGCTCTGTTTATGTACATATCATGACCATGTATATATTATGATTAATACAATAAACCGGAGCCTCGAGTAAAACGGGGTCTCTACTGTTCTTCACATCATGTGTGCTTACCCCTGGAGGTCGTTTCACAGAAGTTCAAATTATAGACTCCGGTTTAAAAGCCGGTTCAAGGGAGGATGTCTCCTACAAGGCTGTGAAGCTCTTAATATCCGGTTCAATATCCCGGTTCAAGGATAAGGCTTACTGTTCAAACATAGGACGTATTCGAGCCAAAGAGAACATAGCCATTCAGCATGAGGCTTCCTGTTCAAACATAGGTCGTATTCGAACCAAAGAGAACATAGCTATTCAAACATGGGGCTTCCTGTTCAAACATAGGTCGGGTTCGAACCAAAGAGAACATAGCTAAACCCTATAAAGTCAGTTGGGGACCTAGTCGGCCTGAACCGTAGCTACACCTCCGGGGGGCTTGGTCATGTCTTGACGATGGTAATGCCTTCTGGCTGGCATATTTGCCACTGAATCAGTTGGGGACCTAATCGACTTGAACCGTAGATTACGCCTTATGGGAACTCGGTCATGTCTTGATGATGGTAATGCCTTCTGGTCGGCTTTTTAGCCAATGAATCATTTGGGGGCTTGGTCGTGTCCGAACCAACGCAATGCCACTTGATCGGCCCTTGGCCATTGAGTCACTTGGGGGCTTGGTTGACGAACCAATGCAATGCCATTTGGCCGGCATAATTGCCACGATTCAGTTAGGAACCTAGTCGACCTAAACCGTAGCTACACCTCTTGGGGGCTCGGTTTTGTCTTGACGATGGTCACGCCTTCTGAACGGTTCATAGTAACCACTATTCGCATGCGTTTTACTGTCGCGTTGCCTTTTCATATTTGGTTTTGTTTTCTGCCTTTATTGTGGTGTTTTTTGGTTCTTCGGAACGCCAAGTACTCTTAAAACCGATTCAGCTGGCATAGCCTGATCCGTTTTTTAACCCGGAGGCAAATTGCCCGGTTTGGCAAAGGCGCAGCACGGTTCAGGTGGTCGAAAAATCACATTGTGTACTCAGTAAAGGCAGGAAACATAAGTTGGAAACGTCATTGAAAAGAGCATCAGCACCCGTGCGCGAAGGCACATTCAAATGTAGAGGTATTAAACTATCTTATTACAAGGCAACGTAGTGCCTGAATATATTGTTCGTTGACGGATTAAGACGTCACCAAGTAAGGTGAACCGGAGCGTTGATTACGCCTGTTCGCCGCCTTGGTTCGAAGGCTGGGGATCGTCTCGCGCCGCTTCAGCTCCATCTTGGTTACCCATTGGCTGGAAATCAGCAGTGGTCCAGTCGATTCCCATTAGCGCTTGGAAGACGGCTTCTTCATGAATCAGCGAAGACGGTTCAATGTCTGGGGCGTAAGTATGCTTACGGATTGGAGGAACAAGGTTTCCCGCTTCAGGGACCGGGGTAGATACTCGTTTGTTCTGATTGTCGTATTGGGCTTGGTAACGTGACAGATCTGCTTCCTCAGCCAATTGACAAGCTAGGGGGCGCACCGCCCGGTTTATCGCCCTCAAATCATCTTCACCAAAGTCTGAACCGTCTTCCTTCAAGCTGGGGTATCCTTGGGCCGCTTCGACAGGATCGAAATCTGGTACCCACGCTTTGGCCCGGATCAAGGCAGTGATGGCTCCAGTTCGAGCGGCTGATCTTTTCAACTCTTCAATCCGGGCCGGAAGCATGGACAGCCTTTTTAATGTGTCTTGAATCAGAGACGGCGCAGGGTTGTTATGCGATGCAGTGGTGATAGCTCTTTGTGCTCCGGTGTATAACTGTTCAATCAGAGTATAAGCAGCTTTGAGTTTCATCCGCACGTCAGAACCCAAGTGTCCAATACGTGAGCCTGCAGTGTTTCAAGGTGGATTACAAACCGGACATAGGGTGTAGCAAACAAGGTACAAATTGGAAGAAGGGCATCGAAAAGCTTACCAAAGACGGCAGAGGTCATGGAGTGTATTTGTCGCTTCACGGTGGATAACTCATCAACCACCGGTTTAAGAGCAGCTTCGGCATTTTCAGCCCTCTTTGTCAAAAGAGCTCTTTCAGTAGCCCAATCGGCTTGCTCCTTTTTGCGGCTTGCTTTCAGCTGCTCCATAACAGTTAAGGTTTTGGTCAATTCCTCCTTTGCTTTTTCAGTTTCAATCTGCTGGGCTTTTAAAGCTTCCTGAAGGTCCGAGACTTGGTTCTCTTTGGTCTTCAAATCCCCCTGCAGCAGGTCATCAACAGTGTTCAGAAAATATTGCACGGTTTGGAAGTATCAACCACACAAGCAAGTTATGTGCTCGATACTTGGGGGCTAATGCATATTTGATTTTAACACAAGTTATCCATTACAAAAAGTCCCAAGATTAATACAAGTATTTAAGCTTGGCACTTGGGGGCTAATAGTTATCTAATGATGTTTTCTGGTTATGACCTATGTTGAAGCCTTGGGGTTTTCTAAACCGGACTTTAATTGTCAAGGCAGCCTGATCCGGTCTACCATTTTGGTTTGGAAATATTGATAAGCTAAAGTTGCAATAGGAATGAAGCACAAGGGAGTCACCTCATGTTTCTCCTTCATCATCTTGATCATGCCAGCTTCATAATCCCAACTGGTGTACAGTCGGTTCAGGTACCCAGAATAAAGATCCGGGGCGCTTAAAGCGGCGTACGTAGAGGAGTCAAGGTCCCATTTGCCCTTCACGGCCGAGATTTCGTCCTTGGCAGTATGCTTGGCTAAGGTAGCAGTGTTCCCCGGTTCAGAGTGACCGATGCCGGTAATCACAACATCATCATCCTTGGAGTCGCTGCTCTGCAGTGGCCCTGTCGGTTTATCAGCAGTTCCAGAAGGGGGGATGGATTCCTCAACCCGAACAGGACTGACAGGCGGATCAGTATGGCTGGCAGGTTCGATAATCCTTTCTTCAGCGCAGGTGTCTTCTTGCGGAGATAGATAATTCTGAGTATCTTCATGACCCAGAGCGTCAGCACCAGGAGTTTTCTCCGGTTCAGGAGCGGCAGTTCCTCCAGCCGGGTTATCCAGACGAGCCTTCTTGCTCGGTCTAGGTTTGGCCCTGGAAAAAGCCCAAAGATTGAAAAAACGGTATAAGATGGATTAAGAGACCCATACGGAGATATGTTGTGATCGGTCCAACTCACCCAATAACTGTCTTCAACGGTGGCAGTTGAGTGGCTGAAGATTCACCAGAAGAGGAATGGGAAGTGACCTGATAATCGGAGTCAGATGGATTTAGAGGCTGACGAGTTAAACCTGCTTTAGGAGGAAAGCTAGCGCGTAAATCGGAGACCTCTGAGCGGCGTTTCCGAACCGGGCTGTTCGGTAAACCGGCGGAGGTGGCTACCTGGCCGCTATGTCGGGTGGTGCGTCGAGCTTCATGTTGCTGGGTCTTCACAAGAAATTTGGGATCCAAGTAAGCAAGAGGGTGAGAAAATTTAATTCTCCGGTTTGCTTGGCGAGGTTTTTTCAAAGGCAAAGGAACGGCATCAGAAGAAAGAATAGTTACCTCTGGGCCTTCGGCATGGCTCACTTCAGCGTCGTCCTGACAAATATCATCATCAATAAGACGTATAAAAAGCAAACCAACTGAATCGAGGTCTACCCCGAGGTCCGGATTACCCACATCATCCTCCTCTAAATCCGGAGTATTGGAAGCGGTGTTCCTTTTCCTCTGAGCAGGCTTCTTCACCCTCGTCTTGGGTCGGGTTACCTTTTCGGTCGGCTCTTGTAACTTCTTGCTCCAAAATGGATCATCTCCCTGTCTCAGGAAGGACTGGAGTTAACAACATATATATAAGGAGATCAAAGATTCTATAAACAGAGGAGTTACTTACAGCAGGTGGTTTGTTTGTGGCACAAAATGGAAGCAGGCCGGTTCGAGCGCAAACATGTTCCGGTTCGTTCAGCATCTTCTTCACAGCTTCAGCGACTTCGTCCTCCGTCAGCTGAATGTTGCAGTGCCTCAAAGGATCATCAACCCGACCCGTGTATTGGCACATTAAACCGGAGCGGATGCTAAGGGGCAGGATGCTCCACGAAATCCAGCAACGAGCAAGATCTACCCCCGTTAAACCGTTAGCCATGAAGGCTCTGAGCTTGGACAGCTGAGGGGCATACTTACTCCTCTCTTTGGCAGTTAGCCGTGGGGGGAAGGGGTGAGTATTGCTAAGTCTCTCTGGGCGGAAACCGGGCAGTGGATTTTCTTCAGCAGGGGAAGTATCCTTGCAATAGAACCAAGTGCAATTCCATTCTTGCGGATGACTATGCAATTTGGCGTGAGGATAAGTCACCTCTTTCCTCTTCTGAATCGCCATACCACCCAGTTCCATATTGGGGCCATCGGTAAATTCAGTACGTCGGTTCAGATGGAAAAAGTCCCGGAACAGCTCTACAGTGGGTTCCTCTTGAAAGTATGCCTCGCAAAGTACTTGAAAATGGCAGATGTTCGTGACTGAATTTGGACCAACGTCTTGTGGCCGCAACCTAAAATTAGCCAAGACGTCCCGATAAAATTTTGAACCGGGTGGGTTAAACCCCCGGGCCAGGTGATCCGCAAACACCACCACTTCTCCCTCCTGCGGGGTAGGAGGACATTCGTCTCCTGGAACCCTCCAATGGATGGTATTTTTGCTACTCAAAGCACCAGTCAGAACTAAGTTGTTTAGTTGGGTCTCGGTGATGCAAGAGGGAACCCAGTTGCATTCGTACACCTGTTTTGCCATGCGGAAATCTACAAGATAAATGTAATCCGGTTTGAGAACAAGTGTGATTACAAACCGAAGATGATCTTATATAGAGTCAGGTTATCCACAATGATATCAACCAGCGGTTCATCAAGGGGACTAATGGATGTGTGGATCGTCTTGTTCGCTTTGCTAAGAGTTAAACCGACCAGATCTAACGGTTGTAAGTATGAAAGCAGAAACAGATCTCATACGGATTCTTTCAAAGCAATGGATCTACAGCTAGGGTGAAAAAGAAATAAAAACAAGTAATATGAAGTCGGGCTCACAGCAGAACAACATAAGTTCGACAAGCAGGGACAAGAGTGAGATCTAAGGAAATGAGTGCAGATTTATGGCGACTGCTAAGAGGAACTACAAATCCAGATACAGGTATCATCATCTGTTCGCAAAGGCTGCTATGGGGATGAGCAAGAAACAGTAGCAGGACGATGAACCCTAGAACAGATCTAAAGCAACAAGAACAGGGGCTTTACCGGGGTCCAAACAGATGTGGAAAGTCGCCGCGGTGCTCTGATCCGATCAGGTTGATGCAGCGGCCGGAGTTGATGCAGCAGCTGACGGCGGCGGCGGAGCTCTGAGGTCTGGGTCGCGAGGAAGACGAAGAAGGGGAGGAAAGGAAGATGGCCTTCAAGTCCTATTTATAAGGCGCGGCGCGCGTGTCAGGCGCGCGAATCCAGGGGCCGGAGATTTCGGAAGCCCAGCCGTCGCCCTGATTTTTGCGGGTTAGCGAAAGGAGACGGTAACTTGCGCTGACGTCATATCGGTTTATCATAGCAAGAGGGGACGGAGAAACAGCGGTTTAACAAGTTACTGGAAGACATTTGAAGACAGAAATTCTTATTAAGGATTGACATGAACCTGTTCAAATCAATCTGGGGCCTAATGTTGGGGATGTTGCTATCTGGGGTAAACCGGCCTGCAGGGCCCGGGTTACCGCCGTCAACGGACCCGAGATGTTAAAGCCCAAGGAGAAATAGGAAGGCCCGAGGCCTATAACGGTTTAAAGGTTTATGGTGTAAACTGGCCTGGGGCCAACTTGTATTATAAGATAGGAATAGAGAGACCAACCCGGGCACGTTTATAAGCCGGAGGTTGGGATTTTGCAGACCGACGGGCGTCACCCGTGTATATAAGGGGACGACCCGACGGCGGTTTGAGACAGAGAAGAAGAATTCGAGGTTTAGGCGAAGCTTATCGCTCCTTAAGCCCTCGAAACCCATCAATCCCATCACAACTAGACGTAGGCTTTTACCTTCATCGAAGGGGCCGAACTAGTATAAAAACCGTGTCCTTGTGTCCACTTTTAACCCCTTCAAGCTAACCCGTTGCGATGGCTCCACGACTAAGTCCTTTCACTAGGACATCTGCCGTGACAAATCCACGACAACCCCCGACATTAAGAATACACGTGACGTGTTCGTGTGTCGATAGCTTGCTTGTTGGATTCGTATTTCAGGTTGTCCATGACCCATTGATGGAAACATATCCATCTTGCTGTTTTGAACGGATTCAATGGTTTTTTAGTCTGGACTCAATAGTAACTGCTGGTAGCTATCTTCTTTTGCTCGTGGCAATCATTTTTTGTGTACTATTTGTATGTGACATGTTGTACTTCTGGTACATATCAATATTTTCATGCAACATTTATACATCTTTTTAATCTCAGCCTTTGATGTCTAAAATTAAAGATCAGATAATTTAATTTATGTGAATGAGTATGATGGCTTGTTTGCCTTTTGTTTTAAGAATATAGATACTAACAAATTACAGGATTACAATGAAACAAAATTTACGCACAACCCCTTGGGGAAAAAAGGAACTTAATTTTTAGCCACAAAATAGTTGTCAAAATAGTACGACAACTTTACGCACACCCCCTTGAGGGAAAAAGGAACTTAATTTTTAGCCACAAAATAGTTGTTCAAAATAGTACGACAACGTTAGCCAACTAAGAGCATCTCTAGCAGACCCCGTAAAAGTCGGATTCGGAAAACGCGTTTACAGTTCACTGCAGATCAGATTTGTGGGGCGAATTCGTGCGCTGCAGATCAGACCTCGTATATGAAATTGTAAAATTAGGAAAAAAAAACATTCGCTGGAGAAACTTGCAACGACAGTCATCAGACATAGTTGATCATCATACTACATCGTAGATAGTTGTTCATCATACTACATCATAGTACTACATAGGGGGGATCTGCTGGCCGTGCAGCGTACCCGAGCCTAGGCTACCAAAATCGATGGGTGCGGCGTCGGCGACGCGGCGGAGGAGCTCAGTCCGAGTCTGAGTCGAGGTCGATCAAGACCTTGGCCTGCTCGGCCTTCATGACGCGCATGTCCGTCTCCTTGGACGCGTGCGCCTGCAACGCCACGACTCCCAGTTCGAGGAAGATCTCCTCGATCTTGAGCTCGCGGCGGCGGCGCACGTCGGCCTCCTCCTCCTCCCTCGCCGAGCGCTTCATGATGGCGCGCTCGAGATGGTCCTCCTGCCCCGGGGGGAGATAGTTTTTGGGGCCAATGACGCCTCGACGCGGCAGGTCTGTGTCGGTCTCGAGCTTGACGGCGAGCAGCCCGATCTCCTCTGGCTCTCTCTTGACTGAAGTGAGTCGCGAGCTCAAAGTGCCAGCGGACGAGCTCCCGGCGGCTGAGAAGCCAGAGGTGGCGCGACGGCGGCCCGCGAACTTGCACTCATACTCGTCGGGCTCGCAGCCTTTGAACGCCGGCTGCGGCCGGCTCCCATACTTGAGCCACTTTCGTGCCCCCGCTTTACGTGGGGCGTCTGATATGTTGTTGCGGCGGCGCTCCGCGTCATCCCCACCACTTCCGTAGTCGTCCATGGGTCGGGAAGGGTCGCTAGGGCTTTTTTTAGGCTCGTCGGTGGCGAGAAATTGGGGCGGAGGGGGAGGAGAATCGTGGGGGAGCGACGATGGAGGCGAATAAGATTTGACCCGTATCCGAGCGGTGAAACTTCATGAATAGCGGTGGAGAGGGTCTTTTTTCGAGCCACGGTAAACTTTTTACGGGTCGGGCCCGGGATACGGAGTCTGTTCTGGCAAGAAAAACGGGTCGAACTCGTATATCAGAATTATACGGGTTCGGCCCTTTTACGGGGTCTGCTAGAGATGCTCTAAGTTGGTCTTAGATAAATCATAGTCGGACCCCTGTGTTCAAAGTTAGATATGAGTGAACCAACATGTGATTGGATGGTTAGAGGGATTGTGGTATCTCTAGCCCACCAGGGTTCAAATCCTGGTGCTCGCATTTATATCTGGATTTATTTCAGAATTTCCGGCGATGCGCATTCAGTGGGAAGAGACGTTCCTGTCGACGACAAGGCGCCTACGGTGACTTCGTAAATCTCAAGATGATATGCCGGCTCAGTCTTTCGGAGGTGCTCATAGGGGTAGGGTGTGCGTGTGTGCGTTTATAGGGATGAATGTATGCGCGTGTAAATGAGCGCTTGTGTCTGTACTGATGTTAAAAAAAGTTAGAGATATGAGGTAGAGATAGAAAAGGTTTAAATCCGTGTAATAACTTGCTTTGTACTGCTTATAAATAGTAGTTTCCACATGACTTTGTAGACTTGTTTAGTCCGCAGTGGAGACGTATACGGCGACGAACTAGTGAGAAAACCAAAGGCAAGTGAACCGAGCACTCTCGCTCGATCCTACTACTCGTTCCGGACGGAGGCTAGATGGCGGACGAGCACGTTACAACCCAGCCGAGCGGCGGCTCTCCATTTTCACGCACGGGGAACGACTCCTCCACGCATAAGCGTCCGGCGGACGAGCCGACGCCGGAGTCGTCGACCAAGCGGTACAAAGAGATCGTGCGATCTCTTGGTGACATGCGCGAGGCGCAGGCCACGCTTTACGATCCCAAGCGAGGGTGCTTCGACCGCTGCCGCGGCTTCCGCTGGTACAGGCGCGACCCCGCCGTATTTGACCACGACCCAAGCAACCCAATGCTGCTGCTGTCGTTGAAGCAATCTGGTCTTTTAGAGACTTGGCAAATCCGGCCGCGCGTCTATAGACATTTATTGGTGACGTCTTAAATAATGCATTTCACATCTTGATATCTTAACTTAGAAACCTTCAATCCATATTATTACATGCAACATAGCGAGTTTAAGCGGAGCTCGTCCGGTCGCCATGGCCATATCCGGCGGCCGGCCGCGCTTCCGAGTGTTGGTCGCCGGCAAGGTAGAGTAAGGGATGATACACGATTCGGTCGCCGGCAAGGTAGAGTAGGGCGTGGGACACGAGCCGGCTCACGGGACTCAAGACGCCGCCATCTCCCATGCCCTACTTTTTCTCGTCGGAGCTGAGAACCTGTTGGGTACCGGTGGACGTTAGATAGATGATGGATCCGTCCTGAAACGAGCCGGGCACATTCATCATGACGCGGCTACGGCGTCCAGACTGGTGCACCATACGAGGTGCTGGAGAATGGGACTCCGCCTCGCCGCCGTTTGAGGCCGGTTTGAAGTGTCCGGCCGTAGATTCTTTTAGTGCCATGTTGGTGTGCTGTCGTGGGACTGGCAGACGACATGAAACAAAATATATGTAGGAGAAAGGGCGAGACATTTGAGTAGGTTTGTTTCACGATCCAAAAGCACCAGATGGACTTTGCAGCAGATGATATTCCTAAAAACCAGGCTACTGCTCCTACTGCAAGATGGGAACGACCAAAACTTTCATCAAAGTAAATTTTGATGCGGCTTTCAAACAAGAGCAGTTTTAACATGAGAGGTAAAAGTATATAGTAGACCTGAGCCATTGATTTCATCAATTAATGGTCTGATTAACTTTTTTCTTCTTATCTCACATGTTAAAATTTTCCTTCAAACAAGACTCTGGTGATGACGTGTATGGTTATATATTGTGGTCGGACTCGGGCGAGTTCATCGCAGCTGGAGCAGGAAAGCTCATGCATGTTAAATGAGGGTGCCTCATTGATCCCAATCCTTCTATATAAAGATTGTTCTATTTAGAAAACAACTGTAGTGAGAGAAGAGAAGCTGTGGGATTATAGCGTCCAACGGATGGCGCTCTCCTCTCGCGACCGTGCTGGCGCCGCACTGGCCGCGACCTGCTCGCCTGCGCGGCCGCCTCCACCGCCGTCTCCGTCGCCCTACGCCACTCCGGTCGGTTCTGACGCACCCCTCCAGCCCGACGCCTCGCTGATTCCGACCGCTGGGCCGCTCGCCCCATGCTCGGCCGTCCCTGTTGCGGTGGCGCTACCGCTGCGCTGGGCAGACTTGGCGGAGGACGAGGACTCCACCGCTGGCCGTCCCACCGTCCGGCGCACACCTCCGGCCCGCCGGACTGTGCTGCGCCCAATGCGGGTCGACGTGCCATGCCGGGGAGCCCCCTCCCCACCTCTTGCTCGCCGGCCGGCTGCGCCCCTCCTCCTCCCAACGCCTGGCCAAAGGGCCGACCTTAGGTCGCGTACCGCTCGCCGCCGCCGCGCTCCGGCGTGGGGCGTCGCGGGGCGGTCCGACCTGGGTCGGGCCCGGTCTTCTTGGCGCGCGGCGGCAGCCCCCCATGGGTCTCGGCCTCCCCCCTTGCCGGCGGCGTCTTCGTGGCCGGTGGTCACCCGTTCCTCGCCGTTTCGACCGTTCATCGTTGCTTTCGGCACCTTCTCTCTCCGTTTCTCGCCCAACCACTCTCGTCGCGACCCCATGGCTGCTGGAGCTCCTGCGCCGGCGTCGGTCGCGGCCGCGGCGGCGGTCGCAGCGCGAGGGGGAACCCTAGCCGCTGCTACCCCGCCCTGCGGGCTGGACCGACGGCTCTTGGGCTGTTCTAGGGTTGGGCCGGGTGTTGGGCCTGGGGCCTGGGGTGGCCGCTCCTTCAATGGGCCCAGCCTCTGCTGCGACCCTAGTGGGTCGTCCTACCCGGCAATTAGGCCGATTTGGCTGCCGTCGGGCTTCCCTCGCCCCCTATCCCACTCCGCTCCTGCCCTAACCCTGCTTCCCTGACCCCCGCCGACAACCCTTCGCTCCATCCCCCGTCGCTACCGACCTCGCCGCCGGCCCCCATGACCCGCGAGTGGCACGACGCTGGGACGCGCCCCAACCGCCGCGCCAACGACCTTCGCTTCGATTCCTCCCGTGCTGAGGAGCGGCACGACTCCTTCCGGCCATCCCTCGACGCGATGCACCATGAATCCGAGCTTCGCCGCCAGCTCTCCTCCCGCGGTGACCGCCGGACCCACGACTACGACGACCACCGGTCCCCCTCACGTCGTTCTCCCCTCGTGCGGACCGCCGGGGCCGCTCCCGTTCGCCTCCCCCTGCCGTGGACCGTCACGAGGGCCGTCGTCGGTCGCCCTCCCCTCCGCGCCGTCGGGTGGCCAGCCGCTCCCCGGTCCGGGGCGGACACGCTCGCTCCCCCGACCGCTCCTATGGGCAGCCGGCCCCTCCTCCCGCGGCTGCCATGGTCCGCCGCTACCAGCCACCTCGGGGCGAGCCGAGCCTCCCCCCGACCGGCAATGGAGCGGGACGGGGCCGGCCCGGGGGCAAGCGCAAGAAGAAGCGCGGGCTTGGGCGCGCAAACGGCCCAGCCCCGACTAGCGGCACTCCCCGGGATCCCGCCGCCTCGACGAAGTCCGCCCTTCTCCCCGACGACCGCTCCGCCGACCTTGTCAAGTGCTTCAACTGCGGACTCTCCGGCCACTCCCAGGTGGCTTGCACTCGTCCGCTATGCTGTTACCACTGCTCGGACCCAGACCACCCCGCTTTCCTTTGCCCGGACCGCCCGGTGGCGGAGGAGCTGATGATGTACGGGCACGGGATTGAGGGCCTCGGATACTTCCACATCGAGGTGCCCGACATCCCCACCCCTTCTCCCTCGCTCCTGGCCATTGTTACAGTGAAGGATGGGGTGGCCTTGCCGGAGATGATTGAGGCCGAGCTCAACCACCTCTACCTCTGTAACTGGGATTGGCAGGTCACCTTACTCTCTGGAGGCGAGTTCTCGGTCGTCTTTTCGGACGCGGTCAGCCACGGATACGGCACCCGCAGCGGAGACATCACCCTAGCTCTCAACTCGCTAATGGTTGACATCTCCGTGCCGGTGCGGGACCCCTTGGCGGTCGCGGTCTTGGACACGGCTTGGATCCTCATTGGTGGCCTCCCGGACATCACCCGCTCCGAGCGGGTCATCCGGAACATGTCTCGCATCCTCGGCAAGGTGGTGGTGGTCGATGAGCTCTCCCTCCGCAAAGAGGAGGAGGTACGCGTTAAGGTCAAATCTCTCGACTCCTCCAAGCTTCGGGCCACCATCGGGGTGTTCTTTAACGACCAGGGCTTCGACCTCCGCATCTCCCCTGAGCCTCCCAACCATATTGGCCGCCCTCGCATTGACGACAGCTTCCCTGGGGGCGGCCCTGTTGGGGGTGGCATAGGGGGCCACCGCAGCGACCGCGACCCGCGTCACAGCCACCACTCGGGCTCGGACAAGGACGACGACGACCTCGAGGACAGCCCCCACCATGACCAGCCGCCTGTGCCTGCCACCAGGGGTGGGGATAGGGCGCGTCGTACCCACTCGGCAGCCCCACCGTCCTCCGATGACGGCCCCGACGCCTTTGATGTCAGTCTCCAGGTTTTTCCGGCGTCTTCGCCCCGCTCCCCAGACGATATCTCCCTCGGCATCTTCGCCTCCTCCCCGACCAGGGCCAAGCCGACGCTGCCCGATCCGACCCCCACTGCGGCTGATCTCTAGTTGGTGCCGCTGGGGGGTTCGGCTTCGGACCCGGCTCCGCCTCTCCCGGGGCCTTCGGAGGTTGCTCCAGGCTCCCCATCCCGGCCGGCCAGCCCGCCCGTGGGGGCTGACGCGCCTGCGGACCCACCTCCCTCCCCTGGCATCCCCTGTGTGACGTCTCCTGCTCCCCCCTTGGTGCCGTCGAGCTCTTCTCCCACGGGGCTGGCGGTGGTGGTGACCACACCGGTGGCCGCTCCACCTCCTCCCCCTCGGGCTGCAAGGCGGGGCCGTTCGACCTCGTCCCTGGTGTCCTCCTCGCGCCGTAGTGCTCGGATTGAGGCGACCTGGCCGCCGGGTGGCCCGGCCCTCCCCATCCCCAAGCTTGCCACCCTCCGGGCCGCTTCTCGGAACCTCAAGTCAGGTACCACGTGTTGGGGAACGTTGCAGAAAACAAAAATTTTCCTACGGTTTCACCAAGATCCATCTATGAGTTCATCTAGCAACGAGTGATCGGATGCATCTACATACCTTTGTAGATCGCGAGCGGAAGCGTTCAAAAGAACGGGGATGAAGTAATCGTACACGACGTGATCCAAATCACCGGAGATCCTAGCACCGAACGGACGGCACCTCCGCGTTCAACACATGTACGGTCAGCGTAATGTCTCCTCCTTCTTGATCCAGCAAGGGGAGAGGAGAGGTTGAGGAAGATGGCTCCAGCAGCAGCACGACGGCGTGGTGGTGATGGAGCTGCAGTACTCCGGCAGGGCTTCGCCGAGCTCTATGGAGGAGGAGGAGGTGTTGGAGAGGGAGAGGGAGGCGCCAAGGCAAGGGGTGTTCTTGCCCCCCTCCCCCCTCCCCCTTTATATAGGCCCCTGGGGGGGCGCCGGACCTGGGAGATTGAATCTCCCAAGGGGGGCGGCGGCCAAGGGGGTGGAGTGCCCCCCAAGGCAAGTGGGCGCCCACCCCCCACCCTAGGGTTCCAACCCTAGGAGCAGGGGTGGGCCTTGGGTGGCGCACCAGCCCACTAAGGGCTGGTCCCCCCTCCCACTTCAGCCCATGGGGCCCTCCGGGATGGGTGGCCCCACCCGGTGGACCCCCGGGACCCTTCTGGTGGTCCCGGTACAATACCGGTGACCCCAGATCACTCCCGATGGCCGAAACTGCACTTCCTATATATAATTCTTCACCTCCGGACCATTCCGAAACTCCTCGTGACATCCGGGATCTCATCCGGGACTCCGAACAACATTCGGGTTACTGCATATACGTATCCCTACAACCCTAGCGTCACCGAACCTTAAGTGTGTAGACCCTACGGGTTCGGGAGACATGCAGACATGACCGAGACGGCTCTCGTGCAATAACCAACAACGGGATCTGGATACCCATGTTGGCTCCCACATGCTCCACGATGATCTCATCGGATGAACCACGATGTCGAGGATTCAATTAATCCCGTATACGATTCCCTTTGTCAATCGGTATTTTACTTGCCCGAGATTCGATCGTCGGTATCCCAATACCTCGTTCAATCTCGTTACCGGCAAGTCACTTTACTCGTACCGTAATGCATGATCCCGTGATCAAAACACTTTGATCACATTGAGCTCATTATGATGATGCATTACTGAGTGGGCCCGGTGATACCTCTCCGTCAAGCGGAGTGACAAATCCCAGTCTCGATCCGTGTCAACCCAACAGACACTTTCGAAGATACCCGTAGTATACCTTTATAGTCACCCAGTTACGTTGTGACGTTTGGCACACCCAAAGCACTCCTACGGTATCCGGGAGTTACACGATCTCATGGTCTAAGGAAAGGATACTTGACATTGGAAAACTCTAGCAAACGAACTATGCGATCTTATGCTATGTTTAGGATTGGGTCTCGTCCATCACATCATTCTCCTAATGATGTGATCTCGTTATCATTGACATTCAATGCCCATAGTCAGGAAACCATGACTATCTATTGATCAACGAGCTAGTCAACTAGAGGCTTACTAGGGACATGTTGTTTTCTGTTATTCACACATGTATTACGATTTCCGGATAACACAATTATAGCACGAATAAAGACAATTATCATGAACAAGGAAATATAATAATAATGCTTTTATTATTGCCTCTAGGGCATATTTCCAACAGTCTCCCACTTGCACTAGAGTCAATAATCTAGTTACATTGTGATGAATCGAACACCCATAGAGTTCTGGTGCTGATCATGTTTTGCCTTAGGGAGAGGTTTAGTCAACGGATCTGCGACATTCAGATCCGTGTGCACTTTACAAATATCTATGTCTCCATCTTGAACATTTTCATGAATGGAGTTGAAGCGACGCTTGATGTGCCTGTTCTTCTTGTGAAACCTGGGCTCCTTTGCAAGTGCAATAGCTCCAGTGTTGTCACAGAAGAGTTTGATTGGCCCCGACGCATTGCGTATGACTCCGAGGTCGGTGATGAACTCCTTCACCCAAATTGCTTCATGTGCTGCCTCCGAGGCTGCCATGTACTCCGCTTCACATGTAGATCCCGCCACGCGCTCTGCTTGCAACTGCACCAGCTTACTGCCCCATCATTCAAAATATACACGTATCCGGTTTGTGACTTAGAGTCATCCAGATCTGTGTCGAAGCTAGCATCGACGTAACCCTTTACGACGAGCTCTTCGTCACCTTTATAAACGAGAAACATTTCCTTAGTCCTTTTCAGGTACTTCAGGATATTCTTGACCACTGTCCAGTGTTCCTTGCCGGGATTACTTTGGTACCTTCCTACCAAACTTACGGCAAGGTTTACATCAGGTCTGGTACACAGCATGGCATACATAATAGAACCTATGGCTGAGGCATAGGGGATGACACTCATCTCTTCTATATCTTCTGCCGTGGTCGGACATTGAGCTGAGCTCAATTTCACACCTTGTAACACAGGTAAGAACCCCTTCTTAGATTGATCCATATTGAACTTCTTCAATATCTTATCAAGGTATGTGCTTTGTGAAAGACCTATGAGGCGTCTTGATCTATCTCTATAGATCTTGATGCCTAATATACAAGCAGCTTCTCCAAGGTCCTTCATTGAAAAACTTTTATTCAAGTAGGCCTTAATGTTGTCCAAGAGTTCTATATCATTTCCCATCAAAAGTATGTCATCTACATATAGTATGAGAAATGCTACAGAGCTCCCACTCACTTTCTTGTAAACGCACGCTTCTCCATAAGTCTGCGTAAATCCAAACGCTTTGATCATCTCATCAAAGTGAATGTTCCAACTCCGAGATGCTTGCACCAGCCCATAAATCGAGCGTTGGAGCTTGCACACCTTGTAAGCATTCTTAGGATCGACAAAACCTTCCGGCTGCATCATATACAATTCTTCCTTAAGGAAACCATTAAGGAATGCCGTTTTGACGTCCATTTGCCATATTTCATAATCGTAGAATGCGGCAATTGCTAACATGATTCGGACGGACTTCAGCTTCGCTACCGGTGAGAAAGTCTCATCGTAGTCAACCCCTTGAACTTGTCGATTACCCTTAGCAACAAGTCGAGCTTTATAGATGGTCACATTACCATCTGCGTCTGTCTTCTTCTTAAAGATCCATTTATTTTCTATGGCTCGCCGTTCAACGGGCAAGTCAGTCAAAGTCCATACTTCGTTTTCATACATGGATCCTATCTCGGATTTCATGGCTTCTAGCCATTTGTCGGAATCCGGGCCCGCCATCGCTTCTTCATAGTTCAAAGGTTCACCGTTGTCTAACAACATGATTTCCAAGACAGGGTTGACGTACCACTCTGGTGCGGAACGTGTCCTTGTGGACCTACGAATTTCAGTAGGAGCTTGATCAGAAGCATTTTGATCATTATCATTAATTTCCTCTCTAGTCGGTGCAGGCACCTCAGAAACGTTTTCTTGAGTTGCGCCATTTTCTGGTTCAAGAGGTAACACTTCATCAAGTTCTACTTTCCTCCCACTTACTTCTTTTGAGAGAAACTCCTTCTCTAGAAAGGATCCATTCTTGACAACAAAGATCTTGCCTTCGGATCTGAGGTAGAAGGTATACCCAATAGTTTCTTTAGGGTATCCTATGAAGACGCATTTTTCCGACTTGGGTTCGAGCTTTTCAGGTTGAAGTTTCTTGACATAAGCATCGCATCCCCAAACTTTTAGAAACGACAGCTTAGGTTTCTTCCCAAACCATAATTCATACGGTGTCGTCTCAACGGATTTCGACGGAGCCCTATTTAAAGAGAATGCGGCAGTCTCTAAAGCATAGCCCCAAAAAGATAGCGGTAAATCGGTAAGAGAAATCATAGATCGCACCATATCTAATAGAGTGCGATTACGACGTTCGGACACACCATTACGCTGAGGTGTTCCAGGCGGCGTGAGTTGTGAAACTATTCCACATTTTCTTAAGTGTGTGCCAAATTCGTGACTCAAGTATTCTCCTCCACGATCTGATCGTAGAAACTTGATTTTTCTGTCACGTTGATTTTCAACCTCACTCTGAAATTCCTTGAACTTTTCAAAGGTCTCAGACTTGTGTTTCATTAAGTAGATATACCCATATCTACTCAGGTCATCAGTGAGGGTGAGAACATAACGATAGCCACCGCGAGCCTCAACACTCATTGGACCGCACACATCGGTATGTATGATTTCCAATAAGTTGGTTGCTCGCTCCATTGTTCCTGAGAACGGAGTCTTGGTCATTTTACCCATGAGGCATGGTTCACACGTGTCAAATGATTCATAATCAAGAGACTCTAAAAGTCCATCTGCATGGAGCTTCTTCATGCGTTTGACACCTATGTGACCAAGGCGGCAGTGCCACAAATATGTGGGACTATTATTATCAACTTTAACTCTTTTGGTATTCACACTATGAATATGTGTTTCATCACGTACGAGATTCATCAAGAATAAACCATTAACCATCGGAGCATGACCGTAAAACATATCTCTCATATAAATAGAACAACCATTATTCTCGGATTTAAATGAGTAGCCATCTCGAATTAAACGAGATCCAGACACAATGTTCATGCTCAAACTTGGCACTAAATAACAATTATTGAGGTTTAAAACTAATCCCGTAGGTAAATGTAGAGGTAGCGTGCCGACGGCGGTCACATCGACCTTGGAACCATTCCCGACACGCATCATCACCTCGTCCTTCGCCAGTCTCCGTTTATTCCGCAGCTCCTGCTTTGAGTTACAAATGTGAGCAACTGCACCGGTATCAAATACCCAAGAGCTACTACGAGTACTGGTAAGGTACACATCAATTACATGTATATCACATATACTTTTTGTTTTGCCGGCCTTCTTGTCCGCTAAGTATTTGGGGCAGTTCCGCTTCCAATGACCACTTCCCTTGCAATAAAAACACTCAGTCTCGGGCTTGGGTCCATTCTTTGGCTTCTTCCCGGCAACTTGCTTACCGGGCGCGGCAACTTCCTTGCCGTCCTTCTTGAAGTTCTTTTTACCCTTGCCCTTCTTGAACTTAGTGGTTTTATTCACCATCAACACTTGATGTTCCTTCTTGATTTATACCTCTGCTGATTTCAGCATAGCATATACCTCAGGAATGGTCTTTACCATCCCCTGCATGTTGTAGTTCATCACAAAGCTCTTGTATCTAGGTGGAAGCGACTGGAGGATTCTGTCAATGACCGCTTCATCCGGGAGATTAACTTCCAGTTGAGTCAAGCGGTTGTGCAACCCAGACATCTTGAGTATGTGTTCACTGACAGAGCTATTTTCCTCCATCTTACAGCTAAAGAATTTGTCGGAGACTTTATATCTCTCGACCCGGGCATGAGCTTGGAAAACCATTTTCAGCTCTTCGAACATCTCATATGCTCCATGTCTCTCAAAACGCTTTTGGAGCCCCGGCTCTAAGCTGTAAAGCATGCCGCACTGAACGAGGGAGTAATCATCGGAACGTGACTGCCAAGCATTCATAACGTCTTGTTCTGCAGGGAGAACAGGTGCGTCACCCAGCGGTGCTTTGGCAGCTATGAGGATGATCCTCAGGTTCCGGACCCAGTCCGTATAGTTGCTGCCATCGTCTTTCAGCTTGGTTTTCTCTAGGAACGCGTTGAAGTTGAGGACTACGTTGGCCATTTGATCTACAAGACATATTGTAAATATTTTAGACTAAGTTCATGATAATAAAGTTCATCTAATCAAATTATTTAATGAACTCCCACTTAGATAGACATCCCTCTTCTAGTCATCTAAGTATAACATGATCCGAGTCAACTAGGCCGTGTCCGATCATCATGTGAGACGGACTAGTCAACATCGGTGAACATCTTCATGTTGATCGTATCTTCTATACGACTCATGCTCGATCTTTCGGTCTTCTGTGTTCCGAGGCCATGTCTGTACATGCTAGGCTCGTCAAGTCAACCTAAGTGTTTGCATGTGTAAATCTGTCTTACACCCGTTGTATGTGAATGTTACAATCTATCACACCCGATCATCACGTGGTGCTTCGAAACAACGAACTGTCGCAACGGTGCACAGTTAGGGGGAACACTTCTTGAAATTATTATGAGGGATCATCTTATTTACTACCGTCGTTCTAAGTAAACAAGATGCAAAACATGATAAACATCACATGCAATCAAATAATAAACGTGACATGATATGGCCAATATCACATAGCTCCTTTTGATCTCCATCTTGGGGCTCCATGATCATCTTGTCACCGGCTTGACACCATGATCTCCATCATCATGATCTCCATCATCATGTCTCCATGAAGTTGCTCGCCAACTATTACTTCTACTACTATGGCTAACGCGTTTAGCAATAAAGTAAAGTAATTTACATGGCGTTTCTCAATGACACGCAGGTCATACAAAAATAAAGACAACTCCTATGGCTCCTGCCGGCTGTCATACTCATCGACATGCAAGTCGTGATTCCTATTACAATAGCATGAACATCTCATACATCACATATAGATCATTCATCATTCATCACAACTTTGGCTATATCATATCACAACGCACTTGCTGCAAAAAACAAGTTAGACGTCCTCTAATTGTTGTTGCAAGTTTTACGTGGCTCAATTAGGTTCTAGCAAGAACGTTTTCTTACCTACGTAAAAGCCACAACGTGATTTGTCAACTTCTATTTACCCTTCATAAGGACCCTTTTCATCGAATCCGCTCCAACTAAAGTGGGAGAGACAGACACCCGCCAGCCACCTTATGCAACTAGTGCATGTTAGTCGGTGGAACCGGTCTCACGTAAGCGTACGTGTAAGGTTGGTTCGGGCCGCTTCATCCCACAATACCGCTGAAGCAAGATAAGACTAGTAGCGGCAAGAAAGTTGACAACATCTACGCCCACAACAAATTGTGTTCTACTCGTGCAATAGAGAACTACGCATAAACCTGGCTCTGATACCACTGTTGGGGAACGTTGCAGAAAACAAAAATTTTCCTACGGTTTCACCAAGATCCATCTATGAGTTCATCTAGCAACGAGTGATCGGATGCATCTACATACCTTTGTAGATCGCGAGCGGAAGCGTTCAAAAGAACGGGGATGAAGTAATCGTACGCGACGTGATCCAAATCACCGGAGATCCTAGCACCGAACGGACGGCACCTCCGCGTTCAACACACGTACGGTCAGCGTAACGTCTCCTCCTTCTTGATCCAGCAAGGGGAGAGGAGAGGTTGAGGAAGATGGCTCCAGCAGCAGCACGACGGCGTGGTGGTGATGGAGCTGCAGTACTCCGGCAGGGCTTCGCCGAGCTCTATGGAGGAGGAGGAGGTGTTGGAGAGGGAGAGGGAGGCGCCAAGGCAAGGGGTGTTCTTGCCCACCTCCCCCCTCCCCCTTTATATAGGCCCCTGGGGGGGCGCCGGCCCTGAGAGATTGAATCTCCCAAGGGGGGCGGCGGCCAAGGGGGTGGAGTGCCCCCCAAGGCAAGTGGGCGCCCCCCCCCCCACCCTAGGGTTCCAACCCTAGGCGCAGGGGGTGGGCCTTGGGGGGCGCACCAGCCCACTAAGGGCTGGTCCCCCCTCCCACTTCAGCCCATGGGGCCCTCCGGGATGGGTGGCCCCACCCGGTGGACCCCCGGGACCCTTCTGATGGTCCCGGTACAATACCGGTGACCCCAGATCACTCCCGATGGCCGAAACTGCACTTCCTGTATATAATTCTTCACCTCCGTACCATTCCGAAACTCCTCGTGACGTCCGGGACTCCGAACAACATTCGGGTTACTGCATATACATATCCCTACAACCCTAGCGTCACCGAACCTTAAGTGTGTAGACCCTACGGGTTCGGGAGACATGCAGACATGACCAAGACGGCTCTCGTGCAATAACCAACAGCGGGATCTGGATACCCATGTTGGCTCCCACATGCTCCACGATGATCTCATCGGATGAACCACGATGTCGAGGATTCAATTAATCCCGTATACGATTCCCTTTGTCAATCGGTATTTTACTTGCCCGAGATTCGATCGTCGGTATCCCAATACCTCGTTCAATCTCGTTACCGGCAAGTCACTTTACTTGTACCGTAATGCATGATCCCATGATCAAAACACTTTGATCACATTGAGCTCATTATGATGATGCATTACTGAGTGGGCCCGGTGATACCTCTCCGTCAAGCGGAGTGACAAATCTCAGTCTCGATCCGTGTCAACCCAACAGACACTTTCGGAGATACCCGTAGTATACCTTTATAGTCACCCAGTTACGTTGTGACGTTTGACACACCCAAAGCACTCCTACGGTATCCGGGAGTTACACGATCTCATGGTCTAAGGAAAGGATACTTGACATTGGAAAACTCTAGCAAACGAACTATGCGATCTTATGCTATGTTTAGGATTGGGTCTCGTCCATCACATCATTCTCCTAATGATGTGATCTCGTTATCATTGACATCCAATGCCCATAGTCAGGAAACCATGACTATCTATTGATCAACGAGCTAGTCAACTAGAGGCTTACTAGGGACATGTTGTTGTCTGTTATTCACACATGTATTACGATTTCCGGATAACACAATTATAGCACGAATAAAGACAATTATCATGAACAAGGAAATATAATAATAATGCTTTTATTATTGCCTCTAGGGCATATTTCCAACACCACTATCATCCCGGCCACCTCTACTACGTGCTCCTTTTCTTCTTTGGAGTCGGCCCCGCTTGGCCACCTCGCTAAGGTGGCAGCGGACTCGGCTATAGTTTTCCGCGGGGAGCTTGCCCCCCCCCCCCGCTAGTCCAGATAGAAGCCATCCGTGCACGGGTGATCCTTGATGGTCGGCTCGCCGAGGCCCATGCACGCCCTCCCCCCGCCACGGGAGCTCCGCTTGGGTCCACCCCGAGCACCCCGAGCGGCCCACCCCACGCGACGGTCGCCCCGGATGAGATCCGGGGCCGCACTCGCTCTCGTACTGCCGCCCTCCGCGCCCAGAGCGCGTCACGTGTCTTGGGGTCAAGCAGCCCCCCGATGGATGCCTGATGAGAGCGTTATTCTGGAACATCCGCGGTTTCAGCCAAGATGGTCGGCGCCGCCAACTCATTGAGTACATGCGAACTGAGCGTATTGACATAGTGGCCATTCAAGAAACGATGTGTACTGAATTTTCCCTGTCGGAACTTGAGCATTTGAGCTCCGACCTATTCGCCTGGCACTGGCTCCCTTCTAGTGGGAACGCAGGCCACTCGGGGTGGCATCCTCCTAGGTGTGAAGGATGCCACCCTTGAGGTTGGGGGCATGGACCGGGGAGAGTTCTTTGTAAGCATGGAGGTTTTCAAACGGTCCCTAAACTTTAAATGGGAGATCATCGCGATCTATGGCCCGGCCGACCACCGTAGGTCGGAGACCTTCCTCGCTGAGCTCAGGAGGAAGGTTGCGTCGGCCCAGTTTCCGGTGGTAGTTGGCGGCGACTTCAACCTCATCCAGACGGAGGAAGACAAGAGCAATAATCTAGTGAACTTTCCTCGGATGCAATTATTCAATGATTGCATCGCAGATATGGGGTTGCAGGAACTCGATCGTGTAGGGGCCAGATTCACTTGGACTAACCGCCAAGTCGATGCGACTCGCTTGGTCCTCAATCGATTTTTCGCCTCCCCTGAGTGGGACATTCGATGTCCCCTAGCATCGCTGCGGGCGATCACGCGGATTGGGTCAGACCATGTACCCCTTCTCCTCTGTTCGGAGAATGAACGTCCTCCTCTGCCGCCACGCTTCCGTTTTGAGACCTTCTGGTTGCGCCAGCTAGGCTTCACAGCTGCGGTGGTCGGCCGTTGGCGTGAGGCGAGGGACGCTCCCCATAGGGCCATGTTGACCGTTGACTCTTGGCATTTCTGCGCCAAGCGGTCGCGGCATTTCATGAAAGGATGGGGTGCTAACGTGGGTCAGGACATCCGTGAGCGGGGTAAAGCTCTCCTTAACGACATCCAGGCCCTCGACCTGCGGGCTGACACCACTGGTCTTTTGGCAGACGAATGGATGCTTAGGTATGACTTGGAAGATCAGCTCACGGTCATCTACACTGACGAGGAGGCCTACTGGCGCTTGCGAGGTACGCAGAATTGGGTCCTCAAGGGGGACGCCAATACTGCCTACTTCCAGGCTATTGCTAATGGCCGTAGGCGCCGCAATTCCATCCCCCTCTTGTGGGATGGCCCGACCCTTCTCCAGCGCCCGGAGGACATCCGGGCGCATGTTGATGGCTTCTACAGAGACCTATTCTCTGCCTCCCCTCGGGGAGGTCTTACTCTGGCGCAAGACATTTGGCCTGCCCACTGCTGCGTCTCGTTGGCGAACAACGCGGCCCTCACGGCCCCGTTCTCCGAGGAGGAGGTCTGGGCAGCCATTAAGTGCATGAACTCATCCTCGGCCCCTGGCCCGGATGGCCTCCCAGTGAAGTTTTTTCAGTCCTTCTGGGAGGTGATCAAACCCGAGGTGATGGCCCTATTTGACGAGTTCATGGCTGGGACCATTGACCTCGGCCGGCTGAATTATGGGGTAATCACGCTCATTCCTAAGGTGTCGGGTGCCTCGGACATCCGGCAATTCCGGCCAATTACAGTGATTAACGTCATCTTCCGCATCCTTGCCAAGGGGTACGCCATTAGGGTGGCCCCTATAGCTGACCGGATCACTCACCCTGATCAGTCAGCTTTCATCCAGGGCCGTTATATCCTTGATGGTGTCCTAGTGTTCCACGAAGCTCTCCATGAGGTGCGCTCCAAACACCTCAAGGCAGTCTTCCTGAAACTGGACTTCCACAAGGCGTATGACACGGTCAGCTGGGCCTTCCTTCGGGAATGTTTGCTTCAGAAAGGTTTCGACGATAGATGGGTCACCAGAGTTATGCAGTTGGTCTCTTCTGGCCGCACAGCGGTGAACATTAATGGGGAGATCGGCCCGTTCTTCCCCACGTTTTGTGGGGTCCGCCAGGGCGACCCCTTCTCCCCATTCCTGTTCAACATAATTGTTGATGTGCTGGCGGCCATCCTCGATAAGGCCAAGATGGCAGGACACATCAAGGGGATTGTCCCGCACCTTGTTGGAGGCAACGGGGTCTCCCTTCTCCAATATGTGGACGACACCATCATCATGGTGGAGGGCTCCGCGAGTGATATCTCGAACCTCAAGTTCCTCCTCCTGTGCTTCCAGCAGATGTTTGGCCTGAGGATCAACTTCGACAAGAGTAAGGTGATGATCTTGGGCTACTCCCAAGATGAGCGGCAGAGCATCGCGGATCAGCTTAACTGGCAGCTTGGGGCCTTCCCCACGACCTATCTTGGGATTCCCATTAGCAACACCAGGTTTACGGTGGCCGAGCTGCGCCCTACGGTGGGGAAGCTCCAACACCGGATCGAGCCCTGGCAGGGACGGTGGCTTTCAAAAGCGGCCCGTATGGTACTTATTAACTCGTCCCTCGCCAGCCTCCTCTTATTCATCATGAGCTTCTACAGCCTCCCGGAGACTCTTCATCACGAGATTGCCACCATTCAGGGGCGATTTTACTGGGCCGGCGAGGGTGATAAGCAGAAATACCACATGGTCAAGTGGTCCGAGATCTATAAACCCCGCGACCAGGGCGGCCTTGGGATCATGTCCTCCAAACGCATGAATATTGCCCTTTTGACTCGGTGGCTCTGGAGGATTAACAACGGAGATGGTGGCCTGTGGCTGCGCATTATTCAGCAGAAGTACCTCCGCGGACAGCCACTCGCCTTCTGTCAACGCTCTGGAGGCTCCAAGTTCTGGCAATCTGTCATCCAGCTCCTCCCTGTCCTCCGGATAGGGACTTCGATTGAGATCGGGTCCGGCACCGCCACACTGTTCTGGTTTGATCGCTGGACTGGGGACGCACCCCTGGCGTCCCGGTTTCCGGTCCTGTTCTCCATCGCGGTGGCCCCCCAGATCTCCATGGCAAACGCCCTTCTTGACCTTGGGCGCCTTGCGTTCCGAAGGCCTTTTGGTCCTGCGGAGAATGCGGACTGGCAGGAATTGCTTGACTGTGTGGCTCTCCATGAGCCGGATCTCACGACTGACGATGACCGCGCCAGATGGCGCCTTGAACCATCCGGTCAATTCTCCACCAAATCTCTCTATCTGGCCATCGCCCCCTCGCCCGGTCATGAGGCGCTCTCATCTATTTGGGAGATTCGCCTCCCATTGAAGATTAAGATATTCTTGTGGCAGTGGATTCGTGGCCGCCTACCATCTGGCGTTGAGGTTCTTAAACGCAATGGCCCTGGGGATGGGCGCTGCCCACTCTGTGGGCCTGAAGAGGATTCGAACCATATTTTCTTCACCTGCGTGTCTGCGCAGTTCCTTTGGAGCTGTTTCCGCGAGATTGTGGGTGGAAGCTGGGATCATACCAACTTCCCTGCTCTCTTTGCCAAACTCCAGGCGATTCCCCCCGCATTACGCCGCATTAGGTGGCTGATCATCGGGGTCCTTACCTGGACGCTGTGAACTGTTAGGAATAAACTTGTGATTCAGCGTATCCCTCTTTGTCGTGCTACTAACGCTTTGTTCAAATGGTCTGGTTACTTGCAGCTTTGGCGGCCGCTTAGCCGCCCCAGGGAGAGAGACGTCATCACCTCCATCATCGCTCAGCTTCGCGCGATGGCTCTCCGACTGGCTCCCCCGCTCCCTTCACCACCACCTGAGCCAGATTAGCTCTGCGTCTTCGTCGCCGCCGCCGCCGCCACCGCCGCTTGTTGTCTGTGCGTCCCTGGGTGTTCTGTTGGGCTTGTTGTGTTGTGCCCACAGCTGAATCTATGTTGCGTGTGTGTTGTGTTTTGTGCGTCTGTGTTGGACCTTCGTGCGGTGGCGTTGGGTGTGTTCGTGTTTCGAGTGGTACCTTGTGAACGTTGTGCTTGGTGGATGCTTTATTTATAAAGCGGGGCGAAAGCCTTTTTCGGTAAATGAGGGTGCCTTATTGCAATTGAGGGTGCTGGCAATTCAGGTGTTCATAGTGTCTTGTTGGAATATGACTCTCTACCCCTGGTACAAGCCCTCCATTCCGGAGATTCGGATAGAGCAGAGCTTGGGGTCCTGCTTGGTGAAGCCAGAAGAAGCTGCATTGTTCGGTTTTATTGATTCATTTGAGTTTGTTTTCTGCAGGAGGCCCTGTAACTTGGTAGCGTTCTCTTTAGTGCAGTTTGGCTATTATGTGGCTGTGCCAGACTTTGTCTTAGAATTTGTCTTAGATGGAGCAGATCCCAGATTTTGTCTTAGAATTTTCTTTTTTTGCCAATGACTTTGTCTTCGACTTGGTTGCTAACGATTCTACGGCGCCAGTTGGTTAATGGAAAGTGTTTTTGTACACTATTTTAATAAAACGTTTTGTGTTGCTTCTCTTGAGTCACAGCGACGGCGCGGTTTTCAAGGCCACTTGACGAAATCCCGGAGTCTCAACTAGACAGCTTGATGTTGGCGTTGAATGTGATTCATGTGAAGGTATTGGCCTCCGATGTAGGTTTCCCGGTCAGCGTGTTTGGGAATGTGTTGATGAGAATGACTTGACTTCAAATGCATCTACCTCTTCCAACGTGATAGAGACAACTGCCAGGTCATCAACTCACCGGTTAGTACTGATATTAATCAATCCTTGGATCGTCAAGCTATACATGTACACATTGCCTGTCATATGATGTTCAGTGGTGATTTCCAATGGATGGATATCCTGCGCAAATTGAAAAAAAAGATGACCATAATTTCTTCAGTAAGTAGATACATTTCCTCAGTGGTGACATTATCTCTTTTTTAATCCCGGCCCTGTGTTGCAGGATGAAATGCTAAATCTGATAGGACCCAATCGAGGACCGGCAGATGCTAATGTTTTCTATTTTGAGATCAACCTAAAGATCAGGGGTGAAGAACCTTCTATGGATAGGATTTTCAGCAGGACCTTGCTGGACCAAGATTATCCTCTTAATGCATGGACTAAGAAACAACAAGTTTCAAGTTGGCTGAGTACATTAGAGTTGGCATACAGATTTGTGCGCTATGCCGTGGAAGCCACGGTCGGTGTTAAAATTTTGAGAGGGCCAAGATTCTTCCATGGAAGCCTGATAGCTTCGACCTCCGAAGATCCTAGTGAGATGGTGCTATATGACAGTGAGCGCTGGGGTGCCAATACCAAGGTTGCTGAGGATGAGGCTGTGAATCTAACTCGTTGTCTAGTAATTCTGCGCGTAGACGATGATTTATTCCTAAAAGTTTGTGTTTTTGGCCGTCGCCATAGAAGAGCTGAGCCCAAGACCACTGTCATTACAGTTGAACATTCTGATAGATCATTCGATATAAAATTAGGTTGTTATCACTTACAAGTCACCATGTGTCAGGCATTTTGTTGCACTAGATATATCTGTTTGATCAACAAGTAATATGAATTGAAAGGAGTTTTCTTTTTACCGCCGTGCGTGATTGTAGGGTTGCACGTGGAGTTCCATATTCTCCTCTGCGGCAGAGTACGGTCAATCATTTTTTGAAAGTTACTTTTCAAGTGCACACAGAAAACATATTAGATTAAGTTTAATTGTTAGATTGTGTTTAGTGTGCCTAATCATGTGGTTGTAATGGATCTGTGTACATCTATGGGGCACGTTTAGTGAAAATAATGTTTGCTCTTTTATAAAGTACTAGTAGAGAAAATTTTTGGTCTATTCATTTTCATCATGGTAGTACAAGAACACCACACATAAAAATTACATCCAGATTCGTAGAAGCGAATCAAAGGCACGCCGTCGTCGTCGTCCCTCCCTTGTCGGAGCCGGACAAAACTTGTTGTAGTAGACAGTCGAGAAGTCGTCGTACTAGTACCTCATAGGACTTAATTCTCATCTAGATGTGGTTTAGCAAAACTTAAAACATATCTTACATTCTTAAGAAGTTGGTCCCAATTTTCTTTACATGCTGAGTGTCCACATCATCTTGCATGCCACATCATCCAGAATGTCCATGTCATGATGCATGCCATGCCACACAAGCATTTTCTTCCAATCATTTGGTTTTACGTAATGCGAAGTTCCAATCTATGTGGCCATGTAGTATCTCCCCTCGAAGAACAGGGGTCAGCCTTAAAAGACCCACCAAAGATTTACTCCTTGCACCAATCGAAGAATCCCCTGGTTACTCCCAAAGTTAATTACTGATCTCTTCCTCTTCCGTCTTCCCTAACTGACGAGTCCTTTTCTTTAGATGCCTATTAACTGACGAGTCAATCTAAAGCGACTCGCCTTCGTCTCAATCACAAAATCCACCACCGGCGTTTCCTTATCCTCTCTGCACTGCGTCTCTTAGGATCACTCCGTCTTGATCTCCCACATTCTTCTCCACTGCGTTCTTCGCCGGCACCTCCGCCCTTGTACGCCTCTCACGATCTAGTGGCACGCCACGCCGTGGACCCATACTGATGTTGAGAACGGAGTCGGCTTCTGGCTGGCTACCTTGATCTTGAGTTTGGCCGCGCCCCCCTCCCCCTCTAGAATTTGGGAAGCTAGATTTGGAGTTTTTTCTTAATTTCTTTACCATTCTGGGTTCAAAATTGTTGATCCGATTTTCCGTTACACGCCATTCGATTCTGGCCATCAAGCTGGCTGTTGACCGTCGATTGTCCCTTTTTATCAGGCAGCTGGATGCTCTCTGCCTAGGATCTGCGTGTCTGCTCCCTATTGGTAGTCACCACTATGTCATAGAGATGGTCCTTTTTTGTGAAGAACATGTGGAGTATTGGGTGGTTCACCGCTATGTCATTGCTTTTAGTATCGAGGCTTTCTGGTGATATGATTATTTTAGGTAAATACTTTTTGCTGTCACACATAGATAGAGAGATATAACTCATTTTATTGTTAGTATTCTGTTACCCTACCATATTGAAGGGATAAAATTCTTCCGGTATACCAGTGAAGGATCATAAGGACAATGACCAGTATAGATACATCTCAAATCCACTAAAATCATGTGTACTATCTGATTGTCTGACTCCAATGCTATTTATGTTTATTTTCATTCACGAAATGAATATTTTTTTTGGATAAGACTATTGTCTGAAGTCTGACCAAAATAATTCATCATGATTGAGATCCTAAACCACAAAAATGGCCATTCTTTATTTTTCATTTGCTCAATGTAGCTTATAAGTAGGAGTATTCGTACATAGTTTCTTTTTGTTGCAAGCAAATTCCGACTACAATGGTGCTTATTTGTGTCAGTACTAATGCTCTTTCAGCCCAACTCTTTGCGACAGATAAATTGGCAGCTACTTCCGCAAGAGAAAGTAGGAAAGCAATTAGCATTCTTTTGCCCCAGTTATCATGATTAGTTTTGTCCTTATTGCGGACATTGGGAGCTCTACCGAACACAAAATGACCATCTCAAAGAGCCGTTTGTATATAAGCTTTCACATCATGTCCAATTCATAATTCCCTTTCCTATAGTGTGTTAATTTACTTTTTAGTCCAAGTAGATTTACTTAGTCATATCAATATATTTAGTAGAAGACCTGACCACATAATTCACATTTTGCAATCTTCATAGTTTTACTAAGTTTTTATGAGTCATCTTAAAGTCATATATAAACTATGCAAAAACAATATTCGATTTATTTACTATGACGTGCAAAGGGCTAAGAGTTCCCGCAACAATGCATGGGGTATCATCTAGTTACTATAGATTTTCGATTCAAATATAATACTACCTCTCGGACAAAAAGTATCGCACTAGAAGGGTTTCATGGAGGAGAAGGAAAGCGTCAAGTCTATCTCATAAGGCCAGATGTGTCCATGGCTATCTCCTTCGGCTCTTTGTATCTCCGTGCTCACTAGATCAAGAACAAACAATCCGAGGAAAGGAACCCAGATTATTAAACGGTTGCTCCTGGGGCAAAACCACTCTAACCTTGTTTCCAACACTGCCCAATCTTTGCACGATGGTCGGAAATATGCCAGGCCTGCATCCTCGACGAGCTTCCGAATGTCGACAGATCGCGACAACATCCAGCTCTTCTCTGCGTCGTCTTCGTCTTCGTCTTCGCCGCCATGATCTCCGGCATACAACCAGATTGATACTTCCAATCCTGATTTCTTTGTTCGTAGCAAAGATAGCCGTTCACCCTCGGACGACGTAGCCAACATTAGCATTTTCTTGGTCGATACTTCATGATTGCGCGTCAACAAGTGATTCGGTAGCCTTGTCATTCTTGCCTGGCCTGTGCTTATGTGCACTGCCACTATACGGGTGATCTTGTCGAAACATGATTGTCCGTATGGTGATGAGTCGTAATCTGACACGTCGCTGCACAACCAATGGATGGCACCCCGACACAATACTGGGGCGGCACGGTAATCACGGTAGGGCATCCGGAGCCTGCTGCCGTTGGGACGAAAGACAGGGCCCCAAGTGCCACTCTTCGAGCAGTAGTTTTGAAGGGCCAGTATGCCATTTCGCTCTATTTTCACGGCGAGCACTTGGAACGTGTTGGGGCTAGGGTTTGGCTCTATGCCATGGCAGGAGTGCAAGAGGTACTCGTGTGTGACAAGCTCGCCAAGGCGGGGTATGGAGGTGCTGAAGCTGGTGAATGGGTTGCACACGCACATCTTCGACGGGAGGACTCGGCACACAAGGACGAGGCCGTCGCTGCACGCGAGCGGCGAGTACAGCTTCGGCGTCGTGCCTTCCACCACGGGCACATGGGAAGGTGCCGGCACGGAGTCCGACCAGTGCGGCCCGGCAGACGGTGGCAGCCAGGACGAGCGGTGGGAGAAGGCGAGTTCCCCCGGGTACATCTCGCGGTGGTAGATGCCGAGGAGGAGGTGACGGCCCAGGTGGCGCCGGATTTCGGCCGCGTTGTCGATGACGGCGCGGCGCCAGTGCCGCGAGACCGCGGCACAGCGGAGGATGGAGACCGGGTCTAGACTGAGGAAGACGTGGAGGAGGCAGTCGCTCGTAAGAGACGGCAGCCGCGGCGCCATGATGATGTTGGAATTCGCGCACGAGGTCGCGATCGCATCAAAACACGAGGAAACTCGAACGAAAAACTTTTGCGACGTGCCTTTCCTTTGTCTTTGTTGTTCTCACGGTGATACATAGCATCGTATACGTCGCAGATACATGCGTCCACCCAGACCTATTCAAACTAGTACTGTGCTTGCTGTCTACCGACTTACGAACCGGCCAGGTAATAAAACTCCTAATCGGCCCCAACTTCAACTAGACACGGGCACCGGAATACGATCCAGACTATACGGAGTACTCAATACATGGCAAAGCCAAGCCACGTACTGACTTGGACAAAACTAGGACTCAAGATTATGCTAACAAAATAATAACCCAGAAACTGTATTGGCGATGCACGCATTGCTTCTGTCACGTCTTCTTTTGTTGTTGACAGAATTGCTTCTGTCACGTCTACTTGTATAGTAGGAGTACTATATGAAGTCTTCATGGTGTTTTTTTTTTCTTTTCTTTTTTTTTTGCAGGTGAAAGTCTTCACGGCACACGCGGCACGAGAGAGCCCGGCCCAGCCCCAAGTCTCGCTCTGTCAAAGGACAAATCGACCCACCATCCACTAGACGCATCAGATCGGGCAAGGAAACAACAAGAAGAAGAAACGTGGCGCGGCACAGGGCACACACGGCGATTTGCTTACATTCTTGCTGGAAACTTAGAATACTTCTTATACTTTTACTGACGATATAGTTCAGCAAGTATCCTCATAGAGGGATGGAAAGTAGAAAGTGTCTTTTCAATATCCTCATAGAGGGATGGAAAGTAGAAAGTGTCTTTTCAATTTGATCAGCATCAGAAATTGCACTATTGCAGAATCTCAGCTTGGAGTTGATCTTATGCAACTACAGACTTAAAGTCTTGGAATTGGACTAGCGTCGGTTACAGAATCTTCAGTGACGAACAAGCAGATGTGGATGAAGCTTTGGAAGTTGAATGTGGTGCCCAAAGTTCGTGTGTTCTGGTGGCGTGTGCTTCGGGGATCCTTCCTGTCGAAAGCACCCTTAAGTACAGACACATTGCGACTATAGCCAGGTGTAAAATATGCCTGTCAGCGGATGAAGATATGTATCATGCATTGATACAATGCAAACATGCAAAACGGTTCTGGACAGAAGCCCGCGAGTGGCTGGGCATTAAGCTTCCGGAGTTGCATGGACTGACATGGTCCAAGGATATTCTCTATGACCCTCGTTTCGATGATTCAGACCAAGCTAAGATCATTCCGGTGATGTGGGCTATTTGGACATCTCAGAACAATATTTCTCATGACAAGGCAAGTATGGATCCGAAGCAGTCATTGCAAATGACTAGAGATGCTCTGGCGGTGCTAGAGCTTCCAACCAAGCATGCTAGCATACTACCAGGTCATGGGTGGAGACCACCTGACGGTGAGGTAATCAAGATTAACATTGATGCTGGAATCTTTTTGTTGGAGCACAGAGCAGGCATTGGTGGTGTGGCTCGGTCAGCTTCATCGTTCATTTCAGCTTGGTGCAAACCAAGCCCAGGCATTACTGATCCACTTGTGGCAGAAGCTACTGTTGTCTGTGAAGGCGTGGTGGTGTCTTTACTTCGTGGCTTTACGCGGGTGCAGATTGAAACACATTGTTTGGATGTGGTGAATTTCTGGAACTCGCGTCGTACTTCGCGCTCTTTGATAGCGCTGTTACTCTTAGATATTGAGGAGCTAGCTGCTAGTTTTATTTCTTTTGATATTCTACATGTAAAGAGACATGCCAACGTTCCGGCCCACCTTTGTGCAAAACATGCGTGCACGCTGGAGGTGTCGGAGTGCTAGATGGACTCTCCCTCGGTTTTGTTGGTAACCAGCCTCATGGCTGATAGTGCCGGCGCCTTTTCATATGAATAAAGCTCTTCATTACCCCGCAAAAAAAGAATTGGACTGGCGTCCATTCCCGTTGCGCTTTCGGCAACATCACCACCCTTTGTTGATTACCTCTCCTTTAAGGAGTTCCAGAGTGTCAGAGGGTTCTCCTCCATCAGATAATTATCTTTAGGTCAGGGTAAATATGATGTCGAATGAAGTGCAACGCTGAATACCTTGTTATGTCTGTTATAGACGAAGTCCCTTGGCAGACGTGGTTATAGCGGAATTGAGTCCCTTGGCCGTCAAATTGATTTTGACATCCATTGCCCATGTCAAATAGCTAGAACCATCGACGGCAAGTTCAGCAAACTCTTTTTTAGATATTTCTGCCATATCCTGCATGCAATTATCATGCTTATTAATTCACCCACATAGAAAATCAATTGTGTTGTAAATAAAACAATGCATGTATATTGATCAACATATATCAATTGCCAAATTGCCGGAACATATACGTTGACATACATTGTACTTGTACAATACACTACTATTCACTAATTACTGAACAATACAATATACTCTCTTCGTTCCTAAATATAAGTCTTTTTAGAGATTCCATTACAAACTACATATGGATGTATATAAACATATTTTAGAGTGTAGATTCGTCCATTTTGCTCCATATGTAGTCCATAGTGAAATCTCTAAAAAGACTTATATTTAGGAACTAAGGAAGTAGTAATTTACACAAATTACTAACTGACTACACACAACTTAAAACTGCTAGTTAAAGAACTAAACAGGAAAGAAAGAATTGAAAAAATGGTCCTGGGTCGCAACAGATAGACCCAAACTAGTAGCACAACACACTGCTACAGTACTCTACCGTAAATTTCATTTTTTTTTTTCATTCTCCTTCTTTTTCCGGCTCAGGCCGATGCCTGGGTCGAAGCCCATCCGACCTTTCACCCCAATAGCCCGACGCCGCTTTATTCGCTGGATAAACGGGGTCGATGGTTAGGGTATCCCCTATCGCCCCCAATCCCCATTCCACGCAGCGCCACCCTCCTCTGTTCCTGCCGCCGCGCGCGGACGCGTGCTCACCGGTGAGCCACCGGTGGTGAAGGGGCGAAATACTCCTTGTCCGACGAGGGGTTGTAGTCAGGGATGTCCACTCCATTCCGGAGTCCATTGGCGAGGCTGAGCGACGCCGGGTTCCATGCTCCGTCCGAGACGAGGTCGATGGTGGTGATGGAGCCGTCGAAGAGGAGATGGCGGCTCGCGCCGGTGTCGGGCATCCCACCAGTGTCGAAGAGGAAGATGTTCTGCTCGCCGGGAGGAGCAGGGGAGCGGCCGAACGCCCATGGGGCGCTGCTTGCCCCCGCGACGTCCACACCAAGCCCTGGACCGGCGCTGCCACTTGCTCCGGTAGTGGTGACCGTGCTCGCAGTGGCCATGGCGCGTCCTGGAGTCGGGATGAAGACGAGGTTGTCGCCTTCGGCGCTGGCAACACGCGTTGGAGCCGGGCTGTAGCCACGAACAGGTACGTCGACGAAGATCTCTCGTTCTTCCTCCTCTGCCGACGTGGTGACGGCAGGAGTGTGCCAGCGGAGCGGGCGGGGACGGGCCATATCCATGCACACGACACCTCCATGGTGTGGATGGAGTGGCGAATGGAGGTTCTAGCGTGCCCATCTCGGCGTTCAGCGGCGGCGGCGGTGCACTTAGTCCGGCGACTAGCCCTGGGTCCAGACTTGGTGGTTGTCCACCGACGTGGCCAGACGTCAGTTCACCGGCGTGGCGCACGTGACGGCGTCGTCTAGCCGATGTGTGAGGGCGGCGTCTACCAGTGAAGTTTTGGTGGCGGTTAATGCCGAGTCCAGAAACTTGTGGGGGTGCCCCCCATCAATGGCGGGCGAACCGGCGGCGTTGCTGGGCAAGGAAGTGACGGCGACCTTCTTCCCAAAGAAGACCAAGGAGAAGGGAGGCGAGGGAAGGCATCCTCACCATTTCGATTTTCTCCGGCGAGTTTGTGGCCTAGTGCTCTCGATGGAGAGACGTGCTGATAAGGTGTAATAATGATTGATCTGCATTGATGATGAACAATACATTTACATTCCCTGAAAGGGCGTATCGCACATACGCGATGGGTTACAAGCGACGCAATTAAAGGACACGTTAGTTAGGATAAAGAGAGAGGGAAGGGTGTATCCCTTCGGTGAGAAAACCGCACATGTATGTCGGTTTGAAAAAGCTGGGATTTCCTTTTAATTAAACTTAATTAATTAAATCTTAACAGCAATGATCCATGCTTCCCTTTAAACTAGGAGTACATGTAACTTGTCTCGTACTCTGTATATATCCCATACAGAGTCGGATCGGAAGCCTATCTATTTTTTCGACACGACATGTTCGTGAAACTTAAGGCAGGGGTTACGTGGACTTCTTTGGTCGGCAGCGGAGGTGTGTATGCGCCACACGACTAGTCAAAAAACCAAACGCATCAACCGAACATACTCTCTGTCGATCCGTGGACACGGCGGCTGCGGTCGCGGCTAGATGACGGAGGAGCACGCTACGACCCAGCCGCCGGCCGGCGGCTCTGCACTTCCACGCACGGGGAACGACACCACGGAGGAGACGCGCAAGCCTCCGGCGGATGAGGAGGCGGAGCGGTCGGCGAAGCGGCCGTCCCGGACCAAGCTGCACAAAGCGATCATGCGATCTCTTGGTGATGTGCGCGAGGCGCAGGCCACGCTGTACGATCCCAAGCGAAGGCGCTTCGACTGCTGCCGCGGCTTTGACTGGGACATGGGCGAGCCCGCCATGTTCGACCACGAGGAAGAGTGTAAGATCTAAGTCTTACTCCCTCCATTCCTCAATGCAGCATTTATAGATTTTTTTAAGTCAAACTTTGTCAGCTTTGATTAAGTGTATAAAGAAAACTGTCTACATTTACAATACCAAACATGTACATTCTGAAAATATAAATCATTGTGTATCTAATGATGTGCATATGATATTCCGGGTGTGCCTATTTTTCTTTATAAATATGATCAAAATTTATAATGTTTGATTTTTCTAAAAATCTATAGACACCACATTATAGAATGAAGGGAGTACTATTCTCTCTCTCTCTCTCTCCAAAATTAGTGTTCACGTTCAAATTAAATCTCTTTAAACTGATAGAGGTTTGCACAACATTCTAATTTTTTTCTGAATTGCTTCTCTTGAGCTCACAGCAACGGCTCGGTTCTCAAGGCCGCTTGACGAAATCCCGGTGTCTCGATTAGACTGCCTGAAGATCGCGCTGAATGTGATTCATGTGAAGGTATTGGCCTCCGATGTAGGTTTCCCGATCAGCGTGTTTGGGAATGTGTTGATGAGAGATGGCTTGGACTTCAAATGCATCTACCTCTTCCAACGTGATAGAGACAACTGCCAGGTCATCAGCTCACCGGTCAGTACCAGTATTAACGATGTCAAGCTACACATATATACGTACATTGCATGCCTATCATATGGTATTCATTGATGTATACATACATACATACATACATACATACATTGCCTACATACATCAACCTATACATACATAAATTGCGGAAAAATACCAATAATTTCTTCATTAACTAGATGATTGTATAACCACAAACAGACTCTTCTGAAATTATCCCCTTTTAATCCCGGCCGTGTGTTGCAGGATGAAATGCTAAATTTGATAGGGCCCAATCGAGGACCCGCAGAAGCTGATGTTTTCTATTTTGAGATCAACCTAAAGATCAGGGGCGAAGAACCTACTATGGATATGATTTTCAGCAGGACCTTGGTGTACCAAGATTATCCTCTTGATACATGGACTAAGAAACAACAAGTTTCAAGTTGGCTGAGTACATTAGAGTTTTCATACAGATCTGTGCACTATGCGGTGGAAGCCACCGTTGGGATCAAAATTTTGAGAGGGCCACGATTCTTGCATGGCAGCCTGATAGCTTCCACCTCCGAAGAGCCTAGTGAGATGGTGCTATATGACAGTGAGCGCTGGGGTGCCAATACCAAGGTTGCTGAGGATGGGTCGGTGAATCTACCTCGTTGTCTAGTAATTCTGCGCGTAGACGAGGATTTATTTCTAAAAGTTTGTGTTTTTGGCCGTCGCCATAGAAGAGCTAAGCCCAAGACCATTGTCCTTACAGTTGAACATTCTGATAGATCATTCGATATAAAACTAGGTTGTTATCATTTACAAGTCACCGTGTCTTGGTCAGGCATTTTGTTGCGCTAGATACATCTGTTTGAGTGACAGGTAATATGAATTGGAGGGAGTAGTATAGTTTTTGTAATTGTGATAAATCATTCGAATAAAACAAAGTTGTTTTTTACCGGTTGAAGTTTCACGAAGAAAAAATAATACAAAACCATGAAAAACCATCTAATCCATTTTCATGGAGGGGCGACTCGGTTGCGCCTTCCACCACTCCCCCCGCACGACCATGGCAGCGCCGCCGGCCAGATCCTTGCTTACGACTGCTGCCGAGGCTTTGACGGGTACATGCGCGAACCCGCCGTCTTCGATCACGAGGAAGAGTGTAAGATAAATCTTATTATATCCTATCTCTCTCTTTCTCTTTTCAAAATTAGTGTTCACGTTCAAATTAAACCTCTTTAAACAGAGAGAGGTTTGCACAACTTTTTTTTTGAGTTGCTTCTCTTGAGCTCACAGCAACGGCTCGTTTCTCAAGGCCGCTTGGCGAAATCCCGGAGTCTGACTACGTGAAGATCACGATGAATGTGATTCATGTGAAGCTATTGGCCTCCGTTGTAGGTTTCCCGATCAGCCTGTTTGGGAATGTGTTGTACGCCATTCGAAAGTAATAGAAAAATATTTATCCTTTTTTTCGCGAATACGCAATGGCTTGCGTATCATTCATTGATAGGTAGAAGACTATAGTACAAGAGTACATGAAAGAACAATGGGAGGGGCGATGAAGTGGGTCGTACACAGGGATGGCGACCACGTCAACGCGAGCAGAAGAGACGTGGGTTGCTCAGCCCACCCTACGCCCTAAAAAGCTACGATAGAACATTGGCGAGTCCATTACCCCCCGCCTTGGCCCAAGGTCTAGCTTCTTCCTTGATGGAGTTGGAGAGGAGAAGCGTGGAAGGTTGCTTCCGTCGAAGATACATCCATTGCGATGGGTCCAGATGGACCAAACAATGAGAAGGATCATGGATGAGAGTCATTATCCTCCTCACATATCTCTTCACTCACTTCTTCCTCCCTTGAGGGTTGGCTTATCACTTTCTTGGCCTTCAAAGCAAGATTGGAGTTCTTGGTTGCTTGAGCTATTGCAAATGTTTTCTTGGACTTGGTTTCCAAAAGAACATGGGTAGAGAAGGTGGAAACAACTTGAGCCGCGGTCAAATTGTGATAGTCCGGACGTTGATGAATCATCATGACCATGGTATGTTCCGTGAGAACCATAGCATCGATGAACTTGTCCTTGATGAAATCATCATTTGCCCAAGTGCACCCAAAGGTTCTCAAGTTGAGCACAAGGGACTTCAACCTTCGGTAAACCTCTTCTGCGGACTCACCCTCATTCCTCACAAAGAGATTGACTTCTTGCTTGAGCAAAGCCAACCGAGATCTTCGAATTGCTTCATCTCCTTCAAGAGCCTCCTCAAGGCAATCCCAAATTTCCTTTGCAGTTTTGAGAAGAGCAATGGAGTCACTATAGTCTTCAGTCACAGCGGTGCAAAGCATGTTGTGTGTGGTAGCATTGAGTTGGTCGTCAACAGCTTCCCTTGGAGTGAGATTCATTGGGTCCTTGGGGTTGAATCCATTTACCACAATCCACCACAATTGAGTTGAAGCACTGCGCATGCGAGACTCCATATCTAGCTTCAACTTAGCAAAAGCATTAGCTTTCAAAGGGGGCGGAGGCCCAACAGGATTAATGCAGGGATGTTGCAAGGGTTGATGAGAGTAAAAGGGTTCCACGGCATTGTACTTGGGAACTTGAGTACGAGCCGGAGAAGCAAGAGGTTCCCTCGAGTCATTCGCATCATGAACCTCATTTGGATCAAACGAGTTTGATGCGGACGTTGATGGCTTTAAGCGAGCATCAATTTCCTCCTTGACCGAGGCCCGAACCTCTTTCAACATAGAGACTTTGAGGTCCGCAAACATTGAAAGAAGATCGACCGCGGTCAAGGGGACACTCGGGTTAGTAGGAGCTGCGGGAGCAACGACAGGAGCACCAAGTGCCTCGGTCGCGGCGGGGGGGGGGGTGGTTTTGACCATCCTCCGCAACGGGTGTGCCACCTCCCTCATTCCCTAGATCGATCATATCCTCTAAGGTTGTAAAACTTATATTAGAGCACGAGGCTCTAATACCAATTGAAAGGATCGATACGGTCGACTAGAGGGGGGTGAATAGGAGACTACAAATTTTAATCTTTCTTGTCGATTTTAAGGCTTCGCGGATAAAAGAGTTCACTAGATATGCAACTAGGTGAATGCAACCTATCTGACAAGCAAGCTCCAAGAAATATGGAAGGCAACAAACTAATTAGCAAGCCAACAAGCAAACAACAACAAAGTAAAGTGCGGGAAAGGATTAACCACAAGTGAGACGAGGACGTCAATTTTTTCCCGAAGTTCACTCTTCCTTGAGAAAGAGCTACTCTCCGTTTGGAGCGGTGCCGGAGCCAAAGCTTGCGGAACGCCACCGAAGGCTCACCGTATTCTCCTTCGAGTCACCCCCAACGGATGAGCCTCGAATCACTCGGGGTTGGTCTTGAAGGCGACCACCAGACCTTTACAAACTTCTCCAGAGCACACCACAAGCAAGGAAGCTTCCGGAGGAACCTCTAACCGCCTAGGAGCCCAAGCTCCAAGAGTAACAAGTCAAAGGGGAAGAAATGTTGCGGGGAACGCGATTTAATTTGGTCAAGTTGTAGATCAGGTCTTGCTCTCCCAATCCCCAAAGTTTCGACAAGTTTGGGTGGAGGGATTGAGAGTATTGAGCAAAATGGGGTGTAGCAATGGTGGAGCTCAAAAAGACATTAGGGTTGGAGGTTGGAGGTGGAAGAAGGCCCTATATATAGTGTTCTTGAGCCGGTGGGGATTTCTACCCGTTGGACCCCGTGCGCACGGGCTAAGTCAGCCCCGTGCGCACGGGGTACTCAGAGACTATCACACCACCCCGTGCGCACGGGGGTCAAAAGACCCCGTGCGCACGGGGTACTCAGAGAGTTACGCAGTACCCCGTGCGCACGGGGGTCAAAGGACCCCGTGCGCACGGGGTACCCAGTAACTTTCTGTTGCAAGGTTTTTGAGTACCACAACACACACACTAGGCACTTTAGGTGGTCAGAGTGGGAAGGATAAGAGAGTAAGGCTCGGCAATGGCATTCCCACACGACTTTCATCCACACAAACCCCTCTTAATAGTGCGGTCTTTCATACGACTCGAAGCAAACCAAAACTAAAACCTTCGAAGCGTCGAAAGACCACGCCTTTTCCCTTTTTGAAATGGGGGGGTCACACATCTCCATCGTGGGCACTTAGAACCAATATCCTGAGATAAATTTTAGCAACCGATATTAGTTCAACTAACCACATTGTCATCACACCAAAATATAGTATAAGTGCCACTTGCACTTTCAGAAATGCATATCTCCTAGATCCTTGAGAGCAAACTCAGCACTCGAATCCTTCAACAGTCCTGTCACTGCCTCATCAGATGAACTTGTGACAATAATACCATTAACATAAATAAGCACAAATATGGATGTATTGGACTTGTTGTAAATAAACAGTGATGTATTAGACTTGGAAGAAACAAACCCAAGTGCTTGCAATTTCTGACGAAGACGTGAGTACCATGCCCTCGGAGCCTGCTTCAATCCATAAAGAGCTTTATCAAGCATACACACATGGAAGGGTGAATTTTTATCGAAAAACCCAGGAGGTTGTTTCATGTATACTTTCTCCTCCAGAACACCATGAAGAAACACGTTCTGCACATCTAGCTGTCTAAGGCTCCATCCCCTGGAAAGAACAATAGATAGGACAAGACAGATAGTAGCAGCTTTAATAACAGGACAAAAGGTGTCATCATAGTCTATGCCATACCGTTGCTTAAAGCCTTTAGCAACAAGTCTTGCCTTATAGTGATCTATGGTTCCATCAGATTTTCTTTTAATCCTGAAGACCCAATTACAATCAATTAAAATTTTACCTCATGATGTCGGAACCATATGCCATGTTTTATTTTTCTGAAGTGCCACATATTCTTCCTCCATAACATTTTTCCAACATGCATCACCAAGTGCTTCGTCTAAAGAGTTGGGTTCACCTGTAGAGCATGCTAGACCAAATTTGGTTACGTGCTTGTAATTGACAGGTTGGATTACCCCTTTCTGTAGGCGTGTATGTGGCTGAGGAGGAACAGGAGCGAGCGCTGGCACCGCAAAAGATCTAGCAGCTGGCACTCCAATCAATCCCGAGGCAGATCCCCCCAGTGCAGTGATATGTCTCCAACGTATCTATAATTTTTGATTGCTCCATGCTATATTATATACTGTTTTGGACTATATTGGGCTTTATTTTCCACTTTTATATTATTTTTGGGACTAACCTATTAACCGGAGGCCCAGCCCAGAATTGCTGTTTTTTGCCTATTTCAGAGTTTCGGAGAAACGGAATATCAAACGGAGTCCAAACGGAATGAAACCTTCGGGAACGTGATTTTCTCATCAGATAAGACCCAGGAGACTTGGACCCTCCATCAAGAAAGCCACGAGGCGGTCACGAGGGTGGGGGGCGCGCCCACCCCCCTAAGGCGCGCCCCCTGCCTCGTGGGCCCCTCGTAGCTCCACCGACGTACTTCTTCCTCCTATATATACCTACGTACCCCCAAACGATCAGATACAGAGCCAAAAACCTAATTCCATAGCCGCAACCTTCTGTACCCACGAGATCCCATCTTGGGGCATGTTCTGGAGCTCCGCCGGAGAGGGCCATCATCATGGAGGGCTTCTACATCATCCTAGCCCCTCCGATGAAGTGTGAGTAGTTCACCTCATACCTACGGGTCCATAGTTATTAGCTAGGTGGCTTCTTCTCTCTTTTTGGATCTCAATACAATGTTCTCCCCATCTCTCATGGAGATCTATTCGATGTAATCTTCTTTTTGCGGTGTGTTTGTTGAGACCGATCAATTGTGGGTTTATGATCAAGTCTATCTATGAATAATATTTGAATCTTCTCTAAATTCTTTTATGTATGATTGGTTATCTTTGCAAGTCTCTTCGAATTATCAGTTTGGTTTGGCCTACTAGATTGGTTTTTCTTGCCATGGGGGAAGTGCTTAGCTTCGGGTTCAATCTTGCGGTGTCCTTTCCTAGTGACAGAAGGGGCAGCAAGTCACGTATTGTATTGTTGCCATCGAGGATAACAAGATGGGGGTTTTATCAAATTGCATGAAAGTATCCCTCTACATCATGTCATCTTGCTTAAGGCGTTACTCTGTTTTTAACTTAATACTCTAGATGCATGCTGGATAGCGGTCGATGAGTGGAGTAATAGTAGTAGATGCAGGCAGGAGTCAGTCTACTTGTCTCGAACATGATGCCTATATACATGATCATACCTAGATATTCTCATAACTATGCTCAATTCTGTCAATTGCTCAACAGTAATTTGTTCACCCACCGTAGAATATTTATGCTCTTGAGTGAAGCCACTAGTGAAACCTATGGCCCCCGGGTCTATTCTCATCATATCAATCTCCATCACTATAATCTTGCTTTGCCTTTTTACTTTTCACTTTGCATCTCTATACCAAAAATACCAAAAATATTCTCTATCAGATCTCACTCCCGTAATTGATCGTGAAGGGATTGGCAACCCCTAATCGCGTTGGTTGCGTCGAACTATGTTTTGTGCAGGTACGAGGGACTTGTGTGTAGCCTCCTACTGGATTGTACCTTGGTTCTCAAAAACTGAGGGAAATACTTATGCTACTTTGCTGCATCATCCTCTCCTCTTCGGGGAAATCCAACGCAGTGCTCAAGAGGTAGCAAGAAGAATTTCTGGCGCCGTTGCCGGGGAGTCTGCGCAAAAGTCAACATACCAAGTACCCATCACAATCCCTATCTCCCGCATTACATTAGTTGCCATTTGCCTCTCGTTTTCCTCTCCCCCACTTCACCCTTGCCGTTTTATTCGCCCTCTTCTTTTTGTTCGCCTTCTTTCGCTCTTTGCCCTCTCTTTTCTGTTTGCCTTTTTCTCGCTCATCTTTTGTTTGCTCGTGTGTTGGATTGCTTGTTTGTCGCGATGACTCAAGATAATACCAAATTGTGTGACTTCACCAATACCAACAATAATGATTTCCTTAGCACTCTGATTGCTCCTCTTACCAATATTGAATCTTGTGAAATTAATACTGCTTTGTTGAATCTTGTTATGAAAGATCAATTCGCCGGCCTTCCTAGTGAAGATGCCGCTACTCATCTGAATAGCTCCGTTGATTTATGTGATATGCAAAAGAAGAAAGATGTCGATAATGATATTGTTAAATTGAAGCTATTTCCTTTTTCGCTTAGAAATCATGCTAAAGCATGGTTTTCGTCTTTGCCTAAAATAGTATTGATTCTTGGAACAAGTGCAAAGATGCTTTTATCTCTAAGTATTTTCCTCCCGCTAAGATCATCTCTCTTAGAAACGACATTATGAATTTTAAGAAACTTGATCATGAACATGTTGCACAAGCTTGGGAGAGAATGAAATTAATGATACGTAATTGTCCTACTCATGGTTTGAACTTGCGGATGATTATACAAATTTTCTATGCCGGATTGAATTTTGCTTCTAGAAATCTTTTAGATTCGGCCGCGGGAGGCACTTTTATGGAATTCACTTTAGGAGATGCTACTAAACTCCTAGATAATATTATGGTTAATTATTCTCAATGGCACACTGTAAGATCCACTAATAAAAAAGTGCATGCTATAGAAGAAATCAATGTTTTGAGTGGAAAGATGGATGAACTTATGAAATTATTTGCTACTAAGAGTGTTTCTTCTGATACTAATGATATTCCTTTGTCTACTTTGATAGAGAGTAATAATGAATCTATGGATGTGAATTTTGTTGGTAGGAATAATTTTGGTAACAACGCGTATAGAGGGAATTTTAATCCTAGGCCTTATCCTAGTAATCCTTCTAATAATTATGGAAATTCCTTCAACAACTCTTATGGAAATTTTAATAAGATGCCCTCTTAATTTGAGAGTAGTGTTAAAGAGTTTATGAATTCACAAAAGAATTTTAATGCTTTGCTTGAAGAGAAATTGCTTAAAGTTGATGATTTGGCTAGGAACGTTGATAGAATTTCTCTCGAGGTTAATTCTTTAAAGCTTAGATCTATTCCTCCTAAGCATGATATCAATGAGTCTCTCAAAGCCATGATAATTTCCATTGATAAGTGCAAGGAAAGAACCGCTAGGATGCGTGCTACGAAAGATGCCTTTATTAAAGCGTGTTCTTCCAATCCCTATGAAAATCAAGATGAAGATCTAAAAGTTATTGATGTGTCCCCATTAAATCTTTGTTTTGCAATATAAATCTTGATGAAACTGAATATGATCTTCCTTTACCTAGAAGGCGTTACAAAAATTCGGAGTATTTAGATCTTGATGATGAAATTGATAAAAGTGGGATTGAAAGAAATAAAAATCTAGATATTGCTAAGCCCACTATATTGGATCTCAAGGAATTTAATTATTAAATTTGCTCTTTAATTGATTGTATTTCCTTTTTGCAATCCGTGCTAAATTCTCCTCATGCTTATAGTCAAAATAAAGCCTTTACCGAACATATCGTTGATGCCTTGATGCAATCTTATGAAGAAAAACTTGAGTTGGAAGTCTATATCCCTAGAAAGCTTTATGATGAGTGGGAACCTACTATTAAAATTAAAATTGAAGATTATGAGTTCTATGCTTTGTGTGATTTGGGTGCTAGTGTCTCCACTATTCCCGAAACTTTGTTTGATTTGCTAGATTTTCGTGAATTTGATTATTGCTCTCTAATCTTTCATCTTGCGGATTCCACTATTAAGAAACATATGGGAAGAATTAATGATGTTCTTATTGTTGCAAATAGGAATTATGTTCCCGTATATTTTATCGTTCTTGATATAGATTGCAATCCTTCTTGCCCTATTAGTCTCGGTAGACCTTTCCTTAGAACGGCTGGTGCAATTATTGATATGAAAGAAGGGAATGTTAGATTTCAATTTCCATTAAAAAAGGGCATGGAACACTTCCCTAGAAAGAAAATAAAATTTCCATATGAATCTATCATGAGAGCCACTTATGGATTGCCTACCAAAGATGGCAATACCTAGATCTATCCTCGCTTTTATCCCTAGCTAGGGGCGTTAAACGATAGCGCTTGTTGGGAGGCAACCCAATTTTATTTTAGTTTTTTGTTTTTGCTTCTGTTTAGAAATAAATAATCCATATAACTTCTGTTTAGATGTGGTTTTGTGTTTTAATTAGTGTTTGTGCCAAGTTAGACCTATAGGATCTTCTTGGATGATAGTTATTTGATCTTGCTGTATTTTCCAGAATATTTTTGTTCACGAAAACAATTGTTAAAAATCACCAGGAAGTGATAAAATACTGATTCCAGTTGCTGAGGATCAACAAACAAATTTTCTAGGTCATCCTATATTGGCAGATTTTTTGGAGTTCCAGAAGTTTGCGTTAGTTACATATTACTACAGACTGTTCTGTTTTTGACAAATTCTGTTTTTCGTGTGTTGTTTGCTTATTTTGCTTGCTAGTAAAGTAGTTTATAATCCATAGAGAAGTTGGAATACAGTAGGTTTAACACCAATATAAATAAAGAATGAGTTCATTACAGTTCATTGAAGTGGTCTTTTGTTTTCTTTCGCTAACGGAGCTCACGAGATTTTTATTGAGTTTTGTGTTGTGAAGTTTTCAAGTTTTGGGTGAAATCTTTTGATGTATTATGGAACAAAGAGTGGCAAGTGTTGGAAATATGCCCCAGAGGCAATAATAAAAGCATTATTATTATATTTCCTTATTCATGATAATTGTCTTTATTCGTGCTATAATTGTGTTAACCGGAAATCGTAATACATGTGTGAATAACAGACAACAATATGTCCCTAGTGAGCCTCTAGTTGACTAGCTCGTTGATCGGCAGATAGTCATGGTTTCCTGACTATGGACATTGGATGTCATCGATAACGGGATCACATCATTAGGAGAATGATGTGATGGACAAGACCCAATCCTAAACATAGCATAAGATCGCATAGTTCGTTTGCTAGAGTTTTCCAATGTCAAGTATCCTTTCCTTAGACCATGAGATCGTGTAACTCCCGGATACCGTAGGAGTGCTTTGGGTGTGCCAAACGTCACAACGTAACTGGGTGACTATAAAGGTATACTACGGGTATCTCTGAAAGTGTCTGTTGGGTTACATGGATCGAGACTGGGATTTGTCACTCCGCTTGACGGAGAGGTATCACCGGGCCCTCTCGGTAATGCATCATCACAATGAGCTCAATGTGATCAAAGTGTTTGATCACGGGATCATGCATTATGGAACGAGAAAAGTGACTTGCCGGTAACGAGATTGAACGAGGTATTGGGATACCGACGATCGAATCTCGGGCAAGTAAAATACCGATTGACAAAGGGAATCGTATACGGGATTAATTGAATCCTTGACATCGTGGTTCATCCGATGAGATCATCGTGGAGCATGTGGGAGCCAACATGGGTATCCAGATCCCGCTGTTGGTTATTGCCCGAGAGCCGTCTCGGTCATGTCTGCATGTCTCCTGAACCCGTAGGGTCTACACACTTAAGGTTCGGTGACGCTAGGGTTGTGAAGATATGTATGTGCAGTAACCCGAATGTTGTTCGGAGTCCCGGATGAGATCCCGGACGTCATGAGGAGTTCCGGAATGGTCCGGAGGTAAAGAATTATATATAGGAAGTGCTATTTTGGCCATCGGGACAAGATTCGGTGTTATCGGTATTGTACCGGGACCACCGGAGGGGTCCCGGGGTCCACCAGGTGGGGCCACCTGCCTTGGTGGGCCACATGGGCCCTAGGGGGTGCGCCTTGGCCTGCTTGGGCCAAGGGGAACCAGCCCCAAGGGCCCATGCGCCAAGGAAACTTGGAGGAGGGAGAGTCCAAAGGGGGGAAGGCACCTCCGAGGTGCCTTGGGGAGGATGGACTCCTCCCCCCCTCTTGGCCGCACCCCTTCCTTGGAGGAAGGGGCAAGGCTGCGCCCTCCCCCCCTCTAATGCACCTATATAAAGGGGGGCAGGGGAGGGGGGCTGCGCACCAGATGCCCTGGCTCCTCCCTCCTCCCTGCAACACCTCCTCCTCCTCCCGTAGTTGCTTAGCGAAGCCCTGCCGGAGTTCTGCTGCATCCACCACCACACCGTCGTGCTGGATCTTCCTCAACCTCTCCTTCCCCCTTGCTGGATCAAGAAGGAGGAGACGTCTCCCGTCCCGTACGTGTGTAGAACGCGGAGGTGCCGTCCGTTCGGTACTAGATCATCGGTGAATTGGATCACGGCGAGTACGACTACCTCATCCACGTTCACTTGAACGCTTCCGTTGCAATCTACAAAGTGGTATGTAGATGCTATCTAATCTGAATACTCGTTGCTAGATGAACACATAGATGGATCTTGGTGAAACCGTAGGAAAAATTTTAATTTTCTGCAACGTTCCCCAACAGTGGCATCATGAGCTAGGTCTATGCATAGTTCTTCTTGTGCGAGTAGAACACAATTTGTTGTGGGCGTAGATGTTGTCAATTCTTCTTGCCGTTACTAGTCAATCTTGATTCAGCGTCATTGTGGGATGAAGCGGCCCGGACCAATCTTACACGTACACTTACGTGAGACCGGTTCCACCGACTAACATGCACTAGTTGCATAAGGTGGCTGGCGGGTGTCTGTCTCTCCTACTTTAGTTGGATCGGATTCGATGAACAGGGTCCTTATGAAGGGTAAATAGAGATTGACAAATCACGTTGTGGTTTGAACGTAGGTAAGAAAACGTTCTTGCTAGAACCCTAATTCAGCCACGTAAAACTTGCAACAACAATTAGAGGACGTCTAACTTGTTTTTGCAGCAAGTGCTTTGTGATATGATATGGCCAAAGTTGTGATGAATGATGAATGATCTATATGTCATGTATGAGATGTTCATGCTATTGTAATAGGAATCACGACTTGCATGTCGATGAGTATGACAACCGGCAGGAGCCATAGGAGTTGTCTTTATTTTTTGTATGACCTGCGTGTCATTGAGAATCGCCATGTAAGTTACTTTACTTTATTGCTAAACGCGTTAGCCATAGTAGTAGAAGTAATAGTTGGCGAGCAACTTCATGGAGACACGATGATGAAGATCATGATGATGAAGATCATGGTGTCAAGCCGGTGACAAGATGATCATGGAGCCCCAAGATGGAGATCGAAGGAGCTATGTGATATTGGCCATATCATGTCACGTTTATTATTTGATTGCATGTGATGTTTATCATGTTTTGCATCTTGTTTACTAAGAACGACGGTAGTAAATAAGATGATCCCTCATAATAATTTCAAGAAAGTGTTCACCCTAACTGTGCACCGTTGCTAAGGTTCGTCGTTCCGAAGCACCACGTGATGATCGGGTGTGATAGGTCCTTACGTTCGCATACAACGGGTGTAAGCCAGATTTACACACGCAAAACACTTAGGTTGACTTGACGAGCCTAGCATGTACAGACATGGCCTCGGAACACAGAAGACCGAAAGGTCGAGCATGAGTCGTATAGAAGATACGATCAACATGAAGATGTTCACCGATGTTGACTAGTCCGTCTCACGTGATGATCGGACACGGCCTAGTTTGACTCGGATCATGTAATACTTAGATGACTAGAAGAGGGATGTCTATCTAAGTGGGAGTTCATTAAATAATTTGATTAAATGAACTTTATTATCATGAACTTAGTCTAAATATTTACAATATGTCTTGTAGATCTAATGGCCAACGTAGTCCTCAACTTCAACGCGTTCCTAGAGAAAACCAAGCTGAAAGACGATGGTAGCAACTATACGGACTGGGTCCGAAACCTGAGGATTATCCTCATAGCTGCCAAGAAAGATTATGACCTAAGAGCACCGCTGGGTGACGCACCTATTCTCCCTGCAGAACAAGACGTTATGAACGCTTGGCAGTCACGCTGCGATGATTACTCCCTCGTTCAGTGCGGCATGCTTTACAGCTTAGAGCCGGGGCTCCAAAAGCGTTTTGAGAGACATGGAGCATATGAGATGTTCGAAGAGCTGAAAATGGTTTTTCAAGCTCATGCCCGGGTCGAGAGATATGAAGTCTCCGATAAATTCTTTAGCTGTAAGATGGAGGAAAATAGTTCTGTCAGTGAACACATACTCAAAATGTCTGGGTTGCACAACCGCTTGACTCAACTGGAAGTTAATCTCCCGGATGAAGCGGTCATTGACAGAATCCTCTAGTCGCTTCCACCTAGCTACAAGAGCTTTGTGATGAACTACAATATGCAGGGGATGGTAAAGACCATTCCTGAAGTATATGCTATGCTGAGATCAGCAGAGGTAGAAATCAAGAAGGAGCATCAAGTGTTGATGGTGAATAAAACCACTAAGTTCAAGAAGGGCAAGGGTAAAAAGAACTTCAAGAAGGACGGCAAGGAAGTTGCCGCGCCCGATAAGCAAGTTGCCGGGAAGAAGCCAAAGAATGGACCCAAGCCCGAGACTGAGTGTTTTTATTGCAAGGGAAGTGGTCACTGGAAGCGGAACTGCCCCAAATACTTAGCGGACAAGAAGGCCGGCAAAACCAAAGGTATATGTGATATACATGTAATTGATGTGTACCTTACCAGTACTCGTAGTAGCTCTTGGGTATTTGATACCGGTGCAGTTGCTCATATTTGTAACTCAAAGCAGGAGCTGCGGAATAAACGGAGACTGGCTAAGGACGAGGTGACGATGCGCGTCGGGAATGGTTCCAAGGTCGATGTGATCGCCATCGGCACGCTGCCTCTACATTTACCTACGGGATTAGTTTTAAACCTCAATAATTGTTATTTAGTGCCAAGTTTGAGCATGAACATTGTATCTGGATCTCGCTTAATTCGAGATGGCTACTCATTTAAATCCGAGAATAATGGTTGTTCTATTTATATGAGAGATATGTTTTATGGTCATGCTCCGATGGTTGATGGTTTATTCTTAATGAATCTCGTACGTGATGATACACATATTCATAGTGTAAATACCAAAAGAGTGAAAGTTGATAACAATAGTCTCACATATTTGTGGCACTGCCGCCTTGGTCACATAGGTGTCAAACGCATGAAGAAGCTCCATGCAGATGGACTTTTAGAGTCTCTTGATTATGAATCATTTGACACGTGCGAACCATGCCTCATGGGTAAAATGACCAAGACTCCGTTCTCAGGAACAATGGAGCGAGCAACCAACTTATTGGAAATCATACATACCGATGTGTGCGGTCCAATGAGTGTTGAGGCTCGCGGTGGCTATCGTTATGTTCTCACCCTCACTGATGACTTGAGTAGATATGGGTATATCTACTTAATGAAACACAAGTCTGAGACCTTTGAAAAGTTCAAGGAATTTCAGAGTGAGGTTGAAAATCAACGTGATAAAAAGATCAAGTTTCTACGATCAGATCGTGGAGGAGAATACTTGAGTCACGAATTTGGCACACACTTAAGAAAATGTGGAATAGTTTCACAACTCACGCCGCCTGGAACACCTCAGCGTAATGGTGTGTCCGAACGTCGTAATCGCACTCTATTAGATATGGTGCGATCTATGATGTCTCTTACCGATTTACCGCTATCTTTTTGGGGCTATGCTTTAGAGACTGCCGCATTCACTTTAAATAGGGCTCCGTCGAAATCCGTTGAGACGACACCATATGAATTATGGTTTGGGAAGAAACCCAAGCTGTCGTTTCTAAAAGTTTGGGGATGCGATGCTTATGTCAAGAAACTTCAACCTGAAAAGCTCGAACCCAAATCGGAAAAATGCGTCTTCATAGGATACCCTAAAGAAACTGTAGGGTATACCTTCTACCTCAGATCCGAAGGCAAGATCTTTGTTGCCAAGAATGGATCCTTTCTAGAGAAAGAGTTTCTCTCGAAAGAAGTAAGTGGGAGGAAAGTAGAACTTGATGAAGTGTTGCCTCTTGAACCGGAAAATGGCGAAACTCAAGAAATCGTTCCTGAGGTGCCTGCACCGACTAGAGAGGAAATTAATGATTATGATCAAGATACTTCTGATCAAGCTCCTACTGAAATTCGAAGGTCCACAAGGACACGTTCCGCACCAGAGTGGTACGGTAACCCTGTCTTGGAAATCATGTTGTTAGACAACGGTGAACCTTCGAACTATGAGGAAGCAATGGCGGGCCCGGATTCCGACAAATGGCTGGAAGCCATGAAATCCGAGATAGGATCCATGTATGAAAACAAAGTATGGACTTTGACTGACTTGCCCGTTGAACGGCGAGCCATAGAAAATAAATGGATCTTTAAGAAGAAGACAGACGCGGATGGTAATGTGACCATCTATAAAGCTCGGCTTGTCGCTAAGGGTTATCGACAAGTTCAAGGAATTGACTACGATGAGACTTTCTCACCGGTAGCGAAGCTGAAGTCCGTCCGAATCATGTTAGCAATTGCCGCATACTATGATTATGAGATATGGCAAATGGACGTCAAAACGGCATTCCTTAATGGTTTCCTTAAGGAAGAATTGTATATGATGCAGCCGGAAGGTTTTGTCGATCCTAAGAATGCTGACAAGGTATGCAAGCTCCAACGCTCGATTTATGGGCTGGTGCAAGCATCTCGGAGTTGGAACATTCGCTTTGATGAGATGATCAAAGCGTTTGGGTTTACACAGACTTATGGAGAAGCCTGTGTTTACAAGAAAGTGAGTGGGAGCTCTGTAGCATTTCTCATATTATATGTAGACGACATACTTTTGATGGGAAATGATATAGAACTCTTGGACAGCATTAAGGCCTATTTGAATAAAAGTTTTTCAATGAAGGACCTTGGAGAAGCTGCTTATATATTAGGCATCAAGATCTATAGAGATAGATCGAGACGCCTCATAGGTCTTTCACAAAGCACATACCTTGATAAGATATTGAAGAAGTTCAATATGGATCAATCTAAGAAGGGGTTCTTACCTGTGTTACAAGGTGTGAAATTGAGCTCAGCTCAATGCCCGACCACGGCAGAAGAAATAGAAGAGATGAGCGTCATCCCCTATGCCTCAGCCATAGGTTCTATTATGTATGCCATGCTGTGTACTAGACCTGATGTAAACCTTGCCGTAAGTTTGGTAGGAAGGTACCAAAGTAATCCCGGCAAGGAACACTGGACAGCGGTCAAGAATATCCTGAAGTACCTGAAAAGGACCAAGGAAATGTTTCTCGTTTATGGAGGTGACGAAGAGCTCGTCGTAAAAGGTTACGTCGACGCCAGCTTCGACGCAGATCTGGATGACTCTAAGTCACAAACCGGATACGTGTATATTTTGAATGGTGGGGCAGTAAGCTGGTGCAGTTGCAAGCAAAGCGTCGTGGCGGGATCTACATGTGAAGCGGAGTACATGGCAGCCTCGGAGGCGGCACATGAAGCAATATGGGTGAAGGAGTTCATCACCGACCTCGGAGTCATACCCAATGCGTCGGGGCCAATCAAGCTATTCTGTGACAACACTGGAGCTATTGCACTTGCAAAGGAGCCCAGGTTTCACAAGAAGACTAGGCACATCAAGCGTCGCTTCAACTCCATTCGTGAAAATGTTCAAGATGGAGACATAGAAATTTGTAAAGTGCACACGGATCTGAATGTCGCAGATCCGTTGACTAAACCTCTCCCTAAGGCAAAACATGATCAGCACCAGAACTCTATGGGTGTTCGATTCATCACAATGTAACTAGATTATTGACTCTAGTGCAAGTGGGAGACTGTTGGAAATATGCCCTAGAGGCAATAATAAAAGCATTATTATTATATTTCCTTATTCATGATAATTGTCTTTATTCGTGCTATAATTGTGTTAACCGGAAATCGTAATACATGTGTGAATAACAGACAACAATATGTCCCTAGTGAGCCTCTAGTTGACTAGCTCGTTGATCGGCAGATAGTCATGGTTTCCTGACTATGGACATTGGATGTCATCGATAACGGGATCACATCATTAGGAGAATGATGTGATGGACAAGACCCAATCCTAAACATAGCATAAGATCGCATAGTTCGTTTGCTAGAGTTTTCCAATGTCAAGTATCCTTTCCTTAGACCATGAGATCGTGTAACTCCCGGATACCGTAGGAGTGCTTTGGGTGTGCCAAACGTCACAACGTAACTGGGTGACTATAAAGGTATACTACGGGTATCTCTGAAAGTGTCTGTTGGGTTACATGGATCGAGACTGGGATTTGTCACTCCGCTTGACGGAGAGGTATCACCGGGCCCTCTCGGTAATGCATCATCACAATGAGCTCAATGTGATCAAAGTGTTTGATCACGGGATCATGCATTATGTAACGAGAAAAGTGACTTGCCGGTAACGAGATTGAACGAGGTATTGGGATACCGACGATCGAATCTCGGGCAAGTAAAATACCGATTGACAAAGGGAATCGTATACGGGATTAATTGAATCCTTGACATCGTGGTTCATCCGATGAGATCATCGTGGAGCATGTGGGAGCCAACATGGGTATCCAGATCCCGCTGTTGGTTATTGCCCGAGAGCCGTCTCGGTCATGTCTGCATGTCTCCCGAACCCGTAGGGTCTACACACTTAAGGTTCGGTGACGCTAGGGTTGTGAAGATATGTATGTGCAGTAACCCGAATGTTGTTCGGAGTCCCGGATGAGATCCCGGACGTCACGAGGAGTTCCGGAATGGTCCGGAGGTACAGAATTATATATAGGAAGTGCTATTTTGGCCATCGGGACAAGATTCGGTGTTATCGGTATTGTACCGGGACCACCGGAGGGGTCCCGGGGTCCACCAGGTGGGGCCACCTGCCTTGGTGGGCCACATGGGCCCTAGGGGGTGCGCCTTGGCCTGCTTGGGCCAAGGGGAACCAGCCCCAAGGGCCCATGCGCCAAGGAAACTTGGAGGAGGGAGAGTCCAAAGGGGGGAAGGCACCTCCGAGGTGCCTTGGGGAGGATGGACTCCTCCCCCCCTCTTGGCCGCACCCCTTCCTTGGAGGAAGGGGCAAGGCTGCGCCCTCCCCCCCTCTAATGCACCTATATAAAGGGGGGCAGGGGAGGGGGGCTGCGCACCAGATGCCCTGGCTCCTCCCTCCTCCCTGCAACACCTCCTCCTCCTCCCGTAGTTGCTTAGCGAAGCCCTGCCGGAGTTCTGCTGCATCCACCACCACACCGTCGTGCTGGATCTTCCTCAACCTCTCCTTCCCCCTTGCTGGATCAAGAAGGAGGAGACGTCTCCCGTCCCGTACGTGTGTTGAACGCGGAGGTGCCGTCCGTTCGGTACTAGATCATCGGTGAATTGGATCACGGCGAGTACGACTACCTCATCCACGTTCACTTGAACGCTTCCGTTGCAATCTACAAAGTGGTATGTAGATGCTATCTAATCTGAATACTCGTTGCTAGATGAACACATAGATGGATCTTGGTGAAACCGTAGGAAAAATTTTAATTTTCTGCAACGTTCCCCAACAGCAAGAGCCTAAGCTTGGGGATGCCCGTGGCACCCCCAAGATAATCCAAGGACACCAAAAGGTCAAAGCTTGGGGATGCCCCGGAAGGCATCCCCTCTTTCGTCTACTTCCATCGGTAATTTTACTTGGAGCTATATTTTTATTCACCACATGATATGTGTTTTGCTTGGAGCGTCTTGTATTATTTGTGTCTTTGTTTGTTAGTGTGCCACAATCATCCTTGCTATACACACCTTTTGATAAAGCCATACATGAATTGGAATTTGATAGAATAATCTATGTGCTTCACTTATATCTTTTGAGCTTTATAGTTTTGCTCTTTGTGCTTCACTTATATCTTTTGAGCTTCATAGTTTTGCTCTATGTGCTTCACTTATATCTTTTAGAGAACGGTGGTGGATTTGTTTTAAAGAAACTATTGATCTCTCATGCTTCACTTAGATCATTTTGAGAGTCGTTAATAGCATGGTAATTTGCTTAATATTAATATGCTTGGTATTCAAGATTTATGAAACTTTCTTTTGAGTGCGTTGAATAGTAGGAAAAGATTGATGCTTGATAATTGTTTTGAGATAACAAGATGGTGATATTAGAGTCATGCTAGTTGAGTAGTTGTGAATTTAAAGAATACTTGCGTTAAAGTTTGTGATTCCCGTAGCATGCACGTATGGTGAACCGTTATGTGATGAAGTCGGAGCATGATTTATTTATTGATTGTCTTCCTTATGAGTGGCGGTCGGGGACGAGCGATGGTCTTTTCCTACCAATCTATCCCCCTAGGAGCATGCGCGTAATACTTTGCTTTGATAACTTCTAGATTTTTGCAATAAGTTTATGAGTTCTTTATGACTAATGTTGAGTCCATGGATTATTATATGCACTTTTCCCTTCCTTCCACCATTGCTAGCCTCTCTAATACCGCGCACTTTTCGCCGGTATCATACACCCACCATATATCTTCCTCAAAACAGCCACCATACCTACCTATCATGACATTTCCATAGCCATTCCGAGATATATTGCCATGCAACTTTCCACCGTTCCGTTTATTAAAACACGCTCCATCATTGTCATATTGCTAGCATGATCATGTAGTTGACATCGTATTTGTGGGAAAGCCACCGTCCATAATTTTTTCATAGATGTCACTCTTGAATCATTGCATATCCCGGTGTACCGCCGGAGGCATTCAAATAGAGTCATATTTTGTTCTAAGTTTCGAGTTGTAATTGTTGAGTTGTAAGAAAAATAAAAGTGTGATGATCATCATTTTTAGAGCATTGTCCCACATGAGGAAAGGATGATGGAGACTATGATTCCCCCACAAGTCGGGATGAGACTCCGGACGAAAAATAAAAAAATAAAAGAGGCCATAAAAAAAGAGAAAAGGCTCAAATAAAAAAAAGGGACAATGTTACTATCCTTTTACCACACTTGTGCTTCAAAGTAGCACCAAGATCTTCATGATAGAGAGTCTCCTATGTTGTCACTTTCATTTACTAGTGGGAATTTTTCATTATAGAACTTGGCTTATATATTCCAATGATGGGCTTCCTCAAATTCCCTAGGTCTTCGTGAGCAAGCGAGTTGGACGCACACCCACTTAGTTTCTTTTGTTGAGCTTTCACATACTTATAGCTCTAGTGCATCCGTTGCATGGCAATCCCTACTCACTCACATTGATATATATTTATGGGCATCTCCATAGCCCGTTGATACGCCTAGTTGACGTGAGACTATCTTCCCCTCTTTTTGTCTTCTCCACAACCACCATTCTGTTCCATATATAGTGCTATATCCATGGCTCACGCTCATGTATTGCGTGAAGATTGAAAAAGTTTTGAAAATGATAAAGTATGAAACAATTGCTTGGCTTGTCATCGGGGTTGTGCATGATTTAAATATTTTGTGTGGTGAAGATAGAGCATAGCCAGACTATATGATTTTGTAGGGATAACTTTCTTTGGCCCATGTTATTTTGAGAAGACATAATTGGTTTGTTAGTATGCTTGAAGTATTATTATTTTTATGTCAATATGAACTTTTGTCTTGAATATTTTGGACCTGAATATTCATACCACAATTAAGAAGATTTGCATTGAAATTATGCCAAGTAGCACTCCGCATCAAAAATTCTCTTTTTATCATTTACCTACTCCAGGACGAGCAGGAATTAAGCTTGGGGATGCCTCATACATCTCCAACGTATCTATAATTTTTTATTGCTCCATGCTATATTATGTACTGTTTTGGACTATATTGGGCTTTTTTTCACTTTTATATTATTTTTGGGACTAACCTATTAACCGGAGGACCGGCCAAGAATTGTTGTTTTTTGCCTATTTCAGAGTTTCGGAGAAACAGAATATCAAACGGAGTCCAAACGGAATGAAACCTTCGGGAACGTGATTTTCTCATCAGATAAGACCCAGGAGACTTGGACCCTCCGTCAAGAAAGCCACGAGGCGGTCATGAGGGTGGGGGTAGCGCCCACCCCCCTAGGGCGCGCCCCCTACCTCGTGGGTCCCTCATAGCTCCACCGACGTACTTCTTACTCCTATATATATGGGACGCCCCCGATTCAATCGTACACTAATCATGCATGCAAATGTGTACGATCAAGATCAGGGACTCACGGGAAGATATCACAACACAACTCTACAAATAAAATAAGTCATACAAGCATCATAATACAAGCCAGGGGCCTCGAGGGCTCGAATACAAGTGCTCGATCATAGACGAGTCGGCGGAAGCAACAATATCTGAGTACAGACATAAGTTAAACAAGTTTGCCATAAGATGGCTAGCACAAACTGGGATACAATCGAAAGAGGCGCAGGCCTCCTGCTTGGGATCCTCCTAACTACTCCTGGTCGTCGTCAGCGGGCTGCACGTAGTAGTAGGCAACTCCAGAGTAGTATGAGTCGTCGTCGACGGTGGCGTCTGGATCCTGTGCGCCAACGTCTGGTTGCAGCAATCAGATAGAGAGATGGGGAAAAGGGGAAACAAGGCAATCGTGAGTACTCATCCAAAGTACTCGCAAGCAAGGAGCTACACTACATATGCATGGATATATGTGTAAGGGGCCATATCAGTGGACTGAACTGTAGAATGCCAGAATAAGAGGGGGATATCTAATCCTGTCGAAGACTACGCTTCTGGCACCCTCCGTATTGCAGCATATAGAAGAGAGTAGACTGAATTCCTCCAAGTAACATCGCATAGCATAATCCTACCCGGCGATCCCCTCCTCGATGCCCTGTTAGAGAGCGATCACCGGGTCGTATCTGGCACTTGGAAGGGTGTGTTTTATTAAGTATCCGGTTTTAGTTGTCATAAGGTCAAGGTACAACTCCGGGTCGTCCTTTTACCGAGGGACGCGGCTATTCGAATAGATTAACTTCCCTACAGGGGTGCACCACATAACCCAACACGCTTGATCCCATTTGGCCGGGCACACTTTCCTGGGTCATGCCTGGCCACGGAAGATCAACACATCGCGGCCCCACCTAGGCACAACAGAGAGGTCAGCACGCCGGTCTAAATCTAAGCGCGCAGGGGTCTGGGCCCATCGCCCTGAGCACACCTGCACGTTGCGAGGGTGGCCGGAAGCAGAACTAGCCCCCTTAATACAAGAGCAGGCTTATGTTCCAATCCGGCGCGCGCCGCTCAGTCGCTGACGTCATGAAGGCTTCGGCTGATACCACGACGCCGGGATACCCATAACTACTCCCGCGTAGATGGTTAGTGCGTATAGACCAAATGGCCAAACTCAGATCAAATACCCAGATCTCGTTAAGCGTGTTAAGTATCCGCGAACGCCGACCAGGTCCAGGCCCACCTCTCTCCTAGGTGGTCTGAACCTGCCCTGTCGCTCCGCCACAAAGTAACAGTCGGGGGCCGTCGGGAACCCAGGCCCACCACTACCTGTGTGGAACCACCTGCCCCTTCAGCCCCCTTCTCCGAACAGTATCACAGGTAATGTAACAGTGTAAAGTATATAGTATATGCCTGTGATCACCTCCCGAAGTGATCACGGCCCAGTAGTATAGCATGGCAGACGGACAAGAGTGTAGGGCCACTGATGGAACACTAGCATCCTATACTAAGCATGTAGGATTGCAGGTAAAGGAAATAACAGTAGTAGCAAGGACAGACTATGCATCAGGATAGGATAAACGGAAAGCAGTAACATGCTACACTACTCTAATGCAAGCAGTAGAGAAGAATAGGCGATATCTGGTGATCAAGGGGGGGCTTGCCTGGTTACTCTGGCAAGAGAGAGGGGTCGTCAACACCGTAGTCGAACTAGGGGTCACCGGCAGTCTCGGGGTCTACCGGAAAGAAATAACGGGGGAACACAATAAATAATGGAGCAATCAAAGCAACACAAAGTGTAACATGGCAATACGCGGCGCTAGGTGTGCCCTAACGCGGCAGTAGGTGGTACCGGCGAAAGGGGGAAACATCCGAGAAAATATCCCCGGTGTTTCGCGTTTTCGGGCAGAGGAGCCGGAGGGGGAAAGTTGCGAGTTTGATATGTTAGGGGCGCGTGGCAGACGAACGGGCTGCGCATCCGGGTTCGTCTCGTCGTTCTGAGCAACTTTCATGTTGAAAATAATTTAATCCGAGTTACGGATTAAAAGATATGACTTTCTAAAAAAAATTATTAATTTCTGGAATTTAATTAATTATTTTAAATTAATTCGAAAATGGATTTATGACATCAGCATGATGTCATGCTGACATCGGCAGTCAGCGGGGGTTGATCGGTTAACCTGACCAGTGGGTCCCGCCTGTCTTTGACTCATCACCCTAACTAACTGATTAGTTTGGTTAATTAGATGTTTAGGTTAATCAAATTTAATTAGTTTAACTAAACATGATTAATTAAGTTAATTATTTAGTTAATTAACTAATTTTATTGTTAATTATTTATTTATTATATATATATTTTTTAATTCTGTTTTTTTATTAAACCGTTCTATGCAGGGGCCCACTGTCATAGGGCCAGGGGGTTTAGCGGATTGGGCGTTAGCGGGGCCACGGGTGCCAGCCCGTTTGGGCGCTGGCGGGGACGCTGGCGTAGGGGGGGTGCAGGACGGGACGGCGAATGTAGCGGCGGGGAGCAGGGGAAGGGAGGAGCAGGGCGGCGCGCGTGCACGCGGTGGCCGGGGGCGACAAGCGGCGCCCGCAGTGGGGCAGAGCAGGCCGGCGGCGTGCGCGTGAGGAGGAGGGCGCGGACGGCGTGGTCAGAGAAGCGGGACTGGCGCGCAACGAGGGAGATCCGGGGTGCGGGCGACGCACGAGTGCGCGCGTGCGCAGTGTGGGGCGAGCGGCGGCGCTTCGGGTGGAGGACGCGGGCAGGTAAGGGGCGCGGCCAGCGCGCGCAACCGTGGCGAGGGTGCGCTCGGGCGCGGCAGCAACGAGCAGAGGGCTAGCAGTGCGCAGGGGGAGGGCGTGGTGGTGAGCGCGTGAGGGGCGCGGAGCACCGGAGGCTCGGGCGCGGCAGTGGTGGCGTCCTACGGCGACGAGAGCGGAGGAGAAGGGGGGAAATGGAGGAGGGGCTCACAAGGAGCTGTAGGGAACGGGCAGCGGGCTCGGTGAGGCTCTTGGTGGTCCGGCGACGGCGGGGCGATGCCGGGTGGCGTCGAGGCAGCGGGGATCCGCGACAGGGTCCGGGGGCGGGGGCGTGGTCGTCGTCGAGGAAGAGGTGACGGGCCACGAGGACGAGGGGCGGGGCCGGAGAGGCGGCACCGGGCGACGACCGCGGAGTCGGCCCCGATCCAATCTAGATCGGGATTGTGGGAGAGACGAGGGACTGAGGGGGGAGTGGGTTGGTTCGGTTAGGGTTTCGGGGTGGAGTGAGGGTTATGGGGAGTGGGGGTGGGCCGGCTAGGTTAGTGGGTCGGCCGGCTAGCTGGGTCGTGGCCCAGAGGGGTGGCCCTTGTTTTATTTTTGTCAGTATGTTTTTCTGCTTTTTGCCTTTTTTATATTTATTCTTTCATGTTTTACTTTAGTTACATTTATTTTAGTTATAGCAAAATATACCCTTAGCACCTAAATTAGTACTTCAACTTAGACCACGGTCACAAAAAGGTTTAACCCCCAAATAAAATTAGTTTAGTATTTGTTTATTATTTTAAAAGCATTTAAATAATTGTTCTCGCCATGTTTTATTCATTTTAGAGTATTTAAACAACTTATAAAAGTGTGGTCTCTCCACCATAATTACCTATGCATTATTTGGCACAAACCGAACATTTTAGTTTTAACATTTGAAAACTTTAATTGTTTAACTTGATTTTGAATTTGAATTTTGAATCGGTTTTTGAACTAACCCGAGATTAACTACAGTGACAGCGGTGACGTGTCATCATTAACGAGGGATTACTGAACTTAATTATCCGGGCGTCACAATTCTCCTCCACTACAAGAAATCTCGTCCCGAGATTTAAGAGGGGAGTAAGGGGGAAAGTTCTGGTTACGATATCCTAACGGATCTTCTCGAAGAAGCTAATCCCTTTCGTTGATGTCTTCAATTCTTTATTCCAATGCATCATGATAAACTTGTCATCATTTCTTCGGGAACTCCATCGTACTTATGAAAGGATAAGGGGCAGCTTAGCTACGACACAATGCTTTGAGGGAAACAATATGGGGTTAACCCATGAATGAGTATAAGATTACCTCTCGAGTTGAACATATGAAATACATCGAGAGTAAGGTACGAAGGTACAATAAGAGGTTCCAAGCGGATAGATAGTTGCTCGAAGTCTGAACCAGAGTGAGAAAGGGGTTCAGAGTAGCGAGAGTAAGTATTGCGTCTGATACCAGAATAGATCACTAGGACAGTGGCCCGTGAATTACATACGAGGCCACGCGCGAGGAATAACTTTGGGAATAGGGGGTGTACAGGACAGTCATGTTTCGATCCTGTGGAACTGTGGGTTATGGGCCCACCATGTGGTTTTTTTAATAGGAGCAGTGACATCTTGCACGATCATGATAGCAAGGCATGTCAGAGAGTACCATGTCAGTTATGTCGGCAACACGTCAATACCAAGGGCGAGGGACGAAGAGAACCATTTTCCTGCTCATTGAACGAGGCGGACCAATAGGCAAAGTTCTCGTCCATCGGTGGTTACCGAAATGTCATCAACAATAGTAACAGGGTCTTACTGACAGAGTTGTACACCGAGGTGTTTACATAAGCAGGAGAATATTACTACTTAGATCATATAGATCACAAGAAACGTTAAACCAACCAATGGAAAGGTAAATACGATTATCCGATTAAACTGAACACTGGAAAGGAAAATGTGTTTAAACACATACTTCAAGGGTATATCCTTCCCAAGGACAAGCAGAGCATGATATCCATGGCAGGATATAACATAGAATACCATTTAGGTAATGGGAGAGGAATTTCATGACATTACCCATACAATGGTGTTTGGATAATTGAGCAAGAATCATTTAGCATTGGATTTCAGAACGTTCTTGTTGAAAATCGTACCACAGACATGCTTCGAGATAGCATTGACAAGGTCTTTAAGCAAAGATCGGACTTGGATACACAAAGGATTCATCAGGAACAACTTATAGAATAAGTCTTAGAATTTCCTCATGGAAGAATGATTAACCTTGCTAAAATGGAAACTATAACAATAGGTCCTCCGCCCAGTTGTGCTAGGCATGACATCACCTTACCGGGTCATATATAAAGACCAATGTTATAACTCTTGGGAATATGACCCAACCATCATATCTGACCGAGATTCAGATCTTGATTGGTGTCAGGATAACTCAGACTCAGGAGGACCGGGGAGAAAATATGCAACACACAATGACGAGATGACATCGAAGATTCTCGGGAAATGAACTATGGAAGCGAGTTCCAAAACAAGAGTTCATCATTAAATCAAGAAGAGGATGAGGAGGTGGCTGATGGACTCAGCGATAATTCAGCGAGGTATCCAAAAAGATGGATCTCCACAATTATGTGGATAAGGGGATAACATTTGTCAGATCAAATGATATAAGGAAGTATGCCCGAGGAAAACATACACAATTAAACATTGGTTGAAAGGTGCGCCCGAAATATGGGTTGGGTTGCACGACCAATATTAGAATGGTGATTCAATAATCAATAGTCTAAGAATGAACGTCTGACCATTAACTTCAAAGCAATAGGGTTGCTAGAAGTTTTGAATTCACACCTCAAAGTTCAATTGCTGGTATTCCGATTAGAATCAACACGGGGACCAAGAATGAACGGAGATGGCGAGAAGTAATACTATATCAAGAATCCTTAAGAGGTGGGGCATTCCCATGATATTCTCGACATAACAGATGGTAATACTCCAAGGTAGAACACAACATAAGCTGGATGGCAAGGAACCCAAGGTATAATACAAAACACGAACAAGTTTGTGTTGGAGGGAAGGCAATAATGTTGTCGATGATAACACACATCATCGAGGGGCAAGGATGGTATGGCTCATCATGAATTCGATGGGTATCTTGGAAGAGCTAAATATGTTGATGATGTTCAAGACACATTTGTCGAGAGATTTCATGAAGATATAATCGCTCATCGATGACATCAAGCAAAAGGAAGGATGGAACGAAAGTTATTGAAACCACGGATACGACACAAACTCGGAATCAAGCTTGTTGCTCAAGGCTAAACGATATGATGAGGAAGATCGACGTAAGGTTAGCTCCTCATCAAAAATTGTTCTATTGGAAGAAGAACCAGGTAGCACAGTTAAAAAGTTGCTCGATAATGATATAGCCAATCAGGTTAGGACTGACTTGAAGGGTTATTATATCATAAGCAACGAAAATTACTTAGAGTTATTGAACTGTAGTGCGGACTCGGTTCAGCTATCGGTGTCTTTGAGTGTATAATAACTCAGAGCCCGTGAAAAATTGGAATCAATGAGAATGTAGTACTTGATGAAGAACTCATAAGAAGTTATGCAGTTCCGTGATAATCTTGAGATACCAAGGGGGTAATACTCGACGCCAAATCAAAGTAGAGGTTGGACTGGGGTATTACTCTGCAGAAGACAAGTGCTTAAACTTGCACGAGAAATGGTATTTAAAGGAGAACATGGTCGGAAACCACGATCATAAATGATCGAACCACGGATACAAGATGAACTTATAACAAGGGGGTAATTATTTTTACGAGCAGCTTCCATGATAAGTTATACATCGTGTCCATGGGCTTGAACGCAAGGTTCCAGGTCGACTCCCACTTCTTCAATGTATAACCTTCCATTCACTTCTCGCTTTGATAAAGGCATTAGTGTTAAATGTTTTACCTGGTGAAATACCAGATGAGTATGACTCGTGGAAACTTCCGAGTTCACACATATTAAGGAAGGCATAGGTTCAACCCATCAGGGTATCGTGGAAACATATACCACAAGCTTCAATAGTAATTACCACCAGCTCGAAAACAGATGCATGGTTGAGAAAACAGAGGATACAATTTACCCAAGGCTTTATATATCCGTGGAAAGACTCACAAGGTTATTTGAATATGAAGGACACTATCAGATAAAATCCAACAAAGGACCCGGTGGGCCTCAAGGGATCTGATGTGAGCATCGGTACTCACCCAGAGGAAGAATCAATGCAAAGACATTGGATTATAGAAACAACTGAGTAACTTAGAGCTCAATTGCAAAGGAATTATGATTTACAAAGCAAAGGATCAGAAGCAGACGCTCTGATCAAGGATGGATAAGTTCAATAGCCTTAGGAGTACAATCGACGGCAATTGGAATGGTTGAGAACCAGCTCATGTTTAAAATGACGTCTGAGCCGGAAAGATAATTTAAAAGGATCAACTGATGATTGCGTGCATTCGCACTCATGTTGAATCAAAAGGATCAAAATGACGGTGCCTAAGGATACTAACAAATATTGCCAGACATATGGAAAGCATCCATCATGCAAGCAGACAAGTATTGCAGAGCAATAAGCTACTAAGGATTTTTGGAGGATCGAATAGTATTTCGAAGACCATTGTGAAACACATTAACAACTGGGGGATGAGCGTATACTCGATAAGAGCGAGAATTATCCGTAGGGGTATTCAGGTGACAAGGAACAGCAAGGCAGTAAGCTCAAAGGATTATCGAAACAACGACGAGTATTTCAGGGTATCTTGTAATAACAAGACCAACTGGGGATGAATGTAAGAATAATGACTGCAAGTGGTTATCCATAAGGGTTGACGGTGGAAGGGAATTGCAAACGCGATGAACACAAGTTCTCGGGTTAACAGCAGAGAGTATCTACAGGGTCTTCACGTGCAGCAGACGATCATCAGTAATAAGGGGCTCTCCGGGTGAAAGTGATAACGAGATCCTAATGTTAGATTTAGCAAAATTCATTTAACCCGAATAGAAGAGAGATCAGAGTCCCAGAGTAAAGATAGAGGAGTAAAATATCCTACTACCACCCAATGGCGACGTGTGCCCATAAGACACACAGCCATGTTAGTAAAAGTTTTGCAATGTCTAGACTCGACTTCGACCAAGGAGTTGGAAAGAGGGATTCCTACAGGCAGTCGGCTCTGATACCAACTTGTGACGCCCCCGATTCAATCGTACACTAATCATGCACGCAAATGTGTAAGATCAAGATCAGGGACTCACGGGAAGATATCACAACACAACTCTACAAATAAAATAAGTCATACAAGCATCATAATACAAGCCAGGGGCCTCGAGGGCTCGAATACAAGTGCTCGATCATAGACGAGTCAGCGGAAGCAACAATATCTGAGTACAGACATAAGTTAAACAAGTTTGCCATAAGATGGCTAGCACAAACTGGGATACAATTGAAAGAGGCGCAGGCCTCCTGCCTGGGATCCTCCTAACTACTCCTGGTTGTCGTCAGCGGGCTGCACGTAGTAGTAGGCACCTCCAGAGTAGTATGAGTCGTCGTCGACGGTGGCGTCTGGATCCTGTGCGCCAACGTATGGTTGCAGCAATCGGATAGAGAGATGGGGAAAAGGGGAAACAAGGCAATCGTGAGTACTCATCCAAAGTACTCGCAAGCAAGGAGCTACACTACATATGCATGGATATATGTGTAAGGGGCCATATCAGTGGACTGAACTGTAGAATGCCAGAATAAGAGGGGGATATCTAATCCTGTCGAAGACTATGCTTCTGGCACCCTTCGTCTTGCAGCATATAGAAGAGAGTAGACTGAAGTCCTCCAAGTAACATCGCATAGCATAATCCTACCCGGCGATCCCCTCCTCGATGCCCTGTTAGAGAGCGATCACCGGGTTGTATCTGGCACTTGGAAGGGTGTGTTTTATTAAGTATCCGGTTCTAGTTATCATAAGGTCAAGGTACAACTCCGGGTCGTCCTTTTACCGAGGGACACGGCTATTCGAATAGATTAACTTCCCTACAGGGGTGCACCACATAACCCAACACGCTTGATCCCATTTGGCCGGGCACACTTTCCTGGGTCATGCCCGGCCTCGGAAGATCAACATGTCGCAGCCCCACCTAGGCACAACAGAGAGGTCAGCACGCCGGTTTAAACCTAAGCGCGTAGGGGTCTGGGCCCATCGCCCTGAGCACATCTGCACGTTGCGAGGGCGGCCGGAAGCAGAACTAGCCCCCTTAATACAAGAGCAGGCTTACGTTCCAATCCGGCGCGCGCCGCTCAGTCGCTGACGTCACGAAGGCTTCGGCTGATACCATGACGCCGGGATACCCATAACTACTCCCGCGTAGATGGTTAGTGCGTATAGACCAAATGGCCAGACTCAGATCAAATACCCAGATCTCGTTAAGCGTGTTAAGTATCCGCGAACGCCGACCAGGGCTAGGCCCACCTCTCTCCTAGGTGGTCTGAACCTGCCCTGTCGCACCGCCACAAAGTAACAGTCGGGGGCCGTCGGGAACCCAGGCCCACCACTACCTGGATGGAACCACCTGCCCCTTCAGCCCCCATCTCCGAACAATATCACAGGTAATGTAACAGTGTAAAGTATATAGTATATGCCTGTGATCACCTCCCGAAGTGATCACGGCCCAGTAGTATAGCATGGCAGACGGACAAGAGTGTAGGGCCACTGATGGAACACTAGCATCCTATACTAAGCATGTAGGATTGCAGGTAAAGGTAATAACAGTAGTAGCAAGGACAGACTATGCATCAGGATATGATAAACGGAAAGCAGTAACATGCTACACTACTCTAATGCAAGCAGTAGAGAAGAATAGGCGATATCTGGTGATCAAGGGGGGCTTGCCTGGTTACTCTGGCAAGAGAGAGGGGTCGTCAACACCGTAGTCGAACTGGGGGTCACCGGCAGTCTCGGGGTCTACCGGAAAGAAATAACGGGGGAACACAATAAATAATGGAGCAACCAAAGCAACACAAAGTGTAACATGGCAGTAGGTGGTACCGGCGAAAGGGGGAAACATCCGGGAAAATATCCCCGGTGTTTCGCGTTTTCGGGCAAAGGAGCCAGAGGGGGAAAGTTGCGAGTTTGATATGTTAGGGGCGCGTGGCAGATGAACGGGCTGCGTATCTGGGTTCGTCTCGTCGTTCTGAGCAACTTTCATGTTGAAAATAATTTAATCCAAAAATATGACTTTCTAAAGATTTTATTAATTTCTGGATTTTAATTAATTATTTTAAATTAATTCAAAAATGGATTTATGACATCAGCACGATGTCATGCTGACGTCAGCAGTCAACGAGGGTTGACCGGTTAACCTGGCCAGTGGGTCCCGCCTGTCATTGACTCATCACCCTAACTAACAGATTAGTTAGGTTAATTAGATGTTTAGGTTAATGAAATTTAATTAGTTTAACTAAACATGATTAATTAAGTTAATTATTTAATTAATTAACTAATTTTATTATTAATTATTTATTTATTATATTTTTTTAATTCTGTTTTTTTCTTAAACCGTTCTGTGCAGGGGCCCACTATCATAGGGCCAGGGGGTTTTAGCGGATTGGGCGTTAGCGGGGCCAGGGGCGCCAGCCCGTTTGGGCGCTGACGGGGACGCTGGCGCAGGGGGGTGCAGGACGGGGCGGCGAATGCTGCGGCGAGGAGCAGGGGAAGGGAGGAGCAGGGCGGCGCGCGCGCGTGCACGCGGTGGCCGGGGGCGACAAGCGGCGCCCGCAGTGGGGCAGAGCGGGCCGGCGGCGTGCGCGTGAGGAGGAGGGCGCGGACGGCGTGGTCAGAGAAGCGGGACTGGCGCGCAACGAGGGAGATCCGGGGTGCGGGCGACGCGCGAGTGCGCGCGTGCGCAGTGCGGGGCGAGCGGCGACGCTTCGGGTGGAGGACGCGGGCAGGTATGGGGCGCGGCCAGCGTGCGCAACCATGGCGAGGGTGCGCTCGGGCGCGGCAGCAGCGAGCATAGGGCTAGCGTCGCGCAGGGGGAGGGCGTGGTGGTGAGCGCATGAGGGGCGCGGAGCACCGGAGGCTCGGGTGCGGCAGTGGTGGCGTCCTACGGCGACAAGAGCGGAGGAGAAGGGGGAAATGGAGGAGGGGCTCACAGGGAGCTGTAGGGAACGGGCAGCGGGCTCGGTGAGGCTCTTGGTGGTCCGGCGACGGCGGGGCGATGTCGGGTGGCGTCGAGGCAGCGGGGATCCGCGACGGGGTCCGGGGGCGGGGGCGTGGTCGCCGTCGAGGAAGAGGTGACGGGCCGCGAGGACGAGGGGACGGGGCCGGCGAGGCGGCACCGGGCGACGACCGTGGGGTCGGCCCTGATCCGATCTGGATCAGGAGAGTGGGAGAGACGAGGGACTGAGGGGGGAGTGGGTTGGTTCGGTTAGGGTTTCGGGGTGGAGTGAGGGTTATGGGGAGTGGGGGTGGGTCGGCTAGGTTAGTGGGTCGGCCGGTTAGCTGGGTCGTGGCCCAGGGGGGTGGCCCTTGTTTTATTTTTGTCAGTATGTTTTTCTGCCTTTTGCCTTTTTTATATTTATTCTTTCATGTTTTACTTTAGTTACATTTATTTTAGTTATAGCAAAATATACCCTTAGCACCTAAATTAGTACTTCAACTTAGACCACGGTCACAAAAAGGTTTAACCCCCAAATAAAATTAGTTTAGTATTTGTTTATTATTTTAAAAGCATTTAAATAATTGTTCTCGCCATGTTTTATTCATTTTAGAGTATTTAAACAACTTATAAAAGTGTGGTCTCTCCACCATAATTACCTATGCATTATTTGGCACAAACCGAACATTTTAGTTTTAACATTTGAAAACTTTAATTGTTTAACTTGATTTTGAATTTGAATTTTGAATCGGTTTTTGAACTAACCCGAGATTAACTACAGTTACAGCGGTGACGTGTCATCATTAGCGAGGGATTACTGTAACTTAATTATCCGGGCGTCACAATATACCTACGTACCCCCAAACGATCAGATACGGAGCCAAAAACCTAATTCCACCGCCGCAACCTTCTGTACCCACGAGATCCCATCTTGGGGCCTGTTCCGGAGCTCCGCCGGAGAGGGCCATCATCACGAAGGGCTTCTACATCATCCTAGCCCCTCCGATGAAGTGTGAGTAGTTCACCTCAGACCTACGGGTCCATAGTTATTAGCTAGATGGCTTCTTCTCTCTTTTTGGATCTCAATATAATGTTCTCCCCCTCTCTCATGGAGATCTATTCGATGTAATCTTCTTTTTGCGGTGTGTTTGTTGAGACCGATGAATTGTGGGTTTATGATCAAGTCTATCTATGAATAATATTTGAATCTTCTCTAAATTCTTTTATGTATGATTGGTTATCTTTGCAAGTCTCTTCGAATTATCAGTTTGGTTTGGCCTACTAGATTGGTTTTTCTTGCCATGGGAGAAGTGCTTAGCTTTGGGTTCACTCTTGCGGTGTCCTTTCCCAGTGACAGAAGGGGCAGCAAGGCACGTATTGTATTGTTGCCATCGAGGATAATAAGATGGGGTTTTTATCATATTGCATGAAACTATCCCTCTACATCATGTCATCTTGCTTAAGGCGTTACTCTGCTTTTAACTTAATACTCTAGATGCATGTTGGATAGCGGTCAATGAGTGGAGTAATAGTACTAGATGCAGGCAGGAGTCGGTCTACTTGTCTCGGACGTGATGCCTATATACATGATCATACCTAGATATTCTCATAACTATGCTCAATTCGGTCAATTGCTCAACAGTAATTTGCTCACCCACCGTAGAATACTTATGCTTTTGAGAGAAGCCACTAGTGAAACCTATGGCCCCCGGGTCTATTCTCATCATATCAATCTCCATCACTATAATCTTGCTTTTCTTTTTACTTTGCCTTTTACTTTTCACTTTGCATCTCTATACCAAAAATACCAAAAATATTATCTATCAGATCTCACTCCCGTAAGTGATCGTGAAGGGATTGACAACCCCTAATCACGTTGGTTGCGTTGAGCTATTGTTTTGTGCAGTTACAAGGGACTTGCGTGTAGCCTCCTACTGGATTGATACCTTGGTTCTCAAAAACTGAGGGAAATACTTACGCTACTTTGCTGCATCATCCTCTCCTCTTCGGAGAAATCCAACGCAGTGCTAAAGAGGTAGCATGCAGCAGGATTTTCTGCGGCTTCTTGCATTGGTGGAGTGGGTGAAGGTGACATAGAAGATCCCGCACCATGTCTCAAATCTACGACAGGCCCATCATGCTGAAATGATGGTGTGGGCCTGGCTGGAGTTGTGTCAGATTGCGCACCCTCGACTGAATTTGCATCGGATCAACTGCTTGTCAGGTCTGCACCGGACCGCGGGCGTCGGGCATAGCAGCGCGGCCCATCAGCGAGCCAGTGAGCCGCACTAGGCCGCATGGGTTTTGACGATTGGCGCGGGCTGGGTACTGTTTTGGGGCGAGTGGGAAGCGGCCGTTGATAAGATGGACAGCGACAAGAAACGCCTCATCCTAGAATTCGAGAGGCATGGATGCGCGAGCGTTCAATGAGATCTTGAAAAAAAATTAAACACTTGAAACACATCGGATCTTTTCTTGAGAAGATGGATCCATGAGTATTTGTTAGTCATAAATGAAACTCACGTAGTATGTATGCCTACCAACGGAGGAAGGAGCAGGGCCCCAAACATCATAAAATATGAGTTGCAATGGTTTGCTAGGGATACTAATAGACACGGGATAAGGTAATTGATGACTCTTAGCTTTCTAGCTGTTCACACACGAACACGTCACTATGTACCCTCGACGTCGGGGGTGATGTACTGCAGCTCACGTCGAAGGAGACTGATACGTCAATTTTGCATCATGCTTTTATATCGATATTTATTGCATTATGGGCTGTTATTTCACGTTATGTCACAATACTTGTGGCTATTCTCTCTTATTTTACAAGGTTTACATGAAGAGGGAGAATGCCGGCAGCTGGAATTCTGGGCTGGAAAAGGAGCAAATATTAGAGAGCTATTCTGCGCAACTCCAAAAGTCCTGAAACTCCACGGAATATCTTAAAATAAATAAATAAAAATCCTTGCCAAAGATGAAGGCCAGGGGGCCCACACCCTGCTCACGATGGTGCCCCCCCTCCTAGGGCGCGCCCCCTACCTCGTGGACCCCCTGGTGGGTCTCCGACGCCCATCTTCTCCTATATGAAGTCTTTCGATGAGAAAAAAATCAAGAAGAACCTTTTGGGATGAGACTCCACTGCCACGAGGCGGAACCTTGGCGGAACCAATCTAGGGCTTCGGCAGAGCTGTTCTGTCGGGGACACTTCCCTCCGGGAGGGGGAAATCATCATAATCGTCATCACCAACGCTCCTCTCATCGGGAGAGGGAAATCTCCATCAACATCTTCACCAGCACCATCTCATCTCCAAACCCTAGTTCATCTCTTGTATCCAATTCTTGTCTCAAAGTCCGGGATTGGTGCTAGTAGGTTGCTAGTAGTGTTGATTACTCCTTGTAGTTGATGCTAGTTGGTTTATTTGGTGGAAGATCATATGTTCAGATCCTATATGCATATTATTACCCCTCTGATTATGAACATGAATATGCTTTGTGAGTAGTTACGTTTGTTCCTGAGGACAAGGGAGAAGTCTTGCTATTAGTAGTCATGTGAATTTGGTATTCGTTCGATATTTTGATAAGATGTATGTTGTCTAGCCTCTAGTGGTGTTATGTGAACGTCGACTACATAACACTTCACCATTATTTGGGTCTAGAGGAAGGCATTGGGAAGTAATAAGTAGATGATGGGTTGCTAGAGTGACAGAAGCTTAAACCCTAGTTTATGCGTTGCTTCGCAAGGGGCTGATTTGGACCCATATGCTTCATGCTATGGTTAGGTTTACCTTAATACTTTTGTTGTAGTTGCGGCTGCTTGCAATAGAGGTTAATCATAAGTGGGATGCTTGTTCAAGTAAGAACAGCACCCAAGCACCGGTCCACCCACATATCAAATTATCAAAGTACCGAACACGAATCATATGAACGTGATGAAAACTAGCTTGATGATATTCCCATGTGTCCTCGGGAGCGCTTTTCCTTATATAAGAGTTTGTTCCGGCTTGTCCTTTGCTACAAAAAGGATTGGGCCACCTTGCTGCACTTTATTTAATTTTGTTACTTGTTGCTCGTTACAATTTATCTCATCACAAAACTATCTGTTACCACTTATTTCAGTACTTGCAGAGAATACCTTGTTGAAAACCGCTTATCATTTCCTTCTGCTCCTCGTTGGGTTCGACACTCTTACTTATCGAAAGGACTACGATAGATCCCCTATACTTGTGGGTCATCAAGACTCTTTTCTGGCGCCGTTGCCGGGGAGTGTAGCGCTTCTGGTAGGTGGAATTTGGTAAGGAAAAATTTATATAGTGTGCTGAAATTTACTGTCACTTGTTACTATGGAAAGTAATTCTCTGAGGGGCTTGTTCGGGGTATCTTCACCCCGTCCATTAGAGCAAAGAGTTGCTCCTCAACCTACTGAACCTATTGAAAATGAAACTCCTTTTGAATTTCCTTCGGGTATGATGGAAAAGCTGCTAGCTATCCCTTTTACAGGAGATGGAACAAAGCATCCTGCTGAGCACTTAATATATGTGGATGAAGTTTGTGGATTATTTAAGCTTGCAGGTATACCCGATGATGTTGCTAAGAAGAAGGTATTCCCTTTATCTTTGAAGGTAGACGCATTGACATGGTATAGGCTATGTGATGACATGAGATCATGGAACTATAAAAGATTGAAATTGGAATTTCATCAAAAGTATTACCCTATGCATATTGTTCATCGTGATCGCAATTATATATATATATATATATATATATATATATATATATATATATATATATATATAATTTCGGGCCTCGCGAAGGAGAAAGCATCGCTCAAGCTTGGGGGAGGCTTAAATCAATGTTATATTCATGCCCCAATCATGAGCTCTCGAGAGAAATAACTATTCAAAGTTTTTATGCTCGCCTTTCTGAGAACAATCGCACCATGCTCGATACTTCTTGTGTTGGCTCTTTTATGATGAAGACTATTGAATTTAGATGGGATTTATTGGATAGAATTAAACGCAACTCTGAAGATTGGGACCTCGATGAAGGTAAGGAGTCAGGTATGACACCTAAGTTTGATTGTGTTAAATCTTTTATGGATACCGATATTTTCCGTAAGTTTAGCACTAAATATGGACTTGACTCTGAGATAGTAGCTTCTTTCTGTGAATCTTTTGCTACTTATGGTGATCTCCCTAAGGAGAAGTGGTTTAAATATCATCCTCCCATAGAAGTAAAAGTAGCTGCACATATTAAAGTTGAAGAAAAGACTGTCACTTATAATGATCCTATTGTTCCTACTGCTTATGTTGAGAACCCACCTTTCCCTGTTAGAATAAACGATCATGCTAAAGCTTCAACTGTTGTTCGTAAAAGCAATATTAGAACTTATGTACCCCCTAAGCAAGTTAAAGTAGAACCTAATATTGTTGTTGTTAAAGATCTCTTGTCTGATAATATTGATTGGCATGTTATTCAGTTCAATGGTGAAACTGCTAGAATTGCTAAGCCTTGCGATAAAGATAAACATAGACCTATGGTAGGCGTGCCTGTTATTTCTGTTAAAATAGGAGATCATTGTTATCATGGCTTATGTGATATGGGTGCCAGTGCTAGTGTTATCCCTTATGACTTGTACGAAGAAATTAAGAATGAAATTGCACCTGCTGAGATAGAAGATATTGATGTCACAATTAAACTTGCCAATAGAGATACTATTTCACCAATTGGGATTGTTAGATACGTTGAAGTCTTGTGTGGGAAAACTAAATATCCTGCTGATTTTCTTGTTCTCACTTCTCCACAAGATAGCTTTTGTCCCATTATATTTGGTAGACCCTTCTTGAACATTGTTAATGCTAAGATAGACTGCGAAAAGAATGTTGTTACTATTGGCTTGGATGATATGGTTCATGAGTTTAATTTCTCTAAATTCAGTAAACAACACCGTGAGGAAGAATTGCCTAGTAAGGATGAAATTATTGGTCTTGCTTCTATTGCCGTACCTCCTAGTGATCCTTTAGAACACTATTTGCTAGACCATGAAAATGATATGTTCATGAATGAAAGAAGGGAAATAGATGAAGTATTCTTTAAACAGGAACCTATTCTGCAACACAATTTGCCTGTTGAAATCCTAGGGGATCCTCCTCCACCCAAGGGTTATCTCGTGTTTGATCTTAAACCATTGCCTGATAATCTTAAATATGCTTATCTTGATGAAAAGAAGATATATCATGTTATTATTAGTGCTAACCTTTCAGAGCATGAAGAAGAAAGATTATTGAAAACTCTTAAGAAGCACCGTGCTGCTATTGGATATACTCTTGATGATCTTAAGGGCATTAGTCCCACACTATGTCAACATAAAATAAATTTGGAAGCAGATGCCAAACCAGTTCGTGATCCTCAACGACGTTTGAATCCTAAAATGAAAGAAGTGGTAAGAAAAGAAATACTCAAGCTTCTGGAGGCAGGTATAATTTATCCCGTTGCTGATAGTCAGTGGGTAAGTCCTGTCCATTGTGTCCCTAAGAAGGAAGGTATTACTGTTGTTCCTAATGATAAAGATGAATTGATTCCACAAAGAATTATCACAGGTTATATGATGGTAATTGATTTCCGCAAATTAAATAAGGCTACTAAGAAAGATCATTACCCCTTACCTTTTATTGATCAAATGATAGAAAGATTATGCAAACATACACATTACTGCTTTCTAGATGGTTATTCTGGTTTCTCTCAAATACCTGTGTCGGCTAAAGATCAATCAAAGACTACTTTTACATGCCATTTTGGTACTTTTGCTTATAGACGTATGCCCTTTGGTTTATGTAACGCACCCGCTACCTTTCAAAGATGCATGATGGCTATATTCTCTGACTTTTGTGAAAAGATTTGTGAGGTTTTCATGGACGAATTTTCCGTCTATGGATCTTCTTTTGATGATTGCTTGAGCAATCTTGATCGAGTTTTGCAGAGATGTGAAGAAACTAATCTTGTCTTGAATTGGGAAAAGTGCCACTTTATGGTTAATGAAGGAATTGTATTGGGGCATAAAGTTTCTGAAAGAGGTATTGAAGTTGATAAATCCAAGGTTGATGCTATTGAAAAGATGCCATGTTCGAAGGACATCAAATGTATAAGAAGCTTCCTTGGTCATGCCGGATTTTATAGGAGGTTCATTAAGGACTTCTCAAAAATTTCTCGGCCTCTGACTAATTTATTGTGTAGAAGCATTTGAAATACTTAAGAAAGCATTAGTCTCTGCACCTGTTGTTCAGCCACCTGATTGGAATTTACCTTTTGAAATTATGTGTGATGCTAGTGATTATGATGTAGGTGCTGTTCTAGGGCAAAGAGTTGATAAGAAATTAAATGTTATCCATTATGATAGTAAGACTCTAGACAATGCTCAAAGAAATTATGCTACTACTGAAAAAGAACTTTTAGCAGTTGTATTTGCTTGTGATAAGTTCAGGCCGTATATTGTTGATTCTAAAGTAACTATTCACACTGATCATGCTGTTATTAAATATCTTATGGAAAAGAAAGATGCTAAACCTAGACTTATTAGATGGGTTCTCCTGCTACAAGAATTTGATTTGCATATTGTTGATAGAAAAGGAGCTGAGAACCCCGTTGCAGACAACTTATCTAGGTTAGAGAATGTTCTTGATGACCCACTACCTATTAATGATAGCTTTCCTGATGAGCAACTAAATGTTATAAGTACTTCTCGTAGTACTCCTTGGTATGATGATTATGCTAATTATATTGTTGCTAAGTTTATACCACCTAGCTTCACATACCAGCAAAAGAAAGAGTTCTTCTATGATTTGAGACATTACTTTTGGGATGACCCACATCTTTATAAAGAAGGAGTAGATGGTGTTATTAGATGTTGTGTACCTGAGCATGAACAGGAACAGATCCTATGCAAGTGTCACTCCGAAGCTTATGGAGGACACCACGCTGGAGACAGAACTGCACACAAGGTATTGCAATCTAGTTTTTATTGGCCTACTCTCTTCAAGGATGCCCGTAAGTTTTTCTTGTCGTGTGATGAATGTCAAAGAATCGGTAATATTAGTAGACGTCAGGAAATGCCTATGAATTATTCACTTGTTATTGAACCATTTGATGTTTGGGGCTTTGATTATATGGGACCTTTTCCTGCCTCTAATGGGCACACACACATATCTTAGTTGTTGTTGATTACATTACTAAGTGTTGGAAATATGCCCTAGAGGTAATAATAAAATGGTTATTATTGTATTTCCTTGTTCAAGATAATTGTCTATTGTTCATGCTATAATTGTATTAACTGGAAACCGTAATACATGTGTGAATACATAGACCACAACATGTCCCTAGTGAGCCTCTAGTTGACTAGCTCGTTGATCAATAGATGGTTATGGTTTCCTGACCATGGACATTAGATGTCATTGATAACGGGATCACATCATTAGGAGAATAATGTGATGGACAAGACCCAATCCTAAGCATAGCACAAGATCGTGTAGTTCGTTTGCTAAAAGTTTTTTGAATGTCAAGTATCGTTTCCTTAGACCATGAGATTGTGCAACTCCCGGATACCGTAGGAATGCTTTGGGTGTACCAAACGTCACAACGTAACTGGGTGGCTATAAAGGTGCACTACAAGTATCTCCGAAAGTGTATGTTGGGTTGGTACGAATCGAGACTGGGATTTGTCACTCCGTATGACGGAGAGGTATCTCTGGGCCCACTCGGTAATGCATCATCATAATGAGCTCAATGTGACTAAGCAGTTAGTCACGGGATCATGCATTACGGAACGAGTAAAGTGACTTGCCGGTAACGAGATTGAATGAGGTATTGGGATACCGACGATCGAGTCTCAGGCAAGTAACATACCGATTGACAAAGGGAATTGAATACGGGATTGATCGAATCCCCGACATCGTGGTTCATCCGATGAGATCATCGTGGAACATGTGGGACCAATATGGGTATCCAGATCCCGCTATTGGTTATTGGCCGGAGAGGTGTCTCGGTCATGTCTGCATGGTTCCCGAACCCGTAGGGTCTACACACTTAAGGTTCGGTGACGCTAGAGTTGTTATGGGAAATAGTATGTGGTTACCGAAGGTAGTTCGGAGTCCCGGATGAGATCCCGGACGTCACGAGGAGTTCCAGAATGGTCCGGCGGTGAAGATTGATATATTGGACGAAGGGTATTGGAGTCCGGAAGTGTTCTGGGGGTACCACCAGGCTATGGCCAGCATGACCGAAAGGTGTTTCAAGAGCCCCGGCAAGTGTTGGAGGGCCTCATGGGCCAAAGGGGAAGGGGCAAACCAGCCCACTAAGGGGTGGTGCGCCCCCCACACCCTTTCCCACGTTACATGGGGAGGTGGGGCGCCTCCACCTGGCTTGGGAGGCAAGCCTCCACTTGCTTGGCTTGGGGGGCAAGTCTCCCTAGGATTTTTCCTAGGGAGAACCAATCTGCTTGGCCGCCGCCCCCTAGGGGAAACCCTAGGGTGCTTCCCCCTCTCCCCTTGCCCCTATATATAGTGGAGGGGTGGGAGGGCAGCCAGACCTGTTCCCTGGCGCAGCCCTCCCTCCTCCTACACCTCCTCCTCCTCCATAGTGCTTGGCGAAGCCCTGCTGGAGAACCACGAGCTCCATCGCCACCATGCCGTCGTGCTGCTGGAGTTCTCCCTCAACTTCTCCTCTCCCCTTGCTGTATCAAGAAGGAGGAGACGTCCCCGGGCTGTATGTGTGTTGAACGCGGAGGCGCCGTCCGTTCGGCGCTAGATCGGATCTTCGGCGATTTGAATCACCGCGAGTACGACTCCATCAACTGCGTTCTTGTAACGCTTTCGCTTAGCGATCTTCCAGGGTATGAAGATGCAATCCCTCTCTCTCGTTGCTAGCATCTCCTAGATTGATCTTGGTGACACGTAGGAAAATTTTGATTTATTGCTACGTTTCTCAACAGTGGTATCAGAGCTAGGTCTATGCGTAGATTCTATGCACGAGTAGAACACAAAGTAGTTGTGGGTGATGATTTGTTCAATTTGCTTGCCGTTACTAGTCTTATCTTGATTCGGAGGCATTGTGGGATGAAGTGGCCCGGACCGACCTTACACGTACACTTACGTGAGACAGGATCCACCGACTGACATGCACTTGATGCATAAGGTGGCTAGCGGGTGTCTGTCTCTCCCACTTTAGTTGGATCGGATTCGATGAAGAGGGTCCTTATGAAGGGTAAATAGCAATTGGCATGTCATCATTGTGGCTTTTGCGTAGGTAAGAAACGTTCTTGCTAGAAACCCATAGCAGGCACATAAAACATGCAACAACAATAGAGGACGTCTAACTTGTTTTTGCAGGGTATGCCGTGTGATTTGATATGGCCAAAAGGATGTGATGAATGATATATGTGATGTATGAGATTGATCATGTTCTTGTAATAGGAATCACGACTTGCATGTCGATGAGTATGACAACCGGCAGGAGCCATAGGAGTTGTCTTAATTTATTGTATGACCTACGTGTCAATGAAAAACGCCATGTAATTACTTTACTTTATTGCTAACCGTTAGCCATAGTAGTAGAAGTAATAGTTGGCGAGACAACTTCATGAAGACACGATGATGGAGATCATGATGATGGAGATCATGGTGTCATGCCGGTGACGAAGGTGATCATGCCGCGCCTCGAAGATGGAGATCAAAAGGCGCAAGATGATATTGGCCATATCATGTCACTTTATGATTTTCATGTGATGTTTGTCATGTTTACATATTATTTGCTTAGAACGACGGTGGCATAAATAAGATGATCCCTCGCTAAAATTTCAAGAAAGTGTTCCCCCTAACTATGCACCATTGCGAAGGTTCGTTGTTTCGAAGCACCACGTGATGATCGGGTGTGATAGATTCTAACATTCGCATACAACGGGTGTACGCCAGATTTACACATGCAAAACACTTAGGTTGACTTGACGAGCCTAGCATGTACAGACATGGCCTCGGAACACGGAAGACCGAAAGGTCGAACATGAGTCGTATAGTGGATACGATCAACATGAAGATGTTCACCGATGATGACTAGTCCGTCTCACGTGATGATCGGACATGGCCTAGTTGACTCGGATCATGTATCACTTAGATGACTAGAGGGATGTCTATCTAAGTGGGAGTTCATTGAATAATTTGATTAGATGAACTTAATTATCATGAACATAGTCAAAAGTACTTTGCAAATTATGTCGTAGATCACATTTTGGTTCTACTGTTTTAGATATGTTCCTAGAGAAAATTTAGTTGAGAGTTGACAGTAGCAATTATGCGGACTGGGTCCGTGAACTAAGGATTGTCCTCATTGCTGCACAGAAGGGCTATGTCCTTAATGCATCGCTCAGTGTGTTGAACCTCGAGCGTCGTCTGTAGATGTTGGGAAACATCTAACATACACGTTTTGATGACTGCGTGATAGTTCAGTGTGTAATACTAACGGTTTAGAATTGTGGCACCAAAGACGTTTTTGAAACATCGTAGAACATATGAGATGTTCCAAAGACTGAAATTGGAATTTCAGACTAGTGCCACAGTCAAGAGGTATGAGACCTCTGACAAGTTTCTTAAGCCTGCAAACTAAGGGAGAAAAGCTCAATCGTTGAGCATGTGCTCAGATTGTTTGATTACTACAATCACTTGAATCGAGTGGGAGTTAATCTTCCAGATGAGATAGTGATGGCTCTCCATAGTCACTGCCACCAAGCTATTGGAGCTTCGTGATGAACTATAACATATCAGGGATAGACATGATGATCCTTGAGCAACTCTCGATGTTTGACACCGCGAAAGTAGAAATCAAGAAGGAGCATCAATTGTTGATGGTTAAACCAATAGTTTCAAGAAGGGCAAGGGAAAGAAGGGATACTTCATGAAACGGCAAATCAGTTGTTGCTCTAGTGAAGAAACCCAAGGTTGAACCCAAACCCGAGACTAAGTGCTTCTATAATGAGGGGAACGGTCACTGACTCTGAACTACCCTAGATACTCGGTAGATGAGAAGGCTGGCAAGGTCGACAGAAGTATATTGGATATACATTATAATGTGTACTTTACTAATACTCCTAGTAGCACCAGGGTATTAAAATACCGGTTCAGTTGCTAAGTGTTAGTAACTCGAAATAAAAGGCTACAGAATAAACGGAGACTAGCTGAAGGTGAGATGACGATATGTGTTGGAAGTGTTTCCAAGGTTGATCTGATCAAGCATCGCATGCTCCCTCTACCATCGATATTGGTGTTAAACCTAAATAATTGTTATTTGGTGTTTGCATAGACATGATTGGATTATGTTTATCGCAATACGGTTATTCATTTAAGGAGAATAATGGTTACTCTGTTTATTTGAATAATACCATCAATGGTATTACACCTAAAATGAATGGTTCATTGAATCTCGATCGTAGTGATACACATGTTCATCCCAAAAGATATAAGATAGTAATGATAGTACCAGATACTTGTGGCACTGCCATTTGAGTCATGTTGGTATAAAACGCATGAAGAAGCTCCATGTTGATGGATCTTTGGACACACTCGTTTTTGAAAAGACTGAGACATGCGAACCATGTCTATTGGTAGATATGCGTGAAGAAACTCCATACAGATGGATCGTTTGGAATCACTTGATTTTGAATCACTTGAGACATGCAAATCATACCACATGGGCAAGATGACTGAAAGGCCTCGTTTTCAGTAAGATGGAACAAGAAAGCAACTTGTTGGAAGTAATACGTTTTGATGTGTGCAGTCCAATGAGTGCTGAGGCATGCAGTGGATATCGTTATGTTCTTACTTCACAGATGATTTGAGTAGATGCTAAGTATATTTACTTGATGAAACACAAGTCTGAATTATTGAAAGGTTCAAGTAATTTCAGAGTGAAGTTGAAGAGCGTCGTGACAAGATGATAAAATGTCTATGATATGATCATAGAGATGAATATCTGAGTTACGAGTTTGGCACACAATTAAGACATTGTGGAAATTGTTTCACAACTAATACCGCCTGGAACACCATAGTGTGATGGTGTGTCCGAACATCATAATTGCACCCTATTGGATATGGTGCATGCCATGATGTCTCTTATCGAATTACCACTATCGTTTATGGGTTAGGCATTAGAGACAACCGCATTCACTTTAAATAGGGCACCACACAATTCCATTGAGACGACACCGTATGAACTATGGTTTAGAGAAACCTAAGCTGTCATTTCTTAAAAGTTTGGGGCTACGACGCTTATGTGAAAAGGTTTCAGGCTGATAAGCTCGAACCCAAAGCGGATGAATGCATCTTCATAGAATACCCAAAAATAGTTGGGTATACCTCCTATTTCAGATCCGGAAGCAAAAGTGATTGTTTCTAGAAACGTGTCCTTTCTCGAGGAAAAGTTTCTCTCGAAAGAATTGAGTGGGAGGATGGTGCAGACTTGATGAGGTTATTGAACCGTCACTTCAACTAGTGTGTAGCAGGGCACATGAAGTTGTTCCTGTGGCACCTACACCAATTGAAGTGGAAGCTTATGATAGTGATCATGAAACTTCAGATCAAGTCACTACCAAACCTCATAGGTCGACAAGGATGTGTACTACTTCAGAGTGGTACGTAATCCTGTCTTGGAAGGCATGTTGCTAGAAAACAATGAACCTACGAGCTATGGAGAAGCGATGGTGGGCCCGGATTCCGACGAATGGCTCGAGGCCATAAAATCCGAGAGAGGGTCCATGTATAAAACAAAGTATAGACTTTGAAAGAACTACTTGATGGTCGTAAGGCTGTTGGGTGCAGATGGATTTTAAAAGGAAGACGGACAATGATGGTAAGTGTCACCATTAAGAAAGCTCGAGTTGTCATTAAGATGTTTCCCGACAAGTTCAAGGAGTTGACAACGATGAGACTTTCTCACTCGTAGCGATGCTAAGAGTCTGTTGGAATTATGTTAGCAGTTACTGCATTATTTATGAAATCTTGCAGATAGGATGTCAAAACATTGTTTCCTCGACGATTTTCTTGAGGAAAGGTTGTATGTGATACAACCAGGAGGTTTTGTCAATCCTGAAAGATGCTAACAAGTATGCAAAGCTCCAGCAATCCTTCTAAGGACTGGAGTAAGCATCTCGGAATTGGAATGTACGCTTTGATGATCAAAGATTTTGGGTTTATACAAAGTTTATGAGAAACTTGTATTTCCAAAGAAGTGAGTGGGAGCACTATAGAATTTTTGATGAGTATATGTTGTTAAGATATTGTTGATCAGAAATGATGTAGAATTTCTGGAAAGCATGCAGGGTTATTTGAAAAGTGTTTTTCAATGGAAAACCTGGATTAAGCTACTTGAACATTGAGCATCAAGATCTATAAGGATAGATCAAAAACGCTTAATAGTACTTTCAAATGAATACATACCGTGACAAGATTTTGAAGGAGTTCAGAATAGATCAGCAAAGAAGGAGTTCTTGGTTGTGTTACAAGGTGTGAGCATTGAGTAAGACTCAAGACCTGACCACGGCAGAAGACAGAGAAAGGATGAAGGTCGTCCCCTATGCTTTAGACGTAGATTCTATAGTATGCTATACTGTGTACCGCACCTGAAGTGTGCCTTGCCATGAGTCAATCAAGGGGTACAAGAGTGATCCAGGAATGGATCACATGACAGCGGTCAAACTTATCCTTAGTAACTAGTGGACTAAGGAATTTTCTCGATTATGGAGGTGGTAAAAGAGTTCGTCGTAAAGGGTTACATCGATGCAAACTTTGACACTAATCCGGATGACTCTGAGTAGTAAACCGGACTCGTATAGTAGAGCAGTTATTTGGAATAGCTCCAAGTAGCGCATGGTAGCTTCACTTACAAGATGACATAGAGATTTGTAAAGCACACACGGATCTGAAAGGTCAGACCCGTTGACTAATAACCTCTCTCACAAGCGAGATATGATCAAACCCCATGGGTGTTGGATTCATTACAATCACATAGTGATGTGAACTAGATTATTGACTCTAGTGCAAGTGGGAGACTGTTGGAAATATGCCCTAGAGGCAATAATAAAATGGTTATCATTGTATTTCCTTGTTCATGATAATGTTCTATTGTTCATGCTATAATTGTATTAACTGGAAACCGTAATACATGTGTGAATACATAGACCACAACATGTCCCTAGTGAGCCTCTAGTTGACTAGCTCGTTGATCAATAGATGGTTATGGTTTCCTGACCATGGACATTATATGTCATTGATAACGGGATCACATCATTAGGAGAATGATGTGATGGACAAGACCCAATCCTAAGCATAGCGCAAGATCGTGTAGTTCGTTTGCTAAAAAAAATTCTAATGTCAAGTATCATTTCCTTAGACCATGAGATTGTGCAACTCCCGGATACTGTAGGAATGCTTTGGGTGTACCAAACGTCACAACATAACCGGGTGGCTATAAAGGTGCACTACAGGTATCTCCGAAAGTGTCTGTTGGGTTGGTACGAATCGAGACTGGGATTTGTCACTCCGTATGATGGAGAGGTATCTCTGGGCCCACTCGGTAATGCATCATCATAATGAGCTCAATGTGACTAAGCAGTTAGTCACGGGATCATGCATTACGGAACGAGTAAAGTGACTTGCCGGTAACGAGATTGAACAAGGTATTGGGATACCGACGATCGAGTCTCGGGCAAGTAACATACCAATTGACAAAGGGAATTGAATACGGGATTGATCGAATCCCCGACATCGTGGTTCATCCAATGAGATCATCGTGGAACATGTGGGAGCCAATATGGGTATCCAGATCCCGCTATCGGTTATTGGCCGGAGAGGTGTCTCGGTCATGTCTGCATGGTTCCCGAACCCGTAGGGTCTACACACTTAAGGTTCGGTGACGCTAGAGTTGTTATGGGAAATAGTATGTGGTTACGAAAGGTAGTTCGGAGTCTCGGATGAGATCCCGGATGTCACGAGGAGTTCCGGAATGGTCCGGCGGTGAAGATTGATATATTGGACGAAGGGTATTGGAGTCTGGAAGTGTTCTGGGGTACCAGGCTATGGCCAGCATGACCGAAAGGTGTTTCGGGAGCCTCGGCAAGTGTTGGAGGGCCTCATGGGCCAAAGGGGAAGGGGCAAACCAGCCCACTAAGGGGTGGTGCGCCCCCACACCCTTTCCCACGTTACATGGGGAGGTGGGGCGCCTCCACCTGCTTGGCTTGGGGGGCAAGTCTCCCTAGGATTTTCCCTAGGGAGATCCAATCTGCTTGGTCGCCGCCCCCTAGGGGAAACCCTAGGGCGCCTCCCCCTCTCCCCTTGCCCCTATATATAGTGGAGGGGTGGGAGGGCAGCCACACCTCTTCCCTGGCGCAGCCCTCCCTCCTCCTACACCTCCTCCTCCTCCATAGTGCTTGGCGAAGCCCTGCTGGAGAACCACGAGCTCCATTGCCACCATGTCGTCGTGCTGCTGGAGTTCTCCCTCAAGTTCTCCTCTCCCCTTGCTGGATCAAGAAGGAGGAGATGTCCCCGGGCTATATGTGTGTTGAACGCGGAGGCGTCGTCCGTTCGGCGCTAGATCGGATCTTCCGCGATTTGAATCATCGCGAGTACGACTCCATCAACCGCGTTCTGTTAACGCTTCCGCTTAGCAATCTTCAAGGGTATGAAGATGCAATCCCTCTCTCTCGTTGCTAGCATCTCCTAGATTGATCTTGGTGACACGTAGGAAAATTTTGATTTATTGCTACGTTCCCCAACACTAAGTGGGTAGAAGCTATTCCAACTAGTAGTGCTGATCATAACACCTCTATTAAGATGCTTAAGGAAGTTATTTTTCCGAGGTTTGGAGTCCCTAGATATTTAATGACTGATGGTGGTTCACACTTTATTCACAGTGGCTTCCGTAAAATGCTTTCTAAATATGATGTTAATCATAGAATTGCATCTCCCTATCACCCTCAGTCTGGTGGTCAAGTAGAATTGAGTAACAGAGAACTCAAATTAATTTTGCAGAAGACTGTCAATAGGTCTAGAAATAATTGGTCCAAGAAACTTGATGATGCATTATGTGTTGGGGAACGTAGCAGAAATTCAAAATTTTCCTACGTGTCACCAAGATCTATCTATGGAGAAACCAGCAACGAGGGGAAGAAGAGTGCATCTACATACCCTTGTAGATCGCTAAGCGGAAGCGTTCAAGTGAACGGGGTTGATGGAGTCGTACTCGTCGTGATCCAAATCACCGATGACCAAGTGCCGAACGGACAGCACCTCCGCGTTCAACACACGTACAGCCCGGTGACGTCTCCCATGCCTTGATCCAGCAAGGAGAGGGGGAGAGGTTGAGGAAGACTCCGTCCAGCAGCAGCACAACTGCGTGGTGGTGATGGAGGAGCGTGGTGATCCAGTAGGGCTTCGCCAAGCACTACGAGATATGAGGAGGAGGAAGAGACGCAGGGCTGCACCAACGAGAGATCGAATCGCCTGTATTGGGCAGCCCAAACCTCAAGTATATATAGGGGGAGGGGAGGGGTTGTGCCCCCACCTAGGTTTCCACCCCTAGGGGTGGCGGCCAGCCCTAGATCCCATCTAGGGGGCGGCCAAAGGGGAAGAGAGGGGGGCGCACCACTAGGTGGGCCTTAAGGCCCATCTGGACCTAGGGTTTGCCCCCTCCCACTCTCCCTGCGCCTTGGGCCTTGGTGGGGGGGCGCACCAGCCCACCTGGGGCTGGTCCCCTCCCACACTTGGCCCACACAACCTTCTGGGGCTGGTGGCCCCACTTGGTGGACCCCCGGACACCTCCGGTGGTCCCGGTACACTACCGGTGATGCCCAGAACACTTCTGGTGGCCAAAACCATACTTCCTATATATAAATCTTTACCTCCGGACCATTCCGGAACTCCTCGTGACATCCGAGATCTCATCCGGGACTCCGAACAACATTCGGTAACCACATAAAATCTTCCTTTATAACCCTAGCGTCATCGAACCTTAAGTGTGTAGACCCTACGGGTTCAGGAACCATGCAGACATGACCGAGACGTTCTCCTGTCAATAACCAACAGCGGGATCTGGATACCCATGTTGGTTCCCACATGTTCCACGATGATCTCATCAGATGAACCACGATGTCAAGGATTCAATCAATCCCGTATTCAATTCCCTTTGTCTAGCGGTATTGCACTTGCCCGAGATTCGATCATCGGTATATCGATACCTTGTTCAATCTCGTTACCGGCAAGTCTCTTTTACTCGTCCCGCAACACATCATCCCGTGATCAACTCCTTGATCACATTGTGCACATTATGATGATGTCCTACCGAGTGGGCCCAGAGATACCTCTCCGTCACACGGAGTGACAAATCCCAGTCTCGATTCGTGCCAACCCACAGACACTTTCGGAGATACCCGTAGTGCACCTTTATAGCCACCCAGTTACGTTGTGACGTTTGGCACACCCAAAGTATTCCTACGGTATCCGGGAGTTGCACAATCTCATGGTCTAAGGAAATGATACTTGACATTAGAAAAGCTTCAGCATACGAACTACATGATCTTGTGCTAGGCTTAGGATTGGGTCTTGTCCATCACATCATTCATCTAATGATGTGATCCCGTTATCAATGACATCCAATGTCCATGGTCAGGAAACCGTAACCATCTATTGATCAACGAGCTAGTCAACTAGAGGCTTACTAGGGACATGGTGTTGTCTATGTATCCACACATGTATCTGAGTTTCCTATCAATACAATTCTAGCATGGATAATAAACGATTATCATGAACAAGGAAATATAATAATAACCTATTTATTATTGCCTCTAGGGCATATTTCCAACAGTCTCCCACTTGCACTAGAGTCAATAATCTAGTTCACATTGCCATGTGATTAACACTCACAGTTCACATCGCCATGTGACCAACAGCCAAAGAGTTTACTAGAGTCAATAATCTAGTTCACATTACTATGTGATTAACACTCAATGAGTTCTTGGTTTGATCATGTTATGTCTGTGTGAGAGGTTTCTAGTCCACGGGTCTGAATCTTTCAGATCCATGTGTGCTTTACAAATATCTATGTCATCTCCTAGATGCAGTTACCATGCTCTATTTGGAGCTATTCCAAATAACTGTTCTACTATACGAATCCAGTTTACTACTCAGAATAATCTGGATTAGTGTCAAAGCTTGCATCGGCGTAACACTTTACGACGAACTCTTTTACCACCTCCATAATCGAGAAAATTCCTTAGTCCACTAGTTACTAAGGATAACTTTGACCGTTGTCATGTGATCCATTTCTAGATCACACTTGTACCCCTTGACTGACTCATGGTTTGGCACACTTCAGGTGCGGTACATAACATAGCATACTTTAGAGCCTACGACTAAATCATAGGGGACGACCTTCGTCCTTCCTCTTTCTTCTGCCGTGGTCATGTCTTGAGTCTTGCTCAATACTCATACCTTGTAACACAGCCGAGAACTCCTTCTTTGCTGATCTATTTTGAACTCCTTCAAAATCTTGTCATGGTATGTGTTTGTTTGAAAGTACTATTAAGCGATTTTGATCTATCCTTATAGATCTTGATGCTCAATGTTTAAGTAGCTTAATCCAGGTTTTCCATTGAAAAACACTTTTCAAATAACCCTATATGCTTTCCAGAAATTCTACATCATTTCTGATCAACAATATGTCAACAACATATACTTATCAAAAATTCTATAGTGCTCCCACTCACTTCTTTGGAAATACAAGTTTCTCATAAACTTTGTATAAACCTAAAATCTTTGATCAACTCATCAAAGTGTACATTCCAACTCCGAGATGCTTACTCCAGTCCTTAGAAGGATTGCTGGAGCTTTGCATACTTGTTAGCATCTTTCAGGATTGACAAAAATCTTCTGGTTGTACCACATACAACCTTTCCTCAAGAAAATCGTCGAGGAAACAATGTTTTGACATCCTATCTGCAAGATTTCATAAATAATGCAGTACCTGCTAATTCCAACAGACTCTTAGCATCGCTACGAGTGAGAAAGTCTCATCGCAGTCAACTCCTTGAACTTGTCGGAAAACATCTTAATGACAAGTCGAGCTTTCTTAATGGTGACATTTACCATCGTTGTCCGTCTTCCTTTTAAAATCCATCTGTACTCAACAGCCTTACGACCATCGAGCCGTTCTGCCAAAGTCTACATTTGTTTTCACACATGGATCCTCTCTCGGATTTTATGGCCTCGAGCCATTTATCGGAATCCGGGCCCACCATCGCTTCTTCATAGCTTGTAGGTTCATTGTTGTCTAGCAACATGACTTCCAAGACAGGATTACGTACCACTCTGAAGTAGTACGCATCCTTGTCATCCTACGAGGTTTGGGAGTGACTTGATCCGAAGTCTCATGATCACTATCATAAGCTTCCACTTCAATTGGTGTAGGTGCCATAGGAACAACTCCTGTGCCCTACTACACACTAGTTGAAGTGACGGTTCAATAACCTCATCAAGTCTCCACCATCCTCCCACTCAATTCTTCCGAGAGAAACTTTTCCTCGAGAAAGGACCCGATTTTAAAAACAATTCCTATTGCTTTCGGATCTGAGACTGGAGGTATACCCAACTGTTTTGGGTGTCCTATGAAGATGCATTTTATCCGCTTTGGGTTCGAGCTTATCAACCTGAAACTTTTCACATAAGCGTCGCAGCCCCAAACTTTTAAGAAACGACAACTCAGGTTTCTCCAAACCATAGTTCAAATGGTTTCGTCTCAACGGAATTACGTGGTGCCCTATTAAAGTGAGTGCGGTTGTCTCTAATGCCTAACCCATGAACGATAGTGGTAATTCGATAAGAGACATCATGGTACGCACCATATCCAATAGGGTGCAACTATGATGTTCGGACACACCATCACACTATGGTGTTCCAGGCGGTACTAGTCGTGAAACAATTTCCACAATGTCTCAATTGTGTACCAAACTCGCAACTCAGATATTCATCTCTATGATCATATCATAGATATTTTATCCTCTTGTCACGACGATATTCAACTTCATTTTGAAATTACTTGAACCATTCAATAATTCAGACTTGTGTTTCATCAAGTAAATATGCTCAGTATCTACTCAAATCATCTGTGAAGTAAGAGCATAACGATATCCACTGCGTGCCTCAGCACTCATTGGACTGCACACATCAAAATGTGTTACTTCCAACAAGTTGCTTTCTTGTTCCATTTTACTGAAACCGAAGCTTTCAGTCATCTTTCCCATGTGGTATGATCTGCATGTCTCAAGCAATTCAAAATCAAGTGAGTCCAAACGGTCCATCTGCATGGAGTTTCTTCATGCGTATATACCAATATGACTTACATGGCAGTGCCACAAGTAGGTGGTACTATCATTACTATCTTACATCTTTTGGCATGAACATGTGTATCACTATGATCGAGATTCAATAAACCATTCATTTTAGGTGCAAGACCATTGAAGGTATTATTCAAATAAATAGAGTAACCATTATTCTCCTTAAATGAATAACCGTATTGCGATAGACATAATCCAATCATGTCTATGCTCAATGCAAACACCAAATAACAATTATTTAGGTTTAACACCAATCTCGATGGTAGAGGGAGCGTGCGATGCTTGATCATATCAACCTTGGAAACACTTCCAACACATATCGTCAGCTCACCTTTAGCTAGTCTCCGTTTATTCCGTAGCTTTTATTTCGAGTTACTAACACTTAGCAATCAAACCGGTATCTAATACCCTGATGCTACTAGGAGTACTAGCAAAGTACACATTCACATAATGTATATCCAATATACTTCTATTGACAGCCTTCTCATCTACCAAGTATCTAGGGTAATTCTGCTCCAGTAGTTGTTCCCCTCATTACAGAAGCACTTAGTCTCGGGTTTGGGTTCAACCTTGGGTTTCTCCACTAGAGCAGCAGCTGATTTGCCGTTTCATGAAGGATCCCTTCTTGCCCTTGCCCTTCTTGAAACTAGTGGCTTCACTAACCATCAATAATTGATGCTCCTTCTTGATTTCTACTTTCGCGGTGTCAAACATCGTGAATATTTCAAGGATCATCATATCCATCCCTGATATAGTTCATCACAAAGCTGTAGCAGCTTGGTGGCAATGACTTTGGAAAAACATCACTATCTTATCTGGAAGATCAACTCCCACTCGATTCAAGTGATTGTTGTACTCAGACAATCTGAGCACAAGCTCAACGATTGAGCTTTTCTCCCTTAGTTTGCAGGCCAAGAAAATCGTCGGAGGTCTTATACCTCTTGACGTGGGCATGAGCCTGAAATCCCAATTTCAGCCCTCGAAACATCTCATATGTTCCGCGACATTTCAACAATGTCTTCGGTGCCTCAATTCTAAACCATTTGTCATTACCGAACTATCATGTAGTCATCAAAACGTGTATGTCAGATGTTCGCAACATCCACAGACCACGTTCGAGGTCCAGCACACCGAGCAGTGCATTAAGGACATAAGCCTTCTATTGTCCGCATAATTTCTACTGTTAACTTTCAACAATATTTTCTCTAGGAACATATCTAAAACAGTAGAACTAAAGCGCGAGTTACGACATAATTTGCAAAGATCTTTTGACTATGTTCAGGATAATTAAGTTCATCTTATGAACTCCCACTCAGATAGACATCCCTCTAGTCATCTAAGTGATTACATGATCCGAATCAACTAGGCCGTGTCCGATCATCACGTGAGACGGACTAGTCAACGTCGGTGAACATCTTCATGTTGATCGTATCTACCATACGACTCATGCTCGACCTTTCGGTCTTCTGTGTTCCGAGGCCATGTCTGTACATGCTAGGCTCGTCAAGTCAACCTAAGTGTTTGCATGTGTTCCGAGGCCATGTCTGTACATGCTAGGCTCGTCAACACCCGTTGTATTCGAACGTAAGAATCTATCACACCCGATCATCACGTGGTGCTTCGAAACGACGAACTTTCGCAACGGTGCACAGTTAGGGGGAACACTTTCTTGAAATTTTAATGAGGGATCATCTTATTTACTACCGTCGTTCTAAGCAAATAAGATGCAAAAACATGATAAACATCACATGCAATCAAATAGTGACATGATATGGCCATCATTACTTTGCTCCTTTTGATCTCCATCTTTGGGGCTCCATGATCATCGTCGTCACCGGCATGACACCATGATCTCCATCATCATATCTCCATCATCGTGTCTTCATGAAGTTGTCACGTCAACTATTACTTCTACTACTATGGCTAACGCTTTAGCAATAAAGTAAAGTAATTACATGACGTTTATGTTGACACGCAGGTCATAGATAAATTAAGACAACTCCTATGGCTCCTGCCGGTTGTCATACTCATCGACATGCAAGTCGTGATTCCTATTACAAGAACATGATCATCTCATACATCACATATATCATACATCACATCCTTTGGCCATATCACATCACATGGCATACCCTGCAAAAACAAGTTAGACGTCCTCTAATTGTTGTTTGCATGTTTTACGTGGCTGCTATGGGTTTCTAGCAAGAACGTTTCTTACCTACGCAAAACCACAACGTGATATGCCAATTGCTATTTACCCTTCATAAGGACCCTTTTCATCGAATCCGATCCAACTAAAGTGGGAGAGACTGGCACCCGCTAGCCACCTTATGCAACTAGTGCATGTCAGTCGATGGAACCTGTCTCACGTAAGTGTACGTGTAAGGTCGGTCCGGGCCGCTTCATCCCACAATGCCGCCGAATCAAGATTGACTAGTAACGGTAAGCATATTGAACAAAATCAACGCCCACAACTACTTTGTGTTCTACTCGTGCAAAGAATCTACGCAATAGACCTAGCTCATGATGCCACTGTTGGGGAACGTAGCAGAAATTCAAAATTTTCCTACGTGTCACCAAGATCTATCTATGGAGAAACCAGCAACGAGGGGAAGAAGAGTGCATCTACATACCCTTGTAGATCGCTAAGCGGAAGCGTTCAAGTGAACGGGGTTGATGGAGTCGTACTCGTCGTGATCCAAATCACCGATGACCAAGTGCCGAACGGACGGCACCTCCGCGTTCAACACACGTACAGCCCGGTGACGTCTCCCATGCCTTGATCCAGCAAGGAGAGAGGGAGAGGTTGAGGAAGACTCCGTCCAGCAGCAGCACAACGGCGTGGTGGTGATGGAGGAGCGTGGTGATCCAGCAGGGCTTCGCCAAGCACTACGAGATATGAGGAGGAGGAAGAGACGCAGGGCTGCACCAACGAGAGATCGAATCGCCTGTATTGGGCAGCCCAAACCTCAAGTATATATAGGGGGAGGGGAGGGGCTGCGCCCCCACCTAGGTTTCCACCCCTAGGGGTGGCGGCCACCCCTATATCCCATCTAGGGGGCGGCCAAAGGGGAAGAGAGGGGGGGCGCACCACTAGGTGGGCCTTAAGGCCCATCTGGACCTAGGGTTTGCCCCCTCCCACTCTCCCTGCGCCTTGGGCCTTGGTGGGGGGGCGCACCAGCCCACCTGGGGCTGGTCCCCTCCCACACTTGGCCCACACAACCTTCTGGGGCTGGTGGCCCCACTTGGTGGACCCCCGGACACCTCCGGTGGTCCCGGTACACTACCGGTGATGCCCAGAACACTTCTGGTGGCCAAAACCATACTTCCTATATATAAATATTTACCTCCGGACCATTTCGGAACTTCTCGTGACGTCCGGGATCTCATCCGGGACTCCGAAGAACATTCGTTAACCACATACAAGCTTCCTTTATAACCCTAGCGTCATCGAACCTTAAGTTTGTAGACCCTACGGGTTCGGGAACCATGCAGACATGACCGAGACGTTCTCCTGTCAATAACCAACAGCGGGATCTGGATACCCATGTTGGTTCCCACATGTTCCACGATGATCTCATCGGATGAACCACGATGTCAAGGATTCAATCAATCCCGTATTCAATTCCCTTTGTCTAGCGGTATTGCACTTGCCCGAGATTCGATCATCGGTATATCGATACCTTGTTCAATCTCGTTACCGGCAAGTCTCTTTTACTCGTCCCGCAACACATCATCCCGTGATCAACTCCTTGATCACATTGTGCACATTATGATGATGTCCTACAGAGTGGGCCCAGAGATACCTCTCCGTCACACGGAGTGGCAAATCCCAGTCTCGATTCGTGCCAACCCAACAGACACTTTCGGAGATACCCGTAGTGCACCTTTATAGCCACCCAGTTACGTTGTGACGTTTGGCAACCCAAAGTATTCCTACGGTATCCGGGAGTTGCACAATCTCATGGTCTAAGGAAATGATACTTGACATTAGAAAAGCTTCAGCATACGAACTACATGATCTTGTGCTAGGCTTAGGATTGGGTCTTGTCCATCACATCATTCATCTAATGATGTGATCCCGTTATCAATGACATCCAATGTCCATGGTCAGGAAACCGTAACCATCTATTGATCAACGAGCTAGTCAACTAGAGGCTTACTAGGGACATGGTGTTGTCTATGTATCCACACATGTATCTAAGTTTCCTATCAATACAATTCTAGCATGGATAATAAACGATTATCATGAACAAGGAAATATAATAATAACCTATTTATTATTGCCTCTAGGGCATATTTCCAACAGTATCCCACTTGCACTAGAGTCAATAATCTAGTTCACATTGCCATGTGATTAACACTCACAGTTCACATCGCCATGGTCTGTCCCGTTGCAGATTAGATCAACATGTCTTCCCAGGATTCGAAAGGAGAAAGCTATGTGGATGATTATTTAGCAAATCCCAAGGTCTATGGAGACGTGGAACACGATGGTTGGACCACAGAGGAAGAAGAGGACTATGAACCCAAGGGGAAGGAGGAGACGAGCTCAGATGAAGAGGAAACCCCATTACCTCAACCTGGGGACATGCACATGGAGTTCAAAAAGTCAAGCCTCCCTGATAGGATAAAGAAACCCAACTTCGAGTTTATCCCTTTTCGTCTCTTGCAGAAAAATAAGCAGGACCTATGCAAAAAGATATTAACCGTGGAATGGGAGATTGATGATCCGAGGGAGCAAAATGTCGTCCTCAAGCACAAATTAAGGGAGAAGTCTAAGCCCGCATCATCTACAACACCTCCACCTTTTTCTTCACCGACAAAGAAGGAGACATAATCACATGGGTATGGGCACTCCCCTTGGCAACTGCCAAGCTTGGGGGAGGTGCCCCGGTATCGTATCACCATCACAACTCCTATCTTTACCTTTTTTTTCTTAGTTCGATCCTATTAGTAGTATCTTGATCTAGTAGAATAAAGTTGATGGCATGATCTAGTTTGAGTTTTTCTTTGTGATCTCTCTATGTAATCGAGTCCGTGAGCTATATGTATATAATAAAGATTAGTGTTGAGTCAAGGGCTTGATTATTTTGCCATGATCTTGGGTGAACTGAAGGAAAGAAGAAAAAGAATAAAAAGAAACAAATAGTTCATATTGATCTTATTGAGAGTAATGACTTCACATAGAAAGAGTATGATGATTAAAAGTTGTTGGGAGTTGGCAGACATAGCTTTGGTCATCGTTGCAATTAATAGGAAGTAATAAGGAAAGAGAGGTTTCACATATAGATATATTATCATTGACATCTTTTATGATTGGGAGCACTCATTAAAATATGATATGCTAAAGAGTTGATGTTGGACAAGTAAGACAACATAATGAGTTATGTTTTCTTATGTCTAAGATAAAGTATGTTGTCATGGATCCTCTAACATGTTGAGCTTGCCTTTCCCCCTCATGCTAGCCAAATTCTCAGCACCAAGTAGAGATACTACTTGTGCTTCCAAAAACCCTTAAACCAGTTTTGCCATGAGAGTCCACCATATCTACGTATGGATTGAGTAAGATCCTTCAAGTAAGTTGTCATCGGTGCAAAGCAATAAAAATTGCTCTAAATATGTATGATTGATTGGTGTGGGAGAAATAAGCTTTATACGATCTTGTGATGTGAAAGTAATAAAAGCGACGGACTGCATAATAAAGGTTCATATCACAAGGGGCAATATAAAGTGACGTTCTTTCGCATTGAGATTTTGTGCATCCAACCATAAAAGCGCATGGCAACTTCTGCTTCCCTCTGTGAATGGCCTATCTTTTGTTATTATCCTCTACCTTAAGCAAGAGTCATGGTGACCTTCACCTTTCCTTTTTCATTTTATCCTTTGGCAAGCCCAGCGTGTTGGAAAGAACATGATATTATATATATATATATATATATATATATATATATATATATATATATATATAGGTAAATTGTTTGGGGCTCCTAGGTGCCCAGGCACCTAAGCACCATGCAATTAATGCCCCATGCGATTGATCTCTTTCCAAATATTGGTGCATGATATACCTGTCATAAAATGCACGTCATTATAATAGCATACAATTTATTTCCATATATGATATGACATCCTAGTTTCTTTTAAATCTTTATTTATAATATATGCACTATAATACCTTGCGTACAATTTCTTGCTTTTGCCTTGTATTCTTTATCGGAATAAAATACTCATAAACATATGATGCACCCATCTTTTTTTGCTATTAAAAATAAAAAATACTTTCATGTATGTAGTAAGAATTTGTCCTATGTACCCATATACCTAACATAAAGAATTTATACACATATAATAATACATCTATGACAGAAACCTAGAAATGATATGCCCATGCACGATAAGCGAATTGATATACCTAAGAAATATACGTCCCAAACATAACATACCCCAAGATGATAGTTAAGTATGATGATAACCAATATATTTTTAAGTGCGTACTCAAGCCCTCGCAAAAAAATGTATATACAAAAATATGTATACTCCGACATGAAATCTTTTTTACATATCATGTACATACCCCGACGTGAAATTTATATGTACATACCCATAATTGTACATACTCTGTCTTAAAATTTACGTATACATATTCGTAAATATATATACCCAACGTGAAATTTATGTGTATATACTCATAAATATACTTACCCCTGTGTGAAATTTATATGCACATACACATAAATGTACATAACCCAAAATAAAATTTATGCAATTGCAAAAAAACATAAAATTTACATACCTTGACATTATTTTTTTCTCTATACATACCCATAAAAATGTACATACCCAACGTTAAATTTATGTATACATGCACCGACATATACTTATGTGTACATACTCTGATGAGAAATATATGTGTATATACCTGAACGTAAAATTTGGAAGATTTAATCCATTTATGACTATCTATTAATTTAAACATAAATGGTTGTCATGCATGCATGCACGCTTACCATACTTATTAATTACTGCCATATATAATCACATTAATTATTTACCATATCAACACAAACGTTATACATCAACTCACCATCTAACGGCTACGAGGTAAGGTGCCCAGGCACCTAGGTGTCCCAAACTGTCATCCTATATATATATATATATATATATATATATATATATATATATATATATATATATATATATATATATATATATATATATATAGGTTGTGGGGCAAAATTATAAGTCTCTATCTTTCTCTGTGTCCGATTAAAACTTCATAACCACAAGTATTGCGTGAGTGTTAGCAATTATGAAGGACTAAGTGATAGTTGAGTATGTGGAGTTGTTTTTCAGCTCTGACAGAGACTCATTCCGATGTTATGATAAATTGCAGTTGCTTCAATGACTGAGGTTATAGTTTGTTGGTGCTCAATAAGGTTTCCGATTCATACTTTTTTATTGTGAATTGATCATCACTTGAACATAAGTAATCATATGACAAAATCTTTATATGTTGCTGTTATGAGAATAATTATGATGCCTTCATGTCCGTATTTTATTTTTATCGACGCCTCTACCTCTAAACATGAGGACATATTTATTGTTATCGGCTTTTCGCTTGAGGACAAGCGAGGTCTAAGCTTGGGGGAGTTGATACGTCCATTTTGCATCATGCTTTTATATCGATATTTATTGCATTATGGGCTTTTATTTCACATTATGTCACAATACTTATGGCAATTCTCTCTTATTTTACAAGGTTTACATGAAGAGGGAGAATGCCGACAACTGGAATTCTGGGCTGGAAAAGGAGCAAATATTAGAGACCTATTCTGCACAACTCCAAAAGTCCTGAAACTCCACGGAATATTTTAAAATAAATAAAGAAAATTCCTCGCCAAAGATAAAGGCCAGGGGGCCCACACCCTGCTCACGATGGTGGGGGTGCGCCCCCCCTCCTAGGGCGCGCCCCCTACCTCGTGGGCCCCCTGGTGGGTCTCCGACGCCCATCTTCTCCTATATGAAGTCTTTCGATGAGAAAAAAATTCAAGAAGAACCTTTCGGGACGAGACTCCGCCGCCACGAGGCGGAACCTTGGCGGAACCAATCTAGGGCTTCGGCAGAGCTGTTCTGCCGGGGACACTTCCCTCCGGGAGGGGGAAATCATCATCATCGTCATCACCAACGCTCCTCTCATCGGGAGAGGGCAATCTCCATCAACATCTTCACCAGCACCATCTCATCTCCAAACCCTAGTTCATTTCTTGTATCCAATTCTTGTCTCAAAGTCCGGGATTGGTGCTAGTAGGTTGCTAGTAGTGTTGATTACTCCTTGTAGTTGATGCTAGTTGGTTTATTTGGTGGAAGATCATATGTTCTGATCCTATATGCATATTATTACCCCTCTAATTATGAACATGCATATGCTTTATGAGTAGTTACGTTTGTTCCTGAGGACAAGGGAGAAGTCTTGCTATTAGTAGTCATGTGAATTTGGTATTCGTTCGATATTTTGATAAGATGTATGTTCGCTAGCCTCTAGTGGTGTTATGTGAATGTCGACTACATAACACTTCACCATTATTTGGGCCTAGAGGAAGGTATTGGGAAGTAATAAGTAGATGATGGGTTGCTAGAGTGACAGAAGCTTAAACCCTAGTTTATGCATTGCTTCGTAACGGGCTGATTTGGACCCATATGCTTCATGCTATGGTTAGGTTTACCTTAATACTTTTGTTGTAGTTGTGGATGCTTGCAATAGAGGTTAATCATAAGTGGGATGCCTGTTCAAGTAAGAACAGCACCCAAGCACCAGTCCACCCACATATCAAATTATCAAAGTACCGAACGCGAATCATATGAACGTGATGAAAACTAGCTTGATGATATTCCCATGTGTCCTCGGGAGCGCTTTTCCTTATATAAGAGTTTGTTCTGGCTTGTCCTTTGCTACAAAAAGGATTGGGCCACCTTGTTGCACTTTATTTACTTTTGTTACTTGTTGCTCGTTACAATTTATCTCGTCACAAAACTATCTGTTACCACTTATTTCAGTACTTGCAGAGAATACCTTGCTGAAAACCGCTTATCATTTCCTTCTGCTCCTCGTTGGGTTTGACACTCTTACTTATCGAAAGGACTATGATAGATCCCCTATACTTGTGGGTCATTAGATACCCACCGGAAGTGCGGCATGCAAGACAATCCGGCGGGTGCTTTTGAGGACCCGAAACCCCACACGCCCGGGAGGGACCCCGTCAGGGCGCGCGACGGCTATGGGCTGCCCTAGGTCGACCTGATCGCCCCTAGGGCCTCGAGGTTTGCCGCCCTGCAGTAAGAAGAACAGACGAGGAATGAGGAAGAAGAAGAACAAGGGTTAAGGAGAAAAGGTGAAAGATAAAAGTGGTAGATGTGTTTATTTGATTGTGTGTTGTTCAATCGGCCGTCACCTCTTGTCTATATAAGAGGCAGATGGACTTCCCGTACAAGAAAAGGACTTGCCTCACCGTCCAAATCCTCTTCTAACCAAATTCGGACTTCTCACGACCTTCGGCCCGGATGTCCGGCTCTAGGCCCGGATGATCCGGCCAAGCCCAGATTTCTGATAGCAGTCCAGTAATCGGGCCTAACTTTTTCATACGAACTAGGATTAAGATAATTTTTATATAAAAATCAACCGTCTCGACGAGACGCACAACTTCGCTGTTGAACTCTTTTGGATCTGAAACCAACTTGAGGGTGTTTCAGGCCATTTTCTAAAATCTGCAGCAGAAAAAGTTGTTCGGACGTCCGGACTTGTGTCCGGATGATCTGGGTGCCATCCGGATGATCCGGTTTCAAGGGGCCCGAAAATTATGGTTCTGTTACTTTACCCCGATGATAGCCCAGACGTTCGGGTCATTCATCCGCCGGCCAAATACTGCTACAGCCCACTGTTTTGCCCGTAACTTTTGCATACGACCTCGGATGGAGACAATTTTTATATCAAAATCATCCGTTTCGACAAGACGAAGAACTTTTTAGTTAAAAGTTTTTTATCCAAAGCCATTTTAACTAGGTTTCATGCCATTTTCTAATCTGATGTCAACACGGGTATCTCTGAAATTGTCATATCTTTTGCACTTGAGCTCCGTTTTGGTCCATCTTCGTATTTATTTTGAGCATCTTGAAGAGGGCCATCAAATAGTGACATGAAATCATAATTTTAACCTCATCCTATTATATCTCAAGTCACTCTTTGTGATCATGCCATTTCTGAGTGTCAACACATGCCCCCCTATTTTTTGGTAAAGATAGCGTGCCGAAAAATAACTTGTATCGACACTCCATCGGCCACTTTGCATGTGCTTAGGGCGATAAATATATATCAGCCATTATTTGTGTGAATCCTTGATGCAAACTTGGGTGAAACCTTCTCAACTTCACTAACAATCCGATGATAAAGTTCCATAGATATGTATCTCAAGGTCGTTCTCCGAACCATATTGTTCGCCCTTTTGCTAAAATTTTGCAGATAATCAACAATAAACTTTCTCCAATCCTTACTTTCGCCGAAGCGGTGGCCTTCGGTTCGGCCTTACCTCTGGTGACGATACTAAGCATAGACTATTGATAGAAATGCAATACACCATGATTAACATAGTAACCGGATGCTTGTTGTGACAACTCTCTTGAATTGTCATGTCTAGAAATATGAACAATTTTAAAATAACCCAAGGTAAATTTTGCATCTAGACATACCTCAAGATAACCTATAAGTGATCCGTCAAAATACTAATAACCCTTGCACTACTCATAACGAATCACCGAAAGCCTATATATGTATAGCACCTATAGCAAGGAAAAGCTCCAATCCGAATAACAATGCGTATTCGGATTTGATCATTTGTGCATAAATATTTTAAGCGGCATGAGGCTTCACAAAATAGCATCATAAGGAGATATATAAACAACACCCACACCTTGGCCATTGCTACAAATTTAACCATCAATATATAATCACCATGGTACTAGAGAGATAAAGCTAAAATCAGTATTATGCATGATGTCAATATGATGCTCAATAATAAAATCAACCATGATTTGGCTTTAGGTAAATTCTGAAAACTAATAAGCCAAAGCACACCCAATCAAAACGTAAGTCCACTTTGCAGTTTTGGTGAATTGGTCTATGCATAATATCTTCAATGGCATCAATTTGACAGATTTCTATGCAAGCACTTATCTCAATCTCTACTCAAACTAAGGACGATGTTAGAATACCACACCGGCCATTCTGAGGTATATTCTTAGGGAGATAGATAAATATCGGCCATTACCATGAGGTCCATGTAGAATTCACCCACCAAAGCATGAACAGCCGAAATAAACAAATGAAATAGAAATAAAATATTTCGGCCCCTTTGTATTAGCAACAAAATTGTAACTAACCAAATGTATATAGTGATTTGGTAATACCCTGTTATGATATAGAAAATTATGTTGCATCCATGGATCAAAATAAATCCATGGAGGGTAATTGATCATACCTATGGATGAATTCCATGGCAAAGTCATCAATGGCATTGTTGAAGAAAATGGATGATGCGCTAACCGAAGATTTTGATATTGTGATGCACACCTTCGGCTTAATTGTTTGTTGCTTCCATTTTTCTCTTTCTTCACTTTTACTTTACTTATTGCAATAGAAGCATGCACATCATTTTTGTTATGATTGATCCTCTTGGGAACCCATGCCATGTTCTTCTGTCTCAGCTCTTGCGCACTAAGATTTTTTGCAATTCCTTCTTTTGCCAATACGATAAGCCGAGTGGGCATCTCGGCTGTGATTCTGTTTTGACCAATGGTAATTATTTTTTAGCCTTGTGCACTCTCAACTTCTTTTCTTCAGATTTGGCACTTTGACTCTCAATAATTGGTTGCTTCGTCTCATTGCCTTTAGTAGCCGATGTCAACACTTTAATTGGCTCTTTTTGATTTGAGATCAAATCTGAAGTTGCACTCTTACGACCATCTCTTTTAACACGGTAAACTTGCTTGACCATCTCTTTCTTATTCCTTGAGCTCTGGACCGATTCCTTATGATTGAAACGGTCTTTAACATGTGATTGTTCAAATGTTGATCTTCTCGGAGCTGCATAATATTGGTGAGATGGTCTAAAATAAGATGGAGAATGTGCCTTTGTATCATACATGTCCCATGATGGATATGGATCTATATGAGCAAAGGGAGGCATCCACGGCATTGGCATTGGCGGCCCAAAATAAGGATATGAATATGTTGCACAATTCTCACTTTGCCAATACCGATCTTCACATTTGCGCCTTGGGGGTGATCTTGGTTTCTTTGCATGATTTGGCCGGTAAGCATTCTTCTCTTCACTCTTCTTTTGATATTTATCCAATAGTTCGGCGAAGGTGGTTTTTGATCTCTTACACTTGCACTTATTTCGGCCTTTGTTTTCTTTTTGTTCGCTTTCATTGATCATTGGATTTCCTTGTTGCCCCCTGGTCCTTAGCGTCTTCATTGTAGCGTCGGCGGAATTCTCACCCTCAAGTTCATGTTCATTGTGTTCTTCATCAACTTCTTTACTCGAAATCTTGATCCCATCACCTGCAGTTTTTACCTTCTCTTTAAATGGATGGGCTTGAAGCAGTCGATGCAAAAACTTTTTGCCATCAGGACTAATCGGAATAGACTGGTCACCTCTTGGTGTTTCAACAAATTTCAATCCTCCTTTTTTAATGGCCGATTTAACTATTTGACGGAACATATTGCAATCCTCAAAATTATGTTTGAACGAATGATGCAACCTACAATACATTCGTCCTTGAATTGATGGCTTGACATGGTGATCAAGAATTCTTATGTAATTATTTTTCAGCAACAAATCAAATATTTGTTAAACTTTTTATTTTCTAGCCGATCTTGCTGTGAGAACGACTTTGGAGTTAAGCAAACGAATGGTTCATTTTGCATTATACCATTCGGCTATGCATTGTGTTTTCCACTCTATATCCGATATCTTTGGGTAAGATAGTATACTAGCATCAGTTTTCTCAACAGAATTTAACCTTGGCTTTAAATTTCTAAAACAAAAATATTTAGAACATACATGTCTCAATTAAGACCAAGTGTAAGCCAAGTAAGAAATAAGCAAAGCTACCCAATTTGATATGAACTTTAGATAGAGCAATGGGAAAAGCTTTGGCTGCAGTAATAAGTCACTATCGGTCTCTTTGAATGGTACAATATATTGACCGATATGCTTACTAACAATTTTATAGCTAACAAGTAAATTACTATGACACCCCGAGACCGATGCTCCAGATGCCTTCCAGTAATTTCGTTGTTGTCGTGTGTTTCTTTTCCTTGCTCTTTTTATTTTTGCATTGCATCATATCATCATGCCATCATGTCTTTAATCTATCCAACTCAACATAATAAATTGTATGGATCTTCGATTCATTTAAATCGAGGGAATTCACATGATGATTTCTCTGTATAACGTATCCTCCCAATATTAGGGAGCTATTATAAAATATTCCATTCTTTTGGAATAAACCATAATACACTTGCAGTTTAAGTTCCTTGCCTTTTTCCTTCTAAATTCCTGGCCTCCAACCTTGCTATAAATTCTTTTGTCACCTTCCCAAGCTCCGCCAAATGTTCTTCTTTTTGGACACTTCTAACTCCTACACCCACTTCTAAATCATTTGGTTTAAATTCAATCATATTGAATTTAGACATTTTTCATATTGTTGGAACTATCTTTGTTGGCTTGCTTTTGCTCCAGTAAGTCCCACAAAAATGTTGCATATTTTTGCCAACCCCTTTTGCTATTTCTTTTCTGCCATTTTCTTTTTTTCTTCTTTTTTAGAGAGAGAGAGAGATAGCAGCAGTGCCCCTTCTCTGTTCAAGCGCAGCCGGCCTCTTAGGCCTGACCGACTAGGCCGGCCCTTAAGGCCCAGCCGAACCCCCCTCCTAACCCTAGCCCGATTGAACCCCCCTCTCGATCCCCATCTCCTTCCCTCCAGCGCCGCCAGCGCCCGACGCCATCTCCCTCTCCTCGCGCCCAATCCCCATCTCCCTCCGCGCGCCAGCACCCGACCCTCCTCCGTGCCGACCCACCTCCATGGCCGCCGAGCCACCGCCTTCCGCCGCCCCTCCCCCTCGCGTCCTCGCTGTGGTCCCGCGTGCTGCCCGGCGACCCTGTTGCTCGCCGGAGAGCCGTGCCCCGCCGCCTCCTCCGCCGCTTCGCCTCACAGCCATGGCCGCCGCCCATTCGTCGCCTCCGCCACAGATGCCCGCGGCCCTGCCTTCTGCACCGGCGACCATCGTCGCGGCCGCTCCGTGCTTCTCCACCGACCGACGTCACTGCCGGCGTGCTCCGCCAGGATCCGGTGGATCTCGGCTTCCCCTGCGGCTCTGCCGCCCCGCCATGTTCCCTGGCGCACCGGAACTCCCCTGCTTCGCCAAGTTCGCCGCTGCCGAGCCCCTGCCTCGACCTCGCGACCCCGCGCCTCCCTCCTGCAGCACCTGCAAGCCAATAGGAGGTGTGCTCCCGTGCTGGGCAGGAGCTCCTCCAGTCTCGCCGGTCGCCTCCCCGCCATCATCGCGCCTTCTGACGTCGTCCAGACCTCGTTGACTCCTCAGGCTGTCCCTGTTGGCCTCGGCTTCAAGACCTTAACGACGTGGCCAGAACCCCACCAAGTTGTTACCTGGTGCACCTGCGATGTGTTGTCGTGGACACACCCAAAACGTGTTTCAGAACCAAGCGTCAAGTACCGTGAGTCCGAAGATCTTGGATGCACCAAGTCCCTAGACGACAAGTTCCTCTCCGAACGTGTACGGCTGAACGTGTACGACTACAGCCGGTGTGCATTTTTGTCAAGTCCGAAAACGATTGTGTACAACTACCGACGCCCGCAGATTTTGGACGCGCCAAGTTCCGTTTCAATTTTGTCAGAATTGTTGCAATTTGTTCCGCTACGTGTTAATGACGCTATGAATGATTTACTTGAGAAGGAATTCACGACGGAGGAGGTTTTACCGCTGGTTTCTTCCCGCGACATTGGGAGGTTCTAGGCAGTGACGTTACGGCGGCCGTGCTCGATTTTTTGAAAGGGGGGAGCTGCCGTTGGGTCTCAATGATACGGCCATCACTCTTATTTCTAAGGTACGAAACCCTTAGAAAATAATTCAGTACCGACCAATTTCTCTTTGCCCGGTCTTGTACAAAATTGCATCCAAGGCAATCACTAATCGGTTACGCGGATTTATGGATGAGATTATTGGGGAGGAACAAAGTGCTTTTGTGTCAGGACGGTTGATTACTGACAACGTCTTGGTAGCTTATGAAAGTGTGCATGCCATGAAGAAAAAGAAGCGATGCAAACAAGCCTCATGTGCCGTCAAACTCGATATGTCGAAAGCTTATCACCGTGTCGAGTGGCATTATTTGAAGGCGATGTTAGTCAAACTGGGATTCAGTGACAAGTTCGTGCGGCTCATTATGAAGTGTGTCACCTCTGTCCGGTTCACGGTTAAGGTAAACGGATCACTTCTGCCATTTTTCACACCCTCCCGAGGGTTGCGACAAGGGATCCAGCATCTCCTTTTCTCTTTCTTATATGTGCAGAGGGCCTCACATCCTTAATGAATTATTATGGCGGCGCATATATTGATCGAGGTATTAGGGTGAGTGTCCACTCTCGGGTTAATCATTTGCTTTTTGCGGACGACAGTTTAATCTTTATGAATGCGAAGGTGGAAAGTGCAAATAGATTGAATGATATCCTCAGGATTTATGCTGCCTGCTCTCGTCAGGCAGTAAACCGGGAGAAGAGTGCAGTTTATTTTAGTCCTAATGCATTGCCTCCTCTAAGGGCTGAGATTAAACAGACACTAGGAATTCTTGTTGAAGCTTTTACCGAACGCTACTTGGGTTTACCAACGGCGGTCGGCAGGATTACAAGTGGAAGTTTTTCTCATATTGGTGAGAGGAGCCGGAGTAAGATGCAAGGTTGGTCTGAAAAGAATTTGGCATGTGCTGGGAGGGAAGTTTTGCTCAAATCAGTGGTCCAAGCCATCCCTACTTTCAGCATGACTTGCTTTCAACTGACCAAGGGGGTCTGCTCACAATTAACTTCTTCCATGGCTAAATATTGGTGGAGCAGTGACATTGACAGGAGATCTCTTCATTGGTTGTCTTGGAAGAATCTCTCTGTACCGAAAGCAGAAGGAGGCATGGGTTTTCGTGACTTTGAGCTTTTTAATCTAGCCCTACTTGGTAAGCACGGGTGGCGGCTAATGACAAACCCTGACTCCTTGTGTTCGCGAGTTCTGAAGGGCAAGTATTTCCATAACTGCAGTTTTATGGACGCTACAGTGCCTCGCTCGGCATCTGCTACGTGGAAATCTATTATTTCAGGCCGAGCGGCGTTGGAACAAGGCTTGATCAAGAGAGTTGGGGATGGGGAATCCATCTCCATTTGGACGGATCGCTGGATACCGAACACGACCACTCTCATGCCTATGGGTCGCATCGGGATCGATCCTTTAAATCGTGTCTCTGAATTATTTGATCATGAGAATGGAGCGTGGGATGTGGATTTGGTTCGAAGAAATTTTCTTGCACCAGATGCAGACGCAATTTTGAATATACCGTTGAGAGCGAATGGTGGTGAAGATTATCTTGCATGGGACTTGGAGAGGTCCGGTGTCTATTATATTAAAACGGCTTATCGTGCTCTAGTGACTCGGAAAGAGCGTTCATCTCTAGAGGAAGGAACGATAGCGGAGTCTTCAACTTCAGATAGACCCATGTGGATCGCCTTGTGGAAATTAAAGGTTATCCCCAGAGTCCGTGTTTTCTGGTGGCGGGTCTTGCGTGGAATTCTACCAGACTATGCTACTCTTCAGCATATGCATATCCGGACAGCAGCAGTGTGTGATCTGTGTAAAGCCTCAGTGGAAGATCTACGACATGCAGTGATAAACTGTTCACATGCCAAGCTATTTTGGGCAGCAGCCCGAGATTTCTTGGGTTTGAAGTTACCAAGGTTACACCCTGCCACTTGGGCGAGGGATGTATTGATGGACGGCATCATAAAAGATCAAGACAGATGCAAAATTATCACGGTTATGCATGCGATATGGTCTGATCGGAATCGATGGACGCATGACAAGATCGGCTATGATCCAGTTCAGGCGGTAAAGACAGTTCGTGATGATATTTTAATGCTTGATGTTCCAAAACCCACAAGTGGCGTGTCAGGAACGCAGTGGCGCACGCCGGATGTGGGATGGATTAAGATCAATATGGATGGTGCTATTAACAGCGAAGCTCGATGTGCGGGAGGGGGTGGGATAGCTCGGTCTCATCTTTCGTTCATCGGAGCATGGAGTAAACCCTTCCCGGGGGTGACAGATCCTCTTGTTGCGGAGGCCTTAGCTCTAAGGGAAGGAGTCATCTTCGCTTAGCTGCGTGGTTTCTCACATGTGCTGATGGAGGTAGATTGTTTAGAGGTTGTCAACCTCTGGTTATCGCGTGACAGCTCGAGGTCAATTGTTGCGCCTATTTTAGATGACATTGGGGAGAAGTCTTCTTTTTTTATCTCTTTCTCTGTTAGATATGTTCCAAGGGAGGCCAATACTTTGGCAGACTCTTGTGCTAAACGGGCCTGTTCCTTGTTGGTTTCAGACTGTTGGCTTGAGAGCCGTCCATCCTTTCTTCTAAGTGGCCTGCGGGCAGATTGTAATCATATGCTAGCTATGCAATAAAGCTCCCCAAGTTCGTTACAAAAAAAAGTTCCATTTCAAAATGTTCAACTACATCCGATGTGGATTTCGACAAGTACCACGACACCGGGAGCCCTCGGATCCGTCAAGTTCCACTACCGCCGACTAGTATGACTACCGTCGCAAAAATGAGACGGTCAAGACCGGACCGACAAGTACCTCGACGACCTTGTACCACTATCATCGCAATACCGCGAGTACCTCTACCGACGACCCCGAACATCTACGGTCGTGTACGACTACCGTTGCCCGAAGAACCGTGGGTCACAAGACTCGTGTACAACTACCATCGTCGTGTACCACTACTTAGCCACTACCATCACGAGAACGTCTACTTCCGTCCACACCGCTTTGAACTCGATCCACCCCGAAGAGACACACTTCGAAGGTATAACGTCGAGACGACGCCCGTGAATGAATGCATGTGTGTTGTATGAGATGCATGGTTGGTTGTTGTATTCTCCCGTGAACGTCAGTTGTTCCTCCTCGTTGCCATGCCGTCCACCCATGGGAACCCGGTAACTGGGATCACCCCACCATCTTTTGCACGCTCCCGCCACACTTCCTTTGCACCGGTATCTCCATGAGCTACCGGAACCTATATGTTGCCATGGCATCATTTTCGAATTCGTTGTCGTGGCACCCCTTTCGTTTCCGCCACGATGACAACATGCTTCATATCATGCTCTTGTCAACATTTCCAAATTGCATAAAACTTGCACATGTCATTCGCATCATGATAATAATATTTAAAATGTTTAAAATTGTTGTTTACATTAAATTGCTAAATGCATATGGGGATTTACCGGAATGGTTATTTGTTGCTTCCGGCCTCACTTAAAATTGCCTGAAATGTGTAGTTTACTTATGCTTCACCTCTTGCCATGGTTAACAACATTTAATTTTGTTGCGTACATAAACGGGAGAGAAGTAAATAATCGAATGTGGTGTTTCGTCAATATGCAACTCGTTGCATATTGAGCTCCACTTAATTTATAGTATTGTTTGTTGCACTTTGCCATGCCATGACTCGTTAACCGGACATGCATCATACTTGATTGTGCATCTTGCCATGATTATGCTTGTTGGTTTACCATGTTGTTTGCTCCTTTCCGGTGTTGCTTCTTGTTAGTTCCGGTAACGTCGCATTTGTGAGGATCCGTTCGACTACGCCCGTTTGTCTTCTTCTTGGACTCGTTCTTCTTCCTTGCGGGATCTCAGGCAAGATGATCATACCCTCGAAATCACTTCTATCTTTGCTTGCTAGTTGTTCATTCTATCGATATGTCGCGCTACCTACCACTTATTATATCATGCCTTCCATGTTGCCATGTCAAGCCTCTAACCCACCTTCCTAGCAAATCGTTGTTTGGCTATGTTACCGCTTTTACTCAGCTCCTCTTATAGCATTGCTAGTTGCAGGTGAAGTTGAAGTTTGTTCTATGTTGGAACATGGATATGTTGGGATATCACAATATCTCTTATTTAATTTTAATGCATCTATATACTTGGTAAAGGGTGGAAGGCTCGGCATTTTGCCTGGTGTTTTGTTCCACTCATGCCGCCCTAGTTTCTGTCATACCGGTGTTATGTTTCTTAATTTTGCGTTCCTTACGCGGTTGGGTGTTATGGGAACCCCTTGACAGTTGGCTTTAAATAAAACTCCTCCAGCAAGGCCCAACCTTGGTTTTAACATTTGCCAGTGCTCCTCTGAGTGTTGGTCCAAACTAGAGCACCGTGCGGGACCATCCCATGGCAACTTGGGTTGTGTTGGTACTTGTACGCTTAGCTTATTCGGTGTGCCCTGAGAACGAGATATGTGCAACTCCTATCGGGATTTGTCGGCATGGTCAGGTGGTCTTGCTGGTCTTGTTTTACCATTGTCGAAATGTCTTGTAACCGGTATTTGGAGACTGATTGGGTCTTTCCGTGAGAAGGAATATCCTTCGTTGACCGTGAGAGCTTGTGATGTGCTAAGTTGGGACAACCCTGCAGGGTATAAACTTTCGAGAGCCGTGCCTGCGGTTATGTGGCAGATGGGAATTTGTTAACATCCGGTTGTAGAGAACTTGACACTTGACTTAATTAAAATGCATCAACCGCGTGTGTAGCCGTGATGGTCTCTTTTCGGCGGAGTCCGAGAAGTGAACACGGTCTTGTGTTATGTATGAACGTAAGTAGTTTCAGGATCACTTCTTGATCACCTCTAGTTTCTCGACCGTTGCGTTGCTTCTCTTCTCGCTCTTATTTGCGTATGTTAGCCACCATATATGCTTAGCGCTTGTTGCAGCTCCACCTCATTACCTTACCCTACCCATAAGCTTAAATAGTCTTGATCTCGCGGGTGTGAGATTGTTGAGTCCTCGTGACTCACGGATAATTCCAAACAGTTGTAGGTGCCGATGATACCAGTGCAGGTGATGCAACCGAGCTCAAGTGGGAGCTCGATGAAGATCTTGGTCGCTGTTTTGTGTCTTTTCCGGATGATCAGTAGTGGTGCCTAGTTGGGACGATCGGGGATCTAACATTTGGGGTTGTCTTATTTTATTTTGGTTCCGTAGATGGACCTTGATTATACTCTGGATGATGTATGTTTAACTTGTTATTTGTGTGAAGTGGCGATTGTAAGCCAACTCTTTATCCATTTCTTATTCAGTACATGGGATTGTGTGAAGATTACCCCTCTTGCGACAAAACTACCATGGGGCTATGCCTCTAAGTCGTGCCCTGACACGTGAGAGATATAGCCGCATTGTGGGTGTTACAAGTTGGTATCAGAGCCATCCCCGACTTAGGAGCCCCCTGCTTGATCGAATCGCTGGCGTTGTTGAGTCTAGAACAAAATATTTTGAGTCTTAGGAATATATATATATCGAAGAGTAGGATTCTTTTTACTCCTCAGTCCCTTCGTCGCTCTGGTGAGGCCTCCTGACGTAGAAGTTTTGACTTCCCTCTCCTCAAATTTCACGAATTTTTTTAGGATCACGCGGGTATCTTGGAACCGTTTCGATATTATTGTGACGAGAACATTGTTCTTGGTGCCTCCTGACATTTAGGGGTTGTGGCAGTGTCCCGGGGAGTTGAGCTCCGAGGTGTTGTCGTCACAATTTTATCGTTGTAGTTTTGGAATACCTGAGTTCGCCGACATCAAAAATCTCTTTTATGCAGTTGTTGGTGAGATAACCTCGACGCCACTCAGTACTGGGGCGGGAGTTCGGGAGTATTGCCATAACTCGTATAACGGATGCTTTTCGAAGGTTGAGGTACATGATTTCCGAAAGTTTCTTGGTTATGTGTTGACGGATGTATACAGCTGGATGTAGGGATTGTCAGTTTGGGTGAGATATTATGCTTCCCCTGTATCCCCAACACCTGATTGCATAACCAGAAAGTTTTGGGAGTTTATAAGTGGGAATTCAAGTATCTCGTAGGATATCTTTCCAACAGACACATGATACGATATGGGGTCTATCATATGTTTGTTCTAATCCTTTGTTTTGTTTTGAGTTGTGGTATTCGAGTTGCTTCAATGTCAAGTGTTGAATCCATACATTTTTCTGAAATGGTGTTCTCATATTTCTATGGGAGTACTAATCCTTCTTGATCATCGATATTGTCATGCCAATTCTTTTCCAACCGACGTGCTCCTCTTCAAGTGGATCCGATCATTTTTAACATTCGTAAGATCACTTCTCGGTTTTCCTCAACGGTGTTTGTTTCATCTGTCCCAAGTTGTCTTTGTTTTTATAGCTAACAAGTAAATTACCCTTCATCATTGGTCCTTCAAAATTACTTTTGAGAATTTTTCTAATAGATGCAGCAACAATAAAGTTCTGACCAAATCTGAAAATAGGTAAATTACTTGCTAAACATACCTCTTCAAATATGTTGGGAGAGCATGATGGTGGTGTGACTTGAACAATATTTTGCTCCGCCTTTGGATGGCTCTCCAACGCCTCTTCATCATCTTTTTCTTGATTTCATGCATCATTATATCGAAGATTTTTGTCGGCCGAACTTTTTTCGGCTACTTGTTCTTGTCCTTGAAGTTCATCAATTTTTATGGCACGGAACTCATAGGGCAGGAAGTAGGTTCCATTAACTTCAGAAAAATCAAGCATGGTTGTTTTGCTATGCTTGCCATGCCCTTTCTCAATAATGCTTGCCTCTTTGGATTTGATGGGTTCGGAATATATACTACTTGATTCGGCTTTTTCAACTGAAGCACTTTCATATTCCGAATCATCCTTCTTTTCACCGGTTATATCAATTGGCAAGGCTTCTTTTCTTTGAGCTAATTACCTATCAATTCTCTCTTAGCGAAGTATTTGCACCCTATCGTGCAAAGCTTTAACTTCCCTCTCAATTTCAGCCCGCTCTAGATTAGTTTGCCCCCCAATGCTTTTAGGATCTTTTAGCAATGAAGTGTTAGTGTTGCCGAAGTTTTGCAATTGTGCAGGGGGTGTATAATATGCTGCGGTACTAGGTGGAGGAGTATGCACTGCTGTATAATTATATGCTCTCTCGCCAATTCTATCAATTGATGAAGTTTCATCTTTCTGCAAAACTCTAGCCTTTATTGCAGCATAATCATGAAACAACCCCTTTTCATATTGTTCAAGGCAAAGAGCACTAATCCTCTTGTTTTGTGTCAAGATCTTTTTTAATGCAGTCACAACCGCTTCTGGAAGGGATTGCTCCGCAATACTTTCAGATTCTTTCAGCAATGGTTCGTGAGTGTTGCCGAAATTCTTGAATTGCATAGAGTATGCATTATATGCTACAGTATTTGATGACGGCACATGTGTTCCTGTAAAATTTTCACTTATTCGGCTATGACCATGAAGATGCGGAGCCGAATTATGAACATCTACAGTTGCATACGGTGCTGAAAAATTACTAACATGAGGTGTAGCATATGATGGTTGAGAGTAACTGGCCAAATAGCTAGTAGTAGCATGGCCAATTCTTCCATCCATCGGCAAGGTTGGATTCACATATTGCAAATTAGTTGCCGATGAATAAAAAGGTGAAATACTTGAAGGAAATATGCCCTAGAGGCAATAATAAAGTTATTATTTATTTCCTTATTTCATGATAAATGTTTATTATTCATGCTAGAATTGTATTAACCGGAAACATAATACATGTGTGAATACATAGACAAACAGAGTGTCACTAGTATGCCTCTACTTGACTAGCTCGTTGATCAAAGATGGTTAAGTTTCCTAGCCATAGACATGAGTTGTCATTTGATTAACGGGATCACATCATTAGGAGAATGATGTGATTGACATGACCCATTCGTTAGCTTAGCACCCGATCGTTTAGTATGTTGCTATTGCTTTCTTCATGACTTATACATGTTCCTATGACTATGAGATTATGCAACTCCCGTTTGCCGGAGGAACACTTTGTGTGCTACCAAACGTCACAACGTAACTGGGTGATTATAAAGGAGCTCTACAGGTGTCTCCAAAGGTAGATGTTGGGTTGGCGTATTTCAAGATTAGGATTTGTCACTCCGATTGTCGGAGAGGTATCTCTGGGCCCTCTCGGTAATGCACATCACATAAGCCTTGCAAGCATTGCAACTAAAGAGTTAGTTGCGAGATGATGTATTACGAAACGAGTAAAGAGACTTGTCGGTAACGAGATTGAACTAGGTATTGGATACCGACGATCGAATCTCGGGCAAGTAACATACCGATGACAAAGGGAACAACGTATGTTGTTATGCGGTCTGACCGATAAAGATCTTCGTAGAATATGTAGGAGCCAATATGGGCATCCAGGTCCCGCTATTGGTTATTGACCGGAGACGTGTCTCGGTCATGTCTACATTGTTCTCGAACCGTAGGGTCCGCACGCTTAAGGTTTCGATGACAGCTATATAATGAGTTTATGAGTTTTGATGTACCGAAGGAGTTCGTAGTCCCGGATGAGATCAGGGACATGACGAGGAGTCTCGAAATGGTCGAGACGTAAAGATCGATATATTGGACGACTATATTCGGACATCGGAAAGGTTCTGAGTGGTTCGGGTATTTTCGGGAGTACCGGGGAGTTACGGGAATACGGGGGAAGAAGTATATGGGCCTTATTGGGCTTTAGGGGAGAGGGAGAAGCAGGCCGCGCGCCCCCCCATTGGCTAGTCCGAATTGGACTAGGGGGAGGGGCAGCGCCCCCTCCTTCCTTCTCTTCCCTCTCCCCCTTCCTTGTCTCCTACTCCTAATACATGGAAGGACTCCTAGTTGGACTAGGAAAGGGGGAATCCTACTCCCGGTGGGAGTAGGACTCCCCTAGGGCGCGCCATAGAGAGGGTCGGCCCTCCCCTCCTCCACTCTTTTATATACGGGGGCAGGGGGCACCCCATAGACACACAAGTTGATCTTCGTGATCGTTCCTTAGCCGTGTGCGGTGCCCCCTTCCACCAAATTCCACCTCGGTCATATCGTTGCGGTGCTTAGGCGAAGCCCTGCGTCGGTAGAACATCATCATCGTCATCACGCCGTCGTGCTGACGAAACTCATCCCCGAAGCTTTGCTGGATCGGAGCCCGGGGAACGTCATCGAGCCGAACGTGTGCTAAGAACTCGGAGGTGCCGGAGTAACGGTGCTTGGATCGGTTGGACCGGGAAGACGTACGACTACTTCCTCTACGTTGCGTCAACGCTTCCGCTTCAGTCTACGAGGGTACGTAGACAACACTCTCCCCTCTCGTTGCTATGCATCACCATGATCTTGCGTGTGCGTAGGAAATTTTTTGAAATTACTACGTTCCCCAACAATACTTTCTTGTATGCTATTGGAAATTTTAACATGAGGTGTTTTAAATTGATTAACCAAACCCATCATGTTGTTCATCGGCATATGGATTTGTGGGGTTGCCGATGCATGAGAGTTTGGATACATATGTTGTACGTTGCTAAAATCATAAGAATTTGAAGCATGAAGATTGCTTTGCATCGGTCCTTGCGCATAATTAGATGCATGATTGATAAAACTAGGGCTAGCCGATACATTATGCTCATTAGGTGATCCAACAACAACATATGGATTATTTGCATCTACATAGGGGAATTGGGCATTCATATTACCTTTGTAGATTGCAGCAACTTGATGACGATCTCTTCGTAGCAAGAACGGGCTGGAGACCGTTCGAAACTTCGTCCCCAGCGGAGTCGTCAAAAAGTGTGTTCGCACACGAACACGTCACCGTGTACCCTCAACGTCGGGGGTGATGCACCGCAGCTCATGTCAAAGGAGACCCACCGAAAGCGCGGTACGCAAGACAATCCGGCGGGTGCTTTTGAGGACCCGAAAGCCCACACGCCCGGGAGGGACCCCGTCAGGGCGCGCGACGGCTATGGGCTGCCCTAGGTCGACCTGATCGCCCCTAGGGCCTCGAGGTTCGCTGCCCCGCAACAAGAAGAACAGACAAAGAACGAGGAAGAAGAAGAACTAGGGTTAAGGAGAAAAGATAAAATATGAAAGTGGTAGATGTGTTTATTCGATTGTGTGTTGTTCAATCGGCCGCCACCTCTTGTCTATATAAAAGGCGGATGGACTTCCCGTACAAGAAAAAGGACTTGCCTCGCCGTCCAAATCATCAAAATCTAACCAAATTCGGACTTCTCACGACCTACGGCCCAGATGTCGGGCTCTAGACCCGGATGATCCGGCCAAGCCCAGATTTCTGACGGCAGTCCACTAATCAGGCCATAACTTTTTCATACGAACTCGGATTAAGATGATTTTTATATCAAAATCAACCGTCTCGACGAGACGCACAACTTTGCTGTTGAACAATTTTGGATCTGAGGCCATCTTGAGGGAGTTTATAGCCATTTTCTAAAGTCTGCAGCAGAAAAAGTTGTCCGGACGTCCGGACTCGTGTCCGGATGATCCGGGTGCCATCCGGATGATGTGGCTTCAAGGGGCCCGAAAATTATGGTTCTGTTACTTTACCTGGATGATAGCCCGGACGTTCGGGTCATTCATCCGGCCGGATGATCCGGCCAAATACTGCTGCAACCCACTGTTTTGCCTGTAACTTTTGCATATGACCTCGGATGGGGATGGGGACGATTTTTATATCAAAATCGTCCGTTTCGACGAGACAAAGAACTTTGCAGTTGGAAGTTTTTTCATCCAAGGCCATCTTAATTAGGTTTCATGCCATTTTCTAATCTGATGTCAACAAGGGTATCTCCGAAATTGTCATATCTTTTGCATTTGAGCTCCATTTTGGTCCATCTTCATATTTATTTCAATCATCTTGAAGAGGGCCATCAAATGGTGACATGAACTCATAATTTTAACCTCATCCTATTATAGACTCAAGTCGATCATGTCATTTCTGAGCGTCAACACTAACATGAATCACAAATTGTTTCAACATTGCGCTCTCGAACAAATGGGAGCTTATTTTTTCTAAGCAATTTCTCAACTAAAGAAAAAGATGCATGTCCTAAACGACCATGCCACCTGCAGACGAAAGTTTGTTGGCACTAAAAATTTGTTTATTGAATCTTCGGGATCAAAGGGTAATGCGAGCAAGGCTCCAGCAAACCATACAATCTCAGATGGCGCTCCCATCTAATCTGATTCAGCTTTCACGGCTTGGGTTTTGCTGAACTGTATTCCTCCTGATCTGGAGATAACTGAATCCAAAGGAGCACGGGTGGAAGACAATTTAACTCTTTCGGTGTCCTAAAAATTACAGAATTATACCATCCATAATTGAACACATAGGAAGAGCTGAATCATATTAAACGTGTATATATTGCCAAACCATGTACAGGACAAAGAGCAACCTCTAAAGCAATTTGTATTGCCAAATCATTTTTTCTTTTACAAAAAGGGGTTCCCCCCCCCCCCCCCCCCACCTCATTTTTATTAACACGAGGCCACAAAGCAAAACCAAAAGAACTGTTCCCAGCGCTCCAGCTGAGCTAAAGTAGCTGGGTCAGACCCCCTCACCAAACAAGAACATTTACCAGGTTACACACCTCACAACAAAACAGACAGCTTCAACAGCAAAATAGCAAAGGTCACGCGTAACTGTTACATCTTTTCCCTCCCATTTTTGTTACAGGAACATCACCCGGAGTGGGCTCGCAGGAAGGCCCCTTTTTGTGCCTTCAACGGCAGGCAATTCTCAGCAGCTTGCTTCTTCGACGGTCGAGAAGTAGTACATAGCGTTGCAGCAGTACCAATTGAATTCCTTTGCACAGAATCTTCCATTCATGGATCAAAACACTTGTTTTCCCCAACAGATTTTTGACACTTGTCCAAGCTGAACCCTAAAAACACAAATCATTTCCAGTGGTCCATAAGGTCCACAGTACAGCAACACAGGAGATGTTACTCACAGATTTCTTATTATCAACTTTCCAAAGTTCAGCTAACTCATCCATATTGTGCGGAATTTGAAAATTAAACACCTCAGCAATAACTTTGCCAACTTCCTGGGCCATAACACAGTCAAAGAACAGGTGCTGGACTGACGCCAACTCACTACAGAATAAACACATAAGATCATCAACATGTCGTCGTTTACTAAGGTTATCTCTGGTCAAAATCTTATTATGATACGCTAAGCACACAAAAACTAGGTATCTACGGGGGACTACAATTTTCCAGAAATGTTTCCACACAGAGTAGACACCCCCCCCCCCCCCGGTTGATGGTATTATAGAAGGAGCTAGCAGAAAATTCACCAGATGATTGAAACATATACACAGGCCTATCAGATTCATCACTAAGAGGATAGTTGGAAAGAACAGCCAGTAATTCATCCCTTTTAGTCAAGAAGGCATGTCCTACACATCTTCTCAAAGTGATAAGCTCGCAGCCATCCCAAACCTCTGCCACACAACAGTTCTGTTGTTGACAGAGGTCAAACACCTCCCAAAACTGGGTTTTCAAGGTGCACTCACCAGCCCAGATGTCATGCCAGAAGCTGATGTGCTTCCCATTCCCCAGAACCCATCTAAAGAACCCATCTAAACAGCAGCAGAAGCTCTAGTCACATCTTTCCAAAAGGGAGATCCAGTATTAGTTCTAGTCCACAGAAGATTTGGCTTAGAAGTATTGTATGTATGGCTAACCAAAGTGATCCAGCTTTTTTCCTTGACACAGAAAAATCTTTTAACCCAAGAGGCTAATAAAGCTAAATTAAACTCCCTCAAATTAGGGACGCCCAAACCGCCAAAAATCTTTTTCTGGGACACAAGTCCCCAGTTTAGCTAAATGGTATTTGTGATTAACCACAAAGTTGCCCCAAAAAAAGTGGGCCATTTGTGAAGTAATGGCTTTGATAGCCCATTTAAGGAATTTGATAAAAGACATCAAATACATTGGTATACTAGCAATACAAGTCTGCAACAAAATTATTTTAGCCTCATAACTCAGAAGTCTCCCTCTCCACCCACAGATTTTCTTAATGATCTTATCTATGATTGGTTGGAGGTCTTCTCTTCTAAGTTTAGATAGTGCAAAGGCACTCCCAAATACTTTTTTTTCGGGAAAACGCAAAAGCTTTGCGTTTCATTGTATTGAAAAGAAAGAGTGTTTTATGTTACAGTCCTCCTAGGAGGCGAATTACAGTCAGGGGACATGAGCTAGTGCACGTCCCAGGTCGGGGGCAAGACTACTCTGAGTCCAGCAGCGCCTGCCGTAGCCCAAAGTTTGGCCTCCTCCTTGATGCCGTGAACTAGCGTCCGGATGGAAGGGTGTGCGTCGTTGAAGACGCAATCGTTGCGGTGCTTCCAGATAATCCAGGAGGTAAGAAGTGTCGCGGGGAAATCTCCCAACCTACAACAAAAACTTTGTGAGAGGAGTTTAGCAACATCCTCCACCAGACTGACAGTCACCAAATCACATTTATCATAATTAATTTTCATGCCAGATAGGTGATTAAAACAAGAAAGCAGCCATTTAATATTCCTAGCATTTCGAGGGTTAGGCTCTAGGAACAAGATCGTGTCATTCGCATATTGCAGACTAACCAAGCCTCCAGGAATATTATTTGGAACAATCCCAGTTATAATTTCAGACTTTGCAGCTTTGGCTATCATTTACAGAATATACAGCAATATGAGAGTTAAGGGAAAGAGATTCCATGGTTAGGTACAAATAGATGGAGACCGGGCTAGCATGTAACATATACTCCCTCCGTTCCAAAATAGATGACCCAACTTTGTACTACCTTTGTACTAAAGTTAGTACAAAGTTGAGTCATCTATTTTGAAACGGAGGGAGTATCTATCTCCAAGTTATGCAATGTATACATTTGCACAGTGGTTGTTAAACACTACAGACAGATATCGAGACACTATCCAGACAAACGATGTTGAACACTTACTAATACACTATAAAGCTGGCCCATATTTCTGAATGACAAAGCTTTGCACTTTGAAGCAGCAGCATGGATGATTCAGAAGCTGTACCTATGTAGACTCAAGACGGACAGACGCTATATAGAGAGACGAAGCTCAACATTATTAACATGCCTGCTGAAGGCCTTGCTCAACAGCTAAATATGGACCAGCTTTGTACCATCTATGATGACCTGCAAAGCGAGGTAGAAGCACAATAAACATCCCCTACTGTTGAAGAAAACAGAGCTATTTTCAAGTAAAGCAGTACTGCATGTGACAAGTATTTCGAATTTCCAATGAAGTAAAGAAAGAAAATGCTTACCTTAGAGCCTGTTCTTCTTCTTCTTCTTTTTCTCCAATTTGCCCAAGTTGATTCTGTTCGCTATTCCTAACTTGGAACATACATCATTATATGTTTTACATTTATTCTTCAGCAACGTATCAGTAATATCGTCAATGTTGAATTTTTCTCTGCCTTCATGAAGAATCTGGGAGAGCTTTCCCCATTTGTTGAAGAGCTTGGTTATACTAACCGGGACTGACATTTCCAACTTCTTTGCCAAGATATTTAGTAACCACTTTTCGAGCTCGGGAAACCGTAGAGCTTCGGCTAGCAGAACAAAGAAGAGAAGGGCCTTTTTCAAGCTGATGTCAACACTTTCTTCCTGAGACAGATCCATGTTAGCAAGGCCTAAGAGCACCTGGTAATGTCTTCTAATAACATCATCTCCGACGGTTATCTGGTCAAGTGCTTTGGGATTAAAACCCAAATTAGGGTATTTTGACATCTGTGCCATTATGAGTGTACCCTTTTTGCATAATTCCTTGGGTAATAACATGGAACGGTCGTGATCACTGAACCTGTAGCAAGCATGGTTTGCCACAATGCTATCCAAGTACATATCATGTGTTCTGTACAGTGCATATACTGACTCTGAGTAGTCATGAGAGGATGCCGAAGGGCTGATCCTTAAAATGATCCAACCCTTGGGATGAGTCACCAATTTTCCCTCTGGGAGTTGCACATTGTCTCTTTGGAGGATCAATTTGAAGTACTGTCTGACTCCATTGAATGACGTCCTCAAGGAACTCTCGATGTTGTCCAAGTAAACATTAAATATTGGCGATCCCTGCAAAACAATTGGAATTAAAGCAGGTATCTAAGAGGTGATTCTATAGGACAATCAAGAGCTAATAGACAACCTAGCAGCCATGCTAAAAAAGGAGAGCCTCTCATCCACCAAATGTCGAGTAGTCGTCATATGTCAACTTATCAACTATCAATTTGCACTTAGAAAATTAAGAATAGCAAGTACCAGCAACCAGATCGCTTAAACAATTAAGTTATCATGCTACTTAGTAGCCGAATCACTTACACCAGATCACTTGCACTTAGACAATTACGCATAGCAACTAGCAACAAGATCACTTAGACAATTAACTCATCATGCAACTTATCTTTTGCAACTCAATTTCTTTTGGCAAGATAACCTCAAGTTATAATGCTACTTATCTTCATCACAACCTTCAGACAAGAGATAAGAGAAAACTTTGACTACCTCCACATGTAGAACTAAATACACTCAAAGAAATTGAACATATATTTCTCGGTAAGAGATAAATAAAAGTTATCAAAGTGTAATTCACACTGCCAGACTGCCTTCTAATCGTAAGCGCTTATTTTGAGTCAATGTCCTATATATTGCAGATATGGCTCTGAACTTGGTGTACATGTTACATTGACACTGTACTGCCAAATACTTCTCCCTGATGCAAATGAATCCACTGCACAACAAATTTACAACGCATAAGACATGCTTCTTTGTTTTCTCTCATTGTAACCAGGAACCATTAGAGCAAGACACCCTATCAAGATTGCAGAGGACAAATGTTGAAGGAGGCTGCTTGCGAATCTTAAGGGAGAGGGGCGTCACCAGGATTCAGAGCAGGAGCCTTTGAGGGCGCCAGAGAAGGAGTCGCCGCGAGAGGGCGACTCCCCGGGAGAAGGAGGCGTCGCCGCGAGAGGGCGATTCCCGGGAGAAGGAGGCGTCGCCGCGAGAGGGCGAGTCCCCGGGAGAAGGCGGCGACGCCGCGAGAGGGTGCGCCCCCGGGAGAAGGCGCCGGCGCGGCCAGAGGGTGCGCCCCCGGGAGAAGACGGCGCGAGCCGTCGCCATAGCTGCGTGGCTGGTGTGTCCGTGTGTGTGGAGGATTTGGGGAACCAAGGTTAGAAGGAACCTGGTCAGCGCGCACGATTTGGAATTGAACCAAATTTTTGGCCGGGGCCGGCCGGAGGGAGAAAAAACGCTATCGCTAAATTATTTCTTAATTAGGGGGGTGACCACCGCTGGACTGATCATGAACGCTCGACAGAGAACATCCGCCGGAGTCCGCTGCTGGACGCCGGCGAGTGTACGGACTGCCCCGACAAGCAGCCGCCGGCAGCGGTGCTCGACGTGTCCCTCGGCTCTTCCCGGGGAGAGCAAATTGCGGCGCTGCCAGCTGCACTGAAGGGCAACTGGGCAAGCAGGGGGTAGTGCGCCAAACTGACCGCGCCGGCGTATTCACGGAGTCCGATGAGAGGGCCGGCCGGCTGCCGGCACGATTGACTGACGACAAGCTGATCTCTGAATTCACCAAAACAAACTAAGAAAACTAAAGGATCGCCGGAGTGACTGGGACGCAAGAAAACTAAAGGATCGCCAGAGTGACTGGGACGCAAGAAAACTAAAGGATCGCCGGAGTTCGACGAGAAACACCAAGAAACCAAGAAACGCCAGACAATCGCAAACCGCTATCACAAGACAAAGACCGTACCTCACTGGCCGAAGGGAACGGTAGAGGCGGTGTTGCCGGGCCCCCCTGCGTCGGCGAGGCGGAGGTCGAAGAAACCGCCGGCCGCGGCGACGAGAGCGGCGGCGGGCTGGGCCCAGCCCGCCGCGGTGACGACGAAGATGTCGCGGGGGCGGCAGCATTCGTCGACTGGGAAACCTTTGGACTTCCTGTTGTGGATGACGAAGGCGTAGAAGGACCGAACCGCGACCACCAGAAGAGCTTCGCCGGCGAACGGGTATGGAACCGCCCAAGGACCACGCCGCGACCGCGAGAAGAACGCCGCCGCTTCGGAGAAGGCGTGCGGGGATGCTGCTGCGTCGGGGAAGAAGGCGCCGGAGGCTCGTGGGCCTGCGACGGCTGCGGCGGCGAATGCGGGCTGGGCGGTGAGCGCGATGGCCGCCGTCGCCGTGGACTGGGCGGTGACCGCGGTGGCCGCGGTGGTGACCCTCTGGCGCGGCAGGCGCTCTCTGTTCTTTTCGACTTTTTCCCCATTTTTTTTGTTGCTCTGGATTATCCGACGTACGAGTGCTTCTTATGTACCATACATATAGGACCGATACATGTACGACAAGCCCGGGCCCCAGAGGCAGGCAGACACGTGCAAGCCTGTGCGGCCAAGCTGGGCCCCCAGTTTGCTGACCCCAAATTTTGTACTGGTCCACTTCAGTGGCAAATTTGACTATTTTGACCTGTGGACGAAATCAATTCACAAAATGAACTGCCTGCGAAACAATTTCACAGCCCTAACCTTTTTGTGTGGCGCCCGCCACGGCGGCGCCACACTCTACTGTGCAGCGCCCAGCTCGGGGGCGTTGCACTTCAGTCCACCGTGGCAGCCCCTGGGCCCGCACCCAGCAAAGAGATACATAGTTGGCTTACAGTCGCCACTTCACGTAATACATGAGTAAAGCATTACATCAAACAGATACAATCAAGGTCCGACTACGGAATCAAAATAAAAGAAGACTACCCCAAATGCTACACAGATCCCCGATCGTCCCAACTGGGCTCCACTACTGATCAACTGAAATGAAACAACACAATGAACAAGATCTTCATCGAGCTCCTCCTTGAGCTCGGGTGTGTCACCTGCACGGTTTCATCGGCACCTGCAAACTGGTTTTGGAAGTATCTGTGAGTCACGGGGACTCAGCAATCTCACACACACGAGATCAAGACTATTTAAGCTTTAAGGTAGGACAGGGTAGTGAGGTGGAGCTGCAGCAAGCGACTAGCATATCTGGTGTCTAACATACGCAAATGAGAGCGAGAAGAGAAGGCAAAAGCACGGTCGAACAACTATGATCAAGAAGTGATCCTGAAACTACTTACGTCAAGCATAACTCCAACACCGTGTTCACTTCCCGGACTCCGCCGAGAAGAGACCATCACGGTTACACACGCGGTTGATGTATTTTAATTAAGATCAACTTCGGGTTTTCTACAAACGGACATTAACAAATTCCCATCTGCCACATAACCGCGGGCACGGCTTTCGAAAGTTCAAACCCTGCAGGGGTGTCCCAACTTAGCCCATGATAAGCTCTCGCGATCAACGAAGGATATTCCTTCTCCCCGGGAAGACCCGATCAGTCTCGGAATCCCGGCTACAAGACATTTCGACAATAATAAAACAAGACCAGCAAGACCGCCCGATGCGCCGACATCCCGATAGGAGCTGCACATATCTCGTTCTCAGGGCAACATCGGATAAGCGAAGCGTACAGGTACCAACATAACCCAAGTTGCCAAGGGACGGTCCCGCACGATGCTCTAGTTTGGACCAACACTCAGACAAGCATTGGCCCGGGGGGGCTAAATAAAGATGACCCTCGAGAGAGCGACTCCCAAGGGAAAAGTAGGTGGTGGTGAGGCAAATGGTAAAACCAAGGTTGGGCCTTGCTGGAGGAGTCTTATTCAAAGCGAACTGTCAAGGGGGTCCCATAAATCACCCGATCGCGTTAGGGATGCAAACTCCGGAAACATAATACCGATACGACGGAAACTAGGGCGGCAAGAGTGGAACAAAACACCAGGCATAAGGCCGAGCCTTCCACCCTTTACCAGGTATATAGATGCATTAATTAAATAAAAGATATTGTGATATCCCAACAAAATATCCATGTTCCAACAAGGAACAAGCTCCAATCTTCACCTGCAACTAACAACGCTATAAGAGGGGCTGAGCAAAGCGGTAACTTAGCCAAACAACGGTTTGCTAGGCAAAGGTGGGTTAGAGGCTTGGTTTAACAATATGGGAGGCATGACAAGCAAGTGGTAGGTATCGCAGCATAGGCATAGCAAAAGAGCGAGCAACTAGCAAGCAAAGATAGAAGTGATTTCGAGGGTAAGGTCATCTTGCCTGAGATCCCGCAAGGAAGAAGAACGAGTCCATGAAGAAGACAAACGGACGAAGTCGAACGAATCCTCACAACTCCGGAACGAAACCGAAGCTAACGAGAGAAGCAACCCGGAAACAAGCAAACAACATAGTAAACAACCATCACATAAACATGGCATGATGCACAATCAAGTATGATTCATGTCCGGTTTAATGAGCATGGCATGGCAAAGTGCAACAAACAACACTACAAATTAAGTGGAGCACAATATGCAACGGGTTGCATATTGACGAAACACCACATCAATTATTTAGTTCTCTCTTGTTTATGTACCCAACAATATTAAATGTTGATTAACATGGCAAGAGGTGAAGCATATGAAAACTAATTATTTAGGCAAGTTTAAATGAGGCCGAAAATAACAACAACAAATCCGGAAAATCCCCATATGCATTTAGCCATTTAATGCAAGCAACAATCTTAAGCAATTTAAATGTTGTTATCATGATGCGGATGACTTATACAAGTTTATGCATTTTTTTATGAAAATGTTGACATGAGCATGTTATGAAGCATTTGTCACCGTGGTAGAAGAAAGGGGTGCCACGGCAACGAATCCGAAAATGATGCCACGGCAACATATCGGTTCCGGTAGCTCATGGAGATACCGGTGCAAAAGGAAGTGTGTCGGGAGCGTGTCATGCAAGGATGGTGGGGTGATCCCGGTAACCGGGTTCCCACGGGTTAGCGGCAAACAAGGAGGGCCGAGCAAACAGCGATTCGACCATGGTGCAAACATGGGCATCTCATATAATACAAGCGTTCATTTTCGGACGGTCATCTCGGGGTTATACCTTCGAAGCGTGCAAAAGATGGTTCTCGTTCGGTGCAAAGTAGACGAAGTAGATGTTCACGGGTCGTTGTGGGAAGTAGTCGTTCTCGTGGAGACGGTAGTCATTCATGAACGTCGTGGTACTTGGCAATTTCGGAGACGGCGGAAGACGAACTTTGCGGTCCTCGTTGATCTAGTACTTGGCGTTATTCCCTGTTCGGTGGTTGATTTAGGCCTCGGGCGTCGAGGTACTTGGCGGATCCGTGTAGTCGGTCTTGCCGGTCCCGGTCTCGGCAACCTAGTTGCACAAGAGCATCATCGAACTTGCCGAATCCGAACTCTTCAAGGGCCGTCGTGGTATTTGGCGCTTGCGGTCTTGACAGCTCGAAGGGGTTGCTTGGCGTCCTCTGTCTTGCGGGTCGTGGTACTTGGCGTGGAGGTAACCGTCGGGTTGCCGTTTGTTGGAAACAAGCTGCACCAGGGAAGATCAAAGCAGCGGCGGCAGCAACAGAGTTGGCCGAAAGGGATGGCTCAGGCAGGAGCTCCATAGCACAGCGATGGTGCCGACGGAGATGCAACAGGGGATGGGCGCGGAGGAGGCAAGAAGGCGCGGTGGCGACGGGCTTGGGGTGCAGGGGTGCGCGGGGTCTGCTGGCGAGGTGCAACAGGACAGAGCTCGACGGAGCAAGGTGGACGCCATGGGGCGAGGCGGCGTTGGAGGTGGCCAGAGGAAGCGAGGAGGAGGCGGACTTGACGCGAGCTCCCGGCGACGGGGAGTGATGTAGGGGAGGCAGACGAGGTCCCGGACGGCAGCCGGGGGTGGATCCGGGCGGCGGCTGCGCGACGAGCTTGAAGATGACGACGGGAGGGAGCAGCGGCGGATGTGGACGGGGAGGTTGCGGCTACAGGCGCGATGCAAGAGGCGTCGGCAGCAGGACCTGGCGCAGGGCCTTGGCGAAGGCATGGCCATGGACGACGGCGAGGTGGGTCGAGGGCGGCGGCGCTCCTGGCTCCTGGACTCCGGTGACGAGGAGGAGGCAGAGGGGAACGAGACGAGGGCGCGACGCTTGTCTCTCTCTCTGCGACGGTGCATCGAGGGAGGAGGGGATCGAGCGATGGGTTCTGGCGGCGGGCACGGGAACGAGAGGGAGAGATGGGGAACGAGTGAAGGGGATCGGGGTAGCTAGGGTTAGGAGGGACTGGTGGGGGCGGCTGGGCCTTGGCCTTGGGCCGGCGCGGGAGGTTGGGAGGCCCAGGCTGCTGGGCTCCTTCTCTCTCTCTCACTGTCTTCCTTAACCGAAAGAAATAGAGAGAAAGGAAAAAGAAGGGGGGGTTAGGGAAAAGAGTTTGAGAAGGAGGACTATTTTCCTGGACTCCTAAAAATAAGCATGACCACAGAAAAATAGAAGTGGCAAGATTGCAGGAATAAAATTCAAACTCATTTGAATTTAATTCAAATGGGTTTTCACTAGGACTAGGTTTGGTGTAGCCAAAAATGTTGAGAATTTTGGTAGAGCTCCGGAAAAAGGATGAAAGAATAAAAGACAAGGTTAGAGGTCGAGAGTTGTGATAACAAAGGCATTGGGATTATTTTGCAAGTGGGTTATGGTTAATTCCAAATAAATGGAATAATTTTATTATAGCTCCCTAATAGTATTGAGAGGCTTTAATATGTTATAAAGAGAAATCACGAGTGAATTCCCTCGATTTAAATGGACCAAAGATCCATGCCATTTATTTAGTTGAGTTGCAAAAGATTTATGAGATGATGGCATGATGACATGATGCAATGCAAAAATAAAAGGGCAGGCACAAATGAAACACACGGCGAAACCCGGAATATATGGAAGTCTTCTGGAGCGTCGGTCTCGGGGCGTTACACCGGGTGTCCGGTCTCAGCATACTGAGACCAGAACACCTTATCCGTCGATCTCCCTTCCTCGGCCCGGTAGTATGTGGCGGCATCTGACACGCTGCGGGGCAAATCTGCGAATGCTCCTGGAGAGCTCCGGACTCGGGTAAGTAACAAGTAATTCATTTTCACGTGCTTGCTTTGCATAATGAATGCCTTACCCGCCGCTATCTTCTTCATCGCCTCAATTTCCCGGAGGGCTTTTTGGGCTTCGGCCTTGGCAGACTTGGCGCTTTCGAGGGCCGCAGCGAGCTCGGACTCTCGAGTCTTCGAGTGGAGCTCCAAAGTCTCGTGCTTCTTCACGAGAGCATGGAGCTCTTGCTGCACCTCGGCAACCCGTGCCTCATGTTTCTCCCGCTTGGTGCGCTTCGTGGCCGCCTTGGTCTCGATAAGCGCATGCTTCAGGGCCGCCACCTCGGTCGTGGCCCCTGGCACGTTAATAACGATCCTATCATTTTTGCAACTGCACCTTTTTTATATATACACACATAGACAAGGCATTACTTACCTTGGTTCTCCTCGAGCTGCTTCTTGGCAAGGCCGAGCTCTTTCTCCGACCACTCGAGATTCTGCTTCAGCACACCGACCTCCGCAGTCAGTGCGGCGGAGGACAGCAACGAAGCGTGCTTACGCATATCGACATACTTATGTTAGACTCCTGCGGATATTATCAGATCCTCTATTCGGCTTTTCTTTGTGAACACCGAACAGAGCATCAGGGGCTACTGTCTATGCGGTAATATTTTCATACATTTTAAATACATACCTCAAAGCCTGTTAGAAGGCTGGCACAGGCTTCAGTCAGTCCGCTCTTGGCGGACTAAACTTTCTGGATCACCGCACTCATAATAGTGCGGTGCTCCTCGTCGATGGAGGCGCCGTTAAGCACCTCCAGCAAATTATCCGGTGCCTCCGGTTGGACGGAGGTCACTGGCTCGGTAGGCTTGCCCTTCTTAGCGGCGGGCCGCCTGCCGGAGTCCGGAACCACTGTAGGTTCCGGCACGATGTTCGGCTGAGGGCCGGACTTGGAGCCCTTGGGAGCCTTGCTCCCTTTACGCCTGGAGTCCGGGATGTCGCCTTGAGGCGCCCCCAGGACTACCTCCCCTCGGTTTGGAACCCCTTGAGACAATACCTCAGCATTGTCCGTAGGGCAAGGGGAGGAGGCGGTCAGAAGTGAAAAGCTATTCACATCCGACGAATCCAAGGAACCGCTCGACGATACGTCGACGCGGGCTCGGGGCGGACTGCATGATTATATTCGGCGTCAGGAGAAGTTATGCAATAAAGGAACGCTATGAGTCACTCTGGTGTCCGAATACTTATGACTTCGCCAGGGGCTTGGCCCTGGGTGGCCACTCGTCTTCGCTGTCGGTGGCGTTGGTGGAGTAGTCAGGAGGAAGGGTCCTTCCCTTCTTGGACCCTCCGGCCTCCCCAGTTGGGGCGGCCTTCCTTTTCTTTTCTCCCCCTGCTGGAGGGGAAGAAGCCTCTTTTTCCAACTCCTCATCTTCGTGGGAGGAGTGCGCCTCGGAATCATCGGACGATGAGTCCGACACCACCGAGCGCCGGGAACTCTTTCGGGTTTCCGTGGCCTTCTTCTTGGCCTTCTTCTCCGGCACCACGTAAGGTGCCGGAACCAGCAGCTCCGCTAAGCGAGCGTTTGCTGGGCCTTCGGGCAAAGGAGCCGGACAGTCAATTTGTCCGGCTGTCTCCTGCCAGTTCTGTCAAAGGTATGGGAGCTTAGACCCTGCATATGATTAAACTATGAAGAATGAATACCCTATAAGAGGTAAAGCAGCTTACCGCGCTGGCTTGGCGCTTCGCGCTGAATCCGCGATCCTCGGTAAGGGGAGGGGGAACCTCGGCGCCCTTGAAAAGCACCTTCCAAGCATCCTCGTGTGTTATGTCGAAGAGATCGCTCAGAGTTTGGTGCTGGGCCGGGTCGAACTCCCACAAGTTGAACGCCCGTTGTTGACACAGAAGGATCCGGCGGATGAGCATGACCTGGACTATGTTGACAAGCTTGAGTTTCTTGTTCACCATGTTTTGGATACAGGTTTGGAGTCCGGTCAGCTCTCCCAAACTACCCCAGGGCAGGCCCTTCTCTTTCCAGGAGGTGAGCCGCGTGGGAATTCCGGATCGGAACTCGGGGGCCGCTGCCCATTTGGGGTCACGTGGCTCAGTGATATAGAACCACCCCAATTGCCACCCCTTTATGGTCTCCATGTAGGAGCCCTCGAGCCATGTGGCGTTGGGCATCTTGCCCACCATGGCGCCTCCGCACTCCGCCCGTTGGCCGCGCACCACTTTCGGTTTGACGTTAAAAGTCTTCAGCCATAGGCCGAAGTGGGGCTTGATGCGGAGGAAGGCCTCACACACGACGATAAACGCCGAGATGTTGAGGATGAAGTTTGGGGCCAGATCATGGAAATCCAGGCCGTAGTAGAACATGAGCCCCCGGACGAATGGGTGGAGAGGGAATCCCAGTCCACGGAGGAAATGGGTGAGAAACACTACCCTCTCATGGGGCCTGGGGGTGGGGATGAACTGCCCCGCATCTGGGAGCCGATGCGCGATGTCCGTGGACAAGTATCCGGCTCCCCTCAGCTTCTTGATGTGTCCCTCCGTGACGGAGGAGACCATCCACTTGCCTCCCGCTCCGGACATGGTTTGGAGAAGGTTGAGGAAGAAAATGTGGGCTTGGGCACTGGAGCTCGAGTGTGCGAGAATGGATGAGCAAAGGAGGAAGAAAGCGTGGATGGAAAAAGGTGAACCCTTGTCCCTTTATATGGGCGGACGAAATTATGCGTCCCCACCAGCCTGGTAAAACCCACTCGTCCCCCAAGCGCCATAATTGATGGCGCGGTTGGGTTACCCACGTCCGTATTGATGAGAATCCCGCGATAAGGGGACACGATATCTACTTCGACAAGACGTGCCAAGGAAACCGCCTCGTAAAATGTGCTGAGATTGGCTGTAAAAAACGGTTCGCATAAGGGCTTGGCTATGGTGTGATGTCACATTACAGGATACGTCAGCAGATTAGATTTGTGGAAATGTTATTCTCTCTACGATGGTATGTGGAACTTGTTTTGCAGAGCCGGACACGATCCTCGTGTTCAAAATCTTCTATGAAGTATTCGGAGGAGGAACCTGCCTTGCAATGCCGAAGACAATCTGCGTACCGGACTCATCGTCATTGAAGCCTGGTTCAGGGGCACTGAGGGAGTCCTGGATTAGGGGGTATCCGGACAGCCGGACTCTAACCTTTGGCCGGACTGTTGGACTATGAAGATACAAGATTGAAGACTTCGTCCCGTGTCCGGATGGGACTTTCCTTGGCGTGGAAGGCAAGCTTGGCAATACGGATATGTAGATCTCCTTCCTTGTAACCGACTCTGTGTAACCCTAGCCCCCTCCGGTGTCTATATAAACCGGAGGGTTTAGTCCGTAGGACACAACAACAACAATCATACCATAGGCTAGCTTCTAGGGTTTAGCCTCTCCGATCTCGTGGTAGATCTACTCTTGTACTACCCATATCATCAATATTAATCAAGCAGGAGTAAGGTTTTACCTCCATCGAGAGGGCCCGAACCTGGGTAAAAACATCGTGTCCCTTGTCTCATGTTACCATCCGCCTAGACGCACAGTTCGGGACCCCCTACCCGAGATCCGCCGGTTTTGACACTGACACATATCATGTCATATATTTTGATTGCATATGATGTTTATCTTTTATGCATCTTATTTTGCTCAGTACGGCGGTAGCTTTATAAGATGATCCCTTACTAAAATTTCAAGGTATAAGTTTCTCCCTGAGTATGCACCATTGCGACAGTTCTTCGTGCTGAGACACCACGTGATGACCGGGTGTGATAAGCTCTACGTTCACATACAACTGGTGCAAGCCAGGTTTGCACACGCAGAATACTCGGGTTAAACTTGACGAGCCTAGCATATGCAGATATGGCCTCGGAACACTAAGACCGAAAGGTCGAGCGTGAATCATATAGTAGATATGATAAACATAGTGATGTTCACCATTGAAAGCTACTCCATCTCACGTGATGATCGGACATGGTTTAGTTGATATGGATCACGTGATCACTTAGATGATTAGAGGGATGTCTATCTAAGTGGGAGTTCTTAAGTAATATGATTAATTGAACCTTAATTTATCATGAATTTAGTCTTGATAGTATTTGCATAACTATGTTGTAGATCAATAGCTCGCGATGTAGCTCCTCGTTTATTTTTATATGTTACTAGAGAAAAATAAGTTGAAAGATGATAGTAGCAATGATGCGGACTTGATCCGTGATCAGAGGATTATCCTCATTGCTGCACACAAGAATTATGTCCTTAATGCACCGCTAGGTGACAGACCTATTGCAGGAGCAGATACAGACGTTATGAACGTTTGACAAAGCTCGGTATGATGACTACTTGATAGTTTAGTGCACCATGCTTTAAAGCTTAGAACCGGGATTTCAAAAACGTTTTGAACACCACGGAGCATATGAGATGTTCCAAGAACTGGAATTGGTATTTCAGACTCATGCCTGAGTCGAGAGGTATGAGACTTCTGACAAATTACTTAGCCTACAAGATGGAGGAGAATAGCTCAACTAGTGAGCATGTGCTCAGAATGTTTGGATACTACAATCGCTTGAATCAAGTGGGAGTTAATCTTCCAGATAAGATAGTGATTGACAGAGTTCTCTAGTCACTATCACCAAGTTACTAGAACTTCGTGATGAACTATAATATGCAAGGGATAACGGAAACGATTCCCAAGCTCTTCCCGATGCTGAAATCGGCAAAGGTAGAAATCAATAAAAAGCATCTAGTGTTGATGGTTGACAAGACCACTAGTTTCAAGTAAAAGGGCAAGGGAAAGAAAGGGAACTTCAAGAAAGAATGGCAAGCAAGTTGCCACTCCCATGAAGAAGCCCAAAGCTAGACCCAAGCCTGAAACTGAGTGCTTCTACTGCAAAGAAAATGATCACTGGAAGTGGAACTGCCCTAGATACTTGGCGGATAAGAAGGATGGCAAAGTGAACAAAGGTATATTGGACATACATGTTATTGATGTGTACTTTACTAGTGTTTATAGCAACCCCTCGGTATTTGATACTGGTTCAGTTGCTAAGAGTAGTAACTCAAAACGGGAGTTGCAAAATAAACATAGACTAGTTAAGGGCTAGGTGATGATGTGTGTTGGAAGTGATTCCAAGGTTGATAAAATCACCATCGCACACTCCCTTTACCTTCGGGATTAGTTTTAGACCTGAATAATTGTTATTTGGTGCAAGCGTTAAGCATGAACATTATATTTGGATCTTGTTTGATGCGAGACGGTTATTCATTTAAATCAGAGAATAATGGTTGTTCTATTTATATGAGTAATATCTTTTATGGTCATGCACCCTTGATGAGTGGTCTATTTTACTAAATCTCGATAGTAGTGACACACATATTCATAGTATTGAAGCCAAAAAAAAGTTTAATAATGATAGTGCAACTTATTTATGGCACTGTCGTTTAGGTCATATTGGTTTAAAGCGCATGAAGAAACTCCATGTTGATGGGCTTTTGGAATCACTTGATGCTTGCGAACCATGCCTCATGGGCAAGATGACTAAGACTCCGTTCTCTGAAACAATGGAGCGAACAAATTTTTTTTTGGAAATAATACATACCGATGTATGCGGTCCGATGAGTGTTGAGACTCGCGGCGGGTGGGGGAAACCTACTCCCACTGGGAGTAGGACTCCCCCTTGGGCGCGCCATAGAGAGGCCAGCCCTCCCCTCTCCACTCCTTTATATTCGGGGGCAGGGGGCACCCCAAAGGCACAACAGACAATCTCTTAGCCATGTGCGGTGCCCCCTCCACAGTTTTACACCTCGGTCATATCGTCGTAGTGCTTAGGCGAAGCCCTGCGCCGGAAACTTCATCATCACCGTCACCATGCCGTCGTGCTGACAAAACTCTCCCTCGGCCTCAACTGGATCAAGAGTTCGAGGAACGTCACCGAGCTGAACGTGTGCAGATCGCGGAGGTGTCGTGCGTTCGGTACTTGATCGGTTGGATCGCGAAGACGTTCGACTACATCAACCGCGTTACTAAACGCTTCCGCTTTTGGTCTACGAGAGTACGTAGACACACTCTCCCCGCTCGTTGCTATGCTTCTCCTAGATAGATCTTGCGTGATCGTAGGCAAAAAATTTGAAATACTACGTTCCCCATCAAGTTGGTCGTTTCCCATCTCATGGTCAATGGTTGACCGACGCAGTTGACTATTTCACAAATTTTAGAAAAAAAATCCCCCAAAAAATCACCAAATTCGAAAAAGTTCTCTTTTCAAAAAATGTTCAGCAATTTTGAAGAATAGTTCATCGAATTTGAAAAAAAAGATCATCAAATTTAAAAAATAGTTCATCTAATTTGGAAAAAGTCAAAGATTTTAAAAAAAGTTCATCGAAATTGGGAAAAAAAAGTTCATCAGATTTGAAAAAAGTTCATCAATTTTGAAAAAAGTTCATAGATTTTCAAAAAAGTTCACCGAATTTGAAAAATAGTTCATCAATTTGGGAAAAGGTTCATTGAATTTCAAAAGAAATCGTTAATTTAAAAGAAAAGTTCAGGTATTTGCAAACAATTCGTTACCAGGATGAAAAAAAAACAGAAAACGGAAAAGGAAAAAAAGGAAAACGAAAAAAGAAAAAAAGAAAAAAAGGGGAAATGGGAGAAGATATAATAAAAGAAAAAGAAAGTTCCCTTTGAACATATCCCGTTGCGGTTGCACATTGGTTGCTCCACCAAAACTTTGTCTGGGGGGGGCCGTGTTCGATTCAGCACCAACGCTCTTTCTTTTTGCGAAATTAAAACACGGAGAAGAAACCCTAGATGGGCCGACCCATCGCGGGAGCGCTGCAGGCGCCCGTTTGCAAGAAACACTACTAACGGGCGCCTATAGCGCCAAATAGGGTTTGCCCATCGAATCGGGAAAGGAAACAAGAAGAGAAAAAAACGCGACGCGACACAGGGCACACACAACGATTTGCTTACATTCTTGCTGGAAACTTTATCTTAGAGAATTTACAGCTGAACCCCTCGTGTCGACCAGACGGATGACCTGATGAGTTTTGATCATAAAAATGCCATATAACTGACCCACTTACCCCATGCGTTCGCATTGTCCATCACCCCCCAAAGCCCATACTCTGGTTGACGACTTGGGCTCCGGCGGAGCGTGGGACGCACCGTCACCGTCAGCTGGGCGCCGGCAGCACCATCATCTGCAGCTGGACCCCCAACAAAGCGATTTGCCGAGAGTATCTAGAACGGTCTAGCCTGCCCATCGGTGTGTTAGAATTAATGGGCTAGGCCCATAGCAATTTCTGAAATCTCAAAGCCCATGTGTAAAATGGCAAGTGGTGGTGCTAAGTTTAGTCCCACCTTGGAAGTTGAAGAAGAGTTGGACCTCTTTATATAGTGGGTTCTCTCCACCACTCTAAGTGGTGTGTGAGAAGAGAAAGGGAAAACCACACGCGCGCGCTCGCTCGCCTGGCCGGGCCAGGCCGGGCCGGGCCATGGCGAGGCGAGGCGGCGCGTACATGCGACATGCGCGTGAATGGTCTGCCAAAATCCGGTCCGTCTCCTTGCAGGAGCGCAGCTTCCTTTTGCCGTTTTATTTTTATGTCTTGGCAGACAAGTTTTTGATTTCTTGTCCGGTAAGTATACGAATTAGAAACCGAGTCGGTTCGGGATTGTGGTCGTGACACAATACCGCCTCTGGTCCTAATATATATATACAGCTACCGGCTACGGCCAGAGACACACCGAAAAACACCTAGGGTTTTGCCTCATCTCACAACTTGCGCCGCCATCGTAGTTTACTCCATCCCAAACGCCGGCGTGCATCGGCGCGTGGGAGAGCAGGTCTCCGGAACCGTTCGTCTTTGCGATCCTGCACCGGGAGAGGACGAATTAGGTTTTTGGGAAGCGCTATGCGCGACTGCTCAAATTCGTCATCACGGGTCGTCTTCCGTCCAAGTCGGGCGGTGCTACTCATCGTCGTATTCATCGCCGTCAGCAGCAGATCGTCGCCAACATCGTCATCAACACTGTCGCACCCATAATAGCTGACGATCAGTACGTCCAACATCCTCTGTTCATGTCTGTTTCTACAGCTATTGTTACGTGTTTGCTGCTGTCATGCATGTCTTGCTGTTCTTCTAGTTTGCTGGATTATTGCTTGCTAGTATCTCTTCTAGTCATGAATTATTTACTGGAATTAATCATGAACTTGCCTAATATTCCAACAATCCAAAAACCTAATTATAGGCAACTTCCTGAGTTAACTATGGCTGGATTCGCTGATGCACTGAGGCCGGATAAGTTTACCAGTGTGCACTTTAAGAGGTGGCAGGTGAAGACCACGCTCTGGCTTACTGCTCTGAAAGTTTTCCACGCTAGTGTTGGTGCTCCAGAGGGAATGACCGACGAAGATCGGAGAAAATTCCAGGAAGCCAATACTATGTTTGTGGGATGCATTCTGAGTGTTCTTGCTGACCGTCTGTGTGATGTGTACATGCACATAAACGACGGAAAAATTCTGTGGGATGCACCGAATGCAAAATTCGGTGCAACAGATGCAGGCAGTGAACTGTACATCATGGAGAGTTTTCATGACTACAAGATGGTGAATAACCGTTCTGTGGTTGAACAAGCTCATGAGATACAGTGCATTGTGAAGGAAATTGAACTCCTTAAATGTGTTCTACCCGACAAATTCGTGGCTGGGTGCATGATTGCAAAGTTGCCTCCTTCATGGAGGAATTTCGCCACAACTCTGAAGCATAAGAGACAGGAGATATCAGTTGAAAATCTGATTGCATCTCTTGATGCTGAAGAAAAAGCTCGGGCTAAAGATACCACTGAAAAAGGAGGTGAGGTTCAGCCTACTGCTAACATGGTGCAGAGGTACCCACAGAACAAGAACAAAGGGAAGAACAAACCTGTTTTCAACAAGCCTACCAAGACTACTACCTTCAAGAAGAAGAAGTTCAACAAGGCTGAGCTAGAGTGCTACGCCTGTGGGAAGCCTGGACACTTTTCCAAGGAATGCCCTGAACGTGCAGACCGCAGAGGGAAAACAAGCTCCAAGACTGTCAACATGGTGACCGCTAGCAATACTGATGAGTATGGTAATTTACCTATTGTGCTTTCAGTATTTCAATCATCTTCGTGGTGGATTGATTCGGGTGCTAACGTTCATGTGTGTGCTGACATCTCCCTGTTTACTTCTTATCAGGTCGCAAGGGATTCTTCCGTCCTAATGGGGAATGGGTCACATGCTTCTGTTCGTGGCATTGGCACGGTGGATCTGAAGTTTACTTCGGGAAAGATCGTGCAACTAAGGAACGTGCAGCATGTCCCTACTATGAACAAGAATCTAGTTAGTGGCTCCCTTCTATGTCGAGATGGATTTAAGGTAGTTTTAGAGTCCAATAAAGTAATCGTGTCAAGATTTGGACAATTTATAGGAAAAGGCTATGAGTGCGGAGGCTTGTTCCGCTTTTCTCTTTCAGATTTTTGCAATAAGTCAATAAACCAAATTTGTGCTAGTGTTAATGATGATGCAAGTATTTGGCACTCTCGTTTATGTCATATTAATTTTGGTTTAATGTCTCGGCTATCCAGCATGAGTTTAATTCCGAACTTCACAGTTGCCAAAGGTTCTAAGTGCCATAGTTGTGTGCAATCTAAGCAACCTCGAAAGCCTCATAAGGCTGCCGAGGAGAGAAACTTGGCACCTCTAGAACTCATACATTCTGATCTTTGTGAGATGAATGGTGTGTTGACAAAAGGTGGAAAGAGATATTTCATGACTTTGATTGATGATGCGACTAGATTTTGCTATGTTTATTTGTTGCAAACTAAAGATGAAGCATTAGACTACTTTAAAATCTATAAAGCTGAAGTTGAAAATCAACTAGAGAGAAAGATCAAGCGTCTTAGGTCCGATCGTGGTGGAGAGTATTTTCCAAAAGTTTTTGATGAATTTTGTGAGGAACATGGTATTATTCATGAGAGGACGCCTCCCTATTCACCTCAATCAAATGGAGTGGCCGAGAGGAAAAACCGCACACTGACTGACTTGGTGAATGCCATGTTAGACACTGCTGGTTTATCTAAGGCATGGTGGGGGGAGGCTCTATTGACTTCATGTCATGTCCTGAATAGAGTTCCCAACAATAATAAAGATAAAACCCCTTATGAGGAGTGGGTTGGGAGAAAACCATCACTTTCTTATTTGCGCACTTGGGGATGTTTGGCAAAGGTCAATATTCCTATTCCTAAGAAACGCAAACTTGGACCAAAGACAGTGGATTGTGTCTTTCTAGGGTATGCTCAACGGAGCATTGCTTATAGGTTTTTAGTGGTAAAATCTGAAGTACCTGATATGCATGTTGATACTATAATGGAATCTCGTGATGCAACATTTTTTGAGAACATATTTCCTATGAAAGATATGCATAGCATTGCTAGATTTTCTTCTGAGATAATTCCTGAATCTAGTACAACTAATGAATATTTCGAACAATCACATGAGGAAGTCCTTGAGAAGGATAACAATGAAGTTCCTAGAAGGAACAAGAGACAAAGGATTGCAAAATCCTTTGGTGATGATTTCATTGTATACCTTGTGGACGACACACCCAAGACGATTGCAGAAGCATATGCATCTCCGGATGTAGATGATTGGAAAGAAGTTGTTCATAATGAGATGGACTCAATTCTTTCTAATGGAACTTGGGAACTAACTGATAGACCATATGGTTGTAAACCTGTGGGTTGTAAGTGGGTGTTCAAAAAGAAGCTAAAGCCTGATGGTACTATTGATAAGTACAAGGCGCGGCTAGTGGCCAAGGGCTACACTCAGAAAGAAGGCGAAGATTACTTTGACACCTATTCACCCGTTGCCAGAATGACCACCATTCGAGTGTTACTTTCCTTGGCTGCCTCTTATGGTCTTATCATTCATCAAATGGATGTAAAGACAGCTTTTCTCAATGGAGAGTTGGAAGAGGAGATCTATATGGATCAGCCTGACGGGTTTGTGGTAAAGGGTGAAGAGAGAAAGGTGTGCAAGTTGTTAAAATCTTTGTATGGTCTGAAACAGGCACCTAAGCAATGGCATGAGAAGTTTGAAAGAACTCTGACTTCTGCAGGATTTGTCATTAACGAGGCTGATAGGTGTGTTTACTATCGCCATGGTGGGGGCAATAGTGTCATATTATGTTTGTATGTGGACGACATACTGATCTTTGGTACAAACATTAATGCAATTAATGAGGTCAAGTCTTTTCTATCAAAAAGTTTTGACATGAAAGATCTGGGAGAAGCCGATGTAATTCTAAACATCAAACTTATTAAGGATGAGAGTGGGATTACATTAACGCAATCTCACTATGTTGAGAAGGTCTTGAACCGATTCGGTTTTATGGATAGCAACCCTTCGCCAACACCTTATGATCCCAGCGTGACACTCAGAAAGAACAAGAAAGAAACGAGAGATCAATTAAGATACTCTCAAATTGTCGGTTCACTCATGTACTTAGCTAGCGCTACAAGACCAGATATCTTGCTGTGAGCAAACTGAGTAGGTTCATGTCCAACCCGGGTGATGATCATTGGCATGCACTAGAAAGGGTCTTGCGCTATCTGAGAGGTACTATGAGTTACGGAATTACTTATTCAGGGCATCCTGCTGTGCTAGAAGGATATAGTGATTCAAATTGGATCTCCGATGTTGATGTACTTTACGCAACAAGTGGGTATGTATTTACTCATGGTGGTGGCGCAGTGTCATGGAGGTCTTGCAAGCAAACCATATTGACGAGGTCAACTATGGAAGCAGAATTAACTGCTTTGGACACAGCTACTGTTGAGGCAGAATGGCTGCGTGAGCTCTTGATGGACTTGCCGGTTGTTGAAAAACCTGTACCGGCTATTCTTATGAATTGTGATAACCAAACGGTTATCGCTAAAGTGAACAATTCTAAAGATAATGCAAAGTCATCAAGACACGTGAAAAGACGTTTGAAGTCTGTCAGGAAGTTGAGAAACTCCGGAGTAATAACTGTTACGTATATACAAACAGACAAAAACCTGGCAGATCCCTTTACAAAGGGACTATCACGAAATGTGATAGATATTGCATCGAGGGAGATGGGTATGAGACCCATAGATGTTACACCATAGTAGTAACCCAACCTTTGTGATCGGAGATCCCGTGAATTAGGATCTGGGAAGAACAAGCTATTGGTTAACTGAGGAGAGTAATAACTTATGATCGTCTCCAAGTGAAGATGCAAAACTCTCAGAGCTGTAAGGCTCAGATCTGTAAGGCAGGTTGGCAACATGCCTTAATGTGGTTCTATTGGCTATAATTAGCAAAGATGCTGTCCTACAGAGCAGTCTTGAAAGAACACACCTATATGAGTTCTGACTGTAAACGTCGCAGTCTATGAGATTTGGGTGATCTCTAGTAAGCTCACGAAGAGACCAGGGAGTATGACGTATAAGCTCCAAACCGCGGGGTAGCCTACTGGCGGTCAGGTACTGGTTAAGACTTTGAGTGAAACCTGTTCACACAAAACTAGCAATTCAAGGCATAGTCCATTGTCAAGTTGTGAATGGATGTAGCTTAAAGTTCTAGGCAGAAGTTCAACTTAACAGTCTCTGCTGAAACACTGGTATATTAAACAAGTGGTGAGAGAAGGCAAATCTCTAAATGGGTATTTGAGATCTGGTGGGGGATTGTTAGAATTAATGGGCTAGGCCCATAGCAATTTCTGAAATCTCAAAGCCCATGTGTAAAATGGCAAGTGGTGATGCTAAGTTTAGTCCCACCTTGGAAGTTGAAGAAGAGTTGGACCTCTTTATATAGTGGGTTTTCTCCACCACTCTAAGTGGTGTGTGAGAAGAGAAAGGGAAAACCACACGCGCGCGCTCGCTCGCCTCGCCTCGCCTGGCCGGGCCGGGGCGGGGCGGGGCGGGGCGGGGCGGGGCGGGGCGGCGCGTACATGCGACATGCGCGTGAATGGTCCGCCGAAATCCGGTCCGTCTCCTTGCAGGAGCGCAGCTTCCTTTTGCCGTTTTATTTTTATGTCTTGGCAGACAAGTTTTTGATTTCTTGTCCGGTAAGTATACGAATTAGAAACCGAGTCGGTTCGGGATTGTGGTCGTGACACAATACCGCCTCTGGTCCTAATATATATATACAGCTACCGGCTACGGCCAGAGACACACCGAAAAACACCTAGGGTTTTGCCTCATCTCACAACTTGCGCCGCCATCGTAGTTTACTCCATCCCAAACGCCGGCGTGCATCGGCGCGTGGGAGAGCAGGTCTCCGGAACCGTTCGTCTTTGCGATCCTGCACCGGGAGAGGACGAATTAGGTTTTTGGGAAGCGCTGTGCGCGACTGCTCAAATTCGTCATCACGGGTCGTCTTCCGTCCAAGTCGGGCGGTGCTACTCATCGTCGTATTCATCGCCGTCAGCAGCAGATCGTCGCCAACATCGTCATCAACACTGTCGCACCCATAATAGCTGACGATCAGTACGTCCAACATCCTCTGTTCATGTCTGTTTCTACAGCTATTGTTACGTGTTTGCTGCTGTCATGCATGTCTTGCTGTTCTTCTAGTTTGCTGGATTATTGCTTGCTAGTATCTCTTCTAGTCATGAATTATTTACTGGAATTAATCATGAACTTGCCTAATATTCCAACACGGTGTGTTGCCCCGTACTTGGCCTCTGCCCACGCCTGGCCTGGCTCGGCCAACCTGACATCACTTGCTTGCTGCATTGTACGCCGTGCAACGCGAACAATCGGCTCCATGTTCTATCTCCACACCATTATGCCACTGCCGTTGACCAACGATTCGATCTGAAGTTGCATCTCGCCTAGACTCGAACACACTGAGGATGTCATTGGTACACTGCTTCTTTTCGATCGCTTCCGTGGACACCCACTGCCTTTGATGACAGTGCGGCAGATCATGATCACAACGTCGAAATTTCTCTCTAGATTAATAACCATGACCACAGAATCTAGCTCAGGAAAAATTTGAGAAGCATAGTCGGTCATCCAAGAACCAAACAATTACATGAGGCACGACAACGAGATTAACTGTTAACGATGTTCACTGACATGGCTACATCTCCGGGGCCTGACTATGGTCGCTCCTCCCCATGATGCCGCTATAGCACACCGGCCACTGGCACACTCCCTCGCCCCCCTTTGGCCTTGTGCTATCATGTTGGTATAAGTTAAATCGTGTGTCTACCTCAACATTATGAGTTTTGCTACATCTACGGACCAATTTTACGAAAAGGTTGTTACAAAATGAGATGGCACCGATTAATTGGGGAGGAAAGGGGCCCACCTTGAGATTCAGTGGGCAGATTAGTGGGAGATTGGCTGGGAAGAGAGTTTGTAAGCAAATTATGCATCCGTAAGTGTAGAATTATCGCAACATTATATAAGATGCAGGTGCCCTACTTGAACACGTCTCCGTACTCTATCTACGCGCAGCTCGAATTCAAATCTAACTATAACCTACATTTTACAAATATTCGTCACAATTACAACAGCCCGCAAGCTGCACAAGCTCCAAGCCTACCTCCTTCGCATGCCGCTCGACACGCGCCCACTACTCAGACGAAATGCTCGGCTAAGTTAAAATGAGAAGGAAGAAGAAGATTGACACATGGACGACGTGTCAAAACCATGCAAGTTAGCACGGAAACTGCTTTTGTTGAATTAATTAATGGGTGTAACTTGTAGGATTAAAGAATCGAGGGTACATTTTGTATGGTGTAAAAGTTGAGAAATCAAATCTAGTACTAGTATATCCGCAGAAAAAGAATCTAATACTACTAGACATTTCTCTGTTAATTATAGGAAAGCCCGTCACGCACTCACGACCTTACCGTTTCCACCCTCACGTCCCTTCACATTTCCAGCCCTCCCCAGTCCGCACCCACCACCCGCACTGCTCTGCTCTCTCTCTGCTTCTGCTCTGCTCGTACGAAAAACCCCAATCCACCCACGGCCAGGCAGCCAGGCAGCCAGCCGCCGCAAAAGCCGCACTGAATCCCAAACCGCAAACCCTGGAGATCCGTTCGGTGGAGGCGAAGCATCGCGTCAGGGCGGCATGTCCGGCGGCGGAAGAGGAGGAGGGGAGGAGGAGGAGGTGGTGCACATGGAGGACGCGGTGAAGATGCTCGTGGAGCACCTCGTGAAGCCCGTGCTGCCGCGGGGCGCGATCTTTGGCGCCGCCCAGGGGGAGCGCCACATGGAGCCGGACAAACAGCGCGCCGTCGCGCAGCAGGCGAGCAGTTCACCGTCTCTCTCTCTCTCTCTCTCTCTCTCTCTCTCTCTCTCTCCGTTTCTGCGCGGGAGCGGGGTTGGGTTGGTGGAATTCCTGCGGTTTTGGTCGAGGTTCGCGCTGGTTTGGGAGGGATGCGCGGAAATGCCCGCCCGCAAGGCCGATTTCCGGTGGATACTAGTGAATTCTGAGGATGTTTTGTTTGTCTCCTCGTCGGTGGAGGGCTTTTGTGCCTGCTGCCTGTGGTAACTAGTAGGGGATCTCGCTGTACCAGCGCACGGCGGCGAGAGAATTGGGGCGGCTTCCCACCCCGGCGAGGAACGGGGGTGGGAGGAGTCTTTTTTTTCAGTCGAGAATGGGAGGAGTCTTTTTTTTTTTTTTTGAGAAACAGAATGGGAGGAGTCGGGCGAAGGAAGAAGAAGGCGAGGTGGTGGGCCTTAATTTTTCTTTTCTTTTTGAGCATATAGGGCCTTGTTGTGCTGGTGGGTTGCGTCAATGGAGCTGGTGGTGGGCGTAGGTAATAGGCCTAGGCCTAGAGTACATTTTGGAGGCCGAATCGACGAAGCCCAACCGGGAACCCCCGCATCCCCTAAAAAAAACCGGGAAACCCCGCGGCTGTCTGTCGACGCCGCTCGGCGGCGGCGGCGGCGAGAGCGCGTCGCGTCGGAGGAGGAGCGGTAGGCGGCGCTAAGAGCGCATGGCGCAGCACGGGTCGTACGTTTGGGCGGCGGTGGAGCGGCCGCTGGGGAGCCAAGGCAAGCCGCAATCGCCGCTTAGTTTCTGCATTTCTATTGTCAGTTGTCGGCCTGTGAACAGAGATTGCCAATGTTGGTTGCTCTTCTTCTATGACTAGTAAGATGCCCGCGCTTCGCTACGGAATCACAAAAAATGAGAAACAACACAAGAATGTACGGAGTTATTGATCAAAGCAATGACATATATTTTATAGGTACTCTTCAGAAGAATCATACAGTTTCCTGCCAATATAACCTTCTTCTAAGCCAAGGTCTTTTTTTTTCCATCTTCACCTTGCAAGAATAGTTGTTGTCTCCCTGTCAGGTTTTTCATTGTTTGCTATGTCCTATATTGTTGGGATAGAGAGCATGTGGCAATTGCAAATACATCCACATATTTGGCAATTGTGATGAAACATACCAGGTTTATCTCGGACTCCAAAAATCTGTCTCTTCGAATCATTGTTACTTAACATGTGCTCCACCTCCAGCACACACACCATTCTCTGCTAGAAATTGTGATCATTAAGCACATCACTCTAACCTAACCTTAGTATGAATAATGAAAGAACGACAATGCCTCAATAAGGAATCTGTGCAATGGAGTTAGCGACTACTGGTTTCATCTTTGGCTCCAATCTGATGGGGTTTCATCTTTGGCTCCAATCTGAGGTGCGCCGGGCTCCTTCCAACATTGGCTTCCTTAATGGCAAGGCATGCAAGCACCGCAGCCAATAATTATAAATTGTGAAATATGTGGTAGTGGCAGTGGCGCTCGCCATGAAGACAAGAATTTTTTTAGGCACGACTTACATAACTTAGGCATCTCTCAGGTCATGGAATCGTTCGTTAAGCATAGTATAGCCTTGTCTTCTGCAGCAACAATATTAGCTCTCGAGCTCTTGCTTCATCTATCTTATCACCTAGAACGACATCATACAATCACTACTGCATACATGATGATCTGTAGTATGTTTACGCAAAGGAGAAATAATGACCCTATAGAGGGCCTATAGTATATTTTGGCAAAAAAAAACAATGAACACCTACAATAAATTTTATACTGAGCAAAGAAACAAAATGTACAAAAAGAGATGAAGATGTACCTATCAAACAAAACTAACCGACACTTCATAGAACTGTACAATGATTTGCAACCTCCAATTTTGATGTCAACTTCACCAATAAAAGTTGTATCATCTTCTAACAGTAGTGTATGTCGAAACTGAACTATTGCAATCATTGGTAAAATTTGGGGTGTCAAAAACATTTTTATCTCACTGTTGTATGATATCAAAGTCAATTCCTCTAGCGGTAACTACAGATTGCCTCACTGTTGTAGGATATCAATATCAACACCCAAATAGTATTCAACATAAACACAATGGTATTATTTTTTAAGGGGAATCTAAAACTGCCACGAGACCATATAATGCACAAAATATGATTTCGCCGTGTCATCTACGGCTCCACTTCGCATGCTTAGTCTGGTCTACGACCATGGTAGGCAGTGGCGGAGGAAGAATAAAAATCAAGGTGGGGCGAACTCAAACATTAAACATGATGAAAAATCAAAGTAGTCCATAACTCCTGTACACAAAAATAATGTATATGGTCTACAGTTCATGCCTTTGCTCCACTAAAATTCAGATTTTTTGGGGGGAAATCGACAACACGAACACAGAAAATCAGAAAAGAAAGATTGTAGCTTTGCTGCCCTCTTCCCTGTCCTGTATATCTTCTAGCTAGCCAAACTGGTATGAATGCCGCGTCGCTTGTGCCGCCATGTGCTGCTGCACTCTGCCTGCGGAGTAGGTCTGTGTACACGTCGGGATAACAGGCTGCGCCTTGAGGCTGTAGGATCGGCACGGTGCTACGTGCAGCCTCCGATCCTGCCGTGGTGCCGTCCGTGGTAGGTTCGCTGAATTGCTATTGCTAGCCACTCTCAATTAACTTTTTTACACGAGCCAATCCAATTAGTTGCTTGTGAGTGTGGGACTTGAGAAATTCTCTGCTTAATAATGTTTAGTCATCCTTGATCATGATCTCTACTTACCTTGCACCAAAAATCTAACGCAGGTCACAGTTAAAAAAAATAGTCTAGATATACTGAATAGAAAATCTTGTTCCAACCTGATGGGATGGAGTACAGTGAAAGTCTAATTCTGCATCTCACAAGGAACTGTGCGGATCCATAACCCATTCATTTTTAAACATTTAACAAATCACATGTTTAGAGAGACCAAGGTTTCAATCACGCATGGATCTGATATGCATCTCTACTCCCAAACAATTGATCAATTTCTTGGATCTGATAGGAGAAAAACTTAACTTACAGAGGTGATAGTGGTTGAGAGAGGACACAAAAGGTCGGGTAGTTGGCGCCAGCGCCGCCGTGAACGAGCGGCTCACCACCAGCAAAAATCCTCCGCTGCCTGTACCATGAAAAAGGGCCTCAACTTGGAGGTTGAGAACCAAAGCCTGCACAAAAGAGAATCAACCCAACGACCACAAAGGGAAAATGAACGTACTTGGACATGGCAGCAACCGCCGCTATCCTCTCTGTCTCCGATGACCTGCACGGCCAGATCTAGAAGGAGAGATGCTCGGCAAGCTCGAAGCCAAACCTGATTTATTGAGACCCTAATTAAAACTACAGCTATACAAGGGGAGGGACCTTCTCCCAATTCAACTGGGATGGTCACCGGGAAAGAGAGAGGAGTGGCCGGCGGTGAGGAATTTTGGAGTTCTGGAAGACTCTGTTTCTTTCGCGAGAGAGGAGGAAGGAGAACTTTCGTGCTCTTTCTGGTGTGCGGGGTGGTTTCTGCAAAAGTGCAACTTAAGTTGCTCGGGGCCAACTCTCATGCTCAGCCTTACATTTTAGATTGGACGGTTGAGATGGCTCGAAGGCAGACACACCATCACCACCAACTCGCATTTTTATAGAAGTAGAGAAAATGATACACCTTTCTGTAATGTATTCCAGAAGCGAAGAAGGAAGTAGGAGAAGCCAGCTCTGTCAAATTATTTTCTCAAATGATGCAATTTGGCCATCACCCTAAAACAGGAAACATTTGCCCATCAATTTGACCTTGCAATGTTCTTCAGATTTATCTATGAATTTGAAATGGATACCTTGCAATGTTCTTCAGATTTATCTATGAATTTGAAATGGATTGGATCGCGTGAGATAGTAGTTAAATGGATGTTTGGTTTGTCTACACAATGACTGCTATGTTTGATTCAAGCCATTGCCATGTCATGCTTACATTTACCCCTGTCAGTTTACCATTGTAATTATATTAGTGTGTTTTCCTTTGGTATTCATGGTAATGTCCCTCGTTGTATCCATGAAATGCTTGTTCTGTTTGTGTGCACTGCGATATGTTTTTGTGATTCGGTTTCTGCTCGGATGCGTTTAAGAAAGTGTTCCTCTGTCTGTGCATATGATACATTGCATGTACTACATAGGAGTAGCTGTTTAGCTGCTAACCCCTCACACTTGTGTGTGGTTTCGCAGATTCACACGGCCATCATCTTGTACAACTACTACCACAGGAAGATGTCGCCGCAGCTTGCATTTGCAGATCCCAAACGGTTTTTTGTGTGTGCTTCTCTTTCTGCTGGAGAGGATCTGCTTGCGTACTTGAGTATGGTTCATGAGCGTGAGAGCAATCCTGGCAAGCATGTCAGGCTATCTGTTACTGACAGAGCAGCGATACAGGCATGTGAGATCGCTGAAGAACTCGACGCGAGCAAAGATTCTCCAGACATGGCAATGTGGCCAATATCAAAAGTTGCTGTGCTTCTTCTTGATCCGACAAGAAAAAAATGTTTGATTGAGTATAGTGCTAATACCAAGGGTATCTGGTCAATCATAGAGAAGGAAATAGATGCAACAGATGCAACAGCTGGTAATTCACACAGTACCAACCAGCCAGCAGGCCAGGAATCAACAGGCAAAGGAAACGTGGGTGCTCTGAATACACCATATATGCTTCGTCAACAAGCCTATTCAGAGGTGGAACGTAGAACAGGTCAGATTTTATAATTACATCCCGTAGTTTTATGTATCAATATCTGTCATTTTATTTTCATTTTTTGAGTTGCCAAGGTGTTGCTTCTATCCGATATTTAACTGTCAACTCTGTTAAATTTTCATCCTAGAGCATTGAGATAAAGTGTGAACCTTTGTGTCTACAGAGCCATGTCTCTGTAGTTTCCTCACTTGGATCAGGTCACTATTAGTATTACGGAATGTTGATCAGAGTTTCTAGTAAATAAGCATTTACATGAGTTACTGTTGCACATGGTCCTAAATTTAAACTGCCAATGAAGCCAAAAAATGAGTTTGAGTCGTACACTTGCTTTACATCAAACAAGAACAAGTGCATGCTCCCAGAATGTACCCAAAAATGTACCTCTGTCTTGCTTTTGACTAGTGTAAAACCGGGACAAGCAAGAACATCAGAAAATATAATTAGTTAAATTATTTGCCACTACATTGTTCGTCTCATTTGTTTTGGTTGTGTACAAGCTGTTAGCTACAGAAACTTCATTTAATTTCATCAACTAGCAGGCTGAAAATAACTTGGGACACTATAATGGTTGGTTCCCTTGTACATGACCTGATAGCCGCAAATTGTTTGCTAGAGAACGCTATTTATTTGGTTCTATACTTATAATAGTTCAAGAAGTGTAATTTATGAACTTGATTTTGTAAATATTATGTTTATTTTCTGTTTGATCCACCTATGCATTGTTTGCTGCTCACTATGGTAAACTTATATGGTCTTAATAGGTATGAAGGGCTCAAACTTGCGTCTTCTCGATGAAACTTTGGCATACTCGTTGAGTAAAGAAAGGACGACTACCAAGTTATTTATTGTGGAGTATGAGCAAACCATGGAAGGCAACCTTGTAGAAATGTGTCTAGAAGAGTTGATTAGCAGGTTTGCGTTTACCTACTAGATAGTTTTATGCTTTTAAGTTACATCCCTTTTGATCAACCGTTATTCAATTTATTGAATAATACCATTGTATGGTACTTCTTGATGGAAAGCATACCCTTTCTCAACGGTACTGACACTTTTGGTTTTCCTCTTTCACAGTATGACTGGTCCGCTATTTGCAAATGATCCATTTCCAAAAACAACATCTGTAGTTGAGTATTATCACATTCTTCCGTATAAGGAGATTTTGTTTGAACTCCTCCACAGGTAACATATGATTTGTTCTCGGTTATTTATGCGTGATAGTAGGGCAATGGAACCTTTTGGGTAATGATGGTAAATATAACACTTCACATGTTTCAGGAAATGGCCTTCTGATTCTCCACTGAACGAACAATCACATCGACATGGAAAAGGTTCATTGCACTCTGTAATAGGTGAAAATGTGGAAGAGCAAGATGTGAATAGCACGTCTAAGATGCAAAAACGAAGTACAAAAGTGTCAACTCCAAAGCAAAGCAAACAAGCAATTGCTGCCAATAGCAACCAGGACTACAGGACCAGCAAGCACAAGAGAAACAGCAAAAGAAAATCTGAAGCCTCCAGGGCTGATGTCTGTGCAGAGGGTCCAGATGCTGAGATCCACACAATAGAAAATGGTCCACCTCCTGTTATTATTGATTTGGAAACTTCAAAACCCCTGACTAAGTCAAGAAATACAAAAGCTGCTGCAGCAGCAAGTCGAGAAACTAAAATCCTACAAGCCGGTTAGTCACTTTAACTGTATTACGAATTTACCGATCGCATTGTTCCTTATTTGTGTTCTGATACAATCAACTTTAATTGTTCAAGTGGATAAGAACAAAACACAGAAGCAGTCTAGACGTGACAATGTGCCCCAAGATGTCTTTCCTGCAGAGGTAAGCCAAATTACAGCTTGAAAGTATTGAAAAAAATTTCAGTAAAGTATTGAAAAACTACAATACTAGGATACATCAGGATCACACGCACCCTAAATGGTTATAGAAAATAAACTTCCAATATGTTGACCTTTTAATAACATTAAATCGTATGGTTCCATCCTTGTCTATAAAAATGTTATCGTGTTGATTGTTGCTCTTTATTCTATTTGTTTGTGCTCTCATACGCACTCTACTATAAGTCTCTGAGTACCTTAGACTTAGAGCATTTCTCATTGGCTATCGCATGTCTCCACGTGAATGTTTGGAAAGTTGTGACATCACATTTATAAAGGGGAAAACGGCGCAGTCCATTCCTATCAAATAAGGGATAATATCCCATTTAGTATAAAGGATGGTGTATTAGTGACGAAAAATATCTTATTGTTAGGAAAGTATTCAATTGGTAGATCTTATTATTAGGAGACACACCCTAATAGATCATCTCCATATAAAGAGAGGAGCCACACCCTCCATGGTCAATCAACCAAAAGAAGTATTTATCCTTTTCATGGGTCAGTTTCAGATGAGTAGGCCACGTTTTTTGTGGGATTCATCCACTCTGCTGACTTGAAGAACTAAGAAGGTCTCTGTTCGCTGATTTCATCACGTAATTAGCATACACCACGAGCCAAAAACTCTGCAGCCGTTTTGTTTACATATGGTTGGGATCAGTTACCACACAATCGGATGCGACACCATTCATTTCCGATTACGGCCCAAATCTACAGTAACAAAACTGATACCAGAGGGATCCTGCACATCTTCTCCCTACACCTTCCTTCCTCCTGGCCGCACCTTCCTCCCACCCTAGGTGTCCCCACACGACGGGCAGTAGCACCTTACCGATTGATCCCCTCCTTCATGGAGCAGCATAGCCTCCCGCAAGAAGATTTTTCGGTGTTAGTGGAGATCGGTTCGGTGCTGGTTTGCGAGGGGATCAATATGGCCACTAAGTAAACGAGAAATCCTGCCGTTGAGGATGTGACTGCTCTGTCCGGCCAGGAGGATGCAAGGCACATGAGGAGACGGTGTTCTTGGCACGGAGTATGCCGGCAAGGAAGCAACAAAGACCATGGCTGATGAGAAGGGATTAGATCTGAATTGATGAGTGTTTTCTTCCCCAAATATGGTTTGATTTTTCAATCGTTTTTCTTGGTTTGGATTTTTAGGCATTCCTATGCCTACGAATGATTGTCTTCACCTGATCTTTATTTTTGAATTGTAATTCTTCTGCTTGGTAGTTGGATGTTCAGGTGATGTTCTTTTGACCAACAGTGGCAACCATTATAATCAGGAAACAGATTTGGGTTTTCCCTATTCCATTTGTGATACCAGTGCATTATGTTTATGTTGCCGTTTTTGTTACCTTTTTGCTCAGCCAAACACCTCTTAATTGTTCTACCAGGCACCACATGTTGATCTAATGAAGAACCATGCTTTGGAACATCAAAATATGGATGTGTCAGAAAAGTCAGGTTCGGATACACCTACCCAAGACTGTTTATTTCTCCTATTATTGGTTCTTGGTCCTCCAAGTTCTTAATATATGTGTTCCAAATTTCATTGAAGGTGGCACCACTGAGTACACCAATGACCAGATATATGATTCGCTGCAATCAATTCAGAAAATACGGGATGAGATTGTATGTTATATGTCTTTTCTTTTATTTCAGGAAAGAAAACGATGCCTCTTTATTATAATTTTCTCCTATTCTCTCTTCGTTTCAGCTTCGCAAGGAATGCATACTTCAAGAACGAAGTGCTCAGTGTGATATGGACATTCAGACAATCTTGAGTGGTATTCTACCCTTTTCACATTTTAAAAATGCTTACATTTATAATCACGCTGTAGAACTGTTACACTTTTGTGGCCAACATTGTGGGCATGTTTTTCTGGGAGCGATACGTTTCCAAAAGTTATGTGATAAAGTGATAAACTGTGGTGTATCATTCTTTTCACTGTGCACAAATCGTCCGCCGCACTTTGTGATGTATAAATCGTCCATCAGAAGTGTGGCAAGTTGTTTCTATATCAGGTCCCCATTTCTTGTACTCATCATGTTCTAAAACTTAATGCAGAAGGGAAGATGACACCAAAAACTGCATCAATAATACACAAATACAAGGAAACTTGCTCAGATATGATGGATGTTGCCAATTCATCTTGCTCTGGAGATGGTGGCCAATCCATCACTCAGAGGAAGGGATTGAGGGAGGCACTCCTCCGACACAATTCATGCGAGGCAAGAAACCTTAAAAGCTGAACTCATGTATTACAGTAGAATTTTAAATGCCACCTGTACCTTTTGACACTTGTCAGTGCAGGAGCTTGATGAGATCTGCCGTGGGGGCAATTGGATATTCCCAAGATACACAGTAGTACCTTCAGTATCAGATGGTATGTACAAATATTTACTTTTATCTCTTTGATTTTCTGGATGGACAAGCATTAGGTCCTTGGATCCTATAGTCATACGAATTAGGATATCATGCAGATGAGTCTTGTGCCACGTACTCTCTGATTATTGTTTATCAAATTCAATCTCTATAGTTCTTGGTTCTTTTCCTGCATTGCGATCGTAACATACATAGTGTACTACGCTAACCATGCTTAGACCAAAAGAGTTCTCAAGGTGTCAGATCAATTGGCAAGTTTTCTCTTTTGATGTCATGTAGCAATCCACATAGGCCACTTGTTTGTTTACCACATGTGTTAGGTTTGTTTAACATTTGATCGATCAATGCTTTCCTCAGACATGTGGGCACCCTTGTAGACTTTATTTAATATCAGACTGATTAGGTCCCCAGTTAGCAATAACCAGAACTGATGTTTGATTGACTATCATCTCCTCCCTCTCATAGCTCCCTGCTCTGAGCACTTATTCACTAGTCCTTTAACTATCTTTTCAGGAATGTTCCACGCCAGTGTACGTTTGACATGCCCTGAGTTTGAGATGAGCATCACTGGTGGCCCTCGTCTGACCGCACACGAGGCAAGGTGCTCAGCAGCTGCCAATATGATACTGGAGCTTCATAAGAAGGCGGAGGAGGAAGAACAGTAGGGTACCTGGTGCAAAATCACAACTCCTAAATCGCGGTACTGCAGGTGGCTGGAACGAGTTGTTATTTAGTCCTTACAACTTTGAACCAAACTTCGTGTGGAACATAATCACGTTGGTACCTTGCCTAGCTATTTTACCTACGGGAGGTTGACTCCTTGTGTCCTGTCGGTATTATGGTTGTTTGTTAAGGTCGTGACGAACCCCGGACTGTTATTTGAAAATTTCTGTGACGCTGCAGCTTCATTGTCTACTCTGTTATGGAAGTGAACACAAATTGTCTAGCTATTTCTTGAGTTCTTGTTGTCACATAATTATTTAGCCGGTGCTGCCAAGTGCATAACAAAATTGGGTAGGTTATGTGCGCCTCTAGTTTAGATTTAACTACTAGGAGCCAGAGGCACACATACTTCCTTGCATAACATTTAAATTGTAGGCTTCAAGAATTTTTTGAAATTGGGTCGGTTATGTGTGCCCACGGAAGTAAGTTAGATTGTTAGCCTACAAATTGTCTAGCTAATTTATGTGTGCCTCTGGTACCTTGCCTGGCTATTTTACCTTCCGGAGGTTTCTTTGAATGGTCGCTAGCTGTCGTTGCAGGTAGCATACCGAGAGAACAGCCCAGATGTTTGTACATTGAATGGGCATATTTGAGTAGCAATTTGTTATTTGGTTAGGAAGTTTTGAATTTGTCTTCTCAGATTATACTGTATGTTTGATACGACGTATTCACATGAATATTGATCTTAGACTTTTAAGTGTTCTTTGGCTATGTAGAGCTCTTCCTTGTATTTCAGTTCCCTCTTTTGTACTGTGAGCCTATGTGGAGCTGTTCTGCGTTCTTTAGCCATGTAGTTTTCCTTGGTCCCCGTAGGGGCATATTTTCCATTTTAGCTCATCCACGTTTCTGCGGAGGCTCCAGTAGTGAACCACTACAGTTCTGCTCTTCGCGGAACATTATTGCAGTACAAGGGTTTCTACCCGATTCCAAGTTCCAGCTGCTTAGCGGTTATCTCCTCGAATACTTGAAACATGCCATTTCATCTTCTTCTCCCTATAATTTTCCAATCTGCTATATTGGTACATTTGACAAATTGCAAACCTCGGCCAAAGCAACACATGATGTACAACAACTGTAACCATTTGGAGTTCTGGCGTTGACGCAGGGACAACTTACATCCATGTGAAATAAGCAATGGATGGAAATGCACCAACTTTAACCACTCGTTGTTCTGATGTGTGAACCATAGAGCTACATCAGGCTGGGACAATTACGTCCTAGTGAAATTCTGAAGTATAAATAGTACTCCCTCCGTTCCCAAATATAAGTCTTTTTAGAGATTCCAACAAGTAACTACATACAGAGCAAAATGAGTGAATCTATACTTTAAAATATGTCTACATACATCCGTATGTTGTAGTCCATTTAAAATGTCTAAGAAGACTTATATTTAGGAACGGAGGGAGTACTGTGTAGTACCGATTCTTAGGCTAACAATCTAACAACGTTGTTTTTAGAAAAGGAGGATGACCCCCGGTCTCTGCATCTGGGCGATGCATACGGCCACTTTATTAATTATTCTCACAAGACCTTACAAAGTCATACAACAGTAAGACTAAAGCCGCCGTCTAAGCAACAAAAGTCACTACACCTATCCAGTTGATGAAGGGGCGCAGATAGCCTGGGCCTAATACCAAACAGACATCACAGCCAAGCCTAACATCTAAGACTTGAGACCCCAACCTAGCCACTTGCCGGGTCCGGGGCACTCACTGGTCCGGCGTGCTCTCAGAGGCCGCCGCCGTCAACTGCCACCGCTCCATCTTCAAAACTGTACTGATGCATCAACCTTGCTCGGTCAAGCTATCGTCGACGCCACCACGGCGCCCAACGACACCTCCTCCCTGCGTGCAAACAGCTGAGCACGTCACGGTCGCCACTCATACACCTCAGCGCCATGCTGCCAAGTACCACTAGTCGGCACAGCTTGAAGTCCTTGGAAGATCTGTCGTGCGTAGCACCTGCCGACCAGGCATGACAAAGCGTAGCACCTGTCGGTTAGGCATGACTTGACATCTCCACCGAAGCTCCGTGCAAGATGAAGCCGCTCCACCTCCTGCCTCTGACTTCCAGCGCTGCTCCACAAACGATGCTCCCAAGAGAGAAACGACACCGCAGTGCCGCCATCGTCCGATCTGGAACACCAGATCCTATGGTTTCCCCTGGAGCAGCACGAGTGGGTCGACAGTAGTTACACGACGATGCCTTCATCAAGGTAACGGCGTAGAACGCCACCATTGCCTGCCGTCGGCTCGGTTTTCACCGGCAACCATGTCTCCCCAACTCGCAGTCGGGACTAGATGATGGATCTCGAGATCCGACCACCAAGCTTCTGGCTGCCCACCACCGATGAAGAAGATGACCACCACCACTGGCTACACCGGCCAGAACAGATCTGCCATGGGTGTCGCCAAGCAGTCCACCAGGCCCTCGACGCCGCCGCCGATCTAAAGTCAGATGGCATGCCGCCGAAGACCGCATCGCGCCGCTGCCCGATCCAGGCCAGCCGCCGCCCGTGGCTTGAGGCAGGGCCGACCTCCGCCACCGTCGAAGCCAACGCCGTCGCTTCTAGATCGGCCGCACCTCCACGCATGTTGGGGCCCCGCCACCCCTGAGACGCGGGAGGGAGGAAGAGCCCCCGCCAGCGCCGTCGGTCTCCGGGCGCAAGCCGGCGTCGTCCTCCGGCGGCGGCGGGAGGAGGGGAGGAAGATGGGCTAGGCCCGGCGGCGGCTAGGGTTGGGGAGCCCCCAAGTCGCCCGAGCGGGGGTCGATTCGAGCTTTAAAACGGGAGAGATTTTCACTCCCGACCTCTGCACCAACCAGGGATGCATACGGCCATTTTAGTATGAGTACCAAGATAAACATGGTCCTCAGATTTTTTTTAATGAGTATCAATGTATTTCTTGATGAGAGGTTTCACCACACACCAAGCTTGATCCTCAATAAACGGGGGAAAACCCCTGTGCATCACCTGTCAATTCTAGGAATTGAACTCGGGTCGTTAGGCTGCACAACCGCATGCCCAACCACTGAGCTAAGGCTCTCTTTGCAAACTAAGTTGTGACCAAGCTATTGTTTTAGATTTAACTACTCAGAGCAAACATACTTGTATAACATATAAATGGGGCCGAAACACAATTTTGAGAATCGTCAATGGCAAAGAACATATCTCAAACATCTAGGACATGACAATCAATTACCACATGCTAGTCTTTTGTTGTTGTTGTTGTTGTTGTTGTACAACATGCAAATCTCATTTCCCCAATCTTGGGCTTCTTTTGCAACAACACTGTTCTATAGAAATCAGAAAATGCGGGGCTCTTTCATGAGACCTTGGATAAATGGAGCTGCACATTTTAACATAAGAACAACCTTATCTTGGCTTCTTGCATTGCTACGTGGACATGCTCTAGTAATCAATGACAATAACATGAGTTATTTGCTTCTTGGGAATATAAGTTTTGAACATAATCCCTTGGATTTCATCTTGTACATCATCATGTACTTGTCCACATTTGCTCTTCTTAGCCCTTTTGGTGACGGGGAGATTTTGCATTTGCTCCTCTTCTTGGATGCTATTAGAATAAATCCGAGGCATACCGTCGATCATCCGGGGACCAAGCAATCACACGAGCACAACACCGAGATTTGTTAACGAGGTTCACCGATATGGCTATATCCCCAGGGCTTGACAACGGGCACTCCTCCCCCTGACACCGTCACAATACCGCACACCGGCCACCCGGGCGCCGGCACACGCCGCCGGCTCTCCCTTGCGCGCATGTGCTATTATGTTGGCATAGGTTACATCATGTGTCTATCCCCACTATATATGAGAGGCCTAGGATACAAGTGTCCTACTTGGACACGACTCCATATCCTATCTAAACACAATACAACTACAAGTCCAACTGTAACCTACCTTGTACACAATATTCGACACAACTCTAACAAACTCCACCTTGGCGAATATTCTCCACCACCCTGAATTTGTCAATGCGTCAATCTTTCATGTACATTGAACTTGAGCTTATCCCATGAGTACCGCTGCTACTCCAAAGACTCCATGTGACTCCACCTGCAACTTGTAGTCCCTTCTTTTCTTGACCACAATCAACGCTTGAGAAAAATTAAGTTCTTTGTTACTCTAGTTTGTGCTCCCAACTTCCAGAGTATCCGTCAACGCCATCACACATTGATCACTGACCTGCGTGAAAGTGAACAACTCACATATTGGGTGTCACACATAAGAGTTACCTGAACTCAACATCACCGCTCCTTTCTTGACCGCCCGTCTGAAACTTGAAGGAATTTCGCAATTGCTTGTAGTCATCCCAAGTCAAATTCGCAGTTGTCTCACCACATGTATGACCACCAGAGCCCTGGCCGTCTCCATGCCCCGTGCATACCGCACACCTCACCGCTATTACCGCGTCGAGCCTCCACTGTCCCGGTCGAGTCTCAAGGGTCGTAAACCCACACCACTCAACCCCTACTGCAGAGTACCACCGATCATCACCGACCGATGACGAGTTTCATGCTTCCATCAGACAACTGGGCTCCAGTCCGAACTGCATGTCACTTGCTTTTCCCACCTGTTGAATAGGCTTCGACCCCGTCGACTTACGTCGTAGCCCCTCAATCCAGCTCCACCTTCAACATGACTCCATGGTAGATGATCAGTCCACCCCGCGCCTCATCGACTTCAAGCTCCATGTATACACCACCTTGAATCAATCCCGCGCCATAGTCTTGTCGAAGCCGCACAAGCCTCGGGCATGTGCCACGTGTTTCCACGCCCAGAAGTCGGTTACCATCAGCATCACGCTCCTATGTCGCTGTCGCTGATCCCACAACGTCTTCTGTTCCAACCGACTCACGTCGATCTGTCAGACTATCTAGTCCGACTCAGCCGAAGTTGTCCGACTATAACCATACTCCACCTCACGCCGTGTTAGCCCAACACACCACGTGCATTGCTGTAACATCCCAAATTTTCAATTTGGAATGTTATACATAGGTCATTCATGCATATCATATTTTATTGCATTTCCGTTCCGCAATCCTCGAAATTCTAAGCAACTCAAGGACCCACGGAGAGAGTTGGGGATTTTTCCCGGTTTTCATATTTGATTTTATCAAATAATGAAACGAGGATTTTTTATTTTAATTATTTTTCTCTCCGAAAAATATTTCATGTTAAAATAAATGAGAAAAGATAATATGACTTATCCAAAATAATTGAAATATTGGAGGAAAAATATTAAAATCATTTATTTGATTTTATTTTGTTTTATTCGGATTTTATTTGCATTAGAAAAATTGCATGTTTTCAAAATTGCATTTTAGGGCCAAGAAAATGTTCATCTCGTTCTAAATATTTTATTTAGACGGCGAAAATTTATTTTGGCATTATTAGGTTTTTATTTTATTTTCTAGAATTTTATTTCTGTAGGCGAAATTATTAAAAAAAAGTTTCCCGCGCCCGATTGGGACTAAGGCCCAGCCGAGCCAGGCCGGCCCTAGCCGCCTGCCCCGCCGCCGCTCGGACCGGAGTCCGAGCCGAACTCCGCCTCCGCCGCCGCTTGCCCCTTCCCCAAGCAGCCGCCCCCCTCCTTATAAGCCGCCGCCCCGCCGCCCCAAACCACCACCACCGCAGCCCCGCCGTCTCGCAGCCGCCGCCGCCGCAGCCGAGCCCCGTCGTCGCCGCTTGCCCCGCCGCCGCCTGCCCCGCGCCGCGAGCCGCCGCCCCGTTGCCCCGCCGCCTCGTCGGAGCCCCTCGCCGGAGGTACCGCGCCGGATCCGCCGCCGGTTTTTTTTAAACCGTTCGGTTTTTTTCGAAACCCTAGATTCGTTTTTTTATCACCGGTTTTTCTCGGTTTTCTATTTAGCGGACGTTCGTCCGTACGTCCGTTTTAACGAACGGTTCTTCGCCCGTTAGTTACAGCTAACTAACGCTCATTCATTAGTCTGTTCGTCAGATTTCTTTTATCGGATTTATCCGCGATTATTTTCGATCGCGATTTCTGATCCGATCTTAGTTTTTGTTTATCTTTTCGCTCGTTAGTCGGAATCAGGCGATTCAAACGCCTAGATCTTCGTCTCGAGACCCTCTTTCTGTTTAACCAACTTAAACAAGATTTTGAAACTGTAAAACTTGACCTTAGTTCAGATTAGTAAACGGATCTTGTTTCTTCCGCCGTTTGAGTTTCGTTGCTTCGTTTGATTTGATTCTTTTTGCGAACCGGAGTTCTTAAGTTGAACCTTATGGTCAACCTATCTTATTTGAGTTTTTCTTGTGCATCTTTGCTTGTTACTTATGTATGCTATTGTTTGCTTGCAATAGAATTCCCGGAGTGCGAAGCGTGTTACTACGAGTCTCTAGGATTCGCGGATCGTCAGCAAGGCAAGTAACACATTGATCATACTCTTTTCATACCCGGTTTTTATACATTAGTTCCAATCCTCAAACATTGCATGACTAGGATGTCATTAACATGTGGGTTGGGAAGTAGTTATTGTGGTAGAACCTATTGCCCTGTTACTATCAAGCCTTGGGAGTTACTTCTACGCTTGCTTATATTACTATGCTATGCTACGCTCGTAGACGTGGTTCGGGTTTGAGTGAAATCCATGACAGATGTGAGATTGTTACTTAATGGTTCAGCTTAAGGTGGCAACTTAAATTTAACATCTGGGAGGATTGAGGCACCTGGGGAACCCAGTGTTGTCTGTATTTTTTTGGAAATCCCGGGGTACCCGTGTGATCTTCCTATGGACCGCCACCCAGGCTCAAAGTGAACTGAGATGATTCATGATAGAAACTTCCGTGTGCAGCCACAAGCTATTATGGGCTCTAGCATAGTTGAGTAAGTTACGTGAAGCTCTTGAAGAGGTAGATCAGCAGGTAGTGGGTTTTGTAGGTTCGGTATGGTCTACCCGGAGTAGAGAGTTAATGTTTCTGAAAGACTGTGTCTCGGTCATCCGTTTCTCAAACATCATGTAGTGCGAGAAATCCAACGGAGGCGATCGAGTCTTGTGGGGAAAAGTGCGCAAACCTCTGCAGAGTGTACAATCTAATCATGGTTAGTCGTGTCCCCGGTTATGGACAATCTTGAGTATCTAGTTCTTGGGTTATCACATGTATCTCATCACTTTTAATTAATACTGTTGGGTTGTTAATCACTTTAATTGGGATTGAGTTGGGGTACCTTCTCAATGTTGTTCAACCACCATGATAGTTAAATTAAAATATATTCCTTTGTTGTAGGAAAAATTGGCTTTTCGCAAAAACTATAACCATAGAGCTCTCCACCAGCCATACATGCATGTAGTGATAGCATTATTCTGTTTATGCTCTACGATGTTACATTGCCAGCATATTCTATGTGCTGACCCGTTTTCGGGCTGCAACGTATTATGTTGCAGACTTTTCAGACAAGGAGTAAGGTTCGTTAGGTCGTTGCCGTGCAGCTCAACTATGCCGTTGGAGTTGATGGACTCACTTTACCTTCCAAGACTTCCGCTGTTATCGTATTAGATGGCCTTAAGCCATATTATTGTAATAAGTTCTCTATTGAGACATTCGATGTAATAAGTGTGTGATTGCTACTCTATTATAAATCCTTCGAGTACTGTGTGTGTCAACATTACCAATCTAGGGATGGCACTGAAGCATAGAGACTTGACCTGAAGGAAATATGCCCTAGAGGCAATAATAAAGTTATTATTTATTTCCTTATATATCATGATAAATGTTTATTATTCATGCTAGAATTGTATTAACCGGAAACATAATACATGTGTGGATACATAGACAAACAGAGTGTCACTAGTACGCCTCTACTTGACTAGCTTGTTAATCAAAGATGGTTAAGTTTCCTAACCATAGACAAAGGAGTTGTCATTTGATTAACAAGGTCACATCATTAGTTGAATGATCTGATTGACATGACCCATTCCATTAGCTTAGCACCCGATCGTTTAGTATGTTGCTATTGCTTTCTCCATGACTTATACATGTTCCTTTGACTATGAGATTATGCAACTCCCGTTTACCGTAGGAACACTTTGTGTGCTACCAAACGTCAAAACGTAACTGGGTGATTATAAAGGAGCTCTACAGGTGTCTCCGAAAGTATTTGTTGGGTTGGCGTATTTCGAGATTAGGATTTGTCACTCCGAATGTCGGAGAGGTATCTCAGGGCCTTCTCGGTAATGCACATCACATAAGCCTTGCAAGCATTGCAACCAATAAGATAGTTGCAAGATGATGTATTACGGAACGAGTAAAGAGACTTGCCGGTAACGAGATTGAACTAGGTATTGGATACCGATGATCGAATCTCGGGCAAGTAACATACCGATGACAAAGGGAACAACGTATGTTGTTATGCGGTCTGACCGATAAAGATCTTCGTAGAATGTGTAGGAGCCAATATGGGCATCCAGGTCCCGCTATTGGTTATTGACCAGAGATTTGTCTCAGTCATGTCTACACTGTTCTCGAACCGTAGGGTCCGCACGCTTAAGGTTACGATGACAGTTATTATGAGTTTATGCATTTTGATGTACCGAAGTTAGTTCGGAGTCCCGGATGAGATCACGGACATGACGAGGAGTCTCGGAATGGTCGAGACGTAAAGATTGATATATTGGACGACTATATTCGAACATCGGAATGGTTCTGAGTGGTTTCGGATAAAACCGGAGTGCCGGAGGGGTTACCGGAACCCCCCGGGGAAGTAATGGGCCTTATTGGGCCCAAGGGGAGAGAGAGGGCAGCAGCCAGGAGGTGGCGCGCGCCCCCCCTCATGGAAGTCCGAATTGGACAAGGAGGGGGGGGCGCGGCCCCCCTTTCCCTCTCCCTCTCCCTCTCTTTCCTTCCCCCCTCTCTTCCTAGTTGGACTAGGAAAGGGGAGTCCTACTCCCACTAGGAGGAGGACTCCCCCCTCCCTTTGGCACGCCCCAATAGGGCCGGCCGGCCTCCCCCTTGCTCCTTTATATACGGGGGCAGGGGGGCACCCCAAGACACACAAGTTGATCTTCGTGATCGTTCCTCAGCCGTGTGCGGTGCCCCCCTCCACCATATTCCACCTCGGTCATATTGTCGCGGTGCTTAGGCGAAGCCCTGCGTCGGTAGTTCATCAAGATCGTCACCACGCCGTCGTGCTGACGAAACTCGTCCCCGAGAGCTTTGCTGGATCGGAGCCCGGAAAACGTCATCGAGCTGTACGTGTGTCAAGAACTCGGAGGCGCCGGAGTAACGGTGCTTGGATCGGTCGGATCGGGAGGACGTACGACTACTTCCTCTATGTTGTGTCAACGCTTCCGCTTCGGTCTACGAGGGTACGTAGACAACACTCTCCCCTCTCGTTGCTATGCATCACCATGATCTTGCGTGTGCGTTGGAATTTTTTTGAAATTACTACGTTCCCCATCAGTGGCATCCGAGCCTAGGTTTTTATGGTTTGATGTTATTTGCACGAGTAGAACACAAGTGAGTTGTGGGTGATATAAGTCATACTGCCTACCAGCATGTCATACTTTGATTTGGCGGTATTGTTGGATGAAGCGGCCCGGACCGACATTACGCGTACGCTTACGCGAGACTGGTTCTACCGATGTGCTTTGCACACAGGTGGCTGGCGGGTGTCAGTTTCTCCAACTTTAGTTGAACCGAGTATGGCTACGCCCGGTCCTTGCGAAGGTTAAAACGGAGTCTATTTGACAAACTATCGTTGTGGTTTTGATGCGTAGGTGAGATTGGTTCTTGCTTAAGCCCGTAGCAGCCACGTAAAACTTGCAATAAACAAAGTAGAGGACGTCTAACTTGTTTTTGCAGGGCATGTTGTGATGTGATATGGTCAAGACATGATGCTAAATTTTATTGTATGAGATGATGATGTTTTGTAACCGAGTTATCGGCAACTGGCAGGAGCCATATGGTTGTCGCTTTATTGTATGCAATGCAATCGCCCTGTAATGCTTTACTTTATCACTAAGCGGTAGCGATAGTCGTAGAAGCGTAAGATAGGCGAGACGACAACGATGCTACGATGGAGATCAAGGTGTCCCGCCGGTGACGATGGTGATCATGACGGTGCTTCGAAGATGGAGATCACAAGCACAAGATGATGATGGCCATATCATATCACTTATATTGATTGCATGTGATGTTTATCTTTTATGCATCTTATCTTGCTTTGAGTGACGGTAGCATTTTAAGATGATCTCTCACTAATTATCAAGAAGTGTTCTCCCTGAGTATGCACCGTTGCGAAAGTTCTTCGTGCTGAGACACCACGTGATGATCGGGTGTGATAGGCTCTACGTTCAAATACAACGGGTGCAAAACAGTTGCACACGCGGAATACTCAGGTTATACTTGACGAGCCAAGCATATACAGATATGACCTCGGAACACGGAGACCGAAAGGTTGAGCGTGAATCATATAGTAGATATGATCAACATAATGATGTTCACCATTGAAACTACTCCATCTCACGTGATGATCGGACATGGTTTAGTTGATGTGGATCACGTGATCACTTAGAAGATTAGAGGGATGTCTATCTAAGTGGGAGTTCTTAAGTAATATGATTAATTGAACTTTAATTTATCATGAACTTAGTCCTGGTAGTATTTTGCAAATTATATTGTAGATCAATAGCTCGCGTTGTTGCTTCCCTGTGTTTATTTTGATATGTTCCTAGAGAAAATTGTGTTGAAAAATGTTAGTAGCAATGATACGGATTGGATCCGTGATCTGAGGTTTATCCTCATTGCTGCACAGAAGAATTATGTCCTTGATGCACCGCTAGGTGACGGACCTATTGCAGGAGCCGATGCAGACGTTATGAACGTTTGGCTAGCTCAATATGATGACTACTTGATAGTTTAGTGCACCATGCTTAACGGCTTAGAATCGGGACTTCAAAGACGTTTTGAACGTCATGGACCATATGAGATGTTCTAGGAGTTGAAGTTAATATTTCAGCAAATACCCGAGTTGAGAGATAAGAAGTCTCCAACAAGTTCTATAGCTAAAAGATGGAGGAGAATCGCTCAACTAGTGAGCATGTGCTCAGATTGTCTGGGTACTACAATCGCTTGAATCAAGTGGGAGTTAATCTTCCAGATAAGATAGTGATTGATAGAATTCTCTAGTCACCATCACCAAGTTAGTAGAACTTCGTGATGAACTATAATATGCAAGGGATAACGGAAAATATTCCCAAGCTCTTCGCGATGCTAAAATCGGCGAAGGTAGAAATCAAAGAAAAACATCAAGTGTTGATGGTTGACAAGATCACTAGTTTCAAGAAAAGGGCAAAGGGAAGAAGGGGAACTTCAAGAAGAACGGCAAGCAAGTTGCTGCTCAAGTGAAGAAGCCCAAGTTTGGTCCTAAGCCTGAGACTAAGTGTTTCTACTGCAAAGGGACTGGTCACTGGAAGCGGAACTACCCCAAGTGATTGGCGGATAAGAAGGATGGCAAAGTGAACATAAGTATATTTGATATACATGTTATTGATGTGTACTTTACTAGTGTTCATAGCAACCCCTCAGTATTTGGTACTAGTTCAGTTGCTAAGATTAGTAACTCGAAACGGGAGTTGCAGAATGAACAAAGACTAGTTAAAGGGCAAGGTGACGATGTGTGTTGGAAGTGGTTCCAAGATTGATATGATCATCATCGCACACTCCCTATACTTTCGGGATTAGTGTTGAAACTAAATAAGTGTTATTTGGTGTTTGCATTGAGCATGAATATGATTTGATCATGTTAATTGCAATACGGTTATTCATTTAAGTTAGAGAACAATTGTTGTTCTATTTACATGAATAAAACCTTCTATGGTCATACACACCAACGAAAATGGTTTGTTGGATCTCGATCGTAAAGATACACATATTCATAATATTGAAGCCAAAAGATGCAAAGTTAGTAATGATAGTGCAACTTGTTTGTGGCACTGCCGTTTAGGTCATATTGGTGTAAAGCGCATGAAGAAACTCCATGCTAATGGGATTTTGGAATCACTTGATTATGAATCACTTGATGCTTGCGAACTATGCCTCATGGTCAAGATGACTAAGACTCCATTCTCCGGAACAATGGAGCGAGCAACTGACTTATTAGAAATAATACATACTGATGTATGCGGTCCGATGAGTGTTAAGGCTCACAGCAAGTATCATTATTTTCTGACCTTCACAGATGATTTGAGCAGATATGGGTATATCTACTTAATGAAATAGAAGTCTGAAACATTTGAAAAGTTCATATAATTTCAGAGTGAAGTGGAAAATCATCGTAACAAGAAAATAAAGTTTCTACGATCTGATCGTGGAGAAGAGTATTTGAGTTACGAGTTTGGTCTTCAGTTAAAACAATGTGAAATAGTTTCACTACTCATGCCACCTGGAACACCACAACATAATGGTGTGTCCGAACGTCATAACCGTACTTTATTGGATATAGTGCAATCTATGATGTTTCTTACCGATTTACCATTATTGTTTTGGGGTTATGCATTAGAGACAGCTGCATTCACGTTAAATAGGGCACCATCTAAATCCGTTGAGACGACACTATATGAACTGTGGTTTAGCAAAGAAACCAAAGTTGTCGTTTCTTAAAGTTTGGGATTGTGATGCTTATATGAGAAAGTTTCATCCTGATAAGCTCAAACCCAAATCGGAGAAATATGTCTTCATAGGATACCCAAAGGAGACTGTTGGGTACACCTTCTATCACAGATCTTAAGGCAAGACATTCGTTGCTTATAATGGATCCTTTCTAGAGAAGGAGTTTCTCTCGAAAGAAGTGAGTGGGAGGAAAGTAGAACTTGATGTGGTAACTGTACCTACTCCCTTATTGGAAAGTAGTTCATCACAGAAATCTGTTCCTGTGACTACTACACCAATTAATGAGGAAGTTAATGATGATGATCATGTAACGTCAGATCAAGTTACTACCGAATCTCGTAGGTAAACCAGAGTGAGATCCGCACCAGAGTGGTACGGTAATCCTGTTCTGGAAGTCATGTTACTAGAACATGATGAACTTGCGAACTATGAGGAAGCGATGATGAGCCCAGATTCCGCGAAATGGTTTGAGGCCATGAAATCTGAGATATGATCCATGTATAAAACAAAGTATGGACTTTGATGGATTTGCCCGATGATCGGCAAGCCATAGAAAATAAATGGATCCTCAAGAGGAAGACGGACGCTGATAGTAGCGTTACTATCTACAAAGCTAGAATTGTCGCAAAAGGTTTTCGACAAGTTCAAGGTGTTGACTACGATGAGAGTTTCTCACTCGTATCTATGCTTAAGTCTGTTCGAATCATGTTAGCAATTGCCGCATTTTATGAAATCTGGCAAATGGATAAAACAAAACTGCATTCCTTAATGGATTTATTAAAGAAAAGTTGTATATGATGCAACCAGAAGGTTTTGTCAATCCTAAAGGTGTTAACAAAATATACAAGCTCCAGCGATCCATCTATGGACTGGTGCAAGCATCTCGGAGTTGGAATATACGCTTTGATAAGTTGATAAAAGCATATAGTTTTATACAGACTTGCGGTGAAGCCTGTATTTACAAGAAAGTGAGTGGGAGCACTACAGCATTTCTGATAAATATATGTGAATGACATATTGTTGATTGGAAATAATGTAGAATTATTCTGCAAAGCATAAAGGAGTGTTTGAAAGGAGTTTTTTCAAAGAAAGACCTCGGTGAAGCTGCTTACATATTGAGTATCAAGATCTATAGAGATAGATCAAGACGCTTGATAAGTTTTTTCAATGAATACATACCTTGACAAGATTTTGAAGTAGTTCAAAATGTAACAGTCAAAGAAAGAGTTCTTGCCTGTGTTACAAGGTGTGAAATTGAGTAAGACTCAAAACCCGACCACGACAAAAAGATAGAAAGAGAATGAAAGTCATTCCCTATGCCTTAGCCATAGGTTCTATAAAGTATGTCATGCTGTGTACCAGATCTATTGTATACCCTACACTGATTTTGGCAAGGGAGTACAATAGTGATCTAGGAGTAGATCACTGGACAGCGGTCAAAATTATCCTTAGTGAAATAAGGATATGCTTCTCGATTATGGAGGTGACAAAAAGGTTCGTCATAAAAGGTTATGTCGATATAAGTTTTGACACCAATCTAGATGAATCTAAGTCTCAATCTAGATACATATTGAAAGTGGGAGCAATTAGCTAGAGTAGCTCCGAGCAGAGTATTTTTGACATAGAAATTTGCAAAATACATACGGATCTGAATGTGGCAGACCCGTTGACTAAGATTCTCTCACAAGCAAAACATGATCACACCTTAGTACTCTTTGGGTGTTAATCACATAGCGATGTGAACTAGATTATTGACTCTAGTAAACCCTTTGGGTGTTGGTCACATGATGATGTGAACTATGGGTATTAATCACATGGTGATGTGAACTATTGCTGTTAAATCACATGCCGATGTGAACTAGATTATTGACTCTAGTGCAAGTGGGAGACTGAAGGAAATATGCCCTAGAGGCAATAATAAAGTTATTATTTATTTCCTTATATATCATGATAAATGTTTATTATTCATGCTAGAATTGTATTAACCGGAAACATAATACATGTGTGGATACATAGACAAACAGAGTGTCACTAGTACGCCTCTACTTGACTAGCTTGTTAATCAAAGATGGTTAAGTTTCCTAACCATAGACAAAGGAGTTTTCATTTGATTAACAAGGTCACATCATTAGTTGAATGATCTGATTGACATGACCCATTCCATTAGCTTAGCACCCGATCGCTTAGTATGTTGCTATTGCTTTCTCCATGACTTATACATGTTCCTTTGACTATGAGATTATGTAACTCCCGTTTACCGTAGGAACACTTTGTGTGCTACCAAACTTCACAACGTAACTGGGTGATTATAAAGGAGCTCTACAGGTGTCTCCGAAAGTATTTGTTGTGTTGGCGTATTTCGAGATTAGGATTTGTCACTCCGAATGTCGGAGAGGTATCTCAGGGCCTTCTCGGTAATGCACATCACATAAGCCTTGCAAGCATTGCAACCAATAAGATAGTTGCAAGATGATGTATTACGGAACGAGTAAAGAGACTTGCCGGTAACGAGATTGAACTAGGTATTGGATACCGACGATCGAATCTCGGTCAAGTAACATACCGATGACAAAGGGAACAATGTATGTTGTTATGCGGTCTGACCGATAAAGATCTTCGTAGAATGTGTAGGAGCCAATATGGGCATCCAGGTCCCGCTATTGGTTATTGACCAGAGATTTGTCTCAGTCATGTCTACACTGTTCTCGAACCGTAGGGTCCGCACGCTTAAGGTTACGATGACAGTTATTATGAGTTTATGCATTTTGATGTACCGAAGTTAGTTCGGAGTCCCGGATGAAATCACGGACATGACGAGGAGTCTCGGAATGGTCGATACGTAAAGATTGATATATTGGACGACTATATTCGGACATCGGAATGGTTCCGAGTGGTTTCGGATAAAACCGGAGTGCCGGAGGGGTTACCGGAACCCCCCGGGGAAGTAATGGGCCTTATTGGGCCCAAGGGGAGAGAGAGGGCAGCAGCCAGGAGGTGGCGCGCGCCCCCCCTCATGGAAGTCCGAATTGGACAAGGAGGGGGGGCGCGGCCCCCCTTTCCCTCTCCCTCTCCCTCTCCCTCTCTTTCCTTCCCCCCTCTCTTCCTAGTTGGACTAGGAAAGGGGAGTCCTACTCCCACTAGGAGGAGGACTCCCCCCCTCCCTTTGGCGCGCCCCAATAGGGCCGGCCGGCCTCCCCCTTGCTCCTTTATATACGGGGGCAGGGGGCACCCCAAGACACACAAGTTGATCTTCGTGATCGTTCCTCAGCCGTGTGCGGTGCCCCCCTCCACCATATTCCACCTCGGTCATATTGTCGCGGTGCTTAGGCGAAGCCCTGCGTCGGTAGTTCATCAAGATCGTCATCACGCCGTCGTGCTGACGAAACTCGTCCCCGAGAGCTTTGCTGGATCGGAGCCCGGAGAACGTCATCGAGCTGTACGTGTGTCAAGAACTCGGAGGCGCCGGAGTAACGGTGCTTGGATCGGTCGGATCGGGAGGACGTACGACTACTTCCTCTACGTTGTGTCAACGCTTCCACTTCGGTCTACGAGGGTACGTAGACAACACTCTCCCCTCTCGTTGCTATGCATCACCATGATCTTGCGTGTGCGTAGGATTTTTTTTTAAATTACTACGTTTTCCATCATGACCATCTAAGATCGGGTCGCTACAATTGCTCAACGCCTTGTAGAACATGATCTTGACACACACACACTTCAGACTCCTTCGAGACTTATGTGCATGTTTCCAACCTGCCCACCTCCCAGTAAAACACCGTGTGCAATTAGCAATCCATCAAGAAAAAAACAATTCGCTTCCATGGTAGCTCCTGTAGCTGCACCAAGTGCATGACTCCACAACTCCCAATGCTTCCTTTTTCCTTATCCAATAGTTGTCCTTGACACGTCAATTACCATAGTGCTGCAGATCATTTTTCTCAAACCAATCCTGTGTCCAGCTCCTGCCGCTCATGGACCTCTCCAACACATGCAACGCGCACGCTCGTCTCCTGGGCCTTGGGCCATCTGTCACACGCCGTTGCTTCTGAAGAATCCTGTCGCTGCACACTGCATGACGCCGCTGTCCTTGTGTTCCCCTGATTGCCACGTCTCCTGCCCACTCGCCAAGACCGATTCGATCTAGGACGTCGATGCTTACGGCCGTCTGCTGCTCCGATTGCTATTACGTCGTCTGAATAGATCTCGTTGCCACCGTTTCGATCTGTCCATCGGTTTCAACTCACAACCGTGATCTTCCGACTTCGCTTCCTCTAGATCAACCACCGCAGCCTTTTTCGAACCTTGCTCATGATATCACTTATTAGAATGAACCCGAGGCATACCGTCGATCATCCGAGGATCAAGCAATCACACGAGCACGACACCGAGATTTGTTAACGAGGTTTACCGATATGGCTACATCCCCGGGGCTTGACTACGGGCACTCCTCCCCATGACACCGTCACAATACCGCACACCGGCCACCCGGGCGCCGGCACACGCCGCCGGCTCCCCCTTGCGCGCCTGTGCTATATTGCTGGCATAGGTTACATCGTGTGTCTACCCCGAAAATGCATGGGAGCTCTCGGGTGCTACGCCCCCCTATATTCAAAAATAATTTAGTAATTCAAAAAAGTCTAAAAATCCCGGAACCTTTTATGGAATCAAACATGACCAAGTATTGCACATAAAAAGATTAAACAGGGAATGACTTTTATTGTATCCGGGGTTAAAGATTTCCCAAAAAATAACAGATATAAGTATTATTCATGCTATATTGTCGTCATAAATTTGTCTTTTTTGCCTTGAAGTCAACGAGAATCATTCCTTGGCCAAACTTTTTATATGAGTACAATACCTAGTCATATTTGGTTCAAAAATATATCCAGAATTTTTTCGACTTTTTTCTGAATTATTAATTTATTTTTGAATATAGGGGGGTGGAGCACCCGAGTGCTCCTAATCCGCTTCCGTGTCTACCCTCACTATATATGAGAGGCCTAGGATACAAGTGTCCTACTTGGACACGACTCCGTATCCTATCTAAACATAATACAACTACACGTCCAACTGTAACCTACCTTGTACACAATATTCGACACAACTCTAACAGATGCAATGTCTTGGCCCTTTTTGGTGACCGAAAGATTTGAATTTGCTCAATATTGGTCTTTTTTGAGTTTTTCTTTCTCTTCTTGGATGCAATGTCATCTTCTTGGCTTGAGCTAGCAATTTCTCATTATTTTCAGTACCATGCAATTTCTTAACATTTTCTCCTTCATCAACAGGGCCCTTGCCTTTCTTATATATGAAAATGTGACCGGAGAGAAATATTCAACCCCTGGTAGGTCGGGAGCATCTGATGTATGAATATAGAGGCCCGATCAATCCTTATCGCCTTAATGGCAGAGAGGTCTCGCGATCCAACTGAGGTCTCGCATGAACTTTGTGATTCATGTTCCTGCGAGATTTCTCTGGAGATGGCAGTGGAACCTTTTCATTGGGGTCACCGCCCAAAGAATGTGAGTGCAGACCCTTATACCGATGTCACGGCTAATAAGTGAAGAACAGGGTGACATGGGCCAGTCACCCCATTGGTGGCAGTTGTAGCGATGAAGAATTTGAGAGGAGATAGAAAGCCATGATGGTCAGCACCATGGGGACACACGGTGCTGAGGGTCGAAGGTCCAGTCAGCAGCACAGAGCTCAATTTCGAGGGCACCGCAACCAAGAAGATAGACTATTGAGTAACGTGATTGTATTAGGAAACATAGGTTAGACTAGGAAATATTCTGGCTTGCCTTGTACTTCAAGTAGATCATGTACTCCTATATATATGCCCACGAGGCTCAAGCAATACAAAAAAAACAACTATTCCACCAAACCCCTCTTTCCCTTCCAACATGGTATCAGAGCCAAGAGGTCTCGAGTTCAAGACCCGGCTGGCGCAATTAAAATTGCAGCCCACTTTCGGTCCACGTTTAGGCCTGAGGGAGCCACACGTGAGGGGAGTGTTGACGTATAATGTGCTTCCTAATCTCTTCCATTAGATCGGTCTTTTGGTTGCATTGGATAGAGCATGCACTTCTACATGGTCTATCGCAAGTCGATTCTAAACCCTAGCCGCCGCCACTTCCGCACCCGCGCGCCGCCCCCGGGGCGGTCGGCCTCCATGACCGCCGCCGGGGGCCGCGCCGCCCGTACCTAGGGTTCGTCCGCCGGTCGTGTTGGCCGGCTGCCCTAGAGAGTCTTTTTCCCGATCCTTTGATCCGGGTTTTCTCTCTCTCGCCGGTCACTTTGATCGGCGTCTACCTTTTGGTTTTCCGATCTATGTGATCCGGTTTGCGTCGCCCACCGCCGCTGTCGACCCCGTGCGCCTCTACTCCAACACCGGCGCGATCGGCCGGCTTCTTCACCGACCCGACGGCTTCGCGCGTCCTCCGCGCGTCCCGCCGGTCGCCCCGACCCGGCGGCCTCATGTCATGCGGCGGCCCTTCGCCGTCGCCGTTCGCGCGCCGGCCCGCCCGTCGATCTACGCCGGCCGTCACCGCCCTGCTCCGACCGGGACTCCTGCATCACCCCGACCCGGCAGACTCGCGTTATGCAGCGGCCAATCATAGCCGCCCTGCTGACCGCCGTCGCCGGCTTCATCTCGGACTCCGTCGCCACCACGCCTCCACCGAGCGGCGTCCCCGACCTCGCGCGCGATCGGCTTGATCACCCGCTCGCCGCCGCGATCCGACTCAGCTACGTCGCGCGACCGACCTGGCCCGTCGGTTACGCGCGCCTCCGCAGGTCCCGTGAAGATCGTCCCCGAGTTCAGCGCGCCTCTCCACCGATCGAGCATCGGGCTGCCGCTGCGTCGCCCCGTCGGGTCACAGCGCCGCCGCCCCGTGGTTCTTCTCCCGGCTGCACCGACCCGCGTCACCGCTGCGTCGCCCCTTCGGGCCGTAGTGCCGCGGCCCGCGGTCCCCCGCCGCCCCGAGGGCGTCCGCTCTAGACTGTCCCGTGGCTGCATCGACCCTCGCGTCGCCGCTGCGTCACCCCGTCGGGCCGTAGCGAGCGTGGCACGCGGTCCACGCCGCCGTCCCGAGGCCGTTCCCGCGGCTGCACCGACTCGCGAACCGCCGTTGTGTCGCCCCTTCGGGCCGCAGCGTCGCGGCCCGCGGTCCCCGCCGCCGCCCCGAGGTCTTCCCACCGTCGCCCCGACCCGCCTGCCGCCGCTGCGTCGCCCCTTTGGGCCGTAGTGCCGCGGCCCGCAGTCCACTCTGCCGTCACCGCGTGTCGACCTCCCGTGGTATGCGCCGCGCCGTCTTCCTTGGCGCGGGAATGCCATCGTCCGCGCCGGTCTTCGTCACGCTGTCAGGGTTCTTCGCCTACTTCGAGCACCGCCGCCGCACTCCTAACCTAGCCGCCGCCGTCGCCGTCAGGCCGCCGCCGCCGCTCTTCTTTGGCCGCCACCGCTGCTACCTTCGTAGCCGCCGCCGCCTGTCCACCCCCTTCGTCTTCGTCCAGCACCAGCTCGTCGCCAGCGTCACCATCAACTACCCCGACCGCTTCATCTACTCCGACAACCGCGGGCGACATTGGCTCCGCGCCGGTGGACGCCACAATCGTCGTCGAGTTCTTCTCTGCTGGCCGCTCCGACTTCTTCGACATGGCGTACAGCTTGTGCAAGTCCCTTGTCTACGCATGCCCGGTGCTGGCAACACCGATGCGTGCTTTCATCCATGACGTGTCCCCAGGCCTGGCAAGCCTGGTCGGCGCTTCGTCAACTTCGTCTTCGTCCGTCTACGCATGCCCGGTGCTGGCAACACCGGCGCGTGCCTTCGTCTACGATGTGTCCCTGGGGTTGGCAACCCCGGCGCGACGCGTCGTCAACACCATTCTCCTTCCTGGCGCATCACTACTTCGACACCACTGCGCCCATGCTAACTCGGCGTCTCCTTGCGTCCGCGGCTTCACGGCGACTTCCTCGACACCGGCCACCCTGACTCGACATCGACCACGGCATTCTTCGCACGGCTACCTCGACCACGGCTCCACCACCCACGCTCTCGGCTACATCGACAAACGGCACAAAGGGCTACTGCCTGCTTGAGCAACCTCGTTGGTTTCCACTCCAGCCATGGCTCCGCGATGCGTCGACCGTTACGACTGTGGGGGGTGTCCGTCGGCTTGCCTTCGGATTCTTCTCCAGTCTCACCGTCTGCGTCGCTACCGTTGTGACTGCGGGGGGATGTTGAGTAACGTGATTGTATTAGGAAACATAGGTTAGACTAGGAAATATTCTGGCTTGCCTTGTACTCCAAGTAGATCATGTACTCCTATATATATGTCCACGAGGCTCAAGCAATACAAAAAAACAACTATTTCACCAAACCCCTCTCTCCCTTCCAACATAGACAACATCGAGATGCTTGAGCACCTGTAGAAAGGCATGTCCATGCATTGAGATGCTTGCTCCCACTACAACGGAAACCGAAAAATCTTTTAACTCTAGAAATAGTGCATTCATGGACCATGGAACTGGAAAATTTTATTCACCTCATTCCTTCTATTAACTCTGTTCGGTCAACTGATCAAACACCTTGCAAGGAACTGGTCACTAGAGTCGAAAGAAGTGCGAGATGCCGGACCTAGGTTGCAAGGTTGCTGGAGGAGGTTGAACGGGAGTAGAGAAGTTGCTAGCTCACCCCGAACCCAATAGCTAAAGCACGTGTAGAGAGAATATAGAGGGATATTGGTGAAATCGATTGTTGTATTGCTTGAGCCTTGTGGGTATGTATATAGGAAGTACATGATCATCTTGAAGTACTCCCTCAGAAAATACTTATCATCAAGATGGATAAAAGGAGATGTATCTAGATGTATTTTAGTTCTAGATACATCCCTTTTTATCCATTTTAATGACAAGTATTTTCGGATGGAGGGAGTACAAGACAATGTAAAAATAAATCCTAGTCTATCATAAACTTCCTAATAATCGCGATACTCAACAACACGGGCACACAAAAGCCCACGTACCACAAGTGAAGCAGCAGCAACACTCAAGCCACACACGCACACGACCTAGCGCATGGGGCGATATGGCCAATAGAGCAAGGAGAAGGCAGCCGTCAAGCGACAAGGAACCGGGGCACCTCCTTGTGTCGGCCTCCATGCTAAACTGTTCGTGGCTCAATGAGTTGCCGTCGGACTGTGTTGGCACGAGGTTAAGGAGCATACATGCAGGAGAGCTCGAGGCATCGGACATGAGGTACGCTTGGCCGACATAGGATGGTGCCATGGTGGGCACCGACGGGCGACGGCGCAGGGCGAATGGCTTCGGCGAAGAAAATATGAGGATTGAGGAGGGGAAACCGGGAGAAGGGGATGAGGTGAGAGAAACGGGTCTGAGTGCAACCATGCAATCTGGAGGTGGGCCCTTTTATATGCGCATAAGGAGGCGAAGCAGTGGCACATGATTGGGCTCGATCCTGCGGGAAAGGTGAAGAAATACTTGGGAAACTCACCGCCTACCGCAGCGCAGGATAGTCAATCAACATGAAAATTGCAGTGACCACCCGCGAAGGGTACACCATCTCCTCCCCGGAATTCCACGTGTCTCTCTAGTAGTAAATCGCAAGAGGCCGTAAAAAAACTAAAAAGAAAAGAAAAAAGGATTTGTACCAGGTACAGGGTCTTACTTATTTGCAACGATGTTTTTTTTGGGTCACGCTAACTGTCACACGTGTGGCAGGAAGGGAGACGCACCACACGTCTCTAATATAAACAGATTGCCACGTCATCGCATGCATGCATGTAGGAATCTTTTTGGATTTTTAGTTTTTAAAATGTTTTATCTCTTAAATGAAAAATCCGATTGAAAATCCGTTTTCACCATTAAATCCCTCGCGATGAGATCTTCGAAACTAGATCTCATGTTGATATGTTTTGATGAAAAAAATTTGGATTAAAAGTTGCCATGTCTATTGCATATGAATTGTCATGATGTTTACACTGAAGTTGCCATGATATGTTTCAGCTATTTTTTTCTACATTTAAAAGTAAATTTTGACATTTATAAAACGGGAAATTAAGAAACTAGACTTGCCATGAACCATAAACTAAAATTGCCATGATACATGCACGTAAAATTGCCATGGTTCATACAAAAAATAATTTTCATGGTCAAAGTACTGGAGTTGTCATCATCAAAATACTAAAATTGCCATGATCTACAAACTAAAATTGCCACATGGCAACTTTAGTTTAAGCCCTATGGCAACTGCAGTGTAAACATCATGGCAACTTCTGGCAAAAAAAAATTCGCCAAAACATATCAACATGGGGTCTAGTTTTGAAGATCTCGCCGAGACGGATTTAATGGTGAAAACGGATTTTTAGTTCGCTTTTTTATTTAGGAGGTACAACATTTTTAAGCCGAAAACCAAAAAAAATCTGCTGATGTCATCTATTCATACGTGGCAAAATGAGTGGTGGTGGAGGCGTGTGGGCGATGTGCAAACGCCCACACGTGTGGGCGTTAACATTTCCGTTTTTTTAACAAATCTCTTCTTTTTTTCCTTGGTCACAACGGGACGAACAGACGGAACCGTCACGACACGGGATTCCTTCTCCACCCAGGCCCGTCACGAGCCGCCATAAATAGGCAGAAATCACATATTTGACCTGAAGGCCAAATCAAATCACAAATTGACCTTGTTCCGAAAAAATTTCACTCTGCTGACCCTTTCGTGTGGCGCCCGACAGCTGGGCGCCACATACTACTATGCAGCGCCTCTGCCTTAGGCGTCGCTCCTCTTGCCAGCGTGGCGGCTCTGGTCCAGTTGCGGCCCCACAGACAGCAGTGCAGCGCCCAAGGGATAGGCGCCACACTGTGTAAAGTGCAGCGCCTATCGCTTGGGCGCTGCACAGGCTGTGTTCCACTTAGACTGGCCCCACCCTCTCTCCCATCCCACCCCACCCCACACGCCCCCACCCCACACAAACCCTTGCGCCCCTCCTCTCTTCCCCTCTCCCCCCTCTCTTCCCCTCTTCCCCCTCTCAAATCCTTCTCAAATCTTGCAAATCCGAAGTATTTGACCATGGATTTCGAAGCCAACCCCTCCCTTAAGGTAATCTCCTTCGATCCCCTCGTTTTCATCCATAGGAATTGTCACATTTGCTCAAATCTTGCTACTTTGGGGAAACCCTAGTTTTGGCTTGGATTTACAAATTTGTATTGAATCATGTTATGTTTCTTTGCTAATTTGGGTTGGTTAGGCTTTCATAGTATGCTAGGGTTAGGGTTATGTGTGTTTGATGTTGGTGTTAGGGTTATGCTATGGTTAGGGTTGTGGTTATTGTTAAGTGGGGGTTAGGGTTATTAATTCATATATATGTTATGGCATATGTATTTTGTGCAAATATTTTTGTTAAGTACTTACTTGATATATGTGTGTTTTTTATTATTGTAGGGATGGGGAGAACATGTGTTTATGTTCATCATGTGGATAAAGAGGCCTTTTTGAAAGGCAATGTTGAGTCGGACCCGGATGAGCTTGACATGGTGTTTGAGAGTAGTCCAAGCTATGCGGAGCTCTTGGACCAAGTGAGGAAGGATTTGAATTGGATGGACCCAAGTGACGTTGTTGAGTTTGAGGGAAGGCATAATGTTGGTTTTGGAATGCACATCCGTTGGAAGACAATGCGTGTGAACTCTGAGCAACGTTGGGTTGCATACAAGGAGACGGTTGCCGAATCTCTAGACAAGGCTCTTGAGTTATTTGCCTCCAAGAAGGTTGAGTCTATTTTGAATTTGGACTTGAACCGGAACCCCTCCCCGTTGGTTGCTAGCACTCCACCACCCATGAACCAAGATCAAATGAGTGAACCTCATTTCACGCAACAAGATTGGCCAACATTGAGCCCGACTCCAAACAACCAAAATGAAGGTTTTGAAGAGGAGAATGATGAGTACGAGGAGGATGACAACGAAGTTGATCTCCATGACAACAATGTGGGTGATCTCGACCAATATCATGTGCAAGAGACAATGGACCAATCCGTCCCTTTTTCCCGTGCATATGCATCGGACTCGGATGACGATGGTCCCGATGAAGAAGTTGATGAGGAGGGGTTCACACCGAAGGAGGCCCAAACATTCAAGAAGGTATTCGGGCGGGATCACAAGACACCATTGTTCAAGGATCTTAGTCTCGCAGATGAAGCCGTTGTGGATGGTGGCAAATGCATATCTCTTGGAGCTAGGCCAAGTTCTCATCGTGATTTGGAAGACAGCAAGAACGGGATATATCCCGGTTGTGAGTTTCAATCCTTCTTGGAATTGAAGATGTGGCTCGACAACTACTCGGTTACGCATTATCGTCCACATAAAGTGGCCAACTCGGACGTCAATGTGCGTTACACGGTCAAATGTGAAGTGCCAAGTTGTCCATGGATTGTGCGTGCAAGGCCATGTAAAGGAGGTCCCACTTGGTGCATAGTGAGTTCTCTACCAAATCACATGTGCCGGCACAAGAATGCGGATGGCAAGCTTGTGCACCACAACACAGACAACTCACGTCCGAGTTCATCGCTTATAGGCTTTCCAACCAAATATCCACACTTCCAACAATGAGCATCAAGAGTGTCATTGACCTTGTGAAAGCCATCTTTCATTACAAGGTGAAGTACGGCAAGGCATGGAAGGCGAAGCAAGCCGCATTCAAGATGTTGTATGGCAATTGGGAGGAAGCATACAACCGACTCCCTGGATTGTTGTTAGCTATGGCCACCACAAACCCAGGCATGGTTCACGTGGTTGAGCCTCATGGGCACCAAACATTGATTCACAACGGGAGGACCGTCCGAGTATTTGGTCGTGCATTTTGGGCCTTTGAGCAATGCGTGAGGGCTTTTGAGCATTGTCGGCCCGTCATCACCATTGATGGCACGTTCTTGACCGGACAATACAAGGGCACTTTATTGGTTGCAATAGCAAGTGATGCCAATAACCGGGTGTTGCCTTTGGCTTTCGCTTTGGTTGAGGTGGAGAACAATGATAACTGGGAGTGGTTCTTGCGTCAATTGAGAACAAGGGTATTACCGGCTGAAAGGGAAATTTGTGTCATATCGGATCGCCATCCAGGAATTCTAAATGCGGTGGTGGTTGACATTCCCGGACATAGAAAGTTGCACCATGATGGTGCATGAGGCACTTTTGTGCAAACTTCTATAGGGCATGTGGTATCAAGGAGTTGGCCGATGATCTTCAAGATTGTTGTCTCGCTTTCAACAACAAGCGGTTTGCCACATTGTTCAATGCATTGCTCAGACACAAGAAACTTGACCCCGGTGGTCATGAATTTCTCACTAAGAACATTGTCGAAAGGAATATGTGGGCACGTGCTTTCCATGAAGATGGCCGGAGGTATGGTCAAATGACAACCAATATGGCAGAATGCTTCAATAAGGTGCTCAAGGGTGTACGTGCATTACCCGTGACGGCAATAGTTCAATACACATTTGACAAGATGAATGGATACTTTTTGAAGTATTCAATGGAGATGGATAAGCAGATTGCTGGTGAGAACAAGGATAAGCACAAGTACTATTTCCCACCAAAGGTTGAAGAATGGTTGGACTTTCAATCACGAAAGGCAGACTCAGAAGAAGCTGTACTATATGACGACAACGAGTGGAAGTATGAGGTGAAAGAGCCTGGAGGAACCACAAACGAAGGCCACCAACACGGAGGCTGCGCTTTCAAAGTCTCCCTAACACGGTGTGATTGTAGCTGCATGAGGCCATCGTTGCTTCATCTCCCATGCTCGCACTTGTTAAATGCAGCCCGTGTTAGGAATGTGGACGTCAATCACCCTCTTACCGTGAGGGATTCCGAGTTCTCAATCATGACGGTAAAGAAAACATGGGCTCCCCGGTTTCAGCCATACTTGGACCAATCACAATGGCCGGAGTATCATGGAGTTCAACTATGGCCGGACCCGGAATTGAAGGTCGTTAGACGGGGAAGACGTAAGACAAAGTGTCTTAGAGGTGACATGGACGGATGGGACCGTGGTGGCGGTGGAGAATACGGCACCGGCCAATTCCAAGAGCCTTGTGAGCAATCCCGTTGTGGGGACTGCAGTCATGGGGGACACAACACAAGAACTTGTCCCAAACCAAGAAAAAGATCAAAGAAAAATGATGCAAGCACAAGCCAAGCAAATGATAGCCAACCAAGTCAACCAAGGAGTAGCCAGCCAAGTCAAACAAGCCAACGAGGCACTAGGCAACAAAGAGGCCATGGTGGTGGTAGAGGCCGTGGTGATGGCCTAGGACGTGGGGATGGTCTTGGCCATGGTGAAGGCCTAGGCCGTGGTGATGGTCTAGGCCGTGGTAGTGGTAGAGGCCGTGGTGAAGGCGTAGGCCGTGGTGATGGTCTTGGCCGTGGTGAAGGCCTAGGTCGTGGTGATGGTCTTGGGCCTCTTGGCCATGGTGGTGGGAGAGGCCGTGGTGATGGTCTTGGCCATGGTGGTGGTACAACCCGTGGTGGTGGTCTAGGCCGTGGTGGCGGTAGAGGCCGTGGTGGCGGTAGAGGCCGTGGTGGTGGTCTAGGCCGTGGTGGTGGTAGAGGCCGTGGTGGTGATCTTGGCCTTGGCGATGGCCGTGATGGAGGAATGTGTTGGGGATCGTAGCAGAAATTAAAATTTTCCTACGCATCACCAAGATCTATCCATGGAGTATTCTAGCAACGAGGGGATAGGAGAGCATCTACATACCACTTGTAGATCGCAACGGAAGCATTCAAGAAGAACGTGGATGATGGAGTCGTACTCGCCGTGATCCGAATCACCGATGACCTAGTGCCGAACGAACAGCACCTCCGCGTTCAACACATGTACGGTACGATCGACGTCTCCTCCTTCTTGATCCAGCAAGGGGAAGGAGAGGTAGAGGAATAAGACTTCAACAGCAGCACGACGGCGTGGTGGTGGTGGAGAAGTAGTACTCCGGCAGGGCTTCGCCAAGCGCGTGACGGAGGAGGAGAGGTGTTGAGGAGGGGAGGGGCTGCGCCTTGTTGTGTGTTGCTGCCCTCCCCTCACCCCCACTATTTATAGGGGAAGGGGCAAGGGGGCCGGCCCCCTCTAGATGAGATCTAGAGGGGGGGCGGCGGCCAGGGAGGGGGGCTTGCCCCCCAAGCAAGGGGGGGCGCCCCCACTAGGGTTTCCCCCCAACCCTAGGCGCATGGGCCCAAGGGAAGGGGGCGCGCCCAGCCCTCCAGGGGCTGGTTCCCTACCCCTTGTGGCCCATGAGGCCCTCCGAGAGGGCTGGCCCCTCAAGGTGGACCCCCGGAACCTCTCTGGTGGCCCCGGTACAATACCTATATGCCCCCGAAACTTCCCGGTGTCCGTATGACAACTTCCCATATATAAATCTTCACCTCCGGACCATTCCGGAACTCCTCGTGACGTCCAGGATCTCATCCGGGACTCCGAACAACATTCGGTAATCACATACAAGTCTTCCTAATAACCCTAGCGTCACCGAACCTTAAGTGTGTAGACCCTACGGGTTCGGGAGACATGCAGACATGACCGAGACGACTCTTCGGTCAATAACCAACAGCGGGATCTGGATACCCATGTTGGCTCCCACATGCTCCTCGATGATGTCATCGGATGAACCACGATGTCGAGGACTTAATCAATCCCGTACTCAATTCCCTTTGTCTAGCGGTACGATACTTGCCCGAGATTCGATCGTTGGTATACCGATACCTTGTTCAATCTCATTACCGGCAAGTCTCTTTACTCGTTCCCGTAACACATCATCCCGTGAACAACACCTTGATCACATTGAGCTCATTATGATGATGTCTTACCAAGTGGGCCCAGAGATACCTCTCCGTCATACGGAGTGACAAATCCCAGTCTCGATTCATGCCAACCCAACAGACACTTTCGGAGATACCTGTAGTGCACCTTTATAGTCACCCAGTTACGTTGTGATGTTTGATACACCCAAAGCACTCCTACGGTATCCGGGAGTTGCATAATCTCATGGTCTAAGGAATGATACTTGACATTCAGAAAAGCTCTAGCAAACAAACTATACGATCTTTTGTGCTATGCTTAGGTTTGGGTCTTGTCCATCACATCATTCTCCTAATGATGTGATCCCGTTATCAATGACATCCCCATGTCCATAGTCAGGAAACCATGACTATCTATTGATCAATGAGCTAGTCAACTAGAGGCTTACTAGGGACATATTGTGGTCTATGTATTCACACATGTATTATGATTTCCGGACAATACAATTATAGCATGAACAATAGACAATTATCATGAACAGGGAAATATAATAATCCTTTTATTATTGCCTCTAGGGCATATTTCCAACAGTCTCCCACTTGCACTAGAGACAATAGTCTAGTTACATTGTGATGAATCGCACACCCATGGAATTTTGGTGTTGATCATGTTTTGCTCTAGGGAGAGGTTTAGTCAACGGATCTGCTACATTCAGGTCCGTATGTACTTTACAAATCTCTATGTCTCCATTTTGAACACTTTCACGAATGGAGTTGAAGCGACGCTTGATATGCCTTGTCTTCCTGTGAAACCTGGGCTCCTTCGCAAGGGCAATTGCTCCAGTGTTGTCACAGAAGAGAGTCATCGGGTCCGACGCATTGGGTATGACTCCTAGATCGGTAATGAACTCCTTCACCCAGACTGCTTCTTGTGCTGCCTCCGAGGCTGCCATATACTCTGCTTCACATGTAGATCCCGCCACGACGCTTTGCTTGCAACTGCACCAGCTTACTGCCCCTCCATTCAAAATATACACGTATCCGGTTTGTGACTTGGAGTCATCCAGATCTGTGTCGAAGCTGGCATCGACGTAACCCTTTACGACGAGCTCTTCGGCACCTCCATAAACGAGAAACATATCCTTAGTCCTCTTCAGGTACTTCAGGATGTTTTTGACCGCTGTCCAGTGTTCCTTGCCGGGATTACTTTGGTACCTACCTACCAAACTTACGGCAAGGTTTACATCGGGTCTGGTACACAGCATGGCATACATAATAGACCCTATGGCTGAGGCATAGGGGATGACACTCATCTCTTCTATATCTTTTGCCGTGGTCGGGCATTGAGCCGTGCTCAATCGCACACCTTGCAATACAGGCAAGAACCCCTTCTTGGACTGATCCATTTTGAACTTCTTCAAAATCTTGTCAAGGTACATACTTTGTGAAAGACCGATGAGGCGTCTCGATCTATCTCTATAGATCTTGATGCCTAATATATAAGCAGCTTCTCCAAGGTCCTTCATTGAAAAACACTTGTTCAAATAGGCCTTTATGCTTTCCAAGAATTCTATATCATGTCCCAACAATAGTATGTCATCCACATATAATATGAGAAATGCTACGGAGCTCCCACTCACTTTCTTGTAAACGCAGGCTTCTCCATAAGTCTGCATAAACCCAAACGCTTTGATCATCTCATCAAAGCGAATGTTCCAACTCCGAGATGCTTGCACCAGCCCATAGATTGAGCGCTGGAGCTTGCATACCTTGTTAGCATTTTTAGGATCGACAAAACCTTCCGGCTGCATCATATACAATTCTTCCTTAAGAAAGCCGTTAAGGAATGCCGTTTTGACGTCCATTTGCCATATTTCATAATCATAGTATGCGGCAATTGCTAACATGATTCGGACGGACTTCAGCTTCGCTACGGGAGAGAAAGTCTCATCGTAGTCAACCCCTTGAACTTGCCGATAACCCTTAGCGACAAGTCGAGCTTTATACATGGTCACATTACCATCAGCGTCTGTCTTCTTCTTAAAGATCCATTTATTTTCTATGGCTCGCCGACCATCGGGCAAGTCATTCAAAGTCCACACTTTGTTTTCATACATGGGTTCTATCTCGGATTTCATGGCTTCTAGCCATTTGTCGGAATCTGGGCCCGCCATTGCTTCTTCATAGTTCGAAGGTTCACCGTTGTCTAACAACATGATTTCCAGGACAGGGTTGCCGTACCACTCTGGTGCGGAACGTGTCCTTGTGGACCTACGAAGTTCAGTAGGAGCTTGATCAGAAGTATCTTGATCATTATCATTAACCTCCTCTTGAATCGGTGCAGGCACCACAGGAACATTTTCCTGAGCTGCGCTACTCTGATTTTCAAGAGGTAGTACTTCATCAAGCTCTACTTTCCTCCCACTTACTTCTTTCGAGAGAAACTCTTTCTCTAGAAAGGACCCGTTCTTGGCAACAAAGATCTTGCCTTCGGATCTGAGGTAGAAGGTATACCCAACTATTTCTTTGGGATATCCTATGAAGACGCATTTTTCCGATTTGGGTTCGAGCTTTTCAGGTTGAAGTTTCTTGACATAAGCATCGCAACCCCAAACTTTCAGAAACGACAGCTTAGGTTTCTTTCCAAACCATAATTCATACGGTGTCGTCTCAACGGATTTAGACGGAGCCCTATTTAAAGTGAATGCGGCAGTCTCTAAAGCATAGCCCCAAAAAGATAGCGGTAAATCGGTAAGAGACATCATAGATCGCACCATATCCAATAGAGTGCGATTACGACGTTCGGACACACCGTTACGCTGAGGTGTTCCAGGCGGCGTGAGTTGTGAAACGACTCCACATTTTCTTAAGTGTGTGCCAAATTCGTGACTTAAATATTCTCCCCCACGATCTGATCGTAAGAACTTTATATTTTCTGTCACGTTGATTCTCAACCTCACTCTGAAACTCCTTGAACTTTTCAAAGGTCTCAGACTTGTGTTTCACTAAGTATACATACCCATATCTACTGAAATCATCAGTGAGAGTGAGAACATAACGATAGCCTCCGCGAGCCTCAACGCTCATTGGACCACACACATCTGTATGTATGATTTCCAACAAGTTGGTTGCTCGCTCCATTGTCCCTGAGAATGGAATCTTGGTCATTTTGCCCATGAGGCATGGTTCGCATGTGTCAAATGATTCATAATCGAGAGACCCTAAAAGTCCATCAGCATGGAGCTTCTTCATGTGCTTGACACCAATGTGACCAAGGCGGCAGTGCCACAAGTATGTGGGACTACCGTTATTAACTTTACATCTTTTGGTATTCACACTATGAATATGTGTAACATCACGTACGAGATTCATTAAGAATAAACCATTAACCATCGGAGCATGACCATAAAACATATCACTCATATAAATAGAACAACCATTATTCTCGGATTTAAATGAGTAGCCATCTCGCATTAAACGAGATCCAGATACAATGTTCATGCTCAAACTTGGCACTAAATAACAATTATTGAGGTTTAAAACTAATCCCGTAGGTAAATGTAGAGGTAGCGTGCCGACGGCGATCACATCGACCCTGGAACCATTCCCGACGCGCATCGTCACCTCGTCCTTCGCCAGTCTCCGTTTATTCCGCAGCTCCTGTTTTGAGTTACAAATATGAGCAACGGCATCGGTATCAAATACCCAGGAGCTACTACGAGCACTGGTAAGGTACACATCAATTACATGTATATCACATATACCTTTAGTGTTGCCGGCCTTCTTATCCGCTAAGTACTTGGGGCAATTCAGCTTCCAGTGACCATTTCCCTTGCAATAAAAGCACTCAGTTTCAGGTTTGGGTCCATTATTTGACTTCTTCCTGGCAACTGATTTACCAGGCGCGGCAACCTCCTTGCCGTCCTTCTTGAAGTTCTTCTTACCCTTGCCTTTCTTGAACTTAGTGGTTTTATTCACCATCAACACTTGATGTTCCTTTTTGATCTCCACCTCTGCAGATTTCAGCATTGAATACAACTCGGGAATGGTCTTTTCTATCCCCTGCATACTGTAGTTCATCACGAAGCTCTTGTAGCTAGGTGGGAGCGACTGAAGGATTCTGTCAATGACCGCCTCATCCGGGAGATTAACTTCGAGCTGAGTCAAGCGGTTGTGCAACCCAGACATCTTGAGTATGTGTTCACTGACAGAGCTATTTTCCTCCATCTTACAGCTAAAGAACTTGTCGGAGACTTCATATCTCTCGACCCGGGCATGAGCTTGGAAAATCAATTTCAGCTCCTCGAACATCTCATATGCTCCGTGTTTCTCAAAACGCTTTTGAAGCCCCGGTTCTAAGCTGTAAAGCATGCCGCATTGAACGAGGGAGTAATCATCAGTACGTGACTGATGGGCGTTCATAACGTCCTGGTTTTCTGGGAATGGTGCATCACCTAGCGGTGCTTCTAGGACATAATATTTCTTGGCTGCTATGAGAATGATCCTCAGGTTCCGGACCCAGTCCGAATAGTTGTTGCCATCATCTTTCAGCTTGGTTTTCTCTAGGAACGCGTTGAAGTTGAGGGTGACATTACCGTGGGCCATTTGATCTACAAGACATATTGTAAAGATTTAGACTAAGTTCATGATAATTAAGTTCATCTAATCAAATTAATGAATGAACTCCCACTCAGATTTGACATCCCTCTAGTCATCTAAGTGATACATGATCCGAGTCAACTAGGCCGTGTCCGATCATCACGTGAGACGGACTGGTCATCATCGGTGAACATCTCCATGTTGATCGTATCTTCTATACGACTCATGTTCGACCTTTCGATCCTCCGTGTTCCGAGGCCATGTCTGTACATGCTAGGCTCGTCAATCCAACCTAAGTGTATTGCGTGTGTAAATCTGGCTTACACCCGTTGTATGCGAACGTAAGGACCTATCACACCCGATCATCACGTGGTGCTTCGGAACGACGAACCTTAGCAACGGTGCACAGTTAGGGAGAACACATTTTTGATATTTTAATGAGGGATCATCTTATTTATGCTACCGTCGTTCTAAGCAAATAAGATGTAAAAACATGATAAACATCACATGCAATCAAATAGTGACATGATATGGCCAACATCATTTTGCTCCTTTGATCTCCATCTTCGGGGCGCCATGTTCATCGTCGTCACCGGCATGACACCATGATCTCCATCATCATGATCTCCATCATCGTGTCACTCGAAGTTGTCACGTCAACTATTACTTCTACTACTATGGCTAACGCTTTAGCAATAAAGTAAAGTAACTACATGACGATTTAAGTTGACACGCAGGTCATAAATAAATAAAGACAACTCCTATGGCTCCTGCCGGTTGTCATACTCATCGACATGCAAGTCGTGATTCCTATTACAATAACAAGATCATCTCATACATCACATACATGATTCATCACAACTTCTGGCCATATCACATCACAAAGCACTTGCTGCAAAAACAAGTTAGACGTCCTCTAATTGTTGTTGCAAGTTTTTACGTGGCTGTTATAGGTTGCTAGCAAGAACGTTTCTTACCTACGTTAAAAACACAACGTGAATTGTCAATCTCTATTTACCCTTCATAAGGACCCTGTTCATCGAATCCGATCCAACTAAAGTGGGAGAGACAGACACCCGCCAGCCACCTTATGCAACTAGTGCATGTTAGTCGGTGGAACCGGTCTCACGTAAGCGTACGTGTAAGGTTGGTCCGGGCCGCTTCATCCCACAATACCGCTGAATCAAGATAGGACTAGTAACGGCAAGAAGAATTGACAATTCGACGCCCACAACTACTTTGTGTTCTACTCATGCATAGAAACTACGCATAGACCTAGCTCATGATGCCACTGTTGGGGATCGTAGCAGAAATTAAAATTTTCCTACGCATCACCAAGATCTATCCATGGAGTATTCTAGCAACGAGGGGATAGGAGAGCATCTACATACCACTTGTAGATCGCAACGGAAGCGTTCAAGAAGAACGTGGATGATGGAGTCGTACTCGCCGTGATCCGAATCACCGATGACCTAGTGCCGAACGGACAGCACCTCCGCGTTCAACACACGTACGGGACGATCGACGTCTCATACTTCTTGATCCAGCAAGGGGAAGGAGAGGTAGAGGAAGAAGACTTCAACAGCAGCACGATGGCGTGGTGGTGGTGGAGAAGTAGTACTCCGGCAGGGCTTCGCCAAGCGCGTGACGGAGGAGGAGAGGTGTTGGGGAGGGGAGGGGCTGCGCCTTGTTGTGTGTTGCTGCCCTCCCCTCACCCCCACTATTTATAGGGGAAGGGGCAAGGGGGCCGGCCCCCTCTAGATGAGATCTAGAGGGGGGGCGGCGGCCAGGGAGGGGGGCTTGCCCCCCAAGCAAGGGGGGCGCCCCCACTAGGGTTTCCCCCCAACCCTAGGCGCATGGGCCCAAGGGAAGGGGGCAAGCCCAGCCCTCCAGGGGCTGGTTCCCTGCCCCTTGTGGCCTATGAGGCCCTCCGAGAGGGCTGGCCCCTCAAGGTGGACCCCCGGAACCTCTCTGGTGGCCCCGGTACAATACCGATATGCCCCCGAAACTTCCCGGTGTCCGTATGACAACTTCCCATATATAAATCTTCACCTCTGGACCATTCCGGAACTCCTCGTGACGTCCGGGATCTCATCCGGGACTCCGAACAACATTCGGTAATCACATACAAGTCTTCCTAATAACCCTAGCGTCACCGAACCTTAAGTGTGTAGACCCTACGGGTTCGGGAGACATGCAGACATGACCAAGACGACTCTTCGGTCAATAACCAACAGCGGGATCTGGATACCCATGTTGGCTCCCACATGCTCCTCGATGATGTCATCGGATGAACCACAATGTCGAGGACTTAATCAATCCCGTACTCAATTCCCTTTGTCTAGCGGTACGATACTTGCCCGAGATTCGATCGTTGGTATACCGATACCTTGTTCAATCTCATTACCGGCAAGTCTCTTTACTCGTTCCCATAACACATCATCCCATGAACAACACCTTGATCACATTGAGCTCATTATGATGATGTCTTACCGAGTGGGCCCAGAGATACCTCTCCGTCATACGGAGTGACAAATCCCAGTCTCGATTCATGCCAACCCAACAGACACTTTCGGAGATACCTGTAGTGCACCTTTATAGTCACCCAGTTACGTTGTGACGTTTGATACACCCAAAGCACTCCTACGGTATCCGGGAGTTGCATAATCTCATGGTCTAAGGAATGATACTTGACATTCAGAAAAGCTCTAGCAAATGAACTATACGATCTTTTGTGCTATGCTTAGGTTTGGGTCTTGTCCATCACATCATTCTCCTAATGATGTGATCCCGTTATCAATGACATCCCCATGTCCATAGTCAGGAAACCATGACTATCTATTGATCAACGAGCTAGTCAACTAGAGGCTTACTAGGGACATATTATGGTCTATGTATTCACACATGTATTATGATTTCCGGACAATACAATTATAGCATGAACAATAGACAATTATCATGAACAGGGAAATATAATAATCCTTTTATTATTGCCTCTAGGGCATATTTCCAACAGAATGTTCACTTGGCTCAATGGACCATTGTCGTATGTGACTTACTATGATCTTGTTCTTTTGGCTCAATGCTTGTGTTGTCATTTTGCATTGTGTGACTAACTATTATATTGACATTTTTATAGGTATGGAAACAATGAAGGGGGTGGAGGACACGGAGGCGAAAGGTGAGCTCCCTTGGTGGTTGGAGGAGGGAGAAGAAGAAGAAGAAGAAGAAGAAGAGAGGAAGAAGAAGGGACAAGGACCATGACCTTTCTATGAACCAAAATGTGTGCTACTATGTGATATGAGACGTAAATGACTATGTCTTTTTGGCTAAATGTTTGTGTATGACTATGTGATTGGACAACTCTATTGCTATGTCTGTATGAGTATGTGATTTGGGCTACTATATGTGCTATGTCTTATTTCTGTGTTTTTGGACTACTACATGTGATTTGGATATGATTATGTGCCATCTATGTGAATCACAAAACAAAAAAAAGCACTTTGTATTTGAAAACAGCAGATAGTGCAGCGCCTAAGGCCGAGGAGCTGCATATTACAATGCAGCGCCCCTCCCTTAGGCGCTGCATACTGACTTAGCAAATTTTTGGGTGCAAAAGCTACTGGAACGCTTCTGTTGCTCTCTGGACTGGGATGTCCAGCCGTGCAGCGCCTAAGGGACAGGCGCCACACACCACAGTGCAACGCCTCGCTCTTAGGCGCTGCACTGCTGGACATCCCAGTCCAGGGAGCAACAGAAGCGTTCCAGTAGCTTTTGCACTCCAAAATTTGTTAAGTAAGTATGCAGCGCCTAAGGGAGGGCCCCTACACTGTAATATGCAGCACCTCGGCCTTAGGCGCTGCACAGTACGGAGCAACGCCTATCCCTTGGGTGCTGCACGGCCACTTAGCAATTTTTTGGGCAGAAAACATACTGGAAGCTCCTGTTGCTCTCTGGACTGGGATGTCCAGTCGTGCAACACACACCACAGTGCAGCGCCTACCCTTTAGGCGCTGCACAGCTGGACATCTATTTGCTGCACTCACCCCCTCCCACCCATCCCCACCCCACACACCCCCACCCCCACACAAACCCGAAGCTCAGTGCCTCCCCTCTGCCCTCCTCTCTCCCCCTCTCAAATCCTCCTCAGATCCGGAGTCTTTGACCGTGGATTTCGAAGCCAAACCCTCCCTTAAGGTAATCTCCTTCGTTCCCCTCGTTTTCATCCATAGGAATTGTCACATTTGCTCAAATCTTGCTACTTTGGGGAAACCCTAGTTTTGGCTTGGATTTGCAAATATTTGTTGAATGATGTTAAGTTTCTTTGCTAATTTGGTGGTGTCAGGGTTATGCTATGGTTAGGGTTATGCTATGGTTAGGGTTGTGGTTATTGTTAAGTGGGGGTTAGGGTTAACCACGAATTATCGGTTTTGTAGGCATGGCTTCATCCGGTTCCATGACGAGGCCACCGTGTGCTAACCAAGAAGACATGCCGAACAAGTGGGAGGATGCATCTTTGGACAAGGTGAAGGAGAAAGATGTCAACATCCCGCCATGTTGGTGTGGAGATGCTTGCAAGGTGAAGGTATCCACCGACCAAAATAAATCATGGACGGAAGGGCGGAGATATTTTGTATGCCCGAACTATGCTTATGATCGTGCACTTCCAACTAACGGCTATGACCAACCACCGGTAAGCTCGAGAAGTAAAATGTTACTATCAAATGTGTGTCAACACTAACAAAAATTTTGTATGCAGTCACCGCCTCCTCTATGCAAGTACTTCACGTGGATAGATCTTGAAGTGCCAGAAGATGTCAAAAAGGACCAATACCAAGATTGTCTTAGGCGGCAGCGGCGGTTCGAAGAATCATTTCGAAGAGGCTTGGAGGAAGAGCGTCGTCAGAAGGAGAGGATGGAGCGGAAGAAACAAGAGGAGGAGAGGGCACGCCAAGCAAAACTTGCTCGTGAGGAGGAGAGGGCAAGAAAGCTTGCAAAGGCTCGCGAGGCGCAGGAGGAGGACTCGGCCCATGACAAGAAAGGGAAATGGCCTCGCTCTACTCAGTAGGGACTTCGCTTCAGTGCACTCGGCGTGAACTATCTTTTAATGAATGTGTCGTGAACTTGTGAGGGCATGTGAGATGTTGGTGAACTATCTTCTAGGGCAAGCTGCCATTTGTCATTTGTAATGAATGTGTCGTGAACCATGTCGTAGTAACGTTTGAATTGTCTTAAGTTATGAACTCGTCGGCATAAAATTTTTGTTTGTTCAAATTGTTGTGATGATGAAGTCATTGTACGTATTATGATGTTCCGGTGAAATGAATGTGTTGTCAATTCTGTTTTTGCAGTAAACAGCAGTGCAGCGCCCAGAGCAAAGGCGTTGCACTGTTCTATGCAGCGCCGAATGGACGGGCATCACACTGTAAAGTGCAGCGCCTTGCTCTGGGGCGCTGCACTATGACTTGTAATTTTCGTGGATCGTCAGTGCTCAAAGCCTTCTGTGGCCCTATGGGTAGCCATGGCCAGTGAAGCAGCGCCCATGAGACGGGCGTTGCACTGTTAGGTGCAGCGCCTAGGGGTGGGGCGCTGCACGGTACAGTGCAGCGCCTGACTGTCAGGCGCTGCAGTGCTGTTAACTGCCAAACTGCAGAAACAGATTCCATTTTGGCAAATACAAATACTAAACAATTCAACTGAACAAAGACAACATCATTTAGGACAAATACTGAACAAAGACAAGTAATAACTTGAACATCACATCATTTAGGATAATTCAACGTTACTACTAGGTCGCAAACACAAATACCACAATAGTAAGAGTTCACCAACATATAACATAACCCAACAAGTTCATCAACCTAACGAAACGGCTACAAAGAGAGCACTTCCATAGTAGCAAACACTAATGCCTTCCGCGCGTGTTCCTGGTGTCACGCTTGCAGGTAATCTTCTTCCTCCTGGGTGGATGAGCCTCCTCTTCCTGCACTTCCTCCTCCGCCTCCGCCTCCGCCTCATGATCCAAGCTAGCCATCCGCGAGGGCCCTACGACCACCTTTGGGTTGCCTCTGTTGTCAAAGTCGTTGGGCGTGTACTGGCGTCTGGGCTGCCTAGGCTTGAACACATATGGGGATCGAAGTTGAACGTCCGCCAAAGTCATGTCATCATCAAAGTCATCGCCCTATCACACAATCAGACAATATGGTGAAGACCGACGTCGTAATCAAGTGAGAATCACATCTAAAGGATTAGTCATAGCTCTTGGGTGACCGCACCCTCATCATCCAGATAAGCATATGAGGAACTCACATCGTCCCCCTGATGGTGAGATGAGGGGTCTGATGGTGTACCAGACCTAGAGGCAGATGGTTCATCATATTCGGGATCACGGCAACCGAGAAGATTCGATAACCGCCTTAACTTCCTGGCCTGACGCTGTAACATGAACAAGTGTGGAAGATATCAAACTCCGCAACATAGACTACCTCTCATAGTGAATGCGATTTGTACCTTGAGGAATGCTCGTAGTGAACCATCATCATTGCCTTTTGCAACCGGTGTGTTCTCCAAAATAGACTGGCTCTCATCAGCAGCTTTCTTGATCTCGGTGCGCTGCGGATGAGAAATAATGAACACGTTAGCCATTCAAACATGTGTAATACGGCCAACGGGAAAGTAAAAAAGGAACACTTTAAATCATCGAAACAGTAGGGACTCCTTGCCCTAACTTGACATCTCTGTTGTACTTCCCCTTTGATAGATCCTCAAAGTTTATGGGCTCTTCAAGAATATCCTCATTATATGCCGGCGGGCATATCTCAACTCGAGTATTTTGAAGAAGCCATCGTATGTAGTTATCAAAGGCAACTGGGTTATGCTCATGAAGCTGGGCACATGCGGTGCTACGAGCTTGCTCCACGCAAAGCTGGAAGCGAGTGACATACGAAGCATGATGCTTGTCCCAGTCCTTTATCTTGCGCTGCTTTCTCTTGTCCAACCTGCATGGTACAATACCAAACATTAGCAAAATCAAGGAGGAGTGACGATGCTTAGTCAATACGCTCTCTTACCTATGAAGTGCTTTGTCCGTATCCACCCATTCCGGCGGGTGAGGCTGGAACAGACCGAACTGACGAAACACGCGATGTGGCAAATGAAACTCAACAGCCCAGTTGCATATCAGTGGGCACCGCATAAGCCAGAGATCCCTATCCCGCAAGCACATCGGGTTGATGGTAAACTCCGGGGTGTACCCAAGTCTATCATCGGCGCCATATGGCTGCCATTCCACCTATGAAATAGGGCAACAATGCAAAATTGGTGACTTGTTTTCAGGAAAACATGAGAAATGACTGAAGTAATGACCTCGTTACCTGCTCAGGCGTAATCGTGTCCAACTCGGCAACGTACTTCTGGTACATGAGATTGACATCGTTCGTCATCTCGGAAACCACATCCCACTTGTAAGCCCAAGTGGGGCGCCGTAATTCGTCATCTTCATCTTGATACCAAGGATTAAACCTGACGCTCTTCGGGCGTCCAACAGGCAGACGCTCCCAGCTCCATACATAAAGTAGAAGCATATTACCACCAATGCATGCACTATCTGTGATCCGCAGACACGCATCGTCCAGCTGCATATGAAAGAAAAACAATGTTAACTTGACAGCAAGCTTGCATTGCTAATGAAGAATGAGTTGATCACAAAACAGACCAACTACCTGTCTGTACAAGTAGGCAAGAGTAGCTGAACCCCAGCTCCATTTGCTATCACAGACGGTCAACGCCTTCAGCCACATCCATGGAGCTTTCTTGCCAGTGGAGTCAGGAAACAAAGTCCTCGACACAACATACCACATGTAGACACGAGCATGTGTCTGGATCACATCATCAGTGGCATCCGGAGGGCACGTCGCAAAGTGATTTTGAATCCACGTAAAAGCAGCTCTGGCTGCTTTCCTTTCCCTCTTCTTCTTCTCTTCTCCCTCCTCTACATCAGCCTCAGCCTCGGTAGGAGCCATACCGATAAGAGCAATCATCTGCTCGCGCCACCCATCAGAATCGGTGCTCATACAGAGAGGCCTCCCGTCGATAGCAAGACCGGTGATCAACGAGACATCCTCGAGCGTCACAGTCATCTCCCCGGTCCGGAGATGGAAACTATGCGTCTCCGGCCTCCACCGATCAACAAGAGCGGACACCAGTGGAGCGTTCAGATTCGGCGTGGACCGGCTGACCAACTGAATCCACGGGAGTAGTCCTGCCTGCTTGATGTACGGTGTGTACCGCTCATCGTAAGGCATGGCAGGACCAGAGACCCCGTGATACCGAATCTTCAAAGGTTCAAGCTTCTGCAAAAAACAAGTAATGACAAATCTTAGGGCATGTAAATTTCAACTTAAGGCAAATTTGCAAAATATTTAGATTACTCGTTATTACCATCTCCTTCTCGCGCATCATGTAGGCCCGGTGTTTCGTGTCGTAGACATCGTCGAGAAGCCAAACCATCCTTAGTAAGTTAAAACAATAAACATATATGAGTTCATCTTCATCTCAAATATCGGTATACACTAGACATCTAATATGTGTTCAATTACAAGATTTTCAACATCTCCTTCTCACACAATGAATATGTCATATGTCTTCTAATAAACTCAACATCTAATATTTCAAATAAACTCAACATCTAATATATATCTAAACAAACATCTCATATATGTCTACAAAACACAACATCTCATAGTTATCTAAAAAAACTAAACACTCTAGGGTTTCACTAACAAGAACCATATATTATGAACTAAGCAACAACACTAAGGTACTACCACTATGACTACACATCCTAAATCAAGCAAATCAACCAAATCAAGGGTTCCATCAATTCTTGGACAAATCTCTAAAATGGCAACAAATTTACGAACGAAAAGAAAGGGAACGGAGGAGTTTACCTAGTAGGATGAATTGGAGATCGAATCCACGGATCAAATCTTCAAATCTGAGAGGGGTGTGTGTGTGTGGGGGGGGGTAATTCGATGGGGGCGCCGCCGCTGCTCTCTATCCAGAGAGCGGAGAGGGGGAAGAACTGCCTGGCTGGGCTGGGCCGATGCGCTTTATCTCACTGTGCAGCGCCCAAGAGCTAGGCGCTGCACATTACAGGTGCGGCGCCTAAGCCTTAGGCGCTGCAGTGCTGTCTGTAGAGCCGCAACTGGACCAGGGCCGCCACGCTGGCAGGAAGTGCGACGCCCAAGAGAGAGGCGCTGCATAGTAGTGTGTGGCGCCCAGCTGTCGGGCGCCACACGAAAGGGTTAGCATAGTAAAAAATTTTTGAAACGAGGTTAGTTTGTCATTTGATTTGGCCCACACGTCAAATATGTGATTTCTGCCCCATAAATACCCGCCCCTTCCTCGCCTCCAATCCCCACCAACGGAACTAGCGAAAAATCCCCAACAACTCTCGTCGCCGACCAACCCTAGGCTCGTCGAATCCTCCTCCCCCACCGCCTCGAGGTACGGCGCCTCCTTCTCCCGCCTCACGTGTCGTCTAGATCTACGCCTTTTGAGGTGCTTCGCGGTAGTTGGAGCCTTGGAGCTTTAGTTGCGCCGAATTTGATCCGTTCCTGCCCCGGCCTGATGCTACGAACGTGGCTTAGTTTCCCGATCTATTCGCGCACAGCGACTTTGTATGGATTTCGCGTGGACCTCGCGATTTCTTTCCTGCTAGTTTTTTATTTATTGAAGGGGTAGATCTGTTAGTCTTGGTTGAATTCCTGATGGCTTATGGCCTCAGATGTTAATGTATGCATGTTTTATCTGCTAGTATGTCCGTTCCTTCTCGAATTCAGTAGTAGCTCATGTGCAGTAGTTCAATAGTACTTGTACCAAGATCGTCCTAATAGGCCCAGGATTATAGGTTATTTATCACCCAAAGCTTAGGTTTATTTTCTTGGATTAGATGGTATAAGCATGTCCGGAACCCTTGAGATAGATGGTATCTGTAGATTTTAACCTGTCGTCTGTCAATAGCTTTTTGATGAAGAAAATATGCTGCCCCCTGTTTGTTTATTCTCGCCTGTCTAGGCACATCCAAGTGACTCAATCAAACATAAAAAGGAAAACAAAAACAAAAAGAAGATTACACGCATGAATCTTCACCTAAAATCAATGGAATAGGACCAATACTTAGGTGATACCTGGTGATACCTGACCTAGATGTGCTTTAGCAAAACCATGTTTCTGATTGCTTTATGTATAGGGCTGCATTATTATTTTTATCATGTTACTTTCCTTGCTGTGCTGCTTGAGGCTTACCATCCTGCTCTGGATTCTTCTCTGCAGATGCAGATCTTTGTGAAGACATTGACAGGCAAGACCATCACCCTTGAGGTGGAGTTGTCTGACACAATCGACAACGTCAAGGCCAAGATCCAGGACAAGGAGGGCATCCCTCCGGACCAGCAGCGTCTCATCTTCGCTGGCAAGCAGCTTGAGGATGGCAGGACCCTTGCTGACTACAACATCCAGAAGGAGTCCACCCTTCACCTTGTCCTCCGCCTTCGCGGAGGCATGCAGATCTTCGTCAAGACGTTGACTGGCAAGACCATCACCCTTGAGGTCGAGTCGTCTGACACCATCGACAACGTCAAGGCCAAGATTCAGGACAAGGAGGGCATCCCTCCGGACCAGCAGCGCCTCATCTTCGCTGGCAAGCAGCTTGAGGATGGCAGGACCCTTGCTGACTACAACATCCAGAAGGAGTCCACCCTTCACCTTGTCCTCCGCCTTAGGGGAGGCATGCAGATCTTCGTCAAGACCCTCACCGGCAAGACCATCACCCTTGAGGTGGAATCCTCCGACACCATCGACAACGTCAAGGCCAAGATCCAGGACAAGGAGGGCATCCCGCCGGACCAGCAGCGCCTCATCTTCGCTGGCAAGCAGCTCGAGGATGGCAGGACCCTTGCTGACTACAACATCCAGAAGGAGTCCACCCTTCACCTTGTCCTCCGCCTTAGGGGAGGCATGCAGATCTTTGTCAAGACCCTCACCGGCAAGACCATCACCCTTGAGGTGGAATCCTCCGACACCATCGACAACGTCAAGGCCAAGATCCAGGACAAGGAGGGCATCCCGCCGGACCAGCAGCGCCTCATCTTCGCTGGCAAGCAGCTCGAGGATGGCAGGACCCTTGCTGACTACAACATCCAGAAGGAGTCCACCCTTCACCTTGTCCTCCGCCTTAGGGGAGGCATGCAGATCTTCGTCAAGACCCTCACCGGCAAGACCATCACACTTGAGGTGGAATCCTCCGACACCATTGACAACGTCAAGGCCAAGATCCAGGACAAGGAGGGCATTCCTCCGGACCAACAGCGCCTCATCTTTGCCGGCAAGCAGCTGGAGGATGGCCGCACTCTTGCTGACTACAACATCCAGAAGGAGTCCACCCTCCACCTGGTGCTCCGCCTCCGTGGTGGTCAGTAATTGCCCTGACGTTGGACCTGCTGCTATTAGTCCTGTGTCTTGTTCGTGTTAAGTCTACTGTATCTGGTTTGATGGACCATCTAGTCCCGATGATGTGTGTTGGTTTCGTGGAAACAGTTGCTGGTATGCTTTGGTATGAATAAGTGATTGAACCAATATGCTTGTTCATTTTACTTTCGATTTGATATCTCCTGGTTGAATGTTCCTTCCAGTTTTTACAGTGATATTACCGTACTGGCTCTCTGTGATTGCGTTTTATGGGATGTAGCTCCCAATGTTCCTGTGAAATCATTAGATTTTTGCAAGTTATATGTGCTGCTGCGTTTGTCTTTTTTTTTCTATTTGCTCTGCTTGCTTGCTACTAGCCGATTGGAGTGTCTTTGCTCGTTCTTTCTGGTGGGAGTGGGGTGTCTTCAGTAAGAAAAAAAATGCATGAAGTCGTTGCACTGGATTCCTTAGGAAAAATTCGTGGATAATTTATGAATCAAACAAAGGTACTCCTACAAAACATAGGCGAAACTTGCATTCCAATCCTCCACTATTCCTAAGAAAATTCTTCGTTCTGTTCTCTAAAATCTTATGCTTACAAGAGAAGAGATTCATGACATCGGCAGTTTTTGTAAAATGGTGTGCCTGAGTGCAAGGACTTTCACTGCCCGAATTACTTGTGTTAGATTTGTCTAGATATGGATTTAATACTTCTTAAAATAACACGTCTGATGCATCTCCTCATCTCCTTGTCTATGGGGACGATTCTGTTTCCAATGCAAAAATGTTTTGTATGCTTATTACTAGCACTTGTGTTGGAGGTGACTGATGAGTGTGGGGCTAGCAACCACTTATCCTTCAGATGGCCTACAGGAAATTCTTCATCCATTCCTCCTCCGAGCAAAGATTTTCATTCTCCTTGAGAGGAGGTTCTACAAATTAAAACAGAGGAGGGATACTTCGATTAAGGGACATCTTTTGCTTCTGATGAGCTCACTCTTCTCCTTTGTCCCAATGAAGCTTGTTAGCCAATCCAATTCAAAATGCTGGATGCTTCAGTTCTGTAAGATTCAGTTGGCGGCCGCAGTAGATAATTTAAGTGACAACAATTATTACTAACACCAGAATTTCGGCTAGTACTTCGACGAGGAGTAGGTCGTCCGTGAGACGGTGGAAGTACCTACAGCCCAAGAACCATAGAAGAAGAACCTAGTGCAGCACCACACTGCAAACATCACATACCGCCTGTCCTGATCTGAGCAAGAGAAGAAACTATTACCCATAAAACCCAGCCCTCCATATGCACCCCAGCACAAACTATGCCTGGTTTCAGCTTAACCCGAAAATCTGGGACTAAAGTGCGAAAACAAAGACTAGCAGCAAAGTTCCAGTCTATTCTACGATACGTCTACAACAATAACATGCAAAAGAAACTGCTGAAGGATCGATGCACTGTGATTACACAATTTCTTTCCATGGGACTGAGCGCAACGACGAGCTTCTTCACAGAGAAGACCAGGAACCAATTAGCTCCTGCCGGTACTTGAAACTCTAGTTTTGCATATATGTTGCAGACTGGAGCTCAACTTGTACATGTAACCAATTAACCCACATAAAAATGTCTACAACCCTCCTAAATTACAACCAATTTTACATACACCGCAAGCCATTTAGATATGTCCTCCAGTCACCAAAGAAGTTCCTGAACACAGAAAGAAGGTAGGAATTGAAGTTAACTTAGGCAGCATCTCACATACACGCGGAGGAAATGCTCCAGCAGTCTTCTACTCTTCTGCTCCCCATCACTAAGAGCTTATTGTTCATGTGCCAGCAGACAGCAATGCCTCATCACAGGACATTATTACAGGTCACTGGTGAAAAATAAACTGGTCTCACCTATCCAGTTATTTCATAAATTTTAGAACCGTTCTCTTGACTCTCTGGAGTTATTTCACTGTGGAAGCACTCCGATACATCCCTGTCATTGCACTAGTAATCTTGCCACTGGAGTGCCCAATCTGGAAGCTCCCAGACCTCTTGGGACGTGGTGAAAATAGCGAACCGAGCATCTTTTCCAAACCATCGACAGTATACTTTACATACTTGCTAGCACTTGCATCCTGCTCTACGAGTGGCCCGTAGTTCTGCATGTAACTCCGGTAAGGGGGAACTATTGCCTGTATCACAAGGTCACATGTCTCCTTCCTCAAGTCCTTGTCCGGTATGATCCATGCTGACTGTTCATGGAACATCTCACTGAATCTCGCATTGAAAGTTTTAAGGCGCTGCTTCACGAGGTCCTTTGCCGTGGCCCGGCCCTTGGAGAACAAGATCAGGCCCTCCCGGTTGAGCAGCGGCGAAAGTGCCCCCCAGCTATCCCTCATAAACACCGTCAGATAGAAATCCTTAAACTTTTCATGGTCCCTGATCCACACATCACCCAAGAGTTCAGCCAGCTTAGTAGCCTTCACGTGCTTATAGAAATGCCAGCGTGTGTTCATCATGAAGATGTATGATTGAATCTTATTCCCATACGCCTTCGACCAAACATCGAAGTTGGCTTCAAGGGCCTTGACAATGTTAAGCACCGCGACAGCAAGCATCTTGTCACTGAACACTTCCTTGCGCCAAGTGCGGTGGATGGTGAGCACCTGTGCAAGCACAGGCCTGTATTTCTCACCAAGGAGCCGGTTGCAGTACTCAACAATAAAAGTGACCAGACGCGGCACACCCCCATCGGCTGGGGGAGGCATGTGTCGCTGCAGCTCCACCTGCACAATCAACTCCTCAAAGATCTCAACAGAGCCATCCACCAATAACTTCACAAGATCCCTTGTCTGGCACTGAATATCTGCGCACACCTTTCCGCCAAACAACCGGTTGAAATCCAACCTCAGCTTATTCAAAGAATCAAAGACCTCCAGCAAACGCAAGAGTTTGATTGGGTCTTTCTTAGCATCCGCAGCGGCACGACCAAACCTCAGAAAATCAAGAACACTAGCTCGCGACGCTATCTCAGCGAAGCAAACTGATGCATCATCCTTGTGCTGCCCAAACACCTTGGCGCAGAGCTGACGCTCAGACTCGAGGAGGCGGCGCACCACAAACTCCAAATGTCGCCCCCACAGCTCGACCCTAGGGCCTAATGCCTGGGCGTCATCAGCCGGATTGTGCAAGTAATCGAGGCCGAGCGCATGGAGGCTGGCACTCACCACACTGCCGCGTGTATCGGCATACAGAGAGATGCAGCGGTCTTGCCGGCCATTGGCCAAGAGGCGGTCGAGAATTGGGCTGAGCTTGCGGACGGCGGCGGTCGGGACGCGAGTCGGCGCGCTTGACGCGGGGGTGGCGCCGTGCGGCTGCATCGCGAGCGGCACGGAGTGCTCGGTGAGGAGGCGCCGGAACTCCGCCTCGAGCAGGTCGAGCGCGGCCGCGAGGAGGCCGCCGTCGAGGTACCCGGAGGGCTTCTGGAGCCCGTCCAGGGCGACGCCGACCTCGGCGAGGAAGCGCGGGTCGGCGAGGTCGTGGTCGCCGAGGTACTCGACGATATCGGCGAGCCACTCGGCGGCGAGGCCGCAGTTGCCCGAGAGGAACCGCAGGGCCTCCTCGAGGCGGCCGAGCACGGCGAGGTAGCCTGGGAGGTCCCGCGCGGCGGCGCCGGCCTCGAGCAGCGGCGGCTCGAGCCCGTGCACGGCGTCGAACACCTTGAGCACGGCAGCGGCGGGGCCCACGGCGCGGTCGATGTGCGGGCCCGCCGCCGCCAGCTCGGCCATGGGCGCCCGGATCGGGCGCACGGCCGCCTCCAGCGCCGGCAGCGCCGCCTGGATCTCCTCGAGCCGGGGCCCTCCACGCGCCAGCGCCTGCCCCATCGCGCGCGACCGCTCCAGCCCGGCCCGCAGCGCGCGCGCCGCCGCCGCCAGGCTCGCCGCCGCCCTGTCGTCGACGTCCTGATCCATCGCGCGGGGCGCGAGAGAGAGGGTGGGAGAACCTGACGCGCCGCTCCGGCGGGGAGCGCGATGAGGGAGCGTGATCCTGGAGGCCGGATCCCTCCCTCTCCCCCCTTCTCTCTCCTCGCGCTGCAGACGGCTGGGGGTTTCGTCGGGTTTAGGTTGGGAGGAGGAAGAAGCTGTGTGCGGAGAGCGAAGGGAAAGCGGAGGAAAAGGGAGGAGGGAGCGACGAACTTTTGGCTTTGGGGCGTATGCAGTGCACGGGCAGAATGCCGCGACAATTTTTGGGGTCATTGACAGGAGGATGGTGCTTGCGTTTTCGTTTTGGTGATGTCAGAGCAGATTTCGAGCATCCAAAGGAAAGGACAAAGGACCGCGGTCGTCAACGAACTGAAGCCGGGGTTTACATTATTTTTCTATCTGTTCAAGTTTTACATTATTTTTCTATCTGTTCACTGACGCAGGGCACATGCGCTAAACCAGTAAATAAACATGTTTTATTTTAGTTTAAGTCTAGCACAACTTCGGATGTTCCCTTGCTAGTCCCATCACTTAGATGCTCCCGTGTCTCAAAAATAAATTTTGAATGTTGCAAATCATTTAACCCTGGCTCTAGAGGACCCCAAACCCTAAAAAAGAGGTGCCCTGATATGCTCTTCCTAGCCACCGCCGTCGTTGGCGCATCTCGACGGCCCCCTCTCGTGCGGAGGCGGGTGCGTGGGTGGTGCAGCGAACAGCGGCGCGAGACATTGGCGGTCTTTGCCGGCGCACGGCGGTGGGCGTGGAGGAGCGTCAGATCTTGGCGGGAAGGAAGCAGATTGGTGGAGCGGGTTGGCGCGGCGGCGCGAGCACACGGCCATGGAGAGGCGTCGACACTGAGGAGGCTTGGTCATGAATGAGATCCTGACGAGCAGCGGCCAACCAGCCACCTCTGCGTTGTGTCGCACGCGGTGGTGCCGGTGTGGGAGTTAAATGCTAAGGGGCAGGTCTGATCTAGGCCTTAGGGGATGGGGTCGTCGCATGGTTGTCCCTTGAAGCGGGTGATGGTCGTCTCGGACGGTCATGGTCCTTGCCCGGGGTGGTGGGAGACTGTTTTTCACAAAAGAAAATTAGATTTTCTTTTTAAAGGACAAAATTGTTAGCCTTGGGAGCAGGGAAGCGTATATGGATAGTTCAGTCTGTCTACACTTTATTAGATTTGCTAGATTGTTTAAGAGTCAATGGTCTTACACTTCAGCTCCGTACGGTGACGACAACGCTCCTTCTGATAAGCTTGGGACGGGCAATGTGGTGTCCCCTAGTGGTATCGCGGGTGGATCTGGATGTCTTTCTCGACTACGTCTAATGGTGGCCATGGATCTGGATAGAGAAGTATGAGGCATGTCTCGAGTCATGTTGATTCTATTCTCATGGGTGGCTAATGTAGCTTTTTTTAAACGGAGGCAAAAGATTTGCCCCATTCATTAAATAAGAAGGAGGTTTAACAAGTTTTCCAGGCACCGGCCAAAGGTCGAAAAGAAAATACAAGCCATTACTCTCCCAGCGTCAAAAGACCCAAATGTTTCGCCCCTGCTAGGACCCATAGCGTCGCCTCGTGCTTGATTGCTTGGAGAGTACTAAACGTTGGACGGAGCGGCCTCGAAAAACCCGCACATTCGTCTCATCCCAAATTGCTTTCGAAGCGAGCATGAAGATAGAAGGCATCGCTTTCTTGTGTGCACTGTGAGCGGAAGCCGATTCACACCACCACTCATGGATGCTCGTGTAAGCCGCCCAACCAAAAGTATCCAAATCAATGAGTTGAAGCCAATCTCTAACCATCTCCCAAACTGTCGGAGTAATGGGCCACGGGTAGGCTAACCCGAGACCCAGAACCTTTCAAGACATCGGGGCAGGCTTCGCCCCTCGAAGATCCCAAGACAAATGGCTGACTCTGGGAGTCGGCTGCAGCATCACCGACTACCCACTCACGGCCGAATCCCAGAGACGGCTACGATATAAGCCGACTCCCAGTTGGTGAAGCCGACTATGGGGAGTCGGCCAGTGACTTCACCGCCCTCTGCCTTCGAGAAGAAGGACGAGACCGGGGATGGCCGGAGTGTTGGAAATATGCCCTAGAGGCAATAATAAAAGCAGTATTATTATATTTCCTTGTTCATGATAATTGTCTTTATTCATGCTATAATTGTGTTATCCGGAAATCGTAATACATGTGTGAATAATAGACACCAACATGTCCCTAGTAAGCCTCTAGTTGACTAGCTCGTTGATCAAGAGATAGTCATAGTTTCCTGACTATGGACATTGGATGTCATTGATAACGAGATCACATCATTAGGAGAATGATGTGATGGACAAGACCCAATCCTAAACATAGCACAAGATCGTATAGTTCGTTTGCTAGAGTTTTTCCAATGTCAAGTATCCTTTCCTTAGACCATGAGATCGTGTAACTCCCGGATACCGTAGGAGTGCTTTGGGTGTGCCAAACGTCACAACATAACTGGGTGACTATAAAGGTATACTGCAGGTATCTCCGAAAGTGTCTGTTGGGTTGACACGGATCGAGACTGGGATTTGTCACTCCGCATGACGGAGAGGTATCACCGGGCCCACTCGGTAATGCATCATCATAATGAGCTCAATGTGATCAAAGTGTTTGATCACGGGATCATGCATTACGGTACGAGTAAAGTGACTTGCCGGTAACGAGATTGAACAAGGTATTGGGATACCGACGATCGAATCTCGGGCAAGTAAAATACCGATTGACAAAGGGAATTGCATACGGGATTAATTGAATCCTCGACATCGTGGTTCATCCGATGAGATCATCGTGGAGCATGTGGGAGCCAACATGGGTATCCAGATCCCGCTGTTGGTTATTGTCCGAGAGCTGTCTCGGTCATGTCTGCCTGTCTCCCGAACCCGTAGGGTCTACACACTTAAGGTTCGGTGACGCTAGGGTTGTGAAGATATGTATATGCAGTAACCCGAATGTTGTTCGGAGTCCCGGATGAGATCCCGGACGTCACGAGGAGTTTCGGAATAGTCCGGAGGTAAAGAATTATATATAGGAAGTGTTGTTTCGGCCATTGGGACAAGTTTCGGGGTCATCGATATTGTACCGGGACCACCAGAAGGGTCCCGGGGGTCCACCGGGTGGGGCCACCCATCCTGGAGGGCTCCATGGGCCAAAGTGGGGAGGGGAACCAGCCCATAGTGGGCTGGTGCGCCCCCCTAGGCCCACCCCATGCGCCTAGGGTTGAAACCCTAGGGGTGGGGGGGGGGCGCCCCACCTTGGCTTGGGGGCCACTCCAGCCCTTGGCCGCCGCCCCCCCTAGGAGATCCAATCTCCTAGGGCCGGCGCCCCCCCTAGGGGGCTATATATATGAGGGGGGGAGGGGGCAAAGCACCTGAGTCCTGGCGCCTCCCTCTCTCCCTGCTACACCTCTTCCTCTCGTAGTACACGGCGAAGCCCTGCTGCTGTGACGCCCTGCATCCACCACCACGCCGTCGTGCTGCTGGATCTTCATCAACCTCACCTTCCCCCTTGCTGGATCAAGAAGGAGGAGACGTCACGCTGACCGTACGTGTGTTGAACGCGGAGGTGCCGTCCGTTCGGTGCTAGGATCTCCGGTGATTTGGATCACGTCGTGTACGACTACCTCATCCCCGTTCTCTGAACGCTTCCGCTCGCGATCTACAAAGGTATGTAGATGCATCCGATCACTCGTTACTAGATGAACTCATAGATGGATCTTGGTGAAACCATAGGAATTTTTTTGTTTTCTGCAACGTTCCCCAACAGTGGCATCATGAGCTAGGTCTATGCGTAGTTCTTCTTGCGCGAGTAGAACACAATTTGTTGTGGGCGTAGATTTGTCAACTTTCTTGCCGCTACTAGTCTTATCTTGCTTCAGCGGTATTGTGGGATGAAGCGGCCCGGACCAACCTTACACGTACGCTTACGTGAGACCGGTTCCACCGACTAACATGCACTAGTTGCATAAGGTGGCTGGCGGGTGTCTGTCTCTCCCACTTTAGTTGGAGCGGATTCGATGAAAAGGGTCCTTATGAAGGGTAAATAGAAGTTGACAAATCACGTTGTGGCTTTCACGTAGGTAAGAAAACGTTCTTGCTAGAACCCTAATTCAGCCACGTAAAACTTGCAACAACAATTAGAGGACGTCTAACTTGTTTTTGCAGCAAGTGCTTTGTGATATGATATGGCCAAAGTTGTGATGAATGATGAATGATATATATGTGATGTATGAGATGTTCATGCTATTGTAATAGGAATCACGACTTGCATGTCGATGAGTATGATAACCGGCATGAGCCATAGGAGTTGTCTTTATTTTTTGTATGACCTGCGTGTCATTGAGAAACGCCATGTAAATTACTTTACTTTATTGCTAAACGCGTTAGCCATAGTAGTAAAAGTAATAGTTGGCGAGCAAATTCATGGAGACACGATGATGGAGATCATGGTGTAAAGCCGGTGACAAAGATGATCATGGAGCCCCAAGATGGAGATCAAAGGAGCTATGTGATATTGGCCATATCATGTGACGTTTATTATTTGATTGCATGTGATGTTTATCATGTTTTGCATCTTGTTTACTTAGAACGACGGTAGTAAATAAGATGATCCCTCATAATAATTTCAAGAAGTGTTCCCCCTAACTGTGCACCGTTGCGACAGTTCGTTGTTTCGAAGCACCACGTGATGATCGGGTGTGATAGATTCTAACGTTCACATACAACGGGTGTAAGATAGATTTACACATGCAAACACTTAGGTTGACTTGATGAGCCTAGCATGTACAGACATGGCCTCGGAACACAGAAGACCGAAAGGTCGAGCATGAGTCGTATAGAAGATACGATCAACATGAAGATGTTCACCGATGTTGACTAGTCCGTCTCACGTGATGATCGGACACGGCCTAGTTGACTCGGATCATGTTATACTTAGATGACTAGAAGAGGGATGTCTATCTAAGTGGGAGTTCATTAAATAATTTGATTAGATGAACTTTATTATCATGAACTTAGTCTAAAATATTTACAATATGTCTTGTAGATCAAATGGCCAACGTAGTCCTCAACTTCAACGCGTTCCTAGAGAAAACCAAGCTGAAAGACGATGGCAACAACTACACGGACTGGGTCCGGAACCTGAGGATCATCCTCATAGCTGCCAAGAAAGATTATGTCCTACAAGCACCACTGGGTGACGCACCTGTTCTCCCTGCAGAACAAGACGTTATGAACGCTTGGCAGGCACGTACCGATGACTACTCCCTCGTTCAGTGCGGCATGCTTTACAGCTTAGAGCCGGGGCTCCAAAAGCGTTTTGAGAGACATGGAGCATATGAGATGTTCGAAGAGCTGAAAATGGTTTTCCAAGCTTATGCCCGGGTCGAGAGATATGAAGTCTCCGACAAATTCTTCAGTTGTAAGATGGAGGAAAATAGTTCTGTCAGTGAGCACATACTCACTATGTCTGGGTTACACAACTGCTTGACTCAGCTGGGAGTTAATCTCCCGGACGACGCGGTCATTGACAGAATCCTCCAGTCGCTTCCACCAAGCTACAAGAGCTTTGTGATGAACTTCAATATGCAGGGGATGGAAAGGACCATTCCTGAAGTATTTGCTATGCTGAAATCAGCAGAGGTAGAAGTCAAGAAGGAACATCAAGTGTTGATGGTGAATAAAACCACTAAGTTCAAGAAGGGCAAGGGTAAAAAGAACTTCAAGAAGGACGGCAAGGAAGTTGCCGCGCCCGGCAAGCAAGCTGCCGGGAAGAAGCCAAAGAATGGACCCAAGCCCGAGACTGAGTGCTTTTATTGCAAGGGAAGTGGTCACTGGAAGCGGAACTGCCCCAAATACTTAGCGGACAAGAAGGCCGGCAAAACAAAAGGTATATGTGATATACATGTAATTGATGTGTACCTTACCAGTACTCGTAGTAGCTCTTGGGTATTTGATACCGGTGCAGTTGCTCACATTTGTAACTCAAAGCAGGAGCTGCGGAATAAGCGGAGACTGGCGAAGGACGAGGTGACGATGCGCGTCGGGAATGGTTCCAAGGTCAATGTGATCGCCGTCGGCACGCTACGTCTACATTTACCTACGGGATTAGTTTTAAACCTCAATAATTGTTATTTAGTGCCAAGTTTGAGCATGAACATTGTATCTGGATCTCGTTTAATTCGAGATGGCTACTCATTTAAATCCGAGAATAATGGTTGTTCTATTTATATGAGTGATATGTTTTATGGTCATGCTCCGATGGTTAATGGTTTATTCTTAATGAATCTCGTACGTGATGATACACATATTCATAGTGTGAATACCAAAAGAGTTAAAGTTGATAACAATAGTCCCACATACTTGTGGCACTGCCGCCTTGGTCACATAGGTGTCAAATGCATAAAGAAGCTCCATGCAGATGGACTTTTAGAGTCTCTTGATTATGAATCATTTGACATGTGCGAACCATGCCTCATGGGTAAAATGACCAAGACCCCGTTCTCAGGAACAATGGAGCGAGCAACCAACTTATTGGAAATCATACATACTGATGTGTGCGGTCCAATGAGTGTTGAGGCTCACGGTGGCTATCGTTATGTTCTCACCCTCACTGATGACTTGAGTAGATATGGGTATATCTACTTAATGAAACACAAGTCTGAGACCTTTGAAAAGTTCAAGGAATTTTAGAGTGAGGTTGAAAATCAACGTGACAGAAAGATCAAGTTTCTACGATCAGATCGTGGAGGAGAATACTTGAGTCACGAATTTGGCACACACTTAAGAAAATGTGGAATAGTTTCACAACTCACGCTGCCTGGAACACCTCAGCGTAATGGTGTGTCCGAACGTCGTAATCGCACTCTATTAGATATGGTGCGATCTATGATGTCTCTTACCGATTTACCGCTATCTTTTTGGGGCTATGCTTTAGAGACTGCCGCATTCACTTTAAATAGGGCTCCGTCGAAATCCGTTGAGACGACACCGTATGAATTATGGTTTGGGAAGAAACCTAAGCTGTCGTTTCTAAAAGTTTGGGGATGCGATGCTTATGTCAAGAAACTTCAACCTGAAAAGCTCGAACCCAAGTCGGAAAAATGCGTCTTCATAGGATACCCTAAAGAAACTATTGGGTATACCTTCTACCTCAGATCCGAAGGCAAGATCTTTGTTGCCAAGAATGGATCCTTTCTAGAGAAGGAGTTTCTCTCGAAAGAAGTAAGTGGGAGGAAAGTAGAACTTGATGAAGTGTTACCTCTTGAACCGGAAAAAGGCGCAACTCAAGGAAACGTTTCTGAGGTGCCTGTACCGACTAGAGAGGAAATTAATGATGATGATCAAGATACTTCTAATCAAGCTCCTACTAAAATTTGAAGGTCCACAAGGACACGTTCCGCACCAGAGTGGTACGGTAACCCTGTCTTGGAAATCATGTTGTTAGACAACGGTGAACCTTCGAACTATGAAGAAGCAATGGCGGGCCCGGATTCCGACAAATGGCTGGATGCCATGAAATCCGAGATAGGATCCATGTATGAAAACGAAGTATGGACTTTGACTGACTTGCCCGTTGAGCGACGAGCCATAGAAAATAAATGGATCTTTAAGAAGAAGACAGACGCGGATGGTAATGTGACCATCTATAAAGCTCGGCTTGTCGCTAAGGGTTATCGACAAGTTCAAGGGGTTGACTACGATGAGACTTTCTCACCGATAGCGAAGCTAAAGTCCGCCCGAATCATGTTAGCAATTGCCGCATTCTACGATTATGAGATATGGCAAATGGACGTCAAAACGGCATTCCTTAATGGTTTCCTTAAGGAAGAATTGTATATGATGCAGCCGGAAGGTTTTGTCGATCCTAAGAATGCTGATAAGGTGTGCAAGCTCCAACGCTCGATTTATGGGCTGGTGCAAGCATCTCGGAGTTGGAACATTCGCTTTGATGAGATGATCAAAGCGTTTGGGTTTACACAGACTTATGGAGAAGCCTGCGTTTACAAGAAAGTGAGTGGGAGCTCTGTAGCATTTCTCATATTATATGTAGATGACATACTTTTGATGGGAAATGATATAGAACTCTTGGACAGCATTAAGGCCTACTTGAATAAGAGTTTTTCAATGAAGGACCTTGGAGAAGCTGCTTATATATTAGGCATCAAGATCTATAGAGATAGATCAAGACGCCTCATAGGTCTTTCACAAAGCACATACCTTGATAAGATATTGAAGAAGTTCAATATGGATCAATCTAAGAAGGGGTTCTTACCTGTGTTACAAGGTGTGAAATTGAGCTCAGCTCAATGTCCGACCACGACAGAAGATATAGAAGAGATGAGTGTCATCCCCTATGCCTCAGCCATAGGTTCTATTATGTATGCCATGCTGTGTACCAGACCTGATGTAAACCTTGCCGCAAGTTTGGTAGGAAGGTACCAAAGTAATCCCGGCAAGGAACACTGGACAACGGTCAAGAATATCCTGAAGTACCTGAAAAGGACTAAGGAAATGTTTCTCGTTTATGAAGGTGACGAAGAGCTCGTCGTAAAGGGTTACGTCAACGCTAGCTTCGACACAGATCTGGATGACTCTAAGTCACAAACCGGATACGTGTATATATTGAATGGTGGGGCAGTAAGCTGGTGCAGTTGCAAGCAGAGCGTCGTGGCGGGATCTACATGTGAAGCGGAGTACATGGCAGCCTCGGAGGCAGCACATGAAGCAATTTGGGTGAAGGAGTTCATCACCGACCTCGGAGTCATACCCAATGCGTCGGGGCCAATCAAACTCTTCTGTGACAACACTGGAGCTATTGCACTTGCCAAGGAGCCCAGGTTTCACAAGAAGACCAGGCACATCAAGCGTCGCTTCAACTCCATTCGTGAAAATGTTCAAGATGGAGACATAGATATTTGTAAAGTACATATGGACCTGAATGTAGCAGATCCGTTGACTAAACCTCTCCCTAGAGCAAAACATGATCAACACCAGAATTCCATGGGTGTTCGATTCATCACAATGTAACTAGATTATTGACTCTAGTGCAAGTGGGAGACTGTTGGAAATATGCCCTAGAGGCAATAATAAAAGCATTATTATTATATTTCCTTGTTCATGATAATTGTCTTTATTCATGCTATAATTGTGTTATCCGGAAATCGTAATACGTGTGTGAATAATAGACACCAACACGTCCCTAGTAAGCCTCTAGTTGACTAGCTCGTTGATCAACAGATAGTCATAGTTTCCTGACTATGGACATTGGATGTCATTGATAACGAGATCACATCATTAGGAGAATGATGTGATGGACAAGACCCAATCCTAAACATAGCACACGATCGTATAGTTCGTTTGCTAGAGTTTTTCCAATGTCAAGTATCCTTTCCTTAGACCATGAGATCGTGTAACTCCCGAATACCGTAGGAGTGCTTTGGGTGTGCCAAACGTCACAACGTAACTGGGTGACTATAAAGGTATACTGCGGGTATCTCCGAAAGTGTCTGTTGGGTTGACACGGATCGAGACTAGGATTTGTCACTCCGCATGACGGAGAGGTATCACTGGGCCCACTCGGTAATGCATCATCATAATGAGCTCAATGTGATCAAAGTGTTTGATCACGGGATCATGCATTACGGTACGAGTAAAGTGACTTGCCGGTAACAAGATTGAACAAGGTATTGGGATACCGACGATCGAATCTGGGGCAAGTAAAATACCGATTGACAAAGGGAATTGCATACGGGATTAATTGAATCCTCGACATCGTGGTTCATCCGATGAGATCATCGTGGAGCATGTGGGAGCCAACATGGGTATCCAGATCCCGCTGTTGGTTATTGCCCGAGAGCCGTCTCGGTCATGTCTGCCTGTCTCCCGAACCCGTAGGGTCTACACACTTAAGGTTCGGTGACGCTAGGGTTGTGAAGATATGTATATGCAGTAACCCGAATGTTGTTCGGAGTCCCGGATGAGATCCCGAACGTCACGAGGAGTTTCAGAATAGTCCGGAGGTAAAGAATTATATATAGGAAGTGCTGTTTCGGCCATCGGGACAAGTTTCGGGGTCATCGGTATTGTACCGGGACCACCAGAAGGGTCACGGGGGTCCACCGGGTGGGGCCACCCATCCTGGAGGGCCCCATGGGCCAAAGTGGGGAGGGGAACCAGCCCATAGTGGGCTGGTGCGCCCCCTAGGCCCACCCCATGTGCCTAGGGTTGAAACCCTAGGGGTGGGGGGGGGCGCCCCACCTTGGCTTGGGGGCCACTCCAGCCCTTGGCCGCCGCCCCCCTAGGAGATCCAATCTCCTAGGGCCGGCGCCCCCTAGGGGGCTATATATATGAGGGGGGGGGAGGGGGCAAAGCACCTGAGTCCTGGCGCCTCCCTCTCTCCCTGCTACACCTCTTCCTCTCGTAGTACATGGCGAAGCCCTGCTGCTGTGACGCCCTGCATCCACCACCACGCCGTCGCGCTGCTGGATCTTCATCAACCTCTCCTTCCCCCTTGCTGGATCAAGAAGGAGGAGACGTCACGCTGACCTTACGTGTGTTGAACGCGGAGGTGCCGTCCGTTCGGTGCTAGCATCTCCGGTGATTTGGATCACGTCGTGTACGACTACCTCATCCCCGTTCTCTGAACGCTTCCGCTCGTGATCTACAAAGGTATGTAGATGCATCCGATCATTCGTTGCTAGATGAACTCATAGATGGATCTTGGTGAAACCGTAGGAAATTTTTTGTTTTCTGCAACGTTCCCCAACACGGAGTACGACCCTCCCCTACCCTGATTACCAAGGGCAGGTATGGCCACAGTGCGTCGTACCGGAGGAGATCTCCGTCCGGCGCGGCACTGTTGCCATACTGGCCCTGACGTTCGCCCCGGCGGCGAAACCCTGTTCCCACGATGGCCCACCCGTACGGCCCAGAGACGGCGGGTCCCGCTAGTCAGCGGGGGGAACGAAAGACGGCGAGAGCACCCGAAGACGGACCTCGTGGGAGTCCGCCTCTGAGAGTCGGCCCGCACCTCCCGCGGGGCCCACACGCCATTAACCAGATGAGACAGGGAGTGGCGACAGTGATCGCCCGCCAGGCGGCGGCACTGTTGCCACGACCCCACGACCAAGCCAACGTCATCCAAGGCGCGGCTACAGTGACCAAGTCAGTCGACGGGGCCCCCCAGCGGCGGGCCCCAGGAGTCGGCGGAGAAGACGGTGACCTGAGAGACAGACGGCTGGGACCCGCGCCCAGCCTGATTACCATTGTACCCCCGGGGGTTAGGCCTATATAAACCCCCCGGAGCACCCATGCAAAGGGTTCGATCCTTTTACCACTAGACCAGAAGCATAGAAGGGAGAGAGCTAGCCTTGCCCTCTCCTACCTCCAGAACACAGCTCGAGGAGCAACTTTGTACACATATCACCATAGTGATCATGCGGAGACCCCGCAGAGCAGCAGTAGGGGTATTATCTCCTCGGAGGGCCCTGAAGCTGGGTAAGATTCGCCGGCGTGCATGTCTACGCCTCATCCCGCTTTCAGGCACCGGCGACGTTCTACTCGCCCCCACCATGATAAGCCATCCTTTGGCATATGTTGCATCCAACCCTCGACATTTGGCGCCCACCGTGGGGCGAGGTGCACCGTCGTCCGGAGATCTGTTCTGGACGGGAACCCTTTTCCTCCCTGGCGAGCGCAGCCAGCCCGGCACGCCTGAGGGAGTTTGCGCCGACGCGCTGCACGGCGCTGAGACCGCCTGTGCGGCCAGCTGCCTCGCCGATCTTGTCGGCGAGGTTCGCCTCTCCGACGAGCCTGCATCCGACGCAGGCACCGGCGGCCCCGAGAGCCTCCTCGCCGGCCTCCTCGACGAACTCCACGTTGCCGGCGAGCCCGCCGCTGACCTGGAGTCCGTAGGCTCCACTGACCCGATGCTGATCGACTCCGACACCGCGTCGCTCGACGCCTTTCCCACCAACGTGGTGGTCTACGACGAGCCGCTCCCTCGCGCGGAGAGCGGCGGAAGCACCGTCGCAGAGGTGCTCGTCATCGGCCATGGCGAGCACTCCGATGGAAGAACTCACGACCCGCTTGACGCGGCGATACAAGACCTGGATGCGCCCATTCCTAAGGACGCCGACGCCGAGACGCTGGAGGCACGCCGCCTCCAGCTCGTCGAAGGCGCAAAGAAGCTAGCAAGCATGAGACGCTTGTCGGAGGCCTACCAGCGTGAAATGGAGCGTGCTGTGGGCGGCTCGCCGGCCCCAACAGGGCCTAGCCGCCTAGGCGCGGTCCGGCAACGCGGCGCGGACATCGCCAGCATGTTCGGGGCCAATCGCCCCGTATACGCCACGCCCGCCGAGAACATTCGAGCTGCCCAGGCGGCAGCAGATGAGTTGGACAACCTCGAGGGCGAAGAGCGCCGACTGATGACGGAGCGAGTCCAGCGACTCCTTGACGCGGCTGGCACGCAGAACGCGGCCGGTTGCCGAACCGAGGGGCCGCAGCGACAGAACGACGACCTGCCACCCCGCCGAGATCAAGGCGCGACGTCTCGGACGCCGACTGGTGGCGTCCACGGAAGAAAAGACAAGGAGCCGGCTGCGAGCCGCAGTTGGACTCACATCACCATCGAACGCGACCAAGACGGCCGCCCGAGAGCAGTGGAGCAGCGGGACGACTATGTGCCTCCTCCACCCCGCAGAGAAAGACGAGTCTCCCCGCCGCCCGTTGAGCATCCGACTCTCGGAGGCCGCCTCGGCCGCCGAGAGGGAGTCGGAGAGAATGATGCCCGCCACCGGATCGACCGACTCCACCGACCCCTGGCGCTGGAAGAAGAAGACGAGTTGGGGCCGCCGTGCTTCGGCCCCCGCATCCGAGATGAGCCCTTCCCCAAAGGGTTCACTCTCCCTAGAGACACTCCCAAGTACACCGGCTCCGTGAAGCCGGAAGACTGGCTGGTTGACTACTCCACTGCCGTCAGCATAGCAAACGGCAACAAGCGTGTTGCCGTGAAGTACGTTCCACTCATGCTCCAGGGCACGGCCCGGACATGGTTAAATAGACTGAAACCCTGCAGCATCAACAGCTGGGTCGACTTCACCGAGGCTTTCGTCCGCAACTTCACGAGCACGTACAGGCGACCTCCCAAGCCTCGCCAGCTCTCTTTGTGCGTGCAAGGCCCCAACGAATCGACTCGCGACTACCTCACGCGTTGGGCCGAGCTCCGAAACTCCTGCGAGGGCGTGCACGAGGTGCAGGCCATCGAGTACTTCACTGCCGGGTGCAGAGAAGGCACCCTCCTCAAGCATAAGCTCCTCTGTGATGAGCCAGAGACCCTGGACGAGCTGCTGATCATAGCAGACAAGTACGCCACAGCCGACTCTTCTATGAAGACGGAGATCCAAGTCAGCGCGGCCGGCAAAGTGGCCCCTCAAGCTCCCAGAACTCCGGCTGGAGACGCCAGTCGGCGGCAACAGCAGAACGATCACAAGCGCAAGGCCCCGCAACCGGCTTCCAGTAGCCGGCAGGTCGCAACAGTCGAAGATCAACAGCCGGAGGGACAGCCTCCACCCAAGCGGCAGAAGGGCGGCAAGTCCAACTTGTTGCCGGCTTTCTCCTACGAGCAGACTCTAGATGGTCCCTGCAAGTTCCACAGCGGCGCGAAGCCGTCGAATCACACCACCAGAAAGTGCCACTGGCTCACCAGGATTGCCAAGGGAGACGGCCTGGTGCCTCCTCCACCTCCACCCCAGCAGCCGACTGTCAGGCCAGTCGGCGCAGTACAAGACGAGTACCCGGAAGAGCATGGAGCCTACGTGGTGTTCACCAGTGTGGCAGATGACAGGCGCAGCAGGCGGCAGCAGCAGCAAGAAGTTAACGCAGTAGCGTCAGATACTCCAGAGTTCATGCACTGGTCCGAGAAGCCTACCAGTTGGAGCAGAGCTGATCATCCAGAGGTGATGCCGAATCCAGGTTCCTATGCCTTGGTCCTGGAAGCCACCTTTGCCACTGATAGGCGGGCAGCTCGCTTCTCGCGAGTCTGATAGATGGAGGTAGCAGTATCAACATCCTGTATAAGGATACAATGGAGAAGCTGGGAATCAAGCAAAGACAGCTCCAGAGCAGCCGGACCGTATTCCATGGGATTGTCCCTGGCCTTTCCTGCTCCCCAATCGGCAAGATTCTGATAGACGTCCTTTTCAGAGATAAGGAACATTTCCGCCGAGACCCAATCTGGTTTGAAGTGGTGGACCTCGAAAGCCCGTACCATGCGCTGCTTGGCCGACCTGCTTTGGCCAAGTTCATGGCGGTTCCCCACTACGCCTACCTCAAGATGAAGATGCCGAGTTCCAAGGGAATTCTGACTGTGGCCGGCGACTACAGGAAGTCGTCCGCTTGCGCGGCCGAGAGCAGTCGGCTGGCCGAGTCCCTGGTTATTGCAGCAGAGAAGCGGCTTCTTGATCGGGTTGTGGCGATCGCCGGCAAGCAGCCTGAGATGTCCCCCAACCCCAAGGAGTCGGAAGCTGAGGGCTCGTTCAAGCCAGCAAAGGAAACAAAGAAGATACCCTTGGACCCAGAGCACCCGAAGAGGTACGCTGTCATAGGTGCAAACCTTGACAGCAAATAGGAAGGCGAGCTCGTCGATTTCCTCCGTGAGAATCGGGACATCTTTGCATGGTCCCCCAAAGACATGCCAGGTGTACCGACGGAATCCGCCGAGCACAAGTTACATGTCCGGTCTGATGTGAAGCCCGTCAAGCAGCCCTTGCGCCGCCTGTCAGAAGAGAAAAGAAGAGTTGTTGGTGAAGAGATAGCCCGGCTCCTTGCAACCGGCTTTATCATGGAAGTATTTTTCCTAGAGTGGCTAGCAAACCCAGTTTTAGTACTGAAGAAGAACAAGCAATGGCGAATGTGTATTGACTACACAAGCCTCAACAAAGCTTGCCCCAAGGACCCATTTGCTTTGCCGAGAATTGATCAGGTGATAGACTCCACAGCCGGATGCGAGCTGTTGAGCTTCTTAGATGCCTATTCAGGATATCACCAGATCAAGCTAAACCCGGCAGACAGATTAAAGACCGCCTTCATCACGCCGTTTGGAGCCTTCTGCTACCTGACCATGACGTTCGGCTTGAGGAACACCGGCGCCACCTTTCAGCGTTGCATGCAGAAGTGCCTCCTCAAGCAACTCGGCCGAAATGCCCACGTTTACGTGGATGATGTGGTGGTGAAGACGGAAAAGCGCGGAACTCTGTTGGAAGACCTGAAGGAGACCTTTGAGAACCTGCGCCGATTCCAGATCAAGCTTAACCCCGAGAAGTGCGTTTTCGGAGTACCAGCCGGCCAGCTACTCGGCTTCCTGGTCTCTGAACGCGGCATAGAGTGCAACCCTGTGAAGATCAAGGCCATCGAGAGGATGGAGGTACCTAGCCGACTGTTGGATGTGCAGAAATTCACTGGCTGTCTGGCATCCATCAGCCGTTTCATCAGTCGGCTGGGCGAGAAAGCTCTCCCTTTGTACCAGCTCATGAAGAAGACCAATTTTTTCGAGTGGAACCACAAGGTGGATGAGGCCTTTCTGCAGCTGAAGAAGATGTTGGTTACTCCCCCTGTGTTGGCGACTCTGACTCCCAAAGAGCCCATGCTCCTGTACATCGCCGCCACCAGCCGAGTAGTCAGCACAGTCATTGTAGTAGAGCGCAAGGAGGAAGGCAAGGCACTACCAGTCCAGAGACCGGTGTATTACCTGAGTGAAGTACTGTCGACCTCCAAGCAAAACTACCCCCACTACCAAAATATGTGTTACGGTGTGCACTTTGCCGCCAAGAAGCTGAAGCCTTACTTCCAAGAACATCCAATCACCGTGGTCTGCACGGCCCCATTAGCAGAAATCATTGGAAGCCGAGATGCGTCCGGCCGAGTGGCCAAGTGGGCCATAGATTTGGCGCCCTACACAATCTACTATCAACCCCGCACCGCCACCAAGTCACAAGCACTGGCCGACTTCCTCGTCGACTGGGCCGAGACCCAGTACCTGCCGCCAGCGCCCGACTCCACCCATTGGCGGATGCATTACGACGGCTCCAAGATGCGCACCGGCTTGGGAGCCGGCGTTGTCCTCACCTCTCCTAAAGGCGACAAGCTCCAGTATGCACTGCAAATCCATTTCGCCGCCTCCAACAACGTCGCTGAATACGAGGCGCTCATTCACGGGCTCCGGCTTGCCAAAGAACTTGGCATTCGCCGGATCCTGTGTTATGGCGACTCCGACTTGGTGGTCCAGCAATCATCTGGCGACTGGGACGCCAAGGAGGCAAACATGGCAAGCTACAGCTTCCTCGTGCAGCAACTCAGCGGATATTTCGAGGGGTGCGAGTTCCTCCACGTGCCAAGAAACGACAACAACCTAGCAGATACTTTGGCATGAATCGGCTCCACTCGCCAAGCAATACCATCTGGCGTCGCTCTTCAGCGCCTCCTCAAGCCATCCATCAAGCCTTCACCAGCGTCAGACTCCATTTTTGTGCCGTCTCCTCCAGAAGAAGTCGGATCCGGCTTCAAAGCCCAAGCAGACAGCGCAAAAACCCTCACAGATGACTCCAAGAACGCCACAGTCAAAGCCGGCCCGGGGACTTCAGAACTCGGCCCGGGGATTGCGGCGACCAGAGAAAAGACTCCAGAACTCGGCCCGGGGACTGCACCAGTCGGCCCGGGGACTTCACTGATCCAGCAAGCGATCGCGGACTCCAGCCCGCCGCCTCCCAGCCCAGCCGCCCTCGTCCAAGTCGCGGTTCTGGCAGTCGAAGAGATAGCAGCACCCTCATGGGCCCAGCCCATCCTCAAATTCTTGGTGAACAAGGAGCTACCAACTGAGGAAACCTTAGCTCGGCAAATACAACGCCGAGCGGCAGCATACACCATAATTAACAGAGAGCTGGTCAGGCGCAGCGTCACTAGTGTCTACCAGCGCTGCGTCGAGCCAGCGCAAGGCCAAGCAATTCTCAGAGACATCCATCAAGGCGAGTGCGGTCACCATGCGGCCTCGAGGGCACTCGTCGTCAAAGCTTTCCGGCATGGGTTCTTCTGGCCAACTGCCCTCGAAGAGGCCAAAGAGTTGGTCCAGAAATGCAAGGGGTGCCAGAAGTTCCACTCCAAGCCACATCAGCCGGCTTCAGCACTCAAGACTATCCCCATCGCCTGGCCCTTTGCAGTTTGGGGCCTGGATATGGTGGGATCCTTCAAGACGGCACGAGGCGGCCTAACTCATCTACTTGTCGCGGTGGACAAATTCACCAAGTGGATAGAAGTGAAGCCCATCAAGAAGTTGAATGGTCCGACTGCCGTGACTTTCATCTCAGACATCACAATTCGGTATGGCATACCGCACAGCATCATCACCGACAACGGCACCAACTTTGCCAAAGGCGCCCTGGCCCGTTTCTGCGCGACGCAGGGCATCCAACTGGACTTAGCGTCCGTTGCCCATCCGCAGTCAAACGGGCAGGTGGAGCGGGCGAATGGCCTCATCCTGTCCGGCATCAAGCCTCGGTTGGTCGAACCACTGGAGCGTTCGGCCGGCTGTTGGCTTGATGAGTTGCCAGCCGTCCTCTGGAGTCTGCGCACGACTCCAAACAAGTCGACCGGCTTCACACCCTTCTTCCTCGTCTACGGTGCTGAAGCCGTCATCCCAACGGATATAGAGTTCGACTCCCCGCGAGTCACGATGTACACTGCGGAAGAGGCAGAAGAAGCACAACAAGACGGTGTCGATCTGCTGGAAGAGGGCTGGCTGTTGGCACTCAGCCGGTCCAGCATCTACCAGCAAAGCCTACGTCGCTATTACAACAGGAAGGTCAGGCCGAGATCCTTCCAAGAGGGTGACCTTGTGCTCCGGCTGATCCAGCGAACAGCCGGCCAACACAAGTTGTCGGCACCTTGGGGAGGCCCCTTCATCATCAGCAAGGTGCTAGGCAACGACTCCTACTACCTGATCGACGCTCAGAAGCCCCGAGCACGGAAGAGGGACGACTCCGGCAAAGAGACGGAGCGACCATGGAACGCGAATCTTCTTCGAAGATTTTACAGTTAATGCAGTATGTACCATGCTACCCCTTTGTATTGAAGTACCAAGACTCTGGGCCCCCCGAGACGGACTCGGGGACTGCCCCTTTTGTTATCTGTACGATAAGTATTATGCTTTCGAGTATGCTACTCTTTGTTATGCCGCTTGGCACCGGGCTCGACTAGTCGGCCCGGGGACTCGCCGTCTCGCGCTATGAAAACGCTTCCTGCAGTCGGACAAGTAGTGTGTGGTGCCTAAGCCGTCTCCTGTTAGAAGCCGCAGCTCGCAGAGCGACTGCCCAGCGGGCAGGAGTAAGGAAGAATGGGCGCCCACACGAAAAATGGCTAAGGACTCAAAGCACAAACATAGCTCGAGCCGGCTTTCCAGCCGTTCCTCGCAAAAACTGACTCCGAGTAGTCGGCTTGCTGTTTTCTATCCGACTTGCTAAAGAAACTCTAGAATGGTTGAGTACTTGCCTTCCCAAAGTAGCCAAGTATTTGATCCAGCGGCAGTCCGCAGAGCGGCTGTCCGATTGGCAAAGACGACATCTAAGGGAAGGCGGCAAAGGGAAAAAGCCAAAAGAGCAATAAGCAAGAAATGATAGAACCCAGATAAATATTTACATCACAAAGGCCATTGGCCGAATCCTCGAACGAAAGTTCAAAATACACCCCGCGGGTGGAATTGTGCGAATTAACAAAGTTCTTCAAGAAACTACTAAGCAGATAAATAAGACAAGGCGGCGGCCTATGAAGCAGCAGACGGGTTTGGGGGCTCGGAAGAGTTGGCGGTGTCGGACGTTGGGGCGGCCGGCTGGGCAGACTCGGCTTGATCACCTCCAGCGGCAGTCGGCCCAGTTGGGCGCGGCTTGTTGTTGGAGGCACGGTCAAGCTGAGGCTGATCGCCCGCTTCGACTTCTGGCGCCTCCATCTCGTCTCCGACCTCCACCTCGCCTCCCTCCTCGACACTGGAGCCGATCACCTTCGCCGAGTCCTCGCCGTAGTTCGGGTTCATCCCAAACCACTCCGGCGGCGCCTCCTCGCCGTTGTCAGCTCGCTCAGGAACGAAGACATTGGGGTCGACGTACTCGGCGATCGCCGCGGCGCGCTTGACAAAGTCGTCCTTCATGGCTGCCAGCTCCGGCTGGGCCTCAGCCCGGAGCGTGGCCAGCTGGTCCAGGCTCAGGTCTGGATACCACGCCTTGACGAACTCCAGGGCACAACACGCTCCGGCACGTGACGAGGAGCCTTTCCAAGCCTCCAGACGGCCCGCTGCGACCTCCAGCCAGTCGGTAGTCCGGCTGGGAGTGCGCAGAATCGGCATCTCTGGCCACAAGGCAGCAATCGCCTGGGCGCCGGCACGTTGAAGCCGGCGCAGCATCCGGTGAGCCGGCCGCAGGCGAGCCACGATGCTCAAAAGCTATTCATCAAGAGTCCGGGGGGCGTTGGCAGCAACCTCCTCGCCGGCCGCCCTCCGCGCCTCGCGATCAGCCTCGATGGCTTGAACGGCAGTTTGCGCATGGCCCGGGAAGAAGTCTACCAAGACGGAAAAAGAAGCAAGTTAGAAAAAGCAAGAGTCGTCCCGACCCACAGTCGCCTGCTCAAAGAAAGCGAGTAAAGAAAACTTACCATCAACGATATCTTCAATCTCATGGAAGCCGGAGGTCAGCATCGCCTCCTTATCGGTCCAGGAGGAACGTTCGGCCTCGAACTCGGCTTGGAGTCCAGTCTCTCTCTCCTTCGCCTCCTCCTGCGCCTTCTTGAGCAACTCCTTTTGCTCCGCCAGCTGTGCAGCAAGCAGGTCGTGCTCCGTAACGAGCTTGCCCACCTCCTTGGCGCGCAAGGCGGTGTTGGTTTCGCCCAGCTGCCGCTGAAGAACGGCGTTGGCCTCTGAAGAAAGAAGAAAAAGGGCACAAGTAATCAGCTAAGGTCGCCAAGAAGATCCGGCCCGACTGCGCAGCAGTCGGCCCGAATCTCGGGGACTACAGCCCGCGGGTGCGCCAGCGCGCCCCCACGAAGAAGGAAACTCACTCCAGCTCTCTGACAAGTCGGCAGTCCGCTTGCCCAGCTCTTCAACATTACGATTGAAGACGGTGGCTCGGAGGTTGTGGTAGTCCTACGATAAGCATTTCAAAAAGAATAAGCATTTGGAACTCGCCAATAGAGTTCCAACCCGCCTGCTCAGCAGCTGGCTCGGAACTCGGGGACTACACCCAGTGGGTGCGCTGGCGCGCCCCCACAGAGAAGAGCAAGAAAAAACAAAGTCAGAAGAAACATACCCGGACGGCCGCTCGCGACGCCAGATGCGCCTTGGTGCAGTTCTGATGGCGTCGCCTTCGGCTCGCAGCTTCGCCTGGACGTCCAGGAGCGCCTGGTTCAGCGGGCCTATGCCGCCTCCTCGCACCCACCCGACGGGCGCAACGCTCACCACCTCGACGTCTGGGATGGCCGAGCTGGCTGCTCCGGTCTCCAGAGGGCGCGGCGCTGAAGTCGCCTTCTCCAGACGGCGGCGCGTCGGCGAGGCGACTTGGAGAAGCAAGTTCGCCATGGCTTCGTCCATAGTCGGCGGCACCGGCGAGTTTGCCGGCTGTTCGTCTCTCACGCTTCCCGATGGTGGCGGGGGCGGTGGTGGCAGCACCACCGTGTCCAGACCGGGGGTCTCGCCGCTCTCCCTCTCCACGATGGGGTGCTCCCCGCTGACTTCCCCAGACTGCTCGGTATAGTCCAAAGGCTGCGCCGAGTTCAATGGGACGACGAACAGCGCCGACTGACGGAGCGCGGCTTCTTCGGCCCGCTCTTTGGCCGCAGCGGCGGCTTCGGCTCCCTCCAGCCCCTTCTGGGTGGAGGCGGCCACCTTCTCGGCCTCCGCCTTCTCCCGGCGGGCGGCTTCGTCCTCGTCGCGCTTATCCTGCGCGTTCCGCTCCGTCGCTTCCCGGAGGTCGGCAGCAGGGTCAACACGCCGAGTCATGGCGGACGACTCCACCGACCCCCTGATGGAGGCGGCGGTGACCCTCCCAAGGGTGAGAGAGGCTCTGGAACAAGGAAGACATGTAAGGACCCAGACAAAAGCAAGACAAAGAAACAGAAACGCTTACCCAGAGGTTAGCGGTGGCTTCTTCGCTTCCTTATGGAAGCATTGGGCCCTCGCGACCGCCTCTTCCCACTTGGTCACGGTGGACGCCCCCTTAAACTTCTTCTCCTGGCCTCCGAGGGAACTCGGCCCGGCCCGGCGCTTCCTCGCGCCGTCTTGCCTCGGTTGATGGCGCGGGGCGACTTCTCCATCTTCGCCGGCGGGCCAGTTGGCGAAGGTGGCCGAGGGCCTGAGGCCGCCTTCCTCTCCTTCGCCGCCTCCTTCGGCGTCGGCCTCCATCGCCGCTGCCCCCAGGTCGGGGTCATCGATGTCGCTCTCCGCGCGATCGGGGGCGAACTGGCGAGGCAGCCCCACGGCGTCGGACGAGGGATGAATGAGAGGATTCTGAGTCAAAAATAAAAATAATAAAGATCAAGAGTCGGATTTGGCTGTAAAGAAGAAGAAGAAGAAGAAGAAGAAGAACTTACCACTGGCGGAGGGTTGGCGCGCGAGTACGGCTCCATGCCGAACTGCCAATCCTCCGAGAGGCCGCAGTTCGCGATGTAGTTCACCGTGTTTGCCACCTCCGCGTGGGGCATGTCCTTGGTGCACATCCGACTGGGGTCCCGGTGGCCGCTCATCTGACAGATCAGATGAGGCCGGATTTGGAGCGGGAGGACTCGGCGCGCCACGAAGGCGGCCAGCAAGTCGGCCCCGGTCAGACCGGCCGACTGCGTCAGCACTCGAAGTCGCGCCACGGTGGCGGCTCCAGCCGGGGTCAGCGTCCTGGCGCGGTAGGACCAGCTGGGCTGCCTCCCAGCCGGCGCGCCGGCTTCGTATGGTGGCAGATTAACCCAGTCGCCGTCTGGGGCGACGCTCTTCACATAGAAGTAAGAGCGCTGCCACATCTTCACCGACTTGATTAGTTGGATGGCGGGGAACGGGTTGTCGGCCGTCATCCTCCGTATCGCAATGAAGGCACCGCACTGGGCTGGCACGCCGGCGACTTGCGTGCCGAGCTTGGACTGAAAGAACTCTCCCCACAGCTCGATGGTGGGGAGAACGCCGAGGAAGCCCTCGCACAAAGCAGTGAAAGCCACCAGCAGCACCACCGTGTTTGGGGTGAGGTGGTGCGGCTGGAGGCCATGAAACTCCAAGAACGAACGGAAGAACCCGCTCACCGGCAGCCCCAGGCCGCGCATGAGGTGGGAGCGGAACACGAGCTGCTCGCCCTCCCCCGGCGCCGGCGTCACCTCCTTCGGCGGCGGAGCCTGGGCCTGCACGAGGTGCGCGCCGGGGAGGCGACGCGTCTTGCGGAGGAAGTCGATCATATCGTCGTCGATCTCGGAACCGTCCCATACGCCGGAGCGCACGGCGGCGGGCGCGGCGGCGGAGGAAGAGCTCATCGCTGCAAGCGGGGCGCAGTTCGGCGCAGCAGCGGTGGGAGAAAGAAGGGAGAAGAAAGAAGCAAAGGAAGCAGGGGAGAGCGGGCGCGCGTGCTTCGCCGCCCCGCTCCCTCCGCCTACTTATAGACCGGCGGGCTGAGAAGCCAAGGGGGCATCGTGGGATTAACTGCGCCCACGCCCCCACGACCCCCGCGATTTACCACGGAAGTTACCACGCGCATTTATTGCGCTGAGAAGCTCAACCGCCCGCGTGGCCACAACGGATCCGTTCGAAGGCCGAGGCACGGTAATGGCGGGCCCCACCGCGGGCCTGTCCCGTCGCGCGCGTGGGCTGGCAGACTGGCCCGGCCACGTGGCGTCCCTTGGCAGGTCCGCGGTGGGCGGCGGCCGTGTAGCTTATCAAGCACGCCGTCTGAATCCCGCCAAGACTTTCAAACTCTTTGAAGAGCAAGACTACCTTCGACGAGTCCGGCTTCCCATAGTCGGCTTGTCGGAGACGGCCTGAATAAGATCACCTCCCCCTGGACCACTCGGAGGAAGACGGCAGGCAAGCCTCAGATCCATCCACTCAGAGGGAGAAACTGTTGAGGCTCCTCGGCATGTCTCCCTCGGCGCCTCCCCAGCTTCGGGGACTACTGTCGGAGTAATGGGCCACGGGTAGGCTAACCCGAGACCCAGAACCTTTCAAGACATCGGGGCAGGCTTCGCCCCTCGAAGATCCCAAGACAAAGGGCTGACTCTGGGAGTCGGCTGCAGCATCACCGACTACCCACTCACGGCCGAATCCCAGAGATGGCTACGATATAAGCCGACTCCCAGTTGGTGAAGCCGACTATGGGGAGTCGGCCAGTGACTTCACCGCCCTCTGCCTTCGAGAAGAAGGACGAGACCGGGGATGGCCGGAGTACGGCCCTCCCCTACCCTGATTACCAAGGGCAGGTATGGCCACAGTGCGTCGTACCGGAGGAGATCTCCGTCTGGCGCGGCACTGTTGCCATACTGGCCCTGACGTTCGCCCCGGCGGCAAAACCCTGTTCCCACGATGGCCCGCCCGTACGGCCCAGAGACGACGGGCCCCGCTAGTCAGCGGGGGGAATGAAAGACGGCGAGAGCACCCGAAGACGGACCTCGTGGGAGTCGGCCTCTGAGAGTCGGCCCGCACCTCCCGCGGGGCCCGCACGCCATTAACCAGATGAGACGGGGAGTGGCGACAGTGATCGCCCGCCAGGCGGCGGCACTGTTGCCACGACCCCACGACCAAGCCAACGTCATCCAAGGCGCGGCTACAGTGACCAAGTCAGTCGACGGGGCCCCCCAGCGGCGGGCCCCAGGAGTCGGCGGAGAAGACGACGACCTGAGAGACAGACGGCTGGGACCCGCGCCCAGCCGGATTACCATTGTACCCCCGGGGGGTAGGCCTATATAAACCCCCCGGAGCACCCATGCAAAGGGTTCGATCCTTTTACCACTAGACCAGAAGCATAGAAGGGAGAGAGCTAGCCTTGCCCTCTCCTACCTCCAGAACACAGCTCGAGGAGCAACTTTGTACACATATCACCATAGTGATCATGCGGAGACCCCGCAGAGCAGCAGTAGGGGTATTATCTCCTCGGAGGGCCCTGAAGCTGGGTAAGATTCGCCGGCGTGCATGTCTACGCCTCATCCCGCTTCCAGGCACCGGCGACGTTCTACTCGCCCCCACCATGATAAGCCATCCTTTGGCATATGTCGCATCCAACCCCCGACACAAACTCTCAAGGTGTATCTACATTGGAAGAAAATGTGCTCGACCGTCTCTTGTTCACGCCTACAGAGGGTGCACGGACCACTGTTTGGCCGCCCTCGCTTGGCCAAGCGAACATATGTCCATAACCTCTCTTGGATGGCAAGCCATGCAAGAAATTTTACTTTGGGGGGGGGGGGGGCAGACTCTCTTGGCAACCTTGTACATGACAGAACGAGTGATGGTCAAGTAGTGCACATTATAAGCCGAAGACGCCGAGTAGCTCCCACAGGACTTGTGTTTCCACAATATAGTATCCTCCACGCCCGCTTCTAGCTGCACTCCGCGAAGGAGAAACCAAAGCTCTAGGAATTGCCAAATATGCTCGAGTGTGAATATTGTCGTCATATTGATCTTGGCGATCCAGGCATTCTGTGATAATGCCTCCCTGACCTTCCAGGTTTTCCTCTTGGAGGCGTAAAAAATGAGCGGGGCAATGTCTTTTGGTTTCCTCCCATTGAGCCATGGGGACTCCCAAAATGGGGCGCGCGCCCCATCACCAATCGTGATAGTAGTGGAGGCGTAGAAAAAAGCTTTGTCGTCCTTGTCACATGGATTTCCAAGCCCAACCCACAAACGAGAATGGTCCGCCCACTCGAGCCACAACCAGCAGAGTCTAAGTGTTTGGCAAAATTTCACAAGATTGAGCACACCGAGCCCGCCACACTCCTTAGGCCTACAAACGATTTCCCAGTTGACTTTACATTTGGTCTCGGTTGTTTTGCTATACCCCTACCAGAAGAAGGCACGCTCCAGTCTGGTGATGCTGCTTAAAATGCCGGGAGAGATGACGAGAGTCGTGGCGGTGTAGACCACCAAGGAGGTCATGACCAACATGACCAAGACCCCACGGCCCGGAGCAGCAATATATCTTCCCTCCCAAGGAATAAGCTTGGCAGCCACTTTATCTTCAAGATATTGGAAGTCCACACGCTTGAGCCTCCAAACTGACAGGGAAAGGCCCGAGTACGACGATGCTGCTTTTCTTGTTTCTGGAAGATGGTCGGCTGCATTGTTCTTCTTCAGCAAAGGAAAAGCTTGGCGATATTTTGGTGATCCGAGCAAGTTATAAATGCCGCAATTGAATATTTATGTTCTTTTGTTATTTTCTTGGTCTTATGTATATGTTGGTGAATGCAGATGTATCCTTTTTGTATAAACCGCATTTTACTTATCTTTGCACATTTTCCCGGTGCCACATATTGTAAATGTGTGCACAATGGCGTATTTTTCAGAAAAAAACGAATTTTGTAGTTTTTTTCCCATAAAATAGTTCAGGCTCCCATGGCAATGACATATTTCGGTTGAGGTATTTGTTAGTAGAATCTTACTAAAGAGGGAGTCATTTTCACTTTTACCATACGCATGTTAAGATTAGGTTTTCCTTGCCTAGGACTTGATCTTGGTACTAATCCGGGATCCATTTTATTTATGATACCTAGTTGGCATTGATAACAAGGATCTTCGTTTGTGTTTCAATTCATTTTATTTTATTAATAAAGTTGGATATTCTGGAAGAGTAATATCAATTTGCCTCGCAGATTTTCGAAGTAATTTTCCTTCTAACAACAGGACATGATTTTATTTTATTTTGAGAAGAAAGCTACTATAGCATATACATGATGGTAGAGAATATATTTGTTCACTGCGAAATCACGTTCAAATCAAGGCCGGATCTTGATCCCACCAATCATGATTGTATTGAACATAGAAATAGAAGAACACACGATCATTGCGTTGTGGAATCTCGGACGCGAGATCCAATCAGAATACGTGCGATGGCCCATGCATGCACGTGCAGCGGCACCTGCGGAAATTACAAAATGACAAGCCGCTACGGGCTTGAAGGCAAACATTCCCGTAGGCCCTTCCTAGATAGGTTCTCGATCATGGATCTGCCGCAGATCAGTGGCTGGGATTCTGATTTCATTTTCACACGCCACCGTTTCGATGCTGCAGTTATCCTATTGACGCCAAGATGGCACTGGAAGCTCCCGGGATATCAAAACTGTACGTTTGATGTTGCAGTCTCAAAAGTACCACCTCCGTTAAAAAATAGTTGAAGTTCTGTTTTTATCCTAATTCAAATTTATTTACGTTTCATCAAAACTGTAGAAGAACTAAAGAATACTAAATTAGTCTCATGAGTCCTTTATGCAATAGATTTCCATACTATGTGTATTTGGTTTTGTATACATTAGACAAGAAACTACAAAGTAGTATAATGAAATCTCTTGAAAACATTTCTCAGTGGTATTAACATTTGCAAGCCAAAATGTTGCCAAGACTTCAATAAGTAGACCGTCATTGGACTGAAGCAACGGTACTGCCACTTGGTCACCGGCTCGAAGTTGATTACTAATAAAGGTTTGTGAAAGCCTCTTGAATCCGGGGCTGATGAACGTACTTGCGCAGGGCATCGAACCACAGTGTCGATGATTCCAACTCCACAAAGAATCAAACAAACAAAAATAACATGACACAATAACATAAACTCATCAGAGTTATTGACCGGCTTTACAAACACCTATCTCCTTGCCTCCATGGTAGTGCTACAAAGAATTAGAGAAACATCACGGTCACCACTAATATTTGACGAGTACTACAAACTTCTTGAAGATTCAAGGTCCCCCCTCCTCCTGGCGTCAAGATGAAAGCCAGAGGTGAGGGTGCAAAAGTTTCTCCTATGGTGTTGTTAGTGTCCGATTTATGTGTTGAAGCCTTGTAAAAAAAAAACAATTGTCTCATTCTAGCCCATGGACGTGGTACCTGACCAACCCAATACTGTATATGCAACAAAACTAACTTACTTTTCCTTATGTTATGTCGGGAGCACAAGCAATCCAATATGCAGCATACATGCAGTCGACCGAGATTTTGTCAAATCTCAGTTGATTGAGTTATTGGTGGGCCTGTAGTACGTTACCTAGTAGTGAGGCGCGGGAGTGGTGCTTTTTTCTTCGGTTTTGTTTGGCGTCAGTTAATTTTTGTGATTTCATTGGTCTTATCAGGTCTGTTCGATTTTTTTCCTTTTTACAGTTTAAAATTTATCTTCCCTATTTTCCCTTTTCATTTTTGGTTTTCCTTTTTGGGGGTTTAGTTTTAAATTTTTTTGTTCTTTCATTTTCTCCCTTTTCAGGCTTTTCCTTTTGTATATTTCTTTTTCTTCTTCTAAGTTTTCTCTTTTTCCTGTTTTTACAAAATATTTTTAAAACAACCATATATAGAGTAATCAATAAGCACAAAAATTAATTACAAAATATACGAACACCTTTAAAAAAAATATGTTTTGCATTAAAATGCATGAATATTGTGTTGAAATATGTGAATATGTTTTAATCACATGAACACATTCGCAATGTGTGTGAACTCTTTTGAATTGCGTTAAAAGTGTTTCAATTTTCTATTGTTTATAAATTTCCTGGACATTTTTAAAAATATGCTCACATTTTAAAAATACGTGAACACTTTTCTAAATATCATGAAGATCTTCTAATAATATATAATTATTTCGTTAAAGTAAATTAACATTTAACTATTCCAAGTAAAAGTAAAATAAAAATAAAATAAAACAGTACATGACTGTTTTTTTATACTACATAATTTTTCCTCGTTTTCTAAACATGTTATGATACATGTATTTCTGTTAAACTTTAGTAGAAAATAAAAAAGTCATACATGTTTCAATGGTCCATACTGTTCGCGGCTCATTAAGCTGCTTACGGGCGGCCGGAGGTAAATGAGCTGTAAGGTTAACTGTTGACCTAGACGCAGGCAAAAACATGTTTTCTTTTTTCTGTTATTTTTGCTAGTTTTCTTTTTGTATATCTATTTGGCTTTTTTGTTTTTTCTTATCAGTTATTTTAAATTTATTTTTCTTTTTTCTTTTTCAAGCTTATTTTAGTATTTTTAAAACTGTTCAGAATTTCGAAATAAATGTTCTGATTTTTTCAAAATTTGGAATTATAAAAGAAATTTGTGAATTTTAAAAAAAATTGTATTTTCCATGTTAAGAATTTCAAATTTTGTCCTGAATTTCCAAAGATGTTCCTATTTCAAAATTTGCTGACAAATTGAGAAAATGTTTAGAAATTTTAAAATATGTGCTTATTTCCAAAATTGCATATTAATTTTAAAATATGTTGCTGTATTGAAAAATTATTGAAAAATTCAAAAACTGTTTGCAGTTTCAAAAATTTGTCGGAATTACACAAAATGTTTCATTTAAAAAAAATAGTGCACTAATTCAATAACTACTCAAAATTTTCAAAACACGTTCATGAATTCAAAGTTTGTTCATTCCCAAAAATGTTAAAATTTCAAATTTTAGTTCTTGTTTTTCAAAAAATGCTTGAGGTTTTTCATTGTTTGTAGTATTTTCAAATATTTTTAGAATTTCCAAAAAAAGTTCGTGCTTTTAAAAAAGGTTCATGTTTTTTTTAAATCACTACATTACCTAGTTGTTTCGCTACTGTACCTGGTCCAGTTGCTACATCACTCGGTCCAGTTTGCCTGTTCGTTACTACACATGTTCGATCTTCCTAAAACAAAGCCTATTCAATCTTTCATAGTTTCGCAGTGTTCAGCTAACACCAAGGATAATTAACCTAGCCGGCAAGCATCAGGCATTCAGCAGCAACATGTCACGAGTACAACTCATCACAGGCGCCCTCTCTTTTAAGATTTATACAGTACAATGCATTTCGCTCGCATGTGGTTGCTACAATTGAGCCAGCCCATTCGTGGGCAGCGCCTATTCGAGTCCTGATAATTTTTCTCCTTTCCCATTTTTCTTCTTCAAAATAATTTGGGATAAAAAATAAAAAATAGTGAATATTCATTTTTTCAAGAACTCACAAAACATAAGTGAATTGACAAAATGTTCATCATTTTGAAAAATATTCGTGAAATTGGAAAATGTACCTGCATTTTTTTTAATCTTGTAATTGTTTTGTATATTTTAAAAAATATTTTCAATTTTAAAACATCTGTTTAAGAAATTAAAAAAATGATCATGATTTTGAAAAAAAGGTTCACATATCCGATATATATTAATGAGTTCTCAAAAAATGTACACAAAAATTTGAAAACTAAATTTCAAATTTAAGAAATCATTACCATTTTTATGACAAGTTCATCGATTCAAAAAATGTTCGCTGATTCGAAAAATTCATTCATTCTGAAAGAAATGATGTTCTTCATAAGAAAAAAATGTCTGTGAATTTAAACAATTATACCATAATTTTAAAAATGTTAGCTGATTCAAAAAAAGTTAACATTCGAAATATGTTCGTGAATTTGTATAAAATTGTCTCGAATTCTGAAACTTTTCGTGAATTTAAATATGGTTCATGATTTAAAAACAATGCTCATGGCTTAAAAAATGTTGGGATTTTTGGAATATTGTTGCAAAAATGAAAATGTAAAAGAGAAATAATGATGAAAAGATAACACTAAAATGAAAATGAAAATAGAAAAATGAAATAGAGAAAATAAAATACAAAAATAAAGGAAACAATGAAAGAAGGGTTCAGGAAGGGTTTTAAAAGCTCAGGGACGGATCTTCTATGACCTGAAGATTTGACAAGGAGTCTGTCATAGAAGCTTAATTGAGGTGGCCCAACAATAGTGTATCGACCGCATGGAAACCCGTTTGGTGTCAATCCAGCGCCCAACGCGCCAAATAGGAACCGCACCGCCGACCTGTACCGCCAGCGCTATTTGTCGCATTAAGCGACACAACTGGCAGCTCTCGCTGAAGGTTACTCCGTCCCAGGCCAGCCCATTCGCGCGCGCTTAGCGAGTAAAAATACACGAAAAGGGCAGAGAACGCGGGCTCGATTCCTGGTCTCCAGGGATACCTCGTGCGTTGAGTCCTACTTGAGTTAACTCAAAGCGATTTTTTTTCTCTTCCTTTTTTCTTTTTCCATTCTTTCTTTTCTTTATTTTTGTCTTTTTCCGTTTTGTTTGTTATTTTTGTTATTATTCTACATTTTTAGTATACGTCAACAATATTTTTCAAATACGCGCCTAACATTCCTTCTCCATTTTTTGTTTCTTTTGCTTTTTCTTATTTTTATTTTTGTTTTCACTCTACATTGTTGTATATGTCAAAATAACAATAATAAGTGATCAACAGATTTTATATACACATTCAACATTGTCCGAACGCTTACTCAGCATTTTTTACCGGTATTGTTCTTCTGTTTTCACCGGTTTTGTTGTTTTCCCTTTGTTCTTCTTCATTTTTATTTTGGTTTTTTTCTTCTCCATTTTTTGTTTTCCCTTTGTTTTGTTATGTTTGTTTTTGTTTTCACTCTATATTTTCATACATGTCAAAAGCATTTTTTTGTAATGAGTGATTAACATATTTTGTATACATGTTCCACATCGTGGGAACACTAAAACTTGTTCAACATTTTCATAGTTATTCAAAGAAAAATCAAATACTTGATTAAAATTTTGAATACTTATTCAACATTCTAAATACTTGTTCAACATTTTTAATATATTATTTCAACATTTTTAATACCTACTCAACATTTTTTCAAATACTTTTTCAACATTTTTAAAATTTCTGTTCAAAATTTTTAAATAGTAATAGTTGTCAACATTTTTCATATACTCCCTCAACATTTTCAAATACCTATTCAACATCTTTTAAATACTTGTTCAACATTTTTAATACTGATACAACATTTTTCAAATACTTGTTCAGCAATTTTCAAATTCATGTTCAACATTTTTTAATACTTATTTAACATTTTTACATATATGTTTTTAAAGAGTGATATTTGTATTGTGTGTGTGTATATATATATTGCATTGTATTGTATATATATATATATATATATATATTCTAAAGTATGAACAAAAGTAAAAAAAGAAAAGAAAAACCAAAAAGGGAAAAACAAAACAGAGAAACAGGCTGGTGTTGCCCGCGCGGGTGGGCCGGCCCAGACGCTCGCAGCTTCAGCGAGTCGGACGCCTCGACTTGCTGGACGCGAGGAATAGGGGCAGGCAACTCCTATTTAGAGGAAAATCCTATTTGACGCTAACTGCGTCAAAATGTCGAGCATTCGCACAGGGCGAACCCCCCCGAGTGCGAGTACTGGGCCGGCCCATTTCCCCACAGCGAGGCAGCGGTTTTGGGAACCTTCCAGAAGGTTCCCTGAACCGGTTTTATTTTATTTTTATACCAATTTAATGGTTTTCTTTTTTTTTTCTGTTTCATTTCTTTTTTTCCCTTTTCTGTTTCTTTTTCTTCTTTCTTTCTTTTTTCTGTCTTATTTTTCCTTTTTTGTTTCTTTTGAAAATTGTTCGGAAAGTTCAAAATTAGTTCGTGTTTCAAAAAATTCAAAAATGTTCGTGTTAAAAAAATTGTTCATAAATTATGAAAATGTTCGCATTTATCAAAAAATTGTTTGGCCATTTAAGAAAATGTTCTTTTGCTATAAAAAACATATGGGACGTTTCAACATATGTTCCAGTTAAACAATTGTTCACAAGTTAAAAAAAATCTTGTTTGTAGTTTTTGTTCAGTAATTTCAAATATATGTTCATGTTTCAAAATTTTATTTTGTAATTTGGAAAAATGTTCCCGTTTAAAAAAATTGTTCATGATTTTCGAAAAATGTTCTCCTTTTCAAAATTTGTTTACAATTTAAAAAATAATCTGTTTCACAAAAATGTTCCCATTTTCAAAAAAATCACAATTTCAGGAAATGTTTTGTGTTTTAGAAAATGCTCTCTTTAAAAAATGCTCAAGTTTCATAAAAATGTCAACGATTTATAAGTTTTGTAGGAATTTCAAGAAATGTTAATGGTTTCAACATTTTGTTTGCATTTCAATAAAATGTCCCCATTTTTTAACAATATGTTCGAGTTAAAAATATGTTCTTCTACTACAAATAATGTTCTGATATTTACAAAATATGTCTAAATTCTAAATTTTGTTCCTATAATTTATATACTATTTTAAAATTTCAAATTTTGCTCATGTTTTCCAAAATTTCGTTCACGTTTTCTAAAATTCTGTTTAAAACAACTGAATAATCTGCATGCTACAGTAAATAGGACGCTAGAGTAAATATCACATTTTTTAGTAAAAGAGTAAATATCACGTTGTAGTTAAAAAGGGTTCACGCTGTAAATTGTCAACGTTGTCTATAAGGGCTAGTGGCTAGCAGCACGTGTTCATAATTCTGAGGTCGCGAGCTCGATAGTCGATACTGGCACCCGCGTTTCTGTTTTTGCGAGTTTCCCCCGCGAAAGATGGGCCGGCCCAGTCGGAGAAAGTCCTGTGCGTTAGGCCGTCTGTTTGCCGCAATTAGCGGCGTATATAGGAGCTCCCCTATTTAGAGCTGCAGACGCCGGTTTCTAATGTTTTTTTGCTAACTGCGAATCAACCTGTGGTTGAGTTGGTTAGATGGACAGTGGTATCCCCAACCCACCAGGGTTCAAATCCTGGTGCTCGCATTATTCCTGGATTTATTTTAGAATTTCCGGCTATGCGCTTTCAGTGGGAGGAGACGTTTCCGTCGACGACGAGGCGCCTACGGTGACTTCGTAAATCTCAAGATGATATGCCGGCTCAGTCTCTCGGAGGTGCTCATAGGGGTAGGGTGTGCGTGTGTGCGTTCATAGGGATGAGTGTATGCGCGTGTATATGAGCGCTTGTGTCTGTACTGATGCTCAAAAAAAAATGTTTTTTCGCTAACTGGCGCCTGCAGCAGCACCCCACGTTTTTGTCGGGCCGGCCCATATTGCATTTTTTTTCCTGTTTTCTAAACACACTAGATAAACTGCAAAAAAAAAAAACACGCAGAGTAGGATTCAAACACGCATCGCGGGTTATCAACAATCAACCTCAAACCAACTCGACCACCTCACAAGGTGTGACAACACACATGTTTTCATCTACTCCCTCCTTTCCCAAATATTTGTCTTTCTAGACATTTCAAACGGACTACAATATACGGATGCATGTAAATATATTTTGCTTTATATGTAGTCAGTTGTTGAAATCTCTAGAAAGACAAATATTTCGGAACAGAGAGAGTATTTCTTTATCCCTCTTATTCCTTTTTTCTTTTTCGTTTGTCCTTTTCCTTTTTCATTTTCCTTTTTCTTTTTTCTCTATCCTTTGTACTTTCTTTTTCCAAATTTGTAATTGTTTTCTTCAAATAGATGAACTTCTTTTCCAAATCCATGAACTGAATTTTTTGAAACTCATGAACTTTTTGTTTCATATTGATCAACCTTTTTCAAAATCGAGGAACTTATTTTTCAAATTTGATGAGCTTTTTCTCCAAATCGTTCAACTTTTTTCAAAACCAATTAACTTTTTTTCTCAAAATCAATGAACTTTTTTCAAAACTGACGAACTTTTCTGAAAATCGATGAACCTTTTCCCCAAAATCGAAGAACTTTTTTCAAAATTGATGTTTTTTTTCAAAATCGATGATCCTTTTTCAAAATCCGTGAACTATTTTATAAATTTTATTAAAAAATTTAAACCGATGAACTTTTTTGAAATTGATCAACTTTTTGTTCAAAATCGGTGAACAGTTTTCAAAATCGTTGATTTTTTAATCAAATTTAATGAACTTTTTTCTCAAATTCGATAAACTTTTTTCAAGTTTTATGAACGTTTTTTTGAAAATCCATTAACCTTATTTCAGTGAAGTTTTTGCAGGTTTTATGAACTTTTTCTGAAAATTGATTAACGTTTTTTTTTCACTTCGACAAACGTTTTTCAAAATCACTGAACATTCTATGAAAATTGATGAACTTTTCTCAAATTGGATGAACAGTTTTCAAATTGATTATTTTTCTTTTCAAAATCGGTGAACATTTTTCAAATTTGATGAACTTTTTTTGCGAAATCGATGAACTTTTTTTTTTGGAAAATCAATGAAATGTTTTCAGGTTTGTGAGCTTTTCTTTCAAAATGAGGGACATTTTGTAAATCACGATCTTTTTTTCATAATAATTAAAAAAATTGGTACAATAGATGAATGGTTCTGTACAATAAAATAGCGTTGCGCCCTTGTTATTATGCATTTTCCTGTAGTACTAATCACGAACGGCGAGTAGCTCGTCTGGCTTGTGGTACCTGTACATGAACTCGATGTGTTGAGTTTGAATCTTGTGGACAGCAATATATTTTGCGATTTTTTGGCGAGCTTTTTGGATTCGCTGGACTGTATGTTTGGTGGGCCGGCCCAGCACGGGACGCAGCAGGCGCCAGAACCACGAACGGGCGCCTGCAGCGCGTATAGGAGCTCCCAGTTTTATTCGCGTTCGCTCCTCTGGGAATGGGCCAGCCCGTTTGGGCAAATTCTTCAGCGAACCTTGCCCGAAGGCTCCTCTGTTTGACGTTAACGAGCGTCGAACAGGGGGACCTCCTATTGGACGCTCTCTGCGTCAAGTTGTTGCAGTTTCGCACAGGAGCGTCCCCGACTGGGCCGGCGCATGAAGATGGCGATCGACACGAATGAGCATTGCTCAAAAAAAAATTCAATGGCGGGGATTCGAACACATGATGGAGTGATCCAGACAATGTGTTCCTACCAGCTGACCTGGTACTCGAATTTGCTCATAACTTAGCATCAGACATAAAGAACCAGACACGCTTTGCAGATCCAAATTACTTTAGGAATTTCGAAAGTAATTTCTCTTTTCAAAAAAGGGAATGTTCTGTGAAACACAATCACTTTCCAAAATTTGTGAACAATTTTCCAAAAAACTATAGCATTTTCTAAAAAGCAGGGACTTTTTTTTTGAAATCGTGAACATTTTTTTCTAAACACTAAAATTTTCTGAAATTACAAACAATTTGTTCAAAATGCAATTTTTACAAAAATTCAGAAAAGATGAACATTTTTTTAGTATGTGAACAAAATTGAAAAGGCTGGAACATTTTTCGAAATTGCAGAACATTTTCAAATTTATGAAAACAAAATTTAGAAATGAGAACATTTTTTCAAATTCCTTGAACATATTTTGAGTTTGCGAACAAATTTTCAAAAAAATATTTTTTTTCAAAATAGTGAACACATTTCGAAAATAAGAACATTTTTTGAAAATTACGAAGTAAAAAAGAAAACCAAAAAAGGGAAAATACGAAGATTTTTTAAAAAGGGAACATTTTTAAAATCTCAGAACATTTTGTTTAAAATGCAAATATTTTTTGAATTTATGAACAATTTTGGAAAACACGACTATTTTTGAAAAAATGAACTTTTTAAAAGTGGGAACAATTTTTTTAAGTTTACGAACAATTTTTGAAACATAAACTTTTTTCAAAGAAATTGAAAAATAAAAAAAAACGAAAAAATGAAACAGAAAAGGAAAAGAGAAAGAGAAAATAAAGTAGAAAAATAAACACAAAAACATAAAAAAGAAAGCTAAAAACTAAAAAAGGAAAAAACCGGTTCAGGGAACCTTCTAGAAGCTTCCCAAAACCAGAAAAAACCGGCTGGGAAACTTTAGAAGATTCCTAAAACCGGAAACGCGAACACTGTAAATGGGCCGGCCCAGTTCACGGTTCGATCGCCAGCTTCTTATGCGAAGCCTCGACAGCTTGACGCAGAGAGCGTCAAATAGGATATTCCTCGAACAGGTAGACTGGATAGCGAGGAAATGCGTAATCCCGCGCCGCATTGTGGGCGGGCCCAGTGCGTGGGACTGGCCGGTTTTTTTTTCCTGTATTCTTTGTTTCGTTTTTCGTTTTAACTGTTTCCTCTTATAAACTTTTGAACGATTTAAAGGAAAAAACAATAAAAAATATGAAAAATGTTCACGAATGAAAAAAAGATCATGTGTTCAAAATATGTTCACAAATTTTTATATGTTCGTGAATTACAAAAAGTTTGAAAATTTTAAAAATTTGCTCTCAAGTAGAAATATCGTGAATTTTGGAAAAATATATTAATAAATTTTATAAAAGTATTAAATTTTCTTGGATTTATCTTTTCAAGATGGTTTGTCTCTCGAACCATTCGTCCAAATCACGAGCAGTTTTCACGATTGCGTTTCTCGCATCGAGGTCTTTAAAACTAGATCTCATATTGATAGGTTTTGACGATTTTTTTTGCGTGCTTCAAACTAAACTAAATTTGCTTCACCTTTTCTTTTTTTAGAAGCATAGTGCATGAAGCACAACTGTACTTCACTTTTTTAGAGAAACACAATTGTGCTTCACTTTTTAGATGTGAGAAGCATAACCGTGATTCACGCGGAAGCACACATGTGCTTTACTTTTTCAGAGACACAACTGCGCTTCACTTTTCAGATACAAGAACCGCAACCGTGCTTCATGTGGGAGCACATGTGTGCTTCATTTTTCCAAAAAAAACCATATGTGTGCCTCATTTTTCAAATGTGAGAAGTACTATTGTGCTTTAGGCGGAAGCATATCTGCACGCGTAAAACCACTGTGCTTTCACACTCCTGACAAAGAAAAAACAAGGGTCGCGCTAACTGCCACACGTGTGGCAGGAAGGGAGACGCACCACACGTCTCTAATGTAAACAGATTGCCACGTCATCGCATGCATGCATGTAGGAATCTTTTTGGATTTTCAGTTTTTAAAATGTTTTATCTCTTAAACGAAAAATCCGATTGAAAATCCGTTTTCACCATTAAATCCCTCGCGATGAGATCTTCGAAACTAGATCCCATGTTGATATGTTTTGATGAATTTATTTTTGGATTAAAAGTTGCCATGTCTATTGCATATGAATTGTCATGATGTTTATACTGAAGTTGCCATGATATGTTTCAGCTATTTTTTTCTACATTTAAAAGTAAATTTTGACATTTATAAAACGGAGAATTAAGAAACTAGACTTGCTATGAACCATAAACTAAAATTGCCATGATACATGCACGTAAAATTGCCATGGTTCATACAAAAAATAATTTTCATGATCAAAGTACTGGAGTTGCCATCATCAAAATACTAAAATTGCCATGATCTACAAACTAAAATTGCCACATGGCAACTTTAGTTTAAGCCCTATGACAACTGCAGTGTAAACATCGTGGCAACTTCTGGAAAAAAAATTCGTCGAAACATATCAACATGGGGTCTAGTTTTGAAGATCTCGTCGAGACGGATTTAATGGTGAAAACGGATTTTTAGTTCGTTTTTTTATTTAGGAGATACAACATTTTTAAGCCGAAAACAAAAAAAATTCTGCTGATGTCATCTATTCATACGTGGCAAAATGAGTGGTGATGGAGGCGTGTGAGCGATGTGCAAACGCCCACACGCGTGGGCGTTAACATTTCCGGAAAACAAAAAGAATAAAAAAAGTAAAACCCAAAAAAAAAATCAAAGAAAAATCATCCTAACGCAAGAAGCGTCCAATGCACAACACATGACGCTCTGGGCGCTCCCGCGCAAAGAAACACCGAGCAAGGTGGTGCACCCCAATTAGATGAAGCCCCCTTCTGATGTGGACTCAAGAAAAAAATATGCATGTCCACTAAACTAAAAAGGCCTTGGTCATCTCAAATAGCTCTACCCAACTTAAGCCGAACTGACACAAAGCATGCACATCTTTTTACAAACTGAAAGTGTGCACTGGCACGTTTAAAGAGTTGAAAGCAACAATAGCCACTGTCTCCTAGAAAAGTATAGCTCAAAATCTACCAAAAAACCCTATATATAAGAACCAAAAAACATCTTGGACCTAACTCGAAAATAACTACGCGGTTCAGATTTAAACGGTATAGTATTACGTTATGTCTAAAATTTGGCCACACAAATGTGCGGGTCACCGTACCATGGTAGGCACGACCTCGAGATGAAGTAAAATTTCCATTTTTAGGCGTTGGTATCTGACTAATGTTTTTTAAACACAATACAAACACATATGCTCCATACACTCATCTCATGTACACAAGCACGCATATCATATCCCTATGTGCACCCCCGACAGACTGAGTCGATAAATTATCTTGAGATTGATTAAATCATCACAGACGCCTTCATAATCGACATGAACGTCTTCTCCCATTAAAAAGTCTGAAATAAATACAGAAAAATATAAGCACTAGTGCAAGTCATAGGACTTCAGTTCGGTTGGGCTGGTTTCACCATAAATAAACTAACCATCAGAGCTAGGGCTCACTCGGCACACCCAACTTATGTTTCGGTGTAATTTTTCGTGGTCTCATGTTGTGTCTGTGGTGTTCGTGCTAGATTGAGCATTTGAGATGCATGAGAACCCGGGCCTCGAGGCTGCGCAGCTAGCCACCACGCACGCTTTAGATCCATGGATTTCGACGCTAGCTTTACCTTTTGTTGTCAGTTTGGAACTGCAGTTCTCCTCCACATTGCTGCTTTTGTTGTCTGCCTCCAAAAAATATAGTACTTGCTCTTTGTGAATTTCACAACCATTGGTTACGTGATGAGCATTGATTAGTGCAAGCCGCGTCTACTTGCGTCTCTAGTTTTACAGTTTTTGATTAGTATAACAGGCTACGCGCACAATTTATGATTGCTAGACGTTATGGCGTTGAGTACCATTGTAAGCGTGCCGTGTTCAGGCCGCGTGAGCATAGCGCGTTCAGGCCGCGTATAACTCTACAATCGCCGAGTGTACAATTAGTAATGAGTACGACATCTCTCCGGGTTTGTCAGCATTATTTATCGTATTTTAGGTCGACATTTGATTTTTTTTGGGGGGGGGGGGGGGGGGTACTGAAAACATCTAAATCTTTGGATACATAGTCACATAACTTAGTACATATTGAAAGATATAAATAGTCAATGTATGTCTGTTGGTCCACAATAAGAACAAAAACTACATATCTATTAATTTGAAGCTGGATTTACGAGCACCAGTATCAGATATCTCAATAATATCTTTGGAGCTAAACTTGGCTGCTATTTCCTTCTCAATGTAGACTATAGTGCAACGACGAAGAAAATTATCTCCCAATTTACTTCGAAGACGTGTCTTGACAAGTTTCATTGCGGAAACGGCTCGCAGTTGACACCGAAAGAGTTATTACTAATAGTAACAACCTCTCAACTATAGGATAATCAGAAGACTTGCCGGTTTTGATGATTCCTTTTGTCATATCAACAAGTGATTTGCAATTGTGATCTCTAGATGGTTCAATGTATCAAGCTGGAAATGTGGTAATTCACACTCCAACTGATCTCTTTCTTAACTAGAAAATCAGCAGGATAGATTATTTACACTAGAGTGCATATCTTTGACTTGTCGAAGGTATCATGTCTAGGGTCCAATGATGAACAAATATCTAGAAGCTCCGTAACTTGAGAACTGAATCGATCATTCAACTCTATCACTTGTTGATCTATTGCAACATTAAACACGTCTACTTTGTAATGATGGATAACGGTGGTGTTGTCATGCTTACTTCATGATTTTGTTACATCAACATACCTATAATTGCAATATATACGAAAAACATGAATTAGTTGCATGATTTAGACATTATGTGTAAGTTTGTAAGTGACTAAATCTCTACATTGGAATTTAATGAACATAGAGATAGGGAAAGAGACATACCTTTGATCCATGTTCGGGATATCAATCTCATGTTTCACACAAAATGATTTGACATGTTCAAAAAGACTTTCCCATCCATCTTCTCTCAGTTCAGCAAGCAACGACTTTGTGTTACAAACACAATCAAGTGCATTAGCAATATCCAAACTTTTATTTTGAAGTTTGACACACAAGATATCCGTGATTTTCTTAAATCTTTCCATTAGGTGAAGAGTGAAGACAAAGATCGTGTTTGGTTCGAGTCCTGCACAACGTGCCTGAGAAAATTGAGTGCCTGATCCCTGCCTGGGAAACTGCTACTTTTTGCCTGGCCAGGCTAGTGTTGTTTGGTTGGTACTATGCCTGGTGAGAGTATTAAAATATGTCACATCACGTTTACCTCTTCCTGTTTGGACGGAACCACCCATTTGCATGCCAGGGAGCAGTCCAGGCGTCCAATTCCGGTCGCCTGGGCCAGGCTAATGACCCTCTGAGATTTTAAACCAGGCTAATGACATTCTGAGATTCCCCAGGCCAGGCTAGGGTGGAATCATTGAGGATACAAACAAAACAGATCACAGGCATATCCCAGGCAGGCTCCAGGCCAGGCAATTTTTACCGAGGGCTGCAACTAAACATGCCCAAAATCAAATGTGTTTAATATCTTCACGGCACCTACAACGTCTCCTCTTGAATTCCTTGTAGCTGAACGATCAGTTGCTACACTTCTCAGAATTGAAACAGTCGCAACAAACATCTTGAGCAAACTTTTGATTGACTTATAGTGTGAACTCCATCTCGTGTCCCCGACCCTTTGTAAAGATCCCATTTGATTAGCCCCACTTCCGGTGTCAAGCTTTCCCAATTCAATCTCTCTAGCAATTTCAGCTGCCTGGTTTCAAGTAACTCATCACTACGTTTGGGAGATGCACTAACCGTATTCACAACAAAATTTGCATGATGGAAAAAAAATTATGAACCTCATTTACCTCCCTTGAAGCGGCAACCAAAGCCAATTGGAGTAGATGAGCTAGACAATGGATATAATAAGCATAAGGACACTCTAGGAGAATTAGAGCCTTTAGCCCATTCCACTCCCCTCTCATGCTGCTTGCTCCATCGTAGCCTTGACCTCTAATATATTGCACATTCAACCCATTATCAACTAGGACGGCAATGATTTTATTTTTGAGAGTCAAAGCACAAGTGTCACTAACATGAACAAGATCAAGAAAACGCTCCCTTATCAACCCTTCTATGTTCACAAACCGAAGAACTACTGCCACTTGCTCTTTTTTAGACTCATCCCGACATTCATCAACCAGTATTGCGAACTTGCTATTACCCATTTCTTCTTTAATTGAGGTTTGCACTTTTCGTGAAATTACGCTAGCAATTTCCTTTTGAATAGTTGAGGAGGTGTACTTTGCATTTTTAGGAGCATTTTGTACAACTTCTTGTACATCCTTATTATAAGAAGCCAAAAGCCTAACCATTTCCTTGAAATTACCTTGATTCTTGGAATCCTCAGATTCATCGTTTCCTCTAAATGGACATGCTTGGAACATTAACCACCTGATGCAATCAACAGAGAATAATTATTAGATATAATGTATTAAGAAAAATGTCTTAAATTAAATATTTGTTGCTTACTACATGGCATTGATAGAAGCCTTAAGCCTCAGTCTTGCATCAAGAACCATTTGCTTAGTTTGCTTTTTCATCAACTTGTCAATATGAGTTGGATTATTTTTTAGATTTTTGTAACACCGAATTGCAAAATTATGAGCCGAGCTGGGAGTAGTGCCCATATGTTTGAGAAAAGCACATTCATTTCCATTGTTAACCTTCTTCCATTTATCAAATCCTTTGAAAGTGAATGTGTCCAAACCACACTTCCCAATTGGCTTCTTCGAAAAGAGAAAACAAGACAAGCAATAGGCACATTTTGTATCAGTCGAATATTCGAACCACCAAAAATTTGTGTACAAATCTTTTGGAATCACCGACGAACAGCTAGGGTTGCGCGTCGGGTCTGTAAGAGCTCGTTCTCGTCGGGCCCCCAGGCTGGGCTTTGTTGAGCCAAGAAACATTTCAATCAGGGGTACTTCGGGGTGGCATTTTAGTAGAGAAAACTCCAACTTCTGTTTTTTGCGAAGCTGGCCTCGCGCCGTGATACGTCTCCAACATTTCTATGATACCCACAATAAATAGAGAGGGTTGAAAGGCCCTTGTCTCAACCCATACCTTACCGAACTACTCAAACATAGAGATCAGATCACACAAAGAACACATTGAAGAACACATCATGGAGATTGATTGATTGATAATATGTCTTACAATGAATGCCGTGTGCGATGCACGATTACAAGTATGATCTAGTGGAAGAACTATGGTAGTGATGGTGGCTATGGAGATGGAAGTGGAGGCAGCTAGGGTTGATGGAGATGGATGAAGATGACTCTGCTCTACCCGATGAGAGGCCTCAATTTCCACGCCATACGACCACTCATGCGAGCGGTCACGGTCGCATGGAACACCATCTTTTGCTCTGTGGCTTCTGGCGCGCCTCCTCCTGATTTCTTCTATCTCCTCCTTTACACCTTTCCATGTTCTCACTTCATTTGGTCCATATTTAGCCCATTTCCTGTGGAAACACAATAAAGAGAGGATTATTGGAATCATATGCATTCATTAGTCATTAGTAGCAATATCGGAGTGATATCTTGGTGTAAATGAAATATCCCGGTTTAAACAAAGGGTAGAGGAGTGTAAAAATATCAGTCATCAGCCACCAAGGATAAAACTATGGTTTCTTGTCATTGCTTTATATTTTACTATCTACATTATGTCATCTTGCCTATTGGAATGCTCTGTTTGTCATGAATGTACTACTTCGAGATGCATGCTGGATAACAATCTTGGGGTGGAGTATTAGTTTGTAGATGTAGTTGGATAACGGTCTACATATCATGGATGTAATGCCTATGTGATATTATACCATGAATGATCATAGTCATAAATATAAATATTGTAATTTAATTGCTGCCCAATTATAATTTGTTCACCACACTACACTGTTATGCTTATGAGAGATGCCACTAGTGATTCTATGGCCCTCTGGGTCTATTCCGCATTACTGAAATCCTCATTATAATTACTATTTTTTTTGAAAAGGAGGATAACCCCCGGCCTCTGCATCAAAATGATGCATGCAGCTGATACGTCTCCAACGTATCTATAATTTTTAATCGCTGCCCAACTACAATTTGTTCAGCACACTACACTATTATGCTTATTAGAGATGCCACTAGTTAACCTATGCCCCCCCCTTGGTCTATTCCCTATTACTGAAGTCCTCATTACAATTTCTATTCTTTGTTGTGTTGTTTTATCTATCTATCAATTCCTACCATACTGTCCAACTTAATCTTGTAACTAGCAGGACAAGAAGGTTGACAACCTTCTTGACATGTTGCGGACAAGTTTGTGTTGTGTTTTGTGTGTAGGTATCAATGATTTCGTTTGCTGGAAGAACTCCTTCTTGTTTGATAAACCTTGATTCTCTATTGAGGAAAATAATTATTGCTATGTTACTTCATCCTTATACTTGGGGTTATCCAACCACTCTTATGAGAGAGCAAGCAGAAACCTATCTTTAACTCCCACGTGGTATGGCTCCCAATACTTCCACTTTCATATAGGAAAGTGCTGCAATAATTCCCTACACTTTTATATTATCAAGGTCACCCGTCACTTCCTAAACAAAAATTGTCATCGATGATGGCTGATACGTCTCAAACGTATCTATAATTTTTTATTGTTTCATGCCATTATAATATAACTTTTGTATACTTTTTATAGCAATTTATATTAATTTTGTGGACTAACCTATTAATTTAGTGTCCAAAGCTAGTTGTTGTTTTCCGCATGTTTTTGGTTTTCCAGAAAATCAACATCTATGAAGGTCAAAACATCACGAGGATTTAAGATGATTTGTTTTTCTCATCCTGAAGAGTCCAGAAAATACCGGAGCCAGGCGAGGGGCCAACCAGGGGTACCACACAGCTAGGGGCTCACCTGCGTCCCAAGGCCATGCGGGCCCATGTGCACCGCTTTATCTCCATTCTTCCGTCTATAAATCCCACATTTCGTGAAACCCTCAGTGTCGGGGGATGACCCTTAGGTAGCCCCACGAGGGCGAGCCGGACAGGGTGCCTGCCTGCCCGGGCACCCAGTGGGTGCGCCGACGCGCCCCGCTGGAAAAACGATGCACTGGTTGCAGGCCCGCTGCCGACTGCAACGACATCCTCGACGCCAAAGTGCTCCAAAAATAGCGAAGACACTCTGCCCGACTCTTCGAGTCGCGCGGAGGCTCGGAGGCTACACCCAGTGGATGCGCTTGTGCGCTCCCACTTGAAAAACGCCACACTAGTTGCAAGCCCGCCGCCGGCTGCCACCGGGATCCTCGACGCCATCGTCTGCTCCAACAACAGTGAAGACCGTCCACCCGACTCTTCGAGTCGCCCGTAGGCTACACCCAGTGGGTGCAATGGCGCGCCCACACTAGAAGGAAGTTGCGTCGACTGTCATCGACAACCTCTGCTACCACGACAGCGAAGATCATCCGCCCGACTCTTCGAGTCGCCCGGAGGCTCGAAAACTACACCCAGTGGGTGCGCTGGCGTGCCCCCACTGGAAGCAAGATGCGCCGGTTGCAGGTCTGCGGCCGGTTATCATCAACAAACTCTGCTACAACACCAGCCCGACCCTTCGAGTCACCCGGAGGCTACTGTCGGGGGCTAACCCAGGTAGTCCCAAGACGGCGAGCCGGATAGAGTGCATGCCTGCCCGGGTCGCCTGCTCTGGCTCGCGCCCACGACCGGCTGCTCTGACCAGCCGGCTGCTCAAAGTCAACCGTGGCGTCACATCTGACCTGACGCGGACAAGACAGCCATACCATGGTCACTATTGCTGATAAAGCATACACTATTCATCTGTCACACGGCATCATCTACTGTGACCCAATAGTCCAACACCGTTGACCGATAGTGCCAAACTATGCACACATCATGCGTCACCTCGTATGTCGCCTCAAATAGTGTAATTAGACCATGTGGGCCACCCCTTATCCCCTGGGCACCCCTTTGTAAGGTGGCCTAGGGAGCTCTCTCTCTCTCTCTCTCAGCCTCATTCTGAACGCTCACTCCCTCTCATTCTCACACACACGTGAGGCAGAGGAGCTCTCCTCTTCCTGCAACCAAAACAACTCAAGGAGCAACCCTTTACCATACACCCCTAATCATGCATGTCTGATGTATATGGGTGCATATGTACCTCCATGCGAGGGCCCCGAACCTGGGTAAACCATGTCCCAGATCTCCATCGTAGCCTTGCTGCCCCCCACTTTTAGCCATCTTATGGCGTCTGTCGTGAGAATAGCACGACAGTTGGCGCCCACCATGAAGCGAGCTGCTGCTGGAACCGCGGTCCAGGCGGGACCCTCTTCGTCACCCCCACCGCGACATTGCCACCGTATCTCCGGCATGGCTCGGGGGTTCGACATCAACACACCCCCAGGCCGACTGCACGGGACGGCGCGTCCTCACCGTTGGCCTCGGTGCCAACTCCACCTCTGCTTTTTTCTCCGCCGGGCATGTTCACACATACACAACTCCTCTCCTCTCGTTACCACCACCAATCCCCACCAAAAAATTTCCCGAGCAAGCCAAGCCAGCTCCAGCTCTGCTCCCAATGCTTTCTTCATTGACGCGCCCGTCGCAATGGCCGTCGGCTTGGCCCGCGTGGTGCCGCTGGCGTCCGTTGCGTCGCTCGCATGCCTCGCCTTCCCGGAGCCGCCGCCAACAGTTGGCGGTTGGCGCTGCTGGCGTCCCTTGCGGCCATGCCCCATGAGGAAACGCTCGGCTGGACCCTCTCTGTGCCGTCCTTGCCCAACTCCCCCTCCAGATTCACGCTCTTCAAGGCCTCCATCCTCCCAACCAAGGCACGGTGCGGCTTGTGCAAACGGGGCATCTCAAGAACGGCGGCGACTCGCTGGGTTCACGGCAGAGTGCTCTCACTCCTTCCACTTCCCTTGCATCGCGGCACACGCGCGCACGGCCGCGTCCGGCGCACTCTCCCGCCCAGTCCGCTTTGAGCCATAGCACCAGGCGCCGTTCCTCGCATCGCTCCGCCTCCACCTCGACGTCGACGCCCCCCGCGTGGCGCTGCGAATCCCTTGCTCCGCGCCCGCTCCCTCCCACGTCGCCCCCTGCTCTCTCTCGCCATGCCCTCACCCAGCGCACGCAGCTTGCACCCGCGGGCGTCCCCTCGCCCCTGCGCACCCCACGCGCCTCGTCCTCGCGCGCCGTTTCCCCATCTCGCTTGCCCCGCTCCCTTCCGGGTCGCGCTGCTGCCCTCCCAATGCCTCCACCCTGCTGTTTGTCGCGGCGCTCCCGACTGTCCCCGCACCTGACCGCGCCTGGACCTCCTCCCGATGCGCCCCGTCCCGACGCGCCTCCTCCTTCGTAGTGTCACATCGCCTCTACGCGCCTCACGCGTTCCGCGCCAAGCCTCTTCCGCCCTGCGCCCGGCCATCTACGCCCTCGCGCGTGCCCGTGCGCCCGCGTTCTCGCCCGCTCCACCTCCGAACCTCTCTGACTGCCCTGTGCACCGGTTCGCCGCCCCGCCCCCAGCCGGCTCCCGCCACGGCCTGGCCTCCCGCCCGCAGCCAGCTCCACCTACGCGTCTGCGCACCCGCACTGCTGCTAGCCACAGCTGCCCGCCCCGGCCTCCGCACCGCCTCGCCAACCGACGGCTCCCGCCCCATGCAACACGGCCGGCTACTCGCCATTCAAGCCCCCTGCTTCGACCGGTTGGAGAGTGGAAGAAAAAAAGAGCCAGCTACCTATAAAAAAATTTGCTGCCGGGCCGGTCCTGCCTGCCCGCTCCAACGCCTAGCCGGCTGCGCCAAGCCGGCCGGGGAGCCGACCCGTCCGTCTCGATGCCGAGGCCTGACCGGCTGGGGCGCCCATCGACTGCTCGAAGGCTCGGGCCGTCTGCTGGAGGACACCTTCGCCCCGTCTACGCCAAAAGCAATGTGAGCTCCTGCTCGCATATCTTTACACCGTGCACAAAAACGGATAACCCTGAACGACCCTTGGGAGCCACCTCCATTTTTTCTAGCTGCATTGTTGTTCAGCCCGACACCAGTCAATTTTGGCCCGGAGGCTGGTCCGTTGGCTCGAGATGTTCTTTCCCACATACGGCTTAGTAGCATGTATGGTAATGAAGGCCCACTCTTCGTCTCAGCTACAGACCGCATCCCGGCTGTTCGGCTAGCGAGTGCAAAAGCTGGAGGTTACCCCACGCAAAAAGTGTCTGGGGAGAAAAACAGTTTGGGCGACCCGGCCGTTTCCTTTTTAAATGACCGCTCGATCAATTCCGCTCCCCGGAGTCCGAGTACTGTACGCTCCACGGCCCACTCTTCGTCTCAGCCATATACTGGCTCCCGGCTGTCCGGTTGACAAGAGCAAAAGCAAAAGAGCCAAGGGGACGCGAAAATGACTGAAGGTGGCTCAGACGAAATCGAATCGACATTCCCTCTGCATAAAACTTGCACTGCTAAAACCAAACATTTGATATATCTGCGCTGGCTAACTTTGTCTTTTGCATGGTCATTTTCATGGGGAACCCCCCTCAATGCTGGCTACACCTAGTGAGTGTGCCAGCTCGCCCCGCTCAGAAAATGCCGCGCCGTTTGCAGGCCGGTTGCAATCGGCGTTCTTGACGCCAAAGTGCTCCAACAACAGCGAAGACCCTCCGCCTGGCTCTTCGAGTCGCTTGGAAGCTACACCAAGTGGGTGTGCTTGCACGTCCCCACTGGAAAAACGCCACGCCAGTTGCAAGCCCGCCACCGGTTGCCACCGGGATCCTCAACGCCACCGTCTGCTCCAACAACAGTGAAGACCATCTGCTTGACCCTTCGAGTCGCCCGGAGGCTACACCCAGTGGGTGCGCTGGCGCGCCCCCACTAGAAGCAAGTCACGCCGGCTGTCATCGACAACCTCTGCTACCATGACAACGAAGACCCTCTGCCCGTCTCTTCAAGTCGCCCGGAGGCTACACCTAGTGGGTGCGCTGGTGCGCCCCCATGATACGTCTCCAACGTATCTATAACTTTTTATTATTCGTGCTACTATATTATTTGTTTTGGATGTTTATATGCATCAATATGCTATTTTATATTATTTTTGGGACTAACTTATTAACCTCTAGCCCAGTGCCAGTTTCAGTTTTTTCCTTGTTTTTGAGCTTCGCAGAAAAAGAATACCAAACGGAATAAAACCTTTGAATGATTTTTCTTGGACCAGAAGACACCCAGGAGACTTGGAATGCAAGTCAGAAGATCCACGAGGCGGCCACAAGGGTGGAGGGCGCGCCCCTCTACCTTGTGGGCCCCTTGGTGACCCCCTGACCTAGATCTTCCTCCTATATATTCACATATGCTAGATGATACCCCGCGCGTTGCTGCGGGAAATTTATAACACGCCAAAGTAAAAAAACTAAATTCAACCAAACCCATGTGATTATACTTTTCAATTTTAGTAATAGCCAAAAATAGTACAAATGGAGTTAAGTATTAACAAATGGTTCACACCAAAAAAAATATTAACAAATGGTTCACACCAAAAAAAAGTATTAACAAATGGTTCACACAAAAAAAGTATTAACAAATGGAAATAAAGCGGTCGACCATGGAGAAATCCTGACAAAGGAAATTCAAACATGTCCTCGTTAGAGGAGCATGATTTTCACATATTGTTCCTATGCATAGCAAGCACACTCTGGTCTGATATGCGCCTCTTTAGCTAGGATCCATTGGCTACGTAGATAGGGTAAATAGCAAATAAATAATAATGCTTGCCTGCATGTAGAGAGGTGTGCATGCAAGTAACAACAGCGGCATGCACACGCATGCGCGGCGCTCTCATCGTGAGGCTGCCGGTCTGCCGGAGCACGGAGGACGTCGCGTTGCGGGGGAGATGAGATGAGGGACCCGGAAGCCTTCTCGCTGGTGAGGCTGCCGGAGGACGTCGTGCTCGACATCCGGAGATCCTGGCGCGCGTGTTCGGCGCCGCTGACTTCTTTTGGTGCGCGCCGCGCGAAAGAGCTGGCGGCTGGCGCACCCTCGTCACCTAGCCGCCGCTAGCCGGGGAGCGCCTACCACTGCTGCTCCCTTTTCGGCTTCCGAAGCAGAGAGTGCTGCCATGGCGGGGAAGGTCCACCGGTCTCGAGTTTCATCCACACGCTGCGGTTGTCTTCGGCTCTTCGCTCGGCCTTGGTCCCCGGCACCGCCGGCCTCTTCGAAGACCGTGGCGGGCCGGCTCCCGTAGCACCGTGGCGTCCTCCTCATGCGCTTCGACGGCAAAGCCCAGCGCCGACCGCCTCGCCCTTTGCAACCTGCTCTCCAGCCCATGTCACGGGCTCCCTTTGCTAAGCCGCGACTGCTTCTTCGACTGAGCATGCGCGTGCCTGTGGGCTGTGGCCGACGCTGGCCGGACGTCGGCAAGAAGGTAGCAGGATCTGCGGAACACAAAAAGGAAAATGTGCGAGGGCCAACGACTATAATATAACCAGATAAACTGTGGTGGTACTTGGCTGCGACCGGGAAGAATAGAGATGACCTTGAGTTTGACGTCGGTCTGCAACTCTGCAAGAGACCAAGCCCCGGTCGTCAGGTAGGAGCCAAGGGGTACCATAATCCTGCCTTGGTTCCCTGGAGCTTCCCATGATGACGGAGGCAAGCCGGCGCTTGGCTCGACCAGGTGGATCCAATGTTGCATCTCAGGAGATATATGATGGGAAGAGGAGAAGGCTTGCTTGAAGTGAATGGGAAAAGACTCCACTAAACACCGGTAATGGTTGGCACTAAGATGATTGCATTGATAGTGGGCAATCGATCGTGGGGAAATAATGGTCCTATTCTGATGTGGGGAAAAAACTCGGTTAGCCTGCGACATGATCACTTGTGCATGCTGGGCAAGGAGAGGCATTATTTCTTTGTGAGAAGTGAGGAGGTGGAATAGGAAGGGCAAGAGATTATGCCGTGACACCGGAATAGGAAGGGAAGACGACCACACAAAAATTTGGACGCATTCATCAGTTTTATGTATTGCCCATCGTGAATAATAATGGGCTGCATATTGATGGAGTAATGGGCTGCAGTGCTTGCTATTTAAAGAAAACTGAGCGCAGAGAATAGGAATAGACTGCGCTTAGGAAAAAAAGAATCAGAGCATGTCAGCTTGGTTGTTGACCACTGCCGATGTGGCAGATTTTTGTAAACTAAACGCAGATGTGGCAGATTTTTGTAAAACTGAACGCAGATGTGGCATCATGATGATGTGGATGGTGTGCATGTAGAGAGAATTGCTAGTAGTGGGGATCAACTTCTTAAGAATGTAAGATTCCCAGACCACCAGAAGCATCCACGAAAACACTTTTCCACTGCCGCAACCTTATGTTCCTGTGAGATCCCATCTTGGGGCCTTTTTCGGCATCCTGTCGGAGGGGGATTCGATCATGGAGGGCTTCTACATCAACTGTATTGCCCTTCCGATAAAGTGTGAGTAGTTTACCATGGACCTACGGGTCCATAGCTAGTAGCTAGATTGCTTCTCTCTCTCTCTCTCTCTCTCTCTCTTTGATTCTCAATGTAATGTTCTCCTCGATGTTTTTGGAGATCAATCCGATGTAATCTTGTTTTGCGGTGTGTTTGTCGAGATCCAATGAATTGTGGATTTATCATCAACTTACCTATGAATATTATTTGAATCTTCTGTGAATTCTTTTATGCATGATTTGATATCTTTGTAATTCTCTTCAAACTATCGGTTTGGTTTGGCCAACTAGATTGTTTTTTCTTGCAATGGGAGAAGTGCTTAGATTTGGGTTCAATCTTGCGGTGTCCTCACCCAGTGAGAGTAGGGGTAGCGAGGCACGTATTGTATTGTTGCCGTCGAGGATAAAAAGATGGGGTTTACATCATATTGCTTGAGTTTATTCCTCTACATCATGTCATCTTACTTAAAGCGTTACTCTGTTCTTCATGAACTTAATACTCTAGATGCAGGCAGGAGTCGGTCGATGTGTGGAGTAATAGTAGTAGATGCAGGTAGGAGTCGGTCTACTTGACATGGACATGATGTCTATATTTCATAATCATTGCATTAGATATCATCATAACTTTGCGCTTTTCTATCAATTGCTCGACAGTAATTTGTTCACCCACCGTATTATTTGCTAACTTGAGAGAAGCCTCTAGTGAAACCTATGATCCCCAGGTCTATTTTCCATCATATAAGTTTCCTATCTACTATTTTGCAATCTTTTACTTTCCGGTCTATAAACCCAAAAACCCAAAAATATTTGATACGTCTCCAACGTATCGACTTTTCCTAACGCTTTTCCTCTTGTTTTGGACTCTAATTTGCATGATTTGAATGAAACAAACCCCGGACTGACGCTGTTTTTAGCAGAACTACCATGGTGTTGTTTTTATGCAGAAATAGAAGTTCTCGGAATGGAGTGAAACTTTGCGAGGATTTTTTATATCAATAAAGAGAATTTCTGGAGCCAAGAGCCACTAGAGGGGGCACCTGGGTGGGCACAACCCACCAGGGCACGCTCAGGTGGGTTGGTCCCACCTGGTGGCCCCGCAGACCCTAAAACCGACGCTATAAAATCCTATTTTTCCAAAAAAATAAGGGAGAAAGAATTATCGTGATCCATGAGACGGAGCCGCCGTCACCTCCTCTTCTTTGGGAGGCCATATCTGGAGTCCGTTTGGGGCTCCGGAGAGGGGGGTCTGCGTTCTTCGTCATCACCAACCCTTCTCCATCGCCAATTCCATGATGCTCCCCACCGGGAGTGAGTAATTCCTTCGTAGGCTCGCTGGTCGGTGAGGAGTTGGATGAGCTTCATCATGTAATCGAGTTAGTTTTGTTAGGGCCTAATCCCTAGTATCCACTATGTTGTAAGATTGATGTTGCGATGACTTTTCCATGCTTAATTCTTGTCACTTTGGGCCCGGGTGCCATGAATTCAGATCTGAACCGTTTATGTTATCATCATTATATCCATGTTCTAGATCCGATCTTGCAAGTTATAGTCACCTACTACGTGTTATGATCCGGCAACCCCAGAGTGACAATAGTCGGGACCACTCCCGGTGATGATCGTAGTTTGAGGGGTTCATGTATTCACCGTGTGTTAATGCTTTGTTCCGATTCTCTATTAAAAGGAGGACTTAATATCCCTTAGTTTCTAATATGGACCCCGCTGCCACGGGAGGGTAGGACAAAATATGTCATGCAAGTTCTTTCCATAAGCACGTATGACTATTTACGGAATACATGCCTACATTATATTGATGAACTAGAGCTAGTGCCGTATCTGAAGGAAATATGCCCTAGAGGCAATAATAAAGTTGTTATTTATATTTCCATGATAAATGTTTATTATTCATGCTAGAATTGTATTAACCGGAAACTTAGTACATGTGTGAATACATAGACAAATAAAGTGTCACTAGTATGCCTCTACTTGACTAGCTCGTTGATCAAAGATGGTTGAGTTTCCTAGCCATAGACATGAGTTGTCATTTGATTAACGAGATCACATCATTAGGAGAATGATGTGATTGACTTGACCCATTTCATTAGCTTAGCACTTGATCGTTTAGTTTACCGCTATTGCTTTCTCCATGACTTATACATGTTCCTATGACTATGAGATTATGCAACTCCCGAATACCGGAGGAACACTTTGTGTGCTACCAAACATCACAACATAACTGGGTGATTATAAATGTGCTCTACAGGTGTCTCCGATGGTGTTCGTTGAGTTGGCATAGATCGAGAATAGGATTTGTCACTCCGATTGTCCAAGAGGTATCTCTGGGCCCTCTCGGTAATGCACATCACTATAAGCCTTGCAAGTAATGTAACTAATGAGTTAGTTGCGAGATGATGCATTACGGAATGAGTAAAGAGACTTGCCGGTAACGAGATTGAACTAGGTATTGAGATACTGACGATCGAATCTCGGGCAAGTAACATACCGATGACAAAGGGAACAACGTATGTTGTTATGCGGTTTGACCAATAAAGATCTTCATAGAATATGTAGGAACCAATATGAGCATCCAGGTTCCGCTATTGGTTATTGACCGGAGACGTGTCTCGGTCATGTCTACATAGTTCTCGAACCCGTAGGGTCCGCACGCTTAAAGTTCTGTGACGATCGGTATTATGAGTTTTTGTGTTTTGATGTACTTAAGGTAGTACGGAGTCCCGGATATGATCACGGACATGACAAGGAGTCTCAAAATGGTCGAGACATAAAGATCGATATATTGGAAGCCTATATTTGGACATCAGAATAGTTCCGGATGAAATCGGGATTTTACCGGAGTGCTGGAGGGGTTACCGGAACCCCCCGGGGATTAATGGGCCTTGTTGGGCCCTAGTGGAGAGAGAGGGGCCGGCCAAGGCAGGCCGCGCGCCCCCTCCCCTTGAGTCCGAATAGGACAAGGAAGGGGGGGGCCTTGCCTTCCCCCTCTCCCACTCCTTCCTCCCCCTCCTAGTGGGACTAGGAAAGGGGAGTCCTACTCCCACTAGGAGGAGGACTCCTCCTCTTGGCGCGCCCTGCAAGGGCCTGCCGGCCTCCCCCTTGCTCCTTTATATACGGGGGCGGGGGGGGGAACCAAAGACACACAAGTTGATCATTGATCTCTCTTAGCCGTGTGCAGTGCCCCCTTCCACTATAGTCCACCTCGGTCATATCGTAGCGGTGCTTAGGCGAAACCCTATGTCGGTAACTTCATCAACACCGTCACCACACCGTCGTGCTGACAAAGCTCTTCCCCGAAGCTCTACTGGATCGTGAGTTCGCAGGACGTCACCGAGCTGGACGTGTGCTGAACGCGGAGGTGCCGTACGTTCGGTACTGAGGATCGATTGATCGTGAAGACGTATGACTACATCAACCCCGTTGTCATAACGCTTCCGCTTACGGTCTACGAGGGTACGTAGACGACACTCTCCCCTCTCGTTGCTATGCATCACAATGATCTTGCGTGTGCGTAGGAATTTTTTTGAAATTACTACGTTCCCCAACAGTATCGCCCTAGGTTGTAACTGTCTCATGATGAATATCATCCAACAAATTACCGACCCAATGCCTACGAATTTATCTTATATTGTTCTTGCTAAGTTACTACTGCTATCGTTACTGTCGCACTTGCTACAAAACTGTTGCTATCACTGTTACCGTTACTGTTACTGTTGTCACTATTATCAAAACTATCATATTACTTTGCTACTGATCACTTTGCTGGAGATAATTAATCTCCAGGTGTGTTTGAATTGACAACTCAGCTACTAATACTTTCAAATATTCTTTGGCTCCCCTTGTGTCAAATCTATAAATTTGGGTTGAATACTCTACCCTCGAAAACTGTCGCAATCCCCTATACTTGTGGGTTATCAAGACCTTTTTCTGGCGCCGTTGCTGGGGAGCATAGCTATATTTGTTGAGTCACTTGGGATTATTATCAGTTTATCACTATGAAGAATCTGAAGGATGCTAAGACTAAGTTTTATCCCTCTAATACGAGGGGAGGTAAGGAACTGCCATCCAGTTCTGCTTTAGATTCACCTTCTGCTATAAGTAAACTTGCAACACCACCACATGCTATTAATCCTGATATGTCGCAAGTTATTGATGATGCTACTTCTACTATGAATGATGCTTATGTTGATGCTAGTACCTTGCTTGATGATGATGATGTGCCACTTGGTGAAATTCTTGATGAACAAATTGCTAGAGTAATACAACATGATGTTGTTGAATCTGATGATGAGCTTGAAACTGAAACTCCTGAAACACCCGCTAGAACTAGCCTTCCTATATATGAATTGCCTAAGGTACCGGAAGGTTATGTTATGAATGAGGAGACAACTAGTGATATTCTTGCTTGTAAGGATAGAGATGATCTAGAGAAATTATTATGCAAGTATAAAGAAAAATATATGAATGCTAGAATGCAATATGATCCTAAGTTTGCTAAATCTCAGGTTCAAACTCAATTAGAACAAGTTGCTAAATCTCAAAGAGAATTGCTTGATGAAATGAATAACAACATACATGACTTTGCTGTTAGAGTTGCAACTAGAGGAGGTAAAATGACTCAGGAACCACTTTATCCTGAGGGACACCCAAAAAGAATAGAACAAGATTCACAAAGAGTTAACACTGACGCACCTAGTCCTTATAGAAAGAAAAAGAAGAAAAATGATAGGACTTTGCATGCCTCTAGTGAACCTGAAATAGAAAAACCTCCTGATAATGATAATGATGTTTCTATCTCTGATGCTGAAACTCAGTCTGGTAATGAACATTCACCTAGTGATAATGAAAAAGATAATGCTGATGTTCATGGAGATACTCAACCAAACAATGAAAAAGAACTAGATAATGTTGTTGAGATAGAACCTGCTGTTGATCTTGATAACCCACAACCTAAGAATACAAGATATGACAAAAGAGACTTTATTGCTAGAAAATACGGTAAAGAAAGAGAACTGTGGGTTAAAAAACCTATGCCTTTTTCGCCTAAGTCAACTAAAAAGAAAGATGATGAAGAATTTGAACGCTTTGCTGAAATGCTGAGGCCAGTCTTTTTGCGTACTCGCTTGACTGATATCCTTAGAATGCCTCCTTATGCAAAGTACAAGAAAGACATCATAACTAATAAGAGAAAAATACCGGAAGATGTGATATCCACTATGCTTGCTAATTATACTTTTAAAGATAGAGTACCTAAAAAACTTGGAGATCCGAGAATACCAACTATACCTTGCTCCATAAAAAAGAACTATGTGAAAACTGCTTTGTGTGATTTAGAAGCTGGTGTCAGTGTTATGCCTTTCTCTTTATATAAAAGACTTGATTCAAATAAACTCACACCTACTGAATATCTTTGCAAATGGTGGACAAATCAACTGCCATACCTATCGGTATTTGTGAGGATGTGCCCGTTGTTGTTGCTAGTGTTACTATTTTGACCGACTTTGTTATACTTGAGATGCCCGAGGACGACAACATGTCGATTATCCTTGGTAGACCCTTTCTGAATACTGCAGGGGCTGTTATTAATTGCAATAAAAGCAAGGTTACTTTTCATATCAATGGTAATGAGCATACGGTGCACTTTCCGAAGAAACAATTCCAAGTGAATGGTATTAATGTTATTGAAAAATCTCCGACAATCACTATTGGAAGTTTTCAACTACCTCTACCTACTGTTAAAAATAATTATGAACTGCTTATTGTTGGGACATTCATATCCCCATTGAGGTAACTCGGTGATTTACGAAAGTTTTTCAGTTTCATGCTAATCAAAAGTGGTTGTTAATAAGACCTGATCAACCTTATTAATGGATCATTTTTGAGAGGTATGAAGTTGATGAATTTAGTAAGCACTACCTTCTGTCCCTATTTTTTGTTTTCTGTTTTTATTAGTTAAATAAAATAAAATGCCATGTTTTGTCAGTTTTCTGAATTTCCCGTGTAATAAAAATGACCCAAAAAATAAAAGTTCTCAGAATGCTCTGAAAATTTAATACAATTTTTTCCCTTAATATTTAAGAATTTCTAGTGAAAATTTTTTCTCAGAATTTTTTCCAACCTGGGTGCGCTAGGACCCCCAGGTGCGCCCTGGTGGGTTGTGGTCCCCACGTGGGCCCCTCACTTATCCCTTCACACCACATCATCACTTACCTCCAGAAAAAAAATTCTCCATTGCTCTCTCTCCCGTGTTCTTGGTCTCAAACCCGCGAATTTCGATCTCTTTGCTCGAAGCTCCATTTCCGAAACTGTTTTGGGAGATTGTTGCTTGGTATGTGGCTCCACCGTTTGTGCAATTAGTTTTTGTTTTAGTGGTTTATATTTTGAATAATTAGCTACTCTTGGTGCTGCTGTAGATGAGCTTGTGCTACCTCTTGAGCACTGCGTTGGATTTCCCCAAAGAGGAGAGGATGATGCAGCAAAGTAGAGTAAGTATTTCCCTCAGTTTTTGAGAACCAAGGTATCAATCCAGTAGGAGGCTACACGCAAGTCCCTTGTACCTACACAAAAACAATAGCTCCTCGCAACAAACGCGATTAGGGGTTGTCAATCCCTTCACGGTCACTTACAAGAGTGAGATCTGATAGAGATGATAGATAATATTTTTGGTATTTTTGATATAGAGATGCAAAGTGAAAAGTAAAAGGCAAAGTAAAAAGCAAAGCAATAATAAAGTGATGGAGATTGATATGATGAGAATAGACCCGGGGGCCATAGGTTTCACTAGTGGCTTCTCTCAAGAGCATAAGTATTCTACGGTGGGTGAACAAATTACTGTTGAGCAATTGACAGAATTGAGCATAGTTATGAGAATATCTAGGTATGATCATGTATATAGGCATCACGTCCGAGACAAGTAGACCGACTCCTGCCTGCATCTACTACTATTACTCCACTCATCGACCGCTATCCAGCATGCATCTAGAGTATTAAGTTAAAACAGAGTAACACCTTAAGCAAGATGACATGATGTAGAGGGATAGTTTCATGCAATATGATAAAAACCCATCTTGTTATCCTCGATGGCAACAATACAATATGTGCCTTGCTGCCCCTTCTGTCACTGGGAAAGGAAACCGCAAGATTGAACCCAAAGCTAAGCACTTCTCCCATGGCAAGAAAAACCAATCTAGTAGGCCAAACCAAACTGATAATTCGAAGAGACTTGCAAAGATAACCAATCATACATAAAAGAATTCAGAGAAGATTCAAATATTATTCATAGATAGACTTGATCATAAACCCACAATTCATCGGTCTCAACAAACACACCGCAAAAAGAAGATTACATCGAATAGATCTCCACAAGAGAGGGGGAGAACATTGTATTGAGATCCAAAAAGAGAGAAGAAGCCATCTAGCTAATAACTATGGACCCAAAGGTCTGAGGTAAACTACTCACACTTCATCGGAGAGGCTATGATGATGTAGAAGCCCTCTGTGATGACGGCCCTCTCCGGCGGAGCTCCAGAACAGGCCTCAAGATGGGATCTCGTGGATACAGAAAGTTGCGGCGGTGGAATTAGGTTTTTGGCTCCGTATCTGATCGCTTGGGGGTACGTAGGTATATATAGGAGGAAGGAGTACGTCGGTGGAGCAACAGGGGGCCCACGAGGCAGGGGCGCGCCCTAGGGGGGCGCCCCCACCCTCGTGACCGCCTCTTTTGTTCCTTGGCGTAGGGTCCAAGTCTCCTGGATCATGTTCGGTGAGAAAATCACGTTCCCGAAGGTTTCATTCCGTTTGGACTCCGTTTGATATTCCGTTTCCCCGAAACACTGAAATAGGCAAAAAACAGCAATTCTGGGCCGGGCCTCCGGTTAATAGGTTAGTCCCAAAAATAATATAAAAGTGGAAAATAAAGCCCAATATAGTCCAAAATAGTAGATAATATAGCATGGAGCAATCAAAAATTATAGATACGTTGGAGACGTATTAGGCATCCCCAACCTTAATTCCCGCTCGTCCTCGAGTAGGTAAATGATAAAAAGAGAATTGTTGATGCGGAGTGCTACTTGGCATAATTTGAATGAAAATCTTCTTAATTGTGGTATGAATATTCAGATTCGAAAGATTCAAGACAAAAGTTCATATTGACATAAAAACAATAATACTTCAAGCATACTAACAAAGCAATTATGTCTTCTCAAAATAACATGGACAAAGGAAGTTATCCCTACAAAATCATATAGTCTGGCTATGCTCTATCTTCACCACACAAAGTATTTAAATCATGCACAACCCCGATGACAAGCCAAGCAATTGTTTCATACTTTAACATTTTCAAAACTTTTTCGATCTTCATGCAATACATGAGCATGAGCCATGGACATAACACTATATGTGGAATAGAATGGTGGTTGTGGAGAAGACAAAAAGAGGGGGAAGATAGTCTCACATCAACTAGGTGTATCAACGGGCTATGGAGATGCCCATCAATAGATATCAATGTGAGTGAGTAGGGATTGCCATGCAACGGATGCACTAGAGCTATAAGCATATGAAAGCTCAACAAAAGAAACTAAGTGGGTGTGCATCCAACTCGCTTGCTCACGAAGACCTAGGGCATTTTGAGGAAGCCCATCATTGGAATATAGAAGCCAAGTTCTATAATGAAAAATTCCCACTAGTATATGAAAGTGACAAAATGAGAGACTCTCTATCATGAAGATCATGGTGCTACTTTGAAGCACAAGTGTGGTAAAAGGATAGTAACATTGTCCCTTCTCTCTTTTTCTCCCATTTTTTTATTTGGGCCTTTCCCTTTTTTATGGCCTCTTTTTTTCGTCCGGAGTCTCATCCCAACTTCTGGGGTAATCATAGTCTCCATCATCCTTTCCTCACTTGGGACAATGCTCTAAAAATGATGATCATCACACTTTTATTTTTCTTACAACTCAACAATTACAACTCGATACTTAGAACAAATTATGACTCTATATGAATGCCTCCAGCGGTGTACCGGGATATGCAATGAATCAAGAGTGACATGTATGAAAGAATTATGAACGGTGGCTTTGCCACAAATACAATGTCAACTACATGATCATGTTAGCAATATGACAATGATGGAGCGTGTCATAATAAACGGAACGGTGGAAAGTTGCATGGCAATATATCTCGGAATGGCTATGGAAATGCCATGATAGGTAGGTATGGTGTCTGTTTTGAGGAACGTATATGGTGGGTGTATGATACCGGAGAAAGGTGCGTGGTATAAGAGAGGCTAGCAATGGTGGAAGGATGGGAAAAAGTGCGTATAATCCACGGACTCAACATTAGTCATAAAGAACTCATATACTTATTGCAAAAATCTAGAAGTTATCAAAGCAAAGTATTACGCGCATGCTCCTAGGGGGATAGATTGGTAGGAAAAGACCATCGCTCGTCCCCGACCGCCACTCATAAGGAAGACAATCAATAAATAAATCATGCTCCGACTTCATCACATAACGGTTCACCATACGTGCATGCTACGGGAATCACAAACTTTAACACAAGTATTTCTCAAATTCACAACTACTCAACTAGCATGACTCTAATATCACCATCTTCATATCTCAAAACAATTATCAAGCATCAATCTTTTCTTAGTATTCAACGCAATCAAAAGAAAGTTTCACAAATCTTGAATACCAAGCATATTATTATTAAGCAAATTACCATGCTATTAAGACTCTCAAAATAATCTAAGTGAAGCATGAGAGATCAATAGTTTCTTAAAAAAATCCACCACCGTGCTCTAAAAGATCTAAGTGAAGCACATAGAGCAAAACTATAACGCTCAAAAGATATAAGTGAAGCACATAGAGCAAAACTACATAGCTCAAAAGATATAAGTGAAGCACATAGAGTATTCTATCAAATTCCAATTCATGTATGGCTCTATCAAAAGGTGTGTACAACAAGGATGATTGTGGCACACTAACAAACAAAGACACAAATAATACAAGACGCTCCAAGCAAAACACATATCATGTGGTGAATAAAAATATAGCTCCAAGTAAAATTACCGATGGAAGTAGACGAAAGAGGGGATGCCTTCCGGGGCATCCCCAAGCTTTGACTTTTTGGTGTCCTTGGATTATCTTGGGGGTGCCATGGGCATCCCCAAGCTTAGGCTCTTGCCACTCCTTGTTCCATAATCCATCAAAAGAATTTACCCAAAACTTGAAAACTTCAGAACACAAAACTCAACAGAAATCTCGTGAGCTAATAACTATGGACCGGAAGGTCTGAGGTAAACTACTCACACTTCATCGGAGAGGCTATGATGATGTAGAAGCCCTCCGTGATGACGGCCCTCTCCGGCGGAGCTCCGGAACAGGCCCCAAGATGGGATCTCGTGGATACAGAAAGTTGCGGCAGTGGAATTAGGTTTTTGGCTCCGTATCTGATCGTTTGGGGGTACGTAGGTATATATAGGAGGAAGGAGTACATCGGTGGAGCAACAGGGGGCCCACGAGGTAGGGGGCGCGCCCTAGGGGGGCGCCCCCACCCTCGTGACCATCTCTTTTGTTCCTTGGCATAGGGTCCAAGTCTCCTGGATCACGTTCGGTGAGAAAATCACGTTCCCGAAGGTTTCATTCCGTTTGGACTCCGTTTGATATTCCGTTTCTTCGAAACACTGAAATAGGCAACAAACAACAATTCTGGGCTGGGCCTCCGGTTAATAGGTTAGTCCCAAAAATAATATAAAAGTGAAAAAATAAAGCCCAATATAGTCCAAAACAGTAGATAATATAGCATGGAGCAATAAAAAATTATAGATACGTTGGAGACGTATCAGCTTGCATGTTGAATTTGTAGAGTTCTAAGTAGCTTGAATGCTTGCTATGGCCTCTATGTATCTCTATGAGTAGCTGCTATCAATTTTGTGAAGTTCTGTTGGATAAATTTATGGACTAAAAATTTCAGAAGTTATGTTCATAGGAAAAGGATGAATATCTTTAGGAAGTTTGCTTCTAAGAAGAACTCCAAGGGAGTTATTGGGGAGTCATCCGACAGTGATCTCCATCCTCGGAGGTTGGTGGAAGTACGGCCGTGCGAATGGTCGCATACCCCATTCATGGAAGAGGCTGGAATCCTTCAGCAGTTTGCACAATATGCTGCTAATGCCGGCCTCACCGAATTCATCGCAGCTGAATGTGAACAGTATCATCTCCTCACAAACATCTTTGTTCAAACTTTTAATTTCCTTCCTAGGAATAATCCTCCTGAGGTGTAGTTTAGTTTATATCCTGATTTCCATCAGATACCGCTTACTGAGTTTTGTGAAATATGCTTGCTCCCTTCTAACGGGAGCTTAGTTGAGCCTAGGCCGGAAGAGTTTGAGGCCTTTTATCGTACCTTGACAGTGGGAGATGAGAGAGGGATGTCGGCTATCACTGCCGCTGGCTTGCATTTTCCTGTTGTTCATTACTTTCCTCTTTTCATTGCAAAATGCTTGCTTGCTAGAGAGAAGGTGGGTGCACTCAGCTCACCAGACCTTGTTGTTTTACATCATGCACTAGAGGGTGACAACACTTATAGCTTGGGAGCTATTGTGGCACGTCGCCTCCATATTAATAAATCCAAGGGTAAAATACATGGCGTTTAATACGTCTCCAACGTATCTACTTTTCCTAATGCTTTTCCTCTTGTTTTGGACTCTAATTTGCAAGATTTGAATGAAACTAACCCCAGACTGATGTTGTTTTTAGCAGAACTACCATGGTGTTGTTTTTGTGCGGAAATAAAAGTTCTCGAAATGGAACGAAACTTTGCGAGGAATTTATATAAATAAAAAGAATTTCTGGAGCCAAGACCCACCAGAGGGGGGCACTTGGGTGGGCACAACCCACCAGGCGCGCCCCCCCTCCTGGCGCGCCCAGGTGGGTTGTCCCCACCTGGTGGCCCCGCAGACCCTGAAACCGACGCTATAAAATCCTATTTTTCCAGAAAAAAATCAGGGAGAAAGAATTATCGTGGTCCACGAGACGGAGCCATCGTCACCTCCTGTTCTTCATTGGGAGGCCAGATCTCGAGCCCGTTTGGGGCTCTGGAGAGGGGGATCTTCGTTCTTCGTCATCACCAACCCTTCTCCATCGCCAATTCCATGATGCTCCCCACCGAGAGTGAGTAATTACTTCGTAGGCTCGCTGGTCGGTGAGGAGTTGGTCGAGATTCATCATGTAATCGATTTAGTTTTGTTAGGGCATGATCCCTAGTATCCACTATGTTCTAAGATTGATGTTGCTATGACTTTTCCCTGCTTAATGCTTGTTACTTTGGGCCCGGGTGCCATGAATTCAGATCTGAACCGTTTATGTTATCACCATTATATCCATGTTCTAGATCTGATCTTGAAAGTTATAGTCACCTACTATGTGTTATGATCCGGCAACCCCAGAGTGACAATATTCGGGACCACTCTCGGTGATGACCGTAGTTTGAGGAGTTCATGTATTCACTATGTGAATGCTTTGTTCCAGTTCTCTTTTAAAAGGAGGCCTTAATATCCCTTAGTTTCCAATAGGACCTCGCTGCCACGGGAGGGTAGGACAAAAGATGTCATGCAAGTTCTTTCCATAAGCGCGTATTGTTGGAAATATGCCGTAGAGTCAATAATAAAGTGGTTATTATTATATTTCCTTGTTCATGATAATTGTCTATTGTTCATGTTATAATTGTGTTATCCGGAAATCGTAATGCATGTGTGAATACATAGAACACAACATGTCCCTAGTTAGCCTCTAGTTGACTAGCTCGTTGATCAATAGATGGTTACGGTTTCCTGACCATGGACATTGGATGTCGTTGATAACGGGATCACATCATTAGGAGAATGATGTGATGGACAAGACCCAATCCTAAGCATAGCACAAGATCGTGTAGTTCGTCTGCTAAAGCTTTTCTAATGTCAAGTATCATTTCCTTAGACAATGAGATTGTGCAACTCCTGGATACCGTAGGAATGCTTTGGGTGTGCCAAACATCACAACGTAACTGGGTGGCTATAAAGGCACACTACGGATATCTCCGAAAGTGGAGAGGTATCTCTGGGCCCACTCGGTAGGACATCATCATAATGAGCTCAATGTGACCAAGGAGTTGATCACGGGATGATGTGTTACGAACGAGTAAAGAGACTTGCCGGTAACGAGATTGAACAAGGTATAGGGATACCGACGATCGAATCTCGGGCAAGTATCATACCGGTAGACAAAGGGAATTGTATACGGGATTGATTGAATCCCCGACATCGTGGTTCATCCGATGAGATCATCGTGGAACATGTCGGAGCCAACAGGGGTATCCAGATCCCACTGTTGGTTATTGACCAGAGAGATGTCTCGGTCATGTCTACAAGCCTCCCGAACCCGTAGGGTCTACACACTTAAGGTTCGATGACGCTGGGGTTATAGGGAAAGTTTGTACGTGGTTACCGAATGTTGTTCGGAGTCCCGGATGAGATCCTGGAAGTCACGAGGAGTTCCGGAATGGTATGGAGGTAAAGAATAATATATAGGAAGTGAGGTTTTGGTCACCGGAAGTGTGTCGGGCGTCACTGGTAATGTACCGGGACCACCGGAAGGGTTCCGGGGTCCACCGGGAGGGGCCACCTGCCCCGGAGGCATGCATGGGCCAAGAGTGGGAAGGGACCAGCCCCTGAGTGGGCTGGTGCGCCTCCCACCAAGGCCCAAGGCGCAACAAAGGGGAAGGGGTAAAACCCTAGGCGCAGATGAGCCTAAGGCCCACCCTAGGGCGCGCACCCTCTCTCCCCCTCTTGGCCGCCCCGTCCATCCCATCTAGGGCTGCCGCCCCCATTGGGTGGGAACCCTAGAGGGGGCGCACCCCCTCCCCTCCTCCTATATATAGTGGGGTTTTTTGGGGCTGCCATACACAAAAGTCTCTCTCTCTTGGCACAGCCCTACCTCTCCACCTCCTCGTCCTTCGTAGTGCTTGGCGAAGCCCTCCTGGAGAACCACGCTAATCCACCACCACCACGCCGTCGTGCTGCTGCTGGAGTTGTCTTCCCCAACCTCTCTATCCTCCTTGCTGGATCAAGGCGCGGGAGACGTCACCGGGCTACACGTGTGTTGAACGCGGAGGCGCCGTTGTTCGGCACTTAGATTGGAATCGATCGCGATCTGAATCGCTGTGTGTACGACTCCACCAACCGCGTTCTTGTAACGCTTCTGCATCGCGATCTTCAAGGGTATGAAGATACACTCCCCTCTCTCTCGTTGCTAATCTCTCCATAGATTTATCTTGGTGATGCGTAGAAAATTTTAATTTCTGCAACGATCCCCAAAAGTGGCATCATGAGCTAGGTCTATGCGTAGTTTCTATGCACGAGACACAAGTTGTTGTGGGCATCGATTTTGTCAATTTTCTTGTTGTTACTAGTCATATCTTGATTCGGCGGCATCGTTGGATGAAGCGGCCCGGACCAACCTTACACGTACGCTTACGTGAGACAGGTTCCACCGACTGACATGCACTAGTTGCATAAGGTGGCTAGCGGGTGTTTATCTCTCCCACTTTAGTCAGACCAGATTCGATGAAAAGGGTCCTTATGAAGGGTAAATAGAAATTGGCATATCACGTTGTGGTTCTGGCGTAGGTAAGAAACTTTCTTGCTATAAACCTATAGCAGCCACGTAAAAACTTGCAACAACAATTAGAGGACGTCTAACTTGTTCTTACAGCATATGCCGTGTGATGTGATATGGCCAAAAGGATGTGATGAATGATATATGTGATGTATGAGATTGATCATGTTCTTGTAATAGGAATCACGACTTGCATGTCGATGAGTATGACAACCGGTAGGAGCCATAGGAGTTGTCTTAATTTATTGTACGACCTGCGTGTCAATGAAAAACGCCATGTAATTACTTTACTTTATTGCTAACCGTTAGACATAGTAGTAGAAGTAATAGTTGGCGAGACAACTTCATGAAGACACAATGATGGAGATCATGATGATGGAGATCATGGTGTCATGCCGGTGATGATGATGATCATGGAGCCCCAAAGATGGAGATCAAAAGAGCAAAATGATATTGGCCATATCATGTCACTATTTGATTGCATGTGATGTTTATCATGTTTTTACTTCTTATTTACTTAGAACGACGGTAGCTTAAATAAAATGATCCCTCGCTAAAATTTCAAGAAAGTGTTCGCCCTAACTGTGCACCGTTGCGAAGGTTCGTTGTTTCGAAGCACCACGTGATGATCAGGTGTGATAGATTCTAACGTTCGAATACAACGAGTGTAAGCCAGGTTTACACATGCAAAACACTTAGGTTGACTTGACGAGCCTAGCATGTACAGACATGGCCTTGGAACACGAGATACTGAAAGGTCTAACATGAGTCGTCTAGTAGATACGATCAACATGGAGATGTTCACCGTTGATGACTAGTCCATCTCACGTGATGATCGGACACGGCCTAGTCGATTCGGATCATGTATCACTTAGATGACTAGAGGGATGTCTATCTGAGTGGGAGTTCATTAAATAATTTGATTAGATGAACTCAATTTTCATGAACTTAGTCTAAAAATCTTTACAATATGTCTTGTAGATCAAATGGCCCATGTTAATGTTGCCCTCAACTTCAACGCATTCCTAGAGAAAACCAAGCTGAAAGACGATGGTAGCAACTATACGGATTGGGTCTGTAACTTGAGGATCATCCTCATAGCTGCCAAGAAAGCATACGTCCTTGAAGCACCGCTAGGTTAAGCACCCATTTTCCCAGCAACTCAAGACGTTATGAACGCCTGGCAGTCGCGCAGTGATGATTACTCCCTGGTTCAGTCCGGCATGCTTTACAGCTTAGAACCAGGGCTCCAAAAGCGTTTTGAGCAGCACAGAGCATATGAGATGTTCCAAGAGCTGAAAATGGTTTTCCAAGCTCATGCCCGGGTCGAGAGATATGAAGTCTCCGACAAGTTCTACAGTTGTAAGATGGAGGAAAACAATTCTGTCAGCGAGCACATACTCAAAATTTTTGGGTTGCACAACCACTTGTCTCAGCTGGGAGTTAATCTTCCAGATGACTCGGTCATTGACAAGATCCTCCAGTCGCTTCCACCTAGCTACAAGAGCTTTGTGATGAACTACAATATGCAAGGGATGGACAAGTCCGTTCCTGAGTTATATTCAATGCTGAAATCAGCGGAGGTGGAAATCAAAAAGGAACATCAAGTGTTGATGGTGAATAAAACCACTAGTTTCAAGAAAGGCAAGGGTAAGAAGAACTTCAAGAAGGACGGCAAGGGAGTTGTTGCGCCCGGTAAATAAGTTGCCGGGAAGAAGCCAAAGAATGGACCCAAGCCTGAGACTCGGTGCTTCTATTGCAAGGGAAATGTTCACTAGAAGCGGAACAACCCAAGTATTTAGCGGATAAGAAGGCCGGCAATACCAAAGGTATATATATGATATACATGTTATTGATGTGTACCTTACCAGCACTCGTAGTAGCTCCTGGGTATTTGATACCGGTGCAGTTGTTCATATTTGTAACTCAAAACAGGAGTTGCGGAATAAGCGGAGACTGGCGAAGGACGAGGTGACGATGCGCGTCAGGAATGGTTCCAAGGTCGATGTGATCGCCGTCGGCACGCTACCTCTACATTTATCTACGGGATTAGTTTTAAACCTCAATAATTGTTATTTAGTGCCAGCTTTGAGCATGCACATTGTATCTGGATCTCGTTTAATGTGAGATGGCTACTCATTTAAATCTGAGAATAATGGTTGTTCTATTTATATGAGAGATATGTTTTATGGTCATGCCCCGCTGGTCAATGGTTTATTCTTATTGAATCTCGAATGTGATGTTACACATATTCATAGTGTGGATGCCAAAAGATGTAAGGTTGATAATCATAGTCCCACATACTTGTGGCACTGCCGCCTTGGTCACATTGGTGTCAAACGCATGAAGAAACTCCATGCAGATGGACTTTTGGAGTCTCTTGATTATGAATCACTTGACACGTGCGAACCATGTCTCATGGGCAAAACGACCAAGACTCCGTTCTTCGGAACAATGGAGCGAGCAACCAACTTATTAGATGCGGTCCAATGAGCGTTGAGGCTCGCGGTGGTTATCGTTATGTTCTCACCCTCACTGATGACTTAAGTAGATATGGGTATGTCTACTTAATGAAACACAAGTCTAAGACCTTTGAAAAGTTTAAGGAATTTCAGAGTGAGGTTGAGAATCAACGTGACAGGAAAATAAAGTTCTTACGATCAGATCATGGAGGGGAATATTTGAGTCACGAATTTGGCACACACTTAAGGAAATGTGGAATTGTTTCACAACTCACGCTGCCTGGAACACCTCAGTGTAATGGTGTGTCCGAACGTCGTAATCGCACTCTATCGGATATGGTGCGATCTATGATGTCTCTTACCGATCTACCGCTATCATTTTGGGGTTATGCTTTAGAGACTGCCGCATTCACTTTAAATAGGGCTCCGTCGAAATCCGTTGAGACGACACCTATGAATTATGGTTTGGGAAGAAACCTAAGCTGTCGTTTCTGAAAGTTTGGGGATGCGATGCTTATGTCAAGAAACTTCAACCTGAAAAGCTCGAACCCAAATCAAAAAATGCGTCTTCATAGGATACCCTAAGGAAACTATTGGGTATACCTTGTACCTCAGATCCGAAGGCAAGGTCTTTGTTGCCAAGAATGGATCCTTTCTGGAGAAAGAGTTTCTCTCGAAAGAAGTAAGTGGGAGGAAAGTAGTACTTGATGAGGTATTGCCTCTTGAACCGGAGAGTAGCGCAACTCAGGAAGATGTTTCTGTGGTGCCTGCACCGACTAGAGAGGAAGTTAATGATGATGATCATGAAACTTCGAATCAAGTTGCTTCTGAACTTCGTAGGTCCACAAGGACACGTTCCGCACCAGAGTGGTACGGCAACCCTGTCCTAGAAATCATGTTGTTAGACAATGGTGAACCTTCGAACTATGAAGAAGCGATGGCGGGCCCAGATTCCAACAAATGGCTTGAAGCCATGGAATCCGAGATAGGATCCATGTATGAAAATGAAGTATGGACTTTGATAGACTTTCCCGATGATCAGCAAGCCATAGAGAATAAATGGATCTTTAAGAAGAAGATTGACGCAGATGGTAATGTGACCATCTATAAGGCTCGGCTTGTCTCTAAGGGTTATCGACAAGTTCAAGGGGTTGACTACGATGAGACCTTCTCACCCGTAATGAAGCTGAAGTCCGTCCGAATCATGTTAGCAATTGCCGCATTCTATGACTATGAGATATGGAAAATGGACGTCAAAACGGCATTCCTTAAGGAAGAATTGTATATGATGCAGCCAGAAGGTTTTGTCAATTCTAAGAATGCCGACAAGGTATGCAAGCTCCAGCGCTCAATCTATGGGCTGGTGCAAGCATCAGGGAGTTGGAACATTCGCTTTGATGAGATGATCAAAGCGTTTGGGTTTATGCAGACTTATGGAGAAGCCTGTGTTTACAAGAAAGTGAGTGGGAGCTCTGTAGCATTTCTCATATTATATGTAGATGACATAATATTGATGGGGAATGATATAGAACTTTTGGAAAGCGTAAAGGCCTACTTGAATAAGTGTTTTTCAATGAAGGACCTTGGAGAAGCTGCTTACATATTAGGCATCAATATCTATAGAGATAGATCGAGATGCCTCATTGGTCTTACACAAAGCACATACCTTGACAAGATATTCAAGAAGTTCAATATGGATCAGTCCAAGAAGGGGTTCTTGCCTGTATTACAAGGTGTGAGATTGAGCACGGCACAATGCCCGACCTCGGCAGAAGATAGAGAAAAGATGAGTGTCATCCCCTATGCCTCAGCCATAGGGTCTATTATGTATGCCATGCTGTGTACCAGGCCTGATGTGAACCTTGCCGTAAGTTTGGTAGGGAGGTACCAAAGTAATCCCGACATGGAACACTAGACAGCGGTCAAGAACATCCTGAAGTACCTGAAAAGGACCAAGGATATGTTTCTCGTTTATGGAGGTGACGAAGAGCTCGTCGTAAAGGGTTATGTTGATGCTAGCTTCGACATAGATCCGGATGACTCCAAGTCACAAACCGAATACGTGTATATTTTGAATGGTGGGGCAGTCAGCTGGTGCAGTTGCAAGCAAAGCATCGTGGCGGGATCTACATGTGAAGCGGAGTACATAGCAGCCTCAGAGGCAGCACGTGAAGTAGTCTGGATGAAGGAGTTCATCACCGACCTAGGAGTAATTCCCAATGCGTTAGGCCCGATGACTCTCTTCTGTGACAACACTAGAGCTATTGCCCTTGACAAGGAGCCCAGGTTTCACAAGAAGACCAGGCATATCAAGCGAAGCTTCAACTCCATTCATGAATATATTCAAGATGGAGACATAGATATTGGTAAAGAGCATACGGATCTGAATGTCGCAGATCCGTTGACTAAACCTCTTCCACGAGCAAAACATGATCAACACCAGAATTCTATGGGTGTTCGATTCATCACAATGTAACTAGATTATTGACTCTAGTGCAAGTGGGAGACTGTTGGAAATATGCCCTAGAGGCAATAATAAAGTGGTTATTATTATATTTCCTTGTTCATGATAATTGTCTATTGTTCATGCTATAATTGTGTTATCTGGAAATCGTAAAGCATGTGTGAATACATAGACCACAACATGTCCCTAGTGAGCCTCTAGTTGACTAGCTCGTTGATCAATAGATGGTTACGGTTTCCTGACCATGGACATTGGATGTCGTTGATAACGGGATCACATCATTAGGAGAATGATGTGATGGACAAGACCCAATCCTAAGCATAGCACAAGATCGTGTAGTTCGTCTGCTAAAGCTTTTCTAATGTCAAGTATCATTTCCTTAGACCATGAGATTGTGCAATTCCTAGATACGTAGGAATGCTTTGGGTGTGCCAAACGTCACAACGTAACTGGGTGGCTATAAAGGCACACTACAGGTATCTCTGAAAGTGTCTCTTGGGTTGGCACGAATCGAGACTGGGATTTGTCACTCCGTGTGACGGAGAGGTATCTCTGGGCCCACTCGGTAGGACATCATCATAATGAGCTCAATGTGACCAAGGAGTTGATCACGGGATGATGTGTTACGAACGAGTAAAGAGACTTGCCGGTAACGAGATTGAACAAGGTTTAGGGATACCGACGATCGAATCTCGGGCAAGTATCATACCGGTAGACAAAGGGAATTGTATACGGGATTGATTGAATCCCCGACATCGTGGTTCATCCTATGAGATCATCGTGGAACATGTGGGGGCCAACATAGGTATCTAGATCCCGATGTTGGTTATTGACCAGAGAGATGTCGCGGTCATGTCTACATGCCTCCCGAACCCGTAGGGTCTACACACTTAAGGTTCGATGACGTTGGGGTTATAGGGAAAGTTAATACGTGGTTACCGAATGTTGTTCGGAGTCTTGGATGAGATCCCGGACGTCACGAGGAGTTCTGGAATGGTCCGGAGGTAAAGAATAATATATAGGAAGTGGGGTTTTGGTCACCAGAAGTGTTTCGGGCGTCACCGGTAATGTACCGGGACCACCGGAAGGGTTCCGGGGTCTACCGGGAGGGGCCACCTGCCCCGGAGGCGTGCATGGGCCAAGAGTGGGAAGGGACCAACCGCTGAGTGGGATGGTGCGCCTCCCACCAAGGCCCAAGGCGTAGCAAAGGGGGCAGGGGGAAACCCTAGTTGCAGATGGGTCTAAGGCCCACCCTAGGGCGCGCCCCCCTCACTCCCCCTCTTGGTCGCCCCCCTCCATCCCATCTAGGGCTGCCGCCCCCTTAGGGTGGGAACCCTAGAGGGGGCACACCCCCTCCCCTCCTCCTATATATAGTGGGGGTTTTGGGGCTGCCATACACGAAAGTCTCTCTCTCTCTCTCTTGGCGCATTCCTACCTCTCCACCTCCTCGTTCTTCGTAGTGCTTGGCGAAGCCCTACTGGAGAACCACGCTCCTCCAACACCACCACGCCGTCATGCTGCTGCTGGAGTTGTCTTCCCCAACCTCTCACTCCTCCTTGCTGGATCAAGGCGCGGGAGAAGTCACCGGGCTGCACGTGTGTTGAACACGGAGGCGCCGTTGTTCGACGCTTAGATTGGAATCGACCGCGATATGAATCGCTGCGTGTACGACTGCACCAACCACGTTCTTGTAACGCTTCCTTATCGCGATCTTCAAGGGTATGAAGATACACTCCCCTCTCTCTCGTTGCTAGTCTCTCCATAGATTGATCTTGGTGATGCGTAGAAAATTTTAATTTCTGCAACGAACCCCAACACGTATGACTATTTATGGAATACATGCCTACATTACATTGATGAAATCGAGCTAGTGCTGTATCGGCCTAGGTTAGGACTGTCACATGATGAATATCGTCCAACAAGCACTGATCCAATGCCTACGAATTTATCTTATATTGTTTCTGCTAAGTTACTACTGCTATTGTTACTATTGCACTTGTTACCAAACTACTACTATCACTATTACTGTTATTGTTACTGCTGTCATTATTATCAAAACTATCATATTACTTTGCTACTGATCACTTTGCTACAGATAAATAATCTCCAGGTGTGGCTGAATTGACAACTCAGCTGCTAATACCTTCAAATATTCTTTGGCTCCCCTTGTGTCAAATCTATAAATTTGGGTTGAATACTCTACCCTCAAAAACTGTTGCGATCCCCTATACTTGTGGGTTATCAAGACCTTTTTCTGGAGCCGTTGCCGGGGAGCATAGCTATATTTGTTGAGTCACTTGAGATTATTATTAATTTATCACTATGAAGAATCTGAAGGATGCTAAGACTAAGATTTATCCCTCTGAGACGAGGGGAGGTAAGGAACTGCCATCCAGTTCTGCTTTAGATTCACCTTCTGTTATAAGTAAACTTGTGACACCACCACATGCTATCAATTCTGATATGTCGCGAGTTATTGATGATGCTACTTCTGCTATGGATAATGCTTATGATGATGCTAGTACCTTGCTTGATAATGATGATGTGCCACTTGGTGAATTTCTAGATAAAAAGTTGCTAGAGTAATACAACATGTTGTTGTTGAATCTGATGATGAGCTTGAAACTGAAACTCCTGAAACACCTCCTAGAACTGGCCTTCCTAGATATGAATTGCCTAAGGTACCGGAAGGTTTTGTTATGAATGAAGAGACAACTAGAGATATTCTTGCTTGTAGGGATAGAGATGATCTAGAGAAATTATTACGCAAGTATAAAGAAAAATCTCTGAATGCTAGAATGCAATATGATCCTAAGTTTGATACCTCACCTATGTTTATCGATGATAAGGATTATGAATTCTCTGTCGACCCAGAGTTAATTACTTTGGTTGAATCTGATCCTTTCCATGGTTATGAAACAGAAACTATTGTGGCACATCTTACTAAGTTGAATGACATAGCCACCCCTTTTACTCAATGGTACGCGTCGGTGCTATACAAACGGTTTTAACCCCTTTTCGCGACAACATTTGGCACCGTCGCCTAGTGAGTGACGGTGATAGGGGGGTCCTTCCCACACGACCCATAAACCGTCGGGGATATGGCCTCCTGGCACACACGCTCGGCAAAATGAGGTCATGTGCGACCGGCGAGCGCTCAAATACGGAAATATGTACAATAGAGCTAAAAAATTTACAATTATACAGGCGAAATTGTTTCCGGTCGCAAGTACATCCCACACAGTCAGTCCCCGCTAAATGTTTCTGTTCGTATGTACATCCCACACAGTCGCTCCAAGGAAAACGTTTCTGTTCACAGGTACATCACACATAATTTTCCCCGTTAAATCATTTGTGATAGCGTTGCCATTGCACACAATATAAACAATTTTATCATTTGAGTTATTGAATGCATCACACACGGTGCGTAGAAGAAACTGTGTGGCAAAGGCTGTCCATCACACATAGTTTTTATGTGGTAAACATTTGCGCAAGGTGGCCTAACGCAAACAGTTTTCAAGAGAAGGTCGTGTGTGATTGTTCATTGATCCAACACGGTTTATTCCTAGTAACTGTGTGCGTTGCCTGAGGTCATCGCCCACGGTATTTTCTGAATAACCGTTTGCAATAGCAAAACCCAATTAGCAAGCTAATTCGCCATTAGCAAGCTAATTTCCCTATTATTAATAATCCATTTATTAATCTAATTGACATTCATATTAAGCCCACAATATATTTCATTTCCATATTAAGGAAGCAGGATTTCATAATTGAAATACATCACAGTACAACATGATATAGCTTCAGCACTCAGGTACCCCATTACACAACTGCACCAGCACCAAGTTTCACATGCAACATCTAGAACCTTTCGAAATTAGCATCATAGACGGTATATAGACATATGCATCTCATCTAGAAAACTGCTGAAGCGGAAGGTGAATATTGAGCCTTCATTATTCATGTTGAAGGTCTTTGCAACTTTCTAGGCTAGTGCCTGCGGATGATTGACAATACGTCCTTTGTCCTCTTCAGGAACACTTTAATATTGAACCGTGGGTGTTGTATGAAAACCTTCCTCGCCTCCTGACCATATAGGTGGTTTGAGAGGTAATCATCAGTGAACTGCTTTGGAAAGGCCTGAAAACAAGGACGTGCATAAATATCTTCTCTATATTGGAAATGGGGCAAAGGAATAAAAAAGGCAAGGTATAATAGTTAGTACCATCTTGTAGTGAACCGATGTCTTCTTCATTGTGCAGACAAAGATATTTTCATTTTGTGTCGCTAATTTCTTTATCCTAACAATCTTTCTGAGTTTCTTGACTTGATTGATATTCATGGAAAACTCATTTCCCCATATGCAAAAAGGGTCGAACAGTGGGTCAAAACCTCTGACAGCAGGACCTACATGTGCAAGACCAAATTGTTAAAAACCTAAATATTAGAATGGTTCCTGCAATTGCACAATAATGTGCTATTAGACAACAGACCATGCACGTGATAACCTCGATTGTAAACCTCGGTCCTTCCCATTGTTTCCCTGCAACACATATAAGGTAGTTAGTCATCAGGTTAAGTAAGGTTCGCATGCTATCAATAAAATATGTTGATGAAAAATAAGCACATTGTAGATTCATCAGATTAATTCAAGCCACATGGAAAACCCATTTATCCAAACCAAGCTTGATTAAGAACTAGGAAATATAACACTTGTATATGTTTCTCATGTATTAAGTGCAACCAAATTTGATTTATTCCTCACATGCACAACAATACAAAATTCTATTGATAACCCACAAGTATAGGGTATCAGTTGTAGCCTCTTTCGATAAGTAAGAGTGTCGAACCCAACGAGGAGCTAAAGGTAGAACAAATATTCCCTCAAGTTCTATCGACCACCGATACAACTCTACGCACGCTTAACTTTCGCTTTACCTAGAACAAGTATGAAACTGGAAGTACTTTGTAGGTGTTGTTGGATAGGTTTGCAAGATAATAAAGAGCGCGTAAATAAAAAGTAGGGGCTGTTTAGATGAAGACACAACTAAGTTAGTTTTAGTAGAGAGCTTCTTGTCACACAAGAAAGTTATTTGTCCCTAGGCAATCGACAACTAGACCGGTAATCACTATTACAATTTTATATGAGGGAGAGGCATAAGCTAACATACTTTCTCTCCTTGGATCATATACACTTATGTTTGGAACTCTAGCAAGAATCTGCAACTAGTAAAGATCATTAAGGTAAAACCCAACCATAGCATTAAAGTGTATGAAAGCTCAGACTGAAAACTAAGTGGGTGTGCATCCAACTTGCTTGCTAATGAAGACCTAGGGCATTTGAGGAAGCCCATCATTGGAATATACAAGCCAAGTTCTATAGTGAAAATTCCCACTAGTAAATGAAAGTGATAACTCAAGAGACTCTCTATATGAAGAACATGATGCTACTCTGAAGCACAAGTGTGGTAAAAGGATAGTAACATTGTCCCTTCTCTCTTTTCTCTCATTTCTTTCTTTTTTTCTTATAGGCTTCTTTGGCCTCTTTTTTTATTAGGGCTTCTTTGGCCACTTTTATTTTGATAACCTCACATGGGACAATGTTCTAATAATGATGATCATCACACTTTTATTTACTTACAACTCAATATTACAACTCGATATCTAGAACAAAGTATGACTCTATATGAATGCCTCCGGCGGTGTACCGGGATGTGCAATGATCTAGCGTAGCAATGACATCAAAAAATGGACAAGCCATGAAAACACCATGCTAGCTATATTAGGATCATGCAAAGAAATATGACAATAAATGCTCAAGTCATGTATATGATGATGATGGAAGTTGCATGGCAATATATCACGGAATGGCTGTGGAAATGCCATGATAGGTAGGTATGGTGGCTGTTTTGAGGAAGATATAAGGAGGTTTATGTGTGACAGAGCGTATCATATCACGGGGTTTGGATGCACCGGCGAAGTTTGCACCGACTCTCGAGGTGAGAAAGGGCAATGCATGGTACCGAAAAGGCTAGTAATGATGGAAGGGTGAGAGTGCGTATACACCATGGACTCAACATTAGTCATAAAGAACTCACATACTTATTGCAAAAGTCTATTAGCTATCGAAACAAAGTACTACGCGCATGCTCCTAGGGGGATAGATTGGTAGGAAAATACCATCGCTCGTCCCCGACCGCCACTCATAAGGAAGACAATCAATAAATAAATCATGCTCCGACTTCATTACATAACGGTTCACCATACGTGCATGCTACGGGAATCACAAACTTCAACACAAGTATTTGTACAATCCAGAATTACCCACTAGCATGACTCTAATATCACCATCTTTATATTGCAAAACCATTGCAAGGAATAAAACATATCATATTCAGTGATCTACAAGTTTTATGTAGGATTTTATGACTAACCATGTGAATGACCAATTCCTGTCAACTCTCTAAATAGATATAAGTGAAGCAACAGAGTTTAATTCTTTCTACAAAAGATATGCCCACGCTCTAAGAAATATAAGTGAATCAAAAGAGCATTCTACAAATGGCGGTTTTCTATGTGTAGGGAAACAGGCAATCCAAACTTCAAAAGATATAAGTGAAGCACATGAAGCATTCTATAAAGCCATACTCAAAAGATATAAGTGAAGTGCAAAGAGCATTCTATAAATCAACCAAGGACTATCTCATACCAGCATGGTGCATCAAAGAAAAGTGAAAACTAAATGCAAAATACGCTCCAAGATTTGCACATATCACATGAATGAAACGAAACCGAAAACATACCGATACTTGTTGAAGAAAGATGGGATGCCTTCTGGGGCATCCCCAAGCTTAGATGCTTGAGTCTCCTTGAATATTTACTTGGGGTGCCTTGGGACTCCCCAAGCTTGATCTCTTGCCTCTCCCTCTTCTCCTCATATCGAGACCTCCTCGATCCTTGATCACTTCATCCACACAAAACTCAACGGAAAGTTCGGTAAGGTCCGTTAGTATAATATAGCAAATCACTACTCTAAGTACTGTTGCAAAACAATTCATATTTTGTTCTTGCATTATAACTACTGTAATATAACTTTTCCATGGCTTAGTCCACTGATAGAAATCGATAGTTTCATCAAAACAAGCAAGCAATGCATCAAAAACAGAATCTGTCTTAAACAGGACAGTCTGTAGTAATCTGAACATTAACCATACTTCTGGTACTCCAACAATTCTGAAAAAATTAGAAAAAATAAAACATTTGTATAGAAAGACAGTGCAAAATGTTTCAGAACCGTTTGACGTTCCAGTAAAAAATGTAAAATCGTGCACTACAGCCAAAGTTTCTGTTTTGCACCACACAAACCAACAAGCAATGTAAACATCCTAAAGGCAAATCTTGGCACATTATTTGTATAATACAATGGAATTGTACAAGGGGATAATTATTTTTGTTGAAAAGTTTCTGTGATCAAGATTTACAAAGTTTCTGTGAGCATGAACAAAGTTCAAGGAGCTCCCTCACTTCAACAATGCTTGTCTCTCTCACTTTCACTTTCCTTTTTGAAAAGTTTTGGGTTCCCCTCTTTATTTTTTTTGTTTTTAAACTTTATAAAAGCACTCAACAGATATAAATGACTCTCTAAAACTTCTGGGTTGTCTCCCTGGTAGCGCTTTCTTTAAATCCATTAAGCTAGGTATAAAGTGCTCAAGTAATGGATCCACCCGAATCCCAAGGTATATCAAAGCCAATTTGAATCAACAATGATTTAGAATTTAGTAGTGAGCACAAAGCAACATATATCAAGCAATGACGAAGTCTAACTCTCTTCCTATGCATCGGCATGTCATACAAGAACAATTCATGAACATCAAGTAAAGGCCAATACATAGCATAAGAAGTTTCTTGCAATTTTATCATGTTGGAAACATAGAGAGGCGGAGATGTAGTTCCTCTCTCATAATAATTGCAAGTAGGAGCAGCAAGCACGTGCATATTATATTCATCAAAATTATCACATGCAACGGTAAAAGGCCACCCTTCAATATAATACTTAATAAGTGCAAACTTCTCTGATATAATGTAGTTTGGAGAATTCAAAAAGATAATAGGGCTATCATGTGTGGGTGCAATAGCAACAATTTCATGTTTAACATAAGGAACAATAGCAATTTCATCTTCATAAGCATAATTCATATTGGCATCTTGGCCACAAGAATAGCAAGCATCAAGTTCATCAAAAAGGGATATTTCAAACGAATCAACGGGATCATAGCAATTATCATGGCATTCATCCTTAGGTAAGAACAAAGGGACATTAAATAATGTATGAGTTGGAGAGTTACTCTCATTAGAAGGTGGGAACGGGTAGCTAATCCGATCTTCCTCCTTTTGTTCTTCGCTCTCTCGTCATCTTTTTCATCCAATGAGCTCACAGTTTCATCAATTTCTTCTTCCATAGACTCCTGCAAAATATTAGTCTCTTCTCGGACAGCGGAGACTTTCTCAATAAGTTCATCAATATCATAATTGTATTTATAATTCTCAAAGAAATATTTAAGGATAGCTAAATTTTCAGGTCTATAAACTAAATCATCTAAATCTTTAAACTCTTTAAACATCACAAGCACCCTTAAAAGCAACAAATTCTTCTATTCGTTCCACATCATAGTAATCATATATACCATTAGCATAAGAAGCTAAGGTTTCATTATCATTAAATTTGCATGAAAAGGGAAGTTGTGGAGCCTTCATCCTAGAGCGACAAGTATAGTCATATCTCCAGCCGAGCATACCAATGCAACATATAAATTTGATCCCATAATAGCTTCCCTTTTTGAGTCAAGCGATAATACCTAAAGTATTCACGTTGATCCAACGTGTCTCCCATTACATAATTGGATGGGGTTTTCTCAGGATTATTAAAGTAGTGCATAATATCTTTCACATAGTGAACATTGAAGGTTTTAGGAGGTTCCCCATCTTCATGAGTAGCAAGTAAACCTATTTTTTTGGTATTTCATGTTCCATATCCATAACTAAAGATAGAGAACAACTTAGAACAAAAAATAAAAATTACTTAGTGATAAAGCAAACAAGAACACACGAGAATATTCACCCCACACTATTGCTCCCCGGCAACGGCACGAGAAAAAGGTCTTGATAACCCACAAGTATAGGGGATCAGTTGTAGCCTCTTTCGATAAGTAAGAGTGTCGAACCCAACGAGGAGCTAAAGGTAGAACAAATATTCCCTCAAGTTCTATCGACCACCGATACAACTCTACGCACACTTAACCTTCGCTTTACCTGGAACAAGTATGAAACTAGAAGTACTTTGTAGGTGTTGTTGGATAGGTTTACAAGATAATAAAGAGCACGCAAATAAAAAGTAGGGATTGTTTAGATGAAGACACAACTAAGTTAGTTTTAGTAGAAAGCTTTTTGTCACACAAGAAAGTTATTTGTCCCTAGGCAATCGATAACTAGACCGGTAATCACTATTGCAATTTTATATGAGGGAGATGCATAAGCTAACATACTTTCTCTCCTTGGATCATATGCACTTATGATTGGAACTCTAGCAAGGATCCGTAACTACTAAAGATCATTAAGGTAAAACCCAACCATAGCATTAAAGTATCAAGTCCTCTTTATTCCCATACGCAAACAACCTACTTACTTGGGTTTGTGATTCTGTCACTCACGCCACCCACCATAAGCAAATCATGAACATATTGCAAACCCTACAGCGGGGATCCCTCACGCTTGCGCGACATGGAGAGCACCATAGGACAGAACCAATAATAAAACATGCAACTCAAACCAATCACGATCATCAATGAACCCATAGGACAAAATAGATTGACTCAAACATCATAGGATAGCCATACATCATTGGGAAATAATATATAGCATTGAGCACCATGTTTAAGTAGAGATTACAACGGGTAAAAGAAGGGTTACACCACTGCATAGAGTAGGGAAGAGTTGGTGATGACGGTGGTGAAGTTGTTGGTGTAGATCATTGTCGCGATGATGGCCCCGGCGGCATTCCGGCGCCACCGGGAGAGAGGGGGAGAGAGACCCCCTTCTTGTTCTTGTTCTTGTTCTTGTTCTTCTTCTTCTTCTTCTTCTTCTTCTTCTTCTTCTTCTTCTTCTTCTTCTTCTTCTTCTTCTTCTTCTTCTTCTTCTTCTTCTTCTTCTTCTTCTTCTTCTTCTTCTTCTTCCTTGACCTTCCCCCTAGATGGGAGAAAGGCTTCCCCTCTGGTCCATGGCCTCCATGGCGGCGGAGGGGCGAGAGCCCCTCCGAGATTGGATCTCTCTCTCTCTCTCTCTCTATCTCTCTCTCTCTCTCTCTCTCTCTCTGTGTGTGTGTGTGTGTTTCCTTCTTTTTCTGCATTCCCTGATTCTGCCCTTTAACCGTTTCTTAAATTCCCGGAGATCCGTAACTCCGATTGGGCTGAAATTTGGACAAGATTTTTATCCGGATATTGGCTTTCTTGCGGCGAAAGAAGGGCACCAACCGTCTTACGAAGTGGCCATGAGGGCCCAGGGCACGCCCCTCGCCCTCGTGGGCCCCTCGGGCATCGTCTCGCGTTGATTCCACTTCCCAAGATTCACATATATTCCAAAAAAATCTCCGTAAGTTTTTATCCCGTTTGGACCCCGTTTGATATGGATTTTCTGCGAAAAAAACATGCCACAAACAGGAACTGGCACTGGGCACTGGATTAATATGTTAGTCCCAAAAATGTTATAAAAAGTTGCCAAAAGTATGTAAAAGTTGTAGAATATTGGCATGGAACAATCAAAAATTATAGCTATGACAGAGACGTATCATCTACCCAAGACAATTGGACATCGCATTGCAGAATTGAACCAAGCAGTTAACTAAACACCACAACAAATGAACCAAACATTAACTGAGCACCACATTGCACAATATAACATACCTCTAATAGAATATCAGACAGTTAACCAAACCAAGCATGCTTAACAACTTGGAAATATAGCAATTGTATTCGTTTCTCATGTATTTACTACAACCAAATTCAAATTATTCCTCACGTGGTATACAATAACAGAATGCACCCACACCTATTAAACATCGCATTGCAGAATTGAACCAAAAACTTAACTAAACACCACAACACAAATGAATGAACCAAACATTAACTGAGCACCACATTGCACAATGTATAACCAAACCAAGCATGCTTGACAACTTGAAAATACAGCAATTGTATTCGTTTCTCATGTATTTTGTAAAGATAAATTCAATTTATTTATCACATGGAAGACAATACAAAATTGTAGCCTGAAGAATTGAACATCACATTTGCAGAATTGAACCAAATAGTTAACTGAAGACGACAAATAATTAACAAAATAGTTAATAAGTGAGCACCACACTGCACGACATATAGAACATATACACTAGAGCAACAGATTGCATGGTAAAATTAGATAGCACAATTCACTAGAATTTGTGAAGGAAAGGCAAGAGCAGCACACGCAACGGGTAAACCGAGCATGCTTGACCGGCGTAGCTAGCAAATGTCAATGTGCTCCTCCAAGATCTGGGGGTCGGCACGAATGGCAGCCATCGCGACCTCATCCATGCATGCTGCCGCAATTTGCTTCTCCGCTGCCAAATGCTCCTTGAGATCCTGGCTATACTGCGTGCACCATGGCTTAGGGCGGCGCTTATTTGGTGGAGGGGTCAGTGATTTGGGTGGAAGGTGTGGCGCTGGCGGTCGGGGCATGTGGGATGTGGAAGGAGGACGAGGATGGGGGTCGGGTGTGGATTACCTGCCTAGATAGACGAGGTCGAGCAACGTGAAGGAGGGTCGCCGGCGAGGAGGCGAAGCTACAAGCAAGGAGTGAAGGTTTCAACTTAGAAAGGAAGGCGAAATAGGGGAAATGTGGCTTTTGGTAAGGGGGAGGGGGCGGGGAGGTAGATATTTCCGCGAAAGCCAAAAATTGGGAATCGCTTCAGTGAAAAAACTGGCGCGCAAAGTGTCATCAGACACGGTCCCTTATTCAGAACTGTGTACGACATGTGAACATCACAAACAATTCAGATAGCTTAGCCCGTGTGTGATGAGTTTGAACGTCAAAAATTTTGGTTCGAATTTCCCGGGTTACAGTGGTCATCCACGCCATTGCATAATTTGGGTACACAAAGGAGACTACAGCACACCCATACTTCTTAATCGAGCAAGTTCAGCAATTAAACAGAGCTAGCTGACCTAAACATTACTCTAACAAATTAAAGACCGACGCTCTTAATTAAACAAAACAAATAGTACTACTATGGCTGGTGCTTGTCGATCTCCGCTGCTGCCTCCATGTCCAGCTCATGCCCGACGGTCTCCTAGGGAAGGGGCTCCATGGCATCCATCGCACCATACTTGGCAAGCACCTCACCATCCACGACCGCCATCTCTTTGGAAAAGGCTGCCACAAGCTGGGCGTAGACGGCCGCGATCTGGGCTTGGACAGGCTCCGTCGTTGCAAGGTATGCGGCGGAGGAACGGATGGCTGCTCGAACGCTCTCGGCGATTGCCAACTCTTCGGTTGTGGGTTGCTGACCGTTGTGGGAGAAGCTTCGTTCAATTTGTGAGGTGACCGCCACGACCTGGGCATGGGCGGCCTTGACATGGTCGTGGGCGTCCTCCATCAGGGCTAAGGCCGCCACTGCAGAACGGACAACTACTGTGCCGCTCTCGCCAGTTGCTATCCCCGAGGCAGATGTTGCCGCCGCCACCTGAGAAGCAACAACAACCGTTTGGGCTGCCTTGGCCGCCCGATCACAGATTGCGGCCGCGCTCACGCACCTTCTTAGCACACACATGAAAGCTGTGGCCGCGCTCTTGCCGGAGTGGGCCACCAAATTTGCCGTCATGACGCGGGTCCACGTGCCCATCTTTCACCAGTGACGATTGAACAGTGAAATTATATTTTGGGAGCGAGCTAGTGTGCTTGAGACACCGGCTGTGGACTGTAGCTGACGCACCTTCTCGCATAAGCCATAGGCATACTATACACCGACGGTGCTCCAGGATATTTTGTGCTCCATCTCACACAGTTGGTGATAATAAACTGTGTGGGATCTACTTGATCTTTCATCTTGATTTGAATTACATAATGGGGTCACAGCGGCAATGGACGGTGTTTGAATTGCTAGACCTTTTATATGTAGTGAACATGCAACTATATGTGTGTCGTAAAACAATTGGAATTATTCAGGGTTCGTTTCAACATTTTACACATTAAATTGGTTTTCTAGCCATTTCAGGTGCACAATTCAAAATTAAACTACATGCACATGCTCCGGTGCACCAACATGGGTTGTAAAACCATATATGTGTCCATGGGTTTATGCTTATGTCACACGCAAGAAATGGGGATGAAATTCGAACATCACGGCACCGTGGCTCTCCGGCAAATGTCGACTTGCTTGCTTTTGTAATTATAGCAAATCCAAAATTCGTCTGAAATTCATGAAACTTGGCATGCTATCATGGAGCGACATCAACATGCCATGGTAAAAAATTTGTCCCATTTGGGGCAGGTTTGGGTATAAGCTTCTCATAAACCAGAGCTTCTCACAACTAGTGTGATGGTTTCGGTAGGGAACGTTTCACCTTTCTGGACAAAACGATATACGTCGCTTCTTCTTGATTTAATTTTTTTTTCTAGTTTCAACATAGAACAACATGAGTGTTGTGTCAATTTTTGGGATTTTTTGGGGTTCGCTTGGACATTTTTACACATTAACTGAGTTTTCTATGCATTCATGTGCATAACTCAAATTTGAACTACAGGCACATGCTCTAATGCATATAAATTAGTTGAAAATTCAAATATGTGTCCTGCGTTGCATGCTTAGGTCCCATGCAAGAAATGGGAATGAATGTCAAACACCCAGCCACTGTCACTCGGCCGCAAACATTGAGATACCTGGTTTTTAAATTCTAGTAAATCCAAAGCTCGTCTGAAATTCATGAAACTTGGCATGCTGTCATGGAGCGGCATCAACATGCCGTGGTAAAATTTTTCCCATTTGGGGCAGGTTCGGGGATATGCTTCTCACAAACCAGAGCTTCTCACAACAAGCCTGATGGTTTCGGTAGGGAACACTTCACCTTTCTGGACGAAACGATATCCATTGCCTCTTCTCGATTTCAATTTTTTCCTAGTTTCAACACAGAACAGGCGTGTTGTGTCAATTTTTGGGATTTTTCAGGGTTCGTTTGGACATTTTTATGCATTAATTGAGTTTTCAATGCATTTATGTGCATAATTAAAATTTGAACTACATGCACATGCTCTAATTGTTGGGGAACGTAGCAGAAATTCAAAATTTTCCTACGTGTCACCAAGATCTATCTATGGAGAAACTAGCAACGAGGGGAAGAAGAGTGCATCTACATACCCTTGTAGATCGCTAAGCGGAAGCGTTCAAGTGAACGGGGTTGATGGAGTCGTACTCGCCGTGATCCAAATCACCGATGATCCTAGTGCCGAACGACGGCACCTCCGCGTTCAACACACGTACAGCCCGGGGACGTCTCCTCCTTCTTGATCCAGCAAGGGGAGAGGAGAAGTTGAGGGAAAAACTCCGACAGCACGACGGCATGGTGGTGATGGAGCTCGTGGTTCTCCGGCAGGGCTTCGCCAAGCACTACGTAGGAAGACGAGGTGTTGGAGGAGGGAGAGGGCTGCGCCAGGGGAAGGGTGCGGCTGCCCTCTCTCTTCCTCACTATATATATAGGGGTAAGGGAGGAGGGGGAGGCGCCCTAGGGTTCCCTAGGGGAGGGGCGGCGGCCACAGGGGAAACCCTAGATGGGTTTGGGCGCCCCCACCCCCTAGGAAACTTGCCCCCCAAGCCGGGAGGGGCGGCTGCCCTAGGGGTGGCGCCCCCACCTCTCTGGTTACGTAAGATGGGGTTGGGAGGGGCGCTCAGCCCCTTAGTGGGCTGATGTGCCCTCTCCCCTTGGCCCATAAGGCCCCCCAACGCTTGTCGGGGCCTCCGAAACCCCTTTCGGACACGCTGGTCATCACCTGGTACCCCCAGAACAATTCCGGACTCCAATACCCTTCGTCCAATATACCTATCTTCACCTCCGGACCATTCCGGAGCTCCTCGTCATGTCCGGGATCTCATCCGGGACTCCGAACAACCTTCGGTAACCACATACTATTTCCCATAACAACTCTAGCGTCACCGAACCTTAAGTGTGTAGACCCTACGGGTTCGGGAACCATGCAGACATGACCGAGACAACTCTCTGGCCAATAACCAACAGCGGGATCTGGATACCCATGTTGGCTCCCACATGTTCCACGATGATCTCATCGGATGAACCACGATGTCGAGGATTCAATCAATCCGGTATTCAATTCCCTTTGTCTAGCGGTATTGTACTTGCCCGAGATTCGATCGTCGGTATCCCTATACCTTGTTCAATCTCGTTACCGGCAAGTCTCTTTACTCGTTCCGTAACACATCATCCCGCGATCAACTCCTTGATCACATTGTGCACATTATGATGATGTCCTACCGAGTGGGCCCAGAGATACCTCTCCGTCACACGGAGTGACAAATCCCAGTCTCGATTCGTGCCAACCCAACAGACACTTTCGGAGATACCTGTAGTGTACCTTTATAGCCACCCAGTTACGTTGTGACGTTTGGCACACCCAAAGCATTCCTACGGTATCCGGGAGTTGCACAATCTCATGGTCTAAGGAAATGATACTTGACATTAGAAAAGCTTTAGCATACGAACTACACGATCTTTGTGCTAGGCTTAGGATTGGGTCTTGTCCATCACATGATTCTCCTAATGATGTGATCCCGTTATCAACGACATCCAATGTCCATGGTTAGGAAACCGTAACCATCTATTGATCAACAAGCTAGTCAACTAGAGGCTTACTAGGGACATGGTGTTGTCTATGTATCCACACATGTATCTGAGTTTCCTATCAATACAATTATAGCATGGATAATAAACGATTATCGTGAACAAGGAAATATAATAATAACTTATTTATTATTGCCTCTAGGGCATATTTCCAACAGTCTCCTACTTGCACTAGAGTCAATAATCTAGTTCACATCGCCATGTGATTAACATTCACAGGTCACATCGCCATGTGACCAACATCCAAAGAGTTTACTAGAGTTCATAATCTAGTTCACATCACTATGTGATTAACACTCAATGAGTTCTGGGTTTGATCATGTTGCTTGTGAGAGAGGTTGTAGTCTACGGGTCTGTCACATTCAGATCCGTATGTACTTCGCAAATCTCTACGTTATATTTGGAGTCATTTCAAATAACTGTTCTACTTGGAGCTATTCTAAATTGTTGCTCCATTATACGTATCCGGTATCTCTACTCAGAGCTATCCGGATAGGTGTTAAGCTTGCATCGACATAACTCTTTATGTCGAACTCTTTATCACCTCCATAACCGAGAAACATATCCTTATTCCTCTAAGGATAATCTTGACCGCTATCTGGTGATCTACTCCTAGATCACCTTTGTACCCTCTAGCCAGACATGTGGCAAGGCACATGTCAGGTGCGGTACACAGCATAGTATACTATGGAGCCTATGTCTAAGCATAGGGGACGACCTTCGTCCTTTCTCTCTGTTCTGACGTGGTCGAGCTTTAAGTCTTAACTTCGTACCTTACAACTCAGGCAAGAACTTCCTTCTTTGACTGATCCATCTTGAACACCTTCAAGATCATGTCAAGGTATGTGCTCATTTGAAAGTACCATTAAGCGTTTTGATCTATCCCTATAGATCTTGATGCTCAATGTTTAAGTAGCCTAATCCAGGTTTTCCATTGAAAAACACTTTTCAAATAACCCTATATGCTTTCCAGAAATTCTACATTATTTCTGATCATCAATATGTCAACAACATATACTCATCAGAAATTCTATAGTGCTCCCACTCACTTCTTTGGAAATACAAGTTTCTCATAAACTTTGTATAAACCCAAAATCTTTGATCATCTCATCAAAGTGTACATTCCAACTCCGAGATGCTTACTCCAGTCCTTAGAAGGATTGCTGGAGCTTTGCATACTTGTTAGCATCTTTCAGGATCGACAAAATCTTCTGGTTGTATCACATACAACCTTTCCTCAAGAACAAGGAAACAATATTTTGACATCCCATCTGCAAGATTTCATAAATAATGCAGTACATGCTAATTCCAACAGATTCTTAGCATCGCTACGAGTGAGAAAAGTCTCATCGTAGTCAACTCCTTGAACTTGTCGGGAAACACCTTAACGACAAGTCGAGCTTTCTCAATGGTGACACTTTCCATCATTGTCTGTCTTCCTTTTAAAATCCATATGTACCCAACAGCCTTACGACCATCAAGTAGTTCTTTCAAAGTCTACACTTTTTTTTCATACATGGATCCTCTCTCGGATTTTATGGCCTCGAGCCGTTTTTCGGAATTCAGGCCCACCATCGCTTCTCCATAGCTCATAGGTTCATCGTTGTCCAACAACGTGACCTTTTAAGACAGGGTTACCACTTTGTACACACCCTCGTCAACCTATGAGGTTCGATAGTAACTTGATCTGAAGCTCCATGATCATCATCATTAGCTTTCTCTTCAACTGAGGTAGGGCCACAGAAATATTTTTCCTGTGCTTGCGCTACTCTCTGATTGAAGTGAAGGTTCAACAACCTTATCAAGTTCTATCTTCCTCCCACTCAATTCTTTCGAGAGAAACTTTTCCTCGAGAAAGGACCCGATTCTAGAAACAATCCCTATTGCTTTCGGATCTGAATTAGGAGGTATACCCAACTGTTTTGGGTGTCCTATGAAGATGCATTTTATCCGCTTTGGGTTCGAGCTTATCAACCTGAAACTTTTTCACATAAGCGTCGCAGCCCCAAACTTTTAAGAAACGACAACTCAGGTTTCTCCAAACCATAGTTCAAACGGTTTCGTCTCAACGGAATTACGTGGTGCCCTATTAAAGTGAGTGCGGTTGTCTCTAATGCCTAACCCATGAACGATAGTGGTAATTCGATAAGAGACATCATGGTACGCACCATATCCAATAGGGTGCAACTATGATGTTCGGACACACCATCACACTATGGTGTTCCAGGCGGTATTAGTTGTGAAACAATTTCCACAGTGCCAAACTCGTAACTCAGATATTCATTTCTATGATCATATCATAGACATTTTATCCTCTTATCACGAAGATCTTCAACTTCACTCTGAAATTACTTGAACCATTCAATAATTCAGACTTGTGTTTCATCAAGTAAATATACTTAGTATCTACTTAAATCATCTGTGAAGTAAGAATATAACGATATCCACTGCGTGCCTCAGCACTCATTGGTCTGCACACATCAAAATGTGTTACTTCCAACAAGTTGCTATCTTGTTCCATCTTACTGAAAACGAGGCTTTTCAGTCATCTTGCCCATGTGGTAAGATTTGCATATCTCAAGTGATTCAAAATCAAGTGAGTCCAAACGGTCCATCTGAATGGAGTTTCTTCATGCGTATCTACCAACAGACATGGTTCACATTACTCAATCCTTTTCAAAAATGAGTGAGTCCAAAGATCCATCAACATGGAGTTTCTTCATGCGCTTTATACCAATATGACTTATACGGCAGTGCCACAAGTAGGTGGTACTATCATTACTCTCTTATATCTTTTGGCATGAACATGTGTATCACTATGATCGAGATTCAATAAACCATTCATTTTTGGTGCAAGACCATTGAAGGTATTATTCAAATAAACAAAGTAACTATTATTCTCTTTAAATGGACAACCGTTTTGCGATAGACATAATCCAATCATGTCTATGCTCAACGCAAACACCAAATAAAAATTATTTAGGTTTAACACCAATCTCGATGGTAGAGGGAGCGAGCGATGCTTGATCATATCAACCTTGGAAACACTTCCAACACGTATCGTCAGCTCACCTTTAGCTAGTCTCCTTTTATTCCGTAGCTTTTATTTCGAGTTACTAACACTTAGCAACCGAACCGGCATCTAATACCCTGGTGCTACTAGGAGTACTAGTAAAGTACACATTCACATAATGTATATCCAATATACTTCTATCGACAGCCTTCTCATCTACCAAGTATCTAGGGTAATTCTGCTCCAGTAGCTGTTCCCCTCATTACAGAAGCACTTAGTCTCGGGTTTGGGTTCAGCCCTTGCCCTTCTTGAAACTAGTGGTTTCACTAACCATCAACAATTGATGCTCCTTCTTGATTTCTACTTTTGCGGTGTCAAACATCACGAATTTCTCAAGGATCATCATGTCTATCCCTGATATGTTATAGTTCATCACGAAGCTCTAGTGGCTTGGTGGCAGTGACTTTGGAGAACTATCACTATCTCATCTGGAAGATAATTCCCACTCGATTCAAGTGATCGTCGTACCCAGACAATCTGAGTACAAGCTCAACGATTGAGCTTTTCTCCCTTAGTATGCAGGCTAAGAAAATCGTCGGAGGTCTTATACCTGCTGACGTGGGCACGAGCCTGAAATCCCAATTTCAGCCCTCGAAACATCTCACATGTTCCGCGACATTTCAAAAAAACGTCTTTGGTGCCTCAACTCTAAACCGTTTAACTGAACTATCACGTAGTTATTTAAACGTGTATGTCCGATGTTCGCAACATCCACAAACGACGTTTGAGGTTCAGCACATGGAGCGGTGCATTAAGGACATAAGCTTTCTATGAAGCAATGAGGACAATCCTCAGTTTACGGACCTAGTCCGCATAATTGCTACTATCAACTTTCAACTAAATTTTCTCTAGGAACATATCTAAACAGTAGAACTGAAGCGCGAGATATAATTTGCGAAGATCTTTTTGACTATGTTCAGGATAATTAAGTTCATCTTATGAACTCCCACTCAGATAGACATCCCTCTAGTCATCTAAGTGATTACATGATCCGAGTCAACTAGGCCGTGTCCGATCATCACGTGAGACGGATTAGTCATCATTGGTGAACATCTTCATGTTGATCGTATCTACCATACGACTCATGCTCGACCTTTCGGTCTCTTGTGTTCCGAGGCCATGTCTGTACATGCTAGGCTCGTGAAGTTAACCCTAAGTGTTTTGCATGTGTAAAACTGTCTTACACCCGTTGTATGTGAACGTAAGGATCTATCACACCCGATCATCACGTGGTGCTTCGAAACGACGAACTTTAGCAACGGTGCACAGTTAGGGGAGAACACTTCTTGAAATTTTAATGAGGGATCATCTTATTTACTACCGTCGTTCTAAGCAAATAAGATGTATAAACATGATAAACATCACATGCAATCAAATAGTGACATGATATGGCCAATATCATATTGCTCCTTTTGATCTCCATCTTCAGGGCTCCATGATCATCATCGTCACCGGCATGACACCATGATCTCCATCATCATGATCTCCATCATCGTGTCTTCGTGAAGTTGTCTCTCCAACTATTACTTCTACTACTATGGCTAACGGTTAGCAATAAAGTAAAGTAATTACATGACGTTTATGTTGACACGCAGGTCATAAATAAATTAAAGACAACTCCTATGGCTCCTGCCGGTTGTCATACTCATCGACATGCAAGTCGTGATTCCTATTACAAGAACATGATCAATCTCATACATCCCATATCATTCATCACATTCTTCTTGGCCATATCACATCACAAAGCACTTGCTGCAAAAACAAGTTAGACGTCTTCTAATTGTTGCTGCAAGTTTTTACGTGGCTGCTATAGGTTGCTACCAAGAACGTTTCTTACCTACGTTAAAACCACAACGTGAATTGTCAATCTCTATTTACCCTTCATAAGGACCCTGTTCATCGAATCCGATCCAACTAAAGTGGGAGAGACAGACACCCGCCAGCCACCTTATGCAACTAGTGCATGTCAGTCGGTGGAACCGGTCTCACGTAAGCGTACGTGTAAGGTTGGTCCGGGCCGCTTCATCCCACAATACCGCGGAATCAAGATAGGACTAGTAACGGCAAGAAGAATTGAAAATTCGACGCCCACAACTACTTTGTGTTCTACTCGTGCATAGAATCTACGCAATAGACCTAGCTCTGATGCCACTGTTGGGGAACATAGCAGAAATTCAAAATTTTCCTACGTGTCACCAAGATCTATCTATGGAGAAACTAGCAACGAGGGGAAGAAGAGTGCATCTACATACCCTTGTAGATCGCTAAGAGGAAGCGTTCAAGTGAACGGGGTTGATGGAGTCGTACTCGCCGTGATCCAAATCACCGATGATCCTAGTGCCGAACGGACGGCACCTCCGCGTTCAACACACGTACAGCCCGGGGACGTCTCCTCCTTCTTGATCCAGCAAGGGGAGAGGAGAAGTTGAGGGAAAAACTCCGACAACACGACGGCATGGTGGTGATGGAGCTCGTGGTTCTCCGGCAGGGCTTCGCCAAGCACTACGTAGGAAGACGAGGTGTTGGAGGAGGGAGAGGGCTGCGCCAGGGGAAGGGTGCGGCTGCCCTCTCTCTTCCTCACTATATATATAGGGGTAAGGGAGGAGGGGGAGGCGCCCTAGGGTTCCCTAGGGGAGGGGCGGCGGCCACAGGGGAAACCCTAGATGGGTTTGGGCGCCCCCACCCCTAGGAAACTTGCCCCCCAAGCCGGGAGGGGCGGCTGCCCTAGGGGTGGCGCCCCCACCTCTCTGGTTACGTGAGATGGGGTTGGGAGGGGCGCTCAGCCCCTTAGTGGGCTGATGTGCCCTCTCCCCTTGGCCCATAAGGCCCCCCAACGCTTGCCGGGGCCTCCGAAACCCCTTTCGGACACGCTGGTCATCACCTGGTACCCCCAGAACAATTCCGGACTCCAATACCCTTCGTCCAATATACCGATCTTCACCTTCGGACCATTCCGGAGCTCCTCGTCATGTCCGGGATCTCATCCGGGACTCCGAACAACCTTCGGTAACCACATACTATTTCCCATAACAACTCTAGCGTCACCGAACCTTAAGTGTGTAGACCCTACGGGTTCGGGAACCATGCAGACATGACCAAGACAACTCTCTGGCCAATAATCAACAGCGGGATCTGGATACCCATGTTGGCTCCCACATGTTCCACGATGATCTCATCGGATGAACCACGATGTCGAGGATTCAATCAATCCGGTATTCAATTCCCTTTGTCTAGCGGTATTGTACTTGCCCGAGATTCGATCGTCGGTATCCCAATACCTTGTTCAATCTCGTTACCGGCAAGTCTCTTTACTCGTTCCGTAACACATCTTCCCGCGATCAACTCCTTGATCACATTGTGCACATTATGATGATGTCCTACCGAGTGGGCCCAGAGATACCTCTCCGTCACACGGAGTGACAAATCCCAGTCTCGATTCGTGCCAACCCAACAGACACTTTCGGAGATACCTGTAGTGTACCTTTATAGCCACCCAGTTACGTTGTGACGTTTGGCACACCCAAAGCATTCCTACGGTATCCGGGAGTTGCACAATCTCATGGTCTAAGGAAATGATACTTGACATTAGAAAAGCTTTAGCATATGAACTACACGATCTTTGTGCTAGGCTTAGGATTGGGTCTTGTCCATCACATGATTCTCCTAATGATGTGATCCCGTTATCAACGACATCCAATGTCCATGGTTAGGAAACCGTAACCATCTATTGATCAACGAGCTAGTCAACTAGAGGCTTACTAGGGACATGGTGTTGTCTATGTATCCACACATGTATCTGAGTTTCCTATCAATACAATTATAGCATGGATAATAAACGATTATCATGAACAAGGAAATATAATAATAACTTATTTATTATTGCCTCTAGGGCATATTTCCAACACTAATGCATATAAATTGGTTGAAAATTCAAATCCGTGTCCTTGGTTGCATGCTTAGGTCCCATGTAAGAAATGGAAATGAATGTCAAACACCCTGCCACCGTCACTCGGCCGCAAACATTGAGATACCTGGTTTTAAATTCTAGTAAATCCAAAAATCATATGAAACTCATGAAACTTGGCATGCCATCATGGAGCGGCATCAACATGTCGAGGTAAATTTTTTGTCCCTTTTAGGGCAGGTTTGGGTATACGATTCTCACAAACCAGAGCTTCTCTCAACAAGCATGATGGTTTCGGTAGGAAATGTCCCCCTTTGGGAATGAAACGATATCCATTGCCTCTTATGTCTTTCAAAAGTTTTCTCGTGTCAACGTAGAACAACAGGAGTGTTCTGTCAATTTTTGTGACTTTTCGGGGTTCGTTTGGACATTTTTATGCATTAATTGAGTTTTCAATGCATTCATGTGCATAATTCAAATTTGAACTAAATGCACATGCTCTAATGCATGTAAATTGGTTGAAAATTCAAATATGTGTCCTTGGTTGCATGCTTAGGTCCCATGCAAGAAATGGGAATGAATGTCAAACACGCTGCCACCGTCAGTCGGCCGCAAATATTGAGATACCTGGTTTTTAAATTCTAGTAAATCCAAAGCTCGTCTGAAATTCATGAAACTTGGCATGATGTCATGGAGTGGCATCAACATGCCGTGGTAATTTTTTTGTCCCATTTGGGGCAGGTTTGGGGATATGCTTCTCACAAGCCAAAGATTCTCACAACAAGCCTGATGGTTTCGGTAGGGAACATTTCACCTTTCTAGACGAAATGATATCCATTGCCTCTTCTCGATTTCAATTTTTTTCGTACTGTCATCATAGAACAACAGGAGTGTTGTGTCAAATTTTGGGATTTTTTGGGGTTCGTTTGGACATTTTTAAGCATTAATTGAGTTTTCAATGCATTTATGTGCATAATTCAAATTTGAACTACATGCACATGCTCTAATGCATATAAATTGGTTGAAAATTCAAAATTGTGTCCTTGGTTGCATGCTTAGGTCCCATGCAAGAAATGGGAATGAATGTCAAACACCCTGCCACCCTCACTCGGCCGCAAACATTGAGATACATTGTTTTTAAATTCTAGTAAATCCAAAGCTCGTCTGAAATTCATGAAACTGGCATGCTATCATGGAGCGGCATCAACATGCCGTGGTAAAAGTTTTGTCCCATTTGAGGCAGGTTTGGTTATATGCTTCTCACAAACCAGAGGTTCTCACAACAAGCATGATGGTTTCGGTAGGGAACGTCCCACCTTTGGGGACGAAGTGATATCCATTGCCTCTTATTGCTTTCAAAAAATTTCTCGTGTCAACGTAGAACAACAGGAGTGTTGTGTCAATTTTTGTGACCTTTTGGGGTTCGTTTTGACATTTTTATGCATTAAGTGAGTTTTCAATGCATTTGTGTGCATAATTCAAATTTGAACTACATGCAGATGCTCTAATGCATATAAATTGGTTGAAAATTCAAATCTGTGTTCTTGGTTGCATGCTTAGGTCCAATGCAAGAAATGGGAATGAATGTCAAACACCCTGCCACCGTCACTCGGCGGCAAACATTGAGATACCTAGTTTTTGCATTCTAGTAAATCCAAAGCTCGTCTGAAATTCATGAAACTTGGCATGCTGTCATGGAGCGGCATCAACATGTTGTGGTAAATTTTTTCCCATTTGGGGCAGGTTCGGGGATATGCTTCTCACAAACTAGAGCTTCTCACAACAAGCCTGATGGTTTTGGTAGGGAACGCTTCACCTTTCTGGACGAAATGATATCCATTGCCTCTTCTCGATTTCAATTTTTTTCCTAGTGTCAACACAGAACAATAGGAGTGTTGTGTCAATTTTTGGGATTTTTCGGGGTTCGTTTGGACATTTTTATGCATTAATTGAGTTTTCAATGCATCTATGTGCATAATTCAAATTTGAACTACATGCTCATGCTCTAATGCATATAAATTGGTTGAAAATTCAAATCCATGTCCTTGGTTGCATGCTTAGGTCCCATGCAAGAAATGGGAATGAATGTCAAACACCCTGCCACCGTCACTCGACCGCAAACATTGAGATACCTGGTTTTTAAATTCTAGTAAATCCAAAACTCATTTGAAATTCATGAAACTTGGCATGCTATCATGGAGAGGCATCAACATGCCGTGGTAATTTTTTTGCCCCATTTGGGGCAGGTTTGGGTATATGCTTCTCACAAACCAGAGCTTCTCACAACAAGCATGATGGTTTCGGTAGGAAACGTCCCACCTTTGGGGACGAAACGATATCCATTGCCTCTTATTATATGCATTAGAGCATGTGCATGTAGTTCAAATTTGAATTATGCACATGAATGCATTGAAAACTCATTTAATGCATAAAAATGTCCAAACGAACCCCGAAAAATCAGAAAAATTGATAGAACACTCCTGTTGTTCTACGTTATGTTCTGTTTTCGGCTAAGGTAGTAAAGGGAGAACTACTGCGATTGTGTTTCCAGCTGGCCCGGTTAAGCACCTCCTTAGAGAAAGCCGAGAACTGACTGTCGTGATGTGGCGAGTGCTGGTCAGCAATTCGGTGACTTACTAAATCTCTAGTGATTTCTTCTGTATTACACAAAGGGCTGGCTTTTTTCAGTCACGCGTCTAAGGCATCCAAGTTCGATAGCCGCATATGCACCAGGGGCTATCTTACAACCCCACTGTCAAACTCCTATGGCTAAGTGAGAGTGGTAAAGCCACATAGTCCGATTGCCTCGTTCGTTGCACTGACACCTCCTTTACGGACCAAGACGTTGGGTTAACGTGTGGTCACATGGTATTTCGAATACCCCCGTAGTATCTACGTGGGGGCTGAAGCTGATGACTGGCAAACTCTTAGGGATACAAATGGCCGCACAGGAGGAACAACACTTTTAAAGACAAACAACATAAATATATTACAAAGCTTTCGTTTATACAACATCCTGGCAGTTCAGAGACATTCACTCGAACAAGATGTCCTTTGAGCACTGGCCCTCTATCAAGCGGGCACCTTCCAAGACGTCTTCAAAATTGCGCTCCGGCGTACGGTGGTCCTTGCCTCCGGGCAGACCTTCAATGGCCACGATGGTGGCCTTCATCTTGGCCGAGTGCAGCTTGACAGGGGCAAAGGCCAGCCGCGCACCTTCTATACATGACGATCGCTTGACCGCGTCAATATGGGGCAGTGCGTCAACAAGTCGCTGCACTAGGCCAAAATAGCTGCTCGGAACGGGTTCGGTTGGCCACAGCCGGACTATGACATCCCTCATGGCTGATCCGGACATCCTATGTAGCTCGGCCACCGCGCCATCTGGTCATTCAGTAGTGCAGGGTGCTCCCGTGCCACGAACTGTGACCAGAATTGCTTCTCCCTCGCGTGCCCCTCTTGGGCCTGGAAGAACTGTGTAGCGTCAGCATCGCTCTTCGGAAGATCCGTAAAGGCATCTGGAGCACCCCACTGTTGCGTGAGTAAAACATACGACTGGTTGCCGAATTTACTCTATAGGAGAAAAGGCTTACCGGCTGCTATTTGTCTGGCTTACTTAATCTCCTTGCGCGCTGCTCGGGATTCGACCCGTGCCTCCTTGACCTCTTTAAGGGCCTTGGCAAGGTCGGTCGCCATGGCTTTACTCTTCTCCTCTAGGGACTTGCACTTGTCGGCGACGTCCTTGAGCGCCTGCTCCACTTCGGTCACCCGTTCCTCGTACTGGCAGCGGACAACCTGTGATATGTCCATTTTGCATCATGCTTTTATATCGATATTTATTGCATTATGGGCTGTTATTATGCATTATGTCACAATACTTATGGCTATTCTCTCTTACTCTACAAGGTTTACATAAGGAGGGAGAATGCCGGCAGCTGGAATTCAGGGCTGGAAAAGGAGCAAATATTAGAGACCTATTCTGCACCACTCCAAAAGTCCTGAAACTCCATGGAATATCTTATAATAAATAATGAAAAGTCCTTGCCAAAGATGAAGACCAGGGGCCCCACACCCTGTCCACGAGGGTGGGGGTGCGCCCCCCTAGGGCGCGCCCCCTACCTCGTGGGCCCCCTGGTGGCTCTCCGATGCCCATCTTCTGCTATATGAGGTCTTTCATCGAGGAAAAAATAATAAGCAACCTTTCGGGACGAGACTCCGCCGCCACGAGGCGGAACCTTGGCGGAACCAATCTAGGGCTCCGGCAGAGCGGTTCTGCCGGGGATACTTCCCTCCGGGAGGGGGAAATCATCGCCATCGTCATCACCAACGTTCCTCTCATCGAGAGAGGGCAATCTCCATCAACATCTTCACCAGCACCATCTCCTCTCAAAACCCTAGTTCATCTCTTTTATCCAATTCTTGTCTCCAAGTCCGAGATTGGTACTAGTAGGTTGCTAGTAGTGTTGATTACTCTTTGTAGTTGATGCTAGTTGGTTTACTTGGTGAAAGATCATATGTTCAGATCCTTTATGCATATTATTACTCCTCTGATTATAAACATGAATATGCCTTGTGAGTAGTTACGTTTGTTCCTGAGGACACGGGAGAAGTCTTGCCATTAGTAGTCATGTGAATTTGGTATTCGTTCGATATTTTTGATGAGATGTATGTTGTCTAGCCTCTAGTGGTGTTATGTGAACGTCGACTACATAACACTTCACCATTATTTGGGCCTAGAGGAAGGCATTGGGAAGTAATAAGTAGATGATGGATTGCTAGAGTGACAGAAGCTTAAACCCTAGTTTATGCGTTGCTTCGTAAGGGGCTGATTTGGATCCACTTGTTTCATGCTATGGTTAGGTTTACCTTAATACTTTTGTTGTAGTTGCGGATGCTTGCAATAGAGGTTAATCATAAGTGGGATGCTTTTTCAAGTAAGAACAGCACCCAAGCACCGGTCCACCCACATATCAAATTATCAAAGTACCGAACGCGAACCATATGAACGTGATGAAAACTAGCTTGACGATATTCCTGTGTGTCCTCGGGAGCGCTTTTCCTATTATAAGAGTTTGTCCAGGCTTGTCCTTTGCTAAAAAAAGGATTGGGCCACCTTGCTGCACTTTATTTACTTTTGTTACTTGTTGCTCGTTACAAATTATCCTATCACCAAACTATCTGTTACCACTTATTTCAGTACTTGCAGAGAATACCTTGCTGAAAACTGCTTATCTTTTCCTTCTGCTCCTCATTGGGTTCGACACTCTTACTTATCGAAAGGACTATGATAGATCCCCTATACTTGTGGGTCATCAACCTGCACGGACTTCAAGTCCTCGGCCGCTTTATCAGCGGCCGCCTTATTCACCCTTGGCTGCTCCTTGGCCTGGGTAAGTTCTCCCCTAAGGGCCTCAACCGCAGTCGCGCTGCCTGCAATCGTACACATAGTAGAGCATGAGCTTTAACTCCAGATGTACAGGCATGAACGAAATGTTTTAATAACATACCTTGCACCTCATCAAAACCCTTGTTGATGCGGACGAGTGATAACCCACAAGTATAGGGGATCGCAACAGTTTTCGAGGGTAGAGTATTAAACCCAAATTTATTGATTCGACACAAGGGGAGCCAAAGAATATTCTCAAGTATTAGCAGTTGAGTTGTCAATTCAAGCACACCTGGATAACTTCATATCTGCAGCAAACTATTTAGTAGCAAAGTAGTATGGAAGTAACGGTAACAGTGGCAAAAGTAACAGTAGCAGCATTCAAGTTTCAGGTGATTCCGAGAACTTCTATTTCTGCACAAAAATAACACCATGGCAATTCTGCTAAAAACAGCGTCAGTCCGGGTTAGTTCCATTCAAATCATGCAAGTTAGAGTCCAAAACAAGGGCAAAAGTGTTTGGAAAAGTAGATACAGTGGAGACGTATCAACTCCCCCAAGCTTAAACCTTTGCTTGTCCTCAAGCAATTCAGTTGACAAACTGAAAGTGATAAAGAAAAACTTTTACAAACTCTGTTTGCTCTTGTTGTTGTAAATATGTAAAGCCAGCATTCAAGTTTTCAGCAAAAATTATGAACTAACCATATTCACAATAACATTTAGGTCTCATGTTTACTCATATCAATGGCATAATCAACTAGCGAGCAATAATAATAAATCTCTGATGACAACAATTTCTCAAAACAATCATAATATGATACAACAAGATGGTATCTCGCTAGCCCTTTCTGAGACCGCAAAACATAAATGCAGAGCACCTCTGAAGATCAAGGACTGACTAAACATTGTAATTCATGGTAAAATAGATCCAGTCATAGTCATACCCAATATAAATTAATAGTAATGGATGCAAATGACAGCAGTGCTCTCCAGCTGGTGCTTTTTAATAAGAGGGTGATGACTCAACATAAAAGTAAATAGATAGGCCCTTCGCAGAGGGAAGCAGTGATTTGTAGAGGTGCCAGAGCTCGATTTTAAAGCAGAGATAAATAGTATTTTGAGTGGCATACTTTCATTGTCAACATAACAACCGAGAAATCTCGATATCTTCCATGCTACACACATTATAGGCGGTTCCCAAACAGAATGGTAAAGTTTATACTCCCCCACCACCAACAAGCATCAATCCATGGCTGGCCTGAAACAACGGGTACCGTCCAACTAACAACAGTCCTAGGGAAGTTTTGTTTGATTTGATCATGGGACTGGGCATCCCGGTGACCAGCCATTTTCTCGTGAGTGAAGAGCGGAGTCCATTCCTCTTGAGAATAACCCGCCTAGCATGGAAGATACAAACAACCCTAGTTGACACATGAGCTATTCGAGCATACAAAACAGAATTTCATTTAAAGGTTTAGAGTTTGGCACATACAAATTTACTTGGAACGGCAGGTAGATACCGCATATAGGAAGGTATAGTGGACTCATATGGAATAACTTTGGGGTTTATGGAAGTGGATGCACAACTAGTATTCCCGCTTAGTACAAGTGAAGGCTAGAAAAAGAATGGGAAGCGACCAACTAGAGAGCGACAACAGTCATGAACATGCATTAAAATTAATGAACATTGAGTGCAAGCATGAGTAGGATATAATCCACAATGAACATAAATATCGTGGAGGCTATGTTGATTTTGTTTCAACTAAATCTGTGAACAGGTGCCAAGTCAAGTCACTCGAATCATTCAAAGGAGGATACCACCCTATCATACCACATCACAACCATTTTAATAGCATGTTAGCACGCATGGTAAACCATTATGAACTCCTAGCAAATTAAGCATGGCATAAGCAACTATAATCTCTAATTGTCATTGCAAACATGTTTCATTCATAATAGGCTGAATCAGGAATGATGAACTAATCATATTTACAAAAAATAAGAGAGGTTGAGTTCATACCGGCTTCTCCCATCTCAACCAGTCCATCATATATCATCATTATTGCCTTTCACTTGCACGACCGAACAGTGTGAATAATAATAATAGTGTGCATGCATTGGACTAAGCTGGAATCTGCAAACATCTGACACAAAGGCGAAGACAAGGTAATATGGCCTCTTTGTTAAATCAACAATAATGCATATAGGAGCCACTTCAACATTTCCATCATGGTCTTCTCCTCTCGACCCCCAAAGAAAAGAAAGGAAATAAAACTATTTACATGGGAAAGCTCCCAACAAGAAAAAGAAGAACGAGAAATCTTGTTGGGTTTTCTTTTTAATTATTACTACTACAAGCATGGAATGTAAACTAGCTAAAAGCTACAACTATTTTTTTTGGTTTTTCTTAAGGTTCTTCACACACAAGAAGAAAGCGAGAAAAAGGAAATAAACTACCATGGATATTACAATAAAAAAGTATGAGTACCGACAACTAGAATGAGTGTGTGAACATGAATGTAATGTCGGTGAGAAATACATACTCCCCCAAGCTTAGGCTTTTGGCCTAAGTTGGTCTATGCCCATGGATCAAAGTTGTAGCTGGGGTCGTACTGAGATGCAGCAGCTATTGCCTCATGAGCTGCAGCTTGGAGGCGAGCTGCCTCCGTCCTCCTCTTATACTCATTCACCTCCTCCTTGGTTATAATATATCTCCCTTTTGGCTGAAAGTCAAAGAAAGTAGGAGCAGGGAGAGCAACATGGAAAGTGCGGCGCCTGTAAAACATTAGTTCGTACTGGAGAGGTTGTTCATTCCTCTCAATAAACGGATGGCGAACCATAGCATCATAATCTAGATAAGAGGGAGGCAACTCCATATCATTTTCATCTATGGGTATCTCAAGAAAATTAGCTACACGGGTTGCATAAATTCCTCCGAACAAATCTCCATTAGTACCATTATTATGCAACCTACGTGCAACAATGGCCCCCAAAGTTGTATTGTTTATCTCCTAATAGGCACTCTTGAGAACAATAAGGTCAGGAACACACATGTGACATGCCTCATCCTTGCCGTTAATGCATCTACCTATAAAGAGAGAGAAATAATGTATAGCAGGAAAATGAATGCTCCCTATGGTAGCTTGTGTTATCACTCTAGATTCCCCCACAGTAATACTAGCAAGAAAATCTTTAAAGTCGGATTCGCGAGGTTCACTAGCACTACCCCATTGCGGGAGTTTACAAGCAGTATGAAAATCTTCTAAGTCCATTGTATAAGAGGATCGCAACAGTTTTTGAGGGTAGAGTATTCAACCCAAATTTATTGATTCGACACAAGGGGAGCCAAAGAATATTCTCAAGTATTAGCAGTTGAGTTGTCAATTCAACCACACTTGGATAACTTAATATCTGCAGCAAAGTATTTAGTAGCAAAGTAGTATGGAAGTAACGGTAACAGTGGCAAAACTAACAGTAGCAGTTTTGTAGTAATTGTAACAGTGGCAACGGTAAAGTAACTAAGCAAAGAGCAATATGTGAAAAGCTCGTAGGCATTGGATCGGTGATGGAGAATCATGTGGGATGCGATTCCTCATGCAATAGTTATAACATAGGGTGACACAGAACTAGCTCTAGCTCATCAGTGTAATGTAGGCATGTATTCCGAATATAGTCATACGTGCTTATGGAAAAGAACTTGTATGACATCTTTTGTCCTACCCTCCCGTGGCAGCGGGGTCCTAATGGAAACTAAGGGATATTAAGGCCTCCTTTTAATAGAGTACCGGACCAAAGCATTAACACTTAGTGAATACATGAACTCCTCAAACTTCGGTCATCACTGTCAAGTATCCCGATTATTGTCACTTCAGGGTTAACGGATCATAACACATAATAGGTGACTATAGATTTGCAAGATAGGATCAAGAACTCACATATATTAATGAAAACATAATAGGTTCAGATCTGAAATCATGGCACTCGGGGCCTAGTGACAATTATTAAGCATAGCAAAGTCATAGCAACATCAATCTCAGAACATAGTGGATACTAGGGATCAAAGCCTAACAAAACTAACTCGATTACATGGTAAATCTCATCCAACCCATCACCGTCCAGCAAGCCTACGATGGAATTACTCACGCACGGCGGTGAGCATCATGAAATTGGTGATGGAGGAAGGTTGATGATGATGATGGCGACGGATTCCCCTCTGCGGAGCCCCGAACGGACTCCAGATCAGCCCTCCCGAGAGAGTTTAGGGCTTGGCGGTGGCTCCCTATCATAAAATGCAATGAATCTTTCTCTCTGATTTTTTCTCCCCGGACGTGAATATATAGAGTTGGAGTTGAGGTCGGTGGAGCACCAGGGGGCCCACGAGGCAGGGGCGCGCCCCACCCTCGTGTACAGGGAGTGGGCCCCCTGGCCTTGATTCTTTCGCTAGTTTTTTTATTAATTCCAAAAATATTCTCCATGAAGTTTCAGGTCATTCCGAGAACTTTTATTTCTCCCCAAAAATAACACTATGGCAATTCTGCTGAAAACAGCGTCAGTCCGGGTTAGTTCCATTCAAATCATGCAACTTAGAGTCCAAAACAAGGGCAAAAGTGTTTGGAAAAGTAGATACAATGGAGATGTATCAACGAGATCCTCATCGGCCAGTCCCAGCTTACGCTTAAGTTCGGATACTTCGGCGGCCTGGGCGGTTGTCGTGGGAACGATTCCGATGATAATAACGGATAGGGTAAATGACCATGATCTATCGAGATGCATATGGGTGACACGGTGGTTTTAGCGAGTTCGGGCCTCTCACGGTGGAGATAACAACCCTACGTCTCGTGCTCCGGAGAGGCTTTGTTTTAGGAGAACGGATCCCCATGCCTGAGCTAAGTCCCGAGACTAATGGCGAGAGAGTAGAGGGAGAGATGGAAGAATGAAGGCCTGCCCCAAGTCTAGTGATGGGGGTGGCTTATATAGAGTGCGCCACCCCTCACCTCCTATGTTACAAAGTGGGACATGAATGCCATAATGCCAGCTCACTACCAAGCCTTCACTATGAGAATGATGCTTTGACTGCCTTGCTGCCTGCTGGTCTTCGTATACCCGAGTGAGTCGTACGGTCGAGTGGTGAACTGTCATCCGAGTGGATGGTATGCTGCTTGGTCGAGTGGATGGTATGCTGCTTGGTCGAGTGGATAGTATGTCTGTATGAAATTTATCTGGACCCACATGTTGTGTGGACCCCATGCTTTATGATATTTCGACCCTTCGTGGGCCTACCTATTATGTGTATCCCCAACATTAGCCCCTGAATCGATTGCGATTTTGTAGAACGAGTTTATGAAAGACACAATTTGGCCCGAGTGATTACGGAAATACTCGGTACCTGTCATCGTGCTTTCAGACAACCAAGGTTTGAACAAAATCTCAATGGATTCCGACACCGCGCTTCCTGACTGATCTAGGGTAAGTTCCCTCAAGGAGGAACTTGGTGACATTTGTTCATCTCTCGGAAGAGGTTAGCTCATGATCAGAGTATGGGTTTGTCATTAAATCTAGGCAACAAGATTGTCGCGTGGACTGCTATCTTGGAGAGATGCCATTCTTATCCCGGAGGAACGTCAATACGAGTCGGTTCGAGATCCAAACTTATGAGTTTCACGCTTTGAGTCCTAGAAGAAGGCTCAAAACAGGTCCACGGAGGAGCTTTAAACTCACCTTATAGCATTTTTTAGTAGTTCGACGGGAGTCTTTAGAACTTGTTTGTTTGTTGTTCGTCACTCAGACTGGCAGGCCATACCGAGTGGAGATTACTCCAGTGGGGGCACGTTGAGTGCACCCACTGGGTGTAGTCCCCGAGACCACCGTCGGCTGCGGGAAGTCGGGCGGGGGTCTGAGAGAGAAAATCTTCTTAGCTGGTACTGATTGGACTTGTTCCTCTCCGACTCGAAGTTCGAGTAGTACTTGAGGATCTGATATTGGTCTAGCTTGTTTCTCTCTGACTCAGAAGTCGATTAGTATTGATGCTCTGGAGCCGGCCTTGCATCGAGTAATAGATTACTCGGAATTTTGTTCTATCGAGACTCCGACTGATTGTTGATAGTCGATTAGAGTCTTTAGGGTTTGTTGTACTTGAATGTTGTTGCTGGACTTGAGCAAAATGTTTCTTTCTGAGTTCTCTTCCAGTGGGGGCACGCTGAGTGCACCCACTGAGTGTAGTCCCCGAGCCTCTGTTCAGACTCGATGAGTCTGGTAGAGGGTTTAAGTCTCCTGGTAAACCTCCACGTAGTCGACACGATAAATATCTTTTAGTCTGAAATTGAGTCAATCGGATGCATCTTCAGGCGCTTGACATGGTAAGTAAGCTCAGTCTGGAGCTGAGTCAGTTGGACTGATCTTCGTGCCCTCGGCACGGAATAAATTTAGCTTGGAACTCCGTCACACTACTAGGAAAAGGCTAATTAGTGGCACACCTATTTTTGCCATTAATGGCGCACTACAGGTGCTCCACTATTATCACGCCATTAGTAACAAAATAGTAATGGCGCACCTATAGTGCGCCATTACTATGCCTATCTGGTGCGCCATTACTATCTGACTTGGTAATGGCGCACCACATAGAAGTGCGCCATTACTAACATTTTTTCCGTTTTTTTCTTAATCTCGGGTCACTATGGCTTAATCTCAAGTCAATATGCTTAATGTCAAGTCAAATCGCACTCTGTGGTCAAACTTCCCGGAAGGTCATCCATCCTCACACTACTCCAGCCTGAGCATGCTTAACTTCGCAGTTCTATTCAACCCCAGCACCAGCTCACTTCCCCCCTCTAGATCTTAAAAGCCCCGTATCTTTCGTTCTGTTAGGTTTTTGGGATTTTGAAGACGTTGAATAGGGTTCCCCCGTTCAATTCGGATGTAACTTTTTGAGTCAATGATTTTTCATATAGAAAACTTTTTAATCCGAGTTCGTATGCAAAAGTTATGCCCATTTTACTAAATTCCAGAGAGATTTTGCTAATAAAGTCGAAATTCATATTTGTAAATTTTCCCAACAACTAGACCACATATCACATGGGAAACTTATTTTATTTTATTTTTTTGACATTTCCATCATTTTCTTTTATTTTTTTAAACTAAAAAGGCGGTCCACAGGGGGGGTGCATTTAGCACCAGGGTTACTAATGACGCACCTGGTGTGGTGCGCCATTAGTAGTTTTGAAAAAGGCGCACTATCCCATGGTGCGCCACTACTAATATTTTTTTTCAAAACTACTAATGGCGCACGGTGGGTGTGGTGCGCCATTGCTATGTCAACTAGTAATGGCGCACTATCCCCTGGTGGGTGTGCCACTGTTAACATTTTTTTCAAAACTACTAATGGCGCACCACACACCAGGTGCGCCATTAGTAATATGTCAATAATGGCGCACCTGTATCTTGTGCGCCACTGCTATATAGAAGTGGTGCACCACATACATGGTGCGCCATTAATGTCCATATCAGCTATAGCCCTTTTCCTAGTAGTGTCAAGCAGGTGAATGATACGTCTCCAACGTATCTATAATTTTTTAATGTTCCATGCTATATTATATTCTGTTTTGGACATTATTGGGCTTTATTATATACTTTTACATTATTTTTGGGACTAACCTATTAACCGGAGGCCCAGCCCAGAATTGCTGTTTTTTTGCCTATTTCAGAGTTTCACAGAAAAAGAATATTAAACGGAGTCCAAACGGAATGAAACCTTCGGGAACGTGATTTTCGGAACAAACGTGATCCAGAGGACTTGGACCCTACGTCAAGACATCAACCAGGAGGGCACGAGGTAGGGGGCGCGCCTACCCCCTGGGCACGCCCTCCACCCTCGTGGGCCCCACGTTGCTCCACCGACGTACTTCTTCCTCCTATATATACGTACGTACCCCCAAACTACTAGATACGGATCCAAAAACCTAATTCCACCGCCGCAACTTTCTGTATCCACGAGATCCCATCTTGAGGTCTGTTCCGGAGCTCCACCGGAGAGGGCCATCATCACGGAGGGCTTCTACATCATCATAGCCTCTCCGATGAAGTGTGAGTAGTTTACCTCAGACCTTTGGGTCCATAGTTATTAGCTAGATGGCTTCTTCTCTCTTTTTGGATCTCAATACAATGTTCTCCCCCTCTCTTGTGGAGATCTATTCGATGTAATCTTCTTTTTGCGGTGTGTTTGTTGAGACCGATGAATTGTGGGTTTATGATCAAGTTTATCTATGAACAATATTTGAATCTTCTCTGAATTCTTTTATGTATGATTGGTTATCTTTGCAAGTCTCTTCGAATTATCAGTTTGGTTTGGCCTACTAGATTGATCTTTCTTGCAATGGGAGAAGTGCTTAGCTTTGGGTTCAATCTTGCGGTGTCCTTTCCCAGTGACAGTAGGGGCAGCAAGGCACGTATTGCATTGTTTCCATCGAGGATAACAAGATGGGGTTCATATCATATTGCATGAGTTTATCCCTCTACATCATGTCATCTTGCTTAAAGCGTTACTCTGTTCTTATGAACTTAATACTCTAGATGCATGCTGGATAGCGGTCGATGTGTGGAGTAATAGTAGTAGATGCAGGCAGGAGTCGGTCTACTTCTCTCGGACGTGATGCCTATATACATGATCATACCTAGATATTCTCATAACTATGCTCAATTATGTCAATTGCTCAACAGTAATTTGTTCACCCACTGTAATACTTATGCTCTCGAGAGAAGCCACTAGTGAAACCTATGGCCCCCGGTTCTATTTTCCATCATATTGATCTTCCAACACTTAGTTATTTATATTGCCTTTTATTTTACTTTGCATCTTTATCGTAAAAATACCAAAAATATTATCTTATCATATCTATCAGATCTCACTCTCGTAAGTGACCGTGAAGGGATTGACAACCCCTTTATTGCGTTGGTTGCGAGGATTTATTTGTTTGTGTAGGTGCGAGGTACTCGTGCGTGTACTCCTACTAGATTGATACCTTGGTTCTCAAAAACTGAGGGAAATACTTATGCTACTTTACTGCATCACCCTTTCCTCTTCAAGGGAAAACCAACGCAGTGCTCAAGAGGTAGCAAGAAGGATTTCTGGCGCTGTTGCCGGGGAGTCTACACAAAAATTAACATACCAAGTACCCATCACAAACCCTTATCTCCCGCATTACATTATTTGCCATTTGCCTCTCGTTTTCCTCTCCCCCACTTCACCCTTGCCGTTTTATTCGCCCTCTCTTTTCCGTTCGCCTCTTTTCGCTTGCTTCTTGTTTGCTCGTGTGTTGGATTGCTTGCTTGTCACGATGGCTCAAGATAATACAAAATTGTGTGACTTTACCAATACAACAACAATGATTTTCTTAGCACTCCGATTGCTCCTCTTAACGATACTGAATCTTGTGAAATTAACGCTGCTTTGTTGAATCTTGTCATGAAAGATCAATTCGCCGGCCTTCCTAGTGAAGATGTCGCTACCCATCTAAATAGCTTCGTTGATTTGTGTGATATGCAAAAGAAGAAAGATGTGGACAATGATATTGTTAATTTGAAGCTATTTCCTTTTTCGCTTAGAGATCGTGCTAAAGCTTGGTTTTCGTCTTTGCCTAAAAATAGTATTGATTCCTGGAATAAGTGCAAAGATGATTTTATCTCTAAGCATTTTCCTCCCGCTAAGATCATCATGAATTTTAAGCAACTTGATCATGAACATGTTTCACAAGCTTGGGAGAGGATGGAATTAATGATACGTAATTGCCATACTCATGGTTTGAATTTGTGGATGATTATACAAAACTTTTATGCCGGATTGAATTTAGATTCTAGAAATCTTTTAGATTCGGCCGCGAGAGGCACTTTTATGGAAATCACTTCAGGAGAATCTACTAAACTCCTAGAAAATATTATGGTTAATTATTCTCAATGGCACACTGAAAGATCTACTAATAAGAAAGTGCAAGCGATAGAAGAAATTAATGTTTTGAGTGGAAAGATGGATGAACTTATGAAATTATTTGCTAATAAAAGTGTTTCTTCTAATCCTAATGATATGCCTCTGTCTACCTCAGTGACGTCCGTGGCGATAGGCGGGGAGGCTCGTGAAGGCGACTCGCTCTCCATCATCCTCGGATCCAAAGAGTTCCCCTCCGATGATTGTTGGGGAAGATCGCGGGCCGGACTACACCATTCAAAACGTTAATACCATAATCATCAAAACCGGATTTATGTACGGCATCTTCGGATACTTAGGATTCGGCAAGGGGCTTCGGCCTGGGGCGCAACTTCGGGATGGCCTCGGTGTCTGAATCCGAGCCGTCTGGGAGGGATATTTTTCCGCTTTTAGGCGCCTCCGCTTCTGGATCTTCGGAGACCGCCCTCTTCTTCTTCTTCCCCTTTGGGGAAAGGTGGCTGTCGGCCTCCTCCTCCTCTTCGTCTTCATCCTCCTCGAAGGAGTGGGGTTCGATACGTCCATTTTGCATCATGCTTTTATATCGATATTTATTGCATTATGGGCTATTATTACGCGTTATGTCACAATACTTATGCCTTTTCTCTCTTATTTTACAAGGTTTACATGAAGAGGGAGAATACCGGCAGCTGGAATTCTGGGCTGGAAAAGGAGCAAATATTAGAGACCTATTCTGCACAACTCCAAAAGTCCTGAGACTTCATGAAGGCACGTTTTGGAATATATAAAAAATACTGGAGAAAGAATCAACCAGAGGGGACCCACACCCTGGCCACGAGGGTGGGGGCGCGCCCTACCCCCCTGGGCGCACCCCCTACCTCGTGGGCCCCCTGGCAGGCCTCTGGTGCCCATCTTCTGCTATATGAAGTCTTTTACCCTGGAAAAAATCATAAGCAAGCTTTCGGGATGAAACACCGCCGCCACAAGGCGAAACCAATCTAGGGCTCCGGTGGAGCTGTTCTGCCGGGGAAACATCCCTCCGGGAGGGGTAAATCCTCGCCATCGTCATCACCAACGATCCTCTCATCGGGAGGGGGTCAATCTCCATCAACATCTTCACCAACACCATCTCCTCTAAAACCCTAGTTCATCTCTTGTATCCAATCTTTGTCTCAAAACCTCAGATTGGTACCTGTGGGTTGCTAGTAGTGTTGATTACTCATTGTAGTTGATGCTAGTTGGTTTATTTGGTGGAAGATCATATGTTCAGATCCTTTATGCATATTAATATACCTCTGATTATGAACGTGAATATGATCTGTGAGTAGTTACGTTTGTTCCTGAGGACATGGGAGAAGTCTTGCTATAAGTAGTCATGTGAATTTGGTATTCGTTCGATATTTTGATGAGATGTATGTTGTCTTTCCTCTAGTGGTGTTATGTGAACGTCGACTACATGAAACTTCACCATTGATTGGGCCTAGAGGGAGGCATTGAGAAGTAATAAGTAGATGATGGGTTGCTAGAGTGACAAAAGCTTAAACCCTAGTTTATGAGTTGCTTCGTAAGGAGCTGATTTGGATCCATATGTTTCATGCTATGGTTAGGTTTACCTTAATACTTCTTTTGTAGTTGTGGATGCTTGCAATGGGGGTTAATCATAAGTGGGATGCTTGTCCAAGAAAGGGCATTACCCAAGCACCGGTCCACCCACATACCAAATTATCAAAGTAACGAACGCAAATCACATTGTCGGTGTGGAACGACTCCTATGGGATCACAAGAATCTCTACTACAGTTGCCGGGGCGCAGGGTTGCGAGAAGAGCAGGATTAGTAATTAGCACAAGGGTCGTTTACCCAGGTTCGGGCCGCGAGGATGCATAATACCCTAGTCCTGCATTGGTGGCTATATTTCAGAGAGTTCTTGAGCTCTCGAACTAGCTATGGTGGATGCGTGGTTCGAAAGAGCCGAATCCTTCTCCAGTATGCCAAGGGCCTCCTTTTATAGTCGAAAGGGGCTGCCACAGTGGCACACAGGAGGTGGAAAGACGTACAGTACTGCGAGCTTATCACTCGTATTACAGGACAAGACACATTTAATGCGTTGCTGAGGTGTCCCCTAGCTTTATCGGGTGCGGGAGCGAGGCCCGTCCCGTCCGTCGCCGCTCCTCCTTGCATCGACACACGCCCTGGCCAGCGATGCATGCGGCGCCATGTAGGCAGGCAGGCAGCTGAGGTGGCGCGGTGGTGGAGCCTTCACGAAGACCTGCATGCCGCCACGCAGGCATGTGCTGAGTTGGCCTGGAAGCTGCATGTTGCCACGCAGGTGCCTGCCCAGCTAGTTGGGCTGGCAGCTGCATGCGAACGGCGGTGGCGACTTGGTTGGTGCGGGCCTGGCTGTGGCCCCGCTGGTGCCCTTGGTGAGGGCCTTGCCGGGTGGCCCGGCAAGGGTCTTACCGTGGCGTGATGTCGTCCCCGGCAAGGATCTTGCCGGGGGTCTTGTGGCTCTCCTCGGCAAGGGTCTTGCCGAGGACCGTCTTCTTTTAATCCTCATCTGATCTTGGATATTCCTTGTCTTCACAAAGATCTGCATGCCACCACAGAGGTGCCTCCCGAGCCCTGGCCCAACGTGGTTGATGGTGTTGGAGACCGTGGGCTCAAGGGCGGCTCGCTCTGTTAGTGTTTGGGACGCGCTGCCCCGGCAAGGGTCTTGCCAGGATTGCTAAGGCCGTCCCCGGCAAGGGTCTTGCCGGGGGAAGCTGCTCTGCCCCTCTGCTTCTTTGCGTTCTTGGCCTTGGCATTGCCTTCGCTGTCTTGGGCTTCGGTCTTACCTCGGTTCACCTCCCCTGTTCTACTTGGTGCGGCCGTGGGCGCGGCTCCGACTGCCCGTGCACGGGTAAAGGGGTACAAAGGTGTGCCCCTTCTCTTGTACACCGACAGGAGCCCCCGGTCCTGGGCCACACATGAGCGCGACACGTTGTTGGGCGAGGCCCAAAACGGTGCACGGGCAGGCGGGGCGGTTTTTACCGCGGTAAAACTTTTCGCGCGCTGCGCTTCCCACGACCCGTGTTGAATGCGCGACGTGGAGGGGTGTGCGTGACGTGGGTGGCATGCGTGGGGCGGTTTCCGCACGCATGCATCACATCGCAGTAAAGAGGCGGCTCGCGCCTTCCCGCAAAAAGAGGGAGGCGTGGAGGCTCGACTCATTTACTGAATGGGGCAGGGTCGCGGTCTTCAAGGCGTCCATACCCCACGATCACGGGGTGGGGAGAGGTCGCTTAACCCGTCCCTCGGTTCTGCATGTTCGCCACACGTCCTCCATGCGCTTGGGGTGGCAAGCGGTGGAGACGCGAAACCGGGCCGTCACTGGTTGGGGCTGTTGGAAATATGCCCTAGAGGCAATAATAAATAAGTTATTATTATATTTCCTTGTTCACGATAATTGTTCATTATCCATGCTATAATTGTATTGATAGGAAACTCAGATACATGTGTGGATACATAGACAACACCATGTCCCTAGTAAGCCTCTAGTTGACTAGCTCGTTGATCAATAGATGGTTACGGTTTCCTAACCATGGACATTGGATGTCGTTGATAACGGGATCACATCATTAGGAGAATCATGTGATGGACAAGACCCAATCCTAAGCCTAGCACAAAGATCGTGTAGTTCGTATGCTAAAGCTTTTCTAATGTCAAGTATCATTTCCTTAGACCATGAGATTGTGCAACTCCCGGATACCGTAGGAATGCTTTGGGTGTGCCAAACGTCACAACGTAACTGGGTGGCTATAAAGGTACACTACAGGTATCTCCGAAAGTGTCTGTTGGGTTGGCACGAATCGAGACTGGGATTTGTCACTCCGTGTGACGGAGAGGTATCTCTGGGCCCACTCGGTAGGACATCATCATAATGTGCACAATGTGATCAAGGAGTTGATCGCGGGATGATGTGTTACGGAACGAGTAAAGAGACTTGCCGGTAACGAGATTGAACAAGGTATAGGGATACCGACGATCGAATCTCGGGCAAGTACAATACCGCTAGACAAAGGGAATTGAATACCGGATTGATTGAATCCTCGACATCGTGGTTCATCCGATGAGATCATCGTGGAACATGTGGGAGCCAACATGGGTATCCAGATCCCGCTGTTGGTTATTGGCCAGAGAGTTGTCTCGATCATGTCTGCATGGTTCCCGAACCCGTAGGGTCTACACACTTAAGGTTCGGTGACGCTAGAGTTGTTATGGGAAATAGTATGTGGTTACCGAAGGTTGTTCGGAGTCTCGGATGAGATCCCGGACATGACGAGGAGCTCCGGAATGGTCCGGAGGTGAAGATCGGTATATTGGACGAAGGGTATTGGAGTCTGGAATTGTTCTGGGGGTACCAGGTGATGACCAGCGTGTCCGAAAGGGGTTTCGGAGGCCCCGGCAAGCGTTGGGGGGCCTTATGGGCCAAGGGGAGAGGGCACATCAGCCCACTAAGGGGCTGAGCGCCCCTCCCAACCCCATCTCACGTAACCAGAGAGGTGGGGGCGCCACCCCTAGGGCAGCCGCCCCTCCCGGCTTGGGGGGCAAGTTTCCTAAGGGGTGGGGGCGCCCAAACCCATCTAGGGTTTCCCCTGTGGCCGCCGCCCCTCCCCTAGGGAACCCTAGGGCGCCTCCCCCTCCTCCCTTACCCCTATATATAGTGAGGAAGAGAGAGGGCAGCCGCACCCTTCCCCTGGCGCAGCCCTCTCCCTCCTCCAACACCTCGTCTTCCTACGTAGTGCTTGGCGAAGCCCTGCCGGAGAACCACGAGCTCCATCACCACCATGCCGTCGTGCTGTCGGAGTTTTTCCCTCAACTTCTCCTCTCCCCTTGCTGGATCAAGAAGGAGGAGACGTCCCCGGGCTGTACGTGTGTTGAACGCGGAGGTGCCGTCCGTTCGGCACTAGGATCATCGGTGATTTGGATCACGGCGAGTACGACTCCATCAACCCCGTTCACTTGAACGCTTCCGCTTAGCGATCTACAAGGGTATGTAGATGCACTCTTCTTCCCCTCGTTGCTAGTTTCTCCATAGATAGATCTTGGTGACACGTAGGAAAATTTTGAATTTCTGCTACGTTCCCCAACAGTGGCATCAGAGCTAGGTCTATTGCGTAGATTCTATGCACGAGTAGAACACAAAGTAGTTGTGGGCGTCGAATTGTCAATTCTTCTTGCCGTTACTAGTCCTATCTTGATTCAGCGGTATTGTGGGATGAAGCGGCCCGTACCAACCTTACACGTACGCTTACGTGAGACCGGTTCCACCGACTGACATGCACTAGTTGCATAAGGTGGCTGGCGGGTGTCTGTCTCTCCCACTTTAGTTGGATCGGATTCGATGAACAGGGTCCTTATGAAGGGTAAATAGAGATTGACAATTCACGTTGTGGTTTTAACGTAGGTAAGAAACGTTCTTGGTAGCAACCTATAGCAGCCACGTAAAAACTTGCAACAACAATTAGAGGACGTCTAACTTGTTTTTGCAGCAAGTGCTTTGTGATGTGATATGGCCAAGAAGAATGTGATGAATGATATGGGATGTATGAGATTGATCATGTTCTTGTAATAGGAATCACGACTTGCATGTCGATGAGTATGACAACCGGCAGGAGCCATAGGAGTTGTCTTTAATTTATTTATGACCTGCGTGTCAACATAAACGTCATGTAATTACTTTACTTTATTGCTAACTGTTAGCCATAGTAGTAGAAGTAATAGTTGGCGAGACAACTTCACGAAGACACGATGATGGAGATCATGATGATGGAGATCATGGTGTCATGCCGGTGACGATGATGATCATGGAGCCCCGAAGATGGAGATCAAAAGGAGCAATATGATATTGGCCATATCATGTCACTATTTGATTGCATGTGATGTTTATCATGTTTATACATCTTATTTGCTTAGAACGACGGTAGTAAATAAGATTATCCCTCATTAAAATTTCAAGAAGTGTTCTCCCCTAACTGTGCACCGTTGCTAAAGTTCGTCGTTTCGAAGCACCACGTGATGATCGGGTGTGATAGATCCTTACGTTCACATACAACGGGTGTAAGACAGTTTTACACATGTAAAACACTTAGGGTTAACTTGACGAGCCTAGCATGTACAGACATGGCCTCGGAACACAAGAGACCGAAAGGTCGAGCATGAGTCGTATGGTAGATACGATCAACATGAAGATGTTCACCAATGATGACTAGTCCGTCTCACGTGATGATCGGACACGGCCTAGTTGACTCGGATCATGTAATCACTTAGATGACTAGAGGGATGTCTATCTGAGTGGGAGTTCATAAGATGAACTTAATTATCCTGAACATAGTCAAAAAGATCTTCGCAAATTATATCTCGCGCTTCAGTTCTACTGTTTAGATATGTTCCTAGAGAAAATTTAGTTGAAAGTTGATAGTAGCAATTATGCAGACTAGGTCCGTAAACTGAGGATTGTCCTCATTGCTTCATAGAAAGCTTATGTCCTTAATGCACCGCTCCATGTGCTGAACCTCAAACGTCGTTTGTGGATGTTGCGAACATCGGACATACACGTTTAAATAACTACGTGATAGTTCAGTTAAACGGTTTAGAGTTGAGGCACCAAAGACGTTTTTTTGAAATGTCGCGGAACATGTGAGATGTTTCGAGGGCTGAAATTGGGATTTCAGGCTCGTGCCCACGTCAGGAGGTATAAGACCTCCGACGATTTTCTTAGCCTGCATACTAAGGGAGAAAAGCTCAATCGTTGAGCTTGTACTCAGATTGTCTGGGTACGACGATCACTTGAATCGAGTGGGAATTATCTTCCAGATGAGATAGTGATAGTTCTCCAAAGTCACTGCCACCAAGCCACTAGAGCTTCGTGATGAACTATAACATATCAGGGATAGACATGATGATCCTTGAGAAATTCGTGATGTTTGATACCGCAAAAGTAGAAATCAAGAAGGAGCATCAATTGTTGATGGTTAGTGAAACCACTAGTTTCAAGAAGGGCAAGGGCTGAACCCAAGCCCGAGACTAAGTGCTTCTGTAATGAGGGGAACAGCTACTGGAGCAGAATTACCCTAGATACTTGGTAGATGAGAAGGCTGTCGATAGAAGTATATTGGATATACATTATGTGAATGTGTACTTTACTAGTACTCCTAGTAGCACCAGGGTATTAGATGCCGGTTCGGTTGCTAAGTGTTAGTAACTCGAAATAAAAGCTACGGAATAAAAGGAGACTAGCTAAAGGTGAGCTGACGATACGTGTTGGAAGTGTTTCCAAGGTTGATATGATCAAGCATCGCTCGCTCCCTCTACCATCGAGATTGGTGTTAAACCTAAATAATTTTTATTTGGTGTTTGCGTTGAGCATAGACATGATTGGATTATGTCTATCGCAAAACGGTTGTCCATTTAAAGAGAATAATAGTTACTTTGTTTATTTGAATAATACCTTCAATGGTCTTGCACCAAAAATGAATGGTTTATTGAATCTCGATCATAGTGATACACATGTTCATGCCAAAAGATATAAGAGAGTAATGATAGTACCACCTACTTGTGGCACTGCCGTATAAGTCATATTGGTATAAAGCGCATGAAGAAACTCCATGTTGATGGATCTTTGGACTCACTCATTTTTGAAAAGGATTGAGTAATGTGAACCATGTCTGTTGGTATATACGCATGAAGAAACTCCATGCAGATGGACCGTTTGGACTCACTTGATTTTGAATCACTTGAGATATGCAAATCTTACCACATGGGCAAGATGACTGAAAAGCCTCGTTTTCCGTAAGATGGAACAAGATAGCAACTTGTTGGAAGTAACACATTTTGATGTGTGCAGTCCAATGAGTGCTGAGGCACGCAGTGGATATCGTTATATTCTTACTTCACAGATGATTTAAGTAGATACTAAGTATATTTACTTGATGAAACACAAGTCTGAATTATTGAATGGTTCAAGTAATTTCAGAGTGAAGTTGAAGATCTTCGTGATAAGAGGATAAAATGTCTATGATATGATCATAGAAATGAATATCTGAGTTACGAGTTTGGCACTGTGGAAATTGTTTCACAACTAATACCGCCTGGAACACCATAGTGTGATGGTGTGTCTGAACATCATAGTTGCACCCTATTGGATATGGTGCGTGCCATGATGTCTCTTATCGAATTACCACTATCGTTCATGGGTTAGGCATTAGAGACAACCGCACTCACTTTAATAGGGCACCACGTAATTCCGTTGAGACGAAACCGTTTGAACTATGGTTTGGAGAAACCTGAGTTGTCGTTTCTTAAAAGTTTGGGGCTGCGACGCTTATGTGAAAAAGTTTCAGGTTGATAAGCTCAAACCCAAAGCGGATAAAATGCATCTTCATAGGACACCCAAAACAGTTGGGTATACCTCCTAATTCAGATCCGAAAGCAATAGGGATTGTTTCTAGAATCGGGTCCTTTCTCGAGGAAAAGTTTCTCTCGAAAGAATTGAGTGGGAGGAAGATAGAACTTGATAAGGTTGTTGAACCTTCACTTCAATCAGAGAGTAGCGCAAGCACAGGAAAAATATTTCTGTGGCCCTACCTCAGTTGAAGAGAAAGCTAATGATGATGATCATGGAGCTTCAGATCAAGTTACTATCGAACCTCATTGGTTGATGAGGGTGTGTACAAAGTGGTAACCCTGTCTTAAAAGGTCACGTTGTTGGACAACGATGAACCTATGAGCTATGGAGAAGCGATGGTGGGCCCGGATTCCGAAAAATGGCTCGAGGCCATAAAACCCGAGAGAGGATCCATGTATGAAAAAAAAGTGTAGACTTTGAAAGAACTACTTGATGGTCGTAAGGCTGTTGGGTACATATGGATTTTAAAAGGAAGACAGACAATGATGGTAAGTGTCACCATTGAGAAAGCTCGACTTGTCGTTAAGGTGTTTCCCGACAAGTTCAAGGAGTTGACTACGATGAGACTTTTCTCACTCGTAGCGATGCTAAGAATCTGTTGGAATTAGCATGTACTGCACTATTTATGAAATCTTGCAGATGGGATGTCAAAATATTGTTTCCTTGTTCTTGAGGAAAGGTTGTATGTGATACAACCAGAAGATTTTGTCGATCCTGAAAGATGCTAACAAGTATGCAAAGCTCCAGCAATCCTTCTAAGGACTGGAGTAAGCATCTCGGAGTTGGAATGTACACTTTGATGAGATGATCAAAGATTTTGGGTTTATACAAAGTTTATGAGAAACTTGTATTTCCAAAGAAGTGAGTGGGAGCACTATAGAATTTCTGATGAGTATATGTTGTTGACATATTGATGATCAGAAATAATGTAGAATTTCTGGAAAGCATATAGGGTTATTTGAAAAGTGTTTTTCAATGGAAAACCTGGATTAGGCTACTTAAACATTGAGCATCAAGATCTATAGGGATAGATCAAAACGCTTAATGGTACTTTCAAATGAGCACATACCTTGACATGATCTTGAAGGTGTTCAAGATGGATCAGTCAAAGAAGGAAGTTCTTGCCTGAGTTGTAAGGTACGAAGTTAAGACTTAAAGCTCGACCACGTCAGAACAGAGAGAAAGGACGAAGGTCGTCCCCTATGCTTAGACATAGGCTCCATAGTATACTATGCTGTGTACCGCACCTGACATGTGCCTTGCCACATGTCTGGCTAGAGGGTACAAAGGTGATCTAGGAGTAGATCACCAGATAGCGGTCAAGATTATCCTTAGAGGAATAAGGATATGTTTCTCGGTTATGGAGGTGATAAAGAGTTCGACATAAAGAGTTATGTCGATGCAAGCTTAACACCTATCCGGATAGCTCTGAGTAGAGATACCGGATACGTATAATGGAGCAACAATTTAGAATAGCTCCAAGTAGAACAGTTATTTGAAATGACTCCAAATATAGCGTAGAGATTTGCGAAGTACATACGGATCTGAATGTGACAGACCCGTAGACTACAACCTCTCTCACAAGCAACATGATCAAACCCAGAACTCATTGAGTGTTAATCACATAGTGATGTGAACTAGATTATGAACTCTAGTAAACTCTTTGGATGTTGGTCACATGGCGATGTGACCTGTGAATGTTAATCACATGGCGATGTGAACTAGATTATTGACTCTAGTGCAAGTGGGAGACTGTTGGAAATATGCCCTAGAGGCAATAATAAATAAGTTATTATTATATTTCCTTGTTCACGATAATCGTTTATTATCCATGCTATAATTGTATTGATAGGAAACTCAGATACATGTGTGGATACATAGACAACACCATGTCCCTAGTAAGCCTCTAGTTGACTAGCTCGTTGATCAATAGATGGTTACGGTTTCCTAACCATGGACATTGGATGTCGTTGATAACGGGATCACATCATTAGGAGAATCATGTGATGGACAAGACCCAATCCTAAGCCTAGCACAAAGATCGTGTAGTTCGTATGCTAAAGCTTTTCTAATGTCAAGTATCATTTCCTTAGACCATGAGATTGTGCAACTCCCGGATACCGTAGGAATGCTTTGGGTGTGCCAAATGTCACAACGTAACTGGGTGGCTATAAAGGTACACTACAGGTATCTCCGAAAGTGTCTGTTGGGTTGGCATGAATCGAGACTGGGATTTGTCACTCCGTGTGACGGAGAGGTATCTCTGGGCCCACTCGGTAGGACATCATCATAATGTGCACAATGTGATCAAGGAGTTGATCGCGGGATGATGTGTTACGGAACAAGTAAAGAGACTTGCCGGTAACGAGATTGAACAAGGTATAGGGATACCGACGATCGAATCTCGGGCAAGTACAATACCGCTAGACAAAGGGAATTGAATACCGGATTGATTGAATCCTCGACATCGTGGTTCATCCGATGAGATCATCGTGGAACATGTGGGAGCCAACATGGGTATCCAGATCCCTCTGTTGGTTATTGGCCAGAGAGTTGTCTCGGTCATGTCTGCATGGTTCCCGAACCCGTAGGGTCTACACACTTAAGGTTCGGTGACGCTAGAGTTGTTATGGGAAATAGTATGTGGTTACCGAAGGTTGTTCGAAGTCCCGGATGAGATCCCGGACATGACGAGGAGCTCCGGAATGGTCCGAAGGTGAAGATCGGTATATTGGACGAAGGGTATTGGAGTCCGGAATTGTTCTGGGGGTACCAGGTGATGACCAGCGTGTCCGAAAGGGGTTTCGGAGGCCCCGACAAGCGTTGGGGGGCCTTATGGGCCAAGGGGAGAGGGCACATCAGCCCACTAAGGGGCTGAGCGCCCCTCCCAACCCCATCTTACGTAACCAGAGAGGTGGGGGCGCCACCCCTAGGGCAGCCGCCCCTCCCGGCTTGGGGGGCAAGTTTCCTAGGGGGTGGGGGCGCCCAAACCCATCTAGGGTTTCGCCTGTGGCCGCCGCCCCTCCCCTAGGGAACCCTAGGGCGCCTCCCCCTCCTCCCTTACCCCTATATATATAGTGAGGAAGAGAGAGGGCAGCCGCACCCTTCCCCTGGCGCAGCCCTCTCCCTCCTCCAACACCTCGTCTTCCTACGTAGTGCTTGGCGAAGCCCTGCCGGAGAACCACGAGCTCCATCACCACCATGCCGTCGTGCTGTCGGAGTTTTTCCCTCAACTTCTCCTCTCCCCTTGCTGGATCAAGAAGGAGGAGACGTCCCCGGGCTGTACGTGTGTTGAACGCGGAGGTGCCGTCCGTTCGGCACTAGGATCATCGGTGATTTGGATCACGGCGAGTACGACTCCATCAACCCCGTTCACTTGAACGCTTCCGCTTAGCGATCTACAAGGGTATGTAGATGCACTCTTCTTCCCCTCGTTGCTAGTTTCTCCATAGATAGATCTTGGTGACACGTAGGAAAATTTTGAATTTCTGCTACGTTCCCCAACAGGGGCAGCGGGTCGGTCTCGATTCCCTGCGCCTCTGGTAGCTGGATTGGCCGAGCGGGGCGGCCAAGCCCCGACCCCGCCCCTTTACAAGGAGAGAAAAGGGGGGATGGCATCCCGCACTCTTCTGTCATCTACGTCCTCCTGCCTCTGCTTCTTCCTCTCATCTGCCATGGAGAAAAGGGAACCCCGGTCCCTCGACGGTGGCAGCGAGGTTCACCGCTCGACAGCGTGTCCCTCTTCTTCCTGAGCCCGTGGTGGTGGAGCTAGCCGCGAGGGGAAGGGGGATGGGCGAGGCCGTGGGCGAAGCCGTGGCAGAGGTCGCGGTGCTCAGGGAAGAGGAGGTCGGGGCGACGTGCCGGCCTCGCCCCCGCCAATGATGCCTTTCCCGACGGAGGGCCACGTTGGTGACCAGCCCCGCGAGTTCTTCATCAAGCTGCATTGGCCTCCGCGTCGCCGTCTTCGTCTTCCTACCCCGTTTGCTCGGGAGATGGAGCGTGACACGCCCCAGACCCTCAGGTTGCACATGAGGGGCTGCAGGAATGGGGGCACGCGGGTCGACATCGGCTTCCTGGCTCCTCGGGTCATGTACCTCCGCCGTGGATGGAAGACGTTCGCTCGCATCCACAGCCTGACGGCGGGGCTCGTCCTCTACTTCAAATTAATGGAGGACGGGTTGCTCTCTGTCAAGGTCTTCGGAGATTTTGGAACTCGCCTGAAGTGCTGCGTGGAGAGCTCCTTCGACGGAGACTCCGGCGATGGAAGCTCTTCCTCAAGCGAAAGTGACGAGGAGGACAGCAGGGCAGATGACGGGGACGAGTTCGACTAGGCGTCGGACGCCCCAAGCCTGGGCGGGTGCGGCAGTAGCAGCATCTGCACCTGGCCGCTCCTCCGGCGGAGTTTCGCCAGGGGAGGGGCCAGCTCCTTGAACTTCTCGGGGCTGTCTCCTTGGGCGGCTGGCATCGAGAGGCTGCAGAAGAGGAAGAGGGCGGGCGGCAAGGCCGTCAACTCGGAGTACGCGGACACCGATGCCTTCGTCGCGTGTCCGATGACCTGCCGCCTCGTCTTCCAACTCCTTTCCCGGCACCGTCATCACCGGCCCACCCTTGGGCAGCCGCCGAGGTGTTCTCTTGGTGCTTTCTGCTACTCGTAGCTCGCCTAGGCGCCCCTTTTGCCCTTTCGCCTTCTTGACCTGCCTCTTGAGGAGAGGGACAAGAAAGGGATTACGGGCATCTTATCTCTTTTTTAGTTTGTAAGCCTTCGGGCCTTTGTTTAATTTAGAACTTGTAATCCCCTTGCTCATGTTTTTCATTTCGTATGAACTGTACTTGTATGGGATTTTTTTAATGAAAAAGGGATGTTTGCTGGGTTTTTCGTTCGTGGGTAGACCCCGCGACAAGGAGCGAATCCTTGTTACTTTTTAAGATAAATGTTTTTCGCCCAGCAACATGCCTTGTCGTCCCCCTCACTTCGCTCGACCATTCTTGCGCTCTTGGTGGAGGCAGGGATGAAGTGGGCTTAGGCTCCTTGTTCTATTTCCTTGCCGCCGCGACTACAACCAAATCCGGGCCTAGGAGATAATCCTTGGGTATAGGAAAGGGGAGCACGGTGGCCTAGAAATAAAACGAGGTTTCACATATCCCAGTTCCATGTTGAAATGCATGAGAGAGGATAAAAGACTTATCTAGATCTGCAGCCCCCGGCAACCTTGTCTTGCCGCGGTTGGATCCTTGTACTTGCAGCCCCCGGCAACTCTGTTTTGCCGGGGTTGGGACGTCGGTCCGTTCCCTTTCTTCCAAGTAGCTCAGCAGAAGTGCCCATGTGCCCTGCGAACCAAAGGAGAGCAGGAAAAAAATAGAAAGACGCGCACTCGACCTCTAGGCTAGGTGTTAGTCGCCGCTAAGCACTATCAACCCTAACCAAGGAAGAGACTGGACCTAGCATGCATGCTATAACTTAGGGCGTCGGCGCTTCATTTATTTGTGCTCAGGGTCTGCGCCTGGCTTTGTACAAAGGGTTACATGCCTTGCTGGCAAGGCTTGTACAAAAGGTGGCTTGTCGGGGGGGGGCCGGCAAGCCGCGCCTTATGGGTAAAACTTACAAAGATGCTCGATGTTCCAGCAGTTGCTCACTGGAACAGCATCTTCGGTCTTCAGGCGGACTGCGCCAGGCCTGGTGACTCGTATTACCCGATAAGGGCCTTCCCACTTCGGCGTCAACTTGTTGGAATTCTTGGCCGACTGAACGTGCCGAAGAACAAGGTCGACTTCCTCAAAGCTTCGCGCATGAATCTTGCGGCTATGGTAGCGGCGCAAGGCTTGCTGGTAGCGTGCCGCTCTCACAGCCGACCGAAGACGATCTTCCTCAAGGAGCGTCGCGTCATCTTGCCGCAACTACTCTTGCTCAAGCTCATCATAAGCGAGCACTCGAGGTGACCTGTATATGAGTTCCGTGGGGAGAATTGCCTCCGCCCCATATACTAGGGCAAAGGGTGTTTGACCGGTGGCTCGATTTGGCGTCGACCTGATCGACCAAAGAACCGCCGGAAATTCATCAATCCAGCGCCTTCCGCTCTTGTGCAGCCTGTCAAAGGTCTTCGTTCTCAGGCCTCGCAACACTTCAGCATTCGCCCTCTCTGCTTGGCCGTTGCTCCAGGGGTGTGCCACGGAAGCAAAATAGACCTTGCTGCTGAGGTCCTGAATGTAGCGCATGAAGGTGTGGCTTGTGAACTGTGTGCCGTTGTCGGTGATGACTCTGTTTGGCACACCAAAACGGCAGACTAGTCCCTTGAAGAACTTGACGGCTGACTGTGATGTCACCTTCCTCACTGGTTCCACCTCTGGCCACTTTGTGAACTTGTCGATTGCAACGTACAAGTACTCAAAGCCCCCGAAGCACGGGGGAAGGGGCCCAGTATGTCGAGCCCCCAGACCGAGAATGGCCAGGAGAGAGCGATCGTTTGAAGGGCTTGAGCTGGTTGATGAAGCTTCTTTGAATGGAACTGACACGCTTCACACTTGGTTACTAGTGTCGTTGCATCCTGGAGGGCGGTGGGGCAGAAGAAACCTTGCCGGAATGCCTTGCCGGCAAGGGCCCTCGACCCTATGTGGGAGCCACATACGCCTCCATGTATCTCCGCCAACAGCTCCAGTCCTTCCTCTCAGGGGATGCACTTCAATTTCACACCGTTCGACCTTCTCCTGCACAGGACGTCATCGATGAACTGGTGCAGGGCAGACCGATGGGCTACTTTTTCCGCTTCTTCCTGCTCCTCAGGAAGTTCCCCTGTTTGGAGGAATCAGACGGTATGCTGCGCCCACGCTGGAGCCTGGGGCTCGACGGCAAGGAGCAAATGCATTTCCTCTGCCATGGGAGCGGTTGTCTCTACGGCCAGGGCTTGGCGCCCCGCCGGAGCCAGTTGCTCCTCGGCAGGCTCAGCGTCCACGGCAGCATCCTTGCCGGTAGCCCCTGGGGGCTCGGTAGGAAAGTACTTGCCGGGACCTGATTTCCTCCGCTTGCTCTGCCCTGTTGATGGTTTGACGGATGGCTGAGTTAACCAGAGCAAAAAGGTACCTGATTCCACAGGTAGCTTGAATGCAGCATGCTTTGATAGGTAATCGGCGATGTCATTCTCCGCTCAGGGAACGTGCTCCGCTTGGATACCGTCAAAGCGCTCCTCCAGCTTCCTCACTTCATCTATGTAGGCCTCCATCAATGGGCTCTGGTAATCCTTGTTGACTTGTCTGACGACAAGCTGTGATTCACCCCTGATGATGAGCTTCTTCACCCCAAGGTCTGCCGCGATCCTGAGACCGGCAAGCAGCCCCTCATACTCAGCAGTGTTGTTTGTGGACATCTCCCTGGGAAAGTGCATCTGGATCACGTACTTGAGGTGCTCTCCGATGGGTGCAACAAGCAGCACACCAGCATCGGTGCCTTGCAACGAGAAAGCCCCATCAAAGTACATGATCTAGTCGCGGTCCGCTTCCTTGCCGGGGAGAGCGGTCTCTTGGATTTCTTCGTCAGGTGTTGAGGTCCATTCCGCAATGAACTCTGTCAAGATTTTGCTCTGAATTGTTGAGGTACTTTCAAATTTCAACCCAAAGCTTGACAACTCCAAGGCCCATTCCACAATCCTTAGGTCGCGTCTGGGTTGTGCAGTATCCGTTGTAGCGGGAGGCGGGTGACGACAGTGATCTCGTGTGCTTGGAAGTAATGACGCAGCTTCCTCGAGGCCATAAGAAGGCGGAACAGCAATTTCTGCACACCGAAGTACCTCGACCTAGCCCCCTGCAAGAGGGAGCTGACAAAGTACACCAGGTGCTGCATCATCTTCTTCTTCTTCTGCACCACTTCGGTTGACTGAGCGGGTGCTTCCCTGATGGCGTCAGACTCTGCCGGGGGCCTTGCCTTGCCGGCACCAGGCCCTGCCAGGGGAATCTTTGGCTCGCCGTCCGCCGGTCCTGCCGTTGCCGCTGCCTCCTCGTCGACCTTCCTCTGTGCCACCAGTGCGGCGCTGACCACTTGATTCGTTGCTGCTAGATACAGCAGCAACGGTTCTTGTGGTTTAGGCGCAACCAGTATTGGCATGGAGGAAAGGTATTTCTTCAGATCCTGCAATGCCGCCTCGGCTTCTGGGGTCCACCCCATTGGGCCTGCCTTCTTCAAGATTTTGAAGAAGGGGAGGGCGCGCTCGGCGGACATGGAGATGAACCGGCTCATGACGGCGACGCAGCCAGTGAGCCGACGCACATCCTTGATCCGCTTGGGCGCCTCAATCTGTTCGATGGCCTTGATCTTGTCTAGGTTTGCCTCGATCCCGTTGCGACACAAATAATCCGAGAAGCTGGCCGGACGGAACGCCGAAGACACACTTCTCAGGGTTCAGCTTAAGGTTGATCTTGCGCAGGTTGGCAAATGTCTCCTCCAGATCTTGCACAAGAGTTGCCCCATCCTTGGTTTTGACCACTATGTCATCCATGTATACCTCCATATTTCTATGGAGTTGGGGCTCAAAACCAATTTGGACTGCTCTTGCAAACGTCGAGCCAGCACTCTTCAACCCGAAAGGCATCCGTAAAAAGCAATACGTACCACACGAGGTGATGAATGATGCCTTCTCTTCATCTTCTCTTGTCATGAAGATTTGGTGGTAGCCCAAGTAGGCGTCGAGGAATGACAGGAGATCACACTCGGCCATGGAGTCGACAATCTGGTCGATGCGCGGCAACGGGAAGGGGTCCTTAGGACAAGCCTTATTGATATATGTGTAATAAATACACAGTCTCCACTTCCCATTTGCCTTGCGCACCACTACCGGATTGGCCAACCACGTCGGATGGAGCACTCCTCTCACCAAACATGCTGCTTCCAACTTCATGATCTCCTCTGTGATGAACTCCTGCCTCTCCAGAGCTTGCTTTCTAACCTTCTGCTTGACGGGCCGCGCATGAGGACAGACAGCTAGGTGGTGCTCAATTACCTCCCTGGGAACACCGGGGATGTCGGATGCTTGCCACGCAAACACGTCGACATTCGCCCGCAGGAAGGTAACGAGCACGCCTTCCTATTTGCTGCCGAGGGTGGAGCCTATGGTGAAAGCCCCTCCTGTGCCATCCTCCCTGACGGACACCTTCTTGGTCTGCGGTGGCTCGGCTCTGGATTTCTTGCTCTTTCTAGTAGAGCTCTCTGGCACGTCCTCAACGGTAGCACAACACTCTGAGGAGGTGCGCTTGCCGGAGTGGGTGCGAAGGTCTTGCCGGGCTTCTTTTTCCCTCCCGGGGCTTCAGCGGCAGGAGCAAGTGCCTTGGCGGCAGCTACTGTGACTGCTTCCCGGTAGAGTTGGTCGGCGCAAATCAGTAGTCCTTCTTTTCGGAGGGGACGAAGATGATGGTCAATGGCCCAGACATCTTTAGCATGTTGTAGGCGTAGTGCGACGCCGCCATGAACTTGGCTAGTGCCGGGCAGCCGAGGATCCTATTGTAGTGCAAGGGGATCTCGGCCACGTCGAAAACGATCTCTCCGTCCGGTGGTTCAACTCCCCTCCAAGCGTCATGGGCAGCGTGACCTTCCCCTTCGGCTGGCTCCTTCCCAGATTGACCCCTTGAAACGTGCCCATTTCTTCGAGATCTCCATCAGGGATTTGCAGCCTTTTGATCACGATGGGCGAGATCAAGTACATGTCGGCCCCACCGTCGACCAACATCTTGTTCACCTTGAGGTTGCGTATCGTTGGCGAGACCAAAAGCGACAAACACCCAACCGTGGTTGTGCGGTCAGGGTGGTCCTCGGCGTCAAAGATGAGGGGCGTGCTGGAACACTTCAGCGGCTTCTGAGCGTCGAACGACGGCTCCGCTGCTGTAATCTCACGCGCCCACTGCTTGAGCTGGCGGTGAGAAGTATGCAGCGAGGCGCCACCGTCGATGCACATGGACTCCAAAGCCTTCTGGAACTCTTGCTCGCCAGACTCATCGTCCTCGTCATGATCATCGTCTTCTTGCTTCTTGTCACGGCCCCGGGTGGGCCTCTCTTGCTGGTTGTCCTTGTCGCGGCGGCCTCCTTGGCCGCCATGCTTCTTGCCGGATCCCTCGGCACTGTCCTGTCCCTTCTCCTTGTCCCGCCTCTCATACTCGGCCTTTTGCTTTTCAGCAAGCAGCTCGACTTGCCGGCAGTTCTGGAGGTCGTGGCCCTTGATGCGGTGGATCTTGGAGTACTGCTTGCCGGAGCCCCCTGGCTTGTCGGCAGCTGCTAAGGCCCGGTAGGCGACGCACCCGGCAATCTCCTTGCCAGGGTCGTCTGCCTTGACCTTCTTGGCAGCGCCGGTGTCATCAGACCCCTCAACCGCAAGCATGGCCTTGCCCTTGCATTTCCTGTTGCGACGCCATCCCTTCTTCGTCGAGGTGGCGGCGTCTTCGTCGGTAGAGTAGGTTTCCGCATCGGTGTCTTCGGGGGGGGGGGGGGGGGGTACTTCCTGCCCTCTTCAGCCCGGGCGCATCTATCGGCCAGAACATAGAGTTCGGCCACATCCTTAACCTTGGTCATCGCCAGCTCTTCGCGCATCTTGCAGTTGCGCATGTTCTGATGGAACGCGCTGATCACAGCGGTGGAATGAACGTCAGGGATGTTGTATTGCACCCTACTGAACCTCTGGATGTACTTGCGCAGGGTTTCCCCTTCCTACTGGGGAATGATATGCAGATCACTGGCCTGGCCATGAGCTTGGTGGCCTCCTGTGAAGGTGCCAACGAACTCATTGCACAGATCCGACCAAGAAGAAATGGAATCCGCCGGCAAGTGCATCAACCAAGACATAACTTTGGGCTTCAGTGCCAGCGGGAAATAATTGGCAAGCACCTTGTCGTTGCGAGCTCCAGCAGCCTGCATCGTGATGGTGTAGATGCTGAGCAACTCGGACGGATGGGTCTTGCCAGTGTACTTCTCGCTGACGTTGGGCTTGAACATGCGGTGGGACGGCCTCTGGAACTGCCGCAGCTCACGGGTAAAGGTCGGGCAGCCCACCTCATAAGGTAGGCCGCCGGAGCCCCCCGGTGTTGGGTGGTCCATAGTGGGTCCCACCCACTTGTCCGATTGGTGGCGTGTATCACGCCGGCGCTCAATAGTGGTTTGAGCATCTTCATGAGCTCATTCTCGAAGAACTTGGCACTGGTCGCGGTGGGTCTGCGGGTCGGACGACGCTATAGAGATGTTATCACAAGCGTCGTCGTGACGGGCAGCCGCCCGCTACGGCTTGCGAGGAGGAGGAGAGTGCATCGTGGCCGCAGCTCCCCCGGTCCTCCCAACGCTAGCACGTGGTGGCTAGGTGGAGCGCCGACCCGAGGGTCCCGCTGGTCGCGAATCATCTTTGTGGCGACGGCGACAAGGCTCCGGATGGTGGCCCTCCACTTGTCGAGCTTCTCCGCAGCAGGAGGGAAGTCGAGGAGCAACTGCGCACGCGCCAAAGCTTCTGCTGGTGTGGGTGGCGGCGACAGCTGCGTGGATCGTGGCGCGCTTCGACTTCTAACCACGTTATAAGGAGCTCTATCACGACCCAGCGGCTGCGTGCCATTTTCGTCAGCGCCTCGGCGGGCATGCTGGACTCCTTCGTCCCGCGGATGATGCACAGGGTTCTTCCCACTACGGTGTCCGGGGTCTTCAGCGTGGTGACGCTGCTCGTTGCGCACACCATGAGAAAAGCGCGCAGTGGTCACCGGCATAGGTGTCTTGGAGGTTGCTGCGCCACTCGTGGGCGGCACAATTACACTCCTGGAGGGCCCCGTGCCGCCTGCGGGGGGGGGGGGCAGCTCCGTCTTTGGATCTAGCAACGTGCGACCGGTCGTCTACGCGCGAACGACGCCGCTTGCCAGGCTTTAGACTGCCAGGACGATGCTGGTGCTCATGGACCGCGGCCCGGGTCCTGTCCGTGACCGGCCCGCTGCTCGTCCGCACTGGCACAGGTCGTTCGTCTCCCAACGAGCCGGTCGTCGGGCCTGTCTTCTTCTTGGGAGCCATGGCGATGAAGAAACGCTAGGCTAACTACTAGACCAGATTCTCGCAATTGCGCACCCTACCTGGCGCGCCAAAGATGTCGGTGTGGAGCGACACCTATGGGATCACAAGAATCCCTACTACGGTTGCCAGGGCGCAGGGTTGCGAGAAGAGCAGGATTAGTAATTAGCATAAGGGTCGTTTACCTAGGTTCGGGCCACGAGGATGCGTAATACCCTAGTCCTGCTTTGGTGGCTGTATTTCAGAGAGTTCTTGAGCTCTCTAACTAGCTATGGTGGATGCGTGGTTTGAAAGAGCCGAATCCTTCTCCAGTATGCCAAGGGCCTCCTTTTATAATCGAAAGGGGCTGCCATAGTGGCACACAGGAGGTGGAAAGGCGTACAGTACTGCGAGCTTATCGCTCATATTACAGGACAAGATGCATTTAATGTGTCGCTGAGGTGTCCCCTAGCTTTATCAGGGACGGGAGCGAGGCCCGTCCCGTCCGTCGTCGCTCCTCCTTGCTTCGACACGCGCTCTGGCCAGCGATGCATGCGGCGCCATGTAGGCAGGCAGGCAGCTGAGGTGGCGCGGTGGTGGAGCCTTCACGAAGATCTGCATGCCGCCACGCAGGCGTGTGCTGAGTTGGCCTGGAAGCTGCATGTTGCCACGCAGGTGCCTGCCCAGCTAGTTGGGCTGGCAGCTGCATGCGAACGGCGGTGGTGACTTGGTTGGTGCGGGCCTGGCTATGGCCCCGCTGGCGCCCTTGGTGAGGGCCTTGCCAGATGGCCCGGCAACGGTCTTGCCGTGGCGTGCTGTCGTCCCCAACAAGGATCTTGCCGGGGGTCTTGTGGCTCTCCTCGGCAAGGGTCTTGCCGAGGACCGTCGTCTTTTAATCCTCATCTGATCTTGAATATTCCTTGTCTTCACAAAGATCTGCATGCCACCACAGAGGTGCCTCCCGAGCCCTGGCCCAACGTGGTTGATGGTGTTGGAGACCGTGGGCTCAAGGGCGGCTCGCTCTGTTGGTGTTTGGGGCATGCTGCCCCGGCAAGGGTCTTGCCGGGGGAAGCTGCTCCGCCCCTCTGCTTCTTTGCGTTCTTGACATTGGCGTTGCCTTGGCTGTCTTGGGCTTTGGTCTTACCTCGGTTCACCTCCCCTGTTCTGCTTGGCGCGGTCGTGGGCACGGCTCCAACTGTCCGTGCACAGGTAAAGGGGTACAAAGGTGCGCCCCTTCTCTTGTACACCGACACACATGAGCGTGATGAAAACTAGCTTGACGATAATTACCATGTGTCCTCGGGAGCGCTTTTCTCTATATAAGAGTTTGTCCAGGCTTGTCCTTTTCTACAAAAAGGATTGGGCCATCTTGCTGCACCTTGTTTACTTTCATTACTTGTTACCCGTTACAAATTACCTTATCACAAAACTATCTGTTACCGACAATTTCAGTGCTTGCATAGAATACCTTATTGAAAACCGCTTGTCATTTCCTTCTGCTCCTCGTTGGGTTTGACACTCTTACTTATCGAAAGGACTAAGATAGATCCCCTGTACTTGTGGGTCATCAAGACTCTTTTCTGGCATTGTTGCCGGGGAGTGAAGCGCCTTTGGTAGGTGGAATTTGGTAAGGAAAAATTTATATAGTGTGCTAAAATTTACTGTCACTTGTTACTATGGAACATAATCCTTTGAGGGGCTTGTTCGGGGTATCTTCACCCCGACCAGTAGAGCAAAGAGTTGCTCCTCAACCTACTGAACCTACTGAAAATGTTTACTTTGAAATTCCTTCGGGTATGATAGAGAAACTGCTAGCTAATCCTTTCATAGGTGATGGAACATTACTTCCCAATTTGCACTTAATCTATGTGGATGAAGTTTGTGGATTATTGAAGCTTGCAGGTATGCCCGAGGATGTTATCAAGAAGAAGGTCTTCCCTTTATCTTTGAAGGGAAAGGCATTGACATGGTTTAGTCTATGTGATGATATGGGATCATGGAACTACAACCGATTGAAATTGGAATTTCATCAGAAGTTTTATCCTATGCATCTTGTTCATCATGATCGTAATTATATATATAATTTTTGGCCTCGTGAAGGAGAAAGCATCGCTCAAGCTTGGGGGAGGCTTAAGTCAATGTTATATTCATGCCCCAATCATGAGCTCTCAAGAGATATTATTATTCAAAAAATTTATGCTTGGCTTTCTCTCAATAATCGCTCCACACTCGATACTTCTTGTACTGGATCTTTTATGATGAAGACTATTGAATTCAGATGGGATTTATTGTAAAGAATTAAATGCAACTCTGAGGATTGGGATCTCGATGAAGGTAAGGAGTCAGGTATAACACCTAAGTTTGATTATGTTAAATCTTTTATGGATACCGATATTTTCCGTGAATTTAGCACTAAATTCGGACTTGACTCTGAGATAGTAACTTCTTTCTGTGAATCCTTTGCTACTCATGTTGATCTCCCTAAGGAGAAGTGGTTTAAATATAATCCTCCCATTGAAGTAAAAGTAGTTGCACCTATTAAAGTTGAAGAAAAGACTATCACTTATAATGTTGATCATGTTGTTCCTACTGCTTATATTGAGAAACCACCTTTCCCTGTTAGAATAAAGGATCATGCTAAAGCTTCAACTGTGGTTCGCAAGAGTAACACTAGAACACCTACACCCCCTGAGAACATTAAAGTTGAACCCGGTATTGCTATGGTTAAAGATCTCTTGGATGATAATATTGACGGGCATGTTATTTACTTCTGTGATGAAGCTGCTAGAATTGCTAGACCTGATACTAAAAATAAACATAAATCTGTTGTAGGCATGCCTGTTATTTCTGTTAAAATAGGAGATCATTGCTATCATGGCTTATGTGATATGGGTGCTAGTGCAAGTGCAATACCTCATTCTTTATACAAAGAAATTATGCATGATATTGCACCCGCTGAGATAGAGGAAATTGATGCTATAATTAAGCTTGCCAATAGAGACACTATTTCACTAGTTGGGATTGTTAGAGATGTTGAAGTCTTGTGTGGGAAAGTTAAATATCCTGCTGATTTTCTTGTTCTTGGTTCCCCACAAGATGACTTTTGTCCCATTATATTTGGTAGACCCTTCTTGAATACTGTTAATGCTAGGATAGACTGCAAAAAGGATGTTGTTACTATTGGTTTGGGGGATATGTCTCATGAGTTTAATTTTGGTAAATTTCATAGACAACCCCATGATAAAGAATTGCCTAGTAAAGATGAAATTATTGGTCTTGCCTCTATTTCCGTGCCTCCTAATGATCCATTAGAACAATATGTGCTCGACCATGAAAATGATATGTTTATGAATGAAAGAAGGGAAATAGATGAAGTATTATTTAAACAAGGACCTATCTTGAAACACAACTTGCCTATTGAAATCCTAGGGGATCCTCCTCCACCCAAGGGTGATCCCGTGTTTGAGCTTAAACCATAACCTGATACTCTTAAATACGCTTCTCTTGATGAAAAGAAGATATATCCTGTTATTATTAGTGCTAACCTTTCAGAGCATGAAGAAAATAAATTATTGAAAACTCTGAAGAAGCACCGTGCTGCTATTGGACATACTCTTGATGATCTTAAGGGCATTAGTCCCACTTTATGCCAGCACAAAATAAAATTGGAGAAAGACGCTAAACCAGTTGTTGATCACCAACGACGGTTAAATACTAAGATGAAAGAAGTGGTAAGAAAATAAATACTAAAGCTTCTGGAGGCAGGTATAATTTATCCCGTTGCTGATAGTCAATGGGTAAGTCCTATCCATTGTGTCCCTAAGAAGGGAGGTATTACTGTTGTTCCTAATGATAAAGCTGAATTGATCCCACAAAGAATTATTACTGGTTATAGAATGGTAATTGCTTTCCGTAAATTAAATAAAGCTACTAAAAAGGATCATTACCCATTACCTTTCATTGATCAAATGCTAGAAATATTATCCAAACATACGCATTTTTGCTTTCTAGATGGTTACTCTGGTTTCTCTCAAATACCTGTGTCAAAGGAGGATCAAGAAAAGACCACTTTTACTTTCCCTCTCGGTACCTTTGCTTATAGACGTATGCCTTTTGGTTTATGCAATGCACCTGCTACCTTTAAAAGATGCATGATGGCTATATTCTTTGATTTTTGTGAAAAGATTATTGAGGTTTTCATGGATGATTTCTCCGTTTATGGAACTTCTTTTGATGATTGCTTAAGCAACCTTGATCGAGTTTTGCAGAGATGTGAAGAAACTAATCTTGTCTTGAATTGGGAAAGTGTCATTTTATGGTTAATGATGGTATTGTCTTGGCGCATAAATTTTTGGAAAGAGGTATTGAAGTTGATAAAGCTAAGGTTGATGCTATTGAAAAGATGCCATGTTCAAAGGACATTAAAGGTATAATAAGTTTCCTTGGTCATGCCGGTTTTATAGGAGGTTCATTAAGGACTTCTCTAAAATCTTCAGGCCTCTGACTAATCTCTTACAAAAAGATATTTCTTTTGTCTTTGATGATAATTGTGTAGAAGCATTTGAAATACTTAAGAAAGCTTTGATTTCTGTACCCATTGTTCAACCACCTGATTAGAATTTACCCTTTGAAATTATGTGCGATGCTAGTGATTATGCTCAGTTGATAAGAAATTAAATAGTATCCAATATGCTAGTAAAACTCTAGACAGTGCCAAGAGAAATTATGCTACTACTGAAAAAGAATTTTTAGTAGTTGTATTTGCTTGTGATAAGTTTAGACCTTATATTGTTGATTCTAAAGTAACTGTTCACACCGATCATGCTGCTATTAAATATCTTATGGAAAAGAAAGATGCTAAACCTAGACTTATTAGATGGGTTCTCTTGCTACAAGAATTTGACTTGCATATTATTGATAGAAAGGGAGCTGAGAACCCCGTTGCAGACAACTTGTCTAGGTTACAGAATGTTCTTGATGACCCCTACCTATTGATGATAGCTTCCCTGATGAACAATTAGCTATCATAAATGCTTCTCGTACTGCTCCATGGTAGGCTGATTATGCTAATTACATTGTCGCTAAATTTATACCACCTAGTTTCACATACCAACAAAAGAAAAAAAATTCTATGATTTAAGACATTACTTCTGGGATGACCCACACCTTTATAAAGAAGGATTAGATGGTGTTATTAGACGTTGTATACCTGAGCATGAACAGGAACAGATCCTACGCAAGTGTCACTCCGAGGCTTATGGAGGACATCACGCTAGAGATAGAACTGCACATAAGGTATTGCAATCTGGTTTTTATTAGCCTACTCTCTTAAAAGATGCATGTAAGTTTGTCTTGTCTTGTGATGAATGTCAAAGAATTGGTAATATTAGTAGACGTCAAGAAATGCCTATGAACTATTCACTTGTTATTGAACCATTTGATGTTTGGGGCTTTGATTATATGGGACTGTTTCCTTCCTCTAATGGGTATACACATATTTTAGTTGCTGTTGATTACGTTACTAAGTGGGTAGAAGCTATTCCAACTAGTAGTGCTGATCATAACACCTCTATTAAGATGATTAAAGAAGTTATTTTTCCAAGGTTTGGAGTCCCTAGATATTTAATGACTGATGGTGGTTCACATTTTATTCATGTTGCCTCTCGTAAAATGCTTGCTAAGTATGATGTTAATCATAGAATTGCATCTCCATATCACCCGCAGTCTAGTGGTCAAGTAGAACTCAGTAATAGAGAGCTCAAATTAATTTTACAAAAGACTGTTAATAGATCAAGAAAGAATTGGTCCAAGAAATTGATGATGCATTATGGGCCTATAGAACTACATATAAAAATCCTATGGGTATGTCTCCGTATAAAATGGTTTATGGAAAAACATGTCACTTACCTCTCGAACTAGAACATAAGGCATATTGGGCCATTAAAGAGCTCAATTATGATTTCAAACTTGCCGGTGAGAAGAGACTATTTGACATTAGCTCACTTGATGAATGGGAGAACCCAGGCCTATGAGAATGCCAAACTGTTTAAAAAAAAGTTAAAAGATGGCATGACAATAGGATACAAAAGCGTGAGTTTAATGTAGGTGATTATGTGTTGCTATTCAACTCTCGTTTAAGATTTTTTGCAGGAAAACTTCTCTCTAAATGGGAAGGTACTTACGTTATCGAGGAGGTCTATTGTTCCGGTGCCATAAAAATCAACAACTTCAAAGGCACAAATCCGAAGGTGGTGAACGGTCAAACAATCAAACATTATATCTCAGGTAATCCTATAAATGTTGAAACCAATGTTATTGAAACCGTGACCCCGGAGGAATACATAAGGGACACTTTCCAGAACGCTTCAAACTCCGAAAAGGAATAGGTATGTGGTGCGGTAAGTAAACTGACTCCAAAACAGTTCTAATGGCATTTTTTCTTCGTTTTGGAATATTTATGAAAATAGGAAATTAAGAAGTAGTCCGCGAAGGACACGAGGCGTCCACGAGGGTGGAGGGTGCGCCCCCTGCCTCGTGAGCACCTCGTGTGCCCTCCGGACTCCGTTTTCTTGCAAGATACTTCTTTTGGTCGATAAAAATTCATTATATAATCTCCCGAAGGTTTTGACCACCGTACCACGCAAATATCCTCTGTTTTTGTTTCGAGCTGTTTCTGTTGCAGATTTAGAGCAAGATGTCATCTCAGGACTCCCACGGAGAGAGCTATGTCTCACATCTCATTGCTGACCCAAATACCTATGGGGATCTATCTTCTTGTGGTCGAACGACGGATGATGAGGAGGATGCCCATTCAAGGAGGATCAATGATTCAAGTTTAGAGGAGGAGGATGTTCCTCTACCTCAACCTGGGGATATGCACATGAATTTCAAGAAGTCTAGTCTCCCTAAGAGGGCTAAACTGTCTAACAACCGATCTATTCCTTCTCATTTTCGGCAGAAAAGCAAAGGGGATTTATGTGACAAGATTTTGAAGCTGGAATCTGAGGTCGATGATTTGAAGGAGGAAATTGCTTTCTCAATTACAATATGAAAAAGCTAAAGGCACAGTTATCTTCATCATCACCATCATCTTCACCTCCGAAGAAGGGGACATAATCACATGGGTATGGGCACTCTCCTTGGCAACTGCCAAGCTTGGGGGAGGTGCCTCGGTATCGTATCACCATCACACTCCTATCTTTACCGTTTTTCTTAGTTCGATCCTTTTGGTAATATCTTGATCAAGTAGAATGAAATTTTAGTATGATTTAGATTTGAGTTTTGCTTTATGAGCATTCTATGTAATCGAGTCCGTGAGCTATATATAATAAAGATTAGTGTTGAGTCGAGGGCTTGATTATCTTGCTATGATCTTGAGGGAATAAAAGAATAAAAAGAAATAAAGAGATCATATTGATCTTATGGAGAGTAATGACTTCACATATAAATAGTATGATGAATAAAAGTTGTTGAGAGTTGACAAACATAGTTTTGGTCATCGTTGCAATTAATAGGAAGTAATAAAGAAAGAGAGGTTTTCACATATAAATATACTATCTTGGACATCTTTTATGATTGTGAGCACTCATTAAAATATGACATGCTAAAGAGTTGATGTTGGACAAGGAAGACAACATAATGGGTTATGTCTTCTTATATCTGAAATAAAGTATATTGTCATGGATCATCCAACATGTTGAGCTTGCCGTTCCCCCTCATGCTAGCCAAATTCTTTGCACCTAGTAGAGATACTACTTGTGCTTCCAAATATCCTTAAACCCGGTTTTGCCATGAGAGTCCATCATACTTACCTATGGATTGAGTAAGATCCTTCAAGTAAGTTGTCATGTTGCATGCAATAAAAATTGCTCTCTAAATATGTATGATTTATTAGTGTAGAGAAAATAAGCTTTATACGATCTTGTGATATGGAAGCAATAAAAGTGACGGACTACATAATAAAGGTCCATATCACAAGTGGCAATATAAAGTGACGTTCTTTTGCATTAAGATTTCATGCAGCCAACCATAAAAGCACATGACAACCTCTGCTTCCCTCTGCGAAGGGCCTATCTTTTACTTTTGTCTTGTACCTTATACAAGAGTCATGGTGATGTTCACCTTTCCTTTTTACATTTTATCCTTTGGCAAGCACTTTGTGTTGGAAAGATCCTGATATATATATATATCCAATTGGATGTAAGTTAGCATGAATTATTATTGTTGACATTACCCTTGAGGTAAAAGGTTGGGAGGCAACACTATAAGACCCTATCTTTCTCTGTGTCCGACTAAAACTTTATACCCACAAGTATTACGTGAGTGTTAGCAATTATGAAAGACTAAATGATAGTTGAGTATGTGGACATGCTGAAAAGCTCTTATATCGACTCTTTCCGATGTTATGATAAATTGCAATTGCTTCAATGACTGAGATTGTAGTTTGTTGGTTCTCAATGAAATTTCTGATTCATATTTTACATTGTGAATAGATTATTACTTTAGCATAAGAAATCATATGACAATATATTTATGTTGTTATTATAAGAATGATCATGATGCCCTCATGTCCGTATTTTATTTTATCGGCACCTCTATATCTAAACATGTGGACATATTGTTCGTTATCGGCTTCCGCTTGAGGACAAGCGAGGTCTAAGCTTGAAGGATTTGATACCTACATTTTGCATCATGCTTTTATATCGAAATTTATTGCATTATGGGTTGTTATTACACGTTATGTCACAGTACTTATGCCTTTTGTCTCTTATTTTACAAGGTTTACATGAAGAGGGAGAATGTCGGCAGCTGGAATTCTGGGCTGGAAAAGGAGCAAATATTAGAGACCTATCCTGCACAACTCCAAAAGTCCTGAAACTTCACGGAGGCACGTTTTGGAATATATATAAAAAATACTGGAGAAAGAATCAACCAGAGGGGGCCCACACCCTAGCCACGAGGGTGGGGGGCGCGCCCTGCCCCTCTGGGCGCGCCCCTACCTCGTGGGCCCCCTGGCAGGTCTCCGGTGCCCATCTTCTTGTTGGGGAATGTAGTAATTTCAAAAAAATTCCTACGCACACACAAGATCATGGTGATGCATAGCAACGAGAGGGGAGAGTGTTGTCTACGTACCCTCGTAGACCGAAGCGGAAGCGTTGACGCAACGTAGAGGAAGTAGTCGTACGTTCTCCTCGCGATCCAACCGATCACAGCACCGTTACTCCGGCACCTCCGAGTTCTTGGCACACGTTCAGCTCGATGACGATCCCCGGGCTCCGATCCAGCAAAGCGTCGGGGAAGAGTTCCGTCAGCACGACGGCGTGGTGACGATCTTGATGTGTTACCGGCGCAGGGCTTCGCCTAAGCACTGCAACGATATGACCGAGGTGGAATTTGGTGGAAGGGGGCACCGCACACGGCTAAGGAACGATTCATAGGTCAGCTTGTGTGTCTATGGGGTGCCCCCTACCCCTGTATATAAAGGAGCCAAGGGGGAGGGGCTGGCCGGCCAAGCCTGGCGCGCCAGGAGAGTCCTACTCCCTCTGGGAGTAGGATTCCCCCCCCCCCCTCAATCCTAGTTGGACTAGGATTCTCCAAGGGGGAGAGAGAGAGAGGGGGCCGGCCACCTCTCCTAGTCCTAATAGGACTAGGGGAAGGGGGGAGGCGTGCAGCCCATGAGGGCAGCCCTCTCTCCTCTCCACCAAGGCCCATGTTGGCCCATCATGCTCCCGGGGGGTTCCGGTAACCCTCCCGGTATTCCGGTAAAATCCTGATTTCACCTGGAACTCATCCGATGTCCAAACATAGGCTTCCAATATATCATTCTTTACATCTCGACCATTTCGAGACTCCTCGTCATGTCCGTGATCACATCCGGGACTCCGAACTCCTTCGGTACATCAAAATGCATAAACTCATAATAACTGTCATCGTAACGTTAAGCATGCGGACCCTACGGTTCGAGAACAATGTAGACATGACCGAGACACGTCTCGGTCAATAACCAATAGCGGGACCTGGATGCCCATATTGGCTCCTACATATTCTAGGAAGATCTTTATCAGTCAGACCGCATAACAACATACGTTTGTTCCCTTTGTCATCGGTATGTTACTTGCCCGAGATTCGATCATCGGTATCCAATACCTAGTTCAATCTCGTTACCGGCAAGTCTCTTTACTCGTTCCGTAATACATCATCTCGGAACTAACTCATTGGTTGCAATGCTTGCAAGGCTTTATGTGATGTGCATTACCGAGAAGGCCCTGAGATACCTCTCCGACATTCGGAGTGACAAATCCTAATCTCGAAATACGCCAACCCAACAAATACTTTCGGAGACACCTGTAGAGCACCTTTATAATCACTCAGTTACGTTGTGACGTTTGGTAGCACAAAAAGTGTTCCTACGGTAAATGGGAGTTGCATAATCTCATAGTTAAAGGAACATGTATAAGTCATGGATAAAAGCAATAGCAACATACTAAACGATCGGGTGCTATGCTAATGGAATGGGTCATGTCAATCAGATCATTCAACTAATGATGTGATCTCGTTAATCAAATAACAACTCTTTGTTCATGGTTAGGAAACATAACCATCTTTGATTAATGAGCTAGTCAAGTAGAGGCATACTAGTGACACTCTATTTGTCTATGTATTCACACATGTATTATGTTTCCAGTTAATACAATTCTAGCATGAATAATAAACATTTATCATGATATAAGGAAATAAATAATAACTTTATTATTGCCTCTAGGGCATATTTCCTTCAGTCTCCCACTTGCACTAGAGTCAATAATCTAGATTACAAAGTAATGATTCTAACACCCATGGAGTCTTGGTGCTGATCATGTTTTGCTCGTGGAAGAGGCTTAGTCAACGGGTCTGCAACATTCAGATCCGTATGTATCTTGCATATCTCTATGTCTCCCACCTGGACCAAATCCCGGATGGAGTTGAAGCGTCTTTTGATGTGTTTGGTTCTTTTGTGAAATCTGGATTCCTTTGCCAAGGCAATTGCACCAGTATTGTCACAAAATATTTTCATTGGACCCGATACGCTAGGTACAACACCTAGATCGGATATGAACTCCTTCATCCAGACTCCTTCATTAGCTGCTTCCGAAGCGGCTATGTACTCAGCTTCACATGTAGATCCCGCCACGACGCTTTGTTTAGAACTGCACCAACTGACAGCTCCCCCGTTTAATGTAAATACGTATCCGGTTTTCGATTTAGAATCGTCCGGATCAGTGTCAAAGCTTGCATCGACGTAACCGTTTACGACGAGCTCTTTGTCACCTCCATAAATGAGAAACATATCCTTAGTCCTTCTCAAGTACTTAAGGATGTTCTTGACCGCTGTCCAGTGATCCACTCCTGGATTACTTTGGTACCTGCCTGCTAAACTTACAGCAAGGCACACATCAGGTCTGGTACACAGCATTGCATACATGATAGAGCCTATGGCTGAAGCATAGGGAATATTTTTCATTTTCTCTCTATCTTCTGCGGTGGTCGGGCATTGAGTCTTACTCAACTTCATACCTTGTACCACAGGCAAGAACCCTTTCTTTGCCTGATCCATTTTGAACTTCTTCAAAACTTTGTCAAGGTATGTGCTTTGTGAAAGTCCTATTAAGCGTCTTGATCTATCTCTATAGATCTTAATGCCCAATATGTAAGCAGCTTCACCGAGGTCTTTCATTGAAAAACTCTTATTCAAGTATCCCTTTATGCTATCCAGAAATTCTATATTATTTCCGATCAGTAATATGTCATCCACATATAATATCAGAAATGCTACAGAGCTCCCACTCACTTTCTTGTAAATACAGGCTTCTCCAAAAGTCTGTATAAAACCAAATGCTTTGATCACACTATCAAAGCGTTTATTCCAACTCCGAGAGGCTTGCACCAGTCCATAAATGGATCGCTGGAGCTTGCACACTTTGTTAGCTTCCTTTGGATCGACAAAACCTTCTGGTTGCATCATATACAACTCTTCTTCTAGAAATCCATTCAGGAATGCAGTTTTGACATCCATTTGCCAAATTTCATAATCATAAAATGCGGCAACTGCTAACATGATTCGGACAGACTTAAGCATCGCTACGGGTGAGAAAGTCTCATCGTAGTCAATCCCTTGAACTTGTCGAAAACCTTTTGCAACAAGTCGAGCTTTATAGACAGTAACATTACCATCAGCGTCAGTCTTCTTCTTAAAAATCCATTTATTCTCAATTGCTTGCCAACCATCGGGCAAGTCAACCAAAGTCCACACTTTGTTCTCATACATGGATCCCATCTCAGATTTCATGGCCTCAAGCCACTTTGCGGAATCTGGGCTTACCATCGCTTCTTCATAGTTCGTAGGTTCATCATGGTCTAGTAACATGACTTCCAAAATAGGATTACCGTACCACTCTGGTGCGGATCTTACTCTGGTTGATCTACGAAGTTCAGTAGAATCTTGATCTGAAGTTTCATGATCATTATCATTAGCTTCCTCCCTATTTGGTGTAGGTGTCACAGAAACTGATTTCTGTGACGTACTACTTCTCAATAAGGGAGTAGATACAGTTATCTCATCAAGTTCTACTTTCCTCCCACTCACTTCTTTCGAGAGAAACTCCTTCTCTAGAAAGTTTCCGAATTTAGCAACAAAAATCTTGCCTTCGGATCTGTGATAGAAGGTGTACCCAACAGTCTCCTTTGGGTATCCTATGAAAACACATTTTTCCGATTTGGGTTCGAGCTTATCAGGTTGAAGCTTTTTCACATAAGCATCGCAGCCCCAAACGTTAAGAAACGACAACTTTGGTTTCTTGCCAAACCACAGTTCATAAGGCGGCGGCTCAACGGATTTTGATGGTGCCCTATTTAACGTGAATGCGGCCGTCTCTAAAGCATAACCCCAAAACGATAGCGGTAAATCGGTAAGAGACATCATAGATCGCACCATATCCAGTAAAGTACGATTACGACGTTCGGACACACCATTACGTTGTGGTGTTCCGGGTGGCGTGAGTTGCGAAACTATTCCGCATTGTTTCAAATGTAGACCAAACTCGTAACTCAAATATTCTCCTCCATGATCAGATCGTAGAAACTTTATTTTCTTGTTACGGTGATTTTCCACTTCACTCTGAAATTCTTTGAACTTTTCAAATGTTTCAGACTTGTGTTTCATTAAGTAGATATACCCATATCTGCTTAAATCATCAGTGAAGGTGAGAAAATAACGATATCCGCCACGAGCCTCAACATTCATTGGACCACATACATCAGTATGTATGATTTCCAATAAATCTGTTGCTCTCTCCATAGTACCGGAGAACGGTGTTTTAGTCATCTTGCCCATAAGGCACGGTTCGCAAGTGCCAAGTGATTCATAATCAAGTGACTCCAAAAGTCCATCAGTATGGAGTTTCTTCATGCGTTTTACACCGATATGACCTAAACGGCAGTGCCACAAATAAGTTGCACTATCATTATCAACTCTGCATCTTTTGGCTTCGACATTATGAATATGTGTATCACTACTCTCGAGATTAAGTAAGAACAAACCATTCTTTAATGGTGCATGACCATAAAAGATATTACTCATATAAATAGAACAACCATTATTCTCTGATTTAAATGAATAACCGTCTCGCATCAAACAAGATCCAGATATAATGTTCATGCTCAACGCTGGTACTAAATAACAATTATTTAGATCTAATATTAATCCCGAAGGTAGATGTAGAGGTAGCGTGCCGACCGCGATCACATCGACTTTGGAACCATTTCCCACGCGCATCGTCACCTCGTCCTTAGCCAATCTTCGCTTAATCCGTAGCCCCTGTTTTGAGTTGCAAATATTAGCAACAGAACCAGTATCAAATACCCAGGTGCTACTGCGAGAATTAGTAAGGTATACATCAATAACATGTATATCATATATACCTTTGTTAACCTTGCCATCCTTCTTATCCGCCAAATACTTGGGGCAGTTCCGCTTCCAGTGACCAGTCTGCTTGCCATAGAAGCACTCAGTTTCAGGCTTAGGTCCAGACTTGGGTTTCTTCTCTTGATTAGCAACTTGCTTGCTGTTCTTTTTGAAGTTCCCATTTTTCTTCCCTTTGCCCTTTTTCTTGAAACTAGTGGTTTTGTTAACCATCAACACTTGATGCTCCTTTTTGATTTCTACCTCCGCGGCTTTCAGCATCGTGAAGAGCTCGGGCATAGTTTTGGTCATCCCTTGCATATTATAGTTCATCACGAAGCTCTTGTAGCTTGGTGGCAGTGATTGGAGAATTCTGTCAATGACGCAATCATCCGGAAGATTAACTCCCAGTTGAATCAAGTGATTGTTATACCCAGACATTCTGAGTATATGCTCACTGACAGAACCGTTCTCCTCCATCTTACAGCTATAGAACTTATTGGAGACTTCATATCTCTCAATCCGGGCATTTGCTTGAAATATTAACTTCAACTCCTGGAACATCTCATATGCTCCATGGTGTTCAAAACGTCGTTGAAGTCCCGGTTCTAAGCCGTAAAGCATGGCACACTGAAGTATAGAGTAGTCATCAGCTTTGCTTTGCCAGACGTTCACAACATCTGGCGTAGCTCTTGCACCAGGCCTGGCACCTAGCGGTGCTTCCAGGACGTAATTCTTCTGTGCAGCAATAAGGATAATCCTCAAGTTACGGACCCAGTCCGTGTAATTGCTACCATCATCTTTCAACTTTGCTTTCTCAAGGAACGCATTAAAATTCAATGGAACAACAGCACGAGCCATCTATCTACACAACATAGACAAGCAAGATACTATCAGGTACTAAGTTCATGATAATTTTAAGTTCAATTAATCATATTACTTAAGAACTCCCACTCAGATAGACATCCCTCTAATCTTCTAAGTGATCACGTGATCCAGATCAACTAAACCATGTCCGATCATCACGTGAGATGGAGTAGTTTCAATGGTGAACATCACTATGTTGATCATATCTACTATATGATTCACGCTCGACCTTTCGGTCTCCGTGTTCCGAGGCCATATCTGTTATATGCTAGGCTCGTCAAGTTAAACCTGAGTATTCCGCGTGTGCAACTGTTTTGCACCCGTTGTATTTGAACGTAGAGCCTATCACACCCGATCATCACGTGGTGTCTCAGCACGAAGAACTTTCGCAACGGTGCATACTCAGGGAGAACACTTCTTGATAATTAGTGAGAGATCATCTTATAATGCTACCGTCAATCAAAGCAAGATAAGATGCATAAAAGATAAACATCACATGCAATCAATATAAGTGATATGATATGGCCATCATCATCTCGTGCTTGTGATCTCCATCTTCGAAGCACCGTCATGATCACCATCGTCACCGGCGCGACACCTTGATCTCCATCGTAGCATCATTGTCGTCTCGCCAATCTTATGCTTCCACGACTATCACTACCGCTTAGTAATAAAGTAAAGCATTACATCGCGATTGCATTGCATACAATAAAGTGACAACCATATGGATCCTGCCAGTTGCCGATAACTCGGTTACAAAACATGATCATCTCATACAATAAAATTTAGCATCATGTCTTGACCATATCACATCACAACATGCCCTGCAAAAACAAGTTAGACGTCCTCTACTTTGTTGTTGCAAGTTTTACGTGGCTGCTACGGGCTTTAAGCAAGAACTCATCTTACCTACGCATCAAAACCACAACGATAGTTTGTCAAATAGACTCCGTTTTAACCTTCTCAAGGACCGGGCGTAGCCACACTCGGTTCAACTAAAGTTGAAGAGACAGTCTTCCGCAAGCCATCTATGTGCAAAGCACGTCGAGGGAACCGGTCTCGCGTAAGAGTACGCGTAAGGTTGGTCCGGATCGTCTCGTCCAACAATACCGCTGAACCAAAATATGACATGCTGGTAGGCAGTATGACTTGTATCGTCCACAACTCACTTGTGTTCTACTCGTGCAAATAACATCAACCCATAAAAACCTAGGCTCGGATGCCACTGTTGGGGAACGTAGTAATTTCAAAAAAAATCCTACGCACACGCAAGATCATGGTGATGCATAGCAACGAGAGGGGAGAGTGTTGTCTACGTACCCTCGTAGACCGAAGCGGAAGCGTTGACGCAACGTAGAGGAAGTAGTCGTACGTTCTCCTCGTGATCCAACCGATCACAGCACCGTTACTCCGGCACCTCCGAGTTCTTGGCACACGTTCAGCTCGATGACGATCCCCGGGCTCCGATCCAGCAAAGCGTCGGGGGAGAGTTCCGTCAGCACGACGGCGTGGTGACGATCTTGATGTGTTACCGGCGCAGGGCTTCGCCTAAGCACTGCAACGATATGACCGAGGTGGAATTTGGTGGAAGGGGGCACCGCACACGGCTAAGGAACGATTCGTAGGTCAGCTTGTGTGTCTATGGGGTGCCCCCTGCCCCTGTATATAAAGGAGCCAAGGGGGAGGGGCTGGCCGGCCAAGCCTGGCGCGCCAGGAGAGTCCTACTCCCTCTGGGAGTAGGATTCCCCCCCTCAATCCTAGTTGGACTAGGATTCTCCAAGGGGGAGAGAGAGAGAGGGGGCCGGCCACCTCTCCTAGTCCTAATAGGACTAGGGGAAGGGGGGAGGCGCGCAACCCTTGAGGGCAGCCCTCTCTCCTCTCCACCAAGGCCCATGTTGGCCCATCATGCTCCCGGGGGGTTCCGGTAACCCTCCCGGTATTCCGGTAAAATCCTGATTTCACCTGGAACTCATCTGATGTCCAAACATAGGCTTCCAATATATCATTCTTTATGTCTCGACCATTTCGAGACTCCTCGTCATGTCCATGATCACATCCGGGACTCCAAACTCCTTCGGTACATCAAAATGCATAAACTCATAATAACTGTCATCGTAACGTTAAGCGTGCGGACCCTACGGTTCGAGAACAATGTAGACATGACCGAGACACGTCTCCGGTCAATAACCAATAGCGGGACCTGGATGCCCATATTGGCTCCTACATATTCTACGAAGATCTTTATCGGTCAGACCGCATAACAACATACATTTGTTCCCTTTGTCATCGGTATGTTACTTGCCTGAGATTCGATCGTCGGTATCCAATACCTAGTTCAATCTCGTTACCGGCAAGTCTCTTTACTCGTTCCGTAATACATCATCTCGCAACTAACTCATTGGTTGCAATGCTTGCAAGGCTTTATGTGATGTGCATTACCGAGAAGGCCCTGAGATACCTCTCCGACATTCGGAGTGACAAATCCTAATCTCGAAATACGCCAACCCAACAAATACTTTCGGAGACACCTGTAGAGCACCTTTATAATCACTCAGTTACGTTGTGATGTTTGGTAGCACACAAAGTGTTCCTACGGTAAATGGGAGTTGCATAATCTCATAGTTAAAGGAACATGTATAAGTCATGGATAAAAGCAATAGCAACATACTAAACGATCGGGTGCTATGCTAATGGAATGGGTCATGTCAATCAGATCATTCAACTAATGATGTGATCTCGTTAATCAAATAACAACTCTTTGTTCATGGTTAGGAAACATAACCATCTTTGATTAATGAGCTAGTCAAGTAGAGGCATACTAGTGACACTCTGTTTGTCTATGTATTCACACATGTATTATGTTTCCAGTTAATACAATTCTAGCATGAATAATAAACATTTATCATGATATAAGGAAATAAATAATAACTTTATTATTGCCTCTAGGGCATATTTCCTTCACTTCTGCTATATGAAGTCTTTTACCCTGGAAAAAATCATAAGCAAGCTTTCGGGAAGAAACACCGCCACCACGAGGCGGGACAAATCTAAGGCTCCGGCGAAGCTGTTCTGCCGGGGAAACGTCCCTCCGGGAGGGGGAAATCATCGCCATCGTCATCACCAATGATTCTCTCATCGGGAGGGGGTCAATATCCATCAACATCTTCACCTGCACCATCTCCTCTAAAACCCTAGTTCATCTCTTGTATCCAATCTTTGTCTCAAAACCTCAGATTGGTACCTGTGGGTTGCTAGTAGTGTTGATTACACCTTGTAGTTCATGCTAGTTGGTCATATGTTCAGATCCTTTATGCATATTAATATACCTATGATTATGAACATGAATATGATTTGTGAGTAGTTACGTTTGTTCCTGAGGACATGGGAGAAGTCTTGCTATAAGTAGTCATGTGAATTTGGTATTCGTTCGATATTTTGATGAGATGTATGTTGTCTTTCCTCTAGTGGTGTTATGTGAACGTCGACTACATGACACTTGACCATTGATTGGGCCTAGAGGAAGGCATTGGGAAGTAATAAGTAGATGATGGGTTGCTAGAGTGACAGAAGCTTAAACCCTAGTTTATGAGTTGCTTCGTAAGGGGCTGATTTGGATCCATATGTTTCATGCTACGGTTAGGTTTACCTTAATACTTATTTTGTAGTTGCGGATGCTTGCAATAGGGGTTAATCATAAGTGGGATGCTTGTCCAAGAAAGGGCAGTACCCAAGCACCGGTCCACCCACATACCAAATTATCAAAGTAACGAACGCAAATCATATGAGCATGATGAAAACTAGCTTGACGATAATTCCCATGTGTCCTCGGGAGCGCTTTTCTCTATATAAGAGTTTGTCCAGGCTTGTCCTTTGCTACAAAAACGATTGGGCCATCTTGCTACACCTTATTTACTTTCATTACTTGTTACCCGTTACAAATTACCTTATCACAAAACTATCTGTTACCGATAATTTCAGTGCTTGCAGAGAATACCTTACTGAAAACCGCTTGTCATTTGTTTCTGCTCCTTGTTGGGTTCGACACCCTTACTTATTGAAAGGACTACGATAGATCCCCTATACTTGTGGGTCATCAGGGTTCGGTCTCTTCGGACACCGCGTCCGAAGCACCTTTGCGACGGAGGCCATCTTTGGCTTCTTATTCTTGTTCCGGACCTTTTTCTCCGGCGCTTGATAAGGCGTCGGGACCAGTGTCCTCATTAAAAGAGGATCTGCTGGGTTTTCAGGCAATGGAGCTGGACATCTGATCTGTTTCGCCTTCTTTGTCCAGCCCTGTTTTATAGAATGGGATTCTCAGTGCACCCCCTCTTTTGATTAATGAACTATGTTATGTTCGGAAAGGTAGCACTTACTGGGGAGGCTGGATGATTGCAGTTGACGCCGATGTCTTCGGACGTCCCTGGCCACGACTTTTGGGTCTTGAAAAGTAGCTTCCAGACCGCTTCATGCGTCGTCTCGAAGAATCGCATCAGGTTCTTTGGCCCTTCCGGATTGAACTCCCACATGCGGAGAGGCCGGCGTTGATAGGGAAGGGACTGGCGGATGAGCATCACCTGGATCACATCTATGAGGCTGGTGTTCTTCTCTATGATATTTTTGATGCACTTCTTCAGCATCAGCACCTCGTCGGAATATCCCCAATCCAGACCCTTGTTGGTCCATGACGCAAGCCGCAGCGGGGGTCCAGATCTAAATGCAAGGGCGGCCGCCCACTTGGTGCCGCGAGGTTCAGTGATGTAAAACCACTCCTGCTGTCATATCTTGACGGTCTCCACAAAGGCCCCTTTGGGCCAGATAGCTTTGGGAAGCTTGCTCACCATGGCGCCGCTACAATCCGTGTGTTGCCCGTCGACCACCTTCGGCTTCACATTGAAAATTTTGAGCCACATGCCCAAGTGTGGAGGGATGCGGAGGAATGCCTCACACACGACGATAAACGCCCAGATGTGGAGGAAGAAATTCGGGGCCAGATGCTGAAAATCCAGCCCGTAATAGAACATGAGACCTCGGACAAAGGGGTGTAGGGGAAACCCTAGTCCGCGGAGAAAGTGAGGGAGGAATACAACCCTCTCACAGGGCTCTGGAGTGGGGATAACTTGCTCTTTGGCAGGGAGTTTATGTCTGATTTCCGCTGTCAAATACCTCGCCTCCCGAAGCTCCTTGATGTCCTTCTCCGTCACGGAGGAGGCCACCCACTTGCCTTGCGAGCCGGATCCGGACATGGCTGGAGTAGTTGGTGGCGAGGGGAAAGCTTGGAACTTGGGCGTTGGAGCTCGGGGACGAAGGGGCTGAGGAAGGAGAAAGGCGTGGGGTAAAAAGGTGGATCCTTATCCTCTTATAAAGGCGGTGAATATCAAGCGTCCCCCCACGAGCCTTAAAACTTGCCTATTCCCAAGGGGTCGTGCAAATGGCACGGTTGGATTACCCAAACCCATATTGATGAGAATCCCGCAATAAGGGGACACGATCTCTGCTTTGACAAGACGTGTTGATGAAGACCGCGCCTCAAAATGCGAAGCGGGAGGCTAAAAAACGGTTCGAAATAATAATAAGGCCAGAACATAATGTCTCACCGGAAAAGCTGTCAGTAGACGTGACTTGTTTTGTTTAAGTATTTTGCCCTTGTGGTTCAGGGTTGTGACTGTCATACAGAGCCGAAAATATTTCTTTTGACCAACTGCTTTGGACTATTTGGAGGAGGAACCTGCCTTGCAATGTCGAAGACAATCTGCGCGCCGGACACATCATCATTGAAGCCTGGTTCAGGGGCTACTGAGGGAGTTCTGGATTAGGGGATCCCCGGGCGTCCGGGCTATGTGATATGGGCCGGACTGATGGGCTGTGAAGATACAAGATAGAAGGCCTTCTCCCGTATCCGGATGGGACTCTCCTTTGCGTAGATGGCAAGCTTGGCGTTCGGATGTGAAGATTCCTTTCTCTGTAAACCGACTCTGTACAACCCTAGGCCCCTCCGGTGTCTATATAAACTAGAGAGTTTAGTCCGTAGAGGCGATCACAATCATACAGGCTAGACATCTAGGGTTTAGCCATTACGATCTCAAGGTAGATCAACTCTTGTAACCCCTATACTCATCAAAGTCAATCAAGCAGGAAGTAGGGTATTACCTCCATTAAGAGGGCCCGAACCTGGGTAAACATCATGTCCCCTGCCTCATGTTACCTTCGATCCTTAGACGCACAGTTCGGGACCCTCTACCCGAGATCGGCCGATTTTGACACTGACAATGTCTTCAATTCGCTTGTAGATCAGACGAACACACCAACTTTTAACAAAGTGAGCTAGTGCTAGGGAATGATAGTGGGGTGGTTTATGCTACTAGAAGTTCTAGTACCTGGTATAGTCTCTCTCTCTCACTCTCTCTCTCTCTCTTTCTCTCTCTCTCTCTCTCGCACGCGCGCGCGTGCGCACACACACACACACACACACACTAATATGGTTCAAATCATTACATGCGCAAGCGAAAGAGAAGGAAGAACACAAAAAGCTTGAAGGTAAGCCGGTGGGTAGCCAATCGTAGTGATCCACCGGATGCCTCCTATATGTTTGTACTAGGGCTAAGTACTGGTTGCAGATCAGCTCGACGTAGTGCATATCTATTCAGGTCCTCTATGCATGGGGTTTGGTTTGTGTGTGCAGCAAGATAATGTCTCGGTGTCGAAATGTCTTTGTCACCTTCAGTTGGGCAACGCATGTCGGAGACGCGGCACAAGAATGTGACAAAAATAATTAGGATGTTGCTTAAATTAATAACTCTAATTTTCCTAAAGTATTTTGGGTAGATTTTTTTCCATCCAAGGGTTTAACATTGAGTGTTGCGTTTCTTATCATTGCTATGCAACGGGCGGAGACAGCCCTAGTCAGCCCGGGCAGTTGCCTGGGGTTTGAAGGTTGATTCCTTCGTTTACTATAACTACAAGTGCTACACTGTATGTGGCCTGGGACGGCCGGGGGCGTGGTGCAATCCTGACACAGCCACTGTTGCTATGTATCTGTGGTTCATAATAAAGACCAAATAAATACATAAGATGTGTGCAATACAGTCAAATTTACTCAGTACATTCAAACTCTAAACATCACACTCAAATTAAGCCCCAACTAAAGACACATTAATTGTCCATAAAGGTTAAGGGTCAGTTCTTTTGTTGACCTTTTTTGGCTTCCAGAACAATCCGTCCCTTACCTAGCTTATTCTAGAAGCCCAATCAACGTCCACACGTGTGGCAGTTTTGCAACTCGCCCACACGTGTGGATCATCGTCTAGTGCAGTTTGCACGAATCTTGACACATTGAGGCAGAATTTGCGTGCCATGTAGGACGGGGCTGGTGTGTGGGCGTTGGAGAGTTCGCCCACACGCCCGCACCACACTATTTGCCATCTGCGTTGTGTGGGCAAACTAGTTTCTACTCACACAGCCACCACCTAGTCCATGCGCATGTGGGCGAACTGCTTTTCGCCCACACGACACTCCTATGTTGCTGGATGGCAACTGCAGTTACGCGTACGTGGCAACTAGGTAAACACACATGGCAACTATAATTCGTTGCTAGACGGCAACTATAGTTGCACGTACGTGGGAACCAGATAAACACACATGGCAACTGTGATTAACCACACATGACAACTATGGTTGGACCACACGTGGCAACTAGGTAAACACACATGACAACTAATGTTTGACTATATGTGACAAGTAATTAATCACGCACGGCAAATACTATTTGATTACACGCGGCAACTGATGAAGTTATGTACCTGGGGTAGGGGCACGGACCTGTCCTAAGAGCCCTGCCCAAGGACATCCTTAGAAGAAGTCACCTTTCAATCGACTTCAAGGTACCCACTCGACGGGTTCAAGACACTCGACCAAGAAGCTACCACTCGACCACGAAGCCAACCACTCGACTGCCAGGAGATCTAAAGTCACTCCACAGGCAAACGGTCGGTCACTAAGTAGTCTTTATGGTCATCATAGCATTTTATTAGAGGCGTTATCTATAACGCTCGACCTTAATGTACCTTAAACCCGGCATTACTGAGGGCAGGAGAGGGCTGGCGAACTCTATATAAGCCACCCCCCTCCTCAGTATCAGGGGTTCGCATCTTTGTAACACACACGCATATAATCCAGTCGACCGCCTCCGGGCTCCGAGACGTAGGGCTATTACTTCTCCTGAGAAGAGTCTGAACTCGTAAAACTCTTGCGTGCACAACTACTCCAAAGCTAGGATCTTGCCTCTCCATTCCTACCCCCCATTCTACTGTCAGACTTAGAACCACGACAGTTGGCGCCCACCTTGGGGCAGGTGTTCTAGCTATTTGTTGGAGGAGTTGGGATTCTTTTGACATCTCCCATCATGTCGTCGAGCGGAGTCCTGGTCGAGGGGCGCGAGATCCGCCTCGGCGCCCTCACTTTCGCCGTCGATGACTCTGCTTGGCTCCAGGAGACTCCACTCGACATGGACGCGCTTTCCGCCCGCGGAGCAACGCACTTTCGCGCGTGCATTCGTGACGTCCTCCTGCGGCAACTGTCGGCCCAGTACGGGTCGACACCCATTTCGTCCTCGCTCCCAGTTTCCCGCCGGCGCAAGCGCTCCGGTCGGTCGAGGCTCCAATGGTGGGTGAGGCATGCATTGGCCCGCCAGTCAGCCATCCCCCAAGTCGCGGCGATTGAGCCCGACGAATCACTCTACGGCCTGTTTGATCTGTAGACTGGCTCCGCAGAGACTGCGTCCGAGTGCGACAGCAGCGATCCAGCGGCGGAGGTACTGATGGTCGACGGACCGCGCAGTCCCCCCGGATTCCCCCACACCGAAGAGGTTGCCGGGGGAGGAGTTCCGGCGCGGGGCCATGAAGAGTACAGACCCGAGCCTCTCACCTCACTGCAGAGGGAGGAACTTCGTCGCCGGAACATGGACGCGCTTCACACTCCTATCGTTGGAGAAACCCCCGAGGCACGCGCCTTGGAGGAGGCGCGCTTGGCCAACCTGGCTGAACGCACCCGACCGGAGAATCTTCAGAGAGTACTCGACGAGCGCACTCGACTGCCAGTTCCAGAATCCAGTCGACGTCACCTCTTTCAACCACCAACTCAGGTATACCGAACTCCGATTCAGAATTTAGCAGCTGCAGCCCGCATAGCAGAGTCGACCCAGCCTTCTCAGTCAGAGGCAGGGAGAGGTCTGCTACAGATCAGAGATTTGCTCCGGGCAGTAGGGGATCAGAACTCAGTTGTATCGCAGTCGCGTAACAGGATTCACAGCCGGTCCGTCGCTGCGAATTCTGTACAGTCGGCTCACAGTCCAGGATCGCCCCTGAGGCGTGAGGAACGTAGAAGCCGGCATGATGATCAATATCAAGGCCGTGAGCGGTATGAACACTGATTCGATCGCAATGATCGACGTCGAGTGACCACTCCTCCCCCAAGGGGTGGATCGTACGTCCCTCGGCAGCAAGATGATAGACGCCAGCACAGTGCTGGGCGTAGGTTTCCAGTCGACCCCAGGGAGCCAGGCTTTGATGCGAGATCCATTATCGTTCAAGGTCTGGTCGACAGGAATAGAGCTCACAGAGGAGGCCATGACAGAGACGTTCCCTCCAGCAGCAGGGTTCATGTATCAGGATCAGAATGTTTCAGCAGAGCGATCAGGGCCGCTGTAATTCCTCCCAACTTCAGGTTGGCGACTGGAGTTAGTAAGTTCACCGGCGAGTCCAAGCCTGACACATGGCTTGAAGATTACTGAGTAGCTGTTCAGATTGGCGGCGGCAACGACAAAGTAGCCATGAAGCATTTGCCTCTTATGCTGGAGGGATCAGCCAGAGCATGGTTGAACCAGTTGGCACCCAGCAGTATTTACACTTGGGAAGATCTCGCCCGAGTGTTTGTCAGGACATTTGAAGGGACTTGCAAGCGACCAGCAGGGTTGACAGAATTGCAATAGTGTGTTCAGAAGTCGAGTGAAACTCTGAGGGATTATATCCAGAGGTGGATCACTTTACATCACACAGTCGAGAATGTATCTGATCACCAGGCAGTTTGTGCCTTCAAGGAAGGCGTCAGGAACAGAGAACTGAGTTTGAAATTCGGTCGAACCGGAGATATGACATTGAGTCGGATGATGGAAATTGCCACCAAGTAAGCAAACGGTGAAGAAGAAGATAGGCTCCGGAGTGGCAAGTACAAAGCAGCCGCTAATGAGGCCGGCGGAGGAAACTCCAGTCGGAAGCAAAAGCGCAAAGCCGAGCCAGCTGCTCCTAGAGAGACCTTGGCTGTGACCCCAGGGAAGTTTAAGGGGAAACCCAAGGGTCCCTGGAACCCCAAGAAGGTGAAAGATCAGGATGGGAACGATGTGATGGACCTACCGTGTCACATTCACACGAAGAAAGACGAAGAGGGTAAACTCATTTACCCAAAGCATACCACTCGACAATGTCGACTCCTGATTCAGCAGTTTCAAGGGAAACAGGCCAAAGATAAAGAAAAAGAGTCAGACAAAGTCGAGGACAAAGAAGACAGCGGTGAGGAGTACCCCCAAGTCAACTCCACCCTGATGATTTTCGTTGATGTCGAAAGCAAGAGTCGATTGAAGGTTATCAATCGGGAAGTGAACATGGTCGCTCCGACGACACCCAATTATCTGAAATGGTCTCAGACTGCCATCACTTTCGACCAGTCCGATCACCCGTCTCATAATGCTACCCCAGGGAGGCAAGCGTTGGTGGTCGACCCAGTCATTGAAGGCACTCGACTGACCAAAGTGTTGATGGATGGTGGCAGTGGCTTGAATTTGTTGTATGCAGAGACGCTGAAAGGGATGGGCATTCCGATGTCCAGACTCAGCACCAGTAACATGAGCTTCCATGGAGTCATTCCTGGAAAGAAGGCTGAGTCACTCGGCCAAATCGCTCTCGATGTAGTTTTTGGTGACTCGAAGAATTTCCGGAAGGAAAAGTTGACCTTTGGGGTCGTGGATTTTCAGAGTGCGTACCACGCCATACTTGGAAGGCCAGCGTACGCTCGTTTCATGGCCCGACCATGCTACATGTACCTTAAGTTGAAGATGCCTGGTCCCAAAGGTGTGATCACTATCACGGGTAATCGGAAGAAGGCAGAAGAGTGCTTCCAGAAGGGCTCCAAAATTGCTGATGCTTAGATGGCCGAAATGGAGTTACAAGAGTACCAGAAGACCGCAGACCCGAGTGATTTGTTGCGAGCCAAGAAGCCCGCCACAGAGTCAGCATTTCAGTCGTCCGGTGAGACAAAACAGGTTCACATCCACCCGACTGACCCCAATGCGGCTCCGACCAACATCTCCACTACACTCGACTCTAAATAGGAAGAAGCGCTCATCCAGTTCCTCCGTGAGAATTGGGACATCTTTGCATGGAAGCCTGCTGACATGCCAGGTGTTCCCAGGGGACTGGCTGAGCACCGCCTTCGAGTCGACTCAAAAGTCAAACCAGTTAAGGAACATCTTCGACGGTCCGCCGTCCAGAAGAGAAAGGCCATTGGCGAAGAGGTGGCTCGACTCTTAGCGGCAGAGTTCATTCGCGAGATCTACCACTCCGAGTGGCTCGCCAATGTTGTAATGGTCCCCAAGAAGGACAAGTCGTTGCGCATGTGCATCGATTTCAAACATATCAATTGCGTCTGCCCGAAAGATCATTTCCCTCTTCCTCGCATCGACTAAATAGTCGACTCGACCGCAGGATGCGAGAGGTTGTCTTTTTTAGATGCTTACTCTGGATACCATCAGATCCGTCTGTATGGACCAGATGAAATAAAAACAACTTTCATCACCCCGTTCGGGTGCTTCTGCTATGTCACCATGCCTTTCGGTCTCAAGAATGCCGGAGCTACTTTCATGAGAATGATTCAGAAGTGCCTGATCACTCAAATCAGTCGGAATGTAGAAGCATACATGGATGATATAGTGGTCAAGTCACGAAAAGGTTCCGACCTGCTGACTGACCTTGTTGAAACGTTTGCCAATCTCAGGAGGTATGATATCAAGCTTAATCCATCAAAATGCACATTCGGAGTTCCTGGAGGAAAGTTACTCAGTTTTCTTGTTTCCAAACGAGGAATCGACGCTAACCCTGAAAAAGTTGGCACCATACTCCGAATGAAACGCCCTGTGCGTGTGCACGATGTCCAGAAACTTACTGGATGCTTGGCCGCTTTAAGTCGATTCATCTCCAGACTCGGTGAAAAGGCATTGCCTCTTTATCGACTGATGAAGAAGTCAGACAAGTTTGAGTGGACTCCAGAAGCTGATGCAGCATTTGCAGAGCTAAAAGCTCTGCTCTCCACCCAGCCGGTGCTTGCTGCCCCTGTCAGCAAAGAGCCATTATTGCTTTACATCGTAGCCACTGGACAAGTCGTTAGTACCGTACTTACGGTCGAGCGGGAAGAGGAAGGAAAAACATTCAAAGTTCAGCGCCCAGTTTATTACCTTTCTGAAGTTATGACCCCATCAAAGCAAAGATTCCCTCACTATCAGAAGCTTGTCTATGGGATTTACATGACCACGAAGAAGGTTGCTCATTATTTCTCTGATCACTCCATTACAGTCGTCAGCGACGCCCCGTTATCAGAGATCCTTCATAACAGAGATGCAACTGGTCGAGTGGCAAAATGGGCGATTGAACTTCTTCCCCTTGATATCAAGTTCGAGGCAAAGAAAGCTATCAAGTCCCAAGCAATAGCCGATTTCCTCGCCGAGTGGACTGAACAACAACTTCCGACTCAAGTTCACTCGGAGCACTGGACTATGTTTTTCGATGGCTCCAAGATGCTGAATGGGTCCGGTGCGGGGGTTGTATTGGTTTCCCCCTGAGGAGACAAGCTCAAATACGTCTTCCAGATTCACTTTGATTCCCCCAACAACGAGGCAGAATATGAAGCACTCCTATATGGACTGTGTATGGCCATTTCACTCAGCGTCCGTCGCCTTATGGTCTACGGCGACTCAGATATGGTTGTTAATCAAGTGATGAAGGAGTGGGATGTTCGAAGCCCAGCCATGACGGGTTATTGCAATGCAGTGAGAAAGCTGGAGAAGAGATTCGAGGGGTTAGAGCTCCATCATATACCCCGACTGAAAAACCAAGCTGCGGATGATTTGGCGAAAATAGGGTCCAAGAGAGAAGCCATCCCCGGTGATGTGTGTTTGGAGCACATTCGTGCGCCATCGATACAGGAAGATCCTTTCACAGAAGAACCTCCACAGCCAAAGAGCGCCAGCGATCCGACGGAAGTGGAGATTCTAGTCGTGGTCGACCTGATTATGGAAGTTGTAGTCATCACCCCCGACTGGACAGCGCCTTACATCGCGTATATTATGAGGAAAGAGCTCCCAGAAGATGAAGAAGAGGCTCGACAGATCATCCGTCGATCCAAGGCCTTTACAGTAATCAAAGGGCAGTTGTACAGAGAAAGCGCGACTGGAGTTGGCCAGAAGTGCATCACGCCAGAAGAAGGTCAGATAATTCTTGAGGATATCCACTCGAGGACATGTGGTCATCATGCGTCCTCTCGGACCATTGTGGCTAAAGCATACCGAGCAGGATTTTACTGGCCGAGGGTGAACGAAATGGCAAAAGACATAGTCGACAAGTGCGAAGGGTGTAAGTTTTATTCCAACATGTCGCACAAGCCCGCCTCTGCTCTGAAGACCATTCCACTCGTCTGGCCCTTCGCTGTTTGGGGGCTAGACATGATTGGACCGCTGAGAACTGGTAGAAGCGGCTTCACTCACTTACTGGTTGCAGTCGACAAGTTCACCAAGTGGATAGAAGCCAAACCCATCAAAAACCTCGATGCAAGCACTGCTATCAGTTTCATCAGAGAGCTGATATTCAGATATGGAGTTCCACATAGCATCATCACGGACAATGGATCAAACTTTGATAACGACAGATTCAAAGCCATCTGCGCCTCCCAAGGCACGCGGGTCGACTATGCCTCAGTTGCCCATCCTTAGTTGAATGGGCAGGCAAAGCATGCAAATGGTCTCATCCTCAAAGGACTGAAACCCCGACTGATGCGTGACCTCAAACACGCGGCAGGAGCTTGGGTCGACGAACTTCCGTCAGTTCTTTGGGGATTAAGGACCACTCCTAATCGGTCGACTGGAAGAACGCCCTTCTTTCTGGTCTACGGAGCTGAAGCAGTGCTGCCGAGTGATCTGCTCCACAATGCACCTCGAGTCGAACTATACTCAGAAGCAGAAGCGGAACAAGCTCGGCAAGATGCAGTCGACCTCTTGGAAGAAGAGAGGGAGATGGCCCTAATCCGCTCGACTATCTACCAGCAGGACTTACGTCGGTTCCACGCGAGAAACGTGAAGAGTCGAGCCTTTCAGGAAGGAGACTTGGTCCTCCGAGTGGATCAGCAAAAACCTCACAAGCTCGCTCCAACCTGGGAAGGCCCCTTCATCGTCACCAAAGTTCTCCACAACGGAGCATATCACCTCTACAACGTTGATCGCCAGATCGACGAGCCTCGGGCTTGGAATGTGGAGTTACTCCGTCCTTTTTACACTTGAAAGAAGAAACTCACTCGGTTGAGATGTAATAAAAGTACCTCTGTAGTTCTTTTATCTAAAGCAAGAATGTTATGATTTTCGCAGAAGATTGCTATTTCTTTTTGTTGAAATTTCCCCCAGTGGGTGGCTTAGCTGTGAATCCGTTTCGCCTAAGTTTGTAAAAGTCCTGCCGAGTGGAGAGCCAGCCTCCCACTCGGAGGCTTAGCTACGAATCCGTTTCGCCTAAGTATTTAAAATCCCACCGAGTGGAGAGCCAGCCTCCCACTCGGGGGCTTAGCTGCAGTCCAAGTACTCGCCTAAGTATTTAAAATCCTACCGAGTGGAGAGCCAGCCTCCCACTCGGGGGCTTAACTGCAGTCCAAGTACTCGCCTAAGTATTTAAAATCCTACCGAGTGGAGAGCCAGCCTCCCACTCGGGGGCTTAGCTGCAGTCCAAGTACTCGCCTGAGTATTTAAAATCCTACCGAGTGGAGAGCCAGCCTCCCACTCGGGGGCTTAGCTGCAGTCCAAGTACTCGCCTAAGTATTTAAAATCCTACCGAGTGGAGAGCAAACCTCCCACTCGGAGGCTTAGCTGCGGCCCAGTGCTTGCCTAAGTGATTAAAATCCTACCGAGTGGAGAGCAGACCTCCCACTTGGAGGCTTAGCTGCAGCCCAGTGCTCGCCTAAGTAATTAAAATCCTACCGAGTGAAGAGCAAACCTCCCACTCGGGGGCTTAGCTGCAATCCAAGTACTCGCCTAAGTATTTAAAATCCTACCGAGTGGAGAGCAAACCTCCCACTCGGAGGCTTAGCTGCGGCCCAGTGCTTGCCTAAGTGATTAAAATCCTGCCGAGTGGAGAGCAAACCTCCCACTCGGAGGCTTAGCTGCAGCCCAGCGCTCGCCTAAGTGATTAAAATCCTACCGAGTGGAGAGCAGACCTCCCACTCGGGGGCTTAGCTGCAGCCCAGCGCTCGCCTAAGTGATTAAAATCCTACCGAGTGGAGAGCATACCTCCCACTCGGGGGGCTTAGCTGCAGCCCAGCGCTCGCCTAAGTAATTAAAATCCTACCGAGTGGAGAGCAAACCTCCCACTCGGGGGCTTAGCTGCAGCCCAGTGCTCGCCTAAGTGCTCAAAAATCCTACCAAGTGGAGAGCAAACCTCCCACTCGGAGGCTTAGTTGGAGCTCCGTGCTCGCCTAAGTCATTTTGAGTAAAAGTCAAGTCACACTCGACGGATAAATCACGAAGATATTCAACGATAAATCAAGTTCGGATAAAGATCAAAAGGTCTTGGACCGCAAATAAAAGTGCCCGAGCCTCCAGCTCGACAGAGTTTATCGGTTACACAAACCACTCGGCATTCCGAGGCAAATTTAAAGTGAGACACAGTAGTTTTTTACTCCTCCGATGGAGGACTGGATGGGGCAACAAACTCGTCCAAATCAATCCCGTCTGAGATTCGGGTGGCAGCAGCAATGAAGGTCTCCATGAAGTCCTGGAAATTATGCTTCTTGGTATTGGCAACTTGGAGGGCGGCCAGCTTCTCTTCTCGCGCCTCCTTGCAGTGGACATGAACCAACGACAGAGCAACATCGGCACCACACCTGGCAGAAGACTTTTTCCATTCATGCACTCGACTCGGCACTTCCTTCAGTCGAGTGACCAAGGATTCAAGGTCATTCTGAAGTATCTGATTTGGCCAGAGTGCAGAGTCGATCCGCGACACTGCCGCCTTCAGTCGAGCGAGATAGTCCACCACATTGGCGACGCGAGACTCCAGCCGGAGGACATTCATGGCAGCTTCGTCCTTCACAGGAGAGTTGATGGGGTCCAGCTTGGTTTCCACTCAACCAGTTTCTTCCTCGAAGTTTTGACAGAATTCTGAAAGGTACAGTCCAATATTATAATTGAACGATGAGTCGACAACGACAAGTCAATCGAGTAAGGGGATTACCTTCAAGCATGAGGAGTAGTTTCTTGGCGAGCCCTCCGAGGTAAGCCTCCAGATCCTTTCGCTTCCCCGCCATATCGCCGACCTTGTCAGTCAGAGCAATCTTGTCGTTTTTCAATCGACTTGCTTCCTTGTTGGCCGCGTCAAGAGCAGACTTCGGCTTGGCATTCTCGTCTTCAAGCTGACGAACTAAAGCAAGATTTTCTTCAGCGAGCTTCGTTTTCTCCGAAGCCGCCTTCTGTGCTTCCGCAAGGTCAAGATCTTTCTTCCTCAGAGCCTCCTCCAGTTGGTCTGCAAGACAATAATGAGAATGGAGTTGAGAATAGGCAGAAAAACAAAGACAGCCGTCGAATCCTCACCAGCCATACCTTTTGCTTCGTCCTTCGCCTTCTGCAAGTTCTCCTGGGCAAACTCCAAGTCGAGGTTAAGCTGGACATGTTTCTCCTTCAATTCAGCAAGATGAGCAACAAGCTCACAAGACTTCTGCAAAGAGTCAATCGACAAAAGATATCAAAGACAAGTTACTTCCGAGTGGCTAAAGGAAAAGTTGTAGCACTTCTAAGACTACAGCCGAATCAAAACATTCGACAGTAGCCTCGGGGACTACACCCAGTGGGTGCACTCAGCGTGCCCCCACCGGTAATCTTTCAAAATCCCGATCGATCAGTCGACCAAATATGATTCTAGTGCCATGACTAATAGTCAGCGTTTCTAAGACTACAGCCGAATCAAAACATTCGACAGCAGTCTCGGGGACTACACCCAGTGGGTGCACTCAGCGTGCCCCCACTGGTTCGACCAAAAAAAAGTCGACTGCCCGTAGTCGACCGCATACAGTTCCATTCGACATGGCCCGACCAGACCGAGTGAAGAAGTTCAGATACACCAACGCAATATAAAGACTACAGTCGACTGCCAGCAGTCCACCGTAGTCTCGGGGACTACACCCAGTGGGTGCACTTAGCGTGCCCCCACTCGACCAAAGGTTGACAGACACACCCAGTGGGTGTACAGATATAAAGATCTTTGGAAAAGAGATTCTTTGAACAGCATATTGCAACAGACCAAGTGTCGAGTCGACTGACCTGGACGTTTCTCTGAAGAGCCGAACTCGCGTCATACACTGCTTGGCTGGCGTCCCGCACCACTTTCACTTGCTCCATCATGATACCCGCCTGGCGTATAGCCTCTTTTGCGGCACCCAATTGGTCCTCTGGGATAGGGTATGTAGCAAAAAGCGAAGGCGGATTTGCAGTCGACGCCGAAGGCCGCACGCTCATCAGAGGTTCAGCAAAAGTCACGGAAGTCCGAGTGGTATCACCACCATCCCGAACTACAGCCTCAGACACCGGAGCAGATTGGGGGGTCTTGCCAGTCGATGCCCTCCGGTTCCTTCTTACTCTCAGCGGCTCGTCATCTTCATCGTCTGGTAAGTTGATAACATGAGGGGGAGCTGCAAGAAAAGTCAATCGACCAGAGTTACAAGAAATATTCAGTCGACCGAAGACAGAACATCAGTAATTGTACCTGGATTGGAAGTAACAATATCTTCCATCTCTTGATCTCCGTCCTTGGCAGAGATCTCAGAAGTAGCAGCACTACAAATTTTGGAAGTCAGTCAGTTGGCTCAATGAATCGACCAAGGATCCGTCCACAGTCGACAAAGGAAAACAAGTATTATTATTACCCAGAAATGGTGGGGACAGTCATCTTCATCTTGGGCAGAGCCTTGGGCGGCTTGGATGGCGTCGCGCGTGGGTGCTTGGGAGCCTTCTCAGTCGGCGTAGGAGAAGAGGTCCGAGGGCGTTTCAACGACTGCCCAACAGGAGCAGTCGCCTTACCACGTTCCCTCGCGGGATCGTGTGTAAGCTTGGATCGCCTCTCCGAGCGGGGGGCTCAACTTCCTCCTCCTCCTCTTCGCTGGAGTAGACGTCGTCGTCTCCCTCCCCTTCGCCATCGGACTCCCACTCGCCGTGCTCGTCTGCGCTTTCACCTCCGCTCGCCTCCCCTTCCTCAGTCGGCTCCTGTGCCCCGTTGGGCGTCGAGTACATCTCAGTAGTTTCCTGGGAAACAACAGACAAAACAAAAGTCAGTCGACCAATTCCAAGAAGACCGATGAAGAAAGCAAGATCTCAGTCAGGTGCATAAGGTCTGACCTGGTCCACTTCGTATGTGTTGCTGAGTGGAGGAACCCTCCTGGCTCCTTGGGGATTGTCTTTGTTTCCTGTGATGCTCGACAGCCATCCTTCTAGCATCTCGTTAGTGACCTCCTCCGGGTGGATCCGAGTGGTGTCTTCAAGACCCGAATATAGCCACATCGGATGGTCGCGAGCCTGGAGCGGCTGGATGCGCCTCCTAAGGAAGACTTCCAGCAAGTCCATGCCAGTCACGCCGTCGCAGACAAGCTGAACCACTCGACCGACCAGCACTTTGACTTGGGCCTTTTCTTCCGGCGTCACTTTCAGAGAAGCAGGTTTTTGGGCTCGTTCCAGAGAGAAAGGGGGAAGTCCAGTCGACTGACCTGGAGTCGCCTGGTCTTTGCAGTAAAACCAGGTCGCCTGCCAACCACGGACCGACTCAGGGAAAGTGATGGATGGAAAAGAACTTTTTCCCCTCGTCTGGATCGCCAGGCCTCCGCACAGCTGGATCACCTGCGTCCTCTCGTCACTCGACTTGGCCTTTTTGACCGATTGGGAACGGTAGGTGAAGATATGCTTAAAGAGTCCCCAATGGGGGCGACAGCCCAAGAAACCCTCACACAAGGAAACGAAGGCAGCCAGGTACACGATAGAGTTGGGAGTGAAATGGTGGAGTTGCGCTCCGAAGAAATTCAGGAAACTTCGGAAAAAGGGATGAGGAGGCAGAGAAAACCCGCGATCGATATGGGTGGCGAGGAGCACACACTCACCATCAAGAGGTTGAGGCTCGACTTCTCTCCTGGGGAGACGCGCAGTTTCATGAGGGATGACTCCTCCCTCAACCATATCGTCGAGATCTTCCTGCCTCAGCACCGTCGGCTCCAGTCGCCCTGCATCCAGCCTCTGGGCAGAGAAGTCCTTGAGGAAGATCCGCCCCGAGCGGACTTCTTCCCTTTTCCCTGCGCTGCCGCCGCCTTCTTTGTGCGCTCCAGGGCGGACGTCTTGTCCTTCACCATTGTTGCCGGAAAGCTCGAACGGGCCTGTGGCGCTAGGGCGAGAGCGGAGGTGGCGGAGAACTTTGCGAGGAGAGAAGGGAAGAAGAGAACACACTGTTGGAAACCCCGAGCCGGCAGCTTTTAAGGGGCCGCTTCCGAGTGGCTGACTGGTAGGCCCAGGCTATCCCGTCAAATCCCGCAGCAGACGCGCGTGCGGTACGTGGCTAAAAAGGTGGCGCGGGGATCGAGGAGCTTCTACCTTATCACATCCGATTACTGCGGCCGCTCCCGTCCCGCGCGCTTCCCGAAAATCAAATCCTGCGAAATCCGCGGTTGCAGAACAATTCGTCAGACAGAAGATCCCTTTCACACTATCATTCGGAATGTCACAGACAAGAGAATTCACTCGACGAAAGGCCTAGAATGGATCAAGGCGACTGAAAAAGGTTGATGACTCATCCGTGACGATTGATCCAAAACAAGGCACTCATGTAGCACAAAGAACCAGTCGGAAAGATCTCCAACCCTTTCCCCACTCTAACCTCGATCCATTCGGGGGCTAATGATGAAGTTATGTACCTGGGGTAGGGGCACAGACCTGTCCTAAGAGCCCTGCCCAAGGACATCCTTAGAAGAAGTCACCTTTCAATCGACTTCAAGGTATCCACTCGACGGGTTCAAGACACTCGACCAAGAAGCTACCACTCGACCATGAAGCCAACCACTCGACTGCCAGGAGATCTAAAGTCACTCCACAGGCAAACGGTCGGTCATTAAGTAGTCTTTATGGTCATCATAGCACTTTATTAGAGGCGTTATCTGTAACGTTCGACCTTAATGTACCTTAAACCCTGCATTACTGAGGGCAGGAGAGGGCTGGCGAACTCTATATAAGCCACCCCCCTCCTCAGTATCAGGGGTTCGCATCTTTGTAACACACACGCATATAATCCAGTCGACCGCCTCCGGGCTCCGAGACGTAGAGCTATTACTTCTCCTGAGAAGGGCCTGAACTCGTAAAACTCTTGCGTGCACAACTACTCCAAAGCTAGGATCTTGCCTCTCCATTCCTACCCCCCATTCTACTGTCAGACTTAGAACCACGACAGCAACTACCATAAATTAGACATGACAACTATAGTTAATCAAAACAGATAGAGTTGTCATGCTTTTACAACTACACCTGCCATCCTGAATAACTACATCCGCCTTCCCGGGTGGCAACTAAATCATCATCCCACGGGTACCTAACATAGTTGCGCCAAGACATGTGGGCATTTTTATTTCGTGCCACACGCGTGGAGTGAAGATAAGTAGTATTTGTTGGGCATGTGGTACGAAGTAGTTGCGCCCACACGTGTGGGCAATTCTAATGTTCGCCCGCACAAACCTCGTGTGGGATGCCTCCTGCTCACGCCACACACGGTGTGTGGGCTAATGTCTAATATGCCACACATGTAGTGGATATCGGCGTCCATTTTTTATTGTAGATGTCTATTAGTCAAGTCCTAACTCCTAGGCTTCTAAAAAGATAAATTTGATTGGACTTCTAAAATAAGCTAAGTAGGGGTAGCTTATTCCAACTTCCCTAAATGAACATTTATGTGCTCGGTTGTAAAGGAGTACGCGCACGCTCTATGCACGCATTAGGAGGGAGTATTTAGAGCAACTCCAACGGGTTGACCCAAACGGATGGCGATTTCGTTCGCTTTTTGTCCGTTTGGGTCGGCCGCCCGCCTGGCGTCCGCCCTGTTTTTTATATGGATCGGCAGCGCGCCCAACAGCCAACCCATATGTGTAGGCGTGGCCGGCTGACCGCCCAATTTTGCATTGCATTCAACATATTATGAAATAAAAATTTAAACAAAATAGTCCGCCCAAATAAATAGTATAGTTTACAGGCCAAATAAAAATAAAAATGTTTCACATAGTTTTGCAAACGAATAAAAAAAGATACATCTATTGGTTGCCAACATGAGTCCACATATGCTCAACCAAATCATTTTGCAGTTGCACGTGAGTTTCTTAATCACGCACGTCTTCATGAAACTGAGTGAACTGCTCAAATGTTGCCGCTACTCCATGCTCAGGCACAACATTCTCACCTTGAAACTGAAAGCCTTGATCGTACAGACGTTCCGGGCGCTCGTCTTCTACGATCATATTGTGCATGATCACACAAGCAGTCATCATCTCCCATAGTTTCTGCGTGCTCCAAGTATTAGCAGGATAGCGAACGACACCCCATCGAGATTGCAAAACACCAAAGGCACGCTCGACATCCTTTCTAGCACTCTCTTGCTCTTGGGCAAATCTTTTCCTTTTCTCTCCGACAGGGTTGGGTATTGTCTTTACAATAGTGGTCCACTGAGGATAGATACCGTCACCCAAATAGTACCCTTTGTCGTAGTTGTGATCGTTGACAGTAAAGTTCACCGGTGGGCTGTTGCCTTCGGCAAGCCTAGCAAACACCGGCGAGCGCTGAAGCACGTTGATATCATTGTGTGATTCAGCCATGCCAAAGAAAGAGTGCCAGATCCAGAGATCTTGAGACGCCATGGCCTCTAGTATGACAGTGCAAGCCCTGACATGTCCCTTATACTGCCCTTGCCAAGCAGAAGGGCAGTTCTTCCACTCCCAGTGCATGCAGTCTATGCTGCCAAGCATCCCCAGGAAGCCCCTGCTAGCATTCATCGCCAACAAACGAGTTGTATCTTCAACTGTCGGCTCTCTCAAGTACTCAGGGCCAAACACAACAATCACAGTCTTGCAGAACTTATACAGGGACTCTAGGCATGTAGACTCGCTCATACGGACGTACTCGTCAATGAGATCACCGGGCACTCCGTATGCAAGCATTCGGATAGCGGCAGTGCATTTCTGATAAGAGGAGAAACCAATCTTGCCGACGGCATCCTCTTTGCACTCGAAGTAGTCATCATAGCCGACCACTCCCTCTCTAATACGGTTAAAAACATGCCTACTCATACGGAATCGGCGGCGGAATTTGTGATGTTTGAACAACGGGTTTGTTGTATCAAAGTAGTCCTTCCAGAGAAGGAAATGCCCGCTCTCCCGGTTACGATTCAACGCCGGAAGGTGGCCTGGAATGGAGCCACGGAACAACGGCCGCTGGTTGTTGAGGTGGTGATGGACCAATATGGCAGCCAATATCTCCTCCTCGTCGTCGAACGACGAATCGTCGGAGTCGCAAAGGAAATTGTGGAAAAAGAACTCGTCGGCGGAGTCCATTTTCATACCTTGGCAAACTGTCGAACAACTTACGGGCGTCGAATAAGGAGACGACCGGCGAGGGGAGACGCGGCGCCCACAGACCAGCTAGCTGCCCGGCCGGCGTCCGGCGAGTGTGACGGCGTCCGACGAGCGTGCTGGTCGTATTTGGCGGGGGCGGCGAGGTGTCTTCTTGGTCGCGGGCGACTGGGCGGTGGGGGAAGCGGCAGCGGGAACCAGCTTGCTCCCCGGCGGCGACGGGCGACTGGGGGCAGGCGGCGGCGTTGCTGGAAGAGTCGCCGGCAAAATGGGCGACGGCGTCGGTGACGGAGGAGGCGGGGGGGCGAGGGTTGTTTGTTGGTCGGGGGAGGGAAGGCCAATGTGCCACAGACGAGCGGGCCCGGGGACAAGAGTAGGCGAGCGCGCGCGCGTCCGTCGCGTGTCCTCGCCGATACAAATCAAGCTAAAAAATGACCGGGAATGGGTCGTCTGCGGACGAAAAATGGACGCGCATCCGTTTGGGTCGGCGCGCCGCGCCGATCCAAACGGACGGCCGCGGACGAAATGGGTCGCCCCATTAGATTTGCTCTTATATCTGCTAAATCTACCACAAATAATACACCAAAATCCAGGCCAGGAATGTGACAGAAACAATAATTTCCAGAAACGAAGGCGACAAAATAATGGCACGAAAGAAAACCAGAAACATAAAGCAGAGCGAGGTGAGGTGTACACGCAATTTCGCAATAATAGAAGGGGACGGAAGCAGGGCGTTGACCGGGCACGGGCGGGGTCTCCCCTCCCCGATTCCCGCCACGTCACCCACCCCGCCGATCGTTCTCATCCACTCCCCTCACCTCACCTCTCCTCTCTCTCTCTCTCTCTCTCTCTCTCTCTCTCCCCCTTTCCTCTCTCCTTCCCCACCCCCACCCTACCCCCTCTCCCCGCCCCCAATCCCGATCTCCCTCCCCCCGTCTCGCCCCTCTCATGCATGAGAGGTCGCCGGGGCCATCGCTAGCCGCCACGCGCCTCCCCTCCTCCGCCTCCCGGGTCCTGCTCCTGCTCCTGTCGCTGTCCCTGCTCGCCGGGCGCTCGCACGGCTGGTGGTGCCGCGAGGACGACGAGGGGTGCTCCCTGATGGGGTTCAGGGGCGAGGACTCGCCGGTCACCGGAGGCGGTATCAGGTGAGCCGCCCGCCCTTTCTCCTACCCGCCCGTCCTGGTTGCTTTGCGTGGCTGGTTTTCTCGCGGCGGGGCTCGCTGATCCGTCATGGGTGCTCGCGTGGCTCCGTAGCCTCTTTGTGAGGGAGATGGGGAGAGATCCGTAGCTGTTGAGAGGCGCGCGTGCCGCGGTAGGTTGCCTCTTGCCTCTGCCGTGCCTGATGGCCTGGGCGTCGAGTGGGTATTGGCGAATTCGTCTGGGGCATGGGTTACGGGTCGCAGGCAGCCGTTTCGATTGGATCTGTCCAATTAGCGAAAATAAATTCGGGGGTGATTTTAGTTTCATGATGGTATGCTCGTGTTTTCGGGTACTAAATTCTCCGAGGGATCACATGCCACATAGGCGAGAAGTCCTGCCGTGAGGATCTGGGGAAATGAAATATCGATCTGATTTGGCTGCTGTATTAACATCTTCGTGTCCACACGGTCTTGAATAAGTGTAATTAAAGGCGTTACAGTGAGATACTATACATTAAGAGATTCATTAAATAATCATTGGAGCAGATAGAAATCCATGGCATGTCTAACCATATCTATGTTAGATTCTGAGATACTTAATCATGTAATTTAGAAGGCTCCACCAATTTACTCATATGTGCTTTTGTACCTCGGAAGAAAATTTGATGAAAGTGAGGACAAAATATGGGAATTTGTTACCTCAAAATACTCTGTTTCATATATTGGAAGTACAGAAAGTAGTCGTGTTTCAGAAGTATGACACATCTGGTTTCACATGAAATGCTGTATAATGGGTGCCGTGAGCCCGTGAATTTGGATCTTCTGTTAACTGTTTTTCCCCAATTGCCATTGCAGTGAAAAAGGCAGGTTCAGTTATGGGTTTGCAAGCTGTGCTGGGAAAAGGGCATCTATGGAGGATTTCTATGAGACAAGAGTGGATGATGTTGATGGAGAGACTGTTGGGTTGTTTGGCGTATTTGATGGTACGTGTTGCCTTGTGCCAGTATTATTATATTAATTGTTCAGGGTTTTCATATGTCAGCAGCTCCTTGATCAATTGTGTTTACTAGTATAGTTGGCTTTTCCTACAGGTCACGGCGGAGCTCGAGCAGCTGAATATGTGAAGAAGCACCTTTTCAGCAATTTAATCAAGCATCCGAAATTCATGACAGATACAAAGGCTGCTATTGGTATGCCTATCATCATCAATAAACTATTGTGGACCAAAATATTTCTACCCAGGCAGAGTGTGATCATGACTTCCTTGTGTTTCTTTTCTGCAGCTGAAACATTCAATCATACCGATTCAGAGTTTCTGAAAGCTGATAGTAGCCACACCAGAGATGCTGGCTCAACTGCCTCAACAGCTATTCTTGTCGGTGGTCGCTTGGTGGTTGCAAATGTTGGTGATTCTAGAGCTGTTGTTTCTAAAGGAGGGAAGGGTAAGTCCAGTGTCTGTAATACTGTCATTCGTGCACTCTTGGTTTCATCGGAAAGTTCATATGGTTGTGGTTTTTCTCCGTGGGTCCATGGCAGTTGAAATTAACTGCATAACATGATCTCATGTAATTTCTTTTCACTTGCGTTAGATGATCATGATGTTTTCTGCATCCCACCCTTTCAGCTATTGCGGTTTCCAGGGATCACAAACCTGACCAGACAGACGAGAGACAGAGAATTGAGGAAGCTGGAGGCTTTGTGATGTGGGCTGGTATTGTTATCAGGCCTAAAAAACTCCCTACTTCACCATGTGCTTGTTACTAGCATTATTCCTGTTTATTTACTGTTCTTCGTTTTGCAGGGACATGGCGTGTTGGTGGTGTTCTTGCTGTTTCTCGCGCATTTGGTGATAAACTTCTAAAGCAGTATGTTGTCGCTGATCCAGAGATCAAGGTTTGGCTTTTGCTTGCTTGCCTAGTTCTCAACCACAACCTAGACTTGCAGGTTTTCGATTAGATAATCTCTTTATAAAGATTTCTTATTGATCAGTGCAATGTAACTTTTCATGCAAGTTCTTTGTTGTTTTTGTGCAAGGAAGAAATAGTGGGCACTCATTATTATTAAGAAAGGGATGATCAAGGCTATTACACTTGGTGATTGAACCTTTTATTTATTTACAGGAGGAGGTTGTCGACAGCTCACTGGAATTCCTAATCCTCGCTAGTGATGGGCTGTGGGATGTTGTAACTAACGATGTAAGCACATATTTACTGAAGATTCTCCTTCACATGGTGCTGTTTTCCTGTAGTTCTCAATGGGTTAACCCAAATATTCAATTTCCAGGAAGCTGTTGCCATGGTCAAGCCAATAGAGGATCCTGAGCAAGCAGCGAAGGGACTACTTCAAGAAGCTTCTCAAAGGGGCAGTGCTGACAACATCACTGTCGTCATTGTTCGCTTCTTGGACGGAACGACGACGTCTGCCGGAGATGGACCAAGTGAGGAGGTCGCCAAGGTCCAAAGTGAGGAGGTCGCCAAGGACCAATCTTCATAGTTCTTGTTCCTCCACGGCGTTGTATCCGCTGTTGTATCTGATGCTCGAAGTAGATGTCATGTGGCGGCGCCCTCCCGTGCTGCGAAACCAAAACTGACTTGGCCTGAGTTTCGTCGTTGTTCCATGCTCCCGGCTATCCTAGATGGTAGGTAATGTCGGAACACAGGGGGGATGGTGGGGCAGTGTTGTTACCATATGATCCAAGGGGTACTTTTTCTTTCTTCATGCTGAACCTTGTACTGTGTAGCTTCTATGCTGGTGTTTCATGCTAGTGATTTTTAGCAGTAAATGCATGTAACCTGACTATTTGAATGATTTGAACAAAGTTGTGCTCATGGTGTCATACTTTAGAGTTCAGAACGATGCATCGATTTTATTTAAGCTTTCTTTACAGAGCCAAAATAAACTCTTTTACCCCTCTTCGGAATGTCGATATAGCCACATTTGGAGCCAGTTATGGATTCAGAACTACAATACATATTTCACAGGTTATGTCCTGAACATTCTCAAACTTGATGCATGCCGATGAACTCTGTAAGCTTCACATAAATAGTACTCCCTCCGTCCGGGAAAAGTTGTCCACGCCTAGTTCAATATTTTTTTACGAAAACCCCCTTGGGCTTTTAAATCAGTTGCAAACAAATCCTTCTCCTTCCCCTCGACACGCCACCGTCAGACGCCGTCGCGAGGCATTGGCAGGTCCAGCGCCGCCCACCACGTGCGCCTCCCAACTACGCTGCCGCCGCCGCAGCCACCGCCCACGTGCGAAGGAGGCAACCACCGCCGCCGCCCACCGCCACCCACAGTTGGACCGCATCCTCCCCGAGAAGACTAGGAACTCCGCCTCACCGAGAGGTACTCCATCATCGAGCCAGGCTTGCTGGGAAGCCGTGGATCGACGGAATCTGCCCCGTCTCCTCCCACTCCGGCCGCCGCTTCCCCACACAAGGTCGACGCCGTCATGCCTTCCCTGGCTTCCCCGAGCCGTTTTAAGGAATCAGGGTCATCTTCCAGTCCTCCAGACCACTTTCCCCCTCTCGATCGCTTGGTATTTGGGCTGGTCGTCGTCGGCCGCCGCTCGCCGCCGCTGGAGCTCGTCACGTGGTTCCTCCGATGAACAAAAACCAGCGGAGCTAGCACCCAAGTGTCGACCATGCTCGTGCGCGTGCATGCTTGCCCACGCTCCATGCTCTTCGGTGGAGCTCGTGTTGCTGCCTGATTCTCTCTGAAGAAGGTACTGTTGCTGCTGTTGAACTGCAATTTCAATTCAGTGACATTCAGTTTAATTCAGAGAAAGAAGTATGGGTTCATTCTCTTCTTGGTGTATTGTTAATGTGTTTGTTACTTAATCTTTATTTATATAGGTTAATAAAATTAATTAATGTCCATATTAGGCATGCATGCCCAAGAGAAAATTCACACATACCTGGAGTATTATGTTAGTTTAATTACAGAGGGGGTACAGTATGTGAAAAATTGCTGCTAAAGGCCTGTTAATTCCAGCTTAACAGGAAACTACCTACTACTGTCAAGGAGATTCAGAAAACATACCAGTACATGATCACCACCAATATAATTAAGCAAGATATGTCAGGGTTTTTAGTCTGAAAAATCTGAACCAAATAAAACACCAGCTGGTGATACCTAGTTAAAACTCCCAATGAACCTGCTGGTACAAATTTGCACTCAAAAGCAAAAGCAATCAACAATGTCAAAAAAATCTTCTCTGGTTTTATAAAGCATTAGGATAGTGAAATAATTACTGTGGAGAGAGTAATTTGACAATAGCAGATCAAATTCAGTATATTGAAATTCAGTCAGGTGTAAAAAAGGAAAAAGATATAATAAAAAAAGACATGACAATAGGAATTAAGTTGGCATTATTTGAACTAAGTTAGATTCTTCTTGCTTTACTTGAATAGGAGGGCCTTCATGTTCCTCTAGTTACCAAATGAACAAGGAGAACTTTTAATATCTACTTTTTCCTTTCTTGGTTTCTTTGCTTTTTGCCTAGGATTCTTCATGGTTTTCTTGTTATGATTATGTGCTAACCATTCATCTTTTGTATACTCTTAGTATGAAATCAGACAGGATAACACAACTATGGATTTGAACTTGATCCCGGAAGAGGTGGATGAAGCACAACAAGAAGAACAAGCTCAGCAAGGTGGCACTATTGATTTGAACTTGATCCCGGAAGACGAGGATGAAGGTCAACAAGAAGAACAAGCTCGGCAAGGTGGCACTATTGATTTGAACTTGATCCCGGAAGACGAGGATGAAGACATTGAATTGAACTGGTTTCCTGAAGAGGAAGAAGCTCAAGAGGCACAAGAAGATGCAGAAGTACAAGAAGCTCAAGAGGCACAAGAAGATGCATTAGTGGAAGAAGATCAAGATGCACAAGAAGATGCAGAACTGCAAGAAGTTGATGCACATGGCAATCCAAGAGGGAAGGACTTGACAAACAAGGAGAGACATGGTGTTTACTTTGCTCTGCGAGTAATCGAGCTTAGAGATGGACAGGTTCACGTGTATGACAAGGTGCTCATTGCGAGTATGCTGAATGTTAACCTGCGAACAGTTACAAGAATATGGAATCTGGCCAAACGACAACTTGCAGCATGCCAAGAAGTTGATGTTTCAACCAAGAAGAACAAAAGTGGTAGGAAGAGAAAAGAACCAGATCTGTCGAGAACAGCAACAATCCCTTTGAACAAAAGAAGAACAATCCGTTCTCTAGCAAGGTGTTTAGGTGTGCCCCGATCAACCCTACATGACAGATTTCAATTGCAAGAGCTGAAACGCATCACAAGCACCATCAAACCCACCCTCAAGCCACAGAACAAGATAGCGAGACTAAAGTTCTGCCTATCCATGATGGATGAAAGATGGATATCAGGTCCTTGGCCTAGATTCAAAGCAATGACAAATATGGTCCATATAGATGAGCAGTGGTATGACATGACCCGAGTGAAAAGTAGCTACTACGTACTGCCTGGAGAAGAAGAACCAAACCGAACTGTGCACAATGCTCATAGCATTGGGAAGGTAATGTTCCTAACAGCTGTGGCCAAACCTCGCTACAATGAAGATGGAGAGATGACATTTGATGGAAAACTTGGCATTTGGCCGTTCGTGGTAGAGACCGAGGCACAACGAACAAGCCAAAACAAAGATAGGGGGACAATAGTGTTGAGGCCGGTCAAAGTTACTAGACCTGTGTGCAGAGATTACCTGATCAATAAAGTAATCCCTGCCATTCAAGACAAATGGCCTGACGACGACGAGGACACAACGATCTTCATACAACAAGATAATGCAACACCGCATGTCCTCCCTAATGATGCTGGTTTTGCAGAAGCCGTGGCACAGACAGATCTGGATATTCGACTATTGCAACAACCACCAAACAGTCCTGAGCTCAATGTGTTAGATCTTTGTTTCCACTGCTCCCTCCAATCCCTAACCGATTGCAGAGCACCTATGAATATTCAGGAATTGGTACAGGGTGTAGAGGAGGAGTTTGAGAACTACGATGCCGATAAGCTGTTCAAAAGCTTCATGACATTGGAAGCAGTCATGGTGGAAGTGATGAAAGATCAAGGAGGAAACAACTACAAGATGCCACATCTGCATAAGGAACGTCTACAAAATGCCGGAGAGGAAATAATCGGTGTATACTTCAGTCCTGAGCTAATTACTGATACCAAGGCCATTTTAGAACAAGGAAATGAGTAGATAGGGAAAGGAAAAAGAAAGGGACAAGGAAAGGGAAAAGAAATGATAGGAGTATGTGATGTGTATGTCATGTGTCATGTGTATGTCTTGTGTATATGTGTATGTCTTGTTGGATTTATTTGAAAAGAAAGGAAAAGGAAAAGTTGGAATTGTTTGAATTAAATTGGATTTAGTTGAATTAAGTTGGAATTATTTGAATTAATTTGGATTTATTTGAATTAATTTGGAATTATTTGAATTAAAAGGAAAAGTCTTGTGTATATGTGTATGTCATGTGTATGTCTTCTTCTTCTTCTTCTTCTTCTTCTTCTTCTTCTTCTTCTTTCTTCCTGTTCTTCTTCTTCTTCTTCTTCTTCTTATGCTTATTCTTCTTATTAGTTATTTGAATTAATTTGGAATAATTTGGATTAATTGGATTTATTTGGAATTATTTGAATTAGCTAGATTTATTTGAATTCATTTGACAATAAAAATCTTCTGATAAGATGTAAAGACAAAACTCCAGTTGGAGAAATAATATCTTCATTAATGGTCATTACAAGGAGTAAGAAGAAGAAGAAGCTAAGAATTTGCAAGAAGAAGAAGAAGAATCTAAAGCATATGCTAGGAGCTCTTGTACAGGGTCTTGAGCATCTTCACTCTTCCTCTTCCTCTTATGATAAGTTTCTTCTGGAGAAGGTCAGTTTATGGTCATTGTACAGTAATGTTCATTTTATAGCAAATCCAGAAGTTAACGACGATGTTACTGTATTTTATCGGAACTGTACAAATTAATGACACCAAATTCAGAAATTGACAGCAAATGGCACTTTACGAAATTAACAATAAATTCCATAACATGGTTGTTGTCTACCGGCAACAAAGCAGAGCAAAGAAAGGATAGGAAAAGAAAGGATAGAAGTATTTGGATTTATTTGCTTTATTTGGATTAAAGGCATATTGGTTTTATTCAACTAAAGCAAGGCATGCTATCTGGACATAGTCCATGCTATCTCAACTAAAGCAACTAGATACTGTTGCTTATATGTTCAGGGGTACTAAAAATGCACAGTGCTCATATGTTCAGAGATGATCATTGAAAAAGTCAGTGAGAGAATTCAATCTGATGCAGTACTCCACTTTACAAATTGAGCTTGAGTAGTTAATTACAAAAGCAAATCCCCATGGACCCGAGTCTTTATTATCACAAAAGGAGTAATTTCCATCAAATTTGCTTCAGAAGTATTTGGACACAACAACTTACACTTTTAAGTTTCTCTTCTTCAGAATATTGTCTAACTTAGAAGGGCTGTAGTCATGTCCAAATTTACATCAAAGTACATATTCAGAGTTAAACTGAATTTACTAAATTCTGATCTTTTAGTTGTCATGAACCAAGAGACTGTACTGTAACAACTAAAACGTTATAAAGCCAATGATTGAACTTGTGGAAGAATTTCAACCACACAAGACTGTGATTCTCACCAATATCGAGGACTAGCCACTGCAATTATATCTTCAATTAAAATAACATCAGTTTTCAGTTTTTAGTTTACCAAATTCAGTTAAAATGACAGCAATTTTCAGTTTTGGACACATTTTGTTTCTGTAAAATGGGAGAAACAAATTTGATCCCGCAGCAAAAAGAACTAAACTGAACATACTGAACTTGCACTAACTTTTGACATCAGAGTTAAAATTATCATACTCTATATACATGCACAAATTTGATCTCTGTGACCACAACAACAACATATACAGTCTATCTAGACTGAACCTTCTGCATCATGTGTTTGGCGAGCATGCAGTACAACCTTCCAGAGCATGCCACCCTGCTGCCTGGTTTATTTTTCTGATGGATCTTCTCTGCAGTTCAGGACATGCTTGGCGAGACCGAGCAGCAAGCCCGGTTAGCTATCTCATACCTTGAAACTGATATATGCGATTATACTTCATAGGACATGCTTGGCGAGCATGCAGGGGAGCTTGCAGGGGAGGTGAGGCGTACTGCGCCAGCCACGACGCCTCCGAGGTCAGGCTCTTCTTGGTCCCGTCGGTGGCCTCGTCCTTGTATGCGTAGGGCTCCTCCTGCGTCTCCTGGCTCTGTAGCGACCCTGGCGTCTTGCCTCGTCGGAGGAGAGGAGGATCGATGCTGCAGGAGGAACCGAGAGGGAAGCTGCCGGAATCAAGAGGACCCCTGCCGGAGAGGAGCCAGCGAGCGCCTCTCCAATCGAGCAGGCGGCGCTTGCATTGCATGCGTGGAGGAGACCGTTAGAGGCCAGCGACACCGCCGTGTATCCGAAGGCACGAAGGGGGGCGTCGGAGGCCAGCGATCTGACGGCGGCCGCTAGCAGCAGCGCGCTCAGGTCCGCCCTGCCTCGACGCACAGCATGTCGGAGCCCGTAAATCGAGAGCTTTGCAGAGAAGGAGATCCATTTCCTCTTGATCTCCCCTCCCCTCCCCCCTCGTCGGGATCAGGCAACGCGGACGAAGAAAGGCGACGATATGAAGGGGAGAAGGCGGCCGGCGCGTGGTGAGGCGACGGAGCAGGCGCCAGGGGGTGAGGATGTCGTCGTCGCCGTCGCAAGATTGAGGAGGGGAGGATGAGGGGACGCGGTGCGGGCTGTGTCGTTTGTCGGATTAATGCGAGGGGGGTTTTCACAAATTGTCATCGCGGACAACTTTTATCGGACGGAGGGAGTACTCACTTATGGATTTGAAAGAAAAATATGCGCCTGGATTGTTTTAGTGCAATATACGTATTTATCAATTATGGATGATGAAGACGAGTCTTCAAACATGGATGTTCAGCTGCTTACATTAAACATAAACAGCTCGCACAGTAGTACTATCCAGCAATTGCGTATAGTGGTTTTACAATTGTAGAAGTTGCACATGCCTTTACAGTGGTTTTGCAATTTTACAATCATAAGCAGCAATCATGCCTTTGTTCAGGTGCAAACATTAACAGTTCTCACAATCCAGCACATTCAGTGGTTTTACTTTCAAAGAAGTACTTACATGAAGTAAATTTTCCATTTAGAGTTTTTTTTTCTAAATGGAACATTTAATCGCTACGTGCTATTTTATATGCAGGCGATCCATTTAGATCATGCATCAATAATGTATTCATGTTTTTTTTTGAGATTTTTTTCCAAATAATTGTATTCTGGTAGATAAGGTCCATATACGCCCAAATCGTTTGGCTGGCGATGCGAGCATGGCCTGTGTGCTATTGGTAGCTAGCTAGACTGGGCTTGGCCCAAAGCGTACGCGAGGGAGATCGGCCCTTGGAAGACGCGCGACGATTCAGCGGTTGCTCTGCTCGTCCATACCCCAGCCGCCGCCAGGTCCGCCTCCGATCTTTCCGAAAATAAAATTCCCACAAAATGTGATTTACAGTAGATAGCATGGGATTTGAGGTGGCGGCGCAGTACATGGATTAATCGAGGGCAGACCAAGAGGGCCAGCTCTGTGCTCTCTAGTACAGGTTAATCTTAAAACTTCTTTCTCCGTGTTTATTGGGGTCGATCTACTGAGTCTTCTTGCTAGTTGCTATGGTTGCTGAATTTCTTGCTTGGATTGTGAAGAAGTGAATAAAATTTGGTAGTCTTGGAACAGGCTTGTTCATAGGATGTGAAAAAAAGGGGCCTGTCCATATGGGTGTTTTGGCTTTCCCAAGCACGCATTGATCATGAACTTGTGGTACACTAGTCTCAGGAAATAAGGGGGTGTTTGGTTCAGGGACTTTTTAGTCCCAGAGACTAGAAAAAGTCCCTAGGAACCAAACGGGAGGGACTTTTTCTACAGGGACTAGAAAAAGACTCTATTGGAGAGTCTTTTTTAATTAGTCCCTGGGACTAGAAAAAGTCCTAGGACTTCTAAACCAAACACCCCCTAAATTGGTTTCATAGACTTTCGTTGTTATTACAGTGGTTCATCAGGTTTGTGCCTCAAGCCTTGTTTGGTTAGAGGGATCCACCGGAATTACAGTTAGATCCACATGGATCAGCTCGGGCGGGCACCATTACTGGACGAGGGCCTTTTCGTGTTTGGTCGAGGCCCGGGTTGGGAAGTTCTGGCCTAATCACGGTCGATCCATGGGGCAGAGAAAAATCGCCTCGACCCCGTGGAATGGTACCCAATGAGGCACCTTGTCTCTGTTGAGCCACCTCCTATTTGTCCATGTGTGCGATGGAATCTTCAGTAACTCATTGTTGCGTCTTTTCTACCCTCCCCCCCCCCCCGCGTGAGATCTCAGGTCGCAGCGCCAAATCAGACTCTTTTATCCCTCTTAAGAATGTCGATATAGCCGCATTTGGAGCCACTTATGGATTCAGAATCACAAGATAGTCAGGACATATTTCACAGGTTATATCATGAATATTCTACAACTTGCTATGAAAGACTTAGGTCCAGCAAAGAACATTCTCGGAATGAGAATTGAGCGAGACAGAAATTGCAACAAGTTGTACATGTCTCAAGAGAAGTATATTGAGAAGGTACTTCAGAAGTTCAGGATGGAAAATGCTAAAGTTGTGAGTTGTCCACTAGCAGCCCATTTCAAGTTGAGCAGAAAGCAATGTCCTACCACTGATGAGCAGAAAAAGGAAATGCATCATGCGGTTGGGAGTTTGATGTATGCTATGGTGTGTACAAGGCCTGACATTGCTCATGCGGTTAGTACTGTGAGCAGATTTATGTCCAATCCAGGAAGACCTCATTGGGAAGCCGTGAAGTGGATTTTGAGATATCTTCGGGGCAGCAAAAATCTAAAACTTTGCTTCGGTGACGGTGAGGCCAAGCTGATTGCTTTTTTAGATTCTGACATGGCTGGAGATGTTGACAGAAGGAAGTCTACTTCAGGTTACTTGGTTACCTATGCAGGGGGAGCGGTGTCATGGCAAAGCAGGCTGCAAAAGTGTGTGGCATTGAATACAACTGAAGCTGAATTCATTGCAGTAACAGAGGCGAGCAAAGAGCTATTGTGGCTGAAACGGTTGGCTTGTGAGCTTGGTTTTAAGCAAGACAAGTATGTGTTGTTTTGTGACAACCAAAGTGCTATCCACTTGAGTAAGAATGCAAGTTTTCATTCAAGGTCTAAGCATATAGAAGTCCGTTATCATTGGATTCGAGATGTGTTGTATTCCAAGAAAATGCAACTTGAGAAGGTTCACACCGATGACAATGTGGCTGATATGTTGACTAAAGTGGTGACAAGGAAGAAGCTCGAAGTATGCCGCCGGCTCGCTGGCATGGCTGCCGGAAGGCAGTGAGACCCTCCATGATGTCGGGATGGGGAGTTTGTTGGGCTAAGTCCCTCCACATGGAGGTGTGTTGGCAGCCCAACATCAGCCCATAAGTCCAACACATGTCAGCCGTTGATCTTCGCTGCATCCAACGGTTGAGAGCGCTTCCAAGGGAAGTGAAGCAAGGAGAAAACCCTAGCCACTCCACCCCTTGCTGTTGGTGGCTGCTATTCGTGAGAGGGTGAGAGAGAACACACACAAGAGAAACCACAACCTGAGAGAGAGGAAGAAGAAGCAGAGGTTCTGTCCAGATTTGCTGCATCTGACTAGACAGTGTTCAAGCTGGTGATTGGAGGCTCAAACGTGCTTGGATCGACCCCAAACTTGGTGAGCTCGTTCCTTACTTTGAGTACTTCGATCTGGTTGGCTGGTTTGAGGATTGGGTCAGTGGAGCATCAGATTTAAGAGTGGTTTTGTCAGCTCTGACTGCTGCAGTTTCAGAACAGAGTAGTTTTGGGAGACGAACAGTTTGGGTAGGCAAACGATGTCCGATTGAGCTGAAATTTGGAGGGGATCTCAGGAACTCGTGTGTCTACTTGTCTGCCAAATTTGGTGTTGTTTAGTTCAGCGGTTAAAGAGCAGTTTGCAAAACACTGGAGGGTACAGAAGCTGTGTAAACTCTGTTTTGCTGAAAGCTTGCCTCTTGTGGTTGTTGTTGCTGTTGCCGGTTGGCAACGTGGAGAGTGTGTTGTAAATCTCTCTAGAGGTTCTAGAGAAGACTTTGTACTCATCATTCTCATAGTGAAGTTGTGTGGACCGGTCGGTCCACACCCGTGGTTTTTTACTCCTCAAGTTGAGGAGGTTTTTCCACGTTAAATCCTGTGTCACTTGTGCATGTTGTTTGTGTTATTCCGCTGCTTACTTGTTGGTTGAAGCTGTTCTCAAAGTTCATCACAAGTGGAGGGGGCTGTGTAGTGTGCATATTTGTCGTGTCGGTGAATTTGTGCAGCGCATTATTGCTGTCCAGCCTCAACAACAATAAGATTCACAACCTTCGCTCTTTTTGTAGTTAGAGCAGAGGAACCAGAGTACAAACGTAGTTCTTATTTCTTTTTCGAAAAGGAGGATTACCCCTGGAGAGTACAGACATAGTAGTAGAAGAAAAAAAAATCTAAAATGATGTCGGAACAGAGGGATGCTGGGGACAGTGTTTTTACCATATGACCCAAGGAACCTTAATTTGTATCATTTATTTGAAAATTAATAAAAATACGCAGCAGAGTCCTGGTGTTTCCTAAAAAATGACCCAAGGAGTATTTTTTTCCTTTCTTGCTGAACCTTGTACTGTGAAGCTTCTATCCTGGTGTTTCATGCTAGTAAGTTTTAGGGCATCTCCAGCCGTTGCCCCCCCAGGACGCATAAAAATCGCCCCCTGGGGGCGAGCCGGCGATACACTCGGCGCTGGGGGCGGTTTTGCGCCCAGTCGTCGCCCCCAGGTGCCGAAATTGGCCCACTTTGCAGCCCAATTTCGGCGAATAAACGACCCATATGGGCGAGAATAGGCCCATATTCGGTGTGGTTTCGCCGTGTCTCGGCGTTCAATTATCAACACAATTATTTCTTATCACATATTTCATCACAGAAAAATCAAATACTTCAACAAAATACTACAACAACAAATAGTTCAATACAAATTATATTGTTCAACAAATAAAAACTCGTATTTCATCACGAGGCGTCCCCCTTGAGCCTCCATAGGTGCTCAATCAGATCTTTCTGCAGTTGATGATGCACCTGTGGGTCTCGGATCTCCTGACGCATACTGAGATAGGCAGTCCAAGTTGCCGGTACCTGGTGATCAACTTCGGCTAGAGGACCCTGCCTGTAGTATGGTTCAGTGTCAAACACTGGGTCTTCTTGCTCGCTCTCGATGATCATGTTGTGCAAGATGACACAGCAAGTCATGATCTCCCACATTTGATCTTTCGACCAGGTCTGAGCGGGATACCGAACAACAGCGAATCGAGATTGGAGCACACCAAATGCCCGCTCGACATCCTTCCTGCAAGCCTCCTGAAGCTTCGCAAACTAGGCGTTCTTGCCTCCTGCCACAGGGTTTGAGATCGTCTTCACAAATGTCGACCATCTCGGATAGATGCCGTCAGCTAGATAGTACCCCTTGTTGTATTGGTGCCCATTGATCTCGAAGTTCACCGGAGGTGAATGGCCCTCAACGAGCTTGGCAAAAACAGGAGAGCACTGCAGCACGTTGATGTCATTGTGAGTTCCTGGCATACCAAAGAAGGAGTGCCAAATCCAGAGGTCCTGTGTGGCTACCGCCTCAAGCACCATACTGCAACCGCCTTTGGCGCCTTTGTACATCCCCTGCCAACCAAATGGGCAGTTCTTCATTTCCAATGCATGCAGTCGATGCTTCCAAGCATCCCAGGAAATCCTCTTGCTGTATTCTGGGCTAGGATCCGAGCAGTGTCTTCCGCATTGGGTGTTCTCAAGTATTGTGGCCCAAACACTGCCACCACTGCCCGACAGAACCTGTAGAAACACTGTATGCTGGTGGACTCGGCCATGTGCCCATAGTCGTCGAGTGAATCACTGGGTGCTCCATATGCAAGCATCCTCATCGCTGTCGTGCACTTCTGGATGGAGGTGAATCCAAGAGCCCATCTTGCACTTGAAGTAATTGTCAAACTCCCGGATGGAATTCACAATCCTGAGGAAGAGCTTTCGGCTCATCCGATAACGGCGCCGAAATGTTCTCTCGCCATGAAGTGGAGCATCGGCGAAGTAGTCGGAGTAGAGCATGCCGTAGCCTTGCAGACGATGCTAGTTCTTTGCTTTCACCCGCCCCGGCGCCGAGCCACCTCGCCACGACTTTTCTCTGCTTGCCAGCAGCTGGGCGAGGGCGGCGAGCACCACCAGATGCTCTTCTTCCTGGACGTCGGCCGCGGCTTCCTCCTCCAGCAGCGCGGCGAGCTCTTCCTCCTCATCCGAGTCCATCGCCGAGACGGGCAAAACGCCGAACACCTTGCGCTCGGTGGCTGTGAACCTGCCGTTAAACCGCGCCTCCGCGGCCGAAAACTGCGACCGGAAACGCCCAGCTGTTGCGGGAGGGGCTGCCGCGGCGAAGTGCTGCTATTTTCCGGCGGGGAATGACTATCTAGCGGAGTCGGGCGGCGGCCGTCGCCGGGATACAGCTAGTGGTGGCCGAGGGCGCGGGGGGTGCGAGGCGAGTCGGGGAAGAAAACCTTGACTTTTCCCCTGTCGGTGTGGGCCAGGCGTGCTTTTCCCTAGCGCCGGAGCCCCCAACGGCTCCCCAGCGCGCCGGGTTCGGCCTGTGACCGCCGGGCGGAAAAAAGGTTCGAACCGGCGATTTTCGGCGTCCTGGGGGCGCGACTGGGCCGTTTTTTTGGCGCCGGCGCCAAAAAAGTGGCCTGGGAGGGCCTGTTGGGGGCGCGGCTGGAGATGCCCTTAGCAGTGAATGCATTTACCTCTTCTATCTGAATGCTTTGGACAAAGTTGTTGTGCTCCTGATGTCATGCTTCAGACATCAGAATGGTCCATCGATCTTATCAAAGCTTTCGTCTTAGTAAAGCAGAGTCAAAACCAACTCTTCTATCTCTCTTAGTGTTGATATAGCCACATAAGCTTCCCTCTTACAATTTGAATGATTTGAACGAAGTGGTTGTACTCCCGATGTCGATAATTTGGGTTCTCGCATGGTATATCTATCATAAGCGTTTATGTAAATAAACCAGTCAAAACCACTTGTTTATCTCTCTTCAGAGTCTTCCTATTAAAACATTTGGAATTGGTTATGAATTCAGAATTACACCTAGATAGCAAGTTAGTCATATTTCACATGTTATCTTGGATATTCTGTAACTTGATGGTTAGATATAGCTTAGGAGCTACAGTGCTTCACATAGATGTAGTGCAGAGGATTAACCAATCAAGGAGATGCAGATGATTCGTCAATTATCTCTGCCAGCCGCTGTCATCTGTTTAGTTGCAAATATAAACGCATCTCTTTGTTTAGTTGCAGACATAAACTCTATCAATATCCAAAGCTTGCATATTCTCTAGTTTTAATTTTCAAAGGAACACTTAAAGTGGACAACCAAGAGGTCAGCTGCATATAGAACAAGCTCTAGATATTACAAGTCTATTCAGATCATCCAGGAACAATATTTAGGCGGTGAAGATCTTCATATACGACCAAATATCTCAAAACTCTGCATGGTAAATTAAGTACAATGTATGCTGCGTAATTAACTGACAAACAGAATCGCTGCACGGTAAATAGATGGAATAATATTGAATAAAAGAGTAAAAAAACAAGGGGTTATTTATAGAGAATGCCGATCAAGTGAACATTGTAATGGAAGGGCGTTTTGGGTGCACATCCGCAGCAGTCCGGAAGGCAGTCTAGACATCACGTCGCCTGTGGATGGAGGATCTCACACCTATACGGATGTGCTCGAGTGACAGCAAGTGTTCCATGCCTAGTGGTATAGCACCTCCCCACCTGTCACATATTTGTAGGCCGAGTAGTCATGCATATTGTAGCATCATCACCATCTTCAGAGAAGAGTCTAAGGTCCTCTAGGATTGGGAATAATCCTATGCAGGCTATGGCAGCACCACTATCTTCAGTGATATGTGTCACCCAGAGACATATTTCGACGAGGGAGGGCAGCTTTCCAACAACATTAACCTCTTCAGTCAACAAATGCTCAACCGACAAGGACAGGCTACCAAGGCAATGGAGGTCGCCAATCCAATTGGGAATTCTCTTCAACAACCACTCTCGTAGATAAATTTTCTCGATATGGAGCGGATGGTTAAACAATGAGTATATCAGGTCGCAATAATGTTTAGAAGGCTCCCCATGGACAATTAGTAATCTAATGAGGTCAAAAGCTTTCCAATTGAGGATACCAAAGCATCAACTACCTCCACCGTCACTTTGCCGAGGAACACCAAGACCCTCAGATTAGTCATCTTGCCAAGGCCATCAATATCCTCTAGCGAGCTCTTACCAATATCAAAGCAGTGTAGAGCATGCAATGATTTAATGCTTTTGATCCCTTGAAGCAACCCTATACCCTTTGGAAGGGTTAGTTGAGACAATCGTGGCAAGAAAACTATATCTGACAGGAAGTTGTGCGCCGATCGGTTAGCTATTTGCAGTGTCTCCAAACGAACAAGCTCTAGAATTTTGGTAGGGAGATGTACGATGCATTGGAATGCAACAACTTTCAAATACCTTAGTTGAAACAATTGACCAATAGGAGTGAGGTCAAGTGTTGTACCCTTTTTGTATGAGAAATCATACACCAGAACCCGAAGGTACTTAAATAGCAAGAGCGGAGGTGCGTACTTGGATTTCCCAACCTGTGAGAATGAGCGAACTTGTGACACGCTAGTATGAATGGCCCTTGGTGCTACATCATTAGAGCTTGGATTCAAGGACAATCTACAAACCTTGTGCTAGAAAAGCATGCATTCTTGCAACATCTTCCCAATTATATGCCACACTGATAAAATTTCCTCTGCACACTTGCTGATGATCAAATCAAGCATCATATCTTTGCAAGACACCACCGCTTCTAGTAAAATATGAATGTCGAGCATTTTCCCACCCATGGTTGCATATTGATGTGGAATCTTCTATACATGGCTCGCTGAGGTGACATATTTCAATGTTGAATAAGTAAGTTAGTGTGATCATCAATTTAGTTATGCCCTCTGAGATCACACATGAACAGATGTATTCAGGTAGCCAAGATTCAGATACGCCCAAATCATTACAAACTCTGACACTAAAAACTAGAGAGTATGATAAACAGATTCTCTACTTGGGGGAAGAATGAAGAAAAGAAACAGAACAACAAAGGACGATTTATGTTACTCTCTTTGTTACATAATGTAGTGCCTATAGAATAGACAAAGTCAAAGTTTGACCAAATTTATAGAATCGAGGGAAGGCGGAGGTATTATTTCTAAGGAAGGTCGTCTTGGGTGCACATCGACGACGCTTCTGAAGGCAGACTCGACATCATGGTGATTGACGCCGTCTCTGGCAAATACAGAGATGTGATCGAGGGCCAATAGGTGCTCCATGCCTCGAGGCACAACACCACCCCAGCCATTATTTACTTCTAGAGTGAGCTGTCGCAGGCTGGGCATTAGCCCTATCTGAAACTGCATGTGTGCCACATCATCATGAGAGAAGAGACGAAGGACTTTCAGGACTTGGAATAAGCCCATGCAGATTGCGGCCCCGCCTTCAGCGAACACCCATAGATCCAGATGGACGAGGCAGGGCAGCTTTCCCACAAAATGAACCTCGTCGTTGGACAAGTTGTCGACCCACAGAACCAAGATTCGAAGGAAATGGAGGTCACCAATCCATGTGGGAACTCTTTTCAGTCTCCACCCGAACAGATCAAGTTCCTCGATATGGAGAGGAGGGTTGGATAATGAGTACATCTGGTCGCAATGATGTTTAGAAGACTCAACACGGACCGCAAGGTATTTTAGGCCATGGAGCTTTCCAATTAGGGATACCAAAGCATCAATTTCACCCGCCACCACTTCAGTAGAAAGCGTCAACTCCCTCAGACTGGTCAGCTCGCCAAGGCCATTACTATCCTCTAGCGAGATCTTCTCCATAATTATGTTGGCAATCCCTGGAGGAATACATGTAAGGCGCGGAAGGATCAGATGAGACAATCATGGCAAGCAGACAATATCTGACGGGATGCTTGATGCACTACCAGATATTTCCAGCGTCTCCAAATGAACAAGCCCACGAACTTCAGTAGGCAGATCTATGGAGCATGCGAATGCAGAAACCTTCAGATACCTTAGCTGAAACAATTGACCGATTGCAGTGAGGTCGACTATCGTGCTCCTCTTAAATAATATAAACACCAGCACCCGAAGGTACTTAAAAAGCGAAAGAGGAGGTGTGTACTTGGACGGTTCAAATTGTGCAAATGATCGAACTTGTGACATGCTAGTATCAACGATCCTCAATGTTGCATCGTTGGTGCTTGATCTCAAGGACAACCTACGGACCTTATACTCACAGGCATGCATTCTTGCCACGTCTTCACAATTATATGCCACGTTGATAAAATTTTGGTCCGCACACTTGCTGACGATGAGATCAATCATTATATCATGTACTCTGCAACCTTCCACCTCTCCAGACCTTGAGGTTCCAACAGGCTGAACCAGGCTTCTATTGATAAGCTCATTAAAATAACTCTTCCCAATATCCTCCAAGTCTGACCCATGAGAACAATTGACAAGGCCTTCAGCTATCCATTGTAGAACCAGATCATGCCTACTGACCATTGCGTCTTCTGGATACATGCCAAGATACAGGAGACATGGACGAAGATGAAGAGGAAGATGCATGTAGCTAAGGTTTAGTATACTCCTCATCTCTTCTAAGGTGGGATTTGTGGCAATCTTGGCGCCCAAAGAATTTCTTATGCTCTCCCACTTGTCCTTTGACCTTGTTGGATGACTAGCTAATAGACTAGCTATAGTGATGATTGCAAGTGGCAACCCTCCACACTTCTTCAATATTTCAACCGAAACTTCTTTTAAGTCCGGTGGACAGACATTTCCGGAACCAAATACTCTATTACAGAACAACATTCTTGAGTCTTGTTCTTTGAGGGGTTCCATTCTATAAACACACTCATGATCATTGTGACACGCCCAAATTGCCACATCCTCCACTCGTGTAGTTACTATTACTCTACTTCCATTCCTGACTTCTGGAAAGATACAACTCATGATATTCCATGTTGATTGATCCCACAAGTCATCAACAACAATAAGGTACATGTTCAATTTTTTTGTACATATTAGATATGTTTAATTGTGATATGATAGTAAGTTGAAGATGAAAGCACTGAAACCTAGTAATAGTTAAGCACAAACGAAGAATGAACTAAACAAGAATTCAAGCAAGAAGATGATATTCCTTACGTTATTTAGCATGTTCACATAACATTCTAGCATAGACTAAGTTAATTACTGTGTGATGTGTTAAAACACTGCATTTTTTTTTACTAATCTTAGAAACGTCTGAACGAAAAAGACGTCATGTTTGTACTATACAATAGAAGAAAGTGATGTGAGCCCGTAGGTTTATGTACCCATACAAGTACCAATTTTCTTGGATCCAACTAATCTTAGCCATCGATCAATCTCTAATTAATATCTGATGGCCCATAATTTTTGTTGTAACTCTCTAATTCATCTTCAATTACATACTCAATGGAGAAATAAGAGCAAATTAAGCGCCAATTTTCTCCCTTTCATACCCCCATCTAGAGTTTGCATATCTTCTCGGCCTGATAGTTTTACTTACCTCAAATGCAGATCATGCCATTCTTCTTCTAGTGGCACCTTTTTTATTTTATGGATTTTCTATTTCACTTTCTACTGACTTATAATTCCACAGCAATCAAATTTTCTTGGAAAAAATCCTCTTTCTCTCCCATCTTCGGTTTTGACAAGCCAGAGCAAGAGCCCATGACAGCATGGGGGCGTCGAGCATGGGTGGAACGGGATTCAAGGCATTGGGAGTGTCAGAACTATGTGTGCATGTTGCCCAGTCAAGAAACACTCCTTGTGAAGAGAGCCTTGGCTCAGTGGTTGGGCATGCGGTTGTGCATCTTAACGACCGAGTTCAATTCCTAGAATTGACACGTGTTGCACAGGGTTTTTCTCCCAATTATTGACGATCAAGCTTGGTGTGTGGTGGAACCACTTATCAAAAAATATCTTGGTACTCATTTAAAAAATTATGAGGACCATGTTTATCTTGATACTCATACTAAAATGGATGTATGCATCCTTAGTTGGTGCAGAGACCGGGAAATGAAAATCTCTCCCAGTTTTAGAGCATGTTCAGTACAGGCCAAATTGATCAAACCGTAGGGAAGAGTCATGCACGAAGTCCCTCCTGCTCCCGACCCCCTCCCGCCACCACCCCAGGGCGGCGCCAGCCCCACAACCCACAGCGAAAGATCCTGCTGCCGCTGCCGCCGGCGTTGGTCATGGTGGCGGCGGCACCCGGTGCGAAGGCGCCGAGGCAGGAGGAGGAGGCTGGGGCACCTCGGGCTGGGTGCTTCGCGTCACAGCCAGGGCGGCCTCCTGGCCGTGCGGCGGCAACCAACGACCCCATGGCTGGTGTTGCTGGCGATGGTGGGCATGACGGCGGCCACGGATTTGGATCCCACCCAGATCCGTCGTCTATTTTTCACGTGGATGGTCGGCGGCTTGATGTGGGCTCCAGTGAAGGGATGGAGGATCTCCGCGGAGTACCGGCGGCGGCATACGTCTTTATGGCAAAGTGGATAGGAGTAGGAGTAGCGACAGGTGTTGCCAAGATGGTGGCTCAGCCATATGATGTACTCCCTCCATCCCAAAATAAGTGTCTCAACTCTAGTACAACTTTGTACTAAATAAGTGTCTTTAGTACAAAGTTGTACTAGAGTTGAGACACTTATTTTGGGATAGAGGAAGTATTACTTTTTAAAGTCTTTGTGAATAAAATTAATAAAATGGTTGCATGCATCGTCCAGATGCAAGGCCGGAGGTATATCCTCCTTTTCTAGAAAAAGAAACACTCCTCTGAACCTCTATAACTACTCAAGTGCACAGTGTCAACTCAGAACAAAAATAAGTACCTCTTATGTGTGAGATATTCTCTAAGATGACCAATGATGTCTTGCACCTCGTGGGCGTGAGTTAACTCCTTTTTCATCCCAAGCTTCAATAGGACACCACCGAGGAGGCGAGGAGGCTTGACATATCAGGTCTTTGAGAAACTGATAAAAATATTGTACAGCTGAATTGCCCTCCGATTGTATCATATACTTGTTTGGCAAGTGTAGTTTTACCGAGACCTCCAAATCCAACAATAGCCACCACCTTGACTTTTTCCTGAGTATCTGTCAACCAACTTACAAGCTCTTTCTTTGGGCCATCAATACCCACAAGCCCGGCCGCCTGCTTGTAGATCGCCAACATCCGAATATCGATGGGAACGACACGAGTGGTAGAATTGGTGCAATCATCAATCTTGTACCTTTGCATCGGAGCAAGAAAAGCTGGATATTTATGGGTTTCATCTTTCATGTGCATAAAATTGCGAGCAAGGAGCTCCTATATTAAGAAAAAAGGCATATTTGTACCTCATGCGTCGTTCATTTGCTTGCAAAACAAGGACCTTGAGCTCCTCCATCCGATCAGCAATACGATGACGCTTCCGCAACGTCTTGAGACGTTTAGCCGTCTTCTTTATAAAGCCCATCTTAGCATCGGCACCTCCAATGTCTCGCATGAAATCATCGATGCAATTCTCCATGTCGTAGGACATCTCCCTGACATGGTCCCTCCAATTCTTGGCCAAGGGATCCAGTTTGTCCATGAGCTCAAGCTTCTCAAGGAGGGCTTTCATGGTGCTGAGCTCATCCTTGAGGAACGAGGCCTGTTTCCTCACCCCTGTTAGCTTCTTGTACTCATCACCCATCAGTGCGGCGAGCTTGCCGATGAGGGGGTTCATCACCACCGGCGCAGACATCTCAAATTCTCAATACCGAGGCTCCTTCGACTGTTGGCTCAACAGCCCGCTCGCGTGCTGCAAATGAGCGTGGTGGCGCTTCGAAGGGACGAGCCGCAGTCGTGCCGGAGAACTCCAACGTGTGAGCTGGACTGCCGGAGCTCAAGAGGTGGATGGCGGTGGAATAGGTGGTGGACTGGTGGTGCAGCGGGATATGAGGAGCACGGGCAAATATCAGCCTGGGAGTCGTCGAGTGAGTCAACAACGCGTTGGAAAATTCAGCGTGGAAAAAACAAACAGGTACACGGAAATTGCAAGGATGTGAATCCATTATGCTGTTTCAACGAAGCTGATGCCTGATCACTCTCAGAAAGCAGCCAAGAAGACTGAAGACGATCCCCGGAAGCTACTCAAGGAGGAGGTTGATCTTATAGGTTAATATCGCCACCGTCATTTTCCGCCTTCAATTTCCGGACAACGACAGCCGGAGACGAACCGAGCAAGGAGGTCGCTGCCGGCAATTCCAGGAAGCTTCCCTCAAAGACTCGAACAAAGGGGAGTTGATCTTACGGATTAACAGCACGATTGTCATCTGGAAGGACAACAACAGCCGGAGGCAAAGCGGTTGAGTGAGGTCGCCGTCGCGGACGACCAATTCCTAGCTGCTCTCGTTCTCCAATGCTTCAATCCAGTGGTCCATGCTCCCTGCTATCATAGGATTGCAAGCATTTGAGTGGTCTGAACAAAGCTTTTGTGCTGCTGATGTCGTGCTTCGCATTTTACAATGGTGCGTATATAGATCATTATTAAGCTTTTCCGCATATAAAGTAGAGCCCCAAAACCACCACCTCCACCCGTTTAATCTCTCTTCAGAATGTTGAGGTTAACATATTTCGAACCGGTACTGATTTCTGAATTAGAATCACATACAAAGTTAGTCATATTTCAAGGATCATGGGCTTTTGTGTACTCTGATTATAGTGATGCAGAAGATTAACCAAATAAGGACGCCGAACATCATTGATCAGGAATGACGCAGCTATTACAGGTTTTAACCAAGTGATCACTTGCATTCACAACATAATATAGAGATTAAATATATGCATTCAGGTCATGCAGGAACTGTACTCATCAGGCAGTCAACATTCAGACACAATCAAATATACAGACCATTTTTATTTTTATTTTTATTTTTTGTGGGTGAAATATACAGACTCTGGCATGATAAATGACATGGTATCATGAGCAGTAAACTTACAGAGCTCGTATACAGCAAATACAATGAATAATGAATAAAAACAAGTAAGCCGGAGAAGGGCTGATTTAAGTTGTAGAGAAGGCCAATCAAAATACTACTCCCTCTTGAACTAAAACCACGACGAGTAATTTGGAACGGAGGGAGTAGTAGATTGTAACAGGAGGGCATGTTGGGTGCACCTGTGCGGCTTTCCTGAAGGTAGACTCGACATCACGGTCATCATGGATGGATGACATGTTATCTACATGGATTTGCTCGAGGGACAAGAGGTGCACCATGCCCACTGGCAAACACTGCCACCACCCCACCTATCATGTACTCCTAGAACGAGCCTTCGAAGCTTGGGCATAGCCACTGTCTCGAACCCCATGCATGCCGTTGCATCATCATCACGAGAGCAGAGAGCAAGGCACTCCAGAACTGGGAATAATCCTGTGCAGATTATGGCAGCCCTGTCTTCAGGAATACATAACACCTTGAGGCTGAGATACACGAGGGAAGGCAGCTGCCCAAGAACATGAACATCGTCAGTCCAGTCGGCAACTGCTCGGCATACAGTGACAGTCTATGGAGGTGATTAATATCATCCTAATTTCAAAACAATAAGATTCACAACAATGCTTGTTTTTGTAGTTAGAGCAGAAGAACCAGAGTACAAACATAGTTTTTTTTTCTTTTTTGACAAGGAGGATTACTCCCGGAGAGTACAAACATAGTAGTACAAGAAAAAAACTCTATCTAAAATAATGTCGGAACAGAGGGATGCTGGGGACAGTGTTGTTACCATATGACCTAAGGAACCTTGATTTGTATCATTTATTTGAAAATTAATAAAAATACGCAGCAGAGTCCTGTTGTTTCCCTGAAAAGAATGACCCAAGCAGTATTTTCTTTCTTTCTTGCTGAACCTTGTACTGTGTAGCTTCTATCCTGGTGTTTCATGCTAGTAATTTTTAGCAGTGAATGCATTTAACTCTACTATCTGAATGATTTGGACAAAGTTGTTGTGCTCCTGATGTCATGCTTCAGAGTTCAGAATGGTGCATCGATCTTATCAAAGCTTTCATCTTAGTAAAGCAGAGTCAAAACCAACTCTTCTATCTCTCTTCAGAGTGTTGATATAGCCACATAAGCTTCCCTCTTACAATTTGAATGATTTGAACAAAGTGGTTGTAATCCCGATGTCGACACTTTGGGTTCTCGCATGGTGCATCTATCATAACAGTTTCTGTAAATAAACCAGTCAAACCCACCTGTTTATCTCTCTTCAGAGTGTTCCTATTACAGCATTTGGAATTGGTTATGAATTCAGAATTACACCGAGATAGCAAGTTAGCCATATTTCACATGTTATCTTGAATATTCTGTAACTTGATGGTTACATATAGCTTGTGAGCTACAGTGCTACACATAGATATAGTGCAGAGGATTAACCAATCAAGGAGATGCAGATGATTCGCCAATTATCTCTGCCAGCCGCATTCATCAGCTTTGTTTAGTTGCAGACACAAACAACTCTATCAATATCCAGCGCTTGCATATTCTCTAATTTTATTTTTCAAAGGAACACTTCCCAAAACGTGATCTTGACCACCTTTCATGTGGATATGATTACGAATGGCACATCTTACCGCCGTTTGGGAGGTCAGGGGGTATTTTGCTAGGCATCCATTCCACATATTTGGAACTTTTGTCCACTTCGAAGGGGGAATATCATATCAAATTTCACCTTCGAAATAAGTCGGACAACTTCCTCTGGAGTCTGGTGGCTGTATATGGCGCCGCTCAGGAGGAATTCAAGTCGGCTTTTCTTAAAGAACTTGTTAATACCTGCCGAGAAAATCCCCATCCCATGTTAATCGGGGGGGATTTCAATATTCTTAGATATCAGCAGGAAAAAAATAATGACCGGTTTGACACTAGGTGGCCATTCCTCTTCAATGCTGTTATTGACAGCCTGGATCTGCGGGAACTCACCATGTCTGGTCGTCAGTATACCTGGGCCAATCCCCGCCACCTGACGCCCCGCCGGCCCCGTCGTCTCCTCGGATGGCCTCGGCGGCCTGCACTCCGGCCCCCGGTGCGCCTCCCTCCCCTCCGGCTGCATCGTCTCCTCCGGCCCAGATCTCCCTCGGCTGTGCTGGGCCGGGACTGGTGCCTTCCCCGCTCTCGTCTCCTGCGGCGGGGGCGGCCCCGATCATCACGCCTCGGGCGGCCCAGCCTCCTCCTCCCCGATCTACCGCCTACTCCCGTCGCGGGCGGTCGGCCTCCTCCCCGGCGGTGGCCTCCCGTCGGAGTGCTAGGCTGGACTCCGCCCACCCCGCGGGCAGCCCGGCGCTTCCCATCCCCGAGCGGGCGGAGCTCCGCGCTGCCGCCCGTAACCTGGAGCCAGGTACGCCCTCCATCCCCCCTCTGCTTCGTCATGTTCTTTCTCGGCGCTCGAGTCTGTTCCGCTAGGTCACCTCGCCAAGGTGGCCTCCGACTCCGCGATCATCTTCCGTGGGGAAGCTGGCCCTCCTCTCGCCCAGATCGCGGCCATCCGAGCCCGTGAGGTCCTAGATGGGAAACTTGCGGAGGCCCGGGCGTCCCTCCTCGCTCCCCCTGACGCCTCTACGTCGGGGGGACCGTCCGCTCCGCCTTTGCCGCATCCGTCGGCCCCCCCTCCCTTGGTGGCCGTGCCGGAGATTCGGGGCCGTACCCGCTCCCGCACGGCGGCCCTTCGTGCGCTTAGCGCTTCCTGTGTTCTGGGGTCAAGCAGCCCCCCGATGGCTCCTTAATGCGAGCCCTTTTCTGGAACATCCGCGGCTTCGGCCATGATGGCCGCCGCCGCCAATTAGTGGAGTACATGCGGGATGATCACACCGACATCGTGGCTGTGCAAGAGACCATGCGTCGCGATTTTGCGCTCCCTGAGCTCGACCGGCTGAGCTCTCACCTGTTTGCGTGGCACTGGCTCCCTTCTAGTGGGAGCGCGGGCCACTCGGGTGGCATCCTTTTAGGTGTTAAGGATGCCACATTTGAGGTGGGTAGCATGGATAGGGGCGAATTCTTCGTCAGCATGGAGCTCTTCGAAAGGTCCCTCAACTTCAAGTGGGAGATCATCATTGTCTATGGACCGGCCGACCATAGTAGGTCGGCCTCCTTCTTGGAAGAACTCCACCGGGAAATCTCGGCCGCCTCCCTCCCCGTGGTGGTCGGGGGCGACTTCAACCTTCTACGGGTGCCGGAGGACAAGAATAATGGCAATGTTAGCGTTGCCCGGATGGACATGTTTAACGACTTCATTGCTGACCTCGCCCTCCGGGAGATTGATCGGGTTGGGGCCCGATTTACTTGGACCAACCGTCAAGCCTCCCCGACCCTGTCCGTCTTGGACAGGGTCCTAGTTTCCCCGGAATGGGACCTCCGGTGCCCCCTTGCCTCTCTCCGCGCCATCACCCGGATTGGTTCGGACCATGTCCCCCTGCTTCTCTCCTCCGCGGACGAGCGTCCGCCGATCTCCCCTCAGTTCCGTTTTGAGACCTTCTGGCTCTCCCAGGCCGGCTTTACCGATGCTGTTCGTGCTCGGTGGATCGAGGCTCGAGCCCACCCCCACCCTCGCCCCCCCTCTTCCATTGACGCGTGGCACTTCTGTGCGAAGCGGGGCCGACAATTTATGAAGGGTTGGGGGGCCAACCTGGGTCGGGACGCCAGGGAGCGTAAGAAGGCGTTGCTCTCCGCAATCCAGGCGCTCGACTTTAAGGCTGACGCGGTGGGTCTCTCCCCGGACGAGTGGCTATCTCGCTATGACCTCGAAGACCAGCTCTCCGTGATTTACACCGATGAGGAAGCCTATTGGCGCCTTAGGGGCGCCCAACGCTGGGTCCTGAAGGGGGACGCGAATACGGCGTACTTCCAGGCGATTGCCAACGGGCGCCGTAGACGCAACACCATTCCTTGCCTTTGGGATGGGGTAACCCTCCTCCAGGACCCCCGGGACATCCGCTCCCATGTCGACGGTTTCTATCGCTCCCTCTTCTCTCCCACCCCTCGGAGCGGCATCTCTCTCGCTCTTAACTGTTGGGTAGGCGCCCAACTAGTCTCTGACGCAGAGAACGCGTCCCTAACTGCTCCCTTCTCTGAGCAGGAGGTCTGGGAGGCCATCAAGGGCATGAACTCCTCCTCTGCTCCGGGACCGGACGGCCTTCCGGTCATTTTCTTCCAGACCTTCTGGAACGTGATTAAACCAGAGGTCATGGCCATCTTTGCTGAGTTCTTCGTGGGTTCTAGTGACCTAGGCCGCCTCAACTTCGGGACCATCACCCTCATCCCCAAGGTCCCTGGGGCGACTGACATCCGCCAGTTCCGCCCGATTACGGTCATTAACGTGATCTTTCGGATCCTGGCCAAGGGGTACGCCAATAGGGTGACCCTGCTTGCAGATCGGATTACTCACCCTAACCAATCAGCCTTCATCAAGGGTCGGTACATCCTGGATGGTGTACTGGTGCTCCATGAGGTTCTTCATGAGGTCCGGGTCAAGCGTCTGAAGGCGGTATTTCTGAAGATCGATTTTCACAAAGCCTATGATACGGTTAGCTGGCCCTTCCTTAGGGAAGTCCTTCTTCGGAAGGGCTTTGATGACCGGTGGATCACGAGGGTCATGCAATTGGTCTCTTGCGGTCGCACGGCGGTCAACATCAACGGCGAGATCGGTCCCTTCTTCCCTACCCTATGTGGGGTTCGCCAAGGCGACCCCTTCTCCCCGTTCCTCTTCAATATGGTCGTGGACGCTTTGGCCTCCATTCTCGATAAGGCAAAAGCCGCGGGCCACATCCGAGGGCTTGCCCCCACCTATCTGGGGACTCTGGAATTTCCATCCTCCAGTATGCTGACGACACGATCATCATGGTCGAAGGCTCCGAGATGGACATCTCCAACCTCAAGTTCCTCCTTCTTTGCTTCCATAAGATGTCGGGCCTCAAGATCAACTTCGACAAAAGCGATGTTATGGTGATGGGATATTCCACCTCTGAGTCTATGGCCATTGCCAACAGACTCAACTGCCGCCTCGGCTCTTTCCCCTCTACCTACCTTGGGACGCCCATTAGTGACTCGCGCCTTTCTGTCGCAGACCTTCGGCCCTCCGTGACCAAGCTCCAGTCCAGATGCGAGCCCTGGCAGGGCAGGTGGCTCTCCAAGGCGGCCCGAACTATTCTTATCAACTCTTCCCTCTCCAGCCTCCATGAATCTCTCCATAAGGAGATCGCCAAAATCCAGTCCCGATTCTACTGGGCTGGCGAACATGGCAAGCAGAAATATCACATGGTCAGCTGGCCTGACATATGCAAGCCCAGGGAGCAGGGGAGTTTGGGCATCATGTGCTCTAAACGGATGAATATTGCCCTTCTATCCCGGTGGCTCTGGCGTATCACGCAGGGCCACGGTGGCCTTTGGCTGGACATTATCCGGAACAAGTACCTGCGGGGTCAACCCCTTGTCTTCTGCCAGAAATCGGGAGGCTCTCAGTTCTGGCAGTCCCTCGTCCAGCTTCTTCCGGTTCTCCGCATCGGTACCTCTATCTCGGTGGGGTCCGGCCGCTCGACGCTCTTCTGGTTTGATCGCTGGGCCGAAGACTCTCCCTTTGCGGCCCGCTTCCCCTCCCTCTTCTCTATCTCTGTCGACCCTATGATCTTTGTCGATAGGGCCCTTCTGGACTTAGGGCGCCTTGCTTTCCGTCGGCCCTTTGGGCCGGCGGAATCCTCCACCTGGCGTGAGTTGCTCGACTGCGTGGCTCTGCACGAGCCGTTGGTGGATGGGGATCGGGACCTGGTACGCTGGCGCCTGGAGCCGTCGGGCCAGTTCTCTACCAAATCGCTATACCTGGCCATTGCCCCCTCCTCCGCTCCCCTACCCCTTCCGATGGTGTGGTCCATCCGCGTCCCCCTGAAGATTCGCATCTTCATGTGGCAGTGGATCCGGGGACGGGTCCCGTCCGGTGTGGAGGTCCGCAAGCGTAATGGCCTGGGCACTGGTCTCTGCCACCTCTGTGATGTTCCCGAGGACTCCAACCACATCTTCTTCACCTGCATCTCCGCCCGGTTCCTCTGGAGCTGCTTTCGTGAGATTGTGGGTGGGAGTTGGTGCCACACCAATTTCCCGGACTTATTTGCTGAACTCCAATTATCCCCTTCGTCCTCTCGCCACATTAGGTGGCTGGAGGTTGGGGTCCTGGCCTGGACGCTTTGGACCGTTCGCAATAAGCTCGTCATCCAGCGTACTCCTCTTCGTCGCGCTACTGATGCTCTCTACAAATTCTCGGGTTTCTTGCAGCTTTGGCGGCCGCTTAGCCGCCCCCTGGATCGGGACGCCATCTCTGCATTCATCGCTGATCTACGCTCGATGGCCGTCCGCCTGTCGCCCCCACCCCCGCCGCCTCCGCCGGAGCCTGACTAGTTCACCTGCGCTGGGCAGGCTTTGTTTTCTCTTTTTCTTTCTTCTGGTCTTGTTGAGCTGTGCCCTCAGCAGAACCTTAATACTTTGTTGTGGTACTTGGGTGGCGTGTGTGTGTGGACCTGCTGTGGTTGTATGTCTTGTGGCGGTTTGCTTTATCTATAAAGCGGGGCGAAAGCCTTTTTCGGTACCTGGGCCAATAACCGAGTAAATCCAACTTTTGAAAAACTTGACCGGGTTCTCGTTACCACTGACTGGGAATGTAAATATCCCCTAGCCTTGGTACGGGCCCTAGAAAGAATTGAGTCCCTATCGGATCACGCTCCATTGTTAACCGATTTCGGATAGACAGCTCCAAGTGCTAACCGTCACCAATTCAAATTTGAACTGGGATGGCTCACTAGAGAGGGATTCCACGACCTGGTTAAGAAAGTATGGGCACGTCAACCTCGCGGTAACACGCCAATTCAACGATGGAACAATCAAATTAGTGCTCTGCGACGGTTCCTTCGTGGATGGGCTAAGCATACTGCCGGCATCTATAAGAAAGAGAAATTGCGACTATCTACCTTAATTGTGTTGGGGAACGTAGTAATTTCAAAAAATTTCCTACGCACACGCAAGATCATGGTGATGCATAGCAACGAGAGGGGAGAGTGTTTGTCTACGTACCCTCGTAGACCGAAGCGGAAGCGTTGACACAACGTAGAGGAAGTAGTCGTACGTAGAGGAAGTAGTCGTACGTTCTCCTCGCGATCCAACCGATCACAGCACCGTTACTCCGGCACCTCCGAGTTCTTGGCACACGTTCAGCTCGATGACGATCCCCGGGCTCCGATCCAGCAAAGCGTCGAGGAAGAGTTCCGTCAGCAAGACGGCGTGGTGACGATCTTGATGTGTTACCGGCGCAGGGCTTCGCCTAAGCACTGCAACGATATAATCGAGGTGGAATTTGGTGGAAGGGGGCACCGCACACGGCTAAGGAACGATCCGTAGATCAACTTGTGTGTCTTGGGGTGTCCCCTGCCCCCGTATATAAAGGATGAAGGGGGGGAGGCTGGCCGGCCAAAGGAGGGAGGCGCAGGAGGAGTCCTACTCCCTCTGGGAGTAGGATTCCCCCCCCCCCCAATCCTAGTTGGACTAGGATTCTCCAAGGGGGAGAGAGAGAGAGAGGGGGCGCCCCACTTCTCCTAGTCCTAATAGGACTAGGGAAGGGGGGAGGCGCACAGCCCATGAGGGCAGCCCTCTCACCTCTCCTCCAAGGCCCATGTTGGCCCATTATGCCCCCGGGGGGTTCCGGTAACCCTCCCGGTATTCCGGTAAAATCCTGTTTTTACCTGGAATGCATCCGATGTCCAAACATAGGCTTCCAATATATCATTCTTTACGTCTCGACCATTTCGAGACTCCTCGTCATGTCCGTGATCACATCCGGGACTCCGAACTCCTTCGGTACATCAAAATGCATAAACTCATAATAACTGTCATCGTAACCTTAAGCGTGCGGACCCTACGGTTCGAGAACAATGTAGACATGACCGAGACACGTCTCCGGTCAATAACCAACAGCGGGACCTGGATGCCCATATTGGCTCCTACATATTCTACGAAGATCTTTTATCGGTCAGACCGCATAACAACATACGTTTGTTCCCTTTGTCATCGGTATGTTACTTGCCCGAGATTCGATCGTCGGTATCCAATACCTAGTTCAATCTCGTTACCGGCAAGTCTCTTTTCTCGTTCCGTAATACATCATCTCGCAACTAACTCATTGGTTGCAATGCTTGCAAGGCTTTATGTGATGTGCATTACCGAGAAGGCCCTGAGATACCTCTCCGACAATCGGAGTGACAAATCCTAATCTCGAAATATGCCAACTCAACATGTACCTTCGGAGACACTTGTAGAGCACCTTTATAATCACCCAGTTACGTTGTGACGTTTGGTAGCACACAAAGTGTCCCTACGGTAAATGGAAGTTGCATATTCTCATAGTTGAAGGAACATGTATAAGTCATGGATAAAAGCAATAGCAACATACTAAACGATCGGGTGCTATGCTAATGTAATGGGTCATGTCAATCAGATCATTCAACTAATGATGTGATCTCGTTAATCAAATAACAACTCTTTGTTCATGGCTAGGAAACATAACCATCTTTGATTAATGAGCTAGTCAAGTAGAGGCATACTAGTGACACTCTGTTTGTCTATGTATTCACACATGTATTATGTTTCTAGTTAATACAATTCTAGCATGAATAATAAACATTTATCATGATATAAGGAAATAAATAATAACTTTATTATTGCCTCTAGGGCATATTTCCTTCAGTCTCCCACTTGCACTAGAGTCAATAATCTAGATCACATCACCATGTGATTAACATCAATAGTTCACATCATCATGTGATAAACACCCATAGTTCACATCGCTATGTGACCGACACCCAAAGGGTTTACTAGATTCAGTAATCTAGTTCACATCGCTATGTGATTAACACCCAAAGAGTACTACGGTGTGATCATGTTTTGCTTGTAAGAGAAATTTAGTCAACGGGTCTGCCACATTCAGATCCGTTATGTATTTTGCAATTTTCTATGTCTACAATGCTCTGCACGGAGCTACTTTAGCTAATTGCTCCCACTTTCAATATGTATCTAGATTGAGATTTAGAGTCATCCAGATTAGTGTCAAAACTTGCATCGACGTAACCTTTTACGACGAACCTTTTTTGTCACCTCCATAATCGAGAAACATATCCTTATTCCACTAAGGATAATTTTGACCGCCGTCTAGTGATCTACTCCTAGATCACTATTGTACTCCCGTGCCAATCTCAGGGTAGGGTATACAATAGGTCTGGTACACAGCATGGCATACTTTATAGAACCTATGGCTGAGGCATAGGGAATGACTTTCATTCTGTTTCTATCTTCTGCCGTGGTCGGGCTTTGAGTCTTACTCAATTTCACACCTTGTAATACAGGCAAGAACTCTTTCTTTGACTGTTCCATTTTGAACTACTTCAAAAATCTTTTCAAGGTATGTATTTATTGAAAAACTTATCAAGCGTCTTGATCTATCTCTTATAGATCTTGATGCTCAATATGTAAGCAGCTTCACCGAGGTCCTTCTTCGAAAAACTCCTTTCAAATACTCCTTTATGCTTTACAGAATAATTCTACATTATTTCCGATCAATAATATGTCATTTACATATACTTATCAGAAATGTTGTAGTGCTCCCACTCACTTTCTTGTAAATACAGGCTTCACCGCAAGTCTGTATAAAACTATATGCTTTGATCAACTTATCAAAGCGTATATTCCAACTCTGAGATGCTTGCACCAGTTCATAGATGGATCGCTGGAGCTTGCATATTTTGTTAACACCTTCAGGATCGACAAAACCTTCTAGTTGCATCGTATACAACTCTTCTTTAATAAATCCATTAAGGAATGTAGTTTTGTTTATCCATTTTTCGAATTTCATAAAATGCGGCAATTGCTAACATGATTCGGACAGACTTAAGCATAGATACGAGTGAGAAACTCTCATCGTAGTCAACACCTTGAACTTGTCAAAAACCTTTTGCGACAATTCTAGCTTTGTAGATAGTAACACTACTATCAGTGTCCGTCTTCCTCTTCAAGATCCATTTATTTTCTTTGGCTTGCCGATCATCGGGCAAATCCATCAAAGTCCATACTTTGTTCTCATACATGGATCATATCTCAGATTTCATGGCCTCTAACCATTTCGCGGAATCTGGGCTCATCATCGCTTCCTCATAGTTCGCAAGTTCGTCATGGTCTAGTAACATGACTTCCAGAACAGGATTACCGTACCACTCTGGTGCGGATCTCACTCTAGTTTACTTACGAGATTCGGTAGTAACTTGATCTTGAAGTTACATGATCATCATCATTAGCTTCCTTACTAATTGGTGTAGTAGTCACAAGAACAGATTTCTGTGATGAACTACTTTCCAATAAGGGAGAAGGTACAATTACCTTATCAAGTTCTTACTTTCCTCCCACTCACTTCTTTCGAAAGAAACTCTTTCTCTAGAAAGTTTCCGAACTTAGCAACAAAAGTCTTGTCTTCGGATCTGTGATAGAAGGTGTATCCAACAGTTTCCTTTGGATATCCTATGAAGACACATTTCTCCGATTTGGGTTCGAGCTTATCAGGTTGAAGCTTTTTCACATAAGCATCGCAGCTCCAAACTTTAAGAAACGACAGCTTAGGTTTATTGCTAAACCATAGTTCATACGGTGTCGTCTCAACGGATTTAGATGGTGCCCCTTTTAACGTGAATGCAGCTGTCTCTAATGCATGATCCCAAAACGATCTTGGTAAATCGGTAAGAAACATCATAGATTGCACTATATCCAATAAAGTACGGTTATGACGTTCGGACACACCATTATGCTGTGGTGTTCCAGGTGGCATGAATTTGTGAAACTATTCCACATTGTTTTAATTGAAAACCAAACTCGTAACTCAAATATTTGTCTCCGCGATCAGATCGTAGAAACCTTATTTTCTTGTCACGATGATTTTCACTTCACTCTAAAATTCTTTGAACTTTTCAAACGTTTCAGACTTATGTTTCATCAAGTAGATATACCCATATCTGCTCAAATCATCTGTGAAGGTTAGAAAATAATGATACTTGTCGCGAGCTTTAATATTCATCGGATCATATACATCAGTATGTATGATTTCCAACAAATCTGTTGCTTGCTCCATTGTTCCGGAGAACGGCGTTTTTAGTCATCTTGCCCAAGAGGCATGGTTCGCAAGCATCAAGTGATTCATAATCAAGTGATTCCAAAATCCCATCAGCATGGAGTTTCTTCATGCGCTTTACACCAATATGACCTAAACGGCAGTGCCACAAATAGGTTGCACTATCATTATTAACTTCGCATCTTTTTGGTTTCAATATCATGAATATGTGTATCACTGCGATCGAGATCCAATGAACTATTTTCATTGGTGTGTATGACCATAGAAGGTTTTATTCATGTAAACAGAACAACAATTGTTCTCTAACTTAAATGAATAACTGTATTGCAATTAACATGATCAAATCATATTCATGCTCAACGCAAACACCAAATAACACTTATTTAGTTTCAACACTAATCCCGAAAGTATAGGGAGTGTGTGATGATGATTATATCAATCTTGGAACCACTTCCAACACACATCGTCACCTTGCCCTTTAACTAGTCTTTGTTCATTCTGCAACTCCCGTTTCGAGTTACTAAATTTTAGCAACTGAACTAGTACCAAATAGTAAGGGGTTGCTATGAACACTAGTAAAGTACACATCAATAACATGCATATCAAATATACTTATGTTCACTTTGCCATCCTTCTTATCCGCCAATCACTTGGGGTAGTTCCGCTTCCAGTGACCAGTCCCTTTGCAGTAGAAGCACTTAGTCTCAGGCTTAGGACCATACTTGGGCTTTTTCACTTGAGCAGCAACTTGCTTGCCGTTTTTCTTGAAGTTCCCCTTCTTTCCTTTTGCCCTTTTCTTGAAACTAGTGATCTTGTCAACCATCAATACTTGATGTTTTTCATTGATTTCTACCTTCGCTGATTTTAGCATCGCGAAGAGCTTGGGAATATTTTCTGTTATCCCTTGCATATTATAGTTCATCACGAAGTTCTACTAACTTGGTGATGGTGACTAGAGAATTTTGTCAATCACTATCTTATCAGGAAGATTAACTCCCACTTGATTCAAGCGATTGTAGTACCCAGACAATCTGAGCACATGCTCACTAGTTGAGCGATTCTCCTCCATCTTTTAGCTATAGAACTTGTTGGAGACTTCATATCTCTCAACTCGGGTATTTGCTTGAAATATTAACTTCAACTCCTAGAACATCTCATATGCTCCATGACGTTCAAAACGTCTTTGAAGTCCCGATTCTAAGCAGTTAAGCATGGTGCACTAAACTATTAAGTAGTCATCATATTGAGCTAGCAAAACGTTCATAATGTCTGCATCTGCTCCTGCAATAGGTCCGTCACCTAGCGGTGCATCAAGGACATAATTCTTCTGTGCAGCAATGAGGATAAACCTCAGATCACGGATCCAATCCGCATCATTGCTACTAACATTTTTCAACACAATTTTCTCTAGGAACATATCAAAATAAACACAGGGAAGCAACAATGCGAGCTATTGATCTACAACATAGATATGCTAATACTACCAGGACTAAGTTCATGATAAATTAAAGTTCAATTAATCATATTACTTAAGAACTCCCACTTAGATAGACATCCCTCTAATCCTCTAAGTGATCACGTGATCCAAATCAACTAAACCATGTCCAATCATCACGTGAGATGGAGTAGTTTCAATGGTGAACATCACTATGTTGATCATATCTACTATATGATTCACGCTCGACCTTTCGGTCTCCGTGTTCCGAGGCCATATCTGTATATGCTAGGCTCGTCAAGTTAAACCTGAGTATTCCGCGTGTGCAACTGTTTTGCACCCGTTGTATTTGAACGTAGAGCCTATCACACCCGATCATCACGTGGTGTCTCAGCACGAAGAACTTTCGCAACGGTGCATACTCAGGGAGAACACTTCTTGATAATTTAGTGAGAGATCATCTTATAATGCTACCGTCAACCAAAGCAAGATAAGATGCATAAAAGGATAAACATCACATGCAATCAATATAAGTGATATGATATGGCCATCATCATCTTGTGCTTGTGATCTCCATCTTCGAAGCACCGTCATGATCACTATCGTCACCGTCGCGACACCTTGATCTTCATCGCAGCATCGTTGTCGTCTCGCTAATCTTATGCTTCTACGACTATCACTACCGTTTAGCAATAAAGTAAAGCATTACATCGCGATTGCATTGCATACAATAAAGCGACAACCATATGGCTCCTGCCAGTTGCCGATAACTCGGTTACAAAACATGATCATCTCATACAATAAAATTTAGCATCACGTCTTGACCATATCACATCACAACATGCCCTGCAAAAACAAGTTAGACGTCCTCTACTTTGTTGTTGCAAGTTTTACGTGGCTGCTACGGGCTTTAAGCAAGAACTCATCTTACCTACGCATCAAAACCACAACGATAGTTTGTCAAATAGACTCTGTTTTAACCTTCTCAAGGACCGGGCGTAGCCACACTCGGTTCAACTAAAGTTGGAGAGACAGTCTTCCGCAAGCCATCTATGTGCAAAAGCACGTCGAGGGAACCGGTCTCGCGTAAGCGTACGCGTAAGGTTGGTCCGTATCGTCTCGTCCAACAATACCGCTGAACCAAAGTATGACATGCTGGTAGGCAGTATGACTTGTATCGTCCACAACTCACTTGTGTTCTACTCGTGCAAATAACATCAAACCATAAAACCTAGGCTCGGATGCCACTGTTGGGGAACGTAGTAATTTCAAAAAAATTCCTACGCACACGCAAGATCATGGTGATGCATAGCAACGAGAGGGGAGAGTGTTTGTCTACGTACCCTCGTAGACCGAAGCGGAAGCGTTGACACAACGTAGAGGAAGTAGTCGTACGTAGAGGAAGTAGTCGTACGTTCTCCTCGCGATCCAATCGATCACAGCACCGTTACTCCGGCACCTCCGAGTTCTTGGCACACGTTCAGCTCGATGACGATCCCCGGGCTCCGATCCAGCAAAGCGTCGAGGAAGAGTTCCGTCAGCAAGACGGCGTGGTGACGATCTTGATGTGTTACCGGCGCAGGGCTTCGCCTAAGCACTGCAACGATATAATCGAGGTGGAATTTGGTGGAAGGGGGCACCGCACACGGCTAAGGAACGATCCGTAGATCAACTTGTGTGTCTTGGGGTGTCCCCTGCCCCCGTATATAAAGGATGAAGGGGGGGAGGCTGGCCGGCCAAAGGAGGGAGGCGCAGGAGGAGTCCTACTCCCTCTGGGAGTAGGATTCCCCCCCCCCCCAATCCTAGTTGGACTAGGATTCTCCAAGGGGGAGAGAGAGAGAGAGGGGGCGCCCCACTTCTCCTAGTCCTAATAGGACTAGGGAAGGGGGGAGGCGCACAGCCCATGAGGGCAGCCCTCTCACCTCTCCTCCAAGGCCCATGTTGGCCCATTATGCCCCCGGGGGGTTCCGGTAACCCTCCCGGTATTCCGGTAAAATCATGTTTTTACCTGGAATGCATCCGATGTCCAAACATAGGCTTCCAATATATCATTCTTTACGTCTCGACCATTTCGAGACTCCTCGTCATGTCCGTGATCACATCCGGGACTCCGAACTCCTTCGGTACATCAAAATGCATAAACTCATAATAACTGTCATCGTAACCTTAAGCGTGCGGACCCTACGGTTCGAGAACAATGTAGACATGACCGAGACACGTTTCCGGTCAATAACCAACAGCGGGACCTGGATGCCCATATTGGCTCCTACATATTCTAGGAAGATCTTTTATCGGTCAGACCGCATAACAACATACGTTTGTTCCCTTTGTCATCGGTATGTTACTTGCCCGAGATTCGATCGTCGGTATCCAATACCTAGTTCAATCTCGTTACCGGCAAGTCTCTTTTCTCGTTCCGTAATACATCATCTCGCAACTAACTCATTGGTTGCAATGCTTGCAAGGCTTTATGTGATGTGCATTACCGAGAAGGCCCTGAGATACCTCTCCGACAATCGGAGTGACAAATCCTAATCTCGAAATATGTGCATCACCCAGTTACGTTGTGACGTTTGGTAGCACACAAAGTGTCCCTACGGTAAATGGAAGTTGCATATTCTCATAGTTGAAGGAACATGTATAAGTCATGGATAAAAGCAATAGCAACATACTAAACGATCGGGTGCTATGCTAATGTAATGGGTCATGTCAATCAGATCATTCAACTAATGATGTGATCTCGTTAATCAAATAACAACTCTTTGTTCATGGCTAGGAAACATAACCATCTTTGATTAATGAGCTAGTCAAGTAGAGGCATACTAGTGACACTCTGTTTGTCTATGTATTCACACATGTATTATGTTTCCAGTTAATACAATTCTAGCATGAATAATAAACATTTATCATGATATAAGGAAATAAATAATAACTTTATTATTGCCTCTAGGGCATATTTCCTTCAAATTGATACTCTCGATAAAATTGCGGAGGTGCGGTCTCTTTCTGCTGAGGAGATTGAGAAAAAAAGCAATCTCAATGAGCAGATTGCTCGCCTATTACGCGTGGAAGAGATCAAATGGTACCAACGTTGCAAGGCAGACTCGCTCGTTCTAGGTGATGATAATACGAAATACTTTCAAATGCTCGCCAATGGCAGACATAGAAAGAAACGTATATTCGCTCTAGATCAGGATGAGGGCCGCATAGAGGGGGACGTACCTCTCAGAAGCTTTATTACTAATTAAGTATTACAAAGAACTTTTTGGACCGTCAGCTGATACATCTCTTGAGATGGACGAGTCCATTACGCATGACATCCCTCAAGTTTCAGAAGCGGAAAATGAATTCCTAACCTCCCCATTCTCCGAGGAGGAAATTCAAACCGCGGTGTTTTAGATGGAACACAACAAGGCTCCAGGTCCGGATGGTTTTCCTGCGGAGTTTTATCAATGTTTCTGGGATATGATCAAGTCGGACCTGGTTCAGTTGTTTAATGAACTGCATGTTGAGGACCTTGACATTTCCCGTTTAAACTTTGGGGAAATCATCCTTTTACCTAAGACTAAGGAGGCTAGTCGCATTCAACAATATAGACCGATTTGTCTCCTAAATGTAAGCTTTAAATTTTTTACTAAAGTTGCAACTAATCGGTTGAACGGGGTGGCTGGCCATGTGGTTAAACCCACCCAAACATCATTTATGCAAGGACGCAACATACTAGATGGAGTTGTTGCACTGCATGAAACTGTACATGAGCTTCACCGTAAAAAGTTGCATGGAGTTATCCTTAAAATAGACTTTGAAAAAGCCTACGATAAAGTTAAGTGGCCCTTTCTGTTGCAAACCTTGCGTATGAAGGGGTTCTCGCAAAAATGGTGTCGTTGGGTTCAGAGTTTTGTGTCCGGAGGGAGCGTTGCCATAAAGGTTAATGACGAAGTTGGCAACTACTTTCAGACTAGGAAGGGGCTTCGCCAAGGGGACCCCGCATCTCCTATCTTATTTAACATTGTGGCCGATATGTTAGCCACCCTTGTTGAGAGGGCTAAGATGGCCGGCCAAGTCAGAGGTGTTATTCCTCATCTAGTAGAAGAAGGCTTATCTGTTCTACAATATAAGGATGACACGATTTTGTTCATGGATCATGATCTAGAGAAAGCAAGAAACCTCAAGTTGCTTTTATGTGCTTTTGAGGAACTTTCTGGTCTCAAAATTAATTTTCATAAGAGTGAACTTTTTTGTTTCGGCGATGCTGCAGAATCTGCACCTGAGTATGCTGATATTTTTGGCTGCCAAATCGGGAAATTCCCAATTCGGTATCTAGGGATACCCATTCACTATCGGTGCTTAACTATAGCTGAGTGGAAGTATGTGGAAGAGAGACTTGAGAAACGTCTAGCCAGTTGGAAGGCCAAACTCTTGTCTTATGGAGGTCGGTTAATTTTGATTAATTCCGTCCTCAGTAATATGGTGTTATACATGCTGTCATTCTTCCACCTACCTAAAGGGGTTCTTCAGCGCTTAGATTACTTCAGATCCAGATTTTTCTGGCAAAGTGATAATGAAACCAAAAAATATCGACTGGCTAGGTGGAATGTATTATGTCGACCTAAAAGTCAAGGGGGACTTGGAATCCAAGACCTTGAGATTAAAAACATTGCTCTACTCAGTAAATGGGTGTACAAACTACTCACTGAGAATGGAGTGTGGCAGGAAATCATTCGTAAAAAGTACGTGGGATCCAAAGCCATTTCTCAAGTTTATTGGAGACTTGGCGATTCACATTTTTGTAGTGGGGTGATGAAGGCTAAGGAATTCTTTTTCCAATTTGGTACTTTCTCGGTTAGAGATGGATCGCAGGTCCGATTCTGGGAGGACACCTGGCTAGGTACCACCCCTCTCAATGTGCAATACCCCAACTTGTCCAGGATTGTCAGACACAAATTTGTCACGATCAAACAAGTTTTGGGACAAGAAAACCCAGATATTTCTTTCCGCAGGGATCTTTTAGGACCTCGCCTGGCAGCATGGAATGAATTACTCATACGTCTAGAGGTCATTCAGCTGTCAAGTGAATCGGACATTTTCCGATGGAGATTGCATCAGAATGGCATGTTTTCAGTCAAATCCATGTATGATGCACTGGTTCATAGCGAGGTTCCGGTTGATAACAGGAAATTGTGAAAGCTCAAAATACCTCTCAGAGTGAGGATATTCCTCTGGTTTCTAAATAAAGGGGTCATCTTAACTAGAGATAATTTGGCACGACGCATGTCGTGGGTTTGTCACGGCAGATGTCCTAGCAAAAGGACTTAGTCGTGGAGCCATCGCAACGGGTTAACTCGAAGGGGTTAAAGCGGACACAGGGACACGGAGGGTTTATACTAGTTCGGCCCCTTCGATGAATGTAAAAGCCTACGTCTAGTTGTGATGGAATTGATGGGGTTTCGATGACTAGGGAGCAAACAAGCTTCGCCTAAGCCTCGAGTTGTGGTTGTCTGTCCTTGAACCGCTGTCGGGTCGTCCCCTTATATACACGGGTGACGCCCGTCGGTTCACAGAGTCCTAATCTCCGGTTCATATTCGTATCTGAGTTGGTCTCTCCTTATTCCTAACTTACAATACAAGTTTACATACAAAGCCGGTTTACGGCTACAAGTGTTGAACCGACTACGGCCTTGGACCCTCATCTATCTTCTTGGGCTTTAACGCTCTGGGACTACTGATGAAGTTAACCCGGCCCAGGTAGGCCGGTTTACGCCCAGTAGTAATATCCCCAACATTAGGCCCCAAATTGATTTGAACGAGTTCATGTCAATCCTTAGCAGAAATCTTCATCTTCAACATCTTCTTGTAATTGTTGAACCGTCTTGACGTCATCTTCTCCAATTGCTGTTAAACCGGGGTGACGTCATCTGTCATAAAAAAGTATCCGTAATACCTCATCATTTTAATAAAGCTGCGAAAATCGAGGCGACAGCTCCGTTCGGTGGCCCCTGGTTTGTCGCGCCTGACACATGTCTTTTTGTCTTATAAATAGGACCGAAGGGTCATTTCCTTTTTCCCCTTCCTGCCTTCTCATCTTCGTCTTCCTTGCGTCGTCAGCTTCAGAGCTCCACCGCCGCCGTCGCCTTCAGCCTCGACCTTGGCCGCTGCATCGACCTGAACGCACCAGAGAACTGCGGTGACCGTCCGCATCTTCCTCAGCCCTAGTAAGCTCTCTGTTCTTCTTAACCTAGATCTGTTCTAGGGCTCGCTGTTCCTGTGATGTTCATCGACTGCTCCTGTTCATGCGTTAACCTCTGTAAGGATCTGTAAAACCTTGTACTAAATATCACTTAGCTTTTCGTATCCACCTATAGTCTTGTGTTCAAGTCCGTGGATCTAATCTATATATCTGCCCATTGAATCACTTCCGCTCTGTTTTGAAGCCTTTGAATATTTTTTCTGTTTTCTGAAGTTACCTCAGATCCATTGCTATAACAGAACTTTTGTGAAACCTGTTTCTGCATACTTAGCCATTTCGCAACCTCCAGTGCTTTCAATATTTAGATCAGGCGGTTTAACTTACCATAGGAAAAGTTAATAAACCGGTATATACCATTAGTCCCCTTATTGAACCGCCAGGATCCCTTAGCCATAGTCCATTGCTTCACGGAACTTCGGTTTGAATATAGTTATCCTCGGTTTAACCCCGATCATATCAGTGCATATTTTGTACCCAACACAGTTTTGAACCGGAATTGCTTATTTTGTAGACCCCACCATGGCCAAACAAGTATATGAGTGCAACTGGGCTCCTTCTCGTGTTACAGAGATGTAGTTGAACAACTTAGTCTTGACTGGCGCCTTAAGCAGTAAGAATACCATCCACTTGTCACGACCGGTTTTCCAATAAAAATACTTATTGAGAAACCAATCTTTTGGATCCAGTATGAGAGAAAATCCTCTTCACTGGTAGACAAACTCTTGATACAATAAGCCAGTAGCACATGATATATTACAGGGTTGAGCTAAGGGTGCTCAACAATTTATTACAAGCGCGCTAATAATTATACATAATGGCGGTTATGACACAATGGTGTGGTGGCATACTACTGACTCGAGGATAAAGCGATGGTGGAATAATACAGTGGGGAGTGAGATAACATGGCTCTCAAACTAGCATCTCATCGAGCGTCGAGGTGAAGCTCGATGTACTTTATTCGGGTTGCTGAAGCGGATATAATATAGTGACCAAATCCAGGGTCGCGTGTGACTGACTGGGATTCCTCTAGGCGTCGGACTCGCTATCAAACTCTTCATCCATGAGATCACCTTCGTCAGCATCTGGCCAAATCAACAAGCCAGTGAGTACTTTGAAAGTACTCGCAAGACAGTTCGGACGTAAGATATAACAAATGCATGCATGAATGTGTCATGATTAATTTACCAATGCATAATTGAAATAATAGCAGGCATGGTAAGTAAAAAGGGAATCGGCGGTAGTCCGCCTGAAATCCCAACAATAAAGTAAAGGAAACCAATCGAGTGTCTGGAGCGACGCCACGAAAGGTGAATAGATAAGTAAAAGGAGAATCATGCCACAGTTGGGCGTCTATGCGACACCACATAAAGGGATTAAAAAGAAATGCCACAGTCGGGCGTCTAAGTGACACCACATAAAGGGCTTAAAAGAAATGCCGCAGTCGGGCGTCTAAGCGACACCACATAAAAAGCTTAAAAGAAATGCCGCAGTCGGGCGTCTAAGCGACACCATATAAAGGGCTTAAAAGAAATGCCGCAGTCGGGCGTCTAAGCGACACCACATAAAGGGCTTAAAAGAAATGCCGCAGTCGGGCGTCTAAGCGACACCACATAAAGGGCTTAAAAGAAATGCCGCAGTCGGGCATCTAAGCGACACCACATAAAGGGCTTAAAAATGCCGTAGTCGGACGTCTAAGCGACATCGCAGAAAGGGCTTAAAAGAAATGCCGCAGTCGGGCGTCTAAGCAACACCACATAAAGGGATTAAAAAAATGCCGCAGTCGGACGTCTAAGCGACATCGCAGAAAGGGCTTAAGAGGAAAATAAATAACAACACTGCCGCAGTCGGACGTCTGAGCGACGTCACAGAAAGGGCTTACTTCATAATGAAAATAATACACATGTTAGATTAATCAGCTCAGGTCAATATACGGGTTAGTCCATCCATAGGAATAAACATTCAACCGGACTCAACACGCTTATGATTCACCGGAGTATCTGTCACCAAAACTGGCACTTGTTAGAATAAGTTAGCACAGAACTTGGATATGGATAGGATGATTTGAAGAATCTATGACTCTGCAGAGTTTGTACAAAAATTTCCCACAGCCAACGGATTTCCGTAGTCACGAAGGAGTAGTTCCGTTTACGGTATTTCGGAAGAAAACACAGCTAACCAGTACACACCCATCCAACCTCTCGATGCCAGGAATCACCCTAGACATCGTCCAAGAAAAAAACTTTTGAGACGGGGAGATCACAATCTCGAATAGCATGGGATCAAATTTATATACGCGCGCTCTAAGGGGTGCCCCCCTCTCGGTCCCAACCGGAAACACCCATGCCCCCTGACCGGATGACTGGCTTTAATCCAGGGCCATGGAACCATCATCCCGGCCTCTCCTTTTGGTGTGTACCAGGAAAGCGGTTTGCAACTTACTAAACCATATTCCTTGCGGAAAACATGTGGTAGTACAGGGAGGGAATGTGGACGGGAATCGAACTGATACGGGCTGACACTAAAGTCAATAGTATGGCATAAGACTGGCATGCTACAACACTGCTGTTTTATCCATCCTCATGCCAACACATGGCCATGCATACTCACATCCAACAACGTTTGGATCATCGAACTCACTTGCTTTAACAATGCATGGAAATAACGTTCCTCGATATGCTCATCAATATACCATGCACTAGCTAAATGCAAAACATGCCAAGACACTCATCATATCAAAAGTTCAAACATGCTTGCCTGGTTCAGAGTAGTCGGAGCCTAGCTCGGTGAAGTTTGCGGTCCCGTCACCTCCGTCGGTATCTACGGTATAAAGAGAATACACGCACTATCGTAAATACCAAGAGGTGCACAGAAATTAATCCAAATCTTTTTCAAATAAATCTGATAAAAAACTAGGCAAAATTTTGAAGAGAACAGAAAAAGAATCACTCAAAAATATGCTTCTGTTAAAAAGTTATAAAGGTTTTTGTCCAGGGACCCATCTGTAATGAAACATAAACTTCCCAGGGTTCTTTTTATAAAAACAGAAAACGCTTCAGTCCTGAATACGCCGGCTCAGAGGAGAAAGTGTATTTTGCACGAAGGCGTCTTCAGAAAACGATTCGAAAAGAACAGAAATCTGACGGGGCGGTCCCACCCGTCGGGTTCGAAAACGGTGGCAGAGCTCTTGGCGCCAGAGAGCCGCGGCGATCGCCGGCGGCGATCCACGGCGATGCAGGGGGATCAGAGGTTACCTACGCGCTCAGGGTGCTATTCCGCATCGATCGGTGGTGGTGGTGGCTGTCGGCGGGCACCACGTCGGCGGTGGCTTCTGCTCCGGCGGACGACGGTTCGGGCGTGGATGGAGTTCGCCGGAGAGGGCTGCAAGTTGCAAATTGATGAGGGGGTTAGAGTGCTAGGTGTGGCAGAAGGCTGCAGACGAGGTTTGGTCGCCGAGATGGCCTCACCGCAGTGAACGCTGCTGGAGCCCGAGGCGGATGGAGGTGGCCGGAGTCGAGGAAGAAGGGCTCCTCGAGGCCCCTCCAGTGGCCAGGCAGGGTTTAGCGGGGTGGTGGAGTCATGCGGGAGTGAGAGCAGGCTCGGGGGCGCTATATATAGCCGCCCCGAGGCGGTTGCCGAGAACTGGGTTCTCCGGCGAGGTGATTATGGCGGTGCGGTGGTTGCACAGGAGGGTTCAGAGGTTGAGCGTCGTCGTGGGTGCTCCCTGGTTCCGTTTATGTGCTAACAGCGTCGGGATTAGGTCGCTTAGGGGGAGCTCGACGGAACGGGGCGGCGCGGGCCCGTCGGCGGCAGAGAGCACGCTCTGTGCGTGCCGCGCCACGGCGACGGTGCTGCATGCGTGCGCTGGCGAGGAGATGGCCACGCGGAGCCACCAGCGGGTTTGGGCGGCGCTGAACAGCATTGCGCCGCCGTTCTGCTCCCTATCGGCCGCTACGGTGGTTCGGCCGCCGCAAGACACGCCGGCGCAGGCGGGCCAGGGCGCCACCGACGCCAGAAAGGTGCCAAGCGCGCGTGCGAGGCTCCGGACAAGCAGGCCAGGCGGCGAGCAACGTGCCAAGGGCACTGTGAGCATGTGACTGAACTAACTGACGAAGATCGACACTGAAATATGAATTTAACTGAAAATGGTTGAAACAGTGCCTGCAAGGTGTTCGACATAATGATCTAGGCATGTAGGGATTTTTCCTCGAGCTGATCTTTGGTGGAGTGGCTCCCCATTGCTCTAGTAGGCTGCCTGATTTTTGGTGGAATTTTTTTGGGTAAGTGGAAATATGAATTTCACCAAATTTGGCAAATCTGGTCCAAACTTGCAGAGAGTGAAAGTTGAAATATTTGAAAAGAAGATGAGTGGATTAAGATGGTTCCATGTTGAGGGTACCAAGGACTAGCCAGTAGAGTTGGTTTGAGGTCCAAATACAAATGCTATAGGGTACTTGCTTTGTAAATGACTCAGGCTCAAAATAAAGATCAGAAAAGATTTGAGAGGTGAAATAATTAAAATGAAATCCAAAACTTGTTTGGTTTAGAAGGGACAGAGGACTTAGGTTGTTTTCAAGGAGGAGGGGAGGTTTTGAATGGGTTTTACCACATGGGCAAAAATACAAAGTCATGGGTGGTTTTCAATATATGAAAATCCCCAATTCTCATAGAGTTTCTTTAAAAAAACAATAAATCCCAAAAACATGTTTTGAGCAGGGAGTCATTAGAGAAAAAGTTTTAAAAGACCAAACACCATAGTTTGAAGATGACACAGAAATAAAAATCCCTGCCCAAGGAAAAAAATTAAATTACCCTTTTTTTTTCAAAACCAACAAAGGTTTTGCTAAAGACCAAATGAAATTTTTTGGAGTGTCACACCACTGGAGGGTCCCAGGCAAAGAATGTCCTCCCACACCTCGAGAAGGAGAGGTGGTAGTTTTTGCGGATCACCTAGCCCGAGGTTTCAACCCGCCCGGTTCAAAATTCTACCGGGATGTCTTGGCTAACTTCCAGCTTCGTCCGCAAGATACTGGCCCCAATTCTGTCACCAATATATGCCATTTCCAAGTGCTCTGTGAGGTGTTCTTCCAAGAGGAACCTACAGTCGAGTTATTCCGAGGCTGCTTCCATCTAAACCACCGCACAAAATTTACTGATGGCTCCAATATGGAATCGGGTGGCATGGCAATTCAGAAGCGAAAAGAGGTTACTTACCCTCACGCAAAACTGCACAACCATCCTCAAGAATGGAATCAAACATGGTTCTACTGCAAGGATACCTCCCATGCCAATGAAAACCCCTTGCCTGGCTTTCGTCCAGAGCGGCTTAGCAACACGCATCCCTTTCCACAGAGGTTAACTGCCAAAGAGAGGAGTAAATATGCTCCCCAACTGTCCAAGCTCAGAGCCTTTATGGCCAACGGTTTAACAGGGGTTGATCTCGCTCGTTGCTGGATATCCTGGAGCGTACTACCTCTCAGCCAACGCTCCGGTTTGATGTGCGAATATACGGCAGTGTTAACGACCCACTGCGGCACGTGAACATCTAGCTTACTGACGAAGAAGTCACAGAAGCTGTAAGGAAAATTTTGAATGAACCGGAACACGTCTGCGCCCGAACCGGCCTGCTTCCTTTCTGTGCCACCAACAAACCGCCAGCTGTAAGTCTGAATTTTCCCTTTCATTAACTCTGATAATATTACACCTGCTTATTACTTGATACCAATATTTGTTGACACAGGGTGATGATCCGTTTTGGAGCAAGAAGCTCCCGCAGGAGAAGGCAGACAAACCGGAAAAACCGACCCATCCGAAGACAAAGGTCCTTAAGAAACCTGCTCATAAGAGGAAAACCACTGCATCCTCTGATCCGCCTGCTGATGATGATGTGAGTAATCCGGACCTTGAGGTAGAACTCGGTTTACTTGGCTTTCTTTTACACGCCTTATTGATGATAATACTTGCCAGGATGATGCCGAAGCTAGCCATGCTGATGATGCAGAGGTAATTATTCTCTCTTCTGATTCGAACTTTTTGCCTTCACTAAAAATTCGTCAGGAAATCCGGAAAGTTAAATTTTCTCATCCTCTTGCTCATTTGGATCCCAAATTTCTTATGAAGACCCAACAGCATGAAGTGCGCCGCACGACTCGGCACAGCGGCCAGGTAGTTACCTCCGCCGGTTTACCGAACAGTCCGGTTCGGAGACGCCGTTCAGAGGTCTCTAATTTGCTTGTCAGTACTTGTCCTAAAGCGGGCCGTTTTCATCAACCGCTTAACCCATCTGACTCCGATTATCAGGTTACCTCCCACTCATCCTCCGACGAGTCAACGGGTACTCAGCTGCCACCGCTTAAAACCGTGCTTGGGTAAGCTTGCACTTATCATAATATTCCTGGTATTGTAGCTTTCAACATATACTGTTTTTTATTGTGCTGCTCCTTTCAGGGCCAAACCAAGGCCGAGCAAGAAGGCTCGCCTGGATAAAGCGGCCAAAGAGGAAACTGCCCCTGAACCGGGCGCCACCCCAGATGCTGAAGCGGCCATTCATGAAGACGTGCCCAATGATCCGCCAGCGCAAGATGAGGTTTTAATTGCTGAAGAGAGGCCTGTTGATGCTTCCGGTCCTGCTGATCAGCCTGGAAGTCCCATCCGGAATGAAAAATCCACAAGTCCATCCAAGGCTACTGGTAAACCGACAGCCACAGTGCAAACCGGTGACGCCCAGGACGATGAAGTTGTCATCACTGGTGTTGGTCATACCAAACCCAACAATCCTGTCGCTTTGTCCAAACATACTGCCAAGGACGAATTTGCCGCAACGGGCAAGGGCAAGTGGAATGTCGATTTGGCGACTTATGCTGCAATGAGTGCTCAAGATCTTCATTCTGGTTATCTGAACCGGCTATATACCAGTCGTGATCATGAAGCTGGCCTAGTGAACATAATGAAGGAGAAATTTGAGGTAACTTTCATATGTCTCCTCCTGCTTGCATATCTTTTTAATCTTACTGATTCTCCTAGCCCCCAAGGGTCGGTTTGTAAGTTTCTTTCAAACCGGGACTTGTGACATATAAATCTGCATACTTCAGAATGTGCTGATGTAGCCCCCAAGGGTCGGTTCAACTGAATGAAGTTAAACCGAGACTTATTAATATAAACCCGAATGCTTCGAATTTCACTGATGATTTTTGAGCAAATAGCCATTAGCCCCCAAGTGCCAAGTTGAATACTTGTATTGAGCTTGGGACTTTGCAATTAGTTGACACTTGTAGATCAAATAGGCATTAGCCCCCAAGTAACAAGTGCATAACTCGTTATGTGGTTGGTACTTCAATATCTTTACCGTTTGTTAAACCATATAACTATCTGAATGCAGGCTGAGCTGAAGACCAAAGAAAATCAACTCACCGATCTTCAAGAGAACTTAAAATCCCAACAAGCTGAAACCTCCAAAGCAAAAGAGGAATTGACCAGCGCTTTAAGCGTCATGGAACAGCTGAAAGAGGGCTTCAAGAAAGATCGAGCGGATTGGGCCACTGAGAAAAACGCTTTGATCAAGAAGATTGAAACTGCTGAAGCTGCCCTTAAACCGGTGATAGATGAATTGACCAGCGTAAAGCGACAAGTGCATGCAATGACTGCCGCCATCTTTGGTAAGTGTCCTTTGACTTTTGTGATAATTTTGATCTTCCTATGATAGGTCCGGTTTACGAACTGTTCTATCATGTTGCAGGTACCCGCATTAGCCACTTGGGGTCAGATGTTCGGATGAAATTGAAAGCTGCCTACACATTAATCGAACAGCTGTATACTGGAGCGCAGCGGATTATCTCGACTGCGTCACATAACAATCCGACACCCACGTTAATCCAAGATACTCTGAAGAGATTGTCAATGCTTCCCGCCCGGATTGAAGAGCTGAAAAAATCTGCTGCTCGAACCGGTGCCATCAATGCTTTAATCCGAGCAAAGGCATGGGTGCCAGACTTCGATCCTGTTGAAGCAGCTCAGGGCTATCCTAGTTTGAAGGAAGATGGTTCAGAGTTCAATGAAGATGATCTGAGATCAATAAACCGGGCGGTGCGCCCTCTGGCTTGTCAATTGGTAGAAGAGGCAGATTTGACACATTATCAAGCCCAATATAATAATCAGAACAAACGAGTGGCTGCACCAGTTCCTGAAGCGGAAAATCTGATCCCGCCAATCCGTAAGCATACTTATGCTCCTGATATTGAACCGTCTTCACTGATCCATGATGAAGCTGTTTTTCAAGCTTTAATGGGAATCGATTGGACCACTGTTGACTTCCAGCCGCTGGGTAGGGCAGAAGAAGCTGAAGCGATGTAGGACGACCCACGACCATCAGATCAAGGCGGTGATCAAGCTTGAACAGGAGATCGGTTTAATAGGTTGCCTTGCTAGAAAAAACAATGATCTTATTTGGGCACCATGTTGCCTTGTAATAGGATAGCCAACGTTTTTACTTCTGAGATGCCTTCGTGCATCTGTGCTGATACTTTTGTTTGAAAGATCGAAACTGCCAATCTTTATCCCCTGCCATCATTGGGCACGAAGTAGGTATAGTCAATCTTGAAGCGGCGGTTTGATAAACCTACACCGTCATGGGAGAAGACAGCTCCTGTATATACAATGTCGGTTTATCATGTAAACCGTGCCTTGTCATAATAAACATTTTGTTACTCCAAGAAGGATGTTAACAGAAAAAATCAAACTGGGTAAATAATCTCTGGTTTAAAAATGAACCGTGTTCCGCCAAACTGGCCGCTTGAATCGGTGTAAAACGTTGTCGGTTTAAGAACGCAACCAAGATAAAACAGCAGTTTATCAAGAAAAAATATTGAAGCAAAGGCAATGATAAAAACCGTTTGCAAAAAGAAGGTTTTACTGAGCCAATCAGATGGTGTTACCATGGTCAGACATGACCAAACTCCCAATAGGTGTAGCTATGGTTCAAGTCAGCCAGGTCCCCAAATGAAACCGTGGCATTATGCCGATCAAGTGGCATGGCAATGGTTCGGGTTCGACCAAGCCCCCAAGTGACTCTATGGCCTTTAGGCCGATCAAGAGGCGTGACTGGTTCAGACTTGACCATGTCCCCAAGTGATTTGGTGGCTTTCGCCTATCAAAAGGTGTTGCATCGGTTCGGACACGACCGAGCCCCCAAGTGATATGGTGGCTTTCACCTATCAAAAGGTGTTGCATCGGTTCGGATACGACCGAGCCCCCTAGTGATGTTTATAATTTTTGCAAGGGGTAAACCGGAGGCCGCTTTAAGACAGAACAACTCCATGTAACCACGCATGATGTAAAAGAACAGATACCCCGCTTTAGCTGAGGATCCGGTTTATTGTATCTATAATATATACATTGTCATAATATGTACATAAGCAGAGCCGATGACTCAAGTATAATAAGGCCGAAGATGAGCTATGTTCCACGGCCTGTTGGTCTCCTCTTCTGATTTGCGTGAGTCTTTTCGCTCTCGAACATCGATCAGATAGTATGACCCGTTGTGCAGATTCTTGCTGACCACGAAAGGTCCCTCCCAAGGCGGGGATAACTTATGCATATCGGTTTGATCTTGAATGAGCCGAAGCACCAAATCTCCTTCTTGAAAGGTTCTGGTTCTGACTCGACGACTGTGATAGCGACGAAGATCCTGTTGGTAAATCGCTGAGCGGGCAGCTGCTATGTCTCGCTCTTCATCCAACCGGTCCAAAGCATCTTGTCGAGCTGTCTCGTTGTCCGCTTCAACATAAGCCGCCACACGAGGTGAATCGTGACGGATATCACTAGGGAGAACCGCCTCCGCTCCATAGACCATGAAGAATGGTGTGTATCCTGTTGATCTGTTGGGTGTGGTATTAATGCTCCATAATACGGATGGCAACTCTTCTACCCAACAACCCGGCATCCTTTGCAAAGGAACCATAAGCCGTGGTTTGATGCCTCTCAAGATCTCCTGATTAGCTCTTTTGCTTGACCATTGGACTGTGGGTGCGCCACTGATGAAATGTCAAGGCGAATGTGCTCTCGTTCGCAGAACTCCTTCATGGCACCCTTGGACAAATTGGTACCATTGTCTGTGATGATACTATGTGGAAAGCCAAACCGAACAATCACCTTTTTGATGAATTGAACCGCTGTGGCTGCATCACACTTGCTAACAGGTTCTGCCTCCACCCACTTTGTAAATTTATCAACCGCCACCAGTAGGTGGGTCTTCTTATCCTTGGACCTTTTGAAAGGCCCAACCATATCCAGCCCCCAAGTTGCAAACAGCCAAGTGATTGGAATCATCCTCAATTCTTGAGCCGGTACATGAGCGCGTCTTGAGAACTTTTGGCAACCATCACATCGTCTGACGAGATCTTCCGCATCAGCATGGGCAGTTAACCAATAGAAACCATGGCGGAACGCTTTAGCCACCAAAGATTTTGAACCGGCGTGGTGACCACAATCCCCTTCGTGGATCTCACGCAAAATTTCACAGCCTTCCTCAGGAGATACACATCGTTGATATGCTCCCGGTACACTGCAATGGTGCAACTCGCCATTGACGATTGTCATGGACTTGGACCGCCGTATTATTTGTCTGGCCAGGGTCTCATCCTCTGGTAACTCACCCCGGTTCATGTATGCCAGGTAAGGAAGTGTCCAATTCGGAATGACGTGAAGAGCTGCCACCAATTGAGCCTCCGGGTCAGGAACAGCCAAATCTGCTTCACCTGGGAGCTTGATCGACGGGTTGTGCAACACATCAAGAAAAACATTAGGCGGGACCGGTTTACGCTGGGAGCCCAACCGGCTCAGGGCGTCCGCCGCCTCATTCTTCCGACGGTCCACGTGGTCCACCTGATAGCCCTTGAAGTGACCCGCAACAATATCCACCTCACGACGATATGCAGCCATGAGTGGGTCTTTAGAATCCCAAGTGCCAGACACCTGTTGGGCCACTAGATCCAAGTCACCGAAGCACTTAACCCGGCTTAGATTCATCTCTTTAGACATCCGGAGACCATGGAGCAAGGCTTCATACTCAGCTGCATTGTTAGTACAAGGGAACATTAAGCGGAGAACATAACAGAACTTGTCACCTCGTGGGGAAGTTAATACGACTCCAGCCCCCGAGCCCTCCAATTGCCGTGATCCGTCAAAATGGATGGTCCAATATGTGTGATCTGGCTTCTCTTCAGGGGCCTGCAGCTCCGTCCAATCATTGATGAAATCGACAAGTGCTTGGGACTTCACCGCCGTCCGAGGCACGTATTTTAAACCGTGCAGCCCAAGCTCTATAGCCCACTTGGCAATTCGGCCCGTTGCTTCCCGGTTCTGGATGATATCACCCAAGGGGACAGAACTGACCACTGTGATGGGATGCCCTTGGAAATACTGCTTCAGCTTCCGGCTTGCCATAAAAACTCCATATACCAGCTTCTGCCAATGTGGATACCTTTGTTTGGATTCAATAAGCACCTCGCTGATATAATAAACCGGACGTTGAATTGGATGCCCCTTTCCTGCCTCCTTCCGCTCCACCACAATAGCTACGCTGACCGCGCGAGCATTAGCGGCAACATACAGCAGCAATGGCTCCTTGTCAATGGGAGCGGCGAGCACGGGCGGATTGGCCAATTGCCGCTTCAAGTCCTCGAATGCCTGATCAGCAGCAGAACTCCAGACGAATTGATCCATCTTTTTCAACATATGATACAAGGGGATTGCTTTCTCACCAAGGCGGCTGATGAACCGGCTCAACGGCAATCCGGCCAGCTAATCGTTGAAAGTCATTGATACACTTCGGTTTAGCCAAGGAGGTGATGGCCGTAATCTTCTCCGGATTAGCCTCAATTCCCTTGTTGGACACCAGAAAACCCAACAACTTGCCTGCCGGTACACCGAAGACACATTTGGCCGGATTGAGCATCATCTTATATGTCCTCAGGTTATCAAAGGTCTCCTTCAAATCATCAACCAAAGTCTCCTTCTTCCTTGACTTAACCACAATATCATCCACGTAGGCATGTACATTGCGGCCAATCTGTTTGTGAAGACAATTTTGCACACACCGTTGATAGGTTGCCTGGGCACTCTTGAGCCCAAAAGGCATAGATACATAGCAAAAGGCTCCAAAGGGAGTTATGAACGTTGTCTTCTCCTGGTCCTTAATTGCCATTTTGATCTGATGATAGCCGGAATATGCATCCAAAAACTTAAACGCTCGCAACCCGCCGTAGCATCAATGATTTGATCAATACGGGGGAGGGCGAAAGGATCTGCTGGACAAGCTTTATTAAGTTCAGTGTAATCCACACACATGCGCCAGGTGCCGTTTTTCTTAAGGACCAGCACCGGATTAGCAAGCCACTCAGGGTGGAAAACTTCAATGATGAAGCCAACGGCTAGGAGCCTGGCCACTTCTTCTCCAATAGCCTTGCGTCTTTCCTCGTTGAACCGGCGGAGGAACTGTTTCACCGGTTTGTATTTAGGATCCACATTAAGAGTGTGCTCAGCGAGTCGCCTCGGTACACCTGACATGTCAGAAAGCTTCCATGCAAAGATGTCCCGATTCTCACGGATGAACTCGATGAGCGCGCTTTCCTATTTCGGATCCAAATTGGCACTGATGCTGAACTGCTTGGACGAATCGCCAGGTACGAAGTCAACAAGCTTAGTCTCAGCCGCCAATGTGAACTTTAGGGCCGGATCATGCTCCGTGGTAGGTTTCTTCAAAGGAGTCATATCCGTCGGATCAACGTTGTCCTTGTAATACTTCAGCTCCTCGGTGGCACAAACCGATTCTGCGTAAGCCGCATCTCCTTCTTCGCATTCCAAAGCGACCTTACGGCTTCCGTGGACCGTTATAGTCCCCTTATGACCCGGCATCTTGAGCTGCAAGTACACATAACAGGGTCGTGCCATGAACTTGGCATAGGCCGGTCGACCAAACAGGGTGTGATACGGGCTTTGGATTTTTACCACCTCAAACGTCAGCGTCTCTGATCTGGAATCATGATCATCTCCAAAGGCCACTTCCAGCGCTATCTTACCAACGGGGTATGCTGATTTGCCAGGTACCACACCATGGAAAACTGTATTCGACGGTCGGAGATCTTTATCTGTTAGCCCCATATGATGGAAGGTCTCATAGTATAGGATGTTAATACTGCTACCCCCATCCATGAGTACCTTGGTGAACTTATAACCTTCCACCTGAGGCGCCACCACCAAAGCCAGTTGACCCGGGTTGTCAACCCGGGGAGGGTGATCCTTGTCTACTCCATACGATTGGCTGCTCTGACCAGCGTAGATATCGTGGCACGACCGGTTCAACAGAATTAACGGCCCGCTTCTGGATCTTCTGGTCTCGCTTGTCCAAGCTGGTGGTGAATACGTGATATTGCCCACTATTCAATTGCTTCGGGTTGCTCTGATAACCCGACTGCTGTTGTTGCTGATTGTAACCACCCTAGTTATTCTGATTGTTATGTCCGCCCGGATTACCATTAAACCTTGAACCGGAATTTCCTCCGCCGTAACCCGTCCCGGATCCACCACCGGAGCTGGGATCATACCGGAAAGCATTAGAACTCTTGAACTCCTGCATAATGTAGCAATCCTTCCAAAGGTGGTTTGCTGGCACCTCCTTCGTCCCATGCTTCGGACAGGGCTGGTTCAATAGATAATTCAGGCGGTCAGGATTAGGACTAGGTGCTCCACTGCGATTCTGCGATTTACCCCTATGTTGCTGGCCCTTGTCCTGCGCATTAGTATTAGCCACAAAATACATGTTGCCATCCGCTTTACGCTTGCCTCCGCCGCCATTGCCTGCTGAGTGATGTTGCTGACCTTTGGAGTTGCTGCTCTTCTTTCCCTTCCCTGTCTTCTCATCATCAGACTCGGGATCCTTGGTACTATCAGAATCAACATACTTTACCAAAGCGGCCATGAGAGTCCCCATGTCAGTGCAATGGCGCTTCATCCGTCCTAGCTTCAATTTTAGGGGTCCAAACCGGCAATTGCCTTCCAAGGTTATGACTGCGGTGTCAGCGTTGATGCGGTCTAATGAATGCAGAATTTGTGAGACCCGGCGTACCCAATGAGTAGTTGATTCTCCTTCCTCCTGGACACAGGCAGCTAAATCCACTATCGTCATAGGCTGCTTACACGTGTCTTTGAAGTTATTGATGAACCGGGCCTGTAACTGGGCCCATGAACTGATAGAATTGGGCGGCAAGCTCTTCAACCAGGTACGGGCCGTCCCTTCAAGCATCATGGTGAAATACTTTGCACATGCTGCATCATCTACATCAAGCATCTCCATGGCCATCTCATAGCTCTCCACCCATGTCTCTGGAGGTTGATCCGCCGTATAGTTCGGTACCTTGCGCGGGCCCTTGAAATCCTTAGGCAGGCGCACATTGCGTAAAGCGGGGACAAGGCAAGGTACCCCCAATGCGCTAGAAGTAAGCCCAGGCTCAACCGAAGTGGTCGGAGGAACCGGCGTAAGCTGACGAGCTTGATGCTGTGCCGCTAACTCGGCCTCCCTGCGCGCTCGGGCCCGGTCCACCACCTCCTGGGCATTGTCGATACCACCGGCCGAATTGTTGCCACGGGGCGCTCCACGCCGTGCATTACTTGACCCAGCTGGTTCCCCCATATACCTGCTATAACTCCGGGTTGGACGTGGGGTAGAATGAATCCGGTCGTGGCTGTATGAATACGCTTCCTGTTGGACCAAAGCCGTCTTAAGGAGCTCCTTGACCCGGCGCGTCTCTATCGCCTGCAATGAATCACCTTCAACTGGAATAGCCTCCAACCGTGCCGCAGCTGCAACGAGGTTATCCAGCGGATTGGAGTAGTGACCCGGAGGTGTGGGCACAGCCTGCGGTACACCAGTATTATGACGAGGCAGATCTATTAAATGGGGCTGGACCGGCGCGCCTGTCCCAGGTGCCTCCGCCCGGTTTATCATCGGCGGTTCACTGGTTCCCGCTCCAGGGGTGTTGAAGAGGTCCCTTGCTTCAAAAACTGAAGGCAAACGAGATCGGTACTTCCTCCTCATGACTTCCTGTGATGCGTTCTGGTCCAACATGAGCTTGTAAGCTTGCGCATCCAAAGCGGCCCGCTCCGCAGCCATCCTGACCTCTTCAGCTGCTAAATCCACTTTGGCCTGAGTGATCTGCTCCCTCACCTTTGCAATTTCCGTGTTGTGAGCGTCTTGATCCGCCGGGTTAGCCTCTGCCATGAGCGCAGCCAACGCATCGAACAGATCGGACAGAACTTGAACCGACGGGCGCACAGAGCCTCCTGCCCCGGCAGCCGTTGCCGCTGCTGAACCGGAAACCATTGCCGCGGCAGTCGATGAGTTCAGTGTTGCTTGTGTACCGGCCATGAATATTCCAACCCGGTTGGGCAAATCAGAGGGGTCCGGAATACTGTCGCCATCGGAACAGTCCCCGATCCGGCCATCTTGTAGCTGATACAAAGACTCAGTTTCTTCGGTCGACTCGTCGCCAGAGTAAACGACGGTTTCGCCGCCAGATCCTGATCCATCCTCATAACTTCCTCCATGGATGACTCCCACGAAGGCACGTTTCACGGCTGGCTTAACCCGGGCAGGTCGCGCACGCTGAGCTGTCTCGACGAGGTCGGTGCAGGTGTCCAACTCAGGGCCCGGTTCACCGATCTTGCCAATGAAAACGTGTATGCCACCAAAGGGGCCCCGGTACCCGTACTCAATTGAGCCGGCCTCGGGGCCCCAGCCTGCATCGTTGATGTAGATCTTGCCACGACGGCTCTTGGTCATCCGGCCCACGGCGTATCCCTCGAGTCCTTCAAAGCGGCCCTCCAAGAACTTGAAACCATCGTGCGATAGCCCCACGGTGGGCGCCAACTATCGTGGGTTTGTCACGGCAGATGTCCTAGCAAAAGGACTTAGTCGTGGAGCCATCACAACGGGTTAACTCGAAGGGGTTAAAGCGGACACAGGGACACAGAGGGTTTATACTAGTTCAGCCCCTTCGATGAAGGTAAAAGCCTACGTCTAGTTATGATGGAATTGATGGGGTTTCGATGACTAGGGAGCAAACAAGCTTCGCCTAAGCCTCGAGTTGTGGTTGTCTGTCCTTCAACCGCTGTCGGGTCATCCCCTTATATACACGGGTGACGCTCGTCGGTTCACAGAGTCCCAATCTCCGGTTCATATTCGTATCCAGGTTGGTCTCTCCTTATTCCTAACTTACAATACAAGTTTACATACAAAGCCGGTTTAGGGCTACAAGTGTTGAACCGACTACGGCCTTGGGCCCTCATCTATCTTCTTGGGCTTTAAGGCTCTGGGACTACTGATGAAGTTAACCCGGCCCAGGTAGGCCGGTTTACGCCCAGTAGTAATATCTCCAACAACGCAACTGGCAGGGTAGCACAAAATGTGTCTTCTGCCAGCATGACGAGTCTATTAGGCACTTATTTTTTGAGCGTAAGTTTGCTCGGTCTGTCTGGGCCATAGTTCACATTGCTTCAAATCTATACCCCCCACGAAGTGCATGTAATATGGTCGGCAACTGGTTGAGGGGAATTCAAAAACAATTTTCTGCACACATTCTTGTGGAGGCAGCTACCTTATGCTGGGCATTGTGGCTTACCAGGAATGATGTGGTTTTTAATAATAAATGTGTTTCATCTCCTATGCAGGTTATTCATATATGTACGCGATGGCTCCGTACTTGGTCTATCCTGCAGAGGCCGGAGGACAGGGACCTTTTTATGATGGCGTCTATGCGGCTGGAGCATTCGGCCAGGGAGGTTTTCTACCCCCATGGATGGCGGTGTGATCTTCGGATAGGATCGGCCACGTCATAGGCTGGATTTAAGTTTCTTTTTAGCTCTCTTTCTTTTTGTTGCTTTTCGAACCTTGGACTTGTTGGCTGTGTGCATCTGGTTATGCAGAGGCCGGGTGTTCTTTTGATGCGACTGTATCACCTCGATATCTCAATTCAATGAAATGCCCTTTATCGAAAAAATCTGCATCTACACTTAAAGGAACACCAAGCTGTAGAAGTTACATGTCTATTCAGATCATGTAGGAACAATATTTAGGCAGTCAAGATCTGCATATACAACCAAATATCTCAAAACTCTGCGTGGTAAATTAAGTACAAAGTATGTTGCGTAACTAACTGACAAACAAAATCCCTGCACAGTAAATAGATAGAATAATATTGAATAAAAGAGTAAAAAAACAAGGGATTATTTATAGAGAAGGCCGATCAAGTGGACATAGTAATGGAAGGGCGTTTCGGGTGCACATCCGCAGCAGTCCGGAAGGCAGTCTCGACATCACGTCGCTTGTGGATGGAGGATCTCACACCTATACGAATGTGCTCGAGTGCCAACAAGTGTTCCATGCCTAGTGGCATAGCACCACCCCACTTGCATTGTCACATATTTCTAGGCCAAGCAGTCGTAGGTTGGGCATCACCCCTGCCTCGAACTCCATGCATATTGTGGCATCATCACCATCTTCAGAGAAGAGTCTAAGGTCCACTAGGATTGGGAATAATCATGTGCAGGCTATGGCAGCACCACTATCTTCAGTGATATGTGTCACCCAGAGACATAGTTCGACAAGGGAGGGCAGCTTTCCAACAACATTAACTTCTTCAGTCGACAAACGCTCAACCGACAAGGACAGGCTACCCAGGCAATGGAGGTTGCCAATCCAGTTGGGAATTCTCTTCAACAACCACCCTCGTAGATAAATTTTCTTGATAAGGAGAGGAGGGTTGGAGAATGAGTATATCAGGTCACAGTAATGTTTAGAAGGCTCCCCATGGACAATAAATAATCTGAGGTCGCAGAGCTTTCCAATTGAGCATAACAAAGCATCAACTACTTCCACTGTCACTTTGCCGAGGAACACCAAGATCCTCAGATTGGTTAGCTTGCCAAGGCCATCAATATCCTCTAGCGAGCTCTTACCAATATCAAAGCAGTTTATAGCACACAATGACTTCATGCTTTTGATCCCTTGAGGCAACCCTATACCCTTTGGAAGGGTTAGTTGAGACAATCGTGGCAAGAAAACTATATCTGACGGGAAGTTTTGCACCGATCGGCTAGCTATCTGTAGTGTCTCCAAATGAACAAGCTCTCGAATTTCGGTAGGGAGATGTACGATGCATTGGAATGCAACAACTTTCAAATACCTTAGTTGAAACAATTGACCAATATGAGTGAGGTCAAGTGTCGTACCCTTTTTGTATGAGAATTCATACACCAAAACCCGAAGGTACTTAAATAGCGAGAGTGGAGGTGCGTACTTGGAATCCCCAAACTGTGAAAATGAGCGAACTTGTGACATGCTAGCATGAGTGACCCTTGGTGCTACATCATTACAGCTTGGATTCAAGGACAATCTACGGACCTTGTGCTCGAAGGCATGCATTCTTGCAACATCTTCCCAATTACATGCCACACTGATAAAATTTTCTTCTTCACACTTGCTGATGATCAAATCAAGCATCATATCATGCACTTTGCAAGACACCACCGCCTCATCGCCTATGCTCTTTTCAGGTTGAATCATGCTTCTATTGATAAGCTCATTAAAATAACTCTTCGCAACATCCTCCATATCTGATCCATGAGTATTACTTACAAAGCCTTCAGCTACCCATTGTAGAACCAGATCACGCATCAGAATCTCGTGGTCTTTTGGATACATGCCAAGGTATAGCAGACATGGACGGAGATGTAAAGGAAGATGCATGTAGCTAAGGTTTAATATACTCATCATCTCTTTCAATGTCGGAGTTGCGGCAAACTTCGCACCGAGAGAGATTCTTATGCTCTCCCACTCGTCCTTTGATCTTGCTTGACAACTAGCTAATAGGCTGGCTATAGTGATGATTGCAAGTGGCAATCCTCCACACTTCTTTAAAATTTCAGATGAAACCACTTTAAACTGGGGTGGGCAGTCATATTCGGAGCCGAATACTCTCTTAAAGAACAACTTTCTTGAGTCTTGTTCTTTGAGGGGTCTCATTCTGTAAACACATTCAGGATCACTATGGCATGCCCAAATAGCCACATCATCGACTCGTGTAGTTACTATTACTCTGCTTGCATTATCAACTTCTGGCAAAATACAGCTCACAATATTCCATGTTGATTGATCCCACAAGTCATTAATGACAACTAGGTACTTGTTAATTATTTGTTCATATTAGATATGTCAAGTTTTGATATGATTATGTGATTGCAGATGAAAGCACATAATAATAATAATAATAATAATAATAATAATAATAATAATAATAATAATAATAATAATAATAATAATAATAATAATAATAATAATAATAATAATAATAATATAGTAAAAAAGGATGCAAGCAAAAAGATGTCATTCCTTACATTAATTAGCATGTCCACATAACATTCAACCCTAAACCAAATTAATTCATGTACAATGTGTTATAACTTATTTTGCAATGCTCAAACAAAAAGACCACAACCTTCTATTATGTAATATAAACGATAGTGACATGAGCCCGTACATTTACGTACCCATGTAAGTAATACACTTTTTTTTATCCAAGTAATCTTTGACATCCATCTATCTCTAACCTGATGGTAATCAATTTAAATTTGTGTCTGTGCTAATTCAGCTTTAGTTACATAGTAAATGGAGAACTGAGATAATTAATCTTCCAAAATTTATCCCTTTCATACGCCCATCTAGAATTTGCCTATCTTTCAATCTTGGTCATTTTTACTAGGCTTGTGCGACAAACACACAATTCTATGTTATATTGGCATTTATTTTATTTGATAACTTTGCTATTTTACTCTTTACTTATTTCAAATTCCATACGAATATAACTTTCTTGCAAAAAAAGTCCCATCTTTGATGTTGCGAAACTCGAGCCGGAACCATGGCAACACGGAGGGTGCCGTTTGGAGGCGAGACGGGATTTGAGACGTTTGAAGTGTCGGCATACGCGTGCACGTATGTGTGGCTCTAACGACTATCTATTACAATGTTTAGTTAATAGTCATCAGTGGACTAATAGTTAATTCATGCATCTTAAAAAACATGCTAGATTAGTCACTAAGCATATATTAGGTGACTGTTTGACTTCAAGACTAGAATCACCCTAAACATGCAATTGTCCAGTGTTTTGTTACCTAACTGATGTTCGATCTGATAATAACACTAACATCTAGTCAATGAGCGAGAGCATATTGTAGGACTGTGAAGACACGAACACACTGATCATGTAAATATTGTAATATATAACAAAAGGTTGAGTTATTGAAAGATGTGATAAGTGGTTTATGGTTAAACTACAATTTGTGTTGCATTATGAATTAAGCCTCTGTTCCGAAACAAATGATGCTTGTTACTCCGACCTAAGCAATAGCTTATAAGAAGTTATAGTTTGAAAATACTATTTTATAACGGATGCTATCATTTGCAACTCATCAACCATGACCATTTCTTACGACTAGATATAAATATATGGCTTTGCAATTTTTGATGTGGTTGATCGATATATAACTATTTCAGCTATGCACCATTCAATCTAAGAACGACATTTGTGCAAGTATAGATGGGATGTGAAGATCTTAATCATAACTAGCAATATCAATTAAGAAGGTCGACTGAGCTATAGATAAAGCATCATGCATTTTGGAAAGAAGGTTACTTCATCCTTTCAATGGCCACAAAATACCAACAAGGTCTGGCGTCAGACTAAATCATATCTCTCACATTAGTAAAGATACTTAAAAGTTGCTAATCCTTGCCAAAATGTTGAATTTGTATAATACCACAATTATCACAAGTAGTTAACTACCCTAGTGCACAAGTGACAATTACTCCCTCCGTCCCATAATATAAAAACGTTTCTGACACTAGTGTTATTATGAGACAGAGGGAGTAGATCAAAAGAAGTACCTCTTATGTGTGAGATGTTCTCTAAGACAGCCAATGATATCTTGCACCTCACGAGCATGAGATGGCTCTTCCTTCATCCCAAGCTTCAATCGTAGACCACTAAAGAGGCTTGCCATATCAGGTCTTTGGGAAATGGATATGAATGCCTTGCAACTGAATTGTCCCCCGATCTCATCGTATACTTGTTTGGCAAGTGTAGTTTTACCAAGACCCCCAAATCCAACAATAGCCACCACCTTGAGGTTTTCCTGGGTACCTGTCAAGCAACTTACAAGCTCTTTCTTTGGGCCATCAATACCGACAAGGCCTGCTGCCTCCTTGTAGATTGCTGACATCCGAGGATCGACGAGAACGATGCGAGAAGTAGAATTGATGCAATCATCAATCTTGTACCTTTGTATCAGAACAACAAAAATATGTATGTATTGATTTCATATGAATGATATTGAGGGCTATGAGCGCCTGTATTGAAAGTAAAATAATACAGGCGACAACTTGTATCCTTGGTTTTTTTTAGGGATCGATGGTCTTTTTTTAGAAAAAAGACCATCGATGAAGCAGGCGACAACTTGTATCCTTGGTTTACCATGGTCTATTTTTGGACATGCATGAAATAACCCCAACTTTTCCGTTAGCTGGGCATGCCCATGGTAGGCATCCATGTCTAGTTTGAACGAATTCCGACACAGTATACAAGTTGCGTCGCGTTCGGCTATTTATCGACTATTTTTCACCGGGTAAACTCTAGAAAATGCTAGAATTTTTGAAAACTCAAACAACTTTGCATGGTGCCTTGAATTTGTCATAGAAACTGGTGGAAAAAAATTTGGGCCATTTGAAGGATGTCGAGAAAAATAACATGCTCTCACAGGGAGCCTTCTGGCCAACCCGAACACCCGGTGGCTGCAGTCAGAGCAGCACAGGGAGACGGGGACTCGATGGAGCTCGAGGTAGTTGGAGCCGTGCGGAGAGGCAACGACGAGAGCTTGGGAGAAACACGGGAGGCGACTTCTCTCAAGGATGCAGATCCTGCAACAGACGTTATTGCGACGAGAGAGATTGCAACAACGGGCCAGTTGTAAAAAGCTAGTGTTGCTGGCCATGAGGCACGTGACGTGCAAAGAAGGCGGCGGACGCGGAGCTGCGATCCTCCAGGTGATCTATATTTTTTCCATTTTAAAAGGTTTGCAAATTAAGAAAAGGAAACAAAAATAGAAAGCAATAAGGAAAAAAGAAAATGGAGAATGAAAAAAAACCCGAAGAAAAACGGACAAACTGAAAAAATTCAGATTGGAGACGCATGCTTTTCAATTAGCATGATCGTTCAATAAGAACAAGGAAACAAGCACTGTTGTACGATTGTTAAGCTATCCTAGTGGTTAGCGCCTTGAGTATTGAAAGGAGCAGCGTGTAGGTTCAAGCCCCACATAGTGCAGCCGTTGTTTTTTTAAGATTAAAAAAAAACAAGGTGCAAATGACATTGTATTAACGCCCACCATACATAAATAGGTACATACAAAACTGTGTACGGTATGTGAAGTGACTATATTGCCCTTTATACGTTTTGTGAGGGGGTGTACTGAAGCGGAACTCTAACATATTATGGGCATAAATCAAAAGCTCATCCTGGAGATTCTTCTCCCACTAAAGGACACAATGCGTGTGTGATATCATCGTTCGCTTCAGCAAAACTGATTATTTAAATACACCGTATCTGAATAGTAGTTTTCAGCATTTTCCCTTGACCAGTCGCTGATTAAAACAGAGCTGAACAACCAATTTAACTTCGTAAATGCCCTCTGTTTGTGCCCTCTAGATATCAATTACTGTCGATGATAAATAGACCTCAATTTTTTCTTCTAGAATGCACACAAACAAGCGTGTGTATGATATATTGGAAAAGAAGAGGGCAAGACACGGACGTGAAGTTTCTACACCCAGGAGCAAATGCTCCTGGTGTGAACAGTAACATCAAAAAATTTGAAAAAATGTTCAAAAAAATCTGAAATTTATTTGAGGAATACTTTCACAAATGTTTGTTGTGCATGCAAACTTTCATCACAAAATCACATTGGTGGAAGGTGTGGTAAAAAAAACAAAATCGATGCTCTGAAAATGTTACTTGCAAAAGCATTTTGAACCTCCGATTTTGTTTTTTTTGGCACGGCTTCCACCAATGTGATTTCACGATGAATTTTTGCGTGCACGACAAACATTTGTGTAAGTATGTCACAAAAAAATTCAGAATTTTTTGAAATTTTTTTCTATTTTTTTGATTTTACTGTTCACTCCAGGAGCATTTGCTCCTGGGTGTAGAAAGGCACTTTCGGCAAGACACCAACAACACTACCTCAGAGGCAGCTAGTCCACCAAACAAGACTCACAGAGTCACACCCAACTATACCTTTATGAGCAAAGTTGTGCTTCTGAATGTCATACTTCATAGTTCAGAATGGGGCATCAATCATACCAAAATGGTTTATAAAGCTGAGCCAAGATCTCCTGTTATGTTTTATCTCTCTTCAAGATGATATATTATACTCCCTCAGATCCATACTAATTGTCGCTGCTTTACTACAACTTTGTACCGTTTCTGAATTCAGAGTTACACTGAGACATCAAGTTAGCCATATTCCGCAGGTTGTAGATTTGAATACTCTGTGACTTGATATATGCATAGGAACATATTAGTTACGGTGCTTCCCCTAAAAAAAAGTTCAGTGCTTCACATAAGATGATTAATCAAGCATCGATGTTCAGTCGTACACATCAGCCTTAGTTGCAAATATAAACGCATGTCTTTGTTTAGTTGCCAACATAAAAAAATCAGAGTATTGCCTACAAATTTCATATATACACATAATCCAATAAAATTTCACATAACTAAAATAAAAAATAATGTGGAGGTAGACACACGGTAGGCGTTTGTGTACAAATCCAATAAAATTGAGAAGAAGAAAAATATTCCTTGCCAATTTTTCTAGAGTATGCATTCCTTGCCAAATTGATCAGGGGCACTGTGCAAATTATTGAAGAAAAAGGAGCAAGGAAATAGTGTCTAAAAACTCGTATAATATGGCAATACACGATGAGGTCGGGTACATAAGAACAATATCCAGTAATAAATTAAATAACAAAATAAACGAAGGTAAAATGGTGAAGGGAGAGTCTGCTGTTTGTTGCCATAGTTTCCCCAATCCATGTTCAGTTGTGTGCCAGTCTATGTGATGGAAGACCTTATGTTTTCTTATTCCCCGATGCTTGCCTTCGAGCAAGTCGAACTTGCCTTTTACCTCCATTGTTCCCCTGTTTAGCCAGTAGGCTGATGTAGGCACTTCCAGCCTATGTCAGCGAGCTTTTCATGTATCCAGGCATTGGTTTCATTTTCAATAAAAATGGAGCCCTTTTCATCTTTAAAAAGAAAAATAGCGAAGGGATGATGCAAATTAAAGTGGTTGATCGAAAGACACAAATCGCTATCTGCGATGCTCGTCACTGTCAGTTTTCATATTTGGGATTCAGGCTGCTAGTCATCACTTCCAGTGGAACATTCCACTTGTTGTGCAATCTGGCTCTGCAACAGCTCTCTGCTGGTCGTTCTTAGCTACAGTGAGTCTGTGAACACTATTATCCCTGAGTATACAATGCCTTTCTCACGCACAATAGGGAGTAAAGCCGGACCCATCGACGGTAAAGGTCGGATGGCTTGGGTGCAGCTCTATACAGTTTTTCAACGCAGAGTTCGCATCACGGAGCACTTGTTGAGGAAACCGATCAGAGTCACTTCCCATATGTACGGCGTCATGTTCGAGACTTAACAGGTGCTCCAAGCCAACTGTCGCGGCACCACCCCAGTACCTCTCGTTGAAATGTAGCCTGAGCCTTCGGAGTTTGGGCATAGCCCCTGCCTCAAAGGCAAGGCATGCGGTCAGATCACTACCAGCGAAGCATGCAAAGTCCTCCAGAACTGGGAATAATCCCATGGAGATGCTCGCAACATTCCTTTTTCTCCCTTCTCTTCGAGCGAAGCTCGACACAGACAAAGAGAGGTGAACGAGAGAGGCCATCTTACCAAGAGCAAGAAACTCATCGATGGTCATCTCTTCAACATCCAGCTCCAGGCGGTAGAGACATTGGAGACCGCAAATCCATTTGGGAGCTCTAGACATGTTCCAATCATCCAGTTTAAATACCTTGATATGGCGAGGAGGATCTGATAATGAGGCCAGCCCTTTTTTTGTATCTATGACCCGACCATGGATGCAGAGATATCTGAGGTCATGGAGCATTCCAATGGAGGACACCAAGGCATCAACCCCTGTTGTGTTCAAATCGCCCATGGCACACTTTGAGAGCCTTAGGCACCTCAGATTGGTCAGCTCACCGAGTCCCTTGATATCCTCCAAGGAGCTCCATCCCAGTTCAAACCCATCTAGAGTGCGCAGTGATTTCATGTTCCTGATCCCTTTAGGCAGATATGTCTTCTTTGGAACTACCAAGTGGGTCAAGCGAGGCAAGTGAACTATATCTAATGGGATTTGTATCCATTTGATATGTAATTCTAGTGTCTCCAAATGCACAAGCCCTTGCATTTCAGTAGGGAGTTTCACGTATTGGTCAGCTGAAACCTTTAAATACCTTAATTGGAGCAATTGGCTAATAGCTCTCAGATCGATTTCCTTGTGGCGTAGTTCCCCCAAAACTTCAAAGTGAATGACTCTGATATACTTACAATGCAAAAGAGGAGGTATGTACTTGGATTCCCCAAACCGTGCAAGTGATCGAACTTGTGATAGGCTAGAGGCAATGGTCTCTGATGTTGTCCCATCTGCTGCGCTGCCACCGGTTAAATTCAGGGATATACGGCGGGTCTTGTACTTCCAGGCATGCTCTCTTGCCATGTCTTCAGAACTGCATTCAACTCTGATAAAGTTGTGCTCTGCACACTTGCTTAAGATTAAATCAAGCATCATATCATGTACTTTGCATGATAACAACTCTCCATGATCAGTACGTTCAGGCTGAATCAAGCTTCTTTTGATAAGTTCATCGAAATAGCTCTTCGCAGCAACCTCCATATCTTGCCCATACAAATTATTGAAAAAGCCTTCTGCAACCCATTGACGAACCAAATCATCCCTCTCGATCTCACAGTCTTCTGGATACATACCAACGTGCAGAAAACATGATCGGAGATGAAGAGGAAGATGCATATAACTAAGGTTTAATATACTCTTTATCCCTTCCGTTGTGGGATTTATTGCAAACTGGGTGCCCAGAGAATTCCTTATGGCCTCCCACTCGTCCATTTCGGGACGACTGGCTAATAGGCTAGATATAGTAATGATTGCAAGTGGGAGTCCGCCACACTTCTTCAGAATTTCAGCTGAAATATCTTCAAATCGGGATGGACAGTCATCTTCAGATCCATATATTCTATTATAAAATAACCTTTTTGAGTCTTGTTCGTCGAGGAAGTTCATTCTGTAAATGGACCCTGGGTGACTGCAGCATGCCCCAGAAGCCACATCTTCCACTCGAGTGGTTACTATTACTCTACTCCCTTTATCATTTTCTGGAAAGGCACGGCTAATAGTATTCCATATTGATTGATCCCACAGGTCATCAACTACAATAAGGTACCTGTCAATTGTATGCAGACATTACACTATGATTTGATATGAATATAAGTTGCAGGGGAAAGTACCAAAACATTCTATTGAACTTGAATGAAATTAAAGCAAATTGGATTCAAGCGAATCTGCTATCGAGGGTTAAATTAGTAGGCTCACATATTTCTCAAAACTAAATGGCACCAACAGATAATCTCAATAAGACAATAACATCCAAGTTAATTTCGCTCGCTAAATTCTCAGGCACAAAATATATGCTATTGTATTTCTATCTTCTAAGCAAAAGGACTAATTAACTTGACATTAATTATAAAATGTACAATCCTTGCAACAACAACAACAAAGCCTTTAGTCCCAAACAAGTTGGGGTAAGCTAGAGGTGAAACCCATAAGATCTCGCAACCAACTCATGGCTCTGGCACATGGATAGCAAGCTTCCACGCACCCCTGTCCTCTCTTAACGGACTCCTCCCATGTCAAATTCGGTCTACCCCGCCCTCTCTTGACATTCTCCGCATGCTTTAGCCGTCCGCTATGCACTGGAGCTTCTGGAGGCCTGCGCTGAATATGCCCAAACCATCTCAGACGATGTTGGACAAGCTTCTCCTCAATTGGTGCTACCCCTACTCTATCTCGTATATCATCATTCCGGACTCGATCCTTCCTCGTGTGGCCACACATCCATCTCAACATACGCATCTCCGCCACACCTAACTGTTGAACATGTCACCTTTTAGTCGGCCAACACTCCGCGCCATACAACATTGCGGGTCAAACCGCCGTCCTGTAGAACTTGCCTTTTAGCTTTTGTGGCACTCTCTTATCACAGAGAATGCCAAAAGCTTGGCGCCACTTCATCCATCCGGCTTTGATTCGATGGTTCACATCTTCATCAATACCCCCATCCTCCTGCAACATTGACCCCAAATACCGAAAGGTGTCCTTCCTAGCTACCACCTGGCCATCAAGGCTAACCTCCTCCTCCTCACACCTAGTAGTACTGAAACCGCACATCATGTACTCGGTTTTAGTTCTACTAAGCCTAAACCCTTTCGATTCCAAGGTTTGTCTCCATAACTCTAACTTCCTATTTACCCCCGTCCGACTATCGTCAACTAGCACCACATCATCCGCAAAGAGCATACACCATGGGATATCTCCTTGTATATCCCTTGTGACCTCATCCATCACCAATGCAAAAAGATAAGGGCTCAAAGCTGACCCCTGATGCAGTCCTATCTTAATCGGGAAGTCATCGGTGTCGACATCACTTGTTCGAACACTTGTCACAACATTATCGTACATGTCCTTGATGAGGGTAATGTACTTTGCTGGGACTTTGTGTTTCTCCAAGGCCCACCACATGACATTCCGCGGTATCTTATCATAGGCCTTCTCCAAGTCAATGAACACCATATGCAAGTCCTTCTTTTGCTCGCTATATCTCTCCATAAGTTGTCGTACCAAGAAAATGGCTTCCATGGTCAACCTCCCACGCATGAAACCAAACTGATTTTTGGTCACGCTTGTCATTCTTCTTAAGCGGTGCTCAATGACTCTCTCCCATAGCTTCATTGTATGGCTCATCAGCTTAATTCCACGGTAATTAGTACAACCCCCTTGTTCTTGAAGATTGGTACTAATATACTCCGTCTCCATTCTTCTGGCATCTTGTTTGCCCAAAAATGAGGTTGAAAGCTTGGTTAGCCATACTATCGCTATGTCCCCGAGACCTTTCCACACCTCAATGGGGATACAATCGGGGCCCATCGCCTTGCCTCCTTTCATCCTTTTTAAAGCCTCCTTCGCCTCAGACTCCTGGATTCGCCGCACAAAACGCATGTTGGTCTCATCAAAGGAGTCGCCGAGTTCAATGGTAGAACTCTCATTCTCCCAATTGAACAGCTTGTTGAAGTACTCCCGCCATCTATGCTTTTGCAATTAAAGAAAATTGCATCAGCCGTTCACAAGAGAAAATCAGGGAATTAAGCAAGCAAGAAAGAAAGCATGCATACATCATAATGGATGGTCTTCCTGTAGACCTGTACCAATCGATTGCACGGGCAAGCATCTAAGCATATTACAATAGATATATGTTGTTGTATTTCTATGTCTTTCGTTTTGATAATAACTGAATCCCTTATTCCTAAGGCTAAATTAGTACTTATTTCCTCCATTCCTAAATATAAGTCTTTCTAGAGATTCAAATATGGACTATATACGGAGCTAAATGAGTGAATCTACACTCTAAACTATGTCTATATACATCCATATATAGTCCATATTGAAATCTCTAAAAAGACCTATATTTAGGAACAGAGGGAGTAGTTCACAATACATGATTATTGACTTCAACGGCCCAGCTACAAAACTGTCCCCTGTTTCACTGTACCAAACACAGCTGGGTACGTAAGATGCAAATATGCATGCCAAAAAAAGAAAGATGCAATGCAAGTATGCAATAAGCTTATTTGGAAGTCTTGGGCTCCAAAGAAGTGTAAGTTTTTCCTCTGGCTGGCAGCGGACAATAGATGCTGGACAGCGACAGATTGGCACAAAGGGATTGCCCCACCCGAGTCAAAGCCCCATGTGTGATCAAGAGCTAGAAACGGTCCAACACATTTTGACGAACTTTGTCTTATCTAGACAAGTTTGGTGTGTGCTCGTCGCTCTGGTCTACCGGACTTCTCGCCACACACAAACGATAATGTGTTGTGTGATTAGTGATTGAGAATCAATTCTTTGCCTCCTGGTATCTTCAAACAGGGGCTGATCACTTTGGGGGCCTGGATGTTGTGGAAGCGTCGGAATGATTGTGTGTTTAATGGAGCCACATCGAGTGTCAAGCTAATTGTTAGTAGGATTTCAGAGGAAGGACACCTCTACTGCTTGGCCAGAACTAGGGACTTGGCGCAACTTTTGGCTTCTACCACCTAATGGTCATTCATTTTTTTGGGTTACTCTGGTCGTTGGTTTTTGTAACAGGCGCGGGTTTTTTCTCTTCTAGTTTTGGGTTGAGTGGCATGTGTCGGGATTTCCTTGTAACCTTTTTTTCTCCTTAATGCAATGATACACAGTTCTAATGCATATTCGAGAAAAAAACTTGCAGTTTATATAGAGCGACATTATAACCGCATTCATGTTGATTGGCATCATGTAAGTGTTAAACACTTGATAACGTGACAGAGGAGATTGGCGTGACAGAGGAGATTGGCCGAGGTAATTAGCGCGGCCAGGTAGTTAGCTAGGAGTGTTAGCTCCTATCTCTTGTAACCATACTCTTATCCCTTCTTCAAGATGTAATCTCTCCTATAGAATCTCAACAATGTATGCCCTATCAGGGATGTGCGTCCCTGCCTATAAACATGTAGGTCATTCCCTCACACCGAGGTAAGACGTTTTCCGCATCCACACAGTAAGAGCTTGTGCATCAGAAAAATGTTATGCAACAACCAACAATATGCACATATGCGCCATACAGAAAAGAAATATGCAATTTAATTTCGAGCAGTGCAGCTACAACCTCTTGTCGGTTTGGTACAATATGACTGCTCATAGTATTTGTTAAATTGTGATCCAAATTCTAGTACCGGGTTGGACTAGACGTAGTATAACCGGTGTGGGCTTTTGCGTTGGCGTCGACGCGTATGAGTACAACTCGTTTACTTGTCCTACAAGGACTCCTATGTGTTACCCCTCTTATATACCCCATGTAGTCGCACCTCAGACGGTCTGTCGTCTCGTGCTTGTAATACTCCTCCTCATAGTGATTGCGCCTTCGTGCGTCCGTGGTTTTCTCTCGCAAGGGTTTCCACGTAAAAATCCGAATGCTCTCATGTCTCTTTTATCTCGTTATTATCTAACAAGTGGTATACAGAGTTGAAGTTTCAGATACGAGATCTGAGACAAGAGGATTAGGGTTGCACTTCCGTGCACCGCCGCCAGTCGCGAGATCGACTGGATTTTCCGCTGCAGCGAACCGCACCGCAGCAGTACACCGAGGCCGACAGGATCTTCCACTGCCCCGCTGTCAAATCGCAGGCTTCGTCGGATCCGCCGAGTCACCGCTGCTGCTGCTCTACGTACAGGCGATCCATCGAGCCGCCGAGTCGTTGCTGCTGTTTCCCGTACACGACAGCCGCGCAAGAGAGTTGTGCTGCTGCTCGCTCTAGTCCCAAGGCGTAAAGGTGATTTGATCTAGTACTTCTCACGTGAAGACAAGCACAGGAGTCGTATTTGCATTTGTTGATTACTGCTCACGTGATCAGCCAGTACTAGTTGGTCTGTACTATTCATCACTGATCCTTGCTTGGTCCACTGCCAGTAAATATTCAGGTGCTATTTATCCTACTTTTAGTTTGCTCCGCAAATTAATTCTATCAAGAATTTTTCTACCGGCTTGTACTACTTTGTGTACACAGATTTATCTGCTCATGGCTTCCATGAAGTACGATTTTCCGCTGCTGGATCGTGACACAAGGCTTACCCTATGGCAAGTCAAGATGCGGGCGTTGTTGGCACAGTCCGACTATGATGAAGCACTGGATAGTTTTGGAAAGAACAGAATTCAGGACTGGACTGATGAGGAGAAAAGAATTGATTGTAAGGCTTTGTCACAAATTCAACTCCATTTGCATAATAATATTTTGCAGGAAGCTTTGAGCGAGAAAACTGCCGCCGCTCTATGGTTAAAGCTGGAAGGGATTTGCATGACTAAAGATCTCACCACCAAGATGCACCTGAAACAAAAATTATTCCTGCACAGGTTACCCGAGGGAGGTAATGTTTTGAATCATATTTCAGAATTTAAAGAGATCATATCTGATCTAGCTGCAATGGAGGTTAAGTATGAAGAGGAAGATACTGCTCTAATGTTACTTTGTTCACTGCCAAGTTCTTATACCGATTTTAGAGACATCATATTATATAGTCGTGATACTCTCACGCTTAATGAAGTTTATGAAGTTTTGAACTCTAAGGAGAAGATGAAATTAATGGTGCCTCATGATGGTTCAAGTTCATCCCAAGCCGAGGGATTATCTGTTCGTGGCAGGACAAAGGAGAAGAACTCCAATAATGGAAACAGAGGCAAAAGTAAGAACGGCCACAGGGGCCGGTCGCAATCCAGAGACAAGAAATATTGCAGGTATTGCAAGAGAGACGGGCATGACATCTCAGAGTGTTTCAAGTTGCAGAATAAATAAAAGAGGAAAGGTAACAAACAAAGAAAATACTTGGCATGGAAATATCCAGAGATAGACCGTCTGGAAGAGTGTATCTAAGTCAGAAGGGATATATTGATAAAGTTCTTCGTCGTTTTAATATGCATAATGCCAAGCCAGTAAGTACTCCGTTAGCTGCACACTTCAAATTATCATCAGCCTTATGTCTTAAGTCAGATGACGATATTGAGTACATGTCTAGAGTTCCCTATTCAAGTGCAGTTGGTTCACTTATGTATGCCATGGTTTGTTCTCGTCCGGATTTATCATATGCATTGAGTGTTGTCAGTAGATACATGGCTAATCTTGGAAAAGAGCATTGGAAAGCAGTTCAGTGGATTTTCAGATACCTGCGTGGTACTTCTAATGCTTATTTACAGTTTGGGAAATCTAGAGATGGACTTGTTGGTTTTGTTGATTCTGATTTTGCTGGTGATTTGGATAAGAGAAGATCACTCACAGGTTATGTTTTCACCATTGGTGGTTGTGTTGTGAGTTGGAGAGCAACTTTGCAGTCTATTGTGGCTTGTTCCACTACTGATGCCGAGTATATGGCTATTTCTGAGGCATGCAAAGATGCTATCTGGTTGAGAGGTTTGTACACTGAGCTTTGTGGAGACTCATCTTGCCCTACCGTATTTAGTGACAGTCAAAGTGCTATATATCTTACAAAAAATCCAATGTATCATGAGAGAACAAAGCACATTGATGTCAGATATCACTATATTCGAGATGTTGTTGCTGAAGGTGATTTGAAGGTATGCAAGATAAGTACTCATGATAATCCTGCTGATATGATGACAAAGTCAGTTCCGACCAATAAGTTTGAGCTTTGCTCAGGCTTAGTTGGTATTTCTCACTAGTCCTATGGACTTTGACGCACAGGGTGTTTATGCTGATTTGGATGGAGTTATTCACTTTCTTCGACTACTGGAGGGAATTTGGCTCAAGATGGAGATTGTTAAATTGTGATCCAAATTCTAGTACCGGGTTGGACTAGACGTAGTACAACCGATGTGGGCTTTTCCGTTGGCGTCGACGCGTACGAGTACAACTCGTTTACTTGTCCTACAAGGACTCCTATGTGTTGCCCCTCTTATATACCCCATGTAGTCGCACCTCAGACGGTCTGTCGTCTCGTGCTTGTAATACTCCTCCTCATAGTGATTGCGCCTTCGTGCGTCCGTGGTTTTCTCCCGCAAGGGTTTCCACGTAAAAATTCGTGTGCTCTCGTGTCTTTTTTATCTCGTTATCATCTAACAGTATTGTGCAAGTCATTTTTTTGGCATCAACACACCTTCTAAGTAATTACACATACACACACCAAAAATCCACATTGACAGTCTCAATGTGTTGTGGAACTAAGATGCATTGACAAAAGTCTGATGTTAATCCTACAGATTTGGTGTTATAGCCAAAAAAAAATGCAAGATTTGTCATGGGCCCAAACAATAGAACAAATACCTCACACGGAGGCATCTAAAAACTTCTTAATATGTGTCTACAGACTGCACATCGTTCTGTAAAGACATTTTCTTTCCTTTGGAAAATGTTGAAAGTGTGGTCATACTATTGGATACATTCTGGGTAAAGAAAATGGAATGAGCAATGTTTAGTCCCTTTTTGTAACATTTTGTAAACTGCCACAAAAAATCATGTAGACATTTCTTAAGTCACTTCACTAATTGACTTAAACCACATTTCGAGACACCACATTCTGTATTATTCTGGAGCACTAACTTACCCAAATAGCACGTCGCATTTAGAAAAATCTGAACCGTTAGGTACTTCTAATTCTATAGGGATACTTTTCATATGGTTGAGAAATTTCATATGCTATTCATAACAAAAAGAAATCTCGGACACGCCTGGTAACGTGTCATTTTCATCAAGAAAGCTCAAAGATTAGCACGAATGGCCAATTTATAACAACAAAATTAAAAGGACAACGACCAACCTCATTGAATGACCAACGACGAATCCTAGCTAACCTAGACCTAGCACAGCACAGGAACAAAGGACTCAAGGCCGGATGCGCCACTATGGCCACTACCCACTAGTGCTCGCCAGCAGCCACACTAATGCTCGAGAGAGCTCACGACCAAACCAATGGAAGAGCAAGACAGGGGAAAGGACCCGTGTAGGCAGATCTTTGGCCAGTCCGGAACCAAAGCAAGTCGGCAGACTCCGCCAAACACCAATCACAGCGACAGGGTGTTGAAGTTACGGCCTACACTCTGTTCCTCACCCTAATCCGTGGTGCCGCTCACAATGGTATTGAGGGGTAGAGACCAATATATATAGAATAATTCCGGTTTAGTTTAAACCGTATACAGATAGGTTTTAAGATAAACAATCTGTTTAAACAAAGACTTCAGATTAACACAACCAACCACGATCATTAGTAATCAAATAGGAGTCTTAAATTAATCTGTAATAAGGTCTCTTCACGCATGTGTGAGTCATGCGCCGGATTTGAATAAATTCCAATTCAAATCCGCAGGCTTTTAAACAATCCATATTGCCAAATTATGGACAACCTGGTCATTCCTATCATGTTGTGCCCGGGTTACATAAACATAGTTTAATTTCCAGTACACATGTATTGTACTTCCAGCATGATGTACCTGCTTCCTCGGACTAATTTCCGTTCAAGTTTCCATGTACACCGTACATGTATATGATGCTTATAATTCCACATCAACAATATCCAGGAGACAAAAAATAGCAGTAAAATAAATGTTGTAAGCCACACACACGTATATTGAATATTCCAACACAGGGGACTCCAGTGGCGGAGCCAGGAATATAGCACGAGGAGGGCCAAGTGTAGTAAATCTTTAACCATTGTACATCTATTAGCATGCATATTAGGCTTAATACAGCAATGTTAGGGGGGGCCAGGGCCCCTGCTGGTCCCCCCCTGCCTCTGCCACTGGGGGACTCGCCTTCCACAGCCTCCAACCAAGAATGGTGAGAGGAGGAGCACACGCCTTCAAGGACCGCTTCACGACCACTGCCCCACACCCCAAAACTCAACCATGCAACCAATACCACCCCGGCAACCCACACCAAAGGCCTAAGAAGTGAGGTTCGTTATGTAAGCAGATCAGTGAAGGCCAGCCCGGCCAGGCAGGGTAATGGTCGTCATCACTCATCATTACTCATAACAATTATAGTATGGGTATAGAAGCAACTTCCTATTAAATGTTATGTTAGTTAGATGGGAAAGCTGTGATATTATGTTTGATGATTAGTTCTAAACTGATTTTAGAATGTATGTTTAATTCTGCAGGAGTACATAGACAGTATAATACCTTCACACAATGTCTTATAGAATGTATCGTCTCTTGGCCATACATAAAAAACCAATAAATATGCCTCTACTTTGCAATACAATCCATGTTCAAAGATCGGCCGCCCAGATAATTTAATCACCGATTTAATGCAGGTTGGGAGCACACCGCCTTGATTCAGACCTAATCGATTTGGGCACAATAAAATAGGTAGGGGTAAAAGGGGAGGCGGAGGGGTGGCAGTGAAAGAGAATAGAATAGGAAAAGGAACAAGAAAGAGTTGGTTGTTGCTGCGGCGAATCCCTAACTCCCTCTCTCACCTCTCCCCCACATAAGAAGCGATGAAAAGGGCAAGGTTGCAAGGCTTTCCGGAAGGTGGGGAAGTTGTGGGTTGAACAAGTAGTAGTCCTTCTCTCATATTACTTTTTTCAATTTCTACTATAAAATATATGAGTGCAGGTTCTCTTTAAAAAATAATGAGTACAGGGATTGTGGGCTTGTGCGGTTCGACTAACTCTCTAATCACTAGTCCCCAGCTGACTGGCTACCAAAAATCAGAACTTTGAAATTTAAATACATATAATGCCTCTACCTAATCAGAACAGTTTTTTGTGATTATCCTAGATCATGCATCCTACAAACTTATAAATGAGCACTGATTTTTGTTTAAATGAGCATTGATTAAATCACACAATTGTTCAAATTCAACATAACATGCCAATGCAAGTGCATGGGTGATTATTGAAGTAAATTAATACCTGTTATTTGTGAGATGTTTTCTGAGGTCCTCAATGAGGTCTTGCAACTCACAAGCACTAGAAGAACCATGCATCCCAAGTTTTAATTGTAGACGGTTGAGAATCCATGTCATATTAGGTTTTTGAGATATGGGAAGAAACGCCATACAGTTGAACCGCCCTTTGATTTCATCATACACCTGTTTGGCAAGTGTAGTTTTACCCAGACCAACGAATCCAACAATGGACACCACCTTGAGCTTCTTCTCGGTATCAGTTAACAAATTGACAAGCTCTTTCCTTGGGCCATCAGTACCTACAAGACCAGCTGCATCCACATATATCGCCGACATGCGAGGATCGATAGCCACAAAACTAGAACTAGAATTGCACTCATCGATCTTGTACCTGAAAGAGGATGTCCAGGAAGAAAGTCACACTTAAGTCCTTTAGAGACAGTAGCAGGCAAGCAAAATTCTTCTTTTTTTTCCTTTTTTCTAAAAGATTGTAAAAACTCCCGTCCTCTGTGCCTTCTATTATTGCAAAGTTTTAAGATCCAGCATCTCACACACGAGTAACAAATGCCACCAAGGCTAAAACAACCGGAAAGAAACAATTTTTCTTTCGATAATGGACGACCACCGATCGGATACAACATATAGCACAGTTTTTTTTTTTTGCGGAAGATATAGCACAGTTATGTTTTTGCAATTCTAGGTGTGTTATATACAAGGGACTGTCTATTTGACATTCGACTGTTTTTCAATTTGACAACATTCAAATTTCATAGCAAATGAACAGATCACACTTGTATGTCCAAAAACCTGGCAAAAACGGGTTGGGCAAAACCATGTGTAATCATGACATACTAGATAGTGATTCTAGTGCATAATACACTGTAAAATCTGGGCATATGCACTGTAAAACACATGAATAGTTAGGCTAAAATTTCTGTGTAAATGCTAGGACAAATGACACAGTGATTCCATGGCATAATACACTGAAAAATCTTGCATATCTCAGGACACTGTAAATCAAAGATTTACACTGGAATTAGGGGGAAAATTATACAATACTGTTACGACAAATTACACTGTAATTGGATGATAAATTACACAGTAATTCTGGAGTATCTGAAAGTATTACACTGTAAATTACACAGTACTACTAGGACAAATTACACAGTAATTACAAACATGATCATGAGAATTACACTGTAATATGGCATTATAACACTGTAAATTACACAGTCGTAAAACATGGGCATGAGAATTACACAGTAATTACAAAAAAATATGGGAGAATTACACTGTAAAAGCAGGGACATTAGTTACACTGAAATTGTGGGGGGTAAGATCCACAGTAATTTTGAGCAACAAATACAAAGAGATCCACTTGCACGACTAAAAATACACTGTTGAAATTACTAGGATTGTGAAGTAAAATTACTGAAATCACACTGTTATTTACAGTGTAAGTACACTGATACTATAGTCTGATTACATAGTTAGTACACTGATACTAGAGTGCAAGTAACAAAGTAAATACACTGATTTAGACTGTAAATACACTGATATTACAGTATACTTACATAGTTAGTGCACTCAAGTTACAAGGTAAGTACACTGACATTAGACTACAAAATACACTAATAATATCGTGAAAGGAAACTGAAATTCGACTGGAAATATCAGTGGAAAACACCAGTCTTTGGGGGGGGGGGGGGGTTAAAAACACTGTAACAGAAGCATCAAATTCAGTGAGATTATTTTAACACATTCAGACACACCTCAGCTACCAAGGGGAAATCACTAACAGCAATAATACAGTGGAGGGGTATTAGAGTGTAACTTTGGGGAGGTACAGTGAAGAAGCACAAGATAACAATACATGGAGCACACTAACATAATACAGTGAACTTCAGAAATACATTGCAAATATTCATCGGGCATGAAACTGCAGCAAATGAAAACTAGGGGAAGATACAGTCTAAGTCAGAGATACATCACATAGAAATTCAGAACCACACTATGATGACGGCAGTGCTACTACACATGCACAGTGAAGAACATGGGGTATTACAGTCTAGAACAAGGGAAACTACAGCAGGTGGAAAATATGGGGAAGAAATAATTCTTGTCTACAAGGACACATTAATACCCAAAGCATAATTACACTGAAAATATGGGATGAAATACACAGTAATTACACTGGAACTACAACATTAGCAAGGGATTACTGTGTAAATAATCATAATTCTTGTGGATTACACTGGAAACAAGACCCTGGAATTAACAGTACTTGCAGATTACACTGAAATTTCGAGAAAAATTACACAGTAATTGTAGGTCAAATTACACAGTAATTCTAGAGCTCGAACTACGAGATAAATTACACAGTAATTCTAGAGCTCAAACTACGGGGGTACATTACTCAGTAATTGTAGATTGAATTACATTGGAAAACAGGACACAGTAATTATTGGGCAAAAAATACTAGAGATTTCACCTAGCGAATTACACTGAAATTACAACAGTAAATCTAGAGTGAAATGGGGCAAAATACTAGCGATTTCACTGATACACTGAAACTGGGGCAAAAACCACAGTAAAACTAGAGTGAATTACACTGAAAATGGGAAAAAAAATAGAAGCACTAAAACTACAGGAACAGAAAATGGGGCAACTTACACAGAAATAATACTGATCCATAGTATATGGCATTGAAATTATGGGCTGATTACACAGTGACTAGTGCAAATTCATAGTATATAACATTCAAAACTATGGGGATTACAGTCAGTCTGGGGCAAAAAATGCAGTAATTCTGAAGTACATAACACTGAAACTAGGGGGATACACAGTCACACTAAACCTGCAGTTCAATCACCCAGGCCTTAAAAGCATATACAGACACTCACAGGAGAATCTCCACTCATAGGCCAAAGAGGACATGCGCATTGCATCTAGCACAGCCCAAATGAGGAACCTGACCACACCTAAAGCTACCAACACACCAAAGGACGAACCCTAGAACCAACATCTACAACCCTAGAACCAACACACCAAAGCAGGAACACCCATCTACCAGTAAACAGACCACCTGCCAACGCAAATCACAAACCCCGAACCACAAAAACTCCCAACTCAAAACCTATAACTGATCCATACATCTATCTAAATCACAAAACTAAACACACATGAGCCTACCACGAGCAGACGAGGAACAAAAAAATGGGGGACAACACGAAGCAGACGAGGAACCACGGCGGACAACGCGAAGCAGAACCAACCACTAAAACTACAAATCACCTACCACGGAACTACAACAACACGGCCCGGAATCACAGCACACATCTAGCACGAACCCTAGCAAAATCACACCAGCAACTGACCCTAGATCTAGAAGCTACTCACCGAGAAATGAACAAAAAAAACACGCGTTCGAGAGGGAAATTGAGAGACCAACCAACAGCAGGATGGGGGAATGGAAGAGGAAGGAGAGAGAAATCAAGCTCCACTGGTGGGGGATCTCGGAATCGACATGAACAGCAAGGAATCGCTCCACTGCCCCGAGCGTCTCTTCCTCTCTCTGCCTAGCTATCTCCTCGCTCCCTTATCTCTACAGTGCCGCACAAATGAAAGAGAAAAACGATGCCAAAATTCAAAAAGGACAAAAAACTGGGAGAGGGCCAGAGGGGGAGGGGCGACCCGGCGGAGCGGTAACGGGCTGAACAAAAAAACCGCACCCGACAGAGGAAAACAAGACAGCCAAGCGCGAATCTCCGTGCAACAGCAGACGGGCAGCGATTTGAATGTTGGCGAATTGAATAACAGTCGAGTGTAAAATAGCAAATCCGTATACAAAATATACAATGTACAGTATCTGCATATTTTCTTGAGAAAAGGGGGAGAATGTGCACCTGATGCGCCGTTCATTTACCTCTAGTGCAAGAACCTTGAGTTCCTCCATCCGGTCAGCAATCCGATGCCGCTGTCCCAACGTCTTGAGACGTCGAACAGTCTGTTTGATGAAGCCTGCCTTGGCAGGAGCACCTCCAAATTGGCGCATGAAGTCATCAATGCAGTTATCCATGTCGTAGGACATCTCTCTGACGCGGTCTCTCCAGTCTTTGGCCACCGGGTCGAGCTCATCCATAAGCTCCATCTTCTCAAGGGCAGCGTTCATGGCGCTCAGTTCCTTCTCGAGGAAGGACGCCTGCTTCCTCACCCCTTTGAGCTTACTGTACTCATCGCCCGCCAGGGTGGCGAGCTTGCCGAGGAGGGGCTTCATCACCCCCATCGTCGCGCTCACTGGCATCTCGACCAAATCCTCCTTCCGCTGTTGGCTCGACAGCTACGGTCCCCTGCTGCAGGTCAGCTTGACGGAGATTTGAGGCGAGCCGGCAGCGTGGCGGCGAAGTCGAACAGCCGAGGCGGAGCTCCAGAGGTGGAGACAGGAGCTGCTCGTGATGCCTTGAGATCAGTCGGCTAGGTCGGGTGCCGGGATGTGGATGGCCGTGCCGGATTTTTCTGCAGCGGGAGGTGGATGGCCGTGCCGGATCTGCGGCGGGAGGTGGATGGCCGTGCCGGATCTGGGCCAGCAAGAGGAGGCGGTCGTCGCGAGTCAAGGCGGAAGAGGGCAAGAAGCAGCAGTGGTGAGATTTGGGGCTGACGAACTCCTACACTCGCGTGCTGCAGGTAAGCGAGACGGTGCAGTGGTGTCGGTCGGAGCAGCCGACGGCGCGGCGGCGAAGTCCAGTGGGCGATGCTGAGGTCGGGAGGTGGCTGTGCTGGATCTGCGAACGGAGGTGGATTGGCTGCGGCGTATCCGCGGCCGGTGGTGGACTACGCGATGGTGCCGGTGCGGCGGTGCGAGGGCAAGCAGCAGCGGTGTAGTGATTTGAGGGTGACGAGCTGACGACCGGAGGGAGTCACGTCAAGTCAACAGCGCGTGGAAATGGATACTACCGAAATGACATTGCCCCCGTCCCATGATTAAGAGCATCTCCATTCGTTCGCCCACAGGCCGGCGCTCTTTCGGGCGCGGACGAAATTACTGTTTTGACTTTTTTCCTAACTTAATCAAGAATTGACCCGGTTTGTAAAAAAAATTCAAATCTGATTTTTTTTATCACACTAACATCCCTGACGTTTGGCTTGTACGGAAGACGCCAAGAATGATGGCGTTTGGGCCTGGCACACACCAAAGTGGCAGAGCCAAACGCCATAGAGCTTGGCGTCTGGAGCAGACGCCACAGGGCTTGGCGATTTGAGCCCTTCCATCAGGAGTAAACAAGAAAAGCAGCTGAGCCTGTTTGATTATTTTGGTTTGGTGTTCGTTAGTGCGGCTGATTAATTATGTGAGGAGCTGGAAAGCCAAAGTATCATGCCGTGCTTTTTCTTCCCTGGCTGTTTTCTTTTAAGAAATACATGCAATTCGGATGGATTAATCCCGTGTTAAGTGGCCGTGTAACTAACTTATTTAGCACAGCCCAATAAGCAACAGTGTAACCATATCTGTTTGGATGGTTACGTATGTTCTAGAATGAAAGCGTACTACTGATGTTTTTTGCTAAATGAAACATACCACTCTTTTTAGTTCCATTTTTTTTGAACCAATTCTTTTCAGTTACCTGATAAGACTAATTAACCTACTACCAATTCGTTCTAAGTTTGAATTGACATAAAAAAATTAAAGTTCATGCTTTTTAGAAAATAATATGGCTCTATGTCCACCACAAAATGTTATGCTAAATAAATATAGTAAAAGAATTAAATTGATTGTTTTGACAAAGACCGTGAACGTGTCTTTTGGCCGCATGAATTTTTTTTGCCGATAAAATACATGTATTGTGGTCTATGTAAAGAAAGTAGGGGATCCAAAGATGCGCCACTCGTCATCTTCCACTCTCGCCGCCGCCAAGGCGCGTCGCCGGGCAAAACCCGTGCGACACTGCCACCGGCGGTGAGGTCCAGACGGGGGAGAGGGGGTGTTGTGGAGCACTGGAGGGCGGCGTAGGAGATGTGTGCTCGAGTGGCGGCCTTCGGCAGGCGATGCACGACAACAACGTTGGTGAAGCCGACTATGGCTGATGGGACCCAGAGTGATGATCTTCATCTGTGGCCTGGTTGGATCGTCGGAGAAGAGAGCGTCGGTGCCCTGTTCTGAACGGAGACGATCTTAACATCAGATTTGGACCTGTGCATATATTGATCCAACATCAAATAAAAATCATGAGCTAGCTCATGCTCCAAATTTAGCTTTGTGTACCGATCTAATATAATATACAAACAACATAAATATGTGGTTATTCTTTATTGGGGGGGGGGGGGCTCTTAATATATGTGTTTTTAGAAAGCACATTATTCATTGGTTAATGTAATACATATGATTAAAAATAGTATACTGCATATTTTTTTATTTAGCATAACATTTTGTGGTGGACATAGAGCCATATTATTTTCTAAAATACACATGAACTTTAAATTTGCTTCTATGTCAATACTTTCATCTTTGGTGTAGGCAAGTCCTAGCAAACAAATCAATCCATGCGATTAATTACTTGAAAACCGAATCCTTGTATTTATCTCCTAGAAATCCTCTCTCCTCCCTCACGCCTCGCCCAAAATGGACTTGTAGAGTTGTAGAGAAAATAATTACCGTTGGTTGCGGCGAACAAGCAGATTATTAATCATAAAAGTTAATTAAGAAAATTATACACGGAAGCAAGTCCACAAATGGTGCATGCATGCAGCGCAGTTTCCGCATACGCAGCTCACAAAATGACAAGACCTATACTTTTTTGTGTTTACCCTTGATGGAAGGGCTCCAGACGCCAAGCTCTATGGCGTTTGGCTCTGCCACTTCGGTGCCAGCTGGGTAAGTGTGGGCCAGGCCCAAACGCGTTATCCCTGGCGGCTCCTGTGCAAGCCAAACGGCAGGGTGTTGGCGTGACAAAAAAAAAGGTCAGACTCGAAATTCCTTTACAAACAGGGTCAATTCTTGATTAAGTTAGGAGAAAAGGTCGAAACAGTAATTTCGTCCTTCGGGCGCTCGCCCGGTGATTTTTAGGCCTTGGGGCATCTACGTCCCAGCCACGCCCCCAGGTGTCGCTCCCAAGGCATCGTAAATTCAAACTTGGTCCATTCTCACTCCCAAAAAATGCCACAAGTCCGGCGATCAGCGTCACGATTCGGTGATCACCTTGCCACAATTCGGCGATCAAATAAAAAGTTCGGCGTGCAAAAGAAAGGACGGACACGTTGCATCAAACGACGGTGTCGGCCTCCGGCGTCGGAGGAGTCGGCGTGCGAGGGCTGGTCGGTGTCAGCGCGGCTTCTGTGCTGGGCGTCGTCGAGGCATCATCGCTCGGGCTGGGCGTGGGAGTTGGCGCCGCGGTCGACGACATCTGGTTCAGGATGAGGCCACGCTCCGCCAGGTACCACGCCTTGAGCTGCTCGTCGTCGCTCCGGAGCATGTCCGCGCCCCCATCAGGGAAAGCCAGGCCGGTGTTCCTCTTCTTTGCGGCGACGTTGGTGCGGAGCAGGTCGAGCTTGACGACGCTGTTCGTCATCAACGCCGACCACCGCGCCTCGGTTTTCTCTTCCCGCTGGGTGGCCCGGGCCTGGGCGTCGGCGAGGCAATGCTTGATGGACTCTTGCACACCCGCGGTGGCCGACTCGATGTGTTTCGCCGACTTGGCCCTTTTGTTGCCGTCCGGGCGGCCGTCGGTCGCGCCCGGCGTCGGCGTGTCCGGCTTGTACGTCTCTTTGGCCTTGGCGAGGGTGCACCAGACATCCGCCCACTGCTCGCACTTCTCGATCCGGGAGAAGACGTTGAGGTACTTGAAATCTTGGTCGCTGCTGTCCTGGCGAAACATGGCGAACATCCGCACCATCTGCACCGAGGAGCAACAGTAGGCGGCGCACACGACAAAAAAAAAATGAAGAGACTGGCGTGCCATACCTGATCCTCGATGCTCGTGCCGCTCTCTGGGCGAGCCGCGATTTTCTCGACGATCCCATGCCATTTGTTGCACGTCGTTTGGATGAGGCCCCAATGGTTCGCCATTGCCTTCGACCGACCCGCGCTGCATATAGACGCCTTTGAAGTAGGGGTCAATGAGCTTGCGCTCGTCGAACCCGGCCTTGATGCGCTCCCAATGCGTGTCGACGTTCTGGTTCGTGTCGGTGATCGGGTCGAGGCTGACGCCTTTCCACGCTTCGGCGAGGCACTCGTCGTCCTTGGACTCCCACTTGACGCGCGGCTCGCCGGTCCTGGCCGCTCGCTTATTTTTCTTCTTCCCTTTCCTCGCCGGAGCAGACGCCTCCTCCTCCTCCTCCTCCTGCTGCTGCTCCTGTGGCTCCTCCTCACCGTAGTCGAGCTCGCCATCCATGTCGCCGTTGAGGTCCATTGTGTCGTCTTGGGCAGTGAACCCGGGGGAGGCGGCGGCGACGACCGAGCCGGTCGTGATGATGTCGTCCATGTCGGCCTCTGTCGCATCGGTGTCGCCGAGATGCGACGAGGAGGCTTGTGAGAAGAGCAGCGCGCCACGGCGGAGTGGTGGCGTCGGGGAGGCTGCGTAGGCCGGCGGCGAGTAGGTATACGGAGCGTACTGCACGCCGGCGAAGGCGGGCGAGGGCATGCGCTGGGTTGGGTAACCATGGGGAAGATGATGTTGGGGTTGAACCCGCCGTGCGCGTCGCCGTCGGCGTAGCCCGGCGACGGCGTACAACCCCAGGGTTGTGGCAACGACGAGAAGCCGGCCGGAGACCGGATGCTCTTGATCTACGTTGTTTTGTTTACGTGGTTGCATGCATTGTTTGGATTTGGTGCAGATATATGAAGAGTACCGTTGTGGACAGCTAAAAATGGGCACTGTCCTGTCACTGGCAGCGGGCGTGTTCGACGTGTAGGTACTCATATTACGCAACTACGGTTGTAGATGCTCTTAAGGTTCCTGCTTCCTCGGACGTAACATTTGTGCGTCTGCTTACCCAGGTACATCCAGAGGTGTAAAATGGAAATAGTTTTGAAATTGTAGTTAGCCACGCGACCTAGATTGCTACGTGAGGTGCTCGTCGTTGTCAGTTTTCAGAAGGAAAACAGCGGTGCCGAGCCCTTCTGCTACAATGTCGAGGAAGCTGAAGCTTGTTTCCATCAGATTTGGGATTCAGGCTGCTAGTCATCACTTCCAGTGGAACATTCAATCCACTTGTTGTGCAATCTGACTCTGCAACAGCTCTCTGCTGGTCGTTCTCAGCTACAGTGAGTCTGTAAACGCTGTTATCCATGAGTACAATGCTTTTCTCACTCACAAAAGGGGAGTAAAGCAATCGACGGTAAAAGAGAACTATGGGATTCGTAACCATTTGGTATCTATTTCCAGTGTCTCCAAATGCAAAAGCCTTGCATTTCAGTAGGGAGATTCACGTATTGGTCAGCTTTTTTTTCGATAAAGGGCTTTTCATTGAATTGAAATATCGAGTTGATACAACCGCATCAAAGATCACCCGGCCTCTGCATAGCTAGATGCACACAGCCAAAGTTTCAAAGTACTAGAAGCCAAAATAAAAAGGCAAAAAACGCCAGCAGTAGCAAAAAAGATAAAAGAGGCCTAAGATGATGCCGGTCCAATCCGAAGGTCACACCGCCATCCATGGGGGTAAAAAATGTCCCTGGCCGAGCACTCCAACCGGGTAGAAGCCATCATAAAAAAGTCTCTGTCCTCCGGCCTCTGCAGGATAGACCACATACGGAGCCATCGCGAGCATATGTGAATTACCTGCATAGGAGATGAAACACTTTTATGATTAAAAACAATATCATTCCTGGTGAGCCACAACGCCCAACATAAGGCAGCCGCCCCCGCAAGAATGTGCTTAGACAATTGTTTATCTATTCCCCTCAACCAATTGCCGAACATATTCCGTACGCTCCGTGGAGGATATAGATTCGAAGCAATTTGGACTATTGCCCATACCGATCTAGCAAACTTGCAATCAAAAAATAGGTGTTTAATGGATTCATTATGATTGCAGAAAACACATTTTTTGCAGCCTTGCCAGTTTCGTCGAGCTAGATTGTCCCTAGTTAAGATAACTCCTTTGTTGAGAAACCATAGGAAAATTTTCACTTTTAGAGGAATCTTAAGCTTCCACAATTTTCTATTATCAGATGGAACCTTGTTATGAACCAATGCATCATACACGGATTTAACCGAAAATCTTCCATTCAGATGCAGGTTCCATTTAAAGATGTCTGATTCAGCCGACAGTTGGACAGCTCCCAAACGAGTCAGCAAATCGTTCCATGCAGTCAGACGAGGTCCAGAAATCGTTCTGCGAAAAGAAACATCCGGGTGTTCTTGTCCCAATACCTGCTTAATCGTGACAAACTTATGTCTAACTATCCGATATAAGCTTGGTATTGCACATTTAGAGGAGTAGTCCCGAGCCAGGTGTCTTCCCAGAATCGAATCTGGGAGCCGTCCCTAACCGAGAAAGTGCCAAATTGGAAAAAGAATTCTTTAGCTTTCGTAACCCCACTCCAAAAATGAGAGTCACCTGGTTTCCAGTAGACCTGGGAGATTGCTTTGGACCCAACGTATTTATTACGAATGATCTCCTGCCAAACACCATCCTCAGTGAGTAATCTGTATACCCATTTGCTGAGCAATGCAATGTTTTTGATCTCAAGATCCTGGATTCCGAGTCCCCCTTGGCTTTTAGGACGACATAATATATTCCACCTAGCCAAGCGATATTTCTTTTTTTCATTGTCACTCTGCCAAAAAAACCTTGATCTAAAATAATCAAGGCGTTGGAGAACACCTTTTGGCAGATGAAAAAAAGATAGCATGTAAAGGACCATGTTGGTAAGAACCGAGTTGATCAGAACTAGTCGGCCCCCATAGGACAAGAGTTTGGCCTTCCAGCTCGCCAACCGTTTCTCCAGTCTCTCTTCAACATGTTTCCATTCAGCGATTGTCAAACGTCGATAATGAATAGGAATACCTAGATATCGAATCGGAAATTGGCCTAGTTGGCATCCAAATATATCAGCATATTCTTGTGAAGTTTCTACGGCTTCGCCAAAGCAGAAAAGTTCACTCTTATGAAAGTTTATCTTAAGGCCAGAAAGATCCTCAAAAGCACATAATAACAATTTGAGGTTTCTAGCCTTTTCTAGGTCGTGATTCAAAAACAAAATGGTGTCATCCGCATACTGTAAGATTGACAGGCCTCCTTCTACTAGATGAGGAATGACCCCGGTGATTTGACCAGCTAGCTTGGCCCTCTCAATGAGAGTAACTAGCATATCAGCCATGATGTTGAAAAGGATAGGTGATGCGGGGTCGCCTTGGCGTAGCCCCTTCCTAGTTTGGAAATAATTGCCTACGTCATCGTTCACCTTGATAGCCACGCTACCTCCAGACACAAAGTTCTCAACCCATCGGCACCAAGTATCGGAAAACCCTTTCATACGAAGAGTTTGAAGCAAAAAAGGCCACTTCACCTTATCATAAGCTTTCTCGAAGTCAATCTTAAAGATGACCCCATTCAACTTTTTACGGTGGAGCTCATGAACAGTTTCATGTAGGACAGCAACACCGTCTAAGATGTTCCGTCCTTGCATGAAAGCTGTTTGTGTTGGTTTGACTACATGGTCTGCGACCCCATTCAGGCGGTTAGTCGCGACCTTGGTGAAAATTTTAAAGCTCACGTTTATGTTGGAAATATGCCCTAGAGGCAATAATAAAAGCATTATTATTATATTTCCTTGTTCATAATAATTGTCTTTATTCGTGCTATAATTGTGTTATCCGGAAATCGTAATACATGTGTGAATAACAGACAACAACATGTCCCTAGTAAGCCTCTAGTTGACTAGCTCGTTGATCGATAGATAGTCATGGTTTCCTGACTATGGACATTGGATGTCATTGATAACGAGATCACATCATTAGGAGAATGATGTGATGGACGAGACCCAATCCTAAACATAGCATAAGATCGCATAGTTCGTTTGCTAGAGTTTTCCAATGTCAAGTATCCTTTCCTTAGACCATGAGATCGTGTAACTCCCGGACACCGTAGGAGTGCTTTGGGTGTACCAAACGTCACAACGTAACTGGGTGACTATAAAGGTATACTACGGGTATCTCCGAAAGTGTCTGTTGGGTTGACACGGATCGAGACTAGGATTTGTCACTCCGCTTGACGGAGAGGTATCACCGGGCCCACTCAGTAATGCATCATCATAATGAGCTCAATGTGATCAAAGTGTTTGATTACGGGATCATGCATTACGGTACGAGTAAAGTGACTTGCCGGTAACGAGATTGAACGAGGTATTGGGATACCGACGATCGAATCTCGGGCAAGTAAAATACCGATTGACAAAGGGAATCGTATACGGGATTAATTGAATCCTCGATATCGTGGTTCATCCGATGACATCATCGAGGAGCATGTGGGAGCCAACATGGGTATCCAGATCCCGCTGTTGGTTATTGCCCGAGAGTCGTCTCGGTCATGTCTGCATGTCTCCCGCACCCGTAGGGTCTACACACTTAAGGTTCGGTGACGCTAGGGTTATTAGGAAGACTTGTATGTGATTACCGAATGTTGTTCGGAGTCCCGGATGAGATCCCGGACGTCACGAGGAGTTCCGGAATGGTCCGGAGGTAAAGATTTATATATATGGGAAGTTGTCATACGGACACCGGAAAGGTTCGGGGGCATATCGGTATTGTACCGAGGCCACCGGAGGGGTTCCAGGGGTCCACCGGGAGGGGCCACCTCTCCCGGAGGGGCTTATGGGCTGTATGAGGAAGGGAACCAGCCCAAAGTGGGCTGGTGCACCTTCCCCCCCAAGGGCCCATGCGCCTAGGGTTGGGGGAAACCCTGAGGGGGGCGCCCCCCCTTGCTTGGGGGGCAAGCCTCCTCCCCTAGGCCGCCGCCCCCCCTCTAGATCCCATCTAGAGGGGCCGGCCCCCCTTGCCCCTTCCCCTATAAATAGTGGGGGTGAGGGGAGGGCAGCGAGACCATCCAAGGCGCAGCCCCTCCCCTCCCCAACACCTCTCCTCCTCCGTCACGTGCTTAGCGAAGCTCTGCGGAGTACTCCTTCTCCACCACCACCACGCCGTCGTGCTGCTGTTGGAGACTTCTTCCTCAACCTCTCCTTCCCCTTGCTGGATCAAGAAGGATGAGACGTCGATCGTCCCGTACGTGTGTTGAACGCGGAGGTGATGTCCGTTCGGCACTTGGTCATCGGTGATCTGAATCACGGCGAGTACGACTACGTCATCACCGTTCCCTGAACGCTTCCGTGCGCGATCTACAAAGTGGTATGTAGATGCAATATCTCTACCATGACTCGTTGCTTAGATGAACTCATAGATGGATCTTGGTGAAACCGTAGGAAATTTTTTAATTTTCTACAACGTTCCCCAACAGTGGCATCATGAGCTAGGTCTATGCATAGTTCTCTATTGCACGAGTAGAACACAATTTGTTGTGGGCGTAGATGTTGTCAACTCTTCTTGCCGCTACTAGTCTTATCTTGCTTCAGCGGTATTGTGGGATGAAGCGGCCCGGACCAACCTTACACGTACGCTTACGTGAGACCGGTTCCACCGACTAACATGCACTAGTTGCATAAGGTGGCTGGCGGGTGTCTGTCTCTCCCACTTTAGTTGGAGCGGATTCGATGAAAAGGGTCCTTATGAAGGGTAAATAGAAGTTGACAAATCACGTTGTGGCTTTCACGTAGGTAAGAAAACGTTCTTACTAGAACCCTAGTTCAGCCACGTAAAACTTGCAACAACAATTAGAGACGTCTAACTTGTTTTTGCAGCAAGTGCTTTGTGATATGATATGGCCAAAGTTGTGATGAATGATGAATGATCTATATGTGATGTATGAGATGTTCATGCTATTGTAATAGGAATCACGACTTGCATGTCGATGAGTATGACAACCGGCAGGAGCCATAGGAGTTGTCTTTATTTTTGTATGACCTGCGTGTCATTGAGAAACGCCATGTAAATTACTTTACTTTATTGCTAAACGCGTTAGCCATAGTAGTAGAAGTAATAGTTGGCGAGCAACTTCATGGAGACACGATGATGGAGATCATGATGATGGAGATCATGGTGTCAAGCCGGTGACAAGATGATCATGGAGCCCCAAGATGGAGATCAAAGGAGCTATGTGATATTGGCCATATCATGTCACGTTTATTATTTGATTGCATGTGATGTTTATCATGTTTTGCATCTTGTTTACTTAGAATGACGGTAGTAAATAAGATGATCCCTCATAATAATTTCAAGAAGTGTTCCCCCTAACTGTGCACCGTTGCGACAGTTCGTTGTTTCGAAGCACCACGTGATGATCGGGTGTGATAGATTCTAACGTTCACATACAACGGGTGTAAGACAGATTTACACATGCAAACACTTAGGTTGACTTGACGAGCCTAGCATGTACAGACATGGCCTCGGAACACAGAAGACCGAAAGGTCGAGCATGAGTCATATAGAAGATACGATCAACATGAAGATGTTCACCGATGTTGACTAGTCCGTCTCACGTGATGATCGGACACGGCCTAGTTGACTCGGATCATGTAATACTTAGATGACTAGAAGAGGGATGTCTATCTAAGTGGGAGTTCATTAAATAATTTGATTAGATGAACTTTATTATCATGAACTTAGTCTAAAATATTTACAATATATCTTGTAGATCAAATGGCCAACGTAGTCCTCAACTTCAACGCGTTCCTAGAGAAAACCAAGCTGAAAGACGATGGCAGCAACTATACGGACTGGGTCCGGAACCTGAGGATCATCCTCATAGCTGCCAAGAAAGATTATGTCCTACGAGCACCGCCGGGTGACGCACCTGTTCTCCCTGCAGAACAAGACGTTATGAATGCTTGGCAGTCACGTTCCGATGATTACTCCCTCGTTCAGTGCGGCATGCTTTACAGCTTAGAGCTGGGGCTCCAAAAGCGTTTTGAGAGACATGGAGCATATGACATGTTCGAAGAGCTGAAAATGGTTTTCCAAGCTCATGCCCGGGTCGAGAGATATGAAGTCTCCGACAAATTCTTTAGCTGTAAGATGGAGGAAAATAGCTCTGTCAGTGAACACATACTCAAGATGTCTGGGTTGCACAACCGCTTGACTCAACTAGAAGTTAATCTCCCGGATGAAGCGGTCATTGACAGAATCCTCCAGTCGCTTCCACCTAGCTACAAGAGCTTTGTGATGAACTACAACATGCAGGGGATGGTAAATACCATTCCTGAGGTATATGCTATGCTGAAATCAGCAGAGGTAGAAGTCAAGAAGGAACATCAAGTGTTGATGGTGAATAAAACCACTAAGTTCAAGAAGGGCAAGGGTAAAAAGAACTTCAAGAAGGATGGCAAAGATGTTGCCGCGCCCGGTAAGCAAATTGCCGGGAAGAAGCCAAAGAATGGACCCAAGCCCGAGACTGAGTGTTTTTATTGCAAGGGAAGTGGTCACTGGAAGCGGAACTGCCCCAAATACTTAGCAGACAAGAAGGCCGGCAAAACCAAAGGAGCTGCGGAATAAACGGAGACTGGCGAAGGACGAGGTGACGATGCGCGTCGGGAATGGTTCCAAGGTCGATGTGATCGCCGTCGGCATGCTGCCTCTACATTTACCTACGGGATTAGTTTTAAACCTCAATAATTGTTATTTAGTGCCAAGTTTGAGCATGAACATTGTGTCTGGATCTCGTTTAATTCGAGATGGCTACTCATTTAAATCCGAGAATAATGGTTGTTCCATTTATATGAGAGATATGTTTTATGGTCATGCTCCGATGGTTAATGGTTTATTCTTAATGAATCTCGTACGTGATGATACACATATTCATAGTGTGAATACTAAAAGAGTTAAAGTTGATAACAATAGTCCCACATATTTGTGGCACTGCCGCCTTGGTCACATAGGTGTCAAACGCATGAAGAAGCTCCATGCAGATGGACTTTTAGAGTCTCTTGATTATGAATCATTTGACACGTGCGAACCATGCCTCATGGGTAAAATGACCAAGACTCCATTCTCAGGAACAATGGAGCGAGCAACCAACTTATTGGAAATCATACATACCGATGTGTGCGGTCCAATGAGTGTTGAGGCTCGCGGTGGCTATCGTTATGTTCTCACCCTCACTGATGACTTGAGTAGATATGGGTATATCTACTTAATGAAACACAAGTCTAAAACCTTTGAAAAGTTCAAGGAATTTCAGAGTGAGGTTGAAAATCAACGTGAGAGAAAGATCAAGTTTCTACGATCAGATCGTGGAGGAGAATACTTGAGTCACGAATTTGGCACACACTTAAGAAAATGTGGAATAGTTTCACAACTCACGCCGCCTGGAACACCTCAGCGTAATGGTGTGTCCGAACGTCGTAATCGCACTCTATTAGATATGGTACGATCTATGATGTCTCTTACCGATTTACCGCTATCTTTTTGGGGCTATGCTTTAGAGACTGCCGCATTCACTTTAAATAGGGCTCCGTCGAAATCCGTTGAGACAACACCGTATGAATTATGGTTTGGGAAGAAACCTAAGCTGTCGTTTCTAAAAGTTTGGGGATGCGATGCTTATGTGAAGAAACTTCAACCTGAAAAGCTCGAACCCAAGTCGGAAAAATGCGTCTTCATAGGATACCCTAAAGAAACTATTGGGTATACCTTCTACCTCAGATCCGAAGGCAAGATCTTTGTTGCCAAGAATGGATCCTTTCTAGAGAAGGAGTTTCTCTCGAAAGAAGTAAGTGGGAGGAAAGTAGAACTTGATGAAGTGTTACCTCTTGAACCGGAAAATGGCGAAACTCAAGAAAACGTTCCTGAGGTGCCTGCACCGACTAGAGAGGAAATTAATGATAATGATTAAGATACTTCTAATCAAGCTCCTACTGAAATTCGAAGGTCCACAAGGACACGTTCCGCACCAGAGTGGTACGGCAACCCTGTCTTGGAAATCATGTTGTTAGACAACGGTGAACCTTCAAACTATGAAGAAGCGATGGCGGGCCCGGATTCCTTCAAATGGCTGGAAGCCATGAAATCCGAGATAGGATCCATGTATGAAAACGAAGTATGGACTTTGACTGACTTGCCCGTTGAACGGCGAGCCATACAAAATAAATGGATCTTTAAGAAGAAGACAGACGTGGATGGTAATGTGACCGTCTATAAAGCTCGGCTTGTCGCTAAGGGTTATCGACAAGTTCAAGGAATTGACTACGATGAGACTTTCTCACCGGTAGCGAAGCTGAAGTCCGTCCGAATCATGTTAGCAATTGCTGCATTCTACGATTATGAAATATGGCAAATGGACGTCAAAACGGCATTCCTTAATGGTTTCCTTAAGGAAGAATTGTACATGATGCAGCCGGAAGATTTTGTCGATCCTAAGAATGCTGACAAGGTGTGCAAGCTCCAACGCTCGATTTATGGGCTGGTGCAAGCATCTCGGAGTTGGAACATTCGCTTTGATGAGATGATCAAAGCGTTTGGGTTTACGCAGACTTATGGAGAAGCCTGCGTTTACAAGAAAGTGAGTGGGAGCTCTGTAGCATTTCTCATACTATATGTAGATGACATACTTTTGATGGGAAATGATATAGAACTCTTGGACAGCATTAAGGCCTACTTGAATAAAAGTTTTTCAATGAAGGACCTTGGAGAAGCTGCTTATATATTAGGCATCAAGATCTATAGAAATAGATCAAGACGCCTCATAGGTCTTTCACAAAGCACATACCTTGATAAGATATTGAAGAAGTTTAATATGGATCAATCTAAGAAGGGGTTCTTACCTGTGTTACAAGGTGTGAAATTGAGCTCAGCTCAATGTCCGACCACGGCAGAAGATATAGAAGAGATGAGTGTCATCCCCTATGCCTCAGCCATAGGTTCTATTATGTATGCCATGCTGTGTACCAGACCTGATGTAAACCTTGCCGTAAGTTTGGTAGGAAGGTACCAAAGTAATCCCGGCAAGGAACACTGGACAGCGGTCAATAATATCCTGAAGTACCTGAAAAGGACTAAGGAAATGTTTCTCGTTTATGGAGGTGACGAAGAGCTCGTCGTAAAGGGTTACGTCGACGCTAGCTTCGACACAGATCTAGATGACTCTAAGTCACAAACCGGATACGTGTATATTTTGAATGGTGGGGCAGTAAGCTGGTGCAGTTGCAAGCAGAGCGTCGTGGCGGGATCTACATGTGAAGCGGAGTACATGGCAGCCTCGGAGGCAGCAGATGTAGCAATTTGGGTGAAGGAGTTTATCACCGACCTCGGAGTCATACCCAATGCGTCGGGGCCAATCAAACTCTTCTGTGACAACACTGGAGCTATTGCACTTGCCAAGGAGCCCAGGTTTCACAAGAAGACCAGGCACATCAAGCGTCGCTTCAACTCCATTCGTGAAAATGTTCAAGATGGAGACATAGAAATTTGTAAAGTGCACACGGATCTGAATGTTGCAGATCCGTTGACTAAACCTCTCCCTAAGGCAAAACATGATCAGCACTAGAACTCTATGGGTCTTCGATTCATCACAATGTAACTAGATTATTGACTCTAGTGCAAGTGGGAGACTGTTGGAAATATGCCCTAGAGGCAATAATAAAAGCATTATTATTATATTTCCTTGTTCATAATAATTGTCTTTATTCGTGCTATAATTGTGTTATCCGGAAATCGTAATACATGTGTGAATAACAGACAACAACATGTCCCTAGTAAGCCTCTAGTTGACTAGCTCGTTGATCGATAGATAGTCATGGTTTCCTGACTATGGACATTGGATGTCATTGATAACGAGATCACATCATTAGGAGAATGATGTGATGGATGAGACCCAATCCTAAACAAAGCATAAGATCGCATAGTTCGTTTGCTAGAGTTTTCCAATGTCAAGTATCCTTTCCTTAGACCATGAGATCGTGTAACTCCCGGACACCGTAGGAGTGCTTTGGGTGTACCAAACGTCACAACGTAACTGGGTGACTATAAAGGTATACTACGGGTATCTCCGAAAGTGTCTGTTGGGTTGACACGGATCGAGACTGGGATTTGTCACTCCGCTTGACGGAGAGGTATCACCGGGCCCACTCAGTAATGCATCATCATAATGAGCTCAATGTGATCAAAGTGTTTGATCACGGGATCATGCATTATGGTACGAGTAAAGTGACTTGCCGGTAACGAGATTGAACGAGGTATTGGGATACCGACGATCGAATCTCGGGCAAGTAAAATACCGATTGATAAAGAGAATCGTATACGGGATTAATTGAATCCTCGATATCGTGGTTCATCCGATGACATCATCGAGGAGCATGTGGGAGCCAACATGGGTATCCAGATCCCGCTGTTGGTTATTGCCCGAGAGTCGTCTCGGTCATGTCTGCATGTCTCCCGAACCCGTAGGGTCTACACACTTAAGGTTCGGTGACGCTAGGGTTATTAGGAAGACTTGTATGTGATTACCGAATGTTGTTAGGAGTCCCGGATGAGACCCCGGACGTCACGAGGAGTTCCGGAATGGTCCGGAGGTAAAGATTTATATATATGGGAAGTTGTCATACGGACACCGAAAAGGTTCGGGGGCATATCGGTATTGTACCGGGGCCACCGGAGGGGTTCCAGGGGTCCACCGTGAGGGGCCACCTCTCCCGGAGGGGCTTATGGGTTGTATGAGGAAGGGAATCAGCCCAAAGTGGGCTGGTGCGCCTTCCCCCCCAAGGGCCCATGTGCCTAGGGTTGGGGGAAACCCTGAGGGGGGCGCCCCCCCTTGCTTGGGGGGCAAGCCTCCTCCCCTAGGCCGCCGCCCCCCCTCTAGATCCCATCTAGAGGGGCCGGCCCCCTTGCCCCTTCCCCTATAAATAGTGGGGGTGAGAGGAGGGTAGCGAGACCATCCAAGGCGCAGCCCCTCCCCTCCCCAACACCTCTCCTCCTCCATCACGTGCTTAGCGAAGCTCTGCCGGAGTACTCCTTCTCCACCACCACCACGCCGTCGTGCTGCTGTTGGAGACTTCTTCCTCAACCTCTCCTTCCCCTTGCTGGATCAAGAAGGAGGAGACGTCGACCGTCCCGTACGTGTGTTGAACGCGGAGGTGCTGTCCGTTCGGCACTTGGTCATCGGTGATCTGAATCACGGCGAGTATGACTACGTCATCACCGTTCCCTGAACGCTTCCGTGCGCGATCTACAAAGTGGTATGTAGATGCAATCTCTCTCCCATGACTCGTTGCTTAGATGAACTCATAGATGGATCTTGGTGAAACCGTAGGAAATTTTTTAATTTTCTACAACGTTCCCCAACAGTTTAATAAGCAAATCGGTCTATATTGTTGAATCCGATTGGCATCCTTTATCTTCGGTAAAAGGATAATTTCACCAAAATTGAGTCTGGAGATGTCTAGTCTATGAGCATGCAGTTCATTAAACAATTGAACCAGGTCAGACTTTAACATATCCCAAAAAAATTGATAAAACTCCGCCGGAAAACCATCCGGTCCCGGAGATTTGTTGTGTTGCATTTGAAAAATCGCAGTCCGTATTTCCTCCTCAGTGAAAGCAGAGGTTAGGAATTCATATTCCGCAGCGGAAACCTGCTGGATGTCATGACAAATAGACTCATCCATCTCCATCGTAGTTTCCGAGGAAGGACCAAACAAGTCTTTATAGTATTTTGTAATAAAGTCCTTGAGCGGAGCGTCCCCCTCAATGCGACCCTCGTCCTGATCAAGGGTGAATATTCGTTTCTTTCTATGTCTGCCATTGGCTAACATTTGAAAGTACTTCGTGTTATCATCCCCAAGTACCAACGAGTCGCTCTTGCACCGTTGGTACCATTTGATTTCCTCTTCGCGTAAGAGACGGGCTAGCTGCTCATTGAGATGATTTTATCTAAGGAGTCGATCATGACAGATAGTCGCAACTTCTCTTTCTTATAAATCCCAGTGGTGTGTTTAGCCCATCCGCGGAGGAATTGGCGCAACGCACGAATGCGATTATTCCAACGTTGAATTGGTGTATCACCCCGTGTTGGGCGTTGCCACACCTTTTTAACCAATTCAGGGAAACCCTCTCTAGTGAGCCACCCCAGTTCAAATTTAAACTGATGGCGGTTCGAAGTGGGTGCTGCTTGACCAAAATCAGTAAGCAATGGAGCATGATCCGATAAGGCCTCAATTCTCTCCAAAGCCCGTACTGATGCTAATGGATATTTAAATTCCCAGTCTATGGTGACTAGCACCCGATCAAGTTTTTCGAATGTCGGGATAGATCTATTATTGGCCCAGGTAAATTGGCGCCCCGAGAGAGAGAGAGAGAGTTCCCGCAAATCAAGACTGTCAATGACAGCATTAAAAAGAAACGGCCATCGAGTGTCGAACCTATCATTGTTTTTATCCTGCTGGTATCGCAAAATATTGAAGTCCCCCCCCCCCCCAAGTAGCATGGGGTGAGGATTTTCTCTGCAGGTATTGACTAGTTCTTTGAGGAAGGCCGCTTTAAATTCATCTTGAGCAGCACCATATACGGCAACCAAGCTCCAAATGAAATTATCGGACTTGTTTCTAAGGTGGAATTTAATATGATACTCCCCCTTTGAAGTTGAAAGAAGTTCCAAGTAAGTGGAGTGTATTCCTAAAAGAATACCTCCGGACCTCCCTGAAGGCGGCAGGATATGCCATTCGTAATCTTTGCCACATGAAAAATGGTCCAAATCACGCGTTGGAAAGTCACGCTTACTACACTCAGAGATTGCCACAAAGTCGAGGGCATGATCCCTAACACAATCGGAAATATGTTTGTACTTAGCCAAGTCACCAAGACCTCTGCTATTCCAAAACATTCCTTTCATGGAGAAACTTTATTACGTTTGGATACTTTGGTCTTCTTCTTAGGGCGACCCTTTTTACTACCAGAGTTAGACTTGTTCTTACGTACCGATGCAACGAGCTCACAAAGCATCGTATCATGCATGGTATCTTCAAAGTCTACCTCTGTAGTATCATTGACCAGATGAGAGAGGAGTCTGCCTTCATGGTTGGCATCGGACTCCTCATACGCCTCATCTGATACTAGTGGATCCGCCGTCAGAAGCGTTCTAGGAGCAACCGTAAGCCGGTCGAACTCCATTTGCTTAAGAGCTTTAACTGAGAAATCAACTACTGCATCATTTCTACCTAATGAAATACCAAGGCTAGCAATATTTGAAGACATTTTGGCTTTATCAAAAGATAGAAAAGATTTGCAAGGAGACGTACCATCAAAGTCGAGGTTCCGCGATGCCGTTCTACGCATGGCCCTCTGCATGGAATCCTCATCAGCGGCAGAGGCCCCATCAGCCCCCACAACATGGCGGCCGCTACGTCTAGGCGGTGAAGTAGTAAACTCCGAAGCAACCCGCATCCCAGAGGGCCGGAAAGGTGGTGTAGACGGCTCCGGCGTAGCAGCGGGAGACCTAGAACGCTGCAGCTCATCCTCCATAACAGCGATACAAGGAGCAGCCTCCACGTCCCGCGGCGGCGACACAGGGAACAGCGCCGGCCCCGGTAACGCGGCGGGAGACCGTGAAAGCTGCAGCTGATCCTCCATGACAGCGTTAGTAGGAGCAACCTCCTCGTACTGCGACGGCGGCGCAGGAGACAGCGCCCGAAGCGTCGCCAAGGCCATGTCATGATCTACACGCACCGCCGGGGAGAAAATCACACCCCGACGACCAGAAGACCGAGAAGAAGCCGATGTCGGTGTCGTCAGATGCTCCAAAGCAGCCTCCGACGGTGATCCCATCGCCAAGGGCGCCGCGGGCCCATCAACCCATGTCCGAATAGCTGACATGGGCGAAGCATCCGGTTGAGGTGGTGGAGGTGGTGCAGAGCTGGCAAGCGAGGGAGGGTTCTGGGGAGGCACGAGCTCCGTTGCCGCTGGCGGGTCCCCCGACAAAGGCCGCGATGCCAAGCATGGATGTGTACTGGCAGGAACGGTCGTGAAAGAGGTGATTTGCATCGGAACCACTCCTCCCGAGGAAGATGATGCCGCCGTGTTAGCTGACGACGAAGACGCTTTCGGCCTCTTGCTCTTGTCATCAGCCCTTGAAGTGTCCTCTCGATCATGCTCCTTGTCCCCTTCCGTATCATCGCCATGCTCCCAAACGCGAGGCACAAAATCAGCGTCCACACGGAAATCATCATCTTCCAGAGTGTACCGGAATTCATAGCCCTTCTTCTGAACAACCACATCCGACGAGAGGGAGTTGACAGGGCTCATCTTAAAAGCATCAAGATTAAGCACGCCAACCTGAATCCTCACAATACCACGGCGGCGCAAGCAAAGGAGGTCGACGTCAAGAGTGGCGCCAATAACAGAGCCAACTGCCTAGAGACCCAAGAAATGCCGGAGAGCGTGAGGAACTCCGTGCACATGCACCCAAACTGGAATAAGCTCAAAACGATTCGGAATCTCCTCGGAATGACAAGCCTTGAACTCCAAAGTGACATTATGCGATTTGATGAAGACCGTGAAACCAGTAACTCTCAGGAGCACCTCGTCACTGGGAAAAGACATGATAAAAGCATTCTGGCCATGAGGGATAGCCTCCCACGTCCACTGTTGCTGATATTGAGCGATCTTAGCAACCTCCGCCTCCACAATGCTCGAAGAGATAGAGCCTCCCGAGATCGTAACAAGAGCCGTTGGGGAGGATTGTGGTGCGAGGTCTGCCCTGCAAACATTGTCAGGCATCTGAAAGAAGGCCATGCTCTCAGTCCCATAGCCACAAAGCATCGCCGCCGGCTTCGGCATCTTGAGAGCTGGACACCGCCGAGTAGTCATCGGATGGTTCGCCTTGTTATAGATGAAGCAATACTGCTGTGTTTCACAATCTGAAGCCACATGTTTGGCAGACTGACACTTGGTACACCATAACTTGGTCATTACCGTGTTCACCCCGGGAGCAGGTGCCGCCTGAGCCACATCATGTTGTTGTTGAGCCGGTGCCATAAGAGGAGCAGTAGTCACAAGAGGCCCCGAGACAAAAGCCGGAGCACCTTGTACGCCATGATAAGGCAAGGTGGGTGGAGCAGCGATGATCGGGGCGTTTCCCGCACGGTTCTTAGGCCGATTTCCTTTTCCTCCCTTCGGTTTCCTAGGACGGATATTCCCTGTCTGAACTCCGGCCGCCGAGTTTGCCAGACCAGCGTTAAAGGCCATTGGCTGGACAGCAGTAGGGTGACCATGGCTCTGTTCCAAGAAAGGGCCGGCTGGTTGATATGAGTACACCGGCGCCATTTGCTGCATGTACCCCGGCGGCGCATGATACATGGGTTGCTGCTGAAAGAACTGCTGCGGCATTTGATACATCTGTTGTTGCTGGTGCCCCGGTGCTGGAGTATGTTGGGGAAGGTTCGGCATGACACTTTGAGCGGAGGAAGAAGGGATCACTGGGGGGAACACCCCAGGTGCGAAGCCAGGGGCACCACCAGACGAGGAGGCGTCCAAGGGCATCGGCGCGGTGGCTGCAGGTCGGACCTGCCCAGAGCCCGGCGGCGCGGACGCGTCGCGACCCATCCCCGAGCAGACGGCAGCCACGAAGGATCGAGGAAGATTAGGGTTTCTGCGAGGAGTGTCCCTGTTCCACATATGAAACAACCAACGGTTGAAATTAACCATGCGTAAAGAACGGTTCGGATGTGACGCACCTGAGATCGGGTGAGGGCCCAGGCCTATCGACCGCCCCGACTCGTCCGGCGAAACGCCCGTCGCAGGAAACATCGGAGGCGCCGTCGGCGTGATCACCGCCGTCCTCGCCAAGCCGGCCGAGGGCATGGCATCTCCCAGAGTACGAGAGGGAGAGACTCTGGGGGCAGGGAGAGGTCCGATCCAGGGCCGTACCATAGGCCTAGATATAGCCGGAGCCCTCACGCGCCGGCATGCAGCCGGCGGCGACCCCCGCGAATGAATTGCCGGCGAGGTCGGAGAACCGTTTACCTCTTGTGCACAATCCTTCTGAGCAGATCCTCGCCTAGAAGACAGTCTCTCCCATACTCGTGAGGCTGATGTAGGATACCCAATGTCGGCCCAAAACTCGGCGGCCAGCTCCTCGTCAGTCTTACGCCGGCGCGATGCCTCGGAGGTCTCGGCCGTCGAGGAGTCCTCACCTCCGTCATCTGCACGGAGGCAAGAAAATCGCGATCCAGATCCGGCCGGCACCGGAGCGGACCACCCCGGCGCTAAGGTCAGGCGCCGGCGGGTGGAGATCCGCATTGGCTAAAAATCTGTCATGAATCTTTAAAATACCTCAACTGGAACAATTGGCTAATATTCCCTCCGTAAAGAAATATAAGAGGGAGTAGCTGTCAGATCGATTCCTTGTGGGAGTAGCTGTCAGATCGATTTCCCTGAAACTTCGAAAGTGAAATACTCTTGAGATACTTACAATGCAAAAGAGGAGGTATGTACTTGGGTTCCCCGAACAGTACAAGTGGTCGAACTTGTGATAGGCTAGAAGCAATTGTCCCTGATGTTGTCGCATCTACTGTGCCTCCACCGGTTAAATTCAGGGATGTAGAGATAGCTAGCCGGTTCTTTGGTTACTCCAACAACGTGATCTGACTGTGACAGCCATACGAACTGACACCTCACTCGACGGTTCATCTGGTCCATTCTGGACCGTAGAATCTGGGTACCTTTGCACGCGTAGATATTCTTGGGCGCAGCTTTTCTCCGTGTTGCATTCTTCAGAGATCTCATCTCAGGCGCCCGAGTCCATAAACAGCACGCAGCTTCCAGCGTCACCGGCAAAGAAATCAAAAGGAACGCGATTGGTCGCGCGCAATCGCATTCATCGCACATCCTGCATTGAGAATTCGAGATCAATCTTTGCAGGCATCGCTTTTCCCGATCAAGTAGGGTCTGGCTGCCGGCGCCTTCATTTGCTGGCTAATCCTGGCTGGCCAGTTGCAGGTTTTTCAGAAACTGCGGCTGCGCGGCCAGGAATTTTCCGTGGCCGGCTACGTGGCGTCAAATGCTCAACCAAATACTGTATGCGGTGTCAAAAGCTGGAGATCTCAAACAACGTCCCTGAAAGTCACCCAGCTCCTCTTTTTTCGAAAAACTAACCCCCACACGTGTGGCATCTTCCACATCGTCCACACGCCTCCGTTATCACTCATTTTGTCATGTGTGAACAGATGACATTAACAGTAAATTTTTTGGTTTTCGGCTTAAAAATGTTTTATCTCCTAATTAAAAAATCGAATTAAAAATCCGTTTTCACCGCTAAATCCGTCTCGACGAGATCTTCAAAACTAGACCCTATGTTGATATGTTTCGACAAAAATTTTTTTTACCCAAAAGTTGCCATACTGTTTACACTATAGTTGCCATAGTGCTTAAACTAAAGTTGCCATATGGCAATTTTAGTTTGTAGAGCATGGCAATTTTAGTATTTTGATAATGGCAATTACAATACTTTGAGCATGAAAATTATTTTTTGTATGAACCACGACAAATTTAAGTGCATGTATCATGGCAATTTTAGTTTATGGTTTATGGCAAATCTAGTTTCTTAATTTCCCGTTTTATAATATGTCAAAATTTAATTTTAAATGTAGAATAAAATAACTGAAACATATCATGACAACTTCAATATAAACACCATGACAATTCATGTGCAATAGACATGGCAACTTTTAAATAAAAAAAATTCATCGAAATATATTGATATGAGATCTAGTTTCGAAGATCTCATAACGAGGAATTTAATGGTGAAAACGGATCTTCAATCAGATTTTTTATTTAAGAGATAAAATATTTTAAAAACTGAAAATGCAAAAAGATTCCCACATGCATGCGGTGATGTGGCGCAGTTTGTGTGTTATAGGACATGTGGACGGATTTCGCTCCCACCATACATGTGGGCGTTAGCGTTGTCCTTCCAGAAAAACTTATATTCTTGCACTTCTCATGTCATATCGTGGCCGGCTATTCCAGCTAATTTCCTGAACCCACGGGTGACTGACAAGGCAGGAAAATTCGTACTAATTGACAACAACATCTAATCGTACTTGCACAAGTAACTACAAGACTACTTATTAATTATATCTTTGACAATCTATGCTGCAAGCTTAGCTTTGGAGGTCCAAATTTATTTACGGCTTGTCATCGACATAGATGTAGGAGAAAGAGGACTTTGGCATCCTAATAATTGGATGAAATTTTCTTTTTCTATAAGGGTGTGTCTGCAAGTACCTACGACACTTAATATATGCTCATAGGCTTTTTTGCCCAAAGAAACAACCTTAGCTTCGGATGTTGCAAATTCACTCTCATGGAAATTTCTTGGCATGAGGCCATTGCTTCTGAGATCCGACATTGACCGTAATGCCATGTGCGCGCCTGCACGAGAGCAATTTTGTTTTAGAGTCCCTGATTCGCATGATTATCCAATTATGTTGATTTTGTGTGCATTATTGGACCAAATGTTTTTTAGGTCAAAAGTGTGACCGGAAAAAAATATGTTGCTAACTACTTATTTGACTTGATGTCTCTGGATAACATATATGCCTTCGGCAAACATCGAACGAGCCCCTCTAGTTATCTTTTCACAGGATATTGTCAAGAGGACAGGGTGATCCTGTGATATCATAAAGAAAAATATAGTTCTCTGATTTATACAAAAAAATAAGCTGAAAACCATAAACCAACTTGATTGATTAGGGTATAATCAAGCAAAATACAAAATTTTGAAGAAGAAGAAGAAAACAACAAAGCCGATCGTGACCAATCTTGACCTCCGCCTCCTACATGCCCGCTACACAAAAAGAAGTGGGCGAGATCTACAGAGATGCATCCAACAAGGAAACATGGCGCATGTGGGTGCCGTCGACGCCAGCATCAACCCCCATCAATCGCTAAGCTTTCACCCAAAAACTGCCCACGCCCCCACGTTGATAGGTAAAGTTTTTGCCCAGAAACAACCCACGACCCCTCCCCCTATACCTTGATTGGGGTAGTGTGCGGCCACACAAACAACCACCACAACAACAAAAGAACCAACCAACCATGGTTTGGTAGAGAGGAGGAACCCTACGATGATAACTACACAACGAAGGCGCTATTGCGCCGTTGTCATCGGGATCCATCGATCCCCATCGAAAACATGGGTTTCTCCTAGAGGCCTATGTTGGGGAACGCAGTAATTTCAAAAAAATTCCTACGATCGCACAAGATCTATCTAGGAGATACATAACAACGAAAGGGGAGAGTGTGTCCACGTACCCTCATAGACCGAAAGCGGAAGCGTTTAGTAACGCGGTTGATGTAGTCGAACTTCTCCGTGATCCAACCGGCCCAAGTACCGAACGTATGGCACCTTCGCGTTTAGCACACGTTCAGCTCGATGACGTCCCTCGTGCTCTTGATCCAATTGAGGACAAGGGTGAGTTCCGTCAACACGACGGTGTGGTGACGGTGATGATGATGTTACCGGCGCAAGGCTTCGCCTAAGCACTACAACGATATGATCGAGGTGTGTAGTTGCGGTGGGGGGCACCGCACACGGTTAAGAGAAACTTGTGCGTTTTAGGGTGCCCCCCTGCCCCCATATATAAAGGAGGGAGGGGGAGGACGGCCGGCCTAGGGGCGCGCCCAAGGAGAGGGAGTCCTACTAGGACTACTAGTCCTAGTAGGATTCGTCCACAAGGAAGAGAGGGGGAAGGAAGGAGAGGGAGAGGGAGTAGGAAAGGGGGCGTCGCCCCCCTTCCCTTCTCCAATTCAGACTGCTAAGAGGGGGGCGCGCGGCCTGCCCTGGCGGCCTCCTCTCTCTCTCCAATAAGGCCCATGGTGGCCCATTAGTTCCCCCAGGGGGTTCCGGTAACCCCTCTGGTACTCCGTTTTTACCTGAAACTATCCGAAACACTTCCGGTGTCCGAATAACATGGTCCAGTATACCAATCTTTATGTCTCGACCATTTCAAGACTCCTCATCATGTCCCTGATCTCGTCCGGGACTCCGAACAAACTTCAGTCATCAAAACACATAACTCATAATACAAATCGTCATCGAACGTTAAGCGTGCGGACCCTACGAGTTCGAGAACTATGTAGACATGACCGAGACACATCTCCGGTCAATAACCAATAGCGGAACCTGGATGCTCATATTGGTTCCTACATATTCTACGAAGACCTTTATCGGTCAAACCGCGTAACAACATACGTTGTTCCCTTTGTCATCGGTATGTTACTTGCCCGAGATTCGATCGTCGGTATCATCATACCTAGTTCAATCTCGTTACCGGCAAGTCTCTTTACTCGTTCTGTAATACTTCATCCCGCAACTAACTCATTAGTCACATTGCTTGCAAGGCTTATAGTGACGTGCATTACCGAGAGGGCCCAAAGATACCTCTCCGAAACACGGAGTGACAAATCCTAATCTCGATCTATGCCAACCCAACAAATACCTTCAGAGACACCTGTAGAGCATCTTTATAATCACCCATTTACAATGTGACGTTTGATAGCACACAAAGTGTTCCTCCGGTATTCGGGAGTTGCATAATCTCATAGTCTGAGGAACATGTATAAGTCATGAAGAAAGCAGTAGCAATGAAACTGTAACAATCATAATGCTAAGCTAACAATTGGGTCTTGTCCATCACATCATTCTCCTAATGATGTGATCCCGTTCATCAAATGATAACACATATCTATGGTTAGAAAACATAACCATCTTTGATAAACGAGCTAGCCAAGTAGAGGCATACTAGGGACACTTATGTTTTGTCTATGTATTCACACATGTACTAAGTTTTTGGTTAATACAATTCTAGCATGAATAATAAACATTTATCATAAAATAAGGAAATAAATAATAACCTTATTATTGCCTCTAGGTCATATTTCCTTCAGCCTACTCCCCTCCAGTTAACCAAGACTCAGAGAGGGGGCCCAGACACTAGTAGCTGAGAGCAAGCCGCAGCCTTCACCGCACCAACAGTGGTAAACCATGGTCGTCGAATCTGAGACTCCCCCGACCAACCCGCACCAGCACTAGGAAGACAATACCATGCCGATGCACAACACCACCACCACATGGGGTCGAACCCCAACAACCACATCTCCAATAAGAAGCCAACCAATGACCAACCACAAGCTCACCACGCACTAACCCTCACTAGACGAGGAACAACAATAGGAGGATGGTCAACCAGTAGCCGTAGCACCACCAGAACAGTTGTGCCACCACGTGCAGGAATGGCCTTGGCCACGTCACCACCACTTGCACTGGTAGCAGACCAAAACAATCCAAAGGACAATCATCATCACATTGCGGGATGGCTCCTGGGACCTCCTCAAGAGGAGAGATGACACAAAACAACAGCAAAGCCACCACATCGTCAGGAGCTTCCTACGACCACCAAAGCATCACGACACCACCCACATACACTAGTCGCTGACCCGCACCGCGCCAGATCCACCATGTTGTACCATCACTCCGCCTGACCCCTAGCGCCACTACACACTACAAGAAATATGTCAACTAGTGACCTTCTGTCAGTGACCCTGGAAGAAATGGTCATAGATCTATGATCATTTGAGAACAATTGGTCAAAAGTTGTTCGGGGGGCTCCAAACCCTAAACCATTGCGACCATTTTGGTCAGAAAGGTCGTAATTTCCTTACACGAAATGGTCATAAAGCAAACAACGCTAGTCCGCTGCCTTATTTCTAGTTGTTAATGACCAATATAGATGGTCATAGCCTTGTAAATTATGGTGGGTTGCGATGACTAGGCGGCATCATCAGTTTTGCCTATGTGTCATGTCCATGTGGCAGTTTTTTCCCTAGGTTATGAAGAAACCTATATTTCTGTCATTCCTAAAATTCCCAAAAAATCTCATAAATTCTTTGGGTCATATCTTCGTCAAATATGTAAATACTTCCTTGCCTAGTTCAAAAATAATTAAAAAATATTCATTTTCCTATTTTGTTCACAACAACAGTTTGTGAATGAAGTAGCACTTTGACATGTCCAAATAGTATCCATTTTCTACAGTGCTTTCCTATGCCCAAATAACCATCCTCCACCAAATGCCAGCTCAATCCATTCATTATTTTGAGCCGAGATTCAACATTCGTATTTATGTCCAGTGTGGTAGTTTGTAAAGCAAGTACCACCTAGGCTCCTCCTTTTGAGCTGAAAATTTGTGAAGACGGTCTTCTTAGTAACTGATCATCCTCAGCCAAAACACACGCCCATTAGCCATGTACATTTCCTGTACTGCTAATCAAACACTTGGCTGCTAATTCATGTTTGAGCATCGATCGGTCTCCTCGTGAGAATCTTATGTTGTAATTCTCTTCCTAGCACCTACCTGGGGAGTGCCCAACCCACTAGATATGCCTAGGCCGCCCAGAACACATGGCAACGCCACGGTCACGCGGTGACCACGCGGCGGGCATGCGAGTTTACGCGCTCTAGAGTTGGAGCCCTCGGCCACCGTCCAAACCTTGACGTATCGCCACCAAACCATGTATTTATGATTAAATAGGTACTTATGTAACTAGAAATGATTTTTGGAAAAAATAAATAGCAAACTATGAGGCAGCTGCAGTTCAAATTTGACCCACTTCCAACTGAATCGGCGGAAATTTGTCTTTTTCACGAGAGGTGGACCAAAACTTTTTACACCAACCATTTCGTAAATTGTGCATTAAATATGGCCTAGTATTTTAAAAATGATTTGGTTCAACTTTGCAACAATTATTTTGGAGGTCCTTCACAAAAAAACCTCCTTTTGGGCACTCGAAAAATGGAAAATGGTTTTTTCATCCAAAGAAAATGAAAACTTCCTTAGGCAACATTGTTTGCCATTCCAATATGCACCCTTGTGCACAATGTGAGATCATTTGAACAAACTATGCCATGAATGTGGCCATAAGATTGATCATTTGGCTTGAAAGCCATTGATCTCCACACGTGATAGCTCGTTTCTGAGAACACTTTTTAAAAATAATTGCCATATTACAACTTTGTTATTTTTCCTGGGAACTTGGCCACATATAATGACACAATGCGAAGGTTTCCCAATTTTTTAATTTTTTTTGAATTTTTTATGCCCGTTTCAAAATGCGGTCAAAACGACGGGAATGACCATTCCTAGCTAGTGGTTGAATCTTGGAATTTTTTTTGGTGTTTCTCTGATTAAATAGATACTTATGTACCTAGAAATGATTTTTGGAAAAAATAAATAGCAAACCATGAGGCAGCTGCAGTTCAAATTTGACCCGCTTCCAACTAAATCGGCGGAAATTTGTCTTTTTCACAAGAGGTGGATAATTTTTTTTACCCCCAACCATTTTGTCAATTGTGCATTAAATATGTCCTAGTATTTTTTAAAAATGATTTGGTCCAATTTTGCAACAATTATTTGGGAGGTCCTTCACAAAAAAACCTCCTTTGGGAACTCGAAAAATGGAAAATGGTTTTTTCGTCCAAAGAAAATGAAAACATCCTTAGGCAACATTGTTTGCCATTCCAATATGCACCCTTGTGCACAATATGAGATTATTTGAACAAACTATGTCATGAATGTGGCCATGAGATTGATCATTTGGCTTGAAAGCCATGAATCTTCACACTTGATAGCTCGTTTCCGAGAACACTTTTTAAAAATAATTGCCGTATTAAAAGTTTATTATTTTTCCTGGTAACTTGGTCACATATGATGACGCAATGCGAAGGTTTTCCAATTTTTTGATTTTTCTTTGAATTTTCTATGCCCGTTTCAAAATGCGGTCAAAACGGCGGGCTTGACCGTTCCTAGCTAGTGGTTGAATCTTGGAATTTTTTGGTGTTTCTCTGATTAAATAGATACTTATGTACCTAGAAATAATTTTTGGAAAAATTAAATAGCAAATTATGAGGCAGCTGTAGTTCAAATTTGACCCTCTTCCAACTGAATTGGCGGAAATTTGTCTTTTTCACGAGAGGTGGAGCACAACTTTTTACACCCCAACCATTTTTTCAATTGTGCATTAAATATGGCCTAGTATTTTAGAAAAATTATTTGGTCCAATTTTGCAACAATTATTTGGGAGGTCCTTCACAAAAAAACCTCCTTTTGGGCACTCGAAAAATGAAAAATGGTTTTTTCATCCAAAGAAAATGAAAACTTCCTTAGGCAACATTGTTTGCCATTCCAATATGCACCCTTGTGCATAATATGAGATCATTTGAACAAACTATGTCATGAATGTGGCCATGAGATTGATTATTTGGCTTGAAAGCCATGAATCTTCACACTTGATAGCTCGTTTCCGAGAACACTTTCTAAAAAATTTGCCATATTAAAAGTTTATTATTTTTCCTGGTAACTTGGTCACATATGATGACGCAGTGCGAAGGTTTTCCAATTTTTTGATTTTTCTTTGAATTTTCTATGCCCGTTTCAAAATGCGGTCAAAACGGCGGGCTTGACCGTTCCTAGCTAGTGGTTGAATCTTGGAATTTTTTGGTGTTTCTCTGATTAAATAGATACTTATGTACCTAGAAATAATTTTTGGAAAAATTAAATAGCAAATTATGAGGCAGCTGTAGTTCAAATTTGACCCGCTTCCAACTGAATCGGCGGAAATTTGTCTTTTTCACGAGAGGTGGAGCACACAACTTTTTACACCCCAACCATTTTTTCAATTGTGCATTAAATATGGCCTAGTATTTTAGAAAAATGATTTGGTCCAATTTTGCAACAATTATTTGGGAGGTCCTTCACAAAAAAACCTCCTTTTGGGCACTCGAAAAATGAAAAATGGTTTTTTCGTCCAAAGAAAATGAAAACTTCCTTAGGCAACATTGTTTGCCATTCCAATATGCACCCTTGTGCATAATATGAGATCATTTGAACAAACTATGTCATGAATGTGGCCATGAGATTGATTATTTGGCTTGAAAGCCATGAATCTTCACACTTGATAGCTCGTTTTCGAGAACACTTTCTAAAAAAATTGTCGTATTAAAAGTTTATTATTTTTCCTGGTAACTTGGTCACATATGATGACGCAATGCGAAGGTTTTCCGATGTTTTGATATTTTTTGAATTTTCTATACCCGTTTCAAAATGCGTTCAAAACGGCGGGCTTGACCGTTCCTAGCTAGTGGTTGAATCTTGGAAATTTTTTGGTGTTTCTATGATTAAATAGATAGTTATGTACCTAGAAATGATTTTTGGAAAAAATAAAGAGCAAACTACGAGGTAGCTACAGTTCAAATTTGACCCGCTTCCACCTAAATCGGTGGAAATTTGTCTTTTTCACGAGAGGTGGATCAAAACTTTTTACACCCAACCATTTGGTCAATTGTGCATTAAATATGTCCTAGTATTTTAGAAAATTGATTAGGTACAATTTTGCAAAAAATATATGGTAGGTCCTTCACAAAAAAACTCATTTTGGGCACTCGAAAAAATGGAAAATGAATTTTTCGTCCAAAGAAAATGAAAACTTCCTGAGGCAACATTTGGTCAACTGAACATTGAGATTTTATAAAATTGATGTGGCCCAAATTTGCAACAAATATTTGCTAGGTTCTTCATAAAAAAATCATTTTGGGCACTCGAAAAATAATTCTCTTACAGAAAACTTATTTCTGAGAACACTTTTTAATGATATTTACATTATTCAAAGTTTGTTATTCTTACTGAAAAGTAGGTCACACTTGGTGACACAATGCAAAGTTTTTTTATTTATATTTGTTTTCATAAATTTTCTAGGCCGTCAAATAGCAGACATGTTTTAACATCTTATTTTCAATCGATTATGACCAATTTAAATGGTCTTAAAATCATCAAAGGGGTACTACGTTTTGATTGGTCCAAAACCATCTCACGCGGATCATGGATTAGCACCGTCGGATGCGCCCGGATCCAACGGCAGCCCACACACCCCCTCGTCGCTCTCCCCCTCCCTCTCATCCTCATCCACCCACGAAAACCCTAGCTCACTTATCCCCATCGCCGCTGCCGCTCCCGCTCCCTTCTCCCCCGCCGCCGCCTGTCTCCTCCCATCATACTCCTCCTCCCTCGTCGTCTCGTCACCGCCGCCACCTCCTCCCTGTCCCCGGCCTCCTCCTGCGGCGCGCGATCCTCTCTCCCCTCCCCTCCCCTCCCGATCCCACCCACCGAACCGATCCCGATCCAGTCCAGATCGAGAGAGAGCGAGCCCCCTCCCATGATTCCCACCGCCGCCACCCCCACCCACCTCCGCCGACCTTGTCACCGCCACGGACCCTCTCCACTAGCCTTCACCCCCCAGATCCACCAGTCCAGGCACGACCATGGCGTCGCGGTCGGCTTTCTTGCCGACGCGTGCGTGCGTGCTTCACGCGGGCCACGGGCCTCCGGCAATCAGGATGGCGACGACGTCAACGGGATCATCGGGTCTCCGGTGGCTCGTTCCCCTCGCGCAACTGCTCCCCTCCTTCTCTCCATGCCGAAACCCTAGATCGACACCATGGCCACCTCGCAGGTGGCGCGTGCAGGTGAGATCTGGTATGGACTCCCCCCTTTATTCTCCTCCTCCTTCTAGATTTCTTCATCTTGCTCGAATCTCATTGCGTTTGTGTAGTTTTTTTGCAGATCGTGTGGTCAAGGAGGACGCCATGGACAAGCCCGATGCCATGGCAACCTCGCACGCAGCACAGGAGGAAGCCAGACATGGAGACAACCGCCAGCCTTTTAGATCTCGACGACTTCCACCCACGATGGAGGACTGGGGTGAGCTCCTCCCCCTCCCCCTATCTCCCCCCTCCCGTGCCTCGTTCCCCTTCTTCGTCCTCTGTTTTCGTGTCATGATCTGCGTGTACGAAGCCTGGCTAGTGATCAATGTTGAATAAACAACCGGAGACGCCGACAGTACTTCCAGCAATTTGCTTTTGAGATGTGAGCTAGTACTAGTTCTACTGGTCTAGTAAATTACTTGTGTGGAAATGATTAGTGTTCAACTACTAGGATGAACATACCAAATGCCCACACAACTACTGCAATCATCAACCAGATGCTGATATGGCTGTAAGTGGTGGATTTGGGTGATTGATACATAATCGCATAGTTAATTCAGGTTGTGAACATTTCTTAGGAGTTATGTTAAGACACATACCTGTTTCACAGCACTTCGTTGAAACCAATTGGAAAACAATGGAATAGCCGAACAGGTCCTGTTTGATAGTTTTTTAACATATATCATTACTTAGGGATATACGTAACTGTTTTGGTTACTATTTTGTACTCTAGTTTCTGCTTCTCAGTTTCAATGAAGCAACATTGATAATTTTATAATTTATTTATGCCTGAACACTAGGCTATTGATTCTGCCCTGATATGTTGACTCACAGTTTGATTCGTGGCGTGCTTGACTGCTTGTGTATTGTTATAGGTGAGGAAGAACCAGCTCCCGACGGGCGAGGGCATGGGGTACCTGGAGGCCAAGCACCACCTGTGTAACGCCCTCGATGCGGCTATATCTCCCACGTGTCGAAGCACGACTTAGAGGCATAACCGCATTGAAAGCAATGTCGCAAGTGAGGTAACCTTCACACAACCCATGTAATATATAAGGGAAAGAGATACATAGTTGGCTTACAATCGCCACTTCACACAATACATGAGTAAAGAATTACATCATACAGATACAATCAAGGTCCGACTACGGAACCAAAATAAAAGAAGACTACCCCAAATGCTACACAGATCCCCGATCGTCCCGACTGGGCTCCACTACTGATCAACTGAAATTAAACAACACAATGAACAAGATCTTCCTCGAGCTCCTCCTTGAGCTCGGGTGCGTCACCTGCACGGTTTCATCGGCACCTACAAACTGGTTTTGGAAGTATCTGTGAGTCACGGGGACTCAGCAATCTCACACCCGCGAGATCAAGACTATTTAAGCTTAAAAGGTAGGACAGGGTAGTGAGGTGGAGCTGCAGCAAGCGACTAGCATATCTGGTGGCTAACATACGCAAAAGAGAGCGAGAAGAGAAGGCAAAAGCACGGTCGATGAACTATGATCAAGAAGTGATCCTAGAACAACCTACGTCAAGCATAACTCCAACACCGTGTTCACTTCCCGGACTCCGCCGAGAAGAGACCATCACGGTTACACACGCGGTTGATGTATTTTAATTAAGATCAACTTCAGGTTTTCTACAATCGGACATTAACAAATTCCCATCTGCCACATAACCGCGGGCACGGCTTTCGAAAGTTCAAACCCTGCAGGGGTGTCCCAACTTAGCCCATGATAAGCTCTCACGATCAACGAAGGATATTCCTTCTCCCCGGGAAGACTCGATCAGTCTCGGAATCCCAGCTACAAGACATTTCGACAGCAATAAAACAAGTCCAGCAAAGCCGCCCGATGCGCCGACAATCCTGATAGGAGCTGCACATATCTCGGTCTCAGGACAACACCGGATGAGACATCCTACGAGTAAAACCAATCCTCAAGTTTCCCCGAGGTGGCCCCGCAGCCTGCTCGTTTCGAACCAGCACTTAGAGAAGCACTGGCCCGGGGGGGGGGGGCTAAACAAAGATGACCCTCGGGCTGGCCGACCCAAGGGAAAGGGATAGGTGGTAGGCAAATGGTAAAACCAATGTTGGGCCTTGCTGGAAGAGTCTTATTCAAAGCGAACTGTCAAGGGGGTCCCATAAATCACCCGACCGCGTTAGGGACGCAAAATCCGGGAATATAACACCGATATGACGGAAACTAGGGCGGCAAGAGTGGAACAAAACACCAGGCATAAGGCCGAGCCTTCCACCCTTTACCAAGTATATAGATGCATTAATTAAATAAGATATATTGTGATATCCCAACAAGTAAATATGTTCCAACAAGGAACAACATCTCCATGTTCCAGCAAGGAACAAACTTAATCTTCACCTGCAACTAACAACGCTATAAGAGGGGCTGAGCAAAGCGGTAACATAGCCAAACAACGGTTTGCTAGGACAAGGTGGGTTAGAGGCTTGGTTTAACAATATGGGAGGCATGATAAGCAAGTGGTAGGTATCGCAGCATAGGCATAGCAAAAGAGCGAGCATCTAGCAAGCAAAGATAGAAGTGATTTCGAGGGTATGGTCATCTTGCCTGCAAAGTTCTCAGGGTTGTCGAAAGCTTGATCCTCGTAAGTGTTCTCAACAGGTTCCTCGTTCGCTTACTCGTCTCCTCGCTATACCCAGAACAAGAACACAAGCAAAGGAACAACTATCAACCACGATGCAATGCGCAAGCAACATGATGCAAAACATGGCATGCTATGCGAGATGTGGTATGCAATGCATATGCGTGCTTCGAAAGGAAAAAGATGAACAAGGCATAATCTTGGCAAACCAAGTATGCCACTGGAAAGGTGAGGTGATTTCGGTTGAAATCGATATAAAGATCACCGGAATCGGATGCACGGTTTGCAAATGACAAGCAAAACAAGAATGACAAGATTGTGCCATTAACAGCATGATGCCACTTAGCATGCAACAAGAAATTAAGCTACTGCATCCAGACATATCAGCAAAGCATATGAAAGTGATCTACTCAAGATTCTTGACAAAAGATGAACACCGAGCTACGGATAAATCACACCATAACAGGTTCAAACAAGCATGGCAAAAGTGCAAAAGATAACAGGTTCACAGACTTGGTGAAAATAACATGCCAGCAATTAACATTAGGATGACATGTTTAGAGCAAGGAAACAACCTTCTACAGGAACACAATATAGCCAAACAAGGCATGTAATGTATCTACACAAAGCATTGAACAAAAATCTCTTACTGACCATGAGCCAAAAAGGACCAGAAAATATAATAGCACCCATGTCAATTAAGAAAGTTTCGTTACAGATTTCAGACTTAGCAGAAAACTGGACATGTCAAAAACAGATAACAAGTAGGCATGTTCGTGAGCTCGATGCACTCACTACAGAGCATTTCATGATAAACTAAGCATACATCCATCAAGAATACATGGCATAGAAGCTAGACATGTCAAGAATAACATCATAGCGTGCAAGGATCAACTACAACAGGCTTGGCAAAATCGAATAACATGTAAACAATCTGCCAGGAACATTTTATAGCAAAAGTAGAGCTCGATTGACTCAAACTATGGCACTCCATAATTACAAACAAAGTCATGGATGGATAGAGCAAATCCATATTCTCAAAACACCCTTACTTATCATGCTCAAAAGAGGCATAGATCTCTCTGAAACAACGTGAACACATGGCATAAAAATAACAGCAGAACATGACTTAGCAAAATTACTGTCTCTGAAATCAGCAACATTATGATCCCTAGTTTGCATGCTTGTGCTAGTCACCATAAAGATCACAAAAATACATGGCATACACCCCTGTAAAGATGGCATGGCATATTACAAAACACATGTAGGACTCCACTTCATAGGGTGCACACATCAATCATGGCAAAAATGACAAAGGTGCATCTACTGAAACAGATCTGCAACTAACATCACATAGCCCTCTTCCAATAGCATTTCGGGCATCAATATGAACTCAAATGAAAATGATGCAATGAGGTGCAATGATGTACTCATCGAGTCGAACAATTTGACATATTACACGCACTAAACGGAGCAGTATGCAACAAGTTATGATGCGATGAACAAGGGACCGGAATGCGAATAATTTCGGGACTTAGCAGATTTCCAACCTCAAGGGGGGGGGGGGGGAAGTCAACGGCGCGGTTCGGATCCGGCGTGGGGTCGCCGGAGAGGGCCGGGGCGGGGTGGATCTGGGCGCCCCCGACCCGATCCGGCCGGAACCGGCGGCAGGGGCGGCGGGAGGTGGCGCGGCGGAGCCGGCGAGCTCCGGTGGCGGCGGGGCGGAGCTTGAAGAGGCGCGGCGCGGGCAGGGAGGCCATGGGGCGACGGCGGCGCCCCGGGCGGCGGCGGCGGCGAGGCGGCGCACGGCGGCAGGCGGAGCGGCGCGTGCGAGGCGCGTGCGAGGCGCGGCTCGGGCAGCGCCTGCGGGCGGCGGGCGCGGGCGGCAGCCGGGCCCGGGCGGGCCGGCCTCGGGCCCGCAGGGCCGCGGCGGCGCGGGGAGGAGAGAGGAGGCGCGGCGCTGGTGACGTGGCGGCGCGTGAGTGGAGGAGGGAGGTGGCGGCGCTGACGTGTCGCCCCGGGATTGGTCCGGGCGACGTGGCTGGTGGTGGTGGACGCGTCCGGCGGCGGGCGGACATGTCCGGCTGCGAGGTGGGATGAAGGCTAGGGTTTGATCTGCGCGAAAATCGGGAGGGGATCACATATTTATAGGTAGGAGGAGTTAGGAGACTCCAATTGAGGAGCGGTTTGCGACCACGCAATCGTGATCGAACGACCGAGAATATGGAGATGATTTAGATGGGTTTTGGGCCACTTTGAAGGGGTGTTGGGCTGCACACAAAAGAGGCTTTCACGGTTACCCGGTTAACCGTTGGAGTATCAAACGACCTCCGAATGACCCGAAACTTGACAGGCGGTCTACCGGGGCTATACCAAGGGCACATGTCAAGCCTCGGTCCATTCCGAGAAAGTTTAATACCCGCTCACGGAAAAAGGTAAAAGGGGACGCCGGGGAACATAGGAGCACCGGATTGCAAAACGAACAACGGGGAAAATGCTCGGATTCATGCAACGAACACGTATGCAAAATGAGATGCGCATGATGACATGATATGAAATGCAGATGATGACATGGCCAAGTGCAACACGCAAGCACATGACATGGCAACGACGGCGAATAACTGGCGGACACCTGGCGCATCGAATCCGGGGCGTTACAACACTCCACCACTACGAGAGGATCTCGTCCCGAGATCTAGGATGGCACCGGAGGGGAAAACGGAAGAGAAAGAGAAAAGGTAAAACTAAGTTGCTTCTTTGACAAACGAGTGAAACCAAAGAACCTTGAGAGGTCGCAAAGCTTGAAGAAAGGACACGACAGAGGTGAACAAAATTTAAAACACTCCGTTAGAAAAGAGGAACATGGGATATGACGAGAACCCAGCGGTTTAGAGATAAGATAGATATTGAAACCACTCCGGTTAAAACTGATAGAGAAGGAATAAGATTGATATAATTTGGGCAGCACTCCGCCTGAAAATGGAAGGAATAGAATATGAACTTGGCAAAATGAAAGCACTTAGATGAGACTCCGGTTAAAAGAGGAATGATAGCCACAACACTCCGGTTAAATCGATAAGCAAGGAAAGAACAAGGTCCTGACAAAACAAAATGATTTGACCAGAGAGCAACAACACAATGCTTCCGGAAGAAAAATTAGAAGATAGATCATTGGAAAGAAAGAAAGAATGGAGAAGAAAATGCCAACTTTTGCCACAAAATTATGAGGTGGGCTTCTGCCACCAACGGAAACAAATGATTGAATTGATATCAACAAGGAGACGAGAAACTTATTATATCGGGAGGACAAATGAAGAACTTGGGTCATTTATACGCACCATAAATAGCAGCAATCCTTAAGGAAAGCTTAAGGTGAAATATAACCCAAGAAAACTCCAAAGAAGCGATTGATAGGTCTGAATATCCCATTCCTTACAACTTGTGAATCATGAAACATGAAGGAAATTGTCAAGAATGACATAACACCATCTCAAAAGATAAGGTAGAAATAATTGCACTTCGAAATGCAAGAAGAAGAATACTTGAACTCCTCAAAACAAACATGTGTTGAGCACCATGTTTATTCTAGAGTATAGCTTGACGCATCTTGACTCCGATAGAAATCTTGATGAACAATTGAAGAATGAAAAGGGTCCTTGATAAACCACCATGTAGAGCCTCCATGAAGAAACTCCGGTAATAAGAGGATGATAAAAGAAAGAGAATTTGAGAACACAAGGTGAAGCCTTGCAATGATTAGATGGATCTCCGTGGTGATACAATTGCGAGAGCTTGGAACTCCGAGGAAGACAAGATGAAACAATTGAAATCAAGAATTTGAAGAACCTCCGGAATAGGGAATAGAATTTATTCGATGAAACAAGAATGAGAATTACATTATGCTTATCCTTCACCAATTTACATTGATGACAAGCAACGGATTTGGCATACTACTTATTCTCGTAAAAAGGATTAAGATAGATATGGCGCAAACTTGGGAAGGTCTTCAACGAAGCACCGGTTGGATTTAGAAAGAACGAATGAATCTATATGATAACGAAGGAAGAGAACTCTTGAACGAACCACCATAAGAATTGAAATTGAACGTAGCAAATGCACAAATCACCGGGAAGAATTGCTAAATGAATGAAGATACTTGAGGGTATTTGGATACAATTGAATGAATAGATCACGAGCTGATTAGAGAATACTTGAATGATGCACCGGTATGATTTGGATAACGAGAGATGAAAGCTTGAATGAATAATTCTGAGATGATGGGCTCCGAAGAATCAAACTAAAAAGGCTCCTGAAATTGCTCCGGATGGTTTGAAAAGAATTCTCACAACCGAAAACAATTATGAGAGGATGGCATCAAGCTAGAACCATTAATCTTGAAGAGAATGGAGCAAGATTTAAGAGAAACTCTTCTTCGGTCTTCAAATGTTGAGAATGATGATGAGAAACACCACCCTGATTTGTTGAGACACTCCGGAATGAAAATTAGAAAGGTTGAACCAACGATGAAAAGAATGTGAAAGATCTTGGAGAAAGACATATGACTGATGACAATTCATTCTTACGTCAAACTTGAAAAAGAATTCGAGAATAGCCCCGGACAAATTAGAAGAGTCAGGTAAGATCCTGGGAAAAGACCTATGGGTTAGGGCCCACTCAAAAGAATGGATGAACGATTGCTTGAAAAGAGAGATTGCACCGGTTGAATTAAATGACTTGAATGAGATAGCATACTCAAAAGAACTTGAGTGAAATGAGAATGGAAACTTGTATCTTCTGAGATATCTTCAGCACTCCGGAACAAATGAATAGTGAGAGGTGAATGATTAAGAGGTGCACCGGTACGAGAAAACATTAGAAACGAGGAAAAGATATGATCGATAAAGCTTGAATTGAGTCCACCGGAGTAGAAAAAATAACAAAGAATGATGAACTTGAAGTTGTTGCGCATCTTCATAGAAAATCACCGGATAAGAACATGAAGGAGAAGAATGGAGAGACTTCTCATCAATAAAAAGGATACTTGATTAAGAAATCTGAGTCCTTAAAGAAAGAGGGTGGGAGGGCGGGAAAACAAAGGCAACTTGGAACGGATGAAGCAAACACCGTTGAGAAGAACTGATAATTGATCTTGCGAATGTTGAAATGATCGGATTCACTTGAAGAGAAGCACGCCGGTTGGAAAGGATTGAAAAGACAACCTTGATGATCAAGAAGGATTAGTATTCACAAAGAAATATGAGAACACCGTTTAGAAAAGGTATGGAATCAACACTTGGCATTGAAGCAACTTGAATACCACAAAACAAAACAAAAACAAAGGATTGGCTCAGGAAATAAGCTGGAAACAAACATATGATAGATCCCATATCGTATCATGTGTCTGTTGGAAAGATATTCTAGGAGCTACTTGAATTCCCACCTACAAACTCCCGAAACTTTCTGGTTATGCAATCAGGTGTTGGGGATACAGGGGACACAAAATATATCACCCAAACTAACAATACCTAGATCCAACTGTATCCATCCTTCAACACATAACCAAGAAACCTTCGGAAATCGTCTACCTCAACCTTCGAAAAGCATCTGTTATACAAGTTATGGCAATACTCCTGCACTCGCCTCAGTACTGGGCTATCAGGGTTATCTCACCAACAACTGTACAAAAGAGATTTTCGATGTCGGCGTACTAAACTCAGGTATTCCAGAACTGCAACGATAAAATTATGACGACAACACCTCAGAGCTCAACTCCCCGGGACACCTCCACTAAACCCCTGCTGACAGGAGGCACCAAGACAATGTTGTCATCACAAAACCACCGGAACGATTCTAAGATACACGCGTGATCCTAAATTTTTTTAGTGAAATTTGAGAAGAGAAGAGTCAAAACTCTACGTCAAGAAGCCTTACCAGAGCGATGAGGAGACTGGGAAGTAAAAAGAATTCCTAAACTCTCCGATACATAATTCCTAAATGACACAAAACATTTTTCTAGACACAACTCGGCCGCTAAAAAAACGATCAATCAGAGGGGGCTCCTAAGGTCGGGGAAGGCTCTGATTACCAACTTGTAACGCCCTCGATGCGGCTATATCTCCCACGTGTCGAAGCACGACTTAGAGGCATAACCGCATTGAAAGCAATGTCGCAAGTGAGGTAACCTTCACACAACCCATGTAATATATAAGGGAAAGAGATACATAGTTGGCTTACAATCGCCACTTCACACAATACATGAGTAAAGCATTACATCATACAGATACAATCAAGGTCCGACTACGGAACCAAAATAAAAGAAGACTACCCCAAATGCTACATAGATCCCCGATCGTCCCGACTGGGCTCCACTACTGATCAACTGAAATTAAACAACACAATGAACAAGATCTTCCTCGAGCTCCTCCTTGAGCTCGGGTGCGTCACCTGCACGGTTTCATCGGCACCTACAAACTGGTTTTGGAAGTATCTGTGAGTCACGGGGACTCAGCAATCTCACACCCGCGAGATCAAGACTATTTAAGCTTAAAAGGTAGGACAGGGTAGTGAGGTGGAGCTGCAGCAAGCGACTAGCATATCTGGTGGCTAACATACGCAAAAGAGAGCGAGAAGAGAAGGCAAAAGCACGGTCGATGAACTATGATCAAGAAGTGATCCTAGAACAACCTACGTCAAGCATAACTCCAACACCGTGTTCACTTCCCGGACTCCGCCGAGAAGAGACCATCACGGTTACACACGCGGTTGATGTATTTTAATTAAGATCAACTTCGGGTTTTCTACAACCGGACATTAACAAATTCCCATCTGCCACATAACCGCGGGCACGGCTTTCGAAAGTTCAAACCCTGCAGGGGTGTCCCAACTTAGCCCATGATAAGCTCTCACGATCAACGAAGGATATTCCTTCTCCTCGGGAAGACTCGGTCAGTCTCGGAATCCCAGCTACAAGACATTTCGACAGCAATAAAACAAGTCCAGCAAAGCCGCCCGATGCGCCGACAATCCTGATAGGAGCTGCACATATCTCGGTCTCAGGACAACACCGGATGAGACATCCTACGAGTAAAACCAATCCTCAAGTTTCCCCGAGGTGGCCCCGCAGCCTGCTCGTTTCGAACCAGCACTTAGAGAAGCACTGGCCCGGGGGGGGGGGGGGGGCTAAACAAAGATGACCCTCGGGCTGGCCGACCCAAGGGAAAGGGATAGGTGGTAGGCAAATGGTAAAACCAATGTTGGGCCTTGCTGGAAGAGTCTTATTCAAAGCGAACTGTCAAGGGGGTCCCATAAATCACCCGACCGCGTTAGGGACGCAAAATCCGGGAATATAACACCGATATGACGGAAACTAGGGCGGCAAGAGTGGAACAAAACACCAGGCATAAGGCCGAGCCTTCCACCCTTTACCAAGTATATAGATGCATTAATTAAATAAGATATATTGTGATATCCCAACAAGTAAATATGTTCCAACAAGGAACAACATCTCCATGTTCCAGCAAGGAACAAACTTAATCTTCACCTGCAACTAACAACGCTATAAGAGGGGCTGAGCAAAGCGGTAACATAGCCAAACAACGGTTTGCTAGGACAAGGTGGGTTAGAGGCTTGGTTTAACAATATGGGAGGCATGATAAGCAAGTGGTAGGTATCGCAGCATAGGCATAGCAAAAGAGCGAGCATCTAGCAAGCAAAGATAGAAGTGATTTCGAGGGTATGGTCATCTTGCCTGCAAAGTTCTCAGGGTTGTCGAAAGCTTGATCCTCGTAAGTGTTCTCAACAGGTTCCTCGTTCGCTTACTCGTCTCCTCGCTATACCCAGAACAAGAATACAAGCAAAGGAACAACTATCAACCACGATGCAATGCGCAAGCAACATGATGCAAAACATGGCATGCTATGCGAGATGTGGTATGCAATGCATATGCGTGCTTCGAAAGGAAAAAGATGAACAAGGCATAATCTTGGCAAACCAAGTATGCCACTGGAAAGGTGAGGTGATTTCGGTTGAAATCGATATAAAGATCACCGGAATCGGATGCACGGTTTGCAAATGACAAGCAAAACAAGAATGACAAGATTGTGCCATTAACAGCATGATGCCACTTAGCATGCAACAAGAAATTAAGCTACTGCATCCAGACATATCAGCAAAGCATATGAAAGTGATCTACTCAAGATTCTTGACAAAAGATGAACACCGAGCTACGGCTAAATCACACCATAACAGGTTCAAACAAGCATGGCAAAAGTGCAAAAGATAACAGGTTCACAGACTTGGTGAAAATAACAACATGCCAGCAATTAACATCAGGATGACATGTTTAGAGCAAGGAAACAACCTTCTACAGGAACACAATATAGCCAAACAAGGCATGTAATGTATCTACACAAAGCATTGAACAAAAATCCCTTACTGACCATGAGCCAAAAAGGACCAGAAAATATAATAGCACCCATGTCAATTAAGAAAGTTTCGTTACAGATTTCAGACTTAGCAGAAAACTGGACATGTCAAAAACAGATAACAAGTAGGCATGTTCGTGAGCTCGATGCACTCACTACAGAGCATTGCATGATAAACTAAGCATACATCCATCAAGAATACATGGCATAGAAGCTAGACATGTCAAGAATAACATCATAGCGTGCAAGGATCAACTACAACAGGCTTGGCAAAATCGAATAACATGTAAACAATCTGCCAGGAACATTTTATAGCAAAAGTAGAGCTCGATTGACTCAAACTATGGCACTCCATAATTACAAACAAAGTCATGGATGGATAGAGCAAATCCATATTCTCAAAACACCCTTACTTATCATGCTCAAAAGAGGCATAGATCTCTCTGAAACAACGTGAACACATGGCATAAAAATAACAGCAGAACATGACTTAGCAAAATTACTGTCTCTGAAATCAGCAACATTATGATCCCTAGTTTGCATGCTTGTGCTAGTCACCATAAAGATCACAAAAATACATGGCATACACCCCTGTAAAGATGGCATGGCATATTACAAAACACATGTAGGACTCCACTTCATAGGGTGCACACATCAATCATGGCAAAAATGACAAAGGTGCATCTACTGAAACAGATCTGCAACTAACATCACATAGCCCTCTTCCAACAGCATTTCGGGCATCAATATGAACTCAAATGAAAATGATGCAATGAGATGCAATGATGTACTCATCGAGTCGAACAATTTGACATATTACACGCACTAAACGGAGCAGTATGCAACAAGTTATGATGCGATGAACAAGGGACCGGAATGCGAATAATTTCGGGACTTAGCAGATTTCCAACCTCAAGGGGGGGGGGGGGGAAGTCAACGGCGCGGTTCGGATCCGGCGTGGGGTCGCCGGAGAGGGCCGGGGCGGGGTGGATCTGGGCGCCCCCGACCCGATCCGGCCGGAACCGGCGGCAGGGGCGGCGGGAGGTGGCGCGGCGGAGCCGGCGAGCTCCGGTGGCGGCGGGGCGGAGCTTGAAGAGGCGCGGCGCGGGCAGGGAGGCCATGGGGCGACGGCGGCGCCCCGGGCGGCGGCGGCGGCGAGGCGGCGGACGGCGGCAGGCGGAGCGGCGGCGTGGCTCGCCGGCGCGGGCGGAGCGGCGCGTGCGAGGCGCGTGCGAGGCGCGGCTCGGGTAGCGCCTGCGGGCGGCGGGCGCGGGCGGCAGCCAGGCCCGGGCGGGCCGGCCTCGGGCCCGCAGGGCCGCGGCGGCGCGGGGAGGAGAGAGGAGGCGCGGCGCTGGTGACGTGGCGGCGCGTGAGTGGAGGAGGGAGGTGGCGGCGCTGACGTGTCGCCCCGGGATTGGTCCGGGCGACGTGGCTGGTGGTGGTGGACGCGTCCGGCGGCGGGCGGACATGTCCGGCTGCGAGGTGGGATGAAGGCTAGGGTTTGATCTGCGCGAAAATCGGGAGGGGATCACATATTTATAGGTAGGAGGAGTTAGGAGACTCCAATTGAGGAGCGGTTTGCGACCACGCGATCGTGATCGAACGACCGAGAATATGGAGATGATTTAGATGGGTTTTGGGCCACTTTGAAGGGGTGTTGGGCTGCACACAAAAGAGGCTTTCACGGTTACCCGGTTAACCGTTGGAGTATCAAACGACCTCCGAATGACCCGAAACTTGACAGGCGGTCTACCGGGGCTACACCAAGGCCACATGTCAAGCCTCGGTCCATTCCGAGAAAGTTTAATACCCGCTCACGGAAAAAGGTAAAAGGGGACGCCGGGGAACATAGGAGCACCGGATTGCAAAACGGACAACGGGGAAAATGCTCGGATTCATGCAACGAACACGTATGCAAAATGAGATGCGCATGATGACATGATATGAAATGCAGATGATGACATGGCCAAGTGCAACACGCAAGCACATGACATGGCAACGACGGCGAATAACTGGCGGACACCTGGCGCATCGAATCCGGGGCGTTACAACCTGCTGCTAAGCATTGAGTTCAATCCATTACGTGGATTCTTGTTGTTTGTCTTTGAACAATGCTTGCGTTTTAGCTACTGCCACTTTGAGCTGTTGTAGCTTGTAGTTATCAATTCCAGCTGGGTTTACATATTGCATTTCTGGAGTAGTAGATCGACATTTCTAAGTTCTTTTGTTATATAAGATGAACAAATGTTATGTTTAAAGTGTGAGCTGACTAGTAATCCTAGAGAGAACCAGCTCCATTTTTGCAAGAGTTAGCTAATATAATTAGTTAGGTACTGTTTTTATTAGTTAGCTAATATAATTTGCAGCATTAGTTAGGTACTGCTGTAGTCTTTTTAGACTTCTCTTGTATGAGTAAAATGATATGAGCAAGAGTAATGCTATGAGTAAATTGAGATTTCCTTGCTTTAGGCATAAGAATAAGCTGATAAGAACAGAATATTGATACTTTGCATGCTATGGGTAAAATGCTCGTACTTTGCCTGCCATATCTGGTTCTTGTTTTGGTAGTAGTTTGCATTGCTTATCCAGTAGTATCAGTCAACTGGCCAGCCTGGAGCAGCTTGGTGTTGTACATGATTGTAGTTGACCAAGTTACTTCAAGTCAGCTGATTGAGCATGCCAAATGATATTTCTGCAATAAATTTCTCGGGACAAATCATGATAGACTGTGAGTGTACTCTTTGATGATGCTTGCTTTAGAAAAAGAAATCATGGATAGATTTTTCATTTGGCTCATCAATTTTTCATTTCTTGTGTGACATTTGTACCCTGTTAATAATCATCTGTTCCCTTCTATTTTGAATTGACTGCACATGATTGGGTTGTGCTTGCTCTATTACATTCAGAATAGTTTGATGTTACAGTGATGATATACTAGGAGCATTGCTTTCACCTACAATAATTGTCTCAGTTTAATAAAGTATAATCAGTAGAACATCTACAATTGCACTCAAGGTTTACTACTAATAGTAGAATGTATGTGATTGCTCTGTGCTGTTAAGATCAAAGACTCTCATTTTGACATAGTGTCTTTTTTGTTTAAACATGCTTGCCAAGTTGTTTACTAATGTTGCTAAGTTGTTTAAACATGCTTGCTGCTAGCTTTGAAGTTGATCTGAAGAACCATTCATGCATTTACACATTCATGCCCCGACCCGATCCCTTGCTCGTCTCCCATCTCGTTTCGTTCCCTTGGTGGTTGTTGCTGTTTCGCGTTGGATTTTGATTCTGTTTGGTTTGCTGATGTTGTTTCTATTGTGGCAGCGCAGGCTCGCGGTGAAGAAGAGCAAGGCCAAGCACCCTCCGAGTGCCTTCATCGTCTTCATGTGAGTTCCCCGATTCCATTCGTGGTTCGTCTTCATGTGCTGATAGTTTGTGTGCTCTGACTAGTAATGTTAGATCTTGTGTGTTGAATGGATGGCTGTTGTAGTATAATGATATTGTTGTTTCAGCACAATGTGTTGAAGTTAAGTAGCAGGACATGCACTTGTGCCATGCATATTCATATTATATCTGTTGTTTTGTATGAATACCTCATTTTAACATGTACTAGCTGAAATGTGTTTATCATTCTATAAAAAATTGTCCTTTACTCCTTTACTCCTTTTTTTGAATGGAATGTTCATAATATATTGGCTCCAGTTTTTCTAATTCTTCTAAGCTGATTCATGTAACAGGGCGACTGTGGAAGGCATGTTGTATTTCTGTCAGCCCAGTCCTGACTATGTCTGTCCGTGAGTCCGACATTTGATCGCTGTTGAAGGAGCTCCATGCTGAAGAAGAAAACACTTGTAGAGCTTGTAACATTACTTGGAGAGCTTGTAAAGTACTGTAGAGCTTTGCATTTGTAGAGCTTGTAAAGCATTGTATAGCTTGTAGAGCTTGTTAGAGCTTGTATTACGTGTCATTTCTAGAGCTTGTAGTGAATCTGGCTATTGTTATTTGAATAATTATGTGTGTTTTCTGCTTGCCCATTTAAATACTGGTTACTTTCTTACTATGAAATTCAAATATGATGTCAAATTGAAATATGAAGAATCTGAGCCTAATAGCTGGGACCTGTTTGACTAATGGACCCATTTTATAAAAAAGAAAACTAAAACTGCTGGTACAAAAAGGCCATGGCCCAAAAAATAAAAAGGCCAAATTGTAGGGCTTGTCCCGTGTAGTTCACCAAAATTAGCAGCAAAAAAATATAAATGGGCTAAATTGTTGGGCTAGGCCCATGCAGAAAATCGAATTGGACCGGGCTAATTCTTGTGCCACATCAGATTGCCACGTCGGATACCTACGTGGCCTGGGGAGGCTGCTAGTGACCAAAACAAAACAATAGGCATATTTTGGTCGTAAACGTCCACGACCTTCTCATAGAGAAGGTTGTTAATTTCAGTTTACGACCGCCAGCTTTTGACCTTCTGTTTTTGGTCAAAAAAGGTCGCAAATGAAAATCAATGACCTTTCAGTGACCAATAGTCAAGGTCACAAGTTGGCATATTTCTTGTAGTGACAAAAGTTACAAGTGGTAGACGAAAATTTCTCTAACGCACCCGACACACTACTGGAATCTGGCAATTTGCCATCTGCCATGGCAGATGGCAAAGGCATGGTCGGCGAATGGCAAACGCTTTGCCATCAGCCAGCAGATGGCAAACAGTTTGTCTAAGATCCTATCGGCAAAGGCTTCTTTGCCATCTGCTAGCTGATGGCAAAGAGCTTGTGGCTTTGCCATCAGCTGGCAGATGGCAAAGCCTCTTAACGGGGTTAGCCCCGTTAGAAGGCTAACGGCATACTTTGCCGTCAGCCAGCAGATGGCAAAGGCTGCAGGCTCTTTGCCGTCTGCCAGCAGATGGCAAAGGCTGCATGCTTTGCCGTCTGCCAGCACATGGCAAAGAGCTTTGCCATGTGCTGGCGGATGGCAAAGAGCTTTGCCATGTGCTGGCGGATGGCAAAGAGCCCAAATAGGCCAGCCCAAATTTTACATGTAGATGACACGTGGCCTCTTTGCCATCTGTCAGCTGATGGCAAAGCTCTTTGCCATCTGCCAGCACATGGCAAAGTGACTATATTGCCACCCATTTAATTTTGTTTTTTCTTATATCAATTCATTTTCACAGAAAATCAAACACAAATATATTTATATGACCAATATAGCATATTCAACACATATTACCAATAGTCATGAACACATATATCCAATACATGTTACCAATAGTAGCAAGTTTCATCCGTACATATACATAGTTTCATCAATATTACACAGTTTCATCCATAGGTAGCAAGTTTCACAAGGTCCAAACAAAAACTAAAGAAAGAAGTATAGTTTTCACCCTCAAATCCTGTCCAATGTTAGCCTATTTTCTTGGAGAACTCCATTGTTAGCTGATTGCAATGCAATTTCAGGGTCTGGACTGTTGGTGAATCGTGGCATGATGTTGTTGAATCGTCTGAAAAAAGAGAAGATGTAATTGAAGAATCTCGCTCTAGGCTGAAGCTTGCATGGCGAAGGTAGTTGACTGGAGATGGGCATGAGGTTGTTTGTGAATGAGATGCAATTCAAGCACGCAACAGTAGTAGAATTAGGTCCTTAAGTAGAAGACTTGCTGATAAAATTAGCAAGATTTATACGTGAGTAGTGCCTGTTGTAATTCACATGAGTAGTGCTTCATGCTGAGAATTTATAAGAAAATGTCCGTAGGATGTTCAGAAGATTGAACTTTTCAGAAAAAGAATACCTTAGCATAAGCACACAATTCTGCATAACTGAGCATAAACGCCTCTGCCTCTAGTTCTCCTGTGTAGTCAGCCTGTCCATTTTTCTCTCAAATGAGCCGGCTTAATGATATCTGGCCAACAAGTAATCAAGTGGATCTCGCGGATCCAAACGAGCTGCAAAATGAATGAATTTCTTGTCAGTTATCCTTACAGAGTAAACAAATGCAATCATAATTCAGTCCATATTCTGTCCAAATGCACTAGTTTATTTAGGCAAACTTAAACCCTCATTATATTCCCAGATTAGTGGGGATAAACCCCGAAAGTACATCACGTTACAATAGATGGCACCAAGAAAATAAAAATATACAACCATGCCACCAAGCATGTGTGCACGTACATGAAGATAAATGACATGTACAGAACTTGAAGCTGCAGTCAAAGCTACTAAAACTACTAAAAATACAGTCAAAACTACTAAAATTGTAGTCAAATGCAAATGCACTATTGAAACTACAGTCAAAACTGTACTCAAAACTACTAAAACTACTCTGAATTCTGTCCAAATTCAGACTAGTTATACTGCAGTACTAAAATTACAGTAAAAGTTCTGTACAAATGCTATCAAATTCAGAGTATTTATACTGCACTACTAAAATAGTAGTCAAAATTCAGAGTTAACACTCTTCAGCAATCAAATTCGGTCAAAAACGTCACGTTCTGTTTCTATAAGACAATCATCACTACAAGCACAATGCAAATTCATCTACTTTATTTCTGAAATTAATAGGCCGGTCATCTGCAAATTAGCCCCTTTTAATATCAAAACAACAGAGCTATCACGAACACATGATGCGATCAAGCCTCGCCCTTAACACGATCATTACTGATCCCATGTGCTATAAGCATATCTGAAGCCATCGCTTTATTCCGATGAAGACGGACTCGCGACGATCGACGGCAGCGTAGCCCTAACCGCAGAATACGACAGACCGAGCGCTTCCTCTATCCCATGCCAAGGCGACGTCAAGTGAGAGAGACGGTGGCCACTGCCGGCGACAACGGCGGCAACGATGGCGACGCAATTCCAGTAGGTGTGGACGGCGAAACAGGACGAAGACGAACGCCCACTTATTCCAGCGACCAACTGCCACATAAGCACGCCACGTCAGTGACAAATCAGTGCCTAATCACAAAATCAAATGCAAAACCACTCTTGATGTGACACTAAACCACTCAGGGGGAGATTAAACCGGTATTGACATTTTTGGGGTCTAAATCAGACCAAAATCGACTTTGGGGGGTTATGGAGACATTGAACATTAACCCTATATTTCTTTTAAAACAGCTTTCAGTTGGCTGCTATTAAGAAAATACAAACCCAGAATCTTATATTACGGGACGGAGGGAGTAGGTGCTTTCGGCATGCAACTAAGCTGTGCATCCTTTGCAGACTTCCTTTGTAGATTACTCCCTCGGTAAAGAAATATAAGACTGCTTAGATCACTATTTTAGTGATCTAAATGCTCTTATATTTCTTTACGGAGGGAGTAATAAGCAAGACGACTAAAATTTCAGCAAATAAAATGCCAAAAGAAGGGATTCTAAAGCACTTCCATAGCAAGATCTCGAGTCGTTTTTTATCTACGGGAACACATTATAAGCTGCTCAGTCAGGCCACACAGATATAAGCTGCTCCATGAGCTATGTTTCAAAGGAGGAATCGAGGTAACTTAGGAAGCGGAATCGTAGTAATATAGTGAAATAGCGCACAAACAAATGCTAAAACAAGCGATGCACTCCCCATCATGAAAAACAACCTCTGCAGCAAGCACATATATCAGGAGAATAATTTCCTGATTTTTTCACTGCATACTACAAGAAGCAAAGCTGCTACCAGTTCACTAGAGAACCCAGCATTAAAGGGATTTTTGAAAATTAGACAGATGTGTGGCCAGGATATCAAATTAGACATGATGATTTAACCATCCCACCCTCGCGCAGATATGCCCCTCTCCAGCACCTAAACGGAAGCGAATCTGAGCAGCGAAGCCGCACGGCACCCAACATTTCAAAATCGGCCGTCCCTGTCTAAGAAATCCGAAGCACCACAGGCGAAATAGGGCACATCCTAGGGCCTGGCGGCGAAATCGCGGCGTAATCGGGAGGGACAGGGGGAGTGGTCACTCACAGCTTCAAGCATCTGGACCTTTTGCAGGCGCAATGCTTGCACCCATCCGCGGCGTCCTCCACCTTCTGCCTGCTTGTCGATGAGAGACGCGGCGTCCTCCACGGTCCTGATGTCCTGGGCGCTCGATTCGTCCACCGTGATGCTGAATGCCTCCTCCAGACCCATCACGATCTCAACCTGCATCATGTTTGCAATAAGATCCAGCACTATGTTATGGAACAATACATACACGAGAATAACAAATGAAATTGATTATATAATTATGGAATAAAGTAGACACGATAATAGCATACAGTATTTGTTCTATATTGTATGGAATAATAAACATACAAGAATAACATTATGAAATTGGTTCTATGTTTTGGAGGAATGGCAGATTGAATTGGTTCTGTATTATGGAAGAAGACTTGTTTTAGAGTGTACATGAATGAAGTTGTAGCACCAGATGCATGATGTTCACCGGCTAGTCGAGGGGAGGGAGGGAGGGAATTAGTTACCGTGTCGAGCGAATCGGCGCTGAGGTCGGCGAACTTGGTCTCTCCGCTCACGACGGTGCCCTCGGCGACGGCCAGCTGCTTCTTGACGATCCCGCAGACCTTGTCAATGGTGTCCTGTTTGGCCTGTCCAAGTTTTTTGGAAATTCAGAGCAGATCTTCAGTGACACATTGTAAAATGCAGGAGTGTGTGTGTGTGTGTGTGTGTGTGTGTGTGTGTGTGTGTGTGTGTGTGTGTGTGTTTGTGTGTGTGTACCGAGCAAGCCAGGTGGAGGAAGCGCTTCTTGGTGGGAGCCGACCGGATCGAGATCGGCGGCAAGCCCTGCAGCCTCGAGAAGCACGCCACGGCGGCGGCGCTCCGGCGGCGTCCTCCACCATCCGCATTCTGCCGCCTCAGTCAGATCAGCCGGCGGGGGAACCCCGGCGAGAAGCCGCAACGGGGGAACGGCGACGAACGGGCACGGGGCGGGGGGGGGGGGGAGCTCACCTCTTGGGCGTGGTGGCGAGCGCGAGCTGGTTCATGCTGCCGGGATCCGGCAGCGCCTCGGGGCCCTCCGGGGCCGCCGCCACCGCCGGCGGCGGCGAGGGCGGGGGCTCCACGGCCGAGGGGCACGGCCGCCGTGAGGTGAGGGTGCGGGGGCGGGGGCGGGGGCGGCGAGGGGGGCTTGACGGAGATCGGGGTGGCCTCCATGGGAGGAGCACGGGGCGAACGAGGGCACACGCGGGGGTGGGTGGGTGGGTGGGGTATGGCCTCTGTACGTCATTTTTTTACCTGGATGGGTGGGGCCGGGCTGGGAGAGAGGGGCCCACCTCTTTGCCATCAGCCAGCAGATGGCAAAGGCTCACTTCTTTGCCATCAGCCAGCGGATGGCAAATCCCTACCCCTTTGCCATCATTCAGCTGATGGCAATGAATGTTTGCCTTCAGCTGGCAGATGGCAAAGAGGTGGGGCTAGTGGGTCGTTGCAACGCCGTTACCCACTGGGCCCACCCACTTCTTTGCCATCTGCCAGCGGATGGCAAAGAATCTTTTCCGTCTGCTGGCAGATGGTAAAGAAATGGCTGATGGCAACCAGGTTCTTTGCCATCTGTTATTTCTTTGCCATCTGTTTTTTGTAAGCAGATGGCAAAGACGTTCTTTGCCATCTGCTGGCAGATGGCAAAGAACTGACTGATGGCAAATTCACTGTTTCCAGTAGTGACACTAGTATGTGCAATACCAGTGGCAGGCAGCAAATGGTACCCGCCACTGATATGTATTAGATCAATGGTGGGGCAGGAAATGTTACCCCCACTGGGACGTATTAGACCAGTGCCAGCTACCATTCCATGCCTACTACTGGAAATCACCTCTAGATCCAAAAAATATGTTGCCATGGCAGCGAAAATTGCTGTTGTAGGAACTTTTTGATGGCGTGGTGGTACTTTCGAACAATTTTAGTCTATTCTCAATACAGATCATCACATAATTAATAAGTAGATGAGACAAGCTAATAACATGAAACAAGTGACAAACAGTACATAGTCGAGAAGGTGTGGAACTAAACAATAATAGACAAGCGTTCAATCATATAAAATTACATGTATCAAGGTCGCTTGTCTTGCCGGTTGCACTCTTCAATATCGGGGCTACTGGCGGCGATTGATTGTTACAAGGTTGGCATAGCGTCCTTAATTGCCTTCAAGTGCGCCTCACTTTCATTCGACTCATCTTCGCGGACTTCGGCATGGAAGAACATGGTTGATGAGCGGACCTATTTGTTGATGACATACGCAAAAGTATTCAGGATGCATTCAAACTCTTTTCCTGAGTTGAACGACGTACATTGTAGGTATCTACTTCAGTTGATGACGTCATTGGGACGCTTGAACGTTGTGCTTGAAAATATGTATTCTTCGATGAGGAGGTAGACATAGAAGGCACACTTCACGCTACCATTCGGGTGATGTCTGCAAATGACTTGAGTGTGTGCAACGAGAGGTTTTTACCACTTCTATGGTGCCTCCTCACGATATGCTCTCCGGTATTACTCCAGTCGAAGAGACATTCATACAGAAGAGCATCCCGTCTTTGTTTGGTACTTTTGCGGAAGCCATGAAGTAAGAACTGGACACCGTCGGTTGTAGCTCAATATGAATACAGTGGTTTCTCTGCAAATAGATAAACATACCACGAATATGAACAAGTTTAAAACTTCGATACGTAAAAGCGTCAAGAACTTTAGAGAATATGACCAAGTTTAGAACATACACCAATATTATTTTTGCAATATGTAGTTTTGTTGAATCTATAAACATATTCTCTTAGAAACCAGGGGTCAAAGTTATTTTTGAAGGCTGTATAGAAGTGCCAATGTCCAAATTATAGCCTTTTAGAGGAGGCGAACCCCAATCCAGCTTAAAAATAAGCCCCTCATAAGGCCAACTCTGACCGATCCCCTATCCGGCTATAGAGGAGGATACTTTTGGTTTTACTCCTTTATGCCCCACCCATCCAAAGTCCTAGACCGAATAGAGGAAGATAACTTTTACTCCGCCTCCAATCCGGCGACTATATTTACTCAGCCGCTACCGCTTGGAGGAAAAAACTCCCCTCCCACCTCTGCTGCCTCACCCAACTCCACTCCCGCGCCGAATCTATGCTGGTGCCATTCTTTCCGCCCGTGCTGGACACCACCCGCCACCGTGGACGCTTCGTAGAACCGGCCGTGGTCCTCGCCCACCCAGATTTGAGCCTTTCTTGCGCCATCACCGGCCAACATCAGTAGATCTACGGCCGCCGCCACTACATTTGACGCATTCGGGTACCGAACTGCACAGCCCCGGGAACACCTCTGTGCCACATGCAGGTATGGCCTCCTCCTCTAGTCGCTCGGATCTGACTCATCAATGGTTCACCGGCAAAGACACGCACCGCCGTCTGCCGGGCTCGGCGCTAGCCCAACAGCTCTTCGGATCCCCGTTGCCGGTCATAATGTGCGACGACTGCCCGCGACAGGTGATGCACCGAGTTTCGACCACGCCGGAACACCCCGGATGGGTGTTCTTCAAGTGCAAAAAAGATGGGGTGAGTGTGAGTTTTGATTCGGTTGTTCAACGGATTCAACACAGTTTGTAGCTCATTATTTGTTCAAATTTGTGTGTAGGATGGATGCAAGTTTTGATATTGGGAGGAAGATTACACTGATCTATTGATAGCGAAAAATTTGATAGATGTTCGTACCCTCCTTGCTAGAGTAGAGACTAGAGATGAGAGTAGATGCGACGCAATATCAAATTCCTCGGAACCGAACAATAAAGAAGTGTCCAAGCTGGAGAAGTAAATAGAGAGAATTAACAATGATGACATAGTGAAAATATTAATCCAACTAGTAGGGGCAGTTATGGAAGTTGGATATCCATTAAAGTGTCTAATTGTGGTTCTTGTTTTCTCTGATTTCGTTCTGGTAGCGAAGAATTGATGAATTATGAACTCCAATGCATGACAATTAACATCGTTCAATGAAATAAAAAAAGCAATGGAAAATGTTTCGGTTGCCGAAAATGAGATATTAATGTTTTTTACTCCGTTACATTTAGTGGACCGGGTAGGAAATTTACTCCATTAAATGTTTCCTCAGCCGGATCCTCATCTATTCTTAGGGCATCAAATAAGTTGGCCTAACTAGTTTAGAAGCCCCAATAAATGACGGGGGCTCTTTTTGCAGAAGGCTGAAGTAGAAGCTGGGAGAGGGTGGCTTATAATTTTTAATCCGCCAAAAGAACGGGGATTTTGTTATCATATTGGTAGTCTAATTGAGCCGAGTGAACCTAATACAAAATATGGGATCATCATTGGCACAAACATGTGGAAAATAAAATGTCATGAGTGTGTGAGTATAACTAGCAGGTGGTTTCTGCTACAAAAGCATTTTCTCATGGTCCCGAGAAAATCACAACCTTTAGTTTAGCTAGGCCGTACGTACGACAAGTCAATTCATCAACTTACAAATAATAGCTGGACTTGGTCGTTTGCGTATTTCCCCTTCTCAAGTACAGATCGAGTCCAGGGATGACATGATCGAGCCGTGTACCTTGCAGCAGAAGACGTATGGGGTTTGACATAGCAGCTGACTAGGTGTGCATGGGCCACGTAACATAGCCAGTGGTACTTTCCACACGTGCGAGAGAGCACGCAGGGTTACCAGAAAGCGCTCTTACCAGGAGGTAGTTGATTACTTTGTCGCAAACGATCGACGCCACGACCAAGCAAATGATATCGGACGATGATTGTGACACGTACGTCCTGATTACCAAAGTGCCATATCAATAGATCTTGACTGCTTCAGATATGCTTTCAGTTTTCAGCAGGACGAAATGACCGTCGCTGCGTGCTACCAAGTTCCAGATTACTAGCAAGGACAAACAGTCAAGTACAATAATTAATTATAACCTAGCTTGGCTACTGTACAAGTACGTGATTAGTTTGAGAAACGTCTGCGCGTACGTGTGCATGCATCATGGCCAAATTTGACCATCCGAGTTTACGGACGTTTTGAATGTCGCTCGCTGCTGACTAGGGCGCACAGCAATCATGTACTAGTCCATGCATGAGCTTGCAACCAGTCCTGCGTTCATACATGCATTGCCATATTTTTCCATGCAGAATGCGCACGTGTTGGTGGCCCGTGTCGTACGTGGCCGCCAAGTAAGGCTGCCCTGGATGCACATGCGCGACGAGTACTCCATGCGCGACGTAGCACAGTGTGCTGCATGCACGACAGGTCAGCACCACAGTGTCCTTGTCGAGTCGCGCGCTTTGGCATGCATGCATGCATGTGTGTTGCATTGCGCTGCACCATGCATGGTGAAACTACACGATCGATGCTCATGCTCTATGATAGTACGATTAAGTAACGCAACAAATACTGTACACTACAACTAATTCCTTCTCGAAGCTACAGATTGCTGCTTCTCAAAGTAAATTAAGGACAGTATAACCGCATCTAAAGCGAGCCCTCACAGCGATTTGGATTTTCGGCCGTCCAATTTCGCGATCAGGACGTTTCTGTCCATCAGATCGACCTCTAATCGCGAACAGGGCCAGCTGTCCTGGAGGGCTGCTTTTCTGGAAGCCGAAACCGTGGCCCGTCGTTGATTGGGCCATGTACCTCCCAAGGCCCAATCTTTCCCCCCTTGCTCGCCCCTCTCTTTTTCGTTTTTCAGCCCACTATCGCCCTCTCACAGAGCGACCTAGGCGAAACAGCCGTCCCGCAGAGCGCCGCCACTGAAGGAGCCTGAAGCAGCGCCGCCCCTTCCCTCCTCTCGCTCGCTTGAGGAGCGCGGCCGCCGCGACCCCTCGGCCGATCTACGCGGGCGGCGACGACCCTCGGCACCATGGTGAATCCATTCCTCCATCTGTTTCCCCAGTTCCTTTTTCTGACGCGACGTGTCCCAACGACGGCAGATCTTGGAGAAACAGGTCCTGTCGTTCGCGAAGGCGGTCGACGAGATCACCGCACTCAAGCGTCTTGGCCCGGACGACATCGAGGCGTTCCACGAGCGCTGAATGCTGCAGATGCGCCGCGTGGCCGAGCGCCGGCCCAAGTGGCGTGCCCTGGGCACGGCGAGTATGCCGAGGTCCTCGAGAAAGAGTTCTTCTCCGTCGGCAAGGCTGGCGAGCTCCTCGTGACTTCTACCGTGGCAACTGGCTGTGCAAGGTACACCAACACCATCCCTCAGTTTGCATCGTGCGAACCCTACATATGGCCTCTGCGGCCGGCGGCTGGCGGTGAAAGATCTGGTGGACGCAAGAGACGTTTATGGTCCCATCTCCATGTTTGGTCGCACCACGGTACTCCAGAATGGCTACTGGCAAGTTTTTGTGGAACGCCTCACTGCTTCCACTCCCATACTCCCCTAAACAGTACGTCTACACTCATGTGCCTCCTACCTGCACTGGTTGATGGATCTCGAACCACTAATTTGAACCTTACTACTTTTGAATGGATGAGTATTTGTGAATTCCCTGGTACCAACCTTTTGAAAAGGTGGAGCTCATTATGTGCTATTTTTGTCATGTATGATCTGGACAGGTAAAGGTTATCAGCTAGGTGGTTTTGTATATCCAAAATTTTCACATGAGCTAGGTGGTTAAGGGAGTTGTTTGAGGATTTATTTGGAAGACTGCTTCATTCTATCATTTCTTTGTGCTTATCAGTTTGATATCCTTACTTATTCGAGTTTGATTCCAACTATGCTGATGTAGTTAATTATGTACATATTAGTGTAATTCATGTACTTGCTCTTGCCTGATTCCCCTCTGTATAAATGTGTCTATCTATTACTGAATATCTCTCTGATATCAACGAATGACATACATTGAAACAGTTAGCTAGATCTTGCCACTTTACTATCAAAGGCAACTAACTGAAAATTTGTATCTTCACGTTGCAAGATAAGGGCCTCTGTTGACAGCATTTCCCTCCCAAAACTGAAGTCCTATTCATATCGGTGCCAAGGTTAATCTCGAGTCAAGGGAAGCCCCTGAATTGATTAAATAGGTATCCTCCTGCTTTCTTGTCTTTGCAATACACATTGTTATTTCTTTGATAGATATTCAATATGTGTTAGCCATGGTGGAAAAAAATCTATTTAAAATAAATAAGTACCTATAGCCTGAATCACGTGATGATTCCTGGATATTTAGGTTGGTTTTTCCTATTTGTAAACTGAGTAGCAACTACCAACATGCTAATTTAGGACTTCAGGTTGGGTGTTCGCTCTCTAAGAACTGTATAGCTACAAGCTGTAGCTATATGAATTATTTTTACTATTGCAATTTTTCTTTATGCCATACCGAGTGTTTCTTTTCTTCTATTGCAGAATACTGGAAAAAAAAAGAAGTTACCCTTTTAGAATTTCAACCATTATATCACTGCATCATGATGTTTTGCAAAACACGGTCTATGGGACCATAGGATTTATATTCAGGTGATCTCTTTCAACTCAACATGATCAATGTTGAACGGTGCTATTTAATATGAGCTGGCCATGACCTCGTATCATGCACTGACGGACATTTTATTTTTTAATTCACCTCTAACATTAGTACCTGTGTGGTTGTATTTTCTCTATTCTGATTAAATAGTTTTCTGCTTTGTGAGCAAATGATCTTTGTCTTGCCGCAATTGTGATAGTGTACAATTTATCAACTACTTACTATTGCTTAATGTATTTTTGGCTCTCATATATTTTTTATCATGTCCAACAAGCAATTTAATCTTCTTGCAGCCATCCATCTTTGTGTCCTTCAAATTCTCAACGATACATGGACATTCTAAGTACAAGCAACATACAACAGTCCAGTGCCTTGACTAGCCGCCGGCACTCATCGCCACCTTTTTACGTGTGTGGCAGCCTTTCCTCGGTTGCTGGCACCCAACTGTATTCCTTTTCCCCGCCTTTAGATCTTTAGCTGCTCTGTTTAGTTAACAACTTAATGTATGTTTCGACAGGATTGGGTTGATTTCTATGTCATGCGGTTCACTAAGTTAAGAAATTTTATCCATGTTTCAAATTGAAGTGACAACTGTATGTACATGTGAGCGGAATTGCTCTGCATTTTTGGCACATACTTTTCTTAAGATGATTCTTGGCTAGCAGTTCAATGTTACCAAAGTGCCACTGACATGTCACGAAATAAAATTGTATTTTGGTAGTTTAGTTGGTAACATGAATCAAGGGCCTCCATTCAAGAAATTATGAATTGTCGGCCAGTTGTCCTACAGATGATTTTTTTAGTCTTTTTAAAATGACTATTGCTCCGATTTAATTTTATATCTGCACGCGGTGCTCTGAAAATGCTTGCAAGGGCAACAAGCCAATAATAGTAATGTTGATTCAGTTTTATGTTTTACGTGCCATGAATTTCCTACAACATCTAGATAATACAATCAGACCAGTTGCAGTTGCACCTATACAAGTTGTGTGTTGTGTTTTTTCCTTCACAAAGATATTTTTATAGTTTGATATGCATTCAAAATCATCGAGAAAGAAAGTGTACACTAGTCCGACTGCTATCGCACTAATTTGTTCAAAGACTATTAATTTTCTTCTGTTTGATTGCTAACATGGGTTAGGTTATGCAAACTTATTATTTTGTCTGAAAGTTTTTATTATTGTATCGACAAAATTGACGGGCGCGGCAACGCGCGCCATCGACGATCTAGTAAATATGAAAAGTGGGAGCAAGGGGAGAGAAATGCCAACAAAGTTAAAAGCCTGTTTGGTTTCAATAAGTCACCTGACTTATAAGTCAGGTGACTTAAAACCAGTGACTTATAAGTCACGCCTGCTTGGTTGCCACCTGACTTATAAGTCACCTGAGCACATCTTCCTATCTTGTTTTTTTATGTAAAGATGGTGGGACCCATGCAAAAGAGGGTGACTTATAAGTTTTAAGTTGGGGTGAAGCAACTTATGACTTATAAGTTGGGGTGACTTATAAGTTGGGTCCGTTTGGCAAAATAAGTCACTTTTTATACTTTTCGACTTATAAGTTGGTGACTTATTTGAAACCAAACAGGACCTAAACGTAGAGTTTGATTCTTTCGCAAAACTGTCATGTACACTACTCCTACCTCTCCTGTAAATTGTAATAATCAGCAAGGTAAGGGCATCTTCAAAATAATTTTTTGCTTACATACTGTACTACAAAAAGTAATTATCAAAAGTTACATTAGAAGTTAAAATTTCAAAGTCCGTCTATTTTGAACGGAAGCTAGCAGAAATCGATACGATGGACTTGGTTAAGAATATGAGCCAATCTATAGCCATTGTTACTAATTAGTTTTGCACTTTTGCTCAGTCAAATCCCACAATAAAGATTTTCCCCTCAGTAGTCAAACCAAGCATCAATCACCCGTAGTAATCTTACCTAGTAAACCTAAGCAGCACTAATTGTCTTAATTAACTCGCACACGAAACCATACGTGGGATGCGACCGTGTCCAGTGTCTCGTAGCCACGCCACCTATAAAGCCTCCACGAACACACCCCATCTTTTGGCCATCATCACCTAGCTACCCGGCGCCGGCGGCATACCTCGATATCCCTCGATCGACTGCACTAGCGAATTCACTTGATTTTGGTTCGAAGATGTCTAGCCTGACGACCATCAGCAGCGGTAGCAAGGAGTCGGTGGAGGTGGAGGAGCTCGTCGACACAAGACTGTCGCTCGTGACCGCCGCCGGTGCAGCCCCCCCTGCTGCCGCCAGAGGCAAGGAAGAGAGGGTAGAAGTGGATAGGCGGCAGTACAAGGCAGCATGGCAAGAGGGCCAGGGCTGTGCAGGGCGGAAGCGACATCGACGATGACGACGACGGGGGAGACGCAGCCGGCCGCGCGAGGAAGAAGCTCCGGCTACCGCGGAGCAGGCGGCGCTGCTGGAGAAAAGCTTCCGCGCCCACAACGTCCTCTCCCATGTACGTCCATATCTTCTGCTCAATCTCATCTCGAAGTGCAAATCAATTTGCATGCCAGAAGATTCTGACCGGATTTTTTTGAATTGCAGGGTGAGAAGCAGGATCTTGCGGGGCAGCTTGGGTTGAAGCCGAGGCAGGTGGAGGTGTGGTTCCAGAACAGGAGGGCCCGGACCAAGCTCAAGCAGACGGAGGAGAGGCGTGATTCTGGACCATGGTTCAGCTAAACCTATGGTCGACGCCGTACGATTCAACATCTTACTACATGTGGATCCGCATCATGCATTGTTTAACATGCAAACAGCTCTCATCATGCATTTTTTAATCAATCATGCACGGATCCTTATGAAAAGTGTCCGGAGATCAATGGTGTCGAGCGTAGGTTCAGCTGAATCATGGTTCCGTATAACATTTTCGGCAAACGGAGCTCGACTGCGAGCTGCTGCGCCGGTGGTGCAAGCGCCTTAGCGACGACAACGCGCGGCTCCGGCGAGAGCTCGCCGAGGCACGCGCGGTCCACCTCGTCGGCAGTTCACAGGGCTCGAGGCTCACGGGGTGTCCTTCCAGCAACGGGCTCGCCGGCGGCCGGAGGGCGGCCTAGTCGGCCTAGTCGATTGCAACTGCGAGATTACCGCCGCCATAGAAATATAGTCAACTAGAAGTGCGCCGTCACGTAGCATAGGCTATAGCTAGCGTAGTGAATTATCTAGGCATGACCGAAACTTAGGGTGTGTGGTGAGGTTTATGTAGACTCACGCTCACATGAGCCTAACGAGCTGACAAGATTGATGTGTTTATTTCCTCGCTCTGAACGATCACGATTCCTGCATGATCTCGAGCAGCAAAACTGGCTCCAAATCAGCCCGACGCCTGCATGCGTTACGCGACCCCACGGTTATGGTGAAACTCGACATATCCAAAGCATTCGACTCCATTCAATGGCCGTTTTTACTTGAGGTACTAAGACAGAGGGGATTTGGGCAGAGATGGATTACTTGGATGTGTGGGATGCTATCAACTTCCTCCACCAAAATTCTGGTCAATGGGAGGCCAGGTGATGCCATCTTCAATTGCCGAGGGCTGAGACGGGGGGCCGATATCCCCAATGCTATTCATTCTATGCATGGAACCTCTTCACCGGCTGTTCGTGAAGGCCACCGAGGACGGCCTGCTCGCCCCCCTGGCGCGCACTGGCCTCAAGCAAAGGCTGTCTATGTTCGCGGAGGCTTAATATGTTTGGATCAGCCTCTGGGCTGCGCGTGAATCTTGTGAAGACGGCAGCCCTACCGAAACGGTGCTCTCAAGAGGAAATGCAAATGGTGCAGGAGATTCTAGGATGTTCGACCGCCGAGTTCCCGTGCAAATACCTTGGCCTCCCACTAACCCTACGGAAACAAACTGCTGCACAACTGCGTGGTCTTGTGGACCAGCTAGCTGGGCAATTGCCGCACTGGAAGGCGGCGACACTACCAAAGAGCAGCAGACTCCTGCTTATCCAATCGGTCCTCACGGCGATTCCCATACATTCCATGTGGGCTCTAGGATTACCACCAAAAACGCTCACAGCTATGATAAAGGTTTGCCGCAGTTTCCTTTGGAGTGGCAAGGAAGAGGCAGGAGGAGGCGCCTGCGAGGTGTCCTGGGACGTAGTGTGCCGGCCAAAGTGGGCCGGGGGCCTCGGCGTGCTCGATCTGTGTTGGATGAATGTGGCCTTACAAACCAAGTGGGTTTGGCTCCAGAAGACGGACACCTCCAGACCTTGGGCAGAGTTTAACATACCCGTACCCAAAGAATCAAGGCAACTTTTCCAAGCGGCGGCGCGTGTGCAGCTCGGTGATGGTAAAAGCACACTATTTTGGGAAGACCGGTGGTTACACGGAGCTCGCATTCAAGATCTTGCGCCGCACTTGTACAATCGCATCTCCAGGCGCGCAAGGAGCTCCAGAACAGTCTACGACGCGCTAACATCTGGTGCATGGGCGCGTGATCTTGGGCCGTCCATCGACCATGACACAGTGGAGCAATTCTTGTCGATTTGGCCGTCGGTGATGGCCACGCAACTACGCGAGCAAACTAGCGACACTGTCACCTGGACCTGGAGCAAAGAGGGACAATTCTCGGCTAGCTCGGCATATCATGCCAAGTTCTGGGGACTACAGGTGTCGCCCACTGCTACTCTCACATGGGGATCGAAGGCGCCGTTACGGTGCAGATTCTTCTCCTGGCTGGCTGCCAAGGACAGGTGTTGGACCTCGGACAGGCTGGCACGACGAGGATTACCGCACCAGGCAGCGTGCCCGCTATGCGACCAGCACGAAGAAACGATAAATCACCTGCTTCTGCACTGCATCCTCACTCGACAAGTGTGGGCAAGAGTGATGCCCCCGCTGAACATCACGCACGCGGAGCCACGTGCGGAGGAATCGTTATCGGAATGGTACTCGCAGCGGACTGGACAAGCTACCGAAGCAAAGAGCGAGGCTAGTTCGTGCAATATGCCTGCTGGTATTTTGGGAGGTTTGGAAGCACCGAAATGGTGTTGTGTTCGACGGCAAGGCCCCTTGTTTACGGGACTTGATTCGGAAGATCGCTAGCGAATACGCATTATGGAGGGAGGCGGGACTTCTGCGAGGCGACGAGGAGACGCACCAAGGCATGGAGGTAGCATTAGAGTGGACGCGTAGCGAGTAGTCGCTCAGGCAAGTAGGTGGATAAAAGGGTGGACGTGCTGTAACATACCGTGTGACACTGTTGTGGGGCTCTTTTCCCCTTCCCTTCTTTAATAGATGATACGTATTCGGAAAAAACTAGCTCCAAATTAACTGCGGGAATCAGTTAGTCCACTAGTCATTGCTCATATCAAATCTGACAAAGGAGCGAAGCTTCTTTCATATATTTTTTGCGAGAAGAGTGAAGCTTCTCTCCATGAATCTTGCATTGGAATGGACATTCCCGGCCTTCACGGTCAGTTCAATGGGAAGGTCACAAGGTGCCTTTGAACTCTCGCATGGTTTCTGAAAACAAAAATATTTCACGCATGCATGGTCGAGATGGGTTCATGCTAAAAAAATTCATGAGCCGCGAGGTGAGCGTATCTCATATGGTTAGGTTTTTTGTGGTGGAACCAATCGATCAGGGTTTAGGTTCTAGACTTGGCACTGGTGCTCGTATTTTTCTAGATTTATTTTAGTTTTTTCGGCGATGCTCGTTCCGTGGGAGGGACTGGACCACGTCGCCTTGAAAAATCACCAAACACCATACTACCAAATACACCGAGCCATTTCTGAAGGGGCCGACTCGCCGTTGAGATTCCTGCAAACGCCGCTTCTGCAAAGAGATAGGAATGACAAAGAACAAAGACCATGGGGGGCACATGTATATATGATAGGGGATCATCAGGAGTTTGGGACCATCCCACACCAGAGTTGAGCATGCTAGATGTGAGGGACAAGACATGCCCGAAGGCGCTTACCCGCTACAACCGAAAGGAATCGAGCTCCACAACAATGCCTCAAGAAGGTGATGATGCCAAGCGCCACCGCCGTTGAGTCCTAGAAGATGGACTAGACTTTTCACCAAGAGCCATAACATCACAAGTGGAACCACAACAATGCACTCAAGAGTGAAGCAACACCCTCAAGCGTCATCGTCACCTGCATTGGAGCGTGGAGCTTTTCCCCATGCAAAACCGCGGGGGTGTGGTGGAGGTTGTGGGGGAGCTTTGCTGCCAGCACAAGGCCTCTAGACCCAATCACCGAGCCAACACCACCGAAGCCACAACGACAAGGATCATCCGCCAACCCTCGCCTTGCTATCCACTTAGCTAAAAAGAGATGCAACCACTACTGCAATTGCTTGTCGATTAGCCAAATGTGTAGCCTCTCCTTCCGGGGGCCATATCGCCCCAGCATCAAAGATCTCAAGACTTTGCCGACCATCATCATTGCACCTCACCGACCACGGTAGCAAGAACAGGAGGCACCTCCTTCACTGCTGGCTAGACATTAGACGCCGAGTCCTGACGGATATGGCGACGTAGTCGCCCACACTGGCGTCCCCAACTAGTCCTGCCTAGACTAGGAGGGGGCACTGAAGGAAATATGCCCTAGAGGCAATAATAAAGTTATTATTTATTTCCTTATTTCATGATAAATGTTTATTATTCATGCTAGAATTGTATTAACCGGAAACATAATACATGTGTGAATACATAGACAAACATAGTGTCACTAGTATGCCTCTACTTGACCAGCTCGTTAATCAAAGATGGTTAAATTTCCTAACCATAGACATGAGTTGTCATTTGATTAACGGGATCACATCATTAGGAGAATGATGTGATTGACTTGACCCATTCCGTTAGCTTAGCACTCGACCGTTTAGTATGTTGCTATTGCTTTCTTCATGACTTATACATGTTCCTATGACTATGAGATTATGCAACTCCCGTTTACCGGAGGAACACTTTGTGTCCTACCAGACGTCACAACGTAACTGGGTGATTATAAAGATGCTCTACAGGTGTCTCCGAAGGTACTTGTTGGGTTGGCGTATTTAGAGATTAGGATTTGTCACTCCGATTGTCGGAGAGGTATCCCTGGGCCCACTCGGTAATGCACATCACTATAAGCCTTGCAAGCATTGCAACTAATGAGTTAGTTGCGGGATGATGTATTACAGAACGAGTAAAGAGACTTGCCGGTAATGAGATTGAACTAGGTATTGAGATACCGACGATCGAATCTCGGGCAAGTAACATACTGATGACAAAGGGAACAACATATGTTGTTATGCGGTCTGACCGATAAAGATCTTCGTAGAATATGTAGGAGCCAATATGAGCATCCAGGTTCCGCTATTGGTTATCGATCGGAGACGAGTGTTGGTCATGTCTACATAGTTCTCGAACTCGTAGGGTCCGCACGCTTAACGTTACGATGACAGTTATATTATGAGTTTATATGTTTTGATCTACCGAAGGTTGTTCAGAGCCCCGGATGTGATCACGGACATGACGAGGAGTCTCGAAATGGTCGAGACATGAAGATTGATATATTGGAAGCCTATGTTTGGATATCGGAAGTGTTCTGAGTAAAATAGTGATTTTATCGGAGTACCGGAGGGGTTACGGGAACCCCCCGGAGGCTATTGGGCCTTATGGGCCCAAGTGGAGAAGAGGAGAGGCGGGCCAAGGGGCCGGCGCGCGCCCCTCCCCCCCCCCCCAAGTCTGAATTGGACAAGGAGGGGGGGCGACGCCCCCCCCCCTTTCCTTCCCCCTCTCTCCTCCTTCCCTCCCAAGTCCTATTCCAACTAGGAAAGGGGGGAGTCCTACTCCCGGTGGGAGTAGGACTCCTCCTGGCACGCCCCAAGCCTGGACGCACCTCTCCTCCCTTGCTCCTTTATATACGGGGGCAGGGGGCACCCTAGAGACACAACAATTGATCGTTTGATCTCTTAGCCGTGTGTGGTGCCCCCCTCCACCATAGTCCACCTCAATAATACTATAGCGGTGCTTAGACGAAGCCCTGCATCGGTAGAACATCAACATCGTCACCATGCCGTCGTGCTGACGAAACTCTCCCTCGACACTCGGCTGGATCGGAGTTCGAGGGACGTCATCGGGCTGAACGCGTGCTGAACTTGGAGGTGCCGTGCGTTCGGTACTTGATCGGTCGGATCGTGAAGACGTACGACTACATCAACCGCGTTGTGCTAATGCTTCCGCTTTTGGTCTACGAGGGTACGTGGACAACACTCTCCCCTCTCGTTGCTATGCATCACCATGATCTTGCGTGTGCATAGGAATTTTTGTGAAATTACTACGTTCCCCAACAGTGGCATCCGATCCTGGTTTTATGCGTTGATGTAATATGCATGAGTAGAACACAAGTGAGTTGTGGGCGATATAAGGCATACTACTTATCAACATGTCATACTTTGGTTCGACGGTATTGTTGGATGAAGCGACCTGGACCGACATTACGCGTACGCTTACGCGAGACTGGTTCTACCGACGTGCATTGCACACAAGTGGCTGACGGGTGTCAGTTTCTCCAACTTTAGTTGAACCGAGTGTGGCTACACCCGGTCCTTGCGAAGGGTAAAACAGCACCAATTTGACAAAGTATCGTTGCGGTTTTGATGCGTAGGTAAGAACGGTTCTTGCTCAACTCGTAGCAGCCACGTAAAACTTGCAACAATAAAGTAGAGGACGTCTAACTTGTTTCTGCAGGGCATGTTGTGATGTGATATGGTCAAGACGTGATGAGATATAAGTTGTTGTATGAGATGATCATGTTTTGTTAAAGTTATCGACAACTGGCAGAAGCCTTATGGTTGTCTCTTTATTGCATAAGATGCAAGCGCCAAATAATTGCTTTACTTTATCGCTATGCGATAGCAATAAGTTGCAAGAGCAATAGTTGGCGAGGCGACCATGTGACGACACAATGATATAGATCAAGATGATGGAGATCATGGTGTCATGCCGGTGACGATAGAAATCATGACGGTACTTTAGAGATGGAGATCAAAGGCGCAAGATGATCATGGCCATATCATGTCACATATTTTGATTGCATGTGATGTTTATCTTTTATACATCCTATTTTACTCAGTTCGACGGTAGCTTTATAAGATGATCTCTCACTAAATTTCAAGATAAAAGTGTTCTCCCTGAGTATGCACCGTTGCCAAAGTTCGTCGTTTCCAGACACCACGTGATGATCAGGTGTGATAAGCTCTACGTCCATCTACAATGGGTGCAAGCCAGTTTTGCACACGCAGAATACTCAGGTTAAACTTGATGAGCCTAGCATATGCAGATATGGCCTCGGACCACTGAGACCGAAAGGTCGAGCGTGAATCATATAGTAGATATGATCAACATAGTGATGTTCACCATTGAAAATTACTCCATTTCACGTGATTATAGGTTATGGTTTAGTTGATTTGGGTCACGTGATCACTTAGATTATTCGAGGGATGTCTATCTAAGTGGGAGTTCTTAAGTAATATGATTAATTAAACTTTAAATTATCATGAACTTAGTCCTGGTAGTATTAACATATCTATGTTGTAGATCAATAGCTCGCGTTGTTGCTTCCCTATGTTATATATATGTTCCTAGAGAAAACTAAGTTGAAAAATGTTAGTAGCAATGATGCGGATTGGATCCGTGATCTGAGGTCTATCCTCATTGCTGCACAGAAGAATTATGTCCTTGATGCACAGCTAGGTGACAGACCTATTGCAGGAGCAGATGCAGACGTTATGAACGTTTGGCTAGCTCAATATGATGACTACTTGATAGTTTAGTGCACCATGCTTAACGGCTTAGAATCGGGACTTCAAAGACGTTTTGAACGTCATGGACCATATGAGATGTTCCAGGAGTTGAAGTTAATATTTCAAGCAAATACCCGAGTTGAGAGATATGAAGTCTCCAACAAGTTCTATAGCTAAAAGATGGAGAAGAATAGCTCAAGCAGTGAGCATGTGCTCAGATTGTCTGGGTACTACAATCGCTTGAATCAAGTGGGAGTTAATCTTCCAGATAAAATAGTGATTGACAGAATTCTCTAGTCACCATCACCAAGTTAGTAGAACTTCGTGATGAACTATAGTATGCAAGGGATGATGAAAAAATTCCCAAGTTCTTCGCAACGCTAAAATTGGCGAAGGTAGAAATCAAGAAAAACATCAAGTGTTGATGGTTTACAAGACCACTAGTTTCAAGAAACGGGGCAAAGGGAAGAAGGGGAACTTCAAGAAGAACGGCAAGCAAGTTGCTGCTCAAGTGAAGAAGCCCAAGTCTGGTCCTAAGCCTAAGACTAAGTGCTTCTACTGCAAAGGAACTGGTCACTGGTAGCGGAACTGCCCCAAGTATTTGGCGGATAAGAAGGATGGCAAAGTGAATAAAGGTATATTGGATATATATATGTTATTGATGTGTATTTTACTAGTGTTTATAGCAACCCCTCGGCATTTGATACTGGTTCAGTTGCTAAGAGTAGTAACTCGAAACGGGAGTTGCAGAATAAACAGAAACTAGTAAAAGGCGAGGTGACGATGTGTGTTGGAAGTAGTTCCAAGATTGATATGATCATCATCGCACACTCCCTATACTTTTGGGATTAGTGTTGAAACTAAATAAGTGTTATTTGGTGTTTGCGTTGAGCATGAATATGATTTGATCATGTTTGTTGCAATATGGTTATTCATTTAAATTAGAGAATAATTGTTATTCTATTTACATGAATAAAACCTTCTATGGTCATACACCAAATAAAATGGTTTGTTGGATCTCGATCATAGTGATACACATATTCATAATATTGAAGCCAAAAGATGCAAAGTTAATAATGATAGTGCAACTTATTTGTGGCACTGCCGTTTAGGTCATATTGGTGTAAAGCGCATAAAGAAACTCCATGATGATGGGATTTTGGAATCACTTGATTATGAATCACTTGATGCTTGCGAACCATGCCTTATGGGCAAGATGACTAAAGACTCCGTTCTCCGGAATAATGGAGCGAGCAACTGACTTATTGGAAATAATACATACTGATGTATGCGATCCGATGAGTGTTGAAACTCGTGGCAGGTATCTTTATTTTCTGACATTCACAGATGATTTGAGCAGATATGGGTATATCTACTTGATGAAACATAAGTCTGAAATATTTGAAAAGTTCAAAGAATTTCAGAGTGAAGTGGAAAATCATCGTGACAAGAAAATAAGGTTTCTACGATCTGATCGCAGAGACAAATATTTGAGTTACGAGTTTGGTCTTCAATTAAAACAATGTGGAATAGTTTCACAAATTCGTGCCACCTGGAACACTAGAGCATAATGGTGTGTCCGAACGTCATAACCGTACTTTATTAGATATAGTACAATCTATGATGTTTCTTACCGATTTACCACTATTGTTTTGGGGTCATGCAATAGAGACAGTTGCATTCACAATAAAAAGGGGCACCATCTAAGTCCGTTGAGACGACACAATATGAGTTGTGGTTTGGCAAGAAACCAAAGTTGTCGTTTCATAAAGTTTGAGGTTGCGATGCTTATAAGAAAAACTTTCATCATGATAAGCTCAAACCCAAATCGGAGAAATGTGTCTTCATAGGATACCCAAAGGAGACAGTTGGGTACACCTTCTATAATAGATCCGAAGGCAAGACATTCGTTGCTGAGAATGGATACTTTCTAGAAAAGGAGTTTCTCTCGAAAGAAGTGAGTGGGAGGAAAGTAGAACTTGATGAGGTAACTGTACCTGCTCCCTTATTGGAAAGTAGTTCATCACAGAAATCTGTTCCTGTGAATACTACACCAATTAGTGAGGAAGCTAATGATGATGATCATGTAACTTCAGATCAAGTTACTACCGAACCTCATAGGTAAACCAGAGTGAGATCCGCACCAGGGTGGTACGGTAATCCTGTTCTGGAGGTCATGTTACTTGACCAGGACGAACCTACGAACTATGAAGAAGCGACGGTGAGCCCAGATTCCGCAAAATGACTTGAGGCCATGAAATCTGAGATGGGATCCATGTATGAGGACAAAGTGTGGACTTTGGTTGACTTGCCCGATGATCGGCAAGCCATAGAAAATAAATGGATCTTCAAGAGGAAGACGGACGCTGATAGTAGTGTTACTATCTACAAAGCTAGAATTGTCGCAAAAAGGTTTTCGACAAGTTCAAGGTGTTGACTACAATGAGAGTTTCTCACTCGTATCTATGCTTAAGTCTGTCCGAATCATGTTAGCAATTGCCGCATTTTATGAAATCTGGCAAATGGATAAACAAAACTGCATTCGTTAATGGATTTATTAAAGACGAGTTGTATATGATGCAACCAGAAGGTTTTGTCAATCCTAAAGGTGCTAACAAAATATGCAAGCTCCAGCGATCCATCTGTGGACTGGTGCAAGCATCTCGGAGTTGGAATATGCGCTTTGATGAGATGATCAAAGTATATAGTTTTATACAGACTTGTGGTGAAGCCTGTATTTACAAGAAAGTGAGTGGGAGCACTACAACATTTCTGATAAGTATATGTGAAAATGACACATTGTTGATCAGAAATAATGTAGAATTATTCTGCAAAGCGTAAAGGAGTGTTTGAAAGGAGTTTTTCAAAGAAAGACCTGGGTGAAGCTACTTACATATTGAGCATCAAGATCTATATAGATAGATCAAGACGCTTGATAAGTTTTTTCAATGAGTACATACCTTGACAAGATTTTGAAGTAGTTCAAAATGGAACAGTCAAAGAAAGAGTTCTTTCCTGTGTTACAAGGTGTGAAATTGAGTAAGACTCAAAACCCGACCACGACAGAAGATAGAAAGAGAATGAAAGTCATTCCCTATGCCTCAGCCATAGGTTCTATAAAGTATGCCATGCTGTGTACCAGATCTATTATATACCCTACCACTGAGTTTGGCAAGGGAGTACAATAGTGATCTAGGAGTAGATCACTGGACAGCGGTCAAAATTATCCTTAGTGGAATAAGGATATGTTTCTCGATTATGGAGGTGACAAAAGGTTCGTCGCAAAGGGTTACATCGATACAAGTCTTGACACTGATCCAGATGACTCTAAGTCTCAATCTGAATACATGTTGAAAGTGGGAGCAATTAGCTTGAGTAGCTCTGTGGAGAGCATTGTTGACATAGAGATTTGCAAAATACATACGGATCTAAATGTGGCAGACCCGTTGACTAAACTTCTCTCACAAGCGAAACATGATCACACCTTAGTACTCTTTGGGTGTTAATCACATAGCGATGTGAACTAGATTATGGACTCTAGTAAACCCTTTGGGTGTTGGTCACATGGCGATGTGAACTATGGGTGTTAATCACAAGATGATGTGAACTATCGATGTTAATCACATGGTGATGTGATCTATATTATTGACTCTAGTGCAAAAGGGAGACTGAAGGAAATATGCCCTAGAGGCAATAATAAAGTTATTATTTATTTCCTTATTTCATGATAAATGTTTATTATTCATGCTAGAATTGTATTAACCGGAAACATAATACATGTGTGAATACATAGACAAACATAGTGTCACTAGTATGCCTCTACTTGACTAGCTCGTTAATCAAAGATGGTTAAGTTTCCTAACCATAGACATGAGTTGTCATTTGATTAACGGGATCACATCATTAGGAGAATGATGTGATTGACTTGACCCATTCCGTTAGCTTGGCACTTGATCATTTAGTATGTTGCTATTGCTTTCTCCATGACTTATACATGTTCCGATGACTATGAGATTATGCAACTCCCGTTTACCGGAGGAACACTTTGTGTGCTACCAAACGTCACAGCGTAACTGGGTGATTATAAAGGTGCTCTATAGGTGTCTCCGAAGGTACTTGTTGGGTTGGCGTATTTCGAGATTAGGATTTGTCACTTCGATTGTCGGAGAGGTATCTCTGGGCCCACTCGGTAATGCACATCACTATAAGCCTTGCAAGCATTGCAACTAATGAGTTAGTTGCGGGATGATGTATTACAGAACGAGTAAAGAGACTTGCCGGTAACGAGATTGAACTAGGTATTGAGATACCGACGATCGAATCTCGGGCAAGTAGCATACTGATGACAAAGGGAACAACGTATGTTGTTATGCGGTCTGACCGTTAAAGATCTTCGTAGAATATGTAGGAGCCGATATGAGCATCCAGGTTCCGCTATTGGTTATCGATCGGAGACGTGTCTTGGTCATGTCTACATAGTTCTCGAACCCTTAGGGTCCGCACGCTTAACGTTACGATGACAGTTATATTATGAGTTTATATGTTTTGATCTACCGAAGGTTGTTCAGAGCCCCGGATGTGATCACGGACATGACGAGGAGTCTCGAAATGGTCGAGACATGAAGATTGATATATTGAAAGCCTATGTTTGGATATCGGAAGTGTTCTGAGTAAAATAGTGATTTTATCGGAGTACCGGAGGGGTTACGGGAACCCCCCGGAGGCTATTGGGCCTTATGGGCCCAAGTGGAGAAGAGGAGAGGCGGGCCAAGGGGCCGGCGCGCGCCCCTCCCCCCCCCCCAAGTCTGAATTGGACAAGGAGGGGGGGCGACGCCCCCCCTTTCCTTCCCCCTCTCTCCTCCTTCCCTCCCAAGTCCTATTCCAACTAGGAAAGGGAGGAGTCCTACTCCCGGATAGGACTCCTCCTGGCACGCCCCAAGCCTGGCCGCACCTCTCCCCCTTGCTCCTTTATATACGGGGGCAGGGGCACCCTAGAGACACAACAATTGATCGTTTGATCTCTTAGCCGTGTGCGGTGCCCCCCTCCACCATAGTCCACCTCGATAATACTGTAGCGGTGCTTAGGCGAAGCCCTGCGTCGGTAGACCATCAACGTCGTCACCACGCCGTCGTGCTGACGAAACTCTCCCTCGACACTCGGCTGGATCAGAGTTCGAGGGACGTCATCGGGCTGAACGTGTGCTGAACTCGGAGGTGTCGTGCGTTCGGTACTTGATCGGTCGGATCGTGAAGACGTACGACTACATCAACCGTGTTGTGCTAACGCTTCCGCTTTCGGTCTACGAGGGTACGTGGACAACACTCTCCCCTCTCGTTGCTATGCATCACCATGATCTTGCGTGTGAATATAATTTCTTTTGAAATTACTACGTTCCCCAACAGGCACAACCGGCGCCTGTTGAAGACCACCCCCGAGCACGCCATGGCCATGCCCCTCTTCTGGCCTTGCTAACGCGCATATGATTAAGGCCTTATCCGTTGCCAGCGAGCTGAGACCTCTAATGGCGGTACTGCCTAAATCAGAACCGGACCGACACAACCATACCATTCCGCACACATCGACATGGAAGGACCTCTGAACTGCCACTGATTCACACACATCGCCGCCAACGACGAGAAAGCACTCCGAGGGGGAGAGCCCCGCCGTCCTCGGCCACGCGGGGGGAGAAGAGAAAATTAGGCGACGGCACTATGTAAGGTCCGGTCGCCCCCATGTCGCTCCAAGCGAGAGCGACACAGGGGCGAAAACTTGTTTCGAGAGCGACATGGTGGTATTTTGCAAATTTGTTTGCTCAACTATACTCCGTTGGGAAGTGAGCCTAGCTCAATTGGTTGGGGGAGTGGATGTAAAAACTCAATATCTGAGTTCAAATCCTTATGAAGACGAATTTATGTTCCTATTTGTCTAGAGGACCAGGCTTGGTTATTTATAACCAAGATAAAAAAATCTTGATACTCATGCTTAATGACCGTATGCATTCTTAGTTGGTCAGAGACCGGAGAAGTGAAATTCTTCCCTATTTCTAAAAATGACCGTGTGCATCGAGAGATGCAGAGACGGTACTCCTCCTTAAAAAAAAACTATACTCCGTTGAATGGCCATTGAGTGTCACTTTCTCCTTGATCTCGTTTACCCTTGCACCCTGACGGAAGCAACAAATTTCCTTAAATTATTTGTCCACGGTTTCACAACAAACACACTAATGATTATCTGGTTAACTTGTAATGTTTGATCACGGGCCCAACCAAGAAACCGAGTTCTGTCTCCGGGTCGCAATTAGCTCTCGATAACCATACAGGTTCTGTACGGCGAAGGATGGTCTTGGCCTAGCAGGATCCGGGCGTTTCCAATTTCAACCTTGGTTGCCCTTTTCAACAACCGCGGCGCGACCACCCGATGAGTTGTCGCTAGCACGGGCGTCAAAAATCTCGATCACAGGGTTCGCATGCAGTGTACGAGTATGAGTCGAGCTTGAGAGATCTCGTCCACTTCTGGAAAGAAATGTTTGCGTTTCGGGATGCCTTGAACGAATGGGGCCTTTCCCTAGCTGGTTTCAGCAAGCGCGGCGCATCCACGAATTTTTGGGGCATCTTGCGGACTCGCAAACCGTTCGTATCTGTTTGGACCGTGCTATCCAGACCGCGCAAGCCATTCAATACGGTTCTGAATCGGTTCACAGCATGGTCCGAACGTGATTTGTCACGCAAACGAAAGACAAACATAGGGGAGGTTTACGGGAGTCTGGACCGATCCCAAGCCCACTTCTGACCGGTCCCACCAAAAACCCCATCACCCTCCCATGAGAACTTCCCGCCCGGCGCCACATGCCTGCATGCATCATGTTGCTGTAGAGCGCACCGCTCCACATTAAAGGCAGCTCAGGGCAGACACGACTTCTCACTGCCTCCATCGCTGAAGCAACGCGACGGCCGAGGGCGCCGTCCCCTACACATCCGGCTAAACATGCCTACTCGCCGCATTCAAACGCCTCCATTAAACCCGTGTAGAAGCCCAGAAACCTACTCCGACCACACGTTCGCTCATGAGTAGGCCGACATTAAATGCAATGCCGGCTGAGCTCCTCCGGCCCGCCCTCTATTTAAAAGAGGCCAGACATCGGGCAAGAATCGCACCCCTCCACTGCTCTCCAGTCTCCTCCTTCACCATTTTCTCCACTCTTCCGATGGCTTCCGAAAAGCAGTTCTCCGGCATACAAAGCCGGCTGGGTGGCCGGCCGAGTCGGCCGGATACGAGCAAGGCAGCTTGCTGCACCACCTCACTCGCCTAGCCCGACGGAGCCAGTTGTCGCGGCCCCAAACCGGCGCATGATTCAGCAACTGGTCGCCCCACACCAGTTCGAGGAGGAATGACGAGTTGCTACACGCCAGCACAATGGGGAGCACGGCGGCACGAGCATCAACGCTGCCGCCGACAATGCCGCGTCGTCCCGCGCCTCCCGTGTCTGCGACCGCACCTCTGCAGGTGCAGACATAAGGCAGGCGCGCGGAGGTTGACAAGTCGGTGGACATCGCGTCCGCGTCCGCGTCCGTCGCCATCATCGAGGAGAAATAGAACACGGGAGGCCGCCGCCGCTTGGGTCCCATGAAGGCCACCGTCGAGACACCGCCAGCTTACACAGCCGGTGTCTTGCCTTCTCACAGGCCACCATCGTCCCCTTACACAAAACCAACCTTGGTCCCTACAGCGTAGGGACCCTTCCCCTCCGGCTGAAGCATCAAGCGGTGGTTCCACTCAGATGAGCGGTTGGCAACCGAGCTGCCCTTCGTGCTGAAGTATATACCTCCGGCTCACTGTTGCCGGTCATGAAGACGACGTTGGAGACCGGCCGCGCTTCAGTTCTCTTGGTTCATGGTCGGACACCGACGATTATTTAGACCTAGCCGGACGAGCTCCGCTTAGTTGATGTAAATGTAATGAAATCCGTCATGCACAGATGAAATCCATCAAGTTTAAATGAAGCCGTCATGTTTATAGGAAATCCGGTCGTGATTATATGAAATCCGGTCGTGTTTGATCGAATTTCGTTCGGTTAGTTTGAGTTGCTGTCAAAATGTATGCGGCTAAGGTTGTATGACGGCCTCCCGCATCCGTGTCCGTGAACTAGTCCCCCTTTCCATAGATGGATGCGGGACAAATTTGCGGGTTGCCGTTGAAGATGCCCTTATGTTGAACAATAATTTCATATACAGTTCTAATACTGATCACAAATTTATTGAGAGGCCGCTGGTCGAAAATGTTACCACAAGTGAAGAAACGTCAAGGCTACTGCAGTTAATAATTTTGGTCTACAATTAGGGCGGAGTGGCAAAGTTCAGAGCCTTACGAATAACCCTTTTCCACCGTCTACCCTATGTGCCTAGTAGGTTCGATCATTCGCAAAAGAAAAAGAGTAGGTTTGATTAATCACATGGGGATCTTTGGATTGGTGCCCCAATTTACCCACGGGAAAGCATAGTTTAAAAAACCGGGCCGGACCGGCGGTCGGACAGATAAAACCCAGAACCGGCGCCCTTATTGGTTTTTTAAGCTAAGAAGACCGACCTGCATTAGGACTGGAAAGAACCATGTAAACCGGGCGGTTTTGCATGAACCGGGGTATAAAACCGGCATTGAACCAGTGTCACATACATACAAAAATAGAAAAAGAACCGATGTCAAAGGGAATTCAAATAGAGGATGCTAGATATAGGTGCATGAGTTACACCTTTGACCAGTAACCATCTTAGTTGGCCAACTTCCTTTTCAATTTTATGTAAATGATTGATTTTACATCTATTTATTACTACACAAAATGTAGTATTATTTATGGTATAAAAAAATCATACAACGAAACCGGTGAACCGATGATTCGAACAGTAAAAGCCTGAACCGGCGGCCTTGCTGATTAAAAGCCCAAAGCCACCCACGTGGGGGGGGGGCGGCTAGAGCCGGGGAGCCTAAGAACCTCCCCAAATAAGTCCGGGAGGTTGTCGTGGCACCGGTTGCCACCAACCACCTCCCGAAAGTAGCTCCATAGGAACTGCGCCGCAGGGCACCGGAAGAAGATGTGGTTGCAGTCTTCCGGTACCAAACAAATGGGGCAGAAGCCATCCCCAGGACCATTACGTTTGCGGACCTCCGTACCCGAAGGGAGGCGGCTGCGGACCCACTGCCAGAGGAATATGCGGATTTTCAAGGGAAGTTTGATCTCCCGAAGCACCGATAGTTCCACTGGGCTAGGAGTGGGAACAATCGCCTGATATAGGGATCTAGTCGAGAATCTGCCACTTGACTCGAGATGCCAAGATAGCGAATCGGGCTCCAGGGAGGGGGGCGGTGGAGGGCAATACACTCGAGCAATTCATCCCATTGCTCGAGTTCCACCGCCCCGAAGGTACACCAATAGAAAACGGGCCTATTGTCCCGGTTCATAAGGGCTTTTTGTCTCGGTTCCTGAACCGGGACTAAAGGGTCGTTACTAATGCCCTGACCCTTTAGTCCCGGTTCAAACCAGAACCGGGACAGATGGGCCTCCACGTGGCCTGCGCGCTGAGCCCAGGCAGGAGGGCCTTTGGTCCCGTTTGGTGGCACCAACCGGGACCAATAGGCATCCACGCGTCAGCATTTCTGTGACTGGGGTTTTTGTTTTTTTTAAGGGGCTTGTTTAGGGGTTTTGAGGGTTAATTTAGTTTGTTATTAGCTAGCTAATAGAGAGAAGTGTCATCTCTTATATCTCCGTGCTTGGTTTATACCAACGCTATGCCATGCCTAAACATGGCTTATATTGAAGTGAAGGCAACATGTGGTGCATGTCGAAAGTAATACTAATTAATCTTAACTTGATCAAGTTTGGATTAGTACTACTTTCGACATGCACCACATGCATGTTGCTTTCACTTCAATTCAATCCATGTTCATTTCACTCACTGATATATAATAACTCTTCATGCTCACATCATGCATCATCATAATAATAAGTCCTACTAATCATCATGATACAACTTCTACTCGTTATTAATAACAAGTCATACGATCATCATCCTCATAGTCATCGAACCAACCCTACTTAATTGTTCTTAGCACATGATCATCAGTATTAGGTAGGACCTAAATACTCTCTTTAAGGTAAAATAGCATAAAACAGTATAGACCCTGACTCTCCATTATGGAGAATGGAGATCATCCTGTCTCCAATTCTTGCGCTGCGCTTCCTTTTGCATCCAAGAACCTCTTTACGAGTGTCCATACATTTTTTTTCATTCTCTGATTTGCATGTCTCCACTTCTTTTAGAAATCCGGTATGGACAGTTGAGATTCGTAGGATGACCTGGATATATGTTCAAAACATCAAGACGACCATGCTCATACATCAAATGAGGCACACAATCCTCTGGGATTATCTGTTGAAAAACATAGTAATAACTTCATAGTTAGCAATGAAGTACTAGTTTTATAGAAGTATGCAAAAGATGCATGTATGTCGTAATAGTAAAAAATCTTACCAGGGTATCTCCATAGTAGTTACCGTAGTTCAACACGTGCACTAGTGGCACGTATTGACCATAATGTTGAGGAGTTCGATTGTAGATATTGTAATTCTCAAGATCATTACATAATCCAACCAGATGATTTTTCTCCTTGTAAGTTAACTCAGAACCATCGGTGTAGTAAGTTCTATCTACCATCTTCTGCACATTCTTTGATACTTCAAAATAAGCTGTCAATGGAAATAAGCTGTCAACTATTTTGAAATGAACAATATAAATTATTTAATAATTAACTATGTTTGAGAAACTCCCATAGCGGTAGAACTGGAGGCGTATGAACATGGACCCAAATGTCCATATTGTCTTGCTCGATTTCAGGATCACCAAGATCCATGGTGACAAGCATACCCTCATCAAAACCATACAATTTGCAAAATGCTTCCCAATTTTTGCAACCAAAATGGGTTACGCTCTCAGTATTATACATCTTTACTTCAAAATCCACATCATGATGGGTCCTTAGGTGAATTTTCTTCGCTTCAAAATTTTCATGGTCTTCAAAATCCATCCTCTCCAAGACATAGCATCTTGCATGGCATGGGATAAACTATACTAGAATTGTAAAAGATGAAAATTACACGTTGAAATAGTTGAAGTCATGCTTAATTATGAAAAAAAACACTTGTCGTCGTTGCGTACCGTTTCAACTTTGAAGGTCTCCTCGAGCTTAATGCTGAAGCGCCGATCATCGTCCAGGTGAGGCCTGTCGCACAGACCTCGATCGTCGTGGCACCAGTCGCACTCCCCCGGGAGGCTTCCGTCGTCCGATGATGACATTTCCTATGTTCATAATTCAATGATTAAACATGTACAATTAAAAAACTAAATTAGATCATTATTATTCAACTAATCATATGCATATGCCTTGCATAGTGCTCTCCAATTTGAGCATTCAATAATAAAAATCAATTCGCAAAATAAAGTAGTATTCAAATTAGGATGCATTCAATTATAAGAAAAACTACATCATCTCCATGTGTACATCGTCGAATATTATCACTAATACACGTCGAATACTATCATACATATCGCCAGTACAGCTAGAACCGTAGCGCCCGACGGGTATCGACGCGGGCGGTGGACACCCAAAGGGAAGGAACCATCACAGGATCATAGCTCCAGTGAGATCCCTGAAGAACCTGCCAGGTATTCTCGAACCTGCCCTCCAACGCAACCATGTAGCGACGGACGTGCTGGTCCTCCTCGCTGACACGGTGACGTACGACCTCCGCGGTGTCCGGAAGCCTCGGCACCGTCATTGGCCCACGCGACCGCCACCAAACAAGGATGGGGTCTACGACGGGCTGGCTCCTCACCAAGCTACGCCCCCCGGAAGGTAGCGCCTCCCAGTACCACCCCGGCGGAGTCCAGTCCCGGACATGGCCCATCTGGTCAAGCAGGTGTCGTCCTCTGCCGACTCGACGACGAGGATGCGGGACAGGCATCGTCCACGTCGATGCGGGCAAAATTGCTTTAATTAAAAAAATAAACTAGTTCTATTAATTTTCTTGCTAAGAATAAACTACTTCTATATATAGTAAATAAACTAGTTTTCTTAAATCAACCAGTTCAACTACTACTAATATAAGCACTTAATTACTATAAATAAAATAAAGTAGTACTAACTAAAAATAAACTACTTGTATATATAGTAAAATAAAGTAGTACTTATTAAATCAACTAATTCAACTACTAATTAAACTAGTTCAAAGCACTAACCTAGAATGTACTATCCTAAAATGCACTAACAGTAGAACTAATAACCTCAAATGCATTAAATCAACTAACCTTAAATATAACGTTTGCAACACAATTTTTTTTTGAATATGCACATATATACATAAATTGACAAAAAAATTCTATGAACAAAAAAAATCATACATCAATTCATACATATCAATGGATCATACATACATCTACATATATACATATACATACAACATCCATATATACATACATCAATGAATTACAAAACAAAATATGAAAAAAACAGAGAGCAGGCCGGCCGAGGCGGTGGCGGCGGCGCGCGGCAAAGCAGAGCAGGCCGGGGCGGTGGCGGCGGCGCGCGGCAAGTAGAGTAGGCAGGGGCGGCGGCGTGGAGGAAGGGAGGGGCCGGGGCTCACTGGGCGGCGACGACGAGGCGAGGCAGAGGGCGGCGACGGCGAGGTCGGGGCAGAGGGCAGGGGCGCGGGACGGCGCGGGGTGGCGACGGCGTTGGGGCGGCGCGGGACGGCGTCAGAGGGGCGCGGGAGACGTCAGAGGGGCGCGGGACGGCGCGCGGCGACGACGGCGACGTCGAGGCGCAGAGGGGGCAGCCTGGCGGCGTCGTCGGGGCGGGATCGAAGAACTGACCCCAAATTTTCACAAGTGTTGTATATATAGACTGAGCATTGGTCCCGGTTCGTGGCTCCAACCGAGACCAATGCCACCTTTAGTCCCGGTTGGTGCCACCAACCGGGACCAAAGGCCACTTTTCGGCAGCCCAAAGGGCGGGAAGCGGCAGCCTTTGGTCCCGGTTGGTGCCACCAACCGGGACTAAAGGGGGGCATTGGTCCCGGTTGTTGCCACGAACCGGTACCAATGCCCCCTTTAGTCCCGGTTGGTGCCACCAACCGGGACCAAAGGCCTTGTGCTGCTGCGGCGTCGAAAGTTTAGTCCCACCTCGCTAGTTGAGAGAGGTGCGCAGTGGTATATAAGCTCCACTGCCGCACCCCTCTCGAGCTCCTCTCCATTGCAGGCTTACGGGCCTAATTGTCACTGCTATGCCTGTGGGCCTTCTAGGCCTCCTGCAGGCCTGAATCCTGGCCCATGGATGGGTTTCTAGTCGTATTCAGGCCGTGGGGGCCCAGTAGGTGGCATTTTTTTTGTTTTTTTGTTGCTTTATTTATTTTATTTTGTTTCTACTTACAACAAAATACTTGTTGTTAATATAAGTATTTTTTTCCAGATTTTTTGTTTTGTTTTCTGCATTGTTTTTTTCTTTTGTTTTTTGCTTTATTTTTTAATTCTTTATGCTTTTAGTTTTAGAAAAATTATAAACTTTTTGTTAATGCCATTAGTTTTCAAATTTGAATTTTTTTTGTTTTCTTTGTTACTTTATTTATTTTATTTTGTTGCTACTTACAACAAAATACTTATTGTTAATATAAGTATTTTTTTCCAGACTTTTTGTTTTGTTTTCTGCATTATTTATTTTCTTTTGTTTTTTGCTTTATTTTTTAATTCTTTATGCTTTTAGTTTTAGAAAAAATTATAAACTTTTTGTTAATGCCATTAGTTTTCAAATTTGAAAACACTTTTTTTGTTTTTTTGTTTTCTTTGTTGCTTTATTTATTTTATTTTGTTTGTACTTACAACAAAATACTTATTGTTAATATAAGTATTTTTTTCCAGATTTTTTGTTTTGTTTTCTGCATTATTTATTTTCTTTTATTTTTTGCTTTATTTTTTAATTCTTTATGCTTTTAGTTTTAGAAAAATTATAAACTTTTTGTTAATGCCATTAGTTTTCAAATTTGAAAACACGTTTTTTGTTTTTTTGTTTTCTTTGTTACTTTATTTATTTTATTTTGTTTCTACTTATAGAATATTAGGATTTTTAGTATTATATTTACTATCTACAATCTTTCTCCATAGAGATACCAAAAATTATAAATTTTCTGTTAGTGCCATTAGTTTTTAAATTAGAATAGTTAAATTTGAATTCTTTGAAATTTGTGTGAATCACAAGTTTGTGATTAACTTTACTCAAAAATGAACATAGATGCGCCTATAGAGAAAGTTCAACCTAAATTCATAATCAATTTCTATGAATTTCAGAGAAATTCATTACGAATTTAGGTCAAATTTCCTGTATAGGGGCATCTATTTTTATTTTGAGAGGAGCTCAACAAGGCAGAGAGGGACGGGCTTATAAACCGGTGTGGGTGCCCTTCGGTTGGTGTGGTGGGACTAAACTGTGAATCGCAACGAGGACCAACCATTTAGTCCCGGTTGGTGGCATGAACCGGGACTAAAGGGGACCTATTGGTCCCGGTTCATGCAACCAACCGGGACCAATGGTGGTGGGCCAGGAGCGAGGCCCATTGGTCCCGGTTCGTCCCACCAACCGGGACCAAAAGGTACAGACGAACCGGGACCAATGGCACACGTGGCCCGGGCGGCCCCCTGGGTTCACTAACCGGGTCCAATGCACCCATTGGTCCCGGTTCTGGACTGAACCGGGACTAATGGGCTTACCCGGCCTGAACCAAAGCCCCCTTTTCTACTAGTGGTACGGCGGCAAGCAATAGCGTCCAAGTCAGCTAAGGCCACGGCCACAGATAGCTGGGGCGAACGCAGATCGCGAACAGCGCATGAAATCGTTCCACAAAAGTTATAGAGTTGATGCGGGTTTAGTACTACAACATTGTGGGGAAAGTTAAAAAGTTATAGAATTAGAAACTTAAATGTCTATTTTATAACGGCATAAATTTTGTTATATATAACTCATATTAGACCGACCTAGAGATACACGCAGGACCTATAAACTAGAAAGGAGAGAGTATGGGTGAACGTCGGGTACTCTTTTCGTTATATTTACCATGAATAATAACTTCATCTTATGTAAAATTTTATGATTTATTGGCCGAGTTTTCTGAAAAAATCATTGACATCTACCATACAAATAATATCATTAAATATATTTTTACATCACATAGATTTGTTATTATAAATGTTTATTGTTCTAACTTGGTTAAATTTTGGAAAATTTGACTTAGAACAATACTAAGAGGTAATGAAAACAAAGGGAGTGTGACTTTTTGAGTCTTGGAATTCAAGTTTTGGGTCTCACCCACGTTCCCTTCCATTTTTTTCCTCTCCGTTGCATTATGAAAATGAGACATGAGTAGCTTTTTATGTAGAACCAATGTATCTTTATGAATTTGATAACTGAACTTTGTGTCCATACTTGAGAAATATACTTGTAAAGTTTTTGAAACAATGGAATAATTGGTAGTTATATAAAATATTTCTAAATTGATTTAAATATTAACAATTTGTGGGAAATCTCAACTTTTTAAATTTGATTGAAATATAACTGAAATAAGTAAAATTTGTGCTAGTATTTATGAAATCTATATTAGTGATATGAATGAAGTCATCAAAATTTGTGCAAAGTCTCTATGAAATGTTTCTGAATTGATTCAAATCCGATTGTAACATTTAAATTTGTTTGGTTATTCATGATTCTTAAACAATCTCAAATGACACATAAATTGTTGGAAATATGCCCTAGAGGCAATAATAAAAGGATTATTATATTTCCCTGTTCATGATAATTGTCTATTGTTCATGCTATAATTGTATTGTCCGGAAATCATAATACATGTGTGAATACATAGACCACAATATGTCCCTAGTAAGCCTCTAGTTGACTAGCTCGTTGATCAATAGATAGTCATGGTTTCCTGACTATGGACATGGGGATGTCATTGATAACGGGATCACATCATTAGGAGAATGATGTGATGGACAAGACCCAAACTTAAGCATAGCACAAAAGATCGTATAGTTCGTTTGCTAGAGCTTTTCTGAATGTCAAGTATCATTCCTTAGACCATGAGATTATGCAACTTCCGGATACCGTAGGAGTGCTTTGGGTGTATCAAACGTCACAACATAACTGGGTGACTATAAAGGTGCACTACTGGTATCTCCGAAAGTGTCTGTTGGGTTGGCATGAATCGAGACTGGGATTTGTCACTCCGTATGACGGAGAGGTATCTCTGGGCCCACTTGGTAAGACACCATCATAATGAGCTCAATGTGATCAAGGTGTTGTTCACGAGATGATGTGTTACGGGAACGAGTAAAGAGACTTGCCGTTAACGAGATTGAACAAGGTATCGGTATACCGACGATCGAATCTCGGGCAAGTATCGTACCGCTAGACAAAGGGAATTGAGTACGGGATTGATTAAGTCCTCGACATCGTGGTTCATCCGATGACATCATCGAGGAGCATGTGGGAGCCAATATGGGTATCCAGATCCCGCTGTTGGTTATTGACCGAAGAGTCGTCTAGGTCATGTCTGCATGTCTCCCGAACCCGTAGGGTCTACACACTTAAGGTTCGGTGACGCTAGGGTTATTAGGAAGACTTGTATGTGATTACCGAATGTTGTTCGGAGTCCCGGATGAGATCCCGGACGTCACGAGGAGTTCCGGAATGGTCCGGAGGTGAAGATTTATATATGGGAAGTTGTCATACGGACACCGGGAAGTTTCGGGGGCATATCGGTATTGTACCGGGGCCACCAGAGAGGTTCCGGGGGTCCACCTTGAGGGGCCAGCCCTCTCGGAGGGCCTCATGGGCCACAAGGGGCAGGGAACCAGCCCCTGGAGGGCTGTGCGCGCCCCCTTCCCTTGGGCCCATGCGCCTAGGGTTGGGGGGAAACCCTAGTGGGGGCGCCCCCCTTGCTTGGGGGGCAAGCCCCCCTCCCTGGCCGCCGCCCCCCCTTCCAGATCTCATCTAGAGGGGGCCGGCCCCCTTGCCCCTTCCCCTATAAATAGTGGGGGTGAGGGGAGGGCAGCAACACACAACAAGGCGCAGCGCCTCCCCTCCCCAACACCTCTCCTCCTCCGTCACGCGCTTGGCTAAGCCCTGCCGGAGTACTACTTCTCCACCACCACCACGCCGTCGTGCTGCTGTTGAAGTCTTTTTCCTCAACCTCTGCTTCCCTTGCTGGATCAAGAAGGAGGAGACGTCGATCGTCCCGTACGTGTGTTGAACGCGGAGGTGCTGTCCGTTCGGCACTTGGTCATCGGTGATCTGAATCACGGCGAGTACGGCTCCATCATCCACGTTCTTCTTGAACGCTTCTGTTGCGATCTACAAGTGGTATGTAGATGCTCTCCTATCCCCTCGTTGCTAGAATACTCCATGGATAGATCTTGGTGATGCGTAGGAAAATTTTAATTTCTGCTACGATCCCCAACATAAATAATCTAAAAACTATTTATAAAAAGCGATTATTTGGAATGCACTAGAATAATAGAATTTGGTTGGAATATGAACAAATAATTGAAATGTTTTTTAATGGGCCCAAATATTTGACTGTCATTGTAGAGGCTACCAACACTAAGGGGACTAATTCTCGATCCGTCGGTGGTATATGTTTGTCATTCGAACAACAACACTACTGGCGGACCTAAATCTTGACTCATTAGTCGTGACTTATTTTTATTAAATCTGAATCGTTTCACATAACTGCTCTCGTGAAAGAGGCTTTCCGTCCTGCTTTATATATAAATCAACAACATCTGAACAAAGTATGTGGCCAATCGATACAAGATGATGAGGTAGCCCTCATACAGTACCGGTCCCAAGATAAACGGATCTAGCAGTACACATACGAGTAGTCTACTGAAAAAGCACAGGGAAAACTAAGTACAATGCCTCCACTACGCTCTATGACACCTAAACTTCACGGCAACGCCTCCAGGTGGGATACACGCTGCAAAAAAAAGGGCAAGACATGAAACCTTTTGTCTATAAAAAGAATAGCGAAAAATGATTTAGGTCGGTTTTGAAAGCATCAACATTTATATGGGAAGCTAGCTCTTCTTGGAGAGTATGAACTTGAAGAATGGAAAAGTTGTCATTGAATTTTAGAGTGTGTGCAAGTCGGCTCATTAGCATTTTTGGGGAATAAAACCATGCATCTAAAAAACTTGGCTCAACTATGTTCAAAGTTAACTTAAAAAAAAACTATGTTCAAAGTTAACTTAAAAAAAACTATGTTCAGGTGACATAACATGCAAAAAAGAAAAAGAGAAAACAATTTTTTTTGCACGATTCTTAATGAAAAATCTCACACATATAGCATCGACTTAGCTTAACCAGGTCTCAGTCGACTAAGATTTAGCAAGACTGTTAATAATATGGTGAGAAACATTAAAGTTGAGAGCACCTCCAGCCGTTGAGCCCCCCAGGAGGCATTTTTTTCGCCGCTTGGGGGGCTGCCGGCGGAAATTTTGGCCTGGGGGTGAGAAACTTTCCAGCCCTGTTCACCCCTAAGCCGTGCCTAAGCCGTGCCCGCCCCAGGCCACGGCCGGCCCGGCCTCGCTGCCGAGCTCGAGCTGAGCCCCGAGCTCCACCGGCGCCGTCCTTGACCGGGGCTTCTGCCGCCTGCTAGTGCAGCGCGCCACTGCCACCTCCGACTACGACCCGTCCCTGCTCCGCGGCGTCTCCTACAAGGTCGAGGACAACGACGCCGACCGCACCGCACGCGTCGTCCAGCCCGTGCCCCTCGACGAGCCCTCCGTGCTCTGCTTGAACGAGAGCCTCACCTTCGAGCCCGTCGCCTCCCGCGACGGCCTCGTCGTGCTCCGCCGGCGCCCCCGCCCGCTCTTCGGGTAGTCCATCGAGGAGGGACGAGTCCAGGGTAGCCGGTCTTCAGCATGCCGGGGATGCAGAGCGTGGCGGAGCAAGGTGGCGGTGGCGGCGCAGCAGCAGGACGAGGCAGGAGGGGAGCGCGAGTGGTAGCGGGCGGAGGGGCGGCTCAGTCAGAGGGCGTGAGGAGCGGCGGGCGCGGCTCGCGCGCGGCAGGCAGGCTGAGCGGCAGTGGCGCGAGGCGCGGGCGGCATAGGGGCGCGGGGTTCGGGCATGCTCGGGTCAGAGCGAGCGATGACGGGGTGGGGCGGGGCGTCTCCGGGTCCTCGGCGCCGGCGCCCCTGGCCGCCCTCTACCTCACCACGGTGGTGATCGTGGTGTGGCTGGTGGCGGAAGAGCTGGCACGCGACGGCGTGCGCGTCAACGCCATCTCGCCGCACGCCATGCTACGGCGCTGCTGGTCCGGTCGCTGGCGAGGGCGCACCCGGGCTAGGCGCTGCTCGCACGCGGGCGCGCGGCCGAGGAGGACGCCGTCGAGCTCGCCGAGATGCACCGCGTTGGAGCAGTCACGCGTCGACGGCCTCCCTGATGGCGCCGACGGCCTCCCCGGACGGCTACGAGGCGTTGGAGAAGGATTCGGGGCTGCCCTTTGCCTCGAGCACGCCGGACGCCGACCACGCGCGCCCGAGCTGCACGCCGGACTCCTCCCGCGCCGCTCCACCCCGCGCGGACGCGCTCCACGCTCGAGAGAGAGGGGAACGGGAGAGGAGTGAGGAAAAGAGAGGAGAGAGGTCGTGGGAGGCCGACGGTGGGCCAACCGCAAGAAAAAGGCATCACCGGCACGCCCAACTGCTCCCCAGGGGGTTGGGTTTGGGGTAGGACTGCCGGTGTCAATTTTCTCTAAATCCGGCGAAAAGTGATGCTTCAGGGGCGCGAGTGGGTGAATATTTTACTGCCAGCGCCTAAAAAATGGCCGTGGGGCGTCTTGGGGGGCCGGCTGGAGATGCTCTGAGTAGTTGTATCAGTAATGATAGAAAAGATGGCGATGAGCAAAATACAAATGGCTAAGCAGCTCCACTAGCTGCGTGCGCCACTAGTAGAAAACGGGCCTATTGTCCCGGTTCATAAGGGCCTTTTGTCCCAGTTCCTGAACCGGGACTAAAGGGTCGGTACAAATGCCCTGGCCCTTTAGTCCCGGTTCAGTCCAGAACCGGGACAGATGGGCCTCCACGTGGCCTGTGCGCCGAGCCCAGGAAGAAGGGCCTTTGGTCCCGGTTGGTGGCACCAACCGGGACCAATAGGCATCCACGCGTCAGCATTTCTGTGGCTGGGGTTTTTGTTTTTTTTTTGAAAGGGGGGGGGGTTGGGGGTTTGGGGGGTTAATTTAGGTGTTTCATATATTGTGTTACCTAGCTAATTAATAGAGAGAAGTGTCCTCTCTTATGTCCGTGCTTGGTCGACGTCGTACTATACATACGTATAGAGAGGACTAGGCACGCTAACTAGCTAGTAAGCAAACAAAGGAAAACAGAAGATCGTCATGAACATATATGCATACAGAGAGAAGTGACATCGACCACCTCTCCTTCTTCGAGAGATTGGTCGAACAACAAGTTCTCGTATATCTATCCGACACTACCGGCTACATATATACAATAATGATCTCTTACAAATATAATATCCTAACATACGGACGCATGGTCCACATAGTATTCGCCGTCTTCAGCGATCACGTGGTCAAGAAAGAATGCCGCCAATTCCTCTTGAATTGCTCGCATGTGATCTGGTGCTAGGAGCTCATCCCGCATTCGAAACATCTAATTTGAAGAAGGGGGTCAATACATATATATATATGAATGAATGAAACTCAACACAAATGATGGTAATAAAATAAAATTGTGAATATTGTTATTTATGCACTTCATATTGTTCGTCAAAGTAACGGCCGCCCCGTTCACAGGTCGTGTGAGGGATGGACTCGCAAACGTAGTATCCACAGAAATCATTCCCTTGTTCCTGCCACAACCTCTTTACAAGAAATAGAGGTCAATCAAACTGATAATCAAGAACGCCAAATGGTATTGATGAAACTAGCGCTTGAATCACTAGCAGATGCGCGGAACATGCTACTATAGTACTTACTTTCGGTGTCTAAATTCTAGCTTCTTCGGCAGTCCCGGAGCTTTTTTGGTGAATTTTCTCCAAACCCTGCCAGACAAAGAAAACAATTACTTGATATCAGAAATGAACAGAGTTGCTGATATGGTGGATAATGATCGATTTAACTTACTTCTCGAGCATTTGAGTCATGTCGTCATACTCCTGGGGATCTTTTCGTTTCGAGTCTAAGACAGTTACTACTCCCTGCTCAAGCTTAATCTCTAGGAGAATATAGTGAAACCTACGCACGCATTCATAACTCATCAATTACATTACTATAACCTTGACTAATAAGGGAAACCGAATATGCCGCAAGACAGTAACACTCACTTGAAGTTGTAAGGAAAGAGTATTATATCTTTGTGTTCATTTATTACCAACGACCGTAGCAAGTTGGCCTCGGTATCTTTTCCATGTAATTTAACTTCAATTGCATCTATGAGATATGTGTTAATGAACCCAATATCACCGACTTGTCTTTTCTTCAATTCGGCGATCTTCAATCTGCATAATATAGTGAGGATAATTATAAATACATGCAATGAAAGAGCTGAGCTATATAGAGAGACTTAATGACAGAAGTAGTACTACTTACAGACAGTAGCAGGTGACCGTTGCTTTATCGAGGGCCAATTGATTGAAAAACTGAAAGAACTCCTCAAATGGAACAGGCAACTCTTTAATTCCAACGAGGTCATGCTCCTTTTTAACTCTCACATACAAAGTATTCCTCCCCCCAGACTCTCTGCAGATTTTCATGTACCAATCATGCAATCTTCGCATCATCGTTGATAGAGATCTTTCATCTTTGACGAGAGGCTTCCCGTACTCGTATCTTTGTATCTGCACCTCCAAGAAATCATAATGTACATCGTCGGGCAGGTAATCTTCAAGATTGCTATAACCGGGCACCATCCTCGAATCATTAGCGAAGATGTCGCTAGGCACCTTGAGCGGGGGGCACGATTGCTTCGCTTGTTCGCCGAGCTGGGCAATTTGTTTCCCAGCTCGTCGTTCTTTCATCCTTTGATCACTGACAGTACTTCCCGACCGCTCCGCTTCGACAAATGCCTTTCCAATGATGCGCTCATAGTTGCCTTTCGGCGGAGACTTGGGTGGTTTTGTCAGGGCAGACAGAGTGCGCTTCGCTTTCACCGGATCTACCTTCTCCTCCGGAGGTGGATGTCTATGTGCTTTCAACCCTTGAAACCAGTCCTTCACTTCGGTTCGCGCGATCTTCGCGTTCTCGTCCGGGGTCATCTCGTATGGTAACTTCTCTGGAGTCTTCAGAGAAGGACTGAATCTGTATGTCCTCCCGCCTTTGGCTGTGCTGCTAGACGTCGGCAGAGCAGACGGAGCGGCTGTCTTCTTTCCTTGCTTACGAGGCGGAGGAGAAGGACTACGACGCGTCGGAGCAGTCGGAGCGGCACGGGTCTCTTCCGCCCTTGCTGACGAGGCGGAGAAGGAGGAGGCTGGCTGCTCGGGCATGCCGGCGCAGGCGGAGTGCCACCACGCGCCAGAGAAGGAGCCGGCCGAGTGCCCTGATCGTCACACGCTGGAGGAGGAGGCGGTGGAGGAGGCGGAGTGCCCTGACTCGCCGGAGGAGGAGGAGGAGGCGGAGGCGTCCAATTCGGAAGGTTGATGAGCTCCTTCCGCCATAGGCATGGAGTCTTCAGAGCAGAACCCAGCCGAGTCTCTGATACGTCTCTGTCGTATCTATAACTTTTGATTGTTCCATGCCAATACTCTACAACTTCCATATACTTTTTGGCAACTTTTTATACTATTTTTGGGACTAACATATTGATCCAGTGCCCAGTGCCAGTTCCTGTTTGTTGCATGTTTTTTGTTTTGCAGAAACCCAATATCAAACAGAGTCCAAATGGGATAAAAACGGACGGAGAATTATTTTGGAATATTTATGATTTTTGGGAAGTAAAATCAACGCGAGACGGTGTCTGAGGGGGGCACGAGGTAGGGGGCGCGCCCCGGACCCTCGTGGCCACCCCGTAAGGCGGTTGGCGCTCTTCTTTTGCCGCAAGAAAGATAATTTTACGAGAACGATCTGGGCGAAAGATTCACCCCAATCGAAGTTACGGATCTCCGGATATTTAAGAAACGGTGAAGGACCAGAAAACAGAACGCAGAAACAGAGAGAGACAGAGAGACAGATCCAATCTCGGAGGGGCTCTCGCCCCTCCCACGCCATGGAGACCATGGACCAGAGGGGAAACCCTTCTCCCATCTAGGGAGAAGGTCAAGGAAGAAGAAGGTGGAGGGGGGCTCTCTCTCCCCCTCGCTTCCGGTGGCGTCGGAGTGCCACCGGGGGCCATCATCATCACCGTCATCTTCACCAACAACTTCACCGCCATCATCACCAACTCTTCCCCCCTCTATGCAGCGGTGTAACCTCTCTCTTACCCGCTGTAATCTCTACTTAAACATGGTGCTCAATGCTATATATTATTTCCCTACGATGTATGACTATCCTATGATGTTTGACTAGATCTGTTTTGTCCTACGGGCTATTTGATGATCAAGATTGGTTTGAGTTATATGTTTTATTAATGATTCTGTCCTATGGTGCTCTCCGTGTCGCGCAAGCGTGAGGGATCCCCGCTGTAGGGTTTGCAATATGTTCATGATTTGCTTATGGTGGGTGGCGTGAGTGACAGAAGCACAGACCCGAGTAAGTAGGTTGTTTGCGTATGGGATAAAGGGGACTTGATGCTTTAATGCTATGGTTGGGTTTTACCTTATTGAATCTTTAGTAGTTGCGGATGCTTGCTTGAGTTCCAATCATAAGTGCATATGATCCAAGTAGAGAAAGTATGTTAGCTTATGCCTCTCCCTCAAATAAAATTGCAATAATGATTACCGGTCTAGTTATCGATTGCCTATGGACAAATAACTTTCTTGTTGACAAAAGCTCTCTACTAAAACTAACTTAGTTGTGTCTTCATCTAAACAGCCCCTAGCTTTTATTTACGTGCTCTTTACTTTCTTGCAAGCTTACCCAAAATCACCTACAAAGTAGTTCTAGTTTCATACTTGTTCTAGGTAAAGTAAACGTTAAGCGTGCGTAGAGTTGTATCGGTGGTCGATAGAACTTGAGGGAATATTTGTTCTACCTTTAGCTCCTCGTTGGGTTCGACACTCTTACTTATCGAAAGAGGCTACAATTGATCCCCTATACTTGTGGGTTATCAAGACCTTTTTCTGGCGCTGTTGCCGGGGAGCAATAGCGTGAGGTGAATATTCTCGTGTGTGCATGTTTGCTTTATCACTAAGTAATTTTTATTTGCTGTTCTTAGTTGTTTTCTATCTTTAGCTATGGGTAGGAAACGCAAAATACCAAAAAAATTAGTTGTACCTACTGAACCAATGGTTGAAGAGCCACTCAGAATCTATCACATTGCTGAAGCTTATTACTTGGATCATCTTCGATCCCTATGTGCTCGTGCTGATACCCCAACTAGCTTGGTTGAGGGCAAATCTTTAGATGAGCATGCTTGTTATGTGAGACACTTTATATCTGAAAACCCTAAGAAACACCTTTCCTACCAATGTGAGTTTATTGATAATGGAATCTTATCTTCGGCTAAGCGTGTTTATAGTTACTATGATATTCAACAAATTGAAGAATTTGTTGTTTTTAAGGGTGCTTATGAAATTGCTTCTTTGATTGAAAAGTATGGTGCTACTCTTTACGAATCTGAAAATTTTGCCATACTTGAATATTGTTATGAGAATTATGCTTCTAATGCTTATGTTAAACCATATATTGATAAATAATCCGCTGTCCAAGAAGAGACTAATATTCTGCAGGAGTCTATGGAAGAAGAAATTGATGAAACAGTGAGCTCATTGGATGAAAAAGATGATGAGGAAAGCGAAGAACAAAAGGAGGAAGAGCGGATTAGCTACCCGTGCCCACCTTCTAATGAGAGTAACTCTTCAACTCATACATTGTTTAATTTCCCTTCGTGCTTACCGAAGGATGATTGCTATGATGACTATTATGATCCCGTTGATTCTCTTGAAATATCCCTTTTTGATGATGCTTGCTATGCTTGCTGCCAAGATGCCAATATGAATTATGGTTATGGAGATGAACTTGCTATAGTTCCTTATGTTATGAATGAAATTGTTGCTATTGGACCCACGCATGATAGTCCTATTATCTTTTTGAATTCTCCCGATTACACTATATCGGAGAAGTTTGCTTTTATTAAGGATTATATTGATGGGTTGCCTTTTACCATTGCACATGATGATTTTGATAGATATAATATGCATGTGCTTGCTGCTCCTACTTGCAATTATTATGAGAGAGGAACTATATCTCCACCTCTCTATGTTTCCAATATGATAAAATTGGAAGAAACTGTTTATACTATGCATTGGCCTTTACTAGGTGTGCATGAATTGTTCTTTTATGACATGCCGATGCATAGGAAGAGAGTTAGACTTCGTCATTACATGATATATGTTGCTTTGTTCTCACTACTAAATTACAAATCATTGCTAATTAAAATTGGCTTTGATATACCTTGGGATCCGGGTGGATTCACTACTTGAGCACTATATGCCTAGCTTAATGGCTTTAAAGAAAGCGCTGCCAAGGAGACAACCCGAAAGTTTTAGAGAGTCATTTATTTCTGTTCAGTGCTTTCATATAGTTTAAAAACAACAAAAATAAAGAGGGAAACCCAAAACTTTTCAAAAAGAAAAGTGAAAGTGAGAGAGACAAGCATTGTGAAAATGGGGGACGTCCTTGAACTTTGTTCATGCCCATGGGAACTTTGTGAATCTTGATTACAGAAACTTTTCAAAAAAAATAATTATCCCCTTGTACAATTCCATTGTATTATAAAAATAATGTTCCAAGGTTTGCCTTTAGGATGTTTACGATGCTTGTTGGTTTGTGCGGTGCAGGACAGAAACTTTGTCTGTAGTGCATGAATTTTAATTATTTACTGAAACGTCAAATGGTTCTGATTCTTTTTGCATTGTCTTTCTGTAAAAATTGTTTATTTTTTCTAATTTTGGCAGAATTTTTAAACTATCATAAGTATGCTGAATGTTCAGATTGCTACATACTGTTCTGTTTTAGGCAGATTCTGTATTTGATGCATAGTTTGCTTGTTTTGATGAAACTATTGATTTATATCAATGGATTAAGCCATGAAAAGTTATATTACAGTAGACACAATGCAAAAACAAAATATGAATTGGTTTGCAATAGTACTTAGAGTAGTGATTTGCTTTATTATACTAACGGATTTTTCCGAGTTTTCTGTTGAAGTTTTGTGTGGATGAAGTGTTCGATGATCGAGAAGGTCTCAATGTGAGAAGAAGGAAGAGAGGCAAGAGATCAAGCTTGGGGATGCCCGAGGAACCCCAAGTAAATATTCAAGGAGACTCAAGTGTCTATGCTTGGGGATGCTGGGGAGGCATCCCCTCTTTCTTCAACAAGTATCGGTATGTTTTCGGATTCGTTTCATTCATGCGATATGTGCAATCTTGGAGCGTCTTTAGCATTTAGTTTTAATTTTTCTTTTATGCACCATGCTGGTATGAGATAATCCTTGGTTGATTTATAGAATGCTCATCGCACTTCACTTATATCTTTTGAGTATGGCTTTATAGAATGCTTCACATGCTTCACTTATATCATTTGAATCTTGGGTTGCCTGTTTCTCTTTACATAGACAACCGCCATTTGTAGAATGCTCTTTTGCTTCACTTATACTTGTTAGAGCGTGGGCATATCTTTTGTAGAAAGAATTAAACTCTCTTGCTTCACTTATATCTATTTAGAGAGATGACAGGAACTGGTCATTCACATGGTTAGTCATAAAATCCTACATAGAACTTATAGATCACTGAATATGATATGTTTGATTCCTTGCAATAGTTTTGCGATATAAAGGTGGTGATATTAGAGTCATGCTAGTTGAGTAATTGTGAAATTGAGAAATACTTGTGTTGAGATTTGCAAGTCCCGTTGCATGCACGTATGGTGAACCGTTATGTAATGAAGTCGGAGCATGAGGTGTTTATTGATTGTCTTCCTTATGAGTGGCGGTCGGGGACGAGCGATGGTCTTGTCCTACCAATCTATCCCCCTAGGAGCATGCGCGTAGTGCTTGGTTTTTGATGACTTGTAGATTTTTGCAATAAGTATGTGAGTTATTTATGACTAATGTTGAGTCCATGGATTATACGCACTCTCACCCTTCCATCATTGCTAGCCTCTTCGGTACCGTGCATTGCCCTTTCTCACCTCGAGAGTTGGTGCAAACTTCGCCGGTGCATCCAAACCCCGTGATACGATACGCTCTATCACACATAAACCTCCTTATATCTTCCTCAAAACAGCCACCATACCTACCTATTATGGCATTTCCATAGCCATTCCGAGATATATTGCCATGCAACTTCCATCATCATCATATACATGACTTGAGCATTTATTGTCATATTGCTTTGCATGATTGTAAGATAGCTAGCATGATGTTTTCATGGCTTGTCCGTTTTTTGATGTTTGCTATGCTAGATCATTGCACATCCCGGTACACCGCCGGAGGCATTCATATAGAGTCATATCTTTGTTCTAGATATCGAGTTGTAATATTGAGTTGTAAGTAAATAAAAGTGTGATGATCATCATTATTAGAGCATTGCCCCAGTGAGGAAAGGATGATGTAGACTATGATTCCCCCACAAGTCGGGATGAGACTCCGGACAAAGAAAAGAGAAAGGCCAAAAAAAGAGAAGGCCCAAAAAAAAGAAAAAAGAGAAAAAAATGAGAGAAAAAGAGAGAAGGGGCAATGTTACTATCCTTTTACCACACTTGTGCTTCAAAGTAGCACCATGTTCTTCATATAGAGAGTCTCTTGAGTTATCACTTTCATATACTAGTGGGAATTTTCATTATAGAACTTGGCTTGTATATTCCAACGATGGGCTTGCTCAAATGCCCTAGGTCTTCATGAGCAAGCAAGTTGGATGCACACCCACTTAGTTTCAGTTTGAGCTTTCATACACTTATAGCTCTAGTGCATCCGTTGCATGGCAATCCCTACTCCTCACATTGACATCAATTTATGGGCATCTCCATAGTCCATTGATTAGCCGCGTCGATGTGAGACTTTCTCCTTTTTTGTCTTCTCCACATAACCCCCATCATCATATTCTATTCCACCTATAGTGCTATGTCCATGGCTCACGCTCATGTATTGCGTGAAAGTTGAAAAGGTTTGAGAACGTCAAAAGTATGAAACAATTGCTTGGCTTGTCATCGGGGTTGTGCATGATATGAATGCTTTGTGTGGTGAAGATGGAGCATAGCCAGACTATATGATTTTGTAGGGATGAGCTTTCTTTGGCTATGTTATTACAATAAGACATAATTGCTTGGTTGGTATGCTTGAAGTATTATTGTCTTAAATGTCAAATGATAGACTATTGCTTTGAATCACTCATGTCTTAATATTCATGCCATCATTAGACATATGATCAAGATTATGCTAGGTAGCATTCCACATCAAAAATTACCTTTTTTATCATTTACCTACTCGAGGACGAGCAGGAATTAAGCTTGGGGATGCTGATACGTCTCCGTCGTATCTATAATTTTTTATTGTTCCATGCCAATATTCTACAACTTCCATATACTTTTTGGCAACTTTTTATACTATTTTTGGGACTAACATATTGATCCAGTGCCCAGTGCCAGTTCCTGTTTGTTGCATGTTTTTTGTTTTGCAGAAACCCAATATCAAGCGGAGTCCAGACGGGATAAAAACGGACGGAGAATTATTTTGGAATATTTATGATTTTTGGGAAGTAAAATCAACGCGAGACGGTGTCCGAGGGGGGCACGAGGTAGGGGGGCGCGCCCTAGGGTGTCAGGCGCACCCCTGACCCTCGTGGCCACCCCGTAAGGCGGTTCATGCTCTTATTTTGCCGCGAGAACTATAATTTTACGAGAAAGATCTGGGCGAAAGATTCACCCCAATATGAGTTACGGATCTCCGGATATTTAAGGAACGGTGAAGGGCGAGAAAACAGAACGCAGAAACAGAGAGAGACAGAGAGACATATCCAATCTTGAAGGGGCTCTCGCCCCTCCCACGCCATGGAGACCATGGACCAGAGGGGAAACCCTTCTCCCATCTAGGGAGAAGGTCAAGGAAGAAGAAGGAGGATGGGGGCTCTCTCCCCCTCGCTTCCGGTGGCGTCGGAGTGCCACCGGGGGCCATCATCATCACCGTCATCTTCACCAACAACTTCACCGCCATCATCACCAACTCTTCCCCCCTCTATGCAGCGGTGTAACCTCTCTCTTACCCGCTGTAATCTCTACTTAAACATGGTGCTCAACGCTATATATTATTTCCCTATGATGTATGGCTATCCTATGATGTTTGAGTAGATCTGTTTTTTCCTACGGGCTATTTAATGATCAAGATTGGTTTGAGTTGTATGTTTTATTACTGGTGCTGTCCTATGGTGCTCTCCGTGTCGCGCAAGCGTGAGGGATCCCCGCTATAGGGTTTGCAATATGTTCATGATTTGCTTATGGTGGGTGGCGTCAGTGACAGAAGCACAGACCCGAGTACGTAGATTGTTTGCGTATGGGATAAAGGGGACTTAATGCTTTAATGCTATGGTTGGGTTTTACCTTTATGAATCCTTAGTAGTTGCGGATGCTTGCTAGAGTTCCAATCATAAGTGCATATGATCCAAGTAGAGAAAGTATGTTAGCTTATGCCTCTCCCTCAAATAAAATTGCAATAATGATTACCGGTCTAGTTTGCCTAGGGACAAATAACTTTCTTGTTGACAAAAGCTCTCTACTAAAACTAATTTAGTTGTGTCTTCATCTAAACAGCCCCTAGCTTTTATTTACGTGCTCTTTACTTTCTTGCAAGCTTACCCAAAATCACCTACAAAGTAGTTCTAGTTTCATAATTGTTCTAGGTAAAGTAAATGTTAAGCGTGCATAGAGTTGTATCGATGGTCGATAGAACTTGAGGGAATATTTGTTCTACCTTTAGCTCCTCGTTGGGTTCGACACTCTTACTTATCGAAAGAGGCTACAATTGATCCCCTATACTTGTGGGTTATCAGTCTCCCCTTCACCGGTAGGGTGGTCAAGCTGGAGGTCCTCAAATCCCTCCGTTATTTCATCCACCATCACCCTAGCATATCCTTCTGGAATCGGCCGGCAGTGAAAAGTTGCGCCGGGTTGAGTAGGAAAAACAGAGCCAACAGCCGCCTTGACCTTCATATTAATCCATTGCGTCATAAGATGGCAATTTTGAGACTCCGTGATAGCATCCACGGGATAGCTGGCAGGAGCCGTCAAGACATGCTCCGGCTGAAGCAGCTCGGTGGAAGCCACGCTGTTTCTCCGCTGAGATGGCGGGGTAGCTTCGGCGGAACCTTCGGCAGTTCGTTTGTTGCGATTTGCTTCTCGTTCCTCTATCCCTTGTACAATTGCTTTAAGCGCCCGCAGTTCGGTCTGCTGCACTTTCTTCCTCCTCTCCTGACATTTGTAACCGCCTGCGTCCGGAAACCCAGCCTTCCATGGAATGGAGCCTGGCGTGCCTCGTGTCCATCCAGGGTGCTCAGGATTCCCGAGGGCCATCGTGAGCTCGTCGTTCTCTCTCTTTGGAATGAACGTCCCTTGCTGCGCTGCTTCGATATAGTGTTGAAGCCTCGTGACTGGTATTTCCAATTGCTCGTCCGTCCAAATGCACTTCCCTGATATAGGGTCCAAGGTTCTGCCAGCCCCGAAGAACCAAGTCCGGCAACGGTCTGGCCAGTTCATTGTCTCTGGTTCGATTCCTTTTTCATCCAGATCATTCTCAGCCTTGGCCCACTTAGGCCGGGCTACGAGGTAGCCACCTGACCCCGTGCAATGGTGAAGCTTCTTCTTCGCAGCATTTTTCTTGTTTGTCGCCGACATCTTCTTACTCTTTTCCGATGTCTTGTGGGCCACAAATGCGGGCCAGTGATCTCTGATCTTCTCATATCTGCCCTTGAATTCTGGTGTCTCCTTTTTATCAAAAAACCTATTCAGCTCTTTCTTCCACCTCCTGAATAGGTCTGCCATCCTGTTAAGAGCAAAAGACTTGATTAATTCCTCTTTAACTGGCTTCTCCGGATCATCCTCTGGCGGTAGGGTGAAATTTGACTTCAGCTCAGTCCAAAGATCATTTTTCTGCATATCATTGACATAAGACACCTCAAGGTCTTCTGTAGCCGGCTTTAACCATTGCTAGATGCTGGTCGGGATCTTGTCCCCAACCAGAAGCCCGCACTGAGCAACAAATGCGTTCATTGTTCGGATGGGTTCAATCGGTTGGCCGTCGGGCGCGATTGCTATGATCTCAAACCTTTCATCCGAGCTCAACTTTTTCTTCGGGCCTCATCTCTTTACCGAAGTTGTGCTCGATCCAGAGGGCTAGAAAAAAGAACAAAGACTTAATTAATATGTGTACATACCAAAACAATGAATGCATCAATTAGCTAGTCAGCACAGGCTTAACTAATATATATACCTGGTCGGACTCGGTTCGGTCACCGGAGCCGTCATCACGGTCTCCTTCTTGCACCGGCATTGGGTCACCGGAGCCGTCCTCACGTTCTCCTTCTTGCACCGGCATTAGGTCACCGGAGCCATCATAATCATAGCCAGCTGCTTCTTCACCCTCTCCTTCCAGACCATCGGTGTCGTTGAGAAACAACGAGCAGACGGCATCACTTCCAAGTGCGATTATGTCCCTCAACAACGCTTCTTTTGCTTCGTCTCGGGCGGTGTCCATAGTTTCTATAAATATTTACAACATGGCAATTATTATTCAAACATGACAGATGGATATATTAGTGGCAAACGTAGAACTAGCTAGCTAATCACAGTAAGGAATCATATTAATTAGTGGCCTCGACGCTGCTTCTCTAGGGTTTGGGGTAGCCTCGACAACACTTCAAGGGTTTGGGGACAACGACAACATACGTACATGGGAAAATAATATTATCGGGGGGAGGGGGTATATCGACCCCCCCCCACGTGTTGAAGTTATCGGGAGGGGGTATATTGATACGTCTCCAACGTATCTATAATTTTTGATTGCTCCATGCTATATTATCTACTGGTTTAGGCAATATTGGGCTTTATTATCCACTTTTATATTACTTTTGGGACTAACCTATTAACCGGAGGCCCAGCCCAGATTTGATGTTTTATGCCTATTTCAGTGTTTCGAGGAAAAGGAATATCAGACGGAGTCGAAACAGAACGAAATCAACTGGACAAGTTATTTTTGGAAGGAAACCTACCGGATAGACTTGGACTCTACGTCAGAAGATATAGGAGCTAGCCACGAGTGTGGGGGTGCGCCCACCCCCCTAGGGAGCGCCCCCTATCTCGTGGGCCCCCGAAGCTCCACCGACGTACCCCTTGCACCCATATATACCTACGTACGCTAAAACTTCCAGAACAGAGATTAGATCGGGAGTTCCGCCGCCGCAAGCCACTGTAGCCACCAAAAACCTCTCGGGACCCTGTTCCGGCACCCTGCCGGAGGGGGGATCCCTCACCGGTGACCATCTTCATCATCCCGGTGCTCTCCATGACGAGGAGGGAGTAGTTCACCCTCGGGGATGAGGGTATGTACCAGTAGCTATGTGTTTGATCTCTCTCTCTCTCTCTCTCTCTCTCTCGTTTTCTTGATTCGGCACGATCTTGATGTATCGCGAGCTTTGCTATTATAGTTGGATCTTATGTTTCTTCTCCCCCTCTTCTCTCTTGTAATGGATTGAGTTTTCCCTTTGAAGTAATCTTATCGGATTGAGTCTTTAAAGATTTGAGAACACTTGATGTATGTCTTGCCGAGCGTATCTGTGGTCACAATGGGATATCACGTGTCACTTGATGTATGTTTTGGTGACCAACTTGCGGGTTCCGCCCATGAACCTATGCTTAGGGGTTGGCACACATTTTCGTCGTGATTCTCCGGTAGAAACTTTGGGCACTCTTTGAGGTTCTATGTGTTGGTTGAATAGATGAATCTGAGATTGTGTGATGCATATCGTATAATCATACCCACGGATACTTGAGGTGACATTGGAGTATCTAGGTGACATTTGGGTTTTGCTTGATTTGTGTCTTAAGGTGTTATTCTAGTACGAACTCTAGGGCTGTTTGTGACACTTATAGGAATAGCCCAACGGAATGATTGGAAAGAATAACTTTGAGGTGGTTTCATACCCTACCATAATCTCTTCGTTTGTTCTCCGCTATTAGTGGCTTTGGAGTGACTCTTTGTTGCATGTTGAGGGATAGTTATATGATCCAACTATGTTATTATTGTTGAGAGAACTTGCACTAGTGAAAGTATGAACCCTAGGCCTTGTTTCCTATCATTGCAATACCGTTTACGCTCACTTTTACCGCTTGTTACCTTGCTGTTTTTATATTTTCAGTTCACAAAAACCTATATCTACCATCCATATTGCACTTGTATCACCATCTCTTCGCCGAACTAGTGCACCTATACAATTTACCATTGTATTGGGTGTGTTGGGGACACAAGAGACTCTTTGTTATTTAGTTGCAGGGTTGCTCGAGAGAGACCATCTTCATCCTACGCCTCCCACGGATTGATAAACCTTAGGTCATCCACTTGAGGGAAATTTGCTACTGTCCTACAAACCTCTGCACTTGGAGGCCCAACAACGTCTCTAAGAAGAAGTTTGTGTAGTAGACATCAAGCTCTTTTCTGACGCCATTGCCGGGGAGGCTAGGTAAGTGAAGGTATATTTTTAGATCTTGCAATCGAAACTTTTTGTTTCTTGTTCTAGCACTAGTCTAGTTTATAAAAGAAAACTACCCAAAAAAATGGAATTGAGTTTACCACACACGCTTCATCTTTTTAATATCTTTCGTGAGTATGATGGGAAGGAAAATTGTGCCAAAGTGTTAGAAGAAGAATGTATTAAAATATTTGGCACTAAATCTGTGAATGATGAGCATGATTGCAATTTTGTTAGTATGAACTCCTTGAATATCCATGATGCTAATGATATGCAAAGCCACAAGCTTGGGGAAGCTATGTTTGATGAAGATGATATTTTTGTCCCCCAAGCTTTGATGAGCATATTTACTATGATGAAAGCATGCCTCCTATCTATGATGATTATTGTGATGACACCTATGCTATAAAAATAATTATAATCATGAAACTTGTCATCTTGATCTTAATTTTCAATCATATGATAGTTATTTTGTTGAGTTTGCTCCCACTACTACTCATGAAAATAAATTTGCTTATGTGTAGAGTAATAAAAATTCTATGCGTATGCATCATGAAAAGAATGCTATAGGTGCTGGTTATATTGTTGAATTCATTCATGATGCTACTGAAAATTATTATGAGGGAGGAATGTATGCTTGTAGGAATTGCAATAATATCAAGTTTCCTCTCTATGTGCTTAAAGTTTTGAAGTTATGCTTGTTTTACCTTCCTATGAAAGTTGATTATTGTTCCCATAAGTTGTTTGCATAGGAAGTAGTTCACAAAATCCCTATGCATAGGTAGTGGGTTAGACTTAAATGTGCTAGTCATATTCTTCATGATGCTCTCTTTATGTTTCAATTCCTATCTTTTATGTGAGCATCATTGAAATCATCATGCCTAGCTACGGGCATTAAACGATAGCGCTTGTTGGGGGGCAACCCAACTTTATTTTAGTTTCTTGCTTTTTGGTTCTGTTTAGGAATAAATAATCCATCTATCCTCTGGTTATATGTGGTTTTATGTTTTAATTAGTGTTTGTGCCAAGTAGAACCTTTGGGAAGACTTGGGTGAAGTCTTTATGATCATGCTGTAAAAGACAGAAATTTTAGCGCTCACGAGATTTGCTTCAACTTTTTACAGGAGAGTGCTATTTAGTTGATTAATTTTAAATATGATTACTAGACAAATTCCTCAGGTCCACCAATTTATTTTAGAATTTTTGGAGTTCCAGAAGTTTGCGTTAGTTGCAGATTAATACAGACTGTTCTGTTTTTGACAGATTCTGTTTTTCGTGTGTTGTTTGCTTATTTTGATGACTCTATGGCTAGTAAAATAGTTCATAAACCATAGAGAAGTTGGAATACAGTAGGTTTAACACCAATATAAATAAAGAATGAGTTAATTATAGTACCTTGAAGTGGTGTTTTGTTTTCTTTCGCTAACGGAGCTTACGAGTTTTCTGTTAAGTTTTGTGTTGTGAAGTTTTCAAGTTTTGGGTAAAGATTCGATGGACAATGGAATAAGGAGTGGCAAGAGCCTAATCTTGGGGATGCCCAAGGCACCCCAAGGTAATGTTCAAGGATAACCAAGCGTCTAAGCTTGGGGATGCCCCGGAAGGCATCCCCTCTTTCGTCTTCGTTCATCGATAACTTTACTTGGAGCTATATTTTTATTCACCACATGTTATGTGTTTTTCTTGGAGCGTCATTTTATTTTATTTAGCTTTGCTTGCTGTTTGAATAAAGTATCAAGATATGAAATTATTAAATGGGAGAGTCTTCACACAGTTGCATAATTATTCGACTACTCATTGATCTTCACTTATATATTTCGGAGTAGTTTGTTGTTTGCTCTAGTGCTTCACTTATATCATTTAGAGCACGGTGGTGGTTTTATTTTGAAGAAATAGATGAACTATCATGCTTCATTTATATTATTTTGAGAGTCTTAAATAGCATGGTAATTTGCTTAAAATCCTAATATGCTAAGCATACAAGATTTGTAAGAATTCTTATGAGTGTGTTGAATACTAAGAAAAGATTGAAGCATGATAATTGTTTTGAGATATGGAGGTGATAATATTAGAGTCAGGCTAGTTGAGTAGTTGTGAATTTAAAGAATACTTGCGTTGAAGTTTGTGATTCCCGTAGCATGCACGTATGGTGAACCGTTATGTAACAAAGTCGGAGCATGAGGTGTTTATTGATTGTCCTCCTTATGAGTGGTGGTCCGGGATGAGCGATGGTCTTTTCCTACCAATCTATCCGCCTAGGAGCATGCGCGCAATACTTTGCTTTGATAACTTCTAGATTTTTGCAATAAGTATATGAGTTCTTTATGACTAATGTTGAGTCCATGGATGATACACACTTTTTCCCATCCTTCCATCATTGCTAGCCTCTTCGGTACCGTGCATTCCCCTTTCTCACATCGAGAGTTGGTGCAAACTTCGCCGGTATCATACACCCACCATATACCTTCCTCAAAACAGCCACCATACCTACCTATTATGGCATTTCCATAGCCATTCCGAGATATATTGCCATGCAACTTTCCACCGTTCCGTTTATTATGACACGCTCCATCATTGTCATATTGCTAGCATGATCATGTAGTTGACATTGTATTTGTGGCAAAGCCACCATTCATAATTCTTTCATACATGTCACTCTTGATTCATTGCACATCCCGGTACACCGCCGGAGGCATTCATATAGAGTCATATTTTGTTCTAAGTATCGAGTTGTAAGAAAATAAAAGTGTGATGATCATCATTTTTAGAGCATTGTCCCAGTGAGGAAAGGATGATGGAGACTATGATTCCCCCACAAATCGGGATGGGACTCCGGACGAAAAATAAATTAAAGAGAAAAAAAGAGGCAAAAAAAAGAAAAGGCCCAAACAAAAAAATTAAAAAATGAGAGAAAAAGAGAGAAGGGACAATGCTACTATCCTTTTACCACACTTGTGCTTCAAAGTAGCACCAAGATCTTCATGATAGAGAGTCTCCTATGTTGTCACTTTCATATACTAGTGGGAATTTTTCATTATAGAACTTGGCTTGTATATTCCAATGATGGGCTTCCTCAAAATGCCCTAGGTCTTCGTGAGCAAGCGAGTTGGATGCACACCCACTTAGTTTCTTTTGTTGAGCTTTCATATACTTATAGCTCTAGTGCATCCGTTGCATGGCAATCCCTACTCACTCACATTGATATCTATTAATGGGCATCTCCATAGCCCGTTGATACACCTAGTTGATGTGAGACTATCTTCCCCTCTTTTTGTCTTCTCCACAACCACCGTTCTATTCCACATATAGTGCTATATCCATGGCTCACGCTCATGTATTGCGTGAAGATCGAAAAAGTTTTGAAAATGTTAAAGTATGAAACAATTGCTTGGCTTGTCATCGGGGTTGTGCATGATTTAAATACTTTGTGTGGTGAAGATGGAGCATAGGCAGACTATATGATTTTGTAGGGACAACTTTCTTTGGCCATGTTATTTTGAGAAGACATAATTGCTTTATTAGTATGCTTGAAGTATTATTATTTTTATGTCAATATGAACTTTTGTCATGAATCTTTCGGATCTGAATATTCATATCACAATTAAGAAGAATTACAATGAAATTATGCCAACTAGCATTCCACATAAAAAATTATCTTTTTTATCATTTACCTACTCGAGAATGAGCAGGAATTAAGCTTGGGGATGCTTGATATGTCTCCAACGTATCTATAATTTTTTATTGCTCCATGCTATATTATCTACTGTTTTAGGCAATATTGGGCTTTATTATCCACTTTTATATTACTTTTGGGACTAACCTATTAACCGGAGGCCCAGCCCAGATTTGCTGTTTTATGCCTATTTCCGTGTTTCGAAGAAAAGGAATATCAGACGGAGTCGAAACAGAACGAAATCAACTGGACAAGTTATTTTTGGAAGGAAACCTACCGGATAGACTTGGACTCTATGTCAGAAGATACGGGAGCTGGCCACGAGGGTAGGGGCGCGCCCACCCCCTAGGGCGCGCCCCCCTGCCTCGTGGGGCCCCCGAAGCTCCACCGACGTACCCCTTGCACCCATATATACCTACGTATCCTAAAACTTCCAGAACAGAGATTAGATCGGGAGTTCCGCCGCCGCAAGCCTCTGTAGCCACCAAAAACCTCTTGGGACCCTGTTCCGGCACCCTTTCAGAGGGGGGATCCCTCACTGGTGGCCATCTTCATCATCCCGGCGCTCTCCATGACGAGGAGGGAGTAGTTCACCCTCGGGGATGAGGGTATGTACCAGTAGCTATATGTTTGATCTCTCCCTCTCTCTCTCGTTTTCTTGATTTGGCACGATCTTGATGTATCGCGAGCTTTGCTATTATAGTTGGATCTTATGTTTCTTCTCCCCCTCTTCTCTCTTGTAATGGATTGAGTTTTCCCTTTGAAGTAATCTTATCGGATTGAGTCTTTAAAGATTTGAGAACACTTGATGTATGTCTTGCCGTGCGTATCTGTGGTGACAATGGGATGCCACATGCCACTTGATGTATGTTTTGGTGACCAACTTGCGGGTTCTGCCCATGAACCTATGCATAGGGGTTGGCACACGTTTTCGTCGTGATTCTCCGGTAGAAACTTTGGGTACTCTTTGAGGTTCTATGTGTTGGTTGAATAGATGAATCTGAGATTGTGTGATGCATATGGTATAATCATACCCACGGATACTTGAGGTGACAGTGGAGTATCTAGGTGACATTAGGGTTTTGGTTGATTTGTGTCTTAAGGTGTTATTCTAGTACGAACTCTAGGGCTGTTTGTGACACTTATAGGAATAGCCCAACGGATTGATTGAAAAGAATAACTTTGAGGTGGTTTCGTACCCTACCATAATCTCTTCGTTTGTTCTCCGCTATTAGTGGCTTTGGAGTGACTCTTTGTTGCATGTTGAGGGATAGTTATATGATCCAACTATGTTATTATTGTTGAAAGAATTTGCACTAGTGAAAGTATGAATCCGAGGCCTTATTTCCTATCATTGCAATACCGTTTACGCTCACTTTTACCGCTTGTTACCTTGCTGTTTTTATATTTTCAGTTCACAAAATCCTATATCTACCATCCATATTGCACTTGTATCACCATCTCTTCGCCGAACTAGTGCACCTATACAATTTACCATTGTATTGGGTGTGTTGGGGACACAAGAGACTCTTTGTTATTTGGTTGCAGGGTTGCTTGAGAGAGACCATCTTCATCCTACGCCTCCCACGGATTGATAAACCTTAGGTCATCCACCTGAGGGAAATTTGCTACTGTCCTACAAACCTCTGCACTTGGAGGCCCAACAACGTCTACAAGAAGAAGGTTGTGTAGTAGACATCATATATCGACCCCCCTCGTGTTGAAGTTATCGGGAGGGGGTATATCGACCCCCCCCCCACGTGTTGAAGTTATCGGGAGTTTATATCGACACGACATACGTACATGGGAAAATAATATTATCAGGGAGGGGGTATATCGACCCCCCCCCCTCGTGTTGAAGTTACCGGGAGGGGGTATATCGATCCCCCACGTGTTGAAGTTATCGGAAGTTTATATCGACACGACATACGTACATGGGAAAATAATATTATCGGGAAGGTGGTATATCGACCCCCCCCCTCGTGTTGAAGTTATCGTGAGGGGGTATATCGACCCCCCACGTGTCGAAGAAAAAAAAGAAGAAGAAAAAGAGGAGAAGAATAAAGGAAGAATATATTGTATTTTCTCTTCTTCTCCTCTATTCCTTTCTTCTTCTCCTCTTCTTTTTCTTCTTTTTTCTTCTTCTTATTTATTTCTCCTCGTCTTCCTCTCCCCTCTTCTTCTCCTTTCTTCCTCTTCTTATTTCCTTTTTCCTCTCATTCTTTTTCTTCTTCTTCCTTCTTAAAAATACATGAAGTAGTATTGCTTGTTTTTTTTAAATAATGTTCAAATAGAAATTTTAGAAAAAACAAATGAGACGTCGGCGTCGGCATTGAACACTACATCTACGTCCCACAAGTGACGTGGGCGTCGACGCCCGCGTCACTTGTGGGACGTGGATGTAGTGTCCGACACCGACGACCACATGTATCTCACACCGACGATACTTGCTATTTAGGGTTTCCTCTACCGCTCGGCGACCCTCGACGACCCTCGTTCCCGATAAAAAAAGAGGTAGAAGAAGAAAAAAAGAGGAGAAGAACTCCTCTATTCTTTCTTCTCCTCTTTTTTTTTCTTCCTCTTCTTTTTTTATCCTCTTCTTCCTCTCATGTTCGACGACCCTTGACCCTGATAACATTTTTTTCCCTGATAACATTTTTTTCTCCAAGAGAGTTAGTGTTCCCGAGTGAACCGAAGGGGGACATTGGTCATATCGGATTCGTCATTCTTTCTACGAATGTTCTATATACATACATCCATCGATATCATTCCATACATACATAGACATCTACAATATATATGAACAAAACAAATATCAAAATTCATCATACATACATCTACAGTATATATGAACAAAAATTACAAACTTTCTCCCCAACTCATACATACATACATATATTTTTCAAAGGAGCTATATTTTGCAAAGGAGCAGGGGAAGGAAGGAAGGGGGGAGGATGGGGCGGTAGCTACCTCTCCCGGCGGGATCGGGGAGGAGGGGCGGGCGGCCGGCGTCAGGGGCGACGACGACGAGGATGGGCTCGGGGTCGGCGAGGGCGAGGGCGACGGCGGGGCGCGCTCGGGGGCGGCGGACGGGCTCGGGGGCGCAGGGGGTGCTCGGGGGCGGCGGACGGGCGGCCGGCGACGACGGCGAGCTAGGGCGCGCTCGGGGGCGGCGGACGGGCTCGGGGGCGCAGGGGGTGCGGCAGGGCACGCTCGGGGGCGGCGGATGACAACGACATGGGCGGCGGACGGTGTCGGCGTGGTCTCGGGGGCGGGGCAGGGGCAACGGCGGCGACGGCAAGGCGCAGAGGGGCAGCCTGGCGGCGTCGTCGGGGCGGGATCGAAGAACTGAACCAAAATTTTCACAAGTGTTGTATATATAGACTGAGCATTGGTCCTGGTTCGTGGCTCAAACCGGGACCAATGCCCCCTTTAGTCCCGGTTGGTGCCACCAACCGGGACCAAAGGCCTCTTTTCAGCAGCCCAAAGGGCGGGGAAGCGGCGGCCTTTGGTCCCGGTTGGTGGCACCAACCGGGACTAAAGGGGGCATTGGTCCCGGTTTGTGCCAACCGGGACCAATGCCCCCTTTAGTCCCGGTTGGTGCCACCAACCGGGACCAATGTCCTTGCGCTGGCGCAGTGGTGGGATTTTTAGTCCCACCTCGCTAGCTGAAGAGCTCCTGCACCTGTTTATAGGCCCTGCTGTAGGATCGGAAGTATGTCTAGAGGGGGGGTGATTAGACTACTTGACCAAATAAAAATCTATCCTTTTCCCAATTTTAGTTCTTGGTAGATTTTAGCAATTTCAACATAAGTCAAGCAATCTCACACGATTCAAGCAAGCATGCAAAAGAGTTTATGAGCGGCGGAAAGTAAAGCATACAACTTGCAAGAATGTAAAGGGAAGGGTTTGGAGGATTCAAACGCAATTGGAGACACAGATGTTTTTGGCGTGGTTCCGATAGGTGGTGCTATCGTACATCCAAGTTGATGGGGACTTCAACCCACGGAGGGTAATGGTTGCGCGAGTCCACGGAGGGCTCCACCCACGAAGGGTCCACGAAGAAGCAACCTTGTCTATTCCATCATGGCCGTCACCCAGGAAGGACTTGCCTCACTAGCGGTAGATCTTCACGAAGTAGGCGATCTCCTTGCCCTTACAAACTCCTTGGTTCAACTCCACAATCTTGTCGGAGGCTCCCAAGTGACACCTAGCCAATCTAGGAGACACCACTCTCCAAGAGGTAACAAATGGTGTGTTGATGATGAACTCCTTGCTCTTGTGCTTCAAATGATAGTCTCCCCAACACTCAACTCTCTCTCACAGGATTTGGATTTGGTGGAAAGAAGATTTGAGTGGAAAGCAACTTGGGGAAGGCTAGAGATCAGGATACATATGGTAGGAATGGAATATCTTGAGCTCAACACAAGTGTAGGTGGTTCTCTCTCAGAAAATGTGTATTGGAAGTGAAGATCTGTTCTGATTGCTTTCTCCTCGAATGAAGAGTGGGTGGAGGGGTATATATAGCCTCCACACAAAATCTAACCGTTACACACAATCTGATAAACTCGGTGGGACCAAATCATTAAACTCGGTCGGACCGATTCAGCAAACCTAGTGACCATTAGGATTTTCGGTGGGACTGAGATGCAACTCGGTAGGACCGATATGGTTAGGGTTATGGCATAACGTAATCTCGGCGTGACCGATTACACAAACTCGGTGAAACCGATTTTGGTAATAAGCTAACCAGAGAGTTGGTCAGGTAAACTCGGTGGGACTGATTCGCTCTTTTCGGTGAGACCGAAATGTTACGAAAGGGAAACAGTGAGTTTACATTGCAATCTCGGTGGGACCGATCGCTCACTTCGGTTGGACCGAAACGTTACGAAGGGAAACAGAGAAATTGCAATCCCATCTCGGTGAGACCGAAATCCCTATCGGTGAGACCGATTTGCTAGGGTTTGTGGCAGTGGCTATGACATGTGAAACTCAGTGGCTCCGGATAGAAAGAATCGATGAGGCCGAGTTTGACTTTAGGCTTGGGTCATATGTGGATATGGAGAGGTAGTTGAGGATCTTGGAGCATATCATTAAGCACATGAAGCAAGAGGCTCATTAAGCAACACCTCATCCCTCCTTAATAGTATTGGCTTTTCCTATGGACTCAATGTGATCTTGGATCACTAAAATATGAAATGTAGAGTCTTGTTCTTGACGCTTGAGCCAATCCTTTGTCCTTATAATTTTGAGGGATCCACTTTCCTCATCCGTGCCATGCCATCCATTGAGCTTTTCTGAAATATTCAACTTGGAATAATGTTAGCTCAATGAGCTATATGTTGTTAGGAATTACCAAAACCACTCAGGGATAGTTGCACTTTCACCTGCTCTGTGTTCCCTTTCGAACTCCTCTGAACTGCAGGCTTACGGGCATAATGGGACACTGCAATGCCTGTGGGCCTACTGGGCCTGCTGCGTGCCTGAATCCTGGCCCATGGTTGGGTTTCTAGTCGTATTCAGGCCGTGGTGGCCCAGTAGGTGGCTTTTTCTTCTTTTTTGCCATTTATTTTTTCATTTCTACTTAGAACTAAATACTTATAGTTTTTTTAGTGTTTTCTTTTTTCTTTTAGGTCACAAAATTATAAACTTTCGGTTAGTGCCATTAGTTTTAAATTTTGAATAGTTTAAATTTGAATTTTTTAAAATTTGTGTGAATCACTAGTTTATGAATAACTTTACTATAAAAATTGATTTTTGAGTCATTCTTTTTCCTGCTATTTAATATTACTGTGTTTTATCATTATACTCAATTTGGTAATTTTAGTTAGTCATAACAAATATTATAGGCATTTTTTTCTTTTTTGCTATTTATTTTTTCATTTCTACTTAGAACTAAATGCTTATAGTTTTTTAGTGATTTCTTTTTTCTTTTAGGTCACAAAAATTATAAACTTTCTATTAGTGCCATTAGTTTGAAAGTTTGAATAGTTTAAATTTTAATTTTTTAAAATTTGTGTGAATCACAAATTTGTGATTAACTTTAATAAAAAAATGAACATAGATGCACCTATAGAGAAAATTCGACCTAAATTCATAATCAATTTTTATGAATTTCAGAGAAATTCATTATGAATTTAGGTTAAATTCCCTGTATAGGGGCATCTATTTTCATTTTGAGAGGAGCTCAACAAGGCAGAGAGGGACAAGCTTATAAACCGGTGTGGGCGCCTTTCGGTTGGCGAGGTGGGACTAAACTCTGGGTGCAACGAGGACCAACCCTTTAGTCCCGCTTTGTGGCACAAACCGGGACTAATGGTCATGGGCCAGGGGCGAGCCCTATTTTTTTCCAGCTTTTTTGTTTTGTTTTCTGCATTATTTATTTTCTTTTGTTTTTTGCTTTATTTTTTAATTCTTTTTGCTTTTAGTTTGAGAAAAATTATAAACTTTCTGTTAGTGCCATTAGTTTTCAAATTTGAAAACATTTTTTTAGTTTTTTTGTTTTCTTTGTTGCTTTATTTATTTTATTTTGTTTCTACTTACAACAAAATACTTATTCTTGCTATTTATATTTTTTTCCAGTTTTTTCGTTTTGTTTACTGTATTATTTATTTTCTTCTGTTTTTTGCTTTATTTTTTAATTCTTTTTTGCTTTTAGGTCAGCAAAATTATAAACTTTCTATTAGTGCCATTAGTTTTAATATTGAGGAAAATGAAGCTTGGAGGTCGAGTTTGGAGAGGAGAAAGCTTAAGTAGTGTGGCTCGGGCATTCCATCGAACACCTTGTGTGCATAGGAGGTGAGCTAGAGCAGCACCAAGCCCTCTTCCCCTCGGCCAGAAAAAACAGAGCAGTGTCTTCTGCTCTTGCGCGAGGGTATATATAGGCACCACCATTGGTCCCGGTTGGTGGCATGAATCAGGACTAAAGTGAAGCCTTTGGTCCCGGTTCATGCCACCAACCGGGGCCAATGGTGGTGGGCCAGGAGCGAGGCCCATTGGTCCCGGTTCGTCCCACCAACCGGGACCAAAGGTCCCGACGAACCGGGATTAATGACCCACGTGGCTCGGTCGGCCCCCCGGGCTCACGAACCGGGTCCAATGCCCCCATTGGTCCCGGTTTTAGACTGAATCGGGACTAATGGGCTGACCCAGCCTGGACCTTTCCCCTTTTCTACCGGTGCGCTATGCAGTTTGGGTTCCAGGACCACCGCATGCCAGTTATTTTATTTTTCAGTGATGACCTGATGAGCACCTACCTAAATATTTTGGTCTCTGTCGGCCATACCAGGCTACCAGCTAATGATACAGTAGTATTTTCTGTTAAATAATAACTGCGGGACGTCTACTCATGCATCCACTGCACCACCCATGCATACTTTTTATTTCTACAACGCAGTGGGTGGAGTGGCTGATCTGACCGAGCTAGAATGCGCATAAAATGAAGCAAACGATGCGATTGAGTTCTTGACAAATCAAACAATTCAATCACCCCCTCCACGGCGCGACGTCTCCAAAATGAAAATAGACATGGTCTGCGACGACGACATTAAGCCATTGCAACGGCAGAAGGTATGCGTGATCGGGGCCGGCATGGCCGGGTTGGCGTCAGCCCGCGAGCTGCGGCGGGAGGGCCACGACGTGACGGTGCTGGAGCAGAGCGGCGACGTGGGTGGACAGTGGCTGTACGACCCGATGACTGACGGCGCAGACCCGCTCGGCGCCGCGGCGGCGCCGGTGAAGGTGCACGGCAGCATGTACGCGTCCCTCCGCCTGATCAGCGCCCGGGAGACCATGGGGTTCACCGACTTCCAGTTCGCGCCCAAGGCCGGCCGCGACGGCCGCCGCTTCCCTGGCCACCGGGAGGTGTACCTCTACCTCAAGGACTTCTGCGACGCGTTCGGGCTCATGGAGTTCGTCAGGCTCAACACCAGCGTCGTGCGTGTCGCCTTGGCGCCGGGTCCGAGTCCGACGCGGCAATGGATGGTGAGGTCCGTCGATCTCGGCAAGTCCGATGGTACCGAGGAGGTGGAGGAGGTGTTCGACGCCGTGGTGGTGGCCAACGGCCACTACTCGCAGCCGAGACTGCCAAGCATCGAAGGCATGGAGGCGTGGAGGGGGAGGCAGGTGCACAGCCACTCGTACAGGGTGCCGGAGCCGTTCCGCGACGAGGTGGTGGTGGTGGTCGGGTGCGGAGCGAGCGGCAAGGACATCGCCATGGAGGTCCGCAGGGTTGCCAAGGAGGTGCACCTGGCCGCCAAGTCCATGGAGGAGGTAACCCAGGAGCTCGCCAAGGTGCTCGCCAAGTACAGCGCCAGCCTGCACCTACAACTGCACGTACGTACTAGTGTTTTTTGTTTTCCGTGCCCCAGTCATGTCGATCTCCAGTTCTCTTCTCCACATGGATGCAAAACGAAGTGATTGATCCGACAACGTCAGGTGGAGCGGCTGTGCGAGGACGGGCGGGTCGTGTTCGGCGACGGCTCGAGTATCCTCGCCGACACCATCATCTACTGCACAGGGTTCAATTACTCTTTCGCGTTCCTGGATACGGAGGGAGCGGTCACCGTCGACGACAACTGCGTGGGCCCGCTTTTCGAGCATGTGTTCCCGCCGTCGCTGGCGCCGTCGCTCTCCTTCGTCGGTATACCCGTAAAGGTACGTGAACCTGTTGGTAGGCGAGAGCGAGTTTGCGACGTTGCATTTCATCTTGACGATACTCCTCGGGTCGGGATCGTCACGTACAAAAACATGCATTTGGTTGCAGGTATTTGCGCCTTGGTTCTTTGAGGCTCAGGCGAAATGGGTGGCGCAGGTGCTGTCCGGCAAGAGAACGCTGCCCCCGGAGGAGGAGATGACGCGGTCCGTGGAGGAGTATTACCGCGCCAGGGAGGCCGCCGGCGCGCCCAAGAATTACACCCACGACGTCAGCCTGTTTGACACCACGGCACTGACTACTACACACAACCTGCACGACAATCGGACGCTCGTACGGTGCTATATACTACTCCCGCGTTCCTAAATATACGTCTTTTTATAGGTTTATATATGAACTATGGACGGATGTATATAGACATATTTTAAAGTATAGATTTACTCATTTTGCTTCGTATGCAGTTCATATTGAAATATGTAAAAAAAACTTATTTTTAGAAATGGAGGGAGTAGCTAATAAATAGGTTTACACGTCCGTGTTTTACATTGTGTGTTGCCTTGTGATCTGCAGTTCATGGATGAGTTCGGGAGCAAGTATTGTGACTTCCCTGGCGTGGAGAAATGGCGTTACGAGCTGCTTGTGTCGTCGTTAGTCAACATGTTCGACAACCTCGAGACCTTCCGGGATGAGTACCAAGACAGCGACTCCATCCGCAAGGGTGTGGAGGAGTGGCACTTGTCTGCACAACAGGCCCAAGCTGCTGCTGCTGCTGCACCTGCTGCTACGTAAGAACAATCACTTGGTCTTCTCGAACAAGTAGAGTGATCGATTATGCACCATATGAGTGACTTCCATTCCATGACACGGCGTGTTCCATGCTTCCACGGTCGGCATCGATGTATTTATTTCGTTTTCATAAACGGTGTCACAGACACCTTATAATATAAGTGCATTTGTGTGATTTTGTACTCCCTTCGTTTTACAATATAAAAGCGTTTTTAACACTACAAATTGTATGTGCATCCCACATTTTAAACACTTGGCTTTGTGACGAGACTTTTAAAAAAGGGATTGCTAAAACTTGGCTGGTTGGGACGATATCGTTAGATATGTCAAACACCCCAGCGCGAAGACTACGCATGCGGGCCCTTTTAGCTAGGCCTTCTGGCCCAACAACACAATTTCCATTGCAGAAAAAATAAACAAAATGTAAAAAATAACCAAAAACAAATGATATGTACAAAAATGAAAAAAAAATAGTGTATGACATGTGCAGTGATTATTACCATTAGTGTATAGAAGTTAATGGCCATGTTATACGCAAAACATTTGCCGACATCTATTACATTAGCAAAATACATGCATAGAAAAATTTGCATGCAAAATGTAAACTGTTTGGAGGGCAGGCTAGACATGACTTGTCTTTGTATGGTGGAGGGGGACTAAAATTTTATCTTTCCGTTTGTGAACCGCCGATAATGTGTTTAGCATGAAAGATATTGAAAATTCTAGGTCGTGACATTGACAGAGAACGTACGCCTCTCAAAATATATTATCTCTGTTTTAAGCTTCGAGCGCTGGCACATATGCAAATCCCCATTTCCCTCTGCGAATGACCTATCTATTTACTTTTATGTTATTTACTTTTATTGTTGAGTCATCACCTTCTCATTTTAAGCACCAGTCCTAAGAGCTCTATTATCATTCTTATGCATTGTGTTTAGTTAATGTTGGATGTACCATGCCTGGATCTCTTCTACCATGAATTACAATGTTTAGTCGCTGCTTGAACTTTGGAGGTGCTCTGCATTTATATTTTGCGGTCTCAGAAAGGCCAGCGGGATACTGTATTATCATATTATATCATGATTATTTTGAAAAATTATAGGCATTTGAGATACCTTATTATTGCTCGCTAGTTGGTTACGTTATTGTCATGAGTAAATGTGAGACCTAAGTGTTATAATTTATATGGTTAGTTCATAATCTTTGCTGAAAACTTGAGCACTAGTTAAGCATATATATATATATATATATATATATATATATATATATATATATATATATATATATATATATATATATAACAATAAGAACAAAAGAGTTTGTAAATTTTTTCTTTGTCACTTTCAGTTTGTCAGTTGAATTGCTTGAAGACAAGCAATGAGTTAAGATTGGGAGAGTTGATACGTCCCAAACGTATAAACTTTTTTGAACACTTTTGCTTTTGTTTTGGTTCTAATTTGCCTGATTTGAACTTAACCAACCCGGACTGATATTGTTTTCAGCAGAATTGTCATGGTGTTTTTTTTTGTGCAGAAATAAAAGTTCTAGGATTGAGCTGAAAATTTACAAAGAATATTTCCATAATATATAAAAAATATTGGTGAAGAGAACTTCTAGAGGGGGGCCACAAGCTCGGGGGTGCCCCCCACCCCCCAGGGCGCACCCTGTGAGCTTGTGGGCCCCTCGAGCCTTCGGTTTCCCTAACTCCAACTCCATAAATATTGTTTCATGGAGAAAACAATTAGAAAGAAAGCTTCATCATGTTTTACGATAGGGAGCCGCTGCCACCTCCTGTCCTCCATCGGGAGGGTTGATCTGGAGTTTATTCAGGGCTCCAGGGAGGGGAATTCGACGTCGTCGTCCTTATCAACCATCCTCCATCAACAATTCCATGTTACTCAACACCGGGAGTGAGTAATTCCTTCGTAGACTTGCTGGACGGTGATGAGTTGGATGAGATTTGTCATGTAATCGAGTCAATTTGTTAGGGCTTGATCCCTAGTATCCAATATGTCCTGAGATTGATATTGTTATGACTTTGCTATGCTTAATGCTTGTCACTAGGGTCCGAGTGTCATGATTTCAGATCTGAACCCTTTATGTTTTCATGAATATATTTGAGCTCTTGATCCTATCTTGCAAGTTGTATGCACCAATTACGTGTTATGATCCGCATACCCCAAGGTGACAATAATTGAGATTCTTTTCGGTGATTACCGTAGTATGAGAAGTTTATGTATTCACTAAGTGTTAATGCTTTGTTCTGGTTCTCTATTAAAAGGAGATCTTAATATCCCTTACATTTTTTATGGACTCCGCTTCCACGGAAGGGTAGGACAAAAAATGTCATGCAAGTTCTTATTATAAGCAAGTATGACTATATACGGAATACATGCTTACATTACATCAATAAGTTGAAGCTATTATGTATCTCTTTAGGTTGTTACTGTTACATGATGAATATCATCCAACACAAATATTCATCACTAAACTAATGTCTATGCTTTTCTGATATTGGTCTTTGCTAAGTTACTACTGCTGCTGCTATTACGATTATCACAATTTGCTTCTGTTACTGTTCCTATTACTCTTGCTGCTGTGCTACTAAACACTTTGTTGCAGTAATATAATTTTTTAGGTTTGGTTGAATTGACAACTCAACTGCTAAGGCTCATAAATATTCTTGGGCTCCCCTTGTGCCGAATCGATAAATTTGGGTGAAATAATGCCCTTGAAGACTGTTGTGATCCCCTATACTTATGGATTATCAAGACAGGCTGCTCTACCTCGTCCTCCTCCAGATCCGCCACCTCAATCGGCTCCGGCAACGGCTCTCCCTCCACCTCCGACTGCTGCTCCTCCTCCTCCTCCGGTTCGGGCCAATCCGGAGGTAGCCTGACAACGATATGCGGGCGGCGCACCATGCCTGGATCTCCTCCACTATTTGCCTCCGGCGCTCCGGCGTGAGCATAGCGTATGTGGTGATCGCCCACCGGACCAAGGCGATGCCGGAGAGCATGGGAGAGCAGGGGAGAGGAGGCGGACGGGCTCGGGTGGCGACGCAAAGAGGGAGGAGGTGGATGGGCTAGGGTTGGGGGACGCCGGCCGGCCAAAATAGCCGGATTTGGCTTCGGGCGGCGAGCAGGAGCGGCACCACGTGGCGTTCACACCGCAGCGATGGAGGAGGCGTCCGTCGGACCGCTGGGTTTCCCGACGAGTCCTCGTGAGACCCCATCATCAGTCCTACGTGGCGGTCATGCCCGGGCAAGCCTGTGCGCCCCTATATCCACTTCATATTTAGGCTGGATATGAGGGCTGTCGGTCAACCCGGGCGCTTGAGGCCCGGTTAAGGCATCCCTCTGAATCAGAAATTCGTAATTGGTCAGTGACCGGATGGCCCGTCCGGGCGCATGAGACGGGTTTAAGGCGTCCGGCTATAGATGTTCTGACTAGCAGGTGGTTTGTGCTACAAAAGCATTTTCTCATGGTCCCGAGGAAAATCACAGCCTTTAGTTTAGCTAGGCCGTACGTACGACGAGTCAAGTAAAAAAACTTCAAAATAGTTGGACTTGTTCGTTTGCCTTTTTTTTTCTTCTCAAGTACAGATCGAGTCCATGGATGACATGCTCGAGCCGTGGTACCTTGCAGCAGAAGACGTATGGGCTTTGACACAGGCACACAGCTGACTAGCTGCCCATATGGGCTACGTACCTAGCCAAGTAGCCAGTGGTACTTTCCACACGTGCGAGAGAGCACGCACGGGTTACCTTTTTTTTTTGGTTGAGTGGTACGCACGGGTTACCTGAAAGCGCTCGTATGAGGAGGTAGTTGATTAGTACTACCATGCTATGGTGTATTAGCAGACAGACACATTCCCTTGATCCCACAATTCCCAATATGTAAAGTTGGTTTGGAAGATATTCAGCATTGTTTGTTCGCATGTGATAGAGCTCGACTTGTGTGGGCATCACTAGGATTAACAGAGGAGATTGATAAAGTAGTTATACATGACCGGTCTAGATCTGTTAATTTGGATATTTTGATCCGGTTGCAGAAGAGAGCAGTAGACATTCCAATGGCCGAGCTTATTTTGGTTGCCATGTGGTTTATATGGTGGCAGAGGAGGCAAGTAGCGAAAGGGGAGACAGTTCCAACCCCGGAACAATCAGCTATCTCAATACGAGTTCTCGCTACCAACTTTGTAAGGTGAGACAATATTGATCGATCAGTTACATCGTTATGAATTTTTGTAATAGAGAGGCTAATATGCTTGTGGATGGTCTTGCAAAGTATTATCGTAGCAGTAGAATTTTTTAAATTTGGGAATCTTTCATCCCTGACTTTGTTCTTCACAACTATGTAAATGATCTTGCCATTATTTGAGGAATAAAGTCATTACGTTCAAAAAAAAGTTGATTAGTACTACTCGCAAACGATGGACGCCATCACCAACCAAATGATATTTTTTTCGAGAGTACGCCTAGGCGTACCATAGATTTATAGGTTAGGAAGCGGTGTTTTGGCTCCTAGGTGCATATGCACCTACTGTCTAAATACACATTTTGAAAAGTTAAAAAATACGAAACAGAAATCCTGTGGGTATATCCGGACATTTTATGTGCATGCATAAAGTTTCGGTGAAAAAAACGTTTTTTGTGGCTTGTGTAAAAAAGAGAAAGAAATGCAAAATGAGTAGTTGTAATGAAGCATCAGAAATTTTCTTTTTACGCAAACACAAAAAACCTCGTTTTCACCAAAAAATTTATGCACACACATAGAATGTCCAGATATACACGCGAGATTTTTGTTCGGAATTTTTCAACTTTTCAAAATGTGTATTTAGACAATGGGTGCATATGCACCTAGGAACCATTGCCAATTTCCGAATTACAAGAATCTAACACTCGCTGCGAACAGCAAAAGTAGCACACACACCACACCCTAGTAAAACCAAAAACGGCCACCACCGAAAGCAGCTACAAACCAAAGCGCCTATCCTAAGCTGAACACATCACCACGTCACGACCGACACTGGACGCCTCCAAAGACCACACTTCCATAGAGCTTCTCTTATCGACGCACCACCCCCTCGAAACGCCAAGGAGGAAGAGGCAAGAGGATGGCAGGACTCGATCCGATCCGAGGAAGACACCGTCTTGGACACGCCGGTGATGGGCATACATAGCGCAACCGAGGATCAGGAAAGGACCGCAATGAGCACCGGAAGAGAACCACAAGGAAGCAGCCATGTCTCCAAACACTATGCTCCCAACGGAGGAACGACGTCAAGGACGCCGCCAATGTGCTGATCCAACTCCAGATCAAGGCTTTCGCCCGGAGACAATCACCAACTCCCATAGAGCGAGGGAATTGACGAACATGTCTCAGCAACGCCTTCAAGGAGGAGAATGACAGCCACAGGTGTCACCGCCGCCGGCCCGGCCAAAGCCAAGCAAGATTTTCATCCGCACGTCCCCCATCACCACACCTCTAGGAGCTTGGCGAAACCGTCCAAGTGTCCACACACCGCCGCCGCAACAGCACCTTGTCGACGTAGCCGCGAAGCCAAGGGCCGGCAACCGGACGCACGGCAAGGGGGAAAACTCGGCCACACCACCAACGTCAACTCCGAGCCTGGACGGAGAACCACAGCCACCCCATCCTTCGGCAAGGTCCAGAACCTCCCGCGACGGCCATCACCCACTCCAAGGGACGGCCTTGCGACGGTCAAACCTGCCTCAACTCCCCCAAGCACCACCACCAGAGGCATCGATGCTCGCCACACAGCACAGGGGTAACTGGCCGCTCGTTGCTCGCCAGAACTCCGATCTAGCCGAGCCATCTCAGTGACGATAACGCGCGGCTCCAGAGCTAGCTCGCTGATGCACCGCCTGACCGTGGGTTCACACCGTCGCCGCTAGTCAGCGCGCCGCCGCACCAGTGCCGGTCCTCGCCAGACCAGCCGCTCCACCGCCGCTCCACCACGCCCCCTGCCGAGCTCCAGTCGTCTCCCTTACTCCCGGCCAGCCAGATCTGACCCGGCCCGAACACCTCCATGTGATCAGCGCCGCGCTGGAAGCAGCTAGCTCACACCGCCGCGGCCGGCCAGCGCGCTGCGCCGCCCCGCACCACCACCTGCCTACGCGCCTCACCCAGCCATGGCGCGCCGGCCTCCGAGCGCCGCGTCAGATCGAAGGAGGAGCCCCCCCGCGGCTCCCGCTCCAGGAGAAGGCGAGACAGATCCCGCTGCCACTAGCACCGCGCGGGCTTTGCCCCGCGGCGGCCGCGGCGGGAGAGGGGAGGGAGAGGGGGGATCGAGGGCCGGCGGCTAGGTTGCGCGCCCGGGTCGCCCGCGGGATGGGGGGGGGGCGTGGGGAGGGGGGGGGGGGCAACACGGTGCCGGGGAGGGGAAGACTCGGCCGTTGTGCGCGGTGCTTAGTTTGAGCCCCACCAAGCAAATGATATCCGACGATGATTGTGACACGTACGTCTTGCTTTTACTACTAAAGTGTTATATCAATAGATCTTCCAGTTTTTCAGCAGGACGAAATGACCGTCGCCGCGTGCTACGTAGTTCCAGATTGATAACAATCAGTCAAGTACAATAATTATTTACCCTAGCTTAATTAGCTACTGTACAAGTACGTGATTAGTTTGAGAAACGTCTGCGCGTACGTGTGCATGCATCATGGCCAAATTTGACCATCCGGTTTACGGACGTTTTGAATTTTCTGACTAGAGTACACAGCAATCATGCACCAAGTCCATGCATGAGCTTGCAGCCAGTCCTGCGTTCATACATGCATCACCATATTTCTCCATGCAAAATGCGCACGTGTTGGCGGCCCGTGTCGTACGTGGCCGCCAAGTAAGGCTTGGATGCACATGCGCGACATAGCACAGGGTCCTGCATGCACGGCAGGCCAGCACCACACGTACGGACAACTCTCCTTATCGAGTCGCACTCGCACGCGCTGGCATGCATGCATGTGTGTTGCATTGCGCTGCATCATGCATGGTGAAATTACGTGATCGATACTCTATCGTGATACAATTAAGCGACTAATTCTGTACGGAGTAAGGCTAGTCATAGAGGAAGTAACTTAGCAAGTACATAACGCTTTTTAATTATTTTTTCTTGTGTGGCATGTAGTTAATGAGAAGTGGTAATATAATATGTTACTGTAACATAGCGCTTTCCAAGATAGGATGAGTCTACAAGCTAATAAATGAAGACATCTATGACACTACTATTATGTTACTTTGCACTATGAAGGTAGTAACTTAGACTAGTGTCATATGCATGGCACCAGTATAAGTTACTCCCCACTATGACCAGCCTAATACAACTAATTCTTCTCGATGCGACCACTTCCAATGCAAAATGTGCTTACATGAGGTGCTAAGTGCATTAAATAGATTAGCAACTCAACTTTCCAACGCATAGGTGCTTAACTTGTTGTTGCTAAGCTCATTTCATTTAATGATTTAGCACCTAAACTCTTTCATGCATTGGCCAACTTCCTTTATTTAAGTGGTTTGCCTAGGTTCACGCGCTTGGCATTGGTTTTCTGGGGTCACCGTGCTCTCTCTCCTCCATAATTATTGTGCCATGTCATTTTCTCGCTTATGTGGCATGCTTAGCACCTGTGCATGATAAAGCACTGGGAAGGGCCTGCTACACATCGTGCTAGCTAGTACCACAAACGGCAGCTTGAATTCCTTCACAACAAAAGAAATAAATATAGAAGTGAGTGCAAAGGGGAATGAAATGCTACGTAACGAAGTTAAACGCAGAGTTTGACCGTTTCGCAAAACGCCCATGCATGCATGTTTGTTTGGTAAAAACAGTACACTGCCTCTTTTTAAAAATTGTGTCCCTTAAAAATAATCAGCAAGGTCATTAAATATTTATAGTTTTTTGCTCAAATACTTGTAATACAAAAGGCAATTATCAAAAGTTAGTATATTATAAAGTTGAAATTTCAATGTCCATCGATTTTGAGCGTAAGGAAAAACTTGATATTGATGGACTTGGCTAAGAATATGAGTCAATTTTATAGCCATGGTTAATTAGTTTTGCTCGGTCAAATCACTCAATAAAGATTTTCCCCTCAGTAGTCAAACCAAGCATCAATCACCCGTAGTAATCTTACCTAGTAAACCTAATAAGCAGCACTAATTGTCTTGCTTTAACTCGCACACGAAACCATACGTGGGATGCGACCGTGTCCAGTGTCTCGTAGCCACGCCACCTATAAAGCCTCCACGAACACACCCCATCTGTTGGCCATCATCACCTAGCAACCCGGCGCCGGCGGCATATCTCGATATCCCTCTATCGACGGCACGAGCGAATTCACTTGATTTTGGTTCCAACTTCCAAGATGTCTAGCCTTACGACCATAAGCAGTGCTAGCAAGGAGTCGTTGGAGGCGGAGGAGCTCGTCGACACAAGGCTGTCGCTCGTGATCGGCGCCGGGAGCCAACCGCCGCCGGTGCAGGCCTCCCTGCTACCGCCAGGGGCAGAGGGTCGCGTGCCGGGAAATACTGGAAGGAAGAAAGGGGAGAAGTGGGTAGGCGGCAGTACAAGGCAGCATGGCAAGAGGGCCAGGGCTGTGCACGGCGCGCGCGGCAGCGACGTCGACGATGACGATGGCGGAGGTGACGCTGCCGGCCGCGCGAGGAAGAAGCTCCGTCTCACCACGGAGCAGGCGGCGCTGCTGGAGAAAAGCTTCCGCGCCCACAACGTCCTCTCTCATGTATGTCCATGTTTTCCACTCAGTCTCTCCTTGAAGTGCAAAGTAATTTGCATGCAGGAAGATGAGCTTTTAGTTTTGGAGATGCTCCGATACTGACCGGATTGTTTTGAATTGCAGGGTGAGAAGCGCGATCTTGCGGAGCAGCTTGGGTTGAAGCCGAGGCAGGTGGAGGTGTGGTTCCAGAACAGGAGGGCACGGACCAAACTCAAGCAGACGGAGCTCGACTGCGAGCTGCTGCGCCGGTGGTGCGAGCGTCTCAGCGACGACAACGCGCGGCTCCGGCGAGAGCTCGCCGAGACACGCGCGGTCCTCCTCGTCGGCGGTTCACAGGGCTCACGGCTCACGGGGTGTCCGTCCTGCAACAGGCTCGTCGGCGGCCGGAGGGCGGCCTAGTTGATTTCGACTGCGAGATTGATTACCGCCGCCATAGAACTAGTCAACTAGAAGTGCGCCGTCACGTAGCATAGGCTATAGCGTAGTGAATTATCTAGGTATGACCGAAATTTAGACTGTGTGGTGAGGTTTATGTAGACTCACAGTCACATGAGCCTAACGAGTATGTGTTTTCCTAACTCTGGACGATCACGATTCCTGCATGATCTCGAGCAGCGAATTTGGCCCCAAATTAACTGCGGGAATCAGTTAGTCCACTAGACGTTGCTCATATCACATCTGATAAATGAGCGAACCTTCTTTCCATAATCTTGCTTTGGAATGGACAATCCTCGCCTTTGCGGTCAGTTCAATGGAAAGGTCACACAAGGTGCTCTTGACTCTCGTATGGTTTCTGAAAACAAAAACATTTCAGGTATGCATGGTCGAGATGGGTTCATTCTAAGTTTTTTCATGAGCCCCAGGTGTCATAGATATTTTTTTTAAACATGGCAAAAAAACTTATCATTTCATTGATTAAGAAGAAGAGAATTGCCCGGATAATTGACGAAAAAAGGGCTAAAACCGACACAAACCAACCGATATGACATGGTTTCTTGAACGTGTGCTCTTGAACTCTCGTATGGTTTCTGAAAACAAAAACATTCAGGCATGCATGGTCGAGATGGGTTCATGCTAAGCTTTTTCATGAGCTGGGCGTATCTCAGATGATTAGGTTTCTTGTGGTGGAAACCAATTGACTAGGGTTTAGGTCCTAGACTTGGCACTGGTGCTCGTATTTTCTGGATTTTATTTTAGTTTTTCCGGCGATGCTCATTTCATGGGAGGGACCGGACCGCGTCGCCTTGAGAAACCACCAAACATCATAGTACCGAATACACCGAGCCATCTTCGAAGGGGCTAACTCGCCGTTGAGGATTACCGCTCGCTCCAGGCCATGCAGCGCTGCTTCTGCAAAGAGATAGCAATGACAAAGAACAGAGACCATGGGGGGACACACATATATGATAGGAGATCATCGGGAGTTCGGGACCATCCCATGCCAGAGTCAAGCATGCTACATGTGAGGGACAAGACATGCCCAAAGACGCTGACCTGCTACAACCAAAAGGAACCAAGCTCCACAACGGTGCATCAAGAAGGTGATGATGCCAAGCGCCACCGCCGTTGAGTCCGAGAAGACGGACTAAGGTTTTAACCCGGAGCCATGACATCACAAGTGGAACCACAACAATGCGCTCAAGAGGGAAGCAACACCCGCAAGCGTCATCGTCACCAGCGCCGGAGCACGGAGCTTTTGGTCCTACCCTCACAAGTGCCACCACGAAACTAACCTTGCCAGGCCAAACCGCGGGGGCGTGGTGGCTGTGGTGGGGGAGGGGGAGCTTTGCTGCTAGCATAAGGCCTCTAGACCCAAACCAGGGATCCGTCACCACTGAAGCCACGACGACAACAGGATCATCCACCGACCCTCCCCTTGCTATCCATATAGCCAGAAATAGATGCCACAACTGCTGCAACTGATTTTTGACGAGCCAAATGTGCAGCCTCCTTGCGGGGGCTATCGCCCCAACATCTAAGATCCCAAAACTCTACCGACCATCATTATTGTAGGTCAACAACCATGGTAGCAAGAACAGGAAGGCACCTCTTTCTACTGCTGGCTGGACGTCAGACACCGAGTCTCAATGGATCTGATGATGCAGTCGTGCACACTGGCGTCCCCAGCCAGTCCTGTCTAGACCAGGATTGTGCACAACCAGCGCCTGTTGGCGACCCGCTGTCGAGCATGCCATGGCCATGGCCTTCTTCTGGCCTTGCCAATGCGCACACGAGCAAGGCCTTATCCGTAACCAGCGAGCTGAGACCTCTGATGGCGGGACTGCCTGAATCAGAACCGGACCGACGCAACCATACCATTCCACACGCGCCGACATGGAAGGACCTCCGAGCTGCTACTGATTCACACACATCGCCGCCCACGATGAGAAAACACTCCAAGGAGGAGAGCCCCCCGTCGGCGGCGGCGTGGGGGAAGAAGAGAGAATGAGGCAGCGGCACTATGTAAGGTCCGGTCGCCCCCATGTCGCCCCGCGCGAGAGCGACACAGGGGCGAAATCCTGTTTCGACAGCGACATAGGGGGTATTTGGCAAATTTGTCTGCTCAACTATACTCCGTTGAACGGTCACTGAGTGTCACTTTCTCCTTGATCTCGTTTACCGCGCACCATGCATGACGGAAGCAACATATTTCCTTAGATTACTTGTCCACGGTTTCACAACAGACACACCAATGATTATCTGGTTAACTCGCAGCCTTTCCTCACGGGTCCGACCAAGAAACTGAGTTCTGTTTCCCGGTCTCAATTAGCTCTCGATAACCATGCAGGTTCCTACGGCGAAAAGGATGGTCTTGGCCTAGCGGGATCCGGGCGTTTCCGATTTCAACCTTGGTTGCCCTTTTCAACAACCGCGGCGCGACCACCCGATGATTTGTCGGTAGCACGTACGGGCGTCAAAAATCTCGATCATAGGGTTCGCATGCAGTGTACGAGTCTGACTCGAGCTGGAGAGATCTCGTCCACTTCTGGAAATCATACGTTTGCATATCTATCTGTCTGCCTTGAACGAATGGGGGCTTTTCGCTAGCCGGTTTCAGCAACCGCGGCGCATCCACGAATTTTCGTGCCTATGTCGAAACCTCAGTTTATATACGGTTCTCATAGTGATCGCAGAAGATGTTAGCACAAGTGAAGAAACGCCCAGAAATGAAAATTCTAAAGTGTAAATAAGAAGTTCGGTTTTGTATTGTCAAATTATTCATCATCGCAAAAGTATAATTCTTGCCTCTCAACTACAACAGTCGATAATTTGGGACTACAATTAGAGCGGAGCTGGCTTTGCGGTCAACTTTTTTTTTCTTTTATGAAAGAACTTTCAATCTATTTTATAATCAAAATCATGTCAGGATACCACCTCATGGTGTGGTAAAGGTGAATGTTGATGCATCTTTTCATGCGGACACATTGACCGAAGCTAGTGGTGCAGTTCTACGTACTGACCGTGGCGATTTCATCGCTGCTGCATCCTGGTTCATCCCGCATGTCCGCGATGTTGATGTTGCTGAACTATTAGCAATCAGAAATGCTATGTTCATTTTGGCAACTATGGGATGCAATTCGGCAAAGGTGGAATCGGATAGCTCCTTTGCAGTTGAATCAATTAATTTGGTGGATGAATATTTGGAACCCAATGTCGCCATTGTTGCTGAATGTAAGCAGTTATCTCTTGATTTCTCAAAGTTATCTTTCAACCATTGTTTTAGAGAAGCGAATTAGGTGGCTGACGAGTTAGCAAGACAATCCTTTACTACTAGATCTCCTGGTTCTTGGGATGCTGTTATCCCTCATTTTATTTCTCATTTACTTGTAAATGGTATGACTACTATATGAGAAATAAAGTCTATTTGTTGTCAAAAAATAAAATAAAAACCATGTCAGTATATAGAGAATATCATAGGTAACAAAAATTACAATCGAATCCGTGGACCACCTAGCGATGACTACTTGTTAGGTAACAGACTTGACTATTTGTGCCACATCACCGTGGCATGCTTTTGTTTTTTCTTCTTCTTCTTTTTGTTTTTCATCTATGCGCATCCATGATGTCTTTAGGACATTTCATTGTTGCAGAGACTGGTTTAATTGATATCTCTGCAATACTATATATTCTCTTTGTCAAAAGAAAATGGGGCCACCTCAATGGCATCAAACAGTTTCGTGCAGGTGACCTTGTTGAAGGAAAAATGGTGATATCTCATGTGCATGTCCCAGCTACCACGACCAGTACTGCACGATGGCTACCACCCCCTGAAGGCATAGTAAAGCCGAACGTCTGCGGGTCGTACATGGACACCAATGGGGATGCAGGAGTCGGCATGGTGCTCCGGAATAGCGCCAGCGACATCATCTTCGCTGCCTGCCGATCTCTCTTGCACTACTCAGGTGCTCTGCAGGCAGAGTTGGCGGCGTGCTTGAAAAGTCTAAATCTCGCTTTACATTGGTCCGCACTAGCGCTGGTGGATATTGAGATGGATTGCACGGATGCTGTGAAGTTAGTCCAGTTTGCCTGAACTGGACAGATCGCTGCATGTGATGATGGTTAACGAAATTAAGAGTCTTTTGGGAGATAGGGATGTTACCATTGCTCACATTAGTAGGAACCAAAACGTTGTTAGTCACTATTTAGGTGCCTCACAGACTATGGGTTGGTTTTGGCAACCCTTATACGAAGGATGACCTCAACTTCTTCTATGCCTCGACCACCATTTCAGCGGGTAACGGAGCCAAAACGCCTTTCTGGGATTCTTCTCGGCTCCTTGGCCGTAAGCCCAAGGAGATCGCACCGCACATCTATGAAGCCTCCAGGAGAAAGAACTGGAAGGTTAGAGAGGATATTATGGGGAACGCCTGGATCTTCAAAATCAGCTTCAACACCGTCGTCACCGGTGACCACATTCGGGAGTTTTTCACACTTTGGATGCTATTGGATGACGTCCATCTTGATGAGCATCGTGAGGATGACATCGTCTGGAAGCATTCCAATGACGGTATGTACATGGCGGCTAGTGCTTATAAAGCCCAGTTTCTTAACTCTTTCTCCTATGGACCACATGGTTTGGAAAGTTTGGGCCCCTCGAGGATCAAATTCTTTGCTTGGTTGGCGATTCAAGATAGAATCTGGTCTGCCGACTGCCTGGAGAGGCGAGGTTGGGCGAACTGTGGTCTTTGCCTCTTTGCTCTACGGAGCAGGAAACGGGTGCTCATCTTTTCTTCACATGTCGCTACACGCTTCGGCTTTGGAGGTCTCGCGCTGCCAAGCTTGGCCTTCATCACGTTGACACCTCCGGGTGGCATCTTTATGGCTCCGTCCTAGCTTGGTGGGAAGATGGTACTGGGAGCCACATCCCCAACAGAAGCGCTATGGCCTCCCTCACCCTCCTCGTCTCATGGACAATCTAGAATGAACGTAATGCTAGGGTGTTCCGGCACAAGAGCGCTCCGCTGTCTATTCTTCTTAACACAATCCTTGAAGAGGCCAAGCTTTGGGTTACCGCCGGTGCAAAAAAACTAGGGCCTATTGTATTGCGTGAGTAGTTCGCATGGCGTTCTTATGGTGGACGTGTCGTAAAACTCAAATATATTCTCCCTTATTTAATAGATGAGACAAATCTTTTGCCTCCGTTTTAGAAAACTATTTAGGTGCCTTTGACCATGCGGAGGATCGCACAACTATGTGGCTGTGATCTGGGCCTGTGGATGTTCCTATGTTGTGTAGGAACGATCTTCTAACTCCTTGAGCAATGAAATCTCTTTCACCCCCCCCCCTCCCCCCAACACACACACACACACACACACACACACACACACACACACACACACAAATACCCGGCTGAACCGTAACTAATGCATGGCTCGAAAGTTATTTGCGACCGATTAGCACAAAAGTGGTTGCTTCTTGTTAGGTCTCTGAATTGTGTTTTTTTTTTGGAATGTATGGCACAAAAGTGGTGGTTTTTATGCTATTTACTCTAATATGTTGAGAAACAACGAAGTTGAGTAGTTGTATCAGCAACGATAGAAAAGGTGGCGATGAGCAAAATCCGAATGGTTAAGCAGCTCCACTAGCTACGTTGCGCTATGTAGTTTGGGTTCCACGAGCAGTGCATGCCAATTATTTTATACAATGATGACCTGATGAGCATGTACACGAAATATTTTTGTGTCGGTTACCAGCTAATGATACGTTCTCTCTGCTTAAATAACTGGGTGACATGACATCCACTGCACCAGCGAAAACTTTCTACAGCACAGTGGGTGGAGTTGCTGATCTGACTGAGAAAGCGCATAAAGGAGGCAGACGATGCCATTCGGTTCTTGACAAGATCAAATAATTCAATCACCTCCCCACCGCGCGACATGCCGACGTCTCGATCGAAAATCGACATGGTCTCCGACGACATCAAGATCAAGCCATTGCAACGGCAGAAGGTATGCGTGATCGGAGCCGGGATGGCCGGGCTGGCGTCGGCCCGCGAGCTGCGGCGGGAGGGCCACGACGTGACGGTGCTGGAGCAGAGCGGCGACGTGGGCGGGCAGTGGCTGTACGACCCGAGGGTTGACGGCGACGACCTGCTCGGCGCCGCGGAGCCGCCGGTGAAGGTGCACGGCAGCATGTACGCGTCGCTCCGCCTCATCAGCGCGCGGGAGAACATGGGGTTCACCGACTTCCAGTTCGCGCCCCAGGACGGGCGCGACGGCCGCCGCTTCCCGGGCCACCGCGAGGTGTACCTCTACCTCAAGGACTTCTGCGGCGCGTTCGGGCTCATGGAGTCCGTCAGGCTCAACACCAGCGTCGTCCGTGTCGCCCCGGCGCCGGGCCCGACGCTGCGGTGGACGGTGAGGTCCGTCCATCTCGGCAAGTGCGATGGTGAGGGTGCCGGGGAGGTGGTGGAGGAGGAGGTGTTCGACGCCGTGGTGGCGGCCAACGGCCACTACTCGCAGCCGAGACTGCCGAGCATCGAAGGCATGGAGGCGTGGAGGGGGAGGCAGATGCACAGCCACTCGTACAGGGTGCCGGAGCCGTTCCGCGGCGAGGTGGTGGTGGTGGTCGGGTGCGGCGAGAGCGGCAAGGACATCGCCATGGAGGTCCGCAGGGTCGCCAAGGAGGTGCACCTCGTCGCCAAGTCCATGGAGGAGGTCACCCAGGGGCTCGCCAAGGTGCTGGCCAAGCACAGCGCCAGCCTGCACCTACAGCTGCACGTACGTCACGTACTAGTGTTCTTTTTTTCCGTGCTCCAGCCTCCAGCCATGTCGTTCTCCGCATGCATGCATGCATGCAAAACGAAATGATTGATCCGACAACGTCAGGTGGAGCGGCTGTGCGAGGACGGGCGGGTGGTGTTCGGCGACGGCTCCACTGTCCTCGCCGACACCATCATCTACTGCACAGGGTACAACTACTCTTTCCCGTTCCTGGATACGGAGGGGGCGGTCACCGTCGACGACAACCGCGTCGGCCCGCTGTTCGAGCACGTTTTCCCGCCGTCGCTTGCGCCGTCGCTCTCCTTCGTCGGTATACCCATAAAGGTACGTGAACATGTAGTCGAGAGTGAGTTAGCGACTTTGCATTACATCTTGAGGTCGGGATCGATCATGACACCTTGTTCTTTCCGGCACGTACGTACCAAAACAATCAATGCATTTGGTTTGCATGCAGGTGTTTGCGCCTTGGTTCTTCGAGGCTCAGGCGAAATGGGTGGCGCAGGTGCTGTCCGGCAAGAGGACGCTGCCATCGGAGGAGGAGATGATGCGATCCGTGGAGGAGTATTACCGCGCCAGGGAGACCGCCGGCGCGCCCAAAAAGTACACCCACGACGTCAGCTTGTTTGACACCACGGTACTCACAACCATATACACAACGTGCACAATCATCGGACGCCCGTACGATGCCATATAGCTAACTAAGAGATACACTGTGTTTTATATCGTCTGTTGCCTTGTGATCTGCAGTACATCGACGAGTTCGGGAGCAAGTACTGCGACTTCCCCGGCGTGGATAAATGGCGTTACGAGCTGCTGTTGTCGTCCTTCGTCAACATGTTGGACAACCTCGAGACCTTCCGTGATGAGTACAAAGACAGCGACTCCATCCGCAAGGGTGTGGAGGAGTGGCACTTGTCTGCCCAACAGGCCCAAGTTGCTGCTACGAAAAAACAATCATTTGGTCTTCTCGAACAAGCAGAGTGATCGATCATGCACCATATGGGCGCCTTCCATTCCATGACATGTCGTGTTCCAGGCTTCCAGACGGTCGGCATCGATGTGTATCTATTTAGTAAATTAAGTTGTGTGCGCATCCCACGTTTTAAACACTTGGCTTTGTGATGCGACTTTTAAAAAAGGGATTGCTAAAACTCAGCTAGCTTTTTTTTGTTGCTGAGAAAAGCTAAAACTCAGCAAGCTAGGACGATATCTCGTCCGATACGTCAAACATTTGATGGTAAGTTAGGACGACATCTCGTCCGATACGTCAAACATTTGATGGTAAGCTGGGATGATATCTGGTCCGATACGTCAAACGAGTAATGCTAGAGTTAGGGCATCAGCAGTGTATAGAGGCTGCCTCTATGCTGGGTCCCACCTTCAGCCTCTAAGGATAGCTAACAATCACGCAATGTGGAGCATCGGTTGTTGACTCTAAGGGTTGGACCCACAGCAGAATAAACAAGGAATATATTGGAAGTCTGGATTGATTAGTTTTGGGGGGGGTAGATGCTCCATACACGGACAGGTAGGGCCATATGTGTTGTTTAATCCTTGGAGGCAGCCTCCAAGGCTAGCGTCGATGCCAAGCTCAAAAAATATAGAGACGAGGTCTGCAGTGTTTGGAGGCGGTCTCCAAGCCTTTAGAGTATGCCTGGCCATACCTCGGGCCGGGCCGGGCCTAGCCAAGCCCGACGAAAAAAACCCAGGCCTGAGCCCGGCCCGGCCCGGCCATCGGGCCTGTTTTCTGGCCCGAGCCCGGCCCGAACAGATAAAAGCCCATCGGGCTTCGGGCCGGCCCGACCCGACCCGACCTTCAGAGAAATGAAAAAACGACGGGCCTGGGCTAGGCCCGGCCCGGCCTTCGGGCTCAAAATCTAGGCCCGAGCCCGGCCCGGGGGCAGCGTCGGGCCAGGCCGGGTCGGGCTTTTTCGGGCCGGGCCGGCCGGGACGGGCTTCCCATGACCAGGTATACTTTAGAGGCAGCTATAGAGTAGACCTGGCCATGGGCAGCCCGGCCCGGCCCGACCCGGCCCGAAAAAGCCCGACCCGGCCCGGCCCGACGCTGCCCCCGGGCCAGGCTCGGGCCTAGATTTTGAGCCCGGTGGCCGGGCCGGGCCGGGCCCGGACCCGTCATTTTTGCAGTTTTCTGAAGGTCGGGCTGGGCCAGCCCGAGGCCCGACGGGCTTTTGCATGTTCGGGCCGGGCTCGGGCCCAGAAAACAGGCCCGATGGCCGGGCCGGGCCGGGCTCGGGCCTGGGTTTTTTTCGTTGGGCTTGGCTAGGCCCGGCCCGAAGCCCGGCCCGGCCCAAGGTTTGGCCAGGTCTACTATAGAGGTAGGAAAACACAACACTGTGGATGCTCTTACGGGCAAGGTTTTACAGAGTTTACGGATTGATCTTAGTTGGCCTTTACTTTTTTTTAGAATATAGTTGGCCTTTACTGATTGGATTAGGGAGGGCGGAGGGGCCCATACCTCTGAAAATCAGGGGGAGGGGGGAGTTAATTTGTGTGAAGGAGCCTGTAAAATCCCCAGCGCGAAGACTACCAATGCGGGCCCATTTAGCTAGGCCTTCTGGCCCAACAACACAATTCCCTTTGCAGAAGAAATAAACAAAATTGTCTCAAAACAATTGTCTAAAAAAAGAAATAAACAAAATGTAAAAAAAATCCAAAAAACAAATAATATATACAAAAAATGAAAAAAAAAATAGTGTATAACGTGTGCAGTGAGTATTACCATTAGTGTACAAAAGTTAACGGCCATGTTATATGCAAAACATTTGCCGACATCTATTACATTACCAAAATACATGCATAGTATAATTTGCATGCAAAATGTAGAGAGATAAAACTTGTAGAAAAATTGCCATGATGTAGATCAAATCCAAAAAAGGGACCTGCTATATGTAAGTCGCCTGAAAAACTATTTTGGGCAAGTCGATACACATTAGATTAAAGATTCAATGACCGACCTTCTTTCTCCTTTCTCCAGATTTGTTCCTCCTCCAACCGTCCTCCTCCCACAAAATTGACTTGTCTAAATTGAAAACTCAGTCAACTTACATATAGCTGTTGTGGGGCAAAAATTTGCACAAATGGTGTAATTTTGCCATCAAAGCGGAGTTAAATATTTGAACATAAGTTTACATTTTGTAAATGACATGCATGAAATTAAAAAAATTCCATCGTATACAAACATAATTTACGATGATGTACAAAAGGTAATAAAATTCCTTGAGATTTTGATAATTTTTTTAGCTTGGTCCATAACAAAACAAATTTTCCATGGTCCAAACAGTAAATTTTCCACGGCCCAAAATAATTAATTTTTCGTGCTCTAAAGAGGAACATAATTGACATGGTCCAAGAAAAAACCAAATTTGGCATGATGAGAAAACTAAAACGTAATACCATGGGTTGTTTCGGTAGATTTTGCAAACCCACAAGAGGAAAACCAAATTTCAAAAAAAAAGCATGAAAAAACAACACTTGAGTAACCATGGCAACAATATTGGAATGGGTATGTCAAAGACAATACAAAAAGTAGTGATCATGGCAACATATACTTTTAGTTTGCGATGGAAAAATTTTCCATAGCAAAATTTGTCATGGGGTTTTGTTTAAAATTTCCAGGGTTTTGCCATGGGGTTTAAATTGTCATTGCCATGTAAACTGTAATGAATTGTACAAACACAAAATTACCAACATAAAAGTTGCTATGGCAGACTTATATTAAATTTTTACATGGCATTTCAATTAAATTTCCATGTTTTGTATTAGAAAATTGTCGAGTATGTAAATTAACACAAAAAATATGATTTTTTTATTTTTTGTGCCATGGCAGATGCAAATTTGCAAGGTGTTTTAATTGAAATTACCGTCCTTTATATGGAAATAAAATGAAAATTGTAAAAAACAAATTCTGAACAAAATTTCCATGGTGTCTTCATATTAAAATTGCCATGGTATTCGAACAATTTACTATGGCAAAAAATGTGTCTTGACTTACCATTTGAGTACTTTATGGGTTGTAAAAAAACCACATTCGCCCAATTAAAAAAAGAATGAATGCATTTTCCATGATTAAAATACCATGGTAAATAGGACTCACCATGGTATCTACAATAGAAAATGCATGGTCAAAATTATTTTTTCCATTGTCTGATTAAAAAACGAATGTATGCTTTTGCCATGTGAACATGGAAACACACGGCGGTTTGGATGCCACATCTATAAAAAAATGTTGCCCGGGCAACCACAAAAACGTATTGGCATGGTTACTTGAGAAAAAGAAACATCATAAATGCAAAATTTTCAAACTAATTTGATGTGATACCCCAAAAAACAAGCTACATGTGGCCTTGACGAAAACTTGAAAAAGCATGCTCCTAGGTATATTAAATGTCACCCTTGTGGCATTTTCAACATTGTTTTGCCAAGGCAACTACTGTTACATGATTTTCCCTATTTTAAATGAGTTTTGCATAATGTCAACATGAGTTGTAAGGGATAACAAAATATACTTTCAATTGGCTATGAAAAAAAATACAACAGGCTACTGCCGAACATCAAATTGGCTCTGTTCATGATGCATACATGGTAGTTTAAGCAAATAGGAAGAAAAAAAATACCAGGTGGGTTGGATAATGGGTTGTGGATGCTCACTAGTAGCAGCCGAGGGTGAACGGCGACACACGTGTTGCTGTCGAGCGGGAGGGGACCGAAGCGCCTTGCGACGTCCAGGAGACGAACAAGGTGTCATGATAGTAATGTCGGGCTCAACATCGGATCGACAGCGTGGCAAATCCCTGTGTCCGCCATCGGGATGAGGAGGTGGAGTGAGGATCCACTCGAGGCAAACACACAGCCGTGGGGTTTGGCGCTGAAGCAGAAGAGCCGAACCAGAGAGGAGCCATGCCCATCGCCTCTAGGTGCGTCACCTCTGCACCCACGCACAATCCTTGTTGCTCAAGCCGCCTCACCTCTGCATGATGAGCCGGGTGGCAAAGGATGACAATGAGGCTTCTATGCCGATGTGCACTGGTCATGGCGAATCTTGCCATGTTTACAATTTTGTAGTTTATGTATAATGGCAATTCTTGTTTTGGGATCATGGCAAGTTTTATTTTATGCACCATGGCAAACTTAGTGTATGAACCATGGCAATTTTTCTGACCATGCCAATTAATATTATTTTGTACCAAATTCAAGATTTAATATAAACCATTGAAAAATTATTATTTGGAGCATGGCAATTTTAGTTCTTGTAGCATGGCATCTTTTTTTGTAGTTAATTTTACGTTTGAGATTGTGGAAATTTTGTTAATTGGCACATGGCAATTCTCATTTTTGCCACCACTTCTTGGTTTTTTTTTGTTATAATAGTCAACGTACAATTTGCAATTCCAACATAAATTTTTCCATGGAAATTAAACAACAGTTGCCATGATACTTTCAAATAAGTTTTGCAATGTAAATTTTGTAGACGTGTGGCCTTGATTTTTCGTAGTTTTTTAATATACCATAGTAAATTTATAAATTAAATCTTCACATTTCTAATTTGTATTTTTCTTCTATGCCTTTTTGTATATTTTTTCCTTTCATGGTATTTTTTTTGCAAAAAAAGAACAGTTACCTGGGCCTCTCCCCAACTGCGGGGGCCGCGCTGGGTTTCTGCTGGAGGGAATGCTCGAGAGAGCGATTTTCGTTCAATTGATGGCTCCTCCATTGGAGAACCTTTCGTTCAATCTGAGAGGTCTCCAGATTGAACGTCAGGTGGATATTGGGGTCCTAATATTTTTATGGCAGAGCCAAAACTATGTTTTCAAGGCACTAGGTCTTATTAATTCGGTGGAACTCATACACTTAGTGAAGTCTAAAATATAATACTCCCTCCATAACAGAATGTAAGACGTTTTTATGTCCTATGCAAACCAAAAAACGATTATCAAACAGGAATATTATATCATGGGTGTGAATATAACTAGGTGGTTTCTGCTCGGATATAGTGGTACCAACTAGCTTAGCTAGGCATTTCAAAAAAAAAAAAAAACTAGCTTAGCTAGGCCGTACGACAAGTCAAACCCTATATATCTCGTTGGACTAGTTCTTTTCGGCTTTTCGTTCTCAAGTCAAGTACAAAATCAGAGATGACACGAGCCGTGTACCTTGGCGAACAAGATGCAGGGTTTGACTGGCTCGGGCCGGTAAGTGCCTCTTGCGTTATGTCCCTACACAACATGGTCGAATACAAGTCAATATAATCATACGGTACGTGTACGTAGCAATACATGACCTTCTAGCATGCTTGCATGCATCTACAAGCCTAGCCCAGTCATGGGAATTCATGGATACCTAATACCTCATCCCCGGACTTATCTAAAAGAGAAGAGTCGCACACGCATGTGCGTGCGTCTGCGTATGATTCGGCACCAAGAACCAAAGACCAAGCACATGACTGTGACACGTGCTGAGTGTCACATCATCCTATGAGTATCTTTTGACTGCCTCAGATATATTCTTATCATCATATGCATATCTTTGACTGCTTCAGATATATATTCTTTTTTCTTTTTCAGCAGGACAATACGACCGCCACTAGCTTGATGGTAGGCGTAAGCTAGTTCCACGAAATCGACAGAGAATAGCCACAGGCTACAGCAGATTGTGGCTAGAGCGTCACGGCCAATCAACCGTGTATGAAGTAAGGAACGCCGTCCGGGTACACTACCTGTAGACGGTCCTACTACAGTGCACTACTACACCGTGCCTAGCTTGTGGTAAGTTTGAGAGACGTCTGTGCGTACGTATGCATATATATAGGCAAAAGTTGACCATCCTTTGCACGTAGTACAACCAAATGTGGCTGCTGCATGCCTACACAGCAATTGTCCGGTCCATGCATGCATGCACGAGCTGGCTCCGAGTCCTGCGTTCAGTTCATACATGCATGCCCAATTTTCCATGTAATTCCTATGTGGCGGTCCGTGCATGGCGCTCGTGCGGCCAGCAACACAGTGTGCTGCATGTCGACAGGCGGATGCCGTACACGTATATTAGAAGAAAAAATGGGGTCCTTGTTAAGTCCAGTCCATGGATGATGCAGGGGTCTCTATCTTGTTTTTATTACTTTAATTAAGAAGAAAAAAGATTCGCTAATTCTTTTTATATGAAAATTAATAAATTCTAATCTGCCCATCACAAAAAATGCCTAAATTAACTTTTTATGCTATTTGATTGTATGTGGAGAGATTTATGCACATTTTTTTTTCTTTTTTCTGTTTGATGACTTACGTTTTCTTCCATGTGTCGGGCGCAATTACACTTGCACGTCCGTGCCCAACTGCGGTTGCACAACACCAATGTGTAACTTTACTTAACGTTTTTCTCGCTAGAACTGCAGTTGCACAATTGCACACCTATGCGCAACTGCGTGCCCATCAGCCTCATGCTATCAGATTTACATATTTTGTAAAAGAGAAACACAGTAAAACATCCGAGAAACAGAAACTAAAGGAAAGGAAAAAAAATGAATGTCCTAATATTGATGTTCAGTCGGATGAGATTTAGTTAATTCTCATCTACAGTACTAGATAAGAGCTACTCATACCTCAAATCAGAAAACAAAAAATGCCCTAATATATCCACAAAATTATTAATTAATTATATTAGTTAATTTATTCCTGCCCGATACAATTAGTTCACTACTTCCTACATGCAGGTCAATGCTGTACACATCGTGGACCGACAAGGTACCGGAAACGCCAACATTGTTGAATTTCTTCCACGTATTATTACAAAAGTAAAAGCAGTTTTTGACCGTGTTCATAGATTTTTGCAATCGAGCCTGACAAGCAGAGGATAGTCTACCAGTGAAGTAATTACAACAAAAACTGTCATGCATGCTAAATACTGTAATAATCCATTTTATTGCCCGTAGCGTTTGTTCACGACTAATTATGAATACGAACTGACTAGTTCCCCTCAGTCCAACCAAACATTAATCACCCGAAGTAAACCTACGCAGTACTAATTGTCTCGTTTAACCCGCGCACGAAACCGCTCGTGCGGTGCGGGTACGACCGTGTCCAGTGTCTGCAGTAGGTAAGCCGCCTATAAAGCCTTGGCCAACAAACCCATACCACCCTAGGAAGTTCGCAGGCAACCTTCCATCTCTGTCGAGTCTCGATCAACACAAGAACCAGCAAATTAGCTTCGGTTTCATAGTCGTATACTGTGTGTCATCATGTCTAGCCTTACGACCGTTAGTGGCGGCGCCATGGAGGAGTCGCAGGAAGTAGAGGAGCTCGTCGACACAAGGCTGTCCCTCGTGATCGGCGCCGCGAGCCGTCCGCCGCCGACGGTCCTGGCGCTGCTGCCGGCGACATCACCGGAGAACGAAGCGGCGGCACGTTGGAAGAGGAAGGGACAAGAGAACGGTGCGGGCGGCGTCGCTGCTACTTCGAGGCAGCACAGCAAGAGGGCCAAGACGGTGCACGACAGCAGCGACGTCGACGACGACGACGACGGAGGGGACGCGGCCCGCGGCGACGGGACGAGGAAGAAGCTCAGGCTCACGGTGGAGCAGGCCGCGCTCTTGGAGGAAAGCTTCCGCGCCCACAACGTCCTCTCTCACGTACGTCCATACTGTACCTTCTAATTTCTGTCCTTAATTAGCATCTTCATGCAAGAAGATTCTGACCGGATTGTTTTGAATTGCAGGGTGAGAAGCACGATCTTGCGAGGCAGCTTGGGTTGAAGCCGAGGCAGGTGGAGGTGTGGTTCCAGAACAGGAGGGCGCGGACCAAGCTCAAGCAGACGGAGCTCGACTGCGAGCTGCTGCGCCGTTGGTGCGAGCGCCTCAGCGACGACAACGCGCGGCTCCGACGAGAGCTCGCCGAGACGCTCTCCTCGTCGCCTGCCTTCTTGTCCAGGCTCACGATGGCCAACGATAAGGCTGTGTGTTCGTCCTGCAACAAGCTCACCAGCGCCCGGATGCCGGGATAATGGACCGCGCGCGAGACTACTACTGCCGCCCTGAAATGCATGCGTCGATCCTTTGTTGAAAAAATAGTGCATTATAGCTCACAATAGCACTTTCCATTATAGTCAGCTAGCTTTATGTTTGTTACCTGCATGACCTTCAGGAAACAAGAGGTTTATAGTATAAGTACTTGTCTAGATTTTTTTTGGAAGACAAATTTTGCAAACTTTGATAATGTTTATAAAGCAAAATATCTTCATTTAGAATACCAAATAGGCGATAGCTATCTAACGAGCCTCGGATCGTTCGCTCAGGACGTACCTCGCACGAGGCTACCCTCGGCCAGGCAGCAGAGGGACATGGGCCAGGTCCAAATTACACTTCCTGATTCGGGCACAAATATGCCATATCATATATTGTAAATTTGCCATGCAATAAAATATAAATTTGCCATACCGTACAAGATGAATTTTTTTGCATATAAAAAACAAAAATGCACACAAAAGGTTGCCATGCTGTAGAGCATAACGAAATTGCCGTGACAAAGTATAAATTTGTCATCCTGTAGAGCAAAACAAGTTCGTGTATAACAAAGACAAAAGTACAAAACTAACACACACAATTGTTATGATATAGAGCATAAAATGCCGCTTGTTTGGATAGAAAATCAAATGTAGAACAACTACAAAATAAAAAAATGTTGAAAAATAGTGCGATAGAAAATGTCGTTAATTTTGTTCTCTGGCAAATATGGAAATTTTTAAAAAGATTTTTACTGATGACATGAAAAAATGAGATAATTTTTATTTCCCAAAAAATCAACCTCAAATATATATACTTTTTTTGTAAAGGTAGTAGCATGGAGAAATTTAGGGGGGAAATGTTTTCCAGAACATGGCAAAGTTTGAAACGGAATTAATGATCATATGAAAAAATTAGGGAAAAAATATTTTCCCTAAAAATCATGGCAAGATATAAATTTTTTGTGATGGTCACATGGAAAATTAAGGGGGACTTGTTTCTCGAGATCATGGAAAATTTTGAAATGTATGTAGTCATGACAAAAGCAGATTCTCAAAAAATATTGTGAAGTAGTCATATAATTTGCCATGGTATGTCCAATAAATTTTCCATGATATGTACAATAAAATTACCGCAGTTCAAAAATAAGAAATGTATATGCAGTATGAAATGCCATGCTACTTAAATGCATAAATAAAATTGTTGTGGTCCATGTAACCTTTGTTTGAAAGAAAAATGTTTTTATAGATCATGGCAAACTAGGAAATAGTTTGTGCTTGTGAGAGGACATAAATTAGAAACTATTTTTGTAAAAAATGTTGACATGGAAAAAGTAGGAATTTTCGTCTTGTAAAACAACATTACAAATGTTCTGTAAAAATAAATGTAAATTTTACTGAAAAATTTAGGAAAAATGTATTTTGTAAAATAAACAATATCATAGCGAATTAGCTATGTAAATGTAAATCATGGCAAATGTGGATCAAAAAAATACTTGGACCATGACAATTATAAATATCATGGTAAAATTGAAGTTGCCATGGTAATATATTGTAAGTTGTGAGGGCAACTAATTTTAAGTTGTCTCTAATCATCATGAAAAAATGCCACCTCCTCATGCTTTTGAAAAGTAACCATCTAAAAGTCATGGGAAGTTTATAAATTTTTGTATTGCTCACATGGCAAAAACTAGGAATTTTGGTAGTTTAAAATCATCGGAAATTTTCAAGGAAAATGTAAATGGTTGCATGGAAAATTTAGAAATTTTGGTGTCCTAAATCATGGAAAGAAAAAAGGGAAATGTTATAATTGTTGGCAAAGGTAGGAATTATTTTCTCTGAAAAAAGGAATGGTTTGATAGCAACTTTAACAAATAATCTAAAATGTTATCAAGATCATGGCACATCAAATAGCAAATTTTGGGAGAACCCTACATGGGACTGTCATGGTCCACTGCATGGAAACAATGCCTACAAAAAATTGCAACGGTTCAGTAACAATAAACGAAAACAATGAAGTTACCATCATCGTGTGAGTTGCCCCCGACGGGACAAAATTACTCCCATCGGTGGCACGCTAGTAGAACCTATAAAAAAATTTCCATGCATTTTACCACGCACCTCTCCCCAAGCATCGGTATGAAAGTCTCCTTTCTACATGTGTTGTGAGGTGAAATCCATGGTGAATACTTTTCCTCGCTCTTCTATCAAATTTGAACTGCATGTGCCACCGCTTTATGTTTAATGACATTTGTAGGTCCTTTGGGACCCATCTTGTGTTAAAAAAAGGTTCACTAACAAACTATGATATGACTTTAACTTACTTTTTTTGACTTTCTGATAATTATTTTATGTTTGTGAGTGTTGTTCAGTGTATATATATTTGATTACAAGCATTTATCACGCCATAGATGGTGGGATTCCTCGAACCATGTTAGCAACTACTCTTATGTTGCACCTTTTTTCTTTTGGCTTTTGCAAGCCGTTTGCTTTGACATCTTGGATTGAACAAAATTTTAGTTGCACTTGAAGATGAATTACGGTTAGGAGGATCGGAAACTAGTTCGTACCAAAGATTCTCACACGTGCATGTGCGTCTTTGATTTAACTGTCCCTTTCTCTTTGATCTCATTTGCCCTGAGGTAAGCGACAGACACAATCTGTCGTCGGTTTCATAACTAAGTATGCTAATCCTGCAGTCAGTACCTAATGTACAAGTTAACCCCTAGCATTTGGTCACGACCAAGAAACTGACTACTATTTCCCTGTGTTAATCAACCACAGTAAAGTCTCGAACCACGGTCAAGAAGAGAAAGGTGAAAGAATAATATGCAGGTAGTATCCGCAAAAAAAAATGCAGGTGGGGTATGAACGTCGTCCTAGAGGCTTCCAAGGATCCGTAATGATCCATAGTCTCCGCGTAGCACGAAGGATTAGGCGTTTTGATTTCTCCGCCTGGGCTTTTGGATGGTAGTGTCTTCCTCTCGGCTGCTACTTATCGAAGTGTACGTGTACAACTAGTATAACTGGTCAATATGCATGTGTGTTGCAACGGAAGAAACAAACTACATTTCTAGCGAGTTTGCTGATTTTTCTCTTTGTACCATGTCGATGGTGGTCACTTGTCCACCTATTAATGACAAACGTGATAAGTTATTACATTCCACATGTCTCTTTTATCCACCATTTCTTATATACTAGTGGTTGGGGCGCGCCGCCTGAGCGAAAGCTCGGCGGTGCCAGGTGGGATAGCGCCCCTTTCACTTTCTTGTTTGGGTCATGCCTGACACATGTTCATGCAATGGCTTTTTACAACACAAAAAACTGACACCGAGCAAAATGAATCTTAAAAAATAGCTATGCAAATTATAACTGCTCCAAGAGAGCAAACAATCTGTGGTTTATCCATGGATTCAGATAAAACAAGATTACAAACAATCTGTGGTTTATCCATGGATTCAGATAAAACAAGATTACAACAGTTGAGCTGTATCCTTTCATAACTAATTTGAGCAGATATTTCATAGGGTAAAACAAAGATGAATAATCTAAAAGCTAGCACAATTTACCCTGGCCAAGTATGCAGGGCACGGCAACCCCTAAACTCGCTGGCCTCAGCCAGGCCTTGCGTGAACCCGCTGCTTCGCTCCACCTGCACCCCGAGTAGACACTGCAGCCAGCAAGCGTGGCTCCTCCGCCACCGCAAGCGCCCACCCTTCCAAGGCCACCACCCCCTGCTTCCTCCTCACACTCTAGGGCATGGGTTGGAGCTCCTCTCCCACAGCAATATACACCCTGACTAATCTGCACATAACAAAATAATACTCCATAGCGATGCACATAATCTATGTGTGTGTAAATCATCAAGTTTACGGCATCATCGTGAACCCACCTAGTTTTCAGCACTGCCCAAATAGTCATCACAATTCTTGCAAGCATAATGATGAGCAAAGACTGAAAGGAATCCAAGCAGACAAACAATCCTATGACGATTAGCTGCAGCAATGATCACAATCAAACATCTCCCCATTATTGTAGAACATGTTAGACCTAGAATTACTAAACCGAATCATTTAGCTATCTTTTGGATGTGGTAATCGAATTCATCCTTTTGAAGGAAAGTTAAAAGGAATTGTCTAATACATTATTTTTGTTGACTTATTAAGTACTGCAAAAATCATACCACTTGTATCTATCCTTATCTTAACAAGGATACGGATTTAATCATATTCATTTCAGTTAAAATATGTGGTGATAACACGGTTCCAGAAATATTACAGTAACTGATGCATACTGGTCACTGGATTTGTTTCCAGCAATGCTGGTTCCAAATAATTTACAATGACCAAAAATTTGAAATAATTAGGATGACCCTAAAATTACAAAAAATCTAATATATAGGGTACAAAGAAGGGAACATATTTTCTAGTGAGATATGAAGTGTCTGAATAGTGAATTGTCATGGTGCTCGACTCTTGTAATATAACATAGTTGAAAAGAGGTGTAATGTAACGCCCCGGATTCGATGCGCCAGTTGTCCGCCAGTTATTCGTCAGCGTTGCCATGTCATGTGCTTGCGTGTCGCTCTTTGCCATATCATCATCTGCATTTCATATCATGTCATCATGTGCATCGCATTCGCATACGTGTTCGTTTCATGCATCCGAGCATTTTCCCCGTTGTCCGTTTTGCAATCCGGCGCTCCGTTGTTCCCCGGCGTCCTCTTTTACCTTTTTTCGTGAGCGGGTATTAAACTTTCTCGGAATGGACCGAGGCTTACCAAGCGGCCTTGGTATAGCACCGGTAGACCGCCTGCCAAGTTTCGGGTCAATCGGAGGTCGTTTGATACTCCAACGGTTAACCGAGTAACCGTGAAGGCCTCTTTTGGTGCAGCCCAACACCCCTTTCAAAGTGGCCCAAAACCCACCTAAGTCCCCTCCATCTTCTCAGTCGTTCGATCACGATCGTGTGGGCGAAAACCGCACTCCATTTGGAGCTTCCTAGCCCCCTCTACCTATAAATATGTGTCTCTCCCCCGATTTTCGGGCAGATGAAACCCTGGCCCCGCTCCCTCTCCGCCGCCGGACACGTCCGTCCGCGCCGGACGTGTCCACCGCCCACCGCCACGTCGTTCTGTCCAATGGGATGCCGCCACGTCATCAACCCCGCCTCCTCAGCCAACGGCGCGCCGCCACGCGTCCTCCCGCCGCCTCCTCCACCGCGCGGCGCGCCGGGCCCAGGCGGGGCCCGCCCGGCCCATCCGCGCCGCCGCCCGCCGCAGCTCGCCCGGCCGCGCGAGCTCCCGCGCCCGAGACGGCGAGCCGGCGCATCTCCGCCGCGCGCGCCCTCGCGCCCTCGTGCCTCGCCGCCCGCCGATGCCCGCCGCCGCCGCCTGCCCCGCGCGCCTCTCGCCGCCACTCGTCGCCGCTCCGGTCGCCTCCGTGCCGCCGCGGCCTCCTCGCCGTCCGCCGGCGCCCCTCCTTCCGCCGGCGCCCGCGCCCGCCTCAAGCCGCGCTCCCTCGCCCGGATCCAGATCCAGATCGGGTCAAACCCGAGGTTGACTTTCTCCCCTCCCGAATTCGTCTAAGTCCCCGGTTCATGTTGCATAATCTTGCCATGTTCGACGCATCATAACTTCTCACCCGTTGCTCCGTTGTGGGCGTATAATATGTCAAATTGTTCGCCTCGAGAATTACATCATTTCTTTCCATTGCATCGGTTTCATTTGAGTTCATCTTGATGTCCAAAATGCTGTTAGAAGAGGGCTATGTGATGTTAGTTTCTGATTCTTATCAGAACATGCACTTTTGTCATTTTTGCCATGATTGATGTGTGCATCCTATGAAGTTGAGTCCTACATGTGTTTTGTAATATGCCATGCCATCTTTCCAGATATTGATGCCGTGTGTTTTTGTGATCTTTGTGGTGACTAGCACAAACATGCAAACTAGGGTACTTAATGTTGCTGATTTCAGAGACTTAGTAATTTCACTAAGTCCCTGCCTGCTGTTATTTTTATGCCATGTGTTCATGTTGTTTCAGAGAGATCTATGCCTCTTTTGAGCATGATCAGTAAAAGTGTTTTGGGCATATGGATTTGCTCTATCTATCCATGCCTTTCTTTGTATTTATGGAGCGCCATAGCTTGAGTCAATCGAGCTCTATTTTTGCTATAAAATGTTACTGGCAGATTGTTTACATGTTATTCGATTTTGCTAAGCTTGTTGTAGTTGATCCTTGCATGATATATTGTTGTTCTTGCCATGCTAGCTTCTATGCCATGTATTCTTGATGTATGTGTGCTTAGTTTATAATGAGATGCTCTGTAGTGAGTGCATCGAGCTCACGAACATGCCTACTTGTTATCTGTTTTTGACATGTCTAGTTTTCTGCCAAGTCTGAAACCTGTAACGAAACTTGCTTAATTGACATGGGTGTTATTATATTTTCTGATCCTTTTTGACTTATGGTCAGTAAGGGACTTTTGTTAAGTGCTTTGAGTAGATTCATTTCAAGCCTCATTTTGCTATGTCCTGTTCCTGTAGCATGTTGTTTTCTTGCTCTAAACATGTCATCCTGATGTTAGTTTCTGGCATGTTAATATTTTCACTAAGTCTGTGAACCTGTTATCTTTTGCACTTTTGCCATGCTTGTTTGAACCTGTTGTGTTGTGATTTAGCCGTAGCTCAGTGTTCATCTTTTGTCAAGCATCTTGAGTAGATCACTGTCATATGCTTTGTTGATATGTTTGGGTGCAGTACCTTAATTGCTTGTTGCTTGCTAAGTAGCATCATGCTGTTAATGGCAGAATCTTGTCATTCTTGTTTTGCTTGTCATTTGCAAACCGTGCATCCGATTCCGGTGATCTTTATATCGATTGCAACCGAAATCACCTCACCTTTCCAGTGGAATACTTGGTTTGCCAAGATTATGCCTGGTTCATCTTTTTCCTTTCGAAGCATGCATATGCATTGCATACCACATCTCGCATTTCATGCCATGTGTATGTGGTGGTTGTTTACTATGTTGTTTGTTTGTTTCCGGGTTGCTTCTCTCGTTAGCTTCGGTTTCGTTCCGGAGTTGTGAGGATTCGTTCGGCTTCGCCCGTTTGTCTTCTTCATGGACTCGTTCTTCTTCCTTGCGGGATCTCAGGCAAGATGACCATACCTTCGAAATCACTTCTATCTTTGCTTGCTAGTTGCTCGCTCTTTTGCTATGCCTATGCTGCGATACCTACCACTTGCTTATCATGCCTCCCATATTGATAAACCAAGCCTCTAACCCACCTTGTCCTAGCAAACCGTTGTTTGGCTATGTTACCGCTTTGCTCAGCCCCTCTTATAGCGTTGTTAGTTGCAGGTGAAGATGGAGTTTGTTCCTTGTTGGAACATGGAGATGTTGTTCCTTGTTTGGAACATGTTTACTTGTTGGGATATCACAATATTTCTTATTTAATTAATGCATCTATATACTTGGTAAAGGATGGAAGGCTCGGCCTTATGCCTGGTGTTTTGTTCCACTCTTGCCGCCCTAGTTTCCGTCATATCGGTGTTATGTTCCCGGATTTTGCGTCCCTAACGCGGTCGGGTGATTTATGGGACCCCCTTGACAGTTCGCTTTGAATAAGACTCTTTCAGCAAGGCCCAACCTTGGTTTTACCATTTGCCTACCACCTATCCCTTTCCATTGGGTTTGATCAGCCCGAGGGTCATCTTTATTTTAGCCCCCCCGGGCCAGTGCTTCTCTAAGTGCTGGTCCAAACCGAGCGATGTCCGGCGCCCCCTGCGTAATCAGGGTCTATGCCAACCCGACGTCTTGCTCATCCGGTGTGCCCTGAGACCGAGATATGTGCAGCTCCTATCAGGATGTCGGCGCATCGGGCGGCTTTGCTGGACTTGTTTTATTATTGTCGAAATGTCTTGTAGTCGGGATTCCGAGGCTGATCGGGTCTTCCCGGGGAGAAGGAATATCCTTCGTTGATCGCGATAGCTTATCATGGGCTAAGTTGGGACACCCCTGCAGGGTTTGAACTTTCGAAAGCCGTGCCCGTGGTTATGTGGCAGATGGGAATTTGTTAATGTCCGGTTGTAGAAAACCCGAAGTTGATCTTAACTAAAATACACCAACCGCGTGTGTAACCGTGATGGTCTCTTCTCGGCGGGGTCCGAGAAGTGAACACGGTTGTTGGAGTTATGTCTGACGTAAGTAGTACAGGATCACTTTTTGATCATAGTTGTTTGACCGTGCTTTGCCTTCTCTTCTCGCTCTCATTTGCGTATGTTAGCCACCATATATGCTAGTTGCTACTGCAGCTCCACCTCACTACCCTATCCTACCTTTAAGCTTAAATAGTCTTGATCTCGCGGGTGTGAGATTGCTGAGTCCCCGTGACTCATAGATACTTCCAAAACCAGTTTGCAGGTGCCGATGAAACCGTGCAGGTGACGCATCCGAGCTCAAGGAGGAGCCCGATGAAGATCTTATTCATTGTGTTGTTTCGTTCTGGTCGATCAGTAGTGGAGCCCAGTTGGGGTCGATCGGGGACCTTTGTCGCTTTTGGGGTTCTTCTTTTATTTTGGCTCCGTAGTCGGGCCCTGATTGTACTTGGTTGATGTAATGTGTTATCCATGTAATTGTGTGAAGTGGCGATTGTAAGCCAACTATGTATCTTTTTCCCTTATGTATTACATGGGTTGTGTGAAGATTACCTCACTTGCGACATTGCTTTCAATGCGGTTATGCCTCTAAGTCGTGCTTCGACACGTGGGAGATATAGCCGCATTGAGGGCGTTACATGTAAATGCATACATTGAACTAATTCATTGTGCAATACGAAATCCTCCTAAAAGTTGTTTTCATCTACGGCCACTACAAAACAACAATGGTTAGGAGCTGGACAGTAAAAAGGAAATGCAAATCCATAGGCTGGCAATGATATATTTTAAAGGATTCCATAAAAAACAATGACATAGTACCTCACTGGTTTTAATTATTTGGTTCGACTATCTCACTTACTATTTCCACCCATTTGTATGCTGATAATGATATCTTTTAAAGGTTTCCATAAAAAACATGAACATAGTACCTCACTGGTTTTAATTATTTGGTTTGACTTTCTGAGTTACTATTTCCACCCATTTGTATAAGTCATTTGATGAGCTTATAGAGAATCAGTGCATCACTTATTTTCTGACATAGAAAATGCAGGTTATGTTATGATTATCTTCAGGTTTTCTAATATTTTTTCATATATTCCATCTGAAACCATGATGCTAGTGTTCTTTCTAAACCACAATACACTTTATTTATCATGATCCTCCAAATTTGGCAGGACGCAAAAACAGCGAAGTTATAACCAGCACTAATGAAACAACGTCACAACATGAAAGAGGTATGCAAAAAACTAAAATACTATGTGATGAAATCCAAATGAACAGAAACCTATACCTCTGAGAATACTTGATGTACTTGTCCCAGTCTAGCGACTCGTCCTTCTCCAGTTTCTTCAGAACACTGCCCGCCTTCCGTTGAGGTAATGACTTCCTTTTTCGTTGAGGTAAAGCTTATGAAATGTCAATAGAAGCAAATCATCTCAGGACATCTTCTTATAGGTACGTGCAGACCCATCACTCCTCCCTGTATTCTTCTCGATTTTATAGCAGACCCTGCTCACCAATAGAGGCCACACCTTTGATTTCATTATCTTATCAAATTATTGCAAATGACTAACGATCTATAGCAGATATAGAACCATTATATTAATCAAGCTATGTCCCTCAAGATCACCGGCGAGGAAAGGCGAAAACAAGGTCTTTAAGGATGCCTAAATATATTAACACTGCACCAGTTCAATTTCTGTAAGTGGAACAATGAAAAAGTTATTGTGTAAGTCTAATTAATCTAGTCACAATATGTAACCAGAAGTCATTATCTGCACAAAACAAGGAGGAACACTTTCTTCGGGTCCAATTTTGACAAATTAGTTCCTAGTAAGTGCGGAATGCCACCAATTTAACTGAAGTAAAACCAAGCATGTATGTGCTCTGAATATCATAAGTGCAAGTAAAATAGTAACTAACTACATATACCAAAGTGTACAATGCTCCAGGTTTGCTAGGGAGACGGCACAAGGGACAGAGGACGTGCACCTGAAACATCTTGGAGTTTGCTTCAGTCTCCCTCTCAAGGGCCAACACAGACACATATTCAGCAAACGTCTATGTCTCCTCCATGTCAAGCTTTCTGCCTATATTTGACAAGCACCTAAAAAGGTGGAATTGACATGAGACTTAAATCATAACTTCTAGGCAAAGAAAAGAGAACTATGATTAAGCCAGTGTCGTCAAATTCAGTTTGATAGAACACATAACCTTTAAAATCATTAGGGAATAAGTATCAGAATATGGCTACCTTCGAGAAACTGGAAACAAAGAATTATACACTTGAATATAACAATACAACAAAACTTCAGTTAGAGATAATAAAGCCCAAAAAAGCACACCTTTCGACATACCATTTCATACACCATCGTTAAAATTTCCCACTAAGAAATCCAATGCCTTAAAAAGGAGTCACCATATACATACATGATAGATAATACATTAAACTATGGTACCAATGAAGTATGAACTACAAGCAGATCTCTACAAAAAAATGATCAAAGAATCGCCAGAAAACAACCTCTGAATATAGGCAACAAGAAAAGAAATCTCACTTGTATATTCACAAATTTAGGGTTTCAACACATGCATCATGGCAACCTTTGTTAAGATAGGAAAAATGCTCATAACTATGTATTAATCATAGTTAATGTGTACGTTTTGCTGGACAGTTATCTGTATGGCTCCATTGAGCAATGACTAATTTTTATCCCCAACATGAATCCCTAGAAACGGGATATAGATAGATACTTTTGCTGGAACAAAAATGAATCAAAGCACTGCTCTACGTTTATGAAGCAAAGTTGCATGTATGTGTGTGCAAAACATAACAAAAGTCTGAAATCTCCCAAAACAGCAGCGTGTATCACCCAAACCAATGTTGATAGTTTCACAACCAACAAGATAACTCAAAACCAGTCTAGAGCAGTAGCAGCAGTAGGAAGAGGGGCAGAGGCACGACCTTGTGTGGGGAATAGTCAAGGTGAAGATCAGGATGGAGTCCTCATCAAGCTCATCGGCTTGCGCTTGGATCCCAGTCGCCCTCCTCGTCGATGGAGACAGGAGGCTGCTGCATCAAATCTCAGAGAGACAGAAATAGAGGCGAGGGCCAGAGCTCGACTGGAGTAGACAGGAGGAGGAGGAGGAGGAGGGGATGAACGCACCGAGAAGGCACGGCCCAATACACGGCGTGCACCTCATGGCCATCGGCATGGGAGGACCTTCGCGCGCGCGCGCGTGTGTGTTTCTGGGGGGGGGGGGGCTGGCGGGGAAGGCGACTGGGGCGAGCCACCGGAGCCTCGCCTCCGACAAAGGGGATGCCATGCCCGAAACCCTAGACCCGCTGAGGGTCAGGAGTGAGAGCGGAAGGCCTCTCGCGATGGATTTGGGCAGGTGGGAGGAAGGAGCGGGGAGAGGTGAGGTCATCGGTGTGGCACCCGTCGCCGGGACTCGCCGGAATCGGGCCGGCGTGGCCGCGTGGGTGGTGGCGGCGGCGAGTGGTCGCAGGAGGCGAGAGAGGAGACGAGAAAAGGCTCGCGTGTGAGAGATGAAAAAGAGAAGGATCGATGGGTAGTTGTGTTTTTAACTTTTTCCCTTCTACACAATAAAATCGACGTGGCATTAGCGAGGAGGCTCTCTTACCACGACTGTTAAAGGGTTGTATGTCCTAGTCTTTCCTTCTCCTCTTTGATTTTTTCCTCCCATCTCTGACTTTTTTCCCATCCATTCTCCCTTAATACAATCATACAATCAATTGTCTCATGTTTTATTAAATTGCCAAAATAAAAACATATTTTTTTGGTAAGTCATTACATTCTTACCAAATAAGTGCTTAACAATAAAATGGTAGGTAAATCATGGCGATGGCATACAAAAATTTGCTAAAATTTTAGCGCATAAATATATTAATAGACGTGCATTCACGGGCTAATCTACTAGAATGTTTATATTCATTTTGCAATGCACGAACAATTGTCTAGTAATACAAACAAGGCTGAGCGAAATTTATAATAGGATATTCAAAAGAAATGAAGATTAGTCTCAAGGCAGTGAGTTTGGTCAGTTTCCAAGCTCCTCCACCGTGCACAAATCACAATTCACGCACATGCACATGTAGATAATTACCACGCCCGTTTATTCCTCCTGTGAGTTTTAATTCCTTCCTGAGCCCATTTATGTAATCGGGCTCCTCTCTCTCCATCCCATCAACCCCTGCAACAGAATTCCTTTTCTTTCCGTACTTTGGAGATCAAGGGCACAAGATGATGGTCATATCATATCACTTATATTGACTAGTAGAAAGCCCGTGCGTTGCCACGGGCTTTTGATAAAATTTAAGATTCTACTCACGGAGCTAAATAACTAAGATGTTATCTCACCTAACATATTTTTTAATAATCAGCTACACATCTACTGTCAAACACAATAATGTTAGCTGGATTGTATTTGTGACGTTTTGGTCTCATATTGATGAATGAATAAAACAAAACCCATTCTAACTAAAGTTTTTCTTAGGTGAAGTGGGTTGTGTTGTATTCATTCATCTCAATATGTTTTGAGTCGAATAAAATAAAACTATTCGCACAAGCCTCCTTCGCTAGCCAATGATCAACTCCATTAGCCGAGCGTCTCACCCGTGCCACGTAGAACTCCTCCGTTGATCGCATGGACTCCTTTGCCTCCTCAACAATAGGGCCATAGAATGATCTATCAAATTCTTAGCTTCTTAATAACTTACAACATCTACTGCCGACCCCCCTACTTTCTCCCTAAACGTCTGAAACGTCCGCCCCGGTCAGTGCCCGGTCAAAAATGAGTGACCCAACCGGACCTTCACTTTATCCCTAAATGTCTGGACTGGCCGATATACCTTAGACCCATCTCAAATCTAGGGGCAGGATGGGCTGCGGTCACGCCCGGGTACCCGCTCGGTCCTACCTGCAACCACCCAATCTTTCTTTCTCGCCTCTCTCACATGGAGCATGGAACGATGCCAGCGCAGGGGAGTAGGTGGCTCGCGACGATGATGAGGTGAGCAGAGGAGGCTGCTGACAGCGTGGACGATGGTGGGGGAGGCGCCTACCTAGGGGAGGCTCCTGACGACCTCGCGCGACCATCACATGTACCTGTTGGCCAAAGCCGCATGCAACCGTGGGCGCGCTGACGGGTCACCGCAGCCTTGTGCTGGCTTGTGTGTTGGCCATCGGCGAGCGAGCGTGCTGGCCTGCGGGTAGGCGGGCGAGCATGATGGACGCCGCCACAGCCGCATGTTGTCTAGCCTAGCTGTGGGGATGCCAGCCGCCGTAGCTGGCGCAACCCCGGCCTGGCCGCCGTTGCCGTCGTGTGCGGGCAGGCAGTTGGGACTTAATCTTGATTTCAATGTTTCTGCAAGTTTGTTTTTAGTGATGCATGAAGTTTAGATTGTCTAGGGAAGTGTATGTAGGCCAATAAAGCTTCAGTTGTGCACGGGAAGAAGGCAAGATGCCGGGCTGTAGTAAGCACGGCGAGACGGTGGTGTGAAGCTACGGTGCAAATGTTGAGGCTATGGGCTGTACACTAAAATATATCCAATGCATCATTACCATAAAATAGAATGGAAGTAACACTGAACTTTATATTATATCATAAGAACGAAAATGAAAGGTCATAAACGTTTGCCATGCATTGCCTCAGGATAACAAAGATCTATATATTGATCAAAAACCAAAGGGCCATCAACTCTACTTCGTCAACCTGGACCACTATATGTTTGCTTATTTCATATTTTGTTAAATGTCTAGGAAAAAACATTGCATATATATTATACACTTCTTAATCTTCAACAAAAACACAGAGTTGATTAACAAACTCCATGTTCATAAAACTACAATAAATTATTCTAATTGGTATTGTCAGCTAAGAAGATCAACGACCTTCTTGAGCAGTACCAAAAAATAGCTGAGTTAAGTTAATTTGGCCAATCATACTCACCTCGCTCTGTAAGCGGCCACAATTCTTAACCGCGTCTGAGGTCTGCTCCTTCCCGCGCAAAAGGCGGTGGGGCCCTCTCCAAATTGCCGGTGCTCTTTAACCGGGACCGTGACTGTTCCGGGGCCTTGTCGGAGAGGTAATCTTGCCTCCATCCTTACCAGGTACATCCAGTTTTGCTCATGACAACATGACCATCCTTATATTTTGGCAAGCCTAAAGAGTTTTAGTGTAGAGTTCACGTTTCCTTTCACCAATGGAATAGAGGAAATTGTACCAGAGAGCAATATAATAATGTAGCTCTTTCACCATTGTACACAAAAATATGGTTGTTTCACAAATCCAAGCATATTTTCTTTTTATGTGCAAGGAAATTAAGCAATTTACAATCAGTAAACGAATCTAGGGAGCAAATGGATAAATGGTTAGGATCTTGCAAGAAAAAAAATACCTCAGTAAAACTCACACATACACAACTGCTGATCTTCTCTTACTATTCTCCTTATATACAATATTAATTTGTAACACATGAGACTCTCCAAAAATTTTGAGATCTCTAAAGATAAAATGATGTTCTTCAGTGCCAGCGCCGCTTCTTCTTAGCCTAAAACCTACCCCCTCCGTCCCACAATATAAGATGTTTTTGCAAGCTATGTTAGCTTGCAAAAACATTCTATATTATCGGACGGAGGGAGTAGTACAACGACATTCTAAGAACCATAAAACCAAGCAAAAACGCCGGCAACAAGGGAAAAGGGCGACAATTCTCTACGACCTATAGCAAATTTTCTAGGCAACAAAGATAATGCTAGCTCAACATGCATTTAATAGAAAAATGAATTACAAATCACAATGAAAAAATATTTGACGACTTAAAGCAAACAAATACTAATCTTTGTTGTTTTCTTTTCCATTTCAGTAAGAAACAAAATGATTACACGAGTCATCCCCATGAAATGCATCAACAAAGCAAACATGAGCAACAAAATTAAAGCACACTTCTTACTGGGTTGGCAACTCATCCAAGTATTTTTACATGGACAATGCAAGACAAATAAACTTGACATAAAAAACAACAATGATCGGACGCATTACATACATCATCATATGTATGTGTAATACATGACCATGTTTAGTGTTGCTGGAAGACCACTTTCCTTCTCATCCTGGGCAACAATTTCAGCTTTGTTTTCACACGATCTCTTTATAGCATATGCCAGGGCACTTCATGGATAATCTGGATAGCGCTCACATGTTCATTCATTTTGTCATATAACGGTCAAATAAAAAAGTACACTCAATTTATCATTTAATTAGAGCACCGGTTTAATCCATAAAGGCAGCATGTAGAGCACTCTCTCTCACACACAGAGGAATGCTTGTATTTCTTAGTTTTTCCACCTACCTATGGCACATCATTTCAAGAATATAGTTGTTGAAGCAACTTATATGCAAAGCACGACTACTATCATGACATCCTTTTTGAGGACAAATATAATTAATAACACGACATTCTATGTCTCATTGCTATCTTATTTATTTGATCATTTTGGGAGCTTCAATTCCTTGAATAATTCAGTGAATGCCATCTGCAATGACCCGTTGTCTGCCAATGCCAACACTCATCTAGCCTTCTCCTTCGCCAATGTCAGCCTCCCACTGAGATTCTCCACTTCTTCTCCATGCCCTCAGCCTTCACAAGTTCCTCGTCATACTTCTCCATCACCTCCCCGACATTCATATCATCCACCACGAATATAATTCATAACATTCAGGCGGTAAAGGTCAATGTACACCAAGCCGGTCAAATAAATAGTACTTTAGCATCTCTGAAGGGAAGTTTCAAATTTCACCTAAAAATTTCAATTAAAGTCATGTCAATAATTTAATCTACTACCAATATTAAATACTATATGATAAATGTGATAGCTTAAATTCAAACTAATAGATTGGATCCTCCCTTAACAATATGACTGGTAGATAGTTTTGAGAGGAAATCTGCATATATTTTAGCATAGACTTACCCAAAGAAAAAGTCATTATAACCGTTCAACAACTGACCTATAACCTCTAATGTACCAAGGGGAACAGATCAGATGACATGTTTTTGTAAGTCCTAGGATAACCAAAAAGCACATCATCATGACATGTCCTAAGTTGGAAGTGTGACACTTATGACCGTGGTATGTAATTGATATATTCCAGTTGGAAGTGTGTCATCAGATGCAATGTGGAAGTGTGTCATTAGATGCAATGTGGAGGGAAGATATCAAGGATACTCATCAGAGTATATATGCGGTGGCACTGGAGCAGCTGATTACCGGTAGGAGAACGGCAGCCCCACTCATGTACTGGTTGGCAGTCACAACCATGCAATTGTACCCGTCGCTACTGCGTGTATTTGTAGTTTAGAGAGCTGTAGATTCAGGATCCAGAGATGGAATAAGATACTTGGGTCGCCAACGTTACTGTCATTGCTCCAAAAATCCCTACGACTGCCTCTAGCGGCGGGCCCTCCAGTAGCATGGCACCGAGTGTGAGGCCCTCTCATCCTCTTCAACACCGCCAACCGCCTCACACTACTCCTTTCCTTGCTTATCTCCACCGCTGCTCACCTTCCCGCCGGCGCCATCCGTCATGCCCTTCGTTTGACAACAAAAATATTTTTTTATCAATAGATAAAAGTAAATTCACTTCTCAAAAAAATACTAAATTCATAATCCATATACGTGTTCATGATGTTATTCCATACGCATGTTCAGAAATGTCCCTAGAACAAATAAATTTGATCTCGCTATACATACGGAATGTAAAACTTAGATGGTCAACCTGACATAGTTCATTTCTGAATGCAAGTAGTACCGGAAACTACATATCATTCACAACTTCCATAGTAGCCTATGTCATCGGACACTTGCATATTTGAAAGGCTCGCAAGCTGAAAGCTACACGTATCACAAAAAACTCCAAGTACAGTTGATTATACTCTAACCCAGCCGACAGTGCCACTCCCTTGATCAATCATGAGTTTGTGCTCTAGATTCACAAGTTTGCTCATTCTACACACTGTACACTGCACATTAAAATACATGGATGAAAGGAAGAGAACCTGGTAGACTTGGTTCTCAAAGCATCTGAATAAAAAGAAGCAACATTTGCTTTTTACGTAACCCATATGAAAGAACTTGAATTAAAAAAAATACATGGATGCATATTAGTTTGGTTTTCTTAGAAATACAGGGATGAAAGGGAGTAGACCACCAATACCGAGCTCACCAATAATCCATTATACATATTTGCAATATAGACCAAAAATCCATTCGGTCCTGGAATTTTACAATATATATTTTCTATTAGTCATGAACAATCATTACAAACCCAAAATTCAATTACTTTAAAATAAGGAGCTCGATATCAGATTACCTGATCTTTCGTAGAGAAAAACAAAATACTATTTTTTTTGCTAGAACAGCAAGAGGTCAGCCCAAAATAGTTGCTATAATCATCTGCACAAATATAAGATAATTAATGATTCTGCACATGCATGAAGCTTCATTCTATGGGGTTGCGGCGCCCAGACAGGTGAGCACATCAAAATTTCCATAAACACATCTCAGAAGTAACCGACCATTTGGCAGTATCAACTACCCCCTTTCCATAAATATAAAGTGTATTTTGATTTTCTAGGCTCAAGCACTAATCAACGATTAATCTAGTAACACATACTTTATGGCGGAACAAATTTGATATCATTAGCTTTGTGCCTCGTGTTGTGATTTTCTGACTATGGCACTGTCAATGTCTGAACTCAGACGATTATGATATGTAATGTTTTTGAACAGATGGATGAAGCAACTACGGATGCATTAGTTACCTCACGCATTTTATGCGCCTCATCAGGAGTACTACAGTTTGCGGCACATTTGTCGAACATTTCAAGTATCCTGAAGACTCGATTCCTGGCGTCATTCGGATCTAAAGCGGACGACATCTCCTTGACAATTAGCTCCACCCATTCAGTCCTGTTGGCTGGAGTATTCATCACCGACACATCAGATGCCACTGCAATTAACAATCGTTCAAGAGTTAGACAAGATGCAAATTTTACGAATGGTGCTGTTTATAAAAAACTATACATCTCTAGACATTACTATGACTATCAAGCAACAAGAGAAAGAAGCAGTCAGAGTTATTTTTCAGACATGTCAGCCATACCTCCAGATGAGGAGGCACCAGCATTGGTCGTTGCTGAATCCGATGCCAAATAATCCCCGAAGCTTCTGATGGCAGCATCCAAGACCTTTCCCAACGCTTCGAGATAGCCCCGCAGAAGCTAGAAATTCCCCAAAATTACCCATTAGACATGTACAGAGCAAGACGGTACAAATCGGGGTTCTCAAGTCCACTGTTGTGGCATAAACCAAAGCTGTACCAGGATTTCAGAAAACCGTGGCAGAACTTTTGTGCACTAGGATAGAACAGATGTGCAAGCTATTTCTTTTCAGTTATTTAGTTTAGACAGTTTACTTTTGAATCCTAAATTTAGCCATCATATGTGAGAAGAATTCAAAGTGGCGGGAGGGCAGGCGATCATGTCGGGTCGAAGGCGTGTACGATAACTGATCAGCAGAGGAATAATCCCCGTGGGTGATTCCTACCCTGCTTCCCTGTAACGGTATATACACGAAGCGCTTGGCACACACAAGAGAGAAATCGTGGTGGATGATTCTTCTGAACTTTTGATTTCCAATTCCATCAATCTCTGAACTCTTAGTCTATTCTAATTCAAGAAAGGGGATATGAATCGACAACAGAAAATTTGTTTCAAGATTCAAGGCACAATCTTTCTTGCGGTGTAACCAAGTTCGATTGGTTCTTGTGATGAACTGAATCGGCGGGCTCTACTACACGTCTGCGCACGACCTACCAATCAACCGAAAGAACGAAAGAAAGAGGCACGGAGCGGCGGCGGGGGTACCTGCGGATCGGCACCGGGGAAGACGGACTGGAGCGCCTCGACGGGGTCAAACTCCACGTTGATGCCGAGGTCGGCGACCGAGGCCGCGGTGGCGGACGGTGAGCACCGGCCCCGCTTCGCCTGCATCACCTCGAAGGGGTCGTCCAGGAAGGCCGCCTCCCCGCGCTTCCGGGTGCCGTCGACCTCCACCGCCATGGCCCGGCGACGGCGGCGATCTGGACGGCGGCGATCCGGGGCGACGAGACATTGGCAGCGATTCCGACAGCGAAGGTGGCGATCCGGGGCGGTGACGGCGGCGATCCGGAGAGGGGCAGCAGCGATCCGGAGGACGCTGGGCTGGTCGACAAGCTCCCGTGTGGCGGCGGCGCAGGAACCCTAGCGCGCGCGAGGGTACGAGGAGAGGATGCTTGCGCGAGGAGAGGGAGGGGAATGGTTCGTGCGTGGGGGTGGTTTTTGAGGGTTGCGAGTTAAGGGAGGTGGGAGGATGACGAAAAAACCAGCAAAATTAAACCGCGGAGACTATTCACCAAGTCGTACATTAGGAGTAGAGATTGCATGTTATGTTTATCCTTTATGCATCTTATTTTGCTTAGTTCGGCGGTAGCATTATAAGATTATCTCTCACTAAATTTCAAGGTACAAGTGTACTCCCTGAGTATGCACCGTTGCGAAAATTCGTCGTGCTGAGACACCACGTGATGATCGGGTGTGATAAGCTCTACGTTCACATACAACGGGTGCAAGCCAGTTTTGCACACGCAGAATACTTAGGTTAAAATTGACGAGCCTGTTGACACACGAACACGTCACGTGTACCCTCGACACCGGGGGTGATGCACCGCAGCTCACGTCGAAGGAGACCCGACCGACAGCGCGATACGCAAGACAGTCGACGGGCACTTTTGCAGACCCGAAGACCCCACACCCCCGGGAGGGACCCTGTCAGGGAGTGCGGCGGCTATGGGCTGCCCTGGGTCGATTCGCTCGCCCCTAGAGCCTCGGGATTCACAGCTCTCAAACACGAAGAACAGCGAAGAACGAGAGAGAAAAACGGTGGAGAGATAAAACGTAGATGAAAAAGTACTATATTGATTTGTTCGATTGTGTGTTGTTCAATCGGCCATCACCCCCAACATATATAAGAGGCGGCTGGACTTCCCGTACAAGTAAAGGATTCATTTAGGCTTTCCTTACAAGAAAAATTACATCAATTCAAGTCCTAGAGTCCTAATTCTATTCCAACTCGGATTAAGTCTGAATCTGGCCCAAACTCTGTCTTCCTTCTTGCGCGGGCCGCCGGGCTTGCATATGATCTCCGATCAAGACGGCTCAAATATCAAACTCGTGCGCCTCGATGATACGAACAACTCTTATGTTGATCACTTTTTGAAATAAGGCCATCTTGAGTACTTTTCGAGGTCATCTTTATCTTCCAGTCGGACTCAATCTTGCGGTAGACTGGATTATCCGAATCTCGTAGTGAATTTGCAGGCTATATACTATCTCTGATGATGATGACTCCAAAATCAAAGTTTACCGTCTTGATGATACGCACAACTTCTGTATTGAACACTTCTTCATCCGAGGTCATCTTGATAAACTTTCAGGCATATGTTCAATTTCACTCGGATTCGAGCTCATCCACTCGGATTAGAGTCATTCACTTGGATCGTCCGACTGGACTTTTCACTCGGATGTTTAGAGTCTTTCACTCGGAACACAATTTTCACTCGGATGACGATATTTTCACTCGGAAGACAATATTTCCACTCGGATGACTATATTTCCACACGGAAGGCATTATTTTATTCGATCGGCAAGTTTTCGCCCCGATGGTAATCTTTTCACTCGGAATACTTTCACCTGGAGGATAATTTCACTCGGATGACCATATTTCCACTCGGATGACTATATTTCCACTTGGATAATAATAAGTTCATCCGGTCAGCAAACTTTCACTCGACCGGTAAATTTTAACTCGACCGTAAACTTTCACTCGGATGGTAAACTTTTCACTTGGATTTTCCGACTGAAAACATAGCCTGATCTTGATTTGTCTCTCCAGGCCTCATACGACCTCGTATTGAGACGAATTATATATAAAAATCGATCGGCTCGACGAGACGAAACTTTTCCGTGTTGAAGGTTTTTCAATTCAAGGCCGTTTTGATGGCCGAATTACTCGCGCAACCTATCAGACAAGTGTCTGGCACCTCGCGCCATATTTCCGTTGAGGTTCCGTCTGCAGTGTATTGCCTCTAACTTTTGCATATGAACCCGGATTGAGATGATTTATATATCAAAATCGATTGCCTCGACGAGACGAAGACAATTCCTTAAGCGTGCTCCTTCATCTGAGGTCATATTGAGGGCGTGATCGGCCGAAAAGCACTCAGAACATTAAATTTTGTCACGCGGAGTACAGCTTCGGCCACTGAGATGAGGTCGAATGGCGATAGCCTAAACATCAAAGTTGTTCCACTCGACGATATGAAACTTTCTCATGCTGAAAACCCTTTCACTCTGTATCTTGCCAAAATCAGGTGTCATAACATGCCCCCCTGTTTTTCGGCAAAGCTTGCACGCCGAAAAATAATATGCATGGTGTTCGTTCTAAGGACGATGTTAACACTCCATCTGCCATTTATTTTTCTCAGGGCGATAATTATGTATCGGCCATGTTTGTGCTAAGGGCGATAATTGTATATTGGCCATTGCCTACTTAGGCTTCCTGCCACACACTCGGGTGGTACTTCTTCAAATATTTGCCATTGAGAGCTCGAGGTAACAATGCCCCTTGTATTGATTCCACCAAATATGAATTTCCGGGAACAACTCTTGTAATCCTAAAAGGACCTTCCCAACTTGGAGACCACTTCCAGAATTTTCTATCTCTTGATCCAATCGGCAGAATCACTTTCCAAACGAGATCACCAACTTGAAAATTCTTCAACTTGACTTTCTTATTGTAAGCTCTTGCCACCCTTAACTTATCTCTCTCTATGGCCTTTAAAGCAGCCAAACGTTTATCGGCAACCTCATCAATATTGTCCATCATTAAGTTAAAAAAGTCTACTGCCGATAAATTATTTTGTTTGGCTATTCTCAAAGCATTCAAATTTACCTCCACTGGTAAAACAACCTCTTGACCATATACTAGCTCATATGGAGTCACCTTCGTAGCACCATGCCTTGAAATTCTATGTGCCCATAAAGCTTCAGACAACAACTCATGCCATTTCCTTGGATTATCCTCAATCTTCTTCTTGATGAGCTTGATTAAAATTTTATTGCTAGACTCGGCTTGTCCATTAGCTTGGGCATAATACAGAGAGGAATTGAGCAACTTTATATTATAAGATTCGGCAAACTCTCTGACTTGGTGTGACATAAAAGATGAACCTTGATCTATAGTTAACGTTTGAGGAATACCGAATCTATGAATAATGTGCTCGGTTATGAATTGAATTACCTCCGTATGTGTCATGTTCTTGAGAGGTACTGCTTCAGACCATTTAGTGAAATAATCAGTTGCCACCAACACCAACCGATGCCCCTTTGAGGAAGATGGATGAATTTGCCCAATAAAGTCTAAACCCCATCCTCTGAAAGGCCACGACTTGATAATAGGATGCAACATAGCAGCAAGAGCCAATTGAATATCACCGAATTTTTGACAAGCTTCGCACCCTTTATAATATCGGAAGCAATCATTAATCATGGTCGGCCAATAAAACCCAGCACGTCGTAATAACCATTTCATCTTGGGAGCCGACTGATGAGTACCACAAGTGCCTTCATGTACCTCTCCCATAGCAACTCTTGCTTGGTCCTCATCCAAGCACTTTAAAATAACATCATCAACTGTTCGGCGATAAAGATCATCATCCCTCATAGTATATTTAAAAGCCATACGCCGAACAGCCCTGTCCACCCTCTCACTCGGATTACGCAAGTAAGCAACAATGGGCTTCCTCCAGTCGGAATTGTCACCTGCACTAGATTTTTTGTTAATGACCGAATCAGTGGGTTCTGGTTCGGCCTCTTCTATACTGGTAAGACAAGACATCGGACTTTGAGAAATATGAAACATGCCATGATCAACATGGTATCTAGATGCTTGATGTGCCAACTCATTTGCTTTCCAGTTGTCATGTCTAGATATATGTGCAATGCTAAAACAATCCAAAGTAGAGATTATATCTAGACATTTATCAAGATAAACATTAAGTGATTCGTCCAAACACTGAAAGACTTTGGATATTTGCTGCACCACTAGTAACGAATCACCATAAGCCTCAATATATGTAACACCTATAGCAAGTAACATCTCTAGGCCGAAAAACAATGCTTCATATTCGGCTTGATTGTTTGTGCAAAAATATTCTAAGCGGCATGAGGCTTCAAAAACAGCACCATGAGGAGATATATAAACAATACCAACACCTTGGCCATTGCCACAAACTGAACCATCAAAGTATAATCTCCATGGTACTAATGAAACAAGGCTCATATCACTATCATGCTTGTCATTAATCCGATGTTCAACAATGAAATTAGCAACAATTTAGCCCTTCATGGATTTTAGAGATTCATAAGCCAAATCATATTCAATCAAAGCATAAGCCCACTTGCCAATTCTACCACTAAGAATTGGCCTATGCAACATGTATTTAATGACATCGGTCTGACAAGCTACTACGCAAGCACTCGACACTAAATAATGTCTCAATTTTGAGCAAGCATAATATAATCATAGACATAATTTCTCAATAAATGTATACCTTGTCTCTGCGTCCAATAAGCGGCAGCTCAAATAAGTGATGGCATGCTCTTTTCCTTCGGTCTCTTGAGTTAGAACAGCACCAATAACTCCTTCCTCTGCTGCAATGTAAAGTCTGAAGGGTTACCTATGCTTGGGTGCTCTCATCACCCGAGGAGTGCACAAATAATTCCTGATCATATCAAATGCTTCTTGCTGTTTTGCATCCCAAGTGAAATCAACATCATTCTTTAACCGAAGGATAGGAGTAAATGCATCAACTTTCCCTGATAGATTAGCTATGAACCTTCTCAAATAATTGACCTTGCCAAGGAACTTTTGCATATCTCTCTTGCATGTTGGAGCCCCCACTTTCTGTATAGCCTCTATCTTTTTGGGATCAATCTCTATACCATCTTCATGAATAATGAAACCCAAAAACTTGCCAGCTGACACGCCAAAAGCACACTTCAAAGGATTCATCTTCAGTCCATACTTTTTCATTCTTTCAAAAGCTAAACGCAAATCGGCCAAGTGAGATTCAAAAGCATCCGATTTTACAACAATATCATCAATATAAACTTCAAGTATGACACCGAGTAAATCATGAAAAATCAAATTCATAGCCCTTTGATACGTGGCGCCAGCATATTTTAATCCGAATGTCATCACTGTCCACTCGAATAAACCAAGGAAACCAGGGCATTGAAAAGCTGTCTTGTACATGTCCTCTTCGGCCATAAAAAATTGATTGTATCCGGCATTACAATCTAGAAAGCTAATAACCTTATGTCCAGAAGCATCATTAATAAGCATATCGGCTATTGGCATAGGATACTCATCTTTGGGTGTAGCCCTATTCAAATCTCGGAAATCAATGCACACCCTCAACTTGCCGGATCCTTTCTTCTCCACTGGGACAATGTGAGAAATCCACTCGGCATACCTGCAAGGTCGAATGAAATTAGCTTCAAGCAGTCGACCGATCTCTTCCTTGATATGGTCATATGTTTTCGGATTAAACTTTCTGGCCGACTGTTTATATGGTCTAAAACCGGCCTTTATAGGTAACCGATGCTCCACTAGCTCTTGGCTTAAACCTGGCATCTCATGATATTCCCACGCAAAGCAACAAACATATTCTTCCAATAGCTTGATTAACTTAGCTTTACAATCGGCTTTCAAATTTTTGTTTACAAACGTCGGTCGAGTGACTGAACCATCTCCAATATCTACCTCTTCTAACGGATCGGCCGATGTAAAACCTTGTCCAAGTTTATCCATGTCATCCAACTCCTCTATAGACTCATACATATCGTTCTCGCTGGACCGATATTTCACAAGACGTTTTTGTAACCACTCAGAATCAGGATCCATTTAAACATATCATACCTTGGAGCCGATTGCATTCAATCGGCTTTAAAGAGACGGGCACAAAACCATTCTTGGTCGCGCTGAGAAAATCAAACTCTGATAAGTCACGTCTCGTCAAGCAAGTAGCATTGGGATGTTGCCAATCCACCGATGCATCGGCCAAAGCAACACAGGACGAGTTATCCGCATGAATGACTTCCACTTCATCATCAACCCACTGAATCAAAAACTGGTGCATAGTGGATGGCACGCACTGGTTTGCATGAACCCAATCACGGCCTAGTATGCCGTTGTAGTTACCTTGCACCTCAGCGACAAAGAATGCAGTAGCCAAAGTTTTGCTTCCGACTGTAAGCTCCACATACATCACACCTTTGGCTTCAGTTTTCTCTTTGCCTTCAAATCCGTTGAGCACCATATTCGTCTTTATCAGCTCTTCATCAGGGAGACCTAATTTCTTGAAGACCGAATAGGCCATAAGATTTACCACAGCACCACCATCAACAAGCATCCGAGTGAGCGGCGACCCATTGATATGACCTCTGAGATATAATGGTTTCAGATGCGTTACTGGTTCTTTTGGCTTCTCGAATATTGCATTTTTAGGGCCAAAATCCAGCTGAGCCACCTCCCCTTCCTCATCTACAGCACGAAACTCAGCAGGTAAGTAATACACCATATTGATATCCATACCTTCATGAACCGGCGTAGACTCATAGTCCAACATATCAGCCTCCTCCTCGAGTGCATCCACCGATTCTGAAATTTGTACGAGTGAAAAGGAAGCAATAGGTAACATAGACGATGCAATGATTGTGTCGTCCCCTTCTGGTAATGTAGGTGCTGCTGTGATCGGTGTAGAAGCCACTGCATCTTGTATTTGTTTGGGCCTCCACACTTGTTTTGTAGGTACCATAGGCCGAGTGTCATTGAACAACTTATCTCTTTGCTTCTCGGCCTCTTGTTCTGCCATCTCTTGACTCCTTAGCCTCTGTAGTTTCCTCTTTTGTGTCTTTGTTAGCCCTGGAGGACACCACTTTGGCTGAGTGTATTTAGGATCTCTCGTTTTGCTCTGGCCGGTGCTTGCTTCATGGTCATTGGTCGAGTGCTTTGGCGTGATAGCAAGTATCGACTCAGTCGGATTGCTATGCACAATCGGCTGTCGTATGGCGAATGTTTTGGTGCCCAAGATAAGTGAGTCGGCATCAATTTTCTCCTTGCCTTTTGCCAACTCAATTGCTGCAACACTTGGTGATTTAACACGCCATTCTTTTCGACTTTCCAGATGCATGAAATTTCCACTCGGGCGCAACTTTTTACTCTGATGGAATCCACTCGGATGGATGTCACTCGGATGGAATTCACTCGGATGGAATCCACTCGGATGAAAGTCAATCGGATGGAATCTACTTGGCCACATTTTTTCACTCGGATAGCTTCCACCTGGGTGCATTCTTACACTCGGATAATTTCCACTCGGTCGCATATTTTGACCAGCCGACTGATAATCACAGATGTTGAGTCGGCCATTATATGAGTAATCAAGTCGATCCCACACAGATTGCCTCTGCTCTTCTAAAAACTGCGCCCTTGGTCCACTCGGTTTTGTATACCACTGAACATATCAGCTGATGATGACCTTGGTCGTTTCAGATGAGTCGGTCGATTGAAACTAGAACCGGCCGACTGGTTAGCATACTTGGACAGCAACATATCAAAAGTTGGCTTGATCCGCTTGCGCTGCACTTTAGCTTCATTCTTGTTCCACTTGCCAACTTCTGGACTCTTGGGCTTGACAAATTTAACACGAGTATTTTCTTGCACTTGTAGTTGCCCCCCGAGTGTAGGATTCTTGATGGTGATTTTGATCACTTCCTTGCCATCGGGTTGCTTACCAAGCACAACCTGTCTCCCCAAGACCTTGTTGTCCTCTTTATCTTTCCCGGGCTCGCCAACAATGACATTAGCTTTATTAGCAGATACGGCTACCTCCGGCCGAATGAGTAGCTTCTTCCCCTCCAAATCCATGGTATTCATTGGAAAAAGTTGCTTATCAACTTGCATCTCAGAAAAGTTCAATCTTCCGTCATTAATGGCCGATTGTATCTGTCGTCGAAAAACATTGCAATCGTTGTTAGCATGAGAAAAAGAATTATGATACTTGCAGTAAGCACGCCGTTTTAGCTCTTCAAACGGCGGTAAAGTATGAGATATTCTAATAATCTTAGCCTGCAGCAAAGCATCAAATATTCTATCACACTTAGCAATGTTAAAAGTAAACTTCATCTCTTCATCACGATTCTTATGAATCGGTTTTAGATCATCGCAAGTAAAGGGTTTGGCCTTAGATGGCCAAACAAATTCAGTAGAAAAACATCACCCTCATCGTCCGAGTGATCACTGTCATATTCCACCATATTCATCCTTGGACGATCGGCTTTGTATCTATGCATTTCTTTGAGGTCTTTGCTTCGGCTTTCCTGAGCCAAAGCCCTTTGTAAGACTTGTTTGATATTTAAGAACTCGTAGCCTTCTAGCTTTTCTCTAATGGGAGTTCTCAAACCACTCAGCACTAGGTCCCTCTCGTAGCCTTCTAGCCAAGTCCCTCTCGGTTATCACCAAACTAAAACACCGGTTTTTTGTTTCTCTGAATCTCTTGACGTAATCGGAGACCGATTCATCATGCTTCTGTTTAACCGATGTTAGATGTGACAACTTGAGTTCATTGTCGCCGCTATAAAAGTGATCATGAAACTTCTGCTCTAGCTGCGACCAAACCCGAATGGAACCATGGGGTAAAGAAGAAAACCATGAAAATGCAGTACCAGTTAATGATAAAGGAAATAAACGCACTTTCAATTCATTCAATGAGCCTGCCTCACCCAATTGTGCTAAATATTGACTAACATGCTCCCATGTGGTTTTTGTGCCTTCTCCATTAAATTTAACAAAATCTGGAATTTTATATCCTGGAGGGCACTGGATGGCATCAAAGTACTCGGGGTACGGCTTTTGGTAAATCCGATTCCGAGGTAACTCAACTCCAAAATTCTCTCGAAGCATCTTAGCCATCTCCTCTCTAAGATTAGCTAGACCATCATCCATAGTGGACGATGAAGCTTGTGGCAGTGGCATAGGAGGAGTAGGGTTACTAGCCGTAGGTAAGAATTGTGGCATGTATGTCGACCCATAATTTGGTAGTGGTCGAGTGGTTGTAGCTGTAGGTAGGGTTTGGTTCGGCGTTGCCACCGAACCTGGCATGCTCATGATAGGACTAATGGGTGCAACCACAATCTGATTTGTATGGCTAGGGTAATAAGCCATCGGCATGGGAGGCGCCGATGCAATAGGTAAAGCCAGATTAGGGTTTTGCACACTAGCAGCTACACCATCATTACCACTAGTCGATTGAGATATATTCTTCTGAGCATTAGTATTTTCTATGAAAGTTTGATAGACTAGATTGTTACCATCAGCAATATGACTTTCAATCTCAGCCCACTGCTCAGGAGAAAAGGCAGTACTTACAGAGGGTTTAACCTGCTCGGTTTCAAGAGGAGGGAACTTGATTTCTTCAATTGGAGTAATGTTGCCTTGGCGATCCTTCTTGAACTTTGCAAGGAACTCCTGCAAGTCCTTCTCCTCGCGCGCCTTCTTGTACTCCTCATAGACTTGGCGATGATCGGCCGATATCTCATCAAGATTAGGCTTAATGATGTTATCGGCGTCTACCTCAGATGGCTTGGGAAGATCGGACATGGTGTATGATGAGGATTGATCTTTATTCCCCAGCGGAGTTGCCAAAAAGTGTGTTGACACACGAACACGTCACGTGTACCCTCGACGCCGGGGGTGATGCACCGCAGCTCACGTCGAAGGAGACCCGACCGACATCGCGATACGCAAGACAGTCGACGGGCGCTTTTGCAGACCCGAAAACCCCACACCCCCGGGAGGGACCCCGTCAGGGAGTGCGGCGGCTATGGGCTGCCCTGGGTCGATTCGCTCGCCCCTAGAGCCTCGGGATTCACAGCTCTCAAACACGAAGAACAGCGAAGAACGAGAGAGAAAAACGGTGGAGAGATAAAACGTAGATGAAAAAGTAGTATATTGATTTGTTCGATTGTGTGTTGTTCAATCGGCCATCACCCCCAACATATATAAGAGGCGGCTGGACTTCCCGTACAAGTAAAGGATTCATCTAGGCTTTCCTTACAAGAAAAATTACATCAATTCACGTCCTATAGTCCTAATTCTATTCCAACTCGGATTAAGTCTGAATCTGGCCCAAACTCTGTCTTCCTTCTTGCGCGGGCCGCCAGGCTTGCATATGATCTCCGATCAAGACGGCCCAAATATCAAACTCGTGCGCCTCGATGATACGAAAAACTCTCATGTTGATCACTTTTTCAAATAAGGCCATCTTGAGTACTTTTCGAGGTCATCTTTATCTTCCAGTCGGACTTGATCTTGCGGTAGACTGGATTATCCGAATCTCGTAGTGAATTTGTAGGCTATATACTATCTCTGATGATGATGACTCCAAAATCAAAGTTTACCATCTTGATGATACACACAACTTCTGTATTGAACACTTCTTCATACGAGGTCATCTTGATAAACTTTCAGGCATATGTTCAATTTCACTCGGATTCGAGCTCATCCACTCGGATTAGAGTCATTCACTTGGATCGTCCGACTGGACTTTTCACTCGGATGTTTAGAGTCTTTCACTCGGAATACAATTTTCACTCGGATGATGATATTTTCACTCGGAAGACAATATTTCCACTCGGATGACTATATTTCCACACGGAAGGCATTATTTTACTCGATCGGCAAGTTTTCGCCCCGATGGTAATATTTTCACTCGGAATATTTTCACCTGGAGGACAATTTCACTCGGATGACCATATTTCCACTCGGATGACTATATTTCCACTTGGAAAATAACAAGTTCATCCGGTCAGTAAACTTTCACTCGACCGGTAAATTTTCACTCGACCGTAAACTTTCACTCGGATGGTGAACTTTTCACTCGGATTTTCCGACTGAAAACATAGCCTGATCTTGATTTGTCTCTCCAGGCCTCATACGACCTCGGATTGAGACGAAATATATTTGAAAATCGATCGCCTCGACGAGACGAAAATTTTCCGTGTTGAAGGTTTTTCAGTTCAAGGCTGTCTTGATGGCCGAATTACTCGCGCAACCTATCAGACAAGTGTCTGGCACCTCGCGCCATATTTCCGTTGAGGTTCGGTCTGCAGTGTATTGCCTCTAATTTTTGCATATGAACCCGGATTGAGATGATTTATATATAAAAATCGATTGGCTCGACGAGACGAAGACAATTCCTTAAGCGTGCTCCTTCATCTGAGGTCATATCGAGGGCGTAATCGGCCAAAAAGCACTCAGAACATTAAATTTTGTCACCCGGAGTACAACTTCGGCCACTGAGATGAGGTCGAATGGCGATAGCCTAAACATCAAAGTTGTTCCACTCGACGATACGAAACGTTATCATGCTGAAAACCCTTTCACTCTGTATCTTGCCAAAATCAGGTGTCAACAGAGCCTAGCATATGCAGATATGGCCTCGGAACACTAAGACCGAAAGGTCGAGCGTGAATCATATAGTAGATATGATCAACATAGTGATATTCACCATTGAAAACTACTCCATCTCACGTGATGATCGGACATGGTTTAGTTGATTTGGATCACGTGATCACTTAGATGATTAGAGGGATGTCTATCTAAGTGGGAGTTCTTGAGTAATATGATTAATTGAACTTTAATTTATCATGAACTTAGTACCTGATAGTATTTTGCATGTCTATGTTGTTGTAGATCAATGGCCCGTGCTACTGTTCCTTTGAATTTTAATGCGTTCCTAGAGAAAGCTAAGTTGAAAGATGATGGTAGCAACTACACGGACTGGGTCCGTAACTTGAGGATTATCCTCATTGCCGCACAGACGAATTACGTCCTGGAAGCACCTCTAGGTGCAAGACCTGCTGCAGGAGCAACACTAGACGTTGTGAACGCCTGGCAAAGCAAAGCTGATGACTACTCGTTAGTTCAGTGTGCCATGCTTTACGGCTTAAAACCGGGATTTCAACGACGTTTTGAACGTCATGGAGCATATGAGATGTTCCAGGAGTTGAAGTTAATATTTCAGGCAAATGCCTGGATTGAGAGATATGAAGTCTCCAATAAGTTCTACAGCTGGAAAATGGAGGAGAATAGTTATGTCAGTGAACATATACTCAGAATGTCTGGGTACCACAACCACTTGACTCAGCTGGGAGTTAATCTTCCTGATGATAGTGTCACTGACAGAGTTCTTCAATCGATGCCACCAAGCTACAAGAGCTTCGTGATTAACTATAATATGCAAGGGATGGATAAGACAATTCCTGAGCTCTTTGCAATGCTAAAGTCTGCGGAGGTAGAAATCAAGAAGGAGCATAAAGTGTTGATGGTCAACAAGACCACCAGTTTCAAGAAAAAGGGTAAAGGGAAGAAGGGGAACTTCAAGAAGAATGGTAAGCAAGTTGCTACTCAAGTGAAGAAGGCCAAGTCAAGCCTGAGAATGAGTGCTTCTATTGCAAAGGAACTGGTCACTGGAAGCGGAACTGCCCCAACTATTTGGCGGATAAGAAGGATGGCAAGGTGAACAAAGGTATATGTGATATACTCCCTCCGTCCGGAAATATTTGTCAAAGGAATGGATGTATCTAGACGTATTTTAGTTTTAAATACATTCATTTTTATCTATTTCTCTGACAAGTATTTCTGGACAGAGGGAGTACATGTTATTGATGTGTACCTTACTAATGCTGGGAGTAGTGCCTGGGTATTTGATACTGGTTCTGTTGCTAATATTTGCAACTCGAAACAGGGACTACAAATTAAGCAAAGATTGGCTAAGGACAAAGTGATGATGCGCGTGGGAAATGGTTCCAAAGTCGATGTGATCGCCGCCGGCACGCTATCTCTACATCTACCTTCGGGATTAGTTTTAGACCTGAATAATTATTATTTGGTGCCAGCGTTAAGCATGAACATTATATTTGGATCTTGTTTGATGCGAGACGGTTATTCATTTAAATCTGAGAATAATGGTTGTTCTATTTATATGAGTAATATCTTTTATGGTCATGCACCCTTGAAGAGTGGTCTATTTTTGTTGAATCTCGATAGTAGTGACACACATATTCATAATATTGAAGCCAAAAGATGCAGAGTTGATAATGATAGTGCAACTTATTTGTGGCACTTTCGTTTGGGTCATATTGATATAAAGCGCATGAAGAAACTCCATTCTGATGGACTTTTGGAACCACTTGATTATGAATCACTTGGTACTCGCGAACCATGCCTCATGGGCAAGATGACTAAAACTGAAAGGATCGAGAAGCGGTGTGTAGAGGGGGGTGATTACACACTAAGTACCAAAAGTTACAGTTTTTAATTTCTTTAGGTTGAAGTGGAGTTTTGGCACAAGTTTAACAAACACAATACATATCAAGCAAGCATGCAAAGAATATATGAGCAGCAGAAAGTATAGCATGCAACTTGAGAGAATGTAAAGGGAAGGGTATGGAGAACTCAAACGCAATTGGAGACACAGATGTTTTTTTCGTGGTTCCAATAGGTGGTGCTATCGTACATCCACGTTGATGGAGACTTCAAACCACGAAGGGTAACGGTTGCGCGAGTCCACGGAGGGCTCCACCCACGAAGGGTCCACAAAGAAGCAACCTTGTCTATCCCATCATGGCCATCGCCCACGAAGGACTTGCCTCACTAGCTGTAGATCTTCACAAAGTAGGCGATCTCCTTGCCCTTACAAACTCCTTGGTTCAACTCCATAATCTTGTTGGAGGCTCCCAAGTGACACCTAGCCAATCTAGGAGACACTACTCTCCAAGAAGTAACAAATGGTGTCTTGGTGATGAACTCCTTGCTCTTGTGCTTCAAATGATAGTCTCCCCAACACTCAACTCTCTCTCACAGGATTTGGATTTGGTGGAAATAAGATTTGAGTGGAAAGCAACTTGGGGAAGGCTAGAGATCAAGATTCATATGGTGGAAATGGAATATCTTGGCCTCAACACATGAGTAGGTGGTTCTCTCTCAGAAAATGTGTGTTGGAAGTGTAGATATGTTCTGATGGCTCTCTCCACAAATGAAGAGTGGGTGGAGGGGTATATATAGCCTCCACACAAAATATAACCGTTACACACAATTTACCAATCTCGGTGAGACCGAATTGAGAAACTCGGTCGGACCGATTTAGCAAACCTAGTGACCGTTAGGATTTTCGGTGGGACCGACATGCAACTCGGTAGGACCGATATGGTTAGGGTTAGGGCATAACGTAATCTCGGTGAGACCGATTACACAAAATCGGTGAGACCAATTTTGGTAATAAGCTAACCAGAGAGTTGGTCAGGCAAACTCGGTGAGACCGATTACACAAACTCGATGGGACCGATTTTGGTAATAAGCTGACCAGAGAGTTCGCATTGTAATCTCGGTAGTACTGATTGCTCAATCTCGGTGAGGCCGATATTGGTAATGGACATACACAGAGAGATTAGAATCCCATCTCGGTGAGACCGAGATCTCTATCGGCAAGACCGATTTGCCTAGGGTTTGTGGCAGTGGCTATGACATCTGAACTCGGTGGCGCCGGATAGAAAGAATCGGTGGGGCCGAGTTTGACTTTTGGTTTAGGTCATATGTGGATGTGGGAAGATAGTTGAGGGTTTTGGAGCATATCACTAAGCACTTTGAGCAAGCTAGCCATTAAGCAACACCTCATCCCCTCTTGATAGTATTGGCTTTTCCTATAGACTCAATGTGATCTTGGATCACTAAAATAGAAATTGTAGAGTCTTGTACTTGAAGCTTGAGCCAATCCTTTGTCCTTAGCATCTTGAAGGGGTTCCACATCCTTTAGTCCATGCCACTTAATTTGTTGAACTTGTCCGAAACACACTAGGTAAAAGTATTAGTCCAACAAGAGATATGTTGTCATTAATTATCCAAATCACCCAGGGAGCACTTGTGGCTTTCAAAAACTCCGTTCTCCGGAACAAGGGAGCGAGCAACAGATTTATTGGAAATCATACATACCGATGTATGTGGTCCGATAAATATTGAGGCTCGCGGCGGGTATCGTTATTTTCTGACCTTCATAGATGATTTGAGCAGATATGGGTATATCTACTTAATGAAACATAAGTCTGAAACATTTGAAAAGTTCAAAGAATTTCAGAGTGAAGTGGAAAATCATCGTAACAAGAAAATAAAGTTTCTACGATCTGATCATGGAGGAGAATATTTGAGTTATGAGTTTGGTCTTCATTGGAAACAATGCAGAATAGTTTCGCAACTCACGCCACCCGGAACACCACAACGTAATGGTGTGTCCAAACATCGTAACCGCACTTTATTAGATATGGTGCGATCTATGATGTCTCTTACTTATTTACCGCTATCGTTTTGGGGTTATGCTTTAGAGACGGTTGCAATCACGTTGAATAGGGCACCATCTAAATCCGTCGAGACGACACCTTATGAACTGCGGTCTGGCAAGAAACCCAAGTTGTCGTTTCTTAAAGTTTGGGGCTGCGATGCTTATGTGAAAAAGCTTCAACCTGATAAGCTCGAACCCAAATCGAAGAAATGTGTCTTCAGAGGATACCCAAAGGAGACTGTTGGGTACACCTTCTATCACAGATCCGAAGGCAAGACATTCATTGCTAAGAATGGATCCTTTCTACAGAAGGAGTTTCTCTCGAAAGGAGTGAGTGGGAGGAAAGTAGAACTTGATTAGGTAACTGTACCTGCTCCCTTATTGGAAATTAGTGAAGGAAATATGCCCTAGAGGCAATAATAAAGTTGTTATTTATATTTTCTTATATCATGATAAATGTTTATTATTCATGCTAAAATTGTATTAACCGGAAACTTAGTACATGTGTGAATACGTAGACAAAGAGAGTGTCACTAGGTTTGGATCTCAATACAATGTTCTCCTCGATTCTCTTGGAGATCTATTTGATGTAACTCTTCTTTTGCAGTGTGTTTGTCGAGATCCGATGAATTGTGGGTTTATGATCAAGATTATCCATGAACAATATTTGAATCTCCTCTGAATTCTTTTATGTATGATTGGTTATCTTTCCAAGTCTCTTCGAATTATCAGTTTGGTTTGGTCTACTAGATTGATCTTTCTTTCAATGGGAGAAGTGCTTAGCTTTGGGTTCAATCTTGCGGTGCTCGATCCCAGTGACAGTAGGGGAAACGACACATATTGTATTGTTGCCATCGAGGATAAAAAGATGGGGTTTATATCATATTGCATGAGTTTATCCCTCTACATCATGTCATCTTGCTTAAAGCATTACTCCGTTCTTATGAACATAATACTCTAGATGCATGCTGGATAGCGGTCGATGTGTGGAGTAATAGTAGTAGATGCAGGAAGGAGTCGGTCTACTTGTCACAGACATGATTCTTATATACATGATCATACCTAGATATTCTCATAACTATGTTCAATTCTATCAATTGCTCGACACTAATTCGTTTACCCACCGTAATACTTATGCTATCTTGAGAGAAGCCACTAGTGAAACCTATGGCCCCCGGGTCTATTTTCCATCATATTAATCTCCCGTCAACAAGCTATTTCTTTTGCCGTTTACTTTGCTTTCTTTACCCCTCCTATCAATGCAATGATACGCAATCTTTGCGTATTCGCGAAAAAAAACTTTGGTTTCTTTACTTTTAGTCTTTATCATAAAAATACCAAAAATATTATCTTATCATCTCTATCATATCTCACTTTTGCAAGTGGCCGTGAAGGGTTTGACAACCCCTTTATCACGTTGGTTGCAAGGTTCTTATTTGTTTGTGTAGGTGCGTGAGACTTGAGCGTGGCCTCCTACTGGATTGATACCTTGGTTCTCAAAAACTGAGGGAAATACTGACGCTACTTTACTGCATTACCCTTTCTTCTTCAAGGGAAAACCAACGCAGTGCTCAAGAGGTAGCAAGAAGGATTTATGACGCCGTTGCCTGGAGTCTACGCACAAGTCAAGACATGCCAAGTACCCATCACAAACTCTTATCCCTCGTATTACATTATTTGCCATTTGCCTCTCGTTTTCCTCTCCCCCACTTCACCCTTGCCGTTTTATTCGCCCTCTTTTTTTCGCCTCTTTTTCGCTTGCCTCTTGTTTGCTTGTGTGTTGGATTGCATGTTCATCACGATGGCTCAAGACAATACTAAATAGTGTGACTTTACCAATACCAAAAACAAAGATTTTCTTAGCACTCAGATTGCTCCTCTTACCGATGCTGAATCTTGTGAAATTAATGTTGCTTTGTTGAATCTGGTCATGAAAGATCAATTCGCCGGCCTTCCTAGCGAAGATGCCGCTACTCATCTAAATAGCTTTGTTGATTTGTGTGATATGCAAAAGAACAAAGATGTGGACAATGATATTGTTAAATTGAACCTATTTCCTTTTTCGCTTAGACATCGTGCTAAAACTTGGTTTTCGTCTTTGCGTAAAAATAGTATTGATTCTTGGAATAAGTGCAAAGATGCTTTTATCTCTAAGTATTTTCCTCCCGCTAAAATCATTTCCTTAGAAATGATATTATGAATTTTAAGCAACTTTATCATGAACATGTTGCACAAGCTTGGGATAGGATGAAATTAATGATACGTAATTGCCCTACTCATGGTTTGAATTTGTGGATGATTATACAAATTTTTTATGCCAGATTGAAATTTTCTTCTAGAAATCTTTTAGATTCGGCCGCGGGAGGCACTTTTATGGAAATCACTTTAGGGGAAGCTACTCAAATCCTAGATAATTATTCTCAATGGTAATACCTAGATCTATCCTCTCTTTTATGCCTAGCTAGGGGCGTTAAACGATAGCGCTTGTTGGGAGGCAACCCAATTTTTATTTTAGTTTTTTTGCTTTTTGCTCCTGTTTAGGAATAAATCTTTGGTCTAGCCTCTGGTTAGATTTGTTTTTGTGTTTTAATTAGTGTTTGTGCCAAGTGAAACCTATAGGATCTTCTTGGATGATAGTTATTTGATCTTGCTGAAAATTCCAGAAACTTTCTGTTCATGAAAACAATTGTTAAAAATCACCAGGACGTGATAAAATACTGATTCCAATTGCAGCATATCAATACACAAATTATCTTGGTCGTCCTACTTTGGTAGATTTTTCTAAGTTCTAGAAGTTTTCTTTAGTTACAGATTACTACAGACTGTTCTGTTTTTGACAGATTCTGTTTTTCGTGTGTTGTTTGCTTATTTTGATGAGTCTATGGTTAGTAAAATAGTTTATAAACCATAGAGAAGTTGAAATGAAGTAGGTTTAAGACCAATATAAATAAAGAATGATTTCAATACAGTACTTTGAAGTGGTGTTTTGTTTTCTTTCGCTAACGGAGCTAAGGAGATTTTCTGTTAAGCTTTGTGTTGTGAAGTTTTCAAGTTTTGGGTAAGGATTTGATGGATTATGGAACAAGGAGTGGTGAGAGCCTAAGCTTGGGGATGCCCAAGTCAGCCCAAGGTAAACCTAAGGACACCAAAAAGCCAAAGCTTGGGGATGCCCCGGAAGGCATCCCCTCCTTCGTCTTTGTCCATCGGTAACTTTACTTGGAGCTATATTTTTATTCACCACATGATATGTGTTTTGCTTGGAGCGTCTTGTATGATTTGAGTCTTTGTTTTTAGTTTACCACAATCTTCCTCGCTGAATACACTTTTGAGAGAGACATACATGATTCAGAATTTATTAGAATACTCGATGTGCTTCACTTATATCTCTTGAGTTATATAATTTTTGCTCTAGTGCTTCACTTATATCTTTTAGAGCACAATGGTGGTTTTGTTTTATAGAAACTATTGTTCACTCATGCTTCACTTATATCATTTTTGAGAGTCCTACAAAACAGCATGGTAATTTTCTTAAATTATGAAATTAGTCCTAATATGATAGGCATCCAAGATTAGTAAAAACTTTCTTATAACTGCGTTGAATACTAAGAAAAGTTTGATGCTTGATGATTGTTTTGAGATATGGAGGTAGTAATATTTAAGTTGTGCTAGTTGAGTAATTGTGAATTTGAGAAATACTTGTGTTGAAGTTTGCAAGTCCCGTATCATGCACGTATGGTAAACGTTGTGTAACAAATTTGAAACATGAGGTGTTGTTTGATTGTCCTCCTTATGAGTGGCGGTCGGGGACGAGCGATGGTCTTTTCCTACCAATCTATCCCCCTAGGAGCATGCGCGTAGTGCTTGGTTTTTCATGACTTGTAGATTTTTGCAATAAGTATGTGAGTTCTTTATGACTAATGTTGAGTCCATGGATTGTACGCACTCTCACCCTTCCATCATTGCTAGCCTCTTCGGTACCGTGCATTGCCCTTTCTCACCTTGAGAGTTGGTGCAAACTTTGCTGGTGCATCCAAACCCCGTGATACGATACGCTCTATCACACATAAACCTCCTTATATCTTCCTCAAAACAGCCACCATACCTACCTATTATGGCATAGACATTCCGAGATATATTGCCATGCAACTTTCCACCGTTCCGTTTATCATGACACGTTTCATCATTGTCATATTGCCTTGCATGATCATGTAGTTGACATCGTATTTGTGGCAATGCCACCATGCATATTATTTCATACATGTCACTCTTGATTCATTGCCCATCCCGATACACCGCCGGAGGCATTCATATAGAGTCATACTTTGTTCTAGTATCGAGTTGTAATCATTGAGTTGTAAATAAATAGAAGTGTGATGATCATCATTCATAGAGCATTGTCCCAAAAAAAAGAGAAAGGCCAAATAAAAAAAGGAAAGGCCCCAAAAAAAGAAAAAATAGAAAAAATAAAATAAAGATGGGGCAATGCTACTATCCTTTTTCCACACTTGTGCTGTAGCACCATGATCTTTATGATAGAGAGTCTCTTGTTTTGACACTTCCATATACTAGTGGGAATTTTTCATTATAGAACTTGGCTTGTATATTCCAACAATGGGCTTCCTCAAATGCCCTAGGTCTTCGTGAGCAAGCAAGTTGGATGCACACCCACTTAGTTTCTTTTGTTGAGCTTTCATGCATTTATAGCTCTAGTGCATCCATTGCATGGCAATCCCTACTCCTTGCATTGACATCAATCGATGGGCATCTCCCTAGCTCGTTGATTAGCCACGTCAATGTGAGACTTTCTCTTTTTTTGTCTTATCCACATAACCCCCATCATGATATTCTATTCCACCCATAGTGCTATATCCATGGCTCGCGCTCATATATTGCGTGAAAGTTGAAAAAAGTTTGATATTACTAAAGTACGAAACAATTGCTTGGCTTGTCATCGGGGTTGTGCATGATGAGAGCATTCTTGTGTGATGAAAATGGAGCATGACCAAACTATATGATTTTGTAGGGATGAACTTTCTTTGGCCATGTTATTTTGAGAAGACATAATTGCTTAGTTAGTATGCTTGAAGTATTATTACTTTTATGTCAATATTAAACTTTTATCTTGAATCTTTCTGATCTGAATATTCATACCACAAATAAGAGAATTACATTGAAAATTATGCTAAGTAGCATTCCACATAAAAAATTCTATTTTTATCATTTACCTACTCGAGGACGACCAGGAATTAAGCTTGGGGATGCTTGATACGTCTCCAAGTATCTATAATTTTTTATTGTTCCATGCTATATTATATTCTATTTTGGATGTTTAATGGGCTTTATTATACACTTCTATATTATTTTGGGACTAACCTATTAACCGGAGGCCCAGCCCGAATTGCTGTTTTTTTGCCTATTTCAGTGTTTCGAAGGAAAAAGATATCAAACGGAGTCCAAATGGAATGAAACCTTCGGGAACATGATTTTCGGAACAAACGTGATCTAGAGGACTTGGAGTGGACGTCAAGTAATCAACAAGGAACCCACGAGGCAGGGGGCGTGCCTACCCCCCTGGGCGCGCCCTCCACCCTCGTGGATCCACCAACCTACTCCTTCCTCCTATATATACCTACGTACCCCCAAACCATCAGAACATGAGCAAAAACCCTATTTCCACCACCGCAACCTTCTGTACCCATGAGATCCCATCTTGGGGCCTTTTCCGGCACTCCGCCGGAGGGGGCATTGATCATGGAGGGCTTGTACATCAACACCATAGCCTCTCTGATGATCTGTGAGTAGTTTACCTCAGACCTTCGGGTCCATAGTTATTAGCTAGATGGATTCTTCTCTCTGTTTGGATCTCAATACAATGTTCTCCTCGATTCTCTTGGAGATCTATTTGATGTAACTCTTCTTTTGCAGTGTGTTTGTCGAGATCCGATGAATTGTGGGTTTATGATCAAGATTATCCATGAACAATATTTGAATCTCCTCTGAATTCTTTTATGTATGATTGGTTATCTTTGCAAGTCTCTTCGAATTATCAGTTTGGTTTGGTCTACTAGATTGATCTTTCTTGCAATGGAAGAAGTGCTTAGCTTTGGGTTCAATCTTGCGGTGCTCGATCCCAGTGACAGTAGGGGAAACGACACGTATTGTATTGTTGCCATCGAGGATAAAAAGATGGGGTTTATATCATATTGCATGAGTTTATCCCTCTACATCATGTCATCTTGCTTAAAGCGTTACTCCGTTCTAATGAACTTAATACTCTAGATGCATGCTGGATAGCGGTCGATGTGTGGAGTAATAGTAGTAGATGCAGGAAGGAGTTGGTCTACTTGTCACGGATGTGATGCCTATATACATGATCATACCTAGATATTCTCATAACTATGCTCAATTCTATCAATTACTCGACAGTAATTCGTTTATCCACCGTAATACTTATGCTATCTTGAGAGAAGCCACTAGTGAAACCTATGGCCCCCGGGTCTATTTTCCATCATATTAATCTCCCGTCAACAAGCTATTTCTTTTGCCGTTTACTTTGGTATCTTTACTTTTAGTCTTTATCATAAAAATACCAAAAATATTATCTTATCATCTCTATCAGATCTCACTTTTGCAAGTGTCCGTGAAGGATTGACAACCCCTTTATCGCGTTGGTTGCAAGGTTCTTATTTGTTTGTGTAGGTGCGTGGGACTTGAGCGTGGCCTCCTACTGGATTGATACCTTGGTTCTCAAAAACTGAGGGAAATACTTACGCTACTTTACTGCATCACCCTTTCCTCTTCAAGGGAAAACCAACGCAGAGCTCAAGAGGTAGCAGTTAGCTTAGCACTATGATCGTTTATTTTGTTGCTATTGCTTTCTCCATGACTTATACATGTTCCTATGACTATGAGATTATGCAACTCCCGAATACCGGAGGAACTCTTTGTGTGCTATCAAACGTCACAACGTAACTGGGTGATTATAAAGATGCTCTACAGGTGTCTCTGATGGTGTTTGTTGAGTTGGCATAGATCGAGATTAGGATTTGTAACTCTGATTGTCGGAGAGGTATCTCTGGGCCCTCTCGGTAATGCACACTACAAGCCTTGCAAGCAATATGATTAATGAGTTAGTTGCAGGATGATGCATTAGCCAGTAACGAGATTGAACTAGGTATTGAGGTACCGACGATCGAATCTCGTGCAAGTAACATACCAATGACAAAGGGAACAACGTATGTTGTTATACAGTTTGATTGATAAAGATCTTCATAGAATATATAGGAACCAATATTAGCATCCAGGTTCCGCTATTAGTTATTGACCAGAAGTGAGTCTCGGTCATGTCTACATAGTTCTCGAACCTACGGGGTCCGCACGCTTAACGTTCGATGACGATCTGTATTATGAGTTTATTTGTTTTGATGTACTGAAGGTAGTTCAGAGTCCCGGATGTGATCACGGACATGACGAGGAGTCTCAAAATGGTCGAGACATAAAGATCGATACATTGGATGGCTATGTTTGGACATCAGAATGGTTCCGGGTGAGTTCGGGCATTTATCGGAGTACCGGAGGGTTACCGGAACCCCCCGGGGAGTCTGTGGGCCTTATTGGGCCTTAGTGGGAGAGAGGAGGAGGAAGCCAAGGTGGGGGCGCCCCCCAAGCCCAATCCGAATTGGGGTGGGGGCTGGCCCCCCTTCCCTTCTCCTTCTCCCCTCCTTCCTTCTTCTCCTACTCCAACCAGGGAAGGGGGAATCCTACTCCCACCGGGAGTAGGATTCCCCCCTTGGGCGCGCCATGAGAGGGCTGGCCCTCCCTCCCCCACTCCTTTATATACGGGGGAGGGAGGCACCCCATAGACACATAAGTTGATTGTTTATCCGTGTGCGGTTCTTCCCTCCATAGATTTCCACCTCGGTCACATTGTTGTAGTGCTTAGGCGAAGCCCTGTGTCGGTAACTTCATCATCACCATCATCACGCCATCGTGCTGACGAAATTCTCCCTCGACCTCAGCTGGATCTAGAGTTCGTGGGACGTCACCGAGCTGAACGTGTGCAGATCGCGGAGGTGCCATACTTTCGGTGCTAGGATCGGTCGGACCATGAAGACGTACGACTACATCAACCGCGTTGTCATAACGCTTCCGCTTTCTCTCTACGAGGGTACGTGGACAACACTCTCCCCTCTCGTTGCTATGCATCACCTATATGGATCTTGCGTGTGCGTAGGATTTTTTTTGAAATTACTGCGTTCCCCAGCAAGTAGTTCATCACAGAAATTAGTTCCTGTGACTCCTACACCAATTAGTGAGGAAGTTAATGATGATGATCATGTAGCTTCAGGTCAAGTTACCACCGAACCTCGTAGGTCAACCAGAGCAAGATCCACACCAGAGTGATACGGTAATCCTTTTCTGGAGGTCATGTTACTTGACCATGACGAACCTACAAACTATGAGTAAGCAATGATGAGTCCAGATTCCGTGAAATGGCTTGAGGCCATGAAATCTGAGATGGGATCCATGTAAGAGAACAAAGTGTGGACTTTGGTTGACGTGCCCAATGATCGGCAAGCCATAGAGAATAAATGGATCTTCAAGAAGAAGACTGACACTGACGGTAATGTTACTGTCTATAAAGCTCGACTTGTTGCGAATGGTTTTCGACAAATTTAAGGAGTTGACTACGATGAGACCTTCTCAGCCGCAGTGATGCTTAAGTCCGTCCGAATCATGTTAGCAATTGCCGCATTTTATGATTATGAAATTTGGCAAATGGATGTAAAGACTGCATTCCTGAATGGATTTCTGGAAGAAGAGTTGTATATGATGCAACCTCTTGGGGATATAACTATTTGTGTAAGCCACCCAGGAGGGGCCGGGTTATGTAAAGAAGACTCATCAGAAAGAAGCCCAAGACTAAGCATGAAGATGGCGGTTCAATAAAGGGTCTAAGGCCCGCAGGCGGCTTAAGGCCCATAGTGGTAAACCGCCATGATGGCATGACTTGTAACATAAGGTAGAATTAACTAGTCACCGAGCCGGACACTGTCTATGAGCCGGACGGGACTCTGTAGGCCGCAGGGCATCAACCCGTGTATATAAGGGGACGACCCGCCGACGACTTATGGCAAGAAACAACCCATCGAGAGCCGGGCATAGCGTATCTCGCTCCCTGGTCATCGAAACCTCATCAATACCAACCCAACTAGACATAGGCCTTCCTTCACCGTAAGTGGATGAACTATTATAACTCTCTCGTGTCCTTTGTCCGGATTAACCCCTTTAAGCTTCCTAGTTGCGATGGCTCCACAACTAAGTCCTTGCAAGAGGACATCCGCCGTGACAATTCCACGACAGTTGGCGCCCACCGTGGGGCCAGCGCACAGTGGATTTGAGTTCTTGAAGGGCAGTTTCGAAGGGCTCAAGGGATATGCAGTCGGCCGGATGACCAAGAGTCGTCGCGGCAAGATCTACATCGACGATGAAGGCTGGGGCCCCGATGCCGGCTCAATTGAGTACGGGTACCGAGTCCCCTTTGGCGGAATCCACGTCTTCATCGGCCGGATTGGTGAGCCGGGCCCTGAGCGCGCCAGACCCGCCTGAGTTCAACCCGCCGTGAAGCGTGCCTTCGTGGGTTGCATCCATGGAGGGGAACTTTCTGAAGGATCTGAAGCTGGTGGTGAGACGGCCGTCCTCTCCGATAGTGATTCGTCCGCCGGTTCAACGGATTCGCTATATCCATTACAAGATGGCGGGCTCGGGGGCTGTTCCGATGGCTCCAGTATTCCGGACCCCTATGAGCCGCCAAGCTGGGCATGAGTCTTCATGGCTGGTACTCAACCCGGCCAAAATTCCACTACCGCAGCAGCCATAATGTCCGGGTCAGGAGCAGCCGGGGCAGGAGGCCCTGTGCGCCCGCCGGCTCAGGTGCTGACGGATCTCATGGATAAGCTCACGACCCTGTTAACCGCCACAGTTATCCCCGTGAATCAAGATGAGCATAATGCGGAGGTGGCACAGGTTCGTGAGGAGATAGCTCGGGCTAAGGAGGCCTTGGCAGCTGAGGACGTCAGGTTAGCCACAGAACGGGCGGCTTTAGATGCTCGGGCACAACAGCTTCAGTCAGAGGCTTTCCAGCTTACGATGAGCCTGAACGCATCCAACGAGGTGATGAGGAGGAGACATCAGAAAACCCAATCTTGTTTGCCCCCGGTTTACGATTCGCAGAACCTCTTCGCTACACCCAGAGCCGATCCAAGTAACCCGCCAGAGGTCAATCAGTTCATGACAGCCGGGCGACCGGTTCAGCCTCAAGTGACAGTACCTCATGGGAATATGGCACCGCCCCGCTATGTACCAATACCACCGAGTCACTTTTCCAACCCCATGGAGAACTTAATCGCAACGTCGGCGCATTTGGCGGCTCTCCCAGTGGACAATGATGATCCGACAGCGGTGGAGATTCGGAGGATTAGAGAACTTGTCCAGACGGCCCTGGCTCAGCAAGAGACTTATTCTTATAGCCGGGACATGATTCATTCGACTCCTCCGCCTTGGTTAGCACCGCCTCGTCAAAACCGGAGTCCGAGTTACAGCAGGCACATGGAGTCAGAAGCTTTGTCAAGCAACGCCCAGCACCGAAACCAGCCTGGTGGTTATAACCCGGTGCAAGACCGAATACGTCAAGAGGACGAGCGGGCGGCTCAGCTAGCGGCTCAACAGACGGCTCATCAGGACTTTCCAGATTATCCGACGACTTCCGTTGAGGTGGGAGTAGCTACCAGAATCAGTGGTGTTCCTTGTTTGGTGCTGGCTCTGCGTAATGTACGTCTACCCAAGGACTTCAAGGGACCTCGAATGGTGTCGAATTACAAGGCTGACTTATAGCCTGGAGCGTGGATCGAAAGTTATGAGATGGCCATGGAACTGTTAGAGGTCAGCGACTCAGCGATGGCTAAGTACTTCACCATGATGTTGGATGGAATGCCCCGGTCTTTGTTAAAGGGCTTGCCACCCAATTCCATTAGTTCATGGGCAGAGCTAAAGGCCTGATTCATCCAGAACTTCAAAGACACTTGCAAGCAGTCTATGTCGATTGTGGACTTAACAAATTGTAAGCAAGTGGAGGGGGAATCCACAACTCATTGGGTGCGCCGGGTCAAGGAGATAATACATTCGTCTGATAAGATGGATGCCGGCTCTGCAGTCCTCATGTTGGAGAACAATTGCCGTTTTGAGCCGCTAAGACAGAAACTGGGGCGCCTTAAGCGTGATTGCAATGATATGGGTACACTGATGGCGGCTTTAGTCAAATACACCGATTCTGATAGTACCAAGGATCCCTCTTCTAATGAGGAAAAGACAGGGAAGGGAAAGAAGAACGGCAATGGAAAGGGACCAGCAGCATAACCCTATCAGTCAAGGAGGCAATAAGCGTAAGGCGGAAGGTAACCCGGAGTTTGTGGCCAACGCTAATGCACATGGTAACAATCAAAGGTGTAAGGGAAAACCGCCCCCTCGATCTGGCGGGTGATACGTCTCCGTCGTATCTACTTTTCCAAACACTTTTGCCCTTGTTTTGGACTCTAACTTGTATGATTTGAATGGAACTAACCCGGACTGACGCTGTTTTTAGCAGAATTACCATGGTGTTGTTTTATGTGCAGAAAGAAAATATTCTCGGAAAGTCCTGAAACTCCACGGAACACCTTAGAAAAAATAATAAAAAATCCTCGTCAAAGATGAAGACCAGGGGGCCCACACCCTGTCCACGAGGGTGGGGGGCGCGCCCCCCCTCTAGGGCGCGCCCCCTACCTCGTGGGCCCCCTAGACACCCTCTGACGCCAACTCCAACTCTATATATTGGCTTTCGGGGAGAAAAAATCAGAGAGAAGAAATCATCGCGTTTTACGATACGGAGCCGCCGCCAAGCCCTAATCTCTCTCGGAAGGGATGATCTGGAGTCCGTCCAGGGCTCCGGAGAGGGGGATTCGTCGCCGTTGTCATCATCAACCATCCTCCATCACCAATTTCATGATGCTCACCGCCGTGCGTGAGTAATTCCATCGTAGGCTTTCTGGACGGTGATGGGTTGGATGAGATTTATCATGTAATCGAGTTAGTTTTGTTAGGGTTTGATCCCTAGTATCCACTATGTTCTGAGATTGATGTTGCTATGACTTTGCTATTCTTAATGCTTGTCACTAGGGCCCGAGTGCCATGATTTTAGATATGAACCTATTATGTTTTCATGAATACATGTGAGTTCTTGATCCTATCTTGCAAGTCTATAGTCACCTACTATGTGTTATGATCCGGCAACCCCGAAGTGACAATAATCGGAACCACTCCCGGTGATGACCGTAGTTTGAGGAGTTCATGTATTCACTATGTGCTAATGCTTTGTTCCGGTTCTCTATTAAAAGGAGGCCTTAATATCCCTTAGTTTCCAATAGGACCCCGCTGCCACGGGAGGGTAGGACAAAATATGTCATGCAAGTTATTTTCCATAAGCACGTATGACTATATACAGAATACATGCCTACATTACATTGATGAATTGGAGCTAGTTCTGTGTCACCCTATGTTATGACTGTTACATGATGAACCGCATGCGGCATAATTATCCATCACTGATCCGATGCCTACGAACTTTCTATATACTGGTTTACGCTTATTTACTTTCCCGCTGCTACTGTTATAATCACTACAAAATACCAAAAACATTACTTTTACTGTCTTTACTTTCGTTGCCGTTACCACCACTATCATATTACTTTGCTACTAAACACTTTGCTGCAGATACTAAGTTTCCAGGTGTGGTTGAATTGACAACTCAGCTTCTAATACTTGAGAATATTCTTTGGCTCCCCTTGTGTCGAATCAATAAATTTTGGTTAAATACTCTACCCTCGAAAGCTGTTGCGACCCCATATATTGTGGGTTATCAAGACCATTTTCTGGCGCCGTTGCTGGGGAGCATAGCTCTATTCTTTGAGTCACTTGGGATTTATTTCTGCTGGACACTATGAAGAATTTGAAAGACGCTAAGACAACAATTTATCCCTCAACTACGAGGGGAGGTAAGGAACTGGCATCTAGCTCTGCACTTGATTCACCTTCTCTTATGAGTAAGCTAGCGTCACCTAAACCTGCTTCTGCTATTCGTTCCGATATGTTCCGATATGTCGCATGTTATTGATGATGCCACTTCTTCTATGCATGATACTTATGATGAAACTGCTTCTATGCCTGATACTACTGTGCCCCTTAGTGAATTTCTTGAAGATCAAATTGCTAGGGCTAGAGAAAGAGAAATTGATGAATCTGAATACGATGATGAAAGTGATGATGAAAATATGCCCGTTATTCCTCAGGGTTATCTTTTTGATAAAGATGCTTCTTTAGCTATTTTAGCCTGCAGAGATAGATACGAGCTTGAGAGGTTATTGGTTAAATGGAACAAAGAAACACTTAGAGATAAAATGAAACCTGATCCTGCTTTTGCAACTTCACCTATCTGTGTTCCTGATAAGGATTATGAATTCTCTGTTGATCCATATATAATTACTTTGGTTGAATCTGATCCTTTCTATGGCTATGAATCTGAAACTGTTGTGGCACATCTTACTAAGTTAAATGATATAGCTGCCCTGTTCACTAATGATGAGAGATCGCGTTACTTCTATATACTCAAAATATTTCCGTTCTCATTAAAGGGTGATGCTAAGATATGGTTTAATTCTCTTGATCCTGGTTGTGTGCGTAGTCCCCAGGATATGATTTATTACTTCTCTGTTAAATATTTCTCTTCTCATAAGAAACAAGCCGCTTTAAGGGAAATATACAACTTTGTGCAAATTAAAGAAGAGAGTCTCCCACAAGCTTGGGGGAGGCTTCTCAAGTTACTTAATGCTTTGCTGGATCATCCTCTTAAGAAACCTGAAATACTTGATATCTTCTATAATGGACTAACCGATGCTTCCAGAGATTACCTGGTTAGTTGTGCTGGTTCTCTTTTCAGGGAAAGAACACCGGATGAAGCTGAAATTCTATTGAATAATATGTTGACAAATGAAAATAATTGGGCACCTCCTGAGCCAGCTCCCGCTCCAATTACTGAGCTTAATCCTAAACCAACTCCGAAGAAGAGAGGTGTTTTATTTCTCAGTCCCGAAGATATGCAAGAGGCAAAGAAATCTATGAAAGAAAAAGGTATTAAAGCTGAAGATGTTAAGAATTTACCTCCTATTGAAGAAATACATGGTCTTAATTTACCGCCTGTTGAAGAAACATATGAACTTGATCACTTATTTACTGAAGAACCTCCTGATCCGGATATCCCGACACAGGTAGTAAAGGTAAATTCTCTCTATAGATTTGATGAAGGTGATATCCCTCACTATAAGTCTGCTAGGCAATGCTTTGATGAGTTTGATAATTTTATTGTCAAACAAGAAAATTTCAATGCTTATTTTGGTAGACAATTAAAACAAAATTCCGATATGCTTAAATACTTGGGTGAATATATGGCTAATATTAAAGGTGAACTTAAACTTGTTAGCAAACATGCTTCTATGGTTACCACTCAAGTAGAACAAGAACTTAAGGCTCAAAAAGATGTACTTGATGAAATGAATAGTAAGAAAAATGATTATGCTGTTAGAGTGGCTACTAGAACTGGTAGAATGACTCAGGAACCTTTGTATCCTGAAGGCCACCCTAAGAGAATCGAGCAAGATTCTCAGAGAAATAATATTGATGCACCTAGTTCTTCTAAGAAGACGAAAAAGAAAAATGATAGAACTGTGCAAACTTCTAGTGAACCTATTGCTGAACCACCTGATAATCCAAATGATATCTCTATGTCTGATGCTGAAACACAATCTGGTAATGAACATGAACCTAATGAAAATATTAATGATGACGTTCATGATGATGCTCAACCTAGTAATGATAATGATGTAGAAATTGAAGGTTATGATAAAAGAGACTTTGTTGCTAGGTAACATGGTAAAGAAAGAGAACCTTGGGTTCAGAAACCCATGCCTTTTGCTCCGAAACCATCCAAGAAGAAGGATGATGAGGATTTTGAGCGCTTTGCTGAAATGATTAGGCCTATCTTTTTACGTATGCGATTGACTGATGTGCTCAAAACAAATCCTTATGCTAAATATATGAAAGATATCATTACTAATAAAAGAAAGATACCGGAAGCTGAAATTTCCACCATGCTTGCTAACTATACTTTTAAAGGTGGAATACCAAAGAAACTTGGAGATCCCGGAGTACCTACTATACCTTGCTCCATTAAAAGAAGTTATATTAAAACTGCTTTATGTGATCTTGGAGCCGGTGTTAGTGTTATGCCTCTCTCTTTATATCGTAGACTTGACTTGAATAAGTTGACACCTGCTGAAATATCTTTGCAAATGGCTGACAAATCAACTGCTATACCTGTCGGTATTTGTGAGGATGTGCCTGTTGTGGTTGGAAACGTTACTATTTTAACAGACTTTGTTATTCTTGATGTTCCCGAGGATGATAGTATGTCTATTATTCTTGGAAGACCTTTTCTTAATACTGCAGGGGCTGTTATTGATTGCAACAAAGGCAATGTCACTTTTCATGTTAATGGTAATGAGCATACGGTACACTTTCTGAGGAAACAACCTCAAGTCCACAGTATCAACTCTATTGAAAAAATTCCATCGATTATATTTGGAGGTTTTGAATTTCCTCTTCCTACCGTCAAAAAGAAATATGATATACTTATTATAGGGGATGTGCATATCCCCGTTGAGGTAACTTAGTGTTATTCGAAATGTCTCCAGTTTCATGATTATCGAAATGGGCTGTTAACAAGACTTGATCAACCTTGTTAGTGGATTATTTTTGATGAGCATGAGATGGATGAAATTGGAAGCACAACCTTCTGTACCCTCTTTATATTTTCTGTTAATTAGTAGAAATAAAGTAAAAGTAGTATTTTCTGTCTGTTTCCTGACTTATCCGTGCAATATAAAAATATCCCGAAAATAAAAGTCCCGAAAATAAACTAAAGCCGCCAATTTAATATGATTTTTTCGGGAATATTTGAGGATTTACTGTGTAAAAATTACCACGGGAGGAGCTGCCACCTGGCCACGAGGGTGGTGGGCGCGCCCCCCTATAGGGCGCACCCCCCTACCCCGTGGGCCCACGGTGGCCCTCCTCCACTTATCCCAGCACCTATCTTCTTCCTCTGTCTCACACAAACCCGAAAAACCAACTCAAGCACGAGTTCCAGCCACTTTTTCTATGATTTTCGATCTCCTTGCTCAAAGCACCTCTCGCAAAACTGCTTGGGGAGATTGTGCCTTGGTATGTGACTCCTCCATTGGTCCAATTAGTTTTCGTTCTAGTGCTTTATTCTTTGCAAATTTGTGCTGCATAGGTGACCATGTTCTTGAGCTTGCATGTCAAATTTATATGGTTCCAAGTAGTTCTAATGCTTGATATAGGCTCTAGGCACTTGTAGGAGTATTTGCTATCAGTTTTATTGAAGTTGGTTCACTTTGAAGTTACTAAAAATTTCAGATTTTTTCTAGAGAAAAACAATATGCTTAGGAAGATGTTCCAAGGTGGTTCCTCTAAGAAGCAAGGACCCAGAATTGCTATGCGCGATGCTGACGAGGATCCACCAAGAGACGCCCCCGTATGACCTTGCGAATGGCCATCGGAAAATTTTATGGACCGTGCGGGAATTAAAGAAGAATTCAAAGCATATTTGTGCAATGCCGGTCTAGAGGATTTTGAGGCTGACAAATGCCCCCAATATCATGATCTCCAAAGTTGATTTGTGAGGAGGTTTGAGTATTCATCTTCGCGAAATTCTCCTTCAGTCATGTGTGATCTTTATGATAAATCTTATAGAAGGGATTTAGAGGATTTCACTCTTGCTTGCAAACTTCCATCATGGGGAAGTATTAGGGATCCCCCTAAATCTGAATTTAGAGACTTTCTTGCCAGTGTAACTGTAGGGGAATCTAGAGATATAACGCAGGCTACCATAGGGAGCATTCACTTTCCTGCTATACACTATTTTGCTCTTTTCACCGGTAGATGCATAAGTGCTAAGGATGAAGCATGTCACATCTGTGTCCCTGATCTTAGCATTCTCAGGAGTGCTGTGTTAGGAGACCAATCTTATCATATGGGAGCCATTGTAGCTCGTAGGTTGCATCATAATAGATATAGTGGAGATTTCTTTGGAGGAATTTATGCAACCCGCTTAGCTAATTTTCTTGAGATAGACATCCGTGAGGGTGATACGGAGTTGCCCATTGCATATTTAGATCACGACTCCATGGCTTCACATCATTTTGTTGAGCGACCCGAATCACCTCTATTATATTGTTTAATTTTTAACAAACGACATGTTGTTCGTATTACTCTCCCTGCTCCTGCTCTTTTCGATTCACAGACAAAAGGAAGATATACTATTACTAGAGAGGAGGCAGATGAGTACGAGAGGAGAACGGAGGCAGCCCGACTCCACGCTGCAGCTCAGCACGCGATAACAACTGTATCACAGTACGACCCCAGCTACACATACGGGTATCCGCCAGGCTATCCCTGGCAATAGACCAACTTAGGCCAAAAGCCTAAGCTTGGGGGAGTACGTATTTCTCACCGACATTACATTTATGTTCACACACACTCATTGCTAGATGTCGGTGCTCATACTCTTTCACTGTAATATCCATGCTAGTTTATTTTCTTTTTCTTGCTTTCTTCTTGTGTGTTTGATAAACCCTTAGAAAAACAAAAAAAAATAGTAGTAGTTTACTTTCCTGCTGTAGTAGTAATTGAAAAGAAAACCCAAAAATATTTCCCGTTCTTCTTTTGCTTGTTGGGAGCTTTCCCGTGTAAATAGTTTTTATTTCTTTTTCTTTTCTTTGGGGGTCAGTAGGAGAAGACCATGATTCAATTGTAGAAGTGGCTCTTATATGCATTATTGTTGATTTAACCCAGAGCCATATTGCCTTGTCTTCTCCCGTTCCTTGAATGCTCGCAGATCCCAGCTTAGTCCTATGCACGTGCACTCTTATTATTATTCACACCATTCGGTCGTGCAAGTGAAAGGCAATTATGATGATATATGACGGACTGACTGAGATGAGAAAAGCTGGTATGAACTCGACCTCTTTTGTTTTTGTAAATATGATGAGTCCATCGTTCTTGATTCAGCTTATTATGAATAAACATGTTTGCAATGACAATTAGAGATCATAGTTGCTTGTGCCATGCTTGATTAGCTATGAGTTATAATGGTTTACCTTGCGTGCCAACATGCTATTGAGATGATTATGATGTGGTATGATGGGGTGGTATCCTCCTTTGAATGATTTGAGTGACTTGACTTGGCACATGTTCACGCATGTAGTTGAAACAAAATCAACATAGCCTTCATGATATTTATGTTCATGGTGGATTATATCCTACTCATGCTTGCATCCAATGTTTATTAATTTTAATGCATGTACATGGCTGTTGTCGCTCTCTAGTTGGTCGCTTCCCAGTATTTTGCTAGCCTTCACCTGTACTAAGCGGGAATACTGCTTGTGCATCCAATCCCTTTAAACCCCAAAGTTATTCTAGATGAGTCAACTATACCTTCCTATATGCGGTATCTACCTGCCGTTCCAAGTAAATTTGTATGTGCCAAACTCTAAACCTTCAAATAAATATTATGTTTTGTATGCTCGAATAGCTCATGTATCAACCAAGGCTGTCCTTATCTTCTGTGTTAGGCGGGTTATTCTCAAGAGGAGTGGACTCCGCTCCTCACTCACGAGAACATGGCTGGTCACCGGGATGCCCAGTCCCATGCTTTATGCAAACTAAATCAAAATTAATTGCAAACAAAACTCCCCCTGGGACCTGATGTATGTTGGAGACACTCGTTGTTTCGAGCAAGTCATGGATTGATGCTTGTTGGTGGAGGGGGAGTATAAACTTTACCATTCTGTTTGGTAACCTCCTATAATTTGTTTAGCATGGAAGATATCGCCATCTCTTAGTTGTTACATTGACAATGAAAGTATACCGCTCAAAATGCAATTTATCTCTATTTCAAAACCGAGCTCTGGCACCTCTACAAATCCCTGCTTCCCTCTGCGAAGGGCCTATCCATTTACTTTTATGTTGAGTCATCACCCTCTTATTAAAAAGCACTAGCTGGAGAGCACAGCTGTCATTTGCATTCATCATTATTAATCTATGTTGGGTGTGACTATGATTGGATCTCTTTTACCATGAATTACAATGTCTAGTTAGTCCTTGATCTTTAAAGGTGCTCTGCATTTATGTTTTGCGGTCTTAGAAAGGGCTAGCGAGATACCATCTTGTTATATCATATTATGATTGTTTTGAGGAAGTGTTGTCATCCGAGGTTTGTTATTATGGCTTGCTAGTTGATTATGCTATTGATATGAGTAATTGTGAGACCTGAGAATTATTGCAAATAAGGTTAGTTATGATATATGCTGAAAACTTGAATGCTGGCTTGACATAGTTATAACAACAAGAGCAAACATAGTTTGTAAAAGTTTTTCTTCTTTCAGTTTGTCAACTGAATTGCTTGAGGACAAGCAAGGGTTTAAGCTTGGGGAGTTGATACGTCTCCGTCATATCTACTTTTCCAAACACTTTTGCCCTTGTTTTGGACTCTAACTTGTATGATTTGAATGGAACTAACCCAGACTGACACTGTTTTCAGCAGAATTACCATGGTGTTGTTTTATGTGCAGAAAGAAAATATTCTCGGAAAGTCCTGAAACTCCACGGAACACCTTAGAAAAGATAATAAAAAATCCTCGCCAAAGATGAAGACCAGGGGGGCCACACCCTGTCCACGAGGGTGGGGGGCGTGCCCCCCCTCTAGGGCGCTCCCCCTACCTCGTGGGCCCCCTGGACACCCTCCGACGCCAACTCCAACTCTATATATTGGCTTTCAGGGAGAAAAAAACCAAAGAGAAGAAATCATCGCGTTTTACGATACGGAGCCACCACCAAGCCCTAATCTCTCTCGGGAGGGCTGATCTGGAGTCCGTTCGGGGCTCCGGAGAGGGGGATTCGTCGCCGTCGTCATCATCAACCATCCTCCATCACCAATTTCATGATGCTCACCGCCGTGCGTGAGTAATCCGTCGTAGGCTTGCTGGACGGTGATGGGTTGGATGAGATTTATCATGTAATCGAGTTAGTTTTGTTAGGGTTTGATCCCTAGTATCCACTATGTTCTGAGATTGATGTTGCTATGACTTTGCTATGCTTAATGCTTGTCACTAGGGCCCGAGTGCCATGATTTCAGATCTGAACCTATTATGTTTTCATGAATATATGTGAGTTCTTGATCCTATCTTGCAAGTCTATAGTCACCTACTATGTGTTATGATCTGGCAACCCCAAACTGACAATAATCAGAACCACTCCCGGTGATGACCGTAGTTTGAGGAGTTCATGTATTCACTATGTGCGATGCTTTGTTTCGGTTCTCTATTAAAAGGAGGCCTTAATATCCCTTAGTTTCCAATAGGACCCCGCTGCCATGGGAGGGTAGGACAAAAGATGTCATGCAAGTTCTTTTCCATAAGCATGTATGAGTATATACGGAATATATGCCTACATTACATTGATGAATTGGAGCTAGTTTTGTGTCACCCTATGTTATGACTGTTACATGATGAACCGCATCCGGCATAATTATCCATCACTGATCCGATGCCTATGAGCTTTCTATATACTGGTTTACGCTTATTTACTTTCCCTCTGCTACTGTTACAATCACTACAAAATACCAAAAACATTACTTTTACTGTCTTTACTTTCGTTGCCGTTACCACCACTATCATATTACTTTGCTAATAAACACTTTGCTGCAGATACTAAGTTTCCAGGTGTGGTTGAATTGACAACTCAGCTGCTAATACTTGAGAATATTCTTTGGCTCCCCTTGTGTCGAATCAATAAATTTGGGTTAAATACTCTACCCTCGAAAACTGTTGCGATCCCCTATACTTGTGGGTTATCAGCGGGTCATGCCCGTCTCTTGAGCAATTACTCAATGAGCCTTGCCCGAGACACGGCACCCGGGAACGGCCTGCCACCCACTTGTGGAAGGATTGCGCGATCATGAAGGCTTTCAAGAATTCGAACATGTTTGACGGCAATCATGGGTCGGGCGGCGGCTCAGGCGCCAGCGGCTTTCTTGGCCCGGGCGGCGGTTCAAGTTCCGTCTTTCAGGGAAATCAAGGCGGCTATAATCAACAGCAGTTTGGTCAAGGGGGACAACAGCAGCAGCAGTCGGGTTATCAGTGCCATCCGAAGCAGCTGAATAGTGGGCAGTATCATGTGTTCACCACTAGTTTATGCAAACGTGACCAGAAGGTTCATAAGAGGGCCGTGAATTCTGTTGAGCCGACGGTTCCCCGTTATTTGAGTTGGTCAGAACAGCCCATTGTATGGAGCAGGGAGGATCACCCCCTCCGGGTTGATAAGCCGGGTCAGTTAGCCCTGGTGGTAGGACCTTAGGTTGGTGGATATAAGTTCACTAAGGTACTCATGGACGGAGGTAGCAGCATCAATATCCTCTATTATGAGACCTTTCGACGCATGGGGTTGACTGATAAGAATTTGAAGACGTCCAACACTGTTTTCCATGGAGTGGTGCCTGGTAAGTCGGCTTACCCAGTCGGCAAGATTGAACTGGAAGTGGCCTTTGGAGATGAGTATGATTCTAGGGCTGAGAAGTTAACTTTTGCGGTGGTCAAAATCAAGAGTCCATATCATGCTCTGTTTGGGCGGCCGGCTTATGCCAAGTTCATGGCACGGCCGTGTTATGTTTATCTGCATCTTAAGATGCCAAGGGCACCATCACCATGCATGGAAGTCGAAAGGTAGCCCTGGATTGTGAGGAGGGCGATGCGGCTTATGCTGAGTCTGTTTGTGCAGCAGAGGAGGTAAAATTCTATCAAGACAATGTTGACCCAGCAGATATGACCTCCCTGAAGAAGCCAACCACAGAGCATGACCCGACAATGAAGTTTAAGTCAGCTGCTGAAACCAAGCTCGTTGATTTTACTCCGGGTGATTCATCTAAGCAGTTCAGTATCAGTGCCAATTTAGATCCTAAATAGGAAAGCGCGCTCATTGAGTTCATCCGTGAGAACCGGGACATCTTTGCATGGAAGCCTTCTGACATGCCGGGTGTACCGAGAGGACTCAGTGAGCACACTCTCAATATTGATCCTAAGTATAAGCCGGTCAGGCAGTTTCTTCGGCGGTTCAACAAAGAGAGACGGAAAGCTATCGGAGAGGAGGTCGCCCGGCTCTTAGCGGCCGGGTTCATTGTTGAAGTTTTTCACCCGGAGTGGTTGGCAAACCCGGTGCTTGTCCTCAAGGACGGCACCTGGCGGATGTGTGTGGACTATACGGACTTAAATAAAGCTTGTCCGGCTGATCCCTTTGCTCTCCCCCGTATTGATCAAATCATTGATGCTACAGCGGGTTGCGAGCGTTTGAGTTTTTTGCATGCTTATTCTAGTTATCACCAGATCAAGATGGCAGTTAAGGACCAGGAGAAGACGGCTTTCATCACTCCGTTTGAAGCCTTCTGCTATGTATCTATGCCATTTGGGCTCAAAAGTGCCCAGGCGACTTATCAACGATGTGTACAGAACTGTCTCCATAATCAAATTGGGCGCAATGTTCATGCTTATGTGGATGACATCATGGTGAAGTCCAGAGGGAAGGAAACCTTGATATCTGATTTGAAAGAGACCTTTGATAATCTCCGGGTTTATAAGATGATGCTTAACCCGGCCAAGTGTGTATTTGGTGTACCTGCAGGCAAGCTTTTGGGTTTCCTGGTCTCAAACAGAGGTATTGAAGCTAACCCGGAGAAGATCAAGGCAATCACCTCTTTGGCTAAACCAGCATGCATCAATGATGTTCAGCGGCTGGCGGGTCGTGTTGCCGCTTTAAGCCGGTTCGTAAGCCGGTTAGGTGAGAAGGCCCTACCGCTGTATCAGATGATGAAGAAAACGGACACCTTTGTCTGGAGTGATGCTGCTAATACTACCTTTGAAGATTTAAAGTGGCAGTTGTCTGAGCCACCGGTCCTTGCCGCTCCCATTGATAGAGAGCCATTACTGTTATATGTGGCTGCTAACGCACGAGCCGTCAGTGTCACCATCGTGGTGGAGCGTAGGGAGGCCGGCAAGGAGCATCTGGTTAAACGGCCGGTTTACTACATCAGTGAGGTGCTCATTGAGTCTAAGCAAAGGTATCCACATTGGCAGAAGCATGTTTACAGAGTGTTTATGGCAAGCCGGAAGCTGAAGCAGTACTTCCAAGGTCATCCTATCACTGTGGTAAGCTCTGCCCCCTTGGGAGACATCATACAAAATAGGGAGGCCACGGGACGAGTCGCCAAGTGGGCCATTGAGCTTGGGCCTCATGGTCCGAAGTACATGCCTCAGACTGCTATCAAATCTCAAGCCTTGGTGGACTTTATCAATGATTGGACAGAATTTGCAGGCACCTGAGGAGAAGCCGGATAACCCATATTGGACTATTCACTTTGATGGGTCTAGATAGTTGGAAGGCTCGGGGGCTGGAGTCGTTTTAACTTCCCCCCGAGGTGACAAATTTTGTTATGTGCTCCGGCTTATGTTTCCTTGTACTAACAATGCAGCTGAGTATGAGGCCTTACTGCATGGTCTCAGGATGGCCAAAGAGGTTAATTTGAGCCGGGTAAGGTGTTTGGGCGACTCAGATCTCGTGGCTCAACAGGTGTCAGGCAAGTGGGACTCCAAGGATCCCCTTATGGCGGCTTACCGTCGTGAAGTTTATGCGGGGGCGGGACACTTTAAAGGTTATCAAGTGGAGCACATTGATCGACCGAAGAATGAGGCGGCTGATGCCTTAAGCTGGCTAGGATCTCAGCGTAAGCCGGTGCCGCCTAACACCTTTCTCGATGTCTTGCATAATCCTTCTGTCAAGTTGCCCACAGAAGAAGACTTAGCAGTGCCAGATCCGGAGGCACAACTAGTAGCGACTCTCCATGTCATCCCAGATTGGACAGTGCCTTATTTGGCTTACATGACCCGGGGAGAGTTACCTGAGGATGAGACCTTGGCGAGACAAATCATCAGGCGGTCCAAATCTATGACGATTGTTCATGGAGAGTTACATCACCGAAGTGTCACTGGGGCGTTTCAACGTTGTGTGTTGCTTGCGGAGGGTCAGGAGATACTTCGAGAGATCCATGAAGGATATTGTGGTTATCATGCCGGCTCAAAATCTCTTGTGGCCAAGGCTTTCCGTCATGGTTTCTATGGCTGACGGCTCATGCTGATGCGGAAGATCTAGTCAGCAAATGTGACGGATGTCAAAAATTCTCACGACGAGCTCATGTGCCGGCTCAAGAGTTGAGGATGTTTCCAATTACTTGGCCCTTTGCAGTCTGGGGGCTTGATATGGTTGGACCTTTCAAAAGGTCTAAAGACAAAAAGACACACCTCCTGCGGGCAGTGGATAAGTTCACAAAGTGGGTTGAGGCAGAGCCGGTCAGTAATTGTGATGCAGCCACGGCGGTTCAGTTCATGAAGAAGGTGATTTTTCGTTTTGGTTTTCCACACAGCATCATAACTGATAATGGTACCAATCTCTCCAAAGGTGCCATGGAAGAGTTTTGTCAACGAGAACATATCGGGCTTGATGTTTCGACTGTTGCTCATCCTCAATCCAATGGTCAAGCAGAAAGAGCAAATCAGGAGATCTTGAAGGGCATTAAACCCCGGCTCTTGGTCCCCTTACAGCGGACGCCGGGTTGTTGGGTGGAGGAGTTACCCTCTGTACTTTGGGGCATCAACACTACACCTAACAGATCTACGGGTTACACACCTTTCTTCATGGTGTACGAAGCAGAGGCGGTCCTGCCAGGTGACATCCGTCATGACTCACCCCACGTGGCGGCTTATGTTGAGGCTGACAATGAAAAAGCTCCTCAAGATGCACTTGACTTGTTGGATGAAGAGCGAGACTTGGCCATAGCCCGCTCAGCGATTTACCGGCAAGACCTGCGCCGCTACCACAGCCGCCGGGTAAGGTCCAGAGCCTTTCAAGAAGGCGACTTAGTGCTCCGGCTCATCCAGGATCAATCTGATATGCACAAGCTATCCCCTCCTTGGGAAGGACCCTTCGTGGTCAGCAAGAACCTGAACAATGGGTCATATTACCTCATCGAAGTTCGAGAGCACAAAGACTCACGTAAGTCGGAGGAGGAGACCCGCCGGCCGTGGAATATCGCTCATCTTCGGCCTTACTATACTTGAGCCACCGGCTCTCAAGATGTATATATTATATATTATATAAAGTAATAAAGCAGGACCTCTGTCCTTTTCACCCTCAAAGGTTTACATATCTTCTTTATCATGTGGTGGAAACAACCAACAGGGAGCGGATCATATCTGAATCCGGCTTTCCCTTTGGTCCGGCTCATGATCATATCTAAATCTAGCCATGATCACTTGGGGGCTTCCTGTTCAAACATAGGTCGTATTCGAACCAAAGAGAACATAGCTGTCGATACCCACTTGATCGGCATACTGCCAAACCCACATGGGGGCTTCTTGATCATATTTGAATCATAGCTTAACCCCTTTGGGTCTGACGTGGATCGTATTCGAATCAACGTCATTAAACAACTCTTATGGTCACTTGGGGGCTTCCTGTCAAACATAGGTCGTATTCGAACCAAAGAGAACATAACTGTCAATACCCACTTGATCGACATCGCCAAAGCCACTGGGGGCTATATGATCGTATCCGAATCTTAGCTTAACCCCTTTGGAACGGTTCACTGATCGTATTCGAATCAGAGGCCTTTAAATTTTTATCATACTTTGTAAGTGTACATATTTGACTATCTTGAGACCCTCTTGAAAGTACTATGGAGTGAATTTCGTTTCACCGGTTTAATATTAGTTACCTCAGGTTGTTACGTGCCAGGTGAACCTTATAATGCCAACTTTCGGGATTTAAACTTACCCTCATGGGTTGGGTCATATAAGTCGGTGAGATAACCGCAAGAATCACAGGTATGCTATTATGATTATGTCTAATAGGTCTAATCGTAAGTCGGCCTTCCTAAGATTGTTTGGTATATACTCCGGGTTATCAATACCTTATGTGACCCCCGATGCGATAAGTCGCCAACGGATTTCTGTTTGTCTCATATGCAGGATAAGGCAAGCAACTTTTTGTTTAACATAAAGGAACTAGCAGATCAATAAAAACGGAAGTATATAATGACGGCGGCTTAAGGAAGAATTGAGTGCCATAAACATGCACGAAGGCATGACAAAAATCGAGAAGTTTTTCTACTCTATTGCAAGACTCCCCGAGTCTCAATAGTGAGGCATTGTTTTCGCAAAGACATGAACATATGACACTTGGCGTCTTTACTCCTTTGGTTGGCTTGAAGATTCCAAGTTATCCTTCTCCGCCTCTCCGTCGGCTGCCCTGTCCTGGAAGGTTGATGAGGCCCAGTCAATGCCACTCAAGGCTTCAAACTCAGCTTCATCATCTATTAAACCGGTTGGGTCGACTTCAGGGGCAAAGGTATGCTTACGAGTTGGAGGGATCAGGCTGACTTCATTATAATGAGGTGTTGGAATCCTCCGGTTCTCGCTGTCATAGCCCGGCTGATACTTGGTAAGATCAGTGTCATTCCCAATGAGAGTAGCTATAGGGCATATGTGTTTCACACAGGCGGTAAAGTCTGCTTCATCAAACAAGGTTCGATCCTCCTTTAGACTCAGGTATCCATTAGTGAGGTCGGCCGGGTCTAGCTCTGGAATCCATGATTTAGCTCGGCTCAATGCAGCTATAGCTCCGGCTCTTGCAGATGCCCGCCTTAGTTCCGCTGAGGGAGCACAGCAAGCCGCTTCAGTACATCTTGTAGGAGATAAGGAACATCATTTGATAAAGCCACAACGGCCAGAGCACATTGTGACCCGGTGTAGAGCTGTTCCACCAGAGTATACACTGCCTTCAGCTTGATCAACATGTTCTGCTTGAGATTTGTGCTCCTGGGGCCTACATTATTAAACATAAGGTGAGCCGGAGGTAATAATTAAAGTGGTCATCAAAGGAAGGTTTGCAGTACTTAAGGTTTATATATCATCACTTACCGAAGATGGCTGAGACCATTTGAGATATCTGGTGCTTTATTCGGACAGCTCGGTGTTTGCTTCCGCAAGTGATGCTTCTGCTGTCTCGGCCCGGGTCACCAGTGAGGCCTTTTCATCAGCCCAGGTTTTCTTCTCCGCCTCAAAGTTCTTCTTAAACTTCTCTTGTTCAAAGACGCTGAATTCAAACTTGAAGTTGGCCTTTTGAATTTCAAGTTCCTGGGCTGCCAGGCGGCTCTTCAGGTCAGCAATCTCTGACTCAAATTGACTTATGGTGGCTTGCATTGATGCCGGGTTATAGTCAGGATCATGATAAAATAACATTAAGTCCCAAGCACTTTGCAAGCATAGATACTTGACACTTGGGGGCTAATGTGTGTTGAAGAACTCTAAATTGCTACGCCGGTTCTTGAAAATTAAGTCCCAAGCACCTTGCAAGCAAAGATACTTGACACTTGGGGGCTAATGTGTGTCGCAAGTTCAAGACATTATGCTACAGTCAGGTTAAATATTTTCTTTCTAAAGCCGGACAAGCAGTGCTAAGAAGCTTTCTAAGTCTACAACATATTTATTCATAAGCAATAGACTTGGGGGCTGGTACAGTAAGTATGATTAAGAAAAAGTAGCATAAGTCATACCTCAGATTTTTGCTGTATCTGCTTCACCATGTCAATTTCCAGGTCACGGCTGCTATGTACTTGATTGATATAGTCGGAAACGATCTCTCCAATACTCAAATGAGTGTAGTCAGAGATGTCCATCTTGGCTTTTCGGCGTTCTAATAATTCCTCCTTAGCAGAACATTTGGCGAGTACAGTGGGCTGTGCCGGCTCAACAAATTGAGTCTTGAGAATTTCAACTTCCGGATCGTCTTCCTTGGCAAGGCTAGGAGCCTCCGAGTTATCAGAATCATTGATGGCTTGCTCAGCAGGCAGGTCAGAAGAACTTATAGGAACATCATGAGACGGTTGAGGTGGCGGCTCGTGAACAGAGGCATCAGGAGCAGCCGCTCCAAGCGCCGGCTCTATTACAACAGGGTCCTGGGCCGACTTATCTTTCTTTGCTTTCTTCCCGGGCTTCACTTGCACGCTGTGGACAAGGCAGAAGGATGAGTACAAACCATGAGTAAGATAAAGCATAAGGTAAACCAAATTACATTACCCGGGGGCGGTTTTGAAAGCTGGCATGTTGGATTGCATAGACTCGCCGGAAGAAGGAGAGGTATCCTGATAATTCGAGTCAGATGAATTGAGAGGTTGACGAATTAAACCCGCTGAAGGTGAAACAGAACGTAAGTCAAAGATAACCTAATTCCAACGCTTCCTGGTTACGTCAGGTAAGCCGAAGGAGAGCTCTGCATCCTTGCTGGTTCGGGTCTGCCTCCGACTTTCAAGTTGCTGTCGCTTCAAAAGAAAGTCAGGATCTTGGTAAGCCAAAGGATGCGAAAATCTTACTTTCTGGGTTACTCTTTGAATTTTCTGACGCGGCAGGGGCTCGGAGTCGGAGGAGATTATAGTTACCTCTTCCTCGACGGCTTGGCTGTTTGCCGTGTCCTCCTGGAAATTGTTAATATCAGTAAGGTGACGATAAAAGAGTCAAGGAAGTTAAAAGTTACCTCTTCTTCATCATCATCATAATCATCAAGTTTGAACATCTCTGAGGCGCTTGGCTTCCTCTTCTTTGAAGTTGCAGGCTTGGCGGCTTTTCTTTCGGCTCTCTTGGCTGCTCTGGCTTGTTTGGCTGCCTCATGGTCATACTTGACCTTCCAGAAGTCGTCATTTGCATGTGAAAAATTATAAAGAGTTATGAGTAAAAGCAAGGTCTAACATAGTAAAGACTATTTACTAAGGTTGATGACTCACCGGAGGGGCCGGGTTCTTCTTGCAGAAGGGAAGTAAGCCAAAGGCATTACTAGTCACCGTTCCCTCTTTCAACAGGGTCTGGGTCGTAGCCTCCGCTGCATCATCTGGTAAGTTGTCAGGACTATGACGCAGGGGGTCGTCCTTCTCGCCTGAGTAAGTACACATTAAGCTGGGGCGGCGGCTTAACGGAATCACTCGCCAAGCAACCTAGACTCGGACCAGGTCGATGCCATCTAAGACATTCCCCAAAAGAGCTTTGATTTTCTTAATCGCAGGGGTGAGTGGAAGACGTTCAACAGCAGTCAACTTGTCCGGCAGCGGGTGATTGGATTCAAGGCGCAAGGCGCGAAAGCCGGGCAGTGGGTTTTCACCAGCCGGAGAATTATCCTGGCAATAGAACCATGCCTGGTTCCAATCCTTTGGATGACTCGGCAGTTCAGCATATGGGAAAAGACAGTCTCTCCGTCGCTGAATCGAGATGCCCCCAAGTTCCAGACTGGGCCCGTCGGCGCGTTTGTTCTGCCGGTTTAAATAGAACAATTCCCTAAACAAAAGTAGGCTGGGCTCTTCTCCAAGGTAGACCTCGCAGAAGACTTGGAAGTTGCAAATATTTGACACGGAATTGGGCCCGATGTCTTGAGGTCTTAGGTCAAAGAACTGCAAAACATCCCTGAAGAATTTTGAACCGGGCAGAGCAAATCCCCGGCTCATATGATCAGTGAAAACGATCACCTCCCCTTCTTTGGGATGAGGTTTCTCCTTGGACGGGTTAGGTGCACGATAAGACATGACTTCCTTCTTGGGTAGGTGACCAGACTTCACAAATTCGGACAATTTCCTTTCTGTGACAATGGACGGGACCCAATTGCAAGTCACATGAGCCTTGGGAGCCTTAGGTGCCATGGCGTAAGTGGAAGCCTAAGACAAAGTAAAAATTTCCGGTTTAACTCATAACCCGGAGGAGAGCATTATCAATTTATTGAAGGTGGCGGCTTAAGAAGGGGCCTAATGACATATGGTGTCGGGGGTTGGGTGCGACATATGCCAAAGGATGGCTTATCATGGTGGGGGCGAGTAGAACGTCGCCGGTGCCTGGAAGCGGGATGAGGCGTAGACATGCACGCCGGCGAATCTTACCCAGCTCCAGGGCTCTCCGAGGAGATAACACCCCTACTTCTGCTCTGCGGGGTCTCCGCATAATCACTCTGGCAAAGTGTATACAAGGTTGCTCCTTGAGCTATTTCTTGGAGGTAGGAGAAGGCAAGGCTAGCTCTCTCCCCCTTGTGTTCTCTGGTCTAGTGCTAAAAGAATCCAACCCTTTGCATGGGTGCCCCGGGGGGTTTATATAGGCCTACCCCCCAGGGGTACAATGGTAATCCGGCTGGGCGCGGGTCCCAACCGTCTGTCTCTCAGGCCGCCGTCTTCTACGCCGACTACTGGGGCCCGCCGGCTGGTGGGCCCCGCCGACTAGCCTGGTACGGAGCCGACAGGCCTTGCCCGCCGCGGGCGGGTCTTGCCGGCTGCGGGTTACTGTAGCCGTGCTTCTAATGACGCTGGCTTGGTCATGGGGTCGTGGCAACAGTGCCGCCGCGTGACGGGCGATCACTGTGCCACTCCCCGTCTTGTCTGGTTAATGGCGTGCGGGGCCCGTGGGAGGGGCCGGCCGACTCTTGGAGGCCGACTCCCACGAGGTCCGTCTTGTGGCGCTCTCGCCGTCTTCTGTGCCCCCGCTGACCGGCGGGGCCCGCCGTCTCTAGGCCGTACAGGCGGGCCGACGTGGGCACAGGGTTCCGCCACTGGGCTGGTGTCAGGGCTGGCATGGCAACAGTGCCGCGCCGGACGGAGATCTCCATTGGTACGGCGCACTGTAGCCATGCCTGCCCTTAGTAATCGGGGTGGGAGCGGGCCATACTGCAGCCGTTCCCCGTCCCATCAAAGGCAGAGGGTGGTTGGAGTCGCGGGCCGACTCCCCATAGCCGGCTTCTCTGGAAGCCGCCAGTTAGGAGTCAACTCATCTTGTAGTCGTCCCTGAGACTCGGCCGTGAGTAGGTAGTCGGCTGCGCCGCAGCCGACTCCCAAAGGCGGCCCTCCGTCCAGAGGTTCCTGAGGGGTGAAGGCGGCCCCGATGTCTTGAAAGGTTCTGGGTCTCGGGTTAGCCTACCCGTGGCCCATTACTCCGACAGTAGTCCCCGAAGCTGGTGAGGCACCGAGGGAGATGTGTCGAGGAGCCTCAGCAGTTTCTTCCTTCCGGTGGCTGGATCTAGGCCTTGCCCATCGTCTTCCTCCAACCCGACTATCGGGGGGCGATCTTGCTCAGGCCATCTCCGCCAAGCCGACTATCGGGAGCCAGACTCGTCGAAGGCCGTCTCGTTCCTTGAAGAGTTTGAAAGTCGCAGCGGGATTCAGACGGCGTGTCTGATAAGCTTCCTAGCAGCCGCCCGTTGCGGACCCGCCGAGCGGCGCCACGTGGCCAGGCCAGTCTGCCCGCCCACGCGCGCGACGGGACAGGCCCGCAGGCAGGGCCCGCCACTACCGTGCCTCGGCCTTTGAACGGATCCGTTGCGGCCATGCGGACGGTTGGGATTCCCGCGCTGTACCTTCGCGTGGTAAATCGTGGGGGTCGTGGGGGCCTGGGCGCAGTTAATCCCACGACGCCCCCTTGGCTTCTCAGCCTACGGGCCTATAAGTAGGCGGGGGGAGCGGGCTGCGAAGCACGCGTGCACGCTCTCCCTTGCTTACCTTTGCTTCTCTTTGCTTCTTCTTCCTCCCACCGCTGCTGCGCCGAACTACGTCGCGCTTGCGGCGATGAGCTCTTCTTCTGCTGCCGTGCCCGCCGCCGTGCGCTCCGGCGCGTGGGACGGCTCTGATGTCGACGACGACCACATCGAGTTACTCCGCAAGACGCGTCGCCTCCCCGAGGCGAACTTAGTGCGGGCTCGCGCCCCGCCGGCGACGGAGGTGTCGCCGGCGCCGGAGGAGGACGAGCGGGTCGTATTCCACTCGCACTTCATGCGCGGCCTAGGGCTGCCGGCAAGCGGCTTCTTCCGCTCGTTCTTGGAGTTCCACGGCCCCCAGCCGCTCCACCTCACTCCGAATACGGTGGTGCTGCTGGCTGCCTTCGCCACCTTGTGCGAAGGCTTCCTCGGCGTCCTCCCCACCATCGAGCTGTGGGGGGAATTCTTCCATTCCAAGCTTGGCACGCACGTCGCCGGCGTGCCGGCCCAATGCGGCACCTACATGGCGATGCGGAGGTTGGTGGCCGACAACCCGTTCCCCACCATCTCGCTGATTAAGTCGGTGAAGATGTGGCAGCGATCTTACTTCTACATGAAGAACGTCGCCCCGGAAGGTGACTGGGTCAACCTGCCACATTACGAAGCTGGTGCGCCAGCGGGAAGGCTCCCCAGCTGGTCCCATCGGGCCAAGACGCTGACTCCGGCCGGTGCCGCCGCCATCGCGCGACTCCGAGTGCTGACGCAGTCGGAGGGTCTGACTGGGGCCGACTTGGTGGCCGCCTTCGTGGTGCGCCGAGTCCTCCCGCTCCAAGGCCGGCCTCATATGATCTGTCAGATGAGCGACCACCGGGACCCCAGTCGGATGTGCTCCAAAGACATGCCCCACGCGGAGGTGGCGGACACGGTGAATTACATCGCGAACTGCGGTCTCTCGGAGGATTGGCAGTTCTCCATGGAGCCGTACTCGCGCGCCAACCCCCCGCCGGTTGTAAGTTGTCTCTCTTCTTTTTCTGTTTCCTTTTGTAGCCGAATCCGACTCCTGATCTTTTTTAGCTTCGAATTGGAATCCTCTCGTCCAGCCCTCGGCTGGCACCGCAGGGCCAGCCCGCTAGTTCGCCCCTGACCGAGCGGAGAGTGACGTCGACGACCCCGACCTGGGGGCGGCGGCGATGGAGGCCGACGCCGACGGAGGCGGCGGAGGAGAGGTAGGCGGCCTCAGGCCCTCGGCCACTTTTGCCGACTGGCCCGTTGATGATGATGGAGAAGTCGCCCCGCGCCACCAACCCAAAGCCGGCCACCATGGCGCGAGCTCGTCCGTCGCCTTGGGCGGTCTAGGCAGCGCGAGGAAGCGCCGGGCCGGGCCGAGTTCTCTTGGCGGTTGGGAGAAGAAGTTCAAGGGGACGGCCTCCGCGACCAAGCGGGAAGAGGCGGTCGCGAGGGCCCAACACTTCCGCAAGGAAGTGAAGAAACCGCCACTGACTTCTGCGTAAGTGCTTCCGTCCTTTGTCTTACTTTCTTCTGGTGGATTTTGCCCAAATTCTTTATATGCTTTCCCTATTCCAGGGCTCCCCTCACCCTCGGGAGGGTTATCACCGCCTCCATCAAGGGGTCGGCAGAGACGTCCGCCGCCACTCGGCGCATTGACCCCGCCGTCGACCTCCGGGAGGCGATGGAGCGGAACGCGCAGGAGAAGCGCGACGAGGACGAAGCCGCCCGCCGAGAGAAGGCGGAGGCCGAGAAGGCGGCCGCCTCCGCCCAGAAGAAGCTGGATGAAGCCGAAGCTGCCGTCGCGGCAAAACAGCAGGCCAAAGAAGCCGCGCGCCGCCTGTCGGCGTTGTTCGTCATCCCGCTGAACTCAGCGCGGCCGCCTCAGGATTTCACAGAGTAGACCGGGGAAGCCGGCGGCCATCATCCCATCATGGAGAAGGAAGGCGGCGAGGCCTCCGAGTCGGACACGGTCGTGTCGCCACCGCCGCCTCCACCGCCGTCTGGGAGCGCGCGAGGCGAACAGCCGGCGGACCTTCCGATGCCGCCGACTAACGACGAGGCCGTGGCGCAGCTACTCTTCCAAGTCGCCTCACCAACGCGCCGCCGTCTTGAAAAGGCGACTTCGGCGCCACGCCCCCTGGAGGCCGGCGCCGCCAGCTCGGCTATCCCAGACGTCGAGGCAATGAGCGCCGCGCCCGTCGGGTGGGTGTGAGGAGGTAGCACGGGCCCGCTGAACCAGGCGCTCGTGGACGTCCAGGCGAAGCTGCGAGCTGAGGGAGACGCCATCCAGAACTGCACCAAGACGTATCTGGCGTCGCGAGCAGCCGTCCGGGTATGTTTCTTCTGACTTTGTTTTTCTTGTTCTTCTCTGTGGGGGCGCGCTAGCGCACCCACTGGGTGTAGTCCCCGAGTTCCGGGCCGGCTGCTGAGCAGGCGGGTTGGAACTCCACTGGCAAGCTCCAAATACTTACTCTTGTTTGAAATGTTTATCACATGATTACCTCAACCTCCGGGTCACCACCTTGAACCGTAATGTTGAAGAGCTGGGCAAGCGGACTGCTGATTTGTCGAAGAGCCGAAGTGAGTTTTCCTTCTTCTTCGCGGGGGCGCGCTGGCGCACCCACGGTCTATAGTCCCCGAGATTCGGGCCGACTGCTGAGCAGTCGGGCCGGATCTTCCCAGCGATCTTCTTTGTTGACGACTTACGTCTTTTTTCTTTTTTCTTCATAGGCCAACGCCGTTCTTCAGCAGCAGCTGGGCGAAGCCAACACCGCCTTGCGTGCCAAGGAGGTGGAGTGCAGCAAGCTCGTCGCAGAGCGCGACCTACTGGCTACGCAGCTGGCGGAGCAGAAGGAGCTGCTCAAGAAGGAGCAGGAGGAGGCGGAGGGGAAAGAGACTGCGCTCCTGGCCGAGTTCGAGACCAAGCGCTCTTCCTGGACCGACAAGGAGGCGATGCTGACCTCCGCTTTCATGAGATTGAGGATATCGTCGATGGTGAGTTTTCTTTACTTTCTTTCTTTGAGCCGCCGACTGCAGGTCGGGCCGACTCCGGATTTTCTAACTTGCCTCTTTTCGTCTTGGCAGACTTCTTCCCGGGCCACACGCAAGCTGCCACTCAAGCCATCGAGGCCGATCGCGAGGCGCGGAGGGAAACTGGCGAGGAGGTTGCCGCTAATGCCCCCGGACCCTTGATGAGCAGCTTCTGAGCATCGAGGCTCGCCTGCGGCCGACCCACCGGATGCTGCACCGGCTTCAACGTGTTGGCGCCCAGGAGATTGCTGCCTTGTGGCCAGACATGCCAATTCTGCGCACCCCCAGCCGGACTGCCGACTGGCTGGAGGTCGCAGCCGGCCGTCTTGAGGCTTGGAAGGGCTCCTTGGCACGGGCTGGAGCGCGCCAGGCCTTGGAATTCGTCAAGGCGTGGTATCCAGACCTGGACCTGGACCAGCTGGCCATGCTCCGGGCAGAGGCCCAGAAGGAGCTGGCAGCCATGTAAGACGCCCTTGTCAAGCATCCCGCGGCGATCGCTGAGTACGCCGATACTAGTGTCTTCATTCCTGAGCGGGCTGACGACGGCGAGGAGGCACCTCCGGAGTGGTTTGGGATGAACCCGGACTATGACGAGGACTTGGCGGAGGTGATCGGCTCCAGCACCAAGGTGGGAGGCGAGGCGGAGGTCGGAGACGAGATGGAGGCGCCAGAAGACGGAGCAAACGACCGGCCTCAGCTCGACCGTGCCTCCAGCAACGAGCCGCGCCCAACCGAGCCAGCTGCCGCTGGAGGCGATCAAGCCGAGACTGCTCAGTCGGCCGCCCCTACGTCTGACACCGCCATCTCCTTCAAGCCTCCAAACCCGTCTGCTGCTTCCTAGGCTGCTGCCTTGTTTTATCTTATTTGCTTTAATAGTCTTTGAAGAACTTGTTAATTCGCTTAATTCCACCTGCGGGGTGTATTTTGAACTTCAGTTCGAAGATTCGGCCAAGGGCCTATGTTATGTAAATATTTATCCGGGTTCTATCGTTTCTTGCTTATTGCCCTCTTGGCTTTTTCCTTTGCCGCCTTCCCTTAGTTGCCGTCTTTGCCAGTCGGACAGCCGTTCTGCGGACTGCCGCTGGGTCAAGTGCTTGGCTACTTTTGGAGAGGCAAGTACCCAGCCATTTTTAGAGTCTTTTTAGCAAGTTGAATAGAAGGCGGCAAGCCAACTACTCAAGAGTCGGTTTTGCAAAGAAAGGCTGGAAAGCCGGCTTGAGCTATGTTTATGCTTTGAATCCTTGGCCATTTTTCGTGTGGGCGCCCATTCTTCCTTACTCCTGCCCACCAAACAGTTGCTCTGCGAGCTGTGGCTTCTGACAAGAGACGGCTTAGGCACCACACACTACTTGTCCGACTGCAGGAAGCATTTCATAGCACAAGGCGGCAAGTCCCCTGGCCGATTAGTCAAGCCCGGTGCCAAGCGGCATAACAAAGAGTAGCATACTCGAAGGCATAATTCTTATCATACAGATAACAAAAAGGGCAGTCCCCGAGCTCGTCTCGGGGGGGCCCGAAGTCTTGGTACTTTTAATACAAAAGGGTAGCATGGCACATACTGCATTAACTGTAAAATCTTCGAAGAAGATTTGCATTCCATGGCCGTTCTGTCTCCTTGCCGGAGTCGTCCCTCTTGCGTGCTCGGGGCTTCTGAGCGTCGATCAAATACTAGGAGTCGTTGCCCAGCACTTTGCTGATGATGAAGGGCCTTCCCAGGGTGCCGACAACTTGTGCTGGCCGGCTGTCCGCTGGATCAGTCGAAGCACAAGGTCGCCCTCCCAGAAAGATCTCGGCCTGACCTTCCTGTTGTAGTAGCGGTGTAGGCTCTGCTGGTAGATGCTGGACCGGCTGAGTGCCAACAGCCGGCCCTCTTCCAGCAGATCGATGCCATCTTGTCGTGCTTCTTCTGCTTCCTCCTCGGTGTACATCGTGACTCGCGGGCAGTCGAACTCTATATCCGTTGGGATGACGGCTTCGGCGCCGTAGACGAGGAAGAAGGGCGTGAAGCCGGTCGACTTGTTTGGAGTCGTGCACAGACTCTAGAGGACGGCTGGCAACTCGTCAAGCCAACAGCCGGCCGAATGCTCCAGTGATTTGACCAGCCGAGGCTTGATGCCAGACAGGATGAGGCCATTCGCTCGTTCCACCTGGCCATTTGACTGCGGATGGGCAACGGATGCTAAGTCCAGTCGGATGCCCTGCGTCGCGCAGAAACGGGCCAGGGCGCCTTTGGCAAAGTTGGCGCCGTTGTCGGTGATGATACTATGCGGTATGCCGTACCGAATTGTGATGTTGGAGATAAAGGTCACGGCAGTCGGACCATTCAGCTTCATGATGGGCTTTACTTCTATCCACTTGGTGAACTTGTCCACCGCGACAAGTAGGTGAGTTAGGCCGCCTCGCGCTGTCTTGAATGGTCCCACCATGTCCAGGCCCCAAACTGCGAAAGGCCAGGCGATTGGGATAGTCTTGAGCGCTGAAGCCGGCTGATGCGGCTTGGAACGAAATTTCTGGCACCCCTTGCATTTCTGGATCAGCTCCTTGGGCTCTTCTAGGGCAGTCGGCCAGAAGAAACCGTGCCGGAAAGCTTTGGCGACGAGTGCTCTTGAGGCTGCATGGTGGCCGCACTCGCCTTGATGGATGTCTCTGAGAATTGCTTGGCCTTGCTCTGGCTCGACGCAACGCTGGTAGACACCAGTGACGCTGCGCCTGACCAGCTCTCTGTTGATTATGGTGTATGCTGCCGCCCGGTGTTGTACTTGCCAAGCCAATGTTTCGTCAGTTGGCACCTCTTTATTCACCAGGAATTTGAGGATGGGCTGCGGCCATGAGGGTGCTGCTATTTCTTTGACTGGCAGAACTGCGACTTGGAAGAGGGCGGCTGGGCTGGGAGGCGGCGGGCTGGAGTCCGCGGCCGCTTGCTGGATCAATGAAGTCCCCGGGCTGACTGGTGAAGTCCCCGGGCCGAGCTCTGGAGTCTTTGGTCTGGTCGCCGCAGGCCCCGGGCCGGGTTCTGAAGTCCCCGGGCCGGCTTTGACTGCGGCGTTCTTGGAGTCGTCTGCAAGGGTTTTTTTGCCGTCTGCTGGGGCTCTTGAGTCGGATCCGACTTCTTCAGGGGGAGCCGGCACAAATATGGAATCTGACTCTAGTGAAGGCTTGATAGACGGCTTGAGGAGGCGCTGAAGAGCGATGCCGGATGGTATTGCTTGGCGGGTGGAGCCGATTCGTGCCAAAGTATCTGCTTGGTCGTTGTCGTTTCTTGGCATGTGGAGGAACTCACACCCCTCGAAATATCCGCTGAGTTGCTGCACGAGGAAACGGTAGCTTGCCATGTTTGCATCCTTGGTGTCCCATTCGCCAGATGACTGCTGGACCACCAAGTCGGAGTCGCCATAACACAGGATCCGACGAATGCCAAGTTCTTTGGCAAGCCGGAGCCCGTGAATGAGCGCCTCGTATTCAGCGACGTTGTTGGAGGCAGCGAAATGGATCTGCAGCGCATACTTGAGCTTGTCGCCTTTAGGAGAAGTGAGGACAACGCCGGCTCCCAAGCCAGTGCGCATCTTGGAGCCATCGAAATGCATCCGCCAATGGGTGGAGTCGGGTGCTGGCGGCAGGTACTGGGTCTCGGCCCAGTCGACGAGGAAGTCGGCCAGTGCTTGTGACTTGATGGCGGTGCGGGGCTGATAGTAGATCGTGTAGGGGGCCAACTCTATGGCCCATTTGGCCACTCGGCCAGACGCATCACGGCTTCCGATGATCTCGGCTAATGGGGCTATGCAGACCACAGTGACTGGATGCTCTTGAAAGTAAGGCTTCAGCTTCTTAGCGGCAAAATGCACGCCGTAGCACATCTTCCGGTAGTGGGGGTAGTTCTGCTTGGAGGTTGACAGTACTTCACTTAGGTAATACACCGGTCTCTGGACAGGTAGTGCCTTGCCTTCCTCCTTGCGCTCAACTACGATGACTATGCTGACTACCCGGCTTGTGGCGGCGATGTACAGGAGCATGGGATCTTTGGGAGTCGGTGCCGCCAACACAGGGGGAGTAACCAACATCTTCTTCAGCTGGAGAAAAGCCTCGTCCGCCTTGTGGTTCCACTCGAAAAAATTGGTCTTCTTCATGAGCTGGTACAAAGGGAGAGCTTTCTCGCCCAGCCGACTGATGAATCGGCTGATGGATGCCAGGCAGCCAGTGAACTTTTGCACATCCAACAGTCGGCTGGGTACCTCCATCCTCTAGATGGCCTTGATCTTCACAGGATTGTACTCTATGCCGCGTTCGGAGACCAGGAAGCCAAGGACTTGGCCGGCTGGTACTCCGAAGACGCACTTTTCAGGGTTGAGCTTGATCAGGAATCGACGCAGGTTCTCAAAGGTCTCCTTGAGGTCTTCCAGCAGAGTCCCGTGCTTTTCTGTCTTCACCACTACATCATCTACGTAGACGTGGGCATTTCTGCCGAGTTGCTTGAGGAGGCACTTCTGCATGCAACGCTGAAAGGTGGCGCCGGCGTTCCTCAAGCCGAACGTCATGGTCAGGTAGTAGAAGGCTCCAAACGGCGTGATGAAGGTGGTTTTTAGTCTATCCGCCGGGTTCAGCTTGATCTGGTGATATCCTAAATAGGCATCTAAGAAACTCAACAGCTCGCATCCGGCTGTGGAATCTATCACCTGATCGATTCTTGGCAGAGAAAACGGGTCCTTGGGGCAAGCTTTGCTGAGGCTTGTGTAGTCAATACACATCCGCCACTGCTTGTTCTTCTTCAGTACCAAGACTGGGTTTGCTAGCCATTCTGGGAAAAATACTTCCATGATAAAGCCGGCTGCGAGGAGCCGGGCTATCTCTTCTCCAACGACTCTTCTTTTCTCTTCTGACAGGCGGCGCAAGGGCTGCCGGACGGGCTTCACATCAGATCGGACATGTAACTTGTGCTCGGCGAATTCTGTCGGTACACCTGGCATGTGTTTGGGGGACCATGCGAAGATGTCCCGATTCTCATGGAGGAAATCGACGAGCTCGCCTTCCTATTTGCTGTCAAGGTTTGCACCTATAACAGTGTATCTCTCTGGGTGCTCTGGGTCCAAGGGTATCTTCTTCGTCTCCTTTGCCGGCTTGAACGAGCCCTCAGCTTTCGACTCCTTGGGGTTGGGCGACATCTCTGGCTGCTTGCCGGCCATCGCCACAACCCGATCAAGAAGCCGCTTCTCAGCTGCAATCACCAGGGACTCGGCCAGCTGACTGCTCTCAGCCGCGCAAGCGGACGACTTTCTGTAGTCGCCGGCTATGGTCAGAATTCCCTTGGAACTCGGCATCTTCATCTTGAGGTAGGCGTAGTGGGGGACTGCCATGAACTTGGCCAAAGCGGGCCTGCCAGGCAACGCATGGTATGGGCTCTCAAGGTCCACCACTTCAAACCAGACGGGCTCTCGGCGGAAATGATACTTGTCTCCAAAGAGGACATCTATCAGAATCTTGCCGATTGATGAGCAGGAAAGGCCGGGCACGATGCCGTGGAACACAGTCCCGCTGTTCTGAAGCCGTCTTTGCTAGATTCCTAACTTCTCCATAGTATCCTTGTACAGGATGTTGATGCTACTACCTCCGTCTATCAGCACTCGCGAGAAGAGAGCGGCCCGCCTATCAGTGGCAAAGGTGGCCTCCAAGACCAAGGCGTAGGACCCTGGGCTCGGCATCACCTCTGGGTGATCAGCTCTGCTCCAACCGATAGGCCTCTCGGACCAATGCATGAACTCTGGAGTATCTGATGCTACCGCATTCACCTCTTGCCGCTGCAGCCGCTTGCTGCGTTTATCATCTGCCACACTGGTGAACACCACATAGGCCCTATGCTCTTCTGGGGTACTCGTCTTGTACTACGCCGACTGGTCTGACAGCCGGCTGTTGGGGTGGAGGCGGAGGCGGCTGCCCAGCATGCGGGGGAGGCATCAGGCCGTCTCCCTTAGCAAACCTGGTGAGCCAGTGGCACTTCCGGGTGGTGTGGTTTGACGGCTTCGCGTCGCTATGGAACTTGCAGGGACCATCTAGAGTCTGCTCGTAAGAAAAGGCCGGCAACCAGTTTGACTTGCCGCCTTTCTGTCGCTAGGGCGGAGGCTGCCCCTCCGGCTGCTGGTCTTCGACCGTTGCAACCTGCCGGCTACTGGAAGCCGGCTGCGGGGCCTTGCGCTTGTGGTCGCTCTGCTGTTGCCGCCGACTGGCGTATCCAGCCGGAGTTCTGGGAGCCTGAGGGGCTACTTTGCCAGCTGTGCTAACTTGGACCTCCGTCTTCATGGAAGAGTCGGCTGTGGCGTATTTGTCTGCTTTGATCAGCAGCTCGTCCAGGGTCTCTGGCTCATCGCAGAGGAGCTTGTGCTTGAGGAGGGTGCCTTCTCTGCACCCGACGGTGAAGTACTCGACGGCCTGCAGCTCAGGCACACCCTCGCAGGAGTTTCGGAGCTCGGCCCAACGCGTGAGGTAGTCGCAAGTCGACTCGTTGGGACCCTGCATGCACAAGGAAAGCTGGCGAGGCTTGGGAGGTCGCTTGTACGTGCTTGTGAAGTTGCGGACGAAAGCTTCGGTGAAGTCGACCCAGCTGTTGATGCTGCGGGGCTTCAGGCTATTTAACCATGTCCGGGCTGTGCCCTGGAGCATGAGTGGAACGTACTTTACAGCAACGCGCTTATTGCCACTTGCTATGTCGACGACCGTGGCATAGTCAACTAGCCAGTCTTCCGGCTTCACGGAGCCGGTGTACTTGGGAGTATCTCTGGGAAGAGTGAACCCTTTTTTAAAGGGCTCATCTCGAATGTGGGGACCGAAACACGGTGGGCCCAACTCGTCCTCCTCTTCCAGCGCCAGGGATCGGTGGAGCCGATCAATCCGGTGACGCGCGTCGTTTTCTCCGACTCCCTCTCGGCGGCCGAGGCGGTCGCCGAGAGCCGGATGCTCAACGGGCGGCGGGGAGACTCGCCTTTCTCTGCGAGGTGGAGGAAGCAGATAGTCGTCCCGCCGCTCCACTGCTCTTGGGCGGCCATCCTGGTCGCGCTCGATGGTGATGTGAATCCGTCTGCGACTAGCAGCCGGATCCTTGTCTTTCCTTCCGCGGACGCCGCCAGTCGGCGTCCGAGACATCGCGCCTTGGTCTCGGTGGGGTGGCAGGTCGTCGTTCTGTCGTTGCGGCGCCTCAGTGCAGCAGCCGGCCGCGTTCTGCGCGGCAGCCGCGTCGAGGAGTCGCTGGACTCGCTCCGTCATCAGGTCACGCTCTTCGCCTTCGAGGTTGACCAACTCGTCTGCCGCCGCCTGGGCGGCTCAGATGTTCTCCGCGGGCGTGGCGTATACGGGGCGATTGGCCCCGAACATGTTGGCGATGTCCGCGCCGCGTTGCCGGACTGCGCCTAGGCGGCTAGGTCCCGTTGGGGCTCGCGAGCCACCCACAGCGCGATCCATCTCACTCTGGTAGGCTTCTGACAAGCGTCTCATGCTTGCCAGCTTCTTCGCGCCTTCGACGAGCTGAAGGCGGCGTGCCTCCAGCGTCTCGGCGTCAGCGTCTTCTGGGATGGGCGCATCCAGGTCTTGAAGCGACGCATCGAGCGGGTCGTGTACCCCGCCGTCGGAGTGCTCGCCATGAGCGATGACGAGCACTTCTATGACGGTGCTGCCGCCGCTCTCCGCGCGAGGGAGCGGCTCATCGTAGACTACCAGGTTGGTAGGGAATGCGTCGAGCGACGCGGTGTCGGAATCGACCAGCATCGAATCGGTGGAGCCTACGGACTCCAGGTCTGCGGCAGGCTCGCCGGCAACGTGGAGTTTGTCGAGGAGGCCCGCGAGAAGGCTCTCGGGGCCGCCGGTGCCTGCATCGGATGCAGGCTCGTTGGCGAGGCGAACCTCGCCGACAAGTTCGACGAGGCAGCTGGCCGCGCAGGCGATCTCAGCGCCGTGCAGCGCGTCGGTGCAAACTCCCTCTGGAGTGCCAGGCTGGCTGCGCTCGCCAGGGAGGAAAAGGGTTCCCGTCCAGAGCAGGTCTCCGGACGACGGTGCACCTCGCCCGACGGTGGGCGCCAAATGCCGGGGGTTGGGTGCGACATATGCTAAAGGATGGCTTATCATGGTGGGGGCAAGTAGAACGTCGCCTGTGCCTGGAAGCGGTATGAGGCATAGACATGCACGCCGGCGAATCTTACCCAGCTTCAGGGCTCTCCGAGGAGATAACACCCCTACTGCTGCTCTGCGGGGTCTCCGCATGATCACTATGGCAAAGTGTATACAAGGTTGCTCCTTGAGCTGTTTCTTGGAGGTAGGAGAAGGCAAGGCTAGCTCTCTCCCCCTTGTGTTCTCTGGTCTAGTGCTAAAAGAATCCAACCCTTTGCATGGGTGCCCCGGGGGGTTTATATAGGCCTACCCCTGGGGGTAGAATGGTAATCCGGCTGGGCGCGGGTCCCAGCCATGTGTCTCTCAGGCCGCCGTCTTCTCCGCCGACTACTGGGGCCTGCCGGCTGGTGGGCCCCGCCGACTAGCCTGGTACGGAGCCGACAGGCCTTGCCCGCCACGGGCGGGTCTTGCCGGCTGCGGGTTACTGTAGCCGTGCTTCTAATGACTCTGGCTTGGTCATGGGGTCATGGCAACAGTGCCGCCGCCTGACGGGCGATCACTGTGCCACTCCCCGTCTTGTCTAGTTAATGGCGTGCGGGGCCCGTGGGAGGGGCCGGCCGACTCTTGGAGGCCGACTCCCACGGGGTCCGTCTTGTGGCTCTCTCGCCGTCTTCTGTACCCCCGCTGACCGGCGGGCCCCGCCGTCTCTGGGCCGTACAGGGTTCCGCCACTGGGGCTGGTGTCGGGGCTGGCATGGCAACAGTGCCGCGCCGGACGGAGATCTCCATTGGTACGACGCACTGTAGCCATGCCTGCCCTTGGTAATCGGGGTCGGAGCGGGCCATACTGCGGCCGTTCCCCGTACCGTCGAAGGCAGAGGGTGGTTGGAGTCGCGGGCCGACTCCCCATAGCCGGCTTCTCTGGAAGCCGCCAGTTAGGAGTCGGCTCATCTTGTAGTCGTCCTTGAGACTCGGCCGTGAGTAGGTAGTCTGCTGCGCCACAGCCGACTCCCAGAGGCGGCGCTCCGTCCAGAGGTTCCTGAGGGGCGAAGCCGGCCCCGATGTCTTGAAAGGTTCTGGGTCTCGGGTTAGCCTACCCGTGGCCCATTACTCCGACATATGGGTAACTGTGCAGTGGTATTTAAGCCGCTACATGTGTCGATGGCAGTTAAGTTTTCGCAAGTCGACGGAAGCAAGAGAAGGCATCGTTTTCTTAAACCGGCCACACCAATGACCATGGTCAACAGCGCCAGTATTTTTGACTAAGTGTGGCACAAACAAGTTTCACAAGGTGCAGGTATTATTTTGGATCAAACGGTCGTTCTAAATAGAAAATTTTCTAGACCTAAAAATAGGGCAGAGAAGTTCATACATTCGAGGGAGGTTTCTAAACAACGGAGAACATATCTGTTTGTATTCAGGATAAGCGCAAACAATCACCGCAACAGTTTACGCTATTTTGACGATCTAAGCAAGGCATTGGAGGTGAAAACGGTCAAGGGTTTGGCTCAGGCGGTGATGAACACCGATGAACTCGAAGAAGCTCTAATGCAGATCTAAGCAAGGGAAAGAGAGGAACTTACAGATGTGGACGGGCTGCGGAGGTTCGCTGTTGATTTCTAGTCAGATTCAGGTCGATGCAGCGACCTGAGTCGGTGAAGGCGAGGGGCTCGACGGCGGCGGCGGCGGAGTTCGAGAGACAGAGAGGTAGCGAGAGGAAAAAGACGACTGAAAGGGGGGAGAATGGAGGACCGAGGTCGTGCCTATTTATAAGGGAAGGCCGACTGAGACGGCACGAGAAACGAGGAGACCACACATCATTATCCAGCGGCCCCGACACCTCGGTTTTCAGAACGGTCAGCAAAGGCAAAGATTCGTTGAGGATATGGCGGAATAAAGTATGAAGTCAGTGGAAGATGATGTCAGGGCGGGTTATCACGAATCCAGAAGATGACGTCACAGCGGGTTACGACCTTTACACCGACAGAAGACAGGAAGATGTATTTTTAAGGTATTTTAAGATTGACATGAACCAGTTCAAATCAATCTGTGGCCTAATGTTGGGGATATAACTATTTGTGTAAGCCGCCCAGGAGGGGCTAGGTTACGTAAAGAAGACTCATCATAAAGAAGCCCAAGACTAAGCATGAAGATGGCGGTTCAATAAAGGGTATAAGGCCCGCAGGCGGCTTAAGGCCCATTGTGGTAAACCGCCATGATGGCATCACTTGTAACATAAGGTAGAATTAACTAGTCACCGAGCCGGACACTGTCTATGAGCCGGCCGGGACTCTGTAGGCCGCAGGGCGTCAACCCGTGTATATAAGGGGACGACCCACCGGCGGCTTAGGACAAGAAACAACCCATCGAGAGCCGGGCATAGCGTATCTCGCTCCCTGGTCATCGACACCTCATCAATACCAACCCAACTAGACGTAGGCCTTCCTTCACCATAAGGGGCTGAACTAGTATAACTCTCTCGTGTCCTTTGTCCCGATTAACCCCTTTAAGCTTCCTAGTTACGATGGCTCCACGACTAAGTCCTTGCAAGAGGACATCTGCCGTGACAATTCCACGACACAACCCGAAGGTTTTATCAATCCAAAGGATGCTAACAAAGTGTGCAAGCTCCAGCGATCCATTTATGGAGTGGTGCAAGCATCTCTGAGTTAGAATAAACGTTTCGATAGTGTGATCAAAGCATATGGTTTTATACAGACTTTTGGAGAAGCCTGTATTTACAAGAATGTGAGTGGGAGCTCTATAGCATTTCTAATATTATATGTGGATGACATATTGTTGATTGGAAATGATATAGAATTTCTGGATAGCATAAAAGGATGCTTGAACAAGAGTTTTTCAATGAAAGACCTCGGTGAAGGACCTCAGTGAAGCTGCTTATATATTGCGCATCAAGACCTATAAAGATAGATCAAGACGCTTAATAGGACTTTCACAAAGCACATACCTTGATAAAGTTTTGAAGAAGTTCAGAATGGATCAAGCAAAGGAAGGGTTCTTGCCTATGTTACAAGGTGTGAAGTTGAGTCAGACTCAATGCCCGACTACTGTAGAAGATAGAGAGAAAATGAAAGTCATTCCCTATGCTTCAGCCATAGGTTCTTCATGTATGCAATAATGCGTACCAGACCTGATGTGTGCCTTGCTATTAGTTTAGTAGGGTGGTACCAAAGTAATCCAGGAGTGGATTACTGGACAGCGGTCAAGAACATCCTAAAATACCCGAAAAGGACTAAGGATATGTTTCTCATTTATGGAGGTGACAAAGAGCTCGTCGTAAATGGTTACGTCGATTCAAGCTTTGACACTGATTTGGATGACTCTAAGTCACAAACCGGATACATATTTATATTGAACGGTGGAGCTGTAAGTTGGTGCAGTTCTAAGAAAAGCGTCGTGGCGGGATCTACGTGTGAAGCGGAGTACATAGCTGCTTTAGAAGCAACAAATGAAGGAGTCTGGATCAAAGAGTTCATATCCGATCTAGGTGTCATACCTAGTGCATCGGGTCCAATGAAAATCTGTTGTTACAATACTGGTGCAATTGCCTTGGCAAAAGAATCCAGATTTCACAAGAGAACCAAGCACATCAAGAGATGCTTCAATTCCATCCGCGATCAAGTAAAGGAGGGAGACATAAAGATTTGCAAGATACATACGGATCTGAATGTTGCAGACCCGTTGACTAAGCCTCTCTCATGAGCAAAACAAAATCAGCACGAAGACTCCATGGGTGTTAGAATCATTAGTGTGTAATCTAGATTATTGACTCTAGTGCAAGTGCGAGACTGAAGGAAATACGCCCTAGAGGCAATAATAAAGTTGTTATTTATATTTTCTTATATCATGATATATGTTTACTATTCATGCTAGAATTGTATTAAGCAAAAACATAGTACATGTGTGAATACATAGACAAACAGAGTGTCACTAGTATACCTCTACTTGACTAGCTCGTTGAACCAAAGATGGTTAAGTTTCCTAGCCATAGACATGAGTTATCATTTGGTTAACGGGATCACATCATTAGAGAATGATGTGATTGACTTGACCCATCCATTAGCTTAGCACAATGATCGTTTAGTTTGTTGCTATTCCTTTCTTCATGATTTATACATGTTCCTATGACTATCAGATTATGCAACTCTTGAATACCGGAGGAACACTTTGTGTGCTATCAAACATCACAATGTAACTGGGTGATTATAAAAATGCAAAAGTGGAAAAGAAGAAAAAAGAAACTTAAAACGATAAAAAGAAAAGAAAGAAGAAAAAGAATAGAACAGAAGAAACAAAAAAAATAAAAAGACAAAAAATCAAAAGAAACAGGGAAACAAAGAAAAAAAGAAACAAAGAACCGGTTCAGGGAAACAAAGAACCAGGCAAACAGATGGCTAGTTGTAGTAAAATGGGCCGGCCTATTTCTAACGCTAATTTTTTGGTTTTCCACTTTTGTTCATAAATTCAAAAAATATTCCCTTTTTTTAAAAAAAATCTGTTTTTAAAAAATTGTACGTGTATTCCAATAAATTTTTAAAAGTGTTTTTAAGAAGTGTTCAGGTTTTTAATATTTTATTCATAAATTGAAGAAATATTTGCATTTTCAAAAATCGTTCAGGTTTTTAGTAAAATGTTCCTGTTTTTTCTAAAAATTATTTAGAATGTCAATGAATATTCCTATTTAAACTTTTCGAAAATAATTTAAAAACTGATTTTGTTTTAACTATGAACAATTTTTTAAGTACACCATTTTTCGGAAAATGGGTTTTAAGGAAATATGGAAGCAAGAGTTGAAAATGTAAACAATTTTTGAAAAACAAAATGCCGCGGGAGATGTATGGACTCAGCCCAAGCAAAAGCCCGTTCTTATGACTTGGTGCTAAGCTCTTTTGGGCAAAGCTTGAACCACGGGCAAGCAACTAGATGTGGCCCTTCTCTCCTTAAAATCATGTGTGATGCTATTTGCATAAAATTATGGGCCAGACGCTCACGCAAAACGCTCGAGCATGAGCAATGGTAGAAACAAAAAATATTCGCAATTTTACGAAAATCAGGTTTTAGAAAAATGTTTGTGTTTTTCAAGATTTGTTTGGGTTTTCCAAATTTTGTTCATAAATCCAAAAAATCTTTCATTTTGAAAGAAGGGTTTAAAAAATATCCGTGTTTTTCCAGAATTTTCACTTTTTAAACTTTCTTCATAAATTTATAAAATATTCCAGTTTATATATTTTTTATGTTTTTAAAAAAGGTTAGTGTTCTTTCAAGAATTGTGCATCTTTTAAAATTTTGTTAGTAGTTTGAAAAAAATGTTCACATTTTGAAAATTGATTGGGGTTTTCAAAAACAATTTGTATTTAAAATGCGCACAATTGTTGGAAAATGGTGTTTGTTGTTGAAAATTAGAAGGAACTTCTGGAAACTTTTTTTTGGAAATTCCAAACATTTGTTGAATATCTGTACAAATTTGGATAACTCTCCTACTCGTTCGATAAACCTTGGCAGTCAATGGGTACCATAGATGCATGCTATATAGCGGTCGATGGGTGGAGTAATAGTAGTAGATGCAGGTAGGAGTTGGTATACTTATCTCGGACGTGATGCCTATATATATGATCATTGCCTTGAATATCTTCATAACTATTTGCTTTTCTATCAATTGCCCAAGTATAATTTGTTCACCCACCGTATGTTATGTGCTTGAGAGACAAGCCTCTACTAAAAGCTATGGCCGCCGAGTATACTTTTATCACATATAAAAACACAAAAATACCTTACCGCATTTTTTTCAATCTATCTATTTACCTACCACTACGAGATTTGATCCTTGCAGATAACCGTCGAGGGGATTGACAATCCCAGTGTTTGCGTTGGGTGCAAGTATTTGCTTTTGTGTGTGCAGGTGTTGCTGATATGTCTCCAACGTATCATCTTGGATGTTTTATATGCATTATTATGCTATTTATATCATTTTTTGGGACTAACCTATTAACCTAGTGCCCAGTGCTAGTTGTTGTTTTTTCCTTGTTTTTGTCTTTTACAGAAAATAAATACCAAACGGAGCAAAACTTTTTGAGGATTTTTCTTGGACCAGAAGACGACCACGAAGCTTCGGGAAGAGGCCAGAACACCCATGAGGGGCCACAAGCCTCAGGGGCGCGCCCCAGGGGGGCGTCTCCTAGGCTTGTGCCCCCTTTGGCTCTTGTAACCCTAATCTTTGCTCTATTGATACCCAAATATTCCCCCTACACCACAGGGCACACCAAAAATACTTTTCCACCGCCGCAAGCTTCTGTTCTCATGAGATCCCATCTTGGGGCCTTTTCCGGCACTCTGCCGGAGGGGGATTCGATCACGGAGGGCCTCTACACCAACCTTGTTGCCCTTCCGATGATGTGTGAGTAGTTTACCACAGACCTATGGGTCCATAACTAGTAGCTAGATGGCTTCTTCTCTCTCTTCGATCTTCAATATAATGTTCACCTCGATGTTCTTGGAGATCTATTCGATGTAGTCTTCTTTTGCCGTGCATTTGTTGAGTTTCGATGAATTGTGGATTTATGATCAGATTATCTATGAATATTATTTGAGTATTCTCCAAACTCTTTTATGCATGGTTAAGATAGCTTTGTATTTATCTCTGATCTATCGATTTGGTTTGGGCAACTACATTTTTTTCTTGCAATGGGAGAGGTGCTTTGTGATGGGTTCCATCTTGCGGTGTCCTCACCCAATGACAATAGGAGTAGCGGGGCACGTATTTGTATTGTTGTAATTAAGGATAAAAAGATGGTTTTTTTGACCATATTGATTGGATCTATCCCTCTACGTCATGCCATCTTGCTTAAGGCGTTACTCCGTTCTTTTAACTTAATACACTAGATGCATGCTGGATAGTAGTCGATGTGGGGAGTAATAGTAGTAGATGAAGAATCATTTCAGTCTACTTGTCATAGATGTGATGCCCATATTCATGATCATTGCCTTCAATATCGTCATAACTTTGCGCTTTTTTATCAATAGCTCAACAGTAATTTGTTCACCCACCATATGTTTCTTTCAAGAGAGAAGCCTCTAGTGAAAACTATGGCCCCCGGGTCTATTTCTCGTCATATATTTTCAGATCTATAAAACCAAAAACCAAAAAATACCTTGCTGAAATTTATTTATATTTACTTTATTTTTCCTTTTACTTATCTTTTATATCTATCCCTATCAGATCTCACTCTTCCTAGTGACCGTGAAGGGGTTGATGATGTCTACTACGCAACTTTATCATGTTAGACGTTGTTGGGCCTGGATGTGCAGAGTTTTGTAGGACAGTAGCAAATTTCCCTCAAGTGGATGACCAAAGGTTTACCAATCCGTGGGAGGCGTAGGATGAAGATGGTCTCTCTCAAACAATCCTACAACCAAATAACACAGAGTCTCTTGTGTCCCCAACACACCCAATACAATGGTAAATTATGTAGGTGCATTAGTTCGGCAAAGAGATGGTGATACAAGCGTAATATAGATAGTAGATATTGGTTTTTGTAATATGAAAATATAAAAACAGCAAGGTAGCAAGTAACAAAAGTGAGCAAAAACGGTATTGCAATGAATCAAAACAAGGCTTAGGGTTCATACTTTCACTACTGCAAGTTCTCTCAACAATGATAACATAATTAGATCATATAACAATCCCCCAACGTGTAACAAAGAGTCACTCCAAAGTCACTAATAGTGGAGAACAAATGAAGAGACTATTGTAGGGTGTGAAACCACCTTAAAGTTATTCTTTCTGATCGATCTATTGGCTATTCCTATAAGTGTCACAAACAACCCTAGAGTTTGTACTAAAATAACACCTTAAGATACACATCAACCAAAACCCTAATGTCACCTAGATACTTGAATGTCACCACAAGTATCTGTGGGTTTGATTATACGATATGCATCACACAATCTCAGATTCATCTATTCAAACCAACACAAAGAACTTCAAAGATTGCCCAAAGTTTCTACCGGAGAGTCAAGACGAAAATGTGTGCCAACCCCTATGCATAAGTTCACAAGGTCACAGAACCCGCAAGTTGATCACCAAAACATACATCAAGTGGATCACGTGAATATCCCATTCTCACCAGAGATAAGCACATGCAAGACATAGATCAAGTGTTCTCAAATCCTTAAAGACTCACTCCGATAAGATAACTTCAAAGGGAAAACTCAATCCACTACAAGAAGGTAGAGGGGGAGAAGCATCATAAGATCCAGCTATAATAGCAAAGCTCGCGGTACATCATGATCGTGCCAAATCAAGAACACGAGAGAGGGAGAGCGAGATCAAACACATAGCTACTAGTGAATACCCTCAACCCCGAGGGTGAACTACTCCCTCCTCGTCATGGAGAGCGCCGGGATGATGAAGATGGCCACCGGTGATGGTTTCCCCCTCCGACATGGTGCCGAAACGGGCTCTCGATTGGTTTTTCGACGCTACGGAGGCTTGCAGCGGCAGAACTCCCGATCTAGGTTTCTTTTCGGGGGTTTCTGTATTTACAGTAATTTTGGTGTCAGCTTCACGTCAGGGGGGTCCATGAGTCTGTGACAAGGGTGGAGCACCCTCCCAGGGGGGGGGGGTAGGGCGCGCCCTCCGCCCTTGTGGTTGGCTCGAGACTCTTATGGCCGAACTCTTTTGCTTCGGGGCTTCTTCTGGTCCATACAAAATCATCATACATTTTCAGGTCATTTGGACTCCATTTGATACTCCGTTTCTGTAAAACTAAAAAACAAGGAAAAAACAGAAACAGGCACTGGGCTCTAGGTTAATAGGTTAGTCCCAAAAATCATATAAAATAGCATATAAATGCATATAAAACATCCAATCTCGATAATGTAATAGCATGGAACAATAAAAAATTATAGATACGTTGGAGACGTATCAGTTGACAACCCCTTTTTCGTGTTGTGTGCAAGTGTTTGTTAGTTTGTGCAGGTGCATCTATTGGGGACTTGCTTGTACCTCCTACTGGATTGATACCTTGGTTCTTAACCGAGGGAACTACTTATCTCTACTTTGCTGCATCACCCTTTCCTCTTCAAGGGAAAAAATCAACGCAAGCTCAAGAAGTAGCAGCGATAGTTTGGTTCTGTGTGGTTCTTTGCTACTTCTTGAGCTTGCGTTAGTTTTTCCCTTGAAGAGGAAAGGGTGATGCAGCAAAGTAGAGATAAGTATTTTCCTTAGTTTGAGAACCAAGGTATCAATCCAGTAGGAGGTACAAGCAAGTCTCCTATCTATGCACCTGGACAAAGGATCAAACACTTGCACCCACACTACTAGGGAAAAGCCTATACACAGAATCTTACCAGTAGCGCTGTACAAAATCAAGCGTTGCTTCTACTTAGTAGCAGCGCGCGTAAGTAAACCGCGCTACTGCTATGACTCTAGTAGTAGCGCGTACTAGCGAAAAGCGGTGCTACTATGTTTGAACTGGGCGCACATGGCTAGCCCAACCTAGCAGTAGCGCGTATACTGGCCCAGCGCTACTCCTACTCTCCTTAGCTGTAGTGTGCTTACGTGTAAGGCGCTGCTGCTAACGGAAATAACATAAAGTGAAAAACAAGTAGAAAAGTAAATGAAAATGAAAGAAATAGAAAAAGGATAAAGGGAAAAATAAAATGTAAAGAAAAATAAAAGAAAAAAGGGAAAAAGGAGAAAGGAATAGCAGTAGCGGGTTTCAGGAAACGCGCTGTAGCTAACTTAGCTATAGCGCGTTTCCAGAAACGCACTACCGTTACGTTTCACTTAAACAGCGGTTCCCCCCCCCCCCGCCCGGCCACCACTTCCCCCAAATCCCTCGCCCTCTCCGCCGTCTCCCAAAATCGCCGTCGCCCCACTTCGCCGTTGTCTCCTCACCGCCGCCGCCCGAGGCCGCCCTCAGCCTCACCGCCGCCGCCCGAGGCCGCCCTCGACGTCACCATCGGCGCCCTCCACCTCACCGCCGCCCGAGCCCGCCCAGGACTGCCGTTGCCCGTGCACGAGCCCGCCCTCTCTGCCCCTGCCTCCGTCACCTCCCCGCCATCGTCTCTCCCCTCTCTATAAGTCCCCCACCCCTCCCCCCACTCATCTCTCTCTGTATTTTAGAGAAAAAATTAGATGTTAATTAGATGTTTTCCAGTTAGGGCACTAGAGTTTTGCTAGGTTAATTAGGTTAGTATTGCTGCTAGTAGTAGTGGTACAGTAGGTTAATTAGGTGATGTTAAATGAATAACCTAAATGAATGAAATTAGTAGTTAACTGAATTTTTTTCCTTTCATCATTATAGAGCACTAAAGTCAACTGAATTTTGTTCTATTAGTAGTTAAATGAATTTTCTTCTACACTTTGTTTTTGAATTAGCTTGCGAAATTTGGACATGTGGTTCCTCGTGTATATTTGAACACTGTTTCCAGGGAATGATGCTTAGTGGCCTATGTTTTGCTGGAATGTTGATTCATTTCTTTTCCGGCAAGTTTCAGGTTTTCCATTTGTCCACTTTTCAGCAAAGGTCATGCCGAAATTTTCCGTGAATTTCGGCACGACTTGTGCTACAAACTAGGACATATCGAGTGCCCGTGATTTGCCGCACCAGGAAGGAGTCAACATTCGTGCAAAACAATAGGCCTTTTTTATGTCATTATTCATTTTATTATGTCAAGAATTAATTGACTAGATTTAATCATAGGAAACATGGCTAGCAACGATGAAGGACAGGGTTCTGGTGATTGCGACGACGCCTACCGGGCGGCAGACGAATTTTTTAGCCTTACCGACGATCAACCAATGTTATTGCTGGGCCCACTGGTGGCATCAGGGACTGAGACCGACACGCAGACTGGTGCTGAGACTGAGACCGACGCTGCCTCGGGGAGCGGAGCCGGTGTAGAACCGAAAGCAAAGAGGCAACGGGTTCCTAACAAACTCAGGACTACTAGAGTGGTGGTCACGAAGGTGGACGATGACAATTTTGAGCCAACGGCGGCCGAGGAAGCGCGTCGATGCTACGGCAATCAACTAGGCTGCATCGTACGGACAACCGCCACCATCAACGATGAGAAACTACAAAAGATAGAAAATATGAGGAGCTCCCTCCTAAAGAAGTTTCACCAGATATTCTTGTTCCCGGGCCGGAATGAGAATGATTATAAAGATCCAGATGAGGACCCGACAATGAAGAAGATAAACAAACAGGCCATGACCAAGTTTAGCGACGCGTTGGCCGCCTGGAAAAATCGAGTGAAAGCAAGGATCATCGACAAGAAGGAACCCTACTCCGAGATTGTCAAGGATAATCCGATAATCATGGAAGAGCAGTTTCAAATATTCAAGGAGGCTTGCGAGGCTGAAGATGCCAAAAAAAGTCTAAGTACATGAAGGGGCTTCAAGAGAGGAACTTTGTGAGCCACCACCTCGGAAGCCGTGGTTACGGCGGAAAGAGGTCCAAATGGGCCAAGGAGGACGCGGAAGCCGCGAGTCTGGGCATCCCAGACCCCTTGGCGGAGTTCACCGTCCCACAGGAGCATGACGTCCTCAGGGCCAGGCACTGTTGGGACCCAGTGAAAAAGGTTTACGAGACAACACCGGTCATTACGGAGTTCATGAGACTGCTGGTAATTTTAGTTTCTGATCAATTCGACTGCACAGGTTAGTCATATTTATAAACGATCGTTGTGCCTTTTGCAGAGAGAGCAGCACAGGATTGCGGCCGAAAGCGACTCGCCGTCTGAGGCATTGGCGAGGCCCAAGTGGGACACTACATTCAATCGGGCGTTGAACATATTGAAATGACAACCGGTGGATACTCGACCGTCGTATGGACGTGTGCACGGTGTCGGATATGGCGCCACGTGGAAGAAGTACTACCGTGAGACCACGGAGGAGAGAAAGGAAAGACGGAGGTTAAATGAAGAAAACATTGACAAGAGGGTTGAGATTGCGGTTGAGAAGAAATCAATTGAGACAGTTGCAACAGCGGTAGCTGCCGCAAAACAGGTGGCCCTAGATATTTCTACTACCTTGGTTCCGGCCGTTTTCAATTGGACCAGGCAAAATCCAGAAAAAAATGCAGCGGACTTTCCCCTTGCCGACTTCTTGGCGGGGAGCAGCTCTACTAGCGTTGCACCAGCACCTGTAGCTGCACCTGATCCCACACCTGCTCCTGCACCGGACGTGCTAGGCGGTGCTTCGTCTTTGGCTGAGCTCGACGCCCTCACGGTATCCGTCACACCGGCCCCCTTCAATATAAATGTATAATCTCCCGTTTTCGTTACCTTTCGGATGTCTCACGTCACAGTCTTTTCTCGTGCCTTATCATCCCATGTAAGTCATCCGCGCTGCTATCCTTCCTTCGATCTCAATCATTCATTTGCACGGTGGAGGCTAATTAATTTGAGGACTTATTTTGCGCAGCGGCGGGCGTGCCGTCCTCATCATCCTCTACCCCCGATTCTCCCACGCTCTTTACTTGGACTCATCGAAGAACATTCACAAAAAGGATTACACCCACATCAAGGATGTTCTCGACAGTGCTATGTATTACTACCAATCAATAGGTGGAGAGGTCAGGGACAAGAAGATGAGGGGCGACAGGGTCGCCTTCAGCCATAAGACCGACTTCTGCTGCATCCGGCAACCGAACGATTCTCTTAATGACGGATTCTATGTCCTACACCACATGCTGGAGTACAGACGGGATCACCAGAACCTTCGCATGGCACCTTCTTCCGGCGATGCCCATATTCTGCAATGGGCAAAGGACATAGGAGATATCGAGGATCATCGACTTCAAGCTGAGTTCTATAACATCCAGCGCGAACTTGCCCAAATCATCATGAAGGAGGTCGTCGGAAAAATAGGGATGTTCTACGGAGAAGGACAAATGTCGATGTCCGAACATGGATATCCTCTCAGCGTCTCGACCTGAAGCCTTTCACTACGCTCGGGGACTATCTCCCTGACTTGGATGGATGGAACGACATGTTGGAGTGATTGTCAATATATGACAATGTGTCCGTTTAGTCCATACTTTCTGTATGGCAAAACTTTGAGTTATGCACGGTGAAACTTTATTTGTGATGTAATTAAACCGTCCTCCTCCTCGACTAGCGAAAATCACTCTAGTTAGGGCATTTTGGGGTACGATGAACTTTGTTATTTATGCTTATGATATGTTGTTTCTATTTTTGCCAAGTCTGTCTATTTCTGTTGCTCAACTATATATGTTGCATGTCATCGACTCATGTGATGATGCAGGTGCATAGATCATAGATGGCGAAGAAGTGCTATGCCAGGAGTATATATACGACAAGTGGCCGGAGTGTCAGGCCCTTACGGTTTCCGAGCGATAGGCAGTAGTTAGTTTAGAGGTTCACGCTAATGCGAGTGAGGGATACGAACTCATGTTCTCAAAGTGATATCTCTTCTCGCGTATATCATTGTTTAGATGGATGACGATGTATTGCATATCATTCGAGACTTGTATAGCTATTTTCGAGATGATGACGAGAGACCACTTTGTGTTGGATGATGATTATGATGATGACATGATTTGATGAGACTAATTGTATGTATATGCTATGATTACATTTGTATGTGTATGATATGCTAAATATTATTGTATAAAGCCTATTCAAATACAAAACAAATATGTAGGAAAAAAGCTAATAAATAAACTAGTAGTAGTGAGGTGGGAAATTTAGTAGTAGCGCCGCATTATCAGTAGCGCGTCCCAGCAAACAGCGCTGCAGATAATATCAGTAGCGCCCTTTCCCAAAGAGCGCTACAACTATTCATGTATAGCAGTAGCGTGGGACAACCGGCGCTACCGCTATACGTTAGCTGTAGCGCCTTATTAGTAGTGCCGGTGCCCGCGCTACTGAGAGGCCCAAAACCCTCGCTGCTGCTAGGCTTTTCCCTAGTAGTACCAACGCGATAAAGGGGTTGTCAATCCCTTCACGGTCACTTGCAAGGATGGGATCTGATAGAGATTGATATAAAAGGTTACTAAAACGTAAAACAAAGTAAAAGTAAATAAATTGCAGTAAGGTATTTTTGGGTTTTTTGGTTTATAGATCTGAAAATATATGATGGAAAATAGACCACTAGAGGCTTATCTCTTAAAAGAAAGCATATAGTGGGTAAAACAATTACTGTTGAGCAATTGATAGAAAAGCGCAAAGTTATGACGATATCTAAGACAATGATCATGAATATAGGCATCACTTCTGTGACAAGTAAACCAACTCCAGGCTGCATCTACTGCTATTACTGAACACATCGACCGCTTTCCAGCATGCATCTAGAGTATTAAGTTCATAAGAACGGAGTAACACCTTAAGTAAGATGACATGATGTAGAGGGATAAACTCAAGCAATATGATAAAACCCATCTTTTTATCCTTGATGGCAACAATACAATACGTGCCTCGCTACCCCTACTTTGTCACTGGGTGAGGAATCCGCAAGATTGAACCCAAACTAAGCACCTCTCCCATTGCAAGAAAAACCAATCTAGTTGGCCAAACCAAAATGATAGTTCCAAGAGACATACAAAGATATCTTAATCATGCATAAAAGAGTTCAGAGAAGACTCAAATAATACTCATAGATAATATGATCATAAATCCACAATTCATCGAATCTCAACAAACACACCACCAAAAAGTAGTACATCGAATAGATCTTGAGGAGAACGTTGTATTGAAGATCAAAGAGAGAGAGACGAAGCCATCTAGCTACTAGATATGGACCAGTAGGTCTATGGTAAACTACTCACGCATCATCAGAAGGGCAACAAGGTTGATGTAGAGGCCCTCCATGATCGAATCCCCCTCCGGCAGATCGCTGGAAAAGGCCCCAAGATGAAGTATTTTGTTGGATGCCTCTGGTAGTTTGGGAATATTAGAGAATTTATAGGGAAAGAATTATGGTTAGGAGACCTCCGAGGGGCCCACAAGCCCTTAGGGCGTGCCTAGGAGGCTTTTGGCCTCGTCGGGAATCTTCTGACCCCCTCTCCAAGCTCAGTGGATGTCTTCTGGTCCAAGAAAAATCGTAGGGAAAGTTTTGTTCCATTTGGACTCCGTTTGATATTCCTTTTCTGTAGAACTCAAAAACAGGGAAAAAACAGAAACTGGCACAAGGCTCTAGGTTAATAGGTTAGTCCCAAAAATAATATAAAATAGTATATTAATGCATATAAAACACACAAAACAGATAATATAATAGCATGGAACAATAAAAAAAAATTATAGATACGTTTGAGATGTATCATTCTCCTACTGGATTGATAACCTTGGTTCTTAACTGAGGGAAATACTTATCTCTAATGTACTGATTCATCCTCTCCTGTTCGAGGAAATCCCAACGTGACTCACAACTAGCATTATGCTTTCCTTATCGTTAACACACAAAAATAGAAAAAAGACATATGGATCCTCATCCAGTTGCCAATCTATTCAAACTTGCTTCTTATTGTAAACCAATTGCTAATAATGAAGAGGTGATAAAAGAAAATGCTATTGTGATACATTTATTGAATGAAAAGCATCATTGCAATGTTGTTAGTATAAATTCTATGAATATCAATTGTGCTATTTATCATGATTGGGGTGATAATCATGATGTTTCTTATGATCTTGAGAATTCTGAGCCTCATAATGAATCTATTATTGATGATGAAATTTGTAATACTATTAAAGGTAGGTTCGGAAGAGCATCAAATTTAGGTAATAATGATCCCACTACTTTGGAGAATTATGAATCTTGTGATTTTTTTATAAAAGTGGCTTTGGAGAGGTCATGACTTTACTTGATGTTAATCCCACTATCTTGGAAGATTATAAAACTTTTATACATGTGGATCATGAAGAGAATATTTTGTGAGGTAGCTATATTTTTGAATTTGATCATGATCCTATATGTAATTATTATGAGAGAGGAAAATATGGTTGTAGAAATTCTCATGTTACTCAGTTACCTCTCTAGATGTTCAAATTTTTAATGTTTCATCCTTCTTCCTCGCATATGCTAAATATTGCTTGATTTGATAGTTTTTTTAATTATGAAATGCCTACGCATAGGAAGTTTATTATATTTAAATGTGTTTGCCACATGTTTTATGATGCTCTGTTTGTGCTTCAATTCTTGTCTTTCATGTGAGCATCATTGAAATCTCAAAAGCCTATCTTACTGGCTATGAAGAAATAGCTTTTTGGGAGACAACGCAATAGTTATCATTTCTATTTTGGTGTGAGATGAAATGGTTATTGCTAATGTAATGATTGTGTTTTTAATCTTTTAGTTAGTGTTGTGCCAAGTAAAGCCTTTGGGATGATTTGGATGATAGTTGAATTAATTCTGTGCAAAAACAAAAACTTTCAGGCCCAGTGCAGGAATTTACATTTTTATTGGAATGTGATCTGGGTCTGAAATTGTACACAATATTAATATACAAAATTTCTACGTTTTCCTAATTTTTCAGATTTTTTGATTTACAGAAGTATGGTTTTAGTTCAGATCACTACAAACTGTTTTGTTTTAGAAAGATTATGTTTTTATTGCATAGTGTGCTTATTTTAATGATGTTATGGATTATATCGGGGGGGGGGGGGTGGGGGTGGGGTGTGCTTATTTTAATGAAGTTAGAGTATAGTAGGTATTATGCAAGAATAATTTTGAATGGGTTTCTAATAGTACCTAAGTTTATGGTTTACCTAATGGATCTCATGAGGTTATGTTGAGTTTTGTGTGCTGAAGTTTTGAAGTTTTGGGTCAGATCACGATGGATGAAGGAATAAGGAGTGTCAAGAACCTAAGCTTGGGGATACCCAAGGCACCCCAAGGTAATATTCAAGGAAGACCCATGCGTCTATGCTTGGGGTTGCCCCGGGATGGCATCCCATCTTTCGTCCACAATCACATGATATGAGTTTTACTTGGTGTGTCTTGTGCTATAGTTTTATTTTTTTAGTAGTTTGCCAAAATCATTGTTTGCTGGATACACCTTTTGATAGAGACACACATTCATCATGATTTGTTAGAATGCTCAATGTGGTTCACTTATATCTTTTGAGTTATGTAGTTTATTATGTGCTTCAATTGTATCTTTAGAGCAAGGTGGTGGTTATATTTTGTAGAAATGATTTGCACTCTCATGCTTCATTTAAACCTTTTTGAGATTCTATTAATAGGAAGTGGTAATTATATGCACTAGTTATGCACTACTAGGAAAAGGGCTAGTAGTGGCGCACCAGTTTTGCCTACCAATGGTGCACTACTGGTGCGCCACTAGTACCACGCCACTAGTATATTTTAGTAATGGCGCACCACAGGTGCGCCATTAGTATCCCACAGGTGCGCCATTAGTATGTGGTATACTAATGGCGCACCACATGGAAGTGCGCCATTAGTAACAATTTTTTTAATTTTTTTCGTTTTTTCTTAATCTCAGGTCACTATTTCACATATGAGATATCCAACACACACACATATATATATATATATATACAACAAGCATCCATATAACAATCATATCCGACACACAAGTTTCATCATATATACATACATAGTCGCGTTGAAAACCTTCACGATGAGCATTGTGACGTCATCGTCGTACCTGAAGAGAAGAAAGTACCCGATCTGCAGGTCGTAGGCACTGTAGAACTTCTCCCAGCCACGACATAGGTACATGTGGCCCTCCTCAATCACCAACTCCACGTCCCACAGCTTGCGAACCCCGCTGCCGGCCTGTCGGAGCTTCACATTATCCGGCGGATCTTCATCCAGCATGTTTATAAAAGTGTCAGGCAGCCTCTGCAATTTGGGACAAGGAGTGATGTAGGAAACAACAGAGTTATCATAATGAGATGGGTGAAGGGGAGATCTCTTGTTTTATATACCTGCCTCATGGCTGATACTGAAGTCCCAAGTGTGATACTGAAGAACTCGAAAGCATCCAACTCGTACTCCGGTGAGGCAGAGCGGCGGTGGCTGCTTCCCTCCATCTCTGATAAGCAGCAGAAGAGACCAATTAGTACCCTTACAACATTATCATACAACATTATAGCAACATTAGTACCCTCCTCCTCCTCTGCTTCTTCTTCTTCTTCTTCTTCTTCTTCTTCTTCTTCTTCTTCTTCTTCTTCTTCTTCTTCTTCTTCTTCTTCTTCTTCTTCTTCTTCTTCTTCTCCTCCTCCTCCTCTTTTCTTCTACTTCTTCTTCTTCTTCTTCTTCTTCTTCTTCTTCTTTCTTCTCCTCCTCCTCCTCCTCCTCCTCTTCTTATTCTTCCTTTTCCTTTCCATCTTCTTCTTCTCCACCTCTCTTCTTTTCTTGTTCTCCTTTTTATTTCTTCTCCTTCCTCCTCCTCTTCTCCTTCTTCTTTTCAATGAACAGAATTGCTGCCGACAACGACGAGCATTCATCCTTTTCTTTTCAGACTGCACAAGCAGTCATTTTCAGCAGGAAAAACCCCAAACCTGGGAAGTATTTTTGGGATCAAGCTTCCACTCTGAAACTGGACCAATTTGTTTTTTCTTTTTAACCGGAATACCCATTCCATTACTAAATCCATGCAGCGCAATCATTTTGCCACAGCCGATGGGTTCACAGGGCCACAAAACTTAATTGTCTATTGTTTCATAAGCATAAAGATTTTTATTAAAGTAGCTAGCTAGGTAGCACCTTATCTGTCTCTAGATTGTTATTAGAAAGAAAAATGACGCTCCAGGAAGGCCACATCATTAAATTAAACTAGCTACCACCATAATTAAGTACCAAGCAGAGGCTGAACTGAATAATGAGCTAGAATTGACGCAAACAATTCTGCAAGCAGAATTACTAGTAATTGCTGAACCTGAAGATGAAAACCAGAGCATATATGCAAATTAGTTACTACCACTTGTAGGTCTTGGTTGGGCAAGAAAAGAAAGTAGGGAAATCAATCAATTTGCCAGCCACAGCCAATGATTTGAGTTCACAAGGCCAATCTAATATCTGTCCAACTAGAAATACTACACAAGTATTTGCTGCAACCCTAGGCAAAAAGCTTATTTATGGATGATATATACTACCGGTTTGGTTTTCCCCTATCAATCAAGAACAACAAAGCGAATCAGAAAAGAAAAAACTGCATGTCGAATCGGGGAGCCAACGCAAGGAAGGAAGAGGGAGGAAGGGAGGGGTCTCTCTGGAGTGGAGAAGAAGCGAAAAACGGTGGTACCTTCCTTGGGCACGACAGTAGCCGCCGCTACTCGACCTCGCCCGGAGATGGCGGAGGATGAGAGCAGAGCAGCAGAGGAGCGGAGGTAGGGGGTCCGGGCGACCACGGCAGAATGCGATGGCCCGGCTGCCGAATTCACCGGGTGAGGCGCGGCGCGGCGCCGGGAGACCGGGGGGGTGAGGAGGTAGGGGGTCGGGGAGGTGGCTTACCTTGACCAGTACCGAAACAAAGTCAGCGCCGTTCGGGCGACGGGGCGCTGCGGCGGTGGCGGGTGGTGGGGGCGATGAGGCGAGGGGCGGTGGGGCCAGGGGGTGGTGGCGGGTGGCGGCGGCGGCGGGTGGTTCGGACGGTGGGGCGATGGGGTGAGGGGAGGTGGGGCAAGGGGGCGGCGAGGGGAAGGAGGCGACGGGGCAAGGGGAGGTGAGGCTCGACATTACTAACAAATTTTTTTATTTTTTTTTCAAAACTACTAATGGCGCACGGTGGGTGTGGTGCGCCATTACTATGTCAACTAGTAATGGCGCACTATACCATGGTGCCTCATTAGTAACAATTTTTTTTATTTTTTTCAAAACTACTAATGGCGCACCACACACCAGGTGCGCCATTAGTAATATATTACTAATGGCGCACCAACACATGGTGCGCCATTAGTATATAGTAATGGCGCACCACATGTCTGGTGCGCCATTAGTGGCCATATCATCTATAGCCCTTTTCGTAGTAGTGATGAGACTAGTTCAAGAATGATAGGTATGGAAGAGTGACATGACAGAAACTTTCATGTGGATCACTGAATATGAAATGTGTGATTTAATTATATTGATTCAATAATATGAAAGGGTATTGGTTCATGATCATTGGTTACTAAAAATATCGATATTAAAGCTTGTTATGTATTACTCATTTAAGTGTCCGTCATGGCATGACGGGGATGTTGGAGCATTTTTATTCGTCCTCCCTAGGGGCGTCCGAGTAGTACTTTGCTTCAAGGGCTAATAAAAATTTCACAATAAGTATATGAGTTCTTTATGTTTATTGCGAGTTCATGGCCTAATATGTCACTCCCACCCATCCACATATTGATAGCCTCTCCAGTACCGTGCATTGCCCATTTTCACCTCAAGAATTCGTGCGAACTTTGCCGGCACATCCAAACCCCGTGATATGATACACTCTATCACACATAAACCTTATTATATCCTTCCTCAGAACAACCACCATACCTACCTATCATGGCATTTCCATAGCCATTCTGAGATATATTGCCATGCAACTTCCATGGTTACTATCCACATGACATGTATGTTCATTGTCATATTGCTTTGCATGATCATATAGAGCTGACATGATATTTGTGGCGAAGCCATCATTCATCATTGTACTACATGTTACAGTAGATCATTGCACATCCTGGTACCACCAGAGGCATTCACATAGTCATATTGTTTCAATTTATCGAGTTGTAAGTAAAAATAGGTGTGCTGATGATCATTATTATAGCATATTGTCCCAGTGAGCTAAAGGATGATGGAGACTGATGACTCCTCCAAAAAGTGGGGATGAGGTTCATGATATTGTTCTAAAAAATGAGAGAAAATAGAGAAGGGACAATGTTATTATCCTCTTATCACACTTTTGCTTCTAAGTAGCACCATGTTCTTCATAAAGAGAGTCTCCATGATTTGTCATTTTCATATAATAGTGGGAAATTTTAAATTATAGAACTTGGCTTGTATATATATTCCATTGACGGGCTTCCTCAAATGCCCGAGGTCTTCATGAGCAAGCAAGTTGGATGCACAACCACTTAGTTTCAATAGTGAGCTTTTATACACTTATAGCTCTAGTGCATATGTTGCATGGCAATCCCTACTCCTCGCATCGATATCAATTGAAAGGCCTCTCCATTGTCTAACAATACGCCAAGTTGATGCGAGACTTTCTTCACTTTTGTCTTCCCTTATGCACCTCTACCAAAATATTCCATTCCACCCGTAGTGTTAAGTCCATGACTCGCACACATATATTTAGTGAAGTTGAAAATGCTGAAGCGAGAAAAAGTATGATACAATTGCTAGTTTTGACATCAAGGTGCTTATGATTTGTACTTATGTTAGGAAGATGGAGTCATGATGTAGGGTGGAACCCTATACGGCCGATCTTTCACAAAAGGAGCGGATCCCGCGATGAACACGAAGAACATGAGGGGAAAACACAAAGGAATCACGAGGGAAACACGAGAGAAATCACTCAACCAACAAGAATAGATCACACATGCGCTAGATCCATGAACACAAACGGAGATACACGATGCAAAGTCAACAAGGGATGACACATAGGTAACCGGTTCTTCCCCGTGAGGAGGTCTTGATGGGGCCACCCAAGAGGGGGTCTTGATTCCGCTTGGAAGGATCTTCTCCGAGGAGGCGCGATCTCCAGGGAGAACGTAACCAAGTGGATGAGCAAAGCTCTCACACAAACATGAGCTAATCCTTTGCTAACCGTAACTAGGAGGAGGGAGAGTTCTATTTATAGTCTTAGTGCAAAAGAGGGGTGACGTGGAGGGGTAGATGGGCTTCGGCCCGAGACTGGACATAGCCAGGGTCCGGACGTGCGTGAGGCGCTGGTCATCCGGAGGCTCACGGGGGTACGGACGTTCGTAGATCTTAGGATTTCCATATATTAGGTTCTGTTGTCCCGGCGTCGGACGTCCGCAGGTGTCCGGTCGTCCGGTCTTCCTCGGACTTCCGCTAATTTCGTTCTGTTGGCGTAGCGTCGGTCGTTCAGAGGGGCTCGATCGTCCAGAGCCTGGGAGTCGTCGGACGTCCGGTCATGGACGGTCGTCCGGTCGTTGTAGCGGTTGCAGGTCTGAGTTCCTTGGGCTGTAGTGACCCCCAGGGGTTGGACGTCCCGGCTAGGCCGGTCATCCGGAGCCTGTAGCTTCCGTGGCAGCTCTTCCTCTTGATCTTCGCGGTTGGTGTCCTCGCCATCTTGTAGACGTTCCGTAGCTTTCCTCCGAGTACCTGATCACACATAGTGTTTCTGCTTGAGGTAGCAGCCATGTCCCATGCATAGAAAGTGGTAGCTCGGAAAAGAGCGAGTTCACCTTATCTTCGATAGCCTTTGCTCGGGCTCTTGTCAATTGTCCAAGTGGAGTTGTAGGAGATGTAGATGCATCCATGGGGATGAATGTGGGATGCTCCGCATCATCTCCCCTCCCTTGGGAAAGATCCGACCTCGGATCAAAATCTTCATCACCATGGTAGGGCGAAAGATCCTTGATGTTGAAGACGTCGCTCACGTTGTACTTGTCGCGCGGGAGGTCGATCTTGTAGGCGTTGTTCTTGTAGCGTTCTACCACCTTAAAGGGTCCATCGGCTCGTAGTAGAAGTTTGGACTTGCGTTCATTGGGGAAGCGGTCCTTGCGAAGGTGTAGCCACACAAGATCTCCAATGTTGAATATCATGGGTTGCTTGTTGACGTTGAGCTTGGTCGCGAGTCGTTGTACTTGGCGCTCGATGGTGTGCCTTGTATCTTCATGCATCTTCTTGAGGTAGTTGACTCGGGCGCTCGCGTCCATGTTGATGCCCTCTTGTAGTGGTAGAGGAAGAATGTCCAATGGGGACAACGGGTTGAAACCGTAGACGACCTCGAAAGGGGACTTGCCGGTAGTCGAATGTCTTGCGCGGTTGTAGGCGTACTCGGCGATAAGTAATCACTCCTCCCACTCCTTGATGTTCTTCTTTATCAACACGCGTAGTAGCATGGATAGTGTATGGTTCTTCACTTCCATTTGGCCGTCGGTTTGTGGATGGTATGCCGTAGAGAATAGTAGCTTGATTCCGAGCTTGGCACATAAAGTCTTCCAAAAGTAACTCAAGAACTTGACGTCACGGTCCAACACAATCGTCTTTGGCACTCCATGAAGTCGCAAGATTTCCCAACAAAAGAGACTGGCAGCATGTGAATCATCGTCTATCTTGTTGCAAAGAATGAAATGAGCCATTTCGGAGAATCAGTCCACAACAATAAAAACGGAATCCTTGCCATTTCTAGTTCTAGGCAAACCAAGCACAAAATCCATGCTAATATCTTCCCATGGTTGATATGGAATTGGAAGTGGCATGTAAAGTCCATGAGATTGAGCTTTAGACTTAGCTTTGCGACATGTAGAGCATCGGTTGGTGAAGCGGTTGACATCGCGAAACATCTTTGTTTGGCCAAAAATAGATCTTGGAGAGCATAGCAAGTGTCTTGTCGCGTCCAAAGTGGCCCATTAGTCCTCCTACATGAGATTCTTGCAGAAGTAACAAACGAAGAGAAGACTCGTGTGTGCAAAGTTTGTTAGCTCTCATAAGATAACCATTCTTGAGGTAATATTGATCCCAAGAAGTATGCGTCAAACACTTGGCATAAGGAATAGCAAAAGTAGGATCATGCTCATACAAGTCTTTTATGTGCTCAAAGCCAATGACATCCAATTCAAGTTTAGTGACAAGCATGCATATACGGGAAAGCACATCCGCCACAACATTTTCCTTACCTTTAATATACTTGATTACATAAGGAAAAGACTCAATGAACTCACTCCATTTAGCATGACGCTTGTTCAACTTAGTTTGACCCTTAAGATACTTAAGCGTTTCATGATCAGTATGGATAATAAATTTGTGAGGGCGGAGATAATGTTCCCATTCACGCAAAAGTCGCACTAAAGAATATAGCTCTTTGTCATAGATGGGGTAATTGAGTTGCGCTCCGGAAAGTTTCTCACTAAAATATGCTATGGGGCGCTTCTCTTGCGTTAACACACCTCCTATGCCATTACCACTATCATCACAATGAATCTCAAAGGGTTTGTCAAAATTGGGTAATGCAAGCACGGGAGCATGAGTAAGCAAAATCTTGAGCTCATTGAATGCGGTATCTTGGGATGTTCCCCAAACAAACGGTGCATTTTTCTTACTCAAAGCATGCAAAGGTGAAGAGATGGTGCTATAATCCTTCACAAATCTATGGTACAAACCGGCTAAACAAACAAAACTACGCACTTGTTGCAAATTGGTTGGTTGGGGCCAAGTTTTAATAGCATTGATCTTAGATTCATAAACATGAACACCCTTAGAATATACTACAAAACCCAAGAAAACAAGCTTATCAACACCAAAGAAGCATTTTTCCATATTAGCATAGAGACGCTCTTTTCGAGGAGTTTGTAGCACGGTTCGAAGGTGGGTGACACGCTCTTTGAGGGATTTGCTAAACACACGGATATCGTCAAAGTAGACAACAAGAAATTCACCAATATAAGGGCGAAACACATAATGCATAAGACGCATGAAAGTACCGGGTGCTTCCGATACACCCATAGGCATGACTAACCACTCATACAAACCAAACTTTGTTTTGAAAGCGGTTTTCCGTTCATCACCCTCTTGTATGAGGATTTGATAGTAACCACTTTTAAGGTCAATTTTGGAAAAAATAGTGGCACCGCTAAGCTCATCAAGCATATCATCAAGGCGTGGAATGGGGTACCTATATCTAACGGTGATAGCATTGATGGGTCTACAATCTGAACACATGCGAAAGCTACCGTCTCTTTTTGGCATAAGAATGACCGGTACGGCACAAGGACTCAAACTTTCGCGCACATGTCCATGGTCTATGAGATGCTTTACTTGCCTTTGTATTTCTTTGGTTTCTTCAGGGTTGACTCGGTAGGGAGCCTTGTTTGGAAGTGGTGTTCTGGGGATGAGGTCGATGCGATGCTCGATGCCTCGTACTGGAGGTAGACCCGAAGGTAGCTCGTCGGGGAAAACGTCTTGGAATTCATGCAAAATAGAAGATAACTCTAGAGGAAGATTGTGAGAGATGTTAGCTTTTGGTGCCTCATCTTTGCACAAAAGGACATAGTGTAGGACACTTGATGGGTTCTCACACGCTTCTCTCATCTCACGTTTGGTGGCAAATAGAACTAAGTTTGTCTTGTCGCTCATCGTGGAGGCACTCAATTTGGGCTTGTGGTGCTCACTCTCTTTTTGGTGGTTCGCTCGCTCTCTATTCTTTCCATGATGGGTGGCTTGATTGTCGGCGAGCACTTGGCTTGGAGACATAGGTCGTAGCACGAATTCCCTTCCTTTCATCTGAAGCTATAGTGGTTTGTACGCCCATTGTGGATGACACCTCGGTCAAATTGCCAAGGCCGTCCAAGAAGGAGGTGGCAAACGGTCATCGGAAGGACATCACACTCCTAAGTGTATTCGTAAGCTCCGATCTTGAAAGAAACTTGTACTCTATGCTCGACTTGGATGGTGTCATTGTCGCTTAGCCATTGAACTCTGTAAGGGTGCGGGTGCTTCATCTTGACCAATTGGAGCTTGGAGCGTAGTTCTTCGCTTGCTAAGTTATGGCAACTCCCTCCATCGATTATGACGTTGACTGACCATCCATTGATGTCGGCTTTGGTGTGGAAGATATGGCATCTTTGGTCGTCTTATTGTTGATGTTGAACAGTCAAAACCTTGGAGACAACGAGAGTGGGACTTGAATCTTCATCACAAAGACTTGATCATCTTCATCTTCGTTGTTCACTTGCTAGTGCATGGCCACTTTCTCAAGGGCTTCCATTTCTCCTTCACACATTGAGTCATAGGTTCCGTTGTCGTTGAGGATCATGGTGCGCTTGTTTGTGCCCTCGAAGGACTTGTGGCCTCGGCCGCCGCATGTGAAGCATTTGAAGGAACTTGTCTTGATGGTCTCATCGGTTGGGGTAGATGATGGTGAAGCTCTCGGCTTGAAGTTTCTTGTAGTAGGAGGATGACTTGAGGTTGTCGAAGTTTTCTTGTAACTTGACTTGTCGCCATTGCTTGTAGATGGCTTGGTTGAAGTAGAAGTTGTTGGAGTCGTTGAAGCTTGGGTATTGGAGAAGCCATAGGACTTGGATGAGAACTTGGCATACTTGAAGTCATCTTGCACTTGATGTTCCGCTTTGGTAGCTTGGTGCACTAGCTCGATGAGGTTCGAGTATGGTTGGAAGTCGGCAATCTTCTTGATAGGATGATTGACGAGGATACGTACCTAGGGTAGGGTAACTTATCATACCTGAGGTACCCAATCAAGGACCCGGCTCCTACAACGAAAGACATTCTGAGAAGTACCAACAGGTCAGTCGACCTGGCCAGCCCAGTCGACGGACACAAACGTACTCGACCAAGAAGCGCAAGCAGTCGACCACGAAGAAACCACTCGACCGTAAGAAGATCTAAAGGCACTGCCTACAAACGGTCGTCTCATAAGTAGCTTTTATGACCTTCATGGTCCTTTATTACAGGCGTTACCAGTAACCCCCTCTCTTTATGTACATTAAACCCCTTGTAACGTGGGCTGGCTGGGGTCCTGGCGAGCTCTATATAAGCCACCCCCCTCCACTAAGACAGGGGTTCGCATCTTTGTAACACTCACGCATATAATCCAGTCGACCGCCTCCGGGCTCCGAGACGTAGGGCTATTACTTCTTCCGAGAAGGGCCTGAACTCGTTAACTCCTTGTGTGCACAACTACTCCAGAGCTAGGATCTTGCCTCTCCATTCCTACCCCCCATTCTACTGTCAGACTTAGAACCACGACAGTTGGCGCCCACCGTGGGGCAGGTGTTCTAGCGATTTGTTGGAGGAGTTGGGATTCTTTCAACCCATATCATGTTTTCGAGCGGAGTCATGGTCGAGAGCCGCGAGATCCGTCTCGGCGCTCTCTCCTTCATCGTCGACGACTCTGCTTGGTTGCAGGAGGCTCCACTCGACGTGGACGCGCTCCCCGCCCGCGGAGCCACGCATTTTCGCGCATGCGTCCGCGGCGTCCTCCTGCGGCAACCGTCGACCCAGTACGGGTCGGCATTCATTGCGCCATCATCATCATCATCATCGTCATCCGCTTCCCACCGGCGCAGGCGCACCGGTCGGTCGAGACTCCAGCGGTGGGTGAAGCACGCACTGGCCCGCCAGTCGGCCATCCCCCAAGTCGCGGCAATCGAACCCGACGAGTCACTCTACGGCCTGTTCGATCTGTCGACTGGCTCCGTAGAGACTGCGTCCGAGTGCGACAGCAGTGACCCAGCGGCGGAAGTACTAATGGTCGACGGACCACGTAGCCCCCCCGGATTCCCCCAAACCGAAGAGGTTGACGCAGGGGGGATTCCGGCGCGGGGTCACGAAGAGTACAGGCCCGAGCCCCTTACCTCGGTGCAGAGGGAGGAACTCCGTCGCCGGAACATGGACGCCCTTCACACTCCTATCGTTGGAGAAACCCCTGAGGCGCGAGCCCTGGAGGAGGCGCGCTTAGCCAAGTTGGCTGAACATGCTCGATTGGAGAATCTCCAGAGAGCACTCGACGAACGCGCGCGACCACCCGCTCCCGAGTCCAGCCGTCGCCGCGTTTCCCAGCCGCCGACCCAGGTATACCGGACTCCGATTCAGAATTTGGCAGCTGCGGCTCGCATAGCGGAGTCGATCCAGCCTTCACAGTCAGAAGCAGGGAGAGGTCTGTTGCAGATCAGAGATTTGCTTCGCGCAGCGGGTGACCAGAATTCAGCCGTGTCGCAGTCGCGCAACAGGATTCACAGTCGATCCGTCACTGCGAATTCCTTTCAGTCGGCTCATAGTCCGAGGTCGCCCCCGGGACGTGAAGGACACAGAGGCCGGCACGAGAATCAGTACCAAGGGCACGAGCGATATGAGCACCGATTCGATCGCAACGATCAACGTCGAGTGCCTTCCCCTTCCCCAAGGGCCGGGTCGTACATTCCTCGACGGCAAGAAGACAGACGCCAGTTCAGTACTGGGCGAAAGGTTCCAGTCGACCCCAGGGAACCAGGCTTTGATGCGAGATCCATCATCGTTCAAGGCCTGGTCGATCGGAATAGAGCTCACCGAGAAGACCGTGACGGAGGCGCCCCGTCCAGCAGCAGAGTTCGCGTCTCAGGTCCCGAGTGTTTCAGTAGAGCAATCAGAGCTGCAGTGATTCCTCCCAACTTCAGGTTGGCGGCTGGAGTCAGCAAGTTCACCGGAGAATCCAAGCCGGACACATGGCTCGAGGATTACCGAGTGGCTGTTCAGATCGGAGGCGGCAATGACGAGGTGGCCATGAAGCATTTGCCCCTCATGTTGGAAGGATCAGCCAGAGCATGGTTGAATCAGTTGGCTCCCAGCAGTATTTATACTTGGGAAGATCTAGCCCAGGTGTTTGTCAGGACGTTCGAAGGAACTTGCAAGCGACCGGCGGGGTTGACAGAATTGCAGTCATGTGTTCAGAAGTCGAGTGAAACCCTGAGGGATTATATCCAGAGATGGATCACTCTGAATCACACGGTCGAGAATGTATCCGATCATCAAGCAGTTTGCGCCTTCAAGGAAGGTGTCAGAAACAGGGAGTTAACTTTGAAGTTTGGTCGAACCGGAGATATGACCCTGAGTCGAATGATGGAAATCGCCACCAAGTACGCGAACGGAGAAGAAGAAGATAGACTCCGGAGTGGCAAGTATAAGGCAGCCGCTAATGAGACCGGCGGAGGACACTCCAGTCGGAAGCAGAAGCGCAAGGCCGAGCCAGTCGCCCCCGGGGAAGCCTTAGCTGTGACCCCTGGGAAGTTTAAGGGGAAACCCAAGGGCCCTTGGAACCCCAAGAAAGTGAAAGACCAGGACGGAAACGATGTGATGGACTTGCCATGCCACATCCACACGAAGAAAGATGAAGAGGGAAATCTCATTTACCCTAAGCATACCACTCGACAATGTCGACTCCTGATGCAACAGTTCCAAGGGAAACAAGCCAAGGACAAAGAGAAAGAGTCGGACAAAGTTGAAGACAGAGAAGACAACGGCGAAGAATACCCTCAAATCAATTCCACTCTGATGATTTTCGCTGATGTCGAAAGTAGGAGTCGACTGAAGGTCATCAATCGCGAAGTAAACACGGTCGCTCCAGTGACGCCCCAGTACCTGAAATGGTCCCAAACCGCCATCACCTTCGATCAGTCCGATCATCCGACTCATATTGCCACCCCAGGGAGGCAAGCGTTGGTGGTCGACCCAATTGTTGAAGGCACTCGGCTGACCAAGGTTCTGATGGACGGCGGCAGTGGGCTAAACTTGTTGTATGCAGAGACGTTGAAGGGGATGGGCATTCCGATGTCCCGGATCAGCCCCAGCAACATGAGCTTCCACGGAGTCATCCCTGGGAAGAAAGCTGAGTCACTCGGCCAAATCGCTCTCGACGTCGTCTTTGGTGACTCGAAGAATTTCAGGAAAGAAAAATTAACCTTTGAGGTCGTGGATTTTCAGAGTGCGTACCACGCCATTCTTGGGAGGCCAGCCTATGCTCGCTTCATGGCTCGGCCATGCTACGTATACCTCAAGATGAAGATGCCTGGCCCCAAAGGCGTAATCACCGTCGTCGGCAATCGGAAGAAGGCAGAGGAGTGCTTCCAGAAAGGCGCCAAAATTGCTGACGCTCAGATGGCCAAGATAGAGATACAAGAGTATCAGAAGACTGCAGACCCGAGTGAATTGTTACGAGCCAAGAAGCCCGCCACAGAGTCAACATTTCGGTCGACTGGTGTGACCAAGCAAGTTCACATCCACCCGACCGATCCAAATGCGGCTCCAACCAACATCTCCACTACACTCGACCCCAAATAGGAAGAAGCGCTCGTCCAGTTCCTCCGTGAGAACTGGGACATCTTCGCATGGAAGCCTGCTGACATGCCAGGTGTGCCCAGGGGACTGGCCGAGCACCGCCTCCGAGTCGACCCAAAGGCCAACCCAGTCAAGGAGCATCTCCGACGGTCCGCCGCTCAGAAGAGAAAGGCCATTGGCGAAGAAGTGGCCCGACTCCTGGCAGCAAAATTCATTCGCGAGATCTTCCACTCTGAGTGGCTCGCTAATGTTGTAATGGTCCCTAAGAAAGACAGGTCGTTGCGCATGTGCATCGATTTTAAGCATATCAATCGGGCCTGCCCGAAAGATCATTTTCCCCTTCCTCGCATCGATCAAATAGTTGACTCGTCTGCAGGATGCGAGAGGCTATCCTTTTTAGATGCTTACTCTGGATACCATCAGATCCGTCTGTATGGACCCGATGAAATAAAAACAGCCTTCATCACCCCATTTGGGTGTTTCTGCTATGTTACCATGCCTTTCGGTCTCAAGAACGCCGGAGCTACATTCATGAGAATGATTCAGAAGTGCCTAATCACTCAAATCAGTCGGAATGTAGAAGCGTACATGGATGACATAGTGGTCAAGTCACGAAAAGGTTCCGACCTGCTGACTGACCTAGCTGAAACTTTTGCCAATCTCAGGAGTTATGATATCAAGCTCAATCCGTCGAAGTGCACATTTGGAGTCCCTGGAGGAAAGTTACTCGGTTTTCTCGTTTCCGAACGAGGAATCGACGCTAACCCTGAAAAAGTTGACACCATACTCCGGATGAAACGCCCCGTGCGTGTGCACGACGTCCAGAAACTTACTGAATGCTTGGCCGCCCTAAGTCGATTCATCTCCAGGCTCGGTGAAAAAGCGTTGCCTCTTTACCGACTGATGAAGAAGTCAGACACGTTCGAATGGACCCCGGAAGCTGATGCAGCATTCGCAGAGCTAAAAGCTCTGCTCTCCACCCAGCCGGTGCTTGCTGCGCCTGTCAGCAAAGAGCCATTGTTGCTTTACATAGCAGCCACGGGACAAGTCGTTAGTACTGTTCTTACGGTCGAGCGGGAAGAGGAAGGAAAGACCTTCAAAGTTCAACGCCCAGTGTATTATCTCTCTGAAGTTCTGACCCCGTCGAAGCAAAGATATCCCCACTATCAGAAGCTCGTTTACGGGATTTACATGACCACGAAGAAGGTTGCTCATTATTTCTCTGATCACTCTATAACAGTCGTCAGCGACGCTCCATTATCAGAGATTCTTCATAACAGAGATGCAACCGGTCGAGTGGCGAAATGGGCAATTGAACTTCTTCCTCTTGATATCAAGTTCGAGGCAAAGAAAGCTATTAAGTCCCAGGCAATAGCTGATTTCCTCGCCGAGTGGACCGAGCAGGAGCTTCCGACTCAAGTTCACTCGGAGCACTGGACTATATTTTTCGACGGCTCCAAGATGCTGAACGGATCCGGTGCGGGGGTTGTACTGGTTTCCCCCCGAGGAGATAAGCTCAAGTATGTCCTTCAGATTCACTTTGATTCCTCCAACAATGAGGCAGAGTACGAAGCGCTTCTATACGGGTTACGTATGGCCATTTCACTCGGCGTCCGTCGCCTCATGGTCTACGGCGACTCAGATCTGGTTGTTAATCAAGTGATGAAGGAGTGGGACGTCAGAAGCCCATCCATGACGGGATATTGCAGCGCAGTGAGAAAGCTGGAGAAACGATTCGAGGGGTTGGAGCTCCATCATGTACCCCGACTGAAAAATCAAGCTGCAGATGATTTGGCGAAGATAGGGTCCAAAAGGGAGGCCATCCCTAAGGATGTGTGTTTGGAGCACATTCACACACCATCGGTGCAAGAAGATCCTTTCACAGAAGAGCCTCCACAACCAAAAAGCGCCTCTGACTCGACCGAAGTGGAGATACCAGCTGTGGTCGACCTGATTATGGAGGTTATGGCCACCACTCCCGATTGGACAGTGCCGTACATCGCGTATATCATAAGAAAAGAGCTCCCAGAAGATGAAGAAGAGGCTCGGCAGATCGTCCGTCGATCCAAAGCCTTTACAGTAATCAAAGGGCAGCTGTACAGAGAAAGCGCGACTGGAGTCGGTCAGAAGTGCATCACGCCTGAAGAAGGGCAGATAATTCTCGAAGACATCCACTCAGGGACCTGCGGCCATCACGCGTCCTCTCGGACCATCGTGGCTAAAGCATACCGAGCGGGTTTCTACTGGCCAAAGGCGAATGAAATGGCAAAGGATATAGTCGACAAGTGCGAGGGGTGCCAGTTTTATTCCAATATGTCTCACAAGCCCGCCTCCGCCTTGAAGACCATTCCACTCGTCTGGCCTTTCGCTGTCTGGGGTCTGGATATGGTCGGACCACTGAGAACTGGTAGGAGTGGCTTCACCCACTTGTTGGTCGCAGTCGACAAGTTCACGAAGTGGATAGAAGCAAAACCCATAAAGGACGTCGACGCAAGCACTGCCATCAGTTTTATCAGAGGATTGATATTCAGATATGGGGTTCCACACAGCATCATCACGGATAACGGATCAAACTTTGATAATGACAAATTCAAAGCCTTCTGCGCCTCTCAGGGCACTCGAGTCGACTACGCTTCAGTTGCTCACCCTCAGACGAATGGACAGGCCGAACGCGCGAATGGCCTCATCCTCAAAGGACTAAAACCCCGACTAATGCGTGATCTCAAACACGCAGCAGGCGCCTGGGTCGACGAACTTCCGTCAGTTCTATGGGGTTTGAGGACCACCCCTAACCGGTCGACTGGAAGAACGCCATTCTTTTTGGTCTATGGAGCCGAGGCGGTTTTGCCAAGCGACTTGCTCCACAACGCGCCTCGAGTCGAGTTATATTCCGAAGCAGAAGCAGAACAGGCCCGACAAGACGCAGTCGACCTCTTAGAGGAAGAAAGAGAGATGGCTCTAATCCGCTCGACCATCTACCAGCAAGAGTCGCGTCGGTTCTACGCCAGGAATGTGAAGGGTCGAGCCTTTCAGGAAGGAGATCTGGTCCTTCGCGTGGATCAGCAAAAACCTCACAAACTTGCCCCGACCTGGGAAGGCCCTTTCATCATCACCAAAGTCTTGCACAACGGAGCGTATCACCTTTACAACATCGATCGACGGATCGACGAGCCTCGAGCATGGAATGCGGACCTGCTTCGTCCTTTTTACACTTAAAAATTCACTCGACTGAGATGTAATAAAAGTACCTCTGTAATTCCTTTGTTTCAAGAAAAAGACTGCATTTCTTTTTTCTGTCTGTCTAAATTTCCCCCAGTGGGTGACTTAGTTGCGAATCCGCTTTGCCTAAGTTTTCAGAAAATCCTACCGAGTGGAGAGCCAGCCTCCCACTCGGGGGCTTAGCTGCGAATCCGTTTCGCCAAAGTAATCAAAATCCTACCGAGTGAGAGCAAACCTCCCACTCGGGGGCTTAGCTGCAGTCCAAGTACTCGCCTAAGTAATTGAAATCCTACCGAGTGAGAGCAAACCTCCCACTCGGGGGCTTAGCTGCAGTCCAAGTACTCGCCTAAGTAATTGAAATCCTACCGAGTGAGAGCAAACCTCCCACTCGGGGGCTTAGCTGCAGTCCAAGTACTCGCCTAAGTAATTGAAATCCTACCGAGTGAGAGCAAACCTCCCACTCGGGGGCTTAGCTGCAGTCCAAGTACTCGCCTAAGTAATTGAAATCCTACCGAGTGAGAGCAAACCTCCCACTCGGGGGCTTAGCTGCAGTCCAAGTACTCGCCTAAGTAATTGAAATCCTACCGAGTGAGAGCAAACCTCCCACTCGGGGGCTTAGCTGCAGTCCAAGTACTCGCCTAAGTAATTGAAATCCTACCGAGTGAGAGCAAACCTCCCACTCGGGGGCTTAGCTGCAGTCCAAGTACTCGCCTAAGTAATTGAAATCCTACCGAGTGAGAGCAAACCTCCCACTCGGGGGCTTAGCTGCAGTCCAAGTACTCGCCTAAGTAATTGAAATCCTACCGAGTGAGAGCAAACCTCCCACTCGGGGGCTTAGCTGCAGTCCAAGTACTCGCCTAAGTAATTGAAATCCTACCGAGTGAGAGCAAACCTCCCACTCGGGGGCTTAGCTGCAGTCCAAGTACTCGCCTAAGTAATCGAAATCCTACCGAGTGAGAGCAAACCTCCCACTCGGGGGCTTAGCTGCGGTCCAAGTACTCGCCTAAGTAATCAGATTCTACCGAGTGGAGAGCGAACCTCACACTCGGGGGGCTTAGCTACGATCCAAGCACTCGACTAAAGTAATTGGACTCTTACCGAGTGAGGAGCAGACCTCCCACTCGGGGACTTAGCTATAGCCCGATACCCGCCCAAGCCAGGATGACAAGACACCATCGTGGCGATGAGCATCGTGCAAACCAGGCGGCCTCTGAGGGAACAATCAATAGAAGATCGGCGGATCAAGTCACGAAGGCATTCAACGTCGAGCCAAGTTTGAACAAAACCAAAAAATCCTAGATCGCAAATAAAGTACTCGAGCTATAAGCTCGACGGAGTTTATCGGTTACATAAACCACTCGGCATTCCGAGGCAAATTTAAGGCAAAGAGCATCAGTTTTTTACTCCTCCGGCGGAGGACTGGAAGGTGCAACAAATTCGTCCAAGTCGATCCCATCCGAGATCCGAGTGGCAGCAGCAATGAAGGTCTCCATGAAGTCCTGAAAGTTATGTTTCCTGGTATTGGCAACCTGGAGAGCAGCCAGCTTCTCCTCGCGCGCCTCCTTGCAGTGGACGCGAACCAGTGACAAAGCCACATCAGCGCCGCACCTGGCAGAAGACTTCTTCCATTCTTGCACTCGACCTGGAACCTCACCTAGTCGACTGATCAGGGATTCAAGGTCGTTCTGAAGCGTCTCCTTGGGCCAGAGTGCGGAGTCGATCCGTGACACTGCAGCTTTCAGTCGAGCCAGGTAGTCCACTGCACTAGTGACACGGGATTCCAACCGGAAGACATTCATGGCCACTTCGTCCTTCACGGGGGAGTTGATAGGGTCCAAGCGGGTCTCCACTCGACTGGTCTCTTCTTCAAAGTTTCGGCAGAATTCTGAAGGAAGTTTTTGACAGGTCAAAAACTGTGGCCAAATGGTGAGTCGACAACAATGAGGTTAATCGCGCAAAAAGGGTTACCTTCAAGCATGAGGTATAGCTTCTTGGCAAGATCCCCAAGATAGTCCCCCAAGTCCTTATGCTTCGCCGCCAGCTGGCCGAGCTTGTCGTTCAGAGTACTCTTGTCAGTCTTCAGTCGACTCGCTTCCTTGTTGGCCGAGTCAAGAGCAGACTTCAGCCTAGCGTTCTCGCTCTCCAGTTGCTCGACCGAAGCAAGTTTCTCTTCAGCAAGCTTCAGTTTCTCCGCAGCCGCCTTTTGTGCTTCCGCAAGGTCAAGATCTTTCTTCTTCAAGGCCTTTTCCAGTTCGTCTGCGAAACAACAATAAGCACAGAGTTGAGGACAGACAGGAGGACAGAGACAGCTGTCGAGTCCTCACCAGCCATACCTTTTGCCTCATCCTTCGCCTTCTGCACATTTTCCTGAGCAAACTGTAAATCAAGATTGAGCTGGATTTGCTTATTCTTCAGATCGGCGAGCTGAGCAACAAGCTCACAAGACCTCTGCAAGGAGTCAATCGACAAAGGGTATAAAAGATAAGTTACTCCCGAGTGACTGAAAGAAAGAACACAACACTTATAAGACTACAGCCAAATCAAAACATTCGGCAGTAGCCTCGGGGACTACACCCAGTGGGTGCACTCAGCGTGCCCCCACTGGTTTTCAAAAAAAAAAAAAAAAAAAAAAGGGGGGGGGGCGACTGCCAGCAGTCGACCGGATAGAGTGTCATCCGACGAGATACAACTACACAAAGACAGTACAAAGACCACAGACGACTGCCAGCAGTCGACCGTGGCCTCGGGGACTACACCCAGTGGGTGCACTCAGCGTGCCCCCACCAATGAGAAATTTCGACCAACGGCACCCAGTGGGTGTACAACGCAAGTGAAGATCAACTAACCTGGACGTTCTGCTGCAACGCCGAGCTGATGTCATAGGCCGCTTGACTGGCATCCCGAGTCGCCTTGGTCTGCTCCATCACGAGCCCCGCCTGACGTATAGCCTCCTTGGCAGCACTCACTTGATCCTCCGGGGTCTGGTAGGCGGCGAAGAACGAGGGCGGGTCGACCGGTGGAGGAGCAGTCGACGACGAAGGCCGGGCAGTCGTCAGTGGCTCAGCAAAAGTGACAGTAGTCCGGGCGGTATTGTCACCCCCTTGGACCACCGCCTCGGCAGTTGACGCAGTCTGAGGAACCTTGTCGACCGGAGCCCTCCGGCCTCTTCTCCCAAAAGGCCTGAGCGGCGCTTCCGCCTCCTCCTCATCATCCGGAAGGTCAATGATGTTGGTTGTGGCTATAAAAGTTCAGAAATGAATACCCAATCGACTCGGCAGTTAAACAGTCGGATCATGTCAAGGATTATACCTAAATTGGAAGTGACGGCGTCCTCCATCGTCTCATCAGCATTCTGGAGGGAAGTGTCGGAAGTAGCGGCGCTGCACGATTCCAAGCAAATAATTTGAAAATGAATCGACTAAGAATCCGTTCTAGTCGACTCAAGAAAGGTGAAGACAGTCACTTACCCAGAGATGACCGGAATGGCGACCCTGATTTTGGGCAAGGCCTTAGGTGGCTTAGTCGGGATGGCTCTAGGCTGCTTGGGCGCTTTCTCAGTCGGGGCCGGCGACGCAGTCCGAGGACGCTTGGATGACTGGCCTGCCGGAGCACTCGACTGACCGCGCTCCGCGGCGGGATCCTGAGCGTTCTAGGAGCGCCTCTCGCGTCGAGGAAGGTCGACCTCCACTTCTTCATCTTCGTCAACCGAGTCATCGCTGACCTCCCCCTCAACGTCATCGTCAGACTCCCACTCCTCGACTTCGCCCTCGGCTTCAACTTCATTCTCGCTCCCTTCGCCTCCACTCCCTCCTCCTTCAGATACGTGCTCCTGGTTCCCATTCGGCATCGAGTACATCTCGTTGATCTCCTGCGAAACAACAGGCAGAGCAAGGATCAGTCGACCTTTCGCGAGCCAGTTACTAGACGGAGTGAGAATTTCAGTCGGAAGAAGCAAAATGTACCTTGTCTGTTTGCATCATCCCGTCGAGCGGAGCAATCCTCCTGGAACCCCTGGGGTTGTCCTTATTCCCGGTTATGCTGGACAGCCAGCTCTCCAGCACGGAAGCCTCGACCCCCTCCGGGTGGATCCGCGCGGAGTCGTCGGGCCCGGAATACAACCACATCGGGTGATCCCGAGCCTGGAGAGGTTGGATTCGTCGCTGAAGAAAGACTTCGAGCAAGTCCATGCCGGTCACGCCTTCACGAACCAACTCAACCACTCGACTGACTAGTACCTTGACCTGAGCCTTCTCCTCCGGAACCACTTTCAAAGAAGCGGGTTTCTGCACTCGGTCCAAGGTGAAAGGAGGTAGGCCGGTCGAGTGTCCAGGAGTCGGCTGGTCCTTGCAATAGAACCAAGTCGACTGCCACCCGCGCACAGAATCGGGAAGTGTCATGGGAGGAAAACAACTCTTACCCCTCGTCTGGATCCCGAGGCCCCCGCACATCTGGATCACCCGCGTCCTCTCCCCGTCCGGGCTAAGCTTTTTGACCGACTGGGATCGGCAGGTGAAGATATGCTTGAAGAGGCCCCAGTGGGGTCGACAACCTAAGAAACACTCGCACAGAGACACAAAAGCCGCGAGATAGACTATGGAATTGGGCGTAAAATGGTGGAGCTGCGCTCCGAAGAAGTTCAAGAAAGCCCTAAAGAAAGGACTCGGGGGCAGAGAAAACCCCCGGTCGACATGGGTGGCTATCAGGACGCGCTCACCATCGCGAGGTCTTGGCTCCGTCTCCTTCCCCGGAAGGCGAGCGGCCTTGTGGGGAATGAGCCCTCCTTGCACCATGTCGTCGATGTCTGCCTGAGTAAGGATGGAGGGCATCCAATCCCCTTGCAGCCAGCCGGACGGCAGGGCGGCCCGCGAGGACGACCCTCCTCGCCCAGATCTCTTCCCTTTGCCCTTCGCCGCGGCCTTCTTCGCCCGTTCCGCCGCCGCCGTCCTATCCGTCCCCATCGTCTCGAACGAAGACTTGGCCGAGCGGCGGTGTCGAGGTTGCGGCGGAGAGCGAGGCGGAGGGTTACGGAGGAAGGAGGAAGGAGAACAAGGGCGCACAGTAAAAGGTCAGAGTCATTGCTTTATATAAGGCCACACCCGAGTGGCTGATCAGTGGGCCTGCCCCTCCCAGTCAGATCCCGCAACGGGCGCGCGCGCGGTACGTGGCGAAAAAGGTGGCGCAGAGATCGAGGCGCCCTTGCCTTATCCAGCCGATTCGCGCGGTCTCCTCCGTCCGGTGCGCTTCTCAATTTTCAAATCCCGCAAAATCCGCGATCGACAGGACGGGTTGTCAGACGAAAGATCCATTTCCTTAAGTCTCCCCAGGGACTCGTCACGTAAACGCACTCGACGGTACTCCGGAACCACTCGACGAGCATCTGAATGGATCAAGGCAAACTGAAGAATGAGACCCCGCCGTGACTTCCGTTTATCCGAAGACATATACAATTGAAGCATGGAGGTTGAGTCAGAAGCGTAGGCTCGACCCCATTCTCACTTAACCCCTGACCCATTCGGGGGCTAATGACGAGGATACGTACCTAGGGTAGGGTAACTTATCATACCTGAGGTACCCAATCAAGGACCCGGCTCCTACAACGAAAGACATTCTGAGAAGTACCAACAGGTCAGTCGACCTGGCCAGCCCAGTCGACGGACACAAACGTACTCGACCAAGAAGCGCAAGCAGTCGACCACGAAGAAACCACTCGACCGTAAGAAGATCTAAAGGCACTGCCTACAAACGGTCGTCTCATAAGTAGCTTTTATGACCTTCATGGTCCTTTATTACAGGCGTTACCAGTAACCCCCTCTCTTTATGTACATTAAACCCCTTGTAACGTGGGCTGGCTGGGGTCCTGGCGAGCTCTATATAAGCCACCCCCCTCCACTAAGACAGGGGTTCGCATCTTTGTAACACTCACGCATATAATCCAGTCGACCGCCTCCGGGCTCCGAGACGTAGGGCTATTACTTCTTCCGAGAAGGGCCTGAACTCGTTAACTCCTTGCGTGCACAACTACTCCAGAGCTAGGATCTTGCCTCTCCATTCCTACCCCCCATTCTACTGTCAGACTTAGAACCACGACAATGATTGATTCCATTAAAGAAACGTGCCATAGTTTGCTCGTCATCTTTTGTGACATTGGCTCGTATCCTGGCAATCTCCATTTCCTTGTAGTACTCTTCAACGCTCTTGGTTCCTTGCTTGAGTAGTTGGAGTTTCTTGAAGAGGTCATGGCTGTAGTAGTTTGGCACAAATCGTGCTCTGACATCCTTCATTTACGTCCAAGTGGTGATTGGCGGTTCACCTTTGGCCTCTCGGCGCTCAATGATTTGTTCCCACCAAATGAGGACGTAGTCTTGGAATTCTAGGGATGCCATCGCGATCTTCTTCTCTTCATCATAGTTGTGCAAGTGAAAGATTTTGTCAACCTTCAATGCCCATGAGATGTATTCTTCGGGGTCATTGCTTCCGGTGAACTTGGGCATGGTGAACATTAGCTTGCCATATCGTTGCTCTTCATTGTGTTGGGGTCGTGGATGATGATGCCCATGTCGTTGAGGATTGACAATCTCATGTTGCTCTTGTCGAGGAGGGTTGTCGACCTCATGTTGCTCTTGTCTTGGGGGAGGTCCATTGTCTTCATGCTCTCGGTGGACTTGATGTTCTTTTCTCGCTAGAGGAGGAGCTTGTCGAGCTTGACGAGGAGCGTGACGATGCACACGTGCTTGAAAAATCCTTTCTTAAACTTCATCGCGAAGTGCTTCTTGATGTTCACGAGCTTGTTGTCCTCGGTTGGCTACGGCGCGGCTAGATTCATGAAGGGCACGTTGCGCCTCAAGAGCTTGAGCTTCACGTAGTTGTTGTTCTTGACGTTGTGCCTCAGCATCTTGTGCATCTTGATGTTGTCGTGCTCGCTCCTCTTGTTCTTGTTGTCGTTGGCATTGCCGTTCTTGTGCTTGCGCAAATGCAGCTTGGGTTTGACGGTGTCGATGCTCTTGAGAGTCGGTGTCGCGTAGAGGATTGCGGTTTGCTTGACGATCTTGACGTGCGGCATGATGAAGAGTGTTCGCTGTTGGGGTACTTGAGCCGGAGATAGTGTCGTCGGAGTGTCGACTCGAGCAGCTACGTCTTGAGTAGGACGAAGTGGTAGAAGACCGGTTGACCAACAAAGCACGAATCTTGTCCATTCTTGTGTCATTCTCTTGTTTGTGTTTGTCGAGCTTGTTGTCGAAGTAGTCTCTTGTACCTTTCTCGGAGAGTCACAAGTCAGTGGCGAGGTTGTCGATGCGGTCGCTCATTGCTCGTTGCTCTTGATGTAAAGCTTGTTGTGCACCAAAGAGGTGGCTCTTGGGGACGTAGGATGACATGTCGTCGTCTTGCTCCAAGAAGAGTGGGTTGGTAGAAGTACTTGGCCTATCCATCATTCCAAACCAATATGTGAGTGGGAGAAAAAGAAGAACTTATACCAAATGTACCTTGACCAATGTTGAAGATGGATCAATGATCACTCAATGTGTAACAAGGAAATAGCACAATTGGTACCAATTCTTGTCGGTTTCTCACACCTACACAAGTGAAAGCTTATGGTGGAGCTTGGTTAGGATGGTGGCACAAAATTTGAAGCAATTGTAAGTGAGACTCAATAATGTTGGAAAAGATTCACAAATTTGCAAATGCAACAAGTAGACCAATAGCAAAACAAGTTACACGGAAACGCACACGCAAATAGATAAGTGGGGTCGTGCAACCAAGGGTGAGACAAAATGTGGAATCCACAAAGATGCTCTTGTTGCACAACACTAGAGAGACGCTAGCACGATTGCACCATAGGCGGATACGAACTTGTGCACAACCTACTAGGCAAAAATGCAACGACTTTTCTCCCAAGTATGCTATATGTATGATATTCCGCTGGAATGATCCAAGATGATCGAGTATGACAATCTTAATGTTGTATGATGCTATGGTTCTTGCTTATAAGCTCTTTGCTTATCTTTCCCTTTTGCTTAAAAGCTTGTTTGGCTCTTTGTAGTTTGAGCTCTTTTCTCATGCAATGCTTCACGAACCAAGATAGCAATTGTGTATGCGATGACAACTTTGTGACACAAGAGATGATACCAACATATGCAATACGAGGATATTGTGTTTATGCTATGGGAAGTATGATCACTAATGTGCACAAGTCATGTTGCCGGCAATACTCAAAGGCTAGTCCCGATGGGTAAGCTACGCAAAAGTAAGGCTATGGGGTTATCAATGCAATTGCGAGAATGTATGATGATATCACAATACCGAGGTAAGGTTACCGATGATGACGAGTCCGTGTCAAAGATGAGTGGCGGTGATGTCGATGTCAAACCGTACCTAGATAGCCGAAACACAAAAGGACACGGTTACCACAACTCAAATTCTCCAAGACCCAAACGTGTCAAAATCGTCGAAGTTGGGTAGCGGAAAAGCTATGGTGGAGTTATGCGGAGGAGGTGGTATAGGAATTTGTATGCGGAAGTGGTGGATGTGGCTGAAATTTTTTGGGAAAAAATTCAGATTCGTCAGGGTATTACGGACGTCCGGGGAATTGCGGTCGTCGAATGTCCGGTGCCTGGGCGATTTTGGGCACGGGATGAACTACTAGGCTTCGTGGTGGAAGTGGCGAAATTGGTCAAATCCGGGCGATTTTGTGGCTAGAAATGGTGGAGGTGAAAGGGAAAATCTAGATCCACTCAAGGCAAAGCAAATCCATGGATCAAATCCAACAAAACTTCATCACAAAAAAATTGGGGCTATTTTTGTGGGGGATTTTTGAATTAGGGAAGAACACAACAAAATCAAGCTAGAAAACCAAGAGGGGAGGCTCCGAAATCGTGATCCACGTGGCTCATGATACCAAGATGATGTAGGGTGGAACCCTATACGACCGATCTTTCACGAAAGGAGCGGATCCCGTGATGAACACGAAAAACACGAGGGGAAAACACAAAGGAATCACGAGGGAAACACGAGAGAAATCACTCAACCAACAAGAATAGATCACACATGCGCTAGATCCATGAACACAAAGGGAGATACACGATCCAAAGTCAACAAGGGACGATACATAGGTAACCGGTTCTTCTCCGTGAGGAGGTCTTGATGGGGCCACCCAAGAGGGGTCTTGAATCCGCTTGGAAGGATCTTCTCCGAGGAGGCGCGATCTCCGAGGAGAAGGTAACCAAGTGGATGAGCAAAGCTCTCACACAAACATGAGCTAATCCTTTGCTAACCCTAACTAGGAGGGTGATGGTTAGAAATATGGCGACTCCCTCTCCCACCCATGGCAACTACGGTCTCTGACCTAAGTTTCCACCGCCGGCGGCCCCAATGGATGGCCTCCTTCATTGGGACTTCTCACCCGGCCTTCGTGTGGAGGAACAGGTGCGTTCACGGTTTGGATCTACGGTCCACTTCGTGCCCAACCCTAACTCCAAGGAATTCTTCCTTGAAGTTTACTTCTCCTCGGCCTCCTTTCACCTCTCGGAAGAATCAGTGGGTTTGGCCTTGCAATGTTGCATTGGAGGTCTTTGCGATGGTTTCAATGTGCTTCGCTTGGGTGATCGCCGTTTTCGGTTCTCTGTGGCCTCGAATCGAGTGGGTCATTTCATTTTTGGCTTAAGAGATCGCATCTGGTCGGACTTTGTTTGTCACTTTAATCTCCATAGATATGCTAATTCTACCCCTCCTCGGATTATGGGGTGGTGTGCAGATTCTGAGCTTAATGATTTGGCTTCTTCACCTGGTCCGGCGATTAAATCTAAATGGCTCACCAACCAATCCAAAAATGTTATTGATCCCGCATCGTTATCGGTTTTCCAAAATATGGGGTTAGCTCCGCCGCCGATGGTAAGACATTCCGGCGAGGGTTCTCTACCGACGATCACATTTGGAAGTTTTTCGGGCCCGGATTCTCTGGAGGATATCTCTCATTTTCGTTTTGGGTCCATCAATGTACCGATATTGCCCGAATCTCATGTCACGTTGCCATCTTTTCGGGGCCATCGGTTTTTTCACAAATTTTGGGATGATATTCCTGAGGATAAGCTTTTTCATATCCTCGATGGTTGGCAGTCCGGCTATGATAATAACGGTGTTAAGCTCATGGTGGGTCTCTCTTATATACCCTCAAAGGAATATATTTATGAACGGCTTAAGCACTGCTCTAACTGTGATAGGTTTGGTCACTCACCATCAAGTTGTACTGGGCTATTCTGTCAAGCCTGTGGTGATACATCTGGGTCGTGCTCTTGTTCTTCATCGGTCTTCGGCCAGGATTCCAACCGAGCTGCTCACACCTCGTCTCGTCATGAGCCATGCATAATGGGCCGGTTTGATCGCTCCGCAACTTGTTTGGCTTGCTCTGCAATTGGCCACCGGACTGCGAATTCCCCTGGGCTGCTCCGCTACTCTTTCTGTAATCATCTTGGCCATAGGGCCCATAAGCCCAATCAGTGGCGCAGGCTTCCTAAACTAGGTTGGACACAAATGCGACTACACGTAACTAAATCAGCCGAGATCCTGCCCCAGAATATCTCGGCATCTTCTATGATGGATAACTGTGAGGTGGTTGCTGTGCCCCGTGCTTTTCGGAATACACAGGCGTGTATGGAATGGGTTAAAAAGCAGAAAATCCCTTTGGACGTGGCTCCTTCCCATTGCATGTTGATACGCCTCTCTCTTCCACGGGCAGTCAATTCCACCATCCAGAGTCACCAATTGACCGCAGTAACACTTCCCTCGAGCACGCCACCCCTGCCATCGCCCAAAACCACCGTCTGGGCCGCCCACCTCCACCCCACCCGGCTGCTCTTCGACGTCTGCGATGGCCAACTTTCCGGTGCGCCCGTTCGCCTTTGCTCTTGAGGGTTCGACCTTTGGCAGAGGCCCAGCTCACCGCGTGCAGCGCCATGTCATGGTGGTAGATGACCCCCCGCTCAACCATGATAGGTACGCCATTGTTTCTGTTCACCCTCCTGTCCCCGATCGCCAGAAGGAGTTCTGGCTCGCAGAAGTTTGCCACATCATCACCATTGATCTTGAGTACGACCTGCTGGATGATTTTATTTATCCGCTTGGTATTGGGTGCGTGGTGTTTGCGGATATGGAGAGTAGAGATGCTGCAATTAGGGAAGGACCCCATGCTCTCATTGATGATTCAAAATTTTCTTTAGTTCTGCATGATGAGAGCATCAATATGCGCATGCCTGCGTTTGAGTAAGCTTCTAGTCTGGATTATGTTTCTTGCTTTTCCCATGGATTATATTCACAAGGCAGTCTCCAATTTTGGTAAGCTTCTAGTTTGGCCGCATCCGGGACAGAACAAGGCTCGTGTTCTTGTCAAATGCCACATCAAAGATGTTGCGGAAGTTCCTCACAGTTTATTGGTGACCCGAGTTGGTCTGCTGCCTGGTCTTGGATGCTCCTGGTCTATTCCTGTTTATGTGCTGAATGGGAGAAATACCATCCCTGGCTTGTTGGGGACGTAGGAAGCTCCTACCCTCCTAAATGGCTCCCCGCACCCATATGAATTGCCATACTACACTCTCATGCAGCAAGCCCGAATCGATGAGATGGCTGCTCAAGACGCTCTCAATGAAGCTGCCTGGAATGCTCTGGAGCCAGAGCAGGAGGAGCTGCAGGAGAATGGATGGCGTGCCTGGCCAGTCATCCCCCCTCCCTACTCTGGTTTCAGTTTCAGAACTTTCTTTCAGTATGATGGGCCATCTCTCATGGATGGAGTTGATCCTGAGCACAATATCGAAGATAATCTGTCTGATGTGTGGTCGTCCGAAGCTGAGATTGAGGCAGTTGAGGCTATCGCTGACCGTTTTGTTCTTGGCAACCCTACTGCATGTTTGGCCTTTGTCAGAGCTGGAGGTGATGCTGTTAATGTGCTGGTTGTGATGGATCTGAGTTCCTGGCTTGGCTGGGTGGTATGCTTAAACGCATATACACACGAACACTTACAGATGCATAGAGGGGCAATGTGCTGTTCCCACTCAATCCTTTTCGGATCATCCAGGAACACTTGAATTCCATTGCTGCTACTTATCTGCTGAATGTCACCCCAAAGCCTGATGTCATGGCACGTATCTTCAGTGATCGCTTTCAGGTAGGAGCCTGTGTTGGTCCTTGTCTCTTGATGCAAAATGGCCCACTAGTTGTGGTTGAAGCTGCCGATTTGGATTGGGAGGAGGCTGCCAACTCCCCTGGGCTCAAGGCAATCTCTGCACAATTTGCTCCTGTGCCTGTCTGTTCTGAACCCGCTCCTACAGTGCGGTTGGACCATGGGTCTACTCTCTAGATGATTGCCTCCTCCTCCTTGTTTGCTACCAGAGCTTCCAGTTGCACCAGGGTTCCCCTCGACACTACTGTTGTCCGAAGAAGTACAAGATCCAACAAATATGATGGCTTCAAAGTCAATCAGATCTCTGACAACAGGCAACCCAGGTCACGAGGGAGAGCTCGTGTGGTGCCAACAATTCATGCTATTTCTATGGCTGCTGCTCCTACATCTTCTGCTGCCATTGCTTGCCCTCCCCTCACCTCTGTCGAAGAAATTCAGTAGGTGGGCGTTCGGTGTGGTAATCCTCCTAAAGATCTCTCTGCCGAGAAGCTGCTGGATGATCAGTCATCGGCTCCAGACGGCGGGAACTGATCTTTGTCTTCGTCATGAATAAATTGTGGAATGTCTTGTCATGGAACATCAGAGGCATAAACTCTGATGGTAAACATTGGCACTTAGGAACGCTATTGATACTAGCAGGTGTTTGGTGCTATGTATCCAAGAAACTAAGCGCGAGTCCTTTGATCTAGCTTTTATTAAAATGTTCTTCCCTAAGCGTTTCGATAAATTTGTCTTTGCGCCTTCAATAGGTGCCTCTGGTGGCCTGATTACTATTTGGAACAGCTCCTTGTTTGTGGGCACACCGTGGCTTGAGGAGTCTTTTGCTTTGGGGATTTCTTTTGTTTCAACACAATCGAATGAATCTTGGAAACTTGTCAATGTTTATGGCCCTTGTACTGGTCAGAAACGTCTGGATTTTAGTTCTTGGCATTTTGATCTTCATATACCTGATGATGAGAACTAGCTAATCCTTGGTGACTTTAACTTCATCCGCTCACCGTCCAACAAAAACAAGCCAGGAGGCGACACTAATGATATGCTATTGTTCAATGAAATTATCCGTGCTCAGTCTCTCATGGAACTGCCAGTTAAAGGCCGATCGTTCACCTGGAGTAATATGCAGGACGATCCGCTGCTTGAGCAGCTCGACTGGTTTTTCTCCTCCTCTAATTGGACCACGTCATGCCCTAACATGATGGTACTACCTCTGGGCAAACCGGTATCTGATCACACTCCTTGTGTTGTGGCCATCGAGTCCAAAATACCCAAATCCAAACTCTACCGATTTGAGAACTACTGGGTCAATCATACAGGTTTCCTTGAGGTGATTGTTGGCTCCTGGTCCAAATCATTCCATGCCCCTAATTCTGCGGCCCTCGTTTTTAAGAAACTCAAAAACTTACTTTACGATCTTAAATTGTCGGTGTACTAACATAGGGGTACCTTAATACCCCGAACTTGTGCACGGGCAGTCGTAGCACCCCGCGGCAAGGCCTGCCAGGCGATCGCCAAGAACCTCCATGGTCCCCTCTTGGGCCATTCAAGAACAAAGTATTTGAGCCAAGGCCCCGGCAAGAGGAGCTTGCCGGGAAGGCCACCCAAAGAGAGCGAGGCCCTGGCAAGAGGAGCTTGCTGGGACTACCGCTCGAAGCACAAGACCCCGGCAAGAGGAGCTTCCCGGGAAGGCCATCCACGGCACGACAAGGACCCTGCCGCGGCGCGCCCCGCGCCCCGGCAAGGCCCGGTGAGCAACAAGCTCCCGGACGCGACGAGACATCCACCGCGGCAAGGCGCATGCCGCGGCAAGTTACCACCTCGTGCCTGCGCTCCAGCTCACCCACCAACGTGTCGCTCTGGGGGGCATCCCAGGCGCACGTGGCGGGAGGCTGTGCAGCCAGGGGCATGCGGTGGCGAAGCGAAGCTGACAGAGTAGCCATCATGGCAAACGGTGGCGCTCCTGAAGGTCCACTTCCCTGCACCATCTGGGCGACACGGACAGGCATTTAATGCCCTTCTCCCCCGCCGTCAGAGTTAGGTATGATAGCACTGTACAGCCACTATGCAGGCAGCTGTACCCACTATAGCATTCTACCATTTTTGCCCCCGCCTACGCTGCCACCTGTGGGTAACCCCTTGAGCATATAAAAGGAGGCCCCATGTGCACGTAGAAAGGAGACGCATCGTCACGCTCGACCTCGCCAGCAGCTCATGTGTACTGTAGCACCGCACGCTCCCGAGCAAGAACACAATACAATCCACCAAGCAGCAGTAGGGTTTTACGCATCCTTGCGGCCCGAAGCTGGGTAGAATCCCTCGTGTGTAGCACCACGATCTGCTCTTTGTGCAACCTCTGCCCCCCCGCCGAACCAGTAAGGGGCTCGGTCCCCATAGGTGTTCGAGGAAGCCGATTCCCCCCGACATCTTTGGCGCGCCAGGTAGGGGGCGTCGAAGTTGTGCGAACCTGATCCGGCATCTGCACCAGCTAGATCCCCGTCATCTTCATCGACATGCCACCGAAGAAGAAGGCTCCGGAGGTGGCCGGTCCGTCCGTGTCGAACCCGCCGCCCTTGGAGCAAACGGGTGGCAGGGACGGCACCGGCGGCGGGACGGGCATCGTTGAGCCAGCTCATGGCGCCACGGCGTCCGAACATGCACCGCGCCCCTCTCAGGAGGCACGGGACCAGCAGCGTCTCGGCGCCCACGGTACCATACGCTCGCTGGACCCAAATCGAGCCGGCGGATCCCAGGGCGCTCAAGGCCAGCACTCACACTAACGTGCTGGCGCGAGCATGGCGCGGCTGCCTGGTCCGGATGTTGCTCCTTCTAACGTAGTTAGAAGTTCGAGCATGTCCCGCTCCACGCGCCGTTCGCCACCGCTGCCCGCCACTCCGGCTGAAGCTCTGGCGCGGGCTCAACTGCTCCTAGACTACCCTCCAACGGCGGACAAGCTTGACGACTGGAGGGCCACGATACAGAGCCTCATCGGTTTCGCTAACGACGACACCCCGCGGCAACACAGTGCGTCGCAGCCGCGGCGGGACGTCCAGGCGAGGACCGATGGCGCCAGGACCGACGGGGGTGCGACCACCATGCACTCCCCGCCCCAGAGGCCAAGATCGCCAACTCGTCGGAATCACCACGACAACGACTCCACCGCGTTGTCGAATCCGCGAACTCGTCGCGATCAACGCCAAGTTCTTCACGAGCGAGAGCAAGAGGATGCTCATACTCGCATCGAGCGACGGAGAGAAGCGCGGCGTCAATCAGACCACCGTGCTGGGCCCTCTGTCGACATGCATGCACCAAGGGAACCAGGCGACCTGCCGTACGCGGTGGGCTGCCCTGCGTTCACCCGTGAGCTGCGGCAAGTCCAGTGGCCCTGCACAAAGAATTTCAAGCCAGACGTGCCAGAGAAGTACGACGGCAAGTCGCATCCGTCGGAGTTCCTTATCATCTACACCATTGCGGTGCAGGCTGCCGGGGGGCGAGACGACAAGATCCTTGCCAACTACTTCCCGCTGGCGCTCAAGTCCAACGTCAGATCCTGGCTCATGCACTTGCCGGACAACTCCATAACCTCCTGGATAGACTTGTGCCATCAGTTTGTTGGCGCCTTCACGGGCGGCCACAAACCCCATGGCAAAGCGAGCGACCTCCATCTGCTCGTCCAGAAGGAGGGAGAACCCCTGCGCAAGTTCATTCAGAGATTCAGCCGTGTACACTACAACATCCCAGACGTCCACCTCGCCGCGGTCATCAGCGCGTTCCATCAGAACGTGCGTAACCGCAGGATGCGGGAGGAGTTGGCGATGTGCAAGATCAAAGACGTCAGCGAGCTATATGCCCTGGCTGACAAGTGTGCCCGTGCTGAGGAAGGGAGCAAACTCCCCGGAGAGAACGCTGGAGCAGGAGAATCTGACAGTGAGGATACCGCCCCGGCAAAGAAGGGCCGGTGGCGGAGCAACAGGAAGAAGAAGAGCCAAGAAGTACTAGTTGTTGAGGAGTCCGGCGATGAAGGCGCCACCAAGAAGGCCCAGGCTGGTAGCTCCGGCAAGGAGATCGCCGGGTGCGTCCACTGCCAGGCCGTGGCGGCCGCCGACAAGCAGGACGGCACCAGCAAACAGTACTGCAAGATCCACCGCACCAAGGGCCATGACCTCCAGAGCTGCAAGCAGGTCGAGCGGCTCGTCGAGCTGCAAAAGGCCGAGTACGAGCGGCGCGACAAGGAGAGAGCCCGGGGAGGTGGCGGAGGATCAGGCACGAAGCGCCCCGGCCAGGGAGGACGCCGTGACAAGGACAAGCAGCGGCAAGCGGAGCGACCTCCCTGCGGCCGCGACAAGAATGAAGACGACGACGAAGACGAAGACATGGATGACGTCGAGACCAGTGAGCAGGAGTTTCAGAAAGCCACAGAGGTTTTGTGCGTAGACGGCGGCGCCTCCCTGCATACTTCTCACCGCCAGCTCAAGCAGTGGGCGCGGGAGGTCAATGCAGCGGAGCCACCCGTCGAGTCGGGTAGGCCTCTGAAATGGTCCGGCACGCCTATCATCTTTGATATTGAGGACCACCCTGATCGCACTACTGCGATCGGGTGCTTGCCGAAGTTGGTCTCACCAACAGTCCGCAACCTCAAGGTCACTAAGATGCTAGTTGACGGCGGGGCCGGCTTGAACCTGATCTCCTCCGTTGTGCTCCAGAAACTCCAAGTCCCCGACAGCGAGCTCGAAGAAACCAGCACGTTCCAAGGAATCAACCCGGGAAGGAGCAAGCCGAAGGGGAAGATAACGTTGCCAGTAACATTTGGCAGCGAGCTGAACTTCAGGACAGAGAGGATCACTTTTGACGTTGCCGATTTTCCAGTGCCCTACAATGGAATTCTCGGCCGTCCAGTGCTCGCCAAGTTCATGGCGGCCTCTCACTACGCCTACAACATGCTCAAGATGCCAGGCCCGATAAGCGTCATCTCTGTCCCCGGCGACAAGAAGGATGCCCTTATCTGTGCCGACAAGATCTACCGGGAAGCAGCAGCCGTAGCGGATCACAAGCCGCTTGCCGCTGAAGCTCCCGGAGGAAAGAAGAGGGACCAAGCCCGGCAAGTGCTCTGGCGCCCACTCCGGCAAGCGCACCTCTTTGGAGTGCTGCGCTACCATCGCGGACGCGCCATTGAGCTCCACCGGCAAGAGTAAGAAGACAATGGCAGCTCCGCCAACGACCAAGAAGGTGCCCGCCAAGGAGGACGGCACCGGTGGTACCTTCACCATCAGTGCCACGCTCGACCCCAAATAGGAAAGCGCGCTCGTTGCTTTCCTGTGGGCGAATGTCGATGTGTTTGCCTGGCAGCCATCTGACATCCCCGGCGTTCCCAGGAAAGTGATTGAGCACCACCTCGCCGTCTGTCCTCACGCGCGGCCCGTCAAGCAGAGAGTCAGGAAGCAAGCAGTGGAGCGCCAAGAGTTCATCGCAGAAGAGATCAAGAAGTTGGAAGCGGCAGGCCTCGTCAGAGGTGTGCTCCATCCGACGTGGTTGGCCAATCCTGTTGTCGTGCGCAAAGCAAATGGGAAATGGAGGCTTTGCATCGACTTCACTGATGTTAACAAAGCTTGTCCCAAAGATCCTTTTCCCTTGCCGCGCATTGACCAGATTGTTGACTCCATGGCCGGATGTGACCTGCTTTCATTTCTTGACGCCTACTCTGGGTATCATCAGATCTTCATGGCTGAAGAATATGAAGAGAAGACCGCGTTCATCACTCCATGTGGCACGTACTATTTCGTACGGATGCCTTTCGGACTGAAGAACGCCGGTTCGACATTTGCGAGGGTTGTCCACACTGCCTATGAGCCACAAATCCACAGGAATGTGGAGGCCTACATGGATGACATAGTGGTCAAGAGCAGAGACAGGGCAACCCTGATTCAAGACTTAGAAGAGACCTTTGCGAATCTGCGCAGGATCAGCCTCAAGCTCAACCCCGAGAAGTGCGTGTTCGGAGTCCCTTCCGGCAAGCTTCTCGGGTTCTTCGTGTCACAGCGAGGAATAGAAGCCAACCCAGACAAGATCAAGGCCATCGAGCAGATTGAAGCACCAACCCGTGTCAAGGACGTACGAAGGCTTGCCGGCTGCGTCGCGGCTCTCAGCAGGTTTATCTCTAAGTCTGCAGAACGCGCCCTGCCATTTTTCAAAATTTTGAAAAAGGCGGGTCCAGTAAAATGGACTCCGGAAGCGGAGGCTGCGCTGCAGGACCTGAAGAAGTACCTGTCCTCCGCTCCAATACTTGTCGCGCCTAAACCACAAGAGAAGTTGCCGCTATACCTGGCGGCAACTAATCAAGTGGTTAGTGCTGCGTTAGTAGTGGAGAGGGAGGCAGATGATGAGCCAGCGACCACGGCAAGCACGTCCAGCGACAAGCAGGGGGCTTCCCCGACAAGCTCTGGCCCTGAAAAGGATGAATCTGCGCAGGAGCAAGTGGAGGTGCGGAAGAAGAAAATGGTGCAGCGCCCAGTTTACTTTGTTAGCTCCCTTTTGCAGGGGGCTAGGTCAAGGTACTCTGGTGTGCAGAAATTGCTTTTCGGCCTCCTCATGGCCTCGAGAAAGCTGCGCCATTACTTCCAAGCACACGAGGTTACAGTTGTCACCCGCTTTCCGCTGAAGAGGATACTGCAGAATCCAGAAGCAACAGGCAGTATTGTCGAGTGGGCACTAGAACTGTCGAGCTTCGATCTCCAGTTCGAGAGCACCTCGACTATCCAAAGCAGAGCATTGGCGGAGTTCATAGCGGAGTGGACACCGACACCGGACGAAGATACCCCAGAGACGAGCATCCCTGCCAAAGAAGCAAGCAAAGAGTGGCTGATGTACTTTGATGGTGCCTTCTCACTGCAAGGCGCCGGCGCCGGCGCGTTACTTGTCGCGCCCACCGGAGGGCACCTCAAGTACGTAGTCCAGATGCACTTCCCCAAGGAACAAGCAACCAACAATACTGCAGAGTATGAAGGTTTGCTTGCCGGTCTCAGGATCGCGGCAGAACTTGGGATCAAGAAGCTCATTGTCAGGGGTGACTCGCAGCTCGTCGTCCGCCAAGTGAACAAGGATTACCAGAGTTCGTTGATGGAAGCGTACGTTGATGAAGTGAGGAAGCTGGAAGAGCACTTTGACGGCCTGCAAATGGAACACATTCCAAGAGCTGAGAATGACATCGCTGACGGCCTGTCAAAGTGCGCAGCATTTAAGTTACCTGTGGAACCAAGGACCTTTGTGCTCAAGCTGACTCAGCCGTCCGTAACGCCATCAACCAGATAGAGCAAGAAGAGGAAGTTGGTCTCCGGCGACTATCTTCCGGCAGAGCTCCCCGGAGCCGCCGCCAAGAAAGTCCCCAAGATCGACGCCAAGAGCGCTGAGGAACCGTCTGCTCCGGAAAACCCCAGGGTTTGTTCCGTAGAAGCAGGCGCTCCCGACAAGTTTTGTTCCGGCAAGCTTGCCGGGGAACGTCAAGCTCCGGCCGAGCCCCAGATCCTTGCTGTAGAAGCGGACGTTCCCGCAGCGGCAGAAGTGCCTTCAGTCCTTGTTGTCGAGCCGCAGGCTCCAGCATGGGCGCAGCAGACTGTCCATTTCCTCCAGCACGGAGAACTTCCCGAAGAACAAGAAGAAGCGGAAAGAGTAGCCCGGCGCTCGAGTATGTACCAGTTCGTCGACAACACACTATACAAAAGAGGGCGCAATGGTGTGAAATTGAAGTGTATTTCCCGGGAAGACGGGCAACAGCTGTTGGCAGAGATACATGGAGGCATATGTGGTCACCACATCGGCGCAAGAGCACTTGCCGGCAAAGCGTTCCGGCAAGGTTTCTTCTGGCCGACAGCCCTCCAGGATGCAACTGCACAAGTAACCAAGTGTGAAGCGTGCCAGTTCCATTCCAAGCAGATACACCAGCTGGCTCAAGCTCTCTAGACGATCCCTTTATCTTGGCCATTTTCGGTCTGGGGGCTCGACATCCTCGGCCCCTTCCCCCGAGCTGTCGGGGGCTTTGAGTACTTGTACGTCGCAATCGACAAGTTCACAAAGTGGCCGGAAGTGGAACCAGTGAGGAAGGTCACAGCACAGTCAGCCATCAAGTTCTTCAGGTCGATTGTCTGCCACTTCGGGATCCCCAACAGGATCATCACCGACAACGGTACACAATTCACGAGCCGTGCCTTCATGCAATACGTCCAAGATCTTGGCACCAAGGTCTGCTTCGCTTCTGTTGCTCATCCCAGGAGCAACGGTCAAGCTGAAAGGGCCAACGCCGAAGTACTACATGGGCTCAAGACCAGAACTTTCGACAGGCTGCACAAGTAAGGAAGAAACTGGATCGAGGAGCTGCCGGTGGCTCTTTGGTCGATCAGGACGACGCCAAATCGAGCCACTGGCTAGACACCATTCGCTCTAGTCTATGGAGCAGAAGCAGTTACCCCCACGGAACTCGTATACGGGTCACCTCGAGTGCTCGCTTATGATGAGCTTGAGCAAGAGCGGCTGCGTGAAGATGACGCGCTGCTCCTTGACGAAGATCGTCTTCAGGCTGCTGTGCGAGCCTCTTGCTACCAGCAAGCTTTGCGTCGCTACCATAGCCGCAAAGTTAAAGCCAGAAGCTTCGAGGAAGGCGACCTTGTTCTTCAGCGCGCCCCGTCCGCCAAGAATCATAACAAGTTGACCCCGAAGTGGGAAGGCCCTTACCGGGTGAGACGAGTCACGAGGCCCGGCGCTGTCCGCCTCGAGACCGAAGATGGCACTCCGGTGAGCAACTCCTGGAATATTGAGCATCTTCATAAGTTTTACCCGTAAGGCGCGGTTGTCGGGGCCCGCCCGGCAACCAACCTTTTGTACAAGTCTTGCCGCAGTTGCATGTAATCCTTTGTACAAAGCCAGGCGCAGACCCTGAGCAGCAGAAATGAAGCGCTGGCGCCCTAAGTTTTAGCATGCATGCTGAGTCGAGTCTCGTCCTTGGTTAGGGTTGATAGTGCCTAACAGCTGCTAACCCCTAGCTTAGAGGTCGAGTCTGCGTCCTTTTTCCTGTTCCTTCGTTTCCTTTGGTTCGCAGGGGTTTGTACATCTTGGCCAGACCACTTAAGGGCGAAGAAGAGAAGAAGGGCGGGCCAGCATCTGGTCCCCGGCAAGCCAGTATTGCCGGGGGCTGCAAGTACGAAGATTCGTCCGCGGCAAGCCAAAGTTGCCGGGGGCTGCAATCCCAGATAAGCTTTCGCATCCCTTGTCATGCATTTTCTCATGAACTGCGGAATACGAAAACCCTTTTTCCTCCTAAAAGCTGCCGTGCTCCCTCGACGATAGGCCCCAGAGCGCATTTCTGGGGCCCGTCTTGGTAGTAGTCGCGGCAGCAAAGGGGCGAAGCGAGGGGCCGGAACCCGCCTTCTCCCCGCCTCCGCCAAGGGCGTGAGGAGGGTCGAGCGACGCGGGAAGACGGCAGGGCCTGTTGCCGGGCGAAGAAATGTCTATCCTAATGATACAAAGGGTTCGCTCCTTGGCGTGGGTTTTACCCACGGGACAAATGGCCCGGCAAGCATCCCCTTTTCATTAAAAACATTCCGCTCAGGTACAGTTCAGAGAGAATGAAAAACATGAAAGATGGGATTACAAGTTTTAAATACAACTAAGGCCCGAGGGCTTACAGATTGAAAAAAGATAAGATGCCCGTAATCCCTTTCTTGTCTCTCCCCTCAGGAGGTAGGACAAGGAGGCGAAAAGGGCAAAAGGGGCTCCTAGGCGAGCTACGGGTGGCAGAAGACACCAACAGAACGCCCCGGGGGCTCCGGAGGCTGGATGGTGGCGGTGGCGCCGGAGATGGAGCTCGAAGATGAGGCAGCGGGACGTCAACACGCTGTCGGGGGCACCTAGCCCTCGTACTTCGAGTTGACGGCCTTGCCGCCAGTCCTCCTCCTCTTCCGCAGCCTCGCCACTCTGGCCACCCGGGAACACGACCCCGAGAAGCTCAAGGGGCCGGCGACCCGGATGATGGGGTCGACGGTGCCACACGGAGCTGCGACCGGCGCCTAGTCGGACCCGTCATCCCGACGACCGCTGCCCTCGTCGTCGCTGTCGCTCCCCTCCTCATCACTCTCGCTCGAGGAGGAGCTTTCGCTGTCGGAGGAGCTATCCACGCAGCACCTGGCCCGGGTCCCGAAGTCCCCGAAGGCCTTGACGGAAAGGAGATCGCCCTCCATCAACTTGAAATGGAGGGTGAACCCCTCCGTCAAGGTGTGGATACGGGCGAATGTCTTCCACCCTCGGCCAAGATACACTACGCCGGGGGTTGGGAACTCGACGTGGACCCGCGTGCCGCTGATCCCGCAGCCCTTCATGCGCAGCCTTAGCGTCTCGGGTTGCTCCATCTCCATCACGCTCGCGAAAGGAGCCGGGAGGCGAAGGCGGCGACGAGGCGCCCGGCGCAGCCTGACGAAGAACTCGCAAGGATCGTCCCCGAGATGGACCGCCGTGGGAGGAGGGGCCGCTGGCGGAGGCGAGGCCGGCGCGTCGCCCCGCCCGCCTCTTCCCTGAGCGCCGCGGCCTCGTCCACGCCCTCGCCCCCTCCCCCTTCCCCTTGCGGCTGGCTCCGCCACCGCGGGTGCAAGGGGAGGAGGGGCGCACTGCCTGGCGGCAACCCTCGCCGCCACCGATGAAGGACCCGGATTCCCTTTCTCCATGGCTAATGGAGAGAGGGGGGTCAGACGATGAAGAGGAGGAAGAGATGGAGGAGTGTGGGTTCCCGTCGGCCCCCCTCTTGCTCCTTATAAAGGAGCAGGGTGGGGACTCGACCGCCCCGCTCAACCAATCAGGACGCAGGGAGGCCAGGCGACCGGGGCCGGCCTGCTGCCTCGACCCGCGACGGCCCGGTTTCCTGCCTCCACCGCCCGCAACTCCAGGTGCATGGAAGCCGCGTGGCTGACGCGCAGGACCGAGGTGACGTATGAGGCGACCTCTCCCCCACCCCGTGATCGTGGGGAACGGGCGCCTCGGAAACCGTGCCTCGGCCCCGTCCAGCGAAGGAGCCACGCCTCCACGCCTCCCTCCACTTATGAAGATGGCACGAACCGTCCCCATTTATTGCGACGTGACGCATGCCTGCAGGGCTCGGCCCCGCGCACGCCACCCACGTCACGCACGGCTCTCCCCACGATGCCGTGTTCATCGCGTACCGTTCGGAGAGGGTGTGGCATACGCAGAAAAAAGATGCAGCGTGACCCAGGCCGCGCGTGCCCGTGCACTGTTTTGGGCCTCGCCCAACAGCGCTCAGCACCGTGTATGGCCCAGGCCCGGGGGCTCCTGTCGGTGTACTAAAATAGGGGTACCTTAGTACCCCGAACTTGTGCACGGGCAGTCGTAGCACCCCGCGGCAAGGCCTGCCAGGCGATCGCCAAGACCCTCCATGGTCCCCTCTTGGGCCATTCAAGAACAAAGTATTTGAGCCAAGGCCCCGGCAAGAGGAGCTTGCCGGGAAGGCCACCCGAAGAGAGCGAGGCCCTGGAAAGAGGAGCTTGCCGGGACTACTGCTCGAAGCACAAGACCCCGGCAAGAGGAGCTTGCCGGGAAGGCCATCCACGACACGACAAGGACCCTGCCGCGGCTCGCCCCGCGCCCCGGCAAGGCCCGGTGAGCAACAAGCTCCCGGACGCGACGAGACATCCACCGTGGCAAGGCGCTTGCCGCGACAAGTTACCACCTCGTGCCTGCGCTCCAGCTCACCCACCAACGTGTCGCTCTGGGGGGCATCCCAGGCGCACGTGGCGGGAGGCTGTGCAGCCAGGGGCATGCGGTGGCGAAGCGAAGCTGACAGAGTAGCCATCGTGGCAAACGGTGGCGCTCCTGACGGTCCACTTCCCTGGACCATCTGGGCGACACGGACGGGCATTTAATGCCCTTGTCCCCCGCCGTCAGAGTTAGGTATGATAGCACTGTACAGCCATTGTGCAGGCAGCGGTACCCACTACAGCATTCTACCATTTTTGCCCCCGCCTACGCTGCCACCCGTGGGTAACCCCTTGAGCATATAAAAGGAGGCCCCATGCGCACGTAGAAAGGAGACGCATCGTCATGCTCGACCTCGCCAGCAGCTCGTGTGTACTGTAGCACCGCGCGCTCCCGAGCAAGAACACAATACAATCCACCAAGCAGCAGTAGGGTTTTACGCATCCTTGCGGCCCGAAGCTGGGTAAAATCCCTCATGTGCCGCGCCTCGATCTGCCCTTTGTGCAACCTCCGCCCCACGCCGAACCAGTAAGGGGCTCGGTCCCCATAGGTGTTCGAGGAAGCCGATCCCCCCCAACATAAACGTTGGAGCCGGGGTATCTCAAAACTGAAGATCATGATTCAGAACAGTAATGAGGCTCTTCTCAGGTTGGATGATATTGAGGACAAGCGTCTCCGTGTTTCCCAAGAAAAGAATTTCAGGTGCATTCTCAAATCACATCTCAATTCTTTATTGAAATATCAGAATGAGTACTGGAGGAAAAGGTGCACGGTCAGATACTTCAGGTTTGCCGACGAAAACACTAAACTCTTTCAGTCCATTGCGACCGAGAGGTTTAGGCGTAATTCTATTGCCAGCCTGAGAGATGGGGATACTATCGTTAGTGATCATGTTGGCAAAGAAGGGATCCTTTATAAAACATACAAGGATCGCATGGGTTCTTCTAAACCCACCTGTATGCGTTTTGACCTCCCCCGGATCATCAGACGGGTCGATGGCTTAGAGGAGTTGTCGGCGCCCTTCACAAGAGGTGAGATCGATGCTGTCATCAAAGAAATGCCAGCTGATAGAGCCCCTGGCCCGAATGGTTTCAACGGATGCTTTCCTAAAAGCTGTTGGCCAATCATTAAAGAGGATTTCTACAAATTGTGTGAGGATTTCCATGAGGGGAACTTGGATATTTCCAGCATCAGTGAGGGGTATATCACCTTGATCCCGAAGATCTCCTCCCCACAAACCGCTAATGGGTACAGGCCAATAACTCTGCTTAACTGCTGTCTCAAGATCATCACCAAAATTTTGGCTAATCGTCTGCAAAAGATTATTCTGAAAATCATTCATAGGAATTAGTATGGATTTGCTAAAGGGAGAACCATTCAGGACTGTCTGGCGTGGACATTTGAGTATATACATCAATGTCAGACATCCTCTCGGCAGATTATATTGCTCAAACTTGATTTTGCCAAAGCCTTTGATACAATTGAACATGCACCAATGATGGAAATCATGCGACACATGGGCTTCGATGACAAGTGTCTTGGCTGGATGAAAACTATTTTTGGTTCAGGTGTTTCTTCCGTGCTTCTCAATGGAACTCCGGGCAGAAAGTTCTCTTGTAAGTGTGGGGTGAGGCAAGGTGATCCCCTATCGCCTTTGATCTTTGTACTCACAGCTGATCTTATACAAGCTGCGGTTAATGATGCGTTCGTTCAAGGGCTGTTAGATCTGCCAATACCGAATAACAGCCGTGGTGATTACCCAGTAGTTCAATACGCGGACGATACCATCTTAGTGATGCCAGCCAGCCTTGATCAAGCAGCTCGCATGAAAATCATTTTGGAGGATTATGCTACTTCTGTTGGACTGAAGATCAACTTCCATAAATCTACACTGATCCCCATTAACATTGATCAGCTACATGCGATTGAACTAGCACGGGTTTTTGGCTGCACTGTTGGGAGTCTCCCGTTCACATATCTTGGCCTCCCCATGGGCATGACCAGACCCACACTTCTGGAACTCATGCCCCTAGTGCATAGTGTGGAGAGGAAGATGTCCATAGCTCTGTCCCTGATGTCGTCTGGGGCCAAAGTCACGTTGGTCAATTCGGCGGTGACTTCGATGTTGATCTATGCCATGTGCACGATCAAACTACACCCTAGAGTGATTGAGCATTTGGATAAATTGCACAGATACTGCCTCTGGGCCAAAAACTCTGAAGATGGCGTAAAAAATAACTCACTGGCTGCTTGGGAGTTAGTCTGCAGACCAAAACACAAGGGTGGCCTAGGGATCATTGACATCAAGACGTAGAATATGGCCCTTCTCTTGAAGCATCTCTTCAAATTTTACAACCATGATGATGTACCCTGGGTGACCATGATCTGGAATGCGTACTATACTGACAAGATTCCACACGCTGTGGATCCGGTTGGTTCTTTCTGGTGGCGTGATGTTCTGAAACTCTCTGATGTCTTCCGTGGGATTACCACTGTCACGCTGGGAGATGGGTCCTCCTCCCCTTTCTGGAAATATGCCTGGTTCGATAGTGATCGCCAGGCCCCCCTCATGGAGCTTTTTCCCAGAGCTTTCTCATTCTGTTTGAACGAAGATGCATCTGTCGCGGACGTCGTCGCGACCACGGACCCCAACTTACTCTTCCATCTGCCATTGTCAGCACAGGCCAGGGGAGAGGTTAGAGAGATCCAACAGGGCTCATTGCATACGATCTTGGATAATGATCAGTATGATACCTGGGAGTGCACCCTCAGTGTAACCTACTCCTCGAAGAAATTTTATGACCACTGTTTCAGGGAGGTTGTCGCGGACAAAGCCTTTCTCTGGCTTTGGAAATCTAGATGCCCAATCAAATTCAAAATGTTCGGCTGGCTGTTGCTGGTTGATCGCCTGAACACAAGAAACATGCTGAAAGGTAGACACTATAGTGTGGCTAACAACGTTTATACCTACATGCTTTGTCAAAACCCACCTGAGGAAACGGTTCAGCACCTGTTCTTCGCCTGCCCATTTAGTCAGCGCTGTTGGCCCAAAGTTGGCATGCTTTGGCCAGGGATGGGAGAAAAAATCTCCCTGATCCGTGGGGGCAAAGAAAACTGGCGTCAGCCTTTGTTTATGGACACATTTTTTATGGCAGCCTGTAGTCTGTGGATGGAGAGGAATAATGTCTACTTCAGAGGGATCCACCATTCATTTGACTCATGGCTTGCTAGATTCAAAAATTTGCTGAGTCTTTTATTGCATAACTGTAGAGAGGACTTCCATCCCTACCAAACATCTTACGTACAAAGCTTGTAACTTCTTTTGTAACACTTTCCTAGCTTTGTTTCTTTTGAGTTTGGCCGGGGGGGGGGGGGGCACTAAAAAACCATCTGTAACACTGATTTAATTGTTCTCTTGTGATTAATACAAAGTCAGTGGGAGCCTCTCCCACTGTCGTTAACCGTAAAAAAACCCTAACTAGGAGGAGGGAGAGGTCTATTTATAGTCTTAGTGCAAAAGAGGGGCGAAGTGGAGGGGTACATGGGCTTCGGCCCGAGACTGGACGCAGCCAGGGTCCGGACGTCCGTGAGGCGCCGGTCGTCCGGAGGTTTGCGGGGGTCCGGACATCCGTAGATCTTCGGATTTCCGTATATTAGGTTCTGTTCTCCCAGCGTCGGACGTCTGTAGGTGTCCGATCGTCCGGTCGCCAGTCGTCTGGTCTTCCTCGGACTTCCGCTAATTTCATTCTGTTAGCGTAGCGTCGGTCGTCCGAAGGGTCTCGGTCGTCCGGAGCCTGGGAGTCATCAGACATCCGGTCTTGGGCAGTCGTTCGGTCGCTGTAGCGGTCACAGGCCTGAGTTTCTTGGGCTGTTGTGACCCCCAGGGTTCGGACGTCCGGGCTGGGCCGGTCGTCCGGAGCCTGTATCTTCCGTGGCAACTCTTCCTCTTGATCTTTGCGCTTGGTGTCCTCTCCATCTTGTCTGTTGTATGTAGACGTTCCATGGCTTTCCTCCGAGTACCTGATCACACATAGTATTTCCGCTTGAGGTAGCAGCCATGTCTCATGCATAGAAAGTGGTAGCTCGAAAAGGAGCGAGTTCACCTTATCTTCGATAGCCTATGCTCGGGCTCTTGTCATTGGTCCAAGTGGAGTTGTAGGAGATGTAGATGCGTCCATGGGGATGATTGTGGGATGCTCGGCATCAAGTCATGTCATGCTTACATAATTCAATGAGTGGGGATAACATTGGTTAATGGTCATATATTCTGAAGAGTAATTATTATGTTTTAGTATTCCTAGATATTATTATGTTGATATCAATTACTTCATCATTTTTCAATATTCATACCGTAAAAAGATTACATGATCGACATGCTAGGTAGCATTCAACATCAAAAATTCTGTTTTTATCATTTAATTACTCGGGGATGAGGAGGAATTAAGGTTGGGGATGATGATACATCTCCAACGTATCTATAAATTTTGATTGTTTTATGCTATTATATTATCAATCTTGTATGATTTATATGAAATTTTATATCCATTATAGAAAAAACCTATTAACCTGGTCCCAGTGCCAGTTTATGTTTTGCCTATTTTATTGCTTCGCAGAAATATAGTACCAAACGAAGTCCTAATGCGATGAAACTTTACAATGATTTTTTTCTAGACCACAAGGGACCCCAGAAGATTCGTGAGGAGGCTAGAAGATATATGAGAGAGCTACAAGCTGACATGGTGCACTCCAGGGGGAGCTGCCTGAGCTTGTGGGCCCCTTGTAGCTCCGTTTGACCTAATTCCAACTCCATAATTTCCTTAAATTCCAGAAACCACTAGGGCGAGCCCAAAACAATTATTTTGCCGCCGCAAGCCTCTGTTCTTACGCGATCCCATCTGGAGGCCTTCGCTGGTACTCTGCCGAAGGGCGAATCAATTACAGAGGGCCTCTACATCAACCTTGCTACACCTCATATGATCTGTGAGTAGTCCTCCGCTGGCTCTCTCTCTCTCTATGGTCTTCAATACAATGTTCTTTTGGGAGATCGATATGATGTAATCCTTTTGTTCGGTGTGTTTGTTGGGATCCGGTGAATTTTGGGTTTATAATAAGATTATTTATTGAAAGTAATTGAATTATATTATGAAATTTATTATGTGTGATTGTTATAGCTATGTAATGCTTCCCAATCTATGAGTTTTCTTCGCCATGTTGATGATTAGATCTTCACTTGAAGTGGTGCATAGTAGTAGGATTAATCTTGCGGTGTCCTCACCTCGTGATAGAAGGGGTAGCGAGGCACGTATCTGTATTGTTACTACTAAGGGTAAAACGACGGGGTTCGATCATATTGATTGGTCTTATTTTCTATATATTATGTCATCTTGCTTAAAGCATTACTTTGTTCTTTATGAACTTAATACGTTATATGCATGTTGGATAGTGTTCGATGGTTGGAGTAATAGTAGTAGATGTAGAATTGTCTCGGTCTACTTGTCACGGACGCAATGCCTATGTACTAATCATGCAATGAATAACATGATTAGTATGCGTTTTTTTCTACCAATTGCCCAACAGTAATTTCTTTACCCACTCTATGCTATGTTCTTGAGAGAGATGCCTAGAGTGAAAACTATGCCCCCCGGGTCTATTCACCGTATTCACAAAACCGTAAAAAGCACGCTGCAATTTACTTTCTTTTAATTTATTTTGCAATTTATATATCTATCACTATCATAATTAATCGTTGAAATTAACGAGTACAAGGGGATTGACAACCCTCTTGCCCGTGCTTGGTACAAGTATTTTGTTTGTGTGTGTAGGTACTATCAACCTTCGTTTGTGTGAATCTCCTATTGGTTCAATAACCTTGGTTATCTACTGAGGGAAATATTATCCGCTACTATATTTCTTCTCCCTTCCTCTTCAGGAAAAACCCAACACAGCTCACAAGTAGCAGCCCTCGAAGCAATGCACAACTCACATGGCCCAGGGAGGAGGTTCGAGGAGTTAACCATCGCGTGACCCCGATCTGAGCAACACAAATGATATCAATCAAGGGTAAACATGCTCCAACTTCCTCACATACCAAATACTAACACTTCCATGAATATGGACTCACAAACTTTAACACCAACATTCTTACTAAACAAAAACGATTCACTAATACACTCACATATCATCATCCCAATATTGCTAAACTATTGCAAGGAATCAAACACATCATATCAATGATCTATAAGTTCATGCAAGTTTTTATTATACCACAATTGTATACCTATCATTTTTTTACCAAACATATAACACATGCAAATTACCACTTCCTATTTAACTCTCAAAATGATATAAGTGAATAAAGAGAGTGCAAATAATTTCTATAAAATATAATGCCATGCTCAAACAAATATAAGTGAAGTATTAGAGAAATTGCCTCAACTCAAAAGATATAAGTGAAGATCAATGAGCATTCTATAAATTGTAGATGAATGTGTGCCTCATAATAAGTGTGATCATGTGACGAATAAAAATATAGCTCCAAGTTAAGTTGCTGATAAATTGAAGATGAAAGAGGGGATGCCTTCCTTGGATATTCTCGGGCTGCCTTGGGCATGTTGAGAAACGTAGTAGGAAACAAAAAAAAATTCGTCCTACGACCATGATCCAGGAACACTATGAAGATGAGGTCTAGGTCTTATTGTTACCAACTTTGAGTTGCATCGGAAGAAGAGCTGGTGTAGATCATTGATAAAGTCCCTTGAACCGAAGTGCGAAAGCACAACCTCTCTACGGATTGCAGGCGTACATGCTTCACGATCTGGAAACGCTTCACCGTCTAGAGCTTTGCATTATCGGAGAACTAGAGGAGCGAGAAGAGAACCTCGCAATACTTCTCTATTATGAGGACTAGAGCACTAGAACTAAATCAAGTCTAGAACACGATTAGAACTAGAGAAGGAGGGGGGGCGCCTGAGACAACGGGAGAAACTTGTGTCTCTTGGGGGCGCCCCTCCTCATGTATATATAGGTGTAGGAAAGAGGGGCCAACCGACTTGGGGAGGGATCATCCCCTTGGTGCCCCCCATGGGAGAGGGTGTCCCTCTCCCAATCCAATTTGGCCCCCTCTAGCTTGTCATACAAGCTAGGAGGCGCCTCCACTTTTTATCGGGCCCTAAGGCCCAATAACTCTCCACTACTAAGCCTTTTAGTATTTTCTTTAGCCTGTTGACATTAAATATATTCTAAAAGTCTGCTAGTCAATATTAGAACCTTTTATCATTTATTTTACATCTTTGGAAAAGATTTTCCACCTATATATCAATTCCGGGTATAATCCTGTCACCCTGAAACTCTTTCGGTAACCCCAAAACGCTACCTGTTTCTCTCGAAATTATGTGTTATGTTCCGGAACTATCCCGGGAATATTTTCTCATAACTCTCACTCCACTGACACTCAACAGATCATCATTCCCTTAAGCGTGTGACCCTGTAGTTTCGGTAAAACATATACATGAACGTAACTCCCTTTCGCTCAATGATCAACTGTAGAAACGTGGACATCCATATTTACCCCTATGAATACACGAATGATATTCGGGTGAACCTTCGGTTATAATATGCTATTCCCTCTGCTTCGTGATACTTTAGAAAACCCTAGGTGAGATATATCGGTATTCTCTTGAGTCATTCTCATGCTCATTATACCAGTCTCCTCATTACCGGTTTTGTTGTTCTTTCTCGTTGACATGTTCCGGCATCCCTGTGACCTAGTCACCTTTGTCTGGCCAGACGATGATGGATGCTATCACACCGAGAGGGCCCTAAGAATACCTCTCCATCATTGGAGGAACAAATCCCACTCTTGAGTCATCTAGCCCCTTGTCATACTTTCCAATGAACCTAAAAGTTGTCGTTATGATCACCGTGTTACAGATGACATTTGAGCAACCCCAAAGTCCATCGTCCGATATGAAGTTACTACGATACTCTCATGGTCTAAGGAACTAAATCATATGTCAATTCTCCGTGATATATAAATAGATTTGTGACAATTACATCTCAAAGTATAACAAACAAGTTGCGTAAATTCATTTTGGGATTATTGTCACACTTAACAAAATCCCAAGATCCAAAAAAACATGATCACCATGCAACACTTGAGCTAGTCCTAGTCTCCTAGAGGCATGACTAGGAATCATGTTTACCGTTTATCATTCCACACGTGCTTATGAGTTTTCCTCTGGATCACATATTCAGAATTATAGCGGTTATAACATAGAATATAAATGCTTAATTATAAGCGTGGAAATAAATAATACAATATTATTACCTCTAGGGCATATTTCTAACACGTATTGCTTTGGGTCTAGTGTGATTAGTTTTTGTTGACAATGGTGACGTCCTGCGGAAAGGGTGGCATTGCGGCTTGTTTTATTATCCAGTTCAATCTTCGTACGACAAAGCTTGAATAGATACGACTTCGTCGGGAAACTTGTATCCCCCTCTGGTGCTTGGATGGTATTGGGATTATCTTCTAGCCCTCATTGGTGCCATCTTCTCCAGGACAATGATCAATCGAGATCATGGTCGGCGACATTGTCTAGTCTACATTGACGACTTCCAGGTTGCTGCTACTACATGCTCTTGGGTTTCAACAAAGTTGCTTCGGCAAGACGGATGACAAGGGGCGGCAATGTAGAAGGAAGACAATGACTATGTCTTCAAGGACTTATCTATAATTTCATATTCTTATAAGGTAGTTATTGTAAATACTAGTACTATTTAATACATGACAATAATGGGCTATTTCCGAAGAAACCTTAAAATATTTTTTTGGGCCATTAAATATTTTCTTTTAAAGCAAAAAACCATAATGGGCAAGCGGTAATTACGGATACCAGCTGTAGATGCGGGCCCATGTGTGACATGTCAAATGCCAGGCTGCTGCCCCGATCGGTATGCCACAACTTAGAACAAGTCAACGGTTTATTTTTTTCGCCCTAGGACTGGGTGGCAGACATCGCCCTACATGTGGGGCTATTAACATGACGCGTGACATGCCCGCAGTCCCGTGGTCGTCCGTCCGATCACTAGTCTCCCAAGCATCTCCCCCTCACTTTCTTCCTGCATTTCCTTCACTTTTCTTAAAAGCGTATCCGTTCCCGCTTCTTTTTTTTTTGCTCCACGTGGTCTTTTGTTCTTCTTTTCTAGATCAAGCAAATTGTTTCCATGAAATTATCCGTGCACCTACATCTTCGTTGAACGCACATCCTACCTTCTGCATAAAGGTCCATAAGACCATTAAAAAAGAGGGGGGGGGGGGGTCCATAAAAAGACGATTAAGGAAAGTAAAATTGCAATATACAGTAATTCATAATTTCTAACTTTATCAATTCCAATCTCCAAATATAGTGGTTCTCAAATTATTTAGTCCTTCGTTATTCTTTTCCAAAGATACGTAAATGTAGGTTTATTAACAGGCAATTTTTGAAAAGGAGGACCTCCGGCCTCTACATTCACGTTAATTATTTTTGTCTTTAACTTTCTTTGTTTTCTTTTTTGAATCATACAGTTTTTTTATCAAGTTTTGGTTGCAAACCACGTAATCATACGGTTGATTTGTGAATTGTGATGAGTTGTTGCTATTGTAGCATACAGATCAGCACTGTTTTGTACAACTGTACAAGCCATGTGTTTTTATGCCTGGCGACGTGTCGATTCTATTTTGGCGTCGATTTCCTCTAGTAATTGTATTTGTATCCCGCAATTTAAGACGATGATGTACGAGGGATACACACACACTTCGCTGAGATATTTGACAATTATATAAAAGAATTAATTTTCATCCAAATATTAAATGTAAAGATCTATATCGGCCGATTTGCAAGAATGAATTGCCGAGGATGGATATCTGTTCTCACCGAATCACTTAGCTCATTTATTTCCTTCCTAATTTCGAGCCTATACGCTTTAACTTACTTCCTTATTTTCCTCTGTCCTTTTCCTGAACCGTCTACAGCTAGCCAGCCAAAAAACGCCTTTATATCCCAGCAGCACATTAAAAGTACGTGCGCTGATTCTGGGAACGCATGCAGTGCATGAACGAACGTTCGTAAGCGATAAAAAATGCAATTTCCCTTTGCCAAGTCTAGTCTAGAGATTAATATGTTTTGTTTAATTTGGGTTTTCATACAGCACACCCCAGGATTCATGCAGGTTGAAGCAAGGACTCCTCGATGATGCACGCTGATTTGGCGCCAGAACATATATATACGGACTACCGTAAACTAGTATACTACACATGTAATCTCGGCATCTAGCTAGGTTTTTCCCTGGGGTTTTGCAAGTCAACCAACCGGATCGATCGTTCGACGCGAACAGAAGCCAGCAATTTGCGTGCATATACGTTGGTTGCAGATTTGTAAAGAAAGAAACACGGTGAATTCTTGGTTTCTACTCCAAATTTAGCAAGATTGAAATGGAAATCCATCCTGAAAAGGAGAGGAGTTATTTGGGGTCAAATATAATCTTCAGTTGCTCTTCTCACTCGACGCCAACCAAAGGCCATTAATACCCCCGCTCGCTGCCAACGTTGCGCGTCGTTTGCCACCCCACCGATCGATGACCCCACCCCTCACCTCTGACCCCGGGAACGCGCCGGCTTGGCTCTATAAATAGGGCGTGCCATGGCCATGGACGAGCAATGCTTATAGCAGATGATACTCGGAACCGGCCACCACCAACCTGCCGCTGCTCACGGACTCGCCGCGGGTGCCTCCGCCGCTGCTATGCCTATGAGCAGTGGGCCTTTGTATGGCTCTGCGGTGCCGAGCCAGCAGGGAGACCACTCGGGCCTCGCCGCGGTGCCGATTCCGTCGCCGACGTTGGGCGTCGAGCTTGACGGTTCTCAGGAAATGACCACAAACAACAAGCGGAAGCGCGATGAGCAGTCGTCGGCGGCGTTTGGCGCGTGCCAGGCGCAACAGCAGCCAATGGTTGTCGATCGCACCCTGCGCAACGAAGTAAGTGCCCAGATCAAATCGCCACCATGCATGCACTACAGATCCATACTTTGCGTTTGATGCTTATCTAGCTTTCGTTAACCGTAATGGATGATGCAGGCGGAAAGGTTTTGTAATACTTTGGAGGAGGAGATGCGGAGGCATGAGACGCTCATGCGCTCGACCGTGGAGGCCATGGTGGAGAAGCGGCTCTTGGCCAAGGACCAGGAGATCATGCACAACTGGGGCGTGAACTGTGCACTCGGGGAGCGCCTCAAGACCCTCTACATGGAGGCGGAGGCGTGGCGCATGGACGCGCAATCCAAGCAGACCGAGGCCAACGTGCTCCGCGCCGATCTAGAGCGGGCGCTTGCCCAGCAAGCGGTCCGTTACCATGCCAGTGGCAGCGGTGAAGGTGAAGGTGAGGAGGATGCCGAGTCATGCTGCTGGGGGGACTACCACGCGGCATTCTGTGGGGGGGAGGAGGTGGAGACCCCGTTAGTGGAGCCTCCGGTGATAGGAGCCGGAATGTGCAAGGAGTGCGGTGAGAACACGCCGGTGGTGGTGCTACTGCCATGCCGGCACCTCTCCGTCTGCGGGCCATGCGCCGAAGCATTGTCGGCGTGCCCATCGTGCGGATGCGCCACGCAGGGCAGCATCTACATCAACTTCTCGTGATGCAAGGGTGTAATAGTTCTTGGAACGCATGAACCGGCCGACGCGAGGCATCAGACGACGCGCATCGTCGATGAAACGCCGAACATTCATGCATCATTATTTCCATAGTTTCAGAGTCGACATTTTGTTTCATTCTGAACCTTTTTCGAGTCGACTTTTGTAAGTTAAGTGTTTTTCTACTTCGTTTGTTCTGGACGGGGATGCTACCGCGACGGTTCGATGACGTCGATATGAGCAGATCAGTACCCCCTCTTTTGTTCGGTTTAGGTTTCTTCTTAAGCTATTGTACCATTCATTCAACAAGAAGAAAAAAAAGTTTATACAACATCCGAGCGTTTGCGGTGAGTCGCGTGATCGCCACATCAGAGCGGTGGGTGATGGTGGAGATAGTGTATACGGTTGTGTGGAAATATTTGAGATGAGAAAGATGACACGTATGACTATGGTGGTACAGAAAAGTGATTGCACGAAGGACAGAGGGTGTGCGGCGCCCGGCGGCGCATGGGAGGAGTGGGTGGGTGGCTAAGGTTAGGTTTAGCAAGGAACCGAAATGAACGGACCAGATTTAGATCCGACGGTCCACAAAGATTGGTTGGATTTATAGAAAAAATTGCTCGGCTGGCAAAGTTGGGTTTGTAAAATTTCATAAAATCGAATATATAATAGGAAATGTTTTAATCGCATTCATGAGTGATGAAGAGATGGTTCGCCACAAAGCGGCACATGTGAGGAAAGGCTGACCAGGGCTAGGGCTTAGATATCTAACAAAAGGGAGCAGATAGGAACTGATTTAGATCTAAGAAACCAAAAGACTAACTAAATTTTGCATAAACAGAACACTCAGATTCTACATTCAAACCATCAACAAGATACAAGGATATGCTAGAGTAACCACCTCCTACGGGCATCCTTGCTCGCGAGTGCCTCTCACATGATCTGATCCGCACGCTCTAACGGTACCCATTGGCCAGGAAGCTCCATACCGGGACGGCCTCAGGGCCTAGAAGGCCTGGCTGCAGTCTTGCCTTGGCGATCCATCAAGGGCCCAACTTCTAAGAAAGCTTGATCTTGGCGTGTAAGCCAATAGTTCCCCTGGCAATGCCGGCCAGCACTACAAAAAAAAAGACACGTCTGTGACATTTTGGGACGAACGAAAAAAAATTCTGTCATGCTTATGACACTTCTATGACGATAATTGTGACAAAACCCGGTATCATCATAGATGTGGTGGGCTCCTACTTGAATGACAAAAAATCATGACAGAAAATGGGCTTTTCATCCTGGGCGGGCCGGAGACGCAGCTGCATGACATTCTTTGGGCCGTCCATAACCGAAAATACCATGGTAGAAGCGAGGGCGAGGAAAATGTTGGGGAGTTCCCGTTTACGGTGGGTGGTCGGGGCCGAGCGATGCACTGAGGTTTGTGCGTTTCTCTCGTACACGTACGCGCGTGTGTGCGAGGCGTTGCGCTCTAACTGAACCCGGAGTGAGGTGTTGGGCTCTAATTGAATCCGGAGTGAGGTGTTGGGCTCTAACTGAACCCAAGCGATTGCACTAGCTACGTTACTGAACGCCGATCGATCCCTTGCTGTTAACTGAACCCGAGTGATTCCTTCGCTACTGCTACTAACTGAAGCCGATCGTCGCTGCCTCTTGAGGAACAGTTCCCGGTGGGGGTTGGATGAATAGTTCTTGGTGGGGGTTGGATCACCAGGTTCCCGTGGTAGTAGAGGTCGTTGCCCCTGGATGAACAGGACCCCGATCGAGGTGGCGTGGGGGTGGATGAACAGTAGCCGGTGGAGGGACCCCGTACGTGGAGGGCTGGTTGAACAGGACCCGTGGAGGGGTTGGTTGAACAGGACCCCGTGGAGGGTTGGTTGAACGGTAGCCGGTGGAGACTGGATGAACAGGATCCCGTGGAGGGCTGGATGAATAGTAGTCGAGGAGGCTGGATGAACAGGACCCCGTGGAGGAACAGTAGCTGGTGGAGGCTGGAGGAAGTGGACGGTGGATGAACAGTAGCAGGTGGAGGCTGGAGGAAGTCGGCGGTGGATGAACAGTAGCTCGTGGAGTCCTTTTTTGCGGGACGCCACACCCCTCCTGATCAACAGGACCCCGTTTCGACCGTAGGCGCTCCAACACTAGTCTGTTTCCTCTGTTTTGTGGTACGCCAGACCCCTCCCGATCAACAGGACCCCGTTTCGACTGTACGCTGTCGAACACAAGACTGTTTCCTCCGTTTTGCGGTACGCCAGACCCTTCCCGATGAATAGGGCCCCGTTTCGACCGTACGCGGTCGAATAGAAGGCCCGTTTCCTTCGTTCTGCGGTACGGCAGACCTCGTTTCGGCTGTTCCGTCCAAGCCGGTTGGCTCCCGAAGAAAAACGACGTATTCCATTGCCCCCCGATAAACACGACGCATTCCGTTGCCTCCCCATGAACAGGACGCAGTTTCTCCGTGGCTTCCGGTGAACAGGATTAGTCATTGTACGCGTTAGAGACCCCGCCCGTATGTACGTACGTAGCCATATTTACTATCTTGTCGCGTGGTCGTATGTACGTGTACACGATATAGACGGGACTGCATGAAATGCTACGTCGGCGCCTCTACTTCAACACGTGCCGCTCCTTACTCGGCCACGGTACATTGCTGCAGAGACACCAATTGACTGCTATGTACGTACACGCTCGCGGCCACAGAGATAATGCTACCTTCCCTTCAACCTGGTGGGTCCTAGCTGTCAGGGCGTAAGAAGGCAGTTCCTTCCGTGCGAAGATAAAGCCGGTGGGTCCCAGCTGTTATGGGGAAACGGTTTTTTCGCGAAATATAGAGGCCCTTCCGGTACGTCCGAGGTGTCAGCTGGAGGAATAATTATTTTGCACGTAATAAGGAGGCACTTCCTTGCGTGCGGCCATGGACCCAGCTGTCAGCCTCTCCACTTACAATCCTCTTCCGATGGCTGTCATTCGTTAACCGTGTTGACGACGTTGTACCGCCCGAGAGCACCAAGGTGGTGGACAACGGCGCGACCTAGGAAGGGAACGACCCGGAGCCGGGGAATACGCAGCAGTGGATGCCCACGCGGAGGGGAGTACGAGGGTTGACTGCTTCGGCTACGGTTTGAGGTTGCTGTCTCTGGAGAATAACAGGGGGTGTGGGTGAGTAGAGGGATGGCCTGGCCAGTAGTAGTATGGTCGGGCGGTGAGACCTACGCGACAACACAGCCGTCCATGGGAGGCTGGAGTAGGCGGTACATCGGGCGCATGTTTGGGCAGCCGGAGCAACAAGACCAGAGGTTGAAGACACACCTTGGCTGTTGGATTAACATCGAACGGTCAGTGTAGCTAGAATCGTTTATTGACTAAGTTGACAAAGCCATGCGTATGCATTAACTTAGTAGGCCCATAAGCCAACCTACAAATCTGGTGGGTCCCAGCTAGCAAGGGGAATCAATTTTTTCGCGTAATAAGGTGGCACTTCCTTGCGTGCGAAGATGTTTTCTGTTTTTTTATTTCTTCTTTTTTGAGTTAGAATAAAAAGGAAATAATTTAGGATCTTCGGTACAATCTATATTTTCATGAAAAGGATCATAATAAAGCTGGTGGGTCCCGGCTGTCAGGGAGAGGAAACTTTTTATTTCCGCATAATAAAGGAAGCACTTCCTTGCGTGCGAAGTTGTAACTGGTGTGTCAAACTTGTCAGGGGGAGAAATTATTTGTTTTCGCATAATACAAGGGCATTTGTTGCGTGCGGCCATGGGCCATGTGCGTCCCTACTGTCGGCCAATCCACGTACATGCCTCATCTGAGCCCCCCCCCACTGATCCAATAGCTGGCTGGCCGCCAGTTACGCCGTGCCTTGCTATGGGCAAGGCACTGGATCTCTGTTCCCGATAGCTGTTGTTTGTTGACAAAGTTGACCACGCCTCACCGAGAGAACCAACGCAGTGAACGATGGCGAGTATTACTAAGGGAACAACCCAGAGCCGGTGAAGACACAACAGTGGATGCCCACGCGGAGGGGAGTACGAAGGTTCACTGGTTCGGCAGCGGTGTGAGGCTGCCATTGCCGGTGAAGAACATGAGGTTTTGGTGAGTAGAGGAAAGTCCTGGACGGCATTTGTGAAAGCACAAGTGCTCCCTGGGTGGTTTTGGTAATTAATGTCAACATATCTCTTGTTGGACTAACACTTTTACCTAGTATGTTTCAGATAAGTTCAACAATGGAGTGGCACGGACTAGAGGATGTGGAACCCCTTCAAGATGCTAAGGACAAAGGATTGGCTCAAGCTTCAAGATCAAGACTCTACATTTTATATTTTAGTGATCCAAGATCACATTGAGTCTATAGGAAAAGCTAATACTATCAAGGAGGGATGAGGTGTTGCTTAATGAGCCTCTTGCTTCATGTGCTTAGTGATATGCTCCAAACCCTCAACTATATTCTCACATCCACATATGACCTAAACCAAAAGTCAAACTCGGCCCCACCGATTCTTTCTATCCGGCGCCACCGAGTTTCACATGTCATAGCCACTGCCACAAACCCTAGCAAATCGGTTTCACTGATAGGGATCTCGGTCTCACCGAGATGGGATTGTAATCTCACTGTGTATGTCCATTGCCAAAATCGGTCTCACCGAGTTTGAGCAATCAGTACTACCAAGATTACAATGCAAATTCTCTGGTTAGCATATTACCAAAATCGGTTCCACCGAGTTTGTGTAATCGGTCTCACCGAGTTTGCCTGACCAACTATCTGGTCAGCTTATTACGAAAATCGGTCCCACCGAGTTTGTGTAATCGGTCACACCGAGATTACGTTATCCCCGAACCCTAACCATATCGGTCCTACCGAGTTGCATCTCAGTCCCACCGAAAATCCTAACGGTCACTAGGTTTGCTGAATCGGTCCGACCGAGTTTAACGATTCGGTCCCACCGAGTTTGGCAGATTGTGTGTAACGGTTAGATTTTGTGTGGAGGCTATATATACGCCTCCACCCACTCTTCGTTCATGGAGAAAGCCATCAGAACATACCTTCACTTCCAATACACATTTTCTGAGAGAGAACCACCTACACTTTCGTTGAGGTCAAGATATTCCATTCCTACCATATGAATCTTGATCTCTAGCCTTCCCCAAGTTGCTTTTCACTCAAATCTTCTTTCCACCAAATCCAAATCCTGTGAGAGAGAGTTGAGTGTTGGGGAGACTATCATTTGAAGCACAAGAGCAAGGAGTTCATCATCAACACACCATTTGTTACTTCTTGGAGAGTGGTGTCTCCTAGATTGGCTAGGTGTCACTTGGGAGCCTCTGACAAGATTGTGGAGTTGAACCAAGGAGTTTGTAAGGGCAAGGAGATCGCCTACTTCGTGAAGATCTACCGCTAGTGAGGCAAGTCCTTCATGGGCGACGACCGTGATGGAATAGACAAGGTTGCTTCTTCGTGGACCCTTCATGGGTGGAGCCCTCCGTGGACTCGCGCAACCGTTACCCTCAGTGGGTTGAAGTCTCCATCAACATGGATGTACGATAGCCCCACCTATCAGAACCACGCCAAAAACTTCCGTGTCTCCAATTGCGTTTGAATACTCCAAACCCTTCCCTTTACATTCTTGCAAGTTGCATGCTTTGCTTTCCGCTGCTCATGTACTCTTTGCATGCTTGCTTGATATGTATTGTGTTTGTTAAACTTGTGCCTAAACTCCACCTAAACTTAAGAATATTAAAAACTGCAACTTTTGGCACTTAGTGTCTAATCACCCCCCTCTAGACACCTCTTCTCGATCCTTTCAATTGGTATCAGAGCTTTGGTCTCCATTTCCTTGGTTTAAACACATTTGGAGGAAGATGGATGTGTCTACTTTAGGGAGTCTTAGACATAGAGTGCCCATTCTTGATGGAGAGTATTTTCGTGAGTGGAAAAATGAAATGCTTGAGATTTTCAATGAATATCATTTGAACAAGTACATTGCTAGTCCTTGTGCACCTCATATTGATCCTTTGCACCCTACCGTAGATGTAGATATTGACATGATTCATAATCTTAGAACTGTTGAGCTCATCATTAGAGGATTGCCCAAAAATTTGATTGCTAGTTTGCCTACTCTTGATTGTGCCTATACTATATGGAAATTTCTTGAGGAACGATTTCCCGATTATTCCGTAAAAAATTTAGACGAAATTCTCCATAAGTCTATTGCGTTGAGTAAGATGAACTCTAGTGAGCTTACCAATCTCATGCGCGCTAAAGGAAACATTGGAATCATTAGCGATATCATATCCGAAGCTATTAGAATTCATAAAGGTAACCACTTTGATGATCATTTATCTAATGAATTACCCTCTCTAGGAATTGATCAATCACAAGATGATGTTGAACATGGATACTATGATGAAGATGATGATAGTGACTATGATCTTGATGATGCAATGTGGCATTTTGGTCTTATGGCAAATCTTCGTGGCTACATGGCTGGAGGAAAGGAATGGCTCCTTGATAGTGGATGTACTGATCATATGACCGGAGATGAAGATATGTTCAATGAGCTTGCTGAAAACGATGGCCCTCGGAAATATGTCACTTTTGGTGATAATTCAAAGGGTAAGGTGGTTGGCCTTGGTAAGGTGGCCATCTCACATGATAGCTCCATACAAAATGTCATGCTCATTGAATCCCTTGGATACAATTTACTTTCAGTTTCTAGACTTGCAGATTTCGGTTTCAATGTCTTATTCACTGAAGTAGATTGCCAAGTGTTTCGTAGAGACAATCATAAAATGGTCTTTACCGGTATACGTAGAGGAGATCTTTACATTGTTGACTTCACTAAAAGGGCTAAACCTAAAACTTTCTTAATCGCTAAATCTTCTAAAGGCTGGTTGTGGCATAGAAGATTAGGTCATGTTGGAATGCGAAATCTTGATAAGCTTATTAAAGGTGATCATATCCTCAGAATAAAAGATGTCATATTTGACAAGGATAGACTTTGTAGTGCTTGTCAAGCAGGGAAACAAGTTGGAGGAAGTCACCGCGCGAAGAACATCATGACCACAAGAAGACCACTCGAGCTACTTCACATGGATCTCTTTGGTCCAAATGCATACAAGAGTCTTGGTGGTAACTCATTTGGTCTAGTCATAGTTGATGATTTTTCAAGATTTACGTTGGTGTTCTTTCTTGATGACAAATCACATGTCCAAAAGATCTTCAAAAACTTCGCTAGGAAGGCCCACAATCAGCTTGACATGAAGATCAAGAAGGTTCGGAGCGACAACGGAACGGATTTCAAGAAAGCAAATGTGGACACTTTCTTGACGAAGAAGGGATTTCACACGAGTTCTCGGCTACGTACACACCTCAACAAAATGGAGTTGTTGAGAGGAAGAACCGGACTCTTATCGAGATGGCAAGAATGATGCTTGATGAGTACAAGACGCCAAAGCACTTTTGGGTGGAAGCGGTTGAGACAGCTTGTCATGCAACAAATCTCTTGTATCTTCACAAGCTACTCGGCAAGACGGCATACGAGCTCCTCACCGGTAACAAACCCCAAGTTGGATACTTTCGAGTATTCGGCTCAAAGTGCTACATTCTTGATAAGCATCGTCGTTCTAAATTTGCTCCTAAGTCTCATGATGGTTTCCTACTTGGTTATGGATCAAACTCTCACACTTACCGTGTCTACAACAATTTCACCCAAAAGGTTGAAGAGACGGTAGATGTGAAGTTTGATAAATCTAACGGCTCGCAAGTAGAGCAATTTCCAATTGATGTAGGAGACAAAGACCCTTCGGAAGCAATTCAAGACTTGTCCATCGGCAAGATTCGTCCAATGGAAATGAAGGAGAGTACCTCATCCATCCAAGTGGAAGCTTCTACCTCACGACAAGGTGAACCAAGAGTTGATGCGGAAGCATCCACAAGTGGGACATGCCAAGATGAAGAAAACGAGGAAGTACACCAAGATGAACATCAACAACCTCCTTCTTCACCACGACAAGAGAACAACAACATCAACAATGAATAAGGCCAAGAAGAAGAAGAAGAACAAGATGAAGAGGATGTTCCACCCTGACCCAAGCAAAAGCTTTCACGAGTTCGAGCAAGAATTGCCAAAGATCATCCCGTCGAGCAAATCTACAAAGATATTCAAACCGGGAGAATCACTCGCTCTAAAACTCGTTTAGCTAACTTTTGTGAACATTACTCATTCATCTCTAGCATTGAACCTATGAAGGTTGAAGAAGCACTGAAGGATCCAGATTGGATAAATGCTATGCATGAAGAGCTACACAACTTTGAGAGAAATCAAGTGTGGACATTGGTCGAGAATCCCGACAACAACCACAACATCATTGTTACCAAATGGGTGTTTCGCAACAAGCAAGATGAAGATGGACAAGTGGTTCGCAACAAAGCACGTCTCGTCGCCCAAGGCTACACACAAGTTGAAGGTATGGACTATGGTGAGACTTATGCTCCCGTTGCTAGACTTGAGTCCATTTGCATCTTACTTGCCTATGCTAATCACCATGATATCACTTTGTACCAAATGGACATTAAAAGTGCTTTTCTAAATGGAAAAATTGAGGAGGAAGTTTATGTTAAGCAACCTCCCGGATTTGTCAATCCTAAGAAACCTAATCATGTTTACAAACTTTACAAAGCTCTTTACGGTCTTAAACAAGCTCCTAGAGCATGGTATAAATGCTTGAACAAGTTCCTTATTGAGAAAGGCTTTGAAATTGGTAAAATTGACTCTACTCTTTTCATTAAAAGGGTTAATGGAGAACTATTTGTGTGCCAAATTTATGTTGATGATATCATATTTGGTTCAACTAACTCTTAATTTAGTGAGAAGTTTGGAAAGCTAATGTCGGAGAAGTTTGAGATGTCTATGATGAGTGAACTCAAATTCTTTCTCGGTTTGCAAATCAAGCAAACTAAGGAAGGTACCTTTGTCTCTCAAACGAAGTACACCAAAGACTTATTCAAGAAGTTCAATATGCAAGAATGCAAAGGTATGACTACACCCATGCCTACTAGTGGACATCTTGATTTGACCAAAGTTGGTGAACCGGTTGATCAAAAAGTTTATCGCTCTATGATTGGTTCATTGTTATATCTATGTGCCTCTCGTCCTGATATTATGCTAAGTGTGTGCATGTGTGCACGATATCAAGCTGCTCCTAAAGAATGTCATCTTAAGGCTGTGAAAAGGATAGTGAGATACTTAAACCATACACCAAATTTTGGCATTTGGTATCCTAAGAGGTCCTCTTTTGATCTTGTTGGCTATTCTGATTCGGACTGTGCCGGAGACAAGGCTGATAGAAAGCCCACTTCGGGTACTTTTCAATTCCTTGGTAGATCTCTTGTGTCTTGGTCTTCCAAGAAATAAAACTCGGTATCTGATGAGGATACGTACCTAGGGTAGGGTAACTTATCATACCTGAGGTACCCAATCAAGGACATGACCCCTACAATGAAAGACATTCTAAGAAGTATCAACATTTCAGTCGACCTGGTCAGCCCAGTCGACGGACACGAGCGTACTCGACCAGAAGCAAAAGCAGTCGACCATGAAGACAGCCACTCGACTATAAGAAGACCTAAAGGCACTGCCTACAAACGGTCAACTCATAAGTAGCTTTTATGGCCTTCATGGTCCTTTATTACAGGCGTTACCAGTAACCCCCTCTCTTTATGTACATTAAACTCCTTGTAACGTGGGCTGGCTGGGGTCCTGGCGAACTCTATATAAGCCACCCCCTCCACTAGGACAGGGGTTCGGAACTTTGTAACACACACACACATAATCCAGTCGACTGCCTCCGGGCTCCGAGACGTAGGGCTGTTACTTCCTCAGAGAAGGGCCCGAAATCGTAAAACTCCTTGCGCATACAACTACTCCATAGCTAGGATCTTGCCTCTCCATACTTACCCCCCATTCTTACTGTCAGACTTAGAACCACGACAGTTGGCGCCCACCGTGGGGCAGGTGTTCTAGCGATTTGTTGGAGGAGTTGGGATTCTTTCACCCCACATCATGTTTTCGAGCGGAGTCATGGTCGAGAGCCGCGAGATCCGTCTCGGCGCTCTCTCCTTCATCGTTGACAACTCTGCTTGGCTGCAGGAGGCTCCACTCGACGTGGACGCGCTTCCCGCCCGCGGAGCCACGCATTTTTGCGCATGCGTCCGCGGCGTCCTCCTGCGGCAACCGTCGACCCAGTACGGGTCGGCATTCGTTTCGCCATCGTCGTCATCAGTTTCCCACCGGCGCAAGCGCACCGGTCGGTCGAGACTCCAGCGGTGGGTGAAGCACGCACTGGCCCGCCAGTCGGCCATCCCCCAAGTCGCGGCAATCGAGCCCGACGAGTCACTCTACGGCCTGTTCGACCTGTCGACTGGCTCCGTAGAGACTGCGTCCGAGTCCGACTGGCGGAAGTACTAATGGTCGACGGACCACGTAGTCCCCCCGGATTCCCCCACACCGAAGAGGTTGCCGCAGGGGGATTCCGGTGCGGGGCCACGAAGAGTACAGGCCCGAGCCCCTTACCTCAGTGCAGAGGGAGGAACTCCGTCGCCGGAACATGGACGCCCTTCACACTCCTATCATTGGAGAAACCCCTGAGGCACGAGCTCTGGAGGAGGTGCGCTTGGACAACTTGGCTGAACGTACTCGACTGGAGAATCTTCAGAGAGCACTCGACGAGCACGCACGACCGCCCGTTCCCGAGTCCAGTCGTCGTCGCCTCTTCCAGCCGCCGACCCAGGTATACCGTACCCCGATTCAGAATTTGGCAGCTGCGGCTCGCATAGCGGAGTCGATCCAGCCTTCACAGTCAGAGGCAGGGAGAGGTCTGTTGCAGATCAGAGATTTGCTCCGTGCAGCGGGTGACCAGAATTCAGTCGTATCTCAGTCGCGCAACAGGATTCACAGTCGATCCGTCGCTGCGAATTCCGTTCAGTCGGCTCATAGTCCAAGGTCGCTCCCGAGGCGTGAAGGACACAGAGGCCGGCACGAGGATCAATACCAAGGGCACGAGCGATATGAGCACCGATCCGATCGCAACGATCAACGTCGAGTGCCTTCTCCTGCCCCAAGAGCGGGGTCGTACGTTCCTCGACGGCAAGAGGACAGACGCCAGTTCAGTACTGGGCGAAGGGTCCTAGTCGACCCCAGGGAACCAGGCTTTGATGCGAGATCCATCATCGTTCGAGGTCTGGTCGACCGAAATAGAGCTCACCGAGAAGACCGTGACAGAGGCGCGCCGTCCAGCAGCAGAGTTCGCGTCTCAGGTCCCGAGTGTTTCAGCAGAGCAATCAGAGCTGCAGTGATTCCTCCCAACTTCAGGTTGGCGACTGGAGTCAGCAAGTTCACCGGAGAGTCCAAGCCGGACACATGGATCGAGGATTACCGAGTGGCTGTTCAGATCGGAGGCGGCGATGACGAGGTGGCCATGAAGCATTTGCCCCTCATGTTGATAGGATCAGCCAGAGCGTGGTTGAATCAGTTGGCTCCCAGCAGTATTTATACTTGGGAAGATATAGCCCAGGTGTTTGTCAGGACATTCGAAGGGACTTGCAAGCGACCGGCAGGGTTGACAGAATTGCAGTCATGTGTTCAGAAGTCGAGTGAAACCCTGAGGGATTATATCCAAAGGTGGATCACTCTGAATCACACGGTCGAGAATGTGTCCGATCATCAGGCAGTTTGCGCCTTCAAGGAAGGCGTCAGAAACAGGGAGTTAAGTTTGAAGTTCGGTCGAACCGGGGATATGACCCTGAGTCGAATGATGGAAATCGCCACCAAGTACGCGAACGGAGAAGAGGAAGATAGACTCCGGAGTGGCAAGTATAAGGCAGCCGCTAATGAGGCCGGCGGAGGACACTCCAGTCGGAAGCAGAAGCGCAAGGCCGAGCCAGTCGCCCCCGGGGAAGCCTTAGCTGTGACCCCAGGGAAGTTTAAGGGGAAACCCAAGGGTCCTTGGAACCCCAAGAAAGTGAAAGACCAGGACGGGAACGATGTGATGGACTTACCATGCCACATTCACACGAAGAAAGATGAAGAGGGAAATCTCATTTACCCTAAGCATACCACTCGACAATGTCGACTCCTGATGCAACAGTTCCAAGGGAAGCAGGCCAAGGACAAAGAGAAAGAGTCAGACAAAGTTGAAGACAGGGAAGACAGCGGTGAAGAATACCCCCAAGTCAATTCCACTCTGATGATTTTCGCTGATGTCGAAAGTAAGAGTCGACTGAAGGTCATCAATCGCGAAGTAAACATGGTCGCTCCGGTGACACCCCATTACCTGAAGTGGTCCCAGACCGCCATCACCTTCGACCAGTCCGATCATCCGACTCATATTGCCACCCCATGGAGGCAAGCGTTGGTGGTCGACCCAGTTATTGAAGGCACTCGACTGACCAAGGTTCTGATGGACGGCGGCAGTGGGCTAAACTTGTTGTATGCAGAGACGTTGAAGGGGATGGGCATTCCGATGTCCCGACTCAGCCCCAGCAACATGAGCTTCCACGGAGTCATTCATGGGAAGAAAGCTGAGTCACTCGGTCAAATCACTCTCGACGTCGTCTTTGGTGACTCGAAGAATTTCCGGAAAGAAAAGTTAACCTTTGAGGTCGTGGATTTTCAGAGTGCGTACCACGCCATTCTTGGGAGGCCAGCCTATGCTCGTTTCATGGCTCGACCATGCTACGTATACCTCAAGCTGAAGATGCCTGGCCCCAAAGGTGTAATCACCATCGTTGGCAATCGGAAGAAGGCAGAGGAGTGCTTCCAGAAAGGCGCCAAAATTGCTGATGCTCAGATGGCCAAGATAGAGATACAAGAGTACCAGAAGACTGCGGATCCGAGTGAGTTGTTACGAGCCAAGAAGCCCGCCACAGAGTCAGCATTTCAGTCGACTGGTGAGACCAAGCAAGTCCACATCCACCCGATCGATCCAAATGCGGCTCCAACCAACATCTCCACTACACTCGACTCCAAATAGGAAGAAGCGCTCGCCCAGTTCCTCCGTGAGAACTGGGACATCTTTGCATGGAAGCCTGCTGACATGCCAGGTGTGCCCAGGGGACTGGCTGAGCACCGCCTTCGAGTCGACCCAAAGGTCAAGCCAGTCAAGGAGCATCTCCGACGGTCCGCCGTTCAGAAGAGAAAGGCCATTGGTGAAGAAGTGGCCCGACTCCTAGCAGCAGAATTCATTCGCGAGATCTACCACTCCGAGTGGCTCGCCAATGTTGTAATGGTCCCTAAGAAGGACAAATCGTTGCGCATGTGCATCGATTTTAAGCATATCAATCGGGCCTGCCCGAAAGATCATTTTCCTCTTCCTCGCATCGACCAAATAGTCGACTCGACTGCAGGATGCGAGAGGTTATCTTTTTTAGATGCTTACTCTGGATACCATCAGATCCGTCTGTATGGACCTGATGAAATAAAAACAGCCTTCATCACCCCATTTGGGTGTTTCTGCTATGTTACCATGCCTTTCGGTCTCAAGAACGCCGGAGCTACATTCATGAGAATGATTCAGAAGTGCCTAATCACTCAAATCAGTCGGAATGTAGAAGCATACATGGATGACATAGTGGTCAAGTCACGAAAAGGTTCCGACCTGCTGACTGACCTAGCTGAAACTTTTGCCAATCTCAGGAATTATGATATCAAGCTCAATCCGTCGAAGTGCACATTTGGAGTCCCTGGAGGAAAGTTACTCGATTTTCTTGTTTCCGAACGAGGAATCGACGATAACCCCGAAAAAGTTGGCACCATACTCCGGATGAAACGCCCCGTGCGTGTGCACGATGTCCAGAAACTTACTGGATGCTTGGCCGCCCTAAGTCGATTCATCTCCAGGCTCGGTGAAAAGGCGCTGCCTCTTTACCGACTGATGAAGAAGTCAGACACGTTCGAATGGACTCCAGAAGCTGATGCAGCATTTGCAGAGCTAAAAGCTCTGCTCTCCACCCAGCCGGTGCTTGCTGCTCCTGTCAGCAAAGAGCCATTGTTGCTTTACATAGCAGCCATGGGACAAGTCGTTAGTACCGTTCTTACGGTCGAGCGGGAAGAGGAAGGAAAGACCTTCAAAGTTCAACGCCCAGTTTATTATCTCTCTGAAGTTCTGACCCCGTTGAAGCAAAGATATCCCCACTATCAGAAGCTTGTTTACGGGATTTACATGACCAAGAAGAAGGTTGCTCATTATTTCTCTGATCACTCTATCACAGTCGTCAGCGACGCTCCATTATCAGAGATTCTTCATAACAGAGATGCAACCGGTCGAGTGGCGAAATGGGCAATTGAACTTCTTCCTCTTGATATCAAGTTCGAGGCAAAGAAAGCTATTAAGTCCCAGGCAATAGCTGATTTCCTCGCCGAGTGGACCGAGCTGGAGCTTCCGACTCAAGTTCACTCGGAGCACTGGACTATGTTTTTCGATGGCTCCAAGATGCTGAACGGATCCGGTGCGGGGGTTGTACTGGTTTCCCCCCCGAGGAGATAAGCTCAAGTATGTCCTCCAGATTCACTTTGATTCCTCCAACAATGAAGCAGAGTATGAGGCACTTCTATACGGATTACGTATGGCCATTTCACTCGGCGTCCGTCGCCTCATGGTCTACGGCGACTCAGATCTGGTTGTTAATCAAGTGATGAAGGAGTGGGACGTCCGAAGCCCATCCATGACGGGATATTGCAGCGCAGTGAGGAAGCTGGAGAAACGATTCGAGGGGTTGGAGCTCCATCATATACCCCGACTGAAAAATCAAGCTGCAGATGATCTGGCGAAGATAGGGTCCAAAAGGGAGGCCATCCCTAAAGATGTGTGTTTGGAGCACATTCACACACCATCAGTGCAAGAAGATCCTTTCACAGAAGAGCCTCCACAACCAAAAAGCGCCTCTGACTCGACCGAAGTGGAGGTTCCAGCAGTGGTCGACCTGATTATGGAAGTTATGGTCACCACTCCCGATTGGACAGTGCCGTACATTGCGTATATCATGAAAAAAGAGCTCCCAGAAGATGAAGAAGAGGCTCAACAGATCGTCCATCGATCCAAAGCCTTTACAGTAATCAAAGGGCAGCTATACAGAGAAAGCGCGACTGGAGTTGGTCAGAAGTGCATCACACCTGAAGAAGGACAGATAATTCTTGAGGATATCCACTCGGGGACCTGTGGCCATCATGCGTCCTCTCGGCCCATCGTGGCCAAAGCATACCGAGCGGGTTTTTACTGGCCAAAGGCGAACGAAATGGCAAAGGATATAGTCGACAAGTGCGAGGGGTGCCAGTTTTATTCCAACATGTCTCACAAGCCCGCCTCCGCCTTGAAGACGATTCCACTCGTCTGGCCTTTCGCTGTGTGGGGTCTAGACATGATCGGACCACTGAGAACTGGTAGGAGTGGCTTCACCCACTTGTTGGTTGCAGTCGACAAGTTCACGAAGTGGATAGAAGCCAAACCCATAAAGGACCTTGACGCAAGCACTGCCATCAGTTTTATCAGGGGATTGATATTCAGATATGGAGTTCCGCACAGCATCATCACGGATAACGGATCAAACTTTGATAATGACAGATTCAAAGCCTTCTACGCCTCTCAGGGCACTTGAGTCGACTACGCTTCAGTTGCTCATCCTCAGTCGAATGGACAGGCCGAACGCGCGAATGGCCTCATCCTCAAAGGACTAAAACCCCGACTGATGCGTGATCTCAAACACGCAGCAGGCGCCTGGGTCGACGAACTTCCGTCAGTTCTATGGGGGTTGAGGACCACCCCTAACCGGTCGACTGGAAGAACACCATTCTTTCTGGTCTATGGAGCCGAAGCGGTTTTGCCGAGCGACCTGCTCCACAACGCGCCTCGAGTCGAGTTATATTCCGAAGCAGAAGCAGAACAGGCCCGACAAGATGCAGTCGATGAAGGAAATATGCCCTAGAGGCAATAATAAAGTTATTATTTATTTCCTTATATCATGATAAATGTTTATTATTCATGCTAGAATTGTATTAACTGGAAACATAATACATGTGTGAATACATAGACAAATAGAGTGTCACTAGTATGCCTCTACTTGACTAGCTCATTAATCAAAGATGGTTATGTTTCCTAGCCATGAACAAAGAGTTGTTGTTTTATTAACGAGATCACATCATTAGTTGAATGATCTGATTGACATGACCCATTGCATTAGCATAGCACCCGATCGTTTAGTATATTGCTATTGCTTTTATCCATGACTTATACATGTTCCTTTAACTATGAGAATATGCAACTCCCATTTACCGTAGGAACACTTTGTGTGCTGCCAAACGTCACAACGTAACTGGGTGATTATAAAGGTGCTCTACAAGTGTCTCCGAAAGTACATGTTGAGTTGGCATACTTCGAGATTAGGATTTGTCACTCCGATTGTCGGAGAGGTATCTCAGGGCCTTCTCGGTAATGCACATCACATAAAGCCTTGCAAGCATTGCAACCAATGAGTTAGTTGCGAGATGATGTATTACGGAACGAGAAAAGAGACTTGCCGGGTAACGAGATTGAACTAGGTATTGGATACCGACGATCGAATCTCGGGTAAGTAACATACCGATGACAAAGGGAACAACGTATGTTGTTATGCGGTCTGACCGATAAAGATCTTCATAGAATATGTAGGAGCCAATATGGGCATCCAGGTCCCGCTATTGGTTATTGACCGGAAACGTGTCTCGGTCATGTCTACATTGTTCTCGAACCGTAGGGTCCGCACGCTTAACGTTACGATGATAGTTATTATGAGTTTATGCATTTTGATGTACCGAAGGAGTTCGGAGTCCCGGATGTGATCACGGACGTGACGAGGAGTCTCGAAATGGTCGAGACATAAAGAATTATATATTGGAAGCCTATGTTTGGACATCGGATGCATTCCAGGTGAAAACAGGATTTTACCGGAATACCGGGAGGGTTACCGGAACCCCCCGGGAGCATAATTGGCCAACATGGGCCTTGGAGGAAAGGTGAGAGGGCAGCCCTAGGGGCTGCGCGCCTCCCCCCCTTCCCTAGTCCTATTAGGACTAGGAGAAGTGGGGCGCCCCCTCTCTCTCTCTCCCCCTTGGAGCAATCCTAGTCCAACTAGGATTGGGGGGGGGAATCCTACTCCCAGAGGGAGTAGGACTCTCCTGGCGCACCAAACCTGGCCGGCCAGCCCCTCCCCCTTGGATCCTTTATATACGGGGGCAGGGGGCACCCCAAAGACACACAAGTTGATCTACGGATCGTTCCTTAGCCGTGTGCGGTGCCCCCTTCCACCAAATTCCACCTCGATTATATCGTTGCAGTGCTTAGGCGAAGCCCTGCGCCGGTAACACATCAAGATCGTCACCACGCCGTCGTGCTGACGGAACTCTTCCCCGACGCTTTGCTGGATCGGAGCCCGGGGATCGTCATCGAGCTGAACGTGTGCCAAGAACTCGGAGGTGCCGGAGTAACGGTGCTGTGATCGGTTGGATCGCGAGGAGAACGTACGACTACTTCCTCTACGTACGACTACTTCCTCTACGTTGTGTCAACGCTTCCGCTTCGGTCTACGAGGGTACGTAGACAAACACTCTCCCCTCTCGTTGCTATGCATCACCATGATCTTGCGTGTGCGTAGGAAAATTTTTGAATTTACTGCGTTCCCCAACAGTGGCATCCGAGCCTAGGTTTTATGGTTGATGTTATTTGCACGAGTAGAACACAAGTGAGTTGTGGACGATACAAGTCATACTGCCTACCAGCATGTCATACTTTGGTTCAGCGGTATTGTTGGATGAGACGATCCGGACCAACCTTACGCGTACGCTTACGCGAGACCGGTTCCCTCGACGTGCTTTGCACAGAGATGGCTTGCGGAAGACTGTCTCTCCAACTTTAGTTGAACCGAGTGTGGCTACGCCCGGTCCTTGAGAAGGTTAAAACGGAGTCTATTTGACAAACTATCGTTGTGGTTTTGATGCGTAGGTAAGATGAGTTCTTGCTTAAAGCCCGTAGCAGCCACGTAAAACTTGCAACAACAAAGTAGAGAACGTCTAACTTGTTTTTGCAGGGCATGTTGTGATGTGATATGGTCAAGACGTGATGCTAAATTTTATTGTATGAGATGATCATGTTTTGTAACCGAGTTATCGGCAACTGGCAGGAGCCATATGGTTGTCGCTTTATTGTATGCAATGCAATCGCGATGTAATGCTTTACTTTATTGCTAAACGGTAGTGATAGTCGTAGAAGCATAAGATTAGCGAGACGACAACGATGCTGCGATGAAGATCAAGGTGTCGCGCCGGTGACGATGGTGATCATGACGGTGCTTCGAAGATGGAGATCACAAGCACAAGATGATGATGGCCATATCATATCACTTATATTGATTGCATGTGATGTTTATCCTTTTATGCATCTTATCTTGCTTTGATTGACGGTAGCATTATAAGATGATCTCTCACTAAATTATCAAGAAGTGTTCTCCCTGAGTATGCACCGTTGCGAAAGTTCTTCGTGCTGAGACACCACGTGATGATCGGGTGTGATAGGCTCTACGTTCAAATACAACGGGTGCAAAACAGTTGCACACGCGGAATACTCAGGTTTAACTTGACGAGCCTAGCATATACAGATATGGCCTTGGAACACAGAGACCGAAAGGTCGAGCGTGAATCATATAGTAGATATGATCAACATAATGATGTTCACCATTGAAACTACTCCATCTCACGTGATGATCGGACATGGTTTAGTTGATTTGGATCACGTGATCACTTAGAGGATTAGAGAGATATCTATCTAAGTGGGAGTTCTTAAGTAATATGATTAATTGAACTTTAATTTATCATGAACTTAGTACCTGATAGTATCTTGCTTGTCTATGTTGTGTAGATAGATGGCTCGTGCTGTTGTTCCGTTGAATTTTAATGCGTTCCTTGAGAAAGCAAAGTTGAAAGATGATGGTAGCAATTACACGGACTGGGTCCGTAACTTGAGGATTATCCTCATTGCTGCACAGAAGAATTACGTCCTGGAAGCACCGCTAGGTGCCAGGCCTGGTGCAAGAGCTACGCCAGATGTTATGAACGTCTGGCAAAGCAAAGCTGATGACTACTCTATAGTTCAGTGTGCCATGCTTTACGGCTTAGAACCGGGACTTCAACGACGTTTTGAACACCATGGAGCATATGAGATGTTCCAGGAGTTGAAGTTAATATTTCAAGCAAATGCCCGGATTGAGAGATATGAAGTCTCCAATAAGTTCTATAGCTGTAAAATGGAGGAGAATGGTTCTGTCAGTGAGCATATACTCAGAATGTCTGGGTATAACAATCACTTGATTCAACTGGGAGTTAATCTTCCGGATGATTGCGTCATTGACAGAATTCTCCAATCACTGCCACCAAGCTACAAGAGCTTCGTGATGAACTATAATATGCAAGGGATGACCAAAACTATGCCCGAGCTCTTCGCGATGCTAAAAGCCGCGGAGGTAGAAATCAAAAAGGAGCATCAAGTGTTGATGGTTAACAAAACCACTAGTTTCAAGAAAAAGGGCAAAGGGAAGAAAAAGGGGAACTTCAAAAAGAACAGCAAGCAAGTTGCTACTCAAGAGAAGAAACCCAAGTCTGGACCTAAGCCTGAAACTGAGTGCTTCTATTGCAAGCAGACTGGTCACTGGAAGCGGAACTGCCCCAAGTATTTGGCGGATAAGAAGGATGGCAAGGTTAACAAAGGTATATGTGATATACATGTTATTGATGTGTACCTTACTAATTCTCGCAGTAGCACCTGGGTATTTGATACTGGTTCTGTTGCTAATATTTGCAACTCAAAACAGGGGCTACGGATTAAGCGAAGATTGGCTAAGGACGAGGTGACGATGCGCGTGGGAAATGGTTCCAAAGTCGATGTGATCGCGGTCGGCACGCTACCTCTACATCTACCTTCGGGATTAATATTAGATCTAAATAATTGTTATTTAGTACCAGCGTTGAGCATGAACATTATATCTGGATCTTGTTTGATGCGAGACGGTTATTCATTTAAATCAGAGAATAATGGTTGTTCTATTTATATGAGTAATATCTTTTATGGTCATGCGCCATTAAAGAGTGGTTTGTTCTTACTTAATCTCGATAGTAGTAACACACATATTCATAATGTTGAAGCCAAAAGATGCAGAGTTAATAATGATAGTGCAACTTATTTGTGGCACTGCCGTTTAGGTCATATCGGCGTAAAGCGCATGAAGAAACTCCATACTGATGGACTTTTGGAGTCACTTGATTATGAATCACTTGGCACTTGCGAGCCGTGCCTTATGGGCAAGATGACTAAAACACCGTTCTCCAGTACTGTGGAGAGAGCAACAGATTTATTGGAAATCATACATACTGATGTATGTGGTCCAATGAATGTTGAGGCTCGTGGCGGATATCGTTATTTCCTCACCTTCACTGATGATTTAAGCAGATATGGGTATATCTACTTAATGAAACACAAGTCTGAAACATTTGAAAAGTTCAAAGAATTTCAGAGTGAAGTGGAAAATCAACGTAACAAGAAAATAAAGTTTCTACGATCTGATCGTGGAGGAGAATATTTGAGTTACGAGTTTGGTCTACATTCGAAACAATGCGGAATAGTTTCGCAACTCACGCCACCCGGAACACCACAACGTAATGGTGTGTCCGAACGTCGTAATCGTACTTTACTGGATATGGTGCGATCTATGATGTCTCTTACCGATTTACCGCTATCTTTTTGGGGTTATGCTCTAGAGACGGCCGCATTCACATTAAATAGGGCACCATCAAAATCCGTTGAGACGACGCCTTATGAACTGTGGTTTGGCAAGAAACCAAAGTTGTCGTTTCTTAAAGTTTGGGGCTGCGATGCTTATGTGAAAAGGCTTCAACCTGATAAACTCGAACCCAAATCGGAAAAATGTGTCTTCATAGGATACCCAAAGGAGACTATTGGGTATACCTTCTATCACAGATCCGAAGGCAAAATTTTTGTTGCCAAAGTCGGAAACTTTCTAGAGAAGGAGTTTCTCTCGAAAGAAGTGAGTGGGAGGAAAGTAGAACTTGATGAGATAACAGTATCTGCTCCTTTATTGAGAAGTAGTACATCACAGAAATCTGTTTCTGTGACACCTACATCAAATAGGGAGGAAGCTAATGATAATGATCGTGAAACTTCAGATCAAGTTTCTACTGAACTTCGTAGATCAACCAGAGTAAGATCCGCACCAGAGTGGTACGGTAATCCTATTTTGGAAGTCATGTTACTAGACCATGATGAACCTACGAACTATGAAGAAGCGATGGTGAGCCCAGATTCCGCAAAATGGCTTGAGGCCATGAAATCTGAGATGGGATCCATGTATGATAACAAAGTGTGGACTTTGGTTGACTTGCCCGATGATCGGCAAGCAATAGAAAATAAATGGATTTTCAAGAAGAAGACTGACGCTGATGGTAATGTTACTGTCTATAAAGCTCGACTTGTTGCAAAAGGTTTTCGACAAGTTCAAGGGATTGACTACGATGAGACTTTCTCACCCGTAGCGATGCTTAAGTCTGTCCGAATCATGTTAGCAGTTGCCGCATTTTATGATTATGAAATTTGACAAATGGATGTCAAAACTGCATTCCTGAATGGATTTCTGGAAGAAGAGTTGTATATGATGCAACCAGAAGGTTTTGTCGATCCAAAGGGAGCTAACAAAGTGTGCAAGCTCCAGCGATCCATTTATGGACTGGTGCAAGCCTCTCGGAGTTGGAATAAACGCTTTGATAGTGTGATCAAAGTTTTTGGTTTTATACAGACTTTCGGAGAAGCCTGTATTTACAAGAAAGTGAGTGGGAGCTCTGTAGCATTTCTGATATTATATGTAGATGACATATTACTGATCGGAAATAATATAGAATTTCTGGATAGCATAAAGGGATACTTGAATAAAAGTTTTTCAATGAAAGACCTCGGGGAAGCTGCTTACATATTGGGCATTAAGATCTATAGAGATAGATCAAGACGCTTAATAGGACTTTCACAAAGCACATACCTTGACAAAGTTTTGAAAAAGTTCAGAATGGATCAGGCAAAGAAAGGGTTCTTGCCTGTGGCACAAGGTGTGAAATTGAGTAAGACTCAATGCCCGACCACCGCAGAAGATAGAGAGAAAATGAAAAATGTTCCCTATGCTTCAGCCATAGGCTCTATCATGTATGAAATGCTGTGTACCAGACCTGATGTGTGCCTTGCTGTAAGTTTAGCAGGCAGGTACCAAAGTAATCCAGGAGTGGATCACTGGACAGCGGTCAAGAACATCCTTAAAGTACTTGAGAAGGACTAAGGATATGTTTCTCATATTTGGAGGAGACAAAGAGCTCGTCGTAAACGGTTACGTCGATGCAAGCTTTGACACTGATCCGGACGATTCCAAATCGCAAACCGGATACGTATTTACATTAAACGGTGGAGCTGTCAGTTGGTGCAGTTCTAAACAAAGCGTCGTGGCGGGATCTACATGTGAAGCTGAGTACATAGCCGCTTCAGAAGCGGCCAATGAAGGAGTCTGGATGAAGGAGTTCATATCCGATCTAGGTGTTGTACCTAGCGTATCGGGTCCAATGAAAATCTTTTGTGACAATACTAGTGCAATTGCCTTGGCAAAGGAATCCAGATTTCACAAAAGAACCAAACACATCAAGAGACGCTTCAACTCCATCCGGGATTTGGTCCAGGTGGGAGACATAGAGATATGCAAGATACATACGGATCTGAATGTTGCAGACCCGTTGACTAAGCCTCTTCCACGAGCAAAACATGATCAGCACCAAAACTCCATGGGTGTTAGAATCATTACTTTGTAATCTAGATTATTGACTCTAGTGCAAGTGGGAGACTGAAGGAAATATGCCCTAGAGGCAATAATAAAGTTATTATTTATTTCCTTATATCATGATAAATGTTTATTATTCATGCTAGAATTGTATTAACTGGAAACATAATACATGTGTGAATACATAGACAAACAGAGTGTCACTAGTATGCCTCTACTTGACTAGCTCATTAATCAAAGATGGTTATGTTTCCTAGCCATGAACAAAGAGTTGTTGTTTGATTAACGAGATCACATCATTAGTTGAATGATCTGATTGACATGACCCATTGCATTAGCATAGCACCCGATCGTTTAGTATATTGCTATTGCTTTTATCCATGACTTATACATGTTCCTTTAACTATGAGAATATGCAACTCCCATTTACCGTAGGAACACCTTGTGTGCTGCCAAACGTCACAACGTAACTGGGTGATTATAAAGGTGCTCTACAAGTGTCTCCGAAAGTACATGTTGAGTTGGCATACTTCGAGATTAGGATTTGTCACTCCGATTGTCGGAGAGGTATCTCAGGGCCTTCTCGGTAATGCACATCACATAAAGCCTTGCAAGCATTGCAACCAATGAGTTAGTTGCGAGATGATGTATTACGGAACGAGAAAAGAGACTTGCCGGTAACGAGATTGAACTAGGTATTGGATACCGACGATCGAATCTCGGGTAAGTAACATACCGATGACAAAGGGAACAACGTATGTTGTTATGCGGTCTGACCGATAAAGATCTTCGTAGAATATGTAGGAGCCAATATGGGCATCCAGGTCCCGCTATTGGTTATTGACCGGAAACGTGTCTCGGTCATGTCTACATTGTTCTCGAACCGTAGGGTCCGCACGCTTAACGTTACGATGACAGTTATTATGAGTTTATGCATTTTGATGTACCGAAGGAGTTCGGAGTCCCGGATGTGATCACGGACGTGACGAGGAGTCTCGAAATGGTCGAGACATAAAGAATTATATATTGGAAGCCTATGTTTGGACATCGGATGCATTCCAGGTGAAAACAGGATTTTACCGGAATACCGGGAGGGTTACCGGAACCCCCCGGGAGCATAATTGGCCAACATGGTCCTTGGAGGAAAGGTGAGAGGGCAGCCCTAGGGGCTGCGCGCCTCCCCCCCTTCCCTAGTCCTATTAGGACTAGGAGAAGTGGGGCGCCCCCTCTCTCTCTCTCCCCCTTGGAGCAATCCTAGTCCAACTAGGATTGGGGGGGGAATCCTACTCCCAGAGGGAGTAGGACTCTCCTGGCGCACCAAACCTGGCCGGCCAGCCCCTCCCCCTTGGATCCTTTATATACGGGGGCAGGGGGCACCCCAAAGACACACAAGTTGATCTACGGATCGTTCCTTAGCCGTGTGCGGTGCCCCCTTCCACCAAATTCCACCTCGATTATATCGTTGCAGTGCTTAGGCGAAGCCCTGCGCCGGTAACACATCAAGATCGTCACCACGCCGTCGTGCTGACGGAACTCTTCCCCGACGCTTTGCTGGATCGGAGCCCGGGGATCGTCATCGAGCTGAACGTGTGCCAAGAACTCGGAGGTGCCGGAGTAACGGTGCTGTGATCGGTTGGATCGCGAGGAGAACGTACGACTACTTCCTCTACGTACGACTACTTCCTCTACGTTGTGTCAACGCTTCCGCTTCGGTCTACGAGGGTACGTAGACAAACACTCTCCCCTCTCGTTGCTATGCATCACCATGATCTTGCGTGTGCGTAGGAAATTTTTTGAATTTACTGCGTTCCCCAACAGTCGACCTCTTAGAGGAGGAAAGAGAGATGGCTCTAATCTGCTCGACCATCTACCAGCAAGAGTTGCGTCGGTTCTACGCCAGAAATGTGAAGGGTCGAGCCTTTCAGGAAGGAGATTTGGTCCTCCGCGTGGATCAGCAAAAACCTCACAAACTTGCCCCGACCTGGGAAGGCCCCTTCATCATCACCAAAGTCCTGCACAATGGAGCGTATCACCTCTACAACATCGATCGACGGATCGACGAGCCTCGAGCATGGAACGCGGACCTGCTCCGTCCTTTTTACACTTAAAAACTCACTCGACTGAGATGTAATAAAAGTACCTCTGTAGTTCTTTTGTTTCAAGCAAAAGACCGCTATTTCTTTTTCTGTTTGTTTAAATTTCCCCCAGTGGGTGACTTAGCTGCGAATCCGCTTCGCCTAAGTTTTCAGGAAATCCTACCGAGTGGAGAGCAAGTCTCCCACTCGGGGGCTTAGCTGCGAATCCGTTTCGCCTAAGAAATTAAAATCCTACCGAGTGGAGAGCCAGCCTCCCACTCGGGGGCTTAGCTGCAGTCCAAGTACTCGCCTAAGTTTGAAAAAATCCTACCGAGTGGAGAGCAAACCTCCCACTCGGGGGCTTAGCTGCAGTCCAAGCACTCGCCTAAGTTTGAAAAAATCCTACCGAGTGGAGAGCCAGCCTCCCACTCGGGGGCTTAGCTGCAGTCCAAGCACTCACCTAAGTTTGAAAAAATCCTACCGAGTGGAGAGCAAACCTCCCACTCGGGGGCTTAGCTGCAGTCCAAGCACTCGCCTAAGTTTGAAAAAATCCTACCGAGTGGAGAGCAAACCTCCCACTCGGGGGCTTACCTGCAGTCCAAGCACTCGCCTAAGTTTGAAAAAATCCTACCGAGTGGAGAGCCAGCCTCCCACTCGGGGGCTTAGCTGCAGTCCAAGCACTCGCCTAAGTTTGAAAAAATCCTACCGAGTGGAGAGCAAACCTCCCACTCGGGGGCTTAGCTGCAGTCCAAGCACTCGCCTAAGTTTGAAAAAATCCTACCGAGTGGAGAGCAAACCTCCCACTCGGGGACTTAGCTGCAGTCCAAGCACTCGCCTAAGTAATTGAAATCCTACCGAGTGGAGAGCAAACCTCCCACTCGGGGGCTTAGCTGCAGTCCAAGTACTCGCCTAAGTTTGAAAAAATCCTACCGAGTGGAGAGCAAACCTCCCACTCGGGGGCTTAGCTGCAGTCCAAGTACTCGCCTAAGTTTGAAAAAATCCTACCGAGTGGAGAGCAAACCTCCCACTCGGGGGCTTAGCTGCAGTCCAAGCACTCGCCTAAGTAATTGAAATCCTACCGAGTGGAGAGCAAACCTCCCACTCGGGGGCTTAGCTGCAGTCCAAGCACTCGCCTAAGTAATTGAAATCCTACCGAGTGGAGAGCAAACCTCCCACTCGGGGGCTTAGCTGCAGTCCAAGCACTCGCCTAAGTAATTGAAATCCTACCGAGTGGAGAGCAAACCTCCCACTCGGGGCTTAGTTGCAGTCCAAGCACTCGCCTAAGTAATTGGAATCCTACCGAGTGGAGAGCAAACCTCCCACTCGGGGACTTAGCTGCAGCCCAGTGCTCGCCTAAGCCATGTTGACAGACACCATCGCGGCGATAAGCATCGTGCAAACCAGGCAGCCTCTGAGGGAACAACGAATAGCAGCCTCTGAGGGAACAACGAATAGTAGATCGGCGGATCAAGTCACGAAGACATTCAACGTCGAGCCATGTTCGGATAAAATCAAAAGATCCTAGATCGCAAATAAAAGTACTCGAGCTGAGACCCCGACGGAGTTTATCAAATACATAAACCACTCGGCATCCCGAGGCAAATTTAAGGTAAAGCACAGCAGTTTTTTACTCTTCTGGCGGAGGGCTTGATGGCGCAACGAATTCGTCCAAGTCGATCCCGTCTGAGATTCGAGTGGCAGCAGCGATGAAGGTCTCCATGAAATCCTGAAAATTATGCTTCCTGGTATTGGCAACCTAGAGAGCGGCCAGCTTCTCCTCTCGCGCCTCCTTGCAGTGGACACGAACCAGTGACAGAGCCACATCAGCACCGCACCTAGCAGAAGACTTTTTCCATTCTCGCACTCGACCTGGAACATCACTTAGTCGAGTGACCAAGGATTCAAGGTCGTTCTGAAGGGTCTCCTTGGGCCAGAGTGCGGAGTCGATCCGCGACACAACAGCTTTCAGTCGAGCCAGGTAGTCCACCACACCAGCGATACGGGATTCCAACCGGAGGACATTCATGGCCACTTCATCCTTCACAGGAGAATTGATAGGGTCCAGGCTGGTCTCCACTCGACTGGTCTCTTCCTCAAAATTCCGGCAGAATTCTGAAAGAAGTTTCGACAGAGCAAAACTGTAACCAAATGGTGAATCGACAACAACAAGATTAATCGCACAAAGGGGGTTACCTTCAAGCATGAGGTATAGCTTCTTGGCAAGACCCCCAAGATAATCCTCCAAGTCCTTGTGCTTCCCCGCCAGCTGGCCGATCTTGTCGTTCAGAGTACTCTTGTCAGTCTTCAGTCGACTCGCTTCCTTATTGGCCGTGTCAAGAGTAGACTTCAGCCTAGCGTTCTCGTTCTCAAGATGGCTGACTGAAGCAAGTTTCTCTTCAGCGAGCTTTAACTTCAGGGCCTTCTCTAGCTCGTCTGCAAAGCAACAACAGACACAGAGTTCAGAACGGGCAGAGGAACAGAGATAGACGTTGAGTCCTCACCAGCCATACCTTTTGCTTCATCCTTCGCCTTCTGCACGCTTTCCTGAGCAAACTGTAAATCAAGATTAAGCTGGATCTGCTTATCCTTCAGATCAGCGAGCTGAGCAACAAGCTCACAAGACTTCTGCAAAGAGTCAATCGACAAAGGGTATCAAAGACAAGTTACTCCCGAGTGACTGAAAGAAAGAGCACAACACTTCTAAGACTACAGCCGAATCAAAACATTCGACAGTAGCCTCGGGGACTACACCCAATGGGTGCACTCAGCGTGCCCCCACCGGTTTTCTTTGATTCCCACTCGACCCAATCCGATCAGTCGAGTGAGGAAGTTTGAAAGCATAAAGACCGCAGTCGACTGCCAGCAGTCGACCGTGGCCTCGGGGGCTACACCCGGTGGGTGCACTCAGCGTGCCCCCACCGGTTTGCCTGATTTCCACTCGACCCAATCCGATCAGTCGAGTGAGGAAGTTTGAAAGCATAAAGACCGCAGTCGACTGCCAGCAGTCGACCGTGGCCTTGGGGACTACACCCAGTGGGTGCACTCAGCATGCCCCCACCAATGAAAAATTTCAGATCAACAGCACCCACTGGGTGTACAACGCAAGTGAAGACCAACTAACCTAGACGTTCTGCTGCAACGCCGAGCTGATGTCATAGGCCGCTTGACTGGCATCCCGAGCCGCTTTGGTCTGCTCCATCACGAGCCCCGCCTGACGTATAGCCTCCTTAGCAGCACTCACTTGATCCTCCGGGGTCTGGTAGGCGGCGAAGAACGAGGGCGGGTCGACCAGTGGGGAAGCAGTCGACGACGAAGGCCGGGCAGTCGTCAGTGGTTCAGCAAAGGTCACAGTAGTTCGGGCGGTGTTGTCACCCCCTTGGACCACCGCCTCAGCAGTCGACGCGGTCTGAGGAGCCTTGTCGACCGGGGCCCTCCGGCCTCTCCCCCTAAAAGGCCTGAGCGGCACTTCCGCCTCCTCCTCATCATCCGGAAGGTCAATAATGTTGGTCGGAGCTACAAAAGTTCAGAAATGAATATCCAATCGACTCAGCAGTTAAACAGTCGGATCGTGTCAAAGATTATACCTAAGTTGGAAGTGACGGCGTCCTCCATCATCTCATCGACATTCTGGATGGAAGTCTCGGAAGTAGCGGCGCTGCACGATTCCAAGCAAATAATTTGAAAGTGAATCGACTAAGAATCCGTTCTAGTCGACTCAAGAAAGATAAAAACAGTCACTTACCCAGAGATGACAGGGATGGCGACCCTGATCTTGGGCAAGGCCTTGGGTGGCTTGGTCGGGATGGCTCTGGGCTGCTTGGGTGCCTTCTCAGTTGGGGCCGGCGACGCGGTCCGAGGGCGCTTGGATGACTGGCCCACCGGAGCACTCGACTGACTGCGCTCCACGGCGGGATCCTGAGCGTTCTTGGAGCGTCTCTCGCGTCGAGGAAGGTCGACCTCCACCTCTTCATCTTCATCACCCGAGTCGTCGCTAGTCTCCTCCTCTACGTCACCATCAGATTCCCACTCCTCGACTTCACCTCCATCCTCACTTCCTTCGCCTCCACTCCCTCCTCCTTCAGATACTTGCTCCTGGTTCCCATTCGGCATCGAATACATGTCGTTGATCTCCTGCAAGACAACGGGCAGAGCAAGGATCAGTCGACTTATCGCAAGCCAGTTACTAGACGGAGTGAAAATTTCAGTCGGAAGAGGTAAAACGTACCTGGTCTGTCTCCATCATCCCATCAAGCAGAGCAATCCTCCTAGAACCCCTGGGGTTGTCCTTATTCCCGGTCATGCTGGTCAGCCAGCTCTCCAGTACAGAAGCCTCGACCGCCTCCGGGTTGATCCGAGTGGAGTCGTCGGACCCGGAATACAACCACATCGAGTGATCCCGAGCCTGGAGAGGTTGGATTCGTCGCTGGAGGAAGACTTCGAGCAAGTCCATGTCGGTCACGCCTTCCCGAACCAACTCAACCACTCGACTGACTAATACCTTCACCTGAGCCTTCTCCTCTGGAACCACTTTCAAAGAAGCGGGTTTCTGCACTCGGTCCAAGGTAAAAGGAGGAAGGCCGGTCGAGTGGCCAGGAGTCGGCTGGTCCTTGCAGTAGAACCAAGTCGACTGCCACCCGCGCACGGAATCGGGAAGCGTCATGGGAGGAAAACAACTCTTACCCCTCGTCTGGATCCCGAGGCCCCCGCACATCTGGATCACCTGCGTCCTTTCCCCGTCCGGGTTAAGCCTTTTAACCGACTGGGATCGGCAAGTGAAGATATGCTTGAAGAGGCCCCAGTGAGGTCGACAGCCTAAGAAACACTCACACAGAGACACGAACGCAGCAAGATAGACTATGGAGTTGGGCGTGAAATGGTGGAGCTGCGCTCCGAAGAAGTTCAGAAAGGCCCTAAAAAAAGGACTCGGGGGCAGGGAAAACCCCCGGTCGACATGGGTGGCTATCAGGACGCGCTCACCCTCGCGAGGTTTCGGCTCCGTCTCCTTCCCAGGGAGGCGAGCAGCCTTGTAGGGAATGAGTCCCCCCTCCACCATGTCGTCGATATCTGCTTGAGTAAGGATGGAGGGCATCCAATCCCCCTGTAACCAGCCGGACGGCAGAGCGGCCCGCGAGGACGACCCGCCTCGGCCAGATTTCTTCCCCTTACCCTTTGCCGCGGCCTTCTTCGCGCGTTCCGCCGCCGCCGTCTTGTCCTTCCCCATCGTCTCGAACGAGGTCTTGGCCGAGCGGCGGTGTCGGGATTGCAGCGAAGAGCGAGGCGGAGGCTTACGGAGGAAGGGAGAAGAAAAACAAGGGCGCACAGTGAAAAAAAATTCGGAATCAATACCTTATATAAGGCCACACCCGAGTGGCTGATCAGTGGGCCTGCGCCCCCCAGTCAAATCCCGCAGCGGACGCACGCGCGGTACGTGGCGAAAAAGGTGGCGCGGAGATCGAGGCGCCCTTGCCTTATCCAGCCGATTCGCGCGATTTTCTCCGTCCGGAGCGCTTCCCAATTTTCAAATCCCGCAAGATCCGCGATCGACAGGATGGTTTGTCAGACGAAAAGATCCGTTTCCTTAAGTCTCCCTAGAGACTCGTCACATAAACACACTCGACGGTAATATGAAACCACTCGACGGACATCTGAATGGATCAAGGCAACTGAAGAATGAGTTCCCACCGTAACTTTCCATTTATCCAAAGACTGATGCAACCGAAGCATGGAGGTTGAGTCGGAAGCATAGGCTCGGCCCCATTCTCACTTAACCCCTGACCCATTCGGGGGCTAATGATGAGGATACGTACCTAGGGTAGGGTAACTTATCATACCTGAGGTACCCAATCAAGGACATGACCCCTACAATGAAAGACATTCTAAGAAGTATCAACATTTCAGTCGACCTGGTCAGCCCAGTCGACGGACACGAGCGTACTCGACCAGAAGCACAAGCAGTCGACCATGAAGACAGCCACTCGACTATAAGAAGACCTAAAGGCACTGCCTACAAACGGTCAACTCATAAGTAGCTTTTATGGCCTTCATGGTCCTTTATTACAGGCGTTACCAGTAACCCCCTCTCTTTATGTACATTAAACTCCTTGTAACGTGGGCTGGCTGGGGTCCTGGCGAACTCTATATAAGCCACCCCCCTCCACTAGGACAGGGGTTCGGAACTTTGTAACACACACACACATAATCCAGTCGACTGCCTCCGGGCTCCGAGACGTACGGCTGTTACTTCCTCAGAGAAGGGCCCGAACTCGTAAAACTCCTTGCGCATACAACTACTCCATAGCTAGGATCTTGCCTCTCCATACTTACCCCCCATTCTTACTGTCAGACTTAGAACCACGACAGTATCCTTATCCACCGCCGAAGCAGAATACATTGCTGCTGGTTCATGTTGTGCTCAATTACTTTGGATGACCCAAACTCTTAAAGATTATGGGATATATGTGAAACATGTTCCATTGCTATGTGACAATGAAAGTGCTATTAATATTGCTCACAATCCTGTGCAACACTCTCGAACTAAGCATATCGAAGTTCGTCAACATTTCATTTGAGATCATGTTCCAAAAGGGGACATTGACATTAAGCATGTTCGCACTGATAAGCAATTAGCAGATATATTCACTAAACCACTTGATGAGAAAGTGTTTTGCAGGTTGAGAGGTGAATTCAACATCATTGATGCTTCAAACTTGGAGTAGGAACTCCATTTGATACATGCGGGGCATGAGCCTATGACTAATCCTCGATATTTCTCTTATGATGCTATTCATATGTCTTGGATATATTTGTACCTTGCATGTTATCTAACCCGTGTAGGTACTTGGTTGAATCTAAATCTATGAGATTGCAACTCACTCACATCTTGAGCAATCTCTACATCACCAAGTCTCTACACAATGGTGGTTGAAGACAAGGAAGCACGAAACCATTCAATCATATCCTTTGACAAATTCTATGTTGAGTCTCATGATTGTCATTTTGGATACACAAGTGCTCTTCCTTGCAAAGCTAATCCATGTAGGTAGATGAAATCAAACTCCAAGTGGTGCTCCCAAGTCTTGATGAACTACATCCACCTTGAGCAACCCCCACAAGTTCAACTACATGAGCAAGATCAACACCACCACCCAAGGTATGTTATTCCATCTTAGAGAAGCTTTACTCCAAGTCATGAGTCAAAGCAACTCGACAAGATGTGAATACATCAAGATGCTTAAAAGAAAAACGGAAACCCCATTTTGAGATTAAACGATGAGTATGACCTATGATCAAGTGCTCTCACTTGACTCCTAAGTCAATATACTCTAACATAGGTGACTTTGTCGCCGACCATCTCTAGATGAAGTTCTTTTGTGTTCTTTTCTGTGTTATTGCACTTGTCATTTGCATATTTGTTTCCCCTTTTCAACAAAAAAACTTCATTTAGATCTTTTAGTTTCTTTTCTTTTTTGTCTGTTCTGCATTTTCTGCATCAAATTCATTGCAAATCTTTAAGTTTATTCCGTGCATATCCTTGTGATATTTTACTTGTCTAGTGAGCTGAGGTGACAAGTAGTTTCACTCTGATGAACTCGGTCCCACCGGTTTGTTCTCTTTGGCTCAACCGAAACCTTTCGGTGCAACCGAAGCACACAACTCGGAGTCACCGATTTCACCATAGAAAAACCAACTTGCCACTTATTCCTGATTTCTGTTTGCACCAGCTCCACTCAATGATTCTTGTCCTCTACCAGCATCATGTTACACATACTGCTTTGCTATGTGACTCAAGGACCAACCCATTTGTATCACATGTCCAGAAGACCCTTCTTAGAAATTGATGTCAAAGGGGGAGAGAGAGATCACATTAAAGCTTAATCTTTCCTATAGGGGGAGAAAGAGAGAATACTCAGGGGGAGAGAAAGTAATATCATCAATGACCCCAGATGCTTGGTGTTCAAGAGGAGAGATGTCACATGTCTTTAAGAGGGGAAAGACATGTTTGTTTGCTTGCTTTAGCTCAAGCTCCGTTGTTTATTTTCTATTGCTCTGATTTTCTGTTCCCTATCTTCTCCCAATATCCCATGCAGATTCAGGGGGAGCAAGACATCTAAGGGAAGGAAATCCCTGATTTTATTGCATATCTTTACCTTTGGGGACATGACTATATCCAATGTGGTACTTAGTACTCACTCTACATGTCATCCCAGTCTTGGTTCTCTTGTAGTTTCTCTTGTTTGCTCTGGTTAGTAGGTGTAACTGTGTTATTTAACCTTGTTTGCGCAGGTTCATCCCATCCTAAGCCAACTCAAGACCACAACGTAAGTATATGCATCACAGTCATGTGAATGAGAAGTTCTTGCTGATGTACATACTGTTTGCAAGAAGGACTCATGAGCATGAAGGTACATTTCTCATATTCACATCATTTGCTCTAATGCACATAGCCAAGATACATGTAACACATTGCTTACTCTGTCATGCTTATGCATTCACATGCTCCTATATTCCATATTCATATGATTGCATACATGTAGGGGGAGCCTATGCATGTTATATGTCTATCCAAAGCTTTACTTGCTATTCTCTATATCTTTATCTAAAGCTTTGATGTATGTTGTCATCAATTACCAAAAAGCGGGAGATTGAAAGCACAAGTGCTCCCTGGGTGGTTTTGGTAATTAATGTCAACATATCTCTTGTTGGACTAACACTTTTACCTAGTATGTTTCAGATAAGTTCAACAATGGAGTGGCATGGACTAGAGGATGTAGAACCCCTTCAAGATGCTAAGGACAAAGGATTGGCTCAAGCTTCAAGATCAAGACTCTACATTTTATATTTTAGTGATCCAAGATCACATTGAGTCTATAGGAAAAGCCAATACTATCAAGGAGGGATGAGGTGTTGCTTAATGACCCTCTTGCTTCATGTGCTTAGTGATATGCTCAAAAACCCTAAACTATCTTCCCACATCCACATATGATCTAAACCAAAAGTCAAACTCGGCCCCACCGATTCTTTCTATCCGGCGCCACCGAGTTTCACATGTCATAGCCACTACCACAAACCCTAGCAAATCGGTTTCACCGATAGGGATCTCTGTCTCACCAAGATGGGATTGTAATCTCACTGTGTATGTCCATTGCCAAAATCGGTCTCACCGAGTTTGAGCAATCGGTACTACCGAGATTACAATGCAAACTCTCTGGTTAGCTTATTACCAAAATCGGGTCCACCGAGTTTGTGTAGTCGGTCTCATCGAGTTTGCCTGACCAACTCTCTGTTTAGCTTATTACCAAAATCGGTCCCACCGAGTTTGTGTAATCGGTCACACCAAGATTACGTTATGCCCGAACCCTAACCATATCGGTCCTACCGAGTTGCATCTCAGTCCCACCAAAAATCCTAACGGTCACTAGCTTTGCTGAATCGGTCCGACCGAGTTTAACGATTCGGTCCCATCGAGTTTGGCAGATTGTGTGTAACGGTTAGATTTTGTGTGGAGGCTATATATACCCCTCCACCCTCTCTTAATTGTGGAGAAAGCCATCAAAACATACCTTCCCTTCCAATACACATTTTCTGAGAGAGAACCACCTACACTTTTGTTGAGGTCAAGATCTTCCCTTCCTACCATATGAATCTTGATCTCTAGCCTTCCCCAAGTTGCTTTCCACTCAAATCTTCTTTCCACCAAATCCAAATCCTGTGAGAGAGAGAGTTGAGTGTTGGGGAGACTATCATTTGAAGCACAAGAGCAAGGAGTTCATCATCAACACACCATTTGTTACTTCTTGGAGAGTGGTGTCTCCTAGATTGGCTAGGTGTCACTTGGGAGCCTCCGACAAGATTGTGGAGTTGAACCAAGGAGTTTGTAAGGACAAGGAGATCGCCTACTTCGTGAAGATCTACCGCTAGTGAGGCAAGTCCTTCGTGGGCGACGGCCGTGATGGAATAGACAAGGTTGCTTCTTCGTGGACCCTTCATGGGTGGAGCCCTCCGTGGACTCGCGCAACCTTTACCCTCCGTGGGTTGAAGTCTCCATCAACGTGGATGTACGATAGCACCACCTATCGGAACCACGCCAAAGACATCCGTGTCTGCAGTTGCGTTTGAATACTCCAAACCCTTCCCTTTACATTCTTGCAAGTTGCATTCTTTACTTTCCGCTGCTCATATACTCTTTGCATGCTTGCTTGATATGTATTGTGTTTGTTAAACTTGTGCCTAAACTCCACCTAAACTTAAGAATATTAAAAACTGCAACTTTTGGCACTTAGTGTCTAATCACCCCCCTCTAGACACCTCTTCTCAATCCTTTCAATTTGGGAGTAGAGTGGGCCGGTGAAGCCTGCGCGGCAACAAAGCCGGCCACGAGAGGCGGTAGCGGGCGATACCGCCGGCGGTGGTTTGGGCGGCTGAAGCAAGAATATCCGAGATTCAAGAAGCACTACAACCATTGGATCGACATCCAACGACCACTGCTGCTAGAATCGTGTCTTGACTATAAGTTTACAAAGCCTTCCTGACACCTTAGTAGGCCCACAAGCCTCCCATACGCGTCACTGACTATAATTCTCAAAAAATAGTAGGCCCACAAGTGAGCATCACATCTGTGGCAGAGAACATATAGCCCATTTGCGATTTGTAATAGTGTACAACCCATTTTTGTATTCTAATGGTATTTACTACAACCCATTTACAGTCTGTTAAAATTACAGCCCATTTTGTAGCCAGGACAGCGATTAATAATTTAAAACAACCTCTCGAAACAGAATTCAACCAAAAATCCCACATTTTGATGGGAACCGAAAGAAATATTATGCTGAAATTTTGAGTCAGATTAAATATAATTTCAAAATGAATTTTTATTAGGTAAAAATCTAAAAAAATACTGCGCGCGCAATAGGTAATGAAATGAAAATTTCCAAATTCAAACAATAATATTTTTGAAACTAATTACCTACTTGGTGCGTTTTTGTATATTTACAACCAGTTTTTATAATTACATCCCATTTATTATTTCTTAAAGCCCATTTTCTTGTTAGGCCTAATAGGAAAGATTTACAGCCCAACGGGGCGGAGAATAACAAGTTGACCTGGGTTGGGTATTCCGCAAAAAAAGTATAGCTGGGCTAGCCATTTTCACCTTGAAAAATAATATCGGGGCTGTATATTTGGTCGACATAAAATAATAGCCTCGGCTAGATGGGCCACAGCTCGCCCAGTTGATACCCTGCTCCTCTGAACAACAACAAAAACATCGCTCAAGAAAAACTCCTCTTACACCTAAAAAACAAATACTGCTTGAACTGCTGGGTCCCAACTGTCGGTCGCTCCTTGTGCAATTCTCTCGTTTATTGACTATATAGGTTGACGATGGTGTGGGACCGTGATGTCAGGAAACCAAGAGGAAGCAAACAAATTAGAGTTGTATATAATAAGGAGGAACTTGCGTACGTACGGCTATGGACCTAGTGGGTCTCAACTGTCATCTAGTCAAAATAAAGTCATCTCCAGAATCCTCATGTTCGTTGAGCATGTTAATAATGCTCGGCGCCACGACGAGCGCAACAACTCGAAGGAAGACGAAGAGGGCCTCGCGGGCCCTACGGATGGTCTGATATAGCGTTCGTTGCTCATTCAGGAAGCTAGGATCATCGAACACCTATAAGCACCTTCGAGAGACTGAGGCAGCATGAAACGGTAAGGCCGCGCTTGGGAGCAACTTCGAGAGACTGAGACGGCATGAAACGGTAAGGGCGCGCTTGGGAGCTCTGTTTATTTTGCACCTGTATTAAGATACAAGTGTAGTTGACTCGTCATCGGAAACAACGCGTAAAATACATGCATAATGAAACCGAGGGCCCGAGGTCTGTAACAAAAATCGATGAGTTACGCGTGTAATTTGAGAGACCAGTATGTATTTGAGAGACCATAATGAAACCGAGGGCCCAAGACCATCTGCTTTTATTTACAAGTGTCAGTTTTACAAGCGGTTTTGGTTGGAAAACGACGATCCAATCACGGCCTAAGATGATGAGTTGGTAGGAAGATCATATGGTTTCACCTCTAACCTACCCGAGTTGTCGTATAGGCTATGAATGAAACATAAGGCAATGAACTTCTTAAGCATAGAAACAACAAAAGAGAATGATCTGCTTAACATGCAAATCACATGCATTAGATCAACATGCAAAACAATATGTAGCATTATTCTCAGGAGGCATGGTGAACAGCTCGTGATGTCGCACGCCACAACATTCCAAGCTCAACTTCGTAATCAAACTCACAAGGCATGGCATTACATAGACAACATTTAGAACAAACTCTTAAAATACCTTACATAAGTCAACATTCATGTGACTATGCATCTCAAGAGAGTAAATATTTACTTCTGAACTGAAGACAGGAATAGGGAAAAACGATCGACGTTGCTCACAACAAAAGGGCATCCCACTCAAATATACCAAAGGCATGTCTTCTGGCTAACATCAATGAGCAAAAATTGACAAGGTTTTCCAATTCCAATATAATAAACTAATGTCTTCTTGCTAACATCAATAATTAAACTTTGACAAGCTTTTCCCATTCAAAATATGTAACGCCTATGATTGTGGAACGGGCAGGGTTTGTCATCAGTTTGTCATCTGATAGTCTAGTGGCTCAAGGTGACGACGAATGATTAGAGAACTTGTTTGGGCACCTATCCTGGCTTCTTGTACTTCTTTGGGCACTTGTTTGCCCAGTGTTCCTCCGAACCACAAGTAAAGCATCCAACTCTCTTTTTGTCTTTCTTCTTACCCTTCTTAATGGCCGATGTTGGCAGCTCCATTTAAACAGATAGTCTGGTGGCTCAAGGTGACGACGGATGACAAGAGAACCATTCGATGTATTGTGCATGATGAAGTATTATGGAGGACATGAACCATCTAAACATTTTGTGCAGTTCCATTAAATCAAGCGTAGCATTCCTGTCTGCATAAATACAGAAAAAGCATGATGAATATAATGGCGGTACTTGTTGATTAAATATACGCTTACAACTATAATCATCTTCATTATCTTTAACAGGAAAAGATGGCAATAAAATAGCTTGAATTAAACATTTATTCAAAACAATACAACAATATAAGTAGCACAACATAACAAAGCACAATCATGTGGATGAAGGCCAATACTGACCTTGTTTGTTACAGATGCGTCGGCAACTAACTTGGTCATACCTTCCCTTGTGGAGTGAATTTTGCACTCCACGTGTTGTTGAGTTGCCCATGCTCTCTGCAGACTAGTCATGTCACCAGCGTCTACTAATAATCTGTAAAGCTTCTCGATCATTCCTTGTATAATGTAGCATAAACAGTGACTGCTTCTTTCTGCAAAGTGGTAAGACCAACTGGACCCACTAATGCAACAGTTTGCCTTAGACACATTGGCTCCTTTTGTGCTGTTCAACTAAAATCAAAGTCGAAATAAAACCGAGCTTTTATTTTGATATCCCTGTAAGCAACAATAGGTATAAGGGAAACAATTACTAAGAAATAAAGGTTGATGACTTGTACTCCCAGAAGAAAAATATCTACTGATCTACCTTATCTTGACGGGAAACAAAGCAGGAGAGTAGCAATTCTCACTCAGTGTGATTCATTCATATTAACTGAGGCATTGTCTTAACAATGCCTTGTTTCAAAATGTATAAAGAACAACAAAGCAGAAAAGTACCATTCCTAAAACAATGCGACTGATTCATTTTAACAGAGACATTATCTTAACAATACCTTGGTCAAACATGTAGAAAGAACTACAAAGCAGGATAGTATCATTTGTAAAACACTGTAACTGATATATAATAACAGATACATTATCTGAACAATACATTTCTTAAACATGTACTCCGGCCGATCCATAACAAAAATGGTACCCCCGCTAATCCCTGACAAGTGTTGTAGTTTTGAACTAAGATTCAGTAGTTAATTCTGAGAGTGGGATTGCTTAATTTTACCAGCGGCATTAGATTAACAAAAAGCACAAACAGTTCCAGGGGGTGTGGGCGCTACTTAGAAATGGGGCGATGTAGAGTTTTGTTGTAACAAAGAAACAAGTATCATGTCTGGGTTGGAACATTTTTTTTTCACTTAATGGTAAAAGACAACAGTTCAATAGCCTCAATTCAACATTTATCCAAAACAGTACCAATACAAGTAGAACAACATCTCAAAGCACACTGCAGCATCATGTGGATGAAAGTCGGTACTAACCTTTCAGGACCAAGATTTGAAACAACTCGCAAGGAAGACCAGAAAGAGATCTCAACACATATATGGAAATTCGATGTCCTTTTTGCAGTTCCACCAGAATTAAGCAAAGTCACCGGCGTGACATTCAAGTTGAACTGCACAAAACACTCTTAAAACAAAAGTGTTTCGCGTAGCGAATCAAAATGTCGCAATAGCAACAAGTTGAATGGATATCCCTGTTTTAATAGTGGCAAAAAAGGAATCAATTACTGGCCAATAAAGGAGGATGAAACATGCGGCCACAAAAATGGTAATCCCGCCGATCCCTAACAATTGTTGTAGTTTTAAACTAAGATTTAGTAGTTAATTCTGAGAGTGGCATTGCTTAATTTTACCAGCGGCATTAGATTAACAAAAAGTATAAACAGTTCCAGAGGAGAGTGGGCACAACAACACCATGTGCTTCCATCTACTTATAAAGGGGGTGATGCAGATTTTGTTGTAACAAAGCAACAAGCATCATGTCTGGGCTGGTCCCATTTTTGTTCACTACTTAATGAGAAAAGATATCAATTCAATAGCTTCAATTCAACATTTATTTAAAACAGTACCAATACAAGTAGCACAACATCTCAAAGCACACTACACAATCATGTGGATAAAGGCCTGTACTGACCTTTCATGAGACAGACAAGATAAAATACAAATCTACCAACACGAATAGGAAATCCAATCTCGTTTTGTGCAGTTGCACTAAAATCAAGCAAAGTTGCCACTGTGACATTTAAGTTCGCTATAACAACAAGTTGAATAGATATGCCTATTTTAACAGAGGAAAAAAGGGACACAATTACCGGCCAATCAAGGAGGATGAAACAAACGGCGACAAAAAGAAGCATCTAACTTATCTTGATGGAAAGTAAAGTAGGACAATAGCATTTCTAGAATGGTTTCATTGATTCATATTAACATAGACATTCTCTTAAAACAACATTTGTTAAAAATGTAATTTAATTTTAATAGTGGCATTGCTTCAATTTTCCAGCGGCATTCTTAGATTAACAACAGCAAAATAGTTGTATGGGACATGGGACATGCCAGCACCATGTGCGTCAACACGTATAAATGGGTGATGCAGAGTACGTTACCAAGCAACATATCTGCGTTGGTCCCATATTTCTTCTCTTTGAACCTTTTTCCATTGTGAGGGCAGCAAATCTAGTCCTGCACAAACTACCTAACCCCCAGTTTCTTTCCTTTTTCAACAAAGAGATCGGTTCCTTACAGATGTGTGTACTGGGTTACCCCCTTTTTCCCTTTTCGACCAACAAAGCGGCTGGATAGCCAGTCTATACTATTTTCGTCCATCCTTTCCTCATTGAACCACGTCCTAGATTCATGCTCCACCCCACCGCACCCTTCTTTCCTCTTTGAACCAAGACCTAGATTCGACTGCAGAATCCAAAAAGATCCACATGCAGCTAGAGCAATGATGCTTTCAAAGAAAATTATACCTTAGGGTCGTCGGGGTGTGGCTAGGCAGGCTGGGTCTGCCCACGGTACGTACGACAGTGAGGAAGAAGGGGTCGGTGGCCCTCCCGCATAGGCGCTGGGTGAAAGAGAACATCGCAGCCACCAGTAGATTGCCTCCTTCACCGAAGGCGATAGAGTGAACGCTGCACCTCCTCCCCTTTCCGGTGTGACGGGATCCGGATGGCTCCTTCACCAGCTCTGAGGGGGGAGAGAGAGACAGAAGCCAACACATTCTTGTTTAGATCTGGTGAAGAGGGTGAGAGACTGTGAATATAGCAAACCCTAGCAAAGTAACGCTGAGCCTCCAACGTGTATATATATGTAGTGCGGCGAGAGTGTGGAGAGGGCAAACCCTAGCGAACAAGCGCTGAGGCTCCAGCTTATATAGTACTACATATGTAGAACGGACTGAGCTCCGCTGCCTTAACTGCACATGCCTTTGGCTGTATGACAGGTGGGTCAGCCACATGTTGGGCCCACCTGTCATACACCCAAAGGCAGGTGCGCTAAGTCAATGAAGCTGCGTCCATATAGTACTCGTGTATACTACTAATATATAGTCGAGTGGTTTTCTTATTCTCTCCATAACAATCGTTTAAAATTGTGTAAGTATGAAACGAAACTCTTTATTTAACGTACCAGTGAAGAAAACTACTACTTACGATGAACTAACGATCCACGCGTCCTGGTCGCACTTCCTCTTCACGTGCGGTACACTACCCTCCATTAAGGGAACAACCACACATGCGCCAAATTCTCAAAAACGTGTGAGAGAGTGTACAAATAAAGAAATTTAATTTCAATTATCGGAAAGGTTTGAGAGTATGCACAGTTTTCCCTCTCTCAATAATTATGGTTTGTTGTGTTCGGCATAAACTTGGTCAAAATTTACAAAGTTTGACTTCAGTCAAATCTAATATGCAGTGTAAATAAAAATGGAGGGCTACTACGTCCATCCGGGTTTTTAGTCCACACTATTTTTTTAATCAAAGTATGACCACATATTTAGTTAATAGCTGGACAAATAAAATTATAGGGGAGCTGAAGACAAAGTTGTGAGAAATCTTAGAAATCAATACAAAACTTATGCTCTTAGTACCAAGGTCAATCCTTCTTCGAGGAAACATTTGGTTCATAGCCAATTGTGTGATAAAATTGCAGCAACGTGAAAGACGACTGCGTCTCCAACGCAACCAAGGTGAACTGATGAAGATATCATCTTTGTAGGTAACAAGCGAAGAGCACTGATGGAAGAAAACTTGTTTTTCATTGAAAATCGATCAGCTTCACCAGCCGATGCAACCATGAGGCGCAACCATGAACATTGATAAGTCATCATGGTGATGTATCATCCATTTGGCATCAAGTTTGGGTGAGGCACCTATCAAGTTTGACAAATCCTCACTGTGGTTTGTTTCTTCTCAGTAATCAAGCTCGAGTAAGGAAGAACCACGTGCCAGAGGACAGTGAGGCGGACAACAATGACCATCTAATTTTGTGCAGTTCCACTAAAATTGAGGAAGACATGCCCGGGTATTGATATACGCATCATTGTTTGCAAAAAATGTAAAAAAGGGATATAGTGTTGTTACTTTTTTTTGCAGTGGTATAAGATTAACAACGATATCTCAATTGTTAATAAGAACTAATGAAAAGTCCACCAACAAACAGGTGCATCATTATTATATTGATGGGAACTAAACCAGGATACCCAAGAAAAAAACATTTCTTCATTTAACCAGTGATAGTATTAGATTAGCAGCAACAATAGGAGCATATGGACAATGACCGCACAACCACCATGTACTTTTTGTCAAAATAACATGTATACCTCCACCGAGGCATAAACCAGGATAGCTTTTTTAGTGGCATTTCCTCTATTATAGTAGGTGATGTTGGACCAGCCGATGAACCCTAGCTACTTTACATGGGGAGCTGGGGAGTAGTCGCATAGAAGAAAACCCGCATGCAGCAACCTGGGGAGCTGGACCAGCACAAGAAGTTATACCTCAGGTGGGCAAGATGTCGCTTAGGCGGGCGGGCGGGATCTACCCACACGACGGCAGCAAACAAGGGCGCGGAGGACCTTCGTCCGCGCCAGCGCCGGCTCCGAGAGGACAGTGCACATCAGCTTCCTCCATCACCGACGGCGACAACGCCAACACTGCACCTCCTCACCTCCCGCAGCAGACGGGATTCGGCCAGACTTGTGACCACCGATGAGGAGAGAGATAGAGTGGACACTGTCATCTTGTTTTGATATAGAAAGGATGAGATAGCGAGATGCGAGAAACCCTATCAAACAAGAGGCTATATATACAATGGAGTAAAAAAATCTCTCCATAGTAGTGGTTTCAACTAGAATACGCACGTTCCCAGAAAAAAGAAACGAAAATTGGTGAACAATTTTTTTAATGTACCAAGTAAGAAAACTCGATCAAAAACACACCCCCGCTTCCAGGTCGCGAGAGTCGTCGCGCACACACACATAGACATAGACATGCATGTCCGTGTTTATGTAAAATTCCATATCGATCTCCATCTCCATCTCGAATCATATTTGTCCAACTGGCACATTATTTACGTTGTTAATTATATAAGCAGCAATATTAACATACACCATATCTTGTTTGCGGGCATCCGTACTGCTGCCACGCCCGCTCCTGACCAACCCGAACCCTCTTCATCACCCGCGCGTGCTTCCCGCTCGAAACGGTCGGTGCCGCATTCATGCCTGGCCAAAGCGGACACGACCACTCACTCGCGTCGGCATTGAAGCGGCACGCCGACCGAGAGAGCATCGCCCGCGCCGCTTCCTGGTGCACGCGACTGCTCTGCATTCAAAGGTCGCAATAGTCGGCCACAACGTGCATGTAAAAAGCTCTTGGGAGTCCATGCTACAGCTAGCTGTCCTCCCCCAACTCGCCAACCTCTTCCATTAGTGCTAGTACTCCATGGCGCGATACATAGACAAGCAGACGAGAAAGTTATCTTATACTCGGTTTGCGGTGAGCGGCATGCCGAGCGACCGTGTGCGTGGAGCCGTGGAGGAGGGTGAGACACAAACGCAACAGGCGTGATTTAAACGTTGGTTTTGGTCGATGGGGCGATCCAACGAGACGAAACGTTGGTTTCTCTCCGTTTCCATATTTTCTCTGGAAAAACACAAACTTTTCACTCCATTTTCATTCCAACTCCAAGGTTGCCCCGTTACAACATTCCATCAAATACAAAGGAAAACTAACATGCGTGCTGATGCATCTCAATGATTCATAGATCATAGCAAATATTTACTTCACAACTAAAGACAAAAGGTGTGAGAGTGTGTACAAAAAAAAAACTACTAATGGGGTTGTTTGTGTCAAATCCGGCTGATCTCGGGTAGGGGGTCCCGAACTATGCGTCTGAGGATCGTAGGTAACAGGAGACGGGGGACACGATGTTTACCTAGGTCCAGGCCCTCTTAACGGAGGTAATACCCTACTTCCTGCTTGATTGACTATGATGAGTGTCGGGGAAATCTGCCTCCACAAACACCTATGGGGACCGAGCCCCTTTCTTGGTTCAGCGGGGGGCGGAGGTCGCGCGAAGAGCGGATCGAGGCGGTGCACACAAGGGATTTACCCAGCTCCGGGCCGCAAGGATGCGTAAAACCCTACTGCTGCTTTGTGGTTTTGTATTGTGTTCTTGCTCGGGAGCGTGTGGTGCTGCAGTACACGCGAGCTGCTGGCGATACCGAGCGTGAGTGGCCTCTCTTCTCCTCATTGCGCATGGGGCCTCCTTTTATATGTGCAAGGGGTTACCCACAGGTGGCAACGTAGGTGGGGGCAAAACTGGAAAACGCTGTGTTGGGTACAGCTGTTTGCACAATGCTAACATACCTAACTCTGACGGCAGGGGACAAGGGCATTAAATGCCCGTCCGCGTCGCCCAGACGATGCAGGGAAGGGACCGTCAGGAGCGCCACCGTTTGCCACGATGGCTACTCTGTCAGCGTTGCCTTGCCACCGCATGCTCCTGGCTGCGCAGCCTCTCGCCACGTACGCCTGGAATGGCCCCAGAGCGACGCGTGGGTGGATGAGCTAGAGCGCAGGCGCGGGGTGGTGACTTGCCGTGGCAAGCGCCTTGCCGCGGCTGATGTCTTATCGCGCCCGGGAGCTTGTCGCTCACCGGTCCTTGCCGGGACGCGGAGCGCGTCGCAGCAAGTCTCTTGTCGTGCCTCGGTCGGCCTTCCCGGCAAGCTCCTCTTGCCGGGGCCTTGTGCTTTGAGAGGTCGTCCCGGCAAGCTCCTCTTGCCGGGGCCTTATGCTTCGAGCGGTCGTCCCGACAAGCTCCTCTTGTCGGGGCCTTGCTCTCTTCGGGTGGCCTTCCCGGCAGGCTCCTCCTGCCGGGGCCTTGGCTCAAATACTTTGTTCTTGGATGGCCCAAAAAGGGACCATGGAGAGTCTTGGCGATCGCCTGGCAAGCCTTGCCGCGGGGTGCTACGACTGCCCGTGCACAAGTTCGGGGTACTAAGGTACCCCTACTTTAGTACACCGACAGGAGCCCCCGCGCATGGGCCATACACGGTGCCGAGCGCTGTTGGGCCAGGCCCAAAACAGTGCACGGGCACGCGCGGCCTGGGTCACGCTGCATCTGCTTCTGCGTCCACCACGTGCTCCCCGAACGGTACGCGTCGAACGCGGCATCGTGGGGAGAGGCGTGCGTGACGTGGGCGGCGTGCGCGGGGCTGAACCCTGCAGGCATGCGTCTCGTCGCAATAAAGGGGGACGGTGCGCGCTAGCTCCATGACTGGAGGGAGGCGTGGAGGCGTGGCTCGTTCGGTGGACGGGGCCGAGGCACGGTTTCCGAGGCGCCCGCTCCCCATGATCATGGGGTGGGGAGAGGTCGCCTCATTCGTCGCCTCGGTCCAGCGCGCCAGCCACGCGACTTCCTTGCACCCGAGGTTGCGGACGGTGGAGGCAGGAAACCGGGCCGTCGTGGGTCGGGGCAGCAGGTCGGCCCCAGTCGCCTGGCCTTCCTGCGTCGTGATTGGCTAAGCGGGGCGGCCGAGCCCCCACCCTGCTTCTTTATAAAGAGCAAGAGGGGGCAACGGAAATCCGCACTCCTTCGTCTTTCCTTCCCTTCGGCTTCTGATCCCCTCCCTCCATTGGCCATGGAGAAAGGGAACCCTGGTCCTTCATCGGTGGCGGCGAGGGTTGCCGCTAGGCAACGCGCCGCTCCTCCTCCTGCACCTGCGGTGGCGGAGCCAACTGTAAGGGGAAGGTGGAGGGGGCGAGGTCATGGACGAGGTCGTGGACGAGGCCGAGGCGTTCAGGGAAGAGGCGGGCAGGGCGGCGCGCCAGCCTCGCCCCCGCTAGCGGCTCTTCTTCCCACGGTGGTCCACATCGGGGACGATCCTTGCGAGTTCTTTGTCAGGCTGCGCCGGGCGCCTCGCCGCTGCCTCCGCCTCCCGGCTCCCTTTGCAAGCGTGATGGAGATGGAGCAACCCGAGACGCGAAGGCTGCGCATGAAGGGCTGCGGGATCAGCGGCACGCGGTTCCACGTCGAGTCCCCAGCCCCCGGCGTGGTGTATCTTGGCCGAGGGTGGAAGACATTCGCCCGCATCCACAGCTTGATGGAGGGGTTCACCCTCCATTTTAAGTTGATGGAGGGCGATCTCCTCTCCGTCAAGGCCTTCGGGGACTTCGGGACCCGGGCCCGGTGCTGCGTGGATAGCTCCTCCGACAGCGAAGGCTCCTCCTCGAGCGAGAGTGACGAGGTGGGGAGCGACAGCGATGATGAGGGCAGCGGACGTCGGGATGACGGGTCCGACTAGGCGCTGGTCGCGGCTCCGCGTGGCACCGGCGACCCCATCATCCGTGTCGCCGGCTCCTTGAGCTTCCCGGGGCTCGCCTCCTTGGCGGCTGGCGTGGCGAGGCTGCGGAAGAGGAAGAGGGCTGGCGGCAGGGATGTCAACTCGGAGTACGAGGGCGCGGCACCCTCGACAGCGTGCTGACGCCCTGCCGCCTTGTCGAGCCCTTCTTCCGGCGCCGCCATCACCGTCCAGCTTTCAGCCGGCCCCCGGGGCGTTCTGTTGGTGTCTTCTGCCACCCGTAGCTCGCCTAGGCGCCCCTTTTGCCCTTTTCGCCTCCTTGTCCTACCTCCTGAGGAGAGAGACAAGAAAGGGATTACGGGCATCTTATCTTTTTTCAATCTGTAAGCCCTCGGGCCTTAGCTGTGTTTAAAACTTGTAATCCCATCTTTCATGTTTTTCATTCTCTCTGAACTGTACCTGAGCGGAATGTTTTTAATGAAAAGGGGATGTCTACCGGGCCATTTGTCCCGTGGGTAAAACCCACACCAAGGAGCGAATCCTTTGTATCGTTAAGATAGACACTTCTTTGGCCGGCAACAGGCCCTGCCGTCTTCCCGCGCCACTCGACCTCTCCCACGCCTTTGGCGGAGGAAGGGATGAGGCGGGTTCGGGCCCCACGTTCTGCCTCTTTGCCGCCGCGACTACTTCCAAAACGGGCCCCAGGAACGCGCTCTGGGGCCTGTCGTTAAGGGAGCACGGTAGCTTTTAGGAGGAAACAAGGTTTTCGTATTCCACAGTTCGTAAGAGAATGCATGACTAGGGATGCAAAAAACTTATCTGGGATTGCAGCCCCCGGCAACTTTGACTTGCCGCGGGTGAATCTTCGTACTTGCAGCCCCCGGCAACACTGGCTTGCCGGGGACAAGGTGCTGGCCCGCCCTTCTTCTCTTCTTCGTACTTAAGCGGTCTGGCCAGGATATGCAAAACCCTGCGAACCAAAGGAAACGAAGGAACAGGAAAAAGGATGCAGACTCGACCTCTAAGCTAGGGGTTAGCAGCTGTTAGGCACTATCAACCTTAACCAAGGACGAGACTCGACTCAGCATGCATGCTAAAACTTAGGGCGCCAGCGCTTCATTTACTGCTGCTCAGGGTCTGCGCCTGGCTTTGTACAAAGGATTACATGCAACTGCGGCAAGACTTGTACAAAAGGTTGGTTGCCGGGCGGGACCCGACAACCGCGCCTTACGGGTAAAACTTACGAAGATGCTCAATATTCCAGGAGTTGCTCACCGGAGTGCCATCTTCGGTCTCGAGGCGGACAGCGCCGGGCCTCGTGACTCGTCTCACCTGGTAAGGGCCTTCCCACTTCGGCGTCAACTTGTTATGATTCTTGGCGGACGGAGCGCGCCGAAGAACAAGGTCGCCTTCCCCGAAGCTTCTGGCTTTAACTTTGCGGCTATGGTAGCGACGCAAAGCTTGCTGGTAGCGAGAGGCTCGCACAGCAGCCTGAAGACGATCTTCCTCAAGGAGCAGCGCGTCATCTTCACGCAGCCGCTCTTGCTCAAGCTCATCATAAGCGAGCACTCGAGGTGACCCGTATACGAGTTCCGTGGGGGTAACTGCTTCTGCTCCATAGATTAGAGCAAATGGTGTCTGGCCAGTGGCTCGATTTGGCGTCGTCCTGATCGACCAAAGAGCCACCGGCAGCTCCTCGATCTAGTTTCTTCCGCACTTGTGCAGCCTGTCGAAAGTTCTGGTCTTGAGCCCGCGCAGTACTTCGGCATTGGCCCTTTCAGCTTGACCGTTGCTCCTGGGATGAGCAACAGAAGCGAAGCAGACCTTGGCGCCGAGATCTTGGACGTATTGCATGAAGGCGCGGCTCGTGAATTGTGTACCGTTGTCGGTGATGATCCTGTTGGGGATCCCGAAGCGGCAGACAATCGACCTGAAGAACTTGATGGCTGACTGTGCTGTCACCTTCCTCACTGGTTCCACTTCTGGCCACTTTGTGAACTTGTCGATTGCGACGTACAAGTACTCAAAGCCCCCGACAGCTCGGGGGAAGGGGCCGAGGATGTCGTGCCCCCAGACCGAAAATGGCCAGGATAAAGGGATCGTATAGAGAGCTTGAGCTGGCTGGTGTATCTGCTTGGAATGGAACTGGCACGCTTCACACTTGGTTACTTGTGCAGTTGCATCCTGGAGGGCTGTCGTCCAGAAGAAACCTTGCCGGAATGCTTTGCCGGCAAGTGCTCTTGCGCCAATTTGGTGACCACATATGCCTCCATGTATCTCTGCCAACAGCTTCTGTCCGTCTTCCCGGGAAATACACTTCAATTTCACACCGTTGCGCCCTCTTCTGTACAGTGTGTTGTCGACGAACGGGTACATACTCGAGCGCCGGGCTACTCTTTCCGCTTCTTCTTGCTCTTCGGGAAGTTCTCCGTTTTGGAGGAAATGGACAGTCTGCTGTGCCCATGCTGGAGCCTGTGGCTCGACAACAAGGACTGAAGGCACATCTGCTGCTGCGGGAACGTCCGCTTCTACGGCGAGGATATGGGGCTTAGCCGGAGCTTGACGTTCCCCGGCAAGCTTGCTGGAGCAAAACTTGTCGGGAGCGCATGCTTCTACGGAACAAACCCTGGGGTTTTCCGGAGCAGGCGGCTCCTCAGCGCTCTTGGCGTCGATCTTGGGGACCTTCTTGGCGGCGGCTCCGGGGAGCTCTGCCAGAAGATAGTCACCGGAGACCAACCTCCTCTTCTTGCTCTGTCTGGTTGATGGCGTTACGGATGGCTGAGTCAGCTTGAGCACAAAGGTTCCTGGTTCCACGGGTAACTTAAATGCTGCGCACTTTGACAGGCCATCAGCGATGTCGTTCTCGGCTCTTGGAATGTGTTCCATTTGCAGGCCGTCAAAGTGCTCTTCCAGCTTCCTCACTTCATCAACGTATGCTTCCATCAATGGACTCTGGTAATCTTTGTTCACTTGGCGGACGACAAGCTGCGAGTCACCCCTAACAATGAGCTTTTTAATCCCAAGTTCTGTCGCGATCCTGAGACCGGTAAGCAAACCTTCATACTCTGCAGTATTGTTGGTTGCTTGTTCCTTGGGGAAGTTCATCTGGACTACGTACTTGAGGTGCTCTCCGATGGGCGTGATAAGTAACGCGCCAGCACCGGCGCCTTGCAGCGAGAAAGCACCATCAAAGTACATCAGCCACTCTTTGCTTGCTTCTTTGGCGGGGATGCTCGTCTCTGGGATATCTTTGTCCGGTGTCGGTGTCCACTCCGCTATGAACTCCGCCAATGCTCTTCTTTGGATAGTCGAGGTGCTCTCGAACTGGAGACCGAAGCTCGACAGTTCTAGTGCCCACTCGACAATCCTGCCTGTTGCTTCTGGATTCTACAGTATCCTCTTCAGCGGAAAGCAGGTGACAACTGTAATCTCGTGTGCTTGGAAGTAATGGCGTAGCTTTCTCGAGGCCATAAGGAGGCCGAAAAGCAATTTCTGCACACCAGAGTACCTTGACCTAGCCCCCTGCAGAAGGGAGCTGACAAAGTAAACTGGGCGCTGCACCATTTTCTTCTTCAGCACCTCCACTTGCTCCTGCGCAGATTCATCCTTGTCGGGGCCAGAGCTTGTCGGGGAAGCCCCCTGCTTGTCGTTGGACGCGCTTGCCGCGGTTGCTAGCTCATCATCTGCCTTCCTCTCCGCTACTAACGCAGCACTAACCACTTGATTGGTTGCCGCCAGGTATAGCAGCAACTTCTCTTGTGGTTTAGGCGCGACAAGTATTGGAGCGGAGGACAGGTATTTCTTCAAGTCCTGCAGCGCAGCCTCCGCTTCCGGAGTCCATTTTACTTGACCCGCCTTTTTCAAAATTTTGAAAAACGGCAGGGCGCGTTCTGCAGACTTGGAAATAAACCTGCTGAGAGCCGCAACGCAGCCGGCAAGCCTTCGTACGTCCTTGACACGTGTTGGTGCTTCAATCTGCTCGATGGCCTTGATCTTGTCTGGGTTGGCTTCGATTCCTCGCTGAGACACGAAGAACCCGAGAAGCTTGCCGGAAGGGACTCCGAACACGCACTTCTCGGTGTTGAGCTTGAGTCTGATCCTGCGCAGGTTCCAAAGGTCTCTTCTAGGTCTTGAATCAGGGTTGCCCTGTCCCTGCTTTCGACCACTATGTCATCCATGTAGGCCTCCACATTTCTGTGGATTTGTGGCTCAAAAGCGGTGTGGACAACCCTCGCAAATGTCGAACCGGCATTCTTCAGTCCGAAAGGCATCCGTACGAAACAGTACGTGCCACATGGAGTGATGAACGCAGTCTTTTCTTCATCTTCTTCAGCCATGAAGATCTGATGGTATCCTGAGTAGGCATCAAGAAATGAAAGCAGGTCACATCCAGCCGTGGAGTCAACAATCTGGTCAATGCACGGCAAGGGAAAGGGATCTTTGGGACAAGCTTTGTTAACATCAGTGAAGTCGATGCAAAGCCTCCATTTCCCATTTGCTTTGCGCACGACAACAGGATTGGCCAACCACGTCGGATGGAGCACACCTCTGACGAGGCCTGCCGCTTCCAACTTCTTGATCTCTTCTGCGATGAACTCTTGGCGCTCCACCGCTTGCTTCCTGACTCTCTGCTTGACGGGCCGCGCGTGAGGACAGACGGCGAGGTGGTGCTCAATCACTTTCCTGGGAACGCCGGGGATGTCAGATGGTTGCCAGGCAAACACACCGACATTCGCCCGCAGGAAAGCAACGAGCGCGCTTTCCTATTTGGGGTCGAGAGTGGCACTGATGGTGAAGGTACCACCAGTGCCGTCCTCCTTGGCGGGCACCTTCTTGCTCGTTGGCGGAGCTGCCATCGTCTTCTTACTCTTGCCGGTGGAGCTCGATGGCGCGTCCTCGACGGTGGCGCAGCACTCCGAAGAGGTGCGCTTGCCGAAGTGGGCACCAGAGCACTTGCCGGCCTTGGTCCTCTTTTTCCCTCCGGGAGCTTCAGCGGCAAGTGGCTTGTGATCCGCTGCGGCTGCTGCTTCCCGGTAGATCTTGTCGGCACAGATAAGGGCATCCTTCTTGTCGCCGGGGATAGAGATGACGCTTATCGGGCCTGGCATCTTGAGCATGTTGTATGCGTAGTGAGAGGCCGCCATGAACTTGGCGAGCGCTGGACGGCCGAGAATTCCATTGTAGGGCAATGGAAAATCGGCAACGTCAGAAGTGATCCTCTCTGTCCTGAAGTTCAGCTCGCTGCCAAATGTCACTGGCAATGTTATATTCCCCTTCAGCTTGCTCCTTCCCGGGTTGATTCCTTGGAACGTGCCGGTCTCTTCGAGCTCGCTGTCGGGGACTTGGAGTTTCCGGAGCACAGCGGAGGAGATCAGGTTCAAGCCGGCCCCGCCGTCAACTAGCATCTTAGTGACCTTGAGGTTGCGGACTGTTGGTGAGACCAACATCGGCAAGCACCCGATCGCAGTTGTGCGATCAGGGTGGTCCTCAATATCAAAGATGATAGGCGTGCTGGACCATTTCAGAGGCTTGCGCGACTCGACGGGTGGTTCCGCTGCATTGACTTCCCGCGTCCACTGCTTGAGCTGGCGGTGAGAAGTATGCAGGGAAGCACCGCCGTCTACGCACAAGACCTCTGTGGCTTTCTGAAACTCCTTCTCACTAGTCTCGACGTCATCCATGTCTTCGTCTTCGTCGTCGTCTTCGTTCTTGTCGCGACCGCGGGGAGGTCTGTCCGCTTGCCGCTGCTTATCCTTGTCGCGGCGTCCTCCCTGGCCGGGGCGCTTCGTGCCTGATCCTCCGCCACCTCCCCGGGCTCTCTCCTTGTCGCGCCGCTCGTACTCAGCCTTTTGCAGCTCGACGAGCCGCTCGACCTGCTTGCAGCTCTGGAGGTCATGGCCCTTGGTGCGGTGGATCTTGCAGTACTGTTTGTTGGTGCCGTCTCGCTTGTCGGCGACCGCCACAGCCTGGCTGTTGGCGCATCCGGCAACCTCCTTGCCGGAGCTACCAGCCTGGGCCTTCTTGGCGGCGCCTTCATCGCCAGACTGCTCAACAACCAGTACCTCTTGGCTCTTCTTCTTCCTGTTGCTCCGCCGCCGGCTCTTCCTTGCCGGGGCGGTATCCTCACTGTCAGATTCTCTTGCTCCAGTGTTCTCTTCGGGGAGTTTCCTCCCCTCCTCAGCACGGGCACACTTGTCGGCCAGGGCATATAGCTCGCTGACGTCTTTGATCTTGCACATCGCCATCTCCTCCCGCATCCTACGATTACGCACGTTCTGATGGAACGCGCTGATGACCGCGGCGGGGTGGACGTCTGGGATGTTGTAGTGTACACGGCTGAATCTCTGGATGAACTTGCGCAAGGGTTCCCCTTCCTTATGGACGAGCAGATGAAGGTCGCTCGCTTGGCCATGGGGTTTGTGGCCGCCCGTAAAGGCGCCAACAAACTGATGGCACAAGTCTGTCCAGGAGGTTATGGAGTTGTCCGGCAAGTGCATGAGCCAGGATCTGACGTTGGATTGGAGTACCAGTGGGAAGTAGTTGCCAAGGATCTTGTCGTCTCGCCCCCCAGCAGCCTGCACCGCGATGGTGTAGATGCTGAGGAACTCCGACGGATGCGACTTGCCGTCGTACTTCTCCGGTACATCTAGCTTGAAATTCTCCATGCTGGGCCACTGGACTTGCCGCAGCTCACGGGTGAACGCAGGGCAGCCCACCGCGTACGGCAGGTCGCCTGGTTCCCCTGGTGCATGCATGTCGATAGAGGGCCCAGCGCGCTGGTCTGATTGACGCCGCGCTTCTCTCCGACGCTCGATGCGAGTACGAGCGTCCTCTTGCTCTCGCTCGTGAAGAACTTGGCATTGATCGCGACGAGTTCGCGGATTCGACGACGCGGTGGAGTCGTTGTCGTGATGGTTCCGGCGAGTCGGCGATCTTGGCCTTTGGGGCGGGGAGTGCACAGTGGTCGCACCCCCGCCGGTCTTGGCGCCATCGGTTCTCGCCTGGCCGTCCCGCCACGGCTGCGACGCACTATGCTACCGCGGGGTGTCGCCGTTGGCGAAACCGATGAGGCTCTGTATCGTGGCCCTCCAGTCGTCGAGCTTGTCCGCTGTTGGAGGGTAGTCTAGGAGCAGTTGAGCTCGCGCCAGAGCTTCTGCTGGAGTGGCGGGCAGCGGTGGCGAACGACGCGTGGAGCGGGACGTGCTCGAACTTCTAACTACGTTAGAAGGAGCAACACCCGGACCAGGCAGCCGCGCCACGCTCGCGCCAGCACGTAGGTGTGAGTGATGGCCTTGAGCGCCCTGGGATCCGCCGGCTCGATCTGGGTCCAGCGAGCGTATGGTACCGTGAGCGCCAAGACGCTGCTGGTCCCGTGCCTCCTGAGAGGGGCGCGGTGCATGTTCGGACGCCGTGGCGCCATGAGCTGGCTCGACGACGCCCGTTCCGCCGCCGGTGCCGTCCCCACCACCCGTTTGCTCCAAGGGCGGTGGGTTCGACGCGGACGGACCGTCCACCTCCGGAGCTTTCTTCTTCGGTGGCATGTCGACGAAGATGATGGAGATCTAGCCTGTGCAGACGCCGGATCAGGTTCACACAACTTCGACGCCCCCTACCTGGCGCGCCAAAGATGTCGGGGGAAATCTTCCTCCACGAACACCTATGGGGACCGAGCCCCTTTCTTAGTTCGGCGGGGGGCGGAGGTCGCGCGAAGAGCGGATCGAGGCGGTGCACACAAGGGATTTACCCAGCTTCGGTCCGCAAGGATGCGTAAAACCCTACGGCTGCTTTGTGGTTTTGTATTGTGTTCTTGCTCGGGAGCGTGTGGTGCTACAGTACACGCGAGCTGCTGGCGAGACCGAGCGTGAGTGGCCTCTCTTCTCCTCGTTGCGCATGGGGCCTCCTTTTATATGTGCAAGGGGTTACCCACAGGTGGCAACATAGGTCGGGGCAAAACTGGAAAACGCTGTGTTGGGTACAGCTGTTTGCACAGTGCTAACATACCTAACTCTGACGGCAGGGGACAAGGGCATTAAATGCCCGTCCGCGTCGCCCAGACGGTGCAGGGAAGGGACCGTCAGGAGCGCCACCGTTTGCCACGATGGCTACTCTGTCAGCGTTGCCTTGCCACCGCATGCTCCTGGCTGCGCAGCCTCTCGCCACGTACGCCTGGAATGGCCCCAGAGCGACGCGTGGGTGGATGAGCTGGAGCGCAGGCGCGGGGTGGTGACTTGCCGCGGCAAGCGCCTTGCCGCGGCTGATGTCTTGTCGCGCCCGGGAGCTTATCGCTCACCGGTCCTTGCCGGGACGCGGAGCGCGTCGCAGCAAGTCTCTTGTCGTGCCTCGGTCGGCCTTCCCGGCAAGCTCCTCTTGCCGGGGCCTTGTGCTTCGAGCGGTCGTCCCGGCAAGCTCCTCTTGCCGGGGCCTTGCTCTCTTCGGGTGGCCTTCCTGGCAGGCTCCTCCTTCTGGGGCCTTGGCTCAAATACTTTGTTCTTGGATGGCCCAAAAAGGGACCATGGAGAGTCTTGGCGATCGCGTGGCAAGCCTTGCCGCGGGGTGCTACGACTGCCCGTGCACAAGTTCGGGGTACTAAGGTACCCCTACTTTAGTACACCGACAATGAGTATATGGGTTACAAGAGTTGATCTACCTCAAGATCGTGATGCCTAAACCCTAGATGTCTAGCCTGTATGATTGTGATAGCCTCTACGGAGTAACCCCTCCGGTTTACATAGACACTGGAGGGGGCTAGGGTTGTACAAAGTCGGTTTACAGAGAAATGAAACTATAGAACTAGCCGCCAAGCTTGCTATCCACGCAAAGGAGAGTCCCATCCGGACATGAAGGAAGGCCTTCTATCTTGTATCTTCACAGTCCATTAGTCTGGCCCATGTCACATAGCCCGACCATCCGAGGAACCCCTTAATCTAGGACTCCCTTCGTAGCCCCCGAACTTGCCTTCAATGACGATGTAGTATCCGGCTTTATGTCTTCGGCTTTGTAAGGCGGGTTCTCCATTGTAGTTTGGATTGATGATAGTTAGGCTCCACATTAAATACCATATTCTAATGATTCTTCATTGTCATCGCCTCGGCTTCCACGTGTCAAACAAATGCGAACAGTCTAGGTGTTTTTACAAATAACCCCTTGACCATGCGATAAAGGCGCCTATTTAAAGAGATTAGGTCTCAGATACCATTACACACCACGCAGAAATCCTTAGAACTCCCCATAGGAAATCACCCAGACATGGCCAGCGCTCCTAGCTCTTTCTCGGACCCCCGCGGCCCTCAAAAAAGGCGAGTGGGAAAGCTGTTCGGTATCCCACGCCCATCTGAACAAACTTCAGACGCAGGGATACCTTCCTCCCACAGATCTAATCTCCCTTCGGGAGGGATTAACTTCCATAGACGGTGAAGCCCTGGCAGAGAATTTGCCCAATCCTTCTAAAGAGGACCGGGTGTGCTTCGTTTCCTTCCTTTTGAGAGGCGTAGGATTTCCTATTCACCCTTTCCTCAGAGGTCTACTTGAGTATTACGGCCTCCAATTGCACAATCTGACGCCAGGCTCCATCCTGCATATCGCGGGCTTCGTTGCTCTTTGCGAGCTGTTCCTAGGTTGCGAGGCTCATTCTGATCCATGGCAAAAAAAATTCTGCCTCGTCCCCCGCTCCCAAAAGGGATCTATATTCGAGGTGGGTGGCGCCGAAGTATGGCGCATAGCTGGGACGGGATACCTGTCCGGCACTCCGAAAAAGGCATCCGAAGAGTGGCCCTCAGAGTGGTTTTATATTGAAGACATCATTCTTCCGGACCCAATCTGGCGCGGTCTTCCCGAATTCTCCAATGCTCCTTTAAAGAAGCGCAACAGCTGGCGTACCCGAAGCCTCGAGGAAGAAGATAGTGCGGAGGTTAAGATGCTAGCAAGCAAGATTAGAGTTCTCGCCAACTCCGGGCTGTCTATAATCGAGGTAATGGCGATTTCAATAACGCATTGTGTTTAGCCGCTCCAATCTAGAGGTTTTCCCATGTGGAAATATAATGGGGAGGATGATGCGTCCCATTGTTTGCACAAGGGTCCAGATAATTTTTCCTCCCTGGCCACCATCTTAGCTGACTTTTTCAAAGGGGAGAAGGAAGACTTCGCTCGTTTGACATGCCGGGAAGGCTTTTCGATGTACAACCCCGTACCCTAGGTGAGTTTTTCTTCGATTATTGGCCTCACTCAATCTCTTTCATGAGTTATGCTAGTCGAATATAATCCGTCTATTTTTAATAAGAGTGGAGAAAGGTTGTCGAGGGGGTCTATAGCCCCGCTTTACAGCTAGAGGACCAAATTCGAGATCTGGATCTCGGATACGAAGAAGATCAGGATATATTTATAGAACTTAAGGAGGGGATCTTTTCTCAGGTGAGCTACGACAGCACAGAAGTGGCCATTATAGCCAATTACCCCGGCCTTCTCCCCTCCTCCCATGTAAGTACCCAGGAGACGTCTCCTCCAAAAGAGTTTCCCATCGCGCCTCACCCACCGCAGTGTCTCATGCGCCGAAGGGGCGGCGCTCGTCTCACCGAGCTGTATCAGAGGCGTCCTCCAAGAAGGCGACGCCCGCGCAGGGCGAGTCTTGAAAAGAAAGGAAAACGGCGATACCACCAGGCCCCCACCTTCACCAAAGAGGTATAGTTTTTAACATGCGTCCTGCGGATAGGCCGGATTGTGACGTTTCCTGCTATGTCATATTTTAGGAAGAGTATACGCCAGACTGTATCCGAGGACCTCGCCGGCCATGCGTCGACTAATCCGGTCCCGGACCCTGCCCTGAGGACTACGGTTGATACGGGCGCAATGCCGGATTGACATCTCCAAGCGGATTCAGATAATGTATCTGTCACCAATTCCGAAGTGGAGAGCGCAATGAATCATCGGCGGTGGAAAGAAGCCATGCGCGACCCAAGTTTCATCGAAGAAGCGTTCAACGCCCTAAGCTCTGCGGATGTATATATCCGAGATGCCCGGGAAGGACTTGCCGGAGCCACTCACCAGCTTTCAAAGGATATGCGGGTAAAATCATTGAGTAGATTCAATAAGTATGTGCCAGTAGCCCCCGAGACTTGAAGCAGTTGGCCCAACTGGTTTAAGTGTCGTTATATCACTAGGTACTCACGGCGAAAAATGACACATTATCCAAGGAGCTTGAAGAATGCCGAACCAAGCTAACTGCCGCCACCGCCGAACTGGAAAATTTGAAGAAATCCAGGACGCACCTGATGGTAAGTACAACAGTATCCGGAAAAGACGATTCTGCGCCAACAATGATTTTAAAATATGCATTATTTTATTTACGGCTGCAGGATCGACAGAGCAGTTGGAGGAGATGCTGAAGGCTGCTCAGGCGGACAAACAACATGCCGAAGGGCAAGAAGCCGCTGGTCAACGTGTATTAACACGGACCATTAATGAGAAGAACAAGCTACAGGATGCAAACATCAAGCAAGCCAAAGAGCTAAAGGACGTAAGAGCCCAACTGTCGGATGCCTTGAAGGAGAACAAAAAACTGAAAGGCTACATATTTAGTATGTCCTTGAACCTAACTTTCATATGGTCCTGTGCATGGAAAGTTTTATGAGATTGTTCCTTTAGGTGTGTTAACTGGGCGGCCCGATAGAGAACTATCTGGATTTCAAGGCGACTTGCTGCAGGAGCTGTCCAAAGTGCACGAGCGAGCTCAGAAAGCAATGAGGAACATGGCTAAGGCTTTATGGCCGTCTAATTCCCCTCGAGGAATGATGGGGGATCTTGTGGATTTATTCAAGGGAGCTCGTCTTCGTTTTGAGGTATGGAAGGCATCCCCGTTTCGAGAAGGTGCACGAGAAGCCTAGGCCATGGTGAAAACACGGTATACCTGACTTGATCTGAATCATATGGCCTGGGTCGGACCTTGGGGGCCAGACGGGCAAGAAATTCTGGTTAGCTTGGTGTACGACCATGTGAGGACAGCCGTCAAATTTTCACAACAGGCCTATAAGTTAGACATCCTGATAGATGGCATAGATAAAGAGTAGGCGTGTGATTTTTATGTAACATTACACTTTATCATCAAATTTATCTCCGGCTGAAATGTAAAAGATTTTCATGCAGACCTTCCGCTTTGACCTCCGAAACCCAAGGGTTGGAGTGTTTCCGAATACTATACCTGTGGTAAACACCAAGTATGTGCGGAAACCAGGCAATCCGGTCATAGTGCTTGAACAGAAAAACCGTGTTCAGGGAGTTATGTTATATTACTTTTTAACATAAGAAACATCTTCCAGAGAGAATAGTTCCGTTAAGGGTTCCTCTCCCTGGGTAAGCATGCGTTGTTTATGCATGCCAATACTGTGATGCTAAAAATCACCAGAGGCTTTATATTTTGAGACTTTATATATCGCCGCGAAGGCATTTCGTCATTTGTCTACTGACCAATTATTCTCTTAAGAATGCTAGCTTTTGGCTTCACCCGTCTGAGGTACATGTCCGGATGACCCGGTTGTAACAATTGCAGAGGTGCTCCCTTTATGCCCTAGCCGTACAAGCGGGAACGTAGGGCATAACCACAGGAGCCAGACAACCTAGTTTGGCAAAAACATAAGCCATAGAGGTGCATATAATGGCGAACAAAGGACGTATATGAGTGAACGACACACACACACACACACACACACACACACACACACACACACACACACACACACACACACACACACACACACACACATATATATATATATATATATATGGTGAGCTTTATGCTCAAAATAATAATTAAGCTTCTATTGAGAGAAGCCCCCTGTTACATTGGAGTGTTCACATTTAAGGATGTATACCTCTCAAGTGTGCAGCTTACCTGAACACACGCTAGAAATCGTATAAAAAATAAAAATAGGAAACATTAAAAAAAGGAGAAAAAGGAACGCACAAGGGTGTATGTCCAGACTTAGGTGTAGAATCTTCGGGGCCGAGCAACGTTCCATGGGTTCGGCTCTAAGCGATTATCCGATGCATTGCAAAGGCGATAGGCTCCTCCAGTGAGAACTTCATCTATAATGAAGGGACCCTCCCATTTCGGCTTGAGCTTATCCTTTTTCTTCTCTAGTAGGCGTAGAACGAGTTCGTCGACATTGTACGTCTACGCTCGCACTTCTCTGCTTTGGTATCTTCGAGCCTGTTGTTGGTAAAATGCAGAACGGGCTTTTGCGACATCGCGCTCCTCCTCCAGGCCATCTAAGTCGTCCTGCTCATCGAGCTCGGCCTCTCTCTCCTCATACATGCGCACTTGGGGTGAGTCATGAATAATGTCGCAGGGCAAGACAACCTCTGTGCCGTATACCATGAAGAACGGTGTGTACCTGGTCGTGTGGTTGGGCGTAGTCTGCAGCCCCCAGAGTATGGAGTCTAGATCCTCGACCCAGTGTTTATCCGACTCCTTTAGGGAGCGCACGAGTCCGGGTTTGATGCCACTCATTATCAGGCCATTGGCCCATTCAACCTAGCCGTTTGTTTGTGGGTGGTATACATAGGCGTAATCGAGTTTGATACCTAGATTCGTACACCAATTTTTCACCTCATCGGCTGTGAAGTTAGAACCGTTGTCAGTAATAATGCTATGTGGGACACCATAACAGTGTACAATGCCGGAGATAAAATCTATCACCGGTTCGGCTTCAGCCATTTTTACCGGTTTGGCCTCTATCCAATTAGTGAATTTATCCACCATAACAAGTATATATTTCTTCTTATGGCTTCCCCCTTGAAGGGGTCTGACCATATCTATCCCCCAGACCGCGAAAGGCCAGGTAATAGGGATTGTTCTTAAGGTTGTGGGTGGCATATGGCTTTGATTGGCAAAGAGCTGGCACCCGACACAGTGCTGTACAAGGGCCTGTGCATCTGCTTGGGCCGTGGGCCAGAAAAAACCTGTACGGAAGGCCTTGCTTACAAGGGCCCGAGCTGCAGCGTGATGGCCACCGAGGCTAGCATGTATTTCGGCCAAGAGCCGCCGCCCCTCCTCTTCGGAGATACATCTTTGAAGAACTCCAATAGTACTTTTCTTGTAAAGTTTCCTTCATGGACTTTGTAGGCTTTCGAGCGTCGAATGATACAATGAGCCTCATTCTGGTCATTAGGGAGCTCACGCCTAATAATCTAGGCCAGGAAAGGTTTGGTCCATCGAGCGATTACCGCCATGATTACGTGGGCGGAAGTCGTTGGTTCGGTGGCTGATCCCCCGACGACATCTGAATCGTGTTCGGCATCCGGGGGTGTGATCGGCGCCGAACTGTTTCCGCTCTCTTCCTGCCGTACCACGGATGGATTGAAAAGCCTTTCCATGAAGGTGTTAGGAGGAACGGGGTCGCGTTTATCGCCCATTCGAGCAAGGATGTCCGCTGCTTGATTACTGTCTCAAGACACATGATGAAACTCAGGCCCTTCAAACCAAGCTGATATTTTGAGTGCGGCGTTGCGATAAGCCGCCATCTTTGGATCTTTTGCATTGAATTCGCCATTTATTTGGGATATTGCAAGGTTCAAATCCCCACACACCTCGAGGCATTGTATGCCCATGGAAACAGCCATCCAGAGACCATGTAGTAATGCATCATATTCGGCTGCGTTATTGGAGTCTATATACTTAATTTGTAATACATATTGGACTGTGTCCCCTGTAAGGGACGTTAGGATGACACCGGCCCCCAATCCGTCTAACATTTTGGAGCCGTCGAACTACATCACCTAGTTGGAGTATGTGCCGTACTCTTTAGGGAGTTCGGCTTTTGTCCATTCGGCGACAAAGTCAGCCAACACGTGAGATTTAATAGCTTGGCGTGGCTTGTATGTTATTTCAAATGGTAAGAGCTCGATAGCCCATTTTGCAATGAGGCCGGTGGCGTCTCGATTGTTTATGATGTCATTCAGTGGTACCTCGGAGGCCACTGTGATTGAGCACTCTTGAAAGTAGTGCCGCAGCTTCTAAGATGCCATGAAAACCGCGTATGCTATCTTTTGATAGTGTGGGTATCAGGATTTGCATGGTGTGAACCGCCGATACATAGTATACTAGTTTTTGGAGTGGGAATTTATGTCCCTCTTCCTCTCATTCAACGATGAGTAGGGCGCTCACTGATGTCGGTTGAAGCTACATCGGTATTTCCCCAAAGAGGAAGGGATGATGCAACACATCGGCGGTAGGTATTTCCCTCAGATATGAAACCAAGGTTATCGAACCTGTAGGAGAACCAAGCGACACAACGTAAACAACCCCTGAACACAAATAACAACCACTCACAACCCGACGTGTTAAAGGGGTTGTCAATCCCTTTCGGGGTATGGCGCTAGAAACGGTGCATGGACGAGAGAAAATTGTAATAGATTGAACTAATAGATCACAAATAAAATAAGGTTCAGCAAAGTATTTTGTATTTTTGGTTTAATAGATCTGAATAAAAGTGCAAAGGAAAAAAGATCACAATCAAATATATGAGAAAGAAGACCCGGGGGCCGTAGGTTTCACTAGTGGCTTCTCTCGAGAAAAATAGCAAATGGTGGGTAAACAAATTACTGTTGGGCAATTGATAGAACTTCAAATAATCATGACGATATCCAGGCAATGATCATTACATAGGCATCACGTCCAAGATTAGTAGACCGACTCCTGCCTGCATCTACTACTATTACTCCACACATCGACCGCTATCCAGCATGCATCTAGTGTATTAAGTTCATGGAAAAACGGATAAATGCAATAAGAACGATGACATGATGTAGATAAGATCCGTTTATCTGTGGCAGTAGATATAGATCCCATCTTTTTATCCTTAGTAGCAACGATACATACGTGTCGGTTCCCTTTCTATCACTGGGATCAAGCACCATAAGATCGAACCCACTACCGAGCACCTCTTCCCATTGCAAGATAAATAGATCAAGTTGGCCAAACAAAACCCAAATATTGGAGAAGAAATACGAGGCTATAAGATATCATGCATATAAGAGATCAAAGAAACTCAAATAACTTTCACGGATATAAAAAGATATAACTGATCATAAACTCGAAGTTCATCAGATCCCAACAAACACACCACAAAAGAGTTACATCAAATGGATCTCCAAGAGACCATTGTATTGAGAATTCAGCGAGAGAGAGAAAGCCATCTAGCTACTAACTACGAACCCGAAGGTCTACAAAGAACTACTCACGCATCATCGGAGAGGCACCCATGGAGGTGGTGAACCCCATCTGAGCTGGTGTTTAGATTGGATCTAGTGGTTCTGAACTCTGCGGCGGCTGGATGAATATTTCGTCGACTCCTCTAGGGTTCTCGTATTTTTGGGGTATTTATAGAGCAAAGAGGCGGTTCGGGGGCCACCCCAGGTGGGCACAACCCACCAGGGCGCGCCTTGGTGGGTTGTCCCCTCCTCGGGACTCCCCCCAAGTGCACATAGGGCCCAACTTCTTTCTTGTGGCCCATAAAAAATCATCATGGAGTTTCGTGGAATTTGGACTTCGTCTGATATGTATTTCATACGATGTAAAAAACATGGAAAAAACTGGAACTGGCACTTGGCCCTATGTCAATAGGTTAGTACCAAAAAATGATATAAAATGATTATAAAACATCCAAGATTGATAATAAAATAGCATAGAACAATCAAAAATTATAGATACCTTTGAGACGTATTAGCATCCCCAAGTGAAAGAACATGCGGTGCCCCCATGTTTGGTTTTGTTAATTGATGACAATCTCTATAGACTAATGGTTGCCTTGAGTTATATTTGAAGGTCTTGTCCATAGGCTTTTCTTGGAGTACATGTGTTGGTTTCAAGGAGAGCTTGTGTCGACCAATGTGCTATTAAGGAGTTATCCAAAGATTGGTCATATGAGAGTTGAGCTTATTGCAAGCATGTCTTGAAGAAGAAGATTGTGTATTCATTCATGCTTACCTTTGATACGTCTCCAACGTATCTATAATTTTTTATTGCTCCATGCTATATTATCTACTGCTTTGGACTATATTGGGCTTTATTTTCCACTTTTATATTATTTTTTGGGACTAACCTATTAACCGGAGGCCCAGCCCAGAATTGCAGTTTTTTCCTATTTCAGTGTTTCGAAGAAACGGAATATCAAACGGAGTCCAAACAGAATGAAATCTTCGGGAACGTGATTTTCTCACCGAATATGACCAACGAGACTTGGACCCTATGCAAAGGAAGCTTCGAGGTGGGCATGAGGTAGGGGGGCGCGCCCTATACCCCCAGGCGCGCCTGCCGCCCTCGTGGGCCCATCGAAGCTCCACCAACATACTTCTTCCTCCTATATATACCTACGTACCCCCAAACGAACAGAGACGGAGCCAAAAACCTATTTCCACCACCGCAACTTTCTGTATCCACGAGATCCCATCTTGGGGCCTGTTTCGGAGCTCCACAGGAGAGGGCCGTCATCACGAAGGGCTTCTACATCATCATAGCCTCTCTGATGAAGTGTGAGTAGTTTACCTCAGACCTTCGGGTCCATAGTTAGTAGCTAGATGGCTTCTTCTCTCTTTTTGGATCTCAATACAAAGTTCTCCCCCTCTCTCGTGGAGATCTATTCGATGTAATCTTCTTGTTTGTGCGGTGTGTTTGTTGAGACCAATGAATTGTGGGTTTATGATCAAGTCTATCTATGAATAATATTTGAATCTTCTCTGAATTCTTTTATGTATGATTGGTTATCTTTGCAAGTCTCTTCGAATTATCAGTTTGGTTTGGCCTACTAGATTGGTTTTTGTTGCCATGGGAGAAGTGCTTAGCTTTAACTTCGATCTTGCGGTGTCCTTTCCCAGTGACAGAAGGGGCAGCAAGGCACGTATTGTATCGTTGCCATCGAGGATAACAAGATGGGGTTTATTTCATATTGCATGAATTTATCTCTCTACATCATGTCATCTTGCTTAAAGCGTTACTCTGTTTTAAACTTAATACTCTAGATGCATGCTGGATAGCGGTCGATGAGTGGAGTAATAGTAGTAGATGCAGAATCGTTTTGATCTACTAGTCACGGACGTGATGTCTATATACATGATCATGCCTAGATATTCTCATAACTATGCTCAATTCTGTCAATTGCTCAACAGTAATTTGTTCACCCACCGTAGAATACTTATGCTCTTGAGAGAAGCCACTAGTGAAACCTATGGCCCCTGGGTCTATTCTCATCATATCAATCTCCATCACTCTAATCTTGCTTTGCTTTTTACTTTGCCTTTTACTTTTCACTTTGCATCTCTATATCAAAAATACCAAAAATATTATATCTATCAGATCTCACTCTCGTAAGTGACTGTGAAGGGATTGACAACCTCTAATCGCGTTGGTTGCGAGTAGCTATTGTTTTGTGCAGGTACGAGGGTGTCGGTGAGAACGACACCTATGGGATCATGAGAATCCCTACTACGGTTAGAGGGGCACGGGGTTGAAAGAAGAGCGGATCAAACAGATAGCACACGATTCGTTTATCCAGGTTCGTGCCGCGAAGATGCGTAAAACCCTACACCTGCTTTGGTGGATGTATATCTGTGTTCTTGAACTAGCTATGGGGCGTGAAGAGCTCCAAAAAGCCGAATCCTTCGCCTGGTTGCCTTGGGCCTCCTTTTATAGGAAAAAGGGGCTGCCACAGTGGCGGTGGAAAGGGTACAGTGACGCGAGGTTATCCTTCGCATTACATGACAAGGCGCATTTAATGCGTCTGCTTAGGTGTCCTTTCTTTATCGGGGGCGGGGGAGAAGCCCGTCCCATCCGTCGACGCTCCTCGCGTCGACACACGCCCTCGCCAGTGATGCCCGTGGTGCCATGTAGGCAGGCATGCAGCTGAGGTGGCGCGGTGGCGGTGTCTTCACGAAGATCTGCATGCCGCCACGCAGGTGCCTGCCCAGTTGGTTGGGTCGGCAACTGTATGCGAACGGCGGTGGAGACTTGGTTGGCGTGGGCCTGATGGTGGCTTGTAGACGTCCTTGGCAAGGGCCTTGCCGGGGCCCCTGCCGTCGTCCCCGGCAAGGCGCTTGCCGGGGGTCTTGTGGTCTTCCTTGGCTGGTATCTTGCTAAGGGTCGTCTTCTTCTTAGTGCATATCTGATCTTGAGTGTTTCTTGACAAAGATCTACATGCCACCACGGAGAATTGCATGACTCAAGGGTGATTTGCTCCGTAGGCGTGGGGCGAGTTGCCGCGGCAAGGGTCTTGCCGGGGCTGCTAAAGTCGGTCCCAGCAAGGATCTTGCCGGGGGAACCCGCCTCGTCCCTTGGCTGTTCGTGGTCCTGGCCTTGGCGTCGCTCTAGTTCCCTTGATCTTTGGTCTTACCCTGGCTCACCTCCCTTGCCTTGCTTGGTGTGGTCGTGGGCGCGGCTCTGACTGCCCGTGCACAGTTATAGGGGTACAAAAAGTGTACCCCTCTTTTTGTACACCGACAGGAGCCCCCGGGCCTGGGCCACAAATAAGCGCAATGCGTTGTTGGGCTAGGCCCAAAAATGGTGCGCAGGCAGGCGGGGCGGTTTTTACCGCGGTAAGATTTTTCGCGCGTTGCGCTTCCCACGACTCGCGCGCATGGCGCGGCATGGGTAGGTGGGCAGGACGTGGGCGGCATGCGTGGGGTTGGTCTCCGCACGCATGCGTCACATTGCAGTTAATGAGAAAAAAAGGAGGCGGCCCGCACCTTCCCCGTAAAAGGGAATAACCGCGGGCGCGCTGCTCACTTTGCCTTCCCCTCTTGCGCCTTTCCCAATCTCAGAATTGCCTCTTCTCTTTCCTTCCTCTCTAAGCTTTCGCCACCGTCTGCTGTCGTCGCGTTCCCGGCGCCCCTTGTTCTTCGCTCCTCTTGGCCGTTATGGCGCCTAAATCCACCAAGGGAAAGGGAGGGGCCAAAGACGCCGGAGCGGTGGAGGTGCCGAAGAGTGCGTTGGCAGTGCAGCGGACGCAATCTGCCTTCTGTTCCCCCTCGACGGTCGACGTACATGAGCTTCGGGCCTCCTTCAAGCCCCTGTGGGCGGTGAAGATGGGGGGAGAGAATTCCGGGCACCCGGCCACGCGCGTCGTCCCCGCCAACTGCGCTGAGGCTGGCCCAAATCGGTACCCCTTCTTCGTCGATTATTTCTCCTGTGGCCTCTGTCCCCCATTTTATGATTTCTTCAGCGATGTCATGCATACCTACGACTTCCATCTCTTGGATTTTACTCCAAATGTCGTGGCGTGCATGGCTCTTTTCGCGCACCATTGTGAGGGCTTCGCCGGGGTGCATCCCAACACGACGCTTTTCCGCCATTACTTATTCCCTCAGATCCAAACAGGGGGCGCCATCTCTGGTTGCATCGCCTGGATTCTGAAATCCAAGGGAGCGTACCCGGAGGGGGCCATGAAGGAGAGGTGGGAAGAATGGCGGGGTCGGTGGTGCTGGATTGAAGAAGAAGACCCACTGGCGTTCTGCGAAGTCCTCCAGGCGCCGCCGATCCGCAGAACTGATTGGCGTGATGTCGATGCCGATGACGAGAAGCTCACCGTCGCCACCACCATGATTCTTCGGCTCACCGAGGCTGGGCTCACCCTCGAGATGATCGGGGCGAACTTTATCCGCCGCCGGATCGCTCCGCTGCACAACAAGGGGAGGCCGGCCTGGCTTTTCACGAACCCCGCAGATATCATGCGGCTTCGCCCCGGCCTCGACCACAACTTCATGGTGATGCAGCGTGCCCACTTCTGCCAACGACTCTTCTAGCTCGACGTGGGCAATGATGGCAAGATCGAGCAGACCAGCAAGGCTAGGAGGGCCGCCGCAAAGGCCGGCAAGACCGTCAGGGGGCCCTTGTTCAAGTTGCCAGCGGAAATGGTCCCGTTGTGCAATAATTCGCGTCGGACCGACATTATTGCCATGATGCCGTACTGCAACGCGCACGGCCCCGTCAAGAGCTGGGCTACGCCAGATGATGCCCAAGTGCAGGAATTCTTCGATACTCTGCATGAGGGATACGTCAATGTCAACGCCGAGCGGCTGCTCCTCAAGGACACCAATCAGGTGGAACTGGACTACATTGCCGCCAGGGCAAGGGAGGCATAGCTTGCCGCAGAGGCCGGCAGTGCCGGTGGCATGGAGGATAGGGCCGCGGCGGCCGCGGAGGAAGAGGAGCTCGCCTGATGGGCGGCAGCCACCGGGGAGGTCAACAGTGCCGACACTGGGGCCCCGCTTGTCAAAGACGCGGTCGACGAGTCGTCGGAGGAGGAAGCCGAGGACGCGGGCCCGGCGCCATCCACGGGAAGAGGGCGAGTCCTGCGGCGAGCTGGCTCCCGCGAGCCGGTCCGGCCCGGCAGGACTGTGCGGCCTCAATTGACCCTGGAGGGGTCCGGGCGCCATACGAGGGCCACGGCGGCGAAGAGGCTGACGAAAGCCGCGGAGAGGAGGAAGACAACTGCCCCTTCCTCATCCAGGCGTGTTCCAACCCCGCCTTCTTCAGCTCCTCCAGCGAACGTCAACCCAGATGTCGACGTGGGGGTCACTTTTGATCTCGGACCTCTTAGCCTGAAGAGGAAAAGGAAAGCAGTGGAAGAGGAAGAGATGGATGATGAGTAAGTACTCTGTTTCTCACTGCCATCTCTGTTCCTGAATTATGCCACCTATCTTGATCCATCTTTGCTTTTACAGGGACACAGAGTCGTTGGCCCAGTGGGTAAAGAGGGTCAGGGCCTTGGCGGGCGGCCAGCCCTCGGCTAGTGCTTCAAAGACTCCACTGGTGGTGTTGAGCAGCTCGGTCAGCAGCCCCTAGCACCGCTCCCGGCGTAAGTTCGGCACCCTCCTCTTATCGACATGTGGTAAGAGTTCGATGCTATGGTGCTGACCTTGTCGGGTTTGCAGGAGGGGAGCGGTAGCAGGAGGAGCCGCAGAGGGCTACCCCCAACACACCACCCCCATTGACTACGCCGCCGCGAGGGGCGTCCCCGGCAAGGGCGTCAAGCACCGAGCCCACACCCATGGAGTAAGAGGGGAACATGGGCGCTGGTGACTCTGCCACGACGTCGAATACTGGCGGGGAGGGGACTTCTACTTCACAGCCTGGCACTGGTGAGTCGCTTGTCCTCCGTCTCTGTTTTTCCCTTATTCTTTTTCTTGGCTTCATTGCTCCCATTACTACCCAAGCCCTCCTTTGGTAGATATGGAGGATGTGGATACTGTTGTTGGGAACATGGCTGAGGAGGCCGCGGCGGAGGCCGATAGGATTGCCGCGGAGGAGGCTGCCAGGGATACTGACGAGGTCACCGCCGATGAGGCCACCAAGGATGCTGCCGGGGACGCCGCTACGGGGGCCGCCGAGGCGATCGGTGAGGCTTCTACTGAGGGTGCCAGCGGTGGGCCTGCCGGGGAGTCCGGCAAGGCCACAGCCGAGGAAGAGGTGGTTGATGATCCGCCTCTTTCCTCCACAACCTCGGGCCCCGGCAGATATCTGAAGGTGGGCAACAATCTTTTCGTCCATCTTCCAGTAGTGTCAAGTTCCCGAGTGCCCACCGAAGGGGAGGTATTCGACGGCGAGGTGCTCGCCGCCACCCGGCTCAAGTTGGTCAATGAACTGAGCGTTGGCGGTGTTGGTTCTCCAGAAGAGCAGCTTTTCCGCGCCATGGGGGCCAATTTTCGAAAACTCCAAGCGCTCTACCGTGCCCGTCTGGACAAGGTGGAGTCCAGGATGGCAACGGTGGACAAGGCGGAGGTGGACTTCAAGGCGCGCTTTGCTGAGACGCAGACCTGGTTCCACCAGACTGGCAAGGAGGAGAGGGCCTTTCAGGAGGAATTGGCCAAGCGCAATGTAGAGCTCACTATGAAGATGGCTGACATTGAAAAGGCCCAAGAAAAGGCGGCGAACTTGGCTGCCACGACCGAGGCCGCCCGGAACCAGCATCAAGCCGCATTGGATTCCCAGGAAGTGGACATCACCGCGCGTGAGGCGAAGCTTGCCGCAACGTTCCGCGGCAAGGATGAGGAGCTCGAGGCCCTCGTCGCACGACGGACTCGCGAGCTGGAGCAGAGGCACAAAGAGGCACTTGATGCCCAGGCTCTGGCCCATGCCGGTAAGGTGAAGGAGTTGGAGGTAGAGAGGAACGGGCTGAAGGAGCAGGCCCTCAAGCTGTCCAACGAGAAGAGCATGCTCAACAGCGCCTTGGTAGAGGCGCAAGGAGCGGTCATCAGCAGGACTGGGGAGAAGGGCTCGGGAGCGCAAAACTCTGTCAGAGATCTCAAGCTGAAGCTAAAGAATCTTGAGAAGATGTTGTCGGAGAGAAGGGCTCGGGAGGAGACCTTGACTAGGATCCTAGAGGAGGAGAAGCAGCTCCAGGCGAACGAGGCCGCCTCCCACCAGGAATATGTGGCGGGCGAGAACAGATGGATCAACCGTCTAGAGGATGTCGCCGGCAGGGTCACCTCGCAGTTGGCCACCATGGGGATGCCAAACATGAGGCATGCCCCTAAGCGCAGCGGGACCGTCAACGCCAAGCTGACCCAGTTCTTCGAGGGCGTCCTTGGAGCTTTGTCTTATCTTCACTCCAGCAGAGCGGCCACGTTGGGCGAGGAGGCCCGGCGACTTTGCCGGGGGGCCATGACCAAGGTCCTCACCAAGATTGCGTACTGGAATCCCGACCTCGACTTCGAAGCCGTGATGGATAGCTTGCCGGATGGTACTAACCTCACGGTGCTCCAGGAGCGCATCAAGCCCATCATCAGCAGCATCGACGATATCAAGAGGGTGGAAGGCCAGCGCCGGGATTAGGCATCCCATTCTTCATTGCCGCTGCAGGTTCATGACCAAGACAAATTTTATCTTTAGTTAGAAACGCAGAAATGATGTGTTGCAACATAACTTTTGTAGTACTCTTAATTTTCATGCATGTTATTTCCCCGTTCAATTTCTCTTTATATGTGCGCCCTACGTCGATTGGGTAGGCTCACCGGAGCAGAAGCCCCAAGCAGCGTTTTGGGGACGGATCCCCATGGGCCTGCCGGGTATGCGTGCTGCCGGGCGAGCCACCTTACCATTCTGAACGCGACCGCTCGAACTGTCGAGCTTGACTCGAGTCAGAATCGAGAGCGTTGTTGATCGCGGAAGGCTACTCTGCCTTTCTCGACGCAGCCGCTTGAGCTGTTGAGCGGACTCGAAACAGGGCAAGGGAGTTGCCGATCGTGGGAGAGCCCCCTAGCGTGCAGGTTTCCCATACAAAGGTGTGACATCTCTGGGGGGAATAACTTCATATAAGAAAGATAAAACAAATCAGGGTTCAGTGCAACTTAGCTTCTGTTTGCAGCCGCTCGAGTGCCGATCTTCTGGCCTCCTTCCTTGTCCAAGAGCCACGAAGATGAAGGAGTGCTGGACTAACTGCTAGAGCTGATTCTCACAACTGCGCCCCCTACCTGGCGCGCCAAAGATGTCGGTGAGAACGACACCTATGGGATCACGAGAATCCCTACTACGGTTAGCGGGACGCGGGGTTGAAAGAAGAGCGGATCAAACAGATAGCACACGATTCGTTTATCCAGGTTCGGGCAGTGAGGATGCGTAAAACCCTACTCCTGCTTTGGTGGATGTATATCTGTGTTCTTGAACTAGCTATGGGGCGTGAAGAGCTCCAAAAAGCCGAATCCTTCTCCTGGTTGCCTCGGGCCTCCTTTTATAGGAAAAAGGGGCTGCCATAGTGGCACACAGGAGGTGGAAAGGGTACAGTGATGCGAGGTTATCCTTCGCATTACATGACAAGGTGCATTTAATGCGTCTGCTTAGGTGTCCTTGCTTTATCGGGGGCGGGGGCGAAGCTCGTCCCGTCCGTCGCTGCTCCTCGCGTCGACACGCGCCCTGGCCAGTGATGCCCGTGGTGCCATGTAGGAAGGTAGGCAGCTGAGGTGGCGCGGTGGCGGTGTCTTCACGAAGATCTGCATGCTGACACGCAGGTGCCTGCCCAGTTGGTTGGGTCGTCAGCTGTATGCGAACAGCGGTGGAGACTTGGTTGGCAAGGGCCTGATGCTGGCCTGTAGACGTCCTCGGCAAGGGCCTTGCCGGGGCCTCGGCAAGGGTCTTGTCGCGGCACTTGCCGTCCTCCCCGGCAAGGCGCTTGCCGGGGGCTCGTGGTCTTTCTTGGCTGGTATCTTGCCAAGGGTTGTCGTCTTCTTAGTGCATATCTGATCTTGAGTGGTTCTTCACAAAGATCTGCATGCCACCACGGAGAGGTCTCCCGAATCCTTGCCCCATGGGGGCAGTGGACTCAAGGGTGATTTGCTCCGTAGGCATGGGGCGAGTTGCCGTGGCAAGGGTCTTGCCGGGGCTTCTAAAGTCGGTCCCGGCAAGGATCTTGCCGGGGGAGCCCGCCTCGTCCCTTGGCTCTTCGTGGTCCTGGCCTTGGCGTCGCTCCAGTTCCCTTGAGCTTCGGTCTTACCCTGGCTCACCTCCCTTGCCTTGCTTGGTGTGGTCGTGGGCGCGGCTCTGACTGCCGGTGCACAGTTATAGGGGTACAAAAAGTGTACCCCTCTTTTTGTACACCGACAGAGGGACTTGAGCGTGGCCTCCTACTGGATTGATACCTTGGTTCTCAAAAACTAAGGGAAATACTTATGCTACTTTGATGCATTATCCTCTCCTCTTCGGGGAAAACCAACGCAAGCTCAAGAGGTAGCAAGAAGAATTTCTGGCGCCCTTGCCGGGCAGTCTATGCAAAAAGTCAACATACCCAGTACCCAACACAATCCCTATCTCTCGCATTACATTAGTTACCATTTCCCTCCCGTTTTCCTTTCCCCCACTTCACCCTTGCCGTTTTATTCGCCCTCTCTTTCCCAATCTCCTTCTCCTTCTCCTTCCCTTTCTCCGTTTGCCTTTTTCTCGCTTGCCTTTTGTTTGCTCGTGTGTTGGATTGCTTGTCTGTCGCAATGGCTCAAGATACTACCAAATTGTGTGACTTCACCAATACCAATAATAATGATTTCCTTAGCACTTCGATTGCTCCTCTTGCCAATACAGAATCTTGTGAAATCAATTCGCCGGCCTTCCTACTGAAGATGCCGCTACTCATCTTAATAGCTTCGTTGATTTATGTGATACGCAAAAGAAAAAATATGTCAATAATGATGTTGTTAAATTGAAGCTATTTCCTTTTTCGCTTAGATTCGGCCGCGGGAGGCACTTTTATGGAAATCACTTTAGGAGATGCTACTAAACTCCTAGATAATATTATGGTTAATTATTCTCAATGGCATACTGAAAGATCTTCTAATAAAAAAGTGCATGCGATAGAAGAAATCAATGTTTTGAGTGGAAAGATGGATGAACTGATGAAATTATTTGCTACTAAGAGTGTTTCTTCTGATCCTAATGATATGCCTTTGTCTACTTTGATTGAGAATTACAATGAATCTATGGATGTGAATTTTGTTTGTAGGAATAATTTTGGTAACAACGCGTATAGAGGGAATTTTAATCCTAGGCCATATCCTAGTAACCCTTCTAATAATTATGGAAATTCCTACAACAACTCTTATGGAAATTATAATAAGATGCCCTCTGAATTTGAGAGTAGTGTTAAAGAGTTTATGAATTCACAAAAGAATTTTAATGCTTTGCTTGAAGAGAAATTACTTAAAGTGGATGATTTGGCTAGGAAAGTTGATACAATTTCTCTTGAGGTTGATTCTTTAAAGCTTAGATCTATTCCTCTTAAGCATGATATCAATGAGTCTCTCAAAGCCATGAGAATTTCCATTGACGACTGCAAGGAAAGAACCGCTAGGATGCGTGCTTCCAAAGATGCCTTTATTAAAGCGTGTTCTTCCAATTCCTATGAAAATCAAGATGAAGATCTAAAAGTTATTGATGTGTCCCCTATCAAATCTTTGTTTTGCAATATTAATCTTGATGAAACTGAATATGATCTTCCTTTACCTAGAAGGCATTCTAAAAATTCGGAGTATTTAGATCTTTATGATGAAATTGATGAAAGTGGGATTGAAAGAAATAAAAATCTAGATGTTGCTAAACCCACTATATTGGATTTCAAGGAATTTAATTATGAAAGTTTCTCTTTAATTTATTGTATTTCCTTGTTGCAATCCGTGCTAAATTCTCCACATGCTTATAGTCAAAAGAAAGCCTTTACCGAACATATTGTTGATGCCTTGATGCAATCTTATGAAGAAAAGCTTGAGTTGAAAGTTTCTATCCCTAGAAAACTCTATGATGAGTGGCAACCAACTATTAAAATTAAAATTAAAGATCATGAGTTGTATGCTTTGTGTGATTTGGGTGCTAGTGTTTTCACTATCCCCAAAACTTTGTGTGATTTGCTAGATTTCCGTGATTTTGATGATTGCTCTCTAAACTTGTATCTTGCATATTCCACTATTAAGAAACCTATGGGAATAATTAATGATGTTCTTATTGTTCCAAATAGGAATTATGTGCCCGTAGATTTTATCATTCTTGATATAGATTGCAATCCTTCTTGCCCTATTATTCTTGGTAGACCTTTCCTTAGAACGGTTGGTGCGATTATTGATATGAAGGAAGGGAATATTAGATTTCAATTTCCGTTAAAAAGGGCATGGAACACTTTCCTAAAAAGAAAATAAAATTGCCATATGAAACTATCATGAGAGCCATTTATGGATTGCCTACCAAAGATGGCAATACCTAGATCTATCCTCGCTTTTATGCCTAGCTAGGGGCGTTAAACGATAGCGCTTGTTGGGAGCCAACCCAATTTTATTTTTAGTTTTTTGTGTTTTTATTCTGTTAGGGAATAAATAACCTATCTACCTTCTGTTTGGATGTGGTTTTGTGTTTTAATTAGTGTTTGTGCCAAGTTAGACCTATTGGATCTTCTTGGATGATAGTTATTTGATCTTGCTGTAATTTCCAGAAACTTTGCGTTCAGTGCCCGAATTATTAAAAATCATCCGAACATGATAAAATACCGATTCTAATTGCTTCTGATCAATAAACAAATTTTCTAGGTTTTACAATTTTGTTAGATTTTTTGGAGTTCCAGAAGTTTGAGTTAGTTACAGATTACTATAGACTGTACTGTTTTTGACAGATTCTGTTTTTCATGTGTTGTTTGCTTATTTTGATGAATCTATGGCTAGTAAAATAGTTTATAATCCAGTAGGTTTAACACCAATATAAATAAATAATGAGTTCATTATAGTATCTTGAAGTGGTCTTTTGTTTTCTTTCTGTAATGGAGCTCACGAGATTTCTATTGAGTTTTGTGTTGTGAAGTTTTCAAGTTTTGGGTGAATTCTTTTGATGGATTATGGAACAAGGAGTGGAAAGAGCCTAAGCTTGGGGATGCCCATGGCACCCCCAATATAATACAAGGACACCAAAAACTCAAAGCTTGGGGATGCCCCGGAAGGCATCCCCTCTTTCGTCTACATCCATCGGTAATTTACTTGGAGCTATATTTTTATTCACCAACATGATATGTGCTTTGCTTGGAGCGTCTTGTAATATTTGTGTCTTTGTTTGTTAGGGTTCCACAATCATCCTTTCTGTACACACCTTTTGAGAGAGCCATACATGAATTAGAATTTGATAGAATACTCTATGTGCTTCACTTATATCTTTTGAGCTATGTAGTTTTGCTCTATGTGCTTCACTTAGATCTTTTAGAGCACGGTGGTGGATTTGTTTTAAAGAAACTATTGATCTCTCATGCTTGACTTAAATTATTTTGAGAGTCTTAATAGCATGGTAATTTTCTTAATAATAACATGCTTGGTATTCAAGATTTGTGAAACTTTCTTTTGAGTGTGTTGAATACTAAGAAAAGTTGGATGCTTGATAATTGTTTTGAGATATGGAGGTAGTAATATCAAATTCATGCTAGTAGAGTAATTGTGAATTTGAGAAGTGCTTGAGTTAAAGTTTGCAAGTCCCGTAGCGTGCACGTATGGTAAACTTATGCAACAAATTTGAAACATGAGGCGTTATTTGATTGTCCTCCTTATGAGTGGCGGTCGGGGACGAGCAATGGTATTTTCCTACCAATCTATCCCCCTAGGAGCATGCGCATAATGCTTTGGTTTTTGATGGCTTGTAAATTTTTGCAATAAGTATATGAGTTCTTTATGACTAATGTTGAGTCCATGGATTATACGCACTCTCACCCTTCCATCATTGCTAGCCTCTACGGTACCGTGCATTGCCCTTTCTCACATCGAGAGTTGGTGCAAACTTCGCCGGTGCATTCATTCCCCGTGATATGATACGCTCTTTCACACATACCTACCTCCTTATATCTTCCTCAAAACAGCCACCATACCTACCTATTATGGCATTTCCATAGCCATTCCGAGATATACTGCCATGCAACTTTCCACCATCCAGTTTATCATGACACATTCATCATTGTCATATTAATTAGCATGATCATGTAGTTGACATAGTATTTGTGGCAAAGCCACCATTCATAATTCTTTCATACTTGTCGCTCTTGATTCATTACATATCCCGCTACACCGCCGGAGGCATTCATATAGAGTCATACTTTGTTCTAGTATCGAGTTGTAATCATTGAGTTGTAAATAAAAAGAAGTGTGAAGATCATCATTCAATAGAGCATTGTCCCAAAAAAAAGGAAAAAAAGAGAAAGGCCAAAAAAAGAAGGCCCAAAAAAAGAAAATAAATAAAAAGGGGCAATGCTACTATCCTTTTTCCACACTTGTGCTTCAAAATCTTCATGATAGAGAGTCTCGTGTTTTGTCACTTTCATATACTAGTGGGAATTTTTCATTATAGAACTTGGCTTGTATATTCCAACAATGGGCCTCCTCAAGTGCCCCAGGTCTTCGTGAGCAAGCAAGTTGGATGCACGCCCACTTAGTTTCTTTTGTTGAGCTTTCATACATTTATAGCTCTAGTGCATCCGTTGCATGGCAATCCCTACTCCTTGCATTAACATCAATCGATGGGCATCTCCATAGCCCATTGATTAGCCTCGTTGATGTGAGACTTTCTCCTTTTTTTGTCTTATCCACATAACCCCCATCATTATATTCTGTTACACCCATAGTGCTACATCCATGGCTCACGCTCATGTATTGCGTGAAAGTTTATGAGTTTGAAATTATTAAGGTATGAAACAATTGCTTGGCTTGTCATTGGGGCATGAGTGGAGCATGACTAAACTATATGATTTTGTAGGGATGAACTTTCTTTGGCCATGTTACTTTGAGAAAACATAATTGCTTTGTTGGTTTGCTTGAAGTATTATTATTCTCTATGTCAATATGAACTTTTGTCTTGAATCTTTCTAATCTGAATATTCATACCACAATTAGGAAGATTTGCATTGAAATTATGCCAAGTAGCACTCCGCATCAAAAATTCTCTTTTTATCATTTACCTACTCGATAACGAGCATGAATTAAGCTTGGGGATGCCTGATACGTCTCCAACGTATCTATAATTTTTTATTGCTCCATGCTATATTATCTACTGTTTTGGACTATGTTGGGCTTTATTTTCCACTTTTATATTATTTTTGGGACTAACCTATTAACCGGTGGCCCTGCCCAGAATTGTTGTTTTTTTGCCTATTTCAGTGTTTCGAAGAAACGGAATATCAAACGGAGTCCAAACGGAATGAAATCTTCGGGAACGTGATTTTGTCACCGAATATGACCCAGGAGACTTGGAACCTACGCCAAGGAAGCTTCGAGGTGGGCACGAGGTAGTGGGGCGCGCCCAATACCCCCAGGCGCGCCCCCACCCTCGTGGGCCGACCGAAGCTCCACCGACGTACTTCTTCCTCCTATATATACCTACGTACCCCCAAACGAACGGAGACGGAGCCAAAAACCTAATTCCACCGCCGCAACTTTCCGTATCCACGAGATCCCATCTTGGGGCCTGTTCCAGAGCTCCGCCGGAGAGGGCCGTCATCATGGAGGGCTTCTACATCATCATAGCCTCTCTGATGAAGTGTGATTAGTTTACCTCAGACCTTCGAGTCCATAGTTAGTAGCTAGATGGCTTCTTCTCTCTTTTTGGATCTCAATACAAAGTTCTCCCCCTCTCTCGTGGAGATCTATTCGATGTAATCTTCTTGTTTGTGCGGTGTGTTTGTTGAGACCAATGAATTGTGGGTTTATGATCAAGTCTATCTATGAATAATATTTGAATCTTCTCTGAATTCTTTTATGTATGATTGGTTATCTTTGCAAGTCTCTTCGAATTATCAGTTTGGTTTGGCCTACTAGATTGGTTTTTGTTGCCATGGGAGAAGTGCTTAGCTTTAAATTCGATCTTGCGGTGTCCTTTCCCAGTGACAGAAGGGGCAGCAAGGCACGTATTGTATCGTTGCCATCGAGGATAACAAGATGGGGTTTATTTCATATTGCATGAATTTATCTCTCTACATCATGTCATCTTGCTTAAAGCGTTACTCTGTTTTAAACTTAATACTCTAGATGCATGCTGGATAGCGGTCGATGAGTGGAGTAATAGTAGTAGATGCAGAATCGTTTTGATCTACTTGTCACGGACGTGATGTCTATATACATGATCATGCCTAGATATTCTCATAACTATGCTCAATTCTGTCAATTGCTCAACAGTAATTTGTTCACCCACCGTAGAATACTTATGCTCTTGAGAGAAGCCACTAGTGAAACCTGTGGCCCTTGGGTCTATTCTCGTCATATCAATCTCCATCTCTTTAATCTTGCTTTGCTTTTTTACTTTGCCTTTTACTTTTCACTTTGCATCTCTATATCAAAAATACCAAAAATATTATCTCTATCAGATCTCACTCTCGTAAGTGACCGTGAAGGGATTGACAACCCCTAATCGCGTTAGTTGCGAGTAGCTATAGTTTTGTGCAGGTACGAGGGACTTGAGCGTGGCCTCCTACTGGATTGATACCTTGGTTCTCAAAAACCAAGGGAAATACTTACGCTACTTTGCTGCATCATCCTCTCCTCTTCGGGGAAAACCAACGCATGCTCAAGAGGTAGCAACCTTCAAGGCATCATCCAAATGAAGAGAGTTGGAAAGGTTCAAGGTTGATCAAGATTAAGTCAAGAGTGAATCAAGTTGATCAACTCACAAAGCGTAGAAGTTGTACCGAGAGGGATCAAGTGATCCCATGGTATGGTAAGCTTTGTCAATTACGCTTTGTGTACTAACCCATGGTCTTCGTGAGAGTTCTTTGTGGGGTTAGGTTGCGGTGTGCACGTTCAAGTGATGCATCACGAAGAGATCAAGTACTTGAAGCTTGCCGTCCATTGTGGTGACAATGGACTTGTGAAGATGTGTCGAAGAGTGGCTCACCCATACTGGAGTATGGGGGAGCAATCTACTAGTCTTCACCGAGCCAACGCAATCAAGAAAAGGTGGTCCAACTTGAGGAAGTCAAGATCGTCTACATCTAGCTCAAGTGGACTTTGTGCAAGGCAAAGGTTTGCCCTTGATAGGTTTTATATTTTACCTGTCTCATGGTGGTAGTTGGGAGACCGGGTTATATTATCGATTGGTGTACTATCAAGGGGGGCTCTTGATGAGTAGCTTGATTGTATCGTTCGCAGAGAGATCTAACCATTGCATCTTTGCATCATGTTTCTTGGTCTTGTTTGGTTCTCTTTGTGGGTCTTAGAGCTTATGGTCATCTTCATGACAATCTTGAGTTCATCTAAAACGGAGTTCGCATGCGTCTTCTATGATGTTTTCGGTGTTGGAGGTTTTACCGGTCTTATCTGAGGAAGGGTTCTCACCATTTTCTTATGGGCCTTTTCTCATTTGCTTCTTATTGTTATTTCTATCAAGGTTGTGTTAGCCCTTGTCGCTAGCTTTCCAACAAACTTGGTTTCGTTGAATTCGGAGTCCGTTTGCAGAAGTTGTGGCAGGTTTGGTGTTCTGAAAAGGCTGCAGCGGTAGTACCGCGGATAGGAGCGGATGTAATTTTTTTTACTACCGCTCCAGAGCGGTGATACGTCTCCAACGTATCTACAATTTTTGATTGCTCCATGCTATATTATATTCTGTTTTGGACATTATTGGGCTTTATTATACACTTTTATATTATTTTTGGGACTAACCTATTTACCAGAAGCCCAGCCTAGAATTGCAGTTTTTTTGCCTATTTCAGAGTTCCGCAGAAAAAGAGTACATCAAACGGAGTCCAAGCGGAATGAAACCTTCGGGAACGTGATTTTCAGAACGAACATGATCCAGAGGACTTGGACCCTACGTCAAGACATCAACCAGGAAGCCACGAGGTAGGGGGAGCGCCTACCCCCCCAGGCGCGCCCTCCACCCTCGTGGGCCCCATGTTGCTCCACTGACGGACTTCTTCCTCCTATATATACCTATGTACCCCCAAACTACCAGATATGGAGCCAAAAACCTAATTCCACTGCCGCAACCTTCTGTACCCGTGAGATTCCATCTTGGGGCCTGTTCCGGAGCTCCGCTGGAGGGGTGTCGGTGTAAATGACCACGGGTAGCCTAGCCGGCTCCCCCTGGCACTTCTGAAAAAATTACAAGCCGATCCGGCCTTCAAGAATCCCAGACGTGGGGCTACCTTCCCCTTGTCGGCTGCCACCCAGGCCGGCTATCGGAAGGCGGCCCGGCCTTAACCTTCATGAAGAAAGCCGCGGGAGGGCCGGCTCCAAGTAGCCGGCCCTGAGACGGCCGACTCCAAGGAGCCGGCTCCCACAAAGCGGTCAAGATCGTACCCTCGAAACCTGCATCCACATAACGGCGATGAGACGGGGCGTGGCTACAGTAAAGCCTGCCACCCCCGAATCCCGGAGCACGCCTGGCACAGTGCGCCGTATGGGGTGGCCATGCCCCGTCCGGCGCGGCACTGTTGCCATGTTGACCACGACGGACTTTCAGCATAGCCCACGGGCGGTGGGCCCCTTCAGGCAGAGAGACACCCGGAGGCAGCCAGGCCTCCCCCAGTCGGCCCAGGACAAGGCCGGCTACCCATAGCCGGCTTGCCACCTCCCTCGAAGGAGGCGCCCCATTAAGGAGACAGGACGAGGTCAGGCTACAGTGATCTCCCGCCGGGCGGCGGCACTGTAGCCACGCTTCCCTCGACAAAGCCGTCGTCACCAGGATTGAGGCAACAGTAATCAGCCCCCGACAAGGCCCTAGGCAGTGAGGCCAGCCTATCGACCAAGGAGCCGGCAGCCGGCGGGACCCACCAACTGGCAGGCCCCAGCAGCCGGCGCAGAAGCTGGCAGGCGTAGACACTGACGGCTAGGGCCCGCTCCCAGCTGGATTACCATTGTACCCCCGGGGGGTAGGCCTATATAAACCCCCCGAGGCACCCATGCAAAGGGTTGATCTCAGCTAGTTTTAGACACCACATAGAGAGAAGAGGAGAGCTAGCCGTGCCCTTCTTCTTCCTCTCACCGAACAGCTCAAGGAGCATCCTATAGCCACTTGTTCACCTAGTGATCATGCGGAGACCCCGCAGAGCAGCAGTAGGGGTGTTATCTCCACGGAGAGCCCCGAGGCTGGGTAAGATTCGCCGGCGTGCATGTCTTCGCCTCATCCCGCTTCCAGGCACCGGCGACGTCCTATTGGCTCCCACAATGATAAGCCACCCATTGGCATATGTCGCACCAACCACCCGACATTTGGCGCCCACCATGGGGCCAGGTGCATCGTCATCCAGAGACCTGTTCTGGACGGGAACCCTCTTCCTCCCCAGCGAGCGTAGCCAGCCCGGCACGCCCGATGGCGCTTGCCACGACGCACTGCAAGGCGTCACCAACGTTTGCGCAGCGAGCGACCTCGCCGATCTCTTTGGCGAGACCCGCATCTCCGACGAGCCCGCCTCCGACGCGGGCACTGACCACCTCGTCAACCTCCTCGGCCAGCTCCACGTCTCCAGCGAGCCCGCTGTGGATTTGGAGTCTGTTGGATCCACCGATCCGATGCCTATCGACTCCGACACGGCCTCGCTCGACGCTTTCCCCACCGACGTCGTGATCTACAATGACCCGCTTCCCCGAGCCGACGGCTGTGACGGCGCCATCACCGAGGTGATGGTCATCAGCCACGGCGGTGCTTCTAGCAAGAACGCCCTCGACGCCCCGCATGTAGTGATCCACGACTTGTCTATCCCCCTCCCGGCCGATGCCGACGCCGAAGCACTGGAGGCTCGCCGCCTCGCCCTCCTTGCGAAGGGCCGGATGTTAGCCTCCATGAGACGCCTCACTGAGGCCCACCAGCACGAAGTCGACCGCGCCGCCTTTCGCACGCCGCCTCATGGCGGACCAAGCCGAGCCGGTATTGTCAGACAGCGCGGCGCCGCCATCGCCGACATGCTAGGGGTCGACCGCCCAGTCTATGCCACTCCGCTCGAGAACCTGCGCGCCGCCCAGGCGTCCGTAGACGAGTTGGATGGGCTGGGGGCCGAGGAACTCCCCCACATAACCAGACGCATCCAGCAGCTAATCGATGCAGCTGCACAGCAGCACGAAGCCGACGCCCGCACGGAAGGCCCTCCCCCGCACCGAGACCACGACGCGACGTCCCGGACGCCGACAGCCTGTAAAACCTGCGCACGACACGAGAAAGAGCCGGCTGCCAGCTGAAGCCGGATCTCCATCAAGCGAGACGCAGAAGGCCGCCCCCGAGCCATGGAGCGGCGGGGCAACCCGCCTGCACCTCCGCCTCGTGGGGAAAGATATCCCACCCCGCCGCCTGTCACGCATCCGACTCTCAGCGGCCGACTAGGTCGCCGCGAAGGAGTCGACGAGAACGACGCCCGCCACCGGATCGACCGCCTAGCGTGATCACTGGCGCTAGAAGAAGAAGATGATGTCGGCCCGCCTTGGTTCGGCCCCCGCATCCGTGACGAGCCCTCTCCCAAAGGGTTCTCGCTCCCAAGAGACACGCCCAAGTACAACGGCTCCGTGAAGTCGGAAGATTGGTTGATCGACTACTCAACAGCAGTTCGCATAGCAAATGGCAACAAGTGTGTTGCCGTGAAGTACGTGCCCCTCATGCTCCAAGGCACGGCGCGGACCTGGCTCAACAACCTCAAGCCATACAGCATCAACAGCTGGCTAGACTTCACTAAAGCCTTCGTCCGCAACTTCACCAGCACTTACAAGCGGGCTCCCAAGCCCAGACAGCTCTCCTTGTGCGTGCAAGGCCCCGCTGAATCCACTCGCAACTACCTCACGCGTTGGGCCGAGCTCCACAACTCCTGCGAGGGGGTGCACGAGGTGCAAGCCATAGAATACTTCACTGCCGGGTGCCGAGAAGGCACCCTCCTCAAGCACAAGCTCCTCTGCGATGAGCCGACAACCCTTGACGAGCTTCTAGTAATAGCGGACAAGTACGCCACCGCCGACTCCTCAATGAAGACCGAGCTCCGGGTAGATGCGTCCGGGAAGGTACTCAACCCGGCGCCCAAGACGCCGGCTGGGGACTCCGGCCGACGCTCGTACCAGAATGACCAGAAGCGCAAGGGTCTCGTGCCGCCCTCCACCAGTCGGCAGGTGGCCAGAGTCGAAGATGAGCAGCCCGAAGGGCGGCCCACATCCAAGAAGCAGAAAGGCGGCAGGCCATCTTGGCAGCCGACCTTCTCCTACGAGCAGGCTCTTGACGCCCCATGCAAGTTCCACAGCGGCGCGAAGCCGTCCAACCACACAACCCGGAAGTGCCACTGGCTCACCGAATCTCCAAAGGCGAAGGGCTCGCGCCGCCTCCGCCAGCTTGTCAGCCGCCTCCGGCTCCTTAGCAGCCGGCCGTTCAGCCAGCAGTTGGAGCTGTGCACGATGAGTTCCCCGATGAGCATGCCGCCTATGTCGTCTTTACAATCCAGCCCGAAGACCGGCGCAGCAGACGCCAAGAGCACCAGGAAGTCAACGCGGTCGCTACCAACCCCTCCGAGCACATGCACTGGTCAGAAAAGCCTATCAGCTGGAGCCGGGCCGACCACCCAGAGGTGATGCCATCTCCCGGCTCTTGCGCGCTGGTTCTGGATGCCACCCTTGCAACGGACAGACGTGTCGCCCGTTTCTCCCGCGTGCTGATAGACGGCGGGAGCAGCATCAACATCCTGTACCGTGACACCCTGGAGAAGCTGAACGTGAAGACAAAGAACCTCATGCCCACTCGGACTGTGTTCCATGGCATTGTACCCGGCCTGTCCTGCGCCCCCATTGGCAAGATCAAGATTGATGTCCTTTTTGGGGACAAGGATCATTTCCGCCGGGAAGCGATCTGGTTTGAAGTGGTGGACCTTGAGAGCCCCTACCATGCACTACTTGGCCGTCCTGCCTTGGCCAAGTTCATGGCTGTTCCCCACTATGCTTACCTCAAGATGAAGATGCCGAGCACCAAGGGTATTATCACCATAGCCGGCAATTACAAGAAATCTTCTGAGTGCGCAGCAACAAGCAGCCGTCTGGCCGAGTCCCTTGTGATTGCCGAAGGGAAGAAGATGTTGGACCGAGTCGTGGCCATGGCTGGCAAGCAGCCGGCCTTGTCCCCCGATCCCAAGGAGTGTGATGCCCAAGGTTCCTTCCAGCCGGCCAAGGAAATAAAGAAGATACCTCTTGACCCCGAGCACCCAGAAAGGTTTGCCGTCATTGGGGCAAACCTGGACAGCAAATAGGAAGGCGAGCTTGTCAATTTCCTCCGTGAGAATCGGGACATCTTTGCATGGTCCCCTAAGGACATGCCGACTGTTCCGAAGGAATTCGCCGAGCACAAGCTACACGTCTGAGAAGATGCAAAACCAGTCAAGCAACCCCTCCGCCGACTATCGGAGGAAAAGAGAAGAATCATAGGAGAGGAGATAACCCGGCTTCTGGCGGCCGGCTTTATCATGGAGGTCTTCTTTCTAGAATGGCTCGCCAACCCGGTCCTCGTGCTGAAGAAGAACAACAAGTGGCGCATGTGTATAGAGTACATGAGCCTCAACAAGGCCTGCCCCAAAGATCCCTTTGCCCTGCCAAGTATTGACCAAGTGATAGACTCCACAGCCGGATGCGAGCTGTTGTGTTTCTTGGATGCTTACTCAGGATACCACCGGATAAAGTTAGACCCAGCTGACCGCCTGAAGACCGCCTTCATCACGCCATTCGGAGCTTTCTGCTACCTGACTAAGACATTCGGCTTGAGAAATGCCGGTGCCACTTTTTAGCATTGCATGCAGAAGTGCCTCCTCAAGCAGCTTGGCATAAATGCCCACGTCTACGTAGACGACATTGTGGTGAAGACGGAGAAGCGTGACACCTTGCTAGAAGACCTCAAGGAAACATTTGAGAACCTACGCCGGTTCTATATCAAGCTCAACCCCGAGTAATGCGTGTTCGGAGTGCCAGCCGGCCAGCTTCTAGGCTTCCTGGTCTCTGAACACGGCATCGAATGCAACCAAGTGAAGATCAAAGGCCATTGAGATAATGGCGATTCCCTCCAAACTGCGAGACGTCCAGAAGTTTACCTGGTGCGTGGCCTCCCTGAACCGCTTCATCAGCCGGCTTGGAGAGAAAGCTCTCCCCCTCTACCGCCTCATGAAGAAGACCACTCACTTCAAGTAGAACGACCAGGCCGACCAAGATTTTCGCGAGCTGAAGAAGATGTTGGCCACGCCGCCTGTCCTGGCGGCGCCGACTGAGAAAGAGCCCATGCTCCTTTACATTGCCGCAACCAGCCGGGTGGTCAGCACCGTGATCGTAGTCCAGCGCCCAGAAGAGGGCCGAGCCCAGCCGGTCCAGAGGCCGGTGTACTATTTGAGTGAGGTGCTGTCTACCTCGAAGCAGAACTACCCGCACTACAAGAAGATGTGCCATGGCTTGTACTTCGCCGCCAAGAAGCTGAAGCCCTACATTCAAGAGCACCCCATCACGGTCGTATGCACCGCCCCGCTTGCCGAGATCATAGGCAGCCGGGATGCATCCGGCCGGGTGGCGAAATGGGCCATCGAGCTGGCCCCTTACACGATCTTCTACCAGCCTCGCACCGCCATTAACTCCCATACATTGGCCGACTTCCTCATCGACTGGGTCGAGACCCAGTACCTGCCGCCGGCCCCCGACTCCACTCATTGGCGCATGCACTTCGATGGTTCCAAGATGCGGACCGGCTTTGGAGCCGGCGTCATCCTCACCTCCCCCAAAGGCGACAAGCTTAGATACACGCTGCAAATTCACTTTGCCGCCTCCAACAACGTGGCCGAGTACGAGGCGCTCATACATGGGCTCCGGCTTGCCAAAGAACTCGGCATCCGCCGGATCCTGTGTTACGGCGACTCGGACTTGGTAGTCCAGCAATCATCTAGCGACTGGGGCGCCAAGGACGCAAATATGGCAAGCTACCGCTTCCTCGTTCAGCAGATCAGCGGGTACTTTGAAGGATGCGAGTTCCTCCATGTACCACGAGCCGACAACGAGCCAGTAGATACCCTGGATCGAATAGGCTCCACCCGACAGGCAATACCAACCGGCGTCTCTCTGCAACGCCTCCTCAAGCCGTCTATCAAGCGGTCTCCTGAGTCTGATTCCATCTTCGTGCCGCCTAACCCCGACGCAGCCGGATCCGGCTTGAAGAACCAAGCAGGCGGTCCGGGGACTTTAGTAGGCGGCTCGGGGACTTCTGAACCCGGCTCGGGGACTGCGGTAGTCGGCCTCGGGACTACACCAATGGAACAAGCGGCGGCCGGCTCCAGCATTTCACCGCCCAGCCCGCCCGCCCTGGTCGCAGTTGCCGTGTTGGCAATAGAAGAAGTCACAGCTCCATCATGGGCCCAGCCCATCCTCAACTTCCTGATAAACCAAGAACTGCCGGCTGACGAGACAGAGGCAAGACAAGTCCAACGCCGAGCCGGAGCATACACAATCGTCAACAGAGAGCTCGTCAGGCACAGTGTCACTGGAGTCTTCCAGCGATGCGTCGAGCAAGAGAAGGGCATAGCAATCCTCAGAGATATCCAACAAGGTGAATGCGGCCACCATGCGGCCTCAAGATCACCCGTCGCCAAAGCTTTCCGCCATGGATTCTTTTGGCTGACTGCTTTGGACGACGCCAAGGAGTTAGTTAAACTTTGCAAAGGGTGCCAAGTCTTCAGCTCCAAGCAACACCTGCCGGCTTTGGCAATCAAGACCATTCCCCTCACTTGGCCCTTTGCCGTTTGGGGACTAGACATGGTGGGCCCATTCAAGACGGCGCGCGGCGGCATGACACATCTGCTTGTCGCTGTGGACAAATTCACCAAATGGATTGAAGCAAAGCCGATCAAGAAGCTGAATGGGCCGACTGCCGTGACATTCATCGCACATATTACAACTCGGTTCGGCGTGCCACACAGCATCATCACCGACAACGACACGAATTTCTCCAAGGGTGCATTGGCACGTTTCTGCGCGACGCAGGGCATCCGACTGGACTTAGCATCCGTTGCCCACCCGCAGTCAAACGGCCAAGTCGAGCGAGCCAACGGCCTCATCCTTTCCGGCATCAAGCCCTGACTGGTCGTGCCACTGGAGCGTTCGGCCGGCTGTTGGCTCGATGAGCTGCCAGCCGTCCTCTGGAGTCTGCGCACTACCCCAAACAGGTCAACCGGCTTCACTCCTTTCTTCCTCGTGTATGGTGCCAAGGAGGCCATCCCAACTGACATCGAGTTCGACTCGCCTCAGGTAACCATGTACACGGAGGCGGAGGCCAAAGAAGCACCTGAAGACGGTGTCGACCTGCTGGAAGAGAGCCGGCTGTTAGCCCTCAGTCGGTCCGTCATCTACCAGCAGGGTTTGCGTCGGTACCACAGCCGGAAGGTGAGGCCAAGATCTTTCCAAGAGGGCGACCTTGTGCTCCGGCTGATCCAGCGAACAGCCGGCCAGCACAAGCTCTCGGCCCCTTAGGAAGGCCCCTTTGTCATCGGAAGAGCGCTAGGAAACGACTCCTACTACCTGATCGACGCACAGAAGCCGAAGGCACGAAAGAGAGACGACTCCGGCAAGGAGTCGGAACGACCATGAAACGCCAACCTCCTCCGAAGATTTTACAGTTGAAATGCAGTATGTATCACGCTACCTTTTGTACTAAGTACGAGACAACAGGCCCCCCGAGGAGAACTCAGGGACTGCCATCTTTTATCTATGAATGAAGAGTATCATGCTTATGATTATGTCATTACATTCACGCAAGCACCCCGCCGAGACTACCGCAGAAAAGCTCAAAGCCATCACCCTGTCCAAGCCCCCCTCTCCGGGATCCCGCATTAAGCAAGTCCAGGTAATATCTCTTCTTGATGATATTTTTCTCGATCTTGATCGTGCTTTTTCATCTAACACGCAGTACTAGTACTAGTAGTACAACTTTCTGGGTGATCTTGCATGTGATTTTTGTGTGCCAAATGACGGTTCTAAATTCCTCTTTTGACCAAAACAAGCGAGAGGTTGACACTGATTTCTTATAGATTACTTTCAACTACTCCCTCTGTCCAAAATTTCTTGTCTTAGATTTGTCTAGATACGGATGTATCTAATACTAAAATGTAACTTGATACATCCGTATCTAGACAAATCTAAGACAGGAATTTTGGGACGGAGGGAGTACTTTATGAACATCAATGCTACCTTTTAAGAGGGTACATTTGCCTCAGTAACTTGTGTTATGGATTTTGCATGTAATCCCTCTGCTCTCATGCCTTTGAAGACATGTTCTAGTGTCTTTGTTCACTCATTTCTGTGCGTATATGTAGTCATATATGGAGTATAATATCGAAAATCATCTTATATTTCTGAACGGAGGTAGTAATAAAATATGGTTTCTGTTTGAATTAGAACCAGGTCCGTGGTGGAGATGAAGTTCTCAAAGTCATGCTGAGGGAGTCCTGGATTAGGGGGTGTCCGGGTAGCCGGACTATAACCTTTGGCCAGACTCTTGGACCATGAAGATACAAGATTGAAGACTCCGTCCCGTGTCCGGATGGGACTTTCCTTGGCGTGGAAGGAAAGCTTGGAGATACGGATATGTAGATCTCCTTCCGTTGTAACCGACTCTGTGTAACCCTAGCCCTCTCCGGTGTCTATATAAACCGGAGAGTTTTAGTCCGTAGGACGAACAACAATCATACCATAGGCTAGCTTCTAGGGTTTAGCCTCTTTGATCTCGTGGTAGATCTAATCTTGTACTACCCATATCATCAATATTAATCAAGTAGGAGTAGGGTTTTACCTCCATCGAGAGGGCCCGAACCTGGGTAAAAACATTGTGTCCCTTGTGTCCTGTTACCAACCGCCTAGACGTTCAGTTCGGGAGCCCCCTACCTGATATCTGCCGGTTTTGACACTGATATTGGTGCTTTCATTGAGAGTTCCTCTGTGTCGTCATCTTTAGGCCCGATGGCTCCCCCGATCATCAACAGCGATGCGGTCCAGGGTGAGACTTTTCTCCCCGGACAGATCTTCGTATTCGGCGACTTTGCACTGCGGGCAAATTCGCTTGGCCATCTGGAGCAGATCGAAAGCTACGCCCCTGGCCATTAGGTCAGATTTTGAAGCTTGAACTACACGGCTGACATCCGCGGAGACTTGATCTTCGACGGATTCGAGCTGCAGCCAGGCGCGCCGCACTGTCACGATGGGCATGACCTAACTCTGCCACCGAACAGTGCCCTGGAGGCCGCACCCGTGTCCGCTCCGACCCTTAGCTCGGAGCTGACTGCGCCAATCGAGGACGGGTGGCTGGACCCTGCCTCCGGGGCTAAAATCTCTACGGCTATCGAGCTGAACACCAGCCTTGTCCTTTGTGAAGCTCGTGACTCCAAGGTGCCGGACTCCTCTTCGAACTCCGAACCCTCCGCGCCCCTGCCAATCGAAACCGATTGGGCGCCGATCATGGAATTCACCGCCGCGGACATCTTTCAGCACTTTGCCCTTTGGCGATATTATGAATTCACTAAGGTCTCTCTCTTTGTCAGGAGAGTCCTAGCCGGATTATGGCCAACATGATTGGGATGGGGACGACGAAGAAATTCGATGCCCACCCACCACCCACTTCGTAGCCACTGTCGATGATTTAACCGACATGCTAGACTTCAACTCCGAAGACATCGACAGTATGGACGACGATGTGGGAGACGGACATGAACCAGCGCCTTTTGGGCACTGGAAAGCCACCTCGTCATATCACATATATATGGTGGATAGACCCAAAGAAGGCGATGGCAACGGAACAACAGGGGAGGACCCCTCCAAGAAGCAACCCAAGCGTCGGCCTCAGCGGCGTCGCTCTAAGTCCCGCCAAAGCAAAAACGGTGATACCGGCACAGGAGATAACAACGCCCCGGACAGTGCCGAAGACAACTCCCTCCAGCAAGACTCAGTGCAGGAAGATGGAGAAGCCAGCCCTCCTGAGAGGGCGGCAGACAGAGAGGAAGAGGAGGATAATTACATGCCTCCCTCCGAAGACGAGGCAAGCCTCGGCAACGACGAATTTGTCGTGCCTGAGGATCCCGTCGAACAAGAGCGCTTTAAGTGCAGGCTTATGGCCACGGCGAGTAGCCTTACGAAAAAACAGCAACAACTTAGAGCTGATCAAGATTTGCTAGCCGACAAATGGACTGAAATCCTTGCGGCCAAGGAATACGAACTCCAACGCCCCTCCAAGAGCTACCCAAAGCGCAGGTTGCTACCCCGATTGGAGGAGAAAGCACTTGAACCTACATCACCAGCGCATGAGCCGGCCGATCGGCCACCTCGCGACCGCAACAGAGAGGCCTCTCGGCCCTCCACTCAAGCCGCACCCCGGCGTCGCTCAAAAAACACCAAGGCATGGGGAAATGCGCCAGACCTGCGCGATATGTTGGAGGACAAGGCAAGGCAAACAAGATCAATCTACGGATCGTGTGGGCGCCCCACTACACGAGACGATAACTGTCATGCCGAATACAGTAAGTCCGGCCGGGCCAAACACAGTAGACAAAGCTCATTTGAGCTACGTCGTGATATAGCCCAGTACAGAGGGGCCGCACACCCACTATGCTTCAGAGAGGAAGTAATGGATCATCAAATCCCAGAGGGTTTCAAACCCGTAAGCATCGAATCATGCGATGGCACAACAGACCCTGCGGTATGGATCGAGGACTGTCTCCTTCTTATCCACATGGCCCGTGGTGATGATCTACACGCCATCAAATACCTCCCACTGAAGCTTAAAGGACCAGCTCGGCATTGGCTTAATAGCTTGCCAGCAGAATCAATTGGTTGTTGGGAGGACCTGGAAGCCGCATTCCTCGACAATTTCCAGGGCACCTATGTACGACCACCAGACGCCGATGACCTGAGCCACATAATTCAGCAGCCAGAAGAATCGGCCAAACAATTCTGGACACGGTTCCTAACCAAGAAAAACCAAATCGTCGACTGTCCGGACGCAGAGGCTCTAGCAGCCTTTAAGCATAACATCCGTGACGAGTGGCAAGCCCGGCACCTAGGACAGGAAAAGCCGAAATCTATGGCAGCTCTCACGACAATCATGACCCGCTTTTGCGTGGGAGAAGACAGTTGGCTGGCTCGTAGCAACAGCATGACCAAGAGCCCTGGTAATTCGCATACCAAGGACAACAATGGAAGGTAGCGTCGCAACAAGCACCAGCCCCGCATTAACAGCGACAGTGCAGAGGATACGATAGTTAATGCCGGATTCATAGGCTCTAAACCCGGTCAATGGAAAAAGCCATTCAAAAGAAATACCCCGGGCCAGTCCAGTTTGGACCGAATACTCGATTGCTCATGCCAGATACATGGCACCCCCGAAAAGCCAGCCAATCACACCAACAGGGATTGTTGGGTGTTCAAGCAGGCCGGTAAGTTAAATAGAGACAAGGGCTGCACAGCGACGAGGACGAAGAGCCCGGGCTGCCGAATAATAGTGGACAGAAGGGCTTCCCCCCACATGTGCGGACGGTGAACATGATATACGCAACCCACATCCCCAAGCGGGAGCGAAAGCGTGCACTCAGGGACGTATATGCATTGGAGCTAGTCGCCCCAAAGTTCAACCCATGGTCCCCCTGCCCGATCACTTTTGATCGAAGGGACCACCCCACTAGCATCCGTCATGGCGGATTCGCCGCATTGGTTCTTGACCCAATAATTGACGGGTTTCACCTCACTAGAGTCCTTATGGACGGCGGCAACAACCTCAACCTACTTTATCAGGATACAGTGCGGAAAATGGGCATAGATCCCTCAAGGATTAAACGCACAAAAATGACCTTTAAACGCGTCATACCAGGTGTAGAGGCCAACTATACAGGCTCAGTTACACTTGAGGTGGTCTTCGGATCCTCGGATAATTTCCGAAGCGAGGAATTAATCTTCGACATAGTCCCGTTCCGTAGTGGCTATCACGCACTTCTCGGATGGACCGCATTTGCAAAGTTCAATGCGGTGCCGCACTACGCATACCTCAAGCTCAAGATGCCAGGCCCTCGAGGAGTCATTACGATCAATGGAAACACCGAACGCTCTTTCCGAACGGAGGAGCATACGGCAGCACTGGCAGCGGAAGTACAGAGCAGCCTCTAAAGGCAATTCTCCAGTCCGGCTTTTAAACGTCCGGACACCGTCAAGTGCGCCCAAAGAAACCTACAACAAGACCGCCTGGCACGTTCCGAGAAAGCGTAGCAATACGGCCCCAACCCCAGCCCACGCGAAACTGCGAAATCAGTGCTACGCGTACATAACTACGCTCTAAAAAATCCATGGGCACAGGGGGAGGGGCACGTCCACGGCATGCCCTAAATTCGTCTCAACCGCACTAGGGGCTCCAGATTTCGTCATTCTTTCTTACTTTCAGGACTCCATCATCCGGAAGAACTAGCTGGCAGTACAATCGCCGAACACACAATGCAACAACCAAGGAGGCAGGAAGCTACGTCCAAATCCCCTGGTGGTCTCTATAACGAGCAAAATACCTGTCTTACATATCGTCTCGCAGCTCGCCCCCAGAGGGGGACATGTCAAATGGTCCCATCTCTTGCTTCCCGCACTATTTGTATCGTTCTGCTTTTATAGTAGCATTTTAAAATAAACAATGCTTAGCTTCAGCTCATTAGTGCATTCTCTATTCATTTCCTTTTTAATATTTATGTACAGTTATGACATTTAGCACCCGTACACTTTGGTACGGTCAATCCGTCAGGGGATCAAGCACCCCATAATACGGCGTGAGAAGTCCGAACACTTTCACAAGTGCGGCCCTCCGAACTTATAGCATTATATGCATCAGCTCCGAATCATGTCTTTGGTCAATAGTTGGGTTTGCCCGGCTCCCATGTTTTGGTACCTTACGTTCCGTTATGTCGGCTAAGGTAGCGCTGGGAGAACTACTACGATTGTGCCCCAGTTGAGCTGGGCCTAAGCACCTCAGTAGAGAAAGCTAAAACTGACTGTCATGATAGGGCGAGAGCTGGTCGCTGTTCGGTAGGTTTCGAGTCCCTAAAGACTCATGCCGCTTAGAGTGAGGAGTAGGCTTTGTCCGGCCTAGGTGTGTATAGCGCTCCGAACTCGGTCTTCCGAACACTAGGGGCTTCGCCGAAATTTAAAATTATAGAATTCTCTGGCTAAGTGAGAGTGATAACGCATTATAGTCCGATTGCCTTGTTCGTTGTGCTCAGCACCTCCCTCGAAGGAGCCAAGAATGGGAAAAGAGTGCTCAGGTTTATCCCGAACACCCCAGCACTCGTGGCATGGGGGCAGAAGCTGATGACTCGCCATCTCTCAAATTTAATAAAACGGTCGCATAGAAGGTAATATTTTAAATTAAACAAGTGTTGCATAGCGCATATGAACAAGTTTTCAGCGCACAGGATAAAACGAACAAGTTTCACTCAAATATTACATCTTTCGAGCATTCATCCACCACAAGGCAGGCACCCTTCAGGGCGCCCTCGTAATACATCTCGGGGTGGCGATGCTCCTTGCCCTGCGGCGGCCCGTCCTTCACAAGCTTCACGGCATCCAATTTGCCCCAGTGCACCTTAGCACGGGCAAGGGCCCTATGGGCACCCTCGATGCAGACGGAGCGCTTAACGACTTCAAGCCTCGGACAGGCGTCCACCAGCCGCCTCACCAGCCCGAAGTAGCTCCCAGGCAGGGCCTCTCCAGGCCATAGCCGAACTATAAAGCCCTTCAGGGCCTGTTCGGCCACCTTGTGGAGCTCGACCAGTTGCTTCAACTGGTCACTCAATGGCACCGGGTGTCCGGCCTTAGCGTACTGAGACCAGAACACCTTCCCCATCGAGCTGCCCTCCTCGGCTCGGTAGAAGGCGGCGGCATCAGACACGCTGCGGGGCAAATCTGCGAATGCTCCTGGAGAGCTCCGGATTCGGGTAAGTAACAAGTAATTCACCTTCACGTGCTTGCTTTGCAAAAAGAAAGCGTTACCCGCCGTTATCTTCTTCATCGCCTCCACTTCCTGGAGGGCTTTCTGGGCTTCGGCCTTGGCAGATTTGGCGCTTTCAAGGGACACTGTGAGCTCGGACTCTCGCGTCTTTGAGTCAAGCTCCAAACTCTCGTGTTTTTTCACGAGAGCCTGGAGCTCTTGCTGCACCTCGCCAACCCACGCTTCATGCTTCTCCTGCTCGATGCGCTTCATGGCCGCCTTCTTTTCGGCCTCGGACAGCGCTTGCTTAACGGTCGCCACCTCAGTCGTGGCCCCTATGACACCAATAGTGATCCTGTCATTGTTTGCAACTGCATCTTTTTATATTATACTCCACAAGGTATTACTTACCTTCTTTTTCCCCGAGATCCTTCTTGGCAAGGCCGAGCTCCTGCTCGGACCGCTCAAGGCTCTGCTTCAGCGCATCCAGCTCTGCAGTCACTTCGGCGGAGGCTAGTAGCGAAGCCTGCATACGCATATTGACTTAATTCTGTTAGACTCCTGCGAATGTTATTAGATCCTCTATTCGGCTTTTCTTTTCGAACGCCAAACAAAGCATCATGGACTACTCTCTATGAGGTAATATTTTTACATATTTTTTACATACCTCAAAGCCTGTCAACAGGGTGGCACAGTCTTCAGTCAGCCCACTCTTGGCAGACTGAACCTTCTAAATCACCGCACTCATAATGGTGCGGTGCTCCTCGTTGATGGAGGCACCGTTAATGTCAGGACCCCGATTCAAGGTCACATCGATCCAGCGTGTAACACATCATATCACTTTGCGGCCTCACGCACGGTACTCCCACGGGTGCCACCTTACCTGGCCCGGGACCGTTTGCGCCTTTTGGCTCACGTATATGATAGTGTCGCTAGCATCCATATGACAGAGAAACCGGGCCGACATGGCTAGTCGTGAACCCAAAGCGGCGTTAGCCTATGAGGACAGGCATACATGAATCACTTCGAACATGTCGGTCATCAACGTATCTATTCGGGCTGTAGCACTGGGCTAACAGGACTCCGATAACCCGGGCTGTAGCAGGCTAGGCAGAACTCCGAATATCAGCGCGTGACATTTCCCCTAAGGGACAGACATAGGAACGACGTGAAACACATGCCGGCCAGTCAAGTGTCCAAGTAGTAGTGCTGGGCTAGCAGGACTCCGGTGAACCGGGCTGTAGCGGACTACTATCGCTCAGAAGCACAAGACTTACATTTCCCCATATGAAAGGCTGCCAAGGATAAACAACTAGATAGTCGGATCCCACTCATACCAAGCATTTCAATCATACACACAATATGCCCGATATGAGTAAATACAACATGGCAACACAACAGTACTCTACGACTCAAGTACCTTATTTAGAAGGCTCCGAGGAGCCATACATATCATACATACAGATAGGGATCACATGACCCAACACTCAAGTCATACAAACATACAAGCACATGCGGAAGCAAAGTAGTCTGAGTACAGACACTAGAAAGAAAGAAGGCTTGACGAAGCCTGTCTATCTACAAAGACCCTTCACAAGTCTTGGATCACCACCTGGGTGATAAGTCACTCGTCAACGTCGAGGTCTACATAGAACCCATCAGAGGGGTTGGTGCAGTCGTCTGAAAAACATGATTAAAGCAACATGAGTACGGAGGTACTCAGCAAGTCTTACAACAGGAACCTACTATACATGCACATTCTCAAGAAGGTAGTGGGGTTATTGCAGCAAGCCAGCTTTGACTCTTGGCTAAGCTATCCTACGATAGACACCACTTGTAAAACATTTGTCGCACACGAGTCCACTAACACCAACACAATACTCCACCGTGGATCCTCTCTCGCCATCCCACGAGAGGGCCATCCGCGGTACTCACACTTATCTTGAGATTTTTAGTAGTATCCATTTACTTTTCTATGAACTGATATAGGCAACCCAGAAGTCCATTACCGCGGACACGGCTATTCGAATAGATGATGTTAACCCTGCAGGGGTGTACTTCTTCACACACGCTCTCACCACTTATCGCCGTTTACACGACATGTACTCGGCAACCTTCAAGCGGAAGCCCAGCGAGGGTGTCGGCCACGGCCTACCTAAACACTCAAGTCTCTAGTCCAGGTTTATCGCCTATTCGGGTTCCATCCGCAGGGAGTCCGGCCGAGGTTTCCACTAACGGCCCCGAACGATGTGAACAGGGTTCCCGAGACACCAAACGGGCGAGTCGGTACACCGTGCCACGTGCCTACCGCAACACAGCCCGCCCCGATGGTCAGCACCGCGTGCGGCCCCCAGCATACTACAAACACCAGAAACTACTTCGCAACTCCTGGACAGAGGACAAGCGTGATCAAGAAGCCGAGAGAGTCAATTAAGGATCCCAATGTGTGGTAGTAACTGTATCATGGATCACAAACACAGAACTCAGTTCCTAAGGACGGCCTCAATGAAACAACCCACCATGTACTCCTACATGGCCTCTCATCGATTCCTTTACCAAATCGTGTTCAACACTTCACTCTTGTCACCGACACAACCTTTCACTCCAGTTCATCATCCCGATGAGCCAGACCTGACACAACTCTAAGCATAGCAAGCATAGCATGGTAGGAACACACACACACATGTATTGGCTCAATCAACTCCTACACATGCTAGTGGGTTTCATCTAGTTACTGTGGCGATGACAGGTCATGCAAAGGAAGTGGGTTCAACTACCGCAACACACAGCAGTTTGAAACGCGTTGTCTTAATGCAGTAAACGAGAGCAGAAGCGAGAACATGGGTTTGTATCGGAATGATCAACGAGTTGCTTGCCTGATGGGGTGGTCGTGGGATACTGCCCTTCAGTTGGATACTCGGAGATATCCTCGGAGGCAGAACCTACCACGAAGAACACATCGGAACACAATCAATACATGACGATATGCAACAATATGATGCATGCTATGACATGGCAATATGGATGTGCCCTGACCTAGTGCAAGTTAAGCCAGAAGGGAATGAACCCATTTGAACCAAAGATTCAAATGGTAGCTCATTTATGAAGATCATATTAGTGTATCAACTTGTAATGCCTAAACAGTGGGTTTAACTTGTTCTGACATGCATGAAACCAGTACCAATGGATAGGTTGGATTTTTCTGATAATTTTTCATATATAAAACTTTGCATTTGGAGTTATAGATAATTTTCTATGAATTTTTGAAGTTTGAACTATTTTCTGGATTTTCCTGTATAAAAATAAATCCAGTAATTAGTTATTGCGTCAGCATGAGCTCATGCTGACCTCAGCAGGTCAACAGACCCGGTCCAGGTCAAACCTGACGCGTGGGTCCCGCGTGTCAGGGTTATTAGATTAAACAGATTAGATTAATCCTAATTCTGGATTAGTTAGCGGGCGGGGCCCACATGTCATAGACCCAGGGGGTCAACGGGTCAACTCCGCCGGCGTTGAGCCGCCGGCGATGTCTAGACGCGGCGGAGGAAGTGTAGATTCGTGCTCCGGCGACCAAATCGACGGCGGAGCACGTCTACGTGATGCGGGAGCTGACCCGCAACTCTTGGTGGAGTTGGTTGGGGTCGGGGTGGCCGGAGTTGGCGCCGGCGACGAGTTTGGCGGCGCCGGGGCTCGGGGGAAGGTGAAACCGGGGCTGCGGGGCACGGCGAGGTGCGTGCGGTAGTGCGTTGGCCTCCTGGGGTTGCGGTGAGGCCATTGGACACGGTGGGGTGGTCATTGGTTAGCCGGAGACACGTCGGCGACGAGCTCCGCGGCGGTGCGTGCGGGTGAGCATCGTGCAGTCGCTGTGGTGCACGAGACGCAGAACGGAGGGGATGGGGAGGTAGCTGAGCTCACAGCGGTCTCGGGGAAGCGAACGTCGCGGTCGGAGACGAGCTGGTGCGGCGGTGAGGTCGAAGGGGATCTCCGGCGGCCGAAGGTTGAAGAAGAGCTCTGGGGAGCGTTGTAGAGCGAGCGAGCGCTCGGGGCTCGGCTAGCTCGAAGAAGAGGAGGGCGGCGGAGCTTCTGGACAGGTCGGACCGGCACGGGGCGACGGGGAGCGCGACTACGGCGACGGTGCAGCTGTGGTGGCGTCGGCCATGGCGGGGAAGAGCGAGGGAGAGAGACAGGGGGGGAATGGACGTGTCCAGGGCGTCGGGGGCACGACATGGAGGTCGCCCAGCGTCCAGGCGCGCGAGGCGGCAAGCTGCTGGCGCCGTGGCGAGCTCGCGCTCGCCGGCGTCAGCTCCCTGCCTGCCTGGCGGGGACGAAGCAGCTGGCTGGCGCGGGCCAGCACAGTGCTGGGCCGCCAGGTGGGCCGGCAGGTGGGTAGCGTCCAGGTTAGTTTTCCTCTGATTAACTGTTTTCTTTTTCTATTATTTCTGCAACTTTGTGGACTTATTTAAAATACTTAAACAACTCCAAAAATCCCCAAACTGCTCATGCATACTATTTAAAGTATAAACAACATGAAACATTTCAGTTTAGGAATATTTGAACAGTTAAAATATTTTATGAATTTTAAATGCCCAAATTCAAATACTTATAACTTAATTCAAAAACCTTAGGATGACCTAGAAAATTATGCACCACTTTTGTCAAAGGTTTAAACCCAAAACAAAGGGGGTGAACATTTCAGAGGGGCATTTCAGGTTCATTGAAAATAATTTTAGTAAACCCTAGTTATTTCCAGGGGGGGGGGGAAGTGTGTGCTGGGGGTTCTGGCATTACCCATTTCAAAATTAATAGAATTTAAACATGATGCACACTCTAATGCATGGCCTAGCTAGGGATGTGACAACTCACCCCCACTCAAAAGAATCTCGTCCCGAGATTTAGGTTCCTCCGGAAAGAAGGCGGGGTACTCAAGTCGAAGACGATCCTCCCTTTCCCAGGTAGCCTCTTGCTCGGAATGGTGTGACCATTGAACCTTGAGAAACTTGATATTGTGGCGTCGAGTGGTACGCTCGGCTTGATCAAGGATACGAATGGGGTATTCTCGATAAGTGAGGTTATCTTGGAGATCAAGCGTTTCGTGGTCCACTCCGCGGATAGGATCCGAGAAGCAACGCCTGAGTTGAGAAACATGGAAGACATCATGAACTCTGGAGAGATGCGGAGGTAGATCCAATTGGTAGGCAACTTCCCCTCGTTTGGCAAGAATGCGAAAGGGTCCAATGTACCGAGGAGCCAATTTTCCTTTGATACCGAATCGATGGGTTCCCTTTAAAGGGGTAACCCGAAGGTAAGCCATCTCGCCGACTTCATAAGCCATGGGCTTATGCTTGCGGTCATACTGACTCTTTTGTCGAGACTGGGCGGTTTTCAACTTCTCACGAATAATACGAACCTGCTCTTCTGCATCCTGGATCATGTCCGGGCCAAAGAGTTGTCTCTCGCCGGTTTCTGACCAGTTAAGAGGCGTCCGACATTTTCGTCCATAAAGAACTTCGAAAGGAGCTTTACCCAAGCTAGCTTGATAACTGTTGTTATAAGCGAACTCGGCGAATGGAAGGCACTTCTCCCAATTCATACTGAAAGAGATGACAGAAGCTCGGAGCATATCCTCCAGAATTTGATTGACTCGTTCTACTTGACCACTTGACTGAGGATGGAAGGCGGTGCTAAAAGAGAGACGAGTCCCCATAGCATTTTGGAAGCTTTCCCAAAATCGAGAGGTGAAAAGACTTCCACGGTCTGAATTAATTTCTAATGGAACACCATGAAGAGACACTATTCGAGAGATGTACAGATCAGCTAGCTGGCTAGCGGTTATACTCTCGCGAACAGGTAAGAAGTGGGCTACTTTGGAGAGACGATCGACAACAACGAAGATAGCATTATTCCCTCTTTTGGTTCTGGGAAACCCGGTAATGAAATCCATACCGATTTTATCCCATTTCCATTCAGGAATCTCCAATGGTTGAAGAGTGCCAGCAGGCCGTTGATGCTCTGCTTTAACACGACGACAGACGTCGCAAGTTGCAATGTACTGAGCGATTTCTCTCTTCATCCTAGTCCACCAAAACCTCTGGCGTAGGTCTTGATACATTTTAGTACTACCGGGATGAATGGTGAGAGGGGATTCATGAGCTTCCTTAAGGATCAATTGTCGTAAATGTTGTTTCTTGGGAACCACCAAGCGGTTCTCGAAGAAGACAGCACCTCGTTCATCCATGGAAAAACATTTAGCAACTCCGCTAGCGATGTTTTCCTTAATCCGAGATATCCCTCTATCATACCGCTGAGCGGTAATGATTTGATCCGTAAGGTTAGGTTTCGCCACCAGGGTGGAAAGGAATCCTCGAGGAGCAATATGAAGGTTAAGCTTACGAAATTCCTCGTGGAGAAGTGGTTGACCTTGTTGTAACATCAAGTTGTTACAATAAGATTTACGGCTTAGTGCATCAGCCATGACATTGGCTTTGCCTGGGGTGTAAGTTATTCCTAAGTCGTAATCCGAGATCAACTCGACCCAACGTCTTTGCCTGAGATTCAAATCCGGTTGGGTGAAGATATATTTCAAACTTTGGTGATCAGTGTAAATTTCGCAACGATTACCCAGAAGGTAATGTCGCCAGGTTTTGAGTGCATGGACTACTGCTGCAAGCTCTAGATCATGTGTGGGATAATTATCCTCATGTGGACGCAGCTGTCGAGATGCGTAGGCAATCACATGACGATCTTGCATGAGTATGCAACCTAGTCCTTGTCGCGAGGCGTCGCAATAGATAACAAAGTCCTTAGAGAAATCTGGTGGTACCAGTACGGGAGCAGATGTCAGGCGTCTTTTCAGTTCCTGAAAGCTGAACTCGCACTGTGGGGTCCACTCGAACTTTTTATCTTTCTTGAGGAGTTCAGTTAGAGGCTTAGCAACTTTGGAGAAATTCTCGACGAAGCGGCGGCAATAGCTCGCTAAACCAAGAAAACTCCGAACTTGCTTGACCGTTTCAGGTGGAGTCCAGTCAAGGACGGCTTGAACTCGCTCGGGATTGACAGCAATGCCCTTACCAGAGATTACATGGCCCAGATAGGTCACTTCTGGCAACCAGAATTCACACTTGGAGAATTTGGCATAAAGGCGATGCTCTCGAAGTTTCTTCAATACTAGCCTTAGATGTTCGGCATGTTCTTCCTCATTCTTGGAGTAGATGAGTATATCATCGAGGTATACCACGACGAATTTATCCAAGTACTCCATGAAGATCGAGTTCATTAACCGAGAGAAGGTGGCTGGAGCATTGGTTAAACCAAAGGACATGACGGTGTACTCGTATTGGCCGTAACGAGTAACGAAAGCCGTTTTGGGAATGTCCCCGTTCTTGATTTTGATTCGATGGTAGCCCAACCTCAAATCCATCTTGGAAAAGACTGAGGATCCAGCGAGCTGGTCATACAGGTCGTTGATCCTGGGGAGCGGATACTTGTTCTTGATAGTGACCAAATTGACAGGTCGGTAATCTACAACCATCCGATCCGTTCCATCCTTCTTCTTGACGAAGAGGACGGGGCAAGCCCATGGAGATGAACTAGGACGGATGAAACCTTTTTGCAAGGACTCATCGAGTTGTTTCTTAAGCTCTGCTAGTTCTAGGGGTGCCATCTTATAAGGTCTCCTAGAGATTGGGACGGTTCCTGGAACAAGGTCTATCACGAACTCGACATCTCTGTCAGGTGGAACACCTGGCAATTCCTCTGGAAAGACATCCGGGAAGTCACGGACTACCGGAATATCTTCGAGGTCTGGAAGGGGATTGGCATTTAGAGAGTAGAGCTGACGCTCCGATATTCGGGTCAAAACATTGACTGTCTTGCCCGATGGATGGGTAAGTTGAACAGTTCTAGTTGAGCAATCAATCTTGGCGTAGTGAGCTGACATCCAGTCCATACCCAAGATGATGTTTATGTCCGAAGACTTGAGAGCTATTAGTGACGCAAGGAAGACCAATCTGTCGACAACAATTTCATTTCCATGGCTGATCCTAGAGGTTTGCCACTTAGAACCAGGGGTTTGAATTACCATGGAGGTGGGCATGTCACAAAAAGTAGTGTTGTGCAAACGAGCATAGCTCTCAGAAATAAATGAATGAGATGCTCCAGTATCAAAGAGAACAGTTGCCGGATGGCAATTAACAAGGAGCGTACCGAGAACGACGTTGGGGTCCTCTTGAGTCTCTTCAGCTGAAACGTAGTTGACATGGCCACGAGCAGTGGTGGCTGGCTTGGCGACAAGCACTTTTGCTGTTGACTTACCACGGCCAACAGACTTTCCGAACTGGCTGGGGTTGTTCTGGGGACACTCACGGATGTAGTGGCCCGGCTCACCACACTTGAAGCAAGTTATCATATTGGGGCGTGGAGCAGTATTGGCAGTGGGGCCACCAAAAGTCTTGGGCGGCACATACTGTTGATTGGGACGAGGCGCCTCAAAGGATGGCCTCGGGGTATACCTGGGTGGCATAGCAGAATTCGGAATCCAGACCCGGCGCTTCTGAGATCCAGAGCCGGATGAAGATCCAAAGTCACGGGAGTGCTTGCGTGAAGCTTCAAAATCATTCTGCCCTGTCTCGGCACTGATGGCCTTATTGACTAGCTTCGGAAAAGAAATGCATTCATGCAGACGAAGGTCACGTCGGAGCTCAGGGCTAAGTCCCTTGCGGAACCTTGCATGCTTCTTAGCATCGGTGGATACCTCTTCGGGAGCATAGCGTGCAAGCTTTCCAAACTCGCGACTGTATGCATCCACAGTCAGCTTCCCCTGGGTGAAGTTACAGAACTCCTCCCTCTTGCGATCCATGAGACCCTCCGGAATATGATGCTCACGAAAAGCGGCACTGAAATCAGCCCAAGTAGTGAGTTGGCCGACCGGCGCATAGCTTCATAATTCTCCCACCAAAGGCTGGCAGGACCTTCGAGGTGATAGGCAGCAAAGGTGACTTTATCATCTTCAGCCACGTTGGCAGAACGTAGCTTGTGGGCGATGCTGCGGAGCCAGTCATCCGCATCGAGAGGTTCGATGGAATGATTGAACTTTGGCGGGTACAGCTTGACAAAGTCATTGATGGACACCGGATTGATCCTCTGCTGGCGTGTAGTGTTTTGTTCAATCCGCTCCAGCAAACGGTTGGTGTCGCGCCTGTTGCGCTCTGCCTCCAGCATCACTTCGGCCAGAGAAGGTGGTTGAGGAAGACTTTCCTCTCTAGGTGCACTAGCTTCTCCCTGCTCCGAAGCAGCAGGGTTGCTGCGGGTGTTGACCATCCTGGGAAAACAAAACAGCGATTTAAACCAGGATGGCAAAATCTGGTCAAGGAAGTGCGGAATGTAATGGATAATAAGGAATGCAGAGATGATCATCCGTATGACATGGTAATATAGAAACTGCCATATATATACCAACGGTCATACACGTCATTCATAGTTTAGTACAAGCTCAAGCTGAAGTACAACTAAGACGACAGACGTTACATCTCATCGGAGGCATTCCAAGCTCCTATACATTATTTTTCTACACCTCCGTAATTGATACACACTAAGTCATATTCCACGGGTCACGCAGGACGGTGGACATACAACTGTTACAATACTAGCAAGACTACTACTAGCTCAGGCGGTTCCGTAGAAGTCCTCATAGAAGTCACCACCCAGACCTGGAAGCGGAACATGGTCATCTGGGAACAGACGGTCCTGCGCTGCTTGTGGACCATAGGGACTTGGGTGCGGCCTCGGTCCAACAGATGGCGGTAGAAGACGCCCACGAGGAGGGGTGATGCCTCCCACCTCACGCCATTCCATGAAGTCTGGCAGACTAGCCCGCACAGGGTACAAGTCTCTCGTGTCCATGTATCCGGCTTGCACAGCAGGTGCAAACCTCGTCAAGGTGGCCCAATGATCAGCACGAGCATTAAAGAGCTCCATACGCAAGGCCCGGTTTTCACGGTCCTTATCTTCCAACATCTCAGTAGTGGTGCAAAGGAGTGAGTCCTCATGGGATGCATCACTGTACATGCCCTGAAGGTAACCATGCGCCCCAGGGAGGGATGCTGGCATGTAGCGAAATTCAGTGTTGCTCAACAAGGCAGTTCTAGCTCGCATAATAGTCATCATCGAGTAGGCTGCATCTTGAACGGACATCCCAATAGTGATCCCGAGTCCATAAGAACGGTGGAGTGGTTCCGTGGCTCCGGGATAAGATGGATATATCCTAACTGTGCACAGATATTGGCTCTGGTTGAAATCTCTAAACTGCTCTTCGACGGTGTATTCAGGGTACCATCGGTATCCTGCCTCCACCATCACTCGAACCAACATGGCGGTATGACCACATACACCGATGCAACGGGTCAGACGAACCACTTGGTTTTGGGGACGGGTAGCCATCTGAAAGCACAAATTAGTGCAAAGGCATTAGAATTTCTGGATGAAATTGGACAGCATAACGGTTGTAAATGCTCAGAAAAGGAATTGAGACATCCACAACAGTTTGCGAAACCACTCAACAACAATATATCAAGGTTCTGGTTCAAATGGCAACATACTAAACTTTAGTAGAACTGAACTAGGTTGTATCCAACAATCCTATAAGTTACTACGGATTTAGCAACACGTGAACCTGATAGAGAGAAGAGAGCCTAGTCCTTAACCCACGTAGAAAGAGAAGAGCATGACTCAGAATAGAGGGCATAAGGTAAAGAAGTAAAAGAGCCTTACGTTCCCTCCCACAATCAATTCCCCTACATATAACTAAAGCATTTCTAGACTCGACATCGACCAGTTTGGCTTAGCGAACCTACAGGCAGTCCGGCTCTGATGCCAACGCTGTCAGGACCCCGATTCAAGGTCACATCGATCCAGCGTGTAACACATCATATCACTTTGCGGCCTCACGCACGGTACTCCCACGGGTGCCACCTTACCTGGCCCGGGACCGTTTGCGCCTTTTGGCTCACGTATATGATAGTGTCGCTAGCATCCATATGACAGAGAACCCGGGCCGACATGGCTAGTCGTGAACCCAAAGCGGCGTTAGCCTATGAGGACAGGCATACATGAATCACTTCGACCATGTCGGTCATCATCGTATCTATTCGGGCTGTAGCACTGGGTTAACAGGACTCCGGTAACCCGGGCTGTAGCAGGCTAGGCAGGACTCCGAATATCAGCGCGTGACATTTCCCCTAAGGGACAGACATAGGAACGACGTGAAACACATGCCGGCCAGTCAAGTGTCCAAGCAGTAGTGCTGGGATAGCAGGACTCCGGTGAACCGGGCTGTAGCGGACTACTATCGCTCAGAAGCACAAGACTTACATTTCCCCATATGAAAGGCTGCCAAGGATAAACAACTAGATAGTCGGATCCCACTCATACCAAGCATTTCAATCATACACACAATATGCCCGATATGAGTAAATACAACATGGCAACACAACAGTACTCTACGACTCAAGTACTTTATTTAGAAGGCTCCGAGGAGCCATACATATCATACATACAGATAGGGATCACATGACCCAACACTCAAGTCATACAAACATACAAGCACATGCGGAAGCAAAGTAGTCTGAGTACAGACACTAGAAAGAAAGAAGGCTTGACGAAGCCTGTCTATCTACAAAGACCCTTCACAAGTCTTGGATCACCACCTGGGTGATAAGTCACTCGTCAACGTCGAGGTCTACATAGAACCCATCAGAGGGGTTGGTGCAGTCGTCTGAAAAACATGATTAAAGCAACATGAGTACGGAGGTACTCAGCAAGTCTTACAACAGGAACCTACTATACATGCACATTCTCAAGAAGGTAGTGGGGTTATTGCAGCAAGCCAGCTTTGACTCTTGGCTAAGCTATCCTACGATAGACACCACTTGTAAAACATTTGTCGCACACGAGTCCACTAACACCAACACAATACTCCACCGTGGATCCTCTCTCGCCATCCCACGAGAGGGGCATCCGCGGTACTCACACTTATCTTGAGATTTTTAGTAGTATCCATTTACTTTTCTATGAACTGATATAGGCAACCCAGAAGTCCATTACCGCGGACACGGCTATTCGAATAGATGATGTTAACCCTGCAGGGGTGTACTTCTTCACACACGCTCTCACCACTTATCGCCGTTTACACGACATGTACTCGGCAACCTTCAAGCGGAAGCCCAGCGAGGGTGTCGGCCACGGCCTACCTAAACACTCAAGTCTCTAGTCCAGGTTTATCGCCTATTCGGGTTCCATCCGCAGGGAGTCCGGCCGAGGTTTCCACTAACGGCCCCGAACGATGTGAACAGGGTTCCCGAGACACCAAACGGGCGAGTCGGTACACCGTGCCACGTGCCTACCGCAACACAGCCCGCCCCGATGGTCAGCACCGCGTGCGGCCCCCAGCATACTACAAACACCAGAAACTACTTCGCAACTCCTGGACAGAGGACAAGCGTGATCAAGAAGCCGAGAGAGTCAATTAAGGATCCCAATGTGTGGTAGTAACTGTATCATGGATCACAAACACAGAACTCAGTTCCTAAGGACGGCCTCAATGAAACAACCCACCATGTACTCCTACATGGCCTCTCATCGATTCCTTTACCAAATCGTGTTCAACACTTCACTCTTGTCACCGACACAACCTTTCACTCCAGTTCATCATCCCGATGAGCCAGACCTGACACAACTCTAAGCATAGCAAGCATAGCATGGTAGGAACACACACACACATGTATTGGCTCAATCAACTCCTACACATGCTAGTGGGTTTCATCTAGTTACTGTGGCGATGACAGGTCATGCAAAGGAAGTGGGTTCAACTACCGCAACACACAGCAGTTTGAAACGCGTTGTCTTAATGCAGTAAACGAGAGCAGAAGCGAGAACATGGGTTTGTATCGGAATGATCAACGAGTTGCTTGCCTGATGGGGTGGCCGTGGGATACTGCCCTTCAGTTGGATACTCGGAGATATCCTCGGAGGCAGAACCTACCACGAAGAACACATCGGAACACAATCAATACATGACGATATGCAACAATATGATGCATGCTATGACATGGCAATATGGATGTGCCCTGACCTAGTGCAAGTTAAGCCAGAAGGGAATGAACCCATTTGAACCAAAGATTCAAATGGTAGCTCATTTATGAAGATCATATTAGTGTATCAACTTGTAATGCCTAAACAGTGGGTTTAACTTGTTCTGACATGCATGAAACCAGTACCAATGGATAGGTTGGATTTTTCTGATAATTTTTCATATATAAAACTTTGCATTTGGAGTTATAGATAATTTTCTATGAATTTTTGAAGTTTGAACTATTTTCTGGATTTTCCTGTATAAAAATAAATCCAGTAATTAGTTATTGCGTCAGCATGAGGTCATGCTGACCTCAGCAGGTCAACAGACCCGGTCCAGGTCAAACCTGACGCGTGGGTCCCGTGTGTCAGGGTTATTAGATTAAACAGATTAGATTAATCCTAATTCTGGATTAGTTAGCGGGCGGGGCCCACATGTCATAGACCCAGGGGGTCAACGGGTCAACTCCGCCGGCGTTGAGCCGCCGGCGACGTCCAGACGCGGCGGAGGAAGTGTAGATTCGTGCTCCGGCGACCAAATCGACGGCGGAGCACGTCTACGTGATGCGGGAGCTGACCCGCAACTCTTGGTGGAGTTGGTTGGGGTCGGGGTGGCCGGAGTTGGTGCCGGCGACGAGTTTGGCGGCGCCGGGGCTCGGGGGAAGGTGAAACCGGGGCTGCGGGGCACGGCGAGGTGCGTGCGGTAGTGCGTTGGCCTCCTGGGGTTGCGGTGAGGCCATTGGACACGGTGGGGTGGTCATTGGTTAGCCGGAGACACGTCGGCGACGAGCTCCGCGGCGGTGCGTGCGGGTGAGCATCGTGCAGTCGCTGTGGTGCACGAGACGCAGAACGGAGGGGATGGGGAGGTAGCTGAGCTCACAGCGGTCTCGAGGAAGCGAACGTCGCGGTCGGAGACGAGCTGGTGCGGCGGTGAGGTCGAAGGGGATCTCCGGCGGCCGAAGGTTGAAGAAGAGCTCGGGGGAGCGTTGTAGAGCGAGCGAGCGCTCGGGGCTCGGCTAGCTCGAAGAAGAGGAGGGCGGCGGAGCTTCTGGACAGGTCGGAGCGGCACGGGGCGACGGGGAGCGCGACTACGGCGACGGTGCAGCTGCGGTGGCGTCGGCCATGGCGGGGAAGAGCGAGGGAGAGAGACAGGGGGGAATGGACGTGTCCAGGGCGTCGGGGGCACGACGTGGAGGTCGCCCAGCGTCCAGGCGCGCGAGGCGGCAAGCTGCTGGCGCCGTGGCGAGCTCGCGCTCGCCGGCGTCAGCTCCCTGCCTGCCTGGCGGGGACGAAGCAGCTGGCTGGCGCGGGCCAGCACAGTGCTGGGCCGCCAGGTGGGCCGGCAGGTGGGTAGCTTCCAGGTTAGTTTTCCTCTGATTAACTGTTTTCTTTTTCTATTATTTCTGCAACTTTGTGGACTTATTTAAAATACTTAAACAACTCCAAAAATCCCCAAACTGCTCATGCATACTATTTAAAGTATAAACAACATGAAACATTTCAGTTTAGGAATATTTGAACAGTTAAAATATTTTATGAATTTTAAATGCCCAAATTCAAATACTTATAACTTAATTCAAAAACCTTAGGATGACCTAGAAAATTATGCACCACTTTTGTCAAAGGTTTAAACTCAAAACAAAGGGGGTGAACATTTCAGAGGGGCATTTCAGGTTCATTGAAAATAATTTTAGTAAACCCTAGTTATTTCCAGGGGGGGGGGGAAGTGTGTGCTGGGGGTTCTGGCATTACCCATTTCAGAATTAATAGAATTTAAACATGATGCACACTCTAATGCATGGCCTAGCTAGGGATGTGACAGTTAAGCACCTCCATCAAGTTATCCGGTGCCTCCTGTTGGGCGGAGGTCACCGGCGCCGTAGGCTTGCCCTTCTTCTTAGGGGGCCGCCTGCCGGACTCCGGAACCTTTAAAGGTTCCGGTGCGGTTGTCCGGCCTGGGGCCGGACTTAGATCCCTCGGGGGTTTTGTCTCCTTGGCGCCTAGAGTCCGGGAGGTCACCTTGCGGCACCTCCAGGACCACCTCCTCCTGGCCTGGAGCCTCCTGGGACAACACCTCAGCATTATCCGTAGGGTGAGGGGAGGAGGTGGCCGGAAGTGAAGTGCTGTTCACATCCGACGAATCCAGGGAACCGCTCGATGACACGTCGAGCCAGTCTTTGGGCGGACTACATAAACATATTCGGCGTCAGGAAAAACTATGCAATAAAGGAAAGTCATGAGTCATTCTGGTATCCGAACACTTACGATTTTGCCAGGGGCTTGGCCCTGTGCGGCCACTCCTCTTTGCCGTCGTCGGCGTTGGTGGAGTAGTCCGGAAGGAGGGTCCTTCCTTTCTTGGACCCTCCGGCCTCCCCCGTTGGGGCGGCCTTCCTTTTCTTCTCTTCCCCCGCTGGGGGAGAGACCTCTCTTTCCTCCTCCTCATCTTCGTGGGAGGAGTCCGCCTCAGAATCATCGGACGACGAGTCCGATTCCACCGGGCGCCGGGAACTCTTCCTGGTTCCCGTGGCCTTCGTCTTGGCCTTCTTCTCCGGCACCACATAGGGGTCCGGAACCAGCAGCTTTGCCAAGCGAGTGTCTGCTGGTTCTTCGGGCAAAGGAGCCGGACAGTCGATCTGTCCGGACGTCTCCTGCCAATCCTGTCAAAGGTAAGGGAGCTTAGATCCCGCATAGAGTCAAACTATGAAAGATAAATATCCTATAAGAGGTAAAAATAGCTTACCGCGTTGGCTTGACGCTGCCCGCTGAATCCACGATCCTTAGTAGCGGATGCGGGAGCTTCGGCACCCTTGAATAGCACCTTCCAGGCATCTTCGTACGTCCTGTCGAAGAGCCTGCTCAGAGTTTGGTGCTGGGCCGTATTGAACTCCCACAAGCTGAAAGCCCGTTGTTGGCACGGGAGTATCCGACGGATGTGCATGACCTGGACTACATTGACAAGTTTGAGCTTCTTGTTCACCAGGGTTTGGACGCATGTTTGGAGTCTAGTCAGCTCTCCTTTTTTGCCCCACGGCAGGCCCTTCTCTTTCTAGGAGGTGAGCCACGTGGGGATTCCGGATCGGAACTCGGGGGCTCCGACCCACGCAGGGTCGCGCGGCTCGGTGATGTAGAACCATCGCTATTGCCACCCCTTTATGGTCTCCACGAAGGAGCCCTCGAGCCATAGGACGTTGGGCATCTTGCCCACCATGGCGCATCCGCACTCCGCCTGGCGGCCGCCCACTACCTTCGGCTTCACATTGAAGGTCTTCAGCCATAAGCCGAAGTGGGGCTGGATGCAGAGGAAGGCCTCGCACACGACGATGAACGCCGAGATGTTGGGGATGAAGTTCGGGGCCGGATCGTGGAAATCCAGGCCGTAGTAGAACATCAGCCCCCGGAAAAAATGGGTGGAGAGGGAAACCTAGTCCGCAGAGGAAATGGGTGAGGAACACCACCTTCTCATGGGGCCTAGGGGTGGGGATGAGCTGCCCCTCTTCGGGAAGTCGGAGCGCGATGTCGTCAGACAAGTATCCGGCCTTCCTCAGCTTTTTGATGTGTCCCTCCGTGACGGAGGAGACCATCCACTTGCCTCCCGCTCCGGACATGGCTGGAGAAGGTTGAGGTGGGGAGTGTGAACTTGGGCGCTGAACCTCGAGTGTGCGAAAATGGATGAGCAAAGGAGGAAGAAGGCGTAGGTGAAAAGGTGGATTCTTAGCCCCTTATATGGGCGTACGAAACTGCGTGCCCCCACCAGCCTAGTAGAACTCCACTATTAGGGAAAACCCTAGCAGTAGCGCGGGTTTTGGACCTATCAGTAGCGTGGGGTTATGCGATACTGATAAGGCGCTACAGCTAATGAATATAAGTAGCGTGCCCCCACCCACGCTACTGCTAAATCGACTTAGTAGTAGAGAGTTCCAGGAGGAGCGCTGCTGGTAATTAGTAGTAGCGCTTCTCCCTGCCCGTGCTGCTACTATTATTTCGTATTTTATTTATTTTTTATTTCATGTTGTATTCGTACACCTTTACACAAGTTTTCATACAACAGGAATTTATAAATGGACATCCACTTGAAACTAATCCGTGGTTCTTTCACCCAATGATATAATAAATATCATCATCATCATCATATCATTAACAACTTATCATCATCATCATCATCATATCATTGGTCACTAGTTGTAATCACAAGTACTCCTCACATCTTCAACTCTAACACATTGTATCACATAATAAACATATTGTACCTCATAGGACCTACTACATTCTCTTAGGACCTACTATATTCTCTAAGGTAAAATAGAAAAAAACAAGATAGCCCCTCACTCTCCATTATGGAGAATGGAGATTATCCTGTCTCAAATTCTTGCCTTTCGCTTAATGTTAATTCCAAGAATCTCCTTGCGAATGTCCAAACATTTTTTCCATTCTTTGATTAGCATGTGTTCACCGCTTTTAGAAATCCGATATGCACATGTGAGCTCCTTAGAATGACCTGGTTGTAAGTTCATAACTGCAAGGCGATCATTCTGATAAATCAGATGAGGCACACAATCCATCGGGATTTTCTGTCGAAAAACATAGCAATAACTTCGTTGTTAGCAATGATGTACTAGTTTTAGAAGTATGCAAAAGATGCACGGATGTCGTAATAGTAAAAAATCTTACCAGGGTATGTCCATTGAAGTTACCGCGGTTCAACACGTGCACTAGTGGCACGTATTCACCATAATTTGGAGGAGTTCGATAATAGGTATTGTAATTCTCAAAAAAAGTACAATAAGCAATCAGATGACTTTTCTCGTTATAAGTTAATTCGGAGCCATCAGTGTAGTGGGTTTTGTCTACCATCTTCTGCACATTCTTTGAAGATTCAAAATAAGTTGTCAATGGAAATAAGCTGTCAACTATTTCGAAATAAACAATATAAATTATTTAATAACTATGTTTGAGAAACTCACATTGCGGTAGAATCGGAAGCGTGTCAACAAGGACCCAATTGTCCATATTGTCTTGCTCGATGTTAGGATCACAAAGATCCATGGTGACAATCATACCCTCATAAAAACCATACATTTTGCCAAGTGCTTCCCAATTTTGGCAACCAAAATGGGTTACGCTCTGAGAATTGTACAGATTTACTTCAAAATCGATATCATGATGGGTCCTTAGGTGCATTTTCTTTGTTTGAGAATTTTCATGGTCTTCAAAACCCATCCTCTCCAAGACATAGCGTCTTGCATGGCATGGGATAAGCTAGACGAATTGTAAAAGATGAAAATTAGACGTTGAAATAGTTGAAGTCATGCTTAATTACAAAAAAAACACTTGTCGTTGTTGCGTACCGTTTCAACATCGAAGGTCTCCTCGAGCTTAATGCTGAAGCGCTGATCTTCATCCAGCTCAACGAACCTATCGCACATACCTCAATCATCGTGGCACCAGCTGCACTCCCCCGGGAGACTGTCGTCGTCCGAGTACGACATTTCCTACGATCATAATTCAAAGATTAAACTTGTACATATTCTAGCACAAGTCATGCCAGAATTCACGGAAAAATCCGGCATGACATTTGCTAAAAAAGGACATATCGAGCGCCTGAAATTTGCCGGAACGGGAATTAATCAACACTCCGGCAAAACATAGGCCATTCGGAGGTGTAACCAAAACATGAAAAAATTGCTTAAACTAAAAAATAACAACAAATATGGCATGTTCAACTAGTTCTATTAATTCAACTAGTTCTATTAATTCAACTAGTTCTTACTAAATATAAACTTAGTATAAAAAGAAAAAAACTAGTTCTTTCTAAAAATGAAGTAGTTAAACTAGTTATTAATTTACTTACTATACTAGTTCAACTAAAACTTAACTAGTTCAACTAAAACTAAACCAGTTCTATTAATTAAACTAGTTCTTACTAAATATAAACTTAGTATAAAAAGAAAAAAACTAGTTCTTTCTAAAAATGAAGTAGTTCAACTAGTTATTAATTTACTTACTATACTAGTTCAACTAAAACTTAACTAGTTCAACTAAAACTAAACTAGTTCTATTAATTCAACTCGTTCTTACTAAATATAAACTTACTATAAATAGAAAGAAACTAGCACATCTACTACTACTAATTGACATCTAACTACTACATCTACTACTAATTAACATCTACTACTCGAATTATACAACTAGTTTAGCATCACTACTAGTAATTAATGTCCACTACATCCAAAAATCATTATCTATGAACCCTAAATTAACATCTACTACTACTAAAATCATCTACTAACTAAGAAAAGAGAGAGGGGGTGGGGGAGGGGTGGGGGGCTTACAGAGGGAGAGACGGTGGCGGGGAGGTGCTCGACGATGGAGGGGCGGCGAGGGCGGGCTTGGGATCGGGAGGCGGCGGTCCTGGGCGGCGGGCTCGGTCGAGGGCGGCGGCGGTGAGGTCGAGGGCGGCGACAGTGTGGTCGAGAGCGGCGGCGGTGAGGTTGAGGGCGGGCGGTGGTGAGGGCAGGCGCGCTCGTGCTCGGGCGGCGGCGACAGGAGTAGGAGAACAGGCCGGTGGGGGAAAGGAGGACTTAGCGAAATTTTGATCCGGGGGGTGGTTAACTCGAACTAGCAGTAGCGCTCGTACAACAAACGCGCTATAGCTAAGTTACCTACAACGCGTTTTAGAGAAAACCGCTACTGCTAATGGAAGCAGTTATTTCTTTTGTTTAGTAAAAACATCGAAAATATACATTGATCATCATTGATCTTTTTGTGTATAATCTAAATAGTCAACTTGAATCCTCACTGTACCTGTATAGGTACAGGAGAGGATTCATATTGCAACCACAAATCATACACATATAGTTCAATGAAGACCAAGTGCTTGAGATAGGTTGAGAAGCAACATATTTAAGGTGGTAAGCACCTTGTTCGCTTAGCAGTATGGGACTAAACTTAATTAGTTGCGGTGATACTTAGCAGTAGCGAGTTTTGAGGAAAACTGCTGCTACTAAGTTCTTTAGCAGTAGCGCGTCCACGGGAAGGGCGCTACTACTAAATCTAGCCTAGAGGCAACACCGTGGCAATTTTATTAGTAGCGCTCTTTTCGCCTACAGCATTACTGCTACCTAGTCATTAGTAGCGCTCTTTTCTAAAGCTCGCTGCTGCTAATTAGCAGTAGCGCCTATTTTTAGACCGTGTTGTCACGACCGGTTTTCCGGGCATTAATTTCCAGAATGGCCGTTGTGCTCACCAGCCCCAGGATTACTGTTAGCTGATGAGACACCAACTTGATACAGAAATTCCAAGCAAGAGTACAAAATATGCAGTACAAGACCATTGTGGCCTATGAGTACAACAAATGGTTTCTAGTGGTTGAGGGCGGAAGCGGTTTGTGGATCACCACGGCTATGGGACTCCATTTCCCACGGGAACAGCTGACCAGGATAACTCCTATCTTCGCGAGGCTGCTATCACCGTTGCTTAGGTTGCGAGGCTGTCGTCGCAACGCTCCTCTCCAAGAAATCAATCTGGCCAAGACAATAGCCATGGACAAGCCAGTGAGTACTTTGAATGTACTCAGAAACATTAAGAACACAGGTATATTATAGCCACAGATAAACATGTTTCAAAATATTCTGTGATTACTCCGAACATTATGGAATAAGGTTCATGATGTATGCGAGTAAATATTTAAGGAATGCACGGGCAATCAAACAAGTAAATGAAATAATAAAATGTGCCACAGTCGGGCGTCTGGGTGACACCACCTAAAGGGCTTTAAAAGAAATGCCATAGTCGGGCGTCTGGGCGACACCACCTAAAGGGCTTTAAAAGAAATGCCATAGTCGGGCGTCTAAGCGAAACCACATAAAGGGCTTTAAAAGAAATGCCACAGTCGGGCGTCTGAGCGACACCACATAAAGGGCTTTAAAAGAAATGCCACAGTCGGGCGTCTGAGCGACACCACATAAAGGGCTTTAAAAGAAATGCTCATAGTGAATATCTCAGAGGTAGAACCATCCCGGGGATAATCGACAATAACAATAATAATAACACGGGTTAACCAATAATGATAATAATTCATGAATATCACAAGTCACAGGTAGTAATTTTAGTTCCTGTTAGACAATTTCACCTCCGAAGACCGACTCTAAGAAGGACACTTGACCCATCCCAGACTGTAATCCTTAACCATGGACACGGCTATTCGAATAGGTTTAATCTCTACAGAGGGTGTACTCTTTACCCAGGAGTAATGGATTCCTTTAGTCCATCGGACTAATTCCGTCTACGGCCTTTTAGTTGAAAACACGCCTAACTTGCACACACCAGCATTAACTCATCGGTGTCTGGAATCACCCATGACACTGTTAAGCAAAACTCTAAGTGGGGAGGCTACACCCTCGCGTAGCATGGGATCAAATTTATATCGTGCGCTCTAAGGGGTGGCCTCCCCTCTTGGTTCCAACCGGAAAACACCCATGCCCCCTGACCAGGTAGCATGCCTACCAGCTACAACCGATATCTTCCACCATGGCCTCTCTGTACGGTGTGTGCTGGAAAGGGGTTGACGACTTACTAAACCGTACCCTACCTGCGGCAGGGACGAGTGGTAGTACGAGGCAAGTATGGGGGTTACTGGAACAAGACTCGATCTGCGGTCGACTCAGGAGGTTTATAAGTTCCTGCATGACATGTATATCAAATATATATTTCAACTGAAGAAATCACCACTCAATGTACCTTACCATGCCATACCGGACATAACCGTCCCGACGGGGACCGGCGACAAGCTCATGCCTACCCAAGGCCGAGGCTTTCCCGGATTCCTTTCCGGCATGCATGCAAGGCACATGAGGATGATTACGATCAGAATCATTTTCATTTCCAACAGCAAGGAAATCACTAATATGCTTCCATGCAAATGATCATGTCACATGAAATAACAAGTCATCTGAAATAAGGTGGTGTTATGAACGTGTCAAATAACACACCAAAAACATTATGCTAGGGTCCAGAATGCTTGCCTTTAAGTTGTGGAGGGGTGAGGTGCTCTCCAAAACTTTTGAAAGTTTCTTCTCTCTCTCCAAAATCCTATTTTAAAAATATATTTGAATTAACACACATTTCAAAAACGGTACAAAAAATTTGTTTTGGAAAATTTTGAAATAAATCTTAAAATAAACTAGACCAAATTTGAAGAAGGTAGGAAAAAGAATCAACTCATTTGGAGTTGTATTTAAAAAGTTATAGGCAGTCAAAGTTCTGGTCAAATCTGTGTTTAAAAAAATAAAACAGAAAAGAAAACGTTTCATGGGGAAAATACGCTTTCGGAGCGAAGGAAACATACTGGGGGTTATACGCCTTCACTTAAACACGTGGACCGGTGTGGGGGTCACTGACAGTTGGCCCGCCTGGCCCACTGGTCAGGTTTGACCAGTCGCCCGCGTCGTCTCCCTCCTCTGACCGAGAGGAGCGGGGCTCCGGCGATCGTCGCCGGCGAACGGTGGCTCCGTTAGGAAAGCTGAGACCATCAGCGGATTCAGGGGGCCGAGGTGGTCACTCCGGTGGTCGTTTTGTTCTCTAGGGTCGACGGAGCTGTCGACGGCGAGCTCCGCGGCGGACGGTGGTCGTCGGAAAAAGTGAAAACTTGCCCGCGGCGAGTCTCGATCAAGATTGAGTAGTGGAACGGGCTCACGGGAGGATATGGGGGTTCCTGGTGGAGAGAGTGGAGAGGGGGAGCCTCTGGTGGTGCCGGAACGGCCGAAGCAGTGGCGGCGGCTGTGGTTGTCGGAGTTGGGGAAGACGGCGCTTTCCCGACGATTGCGGGCTGTGGGGGTGCCTTGGGGGTAGCCTGAGGTCGCCTGCATGCTCGAATGGTCTCGGGGCGTCCTTTTATAGCACAATCGAGTCGGTTTGCGGCGGCCGTGGATAAGCTCTCCGGCGAACCGCCTCTCTGTAGCTAGGGCGACGTGGCGGCGACGAGGGCTAGCAGACAAGGCTGCGGATGAGCTCGTGCTGTGCCAGGGGCCAGGTGGCGAGCCGGGGTGGCTCGGGCGGCGCCGACATGAGCAGGGGCTGTCGGGCGGCCGTGGCGTGCCGCCAAAGGGACTCTGGTGGCGGCGCTGTTGGCTGCCAGGGCGGCTTGGCGCGTTGCTGCGAGGAGGGTAGCGCGTGGCGTGGCGCTGCAGAACGGTCCAAAACCCAGGGGGCCAGCGTGTCGGCTCGGGCGCGGCATCGTGCAATACGCGCGCTCTGGTCGCGTCCAGTGCATGCACGGGAGATGTTCGACACAATGCCGCGGCATGCTACAGGTCACAGGTGAGGTTGGGGTTTAGCAGATCGAGGTTAGGGGCAACTGCGAGTCTAGTGGACATGCTACTTAGATCAGAGGTGCAAGATCATAGTGCAATGACAAGAATCATGCCAAACAGATCATGCCCACAAGGTGTTTGACAAAATGCCAAGGGCACTTAGGCAAGTCTTGGAGTGGTCAAAAACTCCAGATCAGTGTCTCCTTATGTCAGGACCCGATCCTAAGCCACATCGATCCAGCATGTAACACATCATATCACTTTGCGGCCTCACGCACGGTACTCCCACGGGTGCCACCTTACCTGGCCCGGGACCGTTTGCGTCTTTTGGCTCACGTATATGATAGTGTCGCTAGCATCCATATGACAGAGAACCCGGGCCGACATGGCTAGTCGTGAACCCAAAGCGGCGCTAACCTATGAGGACAGGCATACATGAATCACATCGAGCATGTCGGTCATCAACGTGCGATTCCGGGCTGTAGCACTGGGCTAACAGGACTCCGGTAACCCGGGCTGTAGTAGGCTAGACAGGACTCCGGATGTCACCGCGTGACATTTCCCCGAAGGGACAGACACAGGAACGAAGTGAATCACATGCCGGCCAGTCAAGTGTTCCGAGCAGTAGTGCTGGGCTAGCAGGACTCCGGTGAACCGGGCTGTAGCGGACTACTATCGCTCAGAAGCACCAGACTACATTTCCCCATATGATAGGCTGCCAAGGATAAACAACTAGATAGTCGGATCCCACTCATACCAAGCATTTCAATCATACACACAATATGCCCGATATGAGTAAATACAACATGGCATCACAACATAACTCTACGACTCAAAGTATTTATTCAATAGGCTCCGAGGAGCGAGATATTACAAACATAGGTCTCATGACCCAACATTCAGAGCACACAAGCAACAAGCACATGCGGAAGCTTAACATGTCTGAGTACAGACATCTACAAATGAAAAAGGCTGAGAAGCCTGACTATCTACCAGATCCTGCCGAGGGCACAAGATCGTAGCTGAGGTATCAAGCTAAACGTCGAAGTCCAAGCGGTACTACTAGCGAGACTGAAGTCTCTCTGCAAAACATAAAATAGGCAAACGTGAGTACAAATGTACCCAGCAAGACTTACATCAGATCTAACTACCTATGCATCAGTATCAAAAGGGGGTAGTGGAGTTTAACTGCAGCAAGCCAGCTTTGACTCGGTGGCTAACCTGAACTACGACTGCAAGCGACTCTTTTGAGGTGGCGCACACGAGTCCACATATTCACCATCCAATACACCACTATGGATCCACTTCCGCCTCCCTACGAGAAGGCCATCCATAGCACTCACGCTTATCTTGCGCATTTTAGAGTATCCACTTTCACTTGTCTATGAACTGTTATAGGCAACCCAGAAGTCCATTACCGCGGACACGGCTATTCGAATAGATGATGTTAACCCTGCAGGGGTGTACTTCTTCATACATGTTTCCACCACTTAGCGTCTGCACACGACATGTGCTCGGCAGACTTCAAGCGAAAGCCGACGTGGGTGTAGACCACGACCTACCTAAACACTCAAGTCTCTAGTCCAGGTTTATCGCCTATTCAGGTTCCATCCGCAGGGAGTCCGGCCGAGGTTTCCACATACGGCCCCGAACGATGTGTACAGGGTTCCGAGACACCAAACGGGCGCCCGGCTGGCCCGGCCACGTGCCTACCGCAACACAGCCCACCCCTACGGTCAGCGCTGCGTGCGGCCCCCAGCACACTACAAACACCAGAAACTACTTGCAACTCCTGGACAGAGGACAAGGGTGGTTAAGAAGTCGAGCGGGGTCATATTTCAGGGCCCAATGCATGGCAGTAGCTGTTTCATGGATCACAAACACAGAACTCAGTTCCTAAGGACGGCTTCAATGAGACAACCCACCATGTACTCCTACATGGCCTCTCACCAATACCTTTACCAAATCGTATTCACACACTTAGCTCACACACAGTAGGACATGTTCACACCTTCCAATTCATCCCCGATGAATCAGACCTGACTCAAATCTAAGCAGTAGCAGGCATGACAAACAAGCATGAATGAGTAGGCACAACAGGGCTCAAGCAACTCCTACTCATGCTAGTGGGTTTCATCTATTTACTGTGGCAATGACAGGTCATGCAGAGGATAAGGGGGTTCAACTACCGCAGCAAGTAACACATGAATCGTTGTTGTGCTAATGCAGTAAAATAGAGCAGGAGCGAGAGAGTAGGATTGTATCGGAATGAACAAGGGGGTTTTGCTTGCCTGGCACTTCTGAAGATAGTATAGCTCTTCATCGGTGTCATCGATCACATCGTCGGAACCACGTCTATCGAGAGGGGACAAACACCGGCAACTGAGAAAGAACACAATCAATGCAATGCCACAATATGATGCATGATCATGACATGGCAATATGCTGTGATTTGAGCTAATGCATCTAGCTATGATTTAAATGAAGTTGGTTTGAATACATGATTCAAATTCCAACTCCATATATGATTATTTAAATGTCCTTTATTTGTTTTGTCCAAAACAGAGGACAAACATTGTTCAAACATGCATGAGAATGGTACAGCTGGATTCCTTGAATTTTTCTGATAATTTTTCACATATAAATCTTTTCATTTGGAGCTATAGATTAATTTCTATGATTTTTCAAAGTTTTGGATATTTTCTGAATTAAACAAATCATTTTAAGATTTATTTAAATTCTAGAAAAGGATTACTGCGTCAGCCTGACATCATCATGACGTCAGCAGGTCAACGGGGCGCGGTCCAGGTCAAACCTGACCAGTGGGGTCCACTGGTCAGTGTCTCAGGGCCAGTTAGGGTCACTGACATGTGGACCCAGTCAATGGCCACGTCAGCATGGTCAACGCTGACGCGTGGGGCCGCTCTGGTTTAGTTAATCCTAAGCAGAGATAAAACTGGGGTTAATTAGGGTGTGGGGCCCGGGTGTCAGTGAGAGAGGGGTTAGTTAGTGGCGTCATTAGCCACTAATGACGGCGCCACGTCAGCACGCCGGATTGTCGCCGGCGACGACCTCAAGCCGCGGCGGAGTCCGCTCGGGATTGAGCTACGGGCAACGGTTTCGGGCGAGGTTTGCGGCTATGGGTTGCTGGCACACGCGCGCATCCAGTGGTGGCCACGGGAGGGAGCGAAGTGGACTGTAGCGGCGGTGGCGACGACGACTGCGGTGGCCGGAGTTCGGTCGACCTCGGGGATGGGGCTACGGGGCAGGGCAGGGCAAACGGGTGGTTGCGCTCGTTTACTGGGAGCATTCTTAGCGCGTTGACGGGCTCGAACGCGAGGTTTGTCCTCTGCAACGACAGCGACGGCATGGACGCCGGCGATGAGCTCACGGCCATGGTTGGGAGCGAGGCAAGCGAGCGGGAACGAGAGAGGGAGAAGAGGGGTTCGACGCGGGAGCTCACAGGGATTCCAGTGGAGCAGACGGCATGGCCGGGGACGCGTTGATGGCGACGGGGCGGCGAAGACGATCTCCGACGACCGGAGATGAAGACGGCGGCGAGGCGGCTCTCCAGGGCCTCCCGAGGCGCGTGGCTTGACGGAGAGGTGGAGGACGACGTGGCGGAGCTTATGGGCTCGAAGAGAGGGCGAGGGGGAGGCGGTGGCCGCGGCAATGGCGTGCGGCGGCGACGAACTCCGCTCGGGCGCGAGTGAGGAAGCAGAGGAGAGGGCGGGAGAGACAGAGAGCGAGGGAGAGGAGCAAGGGGGCTGCATGGCGTCACGGGAGGGCGTCCAGAGCGACGAGGGGAGGCGGCAAGCAGGCAGGGTGGTGGCGTGGCGAGCTCGGCGGCGTCGCGGTGTCCCTCCTCTGCCTACTGGCAGAGGTTGAGGACGACCGCTTCGCCCTGGTGGGCTGGGCCGGCAACAGGTAGGTGGGCCGAGGTAAGTGCCAGGTTAGTCCTTCTCTCTCTCTCTTTTTATTGTTTTTGTTTTCTATTTTGTGATACTGTTTTGGGCTTTAATAAAAATGTCAGGGCATTTCCAAAAATCTTGAAACTAATTATGGATACTGTTTAGAACATAACCAACAGTAAACATTTTATTTATGATTATTTGAGCATTCAAAATATTTTATAGCATTTAAATGCCCAAATGCAAATACTATATGATTTAATCTAGTGACCAAATATGTCATGAAAAAATGTGCAACACTTCTGGTTATGGTTTTAGCATTTTCCAGAAATGATGAACATTTTTAAAAGCCATTTGGAATACTGAAAATATTTTAGGTGAACCTAGTTGAATTTCATTTGGTGCTAGGGTTTCAACAATCCCCATTTCAAGTTTCTTTGGAACTAAAACATGATGGCATGCTCACTGATGCAACTAACTACTAGCAATTCTAGGGCTATGACAACTCACCCCCACTAAACAAGAATCTCGCCCCGAGATTCAAGACGTGAGGTAACAAGACAGAGGGGGCACAAGCTAACACAATCTTCTCGATCCAACTGTCCTTCTCGAAGATGTTGATTCATTGCATCACCTTGATCTTGCCGTCTTGCTTTGAGAACTACAACCAACATGATAAGGGAAGGAAAGAGAAAACTCCAGAAGGATCGATCTTCTCGAAGATCGAACAACTCAGGATCAACTCATCGGGTGAGACATTGAAACATCTCTCGAGTTGAGAGGCAAAACATGCATGAGGAGGGACGAAGAAAAATTTGACGAGGTGACAAGGTAATGAGGAAAATTGCCTTGATCCATAACGGGGCACCTTGGGGAAAGTGACTCGAAGAACTTGTCGGTGTACTAAAGTAGGGGTACCTTAGTACCCCAGACTTGTGCACGGGCAGTCGTAGCACCCTGCGGCAAGGCCCGCCCCGGAAGCGCCAAGAGAAGACCAAGCATTCAAGACAAGGCCCCCGGCAAGAGGAGCTTGCCGGGCCAAGAAGACAAGGCCCCCGGCAAGAGGAGCTTGCCGGGCCAAGAAGACAAGACCCCGGCAAGAGGAGCTTGCCGGGACGACTGAGCCCATGTAAGGCCATCCAAGAACAAAGTATACGAGACAGAAGATCGAGACCCCGACAAGAGGAGCTTGTCGGGAAGGCCGAACCCAGGCACCACAAGAGAAGCCCGCCGTAGCGCGCCAAGCGCCCCGGCAAGGCCTGATAGTTGGCACGCTGTCAGGCACAGGAAGACGACCCCCGCGGCAAGCCACTTGCCGCGGCAAGATCGCCACCTCAAGACTGCGCTCCAGTTCGCCCGCCCACGCGTCGCTCCGGGGCTTCCCCCGAGGGCACGTGGCGAGGCACCGCGCAGCCTGGGGCATGCGGCGGCATGCAGCCGCCATCGTGGCGAACGGTGGCGCACCTAACGGTCCGCCTCGGTGCTGTCCGGGCGACCGTGACGGGCATTTAATGCCCTTGTCCCCTACCGTCAGAAGTAGGTATGATAACACTGTGCCGCACTGTAGCGCCACCGTTCCCGCACTATTACAACTACCACCCCTTTTACACTTTTACCCCTTTCTCTTACGTTGACACCTGTCGGTGACCCCTTTGCGCTATAAAAGGAGGCCCGTGTGCAACGTAGAAGGGGTTCCGGGGTTCGGAGATTCGGCATCCAGACAGCCATACGCTCGGTGCAGCTAGCTCTCCAAGCTCCCGAGCTCCCCAGTTCAATACAACTAAGCAGGAGTAGGGTTTTACGCGTCCATCGCGGCCCGAACCTGGGTAAACCGCCCGTGTGCCCGCCTCGATCTGCTCTCTGTTCTCCCTCCGCCCCCTCACCGGACAACGAAAGGGGCTCCGGCCCCATAGGTGCTCGCGGGGGGACGCCGTCCGCCCCGACATCTTTGGCGCGCCAGGTAGGGGGCGCGTCGAGGTTGTGCGGATCTGATTCAGGCGAACACTGGTAAGCTCAGGTATGAACAGGTACCTTTCCGCCCCGCTCCGCGGGGCGGAGGCATTCCTCCCTACGGAATCGTGCACGGCCCTCCTCGAGTACCCACTCACGCAGAGTTCGGGCAAGAAGCAGCTGCTCCTTGAGGAGGACCGCCTTCCGGCCGCTGGGCGAACCGATCGCTTCCAGCGAACCCTGCGCCGCTCCTGTAGCCGCAGCGGTTAGCGCCGGAAGCCGCGAAAAAGGCGACCTCGTTCTTCGGCGCGCTTCGTCCGCCAAGATCCAAACGAGTCGACGCCGACCGTGGGAGGAGTTTCACCAGCGCGGTTGCCGGAACCCGTTCCGTCAACCAACCTCCCTGCCCAAGTCTTGCCGCAGTTGCATGTGATCCTTGGCGCAGGGGGCGGGCGCAGACCCCGCACATCAGTGAAAGCTCCTATGCTTTGCGCTTTTTGCCTTCTACATGCTCCTCTTCGTTATTTGCATGTATTATTTGGCATCCTGCGTAACATGCATGTCCAGTGAGCATCAGCACGCCGAAAGGCCATGTGCTTGCTTCCCTCTTTATTTTCCTCGCCTCTTAGACAGGGGGAGCGTTCCTCGCGCACAAGGTTTGCCGGGGGAAGGAGATGGGAGAGGAACCAAGTGCTGGAACCAAGTGCTGTCCGAGAAAAAGAAGCCTCGTCGAGGGACGAGCGTTATGCATAAGCTAAGTTATTAGAATTTGAGCAGTTCAGATTCTTAATTTTCGGTTGTCTTCCTTGAACAGTCACACTTTGTATGGAAAACCTGTGCGCGGAGGAACCTACCCGCGGCTAGCCGCACCCTCACCTTGTTTCGAGTACGCTCAACGATTCAAGCGAGCTGCGATGAGCGTCGCGCCCTTGTTTCGTTTCCGAGCTCACTCAACAAGCGGAGCGCGATTGCGACTGGCTGCGGCGAGGTTGCTTCCCGGTGAGGCCTTGGCCAGCAGGCTGCTATAAGCCCAAGGGCTCCTTGCCGGGAAGTTCCCCGGGAGCGTAGGGCGAAAAGCGTACAAAGTAAAGGGCCAGGACAAGGAAGATAACGATGCACTGATTGGTTCAGCTAAGGTAGAAACCTTACGTAACTTGTCCCAGTGACTAATCAGCTCATAACGCCGTGTGCAGATACAAAAAGAAATAAGATAAAGGGGGCCTAGTCTACGCGGTCGCCCTCGATCCTGGAAATCTTGCCCACTCTGGCGATGATGTCGGCGACCTGCTCCTTCAGCGCCTCCATGTCAGCGTCGGCCGGCAGGCTGCGAAGAACGTTGATGAGATTTATACCGGGGTTGCGGTATACAATCTTCGTCAGCACACGCTCCAAGGTTCCCGCGCAGGCCCGGCGCGTCTCCTCGGCCAGTTGCGCGGGGATCTTCTTCCGAAGATCCGCAAGAGCCGGCGCGACCCCTCTGAAGAAGAGGCTGAGATTGGCGCTGTGAGGGAGGTCCGGGTCCGGAGAGTAGATGAGGTGTTCCAACTTCAACGCCAGCAACTCCTGGTCGATGTTGGATGCAGAAGACACCAGGTCCTCGGTCCACACCGCGACGGTCCGACGGAAGTCTTCGGCCGCAGTGTTGGCGCTCTCCGCCAAGCTTCGCTCCTTGCGGAGCCCCTCCTCCAGCGCGGAGACTTTCAGCTCCAGGGCCTCGATGGAGTCCTTGGCGGCCTTCAGCTCGTCGCCCTGCTTGGAGAGACGCGCCTGGAGTTCGGAGTTGGCGTGGGCGTCCTTCTCCCGCTCCGCATTGAGCGCGCCGACCCTCTCCGCGCTCGCCTTCAACGACTCCTCTAGCTGCGTGACCTTGGCGGCAAGCTCCTCCCTGGCGGCCTCCGCGGCAGCCGCGGCGGCTTTCGCCTCTTTCAGCTCCTCGCCAAGGGCCCGCTCCCGAGCGGCAAGTTCCTCCTCGTGGGAGTTGAGATTGGCCTGCAGCTGGGCAAGCGCTCCCTCTCGCCGGGACAGCTCCTCCCCGGCGAGCCGCTGCTGCTCTTCGGCGTCGGCCTTCTGCAGCACCCACTCCTGGTACTCCCCGGCGAGCCTCTCGCGCTCCTCCGCCACGCCGCGGAGGGCAGCTTGGTTGGCGGCGCGGAGCTCCGTCGCACGCTTCTCCATCTCGACGGCGGCCTCCGCAGCGAGGGCCTCCCGGGAAGCAAGCTTCGCCTGCCGAGCCCGGTAAAGGGCCAGGAGCCGGCGAAGCAGCTTCTCCTCCTCGGGCTCTTCGGCCCCGCCGGGCGCCTCGACAATCTTCAGGCCCGCGGAGGCGAGGACCTCCCCATCAAGGGCCTCGCCCTCCGCGGGGGCCCGCGCAGAAGAGCCCCATGGCACCTGGATGAAGATGCCATTGGTGGCTTCAAGGTAATGGCCCGCCCGCTCCTTTTCGGCGGAGGGGTCGGCGGCCGGCGCAGCACCTGATGCTCCTGCTGCCTCCGGGTCGGCAGTGCGACCGCCGTCCCCCTCCCCGGCCGTTGCGGCCGACGCTGGGGCGGTCTCCTGCGCGGATGACTCGGCAGCTTCCGCCGCGTCCTCGGCGACAGGGGCGTCGCCGCTGCCGCCGCGCGCGCCCTCCTCCTCCTCGATGATGATGACCTCCGTCTCCATCTGCTCGGGGGGAGGGGAATCTAGAAGAAGGAGAACAGAGAGCAAAAGAAATTCAAGCAAACATCCAAAAGGAAAAGACGAACCCAAGATGACTAAGTCACAGAGCTTACCTTGGCAGACGTCATCAGCGGCGGGTTCCCTCGCCGGGGAGCTCTGCCTTGGCGGGGTCACCACCCTCGCCGGGCTACCCCCCCCTGGCGGGGTACTCGCCCTCGGCGGAGTGCTCGCCCTTGGCGGGGTGCTCCCCTTTACCGGAGAACTCGGCCTTGGCGGGGACGGCGGGGCCCGCGGCTCCTCGGGGGCGGTTTCTGGCCGCTCCTGCGGCTGCGGCTCCACCTCTGCACGAGACAGTATTATCAAGATACCAGCGCAGGGACGATCCCTCAAGCGCGCCCGACGAGCGAAAGTACGGAACCCAGACTTACGCTGGGGGCCGCGCTGGGGGCTACGCTGAGGGCCGCCCCTCGGAGCAGCGCTCGGATCCGGCGGGCTGGGCTCCGGCGCGCCCCCAGTTGCCGCGGTGGGCGAGTCGCCCACAACCTCGACCGCGGGCGCCTTGGCTTTCTTCGCCGCTCGCTCCGCCAAGGTCCTGAAGTTAAGACGAGAAACAAGATCAGAGCCTGCGACAGTCAAGGCCAAGTCCATGAAGATGCGAAACCTCAAAAGCTCTTACTCCCGTTCGTCCTCGTCGTCGTCGTCGCTCAGGGCGGAGAAATCAAACTCCACCTGACGCGCGGCCACGCGGGGAGCGGGCAGCGGGGTCTCCCTCGGGCGCTTGGCGGTCCCGACGGTTGCCGGGGCCCGGGGAGCGGGCGGAGCCGCCGCTCCACCCTCCAAGGGCTCCTTTCCGTGCGGCGCTGCCTCACGGGGCGCCCCTGACGTAGCTGACGCGCCGGGCGCCCTCGTCGCAACCTGGCTCCCCCGGGAGGCTCGTGCCGCTTGGCGGGGTGGTTGTTGCCGGGAGGCCGGCGCCTTTGCCCCCATCGCCGTCCTGCGGAGACGCTTCGCTGGAGAGCGCCGGGGGCTTACACGGGACGAGGAGGTCTCCGACGCTGAGGGAAGGTCATCGGCGTAGAGCTCCAAGGATTCGTCGGAGTCGTCGTCACCACCGTCCTCCTCCTCCACCCCGGCGAGCCCGCTGGACCCAGCGTCCTGCGCTGTGGCTCCTTGTCCTCCGGCGGTGGTGGCCCTCGCCGCGGCCTCGATCAAGATCCCCTGGATCCCGGAGTGCCTCAGAGAGGGAACCCCGGCGAGCTCGTCGGGGGGCAGCTTCAGTAGTTCGCAGATCTCCGCCACCTCCGCTTGGCGGGACGCCTCCGCGGCCTCCGCCTCTTCGGGCGAGAAGCCGAACTCCCCGGCCGCTGCGGCTGCGGTGGCCTCTTCAGCCCAAGAAGCTATGCATGCTGCCTCTCGCGCGGTGGTGTCCCGCGTCAGCCCCTGGGCCTCGTCCTTCTTCTTCGCCACCTCCGCCAGGTTGTCGAAGAAGTTCAAGATGACGTCTGGCCTGGGCGGAATCCACGTGCGGTCGACGCCGTGCGAGTCGCACGCGGGCATCATGGCGCGAAGGGAATCCCGGGCCGAGCTGTTGCAAAGAGGCACAACTCCCCGGGGCTCCCTGAACCAATCTGGGTGGGCCGGGTCATGCTTGAATAGCTCCCGGACCATCCCCTTCAGCTCCACCGACGTGAAGTTGAAGTTGAGCCCGGGGCGCAGCCTCATTATGTCCGCCGCGTTGCTATACTCCCAGGCTGGCCTCTTCCTATCTTGAAGAGGGGCGATGCGGCGGCGGAGGAAGTCTGCGCCCACCTCTCCGACGGACAGCCTTGCTGTCCGAAGACGGAGAATCCTGATGAGGGCGGCGTTGAGCTTGCCGTCGTCCGAATCCAGCTCGCTCCAATCCTTGCCGCGCATAATAGGTGTTGTGCGCGGCGCGGTGAAAGGTTGCGGCTGGTCCTCGACGACCCAGCACCAGTCGGCGCGCCACTCCTCCCATTTGCCGCGGAGCTCCCCCGGCAAGTAGGAATCCTTCTTGTTCAGGCGGAAGACCCAAGATATCCCTCCGGCGAGGGGGGCGCCGGCCTCTACTCTAGGGATGAAGAAGTGCCTAAAAAGCGCGACGTTTGGATACACCCCAATATAGTTTTCGCACATATGCGCGAAAACCGCCATCGTGAGGACGGCGTTGGGAGTGAAGTCAAGAAGGTGGAGGCCGAAGGTGTTCATTATGTCGCAGAAGAAATCAGAAAAAGGAGGGCAAAGACCGCAGTGGAAGAAGGCTGCGAAGAAATAATACCCGCCGGGGTAGTTGCCCTTGGCGGCGGCCGGATAGGCTCGGGTGCGGGGATGCGCCTTGGTCTCCTCGGCCCAGAACAAGTAGTACTTGTTCCAGAGCTCCCGCGCGCCGAGCTTCGGCGCGAAGACGAGGTTCTGCCTCCGCAGCAAGGTGAGCATCGCCGCGTGCTCCGATTTCTCCTTCTTGGTCTTCTCCGCCCTCGCCTTCTCAGTCTTCGGGGCCATGGCGGAGGCGGCGAGGGAAGGGAGACGAAGAATCCGGTAGCTCCGCAAGTGCGCGCGAGCGGCGGAGGAAAAATGGAGGCGGAGCGCAGATGGGATCTCTGGAGAAGGGAGAGGACGCAGTAAGGGCGAAGGAGGGGAGCCGCTCCCGTTTCCTCTGCCTTATATGGGGAAGGGGCGGACACTCCATTCTTGCCATCGAGAGATCGTGCGCGACGTGACGCGCGCCTGCGCGGTTCAGCCCCGCGCACGCCACCCACGTCACGCTCACCCCGCACGCCCCGCCCCCACGACGCCGCGGTAAGCGCGCGCCGCCTGGGGAAGGCGCGGCGGATGCGGAGTTAAGGAGCAGCGCGACCAAGGCCATGCATGCCCGTGCACCGTTAGGGCCTGGCCCAACGACGCTCGGCACCGTGTGTGGCCCAGGCCCGGGGGCTCCTGTCGGTGTACTAAAGTAGGGGTACCTTAGTACCCCAGACTTGTGCACGGGCAGTCGTAGCACCCTGCGGCAAGGCCCGCCCCGGAAGCGCCAAGAGAAGACCAAGCATTCAAGACAAGGCCCCCGGCAAGAGGAGCTTGCCGGGCCAAGAAGACAAGGCCCCCGGCAAGAGGAGCTTGCCGGGCCAAGAAGACAAGACCCCGGCAAGAGGAGCTTGCCGGGACGACTGAGCCCATGTAAGGCCATCCAAGAACAAAGTATACGAGACAGAAGATCGAGACCCCGACAAGAGGAGCTTGTCGGGAAGGCCGAACCCAGGCACCACAAGAGAAGCCCGCCGTAGCGCGCCAAGCGCCCCGGCAAGGCCTGATAGCTGGCACGCTGTCAGGCACAGGAAGACGACCCCCGCGGCAAGCCACTTGCCGCGGCAAGATCGCCACCTCAAGACTGCGCTCCAGTTCGCCCGCCCACGCGTCGCTCCGGGGCTTCCCCCGAGGGCACGTGGCGAGGCACCGCGCAGCCTGGGGCATGCGGCGGCATGCAGCCGCCATCGTGGCGAACGGTGGCGCACCTAACGGTCCGCCTCGGTGCTGTCCGGGCGACCGTGACGGGCATTTAATGCCCTTGTCCCCTACCGTCAGAAGTAGGTATGATAACACTGTGCCGCACTGTAGCGCCACCGTTCCCGCACTATTACAACTACCACCCCTTTTACACTTTTACCCCTTTCTCTTACGTTGACACCTGTCGGTGACCCCTTTGCGCTATAAAAGGAGGCCCGTGTGCAACGTAGAAGGGGTTCCGGGGTTCGGAGATTCGGCATCCAGACAGCCATACGCTCGGTGCAGCTAGCTCTCCAAGCTCCCGAGCTCCCCAGTTCAATACAACTAAGCAGGAGTAGGGTTTTACGCGTCCATCGCGGCCCGAACCTGGGTAAACCGCCCGTGTGCCCGCCTCGATCTGCTCTCTGTGCTCCCTCCGCCCCCCTCACCGGACAACGAAGGGGGCTCCGGCCCCATAGGTGCTCGCGGGGGGACGCCGTCCGCCCCGACAGAACTATTCCCTTAAGTGGCAAAAAGAATTACTTTTGATACAAAGATCATTGGAATTCTTTGTGTCAGCCTAAGGCAATCACAAACGATCATGTGAACGAATTCGAAGGGATGGCATACCCATACCAGAATGGATGATGTGGACTACCTTGTTGAAGACAACGCAATGGATGACTCTTGCTTATCACCGGAAATGGATGGGACCATGACATGACCACTTTTGAAAATGATCCTAAACAGTACTTGCTGAGGTGCAAGCTGGGAACAAGATGCAAATGCTGGGAATGATTCTGGTAACTGGGAATAACTCAACGAGGGTGATTCCACCATTTGAATGGTTATAGCTTAATCGAAGAAAGTAGGAGCACAAGAATCCCTAGGAAGCAACTCCTGGAATAAGTCGCACGAGATCCTCATGGAGAAGATGTCAAATAGCTCAATCAAGATACTCCAATGATAGATCTTCCGTCTAGGTGTCTCGGCCAGACATCAACCTTGTCGGGACCTACATAGTAGATCTTGGAAAAGTTCCAACCATCATATCTGCCTGAGATTCAGATCTGGTTGGTAACGGAATATTTCAGACAGCCTGTCTGGAAAATAAAGTTTGCAACACAATTCAACGAGATGACGTTGCGAGATTCTCGGGATATGAACTATGATAGCAAGCTCCAAAACATGAGCTGGTTATGCTACAAGCATGTGAACACGTTGTCCTAGACAAGCATGACCACATGGTAGTCTTATAATAAAACACCACCAAGTTCTGGTTGGGAACCATCATCGAGGACATCGAAGTCCTTACATAAGTCTTGCTCTTAAGAAGGAACTTCTTCTCCCTAAACAAATCAATCAGTGGCTTGCTGTGCTAGGGAATACATATGGAGTGGAGGTAATTAATCTACCAAACCATAGAATACTTCGCACGTATGCATGACTGATTTGGGATGATTCCAGAGGAAACAAAACAAACCTTTCTCAAATTCATGGCGGCAACTTACACCTAAAGCACAAGAGTTCGAGGAAGCCACTTCTTCCATCCAAGCATAAGCTTCATGAACGGAACACGAAGGCATTGCTTACAAAGTTTTCAACACTAGGTTGATGTTCAACAAGAATCATGGGGGAGACAAAATGCTGCTGATGGGCTCAACAACACCTCATCGGAATTTCCATATCACTGGACTTCCACCATCATGTGAACACGGTGATAGCATTGGTCAGACCAAAGGATGTAATGGTGTATGCTCGAGGAATCAACCACGAGTAAGACAACGTTACGAATATCGTTGGTTCTGATTTGACTTGACGATAGCCCATACTTAAGTCAAAGTTTTGACAAGGCAATAGATCCAACAACTGATCACGAGGACCAATCGATGAAGATATCATCTTTCTTCAACACACACAGACACGAGGATAACTCTTCGGAACGAACTAAGTTAGACAAGCTTTTATCTTCCAACTCTCCAAGTTGTTGTCTAGCTTAATCAACTAGCTCAGGGATATCCAACACAGATTCTTGGAGAAGGGGTGATTTATAAGAAAACCAACTTGATCACGAACTCAACATAACGGTCAGGTGACAGCCTGGTAATACTTCTGAGAAGATATTCGGAAAATCACGAACCACCGATATGATACTAAGCTCGAGATCAATCTTGCTTTTCAGGGCAAGACGATATGCTCAAATAAGAAAGGATTGACACTGTCCTAACTCATCGATCGAAGGGTGCACCAACAAGAATGGACTTGGTAGCACGATCAGTCCTAGGATGATGATTTGATAACCAACACGCTAAGAATGAGAATAGTGTCCATTAACTACCAAGCAACGATGTTGCTGGGAGTATCGATTTCACACATCACGATTCACTTGTCGGCATTCCGGTTACGATAACACGGAACCGAGGAATGAATAATGATGGCAAGAAGTATTACTGCGTCAAGAACTCATAAGAGGTGGTGCTATTCTCATGACTCTCTTGACATAAAGATGGTAACACTCCAAGGTAGAGCAGAGCAGAAGCTGAATTGGCGTTTCGATCTGCGGGATACAATTACTTTGACCCAATCCTGGATATGGATGAGGTACTGGAGTTTGTTTCTCCTAGTCATTCCGGAACAGAACGACTTGACGGACCACAAGAATAATAGGCATCGATGAACACGAATTCACAACTATTCCTGACTATCAATTGATAGACTAGGGTCGGAATACAACTAAGGGAAACAACTCGAGGAGCATATAACTTCCTGAGTTGTGGATGCATAGGTTAGTATGTCAAACGAGTTCAACAAATTTTCTTCCGGATAACCCATGCAGAAGAAGAAGGACTGGCAGATTCACAATATGAATGGAGTACTCCTCAAGAGCACTTTGATTGTGATCCTTTGGTTCAAAGAACTTCTGCCTTAACGGTTCATGATATTTGGAAGAAGGAAATACCATAGACCTCGAGGACTGTCACAAGGTTACTAATATCTTAAGGGAACTGGCAAATATTAACAACATGAGATAGGTAGGGTGAATCTCGGGTTCAAAACCCAGGAGTAGAATACCTACTAACTAATAGCATCACGGGATGCTTTCGAGAATGATGGCCAGAATCATCACACTATAAATATAAAGCATGGCTAGATTATGGGTGGTCCTCTAAGATGCCTAGGTCATAATAATGGCTCCAACATATATGCCGAGGCAAAGGAGGCCTCACAGACCGATTAGTGTGCTTAATCTGACCAGAAAGGACATCTGGAACGGAGAGAAAGGATTTGCAAATGCATCAGACTATTTAGAGACCTGGGATGACTCGGACAGCATAACGGCTGTAAATGCTCAACAATATTTGAGACATCCTGCAAAATGGTGGCATAGCCACTCAACATCACAATATCAATGTTCTAAGGCCAACTATGAACACATAGAAGTAGTAGAAACTGAGCAGCGGCTTGAACTCAACAATCCTAGGCAACTACGGTTTAGTTACACGTCATCCTGAGAGATAGAAGAGAAGCCTAGTTCTTAATCCCCGTAGAAAGGAAGAGGTTGACTCAGATCAGAAGGGCATGAGGTATAAGGAGTAAAAAGAGCCTTATGTTCCGTTCCACAATCAATTCCCTTACATAACTAAAGCATTTCTAGACACAACTTCGACCAGTTTGGCTTGGTAATCCTACAGGCAGTCAGGCTCTGATACCAACGCTGTCAGGACCCCGATCCTAAGCCACATCGATCCAGCATGTAACACATCATATCACTTTGCGGCCTCACGCACGGTACTCCCACGGGTGCCACCTTACCTGGCCCGGGACCGTTTGCGTCTTTTGGCTCACGTATATGATAGTGTCGCTAGCATCCATATGACAGAGAACCCGGGCCAACATGGCTAGCCGTGAACCCAAAGCGGCGCTAACCTATGAGGACAGGCATACATGAATCACATCGAGCATGTCGGTCATCAACGTGCGATTTCGGGCTGTAGCACTGGGCTAACAGGACTCCGGTAACCCGGGCTGTAGCAGGCTAGACAGGACTCCGGATGTCACCGCGTGACATTTCCCCGAAGGGACAGACACAGGAACGAAGTGAATCACATGCCGGCCTGTCAAGTGTTCCGAGCAGTAGTGCTGGGCTAGCAGGACTCTGGTGAACCGGGCTATAGCGGACTACTATCGCTCAGAAGCACCAGACTACATTTCCCCATATGATAGGCTGCCAAGGATAAACAACTAGATAGTCGGATCCCACTCATACCAAGCATTTCAATCATACACACAATATGCCCGATATGAGTAAATACAACATGGCATCACAACATAACTCTACGACTCAAAGTATTTATTCAATTGGCTCCGAGGAGCGAGATATTACAAACATAGGTCTCATGACCCAACATTCAGAGCACACAAGCAACAAGCACATGCGGAAGCTTAACATGTCTGAGTACAGACATCTACAAATGAAAAAGGCTGAGAAGCCTGACTATCTACCAGATCCTGCCGAGGGCACAAGATCGTAGCTGAGGTATCAAGCTAAACGTCGAAGTCCAAGCGGTACTACTAGCAAGACTGAAGTCTCTCTGCAAAACATAAAATAGGCAAACGTGAGTACAAATGTACCCAGCAAGACTTACATCAGATCTAACTACATATGCATCAGTATCAAAAGGGGGTAGTGGAGTTTAACTGCAGCAAGCCAGCTTTGACTCGGTGGCTAACCTGAACTACGACTGCAAGCGACTCTTTTGAGGTGGCGCACACGAGTCCACATATTCACCATCCAATACACCACTATGGATCCACTTCCGCCTCCCTACGAGAAGGCCATCCATAGCACTCACGCTTATCTTGCGCATTTTAGATTATCCACTTTCACTTGTCTATGAACTGTTATAGGCAACCCAGAAGTCCATTACCGCGGACACGGCTATTCGAATAGATGATGTTAACCCTGCAGGGGTGTACTTCTTCATACATGTTTCCACCACTTAGCGTCTGCACACGACATGTGCTCGGCAGACTTCAAGCGAAAGCCGACGTGGGTGTAGACCACGACCTACCTAAACACTCAAGTCTCTAGTCCAGGTTTATCGCCTATTCAGGTTCCATCCGCAGGGAGTCCGGCCGAGGTTTCCACATACGGCCCCGAACGATGTGTACAGGGTTCCGAGACACCAAACGGGCGCCCGGCTGGCCCGGCCACGTGCCTACCGCAACACAGCCCACCCCTACGGTCAGCGCTGCGTGCGGCCCCCAGCATACTACAAACACCAGAAACTACTTGCAACTCCTGGACAGAGGACAAGGGTGGTTAAGAAGTCGAGCGGGGTCATATTTCAGGGCCCAATGCATGGCAGTAGCTGTTTCATGGATCACAAACACAAAACTCAGTTCCTAAGGACGGCTTCAATGAGACAACCCACCATGTACTCCTACATGGCCTCTCACCAATACCTTTACCAAATCGTATTCACACACTTAGCTCACACACAGTAGGACATGTTCACACCTTCCAATTCATCCCCGATGAATCAGACCTGACTCAACTCTAAGCAGTAGCAGGCATGACAAACAAGCATGAATGATTAGGCACAACAGGGCTCAAGCAACTCCTACTCATGCTAGTGGGTTTCATCTATTTACTGTGGCAATGACAGGTCATGCAGAGGATAAGGGGGTTCAACTACCGCAGCAAGTAACACATGAATCGTTGTTGTCCTAATGCAGTAAAATAGAGCAGGAGCGAGAGAGTAGGATTGTATCGGAATGAACAAGGGGGTTTTGCTTGCCTGGCACTTCTGAAGATAGTATAGCTCTTCATCGGTGTCATCGATCACATCATCGGAACCACGTCTATCGAGAGGGGACAAACACCGGCAACTGAGAAAGAACACAATCAATGCAATGCCACAATATGATGCATGATCATGACATGGCAATATGCTGTGATTTGAGCTAATGCATCTAGCTATGATTTAAATGAAGTTGGTTTGAATACATGATTCAAATTCCAACTCCATATATGATTATTTAAATGTCCTTTATTTGTTTTGTCCAAAACAGAGGACAAACATTGTTCAAACATGCATGAGAATGGTACAGATGGATTCCTTGAATTTTTCTGATAATTTTTCATATATAAATCTTTTCATTTGGAGCTATAGATTAATTTCTATGATTTTTCAAAGTTTTGGATATTTTCTGAATTAAACAAATCATTTTAAGATTTATTTAAATTCCAGAAAAGGATTACTGCGTCAGCCTGACATCATCATGACGTCAGCAGGTCAACGGGGCGCCGTCCAGGTCAAACCTGACCAGTGGGGTCCACTGGTCAGTGTCTCAGGGCCAGTTAGGGTCACTGACATGTGGACCCAGTCAATGGCCACGTCAGCATGGTCAACGCTGACGCGTGGGGCCGCTCTGGTTTAGTTAATCCTAAGCAGAGATAAAACTGGGGTTAATTAGGGTGTGGGGCCCAGGTGCCAGTGAGAGAGGGGTTAGTTAGTGGCGTCATTAGCCACTAATGACGGCGCCACGTCAGCACGCCGGATTGTCGCCGGCGACGACCTCAAGCCGCGGCGGAGTCCGCTCGGGATTGAGCTACGAGCGACGGTTTCGGGCGAGGTTTGCGGCTATGGGTTGCTGGCACACGCGCGCATCTAGTGGTGGCCACGGGAGGGGGCGAAGTGGACTGTAGCGGCAGTGGCGACGACGACTGCGGTGGCCGGAGTTCGGTCGACCTCGGGGATGGGGCTACGGGGCAGGGCAGGGCAAACGGGTGGTTGCGCTCGTTTACTGGGAGCATTCTTAGCGCGTTGACGGGCTCGAACGCGAGGTTTGTCCTCTGCAACGATAGCGACGGCATGGACGCCGGCGATGAGCTCACGGCCATGGTTGGGAGCGAGGCTAGCGAGCGGGAACGAGAGAGGGAGAAGAGGGGTTCGACACGGGAGCTCACAGGGATTCCAGTGGAGCAGACGGCATGGCCGGGGACGCGTTGATGGCGACGGGGCGGCGAAGACGACCTCCAACGACCGTAGATGAAGACGGCGGCGAGGCGGCTCTCCAGGGCCTCCCGAGGCGCGTGGCTTGACGGAGAGGTGGAGGACGACGTGGTGGAGCTTATGGGCTCGAAGAGAGGGCGAGGGGGAGGCGGTGGCCGCGGCAATGGCGTGCGGCGGCGACGAACTCCGCTCGGGCGCGAGTGAGGAAGCAGAGGAGAGGGCGGGAGAGACAGAGAGCGAGGGAGAGGAGCAAGGGGGCTGCGTGGCGTCGCGGGAGGGCGTCCAGAGCGACGAGGGGAGGCGGCAAGCAGGCAGGGTGGTGGCGTGGCAAGCTCGGCGGCGTCGCGGTGTCCCTCCTCTGCCTACTGGCAGAGGTTGAGGACGACCGCTTCGCCCTGGTGGGCTGGGCCGGCAACAGGTAGGTGGGCCGAGGTAAGTGCCAGGTTAGTCCTTCTCTCTCTCTCTTTTTATTGTTTTTGTTTTCTATTTTGTGATACTGTTTTGGGCTTTAATAAAAATGTCAGGGCATTTCCAAAAATCTTGAAACTAATTATGGATACTGTTTAGAACATAACCAATAGTAAACATTTTAGTTTATGATTATTTGAGCATTCAAAATATTTTATAGCATTTAAATGCCCAAATGCAAATACTATATGATTTAATCTAGTGACCAAATATGTCATGAAAAAATGTGCAACACTTCTAGTTATGGTTTTAGCATTTTCCAGAAATGATGAACATTTTTAAAAGCCATTTGGAATGCTGAAAATATTTTAGGTGAACCTAGTTGAATTTCATTTGGTGCTAGGGTTTCAACAATCCCCATTTCAAGTTTCTTTGGAACTAAAACATGATGGCATGCTCACTGATGCAACTAACTACTAGCAATTCTAGGGCTGTGACACCTTAGATGCAAGAGAGAGTGGTGAGGTTAGTTTGGCAAAAGGAGAAACTTGTTAGTGCAAGTTTTGCAGAATTTCAATTCTGGACAGGAAATAAATGGCATCATTTCATGAACCAAAAATGATCCCAAGGGTGCATGCTCCTGGACTTAAGGGTTTAACATGGAGGACTACAAGTAGGAGAAAGAATCAAGGGCTAAAGAGCAAGCAAAAATATGGTTGTTGTACAAACCATCAAGTTGGTCCAGAATGAAAATGAGGTTGATTCACTCAAAAATTGCAAATAACATCACTGGGTTTTCACATAAAGTTGAATCATATGCTGCTACTAACATCGCAAAATTTTGGTGGAGGCTAGAAAGGAATATTTAAATGGGTTGTAGTGCAAAAATGCCCACTGGACCAGAGAAGAAATTTAGGTGTAGAGCTCAATTTATTTCAAGAATAAAAGATATTTTTGCATAAAAGTGATTTAATAACATCACATGACATCTTCAAATTTTGGTGGGATTTATGAGATAATTTATCACATGGTTGTAGTTCAAAATATGGCCATATAGACAAGGGAAAACATTTTTCAAGAAAATAAAGACCAAAGCAATTTAATTATGTGATAGGTCCTGCTAAAAGAAAAGTTTTTCTTGAGAGGTTTAAACAAGTTCAATCACATGTTTGAAAAGTTTTCTCCTTGGGAAAAGCTCATCACAACAGGGAAGAAAAAGATTAAAAAAATCAAAATGGAGGTCAGAAATTCAAAGTTTTAATTCCTGACAAAATTTTAATTCATTAAAACAAGGTCAAATTTTTGGGGTGTCACAACACTACCCCCCTTCAGAAAAATCTCGTCCTCGAGATTGGCTGAGGGTTGCTTTGAAAAACAAAAACTCTCGGGGATCTTTCGCGAGGGGAGAACGGTTACCAATAAAGGGGCATAAGTCACAAAAAAACTATTCATATTTGTAGAAACCAAATAATTTGCAAGCTCAGGTTACCACGCATAAGTCACAATACATAATTAAATGTTGCAACAATGAACACAGCAGCGATGCTTAAAATGGAAACGGTAACTGGACGGGGTCATGCGAGAACGTTTCTGGTACTGAGACACATTCCTCCTCTATCGGGGAAAGGGGATTGACCAGTCGATGAATGCGCCTCTCTTGGCCGGGCCTCAGTGATCTGCCAATGGCGATCAGAGGATTTAAATCCGCGAGACTCTGGAGATAACCCATCACACGTTGGGTGAAGCGTTCTTGAGCGATGACATACTGGACCAGGTTGGCTAGGACTGGGTCTTTCTCAATTCGTCCACCAGGAAAAGATGTTACTCCTCTGGGCGCTGCACGGCTCGGGAAGTAATAATACCCTCGTTCGCTGGCATAGGGCACTGCGATTCGAAGGCGAGCAAGCGCTTCGTATGCAGCAGCTTCTATGGCCATATGTGGGGTTGGCATAGATTTCCCCACAAAGGAGACCTCTGTTGGGTCTTGGTTTGAGTTTACGGGAGGGATGTGGATTGCTGCCCAATATCTCGAGGTGGAAGGGGTGATTCTCGATTTGAACAGCTCGTACTGGGGTGGCTGGGTAGCGCCCATGGTACTGCAGGTAAAATCCCACAATATCTTGACAAAACTACCCGGGTTGCATCTGGGGTTCTCAGGTAAATGCTGGGTGTCGGCATGGCAAGAAATGGTTGCGAGTATGGTGCACAAGATGAGAAGTGCTTTGGCAAGGTCACGCAGTTACAAGTGAGAATACTCCGGGACTCGATATTACTCGGGTGACTTAGTCTACCTCGTTTACATCCAAGCGGGCGTGCCTGGTGGATGTTGAGGCTTCTCCGCGGGTCTCACCGTCGGAACGAACTGGAGTGGGTTGAGGAGCTGCAGGCTCGGGGTAGCGATCTCGGGGATTGCTGGCCACAACTCCGTTGGAGTGTGTTCCCAATATGTGACGTAGCACTTCTGGGGTTATCGCAACACCTTGGCCGATGGCTGGGGCAGCTCTCAGGGACTCGATCGGCTGTCCAAACAGCACGACTGGGTTGTCGGCGTTGGGCTCGTCCTCTTCTCTTGCCGGGGCTCGACGAACCAGCTCTCCACGAGCTGCGATAAGATCAATAGTGACCTGATCGCACAGTTCCTCTAGTGCATTTACATAGCGCACTAGGTGCAACAATGCAGGATCCGTTTCGTGATCTCCGCTGGCAACTTGGGGTGGTCTTCCGTACCCTTCACGTCTGGAGTAGTAGTGGAACGAGCGACAGTCAACTCTGAGCGACAAGTGCCGGAGATGAACTATAGCTTCTCGAGCTGCTAGTTGGATGGCTTGGGGCTCAAAGGAAGTCGTTCTTCCTGTGAACCTGTAGGGGCATTCGGGTGCTAGACCCCTACCATAAATGTGCACGGTGGCCCAAAATTGACGGCTCTCACCGCTCATGGACCCTTGGTACACAACATATTCTGGGGGCTCTTCTAACGCATAGGCACGACGGGTGAGGTTTGCGAGTATGGTCACAAAGCCTCCAAGTTTGGTTGCTGTGGTCTCATTGTGCACGACTGGACCAGGCATTGTGGCTCGGTTTAGGATAGCGGTTGTGCTGTGCTGGTTTGGGGCTAGCGTGCCCTTTTTATAGGAAAGAGGGGACGGAGTCTCCCTTCGCACGCTTGCGAGAAAGACTATTCAGGATTCGGTCACTGGCGCATGATTGACAGGTTGGGCACCGACTGCCAAAAGGTGTCGGGTCACTGTGGGGTTATCTTGCAGGAGAAGCTTGGCTGGGGTTTTGGTTATGGCTTGGTGGGTTGGTTTACCTAAGATTTTTGACCTGGCTAGGATAGGATTAGCCAATGGTCAGCCTGGCTCTGATACCAAGTCTGTCATGACCGGTTTTCCGGGCATTAATTTCCAGAAAATGGCCGTTGTGCTCACCAGCCCCAGGATTACTGTTAGCTGATGAGAAACCAACTTGATACAGAAATTCCAAGCAAGAGTACAAAATATGCAGTACAATACCATTGTGGCCTATGAGTACAACAAATGGTTTCTAGTGGTTGAGGGCAGAAGCGGTTTGTGGATCACCACGGCTATGGGACTCCATTTCCCACGGGAACAGCTGACCAGGATAACTCCTATCTTTGCGAGGCTGCTATCACCGTTGCCTAGGTTGCGAGGCTGTCGTCGCAACGCTCCTCTCCAAGCAATCAATCTGGCCAAGACAATAGCCAGGGACAAGCTAGTGAGTACTTTGAATGTACTCGCAAACATTAAGAACACAGGTATATTATAGCCACAGATAAACATGTTTCAAAATATTCTGTGATTACTCCGAACATTATGGAATAAGGTTCATGATGTATGCGAGTAAATATTTAAGGAATGCACGGGCAATCAAACAAGTAAATGAAATAATAAAATGTGCCACAGTCGGGCGTCTGGGCGACACCACCTAAAGGGCTTTAAAAGAAATGCCATAGTCGGGCGTCTGGGCGACACCACCTAAAGGGCTTTAAAAGAAATGCCACAGTCGGGCGTCTGAGCGACACCACATAAAGGGCTTTAAAAGAAATGCCACAGTCGGGCGTCTGAGCGACACCACATAAAGGGCTTTAAAAGAAATGCCACAGTCGGGCGTCTGAGCGACACCACATAAAGGGTTTTAAAAGAAATGCTCATAGTGAATATCTCAGAGGTATAACCATCCCGGGGATAATCGACAATAACAATAATAATAACACGGGTTAGCCAATAATGATAATAATTCATGAATATCACAAGTCACAGGTAGTAATTCTAGTTCCTGTTAGACAATTTCACCTCCGAAGACCGCCTCTAAGACCGACACTTGAACCATCCCAGACTGTAATCCTTAACCATGGACACGCCTATTCGAGTAGGTTTAATCTCTGCAGAGGGTGTACTCTTTACCCACGAGTAACGGATTCCTTTAGTCCATCGGACTAATTTCGTCTACGGCCTTTTAGTTGAAAACACGCCTAACTTGCACACACCAGCATTAACTCATCGGTGTCTGGAATCACCCACGACACTGTTAAGCAAAACTCTAAGTGGGGAGGCTACAACCTCGTGTAGCATGGGATCAAATTTATATCGCGCGCTCTAAGGGGTGGCCTCCCCTCTTGGTTCCAACCGGAAAACACCCATGCCCCCTGACCAGGTAGCATGCCTACCGGCTACAACCGATTTCTTCCACCATGGCCTCTCTGTACGGTGTGAGCTGGAAAGGGGTTGACGACTTACTGAACCGTACCCTACCTGCGGCAGGGACGAGTGGTAGTACGAGGCAAGTATGGGGGTTACTGGAACAAGGCTCGATCTACGGTCGACTCAGGAGGTTTATAAGTCCCTGCATGACATGTATATCAAATATATATTTCAACTGAAGAAATCACCACTCAATGTACCTTACCATGCCATACCGGACATAACCATCCCGACGGGGACCGGCGACAAGCTCACGCCTACCCAAGGCCGAGGCTTTCCCGGATTCCTTTCCGGCATGCATGCAAGGCACATGAGGATGATTACCATCACAATCATTTTCATTTCCAACAGCAAGGAAATCACTAATATGCTTCCATGCAAATGATCATGTCACATGAAATAACAAGTCATCTGAAATAAGGTGGTGTTATGAACGTGTCAAATAACACACCAAAAACATTATGCCAGGGTTCAGAATGCTTGCCTTTAAGTTGTGGAGGGGTGAGGTGCTCTCCAAAACTTTTGAAAGTTTCTTCTCTCTCTCCAAAAATCCTATTTTAAAAATATATTTGAATTAACACACATTTCAAAAACAGTACAAAAAAGTTGTTTTGGAAAATTTTGAAATAAATGTTAAAATAAACTAGACCAAATTTGAAGAAGGTAGGAAAAAGAATCAACTCATTTGGAGTTGTATTTAAAAAGTTATAGGCAGTCAAAGTTCTGGTCAAATCTGTGTTTAACAAAAATAAAACAGAAAAGAAAACGTTTCAGGGGGAAAATACGCTTTCGGAGCGAAGGAAACGTACTGGGGGTTATACGCCTTCACTTAAACACGTGGACCAGTGCGGGGGTCACTGACAGTGGGCCCGCCTGACCCACTGGTTAGGTTTGACCAGTCGCCCGCGTCGTCTCCCTCCTCTGCCCGAGAGGAGCGGGGCTCCGGCGATTGTCGCCGGCGAACGGTGGCTCTGTTAGGAAAGCTGAGACCACCAGCGGATTCAGGTGGCCGAGGTGGTCACTCCGGTGGTCATTTTGTTCTCTGGGGTAGACGGAGCTGTCGACGGCGAGCTCCGCGGCGGACGGTGGTCGTCGGAAAAAGTGAAAACTTGCCCGCGGCGAGTCTCGATCAAGATTGAGTAGTGGAACGGGCTCACGGGAGGATCTGGGGGTTCCTGGTGGAGAGAGGGGAGAGGGGGAGCCTCTGGTGGCGCCGGAACGGCCGAAGCAGTGGCGGCGGCTGTGGTTGTCGGAGTTGGGGAAGACGGCGCTTCCCCGACAATTGCGGGCTGTGGGGGTGCCCGGGGGGTAGCCTGAGGTCGCCTGCGTGCTCGAATGGTCTCGGGGCGTCCTTTTATAGCACAATCGAGTCGGTTTGCGGCGGCCGTGGATAAGCTCTCCGGTGAACCGCCTCCCTGTAGCTAGGGCGACGTGGCGGCGACGAGGGCTAGCAGACAAGGCTGCGGATGATCTCGTGCTGTGCCAGGGGCCAGGTGGCGAGCCGGGGTGGCTCGGGCGGCGCCGACATGAGCAGTGGCTGTCGGGCGGCCGTGGCGTGCCGCCAAAGGGACTCTGGTGGCGGCGCTGTTGGCTGCCAGGGCAGCTTGGCGCGTTGCTGCGAGGAGGGTAGCGCGTGGCGTGGCGCTACAGAACGGGCCAAAACCTAGGGGGCCAGCGTGTCGGCTCGGGCGCGGCATCGTGCAATACGCGCGCTCTAGGCGCGTCCAGTGCACGCACGGGAGATGTTCGACACAATGCCGCGGCGTGATACAGGTCACAGGTGAGGTTGGGGTTTAGCAGATCGAGGTTAGGGGCACCTGGGAGTCTAGTGGACATGCTACTTAGATCAGAGGTGCAAGATCATTGTGCAATGACAAGAATCATGCCAAACAGATCATGCCCACAAGGTGTTTGACAAAATGCCAAGGGAACTTAGGCAAGTCTTGGAGTGGTCAAAAACTCCAGATCAGTGTCTCCTTAGATGCAAGAGAGAGTGGTGAGGTTAGTTTGGCAAAAGGAGAAACTTGTTAGTGCAAGTTTTGCAGAATTTCAATTCTGGACAGGAAATAAATGGCATCATTTCATGAACCAAAAATGATCCCAAGGGTGCATGCTCCTGGTCTTAAGGGTTTAACATGGAGGACTACAAGTAGGAGAAAGAATCAAGGGCTAAAGAGCAAGCAAAAATATGGTTGCTGTACAAACCATCAAGTTGGTCCAGAATGAAAATGAGGTTGATTAACTCAAAAATTGCAAATAACATCACTGGGTTTTCACATAAAGTTGAATCATATGCTGCTACTAACATCCCAAAATTTTGGTGGAGGCTAGAAAGGAATATTTAAATGGGTTGTAGTGCAAAAATGCCCACTGGACCAGAGAAGAAATTTAGGTGTAGAGCTCAATTTATTTCAAGAATAAAAGATATTTTTGCATAAAAGTGATTTAATAACATCACATGACATCTCCAAATTTTGGTGGGATTTATGAGATAATTTATCACATGGTTGTAGTTCAAAATATGGCCATATAGACAAGGGAAAACATTTTTCAAGAAAATAAAGACCAAAGCAATTTAATTATGTGATAGGTCCTGCTAAAAGAAAAGTTTTTCTTGAGAGGTTTAAACAAGTTCAATCACATGTTTGAAAAGTTTTCTCCTTGGGAAAAGCTCATCACAACAGGGAAGAAAACGATTAAAAAAATCAAAATGGAGCTCAGAAATTCAAAGTTTTAATTCCTGACAAAATTTTAATTCATTAAAACAAGGTCAAAATTTTGGGGTGTCACACGTGCTGCTGGTAAGACTCTGTGTATAAGGTTTGCCCTAGTAGTGCTCACTTATCTCCCAAGCGTCGTAATCAATGGCGCGGTTGGGTTACCCACGCCCGTATTGATGAGAATCCCGGAATAAGGGGACACGATCTCTGCTTTGACAAGACATGCCAAGGAAACCACCTCGCTAAACGCGCTAAGGTGGGACAGTAAAACGATTCGAATAAGGACTTGGCCGTTGTGTGATGTCACACTGCGGAGTACGTCAGCAGATTAGATTTGTGTAAATATTATTCTCTCTATGGCAATATGTGGAACTTATTTTGCAGAGCCGGACACTATCCTTGTGTTCAAAATCTTCTACGAAGTATTCGGAGGAGGAACCCGCCTTGCAATGCCGAAGACAATTTGCGCGCCGGACTCGTCGTCATTGAAGCCTGGTTCAGGGGCTACTGAGGGAGTCCTGGATTAGGGGGTGTCCGGGTAGCCGGACTATAACCTTTGGCCGGACTCTTGGACCATGAAGATACAAGATTGAAGACTCCGTCCCGTGTCCGGATGGGACTTTCCTTGGCGTGGAAGGCAAGCTTGGCGATATAGATATTTAGATCTCCTTCCGTTGTAACCGACTCTGTGTAACCCTAGCCCTCTCCGGTGTCTATATAAACCAGAGAGTTTTAGTCCGTAGGACTAACAACAATCATACCATAGGGTAGCTTCTAGGGTTTAGCCTCTATGATCTCGTGGTAGATCTACTCTTGTACTACCCATATCATCAATATTAAGCAAGCAGGAGTAGGGTTTTACCTCCATCGAAAGGGCCCAAACCTGGGTAAAAACATCGTGTCCCTCGTCTCCTGTTACCATCCGCCTAGATGCATAGTTCGGGACCCCCTACCCGAGATCTGCCGGTTTTGACAATGACACATGCCATGTGAACTGGAAGACTTGATGATGAGTTTTACTGCTGAACTATCCAGCTGCTGTGTCCTTGTCGCCATGTGTCCTGAACTAGTGTTTTCATGTAGCATTGTTGTTAGGTGTGTTCTCGAGGCTGTACTTGACCACAACAATTTCCTGGCTGTGCCTTCGATTACGAAGAGTGTGGTTCTTTTAAAGCTTCCCAACAAATATGATGCGTCATGTCTTCATCATCATGTTTATGAGTGGAAAGACCACTCTGTTAGGTTCTCCAAGGTTGACAAGATGGTGATGGTGCATGTAGACGTCTCACACGAAGTCCATGGCCTAGTCAGTTATGCGGGGTTCATGCCGTAGGTCAGTGGCAAGAAATAGTCTGCAGAGTTTAGTTAGTGCAACTTTGCTTGTATGTAGTAAGTACTATTGTTCAGTACTTGATTTCTGTTTGTGAACCCTGTATCGTTTATTAGTACTGCCGCTTTTGGTGTGTGTTCAGTCCTGAGAACGGTCTATGTTAATGTCTGTCCACTCAATTCAGTCTGTATATTTTGAAGTATCCCGATCATATTTTTTGTGAGGACGGTTTATCAATTATGGTTACACTCCAATATCTGTATGCATTGCAGGGTTTATCGTACCCACCAGGATTTCTAGTCCCATGGATGTTCGGTCCATACGATTTGTCACGACCTTTGGACTGTCCTGCTTGTGGGAGTAGGCAGGGCCCCTGCATGCCATGCGTAGTTGGATGATCAATCTTTTGTTTAGTACTTCAACATAGTGATTTCCTGGCAAGGATTCACTCATGTGACATCAAGTAAATCTTATTGGTTTACTGTCTGAATCTTATTGATTTAATGTCATGTTTTCTTTCTTTTCCAGCAATTTTACGATACATGTTTTGCCATGTGACATTCATCACAGAATAAACAGTTTGGTTTTCTCTACGATGGCTATTTTTGCATCTTTCACTTCTTATGTCGTGTCAGTAACGAAGGCACTGTCCATCACTTATATTACTGGAAAAATTGGAACAGTCTGTTGTCTGAGTACAAGCTGAATCCCTATGATGAACTGCAGTTTGGTTTAACAAAAACGCCACAATTAGTCCTTCTCGCGTTTAAAAGAAATGAGGAAAAAACTGGATCATGGTCACGGATCCTAGTCAAGTTAGAAAGCTGATCATAGCAGACCAGACACGATCGCCGTTGTCTCGCACAGATCGAGCATCGACAGTTGCTCTAGCACTGACAGCGGTAGCAGCTCAGTCTGATCCAGCTGAGGATTGGGCACCGACCGCGTCAGCGGATCAGTCTGATCTATCGGAGGATCGGCCACCGACACCGGCAGATGCTCCGACACCGGCACCAGCTCTACAAGGAGCACCATCTCCGGCAGCAGCAGCAGCTTTGGCACCTGCACCAACACTTGCACTTGCATCTATTCTGGCCCGTGCAGTTGCACCTGCAATAGACTGGGCTGCAGTTCGCACTTCATATACCAAAGTCCTTACAAAAACCGACATGTCCACGTTCTTGGTAAGTATTGGCCGCCCAAGTGCTTCGTTCTTTTTTCTTTCCATGTTATTTCACATGATTCATTGTGTTGATCTAACTGTTTGGGTATGTCTTGTTGTTTGCAAACAGAGAATTCCTAGAGCAACGTGGGAGTCGTTCAACAATCCGGGCGACCGCGACCAAGTTTCTCTTACCATGCGCAACCTTGGTGTGAATGAACCTGCTCAATATACCGTAAGTACAAAGGATGGTCACATGATGATTGATGCTAAAGGATGGTCAAGGTTCAAATCTAAATCATATCTTGCGGTAGGGGATGATGTCAAAATCGAACTTTCTCGGCAAGGAGATGTGACACCCCAAAATTTTAACTTTGTTTGTTAATTAAAATTTTGCCAGGAAATTTAAAACTTTTATTTTCTGGACTCCCTTTTTATTTTTTGAACCTTTTTCTCCCTTGTCATTATGGAGTTTTTCCACAAAATGAAAACTTTCCAATTATGTTATTGGACTTGTTTAGCCTCTCAAGAAAAAAAATTCTTTCATTAGTAGAGCAAATTACATAATTAATTTGCTTGATCTTTAATTTCTTGAAAAATGATTTTTTTTCAAGGTTTTATGGCCATGTTTGAACTACAACCATTTGATAAATTCACTTAAAATTCCAACCAAAAATTGGAGATGTCATGTGATGTTTTTAAACCACTTTTGTGCAAAAATATAATTTATTATTAAAATAATTTGAGCTCCACACCCAATTTTCTTCTCTGGTCCAGTGGGCAATTTTGCACTAAAACCCACTTAAAAACTTCTTTCTAGCCTCCACCAAAATTATGGGATGTTAGCAGCAGCATATTCAACTTTATGCAAAAACCCAGTGATGTTATTTGAAAGTTTTGAGTGGATAAACCTCATCTTCATTCTGGTCCAACATGATGGTTTGTACAGCAACCATATTCTTGCTTGCTCTTTGGCCCTTAAGCTTTCCCATGCTTGTAGTGCACCTTGCAAAACCCTTATGTCCAGGAGAATGGTCCCATTGGATGACTCTAAGTGCTTGCAATCTTACCCTTTTCTTTCTGTCCAAAACTGAAGTTTTGCAAAACTTGCACTAATAAGTTTGTTCTTTTTACAAACTAACCTCACCACCTCCTCTTTCCTCTAAAGAGACACTGATCTGGAAGTTTTGGCCACCCCAAGAGATGCCTAGATGCATGTGGCATTCTGTCGAGCACCCTGTAGGCATGTCCAGTTTTGACATGAGTTTTAGCTTGCACTATGATCTTGCTTCCCTTGCCTAACTACCTTGTCCAACAGACTCCTTGCTACTCATGACCTAGGTCTGCTAATTCCCAGCCTCACCCGAGACCTCTAACACGCCCTGGCTTTTCCTCGAGCACGTTCCGTGCGTGCACTGGGCGCGCCTAGAGCGCGCCAATTGCAGCCACATGTGCGCCCGAGCCGCTGCGTCCCGCCCCGCACTCACTCCGGTCCGTGACCGACCGTAGCCAGCACGCCATGTCCCCTTCTGCCCCCACAAGCCCCGCAGCTCTCGCCACATCTCCGGCAGGCCAGCAGCTAGCCGCCAATGCCGCCCGACAGCTCCTGCGCTGGCCCGCGCTGCCCAAGCCACCTCCGCTCGCCGGCTCACCCTTGGAACAGTAGCTGCTCGTTCGCTAGCTGCTGCCGCCATCCCCAGCGTCTCCATGATGCCCTGCAGCTACAGAATGGCGGTCGCTGGCGTTCTTATCCCTGGCCATCGTTGGAACCGCCTCGACTCGCCTATCTAAGGAAGCCCCGAGCCAGTTCCCGCACGCAGGCAACCTCAGGCCACCTTAATGGCACTCCTCTAGCTCGCATTCGACCCAGGGAGGTTTTCTTCCCCGTCTCCGGCAACTCCTGCCGCCGCCACCGCCCCGGCCATTCTGGCACCACTAGGACCTCCCCCTCTGCACTCTCTCCACCAGGAACCTTCTCTCCCTCCCGTGAACACTTCCCCCTGCTTGATTTTGATCAGGAGCCACCGCAGCTCCAAAAGCACTTTACTCCCGAGGCCACCTCCGCCGAGAAGCTCGCCGCCGGCAGCTCCCTCCGTCCCCTCCTGCCTGACAACCACTGGGAAAACCGCCCTTGAGTGGTGGATCCATCCCCGCCCTCGAGGCCCCGCGAGGAGCCGCCAATCGCCGGCGACGATCGCCGGAGTTCCGCCTCCGCTCGGGACAGAGGAAGAGGAGGGAGAAGACTAGTCAAACCTGACCAGTGGCCCCCCTGGACCCACTGTCAGTGACCCACCTCGCCGCCACGCGTGTTAAGTGAAAACGTAAAACCCCGAAGTACGTAACCCCTTCTTAGAAAGCGTATTCGAGACTGAAACGTTTTATTTTTGGTTTATTTTTAAAAAACAGATTTTTGACCAGAACTTTGACCATCTATAACTCTTTAAATATAACTCCAAATGAATTGATTCTTTTTCCTACATCTCTCAAATTCTGTCTACTTTAGTTTAAGATTTATTTGAAAATTTTCCAAACAACCTTTTTGTGCCGTTTTTGAAATATGTGTTATTTGCATATTTTTGAAAATAGGAATTTTTGGAAGAGAAGATAACTTTCAAAAGTTTTGGAGAGCACCCCCACCTCTGCACACCTTTAAGGCAAGCATTCTCAACCCCGGAATAATATTTCAATGTGATAGTTGACACATTTATAACACCACCTCATTTCGGAGTATTGTTATTTCATGTGATATGATCATTTGCTGGATGCATTTTTTTGATTGCCTTGCTGTTGGAAATGTACATGCTTATGATGGTAATCATCCTCATGTACCTTACATGCATGCTGGAGAGGAATCCGGGAAAAAGCCTCTGCCTTGGGTAGGCGTGAGCTTGTCGCCGGTCTCCGTCGGGACGGTTATATCCGGCATGGCATGGTAAGGTATAATGAGTGTTGATGTGTTGGTTGAAATAATTTTGTTACACATGTCATGCAGGAAACTCATAAGCCTCCTGAGTCGGCCATAGACCGAGTCTTGTTCCGGTAACCCCCATACTTGTTTCGTACTGCCACTGGTCCCTACCGTAGGTGGGGTATGGTTCAGTAAGTTGTCAACCCTTGTCTTGGCACACATCGTACAGAGAGGCCATGGTGGAAGATATCGGCTGCATCCGGTAGGCATGCCACCTGGTCCGGGGGCATGGGTGTATCTGGTTGGGACCGAGAGGGGCATACCCCTTAGAGCGCGCGATATAAATTTGATCCCATGCTACTCGAGGTTCTAGCCTCCCCACTTAGAGTTGGCTTGACAGGTGTCGTGGGTGATTCCAGTCGCTGGTGAGTTAAGCTGGTGTGTGCAAGTCAGGTGTGTTTTCGATTAAAAGACCGTAGATGGAATTAGTCTCGATGGACTAAAGGAATCCATTACTAGTGGGTAAAGAGTACACCCTCTGCAGAGATTAAACCTATTCGAATAGCTGTGTCCATGGTTAAGGACTACAGTCTGTGATGGTCAAGTGTCGGTCTTAGTGTCGGTCTTCGGAGGAGAAACTACTAAACCTGAATATTGATTATGACTTGTGATATATGATGGTTATGGTTATTATCATTGTGGACTAACCGTTTGCATTTTTTTTGAATTAATGAATATCCCTGGGACGGTACCACCTCCTGGATATTCACTATGATTATGTTATTTTATAACCCCTTTATGTGGCGTCGCTTAGACGCCCGATCGTAGCATGCTTGTTATCTTATTTACTTTACAAGCCCTTTCTGTGGTGTCGCTTAGACGCCCGACTGAGGCATGCTCTTTTTACTATCCCTTCGAGATGTCGCTTCAGACATCCGATCGGTGCATTTTATTACTATTCTGTCATTGCATATTCCTGTTACATACATAACCTGCTTGCATGCATAAAAGATTTTTATCTATGACTGACGTTATGATCTCAGAATATTTGGGAGTATGATTATCTATGGCTATATTATACCTGTGTTTTTAATGGTTGCGAGTACATTCAAAGTACTCACTGGCTTGTCCCTGGCTATTGTTTTGGCCAGATTGTCTGCTTGGAGAGGAGCGTTACGATGACAGCCACGGAACCTAAGCAACGGTGATAGCAGCCTCGCGAAGATAGGAGTTAACCTAGTCAGCTGTTCCTGTGGGAAATGGAGTCCCATAGACCGTGGTGATCCACAAACCGATTCCGCCCTCAACCACTAGAAACCATTTGATGTACTCCTAGGCCACAATGGTCTTGTACTTCATATTTTGTACTTTTGGTTGGAATTTCTGTAACAAGTTGGTGTCTTATCAGCTAACAGTAATCCTGGGGCTGGTGAGCACAACGGCCCTTTTCTGGAAATTAAAGCCCGGAAAACCGGTCGTGACAGGAGAGCTGGTCCAAATCAACTTTGAAATTAGCAGCACGCAACTGCCGAACTGATCTATCCTCCGAGAGATTTTGGCGTAATAATCTGGCATGGTGAAACAAGTGTCCTGTGTGTATAAGTAGTACGACAGTATTATTTATCACATGGTATATCATTGATAGAATTGCAACTCTGATTGCCGGTTAGGAACTGTCGTTCGATTTCATTCCAACAGCTGCCGTGCTTTATTCAATTTTGTGTATTCGCCTTGCGACAGCATCTAAAACCAGCGCCTTACCGATCGCTTGCAATATGAAAAGCGCTGAGGTAGAACACATGGGCCCCCAAACATGCACGGTCGGCCTGCGGCCCAAAGTCTAGAATAGTGAGCCTATCTGAGTATTATATTCTCAGCTGAACCCCCATAAAAAAAGCTGAACCGCCATAATGCCCGTGCATTGCAGAGGGAGTATATTTCTCGGCAAGGTGAGCCTGTGATATAAAAGATCTGTATATTTCTATACAGAGGGAGTATCTCTCTATCAAAAAATATATTTATGTGTAACTAGTTACTCCTATCTTTCTACTTCCTTTCGCTGATATGTGGGGCAACCGGTAACGGGGTCCACGTGCCATATGCACAAATTAGAGTGCACAACGTCACGGTAGACACACCCTGGTCGTAGCGCCGCAGTAATGCTATGAGCCATCAAATCACAACCCCCCTTTCTAGCTTAAGCAGTAAGCTGGACGGACGAAGCGACAATATTTCACTGGGCCTGAATCCCCTTCTCCCTCATCTGCTTGTTCAGAGAAAACCCCCTCTCTACCATTGCATAGGGTTTTATCATGGAGAACTAGGTATGAATTCTTCATCCATCCCCGATAAATCCAAGTCCCTTGGTCATAGGTAATCCTAGGATGGCAGCCGCCGCCGTTGATGCAAGTTTCTTCCTACTGAATCTAGTGTGTTTCATTGGCAGTGCCCAAAGTTCGAGTACCCTACAGGTTTTTGTGCCCTCGGCGAGACGCCACACTTGTTCCTTCTCATCCTAACACAACATTTTGAAACGCGCACAGTATGTTCCTAGAATCCTCTTTTCTATCCGAGAGGGTGGGTTTTTTTTGAACATGTTGTGTTCTCATATTATTTTTCCTGTAATGTATTATTTGCTCTACCAGAACAAATGTACTCAAGATGCTCGGCCTTGCCATAACTGAATACACTAGTTTAATGGTCACAGTGAAGACAAGCCATGGATATAAGTTTCGAGTTGGGTTCATGAACCAAGAAGATCACTTCTTTTTTTATGGCCGAACTTGGATAAACTTTCTCAAGTGTTACGGACTAGAAGTTGGCGCACGAATGTTGATGGAAATAGAAGAACCTGGTCTCATTTTCACTGTGATCTTCCACCCCGACGTCGTTCCAATTGTTCATCCATGTTAGTTTTGTATCTGGTTCTTGCTTGTTGCCTCGATTACTTCTTAATCCACCTATTCTGTCTAACTAATGACAATTTAACTTTAGAAGTAGCAACGAATCTCTCACGAACATGCTACTTCTAACTAATATTTGCTTATAATTGGTGGCATGTGTAGGTTTATTCAGAGTTAAGCAGTCCGCTCGTTTGTTACTCTGTAATAACTCGGCTATTACTAATGGCACTGAAGTTGACTGGATCGACATCCACAAGCTCCTACACTTTATTGATCGTCTTGAGGTCCTTGTGGGGCGTTTCAATGGTGGAAGGCCACGTCTGATATGGGTGCCACTGCTGCACTCGTTGAACAGGTCCAACTGTGTCGAGAAACGTATGGTACGAGCTGTTTTCTGTCATATATGTTGTTCATAAACTATTGCTTATACACAATTTTACAGTAGTGATCTTCTTGAAATAGGAACTGCCGAGTTCTATTGTTCCTATACAGATGCCTGACCATGGTCGGGTCAGACTTGTGCTTGGTCACAACATGATGTTTATGTCGACCTACTCAATTCCCCTTGGAGGTGAAAAGATACTTATTCATGGGTGGTCTCAAATAATGAGGGCTCGTCCATCTTGGAGAATAGGACAGACGATTATGTTCATGCTTTTCCATGGCTCTAAAGCGAATATCCTGTTTATTGACCATGTTGCGAGATGAATCCGCTTTCAGAAGGTTGTGGATGCGCAGGGTGGCGCCTGGGCCTTGTCCTAGGGCTTGGTGGCCTCAGCCTTGGTTAAATATAGGCAAACTAGCACTATTCGAGGAGTGCTTTGTACGGTTGAACCTGTATAAGTACTCATACTGCTTTCAGCTTTGGTTGTTAAGTGCCCCTGTTGGTTTCAGTTAAGGTTGTTAAGTACTCCTACTGCTTTTATAGTATGTCGTGTTTCTTTAGTCCTGTTTTCCTCCAGCCGCCAAAACCAAACTAGCTCCGGTGGGGCCGCCTGCTTCCGCCTCCCACGGCTGGCTGCGCCTCAGCGCACGCATCGCCGCCCCACTGTCTCCTAAATCCTTAACGTCGATGTCCTCCGCGCGCTTTGGTGTTCTCACCGAGGTGCCGCCCTCTCGCATTGTCAACATGGTCAATAAACAACAGGAATCGGCATAAGTACGTGGAGAGGATGACAGTAGGGTCCCACCACGTCAGTGTATGGAAAAATAAAATGCTTCCTCCTAGTGTTTTCCTGACATCTGGGACCCATGACATTGTGAGCTTATAAAGTCAATAGACAAGAGAACAGCACAAGATCGGCTGACACCTGGGATGTAGCTACTATAGCAGTATTTTTTTGTTTGGTATTGTTGAGACGAAGTTGGGTTTGAATTGGGTTGTGGCCCGTCTAGCCCAGGCTTATATTATATGTTCACCATGTGACCAGCCCAGCTATTTATTATTTGTGAAAATGAGCCTAGTTTATTTTTTCTGAAGAATAACCAATCTAGGCCGACTTATTTTTCTATGCCCTGATGGGCTGCAACTCTTTCAAGACGCCTGCAAATCTTGAAAGTAATATGAAATGGGTTGTAAATATAAAAACAGATGACAAATTGGCAATTACTTTATAATTTCTGAATTTTTTCACATTTTCAGTTTCCTATTTCACTGGGCATTAACCTAATTTAAATATATCTTCAAAGTACTTTAAATCTGGCTCGTCATTTCGGTATTAAAAATAGTTTGGAACCCACAGAAATATGCAAAATTGGCCCTGGCCAACCAAAAAAAATGACTGCAATAAATTGCATAAGAAGTTGCCATGAGCTATATATAAATTATTAAAAAAATGGGGGAGTGGTCTGACTTGTGGGCCTGTTTAGTTGACGCGTATGCAAGATTTTTTTAGTTATTATATACGTCAACAAATGATTCTAGCAGACGTAACCGTTGGATGTCAATCCAACGGCCGTCGTGTTTATTCAATCTCTTATCTTCTTGCTCCAGCCGCCAAAGCAGCACCGGCGGGACCGCCTACTCCCGCCTCCCATGGCCGGCTGTGCTGCCGCGCAAGCCACAGCGCCCCCTACTACTCCCACCGCTGGCCAGGGCATCCCTCTACTCACCCACACCCCCTGTTATTCTACGGCGACGACAGCCTCACACCGCATCGGAACCAGTGAACGCTCGTACTCCTCTCCGCGTGGGCATCCACTGCCGTGTCTTCCCCAGCTCCGCGTCGTCCCCTTCCTAGGCCTCGTCGTCGTCCACCGTCGTGGTGCTCACGGCGCAGCGTGGTCAATGTGGTCAACGACCGACTTCCATCGGAAGAGTACTGTACGTGGAGAGGCTGACGGCTGGGTCCACGACAGCCGCAAGGAAGTGCCTGCTTATTACGCGAAAAATAATTATTCCTCCACCTGACAGCGGGGACCCACCGGACGGGCCACCAGTATTTTGCGAAAAAAATCGTTTCCCCCTGACTGCTGGGACCCACCGGATGGGCCACCGTATTTTGCGAAAAAACGTTCCCCCTGCTGTCAGCTCGGACCCACCGGAAGTGCCTCCTTATTACACACAAAAAATGAATACTCCCCGGCTAGCTGGGACCCACGTTGGTGGGAGGCTGACTTGTGGGCCTACTAAGTTGACGGGGACGAAGGGCTTTGTCAACTTAGTCAATATGAACGATTCTAGCTCCAGTGACCGCACGATGTCCATCCAACGGTCGTAGTGCTTCTTCAACCTCTGGTCTTCTTGCTCCAGCCGACCAAAGCAGCGCCGGTCGTGCCGCATGCTCCTGCCTCCCATGGCCGGCTGTGCTGCCGCAGAAGCCTCACCGCCCCCTACTATTCCCACCGCTGGCCAGGCCCTGCTGCGACGGCAGCCTCACACCGCAGCCGCACCAGTGAACCCTCGTACTCCTCTCCGCGCGGGCTTCCATTGCTGCGTCTTCCCCGGCTCTGCGTCGTCCCCTTCCTAGGCCTCGCCGTCATCCACCGCCGTGGTGCTCTCGGCGCGGCATGGTCAATGTGGTCAACGACCGACTTCTGTCGGAAGAGTACTGTGCGTGGAGACGCTAACAGCTGGGTCCACGGCCGCAGCAAGGAAGTGCCTCCTTATTATGCGCAAAATAATTATTCCTCCACCTGACAGCAGGAACCCACCGGACGGGCCATCGTATTTCGTGAAAAAAACGTTTCCCCCCTGGCTGCTGGGACGCAGCAGCTACACCTTTGCACGCAAGGAAGTGCGTCACGGGCAAAAAAAAACAATTCGCCCCCTGACTGCTGGGACTCACCAGCTACATCTTCGCACGCAAGGAAGTGCCTGACAATCGGGACCCACCTGGTCGAAGCGTACGTAGCGTTGTCATTCTGGTCGCCAACATGTACGTACATATAAACTGGTGGATGTAGAGGCATGCACGTGTCGTAGTAGAGCCGCGCACGTAGCATGTACACGTACGTATAACGGCTAGGGTGCAAGAAAGAAAATATGGCCACGTATGTGTACATACGGGCGGGGTCTCGAACGCCTACTCACGCATACGTACGTCCGGGGCTCGTTGACATGGCTTGGTCGGAACGGAGAAACAGTGTTGTCGTCGTGTTCATGGGGAGGCAATGGAATGCTCGTGTTCATGGGGAGGCAACGGAATGCGTCGTGTTCATGGGGAGGCAACGGAATGCGTCGTGTTCATCGGGAGGCGACGGAATGCATCGTGTTCATCGGGAGGCAACGGAACGCGTGGGAGCCAACCGGCTGGGTCGGAACAGAATGCGTGGTCGTGTTCATCGGGAGGGCTTGGACGGAACAGGCGATGGAAACGAGGCCTGGCGTAGCGCACAATGGAGGAAACGGACCTCCTACGTTCGGGACGGGGTCCTGTTGATCGGGAGGGGTCTGGCGTACCGCAAAACGGAGGAAACGGACCTCCTACGGTCGAAACGGGGGTCCTGTTGATCGGGAGGGGTGTGGAGGAAACGGACTTGTGTTGGAGCGCTACGGTCGAAACGGGGCTCCTGTTCATCGGGAGGGGTGTGGCGTACCGCAAAACGAAACTCCACGGGGTACTGTTCATCTCCACCGTCGGACTCCTCCAGCCTCCACGAGCTACTGCTCATCCACCGTCGACCTCCTCCAGCCTCCACCTGCGACTGTTCATCCATGGGCTCCTGTTCATCCAGCCTCCACCGCGCGCTACTCCACCGGCTACTGTTCAACCAGCCCTCTCCACGGGCTCCTGTTCAACCACCCCTCCACGGGCTACTATTCATCCAGCCCTCCACCATCTATTGTTCATCCTACCGTCCACGGGGTGGTCCTGTTCATCCAGCCCTCCACGGGGTCCTGTTCATCAAGCCCCAACCGGCTCTATCGATCGGAGTCCTGTTCATCCAGAGGCAACACCATGGGGTCCTGTTCATCCACCCCCACTGGGAACTTTTCATCCAAACCCCCCAGCAATGCTCACTGTTCATCTAGAGGCAGCATCGATGGCTTCAGTTAGCAGCCGTAGCTAAGGAATCACTCGATCAGGTTCAGTTAACAGCTATCGATCGATCGCTCGGGTTCAGTAATGCATAGCCTACAGTGCAATCGCTCAGGTTCAGTTAGAGCCCAACGCCTTGCTTGGGTTCAGTTAGAGCCAACGCCTTGCACACACGCGCGTACGTGTACGAGAGAGACGCGCATCGCTCGGCCCCTGACCTCCCACTGTAACTGGGAATTGCCCGAATTTTTCCTCGCCCTCGTTTCTACCATGGTTTTTTCCGTCGTGGACGGCCCAAAGAATGTCATGCAGCTGCGTCTGCGGCCCTCCCAGGACGAAAAGCCCATTTTCTGTCATGATTTTTTGTCATAGAAGTCCGAGCCCACCGCATCTATGATGATACCGTGTTTTGTCACAATTATCGTCATAGAAGTGTCATATGTATGACATAAAAAACTTTCGTTCGGCCCAAAATGTCACGGATGTGTGTTTTCTTTGTAGTGTGCGGTCTAGACTGGAAGGACCCAGATTTTTATTTTTGGGTGGCCCATTCCGCTGACCGGACTTTGAGCCCCTGAACTTGGCATTAACTGTCGTGTTTTCGGCATTTTCACCATATTTGTGGCGATTATTAGTGTTGCGTCATGGTTTGCCATTGCTATCCCTGGCTTCTGATGTGCTAGGTTGGCTTGCTGTTTTGGTAATACGAGCCAACTAGCTGTCTTCGCCCGCACAAAAGCGGGTCATAAGTGTCGTGAGGGCTGCCATGGATTTTGGCTTCTCTTGACCGAGATGCCGAGCGAGCCATTCGTCATGGATATTATGTTCAAATGCCGCTAAGGCCTCTGCATCCGGATAGTCTACTATTTGGTTCTTCTTGGTTAGGAACCGGGTCCAGAATTTCTTGGCCGATTGACCTGGCTGCTGGGTTAATATGACTTAAATCGTCAGCATCCGGTGGTCGTACATAAGTGCCCTGGAAGATGTCAAGGAATGCATCTTCCAAATCCTCCCAACTGCCGATGGAGCCCGCTGGCAAGCTATTCAGCCAATGCCGAGCTGGTCCTTTGAGTTTTAGTGGGAGGTACTTGATGGTGTGTAGGTCATCACCACGGGCCATGTGGATGTGGAGGAGGAAATCCTCAATCCATACCGCGGAGTCTGTTGTGCCATCATACGGTTCGATATTTACGGGTTTAAAACCCTCTGGGAATTCATGATCCATAACTTCATGAGTGAAGCATAGGGGGTGTACGGCGCCTCTATGCCGGGCTATATCATGACACAGTTCATATGAATCTTGTCTGCCGTGTTCGGCTCAGCCGGATTTACATTTAGTGTATCCGGCGTGACGATCATCGTTGCGTGTAGGCACACGCCCTCGTGATCCGTAGATCGATCTTGCGTGTGTTGCCCTATTTTCCAATACATCTCGCATGTCTCGCGTATTGCCCCATCCCTTGGTATTTTTGTTTGAGTGGCGGCAGGGTGCGGGCGGAGCTTCAAGATGGAATGCCTCTCTATCTCGGCCATGAGGTGGCTGATCAGCCGCGTCGTACGCTGGTGATGTAGGTTTCAATGCTTCCTCCTCAAGTCGGGGTAGCAACCTGCGCTTTGGGTAACCCTTGGAAGGGCGTTTGAGTTCATATTCTTCAGCCCCAAGGACTTCAGCCCATCTATCTGCTAGCAAATCCTTATCAGCTCGAAGCTTTTGTTGCTTTTTCTTGAGGCTATTTGCTGTGGCTATAAGCCGGCGCATAAAGCGCTCCTGTTCGACGGGATCCTCAGGCACGACGAATTCTTCGTCGCCGAGGCTCACTTCGTCTTCGGAGAGAGGCATATAATTGTCATCCTCCGCCTCACCCTCTGCCTCTCGCTCAGGAGAGTTGGCTTGCTCATCCTCCGGCCCTAAATCTTGTTGGAGGGGATTGTCATCGTCTTCGGCACTGTTCGGAGTACTATTATCTCCTGTGCCGGTATCACCGCTTTTGCTGTGGCGACACTTAGAGCGGCACCGCTGACGTAAGTGCTTGGGTTGCTACTTGGTGGGCTCATCCTCCACTGTCTTGTCGCCATTGCCTTCTTTGGGTGTATCCACCATGTATATATCATATGATGAGGTGGCGGTCCAGTGCCCTGTGGGCAGTGGTTCCTGTTCGTGTCCCGCATCGTTGTCCATACCATCGATGTCTTCGGAGTCGAAGTCGAGCATGTCGGTTAAATCGTCGACAGTGGCTACTAAGTGGGTGGTGGGCGGGGAATGAATTTCTTCCTCATCCGCATCCCATTCTAGCCGGACATAGCTCGGCCAAGGTTCTCCTGACAAGGAGAGAGACCTTAACGAATTTAGCACATCGCCGAAGTGCGAGTGCTAAAAGATATCCGCGAAGGTGAACTCCATGATCGACGCCCAATCGGATTCCTTAGGTATGGGCGCTGGCGGTTCGGAGTCCGTGGCCAGAGATGAGTCCATTGGTTCGGCGTCACGGCTCTCGTGAATGGTAAGGTCAGTATCTGGCTCTATTGCCGCTGAGAGTGCAGCCTCCACGGCGGGGTCTATCCGCCCGTCCTCGGATGGCGCAATTTGCCCCGATTAAAGGCCGGAGTAGTTGCCGGTGTGATCTCCCGAACACTGTCCGACGGTAGATCTATATCATGCTCGTCGCGATCGTGCGACACACCTGGCATGGGCTCGAATCCGTCGAAGATCAAGTCTCCGCGGATGTTGGCAGTGTAATTCAAGTTTCCGAACCTGACCTGATGGCCAGGGGCGTAGCTCTCGATATGCTCTAGATAGCCAAACGAGTTGGCCTGCAGTGTGAAGCCGCCGAATACAAAGATCTGTCCGGGGAGGAAGACCTCACCCTGGACCGCATCGTTACGGATTATGGAAGGGGCCATCAAACCTTACGGCAACGGCACAATGGAACTCTCAATGAAAGCACCAATGTCGGTGTCAAAACCGGCGGATCTCGGGTAGGGGGTCCCGAACTGTGCGTCTAAGGCGGATGGTAACAGGAGGCAAGGAACACGATGTTTAACCAGGTTCGGGCCCTCTCAATGGAGGTAATACCCTACTTCGTGCTTGATTGATCTTGATGATATGAGTAGTACAAGAGTTGATCTACCACGAGATCATAGAGGCTAAACCCTAGAAGCTAGCCTATGGACTGATTGTTGTTGTCCTACGGACTAGACCCTCCGGTTTATATAGACACCGGAGGGGGCTAGGGTTACACAGAGTTGGTTACATGGGAGGAGATCTTCATATCCGTATCGCCAAGCTTGCCTTCCACGCCAAGGAGAGTCCTATCCGGACACGAGACGAAGTCTTCAATCTTGTATCTTCAAAGTCCATCAGTCCGGCCAAAGGATATAGTCTGGCTGTCCGGATACCCCCTAAACCAGGACTCCCTCAGATGAACTTTCTTTGGCCATGTTATTTTGAGAGGAAATAATTGCTTAGTTAGTATGCTTGAAGTATTATTATTTTTATGTCAATACTGAACTTTTATCTTGAATCTTTTGGATTTGAATATTCATACCACAATTAATAAGAATTACATTGAAATTATGCCAAGTAGCATTCCACATCAAAACTTCTGTTTTTATCATTTACCTACTCGAGGACTAGCAGGAATTAAGCTTGGGGATGCTTGATACGTCTCCAAAGTATATATAATTTTTTATTGCTCCATGCTGTATTCTATTCTGTTTTGGACATTATTGGGATTTCTTATACACTTTTATATTATTTTTGGGACTAACCTATTAACTGGAGGCCCAGGCCAGATTTGCTGCTTTTTGCCTATTTCAGAGTTTCGCAGAAAAAGAATATCAAACGGAGTCCAAACGGAATGAAACCTTCAGGAACGTGATTTTCGGAACGAACGTGATCCACAGGACTTGGAACCTACGTCAAGACATCAACCAGGAAGCCACGAGGTAGGTGGCGCGCCTACCCCCCCCCCCCAGGCGCGCCCGCCACCCTCATGGGCCCTGAGGGAGTCCTGGATTAGGGGGTCCTCGGACAGCCGGACAATATACTTTAGCCGGATTGTTGGAATATGAAGATACAAGATTGAAGACTTCGCCCTGTGTCTGGATGGGACTCTCCTTGGCGTGGAATGCAAGCTTGGCAAATACGGATATGAAGATCTCCTCCCTTGTAAACGACTCTGTGTAACCCTAGCCCCCTCAGGTGTCTATATAAACTGGAGGGCTTAGTCCGTAGGACAACAACAATCATACCTTAGGCTACCTTCTAGGGTTTAGCTTCTATGATCTCGTGGTAGATCAACTCTTGTAATACTCATATCATCAAGATAAATCAAGTAGGAAGTAGGGTATTACCTCCATCGAGAGGGCCCGAACCTGGGTAAACATCATGTCCCCCGCCTCCTGTTACCATCTGCCTTGGATGCACAGTTCGGGACCCCCTACCCGAGATCCGCTGGTATTGACACCGACATTGGTGCGTTCGTTGAGAGTTCCACTGTGCCGTCACCTTAAAGCTCGATGGCTCGTCTCGTTGTCAAGGACAACATCAATTCTGCGGGAGCCCTGGCTGTAGGCCAAACTCTCCAACTAGGCGGCTTCATGATGACCGCCCGTTCGGCCGCTGCACCGATGATGACTTCTAGGGTCATCAAAAACAGCCTCCACGTCGACTCGGGATTCACCCAGCAGATGGATCTGATGGAGCTCTCTTCCTTGAACGAGCTCTTGGATCGCATCGCCGCCTTGGGAGTCACTACAGACTATGATCGGATCGGGCTTAAACCCGACCAAAGGGAGATTAATTCCCCGCCAGTCACCCATCAGATAGCGGTGGTGGAGGTGCAACGCAGCGATTTTTCCTCTATCTTGAGGACAAACTACGTCCGGATTCCCGAGCTCTCCGAGCCGGATACCCATTTGTGGGAGCACATGGCCCAAGCCTTGAACTTAGAATCAGGCAGCGGGACGGACCTATTGGGCAACATCCAGGAACCCGAACTTCCAACCTCGGAAACTTCTCCGCCCCCAGGTCTTAGATCGGGTCAGGGTTCGGACCTAAATCTACCAACCCACCCGGATATAAGTGATCTTTCCCACATTAGACAAGAACCACAAGAGACAGTACATCACTATTGGGCCAGATTCCTCCTTGTAATGAGCAAGGTTAAGGACTGTCGCAAGGAAGACGCAATTTCATTCCTTTGCAAAAACTGCACAAACAAGGGGATCCTCAACGCCATGACATAGCACAGTTCGCTGACTTGGTGGCCATAGTACAGAAGTACTGTGCGATGGAAAGTGCCCGGAAAACCCAAACAAAATTATGGGATCCTCCGACTCTCACTAAACCCCCCGTCCGAACTAAAAGGGTGTACTCTCGTAAGTCACCCGATCCAATTACAAAGAAGCAAAATACCACCACAGGGCGTGGAACCATATTGGAGGGATGGCTCAATGGGCCATGCAAAATTCACAGTACAGCGGATACCGTACCAACACATAGCCTTAGAGCATGTTGGATACTCCGGCAGGTGGCCAAGAGCAGCGAGGATATCCTCATCAATAATGCAACAGAGCACCATCCCGTGGAAAATAACAAAACAATATTGACAGTCTTCGAGACCTTCGCCTCAAATAATAGGCGAAAGAGAGCACTCTGCAGCCTTTCCGAAGTCTACCACATGGCAGCAATAAATCCATGGAGCGATACGGCTATCACCTTCAATGCCAGTGATTAACCTAAATTCCGAACCGCCCGAGCACCAGCCGCCTTGGTCGTTAGTCCAATTGTGGACGTCTTCCAGCTTACTAAAGTGCTCATGGACGGCGGCAGCGGATTAAACCTCATCTATGAGGAGACTCTTCGAAAAATGGAAATAGACAAAAGCCGCATTGAGCAAAGCAGCACGACCTTCAGATGAACCATCCCTAGTTGGGAGGCACGATGCGTTGGGAAAATCACACTAGATGTGGTATTCGGCACGCTGGAGAATTATAGGTACGAAGAAATCACATTCCAAGTGTCCCCGTTCAATTGCGGATATCACGCCGTTCTAGGGCGGGAGGCATTCACGATCTTCCAAGCTATACCCCATTACGGGTACATGAAGCTCAAAATGCCCGGGCCCAATGGAATCATCACTCTAGCTAGTGATCCGGACATAACACTCCGTGCCGAAAATAAAACAGCCGCACTGGCCCTCGAGGCGTTATCCGAGGCCCTCGCGGTCGAGGAATTAACTACGTTACACTCCAAAGTGGACAGGGACGACATCATACTCGACAAAAGATCCAAGCCCACCTCTTTTAAACCAGCGGATGAAATAGTCAAATTCCAAGTCCATCCAACGGACCCTACAAAAAGAGCATCCATCGGTGCACAGTTAAATCCCACAGTAGACGCCGCGCTACGGGAATTCTTGCGCACGAATTGGGACATCTTCGCCTGGCATCCTTCAGATATGCCAGGAATCCCACGCAGGCTAGCCGAGCATAGCCTTAACATCCTAAAGGGATTCAAGCCGGTCAAGCAAACTCTTCGGCGCTTCTCCGAGCCTAAGCGACAAGCCATGGGAGAGGAGCTAGCTAAGTTACTGGAGGCCGGATTCATCCGAGAAATAAAACATCCGGACTGGCTGGGAAACCTGGTGATGGTACCAAAGAAGGACAAATCCTGGCACCTATGCGTCGACTTCAAGGACCTTAACAAGGCTTGCCCAAAGGATACCTTCCCCCTCCCCCGCATCGATCAAATTATCGATGCTACCACAGGACACGATTCATTGTGTTTCCTCGACGCATACTCCGGATACCATCAAATTAAGATGGCGGAGTCCGATCAAGCCACAACGGCATTTATCCCTCCATACGACCCCTTCTGTTTTAACACGATGCCTTTCGGGCTAAAAAACGCTGGTGCAACCTATCAACGCACGATTCAGACATGTTTGGAGACGCAGATCGGCAAAATAATGGAGGCATATGTAAATGATGTGGTCATTAAAACCAGACACGTCGAATCCTCAATAGACGACTTGAGGCTATCGTTCGACAATCTCCGAACATACGACATCAAGCTCAATCCGAAAAAATGCGTTTTCGGCATGCCCGCCGGAAAACTCTTGGGCTTCGTCATCTCCAGTAGAGAAATCGAAGCAAATCCGGCTAAAATATGAGCTCTGTCATAGTTGGCTATCCCAACAAACCTCAAGCAAATCCAGAAACTAATTGGATGCGTGGCTTCCTTAAGCCGCTTTATCTCCCGGTTAGGAGAAAAGGCACTACCCCTTTATCGCCTTCTTCGGTGCACTGAAACACTTTGATTGGACGGATGCGTCCATGACCGGATTAGAAGAAATAAAAGCCATCATGGCCACCAACCCAATCTTGGCCACGCCAAATGTCAGCGAACCAATGCTGTCATATATAGCGGCAACTCACCAAGTTGTAAGCGCAGTGCTCGTCATTGAACGAGAGACGGATGGACATAAGTTCCCACTTCAAAAGCCGGTATACTATGTATCCACTGCCCTCACTCCATGCAAATCACGGTACCCACATTATCAAAAGATAGCATACGCGGTCTTCATGCCATCCCAGAAATTACAACACTACTTTCAAGAGTGTTCAATCACGGTGGCCTCTGAAGTACCACTCAATGACATAATAAACAACCGCGACGCCATGAGCCGGATTGCTAAATGGGCTATTGAGCTCCTCCCCTTCGACATAATATACAAACCACAGCGAGCCATTAAGTCACAAGTAATGGCTGATTTTGCCGCCGAATGGACAGAAGCCGAACTCCCTAAAGAGTACAACGCGTACTCCAATTGGATCATGCACTTTGACAGCTCTAAAATGCTGGCGGTTCTGGGGGCTGGTGTCGTCCTGACATCCCCCACCGGAGATACAGTCTTGTACATACTCCAAATACTATACACAGACTCCAACAACGCAGCTGAATACGAGGCCCTGTTACACGGTCTCCGGATGGCAGTCTCCATGCACATTCAACGCCTAGAGGTGCGTGGGGATTCGAACCTCGCAATATCTCAAATAAATGGAAACTTTGATGCCAAGGATCCAAAAATGGCGGCTTATCGCAACGCCATCCTCAAAATGTCAGCTTGGTTCGAGGGGCTTGAATTCCACCATGTGGTTCGGGAAAACAATCAGGCGTTAGATATCCTTGCCCGCGTCGCTGCTAAGCGCGACCCGGTCCCACCTAATATCTTCTTGGAAAGGTTGTTTAAGCCATTCGTGGTATGAGAAGGAGAGACCGGTAACAATAGTGCGGACTCGGCCACAACACCATATGCCGAACACTCTGACATAATCGGAGGCTCTGCCACCGAAATAACACCTTCCGCCCACGTAATAATGGTTGTCATCGCCCCGTGGACAGAACCATTCCTGGCCTATCTAACTAGGCAGGAACTACCTGAGGACCCAAACGAGGCACGCTACATTGTGCGGCGGTCTAAAGCCTACAAGGTCCACGAGGGAGAGCTTTATAAGAAAAGCGCTACCGGAGTCCTTCAAAAGTGCATCTCCAAAGAAGAAGGGCGGCAACTTTTGGCAGAAATTCATGCTGGACTTGGCGGCCACCACGCCGCACCTCGAGCCCTTGTAAGCACGGCCTTCCGTACAGGTTTTTACTGGCCGACGGCCAGAGCCGACGCACAAGACCTCGTTTAACGTTGCGTCGGTTGCCAACATTTTGCAAACCAAAGCCATATGTCGCCTACCGCTATCCAAACAATCCCCATTACTTGGCCCATTGCGATCTGGGGGCTTGACATGGTCGGACCCCTCAAAGGGGGAAGCCATAAGAAAAAATACTTATTGGTCATGGTGGATAAATTCACCAAATGGATAGAAGCCAAACTAGTTAAAACGGCCGAATCCAGGCCAGTGATAGACTTCATATCCGGGGTTGTACACCGTTACGACGTCCCCACAACATCATCATCGATAACGTCTCAAACTTTGCAGCCGATGCGGTAAAAGTTTGGTGCAGCAACATGGGCATTAAGCTCGATTATGCTTTTGTCTATCACCCACAAACTAACGGTCAAGTCGAGCAAGCAATCGGTCTTATCATGAGCGGCATTAAACCCAGATTAGTGCAATCCTTGAAGGAATCCAATACACACTGGGTAGAGGAGCTCGACTCCGTACTATGGGGGCTGCGGACCACGCCGAATAGCACTACCGGATACACACTGTTTTTTATGGTGTACGGCGCAGAGGCGGTACTGCCCTGCAACATAATTCATGACTCACCTTGAGTGCGCATGTATGAAGAGAAAGAGGCTGAGCATGATCGGCAGGACAGTTTGGACGCCCTGGAGGAGGAGCGTGATGTGGCGAAAGCATGTTCTGCATTCTATCAACAACAGGCTCGAAGGTACCAAAGCAGAGAAGTACAGGCCAAAACTTATAACGGCTAACTCATTCTACACCTAGCAGAGAAGAAAAAGAACATGTTCAAGCCCAAATGGGAGGTCCCTTCATTATTGACGAAGTTCTGACTGGGGGAGCATACCGTCTGCGGGATGCATCGTACAATCGACTCGAGCCAATCCCATGGAACGCAGCCAGACTCCGAAGGTTCTACGCCTAGTGCCGAACTCTATGTTCGTCTTGTTACCTTCGTTGATTTTTTATATACCCGTTATCTATCTTTTATTTCTTTCTTTCTTCCCTTTTTCTTCAAGGCCTTAAAAGGCTAAATTGTGTTGTGACTACACAATCTTGACGCGCTAGCCGCGCTCATTATACACGGGGGCTTCTTATACAGAAGCTGAATATAGCTATTTTCCCGCCTTTATGCCCCACACATGCATTATTCTTCCACATGTACCTTTTTTCGCTATTATATGCATCGATATGACTTAAGTTTTGGCCAAGCTAGGTTGCCTGGCTCTTGTGTTTATGCCCTACGTTCCTGTTAATTCGGCTAGGGCATAAGGGGAGCACCTCTACGATTGTTATTGTCGGGTCAGCCGGATGTGTACCTCAGACTGGGTGAAGCCGAAAGCTAGCATTCTTAAGGGCATGACCTTTATTTATTGTAATACATGCCCCTAGATGTTTATATCCCACGTCTCTCTTGCAGCTTGGACATGCACATTAGGGCATGCGTACCCAGGGAAAGGAACCCTTAACGGAACTATTCTCCCTGGAAGATGTTTCTTACTATCCATCTAATATAACATAGCTAGTTGGGAACTTGTCTGTTCGAGCACTTATGACCCCTACACCTGGTTTCCACGCGTACCCCGGTTTTTTCATAACTGAGTGGGTATTCGGATACACTCCGGACTGTCGGGTCCAGAGGTCGAAGCAAAAAGGTCCGCCATGACAAACAATTTACAACCGGCTAGGGACAATACATGTCACTTGAAGTACACAGTCACTTAGACTGACTAAATTCTTCTTCTATACCATCCAACAGGCTGTCTAGCCTACAATCCTGTTGGGAATACTTTGCGGCTAATTCTACTTGGTCATACACAAAACTAACGGGGATCTGTTTCCCATAGGTCCGACCTCGGCCATGTGGTTCGGGTCAGCCTTGGTATATCGCATCTTCACCATGGCCCAGGCTTCCCTTGCACCTTGTCGGCAGGCTGATATCTTCCATAATCAGAAGCGCCGCCGCGCTCCCTGGAGCTTTTCGACAAGCTCTCTCATGCCTCCTGGCAGGGAGGCAAATGGCCACAAGGCTTGGGCAATGCCCTGCATCACCTGCCATACTTGTTCGTGCAGTTGTGAGAGCTCTGGCAGAAGATCTCCTGTAGACCCGGGCATCTCCTCCGTGGGACGACCCGTTAGCATACCAACAGATGTAATTCTGTCAGCCGGTTTCTTCGCCGAACTCTTTCAAAGTTCGTTCAAAGCACTTACTAAAAATGTCGCATTGAAGCCACTTATTCTCCTTTACGGAGTCAGCAAGTTGGGCTCGAACATCTTTCAGTTCAACGCCCAGCCGGGTATTGGCGTCTTGGAGATCGTTTTTCTCCTGCCTAACCTGCATAAGCACGCGCTCGCCAGCCTTTAGCTGTCGTTGAGCATGTTGCTCATTCCCTCGCACGTCCTCCGGATTCACTCCGGGATCATCTGCAGAATATATTGTTAGATTTGCGGACATGCCGAATACTAACTGGTACATGTCATTCTTTTCAATAGAAACAAGTATTACCAGTAGGGGCCTTCTCAGACTCCTTCATTGCGGCAACTGCGGCCCATAGCTGGGCTTTGCACTCCTCCATATCTTGAGACAACTGGGTATTCTTCTCAGTAAGAACCTATGAAAACAATGATCCTTAAATCATTTGTGCCAACTGTTTCAAAGTCTCAAGGGCTACTGATATACATAATTATTAGATTTTCTTACCCGTATATCCTTTACATACTGGTTCGTGGCTCCGGCAAGACCATTTTGAGCAGCTCGGATATACGCGTCTCCTGAGTTGAAGGCATCAAATGCCTCCTGGGAGAAACAAGCGTCGCGAAGTACGGCCCGACGACGCATGTGATTCATGGCACTCTCCATTTCGGAATTCGTAGCCGACAGCCTATCTGTTGGGGATATTACTACTGGGCGTAAACCGGCCAGGTGGGCCGGATTAACTTCATCAGTAGTTAAGTGTGTTAAAGCCCAAGTAGGCAGATGAGGGCCTGGGGCCCATAGTCGGTTTACACAGATGAGGGCTAATCCGATGCTAGTTCTTAAGAAAAACGGCACCTGGCGCATGTGTGTGGATTACACAGATCTTAACAAGGCTTGTCCAGCAGATCCTTTTGCCCTCCCCCGTATTGATCAAATTATTGATGATATGGCGGGTTGTGAGCGTTTGAGTTTTTTGGATGCATATTCCGGTTATCATCAGATCAAGATGGCAGTTAAGGACCAGGAGAAGACAGCGTTCATAACTCCCTTTGGAGCCTTCTGCTATGTGTCTATGCCCTTCGGGCTCAAGTGTGCCCAGGCAACTTACCAACGCTGTGTACAGAATTGCCTTCATAAACAGATTGGCCGTAATGTGCATGCTTATGTGCATGATATCGTGGTTAAGTCCAGGGAGAAGGAGACTTTGGTTAACGATTTGAAAGAAACTTTTGATAACCTAAGGATGTACAAGATGATGCTCAATCCGGCCAAATGTGTCTTCGGTGTACCGGCAGGAAAGTTATTGGGTTTTCTGGTGTCCAATAGGCGAATTGAAGCTAATCCGAAGAAGATTACAGCCATCACCTCCCTGGCCAAACCGAAGTGTATCAATGACGTTCAACGTCTAGCTGGCCGGATTGCCGCATTGAGCCGGTTTATCACCCGCCTTGGTGAGAAAGCAACCCCTTTGTATCAGATGCTGAAGAAGACGGAACAATTCTTCTGGAGCTCTGCTGCTGATAAAGCATTTGAGGATTTAAAGCGGCAGTTGGCCAATCGTCCTGTGCTCGCCGCTCCAGTTGATAAAGAGCCATTGCTGCTATATGTCGTTGCTAATGCTTGTGCAGTCAGTGTGGCCATTGTGGTGGAATGAAAGGAGGCAGGAAAGGAGCATCCGGTTCAGCGTCCGGTTTACTATATCAGCGAGGTACTTATTGAGTCCAAGCAAAGATATCCACATTGGCAGAAGCTGGTATACGGAGTTTTTATGGCAAGCCGGAAGCTCAAGCAGTACTTCCAAGGGCACCCCATCACAGTGGTCAGTTATGCTCCCTTAGGAGATATCATCCAGAACCGAGAAGCGACTCGCTGGATTGCCAAGTGGGCTATAGAACTTGGGCCGCACGGATTAAAATATGTACCCCAAACGGCAGTCAAGTCTCAAGCACATATTGGACTATCAATGATTGGACAGAGCTGCAAGCACCTGAAGAAAAGCCGGATCACACATATTGGACTATCCATTTTGACGGATCCAGGCAATTGGAGGGCTCGGGGGCTGGAGTTGTATTAACTTCCCCACGAGGTGATAAGTTTTGTTACGTTCTCCGCTTAATGTTCCCTTCTACTAACAATGCAGCTGAGTATGAAGCCTTACTCCATGGTCTCCGGATGGCTAAGGAAATGAATCTAAGCCGAGTTAAGTGCTTCGGTGACTCAGACCTGGTGGATCAACAGGTGTCTGGCACTTGGGATTCCAAGGACCCACTCATGGCTGCATATCGTCGTGAGGTGGATATTGTTGCAGGTAACTTCAAGGCCTATCAGGTGGACCACGTGGACCGCCAGAAGAATGAAGCGGCGGACGCCTTAAGCCGGTTGGGCTCTCAACATAAACCGGTCCCGCCCAATATTTTTCTGGATGTGCTGCACAACCCGTCGGTCAAGCTCCCTGGTGAAGCGGATTTGGCTATTCCTGATCCGGAGGCTCAATTGGTGGCAGCTCTTCATGTCATTCCGGATTGGACGCTTCCTTACCTTGCGTACATGAACCAGGGCGAGTTACCAGAGGATGAGACTCTGGCCCGACAGATAATCCAGCGATCCAAGTCCATGACTATTGTCAATGGCGAGTTACATCATTGCAGTGTGTCAGGGGCGTTTCAACATTGTGTGTGTCCTGAATAAGGCTGTGAAATTTTGCGTGAGATCCACGAAGGAGATTGTGGTCACCACGCCGGTTCAAAATCTTTGGTGGTTAAAGCGTTCCGCCATGGCTTCTATTGGTTGACTGCTGATGCTGATGTGGAAGATCTGGTCGAACGATGTGACGGTTGCCAAAAGTTCTCACGGCGTGCTCATGTGCCGGCTCAAGAGTTGAGAATGATCCCAATTACATGGCCGTTTGCGACTTGGGGACTGGATATGGTTGCACCTTTCAAAAGGTCCAAGGATAAGAATACCCACCTTCTGGTGGCGGTTGATAAATTTACATAGTGGGTGGATGCAGAACCCGTTAGCACGTGTGATACGGCCACGGCGGTTCAGTTCATAAAAAAAGTGATTTTCCGGTTTGGCTTTCCACATAGTATCATCACAGATAATGGTACTAATTTTTCCAAGGGTGCCATGAAGGAGTTCTTCGAACGTGAGCACATCCGGCTTGACATTTCATCAGTAGCCCACCCACAGTCCAATGGTCAAGCAGAAAGGGCTAATCAAGAGATCTTGAGAGGCATCAAACCCCGGCTTATGGTTCCTTTGCAGAGAACACCGGGTTGTTGGGTAGAAGAGTTACCATCTGTGTTATGGAGCACCAATACTACACCCAACAGATCAACGGGATACACACCGTTCTTCATGGTTTACGGAGCGGAGGCGGTTCTCCCCAGTGATATCCGTCATGACTCACCTCGTGTGGCGGCTTATGTTGAAGCGGACAACAATACAACACGGCAAGATGCTTTGGACCTGTTGGATGAAGAGAGTGACATAGCTTCTGACCGCTCGGTGATTTACCAACAGGATCTTCGTCGTTATCACAGTCGCCGAGTCAGAACCAGAACCTCTAAAGAGGGAGATTTGGTGCTTCGGCTCATCCAAGATCAGACTGATATGCATAAGTTATCCCCACCTTGGGAGGGACCTGTTTTGGTCAGCAAGAATCTGCACAACGGGTCATACTATCTGATCGATATTCGAGAGCATAAAGACTCACGTAGATCAGAGGAGGAGATCAACAAGCCGTGGAACATAGCTCATCTTCGGCCTTACTATACCTGAGCAATCGGCTCTACTTATGTACACATTATGATAGTGTATATATTATGATTAATATAATAAACCGGAACCTCAGCTAAAGCGGGGTATCTATTCTTTTATATCATGAGTGGTTACACGGAGTTGTTCTGTCTTAAAGCGGCCTTCGGTTTACCCCTTGAATTTGCTTTTCAAAAGCTTTATGACATCACTTGGGGGCTTGGTCGTATCCGAACCAATGCAACAGCATTTGATAGGCGAAAGCCACCAGATCACTTGGGGACATGGTCAAGTCTGAACCAGTCATGCCTCTTGATCGGCCTAAGGTCATAGAATCACTAGGGGCTTGGTCGAACCCGAACCATTGCCACGCCTCTTCATCGGCATAATGCCACTATTTCATTTGGGGACCTGGCTGACTTGAACCATAGCTATGCCTATCGGGGGCTTGGTCGTGTCTGACCATGGTAACGCCATCTGATCGGCTCAATAAAGCCTCTTTTTGCAAACGGTTTTTATCATTACCTTTGCTTAAAAAAATTCTTTGATAAATATCTCTTTATTCTTGATGCGTTTTTAAACCGACAAAGTTTTTTAAACCGGTTCAAACTGTCAATTGACGGAACACGGTCTATTTTTAGTCCAGATTTTATTTTCCCGGTTTGATTCTCTTTGTTAAAACATCCTATTGAGGAGTAACGTGGAGTTTATTATAACACCCGGCACGGTTTTACAAGGTAAACCGGCATTATATATATACATGAGTTGTTATCTCCTCCAACGGTGTGGGTTTGTAAAACCTCGGCCTCAAGATTGGTTAAGCCAGCTTCATGCCCAATGATGGCAGGTATTATGTATCACAGAGATTAGATCTTGTTATTCAATTTCATTTATTTTGATTTCATAACAAACCGCCTGACGGTACAACCGCGGCGGCATTTTTAGATTTCTTGATTGCAGAAAATACTTTGGAAATTTGATCACCCGAAGGAAGCACAGGTTGAAGTACTTATGCACGAAGGCATAACAAAATCAAGAGTATCGGCTAGCCTATTACAAGGTAACACGGTGCCCGAATAAGATCATTGTTTTTTCGCAAAACACAAAGGGGTAGTAGTTTAAACCGGCTTCCGGTTCAAGCCTGGTCACCAGCATGGCTTGATGGTTGTGGGTCATCCCGCGCTGCTTCAACTTCTGCATCTCTACCCAGCGGCTGGAAATCAATAGTTGTCCAGTCGATTCCCATTAATGCTTGAAAGACAGCTTCATCATGGATCAGCAGTGACGGTTCAATATCAGGAGCATAAGTGTGCTTACGGATTGGATTGAAAAGATTTTCCGCTTCAGGAATAGGTGCGGCTACTCGCTTGTTTTGGTCATTGTACTGTGCTTGATAATGTGACAAGTCTGCCTCTTCAGCCAATTGGCAAGCTAGAGGACGCACCTCCCGGTTTATTGTTCGCAGATCCGCTTCACTAAACTCTGACCCGTCTTCCTTCAAGCTGGGATAGCCCTGAGCTGCATCAACAGGGTCAAAATCCGACACCCATGCTTTTGCCCGGATTAAGGCATTGATGGCACCGGTTCGAGCGGTAGATTTCTTCAGCTCTTCAACCCGGGCAGGAAGCATCGACAGCCTCTTAAGAGTATCTTGAATTAAAGTGGGCGCTGGATTGTTATGTGATGCAGTAGAGATGATCCGCTGCGCTCCAGTGTACAGCTGCTCGATCAATGTGTAGGCGGCTTTCAATTTCATCCGCACATCTGACCCCAAGTGACCAATGCGTGTTCCTGAAGTGTTACAAAGAGTTAGCAAATTGAAAGCTACATAAGAAGGCTGAGTAACTCCAGAAGTTTAATCGTCTTACCGAAAATAGCAGCAGTCATGGAATGCACTTGCCGCTTTATGCCGGTCAGTTCGTCCACCACCGGTTTGAGCGCAGCCTCGGCATCTTCTGCTCGCTTGGTTAAAGCGGACTTTTTGGTGGCCCAATCCGCCCGCTCCTTTTGGAAGTCCTCCTTTACCTGTTCCATGGTGCTTAAAGCACTGGTCAATTCCTCTTTGGCTTTGGTGGTTTCAGCTTGTTGGGATTTAAGATTTTCCTGCAAATCGGCGATTTGGTTTTCTCCTTTGCTCCTCTCAGCCTACATACAGACAATGATATGTTACAAGTGAGGGTACAGAAGTGAAGCACCAATCACATAACAAGTTATGCACTTGGTACTTGGGGGCTAATGCCTATTTGATCTTTATCTTACATTTTTTATGAAAGTCCCAAGCTCAATACAAGTATTCAACTTGGCACTTGGGGGCTAATGGCTATTTGTTCACTTAAGTAGTGAGGCTACAGTCTTTATTACCTAAAGTCCTGGTTTAACTATACTAAGTTGAACCGACCCTTGGGGGCTACATCAGCAAATTCAGGTATATTGAAGTCTAAATGACAAGTCCCGGTTTAAAATGTTATCTTAAACCGACACTTGGGGGCTATTGGAGTTGACGAATTACAAGCAGAGGAGTATATGGAAATTACCTCATATTTATCCTTCATCATATTAACTAGACCGGCTTCGTAATCACGGCTGGTGTATAACCGGTTCAGATAACCGGAATGGAGATCTTGAGGACACAAAGCAGCATAAGTTGACAAATCGACATTCCATTTGCCCTTGCCAATTGCAGCAATTTCTTCCTTGGCAGTATGTTTTGACAAAGCAATGGGGTTGCCTGGCTCTGTGCGACCAACAACAGTGATAACAACCTCATCATCCTTGGCATCGCCGGTTTGCACTGGAGCCGTCGGTTCATCAGTAGGCTTGGATGGGCTGGTGGATTTTTCAATCCGGATGGGGCTTGCGGGCTGGTCAGCAGGACCGGATGCGTCAACATATCTCTCTTCAACAATAAAATCGTCGTCTTGCGGCGGTGGGTCGTTTGGCACATCCTCACGAATGGCCGCTTCAAGATCTGGTGTTCTGTTCATTTCCGGTTCAGTATCTTCTTCTGCCGCTTTGTCCAGACGAGCCTTCTTGCTTGGTCTAGGTTTGGCCCTGAAAGAAATAAAGGTCAATACAGTACGTGTCACAATGAAATAAATCAACGACATCATAAGAAATATGACTCACCCAAGCACCGTTTTGAGTGGTGGCACTTGGGTGGCTGATGACTCGCCAGACGATGAATGGGAAGTGCCCTGATAATCGGAGTCAGACGGATTAAGAGGTTGACGAAAACAGCCCGCTTTAGGACAAGCATTGACAAGAGAATAAGAGACCTCTGAACGGCGTTTCTGAACCGGACTGTTCGGTAAACCGGAGGAGGTAACTACCTGGCCGCTGCGCCGAGTTGTGCGGCGAGCTTCATGCTGTTGGGTCTTCAGGAGAAAGTTTGTGTCCAAATAAGCAAGAGGATGAGAAAATTTAATTTTCCGGTTTGCCCGACGGTTTTTTAGGGAAGGCAAAGGGTTTGAATCGGAGGAGAGAGCAATTACCTCTACAGCATTAGCATGACTGGCTTCGGCGTCATCCTTATAATAATCATCATCAATAAGGTGTGTGAAAAATAAGAAAAGTGAATCAAGTTCTACCTCAAGGTCCGGATTACCCACATCATCATCTGCCACCGGATCAGATGACGCGGTGGTTTTCTTCCCGTTAGCGGGCCGCTTCACAACTTTGGTTTTGGGCCGGATTGGCCGCTCCGGTTTCTCCGGTTTCTCCGGCTTCTCTTGCGGAGGTTTTTTGCTCCTAAATGGATCATCACCCTGTTTGAAAGACGTTGGTGTTAAACAGTTGATAAATTGAACAGGCATATTCAATAAAAAGGACAAGGCATAAGTTTTATAGCTGGCGGTTTGTTAATGGCGCAAAAGGGAGCCAGGCCGGTTTGAGCGCAGGTAGCTTCCGGTTCATTCAATATATTTCTCATAGCTTGTGTAACTTCATCGTCTGTGAGCTGGATATCAATGTGTCGAAGAGGGTCTTTTTCACTTCCGGTGTACTCGCACATCAAACCGGAGCACCGACTTAAGGGAAATATGCTCCACGATATCCAACAGCGAGCAAGGTCGACCGCTGTCAGCCCATTAGCCATGAAGGCCCTGAGCTTGGATAATTGAGGAGCGTATTTGCTTCTCTCCTTGGTAGTCAGCCTTTGCGGGAAAGGATGGGTATTGCTTAGCCGCTCTGGATGGTAACCCGGCAAAGGATTTTCGTTGTCAGGAGAGGTGTCTTTGCAATAGAACCATGTTTGATTCCACTCTTTGGGATGGCTGTGCAGTTTGGCATGAGGATAGGTGACCTCTTTCCTTTTTTGAATCGCCATACCGCCTAGTTCTGTGTTGGGGCCGTCAGTGAACTCAGTGCGGTGGTTTAGAAGGAAGCAATCCCTGAATAGTTGAACTTTGGGCTCCTCTTGAAAGAATACCTCACAGAGCACATGGAAGTGACATATGTTGGTTACAGAGTTTGGTCCAATGTCTTGCGGGCAGAGTTGGAAATTGTCTAAGACGTCCCGATAAAATGTTGAACCGGGAGGATCAAAACCCCGGGCTAGGTGATCCGCGAAAACAACAACCTCTCCCTCTTGGGGTGTGGGAGGACATTCTGTACCGGGGACCCTCCAATGAATAACCCTTTTGCAGCTCAAAGCGCCAGTTATGACTAAATTGTTCAGGTGAGTCTCAGTCATGCGAGAGGGAACCCAGTTGCACTCGTACACTTGTTTAGCCATGACGCGATCTACAGAGGCAACAATTCCGGTTCAAAATTATATTGGACAAACACACACTGGTGCATGTATTGTTACACCCGGAGGCAGTTATTTTTAAACCGGAATTTTGTGAAGCGGCAATATCTGACTACGAAACTCTGGCGGTTCAACAAGGGGACTAATGGTATATACCGGTTTGATAATTATGCAGAAACCGCCTGATCTAAACCGCCTAATCTAAACATTGAGACAGCTGAGATTGCGGATGGATAAGTATGCAGAAACGGATTTCACAAGGTTTTTCTACAGCGTTGGATCTAAAGCAAGTTCAGAAAAGAAGAAAAATGTTCAAAAGATCAAAGCAGAACAGTATTGATTCAATAGGCAGAAATATATGTGAGATCTATGGTCTTGGGCATGAACCTAAAGGCGGATACTAAAATCTACCATTACACAGAGCGGGGGTTGACAGATACATCCAGAAGCTAGTACATGAACAAGCACAGGCGACGAACATTGCAAGAACACGAAACCCTAGAACAGATCTGTGTTGGGAAGGGCAGAAGGCTCACTAGGGTTGAGGAAGACGCGGAAGATCGCCGCGATGCTCTGGTGCGTTCAGATTGATGCAGCGGCCAAGGTCGGTGCGGAAGCTGACGGCGGTGGCGGAGCTCCGAGGCTGGCGACGCGAGGAAGACGAAGAGGAAGGGCATGAAGGGGAGAAAAGAAATGACTCCTCGGTCCTATTTATAAGGAAAAGGGCATGTGTCAGGCGTGAGAATCAAGGGGCCACGAAACGGAGATGTCGCCTCGATTGTCGCAGATTTATTAACAAAAAGGGGTCATAGATAAGTTTTCTTTATGACGGATGACGTCATTCCGGTTTACAACGACCAGAGAAGATGACATCACGGCGGTTCAACAAACTACAAGAAGATGTTGAAGATAAAGATTTTTTGCTAAGGATTGACATGAACCCGTTCAAATCAATCTGGGGCCTAATGTTGGGGATATTACTACTGGGCGTAAACCAGCCAGGTGGGCCGGGTTAACTTGATGAGTAGTTAATTATGTTAAAGCCCAAGTAGGCAGATGAGGGCCTGGGGCCCATAGTCGGTTTAAGACTTGTAGCCGTAAACCGGCATGTGTATATAAACTTGTATTGTAAGTTAGGAATAAGGAGAGACCAACCCGTATACGAATATGAACAGGTGTTGGGCCTCTGTGAACTGATTGGCGTCACCCGTGTATATAAGGGGACGACCCGGCGGTGGCTCAAGGATGACAGACAACAATTCGAGACTTAGGCGAAGCTTGTTTGCTCCCTAGTCATCGAAACCCCATCAATTCCATCACAACTAGACGTAGGCTTTTACCTTCATCGAAGGGGCCGAACTAGTATAATTCTCTTGCGTCCTTGTGTCGGCTTCCCCTTCAAGCTAACCCATCGCGATGGCTCCACTACTAAGTCCTGACTCTAGGACATCTGCCGTGACAAAACCACGACACTATCCGCATCCTCTGTAGGAGGAACATCTGACTTTCGCCCTTTGTTAGCGTCCTCCTCTAAGTCCAGCTCTGGAGGTCGACTGGAGGAGGCGTGGCTGGCAGGCTCTCCGGATACAGTCCGGCGAGCGTTTTTCCTACTAGGAAACACGGGCGTCATTATATTTTAAAAGACGGCAAGCACGGAGCAGGGTTCTTTCTCATACCTCTACGACGGCGTCTCAGTCCTGACCGCCTTCCTTTTAAGCCTACCGGCTTTTGTGCCCCTTGTTGGAGAGTCACTGCGGGCTCGGCATCGCGTCCCAAAGGCCTTCCCTGGAAGACACCATATGTGTGCGGTAGGTGAAGTGCAGAAAAAGGGATCCTTCTTGGAAGTTGGGACTCTGGTTTTACTTACATGCGATGCAGGGAGTAGCCGAGGATAATTGGCTATGATGGCCACCATGGCACCATCCTAACTTAATTGATAGAAAGTCCTGTCAATAAGCTCAACAAATGTGTCCGGATCTTCTTGGAGTCCAGGGTCGAGGGCCCGGTCAGGGTCCTCTGGTTGTGGAGGCGGGCTATGGATCTCCCTCCACAGCTTTTCGCGGTTCCTGTTATGAAATGGCAAGGTAAATACTTATGATGAAGGATGTGGGAAGGTTTGGAGTGAAAAGTAGCAACTCACCTAGCTTGGGGGGTTGTACATGGAGAATCCATCCCGTGGCTTAATGCGGATGAACTCCTCTTCCTCTCCTTTATATAAATCGGACAATATTTTTGCTAGAGAAGTGACGGAGTCCGGTCCCTTACGACCGCAGCGGGTAGCATCGATTTTGAAGTGGCTACATCCCCCGCATTATACATATTCACATAACCTCAATTATTGTCAATCCTGATTGGGCCAGTGTCTTTATCCGGCCCATCAGGTAAAGGACTTCCCCGTTATCTTCCTCCCGGGGGCTCTGAGGGCGCCAGCTGCGGCGTTTCTTCAAGGGAGCATTGTCGAACTCAGGGGGACCCATCCGAATAGGTTCCGGAAGGGGGACGTCCTCCATATAAAACCACTCCGAAGGCCAGTCTTCGGATATCTTCTTCGGAGTATCGGATAAATATCCGGTCCCAGTGATGCGCCATATTTCGGCTCCGCCCACTTGATATATTGACCCCTCCTGTGTATGGGGTATGAGGCAGAATAGCCTCTTCCATAGCTCGAAATGAGCTTCGCAGCCCAGAAACAGCTCGCAAAGGGGAGACGTAGCCAGCGATGTGTAATATGGAGGCTGGAGTAAAGTTATGCAGCTAGAGGCCATAGAACTCCGGGAGCCCGCAGAGGAACGGATGAATTGGAAATACAAGCCCTCTTAATAAGTAAGGGATCTGGCATACCCGCTCCCCCATGGATGGGTTGGAAAAGCTCTCCGCTTGCTCCCCGCCATTGTAGGTGGCGAGCCCGGCTCAAACGGGGACCATATACGCTGGAGGGAGAAATCCCAGGGTTTGTAACTCTATTAATTGGCTGTGAGGGATGGAAAACTTCTTCCCATTGTCGGGCTTATCGCTACGGGAGCGAGAGGAGGAGCTGCAATGGCCGGCCTTGTTGGAATGAATTTTTTCGGGCGCGCTCCGATGGATACTCGATGTGGGGGAATGGCGTGATCTGGATCTGAGAATCCCGGTCTCTTTAATAGACGATTTAGTCACATGGCTAGGGGGGCAAATGTAAAAATGCCCTGGCATCTCGCATTCCTTCAACACGTGGAAAATAGCCATTATTAGGGGCGGAAGCCAAGGAGCGCAATGTTTATGGGAAGCCGGACACTACTCAACAGGTACTTGGAGTTTGGAGAAGAACCCGCCTTGCAATGTCGAAGACAATCTGCACGCCTGACTAATCGTCATTGCAGCCTAGCTCGGGGGCTACTGAGGGAGTCCTGGGTTAGGGGGTCCTCGGACAGCCGACTATATACTTTAGTCGGACTGTTGGAATATGAAGATACAATATTGAAGACTTCGTCTCGTGTCCGAATGGGACTCTCCTTGGCGTGGAAGGCAAGCTTGGCAAATACGGGTATGAAGATCTCCTCCCTTGTAACTGACTCTGTGTAACCCTAGCCCCTCCGGTGTCTATATAAACAAGAGGGCTTAGTCCGTAGGACAACAACAATCATACCATAGGCTAGCTTCTAGGGTTTAGCCTCTACGATCTCGTGGCAGATCAACTATTGGAATACTCATATCATCCAGATCAATCAAGCAGGAAGTAGAGTATTACCTCCATCGAGAGGGCCCGAACCTGGGTAAATATCATGTCCCCGCCCTCCTGTTACCATCCGCCTTAGAGGCATAGTTCGGGACCCCCTACTCGAGATCCGCCGGTTTTGACACCGACAGGCCCCACGTTGCTCCACCGACGTACTTCTTCCTCCTATATATACCTATGTACCCCCAAACTACCTGATACGGAGCCAAAAACCTAATTCCACCGCCGCAACCTTCTGTACCGTGAGATCCCATCTTGGGGCTTGTTCCGGAGCTCCGCCGGAGGGGGAATCGATCACAGAGGGCTTCTACATCAACACCATAGCCTCTCCGATGAAGTGTGAGTAGTTTACCTCAGACCTTCGGGTCCATTGTTATTAGCTAGATGGCTTCTTCTCTCTTTTTGGATCTCAATACAATGTTCTCCCCCTCTCTCATGGAGATCTATTCGATGTAATCTTCTTTTGTGGTGTGTTTGTTGAGACCGATGAACTGTGGGTTTATGATCAAGTTTATCTATGAACAATATTTGAATCTTCTCTGAATTCTTTGCAAGTCTCTTCGAATTATCAGTTTGGTTTGGCCTACTAGATTGATCTTTCTTGCAATGGGAGAAGTGCTTAGCTTTCGGTTCAATCTTGCGGTGTCCTTTCCCAGTGACAGTAGGGGCAGCAAGGCGCGTATTGTATTGTTGCCATCGAGGATAACAAGATGGGGTTTATATCATATTGCATGAGTTTATCCCTATACATCATGTCATCTTGCTTAAAGCGTTACTCTGTTCTTATGAACGTAATACTCTAGATGCATGCTGGATACCGGTCGATGTGTGGAGTAATAGTAGTAGATGCAGGCAGGAGTCGGTCTACTTGTCTCGAACGTGATACCTATATACATGACCATACCTAGATATTCTCATAACTATGCTCAATTCTGTCAATTGCTCAACAGTAATTTGTTCACCCACCGTAAATACTTATGCTCTTGAGAGAAGCTACTAGTGAAACCTATGGCCCCCGGGTCTATTTTCCATCATATTAATCTCCTGACAACAAGCTATTTCTCGCACCGTTTTTATTTTACTTTCTTTACTTTGCATATTTATCACAAAAATACCAAAAATATTATCATATCATATCTATCTCACTCTCGTAAGTGACCGTGTAGGGATTGACAACCCCTTATCGCGTTGGTTGCAAGGATTTATTTGTTTGTGTAGGTGCGAGGGACTTGTGTGTAGCCTCCTACTGGATTGATACCTTTGTTCTCAAAAACTGAGGGAAATACTTATGCTGCTTTACTGCATCACCCTTTCCTCTTCAAGGGAAAACCAACGCAGTGCATAAGAGGTAGGAAGCGGTACTACCGCGGCTACTACAACGGTAGTACCATTCCAGACCAAAAACTCGTCCCAAGTCCATCGGAAGTAAGCACGGATGTATTTTTTTAGTACTCCTTGCAAGCAGTAGTACCGCTACCCCTAGCAATAGTACCGCTACACCTAGCGGTAGTACCACGAGGACAAGCGGTAGTACCGCTCTGACGGTTCTTCTGGCCTTTTGCCTCCTCGTCGTTGTTTTTCAAAGGGCTACTACCGCCCTAGTGGTAGTACCGCTCGGTGCGGGGTGTGAGCATAACAGTTGGATTTTCCCCCACCTATAAACGGGGGGCTTCTTCCCCAATGAACCTTATCTCTTGAGCTCGTGTTCTTCCCCCATTGTTGACCTTGTTCGAGCTTGCTAACTCTCAATCCATCCATGGATTCTTGCTAGTTTTTGAGGGAAAAGAGAGAGGAGATCTAGATCCACATTTCCACCAATCACTTTCTCCTCTATGTGAGGGGAACCCCTTGGATCTAGATCTTAGAGTTCTTGGTATTCTTCTTCTTGTTCTTCCTCTCATTTTCCTCACTAGCATTAGTTGCTTCAGTGGGATTTGAGAGAGAAGGACTTGGGCACTCCGTGTGCCCTTGCCATTGGATTTAGTGCACAGGTTTGAGTTCTACACGGTGATACGTGGAAGTGAAGTTTGAGAAGGTTATTACTCTTGGGTGTTTGGGCACCCTAGAGCTTGTTCCTCTTGGATGCCTTGGCGCCCTAGACGGTTGGTGTTGTTCGGAGCTCAATCATTGTGGTGTAAAGCTCTGGGCAAGCGTCGGGGTGTCCAATTAGGTTGTGGAAATCGCCCCAAGAAATTTGACGGGTACCGGTGACCGCCTCCAAAGGTTGCCAAAGTGTACGGGTTCGGTGACCGCCCCCAAGGGTTGCCATTTCTACGGGTTCGATGACCGCCCTCAAGGGTCCCTTAGTGGAATCACGCCATCCTGCATTGTGCGAGGGCGTGAGGAGATTACGGTGGCCCTAGTGGCTTCTTGGGGAGCATTGTGCCTCCACACCGCTCCAAACGGAGATTAGCATATGCAAGGGTGTGAACTTTTGGATACATCGTCGTCTCCGCCTGCCTCTGTTATTGAGGGAGTCCTGGAATAGGGGGTCCTCGGATAGCCGGACTATATACTTTAGCCGGACTGTTGGACTATGAAGATGCAAGATTGAAGACTTAGTCTCGTGTCCGGATGGGACTCTCCTTGGCGTGGAAGGCAGGCTTGGCAAATACGGATATGTAGATCTCATCCCATGTAACCAACTCTGTATAACCCTAACCCCCTCAGGTGTCTATATAAACCGGAGTGCTTAGTCCGTAGGACAACAACAATCATACCATAGGCTAGCTTCTAGGGTATAGCCTCTACGATCTCGTGGTAGATCAACTCTTGTAATACTCATATCATCAAGATCAATCAAGCAGGAAGTAGGGTATTACCTCCATCGAGAGGGCCCGAACTTGGGTAAAAATCGTGTCCCCCGCCTCCTGTTACCATCCGCCTTAGACGCACAGTTCGGGACCCCCTACCCGAGGTCCGTGGGTTTTGACACCGACATTGGTGCTTTCATTGAGAGTTCCACTGTGTCGTCACCACAAGGTTTGATGGCTCCTTCAGCCATCGGCAACGATGCGATCCAGGGTGAGGTTTTCCTCCCCGGACAGATCTTCATATTCGGTGGCTTCGCACTGTGGGCCAACTCGCTTGCCCATCTAGAGCAGATTGAGAGATACGCCCCTGGCCATCAGGTCAGGTTCGGAAACTTGAACTATACTGCCGACATCCGCGGAGAGTTGATCTTCGAAGGGTTCAAGCCCATGTCAGGTGTGCCGCGCAGTCACGAAGAGCATGACTTAGCTCTGTCGTCGGACAGTGTCTGGGAGATCACACCTGCAACCACTCCGGCCCTCAATCCAGAACAAATTGCACCATCTGAGGACGGGTGGATGGACCCCACCTCGGAGGCCGCACACTCAGGGGCGATAGAGCCGAATACTGACTTCACCTCCTACGAGACCCGTGTTGACGAACCATTGGATTCGTCCCCGGCCATGGGCTCTGAGCCGCTTGCGTCCGTGCCTATTGAATCCGATTGGGCACCGATCATGGAGTTCACCTCCGCAGATATCTTTTAGCACACGCCCTTTGGCGATGTACTAAACTCGTTGAGGTCTCTCTCCCTATCAGGAGACCCTTTTCCGAACTATGTCCGGCTAGAATGGGATGCGAATGACGAAGAAATTCGCTGCCCACCCACCACCCACTTAGTAGCCACTGTCGACGATTTAACCGACATGCTCGACTTAGGCTCCGAAGACATCGACGGTATGGACGACGATGCAGGAGACGAACAAGAACCACCGCCCACAGGGCGCTGGACAGCCACTTCATCACATGATATATACATGGTGGATACACCCAAGAAGACAATGATGAGGAACGGGAGGATGCAGCGAAGGATAACCCCCTCGAGAAGCAACCAAAGTGACGACGCAGACGCCGCTCCAAATCCCGCCTCGGCAAAAACAGCGATAACAGCGCAAGAAAGAATGAGACCACGGTCGACTACAAAGCAATAGAGCAGGAAGAGCCAGCGGACGGCGAACATATTACGGAGCCGCTGTCCGGTCACGGCGACGCCGAGGATAAAGCTCATCAACCTCTCTCCGAAGAGGAAAACAGTCCGGACGACGATGCACACATAATCCCGGAAAAGCACTTGGAACAAGAGAACCTCCACAAAAGGCTTATTCACTACAAAAAAAAGACACATCCGTGACATTTTGGGCCGAACTGATTTTTTTTTCTGTCATACATATGACACTTCCATGACGATAATTGTGACAAAACCGGTATCATCATATATGTGGTGGGCTCCTACTTCTATGACCAAAAATCATGACAAAAATGGGCTTTTCGTCCTGGGCGGGCCGGAGACGCAGCTGCATGACATTCTTTGGGCCGTCCATGACGGAAAAAACCGTGGTAGAAGCGATGGGGAGGAAAATTTCGGGGAGTTCCCGGTTACGATGGGAGGTCAGGGGCCGAGCGATGCGCGTTTCTCTCGTACACGTACGCGCGTGTGTGCGAGGCGTTGGCTCTAACTAAACCCGAGCGAGGCGTTGGGCTCTAACTGAACCCGAGCGATTGCACTGCAGGCTACGCGTTACTGAACCCGAGCGATCGATCGATGGCTGTTAACTGAACTCGATCGAGCGATTTCTTGCCTACTGCTGCTAACTGAAGCCGATCGATGGGATGAACAGTGAGCGTTGCAGGGGGGTTGGATGAACAGTGAGCGGTGGCATTGCATCTGGATGAACAGGACCCCGTGGTGTGGTGGAGGGCTGGATGAACAGTAGACGGTGGAGGGGTGCCCGTGGAGGGGTGGATGAACAGGACCCCGTGGTGTGGAGGGCAGGATGAACAGTAGACGGTGGAGGGGTGCCCGTGGAGGGGTGGTTGAACAGGACCCCGTGGTGTGGAGGGCTGGATGAATAGTAGACGGTGGAGGGGTGCCCGTGGAGGGGTGTTTGAACAGGACCCCGTGGTGTGGAGGGCTGGATGAACAGTAGACGGTGGAGGGGTGGTTGAACAGTAGACGGTGGAGTAGCGCGCGGTTGAGGCTGGATGAACAGGAGCCCGTGGAGGCTGGAGGAGGTCGACGGTGGATGAAAAGTAGCTCATGGAGGCTGGAGGGGGTCGACGGTGGAGATGAACAGTATCCCGTGGAGTCCCGTTTTGCGGTACGCCACACCCCTCCCGATGAACAAGACCCCCGTTTCGACCGTAGCGCTCCAACACAAGTCTGTTTCCTCCGTTTTGCGGTACGCCACAACCCTCCCGATCAACAGGACCCCCATTTCGACCGTAGGAGGTCCGTTTCCTCCGTTTTGCGGTATGCCACACCCCTCCCGATCAACAGGACCCCCATTTTGACTGTAGGAGGTCCATTTCCTTCGTTTTGCAGTACGCCACACCCCTCCCGATCAACATGACCCCCGTTTTGACCGTAGGAGGTCCGTTTCCTCCGTTGTGCGGTACGCCAGGCCTCGTTTCCATCGCCTCTTCCATCGAAGCCCTCCCAATGAACATGACCACGCATTCTGTTGCCTCCCCATGAACACGACGACGACGTTGTTTCTCCATTCTGACCCAGCCATGTACACAAGCCCTTGCCGTACGTATGCGCGAGTAGGCGTTCGAGACCCCGCCCGTATGTACACATACGTGGCCGTATGTTCTTTCTTGCACACTGGACGCCTCTACTACGACACGTGCGCGCCTCTACATCCACCAGTATATATATATGTACGTACACGTTCGCGACCAGAATGTCAACACTACGTATGCTTTGACCAGGTGGGTCCCGACTGTCAGCCACTTCCTTGCCTGCAAAGATGTAGCTGGTGGGTCCCAGCAGTCAGGGGGGAGAAATACGGTGGACCGTCCGGTGGGCCCCCACTGTCAGGTGGAGGAATAATTATTTTGCACGTAATAAGGAGGCACTTCCTTGCTGCGGCCGTGGACCTAGCCGTCAGCCTCTCCACGTACAGTCCACGTCCGATGGAAGTCGTTCCTTGACCATGTTGACCATGCTGCCCCGAGAGCACTAGGGCGGTGGACGACGACGAGGCCTAGAAAGGGGACGACGCGGAGCCGGGGAAGACGCGAGAGTGGATGCCCATGCGGAGAGGAGTACGAGGGTTCACTGGTTCGGTTGCGCTGCCGTCGCCGCAGAATAACAGGGGGTGTGGGTGAGTGGAGTGGAGGGATGGCCTGGCCAGCGGTGGGAGTAGTATGGGTCGGTGAGGCCTCCGCGGCAGCACAGCCGGCCATGGGAGGCAGTAGTAGGCGGCACGACTGGCGCTAGTTTGGGCGGCTGGAGCAAGAACACGAGAGGTTGAAGAAGCACTACGGCCGTTGGATGGACATCATACGGTCAGTCGAGCTAGAATCGTGCATATTGACTAAGTTGACAAAGCCCTTTGTCCCCGTCAACTTAGTAGGCCCACTATACTAGGTCCCAGCTAGCAGGGGGAGTATTCATTTTTTTGTGCGTAATAAGGAGGCACTTCCTTGCGTGCGAAGATATAGCTGGTGGGCCCGAGCTGTCAGCGGCGGTAACATTTTTTTCGCGAAATACAGAGGCCGTTTCGGTGGGTCCCAGATGTCAGGTGGAGGAAATCATTATTTTCCGCGTAATAAGGAGGCATTTCCTTACGTGCGGCCATGGACCCAGCTGTCAACCTCTCCACATACAGTCCACTTTAGATGCATGTCGGTCGTTGACCATGCTGACCACGCCACGCCGAGAGCACTAGGTCAGTGGACGACGGCGAGGCCTCGGAAGGGAACGACACGGAGGCAGGGAAGACTCAACCGTTGTTTTTGTTTCCCACGTGGAGGGGAGTACGACTGTATAAGGGTTTACTGGTTCGTCTGCCGTCGCCGGAAAATAACAGCAGGTGTGGGTGAGTAGAGGGATGGCTAGGCCAGCGATGGGAGTACGGTGGGGCAGCGAGGCATGCGCGGCAGCACAGCCGGCCGCGGGGAGGAGGGAGCAGGCAGTCCGGCCGGCGCTTGTTTGAGCGGCTGGAGCACGAAGAGCAGAGATTGAAGAAGCACGGCGGCCGTTGGATGGACATCCAACAGTATACAGGCCATCTTGGAAAGCCTCAAATCTGTGGAAAACAGCATACAGCCCATCTGCCATTATTTCGAATAATTTACAGCCCATTTGCTAATTCTTACGGGTTTTTTTGGAGCCCATATTCTTTATGTTAGCATTACGACCCATATTGTGGCCACGGTTAAAAAATTATACGAAATTTTGCATATGTCGGTGCGGTCTGAACTGTTTTTAATCCCGAAATTTCGAGTCACATTCAGACTGATTTTAAAAATAAGTACATATCAATATAAAATCCAATAAATCGTCCATGCATAAAAATCAATGCAATTTAAAAATGAAAAAAGATATTTGAAAATAATTGCCGGTTTGATGTGTTTTAAAAATGTACAACCCATTTCTCATTACTGATAGGCCACTCTCCTCGTCTTGAAATATTTGCAGCCCAACAGGCCTGATAAAGCGACTTACTTGGCAAATCACAAAAAAACCGAGCTAGCCATTTTTAGAAAAAAAACTACTGGGCTGGTCTGTGGTAAACATAAAAGAAAAGGCTGTCTAGACAGGCCAGAGTGTCCCGCACAGCCCAGTTGACACCCTGCTTCCGTCTCAAAAACAAATTAGATAAATGCCACTCAATTATGGCGATTCATAAAAATGCCACTTCAATTTCCAAACTTTGAAAAATGCCAGTGCAATTTTTGCAAACTTTGAAAAACGCCACTGCAGTTTGCAAACTTTAAAAAACGCCACTCAAAACTTCGGAAGCGGATGCGGGAGCCTCGGCGCCCTTGGTTAGCACCTTCCAGACGTCTTCGTACGTCGTGTCGAAGAGCCTGTTGAGGGTTCGGTGCTGCGCCGGGTCGAACTTCCACAGATTAAAGTCCCGTTGTTGACACGGGAGGATCCGGCGGACGAGCATAACCTGGACTACATTGACAAGCTTGATCGGCTTGTTCACCAGGGACTGGATGCATGTTTGCAGTCCGGTCACCTCTTTTTCGTCACCTCACGACAGGCCCGTCTCTTTCCAGGACATAAGCCGCGTGGGGGGTCCGGATCGGAACTCAGGGGCCGCGATCCATTTCGGATCATGTGGCTCGGTGATGTAGAACCACTCGGATTGCCACGCCTTTAGGGTCTCCACAAAGGAGCCCTCGAGCCATAGGACGTTGGCCATCTTGCCCGCCATGGCGCTGCTGCACTCCGCCTGGCTGCCGCGCACCACCTGGGCTTGACATTGAAGGTCTTGAGCCAGAGGACGAAATGGGGGCGGATGCGGAGGAAAGCCTCGCACACGACGATAAACGCCGAGATGTTGAGGACGAAGTTCCGGGTCAGATCGTGGAAATCCAGGCCGTAGTAGAACATGAGCCCCCGGACAAATGGGTGGAGTGGAAAACCCAGTCCGCGGAGTAAGTGGGGAAGGAAAACTACCCTCTCGTGGGGCCTTGGGGTGGGGAGAAGCTGCCCCTCCTCGGGAAGCCGGTGCGCGATGTCTTTGGACAAGTATCCGGCCTTCCTCAGCTTTTTGCCATGGCCCTCCGTGACGGAGGAGACCATCCACTTGCCTCCCGCTCCGGACATTGCTGGAGAAGGTTGAGGTGGGAAGTGCGGGCTTGGGCGCTGGAGCTCGGGTGCGCAGAAGATGGATAGGCAAAGGAGGAAGAAGGTGTAGGTAAAAAAGGTGGATCCTGATCCCCTTATATGGGCGGATGCGGTTATGCATCCCCACCAGCCTAGTAAAACTCGCTTGCCTCCCAAGCGCCGTGATAAATGGCGCGGTTGGATTACCCACGTCCGTATTGATGAGAATCCCGTAAATGGGGGACATGATCTTTGCTTTGACAAGACGTGCCAAGGAAACCGCCTCGCAGAACGTGCTGAGGTGGAGAAGCGAAAACGATTCTAGTAAAAGACTTGGCCGTAGTGTGATGACGCACTGCGGAATACGTCAGCAGATTTGATTTGTGTTAATATTATTCTCTCTATGGCAATATGTGGAGACTTATTTTGCAGAGCCGGACACTACTCTTGGTGTTCACAATCTTTTATGAAGAACTCGGAGGAGGAACCCGCCCTGCAATGCCGAAGACAATCTGCGCGCCGGACTCGTCGTCATTGAAGCCTGGTTCAGGGGCTACTGAGGGAGTCCTGAATTAGGGGGTGTTCGGATAGCCAGACAATACCTTCAGCCGAACTCCTCGACTATGAAGATAAAAGATTGAATACTTCGGCCCGTGTCCGGATGGGACTTTCCTTGGCGTGGAAGGCAAGCTTGGCGATGCGGATATTCAAGATCTCCTACCATTGTAACTAACATTTTGTAACCCTAACCCTATCCGGTGTCTATATAAACTGGAGGGTTCTAGTCCGTAGGACAGCTTCATCATACAACAATCATACCATAGGCTAGCTTCCAGGGTTTAGCCTCCTTGATCTCGTGGTAGATCTACTCTCGTACTACCCATATCATCAATATTAATCAAGCAGGAGTAGGGTTTTACCTCCATCGAGAGGGCCCGAACCTAGGTAAACTTCGTGTCCCTTGTCTCCTATTACCATCCGGCCTAGACGCACAGTTCGGGACCCCCTACCCGAGATCCGCCGGTTTTGACACCGACAATGATCTTTGGCCGGACTGTTGGACTAAGAAGATACAAGATTGAAGACTTCGTCACGTATCCGGATGGGACTTTCCTTGGCGTGGAAGGCAAGCTTGGCAGTACGGATATTCAGATTTCCTCCTATTGTAACCAACTCTGTGTAACCCTAGCCCCCTCCGGTGTCTATATAAACCGGAGGGGTTAGTCTGTAGGACGACGACAATCAAACCATAGGTTAGCTTCTAGGGTTTAGCCTCTCTCATCTCGTGGTAGATCTACTCTTGTACTACCCATATCATCAATATTAATCAAGCAGGAGTAGGGTTTTATCTCCATCGAGAGGGCCCGAACCTGGGTAAAAACATCGTGTCCCTTGTCTCCTGTTACCATCCGCCTAGACGCACAGTTCGGGACCCCCTACCCGAGATTCGCCGGTTTTGACACCGACACTCTTCTTTTAAGAAAATTTTGTGCAGTTCTACTAAAATAAAATGCCATCACCGCCTTGAAAATTCAGTGACACTGTTCAAAAGGAAATGACTTAACATTACATCATGCTGTCAGGTATGTAGTCGACAGGCATTAGAGACAAACATACAGAACTCCTCAAGAGAACAGCCGGAGGAGGAGGTGCCCACTCTTGACCATTCCTCTTGTCTTCATAATTGTCTGTGCAGTTTAATCAAAACAAAATGACATCAGCGCCTTGGCATTTTGGTGACACTGTACAAAAAAATTAACTTATCTCATGAAAGTGAGGTATGTAATCTATAAGCATTAACAGTGCAAAAATCTAACAGGAGTAACAAGTTTCATCGTTGGTATACTGGCTGTGCAACAGCATTAGAATGCCTTATAGCTGAAAAATCTTTAATACATCCACAATCAACAGCTAACCCTGAAATAATCCAGTGACATTAAATGGCATTGCTTAAATTTATGGGTGGCATTAGACTAAGAGCGACATTAGTTAAATGTGGCATCACTTTAGTAGTAGCATTGCTTGACTTGACTGTCGGCGTTATACTAACAGCAAAAAAAGTGGCAATAAGAGCATGGGAGGCACCAGTACGATGTACCTCCACGGACGCAGAGTGGTGAGGGAGGTATGGTTGCCCAGGGCAACAAATATCCAGGCAGCATATGTGGATTACGGTCCCATTTTTGTTCTCTTTAGCCACCTTTTTCCTATGCAAGGACAACAAACCGATCGACCTGGTCATTCTCTATTGCGTTGTCATGCCTTTCTAGCCTTCTTCAACCAAGAGACACAAGACTCGTTCCTTAGCTACTGATTTTCCCCTTAGCATATGGGGCAACGAAACAAGATTATGGCTCGAAAAGAGGTAGCATACATGAGGGTCGGCGGGAAGTGGCTTCGCTCGTGGTCGTCGTCCTCCGCACACACTACGGCAGCGAGCTTGGGGACGGAGGCCATCCCGCGCGGGCGCTAGGTCTGAGAGGACGGCATTGTCGTCAGTGCCTGACCTCACTCGCTGACGACGAGTGCGTCAACGCTGCACGTCCTTCTCTTCCTCGGAGGATCTATGACCAGCGGTGAGGAGGGAGAGAAGGGCCGTCTTTTTTAGATCTGGAGAGAGGGTGGTAGTGTGAGAAGCAAGTGGGCAGCCCTTAGCAAGAAAGCGCTGAAGCTCCAGCCTATATATCGTTTTTATACTACTAGTACTGGAGGTGGGGGAGTGGTAGAGTAGTTTATATTTTCTCTGCGTACTGTACCAGTTAGTCGTGCTTCAAAACTGATCGACACGCCATTAAAAAAATAAAGGTCGATAAATAATGCTGCACCTCGGGCCAACGCGGCCAGATCGCATTTTGCACGAGAAATTACACACCATGTTTTGTTGACATGTGGTCCCATTCCAACATATCAGTGAGACGACGGCGAGTAGTAGGAGTATTTCTGAACGGACGTGTAGGCCGGGGCGCCTCTTCGTGAACCGTGGCAAACTCGCAACCGTCCACTGACTCTTCGCCTTTCCCTCTCGATTTGGAACTGCTGTCGCACGCTCTTCCTCTCCCTCCTCCATTTTCCTTCAGCCCTTCACCCTTTCTTCTGCCATTGTTCGATCGTCTTCTTCATGGAGGGAACAGGCCGGAAATGACCCGTTATTCTTGCCCCGATCTGAATGATGACGTGCTGGAGGAACTCATTGATCGGTGCGACGTCATCACCTCGGCTAGCAAGCCAGGTTCGTTCAAGCCCATTCTCGACTCAACAAATAACATCATTGCAAGGAACCCAAGGGTCAAGGAGCGGTTTGATCTCCCCTATCTTCTTCGCCGTGACCTTGCTCGCTGGCAAGCGGACAACGGAGACCTCGCCTTGTGCAAGTTGATGCCGCTTGATGATGACACGTGTGATGTCAAGATGCCATCGCTTAAGGGTAAGTCCTGGGCTGGCGCAAATGGAGATTGCGTTGTTTATATTGGGTACAATTGCAAGTGGGAACTTGTGAATGTGTACACTCGTCAGCGGATTCCACTTCCACAAATCTCCGAGTGCCCTGAGGTTGAGCACACTGATAATCTCCGTACGTTCAAATACGATCATGGTGACTGTCGTGTACTGAAGATAGCAATTTGTCGAGTTCCCAACCGCTCTTGGAATTACAAGAACTATCAAGTTGTTGCTATCTTCGACAAGCTAGTTGCCGTCCTTCGTGCTTCGACTAGATGGATATTACTCAAAAATCAGTTTCTATACACGGATGTGTACTGTGATGCAATTGAATACAAGGATCTTGTGTTTGCTGCCACCTCTCGTGGCACTTCTTTTGCATGGGATCCTCGTTTTTTGGTACGTTTGTCTTCCATCGTAATTATAATTGTTTCATCCACATGCATGCGGGTTAGCAACTTTCCCTTTACTAATTAATCTTCTTCTTGTGTTTCCAAGGTCATGTGGACATCCCACCACCTATACTTGAAGACTTTTATAACCAAGGGGGAGATGACGATGGTGATGATCACGAGCATGAGGACGAGCATGAGGACGAGCAGCGCCCATATACTCTGTGGCGCCTGGCAACTAATTCCGATGGATCACCTCTTCTTGTGTGTATACAGCCCACTGATGATGTTACTGCTAAGGAAGCAGGTGTTGTCTCCCATGGTCGCACTCTCCGGACCTATTCCAACACCCGTTGCATGGTATTCGGGATGGATACTAGTATGCTAGCGCCAACTCCTTCTCCCTGGCATAGAATTGATAGTCTTGGAGAAAACTCGCTCTTCCTTCGACGAAACTATCCGATGATGGTGAAAGGCGATCCAACCGTTGTTTACACATTTATGAGAAGCAACTATGTCTATACCTCGGACATTTGCGTGGTTCCCTACCCTGGTACTGATATAGTAGGCCGCTTCATCCTGGATGATCAGTCCTCCGTTGGTCTCCAGATCGACAATGCATGGCCCGTCCCAGAGAATCACTTGTGGTTCAAAGCAAGCGTTTCCAAAGCCGAGGAATGGTTGAGTTGAAGTTCATTTCATTTCTTGTTATTTGTTGTGTGGTGAAAACTTTAGTATTTATAATGTATCCTTGTTGTCGATGTGGGTTGATGATCTGTTGTTCTATGTAATAAAATGATATGCCTGTGATAAACTTACTAAATTTATGAATGGCTTTCGAGTCGCTTCTCTGAGTGAGTGGTTCGACGAGGCAAAAAACTATTTTCTGAATACATAATTGTACATGCATTGCAACAGGTTATCGGATGAGGCCAATAAACAATAGTAGTACACAATTTGTACTAGCTTCACATGCTTCGCGCGTCAGGCGGGTGTTTTTACTCTAGCCATATGTTAATGTGTTCGTTGTACGAACCAGCACGTCGAATCCTCGATACTAGTAGTGTACTATATAGTAGGAGTAAGTAGTAGGAGTAGTAGGGTGGCATGGGCCAAAACAAGCATTCACGTCCAGGAGTACGGCACACGCCACCACCATGACATCCATATGACACCATATTATTTCTTGGAGTCCGTGCGAGAGCAATCTCTTCAACCTCGTCGTTTCTCTAACTTCAGTCATCGCGCGGCGGGCGAGGTGGGGGTTTGCCGATAGTCGGTTTCTGAGGGAGTCCTGGATTAGGGGGTGTTCGGATAGCCGAACTATATCTTCAGCCGGACTCCAGGACTATGAAGATACAAGATTGAAGACTTCGTCCCGTGTCCGGAAGGTTCTTTCCTTGGCGTGGAAGGCAAGCTAGGCATGCGGATATTCAAGATCTCCTACCAATGTAACCGACTCTGTGTAACCCTAACCCTATCCGGTGCCTATATAAACCGGAGGGTTGTAGTCCGTAGGACGAACACATCATAACCATCATCATACCCATAGGCTAGCTTCTAGGGTTTAGCCTCCTTGATCTCGTGGTAGATCTACTCTTGTACTACCCATATCATTAATATTAATCTATCAGGAGTAGGGTTTTACCTCCATCGAGAGGGCCCGAATCTGGGTAAAATAAAGTGTCCCTTGTCTCCTGTTACCATCCGACCTTGATGCACAGATCGGGACCCCCTACCCGAGATCCGCCGGTTTTGACACCGACATTGGTGCTTTCATTGAGAGTTCCTCTGTGTCGTCGCCTTTAGGCCCGATGGCTCCTTTGATCATCAACAACGATAAGGTCCAGGGTGAGACTTTTCTCCCCGGACAGATCTTCGTCTTCGGCGGCTTCGCTCTACGGGCCAACTCGCTTGGTCATCTGGAGCAGATCGAGAGCTACGCCCCTGGCCATCAAGTCAGGTTTGGAAGCCTAAACTACATGGCAGATACCCGCGGAGACTTGATCTTCGACGGATTCGAGCCACAGCCAAGTGCGCGGCACTATCTCGAGGGGCATGATATAGCTCTGCCTCCGAACAGTGTCCTGGAGGCCGCATACGCTCCGGCCCCGATCCTCGATTCGGAGCCCGCTGCGTTCTTTGAAGATGAACGGTTGGACGTCACCTCGGGGGATGCGATCTTAAAGGCCATTGAGCCGAACGCAAGCCCCGCGCTCCGCATGGCCTGTGACTCCAAGGAGCCGGACTCCTCTCCGAACTTCGGGTCGTCCGTACCCCCGCCGATCGAATCAGATTGGGTGCCTGTAGTGGAGTTCACCGCCGCGGACATCTTTCAGTATTCACCTTTTGGTGATATTTTGAATTCTCTCAAGTCTCTCTCTTTGTCAGGAGGGCCCGGGCCGAACTATGGCCTGCATGGTTGGGATTCGGACGACGAAGAAATTCAAAGCCCACCCACCGCCCACTTAATAGCCACTGTCGACGATATATCCGACATGCTCGACTTCAGCTACAAAGACTTCGATGGTATGGACGACGAAGGAGGAGACGAGCAAGAACCAGCACCTATAGGGCGCTGGACCGCCACCTCGTCATACGACATATACATGGTGGATGCTCCCAAAGATGGAGATGGCGATGGAACAGCGGAGGATGGCACTTCGAAAAAGCCTCCAAAACGCCAACGTCAGCGGGGCCGCTCCAAAACCCGCCACAGCAGAAACGGTGATTCCGGCACGGGAGATAATACTACCCCGGACAGCGCTGAAGAACACCAAAACCAGCAGGATTCGGCACAGGAAGATGGAGAAGACCGCCCTCATGAGAGAGCGGCAGAGCGAGAGGTCGAGGACGATAACTACATGCCTCCCTCCTAAGACGAGGCAAGCCTCGGTGACGATGAATTCATCGTACCATCAGACCCCGCCGAACAAGAGCGCTTTCAGCGCAGGCTTTTAGCCACGGCGAACAGCCTAAAGAAAAAGCAGCAACAGCTTAGAGCTTATCAAGATTTGCTAGCTGACAAATGGACTAAAGTCCTTGCGGCTGAAGAGCACGAGCTCGGACGCCCCTCCAAAAACTATCCTAAGCGCAGGCCGCTACCCCAATCAGAGGAGGAAGCCCAAGACATGGCAGATCGGCCACCTCGCGGCCGCGACAGAGAAGCCTGTCGAACATCCAAACAAGCCATGCCCTGCAGCCGCTTTACCAAGGCACGGGAACACGAAGCAGACCTGCGAGACGCCCTGGAGGACAAAGCAAGGCAAACAATATCGATCTATGGATCACGCGGACGCCCGACGGCACGTGATAGTTTTCACTCCGGACACAATAAATCCGGCCGGGCCGAACACAACAGGCACAGCTCCTCCGAACTGCGTCGAGACATAGCCCAGTACAGGGGCGCCGCACACCCACTATGCTTCACAGATGAAGTAATGGATCATAGAATCCCAGAGGGTTTTAAACCGGTCAACATCGAGTCGTACGATGGTACGACCGATCCGGCAGTATGGATTGAGGACTATCTCCTCCACATCCACATGGCACGCGGCGATGATTTGCACGCCATCAAATATTTACCCCTTAAGCTTAAGGGACCAGCCCGGCACTGGCTTAACAGCCTCCCCGCAGATTCGATCAGCTCTTGGGAGGACCTGGAGGCCGCATTCCTCGACAACTTCCAGGGGACCTACGTACGGCCACCGGACGCTGACGACCTAAGACACATAATCCAGCAGCCAGAAGAATTGGCCAGGCAATTCTGGACACGGTTCCTAACAAAGAAAAATCAGATAGTCGATTGTCCGGATGCAGAGGCCTTAGCAGCCTTCAAGCATAACATCCGTGACGAGTGGCTTGCCCGGCACCTGGGACAGGAGAAGCCGAAATCCATGGCAGCCCTCACGACACTCATGACCCGCTTTTGCGCGGGCGAAGATAGCTGGCTAGCTCGCAGCAACAACTTATCGAAGAAGCAAGGTAATTCAGATACCAAGGACAAAAGTGGCAGGTCGCAACGGAATAAACAGAAACGCCGCGTCAGCAGCGACAACAATGAAGATACGGTAGTAAACGCCGGATTCAGAGGCCATAAATCCGGTCAGCGGAAAAAGCCATTCAAAAAGAATACCCAGGGCCCGTCCAGTTTGGACCGAATACTCGACCGCTCGTGCCAGATTCACGGCAACCCCGAAAGGCCAGCCAATCACACCAACAGGGATTGTTGGGTGTTCAAGCAGGCAAGCAAGTTAAGAGCCGAACACAAAAACAAGGGGCTAGACAGCGATGACGAAGAGGAGCCCAGGCCGCTGAACAACAACGGACAGAAGGGGTTTCCCCCACAAGTGCGGATGGTGAACATGATATACGCGACTCATATTCCCAAGCGGGAGAGGAAGCGTGCGCTACGGGACATATACGCGATGTAGCCAGTCGCCCCAAAGTTCAACCCATGGTCCTCTTGCCCGATCACCTTCGATCGAAGGGACCACCCCACTAGCATCCATCACGGCAGTTTTGCCGCATTGGCTCTTGACCCAATCGTCGACAGATTTCACCTTACAAGAGTCCTCATGGACGGCGGCAGTAGCCTGAACCTGCTCTACCAGGATACAGTCCGGAAAATGGGCATAGATCCATCAAGGATCAAGCCCACAAGGACGACCTTTAAAGGCGTCATCCCAGGCGTAGAGGCCAATTGCATAGGCTCCATAACACTTGATGTGGTCTTCGGATCTGCGGACAACTTCCGAAGCGAAGAGTTAATCTTCGACATAGTTCCGTTCCGCAGTGGCTATCATGCTCTGCTTGGACGAACCGTATTCGCTAAATTCAATGCGGTGCCGCACTACACATATCTCAAGCTCAAGATGCTAGGCCCTCGAGGTGTAATCACGGTCAGCGGAAACACCGAACGCTCCATCCGTACGGAGGAACACACGGCGGCCCTCGCAGCAGAGGTACAAAGCAGCCTGTTAAGGCAGCTCTCGAGTCCGGCCGCTACAAAGCAGGACAAAGCAAAACGCGCCCGGAGTAACCCGCAGCAAGACCAACTGGCGCGTTCAGAGCACGCGTAGCAATACGGCCCCAACCCCAGCCATCGCTACATAGCGGAGCTAGTACCTCGAGTACACAATTACGCCCTTACAATTCCATAGGCATATTGGTAGGGGCAGATAAAGCGGCATGCCAAAAATACGGCGTCAAACTTACTAGGGGCTGTCGGGTTCTTCTTTTCTTTCAGGACTCCATACTCTGGATACAGTGTTCGGCCTCGCTGCCGCACAGACGATACAGGACCCAGGAAAGCAGACAAAACGACGCCACATCATGGAACTCTCAGGTGGTCTCCATTTCGTGCGATATATCTGTTTCTAATTCCCGCGGCCTGCGCCTGGTCAGGACATGTTAAATAGTCTAATTTTTTTCCGCACTACTTGTATCGTTCGGCTTGAATAAACAGCCTCCTCATAAATAATGCATAGCTTTTCGTCTATTTTTTGCATTATCTTCTTTTAATATACATATGTTTACTCAAATAACATGATCGCACCCGTACACCATGGTACTGCAAACCACGCCAGGGGCTTTATTACCCTTCTATCTGGTGTGAGAAGTCCGTCCACTTTCACAAGTGCGGCACCTCGAACTTATAGCATTATATGCATCGGCTCCGAGTCATGATTTTGGTCATATGTTGGGTTTGCCCGGCTCCTATGTTTTGGTGCCTTACGTTCCACTCTATCGGCTAAGGTAGCACTAGGAGAACCACTGCGATTGTGCCCCAGATCAGGTGGGTGAGAACCTCAGTGGAGAAAGCTAAAACAGACTGTCATGATAAGGCGCGAGACCAGTCATTGTTCGAGAGGTTTTTCGAGTCCCTAAAGGCTTATGCCGCTTCGAGCGGAGAGCTGGTTAAGTCCGGCTAAAGGCGTGGATAGTGCCCCGAATTCGGCCTTCCGAACTAGGGGCTTCGCCGAAATTTAAAATTATAACATTCTATGGCTAAGTGAGAGTGTTCAAGCATTATAGTCCGATTGCCTGGTTCGCTGTGCTGAGCGCCTCCCTCGAAGGACCCAACTATGGGAACAAGAGCCCTCAGGTTTATCCCGAACACCCCAGCACTAGTTGCATGGGGGCAGAAGCCGACGACTCGCCATCTCTCAGTTATTGATAAACGGCCGCACAGAAAATAATATTTTAAATTCAGAAAGCATTGCTTAAGCGCATGTGAACAAGTTTTCAGCGCACAGGATACAAACGAGCGAGTTCATTGAAATATTACATCTTTGGCACACTCATCCATGACAAGGCGAGCTCCAGCGAGAACTTCCTTGTAGTAGTTCTCGGGCTTGCGATGCTCCTGCCCCTGCGGTGGCCCGTCCTTCACCAGCTTCTCTCCGTCCAGCTTGCCCCAGTGTACCCTTACACGGGCAAGGGCCCTCCGGACACCTTCTATGCAGACAGAGCGCTTGATGACCTCAAGCCGTGGACAGACCTCCACCAGCCGCCGCACCAGCCAGAAGTAGCTCCCAGGCAGGGCCTCTCTAGGCCACAGCCGAACTAGTAAGCCCTTCATGGCCTGTTCGGCGGCCTTGTGGAGCTCGGCCAGCTGCTTCAGCTGATCGCTTAAGGGCACAGGGTGTCCGGCCTCAGAATACTGAGACCAAAACACACTCTCTGTCGAGCTGTCCTCTTCAGCTCGGTAGAATGCGGCGGCGTCGGATGCGCTGCGGGGAAGATCGAAGAACGCCCCTGGAGAACTCCGGATTCGGGTAGGTAATAGGTATTTCACCTTTATATTCCTACTTTGCATTAAGAATGCCTTACCCGCTGCTATCTTTTTCACATCCTCCAACTCTTGGAGGGCCTTTTGGGCTTCGGCCTTGGCACTCTTGGTGGTCTCAACAGCCGACGCGAGCTCGGATGCTTGAGTTTTTGCCTCAAGCTCCAAACCCTCATGTTTCTTCATGAGAGCTTGCAGCTCTTGCTGCACCTCGCCGACTTGGACCCCAAGCTTTTCTCGCTCGGCGCGCTGCTCGGCCGCTTTCCTCTCGGCCTCAGCCAGCGCCTGCTTCAGGGTTGCCACCTCGGTTGTGGCCCCTACAATAAGCAGTACAATCCTGTTATTTCTTTTTGCAATGAAGCCTCTCTATAGGCACCTTTTTTCTTTTTTCTTTTTCTTTCTTTTTTTTCTCTTCTAAGGGGTATTTCCTACCTTCCTTTTCCACGAGCTGCCTTTTGGCAGGGCCGAGCTCTTGGCGGACTGAACCCTTTGGACCACCGCACTCATAACAGTACGACGCTCCTCGTCGATGGTGGCGCCTTCAAGCGCCTCCAACAGACTATCCGGCGCCTCTGGTTGGACAGAGGTCGCCGGCTCAGACGGCTTACTCCTCTTGGAAGGAGTTCGCCCACCGCGAGCCAGGACGGTTGAGTCCGGCGCGGTGTCCGGCACAAAGCCGGACTGGGAGCCCTGGGGGGTTTCATCCCCTTTACTCCTGGGGTCCTGAGGATTGCCTTGCGGCTCCTCCAGGACCACCTCCTCTTGCCCTGTTTGACGGGACGCCGCTTCGGCATCGTCCGCCCCGCTGGGGGAGACCGCGGGCGGGACAGAGTTCATGTCCGACGAATACAGGGAGCTGCTCGATGAATCATTGAGTGCGGCTCGGGGCGGGCTGCGCAAATAGCATTCGACATTAGGGTAAGCTGCGCACTTGAAGATACTATGAGTCATTCTGGTATGTGAATACTTACGATGTCGCCGGACGCTTGGTTCTGTCCGGCCACTCCTTTCCGCCCTCTTCGGCGTTGGGGGAGTAGTCCGGCGGAGGGGTCTTCCTTTTCCTCGACCCCTCGGCCTCCCCTGTTGGGGCGGCCTTCTTCTTTTTCGCTCCCCTCGATGGAGGGGGAGAGCTTCCTTGTTCCTCCTCCTCGTTTTCACGAGAGGAGGGCGTCGTAGACTCGCCAGATGACGAGCTCGACACCACCACATTGCGGGCACTCTTTCGAGTCCCGGTGGTCTTCTTCTTCTTGACCTTCTTCTCCGGCACCACATAGGGCGCCGGAGCCAGCAGCTTCTCTAAGAGAGCTGGGGCTGGGTCTTCGGGCAGAGGAGCCGGACAGTTGATTGGTCCGGCTATCTTCAGCCACGCCTGTCAAAGGCAAAGGGAGTTTTTAGATCCTACATAGAGTTAATCTATGTAGAAAAGCTTAACGAGCCTGTGAAAGGTATAAATAGCCTACCTCGCCAGCGTTGCGCTGCGAGCTGTATCCACGGTCCTCGGAAGTGGATGTGGGGCACTCGGCGCCTTTGGTTAGCACCTTCCAGACGTCTTCATACGTCGTGTCGAAGAGCCTATTGAGGGTTTGGTGCTGCGCCGGGTCGAATTCCCACAAAGTGAACAACCGTTCTTGGCACGGGAGAATCCGGCGAACGAACATGACCTGGATGATGTTGACATGCCGGATGGGCTTGTTCATCAGGGACCGTATGCAAGTTTGCAGTCCGGTCACTTCTTCTTCGTTGCCCCACGATAGGCCCGTCTCTTTCCAGGACATGAGCCACGTGGGGGGTCCGGATCGGAACTCAGGGGTCGCGACCCATTTCGAGTCGCGTGGCTCGGTGATGTAAAACCACCCTGCCTGCCACCCCTTTAAGGACTCCACAAAGGAGCCATCGAACCAGAGTGCGTTGGCCATTGTGCCGGCCATAGCACCTCCGCACTCTGCCTGGGTGCCGGACACCACCTTGGGCTTGACGTTGAAGGTCTGGAGCCAGAGGCCGATGTGGGGGCGGATGCAGAGAAAGGCCTCACACACGATGATAAACGCCGAGATATTGAGGATAAAGTTCGGGGCCAGATCGTGGAAGTCCAGGCCGTAGTAGAACATGAGCCCCCGGACAAAAGGGTGAAGTGGAAAACCCAGTCCGCGGAGGAAATGGGGGAGAAAAACTACCCTCTCATGGGGCCCTGGGGTGGGAAGAAGATGCCCCGCCTCGGGAAGCCGGTGCGGGATGTCCTTGGACAGATATCCGGCCTTCCTAAGCTTTTTGATTTGACCCTCCGTAACGGAGGAAGCCATCCTTTTGTCAGCCGCTCCGGACATCGCTGGAGCAGGTTGGGGAAGAAAGAGCGAACTTGGGCGTTGGAGCTTGAGTGCGCAGGAGATGGATGGGCAAAGGAGGAAGAAGGCGTAGGTGAAAGAGGTGGATCTTTATCCCCTATATAGGCTGTTGCCGTTATGCGTTCCCACCTACCTAATAAAACTCGCTTGCCGCTCACACGCCGTGGTAAATGGCGCGGTTGGGTTACCCTCATCCGCATTAATGAGAATCCCGTTAAAAGGGGCACACGATCTCTGCTTCGACAAGACGTGCCAAGGAAACCGCCTCGTTGAACATGCTGCGGTGGAACAACAAAAAATAATCCATATAGAAGGCTTGGTCGCAGTGTTATGACGCACTGCGGAATACGTCAGCAGATTTGATTTGTGTTTGTATTATTCTCTATATGGCAATACGTGGAAACTTGTTTTGCAGAGCCGGACACTATTTTTTGGTGTTTATTATCTTCTTAAAGAATTTGGAGGAGAAACCCGCCTTGCAATGCTGAAGACAATTTGTGCGCCGGACTCGTCGTCACTGAAGCCTGGTTCAGGGGCTACTGAGGGAGTCCTGGATTAGGGGGTGTTCGGATCGCCGAACTATATCTTCAGCCGGACTCAAGGACTATGAAGATACAAGATTGAAGACTTCGTCCCGTGTCCGGAAGGTTCTTTCCTTGGCGTGGAAGGCAAGCTAGGCGTGCGGATATTCAAGATCTCCTACCAATGTAACCGACTCTGTGTAACCCTAACCCTATCCGGTGCCTATATAAACCGGAGGGCTGTAGTCCGTAGGACGAACACATCATAACCATCATCATACCCATAGGCTAGCTTCTAGGGTTTAGCCTCCTTGATCTCGTGGTAGATCTACTCTTGTACTACCCATATCATCAATATTGATCTAGCAGGAGTAGGGTTTTACCTCCATCGAGAGGGCCCGAACCTGGGTAAAATAAAGTGTACCTTGTCTCCTGTTACCATCCGACCTTGACGCATAGATCGGGACCCCCTACCCGAGATCCGTCGGTTTTGACACCGACAGTTTCCTTAACTGCGGTCCCACTTTTAAGTCCAACTCCAACGCACGACCCCAAACGTACCTCCGTTTTGCATGAACTCCAACGATAATTTTGACTACACCTGTAGTAAGTTGGATTAGTGCCTTCTCGATGCATTCATTGTTGATCTGCGGATGCTCGATCTTGCGTGCTTCTTTATTCTTCAAGTGTAAATAAGTAGACGTTGCTTCCTCGCATCTAGTCTCATGTTTGGCCTCTATTCTATACTAGCTAAAAGTGATAGAACATCTACTAAATTGCGCTCTATCAATATATGGACGTACTCTTCTTCCCAATACAAAAACTTCCATCCATTCTACTCCCTCCGTTGCACCATACTACATGCCTTCTATTTGTCAAAATATATATGTATCTAGACATGTCTTAGTATATAGGTACATCCATTCTACTCCCACCGTTGCACAATACATGCCTTCTATTTGTCAAAATATATATGTATGTAGACATGTCTTAGTATATAGGTACATCCATTTTTGGACAAATGGAAGTCAAGTATTTTGCAACGGAGGGAGTACACAATAAAATTTTTAAGTTAGCACAACTAGTCTAATCGGAGAGCAGAAACGAAGATTTGGTCGGGTTCTTCCTCCTTTTGCCGACACGTGGGACATCCAGCATCCAGGTCGTGTCATGAAAGAAAATAGAGTGGTAGTTGAAGCCACGAGATGTGCATCTTGGGTTAAATTGTAAATAGAATCTTACTACTCTTGAGTAACTCCAAAAGCGGCCACCGAAGATTTTTATTGGATTTGTTTTTCATCACCAGCACGTCGAGGTGAAAGATGTGCAGGTTCAGTGGGTCCTCTTGCGTTTTCACTGACATGTGGGGCCGCATGTGAGCAAACAGACGATGGGCTCCGCGCGTCCGCTGGCTGGCTGGGAAGAGAGATATAGGAGGGTTGAGCACGGTCTGCATGAAATTTGTTCTACGTACCTCGATATAGGATCGATATAGTGGGGTGGCATGGGCCATAATTAGCATTCACGTCTAGCAGTACGGCACACGCCACCCACACGAGTCCCATCCGACACCAATTTTCTTGAAGTCCGTGCTACAGCCATCTCTTCTCCCTCCTGTCCTCTTTTCTCAGACATCGCACGGTGGGCGGGGTGGGGGTTTGCCGATAGTCGGTTTGCTCAACTGTTGTCCCACGTGTAAGTGAAAATGCAACACTGCATGCATTCCTGCTTGAGCGGTGTGCCGAACCAACCGTGTGGGGGTGCGATGCGAACACGGCAGGCTTTTCCTTTTGAACTCGTAACTTGTAAAATTTGGTTCTGCTCCATGGCGCGACCGATAGATAGAAAATAACGATTTTTCCTAGAGTAATGAGAAGTTTGCTTCTGGCGCCGTTCATGCATGGAGTACGTACTAAAATTATGAAGTTGATGCGAAAGGTAAGATAATTACTGTAGTATCATATAGTACTACATGGATTTGACGGAAGGATAAAAATACATACAGATCCATCAACGTTCAACGACATCCTCACGCCCTAGTGCGTCGGGTCACCAACCGACGTGTGAGGAGCAGCGGCGTTGGCGGCGAGCTCAACGTGCTTCTAAATAGTGCCGTCCAAGGTTGCCCTGCGCTCCAAGAAGGCCAACGTCCTATCATCCTCCTCCTGCATGTACTAGTCCTTGTGGACGATTTGCGAGTAGACGTGGGTGATTATGTCGATGGTGTCTTGCTGCGCCAGGCGCTACGCGGCGAGCCCGACCTCGAGGTGGACATTCTCCGGCGCGACGGTGGGCAGTCGCAGGGCCACCAGTGCATCGAAGAGGTTGTTACCACAGTGGCCGTTGAGGGTGGCGGGCATCACAGAGCCTGGGCGCGTCGACTGGAGGCTTACGTCAAAGTCGTCCGCAGGCTTCTTGACGACGGTGAACTTGTCGAGGAAACCGACGAGGACATCATCGAACAAGGAGACGAAGATGTCGTCCAAGCGGCCCCTCGCCCTGGCGGCCTCAAGCAATACTACCTGCCGGGCCGCCGGCCGGCGTCGTGGACCATCTGGCACAGCCGGCTGATGCTCGCGCTCATCGCCTCCATGGGTCTAGCGTAGCTTCTAGTCAACTGATCTTGCGATTCAAGTGATCACTCAGCCCTTGGTTAGCGTGCGGAGGTGCGTAGGATTCCGTACTACTCCTCGGCCCTCTACTGCACCTGCCTTTGGCTGTATGATAGGTGGGCTAGCCACCCCCTGGGGCCACGTGTCATTCACCCAAAGGCAGTTGCCGTAAGTCAATGAAGCTGTGTCCCCCTCCGTGCCGGTGCAGTATAGTCATCTCACCGGACCTCTAGTTGGGGCCAAACGAGAGAAGTTTGATGTTTACTGGTTTATTGGTCCCCTTTGCATTTTGCGCCAAGTTTTGACCTTTGATTTAACTAATAAAATCTTAATGCATGTAAACAAAAATGTTGTGTAAGTCACCTTTCGAAAACCAAATAATCCCGAAATACTTAGGTACGATGCATTAACTCCCTCCTTGTTTCTTATTTCGTGACATATCAACCAATGAGAGATGTGGGCCGTGCATGCTTTCAGTGACTTGAGACTAGTACCAAACATGACATGCAGTGTTTAGCTCATTGCATGTAATCCTATTACAGTACTCTAGTTAGCAAAAAACATTAAGTTCTCTCGCCGATAGGAATAAAACACCATGTATTTATTTACAGAGGGAGTAGTACATTTTTGGTGACATGCATTACTAGATATTGCTAGTCAAATACTAAAATCCAGATGGACATGGTAGTACTCCTAAATCCCGACGGTGGTGCTACTAGTACTAGTAGTAGTAGTACCAATGTAGTAGTAGGAGTACTAGCACTGTACTACCCATTGGTCAAATTATTACGTGCTGCTCCTCACAGTGAAGTGACAAGACCCTGCGCCGGAGATGACACCTAAGTATAGGCGCCGTGTTCGGCATACCATAGTCAGCCTCACCGTTTGCAGTCACTATCATCATGGCTGTAGAGCTAGCCTGCTTACAACTAGCCCTGTTGGACATAATTTCCCGTGCGTAGATGCCCGTGCATTGCACGGAACACCAAGATTGGGGGTGGACGGCTCCGGCAGCGGCCATCGCGCCAGATTTTTCCACGGCCTTCTACTCCTAGATGTGGTGGGGAGGAGATGAGGCTGATTGTGAGAGACAAGGAGTTGTTTGTAAATAGGGAACAAGTGCGGGCATCTTTTTGCAAAAATGGAGAAGCTTGGTTTGTATGCGTCAAATCTAGATCCGACGGCTATTGGTGAAAGATTCGCAGGATTTTGAAAACGCAGGAATAGGACACGGCAATATTACAAGTTTCAAACTGATATTACAAATGTTAGGCGTAATGTTGCACCTACGAAGAGGGAATTACTAGGAAGTTTACGTAAGAACTTGTCACGACCGGTTTTCCAATAAAAATATTTATTGAGAAACTGATCTTTTGAGTCCAGTATGAGGAGAAATCCTCCTTACTGGTAGACAAATCACTTGATACAATAAGCCAGTAGCATAAAATATATTATAGGGTCGAGCCAAGGGTGCTCAACAAATTATTACAAGCGCGCCAATAATTATACATAATGGCGGATATATCACAATGGTGTGATGGCATACTACTGACTCGAGAATAAAGTGATGGTGGAATAACACTGCGGGGAGTGGATCACACGACTCTACAACTAGCATCTCATCGAGCGTCGAGGTGAAGCTTGATGAATTTATTTGGGTAGCGGAAGCGGATATAATACAATGACCAAAACCAGGGTCGCACGAGACTGACTGGGACTCCTCTAGGCGTCGGACTCGCTATCGAACTCTTCATCCATGAGATCGCCTTCGTCAGCATCTGGCCAAATCAACAAGCCAGGTGAGTACTTTGAAAGTACTCGCAAGACAGTTCGGACGTAATATATAACAAATGCATGCATGAATGCGTCATGATTAAATTTACCGATGCACATTCAATTTAGTAAACAAGGTAAATAAAAAGGGAAACGGCGGTAGTCCGCCTGAAGACCCAACAAGATAATAGGAAACCGATCGGGTGTCTGAAGCGACGCCTCGAAAGGTAAACAAATAAATAAAGATCATGCCATAGTCGGGCGTCTATGCGACACCACGAAAAGGGCTTTAACTGAAAATAAAAGGGTATGCGTGCCACAGTCGGACGTCGGGGCGACATCACAGAAAGGGATTTTACTGAAAGTAAATAATAGCAATGCCACAGTCGGACGTCTAAGTGACCTCGCAGAAAGGGCTTATATTGAAAGTAAATAATAGCAATGCCACAGTCGGAAGTCTGAGCGACATCGCAGAAAGGGCTTATATTGAAAGTAAATAACAATGCCATAGTCGGATGTCTGAGCGACAGCACAGAAAGGGCTTATATTGAAAGGAAATAACAATGCCGTAGTCGGACGTCTGAGCGACATCACAGAAAGGGCTTTTATTGAAAGTAAATAACAACAATGCCACAGTCGGACGTCAGGGCGACATTATAGAAAGGGCTTATATTGAAAGTAAATAACAATGCCACAGTCGGACGTCTGAGCGACATCACAGAAAAGGCATTCTTCACAAGGAAAATAATACTCATAATCAACCCATGATAAGAAAGGGGTTAGTCCATCCACAGGAATAAACATTTAACCGGACTTAGCAGTCATGTGATTCACCGGAGTCTCTGTCATCAAAACTGACACTTGTTAGAATAAGATAGTACCGAACTTGGACATGGAATTGATGATTCAAGGAATATATGACTCTGCAGAGTTTGTACAAATATTTCCCACAACCAACAGATTTCCGTAGTCACGAAGGACTAGTTCCGTTTACGGTATTTCGGAAGAAACACAGCTAACCGGTACACACCCATCCAATCTATCGATGCCAGGAATCACCCTAGACATCGTCCAAGAAAAACTTTTGAGACGGGGAGATCACAATCTCGATTAGCATGGGATCAAATTTATATACGCGCGCTCTAAGGGGTGCCCCCCTCTCGGTCCCAACCAGAAACATCCATGCCCCCTGACCGGATGACTGGCTTTAATCCAGGGCCATGGAACCATCATCACGGCCTCTCCTTTTGGTGTGTACCAGGAAAGCGGTTTGCAACTTAGTAAGCCATATTCCTTGCGGAAAACATGTGGTAGTGCAGGGGAGAAAATGGGAGGAACTTGACCGATATGGTTTGACACTGAAGTCAAGTAGTCTGGCATAAGACTGGCATGCTACAACACTGCCATCTTACCCATTCTCATGCCAACACATGGCCATGTAAACTCACATCCATCCACTTACGGATTTTCGAAACTCACTTGCCTTAACGTTGCATGTAATAAGACATTTATCGGTATGCTCATAAACATGCCATGAAACTACATAGTATAAACATGCCAAGCACTCATCATATGAAACGTTCAAACATGCTTGCCTGGTTCAGAGTAGTCGGAGTCTAGCTCGGTGAAGTTCGCGGCTCCGTTACCTCCTTCAGTATCTATGGTATACACAAAACATACGCGCTATGGTAAATACCGAGAATTGCACAAAAAATATTACAAATATTTTTCAAATAAATCTTATAAAAAACAAGAAAAAATTCTAAAGAGGACAGAAAAAGAATCAATCAAAAATATATTTTTGTTTAAAAGTTATTAGTGTTTTTGTCCAGGGACCTTTCTGCAATGAAACAGAAACTTTCCGGGGTTTTCTTTATAAAAACAGAAAACTCTTCAGTCTCGGATACGTCAGTTCAGTGGGGAAGACGTATTTTGCCCGAAGGCGTTTCCAGAAAACGATTCAAAAAGAAGAAGAAGGTGACGGGGCGGACCCACCTGTCGGGTTTGAAAACGAAAGCATAGCTTTGGTGCCAGAGGGCCACGGCGATCGCCGGCGGCGATCCACGGCGAGGCAGGGGGATCGGAGGTTACCAACGTGTTCAGGGCGTCATTCCGCGTTGGTTGGTGGTGGTGGTGGTCGCCGGCGAGCACCACGTCGACGGTGGCCCTTGCTCCGGCGGACGGTGGTTCGAGCGTTGATGGATCTCGCCGAGGAGGACTGCAAGGATCGAATTGAGGTGGGGGTTAGAGCACTGTCGGGGCGGACGGGCGTCCCCCCGCGAGCACCTATGGGGCCGGAGCCCCTTTCGTTGTCCGGCGAGGGGGGGGCGGAGGGAGCGCAGAGAGCAGATCGAGGCGGGCACACGGGCGGTTTACCCAGGTTCGGGCCGCGATGGACGCGTAAAACCCTACTCCTGCTTAGTTGTATTCGACTGGGGAGCTCGGGAGCTTGGAGAGCTAGCTGCACCGAGCGTATGGCTGTCTGGATGCCGAGTCTCCCAACCCCGGAACCTCCGAACCCCCTCTACGTTGCACACGGGCCTCCTTTTATAGCGCAAAGGGGTCACCGACAGGTGTCAACGTAAGAGAAAGGGGTAAAAGTGTAAAAGGGGTGGTAGCTGTAATAGTGCGGGAACGGTGGTGCTACAGTGCGGCACAGTGTTATCATACCTACTTCTGACGGTAGGGGACAAGGGCATTAAATGCCCGTCACGGTCGCCCGGACAGCACCGAGGCGGACCGTTAGGTGCGCCACCGTTCGCCACGATGGCGGCTGCATGCCACCGCATGCCCCAGGCTGCGCGGTGCCTCGCCACGTGCCCTCGGGGGAAGCCCCGGAGAGACGCGTGGCGGGCGAGCTGGAGCGCAGTCTTGAGGTGGCGATCTTGCCGCGGCAAGTGGCTTGCCGCGGGGGTCGTCTTCCTGTGCCTGATAGCGTGCCAGCTATCTGGCCTTGCCGGGGCGCTTGGCGCGCCACGGCGGGCTTCTCTTGTGGTGCCTGGGTTCGGCCTTCCCGACAAGCTCCTCTTGTCGGGGGCTCGATCTTTTGTCTCGTTATACTTTGTTCTTGGATGGCCTTACATGGGCTCAGTCGTCCCGGCAAGCTCCTCTTGCCGGGGCCTTGTCTTCTTGGCCCGGCAAGCTCCTCTTGCCGGGGGCTTTGTCTTCTTGGCCCGGCAAGCTCCTCTTGCCGGGGGCCTTGTCTTGAATGCTTGGTCTTCTCTTGGCGCTTCCGGGGCGGGCCTTGCCGCAGGGTGCTACGACTGCCCGTGCACAAGTCTGGGGTACTAAGGTACCCCTACTTTAGTACACCGACAGGAGCCCCCGGGCCTGGGCCACACATGGTGCCGAGCGCTGTTGGGCCAGGCCCTAACGGTGCACGGGCACGGATGGCCTTGGTCGCGCTGCTCCTTAACTCCGCACCCGCCGCGCCTTCCCTAGGCGGCGCGCGCTTACCGCGGCGCCGTGGGGGCGGGGCGTGCGGGGTGAGCGTGACGTGGGTGGCGTGCGCGGGGCTGAACCGCACAGGCGCGCGTCACGTCGCGCACGATTTCTCGATGGCGAGAATGGAGTGTCCGCCCCTTTCTTTTATCTCCCTTTCCCTGCCGCTGTTAAATATGCCACGGAAACGGCTGGTTAGGGCAGCAGTAAGGCATTTTGTAATATAACTTTTCATCTTAGGCTATGCATCGCACTGTTATCCCCTCTACCCGACCGGCGCCTTGTTTGTTTCCGCCCTACGCTTTCGGGAACTTGCCGGCGCAGGCCTCCGCCTTGCCACGGGTGCCGAGTGCAGGACGTCAGCGACCCGCTGGCGGGGCTGCCACCGGCAAGAAACCTCGCCGCGGCTGGTTGCCGCTCACTCAGATTGTTGAGCAGGCTCGAGGCAAAGTAAACGGTGCGACTGCGGTCGCAGCACGCTTAGGGTGCCGGGCGAGCTCGAAACAAAGTGAGGACGCTACACGGGGTGTAGCACACTCGAGTCGTTGAGCGGACTCGAAACGAAACGAGGGCGCAACCAGTCTCGTGCCGGTCCTTCCGCGCTCAGGCCTCTCAACCCAGGCTCGGTCGTTCGAGGGAGATAACTCTTAAAAATTAATGGAGCAATCGCTCGAGCTCCGGCAACTTATCTTTTCTTATCGCTTGCCGCCCGGTGGGGTAAAACCTCCTTGGGCAGCATCCAGCCCATCCTGGGGGTAGGTGAGGGGGCAGGGCCTCACGACCCTCCGGAGCTAGGCGTAGCTATGCTTGGGGATCCGCGCCCCTCTCTGCGCCAAGGATCACATGCAACTGCGGCAAGACTTGGGCAGAGGGGATGGTTGGCGGAAACAGGTTCCGGCTACCGCGCTGGAAAGACTCTTCCCACGGTCGGCGTCAACTCGTTCGGCACCCCGGCGGGCGAGGCGCGCCGGGGGAACGAGGTCGCCTTTCTCGCGACTTCTGGCGCTAACTTCTGCGGCCGCGAGAGCGGCGCAGAGTTCGCTGGAGGCGAATCGTTCGCCCAGCGGCCAGAAGGCGGGCCTCCTCAAGGAGCAGCTGCTTCTTGCCCAGTCTCTGCGCGAGTGGATACTCGAGGAGGGCCGCGAACGAGCCCGTGGGAAGGAATGCCAAAGCTCGTCGGGAACCCCCGCTTCAACTGGACAGATCCTCGGATCTGCAGGAGCGGACTGTTCCTCAGCGTTCAGACTGCTGGTCTGCTCGCCGGAGCAAGGCTTACCGGGGACACCTGCTTCGACTGGACGGATCCGGGATCCGCAGGAGCGGGCTGCCCCTCGGCGTCGGCCCCCTACCTGGCGCGCCAAAGATGTCGGGGCGGACGGGCGTCCCCCCGCGAGCACCTATGGGGCCGGAGCCCCTTTCGTTGTCCGGCGAGGGGGGGGGGGGCGGAGGGAGCGCAGAGAGCAGATCGAGGCGGGCACACGGGCGGTTTACCCAGGTTCGGGCCGCGATGGACGCGTAAAACCCTACTCCTGCTTAGTTGTATTCGACTGGGGAGCTCGGGAGCTTGGAGAGCTAGCTGCACCGAGCGTATGGCTGTCTGGATGCCGAGTCTCCCAACCCCGGAACCTCCGAACCCCCTCTACGTTGCACACGGGCCTCCTTTTATAGCGCAAAGGGGTCACCGACAGGTGTCAACGTAAGAGAAAGGGGTAAAAGTGTAAAAGGGGTGGTAGCTGTAATAGTGCGGGAACGGTGGTGCTACAGTGCGGCACAGTGTTATCATACCTACTTCTGACGGTAGGGGACAAGGGCATTAAATGCCCGTCACGGTCGCCCGGACAGCACCGAGGCGGACCGTTAGGTGCGCCACCGTTCGCCACGATGGCGGCTGCATGCCACCGCATGCCCCAGGCTGCGCGGTGCCTCGCCACGTGCCCTCGGGGGAAGCCCCGGAGCGACGCGTGGCGGGCGAGCTGGAGCGCAGTCTTGAGGTGGCGATCTTGCCGCGGCAAGTGGCTTGCCGCGGGGGTCGTCTTCCTGTGCCTGATAGCGTGCCAGCTATCTGGCCTTGCCGGGGCGCTTGGCGCGCCACGGCGGGCTTCTCTTGTGGTGCCTGGGTTCGGCCTTCCCGACAAGCTCCTCTTGTCGGGGGCTCGATCTTTTGTCTCGTTATACTTTGTTCTTGGATGGCCTTACATGGGCTCAGTCGTCCCGGCAAGCTCCTCTTGCCGGGGCCTTGTCTTCTTGGCCCGGCAAGCTCCTCTTGCCGGGGGCCTTGTCTTGAATGCTTGGTCTTCTCTTGGCGCTTCCGGGGCGGGCCTTGCCGCAGGGTGCTACGACTGCCCGTGCACAAGTCTGGGGTACTAAGGTACCCCTACTTTAGTACACCGACAAGCACTAGGTGTAAGAGAAGGCTATGGACGAGGTTTGGGCGTCGGAGATGGACTCACCGCAGTGAATCAAGCTGGAGGCCGAGGCGGATCGGGGCGGCCGGAGGCGAGGAAGAAGGCCCCCTCGGGGCTCTTCCAGTTGCTGGGCGGGGTCCAGAGAGGAGGTGGAGGTGTGCGGGGGCGAGAGTGATCTCGGGGTCCCCTTTTATAGGCGATCCGAGGCTGTGGTCATGAACGGAGTTCTCCGGCGACGTTTACGGTGGCGCAGGGCATTGGTCGGGGTGGATTTAGGGGTTGAGCGCCATCGTGGGGGTTCACTGGGTCCGTTTAGGTGCTAAACAAGCCAGGATTGGGTGCTTTGGGTGTGCTCGACGGAACAGGGCGGCGCGGGCCCGTCGGCGGCAGCGAGCACGCTCGTTGCTTTCCGGCCACAGTGATGGTGCCACGGGCGTGCACTGGCATGGCAGGGACACGCGGAGAGCCAGGGGGCATTGGGCGGCGCCGGGTGGCGTGCCAAGCGGGCTCGGGCCCTCGCTGGCCGCCATGGGTGGCGCGGCCAACGCAGAAACTTCCAATGCCGGCGAGGCTCGTCGCCACCGACGCCAAGAATCGGCCAAGCGTGCGTGCGGGGTGCTGGCCAAGGGGAAGAGGCCGTGTGCATCGTGCCAGGGCGCACTGTGGCCGCGTGACAATTCTTTGACGAAGAAACGACACTGAAGTTCTCTGAATTTTTCTGAATTTGCAAAGAAACAGTGCCTGCCAGGTGTTCGACAAAATGATTTTGGTATGAGGGAGGCTCTGTTTGAGCTGATTTTTGGTGGAGTGGCTTCTCAATGCAACAGGGGGTTGCCTGAATTTTTGTGGAATTTTTGGTGAAGAGAAGATATGAATTTCACTAAATTTGACAAATCTGGTCCAAACTTGCAGAGACTGAAATTTGAAAGTTTTGAAAAGAGGAAGAGTGGATCAAGATGGTTCTAGGTTGTGGGTACCAAGGACTATCCAGGGGAGTTGGTTTTAGGTCAAAACTCAAAAGCAATAGGGTACTTGCTTTGAAAATCACTCAGGCTCAAAATAATTGGCAGAAAAGATTTGAGAGATAAAATAATTGAAATAAAATCCAAAAATGGTTTTGACTTGATGGGACAGAGAATTTAGATTGTTCCAAAGTGGAGGGAGGGGTCTTGAGAGGTTTTATCATATGAGGCAAGTGTTGGGGAACGTAGTAATTTCAAAATTTTCCTACGCACACGCAAGATCATGGTGATGCATAGCAACGAGAGGGGAGAGTGTTTGTCTACGTACCCTCGTAGACCGAAGCGGAAGCGTTGACACAACGTAGAGGAAGTAGTCGTACGTAGAGGAAGTAGTCGTACGTTCTCCTCGCGATCCAACCGATCACAGCACCGTTACTCCGGCACCTCCGAGTTCTTGGCACACGTTCAGCTCGATGACGATCCCCGGGCTCCGATCCAGCAAAGCGTCGGGGAAGAGTTCCGTCAGCACGACGGCGTGGTGACGATCTTGATGTGTTACCGGCGCAGGGCTTCGCCTAAGCACTGCAACGATATAATCGAGGTGGAATTTGGTGGAAGGGGGCACCGCACACGGCTAAGGAACGATCCGTAGATCAACTTGTGTGTCTTTTGGGTGCCCCCTGCCCCTGTATATAAAGGATGGAGGAGGAGGAGGCCGGCCAAGGCAAAAGGTGCGGCCAGCATATGGAGTCCTACTAGGACTCCAAGTCCTAGTAGGAGTTCACCAAAAGGGGAGGAAGGGAGAAGGAATAGGAGGAGAAGGAGAGGTGGCCGGCCCCCTTTTCCCTAGTCCAATTCGGACCAAAGGGGAGGGGGGGCGCAGCAGCCTTTTCCTCTTCCCACTAAAGCCCATCAAGGCCCATTACTTCTCCCGTAATCCCGTAACTCCCCGATACTTCCGAAAATACCCGAACCACTCAGAACCCTTCCGATGTCCGAATATAGTCGTCCAATATATCGATCTTTACGTCTCGACCATTTCGAGACTCCTCGTCATGTCCCCGATCTCATCCGGGACTCCGAACTCCTTCGGTACATCAAAACTCATAAACTCATAATAACTGTCATCGTAACCTTAAGCGTGCGGACCCTACGGTTCGAGAACAATGTAGACATGACCGAGACACGTCTCCAGTCAATAACCAATAGCGGGACCTGGATGCCCATATTGGCTCCTACATATTCTACGAAGATCTTTATCGGTCAGACCGCATAACAACATACGTTGTTCCCTTTGTCATCGGTATGTTACTTGCCCGAGATTCGATCGTCGGTATCCAATACCTAGTTCAATCTCGTTACCGGCAAGTCTCTTTTCTCGTTCCGTAATACATCATCTTGCAACTAACTCATTGGTTGCAATGCTTGCAAGGCTTTATGTGATGTGCATTACCGAGAAGGCCCTGAGATACCTCTCCGACAATCGGAGTGACAAATCCTAATCTCGAAATATGCCAACTCAACATGTACCTTCGGAGACACTTGTAGAGCACCTTTATAATCACCCAGTTATGTTGTGACGTTTGGTAGCACACAAAGTGTTCCTACGGTAAACATGAGTTGCATAATCTCATAGTTAAAGGAACATGTATAAGTCATGGATAAAAGCAATAGCATCATACTAAACGATCGAGTGCTATGCTAATGGAATGGGTCATGTCAATCAGATCATTCAACTAATGATGTGATCTCGTTAATCAAATAACAACTCTTTGTTCATGGCTAGGAAACATAACCATCTTTGATTAATGAGCTAGTCAAGTAGAGGCATACTAGTGATACTCTGTTTGTCTATGTATTCACACATGTATTATGTTTCCAGTTAATACAATTCTAGCATGAATAATAAACATTTATCATGATATAAGGAAATAAATAATAACTTTATTATTGCCTCTAGGGCATATTTCCTTCAGTCTCCCACTTGCACTAGAGTCAATAATCTAGTTCACATCGCCATGTGTTTTATCAGCAATAGTTCACATCGATATGTGACCAACACCCAAAGGGTTTACTAGATTCAGTAATCTAGTTCACATTGCTATGTGATTAACACCCAAAGAGTACTACAGTGTGACTTTTGCTTGTGAGAGAAGTTTAGTCAACGGGTCTGCCACATTCAGATCCGTTATGTATTTTGCAATTTTCTATGTCTACAATGCTCTGCACGGAGCTACTTTAGCTAATTGCTCCCACTTTCAATATGTATCTAGATTGAGACTTTAGAGTCATCCAGATTAGTGTCAAAACTTGCATCGACGTAACCTTTTACGACGAACCTTTTTGTCACCTCCATAATCGAGAAACATATCCTTATTCCACTAAGGATAATTTTGACCGCCGTCCAGTGATCTACTCCTAGATCACTATTGTACTCCCGTGCCAATCACAGGGTAGGGTATACAATAGGTCTGGTACACAGCATGGCATACTTTATAGAACCTATGGCTGAGGCATAGGGAATGACTTTCATTCTCTTTCTATCTTCTGCCGTGGTCGGGCTTTGAGTCTTACTCAATTTCACACCTTGTAATACAGGCAAGAACTCTTTCTTTGACTGTTCTATTTTGAACTACTTCAAAAATCTTTTCAAGGTATGTATTTATTGAAAAACTTATCAAGCGTCTTGATCTATCTCTTATAGATCTTGATGCTCAATATGTAAGCAGCTTCACCGAGGTCCTTCTTCGAAAAACTCCTTTCAAATACTCCTTTATGCTTTACAGAATAATTCTACATTATTTCCGATCAATAATATGTCATTTACATATACTTATCAGAAATGTTGTAGTGCTCCCACTCACTTTCTTGTAATTACAGGCTTCACCGCAAGTCTGTATAAAACTATATGCTTTGATCAACTTATCAAAGCGTATATTCCAACTCCGAGATGCTTGCACCAGTCCATAGATGGATCGCTGGAGCTTGCATATTTTGTTAACACCTTCAGGATCAACAAAACCTTCTAGTTGCATCGTATACAACTCTTCTTTAATAAATCCATTAAGGAATGTAGTTTTGTTTACCCATTTGCCGGATTTCATAAAATGCGGCAATTGCTAACATGATTTGGACAGACTTAAGCATAGACACGAGTGAGAAACTCTCATCGTAGTCAACACCTTGAACTTGTCGAAAACCTTTTGCGACAATTCTAGCTTTGTAGATAGTAACACTACTATCAGTGTCCGTCTTCGTCTTTAAAGATCCATTTATTCTCAATTGCTTGCCGATCATCGGGCAAGTCAACCAAAGTCCACACTTTGTTATCATACATGGATCCCATCTCAGATTTCATGGCCTCAAGCCACTTTGCGGAATCTGGGCTCACCATCGCTTCTTCACAGTTCGTAGGTTCATCATGGTCTAGTAACATGACTTCCAAAACAGGATTACCGTACCACTCTGGTGCGGATCTTACTCTGGTTGATCTACGAAGTTCAGTAGAGACTTGATCTGAAGTTTCATGATTATTATCATTAGCTTCCTCCCTATTTGATGTAGGTGTCACAGGAACAGATTTCTGTGACGTACTACTTCTCAATAAGGGAGTAGATACTGTTATCTCACCAAGTTCTACTTTCCTCCCACTCACTTCTTTCGAGAGAAACTCCTTCTCTAGAAAGTTTCCGATTTTAGCAACAAAAATTTTTCCTTCGGATCTGTGATAGAAGGTATACCCAATAGTCTCCTTTGGGTATCCTATGAAGACACATTTCTCCGATTTGGGTTCGAGCTTATCAGGTTGAAGCTTTTTCACATAAGCATCGCAGCCCCAAACTTTAAGAAACGACAGCTTAGGTTTATTGCTAAACCATAGTTCATACGGTGTCGTCTCAACGGATTTAGATGGTGCCTCTTTTAACGTGAATGCAGCTGTCTCTAATGCATGATCCCAAAACGATATTGGTAAATCGGTAAGAAACATCATAGTTTGTACTATATCCAATAAAGTACGGTTATGACGTTTAGACACACCATTATGCTGTGGTGTTCCAGGTGGCATGAATTTTGTGAAACTATTCCACATTGTTATAATTGAAGACCAAACTCGTAACTCAAATATTTGTCTCCGCGATCAGATCGTAGAAACCTTATTTTCTTGTCACGATGATTTTCACTTCACTCTAAAATTCTTTGAACTTTTCAAACGTTTCAGACTTATGTTTCATCAAGTAGATATACCCATATCTGCTCAAATCATCTGTGAAGGTTAGAAAATAATGATACTTGTCGCAAGCCTTAATATTTATCGGATCATATACATCAGTATGTATGATTTCCAACAAATCTGTTGCTTGCTCCATTGTTCTGGAGAACGGCGTTTTTAGTCATCTTGCCCAAGAGGCATGGTTCGCAAGCATCAAGTGATTCATAATCAAGTGATTCCAAAATCCAATCAGCATGGAGTTTCTTCATGCGCTTTACACCAATATGACCTAAACGGCAGTGCCACAAATAGGTTGCACCATCATTATTAACTTCGCATCCTTTTGGTTTCAATATCATGAATATGTGTATCACTGCGATCGAGATCCAATGAACTATTTTCATTGGTGTGTATGACCATAGAAGGTTTTATTCATGTAAACAGAACAACAATTGTTCTCTAACTTAAATAAATAACTGTATTGCAATTAACATGATCAAATCATATTCATGCTCAACGCAAACACCAAATAACACTTATTTAGTTTCAACACTAATCCCGAAAGTATAGGGAGTGTGTGATGATGATCATATCAATCTTGGAACCACTTCCAACACACATCGTCACCTTGTCCTTTACCTAGTCTTTGTTCATTCTGCAACTCCCGTTTCGAGTTACTAAATTTTAGCAACTGAACTAGTACCAAATACTAAGGGGTTGCTATGAACACTAGTAAAGTACACATCAATAACATGTATATCAAATATACTTATGTTCACTTTGCCATCCTTCTTATCCGCCAATCACTTGGGGAAGTTCCGCTTCCAGTGACTAGTCCCTTTGCAGTAGAAGCACTTAGTCTCAGGCTTAGGACCATACTTGGGCTTTTTCACTTGAGCAGCAACTTGCTTGCCGTTCTTCTTGAAGTTCCCCTTCTTTCCTTTTGCCCTTTTCTTGAAACTAGTGATCTTGTCAACCATCAACACTTGATGTTTTTCTTTGATTTCTACCTTCGCCGATTTTAGCATCGCGAAGAGCTTGGGAATATTTTCCGTTATCCCTTGCATATTATAGTTCATCACGAAGTTCTACTAACTTGGTGATGGTGACTAGAGAATTCTGTCAATCACTATCTTATCTGGAAGATTAACTCCCACTTGATTCAAGCGATTGTAGTACCCAGACAATCTGAGCACATGCTCACTAGTTGAGCGATTCTCCTCCATCTTTTAGCTATAGAACTTGTTGGAGACTTCATATCTCTCAACTCGGGTATTTGCTTGAAATATTAACTTCAACTCTTGGAACATCTTGTATGGTCCATGACGTTCAAAACGTCTTTGAAGTCCCGATTCTAAGCCGTTTAAGCATGGTGCACTAAACTATTAAGTAGTCATCATATTGAGCTAGCATAACGTTCATAACGTCTGCATCTGCTCCTGCAATCGGTCCATCACCTAGCGGTGCATCAAGGACATAATTCTTCTGTGCAGCAATGAGGATAAACCTCAGATCACGGATCCAATCCGCATCATTGCTACTAATATTTTTCAACACAATTTTCTCTAGGAACATATCAAAATAAACATAGGGAAGCAACAACGCAAGCTATTGATCTACAACATAGATATGCTAATACTACCAGGACTAAGTTCATGATAAATTAAAGTTCAATTAATCATATTACTTAAGAACTCCCACTTAGATAGACATCTCTCTAATCCTCTAAGTGATCACGTGATCCAAATCAACTAAACCATGTCCGATCATCACGTGAGATGGAGTAGTTTCAATGGTGAACATCATTATGTTGATCATATCTACTATATGATTCACGCTCGACCTTTCGGTCTCTGTGTTCCGAGGCCATATCTGTATATGCTAGGCTCGTCAAGTTAAACCTGAGTATTCCGCGTGTGCAACTGTTTTGCACCCGTTGTATTTGAACGTAGAGCCTATCACACCCGATCATCACGTGGTGTCTCAGCACGAAGAACTTTCGCAACGGTGCATACTCAGGGAGAACACTTCTTGATAATTTAGTGAGAGATCATCTTATAATGCTACCGTCAATCAAAGCAAGATAAGATGCATAAAAGGATAAACATCACATGCAATCAATATAAGTGATATGATATGGCCATCATCATCTTGTGCTTGTGATCTCCATCTTTGAAGCACCGTCATGATCACCATCGTCACCGGCGTGACACCTTGATCTTCATCGCAGCATCGTTGTCGTCTCGCTAATCTTATGCTTCTACGACTATCACTACCGTTTAGCAATAAAGTAAAGCATTACATCGCGATTGCATTGCATACAATAAAGCGACAACCATATGGCTCCTGCCAGTTGCCGATAACTTGGTTACAAAACATGATCATCTCATACAATAAAATTTAGCATCACGTCTTGACCATATCACATCACAACATGCCCTGCAAAAACAAGTTAGACGTCCTCTACTTTGTTGTTGCAAGTTTTACGTGGCTGCTACGGGCTTTTAAGCAAGAACTCATCTTACCTACGCATCAAAACCACAACGATAGTTTGTCAAATAGACTCCGTTTTAACCTTCTCAAGGACCGGGCGTAGCCACACTCGGTTCAACTAAAGTTGGAGAGACAGTCTTCCGCAAGCCATCTATGTGCAAAGCACGTCGAGGGAACCGGTCTCGCGTAAGCGTACGCGTAAGGTTGGTCCGGATCGTCTCGTCCAACAATACCGCTGAACCAAAGTATGACATGCTGGTAGGCAGTATGACTTGTATCGTCCACAACTCACTTGTGTTCTACTCGTGCAAATAACATCATACCATAAAAACCTAGGCTCGGATGCCACTGTTGGGGAACGTAGTAATTTCAAAATTTTCCTACGCACACGCAAGATCATGGTGATGCATAGCAACGAGAGGGGAGAGTGTTTGTCTACGTACCCTCGTAGACCGAAGCGGAAGCGTTGACACAACGTAGAGGAAGTAGTCGTACGTAGAGGAAGTAGTCGTACGTTCTCCTCGCGATCCAACCGATCACAGCACCGTTACTCCGGCACCTCCGAGTTCTTGGCACACGTTCAGCTCGATGACGATCCCCGGGCTCCGATCCAGCAAAGCGTCGGGGAAGAGTTCCGTCAGCACGACGGCGTGGTGACGATCTTGATGTGTTACCGGCGCAGGGCTTCGCCTAAGCACTGCAACGATATAATCGAGGTGGAATTTGGTGGAAGGGGGCACCGCACACGGCTAAGGAACGATCCGTAGATCAACTTGTGTGTCTTTTGGGTGCCCCCTGCCCCTGTATATAAAGGATGGAGGAGGAGGAGGCCGGCCAAGGCAAAAGGTGCGGCCAGCATATGGAGTCCTACTAGGACTCCAAGTCCTAGTAGGAGTTCACCAAAAGGGGAGGAAGGGAGAAGGAATAGGAGGAGAAGGAGAGGTGGCCGGCCCCCTTTTCCCTAGTCCAATTCGGACCAAAGGGGAGGGGGGGCGCAGCAGCCTTTTCCTCTTCCCACTAAAGCCCATCAAGGCCCATTACTTCTCCCGTAATCCCGTAACTCCCCGATACTCCCGAAAATACCCGAACCACTCAGAACCCTTCCGATGTCCGAATATAGTCGTCCAATATATCGATCTTTACGTCTCGACCATTTCGAGACTCCTCGTCATGTCCCCGATCTCATCCGGGACTCTGAACTCCTTCGGTACATCAAAACTCATAAACTCATAATAACTGTCATCGTAACCTTAAGCGTGCGGACCCTACGGTTCGAGAACAATCTAGACATGACCGAGACACGTCTCCAGTCAATAACCAATAGCGGGACCTGGATGCCCATATTGGCTCCTACATATTCTACGAAGATCTTTATCGGTCAGACCGCATAACAACATACGTTGTTCCCTTTGTCATCGGTATGTTACTTGCCCGAGATTCGATCGTCGGTATCCAATACCTAGTTCAATCTCGTTACCGGCAAGTCTCTTTTCTCGTTCCGTAATACATCATCTTGCAACTAACTCATTGGTTGCAATGCTTGCAAGGCTTTATGTGATGTGCATTACCGAGAAGGCCCTGAGATACCTCTCCGACAATCGGAGTGACAAATCCTAATCTCGAAATATGCCAACTCAACATGTACCTTCGGAGACACTTGTAGAGCACCTTTATAATCACCCAGTTACGTTGTGACGTTTGGTAGCACACAAAGTGTTCCTACGGTAAACGTGAGTTGCATAATCTCATAGTTAAAGGAACATGTATAAGTCATGGATAAAAGCAATAGCATCATACTAAACGATCGAGTGCTATGCTAATGGAATGGGTCATGTCAATCAGATCATTCAACTAATGATGTGATCTCGTTAATCAAATAACAACTCTTTGTTCATGGCTAGGAAACATAACCATCTTTGATTAATGAGCTAGTCAAGTAGAGGCATACTAGTGATACTCTGTTTGTCTATGTATTCACACATGTATTATGTTTCCAGTTAATACAATTCTAGCATGAATAATAAACATTTATCATGATATAAGGAAATAAATAATAACTTTATTATTGCCTCTAGGGCATATTTCCTTCAGCAAGATCATAGACATGGGTGGTTTAAACTGGAAGAAGTCCCAAAAACTTCTAAGGTTTTCTTTTTAAATTAAAATAATAAAAATCAAAGATATATTTGACAGGGAAGGAATCAGGAGAAAAGTTTCCATAATCAAATACCAAATTTGCCAGGGATGTAAACAAAAATCCTTGTCAAGGGTGAAAGTTTCTTTAGAGAGGGGTTTTCAAACAAAAAAAATTTAAATGGCCTCTTTTTAAAACCAACAAAGTTTTTGCTGAAAACCACAAAAAAAAATTTTTTTGGAGTGTCACAACACCTACACCCTTAAGAAAATTCTCGTCCCCGAGATTTCAGCTGATCCTCAAATAAGTGTGGATGCTCTGCCCGAAGAAAATCCTCTCTTTCCCAAGTTGCTTCACTTTCGGTGTGATTGCTCCACTGGACTTTAAAAAACTTGATGCTTTTCTGTCGGGTCCTCCTTTCAGACTCCTCTAATGTTTTTGCTGGATTTTCCCGATAGGTGAGGTCTGGTTGCACGTCAATATTCTCATGGGATACTTGTTTTTCTGGGTTGCTTACGCACTTCCTTAACTGCGAGACGTGGAACACGCTGTGGACATCGGATAATTCCTCGGGTAAGTCTAGCTGGTAGGCTACCGTGCCTCTTCGTGCCACTATACAGAATGGTCCGATGAATCTCGGTGCTAGCTTTCCCTTAATCTTGAATCGTTGCGATCCCCTCATAGGGGATACTCTTAGGTATACATAATCACCGGGTTCGAAGCTGACTCCACGATGTTTCTGATCGTAATAACTCTTCTGTCGACTTTGAGCGGTCTTGAGTCGGTCTCTGATTAGTTTGACCTTTTCCTCGGCTTCTTTGAGCATGTCTGGACCGAAAATGCGGCTGTCTCCGGTCTCTGACCAATTTAGCGGGGTACGACATCTTCGTCCGTATAAGGCTTCAAATGGTGCCATTTGCAGGCTGGTCTGGTAACTGTTGTTGTACGCGAACTCGGCATATGGCAGGCTTTCTTCCCAACTGGTTCCATAGGTGAGGACACATGCTCTCAGCATGTCCTCTAAAACTTGGTTTACTCGTTCTGTTTGTCCATCAGTTTGGGGGTGGTATGCTGTGCTGAAGGCCAGTTGAGTTCCCAGAGCATGTTGTAGATGATCCCAGAACCTTGAGACGAACTGGGTTCCTCTGTCAGAAATTATAGTCTTCGGGACTCCGTGTAAACAAACTATGCGGGAGAGATAAATCCTGGCAAGCTTCTGAGTGGTGTGGGTTGTCCTCACTGGAATGAAATGTGCCACCTTGGTTAACCTGTCGGTGATGACCCATATGGCATCATTCCCATGTCGTGACCGAGGTAGTCCGACAATGAAATCCATCCCTATTTCATCCCATTTCCACTTAGGTATTTTGTTTGGCTGTAGTAGTCCGGCTGGTCTCTGATGTTCAGCTTTTATGCGTTGACAAGAGTCACAGTATGCAATGAAGGTGGCTATGTCCCTCTTCATACCGTGCCACCAAAATCTTTCCTGAATATCCTTATACATTTTGGTTTCTCCAGGGTGAATCGAATATGGGGCGGTGTAGGCTTCAGCTAGAATTTGTTGTTTGAGGTCTTCTGTGATTGGCACGCAGAGTCTGTCTCCGTACCATAATATTCCTTTATCGTCTATGAAGAATTCTGAGGCCTTGCCCATACTCACCTTTCTTTTGATGCCTTCGATGCTGGGGTGACCAGGCTGAGCTTCCTTAATTCTTTCCACAAGGTCGGGTTGTATTTCCAAGTTGGTTATGGTGCCTTCTGCGACCATTAACAAGTTGAGTTTGGCAAATTTTTGTTGGAATTCGGGTCTCAAGCTTTCCAGCCTGTTTTCTTCGGAGCTGGGGTTCCGACTAAGAGCATCTGCCACTACATTTGCTTTTCCTGGATGGTAGTGGATACCAACATCATAGTCCTTTACAAATTCCAACAAGCGGCGTTGCCGTAAATTTAGTTCTGGCTGTGTGAAAATATATTTGAGACTTTTATGGTCCGTATATATTTCACATCGATTTCCAAGTAAGAAATGCCTCCATTCCTTGAGTGCATGAATGACCGCTGCCATTTCTAAGTCATGAGTGCGATAATTTTCCTCATGCTTGCGAAGTTGCCTTGCAGCATATGTGACAACCTTGCCTTCTTGCATCAAAATGCATCCGAGACCCTTTCTGGATGCATCACAATACACTTCAAAATTCTTGTGTATGTCTGGCACAATTAATAGCGGTGCTGTCGTTAATTTCCGTTTTAGATCTTGGAAACTTTTCTCGCAGGCTTCTGTCCATTCAAACTTCTTGTCTTTCTTGAGTAACTGCGTCATAGGCTTGGCTATGGTGGAGAATCCTTCAATAAATCTGCGGTAATATCCTGCCATTCCCAAGAAACTCCGTATGTCCATTACGCTAGCTGGTGACTTCCAGCCAAGTACTGCCGTGGCTTTCTTCGGGTCCACTGCGATACCGTCTTGGGTCAGCACGTGGCCTTGAAAGCCTACTTGTCTTAGCCGAAATTCACACTTGCTGAACTTGGCATACAATTCGTGTTTCCTGAGTTCTCCTAGCACAGTCCTGAGATGTTCCGCGTGCTCTTCTGGTGTCTTGGAGTATACCAGAATATCGTCGATGAATACTACAACGAACTTGTCCATAAACTTCATAAATACTTTGTTCATGAGGTGAACGAAATATGCGGGGGCGTTCGTTAATCCAAATGGCATTACTCTGAACTCATATAGTCCATATCTGGAGGTGAAGGCTGTTTTGGGGATATCTTCTGTTCGTACTTTTAATTGATGGTATCCTGACCTTAAGTCAGATTTTGAGAATACCTTGGCCTGAGCGAGTTGATCAAACAAATCGTTTATCCTTGGCATTGGGTATTTGTTCTTGACTGTGACCATGTTAAGTGCTCGATAGTCAATACACAATCTCAGCGTTCCGTCCTTCTTTTTGGCAAATAAAATTGGTGATCCCCAAGGTGAGGAGCTGGCTCGAATGTATCCTTTGTCCAGCAATTACTTTATTTGTTTCTTCAACTCAACCAACTCGGACGGTGCCATTCTGTATGGTTTCTTGTATATGGGGGTGGTTCCTGGTGCTAGCTCAATGATGAACTCTATCTCTCGGTCTGGTGGCATCCCTGGTAGTTCTTCGGGGAATACGTCTGGAAATGCACACACTACTGGAACCTTATTTAGCTCCGAAACGTCCACCTTATTCAATCTCGGTTGCCGGGGTATTTTTCTTTCCTTGGCGGATACTCTTATTGTCTTCCCATGGTGGTGTGTGAGAATTATGGTACGGTTGAAACAGTCAATAAAACACTTGTTGGTTGTTAGCCAGTCCATCCCTAGGATGACATCCAGTCCCTTATTTTCCAACACAATAAGATTCGCGTGAAACTCCAATCCTTTGACTCAATAACCACATCCTGACAGTAACTCTGAGTGACTTGCTGAATCCCAGGGGACTTGATGATCATGGATTTTTTCCAAAGGAAGCATCGAAAAATTATTTTGCAAAGCAAAACTTTTCGAAATGAAAGAGTGAGAAGCTGCAGAATCAAACAAAACCATTGCAGGTATTGTGTTGACAGGAAACGTACCGAGTATGATATCCGGAGCATTTTGTGCCTCCTCTTTGGTTACGTGGTTCAGATGACCCTTCCCGTGGTTGTTGTTGGGATTGAAATTGCTTCGCTTGGGCGCTGAACTATTGCCGCCATTGTTCGGCTTCGGGGCTGAGTTTCTTGGCTTGGGATACTGCTTGGCGTAGTGCCCTTCTTCTCCACAGGCGTAACAAGTGACGCCGGGGCGATATGTGAACTCCTTGTCCCTTGCATGAAAATTCTTGATTGGGCGTGAGACGTTGGACGAGGATTTGTGAGTCCCACCCTTTTGAAAATCTGTCTTGCTTCGGTGATTGCGAGCATGGTTAGTCTGGTCCCTTTTTTGCTTGCGGATATCTTCCAAACCGCGTCTCTCATTTTCCAGAGTAATGGCTTTGTCCACTAGTGTCTTAAAATCTGGAAAAGTGTGCACGACCAGTTGGCATTTAAGCGCGGGTGCCAGACCGTCAAGGAATTTCTCCATCTTCTTGCTTTCAGTCATACGCTCTTCATTGGCGTAGCGAGACAATAGGGTAAATTGACCGTTGTAATCAGACACTGTCATGTTCCTTTGTTTGAGGTCATCAAGCTCTATCTTCTTGATTTTCATAATACTCTTAGGAATGTGTGCGCCACGGAAACCTTCCTTGAAATCATCCCAGGTTATATCATTTTCGTTGGGGTGCATGTGCAGAAAATTTTCCCACCATGATGCAGCTGCTCCTATAAGATAATGCAGGGCATAAAGTACTTTTTCGGGGTCTAAACATTTTGCAATAATTAATTTCCTCTCCATATCTCGAAGCCAGTCCTCGGCTTCAAGAGGCTTGTCAGTATGAGAAAATGTTTGGGGACGTCTTCTGTTGTTCAGATAACTTGGAATGCTGCTGATACTGCCCATAGTGATTTCCCATGTTGATGACTTGGTTCATCATTTCCCGATGTTGTTGCTCACTCTGTTCATAAAGGCGGCACATTCGGGAAAGTGCTGTTTCACTGTCCTGTTGACTCGATTGCCCTTGTGTGAAATTGTTGCCCGGTTGAGTGTCATAATTTTCCTCTGGCGGAGCTGGCATGGAGCGAGTCCAAGGACGAGACATTTTTCACTCTGGGGATATATTTTGTAAAACCCATAAGAAAACGAAAAGGATAGCAAAACAAATCCATAAATGCACAAGGTTGGCAAATAAATTAAATAGCCAAGATTACTTAAGGAAAACAAATCGATTTGCGCACGGAGAAGGACTGCTCATTACGTATCTTACACGCGGCGATAATTATACAATACATCACTCAGGATATGCGTACATAATCCTGACATGTTATCTAGGCTAGTGCACTTCTCCAGTTCCTACCTGATGCGCAAACAAGCTACTTCTCACAGCCCAAGTACATATCTCACAAGGGGGTACATCGCATGACGGCTAAACGTACTCAGTCGGAGATGTTGATGATATCCTTGGCCCTGCCAAGGGTGAGGCGTAGCGAGGCGGGGGACTCGACTTCCTCCTCGCTAATAGGCTCCATACGCGTAGTGCTGCGCCGAGTAGATGGAGCGGGTGCCAGGGGCGGAACCACACGAATAGGACTGGGCGCGAAGGGTGGTGCAGTGCGTGCTGGAGTGGGCGGAATGACCCGGTTGAACTCTTCGGTAGTAGGCAGGCGACGAGTAGGTGCATAAGATGCTGAGGACGAGACAAAAGTCAGTGGCGGTGCGGTGGGCAGGAGCTCCCTCCTGTTGGCGGCACAGCCATGGACTGAGTCCATGCGGGCGGCCACGAAGTCGTCAACCAGGTTGTCGAAGGCTACCTCCAAGGCCCGGAGATACTCAATAAGCATCTCAAAAGCCTCGTCTCGTTCTCCTCTGGGGCAGGAGAATGCGTAGTGACAGGTGTAGGGCACATGGCATGGAAGATAGCGGTAACGACGAGCCTTCATCACGGGAAGGACATCCCTGAGACGAGCTATCGCCTCACGGGCTGCCATCTAGATAGCATGCCTCTCCGTAGGCATGGCTCTTCCCACGAACCGGAAGCAGCGTAACTCACCACGCCCTCCCTTGAATTGCACCGCGGCCTGGTGCATGGTCACACTGTCGTTGACTCTGTGCTGGCAGAGTGAGAAGGCTGGGCGCACCGATGGCCCCGTCACAACCTGAACGATGAAGGAGAGAAGCTTGACGAACCCATCGGGCACGTTGGCGAAGGTCTGAGACTCGCAGCTGTTGTCGGCCATGTACAAAAGTAGGCAAAAATTTTAAATGGTCAGATCATAAATATATGTTGACTGTTAGAAAATGACTACAATTGCAAAAAAATATAAATTAGCTCTATCATGCTAATAACTGATTAGCGATCGCACCTAGTGGCTTCCTACAGTCAGCCTGGCTCTGGTACCAAGCTTGTCATGACCGGTTTTCCAAAAAAATATTTATTGAGAAACTGATCATTTGAGTCCAGTATGAGGAGAAATCCTCTTTACTGGTAGACAAATCTCTTGATACAATAAGCTAGTAGCATAAAATATATTACAGGGTCGAGCCAAGGTTGCTCAACAAATTATTACAAGCGCGCCAATAATTATACATAATGGCGGATATATCACAATGGTGTGGTGGCATACTACTGACTCGAGAATAAAGTGATGGTGGAATAACACTGCGGGGAGTGGATGACACGACTCTAGAACTAGCATCTCATCGAGCGTTGAGGTGAGGCTTGATGAATTTATTTGGGTAGAGGAAGCGGATATAATACAGTGACCAAAACTAGGGTCGCACGAGACTGACTGGGACTCCTCTAGGCGTCGGACTCGCTATCGAACTCTTCATCCATGAGATCGCCTTCGTCAGCATCTGGCCAAATCAACAAGCCAGGTGAGTACTTTGAAAGTACTCGCAAGACAGTTCGGACCTAAGATATAACAAATGCATGCATGAATGCATCATGATTAAATTTACCGATGCACATTCAATTTAGTAAACAAGCTAAATAAAAAGGGAAACGGCGGTAGTCTGCCTGAAGACCCAACAAGATAATAGGAAACCGATCGGGTGTCTGAAGCGACGCCTCGAAAGGTAAACAAATAAATAAAGATCAAGCCACAGTCGGGCGTCTATGCGACACCACGAAAAGGGCTTTAACTGAAAATAAAAGGGTATGCGTGCCACAGTTGGACGTCGCGGCGACATCACAGAAAGGGATTTTATTGAAAGTAAATAATAGCAGTGCCACAGTCGGACGTTTGAGCGACATCGCAGAAAGGGCTTATATTGAAAGTAAATAATAGCAATGCCACAGTCGGACGTATGAGCGACATCGCAGAAAGGGCTTATATTGAAAGTAAATAACAATGCTACAGTCGGACGTTTGAGCGACATCACAGAAAGGGCTTATATTGAAAGTAAATAACAATGCCGCAGTCGGACGTCTGAGCGACATCACAGAAAGGGCTTTTATCGAAAGTAAATAACAACAATGCCACAGTTAGACTTCAGGGCAACATCATAGAAAGGGCTTATATTGAAAGTAAATAACAATGCCACAGTCGGACGTCTGAGCGACATCACAGAAAGGGCATTCTTCACGAGGAAAATAATACTCATAATCAACCCATGATAATAAAGGGGTTAGTCCATCCACAGGAATAAACACTTAACTGGACTTAGCACTCATGTGATTCACCGGAGTCTCTGTCATCAAAACTGACACTTGTCAGAATAAGATAGTACCGAACTTGAACATGGAATTGATGATTCAAGGAATATATGACTCTGTAGAGTTTGTACAAACATTTCCCACAGCCAACGGATTTCCGTAGTCACGAAGGACTAGTTCCGTTTACGGTATTTCGGAAGAAACACAGCTAACCGGTACACACCCATCCAACCTCTCGATGCCAGGAATCACCCTAGACATCGTCCAAGAAAAACTTTTGAGATGGGGAGATCACAATCTCGATTAGCATGGGATCAAATTTATATACGCGCGCTCTAAGGGGTGCCCCCCTCTCGGTCCCAACCGGAAACACCCATGCCCCCTGACCGGATGACTGGCTTTAATCCAGGGCCATGGAACCATCATCACAGCCTCTCCTTTTGGTGTGTACCAGGAAAGCGGTTTGCAACTTACTAAGCCATATTCCTCGCGGAAAACATGTGGTAGTGCAGGGGAGAAAATGGGAGGAACTAGACCGATACAGTTTGGCACTGAAGTCAAGTAGTCTGGCATAAGACTGGCATGCTACAACACTGCTATCTTACCCATTCTCATGCCAACACATGGCCATGTAAACTCACATCCATCCACTTACGCATTTTTGAAACTCACTTGCCTCAATGTTGCATGTAATAAGACATTTATCGGTATGCTCATAAACATGCCATGAAACTACTGAGTGCAAACATGCCAAACACTCATCATATCAAACGTTCAAACATGCTTGCCTGGCTCAGAGTAGTCGGAGTCTAGCTCGGTGAAGTTCGCGCCTCCGTTACCTCCTTCGGTATCTATGGTATACAGAAAACATACGCGCTAACGTAAATACCGAGAGTTGCACAAAAATTATTCCAAATATTTTTAAAATAAATCTGATAAAAAACTAGACAAAATTCTAAAGAGGACAGAAGAAGAATCAATCAAAAATATATTTCTGTTTAAAAGTTATTAGTGTTTTTGTCCAGGGACCTTTTTGCAATGAAACAGAAACTTTCCAGGGTTTTCTTTATAAAAACAGAAAACGCTTCTGTCTCGAATACGTCAGTTCAGTGGGGAAGACGTATTTTGCCCGAAGGCGTTTCCAGAAAACGATTCAAAAAGAGGAAAAAGCTGACGGGGCGGACCCACCCGTCAGGTTTGAAAACGAAAGCAGAGCTTTGGCGCCAGAGGGCCGCGGCGATCGCTGGCGGCGATCCACGGCGAGGCAGGGAGATCGGAGGTTACCAACACGGTTGGTGGTGGTGGTGGTCGCCGGCGAGCACCACGTCGACGGCGGCCCTTGCTCCGGCGGACGGTGGTTCGAGCGTTGATGGATCTCGCCGAGGAGGACTGCAAGGATCGAATTGAGGTGGGGGTTAGAGCACTAGGTGTAAGAGAAGGCTACGGACGAGGTTTGGGCGCAGGAGATGGACTCACCGTAGTGAATCAAGCTGGAGGCCGAGGCGGATTGGGGTGGCCGGAGTCGAGGAAGAAGGGCCCCTCGGGGCTCTTCCAGTTGCTGGGCAGGGTCCAGAGAGGAGGTGGACGTGTGCGGGGACGAGAGTGAGCTCGGGGTCCCCTTTTATAGGCGATCCGAGGTGGTGGTCGCGAACGGAGTTCTGCAGCGATGTTTACGGTGGCGCAGGGCATTGGCCGGGGTGGTTTGAGGGGTTGAGCGCCATCGTGGGGGTTCACTGGGTCCGTTTAGGTGCTAAACGAGCCAGGATTGGGTGCTTTGGGTGTGCTCGACGGAACTAGGCGGCGCGGGCCCGTCGGCTGCAGGGAGCACGCGCTGTGCTTGCCGGGCATGGTGACGGTGCCACGGGCGTGCACTGGCATGGCAGGGACACGCGGAGAGCCAGGGGGCGTTGGGCGGCGCCGGGTGGCGTGGCGAGCGGGCTCGGGCCCTCGCTGGCCGCCACGGGTGGCGCGGCCTACGCAAAAACTTCCAACGCCGGCGAGGCTCGTCGCCACCGACGTCAGGAATCGGCCAAGCGTGCGTTCCGGGTGGTGGCCAAGGGGAAGAGGCCGTGTGCATCAGGCCAGGGCGCACTGTGGCCGCGTGACAATTCTCTGACGAAGAAACAACACTGAAGTTCTCTGAATTTTTCTGAATTTGTAAAGAAACAGTGCCTGCCAGGTGTTTGACAGAAAGATTTTGGTATGAGGGAGGCTCTGTTTGAGCTGATTTTTGGTGGAGTGGCTTCTCAATGCAACAGGGGGTTGCCTGAATTTTTGTGGAATTTTTGGTGAAGAGAAGATATGAATTTCACTAAATTTGACAAATCTGATCCAAACTTGCAAAGACTGAAATTTGAAAATTTTGAAAAGAGGAAGAGTGGATCAAGATGGTTCTAGGTTGTGGGTACCAAGAACTATCCAGGGGAGTTGGTTTGAGGTCAAAACTCAAAAGCAATAGGGTACTTGCTTTGAAAATCACTCAGGCTCAAAATAATTGGCAGAAAAGATTTGAGAGATAAAATAATTGAAATAAAATCCAAAAATGGTTTTGAGTTGATGGGACAGAGAATTTAGATTGTTCCAAAGTGGAGGGAGGGGTCTTGAGAGGTTTTATCATATGAGGCAAGATCATAGACATGGGTGGTTTAAAATGAAATAAGTCCCCAAAACTTCTAGGGTTTTCTTTTTAAATGAAAATAATAAAAATCAAAGATATATTTGAGAGGGAAGGAATCAGGAGAAAAGTTTCCATAATCAAATACCAAATTTGCCAGGTATGTAAACAAAAATCCTTGTCAAGGGTGAAAGTTTCTTTAGAGAGGGGTTTTCAAACAAAAAAAATTTAAATGGCCTCTTTTTAAAACCAACAAAGTTTTTGCTGAAAACCACAAGAAAAAATTCTTTTTGGAGTGTCACAGAACATTCGTTACTTTAGGTGGATGCAGCATTATCGTACAAACTAAAATCCACCGCCCTGACAAGTCACTAATGGGCAAATAAGTTTTCAAGTCTCTGGCCACTTGATGTTTCAAAAACAAATTCAGCTTCTGCGGAGACTTTGTCATTTAGGCTTAGACGCTTGCGGTGATCAGCACGCCATTCATTGTTGCGCCAGAGAACGCCAAACCTCATTATCTTGACCACACTTGCCTCCAGAACAAAGAACCTGGCCAATTTAATCTCAGATGTGCTGCCTCGGTAGTCGATCAAATCAATTTCTGTAAGATGGATATCAAGGCATCCGATGAGATTGTTATAGTGCAGCACATTTTTCACTTTCGGGTCTTTTTTTATCTGCAAAAGAAGAGAACATATTAGAGCAGCTAGCTGCATAAGATTGACGTGTCATCAAGAGGTACCAATATCATCCGCTCATACGATAGGGTTGGCTGGCTAGTGATATTTTCTCTCTCTCTCTCTCTCTCTCTCTCTCTCTCTCTCTCTCTCTCTCTCTTTGTTTCCTCTCATTTAACTAGGAGCACGTGAAGAGCTTGGGCATTTGTTGCCTTCCACTATGTGGCCGATGCCATATTTCGCAAAAGTATGCCACATAATACGCATCGATGTCAAATCAAAAGATTTTGGCACCACTCTCGCGATGTGAGAGAGTTGGCACCGCTGTGCACACAGACCCACATGTATAAACAAATACATCAAACCAACTACACCAACCTCTCACTCTCCCAAACAAGTGTTTTTTATTGCCTCAGTCCTCTCTCTCTCCCACACAGTGTTTTTTCATTGCGTGAGTTAATTTGGCACTGGAGCAAAGTAGGTGATCCAGATTGGGACACTAGGTGAGCAATGGAGGGGCATCGATGCCAAATGCATCACAAGTGAATTTGGCACATGTTTTGGCTTACATAGCCCACTTTTGTAATATTACCTCATATTTAGTATAAAATTTTGACCATAGATTTACCTAAGAAAATGCCAATGCATGTCACTAAAAATTACACCATTTGAAATTATGTTCAAATACGAATCCAACGATATAGTTCTTAGTGGCATGCATTAACATTTTGTCAGTTAAATCTATGGTCAAATTTTGATACTAAAAAATTGGAAGAGTAAACCAGGACGGAGGTAGTACTTGGTCTTAGGGTAACCATAAGTTACTTTCCACTATGACTAGCCTAGGCTACTATACTAGTACAGCATAAAAACGATGTAGGTGATCACGTGAGAAAAAATACTAAAAACATTTCTTTCGGTGCAGTGCGTAGATGCAGTTTTGAACACTACACTTGTCATCGTAATTTGGGAAATTTACGAAAAAATTGAGCTACGTTGTGATTACCGTTTAATTATAGGAAATAAGTTTCACCTCGATGAGTAGCTTCTCCGTGCATGGAAAGCATCTAAGGAATCCAACAACTTGATCCAGATTGGGGCCGATAGATTTTAGTGCTAAGATCTTCACCGTGCGCATGGACTGGGTCAAGCTTGTGGGAATCATTTTCTGGAAGACGGTCGTAAATGCATCAAGAAGAAATTTAAAAATGTGAATTTCAAGAAGACGGAGAAGAAGATGAGTGCTATACCTGAACGATTATGGATCCAATAAAGAGTTCGGAGAATTTGGCAGACGAGTATACCAACGCTGTCAATTTCGGCTCGTCAATTACCCTGATTTTTGTTGGACCTTCTAGATCCGATACAAGCAATCTCTCAAGGAAAGGCGCATTCTCAATGACCATAACGTGGAGCAGCTGGAGTGATCTCTTCCCAATTGATGTCTTGTTGCGGGGCCAGCAAGACACATAAATCCATCGGAGATTCGTCGAGGCGATGTGGAGGCTAATGAACCTGTGGATCTGCTTAAGACGAAGGTACTCGAGCGCAGTACAGCTGCGGAGCAGGTGCTCCATAGCCTTCTTTGAGATGACAATGCCGAAGAGGTCGAGCTGCTTGAGTTCAGGCAGAAGAAGAGCGGGCGCGGCATTAATCTAGGGAAGATAGCAGGAGCTGAAGCTGGCGCGGCGCAGCGTTGGCGTGAGGTGGAGCGCGGACGGTGGCAGAGAGCGACATCATCCAGCTTCAATGCTGAGCTCCTCGAGCTGATCTAGGGCGGGTGATAAGAACCACTCGTCGAACTTGGGTTGGACCTTGCAGTTGGTACTGAACATGCGGATGTCAAGGCGTTTGGCTGGCCCAGGGTGCGATGAAATCCCCGTCGCAGAAGCAGCTGTCGACGGTGAGGTTGAGGGGGACGCAGCGCCAGAGGGGGCGCCACCGACGGGAGAGCAGGGCGGTCCGCACGGCAGATTTAGTGGGGAGGAGGCCGATGATGACGAGCAGCGTGTCGTCGGGGAGGCTGCTGATGAAGTCCAGGCTCGCAGGATGCGGTTTTGGCTCGAGCCGCCTCCGCTTGTTGGCTGCCTCGCCGTCCATCTCAACCGGCGGCGACGCCGGTGTACACGTGTGCTGGTGTGTGTTGTGTGCTAGGTGTGCGCGAGTGCGTCCTTCTGTGCATGCCGCCGCGCAGTGGTGAATTGTGCGCGAGTGCGTCCTTCCCGCGCAAGAAGTTTGTCCTCAATGCGCCCTCAATTCACTAGCGTGCGGGGTGCTACCCCGAGTGGTTTCAACTTTGTTTACTTCACCGCGTGTCAGATGGGCCTCTAGTTTACTTATTTTCACCCACTGCAACATGGACCAGCACACAAAGATACAAAACACGAGCTGACAAGGAGACATGTGGATTGGTTGACCGTTCAACTAAACAATATATGGAGCTATACGTTGAAAGAGTGAGCATGTAATCCGTCGGTATAGAGAGTTCGAGTGAGAGGGGAGGTCCATGAGAGATAGCAGAGAGAGAGAAAGAGCTACTCCCTCTGTTCGATAATGTAGTTCCAACATTTTTTTAAGTAAAACTTTTGAAACTTTGACCAAGTTTATAAAGAAATTACTTATATCTACAATACCAAAGATAAATGATAGTATGAAGTAAGTACATGTTGTGATGAATCTAATGATCATTCCAGATGTAAATGTTTTTCTCCACATATACCTGGTCAAACTTTTCTGAGGTTTGACTTTCCAAAACATCCATATGCTTATGGCCGTGACAGAGTCCCTAACAAGGGAGAGAGAGAGAGAGAGAGAGAGAGAGAGAGAGAGAGAGAGAGTGAACAAAGTGTGTGTGCGTGTGTGAAAGAGACATGGACAACACACGATAAAAGTAGAGAAAAAGTGTTCGTGCCTTATGCAAACATATCACACATGCATCTTCGACAACGGAGGCAAGGTGAGGAGATAGTGTGTGGTTGTTTGGAACCAAGAGAGCAAGACCCCTAGCACGTGGCCAAGAGGGGTCTGACAAACAAGGGAGAGAGGTCGAGAGAGACGTACGGAGAAAATGCAGACATGGGGAGGAGACAGTGTATGTTTGTCATAGAGAGATCCCCTGGAGATCGTGATGGGACTACATGGGTGGGAGATCGAGTGCCAAGGTGTGTGCACGATAGAAGATGCCCCGAGAGATATCAAGATAGACGTATGGATGGAAGGAGACAATATGTGTGTTCCTGATGGCTAGTAAGAGATAATCATGCTTAGGATCGAGGCGGGGGAGTGCTTGCGCCTATGATGGATTGAGGGATTATGGTACTTAGGGGGTGCATGTCACATGGAGAGAGAACAAGGGCAGAGAGTGTTGGATGGGTCTATATATATAGCGCGAGGGAGACATGTGTATGTGTGAACCAGGGAGATATAAGGCCAGTTTGGCTTGCGTCCTGAGCATCTTTTGCCTGGCATGGAGTTGTGGCTGGATTTCATGCACGGTTGTTTGGTTGCTACCCTGTGAAAAAGAAAGACCGCATGGCCTGGGTTCCCTTGTACTTTAATTAGCCTGGCTGAACTCCAGACACAGCAAGTAGCCTGGCCCAGGCGACCGATTTCGAACGCCTGGCCGTGCCTGGTCGTGTGGTCATGAGTCTAACAGCAACATGGATGGATATTAGCATTAAATAATTGATGCATGGATTGATTGATGGGACGTTGATGCTTTGCCTGGCCCAGGCATGAACCAAACGCTTCAGCACCACACAAGCCTGGCCAGGCAGAAATATTTTACATCTCACGTCCACACCAGGCAGTTCCGGCCATCAAGGCATGAGGGTCAGGTCACGAACCAAACTGACCAATAAAGTTTGAGAGAGATCGAGGAGCCCCGATAAGGATGAGTGGTGCGTCAGATAGCTGAGATGGGGAAAGAGATATTCCATCCGCTCGATAATGCAGTGCATGTAAATTTTTTAGTAGTCAAACTTTGGAAACTTTGATCAGCTTTATGCAAATGTTATTTATATCTACAATACCAAAGATACATCATACAAAACTACATCTCATGGTGAATCTAATGGTATATGTTTGCCGTACTAGATGTAATTCTTTTTCTCTACGTACATTGTCAAACTTTGTGATGTTTGACTTTTCAATAAATCTGTATGCTATGGACCGAGGAGAGTGCCTCAATCGAGACAAATCAAGTGTGTGTGAAGGAGAATGAGTAAGTGTGCAAAAAGAGTATGCGTGTGAAAGAGAAAGTGACAGCAAACGATAAATTAGAAAGAGAGAGTGTTTTTTCGTTTCATATGCGAACATATCACGCATGCATCTTCAAGATGGAAAAGCGAGGCGAGGAGATACACGAAGATAGCTAGTGTGTGATTCTTTGCAACGGAGAGAGACACCCCTGTAGCACATGTCCAATAGAGGTGTGGCCAACAAGGAACAAATGTCAAGAGGGACACATGGATGGGATGGACGCATGGGGAGGGAGAGAGGGTGTGTTTGTGATAGAGAGATCACGTCGAGATCGTGAGGGGACTATATGGGTGGGAGATCGAGGGAGTGCGTGCGTGATAGAAAGATGCCCCGAAAGAAATCGAGATAGGCCATGCACATGTTTGTGATGGAGACTAAGATTAGCTAGTCATATACATATAGGGGGGACTGTGTGTGCCTACAATTGAGTGAGAGACCATCATACTTGGCTAGTTGGGCATGAGATTGTGTGTGTGCGCGTGTGAGATGGAGAGAGAATGATGGGGAGAGATAGAGTTTTAAATGGGCCTGTCGAGTGCGAGTGAGATATGCATGTGTATGTGTGACCCAGGTGGATGGAGAGTTTGAGAGAGGGGGAAGAGCTCCGAGACGACATAGTGGTGCGTGAGAGAGTTACAGGCAAAGAGCCAAGGAATCTGTGTGCGTACGATGAGTGCACCCAAGATATGTAGCTTGGACTAGCTAGAGCATCACACATAGCCTGCGAGAGAGACCTATAGATGGTGTATATATGCATGCGAACTAGAAAGACCCCCACACACACACACAAAGAGAGAGAGAGAGAGAGAGAGAGAGAGAGAAAGATGGAGAGAAAGGGAGAGGGACCAACAAGGTTTTTGTGTCGGATGCGTGTGACAGAATTGAAGATTGTCGGCGAGAGAGAGAGAGAGAGAGAGAGAGAGAGAGAGAGAGAGAGAGAGAGAGAGAGAGAGAGAGAGAACAGGAGTCTGGGAGAGGTCGCGTTTTATGCATCAAAGACTGATATAAACCATGTTTCGATATAAACTTGCATTCAAATATTTAAATTGGAGAACATGTTGTCTGCAATCCACACATGAACGGATATATGCGTATATCAAACAAGTTCAATAATTTGACTTTCAACATGTTCATGGAGTACTATAATACTGTACAACATGCTACTCGGTTGAGGTGTTCAATTTTGGATTTAGTTCACTATTTTGACCTACTGAACGAGCTATTTCATTGAATCGAGATATTTCATTTTGGGTTTGATTCGCGTTTTTGAGTGGGTCAACTATTTGTCATATAGTAAATCGCTAGCAACGAGCATGTAAAAACACATTACTCCCAAGCATCATCTCTCCATCTAAAAAAGAAGTGGCAAGCTAATATTTCAAAATTTGATTCGAATCGACTTGGTAAGGTAGACGTGGATGCTCATTCTCCCAAAATTTGAATGAACCGTTAAACATCCTCTCTGCTCGGTGGAATTCGACCGAGCAAATAAATGGGAGACGCAAAATTACCGTCCTATGTGGGACACGCATCAATTGTCCCGTTGTACATCGAGGGTAGGTTCGTAACTTCATCCAAGCGCGCCTTCTCCTCGGCCGAAATGACATGTGCCGAATAATTCATAAAACCATGGTCGGCAAAACATGCTCTCCTCGCCCGAAATAGCTCGCGCCCACTATTTCAAAACACGCTCTCCTCGCCCAAAATCGCTCCTGCCCACTATAGTTCAAAACACGCCCTCCTCGCCCGAAATCGCTCCCACCCACTATTTGGGGAGAAGCAAAGTTACTCTACTATCCCCGACCTTTAGTACACAGACCTAAGCCGAGAAGCCTATAGGCAAGGGTAGAACTGTAACTCCCCCTCACATTTCAGAAAAATGAGTCTGTAAGACATGGTTCCACTCCCCTCCCAATTCCCCCCCCCCCCGCCGCCCGCACCCATTCATACCTCGTCGGCCCCAAATCACCTTCTCCCCGGGAAGCTCCCTTCTCCCGAGCCGCGAAACCTCAGCCCCACCTCCATGGCGCCCCCCACCGCACCAATTTCACAGCCGCCCTCCTCCCTAATGTCGGAGACGCTGTCCATTTGCCATCATGCACTGGGCCGTGTGCCTCTTACTCCGTGCTGCTGGTGCTGCCTCGACGAAGGCCGCATGAACAGTACCGGAGCCGATTCACCCCCGCCGTTGTTCACGGCGCCGGAGCAGCTCCAACTTCGGATCCATCCAAAGTCCTGGCGCTGCTTCGGCGTAGCCGTCGACCGTCTCGACATCGCTCTTTCCCTGCCGCCGGTCGCCACCGCTACCGTGCCGGCCTCACCGACTCGGCAACTGGACCTGCCTACTTCACCATGCCGCCAGATAGGTCGCACCCTCATCTCAAATCACTTTATTTAGGCGTCTGTTGTCTGAATTTTTATTCTGGCCAATCGATTTGCAATGGGAAGCAGCACCCCTCGAGGCGGCGGAGCTCCTAGGCTGCCGGTTGGCTGGTGTCTAACTTAAGGGTGCGGTGCCGCAAGTTCCCCACGGAAGCAGCTCTTAGATGGCTATCTTTTAGAGTTGCGTGGGTTGAAGGTATTGCCGCCGCCGGATCTGGATGATGGGGAGTCTTTGTGGATAGGGCCGGGGGCGGCGCAACCACGGCAATGCGGTGGGGCAGGGAGCGGGGTTTTAGCTGGGTCCACGGACGGCGGAGGCAGGATGCTCTGCCATTGGTCGCTGGCTCTTCGGGGAAGATTCTGAATAGTGTCAGCCGGGAGGCACAAGACGGCCAGCCATCTGGCGTAGATTGGATAGTACCAAAATAAAATAAAATCATGTGACCCCAATTTAGTCTTCCGTCAACAGATGTGTGACCACTCTCGTACCTTGTTGTTGATCTCTTAGTGTATTTCTTCAGATCAAAGAGATATGTCGTTCTTAACATTATGCGTTATCTGCATCTTCAGACACACCGTCTTCCGACTCACCGCAGCTGCTCCAATAAGGGAAGCATACACCAGAAGGGAGCTATAGTCCCCACTCAACAGTTCCTTGCATCGAATGCGCGTGCCCGACATGCACTGCCACAACAACTGCAGGACCATCGACAAGTCAGCACATGATGCTCACTCCTATGGATGGCAGCCCGATAGGTTGTACCCTCATCTTACTTGTGTGCAACATTTATGGCTTTGTTATTCATCTAAGCATGGAAAATAGATCATCACATTTCACTGTATATTCATGCTGATCTCTTACGGGTCTTGTTCAGGAGTTAACGATGTTCCATAGTTCAGCTAAGATACTTGTTCTTTAGGTAACACTGTTCCATAGTTATCATCCATCAGCCAATGCTATCCCACAGGCTGGTGATTATAGTATTATACCACTTCTAGTATTTCCTATGTTGTTCTTTAATACTTTTCTGTGCCATATAGTTAATCTTGAGTACAAACGATACATATTCTGTAGCTTTCATCCGTGTTCTCCCTTTAATTTATGAGACCTATTGCTGCTTGTTAACCCCAGTCCTACTATTTATGACGTCTCCTCCAGGCACTCATTACATAAATCTACCTACTAGTTGTCTTCCATGCATGTCAGATATAATTGCACACACTGATATATCCACAAGAACCTCACAAGGTCCTTGCTCTAACTTGGCCTGTGATATGGGTACAACATGCATATAATGTCCTGGAGTATATCTACTCTGTTGCAATGTCATGTGCTTAGCATGCTGATCATGCATGTAAATATGTCATGCCTTCCTGTTTTTCAGTACCTATTCCATTCATGATAACCTGTTTTCAAATTCAAGTAATGTCATTATACTCTATCGCAATGCCATCTGCTTAATTTGGACATCATGCTTCTGAATATCTTATGCATTGTTATTCATCAGTATGTACTTCATATGTCTACCATACCATGTTTTTTTACATTGAAGTGATGTTCTAGTGCTCTGTTGCAATGCCATCTTATTTTCCCAATCATACACATGTATGTTGCCTTAGTTATTTCTGTACGTATTCCACTAGCATACAGTTTTACATTCAACTAGTGTTTTTTTGTTGTGTTGTCCTGTCGTATCCCTAACTATTACACCATACTCCCTCCGTCCGGATTACATGTTGCCGAAATGGATAGAAAAGGATGTATCTAGAACTGTAATACGCCTAGACCCATCCATTTTTTTCTGGATGGAGGGAATACATGTCAATATGTCATGCCTTTCTATTCTTCACTACCTATTCCATCTCTCTGCTCCTGCATGTTTTATAATTAAAGCACCATTCTTCTATACAAGGCATGCAAGGGGAAGACAACTATGTTAGAATCTAAAGGGTTACAAACAAGGCCTTTGCAAAAGATCCAAACGCCAGGAGATATAAACCAACTCCAGTTTTTATAGATACTGCTCCAACACAGAGAAACCCAACTCCTACTGATAATAAGCAGATTCCAGTGGCCAAAGAACTAGTCCACTCCAGTCCAGCAAAAATATGTCAACTCAATTCTAAGAAGCATGTGCGTATCCTTGCAGCATGAAATTCTGTAGCATGCTGATCATATTTTCTACATGTTTCTTACCCATCTCTCTTTTAGAAAATAAGCTTAACAGATAGAAGATTTTCTGCAATGGTATCGTTTATGAGGAAAGATTCTTGCAGGAATTCTCTGTGCTCCAATGTAGATGTAAGTACCTGTTGTATATCACTATATTTTTACATCAGCATGTATTTTGTTAATCGATGTGAATCCAAACTTTATCTGATCAAAATTTAGTTGTAGCAAAATGTATGATTAAAGGCCACAATGTTGATTTTTGCAAGGAAAACTGCCTGGTAGTTTTGCATCTTGAGCTGCATGAGTGTACTATCTCATATCAGTGGGTTAGAATACTTTGGTTCTGCAGTGGGTTTTTCAGTGTTTTTTTACTGTGTTGTCCTGTTGTATCCCTAGCTCTTACATCATACTCCCTCCGTCCGGATTAAATGTCGCAGAAATGGATAAAACTAGATGTATCTAGAACTGAAATACGCCTAGACCCATCCATTTATTTCCGGATGGAGTGAATGCATATCAGTATGTCATGCCTTCCTATTCTTCAGTACCTATTCCATCTCTGCTGTAGCATGTTTTATAACTGAATCACCATTCTTCTATATAAGGCATGCAAGCTGAAGACGGCTATGTAAGAATCTGAAGGGTTACAAACCAGGTCTTTGCAAAAGATCCAAACGCCAGGAGATAATAAACCAACTCTATTTTTCATAGATACTGCTCCATCACAGAGAAACCCAACTCCCACTGATAATAAGCAGATTCCAGTGGCCAAAGAACTAGTCCGCTCCAGTCCAGCAAAAGAATGTCAACTCCATTCTAAGAAGCATGTGCGCATCCTCGCATCATGAAATTTTATAGCATTCTGATCATATTTTCTACATGTTTCTTACCCGTCTCTCTTTTAGAAAATAAGGTTAAACGATACAAGACTTCCTCCATTGGGATCGTATTTGCGGAAAATATCTTGCGGCAATTCTCTGTGCTCCAGTGATGATGTAAGTACCTGTTGTATATCACTATATTTTTACATCAACATGTATTTTGTTAATCGGCGTGAATCTAACCTTTATCTGATCTAAAATTAGTTGTAGCAAAATGTTAAATGCGCCAATGTTAATTTTTGTAAGGAAAACTGCCTGGTAGTTTTGGGTACTGAGCTGCATGAATGTGCTATCTCATATCACGCACATTACTGAATTGTAGTGCTTCTCTGGTTGCCCATTCATTCATTGTGTCAATGTTGCTTTTGTATTACCTTACCTAGCTGATGATAGCTGTGCCATATTGTGTTAATTTGGTGTAGGCTAGTTGCCCAAACGTTCGTTGTGTCAATGTTGCTTTCCTATTATCTGACTTGGCCAATGATAGCAATGCTAGTGTGTTAATATTGTGCAGGCTGCTGAAGATAAGAAGACAAACTCTAAAAACAACAAGGCAACCCCATTGTTTCTTTCCAGTAAATCTAGGCCAGGTAATATGGCAATAACTCATGATTAATTTGTTTGGTTCCCGTCCTAATTTACGTTATGATGTAGTGTTCAAGACACTCTCCACTATCATTAATACAAGCCTGCCAAAATCCCCATCTGAATCTGTTCAGTATCATCTGTCTCGAATGCAACAGAATAAATGTATGTTTGTGAACCAATTAATGGCTGAAGCAATGATGGAAATGGTGGATGAATCAGAGGTGCAGAGTCGTGCAACACAACAACTGATCAATGTTTTCAGAGACAGTGTGACAAAGCAGCAAGAACTTGCCCACATGCTTATGGGCGTCATCTGTGCTGAGGTTGCAGATTGTGATGTTGTAGATGGTTAGGTTCTGCTCATTTATTTGCACTGGCATCAATCTTTGATTTCCCAGTGGATATAATTTCCTGTAATATATTCTGGATGAGTAACGTTATTCCCTGTATGCCGTACCCCAGCACAGGACCAAAACCGAACACTACAACTGTCAGAACGCCGTGACACATCCAAATACAGGGGTGCTGCACACCCCCTATGCTTCACCGATGAGGTGCTGGATCACGAATTTCTAGAGGGATTCAAATCCATGAACATAGGGGCGTACGATGAGACGATAGACCCTGGGGTCTGGATTGAGGACTTCATCCTTCATATCCACATGGCTCGCGGAGATGATCTCCACGCCATCAAATATTTGCCCCTCAAGTTGAAAGGACCAGCTCGTCATTGGATGAAAAGCCTCCCCGAAAACTCAATTGGAAGTTATGTCCAACCTCCTGATGCAGACGATTTAAGTCATATAATTCAACAGCCCGTAGAGTCAGCCCGAAAGCTTTGGAACAGATTCCTCACTAAGAAGAATCAAATCGTCGATTTCCCGGACGCCGAAGCCTTAGCGGCTTTCAAACACAGTGTCCGGGGCGAATGGCTCGCCAGACACCTCGGCCAGGAAAAACCAAGGACAATGGCAGCCCTAACAAGAATCATGACCCGCTTTTGCGTGGGAGAAGACAGCTGGCTGGCCCGTAGTAGCACCAGCGACCCAGGCACATCTGAAGTCAGGTATGGAAATGGAAAACCACAATGCAGTAAAAGCAAGCATCGAAATAACGATGATAGCCCAGATAACACGGCGGTAAACGCCGGATTTAGGGGCTCTCGACCCGATCAGCGGAAAAAGCCTTTCAAAGGCAACAGAGATGGTCCGTCCAGCCTAAACAAGATTCTAGACAAATTATGTCAGATCTATGGCACCTCCTATAAACATGCAAATCATACCCACAGAGAATGTCGGGTTTTCAAGCAGGCCGGCAAGCTAAACACCGAACACAAGGGGAGGGAGACACCAAGTGAAGACGAGGATGAGCCTCGCCAGCAAAACACTGGGGGACAAAAAAAATTCCCACCAGAGGTCAAAACAGTGAACATGATTCACGTAACAAAAAGAAGGAGCAAACATGCACTCCGAGACATATGCTCCGTAGAGCCCGTCACCCTCAGTTCAGCCCTTGGCCGGCCTGCCCGATCACTTTTGATCGCAGGGATCACCTGACGAGTATCCGGCACAGAGGATTGGCTGCCTTGGTGCTAGACCCAATTATCGACGGATACCACCTCACCCAAGTCGTCATGGACAGCGGCGGTAGTCTTAATCTGATATATGAGGACACAGTCCGCAAAATGGGGATGGACCCGACAAGAATTAGCCAAAGCAATACTACCTTTAAAGGGGTAATACCAGGCCCAGAGGCCCGCTATACGGGCTCTCTAGTACTAGAGGTTGTATTCGGTTCTCCCGACAACTTCAGAAGTGAAAAGTTAACCTTCGATATCGCTCCATTCTGAAGCGGCTATCAAGCACTACTCGGTAGAACAGCTTTCGCTCGTTTTAGTGCAGTACCGCATTACGCTTCTCTCAAGCTTAAGATGCCCGATCCACGTGGCATCATCACAGTCAGCGGAAATGTTGAGCGTTCCTTACGCGCGGAAGAACGTGTGGCGGCTTTAGCAGCTGAACACTAAACGGCCTCTCCAACCAGAATAAATGATCGGTCGTCAAGACCGCGGACACGGCTAGACAAGTCCGGCGCACCACTAGCTGTAACAGCTTAGATAAACCTGAAATTGGATTGATAGATATACCCCGATAGGCGGTACCAGGGGCTTCCCGCATAAAAAAAAGGACTACAGTTCGTCTCGGCCCTACTTATCTCGAATTTTAATGGTTTATTGAGAATAACCAATTTTTCGCACGACAAATTTCATCTAAGTTCTTCTCTTTTACAGATGATAATCGTGCTACACCCTTCCAGGATACGGCACAACGGAGACACAGGCGCAGACATGCAGCAGGGCCCCGCTCAAAGGTTTCTTTTTAGATTAAGACCCTGTGTAAACCTTTTTATTGTCTCTTGTTGCTTCACATCCTCCGGATACTCAGCATAACCAAGAGGGATGCTGATGTTATTGGCATTTCGCCACGTCAGAATGATGCACGTACCTGGACACTCAGGGACCATTATCAAGGGCGTTACTCAGCCCGGTATATGTTGTAAAGACCGAATACCTTAGGGAGTGTTTGGCATCGCGAGTTTGGCCTTATATGCATCAGCTCCGAATCATGTCTTTGGTCAAATGTTGGGTTTGCCCGGCTCCCGCGTTTTGCTACCTTACGTTCCGTTCTATTGGCTAAGGTGGCATCGGGAGAACTACTGCGATTGTGCCCTGGTTTATCTGGATGAGCACCTCAGTAGAGAAAGCCGAAAACTGACTGTCATGATAAAGCACGAGGCTGGTCAACCACTCGACGACTTCGCAGAATCTTCGGGATTCCTCCGCATTAACGAAGGGCCGGTTTTCCCAGTCATGTACGTACACGCCCTGCACTCGGATGAGCGTGTTAGTACCAGGGCCAATATAGTAGCCCCACTGTCAAACTCCTATGGTTAAGTGAAAGTGTTAAAGCAATATAGTCCGACTGCCTCGTTCGCCGCGCTACCACCTCCTTAATGGACCAAGACGTTGGATGAAGTGTGAACACGCGCTTTTGTGAACACCCCTGCATTATGTGTGGGGGCTGAAGCCGACGACTGCAAACTTTCAGGTTATATACATATATACTTAAACGGCCTCACAGGAGGCATCATAATACTTTCAGGAAAAAGTATAAACACAGCCTTTATAATTTAAATAGCATTGGTTTTTACAATCGGGATACATTTCACTCGAACATGACATTCTTCGAGCACTGATCCTCTACTAAACGAGGACTGAGGGAGTCCTGGATTAGGGGGTGTCTGGATGGCAGGACTATACCTTCAGCCGGACTCCTGGACTATGAAGATAGAAGATTGAAGACTTCGTCGCGTGTCCCGATGGGACTTTCCTTGGCGTGGAAGGCAAGTTTCGCGATGTGGATATTCAGATCTCCTACCATTGTAACCGACTTTGTGTAACCCTAACCCTCTCCGGTGTCTATATAAACCGGAGAGTTTTAGTCCGTAGGACAAGAATCCCAACATACAACAATCATACCATAGGCTAGCTTCTAGGGTTTAGCCTCCTTGATCTCGTGGTAGATCTACTCTTGTACTACCCATATCATCCATATTAATCAAGCAAGACGTAGGGTTTTACCTCCATCAAGAGGGCCCGAATCTGGGTAAAACTTCGTGTCCCTTGTCTCCTGTTACCATCCGCCTAGACGCACAGTTCGGGACCCCCTACCCGAGATCCGCCGGTTTTGACACCGACATTGGTGCTTTCATTGAGAGTTCCTCTATGTTGTCACTTTTAGGCCTGATGGCTCCTTTGATCATCAACGACGATGCGGTCCAGGGTGAGACTTTTCTACCTCGACAGATCTTCGTCTTCGGCGGCTTCGCACTGCGGGCTAATTCGCTTGGCCGCCTGGACAAGATCGAAAGCTACGCTCCTGGCCATCAGGTCAGGTTTGGAAGTTTGAACTACACGGCTGACATCCGCGGAGACTTGATCTTCAACAGATTCGAGCCATAGCCAAGCGCGCCGCACTGTCTCGATGGGCATGATCTAGCTCTGCCGCCGAACAGTGTCCTGGAGGCCGCACGTGCATCGGTTCCTACCCTTAATTCGTAGCCTGCTGCGCCGATCGAGGATGAGCGGTTGGACGCCACCTCAGGGGCTGCCATCTCAAAAAGAGATCGAGCCGAACACCAGCCCCATGACTCCGAGGAGCCGGATTCCTCTCCGGACTCTGAGCCCCCCGCGCCCCTGCCAATCGAATCCGATTGGGCGCCGATAATGGAGTTCACCGCCGTGGACATCTTTCAGCACTCGCCCTTTGGCGACATCCTGAATTCGCTAAAGTCTCTTTCTTTATCAGGAGAGTCATGGCCGGACTACGGTTAGCAAGGTTGGGATACGGACGATGAAGAAATTCAAAGCCCACCCAGCACCCACTTCGTAGCCACTCTCGACGATTTAACCGACATGCTCGACTTCGACTCCAAAGACATCGACGGTATGGACGACGATGCAGGAGACGAACAAGAACCAGCACCTGTAGGGCGCTGGAAGGCCACCTCGTCATATGACATATATATGGTGGACACTCCAAAAGATGAAGAAGGCGATGGAACAGCGGGGGATGACACCTCTAAGAAACATCCCAAGCGCCGGCGTCAGCGACGCCACTCTAAATCCCGCCAAAGCAAAAACGGTGATTCCGGCACGGGAGATAATACTACTCCGGATAGCGCCGAAGAACACCCGCTCCAGCAAGATTCGGCACAGGAGGATGGAGAAGCCAGCCCTCATGAGAGAGCGGCAGACCGAGAGGTTGAGGATGACAATTATATGCCTCCCTCCGAAGACGAGGCATGCCTCGACGACGACGAATTCGCCGTACCATCAGATCCCGCCGAACAAGAGCGTTTTAAACGCAGGCTTTTAGCCACGGCAAGCGGCCTCAAGAAAAAGCAGCAATAGCTCAGAGCTGATTAAGATTTGTTAGCTGACAGATGGACTGAAGTCCTTGCGGCCGAAGAGTATGAACTCGATTGCCCCTCCAAGCGTTACCCAAAGCGCAGGCTGCTACCCCGATTAGAGGAGGAAGCACCTACATCACCAGTGCATGACATGGCCTACCGGCCACCTCGCGGCCGTGACAGAGAGGCCTTTAGGCCCTCCACTCAAGCCATGCCCCGACGCCGCTCAAAACATGCTAAGGCACGGGAAAACACGCCAGACCTACGAGATATACTGGAGGACAAGGCAAGGCAAACAAGATCGATCTACGGATCACGCGGGCGCCCCACGGCACGTGACGGTGATCGTCACTCCCGATACAATAAATCCGGTCGGGCCGAACACAATAGCCAAAGCTCCTTTGAGCTACGTCGTGATATAGCCCAGTACAGAGGTGTCGCACACCCACTATGCTTCACAGATGAAGTAATGGATCATAAAATCCCTGAGGGCTTCAAACCCGTAAACATTGAATCATACGTTGGCACAACAGATCCTGCGGTATGGATCGAGGATTATCTCCTTCATATCCACATGGCCCGCGGCAATGATCTACACGCCATCAAACACCTCCCGCTCAAACTTAAGGGACCGGCCCGGCATTGGCTGAACAGCTTGCCAGCAGATTCAATTGGTTCTTGGGAGGACTTGGACGCCGTATTCCTCGAAAATTTCCAGGGTACCTATGTGCGACAACCGGACGCCGATGACCTAGGCCACATAATTCAGCAGCCAGAGGAATCGGCCAGGCAATTCTGGACGCGGTTCCTAACAAAGAAAAACCAAATAATCGACTGTCTAGACGCAGAGGCCCTAGCGGCCTTCAAGCATAATATCCGTGACGAGTGGCTCACCCGACACTTGGGACAGGAAAAGCCGAAATCTATGGCAGCCCTTACGACACTCATGACCCGCTTTTGCGCGGGAGAAGATAGCTGGCTAGCTCGCAGCAACAACTTAACCAAGAGCCCTGGTAATTCGGATACCAAGGACAAAAGCGGCAGGTCGCGCCGGAACAAGCAGAAACGCCGTGTTAACAGCGACAACAACGAGGATACGGCAGTCAATGCCGGATTCCGAGGCTACAAATCTGGTCAGCGGAAAAAGCCATTCAAAAGAAATACTAAGGGCCCGTCCAGTTTGGACCGGATACTCGACCGCTTGTGCGAGATACATGGCACCCCCGAAAAGCCAGCCAATCACACCAATAGAGATTGTTGGGTGTTCAAGCAGGCGAGCAAGTTAAATGCCGAAAAAAATGACAAGGAGCTGAATAGCGACGACGAGGAGGAGCCCAGGCCGCCGAACAACAACGGACATAAGGGTTTTCCCCCACAAGTGCGGACGGTGAATATGATATACGCAACCCACATCCCCAAAAGGGAGCGGAAGCGTGCGTTACGGGATGTATACGCGCTGGAGCTAGTCGCCCCAAAGTTCAACCCCTGGTCCTCCTACCCGATCACTTTTGATCGAAGGGACCACCCCACTAGCATCCGTCATGGCGGGTTCGCCGCATTGGTTTTAGACCCAATTATTGACGGATTTCATCTCACAAGAGTCCTTATGGTAGTCCTGTTCCGCAGTGGCTATCACGGTCTGCTCTGGCGAACCGCATTCGCAAAGTTCAATGCGGTACCGCACTATGCATACCTCAAGCTCAAGATGCCAGGCCCTCGAGGAGTTATCATGGTCGACGGAAACACTGAACGCTCCCTCCGAACGGAGGAGCACACGACAGCGCTCGCAGCAGAAGTACAAAGCAGCATCTCTAGGCAGTTTTCCAGTCCGGCTTTCAAAAAGCCAGACACTGTCAAGCGTGCCCGGAGTAACCTACAACATGACCGCCTGGCACGTTCCGAGCTAGCGTAGCAATGCGTCCCCAACCCTAGCCCTCACAATATAGCGAAACTAGTGCTTCGCGTACATAACTACGCTCTTGAAATACCATGGGCACTATCACGGCACGCCCGAAATACGTCTTAAACCGCACCAGGGGCTGCCGGATTCTCTTTTAATTTTCTCTTACTTTCAGGACTCCATACTTCAGACGACCTGTTCGGCAATTCAACTGCCGCACAAATGATACAAGATCAAGGAAAGTAGACAAGCCATGCCACATTATGGAACTCCCAGGTGGTCCCTATTACGAGCAGTATACCTGTTTTGAATACAATTCCGCGGCCTGCCCCTGGCCAGGACATGTTAAATAGTCCAATTTCTTTTGCTTATCGCACTATTTGTATCGTTCTGCTTTGATAGCAACCTTTCTATAAACAATGCATAGCTTTTGTCTATTTTCTGCATTACCCTCATATATATATATGTTTATTAATAACATGTTGCACCCGTACACCGTGGTAGGGCAAATACGCCAGGGGCTTCAATACCCCTTAATATGGTGTGAGAAGACCGAACACTTTCACAAGTGCGGCACCCCGAAGTTATAGCACTATATGCATCGGCTCCGAATCATGATTTGGGTCAATAGTTGGGTTTGCCCGTCTCCTATATTTTGGTGCCTTACGTTCCTCTATATCGGCTTAGGTAGCACTAGGAGAACTACTGCGGTTGTGCCCCAGTTGAGCTGGGCTGAGCACCTCAGTAGAGAAAGCTAAAACTGACTGTCATGATGAGGCGAGAGACCGGTCGCTGTTCGACTAGTTTTTCGAGTCCTTAAAGACAATGCCGCTTCGAGCGAGGAACCGGCTTTGTCCGGCCAAGGCGTGGATAGCGCCCCGAACTCGGTCTTCCGCATACTAGGGGCTTCGCCGAAATTTAAAATTATAGAGTTCTATGGCTAAGTGAGAGTGTTCAAGCATTATAGTCCGATTGCCTTGTTCGTTGTGCTGAGCGCCTCCCTCATCGGACCCAATCATGGGAAAAAGAGCGCTCAGGTTTATCCCTAACACGCCAGCACTAGTGGCATGGGGGAAGAAGCCGACGACTGGCCATCTCTCAATTTTTGATAAACGGCCGCACAGAAAGTAATATTTTAAATTCAACAAGCATTGCTTAGCGCATATGAACAATTTTTCAGCGTAGAGGATCACACGAGCGAGTTCATTCAAAAATTACATCCTTGGTACATTCATCCGCCATAAGGCGGGCACCAGCAAGAACATCCTTGTAATAGTTCTCAGGTTGCGATGCTCCTTCCCCGACGGCGGCCCGTCCCTCACAAGCTTCTCACCGTCTAGCTTACCCGAGTGCACCTTTGCACGGGCAAGGGCCCTACGGGCACCTTCGATGCAGACGGAGCGCTTGATGACCTCGAGCCTTGGACAGGCCTCCACCAGCCGCCGCACCAGTCCGAAGTAGCTCCCAGGCAGGGCCTATCCAGGCCACAGCCGAACTATGAAGCCCTTCATGGACTGTTCGGCCACCTTGTGGAGCTCGACCAGCTGCTTCAGCTGGTCTCTCAAGGGCACAGGGTGTCCGGCCTCAGCATACTGCGACCAGAACACCTTCCCCGTCGAGCTGCCTTCCTCGGCTCGGTAGAATGCGGCGGCATCGGATACGCTGCGGGGAAGATCTGGGAATGCCCCTGGAGAACTACGGATTCGGGTAAGTAACAAGTAGTTTACTTTTATATGTCTTCTTTGCATAAAGAATGCCTTACCCGCCGCTATCTTTTTCACCGCCTCCAACTATTAGAGGGCCTTCTGGGATTCGGCCTTGGCAGACTTGGCAGTTTCAAGGGCCGCCGCGAGCTCGGACGCTCGTGTCTTCGAGTCAAGCTCCAAACTCTCATGTTTTTTCATGAGAGCCTGAAGCTCTTGCTGCACCTCGCCGACCTGGGCCTCAAATTTCTCCCAATCGGTGCGCCCCGTGGCCGCTCTCTTCTCGGCCGCGGACAGCGCCTGCTTGAGGGTCGCCACCTCAGTCTTGGCCCCTACAATAAGAAGTACAATCCTGTCATTTTTTGCAATTGCATCTTTTTTGTATATATTTTTCTATAAGGTATCTCTTACCATCCTTCTCCTCGAGCTGCCGTTTGGCAAGGCCGAGCTCTTGCTCGGTCCACTCGAGGCCCTTCTTCAGGGCACCCACCTCCGCAGTCAGTGCGGTGGTGGCTAGCAGCGAAGCTTGCATACGCATATTGACTCTTTTTTGTTAGACTCCTGCGAAATTTAATAGATCCTCTATTCGGCTTTTCTTTCCTAACGCCAAACAGAGCATCAGGGGCTACTGTCTATGCGGTAATATTTCTACGTATTTTAGTTACCTCGAAGCCTGTTAGAATGCTGGCACAAGCTTCAGTCAGCCCGCTCCTGGCGGACTGAACCTTCTGGATCACCATACTCATAATAGTACAGTGCTCCTCGTCGATGGAGGCGCCGTTAAGCACCTCCAGCAGATTGTCCGGCACCTCCGATTGGACGGAGGTTGCCAGCTCAGAAGGCTTGCTCCTCTTGGAAGGATTTCGCCTACGCTGCCCGGAACTGTTGAGGATTCCGGCGCGGTGTCCGGCTCAAAGCCGGACTTGGAGCCCTGGGGGGTCTTGTCCCCTTTACTCCTGGAGTCCGGGAGGTCGCCTCGTGGCTCCTCTAGGACCACCTCCTCTTGCCCCGGAGCTTGTCCCGATGCCACTTCGTCGTCGTCCGCAGTGCGGGGGGGGAGGCAGCGGGCGGAACTGAGTTCACGTCCGATGAATCCAGGGAGCCGCTCGACGACTCGTCGAGTCCGGCCCGGGGCGGCCTGCATAATTATATTCGACATTAGGGAAAATTTGTGCAACAACAGGGATATTATGAGTTACTCTGGTATCCGAATACTTACGATTTCGCCGGACTCTTGGCTCTGTCCGGCCACTCCTCTTTGTCGTCGTCGGCGTCGGCGAAGTAGTCCGGAGGAAGGGTTTTCCCCTTCTTGGACCCTTCGGCTTCCCCCGTTGGGGCGGCCTTCCTCTTCTTTAATCCCCCCGCTGGAGGGGGAGAGGGTTTTTCTTCCTCCTCCTAGTCTTCACGGGAGGAGTGCGTCTCGGATTCGTCGGACGACGAGTCCGACACCACCACATGACGGGAACTCTTTCGAGTCCCCATGGCCTTCTTCTTCTTGGCCTTCTTCTCCGGCACCACGTAAGGTGCCGGAGCCAGCAGCTTCGATAAACGAGCGTCTGCTAGGTCTTCGGGCAAAGGAGCCGGACAGTTAATTGGTCCGGAATTCACCTGCCATTCCTGTCAAAGGTAAGGGAGTTTAGATCCCGCATAGAGTCAAACTATGAGAAAACAAAGTCCTGTAAAAGGTAAAGATAACTCACCGCACTAGCTGAACGCTGCGTGCAGAATCCGCGATCCTCGGATGCGGATGCGGGAGCCTCGGCGCCTTTGAAAAGCACCTTCCAGGCGTCTTCATACGTCGTATCGAAGATCCTATTGAGGGTTTGGTGCTGCGTCGGGTCGAACTCCCATAGATTGAAGTCCCGTTGTTGACACGAGAGGATCCGGCAGACGAGCTTAACCTGGACTATATTGACAAGCTTGAATTGCTTGTTCACCAGGGACTGGATGAATGTTTGCAGTCCGGTCACCTCTCCCTCGTTGCCCCATGACAGGCCCGTCTCTTTCCAGGACGTGAGCCGCATATGGGGTCCGGACCAGAACTCAGGGGTTGCGATCCATTCCGGATCGCGCGTCTCGGTGATGTAAAACCACCCTGACTACCACCCCTTCAAAGTCTCCACAAAGGAGCCCTTGAGCCATAGGACGTTGGCCATCTTGCCCGCCATGGCACCTCCGCACTCCGCTTGGCTGCCGTGCACCACCTTCGGCTTGACGTTGAAAGTCTTGAGCCAAAGGCCGAAATGGGGGCGGATGCGGAGGAAGGCCTCGCACACGACGATAAACGCCAAGATGTTGAGGATGAGGTTCAGGGCCAGATCGTGGAAATCGAGGCCATAGTAGAACATGAGCCCCCAGAAAAATGGGTGGAGAGGAAAGCCCAGTTCGCGGAGGAAGTGGGGAAGGAATACAACCCTCTCATGGGGCTCTGGGGTGGGGAGAAGCTGCCCCTTTTCAGGGAGCCGGTGCGCGATGTCTTTGGACAAGTATCCGGCCTTCCTCAGATTTTTGACATGGCCCTCCGTGACGAAGGAGACCATCCACTTGCCTCCCGCTCCGGACATTGCTGGAGAAGGTTGAGGTGGGAAGTGCGGACTTGGGCGCTGGAGCTCGGGTGCGCAGAAGATGGATAGGCAAAGGAGGAAGAAGGCGTAGGTAAAAAGGTGGATCCTTATCCCCTTATATGGGCGGATGCGGCTATGCGTCCTCACCAGCCTAGTAAAAGTCGCTTGCCTCCCAAGCGCCGTGATAAATGGTGCGGTTGGGTTACCCACGTCCGTATTGATGAGAATCCCGTAAATGGGGGACACGATCTCTGCTTTGACCAGACGTGCCAAGGAAACCGCCTCGCAAAACGCGCTGAGGTGGAGAAGTGAAAACGATTCGAATAAAGGCTTGGCCGTAGTGTGATCTCACGCTACGGAATACGTCAGCAGATTAGATTTGTGTTAATATTATTCTCTCTATGGCAATATGTGGAAACTTGTTTTGCAAAGCCGGACACTATCCTTGGTGTTTAAAATCTTTTATGAAGAACTTGGAGGAGGAACCTGCCTTGCAATGCTGAAGACAATCTGCGCACCGCAATCTTCGTCATTGAAGCCTGGTTCAGGGGCTACTGTGGGAGTCCTGGATTAGGGGCTGTCTGGATGGCCAGACTATACCTTCAGCCGGACTCCTGGACTATGAACATACAAGATTGAAGACTTCGTCCCGTGTCCGGATGGGACTTTCCTTGGCGTGGAAGGCAAGCTTGGCGATGCGGATATTCAGATCTCCTACCATTGTAACCGACTTTGTGTAACCCTAAACCTCTCCCATGTCTATATAAACCGGAGGGTTTTAGTCCGTAGGACGAGAATCCCAACATACAACAATCATACCATAGGCTAGCTTCTAGGGTTTAGCCTCCTTGATCTCGTGGTAGATCTACTCTTGTACTACCCATATCATCAATATAAATCAAGCATGACGTAGGGTATTACCTCCATCAAGAGGGCCCGAACCTGGGTAAAACTTCGTGTCCCTTGTCTCCTGCTACCATCCGCCTAGACGCACAGTTCGGGACCCCCTACCCGAGATCCGCCGGTTTTGACACCGACATTGGTGCTTTCATTGAGAGTTCCTCTGTGTCATCACTTTTAGGCCTTATATGCATCAGCTCCGAATCATGTCTTTGGTAAAATGTTGGGTTTGCCAGGCTCCCGCGTTTTGCTGCCTTATGTTCCGTTCTATCGGCTAAGGTGGCACAGGGAGAACTACTGCGATTGTGCCCTGGTTCATCCGGATGAGCACCTCAGTAGAGAAAGCCGAAAACTGACTGTCATGATAAAGCGCGAGACTGGTCAACCACTTGATGACTTAGCGGAATCTTCGGGATTCCTCCGCATGAATGAAGGGCCGGTTTTCCTGGTCATGTACGTACACGCCCCGCACTCGGATGAGCAAGGAAGTATCAGGGGCAATATAGTAGCCCCACTGTCAAACTCCTATGGTTAAGTGAAAGTGTTAAAGCAATATAGTCCGATTGCCTCGTTCGCCGCGCTACCACCTCCTTAATGGACCAAGACGTTGGAACAAGTGTGAACACGCGCTTTTGCGAACACCCCCGCATTATGTGTGGGGGCTGAAGCCGACGACTGCAAACTTTCAGGTTATATACATATATACATAAACGGTCGCACTGGAGGCATCATAATACTTTCATGCCAAAGTATAAACACAGCCTTTATAATTTAAATAGCATTGTTTTTACAATCAGGATACATGTCACTCGAACATGACATTCTTCGAGCACTGAGCCTCTATTAAACGAGGACCTTCTAGGACTTCTTCAAAATAGTGCTTGGATGAAACCAGGCCTACGGTCGGATTCTAGGTTGCAATAGCGGTGGCCTCCATCTCTGCCCAGCATGTCTTGACACGGGCAAGAGCCATCCGCGCACCTTCTATGCATACCGACCTCTTTACAGCGTCGATATGCAGCACAGCACCAAGGAATCATTGCACAAGATCAAAATAACTATTAGGCCTTGGTACTTCCGGCCAGAGATGATCCACGACAGACCTCATGGCAAGTGCGGACAACCATGGAGCTCGGCCCATTTGGCCATTTGCTCATTTAACAGCAGCGGACGCGCTGGAGCATTGAACTGCGACCAGAACAACTTTTCCACTTGGTGATCTTTTTTATCTTCAAAAAACTTGGTCGCATCAGCGGCACTTGCCGCCCAATCCAAGTATGCGTCTGCATAACTCCATAACTGATCCAGAAGGGCATACTTAGGATCTCCGAACTTCGTCCGCAACAAAAAGGGCTTCCCAGCCGTGATATGTCAAGCTTGACGTAGCTCCTCCTTTGCCACTCTGATTTTAGAGCGGGTTTCCTTGGCTGCAACCATGGCTTTCTCCAGGTCCGCCATCTTTGTTTGGATTTCCCTTTCAAGAAGCTCATAACGGTTGGCGGCACCCTTCAACTCAACAGCCATCTTGGCTATTTTCTCTTTGATCTCGCAATGCGCAGCCTGTTCGGCTCTTAATTCTTCGACCGCCTTTAGGGCGACCGCATCACTCCTCCTTGCTTGTTCCTTGGCAGCAGCTCCATCTGCAGTCACAACATATTATTGATACTACCATCATGCCCCTCTTAATATATGTTCGCCATCGGAGAATACATACACTATGCCTCGTCAAGCCGCCTGTTTACAAACATGATGTCGGCATCCGCCGCATCAAGTTGCCATTTCAGTTCGGCAAATTCACCAGTCCAGCTAGCCACCGAACCCTCAGCCGCCTGCACATGAAAGCGGCATGATCATTACCTAGGACTATGATCCTCTGTTTTTTGTCCTTTTTGACAGCAACTAGAGTCTCAGGGGCTACTATCTGTATAGTGCACACCTAGCGTGTGCAGTACCGTTAAAAATATACATAATACTTTGCGTACCTCAAAGCCTCTCAGCAGGCTCATAAAAGCTTCATGCAACCTGCTTTTGGCGGATGAAATCCTCTCAACCACCGTACCCATTAACGTACGGTGCACTTCTAAGATAGACGCTTACTCCAGAAGATTCATCAGTGCGTCTGGTCGCGCACCGGGCAGTTCCAGACTCTTTATGTTGCTCCCCTTAGGAGCCGAATGCTCCAGACTTCGGGAGGCCAAAGGGTCACCTTCTGGCCTTGGTGGATCAGGAGAAATCCTTCGTGATGTCACCTCTGGGTTGTCCGCCTTATGGGGCGCAGAGCCATGTGGAGGCGTTTCGCTCTCCATCATCTTCTGAAGAAGATCCCCCGAAGACGAACTCTGTCGAGAAGGGCTATGATCCGAACTACAAGACATACATCTCGGTTATTTTCCTCAGAAATAAAGTAGGATATATTTACCATAAATTACTTTTATTTACTTACAGCTCGGTGGAGGGCTGGTCCACTTGCGGGCACTGTATGGTAGGGATGCCATCCGGGGTAGGGCCCCCTGACAAAGGTTTCTTCCCTCATTTGGAAACCGTTGTTTCCAAATCTTCAGAGGCGGTCCTCTTCCTTCCTTGGGGAGAAGGGATTTTAGATTCTTCGCCCCGGTTATCCTCCTTCGCCGAGGCACTAATTCCCCCGGTTTGGATGAACAATGAGCGAGGCCCGCCTTCGGCTTCTTTATTCCTCCCTTTATCCTCCACTGATGGCGCTTGATAAGGCACGAGCTCAAGCATTCTGGCCAGTACTGGATCCGTTGAGCTCTCGGGAAGGGGGGCCGAACACCTGATCATCTTCGCCTTTTTTACTTAGTCCTGGTCAAAGAGCGAATTTTCAGAATGATGTTGTGATAAATAAAGAGACATCATGTTCGGCCGAAGAATTACTTACTTGGGTGTCTGGACGATTGAAGTTTAGACCCGCATCCTCGGTGGTGTCCGGACACTTTATTCATGATCCAAACAACAATTTGTACATCTCTTCGACCGTCACGCTGAAGAAGTGCTGAATAGTTCGCGGCCCTTCCGGGTTGAACTCCCATCTACAGAGAGGTCGACGTTTGCAAGGCAGGACTCCACGAACTAGCATGACTTGCATTACCTTGACAAAGCCGACATCTCTCTCGAGGAGATCTCGGATGCGGCTCTGCAATATCGGCACATCATTTACTGGCCCACAGTCCAGCCCCTTGTTGACCCATGACGCTAGTTGTGGCGGGGGGCCCGAGCGGAAGGCAGGGGTGGCTACCCACTTAGTACCTTGAGGAGTTGTGATGTAAAACCACTCCCGTTGCCACAAGCTGGACACCTCCGGGAAGGAACCCTTTGTCCATGGAGCATCAGTGCCTTTGCTTATTATGGCACCTCCGCATTCCGCGTGTCGCCCACTAATCATCTTCGGCTTCACATTAAAGGTCTTGAGATATAAGCCGATGTGCGGGGTGACGTGGAGGAAGGCCTCACACACGACGATGAACAACAAGATGTGAAGGATGGAATCTGGGGCCAAATCATGGAATCGAGCCCGTAATAGAACATGAGCCCTCTAACAAAGGGATCTAGACTAAAGCCTATCTCTCGGAGGAAGTGGGAGACGAATTCGACACTCTCGCCGGGTTCGGGAGTGGGAATGACCTACCCTCGAGCAGGCAGCCTGTGCGAGATTTCGGCGGTCAGATACCTAGCTTCTCTTAGCTTCTTGATGTCCTCCTCTGTGACAGAGGAGGGGATCCACCGACCTTCAAGGTTGGATCCGGACATGATTGAAGGTCTGAAGCGCCTAGCCTGAGCCTTGGGTGTTGGAACTCAAGGTGGGGGAGGGATCCCATTGAGTGCGAGAAGAAAAGGACAGGCCTTGGCCCCTTTATAAAGAGGATGAATATCAAGCGTCCTCCGCGTGGCCATTTGGAACTTGCCTAAAATCAAGGGGTCATACCAATAAGCACGATTGGGTTACCCATGCCCGTATTGATGAGAATCCTGCGATTAAGGGAACACGATCTCTGCTTCGACAAGACGTGCCAACAAAACCGCCTCGCAAAACATGCAGTCGCAGGCTGGGAGAAACGGCTCGAATAATGACCAGGCCGTGGCATGATGTCACATTATGAAAAGTTGTTAGGAGATTAGATTTCTGGAAATATTATTCTCTCTACGGTGGTATGTTGAATTTGTTTGCAGAGCCAGACACTATCCTTGTGTTCAAAATCTTCTATGGAGTATCCGGAGGAAGAACCCGCCTTGCAATGCCGAAGACAATCTGCGCGCCGGACTCATCGTCATTGAAGCCTGGTTCAGGGGCTACTGAGGGACTCCGGGATTAGGGGGTCCTCGGATAGCCGGACTATATACTTTAGCCGGACTGTTGGACTATGAAGATACAAGATTGAAGACATCGCTTCGTGTCTGGATGGACTCTCCTTGGCGTGGAAGGAAAGCTTGGCAATTATGGATATGTAGATCTCCTCCCATGTAACCGACTTTGTATAACCCTAGCCCCCCCCGATGTCTATATAAACTGGAGGGCTTAGTCTGTAGGACAACAACAATCATACCATAGGGTAGCTTCTAGGGTTTAGCCTCTACGATCTCGTGGTAGATCAACTCTTGTAATACTCATATCATCAAGATCAATCAAGCAGGAAGTAGGGTATTACCTCCACCGAGAGGGCCCGAACCTGGGTAAACATCGTGTCCCCCGCATCCTGTTACCATCCGCCTTAGACGAATAGTTTGGGACCCCCAACCCGAGATCCGCCGGTTTTGACACCGACAGTTATCTCTTACCCGAGCTCTTTATTTATGCACTTTACTTTGTGATTGTCATATTGTTTCTTGTCATATATCTTGCATTCACCTAGTAGTTTATCTTGCTTAGCATAAGTTGTTGGTGAACATAGGTGAGCCTAGTTGCTGTAGGTTTTGTGCTTGGCAAATTAACTGCTATGTTTATTCCGCATTTGTTCAAGCCTTAACCATAATTATTTTAAAGCGCCTATTCACCCCCCCTCTAGGCGACATCCTCGTTCTTTCAATTGGTATCAGAACCTCGTCTCTCTTTCTTAGGCTTAACTGCCTAGAGAGTAAAGATGCCGAGTAGGGGATTAGGATTCTCTGACACTCTTAGTTTCGATGGCACAAATTTTGATGTTTTGGTAATTCACATGCTTAATCTCTTTAGGGTCATGGACCCAAATTTAGAGCGAATTGTAGATATGGGTTTTTCTCCTCCAAAGGAGCCCCAAGATTCTAATGTGGTTATATTTCAACTCATGTCGTTCTGGGATGCTCATTAGTTGTGGACAAAGCTTCAAGATAAATATAGTGTGTCCAAGATTTGTGGGGATGATTGTTCTCCCTCCACCTCCGACCATGTTGCTTTCTCAACTTCTACTACATCACCCACATGTGGTTTGCCACAAGGTAATGATATGGTGAGTAGTGGTGGTCATTGCAATGATGATAGTGTGGTTATCATTGATGACTCTTCATCACTATCTTATTACAATGCTCCATCTTTGGACTTTAACACTTCGTGCACCTTACATGTTTCTCATGCTTGTGTTGATAGTCCTTGCATATCATGTAGAAATTCCTTCACTAAATCTCATGATGATATGCTTGTTATATCTTGTTGCCATGATAAAAAAGCATGTATTTCCTCGAGTTTTTGTACTAACAATGTAGAGGAAACCCAACACTCCATGGAACAAGATGTGGTCTTGAATGGTGCTTCAAGGGATCCTACATCATCATCTATTGCATTTTGCCTTGTGGCCAAGGCTTCAAAGGTATCTCCCACTTTGAATCCCCATATATCTTGTGATGATTGATGATGGCAAGAGTGATGACGATGTCGATTATGATGAAGAGCCTCCTTAAAAATTAAGGGCGAAATTATTTTTAAAGCTCTTCTTAAGAATAAAATTGCTTGTTCCAACTTCATGGAAATCATGTCTATTGCTATTGAGGGCAAGAAATATATTGATGAGTTGGAATCTCGTCTTGAGGAGCATGCACTACTGGAATCAGCTAATTTGCCATCTGCCAGCTCTTTGCCGTCTGCTAGCTGACGGCAAAGCAGCTCTTTGCCATCAGCTACCAAAAAGCCGACGGCAAAGAACTGGCAGACGGCAAAGAAGCTCTTTGCCGTCCGCCAGATCTTTGCCGTCTGCTGGCGTATGGCAAAGAATCTTTGCCGTCCGCTGGCGGACGGCAAAGAGTGAGGTGGCCCCCACCCCCCGCCCGTTTGGGAAAAACTTAACGGGCCACCTCTTTGCCGTCTGCCAGTGGACGGCAAAGAGCCAAAGTGGCGGACGGCAAAGACTGGCGGACGGCAAAGAGGTGGCAGTATCTAACGGCCCGTGCCCCCCGCCCGCCTCTGTTCTCGCCCCATCCCGCCCCGCGCCCACCACGCACCCCCGCCGCCGCCGCCCGCCACCCGCCGCCGACTCTTGCCCCCGCCGCCGCCCGCCGCGCGCCGCCGCCCCGGCCCCCACCGCCCCGTCGCCCCCCACCCGCCGCCCCGGTGCCCCAGCCCCCCGCCGCCCGGGCGCCCCAGCCCCCCGCCGCCCCGGCGCCCCGCCGCCCCGCGCCCCACCGCGCCGGGCCCGGCCCCCCGCCGCCCCAGGCCGCCCCGCGCCCCGGCCAGCTCCTCCACCGCCCCGCCCCCTCCTCCACCGGCGCTGGTAAAGGTGAGCCCGGCCTCCTTTTTCTGTTTTTTTCTGTTTTTTTTCTTTTTAGTTTTAGTTTAGATTTAGTGTTAGGTTTAGTTTTAGGTTTAGTTTTAGTTTAGATTTAGTTTTAGGTTTACTTTTAGGTTTAGTTTAGATTTAGTTTTAGGTTTAGTTTTAGAGAAAAAGAGGAGAGGAGGAGAAGAAGAAGAGGAAGAAGAAGAAGAGGAGGAGGAGAAGAAAAAAGAAGAAGAGGAAAAAGAAGAAGAAAAAAGAGGAGAGGAGGAGCAGAAGAAGAGGAAAAAGGAAAGGAGGAAGAAGAAGAAGAAGAAGAAGAAGGAAAAAAAGGAAGAAAAGGAAGAAAAGGAAGAAGAAGAAAAGGAAAAAAAAAGGAAAACCCCCCGACACGGCACCCCGACCCGACACCGCACCCCGACCCCGACCCGGCACCCCGACCCCGACACCCCGACCCCGACCCCGACCCCGACACCCCGACCCCGACCCCGACACCCCGACCCCGAGCCTGACCCGACACCCCGACCCCGACACGGACACGGCACCCCGACCCCAACCCGACACCCCGACCCCGAGACCCCGACACCGACACGACAACCCGACACCGACACCCTGACACCACACCCACCTTTACCCCGACACCGACACGGCACCCCGACCCCGACCCGGCACCCCGACCAGACACCCCGACCCCGAGACCCCGACCCCGAGACCCCGGGCCTGACCCGACACCCCGACCCCGACACTGACACGGCACCCCGACCCGACACCCCGACCCCGAGACCCTGACCCCGACCGCGAGTCGGACCCGACACCCCGACCCCGACACCGACACGGCACCCCGACCCCGACCCGGCACCCCGACCCAACACCCCGACCCCGAGACCCCGACCCCGACACGGCACCCCGACACCGACAGGGCACCCCGACCACCGACACCTCCCGAAAATTAAGGTGTTCTTTGGCCTTCCAGAGGCCGACGGGGTCATATATTTGTGAATTATTAGTTAGGTCATATATTTTTCGATTTTGTTATGAAAAACATCATATATAATTGTGTTGATCGTGTAGTTTTAAATGTGCAGTTGTTTCATCGCTGCGAGGTTTGGTGTTCGACGACCTCGCCGTGCGTTTGACGAGCTCTGCCCCTTCGTTCGTGGGTGAGCACAAATGACAAGTCCTCCTCCCCCATTAATTATTTGATCTATTCCGATGAAACTTGATAGCTAGCTATATATGTGTCTGGAATCATCAGTATGCGTAACCAATATGTGTCTCCCGTTCGAAAGCGTCATAGTTATAAATATGCATGCATTTGCATATTTATAACCTTGATTCTTTCGAATTATCCAACGCTATCCATGGACAGCCCGAGTATGTGTAGATTGGGTTCGTTTTCCCATATGCTTTGCTCCGGATCCGACGCATAAATTTCGTCAGTGCCTCCCCTGTTGTTCTCCGGGTACACATCCTCTCTGTTTATTGCAGAGACGTGTATCAGGAGAACAGCGGGGAGGTGCTGCCGAAATTTTGCGTCGGATCCGGAGCATAGCATGGGAAAATGAACCCAATCTACACATACACGGGTGGGATTAGGATCTATCATTACCTATTAGAGTGTAGGTTGCATGGACGTAATAAAATTGACAAAGTAGATCAACTGATGAATATATACATGGTGAATTACATATATAATTGTTGTGTGTCCAGTAGCTCTGAAAGTCAAGATGAGTGACCGTGCTTGGATGTATACCGGTCACACTGGTCAGAACAAATGGAGCGCTGAATGGTTCACAAAAACTAAGGGGTTTGTGCAAGCCGCATTTGCAAATGGCCAAAAGAAAACCTGGTGCCCCTGTTTCCGGTGCGGCAATTGGGAAAAGAAGACAGAGGCTGAAATGGGCAAACACCTGCAGAAGAGTGGTTTTACGCCCGATTATACGGTGTGGACATTTCATGGTGAGTCTGCCCAACGTGACCGAGCTGAGGTGGATCGTCGTCGCACTGACGAGCATGGTACCGGGATGGAAAACATGGTGCAAGGCTATGATGATGCTCGGGATTCGGACGAGGAGATGGAGGAATCTGCAAAGGCCTTCAATGAAATGTTGGAGTCTTCGAAACGTCCGCTACACGAGCACACTGAGCTTTGTCAGTTGGATGCCATCTCACAAGTAATGGCTCTGAAGGCTCAGTTCAACTTGGGCAGAGAATGCTATGACGCAATTATGACAGTATTTGGACGCTTTCTACCCAAAGGCCATGTAATGCCTGCAAACCAATACCAGTCGGACAAAATCCTCCGTGCACTGAAGATGCCCTATGAGAAGATACATGCCTGTGAGAAAGGATGTGCCTTATTTAGGCTTGGCTATGCGGACTTGAACTATTGTCCCATTTGCAAGTCTTCCAGGTATATTGTGGTAGACAACGGTATGGGTGAGAAGACACAGACCAAAATCCCCGTTAGTGTTCTTCGGTATATGCCAATCATACCAAGACTTCAACGTCTTTTCATGGTCGAAGAGACGGCCAGACAGATGACATGGCACAAAACAGGCAAAAGAACCGAACTAGATGCAGATGGGAATCTGATGATGGTACACACATCGGATGGTGTTGCGTGGAAAAAGTTTGATGAATTACATGCTGACAAAGCGGCAGATCCGAGGCATCCTCGAGTCGGCATCAGCACGGATGGGTTCAGTGTGTTTGGTATGACGGGAGCCCAATACAGTTGTTGGCCCGTATTTGTCTTTCCACTCAATCTCCCCCCCGGACAGATTATGCAAAGAAAGAACATTTTCCTGACGTTGATAATTCCAGGACCCAACTATCCGGGCAAAAATATGAATGTGTACATGCAGCCGCTTAAGGACGAATTGCAAGAAGCCTGGGATAATGGGTTCAAGACATACGACGCCTTTAGCAAACGGAACTTCATAATGCGTGTCTGGTACATGTACTCGACGCATGACTTGCCGGCGTATGCGCTATTCGTTGGCTGGTGTGTGCATGGAAGGTTCCTGTGCCCCACATGCAAGGGAGCTCTTGAGTTTCGTTGGCTTCAGGCCGGTCGCAAGTTTTCTTGCTTCGACATGCATAGACAGTTCCTGGATCCTCGCCATAAGTTCAGGAAAGACAAGAAGAACTTCATCAGGGGTAAAGTTGTCAAAAACTCTGCACCACCTGCATTGACAGGCCAACAGACCCTGGATCAGTTAAACGCTCTCGAGCCAGATCCACAACGTTCAGGGTACTTCAAGGGGTATAATACTAAGCACGCGTGGACTCACAAAACATGCTTATGGGATCTGCCTTACTTCAAAGACCTCCTTTGCCCACACAACATCGACGTGATGCACACTGAGAAGAATATCGCTGAGGCACTTTTTGGTACATTGTTCGGCATAGATGGGAAGTCAAAGGATAATACTAAGGCTAGAGTCGATCTGGAGGCGCTATGTGATAGGCCGTTACAAAACATGAAAGAACCGAAAGGAAAGCAGAACTGGACAAAGCCAAAGGCATGGTTCAATCTTGGAAGGCCAGCTATGAGGGAAATTCTCTTGTGGGTGCAACAACGGTTGATGTTCCCCGATGGGTATGCAGCGAATCTAAAGAGGGGAGCGAATCTTGATAAACTGAAGATATTTGGTCTCAAGAGTCATGATTGGCACATATGGATTGAGCGGGTAATGCCGGTGATGTTGCGTGGCTTCATCCCTGAGGATGAATGGCTAGTACTGGCAGAACTCAGCTATTTCTTCCGTGTTCTTTGTGCGAAAGAACTATCGCCTGGCGTGCTAGAAGAAATGGAAGAGTTGGCGCCGGAGTTGATCTGCAAGTTAGAGAAGATCTTTCCACCGGGCTTCTTTAATCCAATGCAGCATTTGATTTTGCATCTCCCGACCGAGGCAAGATTGGGCGGGCCCGTGCAAAATCGTTGGTGCTACCCAACTGAGAGGATGCAGAAGACGCTTCGAGAAAAATGTAAAAATAAACGTAGAATTGAAGCATCGATGGCTGAGGCATTCATCACAGAGGAGGCGGCAAACTTCGTAACAGCGCACTATGAAGCCAAAAATCGTCATTTGCATAATCCGAAGCCTCGGTACAATGCTGACGAGCCTAAAAAAGGTGGATCCAACCTCAGCCTATTCAAAGGGAATCTCGCAGCAGCTAGTGTTTCACATCCAGTATCTTTGGATAACGAAGAATGGCGGAGCATTTTGTTGTATATCTTCAACAACCTGATAGAAGTGCGGCCGTACATCGAGTAAGTTCTCGGTAGATTGTTTCGCAACTTCTATTTCCTTTGAACTACTCTTATTCCTGGATATGTCATACAGTCGATACGTCACCATATTCTCGTATGGAGCGGAGATCCAAAAGGATTCCGTCCAAGAGTATGAGCTTCTCGCAAAGCAAGGAGGTGGCTATCCCGGTTTCATCTCTTGGTTCAAACAAACGGTAACTTCTATTAGACAGTTTCATTTCATTCGCTAATTTGTGCATAGTGCAACAATCCTTTCATATTAAACTTGTAGGCTAATTCAGAGTCTATGGACGCCGAATTGAGACAAGTCGCTAATGGTTTTGACTATAAGGTTCGTTCATTTGACAAGTACGACATCAACGGGTATCGCTTTCGTACCTATGGCAAAGAGCTATCTATGGCCGACCGAAAGTCAACAAATTGTTGTGTATCTGCTATCGGTGAAGGAGGTACCGAGTATTATGGGAGAGTTGAAGCAATTTATGAACTTCTGTTCTATGGTGAAAATCCACCGAATGTCGTAGTCTTCAAATGTTATTGGTTTCAGCCGAAGGAGACTAGAAGGACTCATGAACATGTAGGGCTAGTTGAAATCAACCAAAGCACTCATTTAGATGTTCCAGATGTCTATATTATGGCTCAACAGGCGACCCAAGTATTCTATCTACCGTGGGCCTGCCAAACTAATCCAAATCTGAAAGGTTGGGATGTCGTTTATGAAGTGCCGCCACGTGCTAGACTTTCTCCCCCAAAGGAAGAAGATTATGAACCTCACATTAACCCAGACACATATGAAGGAGAATTCTTCCAAGAGACACGTCTTTCCAAAAAGCGTTTCAAGAACCGCTATTCTTCACCCCAAAACATTGAAGTAGACAGCGACAATGAATCCGACATCACCCCAGAGGAGGAACAAGAAGAGCCGGAACAAGAAGAGGTTACTGCTGCGGATGACCTGTCAATGCTTGACCGATTACGTCAAGGTGGCCTTGCACATGTTGATGCCAATGAACCCTATGAGCCCGTCATTGATTATAGTGATGATGATGATTATGCATTTATTGATGATACTGATCGAGATTATTAGTAGTGTCAGGTATTACATTTTTTTATGTTGTACTTGATGATGATACACTTAAGTGATACAAATATTATTATTCATGTCGGTCTTTTTTTATGTTGTACTAATTTCGTTTACTGTTTGTCATGGCAGGTGTTGAAAGATGGTGGGCGCTGGTCGGGAGCGTGGTCTGAGGTCTTCCATTCCAGACGCACCTCTCCGCCGAGCGTTGCTGGACAGTATGGCCACACCGCCGGGCCCTTCTTCGTCGACTGCGGTGCCCAGCAGGGGACGAGGTAGGAAGAAAGGAGGTGGGGCACGTGGTCGTGGGAGAGGAAGTAGGGTGACTGCTACGGCGCCTTCCTCGCCGCCACCCCCAGCCGTTTCACCCGAGCACGTGACTGCTAGGGTGGACTCGTCAGAGGAGGAGGCTACACGGACTCCGGTCCACGAGCCTCCGGTCCACGGGTCTTGGGCCCACGAGCCTCGGGTCGACTGGCCTTCGGCCCCCGAGAGTTCGGCCCACGTGACCCCGGAGGAGCACACGTCCGGATGGGGTACCTGGCCGGATCAGCCCGAGGAGCCGAGTGGCCATGCTGATGATGGCGGGGAGCCGACTGATCTTGAGGAGGAGGGGGGCACCGTCTACCAGCGTGGTGCTACACGGCTCCCGTCCGTGCCGGTGACCCGTGAGCAGAGGTAGTTGATTTTCCCTGATGGGGAGAGGTACGTAAGTGCATTTAATATTTTTGTACCTTGTGCATTCACGTTTTTTCAAATAACTAATGCGTTGGCCTTGTCATGCTGCAGGGGTTGGGACCACCATCATAGTGTCCGCCGGCCCAACTCCGTCCTTGGAGTTCTTTGCCGGCAAAACTTCCCGGGGTTTGTCACGTTGCCTGGTGAGGGTCGGCTTCCAGAGCTTGGATTGAGCTGGGAGCACTACGTGGCTGCCCCGGCCCCTCCGGATGAGATTATCGATGGTGTCGTGTGCGACACGAGGGCAGACATGGTGATCAGAAAGTTCTGGGTAATTTCTCCTTTACACATTTAAAAATCTTCAACTAGCTAGTTATTAATTGTACTAATCAATATTGTCTCATTTGATCGCAGACATTCTACAGGTGTGAGGAGGGATACGAGGAGGACGCGGCACATGTTATCGAGAACGTGTGCAAGCGCCTACTCCAGAACTTACGGCACGAGGCTCGGGTGCAGGCTGTTCGAGACTACTACGCCTTGCGTGGTATCAAGAAGACCAAGCCGGCGTGCCGCGATAAGTTTCTGAGTAAGGAGCAGTACATGAAGGTAATTCTTAAGGCCTTCTCTACTTAAGTTCCTTCATTTAGTAATTGTTAGCGGTAGCGCTCAAGTTTCTATTTGCTAACTTAGGCGCCTCCGAGATGGTGTGCGGATCGGATGGATTGTTGGGAGGTGTTGGTCGATGAGTGGTGCTCACAACGATGGCTAGCCCTCCACAAGGAGGCCAAGGACAAACGTGCCCAAATGGAAGGTGTGCCACACCATCAAGGCAGCTCCAACTTATATCAGTTCGGGCGCAACTGGGTATGTGGTTTGCTTCATGATTCATGCAATTCATTCATCATGCTAGCTTGAGCCCTTTAATTACTAATTTTCATTGTTTCTCTCTTTCAGGCACGCTACAATAAGGCGGATAAGGTGCCAGAGGTGTACGACCTGTATGCCATGGCCCACACTGCCTCTTTCAAGAAAGTCAAGGCTTTCTCTCAGTCTGACCTCGATGATGCAAACAACTTCACCAACATCTCCTCCCACAACAAGCTCGTGAGATATAGAGATGAGGGGAAGGCGAGGAAAGGGGAGGACTTTAACCCGAGCCAGGGTCCCAATGATCCAGAGCTGTTGATGATATCTGGTGGCGGGAGGTCCCATGGCTCCATAGCCATTGGAGATGGACTTATCCGTTGTCCTAGCACTCTCCCGGAGATCAAGGCGCGTCAGTCGAGCTCCGCTCCTGAGATAAGGCCTCGTGAACGGCCAGTGCAACTCGCCATCAAGGTTAGTGATACCTACTCAGTTATCTTTCTGCATTACATTGTGTGCGCTTCCATCAATGATTACAAATTGTCATGTGAGTGGTGTTGCAGGCTGCTATACAGAGTGAGAGAGATAGAACAGAGAAACTTCTGGCGGAGGCGGCGGAGAGGCAGCGGGAGTTGGAGGAGAGGACGACAAAGATGATGGAGGAGGAGAGGGCACGGAATGACATGCAGGCAAGGGCCATGTACGAGCTCCTTGTGGTAAGTTTCTTCTGCAGATTAGCCAAAACATTCATGTAGTGTTTGTCTCATTACTAACTAGTATGACTGAGTCGTCAAAACCAAATGTGCAGTCTGTGTGCGAGAAGGCAGGTCAGACCGCTCCGCCGATGCCAGTGATTGCTCCTGGGACCACGGTGAGTTTTATTTGAAAGGACATTACTTGCTAGTTTTAACATTTGAGTGTCATCATGCTAACAAGACATTGGAAATGATCTTTGGTGCAGCGTAACTCCAGACAAGCATCGCACGATCCTTCTCCAGCTACCGACACGAGCCACCACGCTCCTACACCTCCTGGATCTTGGTAAGTTTATCTAGTGTTTTGCTTAACACATGCATAAAGACCTAGACTTAGCTTTATTTCCTCCAATGCTTACCATAATGACCTAGACTTAGCTTCTTCTCCTCCAAAATGACTTAATAAGCTTACTGACCTCCAAAACCATCCATTTTACCTAAGTTAGCTCTAAAACGATCTGTACTTAGCTTACTTATGTCAAAAATTGCATAATTAGCTTAGTTAGCTCATAGACGATCCATTTTACCTAAGTTAGCTCTAAAATGACCCATTTCAACTAGGTTAACTCCAAAATGACCAATCTTACCTAGGTTATCTCATAAACGATCCATTTCAACTAATTTAGCTCATAAACGATCCATTTCACCTAGGTTACCTAAAAAACGATCCATTTCACCTAAATTAGCTCTTAAATGATCCATTTCACCCAAGTTAGCTCAAAAAGATCCATTTCAACTAAATTAGCTCATAAATGATCCATTTCACCTAAGTTAGCTCAAAAACGATCCATTTCAACTAAATTAGCTCAAAAATGATCCATTTCAACAAAGTTAGCTAAAAAACGATCCATTTCAACTAAGTTAGCTCAAAAACGATCCATTTCAACTAAGTTAGCTCAAAAATGATCCATTTCAACAAAGTTAGCTAAAAAACGATCCATTTCAACTAAGTTAGCTCAAAAACGATCCATTTCAACTAAGTTAGCTCAAAAACGATCCATTTGACCTAAGTGAGCTAAAAAACGATCCATTTCACCTTAGTTGCCTCAAAAACGATCCATTTCACCTAAGTGAGCTAAAAAAGATCCATTTCTAACTTTCTTATTTTGCCATTTTGCAGATTTCATTATGTGCTGGATGGAGTGCTTGTTCTACTCTTCTTGTTCTTGTCTTCTCATTCTAGTCACCTTAGCTATGGAGTGCTTGTTTATGTATGGATGGAACTTCTTTATGTATGAAATGATGGATGGAACTTGTTTATGTATGAAATGATGGATGGAACTTGCTTATGTAATATGTACTGATGGAACTTGCTTATGGACTTGCTTATGAATGCCTGTGAAATACATGAACTTGCTTATGAATGCCTGTGAAATATATCTATATGTCATATATATTTTTTGTGCAAATTGTGGGATTTAATAAAAAACAGAAAAAAAACCCAATATGCAGCCTCTTTGCCGTCCGCTGCTGACGGCAAAGAGCTCTTTGCCGTCGGTGGCAGACGGCAAAGAGCTCTTTGCCGTCAGCAGCGGACGGCAAAGAGGCCACGTGGCAGGCAGCTGTGCTTCCTGGGAGGCTGACCCATTTGGCCAGTTTGCCATCAATGGCAGACGGCAAAGACTTTGCCATCAGTGGCAGACGGCAAAGACTTTGCCATCAGTGGCAGACGGCAAAGACTTTGCCATCAGTGGCAGACGGCAAAGACTTTGCCATCAGCGGCAGACGGCAAAGAGCTGCCGTTAGCCACTTAACGGACTGACAGCGCAATTATTGCCGTCCGCTCTCTTTGCCGTCAGCCCTGCTCTCTTTGCCGTCTGCGGCGGACGGCAAAGACTTTGCCATCAGTGGCAGACGGCAAAGTAGCTGTTTACCGTAGCCAACGTTGCCGGAGCCTTTTGCCGTCCGCAGCTGACGGCAAAGGCCTTTGCCGTCCGCTGTTCATGCCTTTTCCGTCCGCCATGGCAGACGGCAAAGTAGCTGATTCCTGTAGTGATGAGGTCACCATTGATAAAATGGAAGGTTATGAGAGTGATTACGCTAATGAGATTGCAGACCTCTCTCAAGCTCTTGAACTTGAACAAACCACCGAGCAATCTCTTGAGGAGACTTTTGCTCTAGAGTTATCTAGAGTGAAGTACTCTCATGATAGAGCTCTTGAGGTGGCCAATGTTTTTGAAACTAAAAATGCTAAGCTTGAAGTTACTCATGCTAGACTCCTTGAGGATTTTTAGCACCTCGAAAATGGCTCAAGGGTCATCAAGGGTGAGCTCATCAAGCTCACAAAGTCTCATGATCAACTTGAAGCTTGCCAAGTTGTCCTCTCCTATTGTTGTTATTGATGACGCTTGTGCTACTAACTCTATTACTTGTGAAGCATCCATTTTGAAGGAGAATGTCAAGCTTCGGGCTCAACTTGAGTTGCTATCTAGCAATTATGAGAAATTGGAAGAAAGCCATGAAAAGCTCTCAAGCTCTAATGATGATCTTCTAGTATTCCATAATATGCTAAAGATAGGTCCTGAGGCCATGATTGCTAAGGTAACAGCTAGTGAGCCTCATATGGATACTAGCACTACTTCTAGTCGAAATGCTATATTGCCATGTGCTAGTCCTTGTAATTCATCTACTCACAATGTTAGTACATGTTGAGTTGTACTTTGTGTTGCATGTATTACGTATTGTGGCCCACCTCCTAGTTGTGTATAGTTGAGGTTGAGGCCTACCCTGTACTTATATATACGTGCACCAGCACCCCATCAATGCAACGATCATTGTATTGCAAAACATCTACTTACATGGTATCAGTTTTTAGGTTTTAATCCTCGTATTTCGCCACCGCCACCGCCGCGCGCTCCTCCCGTGTCGCCGCCACCACGCGCTCCTCCCGCGCCTCCGCTGCCGCCGCTCCGCCGCCGCCGCCGCCGCCGCCACGCTCCTCCCGCGCCGCCGCCGCCGCCGCCGCGCGCTCCTCCCGCGCCGCCGCCGCCACCCAGCCACCGCCGTCTGCGCACCTCTCGTGCCGGCCGCCGCTCCCTCGTCTCCCTTCGCGAGCACTTTCCCAGGTGCTCCCGATCTCGATCCCGCTGCCAGCCTCGCTAACTGCTGCTGCTCCCGATCCGATCGCCCACGCCTCGCTACACCGTTGGCCGCCAATCACCACCGCCCGCCCGCGCCTGCACAACGCCAGCGCCCGCACACCCGATCGCCAGCGCAACGCCCGCATATCGCCAGCACCCGCATGCCAGCGCCCGCCTGCCCGATTGCCAGCGCGAGCGCCCTCACGCCCAGATCGTCCGCGATGGCACCTCACGCAACTGCGCTATCCATCCCGGGCATAGATGCAGGTATGCATGGCGCGTTGCATGTAGGTATGCATGGCGCGTTGCATGCACGGGCATGGCAAAACCCATCCATTGCGGGTGTACATGCAGGCGTGCATGACGCGTACGGCGTACATGGCGTGTGGGCTGCGGCTCCCTCCAGTGAGTGGACTTCGTACGGTGCCCCGCTCTTGGCCCCGCTGGCATACGCCGCCGCTCCACTGCCGGCGCTCTCCGATCAGTCCGTCGTCATCCCGTCACCGGCGCCAACTCTGCCCGTCGACCCTTTGCTGTCGCTTGGCGCCGGCTAGGCGCTCTCCTTGCGCCGCCTCCCGTCAGCGGTTATGGTCCACCCATCCCGGCGGCGCCCTACGAGGGCCTCCCGTTGCCACCCGTACCTGTGTCATGGGACCCCACCCTCCTCGCCGCCCAGCACTACGCATCGTTGCCGAGTAGTTCTGTCGGTGGAGGCGACTGGTACATGGCCTCAGGTGCTACTGCGCACATGACAGCTCATCCCGGTAACCTAACCTCCTTCACTCCTGTTCGCACACCCACTCGTATCACCGTCGGCAACGGCTCCTCCTTACCTATTACTCATATCGGTAGCACTAGTTTTCCCTCCACTTCCACACCCATTACTATGTCTAATGTTCTTGTTTCACCTGAATTAGTCACAAACCTAGTTTCCGTTCGTCATCTTACTCGTGAGAACCCACTTACTGTTGAATTTGACGGTGTTGGCTTTTCTGTGAAAGACGCCCGCACCCGGATGATCCTTCATCGATGTGACAATCCCGATCAACTCTAACCCATGCACGCCGGCGCCGCCACCTCCACACCAGTCGCCCTTGCCGCCAGCGTTGACCTCTGGCATGCTCGCTTGGGCCACCCCAACCCCACCGTGTTACGTCAAATTCTTAGGAGTTTTTCTTTCTCATGTACCAAGCTCGACGAGCACTCTTGTGAGGCATGTCGCTTAGGCAAGCACGTTCGCCTTCCCTTTAGTGCGTCTACCTTAGTATCCACTTTTCCGTTTCAACTGCTTCATAGTGATGTTTGGACGTCTCCAGTTGCGAGTAACACGGGCTATCTATACTACTTGGTGATCTTAGATGATTATTCTCATTATGTGTGGGCTTTTCCTCTTCGTCGTAAATCCGATGCTTTAGCCACACTCACCGCCTTTTATTCCTATGTCACCACCCAGTTCGGTCGTCCCATACTCGCACTCCAAACTGATAACGGAAAAGAGTTTGACAACGTCGCTCTTCGCACACTTCACAGCCGAGCGCATTCTCCGCACTCTTAATGACTGCGTTCGCACATTACTCTTTCACTCTAACGTGCCCGCTCGGTTTTGGCCCGATGCCCTCGCTACCGCCACTCTTTTACTTAACATTCGTCCGTGTCGCCCTCCGTGGAACTACGCCCCTCACCACCTTCTCTTCGGCACACCACCATCCTATGATGGTCTCCGCATCTTCGGGTGTCTCTGTTATCCTAGCACCGCGTCCACCACGCCACACAAGCTCGCACCATGATCCGTCCCATACATCTTCCTTGGCTACCCTCCCAACACCAAAGGTTACGGGTGCTATGATCCTGTCACTCATCGTGTGTACACCTCGAGGCACGTGTACTTCGTCGAGACGGTGTTCCCTTTTTTTCAGGTTCCTCCGGCCTCGGCCCCTTTGGCGCCAGCCTCCGCGCCCCCTTCGTGGAGCAATGCGCGGCGGCACCCCCCGGCGGCCCTCCCGGCACGACGCCCTCCGTCGCCACCACCCGGCTTCGTCACTCCCTCCCCCGAGGTCGAGTCCGAGCGGGCCCCCGGGTCCCTGTCTCCCTCATACGAGGTTGAGCCCGGCACCCTGCCCGCCACCCCTGCGACGGGCTCGACGTCAACCTCGCCCGTCGCCTCTTCCACCGCCGGATCGGCCGACGCTGTTGTTGCCGCGACCCCCGCCACTGCCGCCGCTGCGGCTTCCGCCGCCGCCGTGGCACCCGCCGGCCCTGCTGCCCGTTCACTTGGTGTGACTACCCGTGCCCGAGCAGGAGTGCTTCGGCCCAGCACACGCTACTCCGCCAATGAGTATGTGTGCATCGCCTCGACATCGACGCCATCACCCGTCCCCACCTCCGCTCGCGCTGCCCTTCGGGATCCCCACTGGCTAGCTGCGATGCAGGGGGAGTTTGATGCCCTACAGTGCAACCGCACGTGGCAGCTTGTCCCGAGACCCCCTCGTGCCAACATCATCTCTGGCAAGTGGGTGTTTCGCCACAAGACTCGCCCGGACGATTCTCTTGAGCGCTACAAGGCTCGGTGGGTCGTTCGTGGTTTTCGGCAGCGCGGGGGCATGGACTTCACCGACACCTTCGCCCCGGTTGTGAAACCGGGCACGATTCGTGCCGTGCTCCAGCTGGAGGTCTCGCGCGCCTGGCCTGTGCACCAGTTGGATGTCTCCAACGCCTTCTTGCACGGCCATCTCGCCGAGCAGGTGTTCTGTGAGCATCCCACTGGCTTCGTCGACGCTGAGCACCCAGACTTTGTGTGCTTGCTCTCCCGTTCTCTTTATGGGTTGAAGCAGGCGCCTCGGGCTTCGTACCAGCGTATCGCAGCCTTCCTGCAGTCTCTGGGATTTCGGTGCACTCGCTCCGATGCCTCACTCTTCGTGTATCATCACGGAGCTGACACTGCATATTTGCTGCTCTACGTCAACGACATCATCCTCACGGCGTCCACCCCCGATCTCCTTCAGCGGCTGACTGCTCATCTTTGTGATGAGTTCGCCCTCAAGGACTTGGGCCCCCTGCACTACTTCCTCGGCATCGAGGTGGCCCGCCGGACTGATGGCTTCTTTCTGCATCAGCAGAAGTACGCCCACGAGCTCCTGGAGCGTGCCGGTATGCTTAACTGCAAGCCGGCGCCCACCCCCGTCGACACAAATGCGAAGGTCTCTGCTCTGGAGGGGTCTCTCGCGTCCGATGGAGCGTTTTATCGCTCCATTGTTGGTGCTATACAGTACCTAACGCTGACTCGACCCGACCTGCAGTACGCTGTTCAGCAGGTGTGCCTCCACATGCACGCTCCGCGTGACTCCCACTGGACCTTGGTGAAGCGTATTCTCCGGTATATACGCGGCACCATGTCTTTGGGGCTCACCCTGACGGCCTCCGCCTCCACCGAACTCGTGGCCTACTCGGATGCCGACTGGGTTGGCTGCCCCGACACTCGTCGCTCCACGTCAGGCTATCTGCGTCTATCTTGGGCCCTCGTTGATCTCTTGGTCATCGAAGCGGCAGCCCACGGTCTCCCGCTCCAGCGCCGAGGCAGAGTATCGCGCCGTGGCTAATGCCGTGGCCGAGTGCTCTTGGCTCCGTCAGTTGCTCCAGGAGTTGCTTTGTGATGTTCAGAAGGCCACTCTTGCCTACTGCGATAACATCAGCGCGGTCTACCTTTCCTCCAACCCGGTGCACCATGGACGTAAGAAGCATATTGAGATCGATATTCACTTTGTGCGCGAGCAGGTTGCCCTTGGCCGTGTTCGGGTTCTTCACGTGCCGACATCGCAACAGTTTGCTGATGGGATGACTAAGGGATTGCTCACCTCCGTCTTCGAGGAGTTTCGGTCCAGTCTCTGTGTCTCTGGCGACGCTTCGACTGCGGGGGGGGGGGGGGGTGTTGAGTTGTACTTTGTGTTGCATGTATTACGTAATGTGGCCCACCTCCTAGTTGTGTATAGTTGAGGTTGAGGCCTACCCTGTACTTATATATACGTGCACCAGCACCCCATCAATGCAATGATCATTGTATTGCAAAACATCTTCTTACAGTACATCTTCTGATGAATTGCTTTCCTTGCCTTGTTGCTCTAACGATGAAGCTTATACTTCCTCTAGTACTTGTGTTGAGACTAACCATGTAGAGGAAATCAAATAGCTCAAGGCCCAAGTCACTTCTTTGAAGAAAGACTTGGAAAAGTGTCATGAAGGGAAATTCACACTCAACTTGGTAGGACCCAACTATTGTGACTGACCTCTTAGGACCCAACTTTTTTGGGGACCAACAAGCTCAAACTTGATCAATAGGTGTTGTTGGAGGGCATTGGAGACTTGGCTACATTATGAAGAATTAAGGGGATTTCATCATTCTTATTGTCTCAAGCCAAGTCAATTGGGTTATCAAGTTTCTATACTATATGCAATGTACCTCCTTCCGGTAACTTGTACTTAAATTGTTTACATTGAAAGTTACTTGCCCCTTTGCATGTTTTGGTTTCGTTCCTTGCATGTGTTTGTATATATTGTGCTTCCAGCTTGATTATCTTGAGCAATCAAGTATGTGTGTGTTGGTTTGCACATCATGTATGTGTGTGTCATGCGTTGAGCCTTTTGCATCTTGTTTTTTTAGTTGGCTCTTGTGAGAGATTAATGGAATATCCCATGGGGGAGTGATGTGCTTTGTGCACCTCACATTCATATAAATGTGTGTACATGAGTAATACCATCTAGTATTGATATTTCAAGATTATCTAGTTGCTATGTGGTATGTACACTACTAGGAAAAGGGATACTAATGGCGCACCAGTTTTGCCTACTAATGGCGCATCACTGGTGCGCCATTAGTATCACGCCACTAGTATTTTTTACTAATTGCGCACCACTGGTGCGCCATTAGTATAGGCCACCGGTGCGCCATTAGTATAGGCCATGGTGCGCCATTAGTATTTTTGAATTTTGAAGGCGGGAAAATAGTAATGGCGCACCGTCTAACACCTCCCATGTGCCATTGCTATTTTTGAATTTTGAATTTGGATCTGGATCATGATTTTTTTGCCCATTTTTTGCTCGTTTTTTGGCATGACATTATTTCAAATTTTGTTCCTGTTTTTGGATCTTGTATGTTCTTTTGCCGTGTTCTTTTGCCGGAGAGGAGTTCGCCGGAGAGGAGGAGGAGGAGGTCACCAGAGAGGCACTCGCCTACATCGCCGGAGAGGAGGAGGAGGTCGCCGGAGAGGAGTTCACCGGAGCATCGGAGAGGAGGAAGGAGAAACCATGAGGGGATGGGAGGAGAGGAGGGAGGAGGAGCTCACCGGAGAGGAGGGGGCCGGAGGAGGAGCTCACCGGAGAGGAGAGAGGAGGAGCTCACCGGAGAGGAGGGAGGAGAAACCGTGAGGGGAGGGGAGGGGAGGAGAGGAGAGCAGGGAGGAGGAGGTCGCCGGAGAGGAGGAGGAGGTCGCCGGAGAGGAGGAGGAGGAGGTCGCCGGAGAGGAGGAGGAGGTCGCCGGAGAGGAGGAGGAGGAGGTCGTCGGAGGGGAGGAGGGTAGTATGGTGGAGGAGAGAAGGGAAGATGGAGTGGAGGAGAGGAGGAGACGGAGTGGAGGAGAGGTGGAGTGGAGGAGAAGAATGAAGAGGTAAGGAGGAGAGGACCACGCCCAGCCATATATACGGCATAGTAATGGCGCACCGCGGGCAGGTGCGTCATTACTAACTTTTTTTTTATTTTTTTATTTTTTTTGAATTTTGAAGGTGGGAAGATACTAATGGCGCACCATGGGCAGGTGCGCCATTAGTAATTTTTTTTATTTTTTTCATTTATTTTGAATTTTGAAGGCGGGAAGATACTAATGGCGCACCATGGGCAGGTGCGCCATTAGTAACTTTTTTTTATTTTTTTGACTTATTTTGAATTTTGAAGGCGGGAAGATAGTAATGGCGCACCATGGGCAGGTGCGCCATTAGTAAGTTTGAATTTTTTTGCCTCTCTAGATCTTATGAGCCTCGTATCTTTTTTTCTGTTAGGTTTTTGATGATTTTGAAAATGTTTAACGGGGTTCCCCCCGTTAAATTTGGATGTAACTTTTCGAGTAGATGATTTTTCATATAAAAAACTTTTTCATCCGAGTTCGTATGCAAAAGTTATGCCCATTTTTACAAATTCTCGAGAGATTTTGCAAAAAAGTCGAAAATTCATGTTTGTAAATTTTGCTAACAACTAGACCACATATCACATGGGAATCTTATTTTCTTTTATTTGTTTGACATTTCTATCATTTTCTTTTATTTTTTGAAACTAAAAAGGCGGTCCACGGGGGGGGGGGGGTGCATTCGGGGGAATGTTTGGGCCAAATTACTAATGGCGCACCGTGGGAGTGGTGCGCCATTACTAGTTGAACTAGTAATGGCGCACCACTCCCACGGTGCGCCATTAGTAGTTTTGAAAAAAAATAGTTTTTTTTACTAATGGCGCGCCGTGGATGTGGTGCGCCATTAGTATCTACCACACTAATGGTACTAATGGCGCACCACATGTCTGGTGCGCCATTAGTGGCCATATCATCTATAGCCCTTTTCCTAGTAGTGGTATTCTCATGAGAAATTCAAATTCTAAATAGTCCACTAATTATCTCTTGTTGGATCCTTTTAATTGCCTCTTGTCTATCCTTAATTGATATCACATTATGGGGGAGTAATATGCTATGTGTATATTACTAGCCTAGAAAATGTGTACATTTGAGATATTGTCACCTAGAGTTGATATCGTAAATTATTTTGTTCCTAGGTGGCATGTTAGCTCTACAAGTTGCAATTTGCTTTTTGTTTGGTGTGAAGATGATGTCGGATATCCTTGCTATCTACCACCGGGAATTATTTCCAAATACTTCTTGTCTTTTGACAATTGGTACTCACTTATGTGTGGTAGAAATTATTGATCATCTCCACGTTGGTATTTGCTTCTTATTTCCCTTCTCTTGCCAAGGAATGTATCAACTTCCTTTGTCTACCATACTACTAGTGGATCTTGTTAATTTCGTGATCTTGTTTAGTTTTTTCTAGATATAGTGAAAGTGGTGATCCCACCTTGTGCATTTTGTGTTCAAATGCAAATTCCCTATAATGCACTAGCCTTGGGGGAGCTATCCTATTTTCTAAAAAACACTCATCTTGTGATCCTTATCAAGTGTGTTCTGGTGGAAGGCAAGCCATTTTCTTTTCGGTAGTTTGTGCCATCATGAAACTTTGTAGAGGGCTTGGTTTGTTTGGAACCATCCTCTCTTTTGGGAGTTTGATATCTTTTATTTAGTGTGTATCAATGGATATCTCATTCCTAGATGTATCTGTTATGGATATCCTCCAAGTGATGATTTATTATTTTGGTATCTTTTCTTCACTTGGTTTTTCTTTGTCAATTGGTGTCGGTTCTTGAAAATCTTGAGCATGCATATTAACTTCATGTAGTTTCTTTGGCATGCTTTCTTTCTTTGACCAATTATATAGGGGAAACTCCACCAAGTCTCAAATTGGATGAGATGTGCACGAAATTCATATTCATATCTATAAGCACATATGTATGTGGAGTTTGTCCTATGTATTGTTTGTTCTCTAACTCTTTGGTCCCAATGAGTGTGGGCACCATTTTGTTTGTGTTGTTGTTCTAGGAACAATTGGAGATGCATTGGATGCTCAGCTCACTCACAAGGAAGGTGGTGTCACCGTATGATTATTGGAGTCAAGCTAGGATGATCTGTGAACTACTATCTACCTTTAATTGGTATCTACTATATCCTTCCATTGATATCTTGGTAACAAGTATCATCATCTTCTTCATGCACTCATTTCTTGCATCAACCTTGTCTAGTTTACATCATGGCATGTAATTCATTCTTTCTTGTGATACTTGTTTCCTTTCTCAAAGCATCCCAACAATGATCTCTTGTTGCTAGTTGTGATGTCTTTTATGTTCGTGTGGTTGGAATTCATTTATATACAATAAGACCAGATCTAACCATGTGCTATGCTCTCAAGCAAATTTCTTGTTGGTATATTTATGAGTTCCTTGTGGATATCTTGTTCCTTCCTTTTTGTAACTATTCCGTGTGTATATCCTTCTTGGTGGATTGATATCATCATGATTTTCATCTACCTAGAATCTTATACACTTGAATGAAGTTACATCTCTAGTTGATATCCCTTTCTTTCACGTGCACCGGTTCCTTCCCATGTTATTTCTTTGGTGGCTCTGTGAAAGTGTGTGCCTTGAGTGCGGGTCATATCTCGTTGCATCTTGATGCACTCTTGTGTAGTGAAGATCTTTCTCCTCATGCTTGTCTTGACGAGGCTTTTTGCCATCTTAATTGGTATCCCTCGTCTTGATGAGGCTTTCGCTTTCTATCTTCACCATGGGTTGCCACAAGTGTTGGTTATTCATTTTGCATATTTAGTGTCCTTGTGAACCCATTTGCTTGGTGTGTGTGGGAAGGACATGTCATGCACCTTGTATCTCCACTATTCAAGACTATGTTGATGCTTAATGCTCACCCTTACATTAGTATTCTCATGTGCTTTTCCATGACTCACACACATCATTTTGGTTGAGCCTACTATTAAGTTGCCTCTTTTATATGTTGCTCAACCATTTGTTTGTTGCAAGTGCTAGGCTTTGTTTCCTACATGCTCACTTGCACTTATCGTGAGGTTCTATGTATCTTGGGGGAGTGACGATCCTATTTTGTGCTCGTTGTATCCAATTACAATTCTTATGTGTGCACAAATCATGGGGAGCTACTCTAGTTTCCTTAGAACACTTCTTTTATCATATCATAATATCCTTTATTCATGTTGCACGTAGGATCATTGGTCTAGTTGGTTCAATTGGTATCTTTTCATAGCTTGCTTCAATTGGTATCTTATGATTGCTTGATTGCTTGTTTCTCTCTTTGTTATGTCTTTTTGGCATAACTTTCTTTTGTAATCTTTGGGTCTAAATATAGTTTGTGTTTCCTCCTAGTATTTACCGTCAAACATGTGTATTGCATTCCACTCTTGTTGAGAAATACACAAATTATGGAGGAACACAATTTATATTGGCCTTCTAAGCTTTTCTCCCATTTGGCAATCAAGGCCAATGGGGGAGAAGTTTCAGAGAGTTTTGTGGAGAAGTTTAGAGAATTCTCTCCTACTGCTTTGGTTTTGTTCCTAAGCATTTGCATCTCTTACTCATGCATCATTGGTTGTTGCATTGCATGGTAATGCATAATTCCTTATATAAACTCTCCTGAAAGTGATTGTCATAAATTACCAAAATGGGGGAGATTGAAAGAACATGCGGTGCCCCCATGTTTGGTTTTGGTAATTGATGACAATCTCTATTAGACTAATGTTTGCCTTGAGTTATATTTGAAGGTCTTGTCCATAGGATTTTCTTGGAGTACATGTGTTGGTTTCAAGGAGAGCTTGTGTCGACCAATGTGCTATTAAGGAATTATCCAAAGATTGGTCATGTGAGAGTTGAGCTTATTGCAAGCATGTCTTGAAGAAGAAGATTGTGTGATCATTCATGCTTACCTTCAAGGCATCATCCAAATGAACAGAGTGGGAAAGGTTCAAGGTTGATCAAGACTAAGTCAAGAGTGAATCAAGTTGATCAACTCACAAAGCGTAGAAGATGTACCGAGAGGGATCATGTGATTCCATCGTATGGTAAGCATTGTCAATTATGCTTTGTGTACTAACCCATGGTCTTCATGAGAGTTCTTTGTGGGGTTAGGTTGCGGTGTGCACGTTCAAGTGATGCATCATGAAGAGATCAAGTGCTTGAAGCTTTCCGTCCATTGTGGTGACAATGGACTTGTGAAGATGTGTTGAAGAGTGGCTCACCCATAGTGGAGTATGGGGGAGCAATCTACTAGTCTTCACTGAGCCAACGCAATCAAGAAAGGTGGTCCAACTTGAGGAAGTCAAGATCGTCTACATCTAGCTCAAGTGGACTTTGTGCAAGGCAAAGGTTTTCCCTTGATAGGTTTTCTATTTTACCGGTCTCATGGTGGTAGTTGGGAGACCGGGTTATAGGATCGATTGCCGTACTATCAAGGGGGGCTCTTGATGAGTAGCTTGATCATATCGTTCGCAGAGAGCTCAAACCATTGCATCCTTGCATCATGTTTCTTGGTTCTTGTTTGGTTCTCTTTGTGAGTCTTGGAGCTTATGGTCATCGTGATGAAAAGCTTGAGTTCATCGAAAACAGAGTTCGCATGCGTCTTCTATGATGTTTTCGGTGTTGGTGGTTTTACCGGTCTTATCCGAGGAAGGGTTCTCACCATTTTCTTATGTGCCTTTTCTCATTTGCTTCTTATTGTTATTTATATCAAGATTGTGTTAGCCCTTGTCGCTAGCTTTCCAACAAACTTGGTTTCGTTGAATTTGGAGTCTGTTTGCAGAAGTTGTGGCAGTTTTGGTGTTCTGAAAAGGCTACAGCGGTACTACCGCGGATAGGAGCGGATGTAATTTTTTTACTACCACTCCAGAGAGGTACTACCGTGGCTACTACAGCGGTAGTACCGCTCCAGACCAAAAACTCATCCCAAGTCCATCAGAAGTAGGCAGGGATGTATTTTTTAGTACCGCTCGCAAGCAGTAGTACCGCTACCCCTAGCGGTAGTACTGCTACACCTAGCGGTAGTACCGTGAGGACAAGCAGTAGTACCGCTCCGACGGTTCTTCTGGACTTTTGCCTCCTCGTCGTTGTTTTTCAAAGGGCTACTACCGCCTTAGCGGTAGTACCGCTCCTTGGAGCGGTAGTACCGCTCGGTGCGGGGTGTGAGCATAACGGTTGGATTTTCCCCAACCTATAAAGGAGGGCTTCTTCCCCAATGAACCTTATCTCTTGAGCTCGTGTTCTTCCCCCATTGTTGACCTTCTTCGAGCTTGCTAACTCTCAATCCCTTCATGGATTCTTGCTAGTTTTTGAGGGAAAAGAGAGAGGAGATCTGGATCCACATTTCCACCAATCCCTTTCTCCTCTATATGAGGGGAACCCCTTGGATCTAGATCTTGGAGTTCTTGGTGTTCTCCTTCTTGTTTTTCCTCTCATTTTTCTCCCTAGAATTAGTTGCTTCAGTGGGATTTTAGAGAGAAGGACACTCCGTGTGCCCTTGCCATTGCATTTGGTGCATAGGTTTGAGTTCTCCATGGTGATACGTGGAAGTGAAGTTTGAGAAGCTTATTACTCTTGGGTGTTTGGGCACCCTAGAGCTTGTTCCTCTTGGGTTCCTTGGCGACCTAGACAGTTGGTGTTGTTCGGAGCTCAACCATTGTGGTGTAAAGCTCCGGGCAAGCGTCAGGGTCTCCAATGAGGTTGTGGAGATCGCCCCTAGCAATTTTACGGGTACCGGTGACCGCCCCCAAAGGTTGCCAAAGTGTATTGGCTCGGTGACCGCCCCCAAGGGTTGCCATTTGTATAGGTTCGGTGACCACCCTCAAGGGTCCCTTAGTGGAATCACGGCATCTTGCATTGTGCGAGGGCGTGAGGAGATTACGGTGGCCCTAGTGGCTTCTTGGGGAGTATTGTGCCTCCACACCGCTCCAAACGGAGATTAGCATCCGCAAGGGTGTGAACTTCGGGATACATCATCGTCTCTGTGTGCCTCCGTTATCTCTTACCCGAGCTCTTTACTTATGCACTTTACTTTGTGATAGCCATATTGTTCCTTGTCATATATCTTGCTTTCACCTAGTAGTTTATCTTGCTTAGCATAAGTTGTTGGTGCACATAGGTGAGCCTAGTTGTTGTAGGTTTTGTGCTTGGAAAATTAACCGCTAGGTTTGTTCCGCATTTGTTCAAGCCTTAACCGTAATTATTTTAAAGCGCCTATTCACCCCCCCCCCCTCTAGGCGACATCCTCATTCTTTCACCAAGCTTAACTCCTACTCCTCCTCGAGTAGGTAAGTGATAAAAATAGATTTTTTGATGTGGAGTGTTGTTCATCAAGTCATATCATATTATTTTCTTCATAGCATGGACATTTAGACTTTTATGTGATTTAAAGCAATAGTCTAGTTTTGAGATAATAATTTAGATACTCAAGCATATTAACAAGCAACCATGTCTTTCAAAATATCAATGCTAAAATAAGTTATCCATAGCTCATCATGCTCAAACATTGATCAATTCATGAAACACACTCGAATATTAGCCACACCCAATACTTAAGCACGATCATATTGCCTCCTAGTTGGTGCTTTTGTAAGAGAAGATGAAGACTCAAATTCAAAAGTAAAAATTGCATAAAGTAAAAGAAAGTACCTTTGTAGAGGGAAGTAGGGATTTGTAGAGGTGCCAGAGCTGAAAGCGAAAAAAATTAGAGATAAAAACATTTTGGGAGGTGTATCCATCCCACCAACGAAAATGACTCAGTTACGAACACTTTCCATGCTAGACATGCCATAGGCGGTTCCCAAACAGAAAATAAAGTGTGTTACTTTTTCCACCATTCTTTCACTTTCCATGGCTAACTGTATCAACGGGTGCCCTCCACACCAACACTTTCCAAGGAATTTATTATTTGACAACATAGAGTAAATTCATTTTTTCATTTCAGGACTGGGCATCCCTAAAACCTTTGCCTTACTCTCATTCAATGACAAGTGAATAAATCCTCATCGTGAGAAATAACACATCCAACATGGAAAATATTAGCCACCTGTTACCGTTCCGCGAGCGAAATAAATACACAAAAGAGAAGTTTATTTTGAAAATTAGAGATGGGACATGAAAATTTGCTTATAATGGCAAAAGAATACCACATATAGGTAGATATAGTGGACTCATGTGGCAAAACTGGTTTAAAGGATTTTGGAGGCACAAGTAGAGGTCATACTTACTTCAAAATGAAGGCTAGCAAAAAGATTGAGAAGCGACCAACCAAGAAACGAATAATCTCATAAACATGCATTAAGCATAATTAACACCGATAATGCACCACAAATAGGATATAATTTTCATTGCATGATTATTGACTTTCGTGCATGCATAGGGAATCACAAACCTTAAGACCAATATTCTTACTAGAGCACAATTACTCATCAACATAACTCACTTATCACATCATCATATCTCAAAACTATTACTAAGAATCAAGTTTATTTTTTCCAATGATCTTCATGACATTTTCTTTTTCTTTATCCTTGGATATCTATCACTTTGGGACTAATTTTCATGTGTTGCTTTTCATAAGCTCAAACAAATATAAGTGAAGATCATGAGCATAACAAAATTTATTTCTCTCAAAATAATTTAAGTGAAGCAATAGAGAATTTCTTGAAAATTTTACTAACTCTCAAATAAATCTAAGTGAAGCAAGAGAGAATTTCTTCAAAAATAACAAAGCACACCATGCTCAAAAAGATATAAGTGAAGCACTAGAGCAAGTCCTAGATCATAAAGTTTTAAGTGAAGCACAGAGAGCAATTCTGACATGTCATGATATAATTTTGGCTCTCTCAAATAGGTGTGTCCAGCAAGGATTGATGACTTAAAACAGAAAATAAAACAAGAAAAGACACATATCATACAAGACGCTCCAAGAAAAACACATATCATGTGACGAATAGAAATATAGCCTCGAGTAAAATACCGATAGTTGTTGGAAGAAAGCGGGGATGCCACTCGGGGGCATCCCCAAGGTTAGTTGGTTGCTCATTCTTGGATAATAGCTTGGGATTCTGGGGCATCCCCAAGCTTAGGCTCTTACGTCCTTCCTTCATCCATCGTAAGATAGCCCAAAACTTGAAAACTTCAATCACACAAAACTTAACAAAACCTTCGTGAGATCCGTTAGTGTAAGAAAAATAAACCACTACTATAAGTGATGTATCAAACCAATTCATATTTTGTTTTTGTATTATATATACTGTATTCCAACTTTTCTATGGCAAAAACTCATCAAAGAAAACCATAGAGCCATCAAAATAAGCACACAACACAAAGAAAACATAATCTGTCAAAACAGAACAGTCTGTAGTGGTCTGATTTGTTCGAATACTTATGGAACTTAAAAAATTCTGAAAAACAAGGAAAACATGTATAAGTTGTATATTGATCTTATGCAGAAAGAATTGGCATTTTATCACGTTCTTGTGAATTTTAACAATTATTTTAGTGAGCACAAAGTTTCTGTCTTTTTCAGCAAGATCAAACAACTATCACACAAGAAGATCCTATTGGTTCTACTTGGCACAAACACTAATTAAAACATTAAAAATGCAATAAAAAATAGTAGCATAATTGTGTAAACACACAAGAACAGAAAGAAAAAAGAAAATAAGAAAATTTATTCATTGGGTTGCCTCCCAACAAGCGCTATAGTTTTACGCCCTTAGCTAGGCATAAAGCAAGGATCTAAGTTTTGTCATATTTGTCCAGTTCTTCAATCAAACACTTAAAATACCTCAAGGATTTAGCATAAATATTTTCAATAACAACACTACTAGGAATAAATTCAAAGATTTCATTCTTGCAAAAAGGATCTCTTATCATTTCAACAGAATCAGGGTGGATACTAATCATCATAAGATCTCCTTTATTGCTATCACCAGAAGCTACACCCTTGTTTCTGGATCTCCTACTCTTTACGGGAGTTTCCTCAATAATTTTAGTGGTAGTAAAATCCGTGCTTAGATTACTAAATATTTCTTCCAATTTATCGATCCGGGACGGACTTTCTTCTATTCTTTCATGGATTAAAGTACCCTTCTCTTTTAACAACTTGAAAATATTGCTCACTTTTGACACAAGATTAGTGGGAGCATTATGCATCTTTTTATGTATAATTTCGATATGATCTTCAGTGAGCATTTTCTTTTCGATAGCATCTAGTCTTTCCATAACATGCTCAAGAGTCAAAATTGTTTCATCAACCATAAGAGGTGTTGAGCCCACTAAATTTCCCATAGCATTAAGAGCATCAAAAGGAGGACTCATTAAGAAATTTCAACCCATAATCGTATCAAGGACGAATCTATACCAAGTGGTGATGCAAACATAAAAACAACGCAGAAGCACAATGGTAGATTTCTTACGGATAGATCTATTATGAGCATTGCAAATTCTATATGAAGCATATTTTAAACTTTCTCCTCCACTTTGTTTAAAGTAGAGAACCTCGTTCTCGGGAGTGCAAGCAATAGAGGAGGAATTATCCATAACGGCAAACAAGATCTCACACACAAAAACAGAACCGAGAAGGAAAAAGCGAATGTTGGAAATATGCCCTAGAGGCAATAATAAAAGCATTATTATTATATTTCCTTGTTCATGATAATTGTCTTTATTCGTGCTATAATTGTGTTATCCGGAAATCGTAATACATGTGTGAATAACAGACAACAACATGTCCCTAGTAAGCCTCTAGTTGACTAGCTCGTTGATCGATAGATAGTCATGGTTTCCTGACTATGGACATTGGATGTCATTGATAAAGAGATCACATCATTAGGAGAATGATGTGATGGACAAGACCCAATCCTAAACATAGCATAAGATCGCATAGTTCGTTTGCTAGAGTTTTTCTAATGTCAAGTATCCTTTCCTTAGACCATGAGATCGTATAACTCCCGGATACCGTAGGAGTGCTTTGGGTGTGCCAAACGTCACAACGTAACTGGGTGACTATAAAGGTATACTAAGGGTATCTCTGAAAGTGTCTGTCGGGTTGACATGGATCGAGACTGGGATTTGTCACTCCGCTTGACGGAGAGGTATCACCGGGCCCTCTCGGTAATGCATCATCATAATGAGCTCAATCTGATCAAAGTGTTTGATCACAGGATCATGCATTACGGTACGAGAAAACTGACTTGCCGGTAACGAGCTTGAACGAGGTATTGGGATACCTACGATCGAATCTCGGGCAAGTAAAATACCGATTGACAAAGGGAATCGTATACGGGATTAATTGAATCCTCGACATCGTGGTTCGTCCGATGAGATCATCGTGGAGCATGTGGGAGCCCACATGTGTATCCAGATCCCGCTGTTGGTTATTGCCCGAGAGCCGTCTCGGTCATGTCTGCATGTCTCCCAAACCCGTAGGGTCTACACACTTAAGGTTCGGTGACGCTAGGCTTGTGAAGATATGTATATGCAGTAACCCGAATGTTGTTCGGAGTCCCGGATGAGATCCCGGACGTCACGAGGAGTTTCGGAATGGTCCGGAGGTAAAGAATTATATATAGAAAGTGCTTTTTTGGCCATCGGGACAAGTTTCGGGGTTATCGGTATTGTACCGGGACCACCGGAGGGTCCCGGGGGGTCCACCGGGTGGGGCCACCTGCCTCGGAGGGGCCCCATGGGCGGTATGAGGAAGCGAACCAGCCCAAAGTGGGCTGGTGCGCCTCCCCCCCAAGGGCCCATGCGCCTAGGGTTGGGGGGGAACCCTAAATGGGGCGCCCCCCTTGCTTGGGGGGCAAGTTCCCCTCCCTGGCCGCCGCCCCCCTAGGAGATTCCATCTCCTAGGGCCGGCGCCCCCCCAAGGGGCTATATAAAGAGGGGAGGGGAGGGGGGCTGCGCACCCTTTTTGGCCCTGGCGCCTCCCTCTCCCTCTCCAACACCTCCTCCTCCTCCGTAGAGCTCGGCGAAGCCCTGTCGGAGTACTGCGGCTCCACCATCACCACGCCGTCGTGCTGCTGCTAGAGTATTCTTCCCCAACCTCTCCTTTGCCTTGCTGGATCAAGAATAAGGAGACGTTACGCTGACCGTACGTGTGTTGAACGCGGAGGTGCCGTGCTTTCGGTGCTAGGATCTCCGGTGATTTGGATCACGGTGTGTACGACTACTTCATCCCCGTTTGTTGAACGCTTCCGCTCGCGATCTACAAAGTGGTATGTAGATGCAATCTCTCTCTCCCATGACTCGTTGCTAGATGAACTCATAGATGGATCTTGGTGAAACCGTAGGAAAAATTTTAATTTTCTGCAACGTTCCCCAATAGTGGCATCATGAGCTAGGTCTATGCGTAGTTCTCTATTGCACGAGTAGAACACAATTTGTTGTGGGCGTAGATGTTGTCAACTTTCTTGCCGCTACTAGTCTTATCTTGCTTCAGCGGTATTGTGGGATGAAGCGGCCCGGACCAACCTTACACGTACTCTTACGTGAGACCGGTTCCACCGACTAACATGCACTAGTTGCATAAGGTGGCTGGCGGGTGTCTGTCTCTCCCACCTTAGTTGGAGCGGATTCGATGAAAAGGGTCCTTATGAAGGGTAAATAGAAGTTGACAAATCACGTTGTGGTTTTCACGTAGGTAAGAAAATGTTCTTGCTAGAACCCTAATTCAGCCACGTAAAACTTGCAACAACAATTAGAGGACGTCTAACTTGTTTTTGCAGCAAGTGCTTTGTGATATGATATGGCCAAAGTTGTGATGAATGATGAATGATCTATATGTGATGTATGAGATGTTCATGCTATTGTAATAGGAATCACGACTTGCATGTCGATGAGTATGACAACCGGCAGGAGCCATAGGAGTTGTCTTTATTTTTTGTACGACCTGCGTGTCATTGAGAAACGCCATGTAAATTACTTTACTTTATTGCTAAACGCGTTAGCCATAGTAGTAGAAGTAATAGTTGGCGAGCAACTTCATGGAGACACGATGATGGAGATCATGATGATGGAGATCATGGTGTCAAGCCGGAGACAAGATGATCATGGAGCCCCAAGATGGAGATCAAAGGAGCTATGTGATATTGGCCATATCATGTCACGTTTATTATTTGATTGCATGTGATGTTTATCATGTTTTGCATCTTGTTTACTTAGAACGACGGTAGTAAATAAGATGATCCCTCATAATAATTTCAAGAAAGTGTTCCCCCTAACTGTGCACCGTTGCGACAGTTCGTTGTTTCGAAGCACCACGTGATGATCGGGTGTGATAGATTCTAACGTTCACATACAACGGGTGTAAGACAGATTTACACACGCAAAACACTTAGGTTGACTTGACGAGCCTAGCATGTACAGACATGGCCTCGGAACACAGAAGACCGAAAGGTCGAGCATGAGTCGTATAGAAGATACGATCAACATGAAGATGTTCACCGATGTTGACTAGTCCGTCTCACGTGATGATCGGACACGGCCTAGTTGAGTCGGATCATGTAATACTTAGATGACTAGAAGAGGGATGTCTATCTAAGTGGGAGTTCATTAAATAATTTGATTAAATGAACTTTATTATCATGAACTTAGTCTAAATTTTTTTACAATATGTCTTGTAGATCAAATGGCCAACGTAGTCCTCAACTTCAACGCGTTCCTAGAGAAAACCAAGCTGAAAGATGATGGCAGCAACTATACGGACTGGGTCCGGAACCTGAGGATCATCCTCATAGCTGCCAAGAAAGATTATGTCCTACGAGCACCGCTGGGTGACGCACCTATTCTCCCTGCAGAACAAGACGTTATGAACGCTTGGCAGTCACGCTGCGATGATTACTCCCTCGTTTAGTGCGGCATGCTTTACAGCTTAGAGCCGGGGCTCCAAAAGCGTTTTGAGAGACATGGAGCATATGAGATGTTCGAAGAGCTGAAAATGGTTTTCCAAGATCATGCCCGGGTCGAGAGATATGATGTCTCCGACAAATTCTTTAGCTGTAAGATGGAGGAAAATAGCTCTGTCAGTGAGCACATACTCAAAATGTCTGGGTTGCACAACTGCTTGACTCAACTGGAAGTTAATCTCCCGGATGAAGCGGTCATTGACAGAATCCTCCAGTCGCTTCCACCTAGCTACAAGAGCTTTGTGATGAACTACAATATGCAGGGGATGGTAAAGACCATTCCTGAGGTATATGCTATGCTGAAATCAGCAGAGGTAGAAATCAAGAAGGAGCATCAAGTGTTGATGGTGAATAAAACCACTAAGTTCAAGAAGGGCAAGGGTAAAAAGAACTTCAAGAAGGACGCGCCTGGTAAGCAAGTTGCCGGGAAGAAGCCAAAGAATGGACCCAAGCCCGAGACTGAGTGTTTTTATTGCAAGGGAAGTGGTCACTGGAAGCGGAACTGCCCCAAATACTTAGCGGACAAGAAGGCCGGCAAAACCAAAGGTATATGTGATATACATGTAATTGATGTGTACCTTACCAGTACTCGTAGTAGATCTTGGGTATTTGATACCGGTGCAGTTGCTCACATTTGTAACTCAAAGCACGAGCTGCGGAATAAACGGAGACTGGCGAAGGACGAGGTGACGATGCGCGTCGGGAATGGTTCCAAGGTCGATGTGATCGCCGTCGGCACGCTGCCTCTACATTTACCTACGGGATTAGTTTTAAACCTCAATAATTGTTATTTAGTGCCAAGTTTGAGCATGAACATTGTGTCTGGATCTCGTTTAATTCGAGATGGCTACTCATTTAAATCCGAGAATAATGGTTGTTCTATTTATATGAGAGATATGTTTTATGGTCATGCTCCGATGGTTAATGGTTTATTCTTGATGAATATCGTACGTGATGATACACATATTCATAGTGTGAATACCAAAAGAGTTAAAGTTGATAACAATAGTCCCACATATTTGTGGCACTGCCGTCTTGGTCACATAGGTGTCAAATGCATGAAGAAGCTCCATGCAGATGGACTTTTAGAGTCTCTTGATTATGAATCATTTGACAAGTGCGAACCATGCCTCATGGGTAAAATGACCAAGACTCCGTTCTCAGGAACAATGGAGCGAGCAACCAACTTATTGGAAATCATACATACCGATGTGTGCGGTCCAATGAGTATTGAGGCTCGCGGTGGCTATCGTTATGTTCTCACCCTCACTGATGACTTGAGTAGATATGGGTATATCTACTTAATGAAACACAAGTCTGAAACCTTTGAAAAGTTCAAGGAATTTTAGAGTGAGGTTGAAAATCAACGTGATAAAAATATCAAGTTTCTACGATCAGATCGTGGAGGAGAATACTTGAGTCACGAATTTGGCACACACTTAAGAAAATGTGGAATAGTTTCACCACTCACGCCGCCTGGAACACCTCAGCGTAATGGTGTGTCCGAACGTCGTAATCGCACTCTATTAGATATGGTGCGATATATGATGTCTCTTACCGACTTACCGCTATCTTTTTGGGACTATGCTTTAGAGACTGCCGCATTCACTTTAAATAGGGCTCCGTCGAAATCCGTTGAGACAACACCGTATGAATTATGGTTTGGGAAGAAACCTAAGCTGTCGTTTCTAAAAGTTTGGGGATGCGATGCTTATGTCAAGAAACTTCAACCTGAAAAGCTCGAACCCAAGTCGGAAAAATGCGTCTTCATAGGATACCCTAAAGAAACTGTTGGGGTATACCTTCTACCTCAGATCCGAAGGCAAGATCTTTGTTGCCAAGAATGGATCCTTTCTGGAGAAAGAGTTTCTCTCGAAAGAAGTAAGTGGGAGGAAAGTAGAACTTGATGAAGTGTTACCTCTTGAACCGGAAAATGGCGAAGCTCAGGAAAACGTTTCTGAGGTGCCTGCACCGACTAGAGAGGAAATTAATGATGATGATCAAGATACTTCTAATCAAGCTCCTACTGAAATTCGAAGGTCCACAAGGACACGTTCCGCACCAGAGTGGTACGGCAACCCTGTCTTGGAAATCATGTTGTTAGACAACGGTGAACCTTCGCACTATGAGGAAACAATGGCGGGCCCGGATTCCGACAAATGGCTGGAAGCCATGAAATCCGAGATAGGATCCATGTATGAAAACGAAGTATGGACTTTGACTGACTTGCCCGTTGAACGGCGAGCGATAGAAAATAAATGGATCTTTAAGAAGAAGACAGACGCGGATGGTAATGTGACCATCTATAAAGCTCGGCTTGTCGCTAAGGGTTATCGACAAGTTCAAGGGGTTGACTACGATGAGACTTTCTCACCGGTAGCGAAGCTGAAGTCCGTCCGAATCATGTTAGCAATTGCCGCATTCTACGATTATGAAATATGGCAAATGGACGTCAAAACGGCATTCCTTAATGGTTTCCTTAAGGAAGAATTGTATATGATGCAGCCGGAAGGTTTTGTCGATCCTAAGAATGCTGACAAGGTGTGCAAGCTCCAACGCTCGATTTATGGGCTGGTGCAAGCATCTCGGAGTTGGAACATTCGCTTTGATGAGATGATCAAAGCGTTTGGGTTTACACAAACTTATGGAGAAGCCTGTGTTTACAAGAAAGTGAGTGGGAGCTCTGTAGCATTTCTCATATTATATGTAGACGACATACTTTTGATGGGAAATGATATAGAACTCTTGGACAGCATTAAGGCCTACTTGAATAAAAGTTTTTCAATGAAGGACCATGGAGAAGCTGCTTATATATTAGGCATCAAGATCTATAGAGATAGATCAAGACGCCTCATAGGTCTTTCACAAAGCACATACCTTGATAAGATATTGAAGAAGTTCAATATGGATCAATCTAAGAAGGGGTTCTTACCTGTGTTACAAGGTGTGAAATTGAGCTCAGCTCAATGTCCGACCACGGCAGAAGATATAGAAGAGATGAGTGTCATCCCCTATGCCTCAGCCATAGGTTCTATTATGTATGCCATGCTGTGTACCAGACCTAATGTAAACCTTGCCGTAAGTTTGGTAGGAAGGTACCAAAGCAATCCCGGCAAGGAACACTGGACAACGGTCAAGAATATCCTGAAGTACCTGAAAAGGACCAAGGAAATGTTTCTCGTTTATGGAGGTGATGAAGAGCTCGTCGTAAAAGGTTACGTCGACGCTAGCTTCGACACAGATCTGGATGACTCTAAGTCACAAACCGGATACGTGTATATTTTGAATGTTGGGGTAGTAAGCTGGTGCAGTTGCAAGCAAAGCGTCGTGGCGGGATCTACATGTGAAGCGGAGTACATGGCAGCCTCGGAGGCGGCACATGAAGCAATTTGGGTGAAGGAGTTCATCACCGACCTCGGAGTCATACCCAATGCGTCGGGGCCGATCAAACTCTTCTGTGACAACACTGGAGCTATTGCACTTGCCAAGGAGCCCAGGTTTCACAAGAAGACCAGGCACATCAAGCGTCGCTTCAACTCCATTCATGAAAATGTTCAAGATGGAGACATAGAAATTTGTAAAGTGCACACGGATCTGAAAGTCGCAGATCCGTTGACTAAACCTCTCCCTAAGGCAAAACATGATCAGCACCAGAACTCTATGGGTGTTCGATTCATCACAATGTAACTAGATTGTTGACTCTAGTGCAAGTGGGAGACTGTTGGAAATATGCCCTAGAGGCAATAATAAAAGCATTATTATTATATTTCCTTGTTCATTATAATTGTCTTTATTCGTGCTATAATTGTGTTATCCGGAAATCGTAATACATGTGTGAATAACAGACAACAACATGTCCCTAGTAAGCCTCTAGTTGACTAGCTCGTTGATCGATAGATAGTCATGGTTTCCTGACTATGGACATTGGATGTCATTGATAACGAGATCACATCATTAGGAGAACGATGTGATGGACAAGACCCAATCCTAAACATAGCATAAGATCGCATAGTTCGTTTGCTAGAGTTTTTACAATGTCAAGTATCCTTTCCTTAGTCCATGAGATCGTGTAACTCCCGGATACCGTAGGAGTGCTTTAGGTGTGCCAAACGTCACAACGTAACTGGGTGACTATAAAGGTATACTACGGGTATCTCTGAAAGTGTCTGTTGGGTTGACATGGATCGAGACTGGGATTTGTCACTCCGCTTGACGGAGAGGTATCACCGGGCCCTCTCGGTAATGCATCATCATAATGAGCTCAATGTGATCAAAGTGTTTGATCACAGGATCATGCATTATGGTACGAGAAAAGTGACTTGCCGGTAACGAGATTGAACGAGGTATTGGGATACCGACGATCGAATCTCGGGCAACTAAAATACCGATTGACAAAGGGAATCGTATACGGGGTTAATTGAATCCTCAACATCGTGGTTCATCCGATGAGATCATCGTGGAGCATGTTGGAGCCAACATGGGTATCCAGATCCCGCTGTTGGTTATTGCCCGAGAGCCGTCTCGGTCATGTCTGCATGTCTCCCGAACCCGTAGGGTCTACACACTTAAGGTTCGGTGACGCTAGGGTTGTGAAGATATGTACATGCAGTAACCCGAATGTTGTTCGGAGTCCCGGATGAGATCCCGTACGTCACGAGGAGTTTCGAAATGGTCCGGAGGTAAAGAATTATATATAGAAAGTGCTGTTTTGGCCATCGGGACAAGTTTCGGGGTTATCGGTATTGTACCGGGACCACCGGAGGGTCCCGGGGGGTCCACCGGGTGGGGCCACCTGCCTCGGAGGGGCCCCATGGGCGGTATGAGGAAGGGAACCAGCCCAAAGTGGGCTGGTGCGCCTCCCCCCCAAGGGCCCATGCGCCTAGGGTTGGGGGGGAACCCTAAAGGGGGCGCCCCCCTTGCTTGGGGGGCAAGTTCCCCTCCCTGGCCGCCGCCCCCCCTAGGAGATTCCATCTCCTAGGTCCGGCGCCCCCCCAAGGGGCTATATAAAGAGGGGAGGGGAGGGGGGCTGCGCACCCTTTTTGGCCCTGGCGCCTCCCTCTCCCTCTCCAACACCTCCTCCTCCTCCATAGAGTTCGGCGAAGCCCTGTCGGAGTACTGCGGCTCCACCATCACCACGCCGTCATGCTGCTGCTGGAGTCTTCTTCCCCAACCTCTCCTTTGCCTTGCTGGATCAAGAAGAAGGAGACGTTACGCTGACCGTACGTGTGTTGAACGCGGAGGTGTCGTGCTTTCGCTGCTAGGATCTCCGGTGATTTGGATCACGGTGTGTACGACTACTTCATCCCCGTTCGTTGAACGCTTCCGCTCGCGATCTACAAAGTGTTATGTAGATGCAATCTCTCTCTCCCATGACTTGTTGCTAGATGAACTCATAGATGGATCTTGGTGAAACCGTAGGCAAAATTTTAATTTTCTGCAACGTTCCCCAACAGCGAACGGAAAAGAGAGGCGAATAAAATGACAAATTTTTGTGAAGTGGGAGAGAGGAGAACGAGAGGGAAATGGCAAATAATAAAAATTGCAAGGAGATGAGATTTGTGATTAGGAACCTGGTTATGTTGAAGATCCTCCCCGACAACGACGCCATAAATTCCTTTTGATGTCGCTTGAAGCTACGTCGGTATTTCCCCAAAGAGGAAGGGATGATGGAGCACAGCGGTAGTAGGTATTTCCCTCAGATATGAAACCAAGGTTATCGAACTAGTATGAGAACCAAGCAACACAACGTAAACAGCCCCTGCACACAAATAACAACCACTCGCAACCCGACGTCTTAAAGGGGTTGTCAATCCCTTTCAGGGTACGGCGCCATAAATGGTGCATGGACGGGAGAAAATTGTAATAGATTGAAATAATAGATTGCAAATAAAATAAAGTGCAGAAAAGTATTTTTGTATTTTTGTTTTAATATATCTGAATAAAAGGGCAAAGGAAAAATAGATCGCAAGCAAATATATGAGAAAGAAGACCCGGGGGCCGTAGGTTTCACTAGTGGCTTCTCTCGAGAAAAATAGAAAACGGCGGGTGATGGGGATATGTCAGCGTGAGCACATCCGGCTGGACGTATCATCAGTGGCTCACCCCCAGTCTAATGGTCAAGTGCAGAGGGCCAATCAAGAGATCTTGAGAGGCATCAAACCCCGTCTTATGGTTCCTTTGCAACTGACGCCGGGTTGTTGGGTTGAGGAGTTACCTTCTGTGTTATGGAGCATCAATACCACACCCAACAGATCGACATGATACACACCATTCTTCATGGTTTATGGAGTGGCAGCGGTTCTTCCTAGTGACATCCGTCATGACTCACCTCGTGTAGCGGTATATGTTGAAGCTGACAACGAGAAAGCACGGCAGGAACTCTTGACCTGTTAGATGAGGAACATGACATAGCGGCAGCCCGTTCGGCGATTTATCAGCAAGATCTGCGTCGTTATCATAGCCGCCGGGTTAGAACCAGAACCTTTCAAGAAGGAGATTTGGTGCTTCGACTCATCCAGGTTCAGACGGATATGCACAAGCTACCCCCCGGGAAGGACCCTTTGTAGTCAGCAAGAATCTACACAACAGGTCGTACTACCTAATTGATGTACGAGAGCGCAAAGACTGACGTAAATCGGAGGAGGAGACCAACTGGCCGTGGAAAATTGCTCATCTTCGACCTTACTATACTTGAGCTATAGGCTCTACTACTATACATATTATGACAATGTATATATTACGATCAATATAATAAATCGGAACCTCAGCTAAAGCGGGGTATCCGTTGTTTTCTTACATCATGTGTGGTTACATGGAGCTTCTGTTTATAAAGCGGCGTCTGGCTTACCCCTTGACTTAGATTTTCAAAGCTTTATATCACATCACTTGGGGGCTTGGTCGTATTCGAACCATAGCTACACCTCTTGATCGGCGCAATGCCACAGCATCACTTGGGGGCTTGGTCGTATCCGAACCACAGTCACACCTCTTGATGGGCTCAAAGCCAAATCAATCCGGGGCCAAAGAGAGTGTTGTAAAACAACAACTCAAACATAGGCACCCACTGAGCACATCTCAAAACGTTACTTGGGGATTCTTTGCTATCGCAATGAACTTAGAATCTACACTTGTAATGGGCTATCAAGACATGGCTTGGAAGCCTGGTGTATACACCTAAAACCCCGGGTTAACCTGCCTCTTTAAGTAAGTCACTCCACCCAGGTAAACCTGGTATGACCCTTCGAACTTTGACAAGTTACTCTAAAATACAAACCCTGAACTTGTCAAGTTAAAATGATGATTGGTTAAGGATTGAGGACCATCTTAAAAGGCTTTGCAAAAATGGTTTAACTCAGTAGCCTGGCAGCCCATGAAAAGCCTTGAATTTGGGGCCTGGTATCCCGTGAAAAGCCTCGACTACAACGGTTTTGTTTTCCTTTCGTTACGTTTTGCTCTCTTTTGATAAGATTTATGATGTTTTTTAAACCGGTGTTTATCAACGCAGTTAGGCCACTACTAGGAAAAAGGGCTATAGATAGGATTGACACTAATGGCGCACCAGGGTAGTAGTGCCCCACTACTATATACTAATGGCGCACCAGTTGGTGATACGCCATTAGTGTGGAAGACACTAATGGCGCACCAGACAAAAGGTGCGCCACAAGTGATATTTTTTTTTCATTTTTACATACATACTAATGGCGCATCCGATGGAAGTGCATCATTACTAGTTCTAACTAGTAATGGCGCACCGGACAAGGAGTGTACCAGTCCTTAATTTTTTTTATTCTTTTTTTTGCAAAACAACTAATGGCGCACCGTGTCACAGTGCGCCATTATGAGTTTAGACATTCTAATGGCGCACCGCTGCTGGGTGCGCCATTAGTAAGCTTCCCCCCCCCCCACTCCAGCTATTCCCCTCCCTCCCTTCCTCCCCACTCGACCTAACCGTACGCCCCCTCCGTCCCCTGCCACCGCCGCCCCGACCCCCGCCCCCGCGCCCCCACGCCCCCTCCTTCCCCTCCATCCCCTGCCGCCGCCGCCCCGACCAGGAGGAGGACGAGGAGGAGGAGACGATGACTGCCTCTACCTCAGCTCAGCCAGGCCACGCGACGCCGAGCCGAGCGCCGCCTCCCTCGCCGTCCCCCCTCTGCCCGCGCCCGCGCCCTCGACGTTCTCCCGCCCAAGCCGAGACGTAGAGACAGGCGAGTGGAGGAGCCCGCCGCATGTCACCGGAGCTTCAACGCCCAGTCGCTGCTGGAGCTTCAACGCTGGTGTCTTCCTCCATTCCTCCATCCCCTCCCCAGGTGATTCCTCCCTTCTCCTCCACCCCTCCCCTGCAAACCCTAGGGCCATGGCGGCATGTTAGAATTTCTCTCCTGCATGCTTGTACTCGATGGGATGCTGCGTGTTGCGTTCGTGATCATTTGCCCTTCCACTTGGATACACTAGTTACTGTACTTCTGTCCAGTTCTCTCTCCGAGTGTTTTGTGCGTATGCTTTGGCTTGTGCCAAAATGGTTACTACTCCAGTAAAACTAGCTCTTTGCTAGTAACATTTCGAGTTCCTACTCTCTTGTGTAATGTTGGTAAAGATATCTAGGCATATTAGTAACATCTCAAGTTTCTAGTACCTTATTTTTGTGTAATGTGGGTAAGATAACATATTGAGTGCAAAATCTTGTCTTGTGCTTAACAAACACGTTGATATACAGTAGTCTGTTACTATCTATCAACCTTAAAATAAATCACTTCGGACCAATTTTGATGTGCAAGCGAGTTGGTCATCAGAGATTCAGAAAGATGGCACCCGATAGATTCACAAGCCCGGAGCCTGCACGCTCCTCCAGCTGCTGCATGAGCATGAGGAGTAGTTGGCGTGGGCTCGTGAATCTGGTGCCCGCATTGATTCGAGCAGTTCAATAATAGTAGTCGTTGTGAACTGGTTTCTTCGCGCGTACCTACCACTTTTGTTTCAACTCGACTCGATCGCCCATGCCATGCCATACACTGTCGCAGCCGTGTGTTTGCCGCAGAGAGAGTAACTACTATCTACCTCGTGTCTTTTCTTGGCATAGATGGGTCAAGAAGAGAACTGGCATGGTAGAGAAAATGGCTTCGACCTACTACTCCAGTCTGGCTAGCTAACTAGGTGCAACAACACCTCTATCGTCGCTAGGGCCGGAGAACATGCGGCCCGGAGAAACGAGTAGTGGAATTTCCCTTCTTGAAGAGTGCCCAAATTTTGGATCGAACGGAGCTTCAGTTTTCATGGGGAATGTAGATTCCCTCCGGGTTTCATGCATGTCTTATCAGATAGGCATTCCGAGGACACACTGGCACACTGCCCCAGCCCCTTTCATGAATTTCCCTCCTGCATGACAACTGTAGTGTTGCTGAACATCTTTGATCAAATGAAGGTGATTGAATCCAAATTGTCAACAGTGAGAATTTAATATGGTATTGGTCAATGTTTGTAATGTGCAGTTGTGAAGTGGCTACCAGAAGGAAACACTTTCAGACCAAATAGTTAGGCAAAAGTTTCGTTTTAAGCATCTTTATTCCATTACCAGTTTAGTATAATATATCCAAGGCACAACATTACCAGTTTATAGTCATATTTTAGCAACTTACCGTTGTCCAAGCCTTCAAAACCAAATAATGGGGTTGTTTGATCTAAAGAATTGTCAGCAATAGGCTGGTAGTGTATTTGTTTATTTTGGGGTAGTTGTGTTTAGTGAACAAAACAGACTACATTCAGTGACCAAACTGAAAGCACGCACTGATTGTTGCAAGTATGTTTTCATGTTACCAGATTTTTCCGGTTGATGGTTGTGTTATTTCAGTAGTCACAGTAGGATGATGTGATGATTGACTCATTTTACTTCAAACATTGCATATTTCATAGTCTGCTTAGTCTGTTGCGTCAGTGCCTAGTCTCACCTTGTTGTTAATGTGCCCTGATAATGATGTATTTTGTCCTAAAAATATATAGTGGAATGTCATAATCTTCAGTTTACTTGACTTCGGGTACCCCGAGAGGCCCTTGAGTTTGCCGGAATGTCGATTAACTTCCATTCCGGCAAATTCGGGTACTCCATATGTTTTATGATCTGTTGTAAGGGTACTAATTGGTCTCTTCTGCTGCTTATCAGAGATGGTGGGAAGCAGCCACCGCCGCTCTGGGACACTGCAATACGAGTTGGATGCTTCCGAGTTCTTCACTATCATACTTGGGACTTCAGTATCATCCATGACGCAGGTATATAAAAAGAGTGATCTCCCCTTCACCCATCTCATTATGATATCTGTTGTTTGCTACATCACTCATTGTCCCAAACTTCAGAGGCTGCCTGACAGTTTTATGAACATGCTGATGGGTGAAGATCCGTCAAATAATGTGAAGCTGCCACAGGCCGGCAGCGGGTTTCGCAGGATGTGGGATGTGGAGTTGGTGATCAATGAGGGACACATGTACTTGTCTCGTGGGTGGGAGAAGTTCTACCGTGCCTACGACCTACGCCTGGGGTACTTCCTTCTCTTCAGGTACGACGACGACGCCACCATGCTCATCATGAAAGTGTTCAACGTGACTATGTGTCGCATGCGCTACGCTGAAGATTATGATGTCGGTACGTTCTGCCTCTTCTTATTCCTCTACATTTGGCTTTGTCTCACATCGATTGTTAACGGTCATCATTGCATTTGGACAGGTAATGGGAGCAGCAGCAGCGACAATGGCTACAGCCAAAGCAGCAGCGACTATGGCTGTAGCGAAAGCAGCAGAGATTCTGGCTGTAGTGAAAGCAACATCGATTCTGGCAGCAGCATAGACAACAAGAAGGATGATCTGGACTGGAGTACGGGAGAAGAGGAGCAGAGTGGGGATGAGGAGCTGCAGGATGAGGATGGACATCAGGCTCAGGATGACCTAGCACTGGTGGAGGCTGACCAAGGGCAAGAGATGGTGGTGGCTGACCATGGGCAAGAGATGGTGGTGGCTGACTATGGGCAAGAGATGGAGGTGGCTGAGGATGACCTAGCGATGGTCGTGCCTGAAGGTGGCCTCGCGATGGTGGTGGTGCCTGACAATGACCACGCACCGGTGGTGGCGCCGGCGATCCCACTGCTGGGCGACATGACCACGCCAATTGAGGTAGAAGACTACATCCCACTGCCTCCATCGCCTCCACCGCCTCGCCGCTCTTGGCGAATCAGGCTGAGGAAGGAGAAGGAGAAGAACAATGCATGAGAACTGAACTTTGTCAGGTATGTCAGATCTCCAAAATGATATATATATATATATATATATATATATATATATATATATATATATATATATATATATATATATATATATATATATATACTTAGTTACCTATGTTATCTCTAATATGCTTAGTTTCCTATAGGTTAGCTTCATTTTACCTAAGTTGGCTCTAATATGCTAACTCAGAGCTTATATGCTTAGTTTCCTATAGGTTAGCTCCAAAATAACTTATGTTAGCACAAAATGATCAAGTTTACATAATAAGCTTATAGTCTTTTTCTTATTCTTCTTCTTTTCCAAAATGACATAGGTTGGCTTCATTTTACCTAAGTTGGCTCTAATATACTAACTTAGAGCTTATATGCTTAGTTTTATATAGGTTAGCTCCAAAATAACTTATGTTAGCACAAAATGATCAAGTTTACATAATAAGCTTATAGTCTTCTTCTTATTTGTTTTCCAAAATTCTTCTTATTCTTCTTCTAGTGATCTTCTTCTTCTAGTATTCTTTTAGTCTTCTTCTTTTTCTTCTTCTAACTTCTTGTTTATCATTTTGCAGATTTGATTTAATTCACGGAAGCTTGCATGGATGGAGTGCTTCTTTTCCATTTGTGTTTTTATTTTGTATCAATGTGAAACTTTTGTGAATTGATGGATAACGGTGTTGGATGAACAATGTGAAACTTTTGTAATATGTAACGATGGAAGTATGTGTTGGCTATGTATGTATATATGATGGAACTTGTGTGTTGGCTATGTATGTATATATGATGGAACTTGTGTGTTGGCTATGATTGTTATATGGATGCTTGTTGTATATATATGTGTTGGATATCTCATAGGTGAAATAGTGACCTGAGATTAAGAAAAAAAAATTAAAAATATTGTTACTAATGGCGCACTACCATGTGGTGCGCCATTAGTATAGCAGACACTAGTGGCGCACCATGGGCAAAACTAATGGCGCACTGCCTGGTGCGCCATTAGTATACCAGATACTAATGGCGCACCAGTGGTGCGCCATTAGTAAAAAATTCTAGTGGCGTGATACTAATGGCGCACCAGTGATGCACCATTAGTAGGCAAAACCGGTGTGTCATTAGTAGCCCTTTTCCTAGTAGTGGGCTGTCAATTACAAGTTGTCATTACATGATCAAATCATAATCCGGAGACTATCACCCCGATCTGGTTTTGACTCAAAGTCACCAGTGTGGAATAAACCGCTGTTTATCATAACCCGGAACGGTGTTATTGTAAAACAATATTATATAATAGGACTTACTATTCTCCAAAGTAGGGCTATGACCCTCATTACAAAGTTGGTCGGCCAACGTCATACTTAAAGGTCACAGGTATTATATATTTCCATATTTGGTTATATTTTACAACCTTGGTTACAAACCTTGGTCATATCTATATTTGGGTATCATGACATGCCCGGGGGTAAACCGCCAGGGCACTTTGAGCTTTTTTCTGCAGGAACGGTTTCAATAAATAATTATGGATTATGATTATCATCTCTTCAAGCGTGCCAGAGTAAGCAAGCATTAGTCATAGATAAATATGCACGAAGGCATACCATACCAAGTATTTTAACTGGCCTATTACAAGGCGTTTCGGTGCCCAAAAGGATGATTGTTTCTTAAATACATGTTGCAGCATGTACAAGACTAAACCGACCTCTGGTTCATGGTTGGTCACCAGCTTGGCCTGATGGCTGTGGACCATCTCGCGCCGATTCGCCTCCCTCCTCTCTACCCAGTGGCTGGAAGTCAACAGTCGCCCAGTCGATCCCAGTTAAGGTTTGGAATACAGCTTCATCACTTATAAGCGTGGACGGTTCAATGTCAGGGGCATAAGTGTGCTTACGGATTGGCGGGATAAGATTTTGAGCTTCTGGAATGGGTGCAGCAACCCGTTTGTTCTTGTCATCATAGCTTGCCTGATAGTATGAAAGGTCCGCTTCTTCAACCAGTTGACAAGCCAATGGGCATACTTCCCGGTTAATGATTCGGTGGTCATCTTCGCCAAATTCTGTTCCGTCTTTCCTCAAACTGGGATAACCTTGGGCCGCTTCAACTGGATCAAAGTCAGGTACCCATACTTTTGCCCGGGTCAGTGTGGCCAAAGTGACCGTTGTAGCGGCAGACTTTTTTAGCTCGTCTACCCGGGCAGGAAGCATAGATAACCTTTCTAAGGTACCCTTGATCAAGGTGGGAGGCGGATTGTTGTGTGAAGCACTATAGATGGTCCGCTGCGCACCTGTATATAGCTGCTCTATCAGAGTATAGGCCACTTTCAATTTCTTCTGAACATCAGATCCCAAGTGGCTAATACGAGTTCCTGTGTCGTTACAAGGATTAGTAAACCGGCAAATGCATGAAAGGATATGTGGAAAGCCTAAGTCAAGGATGTTTACCGAAAATAGCAGCAGTCATGGCATGAATCTGCCGCTTTACACCGGTCAGTTCGTCAACCACCAGTTTAAGTGCTGCTTCTGCGTAATCAGCCCTTTTGATCAAAGCGGATTTTTCAATCTCCCAGTCCGCCCGCTCCTTGTTGAGCCCTCTTTAAGTTTCTCCATAGCGCCTAAAGCGCTGGTTAACTCTTCCTTAGCTTTGGAGATTTCAGCTTGTTGAGATTTGAGGTTCTCCTGCAGATCGGCGGTTTGGCCTTCTTTCTTGGTCAGTTCAGCCTATAAAGAGACAGAAATATAATGAGTTGACAGTACATATTGGAAGTACCAAGCACATAACAAGTTATGCCCTTAGTACTTGGGGGCTAATGCATATTTGCTCCTTATCAGAAACCTTTACAAGTCCCACGCACAATACAAGTATTAAGCTTGGCACTTGGGGGCTAATGAGTATTTGCTCATAAATTGCTGAGATGGGAATTCTTCTACAAAGTCTCGGTTTATCTTCATAAAGTTAAAACGGCCCTTGGGGGCTACATCAGTGAAGTTAAGATGCATTGTTGCAAACATGAAATTGTTACTAAAGTCCCGGTTTAAATTGATATCTTAAACCGTCACTTGGGGGATACTGGAATTGATAAGATGCAATTAAATATAAGGGAGAAACACTTATGGAGTTACCTCATATCATTCATTCATCATATTTACCAAACCGGCTTCATAGTCACGACTGGTGTACAGACGGTTCAGATAGCCAGAATGAAGGTCTTGAGCATTCAGATGGACATAAGTTGACAAATCAGCATTCCATTTGCCTTTGCCAAATGCAGAGAGTTCATCTTTGGTAGTATGCTTTGACAAAGGGACAGGATTGCCAGGAGCGGTATCGCCAGTGCCAGTAATCATAACATCATCATCCTTATCGTCAGCAGCCGTTACTGGGGTTGCCGGTTTGTCAGTATTTTTAACCGGACTTGCAGGTTTGTCGTCAGTTCGGATAGTGCAGGCTAGCTGGTCAGCATGGCTTGTGGTGTCAACTTCTACCCGCTCAGTAACGAAGTCATGATCTTGAGGCGGTGGGTCATTCAACATCTCATCAATGTTGGTGTCTTCAAGATCTGGAGTTTTCTGCGGTTTAACAGCCACATCCTCATCAGCCGGTTAATTCAACCGAGCCTTCTTGCTGGGTCTAGGCTTGGCACTGAGACAAATAAACATGAGGATCAGTACAGTATATATTAAAACAACATATCAAGGATAAAAATAAGGATAAGCCTCACCCAAGCACTGTTTTGAGGGGTGGAAGCTTTGTGGAAGACGACTCGCCAAAAGATGAGTGAGAAGTACCCTGATAATTTGATTCAGATGGGTTAAGAGGCTGGCGGAAACAACCTGCTGTGGGGCATGAAGTGTCAAAGGGATAAGAGACCTCTGATCGGCATTTCCGAACTGGGCTGTTCGGTAGACCGACGGAGGTAACTACCTGGTCACTGTGCCGGGTTGTGCCGCGAGCCTCGTGCTTCTGTGTCTTCAAAAGAAAGTTTGGGTCCAAGTAAGCAAGGGGGTGAGAAAATTTTACTTTCCGGTTTGCTCGACGGATTTTTGATGTTGGCAGAGGATCTGAATCGGAGGAAAGAATGGTTACCTCTACATCATCCGCATGACTGCCTTCAGCGTCGTCCTGGTAATAATCATTGTCAATGAGGTGCATGAATAATGAACCAAGAGAATCAAGTTCTACCTCTGGTTCTGGATTACCCACATCATCATCAGCTGGTGGATCGGAGGATGCAGTGGTCCTTCTTTTGGTAGGTTTTTTAACAACCTTGGTTGTTGGACGAACTGACTTGACCGATTTATCTTGTGGGGGTTTCTTGTTCCAGAACGGATCATCACCCTGTCAGAAATAATCACACTTTCAGAGAATATTTGGACAGAAGCAACTTCAGTTAAAAAGATTATATGATTCTTATAGCTGGTAGTTTGTTGAAGGTGCAGAAAGGGAGTAGTCCGGTATGGGCACAGATAGCCTGGTTCGTTCAACATCTTTTTTACAGACTCAGTGACTTCTTCATCTGTAAGCTGAATGTCAATGTGCCGCTAAGCATCCTTCAAACTCCATGTATACTCACACATCAAACCGGAGCGCCGGCTTAAGGGCAGAATGCTCCAGCTTATCCAACAACAAGCAAGATCAACTCCTATCAAACCATTCGCCATGAAGGCTCTAAGCTTTGATAATTGAGGAGCATAGTTGGCCCTTTCTTTTGCAGTCAACCTCTGGGGAAAGGGATGTGTGTTGCTAAGGCGTTCAGGGTGATAACCCGGCAAGGGGTTTTCCTCAGGTGGAGATGTATCTTTGCAATAAAACCAAGTAGAGTTCCACTCTTTGGGGTGACTGTGAAGCTTAGGATGAGGAAAAGTAACTTCCTACCTCTTCTGAACCGCCATTCCGCCCAATTCAGTGTTGGGTCCATCTGTGAATTCTGTGTGATGGTTTAAGTGAAAGAAATCTCTAAACAGTTCTACTGTAGGTTCCTCTTGTATGTAAACCTCACAGAACACTTGGAAGTGGCATATGTTGGTCATGAAATTTGGACCGATGTCTTGAGGTCGCAGCTGAAAACTAGCCAATACATCCCGGAAATTTTTTGAACCGGGTTGGCTGAAATCCCGGCCTAAGTGATCAGCAAACATGACTACCTCTCCATCTTTGGGTGAAGGAGGATTTTGACCCTCCAGTGGATGACATCTTTCTTGGCTAAAGAGCCCGATTTGATAAGGTTGTTCAAATGTTCTTCAGTCACTCGAGAAGGAACCCAATTGCATTCATAAACTTGCTTGGCCATGGCAATGAAAATCTGAAACATTATTGCCGTCGGTTTAAGATTTACAGTGGACAACTATACAATGATATAAAGGTGCAAGCATATTATTAAACCGGGCACTGATTGTTCGTAAACCGGAATTTGCTGATGGAGACAGTATAATGTTGAAGTACAATTGCCGGTTCAACAGGGGATTAATGGTATCTACTGGTCATCATTTTTCTAAGGAGTTAAACCGCCTAACTTGATATTTAGGATGCAAGTCCAAAGATGCATAAGTGAAGGAAAAACAGGTTTCACAAGTTGGCAATGTAAATTTTGGATCTACCGCATGTCAGAAAATGGGAATATATTTAGACCTAGCTAAATATTGGTACCGAGGCAGTTGATGAAGGTTCAGATGGGATCTTCTACTTAAACGGGACTCATGGATGGACAGAAAGGCTGCGGCTATCATTATACAGAATAAATATCGAAGTTGGAATCAAAGAGCTATTACATAAACAATGAACACCGGCGAACACCGATGAACACCGACGAACACTGAAACCCTAGAGATAGATCTGTGGCGGAATAACAGAGAACTTACCGATGCTGATGAAAGAGCGGGGAGGCGCCGCGGTTCTCTGGTACGTTCAGGGTGATGCAGTGGCCAGGGTTGAAGCAGAAGCGACGGTCGACGGTGGCGGTGGAGCTCCAGAGGTTGGGCAGTGCAAGGAAGAAGACGAGATAAAGAGGTACAGGGGGGTGGAAAGACCCCCTGGTCCTATTTATAAAGGCAAAAGATAAGTGTCAGGCGCGAAAATCGAGGAGTCTGAAAATTGGATATGAGGCGGAGTTGTCGCCTCGATTGTCGGAGGCTCATTAATGAGGATGGGTTATATGCTATTTTAAAATAACAGATGATGTCATGGCGGTTTACCATGGTTCTGGAAAGTGACGTCGCGGCGGTTTACAAATTATGTGAAGATATTGAAGAAGAAATTTTCTTAAGTACTAAGGATTGACATGAACCAGTTCAAATCAATCTGGGGACTAATATTGGGGATATTACTACTGGGCGTAAACCGGCCGGGAGAGGTCGGGTTAACCCCATCAGTAGTTCATCATATCTGAAGCCCATGAAGATAGACGGTGACGCTTCAAGAAGGCCCAGGGCCCAGAACCGGTTTAAGGCCTGTAGACATAAACCGGCATTGATATGTAAACTTATGTTGTAAGGTAGGAAGAGCAGAGACCGAACCGGACACGTTTATGAGCCGGCCTCGGATTTATGTAAACCGACGGGCATCAACCCATGTATATAAGGGGACAACCCAACGGCGGTTCAGGAGAACAGATAACAACTCGAGACTCAGGCAAAGCGTATCCGCTCCCTGGTCATCGAAACCCCAGCAATTCCATCACAACTAGACGTAGGCTTTTACCTTCATCTTAAGGGGCCGAACTAGTATAAAACTCTCTTGTGTCCCTTGTCCGCTTTAACCCCTTTAAGCTAACCCGTAGCGATGGCTCCACGACTAAGTCCTTTCACAAGGACATCTGCCGTGACAAAACCACGACAGTGGGTAAACAAATTATTGTTAGGCAATGGATAGAACTTCAAATAATCATGATGATATCCAGGCAATGATCATTGGATAGGCATCACGTCCAAGATTAGTAGACCGACTCCTGCCTGCATCTACTACTATCACTCCACACATCGACCGCTATCCAGCATGCATCTAGTGTATTAAATTCATGGAAAAACGGAGTAATGCAAGGATACGTCTCCGTCGTATCTATAATTTATGATTGTTTCAAGACAATATTATACAACTTTTACATACTTTTGGGAACTTTTTATATGATTTATTGGACTAACCTATTGATCCAGTGCCCAGTGCCACTTCCTGTTTTCTACAGGTTTTTTGTATCGCAGAGTATCCATATCCAACGAAGTCCAAATGCAATAAAATTTCACAGAGAATTATTTTGGAATATATGTGATTTTAGGAGTTTGAATCACCGCAAACGGAGGTCCACACAGCCCACAAGACACCAAGGCGTGCCAGAAGCCCCTGGCGCACCGTGGTGGGTCTTGCCCTCCTCGAATGTCGGTTGGGGCTCTACTTCGGGCGCAAGGAAGCTTATATCCGGGAAAAAATCGTGTTGGTATGATTGTATATTTTATTTATGGTTCTGTCCTATGGTGCCCTCCATCTCGCGCAAACGTGAGGAGCCCCCGTTGTAGGGTGTTGCAATATGTTCATGATTTGCTTACGGTGGGTTGCGAGAGTGACAGAAACTTAAACCCGAGTAGATGGGTTATGGAGTATGGGAGTAAAGAGGACTTGATACTTAATTCTATGGTTGGGTTTCATGACCTTAATGATCTTTAGTAGTTGTGGATGCTTGCTAGATTTCCAGTCATAAGTGCATATGATCCAAGTAGAGAAAGTATGTTAGCTCACGCCTCTCCCTCATATAAAATTACAAGAATGATTACCGGTACTTGTTATCGATTGCCTAGGGACAAATGACTTTCTTATTGACAAAAGCTATCCACTTTTATTACCTTGCAACTTATTCGTAGTTTTATTCTCGCAAAGTACTTGTAGTTTTATCCTTGAAAAATAGTTTCACACTTGTTTCCGGTAAAGCAATCATCAAGCATGCGTAGAGTTGTATTGGTGGTCGATAGAACTTGAGGGAATATTTGTTCTACCTTTAGGTCCTCGATGTGTTCGACACTCTTACTTATCGAAAGAGGCTAAAATTGATCCCCTATACTTGTGGGTTATGAAGACCTTTTTCTGGCGCCGTTGCCGGGGAGCAATAGCGCGGGGTGAATATTCTCGTGTGTGCTTGTTTGCTTTATCACTAAGTAGTTTTTATTTCCTGTTCTAAGTTGTTCTCTACCTTTAGTTATGGATATGGAACACGAAACACCAAAAAATTAGATGTACTTCCTACTCATGGAGATGGGGAACCTCCTAAAACCCTCAACGATCATTATGTAAAAAATATTATGCACTACTTTGATAATCCTGAGAAAACCGCATTCAACTATATAATGGGAGTAACGTTGGATCAACGTGAATACTTTAGGGATTATCGCTTGACTCATAAAGGGAAATTGTTATGGGATCAAATTCATATGTTGCATTGGTATGCTCAGGAGCTATGCTTGAGATATGATATTACTTGTTACTCTATGATGAATGCTCAACATCTTCCCTTTTCATGTGAATTTGAATGATAATGAAAGCTTGGCTTCTTATGCTAATGGTATATATGATTATTATGATGTGGAACGAATAGAAGAATTTGTTGCTTTTAAGGGTGCTTATGAAATTGAATCTTTGTTTGAAAAGTTCGACGATTTTGATGATTCAGTTTATAGACCTGAAAATTTTACCATCCATAAATATTGCTATGATAATTATAAATTCAATTCCGATATTGATGAATTTATTGAGAAAGTCTCCTCTATCCAAGAAGATACTAATATTTTGCAGGACTCTATGGAAGAAGGAATTGATGAAACTGTGAGCTCATTAGATGAAAAAGATGATGAGGAGGGCAAAGAACAAAAGGAGTAAGATCGGACTAGCTACCCGTGCCCACCTTCTAATGAGAGTAACTCTTCAACTCATACATTATTTAATTTCCCTTCGTGCTTACCGAAGGATGATTTCCATGATAATTGCTATGATTCCATTGATTCGTTTGAAATATCCCTTTTTGATGATGCTTGCTATGCTTGTGGACATGATGCCAATATGAATGATGCTTATGGAGATGAACTTGCTATAGTTCCATATGTTAAGATTGAAATTGTTGCTATTTCACCCACGCATGATAGTCCTATTATCTTTTTGAACTCTCCCAACTACACTAGCTATCTCGGAGAAGTTTGCACTTATTAAGAATTACATTGATGGGCTGCCTTTTACCGTTGCACATGATAATTTTGATGAATGTAATATGCATGTGCTTTCTGCTCCTACTTGCAATTATTATGAGAGAGGAACTACATCTCCTCCTCTTTATGTTTCCAACATGAAAAAATTGCAAGAAACTGCTTATGCTATGTATTGGCCTTTACTTGATGTTCATGAATTGTTCTTGTATGACATGCCAATGCATAGGAAGAGAGTTAGACTTACTCATTGCTTGATATATGTTACTTTGTTCTCACTACTAAATGCCAAATCATTGTTGATTCAAATTGGCTTTGATATACCTTGGGATCCGGGTGGATCCATTACTTGAGCACTTTATGCCTAGCTTAAAGAAAGCGTTGCCAGGGAGACAACCCGGAAGTTTTAGAGAGTCATTTATTTCTGTTGAGTTCTTTTATAAATTTTAAAAACAAAAAAATTTAGAGGGGAACACAAAACTTTTCAAGAAGGAAAGTGAAAGTGACAGTGACAAGCATTATTGAAGTGGGGGAGCTGCTTGAACTTTGTTCATGCTCACAGAAACTTTGTGAATCTTAATTACAGAAAATTTTCAACAAAAATAATTATCCCCATGTACAATTCCATTGTATTAGAAAAATAATGTGCCAAGGTTTGCCTTTAGGATGTTTAGATTGCTTGTTGCTTTGTGCGGTGCAAAACAGAAACTTTGGATGTAGTGCATGATTTTACATTTTTTACTGGAACATCAAACAGTTCGTAAACTTTTTGCACTGTCTTTCTATAAAAAAATGTTTATTTTTTTTAATTTTGTAAGAATTTTTGGAGTACCAGAAGTATGGTTAATGTTCAGATTACTACAGTCTGTCCTGTTTAGACAGATTCTATTTTTGATGCATTGTTTCCTTGTCTTTTTTTTGAAACTATTTACTGCAAGGCAACAGCCTCACAGTATTTTATTAAATAAAATAGTAGAGTCTTAGTTACAACTAACAGAAGAAACAAGAAAGGAGAAATACTTACAAAAGAAAACTATTAGAGGTCAGCTATCCAAGATATTAAACTATCCTTATATTTACATTTAACCCTGTGAGACAGAAGAGAAATGTCATGAATGAAGTTCCTTCTCCAAGCTCGAAATGAAGGTTGCTCATTCCTGAATATCTTCCCATTCCTTTGTGTCCAAATATTCCATGTAGCGGTGAAAACCACCTCAGAGAAGAAAGGGTGTCCAAAATCCTTCCTAGCTGCTTGAGCCAAATCATATGTGGTTTGGTTTGGTTGTGGCGTCCAAGATATCCCAAGATAGTTCCAAACCCTGTGGCTATAGTTGCAAGCAAAGAAAAGATGAGCCCGATCCTCATGATGAGCAAGATTGCAAAGCACACAGGTGTCATCCTGGATGATCCAATGTCTTCGTTGCATCATATCTCTGGTGTTCAAACGATCCATTAACAGGAGCCAACCAAAAACCTTTATCTTTAGCGTGCAAGAACTCTTCCAAATCCACTTGAAAATTGGATCTGCCACAATCTGAGAGAAACAAGAGTTATAGTATATCTTTGACATATAATCTCCAGACTTGGAAGGCCACTTCCACACGTCCTTGATCTCCCCATTCAAAGTGACCAAAGGCAGAAGTGCCTGCAACTGTATGAGCTCAGAAAAAGCCTCTTGCGATAATGGTAGATGCAAATTCTCCAAGATGTCAGGCCGCACAAGGAACTCTTTGATGGTAACAGCATTGTCCACGGCAAATGAGTGGAGCCTTGGGAAAGAGTCCTGCAACAGCACAACATGAGTTCCCAGCTGCCAACGATCAAGCCAAAAAAGGACCGTATCACCAGCATGAACTTGGGGAACTGCCAGGTTGGAGAACTTTGGGAATAAACGCATAATATCACGCCACCAAAAGGAACCACAGACCCTGGTGCTTTGGGGTGGAGAAGATGCGTAATAGGTATGCCAGATTAGAGAAACCCAAGGCACGTCCACTTTGGTGAAGAACTTGAAGAGGTGTTTAATAAGCAAAGCTTCATTTTGGATGGTCAAGTCCATAACACCCAGACCACCAAAACCCTTAGGATGACAGACAAGATCCCAAGCAGCCAAAGATTGACGTGGGTTATCTGTATTACCTCTCCACAGGCACTGTCGCATGATCCTCTCAAGCTGCTGAATAATGCCCTTTGGAAGTGAAAGGGTACACAAAAAATATATTGGCATGGATCACAACACGGACTGAACAAGTTGCAAGCGACAACCTTGATTAAGCAGACAGGAAGATGCAGACAAACGGCGCTCAATGTGATCCACCAGAGGCGTCAGCTCGTAAATGGTGGGCCTTGAAGTTCCCATGGGCAAACTAAGATATGTGAATGGCAGCGTGCCAACATCGCACCCCAGCAAAGCAGCCACTCTTGCTCCTTCATCGCTCATATTTATTAGAATGAGTGAAGATTTGGTGAAGTTTACTCGCAAGCCAGTTGACTCCGCAAAAGTTCCAAGCATCTCCTTCAAGGCAATGAGTTGATCATCAACCGCCGGCAACACAATTAGTGTGTCGTCGGCATACTGCACTATTGCGTAATCATTTGAGTTGGACGGAATTGGGAGAGTAAGGATACTCCTGGCGCACATCTCATTAACAACAGACTACAACAAGTCAACTGCAATCACAAAGAGTAACGGAGATAGGGGGTCTCCTTGGCGCACTCCTGTTCTGCAAACAAAGTGCTTCCCTGGTACGCCGTTTAGAAGAACAGAAGAAGATCCTGTGGATAAAATAGAATTGATCCACCCAGTCCACCTGGAGTCAAAACCCTTGTATTGAAATTTTTTGAGAATTAGATCGTGTTCAATTGTATCAAAGGCTTTCGTGAAATCCAGCTTGAGTAAGACAATGGGACGTTTGGAAGCTTTGCATTGATGTATATACTCAAAGCACCAGGCTAGGCTATCTTGTATAGAACGAGACCGAAGAAAGCCATATTGATTGCGGTGGATGCAACGAAGGATCGCTTTCTGAAGACGATTTGCAAGCAGCTTAGTCAGAAACTTCAGGCAAGTGTTGGTCAAAGAAATTGGTCGGAAGTCTCCGACAACTTCAGGACTTAATTTCTTTGGTATAAGAGTAATTAATGAGTTGTTCAGACATTCCAAGTTACACTTCCCCTCATGGAAATCCTTAGCAAGTTGCATGAAATCATCCTTTATAATTGGCCAACACTTCTTTAAAAACAGCCCCGAGAAGCCATCAGGTCCGGGTGCACGGTCAGGAGGCATGTTCTTAATGACAGCATCAACCTCAGAATCCGAGAAGGGCTGAGATAGGTCCTGAAGACCATCAACTCTAGTAATTAAAGCGTCCAAATCAAAACCCATGCGAATTCCTTTTGCATTACCCATTCTCTGATTAAAATCCGACCAAAACATGCTGGCAAGCTGCTGATGATCCGAAACCACATCCCCATCAGAATTCCTCAGAGACGAGATGGTGTTTCTCCTAAACCTTTCCGTGGCCATGGCATGAAAATTTTTGGAGTTTTCCTCGCCAACTTTAATGTTACGGATGGTACAACGCTGCTTCCAATAAACATACTGCCAATGAAGAATATCTTCCAAGTGCAACTTCACAATTCGCCTGAAATTAAACTCAGGCCGCGATAAAGATCTGAGCTCCTCCAGCCCATCAAAGTAAAGGATAACCTTGTTGCAATCAGCAATTAAAGCCTTGATTGTCGACAAACTCATGTGCCATTTCTTGAGGGCATACCTTAACGCTTTAAATTTGGCGGAAATCTTGTGGGTCATCGATTGTCTTGCCACAGGTTTGTTCCAGACATTGGCCACACAGTCAAAGAAACCAGGCAGGTCAATCCAATAATTCTCAAAGCGAAAAATTTTAGCTTTTGGAATGACAGTGGCAATCGAGACGACGCATGGGACATGATCAGAAGTCGTGCGCGCTAGCGGCAGGACAATCGTGTTAGGATGGTCAAAGGTCCATGCCACTGAAGTAAAAAACCAATCAATCTGTTCCAGTAATGGATTAGTTTGCATGTTTGACCAGGTAAACTGTCGACCTTTAATTGGTAACTCAATGAGACCCAGATGCCCAATTACTTCATTAAACAGAAAAATGTCATTGACATTACCCCCAGGCTGATTTCTGTTATCCAACGATCTCATGAAATTAAAATCTCCCAACAATAGCCAATTATCATCACAGTTAATGTCGAGGTTATAAAGCCATTGCACGAAATCATCCCGGGAAGGGCCCTGACACGGACCATACACTGACACGAGCGTCCAGATTTCAGAAGTGTGCGTCGATTGGAATTCAATAATGATGCCAAAATGCCTTGCGTCAATTAACTTTCCTTCAAAGAAAGATGAATTCCAAATAACGATCATGCCAGCGGAAGCACCAACCGAAGGTACATAAGAAAAATTATCAAATCGCCATGGACAAAACTTCCTAATGAACCTATGATCAATATGCATGCATTTCGTTTCTTGCAGACAGATGACCGAACAACCACTTTCGTCAATTTTCTGCTTAACTGCTAATTGCCGTGCTTCAGAATTAAGACCACGCACATTCCAACATAACACCTTCCAATCTTTAAACCTTGTCTGATTCATTACAAACCAAAATAAAAAGCATAGATAACAGTAGATCATGCAATGACATACACCGATCCACAAAACAGGGAGCAGATAACCTAAATAGGGAGCTGAAGAACAGATAAATGATGTTTGAAAAGGTACGCCAGGAACCATTGAGCCATTCAATGAAACTAGACATCGGAACCCTTGCTGCTGTTGGGTGTAGCAGGACCAGCCTCAAGCTTGTCCTTGGAGATCTTCTCAGGCGCAATTCGCAGACGAGCTCCAATGCGCTGAAGATCAGAAATTGGCGTTGGTGGAGGTACTGACAGCTCTTCCTCTGGCTGTGCTGAGCTAGTTCGGCGCTTCTTGAAAGAGAGCTGGTTGATGCCTTGATTGGGGCCTCTGCTTGAAGATTTATAATAACCATCCCGGAGTGCACTTAAGCGTGCACTGCGGCGTACCTCAGAGTCCACCACAACCTTAGTGGCCTTAACAGTCTTGGGCTTACGACCACGTTTGTTTCTGACCTCTGGCATTGCGGAGAACTGAAAGGATTCACTGACAGGCTCAGAGAGATCATCAAAGCCATCAAAACACAAAGCGCGAGCAACAGGCCTTTTGACTGGAGCTATTTGACGAGGACAGCGTGGAGTTGGTCCAGGTGCCGGTAGCAAAGACAAGTTGACATCATTCCCATTGAAGCAAACCTCCCAAGAGCTCTTCGACAGAAGCAGAGAGCGCAGGTTAGTCTTGAACACACACTTTGGAATTCCAGCAGAAAAGATGGCTGGCTTAAACTTGCAGAAAGAACGCTGCCACTGCATCTCAGGCGGGATCACAGGACCAAAGACAGTTAGAACTCGCCCAACATTTAGAGGGGGCGGAACCGGATGCTGCAGAACCGCAAATTGCTCTTCGGGTTGCAGATCATTAACAGAATCATTTGATACTTCCAGAACAATAGATTCCTGAGACAGGTTCCCATCCACTTGATTTTCCTCAATTACCTCATGTGGTGCATTAAGGTCCTGTGGATCCGCATGAATTTGAGGCTCATGCTCCTGCGGAGGTGGAGGCAACTCATCCCATCCAATCTCAGGAAATTCAGGCATAACCCAGTTGTGATTATGGAACTGCAGATGCCCAGGGAGAGGATGAGGATTGCCATCAAAGGGCATCGGGTCCTCGTCAGGTGGCAAGATGTCAGCAAAGTCAGCAGAGAAGATGTAGATTGGAGCAGACCATGAAATCCGAGAACCACCAAAATCTGCAAACTCCTGATAGACCACATCCCGCGGCACCAATGTCGTTGCCGGGAAAGAGACGTACGCCAGAGTACGAACAAGTAACGGATCGTCCTGATGCTAGTGGTGGAAACGGCCAAAGGTACTGATTGCATCGGCAATGTATTGAGTGCGCCGATAGTCCAGAGGAATCCCAACAATCATAACCCAACCCCTACGAAAACCCTGAACAGCTCTGAAATTGATTCCTTCATCATGCGGCACAAATCTCACAAATCTGTTATTATCTAGCTCAAACGGGGGGTGATCAACTAGAGCCTGCCTAGCAAGAGGACTGCGAAAGCGGAGTAGACCCACTCCTTGGAACCACGGTTGAGCATCAAGAACAGCACGACCAAGATTGTTAACAACAAAATCACTAACCATGTTTCTGAAGAGCCCAACTTCTTCAGGCAGAGGGGCAGGCTCGACGATGGCAATGGCGTATTCCTCATGCTGACGATCCGGAGCAACTGCAGGAGAATAGAAGGTGCGTGGCAGACGCCGCTGTCCACCATCAATGATCTCGAACCCCGGAGGCACGAAAGGCGTAGGATCAAGGGGGAAGGTAGCCATTGCAGGAAGTCCCTCGGTCGGAGCCACAACAGATGATGCGGCAAAGCAGGTTGGTGGCATCGAAGAGGATGGTGGTGGTGGTGTGATGGGCGGCGGCTCAGCGGGTAATGGCGGAGCCGATGATGGTGTTGCAGGCGCGATGGGACTTGGCAGAGACACAGCTAGTCTATTAGCGTGGGAAACCGAGGCGCCAGGCGAGGAAATCCCAGCGGACCCGCCCGGGGAAGTAGGATTGACCTTCGGGACCCACTTGTAAGAGGGAGAGGGAGAATTCGCAGCATCGGAGCATCCTTTAGCACGATGGCCAAGACGAAAGCATCTACGGCACCTAATAGGACTGGTGCACGAATTGGCGTAATGCAGCAACGATAAACAATTATGACATTTCCATACCTTGAACACCATATCATCAATAAGATTATTAAAATGGGTAGCCTGGTCCGAAACATCCGGAATTTGGTTCTCCGTAACCGCCACGGGAGAAATCTCAACTGAGTCACCAGAAAAATCCGAAATATCTTGAGAATGATGTGCCAGAGGCTGGACCATAATACAATCAACCAAGGCACCAGGGCCATTGAGGGCAGAATAGACATGTTGGGCTGGCGACTCAAACTGGGCCAGGCATCCATGCTGGGCTGGCGACACAGACAGGGCCATGCAGCCATGTTGGGCTGGAGATTCTGGTGCAACGTGCACAGGCGTGACCGAAACATGAGATGATGCCTGCTTAGATCGAACTAATTGGTTGGGTGTTGATCCGGAATTATCGGCATGGTTTCTGGCCGGAAAGCTGACCGTTCCGAAAGAGATGGGTGGCGTCGCCACCGTCCACCGGAGATTCATCACCGGCGGTGGGGGCAAGATGACCTTCTCATGGGGATTCATATCATATCCGGCCTGAGAAATCACATCCACCAGAGGCTGGTCGGCAGGATACCTATAACCCTTGCAAGCAGGATATTGATGGAAAGTGGCGAAAGAAACCTTCTTCCTGATTGACGAACTCGACCTTAAGGAAGATTTAACCGGTGGCTTATGCATAGCTAGCAAACCCAAAGTGGCACGCTTCTTAGATGGACTCACAAGAATCCACTCAGCGTCACACTCCTTTTTCCAGATCTTAAATTCACGAGTCCAGTTAGGGCCACCATTGCCCCAAAGATGAAAAAAGCATTTGAATTATGGACACGCGAACGATCTTAACTGGAGAATGCATAGGCCAACTTGCTTGCATGAGACAAAAAAAGAGAATACCTTGTCTCGGATGAGTTGCACATAAAATTCAATTGCAGAACCCCCAATCGCTGATTCCAAAGCAGCCGCCACAGAATCCTCATTAAGATGGAAGATATGTCTGCTGAACGACACAACCATGATAAAATGGCCCGTGTCATCCATGGAATGAATAGATCTCCCACAATGCTTGAGAACCTTGTCCGCGAAAATGGCGCCCATCGAGAAATCCAAATCCAACGTCGATCCACCGGAAGGACCCATATGGAATGAGTATAGACGTGTAGATCAGGTGACGCCTGAGTAGATGGGTGGATCAGAAACAAAGTTCACTGGCTAGAAGAGAAGATCGCCGGAAAACCCTAGGCCGGAGGTGGGAGGGTGGGTGGGTGCGCAGACTTCATTGTTCCTATGTTCCTCAGGCCTCCGACTAGTCCCCAGAGCGACACGTTGGTCCATTGTTTCCTTGTCTTGATGAAACTATCGATTTCTATCAATGGATTAAGCCATGGAAAAGTTATATTAAAGTAGCTACAGTGCAAAAAGAAATATGAATTGGTTTGCAACAGTACTTAGAGTAGTGATTTGATTTATTATACTAACGGATCTTATCGAACTTTATGTTGAGTTTTGTGTGGATGAAGTGATCAAAGATTGAGGAGGTCTCGATATGAGGAGAAGGCGGAGAGACAAGAACTCAAGCTTGGGAATGCCCAAGGCACCCCAAGTAAATATTTAAGGAGACTCAAGCATGGGGATGCCCAGAAGGCATCCCATCTTTCTTCAACAAGTATTAGTATGTTTTCGGTTTCGTTTCGTTCATGTGATATGTGCAAATCTTGGAGCGTCTTTTGCTTTTAGTTTTCACTATTTTATGCACCATGATGGTATGAGATAGTCTAGGGTTTATTTATAGAATTCTCATTGCACTTCACTTATATCTTTTGAGTATGGCTTTACATAATGCTTCTGTGCTTCACTTATATCATTTGAAGTTTGGATTGCCTGTTTCTCTTCACATAGAAAACCATTATTTGAAGAATGCTCTTTTGCTTCACTTATATTTGTTAGAGCATGGTATTTTATAGAAAGATTTAAACTCTCGTGCTTCACTTATATCTATTTAGAGAGTCAAAAGGAATTGGTCAATTTCATGGTTAGTCATAAAATCCTACATAAAACTTATGGATCACAGATATGATATGTTTGATTCCTTGTAATAGTTTTGTGATATAGAGATGGTAATATGTGGGAGGTACTAGTAAACGGTTGTGGTTAGTAAGAATATTGGTGTTAAGGTTTGTGATTCCCAAAGCATGCACATATAGTCTCTCATTATGATATGATGCTGGAGCATGATTTATTATTGATTGTCCTCCTTATGAGTGGCGGCCGGGGACGAGCGATGGTATTTTCCTACCAATCTATCCCCCTAGGGGCATGCGTAGTAGTACATTGCTTCGAGGCCAGATAAACTTTTGCAATAAATATATGAGTTCTTTATGACTAATGTGAGTCCATGGATTATACACACTCTTACCTTTTCGCAATTTGCTAGCCTCTACGGTACCGTGCATTTCCCTTTATCACATCGAGACATGGTGCAAACCTCGCAGGTGCATCCAAACCCCGTGATATGATACGCTCTATCACAGATAAGTATTATTATATCTTCCTCAAAACAGCCACCATACCTACCTATTATGGCTTTTCCATGGCCATTCCGAGATATAGTGCCATGCAACTTCCACCGCTTCCATTTGATGACTTGAGCATTCATTGTCATATTGCTTTGCATGATCATATAGCTGACATAGTAGTTGTGGCTCAGCCATCGTTCATCATTTTTCATACATGTTACGCTAGATCATTGCACATCCTGGTACATGACAGAGGTATTCATACAGTCATATTTTGTCATAGTTATCGAGTTGTAATTTTTGTTTATTTTGAGTTATAAGTAAATAGAAGTGTGATGATGATCATTATTCATTTTTAGAGCAGTGCCCCAGTGAGCAAAGGATGATGGAGACTATGATTCCCCCACAAGTCGGGATGAGACTCCGGACAATGAGAGAAAAAAATAGAAATAAAAAGAAAAAAGAAAAAAAGGAAAGAAAATGAAAAATAAAAAAATAAACAAAGAGAGAAGGGGCATTGTTTGTATCCTTTTCCACACTTGTGCTTCAAAGTAGCACCATGTTTTTCATATAGAGAGTCTCCTATTTAGTCACTTTCATATAATAGTGGGAATTTTTCATTATAGGATTAGATGCACGCCCATTTAGTTCCATATTGAGCTTTCATACACTTATAACTCTTAGTGCATCCGTTGCATGGTAATCCCTACTCCTCACGTTGATATCGATTGATGGGCATCTCCATAGCCCGTTGGTTAGCCGCATCGATGTGAGACTTTCTTACTTTTTTGTCTTCCTTATATTTACCCCTATCATCATACTCTATTCCACCTATAGTTCTATATCCATGGCTTGCGCTCATGTATTGTGTGAGGGTTGAAAAAGCTGAAGCGCGTTAAAAAGTATGAACTAATTTCTCGGCTTGTCATCGGGGTTGTGCATGATAAATACTTTTTGTTAAGAAGACAGAGCATGACAAGACTATATGATTTTGTAGGGATTACTTTCTTTGGCGTTGATATTTTGAAAGACATGATTGTTTGTCGGGATGCCTGAGTATTGATGTCTTTATCTCAAATTATAGACTATTGCTTTGAATCACTTATGTCTTAATATTCATGCCATGACTAGAAATATGATCAAGTTTATGCTAGGTAGCATTCCACATCAAAAATTATATTTTTTATCATTTACCTGCTCGAGGACGTGCATGAATTAAGCTTGGGGATGCTGATACATCTCCGTCGTATCTATAATTTTTTATTGTTTCATGCCAATATTATACAACTTTTACATACTTTTTGCAACTTTTTATATGATTTATTGGACTAACCTATTGATCCAGTGCCCAGTGCCAGTTCCTGTTTTCTGCATGTTTTTTGTATCACAGAGTATCCACATCAAACGAAGTCCAAATGCAATAAAATTTCATGGAGAATTATATTGGAATATATGTGATTTTTGGGAGGTGTAATCACCGCAAACGAAGGCCCACACATCCCACTAGACACCAAGGTGCGACAGAGGCCCCTGGCGCATGGTGATGGGTTGTGCCCTCCTCGAACGTTTGTTGGGGCTCTACTTCGGCCGTAAGGAAGCTTAGATCCGGAAAATTTTTCTTAAAATCTCAGCTCAATCGGAGTTACGGATCTCCCGGAATATAAGAAACGGTTTTCAGCCAGATCTAGGGGGAGCGCGAAACAGAAGAGAATAGAGAGGGAGATCCAATCTTGGAGGGGCTCTCTCCCCCTCGCTTCTGGTGGCGCTGGAGTGCCACTGGGGCAACGATCGGGACGGCGATCTATATCAACAGTCTTACTACTGTCTACACCAACTTTCTCCCCCTCTATGTAGCAGTGTAACACCTCTTCCCCCCGCTCTAATCTCTATTTAAATATGGTCCTCAACTCCATATATTATTTCCCAATGATCTATGGTTATCCTATGAAGTTTGAGTAGATCCGTTTTGTCTTGTGGGTTAATCGTGATCTTAGTTGGTCACTACAAGAAATATGTCAACTTGTGACCATCACTATTGGTTGCTAAAAGTTCATTGTTTTTCATTTGCAACCTTTTTTTGACAAAAAATAGATGGTTAAAAGCTGACGGTCGTAAACTAAAATTAACGACCTTCTCTCTGAGAATGGTCAAAAGCTGATGGTGAAAAGGTCACTGAACCCATGACCTTTTGTTTTGGTCACTCGTTGTCTGCCCAGGCCACATCGGATCCGACGTGGCAAAATTGCGACCAATTGAAAATGTCATTGATATGATTTTGCCCGGTCCAATTCGACGTTTTACATGGGCCGAGCCCAACAATTCAACCTTTTACATATTTTTCCCTATTGATTTTGATTAGCTACATGGGCCAGACCCAACATTATAGCTTTTTATTTTTTGGCTGTTTTCATTTCGGCCTTTTTATTTTCTAGGCCATGGCCTTTTGCGGACCATTTCTTATTTGGGTCTCTTGTATTTTTCTTTTGGGCCTAGGCCTTTTACATTCTATTTCCTTAATTTTTAGCCATTTTCCTGTGAATATTATTTGGGCCACATCCTATTTAGATGCCAAATACTATTACGTCCCACTTGTCAGGTACATCCTAGGTTTCAATTTCCATAATTTGAAGAAATATTTCATTGAGAACAGTTAACAGATGGAAATTATCAATACACATGCCAATTTTGGCTAATAACACAATCTTTACATAGTACATTTCACCCAGATACTATTACAACATATAACTAGATCTAGAACTATACTTCTGCTTTCTTCACTTTCAGGTTGGAGCTCTTGTTTGTAGAGGCTGAACAAAGGCATCTAAAAATAAACAAAAGGAGTTAGAAACAGAATAAAAACAAACATACAAAGCAGCTAGGGACCGAATCATGAAGCATAAGTACATGTACCAGTAACAACCACAAGGACCACGCAACACAAGAGAGAACAAAGCATAGTTGTAGCATGAATACCAACACGAACAGAATGGTTCTAGATGTTGAACGCAAAAAATGATTCAATCTCAGATGGTTCATTGAGCATGCACAAATGAGTTAAGCTAACAGGACATATGTTCTACACTAATTTTACACAAATCATTATCAACTACAATAGGCTAAAAACAAAATACCATAGATTCTATATCACACACGGAATCAACACAATAATACTCCCTTCGTCCCAAAATAAGCATATCAAAACGAAGTAACAGAAAAAAAAATGGGATAGACCGAAGACTTATCTAACTGGAGAAGATATCATTGTTGCGGTTGTAGCACAGTGACCTCATGACTAAGAATATGGTACCATGGCCAGGGTTGATATGCTCCAGCGAGGTAAGCATCATGGCTTCATCAGGTCTGCGAGAACAACCAATCAAAATTTGGATCAGCAAGCATGGAGTGTTATCAATGTTGGAGCGTTAAACTGGCAATGAACAGCTCTACTTCTAAATAGAACCATCATGTTCAACCAACAACAAATGTATGGAACATCACAATATAGTTAGCAATATAAACAAGCCATATAAAAATGCCAAGTTACAGAAACTGCATCACAAATACGATTTGCATACACCAACAACTGTAGTACAAAGGTGTTTGAGTGTAACATGTGAACAGACATATTCCACAAAACTAATCAAGTTGAGGGAACCGCAACTAGTAGATATGACAATAACAGTAGTACCAATTGTAGCAGTAAGTATACAATTCTCTAAAATGAGTAGGTAACAAAGCCTCAAAGTATGCAGTGGACAAAATGTCAATCTATCAGTCCAGTATTTGATATACATGTCGTAGCAACTGCATTATGCAAACAATAAAGTACCAATACATTCTCACCATAGATAGAACTCTTTAAAATATACATTTACACTGAAGTATAAATTGAAGAGTTTATGAAATTAAAGAAGGGAAATGCTTTCTTTAAGGCAGCATCTTATCTAGTCCCAAGGGCACCCACAATTAAGATAGTTATTAAATCCTCAACCAAAAGAAAGAAATCTATCACTAGATGTTACTCATAATAAGAACTAAAATTAGATTAAATCAATGAGACTATGTGTGCTATCATCAAGATAGGATAAATGGTTTATCAAAACTTATTTTCAACATAATTATCCTCATATAGTTAAGTATCACAAAGAGGCATCTGTGAAGCAATACCAAGCAAATTATGCATTCAAACTAATTATTATTAGGATTTAGGAGTGCTGATACAGGAGCCAGAAGACAAATTTGTGAGTGGGTTTTAGTAGCTGAAGCTTAGAAGTTAACCACTTAGTCCACTAACTAAACTATGGACCAATGCAATCAGTAGCAGGTATATAGCTACCAAACCATTTACTAAACAGCAGCAACACTTGAACCATAACATGTCTAGCAAGGAAACAAAACATGGGACAAATATTGATAGCAACAAAACATCTCCAGGAAGGCCATCCAATGGTTTCAGCCACATCCTAATAAATATGCAGCATTTTAATACTAATTTTATCGTTGTGCTGCGAACTCAAGATACATAAACAGAAACTTGGAAGAAACACAGCATCGGTAACTTGGAAGAAAAAAATAAGCAAGGAGCCCATTCCCAATACACAGTTGCGTCATTTTCTGTGTTGATCCTGAATTTCAAATAGCCTGCGGCAGTTAGGATAAGCGGCAGATTAGTACAGGTAGTAGAGATACAACACATAACATTTGCCTATATCAATTATATATATTTGTCACAACGCAGCAACTAAATTGGTTGATACAGTCATTGGAGATTATACTCATTTGGGTTGTACAACAAGTAATAGAGTTGAGATACTGCATGAGGGATATTCTGCGTACAGATCACATAAAAGGCAGGGAAATCCAATAGAAATTTGATATACACTAATTTGTGGTGTTTACGTCAGCAAGAGACAATTGCATAGTTTTGAAGTAATGGACTGGTGTTGCTACAGAAATCGTAAAAGAAGAGAGCTGAATCAGAGACCTTGCACCCGATGTTGTACTATCTGTGAGTAGATGGAATTGGATGCAATCGATGAAGACCTTGTTGTTGAGACCATCTGCGAGTGTGAGAGGGCCCTAGTCGTGGCTGTTGGTGGCCCTGTTGACTCCGACAAGAGCCGGTCATCTCTCCTCACGTCGGAGGAGCCAACGCGAGACACTGAGGTGGCCACGCCGGAGAAGAGAAGATGTCGCCGACGGGAGCACCGACCGGCTGTTGGTCGCGGGAACCGCGCCAGCCAGGATCCCGCGTGTCTGGTCCGGTGAGGGGAGAGAGGTCGTGTCCACCAGATCGAGGTCGTGGGTACGGCTGCGAATCCGCTGCGGCCGCCTCGCCTGCCCAAGCTTGATAGAGCCCTAGACGATGCCGACGCCGACAGCGGAGACGGTGGCCACCTGTAGCGTGAATCGGAGGTCGGTCAGTCAGATCTGACCCGTGAGTCCGTGGACAAATTGTGAATCGGAGGAGAGGGATGCGTGGGTCGCTTACGAGGGTGAGGGTGCTCTTGCCAGAGTAGGGTCGCGGGGTGAACAGCATGGCTACGACAACGGCTGGATTGGCGGCGATTGTCGGTGTCAAAACCGTCGGATCTCGGGTAGGGGGTCCCGAACTATGCGTCTAAGGCGGATGGTAACAGGAGGCGGGGGACACAATGTTTACCCAGGTTCGGGCCCTCTCGAGGTAGGTAATACCCTAGTTCCTGCTTGATTGATCTTGATGATATGAGTATTACAAGAGTTGATCTACCACGAGATCGTAGAGGCTAAACCCTAGAAGCTAGCCTATGATTATGATTATTGTTCTTGTCCTACGAACTAAACCCTCTGGTTTATATAGACACCGGAGGGGGCTAGGGTTACATAGAGTCGGTTACAAGGGAGGAGATCTACATATCTGAATTGCCAAGCTTGCCTGAGTCCCATCCGGACACGGGACGAAGTCTTCAATCTTGTATCTTCATAGTCCAACAGTCCGGCCAAAGGATATAGTCCGGCTGTCCAAGGACCCCCTAATCCAGGACTCCCTCAGTACCCCCTGTACCAGGCTTCAATGACGATGAGTCCGGCGCGCAGATTGTCTTCGGCATTGCAAGGCGGGTTCTTCCTCCGAGTACTCCATAGAAAATTTTGAACACAAGGATCGTCTCCGGCTCTGCAAAACAAATTCCACATACCACCGTAGAGAGTATAATATTTCCACAAATCTAATCTGCTAACAAATTTCACAGTGTGACATCACACCACATCCCGGTCATTATTCGAATCGTTTTTCTCCACCAGCCTGCCATTGCATGTGTTGCGAGGCGGTTCCCCTTATCGAAGCAGAGATCGTGTTCCCCTTATCACGGGATTCTCATAAATACGAGTGTGGGTAACCCAATCGTGCCGGCTGGGATGACTCCTCGATTTTAGACAAGTTCCAAACGGCCACGCGGAGGACGCTTGATATTCACCCTCTTTATAAAGAGGCCAAGGCCTGTCCTTTTCTTCTCGCACTCGATCCTTCCCTTCCCTCACCATGAATTCCAACACCCAAGGCTCAAGCTAAGCGTTTTCGACCTTCAATCATGTCCGGGTCCAACCTTCAAGGCCGGTGGATGGCCTCCTCTGTCACAGAGGAGGACATCAAAAAGCTACGAGAAGCCAGGTATCTGACCGCCGAAATCTCACACAGGTTGCCTGCTCGAGGGCAGGTCATCCCCACTCCCGCACCCAATGAGAGTGGCATATTTGTCTCCCACATCCTCCGAGGGCTAGGATTTAGTCTTGATCCCTTTGTTAGAGGGCTTATGTTTTATTACGGGCTCGATTTCCATGATCTGGCTCCGGATTCCATCCTTCACATCTCGTCGTTCATCGTCGTGTGTGAGGCCTTCCTCCGCATCACCCCGCACTTCGGCTTATGGCTCAAGACCTTCAATATGAGGCCGAAGATGATCGATGGGCGACACGCAAAATGCGGAGGTGCCATAATAAGCAAAGGCGTCGATGCTCCACGGCCAAAGTGATCCTTCCCGGAGATGTCCAACTTATGGCAGCGGGAGTGGTTTTACATCACGGCTCCCCGAAGTACTAAGTGGGTAGCTGGCCCCGCCTTCCGTTCGAGCCCCCCTCCACAACTGGCGCCATGGGTCAACAAGGGCCGGACTGGGGGCGGTTAATGATGTGCCGACATTGCAGAGTCGCATCTGAGATCTCCTCAAGAGAGATGTTAGCCTTGTCAAGGTAATGCAAGTCATGCTAGTTCATCGAGTCCTGCCATGCCAACGTCGACCTCTCCGTATGTGGGAGTTCAACCCGGAAGGACCACTAACCATTTAGCAATTCTTCGGCGCGACGCTCGAAGAGATGTATGGATTGTTCTTCGAATCACGAACAAAGTGTCCGGACACCACCGAGGACGCGGGTCTAAACTGCAATCGTCCAGATACCCAAGTAAGTAATTCTGTGGCTGAACAAGCTGTCTCTTTATCACAACATCATTCTGAAAAGTCGCTCTTTGACCAGGACTGGATAAAAAAGGCGAAGATGATTAGGTGCCCGAACCCACTTCCCAAAGGCGCACCGAATCCTGTACTAGCCAGAATGCTTGAGCTCGCGCCTTATCAAGCGCCATCAGGGGAAGATAAAAGGAGGAATAAAGAAGCCGAAAGCGAGCCTCACTCATTCCTCATCCAAACTGGGAGAATTAGTGTCTCCGTGAAGGAGGATAACCGCGGAGAAGAATCTAGAACTCCCTCTCCCCAAGGAAGGAAGAGGACCGCCTCTGAAGATTTGGAAACGAGGGTTTCCAAATGAGGGAGAAACCTTTGACAAGGGGCCCTGCCCCGGAGGGCATCCTTACCACACAATGCCCGCAAGTGGATCAGCCCTCCACCGAGCTGTAAGTAAACAAAAGTACTTTTGGTAAATATATCCTGCTTCATTTCTTAGGACAATAATATGTCTTGTAGTTCGGATCGTAGCCCTTCTCAACAAAGTTCGTCTTCGGGGGATCTTCTTCCGGAGATGATGGAGAGCAAAACGCCTCCCCCTGTCTCCCCGCCGCATGAGGCGGACGACCCTGAGGTGTCGTCACGGAGGATTTCTCCTGATCCGCCAGGGCCAGAAGGTAACCCTTCGGCCACCCGAAGTCTGAAGTATTCGGCTCCTAAAGAGAGCCACAAAAAGAGTCCGGGACTGTCCGGTGCACGACCAGATGCACTGATGAGTCTTCTGGAGCAAGCGGCTGTCTCAGAGGTGCATCGTACTTTAATGGGTATGGTGGTTGAGAGGATTTCCTCTGCCAAAAGTGGGTTGCACGAAGCTTTTATGAGGCTGCTAAGAGGCTTTGAGGTACGCAAAGTAATATATATATATTTTGACGGTACCGCACACGCTAGGTGTGCCCTATTCAGATAGTTGCCCCTGAGACTCTGGTTGCTGTCCAAAGGTGGCAGACAGAGAATCATAGCCTCAGGTGATGATCATGCTGCTTTCATGTGTAGGTGGCTGATGGCCGGTGGCTGGACGGACTGGTGAGGTTGCCGAACTGAAGCGGCAACTTGATGCAGCAGATGTCGACATCATGCTTGTAAACAAGCGGCTTGACGAGGCACATGGTATGTATTCTCCGGCGGTTAACAGGTATTAAGAGGAGCATGATGCTAGTATCTATAATATTCTGTGACTGCAGATGGAGCTGCCGCCGTGGAGACCCGTTGGGGGAGCTTGCCTGAGCCAAGGAACAAGCCAGGAGAAGAGATGCGGCCGCCCGAAAGGCGGTCGAAGAGTTAAGAGCCAAAAAGGCTGCTCATCGCCAGAGTAAAGATAAAATAGCCAAGATGGCTTTTGAGCTGAAGGATGGCGCGGACCGGTATGAGCTTCTTGAAAGGGAAAGCCAAACGAAGATGGCGGACCTGGAGAAAGCCATTGTAGCAGCCAAGGAGACCCGCTCTAAAATCAGAGCGGTGAAGGAGGAGCTACATCAAGCCGGTGATGTCACGGCTGGGAAGCCCTTTTTGTTGCGGACGAAGTTCGGAGATCCAAAGTATGCCCTTCTAGATCAATTATGGAGTTCTGCAGACGCGTACTTGGACTTGGCAGCGAGTGCTGCTGATGCGACTGAGTTTTTCAAAGATCAAAAAGATCACGAAGTGGAAGAGTTGTTATGGTCACAGTTCAGTGCTCCAACGCGTCCGCTGCTGTTAAATGAGCAAATGGCCGAGTGGGCTGAGCTCCGTAGATTGTCCGGGCTTGCCATGAGGTCTGTTCTGGATCATCTTTGGCCGGAAGGACCAAGGCCCAATAGTTATTTTTGTTTAGTGCAACGATTTCATGGTGTTGTGCCGCATATCGACGCTCTAAAGAGGTCGGCGTGCATAGAGGGTGCGCGGATGGCTCTTGCCTGTGTCAAGACATACTGGTCAGAGATGGAGGACACCGCTATTGCAACCCAGAATCCGGCCGTAGGCCAGGTTTCGGCCGAGCACTATTTTAAAGAAGTCCTAGAAGGTGCTCGTGTAATAGAGGCTCATTGCTTGAAGAGAATCATGTTCGAGTGACATGTATCCCTAATTGTAAAAACAATGCTATTTGGATTATAAAGGCCGTGTTTATACTTTTGCCTGAAAGTATTATGATACCTCCTATGCGGCCGTTTACGTATGTATATAACCTGAAAGTTTGAAGTTGTCGGCTTCAGCCCCCACGCATATAATGCGGGGGTGTTCGGAAAAGCGCGTGTTCACACTTGATCCAACGTCTTGGTCCATTAAGGAGGTGATAGTACGGCGAACAAGGAAATCAGACTATATTGCTTTAACACTTTCACTTAGCCATAGGAGTTTGATAGTGGGGCTACTATATAGCCCCTCGTACTTCCGCGCTCATCCGAGTACGGGGCGCGTACATACATGACAGGGGAAACCGACCCTTCGTTAATGCGGAGGAATCGTGAGGATTCCGCTGAGTCATCGAGTGGTTTACCAGTCTCGCACTTTATCATGACAGTCAGTTTTCGGCTTTCTCTACTGAGGTGCTCATCCAGATGAACCAGGGCACAATCACAGTAGTTCTCTCGGTGCCACCTTAGCCGATAGAGCGGAACGTAAGGTAGCAAAACACGAGAGCCGGGCAAACCCAACTATTGACCAAAGACATGATTCAGAGTTGATGCATATAAGGCCAAACTCGTGACGCCGAACACTCCCTAAGGTATTCGGATTTTACCAAATATACCGGGCGGAGTAACACCCTTGATAATGAACCCTGAATTTCCAGGTACGTGCATTAGTTTGACGTGGCGAAATGCCAATAACGCCAGCATCCCTCTCGGTTGTGTTGAGTATTCGGGGGTGGGTATGAAGCAACAAGAGACAGTAAGAAAGGTTTACGCATGGTCTTAATCTAAAAAGAAACCTTTGAGAGGGGCCCTGCTGCATGTCTGCGCGTGTGTCTCTGTTGTGCCGTATCCAGGAAGGGTGTAGCATGATTGTCATCTGTAAAAGAGAAAAACTTAGGTGAAAGTCTTCGTGCGAAAAATTGATTATTCTCAATAGACCATTAAAGTTCAATCTAAATAAGGTCAAGCCGAAAAGTAGTTCTTTTTACATGCGGGAAGCCCCTAGTGCCACCTATGGGGGTATATCCATACACCCAGTCTCAGGTTTATCTGAGCTGTTGCAGCCAGTGGTGCGCCGGACTCGTCTAGCCGTGTCCGTGGTCTTGATGACCGATCATTTATTCTGGTTGGAGAGGTCGTTCAATGTTCGGCTGCTAAAGCCGCCACACATTCTTCCGCACGCAAGGAACACTTTGTGTTTCCGCTAACTATGATGATGCCACGTGGGCCGGTCATCTTAAGCTTAAGATAAGAGTAATGTGGTACTGCGTTAAAACGAGCAAAGGCCGTTCTTCCGAGTAGTGCTTGATAGCTGCTTCGGAATGGAGCCATGTCGAAGGTTAACTTTTCACTTCGGATGTTTTCGGGAGAACCGAATACAACTTCTAGTACTAGAGAGCCCATGCAGCGGGCCTCTATGCCTGGTATTACTCCTTTAAAGGTAGTATTGCTTTTCCTAATTCTTGTCGGGTCTATCCCCACTTTGCGGACTGTGTCCTGATATATCAGATTAAGACTACTGCCGCTGTCTAGAAGGACTCCGGTGAGATGGTATCCGTCAATTATTGGGTCTAGCACCAGGGCAGCTGATCCTCCGTGCTGGATACTAGTCGGGTAATCCCTGGGATCGAAAGTGGTCTGGCAGGCCGACCAAGGGTTGAACTTGGGGGTGACGGGCTCCACGGTGCATACGTCTCGGAGTGCGCGTTTGCTCCTCCTCTTCGTGACGTGAATCATGTTCACTTTTTTGACTTCTGGTTGGAATTTTTTCTGTCCCTTAGTGTTTTGCTGGCGAGGCTCATCCTCGTCTTCACTTGGTGTCTCCCTCCCCTCGTGTTCGGCATTTAGCTTGCCGGCCTGCTTGAAGACCGAGCATTCTCTGTTGGTGTGATTTGCAGGTTTGTCGGGGGTGCCATGAATCTGACATAATCTGTCTAGAATCTTGTTTAGGCTGGACGGTCCATCTCTGCTGCCTTTGACAGGCTTTTTTCGTTGACCGGATCATGAGCCCCTGAATCCGGCGTTCACCGCCGTGTTGTTTGGGCTGTTTTCATTGTTTCAACGCTTGCTTTTGTTGCGTCGTGTTTTTCCATTGCCATCCCTGACTTCAGATGTGCTTGGGTCGCTGGTGCCACTACGGGCCAGCTAACTATCTTCGCCCGCGCAAAAGCGGGTCATAAGGCTTGTTAGGGCTGCCATTGTCCTTGATTTTTCCTGGCCGAGGTGTCTGGTGAACCATTCATCCCAGACACTGTGTTTGAAAGCCGCTAAGGCTTCGGCATCTGGGCAGTCGACGATTTGATTCTTCTTAGTGAGGAATCTGTTCCAAAGCTTTCGGGCTGAATCTCCGAGCTGCTGAATTATATGACTTAAACCGTCTGCATCCGGAGGTCGGACATAAGTCCCTTGGAAATTAGCCCTAAAAGCATCCTCTAGCTCTTGCTAACTTCCAATTAAGTTTTCAAGGAGGCTCTTCAGCCAATGCCGAGCTGGTCCTTTCAACTTGAGGGGCAAGTATTTGATGGCGTGGAGATAATCTCCGTGAGCCATATAGATATGAAGGATGAAGTCCTCAATCCAGACCCCAGGGTCTGTCGTTCCGTCGTATGCCTCTATGTTCACGGGTTTGAATCCCTCTTGGAATTTGTGATCCAGTACCTCATCAGTGAAGCATAGGGGGTGCGCGGCACCCCTGTATTTGGATGTGTCATGGCGTGCTGACGGTTGTAGTGTTCGGTTTTGATTCTACGCCAGAGCGCGCTTCCTAGATCCGTAGATGGACCTGGTCATACCGCCTTTTTGATACAAGTCCACACGTGAATCATGTGTTGACTTATGTGCGACATCGTTAGCCGCCCTATCGCGGCCACGGGGTGGTCAATCTGGCTGATCGGCCATTTTATTTTTCGGTTGTATAGGCTATAAAGCCTCGTCATCGAATTCAGGCAGCAGCTTGTGCTTTGGATAGCTCTTTGTGTGGCGACTGCCACCGTACTTTTCTTCAGTGTCGAGCACTTTGTTCCATCTACTATTGAGTGTATTTTGCACGGCCATAAGCCTTTGCTTCTGCTTCTTTAGACTCCTTGCGGTGGCAATAAGCCTTCTATGGAGGTTCTCTTGCTCCATGTGCCTATCCGGGATTATGTGTGCATCGTCGTCCGGACTGTTCTCCTCTCCGGAGGCAGGTTGATTAGCTTTACCCTCGGCTTCGCTGTGATCGGACAGCGGATCTGTACTATGTTCGCCGTCCGCTGGTTCATCCAGCTCTGTCGCTGGGTCCACGTGGTCATCGTTTCCTTTGGATTCGACCGGGCGGGATTTGGAGCGGCGCCTGCGTCGTTGCTTTAGTTGCTTCTCGAGGGAACTATCCTTCACTGCATCCTTTCGTTCCTCGTCATTGTTTTCTTTGGGTGTATCCACCATATATATGTCGTGTGATGAAGTGGCTGTCCAGTGCCATGTGAGTGGTGGTTCCTATTCCTCTCTTGCATCGTCGTCCATACCGTCGATGTCTTCGGAGCCGAAATCGAGCATGTCGGATAAGTCGTCGACAGTGGATATTAAGTGGGTGGTGGGTGGGGAACGAATTTCTTCGTCGTCCGCTTCCCACTCAATCCGGATACAGTTTGGCCAAGGGCCACCTGACAAGGAGAGAAACCTTAATGAATTTAGCACATCACCCAAGGGCGAGTGCTGAAAGATATCCACGGAGGAAAACTCCATGATCGGCGCCCAATCAGATTGGATAGGCGCGGACGCAGGTGGTTCGGAGCCTGTGGCCGGGGACGAATCCAAGGATCTGGCAACACAGGTCTTGTAGTAGGTAAAGTCAGTATTCGGCTCTATTGCCACTGAGTGTGCGGCCTCCGTGGAGGGGTCCATCCACTCGTCCTCGGACGGCGCAATCTGCTCCGGACTCAGGGCCGGAGTAGCCACAGGTGAGATCTTCCGAACACCGTCCGACGGCAGAGCTAAGTCATGCTTGTCGTGACTATGCGATGCACCTGTCATGGGCTCGAATCTGTCAAAGATCAAGTCTCTGCGGATGTCGGCAGTATAGTTTAAGATTCCAAACCTGACCTGACGGCCAGGGGCGTAGCTCTCGATCTACTCCAGATGGCCAAGCGAGTTGGCCCGCAGTGTGAAGCCACCGAATACGGAGATCTGTCCGGGGAGAAAAACCTCACCCTGGATCGCATCGTTGCCGATGATCGAAGGAGCCATCAAGCCTTATGATGACGGCACAGTGGAACTCTCAATGAAAGCACCAATGTCTGTGTCAAAACCGGCGGATCTCGGGTAGGGGGTCTCGAACTTTGCGTCTAAGACGGATGGTAACAGGAGCGGGGGACACAATGTTTACCCAGGTTCAGGCCCTCTTGATGTAGGTAATACCCTACTTCCTGCTTGATTGATCTTGATGATATGAGTATTACAAGAGTTGATCTACCACGAGATCGTAGAGGCTAAACCATAGAAGCTAGCCTATGATTATGATTGTTGTTCTTGTCCTACGGACTAAAACCTCCGGTTTATATAGACATCCGAGGGGGCTAGGGTTACATAGAGTCGGTTACAAGGGAGGAGATCTACATATCCGAATTGCCAAGCTTGCCTTCCACGCAAAGGAGAGTCCCATCCGGACATGGGACGAAGTCTTCAATCTTGTATCTTCATAGTCCAATAGTCTGGCCAAAGGATATAGTCCGGCTGTCCGAGGACCCCCTAATCCAGGACTCCCTCAGTGATGCAACGGCGGAGTCGAGGACCTACGACCGACGAGGAATTCTCTTCTATCTGCGTCGGCCTGTCGAGGTGGAGCATAGAGCCCCGCGGGCGAGGGAGGCAGATGAGCATCGAGGAGGACCTCGGGCTTCTCTTCTGTCATGCGCGTGCATGGAGTGGCGGCGATGCGAGAGCCCCGCGGGTGGCGAGGTTGGTCGAGGATGAGGGAGACGAGGGGAGAGTGAGGGCGGCGGTGGAGGTGGGTGGCGGCGAGGTTCTGAGGGGTGGGTGGCGGCAATGAGGGGCGCGAGGGGGGTCTGCATCGTCGAAGAGGGAGGAGGGAGAGAAAGAAAGAAAGAAAGGGGGCGGGGGTGGATGGAAGATGAGTAGGGTTTTGGATCATGTGGGGTTTGGTGGAGGAGGCGTGGCTGCCATTGGATGCGAGAAGATCCAACAACGTTTATGCATGACCCATGTATGTTGTGCATCCAATCAAAATGCAATACAACGTACAACATTATCACCATCCAAATTGGTCGTAATTAAGAACAGTAAAAATGAGCCTAATCCAAGCTCTCTCACGCATCCAAGCTTCTGGCCATCAGATTTCGATTCCTGATCATTCTGGGTCGTCCGATAGGGTCTGCCCTGATCGTGGGCTGCTACTGGGCCGGATGCCCTAGGGGCAGCTATTCCTGAAGCCAAATCGGAGTCTTCTCGTTCGTCCATGCAAATTAATGTACGATCCGGGCGGACGGCCGTGACAGGCGTTAGGAATTTCCTCCCATCCCACGAGTTTCAGTCTTACTTCCCCATCCCAACCGCGAATTACGCATCTCGCGCGGGGCCGCCACACATGGATGATCTCCGTCTCCTCCACCCATTGGAACCCGACACCAACGGTGGCTCTGCTGCCCGAGGACCCCGCGGCCGATCCCACTTGGGCCTCCACCTTCCTCCATGCGCCGACGTCTCAGCATGCGCCTAGGCAAGATTATCGTGCAGGCCACCATAAGTCGTCGTCCCACCATCGCCTGTCCCGCGGCGCGCAACTCGAAGAAGCCTTGAACCCTCTGCGAGTGCCCAACACCGCGCCGGACCGCCCAACTGCGCTGCTACGTGGGCGGCTAGGTTCCTGGTGGTCGCGAACCTAGCGGCAACGAGTCGGACAACAAGCAGCGGTGGGTACGATGCTTCCAACAGGCAGCAATCTCTCTTCCCGGTTTCATATCCCTTGTTTCAGAAAACATTACATGCATTGATTTCCTTAACACTATACTTGTAATGTGTTTGATGCAACGCACAAGAGGAACTATTGTGCTAAATGGTCTTTAATTTCTATGTGTGAGGAGTACACCATCGAATCACTATACTTGATACAATTGACCTCCATACTTCCTTTTGGCAATTGATGTTCATGTGAAACTTACGATATATTATGTTTCAGGTAGAGAATATGTTAGCTCAAGATCAGGGGACTGTTTACCATCTTGATTTCCTTCTGAATATGTCATGGGCAATCTGGAACAACTTTTTTGTTGTTTCTGTTCTGTTCTGATAGAGTTGCCGCTACAGGTGTATGTATAGACTTTCTTCCATGGAGCGGGAAGTAATTTCGCTGAGCCGGAGTCCAGGAGTTCATGTAACCGGGCAGTTGCCAAATGGGGCCGTATATAGACTTTCTTCCATGGAGCGGGAAGTAATTTCGCTGAGCCGGAGTCCAGGAGTTCATGTAACCGGGCAGTTGCCAAATGGGGCCGTATAGTATGGAAAACATTTTGGTTGCTGTAATCAGATAATTACTCATGTGGAACGTCTCGTTTTCCTTTCACCACAAAAGCATCTTGCAAGTCAGGAAATGATACTAGCTTGGAGACTGGTTCCTTCTTATCAAGTATAGATACTGGAGCACATTTCATTTGGGAGTTTTATTTTGTGTTATTGGTTTGAGTGAGCTTCATTTCCGAAATGGTGTTGTAATTCATAAACCGCTGTTTTTTTATGTGCAGAGGATCTTATAAGACTACAACATTACAATTGGAAAATCAGCAATGACTAGCGAATTGCGGTTTCCTTTTCTACGTACAAACATTCATGTTGCTCAAATGGTGTTTGGCCACTTCTTTGATAGTCCATGGCAAAATCCTTATTTAGTTAATCATTTGTTGCTGAAAATTATATCTCACACTTTGTGTAGACTACGTTGTTCCTAGGATCTTGAACTAATCGGTTCTTCTATTTCACCAGTTCCATTTCTGAGCATATAGATCAACATTATGCAAATATATATAGCTGTAAATTTGACTCGATTTTACTAGATCAACATTATGCAAACATATAGCTTGCATGTGAAAGTAAATATTGTTTAGGATTCATAAATATGTCAGGTCTGCTAGATGAACCTTCTTTTTATGAGCACTCCTCACTTGTCCGTAGCTGAAGCTCAAGGATAGATGAAGTGAGAGCTACATGATTTGGTGTTGTTGGATAAGATTAAGTACTTTTTTTGCAAGGGAGATTAATTACTTTCTTAGCAAATAACATGGTGATTTATGGGCATGAAAAATAGATCCCATCGCGGATGGATCTTAAGGTATGCGATGACACTGAAGAGAACAAGCCCCCTTCTGCATCCTCGCTGGCGATCGTGTAAGAGATTATGTGCTTGAAGGACTCCCCCAAAAATAATGATTCCAACGCGACAAAATTATTGGTATGAGTTCCACACAAATCTTTTTTGGCCTTGTCTTATAATTTTTGGTTTTGAGATTTTTTTAATGTTCTAGGTTGTACAAGCCATGTACTATTTATTTGTGTGCTATTAAAACAATAGTCCAGTTTTTATTGTTTTTGCTTCAGCCATTCTCGAAGCTAGGGTAATAGAGATGGTGTGCGGGCATAGACAAGTGCAACAAAGATGATACATACCTAGGTCATTTAAGCGATAGCCTTTTTCCTATTGTGACATTTCACCTTTTTCCTGTCATTTTCTATATTAAATTGTTGGAATATATGAGGCATTTGAATTAAGATATGGAGGATTTGATAACGTTGCCAAAGGTTGTCTCAAGGCTAAGTCACTAATAAGCCATCTTTTCTGATCAGAGTGAAGTTATACTACAGTTGTAATAACTCGTTGTTTGGTTACACATTGCAAGTCATTATTTGCTACAAGTATGACCGACAACGTGTTAGTAAGACTGGCATCTTGAGTACAGTTTGTAGTTTATATGTATGAATTGAATGGAATTGTAGGTGTCAATTTGTAATTTGAAACACCACAGAGTTTTTACTTGGTTAGACCTGGGTAGTGATCATGCCTCCAAATATTTGTATAAATTCCTATCAATTGATCGAACAAATTGATGGGCGCGGCAACGCGCGCCATCGATGATCTAGTATACTTTAAAACGAGATGTTAAAGAAAAATGTTCTAATTTAACCGGATGATTTTATGTTTCTCTAAGACGCCTCGTAGGGGTGACACGTGTTCCCATGGGATCGCTGCATCGCCCGTCCCTGTAACCTTATCTTCTCCCCAAGTCGTCTTCATCCTCTAGATGTGCACGATCATGCCCGCCGTTTTGACCGCATATTGAAACGGGCATGGAAAATTCAAAAAAATTAAAAAATTCAGAAAACCTTTGCATTGTGTCATTACATGTGACCAAGTTACCAGAAAAAATAATAAACTTGTAATACGGTAATTATTTTAAAAAAGTGTTCTCAGAAATTAGCTATCATGTATCAAGATCAATGGCTTTTCAAGCCAAATGATCAATGTTATGGTAGCATTCATGGCATTGTTTGTACAAATGACCTCATATTGTGCATAAGGGTGCATATTGGAATGGCAAACAATGTTGCCCAAGGAAGTTTTCATTTTCTTTGGACGAAAAAATCATTTTTCTTTTTCCGAGTGCCCAAAATGAGGTTTTTTTGTGAAGGACCCACCATATATTTGTTGCAAAATTGTACCAAATAATTTTTATAAAATACTTGTCCATATTTAATGAACAATTGACCAAATGGTTGGGTGTCCAAAGTTTTTAGCCACCTCTGGTGAAAAAGACAAATTTTCGCTGATTTAGTAGGAAACGGGTCAAATTTGAACTGCAACTGCCTCATAGTTTGCTCTTTGTTTTTTCCATAAATGATTTCTAGGTACAAAAGTATCTATTTAATAAGAGAAACACCAAAAATTTTCCAAGATTCAACCACTACCTAGGAATGGTCATGCCCACCGTTTTGACCGCATATTGAAACAGGCATAAAAAATTCAAAAAATCTAAAAATTGGAAAACCTTCGCATTGTGTCATTACATGTGACCAAGTTACCAGGAGAAATAATAAACTTGTAATACGACAATTCCTTTGAAAAATTGTACTCAGAAATGAGCTGTCATGTGTGAAGATTCAAGGCTTTCAAGCGAAATGATCAATCTTATGGCCACATTCATTGCATAGATTGTTCAAATGATCTCATATTGTTCACAATGGTGCATCTTGCAATGGAAAACAATGTTGCCTAAGGAAGTTTTCATTTTCTTTGGACGTAAAATCAATTTTCCATTTTTCGAATGCCCAAAATTGAGTTTTTTTGTGAAGGACCTACCATATATTTGTTGCAATATTGGACCAAATAATTTTAATACTAGGCCATATTTAATGCACAACTGAAAAAATGGTTGGGTGTCGAAAGTTTTGATCCACCTCTGGTGAAAAAGACAAATTTCCACCGATTTAGTAGGAAGCAGGTCAAATTTGAACTGCAGTTGCCTTATAGTTTGCTCTTTATTTTTTTCCAAAAATCATTTCTAGATACTTAAGTATATATTAATAATAAATACATGGTTTGGTGGCGATACGTCGAGGTTTGGACGGTGGGTGACGGCCCAAACTCCAGAGCGCGTAAACTCGCATGACCGCCACGTGGTCACCGCGTGACCATGGCATTGCCCTGCATTCTGGACGGCATAGGCATGTCTAGTGGGTTGGGAACTCCCAAGGCAGGTGCTAGGAAGAAAACTACAATAAAATAATCTAAAGAGGAGACCGATCTATGCTCAAAGATGAATTAGCAACCAAGTGTTTGATTAGCGGTACGGGAAATGCACATGGAAAATGGGCGTGAGTTTTGGCTGAGGATGATCATGTACTAAGAAGATTGTCTTCACAAATTTTGAACTCAAATGGAGGAGCCTAGGTGTCACTTGCTTTGCAACGTACCACACTGGACAAAAATATGAATGTTGAAGCTAGAATCAAATGAATGAATGGATTGATCTAAAATTTGGAGGAGGATGATAATTTCGGCATATGAAGGCACTTTAAAAATTTCATACCATTTGGATAAATAAAAATAGCACTTCCTTCACAGTTCTCTCCACTGAACAGAAAATTGGAAAAAATGCCGAGGGAAATTGGGTAGAATAAATGAGCTAAAATTTGGTGGAGGGAGGTTCTATGGGCAGGGTCATGTCGTGGTAAATTTTCAGCAATTATAAATTAACATAAATTATAGTTGCTTCACAAACTGAAAATATCACCAGAAATAAAGATTGGATGCTGAGCTCACATGTATTGTTAGATGGGGCTAAAAATTTGTGGAGAGCTAGGACTTGGGAATATAGAAGATGTGGCAAAATTTTAGCTCATTAGGATATGCCTAGCTAGTACTCCCTCCATCCGAAAATACTTGTCATCAAAATGAATAAAAAGGGATGTATTTAGATGTATTTTAGTTCTAGATACACCCCTTTTTGTCCATTTTAATGACAAGTTTTTCCGGACGGAGGGAGTACTTCCTTCACAACAGTTGGAGCTGAACAAAAACTTTGGAAATTTGCTGAGGAAGATTTACCAGGCAAATGGAGTTGAATATTGTCATGAGGCAATGATTTGGATAGTAAAGAATGCCCAATTTTTTTGGGAATTTTGGGAATGACAGGAATATAGGTTGCTTCACAACCTAGGGCAAATATTAACACATGGAAATGACACATAGGCAAAACTGATGAGGTAGCGCCTAGTCATAGCAATCCACCACAATTTACAAGGTTATGACCATCTATATTGGTCGTGATAAGCTACCAATAAGGCAACGAACCAGTGATGTCTGCTTTATGACCATTTCATGTAAGGAAATTACGAGCTTTCTGACCAAAATGGTGATTATAGTTTAGGGTTTGGAGCCCCTCGAACAGCTTTCGACCAATCGGCCTCAAATGGTCATAGATTTATGACCAATTCTTCCAGGGTCACTGACAGAAGGTCACAAGTTGACATATTTCTTGTAGTGGGTATGATTGTATATTTTATTTATGGTGCTGCCCTATGGTGCCCTCCGTCTCGCGCAAACGTGAGGGCCCCCCGTTGTAGGGTGTTGCAATATGTTCATGATTTGCTTATGGTGGGTTGCGAGTGACAGAAACTTAAACCCGAGTAGGTGGGTTATGGAGTATGGGAGTAAAGAGGAGTTGATACTTAATGCTATGGTTGGGTTTCATGACCTTAATGATCTTTAGTAGTTGCGAATGCTTGCTAGAGTTCCAATCATAAGTGCATATGATCCAAGTAGAGAAAGTATATTAGCTCATGCCTCTCCCTCGTATAAAATTACAAGAATGATTACCGGTACTTGTTATCGATTGACTAGGGACAAATGATTTTCTTATTGACAAAAGCTATCCACTTTTAAAACCTTGCAACTTATTCGTAGTTTTATTCTTGCAAAGTACTCGTTGTTTTATCCTTGCAAAATAGTTTCATACTTGTTTCCGGTAAAGCAAACGTCAAGCCTGCGTAGAGTTGCATTGGTGGTCGATAGAACTTGAGGGAATATTTGTTCTACCTTTAGCTCCTCGCTGGGTTCGACACTCTTACTTATCGAAATAGGCTACAATTGATCCCCTATACTTCTGGGTTATCATGCAATAAGAACGATGACACGTTGTAGACAAGATCTGTTTATCTATGGCGGTAGATATAGATAACATCTTTTTATTCATAGCAGCAACAATACATACGTGTCGGTTCCCTTTCTGTCACTGGGATCAAGCACCGTAAAATCGAACCAACTACCGGGCACCTCTTTCCATTGCAAGATAAATAGATCAAGTTGGACAAACAAAACCCAAATATCGGAGAATAAATACGAGGCTGTAAGTGATCATGCATATAAGAGATCAAATAAACTCATATAACTTTCATGGATATAAAAAGATATAACTGATCATAAACTCGAAGTTCATCAGATCCCAACAAACACACCACAAAAGAGTTACATCATATGGATCTCCAAGAGACCATTGTATTGAGAATTCAGCGAGAGAGAGAGAAAGCCATCTAGCTACTAACTACGGACTCGAAGGTCCACAAAGAACTACTCACGCATTATCGGAGAGGCACCAATGGAGGTGGTGAACCCCATTCGAGATGGTGTTTAGATTGGATCTGGTGGTTCAGGACTCCGAGGCAGCTGGATGAATATTTCGTCGACTCCTCTAGGGTTCTGGTATTTTTGGGGTATTTATGGAGAAAAGAGGCGGTCCGGGGGGCACCCGAGGTGGGCACAACCCCCCAGGGCGCGCCTGGGCCTCCTGGCGCGCCCTGGTGGGTTGTCCCCTCCTCGGGACTCCCCAAAGGTGCAACCAGGGCCCAACTTCTTTCTTTTGGCCCATAAAAATCATTGTGGAGTTTCGTGGCATTTGGACTTCCTGCGATGTAAAAAACATGGAAAAAATAGCAACTGGCACTTGGCACTATGTCAATAGGTTAGTACCAAAAAATGATATAAAATGATTATAAAACATCCAGGATTTATAATAAAATAGCATGGAACAATCAAAAATTATAGATACGTTGGAGACGTATCACTCACTACCTGGTGAGTTGCAGATATGTAGCGTAGCATAGGTTCACCAATGCTGGGTGCGGCAAGGGTTAGGTTGTTTGCTAACAGAGTCTTTATTTCTTCCAACCCGGTTGTTGCCGCGTCCGTCCACTCAAACTACTCGGTACGTTGGAGCAGGCGATAGAGCGGCAACGCCTTCTCTCCAGACTGGAGATAAAGCGGCTCAAGGCTGCCACACACGCAGCTAATTTTTGGACCTACTTTAGGTCTGTTGGTATTGCCAATTGTGACAGGGCTCGGATTTTGGCTGGATTCCTCTATTGGAGACAATGAACCCGAGCAGCTTTATGGTCGAAATGCCGAAAACGCATTTGTCCGGATTGAGTCATATGTCATATGCTCGGAGGTTGTCGAATGTAAGGCATAAATCGTCCACCAATAATTCGACATGTTTAGTTTTGATGACTACACATCTACATATGCCTCCACCGTCTTGCCAATTTGTTTTGCCAGGCATGTTTGAATCATGCGTTGGTAAGTGGCATCGGCGTTTTTTAGTCCAATGGGCATAGTGATGAAGCAGACAGGCCCGCACGGGGTAACGAATGCCGTCGCGGCCTGATCGAATTACTTCATCTTAATCTGATGGTATACAGAGTATGCGTCGAGGAAACACAGTGAGTCGTTGTGACTTCCCCGATTCAATCATACACTAATCATACACGCAAATGTGTACGATCAAGATTAGGGACTCACGGGAGCATACCACAACACAACACTAGACACAGATTAAAATAATACAAGCTTTATATTACAAGCCAGGGCCTCGAGGGCTCTAATACAAAGCTCGAATACATAAGAGTCACCGAAAGCAACAATATCTGAGTACAGATATAAGTTAGACAAGTTTGCCTTAAGAAGGCTAGCACAAAAGCAACATCGATCGAAAAGGCAAGGCCTCCTGCTTGGGAGCGTCCTAACTACTCCTGGTCGTCAACGGTCTTCACATAGTAGTAGGCACCCTCGGGGTAGTAGAAGTCGTCAAAGGTGGCATCTGGCTCCTGGACTCCACCATCTGGTTGCAACAACCAGAAAGAAGAAAGAAGGGGGAAAAGGGGTAGCAAAGAAACCGTGAGTACTCATCCAAAGTACTCGCAAGCAAGGATCTACAATACTTATGCATCAGTATAATGAAAGGGCTAGCATCTGTGGACTAACTGCAGAATGCCAGAATAAGAGGGTGAGAAGCTAGTCCTATCGAAGACTAGCATCTTCTGGAAACCACCGTCTTGTAGCAAGAGGAGGGAGTAGAGTAGTATAACATAAGTCATATTTATGTTGTTGTCAACGCCCCGGAATCCTTTCTCGACTCCCGAAGCAACATATCCAAAACATGCCTCAGCATCCAGTTCTAGTTGTATCGATCGTGATACAACTCCGAGCGTTCGTTACCGTAGCACAGGCTATCGATAGATGCTTTCTTCCCTGCAGGGGTGCACCAAGTTACCCAACACGCTCGATTAACTCCGGCCGGACACACTTTCCTGGGTCATGCCCGGCCTCGGCCAAACAATACGCCGCAACCCGACCTAGGCTTAATAGAGAGGTCAGCACGCTGGACTAAACCTATGCCCCTAGGGGTCTTGCGCCATCGCCCCGGGAACTCCTGCATGTTGCGTGCGCGGCCGGTGAGTAGACCTAGCTACCTCCTTAAAAAAGGCAAGTTCTTACCAGTCCAACCCGGCATGCGTCACTCAGTCGCAGGAAGTCTATTAAGCTTTGGCTGATGCATACGACGCAGAACACCCATACTATGCCCACGTGATGGTTAGTTCTATCAGGCCAGAGGCCCCTCAGATCAAAAATCCAAATCGTAGTGGATTTGGAACGCACTGTAACAAGCAGAGACTCACGAAAGATGTGACCCCGTCGCCCCGTCTCGAGGACTTGCGGCAAGGGATAAGAATGCCCGACCACGCCTCGTAATTATATCGCAGGCACCTTCCAGGTCAACCCGACTCCACATCACTCGCAATTAAGCTCGCGCGGGTACCCCTGAGGGCCGACCCGTCTTTAGTAACATGGTTCAGTGTAAAGTCATAGTAACCATAGTAACTGTGTGTCTAATGCCAAGGGGAACCCTGAGGAACAACCCTCGATGGATTCCACTCGATCTAATCATCAAGGTGAACGTAAGAGGAACCACCCTCGAGGTACACACTTGAGGGGTTGCACGATAGAGTCGTATCGGAAGTGGTTAAGGTGGAATCACCCTCGATGACCACGACCAAATAGCTACACTACAGGGTTAACATCAGAAGTGTTGATGAGGTCTCACCCTCGACACTCGATAGTAACCCAGTAGTGTCGAGCAATGTCACAGCCCCAGAATTGTTTGTAATTAGTTGCATCTGCATCCATGCATCATGTTTAATTTCAAAGGAAATATGAATTGGGGATGACCAAGCCCTAGCACTCAACCAATTCAAAAAGGTTCAAGAAAAAATATTTTTTTCAGTGAACCCAAATGGCCTTTGAGGGAGTCTAGGATAAGGGGGTATCCGGACAGCCGGACTATAACCTTTGGCCGGACTGTTGGACTATGAAGATACAAGATTGAAGACTTCGTCCCATGTCCGGATGGGACTCTCCTTGGCATGGAAGGCAAGCCAGGCAATACGGATATGTAGATCTCCTTCCTTGTAATCGACTCTGTGTAACCCTAGCCCCCTCCGGTCTCTATATAAACCGGAGGGTCTAGGCCGTAGGACAGAACAACAATCATACCATAGGCTAGCTTCTAGGGTTTAGCCTCTCTCATCTCATGGTAGATCAACTCTTGTAATACCCATATCATCAAGATCAATCAAGCAGGAGTAGGGTTTTACCTCCATCGAGAGGGCCCGAACCTAGGTAAAAACACCGTGTCCCTTGTCTCATGTTACCATCCGCCTAGACGCACAGTTCGGGACCCCCTACCCGAGATCTGCCGGTTTTGACACCGACATTGGTGCTTTCATTGAGAGTTCCTCTGTGTCGTCATCGTTAGGATTGATGGCTCCTTCGATCATCAATAGCGATGCACTTCGTATTCGGTGGCTTCGTACTGCGGGCCAACTCGCTTGGCCATCTGGAGCAGATCGAGAGTTACGCCCCTGGCCACCAGGTCAGGTTTGGAAGCTTAAACTACACGGCCGACATCCGCGGAGACTTGATCCTCAACGGATTTGAGCCCCTGCCGAGTGCGCCACACTTTCACGATGAGCATGATTTAGCTCTACCGTCGGACACTGTTCAGGAGATCGCACCTGCAACCGCTCCGACCTTCAATTCGGGGCCAATTGCGCCATCCGTGGATGGGTGGCTAGACCCCGTATCGGAGGCCGCAGTCTCAGCGGCGATCGAGCCGAATACCGACCTTACCCTTCATGAGAGCCGTGAATCCAAGCTGCCGGATTCTTCTCCGGCCATGGACTCCAAACTGCCCGCACCAATGCCAATCGAATTCGGCTGGGCGCCTATCATGGAGTTCACCTCCGCAGATATCTTTCAGTACTCGCCCTTCGACGACATAATGAACTCACTAAGGTCCCTCTCCTTGTCAGGAGAAACCTAGCCGAACTATGTCCGGCAGGATTGGGATGCGGATGACGAAGAAATTAGCCGCCCACCGACCACCCACTTAGTAGCCACCGTCGATGATTTAACCGACATGCTTGACTTTGATTCCAAAGACATCGACGGTATGGACGACGATGCAGGAGACGAACAGGAACCACTACCCACAGGGCACTGGACAACCACCTCATCATATGATATACATATGGTGGACACACCCAAAGAAGGCAATGGCGATGGGACAGCGGGGGATGACCCCTCCAAGAAGCAACCCAAGTGCCGGCGTCAGCGACGCCGCTCTAAGTCTGGCCAAAGCAAAAGCGGTGATACCGTCACAGGAGATAATAATACTCCGGACAGTGACGAAGACAACGACAACTCCCTCCAGCAAGATTCAGTGTAGGAGGATGGAGAAGCCAGCCCTCCTGAGAGAGCGGAAGATAGAGAGGTAGAGGATGATAATTACATGCCTCCCTCCGAAGACGAGGCAAGCCTCGACGATGACGAATTTGTCGTGCTTGAGGATCCCGTCGAGCAAGAGCGCTTCAAGCGAATAGCCTTAAGAAAAAGCAACAGCAGCTTAGAGCTGATCAAGACTTGCTAGCTGACAGATGGACTGAAGTCCTTGTGGCGATGGAATATGAACTCGAACGCCCCTCCAAGAGTTACCAAAAGCGCAGGCTGCTACCCCGATTAGAGGAGGAAGCATTAAAGCCTACATCCCCAGCATATGACGCGGCTGATCGGCCACCTCGTGGCCACGACAGAGAGGCATTTCAGCCAAAAGTTCAGGTCGCACCCCGACACCACTCAAAGAAAAATGTCAAGGCACAGGGAAATACGCTAAACTTGCGAGACGTACTGGAGAATAAAGCAGCACAAGAAAGATCGATCTACGGATCGCGAGGGCGTCCTACTATGCGAGACGATAACTGTCACGCCACATACAGTAAAAGTAAATCCGGTCGGGCCAAACACAACAGACAAGACTCATTCGAGCTACGTCGTGATATAGCCCAATACCGAGGCGCCGCACACCCCCTATGCTTCACAGATGAAGTAATGGATCATCAAATCCCAGAGGGTTTTAAACCCGTAAATATCGAAACATATGATGGTACAACAGATCTTGCGGTATGGATCGAGGACTACCTCCTCCACATCCACATGGCCCGCGGTGACGATCTACATTGCATCAAATATCTCCCACTCAAGCTCAAAGGACCAGCTCGGCATTGGCTTAACAGCCTGCCAGCAGAATCCATTGGCTGTTGGGAAGATCTCGAAGCCCCATTCCTCGATAACTTCCAGGGCACCTATGTGCGACCACCAGATGACGATGACTTGAGCCACATAATTCAGCAGCCAGAGGAATCGACCAGGCAATTCTGGACACGGTTCCTAACCAAGAAAAATCAAATTGTCAACTATCCGGATGCAGAGGCCCTAGCAGCTTTTAAGCATAACATCCGTGACGAGTGGCTCGCCCGGCACCTTGGCCAGGAAAAGCCGAAATCTATGGCAGCCCTCATGACACTAATGACCCACTTTTGCGTGGGATAGGACAGCTGGCTGGCTCGCAGCAATAACATATCAAAGAACCCTGCTACTTCGGATACCAAGGACAGCAATGACAGGTCACGTCGCAACAAGCACAAGCGCCGCATTAACAGCGACAATATAGAAGATACGACAGTCAATGCCGGATTCAGAGGCTCTAAGTCCAGTCAGCAGAAAAAGCCATTCAAAAGAAGTACTCTGGGCCCGTCCAGTTTGGACCGTATACTCGATCGCTCCTGCCAAATACACGGCACCCCCGACAAGCCAGCCAACCACACCAACAGGGAGTGTTGGGTGTTCAAGCAGGCCGGCAAGTTAAATGCCGAAAACAAGGACAAGGGGCTACATAGAGATGACGAGGAGGAGCCCCGACCGCCGAACACCGGAGGATAGAAGAGGTTCCCCCCACAAGTGCGGACGGTGAACATGATATACGCAACCCACATCCCCAAGAAGGAGCGGAAGCGTGCGCTAAGGGACGTAGATGCGTTGGAGCCAGTCGCCCCCAAGTTCAACCCATGGTCCTCCTGTCCGATCACTTTCGATCGCAGGGACCATCCCACTAGTATCCGTCATGGCGGATTCTCCGCATTGGTCCTAGACCCAATCATTGACGGATTTCACCTCACTCGAGTCCTTATGGACGGCGGCAGCAGCCTGAACCTGCTTTATCAGGATACAGTGCACAAAATGGGTATAGATCCCTCAAGGATTAAACCCACAAAAACAACCTTTAAAGGCGTCATACCAGGTGTAGAGGCCCATTGCACAGGCTCAGTCACACTAGAAGTGGCCTTTGGATCCCCGGATAACTTCCGAAGCGAGGAGTTAATCTTCGATGTAGTCCCGTTCCGCAGCGGCTATCATGCACTGCTCGGGCGAACCGCATTTGCAAGATTCAATGCGGTACCATACTATGCATACCTCAAGCTCAAAATGACAGGACCTCGGGGGGTCATCATAGTCAATGGAAACACAGAGCGCTCTCTCCGAACGGAGGAGCACACTGCGGCCCTCGCAGTAGAAGCACAAAGTAGCCTCTCAAGGCAATTCTCCAGTCCGGCGATCAAACGCCCGGACGCCGTCAAGCGTGCCCGGAGTAATCTACAACAAAACCGCATGGCACGTTCCGAGCTCGCATAGCAATGCGGCCCCTACTCCAGCCCCAGACAAACGGCGAAATTCGTGCCACGCGTACATAATTACGCATTGAAAATACCATGGGCATAGGGGGAGTGGCACGACTACGGCACACCCCAAAACGTGGCTCAACCGCACTAGGGGCTTCCTACTTTGTTATTTTCTTCTCTCTTTCAGGACTTTACTCTCTAGAAGCCCTATCCGGCAGCATAATTTCCGAACACACGATACAACAACCAGGGAGGCAGAAAGCTACGTCACACCATGGAACTCCTAGGTGGTCTCTATAACGAACGAAATACCTGCTTTAAATACCATTCCGCAGCTTGCCCTTCGAGAGGACATGTCAAATAGTCCCATTTTGTGCTTATCGCACTACTTGTATCGTTCTGCTTTTATGCACCTTTTTTTAATAAACAATGCATAGCACTAGTCTATTACTGCATTCTATATTCCTTCCCTTTTTATGTACATATGTTCATTCATGAAATCCAGCAACAATACACTCTGGTAGGCCAATACGCCAGGGGCTTAAGTACCCCATAATATGGCGTGAGAAGTCCGAACACTTTCGAAAGTGCGGCACCCCGAACTTATAGCATTATATGCATCAGCTCTCAATCATGTCTTGGGTCAATAGTTGGGTTTGCCCGGCTCCCATGTTTTGGTACCTTTTGTTCCGCCATATCGGCTAAGGTAGCACTGGGAGAACTGCTGCGATTGTGCCCCGGTTCATCTGGGCTAAGCACCTCAGTAGAGAAAGCTAAAACTGACTGTCATGATAAGGCGAGAGCTGGTCGCTGTTCGAGAGGTCTCGAGTCCCTAAAGACTTATGCCGCTTAGGGCGACGAGTCGGCTTTGTCCGGCTTAGGCGTGTATAGCGCCCCGAATTTAAAATACTAGGGGCTTCGCCAAAATTTAAAATTGTAGACTTCTATGGCTAAGTGAGAGTGATAAAGCATTATAGTTTGATTGCCTTGTTCATTGCGCTGAGCACCTCCCTCGAAGGACACAACAATGGGAAAAAGAGTGCTCAAATTTATCCCGAACACCCCAGCACTCGTGGCATCACTACTAGAAAAAGGGCTATAGGTGGGATTGACACTAATGGCGCACCAGATAGGTGGTGCGCCATTAGTGTTGAAAGTACTAATGGCGCACCTTGCCTAGGGTGCGCCATTAGTATCCTAATTTTTTTTTGAACTAGCGCGTCTGTCCAAACACACTAATGGCGCATCCTGGCACGGTGCGCCATTACTAGTTGTAACTAGTAATGGCGCACTAGTACCAGAGTGCGCCACTAATGCTGTTTTTTTAATTATATTTTTTATTCCTATTGTTGGAAAACTATTAATGGCGCACTGTCCCACCGTGCGCCATTACTAGTTCAAACTACTAATGGCGCACCATTGGAGAGTGCGCCATTAGTATGATTTTTTTTTCTTTTTTTTCGCAGAACTACTAATGGCGCATCAGACAGAGGTGCGCCATTAGTAACCTGGATTACTAATGGCGCATTTACTGCTGGTGCGCCATTAGTAAGTGGTCAGCAACAAGATATTTTGGGCAGCCTCTCCTACCCACACTCACTTTCTCCCCACTCCATTCTCTCCACCTTCTCCTTGTCTCGGGTGCCTCCTCTTTTTCACCTCATTTCCACCATAGATTCATTGAAATTAAGTGGTTAAATTACCTTGTTTTGATAGGTAAGTAAGGGGGGAAGCTATATTTATGTTGTTCTCCCTACAACAATTTGCACATGCACTTTTTATGGCCTAGCTAGATCTATGTATGTTCGTGGTGTTGCATATGTTTGTGGTGTTGCATATGTGTTTGTGTTTGGCGGTGTACCGGTATTTGAAATGCGATAGTTGCCAATATTTTGCCGGAATGTTGATTCATTTCCGTTTCGGCGATAATTTTGGCATTAAGCATTCTTTTTGGTCCTATTTTTAGGGAAAGTCATGCCAAATTTTTTCTTGGTTCTAAAATATCGTTTTGCTCTACCCCGCAGGCAACCATGGTCCGCACGATGACGGAAGGCATCGTGAATAGGTTTTTGAGGTCCGCGAAGGTCGAGATGCTTCAAAAGAATGAGAAGGAGATAAGATGTCCGTGTCGAAGATGCAAGCTGGAGAGCCTTATTGCGGACCCGGATTCCGGGCAGGTGCGGGACCACCTGCTTTTGCATGGTTTCATGGATGGCTATCGGTGGCAAGGTGATGAAGATGACTACGAAGTCGTCCATGGGGGCCGGGCAAGAAATGAGGAAGGGCAGCAAGGCAACCACCACGGCTCGGGTGGGCGAGAAGGCGAAGAATCCCCAGGAGATGATCACGACGGTGATGCTGTACACAGTCATCATGTAGAAGATGCAGGACATGATGATGAGGAAGATGGCGCCGGAGCAGACGACGGGCATGATCATGAAGATGATGATGCCGGCGGAGCATACGACGGTGGACCATCGATGGGCTGGGTGCAGGACCCTTATATTCAAGAGCTGCTTCTCAAGCAGACTGATAACGCAAGAGCCGCCGCCCGAGAGAAAGCCAAGGTGGATCAACTTGAGTTAGACGCGGTTACTCCATTGTATGAAGGATGCAGGCCCGAGGATACCCGCCTGAAAGTAATGCTCATGGCACTGGAGATGAAGGTAAAACACAAAATGACCGATGCATGCTTCGACGAGAACATGTCATTCTGGCACGAATGTCTTCCAAAGGGGAACAAGTGCCCGACCAGTTTGGAGGAGGCGAAGAAAATCGTTTGTCCTCTGGATTTACCGCACGTGAAATACCATGTCTGCATAAACAATTGCATCATTTATCGGGATGAGCACGCGGAGTCTACCATATGTCCGGTGTGCGGCGTCACTCGATACAAGAAGAGGAAGAAAGCTCCTCGAAAAGTGGTGTGGTACTTTCCGATCACTCCTCGTCTGCAGCGGTATTTCGCGGATCCTAAGGTAGCAAAGCTCCTGCGTTGGCACGCGCATAGGGAGGAGAAGAAGCGAGAAGATGACGCAAATGATCCGGAGATAGATAAAAAAGACAAGATGCTGAGTCACCCTAAGGATGCGAGCCAGTGGCAAGCGTTGAATTTTGAATACCCAGAATTTGGGAAGGATCCAAGGAACATCGTGCTAGGCGCGAGCACCGATGGAGTCAATCCATTTGGCAGCCAGAGAAGCACACATAGCACCTGGCCTGTGTTTGTGTGGATGTACAACCTTCCCCCCTAGTTGTGCATGAAGAGAAAGTACATTCACATGAGTATGCTAATTGAAGGGCCGAAACAACCAGGGAACGACATCAATCAGTATCTGGGGCTGCTGAAGGAGGAGCTAGACACGCTGTGGAAAACGCCAGCCAATACGTGGGACGCCGCAGAGAAAGAATATTTCCCTATGAGAGCCGCACTGCTCACGACGGTGCACGACTATCTCGGTTACGGATATCTCGCGGGGCAGGTAGTCCACGGATTTTCTGGATGCGTACGGTGCATGGATGACACAACGTATCGCCAGCTAGATAGAGATCCCGGGTCTTCGAAAACCGTGTTCATGGGACATCGAAGGTGGCTTCGCGACGATGACCCGTGGAGGAAACGCAAGGATCTGTTCGATGGTGAAACCGAACCCCAAAAACGCCCGTGTACGAGGAGCGGCGAGGAAATAGACAAGTTGTTGAAAAATTGGAAAGACTGCCCACTGCCGGGAAAGAAGCAAAAGGCGCCAGAGCCGGGAAAAAAGCGAAAGGCGCCAGAGCCGCTGCTGAAGGTATGGAAAACGAGGTCTGTTTTCTGGGACTTGCCGTACTGGAAGATCCACCGTGTGCCTCACAGCCTTGATGTCATGCATATCACGAAGAACGTGTGCGAGAGTCTGCTTGGTACCCTGCTCAACATGCCAGAGAGGACCAAAGATGGGCCGAAAGCAAGGGCAGACTTGAAATCAATGGGCATCAGGCAGGAGCTTCACACTATATATGATTATGATGATTATGATGATGATGAGGCGAAGCAGGACACAGAAAGTCGTCTCAAAGGCAAAAACGCCAAGAAGACCGGAAATGACGACCCTCCCGCGTGCTTCACTCTAAGTCAGGAGGAGATCGAGCAGTTTTTCACCTGCCTCCTAGGAGTAAAACTTCCTTACAGTTACGCGGGGAAGATAAGCAGATACCTAGACCCAGCGAAGCAGAAGTTCAGCGGGATGAAGTCTCATGACTGTCACGTGCTGATGACGCAGATACTTCCAGTTGCAATCCGTAGGATCATGGACGCGCACGTCCGTGAAACGCTATTTGGCCTATGCAACTTCTTCGACGTCATCTCTCGGAAGTCGATTGGCGTGAGGCAACTCAGAAGGCTACAGGAAGAGATCGTGGTGATACTATGCGAGCTTGAGATGTACTTCCCGCCCGCATTCTTCGACGTTATGGTGCATCTTCTGGTCCATATATTGGAGGATATCATCCAACTCGGGCCGACGTTCCTGCACAGCATGATGCCGTTCGAAACGATGAATGGTGTCATCAAAGGATACGTTCGCAACATGTCACGTCCAGAGGGAAGCATAGCCAGGGGCTTTCTGACCGAAGAGTGCATCTCGTACTGCACGAATTATCTAGGCATCGAGAACCCCGTTGGTGTGACGCCCTCGATGCGGCTATATCTCCCACGTGTCGAGGCACGACTTAGAGGCATAACCGCATTGAAAGCAATGTCGCAAGTGAGGTAATCTTCACACAATCCATGTAATAAATAAGGGGGAAAGATACATAGTTGGCTTACAATCGCCACTTCACACAAGTACATAAATAACATCCATCAAACAGATTACACTCAAGGTCCGACTACGGTACCAAAATGAAAGAAGACTACCCCAAATGCTAAACAGATCCCCGGATCACCCAACTGGGCTCCACTACTGATCATCTGGAAAAGAAACATAGTAGCGACCACGTTCCTCATCGAACTCCCAAGTGAGCTCGGTCGCGTCATCTGCACTGACATCGTTGGTACCTTCAACTGAGGTGATAATATCTGTGAGTCACGGGGACTCAGCAATCTCACACCCGCGAGATCAAGACTATTTAAGCTTAAAGGTGGGAAAGGGGGTTTATGAGGTGGAGCTGCAGCAAGCGACTAGCATGTGGTGGCTATAGCGCAAAAGAGAGCGAGAAGAGAAGGCAAAGCACGGTCGTGAAGCTAGAAGTGATCAAGAAGTGATCCTGAAACAACCTGCGTCAGACATAACTCCAACAACCGTGTTCACCTCCCGGACCCCGCCGAGAAGAGACCATCACGGTTACACACGCGGTTGATGTGTTTTAGTTAAGGTCAACTTCGGGTTTTCTACAACCGGACATCAACAAATTCCCATCTGCCTCATAACCGCGGGCACGGCTTTCGAAAGATAATACCCTGCAGGGGTGTCCCAACTTAGCCCATGATAAGCTCTCACGGTCAACGAAGGATATTCCTTCTTCCGGGAAGACCCGATCAATCTCGGAATCCCGGACTACAAGACATTTCAACAGCAATAAAACAAGACCAGCAAAGCCGCCCGATTGTGCCGACAAATCCTGATAGGAGCTGCACATATCTCGGTCTCAGGGCACATCCGGATAAGCTAAGCGTACAGGAGCCAACATAACCCGAGTTGCCAAGGGACGGCCCTGCACGGTGCTCTAGTTTGGACCAGCAATCGAAGGAGAACTGGCCCGGGGGTTTAAAATAAAGATGACCCTTGAGTCTGCAGAACCCAAGGGAAAAAGGCTAGGTGGCAAATGGTAAAACCAATGTTGGGCCTTGCTGGAAAAGTCTTATTCAAAGCGAACTGTCAAGGGCGTCCCATAAATCACCCAACCGTGTAAGGAACGCAAACTCCGGGAACATAACACCGGTATGACGGAAACTAGGGTGGCAAGAATGGAACAAAACACCAGGCATAAGGCCGAGCCTTCCACCCTTTACCAAGTATATATAGATGCATTAATTAAATAAGAGGTATTGTGATATCCCAACAAGTAAACATGTTCCAACAAGGAACAACAAGATCGTGTACCAACAAGGAACAAACTTCATCTTCACCTGCAACAAACAACGCTATAAGAGGGGCTGAGCAAAGCGGTAACATAGCCAAACAACGGTTTGCTAGGACATGGATGGTTAGGGGCTGACATGGCAATATGGGTGGCATGATATAGCAAGTGGTGGGTATCGCAGCATAGGCATAGCAAAAGAGCGAGCAATCTAGCTAGCGAAGATAGAAGTGATTTCGAGGGTATGGTCATCTTGCCTGCAAGGTTCTCAGAGTTGTCGAAAGCTTGGTCCTCGTAAACGTTCTCAACAGGTTCCTCGTTCACGTACTCGTCTCCCGGCTCTACCCAAGACAAGAGAACAAGCAAAGGAACCAAAATCAAACACGATGCAATGCGCAAACAACATGAAGCAAAACATGGCATGACATGCGAGAGGGGATATGCAATGCGTATGCATGCTCCGGAAGGACAAGGATGAACAGGGCATAATCTTGGCAAACCAAGCATGCCACTGGATAGATGAGGTGATTTCGGTTGAAATCGATATAAAGATCACCGGAATCGGAAGCACGGTTTGCAAATGGCAAGCAAAACAAGAATGACACGAATCTGCCGTAAACAGCATGATGCTACTTAGCAAGCAATGAATAATTAAGCTACTGCACCCAAACATGGCAACCAAGCATATGACAGTAATCTACTCAGGATGCACGACAAAAGATGAGCACTGAGCTACGGCTAATTCACATCATAACAGGTTCAAACAAGCCTGGCAAAAGTGCAACTTATAACAGATTCACAGACTTAGTGAAATAACAGCAAGTCAGGAAAACAACATCAGGATGACGTGTTCAGAGCAACGAAACAACATGCTACAGGTTCACAACATAGCAAAGTAAGACATGGCATGAATCTACTCATAGCACTTGACAAAAGACTCTTACTGATCATAAGCTAAAAAGGACCAGAAAATATGATTACACCCAAGTCAATTAAGCAAGTTTCGTTACAGGTTTCAGACTTGGCAGAAAACTGGACATGGCAGAAAACTGTTAACGACTAGGCATGTTCGTGAGCTCGATGCACTCACTACAGAGCATCGCATGATAAACTAAGCATACATACATCAAGAAGACATGGCATAGTAACTATAAATGGCAAGAATAACATCATATCATGCAAGGATCAACTACACCAAGCTTGGCAAAATTGAATAACACGTAAACAATCTGCCAGCGATATCTTGAAGCAAAAGTAGAGCTCGATTGACTCAAGCTATGGCACCCCATAAATGCAAACAAAGACATGGATGGATTAAGAAAATACTCAAGTTCAAAACTCCCTTACTGATCATGCTCCAATTATGCATGTATCTCTCAGAAACAACATCAACATACAGCATGATAATAACAAAAGTCAGGGACTTAGTGAAATCACAAAGTCTCTGAAAACAGCAATATCATCATCCCTACTTTGCATGCAATTTCTAGCCACCTCAAGCATCACAAAAATACATAGCAAAATCCTCTGGGTAGGTAACATGGCATATTACAAAACTCATGTAGGACTCAACTTCATAGGAGGTACACATCAATCATGGCAAAAATGACAAAAGTGCATGTTCAGATAAGATCCAGCAACTAACATCAACTAGCCCTCTTCTAACAGCATTTCGGGCATCAAGATGACTTCAAATGAAAATGATGAAATGGAACAAAATGATGTACTCTTCGAGGCGAACAAAAGGACATATTATACGCGCGAATCGGAGCTACAGATGCAAAGTTATGGCATGTCGAAGATGCGATGATAATGCAAAAAAATAATGACTTAGAGAAATATTTGAGAGGGGGAAGAAGTCAACGGGCGCGGGATTCGAGGATCGCCGGCGCGGGGTGGCCGGAGACGAGGCGGCTGACGGCGGGGGCGGCCGGATCCGGGGGCTCCGGCGACGGCGGGGCTCCGGGGCGGCGCGGGGAGAGGCGGCGGAGGCCGGCACGGGCGCGGGGTGGCCGGATCCGCGGCGGGGAACGGCGCCCGGGGCGGCGCGCGCCGGCGAAGGCGGCGGCGGCGGCGGGGAGCCGGGTCGGCGCGGGAGGCGGCGCTGGGCGGCGGGCGCGGGCGACAGGCGGCGGGGCGAGGCGCGGGCTGCGGGGGCCGGCCTCGGGCTCGCGGGCCCGCGGGGAGGAGGCGGCGCGGCGAAGTGGGACTCGGGCGGGCGGCGACGTGGCGGCGCGGGGAGAGGCGCGGATTTCGAGGCGAGCTTAGGGTTTCGGTGATACTCTCTCAGATTTGGACGGGGGAGACGTTTTTATAGCTAGAAGGAGCTAGGGAGCTCCAAACGGAGTGAGGTTTTCGCCCACGCGATCGTGATCGAACGGCGGAGGACATGGGAGTGACTTAGATGGGTTTTGGGCTGTTTTGAAGGGGTGTTGGGCTGCAACACACACGAGGCCTTCACGGTTACCCGGTTAACCGTTGGAGTACCAAACGAACTCCGATTGACCCGAAACTTGACAGGCGGTCTACCGGTGCTATACCGAGGCCACATGTCAAACCTCGGTCCATTCCGAGAATGTTTAAAACCCGCTCACGAAGAAATGTAAAAGAGGACGCCGGGAGACATAGGAGCGCCGGATTGCAAAACGGACAACGGGAAAGATGCTCGGATTTGTGAGACGAATGCGTATGCGAATGCGATGCACATGATGACATGATAAGAAAGGCAAGACATGACCAAAATGCAAAACGGAGAGAACCCAACCATGGAGGGAATAACATAGCACATAGCCGGAAACGGCAAGAGTTGGATTACAAATATGGCAAGTTACATCGGGGGCGTTACAACACACCACCACTACGAGAGGATCTCGTCCCGAGATCTAGGACTGAAAGAACTCCGGATACTCAGAACGTAGGTGGTCTTCACGCTCCCAGGTGGCCTCTCGGTCTGAATGATGTGACCATTTCACTTTGAGGAATTTGATTGACTTGTTGCGAGTCTTGCGCTCAGTTGTCTCAAGAATGGCAACTGGATGCTCATGATAGGACAAATCTTCTTGAAGATCAATCTCTTCGAAGTTGATGGTACGCTCAGGCGTCTTGAAGCATTTGCGAAGCTGTGACACGTGGAAGACATCGTGCACATTTGCAAAGTTGGAGGGGAGCTCAAGTTGATAGGCGAGATCGCCTCGTTTCCCGATGATCTTGAAGGGACCGACGTATCTAGGAGCAAGTTTCCCCTTGATACCGAAGCGACGAGTTCCTTTCATTGGCGAGACACGGAGGTAAACATGGTCTCCGATCTCGAATGCCACATCTCGGTGTTTGCTATCGTAATAGCTCTTCTGGCGCGATTGCGCTGCTTTGAGGTTCTCACGAATCACCTTGCACATGGCCTCAGCCTTTGAGATCAAATCATTGCCGAGCAATTGACGTTCCCCGGTTTCAGACCAGTTGAGAGGAGTACGGCACTTTCTGCCATAGAGAATCTCGAATGGGGCTTTGCCCGAGCTGGCTTGAAAGCTGTTGTTGTAAGAGAACTCAGCATAAGGAAGACAATCCTCCCACTTCATACCGAAAGAGATAACACAGGCTCTGAGCATATCTTCAAGAATTTGATTGACACGCTCGACTTGTCCACTAGACTGAGGGTGGAAAGCTGTGCTGAAGCGGATGTTGGTGCCCATGGCCGACTGAAAAGAATCCCAAAATTTGGAGGTAAAGATGCTGCCACGGTCTGAAGAGATCAATTGCGGAATGCCATGCAAGGAGACAATTCTGGAGGTGTAGAGCTCTGCCAGCTGCGCTGCTGTGATAGACTCTTTGATAGGAAGAAAATGAGCCACTTTGGTGAGCTTGTCGATGACGACGAAGATAGCATCATTTCCACGCTTGGACTTAGGAAAACCAGTCACGAAGTCCATTTCGATATGATCAAACTTCCATTCTGGAATAGCAAGAGGTTGGAGAAGTCCAGCTGGTCGTTGGTGTTCTGCTTTCACCCTTCTGCAGACATCACACTCATTCACGAATTGAGCGATCTCACGCTTCATTCGAGTCCACCAATACGACTGCTTGAGGTCATGGTACATCTTTGTACTTCCAGGATGAATAGACAGGAGAGAGTTGTGCGCTTCGTTCATAATGACTTTACGAAGATCACCCTTTGGAACCACGATCCGGTCCTCGAAGAAAAGAGTATCTCTGTCATCAACTCGATAGCACTTGTATTTGGGGATGCTCTTTTCCATACCACGTTTCACCTTCTTCACCATGGTATCCAACAATTGTGCCTCACGAATCTGATCTTCCAAAGTAGGAGAGACGATGAGGTTGGCAAGAACACCTTGAGGAACAACTTGGAGATTCAACTTGCGGAAAGCCTCACAGAGATCCGGTTGAAAAGGCTTGAGGATTAAGCTGTTGCAGTAAGCCTTTCTGCTCAAAGCGTCTGCAACCACATTAGCCTTGCCTGGAGTATATTCAATACTCGGATTATACTCTTGAATCATTTCGACCCATCGAGTTTGCCTGAGGTTGAGATGAGGCTGAGTGAAGATATACTTGAGACTCTTGTGATCTGTGAAAATGTCCACTTTCCTTCCCAACAGGAGATGTCTCCATGTTATTAGTGCGTGGACAACTGCCGCCAACTCAAGATCGTGAGTGGGGTAGTTCCTTTCATTGGGCTTTAACTGGCGAGAGGTGTAGGCAACAACCTTCTTCTCTTGCATTAACACAGCACCGAGGCCCTGGAGAGAAGCATCACAGAATACTTCATAAGGCTTGGATTCATCAGGAGGAGTCAGAACTGGAGCAGTGACGAGTTTCTCTTTGAGAGTGTTGAAAGCAACGTCACACTCAGGAGACCAGACATATTTCACATGCTTCTGGAGGAGGTTGGAAAGAGGCTTAGCAATCTTGGAGAAATTCTCAACGAATCTTCTGCAATAGCTTGCAAGTCCAAGAAAACTGCGAAGCTGCTTGACATTCTGAGGAGGATTCCAATTCAAAACTGCAGACACCCTCTCTGGATTAACAGCGATGCCCTTGGCAGAGATGATATGACCAAGATAAAGAACTTCATCAAGCCAGAATTCACATTTGGAGAACTTCGCATATAATTGATACTCTCTGAGCTTGTCGAGTACCAATCGCAAATGTTCGGCATGATCCTTCTTATTCTTGGAGAAGACCAAAATATCATCGAGATAGACCAAGACAAATTCGTTGATGTAGGGGTTGAAGATGAAATTCATCAAGCGAGTGAAATACGGAGGAGCATTGACAAGGCCGAAAGACATGACAGTATATTCATAAGAACCAAAGCTTGTTCTGAATGCTGTCTTGGGAATATCTTCTTCACGAATGCGAATCTGATGATAACCCATACGAAGGTCAAGCTTGGAGAACACCTTAGCACCTTTTAGTTGCTCAAATAGCTCATTGATGTTGGGAAGTGGGTACTTGTTCTTGATAGTCTTCTTGTTCAATGGACGGTAATCGACACAAAGTCGGTCCGTGCCATCCTTCTTCTTGACAAAAAGAACACCACAACCCCATGGAGAAGAACTTGGTCTGATCAGACCCAGACGTTCTTGTTTATCGAGTTGAATTTTCAATTCCTTGAGCTCATCTGGTCCAAGCTTGTAAGGACGCTTGCAAACGGGTTCCGTGCCAGGCTCAAGCTCAATAACGAATTCAACTGGCCTGCGAGGAGGCATACCCGGAAGCTCTTCTGGAAAAACATCTTGGTACTCACAAACGACTGGAATCTGAGAGATAGCCTCCATTTCACCCATCTCATTGAGAGAAAACAACCGAATGGTATCATCACGAGAAGCATAGATGATCACATCGTTCGAAGTGTGAGTCAATTTGATTTCCCTGGCAGCACACTCGAGCTGAGCCTTGTGCTTAGAAAGCCAGTCCATCCCGAGAATAAGATCAATATCAGAATCACCAAGCACCATTGGAGAAGATAGAAATTTATAGTCGCCCATCTTGATAGAAACATTCGGAATCATTGTGGTGGCCCTCATAGGCTTGGCCGGAGAAACAACCCCCAAGGGTTTAGCCAATAATTCCGAAACGAAGTCATGCTTTGAAACAAATGATCTGGACATGAAACAATGCGATGCACCAGTATCAAATAAGACTTTGGCAGGAATATCATTAACAGGAAGATTACCCATGATCACTTCAGAAGAATCCTCTGCTTGAGCTGCATTCAACATGTTCACCTTGACGTGCTTAGGATTATGCTTGACCACTGCATTGCTGGAAGATTTCACAGGAGGAGGAGGCGGAAGACGCCTCTGGTTGAAGCACTTGTTCGCATAGTGACCCTTCTGCTGACATTTGTTGCAAGTCACTTCTGAGAGCGGACGATGGTAAGGAGCACTTGGCCTTGGAGCTTGGTTCTGAGACTTGATCTGATAACCAGGGTTGGGTGGGTGGGAAGATCCACGACCACTTGAGTTCTTCTGCTGATAAGGCTGACGGAACGGAGGAGGAGGAGGCAACCAGAACTTCTGTTGCTTAGCTGCCACAAGTGAAGAAGAAGAAGACTGAACTGCGTCTCTGACTCTCTTCTTAGATGCCTCACACTTGAGCTGAGCAGCTTCTTGTTTCAGTGCCATGTTGTAGAATTCATCATACTTTAATGGCTCGAAAAGCACGAGAGCAAGTTGCAGATCTTCTCTGAGACCACGCCTGAACTGGTAGATCATACTCTTCTCATCAGGGATGTCTTGCCTTGCAAAACGAGAGAGCTTCTGGAACTGAGTGTTGTACTGATAGACAGTCATGTTGCCTTGCTTGAGATTGCGGAATTCCTCACGCTTAAGCTCAACAACACTTTCTGGAATGTGGTGCGCTTTGAAGTCACGACGGAAATCATCCCAAGTGATCACACGACCTCCTCTGGAATCTTTGTATTGCTGGAACCACTCAGCAGCTTGATCTTTGAGTTGAAAAGAGGCAAACTTGACAAAGTCCTCAGGTCTCACATTGCTGCACTCGAAATGTTTGCTGATGTCCACGAGCCAATCATCAGCGTCAGTGGCCTCGACACAGTAGCTGAAGGTCTTTGGCTGATTAGCAAGGAACTGGTTCAGTGAAGCAAAGTGCGGCTGATTGTTGCCTTGGCCTTGATTCTCTTGATTAGCTTGACCCTGGTTGCGATCTTGCAAGAGCTGAATCAGAATCTGAGCATTGGCATTTGTAGCAGTCATCAAGGCTTGCCAAGCTTCCGGAGGCGGAGGTGGAGGCGGAGGGTTAGCCTGATCTCCATCATTGCGTTCCGGATTCAGACGAGTAGGCGGAGCCATCCTGAAGAGGGTGACATCCATTAGCATCTTGACAGAGATATATTGAAGCTGAATCAAAGGAACGAAATTGCAACATATAGTCTTCACAATTAACATTCGAACGAGAATGAACGAATGAATTCCGATGTAAAATATCACACTTCCAAAGCTTAGAAGCCACTTAGAACATGGTAAGGAATAAAATCAACAAGGTACGGGTATGAACAAATACTTGGTAAGGATTACCCAATCACAAACCAAATATCTGCGGAAGAAATACTAAAGCTACAAGAATTCCCACTTATAAACTCCCGAAACTTTCTGGTTATGCAATCAGGTGTTGGGGATACAGGGGAAGCATAATATCTCACCCAAACTAGCAAATCCTACAACCAGCTGTATCCATCCTTCAACACATAACCAAGAAACCTTCGGAAATCATCTACCTCAACCTTCGAAAACACATCCGTTATACAAGTCATGGCAATACTCCTGCACTCGCCACAGTACTGGGCTATCAGGTTATCTCACCAACAACTGTACAAAAGAGATTTTCGATGTCGGTCGTACTAAACTCAGGTATTCCAAAACCGCAACGATAAGATTATGACGACAACACCTCGGAGCTCAACTCCCCGGGACACTGCCACAACCCCTAAATGTCAGGAGGCAACCAAGACAATGTTGTCATCACAAAACCATCGGAACGATTGTAATATACCCGCGTGATCCTAAAAAAAATTTTAGTGAAATTTGAGAAGAGAAGAGTCAAAACTCTACGTCAGGATGCCTTACCAGAAGGTCGAAGGGACTGGGGAGTAAAAAGAATTCCTAAACTCTCCGATATATAATTCCAAAATGACTCAAAACATTTTTCTAGACACAACTCGGCCACTAAAGACGATCAAACAGTGGGGGCTCCTAAGGTCGGGAAAGGCTCTGATTACCAACTTGTGACGCCCTCGATGCGGCTATATCTCCCACGTGTCGAGGCACGACTTAGAGGCATAACCGCATTGAAAGCAATGTCGCAAGTGAGGTAATCTTCACACAATCCATGTAATAAATAAGGGGGAAAGATACATAGTTGGCTTACAATCGCCACTTCACACAAGTACATAAATAACATCCATCAAACAGATTACACTCAAGGTCCGACTACGGTACCAAAATGAAAGAAGACTACCCCAAATGCTAAACAGATCCCCGGATCACCCAACTGGGCTCCACTACTGATCATCTGGAAAAGAAACATAGTAGCGACCACGTTCCTCATCGAACTCCCAAGTGAGCTCGGTCGCGTCATCTGCACTGACATCGTTGGTACCTTCAACTGAGGTGATAATATCTGTGAGTCACGGGGACTCAGCAATCTCACACCCGCGAGATCAAGACTATTTAAGCTTAAAGGTGGGAAAGGGGGTTTATGAGGTGGAGCTGCAGCAAGCGACTAGCATGTGGTGGCTATAGCGCAAAAGAGAGCGAGAAGAGAAGGCAAAGCACGGTCGTGAAGCTAGAAGTGATCAAGAAGTGATCCTGAAACAACCTGCGTCAGACATAACTCCAACAACCGTGTTCACCTCCCGGACCCCGCCGAGAAGAGACCATCACGGTTACACACGCGGTTGATGTGTTTTAGTTAAGGTCAACTTCGGGTTTTCTACAACCGGACATCAACAAATTCCCATCTGCCTCATAACCGCGGGCACGGCTTTCGAAAGATAATACCCTGCAGGGGTGTCCCAACTTAGCCCATGATAAGCTCTCACGGTCAACGAAGGATATTCCTTCTTCCGGGAAGACCCGATCAATCTCGGAATCCCGGACTACAAGACATTTCAACAGCAATAAAACAAGACCAGCAAAGCCGCCCGATTGTGCCGACAAATCCTGATAGGAGCTGCACATATCTCGGTCTCAGGGCACATCCGGATAAGCTAAGCGTACAGGAGCCAACATAACCCGAGTTGCCAAGGGACGGCCCTGCACGGTGCTCTAGTTTGGACCAGCAATCGAAGGAGAACTGGCCCGGGGGTTTAAAATAAAGATGACCCTTGAGTCTGCAGAACCCAAGGGAAAAAGGCTAGGTGGCAAATGGTAAAACCAATGTTGGGCCTTGCTGGAAAAGTCTTATTCAAAGCGAACTGTCAAGGGGGTCCCATAAATCACCCAACCGTGTAAGGAACGCAAACTCCGGGAACATAACACCGGTATGACGGAAACTAGGGTGGCAAGAATGGAACAAAACACCAGGCATAAGGCCGAGCCTTCCACCCTTTACCAAGTATATATAGATGCATTAATTAAATAAGAGGTATTGTGATATCCCAACAAGTAAACATGTTCCAACAAGGAACAACAAGATCGTGTACCAACAAGGAACAAACTTCATCTTCACCTGCAACTAACAACGCTATAAGAGGGGCTGAGCAAAGCGGTAACATAGCCAAACAACGGTTTGCTAGGACATGGATGGTTAGGGGCTGACATGGCAATATGGGTGGCATGATATAGCAAGTGGTGGGTATCGCAGCATAGGCATAGCAAAAGAGCGAGCAATCTAGCTAGCGAAGATAGAAGTGATTTCGAGGGTATGGTCATCTTGCCTGCAAGGTTCTCAGAGTTGTCGAAAGCTTGGTCCTCGTAAACGTTCTCAACAGGTTCCTCGTTCACGTACTCGTCTCCCGGCTCTACCCAAGACAAGAGAACAAGCAAAGGAACCAAAATCAAACACGATGCAATGCGCAAACAACATGAAGCAAAACATGGCATGACATGCGAGAGGGGATATGCAATGCGTATGCATGCTCCGGAAGGACAAGGATGAACAGGGCATAATCTTGGCAAACCAAGCATGCCACTGGATAGATGAGGTGATTTCGGTTGAAATCGATATAAAGATCACCGGAATCGGAAGCACGGTTTGCAAATGGCAAGCAAAACAAGAATGACACAAATCTGCCGTAAACAGCATGATGCTACTTAGCAAGCAATGAATAATTAAGCTACTGCACCCAAACATGGCAACCAAGCATATGACAGTAATCTACTCAGGATGCACGACAAAAGATGAGCACTGAGCTACGGCTAATTCACATCATAACAGGTTCAAACAAGCATGGCAAAAGTGCAACTTATAACAGATTCACAGACTTAGTGAAATAACAGCAAGTCAGGAAAACAACATCAGGATGACGTGTTCAGAGCAACGAAACAACATGCTACAGGTTCACAACATAGCAAAGTAAGACATGGCATGAATCTACTCATAGCACTTGACAAAAGACTCTTACTGATCATAAGCTAAAAAGGACCAGAAAATATGATTACACCCAAGTCAATTAAGCAAGTTTCGTTACAGGTTTCAGACTTGGCAGAAAACTGGACATGGCAGAAAACTGTTAACGACTAGGCATGTTCGTGAGCTCGATGCACTCACTACAGAGCATCGCATGATAAACTAAGCATACATACATCAAGAAGACATGGCATAGTAACTATAAATGGCAAGAATAACATCATATCATGCAAGGATCAACTACACCAAGCTTGGCAAAATTGAATAACACGTAAACAATCTGCCAGCGATATCTTGAAGCAAAAGTAGAGCTCGATTGACTCAAGCTATGGCACCCCATAAATGCAAACAAAGACATGGATGGATTAAGAAAATACTCAAGTTCAAAACTCCCTTACTGATCATGCTCCAATTATGCATGTATCTCTCAGAAACAACATCAACATACAGCATGATAATAACAAAAGTCAGGGACTTAGTGAAATCACAAAGTCTCTGAAAACAGCAATATCATCATCCCTACTTTGCATGCAATTTCTAGCCACCTCAAGCATCACAAAAATACATAGCAAAATCCTCTGGGTAGGTAACATGGCATATTACAAAACTCATGTAGGACTCAACTTCATAGGAGGTACACATCAATCATGGCAAAAATGACAAAAGTGCATGTTCAGATAAGATCCAGCAACTAACATCAACTAGCCCTCTTCTAACAGCATTTCGGGCATCAAGATGACTACAAATGAAAATGATGCAATGGAAAAAAATGATGTACTCTTCGAGGCGAACAAAGTGACATATTATACGCGCGAATCGGAGCTACAGATGCAAAGTTATGGCATGTCGAAGATGCGATGATAATGCAAAAAAATAATGACTTAGAGAAATATTTGAGAGGGGGAAGAAGTCAACGGGCGCGGGATTCGAGGATCGCCGGCGCGGGGTGGCCGGAGACGAGGCGGCTGACGGCGGGGGCGGCCGGATCCGGGGGCTCCGGCGACGGCGGGGCTCCGGGGCGGCGCGGGGAGAGGCGGCGGAGGCCGGCACGGGCGCGGGGTGGCCGGATCCGCGGCGGGGAACGGCGCCCGGGGCGCGCGCGCCGGCGAAGGCGGCGGCGGCGGCGGGGAGCCGGGTCGGCGCGGGAGGCGGCGCTGGGCGGCGGGCGCGGGCGACAGGCGGCGGGGCGAGGCGCGGGCTGCGGGGGCCGGCCTCGGGCTCGCGGGCCCGCGGGGAGGAGGCGGCGCGGCGAAGTGGGCCTCGGGCGGGCGGCGACGTGGCGGCGCGGGGAGAGGCGCGGATTTCGAGGCGAGCTTAGGGTTTCGGTGATACTCTCTCAGATTTGGACGGGGGAGACGTTTTTATAGCTAGAAGGAGCTAGGGAGCTCCAAACGGAGTGCGGTTTTCGCCCACGCGATCGTGATCGAACGGCGGAGGACATGGGAGTGACTTAGATGGGTTTTGGGCTGTTTTGAAGGGGTGTTGGGCTGCAACACACACGAGGCCTTCACGGTTACCCGGTTAACCGTTGGAGTACCAAACGAACTCTGATTGACCCGAAACTTGACAGGCGGTCTACCGGTGCTATACCGAGGCCACATGTCAAACCTCGGTCCATTCCGAGAATGTTTAAAACCCGCTCACGAAGAAATGTAAATGAGGACGCCGGGAGACATAGGAGCGCCGGATTGCAAAACGGACAACGGGAAAGATGCTCGGATTTGTGAGAAGAATGCGTATGCGAATGCGATGCACATGATGACATGATAAGAAAGGCAAGACATGACCAAAATGCAAAACGGAGAGAACCCAACCACGGAGGGAATAACATAGCACATAGCCGGAAACGGCAAGAGTTGGATTACAAATATGGCAAGTTACATCGGGGGCGTTACAGTTGGTCTGCCCGTCAACAGGCACCTCGGCAGGCTCGCTGGATGGGGTCACCGTGAGGGTCGCCGCGAAATGCATGTCGACTTCGAGGGTCGACTCGCCGACTTTGAAAGAGCAAACCTAGTCGCGCTACAACACATAGAAGTGGTCGATCCTTGGGTGGTAGAGCACAAAACCTTTATTAAGAAGACGTACAATGACCGAGGCCAACAGAGGACGGACGGAGATATACTCAAAGAGCACAACTCATGTTTCATGCGTTGGTTCAAGCAGAAGCTTCTGGCGTACCCTTTACATGAGGATTCTTCCGCGGAAGAACAACTCATATTCGCCTTGTCACAGGGCGCCGAGCACAACCTGATGACCTATGAGGCGTACGATATCAACGGCTACACATTCTACACCGAGGCCAAGGACATGAAGAGCGATGGTTATCAGAACTCCGGGGTAACGATGGAATCCTACACCGGTAACGACAAGGACAGATACTACGGAAGGATCGAGGAGATCTGGGAGCTGAGCTACGCTGGAGAGAAGGTCCCGATGTTCCGTGTCAGATGGGCCAAGAGCGTCCTAAAAGAAGACCGGTATTTCACCACCATGGTTATACCCGAAGCCAAATCCAAGACCGCGGGCGCAAACGTCACCGCGAAAAATGAGCCATGGGTACTGGCTTCCCAAGTGGACCAATGCTTCTTCATTACCGACCCGTCAAAGACCAGTCGTGTTGTCGTGAGGAGAGGCAAAAGGAAGATCATCGGAATGGATGGAGTAGCCAATGAGCAAGACTTCGACAAGTACGGCGACCCGAGGATCGAATATGACGACGATGATGAAGTAGCAGCATACACCACAAGAAGAAGCAGGACCACCCTACCTAAAGGACGTCCGTTCCACAGAAGAACTCCATTTGCGAAAAAGAAGGGCAAGAAGATTTTTAACAGATAGCTAGCTAAGATCGATTGTATTTAAATCGTAGCCTTCATTTCTCGATTGTATTTCATGGGCACTTTTTAAACTATCATGAATATTTTTAAATTTCATGGACACTCGATCTCGATCCCCCTCCATCTCGATCGCTATCCCACCTCGCCAGATCCGGTCCCCCTCGCCGCCAAGCACCCCCCGGTCCACCGGCCGCCGCCGCCGACCCCCCGCACCCTCGATTCCCCTACTCAACCGCCGCCGCCGACCCCCCGCACCCCTCCCCTACTCAACCGCCGCCACCGACCCCCCGCACCCCTCCCCTACTCAACCGCCGCCACCGACCCCCCGCACCCTCCCCGGCTCCACCGGCATTACTGTTTGATGATATTTTTTAAAAAATTATTACTGTCTTATAAAAAAAATTACTGTTATGATTTAAACAAGTTTGAACATATATAAACACAAATAAGTATCAAACAGCATTTTAAATGCATAAAAAAAAATTTGTGGAGCATGGGAATCAAACCCAGGACCTCCTGGTGTGAGAACTAGCACCTAACCAGTCGACCTAGTAGAGAGGAGTTGATGTTGATAAGGTCAGGTGGGAGATAACCTGTTGGCTCGAGCGGAAATAAAAAAATACTAATGGCGCACCAGGTCGAGGTGCACCATTAGCATGTATATACTTATGGCGCACCGAGGGGTGGTGCGCCATTAGTATTGTGCCCCCCTACTTCGTATCGATCCCCTCTCTCTCCCTCGCTCGAGCCCTCGCCCTCGATCCCCTCTCTCTCCTCTCCCGACGCCGCCGCCCCGCCGCCCTCGACGCCACCCCGACACCAGCGCCGCCCCGTCCACACCACCGTCGCCAGCGCCGCCCCGACACCACCGTCGCCCCGCCGCCCTCGACGTCGCCCCGACACCAGCGCGTCGCCCCCCTCCTCTTTCCCCGCAATGCCACCCCTCCGCCCTCGCCAGGTTTGTGGCCTCGCTCAACCCACCCGCCGCCCCGTCTCCCTCTGACCTCGCCGCCGGCACCGGCGCAAGGGCCTCTCTTCAACCTGTCTGGAGCTCCATCCTCTGCTCGAGCTGCTCCCGGCGACCACGCCGTCGGATCCACCACGACTCGACATCCTTCTCCACAACCACGGACCGGCACCTCCACATCCTTCCTCTTCTCTCCCGTGGCGGCGGCGCTGCCATGGAGCTCCGGCCACCTCCTTCCTCTTCTCTCTCTCTCCCTCCCTCCCTCCCTCCTCTCTCTCTCTCTCTCTCTCTCTCTCTCTCTCTCTCTCTCTCTCTCTCTCTCTCTCTCTCTCTCTCTCTCTCTCTCTCTCTTTGACCAGCCTGTTTCTTCTCTTTTGACCAGGTTCTGCTCCTCCTGCGGCAAGGTCCTGGTCCTCCACTTGCTCCTCCAAGGTGCTCCGGCAGCAAGGTGCCCGTCCCCTCCTTGTCTGCAGCAACAACAGCAGCAACCAGGTCTGCAACAACAAAGAACCACTTCAATTTGTTCTCTGTACATGTTCGGTTCAGGTTCAGTTTCAGTTTGCATCTGTCCATTACAATAGTTTGCAAATTTATTTGAATGCAATTTTGATGGACACGGCAGCAAGTGTATGAGATGCAGTTTGTTCTTCCTTGTGAAGAGCTTTGATGATAAAATTAGCATTTTTAAGCTGCAGCTTAAGATTACAGGAGTTTGTATTAGCACCAAAAGTCTCAGTAGGAACAAAATTGCATTCAAATACAGAGAAGAAAACAGAGCAAGCTATGAGTGTGTGTATGTGTGCAACAAATCCAATTTGTCATATTGTATTAGCTTGTTGTTGCTAGTAACAAATGCCATGTTTTGTCACCTGTTACATACACACATCCAGTTCACCACATGATAGCACACATGTCTTCCATCTACTGTCAATGAAACAAATGCTATGGGGGTGGGCTATTCTCACATCTCTGTTAGTCCCGCCCTTCTTATTTTGATCATGCTAGTTATGCCAAATAGTTTTTCATCAGATCGATGTAGATGTATGGAAGCAATATTTTTAAGGTAGAGGCAAATAGATTTGGGGTCTTGCTCAAAACACACGGGTTTGTGTGTGCCATATCGTTTTCCAGTGTTACTTTCTGTTAGTCACATGCTAAATAGGCAAAGCTTGATTAGGACTGGGAGGGGTTGTTCAACAGGAGCTATACTGCCTGCCTTAGCTCATTTTGGAGCATGGCCCACCAACACACACTACACCATTGTCTTCGCAGATCTCAGCATATATTCATGATAGTACTTCTAAGGATGATTAATTAGCCAGTACTAGTCGTGCACGTACCATCACTGTCATAGCAGACCAACTTTGCAAATTAACCACATGGAAACAAAGTACCACTGAAGTTACCTGAATGAGGGTGAGGTTGTTGCTTCTTGAAGCCCCCTCCATTATTTAGTAATAATCTGAATACTGATTAATTAGTTATCAACCAATACCATCTTTTAGACATTTTTTTATGTGATGAATCACTGTAACTCGTACTTGGAAATATATCTTTGGGAGCCATCATATTTGCTTGTTGCACCATATATTGGTTGCTGAAACAGAGCATCTCCTCCTCTGCTTTTGCTGTACTGCAAGCTACATATATATGCTCTGTTTCATCAAGTAACGTTCGCATATGCGCTTCAGTTGTTCTTGAGTGAAGCTTTGCTTTGGCTAGAGATGATATATAATGCTGTGATACCCCTTTCTCCCAAAATGATTGCCTTGTCCACCTGGGATAATGATTTTGCAGGTACCCTGAGAGGCCCTTGAGTTTGCCGGAATGTCGATTAACTTCCGTTCCGGCAAATTCGGGTACTCCATATGTCCTATTTTCAGCAAAGGTCATGCTGAAATTTTCCGTGAATTTTAGCATGACTTTGCTAAAAATAGGACATATGGGGTACTTGTGACTAATGCATGGGCCGGGGTATGTTAGTAGTTAATTAAGTAGGATCAAGTGCCCCGGGGTACTTGTGACTAATGCATGGCTTTTAGGGCGCCTCGGCATCGAAAAACCCTCAATGATAAAAGCTTAGATTTTTGGATGCCTCGGTGTCGACAAACCCTAAATGATGAGACCATGATCTTGTTCCTTGACGATAACCAACTTTTTGAACAAACTTTGTTTCTATCTACAGAGAAACATGGCCCACAACGATGAGGCCGGGGGTTCGTGCGGCAAGGCATTCTGGGAGCTGTCCCGGGAGATGGAGGAACAACCTCACTTGTATGAGGACACCGCCTTCCCCACCGATCCCGAGACCACTGATGGTGCCGCCGAGGATGACCCCACTGATGCCACCACTGATGGTGCCACCGAGGATGCCACCACTGATGATGGCGGCGCACGCACAGATGGCAGCCAGAAGAGGCAACGGAAGGACCAGCGCCCGACCGTGGTCCGCGCCCTCAAGGAGGAAGTTACTGAAGTGGACTCCGACGGGAATCCAACGGCGCCCGAACGAATAGTCAAGGGGTACTCGCTTCAGCTCGGGTGCATTCTCTGGAGCACCGTCTCGATCAACACCGAGAACCTGAGGCATCCTGACCGAGGGAATTTGCGCAACCTCCTCTTCACGAAGCTGCACGAACGATACAAGTTCCCCGCTGAATTTGAAAACACAAGCCTCAAAGTGAATAAAGTGAACAATGCTGCCCTCACGAAGATGAGCAAGGCCTTGTCTACTTGGAAAAGCAATGTGAAGAGAATGATCGAGAAAGGTGAGAGTTATGAGAAGATCAAGGAGAAAAATCCTTCGATCACCGAAGATGACTACAACGACTTCAAGATCAATTGCTCGAGCACCGCACACTCCCAATCAAGTCAGTGGGGGAAAGAAATGCGGGAGCTGAACTTAGGGGAACGCACACTCGGTCCCGGCGGTTATAGAGTGGCAGAGCCTATATGGGACAAGGAGGAGGCGGACCGTGCCGAGCAAGGCCTACCGCCCCTCTTCGATAAATACGGTGACTAGCAGACCAGGAACTATGTCAGGGCCCGGTACAAGAAGGACCCGAAAACAAAGGAGCTTACCACGGATCCGAAGACCAGGGCGCTTGAGCTTGTTCTGGTAAGGAATACACCCCCACGTAATTAGCTCCATATGGTTGCATTCTAATTAATGAAGCCAAATTTCTAAATGGTTCACATTCCTTCCGCAGGCGACTGAAAGCAGTAGCGCGGGGTCGACTAAGAGCAACCCTTGGGACACCACTCTAAATAGGGCGTTGAATGTAATGAAGAACAAGGATAAGCTCAGTAAGCCGACGTCAGCTGGTCGTGTGGCCGGCAAAGGCTTGTCGACAAAATGGGGGTCATACTATAACACTGGTGGACGAAAGGAGAAAAAGACCAGCTCGGAAAGCCAGGCGCGCGAGGTTCAAGAACCCAAGGCACAGGTGGCGCGGATTCCGGAGATTGTCCAAGAGCAAGTGCAACAACAACTCGGAGCGACGATCACCGGCATTGTGCCTACCTTGATCCAGGGGTTGAGTGCGTGGATTGCGGGCGGCCAACAGGGGCCTCCCCCGATTCCTAGCTTCACGGCCAGCAACTCGCAGAACACGATGGCGGGGCCATTGGTGTCTCCGACGCCGGCACGGGAGCTTAATGCACCCGGGTGTACGCCGGCCGGCACCTCTGCAGCAAGCGGCCCCTCCGTCAACTGCACGCCCGCCTTTGGCGGTGCCTCGACATTAGCTGAGCTCGACACCATCATCACGGTAACTAATTAAGCCTCTCAAGGCCGAGGACTTCATCTCCTTGCCTTTGACTGGGCATCCCTGACGCCCTACATGTTTTCGCAGGGCGCCGCCGACGTTCCGTGCACTCTCCTGCACTTCGTGAACAATGAGTTGGTCGATGTCGCCAAGGGCAAAATCGTTCAACCGGGCAACCCCATGTTCCACGGTACCCAGATGCCACCCAACTTGTTTAGGGTTCAACTAGTTCGGGTGCTTCCAGGCTGCGACGAGTTGTTACCTCCGATTCGACCCGTCGGGGCCGACGATGATGACGTGATGACCCTCAGCGCCTGCCTGAGCTGGCCCCTACTTTGGCCGAAGAGCCAAATTCGTTTGGGGGCGGGGGACACCACCCCAAAGACAACACCGCTAGTCGTGCCGGCGCCAAGTCGGCCCCATGGCAAGACCGCCGCAACGGTGCCGGACATCCCTATGCCACTGGATCCAAACATGCATATGGCACAGGATCAGAACGACGACGACGATACATTTGCCAATGTCGAACGGTACTTTGCGATCATGGGTGCGAGGGCGACTTCATGCGGCCTCCTTCTCAAGAACCCAACCCAACAAAAGACGTGCGCGATCTAGCTGGTACCACGGAGAAGCCAAGTTGCAACAGGCGTCGTCTGCCGTTCAGCTCTCAGGAGACGCCTCCAGCTGCCGACTTCACCGAGCCTCAGATAGGCGAGGTGCGAAATATTATCAGCCCCAACACACTCAAGAAGGCGGTCTGTGAGCAGAACTCGGTCCCATTACAGGAGAAGAAGAAGGCACGCAAAAGAAAGACTAACAAGGGTGCGGGCCAGCCGGCACCGAGTACGATCCGTGCTCAGGACGGGCCACCTTCACCTGAGGATTTAATGAGGAGGGTGCATGTGGCGGGTAGGCCGATGCTACCGAGAAATATGCTCGATGTTGCAGCCGGTGCTATGCGGAGTCTGCATGACAGTGTTCTTTCTTTGGAGAAGCGGTGTCTCAGAGAGAAGGATGTGTCATACCCGGTTTTCGTGGACAAGGTGCCAGAGGGCAAGGGCTTTGTGGATAACTACATCGGGGGTACGATCGTCCTGCGGTTTGATGACATCCACGCTATGTTGAACCTTCATCCGCTGCACTACACCTTCGTTCGGCTATTTTCGCTGAGTATGGAGATGCGGATCATTCGCGACAAGACCCCGGACATCGTGATAGTCGACCCCTTCTACATGCGTGCCAAGATCTTGGGCAGCGCTGGGGACCGGCAAGTCGCGAGTTCTTACCTCGAAGGCGTCATTCTGGCAAACCCAGATAAGGATAACTTCCTCGTGCCTTACTTTCCCGTGTAAGTCCTCCCCTCAACCGCCCCGTAACATACGAATTCTTAGATTTCGATCGTTTTTCTTTTAACATTCCGTGTTTTCTGCAGTGACACACATTGCACGCTCATCCTCCTAAGCCCCAAATATTCCATGGCCACGTATTTCGACCCGTACCGTCAGTCGAACGTAGACTACACAAATGTCAAGAAGGTTCTTGATGATGTTCTCCCCGGCTACGCCCAATCTGGAGGCACCTTCAACAGGCCTATTCGTAAGTACGGCAAGCACTTGTTCTCCCACAATACGACGTTCTGCTGCGTCAAGCAGCCGCCTGGCGGTCAGAAGGGTGCCTACTACGCCATCCATCACATGCGGGCGATCGTACGGGACCATCATCAACTTCTGCTACCGAGTAAACTCAAAGATTGGGCCGCGAGCGTGTCGGTAATCCAGGACGCGGACATCAGACAAGAATTCTTTCGCATCCAGTCGGAGTTTGCGGAAATCATCCATCAAGATGTCCTTCGTACCTCGGGGCAGTTCTACCTCAGAAATCAACCGTCCAACAGTGAGATAGACGGAATGCTACAAATGCAGGCTGACAACGCCCGTAATTTCATGAGTCCCACGATAGACGGCGGCTTCATCCACGCTCCGGTCCCTTGATTCGAGTCGAAAGCAGTGATGATGTGTCTAGTTCTGAAACATCGATTGGCTCATGTTGTAATTAAACTTTAATGAACTTGTAGTATGTCTCTTTGGTTTTGAGAGTCGTTCAACTTAGATGTAATTGATGCTATTAATGTCTTGCTTTTCTCTTCCAATCGTTCTGTTGCATACTTATATATTGCTTATGTATTGTCTGTGAATTGGTACTAACGTTTCGTTTCGCTAGTGCATAGCGCTGCCGTCGTATGTCATGTACAAGGGTAAGGTTCCCGGAGTCTACGACGACTGGGAGGAGTGTCGGAGACAGGTTCACCGATTCAGCGGAAACAGTTACAAAGGGTACACCACTAGTGCCGAGGCCGGATCTAGATACGCTCGCTATCTAGCACGAGAGGGGAGGGAGCGTTGGAGGAACCGGATGAAGACGAGTTTCATCGTGATGATGCTCATCGTGGTGACCGAAGCTCTCTTCTATGTGATGGTAGTTTAGATGATCGATATCGACTTGTAATGTGAAGACAAACTCGCTACTCGCGGTCTCGAGACTTGTAATATAATGTTCTATCTTTGTTCGGTCTTTTCAATTCGGAGACTAATGTGATGAATTGTATTTGGAGACTAATATGATGAAATGTATTCAGAGACTAATCTTCTATTGTATTCGATGAATCTGTTGTTGATGTGTGCTGTCTATATTTTGTCCAATTATACATTTTGTAACCTGTGCAAAAAAACAGAAAATTAAAAAATAAAAAAAAACCTAATATTCATACTAATGGCGCATCACATAACAGTGCGCCATTAGTATTCCAGAGGATACTAATGGCGCATCATTAAGCAGTCCGCCATTAGTATGCCGAGGTTACTAATGACGCATCACCCTGTGGTGCGCCATTAGTATACCAAAGCACCTGGCTATACATGGCCCTGGGAGGCATACTAATGGTGCACCATGTCCTATACTAATGGCGCACCAGTGGTGCGCCATTAGTATACCAGATACTAACGGCGCACCAGCGGTGCGCCATTAGTAAGTATTACTAATGGCGTGCTACTAATGGCGCACCACTAATGCGCCATTAATGGCCAAATTAGGTGCGCCATTAGTAGCCCTTTTTCTAGTAGTGCATGGGGGCAGAAGCCGACGACTGGCCATCTCTCAGATTTGATAAACAACCGCATAGAAGGTAATATTTTAAATTCAAACAAGCATTGCATAGCACATATGAACAAGTTTTCATAATACAGGATCACACGAGCAAGTTCACTCAAAAATTACATCCTTGGAACACTCATCCGCCATAAGGCGGGTACCCTTCAGGACTACCTCATAATACATATCAGGGTGGCGATGCTCCTTGCCCTGCGGTGGTCCATCCTTCACCAGCTTCTCAGCGTCCATCTTTCCCCAGTGTACTTTAACACGAGCAAGACCCGTACAAGTGCCTTCGATGCAGACGGAGCACTTGATGACTTCAAGCCAAGGACAGGCATCCGCAAGCCACCTCACCAGCCCGAAGTAGCTGTCGGTGTACTAGAGTAGGGGTACCCTAGTATCCCGAACTTGTGCACGGGCAGTCGCAGCGTCCCGCGGCAAGGCTTGCCGGGTGACCGCCAAGGTCCTCTGTGGCTCCTTTGGAGCCATTCAAGAACAAAGTATTTAAGCCAAGGAGACAAGTCCCCTGCAAGAGGAGCTTGCCAGGAAGGCCACTCAAGGCACAAGACCCTGGCAAGAGGAGCTTGCCGGGAAGGCCAACCAAGGCATCTCAAGAAACTTGCCGCAACGCGCCACGCGTCCCGGCAAGACCTGGCGAGCGACAAGCTCCCGGACGCGACAAGACAATGGCCGCGGCAAGGCGTTTGCCGCGGCAAGCAACCACTCTGTACCTGCGCTCCAGCGCACCCACCTACGTGTCGCTCTGGGACCCTGCCAGGCGTACATGGCGGGAGGCTGTGTAGCCAGGGGTACACTGTGGCAAGCGGCGCTGACAAGATCGCCATCGTGGTGAGCGGTGGCGCCCCTGGCAGTCCCTTTTTTGCACTATTTGGGCGACGTAGATGGGCTTTTAATGCCTTTGTCCCCTGCCGTCAGAGTTAGGTAGGATACACTGTGCAGGTAGCTGTACCAACCGCAGCACCTTTTCCATTTTTGCCCTTGCCTACATTGCCACCTGTCGGTGACCCCTTGAGCATATAAAAGGAGGCCCATGCGCAGCATAGAGGGAAGGGGGACGAATAGTAGAACACTCACGCTCGGTATCGTTAGCTGCTGGTGCGTACTGTAGCACTCAACGCTCCCGAGCAAGAACTCAATACAATCCACAAAGCAGCAGTAGGAGTATTATCTCTCCGGAGAGCTCCGAAGCAGGGTAAACCGCTCGTGTGCCTCGCCTCGTTCTACTCTTCGTGCGACCTCCGCCCCCCGCTGAAACGAAAAGGGGCTCCGTCCCCATAGGAGCTCGTGGAGGCAGTTTCCCCGACATCTTTGGCGCGCTAGGTAGGGGGCGTCGAGGTTGTGTGAACCTGATCCAGTGTTCACACGAGCTAGATGTTCAACATCTTCATCGACATGCCGCCGAAGAAGAAGGCTTCGGAGGCGGCTGCTCCGTTTGCGACAAACCCACCATCGCCAGAGCAAACGGCTGGTGGGGAAGACGCCGGCGGAAGAACGGGGGTCGACTAGGGAGCCCACGGTGCCGCCAGGTCCAAGGACAAGGCTGCGCTGCCCGTCGGCGGCGTAGCAGTATCCCACGACGACCGTGCGTCCGTGGATGCTCCGCGCCCGTCTCAGGAGGCGCGGGACCGGCAGCGTCATGGTACTCACGGTACCATACGCTTGCTGGACCCAAATCGAGCTGGCGGATCTCGGGATGCTCAAGGCCAGCATGCACGCCAACGTGCTGGCGTGAGCGAGGCACGGTCGCCTGGACGGAATACTGCTTCTTCTAACATCGTTGGATGTCCGAGCATATCCCGCTCCTCGCACCGTTCGCCACCGCTATCCGCAACTCCAGCAGAAGCTTTGGCGAGAGCTCAACTGCTCCTAGATTTCCCTCCAACGCCAGACAAGATCGACGACTGGAGGGCCACTATTCAGAGCCTCATCGGCTTCGCCAACGGCGACACTCCGCGGCAGCCGACTACATCGCAGCCGCGGCAAGCCATCCAGGTGCGATCCGATGGCGACAAGACCGGTGGGGGCGCAACCACTATGCACTCTCCGCCCCCCGCCGAACCGAAAAGGGGCTCCGTCCCCATAGGTGCTCGTGGAGGCAGTTTCCCTGACATCTTTGGCGCGCTAGGTAGGAGGCATCGAGGTTGTGTGAACCTGATCCGGTGTTCACACGGGCTAGATCTTCATCGACTTCATTGATATGCCGCCGAAGAAGAAGGCTTCAGAGGCGGCTGCTCCGTCTGCGTCGAACCCACCGCCGCCGGAGCAAACGGCTGGTGGGGAAGACGCCGGCGGAAGAACGGGCGTCGACGAGGGAGCCCACGGGGCCGCCAGGTCCAAGGACAAGGCTGCGCTGCCCGTCGACGGCGTAGCAGGCTCCCACGACGACCGGGCGTCCGTGGATGCTCCGCGCCCATCTCAGGAGGCGCGGGACCGGCAGCGTCATGGTACTCATGGTACCATATGCTTGCTGGACCCAAATCGAGCTGGCGGATCTTGGGATGCTCAAGGCCAGCATGCACACCAACGTGCTGGCGCGAGCGAGGCACGGTCGCCTGGACGGAATACTGCTCCTTCTAACATCGTTGGAAGTCCGAGCATATCCCGCTCCTCGTACCGTTCGTCACCGCTACCCGCCACACCAGCGGAAGCTTTGGCGCGAGCTCAACTGCTCCTAGACTTCCCTCCAACGGCGGACAAGATCGACGACTGGAGGGCCACCATTCAGAGTCTCATCGGCTTCGCCAACAGCGACACTCCACGGCAGCCAACCACATCGCAGCCGCGGCAAGCCAGCCAGGTGCGAGCCGATGGCGACAAGACCGGTGGGGGTGCAACCACTATGCACTCTCCGCCCCGAAGTCCGAGATCGCCGACTCGCCGGGTCCACCGCGACAGCGACTCCACCGCTTCATCAGATCCGCGAACTCGCCGCGATCAGCGCCAAGCTCTTCACGAACGACAGCAAGAAGACGCTCGTACTCGCATCGAGCGCCGAAGAGAAGCGCGGCGTCAATCAGATCGGCGCGCTGGACCCACTGTCGACATGCATGTGCCAGGGGAACCAGGCGACTTGCCATACGCGGGAGGTTGCCCTGCGTTTACTCGTGAGCTGTGGCAAGTCCAGTGCCCCAGCACGAAGAATTTCAAGCCAGACGTACCGGAGAAGTACGACGGCAGGTTGCATCCGTCGGAGTTCCTCAGCATCTACACCATCGCGGTGCAGGCTGCCGGGGGGCGAGACGACAAGATCCTTGCCAACTACTTCCCGCTGGTGCTCAAACCCAACGTCAGGTCCTGGCTCATGCACTTGCCGGAAAACTCCATATCTTCCTGGGCAGACCTATGCCATCAGTTTGTCGGCGCCTTTACGGGCAGCCACAAACCTCATGGCCAGGAGAGTGACCTTCACCTGCTTGCCCAGAAGGAAGGAGAGCCCTTGCGCAAGTACATCCAGAGATTCAACCAAGTGCAACGCAACATCCCGGATGTCCACCCTGCCGCGGTCATCAGCGCGTTCCACCAGAACATGCGTAACCGCAGGATGCGGGAGGAGATGGCGATGTGCAAGATGTGAGGCGTCAGCGAACTGTATGCCCTGGCCGACAAGTGTGCACGTGCTGAGGAAGGGAGGAAACTCCCCAGAGAGGATGCAGGAGCAGGAGGATCTGACAGCGAGGATGCTGCCCCGGCAAATAAAAACCGGCGGCGGAACAACAGGAAGAGAAAAGGCAAAGACGTGCTAGTTGTTGAGCAGTCCGGCAACGATGGTGGCGCCAAGAAAGCCAAAGATGGTAGCTCCGGCAAGGAGGTTGCCGCATGCGCCAACTGCCAAGCTGTGGCGGCCGCCGACAAGCAGGACGACACCAACAAACAGTACTGCAAGATGCACCGCACCAAGGGCCATGACCTCCAGAGCTGCAAGAAGGTCGAGCAGCTTGTCGAGCTGCAAAAGGCCGAGTACGAGCAACGCGACAAGGAGAAAGCCCAAGGAGGTGCTAGATGATCCGGTACGAAACACACCGGCCGGGGAGGACGCCGCGGCAAAGCCAAGCAGCAGCAAGGAGACAGACCTCCCCGCGGCCGCGACAAAGATGAAGACGACGACGACGAAGACATGGATGATGACGAGACCAGTGAGCAGGAGTTTCAGAAAGCCACAGAGGTCTTGTGCATTGACGGCGGTGCTTCTCTGCATACTTCACACCGCCAACTCAAGAAGTGGGTGCGGGAAGTCAATGCGGCACAACCACCCGTTGAGTCACGCAAGCTTATGAAATGGTCCAGCACGCCTATCATCTTTGATATTGAGGACCACCCTGATCGCACAACTGCGGTCGGGTGTTTGCCGATGTTGGTCTCACCAACTATCCGCAACCTCATGGTCACTAAGATGCTAGTTGACGGCGGGGCCGGCTTGAACCTGATCTCCTCCGCTGTGCTCCGGAAACTCCAAGTCCCTGACAGCGAGCTCGAAGAGACCGGCACATTCCAAGGAATCAACCCGGGAAGGAGCAAGCCGAAGGGGAAGATCACGCTGCCGGTGAGATTTGGCAGCGAGCTAAACTTCAGGACTGAGAGGATCACTTTTGACGTTGCCGATTTCCCATTGCCTTACAATGGGATTCTCGGCCGTCCAACGCTCGCCAAGTTCATGGCGGCCTCTCACTATGCGTACAACATGTTGAAGATGCCAGGCCCGATAAGTGTCATCTCTGTCCTTGGCGACAAGAAGGATGCTCTTATCTATGTCGACAAGATCTACCGGAAGCAGCAGCCGCAACGGATCGCGAGACACTTGCCGCTGAAGCTCCTGGAGGGAAGAAGAAGACTAAGTCCGGCAAGAGTTCTGATGCCCACTCCGGCAAGCGCACCTCTTCGGAGTGCTGCGCTACCGTCGAGGACGCACCATCGAGCTCCACCGGCAAGTGTAAGAAGACAATGGCAGCTCCGCCAGCGACCAAGAAGGTGTCCGCCAAGGAGGAGGGCACTGGTGGTACCTTCACCATCAGTGCCACTCTCGACCCTAAATAGGAAAGCGCGCTCATTGCTTTCCCGCGGGCGAATGTCGATGTGTTTGCGTGGCAACCGTCTGACATCCCCGGTGTTCCCAGGAAAGTAATTGAGCACCACCTTGCCGTCTGTCCTCATGCGCGGCCTGTCAAGCAGAAAGTCAGGAAGCAAGCAGTGGAGCGCCAAGAATTCATCGCAGAAGAGATCAAGAAGTTGGAAGCAGCAGGCCTTGTCAGAGGAGTGCTCCATCCTATGTGGTTGGCCAATCCTGTAGTCGTGCGCAAGGCAAACGGGAAGTGGAGGCTTTGTATCGACTTTACCGATGTTAACAAAGCTTGTCCCAAAGATCCATTTCCCTTGCCGCGCATTGACCAGATTGTTGACTCCACGGCTGGATGTGACTTGCTTTCATTTCTTGACGCATACTCAGGATATCATCAGATCTTCATGGCAGAAGAAGATGAAGAGAAGACCGCATTCATCACTCCATGTGGCACGTACTGTTTCATACGGATGCCTTTCGGTTTGAAGAATGCTGGTTCAACATTTGCAAGGGTAGTCCATACTGCTTTTGAGCCACAAATACACAGAAATGTGCAAGCCTACATGGATGACATAGTGGTCAAGAGCAGGGACAAAGCAACTCTGATTCAAGATCTAGAAGAGACCTTTGCAAATCTGCGCAAGATCAGCCTCAAGCTCAACCCCGAGAAGTGCGTGTTTGGAGTCCCTTCCGGCAAGCTTCTCGGGTTCTTCGTGTCTCAGCGGGGAATTGAAGCCAATCCCGACAAGATCAAGGCCATTGAGCAGATCGAAGCACCAAAGCGCATCAAGGATGTACGGAAACTTGCCGGCTGCGTGGCGGCTCTCAGCAGGTTTATCTCTAAGTCTGCTGAGCGCGCCCTGTCGTTTTTCAAAATATTGAAAAAGGCAGGTCCAATGAAATGGACTCCGGAAGCGGAGGCTGCGATGCAGGACTTGAAGAGATACCTGCCCTCCACTCCAATACTTGTCGCACCTAAGCCATAGGAGAAGTTGCTGCTGTATCTGGCGGCAGCCAATCAAGTGGTTAGTGCTGCGTTAGTGGCGGAGAGGGAGGCAGGTGATGAGCCAGCAACCACGACAAGTACATCCAACAACAAGCAGGGGGCTTCCCCGACAAGCTCTGGTCCCGACAAAGATGGATCTGCGCAGATGTGCGAAGAGATACAGCAGAAGAGAATGGTGCAGCGCCCAGTCTACTTTGTCAGTTCCCTTCTGCAGGGGGCTATATCAAGAGGATACTGCAGAATCCCGAAGCAACAGGTAGGATTGTTGAGTGGGCCCTGGAACTGTCAAGCTTTGGCCTCAAGTTTGAGAGCACTTCAACTATCCAAAATAGAGAATTGGCAGAATTCATAGCAGAGTGGACGCCAACACCAGATGAAGAAATTCCAGAAATGAGCATCCCCGTCAAGGAAGCAAGCAAAGAGTGGCTGATGTACTTTGATGGTGCTTTCTCGCTGCAAGGCGCCGGTGCTGGCGTGCTGCTTGTCGCACCCACCGGAGAGCACCTCAAGAATGTAGTCCAGATGCACTTTCCCAAGGAGCAAGCAACAAACAATACTGCAGAGTATGAAGGATTGCTTGCTGGTCTCAGGATCACGACAGACCTTGGGATCAAGCAGCTCAGTGTCAGGGGTGACTCGCAGCTTGTCGTCCGCCAAGTGAATAAGAGCTATCAGAGTCCGTTGATGGAAGCTTACGTTGATGAAGTGAGGAAGCTAGAAGAGCACTTTGTCGGCCTACAGATGGAACATGTTCCAAGAGCTCAGAACGACATTGCCGATGGCCTGTCAAAGTGTGCAGCACTTAAGTTACCCGTGGAACCAGGGATCTTTGTGCTCAAGCTGACTCAACCGTCCGTGACGCCATCAGCTGGACAGAGCAAGAAGAGGAAGTTGATTTCTGGTGACTATTTTCCGGCAGAGCTTCCTGAAGCCGCTGCCAAGAAGGTCCCCAAGATCAACGCCAAGAGTGCTGAGGAGCAGTCTGCTCCGACAAGCCCCAGGGTTTGTTTCGTTGAAGCAGACGCTCCCAACAAGTTTTGCTCCGGCAAGCTTGCCGGGGAACGTCAAGCTCCGGCTGAGCCGCGGGTTCTCGCCGTAGAAGCGGATGTTCCCGCAGCAGCAGATATGCCTTTAGTCCTTGTTGTCAAACCGCAAGCTCCAACATGGGCACAGCAGATCGTCCGTTTCCTCCAGACAGGAGAACTTCCCGAAGAGCAAGAAGAAGCGGAAAGAGTAGCCCGGCAGTCAAGTATGTACCAGTTTGTCGACGACGCAATGTACAGAAGAAGACTCAACGGTGTGAAATTGAAGTGTATTCACCGGGAAGATGGACAGAAGCTGTTGGCAGAGATACATGGAGGCATATGTGGTCACCACATTGGCGCAAGAGCGCTTGCCGGCAAAGCTTTTCGGCAAGGTTTCTTTTGGCCGACAGCCCTCCAGGATGCGACTGCACAAGTAACCAAGTGTGAAGCGTGCCAGTTCCATTCCAAGCAAATACACCAGCCAGCTCAAGCTCTCCAGACGATCCCTTTATCCTGGCCATTTTCAGTCTGGGGGCTCGACATCCTCGGCCCCTTCCCTCGAGCTGCCGGGGGCTTTGAGTACTTGTACGTCGCAATCGACAAGTTCACAAAGTGGCCGGAAGTGGAAGCAGTGAGGAAGGTGACAGCACAGTCAGCAGTCAATTTCTTCAGGTCGATTGTTTGCCGCTTCGGGATCCCTAACAGGATCATCACCGACAACGGTACGCAATTCACGAGCCGCACCTTCATGCAGTACGTCCAAGATCTTGGCGCCAAGGTCTGCTTCGCTTCTGTTGCTCACCGCAGGAGCAACGGTCAAGCGGAGAGGGCAAATGCTGAAGTGCTGCGTGGGATCAAGACCAGGACTTTCGACAGGCTGCACGGGTGCGGAAGAAACTGGATTGAGGAGCTGCCGGTGGTTCTTTGGTCGATCAGGACGACGCCAAATCGAGCCACTGGCCAGACACCTTTCGCTCTAGTCTATGGAACAGAGGCAGTTATCCCCACGGAACTCATATACGGGTCACCTCGAGTGCTCGCTTATGATGAGCTTGAGCAAGAGTAGCTGCGACAAGATGACGCGCTGCTCCTTGAGGAAGATTGTCTTCAGGCTGCTGTGCGAGCTGCTTGCTACCAGCAAGCTTTCCGCCGCTACCATAGCCGCAAAGTTAACGCTAGAAGTATCGAGGAAGGCGACCTTGTTCTTCGGCGCATTCAGTCCGCCAAGAATTCCAACAAGTTGACGCCAAAGTGGGAAGGCCCTTACCGGGTGAAACGAGTCACTAGGCCTGGCGCTGTCCGCCTTGAGACCGAAGATGGCATTCCGGTGAGCAACTCCTGGAACATCGAACATCTTCGTAAGTTTTACCCGTAAGGCGCGGTTGTCGGACCCTGCTCCGGCAACCACCTTTTTGTACACGTCTTGCCGCTGTTGCATGTAATCCTTCGTACAAAGCCAGGCGCAGACCCTGAGCATAAGTGAAGCGCTGGCACCCTAAGTTATAGCATGCATGCTAGGTCGAGTCTCGTCCTTGGTTAGGGTTGACAGTGTTTAGCAGCGGCTAACCCCTAACTTAGAGGTCGAGTTTGCGTCCCTTTGTCGTTCTTTCGTTTCCCTTGGTTCGCAGGGCTCGCATATCCTGACCGGACCACTTGAGGACGAAAAGGAGAAGATGGACGGACCAACATCTGGACCCCGGCAAGCCAGTGTTGCCGGGGGCTGCAAGTACAAAGACTCACCCACGGCAAACCAGAGTTGCCGAGAGCTGCAATCTCAGATAAGTTTTTCATCCCGTATCATGCATTCTCTTATGGACTGAGGTATGCGAAACCTCGTTTCTTCCTAAAAGCTACCGTGCTCCCTTAACTCTAGGCCCTAGGGCTCGTTCCCGGGGCCAGGTTTGGTCGTAGTCGTGGCAGCAAAGGGACGAAACGAGGAGCCTGAACCCGCCTCATCCCTGCCTCCGACAAAAGCGTGAGAAAGGTCGAGCGACATGGGAAGACGGCAGGGCCTGCTGCCGGGAAAAAAGTGTCTATCTTAAAGATATCAAGGATTTGCTCCTTGGCGTGGGTTCCACCCGCAAGACCAGTGACCCGGCAAGCATCCCCTTTTCACAAAAAAACATCAAGAGAAAAGGGCAAAAAGGGCAAAAGGGGCGCCTAGGCGAGCTACGGGAAGAAGAAGACACCAAGACAACATCTCGGTGGTCGTCCAAAGGCTGGATGGTGTTGGCGGCGCCAGAGACAGGGCTCAAAGACGAGGCGGCAGGGCGTCAACACGCTGTCGAGGGCGTCGTGCCCGCGTACTCCAAGTTGACGGCCTTGACGCCTGCCCTCTTCCTCTTCCGCAGCCTCCCTACGCCAGACGCCCAAGGAGACGGCCCCGAGAGGTTCAAGGAGCCGGCGACACGGATGATGGGGTCGCCGGTGCTGCACGGAGCGGCGCCCGACACCTAGTCGGACCCGTCATCCTGCCGCCCGCTACCCTCGTCGTCGCTGCCACTGTCCTCCTCGTCACTCCCGCCCGAGGAGGAGTCTTCGCTATCGGAGGAGCTCTCCACGCAGCACCTTGCCCGAGTCCCGAAGCACCCGAAGACCTTGACGGAGAGGAGACCGCCCTCCATCAGCTTAAAATGGAGGGTGAGCCCCTCCGTCAAGCGGTGGATACGGGCGAACGTCTTCCACCCTCGACCAAGATACATCACATTAGGGGCTGGGAAGTCCACGCGGACTCGCATACCGCTGATTCCACAGCCCCTCTGTGCAGCCTCAGTGTCTCGGGCGGATCCAACTCCATCTCGCTCGCGAATGGAGTCGGGAGACGAAGGCGACGATGAGGCGGCCGACGCAGCCTGACGAAGAACTCGCAAGGGTTGTCCCCAATATGGTCCGCCATGGGAAGAGGAACCGCTGGCGGAGGCGAGGCCGGCGAGCCGCACCGTCCACCTCTTCCCCGAGCGCCTCGACCTCGACCTCGACCTCGCCCATGGCCTCGCCCCCTCCCTCTTCCCCTTACGGCAGGCTCTGCCACCACGGGTGCGGGAGAAGGAAGGACGCGCTGCCTAGCGGCGACCCTCGCCGCCACCGTTGAAGGGCCAGGGTTCCCTCTCTCCATGGCGAATGAGAGAGAGGGGAGCGGAAGCTGAAGGAAAGAGGAGATGAAAGAATGCGGACCTCCGTTTCCCCCCCCCACCCGCTCCTTATAAAGGAACGGGGTGGGGGCTCGGCCGCCCCGCTCAGCTAATCAAGACACAGAAGGAGTAGGGAACTGGGACCGGCCCGCTGCCTCGACCCACGACGGCTCGATTCCCCACCTCCACCATTCGCCACCCCAAGCGCATGGAAGCCGCGTGGCTGGCGTGCAGAATCGAGGCGACGGGTGAGGCGACCTCTCCTCACCCCGTGATCGTGGGGAGTGTACGCCTCGAAAACCGTGCCCCTGCCCCTGATTCCCCTGCTTATAGGGGGGCGGACGTTCCGCTTTTCCGAATAAAGAACCACCCACGACTTCTCCCACGACGCCGCAATCGACGCGTGCCGTTCAGGGAGGGTGCGGTGGATACGGAGTAAGATACAGCGTGATCTAGGCCGCGCGTGCTCGTGCCCTGTTTTGGGCCTGGCCCAACAGCGCTCGGCACCGTGTGTGGCCGAGGCCCGGGGGCTCCTGTCGGTGTACTAGAGTAGGGGTACCCTAGTATCCCGAACTTGTGCATGGACAGTCGCAGCGTCCCGCGGCAAGGCTTGCCGGGTGACCGCCAAGGTCCTCTGTGGCTCCTTTGGAGCCACTCAAGAACAAAGTATTTAAGCCAAGGAGACAAGTCCCCGGCAAGAGGAGCTTGCCGGGAAGGCCACTCAAGGCACAAGACCCCGGCAAGAGGAGCTTGTCGGGAAGGCCAACCAAGGCATCTCATGAAACTTGCCGCGACGCGCCACGCGTCCCGGCAAGACCCGGTGAGCGACAAGCTCCCGGACGCGACAAGACAACGGCCGCGGCAAGGCGTTTGCCGCGGCAAGCAACCACTCTGTACCTGCGCTCCAGCGCACCCACCTACGTGTCGCTCTGGGACCCTTCCAGGCGTACGCGGCGGGAGGCTGTGCAGCCAGGGGTACACTGTGGCAAGTGGCGCTGACAAGATCGCCATCGTGGCGAGCGGTGGCGCCCCTGACGGTCCCTTTTTTGCACTGTTTGGGCGACATAGATTGGCATTTAATGCCTTTGTCCCCTGCCGTCAGAGTTAGGTATGATACACTGTGCAGGTAGCTGTACCAACCGCAACACCTTTTCCATTTTTGCCCTTGCCTACGTTGCCACCTGTCGGTGACCCCTTGAGCATATAAAAGGAGGCCCATGCGCAACGTAGAGGGAAGGGGGACGAACAGTAGAACAGTCACGCTCAGTCTCGTTAGCTGCTGGTGCGTACTGTAGCACTCAGCGCTCCCGAGTAAGAACTCAATACAATCCACAAAGCAGCAGTAGGAGTATTATCTCTCCGGAGAGCTCCGAAGATGGGTAAACCGCTCGTGTGCCTCGCCTCGATTTGCTCTTCGTGCGACCTCCGCCCCCCGCCGAACTGAAAAGGGGCTCCGTCCCCATAGGTGCTCGTGGAGGCAGTTTCCCTGACAGTAGCTTCCGGGCATGGCCTCTCCGGGCCATAGCCGGACTATGAGACCCTTCATGGCTTGTTCGGCTGCCTAATGGAGCTCGACCAATTGCTTCAGGTGGTCGCTTAAGCGAATAGGGTGTTCGGCCTCAGTATACTGAGACCAGGACACCATCTCTGTCGAGGTCCCTTCCTCGGCTCGGTAGTACTTTGCAGCATCTGACACGCTGCGGGGCAAATCTGCGAATGCTCCTGGAGAGCTCCGGACTCGGGTAAATAACAAGTAACTTACTTTCACATGCTTGCTTTGCATAATGAATGTCTTACCTGCCGCTATCTTGTTCATCGCCTCAATTTCCTGGAGGGCTTTCTAGGCTTCGGCCTTGGCATGCTTGGTGCTCTCGAGGGCCGCAGCAAGTTCGAACTCTCGAGTCTTCGAGTCAAGATCCAAAGTATCGTGCTTCTTCACGAGAGCCTGGAGCTCTTGCTGCACCTAACCAACCCGTGCCTCTTGTTTCTCCCGCTCGGTGCTCTCCATGGCCGCTTTGTTTTCAGCCCCGGACAGAGCTTGCTTCAGGGTCGCCACATCGGTCGTGGCCCCTGTTATACCCATGATGATTGAGGGAGTCCTGGATTAGGGGGTGTTCGGATAGCCTTTGGCTGGACTCCTGGACTATGAAGATACAAGATTGAAGTCTTTGTCCCGTGTCCGGAAGGGACTTTCCTTGGCGTGGAAGGCAAGCTTGGCGATATGGATATGTAGATCTCCTACCATTGTAACCGACTCTGTGTAACCCTAGCCATCTTCGGTGTCTATATAAACCGGAGGGTTTTAGTCTATAGGACAGAACAATCATACCATAGGCTAGCTTCTAGGGTTTAGCCTCCTTGATCTCGTGGTAGATCTACTCTTGTACTACCCATATCATCAATATTAATCAAGCAGGAGTAGGGTTTTACCTCCATTGAGAGGGCCCGAACCTGGGTAAAAACATCGTGTCCCTTGTCTCCTATTAACATCCGCCTAGACGCACAGTTTGGAACCCCCTACCGGAGATCCGCCGGTTTTGACACCGACATTGGTGCTTTCATTGAGAGTTCTCTGTGTCGTCACTCTTAGGCCCGATGGCTTCTCCGATCATCAACAGCGATGCGATCCAGGGTGAGAGTTTTCTCCCTAGACAGATCTTCGTATTTGGCGGCTTTGCACTACGGGCTAATTCGCTTGGCCATCTGGAGCAGATCAAAAGCTAAGCCCCTGGCCATCAGGTCAGATTTGGAAATTTGAACTACACGGCCGACATCCACGGAGACTTGATCTTCGATGGATTCAAGCCAGAGCTGAGCGCGCCGCACTGTCACGATGGGCATGATCTAGCTCTGCCGCCGGACAGTGCCCTGGAGGCCGCACCCATGCCCGCTCCGACCCTTAGCTCGGAGCCGACTACGCCAATCGAGGATGGGTGCTTGGACACCGCCTCGGGGGCTACAATCTCTACGGCAATCGAGCCGAACACCAGCCCTATCCTCGGCGAAGCCCATGAATCCAAGAAGCCGGACTCCTCTCCGGACTCCGAACCCTTCGCGCCCTTGCCAATCGAATCCGATTGGGCACCGGTCATGGAATTCACCGCCGCGGATATCTTTCAGCACTCGCCCTTCGGCGACATTTTTAATTCACTCAGGTCTCTCTCTTTGTCAGGAGAGTCCTGGCCGGACTATGACCGGCAGGATTGGGATGCGGACCGCAAAGAAATTCGATGCCCACCCACTATCCACTTCGTAGCCACTGTCGATAATTTAAACGACGTGCTCGACTTCGACTCCGAAGACATCGACGGTATGGACGATGATGTAGGAGACAAACAGGAACAGCGCCTATAGGTCACTGGACAGCCACCTCATCTCATGATGTATACATGGTGGACACACCTAAAGGAAGCGACAACGAGGAACTCGGGGACACAACGAGGGATCGTCCACTCGAAAAGCAATCAAAGCGGCGACGTAAGCGCCGCTACAAGCCCTGCCTCTACAGAGACAGCAGCCATACAGACCTAGCCATAGAGCAGGACGAGCCGACGTACGACGAACATGCCTTCGAGCAACCGTCCGAACAGGGCAACTTGGACAAACAAACCGAACAACCCGTCCCCGACGAAAACAACAGTCTGGACGACCTTACGCCGGATAAGCTCATGGAGCAGAAGAACCTCCACAAAAGGCTCGTCCCCACTGCGCGTAGCTTGAAAAAGTAGAAGTGGAAGCTCAAAATTGCGGAAGATGCACTTAGAATCAGATGGAGCAAAGTACTCAACACCGCAGACAAACATGGCGGCAGTCACCGCACAAAAAGCTATCCGAAGCAAAAGCTACTACCTGAATTTGACGAGGAGGCCTTAGAGCCCCCCAGTCAAAAAATAAGGAAGCCAACCGATCGGATAGACGACCCCATGGCCAGCATGGAGCGGCAAGCGGCGCCGCACACAAGCCGACACGCGATCCCTCAAAGATTCGCATAAAAAAGATGGCCCAAATAGATCTGTCTATGGGCCAAGAAAGCAAGCTCGAGTAAGCAATGCAACACAACAAATATCCGAACATCACAGCACACCCAAATACAGGGGTGCTGCACACCCCCTATGTTTCACCGATGAGGTTCTGGACCATGAATTTCCAGCGGGATTCAAGCCCATAAACATAGAGGCGTACGACGGAACAAAATACCTTGGAGTCTGGATTGAGGATTATATCCTCCAAATACACATGGCCAGAGGAGATGACCTCCACGCCATAAAATACTTACCCCTCAAGCTTAAAGGGCCAGCCCGGCATTGGCTCAAAAGCCTTCCCGAAAACACCATTGGAAGTTGTGAAGAGCTCGAGGATGCTTTCCGGGCAAATTTTCAAGGGACCTATGTCCGCCCTCCGGATGCAGATGATCTAAGTCATATAACTCAACAGCCCGGAGAGTCAGTCCGAAAATTCTAGAACAGATTTCTTACTAAAAAGAATCAGATAGTCGATAGTCCGGACGCCGAAGCCCTAGCAGCTTTTAAGCATAACATTCGAGACGAATGGCTCGCCAGACACCTTGGCCAAGAAAAGCCAAGAACAATGGCAGCATTAACAAGCCTCATGACCCGCTTTTGCGCAGGAGAGGACAGCTGGTTGGCAAGATGTAGAACCAGCGACCCAAGTACATCCAAAGTTAGAGATGGAAACGGAAAACCCCGACGCAACAAGGACCAACGCCGGAATAAGGGAAACAGCCCAAAGAGCACGGCAGTCAATGTCGGATTCAAAAGCTCGCGGCAGATTCAGAGAAAGCCGCCCCTCAAGGACAACAAGGACGAGCTGTCCAACCTAAACAAAATCTTGGACAAGATATGTCAAATACACAGTACTCCCGGGAAGCCTGCAAACCATACCCACAGAGGTTGTTGTGTCTTCAAGCAATCCGGCAAACTCAACACCGAACACAAGGGGCTCGACACACCAAGTGAGGACAATGACAAACCCCACAAGTAGAGCACCAGGAAACAAAAGAATTTCCCACAAGAAGTCAAAACAGTAAACTTACTTCACGTGACAAAACGAGTGGCGCCCATAGAGATACGCGCCATACGGCCTATCCCAAGGTAGTCTCGCCAATGGTTGTTAAAACCGATCACCTTCGACCATCAGGATTACTCTAGAAGTATCCGGAACGCAGGATGGACTGCCTTGGTATTAGATCCAATAATCGGCGGACTCCACTTTACAAATGTCCTGATGGACGGCGACAGTGGTCTAAACCTGTTATACCAGGACACAATCCGCAACATGGGGATAGACCCAACAAAAATTCGCCATAGCAAAACCTCCTTTCAAGGGGTAACACCAGGCCCGGATGCCCATTGCATGGGTTCTCTCCGGCTAGAAGTTATGTTCAGCTCCCCAGATAACTTCCGTTGGGAAAAGCTAACTTTCCGTATCGCCCCATTCTCAAGTAGCTATCAAGCACTGCTGGGACGCGAAGCTTTCGCCCGCTTTAACGCAATACCGCACTATGTATCTCTTACGCTTAAGATGCCCGGTCCACGAGGCATCATCTCATTAAAGGGAAACATTGAGTGTTCCTCCCGTGCGGAAGACTGTGCGCTGCCTTGACAGCCCCACAATAAAGCGGCTTCACCAGGCAAAGCACCTAAACGGGTCGTCAAGACAACGGACATGTTTAGACGATTCCGGCATAAAAATACAATGGATAAAGGCCTAATAGCCGTATACCCCTGTACTAGGGGCTCCGCGCATACAAAGTAAGAGATAATAAAGCTCAATTTCGCCGATTTTTGAATCATACTTTGTTTATTTAGTATAACATACATTTTCGCATGACCTTTTTCAACTAAGTTCCTCTCTTTTACAGATGAACACCGTGCTACGCCCGTCCAGGATACGGCACAATGGAGACACAGGCGCAGACGTGCAGCAGGGACCCGTGCTAAGGATTCTTTTCAGATTAAGACCCTGCGTAAACCTTTTTACTGTCTCTTGTTGATACACAGCCCCTGGTTTTTTTTCGTATAACCGAGGAGGAGGCTGGCGTTTTGGCATGTGGCCACGTCATAATTTTGCGCGTACCTAGACACTAGGGGCTTATTACCAAGGACGTTGTTCCGCCTGCCCTCACAAAGACCGAATACCTTAGGGAGTGTTCGGCGTCGCGAGTTTGACCTTATATGCATCAGCTCCGAATCATGCCTTTGGTCAAATGTTGGGTTTGCCCGGCTCCTGTGTTTTGCTGCCTTACGTTCCGCTCTATCGGCTAAGGCGGCACCAGGAGAACTACTGCGTTTGTGCCCCGGTTTGGCCAGGCGAGCACCTCAGTAGAGAAAGCCGAAAACTGACTATCATGATATAGCGTGTGACTGGTCAACCACTCGATGACTTACCAGAATCTTTAGGATTCCTCCGCATTAACGAAGGGCCGTTTCCCGGCCAGGCACATACGCGCCTCGAGTTCGGGCGAGCGCAGGCGCCACCAGGGGCTATATAAGTAGCCTCACTGTCAAACTCCTATGGCTAAGTGAAAGTGATAAAGCATCATAGTCCGATTGCGTAGTTCGCTGCGCTATCACCTCCTTTGTAGGACCAAGACGTTGGATCAAGAGTTAAAATGCGCCTTCTGCGAACACCCCCGCATTATTTGCGTGGGGGATGAAGCCGACGACTGCCATCTTTCAGATTATATATACATATACCTTAAACGGCCGCACAGGAGGTATTATAATACTTGCAGACACAAGTATAAAAAGCTTCTACAATTTATCAAAACATTGTTTTACAATAATATATGCTATTCGAACACAGTATCCTTCGAGCACTTCGTCTCTATTAAACGAGTGCCTTGCAGAACTTCCTGAAAATAGTGCTCGGCAGGTAATCTGCTTTCGTCCGAGTCTTGGGATGCAACAGCGGTGGTCTCCATATCCGCCCAGTATGTCTTGACACGTGCAAGATCCATCCGTGCGCCCTCTATGCACGCTGATCTCTTCATCGCATTATCATGCGGCACCGCACCAAGGAACTGCACCAAGTTGAAATAACTTTCCGGCTCTGGCCTCTCCGGCCAAAGATGACTCATGACATACTTCATGGCGAGTCCGGACAACCTATTTAGCTCGGCCCATTCGGCCAAATGATCGGCTAAAGACAGTGGACGCTCTGGATTGTGGAACTGCGACCAGAAGAGCTTTTCCACTTCGCGATCTTCTTGATCTCGAAAGTGTTCAGCCGCATCTGCAGCACTTGCTGCCAAATCCAGATAGGTGTCCGCCGTACTCCACATCCGGTCTAACGGATCATGTTTAGGATCACAGATCTTCCTCCGCAGCATAAAGGGCTTTCCAGCCGTGATATCTCTGGCCTGACGTAGCTCCTCCTTCATAGCTCTCACCGCAGAGCGAGCATCCTTGGCATCCGCAGCGGCCTTCTCCAGGTCTGTCTGTTCCGTCCGGTCATCTTTTTCAAGAAGCTTGCAACGGTCAGCAGCGTTCTTCAACTTCATGGCCATTTCCGCCATTTCCTTCTTGCTTCGACAGTGAGCAGCCTGTTCGGCTTTCAGCTCTTCAATTGCCTTTCAGGCAGCCGCATCGCTTTTCCTGGCTTGCTCCTTGGCTCAGGCAAGTTCTGCCCGAAGATTCTCCATGGCAGCAGCACCATCTGCATCAAGCGCACACATTGTAAGATGCTGTCATAAAGCTCCTCTTACCAGGTGCCGCCGGAGGAATTACATACCTTGTGCCTAGTCAAGCCGCTCGTTGACAAGCGCGATGTCGGCATCTGCCACGTCAAGTTGCCGCTTTAGCTCGGCAAATTCATCAGTCCGGCTGGCCACTGGACACTTCGCCACCTACGTATGAAGGCGGCATATTACACCTGGGATTATGATCCTCTGCGCGCCGTCACTTTTGACAACACACAGAATCTCAGGGGCTACTATCTACACAGGGCACATCTTATTTATGTGCAACTATCCAAAAAGGGTACATTATTTCGCGTACCTCAAAACCTGACAGTAAACTCCTGACGGCCTCGTACAATCCGCTCTCCGCGGATGAAATCGTTTCAATCACCATGCCCATCAATGCACGGTGCTCCTCTGAGATAGATGCTCGCCCTGGCAGATCCTTCAGTTCCCCCAACCGTGCACCGGCGATGCCGGACTTGTCCTATGGCCTTTTTCAAAGGCCTGAGGCAGAGGGCTTTGGGGGACCATATGACTACCTTCCGGCCCTGCTGCATTAGGAGAAACCCTCCGCAACGATACCTCAGGGTCGCCTGCCTCGCAAGGCGGTATGACAGGGGGAGGCGTTCTGCTCTCCATCATCTCCGGAAGAAGATCCCCCGAACACGAGCTCTGCTGAGACGGGCTGAGGTCCGAGCTACAAGGTAAATTCTCGGTTACTTTTCTATGATATAAAGCAAGGATTCCTCTCATTTCTTGAAAAGAAAACTCCTTTCTACTTACGGCTCGGTGGAGGGCTGATCCCCTTGCGGGCATAATTCGGCCGAAGTATCCTCCCGCACAGGACCCTCTGATGAAGATTTCTTCCCCCGCTTTGAGGCCATGGTCTCCGGGTCGTCAGAGGCGGTCCTCTTCTTCCCCTGAAGAGAGGAATTTGCGATTCCTCCCTTTCGAACAACCTCCTTCGAGGAGGTCGTAGCTTCCTTGTCCCCTCCCTCGCTTTCCTCCGAAGGCACAACCTCCAACATCCTGACTAGCACGGGATCCGGCGTGGTCTCGGGGAGGGGGGCCAGACACCTGATTAGCTTTGCTTTCACTATCCACTCCTGTTTAAACGACAACTCTTTTAGGGGCAATTTTATGATAAATATACGGATAGCGAGTCCGGGCACAAGGCTACTTACTTGAGTATCCAGGCGATTGCAGCTGAGACCTGCGTCCTCGGTCAAGTCCGGACACATTGCTTGTGATCCGAAGAACAATTTGTACATCTCCACGGGCATCACGCCCATAAAATGTTGGAGAGCTCGTGGTCCCTCCGGATTGAACTCCCACAGGCGGAGGGGCGGCGTTTGCAGGGCAGAACTTGGCGAATCAGCATAACCTGTGTCACCATGACCAAACTGATGTCTCTTTCTAGGAGATCTCGAATACGGCCCTGCAACAAGGGCACGTCCTTAGACGGCCCCTAGTCGAGTCCTTTATTGACCCATGATGCTAGCTGTGGTGGGGGACCCAAGCGAAAGGCAGGTGGCGCCACCCACTTGGTACCCCTGGGAGTGGTGATATAAAACCACTCTCGTTGCCATGAGCTGGACTCCTCTTTGAAAGAGCCTTCGGGCCACGGAGCATCAGCAATCTTGCTTATGACAGCGCCTCCGCACTCCGCGTGCCGTCCCCCGATCATCTTCGGCTCTATTTTGAACGTCTTGAGCCATAGTCCAAAGTGAGGGGTAATATGGAGGAAGGCCTCACACACGACGATAATGAGGAAATATGGAGGATGGACTCCGGAGCTAAGTCATGAAATTCTAGCCCATAATAAAACATGAGCCCCCTCACGAAGGGATACGTCAGGAAGCCTAGCCCCCGAAGAAGGTGAGACATGAACACCACGCTCTCACCAGGCTTGGGAGTGAGAATGACCTGCCCTTGAGCAGGCAGCCTATGCGGGATTTCACCGGTCAAGAACCTGGCTTCTCTCAGCTTTAGCACCTCCTCCTCCGTAACGGAGGAAGGCATCCATCGGCCTCGAAGGTCGGAACCGGACATTGTCGAAGGTCCGAAGCGCCCGAAATCTGGAGCCTTGGGTGTTGGAACTCGAGTCAAAGGGCAAACTCGTTTGAGATTGAAAGAAAGGAGTAAGGCCTTGGTCTCTTTAAAGAGGTTGAATACCAAGGGCCCTCCCCGTAACCGTTTTGGGACTCGCCATTGATTGAGAAATCATACCAACGGGCACGACTGGGTTACCCATGTCCGTATTGATGAGAATCCCGTAAATAAAGGGCACACGATCTCTGCTTCGATAGGACGTGCCAAGGAAACTGCCTCGCGAAACGCGCTAAGGTGGGACAGTAAAAACGATTCGAATAAGGGCTTGGTCGTGGTGTGATGTCATGCTACGGAATACGTTAGCAGATTATATTTGTGTAAATATTATTCTCTCTATGGCAATATGTGGAAACTTATTTTGCAGAACCGGACACTACCTTTGTGTTCAAAATCTTCTATGAAGTACTTGGAGGAGGAACCTGCCTTGCAATGCCGAAGACAATCTGCGCGCCGGACTCGTCGTCATTGAAGCCTGGTTCATGGGCTACTGAGGGAGTCCTGGATTAGTGTCAGGACCGGATTTTCGGGACATAATCTCCAAAAAATGGCCCTTGTGCTCACCAGCCCCAGGATTACTGTTAGCTGATGAGGCAGCAACTTGATACAGAAATTACAAGAAAAAATACATAATATGTAGTACAAGACCATTCTGGTCTATGAGTACAACAAAAGGGTTGATGGCGGAAGCGGTTTGTGGTTCACCATGGTCTATGGGACTCCATTTCCCACAGGAACAGCTGACCAGGTTAACTCCTATCTTCGAAAGGCTGCTACCTCCATCGCTTGGGTTCCGGGGCTGTCATCGCAATGTTCCTCTCCAAGCAAGCAATCTGGCCAAGACAATGGCGAGGGACAAGCCAGTGAGTACTTTTGAATGTACTCGCAAACATTATGAACACGGGTATAATATAGCAAACGATAATCATGCTCTGAAAATATTCTATAATCACAACGTCAGTCATGAAAATAAAATCCCGATGCATGCAAGCAGGTTACTTATTTGCAACAGGAATATGTAATGACAGAATAGTAATAAAATGCACCGATCGGATGTCTGAAGCGACGTCTCGAAAGGATAGTAAAAGTGAGCATGCCTCAGTCGAGCGTCTTAGCGACACCACATAAAGGGCTTATAAGGTAAATAAATAACAAGCAAGCCATAGTCGGGCGTCTCAGCGACACCACATAAAGGGCTTATAAAGTAAATAAAGTAACAAGCATGCCACAGTCGGGCGTCTGAGCGACACCACATAAAGGGCTTATAAAGTAAATAAATAACAAGCATGCCACCGTCGGGCGTCTGAGCGACACCACATAAAGGGCTTATAAAATGAATAATTAACAAGCATGCCACGGTCTGGCGTCTCAGCGACACCACATAAAGGGCTTATAAATTGAATAAAAATAATCACCATGAATATCCGGGAGGTAGAACCGTCCCAGCGATATTTATTACTTCAAACAATATAGTTGGTTAGTCCACAACAATGATAATCATAACCATCATATATCACAAGTCAAAATCCATATGCTCTGGTTTAACAGTTTTACCTCCGAAGACCGACACTAAGACCGACACTTGACCCATCCTAGACTGTAGTCCTGAACCATGGACACGGCTATTCGAATAGGTTTAATACCTCTCCAGAGGGTGTACTCTTTACCCATGAGTAACGGATTTCTTTAGTTCATCAGAAATAATTTCGTCTATGGTCTTTTAGTCGAAAACCCGCCTGACTTGCAACCACCAGCTTAACTTTACTTATGTCAGGAATCACCTGCGGCACTTGTTAAGCAAAACTCTAAGTGGGGAGGCTACAACCTCGCGTAGCATGGGATCATATTTATATCGCGCGCTCTAAGGGGTGCCCCCCTCTCGGTCCCAACCGGAAACACCCATGCCCCCGGACTAGGCGGCATGCCTACCGGCTACAACCGGTATCTTCCACCATGGCCTCTCTGTACGGTGTGTGCTAAGACAGGGGTTGACAACTTACTGAACCGTACCCTACCTACGGCAGGGACAAGTGGCAGCACGAAACAAGTATGGGGGTTACCGAAACAAGACTCGATCTACGGCCAACTCAGGAGGCTTAAGTATTTCCTGCATGATTAGCTCAAGAATAATATTTCACATCCATCAGACACCACCACCACTCATCATACCTTCCTCTGCCCTACCGGTCATAACCGTCTCGACTAGGGACAAGCTCGGGTCTACCCAAGATAGAGGCTTTCCCGGATCCTTCCCGGTAGGCATGAGAGGCATATGAGGGTGATTGCTATCATAAGCATATCCATTTCCAATAGCAAGTATTTTCGTTATGCACTCAATGCGTATGATCAAGTCGTCACATAAAATAACTAATGCTCCATGTCGAAGTGGGGTTATAACCGTATCAAACAACCCACAAACTATTATGCCAGGGTTCAGAATGATTACCTTCAAGGTGTGGAGAGGTGGGGTGCTCTCCAAAACTTTTGAAAGTTTTCTGCCTCTCTCCAAAATCCTATTTTAAATAAATTTGAATTAACACACATTTTCAAAACAGCACAAAAGAGTTGTTTGAAATTTTTTCAAATAAATCATAAAATAAACTAGACAGAATTTGAGAGTTGTAGGAAAAAGAATCAATTCATTTGGAGTTATATTTAAAAAGTTATAGCCAGTCAAAGTCCTGGTCAAAATGTGTTTCTAAAATAACAATAGAAAAGAAAACGTTTCAGACAGAATACGCTTTCTAGTAGGGGATACGTACTGGGCAAGTTTGCGCTTTCACTTAACACGCATGGCAGCAGGGTGGGTCCAGGGGGCCCACTGGTCAGGTTTGACTGGCCCCCTTCCCTCTTCTTCCTTTGCCCGAGCGGGAGGCGGGACTCTGGCGTTCGTCACCGGCGATTGGCGGCATCTCTCGAGAAACGGAGGCCACCCGCGGGCTCAGTGGGTCGAGGCGGTCCCTCCGGTGGTTGACATGGACCCTGCGGTGGATGAAGCTGCCGGCGGCGAGCTTCTCAGCGGGAGGTGGCCATCGGGCAAAGTGAGTTCTCGCCTGCGGCGAGTCCCGAACAAACTTGAGTGGGGGTTTGGACTCATGAGAGGGGGAGGGAGTTCCTGGTGAAGAGACTGGAGAGGGGGAGGCCCTGGTGGCGCCGGAATGGCCAGGGCAGTAACGGCGGCAGGAGTTGCCGGGGAGGAAGAAGACGACCTCCTCGGGTCGATTAGCTGCCATGGGGGGAACTGGAGGAGTGGACTGAGGCCGCCTGAGTGCCCAGATGAGCTCGGGCCTCCTTTTTATAGCGCATCCATGGCGGTTCCGCGGCTGAGGATAAGATCGCTGGCGAACCGCCTCTCTGTAGCGGTCAGCGCGGCGTGGCGGCGACGAGAGCTAGGTGACACACATGTGGATGAGCTCGCGAAGCTCCAGGGGGCAAGTGGCGAGCCAAGGAGGCTCGGGCGGCGCCGACCGGGGCAGGAGCCACTGTGGCTGGCCGCTAGCCGCCGTGGCCGACCTGACGGCGACCCCATAGGGCGCCAGGGGAGGGCTTGGGCGTTTCCTGTGAGTGGATGAGGTCGGGGGCGGCTCTGCGGGCGAGTAGGGGTTGGTGGCGCGAAGTGGGTGCGACACGGCGGCTCGGGTGCATGTGCGTGCCAAACGCACGCTCTGGGCGCGCCCAGAGCATGCCCGGGACGTGTTCGACGAAATGCCAGTGCACGCTAGAGGTCGTGGGAGAGGCTGTCAAGAAACAGGGCTAGGTTAGGGTTAGTAATTAGGTGAATGGACATGGTGGTTAGGTCAGGTGGCCAAGTTCACAATCCAAACAAACAATCATGCCAATTCTGTCCATGCACTCCAGGTGTTTGACAAAATGCCACACGCACCTAGGCTTTTCTTGGAGTGGCCAATTCTTCCAGATTGAAGTCTCTTTGGATGCATTAGAGGGTGGTGAGGTTAGTTTGTAAAAAGCACAAACTTGTTAGAGCAAGTTTTGCAAAACTACAATTCTGGACACGAGGTAAATGGCATCATCTCATGAACCAAAAGTATTCCAATTGTTGCATGCTCCTGTACTTAGGGGTTTTGTAGGGTGGTCCATGAGGAGGAAAAAGAATCATGGGCAATAGAGCAAGCAAAAATATGGTTGTTGTACAAACCATCAAGTTGGACCAGAATGCAAAAGAGTTTGATTCACTCATATCATTCAAATAACATCACTGGGTTTTTGCATAAAGTTGAATCCTATGCTATCACTAACATTCCATAATTTTGGTGGAGGCTAAAAAGAAGTATTTAAATGGGTTGTAGTGCAAAATTACCCTCTGGACCAGAGTTGAAAATTTGGTGTAGAGCTCAAAATATTTCATGAATAAAAGATATTTTTGCATAAAAGTGATTTAAAAACATCACATGACATCTCCAAATTTTGGTTGGAATTTTAAGTGAATTTATCAAATGGTTGTAGTTCAAGTATGGCCATGTAACCTTGAAAAACAATTTTTCAAGAAAATAAAGATCAAGCAAATTAATTATGTAATTAGTTCTATTGGTAAAAGAAAAGTTTTCTTGAGAAGTTAAACAAGTCCAATAACATATTTGAAAGGTTTTCCTTTTGGGAAAAAAACTCCATAATAACAAGAGAGGAAATGGTTTAAACTCGAGAGAGAGTCCAAAAAATAAAAGTTTTAATTCCTGGCAATATTCTAATTAATAAAACAAGGTCAAAAATTTGGGGTGTCACAACACTACGCCCCTTAAGAGAAATCTCGTCCTCGAGATTTGATAAGGGTTGTTTTCGAAAATATCTTTCCTGTTAGTTGAAATCAAAAAGCTTACTCATAGCACAAACCTGTGTGGCCGGGGTTGGTTTTTGCTACGCTCGAAGAAAAATGCAACCGTTCACCGATGCAGTAAAGCATGGCTACAATTAAAATCGGGGGGCTCAAGCAAACAACATTCATTCATGGCGACACCAGATCACACAATTACAGGGCGTGGCCGTACTAAGGCTCGGTACTACTCGAGTAGATTAGTCTACCTCGTTCATATCCAAGCGGGTGTGCCTTGAGGATGTCAAGGCTTCCCCATCGGCTTCGCCGTCGGGGTTAGCGGGAGGGGGTTGAGGAACTGTAGGGTCGGGGTAGCGATGATGACCGTCGCGGGGATTGTTGGCCACAATCCCATTGGAGTGTGTTCCCAAAAGCGACTAAGCGCTTCTGGGGTCATCAAAGCACCTTGGTTGATGGCTGGGGCTGACCTCAAGGTCTCGATCGGTTGTCCGAACAGGACGACGGGGTTGCCGGCGTCCGGATCATCTTCTCTTCTTGCCGGGGCTCGGCGGATCAGCTCTCCACGAGCCGCGATCAGATCAAGGGTGATTTGATCGAACAGTCCTTCTAGTGCATTTACATAGCGCACCAGATGCAACAAAGCAGGTTCTGTCTCGTGGTCTTCGTTGGCAACTCGGGGTGGTCTACCATATCCGTCACGGCTGGGGTAGTAGTAGAAGGAGCGACACTTAACTCTGGGCGACAAGTGCTGGAGTTGAACTATAGCTTCTCGAGCAGCGACTTGGTAGGCTTGTGGCTCGAAGGAAGTTGTCCTTCCGGTGAACCTGTAGGGGCGTTCTGGTGATAGACCCCTACCATAGACGTGCACCATGGCCCAGAATCGATGGCTCTCACCGCTCACGGACCCTTGTTACACCACATATTCTGGGGGTTCTTCAAGCGCAAAGGCACGGCGGGTGAGGTTTGCTAGCACAGTCACAAAACCTCCAAGGTTGGTTGCTGTGGTCTCATTGTGGACGATGGGTCCTGGCATTTTAGCTCGGTTTGGGTAGAGGTTGTGCTGTGTTGGGTTGAGGCTAGCGTGCCCTTTTATAGAAAAGGGGACGGAGTCTTCCTTCGCACGCTTGCGAAAAAAACTATTCAGGATTCGGTCACTGGCGCATGACCGACAGGCTAGGCTAATAGGTTGGGCACCAACTGCCAAAAGGTGTCGGGTCACTGTGTGGCTATCTTGCATGGGAAGCTTGGCTGGGGTTCGGTTAAGGTCTGGTGGGTTGGGTAACCTAGGTTTTTGACCTGGTTAGGATAGGATTAGCCAATGGTCAGCCTGGCTCTGATACCAAGTTTGTCAGGACCGGATTTTCGGGATATGATTTCCAGAAAATGGCCCTTGTGCTCACCAGCCCCAAGATTACTGTTAGTTGATGAGGCAGCAACTTGATAGAGAAATTCCAAGCAAAAATACATAATTTGAAGTACAAGACCATTCTGGTCTGTGAGTAAAACAAAAGGGTTGATGGCGGAAGCGGTTTGTGGTTCACCACGGTCTATGGGACTCCATTTCCCACAGGAACAGCTGACTAGGTTAACTCCTATCTTGGAAAGGCTGCTACCTCCATCGCTTGGGTTCCGGGGCTGTCATCGCAACGCTCCTCTCCAAGCAAGCAATCTGGCCAAGACAATAGCCAGGGACAAGCCAATGAGTACTTTTGAATGTACTCGCAAACATTATGAACACGGGTATAATATAGCAAATGATAATCATGCTCTGAAAATATTCTATAATCACAACGTCAGTCATGAAAATAAAATCCCGATGCATGCAAGCAGGTTACTTATTTGCAACAGGAATATGTAATGACAGAATAGTAATAAAATGCACCGATCGGATGTCTGAAGCGACGTCTCGAAAGGATAGTAAAAGTGAGCATGCCTCAGTCGGGCATCTTAGCAACACCACATAAAGGGCTTATTAGGTAAATAAATAACAAGCAAGCCACAGTCGGGCGTCTCAGCGACACCACATAAAGGGCTTATAAAATGAATAATTAACAAGCATGCCACAGTCGGGCGTCTCAGCGACACCACATAAAGGGCTTATAAATTGAATAAATAATCACCGTGAATATCCGGGAGGTAGAACCGTCCCAGCGATATTTATTACTTCAAACAATATACTTGGTTAGTCCACAACAATGATAATCATAACCATCATATATCACAAGTCAAAATCCATATGTTCTGGTTTAACAGTTTTTCCTCCGAAGACCGACACTAAGACCGACACTAGACCCATCCCAGACTGTAGTCCTTAACCATGGACACGGCTATTCGAATAGGTTTAATACCTCTGCAGAGGGTGTACTCTTTACCCACGAGTAACGGATTTATTTAGTTCATCGGAACTAATTCCGTCTACAGTCTTTTAGTCGAATACACGCCTGACTTGCACACACCAGCTTAACTTTACTTTTGTCAGGAATCACCCGCGGCACTTGTTAAGCAAAACTCTAAGTGGGGAGGCTACAACCTCGCATAGCATGGGATCAAATTTATATCGCGCGCTCTAAGGGGTGCCCCCCTCTTGGTCCCAACCGGAAACACCCATGCCCCCGGACCAGGCGGCATGCCTACCGGCTACAACCGGTATCTTCCACCATGGCCTCTCTGTACGGTGTGTGCTAAGACAGGGGTTGACAACTTATTGAACCGTACCCTACCTATGGCAGGGACAAGTAGCAGCACGAAACAAGTATGGGGGTTACCGGAACAAGACTCGATCTACGGCCGACTCAGGAGGCTTAAGTATTTCCTGCATGATTAGCTCAAGAATAATATTTCACATCCATCAAACACCACCACCAGTCATCATACCTTCCCCTGCCCTATCGGTCATAACCGTCTCGACTAGGGACAAGCTCGGGTCTACCCAAGACAGAGGCTTTTCCGGATCCTTCCGGTAGGCATGAGAGGCATATGATGGTGATTGCTATCATAAGCATATCCATTTCCAATAGCAAGTATTTTCGTTATGCAATGAGTGCGTATGATCATGTCGTCACATAAAATAACTAATGCTCCATGTCGAAGTGGGGTTATAACCGTATCAAACAACCCACAAAGTATTATGCCAGGGTTCAGAATGCTTTCCTTCAACGTGTGGAGAGGTGGGGGCGCTCTCCAAAACTTTTGAAAGTTTTCTTCCTCTCTCCAAAATCCTATTTTAAATAAATTTGAATTAACAAACATTTTCAAATCAGCACAAAAAAGTTGTTTGAAATTTTTTCAAATAAATCTTAAAATAAACTGGACAGAATTTGAGAGTTGTAGGGAAAAAATCAATTCATTTGGAGTTATATTTAAAAAGTTATAGCCAGTCAAAGTCCTGGTCAAAATCTATTTTTAAAATAACAATAGAAAAGAAAACGTTTCAGACAGAATACGCTTTCTAGTAAGGGATACGTACTGGGCAAGTTTGCGCTTTCACTTAACACGCATGGCAGCGGGGTGGGTCACTGACAGTGGGTCCATGGGGCCCACTGGTCAGGTTTGACTGGCCCCCTTCCCTCTTCTTCATGTGCCCGAGCGGGAGGCGGGACTCCGGCGGGATTCACCGGTGATTGGCGGCATCTCTCGAGAAATGGAGGCCACCCGCGGGCTCAGGGGGTCGAGTGTTGGGGAACGTAGTAATTTCAAAAAATTTCCTACGCACACGCAAGACCATGGTGATGCATAGCAACGAGAGGGGAGAGTGTTGTCTACGTACCCTCGTAGACTGAAGCGGAAGCGTTGACTCAACGTAGAGGAAGTAGTCGTACGTTCTCCTCGTGATCCGACCGATCCAAGTACCGTTACTCCGGCACCTCCGAGTTCTTGGCACACGTACAGCTCGATGACGATCCCCGGGGTCCGATCCAGCAAAGCGTCGGGGAAGAGTTCTGTCAACACGACGGCGTGGTGACGATCTTGATGTGTTACCGGCGCAGGGCTTCGCCTAAGCACTGCAACGATATGACCGAGGTGGAATTTGGTGGAAGGGGGCACCGCACACGGCTAAGGAACGATCCGTAGATCAACTTGTGTGTCTATGGGGTGCCCCCTGCCCCCGTATATAAAGGAGCAAGGGATGGGGTGGCCGGCCTAGGGTTTGGCGCGCCAGGGTGTGGAGTCCTACTAGGTTTCCAAGTCCTAGTAGGAGTCCACCAAGAGGGGAGGAAGGGAGAAGGAATAGGAGGAGTAGGAAAGGTGGCCGGCCCCCTTTTCCCTAGTCCAATTCGGACTAGAGGAGAGGGGGGGCGCAGCAGCCTTTTTCCTCTTCCCACTAAAGCCCATCAAGGCCCATTACTTCTCCCGTAATCCCGTAACTCCCCGATACTCCCAAAAATACCCGGATCACTCAGAACCTTTCCGATGTCCGAATATAGTCGTCCAATATATCGATCTTTACGTCTCGACCATTTCGAGACTCCTCGTCATGTGCCCGATCTCATCCGGGACTCCGAACTCCTTCGGTACATCAAAACTCATAAACTCATAATATAACTGTCATCGAAACCTTAAGCGTGCGGACCCTACGGTTCGAGAACAATGTAGACATGACCGAGACACGTCTCCGGTCAATAACCAATAGCGGGACCTGGATGCCCATATTGGCTCCTACATATTCTACGAAGATCTTTATCGGTCAGACCGCATAACAACATACGTTGTTCCCTTTGTCATCGGTATGTTACTTGCCCGAGATTCGATCGTCGGTATCCAATACCTAGTTCAATCTCGTTACCGGCAAGTCTCTTTACTCGTTCCGTAATACATCATCTCGCAACTAACTCATTGGTTGCAATGCTTGCAAGGCTTATGTGATGTGCATTACCGAGAAGGCCCAGAGATACCTCTCCGACAATCGGAGTGACAAATCCTAATCTCGAAATACGCCAACCCAACATGTACCTTCGGAGACACCTTTAGAGCACCTTTATAATCACCCAGTTACGTTGTGACCTTTGGTAGCACACAAAGTGTTCCTACGGTAAACGGGAGTTGCATAATCTCATAGTTAAAGGAACATGTATAAGTCATGGATAAAAGCAATTGCAACATACTAAACGATCGGGTGCTATGCTAATGGAATGGGTCATGTCAATCAGATCATTCAACTAATGATGTGATCTCGTTAATCAAATAACAACTCTTTGTTCATGGTTAGGAAACATAACCATCTTTGATTAATGAGCTAGTCAAGTAGAGGCATACTAGTGACACTCTGTTTGTCTATGTATTCACACATGTATTATGTTTCCAGTTAATACAATTCTAGCATGAATAATAAACATTTATCATGATATAAGGCAATAAATAATAACTTTATTATTGCCTCTAGGGCATATTTCCTTCAGTCTCCCACTTGCACTAGAGTCAATAATCTAGATCACATCACCATGTGATTAACATCAATAGTTCACATCATCATGTGATTAACACCCATAGTTCACATCGATATGTGACCAACACCCAAAGGGTTTACTAGATTCAGTAATCTAGTTCACATCGCTATGTGATTAACACCCAAAGAGTACTACCGTGTGATCATGTTTTGCTTGTGAGAGAAATTTAGTCAACGGGTCTGCCACATTCAGATCCGTTATGTATTTTGCAATTTTCTATGTCTACAATGCTCTGCACGGAGCTACATTAGCTAATTGCTCCCACTTTCAATATGTATCTAGATTGAGACTTAGAGTCATCTAGATTAGTGTCAAAACTTGCATCGACGTAACCTTTTACGACGAACCTTTTTGTCACCTCCATAATCGAGAAACATATCCTTATTCCACTAAGGATAATTTTGACCGCCGTCCAGTGATCTACTCCTAGATCACTATTGTACTCCCGTGCCAATCTCAGGGTAGGGTATACAATAGGTCTGGTACACAGCATGGCATACTTTATAGAACCTATGGCCAAAGCATAGGGAATGACTTTCATTCTCTTTCTATCTTCTGCCATGGTCGGGCTTTGAGTCTTACTCAATTTCACACTTTGTAACACAGGCAAGAACTCTTTCTTTGACTGTTCCATTTTGAACTACTTCAAAATCTTGTCAAGGTATGTACTTATTGAAAAACTTATCAAGCGTCTTGATCTATCTCTATAGATCTTGATGCTCAATATGTAAGCAGCTTCACCGAGGTCCTTCTTCGAAAAACTCCTTTCAAATACTCCTTTATGCTTTACAGAATAATTCTACATTATTTCCGATCAATAATATGTCATCTACATATACTTATCAGAAATGCTGTAGTGCTCCCACTCACTTTCTTGTAAATACAGGCTTCACCGCAAGTCTGTATAAAACTATATGCTTTGATCAACTTATCAAAGCGTATATTCCAACTCCGAGATGCTTGCACCAGTCCATAGATGGATCGTTGGAGCTTGCATATTTTGTTAACACCTTCAGGATCGACAAAACCTTCTAATTGCATCGTATACAACTCTTCTTTAATAAATCCATTAAGGAATGTAGTTTTGTTTATCCATTTGCCAGATTTCATAAAATGCGGCAATTGCTAACATGATTCGGACAGACTTAAGCATAGATACGAGTGAGAAACTCTCATCGTAGTCAATACTTTGAACTTGTCGAAAACCTTTTGCGACAATTCTAGCTTTGTAGATAGTAACACTACTATCAGCGTCCGTCTTCCTCTTGAAGATCCATTTATTTTCTATGGCTTGCCGATCATCGGGCAAATCCATCAAAGTCCATACTTTGTTCTCATACATGGATCATATCTCAGATTTCATGGCCTCAAACCATTTCGCGGAACCTGGGCTCACCATCGCTTCCTCATAGTTCGCAAGTTCATCATGGTCTAGTAACATGACTTCCAGAACAGGATTACCGTGCCACTCTGGTGCGGATCTCACTCTGGTTTACTTACGAGATTCGGTAGTAACTTGATCTTGAAGTTACATGATCATCATCATTAGCTTCCTTACTAATTGGTGTAGTAGTCACAAGAACAGATTTCTGTGATGAACTACTTTCCAATAAGGGAGAAGGTACAATTACCTTATCAAGTTTTCTACTTTCCTCCCACTCACTTCTTTCGAAAGAAACTCTTTCTCTAGAAAGTTTCCGAACTTAGCAACAAAAGTCTTGCCTTCGGATCTGTGATAGAAGGTGTATCCAACAGTTTCCTTTGGATATCCTATGAAGACACATTTCTCCGATTTGGGTTCGAGCTTATCAGGTTGAAGCTTTTTCACATAAGCATCGCAGCCCCAAACTTTAAGAAACGACAGCTTAGGTTTATTGCTAAACCATAGTTCATACGGTGTCGTCTCAACGGATTTAGATGGTGCCCCTTTTAACGTGAATGCAGCTGTCTCTAATGCATGATCCCAAAACGATATTGGTAAATCGGTAAGAAACATCATAGATTGTACTATATCTAATAAAGTACGGTTATGACGTTCGGACGCACCATTATGCTGCGGTGTTCCAGGTGGCATGAGTTTGTGAAACTATTCCACATTGTTTTAATTGAAGACCAAACTCGTAACTCAAATATTCGTCTCTGCGATCAGATCGTAGAAACTTTATTTTCTTGTCACGATGATTTTCCACTTCACTCTGAAATTCTTTGAATTTTTCAAATGTTTCAGACTTATGTTTCATCAAGTAGATATACCCATATCTGCTCAAATCATCTGTGAAGGTCAGAAAATAATGATACTTGTCGCGAGCCTTAATATTCATCGGACCACATACATCAGTATGTATGATTTCCAACAAATCTGTTGCTCGCTTCATTGTTTCGGAGAACGGCGCTTTAGTCATCTTGCCCAAGAGGCATGGTTCGCAAGCATCAAGTGATTCATAGTCAAGTGATTCCAAAAGTCCATCAGCATGGAGTTTCTTCATGCGCTTTACACCAATATGACCTAAACGGCAGTGCCAAAAATAAGTTGCACTATCATTATTAACTTTGCATCTTTTTGGCTTCAATATTATGAATATGTGTATCACTACGATCGAGATCCAACAAACCAATTTTGTTGGTGTGTATGACCATAGAAGGTTTTATTCATGTAAACAGAACAACAATTGTTCTCTAACTTAAATGAATAACTGTACTGCAATTAACATGATCAAATCATATTCATGCTCAACGCAAACACCAAATAACACTTATTTAGTTTCAACACTAATCCCGAAAGTATAGGGAGTGTGTGATGATGATCATATCAATCTTGGAACCACTTCCAACACACATCGTCACCTTGCCCTTTAACTAGTCTTTGTTCATTCTGCAACTCCCGTTTCGAGTTACTAATCTTAGCAACTTGAACTAGTACCAAATACTGAGGGGTTGCTATGAACACTAGTAAAGTACACATCAATAACATGTATATCAAATATACTTATGTTCACTTTGCCATCCTTCTTATCCGCCAATCACTTGGGGTAGTTCCGCTTCCAGTGACCAATCCCTTTGCAGTAGAAGCACTTAGTCTCAGGCTTAGGACCAGACTTGGGCTTTTTCACTTGAGCAGCAACTTGCTTGCCGTTCTTCTTGAAGTTCCCCTTCTTTCCTTTTGCCCTTTTTGAAACTAGTGATCTTGTCAACCATCAACACTTGATGTTTTTCTTTGATTTCTACCTTCGCCGATTTTAGCATCGCGAAGAGCTTGGGAATATTTTCCGTTATCCCTTGCATATTATAGTTCATCACGAAGTTCTACTAACTTGGTGATGGTGACTAGAGAATTATGTCAATCACTATCTTATCTGGAAGATTAACTCCCACTTGATTCAAGCGATTTGTAGTACTCAGACAATCTGAGCACATGCTCACTAGTTGAGCGATTCTCCTCCATCTTTTAGCTATAGAACTTGTTGGAGACTTCATATCTCTCAACTCGGGTATTTGCTTGAAATATTAACTTCAACTCCTAGAACATCTCATATGCTCCATGACGTTCAAAACGTCTTTGAAGTCCCGATTCTAAGCAGTTAAGCATGGTGCACTAAACTATTAAGTAGTCATCATATTGAGCTAGCAAAACGTTCATAATGTCTGCATCTGCTCCTGCAATAGGTCCGTCACCTAGCGGTGCATCAAGGACATAATTCTTCTGTGCAGCAATGAGGATAAACCTCAGATCACGGATCCAATCCGCATTATTGCTACTAACATTTTTCAACACAATTTTTCTCTAGGAACATATCAAAATAAACACAGGGAAGCAACAACGCGAGCTATTGATCTACAACATAGATATGCTAATACTACCAGGACTAATGTTCATGATAATATTAAAGTTCAATTAATCATATTACTTAAGAACTCCCACTTAGATAGACATCCCTCTAATCTTCTAAGTGATCACATGATCCAAATCAACTAAACCATGTCCGATCATCACGTGAGATGGAGTAGTTTCAATGGTGAACATCACTATGTTGATCATATCTACTATATGATTCATGCTCAACCTTTCGGTCTCCGTGTTCCGAGGTCATATCTTATATGCATAGCTCGTCAAGTATAACCTGAGTATTCCGCGTGTGCAACTGTTTTGCACCCGTTGTATTTGAACGTAGAGCCTATCACACCCGATCATCACGTGGTGTCTCAGCACGAAGAACTTTCGCAACGGTGCATACTCAGGGAGAACACTTCTTGATAATTAGTGAGAGATCATCTTATAATGCTACCGTCAATCAAAGCAAGATAAGATGCATAAAAAGATAAACATCACATGCAATCAATATAAGTGATATGATATGGTCATCATCATCTTGTGCTTGTGATCTCCATCTCCGAAGCACCGTCATGATCACCATCGTCACCGGCGCGACACCTTGATCTCCATCGTAGCATCGTTGTCGTCTCGCCAATCTTATGCTTCCACGACTATCACTACCGCTTAGTAATAAAGTAAAGCATTACATCGCGATTGCATTGCATACAATAAAGCGACAACCATATGGCTCCTGCCAGTTGCCGATAACTCGGTTACAAAACATGATCATCTCATACAATAAAATTTAGCATCATGTCTTGACCATATCACATCACAACATGCCCTGCAAAAACAAGTTAGACGTCCTCTACTTTGTTGTTGCAAGTTTTACGTGGCTGCTACGGGCTTAAGCAAGAACTCATCTTACCTACGCATCAAAACCACAACGATAGTTTGTCAAATAGACTCCGTTTTAACCTTCTCAAGGACCGGGCGTAGCCACACTCGGTTCAACTAAAGTTGGAGAGACAGTCTTCCGCAAGCCATCTATGTGCAAAGCACGTCGAGGGAACCGGTCTCGCGTAAGCGTACGCGTAAGGTTGGTCCGGATCGTCTCGTCCAACAATACCGCTGAACCAAAGTATGACATGCTGGTAGGCAGTATGACTTGTATCGCCCACAACTCACTTGTGTTCTACTCGTGCAAATAACATCAAACCATAAAACCTAGGCTCGGATGCCACTGTTGGGGAACGTAGTAATTTCAAAAAAATTCCTACGCACACGCAAGACCATGGTGATGCATAGCAACGAGAGGGGAGAGTGTTGTCTACGTACCCTCGTAGACCGAAGCGGAAGCGTTGACTCAACGTAGAGGAAGTAGTCGTACGTTCTCCTCGTGATCCGACCGATCCAAGTACCGTTACTCCGGCACCTCCGAGTTCTTGGCACACGTTCAGCTCGATGACGATCCCCGGGCTCCGATCCAGCAAAGCGTCGGGGAAGAGTTCTGTCAGCACGACGGCGTGGTGACAATCTTGATGTGTTACCGGCGCAGGGCTTCGCCTAAGCACTGCAACGATATGACCGAGGTGGAATTTGCTGGAAGGGGGCACCGCACACGGCTAAGGAACGATCCGTAGATCAACTTGTGTGTCTATGGGGTGCCCCCTGCCCCCGTATATAAAGGAGCAAGGGAGGGGGTGGCCGGCCTAGGGTTTGGCGCGCCAGGGTGTGGAGTCCTACTAGGTTTCCAAGTCCTAGTAGGAGTCCACCAAGAGGGGAGGAAGGGAGAAGGAATAGGAGGAGTAGGAAAGGTGGCCGGCCCCCTTTTCCCTAGTCCAATTCGGACTAGAGGAGAGGGGGGGCGCAGCAGCCCTTTTCCTCTTCCCACTAAAGCCCATCAAGGCCCATTACTTCTCCCGTAATCCTGTAACTCCCCGATACTCCCAAAAATACCCGGATCACTCAGAACCTTTCCGATGTCCGAATATAGTCGTCCAATATATCGATCTTTACGTCTCGACCATTTCGAGACTCCTCGTCATGTCCCCGATCTCATCCGGGACTCCGAACTCCTTCGGTACATCAAAACTCATAAACTCATAATATAACTGTCATCGAAACCTTAAGCGTGCGGACCCTACGGTTCGAGAACAATGTAGACATGACCGAGACACGTCTCCGGTCAATAACCAATAGCGGGACCTGGATGCCCATATTGGCTCCTACATATTCTACGAAGATCTTTATCGGTCAGACCGCATAACAACATACGTTGTTCCCTTTGTCATCGGTATGTTACTTGCCCGAGATTCGATCGTCGGTATCCAATACCTAGTTCAATCTCGTTACCGGCAAGTCTCTTTACTCGTTCCGTAATACATCATCTCGCAACTAACTCATTGGTTGCAATGCTTGCAAGGCTTATGTGATGTGCATTACCGAGAAGGCCCAGAGATACCTCTCCGACAATCGGAGTGACAAATCCTAATCTCGAAATACGCAAACCCAACATGTACCTTCGGAGACACCTTTAGAGCACCTTTATAATCACCCAGTTACGTTGTGACGTTTGGTAGCACACAAAGTGTTCCTACGGTAAACGGGAGTTGCATAATCTCATAGTTAAAGGAACATGTATAAGTCATGGATAAAAGCAATAGCAACATACTAAACGATCGGGTGCTATGCTAATGGAATGGGTCATGTCAATCAGATCATTCAACTAATGATGTGATCTCGTTAATCAAATAACAACTCTTTGTTCATGGTTAGGAAACATAATCATCTTTGATTAATGAGCTAGTCAAGTAGAGGCATACTAGTGACACTCTGTTTGTCTATGTATTCACACATGTATTATGTTTCCAGTTAATACAATTCTAGCATGAATAATAAACATTTATCATGATATAAGGAAATAAATAATAACTTTATTATTGCCTCTAGGGCATATTTCCTTCATCGAGGCGGTCCCTCCGGTGGTCGACATGGCCCCTGGGGTGGATGGAGCTGCCGACGGCGAGCTTCTCAGCGAGCGGTGGCCGTCGGGCGAAGTGAGTTCTGGCCTGCGGCGAGTCCCGAGCAAAATTGAGTGGGGGTTTGGACTCATGAGAGGGGAGGGAGTTCCTGGTGAAGAGAGTGGAGAGGGAGAGGCCCTGGTGGCGCCAGAATGGCCAGGGCAGTAGCGGCGGAAGGAGTTGCTGGGGAGGAAGAAGACGACCTCCTCGGGTCGATTGGCTGCCATGTGGGGAACTGGAGGAGTGGACTGAGGCCGCCTGAGTGCCCAGATGAGCTCGGGCCTCCTATTTATAGCGCATCCATGGCGGTTCCGCGGCCGAGGATAAGGTCGTCGGCGAACCGCTTCTCTGTAGCGGTCAGGGCGGCATGGCGGCGACGAGAGCTAGGCGACACACTTGTGGATGAGCTCGCGAAGCTCCAGGGGGCAGGTGGCGAGCCGGGGACGCTTGGGCGGCGCCGACCGGGGCAGGAGCCACTGTGGCCAGCCGCTAGCTGCCGTGGCCGACCTGATGGCGGCCCTGTAGGGTGCCAGGGGAGGGCTTGGGCATTTCCTCTGAGTGGATGAGGTCGGGGCGGCTCTGCGGGCGAGCAGGGGTTGGTGGCGCGACGCGGCGGCTCGGGTGCACGTGCGTGCCAAACGCACGCTCTGGGCGCGCCCAGAGCATGCCCGGGACGTGTTCGACGAAATGCCAGTGCACGCTAGAGGTCGCAGGAGAGGCTGGCAAGAAACAGGGCTAGGTTAGGGTTAGTAAGAAGGTGAATGGACATGGTGGTTAGGTCAGGTGGCCAAGTTCACAATGCAAACAAACACTCATGCCAATTCTGTCCATGTACTCCAAGTGTTTGACAAAATGCCACAGGCACCTAGGCTTTTCTTGGAGTGGCCAATTCTTCCAGATTGAAGTCTCTTTGGATGCATAAGAGGGTGGTGAGGTTAGTTTGTAAAAAGCACAAACTTGTTAGAGCAAGTTTTGCAAAACTACAATTCTGGACAGGAGGTAAATGGCATCATCTCATGAACCAAAAGTATTCCAATGGTTGCATGCTCCTGGACTTAGGGGTTTTGTAGGGTGGTCTATGAGTAGGAAAAAGAATCATGGGCAATAGAGCAAGGAAAAATATGGTTGCTGTACAAACCATCAAGTTGGACCATAATGCAAAAGAGGTTGATTCACTCATATCATTCAAATAACATCATTGGGTTTTTGCATAAAGTTGAATCCTATGCTATCACTAACATTCCATATTTTTGGTGGAGGCTAGAAAGAAGTATTTAAATGGGTTGTAGTGCAAAATTGCCCTCTGGACCAGAGTTGAAAATTTGGTGTGGAGCTCAAAATATTTCATGAATAAAAGATATTTTTGCATAAAAGTGATTTAAAAACATCACATGACATCTCCAAATTTTGGTTGGAATTTTAAGTGAATTTATCAAATGGTCGTAGTTCAAATATGGCCATGTAACCTTGAAAAACCATTTTTCAAGAAAATAAATATCAAGCAAATTAATTATGTAATTAATTCTATTGGTAAAAGAAAAGTTTTCTTGAGAAGTTAAACAAGTCCAATGACATATTTGAAAGGTGTTCCTTTTGGGAAAAAAACTCCATAATAACAAGAGAGGAAATGGTTTAAACTCAAAAGGGAGTCCAGAAAATAAAAGTTTTAATTCCTGGAAAAATTTTAATTAATAAAACAAGGTCAAAAATTTGGGGTGTCACAATTAGGGGGTGTCCGGATAGCCTTCGTCCGGACTCCTGGACTATGAAGATACAAGATTGAAGACTTCGCCCCGTGTCCGGAAGGGACTTTCCTTTGGTGTGGAAGGCAAGCTTGGCGATACGGATATGTAGATGTCCTACCATTGTAACCGACTATGTGTAACCCTAGCCCTCTCCGGTGTCTATATAAACCGGAGGGTTTTAGTCCGTAGGACAAAACAATCATACCATAGGCTAGCTTCTAGGGTTTAGCCTCCTTGATCTCGTGGTAGATCTACTCTTTTACTACCCATATCATCAATATTAATCAAGCAGGAGTAGGGTTTTACCACCATCGAGAGGGCCCGAACCTAGGTAAAAACATCATGTCCCTTGTCTCCTGTTACCATCCGCCTAGACGCACAGTTCGGGACCCCCTACCCGAGATCCGCCGGTTTTGACACCGACAGTGATCCTATCATTTTTTGCAACCACATCTTCTTTATATACATATACAAGGTATTACTTACCTTTGTTCTCCTCGAGCTGCCTCTTGGCAAGGCCGAGCTCTTCCTTGGACCGCTCGAGGTTTTTCTTCAGCGCGGCGATCTCCGCAGTCAGTGCGGCAGAGGTTAGCACCGAAGCCTGCATACGCATATGGACATACTTGTGTTAGACTCCTGCATATATTGTTAGATCCTCTATTCGGCTTTTCTTTCTGAACACCAAACAGAGCACCAGGGGCTACTGTCTATGCGGTAATATTTTCCTATATTTTAAATACTTACCTCAAAGCCTGTTAGAAGGCTGGCAGAGGCTTCAGTCAGTCCGCTCTCGGCGGACTGAACCTTCTTGATCACCGCACTCATAATAGTGCGGTGCTCCTCGTCGATGGAAGCTCCTCCAAGCACTTGCAGCAAATTTTCTGGTGCCTTCGGATGGACGGAGGTCACCGGCACGGGCGGCTTGCCCCTCTTGGAAGGGGGTCGCCTGACGGAGTCCGGAACCACTGGAGGTTCCGGCGCGATGTTCGGCTGAGGGCCGGACTTGGAGCCCTGGGGATCCTTGCTACCTTTGCGCCTGGAGTCCGGGATGTCGCCTTGAGGCGCCCCCAGGACTACCTCCCCTCGGTTCGGAACCCCCTGAGACAATACCTCAGCATTGACCGTAGGGCGAGGAGAGGAGGCGGTCGAAAGTGAAAAGCTATTCACATCCGACGAATCCAAGGAACCGCTCGACGATACGTCGATGCGGGCTCGAGATGGACTGCATAATCATATTCGGCGTTAGGAGAAGCAGTGCAACAACGGTATGCTATGAGTAACTCTGGTATCCGAATACTTACGACTTTGCCAGGGGCTTGGCCCTGGGTGGCCATTCGTCTTCGCTGTCGGCGACGTTGGTTGAATAGTCCGAAGGGAGAGTCCTTCCCTTCTTTGACCCTCCGGCCTCCCTGGTTGGGGCGACCTTCCTTTTCTTGTCTTCCCCGACTGGAGGGGAAGAACCTTTATCTGCCTCCTCCTCGTTTCCACGGGAGGAGTGCGTCTCGGAGTTATCGGATGATGAGTCCGATAACACCTGTCGCCGGGAACTCTTTCGGGTTCCCGTGGCCTTCTTCTTGATATTTTTCTCTAGCAACTCATAAGGAGCCGGAGTCAGCATCTCTGTCAGGAGAGCGTCAGCAGGGTCTTCGGGCAGAGGGGTCGGGCAGTCGATCCGTCCCGATGTCTCCACCCATTCCTGTCAAAGGCGTGGGAGCTCAGATCCTGCACATAGTTAAACTATGGAGAATGAATACCCTATAAGTGGTACAAAAGCTTACTGCACCGGCTTGACATTGTGCGCTGAGCCCACAATCCTCAGTGAGGGGAGGGGGAACCTCGGTACTCTTAAACAACACCTTCCAGGCGTCCTTGTGCGTCGTGTCGAAGAGCTCACTCAGAGTCCGGTGCTGGGCCAGGACGAACTCCCACAAATTGAACGCCTGTTGTTGACACGGGAGGATCCGGCGGACGAGCATGACCTGGACTATGTTGACAAGCTTGAGCTTCCTGTTTACCATGTTTTGGATACAGGTTTGGAGTCCGGTCAGGTCTACTGGATTACCCCAGGGCAGGCCCTTCTCTTTCCAGGAGGTGAGCCGCGTGGGGATTCCGGATCGGAATTCGGGGGCCGCCGCCCATTTGGTGCCTCGCGGCTCGGTGATGTCGAACCACCCCGATTGCCACCCCTTTATGGTCTACACCTAGGAGCCCTCGAGCCATGTGACATTGGGCATTTTGCCCACCATGGCACCTCCGCACTCCGCCTGTTAGCCGCCCACCACCTTTGGTTTGACATTGAAGGTCTTTAGCCATAAGCCGAAGTGGGGTTTGATGCGGAGGAAGGCCTCACACACGACGATGAACGCCGAGATGTTGAGGATGAAGTTCGGGGCCAGATCGTGAAAATCCAGGCCATAGTAGAACACGAGCCCCCGGATGAATGGGTGGAGGGGAAATCCCAGTCCGTGGAGGAAATGGGTAAGGAGTACTACCCTCTGATGGGGCATGGGGGTGGGGATGAGCTGCCCCTTATCTGGGAGCCGATGTGCGATATCCTCGGACAGGTATCCGGCTCCCCTCAGCTTCTTGATGTGTCCCTCCGTGACGGAGGAGACCGTCCACTTGCCTCCCGCTCCGGACATGATTGGAGAAGGTTGAGGAACAGAGTGTGGACTTGGGCGCTGGAGCTCGACTGCGCGGTAGAAAAAGGTGAATCTTTATCCCTTTATATGGGCAGACAAAACTATGTGCCCCCACCAGCCTGGTAAAACGCGCTTATCCCGCAAGCGTCGTAATCAATGGCGCGGTTGGGTTACCCACGTCCGTATTGATGAGAATCCCGCGATAAGGGTACACGATATCTACTTCCACAAGACGTGCCAAGGAAACCGCCTCACGAAACGCGCTGAGGTTGGCTATAAAAAACGATTCGAATAAAGGCTTGGATGTGGTGTGATGTCACACTACGGGATACGTCAGCAGATTAGATTTGTGGAAATATTATTCTCTCTACGTTGGTATGTGGAACTTGTTTTGCAGAGCCGAAAACGATCCTCGTGTTCGAAATCTTCTATCAAGTATTCGGAGGAGGAACCCGCCTTGCAATGCCGAAGACAATAAGCGCGCCGGACTCATCGTCATTGAAGCCTGGTTCAGGGGCTACTGAGGGAGTCCAGGATAAGGGGGTATCCGGACAGCCGGACTATAACCTTTGGCCGGACTGTTGGACTATGAAGATACAAGATTGAAGACTTCGTCTCGTGTCTGGATGGGACTCTCCTTGGCGTGGAAGGCAAGCTTGGCAATACAGATATGTAGATCTCCTTCCTTGTAACCGACTCTGTGTAACCCTAGCCCCCTCCGTTATCTATATAAAACCTGAGGGTTTAGTCCATAGGATAGAACAACAATCATACCATAGGCTAGCTTCTAGGGTTTAGCCTCTCTCATCTCGTGGTAGATCAACTCTTGTAATACCCATATCATCAAGATCAATCAAGCAGGGTAGGGTTTTACCTCCATCGAGAGGGCCCGAACCTGGGTAAAAACACCGTGTCCCTTGTCTCCTGTTACCATCCGCCTAGACGCATAGTTCGGGACCCCCTACCCGAGATCCGCCGGTTTTGACACCTTCAACCTTTAAAAATGTTCATCGTTTTTCGAAAATGCTGGAAACAGTAACCAGAGATGATGCACATTTTTCCATGACAATTGGATTTTTGAATCAATTCATATTGTATTTGAATTGGGGTTATTAATTCATATAAAATATTTAGTAGCTCCGATACTTCTAATTTTTATGAGGGTCTTTGGAATAATCCAACTAGTCCCTACAAGAATTATCAGAATCAACAAAAATGATTTAGTGTTTGAAACTAAATCAAAACAAACTACAGAAATTGTAAAACAGAATAAGAGAGAGAGAGAGAGAGAGAGAGAGAGAGAGAGAGACTTACAGGCTTACCTGCGCAGCCCACCTGGCGGCCCATGTGGCCGGCCCAGCCCACTGGTCTGGCACTATTGGCCAGCCCACCAGGAGCCCCACCGTCTTCAACCTCTGCCAGTAGGCACAGGCGTGTTGACGCGCGCGCGCCCGAGCTCCACCTCCTGCAACCACCTCCTGCTTCCCGCTCGCCCTGTCTCCACGCCACAGGAACGGCCTCGACCCCCTCTACCTCTCACCTCACTCTGGAGCTCTCTCCCTCTCCTCTAGCTCCCTCTCTGCAGCCCCACCGAACATGTTGTCGCCGCCGCTCACCGTTACTGCGGCCACCAGCAACCACACGCCTCACCGACGAGTCTCCGAGCTTCTGTGTGTCGTCCTCGACCTCCTCGTTGAGATACTCAACGTAGGGCGCCCCCAAACGTTGTCGACGCCGTCATCTTCAACCTCGGCTCCCCAGATCGCCGGCAACGCCCCGACATCATCCGGCCTCCTACGAGCCCTTTGAGACGCGTGCTGCAACCGCTGTGAGCTCCGCCGTCGTTTGCCTCTCCTCCCCATTCCTCTCGATCACCGTAGCCGCCATTTTGACCGAAGCCAAAGCTCACCGCTGCCCAGCCATGTTGCCACCGTGGCCACTGACAACAAGAGACGCAACCAAGCGCGCCACCATGCTCAGCACGTTCCCAGGAGTCGACCGCGACCACCCGTGGCTCCTGCCGCTCCCTGCAACGTCGATTCGCTCGACGCCCGAATGCCGGCGGCCGCACTTGCCATCGCTGACGTTGTTTTAGGCCACCTTCGGTGAAGCTGCGGGCACCACCCGATGCGTGCGAGCTCCAGCTACTCGTGGATGTGCTCCGCCGTTGGTTTGGTCGCCCGAGGACGGATTCCGACGTCCTCCGCCGTCTCGGCTCATCACCGGCGTCTTAACTCCGGCCAAACCCGGATTAGCACTAATGACCCTGCTAATCACCACCCCAACTAGTCAATTACATATGGGCCCCATGCCCTTAATTAACAACAGTTTAATTCCTATTTAGTTTTATTTAATCAAAGTGGCCCCACGCGTCAGCGTTGACCTCGCTGAGTGGCCTTTGACCTGGCCCCACTAGTCAGCCTATGCTCTTGCCCTGTTACACTGACGTCCAGACCCCACTAGTCAGTTTTGACCAGGACCGGCCCCATTGACTGCTGACATCACAGTGACGTCACCCTGACGCAATAAGTGTTTTCTGGATTATTTATAATTCAGGAAAATTCCAGAAATTGTTAAAACTTCTAAAAATCATATAAAATCAACCGTAACTCCAAATGAAATAAATTATATATGAAAAATGATCAGAAAAATCCAATCTTTCCATCTGTACCATTTTCATGCATGATAAAGCAACTTAACCTTGCTGTATAGATCAAAACATGTAAATGCACTTTGGAAATTCATAGTTTGATTTTGAATTTGAACCTTTCGTTCAAATCAACTCAAACACTTCTGTTGCTAGCTGCATTAGCTCAAATCGCATCATATTGCCATGTCCTTATCATGCATGATAATTGTTGCATTGCATTGATTGTGTTCTTCTTTGTTTGCCGGTATTTGTCCCCTCTCAGTAGACGTGGTTCCGACGATGAGTTCAATGACACCGATGAAGAACTATATTATCTCCAGAAGTGCCAGGCAAGCAAAACCTCCTTGTTCATTCCGATACAATCCCACTCTCTCGCTCCTGCTCTCTTTTACTGCATTAGGAAAAAATTGATTTAACTGTTACATGTTGCGATAGCTGAACCCCTTTTCCTCTGCATGACCTGTCATTGCCATAGTAAATAGATGAAACCCACTAGCATGAGTAGGAGTTGTTTGAGCCCTGATGTGCCTACTCATTCATGCTTGTTTGTCATGCCTGCTACTGCTTAGAGTTGAGTCAGGTCTGATTCATCAGGAATGAATTGGAATGGTGATGAACATGTCCTACTGTTGAGAGCTAAGTGTGTGAACACGATTTGGTAAAGGTAGCGGTGAGAGGCCATGTAGGAGTACATGGTGGGTTGTCTCATTGCAGCCGTCCTCAGGAACTGAGTTCTGTGTTTGTGATCCATGAACAGCTACTACCACGCATTGGAATGGTTAAGTGCCCCTCTCGACTTATTAATCGCCTAGATCTCTGTCCAGGAGTTGCAACTATTTTCTAGTGTTTGTAGGACATGTGTTGGGGGCCGTGCGTAGCGCTGACCCTAGGGGTGGGCTATGTTGCGGTAGAGACACGAGGCACAGTGTACCGGGACGCCCGTTTGGTGCCTCGGGAACCCTGCTCTCATCGTTTGGGGCCGTGAGTGACACCCCGGCCGGATCTCCTTGCGGATGGAACCCGAATAGGCGATAAACCTAGACTACAGACTTGTGTGGTTAGTCAGGTCGTGGTCGAATCCCTGGCCAGGCTGCCGCTTGAAGGTTGCCGAGATACACGACGTGTACATGGTGGTAAGTGGCGAGAGCGTGTGTGAAGAAGTACACCCCTGTAGGGTTAACATCATCTATTCGAATAGCCGTGTCCACAGAAAAGGACTTCTGGGTTGCCTGTACAGTTCATAGACTAGTGAAAGTGGATACTCTAAAACTCGCAAGATAAGCGTGAGTGCTATGGATGGCCTTCTCGTAGGGAGAAGGGAGCGGATCTATAGTGGTGTATTGATATAGTGAATATGTGGACTCGTGTGCGCCACCTCAAAAGAGTTACTTGCAGTCATAGTTCAGGATAGCCACCGAGTCAAAGCTGGCTTGTTGCAGTCAAACTCCACCACCAACTTTGTTGATACCGATGCATATGTAGATAGTTCTTATGTAATCTTGCTGGGTACATTTGTAATCACATTTTCCTATTTTATGTTTTTGCAGAGAGACACCAGTCTCGCTAGTAGTTCCGCGTGGACTTCGACGTTTAGCTTGTTACCTCAACTACGATCCTGTGCCCTCGGCAGGATCTGGTAGATAGCCAGGCATCTCAGCCTTTTTCATTTGCAGATGTCTGTACTCAGACATGTTAGGCTTCCGCATGTGCTCTGAATTGTATGCTCTGAATGTTTGGTCACGAGACCCATGTTTGTACTATCTCCCTCCTCGGAGCCTAATGAATAAATACTTTGAGTCGTAGAGTTTTGTTGTGATGCCATGTTGTATTTACACATATCGATCATATTGTGTGTATGATTGAAATGCTTGGTATGTGTGGGATCCGACAACCTAGTTGTTTATCCTTGGTAGCCTCTCTTATGGGGAAATGTAGTCTTGTGCTTCCAAGAGCCATAGTAGTCCGCTACAGCCCGGTTCACTGGAGTCCTGCTAGCCCAGCACTACTGCTTCGGAACACCTAGACTGGTCGACATGTGATTCACATCATTCCTGTGTCTGTCCCTTCGGGGAAATGTCATGCGGTGACATCCGGAGTCGTTCCTAGCCTGTTACAGCCCGGTTCACTGAAGTCCTGTTAGCCTAGTGCTACAGCCCGTATTCGCATGCTGCTGACCGACATGCTCGATGTTGATTCATGTATGCCTGTCCCCGTAAGTTAGTGCCACTTTGGATTCACGACTAGTCATGTCGGCCCGGGTTCTCTGTCATATGGATGCTAGCGACACCATCATATACGTGAGCCAAAAGGCGCAAACGGTCCCGGGCCATGGTAAGGCGACACCCGTGGGAATGCCGTGCGTGAGGCCGCAAAGTGATATGAGGTGTTACCGGCTAGATCGATGTGACTTGGAATCGGGGTCTTGACAGTTTTGGTATAAGAGTCTGATTGCCTGTAGGATTACCAAGCCAAACTAGTCGAAGTTGTGTCTAGAAATGCTTTAGTTATGTAAGGGAATTGATTGGGGAAGGGAACGTAAGGCTCTTTTTACTCCCTATACCTTATGCCCTTCTGATCTGAGTCAGCCTCTTCTTTTCTACGGGGATTAAGAACTAGGCTTCTCGTCTTTCTATCAGGATGACGTGTTACTAATCCATAGACTTATAGTATTGATGGATTCAAGTCTCAGTTCAGTTTCTACTATTTTTGTATGTTCGTAGCTGACCTCAGAACCATGATATTGTGATGCTGAGTGGTCATGCCACTATTTTGCAGGATGTCTCAAATATTTTTGAGCGTTTATAGTTGTTATGTTGTCCGAGTCATCCAAGGTTTCTAGATAGTCTGATGCACTTGCAATCAGTCCTCCATGTTCCTGATGTCCATTTGGGCCAGATTAATCACACTAACCGGTGAGTTGAGGTACTCTATTGCCTCGACATATATGTTGGAGCTATTATTATGACCCTAGGTGTTTTAGGGAGTCGCCTCATAATCTAGCCATGTTTTGTGTTCCAAGTGTGATGAATCTGGCCATGCTTCCCGAAAGCATCCCGTGATGCTACTTAGTAGTAGGTATTCTACTCCTGGGTTTTTGAACCCGAGATTCACCCTACTTCATGTTGTTAGTATTTGCTAGTTCCTTAAGATATTAGTGATCTTTGCGATAGTCCTCGAGGTTAGTGGTATCTCCTTCTTCGAAATACCATGATCGAGCTACTTATGGAAGAAGTTCTCGTTGAACCAAACAATCACAACCAAAGTACTCTTAATGAGTTCTCGATTCCATATTGTGACTCTGCCAGTTCTACCTTTCTACATGGGTTCTCCAGAAGAAATATGTTGAACTCGTTCAACATGCTAAAACCATGCATTCCAACTCAGAAAGTTATATGTTCCTTTGAGTTGTTCATCCCTAATTGTTTTCTAACATCCATCTATCAATTGATAGTCAAGAGTATGCGTGCATTCGTTCATCGATGCCTATTATTCTTGTGGTCCGCCAAGCCGTTCTATTTCAGAATGACTAGGAGAAACAAACTCCAGTACCTCATCCATATCTAGGATTGGGTCAAAGAAGTTGTATTCCGCAGATCAAAATGCAACCCAGCTTTTGATTCTGTTCTACCCTGAAGTATTGCCCTCTTGATGTCAGGAATGTCATGACAATTGCACCAACTCTTATGAATTCTTGATGAAGTGATACTTCTCGCCATCATCATTCGCTCCTCGGTTTCGTGTTGTTGCAACCGGAATACCGACAAGTGAACCGTGATGTGTGAAATCAATACTTGGTTATTGAGTCATCAGTCTAAGATAGATTGTGCTGCCTAGTCCTTATTTCTGGTGCACTCTTCGATCAGTGAGTTAGGATTATTCAATCCCTTGCTTATTTGATCATAGTGTCTTGCTCTGAAAAGCAGGATCGTTCTCGAGCTTAGTAACATATTAGTGGTTCGTGATGTTCCGAATATCTTCTCAGAAGTATTACCAGGTTGTCACCTGACCGCTATGTTGAGTTCATGATCATGTTGGTTTTCCTCCAAACCACCCATTCTCCAAGAATCTGTGTTCGATACCCCTGAGCTAGTTGGTTAAGCCAAACAACAACTTGGAGAGTTGGAAGATAAAAGCTTGTCTGACTTAGTTCATGTTAAGGGATATCTTTTGTGTGTGTGTGTGTGTGTGTGTGTGTTGAAGAAAGATGATACCTCCATCGATTGGTTCTCGTGATCAGTTGTTGGATCTATTGCCTTGTTAAAACTTTGATTTGAGTACGGTCTATCGTCAAGTCAAATCAGAACCAACGATGTTCGTAATGTTGTCTTACTCGTGGTTGATCCCTCGAGCATACACCATTATATCTTTTGGTCTGACAAATGCTATCACCGTGTTCACATGATGGTGGAAATCCAGTGATATGGAAATTCCGATGAGTTGCTGTTGAGCCCATCAGCAGCATTTTGTCTCCCCCACGATTCTTGTTGAACATCAACCTAGTGTTGAAAACTTTAAAAGCATTTCTTCGTGCCAGCTCATGAAGTATATGTTTGATGTAAGAAGTGACTTCCTCTAATTCACGCGTGTTGATGTAAGTTGTCACCGTGAGTTCGAGAAAGCTTGTTTTTCTTCCTCTGGAATCATTCCAAGTGAACGATGCACGTGCAAAGTATTCTATGGTTTGATAGACTGATCATCTTCATTCTATATGCATCCCTAGCACACCAAGCCACTTATTGATTTGTTCAAGAAAAAGGATTATGTTGTGCTAATCCTAGGTCATGCACATGACTTCGTTATCCTCAATGATGGTTCCCCACCTGAACTCGGTAGTGTTTCGTTGTAAGACTACTACGTGGTCATGCTTGTCTTGGACAGCATCCTCACTTGTTTGTAGTAGAACCAGATCATGTTTTGGAGCTTGCTATCGTAGTTCATTTCCCGAGTGTCTCGCAACGTGATCTCGTCGGTTTGTGTTGCAAACTTTATCTCCAGACATGATGTCTGAAATATCCTGTTACCAACCAGATCTGAATCTCAAGCAGATATGATCGTTCGAACATTCTCAACATCTGCATTTTGTCCCAGCTTGTACCGCCTTTGTACCATCCTACCATGGGTCCCCTCCATCTCGATGATAAGCAGAAACCATCCATCGCGTTGTCTTCAACAAGGTAGTCCACATCATCCATTCAAATCCGGATATGCCATTCCTTTAAACTCCGCCAAACGATAGATTATGATTGTCTTAGGCTGGTATAAAGAGTTTCAGTGATCTAGATATCAAAAGTAATTCTTTTGCCACATAAGGGAATAACTCTACGGGTCATCTCTCTAAGGTGTCCCGTTATGAAATCGTGGTAACTATCTCCTCGCTACTTTAAAACCGTTCATCATCTTATCTAAGCGCGGAATTGTTGCCTACCAAATTGAACCTCCGTCATCTGTTTCTTCCATCCCTCCCGATGTGTGTTTGGACGTCTCAACTCAAGAGGTGTTCTATGTCTCATTCTGTGAGTTGATCATGAGCTGCTTGATCATCGAGATGATCGATTCTTCTAGAGTTATCATTTCTCTTCGTTTTCATCTTAGATGGAGTTCTCAGAGCAACACGTCGAGACAAAGGTGATAATCTAATCAATGTTCTTATGAGGTGCAATTGGATCATGAAGGTCGTATTAGCTTGTGACCCTCTGTCCTCGTACCTCATGTCTTGAATCTCGGGACGAGATTCTTGTTTAGTGGGGGAGAGTTCTCATAGCCCCAGAATTGTTTGTAATTAGTTGCATCTGCTATGTACAGGGGCGCCGCACACCCATATGATGTGTACTGGGAGAGTTGTCATAGCCCCAGAAGCAAAAGTAATATGATAGAGTAGATCTACTATGTGTTGTAGTCCATAGGACAATCATCTTCATACACAATCATACCATAGGCTAGCTTCTAGGGTTTAGCCTCCTTGATCTCATGGTAGATCTACTCTTGTACTACCCATATCATCAATATTAATCAAGCAGGAGTAGGGTATTACCTCCATCGAGAGGGCCCGAACCTGCGTAAAAACATCGTGTCCCTTGTCTCCTGTTACCATCCGGCCTTGGCGCACAGTTCGGGACCCCCTACCCGAGATCCGCTGGTTTTGACACCGACATTGGTGCTTTCATTGAGAGTTCCTCTGTGTCGTCGCCTTTAGGCCCGATCGCTCCTTCCATCATCAACAACGATGAGGTCCAGGGTGAGACTTTTCTCCCCGGGAAGATCTTCGTCTTCGGCGGCTTCGCTCTGCGGGCCAACTCGCTTGGTCACCTGGAGCAGACGAAAGCTACGCCCCTGGACATCAAGTCAGGTTTGGAAGCTTAAACTACAAGGCTGATATCCGCGGAGACTTGATCTTCGACGGGTTCGAGCCACAGCCAAGCGCGCCGCACTATCTCAAGGGGCACGATCTAGCTCTGCCTCCGAACAGTGTCCTGGAGGCCGCACACGCACCGGTTCCAACCCTTAATTCGGAGCCTATTGCGTCAATCAAGGATGAGCGGTTGGACGTCGCCTCGGAGGCTGCAATCTCAAAGGTGATCGAGCCGAACACCAGCCCCGCACTCCGCGTGACCCGTGACTCTGAGGGTCCGGATTCTTCTCCGGACTCCAAACCCCCCATGCCCCTACCAATCGAATCCGATTGGGCACCCACAATGGAGTTCACTTACGCGGACATCTTTCAGCACTCACCTTTTGGTGACATCCTGAACTCTCTCAAGTCTCTCTCTTTATCAGGAGAGCCCTGGCCGGATTACGGTCAGTGAGGATGGGATTCGGACGATGAAGAAATTCAAAGCCCACCAACCACCCACTTTGTAGCCACTGTCGATGATTTAACTGACATGCTTGACTTCGGCTCCGAAGACTTCGACGGTATGGACGACGAAGTAGGAGACGAACAGGAACCAGCACCTGTAGGGCGTTGGAAGGCCACCTCGTCATATGACATATATATGGTGGATACTCCAAAAGATGGAGATGGCGATGGAACAGCGAGGGATGACACCTCCAAGAAACGGCCAAAGCGCCGGCGTCAGCGGCGCCGCTCTAAATCCCGCCAAAGCAAAAACGGTGATTCCGGCACGGGAGATAATACTACCCCGGATAGCGCCGAAGAACACCCAACCCAGCAAGATTCGGCGCAGGAAGATGGAGAAGCCAACCCTCATGAGAGAGCGGCAGAACGAGAGGTTGAGGATGATAACTATATGCCTCCCTCCGAAGATGAGGCAAGCCTTGATGACGACGAATTCGTCGTACCATCTGACCCCGCCGAACAAGAGCGTTTCAAACGCAGGCTTCTAGCCACGACAAATAGCCTAAAGAAAAAGCAGCAACAACTTAGAGCTGATCAAGATTTGCTACCTGATAGATGGACTGAAGTCCTTGCGGCCGAAGAGTATGAACTCGAGCGCCCCTCCAAGAGTTACCCAAAGCGCAAGCCACTACCCCGATCAGAGGAGGAAGCGCCTACATCACCAGCGCACGACATGGCACACCGGCCACCTCGCGGCCGCGACAGAGAGGCCTGTCGGCCCTCCACCCAAGCCATGCCCGACGCCGCTCAACCAAGGCACGGGAAAATGCTCCAGACCTGCACGACGTACTGGAGGATAAAACAAGACAAACAAGATCAATCGACGGATCGCGTAGGTGCCCCACGGCACGTGATGATGATCCTCACTCCGGATACAACAAATCCGGTCGGGGCGAACACAACAGTCATAGCTCTTCCGATCTACGTCGTGACATAGCCCAGTACAGGGGCGCCGCACACCCACTATGCTTCACAGACGAAGTAATGGATCATAAAATCCCAGAGGGTTTCAAACCCGCGAACATCGAATCATACGATGGCACCACAGACCCAGCGGTATGGATCGAGGATTATCTCCTTCACATCCACATGGCACCTGGCAATGATCTACACGCCATCAAATAGCTCCCGCTCAAACTTAAAGGGCCGGCCCGGCATTGGCTTAACAGCTTGCCAGCAGACTCAATCGGTTCTTGGGAGGACCTGGAAGCCGCATTCCTCGACAACTTCCAGGGCACCTACGTGCGACCACCGGATGCCGACGACTTAAGCCACATAATTCAGCAGCCAGAAGAATCGGCCAGGCAATTCTGGACACCGTTCCTAAGAAAGAAAAACCAGATAGTTGACTGTCCAGATGCAGAGGTCCTAGCACCTGGGACAGGAAAAGCCGAAATCTATGGCAGCCCTCACGACACTCATGACCCGCTTTTCCGCGGGAGAAGATAGCTGGCTAGCTCGCAGCAACAACTTATCAAAGAACCCTGGTAATTCGGATTCCAAGGACAAAAGTGGCAGGACACGTCGAAATAAGCAAAAGCGCCGCGTTAGCAGCGACAGCAATGAAGATACGACAGTTAATGCTAGATTCAGAGGCTATAAATCCGGTCAGCAGAAAAAGCCATTCAAAAAGAATACTCAGGGCCCGTCCAGTTTGGACCGAATACTCGGCCGCTTGTGCCAGATCCATGGCACCCCCGAAAGACCAGCCAATCACACCAACAGGGATTGTTGGGTGTTCAAGCAGGCAGGCAAGTTAAGAGCCGAAAATAGATACAAGGGGCTGCATAGCGATGACGAGGAGGAGCTCAGGTCGCCGAACAACAATGGAAAGAAGGGGTTTCCCCCACAAGTGTGGACGGTGAACATGATATACGAAACCCACATTCCCAAGAGGGAGCGGAAGCGTATACGAGATGTATACGCGATGGAGACAGTCGCCCCAAAATTCAACCCATGGTCCTCCTGCCCGATCACTTTTGATCGAAGGGACCACCCCACTAGCATCCGTCATGGAGGCTTTGCCGCATTGGTTCTCGACCCAATCATCGACGGATTTCATCTCGTAAGAGTCCTCATGGACGGCGGCAGTAGCCCGAACCTGCTTTACCAGGATACAGTGCGGAAAATGGGCATAGATCCCTCAAGGGTTAAGCCCACAAAGACGACCTTTAAAGGCGTTATACCAGGTGTAGAGGCCAATTGTACAGGCTCGGTAATACTTGACGTGGTCTTCGGATCTCCGGATAATTTCCAAAGCGGAGAGTTAATCTTTGATATAGTCCCGTTCCGCAGTGGCTATCATGCCCTGCTCGGACGAACCGCATTTGCAAAGTTCAATGCGGTGCCGCACTACGCATACCTCAAGCTCAAGATGCCAGGCCCTCGAGGAGTGATCACGGTCAACGGAAACACCGAACGCTCCCTCCGTATGGAGGAGCACACGGCGGCTCTCGCAGCGGAAGTACAAAGCAGCCTTCTTAGGCAATTCCCCAAGTCTGGCCGTTAAAAAGTCGGACACTGCCAAGCGCGCCCGGAGTAACCTATAACAAGACCGCCTAGCACGTTCTGAGCAGGCGTAGCAATGCGGCCCCAACCTCGGCCCTCGCGATATAGCGAAACCAGTGCCTCCCGTGCATAACTACGCCCTTGAAATACCATGGGCACAGGGGAAGGGACACAATGCACGCCCAAAATACGGCTTAAAACGTACCAGGGGCTGCCGAATTCTTTTTTCTTACTTTCAGGACTCCATATTTCGGACGACCTGTTCGGCAATTCGACTGCCGCACAAACGACGCAAGATCCAGGGAAGCAGACAAAGCCATGCCGCATTATGGAACTCCCAGGTGGTCTCTGTTACGAGCGGTATACCTGTTTCAAATACAACTCCGCGGCCTGCCCCTAGTCAGGACATGTTAAATAGTCCAGTATATTTTTGCTTATCGCACTACTTGTATCGTTTGGCTTTGATAAATAGCCTCTCTATAAACAATGCATAGCTTTTTGTCTATTTTTTGCATTATCCTGTTTTCATATATATATGTTTTGACATGATCGCACCCGTACATCATGGTACGCAAATACGCCAGGGGCTTCAGTACCCCTTATTATGGTGTGAGAAGTCCGTCCACTTTCACAAGTGCGGCACCCCGAACTTATAGCACTATATGCATCGGCTCCGAATCATGATTTGGGTCAATAGTTGGGTTTGCCCGGCTCCTATGTTTTGGTGCCTTACGTTCCGCTATATCGGCTAAGGTAGCACTAGGAGAACCACTGCGATTGTGCCCCGGTTCAGCTGGGTTAAGCACCTCAGTGGAGAAAGCTAAAACTGACTGTCATGATGAGGCGAGAGACCGGTCACTGTTCGAGAGGTTTTTCGAGTCCCTAAAGACTTATGCCGCTTCGAGCGAGGAGCTGGCTTTGTCCGGCAAAAGGCGTGGATAGCGCCCCGAACTCGGTCTTCTGAACTAGGGGCTTCGCCGAAATTTAAAATTATAAAGTTCTATGGCTAAGTGAGAGTGTTCAAGCATTATAGTCCGATTGCCTGGTTCGTTGTGTTGAGCGCCTCCCTCGAAGGACCCAACCATGGGAAAAAGAGCGCTCAGGTTTATCCCGAACACCCCAGCACTCGTGGCATAGGGGCAGAAGCCGGCGACTGGCCATCTCTCAACTTTTTGATAAACGGCCACACAGAAAATAATATTTTAAATTCAATATGCATTGCTTAGCGCATATGAACAAGTTTTCAGCGCACAGGATAAACACGAGCGAGTTCATTCAAATATTACATCTTTGGTGCATTCATCCGCCACAAGGAGGGCACCTGCAAGAACATCCTTGTAGTAGTTCTTGGGCTTGCGATGCTCCTTCCCCACCGACGGCCCGTCCTTCACAGGCTTCTCTCCGTCCAGCTTACCCCAGTGCACCTTCGCATGGGCAAGGGCCCGACGGGCACCTTCGATGCAGACGGAGCGCTTGATGACCTCGAGCCTTGGACAGGCCTCCACCAGCCGCCGCACCAGCCCGAAATAGCTCCAAGGCAGGGCCTCTCCGGGCCACAGCCGAACTATGAAGCCCTTCATGGCCTGTTCGGCCGCCTTGTGGAGCTCGACCAGCTGTTTCAGCTGGTCGCTCAGGGGTACAGGGTGTCCGGCCTCAGAATACTGAGACCAGATCACACTCTCCGTCGAGCTGCCCTCTTCAGCTCGATAGAATGTGGCGGCGTCGGATACGCTGCGGGGAAGATCTGCGAATGCCCCTGGAGAACTCCGGATTCGGGTAAGTGACAAGTAGTTTACTTTTATATTTCTACTTTGCATTAAGAATGCCTTACCCGCTGCTATCTTTTTCATCTCCTCCAACTCTTGGAGGGCCTTTTGGGCTTCGGCCTTGGCACCCTTGGCGGTCTCAAGGGCCGACACGAGCTCGGATGCTTCCGCCTTTGACTCAAGCTCCAAGCTCTCATGTTTTTTCACGAGAGCCTGCAGCTCTTGCTGCACCTCGCCGACCTGAGCCCCAAGTCTTTCTCGCTCGGTGTGCTCCTCGGCCGTTTTCTTTTCGGCCTCAGATAGCGCCTGCTTGAGGGTCGCCACCTCAGTTGTGGACCCTATAATAAGCAGTATGATCCTGTTATTTTTTTGCAATCACGCCTCTCTATAGGCACATTTTTCTGTAAGGTATTTCTTACCTTCTTTTTCCTCGAGCTGTCGCTTGGCAAGGCCGAGCTCTTGCTCGGTCCGCCCGAGGTCCTGTTTCAGGACACCCACCTCCACAGTCAGTGCGGCGGTGGATAGCAGCGAAGCCTGCATACGCATATTGACTCCTGCGAAATTTATTAGATCCTCTATTCGGCTTTTCTTTCCGAACGCCAAACAGAGCATCAGGGGCTACTGTCTATGTGGTAATATTTTGATATATTTTTGCTTACCTCGAAGCCTGTCAGAAGGCTAGCGCAAGCTTCAGTCAGTCCGCTCTTGGCAGACTGAACCCTCTAGATCACCGTACTCATAATAGTACGGTGCTCCTCGTCGATGGAGGCGCCGTCAAGCACCTCCAATAGATTGCCCGGCACTTCCGGTTGGACGGAGGCCGCCGGCTCAGAAGGCTTGCTCCTCTTGGAAGGAGTTCGCCTACCGCATACCGGAACTGTTGAAGAGTCCGGCGCGGTGTCCGGCACAAAGCCGGACTCGGAGCCCTGGGGGGTCTTGTCCCCTTCATTCCTGTGGTCCTGGAGGTCGCCTTTCGGCTCCTCCAGGACCACCTCCTCCTGCCCCGGAGCTCGTTGCGATGCCACTTCGGCGTCATCTACAGCGCAGGGGGAGACAGCGGGCGGAACTGAGTTCATGTCCGACGAATCCAAGGAGCCGCTCGACGAATCGTCGAGTTCGTCCCGGGGCGGGATGCACAATTATGTTCCGCATCACGGAAGGCTGAACGACCTAGGAATATCTTGATTCACTCTGGTATCCGAATACTTACGTTTTCGCCGGACGCTTGGCCCTGTTCGACCACCCCTCGTCGTCCTCGTCGGCGTCGGGGGAGTAGTCCGGCGGAGGGGTCTTCCTCTTTTTGGACCCTCCGACCTCCCCCGTTGGGGCGGCCTTCCCTTTTTCTCCTCCCCCCGCTAGAGGGGGAGAGGTTCCTTCTTCCTCCTCCTCGTTCTCCCGAGGAGAGAGCGTCTCGGACTCATCAGATGATGAGTCCGACACCGCCACATTGCGTGCACTCTTTCGAGTCCCCGTGGCCTTCTTCTTCTTGGCCTTCTTCTCCGGCACCACATAAGGCGCCGGAGCCAGCAGCTTCTCTAAGAGAGTAGGGGCTGGGTCTTCGGGCAAGGGAGCCGGACAGTTAATCGGTCCGGATATCGCCTGCCAAGCCTGTTAAAGGTAAGGGAGTTAAATCCCGCATAGAGTCAAACTATGAAAGAACTTAACATCCTATAAAGGGTGAAAATAGCTTACCTCGCCAGCGTGACGCTGCGAGCCGTATCCGCGGTCCTCGGAAGCGGATGCGGGAGCCTCGGCGCCCTTGAAGAGCACCTTCCAAGCATCTTCGTACGTCGTGTCGAAGAGCCTGTTAAGGGTTTGGTGTTGCGCCGGGTCGAACTCCCACAAATTGAAGCCCCGTTGTTGGCACGGGAGGATCCGGCGGACGAGCATAACCTGGACTATATTAACAAGCCGGATTGGCTTGTTCACTAGGGACTGGATGCAAGTTTGCAATTCGGTCACCTCTTCTTCGTTGCCCCACGACAGGCCCGTCTCTTTCCAAGACATAAGCCGCGTGGGGGGTCCGGATCGGAACTCGGGGGCTGCGACCCATTTCGGATCGCGTGGCTCGGTGATGTAAAACCACCCTGCTTGTCACCCCTTTAGGGTCTCCACAAAGGAGCCCTCGAACCATAGGACGTTGGCCATCTTGCCCGCCATGGCACCTCCGCACTCCGCTTGGCTGCCGCGCACCACCTTGGGCTTGACGTTGAAGGTCTTGAGCCAGAGGCCGAAATGAGGGTGGACGCGGAGGAAGACCTCACACACGACGATAAACGTCGAGATGTTGAGGATGAAGTTTGGGGCTAGATCATGGAAATCCAGGCCGTAGTAGAACATGAGTCCCCGGACAAATGGGTGGAGTGAGAAACCCAGTCCGTGGAGGGAGTGGGGAAGGAAGACTACCCTCTCATGGGGCCTTGGGGTGGGGAGAAGTTGCCCCTTCTCGGGAAGCCGGTGCGGGATGTCCTTGGGCAGGTATCCGACCTTCCTTAGCTCTTTTACTTGGGCCTCCGTGACGGAGGAGACCATCCACTTGCCTCCCGCTTCGGACATTGCTGGAGAAGGTTGAGGTGGGAAGAGCGGGCTTGGGCGCTGGAGCTCGAGTGCGCAAGAGATGGATTGGCAAAGGATGAAGAAGGCGTAGGTAAAAAGGTGGATCCTTATCCCCTTATATGGGCGGATGCGGTTATGCGTCCCTACGTTCCTAATAAAACTCGCTTGCCTCCCAAGCGCCGTGGTAAATGGCGCGGTTGTGTTACCCACGTCCGTATTGATGAGAATCCCGTAAAAAGGACACACGATCTCTGCTTTGACAAGACGTGCCAAGGAAACCGCCTCGCTAAACGTGATGAGGTGGAAAAGTAAAAACAATTTGTAAAGAACTTGGCCATAGTGTGATGACGCATTGCGGAATACGTCGGCAGATTTGTTAATATTATTCTCTCTATGGCACTATGTGGAAACTTATTTTGCAGAGCCGGACACTATTTTTGGTGTTTACAATCTTCTATGAAGGACTTGGAGGAGGAACCCGCCTTGCAATGCCGAAGACAATCTGCGCGCCGGACTCGTCGTCATTGAAGCCTGGTTCAGGGGCTATGGAGGGAGTCCTGGATTAGGGGGTGTTCGGGTAGCCGGACTATACCATTGCCGGACTCCTGGACTATTAAGATACAAGATTGAAGACTTCGTCCCGTGTCCGGATGGGACTTTCCTTGGCGTGGAGGGCAAGCTTGGCGATGCGGATATTCAAGATCTCCTACCTATGTAACCGACTCTGTGTAACCCTAACCCTATCCGGTGTCTATATAAACCGGAGGGTTGTAGTCCGTAGGACAATCATCTTCATACACAATCATACCATAGGCTAGCTTCTAGGGTTTAGCCTCCTTGATCTCGTGGTAGATCTACTCTTGTACTACCCATATCATCAATATTAATCAAGCAGGAGTAGGGTATTACCTCCATTGAGAGGGCCCGAACCTGGGTAAAAACATCTTGTCCCTTGTCTCCTGTTACCATCCGGCCTTGACGCACAGTTCGGGACCCCCTACCCGAGATCTGCCGGTTTTGACACCGACAGTGATGATGAAGATAGGCCTGTTATTTCTGAGGGTTATGTTTTTGATATGGAAGCTTCTGCAGCTATTTTAGCCTGCAGAGATAGAAATGAGCTTAAGAGGCTATTAGTTAAATGGAACAAAGAATCTCTTAGAGATAAAATGAAACCTGACCGTACTTTTGCTACTTCACCTATGTGTGTTCCCGATAAGGATTATGAATTCTCTGTTGATCCTGATATAATTACTTTCGTTGAATCTGATCCTTTCCATGGTTATGAATCTGAAACTGTTGTGGCACATCTTACTAAATTAAATGATATAGCCACCTTGTTCACTAATGATGAGAGATCTCGCTACTTTTATATACTTAAAATATTTCCGTTCTCATTAAAGGGTGATGCTAAGATATGGTTTAATTCTCTTGATCCTGGTTGTGTGCGTAGTCCCCAGGATATGATTTATTAATTCTCTGCTAAATATTTCCCTGCTCATAAGAAACAAGCCGCTTTAAAGGAAATATACAACTTTGTGCAAATTGAAGAAGAGAGTCTCCCACAATCTTGGGGGAGGCCTCTCAAGTTACTTAATGCTTTGCATGATCATCCTATTAAGAAAAATGAAATACTTGATATCTTTTATAATGGACTAACCGATGCTTCTAGAGATTACCTGGATAGTTGTGTTGGTTCTCTTTTCAGGGAAAGAACACCTGATGAAGCTGAAATTCTATTGAAGAATATGTTGACAAATGAAAATAATTGGGCACCTCCTGAGCTAGCTCCTGAGCCAGCTCCTGCTCCAATTACTGAGCCTATTCCTAAACCAACTCCGAAGAAGAGAAGTGTTATATTTCTCAATCCTGAAGATATGAAAGAGGCAAAGAAATCTATGAAAGAAAAAGGTATTAAAGCTGAAGATGTTAAGAATTTACCTCCTATTGAAGAAATACATGGTCTTAATTTGCTTGTTGAAGAAACATATGATCTTAGTGCATTACTTATTGAAGAACCTCCTGATCTCGATAACCCGACACATGTAGTAAAGGTAAACTCTCTCTATAGATTTGATAAAGGTGATATTCCTCACTATAAGTCTGCTAGACAATGCTTTGATGAGTTTGATAATTTTATTGTCAAGCAAGAAAATTTTAATGCTTATTTTGGTAGATAATTAAAACAAAATGCTTATATGATTAAACACTGGGTGATTATATGGCTAATATTAAAGGTGAACTTAAACTTGTTAGCAAACATGCTTCTATGCTTACCACTCAAGTAAAACAAGTACTTAAGGCTCAGAAAGAATTGCTCGATGAAATGAATAGTAGGAAAAATGATTATGATGTTAGAGTGGCTACTAGAACTGGTAGAATGACTCAGGAACCTTTGTATCCTGAAGGCCACCCTAAGAGAATTGAGCAAGATTCTCAGAGAAATAATATTGACGTGCCTAGTTCTTCTAAAAGCAAGAAAAAGAAAAATGATAGGACTTTGCAAACTTCTAGTAAACCTATTGCTGAAACACCTGATAATCCAAATGATATATCTATGTATGATGCTGAAACACAATCTGGTAATGAACATGAACCTAATGAAGATGCTAATGATGATGTTCATGATGATACTCAACCTAGTAATGATAATGATGTAGAAACTAAACCTACTGTTGATCTTGATAACCCACAATCAAGGAATCAACATTATGATAAGAGAGACTTTGTTGCTAGGAAACATGGTAAAGAAAGAGAACCTTGGGTTCAAAAACCCATGCCTTTTCCTCCTAAACCATCCAAGAAAAAGGAGGATTTTGAGCGCTTTGCTGAAATGATTAGACATATCTTTTTACGTATGCGATTGACTGATATGCTCAAAACTAATCCTTATGCTAATTATATGAAGGATATCACTACAAATAAAAGAAAGATACCAGAAGCTGAAATTTCCACCATGCTTGCTAATTACACTTTTAAGGGTGGAGTACCAAGGAAACTTGGAGATCCAGGAGTACCCACTATACCATGCTCCATTAAAAGAAATTATGTTAAAACTGCTTTATGTGATCTTGGAGCCGGTGTTAGTGTTATGCATCTTTCTTTATATCGTAGACTTGATTTGAATAAGTTGACACCTACTGAAATATCTTTGCAAATGGCTGATAAATCAACTGCTATACCTGTCGGTATTTGTGAGGATGTGCCTGTTGTGGTTGCGAATGTTACTATTTTAACGGACTTTGTTATTCTTGATATTCCCGAGGACGATAGTATGTCTATTATTCTTGGAAGACCTTTTCTTAATACTGTAGGGGCTGTTATTGATTGCACCAAAGGCAATATCACTTTTCATGTTAATGGTAATGAGCACACGGTACACTTTCCGAGGAAACAACCTCAAGTTCATAGTATCACCTCTATTGGAAAAATTCCATCGATTATATTTGGAGGTTTCGAATTTCCTCTTCCTACTGTCAAGAAGAAATATGATATTCTTATTATTGGGGATGTGCATATCCCTGTTGAGGTAACATAGTGTTATTCGAAATTTCTCCGGTTTCATGTTATTCGGAATGAGTTTGTTAACAAGACTTGATCAACCTTGTTAGTGGATTCCTTTCGATGAGCATGAGATGGATGAAACTAGAAGGCACAACCTTCTGTACCCCCTTTATACTTTCCGTTATTTAGTTGAAATAAAGTAAAAATAGTATTTTTCTGTCTGTTTCCTGATTTATCCGTGCAATATAAAAATACCCCAATAATAAAAGTCCTCAGAATGTCAAGCCAATTTAATATGATTTTTTCGGGAATATTTGAGGATTTATGGTACAAAAATCACCACGGGGGAGCTGCCACCTGGCCACGAGGGTGGAGTGCGCGCCCTACCCCCTGGGCGCGCCCCTGCCTCGTGGGCCCATGGTGGCCCTCCTCCACTTATTCCTGCACCCATCCTCTTATTCTTCCTCCCACAAACACGAATAACCAGATCAAGCACGAGTTCTAGCTCACCTTGCTGTGATTTTCGATCTCCTTGCTCAAAGCACCTCTCACAAAACTGCTTGGGGAGATTGTTCCTTGGTATGTGACTCCTCCATTGGTCCAATTAGTTTTTGTTCTAGTGCTTTATTCTTTGTTTGTGCTGCATAGGTGACCATGTTCTTGAGCTTGCATGCCAAATTTATATGGTTCCATGTAGTTCTAATGCTTGATATAGGCTTTAGAAACCTGTAGGAGTAGTTGCTATCAATTTTGTTGAGCTTTGTTCACATTTGTTTGAAGTTACAAAAAATTTCAGAATTTTTTTAGAGAAAACAATATGCTTAGGAAGATGTTCCAAGGTGGTTCTTCAAGGAAGCAAGGCCCCAGGCTTGCTATGCGTGATGCTGACGAGGAACCACCAAGAGACGCTCTAGTGCGGCCTTGTGAGTGGCCTTCGGAAAATGTTATGGATCGAGCGGGAATCAAAGCAGAATTTAATGCATATTTGCGTAACGCCGATCTTGTGGACTTTGAAGCAGACAAATGCCCACAGTATCATGATCTCACTAGTTCATTTGTGAGGAGGTTTGAGTTTTCATATTCGCTAAATTCTCCTTCAGTCATGTTTGATCTTTATGATAAATCTTATACCATGGAATTAGAGGATTTTACTTTTGCTTTCAAACTCCCACAATGGGGTAGTACTGTTGATCCTCGTAAATCTGAATTTAGAGACTTTCTTGCTGGTATAACCGTAGGGGAATCTAGAGATATAACTCAAGCTACCATATGGAGCATTCACTTTCCTGCTATACATTATTTTGCTCTCTTCATAGGTAGGTGTATAAATGCTAAGCATGAAGCATGTCACATGTGTGTCCCTGACCTTAGCATTCTCAGGAGTGCTGTGTTAGGAGCCCAATCTTATCATATTGGAGCCATTGTAGCTCGTAGGTTGCATCATAATAGATATAATGGAGATTTCTTTGGAGGAATTTATGCAACCCGCTTAGCTAATTTTCTTGAGATAGACGTTCATGAGGGTGATATGGAGTTGCCCCCTACTTATTTAGATTTTGATTCTATGGTCTCCCACCAGCTTGTCGAGAGGACTGAATCACCTCTCCCATATCGACTAATCTTTAACAAACGACATGTTGTCCGTATTACTCTCCCTGCTCTTGCCTTCTCTGATTCTCAGACAAAAGGAAGATATACCATCACCAAAGAGGAGGCAGATGAGTACGAGCGGAGGGCGGAGGCAGCCCGATGCCATGCTAAAGCTCAGGAGGCGATAGTCGCTGCATCGCAGTACAACCCCAGCTACACCTACGGGTATCAGCCAGGCTATCCCTGGCAATAAACCAACTTAGGCCAAAAGCGTAATCTTGGGGGAGTACGTATTTTTCATCGACATTACATTTATGTTCACACACACTCACTGCTAGATGTTGGTGCTCATACTCTTTCACTGTAATATCCATGCTAGTTTATTTTCTTTTTCCTGCTTTCTTCTTGTGTCCTTGTTAAACCTTAAGAAAACAAAAAAATTAGTAGTAATTTACTTTTCTTGCTGTAGTAATAAATAAAAAAAAGAAAACTCAAAAATATTTCCCGTTATTCTTTTACTTGTTGGGAGCTTTCCCGTGTAAATAGTTTTTATTTCTTTTCTTTTCTTTGGGGGTCGATAGGAGAAGACCAGGTATAAATTGTTGAAGTAGCTCTTATATGCATTATTGTTGATTTAACCAAGATCCCATATTGCTTTGTCTTCTCCTGTTTATTGAATGCTCACAGATTCCAGCTTAGTCCAATGCACGTGCACTCTTATTATTATTCACATCGTTCGGTCGTGCAAGTGAAAGGCAATTATGATGATATATGATGGACTGTCTGAGATGAGAAAAGCTGGTATGAACTCGACCTCTCTTGTTTTTGTAAATATGATGAGTTCATCATTCTTAATTCAGCTATTATGAATAAACATGTTTGCAATGACAATTAGAGATCATAGTTGCTCGTGCCATGCTTGATTAGCTATGAGTTATAATGGTTTACCTTGCGTGCCAACATGCTATCGAAATGGTTATGATGTGGTATGATGGGGTGGTATCCTCCTTTGAATGATTTAAGTGACTTGACTTGGCACATGTTCACACATGTAGTTGAAACAAAATCAACATAGCCTTCACGATATTTATGTTCATGGTGGATTATATCCTACTCATGCTTGCATCCAATGTTTATTAATTTTAATGCATGTACATGGCTGTTGTCGCTCTCTAGTTGGTCGCTTCCCAGTCTTTTGCTAGCCTTCACCTGTACTAAGCACGAATACTGCTTGTGCATCCAATCCTTAAACCCTAAAGTTATTCCAGATGAGTCCACTATACCTTCCTATATGCGGTATCTACCTTCCGTTCCAAGTAAATTTATATGTGCCAAACTCTAAACCTTCAAATAAACATTCTGTTTTGTATGCTCGAATAGCTCACGTATCAACTATGGCTGTCCTTATCTTCCATGTTAGGCTGGTTATTCTCAAGAGGAGTGGACTCCGCTCCTCACTCACGAGAAAATGGTTGGTCACCGGGGTGCCCATTCACATGCTTTATGCAAACTAAATCAAAATTAATTGCAAACAAAACTCCCCCTGGGACCTGATGTTAGTTGGAGGCACTCATTGTTTGGAGCAAGCCATGGATTGATGCTTGTTGGTGGAGGGGGAGTATAAACTTTACCATTCTGTTTGGGAACAGCCTATAATGTGTGTAGCATGGAAGATATCGCAATCTCCTAGTTGTTATGTTGACAATGAAAGTATACTGCTCAAAATATTATTTATCTCTATTTCAAAACCGAGCTCTGGCACCTCTACAAATCCCTGCTTCCCTCTGCGAAGGGTCTATCTATTTACTTTTATGTTGAGTCATCACCCTCTTATTAAAAAGCACTAGATGGAGAGCACAGCTGTCATTTGCATCCATTACTATTAATCTATATTGGGTATGACTATGATTGGATCTCTTTTACCATGAACTACAATGTCTAGTCATTCCTTGATCTTTAAAGGTGCTCTGCATTTATGTTTTGAGGTCTCAGAAAAGGCTAGCGAGATACCATCTTGTTATATCATATTATGACTGTTTTGAGAAATTGTTGTCATCCGAGATTTATTATTATGGCTCGCTAGTTGATTATGCTATTGATATGAGTAAACATGAGACCTGAGAATTATTGCAAATGTGGTTAGTCATGATCCTTGCTGGAAACATGAATGCTGGCTTGACATATTTACAACAACAAGAGCAAACAGAGTTTATAAAAGTTTTTCTTTATCACTTTCAGTTTGTCAACTGAATTGCTTGAGGACAAGCAAGGGTTTAAGCTTGGGGGAGTTGATATGTCTCCATCGTATCTACTTTTCCAAACACTTTTGCCCTTGTTTTGGACTCTAACTTGCATGATTTGAATGGAACTAACCCGTACTGACGCTGTTTTCAGCAGAATTGCCATGATGTTGTTTTATGTGCAGAAAACAAAAGTTCTCGGAATGACCTGAAACTCCACGGAACATCTTATAAAAAATAATAAAAAATCCTCGCCAAAGATGAAGACCAGGGGGCCCACACCCTGTCCACAAGGGTGGGGGCGCCCCCCCCCTTAGGGCGTGCCCCCTACCTCGTGGGCCCCCTGGAGACCTTCCGACTCCAACTCCAACTCTATATATTTGTTTTCGCGGAGAAACAAATACAGGAGAAGAAATCATCGCGTTTTACGATACGGAGCCGCCGCCAAGCCCTAAAACCTCTTGGGAGGGCTGATCTGGAGTCTGTTCGGGGCTCCGGAGAGGGGGATTCGTCACCGTCATCATCATCAACCATCCTCCAGCACCAATTTCATGACGCTCACCGCCGTGCGTGAGTAATTCCATCGTAGGCTTGCTGGACGGTGATGGGTCGGATGAGATTTATCATGTAATCGAGTTAGTTTTGTTAGGGTTTGATCCCTAGTATCCACTATGTTCTGAGATTGATGTTGCTATGACTTTGCTATGCTTAATGCTTGTCACTAAGGCCCGACTGCCATGATTTCAGATCTTAACCTATTATGTTTTCATGAATATATCTGTGTTCTTGATCCTATCTTGCAACTCTATAGTCACCTATTATGTGTTATGATCCGGCAACCCCGAAGTGACAATAATCGGGACCACTCCCGGTGATGCCATAGCTTGAGGAGTTCATGTATTCATTATGTGCCAATGCTTTGTTCCTGTTCTCTAATAAAAGGAGGCCTTAATATCCATTAGTTTCCATTAGGACCCCGCTGCCATGGGAGGGTAGGACAAAAGATGTCATGCAAGTTCTTTTCCATAAGCACGTATGACTATATTAGGAGTACATGCCTACATTACATTGATGAGTTGGAGCTAGTTTTGTGTCACCCTATGTTATGACTGTTACATGATGAACCGCATCCGGCATAATTATCCATCACCGATCCAGTGCCTACGAGCTTTCCATATACTGGTTTACGCTTATTTGCTTTCCTGTTGTTACTGTTACAATCACTACAAAATACCAAAAATATTACTTTTGCTTCCATTACTTTTGTTACCGTTACCACCACTATCATATTACTTTGCTACTAAACACTTTGCTGCAGATACTAAGTTATCCAGTTGTGGTTGAATTGACAACTCAACTTCTAATACTTGAGAATATTCTTTGGCTCCCCTTATGGCGAATCAATATATTTGGGTTGAATACTCTACCCTCGAAAACTGTTGCGATCGCTAATACTTGTGGGTTATCAGGTTGGCGTCGGCCTCCCGTGGCCCACTGTTGATGATGGCGTCAGCCGCAGGAGGGTGTGTAGACGGGGTTCCCCTAGGTTCTCATATTTTGTTAACTGCGAGGAACCAAGAAGTGCCCCGTGGGGGCGTGTAAAGGGTCTGTGATGTCTTTTCTGTATATCTTCCTTATTATGAAAATAAACGAACGCATGTCCTGTTAAGGCTCGGTCTCCCCTTTCCAACCTCGCGAATTATTGTGGCTCTATGCTGACATGTCCCGGTCCCCAGGCAGGCTACAACCGTCGCTGGTATGCCAGGTCGCGTGCTGTGGTCAAGGCCAGGAGGTGAGCGGCCTGAGGTCCAGTAAGAGCCCCTGAGGCGCGATGCTCAGGAGGTCCCCTTTAGCGCTCAAGCAGCCATGGTAAGGCAAGAAAGGGAGGGGACGTGGCCGCAACAGAGCCGCGGCGAGCGTAAACCCTAGGCTCCAACAATTAGCTGGTCTCAATGAGGGACTTATCTTGCCGATTCTGAGCCGATTCCTTGTGGTGCGTGAGGCCCGTGTGCAAGCATCTGCAGCGTAGCTAGGCCGGGCCCATACGAGTGTCCCTTTTTCCCATGTTCTCCTTCGTGCTCTACGTCCTCAGGTCCCGGTCCTTGAGCAAGCTCAGCTGCCGCTGGTATGCCAGGTCGCGTGCCGTGGTCAAGGCCAGGGGGTGAGGGCTGGAGAGCCAGTAAGAGCTCCTGAGTCGCGCTGCTCAGGAGCCCCCCTTTTAATGCGCAAGAGGATTACATGGAAGAGGTGGGGGCTCGTGGTGCCGCTTGATGTCATCCTCGTGAGATTCCTACGAGCCAGCACAAGGCAGAACGCGATCTGCCGTTATGGTTGCCAGCCTGCCACTGGTTGCTCCGTGAGGAAACGAAGGCACCGAGGGCCTGGTGAGGTGACTTGCGCGGGGCGTGCCGCAAGCCAGAGCTCGACCGCTCAAATTTCTTGAAGTGGCAGGGATGGACCCATGCACCAGCGTCGTGCCGGCGTGCGTAGCCCCCGTGGTGAGTCACCGCCATGAAGTTGGCCAGGGCTGGATACCAGAGGATGGCGTTGTACGGCAGAAGGATGTGCGTCACGTCGAAGTTGATGAGCTCGGTGCGGTAGTTCTTGCGTTCTCTGAAGGGGACAGGGCGGCGGACCTGCCCTATCTGTGTGGTCGAACCGTCGGTCACTCCTGAGAAAGGCTTGGTAGGCTGAAGCTGATCATACGACACTTGAAGGTTGTCGAACGTGTCGACGTACAAGACGTTGAGCCATGCGCCACCGTCGATGAGGGTCTTGGTAACTTGCACGTTGCTGATGACTGGTGAACAAAGAATCAGGAGAGTGCCACCAGTGGCTGCGCACTTGACCCAATCTGCCGAGTTGAAGGTGATGGCGCACTGGGAGCACCTGAGCGGGCGCGTGGCCTCATGCTTGGGGAGGACTGCATTCACTTCACGAGCAAACTGTTTGAAGATACGCTGCGAGGCTGGGGCCTGGGCTCCGCCCAAGATGCAGGCGGTAGTGCGCGGCTCCTGGAAGCCCCCAGCCCCCTATTCTTGATGGTGGTCGTCATTCCTTCTTGGCGGTGGCGGCAACGGGGGAAGACCGGCGTTGCCCTGAGGATGATCCTCACGAGGCTGGTCCCTCCGGGCACCCTCGCGAGAATGATCCTGCCAGCGGTCCTCACGAGGCCGGTTGTGCCACTCCTGGCACGAGCCACGATCGTCCCAATGCCCTCCACCACGTCCTCCTCCTAGGCCGTATCCCCGGTCGCCGCGCTCGGGGCGTCGACCGAAGCATCCTTCACGAATGGCTCTGAGCTCTTGACAGTCGCTGGTGTTGTGGGTATTCAGGTTATGGAAGGCGCAGAACAGTCGGCTGCTCTTGGATGACTCAGGCTGGTCTATGCCTCGCTTGGTGTACGGCTCCGCCACGAGCACGGCTACTCCCTTGCGCTTCACGTCCTTGGCCTTGGCTTTCTTGTCCTCCGTGTCCACAGCCGGCAGCTCGAGGAGGGAGAGGCGCCCTTCCTCAGCTCTTGCGCACTTGGTCGCCAGGTTGAACAGCTCCTGAGATGTGCACAACTCCTCGTGGATAGTGAGCTCTTCCTTCATCTTGATGTCACGGACGCCATCAGAGAACGCGGAGATGATGGCCTTGGGGATCTTGAGATGAATGTTGTTGAAGTGATGGATGTACTTCTGGAGGGTCTCTCTTGGTTGTTGCTTGACGCGGCGCAGGTCACCCGTGGCCGACGGGCGGTCGCGAGTGCCCGGGAAGTTCGCGACAAAGGGGTCGCCCATCTCGTCCCAGGAGGAGATCGAGCCCGGAGGCAGGTTCAGGAGCCACGAACGGGCGCCATCTTGGAGCTCCATAGGGAACTAGTTCACCATGACTTTCTCGTTGCCGTTGGCCGCCTCGATGCTCAGCTCGTAGAGCCGCAAGAACTCCGCGGGGTCGGGGGTGTCGTCGTAGCAAGGAGGCAGATCTGGCTTGTACTTGCCCGGCAAGGCGACGCTAAGCAGCTCGGGGTGAAGGCGCGACAGCCGGCCGTGGTCTCCGGGGCCCGTCTTGGGGGTGGAGCTTTGTCTTGACGCCCACGTGCCGCCACAGCAAGCGGCGCGGGGCCCTGCCGCAGCAGACGATCCTGGCGCAGCGGTGCGAGGAGTGGTGGAGCGTTCTCTTGTGGTCGAGGGACTTATTGGCACCTTCTTTCTTCCCGTGCGGTCGCCGGATGCAGCGGGTAGCGTCGTGGAGCTGCGCGCCTTGGCGCTAGGGCGTCGTCTTGGGGCAGAGGTGGTGGAGGTGCTCCGTGAGCTACGTCGCATGTAGCTGGAGGAGGGTGAGACGGAGAGAGGGACGGGGAGCCCCCTGCGGCATGGACGAGCTCGGCGATGCGGTCGAGCCAGTCCTCGTAGAGGTCGTCGACCGGGTGGTAGCGCAGGAGCTCGTGCGCCATGAGGAGCGTGGCCCATGCGTCCATGGGAGCGCGACTAGCGTGGGAGGAGGAACCAGCTGGGGTCAACAATGGAGTGGCGGTGCGGCCGTCCCGCCACACTGAGGGTTGCAGCGAGGGCGCTTGCTGCTCATTCCTTGCCGGGCCAGTTGCGGCGTTGGCGGCAGGAGACGGAGAACGACGAGGTGGCCCACCGACAGGAGTTGTCTGAGCGACGCGGCTGGCTAGGGCAGCCCGGCGCTCAGCACAAGCACAACGAGCATCCCCCATGGTGACGATGAAGCAACTAGACGCGAAACGACGGAAAGGAAGCTCCGGCGCACCCCTACCTGGCGCGCCAAGTGTCGGATCACGGGTTCCGGCAAAACCCTCAATGTTTGAACACTAGGGTGCGCGCGAAGATTTCCTTCCTACTGATCCACGCCCTAGCATGCTAAAATCTCGCGGACGAACTCGACAAACTCAAAACACAAAAGACACAAGATTTATACTAGTTCGGGCCACCGTTGTGGTGTAATACCCTACTCCAGTATGGTGGTGGTGGATTGCCTCTTGGGCTGATGATGAACAGTACAAGGGGAAGAACAGCCTCCTGATGTTGAGGTGTTCTTGTGCTTGGCCAACTTGTGTGGGTGAGGACTCGATGTTCGGCCCTCTCTACTCTACTGGCCAGTTCTACTTATTTAGGCCCTGGTCCTCTCCCCAAATATTGAGCGGGAAGGGAGCCAACAACAACCAATTTGAAAGGGGACACCTAGTACAGCTTACCCTGACAAAAGCGGTCTTCACCTGCGAAAGGCTTTGGTGGTGACGCCGTCTTGGGCTGCATGGTGACCTCCGTCTTGCCATCCTACTGGTCTTGGTCTTGTTGCACTGATATGGAAACCTTTGCTTGTTGCCTCGGTACTCCGCGCATGCGCTTGCCTCCTTAGCACCAAAGAGGAAACAGGAACACTGCGCGCGCTGGCGCCCGCCTGATGTTGATCGTGATGGCTCACGTCACAAGAGCCTTGCGAGGTTTTCCCTGCCTTGATTTCTCTGCTCCTCATGAGGCAACCTGGTGACGCCGCTCTTGAGGAGGTCTTGCACTGTCCGCCTTGGGAGGGTCTTGAATGCCTCGTTGATGAAGATGGGTCGTCTAGGCCTGCTAGCTCCGCCACGCCATTGGCCGCAGGCAGGCAAGTTGGGGACCCCCGTTCCCAGGTTAACGACAAGTGATACCGAACTGTTACGAAGGGGAAACAGAGAGTTTGCATTACGAACTCGGTGGGACCGATCGCTCATCTCGATTGGACCGAAACGTTATGAAGGGAAACAGAGAGTTTGCAATCCCATCTTGGTGAGACCGAGATACCTATCGGTGAGATCGAAGTGACTAGGGTTTGTGGCAGTGGCTATGTTAAGAGAACTCGGTGGCGCCGAATATAATGTTTCGGTGGGGCCGAGTCTGACTTTTGGTTTCGGACATATGTGGATATGAGAAAGTGGTTGAGGGTTTTTGGAGCGTATCACTAAGCATTTTGAGCAAGCAACCCATTAAGAAACACCTCATCCCCTTTTAATAGTATTGGCTTTTCCTATGGACTCAATGTGATCTTGGATCACTAAAAGTAAATTGTAGAGTCTTGAGCTTTAGAGCTTGAGCCAATATTTTATGCTTAGCATTTTGAGGGGTCCACATTCCTGATCCATGCCATGCCAATCATTGAAGTTTCCTGAAATATTTATCTTGAAATAGAATTAGCTCAATGAGCTAATGTTGTTAGGAATTACCAAAACCACCCAGGGATAGTTGCACTTTCAATCTCCTCCTTTTTGGTAATTGATGACAACATATAGATCAAAGCTTCGACATATGATCATAAGCTCTCCCTAAATTTGTGCATTATTTAAAATTTGCTTTTGAATGCAAATGCACAATCGATTAGGATCATGGCTTACTCTTCCATGTCACATACATCTTGGTGGAGTGCTCAAAATGATGGAAATTAAAAGGATGCACTCATCACCAAGCAAAGTGAATGATCATATATGGGATATAAGAGATAATATCATCCAAGAAAGCATTAAAGTAGCATATGATCAAACACATGATCAAACAAGTATCTCACACACATACATAGCGTATCAACCAAGCACACAATAAAGTTCAATCAAAAGCAAGAGAGACAAAGAAGCAAAACACTCTCTCACTCTCTCTCTCTCGAAGCCTATGATCTATACATTCCCCCCTTTGGCAACAAGTTACCAAAAAGTTCGAAAATGCATAGTGCTATGTGTCTCTTAGGCTTGGTCTTCGGGAGGTGGTGTAAAGAGAACTCCAATGATAAAGGCATCAGTTGATGTAGTTGGAGCTGGTGGAGTGGCTTCTGGAGGTGGCACTGAAGCTGTAGCTGCTGGTGCTGACGATGTAGCTCTAGTATCTGGTACTGGCACTGTAGCAGACCTCTGACCTCTTCGCACTTGCTGAAAAGCATCTGTTGTTGCCTTCCCTTTCCTCTCTTCTGCTTCCTCCTGGAGTTGCTCAACTGTTGTCTGTATCTCAGTGACCTTTAGATCAACATCATAAAATTTTGCCTCTATGATTCTCTCTATGCTCTTTTGATTCTGAGTCAGGGTGGCCAAGCCCTTCACAATCCTCAAAGTAGATTGGATCAGATATGCTAGCTGATCTTGTTTTCTCTTCAAGAACACTTGAGATGCTTCCTCAACACTTGGCATCTTTGCAGCTTTCTCTGCCTTTGCTTTAGCTCTCTTCTCTCGTGCTTGTGCTGATGAAGGTTCATCCTCATTCATCACAACTATGCTGTCTTCAAATTTAGGGTACAGGGGTAGATGCTCCTTGTCCAACAAGTAAGTGCCTGTGTCCATCTTGGAGTTGATGAGCACCTAAATATGTGGAGCATACCCACAAGATCTCTTCTGGTCAGCAGCTGTCCTCTTGATTGTCTCTACAATTAGACTCATGACCTTGAATTTTTGAGCCACATCAAATATTTGGAGCAAGTTGATGGAATGTCCTCTAATCATCTTGTGATCTCCAGACTTGGGTAGCAAAGTATACCATAAGATGGTGTTGATAGTAGGCAGACCAGACAACAAATAATGTACAGATCCAAGCTTGTGTGTCTCCAAAGCTTTATCAGGGATCTCTTTGTACAAATTTGCCATAGAGTTGTGGTCTTTCTTCTTCTTGGAAGGCAATTTGACAACAAACCCTGTGAATAGATGTAGATTTGGTAGAGTGGATGAGCCTCACAAAGTGCAGTGTTTTTGCAAAACAGATGACTCAAAATTTTAGTTTTAGTTCTCCCCAGAAAGCATTTTGGAGCTACCGATTTGTTAAACTCGGTGTTACCGAAGCAATTTTTGGAACCTAAACTAGTGAACTCGGTCAGACTGAGTCACAGGTCGGTGGCACCAAGATTGCTAGGGTTTCACAGAGAGTCAATCTCGGTCGCATCGATTTGCAATTTTCGGTCAGACCGAAAATGCATGTGCAATGGCCTAAGCCAAATCGGTGAGACCGATTTCTACAACTCGGTCAGTCCGAGATGAGTTTGGCGGAGACTTAACCCTAAATTTTTGAATCAAATCTAACTTAAAGGATGTTTCCTAAGGATAGATTGTTTTCATATGTGGCAAAGAGTCGAAACCATACCCTAGTTCGGCGGGAGTTTGCTACGGTGACAACGGCGGAGCAGAATTCCGTTGACGGTGACGAAAACAAGCGGCGGGAGGTTGCTGGCGGCGAGGAGACGATCCGGAGACCCGAGGAGGCAGAGTAGGACACGCGCGGGCTGAGGAGTTTTAAGAAATTTCCAAAATCTCACCCGTGGGTTTATATATCCTGATCCTGTCGGTGTGACCGAGTGGAACAACTCGGTGGCACCGAGATGCAGAATCGCAAGCGGTTACTACAACTCAGTGTGACCGAGAAGTTCAAATCGGTTGCACCGAGATGGAAAACCTCGATCAACTTAGTGAACTCGGTGTGACCGAAGTGGATGACTCGGTCATACCGAAATGCACAAATAGGTTTTGGAAGTTTAAGTCTATGACGAATCGGGGACTCCGAGTGCTTCTCACACAGAGTGGTTCAAATCTGACTTGATCAAACTTTGTGATGTAGTGTGAATAGAGTTTGAGACGAGAAAAGTATAGATAGCTAGAGGGAGTTCTTAGGCATTCTTTTCCATTCATTTGTCAAATGAGAAAAAGCCAAACAATCAAAGCAACAAATGGATGTCCTCGAATGAGTGAAATTATGCAATCAACATGCTCACACAATAAAATGGCAAATGAAGTATGTGACAAAGCATGCACAAACACTCTAGCATCTATCAAGAAATTTGGCGATGACTAGGTCATCTATATATGAGTATATTGACTTAGGAGTCAAATGAGAACATTTGATCATAGGTCATACTCATCATTTAAGCACAAGTGGGGTTACCACTTTTACATAAAGCATTGCTGTGTTCACACTATTAGAGTTGCTTTAGCTCAATTGGTTAGAGTAAAGCTCCCCATAGATGTGATATCCCCCCTAAGAGTGATGAACTTACCTTGGGTTTTGTCGATGATGACTTCATGCAGGTGTTGAAGATGTGGATGCTCAATGTTGATGTCGATCATTTGAAACAATCCATTGGAGTGAGTTGCACTTTCAATACCTACACGGGTTAGTCCCATGAGGAACAAACAAGGATACCCATAGACATAAAGTGATGTTCACATAAGATGATGTCCATGAAAGCATTAGGTTAGCTTGTCCCTTGTCTTACCAACAAGAGGGTTTGTGACTCCTTGAACTGGTGCAAGATGTGGAAGTTGTTTGCACATGTCGTTGCCAAAAGATATGAGTGAAGTATGTTGGCGGAGTCACCCTCAAGAACTCTCTAGTTCTTATTCTTTGGGATCCACATCATCTTGATGGGAATCCTTGGAGTTGTAGTCGTACTTGATGTAGTAGAACTTGATGTAGTCTTGGGAACCCACTTGACCAAGGCCTTGGGAGCTTCTTCAAATGCATCAATCTCTTCTTGAAGCTTGTCCTTGCCTTTTTGCTTGTGGTCTTGTGGTGGAAGATCATCTTGAGCTTGTGTTCCTTGGAAAGAAGTAGGATCATACTTCTCTTATTGAGGAACAAACTTCGTATTGGGGTATTGATCTTCTTTTGACTCGACTCATTGTCATTGAACTTTCGTTCAAAACCAACATCTTGATTCTTCCGGTGCCTTCCTTGCTTGCGTACAATTTCCTCAAATTTCTTACTTCCAGCAAGGCTCTTGTAAATACCTTTTCTCTATAATTACCTTCAATAAGCTATTTTCTTGCTCAACTATAACTTGGCTAAGAGATTCATTAGTGGAATCAAGAGAACTACTAGAAGCAACGACATTGGATTTAGCATGATTGTTGTTACTACTAGATGACGAATCTTTCTTACTCTTGTTGCTAGATTTTACTTGTGGCATGTAAGTAGACAAGAATAAACACTTCGCAATGTAAGAAGAACTTTTCTTGCGAAGATCATCATTGATTGCTTTTAAGAACTCATGCTCTTGCTCAAGGTTGAGCTTTTCAAAGCGTAGCTTCTCATGAGTATTTAAAAGTTCTCGATGATCTTCCAAGGTAGTTTCATGAGCTAACTTAAGAGTGTTTAGTTCTTTAGTTAGACACTCAATCTCCTTATTATCATCGTCATTCATTTTATCTTGATTAGCATGATTAGTAGCAAGTTCATCATAGTTTTCATAACTAGAGTTGTCAACAAGTAAATCATCATCTCCTAGCAAATCATCTTCATCACTATTGAAATCAACATACTCAGGGTGTTATACCTTTGGGCCTTTAGCCATGAAGCATCTTCCAATTCCTTCATTTGGTGAGTCAAATATGTCGTCGGAGTTGGTCGACACAAGTGCTAGACCGGCAACACCTTCAACTTCTTTCGGAGTGATGGTAGGAGTCGGAGCCGGATACCCATTCACCAACCTGAGCTTGATGTCATTGTTTTGTGTAGATCTTTGATGATTAGTACTTCCTTTCCGAATCCTTGCTTCTCCGAGAGGTTCTTCGTCCATAGCTGTCGGCATCCTCAGAACGGGGGTCCCCAGACTTTCCTGCCTGCGACCCACGGCGTGGCTCCACCAGTGGCCCTGTACGGCCCATCTTCACCAGCAAACACTCAAGACCCTCGCGAGGGGCGGAGAGATCAAGGCAAGGGGCACCTCGCGAGGTTCCCATGACGTAAGCCATGACGACTGGGGCCAGGCGGGCGCAGCGCATGTAGTGTCCTCATTTACTCTTTGGTGCTAAAGAGGCAAGCGCAAGCGAGGAGTCCCGAGGCATTAGGCAAAGGTTTCCATATCGGTTCAACCAGACCAAGACCAGCGGGATGGCAGGATGGAGGTCACCGTGGAGCCCAAGACGGTGTCACCACTAGAGCCTTTGGTAGGCGAAGACCACCTTTAGTCAGGATAACTTGTGCTAGTTGTGTCCCTTCAAATTTGGCCATTGTTGGATCTCTTCCCGCTCAATATTTGGGAAGAGGACCAGGCCCTCTATAAATAGGACTAGCCACCACCATAGGAGGCAACTCATCTTGGATCGGAGCCGTTCCATCCAAAGCCACCACACCAGCTCACCGAGCTCAAGAACACCTCCCTTGTAACTATTCATCCTCAGCCCGAGAGGCAATCCACCACACCACACTAGATTAGGGTATTACACCACATCAGTGTCCCGAACCAGTATAAACCTTCTGTCTCTTGTTCTGTGAGCTCGACGCGCTGAGCCATGAGATCATGGTGAGGGTGTGAGCAATGGGGAGGAGAGATCTTCATGCGCACCCAAGTGTTCGAACCTCAAGGGTTTTGCCGGAACCTGAAATCCGACATTTGGCGCGCCAGGTAGGGTTGTGCCGAAGCTTTCCTTCCGCCGATCCGCATTCCATCGCTCCACCGCATCCATGGCGAACGCGCATCGAGCCCGTGCAGAGCACCAGGCTGCCCTCGCTGCCCGTGTCGCTTAGACACCCCCTGTCGGCGGGCCTCCCCGTCGTTCCCCATTGCCCGCCGCCAACGCCGCCACCAGTCCGGCGGGGAACGAGCAACAAGCGTCCTCGTTGCAGCCCTCAGTGCGGTGGGATGGCCGTACCGCCACTCCGTCACTGACCCCAGCCGACTCATCGTCTCACGTTCGTCGCGCTCCCACGGACACGCAGGCTGCGCTGCTCATGGCACGCGAACTACTACGCTACCGCCCGGTCGACGACCTCTACGAGGACTGGTTGGATCGCATCGCCGAGCTCGTCAGCACCGTTGGGGGCTTCCCGCACCATCCCTCTCACTGCCTCGCCCTCCCCTAGCTGCGGGCGATGTAGCTCACGGAGCGCCTCCACCACCTCCGCACCAAGACGGCGCTCTGACACCAGGGCGTGCAGCCCCCCCGGCGCGACCCACCACGTCGGGTGCCCGCGCGAGAAGAAGGGAGCTGCCAAGAAGTTCCCTGACCTCAAGAGAATGCTCTCGTGCTCCCGGCGCCATAGCGACAAGACCGCGTGCCTCCTGCGTTGGCGGCGCGCGGGCATCAGGGGCAGGCTCCGCATCAGCAAAGGGCCCCGGTGGCCACAGCAGGCTGCCGCGCCTTCACTCCGGAGTTGTGTATCATCGTTTGGCCGGGCAAGTTCAAGCCGGACCTGCCGCCTCGCAACGACGTCACCCCCGACCGTGCGGACTTCTTGCAGCTCTATGAGCTGAGCATCGAGGCGGCCAACAGCGACGCGATAGTCATGTCAAACTGGTTCCCCATGGCTCTCAAGGATGGTGCTCGCTCGTGGCTCAGTCTCCTCCTTGGATGAGATGCGCGACCGCTTTGTCGCCAACTTCCAGGGCACTCGCGACCGCCCTCCGGCCGCGGGTGACCTGCGCCGCATCAAGCAGCAGCCAGGAGAGACCCTGCATAAGTACATCCAGGGCTTCAATAGCGTTCGTCTCAACATCCCCAAGGTGACAGATGAGGCCTTCATTTCCGCATTTCCTGATGGCGTCCATGACGTCAAGATGAAGGAGGAGCTCGCCATCCAAATGGAATTATGCACAGCTTCGAAGCAGTTCAACATGGCGACCAAGTGTGCGAGAGCCGAGGAGGGGCACCTTTCCCTCCTCGAGCTCCCAGCTATCGACCCAGAGGAGAAGAAAGCCAAGGCCAAGGGCGTGAAGCACAAGGGAGTGGCCGTGCTCGCAGCGGAGCCAGATACGAAGCGCGGCCGGGACCATCCCGAGTCGTCCAAGAGCAGCCGACCATTCTGCGCCTTCCACAACATACATAGCCAAAACACGAATGACTCTCAAGAGCTCAGGGACATACAAGATGGACGCTTTGGTCCACGCCCTGAGCGCAACGACCGGGGCCATGGCCGAGGAGGAGGACGAGGCAGAGGATGCTCGGACAATCGCAGACCCCGCCAGGAGTGGCGCGACCGGCCTTGCGAGGAGCGCTGGTAGGACTAGCCTCGTGAGGGCGCCTGGAGGGATCAGCCTCGCGAGGACCGCCCTCAGGGCAATGCTGGTCTTCCTCGGCTGCCGTCACCACTAAGAAGGAACGACGACCACCATCAGGACGAGGGGGCTGGGGGCTTCCAGGAACCATGTGTTATCGCATGCATCTTGGGCGGAGCTCAGGCCCCAGCATCTCAGCGTATCTTCAAGCAGTTTGCTGGCAAGGTGAATGCAGCCCTTCCCAGGCTTGAGTCCATGTGACCGCTCAGGTGGTCCAAGTGCGCCATCACTTTCAGCTCGGTGTACCAGCTCAAGGGCACGGCCACTGCTGGCGCCCTCCCGATGCTCTGCTCACCCATCATCAGCAATGTACAAATCATCAAGACCCTCATTGACGGAGGTGCAGGGCTGAACGTCCTGTCCGTCGAGACATTCGATAGCCTTCAAGTGCCATACGATCAGCTTCAGCCCACCAAGCCCTTCTCAGGAGTGACTGATGGCTCCACCACCCCAATAGGGCAGGTCCGCCTCCCTGTCACCTTCGGACAGCGCGACAACTACCGCACCAAGCTCATCGACTTTGACGTTGCTCACATCCGTCTGCCGTATAATGCCATCCTCGGGTATCCGGCCCTAGCCAAGTTCACGGCAGTAACTCACCACGGCTACAACGTCCTCAAGATGTCAGGAAGCGGCGGGATCATCACGGTCCCCCACGAAGAAAGAGATGCGGTGTGCTCCCTCGAGCGCGCCTTCCAAGCCGCAGCAATCGAAGACCCCGACAACGATGGTGCGCAGTACCCTCTTGAGGCCTTTCCCAATAAGAAGAAGCAACTACTCCGCACAGGGGCTCAGGGGAGCAGCGCCTCTAGCGAAGCCACATCAGGATCAGCTCCCGCAACTGGGGCACCTCCCTCCTTCGCATAGGAAGGCGCGCCCGGCGCCCTCCTCGGGAAAAGCTCGGGGCCTCTCTTCTGGAGGGCCTCAGACTTAGCCAACATCACCAGGGAGGCGCTCGGGCACCAAGTGGAGGCATGCTTTGCGGCACGTTTCCCTCAGGAGGACACCGGGCGAGGAGTGCCCGGCGCTCATGACTTCATCGCCAAGACCACATAGGAGCTGCAGGATAGAAGGGCCATGCGCCGCGACCACCGCCCACCTGGCACAGCTCCCCATCCAGGCGAGGATGGCGGGCTGTGCGTCTGCATCGACATCCCAGGGCTCAACAAGGCCGCATCTCAAGAGCGCTTCTGTCCTTCGCGCGTGGGATGTTGTGAGTGCCCACCTCACAACTATGTTTGCATGCCGTTCGGCCTGCCGAGCATGGCGGCCGCGTTCCAGCGTAGCCTCCAGAGCGTCCTGGCGGCCCAGGAGGCCAGGCATCACAGGTTCCTGGGGAGATGGAGACGGTCCTCAAGGAACCACTTAGACCCCCAGAGCCTCCCGAGGCTCGGGGCCCCGGTGGCTCATGAGGAGCAACCCCTTCGCCACGCATCTTCAGCTACCTCAACATCCCTTCGACAATGGAACGAGGTGACATTTTCAAAGTTTATTTAGCTGGGAGCGCCCCCGGGCTGCATCATTCCCAGGCCGCGTGGGCCTATCCCAGCGGCATGTATCCTTTTACGTCTTTAGCTTACTCTGCTGGGGGCGCCCCTCTGGCTGCATCATTCCCAGGACGCTCGGGTCCGACCTAGTGGCATGTATCATTCTCGCATTTACCTAAGCTAGTTCGCTTTTCATGCATAATCTATCTATGGGTATCACCTGCTTGATTGTCACCAATCATGACCGCCCACATCGCCGGTCTGCCCCATGCTCATCCCGCAACAGGAGCTACTCATGCTGGCACGGCGCTTGTGCTCGGGTCCGTCCTTGCAATGCCGACAAATCTGAGCGGTCGAGCTCTGACTCACGACATGCCCCGCACACGTCACCTCACCCGTCCCTCAGTGCCTTCATCTTCTTGCGGAGCGACCAGCGGCAGACCGGCAATCGTAGTGGCAATCTGGGTCCCTCCTTGCACTAACCTTCAGGAACCTCCTAAGGACAACAACATGCGGTACCACGGGCTCCCTCTTCTCCCATGCAATTCACTTGCGCATTAAAAGGGGGGCTCCTGAGCATCGCAACTCAGGAGCTCTTACTGGCTCTCCAGCCCTCACCCCTGGCCTTGACCACGGCATCGCGACCTGACATACCAGCAGCGGCTGAGCTCGCTCCAGGGCCGGGACCTGAGGACGTAGAGCACATAGAAGAGCGTGGAGAAGAGGAGACTCGCACGGGCCCAGCAAGCTACACTACAGCCGTCGACGCACGAGTCTGGCGGGGCACAAGGAACCGACTCTCGACTGCCAAGATAAGTTTCGTGCTCGGGTCGATCAAGCACTATGGCCTAGGACTCTCACTTGTTACAGCCTTGTTATAGCAACATTGCCTCCCTTATCTTCCTCTCGGTGGCTGCTTGCGCGCTAAACGGGACCTCTTGAGCATCGCGCCTCAGGAGCTCAGACTGGACCTCGGGCCGCTCACCTCCTGGCATTGACCACGGCATCGCGACCTAGCATACCAGCGACGGCTGCAGCCTGCTTGGGGACCGGGACCTATCGGCATAGAGCACCAAGATGCCGTGGGGTTGGAAAGGGGGGACTGAGCCGAAACAGGATATACGTTTGCAAATTTTCATAATAAGGATAATATAAATGAAAGACATTATAGACCCTTTACACGCCCTCACGGGGTCCATCTCAATTCCTCACACGGAACAAAAGAAGGGAGTTTCTAGGAGCCCTATCTACACGCACCAGCGTGGCCGACGCCATCATCAACAGTGGGCCATGGGAGGCCAGCGCCAACCCCATCCAGATCAGTGACGGCGGCGGCCGGACGCTGCGACCTTGCCCCAAGCGCGGCGAGAGCTCAGGGACATGTAGTTGTCCTCGCTCATCTCCGGGGTCTCGTAGGCCTTAGGAGAGTCGCTGGACTCCCAAGCGCTGCCGCTGCTGCTGGAGGAGCTAGTGGCAAAGCCAGTGACAGGCTCGTCGATGGACGCGGCGCCACCCCGACGACCTCCTCTGTGGCAGCACTCCAGGCGGCGGCATTCCTCGTCGAAGACCTTGAAGAACATGGTGGAAGCGCCACCGTACTCAAAATGGATGGCGAGGTCACCGTTCGAGTGGCAGACTCGAACAACCTCGCCCCAGCCACGGGTCATGAAGATCTTGCCTGGGAAGACGGCTTCAACCTCCGCTCCAGTCGCCGGGGCGTCGCAGTTGGCATGCTGAAGCCAAAGCTCGAGGGGGCATCTCGGCGGCATCTCAGCGGAGTAGAACTGCAAAAAGCGAATCCAAGTGCGTGGAGGCATCACCGCCCACATCATGAGTTCGCGCGAGGAGTCCGCGGCGTGGGCTCCCGGGGCGACGGCGTGCGTCACCACGGCGCCGCGACCACGGCCATGGCATGGGCGGCGGCGCTCGCTGCCTCTCCCTCCGGAGCCCTCAGCTTAGGCGTACGGAGGCAGCGAGTACCCGGGAGGAGGCAGCTCGCACCAAGGCCTCGACACCTAATCCCTCACGGCTATGTCGCGGCAGTGGGCCAGCCTCTTCTTCGGCAAAAGTGGCACGGGCTCGTCGCGGGGGTTTTTTCCCTTCTCTGCGGCCGACAACCTCCGTATCGGTGCCATGAGTGTCGCTGCTAGAGATGAAGCAGGGGAGAAGAAGTGAGCAGAGCACAAAGGGATGAGAGACAGGGGCTCTGCCCCCTCCTCATTTATAGCATGCAGTAGGGACTCGTCATGTCGGGCAATTGCCGAGGCTGTGTGGGGAAGCTGAGACGCCCACGCCCGATCAATCGCCATCCATCAAACGAGGTTGCGGGCTATTGGGGGCCGCCGCGCTCAGCACTTGCCCCTTGGCTTCGCCTTGAAGCTAAGTCCGAGCGCGCCTCGGGCCCGGGGGCTAGTGTCGGCGTCCTGTGAACGGGGGTCCCCAGACTTGCCTGTCTGTGGCCCACGGCGTGCCTCCACTAGCGGTGCTGTATGGCCCATCTTCACCAGCAAACACTCAAGACCCTCGCGAGGGGCCAAGCCTCGTGAGGCGGACGACGCAAGACCTCCTCGGGGGCGGCCTCACTAGGCTGGCTCGCAAGGGCGGAGAGATCAAGGCAAGGGGCACCTCGCGAGGTTCCGGTGATGTAAGCCACGACGACCGGGGCAAGGCGAGGACAGCGCACACAGTGTCCTCGTTTCCTCTTTGGTGCTAAAGAGCCAAGCACAGGCGAGGAGTCCCGAGGCATCAGGCAAAGGTTTCCATATCGGTGCAACAAGACCAAGACCGGCAGGACGAAGGTCACCGTGGAGCCCAAGACGGCATCACCACCAGATCCTTTGGCAGGCTAAGACCACCTTTAGTCAGGATAACTTATACTAGTTGTCTCCCGTCAAATTTGGCCGTTGTTGGATCCCTTCCCGCTCAATATTTGGGAAGAGGACCAGGGCCTCTATAAATAGGACTAGCCACCACCATAGGAGGCAACTCATCTTGGATCGGAGCCATTCCATCCAAAGCCACCACACCAGCTTACCGAGCTCAAGAACACCTCCCCTCAGGAGGATGTTCTTCCCTTGTAACTATTCATCCTCAGCCCGAGAGGCAATTGACTACACCACACTGGAGTAGGGTATTACATCACATCGGTGGCCCGAACCAGTATAAACCTTGTGTCTCTTGTTATGCGAGTTCGACGCCTGAGCCTTGAGATCGCGGTGAGGGCATGAGATAGGGTGAGGAGAGATCTTTATGCGCACCCCAGTGTTCAAACCTCAAGGGTTTTGCGGGAACCCGAAATCCGACAATAACGATCATCTCTACTCCTTGTCTCTCTTGGTGGTGATTCTTCTCTTCTACTTCTTATTTTGGGAGAATCTTCTCTTCTTTTGTAGGGAGTCGTACACTCATTGGAGTAGTGTCCGGGTATTCCACAATTTTAGTAATTTCGTTCACGACAGAAGACCTTTTGTCATTGTAGGACCGTGACTTGGAACTTCTCTCCTTGCTTCTACTCTTGTAGAACTTGTTGAAATTCTTCACCATTAGGCTCAATTCTTCATTGAAGGTTTGTTTCTCACAAGATGATGTGGGAGCATCACATGAGGCTTTGTAAGCACCACTTGACTTGTTCTGGAGCTCTTCCTTATCCTTAAGTGACATCTCATCAGCAACAATTCTTCCAATGACTTCCGTTGGCTTGAGATCTTTGTAATTGGGCATCATTTGGATCAATATGCACACGGTATCATATTTTCCATCCAAGGCTCTTAGAATCTTCTTGATGATGAATCTATCGGTCATCTCTTCACTTCCTAAGCCAGCAATCTCATTTGTGATAAGAGAGCGCCTAGAGTACATTTCAGCGACACCTTCACCTTCCTTCATTTTGAACTTGTCAAGTTGACTTTGAAGCACATCCAATTTGGATTCCTTGACGGAGTCGGTACCCTTGTGCATATCAATCAAAGTATCCCAATTTTCCTTTGCATTCTCAAGACGGTTGATTTTGTGAGAACTTTTTGGGGCACAATCCGTTGAAGGGAATATCACAATCTTGAGCACTGTATTGCAGCATCTTCAACTCTTCCGCTGTACCTTCACGGTTCGGTTCTCTCCCATCAAAGAATTCACCTTGCAAGCTAATACACACAATAGTCCAAACGGCGGGGTTATGTCCAAGAATATGAATTTTCATCTTGTGCTTCCAACAAGAAAAATTAGTACCATCAAAGTAAGGGCCTCTACGGTGGTAATTTCCATCGCTAGACGCCATACTCTCCTAGGTTGTGAAACCAAGGCTATATGATCACCAAAAGCTACGGAAATCAAGGCGAATGGAGAGTGTGGCTCTGATACCACTTGTAGGATCGAAAGTATGTCTAGAGGGGGTGATTAGACTACTTGACCAAATAAAAATCTAGCCTTTGCTCAATTTTAAGTCTTGGCAGATTTTAGCAAATTAGCACTAGTCAAGCAAACAACCTACACATGAAAGTCTAAGAGTATAGCAGCGGAATGTAAAACATTGCACATGAAGGTAAAGGGAGGAGTTTGGAGGGAGAAAACGCAATGTAGAAACGGAGATTTTTGGTGTGGTTCCGATAGGTGGTGCTATCGTACATCCACGTTGATGGAGACTTCAACCCACGAAGGGTAACGGTTGTGCGAGTCCACGGAGGGCTCCACCCTCGAAGGGTCCACAAAGAGGCAACCTTGTCTATCCCACCATGGCCATCGCCCACGATGGACTTGCCTCACTAGGGTCGATCTTCACGAAGTAGGCGATCTCCTTGCCCGTACAAACTCCTTGGTTCACCTCCACAATCTTGACGGAGGCTCCCAAGTGACATCTAACCAATCTAGGAGACACCACTCTCCAAAAGGTAATAAATGGTGTGTTGATGATGAACTCCTTGCTCTTGTGCTTCAAATGATAGTCTCCCCAACACTCATCTCTCTCTCACACAGATTTGGATTTGGTGGAAAGATGATTTGAGTGGAAAGCAACTTGGAGAAGGCTAGAGATCAAGATTTATATGCTTGGAATGGAATATGTTGACCTCAACACATGAGTAGGTGGTTCCCTCTGACAAAATGTATGCTGGAAGTGTAGGCTTGTTCTGATGGCTCTCTCCATGAATTAAGAATGGGTAGAGGGGGTATATATAGCCTCCACACAAAATCTAACCGTTACAAACAAATCGCCAGACTCGGTGAGACCGAATAATGAAACTCGGTTAGACTGATTTAGTACAAAATGTGAATATTAGGATTTTCGATGGGACCGACATGTCAACTCGGTGGGACCGATTTCATTAGGGTTAGGGCATAACCTAATCTTGGTGAGAGCAATTACACAAACTCGGCGGGACTGATTTTGGTAATAAGCAAACCAGAGAGTTGGTCAGGCAAGTGCGGTGGGACCGATTTGCTAATCTCGGTGAGACCGAAACGTTACGAAGGGGAAACAGAGAGTTTGCATTGCGAGCTCGGTGGGATCAATCTCTCATCTCGGTTGGACTAAAATGTTATGAAGGGAAACAAAGAGTTTGCAATCCCATCTCGGTGAGACCGAGAACCCTATCGGTGAGTCCGAAGTGACTAGGGTTTGTGGCAGTGGCTATGTCAAGAGAACTCGGTGGCGCCGGGTAGAATTTTTTGGTGGGGACGAGTTTGACTTTTGGTTTGGGACATATGTGGATATGAAAAAGTGGTTGAAGGTTTCTGGAGCATATCACTAAGCATTTTGAGCAAGCAACCCATTAAGAAACACCTCATCCCCTTTTAATATTATTGGCTTTTCTTATGGACTCAATGTGTTCTTGGATCATTAAAAGTAAAATGTAGAGTCTTGAGCCAATCTTTTGTCCTTAGCATTTTGAGGGTTCCACATTCCTGATCCATGCCATGCCAATCACTGAACTTTCCTGAAATATTTATCTTGAAATAGCATTAGCTCAATGAGCTATATGTTGTTAGGAATTACCAAAACCACCCACGATAGTTGCACTTTCATCGACGCAACGACAACAGCTGCGCGCAAGAGCATGAACTAAAGCGCGTGGGAGGTACTACGCAATGCGGCGAGTGCGTTGGGCACCAGCCCGTGACCAAATGGTCGACGGAGACACACGGGCGACATGCCCAGGTGGTGGTGCGGTCGGGACCTGCGGAGGAAGTAGCTAGCTAGCGTGCGAGAGTGACCAGAGAGATGGAGATGGAAGAGGGGCTCACCGAGCGGCACACACGGTGGCCCTTGGAGGATTAGTAGCAGCAGCGGGCGTCGCTGGAGCCGGCGAAGAACGGCGTCATTCGGAGATGAGGACAAAGGGGATCCGGTTCTTCAGTGCCTCCCAGCTCCAGCTCAGGCCACCAGTCGTAGGAGTCGACCCCGGCGGAGCTCACCAATAGGGTCAGCGGGCGCGGGGCCGCCTGTGGCTGTGACAATGACGGAGGGCGGCGGTGACTGTGCTCAGGCATCGATGGGGAACGAGGGGGAGAGGAAGTGAGGGAGGTGGATGTGGGAGTAGGGCAGGCGAGTGGGGAGTGGGAGTGGGGGTAGGTTAGGGGGAACTCGAGGCGTCGGGGCCTTATCCTCTCGTGGGGCGTCGCCGGCAAGGTGGCTGGGTGGTGACGAGCGCGCGCTATCCCACTCGGTCGGAGGAACAAGAAGCGACCAGGGAGGGGGAGTGGGTCGGCATAGCTGGGCCAGTTGGCTCTGGCCAAACACTGTGCACTTGGCCTAGTGCACAGTGGCCTGTGCTCTTTCTCTTTCCTTTTTCTTTTTTTAAGCATCAGTTTCAAATAGCTTAGGCCATTTAAAGACTTTGAAAAAATAGGTTCACCACAAATATTCATTATGGATTATTTTGCACAAGATGAACATTTTAGTTTTCCTGTTTGAGCAATTTGAATTTCACTCAGAATTTGAAATTGAATTCAACTCAAATTTGAAAGAGATAAGAAACAATGATGAACAAACACTTGTTTAACAAAAGGATTAACTTAATCCCAGGGATTACTGTAGCATCATTACACCACGGTGTTACAACTCTCCTCCTCTAAAAGAAATTCTCGTCCCGGGCATTAAGAGGTAGAGGGGGAAAAGATTGGGGTATTTAGCACGGAGGTTATCCTCGCGTTCCCAAGTGGCTTCATCTTTAGTATGATTCGACCAATGCACCTTCAGGAACTTGGTAACCTTCTGGTGGGTTCAACGTTCAGCTTCTTCAAGAATGCGGATCGGATGCTCTTTATAAGTGAGATCATATTGAACTTCAATCAATTACGGATCCACTTCACGTTCAAGGTCCTTGAAGCAACGACGAAGTTGTGACACGTGGAAGACGTCATGGACGTGAGAGAACTGAGGTGGCAACTCTAGTTGATAAGCCACCAGTCAACGACAGGCGAGAATACGGAAGGGACCAATGTAGCGAGGAGCTAGCTTGCCCTTGACTCCAAACCGATGAGTGCCTCTCAAAGGAGTGACGTGCAAACAAGCTTGTTCACTAGGTTGATAAGTTGAACCCATTGTTTCTGGTCATAGTTGCTCTTCTGGAAGGACTGGAGCGCCTTGAGATTATCCCAGACAATGTGAACCTGCTCTTCAGCTTGTTGAATAATGTCTGGACCATTGAGTGTCTGTTCCCCAGTTTCTGACCAATTCAGAGGGGTTTGGCACTTACGTCCATAAAGCGCTTGAAAGGGTGCCATCTTCAAGCTGGCTTGATAGCTGTTGTTATATGAGAACTTCGCATAAGGGAGAGATTCTTCCCACTTCTTGCTGAAAGAAATAACACAATCCCGAAGCATGTCTTCAAGAATTTGGTTGACTCGCTCGACTTGGCCTTGGGATTGGGGATGATAAGCAGTGATCCAAGTAATATGAGTTCCCATTGCCTCTTGGAAACTATCCCAGAACTTTGAAGTGAAAATACTGCCGCAGTCTGAACTGATCTCCTTTGGAATGCCGTGGAGTGACACAATTTTGGAGATATACAAGTTTGCTAATTGACTAGCAGTGATAGTCTCCTTGACTGGCAGAAAGTGAGCAACCTTCGAGAATTGGTCGATGACGACAAGATAGCATTGTTATCTTTCTAAGACCTGGGAAGGCCAGCGACGAAGTCCATTTGGATCTTGTCCCACTTCCATTTAGGAATCGGAAGCGGTTGTAGAAGTCCAGTCGGTTTCTGATGTTCTGCTTTGACGCGACGACAAATGTCACATTCTTCAATATATCGAGTAATGTCTTGCTTCATTTTAGACCACCAGTACTTCTGACGGATGTCTAGATACATCTTGGTACTTCCCGGATGAATAGAGAGAAGTGTGTCATTTGCTTCTTTCATCACCTTCTCTGTCATAAGCTCAAACCGGGGTATTACAACATGATGTCTCAAGTATAAGGTTCCATCTTCACCAAGTGAGAAATCTCTGGATTTCTCTAAGGCAAGATCCTTTTTCATTAGATCAACGTGATGTAACATCCCAAATTTTCAATTTGGAATGTTATACATTAGACCATCATTGCATATCATATTTTCTTTTCTTTTGGTTTGATCCTACAAATTCTACGCAACTCAAGGACCCTCGGAGAGAGTTGGGGATTTCGCTATTCTCGTATTTGAGTTTTCTTAAATTTTGAAAATAGGATCGTTTGATTTTAGTTATTTTATCTTCAATTATTTATATTATAAAATATGAGAGAGGGAATAAAATGACTTTCCCAAAATAAAGAAATATTTAGGATTTAATAATAAAATCAAATAAGATTTAATTTGTGAGTTTATTGCTATTTTATTTGAATTTAGGAAAAATGTGCGTTTCTCAAAATTGCATTTAGTCCCCAAATAAATGTTCATCTCGTCCGGCTTGATTTTAGAAGTCGGGGAAAATTTATTTCGGGATTTTTGGAGTCAGTTTAGTATTTCTTTTACTTGTTTTTCTGCACGTAATTATTTAAAAAAATCGAACCAACCTACCCGGGCCGTGTCCAACTAAGACACTTGGCCCAGCCGGCCTTTAAGGCCGCCAAGGCCCGAGCCAGCCGCAGCAGCCCAGCCCCGAAACCCTAGCCGCCAAGAGCCACCGCCACCTCGATTCGCGCAAGCCCGCCGTCGCCGCCCCTCGCCTCAACGCCCGCCGTCGCCGCCCGCCGCCGCCGCGCTGGAGCCGCGCCGCCCCGCTGTCGTTTCACCGGAGCCGCCGAGGTAGCCGTCGTTGCCTCAGTTTTCATGAAGAAAACCGATAGGTTTTTTTTCGAAAACCTAGATCCATTTTTTTATTTTTCTGGTTCGGTTTATTTCCCGGTTTAGTTATTTAGCGAGCGTTCGCTTGTTCGTTCGTTTTAACGGACGCATTCACCGTTTAGCCACAGAAAACGAATGCTCGTTCATTAATCTGTTCGTCAGTTTTTCTTTTTGTCGGATTTTCCGTGATTATTTCTGATCGCGATTTCTGATCCGATTTTTGTTTTAGTATAACTTTTCTCTTGTTTATCGGAATCATGCGACTCAAGCGCCCGGAGTTTCGTATCGAAAGCCACTTTCAGTTTAACCAACTTAAACAAATTTTTGCTTCTGTAAAATTTGACTTAGGTCCAGAATAGTAAATGAAGTTTGTTTCTTTCGCCGTTTGACTTTCGTTGCTTCGTTCGATTTGATTATTTTTGCAAACCGGAGTTCTTAAGTTGAACTTTCTGGTTAGTTCTTTTATTTGAGTTTTACCTGGGCATTAGATGAGTACTTATTGTATGCTTGTTTGTTTGTGATAGAGTACCCGGAGTGCGCCGCTTGCTACTTTGAATCTCTAGGTTTCGCGGATCATCAGTAAGGCAAGTAACACTTTGATCATACCTCTTACTGCCCAGTTTTTATTGCATTAGATCAATCCTCAAACATTGCATGATTAGGATCTAATTAAATTGTGGGTTTTGGGAAGTAGTTGAGGTAGTACCTATTACCTGTTTTATTATCAAACCCTTGGGAGTTACTTCTACGTTTGCTTATTATGCCATGTTATGATAGTAGACGTGGATTGGGTGAGTGTATCCATGACAGATGTGAGATTGTTAAATTAATGGTTTATTTAAGGTGGCAAGTTAAGCACACATCTGGGTGGATTGAGGCACCTGGGTATTCCAGCGATTGCCTGCTTTCCTTTATGGACCGCCACCCAGGCCCAAAGGGATCATGAGATTTTTCATACTAGAAACTTCCGTGTGCAGCCACAAGCTACTATGGGCTCTAGCATAGTTAACTAAGTCATGCGAACTCTTACGGTGGTAGACTAGCAGATGTAGGGGATGTAGGTTGGTACGGTCTACCCGATCGTAAGGTGCTAGCGCTTCTGAAAGACTATGTCTCGGTCACCCATTTCTCAAACATCATGTAGTGCGAGAAATCAAACAGAGGAGAACGAGTCTTGTGGGGAAAAGTGCGCAAACCTCTGCAGAGTGTATAAACTAATCATGGTTAGCCGTGTCCCCGGTTATGGACGTCTTGAGTATCTAGTACTTGGATTATCATGTGAATCTCATCATGTTATGTTAATAAATATTGTTGGGTTTTAATGATGATGCTTCATTGGGATTGAGAGGGTGTCTACACTCTCAATGTTTAACAACCACCATGATAGTTAAATAAAATTTATTCCTTTGTAGTAGGGGAAAATTGGCTTTACGCAAAAACGGTCACCATAGAGCATTCCACCAGCCACATATGCATGTAGTATAGCTTTATTCTTTCATTACTCTCTATGTGTTACTTCGCCAGCATATTCCATGTGCTGACCCGTTTTGGGGATGCAACGTTCATGTTGCAGACTTTTCAGACGACGAGTAAGGTGCCTTTAGGTCGTGGTTCTATACTCAGTGATACCGTTGGAGTTGATGGACTCACTTATCTTCCAAGCCTTCCGCTGTTATCGTATTTAGATGGCCTTAAGCCATATAAATTTGTAATAAGTTCTCTTTTGAGACATTCGATGTAATAAGTGTGTGATTGCTTCTATTATAAATCCTTCAAGTATTGTGCGTGTCAGCATTATTAATCCAGGGATGACACTGATGCACAGAGATCAGACTGTTTGAGGTCTGGTCGCTACAAGATGGTATCAGAGCACACGCTGACTGTAGGACACGACCACTAAGCTAAAAGCCCTAGATCAGTACTCACTCTTCTCATTTCTGACTCCTCATCTTTTCTACTCTTTTACGATGGCGGATGCAAGGAACAAGTTCACGCAACCGGATGAAGATACACCCTTTGGACGCCACCTGAAGGAAGTCACTAAGTACCTGAACATCGGAGTACGAAGCTTCACCGGAACCTACAACGCCACCTTACCTGGAGAGGAGCGCTGGATGATTCAAGTACAAGTTCCAGGAAGGACATTCGCGCCAGTCACTGAACCCATAGAGTTTTCCTTTGATGCACCAACCAAGAGTCTAGGAAAGAGCATGGCAGCCCACATCACCATGGGACGTATTGGAGAATTTTACCGCAATGATCTCAAGGATACTATCTACCAGATTTGTGGGCGCCGAGATGAGCATTGGGAGATGATCAGCACCAGGAAGGACAGATCAGTTGCAGCTTTCATCCAGGAATTAAACCAGCACATTCGACGCCAGGAGAACCAGATATGCGCAGGCATGATAGATCTAAAGAAGGTGATGACAAGAATCACGGAGCTGGAGGAAGAACTCAAGGCTACACGCGAAGATTATATGGAGGAAATCGAAGTATTAGTGGAGAAGAATGATGACCTGACCAGGAAGCTAGGAGTTTTCATGGGAGATCCCGCGCCAGGAGGAGAAGATGATGATTCCACTTACCCGGGGAATTACATCATCATCGACGACACCGACTCGGATCCAGACGATAGCGATATCATGGAGTCTTCATCGGAGCAGTTTTTCTAGCAGACCACCATAATAGTAGTAGTGTTCCACCATGTATATAGCATAGTTCAAGCACTTTTATAACGATAGTTCTAGACCGATTGTATGCCCTTGTTTGATTTGAATCAAGTGATTTTGTGTGCATTTGCCTCATGTGCATATGGGTAGTGTTTCCTCTCTAGACCTCAATCTATTCTTAATTCTCATCTTTTCTAAACCCTCAGATGCCTCCGAGACGTGACAACGGATTTGCTTTCCCGCCGGAGCTCACTCAGTTGATCTAAAAGCAGAATGCCTTGATGCACTTGCTAGTCCAGAACCAGAATCAGAATCAGGGGAACAACAACAACAACAACAACAACCCACCACCGCCACCACCTGTTGATCACTTAACTCATTTTCTTAGGCTGAGTCCGCCGGTGTTCTCCAATATCATTGAGCCAATAGTTGCAGATGATTGGCTCCGCAAGACAGGGAGGGAGTTAACCACAGCAGGATGCACAGATGCGAAAAAGGTGAAATTTGCCGCACATCAGCTTGAAGGACCCGCAACATCATGGTGGGAGAATTTCACAGCCACTTACCCAATCGACACTGTCACATGGGATCAGTTTCAGCAAGCTTTCCGTACTGCCCATGTTTCAGCAGGAGCTATGGCCATGAAGAAGCGTGAGTTTCGCAACTTGCGCCAAGGAGGACCAACAGTTGGCCAGTATGTGGATGACTTTAGTAAGTTAGCACGTTATGCCCCAGATGACGTTGCTACGGATGCAGCTAAGCAGGAGAAGTTTTTGGAAGGACTGAATGATGAGTTGAGCATGCAGTTGATGGTAGCAAGCTTCAACAACTACCAAGAGTTGGTAGATCATGCTCTTGTGATTGAAGGGAAACATCAGCAGATTGAAAACCGCAAGAGGAAGTATGGACAAGGGAAGTACAATTTTGGAGCCCAGCAGAAGCCACGTTTTACCCCTAAACCGGGAGGACCTTTTCAGCATACCCATGGAGGAGGAATTTCGCATAATCATAATGGCCCCAAGAATGGTAATGGGAATGGAGGAAGCAACGGCCAGAACCGTACCAACCCGTCTACCCCAGCCAAGAGGGACCTGAGCCAAGTCACTTGCTTTAAGTGTCCGAAGACTGGACATTATGCTAATGAATGTCCTGAAGCCCAGAATGGAAATGGCAATGGGAGCTCTGGGAAGAAGCCGAACCCTTTCAACAGGGGACAGGTGAACCACGTTAACATGGAGAAGGTTGAAGCTCAACCAGATGCAGTAATAGGTAAGTTTTTGGTTAAGTCATTTACTGCACTCGTTCTTTTTGATACTGGTGCATCGCATTCATACATCTCAAGGGGATTTGTGGATAAGTATAAGCTACCAACCCAAGCCCTTAGGTCACCCATGTTAGTAACGTCGCCTGGAGCAGAGTATATGGCTAGTCTATGGTGTGATCGGTTACCATTGAGGATTGGTAACTATGTATTTCCCTCAGACCTAATAGTATTGGAATCTCAAGGATTGGATGTGATATTAGGATTGCCAGTACTTCTAGTGGAGAAGAAGGATGGATCGTTAAGGATGGTTGTTGCTTATCGAGGATTGAATGAAGTAACAATTAAGAACAAGTACCCACTGCCCATGATCAATGATCTGTTTGATCGATTGCAAGGAGCTAAGGTATTTTCCAAGATCGATCTGCGATCAGGATACCATCAGTTGAAGATTTGAGAGTAGGACATACCTAAGACCGCTTTTACCACCAGGTATGGGTTGTACGAGTATACCGTTATGTCATTTGGCCTGACTAACGCACCTGCCTATTTTATGAACATGATGAACAAGGTGTTTATGGAGTTTTTGGATAAGTTCGTCGTAGTGTTCATTGATGATATTTTGGTCTACTCAAAGAATGAAGAGGAGCATAAGGAGCATTTGCATTTGGTACTTGAGAAGCTCAGAGAACATCAGTTATATGCCAAGTTCAGCAAATGTGAGTTTTGGTTGAAGGAAGTTGGATTCCTCAGACACGTTATATCCGGAGAAGCAATAGAAGTAGATCCCACCAAGGTTGTCACCGTGACAAATTGGGAAGCGCCAACAACAGTTGGAGAGATCGGGAGCTTTCTTGGACTTGCAGGATACTACCGGAGATTCATTGATTATTTCTCCAAAATTGTGAAGCCTATGACGGAGTTGCTGAACAAGGATACCAAGTTCAAATGGACTAAGTAATGTGAGGCCAGTTTCTAGGAGTTGAAGAAACGTTTGGTTACATCACCAGTGTTGATTCTGCCAGATGAGAGCAAGGATTATGAGGTGTATTGCGACACTTCACGTCGAGGACTTGGAGCAGTGCTTATGCAGGAGGGAAGAGTTGTTTTGTATGCTTCACGACAGCTGAAACCTCATGAGTTGAATTATGCCACGCATGATTTGGAGCTAGGAGCCGTAGTGCATGCATTAAAGACTTGGAGACATTTCCTTATCGGAAACCATTGTGAGGTGTACACGGATCACAAGAGTTTGAAGTATATTTTCACGCAGAAGGAGCTAAATCTCAGGCAAAGGAGATGGTTGGAGCTCATCAAGGATTATGATATGAGATTGCATTATCATCCCGGAAAGGCTAACGTAGTAGCCGATGTGTTGAGCCGTAAGAGCCATGTCAACAAACTAATGACGGGAGATTTACCGAAGGATTTAGCCGAGGATCTTCGTGAGCTATGTTTGGAGATAGTTCCGAGAGGCTACGTAGCAACATTGGAGATTCAGTCTACTTTGATGGATAAGATCAGAGAAGCATAGAAGACTGACAAGGAGGTTGCCTCTATAAATGAGAAGATGAGCAAAGGAAAGGTTAAAGGATTTCGTGAGGATGAGCACGATACCCTATGGTTTGAAGACCCTGTTTATGTGCCTAACGACCCTGAGATCAGGAAGTTGATTCTGCAGGAGGCCCATGATTCACCATATTCGATTTACCCAGGAAATACCAAGATGTATTTGGATTTGAAGGATACTTTTTGGTGGACCGGAATGAAGAAAGATATTGTGGGGTATGTAGCAGTTTATGATGTATGTTAGAGAGTAAAAGCAAAGCATCAGAAGCCAGCAGGATTATTACAACCATTGCCGATATCCGAATGGAAGTGGGATAAGCTAGGCATGAATTTTATTACGGGATTGCCCATAACTCGTTCAGGCTATGACTCGATTTGGGTTGTAGTCGATCGTTTGACGAAGGTAGCTCATTTCATCCCAGTAAAGACCAATTATACCAGTGCTCAGTTGGCAAATATATACATGACCAGGATCGTATGTCTGCATGGAGTTCCGACGAGTATCGCATCAGATAGAGGAACCTAGTTTACCTCAACGTTGTGGAATCAGTTGCACGAAACTTTGGGTAACAGGCTAGAGTTCAGTACATCTTTTCATCCACAGACAGATGGACAGACCGAGAGAGTCAATCAGATTTTGGAGGATATGCTGAGAGCTTGTGCGCTAGATTACGAATCTAGTTGGGACAACAATTTGCCATATGCAGAGTTCTCTTACAAAAATAGTTATCAATCCTGTTTGAAGATGGCCCCTTTCGAAGCCTTGTACGGAAGGAGGTGCAGAACCCCATTGTCGTGGGACGAAGTTGGAGACCGCCAGTTGTTTGGACCGGATTTGATTAAAGAGTCTGAACAGAAGGTGAAATTGCTTCGCGATAGACTCAAGGTAGCCCAGTCGAGGCAGAAGAGCTACGCAGATTCTGAACGCAAGGAGACAATTTACGAAGTCGGAGACCGAGTTTATCTTTGAGTATCTCCACTTTGGGGAGTTAAGCGCTTCGGAGTTAAGGGAAAGTTAGCGCCATGTTTTGTAGGACCATACAAAGTTTTGGAGCGTATGGGAGAAGTAGCCTACAAGTTGGAATTGCCTGAAGGATTGTTAGGAGTTCACGATGTGTTCCACGTTTTCCAGTTGAAGAAGTGCCACGCTGAGATGGATGATATACCGCTGAGAGATACAGTGCCGCTGGAAGCGATTCAGTTGGAAATTGATCTGACCTATGAGGAGAAACCAGTAAAGATTCTTGAATATGCCAACTGAGTCACCCATAGCAAGGTTATCAAGTTTTGCAAAGTTTAGTGCAGCCACCACACCAAGGATGAAGCCCCCTGATAGCGAGAGGAAGATTTGCTGAAAGACCACCCTCACCTATTTTCAGCCAACCCAAATCTCAAGGGCGAGATTCATATTAAGGGGGGTAGGTTTGTAACATCCCAAATTTTCAATTTGGAATGTTATACATTAGACCATCACTGCATATCATATTTTATTTGCTTGTGGTTTCATCCTAGAAATTCTACGCAACTCAAGGACCCTCGGAGAGAGTTGGGGATTTCGTTATTCTCATATTTGAGTTTTCTCAAATTTTGAAAATAGGATCGTTTGATTTTAGTTATTTTATCTTCAATTATTTCTATTATAAAATATGAGAGAGGGAATAAAATGACTTTCCCAAAATAAAGTAATATGAAGGATTTAATAATAAAATCAAATAAGATATTATTTTGGAGTTTATTGCTATTTTATTTGAATTTAGGAAACATGTGCGTTTTTTGAAATTGCATTTAGGCCCCAAATAAATGTTCATCTTGTCCTGCTTGATTTTCGAAGTCGGGGAAAATTTATTTCGGGGTTTTCGGAGTCCGTTTAGTATTTCTTTTATTTGTTTTTCTACGCGTAATTATTTTGAAAAAAACGAACCGACCTAACCGGGCCGTGTTTGACTAGGACACTTGGCGCGGCCGGCCTTTAAAGCCGTGAGGGCCTGAGCCAGCCGCAGCAGCCCCAGCCGCGAAACCCTAGCCGCCAGGAGCCGCCACCGCCTCGATCCGCGCAAGCCCGCCGCCGCCGCCCCTCGCCTCGCCGCCCGCCGCCGCCGCCGGAGCCACCGCCGCCCCTCGCCACCCGCCGCCGCGCCGGAGCCGCACCGCCCCGCCGTCATTTCGCCGGAGCCGCCGAGGTAGCCGTCGTTGCCTCGGTTTTCATGAAGAAAATTGATCTGTTTTTTTCAAAAACCTAGATCCGTTTTTTATTTGTCCGGTTCGGTTTATTTTCTGGTTCAGTTATTTAGCGAGCGTTCGCCCGTTTGTTCGTTTTAACGGACGCGTTCACCATTTAGCCGTAGAAAACGAATGTTCATTCGTTAATCTGTTCGTCAGTTTTTCTTTTTCTCGGATTTTCCGCGATTATTTCTGATCGCGATTTGTAATCCGATTTTTGTTTTAGTATAACTTTTCGCTCGTTTATCGGAATCAAGCGATTCAAGCGCCTGGAGTTTCGTCTCGAAACCCTCTTTCCATTTAAGCAACTTAAACAAGTTTTCGCTTCTGTAAAATTTGACTTAGGTCCAGAATAGTAAACAAAGGTTGTTTCTTTCGCCGTTTGACTTTCGTTGCTTCATTCGATTTGATTCTTTTTGCAAACTGGAGTTCTTAAGTTTAACTTTCTGGTTAGTTCTTTTATTTGAGTTTTACCTGTGCATTAGATGAGTACTTATTGTATGTTTGTTTGATTGCGATAGAGTACCCGGAGTGCGCCTCTTGCTACTTTGAATCTCTAGGTTTCGCGGATCATCAGCAAGGCAAATAACACTTTGATCATACCTCTTACTACCCAGTTTTTATTGCATTAGATCAATCCTCAAACATTTCATGATTAGGATCTAATTAAATTGTGGGTTTTGGGAAGTAGTTGAGGTAGTACGTATTACCTGTTTTATTATCAAACCCTTGGGAGTTACTTCTACGTTTGCTTATTATGCCATGCTATGCTAGTAGACGTGGATTGGGTGAGTGTATCCATCACAGATGTGAGATTGTTAAATTAATGATTTATTTAAGGTGGCAACTTAAACACACATCTGGGTGGGTTGAGGCACTTGGGTATTCCTGCGATTGCCTGTTTTTCTTTATGGATCGGCACCCAGGCCTAAAGGGATCATGAGATTTTTCATACTAGAAACTTCCGTGTGCAGCCACAAGCTACTATGGGCTCTAGCATTGTTGACTAAGTCATGCGAACTCTTACGGTGGTAGACTAGCAGATGTAGGGGATGTAGGTTGGTACGGTCTACCCGATCGTAAGGTGCTAGCGCTTCTGAAAGACTATGTCTCGGTCACCCATTTCTCAAACATCATGTAGTGCGAGAAATCAAACAGAGGAGATCGAGTCTTGTGGGGAAAAGTGCGCAAACCTCTGCAGAGTGTATAAACTAATCATGGTTAGCCGTGTCCCCGGTTATGGACGTCTTGAGTATCTAGTACTTGGATTATCATGTGAATCTCATCATGTTATGTTAATAAATATTGTTGGGTTTTAATGATGATGCTTCATTGGGATTGAGAGGGTGTCTACACTCTCAATGTTTAACAACCACCATGATAGTTAAATAAAATTTATTCCTTTGTAGTAGGGGAAAAATGGCTTTACGCAAAAACGGTCACCATAGAGCTTTCCACCAGCCACATATGCATGTAGTATAGCTTTATTCTTTCATTACTCTCTAAGTGTTACTTTGCCAGCATATTCCATGTGCTGACCCGTTTTCGGGCTTCAACGTTCATGTTGCAGACTTTCCGGACGACGAGTAAGGTGCCTTTAGGTCGTGGTTCTATACTCAGTGATGTCATTGGAGTTGATGGACTCACTTATCTTCCAAGCCTTCTGCTGTTATCGTATTTAGATGGCCTTAAGCCATATTATTTTTAATAAGTTCTCTTTTGACACATTCGATGTAATAAGTGTGTGATTGCTACTCTGTTATAAATCCTTCAAGTACTGTGCGTGTCAACATTACTGATCCAGGGATGACACTGATGCACAAGATCAGACTAATTGAGGTCTGGTCGCTACACGTGAGCATCTTTGGCTTGTGCAGACTTAATAGCTTTGAGAAGAGTTGGTTCCAGGACAAGGTTATTCAGAGAACCCTGTGGAACTAGTTGAAGGTTCAACTTGCAAAGTTCTTCATAAAAGCGAGGGTGAGCTTTATGAACCATGTGTTATTGCCATAAGACTTGCGGCTTAGGGAATCAGCCATTACATTAGCCTTACCAAGGGTATAGGATATACCGCAGTTGTAGTCAGCAATAGCTTCCATCCATCGTTGCTGACGGAGGTTCATATCTGGTTGAGTAAACAGGTACTTCAGACTCCAATGATCGGTGAAGATCTCGCAACGATTGCCGAGAAGGTACTTTCACCACAGCTTCAATGAATAAATAACCGTTGCAAGCTCGAGGTCATGAACTGGGTAGTTTTCTGCGTGAGGACGCACTTGACGGGAGGCATAAGCAATCACTCTGCACTCTTGCATTAGGACAGATCCTAATCCTTGACGTGAAGCGTCACAATAGATGACGAAGTCCTTCCAAAAATCAGGGGGAGCAAGCACGGGGCAGAAGTCAGCTTGTCCTTGAGTGTCTGGAAACTTCCCTGATATTTGTCTGTCCAATCAAACTTAACACCCTCGTGAAGCAGATTGGTAAGTGGCTTGGCAATCTTCAAGAAGTTCACGACAAAGCGGCGACAATAGCTGGCTAGTCCGAGAAAGCTTCTGACTAGCTTGACAATCTTCAGAGGGGTCCAGTCAAGAATAGCTTGAACTCGCTCTGGGTTGACGGCAATTCCATCCTTGGAGATGACATGCCCAAGGTAGGTTACTTCGGGAAGCCATAATTCGTACTTGGAATACTTGACATAAAGTTGGTGCTCTCGTAGCTTTTCAAGAACAAGGCAAAGATGTTCAACATGTTCTTCTTTATTCTTCGAATATACCAGAATATCATCCAGATAGACTACGACGAACTTGTCGAGGTAATCCATGAATATGTAGTTCATCAGACGAGAGAATGTGGCTGGAGCATTGGTCAAGCCAAAAGACATGACGGTGTACTCGTAAGAACCATAACGAGTGACAAATGCGGTCTTGGGAATATACTCTTCACGAACACGGATATGGTGGTAACCCAACCTCAAGTCGAGTTTAGAGAATATCGATGAACCAGCCAGTTGATCTACAGATCATTGATCCGAGGAAGGGGATATTTGTTCTGAATTGTAGCTTGATTGATAGGACGGTAGTCTTGGACCAAACTGTTCGTTCCATCCTTCTTCTTGACGAAGAGAGAAGGTGCTCCCCATGCAGAGGAACTAGGACAAATGAAAGCCTTGAGAAGAGATTTGTCGATTTCCTCCTTAAGTTCAAGGAGCTCATGAGGCGGCATCTTGTAGGGTCATTTGGCGATAGGGACGGTGCCTGGTTTCAAGTCGATGACAAACTCGACAGCCCGAGCAGGGGGTATTCCTGGAAGTTCGTTTGGAAAGACGTCTTGGAAGTCATGAACGACTGGAATCTTTTCAATTCCCTCAAGAGGTGCTGTGTTCAACGCATTCAAGACATAAAGTCGTGCTTCAGCATTTTGAACAATCTGAGCATGGTAGCTTACTATCTCATCGGAAGGATGTAGGAGATGAACGACTTTGGTGGCACAAACCATAGATGCAGTATGCGCTTACAACTAATCGATTCCCAGAATGAGGTCAATATTGGAAGAATTCAAGATAATGGGAGAGGCATGGAACTCTAATCCTTCAATCTCAATGACGACGTTGTGGCTAACCATGGTGGTTCTACATTGTCCCGCGGGGGTGTTTACCACTACTGGATGTGCATTTCTTCGTATTTAATGCCATGCATGAATGCAAAATCTTCTGATATGAAAGAATGTGATGCTCCTATATCGAATAAAACAACAGCTGGTACTGAATTAACAAGGAGAGTATCCATCACAGTAGCAGGCTGGTCTTGAGCCTCATTCAGATCAATGTTATTAGTCTACCCACGACCATAAGGTCTGGCATTGTTGTTGCGGGGCTGATTGTTTCCATGGGCATTACAAGGTAGAGCCAACTAATTCTGATTCTGAGGATAGTTCCTGGAGCGGTGACCTGGAAGGCCACACTTGAAGCATAGACCATCATTGAGATTGGGAGCAGGAGCTCGAGGTGGTGCAGTCCGAAAAGGCTGCCTCGTTTGTGGAGGAGGTAGATGCGGTGCAGTATAAGACTGTCTTGGTGCAGGTGTAGTGGGACGATACATGCTGTAGGGAATCCATATCCGACGCTTCTGCGCTGACGGTCCTGAAGATGAGCCAGCGTCACGGCTACACCTGAGGGATCCCTGATGTTCCTGCAGACCAGTTTCGACCTGAATGGCCTTGTCCACCAAGGTGGCGAAGTCGGCAAAGTCATGCACTAGGAGCGCGATCTTGATATCTGGTTGAAGTCCATCCTGAAACTTCTCTTGCTTACGAGAATCAGTTTCAATGTCTTCTTCAGCATAGCATGACAAGTCCAGAAATTCCCGCTAATAAGCATCTACAACCTTGTTCCCTTGGGTGAGGTTGCGGAACTCTCGCTTCTTCCTGTCCATGATTCCTGAGGAATGAACCGGCACGGAAGGCAGCTTGGAAATCCGGCCAAGTGATGACCGCTCCAGTAGGTAGGGTACGCCTGTGGCTGTCCCACCATTGAGTAGTGGGACCCTTCAGAAAAAATGATGCAAAGGTGACATAGTTAGCAGGGGCCACACTAGGAGACTCCATTTCATACGTGATGTCATGGAGCCAGTCATCAGCATCAAGGGGCTGAGTTGAGTTGTGGTAAATAGCTAGGTTGAGGCGCATGAAGTCCTGCAGAGTTACTGGGGTTGGCTGTTGATTCATGTTGGGGCGAGGAAACTGATCCATCATTCCTTCCATGAATTGACGATTCAACTCAAACTGTTGCATTATTCCGGCCATGAATTCAGGCGGTGGTGGAGCGTTGCCACCACGGCCACGACCAGCGGGTCTAACCATCCTGCTAACATGTAACAGGGGGTAGTTTAGCATCGAGCATTTGTAAAGACAAGGATCATTCATGATGAAGCATGCATAATGAAAGAGGTACGATGGATACCACATAGTAGTCAACACGATAGTGTGTGCACTATTCAAAATACTATCCTAAGGAATAACTATGGCTTATCCAACTTTGGGGTGAATGTGGTCACGGGATCCTAATGTTAGAGTTAGTAAATTCATTTAACCCGAATGGAAGAGAGATTAAAGGCCCAGAGTATAGACGAGGAGTAAAAGATCCTAATACCACCCAATGGCGACGTGGGCCCGTAAGACACAGAACCATGTTAGTAAAAGTTTTTTGTACTGACTAGACTCAACTTCAGTCAAGGAGTTTGAAAGGGGGCTACCTACAGGCAGTTGGCTCTAATACCAACTTGTGACGCCCCCGATCCAATAGTACACTAATCATACACGCAAATGTGTACGATCAAGATCAGGGACTCACGGGAAGATATCACAACACAACTCTAGACACGGAATAAAATAATACAAGCTTTATATTATAAGCCAGGGTCCCCGAGGGCTCGAATACGTAAGCTCGAATACAAAAGAGTCAGCGGAAGCAACAATATTTGAGTACAGACATAAGTTAGACATGTTTGCCTTAAGAAGGCTAGCACAAAAGCAACATGGATCAGAAAGGCAAGGCCTCCTGCCTGGGAGCCTCCTAACTACTCCTGGTCGTCGGCGGTCTTCACGTAGTAGTAGGCACCCTCGGGGTAGTAGCAGTCGTCAAATGTGGCATCTGGCTCCTGGACTCCACCATCTGGTTGCAACAACCAGAAAGAAGAAAGAAGGGGGAAAAGGGGTAGCAAAGCAACCATGAGTACTCATCCAAAGTACTCGCAAGCAAGGATCTACACTACTTATGCATCGATATCATGAAAGGGGTAGTATCTATGGAATTACTGCAGAATGCCAAAATAAGAGGGGGAGAAGCTAGTCCTATTGAAGACTAGCATCTTCTGGAAACCACCGTCTTGCAGCAAGAGGAGGGACTAGAGTAGTGTAACATAAGTCATATTTATGTTGTTTTCAACTCCCCGATATCCTTTCTCGACTCTCGAAGCAACATATCCAAAACATGCCTCAGCATCCAGTTCTAGTTGTATCGATCGGGATATAACTCCAAGTGTCTGTTACCATAGGACATGCTATCAATAGATGTTTTCTCCCCTGCAGGTGTGCACCAACTTACCCACCACACTCGATTAACTCCGGCCGGACACACTTTCCTGGGTCATGCCCGGCCTTAGCCAAATAATACACCGCAACCCGACCTAGGCTTAATAGAGAGGTTAGCATGCCGGACTAAACCTATGCCCTCAGGGGTCTTGGGCCATTGCCACAGGAACTCCTGCATGTTGCGTACGCGGCCGGTGAGAAGACCTAGCTACCTTTTTAAAAAGGCAGGTGCTTACTAGTCCAACCCGGCGCGCGCCGCTTAGTCGCATGACGTCTATTAAGCTTCGGTTGATGCATACGACGCAGAATGCCCATACTATGCCCACGTGATGGTTATTAGTGCTATCAGCCCAATGGCCCCTCGGATAAAAAATCCAAATCATAGTGGATTAGGAATGCGCGGTAACAAGCAGAGACTCACGAAAGATGTGCCCCCGTCGCCCCGTCTCGAGGACTTGCGACAAGGGCTAAGAATGCTCGGCCATGCCTCGTAATTATCTCGCGGGCACCTTCCAGGTCAACCCGACTCCACATCACTCACAATTAAGCTCGCGCGGGTAGCCCTCATGGCCGACCCGTCTTTAGTAACATGGTTCAGTGTAAAGTCATAGTAACCATAGTAACTGTATGTCTAACGCCAAAGGGAACCATGAGGAACCACCCTCGATGGATTCCACTCGATGTAATCATCAAGTTGAACGTAAGAGGAACCACCCTCAAGGTTCACACATGAGGGGTTACACGACAGAGTCATATAAGAAGTGGTTAAGGCGGAATCACCCTCGATGACCACGACCAAATAGCTACACTACAGGGTTAACATCAGATGTGCTGATGAGGTCTCACCCTTGGCACTCGATAGTAACCTAGTAGTGTCGAGCAACTAAGGGGAAAGTGATGTGCGATGCCGGGGCCTCGATGTTGATTGAGTCATTGAACATAAAGTGGGGCAACTGGGACAATGTGGGGGTCACCAAGGTGGGGGTCACTGAAGGATCACTAACACTACAAAAAAAGACACATCTGTGACATTTTGGGCCGAATGAATTTTTTTTTCTGTCATACATATGACACTTCTATGATGATAAGTATGACAAAACCCGGTATCATCATAGATGTGGTGGGCTCCTACTTCTCAAATAATCATGACAGAAAATGGGCTTTTCGTCCTGGGCGGGCCGGAGACGCAGCTGCATGACATTCTTTGGGACGTCCATGACGAAAAAAACCGTGGTAGAAGCGATGGGGAGGAAAATTTCGGGGAGTTCCCGGTTACGGTGGGAGGTTGGGGGCCGAGCGATGCGCGTTTCTCTCGTACACGTACGCGCGTGTGTGCGAGGTGTTGGCTCTAACAGAACCTGTGCGAGGCGTTGGGCTCTAACTGAACCCGAGCGATTGCACTGCAGGCTACGCGTTACTGAACCCGAGCGATCGATCGATGCTATTAAGTGAACCCGATCGAGCGATTCCTTTGCTACTGCTGCTAACTGAAGCCAATCGATGCTGCCTCTGGATGAACAGTGAGTGTTGCGGGGGGGGGGGGGATGGATGAACAGTTCCCGGTAGGGGTGGATGAACAGGACCCCGTGGTGTTGCCTCTGGATGAATAGGAACCCGATCGATCGAGCCGGTTGGGGGTGGATGAACAGGACCGCGTGGAGGGCTGGATGAACAGGACCACCCCATGGAGGGCAGGATGAACAATAGACGGTGGAGGGGTGCCCGTGGAGGGGTGGTTGAATAGGACCCCGTGGTGTGGAGGGCTGGATGAATAGTAGACGATGGAGGGGTGGTTGAACAGTAGCCGGTGGAGTAGCGCGCGGTGGAGGCTGGATGAACAGGAGCCCGTGGTGGCTGGAGGAGGTCGACGGTGGATGAACAGTAGCTCGTGGAGGCTGGAGGGGGTCGACGGTGGAGATGAACAGTAGCTCGTGGAGGCTGGAGGGGGTCGACGGTGGAGATGAACAATATCGCGTGGAGTCCCGTTTTGCGATACGCCACACCCCTCCAGATGAACAGGACCCCCGTTTCGACCGTAGAGCTCCAACACAAGTCTGTTTCCTCCATTTTGCGGTACGCCACACCCCTCCCGATCAACAGGACCCACGTTTCGACCGTAGGAGGTCCGTTTCCTCCGTTTTGCGGTACGCCAGACCCCTCCCAATGAACAGGATCCCGTTTCGAACGTGGCCGGTCGAACACAAGGCTGTTTCCTCCGTACCGCGGTACGCCAGGCCTCGTTTCCATCGACTCTTCCGTCCAAGCCCTCCCGACACTACTAGAAAAAGGGCTGCTATTGGCGCACCTGTTTTCGCTACTAATGGCGCACTACAGGTGCGCCACTAGCACAACGCCCTTAGATTTTTTTTCTAATGACGCACCTGTGGTGCGCCATTAGTATCTGGTATACTAATGGCACACCACATAGAAGTGCGCCATTAGTAATAAATTTTTTTTCAAAAATTTTCCATTTTTTTTGTTTTTTCTTAATCTCAGGTCACTATGGCTTAATCTCGGGTCAATATGCTTAATCTCAGGTCAAATCGCACTCCATGGTCAAACTTCCCTAAAGGTCACCCATCCTCACACTACTCCAGCCCAAGCACGCTTAACTTCAGAGTTCTATCCAACCCCAGCAACAGCTCACTTCACAGTCACTTGTTGATATATCTAGCATATCAATTCTATTATACCTTGTTGATGTCTAGGACTTTGTTCATGTTCATGACTATGATGAAATTTTGAAAAATATTTCAAACTTCCTGGTCATATTACGTATCATTTTTTGAAAAAAAATCAAAACCATTTTTTTTCTGTTACTAGTGGCGCACCACATCCACTGTGCGCCACTAGTAAGCTTGAAATTTTTTTAATTTTTTTTGCCTCTAGATCTTGAAATCCCCGTAACTATTTTTCTGTTTAACTTTTTGAGTAGATGATTTTTCATATAAAAAACTTTTTAATCCAAGTTCGTATGCAAAAGTTATGCCCATTTTACAAATTTCCAGATAGATTTTGCAAATAAAGTCAAAATTCATATTTGTAAATTTTCCCAACAACTAGACCACATATCACATGGGAAACTTATTTTCTTTTATTTTTTGACATTTTCATCATTTTCTTTTCTTTTATTTTTAAAACTGAAAAGGCGGTCCAGGGGGGGGGGGGGGTGCATTCGATGGAATTTTTGGGCCAAGTTAGTAATGGCGCACCGTTGGAGTGGTGCGCCGTTACTAACTAGTAATGGCACACCACTCCCACGGTGCGCCATTACTAGTTTTGAAAAAAAATAAGAAAAATTGAAAAAAATTGAAAAAAGATTACTAGTGGCGCACCGTGGATGTGGTGCGCCATTACTAGTTTAAAAAAATTAAAAAAATTAAAAAAAATTGTATTTTTTTTACAAATGGCGCACCGTGGATGTAGTGAAACTAGTAATGGCGCACTACCCCCTGGTGCGCCATTACTAGTTTAAAAAAAATAAAAAAATTGAAAAAAAAATTGATTTTTTTTACTAATGGCGCACTGTGGATGTGGTGAAACTAGTAATGGCGCACTATCCCCTGATGCGCCATTAGTAGTTTTGAAAAAAAATAAAAAAATTGTTACTAATGGCGCACCAGAGATGTGGTGCGCCATTAGTATTTGGACACTAATGGCGCACAAACACATGGTGCGCCATTAGTATATAGTAGTGGCGCACTACATGTCTGGTGCGCCATTAGTGTCCATTTCATCTATAGCCCTTTTCCTAGTAGTGCGATGAACACGACGCATTCCGTTGCCTCCCCATGAACACGACGCATTCCGTTGCCTCCCCATGAACACGACGGCGACGTTGTTTCTCTGTTCCGACCCAGCCATGTACACGAGCCCTGGCCGTACGTATGCGCGAGTAGGCATTCGAGACCCTGCCCATATGTACACATACGTGGCCGTATTTTCTTTCTTGCACCCTGGCCGCTGTATGTACGTGTACATGCTACGTGCGCGCCTCTACTACGACACGTGCGTGCCTCTACATCGACCAGTATGTACGTACACGTTCGCGACCAGAATGACAACGCTACGTACGCTTCGACCAGGTGGGTCCCGACTGTCAGGCACTTCCTTACCTGCAAAGGTGTAGCTGGTCGGTCCCAGCAGTCAGGGGGCGAAACATTTTTTTCCCCGGACGCACTTCCTTGCGTGCGAAGATGTAGCTGGTGGGTCCAGCACTCAGGGGAAACGTTTTTTTCGCGAAATACAGTGGCCCGTCCGGTGGGTCCCAGCTGTCAGGTGGAGGAAACAATATTTTCTGCATAATAAGGAGGCACTTCCTTGCTGCGGCCGTGGACCCAGCTGTCAGCCTCTCCACGTACAGTCCACGTACGATGGAAGTCGTTCCTTGACCACGTTGACCACGCCGCGTCGAGAGCACCAGGGCAGTGGACGACGGTGAGGCCTAGGAAGGGGACGACACGGGGGGCAGGGAAGACTCGGCAGTTGTTTCACACGCGGAGGGGAGTACGACTGTACGAGGGTTTACTGGTTCATCTGCCGTCGCCGGAGAATAACAGCAGGTGTGGGTGAGTAGAGGGATCGCTAGGCCAGCGATGGGAGTACGGTCGGGCGGTGAGGCCTGCGCGGCGCTTGTTTGAGCAGCTGGAGCAGGAAGAGCAGAGATTGAAGAAGCACGACGGCCGTTGGATGGACATCCAACAGTTAGTGCTTGTGCGTCAACCTTTTTTTAGGGAAGCCTCAAATCTGTGGAAAAAAGCATACAACCCATCTGCCATTATTTCTAATAATTTACAGCCCATTTGCTAATTCTTAAGGTTTTTTTGGAGCCCATATTCTTTTTGTTAGCATTGCAGCCCATACTATGGCAACGGTTAAAAAATTATACGAAATTTTGCATACTTCGGTGCGGTCCGAACTGTTTTTAATCCCGAAATTTCGACACACATTCAAACTGATTTTAAAAATAAATGTATATCAATATAAAATCCAACAAATTATCCACGCATAAAAATTAATGTAATTTAAAATCTTGAAATGAAAAAAAAAGATATTTGAAACTAATTGCTGGTTTGATGTGTTTTAAAAATGTACAACCCATTTCTGATTATTGATGGGCCATTTTCTCGGCCAGCCGAATGAAAGCTCTCCTCGTCTTGAAAGATTTGTAGTCCAACAGGCCTGACAAAGCGACTTACTTGGCAAATCACAAAAAAACTGGGTTGTGGCCGTGGACCCAGCTGTCAGCCTCTCCACATACAGTACTCTTCCGATGGAAGTCGTTCGTTGACCACGCCGCATGGAGTGCACCACGTACGGCGGTGGACGACGGCGAGGCCAAGGAAGGGGACGACGCGGCAGTGGAAGCCCGCGCGGAGAGGACTACGAGGGTTCACTAGTTCGACTGCGGTGTGAGGCTGCCGTCGTCGCAGGGCCTGGCCAGCGGTGGGAATAGTAGGGGGTGGTGAGGCCTCTGCGGCGGCACAGCTGGTCACGGGAGGCAGGAGCATGCGGCACGACCAGCGCTGCTTTGGGCGGCTGGAGCAAGAAGACCAGAGGTTGAATAGGCACTACGACCGTTGAATGGACATCGTACGGTCATAGGAGCTAGAATCGTTCATATTGACTAAGTTGACAAAGCCCTTCATCCCCATCAACTTAGTAGGCCCACAAGTCAGCCTCCCAGCAAGGTGGGTCCTAGCTAGCCGGGGGAGTATTCATTTTTTTATGCGTAATAAGGAGGCACTTCCGGTGGGTCCGAGCTGATAGCGGGGGGAACGTTTTTTTCGCGAAATACGGTGGGTCCCAACAATCAGGGGGAAACGATTTTTTCGCAAAATCCTGGTGGCCCGTCCGGTGGGTCCCTGCTGTCAGGTGGAGGAATAATTATTTTCCGCGTAATAAGGAGGCACTTCCTTGCGGCTGTCGTGGACCCAGCTGTCAGCCTCTGCACGTACAGTACTCTTCCGATGGAAGTCGGTCGTTGACCATGTTGACCACGCGGTGCCGAGAGCACCAGGGCGATGGACGACCGCGAGGACTAGGAAGGGGACGACTCGGAGCCGGGGAAGACGCAGCAGTGGATGCCCACGCGAAGAGGAGTATGAGGGTTCACTGGTTCGGCTGCGGTGTGAGGTTGCTGTCGCCGCAGAATAACAGGGGGTGTGGGTGAGTAGAGGGATCGCCTGGCCAGCGGTGGGAATAGTAGGGGGCGGTGAGGCCTCCGCGGCATCACAGCCGGCCACGGGAGGCAGGAGCACGCGGCACGACCGGCGCTGGTTTGGGCGGCTGGAGCAAGAAGACCAGAGGTTGAAGAAGCACGACGGCCGTTTAATGAACATCGTACGGTAACAGGAGCTAGAATCTTTCATATTGACTAAGTTGACAAAGCCCTCCGTCACCGTCAACTTGGTAGGCCCACAAGTCAGCCTCCCACTATGCCGGGTTCCAGCTGGCAGGGGGAATATTCATTTTTTTGTGCATAATAAGGAGGCACTTCCTTGCGTGCGAAGATAGCTGGTGGGTCCGACATGTCAGCGGGGGGCACATTATTTCACGAAATACAGAGGCCCTTCCGATGGGTCCCAGATGTCAGGTGGAGGAATCATTATTTTGCACGTAATAAGGAGGCATTTCCTTGTGTGCGGCCGTGGACCCAGCTGTCAGCCTCTCCACGCACAGTATACTTCCGATGGTGTCGTTCGTTGACCATGTTGACCACGCCACGCCGAGCGCATCCAAGGTGGTGGACGACGGGGAGGCCCTGGACAGCAACGAGCTGGAGATGGGAAGACGCGGGAGTAGAGTCGCAGACGGAGAGGTGTACGAGGGTTAACTGGTTCTAGTGCGCTGTGGTTTGGTAGTCGGTGGAGAAGAACAGGAGGTGTGGAGGGGTGGTGGGATGGCCTGGCCAACAGTGGAGTAGCGCTTCATAGTGAAGCGTGCTAAGCAGAGGTGCTAGCAGCAGGAGGTGGGAGGTGGTCCCGGCGGCGCTGGAGGAACAAGACGAGAGATTGAAGATGGATGCATGTTGTTGGATGTAAATCCAACGGCTAACATGTCAAAATCATTTGTTGACTAAATTGACAACGACTTGCATTGGCTTCGACCTATTGGCCCACATTTCAGCCTCCAAAAATGTGGCACGTATTCAACCCATTTTTTCCAGAATTTACGGTCTTTTTTTGCACGGTAGAATTTACAGTCAATTTGATCTTTTTTTTGAATTACAACCATTAGCTGGGCTGGGTGAACAAATAATGTAGCGTCCATGCGGCCCGTTTATTTTATTTCCTAAAAAATTACACGCCATTTGCACTTTCTCGAAATACACGATTTTGCTGGGCTGATTCTAATTATAATGTTGGGTTGGGCCAGCAATGTTATCAAAAACAAAAAGGGGCTGCGCATTTTGTTATAAATATATTTAAATAATAAGTGATATTATTACATTTGTCCTTAAATCTTACCAAGCTTTTGTACACAATCACTAGGATTTTCGTGCCAAAACAATCCAGGATTTTATTTGTTAAGAAATTATTTTTATATGTAAATAAGATGTGGGATATTGTTTTCTTACATATGTAAGTATCTGTTAAATATATGATGACAATAAAAAATAATATATAATAACATATGAAATATTTTTTTTTAGAAAAACATGGAGCATCTCCCGGTTCCATTGTTGAGAACGAAACCACAACATATTCTGATACAGCAGCTCAAAGAGGAGTTCGAAAGCAAAGGTAGAAAAGCTACAAACTAGGGGGGTGGATGAACAAGTTCTCTGAATAACACAAATCACCCGAGCAGTGCCAAAGGCAGAGCGGATAGAGCACTCAAATGACAGAAGGGGGGGTCCAGCGAAGCCTTCATGGTCTTCAGCCGAGGGGCCGTGTCAGCCTGCGGCGACCAGTAAGCAAGCGGAGACACCGGGCTGGAAGGCGTAGCATGGTGGATGTCCCTCTTTTTCGGCGCCAGGTGCGCATCATCTTCATCAGAGATCTTGAGACGAGCCCACGGGTCCTGCCCCAGAGTAGGTCGAGCCTTGATCAGCCACAAGTGATCGCCAACGGTTTCTGGAGGGATCTTATTAGGGTTTCCATGAAGCTCATCAACTTGTCCTTGTCCGATCCGGAGGAGAGAATCGCCCAGTTCCTCACCATGTTCCTGATCAACCTCAAGACCCGTGGAATGGAAATCCAGGAGGTGTTACTGAAAATCATAGCATTCCTATATTTCCAGAGGCACCAAAGGACAGCTGAGCTAACCGTGTTTAAAACTGAGCACTTTTTGGTAGCAATCTAGAATCTGGCGACAGATTCTAAGGATGAGCCAATCTGACTAGAGAAATATTCCTCAATGTGGGCCCAGAGATGTTTAGAAACTATACATTCAAAAAATATGTGAGATTTAGACTCTTGTTCCAAGCAGTAAGCACAATCAAGGGGTTTGATGATGTGTCTCTTCCTAAGGTTATCCCTAGTCATCAATTTGTTTTTGGAGAGAAGCCAGAGAAATACATGAATTTTAGGGGGAACTCTCAATTTCTAGACAACAGGGATAAACACGGGTTGAACCCCTCTAAAGTTGATAACATGATAGAGGGAGCTGGAGGAATACTTCCCCTTATTGTCCAGCTGCCAAATCAGGGCATCCGTCTCTGAAGTAAAGGTAATGCTTTTGTTAAAGAGAGTTTTAGCCATTGACCGTCCTAACTTCATTGACACTTTTGTTAACCTCATTGCGGACAGAGTAAATAGGCCAAAATTGGACTGCTATGGGGGATGTGCCAAACCAACTATCTTCCCAGAACCTAGTTCTGCTCCCATCCCCTATGTTCCATTTGTAGCCAAATTTCACAGCATGCATAATAGATTTTAATCCTTTCCAGAATCTAGAGGTCTTAGGGTTGGAGGAAGGGACAAAAATATTAGGTTTATTTCCTAGGTATTTATGGGCAATAAGAAGCTTCCAGGGTTTCAGGTCTTCCTCATAGAATCTTTTAATCCAAGACCCTAGAAGACAGATGTTAATTTCGTGGAGGTTAGGTATGCCTAGGCCTCCAAAATCTTTTTTCATAGAGACTAGGGCCCAATAAGCAAGGTGTAGCTTCCTATTGCCCCCAAAATCATTCCACAAGCAATGAGACATATGAGAATTGATGAGGTTCAGTACCCATTTAGGGAACTTGAAGATGGAGAGGAGATACACTGGAATGCTAGCCAAACAAGCTTGTATGAGGATCAATCTACCTCTGTAAGTGAGAAGTTTTCCCCTCCACCCAGCAATCCTTTTAATGATTTTATCTAGAAGGGGTTGGATATCCTCTCTCCTCAGTTTATCATAGTGGAGAGGGATACCTAGGTACTTAATGGGGAAGTTACCTTTATTACAGACTAGAATAGAGAGGAAGTCAGCTAACTCCTGATCATCTATGTTGATAGGGATGAGTTCACTTTTAGAGTAGTTGATTCTCATGTCTGAGACTTGTTCAAACCAGGTTAGAACAGTTTTCAGAATGCTAGCATGTGTGGAGTCATTGTATAAAAATAGGATGGTATCATCTGTATATTGAAGGCAGATGATGCCACTAGGGCAGACCTCAGGACAGAGCCCTGCAATCAAACTATGATCAGCAGCTTTGCTCAGCATTTTAGTAAGAACGTCCACTACTAAATTAAACAAAAGCGGAGAGATGGGGTCACCTTGCCTAAGGCCTTTACCGGCAAGGAAAAAATCACTTTCACAGTTATTTAACTTGACCCCAACAGATACCCCATGAGTAAGTTGCTGGATCCAACTCTCCTCTATAAAGGTTTGGAAAAGATCTAAGAGATCATTTTTCACCAAGTCCCAAAAATGCTGGTAAAACAAGAAGGGAATCACATCAGGACCAGGAGCCCCATCAGGATAAGAGCTAAAAATGGCTTCCTTCACCTCTGTCTCTGAAAAAGGGGCTTCTAGCAGCTCATTTTCAGCAGGAGAGACTTTTTCAGAAGCAGAGAAAAAATTGTTTTGTAGAGAGAACCTAGAAGGGTTTTCTTTCTTAAACAGGTCTTTGTAGAAGTCACTAGCCACTTTTAGCATCTCATCTACCTTAGTAACAGGGCCATTAGGGCCATCAAGGGAGTGAAATGAGGGTTTTCCTCCCCTCTGGTTAGCTACTCCATGGAAGTAAGCAGTATTTCTATCACCCTCCTTAATGTTCCTATCTCTAGACCTTTGTTTGGATTTGATTTCTTCTTGAAGCCAAATTTTCTTGAGCTCTCCATGGACAAAGTTTAATCTATTAGTCTCAGCCTCAGAGAGGTCAGTGGTTTCTGCCTTAATATCAAGAGAATAAAACTCAAGGAGGAGAAGCCTTTTGTATCTTCTAAGATTAGCTTCCTCATTGGAGTTCCACCCTTTGGTAGTTCTACTAAATCTCCTGATTTTTATCTGCCAATTTTCTAGGGGCAGCTGCTCCCAGTAGGCTCATTCCAGATTTTCCTGACTAGCTTAGTAAAATCTTCTCTATGCAACCACCACTTTTCAAATTTAAAACTATTGCTCTTTGGAGTTTGGTTAAGACCAGAGTCCCAGAGCAAAGGAGTGTGGTCACTACCACATCTGGGTAGAGCTCTACAACTAGAAAGGGGAAAGAAACTATCTAATTTTGTGTCACAGAAAATCCTGTCAATGGTGAACATAATCATGGAGCAGCACTTCCAACATAGCTAGCAGAACTGTGGATTTTCCTTCTAACAGGGCAATTCTCAATTTTATGGGTAACCATTTTGCAGATAAAACAACTCTTGGGCTTGACACATTTATCCAAATGATGCCCTGGTTCCCCACAGTTGTAGCAGATCACCTCAGTGTATGCCATAAGGCCCGAAGCAGGGGCAGGAGCAGTTTTCTAGATGTCCTATCTCTTCTTTTGCTGATTCTTGCCTTGAGATTTCCCAATGATCTGAGAGTCAGAACCACCAGCAGATTGATCTTGGGCAATTACAGGAGCCTGCCCAGATTGTGCCCCCATTTGGGGTGGAGGTGGGCCGTACCACTGCCCAACCGGCGCTCCCCCCATTGTGATAGGGGAAATTCATCGGAGTTCCTGGTTCCTGCTCATCCTCCAGCCAGATGTTGTCTCTCAAGAAGCAGGAATAACCACCAGACAGCTCAATTGAAGAAGGTTGCAATCCTAATTTCAATCTTCTCAGGTTTGGGGGAGAGGTAAGGTAGGGGATCCACCTGCTCCAGCTCCGGTGGCATGCTGGTGGGCAGGAGTCCAGTCAAGCATTCCCATCTCGCAGCACGGCGTGGATCTCCTGAATTCACTTCTCCTTTCGCCCATCGAACGAACGCAATCGGCGGCTCACTGGGGTGGGGCATCCTGTGCTTCTCCAAGAAATCTCCTTCGAAGTAGATCCGTAGGGCTAGATTCAGCAGCTCCCAATCCACATGATCCTTGCACATCCGAGCATACCTGCGCAAGTGAGAGAACGGATTCGGTCCCTCCTTGGCTTCCTCCCTCGCAGCTTCCTCCACTGCTTCCCTCCATTCGCGCGTGCACTGGGTCCAGGAGAGAGCGTCGTTACGGATCCGCATCGCCCGCTCCCTCCATCTCCTCCCTCGAGTCTCCCGCAGCACCGCCGGCGCGACGGAATCGAGCGGCTGGAGCATCCGCAGGAAGGCTTTGTAGACATGTGGGAGATGCATGTTGTACATCTGCCTGTCTTCCAGCCATTCCCCCGTGGATATGGCCGGCGACTCCATGGGGCGCGCGAGCGGACTTGCTGAGGGGGGCAGGCGCGCCCGGACTCAGGAGGCAGGGGGTGGCGGCGAGATCTATTTGGCAATTACTCCCTTCTTTTTGATTTATAGGGCTCAATTCAAAAATCTCACAAACCAAGGTAGATGATGAATGGTGGAATACTTTTTGTAGTTCGCAAAAGCACCTAATTAATGCACTTGTTTTCTTCAAAAAATTATGTTATCAATGCGTAAATTGCAATGCATGCATGCATAAAGTACATGCATTGGTCAATTTTCTCTTAATACTTGCATGCAATGATTTAATGCACCTTTGAATCTGAACATGTGATGGAAAACAAACAAATTGAGCCTTATAAAATGGAAAAACTAAAATTTTGAGATAAGCCCTATAAACCGAAAAGGAGGGAGTATGTGAACTAAACAGTCAACATATAAAATAATTTAATATATATATAATATAGTTAGAAGGGAAACATAAGTTGGACCTGGCATTCCTATACTTATATAGAAAAATAGAACAGACCTCTGCGTTTTCTTCAAAAAAATACATAAATTGGGCTACCGAAAATAAAACCTCGGTGGGAGGTTCATAGGCCGGTCAATACATGATGGCCCTAAGAAAATACAAACAGGCCTATGGACCTCCAAAACCATGTCCAACACTTGCGAAAACTTCGTCCCTTGTTTTCTCTGTGTTTCGCACACTCGACATTGTGTGGGCATTTTGACTGTGCATCATATGAAGATGTGCTATGGATGAATGTTGATCAGCATGATGTTAACTGGCCGGTAGTTCCATTTTCGACCATGAATAAAACTTCCAACATGATGTTAACCCTGTTTGAAAAGGCCGTGTTAATATAAATGCTCTGCCTCTGAAAGTTGCAGTTTCGTATCTGAACTGAACTTGCAGTTTCTTATCGGAAACTAAAACTTGTAGTTTATTCTCTGAGAATCACATTGTCTGCACTTTTATACTCCTATGAAACTACATTTTTTAAGTGCTAAAAATAGATCTCTAGAATTCATGAAATACTTTATAAGCTGAATACTGCAAATCTGAAATTCAAAAGACATTCATATCTGAAAGTACTCTCAAAATACAAAATACAGAACACAATTCACAACCTGCAAATACTGACAACCCTAAGCTCCTGCTGACAATTCAGAACCTGCCCGACTATTGGGCTGGGGGGCAGCCCCCTCCTATTCCTCGGCGGCAGACAGCCGCCCTGTGAGACGATGTGAACGGCGAGGGAGACGATGGCGGGGAAGCGTCATGGGGCCAACTGCTTTTCTCCTCTTGCAGTTGGGTTCGGTCGACGAAGACTCCACCGGCTCGCTTTGGTAGGACACCCTCACCAACGGCACCCTGTAGATGCTTGATCCTTCAATCTCTGGTGGATGCTCCATCTGGGATCAATACTCCCACCACCGCTCCCTCACGATCGGATTCCGTGAATCTGTTTTCTCCATGGCCCAGAGGAGCAGCTCTATGTACTCCGGCGCGACTCCCTCTGGGAGTATCGCCGCCTTTTCGCTCTGTTGCAGATATTTGGCCATGGATGTGGCCGTCGCCGCTAGTTGGTCCTTGTTGTCAAACCAAGACTGTATCTCCAACATCCTAGCTAGCTTCACAGGGTCGCCGTCTGCGATCCTCATGTATCGGTTGTACTCCTCCATCGATCTACTTCTCCACAGCACCTTCACTCGCCGGCGGTGGTTTTCGAATGGAAGAGGAGAGGAGCAGTGCTGGTTTTGGATTAGAAGGGGAGAGGAGCGACGCTGGTTTTGGTCTGGAACAGGAGAGGAGGGGCGGTGGTTTTGAAATGGAAGAGGAGAGGAGCGGCGCTGCATTTAGATTGGAACAGGAGAGGAGCGGCAGTGGTTTAAGAGGAGAAGAGCGAAAGAGCGGCGCTGTTCTTGGAAGTATTTTTTTGTTGTTTCGCATATTTTGGGTCAAAGTTTGACCACGTACTGTATTTGACAAGCAAAATGTGAGTGCATGTCACCAAAAATAGTATCGTTTGGTTCGTATCTGAATGTACTTCCAAATTATACTCCCTCCATTTTTGTATACAAGGCCACAAACTCATATTACAGGTACCAAGGTAAAAATTAATGCTATGTTTAAGTCAATGTTGCAAGCTAGCTTGTCACCTTGATTGTCGTGTTAATTAATGTGGTTTTTCTCTCCCAAGAACAACAAGCCAACCCTCTTACTCCTCATTGGTTGATTAATGTTGGGAATGCAAGCTAACCTTCTCACTCCCGCATGCACACAAGGGATATTAATGTCCTCGGGTGCTAGTACGAGGCAAACGCCATCAATTTTGCCTCGATTAATGTCAATGGCCTTGTGTAGTTTCAAATTGTAATTTTGATAGTGGCCTTGTATACAACGTATAACATATATTTTATGTGCAAAAATCATGGTAAATTATGACCCAAAATAAAAGGGAGACTTGTTAATGTGGGGTCGCTTTCTTAATTGAAGGGTAAATTGATTTTGATTTTGATCCAGTCAGAGCACGCTGGCCCTCTCGTCCAATCCTAAATCGCTGCCGCACGCTCCTCTCCATCTTATCCATTGCAAAACCACCTCCTCTCCTCTCCATCATCTCCATTCTAAAACCACCATCTCGCCTCTCCCCCTTCTCTATTGCAAGACCACTGTCTCTCCTCTGTTTTCTAGACGCTTTGCTCCATGGCAAGGGCGCAATCCAAGGATAGAAAATTAGTATACTGTATACTATTTAAAAGTTGAGGGTGGGGCTTTTCGTGCGCGGTAGGCGGCGGGGCAGTTCCGCCTAGTCGGTTCGACAGAGACGCGAGAAGACGAGGGAGTAGGCTGCTGCAAACGTAGGGCTGTGTGATTTGATAGCGAGTTACTGCTGGACAGGTGGGGCCCCGTGATTTGACTTGCCATTATCATTTTAACTGCGGCGCTACGACCGGCGTGAGTCTCCCAGATTCCTGACCACCTCCATACAGGTGCCTCTCCCAATGCTCCACCATGTAGTAGAGGCTGGCTCTTGCATGAGAGTCCACTTCTCACTTTTTCCTTGCCTCTCTTTCCTCTACATATGCAAAAATGCCATGTAAAGTGCACTCTTGTACTTACTTTTACTTGCTCCTACAGGTGCTTAAGCTTGCCACATAGGCATAAAGTCTGATGTGGCAAGTTAATCAAGAAGAGAGAGAGACTAGTTTGGTGACCCAAGGAAGAAACGGTGCTAAGCGCGTGTACCTAGAGTGAAATGAAAATTTTGAGTCTATAGCTAATTAAATGAAGCAAACTTAGCAACACCATTTCATTGGTTATAGCCAACCTTGTTGTAGTATGAGTGACTAAGTGATGACTATGTATGACATGCCAACATCAGATAGCCTAACACACCGTGTTAAATCGACGCGACGGTCGTGGTAGGCGCGACCATGATACAGGGTGCTGGCAGCCCTTGGATCTGAGATCAAACGGTCACATGCTAAGTTGCTGAAAATTTGCAGAATAACCTTCCAGGATAGGATATTCACCCATAGGTCTAGAATCACGCCATGCAACCGTTCGATCTCAGATCCAAGGGCTCTCGGAAGCCCGTATCATGGGAGAATGGAAAGCCACTACTATGCCGTTCGCACGCTGGCAGTTCGCTCCTACTCGTCCCCGCACGTCCTTCAATACTACGGCGGTTCGCTCCTAGTCGTCCCGTCCATTCACATTACGGCAGTTCTACTAATCCTAACCCTCCTCCCAAATCCATGGCGTCCCAAATCTCCATGATCGGCGGTGAGTACAAGGATAGAACCATCACCGGTGATGAGTTCGACGTCATCTACACTCGTTCTTCCGCGACGGTGAAAGGATGCCTTTCTCGCTTCAGACGCATGTTTGAAAACTCAGATGATGAGTGGGTCGCTGGGCTAGATGTTGAGTACACCACAGTCCTAGGACGAGAGAAGGATCTAAAGGACAAAGAGAGGAAGAAGCCCGCCGTGATCCAGGTTTGCGTGCATGACTTATGCTTGGTCTACCACATATGCCATGCCGACGTTGAGCGCCAGGATTTTAAGGACTTCCTCGGGAGCAACCTAGTCAAATTCGTTACTGTAGACTTCGGTAATGACAAAGAAGTCCTGTGTCGGGTAGGCCTCGTTGTAGGAAACACCTTCGACCTCTAGAAGAATCGGCTGGTGTCCTCTCTTCAGCCTTCAATGCTGACCCTGGCAGGAGACATGGTTCATCCTTCGTACGGTAAACTGGAGAAACCTCCATACACATTTCATCGTCATGCATGTCAGCGGAATGTACTAGATATAGACCACATCCAGTACGCTTCAATGGATGGCTACCTTTGCTTCAATATCTACAAGGGTTGGATGAAGAGCAACAGCCAAATGTGCGGTTCAAGAAAAGAAGTATCAGCCAAGAGGAAGAGGGACAAGGACGAAGTCGAGGACGTCGACGAGGACTCCGAGTAAGGTGGCAGTGTCGTTGCTCATGGTGGTTCTAATGTAGTGTCTACCGGAATAGTTGCAAAGTTTAATTTCAGGTGTGCTTAATTTAATTTGAGGGGTGTGTTGTGCCGAGCCCCCAGCAGAACTATGTTATGTTTCTTCTCGTTACTTTAACTCTTTAGTACGTACATACTAATATTTCTTACATTTCATCTTTTAGTTGGTATAGTACTACCACTCGTTTCTTCACATTATATACGTACAATATATATGGCCAACATCATATAGCCAACAGTTTAGTTGTCAAAGAATTTCAAGGTGCTTAGTTTTGTCAAAGAATTATAGGATGCTTGGATCCACGGGACTTATTTTAGTCTGACTAGAAATAGTCTCTTTAAGAGGCTAAAGTTTCAAGCACCCCTGACTAAAGAGGGGCTAAAACTAGTCTTGAGACTAAATTTTTTTAGTCAGGGGTACCCCTACTAAAATGTGGATTAGTCCTCTCTCTACTCATTTAACTCCTCTCCTTTAACACAGGCGAGTTCTGGATTGGAGGGTTTGGAGGATAATAAATGCTCATTAACTTGATTTTAGCCTTTTTAGTATTTGGATCCAAGCATGGGTGAGGCTAGCATGTTTTAGTCCCACTACATTTAGTCATGGGACTAAAATGTATCCAAGCACCCTCTTAGTTTTATTTGAGGGGTGGGTTGTGCTGGACACCATTATTGTGACTAGCCTTTTTAATAGTACTATATGCATAATTTGGTGACGAGCGCTCTCTATATGTACCACCTTTTTTTAATTTAAAGTTTTGCTCCATGGCGCAATCCATCGATACTACTGCTGTACAAAAGTATACATTTTTTAAAAGGCTAGAGGGCGGATCTCGGGTAGGTGGTCCCGAACTAAGGGAGTCCGGAATTAGGGGGTGTTCGGCCATCTGAACTATACCTTCAGCCGGACTTCAGGACTATGAAGATACAAGATTGAAGACTTTGTCCCGTGTCCGGAAGGGACTTTCCTTGGCGATGTAGATATTTAGATCTCCTATTATTGTAACCGACTTTGTGTAACCCTAACCCTATCCGGTGTCTATATAAACCGGAGGGTTTTAGTCCGTAGGACAACAACTCCAACATACAACAATCGTACCACAGGCTAGCTTCTAGGGTTTAGCCTCCTAGATCTTGTGGTGGATCTACTCTTGTACTACCCATATAATCAATATTAATCAAGCAGGACGTAGGGTTTTACCTCCATCAAGAGGGCCCGAACCTGGGTAAAACATTGTGTCCCTTGTCTCCTGTTACCATCCTCCTAGACGCACAGTTCGGGACCCCTACCCGAGATCCGCCGGTTTTGACACCGACATTGGTGCTTTCATTGAGAGTTCCTCTGTGTCGTCACTTTTAGGCCCGATGGCTCCTTTGATCATCAACGACGATGTGGTCCAAGGTGAGACTTTTCTCCCCGGACAGATCTTCGTCTTTGGTGGCTTCGCACTGCGGGCCAATTCGTTTGGCCGCCTGGAGCAGATCGAAAGCTACACCCCTGGCCATCAAGTCAGGTTTGGTTGTTTGAACTACACGGCTGACATCCGCGGGGACTTGATCTTCGATGGATTTGAGCCACAGCCAAGCGTGCCGCACTGTCTCGATGGGCATGATCTAGCTCTGCCGACGAACAATGTCCTGGAGGCCGCACTCGCGTTGGTTCCGACCCTTAATTCGGAGCCTGCCGTGCCGATCGAGGATGAGCGGTTGGACGCCACCTCAGGGGCTGCGATCTCAAAGGCGACCGACCCGAACACCAGCCCCGCACTCTGCATGACCCGTGACTCTAAGGATCCGGATTCCTCTCTGGACTCCCCCGCGCCCCTGCCGATCGAATCCTATTGGGCGCCGATCATGGAGTTCACCGCCGCGGACATCTTTCAGCACTCGCCCTTCGGCGACATCCTGAACTCACTAAAGTCTCTCTCTTTATAAGGAGAGCCCTGGCCGGACTATGGTCAGCAAGGATGGGATATGGACGATGAAGAAATTCAAAACCCACCCACCACCCATTTGGTAGCCACCGTCGATAATTTAAACGACGTGCTCAATTTCGACTCCGAAGACATCGACGGTATGGACGACGATGCAGGAGACACTGACGAACCAACGCCTATAGGGCATTGGACAGCCACCTCATCCCATGATGTGTACATGGTGGATACCCCTAAAGGTAGCGACCACGAGGAAAACGGGGATGGAACGAAGTATCAATCCCTCGAAAAACAATCAAAGCGTCGGCGTAAACGCCGACCCAAGCCCCGCCTCGATACAGACCCAGCCATAGAGCCGGATGAGCCAGCAGGCGACGAGCATGCCCTAGAGCAACCGTCCGAACAGGGCAGCCCGGATGAAGAAACCGAACATCCCTCCCCTGGCGAAAATGGCATTCCGGACAACCTTACGCCGGATAAACCCACGGAGAAGAAGAACCTCCACAAGAGGCTCGTTGCAACCGCACGCAACCTAAAAAAGCATAAGCGGAAGCTCAAAACTACAAAATATGCACTCAAGATCAGATGGAGTAAAGTAATCAACACCGCAGACAAATACGGCGATAGTCGCCGCACTAAAAGCTATCCGAAGCGAAACCTACTACCTGAATTCGACAAAGAGGCCTTAGAGCCCTCGCACTCAAAAAGTAAGAAAGCCACACGGTCGGATAGACGACCCCATAGCAAGCATAAAGCGGCAAACGGCACCGCACTTAAGCCGGCACGCGACCCACTTATGGATTCACATCAAAAAGATGGCCCTGCCAGGTCCATTTATGGGCCAAGAAAGCAAGCTCTCGTAAGCAATACAATAAAGCCATTATCAGAATCTGGTACACCCAAATACAGGGGCGCCGCACATCCCCTATGTTTCACCGAAGAGGTCCTGGATTATGAATTTCCAGCGGGATTCAAACCCGTAAACATAGAGGCATATGATGGAACAACAGACCCTGGAGTCTGGATAGAGGATTACATCCTCCACATACATATGGCTAGAGGAGATGACCTCCACGCCATCAAATATTTACCCCTAAAGCTTAAAGGACCAGCCCAACATTGGCTTAAAAGCCTTCCTGAAAACACAATTGGAAGTTGGGAAGAGCTCGAGGACGCTTTCCGAGCAAATTTTCAAGGGACTTATGTCCGTCCTCCGGATGCAGACGACCTTAGTCACATAACACAACAACCCGGAGAGTCAGCTCGGCGGTTCTGGAATAGATTACTTACTAAAAAGAATCAGATAGTCGACTGTCCGGACGCCGAACCCCTAGCAGCTTTCCGGCACAATGTCCGAGACGAGTGGCTCTCCAGACACCTCGGCCAAGAAAAGCCAAGAACAATGGTCGCATTAACAAGCCTCATGACCCGCTTTTGCGTAGGAGAGGACAGCTGGTTGGCAAGATGTAGCACCAGCGACCCAAGTACATCCAAAACTAGGGATGGAAACGGAACACCGCAACGCAACAAGGAACGTCGCCAAACTAAGGAAAACAATCCGAAGAGCACGACAGTCAACGCCGGATTCAAAGGCTCATGGCAGAATCAGAAAAAGCCGCCCCTCCAGGGTAACAGAGATGATTTATCCAACCTAAACAAAATCCTGGATAGGATATGTCAAATACACAGTACTCCCGGGAGGCTTGCTAACCATAACCACAGAGATTGTTGGGTTTTCAAACAATCCGGCAGACTCAACGCCGAACACGAGGGGCTCGACACACCAAGCGAAGACGAGGACGAACCCCAAAAGCAGAGCACCAGGAAACAGAAGAATTTCCCAGAAGAAGTAAAAATAGTAAACCTACTTCACATAACAAAACATGCGGTGCCCGTAAAGGTACGTGCCACACGACCCATCCCAAAGGGGTCCCGCCCACTGGTTGTCAAAACCAATCATCTTTGATCATCTGGATTATTCTAGAAGTACCAGGAATGCAGGCTGGACTGCCTTGGTACTCGATCCAATAATTGGCGGGCTCCAATTTTCAAATGTCCTATGGACGGCGGCAGTGGACTAAACCTAATATATCAGGACACAATCCGTCACATGGGGATAAACCCAACAAGAATCCGCCATAGCAAAACCTCCTTTCAAGGGGCAACGCCTGGTCCGGACACCCATTGCATGGGTTTTATCCGGCTCGAAGTTATATTCGGCTCTACCGATAACTTCCGCTGCGATAGGCTGACTTTCCACATCGTACCATTCTCAAGTCGCTATTAAGCACTGCAGGGGCGCGAAGCTTTCGCCCGCTTTAATGCAACACCGCATTATGCATCTCTCACGCTTAAGATGCCCGGTCCATGAGGCATCATCTCCTTGAAGAGGAAGCATTGAGCGCTCCTCCCCCAAGCGAAGGATTGTGCGACCGCATTAACAGCCCCACAATACGGCTTCACCAGCCATAACATCCGAAAAGGTCATTAAGACCACGGGCACGGATAGACGAGCCCGGCATGCCCTAGGGGCTCCGCATATATAAGAGACAATAAAGCTCAATTTTACATATTTTACTTTACATTCGTTTATTTAATACATTTTTTGTTTGGCACGCCTTTCTTTTTCTTTTCAACTAGTTCCTCTCTTTTACAGATGAACATCGTGTTGCGCCCGTCTAGGATACGGCACAAGGGAGACATAGGCGCAGACGTGCAGTAGGGACCCGTTCCAAGGATTCTTTTCAGATTAAGACCCTGCGTAAACCTTTTTTACTGTCTCTTGTTGCTACACATCCCCTAGTTCTGTAACCAAGGAGGAGGCTGGCGTCTTGGCATGTGGCCATGTCAGAATTCCTGCGCGTACCTGGACACTAGGGGCTTAGCTACACTTCAGTCGACTGAATTGACTTTTGGGTCAGTCGATTTTCAGGGGGTGGGGGGCTCACCGGGGTGAAGGAAGAACCAGCTGCAGTGGGGAGGGGGTTCACCAGATGGGGGTGGTGGTCACCGGCGGTGGCAGGGCGGTGGCGTGTGGATCGCCGGAGAAAAAGCTCGGCACGGGGGGGGGGGCTAGAGGGATGGCCGGAGCGGCGGCGGACCGGTGGTGGGGAGTGTTTTCGGGGCGGGCGGGGCGGCGCACCGCCGGTCGTGCGCGGCGGGGGGCTGCTGTTTGGCCGGCTCAGGTGGGTGGAGGTTGAAGATGAACCGCAGGCCCTTGATTTCGTATCCAACGGCTGCAAAATCGACTGACCAGAGATGAAAAATTCAGTCGACCGGCGTGTAGCCTCACCTTGCTAGTGCGTTCAGTTTCGACAGCGAAATTCAGTTTCGACAGTTAAGTTCAGTTTCGGCAGTTAAGTTCAGTTTCGACAGTTAAATTCAGTTTTGGCAGTTAAGTTCAGAGATGAGCGGCTGATGTATTTTACATCTAGCACTTTGTGGTTATGTATTTTATGTCATGTATTGGAGATGCTATTAGAATTCCACTCAGGTTAACGCTGTTCGTTGTCTCTCTTGTCCTGCTTCAGCCTCGGTGTCGTACAACTTACCGGAGCTGCTCCAACGATGAAACCCTCCATCACAGCGGAGCAGTACCTCGGGCTCCATCTCGAGACGCCTAAGATCTTCTTCCCCTCCTCCGACAGCCAAGTCAGCCGAAGCATCCTCACCCGCCAACCCAATCACGCTGAGATCGACATGGCTTCGCCAAAGAGGTTGTACACTTTTTGCATCTCTTTTTTACTCTACATGTTATATATATTGTCCACTAAGCACTCGTAGTAACAGGAAATACGATTATTTTATCCTACTAAATGACAAGAAGTGAGGTACCAGGCAACTTAGCTATCCGTGATGGACTCTCTTGAACGCCATCATTATTTATCTCTGCGCGTTTCAGTTGTGCATTTGTCGATGGGCCTGGGAGTTGAGCTAGTATGGCAGTGGCCTGGGTCCAAAGTAATAGAAGTAGCACAACAACATTTTTTTAATGTAGTATTTTCCTTGCTCAAGCCTGTCTACTAGAATCGCTAGTGCTTGAAAGGAAAAGTGAATGCAAAATATCGGAATTGGAAAGTTTCCTATGGTACTACTTTTCCTGAATTTGGTGCAAAGGAATGGAGCAAAGGAAAACTGTAGGATTTGTTCCTTTAGTGTCTCCTTGAAAGAAAAACTGTAGGATTTATAATTTCCACTTCTCCTCCTTTTCATATTCCTATTCATCAAGCACAAGACTAAGAGATAGTAGCATAATAGCATTATAACCGTACATTTTCTTGTGGTTTGACCTAATCTCACCATGCTTTTTTGCATCCTATGATCTTCCAATTGTTGTGAATCAAACACCCAGGTTGGCAGAAATCCTGTGTTTTTAAATTCTCTGTTTTGCACGTGAATTCTTATCCTATTCCTGTCTATTTCCTATCCCTGCATTGTTAGAATCCTCAAATTCAAACAAGCCCTTACTCAATTACTTCTATTACAGATATGTGTCAAAGAAGACCTTGTGTGATTTGTCCTGCTCCTGCGGCACTGTGTTCCACCCCAGCTCAGCTGCTCCAACGATGGAAGGGTTCACCATAGCAGGGATCCGCTCTCCAGACTATCTTTCGCCGCCTCAGATCTTCTTCCCCGCCTCCGGCAGCCACGACAACTGCATTACCATCATCAACTGAGCGGATGACCTTGAGGACTACATGGGTCCGCAAGAGAGGTCGCACTCTTCCGTGTCTGCTTACGTTATGCGTCGCTTAATATGATGACATGCTACATTATCGTCGTGTTCACCTATTAGACTCCGAGTCAGGTCCAAACTAATGCTGAAACTTGAGATTTTAAATGGTTGTGGGGTACATATTGGGGCAGCAATCAGTACTATCTTTCTACTATCTGGTTAATCTCCGGTGTCTACTATGAGTTTCATGTTGGGTGCAAACGAACATTAAAGGAGCCATTATCTGTATTTTTTAACTAAAGCTATTATCTGCCTGCTATCATTGGTTTTGGGTCTATCCACAGTTTGCTACCATCACTCTAGATTTGTGCATGCACTCCTTACATAATCTCACTATGTTTTATTCCTAAGCATGCCAGTTATTGTACACAATGGAACTGATCATGTAGAGCAAAAGAGACGAGCCTTGCATGGCAATAAAATTTCATGCAGACGTCGTTCCATGGTGGGCGCAAAGGCAGCCCCCCTCCACCCATTTCGTATCGTAATCGAGAGGAAGATAACTGTTATGAGGGGGATTCAGAAGGAGAAGACGACTCCTATTTACCCCATGAGGTCTTCGCTCTAACTTGGCATGCTGATGTTGGTAATATCATGCATATGGTGCCTTGCATTGCTTACTGTATACATTAAAGATGTCATCTGCTTAGTTTAGACATGCTTTGTGTCAATGCCATCTGTTTAGTTTCTTTATCGTATATGTGAATCATGCAATGTCATCTTGTCTAGCCAGGCATCATATATGTGGATTTTGCAATGTCACCCCGGTTAGCCAGTCATCTTATATATGTGAATTATATCATGCCATCATTTTTTTATTACGTGTTACATTTGTCAACAATTTTAGTACATTCAATTACTCTTCCTGTGCATCAGCCATTTGGCACGGTCATGGAAAAATCTGGAGTGGAAACAAGGTCTTCAGAGCAGACAATGCTATCTGACGAAGCGCATGTCTTGCTGGTTACCGATAGCTCCTCAAAGGAGGATTCAGAGACAGATGACCAGTCATATCCCCCCCCCCCCCCGAGGTGCATGCCCTAACTTGGCAGGGTTATGTTGCTCATATCGTGCGTATGGTATCTTGCATTGCTATGTCGTTTTCTTAGTTTAGACATGCTTTGTGTGAATGCCACCTGTTTAATGTCTAATTACCATATATGTCAATTATGCAATGCCATCTTGTTGCAAGACATTATATATGTGAATTATGCAATGTTATCTTGTTGCAAGCATTATCTATGTGAATTATTCAATGCCATGTTGTTTAGGCAAGCGTCATATATGTGAATTATATCATGCCGTCTTTTTTTTGTATTTCTCATTGCTTTTCTTGACAATGTTTGTATATTCAACTGCTCTTCCTGTGCATCCTCCATCTGAATTGGTGATGGAGAAATCTGGAGTGAAAATAAGGTCTTCGGAGCAAACAATGCTACCTGCTGAAGCAGATATCTGACCACCTCCATACAGGTGCCTCTCCCAATGCTCCACCATGTAGTAGAGGCTGGCTCTTGCATGAGAGTCCACTTCTCACTTTTTCCTTGCCTCTCTTTCCTCTACATATGCAAAAATGCCATGTAAAGTGCACTCTTGTACTTACTTTTACTTGCTCCTACAGGTGCTTAAGCTTGCCACATAGGCATAAAGTCTGATGTGGCAAGTTAATCAAGAAGAGAGAGAGACTAGTTTGGTGACCCAAGGAAGAAACGGTGCTAAGCGCGTGTACCTAGAGTGAAATGACAATTTTGAGTCTATAGCTAATTAAATGAAGCAAACTTAGCAACACCATTTCATTGGTTATAGCCAACCTTGTTGTAGTATGAGTGACTAAGTGATGACTATGTATGACATGCCAACATCAGATAGCCTAACACACCGTGTTAAATCGACGCGACGGTCGTGGTAGGCGCGACCATGATACAGGGTGCTGGCAGCCCTTGGATCTGAGATCAAACGGTCACATGCTAAGTTGCTGAAAATTTGCAGAATAACCTTCCAGGATAGGATATTCACCCATAGGTCTAGAATCACGCCATGCAACCGTTCGATCTCAGATCCAAGGGCTCTCGGAAGCCCGTATCATGGGAGAATGGAAAGCCACTACTATGCCGTTCGCACGCTGGCAGTTCGCTCCTACTCGTCCCCGCACGTCCTTCAATACTACGGCGGTTCGCTCCTAGTCGTCCCGTCCATTCACATTACGGCAGTTCTACTAATCCTAACCCTCCTCCCAAATCCATGGCGTCCCAAATCTCCATGATCGGCGGTGAGTACAAGGATAGAACCATCACCGGTGATGAGTTCGACGTCATCTACACTCGTTCTTCCGCGACGGTGAAAGGATGCCTTTCTCGCTTCAGACGCATGTTTGAAAACTCAGATGATGAGTGGGTCGCTGGGCTAGATGTTGAGTACACCACAGTCCTAGGACGAGAGAAGGATCTAAAGGACAAAGAGAGGAAGAAGCCCGCCGTGATCCAGGTTTGCGTGCATGACTTATGCTTGGTCTACCACATATGCCATGCCGACGTTGAGCGCCAGGATTTTAAGGACTTCCTCGGGAGCAACCTAGTCAAATTCGTTACTGTAGACTTCGGTAATGACAAAGAAGTCCTGTGTCGGGTAGGCCTCGTTGTAGGAAACACCTTCGACCTCTAGAAGAATCGGCTGGTGTCCTCTCTTCAGCCTTCAATGCTGACCCTGGCAGGAGACATGGTTCATCCTTCGTACGGTAAACTGGAGAAACCTCCATACACATTTCATCGTCATGCATGTCAGCGGAATGTACTAGATATAGACCACATCCAGTACGCTTCAATGGATGGCTACCTTTGCTTCAATATCTACAAGGGTTGGATGAAGAGCAACAGCCAAATGTGCGGTTCAAGAAAAGAAGTATCAGCCAAGAGGAAGAGGGACAAGGACGAAGTCGAGGACGTCGACGAGGACTCCGAGTAAGGTGGCAGTGTCGTTGCTCATGGTGGTTCTAATGTAGTGTCTACAGGAATAGTTGCAAAGTTTAATTTCAGGTGTGCTTAATTTAATTTGAGGGGTGTGTTGTGCTGAGCCCCCAGCAGAACTATGTTATGTTTCTTCTCGTTACTTTAACTCTTTAGTACGTACATACTAATATTTCTTACATTTCATCTTTTAGTTGGTATAGTACTACCACTCGTTTCTTCACATTATATACGTACAATATATATGGCCAACATCATATAGCCAACAGTTTAGTTGTCAAAGAATTTCAAGGTGCTTAGTTTTGTCAAAGAATTATAGGATGCTTGGATCCACGGGACTTATTTTAGTCTGACTAGAAATAGTCTCTTTAAGAGGCTAAAGTTTCAAGCACCCCTGACTAAAGAGGGGCTAAAACTAGTCTTGAGACTAAATTTTTTTAGTCAGGGGTACCCCTACTAAAATGTGGATTAGTCCTCTCTCTACTCATTTAACTCCTCTCCTTTAACACAGGCGAGTTCTGGATTGGAGGGTTTGGAGGATAATAAATGCTCATTAACTTGATTTTAGCCTTTTTAGTATTTGGATCCAAGCATGGGTGAGGCTAGCATGTTTTAGTCCCACTACATTTAGTCATGGGACTAAAATGTATCCAAGCACCCTCTTAGTTTTATTTGAGGGGTGGGTTGTGCTGGACACCATTATTGTGACTAGCCTTTTTAATAGTACTATATGCATAATTTGGTGACGAGCGCTCTCTATATGTACCACCTTTTTTTAATTTAAAGTTTTGCTCCATGGCGCAATCCATCGATACTACTGCTGTACAAAAGTATACATTTTTTAAAAGGCTAGAGGGCGGATCTCGGGTAGGTGGTCCCGAACTAAGGGAGTCCGGAATTAGGGGGTGTTCGGCCATCTGAACTATACCTTCAGCCGGACTTCAGGACTATGAAGATACAAGATTGAAGACTTTGTCCCGTGTCCGGAAGGGACTTTCCTTGGCGATGTAGATATTTAGATCTCCTATTATTGTAACCGACTTTGTGTAACCCTAACCCTATCCGGTGTCTATATAAACCGGAGGGTTTTAGTCCGTAGGACAACAACTCCAACATACAACAATCGTACCACAGGCTAGCTTCTAGGGTTTAGCCTCCTAGATCTTGTGGTGGATCTACTCTTGTACTACCCATATAATCAATATTAATCAAGCAGGACGTAGGGTTTTACCTCCATCAAGAGGGCCCGAACCTGGGTAAAACATTGTGTCCCTTGTCTCCTGTTACCATCCGCCTAGACGCACAGTTCGGGACCCCTACCCGAGATCCGCCGGTTTTGACACCGACATTGGTGCTTTCATTGAGAGTTCCTCTGTGTCGTCACTTTTAGGCCCGATGGCTCCTTTGATCATCAACGACGATGTGGTCCAAGGTGAGACTTTTCTCCCCGGACAGATCTTCGTCTTTGGTGGCTTCGCACTGCGGGCCAATTCGTTTGGCCGCCTGGAGCAGATCGAAAGCTACACCCCTGGCCATCAAGTCAGGTTTGGTTGTTTGAACTACACGGCTGACATCCGCGGGGACTTGATCTTCGATGGATTTGAGCCACAGCCAAGCGTGCCGCACTGTCTCGATGGGCATGATCTAGCTCTGCCGACGAACAATGTCCTGGAGGCCGCACTCGCGTTGGTTCCGACCCTTAATTCGGAGCCTGCCGTGCCGATCGAGGATGAGCGGTTGGACGCCACCTCAGGGGCTGCGATCTCAAAGGCGACCGACCTGAACACCAGCCCCGCACTCTGCATGACCCGTGACTCTAAGGATCCGGATTCCTCTCTGGACTCCCCCGCGCCCCTGCCGATCGAATCCTATTGGGCGCCGATCATGGAGTTCACCGCCGCGGACATCTTTCAGCACTCGCCCTTCGGCGACATCCTGAACTCACTAAAGTCTCTCTCTTTATAAGGAGAGCCCTGGCCGGACTATGGTCAGCAAGGATGGGATATGGACGATGAAGAAATTCAAAACCCACCCACCACCCATTTGGTAGCCACCGTCGATAATTTAAACGACGTGCTCAATTTCGACTCCGAAGACATCGACGGTATGGACGACGATGCAGGAGACACTGACGAACCAACGCCTATAGGGCATTGGACAGCCACCTCATCCCATGATGTGTACATGGTGGATACCCCTAAAGGTAGCGACCACGAGGAAAACGGGGATGGAACGAAGTATCAATCCCTCGAAAAACAATCAAAGCGTCGGCGTAAACGCCGACCCAAGCCCCGCCTCGATACAGACCCAGCCATAGAGCCGGATGAGCCAGCAGGCGACGAGCATGCCCTAGAGCAACCGTCCGAACAGGGCAGCCCGGATGAAGAAACCGAACATCCCTCCCCTGGCGAAAATGGCATTCCGGACAACCTTACGCCGGATAAACCCACGGAGAAGAAGAACCTCCACAAGAGGCTCGTTGCAACCGCACGCAACCTAAAAAAGCATAAGCGGAAGCTCAAAACTACAAAATATGCACTCAAGATCAGATGGAGTAAAGTAATCAACACCGCAGACAAATACGGCGATAGTCGCCGCACTAAAAGCTATCCGAAGCGAAACCTACTACCTGAATTCGACAAAGAGGCCTTAGAGCCCTCGCACTCAAAAAGTAAGAAAGCCACACGGTCGGATAGACGACCCCATAGCAAGCATAAAGCGGCAAACGGCACCGCACTTAAGCCGGCACGCGACCCACTTATGGATTCACATCAAAAAGATGGCCCTGCCAGGTCCATTTATGGGCCAAGAAAGCAAGCTCTCGTAAGCAATACAATAAAGCCATTATCAGAATCTGGTACACCCAAATACAGGGGCGCCGCACATCCCCTATGTTTCACCGAAGAGGTCCTGGATTATGAATTTCCAGCGGGATTCAAACCCGTAAACATAGAGGCATATGATGGAACAACAGACCCTGGAGTCTGGATAGAGGATTACATCCTCCACATACATATGGCTAGAGGAGATGACCTCCACGCCATCAAATATTTACCCCTAAAGCTTAAAGGACCAGCCCAACATTGGCTTAAAAGCCTTCCTGAAAACACAATTGGAAGTTGGGAAGAGCTCGAGGACGCTTTCCGAGCAAATTTTCAAGGGACTTATGTCCGTCCTCCGGATGCAGACGACCTTAGTCACATAACACAACAACCCGGAGAGTCAGCTCGGCGGTTCTGGAATAGATTACTTACTAAAAAGAATCAGATAGTCGACTGTCCGGACGCCGAACCCCTAGCAGCTTTCAGGCACAATGTCCGAGACGAGTGGCTCTCCAGACACCTCGGCCAAGAAAAGCCAAGAACAATGGTCGCATTAACAAGCCTCATGACCCGCTTTTGCGTAGGAGAGGACAGCTGGTTGGCAAGATGTAGCACCAGCGACCCAAGTACATCCAAAACTAGGGATGGAAACGGAACACCGCAACGCAACAAGGAACGTCGCCACACTAAGGAAAACAATCCGAAGAGCACGACAGTCAACGCCGGATTCAAAGGCTCATGGCAGAATCAGAAAAAGCCGCCCCTCCAGGGTAACAGAGATGATTTATCCAACCTAAACAAAATCCTGGATAGGATATGTCAAATACACAGTACTCCCGGGAGGCTTGCTAACCATAACCACAGAGATTGTTGGGTTTTCAAACAATCCGGCAGACTCAACGCCGAACACGAGGGGCTCGACACACCAAGCGAAGACGAGGACGAACCCCAAAAGCAGAGCACCAGGAAACAGAAGAATTTCCCAGAAGAAGTAAAAATAGTAAACCTACTTCACATAACAAAACATGCGGTGCCCGTAAAGGTACGTGCCACACGACCCATCCCAAAGGGGTCCCGCCCACTGGTTGTCAAAACCAATCATCTTTGATCATCTGGATTATTCTAGAAGTACCAGGAATGCAGGCTGGACTGCCTTGGTACTCGATCCAATAATTGGCGGGCTCCAATTTTCAAATGTCCTATGGACGGCGGCAGTGGACTAAACCTAATATATCAGGACACAATCCGTCACATGGGGATAAACCCAACAAGAATCCGCCATAGCAAAACCTCCTTTCAAGGGGCAACGCCTGGTCCGGACACCCATTGCATGGGTTTTATCCGGCTCGAAGTTATATTCGGCTCTACCGATAACTTCCGCTGCGATAGGCTGACTTTCCACATCGTACCATTCTCAAGTCGCTATTAAGCACTGCAGGGGCGCGAAGCTTTCGCCCGCTTTAATGCAACACCGCATTATGCATCTCTCACGCTTAAGATGCTCGGTCCATGAGGCATCATCTCCTTGAAGAGGAAGCATTGAGCGCTCCTCCCCCAAGCGAAGGATTGTGCGACCGCATTAACAGCCCCACAATACGGCTTCACCAGCCATAACATCCGAAAGGTCATTAAGACCACGGGCACGGATAGACGAGCCCGGCATGCCCTAGGGGCTCCGCATATATAAGAGACAATAAAGCTCAATTTTACATATTTTACTTTACATTCGTTTATTTAATACATTTTTTGTTTGGCACGCCTTTCTTTTTCTTTTCAACTAGTTCCTCTCTTTTACAGATGAACATCGTGTTGCGCCCGTCTAGGATACGGCACAAGGGAGACATAGGCGCAGACGTGCAGTAGGGACCCGTTCCAAGGATTCTTTTCAGATTAAGACCCTGCGTAAACCTTTTTTACTGTCTCTTGTTGCTACACATCCCCTAGTTCTGTAACCAAGGAGGAGGCTGGCGTCTTGGCATGTGGCCATGTCAGAATTCCTGCGCGTACCTGGACACTAGGGGCTTAGCTACACTTCAGTCGACTGAATTGACTTTTGGGTCAGTCGATTTTCAGGGGGTGGGGGGCTCACCGGGGTGAAGGAAGAACCAGCTGCAGTGGGGAGGGGGTTCACCAGATGGGGGTGGTGGTCACCGGCGGTGGCAGGGCGGTGGCGTGTGGATCGCCGGAGAAAAAGCTCGGCACGGGGGGGGGGGGGGCTAGAGGGATGGCCGGAGCGGCGGCGGACCGGTGGTGGGGAGTGTTTTCGGGGCGGGCGGGGCGGCGCACCGCCGGTCGTGCGCGGCGGGGGGCTGCTGTTTGGCCGGCTCAGGTGGGTGGAGGTTGAAGATGAACCGCAGGCCCTTGATTTCGTATCCAACGGCTGCAAAATCGACTGACCAGAGATGAAAAATTCAGTCGACCGGCGTGTAGCCTCACCTTGCTAGTGCGTTCAGTTTCGACAGCGAAATTCAGTTTCGACAGTTAAGTTCAGTTTCGGCAGTTAAGTTCAGTTTCGACAGTTAAATTCAGTTTTGGCAGTTAAGTTCAGAGATGAGCGGCTGATGTATTTTACATCTAGCACTTTGTGGTTATGTATTTTATGTCATGTATTGGAGATGCTATTAGAATTCCACTCAGGTTAACGCTGTTCGTTGTCTCTCTTGTCCTGCTTCAGCCTCGGTGTCGTACAACTTACCGGAGCTGCTCCAACGATGAAACCCTCCATCACAGCGGAGCAGTACCTCGGGCTCCATCTCGAGACGCCTAAGATCTTCTTCCCCTCCTCCGACAGCCAAGTCAGCCAAAGCATCCTCACCCGCCAACCCAATCACGCTGAGATCGACATGGCTTCGCCAAAGAGGTTGTACACTTTTTGCATCTCTTTTTTACTCTACATGTTATATATATTGTCCACTAAGCACTCGTAGTAACAGGAAATACGATTATTTTATCCTACTAAATGACAAGAAGTGAGGTACCAGGCAACTTAGCTATCCGTGATGGACTCTCTTGAACGCCATCATTATTTATCTCTGCGCGTTTCAGTTGTGCATTTGTCGATGGGCCTGGGAGTTGAGCTAGTATGGCAGTGGCCTGGGTCCAAAGTAATAGAAGTAGCACAACAACATTTTTTTAATGTAGTATTTTCCTTGCTCAAGCCTGTCTACTAGAATCGCTAGTGCTTGAAAGGAAAAGTGAATGCAAAATATCGGAATTGGAAAGTTTCCTATGGTACTACTTTTCCTGAATTTGGTGCAAAGGAATGGAGCAAAGGAAAACTGTAGGATTTGTTCCTTTAGTGTCTCCTTGAAAGAAAAACTGTAGGATTTATAATTTCCACTTCTCCTCCTTTTCATATTCCTATTCATCAAGCACAAGACTAAGAGATAGTAGCATAATAGCATTATAACCGTACATTTTCTTGTGGTTTGACCTAATCTCACCATGCTTTTTTGCATCCTATGATCTTCCAATTGTTGTGAATCAAACACCCAGGTTGGCAGAAATCCTGTGTTTTTAAATTCTCTGTTTTGCACGTGAATTCTTATCCTATTCCTGTCTATTTCCTATCCCTGCATTGTTAGAATCCTCAAATTCAAACAAGCCCTTACTCAATTACTTCTATTACAGATATGTGTCAAAGAAGACCTTGTGTGATTTGTCCTGCTCCTGCGGCACTGTGTTCCACCCCAGCTCAGCTGCTCCAACGATGGAAGGGTTCACCATAGCAGGGATCCGCTCTCCAGACTATCTTTCGCCGCCTCAGATCTTCTTCCCCGCCTCCGGCAGCCACGACAACTGCATTACCATCATCAACTGAGCGGATGACCTTGAGGACTACATGGGTCCGCAAGAGAGGTCGCACTCTTCCGTGTCTGCTTACGTTATGCGTCGCTTAATATGATGACATGCTACATTATCGTCGTGTTCACCTATTAGACTCCGAGTCAGGTCCAAACTAATGCTGAAACTTGAGATTTTAAATGGTTGTGGGGTACATATTGGGGCAGCAATCAGTACTATCTTTCTACTATCTGGTTAATCTCCGGTGTCTACTATGAGTTTCATGTTGGGTGCAAACGAACATTAAAGGAGCCATTATCTGTATTTTTTAACTAAAGCTATTATCTGCCTGCTATCATTGGTTTTGGGTCTATCCACAGTTTGCTACCATCACTCTAGATTTGTGCATGCACTCCTTACATAATCTCACTATGTTTTATTCCTAAGCATGCCAGTTATTGTACACAATGGAACTGATCATGTAGAGCAAAAGAGACGAGCCTTGCATGGCAATAAAATTTCATGCAGACGTCGTTCCATGGTGGGCGCAAAGGCAGCCCCCCTCCACCCATTTCGTATCGTAATCGAGAGGAAGATAACTGTTATGAGGGGGATTCAGAAGGAGAAGACGACTCCTATTTACCCCATGAGGTCTTCGCTCTAACTTGGCATGCTGATGTTGGTAATATCATGCATATGGTGCCTTGCATTGCTTACTGTATACATTAAAGATGTCATCTGCTTAGTTTAGACATGCTTTGTGTCAATGCCATCTGTTTAGTTTCTTTATCGTATATGTGAATCATGCAATGTCATCTTGTCTAGCCAGGCATCATATATGTGGATTTTGCAATGTCACCCCGGTTAGCCAGTCATCTTATATATGTGAATTATATCATGCCATCATTTTTTTATTACGTGTTACATTTGTCAACAATTTTAGTACATTCAATTACTCTTCCTGTGCATCAGCCATTTGGCACGGTCATGGAAAAATCTGGAGTGGAAACAAGGTCTTCAGAGCAGACAATGCTATCTGACGAAGCGCATGTCTTGCTGGTTACCGATAGCTCCTCAAAGGAGGATTCAGAGACAGATGACCAGTCATATCCCCCCCCCCCCCGAGGTGCATGCCCTAACTTGGCAGGGTTATGTTGCTCATATCGTGCGTATGGTATCTTGCATTGCTATGTCGTTTTCTTAGTTTAGACATGCTTTGTGTGAATGCCACCTGTTTAATGTCTAATTAACATATATGTCAATTATGCAATGCCATCTTGTTGCAAGACATTATATATGTGAATTATGCAATGTTATCTTGTTGCAAGCATTATCTATGTGAATTATTCAATGCCATGTTGTTTAGGCAAGCGTCATATATGTGAATTATATCATGCCGTCTTTTTTTTGTATTTCTCATTGCTTTTCTTGACAATGTTTGTATATTCAACTGCTCTTCCTGTGCATCCTCCATCTGAATTGGTGATGGAGAAATCTGGAGTGAAAATAAGGTCTTCAGAGCAAACAATGCTACCTGCTGAAGCAGATATCTTGCCGGTTACAGATAGCTCTTCAGAGGAGGATTCAGAGGCAGATGACCAGTCCTATTACCCCCCTGAGGTGTATGCTCAAACTTGGTAGGGTTATATGTTGGGGAACGTTGCAGAAAATTAAAATTTTTCCTACAGTTTCACCAAGATCCATCTATGAGTTCATCTAAGCAACGAGTCATGGGAGAGAGATTGCATCTACATACCACTTTGTAGATCGCGAGCAGAAGCGTTCAACGAACGGGGATGAGGTAGTCGTACACGACGTGATCCAAATCACCGGAGATCCTAGCACCGAAAGGACGGTACCTCCGCGTTCAACACACGTACGGTCAGCGTAACGTCTCCTTCTTCTTGATCCAGCAAGGCAAAGAAGAGGTTGGGGAAGAAGACTCCAGCAGCAGCATGACGGCGTGGTGATGGTGGAGCCGCAGTACTCCGACAGGGCTTCGCCGAGCTCTACGGAGGAGGAGGAGGTGTTGGAGAGGGAGAGGGAGGCGCCAGGAGCAAGGGTGCGCTGCCCTCCCCTCACCCCTCTATTTATAGGGGAAGGGGCAAGGGGGGCTGGCCCCTCTAGATGGGATCTAGAGGGGGGGGCGGCGGCCAGGGAGGGGGGACTTGCCCCCCAAGCAAGGGGGCGCCCCCTTTAGGGTTCCCCCAAACCCTAGGCGCATGGGCCCTTGGGGGGGGAGGCGCACCAGCCCACTTTGGGCTGGTTCCCTTCCTCATACAGCCCATGAGGCCCTCCGGGAGAGGTGGCCCCTTCCGGTGGACCCCCAGAACCCCTTCGGTGGCCCCGGTACAATACCGATATGCCCCCGAAACTTCCCGGTGTCCGTATGACGACTTCCCATATATAAATCTTTACCTCCGGACCATTCTGAAACTCCTCGTGACGTCCGGGATCTCATCCGGGACTCCGAACAACATTCGGGTTACTGCATATACATATCTTCACAACCCTAGCGTCATCGAACCTTAAGTGTGTAGACCCTACGGGTTTGGGAGACATGCAGATATGACCGAGACGGCTCTCGGGCAATAACCAATAGCGGGATCTAGATACCCATGTTGTCTCCCACATGCTCCACGTTGATCTCATCGGATGAACCACGATGTCGAGGATTCAATTAATCCCGTATACGATTCCCTTTGTCAATCGGTATTTTACTTGCCTGAGATTTGATCGTCGGTATCCCAATACCTCGTTTAATCTCGTTACCGGCAAGTCAATTTTCTCGTACCGTAATGCATGATCCCGTGATCAAACACTTTGATCACATTGAGCTCATTATGATGATGCATTACCGAGAGGGCCCGGTGATACCTCTCCGTCAAGCGGAGTGACAAATCCCAGTCTCGATCCATGTCAACCCAACAGATACTTTCAGAGATACCCGTAGTATACCTTTATAGTCACCCAGTTACGTTGTGACGTTTGGCACACCCAAAGCACTCCTACGGTATCCGGGAGTTACACGATCTCATGGTCTAAGGAAAGGATACTTGACATTGGAAAACTCTAGCAAACGAACTATGCGATCTTATGCTATGTTTAGGATTGGGTCTTGTCTATCACATCATTCTCCTAATGATGTGATATCGTTATCAATGACATCCAATGTCCATAGTCAGGAAACCATGACTATCTGTCGATCAACGAGCTAGTCAACTAGGGGCTCACTAGGGACATATTGTTGTCTGTTATTCACACATGTATTACGATTTCCGGATAACACAATTATAGCATGAATAAAGACAATTATCATGAACAAGGAAATATAATAATAATGCTTTTATTATTGCCTCTAGGGCATATTTCCAACAGTCTCCCACTTGCACTAGAGTCAATAATCTAGTTACATTGTGATGAATCGAACACCCATAGAGTTCTGGTGATGATCATGTTTTGCCTTAGGGAGAGGTTTAGTCAACGGATCTGCGACATTCAGATCCGTGTGTACTTTACAGATTTCTATGTCTCCATCTTGAACATTTTCACAAATGGAGTTGAAGCGACGCTTGATGTGCCTAGTCTTCTTGTGAAACCTGGGCTCCTTGGCAAGTGCAATAGCTCTAGTGTTGTCACAGAAGAGTTTGATTGGCCCCGACGCATTGGGTATGACTCCGAGGTCGGTGATGAACTCCTTCACCCAAATTGCTTCATGTGCTGCCTCCGAGGCTGCCATGTACTCCGCTTCACATGTAGATTCCGCCACGACGCTTTGCTTGCAACTGCACCAGCTTACTGCCCCACCATTCAAAATATACACGTATCTGGTTTGTGACTTAGAGTCATCCAGATCTGCGTCGACGTAACCCTTTACGACGAGCTCTTCGTCACCTCCATAAACGAGAAACATTTCCTTAGTCCTTTTCAGGTACTTCAGGATATTCTTGACCGCTGTCCAGTGTTCCTTGCCGGGATTACTTTGGTACCTTCCTACCAAACTTACGGCAAGGTTTACATCAGGTCTGGTACACAGCATGGCATACATAATAGAACCTATGGCTGAGGCATAGGGGATGACACTCATCTCTTCTATATCTTCTGCCGTGGTCGGACATTGAGCTGAGCTCAATTTCACACCTTGTAACACAGGTAAGAACCCTTTCTTAGATTGATCCATATTGAACTTCTTCAATATTTTATAAAGGTATGTGCTTTGTGAAAGACCTATGAGGCGTCTCGATCTATCTCTATAGATCTTGATGCCTAATATATAAGCAGCTTCTCCAAGGTCCTTCATTGAAAAACTCTTATTCAAGTAGGCCTTAATGCTGTCCAAGAGTTCTATATCATTTCCCATCAAAAGTATGTCGTCTACATATAATATGAGAAATGCTACAGAGCTCCCACTCACTTTCTTGTAAACGCAGGCTTCTCCATAAGTCTGTGTAAACCCAAACGTTTTGATCATCTCATCAAAGCGAATGTTCCAACTCCGAGATGCTTGCACCAGCCCATAAATCGAGCGTTGGAGCTTGCACACCTTGTCAGCATTCTTAGGATCGACAAAACCTTCCGGCTTCATCATATACAATTCTTCCTTAAGGAAACCATTAAGGAATGCCGTTTTGACGTCCATTTGCCATATTTCATAATCGTAGAATGCGGCAATTGCTAACATGATTCGGACGGACTTTAGCTTCGCTACCGGTGAGAAAATCTCATCGTAGTCAATTCTTTTAACTTGTCGATAACCCTTAGCGACAAGCCGAGCTTTATAGATGGTCACATTACCATCCGCGTCTGTCTTCTTCTTAAAGATCCATTTATTTTCTATGGCTCGCCGCTCAACGGGCAAGTCAGTCAAAGTCCATACTTCGCTTTCATACATGGATCCTATATCGGATTTCATGGCTTCCAGCCATTTGTCGAAATACGGGCCCGCCATTGCTTCCTCATAGTTCGAAGGTTCACCGTTGTCTAACAACATGATTTCCAAGACAGGGTTGCCGTACGACTCTGGTGCGGAACGTGTCCTTGTGGACCTTCGAATTTCAGTAGGAGCTTGATTAGAAGTATCTTGATCATCATCATTAATTTCCTCTCTAGTCGGTGCAGGCGCCTCAGGAACATTTTCTTGAGTTTCGCCATTTTCCGGTTCAAGAGGTAACACTTCATCAAGTTCTACTTTCCTCCCACTTACTTCTTTCGAGAGAAACTCTTTCTCTAGAAAGGATCCATTCTTGGCAACAAAGATCTTGCCTTTGGATCTGAGGTAGAAGGTATACCCAACAGTTTCTTTAGGGTATCCTATGAAGACGCATTTTTCCGACTTGGGTTCGAGCTTTTCAGGTTGAAGTTTCTTGACATAAGCATCGCATCCCCAAACTTTTAGAAACGACAGCTTAGGTTTCTTCCCAAACCATAATTCATACGGTGTCGTCTCAACGGATTTCGACGGAGCCCTATTTAAAGTGAATGCGGCAGTCTCTAAAGCATAGCCCCAAAAAGATAGCGGTAAATCGGTAAGAGACATCATAGATCGCACCATATCTAATAGAGTGCGATTACGACATTCGGACACACCATTACGCTGAGGTGTTCCAGGCGGCGTGAGTTGTGAAACTATTCCACATTTTCTAAAGTGTGTGCCAAATTCGTGACTCAAGTATTCTCCTCCATGATCTGATCGTAGAAACTTGATCTTTCTATCACGTTGATTTTCAACCTCACTCTGAAATTCCTTGAACTTTTCAAAGGTCTCAGAATTGTGTTTCATTAAGTAGACATACCCATATCTACTCAAGTCATCAGTGAGGGTGAGAACATAACGATAGCCACCGCGAGCCTCAACACTCATTGGACCGCACACATCGGTATGTATGATTTCCAATAAGTTGGTTTCTCGCTCCATTGTTCCTGAGAACGGAGTCTTGGTCATTTTACCCATGAGGCATGGTTCGCACGTGTCAAATGATTCATAATCAAGAGACTCTAAAAGTCCATCTGCATGGAGCTTCTTCATGCGTTTGACACCTATGTGACCAAGGCGGCAGTGCCACAAATATGTGGGACTATTGTTATCAACTTTAACTCTTTTGGTATTCACACTATGAATATGTGTATCATCACGTACGAGATTCATTAAGAATAAACCATTAACCATCGGAGCATGACCATAAAACATATCTCTCATATAAATAGAACAACCATTATTCTCGGATTTAAATGAGTAGCCATCTCGAATTAAACAAGATCCAGACACAATGTTCATGCTCAAACTTGGCACTAAATAACAATTATTGAGATTTAAAACTAATCCCGTAGATAAATGTAGAGGCAGCGTGCCGACGGCGATCACATCGACCTTGGAACCATTCCCGACGCGCATCGTCACCTCGTCCTTCGCCAGTCTCCGTTTATTCCGCAGCTCCTGCTTTGAGTTACAAATGTGAGCAACTGCACCGGTATCAAATACCCAAGAGCTACTACGAGTACTGGTAAGGTACACATCAATTACATGTATATCACATATACCTTTTGTTTTGCCGGCCTTCTTGTCCGCTAAGTATTTGGGGCAGTTCCGCTTCCAGTGACCACTTCTCTTGAAATAAAAACACTCAGTCTCGGGCTTGGGTCCATTCTTTGGCTTCTTCCTTGCCGTCCTTCTTGAAGTTCTTTTTACCCTTGCCCTTCTTGAACTTAGTGGTTTTATTCACCATCAACACTTGATGCTCCTTCTTGATTTCTACCTCTGCTGATTTCAGCATAGCATATACCTTAGGAATGGTCTTTACCATCCCCTGCATATTGTAGTTCATCACAAAGCTCTTGTAGCTAGGTGGAAGCGACTGGAGGATTCTGTCAATGACCGCTTCATCCGGGAGATTAACTTCCAGTTGAGTCAAGCGGTTGTGCAACCCAGACATTTTGAGTATGTGTTCACTGACAGAGCTATTTTCCTCCATCTTACAGCTAAAGAATTTGTCGGAGACTTCATATCTCTCGACCCGGGCATGAGCTTGGAAAACCATTTTCAGCTCTTCAAACATCTCATATGCTCCATGTCTCTCAAAACGCTTTTGGAGCCCCGGCTCTAAGCTGTAAAGCATGCCGCACTGAACGAGGGAGTAATCATCGCAGCGTGACTGCCAAGCGTTCATAACATCTTGTTCTGCAGGGAGAATAGGTGCGTCACCCAGCGGTGCTCGTAGGACATAATATTTCTTGGAAGCTATGAGGATGATCCTAAGGTTCCGGACCCAGTCCGTATAGTTGCTGCCATCGTCTTTCAGCTTGGTTTTCTCTAGGAACGCGTTGAAGTTGAGGACTACGTTGGCCATTTGATCTACAAGACATATTGTAAATATTTTAGACTAAGTTCATGATAATAAAGTTCATTTAATCAAATTATTTAATGAACTCCCACTTAGATAGACATCCCTCTTCTAGTCATCTAAGTATTACATGATCCGAGTCAACTAGGCTGTGTACGATCATCACGTGAGACGGACTAGTCAACATCGGTGAACATATTCATGTTGATCGTATCTTCTTTACGACTCATGCTCGACCTTTCGGTCTTCTGTGTTACGAGGCCATGTCCGTACATGCTAGGATCGTCAAGTCAACCTAAGTGTTTTGCGTGTGTAAATCTGTCTTACACCCGTTGTATGTGAACGTTAGAATCTATCACACCCGATCATCACGTGGTGCTTCAAAACAACGAACTGTCGCAACGGTGCACAGTTAGGGGGAACACTTTCTTGAAATTATTATGAGGGATCATCTTATTTACTACCGTCGTTCTAAGTAAACAAGATGCAAAACATGATAAACATCAAATGCAATCAAATAATAAACGTGACATGATATGGCCAATATCACATAGCTCCTTTGATCTCCATCTTGGGGCTCCATGATCATCTTGTCACCGGCTTGACACCATGATCTCCATCATCATGATCTCCATCATTGTGTCTCCATGAAGTTGCTCGCCAACTATTACTTCTACTACTATGGCTAACGCGTTTAGCAATAAAGTAAAGTAATTTACATGGCGTTTCTCAATGACACGCAGGTCATACAAAAAATTAAAGACAACTCCTATGGCTCCTGCCGGTTGTCATACTCATCGACATGCAAGTTGTGATTCCTATTACAATAGCATGAACATCTCATACATCACATATAGATCATTCATCATTCATCACAACTTTGGCCATATCATATCACAAAGCACTTGCTGCAGAAACAAGTTAGACGTCCTCTAATTGTTGTTGCAAGTTTTACGTGGCTGAATTAGGGTTCTAGCAAGAACGTTTTCTTACCTACGTGAAAGCCACAACGTGATTTGTCAACTTCTATTTACCCTTCATAAGGACCCTTTTCATCGAATCCGCTCCAACTAAAGTGGGAGAGACAGACACCCGCCAGCCACCTTATGCAACTAGTGCATGTTAGTCGGTGGAACCGGTCTCACGTAAGAGTACGTGTAAGGTTGGTCCGGGCCGCTTCATCCCACAATACCGTCGAAGCAAGATAATACTAGTAGCGGCAAGAAAGGTTACAACATCTACGCCCATAACAAATTGTGTTGTACTCGTGCAATAGAGAACTACACATAGACCTAGCTCATGATGCCACTGTTGGGGAACGTTGCAGAAAATTAAAATTTTTCCTACGGTTTCACCAAGATCCATCTATGAGTTCATCTAAGCAACGAGTCATGGGAGAGAGATTGCATCTACATACCACTTTGTAGATCACGAGCGGAAGCGTTCAACGAACGGGGATGAGGTAGTCGTACACGACGTGATCCAAATCACCGGAGATTCTAGCACCGAAAGGACGGCACCTCCGCGTTCAACACACGTACGGTCAACGTAACGTCTCCTTCTTCTTGATCCAGCAAGGCAAAGAAGAGGTTGGGGAAGAAGACTCCAGCAGCAGCACGACGGCGTGGTGATGGTGGAGCCGCAGTACTCCGACAGGGTTTCGCCGAGCTCTACGGAGGAGGAGGAGGTGTTGGAGAGGGAGAGGGAGGCGCCAGGAGCAAGGGTGCGCTGCCCTACCCTCACCCCTCTATATATAGGTGAAGGGGCAAGGGGGGCCGGCCCCTCTAGATGGGATCTAGAGGGGGGGCGGCGGCCAGGGAGGGGGGACTTGCCCCCAAGGCAAGGGGGGCGCCCCCTTCAGGGTTCCCCCCAAACCCTAGGCGCATGGGCCCTTGGGGGGGAGGCGCACCAGCCCACTTTGGGCTGGTTCCCTTCCTCATACAGCCCATGAGGCCCTCCGGGAGAGGTGGCCCCTTCCGGTGGACCCCCAGAACCCCTTCGGTGGCCCCGGTACAATACCGATATGCCCCCGAAACTTCCCGGTGTCCGTATGACGACTTCTCATATATAAATCTTTACCTCCGGACCATTCTGAAACTCCTCGTGACGTCCGGGATCTCATCCGGGACTCCGAACAACATTCGGGTTACTGCATATACATATCTTCACAACCCTAGCGTCATCGAACCTTAAGTGTGTAGACCCTACGGGTTTGGGAGACATGCAGATATGACCGAGACGGCTCTCGGGCAATAACCAATAGCGGGATCTAGATACCCATGTTGTCTCCCACATGCTCCACGTTGATCTCATCGGATGAACCACGATGTCGAGGATTCAATTAATCCCGTATACGATTCCCTTTGTCAATCGGTATTTTACTTGCCCGAGATTTGATCGTCGGTATCCCAATACCTAGTTTAATCTCGTTACCGGCCAGTCACTTTTCTCGTACCGTAATGCATGATCCCGTGATCAAACACTTTGATCACATTGAGCTCATTATGATGATGCATTACCGAGAGGGCCCGGTGATACCTCTCCGTCAAGCGGAGTGACAAATCCCAGTCTCGATCCATGTCAACCCAACAGATACTTTCAGAGATACCCGTAGTATACCTTTATAGTCACCGAGTTACGTTGTGACGTTTGGCACACCCAAAGCACTCCTACGGTATCCGGGAGTTACACGATCTCATGGTCTAAGGAAAGGATACTTGACATTGGAAAACTCTAGCAAACGAACTATGCGATCTTATGCTATGTTTAGGATTGGGTCTTGTCCATCACATCATTCTCCTAATGATGTGATCTCATTATCAATGACATCCAATGTCCATAGTCAGGAAACCATGACTATCTGTCGATCAACGAGCTAGTCAACTAGAGGCTCACTAGGGACATATTGTTGTCTGTTATTCACACATGTATTACGATTTACGGATAACACAATTATAGCACGAATAAAGACAATTCTCATGAACAAGGAAATATAATAATAATGCTTTTATTATTGCCTCTAGGGCATATTTCCAACATTATATTACTCATATAATGCATATGTTGTTTGGCAATGCTTAGTTTTTACATCATATACACAATATTGAATGCCATCTCTTAGTTGACACATCAGATATGCGACTGCCCTCTGCTCACTTCCTTAGTATATAAATCATATATTTGAATTATGTCATGCTATGATGTTTACATAGACAGCATGTATCTGAATTATGGCATGCCAACCCATTTTCTAAAGACATAATATAGATATATCATCTCTTCCTGTTTACATAGTCATCATATTTAAATTATGTCATTCTATCCGTGAATTATATCATTCCATCATGTTTCCATCGACGGCATGTTTGTGATTTATGGCATGCCAACCACTTTAATAGACACATTGTATAGTTATATCATGTCATCCTATTTACATAGTCATCATATTTTGAAGTATGTCATTCTATCCTATTTAGTTAGCCATCATACATGTGAAATTGTGTCAGGCTATCCTGTTTAATTAGCCATCATATACGTGAAATTATGTCCTGCTATTCTGTTTGCTTAGACAACATAAATGTGAATTATTTCATGCCCTGTTTTCTTCCTACTATCAATTGAACCTGTTTATCTTACAATGTATGTACATTCAATTGCTTTTCTTGTTTATCAGCCATTTCAATTGGAGGGAGTGATGGCAGTATCTGCGGGAGTAAAAACACAGTCTTCAGAAAAGATTGTGCTACCTGTCGATGCAGATAGAACCACGGTTGTACTTGCCCAAGAACCAGCCCCACCCCACATAACCCACACTCATGCAGATTGTACCCCTACCCAGTTGGATAGAGAACCAGCTACACCCCTTCTAACCCCAACCCCAGCAGATAGACACCCAGTTCCCGTTGACACAACACCGTCTCCACCAAAGAGCAGCCAAACACGAGCAGTTAGTAAGGCAACTACAGTGCCCAAATCACGAGGACCACCACTCCGAACCCGAAGTTAACGCTTAAAGTAGAAGAAGAATTGTTCTCAGGTCAGGTTCCGTAGCTATGGTTCATACTACTTTTCTCTTGCATCACTATATTTACTGATACCACCTAATTCCAAATTTGAAGGATGCAATAGAAACTCCAATGGCGCAACAGGAATGTTTTAAACCCGTTTCTTCAACGTGTTTGGCTGTTTGCTGTTGTAACTTGCTCTATGTTGATTTCAGTTTCAATTGAATAAATAGTTATGTTCTCGTGCCATGCACATTACAGGTGTTGTTATTGTTGTGTAGTTTCCCACACTTATATTCTGTCTATGCTGCTTTGTCTTAAATAGATATGATTCGAACTGTATCTATCTTGATTTGGCAACATAAACTAGAATGATATAGACCATACAGTGACATACAACATAGATATATGTTTGTTTCATGATGTTATCCTGTCCACCTAACTACTGAACTGGTAATCCTGAGATGTGTTTGTTTGTTTCTCTTTTAGAACGCGGATAAAATATTGGAGTAGAGTACCCTGCAATGGTAAAGGAAGTAATGCAGATAAGGTTCAAGATAGTGAGACATCCCTGTCGGTCTCCAAGAAACATGATAAAAACTATATTGAAGACACTAAGACAACCCCAAAGTCCTGTCTTGATGTAGTGTTCGAGTTACTAACTACCACTGCTGGCACCAGCTCTTCGAACTCGTTGCCTGAATCAATTCGGCTTCTTGAGTCTCAACTTCAAGTTGAAAGTCATCGATCAGATGTTATGCGACAGGAAGCCGAAGGACTGAGGAAGTCCCTGCAGAATTCAGATGCATACTTTATGGTGCAACAACAAGCGCTAGAGGACTTAAGCGCCAAACAAGAGAAAGTTAATAAGCTTGCTAAGCATCTTGCCAGCATTATGGGTACCCAGGATATTGTTTCTTGAGCTCTTCTGAAGTGGTTTCAGTTCTGGACTTGTTTTGCTGCGGCGTTTATATGCTGCTGTTTTTCCTATATTTGCACCGGTGGCGAACTTTGATGCCCAGTGGATGTAATATGTGTAATAGCCGTGATAGCCTAGTGTAAGTTGCTTGCTTATTTATTTCCTTGTTGTCTTGTTTATTTGTTTGCTTGTAGTCAGTGCAGTTCTTTTTTTTGCGGTTTGCTAGTGGCTACAATAACCTATTTTTTAAAACTAGGACACAATAACCATGGGCTAACATTTACTTTAGTGACACTGGGTCTCCTACGGGCCGTAGAAACTGTGGGCCTTCTACGGGCCATAGAAGCAGTGGGCCTTCTACGGGCCGTAGAAACAATGCGCCTTCTACATGCCGTATCATCAATGGGCCTTCTATGGGCCGTATCATCAATGGGCCTTATACGGGCCGTATGATTGATTGGCTAAACATGGGCCAAACATACTGCATTCTGGCCGTAAATGGGCTAGTGTTGGAATCGTCCGTTCATGGGCCGACTGATACGTCTCCGTCGTATCTACTTTCCAAACACTTTTGCCCATGTTTTGGACTCCAACTTGTATGATTTAAATGGAATTAACCCGGACTGACGCTGTTTTCAGCAGAATTACCATGGTGTTGTTTTATGTGCAGAAAGAAAATATTCTCAGAAAGTCCTGAAACTCCACGGAACACCTTAGAAAAAATAATAAAAAATCCTCGCCAAAGATGAAGACCAAGGGTCCCACACCCTGTCCACGAGGGTGGCCCCCCCTCTAGGGCATGTCCCCTACCTCGTGGGCCCCATGGACACCCTCCAACGCCAACTCCAACTCTATATATTGGCTTTCGGGGAGAAAAAAATCAGAGAGAGGAAATCATCGCATTTTACGATACGGAGCCACTGCCAAGCCCTAATCTCTCTCAGGAGGGCTGATCTGGAGTCCGTTCGGGGCTCCGAAGAGGGGGATTCGTCGCCATCGTGATCATCAACCATCCTCCATCACCAATTTCATGATGCTCACTGCCGTGCGTGAGTAATTCCATCTTAGGCTTGCTAGACGGTGATGGGTTGCATGAGATTAATCATGTAATCGAGTTAGTTTTGTTAGCGTTTGATCCCTAGTATCCACTATGTATTGAGATTGATGTTGCTATGACTTTGCTATGCTTAATGCCTGTCACTAGGGCCTGAGTGCCATGATTTCAGATCTGAACCTATTATGTTTTCATGAATATATGTGAGTTCTTGATCCTATCTTGCAATTCTATAGTCACCCACTATGTGTTATGATCCGGCAACCCTGAAGTGACAATAATCGGAACCACTCCCGGTGATGACCGTAGTTTGAGGATTTCATGTATTCACTATGTGCTAATGCTTTGTTCCGGTTCTCTATTAAAAGGAGGCCTTAATATCCCTTAGTTTCCAATAGGACCCCCTTGTCACGGGAGGGTAGGACAAAAGATGTCGTGCAAGTTCTTTTCCATAAGCACGTATGCCTATATACGGAATACATGCCTACATTACATTGATGAATTGGAGCTAGTTCTGTGTCACCCTATGTTATGACTATTACAGCATGAACCGCATCCGGCATAATTATCCATCACTGATCCGATGCCTACGAGCTTTCCATATACTATTTTATGCTTATTTACTTTCCCGCTGCTACTGTTACAATCACTACAAAATACCAAAAACATTACTTTTACTGTCTTTACTTTCGTTGCCGTTACCACCACTATCATATTACTTTGCTACTAAACACTTTGCTGCAGATACTAAGTTTCCAGGTGTGGTTGAATTGACAACTCAACTGCTAATACTTGAGAATATTCTTTGGCTCCCCTTGTGTCGAGTCAATAAATTTGGGTTAAATACTCTACCCTCGAAAAATGTTGCGATCCCCTATACTTGTGGGTTATCAAGACCTTTTTCTGGCGCCGTGCCGGGGAGCATAGCTCTATTCTTTGAGTCACTTGGGATTTATATCTGCTTGACACTATGAAGAATTTGAAAGACGCTAAGACAACAATTTATCCCTCAATTACGAGGGGAGGTAAGGAACTGCCATGTAGCTCTGCACTTGATTCACCTTCTGTTATAAGTAAGCTAGCGACACCTAAACCTGCTTCTGCTATTCGTCCCGATATGTTGCATGATGATGCCACTTCTGCTATTGCTGATACTTACGATGAAACTGCTTCTATGCCCGATACTATTGTGCCCCTTAGTGAATTTCTTGAAGAACAAATTGCTAGGGTCAGAGAAAGAGAAATTGATGAAACTGAATACGATGATGAAAGTGATGATGAAAATATGCCTGTTATTCCTGAGGCTGATTTGTTTGATAAAGATTCTTCCTTGGCTATTTTAGCCTCCAAAGATAGATATGAGCTTAAGAGGTTATTGATTAAATGGAACAAAGAATCACTTAGAAATAAAATGAAACCTGATCCTACTTTTGCAACTTCACCTATCTGTGTTCCTTATAAGGATTATGAATTCTCTGTTGATCTAGATATAATTACTTTGGTTGAATCTGATCCTTTCTATGGCTATGAATCTGAAACTGTTGTGGCACATCTTACTAAGTTAAATGATATAGCTGCCCTATTCACTAATGATGAGAGATCGCGTTACTTCTGTATACTCAAAATATTTCCGTTCTCATTAAAGGGTGATGCTAAGATATGGTTTGATTCTCTTGATCCTGGTTGTGTGCGTAGTCCCTAGGATAAGATTTATTACTTCTCTGCTAAATACTAAGCAGTTTAGGATAAGCAGGTAAGGTACAACAGGAGGTACAAAAATTGGCTATGCATCAGAATAGGAGCAATCAATTATAATAGCAAAATCTAATTCAAGCATGAGAGAGTGGAATGGGCGATATCGGGATGACCAAAAGGGTGGCTTGCCTAGAAGCTCTGCTGTAAAGGAAGAAGGGTCGTCGGAGACGTAGTCGATCACAGGGGCAACATCGGTCTCGGGGTCTACCGGAGAGAAGAGGGGGAAGCAACAATAAATATAAAGCAAACATAGCGTCACAAAGCATAACATGGCAATATGATGTGCTAGGTGTGACCTAACGTATGGCTACACGATATAGGTGAAGGAGGAATTCAACCGGGAATGTTTTGCCGGTTCTGGACCTGTGTCAGACAGATGACCGGAGGGGGAATCTTCCTTGTTCAGCATGCTAGGGTCATGTGACACATGAACGGACAGCGTATTCGGATTCGTTGGATTTTTCTGAGCAACCTTCATATAGAAAACATTTTCATCCGAGTTACGGTTTATTTACTACGAATTTCTAAGGGTTTAAACATTTATGAAATTATTTAATTTTAACAGAAACAGGATTAGGACGTCACCATTGCATGGGCGTGATGTCAGCAGTCAACAGACTCGCTGACCAGGGTCAAACCTGACCTGTGGGTCCTGTCGGACCCACATGTCAGCCTCTGTTAGTATAACAGTGGACTAAACTAATCTAGTAGGGTTAATTTGGGGTGTGGGCCCTGGGTGTCGGTGAGTTTTTAGGTTAATCTAATTAGTTTTATTTTAAAAACGTTTATTAGACTAATTAACAGAGGGGGCCACATGTTAGTGGCTGGTGGCTACCCAGTCAGCACGTTGACTGCGGTCAACAAGTCAAGGGAGGGGCCTTAGGGCCACTCGTCAGTGACCCAGGTGGCGGCCCTAGGCTGGCCACGTCAGCTGGCGGCCGTGGCGCGCCGGCGCGACCATTTAGACGGTGGCACGGTGCGGATATGGTCGGAAAATGGCCACCGGGGGACGTTTGGACTCCCGCGAGAATCTACAGGCGTAGGGGGACAGCGCGCTTCGAACTGCGGCAGCTGCGAGGGCGGGGGTTGGCCGGAGCGGCGAGCAGGGGCGGTGGCGGCGTTCCGGGGGGCATCGGGAAAATCCTATGGGGCACCAAATCGAACACGGACACGGACTCAATGCCGCGTCGCGTGGTGTGGTCGGTTGGGCTCGGGGGTGACCGGAACTGCGCCGGTGACGAGTGGAGACGGCGGTGGTTTTCGGGCGATCGACGCAATGGCAGCAGCTACGCGCAAGAGTGTGATCTAAAGGGTGTGGGAGGTACTATGCAACGCGGCGAGCGCATTCTGTACCAGCCCGTGACCAAACGGTCGACGGAGACACGCGGGCGACGTGCTCAGGAGCTACGGAGGAAGTAGCAAGCGAGCGTGCGAGAGCGACCAGAGAGATGGGGAAGTAAGAGGGGCTCACCGAGCAGCACACACGGTGGCCCTTGGAGGATTAGTAGCAGTAGCGGGCGTCGCCGGAGCCGGTGAAGAAAGGTGGCAGTCGGAGATGGGGACGAAGGGGATCCGGCACCACGAAGGAGTCGACCCCGGCGGAGCTCACCGACAGGGTCAGCTGGCGCGAGGCCGCCAGTGGCCGTGACGACGACGGAGGGCGGCGGCGACTACGCTCGGACATCGATGGGGAACGAGGGGGAGTGGAAGTAAGGGGGGTGGATCTGGGAGTAGGGCAGGCGAGTGGGGGAGTGGGAGTGGGAGTGGCGGTAGGTGAGGGGGGGAATCGAGGCCTCGGGGCCTTATCCTCTCGCGGGGGCATCGCCGTCGAGGTGGCTGGGCGGCGACGGGCGCGCGCTGTCCCGCCCGGCCATAGGAACAGGAACTGACGGGGGAAGGGGGAGTGGGCCGGCCTAGCTGGGCCAGTTGCCTCGGGCCAGGCACTGTGCACTTGGCCTAGTGCACAGTGGCCTGTGCTCTTTCTCTTTTCTTTTTCTTTTTTTAAGCATCCGTTTCAAATAGCTTAGGCAATTTAAATACTTTGAAAAAATAGGTTCACCACAAATATTCATTATGGATTACTTGGCACAAGATGAACATTTTAGTTTTCATGTTTGAGCAATTTGAATTTCACTCAGAATTTGAAATTGAATTCAACTGAAATTTGAAAGAGATAAGAAACAATGATGAGCAAACACTTGTTTAGCAAAAGGATTAACTTAACCCCAGGGATTACTGTAGCCTCATTACACTGGGGTGTTACAGTCGTGTCCTGCAGTTGCGTCAATGATTTGGTCAATGTGAGGCAGTGGGAAGGGGTCCTTAGGGCGGGCCTTGTTGAGGTCTTTGAAATCGATGCGAAGGTGCCAGGATTTGTCCTTCTTTGGCACCATGACCAGGTTTGGTAGCCAGTTCGGGTGTTTGATCTCTCTGATGAACCCGACTTCAAGTAGTTTGGCTAGATCCTCCCCCATAGCTTGTCGCTTGGGTTTGAAAATCGCCGCAGCTTTTGCTTGACTGTCTTGAACCCCTTTATTATGTTGAGGCTGTGTTCAGCCAGTCTGGGTGGGATTCCTAGCATGTCTGAAGGGTGCCAGGCAAAGATGTCCCAATTCTCGCGCAAGAATGCTCTTAGGGCGGTGTCGACCGTCGGATCCAGCTGTGCTCCAATGGCTGCTATTTTGTTAGGATCCGTCGGGTGAACTTGAAATTTGACTATTTCATTTGCTGGCTTCAAAGAAGTGGACTTAGGCCTCTTATCGAGGATTACGTCATGTCTATCCACAATAGAACGCAGAGCGGTGAGCTCCTCGGCCGCAAGGGCCTCGGATAATGCCTAGAAGGCCAGGGATGCGGTTTTCTTTTCGGCACAGAGTGCTATGTCCGGATCACTAGCGATAGTGATGACTCCATTGGGCCCGGACATTTTGAGCTTCATGTACCCGTAATGCAGTATGGCTTGAAAGCGTGTGAATGCGTCTCGCCCCAACAGGGCGCGATATCCGCTGTTGAAAGGTGCCATGTGGAAGGTTAACTCTTCGGACCTGTAGTTCCCCGGCGTGCCGAATACCACATCAAGTTTTAGTTTCCACGAGCACCATGCTTCTCGACTGGGGATAATGCCTCGAAAGGTTGTACTGCTTTGCTAAATGCGGCTCTTGTCTATTTGCATTTTATCAAGCATGTCCTTGTAGATAAGGTTCATTCCGCTGCCATCGTCCATGAGCACCTTGGTGAGCCGAAAGCCGTCGATGATTGGGTTTAAGACGAGAGCGGCTGGTGCGCGGACTAATCTGGTTCTTGGTTTGTCATTGGCGGTGAAAGTTATCGCCGTATCGTTCCAAGGATTTACTGCGGCTACTTGGTTAACTTCGGCGAGGTCGTGGAGTGCCCTTTTGCACCGATTATTTGAATAAAAGGTCTCGGAGACCGTACATACATTGAGATCGTCATCCTCCGAGGAGGGCTTCTCTGGGGTTGTGTTGGTGAGGATAGCCTCACCACTCTTAGCCACCTGCCAGAGTATCCAACACGCCCGAAGGCTATGTGTTGGTTCGGTATTCGGCGTCATGTGTATCTGACAGGGCTTGTCGAGCCATTCCTCAAAGACAGTTCTATGTCCTGTTAAGGGCTTGATTTTCTTGTCCATGGGGTGAAGATTAGGTGCCCCATGAGGGTGCATCCTTTTTGCCCATCCGGTGGGTGGCTTGAAGGCGGGTGGGTCCCACCAGGCTGTCTGGGCTTTTCAGGCACTTTCCATTGTGCAATACTTATGTACTATGTGTGCCAAATCTACAAAGTGCAGTATGCGGTGTCGATTGAGGGCATTGAGGATCCCGTCGTCCGTACAGTTGCAGCAAAATACCGAAACCGCGTCGCCGTCGCAGCAATCTTTGATCTTGTTTTTAACGAGGATCTTCGCCCAAAAGTGATGGACTGTTTCCAGAGGTTGCTGCCGCACAAACATTAGGTCGCATATACCCGGAGGACCGGAATTGCTTGGTTAATATTGCTTGTGGTGAATGGGCGGGCTTAAATCCGAACCCTGACCCACTATGGCGTCTAGAGTTTGAAGAATTTCTGAGGTCACCGGCCCAGGATCCGGAGTGTCCAGGGGGTTTTCAGGCTCAATGCCTGGTTCTATGTTCGGAGGACAGAGGATCTCTTCCCGAGGATGTGTATCCAGCTCGAAGGGCTCAGAGATCCGAACATAGCTTGTTCTCAGCATAGGGGGAGAGGTGTCCTCGGCCTGCTCCTCCACAACCGCTACCTGGTGGGTGATCGGCGGGGATCTGATTTCCCTCTGATCAGGTTTAAGCCCAATCCGATCATAGTGTATTGCAACCCTCAGGGCGGCAATGCGATCCAGCAGTTTGTTCAAAGACGAGACATCTGCTGGATCCATCTTATCTGAGTGTTCGAGGCCAATGCGAAGATGATTATTGGCGGTTTGGGGGACCGCCTTCGGCTTAATGGCCGAGTGGGCGCCCATGGTAAAGCTGCCAAGCTGGAGGATCTGCCCAGGAGCTAGGGCCCTTCCAGCGGTGATTTTCTCGTTGTTGACAAGGTGATTCATCGATCCTTCTACTGACGACACAGAGGAACTCTCAATGAAAGCACCAATGTCGGTGTCAAAACCGGCTGATCTTGGATAGGGGGTCCTGAACTATGCGTCTAAGGATCGTAGGTAATAGGAGACGGGGGACACGATGTTTACCCAGGTTCGAGCCATCTTAACGGAGGTAATACCCTACTTCTTGCTTGACTGGCTATGATGAGTATATGGGTTACAAGAGTTGATCTACCTCGAGATCGTGATGGCTAAACCCTAGATGTCTAGCCTGTATGATTGTGATAGCCTCTGCGAACTAACCCCTCCGGTTTATATAGACACCAGAGGGGACTAGGGTTGTCCAAAGTCGGTTTAGAAAGAAAGGAAACTACACAACTAGCCGCCAAGCTTGCTATCCATGCAAAGGAGAGTCCCATCTGGACACGGGGGAAGGCATTCTATCTTGTATCTTCATAGCCCATTAGTCCGACCCATGTCACATAGTCCTACCATCCCAGAACCCCCTTAATCTAGGACTCCCTCAGGGGTCACTACGACTTAAACCCTAAACCCTAAAGAGGATTTAGTTTCCTGGCTAGGTAGAACCTGTCGAAGGAAAGATGGCTGGCACCCTCGGATCATACGACTCTTTTGTGTAGTTCCACTAAAATTGAGCTGAGCATACCTGATGGCAAAGATATTGAAGAAGTGTGATTAGAATAATAGTAGTGGCACTAGTTCATGAGACATAAACTCATCACAAATAGAAGCCGGTAGAAGTAGATAAAGATCGACATGGAGATGGAGGTACGTGGGGAGCTGCGGCAGTGGAGCAAGCCATCTCCAAAAGGAAGATGTGCCTGGGACGTCAGGATATAGCTAGAAGTGCGGCTAGGAGGTCGCATCAGCCCATACCGCGGGGACCCCCGATTGGGACGCACCGACTATGGGTTTTCTCCCTTGCCGATGTCTGTTGCGTCTACGCAGAACATTGTTCCCTTCCCCCAGCGGCGGCATCAGGCTGGATATGTGACTAGCGGTGTGGCCACCGTTGTACTATGCTTGTGAAGAGAGCAACCCAAGCAAGCAGGCTTGTAGCTTAGGCTCCTGCTAGTGTATATATAGTGGTTTGGTTTTCTTTTTCTCTCCATATCAACCATTTTATATTGCGTACGTGTCATTGAAGAGTGAAATGATGGTTGCTTCTTCCGACTAACTTACTCTGTGATTTAACTGCTCCTTAGTGACCCCTACACGTACTCCCTTGATAACCCACAAGTATAGGGGACCGCAACAGTTTTCGAGGGTAGAGTATTCAACCCAAATTTATAGATTCGACACAAGGGGAGCCAAAGAATATTTGAAGGTATTAGCAGATGAGTTGTCAATTCAACCACACCTGGAGATTAATTATCTGCAGAAAGTCATCAGTAGCAAAGTAGTTTGATAGTTTTGCTAATAGTGACAACAGTAACGGTAACAGTAATAGTGATAGCAGTAATTTTATAGCAAGTGTAACAGTGATGATAGCAGTAGTAACTTAACAGAAACAATATAAGATAAATTCATAGGCATTGGATCGGTGAATTGTTGGATGATATTCATCATGTGATAGTTATAACCTATGGCGATACAGCACTAGCTCCAGTTCATCGATATAATGTAGGCATGTATTCCATAAATAGTCATACGTGCCTTATTAAAAGAACTTGCATGACATCTTTTGTCGTACCCTCCCGTGGTAGGGGAGTCCATATTGGAAACTCAGGGATATTAAGGCCTCCTTTTAATAGAGAACCGGGACAAAGCATTAACACATAGTGAATACATGAACTCCACAAACTACGGTCATCACCAGGAGTGGGCTCGGTTGTTGTCACTCCGGGGTTGCCGGATCATAACACGTAGTAGGTGACTATAACTTGCAAGATCGGATCTAAAACATGGATATAATGATGATAACATAAACGGTTCAGATCTGAGTTCATGGCACCCGGTCCCAAAGTGATAAGCATTAAGCATAGCAAAGTCATAGCAACATCAATCTAAGAACATAGTGGATGCTAGGGATTCAAGCCCTAACAAAACTAACTCGATTACATGATGAATCAAAACCAACTCCTCACCGACCAGCGAGCCTACGAAGTAATTACTCACTCCTGGTGGGGAGCATCATGAAATTGGTGACGGAGAAGGGTTGGTGATGATGAAGAACAAAGATCCCCCTCTCCGGAGCCCCAAACGGACTCCAGGTCTGCCATCCCGAGGAAGAACAAGGCTTGGCGGCGGCTCCGTCTCGTGGATTGCGATAATTCTCTCTCCCTCATTTTTTCTGGAAATATAGGATTTTATAGCGTCGGTCTCAGGGTTTGCGGGGCCACCAGGTGGGTACAACCCACCTGGGTGCGTCAGGAGAGGGGAGCGTGCCCTAGTGGGTTGTGCCCACCCAGGGGTCCCTCTCCGGTAGGTCTTGGCTCCATAAATTCTTATTTATTATATAAGAATTTCTCGCGAAGTTTCATTCCATTCCGAGAACTTTTATTTCTGCACAAAAACAACACCATTGTAGTTCTACTAAAAACATCGTCAGTCTGGGGTTAGTTTCATTCAAATCATGCAAATTAGAGTCCAAAACAGGAGGAAAAGCATCAGGAAAAGTAGATACGTTGGAGACGTATCAACTCCCCCAATCTTAAACCTTTGCTTATCCTCAAGCAATTCAGTTGATAAACTCAAAGTGAAAAGGAAAAACCTTTACGAACTCTTTTGCTCTTGTTTGCATAAATAAGCTTAAACAACAACCAGGTTTTCAGCCAATCATTATAACTAACCATGCCGACAATAACACTTAAAAATTATATTAACTCATATCAATGACATAATCAGCTAGCGAGCAATAATAAGATATCTCAAACAGCAACACGTTGTGAAAACAACCATGATATAATATGACAATAGTGGTATCTCACTACCCCTTTCTGAGACCTCAAAACATAAATGAAGAGCACCTCCAAAGTTCAAGCAGCGACTAAACATTGTAATTCATGGTAGAGAAGATCTAGTCATGATGCACCCAACATTAGCTACACACAGTGCATAAATCATGACAACTGTGCTCTCTCAGTTTCTGGCTCTTGTTTTAGAAGGTGATGACACAACATAAAAGTAAATAGATAGTCCCTTCGGAGAGGGAAGCAGTGATTTGAAGAGGTGCCAGAGCTCAAGTTTTAAAACAGAGATAATGATATCTTGAGACATGCACCCTTCTCATTTACTTCACGACCATCAGTTACAACCATCTTCCATGCTAATCACGCTAGTGACGGTTCCCAAGCTATAAAAGTAAAGGTTTTGACTCCATTGGGAGTTTTTGTTTGATTATTCAAGAGATTAACTCTTTTTCATGTTTGCAGTTTGGGACTGGGCATCCCTATTATCGCCCTTTTCTTGTGCGATGGCGAGTGAATAAACACTCGACCTAAGAATAACCCGCTTAGCATGGAAGATACCTACCACCTCATGTCGTTCCATGAACGATCCAGGCACACACAAAGGATAAATTTTTAGAAGTTTTTAGAGGTGGCACATGCAAATTTACTTAGGACGGCAGGGTAATACCGTATATAGGTAGGTATGGTGGACTCATCCGGAATAACTTTGGGTTCAAGGTTTTTGATGTATAAGCAGAATTCCCAGTTAGTACAGGCGAAGGCTAGTAATTTAGATTGAGAAGCGGCCAGCTAGAGAGCAACAACGATCATAACCATGCATTATGCATAAGTAACATTGGACACTAGCATGAGTAGGTTATGAGCACCATGAAAATAAATAACATAGAGGCTATGTTGGTTTTGATTCAACTACATGCATGAACACGTGCCAAGTCAAGCCACTCGAACATTCAGAGGAGGATAGCATATCATCATACTACATGACAATCATTTTAACGCTATGTTGATATCCAAGATAAATCAGTATCAACTCCCAGCTACTTACGCATGGCATGAGAAACTATAATCTCTAATTGTCATTGCAAAAATGTTTCATCATAATGGGCTGAATCATGGATACTAGGTTAAAACATATTTACACAAACAGAACAAGTCAAGTTCATAGCAGTTTCTCTGTGCCACGGTCAGTTCATCGAATGCCGTCATTATTGGCTTTCACTTGCACGACCAAACGGTATGAAAATAGTAATAGTGCAAGAGTGCCGTGGACTAAGCTAGAATCTGCAAACATTTTATTCAATAGGAGAAGACAAGGTAAAATGTGCTCTTTATTAGTTCAAGAGTTATTCATATGAGAGCCACTCAACAATTTTCATCGTGGTCTTCTCCTCGGTACAACTCGAATAAAAGGAAAAGAAATTCAGAGAAACACACTGAAATATTTTTGGAATTTTTGATTTTCTTGATCAGGGAACTAAAATGAAAAGGCAAAAAAGATAAAAACTGTTTACACGGGAAAGCTCCCAACAAGTAAAAGAAGAACAAGGAAATCTCTTTGGGTTTCCTTTTAGTAGTACTACTAAGCATGCATAGAAAGTAAATTACTACAACTATTTTTTTTGGTTTTTCCAAAGTTTTTCAAACACACAAGAAGAAAGCAAGAAAATAAATCTAAAGCATGGATGATACAATCAAAAAGTGTGAACACCAACAAATAGAATGATATGCAGACATGAATGTAATGTCGGTAAGAAACACGTACTCCCCCAAGCTTAGGCTTTTGGCCTAAGTTGGAAATCAATCAATAACCTGGAGGGTAGTAGGGATCCTGAGGAGCAGGCATCCACTCATCCCACTGCTAAGTTTCCTCTTGAGATGCCTCCGCGGCAGCCTGAGCGTTCCGATAGGCGATGATGTCCTCAGGCATAATCCTATACCCGCCCTTGGCAGCAGAATCAAACAAAGAAGGTGTAGGGAAGGGGATAATTTCATGAGTTTTAACACTAAAGACCAGGTTATAAGGAATGGGGATGTTAGGATAATCTTGTGCAAGAAAATGATGGTGTTCCATGCACTACAAAAAAAGACACATACGTGACATTTTGGGCCGAACGAATTTTTTTCTGTCATACATATGACACTTCTATGACGATAATTGTGACAAAACCCGGTATCATCCTAGATGTGGTGGGCTCCTACTTCTATGAAAAAATCATGACAGAAAATGGGCCTTTCGTCCTGGGCGGGCCGGAGACGCAGCTGTATGACATTCTTTGGGCCGTCCATGACGGAAAAACCCGTGGTAGAAGCGAGGGGGAGGAAAATTTCGGGGAGTTCCCGGTTATGGTGGGAGGTCGTGGGCCAAGCGATGTGCGTTTCTCTCGTACACGTACACGCGTGTGTGCGAGGCGTTGGCTCTAACTGAACCCGAGCGAGGCGTTGGGCTCTAACTGAACCCGAGCGATTGCACTGCAGGCTACGCGTTACTGAACCTGAGCGATCGATCGATGGCTGTTAACTGAACCCGATCGAGCGATTCCTTCGCTACTGCTGCTAACTGAAGCCGATCGATGCCGCCTCTGGATGAACAGTGAGCGTTGCGGGGGGGGGGTTGGATGAACAGTTCCTGGTGGGGTGGATGAACAGGACCACGTGGTGTTGCCTCTAGATGAACAGGACCCCGATCGATCGAGCCGGTTGGGGCTGGATGATCAGGACCCCGTGGAGTGGTGGATGGACAGGACCACCCCGTGGAGGGCAGGATGAACAGTAGACGGTGGAGGGGTGCCCGTGGAGGGGTGGTTGAACAGGACCCCGTGGTGTGGAGGGCTGGATGAACAGTAGATGGTGGAGGGGTGGTTGAACAGTAGCCGGTGGAGTAGCGCGTGGTGGAGGTTGGATGAACAGGAGCCCGTGGAGGCTGGAGGAGGTCGACGGTGGATGAACAGTAGCTCGTGGAGGCTGGAGGGGGTCGATAGTGGAGATGAACAGTATCCCGTGGAGTCCCGTTTTGCGGTACGCCACACCCCTCCCGATGAACAGGACCCCCGTTTCGACCGTAGCACTCCAACACAAGTCCGTTTCCTCCGTTTTGCGGTACGCCACACCCCTCCCGATCAACAGGACCCCCGTTTCGACCGTAGGAGGTCTGTTTCGTCCGTTTTGCGGTACGCCACACCCCTCCCGATCAATAGGACCCCCGTTTCGACCGTAGGAAGTATGTTTCCTCCGTTTTGCGGTACGCCACACAACTCCCGATCAACAGGACCCCCGTTTCGACTGTAGGAGGTCCGTTTCCTCCGTTCTGCGGTACGCCAGGCCTCGTTTCCATCGCCTGTTCCGTCCAAGCCCTCCCGATGAACACGACCACGCATTCCGTTGCCTCCCCATTAACACGACGACGATGTTTCTCCGTTCCGACCCAGCCGTGTACACGAGCCCTGGCCGTACGTATGCGCGAGTAGGCGTTCGAGACCCCGCCCATATGTACACATACGTGGCCGTATTTTCTTTCTTGGACCCTGGCCGTTGTACGTACGTGTACATGCTACGTGCGCGCCTCTACTACGACACATGCGCGCCTCTACATCGACCAGTATGTACGTACACGTTTGCGACCAGAATGACAATGCTACATACGCTTCGACCAGGTGGGTCCCGACTGTCAGGCACTTCCTTGCCTGCGAAGATGTAGCTGGTGGGTCCCAGCAGTCAGGGGGGCGAAATACGGTGGCCCGTCCGGTGGATCCCCGCTGTCAGGTGGAGGAATAATTATATTGCACGTAATAAGGAGGCACTTCCTTGCTGCGGCCGTGGACCTAGCTTTCAGCCTCTCCACGTACAGTCCACGTCCGATGGAAGTCGTTCCTTGACCACGTTGACCACGCCGCACCGAGAGCACCAGGGCGGTGGACGACGGCGAGGCCTAGGAAGGGGATGACGGGGAGCCGGGGAAGACGCGGCAGCGGAAGCCCGCGCGCGCGGAGAGGAGTACGAGGGTTCACTGGTTCAGCTGCGGTGTGAGGTTGCCGTCGCCGCACGGCCTGGACAGCGGTGGGAATAGTAGGGGGCGGTGAGGCCTCCGCGGCAGCATAGCCGGCCACGGGAGGCAGGAGCATGCGACACGAGCGGCGCTGCTTTGGGTGGCTGGAGCAAGAAGACCAGAGGTTGAAGAAGCACTATGGCCGTTGGATGGACATCGTACGGTCAGTGGAGCTAGAATCGTTCATATTGACTAAAGTTGACAAAGGCCCCCGTCCCAGTCAACTTAGTAGGCCCACAAGTCAGCTTCCCACCATGGTGGGTCTCGGCTAGCAGGGGAAGTACACATTTTTTTGTGCGTAATAAGGAGGCACTTCCGGTGGGTCCGAGCTGACAGCGGGGGGAATGTTTTTTTCTCGAAATACGCTGGCCCGTCCGGTGGGTCTGAGCAGTCAGGGGGGAAATGTTTTTTCGCGAAATAAGGTGGCCCCTCCGGTGGGTCCCTACTGTAAGGCGGAGGAATAATTATTTTGCGCGTAATAAGGAGGCACTTCCTTGCGGCCGCCTGGACCCAGCTGTCAGCCTCTCCACGTACAGTACTCTTCCGATGGAAGTCGGTCGTTGACCATGTTGACCACGCCGCGCCGAGAGCACCAGGGCGGTGGTCTGGACGACGGCGAGGCCTAGGAAGGGGACGACGTGGAGCCGGGGAAGACGCAGCAGTGGAAGCCCGCGCGGAGAGGAGTACGAGGCTTGACTGGTTCGGCTGCGGTGTGAGGCTGCCGTTGCCGCAGAATAACAGGGGTGTGGGTGAGTAGAGGGATGGCCTGGCCAGCGGTGGGAGTAGTAGGGGGCGGTGAGGCCTCCGCCGCATCGCAGCCGGCCACGGGAGGCAGGAGCACGAGGCACGACCGGCGCTGGTTTCGGCGGCTGGAGCAAGAAGACCAGAGGTTGAAGAACCACTACGGCCGTTGGATGGACATCGTACGGTCACTGGAGCTAGAATCGTGCATATTGACTAAGTTGACAAAGCCCTCCATCCCCGTCAACTTAGTAGGCCCACAAGTCAGCCTGCCACTATACTGGATCCCAGCTAACGGGGGTATTCATTTTTTTGTGCGTAATAAGGAGGCACTTCCTTGCGTGCGAAGATATAGCTGGTGGGTCCGAGCTGTCAGCGGCGGTAACTTTTTTTCGCGAAATACAGAGGCCGTTGGATGGACATCGCACGATCACTGCAGCTAGAATCGTTTATACTGACTAAGTTGAGAAAGGCCTTGGTACGCGTCAACTTAGTAGGCCCATAGCTCGGATTTGGTAGAGAACATATAGCCCATTTGCGATTTGTAAGAATGTACAGCCCATTTTTTAATTCTAATGGAATTTACAACAACCCGTTTATAGTTTGTTAAAAGTACAACCCAACTTATAGCTAGGACAACGATTAATAATTTCAAACAACCGCTCAAAACACAATTAAAAAAACTCCCACATTTTGATGGGATCCAAAATATTTTTATCCAAAATTTCTAGTCGGGTTAAATATAATTTCAAAATAAAGTTGTATTACGTTAAAATCCAACGAAATATTGCGCGCGCAACAAGTAATGAAATTAAAAATTTCAAATTCCAAAAATAATATATTTTTCAAACTAATTACGTATTTGGTGCATAGTAATTGTCCAGTTATTATAATTACATCTCTTTTTTTATTTCTTAAAGTCCATTTTCTTGTTAAGCCTAATGCATACCTCCTAGGAAAGTTTGCAGCCCAACGGGGCGGAGAATAACAAGTTGACCCGGATATTGTGTACAACTGTCGGCTCAGTTGCTTTGCTGATGTTGAAAAAAAAGTTATTTTTTATACACACATTTAAAAAATTTGTATAGATAAGGAACATTTTTTATACACACATTTAACAATTTTTAAATACATGATTAACACTTTTTGAAATATATTTTTTAGTCAACAGTGGGCCCACAGCGAGCGGAGGAGGTCACAATACACATATTTTTTAAAATACATGATTAACACTTTTGCAAAAACAATCAGCCCACAGCGAGCCAATTAGCTCTAGTCGGCCCACAGTGGGCTGACAGGGGCCAGTCGGCCAGCTGTAGGCCGACTGGAATCCAATCGGCCGGTTGTGGGCCGACTAAGCCCAGTCGGCCTGCAGCAGGCCAGTGGTGTATTATTTTTGAAAAAAAATTACCCAATGTAATATTTATGAAAATTAATAAAAAAAGTTATTATTTAAAAAAATAGGAAAAAAGGCATGTGTAGTACAGTTCAACCTAACATGGTTACTCAGCCCACATTCAGCGACGCCGGAAAGGCCCAAACAAGGCTTCTGTACAACTTTTTGAAGTCACTGAGCTCAATTAATAACTTAAGAAAAAAGTTAGATTACAGTGGAACCTAATTAAAAGCTGTCACGAGCAAATAAATAATTCAACAGGTCCCTCTTCTGCATGTGCGCGCGTTTGTGTGTGTGTGTGTTAGAGAGAAAGAGAGAGAGAGAGAGAGAGAGAGAGAGAGAGAGAGAGAGAGAGAGATAGAGAGAGAGAGAGATAGAGAGAGAGAGAGACCCATCGGCCGATGCTCGTAAATACATCTTTCAACCATATGCATTGCTGATGCTCAGTAAAAACTTATATAGTTGACACAATCATATAGAACATCATAGCACACTGAACTTGCATACAAAAATTTCACGCAGGCGGCACAATCAGGATGGAAGCAGTGGATCGCTACGAGAAGGGCTATTTTGAAACCAACGAAGTTGTACATAACGGTTCATCGTCTTTATCAATGATGGGGAAATATCTTGAATGTTGTGCAAAGAAAACAAATAGACAACACAATAAGTTCTGCTAGCACATTAAGTTGACGTACAACCCTTCCTAAAAAAAGTTCAGGTACGAAATTAGAATAGGTCACAATCAAATGTACTGGCATATCAGTGCTTCACACCCATAGCTCGGATTTAACTAGTATCTGACAAGATTCAGTTGTTACCTCAAATTAGAGCACATCCAGGCAGCCATCCCTGCCTCTTCTCCTAAAGAAGCAGTGGCCTCCGCCACGCGATGGAGTAGGCCCTGTGCCATCCATCATTCTGAGCAACACCGGGAAAGTCTGACGTTGACTCTTGTAATGGACGTCGTCGACGGACCCTGGCACCAGTGGCGGCGGTAGGACTTTGATTGATGGATTGACCACTTCTTCGACATGCACGAACACTCGATACAGGTACATCCCTAACATGGTCCGTGGCGGCCTTGGTGGCGACGAATAGTAAAACCCCGGTACCTGCACCGATATCTCAACACCAATCACCTTCGGTATGGTGGACGGCTTCTTCATCCATGCCATAACCGTCAGAGCCCAGCTGTCTGGAGGAACAAACATACTTATGAGCTCACCTCCAAGGTCGTCGATAAGCTCGTTCATGGACTCGCTGTTCCAAGCCCGTCAGTGGGAGTTCATGCCGACCCAGTACATACCTGCCAAGAAGTTTCGGGCGAGGGTGATCGGATCGATGTCGAGGGAAATGATGTATGGCGACCCATTACATACCTGCAAAGAAGTTTCGACTAATGGAGATCGGATTGAAGTCGAGGGGCATCATGCACGCCTCCGTATCATGGTGAGACAATCTCGCAAGACCAGATAGCAGCAAGCAGGGTGTCTTGAAAATCTTAGGCCTCGCTTCGATGATGGCCGTGTGCATGTCCCTCGAGCATGCAGCCAGCCGTAGGGCGCTCAACATATCCTTACACGAAAAACAGAGGTCGAGGATGTCACTGGGGAAATTGCTCCAATCGCGGCTCATATGGATGTTTCGCGGTTCGCGTTCGGCCATGGTGGAGTTTGGAAGGGGGCTTGATTTACGGGGGAGAAGGATGTCGGTGCTGGAGCGACTAGCGAGGGAATAGTGGTACTGGGGAGGCGAGTGAGGCGACGGTACACGGGGGCAGAGTGAGATGGAGATTGAGTGGTGCTATGGGAGCGGAGAGGGAGGCGAGGCGAGGCGCCAATGTGCTGTACAGCGGCGGTGATAGACTGCACTGTGCACAGGGTGAGGCTGACTTTGGTAACCTGAGCACGCCGCCTGGACTAGTGTCAGGCGCAGGGTGTTGTCACTTCAGTATGAGGACCAGATGAATAGTATTTTGACCATCAAGTGTACCACAGTTGTACTACTACTACTACTACTCCTACTACTAGTAGGTACTACATGAGTACTCCAGTATTGTATAGCATAAATAGGTCTCCATGCTAGCATGCCAGTTCACTTCATCGTTCAGGTATCATCCATATTCCGAGCAGAACCAAATTCTCGTGCATGCCCAATCAACGCTCTACCGCGATGCATGCAGTGGTCGTTCTGGTGCATCAAGGACGGCATGCAGATCGTTCCACACTTGGGAAGAGGAAAAATGGAAAGGTAGAACGCGGCAGCAGAGGAAGAGAACGCTGGCTAACGAGGCTGGGAGGGGATCGAGCAGGAAGTTAATGCTCCATGCCTAATGGTTTTGGGAAAACCTGATTTTCATGAGGTGACTTATACTCACCTAAATGGAGGGAGTATTCCTTAACCAGAGAATGTTGTGTCTCCCACTCACGCGCTCAAAAAAAACTACGGCACATTTTTTATTTCTTTGCATAGGTCCCACCTATCAGGAAAGATGGGCACGTACACGAACAGGTACGACTCATCAGTCTACCCACATAGCCTTTTCGTTTAGTCTACCTAGCCGTCTAATCAACTGTGTGCATGCCACTTCTCCCATTTACTCCTTCTCCATCGGGCACCGATTCTCCTCGGCATCTTCACCTCCACTTCGTCTTCATTTGCATCCAAACCGCACAGCGTTCACATTGTTTTAACATCTTTAAATAATCATCTACTACTTCAGTTAGACTAGCCATCTAATCCTAATTCTCCAAACCATAGCCTCCATTCCAGCGGTTCCAAGTGGCGAAAGAGATCGGATGCAGGTTTTTAGCGTCCAGCATGTCCTCGTCGAAGGCTCGATGCGCATAGTTGCCACCGTCACCATCCACCCAAGGGTTGTTCGGCAGTGGATCAACAATGTATCCAACTCCCTCGAAAAGGCAGAGGCGAGGATCATCGGTCTCGACGCAGAGTACACGAAGTGTGCCCCTGGGAAGATCCAGCACGCCGCCGTCCTTCAGTTGTGCCTCGAAGATTATGTTTTGGTGTACCACATCATACACTCGCCCTCCATACCAGGTGAGCTTCACGATTTCTTGTCTCGGGAGGACGTATACTTCTGTGGGGCAGCCATCGAAGGGGACAAACAGAAGCTGGAGCGTACAACCTTGATTTAAAAAGCATCGCTGACCTACAAACCAGAATCAAAATTCCTCTAGAAGTTTGTGATAAACAGACACCATCCCTATTCGTCATAGCAATTTTTGTGCTCGGTACAAATATTCAGAAGGGTGACGAGACGGAGGCATTAAGGTCGTCTGGATGGGAGAATTATCCCTTGATGTACGAGTGGATAAAATATGCTGCCCTCGATGCCCGTGTGAGTTTTGAGACAGCTGCAAGGTTCAAAGAGCTTGTTGCGAAGCCGTCTCCCAAAGAGAATGAGAAGAAGAAGAAGAAAGAAGAAGAAGAAGAAGAAGAAGAAGAAGAAGAAGAAGAAGAAGAAGAAGAAGAAGAAGAAGAAGAAGAAGAAGAAGAAGAAGAAGAAGAAGAAGAAGAAGAAGAAGAAGAAGAAGAAGAAGAAGAAGAAGAAGAAGAAGAAGAAGAAGAAGAAGAAGAAGAAGAGAAGAAGAAGAAGAAGAAGAAGAAGAAGAAGAAGAAGAAGAAGAAGAAGAAGAGAAGAAGAGAAGAAGAAGAAGAAGAAGAAGGAGAAGAAGAAGGAGAAGAAGAAGGAGAAGCAGAAGGAGAAGAAGGAGAAGAAGCAGAAGAAGCAGAAGAAGAAGCAGGAGAAGAAGAAGGAGAAGAAGGAGAAGAAGGAGAAGCAGAAGAAGAAGAAGAAGAAGCAGAAGAAGGAGAAGAAGGAGAAGAAGGAGAAGAAGAAGAAGAAGGAGAAGAAGAAGAGAAGCAGAAGAAGAAGAAGAAGAAGAAGAAGAAGAAGAAGAAGAAAGAAGAAGAAGAAGAAGAAGAAGAAGAAGAAGAAGAAGAAGAAGAAGAAGAAGAAGAAGAAGAAGAAGAAGAAGAGAAGAAGAAGAAGAAGAAGAAAGAAGAAGGAGAAGGAGAAGAAGAAGAAGGAGAAGGAGAAGAAGAAGAAGGAGAAGGAGAAGAAGAAGAAGGAGAAGCAGAAGAAGAAGAAGGAGAAGCAGAAGAAGAAGAAGGAGAAGCAGAAGAAGAAGAAGGAGAAGCAGAAGAAGAAGAAGGAGAAGCAGAAGAAGAAGAAGG